>CM042033.1:16922333-26922333 GCA_023525975.1 Smallanthus sonchifolius
GCTTAGTACGCTCATGAAAAACAAAATTCTTAGCAATGTGAATGGCTGCTTGAATGTCAAACTTGAGAGGAACCGAAGTGAGGTTGGGAAGTTGAGATCCCACAAACAAACGAGTTAACCAAGCAAGTTCCTGTGTGACCCGGCGAAGAGACCGATACTCAGCTTCGGCAGAGCTAAGAGAAATAGTAGCCTGTTTCTTGGACTTCCACGAAATAGGTCTTCCCCCAAGAGAAATAAAATAGCCACTCACAGATCGCCGAGTATTAGGGCAAGCCGCCCAATCAGAATCACAATAAGCAGACAAAGACAAATCAGAATTGTCATTATAAAAAACCTTTGAGAACAAGTGCCCTTGACATAATGAAGAGTATGCCACGCAGTATCCCAATGAGGATGTAAGACCTCTTTCTCGGGAGACCTTACTTGTTGGATTTACTCATAAACATTGTCATCAAAGTGTTGAACTTAAATTAAAAACATTCAAGAGTAGCGGAAGCATACATCATTCAGTTACATAACAGCGGAAGTCTTAACACAACAAAACATTGTCTTAAACATAAAACTCAAATAAAGGGGGATGTCAGTTGTGACAGGTAGCCTTTACGCCTTTGCACGCCCCTTCTTCTTGTTACTTGAAGTGCATACTAAAAGTCAGCTAACGTTGGTGAGTTCTAGTTTATAAGCAAGCAGACATTAACATTTTCTTTTGAAAATAAATATATGTATATATATATATATATATATATATATATATATATATATATATTGTACATATTTACTTTACTACTTTCATATGCCATTAATAATGAGTACGTATATAAATACATACATGCTTATTTTCTGGTGAAGATTCATTGGTCATACACATATGGGTGATCAACCAGTCATTTTGACTACGTAAGTCACAAAGACAAACGTCCTCGAACTACCGTCGTTGCCCATTTCATTAACCGTCCGGCACTAGAAACCATTCGTCTGCATTAATCGTTCGGCAAACCTTCGGCTGTCCGTCTTAACCGTCCTACCTTCGTAGTCCGTCTGATTCGCCTGTCTGCCCTTAGGCATCCGTTTCCCACCCGAGCTAACTATACATCCGTACATTGATTGAGGGGCTGACTCTACCGTAGTAGCCTTAGTTTAGTCTACCTTTCTAGACATTTAATTCTGGCTGCATAATAGTCGAGTCGTCGTCCTTCTACCGAAGTAGTCGTTATCATCGTTTCCGTCCATAGCGTTTATTCTTACATGGAAAGCAATATATACATGGATATAAAGCAAGATTTTATTCTTATACATTATGTCATACTTTTCATACATAGCAAGCAATATATACATGGATATCAAGGAAGATTTCAGTTTTAGCTTAAGCGAACTTGGTAAGTTCGCTCCTTTGAACTTAGGCACACTTGGATAAGTTAGCCATATATGAGATTATGAAAACATGATAAGTTCATTTCATGGATCTTAGGCGAACATGTGTTAAGTTTGCTATCATTGGCTGAGGCGAACTTGTGGTAAGTTCGCCACTTTTCTGAGCGAACACACATCTAGCGAACTTGATAAGTTCGTTGGAATGGTGCCAGGAGAACTTGATATGTTTGCCTACGCCATCATCTTCCCCACCAAGAAACCCTAGATTTGGCCAACTCTTTCTGATCGAACAAGCTATGAACTTTTTACGTTCAAAACGTTCTATTTTCATTCATGAAACTAAATATATGATTTGTTTTGAATTTCATACGTAAAAACCGTGCCTTTATGTGGTTTAAACCCGAAACCCCAAACTTATGAAACACTCAGATCTGGGCTAGAAGGTTACCTTCTGGAGCTTGGTTTCGGTTGCTTTACGATGCAGAGATGATGGCTAAAAATTCCCGAGATTTTGTGACATTTCCCTTGCTTTCTCTCTCTAAACCCGAGCTCTCTCTCTATAGCCTTGCGCAAATGGGGTGAATGAGGGAGGGGGCTGTTTTGGTCCTTATATACATGGGCTCCCCTCGGCCCATTGGAGCCGAGCCTAAGCCCATCCCCTTTTTCTTTTATTTTTCTTTTAAACCCTCCGAATTAACCCCGATCTCGTTATCATTTATTCGTTTTATTATTTCGGGATGTTACAAGTCCACCCTCCTTATAGAGGTTTCGTCCTTGAAACTTGCTATAAGTTAAATAGTTGATGGTATATCTCTTTCATCTCATCCTCTTTTTCCCAAGTCATTTCTGACCCTTTTCTGTGTTTCCATTGTACCTTGACTAGGGGAATTGACTTGTTGAGTAGCCGTTTCTCTACTTGGTCAAGAATAGCTATTGGTTTTCCTACATAGTTCAAACTGTTATCCACTTCGATATCGTCATAGGGTATGTGAGCCGTGTCGTCAGCTAAGCATTTACGTAGGTGTGATACGTAGATTGTAGTGTGAATTCCACTAAACTCATCGGGTAGGTCTAGTCGGTAAGTAACTTGATCGACTCTTGCTAGGATTTTGAAAGGTCCGACAAACCTGGGACTTAGTTTGCCACGTTTCCTGAATCGGATGATTCCTTTCCAGGGTGACACTTTTAACAGTACCATGCCTCGTACTTGAAATTCTAAATCTCTTCTTCTTTTGTCCGCTTATGATTTCTGTCTGTCTTTAGCGGATATCATTCGAGCTATGATCTGTTTAAATTTCTCCAAAGTAGCTTTGACGACATCGACACTCACAAAGTCTTTCTGTCCAATTTCCCCCAACAAACCGGGGTTCTACATCTTCTTCCACACAACATCTAAAATGGCGGAATGTCGATGGTTGAGTGATAGCTGTTATTATATGAAAATTCTGCCAATGGTTGGTGGCTATCCCAGCTCCCACCGAAATCAATGATACATGCCCAGAGCATGTCCTCCAAGGTCTAAATTGTCCTTTCTGATTGACTGTGAATCCCTCTGATCCGGTGATAAGTAAGCCTCTAATCAATAGCAACACTTTTGGATAGGCGGAATCAATCCAAAAATCAACAATAACCGAGCAAATCGAATCAAGCACGAACAAGAATTAAAACCGCGACATAAACGAGATGGAACATCAAACACCATGATTCCATTGATAAAACTTGTAATTACAATGAATAAGACTAGAGAGAATACAATATTACTAAGATCTCCAATCTGATTACAAAACATACAATGAGTAATCTCTACTTTCAAGTTCAAAACAACAAATTATATATAGGATAAAGATTTCGACCGAAATCTTCTGATCGAAAACGTTTTCGACCAAAAACGTTTTCGACCAAAAACGTTTTCGACCAAAATACATTTCAACCGAAAACTCTTAACTTGTACATTTAAGTCTAAAGTTTGATTTCTATGGACTACTAGGTTCCAACAATCTCCCCCTAGTCCATAGAACATCAAGTCTTCAGTTGTTTTTGGAACTTTAGTAGCCTATTCTACTTCTTCAGGAACTTGAAATGATTCATGATCACTTACCAATCTGTCCATCTTTCTAATCACAGACCCATCGCATTCAACATATGTTTGCTTAGGCTCATACTCATACTTTTCATAAACTTTATTCGACTTACCTTCATCACTTGACTCTTATTCATTGGAACCACCGCCAATATTACCAGTACCATCACTACTACTATCATCGTCATCAGAAGGCTTGTCATCATCTTTTCTTTCACCAGTAATAACAACTTCCTCCTCTTCCTCTTCATCCTTCTCTTTATCTTCCTCTTTCTTTGTGTCATCAGTAATCTCCATTCCTTCACCTTGATTATTCAGCAAAACATCCACATCAAACATGCCTTGTGATCCATACATTGTTGCTTCTTTATCGGTGAACTAATAGGTTCTGTTGTAGCAGGGATTTCTTGATTTTCAACATTTGTTGTCGGGGTGACATTCTCAGTAGTATTTTGAAGACCAAGATGGTTTATCAAGTCTTGTACCATTCTTTGCAGTTGATCAATCTGCTATTGTTGCTTGTGAATAACACCTTGCTGTCAACTGCTTTCTGCTCTCAGTTCTCTTATTTCTATTGAGTTAGCAGCTTCTCTACTTTGAAGATTGGCAATTTGAGTCTTCAATTGACTCACAACATTTGTAGTTTCTCTTATTGCATAGTTTAAGAATTCTTCATCAGCAAGATTGTAATCTTTTGAAGGCTTATACTTCTGCTTCTCAGGAATCACCTTTTCTTTGCCTTTGCCTTTATCTACTGTATCTCTTCTAGCCATTGTCTTAAGTCTTTTGCTTTCGGTAGTTTAGAACACAATACCCTTAGACGAAGGAGGTCTAGAAGGCACGGTCTTTTCAGTTTCTACTTCTTTCCGTTTCTTTGTTGGTGGTGTTTCAGTTGCTTGCACTTCTGGAGTTTGCACATTTTCATCAATCAAATGATCTTGATTTTGAACCTCTGTCTCCACATTCTGTGGTTCAATAGGTTTGTTGACAGTTTCTATCACTTCATCAACCAGTTACTCAACAATTTCAGGCTCTTCTAGATTAGCTTGCTGATTAACCTCTGAATTTTGATTAGTCTGTTCAGCGTTTCCAGCATCATTGTCATTGTTATCATTTCCATCGTCACCATCATCACCATCATCTTCATCTTTAACATTCACTACATCACTATCCATTATATCATCAACTTCATCATTTATATTGAAGTCTGGATCAAGATCTTCTACAATCATATTTGGAAACAACGGTGTTACGGTGCCACTGAACTTGCTTCTTTTCCTAACGTTGTTCATACTGCTAAAAATAAATTCTTGCATTTGTTCCAAAGGTAACTCAATCCCATTAGGTAAATCAAGCAATAAAGTGTTTATGATCATCTGTACAAACCTGGGATACATCAAGAACTTGTAGTTCTGTCTTGGTCCCACAAAGTTGCTAATCATGGCTTCATATATCATTCTTGAAAAGTTGAACCTTCGATGAGTAGCTAGACATACTAATGCAAGACTAAAAAGTTCTCCAATTTGATCAAAAGCAACTGTTATTGGACTCATGCAATGAATAAGGACATGAACTAGATACCTCCATTGCTTACCAAGCATTGTCTTTATGACCCGTCTTCTTTGAAAATCTCCTTCATACCCTATAGTCATAACAATCCCAGATACTCTTGTATAGCTCATTTTGTATGGAAAATTTGGTGAATCTCTAAAATTAAGCACCTCCCTGATCACTTGCTCAGTAATTTTGATTGTTTTTCCTCCAACTATGCTTTCAATCCATTTCTCTTTGTTGACATGATGGTACACAACATTGTTCCAGATCTCTCAAACATGATTTTCGTATATTAGAACTTGAGTAGATATTGCTGTGTGAATCCTGGATTGATTTAAGAATCTGACAATCTCCTCATATCCTCTTGACTTTCGTGTTGATGAAGTTAAGCAAGCACAAATGTTATGCCTTGGCTCGAATTTTAACTGATTCATATCTACAATGACAAAAGTCAAGTATTAGAAAATTTTGAAAATTTATGAAATTTTACAACTTCAAACATTTCGATCAAAAAATCTAAGTCGAAATCACTTTTCGATCGAAAACACTGAACAAATCGAATCATAATACATGACATTTCGATCGAAAACTCTGAAATTCTGAAAAACTTCTAACTTTGAACTTTTCGACCAAAAACCCTTGAAAACATCATTTTCCGATTGAAAACTCAGATTTAATAAAATTTTCAAACTTAAAACTTTTCGATCAAAAACACCTTTCGGATAGATCAGTGTCTCTTCATTTCCATCCGAAAGAGATTTCGGTCCATTCAAACAACTTTTCGATCGATTCATCAGAGATTTATGGCAATTCAAATTAAAAATTAAACTACGGCTTTGGATCTATCCTAGATACCTCTATGAGTCACGAAGAACATACCTTGATGATCGAAAACACAGGAGAAACTCGATGAAGTCACAAACACAGGATTTCGCTCGAAAACTCTGGACTTGTGAAAATCGCCAAACAATCAATCGGAAACTGAGAATGGTGGTGAAATGTTTTCGATCGAAATATCCAATATATATAGCATACAAGATTTCGACAGGAAACAATTTCGGGCAAAGACTTTTCGATCGGAAACTATTTTGGACAAGAGATTTCGACCAAAAACTTTATACTTATGAAATTTTAATTTTTTATTTTCTTTGTTCAAATCTGATATCATTAAGACCTGTTCCAAAATTTTAACGCTTTCAAATACGAACAACAACAAAGAAAAATAATTTATACTTCATACAAAACACTTAAAAACACACCCATATTTTCAGAAAATTCAGCCTTTTCACATGTTGATAAACTGAATTGACATAGGATCATAAATGCACATTGTCTTAATCACACTTCATATCAAGTCAGGATCTACTCAGTTCAACATTGATTGCCAGTATATGTATCCACATAAACTCATGCATCATGTTTCAGGAAATACTGTGTGACATTTAAGGTAAGATTAATCAATACAATGTATACCCCATAATCGAGATAGAATGAACTGAGAATCAACACAAAATTTCACCAGATCAAGATTCAATCACCAGCATGAAGGTAGCGTTCTTAGCACAGGAAAAGTAATCCAAGTGGATATAATTGGAATCATATTGATTCAGAATCATTTTGATTCATTGTCTTGGTTTCTGAGATAGTAAGCATGGAATCACATTGATTCATATGAGATGTGGAGAGTATATATGAAGAATCATGAATGATTCAAAGGGCTAAACAGACTAACTTCCTGGCTTCCATCCGAGATTTCCACTAGAACCATCAGCTGTATAAAGGTGTTTAACTCTAAATCATATATTTGATGGATATAGTTAATAGAGCAAACAAATTGTGCTGAGAACTCATCAAGATCCTGGTCTCATGGTATGACTAGATTCACTTTGCATTCGAAAGATGAAAGTATGGATATTCGATGTGGGTAAAACACAAAGATTGCAATTTAGTTAATCACACAAATATCGCCTAATTTATACGTGCAGAGCCTACCAACATATCAACAATCGTAACCAATGTCACCATCATATCCAATTAATGCGTAAGCTCAGTTTACAAATATACTATCATTTCCTATTTGCAACTTAATCAGTCACATCATTTTCATAGTTTACATCAAACTACAAAATTTCAAAACACAATTTTCTCATATTTTCTCTTTTTCTTTTATTCCCCCCCTAAATATGTGATGCAAATTTTCCAATTTTTGACAAAACAAACAAACATACACATCAACACAATTTTAAACACTAAAAGAAAATCTTTTTGAGGAACATATGGTCTTTCAATCAAAATCAAACCTTTTTTTTTATTTTTTTTATTAACAATAAAAATAGAAAGATCAGAAAGATATCATCCCCAACATTTCTACCATAGAGTTAAACCGATCAGTTGAAAATGGTTTTGTAAAAATATCGGCTTTTTGCCCTAAGGTATCAACGTGGACCACCTTAATCAAACCATTATCAAAACAATCGCGAATAAAATGTAACCTGATGGCGATATGCTTTGTTTTCGAGTGCTGAATTGGATTCTTTACTATGCCCAGTACAACTTCATTGTCATAGTAAATCGGGGTCTCCAAGAAGTTGATTCCAAAATCCATAAGTTGATGTTGAATCCAAATGACTTGTGAACAACAGCTTGAAGCAGCTGTGTATTCTGCCTCAGCAGTTGAACTTGACACATTAGTTTGCTTCCTGCACTGCCACGACAGTAACCGCTCCCCCAATAACTGACATCCACCAGATGTGGATTTCCAGTCTAAATTGCAACCACCATAATCACTATCAGTATAAGCATAAAAGTTAAGGTCAGAATCAGAAGGATACCACAATCAAGGTTAACATGACCCTTAAGATACCGAAAGATTCTCTTGACAACTGATTCATGGGATTCTTTGGGAGCAGACTGATATCGAGCACAAGAGCAAACATCAAACATAATATCAGGCCTACTTGCAGTCAAATACATCAATGATCCAATCATGAAGCGATATAACTTTTGATTAACTTCAACACCGGACGGATCCACTGTGAGCGGTTCATGAGGAGCAATGGGGGTGGATGCTGCTTTGCAATCACTCATATTGAACTTTGTCAGAATATCCTTAACATATTTTGCCTGATGAATAAGAATTCCAGCATCAGATTGTTCCACCTGCAACACGAGAAAGAATTGCATCTGACCCATCAAACTCACTTCAAATTTTAACTTCATGACCATCTCAAACTCACAATAAAGATTCTCATTTGTCGAACCGTAGATGATATCATCAACATAAACTTGAACGATCAACAAATCAGAATCAATCTTCTTTAAGAATAAAGTCTTGTCAATGGTGCCACGAACAAAACCATTTGTTGTAAGATGTGTTGACAATGTTTCATACCAAGCACGAGGCGCTTGATGCAAACCATACAAGGCTTTATCGAGTTTGTATACCTGAAACGGATGATCAGGATCTTCAAATCCAGGTGGTTGATTGACATATACTTCTTCCTTGACAACCCCATAAAGAAATGCAGTCTTCACATCCATTTGATAAACTTTAAACTTCATGTACGAAACATAGGCTAAAAATATACGAATGGCTTC
The DNA here is from genome assembly GCA_023525975.1 of Smallanthus sonchifolius. Taxonomy (NCBI): domain Eukaryota; kingdom Viridiplantae; phylum Streptophyta; class Magnoliopsida; order Asterales; family Asteraceae; genus Smallanthus; species Smallanthus sonchifolius. The sequence continues at coordinate 16,930,936 of CM042033.1, forward strand.
GATCATAGCAACAGGAGCAAAAACATCATCATAATCCAACCCTTCTTCCTGATAAAAACCTTGAATAACAAGCCGAGCCTTGTTCCGAACCACAATACCCCTATCGTCTTTCTTGTTACGGAAAACCCACTTAGTTCCAATCGGGTACTTGCCATCAGGAAGCTCTAAATATGCCAAACGTTAAGCTTTTAAACTGAAGAAGATCCTCTTGCATCGCCTCAATCCAATTTGGATCCTAAAGAACAATTGTAACGTTCTTTGGTTCCTCTTGGGATAAGAAACATGAAAACAAACAAATATTTATATTTCCAGGTTAGCTTCTTGTTTTAACACCATCTTCAATTTAACCAATAATGTTTTCAACTGGATGAGTTGAATGAATTCTAAGAGTCGGAATATCATCAACCTGAACTGATTCTGGCATATTTATATCATTGAGATCAGGGAATTGGTCACTAGATCATCATCACTAGAAGAATTCAATGGATTAACTTCCTCAGTTGGATCATTAGAACTCTTTGACTGATCTTTAGATACAACTGATTCTTCACTAGTATCATGAAATTGTACTTCAGAATTGTAACTGAATTTTCAATAGATTATTCTTGTGTTTGAGTAGAGGAAGTAACAGCATCAGAACTTTCATTTCGAACTGTCACTTGTTGAGGACCAACCATGAAGTTGTGAACAGTTTGATCAAGTCTTGTTGAAGACTCATCACTTGAAATTGAAAAACTTGCACTAGCCGAATCACATAAAGATTGTTGATCAAAGGTCTTGAAAATTACATCCGCATCAAAGAACCATTCTGGCCCACTTTAAACCGGAGGAACATTCGATTCTTGCCATTCCACGTAATAAGATTATTGAACAATCTTGTTCTCTTGTTATAAACTATGAACGATTTCTGATATGAAGAATATCCCAAGAAATAACATTCATCACCCATTGCAACAAACTTTGGCAACGAGTCCTGAGTGTTTAGAAGTGTACACGTGCATCCAAAAGCTTTGAAAACTTGATATATGGCTTCCTTTTGAAAAATAACACATATGAAGTCTTCGTATGCTGCTTCACCATTAGAATTCTGTTCAACACATAACACGCCGTGTTTATTGCCTCTCCCCAGAAAATAATGGGTAACTTTGAATCCACAAGCATTGTACAAGCAACTTCAATTAAAGTTGTGTTCTTTCTTTCAGCCACTCCATTTTGTTGTGGTGTCTTGGCTGCACTGAATTAATGAGTTATGCCTTTTTCTACACAAAACGAATTTATCAGTTTATATTTAAACTTGGTTCCATTATCACTGCGAATAATTGACACATTACTATCACGGATGTTTCCAATACATTTGAAAAATTCAATTATTATTTCAGGTGTCTCATCCTTTGTTGCAAGGGAAAACACCTAAGAAAATCTAGAAAAGTCATCCGTGATAACAAGACAGTAAGATTTCTTCGCAATACTCTTGACTCGAACAGGACCAAATAAGTCCATATAAATAAGAAATAAAGGTTGAGTAAATGTCGTCATGGTCTTCTACGGATGAGATTTCTTGTGCTGCTTTCCTTTTGCACAAGACATGCAACGCTCTTGAATAATGAATTCTTTTCTTGGCAATCCTCGTACCAGATCCTTATGAACCAAATTGTTCGTGGTTTTCAAATTTACATGTCCCAATCTTCTATTCCACAAATAAGACTCCGAGCCAGTGACCTTTGACAACAAACAAGATACACTCACTGGTGTTGAATGATCATTCATATCAACCACAAAAGTGTTTTATTTTCTGGGAGCATGCATAAAAATCATATCTTCTAACCAGTCCTGGCTTTAAGAAAAAAACACTCCTTTGCTGTAAAATGAACCGGTATATCCTTATCGCACACTTGAGACACACTAAGCAGATTAAACTCCAATTGTGACACATAGTTGACTTTCTCTAGACTGATTAGATCATTTGAAACTGTTCCCTGACAAGTAATCTTTCCACCCTTTTTGTCTCCAGCAAAAGAAACGAAATCACCATCAAAGGATCGAAAATCATTCAGAATCTCTCTTTGCCCCATCATATACCTTGAGCAACCTCTATCAACATGCCAACCTATATTTATTAGTCCTCCTGGTTTGACTCTGCACATTTTAAGACATTTTAATGAGAAACAGGTACCCAGATCATCTTTGACCCGGGCTGACTTTGACTTTTTACGGTCTTAGTCACCATGACTTGTTCCTTCAAATTCACAACATTCTTTGTTCAAACGATATGTGAAGTTTGTTCATTTTTAACTTTCCAAAAACAACCAACATTTTCCCCATATTTCTTAGTAAATTTTTCTTTAGCAAAATAACTTGGTTGGTTAGTTTTCTTCACATATCTCGAACTATTTTGGATCCTTTGTCCACAAAATTTGGCAATGTATAATCACGACATGCATTTGAATAAAATTCACTATGATCCCTAGAAAGCATGTAATCATGACTGTAACAACGAATCACTCCGGACTCTAACACTTTGTCGTTTTCAGACGCTTTCTTGTGAACTTTAAACTTTGTCTCATTTGACTTGTGTTTGCAATTTCTAGTGAAATGTCTAACTTAACCACAAGTAAAGCAATTATATCTCTTAGTATTAGACTATGACTTTGAGTTAGAACACTCGCCTACTTCAAACAATAACTGTCCTTTATCACACTTTGACGGATACACATTCTTTACTAACTTCCTTTTACTTTGAGCAGGCTTATCCTTGACATCAATGAACTTGTCTGTGACATCGACTGATTTGCCATTGACACTCACTTTATTTGACACTTTTATCTCACTTTGAATCTTTGTCGATGCACTGATTTTAACTTGAACAGACCTTTTACTCTCTTGATCACTCATAAGTATATGATTCTCAGGAGCTATGAAATCATCTTTCTTAGGCTTTTCATGAGAGAGGTCATAATCTTGAATCAATGATTTCCCAAATTTATCTAACATGACATCTTCAGCTAGAAATGAGTCTTTGTGAATTGGAATATACTCTCTAGCTATGTGCACCACTTTATCAAAGAAAGTAGATGTGGAAGAAACTTTAGACACACAATCAGAAGCATCACACAGAGAATTAGTAGAACATGTAGAAACATTAGAAATATCAAATTCAGAACAATTTTCTAAATCATGCTTGTCACAAGCATTTACATATTTTTTAAGATCACACTTAAAATCTAAGTACTGCTTGCAATCCCTTATGAATTCTCTAGTACACTGTTTATTGAAAGCTGAAAAATTCTTAACACCATCAATGTCAATCTCATCCTCACCACAACCTATTTTTACATCTGCACTTACATACATATTATGAAAATTAGAATCACTCGCACTTATCAAATCATTTGATTTATGCGGTTCAGGAAATGGCACAAAATTATTAGGATGAGGTACTTTGTTATAACCTAAACCATCTTTGATGTACACTTTTGTTTGTTTATTCATGCATTCATCCAAAACATTTCTTTGCATTTTCCACTTTGCAATGATTACCCGTTCTTTGATTAAATCAGTTTTAGAGGCAATCAGTTTATCAGAAAGATCTTTGATTAAAACGTCCTTTTTATCAAGATATTCTTTAAATGTGACATTATCTTTTAGTAAATCTTTGATTTTTCTGGTGTAGGTGACCTCATTCTGTTTTAACTCCTTAATTACCCTTTTTAGTTTATCATTTTCAGCAATCAAGAATTTGTTTGCTGCATGATAATTTTGCATTTTATCAACACAATCTGGAGAACAGATAGAGTACTCATCCTCATAAGTTACCTCACTATCACATGCAATTTCAACATCATCAGTAGCAGCTTTGCCTTTTCCTTTGTTGTCAGTTTTCAAGGCACATTCACTTTCACTTTCAGCTGCCCTTTCACAAATTTTAATCTCAGCCATCAAAGTCTCATCAAATTCACCTTCAGCATCTTCAATTTATATTTCCCACTCACAGTTGCTCAGTTGTTTTGACATTAAGGCAGTTGGGGCTTTCTTTGATTTTTCATCGTCTTCAAAAATTTCAATCAATTTTACTCCACTTCTATCATTTTTCTTCTTCTTATCCTTTGGACACTCACGAGCAAAATGTCCATGTTGCTGGCACTTGTAACATCTCAGCTTTGCCTTATCAAACCCAACTTTCTTCCTAAACTGTAACTTATCTTTTCCAACTTTCTGAAGATACTTTTTTGCTCTCACAGCGATCCTGGCCATTTGCCATTGCAAATCCATATATTGTAAATCATCAGGATTTATTTGCACGTCCTCAACATCATGAACAACCGGTTGTAGCTTTCCAGTCACTAAAGCATCATAACTACTTATGAAAGCTCCAAACAATGCAATTTGATCCTCAGGAATTGGACCGGTTGTTTTCCCTTTCTTTTCAGCAGAATGTTCTGAACCACAACAACTCTTACCCTTCTCCGATTTTGATCCACTTCTACCTTCACCATTTCCTAAAAACAATGTTGCATTGGCTGAACTTGTGCTATTAGGTTTGTCTGGATTATTCAGCTCCCTCTTCTTTGCATCAAGTTCATAAGACTCTAACAAGAAAATTATATCATCAAGAGTTTTGCTCTTCAAATATGGAGTAGTGTTCTTTATCAGCATGCACGGTATGCTCCAGGTATCAGGTAAAGAATCAAGTAACTTCTTACACAATTCATACTCCTCAAACTTAACACCCATCTTTCTCAACCTATTGATCATTGTAGTAAATCTTGTGACTTGCTCACTCAGGGTTTTATTTTTCTTGTAGTTGAACATATTGCACTGTTCAATAACAAATCTGTGCGACTCTCTTGCAATGCTGCATTTCCCTCAAATATTAGACACAAAGCAATCCACAATCCTTGAGCTGTCTCATGCTGCTCGAAATTTAGATAAAGTTCAGTCGGAAGAGCTAGAATAATTGATCCCAACGCCCTGTTGTCTCTTTCAATCAGCTTCTTATCCTCTTCTTAATACAAGTCTAGATCAGCAATTGGAACTAAAACATCAGCATTTGCAGTCTTTGGCATATGAGAACCTTTTACTATGGACTCCCACAAAGTATGCTCAGTAAACTTAAAGTAGGCTTTCATCATGATTTTCCAGTTAGAAAACTCTGAAATAGATTTTAGCATCGGTGGCGATTTTCCCACAACACGCTCAATATCGTACACCTTTCTCGCCATTGCACAAAAACAAGTAAACACAGGTCAAAATTCTGAAAATCTTTCAAGTAAGAACTTTTCGATCGAAAACTATTTCAGTCAAGACTTTTTGGTCGAAAAGTTAAGATTTTGGGCACTAGATATTTCGGATACTTCTGAGATTTTGGACACACTTTTCGGTCGAAAAAACTGCTAACCAAAAAGACTTTTTGATCGAAAAGAGATTTCGGCTCCTTCAACCAGACTTTTCGATCGCTTCTTCTCAAGAACACCAAAATTCTACCTGCAACAATCTGGATGAAAAATCAGACCTCTAAATCGATTGCAAACTTCATCTCCATCAATTTTGACTCTGAAAACTCAAAAATGGCGTGGAATAACACTCTGATTCGATAGAATTTGTTGAACACCCACTTGGATTAGTGGAATAACCAACCTCTCTGATACCACTTGTGAATCCCTCTAATCCAGTGATAAGCAAGCCTCTAATCAACATCAACACTTCTGGATAGGCGGAATCAATCCATAAATCAACAACAACCGTGCAAATCAAATCAAGCACGAACAAGAACTAAAACCTCCACATAAACGAGATGTAACATCAAACACCATGATTCCATTGATAAAACTTGTAATTACAATGAATAAGACTAGAGAGAATACAAGATTACTAAGATCTCCAATCCGATTACAAAACATACAATGAGTAATCTCTTCTTCAAAACAACAAACTATATATAGGATAAAGATTTTGACCGAAATCTTCTGATCGAAAACGTTTTCGACCGAAATACATTTCGACTGAAAACTCTAAACTTGTACATTTAAGTCTAAAGTTTTGATTTCTATGGACTACTAGGTTCCAACATTGACCATCGGTTTAAGGGTGGTAAGTGGTGCTTATGTTGAGCCTAGTACCCATTGCTTCATTGAACTTCTTTCAAAATCTCGACGTGTATTGAGTGTCCCTGTCGGACAAAATAGATAATGGCATACTGTGTCTGCTTACAGTTTCGTTGATGAATAACTCTGCCAGCTTCTCAGATGAAAAAGCCTCACGTATTGGTAAGAAGTGAGCACTTTTCGTCAAGCGGTCGATGATCACCTAAATGGTATCGTTGCATTTAGCTATTCCCGGTTGCTTGGTAATGAGGTTCATCATGATCTTTTCCCATTTCCATTCTGGTATTGGCAATGGTTGCATTTTGCCACATGGTTTCTGGTGCTCGGCCTTAACCAGTGAACAAGTTAGGCACTTGCTCACATATTCAGTCACATTGTTCTTCATGCCAGGCCAATAGTATTCCTTCTTTAAGTCTTGGTACATTTTGTTCATCCCGGGGTGGATAGATTAGTGAGACTTATGGGGCTTATCAAGGATTTTGGCACTAAGTTCACTAACCTTGGGTATCCACATCCGGCTAAACCGAATTCGTACACCGTACGCATTAGTCTCAAGATTACCTTGTTGTCCTATTATTCTTTCTCGCTTCACATTTCTTTCTAACAGTGCTTCATCCTGTGCTTTTGCTATGTCATTCATTAGGTCCGACATTATAATCAACTGACATGCCTTGATCCAGATAGGTTTTGACTATTCCTTTCTACTTAAGGCGTCAGCCACTACGTTAGCCTTGCCTGCGTGGTATAATATTTCGCAGTCATAATCCTTTAGTATTTCCAACCACCTTCTTTGTCTAATGTGCAATTCCTTTTTCTTGAAGAAATACTTCAGGCTTTTGTGATCAGAGTAAATGGTGCACTGCCTCTAAATCTTTAACGCGAAAACTACCGCCGCCAACTCTAGGTTATGAGTTTGGTAGTTAACTGCATGAATCTTCAACTGTGGTGATGCGTAGGCAATTACTTTTCCTCGTTGCATAAGTACACAACCCAATCCCTGACCCGAAGTGACAGAGTAAACTACCAAGTCTTCATTTCCCTCAGATAAGGTCAAGACTAGAGCTTGGGTTACCGTGTCTTCAATTCTTCAAACGCGTTGTTTTGGGTTGGACTCCATCCATACTTTACTTCCTTACATGTTAATTTTGTCAGTGGCGAGGCTATTCTTGAGAAATCACGAATGAATCTTCGATATTAGCCTGCCAATCCTAGGAAACTTCGTATCTCTGTTGGTGTTTTCGGGTCGTTCCATTCTTTTACTGTTACGATCTTTGTAGGGTCTACCATAATGCTATATGGGTTTATAACATGTCCTAGGAATTGGACTTCCCTAAGCTAGAACACACATTTGAAAAATTTTGCATACAACTTCTCCTGCTTCAGAACCTCTAATACTTCCCTTAAGTGACAGTTGTGATTACCTTCGTTCTTTGAGTAGATGAGAATGTCATCTATGAAAACTATCACTGACTGTTCCAACATTGGTCGGCATACTCTGTTCATTAAGTCCATAAACGCTGCAGGGGCGTTGGTTAGTCCGAAGGACATCACGAGTAATTCATAATGCCCATAACGCGTGCGAAACGCGGTTTTTTGTACATCTTCCTACCTTACTTTCAACTGATGGTAACTGATATGACGTAAATTATACATGTTTTACATGCATATTCATTCCCATTATTGGTGTTTTATGGACATTATACATTGGAATTATTGTCTAAATCATTCCTTTGTGATAATTGTAGGTTTTCGGGAGCTTTTGGAAGAAATGAAGCAAAAAGCAGTCAAAACCAAAGGAAAAACCAAAGAATCGAAGACCTTGCGAAGCCTTAGCAAAATCCACAAGGCTACGTACCATTTCCCAAGTCAATTGGGAGATTATTAGGACTTAGAACGCCGAACATCTCTGAAGAATTATCAAGAAATCAACAAAGTCAATGCAAGTCAAAGTAAAGTCAATGAAAGTAAAAGGCACTTATGGAGCACTCTTACACCTATCCAAGACCCATGGATAACCCAAGTACCCATGGATGATCCATTACCCTTTTTGACCCATGGAGACTTCTAGAAGAGGCAAAGAAAGTCAAGAACGTAGGCTCCAAGCAAAAGGAAGAAGAAGATTCTGCCAGGTATAGGCACGCCCGCGCCCCCTCCTGCACCAGGCGCGCCCGCGCCCAAGGAGTGCGTGCCCGTGCCCCCTCATGCACCAAGATGTTGTTTTTCCTATAAATAGCAAGCTCATTCAAAGCATTTAGGTGTCCAAGACCAAGAGGAGGGAAGGCCTTAGTGCTCTGGTAAGAGCAGGAACTCTCTCGGTTTTGGTCCGTTTATCTTTTCTTTGTTTTATTTTCCTTTTAAAGTCTTGTAATATGAAGCGATTCTTCTCGTTCGAGTAAAACAAGAGGCATTCTATACCCGCTCTCCCTTGGTGTTGGAATACTTCTACACATTATCTAAGGGTTAGTGGAGTCACTTGTATGGTCATTCATGGCTAGTCCTCTTGTGTTGCTCAAGTTGGTTGAACTTTAATTAATTAATGAAGTATTTTTAGTATGTTATGTTTTTAAAGTATTTACTATGCTTTTTCTTAAAAAGAAAAGAATAAGTGATCTTTAAACCAATCTAATAATCTTGAATCTTGTGAGTTACTCAAGCAAGACTTCTTGTTCGGGAAGCTTATTCAATGTTTGTACGGTCTGTATACAAATCTTGGTGCTAGCACGGCCAGTTAGTACAGATTTAATATTATGGGTTGATTGGAGGTTTGGGTATTCAGCATGCCGTTTGAGCCCAAACCAGACCGGGCAGTTTGTGTCGGTATTTCTTTACTTCTCTTGTGTCGGCTTGTAGAGGACTTCTAGCGGGAGCTATGGAGTTTGATCTTTAGAATGAAAGTCTTATTTATTTAAAATAATATTATAAGTTAAGACAACTATTTAAGAACATAATTTGTTAGGTCCGAGCGTTCATAAAGTAGCTCTGGAGGGAGTTGCGCGTTCCGACTTTTCAAAGGAAGTTACAAGACATGACGTACGTCAGTCATTGGATAATCTTAGTTCGAATAATGAATCAAGAGATAACCGGCGGACTTGAGACCCCGTTCAGGGTCCAGCGATTTATTAAGGAACAGTTGGCCGACCGTATCCACTGTTCCGTTACGAAATACTAACTCCCCTATCTGAAGGATTAGAACTAGTAACTATGACCAACCTTACTTCAAATATAGCATTAATTAACAATGGATAACTACTAAAGTAACACCTTAAACATGATAATACTTCGAATTACATTTCTTAACCTTTTATTTTCCTTTTAAAACAAAACCCATTTTCCAACTTATTATCCAAGTCAGACAATAACGAGGGTTGAGTATGGTATCCGTGTCCATGGTTCTATACTTGGTTCTTACCAATACTATACTACTCTGCGATAGGTACACTTGCCTATTGTGTGTGTATTTAGTTGAAATAATTATCATTTTAATTTATAAATTTAAAACCTGATTTTGTGTAACTCTAAATAGAATATATTTATTACTACTAAAAACACGCCATCATGTCTTTGGCGTTGTTGCCAGGGTTATATATATATTTATATTTTTATCTACATATAAAACACATATCAAGTTTTTGGTGCCGTTGCCGGGGACACGGTAATTCTTCGAAAGATTTAAGCCGTTGGACTTACTATTTCTATTTTCTATTTGTTTTCTTCTTCTTTATTTTTCTCTTTTATTTTTATTTTCAACTTTATTTTCCCTTTTTATTTTTATTCTTTTCTCACTTTTATTCTTCTTTACTTTGGTGCTCGTGTTCGTTTTGTTTGTTCTTTGTAGAAGCTTTCATGGAGCGCGCCTACGAGAGTTATTGTGCAGGATACTGTGATGATTATAAGTACCACCACTTGCCCTAGACTGACCTATATGGGGCCGATTCTGGTCTATGACTCGTTAAATAAACGTGACGCTTCTGGGAGGCAACACGATGATAAATAAATTGAGAAGTTGGTGCATACCGTAAAATACAAGGATCTCAAGTTTGTTTTACAAATTTAAGTTTCTCGTACTTTCGCCATCAGGTATGCCTTCTCGATATTAGGACTATGTAGTTTTTATTTTCGTTTATTTTCTGTTTTATGTTTTTCTTTGAGTGGTTGATAGCTTCTATTGGTGAAGGATGATTCTTAAGCTTCTATGGGTACCGACCACACGCATGGTGGTGACGTCTCATCAGGGGAGTATCAGTTTCACCACACTCTTATTATTCATGACACATATCATGTTGCATACATTCATATTGTCAGAAACTAAGTGTGGGGTGAAACTCCATTGATCAATTGGCTTCCTAATTTTGTCCCAAGTATTACAAACGCATGATTGACAACTACCCAATCCATTGAATTAAAATATAGAGGTAATAAAAACATTTTCAAAAATAATCTGTAAGCATGACATCTTCTTAAATAATCTAAAAGCAAGAGTCTTAAAAAATCATTTGGCATAAACGGGCTTATAAAAACAGCAATTTGAAATACCGTTGAAGAGAATCAAGGAAACAAACAGGGAAGATTAGTAAGTACAACAAAAAGAAAGAAATAAGTTTATGCACAATGTTACTTTTATACTTTCCTATCTTCTGTTTCATGTGAGAATTTAAGCCTAACCGAGCATTATTACATAACACATCAAGTTTTTGAGGCTATTGATTATTACATATTTCACATGCTCATTTCGTTTGATAGGGTGTTTGCTAATTATTGCTTTGCATGTTAGAACTTGTGTAAAATATACATTTCAAGATCATATACTAAAAGAATGCATAAAAATGATTGAGGCATTAGGATTAACCCATTCTCTGTAGCCTTTTCATTTTCTTTTACCTACCCTAAACATTATCCCATAGTTAGCCCCTTTGAGCCTAAACCTCTTTCGTTTCAAAACCCACACTTTACACTCACTTAGCCAAATTTAGCCTTTTTATTTTTAACACTTTTCCGTTAAAAAACTGGTACTGATCATATTGGCATTGACTTATGGACATCAATCCGTTTCAAGTACGTAATTGTAAAGACAAGTGTTTATGAACGAATGAAAAAAAGCAGGGCAAAAAGCTACGACAAATGCCCAAGTTGTGAAATTGGTGTTAAAAATAAAAGAAAAAAGATATATATGAAGAAATAAAAGAGAAGGGCAAAAAGATATAACAACCGCCCAAAATTATTGAATGATCTCATGAAGAAAATTGAAGAACTTACACTTTTTGAGTATACAAAACTCATCAAGATGGTTGCTATGAGGATAAAAGCCGAACGATCCACAAGAAAAGATAGTAATGTGTATTTAAAAAACAAGGAGGAAGTGACGTTCTTAAAGAAGGAGATTCGGTCTTGACGATCTGACCTTAAAAGAGTGCTTAGATTAGCTACAACATCCTAATATAAGTTTATCAACAACCCTTTTGTTCATAGCCCAATCAGCCAAGACCCGAATTTTTAACATTTATCCACTCTTCCCAAATACTTCCTACCCAAACCCTAATCCAATCATTATAACCCTTTAAAAAGCCCTCTTGATTTATGCACATATTTTTTGTCAATTGGTGGAGATTTGATTTCTATACAAGCCTATAATTATGCAAGCATTAATTGTAGCATTGAGTGTTTTCCTTGACATTCCGTATCCATATATTTAACCCGAGTGTTGAGTGAACATTTGTGACACTGTAATTTTGTGTATAATCATAGTTCCATCAAGTACGTTAGGATTACTACCCTATTGTGGACAAACACTCGAAAGGTAAACATCTCATAATTGCTTTTGATAAAAGACGTTTAACCATTTAAGACAAAATCTTTGGATTAACATTTTATCAACACTTTACTTCTATGGGTATAATCATGCGTGAGTTTGCTTGAGGACAAGCAATGTTTAAGTGTGGGGTATTATGATATGACGTAAATTATACATGTTTTACATGCATATTCATTCCCATTATTGGTGCTTTATGGACATTATACATTGGAATTATTGTCTAAATCATTCCTTTGTGATAATTGTAAGTTTCCGGGAGCTTTTGGAAGAAATGAAGCAAAAACAGTCAAAAACCGAAGGAAAAACCGAAGAATCGAAGACCTTACGAAGCCTTAGCAAAATCCACAAGGCTACGTAACATTTCCCAAGTCAACTGGGAGATTATTAGGCCTTAGAAAGCCGAACATATCCGAAGAATTATCAAGAAATCATCAAATTCAATGCAAGTGAAAGTAAAGTCAATGAAAGTCAAAGGCACTTATGGAGCACTCTTACACCAATCTAAGACCCATGGATAGCCCAAGTACCCATGGGTACTATCCATGGATGATCCATGACCCTTTTTGGCCCATGGATCCTTCTAGAAGAGTCAAAGAAAGTCAAGAACGTAGGCTCCAAGCAAGAAGGAAGAAGAAGATTCTGCCAGCTTTAGGCGCGCCCGCGCCCAAGGTGGGCGGCACCCCCTTCTGCACCAGGCACGCCCGCGCCCAAGGAGGGCGTGCCTGCGCCCCCTCTTGCACGAGAATGCCTATAAATAGCAAGCTTATTCCAAGCACTTAGGTGTCCAAGATCATGAGGAGGGAGGCCTTAGTGCTCTGCTAAGAGCCAGAACTCTCTCGGTTTTGGTCCGTTTAGCTTTTCTTTGTTTTATTTTCCTTTTAAAGTCTTGTAATATGAATCGATTCTTCTCATTCAAGTAAAACAAGAGAAGTTCTATACCCGCTCTCCGTCGGTGTTGGAATACTTCCACACATTATCTAAAGGTTAGTGGAGTCACTTGTATTGTCATTCATGGCTAGTCCTCTTGTGTTGCTCGAGTTGGTTGAACTTTAATTAATTAATGAAGTATTTTTAGTATGTTATGTGTTTAAAGTCTTTACTACTATTTATCTTAAAAATACAAGAATAAGTGATCTTTAAACCAATCTAATAATCTTGAATCTGGTGAGTTACTCAAGCTAGACTTTTTGTTCGGGAAGCTTATTCGATGTTTGTTCGGTCTATATACAAATCTTGGTGCTAGCCCGACCGGTTAGTAGAGATTTAATATTATGGGTTGATTGGAGGTTTGGGTATTCAACATGCCGTTTGAGCCCTAACCAGACCGGGCAGTTTGTGTCGGTATTTCTTTACTTCTCTCGTGTCGGCTTGTAGAGGACTTCTAGCGGGAGCTATGGAGTTTGATCTTTAGAATGAAAGTCTTATTAATTTAAAATAATATTATAAGTTAAGACACCTATTTAAGAACATAATTTGTTAGGTCCGAGCGTTCATAAAGTAGCTCTGGAGGGAGTTGTGCATTCCGACTTTCCAAAGGAAGTTACAAGACATGACGTACGTCAGTCACTGGATAATCTTAGTCCGAATAATGAATCACGAGATAACCGGCGGACTTGAGACCCCGTTCAGGGTCCAGAGATTCATTAAGGAACAGTTGGCCAACCGTATCCACTGTTCCGTTACGAAATGCTATCTCCCCTATCGAAAGGGTTAGCACTAGTAACTATGACCAACCTTACTTCAAATATAGAATTAGTTAACAAGGGATAACAACTAAAGTAACACCTTAAACGTGATAATACTTCTAATTACATTTCTTAACCTTTTATTTTCCTTTTAAAACAAAACCCATTTTCCAACTTATTATCCTAGTCAGACAATAGCGAGGGTTGAGTGCGGGATCCGTGTCTATGGTTCGATACTTGGTTCTTACCCATACTATACTACGCCGCGATAGGTACACTTGCCTATTGTGTGTGTATTTAGCTGAATTATTTATCATTTTAATTTATAAATTTAAAACCTGATTATGTGTAGCTCTAAACAGAATGCATTTATTACTACTAAAAACACGCCATCATGTCTTTGGCGTTGTTGCCAGGGTTATATATATATATATTTTTATTTTTATCTACATATAAAACACACATCAGTAAGTCGACCTAAGATCGATCTTTGAGAACCAACTCGCGCCTTGTAGTTGATTAAAAAGATCGTCTATCCTGGGCAGTGGGTATTTGTTCTTTACTGTTCAGTTCGCGGTAGTCGATGCACATGTGCATTCTGTATTAATCAACGAGATGTCGTTCGGCATCGTGCAATTCCAATCCCCATAAACCGTACTCGGACTGCCGTTACTAGCTTTGAGATGTATCATCTTTCGTTTACATACCGTTTGTGCTTCGTTAGCAGCTAGCCAATCCATGCCTAATACTATGTCAAATCCTCCTAAGGTTTGAAGGTATAATCTAGAAGGAAACTTATGACCCTCTATTTCTATCATGCAATCATCAGTCATTTGGATGACTACTGAGTTTCTACCAACAACAGTTTCTACGCTAAAGGCCCTTATAAGGTTGTTGATTATGCAGTATAGTTTGCGGCTAAATGCAGTGGATATAAAAATTTTACTACCACCAGAATCAAATAAAATAGTAGCATGTTCATCATTAACTAGGAATGTACCTGACACGACATCAGGGTTTCCTCTAGCTTCATCTTCTGTTAAATAGGCTCGAGTCCTAGCCTTGGGCCGTTTTTTCTCTTTCTCCTTCCTTGAACCTATCTGTCCGGTTCTCCTGCAGTTCTTCATCAGGTGACCAAATCCTCCACATCCCTGGCACTTGACGTCCATCAGACATTCTTTGGAGTAGTTGTAGGGTTTAATATTTTGAAGCTATGTCATCAATGTATTTTGAACAAATGTACTTCTGTTTGATTACTTTCTGTTGTTAAGTAGTTTCAGTTTCATTGTATTTACTGCTTTCTTAGTTTAAGTATGGGCCATCGAAACTACTTAGTTTCGATTGAGGTTTGTTCAATCGAAGCTAGTAGTTTCGATAGATAGGTTGTTTCGACAGGTGGTTCAAGTTTCTGTTGTAAATGCCCAATCGAAACTAGTTGTTTCGATGACCATAGTTTCGATACCTGTCACAACCTATAAATAGCCCTGTTTCAGAATGTCTTGGGTGTGAGTGACGGTTGTAGACCTTGACATTCTATTTTCACAGTTTCTGAGAGCAAATACAAGCAGTGAGGTTTTTCATTGTGTTTTTACATTTTCATATCATAATGTATTGTGTTCTCAAGTGTGGTTAGCCGGTTATCTTCACTGATGTCGCCCAGATGGTCTATATAAAAACTAACAAAACCTAACCTAGACTCCTAAGTAATAAATGGAGTACCTTTGACTAAACCACACTGACAGGAAAGTGGACCTATCGAGTGTAGCACAACTTAATGGCAAACCGAGTTATCGAACCCTAGAGACACTACTATAACTATACTAGACTCTGACTCGGACTAAGATTGATTGATGGGGGGTTGACTACACTAAATATTAACTACAAATACATCAAACAAGATCGACTCAAGCTATCAAGATGATGAACTAAGCTAATATCAGAGATGGGAAGAATACCACCTAGGTCTGAATCCTACTTGCAAAGCACAACTTCTACCGGTTCTAGAAACTATGATGGATCTTGGTTTCTAAGGAAAAAACTCTAGTCAACCTAGTGGATCCCTAATCACTCTCAGGGTGTCACCAACTTAGGAACCTAAAGATGTAATAACTCACCAGATAGTGGATTACCTTTCGGTCTCTCCAACAATGATAATGTACCCGAAAGACAGATCACCTTTCAATCTCACTGTCTGTTGGGTATAAAATTGAGACTGAAGCTGTCAATAGAAACTACAGTATCAAAACTACTAGTTTCGGTTGAACATTTATTCAATCGAAACTACTAGTTTCGGTTAAACATTTGTTCAATCGAAACTAGTAGTTTTGATACCTGTTTTTCAGGCCCATTTGGCGGTGGCTTGGAAAACAAGGCATATGTGCTTGGCCTCGTATGAATAGTAGATTATCTCATAGGAGGAGTGTGTATTTGTAGAGGGAATCACCACCCCCGGGGGAGCTCACCCTGGGGTGAGACTAATTGTAGAGTGTGTGAGGAGCTTTTTATTTTTCATATCAATCAAAGAATCATACATTTTATGCTCCATCTATATGTTCTTTTCACTTTTATATATTTCTGTTCGTGTATGTGATTCCCGCACCCGTCTCTACCTTTTTCTGATTCGAGAGTGATACCGGATCAAGGGATTCTGCCTCTTGATTAGGAACGGTTGAAGAATTTCTCCGCATATCTATTCTCTCAGGTCTGCTCAGGACATATACTGTCCACAATACATTTGAAGAATGCACAGGGTAATCTCAAAATAACAACTTAGCAACAATCACTAGACACCTAATACAAACTTGCTTTCAAACAATTGACACTCGGATTCCTAATGACGAGGACTGAACGACTGGCTCTCACTTCTCGGGTATTGAGACATGATACACACTCAATATAATCTATACTCAATCACAACTCCTATGGATCACTACTTCTAGCAAACAATCACAAACAAACACAAACCCTAAAGTCTATGACCTAGTGATGTGTTGCAAAACACACATTGTTTTCCCTTGTATTTCGTAGCGTTTTAGTATGGTTTTAGAGTTGTTTTAAGTCATTTATGGTTTGTACTAAGTAATGTTGTATATGGTAGGTATTCGGGAAGAATTGGAGCTTAAACGATCAAGAACTGTGAAGAATCGAGCACGGGATGAGAATGGAAAGAGTCCAATCTTAAAAGAGGCATATACCGGGCTAGAAAATTAGTTACGGGACCCATAATATATGGATTTGGGGTAGCTCGATGAGAAGAATACAAAGATCCAGTAATCTCTCATGTTACGAGAGAGATAGAGGCCATTCCCTCGCGGTACGCGAGGGACCAGAAATCTCGCGCGACTATTTTGTCTCCGGCGGTACGCGAGGGAGCTTCCGTCCGGGCCTCGCGGTACGCGAGGCGGCCCAGATTCGTGAATTTTGACCCATTTTCATGGTTTAATAGATTAGGAGTCTTCCATTATGATAATCATTGATTTCTAGCCGTCTAGAGGAGTTTTGAGAGGCGATTTTTAGGCTGGAGGAGAGAATTGAAGTGCAAAGGTCGAATCTTTGATCCCGGGTGCGTTAGATTTTGCGTTTTCGATTCCAAAGCTTGATCCTTTATCTTTGTTTCTTGTGTTTGAACCATGATTGTGTTTAATTCTTCTGTTTTGGATGTTTTGAGCATGATTCTAGGCTAAAACGTTAATATTGCCTAGGTCATGATGAATACTGTGTTAAAGTTATGATTTTTATTCGGTTTTGGATTCTAAGGATGGTTGAATGATATTGTAAACAGTCTTTTAATAATTAATAGTGATGAATAAGCATGTTTTAATCTGGTTTTGTGTTGATTAATGTTCCTTATGTTGTCTTGTTGAATGTCTTTCATTTATAGATGCATGTTTAGGTTGTTTGCGTATTGCTTGTGACAGGAGTGGTTTGTTAGACGTAGTAATCCATAGGAGTGTTGGTTAATCCTTGATTAGATTGAGTGTGTGTCCTAGTTCAATACCCGAGAGGTGAGAATTATTTTCTAGTCTTCGTCATTAGGAATCCGAGTGTTAACAGTCTGAGAGGATGTTAGTATTAGGTGTTTAGTGATTGTTGCTAGTTCGAATCATAGTTGTTAACTTGAGATTACCCCGTACATTCTTTGAATGTATTGTGGACAGTTAGACTGAAAGGTGATCTGTCTTTAGGGTACATTATCATTTGTTGGAAATACCCGAGAGGTGATCTAACCATCTGGTGAGTTTAGTACACTTTATGTAGCTTATTTGGTGACACACTGAGAGTGATTAGGGATCCACTAGGTAGTCTTTAGTTGTCATCCTTAGAAATCCATATCCATCTTAGTTTCTAGAACCAGTAGAAGTTGTACTTTGCAAGTAGGATTCCGACCTAGGAGGTATTCTTCTGATCTTTTGATTTCACCTTATTACTTTGTCTTGATAGTTGAGTCGACCTTTGTTTATTGCATTCTTAGTTAATCTTTAGTGTAGTCAACCCCCTTATTAATCAATCATTAGTCCGAGTCAGAGTCAAGTATAGTTATAGTAGTGTCTCTGGGGTTCGATAACTTGGTTTACTATTAAGCTGTGCTACTCTATAGGTACACTTGCCTTTCAGTGCGATTTAGTTCATAGGTATTCCTATTATTACTTAGGAGTCTAGGTTAGGTTTTGTTAGTTTTTATATAGACCGTCTGGACGACATCAAGTTTTTGGCGCCGTTGCCGGGGACACTTGGCAATAGCAATATTGACTTTGACTAGTTCTTTTGTTTGATTTTTGGTTTGTTTTTCTTTTGAGTCTGCTTGTCTTCCGTGCTTGTCCTACGTGCTATCTGAGTGTCTAACATAGGATCGAGTTTATTTGTTTTCTATTGTTCTTGTGTCAGTTTATTCACAACACTAGTTCGCAGGGATCACCACCTTATTCAGCTTTTCAAGAGCCCAAACGAGAGCTGCACGAGCACACCCGCGACTTCCGAGAGCGTTTGACAGCATTCTGCAGCAACCAGGTACGTTCTCCTAGCCCAATTCCATTTCTTATCATGGGCGACTCTGACTCACCAGCGAGTCATACGGTACACCAAAGGGCCAGTGACGGGGTCACCGGGGCGAGATCTTTGATCACACGCCCCGCCATTCCTAACACCAATACATGGCAGATCCCGTCACATGTCATGAGCACGATCACTCATGCCACTCAATTTCATGACCTTGAGGATGAGGATGCACCCGGACATCTGTCCCACTTCGCGCGGATATGTGATACCTTCAATATCACGGGTGTGCCTAAGGACGCTATCTACTCGCGTCTCTTCCCATTCTCATTCTCTGGGCACGCATCTACTTGGCTTGACACCCTCTCCGGCAATTCTATCACCACTTGGGAGGATCTTCAGACCAAGTTCTTCAAGAAGTACAATCCACCTTCCAGGGCCACTCGCCTTCGGGATCAAATCCATTCGTTCCGGATGGATCCTGACAAGCCCTATCACTTGGCCTAGGAGCGGTTCTACACGGTGTTGAGCCGATGTCCCCAACATGGTCTTTCTGACTGGGCAAGAGTGGAGAAGTTCTACAATGGTCTCACCTTCGAGAAGCAGCAAATGTTCAACACAGCTGCGGGAGGCCATATCATGGATAAGCTCGAGCCTGATGAGTGTGAGGAGATGTTCTAGAGCTTCGCTCTGGCGGAACATCAGCATCCATCTACTAGGACTTCCGTTCGTAGTGCTAGATCACCCGCCTCTTCTCCTAGAGGTATGCATCAGGTCAACCCTGATACTAGCATGGGTGCTGCACTTGCAGCTATGGCAAATGAGAATAAAGAGCTTAAACTCAGTGCTCTAGGGTGTGAGGTGTGCAGGGGAGGCCACGACACCAGGGGAGGCCACGACACCAGAGATTGTCCCGTCAATCATCAGGAGCAGGTGAGTTTTGCTGGCAACCAAAACCAGAACCGATGGTACAACAATTACAACAATACCTATGGCTCTGGATGGATATCTACAAATAACCCGCCTGGGTTTAATGGTTGCCAGCATCAGAATGGAGGAGCTGAAGCAGGAGCGAGTTCGGGAAGCAGTGTCAGCACAAGGAAGATCGAGGAGATGATAGAGAATCAGACACAAATGCTTGCCCACTTAGTTCAGCAGGATAGGGACGCTAAGCAAATACTGGATGCCCACCACACTTTATTGAAGAATCAGCAGTCGGCATTCCAAGATTTACCGCACACAGTAGAAGACATCGCGAAGAGCCTAAAGGAGAGGCAGGTTGAAGCATCTGCGGCCTATAAGAGAATAACGCTTCAGCGATGGCCGTGTCGATCATGAGTCGAGGAGAAGAGGAAGCTTCCCACGGTGCTGACTATGGCATCCCGTCGGTAGAGGAAGTGAAGAAGATTGATTGGAGAGCTCGATTTGCTTAAATCGATGCTGGGATGTTAGAGGAGACCGAATTGAATGTTGTGTCGACTAAGAGCATGAGGGCAGAAGATAAGGATAGCCCACCGGTAGTAGAAGAGGAAGAGCCGGTAGATGAGGAGATAGAGATGGAGAAGCCTGCCGAGAAGGCAGAGGAGATAAAGAAGGGGGTAGAGATGACGTCCCCCGAGATTGACTTGAGTCGTGTTCCCTATCCAGCGCGCTTGCTGCCACATAAACACACTTGGGAATACGGTACCTTCCTTGATATGTTCAAATAACTCAAGGTCAATCTCCCATTTATAGAGGTCCTCCAGCATATGCCAAAGTATGGCAAGTTACTCAAAGATCTTCTTTCCAACAAGAAGAAACTAGAGGGGATCTCTAAAGTCTCACTTAATGAGCAATGTTCTGCAGTGGTTCAGAACAAACTGTTGAAGAAACTGGCGGATTCGGGTCGTTTCACGATCCCGTGTCTGCTTGGTGGTTTGCCTTTAAACCACGCGTTAGCTGATCTAGGTGCTAGCGTCAATCTGATGCCTTATTCGATCTATAAGCAGTTAGACCTAGGTGAACCGCAGCCTACGCGCATGAGCATTTCCTTGGCTGACCTCTCAGTAAAGTATCCACGGGGAATTATGGAGAATCTGTTAGTGAAAGTAGGTAAATTTGTCTTCCTCGTGGATTTCGTCATCCTGGACATGGAGGTGGATGACATAGCCCCGCTCATCCTAGGACGCCCGTTCCTACGTACCGCCAAGGCAATGATCGATGTCTTTGACGGTAAACTCACAGTTCGTGTGGGGGATGAGTCGATCACATTCGATGCTATGAAGTATGTGAAGGATGTTGGCGAACATAGCCACTCTGTGTGCATGATCGATGCCTTCATGGACTACCATCGGGACTCTAATCCAGGAGAGGATGTTGTTGATAGGGAAGAGGAGAGAAGATAGAGGACCCACCAGATTGGCTTGCTGAATTTGAAAGGAATTTGATACGGTCCGCTTTTTAGGTGCTGACGATGGTGATTGCATTTGGAGTGAGATATTATCACAAGTCGGGTCATTAATCTGTCAGATACCCGTGGTTGAAAGCGTAGAGGATCATGATTATCCGGGCGAGAGGTCAGAGGCCACACCTTTAGTGATATCATGCATTGAGCCTTTAACCTATACTTGTGTCCATGTTAAGGGAATAGAAGCCGAGTCATCCCCTAAATCTAGGCCGCCCCGTAAGAAACTTCGAAAGTTGAGTGAGTCTTGTGATATAAGGAGATTGAAAACCCCAAGTGTGGGGATGTTTAGGGGTGACAGTTTGCTGAAGTACTTGAACCCGGTGATTTTTGGACCTGGTAGATTTAAGTTATGGTGGAAAGACTGGATTGATGCATATGATATATATTTAAAGGTTGATAGGAGTATGAGTTTGATGAGGCTGTGGAGATCCGGTAAACCGCGTAGGATGAAGGCGGTACCGATTAGGATCAAGGAGAAGCCTCCTGATAGGTTTGTTTGAGTCTTGGGCAAGTGTCCGGGATGTACAGTTTGTGTGCACTACTTTGTTTGAGTCCGTGTCATTTTATGTGTTTTTTGGTGTGTGTGTGTTTTGTTTGTGTCATGTTTTACAGGGATTCGTGTTTGATTTGGTGAGGAAAATCATCAGGAATGAAGTTCCAGGTATTTTTACATTTGTTTTTATTCTTGGAATAGGTTTTTATGGAATTTAGGTGAAAAAGGTTTAAATGATCAAAAATTTTCTAAGTATAAAAGTTGGAAAAATCTCTTAACTTTCTGTTACTAGCAACTCCCTGCGGTACGCGACATATTTCCTGGGTTCTCTCGTGGTACGCGAGAGGTCTAGGGTTTAGCCGGCTTAAATACCACTCCCTCGCGGTACGCGAGGAGTGGCCGCCTGGTTTCTCGCGGTACGCGGGGGAGTCCTGGATTCACCCTTCTTCCTTGTTTGCTTGTGCTTTTCCATACCCGTTCACCACCATCACCATGCCACATATCATCCTTTATCCATCATTCATTATCACCACTATCATTCACACAATCATTCACTTTCGTTCTTCATACCATCCGATTACCACGACCATGAGAAACTTTGAAATCGTTTCATGACCGATGATCTACCTTGCTGTGGCATTCATGTCTATGTGTTTGCCACCCATTGAGTACATTTCTCTACATGCTATCTATCTTGAGTCTTTAAGTTTTCAGTTTGAGTCAGTCGAGTCTTTATTTTAATTTGAGTTAGTTTAATGATGTGGGTTTGTTGTGAGTTTTATTTTGCAGGTTTTATCATTCCGCTTGTACTCAATCTCTATTCGGTCGGGGTTGATCATCACTTATACAAAGTTTGTAAAGGCAACCCGGCAGTTTGTGCAACTGCGACCGAAATGATATACGGTGCACACAAGGAAGAACGAAGCTGCATATTTGTTTGCATATATGATAATCGACTAAGTTGCTTCCTGTTTATTTTTGCATGTTTATTTTTAGTTGTGTCTTGCTTCACATTGAGGACAATGTGTCTTTCAAGTGTGGGGATGTGTGTGTTTAGTTTGTTTAGTTTTAGTTTGTGTCTTTATAAAAATTCAAAAATACAAAAAAATTGAAAAGTTATTGAAAAAATGTCCTTTTAAATCAAAATTTTTGCATAATAAATGGAAAATGATAGTACAACTGGATCTGCTTATTGAGTTTAAATGAATAAATAATTGAAAACGCGTCTAATTAGTGATGTTTTGGTAGACCCAGTCAACTAGTAGAGCTTAAATAGTCTATGAGTGTTACATAGAATTAATCACGTAAATAAAATCATGTTATCTTGTGGGTATTCATCTTAAGGTAATTGTAATACTGAAACTGTCAATATAGGGTGATAGGTAGCACATTAAGTTAAAATTTAGAGGTTTTTGAAATTTCTTGGTAGACCGCTCCCTTTTTATGAGAATAAATCCGAGTTTCGGTGGCGCCCGCATCCATATTCCATATACTTGAGCTTATTTGATTGAAATCTAATTTTCGTCTACGTGTCACACGTCGGGTTCCAGCCTGATTGAAACACCACTGGGTTGATTCTTATACGCTTCATTGTTTAGACTGTAGTCTATGTGTTACCTTCCGAGATAATGACTTGGTTGAAACGTCTCTAGACGAAAGTTAATTTGCTTAATAATGCTCATATTTCATCCATTCATTCATTTATCATCATTATTTCTAGAAACCTGTAAATCTTAGTTTAACGTGGTGGGTTGAAATCTATATGGTTTAATCTATGCCTAGACATGACCGTGAGATGGGATTAGGTAGAGCTGTAACGTCTGAGTGTAAGTCACATAGATTGATAGATAGTTGTATAAAATGAATTAGAACACTAAATGGGGGCTTGAAAGTTGGTGGTTGGGTTTAATCGGACAGAAATACTGATTATTGCTTTTTAACACATGAGTATATTTGTGCAAATTGGTAAATGATGTTCATAAAGTTAGATCTTAGTTATGATTCCATTGCAGATTCTTTTTCAAGAACAAAAAAAGGTTAAGTGTGGGGATATTTGATGTGTTGCAAAACACAACTCGTTTTCCCTTGTATTTTGTAGCATTTTCATATGGTTTTAGAGTCGTTTTGAGTCATTTATGGTTTGTGCTAAGTAATGTTGTATATGGTAGGTATTCGGGAAGAATTGGAGCTTAAACGATCAAGAACTGTGAAGAATCGAGCACACGAGAGCACGGGATGAGAATGGAAAAAGTCGGGAAAGAGTCCAATCTTAAAAGAGGCATACCTCGGGGTAGAAAATTAGTTACGGGGCCCATAATATATGGATTTGGGGTAGCTCGACGAGAAGAATACAAAGATCCAGTAACCTCTCACGTTACGAGAGAGATAGAGGCCATTCCCTCGCGGTACGCGAGGGACCAGAAATCCTGCGCGACTATTTTGTCTCCGGCGGTACGCGAGGGGGCCCAGATTCACGAATTTTGACCCATTTTCACGGTTTAATAGATTAGGAGTCTTCCATTATGATAATCATCGATTTCTAGCCGTCCAGAGGAGTTTTGAGTGGCGATTTTGAGGATGGAGGAGAGAATTGAAGTAAAAATGTCGAATCTTTGATCCCGGGTGCGTTAGATTTAGCGTTTTCGGTTCCAAATCTAAAAACCTTTATCTTTGTTTCTTGTGTTTAAACCATGATTGTGTTTAATTCTTCTGTTTTGGATGTTTTGAGCATGATTCTAGGCTAAAACGTTAATACTGCCTAGGTCATGATGAATACTGTGTTAAAGTTATGATTTTTATTCGGTTTTGGATTCTAAGGATGGTTGAATGATTTTGTAAACAGTCTTTTGATAATTAATAGTGATGAATTTGCATGCTTTAATCTGGTTTTGTGTTGATTAATGTTCCTCATGTTGTCTTGTTGAATGTCTTTCATTAATAGATGCATGTTTAGGTTGTTTGGGTATTGCTTGTGACCTGAGTGGTTTGCTAGACGTAGTAATCCATAGGAGTGTTGGTTAATCCTTGATTAGATTAAGTGTGTGTCTTAGTTCAATACCCGAGAGGTGAGAATTAGTTGTCTAGTCTTCGTCATTAGGAATCCGAGTGTTAACAGTCTGAGAGGAAGTTAGTATTAGGTGTTTAGTGATTGTTGCTAGTTCGAATCATAGTTGTTAACCTGAGATTACCCTGTACATATTTGAATGTATTGTGGATAGTGAGACTGAAATGTGATCTGTCTTTAGGGTACATTATCATTTGTTAGAAATACCTGAGAGGTGATCTAACCATCAGGTGAGTTTAGTACACTTTAGGTAGCTTAGTTGGAGACATCCTGAGAGTGATTCAGGATCCACCAGGTAGTTTTTAGTTGTCATCCTTAGAAACCCAGATCCATCTTAGTTTCCAGAACCGGTAGAAGTTGTACTTTGCAAGTAGGATTCCGACCTAGGTGGTATTCTTTCCATCTTCTGATTTCACCTTATTACTTTGTCTTGACAATTGAGTCGACCTTTGTTTATTGCATTCTTAGTTAATCTTTAGTGTAGTCAACCCCACCAATAATCAATCTGTAGTCTGAGTCAGAGTCTAGTATAGTTATAGCAGTGTCTCTAGGGTTCGATAACTCGGTTTACCTTTAAGCTGTGCTACACTCGATATGTACACTTGCATGTCGATGCAGTTTAGTTCATATGTATTCCTATTATTACATAGGAGTCTAGATTAGGTTTTGTTAGTTTTTATATAGACCGTCTCGACGACATCACCTAGATACGCAAATCAAGCTGGAAGACATACACAATCAATGGACGGAATTGAAATCAATCACACATCAGATCTAAGCATGCAATTTCATCATAATTAACATCAATAAACTATTTACAAAATCATTAAACCATTAATCGAATCCAAAACCGATAAAAATCGCAACTTTAACAAATAATCATCATAAAGACCCAGGAAGTATTAATGTTTTAGCCTAGGATCATGCTCAAAACAACTAGAACAGAAGTATATAAACACAATCATGGTCTCAAACACAGAATTCAAGAAGAAAGTTTCAAACTTGAAACCGAAAACGTAAATCAAACTAACCCGGACTCCAAAGCTTTGATCTTTACACTTGATTCCTCCTCTAATCCCCAAAATCGCCTCTGGTCTCTCTCTGGACGGCAATAATTCGAACTCCTTGCATAATGGCAATCAAATTCCTTTTAAATCGATTTTAGGGTTTTTTCGTGGATTTCCTGTCTCCTCGCGTACCGCAAAATATTGGCATGGGTTCCTTGCGTACCGGCGTGTATTCTGCTTCCCTCGCGTACCGAGAGAGTTGTCCACTTCTTCCTCACGTACCTCGAGGCCTTAAAAATCAAACTTTTTTGCTTTTTAACACTTGGGCTTTCTTCTCTTGCTCGGTTTCTTCTGATTTTCACTTGTATTCATCTCGAGCACCTGTAAACATACAATAGACTCAAATACATCTAAAAACGACTCAAAACGAAGATAAAACTAATTAAAACGAACTAAAACAATAGGAGTAAATATGTGTGCTTCGCACTACATTAAACAACCCTACACTTAACCTTTTTTCGTCCTCGAAAAAGCTGCAATGGAAACATATCTCAAATCTACTTTAACATTAATCAATTACCAATTAGCAAAACATACTCACGCGTTAAAAAGCAATAATCAGTATTTCTGTCTGATTAAACCAAGCACCATCTATCTAGCCCCAGTGATGTGTTCTAATTCCATTTTATACAGTTATCAATCAACCTATGTGACTCACACTTAGAAGTTATAGCTCAACCTAATCCCGTCTCACAGTCATGTTTAGGCACATATTAAACTATATAGATTTACCCACCACGTAACCACGTTAAACTAATATTTATTTGTTTAAAAAATTAGATGGAATATGGAATTAATGGATGGAAACGAGCAGTAATCAAAGTAGATGAACTTTCGTCTAGAGGCGTTTCAACCAAGTCAGTATCCCGGATTGTAACACATAGACTAAGTTATAATCAATAAGCACGTAAGTATCACTTAGGGGTGTTTTCTCCAAGTGGCCATCTCAGAGGTCACCAACACTCGGATGCGGGCACCACCAACACTCGGATTTATTCTCATAAAAAGATAATGGTGTGCTAAAAATTTCAAAAATAAATAAATATTATCTTAATGTGGTACCGATCACCCTATGTTGACAGTTTCTGTATTACCGGCACCCTAAGATGAGTACCCACACGATTTCATGATTTAATTACGTGATTAATACTAAGTAACACTCACAGACTATTTAAGCTATTTAGGTCGACTGGGTCTACCAAAACATCACTAATTAAACGCGTTTTCTATTATTTAAATCGTTTAAAACTCAACAAGTAGATCCAATTTTACTATCATTTTTCAAGTATAAGCAGTTATTTCAAAGGACATTTTTCAAAATTTTTTAATTTTTTTGTATTTTTGAATTTTTATAAACTAAAAGACACATCCCCACACTTGAAAGACACATTGTCCTCAATGTAAAGCACGACATAACTAAAAATAAAAATGCAAAAATAAAAACAGGAATCGACTTAGCTGGTAATATATATGCTCTCGAATGTATCCAGCTTCGTTCTTCCTTGTGTGCACCGTATAGCATTTCGGTCGCGGTTGCACACTTTGCCGAGTTGCTTAATAATATCAGGTTCAATTCCGTCCGAATGGAGATTGAGCACGGACGGAATTATGTACCCCTGCAAAACAAACTCACACAATACCCGCAGCATCAAACTGACTCAAATTAAAATAAAACACGCAACTGACTCACTAAGACTCTGGATAGAAGGAAAGGACACGTACCTGATGTGTGGCAAACACATAGACATGAAAGCCACAACAAAGTAGATCAACGGATCGAACGGTTCTTAGGTCTCCCATGGTGTTGGTGGTCGGTGGATGATATGGATAATAATTAATGATGGTGGATAGTTATGAGATGATTGTAGTTGATGGAGGGTATGATGGATGTGGTGATGATAGTGGTGGGAGTGGTGGTCGATGCGGGTGAGGGATACCATGGAAAAACAAGGAAGAAAGGCAATTCCAGGGGTGCCGCGCGTACCGCGAAGAACAGGCGGCCACTCCTCGCGTACCGCGAGCGAGTGGCATTTAAACCGGCCTTGTCTTTTGTCTCTCGCGTACCGCGAGAAACCCCAAACAAACCCTCGCGTACCGCGAGAGACCCCTGGTGATAGAAAGTTAAGGGGGTTTTTATACTTAGAAAATTTTCCCCCTTAAGTTCTTTTCACCCAAATTCAATAAAAACTTGTTCCAAGCATAAAAACAAATGTAAAAATACCCGAAACTTCATTCCTGATGATTTTCCTCACCGAATCAAGCACGAATCCCTACAAAACATGACACGAAGAAAACACACACAGAAAATGACATGGACTTAGACCAAGAAATGCATACAAACTCTACATCCCGGGCACTTGCCCAAGACTCAAACAAACCTATGAGGAGGTTTCTCCTTGATCCTAACTGGTACCGCCTTCATGCTCCGTGGTCTCCCGGTCCTCCATAGCCTACTACTATCAATTAGCCTCAACCATCCACTCACACTTTCCCTCAAATCAATCCACCAGCTCTTAAACCTACCAGGTCCAAAAATAACATGGTTCATATACCTCAGCAAACTGTCACACCTAAATTTCCCCACACTTGGGGTTTGTACTATCCTCAAACTAGATGACCTTTCAAAGCGCGGGTTCTCCTACGGGGCGGCCTAGACCTAGGGGTTTTAAAAACAGGGGTCGACTCAGCAGTTATCCCCTTAGAATGAACAATGGGAAAGGACAAGGGCTAAATGTGTGATATCATTAAGGGTGTGGCCTCTAACCTCTCGTCCGGATCTTCATGATCCTATAAACTCTCCACTTTGAATGTGTCACAGACTATCAACCCAATCTGTGCTAGTATCTCACTTAAACCACAATCATCAGTATCAGCACCTAAAAACGGGGACCCTACTAGGTTCTTTTCAAATTCAACAAGCCAATCCGAGGGTCCTCTATCATTCCTCTTTCATCCCTATCAATAGCATTCTGTACTAGAATAAATTCCGGATGTTCGTCCATGAAGGAATCAATCATGCACACGGAGTGGCTCTTCTTGCCAACATCCTTCATAGACTTTGTAGCATCGAATGTGATCGACTCATTTCCCACACGAAGTGTGAGTTTCCCATCAAAGACATCGATCATTGCTTTGGCGGTGTGTAGGAACGGGCTTCCTAGGATGAGTTGGACTCTATCCTCCACATCCATGTCCATGATGACAAAATACACGGGTAGGACAAATTTGCTAACTTTTACTAGAAGATTCTCCACAATTCCCCGTGGATACTTGACTGGGCGGTCAGCCAAGGATATGCTCATGCGCGTAGGCTACTATTCACCTAGGTCTAGCTATTTATAGACAGAATATGGCATCATATTGATGCTAGCACCTAGGTCAGCCGACGCGTGGTTTAAGGGCAAACCGCCAAGTAGACACGGGATCGTGAAACGACCCTAATCTGCCAGTTTCTCTGGCAGTTTGTTCTGAACCACTGCAGAACATTGCTCTCTAATTGAGACTTTAGAGACCTCCTCAAGTTTCTTCTTGTTGGAAAGAAGATCTTTTAAGAACTTGCCATATTTTGGCATATGCTGGAGGACCTCTATGAATGGGAGATTGAACTTTAGTTGTTTAAACATATCAAGGAAGGTACCGTATTCCCTATCGTGTTTATGTGGCAGCAAGCGCGCCGGGTAGGGAACACGACTCAGGTCAATCTCGGGGGGGTCCTAATCTCACCCCCACTCTTCTTCTCCTCTGCCTTCTCGGCGGACTTCTCCATCTCTATCTCCTCGTCCACCGGCTTTTCCTCTTCTACCGGTGGGCTCTCCTTCTCTTCAGCTCTTCTACTCCTAGTCGACACAGCATTCACTGAGGTCCCTGGTTCCGTCACCTCTGCCGAATCAGGCTCCCCTAACATCCTAGCACCGATCTTAACAAATCGAGCTCTCCAATCTATCTTCTTCACCTTTTCAGGAGAAGGAATGCCATAGTAAGAGCTGTGGGAGGCTTCCTCTTATACTCTCTCCTCTCTATCACTTCTGATCGACACGGCCATCAATGAAGCATTGGGGCATAAAGATGGACCTCCCTGTCTATCCTTCAGGCTCTTCGCGATGTCTCATACCGTGCGTTGCAAGTCCTGGAATGCTGACTGCTGATTCTTCAATAACGTGTCATGTGCATCTAGTCTTTGCTGAGCATCCCTGTCCTGCTGGACTAAGTGGGCAAGCATCTGTGTCTGATTCTCTATCATCTTTTCAATCTTCCTTGTGCTGAAACTGCTTCCTGAACTCGCTTCTGCTTCCGCTACTCTATACTGATTCAGGCGGGCATTAAACCCAGGCGGGTTGTTTCCAGATCTCCGTCCCGAGCCGTAAGAATTATTGTAGTTGTTGTACCCCCAGTTCTGGTTCTGGTTGCCACAAAACTCACCTGCTCTTGATGATTGACGGGGCAATCTCTCGTGTCGTGGCCTCCCATGCACACCTCACACCGTTGAGCACTGGGCTTCAACTCTTTAATCTCATTAGTCATAGCTGCGAGTGCAGTAGCCACGCTAGTATCAGGAGTGACCTGATGCACACCTCTAGGAGAAGAGGTGGATGCTTTAGCAATAGGAGTGGAAGTCCTAGTAGATGGCTGCTGTTGTTCGGCCAGAGCGAAGCTCTCGAACATCTCTTCACACTTGGCTGGATCTAGTTTGTCCATGATATGGCCTCCCGCAGCGGTGTTAAACATTTGCTGCTTCTCAAAAGTGAGGCCATTATAGAAGGACCATGTTTGGGGCATAGGCTAAACAGCGTGTTGAACCGCTCCCAGACCATGTGATAAGGCTCGTCAGGGTCTATCCGGAAGGAGTGGATTTTGTGACAATCCGGATTTTTCGATTAACTCCGTTAACAATTCCGTTTAAAAATCCTAACTGAAACTTAATCCCGTTAACTGAAACCAGTTAAATCTAACCCCAGGGGTCAATTCTGTCAATGTTCAAACTAGAAACAAAAGGACTAAAAGGGTAATAAACCTAAACTCAATCTGTTGACTTGTGGAAGTCAAAATTTAAGAGTTTTTATCTATGTTGACTTTTACAAGTCAAAATTAGACTCTTTGATTTCCAAATTCGCGAGTTATAACGGAATTGAATCAAATTCTGTAATTGATGAACACCTAAATGCTTTAACCGATCATCATTAAGCCTTAATCATACTCATTAATAGAATTAAACGCAAATAATGATGATCATGTTCATAACCGTCGGCCTCGTTGTAATCGATCACCAAATTCGATTAATCCTCGTATTCTACTCTCAAATCAATCGCCTGCAAACCTCTTACGAGACTATCAGAAGATTTCCCACACACCAGCCGCGCCGGAGAAGCAACCAGAGACGACGAGGATCAACCCGCAGCCGTCGAACCCTGCTTTACTCGTGCTCTGTCAATCCGATATTCAACCAGGTAATTGAAACATTCTTTAGATTCGTTTCTTGCTATAGAATGAAAGCCCTATCCTAATCAGGGCTTACATTATCAATTCGATCAAGATCACGACTCTAGGGTTCATCACAGACCGGTTTAATCGAACCCTAATCTAGACGCAATCAAAATTCAATTAACCTATACAGTTTGATTCGCAATACCATATTGTTTGAAAGCCCTCTGTCAATTCGATGTTTTATTATCAAAATTGTTATAACCCGTAATCTAGGGTTCATGTGAAACCAAGTTATCAAATTCAACACTAACCCGTATTTAAATCAAATTAAATCATACCATTAGACTCGTAATCTCCTATAGATCGAAAGCCCTATGAAATCTCGGACTTCTATCATCGAATTGATCTTCATCCAATAATTAGGGTTTGTTCTTGATTCAAATTGGGGGTTTCGATCTTAAACATGAATTTGATACAATTAAACCACATCAACAGTTTCGCAAGGTTTTGTTTAATAAAAGCCCCATCAATTCAACAATTTTTAATATCAGAATCGATCAATTGAATCCAGGTTTATAAACTAGGGTTACGATACCTTTTTCTGTAAATTATCGATCTTAAAGCTGATGGTTTTTAAATTAAATGAGTCCCCAGATTCGCAATACTCCGACTATCAAAACCCCTGTACAATTGCTTCCAATCGTAGTCAAAATCGGTGACAATTGAACTGGTTTTGACTCGGTTACAAGGAGGGAGAAGAACACGTTGGAACTGGGTGTTAAAAGCAATGCATCTCGGGTTTGGTTGCGATAGCCTAGCGGCCGGGACTGGTTAGAGCAGTGTGCGTGTCTGGGAGAGACCCGGGCTCCAACAATCATTTTTAAACATTTTTCTGTTAATATTTAATTAATATTATACAATTGTGTTTTTACCCGGAAAATAACCCGTAGGCTCGGGTTTGAATTATTAACATATTTTTATTATACCCACTTTTATAAATAATGTATTGTTATTATCCTCAAGTAAAAAATAATATGTTTATATTATTTTAAGCCACAAACTCGTATAAAATAATACGTTTATTTTCAAACCGTGACTCGTGTTATTTAATAATATATATATATATATATATATATATATATATATATATATATATATATATATATATTATTTCGTATCGTTTTACAACCCCGTGTAACATTTGAAACTAAATAATAATATAATTAGTTATATTATTTACTCGCATTACTACGTTCATAAAAATAATATATTTATTATTTTGTACCACAAACGAGTAATTAAAATGTTCTTTCGAATCTAAAAATAATATATTAAATTATATTATTTTCCTAATTTTCGTGAATGACAAAACACTCGATTATATTTATTATTATTTTGTCATTCGTCGCGTAACGTGTATATATATATATATATATCTTAATAATAAATTTAGGAATTCCTATCCTCGTGGACACGTTCGTTTACTCGTGAACATTAGAACGTTTCCTTAAGACGTTTCTCTTTCCGTGTCGCTGTCACAAGTCCAAATTTTTATCCCTAATTTATGTGTTTATAATTTTAGGGCATTCGTAAGTCGTTTGAGACTTACACTCGTGGTTCCAATTTACTTCTAGTGTGAAACTACCTTCAACGTGAGTTTTCACGGCCCCTTTTACTGCTTTTAAACTGGGGGAGAAAACATGATACAAACTCTTTTGATTTTTGTACTTCATTTTATATCAATTGTTATGACTATGCGTAAACTCTATCACAAAAGTCCTCACATCGAACCGTTTAAATATGAATATAGCGAGGTATTTTGGGTAGTACTACTGAGTTTGACAAACCTCACCCGCGTTAGTCGCGCTAACACGATTGGATATCGAACGGGTGCAATATTGACCTAAACGTGCACCGTGGTTGATAGACCTGGTGGGAGGCAATACAAACAGTCAGTTTACGGTTGCGAGCGTAATAGCAAACAATGAACATGGGTTAGCTACTCATTTGGTATATATGTTGATTGTACAATAAATCTGGTAAACGTTTATTTATATATTGAAACCTGTGAACTCACCAACCTCGTGTTGACACTTTTTCTTACATGTTTTCTCAGGACGCTAAGCTAAGACACAGGTGCACGTTAGGGCATGCATGGGATTCAACTGCTTTGCTTTGTGTCTATTTATGTTGATTGAATTATTTTAAATGTACTTTGTTTGGTTGGACGTTTGGACTTTTGGACTTTGGTTTTAGGCGCGTGTATTTTGCGCATTTACTTTCTTTACGCTTCCGCATTGATACTCTGATTTAAAAGATATTTTCATTTTGAGTCCCATGTAGAGTCGTTCAGTGTAACTAGTGTCTGAGATCCTGGTTTGTCACTTCCCAAACGGTAATACTCCGTTAGTTGAAATTGGGGGTGTGACAGATTGGTATCAGAGCCATTGGTTATAGAGAACTATGATTGCATACTAGACTATAGCCTCACACATTAGTTACATGTCATTTGGATGTTTGCCACTTATACAAATTGTTGCAGGATCATGTCGTCAACACCACCTCCATCACCTAACGCATCAGGGCATAAGGCACCTGTACCCTCATCCCCGGAGCCCAAAAGGCGCCGGACTACCACAATTGAGCAAGGCGAACCGAGCAACGCATGAGCATTGGATTATGCTCTCAATTGGGATATGTACCCACATATGATCCAAAGGTGGATCGAAATGGGAGATGTTCCATCACCGTACTTTGGATCCACATCTTCATCGTCTACATTGCCTAGCTTACCATGTACCATGGAACAAGCCTTCGCAGCATTCGTGTCCTATATGTTAAAGGAGTTAAGTTTTGTACAAGATGCCACCGAGGAGATACCTAAACTCCTGGAGAATGGACCCCAAGTGGAGAAGAATAAGGTAGGAATAGAAAATTTGACTACCGAACTAGCTGCAACGGACCATGTTCACAACCTTTTAGTGGATCGTGTGGCACACCTAGAGACGAGGGCTGACACTATGGATGATGATATGCAAGGAGTTCTGAAGAGATTAGCTGCTATGGAAGCTCAGCTACATGTGGCTAACCACACTGCTGAAGACCTTCAAGAGAGGGTGACTCATTTGGAAGCCCAACTGCAAGCGGCCCTACACCCGGAAGACATTCCAGTATCTGACGATGAGGAGGAACCCTTTGAGGAAGAGCTCTTCGAGGAGGAGCCCTTCGAGGAGGAACCCTTAGAGGGGGAACCAGCTGAGGAAGAGCCAGTGGAGATTGATGATGCATAGTCATATGTCTCTTCTGATGACGAGGATGTTTGAGGATCTTCCTAATCTATCTTCTTTTCATGTTTGTTTTTGCTTATGTTATTTCCTTTTTCAAACCTAGATGGGTAAGGTTATTCCCATCCAATAAAAGCATGAGAAGTTTAATATTTGAGTTATTTATTTTGTAGCCTTACAATTTATTTAATTTTCAAAATATTAGATGTTGTATTTCCTTACCCGTACCTGAATAATGTTTAATATGCGATATATTTCTCACTGTTTTCATTTGTGATTGTGAAGAAATATGTCTGGGAGAGGACGAGGAGGCCGTACCGGTGGTCGTGGTACCATCAACATGACGGCAGCAGAACTAGCAGCTTTGATAAACAATAGTGTGGCAGAGGCCCTAGCAGCACAGAATGCTGCAGGTAAATGCTTTAACTATTGACTAGTAGTGTCAATTCCTTCTCCTAAGAATATTTTTCTAAACTCTATGGTTCCAATTCAATTCGTATTTCTAAATCCAGGCCAGCAAAATCAACAGCCAGCCTGCACTTTCAAGGCATTCATGGACTGCAAGCCCCACACCTTTAGTGGAGCAAAAGGAGCAGTTGGATTACTTCGCTGGTTTGAGAAGGTTGAATCAGTAATAGCCATGTGCAACTGCCCCGTGGCTAACCAAGTGAAATTTGCTGCTGGAACTTTGGAAGGCTCGGCCCTAACATGGTGGAATGCCCAAGTGCAAATGTTGGGACTAGCAATGGCAAATGGACTCCCGTGGGAGGAATTTAAAACAATGATGAAAGAAGAATACTGCCCACGAGATGAAATTCAAAAGCTAGAGGGAGAGTTCTGGAACTTTAAGATGGAGGGTTCAGAAATTGAACTCTACACTACCCGTTCGCACGAACTTGCTACCATGTGCCCACACATGGTGACTCCGGATTACAAACGGATTGAACTCTACATTGGAGGTTTGGTACCTCAGATTCAAAGCATGGTGACCTCATCCAACCCTACCACCATCCAACAGACCATCAGACTTGCTCACAAATTGACCGATCAGGCAGTGACACAGGGAACTTTACCTCCAAGAGGTTCAATTGCTAAACCCACCGACAACAATAAGCGCAAGTTCGACCATCACTCCCACTCACACTCCCACTCAAATTATAAAGGATCCCAACCCAATCAACCTCAGCACCAACAACAGCGAAAGTTTGAGCATGCTAGAAACTTTAATCAAACGACCTCATCAGGTCCTAATCAAGGGGAATATGCTGGGAGGTACCCCAAGTGCAACAAATGCGGCTATCACCACACGGGCACTTGTGACCGACAACGTTGCCAGCGTTGTGGTAAAATGGGCCACGCGGCGAAGGACTGTAGGGTTGCAATCTCTAACAAACAACCATTTCAATCACAGGGATTCATGAGGGGATGTTTTCAGTGCGGTAAAGAGGGGCACATTCAAAGGAATTGTCCTTAGTTGAAAAAGGGTGGAAATGGTAATGGCAGTGGTAGTGGTAACGGTAATAACCAGGGCAACAATGGCAACAACCCCAATCAAAACAACAATAGTGGGAATAACAGTAATAATGGTGGTAATGGAGGAAATGGGGCGAAAGGAAGAGCTTTTGTACTGGGATCCGGAGAGGCTCGCTACGATCATAACGTGGTCACCGGTAAATTTCTCTTAAATAATTACTTTGCTTCTGTCCTTTTTGACACTGGTGCTGATAGGAGTTTTATATCTAAGAAACTTAGTGTTATGATAAAAGGAATCCCAACTCTGTTAGAAGCTAAGTATGTAATAGAGATAGCTGACGGCCAAATAATTGAAGCAACCCACATTCTTAAGGGTTGTAAGCTTGATCTAGCTAGCCATATTCTTGATATCGACCTTATGCCAGTCACACTTGGTAGTTTTGATGTAATCGTTGGCATGGATTGGTTGTCTAAAAACCAAGCGGAAATCATTTGTCATGAGAAAATCGTTCGCATACCCCTCCCGAGTGGAGAAATTCTTTCAGTTCAGGGCGAAAGGGTTGGTACTGTCATGGGTATCATATCCTTCATGAAAGCACAAAAATGTCTTCGGAAGGGGCATACGGCCATTTTGGCTCTTGTTGCTGAACAACCGTCAGAAGAGAAGAAGATCGAAGATATTCCCGTTGTGCGTGAATTTTTGGAAGTATTTCCCGAGGATCTGCCCGGTCTGCCACCACACCGTCAGGTTGAATTCCAAATTGACCTAGCACCCAGAGCAGCACCGATTGCTCGGGCACCTTATCGATTAGCACCCAGTGAATTGCAGGAACTGTCCACTCAGTTGCAAGACTTATTGGATAAAGGTTTCATCCGACCTAGTTCATCACCGTGGGGAGCTCCGGTATTATTTGTCAAGAAGAAGGACGGTACATTCCGTATGTGTATTGATTACCGGGAGCTGAATAAAGTTACAATCAAGAACCGCTACCCTTTACCTCGTATTGATGACCTTTTTGATCAACTCCAAGGATCAAGTTTCTATTCCAAAATAGACCTTAGATCCGGCTATCATCAGTTAAGAGTCCGAGAAGAAGATATCTCTAAAACTGCATTCAGGACAAGGTACAGCCATTACGAATTTATGGTCATGCCTTTCGGTTTAACCAACGCACCCGCGGTATTCATGGATCTCATGAACCGTGTGTGTAAGCCTTACCTTGACCAGTTTGTTATCGTTTTCATCGATGACATCCTTATTTATTCCAAGAACGAGGAAGAACATGAAGAACATATGCGTCTAATTTTTGAACTACTTAAGCAAGAACAACTTTATGCTAAGTTTTCCAAATGTGAATTTTGGATTTGAGAGGTTCAATTTCTAGGACATGTGGTAAATGAAAAAGGAATACATGTCGACCCGTCCAAAATAGAAGCCATCAAGAATTGGGCAGCACCGACGACTCCGACTGAGGTACGACAATTTCTGGGATTGGCTGGATATTACCGTCGTTATATCGAAGGATTTTCAAAGATTGCACAACCTCTCACCGCCCTAACTCAAAAAGGAAAAGCCTATAATTGGGGCGATAACCAAGAATCAGCTTTCCAGCACCTCAAACAGAAACTTTGCAGTGCACCTATTTTAGCTCTTCCGGAAGGAACCGATGATTTTGTGGTGTATTGTGATGCATCCATCCAAGGATTGGGTTGCGTCTTAATGCAGCGTGAAAAGGTAATCGCATACGCTTCACGTCAGTTAAAGGTTCACGAGAAAAACTACACCACTCATGACCTAGAGTTGGGAGCAGTAGTTTTTGCACTTAAGATATGGAGACATTACTTGTACGGTACCAAATGCATCATCTACACCGACCACAAGAGCCTCCAGCATATCTTCGAGCAGAAGGAGTTGAACATGCGACAACGTCGTTGGGTTGAACTTTTAAATGATTACGACTGTGCGATCCGGTATCATCCGGGTAAAGCTAACGTTGTGGCTGATGCGCTAAGCCGAAAGGAAACAAAACCCAAACGAGTTCGAGCATTACAACTTACTATTCACCCTGGATTACCTGATAGAATCCGTAGTGCTCAACTTGAAGCCTTGAAAGAAGATAACCTACCGTTAGAAGGTACTCGCGGCATGGAAGCACAACTTGAAGTAAAATCCGACGGAATTTGTTACTTTGTCGAACGAATATGGATTCCAGTGTTCGGAAATTTAAGGGAACTAATCATGGATGAAGCTCATAAATCTCGTTACTCCATTCATCCGGGTTCCGATAAAATGTGCCATGATTTAAAAGTACTATATTGGTGGCCGAAGATGAAGGCCGATATAGCCACTTATGTTAGTAAGTGTCTGACCTGCGCGAAGGTCAAAGTTGAATACCAAAAACCGTGTGGTCTACTGCAACAACCTGAAATTCCCATGTGGAAATGGGAACAAATATCCATGGACTTCATTACCAAATTATCCCGAACCCCTACCGGGTGTGATACTATATGGGTAATTGTGGATCGCCTAACAAAATCTGCTCACTTTCTAGAAATCAAAGAAACCGACAAAATGGATAAACTCACTCGAATATACTTGAAAGAAGTAGTCTCTCGGCACGGAGTGCCAATCTCTATTATTTCGGATCGTGATGCAAGATTCACTTCCCTTTTTCTGGAAGTCATTGCATAAAACATTAGGCACGCGTCTAGATATGAGCACAGCTTACCATCCTCAAACCGATGGTCAAACAGAACGTACTATCCAAACTCTGGAGGACATGCTACGAGCTTGTGTGATCGATTTCGGTAACACTTGGGAATCTCACCTACCGTTGGTGGAGTTCTCCTACAACAACAGCTATCACACTAGCATCAAGGCAGCTCCATTTGAAGCACTTTATGGACGGAAATGCCGTTCTCCCATTTGTTGGACCGAGGTTGGGGATAGCCAACTCACAGGTCCTGAACTTGTATTTGAAACTTTCGAAAAGATCGTTCAAATTAGAAACCGTATGGCGGCAGCTCGTGATCGTCAAAAGAGCTATGCCGACAAGCGTCGTAATCCTTTGGAATTTCAAATAGGTGACATGGTTTTACTCAAAGTCTCACCTTGGAAAGGTGTCATTCATTTCGGGAAACGAGGAAAACTGAATCCTCGTTATGTTGGACCTTTCAAAATATTAAAGAGAATCGGACCAGTCGCGTACCAGCTGGACCTACCTGAAAGACTTAGTGGTGTACACAACGTCTTTCACGTCTCAAATTTAAAGAAATGCCTGGCAGATGAATCACTCGCAGTCCCTCTGGAGGAACTACATGTTGATGAACAGTTACGTTTCATCGAAGAACCTGTCGAAATTATGGATAGGGAAGTAAAAACATTAAAGCGCAGCAAAATCCCCATTGTTAGAGTCCGTTGGAACTCGAAACGCGGACCGGAATTCACGTGGGAGCGCGAGGATCAGAAGATGCGTAAATATCCTAATCTGTTCAAGCACTCCACGTCAAACTCTTAAGGTACTATTTTAATTTTCGGGACGAAAATTCTTTCAACTAGGGAATGATGTGAAGCCCCAGAAAAAAATTTTTTGTTATTTTAATTTTCGGGACGAAAATTCTTTCAACAAGGGAATGATGTGACAATCCGGATTTTTCGGTTAACTCCGTTAACAATTCCGTTTAAAAATCCTAACTGAAACTTAACCCCGTTAACTAAAACCAGTTAAATCTAACCCTAGGGGTCAATTCTGTCAATGTTCAAACTAGAAACACAAGGACTAAAAGGGTAATAAACCTAAACTCAATCTGTTGACTTGTGGAAGTCAAAATTTAAGAGTTTTTATCTATGTTGACTTTTACAAGTCAAAATTAGACTCTTTGATTTCCAAATTCGCGAGTTATAACGGAATTGAATCAAATTTTGTAATTGATGAACACCTAAATGCTTTAACCGATCATCATTACTCATTAATAGAATTAAACGCAAATAATGATGATCATGTTCATAACCGTCGGCCTCGTTGTAATCGATCACCAAATTCGATTAATCCTCGTATTCTACTCTCAAATCAATCGCCTGCAAACCTCTTACGAGACTATCAGAAGATTTCCCACACACCAGCCGCGCCGGAGAAGCAACCAGAGACGACGAGGATCAACCCGCAGCCGTCGAACCCTGCTTTACTCGTGCTCTGTCAATCCGATATTCAACCAGGTAATTGAAACATTCTTTAGATTCGTTTCTTGCTATAGAATGAAAGCCCTATCCTAATCAGGGCTTACATTATCAATTCGATCAAGATCACGACTCTAGGGTTCATCACAGACCGGTTTAATCGAACCCTAATCTAGACGCAATCAAAATTCAATTAACCTATACAGTTTGATTCGCAATACCATATTGTTTGAAAGCCCTCTGTCAATTCGATGTTTTATTATCAAAATTGTTATAACCCGTAATCTAGGGTTCATGTGAAACCAAGTTATCAAATTCAACACTAACCCGTATTTAAATCAAATTAAATCATACCATTAGACTCGTAATCTCCTATAGATCGAAAGCCCTATGAAATCTCGGACTTCTATCATCGAATTGATCTTCATCCAATAATTAGGGTTTGTTCTTGATTCAAATTGGGGGTTTCGATCTTAAACATGAATTTGATACAATTAAACCACATCAACAGTTTCGCAAGGTTTTGTTTAATAAAAGCCCCATCAATTCAACAATTTTTAATATCAGAATCGATCAATTGAATCCAGGTTTATAAACTAGGGTTACGATACCTTTTTCTGTAAATTATCGATCTTAAAGCTGATGGTTTTCAAATTAAATGAGTCCCCAGATTCGCAATACTCCGACTATCAAAACCCCTGTACAATTGCTTCCAATCGTAGTCAAAATCGGTGACAATTGAACTGGTTTTGACTCGGTTACAAGGAGGGAGAAGAACACGTTGGAACTGGGTGTTAAAAGCAATGCATCTCGGGTTTGGTTGCGATAGCCTAGCGGCCGGGACTGGTTAGAGCAGTGTGCGTGTGTGGGAGAGACCCGGGTTCGAGGCCGGGCTCCAACAATCATTTTTAAACATTTTTCTGTTAATATTTAATTAATAAAAATCAAACACTATAATATTATAATATTATACAATTGTGTTTTTACCCGGAAAACAACCCGTAGGCTCGGGTTTGAATTATTAACATATTTTTATTATACCCACTTTTATAAATAATGTATTGTTATTATCCTCAAGTAAAAAATATTATGTTTATATTATTTTAAGCCACAAACTCGTATAAAATAATACGTTTATTTTCAAACCGTGACTCGTGTTATTTAATAATATATATATAAATATATATATATATATATATATATATATATATTATTTCGTATCATTTTACAACCCCGTGTAACATTTGAAACTAAATAATAATATAATTAGTTATATTATTTACTCGCATTACTACGTTCATAAAAATAATATATTTATTATTTTGTACCACAAACGAGTAATTAAAATGTTCTTTCGAATCTAAATATAATATATTAAATTATATTATTTTCCTAATTTTCGTGAATGACAAAACACTCGATTATATTTATTATTATTTTGTCATTCGTCGCGTAACGTATATATATATATATATCTTAATAATAAATTTAGGAATTCCTATCCCCGTGGACACGTTCGTTTACTCGTGAACATTAGAACGTTTCCTTAGGACGTTTCTCTTTCCGTGTCGCTGTCACAAGTCCAAATTTTTATCCCTAATTTATGTGTTTATAATTTTAGGGCATTCGTAAGTCGTTTGAGACTTACACTCGTGGTTCAAATTTACTTCTAGTGTGAAAATACCTTCAACGCCAAGCCGGTGAGTTTTCACGGCCCCTTTTACTGCTTTTAAACTGGGGGAGAAAACATGATACAAACTCTTTTGATTTTTGTACTTCATTTTATATCAATTGTTATGACTATGCGTAAACTCTATCACAAAAGTCCTCACATCGAACCGTTTAAATATGAATATAGCGAGGTATGTTGGGTAGTACTATTGGGTTTGACAAACCTCACCCGCGTTAGTCGCGCTAACACGATTGGATATCGAACGGGTGCAATATTGACCTAAACATGCACCGTGGTTGATAGACCTGGTGGGAGGCAATACAAACAGTCAGTTTACGGTTGCGAGCGTAATAGCAAACAATGAACATGGTTTAGCTACTCATTTGTTATATATGTTGATTGTACAATAAATCTGGTAAACGTTTATTTATATATTGAAACCTGTGAACTCACCAACCTCGTGTTGACACTTTTTCTTACATGTTTTCTCAGGACGCTAAGCTAAGACACAGGTGCACGTTAGGGCATGCATGGGATTCAACTGCTTTGCTTTGTGTCTATTTATGTTGATTGAATTATTTTAAATGTACTTTGTTTGGTTGGACGTTTGGACTTTTGGACTTTGGTTTTGGGCGCGTGTATTTTGCGCGTTTACTTTCTTTACGCTTCCGCATTGATACTCTGATTTAAAAGATATTTTCATTTTGAGTCCCATGTATAGTCGTTCAATGTAACTAGTGTCTGAGATCCTGGTTTGTCACTTCCCAAACGGTAATACTCCGTTAGTTGAAATTGGGGGTGTGACAGATTTGATCCCTAAGGCGAGCGGACCTGGAAGGTGGATAGTATTTCTTGAAAAACTGGGCTTGAAGATCCTCCCATGTGGTGATAGAGTTGTCTAGGAGGGTGTCAATCCAAGTAAATGCACGCCCAAAGAGCAAGAATGGGAAGAGACGCAAATAGATTACGTCCTTAGACACACCCATGATATTAAAGGTATCACATATGCGAGCGAAGCGGGACAGGTATCCGGGTGCATCCTCATCCTCAAGGCCATGAAACTTAGTGGCATGAGTGATCGTGCTCATGACATGTGACAGGATCTGCCGTGTATTGGTGTTCGGAATAGCGGGGCGTTTGATTGAAGATCTCGCCCCGGTGACCCCGTCACTGGCTCTCTAGTGCACCGTACGCCTCGTTGGTGGGTCAGCGTCGCCCATGATAGGAAATGGAATTGGGCTAGTAGAACGTACCTGGGATTTGCACAACTCTTTCAAACGCTCCTGGAAGTCGCGGGTGCGCTCGTGTAGCTCTCATTCGGGCTTTGGAAAAGATGATATATGTGGTGATCCCTGCGAACGAGTATTGTGCATAAACAGAAAGACACTAGAAGGAAAGAGACAAAGACTCAAAGACAGAAAGACTCGATTCTAAATTAGACACACAAATAGCACGTAGGACAAGCACACAAACAAGACTCAAAAGAAAGGAAATAAAATAAACCAAAAATCAAACAAAGAACAAGTCAAAGTTAATATTGCTATTGCCAAGTGTCCCTGGAAACGGCGCCAAAAACTTGATGTCGCCCAGACGGTCTATATAAAAACTAACAAAACCTAACCAAGACTCCTAAGTAATAAATGGAGTACCTTTGACTAAACCGCACTGACAGGCAAGTGGACCTATCGAGTGTAGCACAACTTAATGGTAAACAGAGTTATCGAACCCTAGAGACACTACTATAACTATACTAGACTCTGACTCGGACTAAAGATTGATTGATCGGGGGTTGACTACACTAAAGATTAACTACTAATGAAGCAAACAAGATCGAATCAAGCTATCAAGATGAAGAACTAAGGTAATATCAGAGATGGGAAGAATACCACCTAGGTCGGAATCCTACTTGCAAAGCACAACTTCTACCGGTTATGAAAACTATGATGGATCTGGGTTTCTAAGGAAACAACTCTAGACAACCTAGTGGATCCCTATTCACTCTCAGAGTGTCACCAACTAAGGAACCTAAAGATGTAATAACTCACCAGATAGTGGATTACCTTTCGTTCTCTCCAACAATGATAATGTACCCGAAAGACAGATCACCTTTCAGTCTCACTGTCCGTAATACATTCGAAGAATGCACGGGGCAATCTCAAGATAACAACTATGATTCAGAATAGTAACAATCACTAGACACCTAATACCAACTTCCTCTCAAACAGTTGACACTCGGATTCCTACTGACGAAGGCTAAACGACTGGCTCTCACTTCTAGGGTATTGAGACAGGATACACACTCAATCTAATCTATACTCAATCACAACTCCTATGGATCACTACTTCTAGCAAACCACACAAACAATCACAAACCCTAAAGTCTATGACCTAGATACGCAAATCAAGTTGAAAGACATCCACAATCAACGCACGGAATTGAAATCAATCACACATCAGATCTAAGCATGCAATTTCATCATAATTAACATCAAGAAACTGTTTACAAAATCATTAAACCATTAATCGAATCCAAAACCGATAAAAATCGCAACTTTAACAAATAATCATCATAAAGACCCAGCCAGTATTAAGGTTTTAGCCTAGGATCATGCTCAAAACAACTAGAACAGAAGTATATAAACACAATCATGGTTTTAAACACATAATTCAAGAAGAAAGTTTCAAACTTGAAACCGAAAACGTAAATCAAACGAACCCGAACTCCAAAGCTTTGATCTTTACACTTGATTCCTCCTCCAATCACCCAAAATCGCCTCTGGTCTCTGTCTGGATGGCAAGAATTCAAACTCTTTGCATAATGGCAATCAAATTCATTTTAAATCGATTTTCGGGTTTTTTGCAGATTTCATGTCTCCCGCGTACTGCGACAGTTGTCCACTTCTTCCTCGCGTACCGCGAGGCCTTAAAAATCCATCTTTTTTGCTTTTTAACTCTTGAGCTTTCTTCTCTTGCTCGGTTTCTTCTGATTTTCACTTGTATTCATCTCGAACACCTGTAAACATACAATAGACTCAAATACAACTAAAAACGACTCAAAACAAAGATAAAACTAATCAAAACAAACTAAAACAATAGGAATAAAGATGTGTGATTCGCACTACATCATTCACCATTCTATATTTGTTTGTGTCTGTTTCACCACCATACACACCTATTCCGCAGGGGTGTGTGTGTAATCGATCTGTTTAGTGATTTTTGGATAAAATCAGGACCTACAATTGGTATCAGAACTTTATACTCTTCATTTTCGAGTAT
The DNA here is from genome assembly GCA_023525975.1 of Smallanthus sonchifolius. NCBI lineage: Eukaryota > Viridiplantae > Streptophyta > Magnoliopsida > Asterales > Asteraceae > Smallanthus > Smallanthus sonchifolius. The sequence goes on from CM042033.1 coordinate 16,975,896, forward strand.
TTTCAAGTTTTTGAGATTAATTCTAGGTGTATTTCTCCTTAGATTCAAGTTTTCTGGTTCTGCAAGTTTGTGCACTGTTTCATTGGTTTTTAGTACTGTTTCATCAATTTTCGGGTTATTTCTTCAAGTTTTTCGGATTTGAAGACTGGATTAGTGTTCAGAAACATCATAGGAAGATTTTCGCTGGATTGGATTGTTATCTTTGGGGTCCCTCTTTCTATCTGACAGGACAAACAAATAGGAAGGGATGGTTCTTTCATTGCAAGAAGTCTAACTAGAAAAGGATCTCCCTATTACTTTGAGAAGAGAATTGTTGGTTTGACGATTCAATACAGTTCTTATGTACCTATGGGTGCTATGCTGGATTTGAATCAGATTTTGGATCAATCTATATGGATTGACTGCCTCCATTATGTTGTTGCTAGCAAATACCACTATTTTTGGTTTTGGCGCTTTCAAATCATTCCCGCAGGAGATCCAGACCCTTTTTTTCTGATCCTTCGATAAAAAGATTCATTCTTTTCATAAAAAAATAGGAAACAGAACCAATAAAACCAATAAAGATGTTGTTTTCCATTCATAGTTGGAGTTGAATACCCCATTCAAGAGTTGTTTTGGATCCAGTCAATAGGAATCAATAGAAAAGACAAATCTCTTATGATATACCAGATCCGGCTCGGTCATTGATAGAGTGAATAAATCTGTCATTTCTTGAAATCTCTCTTCTGATTCAAAATCGTGGTGTAACGTGTATCTTCCCCTGTTCCGGTCATGGAATAGATGAAATAAATCAAAAAGTGGATTTTTGTTCAAAAATGAAATCTTGTTGGAACTGTCCATATCCGGTTCATCCTTCGGAACCATATCACATCCCGAATCTAATGAAATATGATGAATTGAGACGGTATTTTGTAAATACGTAATTATCTTGAATAGATTAACCATTTTTTTTCCGATCGCCTAAGAAAAGACTTCATTTAGAGGTTTTTAGCGAGTTTCGGAGAGCATTAGTATATTTTTTCTTTAGTTCTTTTAAGTTAGTTTGCATTACAGCCCATTTTGATTTGGTGGTCTTTTGATGTATTTTAATTTTTTTGGCTAATGAATGTTTTTACTTTTTTACAAAAAAAAGAAAAATAAAGAAATAAAAGACAGTAATATTTGATGGTGGATCCTGTTTTTTTATTTGATTTGGAATATAATGGGACACCAGTACTCATATAACATGTATGATTGTTGAGAACTCAAATATGATAGCTTGTGGATGCTTGGAGATTAGGTTTGGCAGGACTGATGGGAAACCCAATACGCGGGCCTGTCTGAACGGAGATGACAGGACTGGGAACGGGTAAGGGAAATCCCCGACTTAAGAAACTGGGTATGGGACGGGGGACATGGGGAATACAATAAAGCCTCTAATTTTTTTTCTGAGTTCAAATACAAAAACATTTGCAAACGCTAACTCTCCCTTTTGTATAACACTTGATCCTTACAACTATTTGATGGCCTTATTGTCAGATTTCCATAAGAATTTGTGACGTGAAGAGAGTTGGTGGTGCTCTCTTGTAACATCTCGGCACGTAATGGTTTTCAACGATTTTGATTGTGGAATTAGTTTTCGTGTTATTTCGGGTTGCTTCTAGACTGAAAACTGTGAAGCCGTTAGATGTTATATGGACTGCTAACTCCAGACATATCTGGTAAAGATTAAATGCACTTACCTTCAACTTTAAAATTGAAAAAAGTCTTTAATTTTCTTAAATTCTTTTAATGTTCAAATACAAGTTCCTAGCAAGTACTAAAGTTGGGAAAAAAAAATTAATTTTCATGGTTGAACTTTTTTAGGGTCAAATTAGAAAAAGTCAAAAAAGTTTAACTGACCAAGTGCACTTGGAGGCTTGGAAGCAATGCTTGCGGATCTTGGCCATTTCTCTTATTTTGAAAAACCCGAACTGATAAACTAATAGAAACAAGTACCGCGTTACCAATTGTCGCCGCCGCATATGCAAGATTTTTTTTTACCAGCATCACTTTAAAAAAAATATAAAGTGAATGGGTGTCGCTCGACTATATGTCGTGTACCTAAATAACATATTAGAGCAAAAGAAGCTGAAAGACCTTAAGGCTCAAGAATCGTCGTGATAAAGATGTTGTCTACGATCCTTTATCCATCTAATTGTTTGATTTTGATATTAATATACACGGGAAACTGCCTGAAAATTATTGACTATGTATAACAACATGCAGTTTGTTAATTAATCATACGTCGTTATTTAATAATAATATGATTAAAAGACAACATATTTATTAAGCATATTCTGTTAATAATAATTAGTGTGACAAAATTGCTAATTTTTTACATTAAAAAGGACCATCTCTTTGATGACGGCTGTTTTATCATTACTATAATAATCGAAAACGAGAGAATCGATAAATTAACAGAAAACAAGTACCGCGTTGTAATTTAACTTCGCCGCATCGCGCAGGTTTCCTACTAGTATATATATATGGCATTGTTTTCCATTGAACATACATTGACTATACACATTAGTATGTGCATATGCATATATCATTATTTTCATTGAACATTCATTGGTCATACACATAAGAGTGATCAGCCCGCCATTGATTGGTCGTCCGTCTACCGTCCTAGTCCTTCCTTTCGCCCGTCTGCCCTGAGGCATCCGTTTCCCATGCGAACTATGTAACATCCCCGTTTTTTAAGGAAATAAAAGTCCAGGGACTAAAGGAGTATAAGAACCTTGCTAATACTCGGACCGGAGGTACGTCCTAAGATGGTTACGAGGGGGTTAGCACACCCATAAAATATACGAATGACGTGACCGAAGGTACGTCCGGAGATGGTCACGGGGGCGCCGAGAGCCTGGAAAACTTGAATAATAAGCAGAACCTAAAGGGTTCATAATAAAATTAACGATACAGTGTACTTACTTAGCGAAAGCTAATTCAAAAATGTTTTTCAAACATTGTAGGAAAGAAGCACATGGAATGAAGCTTCCTGAGAACAGAGCAGTCGGAGTGAGAGATCCCTATATATAATGATGTAATTATATTATCTTTTGCAAAACAATAATATTATAATGAAAGATATACCTTAGCCATTCATGGCATGTTTTTTTGTCAAACTGGGACCGTTTTCCGCATTAAACTCTGATAAAATAATAAAAGAAATAAGTAGGGTGTTTCAGGTTGTTATCAAAGCACTGTTTGAGGGATTTAAGTATCAGAAGGGGTACTTAAACTCAAACCATAAGTGCTCATGATATAAATAGGGATTCAATCCGAGGCCGTCCAAGGAAGCAGGTGTGTTTAAATTCCAGTGCTAAAACAAAAATATATGAGTATACGTGGGTAGAAATTTGTATGAGATAAGTTCCATATGATATTTGTGAGTATCATGATACGTAACATACATTGCCTTATGCCTGGCCAGTATTGGAGCTAATGAATGAGACCATCATGATATCGCAAACATCATATGATAACTTATGTCAGCAAATAGTAAGCCGAGAATGTGAATATGCATAATTATGATACATGAATGAATGTATACATACATGCAAATACATGAATATGAGCTTTATGTGAAATCCTTGATTAGGATTAAACTGATACGAGGCCTGTAGTATAAAACCCTAGACTATGATTAGGGTAAATGAATGAGAGATTAAAGCGACATCATGTTTCAGCAAATGGCTGAACATCAAAACGATGAAGTACCTGACGAGGGAAGCCACGGGAGAGCTGATTCTCCATTTCATGATGAGAACGAAGTCGAGCAAGTCCCGAAAAATATCCGGAGACTGGTTTGAGGTAGGAAAAGCATTCGGTGCAAATTTCCCGATCTTACAAGCAGATCTACATAACTCATTAGAAAGCTGGTTTGAAAACCACAAAGATATTACTCATAATGGGGAAGGAAGAAATCCAAAAGTTGATACGAAGTCAACTCGTTGTACGTATAAGGATTTCATGACTTGTAAACCGTTAGAATTTAAGGGAGGTGTTAAACCTTTATAAAGTCAGAGGTGGATTGCCTCAATAGAAAGGGCATTCGATACATGCCACTGTGAAAAAGAAGATGAGGTTATATTCGCTACCAACCAATTAAAAGAAAGAGCCGATGATTTGTGGGGTGTGGTAAAGAGAGAGAAAGGAAGAGACATAATTAAAGAAATGAGATGGGAAGAATTCAAGGATATCTTCCTGAAGCATTATTGCCCTCGAGCGACAATCGAAAGAATCACTGAGGAGTTTCTTCAACTCCGTAAGATAACGGAGTCTGTAGATGAATTCACGGGGATCTGCTTTGACAAGGCCAAGTTCTGTCCGGCTTTTTTAACAACCCATGAAATGTGGATGACGAGATATGATGTGCACAAATTAGTTTGAATTAAATGACTCAAAACAAGCTAAATAAAACACTAAGTAATACTCTAGACTCTCTAAACAACTAAACTACCGACAGGCAAGTGAACCTATCGAATGTAGTAAAGCCTAAGTAAGTCCGGATATCGAACCCAAGGGACCTCTACAGAAAACACTAACTAGAAACTGAAAGACTTATCCATACAAAATTGCTTAAATAAAATAATAATAAAGAAGGGGGGTTTGCTAATAAAAACTAAGAATAACTTAAAAGAAGGACTAAAGAGAAGACTACGAATGCAAACAAAAGTTGAAACGAGAACCAGACGGAGAAAGAACACTACCTAGGGTCGAATCCTACACATGCTTGACAAAGGTTCTATCGATAAGGGAACTGACGTGATACCGGGATCTTAAAATACTAAACTCAAAGGAAACCTAGAGCACCCTCGACCCTTCTCAAGGATTGTCAACCAAGAAACCTAAAAGCCGTTAAACCACCGGTTGGATGGATTTCCCTCACAGGTCCTCCAATATACTCAAAAAGTATCCGCTAGACAATCTACCTCACAGCGCGAAAGTCTCAATACACCTAAGTGCAAGGGATAACTAGGATTTTCCTATTGGATTCGGTAAACACAGATATGAGACAAACTAGCAAGATCTTCTCACAAAGCCTCTAAACTAGCAATCTAACACCCTAGACAAACCGACAATCTCTCACCTCACAGCTATCGAGATTGGTTGCACATCTAAACTATCTGTATCAAGAAGATTACCCTATGGTGAACTCGTACGCAGTTAACCACCCACTAATCAAAGACACACAGTAATTGATCTAGCATGCACCTATTACATGAAAGACATTCACCAAGGCACACGAGGAGTAAATCATCAATCCATAAACAATCATAGACACACATAAAACATCCAATAATCCAAACCAAGTTTGTTACATCATGAGTTCATCACATGCAAATCATCCAAAACCGGATAAAACCTAATGTCAATCATATGTATTCATCAAAACCTAGGTAGTCCAAGAATTCTAGCCAAAAATACTCATAAACACAACATTTTTCATCAAACTAATCATCCAAGAACACATGACAAATTGAAATAAAGCAAAGAACGCAAAACCGAATGATTAACACCCGAGGAAATCGATCCCAGTGATCCCTAGCTTCAATCCTTGCCTTGTATCCTTTGAAATCGCCAACCGAAAGCTTGTAAAATCGCCCTTATCGCCCTTAGCCGTCGTCTGTGGTGTGTCTCCTAGGGTTTCTAATTTTTGGGTTTTAAAACAATTTCTGCGAAAAACCACCCGTCGCGTAGCGCGACGGGATCTTGCATACTACTCGCGTAGCGCGAGGGCCCCAGAAAAGACAAAACAGTCGGGCAATCATTAAAAGGGAAATTCTGACATTTTTCAATCCTCGCGTAGCGCGAGGGACTTCCAATACCTGTCGCGCTACGCGACATGGGTAAAAATCCAGAAACTTTCTTTCTTTTTATCCACAGCCCTCTCGCACGAACCGCAAACTCGTTCTTCTTCGTTTTCAATCATATCCGCTTCCTTTGTGACCTAACAACCATAAGATATAGAAATATTAAGTACAAGCAGTTATAGAAGAAAACCGAAGCAAAACAAACACAAAGTGGGAATAAAATTGACAGTAAAATGCATGTATTTTGCAATACATCAAGATACCATCTCGTTCTAAAAACAGAGATTAGAGAGATCATCCATCCATCCAAGTGCGCGAACTTGGAGGAGATGGTTGATTGGGCTCAGGAACGCGAGACTGAGCTCAAGAGACAAGCTGAGAGAGACCGGAAGAGGAAAGGAGAAATTTATCCTTCTCCTATACCTCTTAAAAGGTTTAAGTTCAATAAACCGGGAGGCGGTTCCTCCCCAAAGAAAAGTATCCAAAATTGCAAGACTTGTGGAAGAAGGCACCGAGGGGAGAGCCGATTCAAGTTTACAACTTGTCACAAGTGTGGAAAGACTGGACACACTGCATTGCAGGGAATGTCCTTAGCGAACTCTAGAAAGGACATTTTAGCAGGGAATGTCCTTAGCTGAAATTTCAGACGGAGAAGACCGGAGAAGGGTCAAGAGTAGCAGAAAATGAAGTGAAGAGGATCGAGGCTCCGAAACCAAGAGGTAGGGCTTTTCAGACTACCGCTGAGGAAGTAAAAGATATTCCTGACGTTGTATCAGGTACATTCCTCTTGAATTCCCTACCTTCTTTAGTTTTATTCGATACAGGAGCTAGTCAATCGTTTATTTCTTTAAAATATGCGAACTCTAGAAAGTTCAATAGAAGTAGGTTGGCTAAGGCATTAGAGGTTGAAATTGCAAGTGATAGAAACTGCGTAGTGACCAAAATATGTCGAGATTGCCGACTACAGATAGAAGAAGAAGAATATTTCGTCGACTTAATTCCGATACCAATGCAAGAATTTGACGTAATCATTGGAATGGACTGGTTATCTTCATAGCTAAACCCCCTACCGGTTAGCACCAACTGAAATGATAGAATTGAGGTCACAACTGCAAGAATTATTGGATAAAGGATTTATACGTCGAAGTGTGAGAATGTGTGTAGACTACCGCGAATTGAACAAATTGAATATCAAGAATAGGTATCCTTTACTTAGAATTGATGATCTGTTTGATCAATTACAAGGATCTAGTTGGTTTTCCAAGATTGACTTAAGATCCGGTTATCATCAAGTCAAGGTACGTGAAGAAGATGTACCTAAGACAACATTCAGAACTCGTTATGGACACTATGAATTTGTATTGATGCCGTTTAGAGTAACGAATGCTCCGGCAGTCTTCATGGACCTCATGAGTAGAGTATGTCGGCCAATGTTAGACAAATTCGTTATATTCTTCATTGATGACATTTTTATTTACTCAAAAAGGGAAGAAGGTCATGCATAACACCTTCGGGAAGTACTTAGTACTTTACGAAGAGATAAATTGTACGCAAAGTTCTCAAAGTGTGCATTCTGGTTAAAAGAAGTTCTGTTTCTAGGTCATGTAGTAAACACAGAAGGTATCTCAATAGACCCAGCAAAGGTAGAGGATGTAATGAAATGGTCTCCACCTAAGAATCCACCAGAAGTTAGAAGTTTCTTGGGATTAGCTGGCTATTATAGAAGATTCATCGAGGACTTGTCTAGGATAGCCACCCCATTAACTAAGCTAACTCGAAAGAATTCGATGTACGAATGGAATGAGGAATAAGATAAGGTATTCCAGACTTTGAAAGAAAGGTTGACACAAGCTCCAGTTCTGGCATTACTAGAAGGAGTAGAAGTTTTTGTAGTGTATTCTGATGCTTCAAAGCTTAGGTTAGGATGTGTTCTGATGCAAAGAGGAAGAGTGATAGCCTATGCCTCTCGGAAACTAAAGACACATGAAGCAAACTATCCGACCCGTGATCTGGAATTAGATGCGGTAGTATTCGCACTAAATATCTGGAGATATTATCTGTACGGAACGAAGTATACGATTTACACAGACCACAAAAGTCTTAAATATTTCCTTGACCAGAAAGACTTAAACATGAGGCAACGATGATGGTTAGAACTATATCACCCCGGAAAGGCCAACGTGGTGGCCGATGCCCTAAGCCGCAAGGAAGAGCATCATCCTATTCAGGTGAAAGCATATAATTTGGTGATAACTCCTGCTTTCATGAGCCAACTTCGAGACGCACAAACCAAAGCATTAAAAGGTTCTTCATGTGCATAGCACTAACCTGTATAACATATTTTTGGGTTGCACCGGGTCTAGGTGTGTGACCTGACCCGACAATGTAACAGAAACTGTCCCCGGGACTTAGGCTGTGGCCGGTCCCGGTGTCCGGAGGTCATATCACTCTTTTCCTGAAAACATTTGAAAATGAACGTCAGTTATGTGCTAGTGAATACTTTATGACCTCAAAACATTTCATAAGCAAGGAAAAATAGTTGAATTAAATAATTAAACACTTTCGTCAATTGGAATCTAGCGAACACATCACTTCTTTCCGTTTTTATACATGTACACATTGGTCACGTACTCGGGAGTTACGAGGCTCCTTAGGCACATTAGCGTATGCCAACCCCACTCCGGTCCTACCTGGATCCGAAGTGAGTATAAATATTTGATCAATCGTTTACGTACACTTCTTGGGTAATTCCATCCCAGGGGTTTATCTCAACCCGCTTACCGGGATTATATGAGTAAGTATTCAATTCTTGTGTTTTGCCTATTTTCTAAAACATGATAGTTTGATTTGTTGCATGAAGTTGCCTATAGCACAAGCGCGTCTTATAAAGCGTTTTGACAGACTCTTGTTCACGATGTGAACGAGTCAAAGACAAGTATTTACCTTGGTTTGGAAGTTTGGATGGTTGAAAGATAATAAACTTAGAGCTACACGACTTATATGATCAACTCTTAAGGCCCTAGTACTGCAACTGGAACTTCTACTACATCCTCGGGCTCCTTCGTCTCTTTAACGCTTGAGTCCAGTAAATAAACAAAAGTCAGTCGAACCGGAGGGAGTAGCTCGGGTGTCGGGACAACAACGGGGCTCGGGAATCGCTTGACGCCAGAGAGAATTTTAGAGTGAAAGTTATGGTTTGTGTGGAAAATAAAGTGAAATTGCCCCTCTATTTGTAGGCCTGAAATGATCTCGTAGCGGACCGCTAGCAAGGTCTCTGGCGGTCCGCAACCGCCCAGCCTTGTCCGCATGCGCACCACGTGGCGGCCATGCAACCCAGAAGCGCCACACGTCCGTAGCAGACCATGTGGATCTGCCGTGACGGTCCGCCACCGACCACGCGTTATTAGGGCTGACGCGTGCCCTACACGTGTCCAGGACACGTGTCTGGTGCAGAGGGTCCCTAGGGAACTGCGTAGCGGACCGTTAGCATGGGTGCTGGTGGTCCGCCAGCCAAGGTTTACCCGTAGCGAACCGTTAGCCAGGCGGCTGGCGGTTCGCCACCCCTTCGGCAGCCAAAATCCTTGCATTTGTAGCGGACCGTTATCCTTTAGGTAGCGGTCCGCTACCCTCCAAAAGTCAGAATCCTTATAATATTTTTCTAACCCAAGGGTTTCTAATAATTCTTGTCAATTTCTTATACTACCTTGTAAATATTGGGACCACATTTTTTGCAGGTGTTACATTGTCGGCCTTATGATACTAGACCCTAAGGCTTCAAGTGACAGTCTTGCAAACACGGAACTAGTGCGTTTTCTATGGCCATTTTCTTGGTACATTTATCTCGTAATCGGAGGTGAAAGAATCTTTCTAGCTCAGCTAAAGGTTGATATAAACCAGAAGTGGAGCTATGGATCATACACTACCTGAAACAAACGTAACAGAAAAACAGATGGAAAATGTTAAGGTTAAAAAGGCTAATCCGTTAACTCGAATCTTTCTTGAAATCACCTTGTCCCCAGCACCGGGGCCAAAAACTTGAAGTGTCGTTTTTATAAGTATATAAATATATATGTAACACCCAAAAATCCAACCCAAATTAAAATTTATAAAAACACACGGAAGTTAGGTCTCTAAACATCATTTAATGTATTCACACGTTATGTTTTACAAACACAAATTAAACCAACATAATTTATAAAATTTGGTGTAAACAAAAGTAAACCAAGACAAGTTATCCACAGCTTGTGACAACAGCAAATGGTTTGTAAAGACTCCTCACGAGAGAGATAAAAAAATCATTTACAAAACACGTCCACGAGAATCCAATCCATATGATGCGAGACCCGAGGATCACTCTAGAGCTTTCTACATACAAAACATCAATTTGTATATGGTTAGCATAGATAAGTAGCCCTAGGGACCTCTCCATAAGTCCCACATTGACTACTAAGTCCGTAGACTCCCCCCCTTTCATTGGCAAAACCTAAGAAAAGTCATTTTTAAGAATAAAAATTATTGTCATGGTTGTGTTCAGAATAAACACAACCGTGTTCCCTGAACACGGTTGTGTTCCCTTTCAGCTCCAGAAAAAGCATAGTTTCTGACATGGTTGTGTTCAGATGAACACAACTATGTTCCCTGACAGCATCTATTATTCTCACAATTTCTACAAATTTTTGCATATAACAAGTATCTAACATGTATTTACTTGTTTTTCGACCACCCAATGTTTACCACATTAACTAACATTAATTTGTTAGTTTATCCACCCCCAATACGAGCACCACTACTCGTTTTCCGTTTAGACCCATTCCGACCCGTTTGCATCGTTAAGCCGTTATTGAACATAAACTTATATTTAAACTCCATATAAGCCTACCCTCATTTACTAACATATATTTGTTAGTGTTTCATCCCCAAACCCGAGTACACTCCTCGTTTCCCAATCATTAAGAATTTAACAACAAGTGTTATTAATGCGTCAGTTTAGGTACATATCCACCTACAACTTTAGACATATAACGACCCATACTCATCTTGTGTTTTACCATTCTTTCAACTTGACATATCCACATGTCTAACGAGAGATCCACCTCTCGCATTCTCACATGGAGTATTTGACTCCATACCGACCAATGAAGTATCCACACTTCATGTCACCTGTGAAGTACTTCACTTCACTTTCACCCGTGAAGTACTTGACCTCACTACCACCCGTGAAGTATCCACACTTCACGTAAAAACCTCCATGAAGTATCCACACTTCATTTGATAAACCAATTTACCATTTTACTACCAACGGTTGACTTTTACCACATAAGTCAATTTTAGTCTAATATTACCACGTTCTACATTTAGTTGACTCTTGACCACATTGAGTCATTTACATCATTTATCCACATATCACACATTAGTTTGACCATTAACTACTTAAGTCAACTTTCATTTATTTACTACATTTATACAATCAAGTTTAACTATTTACCATATAGTCTAATTACACATATTTACCACATTTGCACATTCAAGTTTGACTATAAACCACATTGTCTAATTACACATTTTTCAACATAAAAGTTTGACCCTATACCACTAAGTTCAAATTACACCAATTTCACCATTATCCACAATGGTTTGACTTATACCATATTAAGTCAATTTTATATCAATTCCACTATTATCCACAATGGTTTAACTTCTACCACATTAAGTCAATTCACAACAAATCACCACATTTAGTTGAATATATTACACATAGTTCAACTACACCACTTTACTAAGTGTCATTCATTAGTTTGACTAATTTCCTCATTATGTCAACTACAACAATCCTACCACATTCATATTTTACTTTGACCATTTACCACATTAGTCAAAATCGACATACAACACATAAATAGAAATAACAATGCATCTATTAACTTGTAACTACTACTTATCTACTACTAAGTAAGTGCAAGGCACTTACCTTTGCAAATGAAGATTCCAATCGGTCTTCAAAGCTAACACCTTTAACGCCTTGATCACCTAAACATCCCACATGTTTTTAGTTTAACTGAAGTTTAACTCCCACCCAAGATCCTAAGATCTTTACTATCATCTAACCTTTGTTTATTAAGCTACATACAAGCTTTTAACCAATTCTACCCATTTTCACTCATTAAGGTTTTCACCCAATTTCCACAATTTCATCAATTCATAATTCACCAATTCAATTGAGTTTTATACTTGAAAATGTGTTTATATTACACCATAAACACTTATCCATATTCAATTCGCCAATTAAACACCTCCAATTATAAAACCCCCAAATTAGGTTCTCAAGAACCCTAATTTCTAAATCAACAAATTGATTGAGTTTTCTATAACAATTAAAGTGTCTATTACCACTATAAACACTTACCAACCCTTAATCAATAATTTAAACATATCCAATTTAGAAAACCCCCAAATCACCCTCAATAACCCTAATTCTTGAATCATCAACCGGATGTTATCATGATGTTATCTACCACTCTTAACCTTCAATCGAGCTAGATTATCACTTTAAACAGGTTATTAACCAAGTACAATCACCAATTCAGCGCCAAAGCTTGGTTCCATCAAAACCCATCAAGAACAAGATTAAGGAGGCTTCAAAAGATGCATAGAACACTTACTTGTTGTTTGGAAAGGATTATGCAAGTCAAAATCCTCAAAAGAAGCATGTAATCACTAGTTCTTGTGTTCTTGGCCTTGCTCCTCTTCTTGATATCTCATTCACGACACACACACTTTGAAAGAGTGTGTATGTCGCCATTTATTCCCCCACCAAAATCAGGTTTGATCAAATTGCAAAACCAGTCCCTCTACATGCAAATTTGACTCCTTGCACCCAAACTTAATAAAAACTCACTTTTGCAATAAACCTCCAACTTCCTTTATTATATATTCAAACCCTTCAAATAATATGAAAACATATTATTTTATTAAACCAAAAATTGGTTCGTTACAAATCACACCCCATAATTTTGGGTTTCGTCCGCGAAACCCGATCCACCAAAGATTAGGGTAACACTCGAATATCTATCGACAGATTCCCGGGTTGCTTCCGCCCCTTACCTAAAATTCCCGCTGAACCAACACTTGGTTAATCCCCTTATACCACAAGCGTTTCACCTAGCTACCTAAGGTAGCCACCGGTTCCTCTAGAAAAAACATCCATCATCTAATGCCTCAATACCACTATGAGAAGCAACATCCACTTCTCTCACCATACATTCTCCTAGATGAGCCACGAGGAATGTATCATGGAGTCTACACAATCCCCCGATTAACTCCTAACAACATACCACTTAACAACTAAAGTGAAGTCTGAAAGGTCCAACAAAACGGGGACTTGACCTCCCACGTTTCTGAACCCGATACACCCCCTTTATAAGAGAAACTTTTATATCGCCAAATTTCCCTACTTGAAATCAATACACCTCCTCCCTAAATCCACTTAGGGTTTTCTATCCACCTTTAGTGGATTTTTCAATCACAGTCAATAAAAAGATCTTACACGCTAAGTCTTGAATCATACCATGATTCTTAGTTTCACAACAACTAATAGCACCCAACCAAATCAATTATCGGCATATGAATACTAAAATGGTAGTTAAGATGACACCATCTTTTAACTAATGGTAATTAGTCACCTGGTTTCCTCTGAATCAAAGAAGAAACTAACACCTCAATCCGACTTAACAGGTACAGATGTACCATGTCGCATCACACACTTCTTTAACCAAAGTTCTCTGACCACTCGGAAGAGTAGGTTCACTTTTGGTATTCGGCCTTAACCCGTAGGCAAGTGAGACACTTATAACCAGACACTAGATTGTGCCTCTTTTCATCCGCAGCCACCAAATGTTAAACTCCAAAACAACCATACAATAACCAACGAGACTTTTAAGTCTCAGTCATCACCCATGAAGTACAAGGACTTCAAGAACACCGATGAAGTTTGAGGCCTTCAATTCAAACTTCTAACGCTCGTCCGCGTATAGATTCATCACTTCCCTCTCCAATTTCTCTCCTTTGAAGTTCTAAGACTTCATTTTCAATCATTGGTTGTGAGGTTTTAAGACTTCAAACGCCACTATGAAGTTCTAGGACTCCAACACCATATACCCCTTGATTACTTCAATCAATTCCGGGTCAACATATATACGTCTTCATAATTCACCGCCTTATCCAATAATGGATTTCCACAAAAGCAAAAATGGCTCACCAAATCATTCAAAAGAAAGGCCTCTCCTTTTAGGTAATTTCTAGAAACTCAGGAAGATAATGATCTTGAACGACTTTGCTTCGAAAATAGAAATGACTATCATCGAATAAACGACCACCGTATTAGCATACATAGGTCTACACACATTTCACATTGATCTACATAAACCACGAAACTTCAAATAAGTTAGAAAGTTACATCCGCAATCCCATAGCATTTATAACAGAAATGATACCATTCATGGGATAATGTCCACCTCTACCTTTATTGTTGAACTAGGACTTAGACATCTGTTCAAACCCGAAAAATGTACGCATACATTCTTCCATTCTTCTTTTCCTCAAGAGAACAGTTACATCCCAAAAATTGACATTCGGGTATCGAACCCTTATGAACTTCTTTACAACTGGAACATTAAGTATTCCATTGCCCCGTTTGGTGTCAATGGCATAAGCTAGGCATACACCAATTCACACGCTACGTGTTTCACCATCTCTAAGAGAGAACGGGTCAACACATAACCCTTTAGTCATAAATGACATTGATACGGTTACTAAGTAACCGCACAATTTCCACTACAATCGTAGGACTCCATTCCAAGTGATTGTTTTACCCGCATCTTTTGATTATTAACTCATATATTGTCAACATTATGAAATATTCAATGTTGTTCACCTTCGAATCCACCTATTCACATATAATCTAATCCAACAAATATACCAAAAAACTTCAGTCTCGTCTTTGGTAGGTAGAAAAATTCGGCTCGATAGCCTTAAAATTTCTATTTTCTTCCCCCCTTTCATTCATGTGTTTTAACTCAGGACATTCAAGTCGAATGTGTCCTGATTTATAACCACCATAGCACATATTTTGAGGACTAGAACACTATGGTGTAGTGTGTCCTATCATTCCCACATATATGGAAACAACAAGTAGTGCCTCCCCAACGGGATTTTTAGCTCGGCTAGAATATTTGACTTACTTGAAGCCACCACTAATTCCTCTTCACACCCCACTAGCTTCCCGAGTTTGATCTCCTTGCGTCACATAATAATCAACTCCATCTGAGTTGTACACCATGAACGAGAAACCACTCTAGAAGTCAACCGATAGCATCGAGAAGGTCGATCTATCTTCATTCTTTCCGATATTCATAGATTTAGGCAAGACCACACATAGTCATACGACATGCCCATAATCCTTTGATTATCTCACCTCGTCTAACGCACGTGAAGAAACTCCCAGTTGCAAGATTCAAAATGGCTTGTGGATAAAACTAACTTAAGAACGTCTCTTGAGTTCACCATGATGCATTACCTTCACGCTTTTAGGGCTTTCGCCTTACGGAGAACTCCCAACCTATTATCCGCCATTTTCTGGAGTCAAATCTCCACGAGTAATACTCCATCCACCCATTAAAATGGATTTCTTGAAGCCAATGCCATAATAGTGATGTATCGTTGGTTAACCAACGGACAAACTCCTACTATTTTACTCATTTGGCTCGAACACCACGAACCCGGATATGAAGCAAATTATACATATTTTGCACGCATAATTACCCCCGAGTTCATCACAATTAGAGGTAATATGATAGTAATTGATACTTAATCCACTCAATTGTGTCACAACATGATAGTTAACCATGGTTTCCAAAAACATAAAGCAATCACTCAAAATCAAGGAGAAATTCAGCACCTGGAAGCCAATCAGACTTTCGTACACCCAAGGAATCAATCAAGGAAGTCAAACTCAAGCATTGGTCAAAATTAGAGGATGCACGACCATGCAAATGGTGAAAAGTGGCCATGTACTCCCACAAGTTGCCAGATTCCCTCACGTGCAAGAAATGGGTACTTTGCACGCCGGTGCAATCCAATGCACAGTCGTGCATTGCCCAAATCTCAGCCTATAAATAGCAAGCTCATTCCAAGCATTTAGGTGTCCATTACCAAGGGTTATGAAGGCCCTAGTGCTCTGCTAGAGCCGGAACTCTCTCGGTTTTGGTCCATTTTAGCTTTTCATTGTTTATTTTCCTTTCTAAAGTCTTGTAATATGAAATGAATCTCCTTGTTTGAACAAACAAGAGGCAACATATACCCACTCTCCCTTGGTGTTGGAACACTTCCACACAATGTCTAAGAGTTAGTGGAGTCACTTGTATGGCCATTCGTGGCTAGCCTCTTGCGTTGCTCGAGTTGGTTGAAATTTAATTAATTAATGAAGTATTTTTAGTATGTTATGTTCTTGAAGTCTTTCCTATAATTTATCTTAAAAAGACAAGAATAGGTAATCTTTAAACCAACTTAATAATCTTAAATCTTATGAGTTACTTAAGTAAGACTTCTTGTTTGGAAAGCTTCTTTGAGTTTGTACGGTCTATATACAAATCTTGGTGCTAGCAACGGCCCACTTAGTATTGATTTACTATTATGGTTTGATTAGAGGTTTGGGTATTAAATGGGTCATTCGAGTCCTGACTGGACCTTATGAAATGTGTCGATATTTCTATACTTTTCTTGTGTTAGCTTGTAGAGGACTTCTAGGGGGAGCCATGGGGCTTGATCTTGAGAATGAAAGTTATATTTATTTAAAGACAACTATTTTAAGAATATAGTTTGTTAGGTCCGAGCGTTCGTAAAGTACCTTTGGAGGAAGTTGCACATTTCGAGTTTCAGAAAGAAGTTATAAGACATGAAGTACGTCAGTCAAAGGATAGTCTTAGTCCGAATAATAAATCACGGGATAGCCGGCGGACTTGAGACCCCGTTAAGAGTCTCGAGATTTATTAGAAACAGTTAACCGACCGTATCCACTGTTCCGTTGTGAAATACTAACTCCCCCATCGAAAGGGTTAGTACTAGTAACTATGACCATCCTTACTAAAGTTTAACATTAACTAACAAGTGATAACAACCGGAGTAACAACTTAAATGATATAATAATTCTAATTACGTTCCTTATCCTTTTTACTATCTTTTTAACAAAACTCATTTCCCAACTTATTATCCTAGTCAGACAATAGCAAGGGTTGAGTACGGAATCCGTGTCCATGGTTGGATACTTGGTTCTTACCCAGACTATACTATGTTGCGATAGGTATACTTGCCTATTGTGTGTGTTTAGTTGAAGTATTTATCATTTTAAATTATAAATTTAAAACCTAATTTTGTGTGACTATAAACAGAACATTATTACACATATATATATATATATATTATGTCTCTTGTACTTGGCATCAAAGGAACATGTATATATATATATATATATATTTACACACTAAAAACACGCTATCAAATTTTTGGCGCCGTTGCCGGGTACACGGTAATTCTGCGAAAGATATAAGCCGTTGGCCAGACTATTTCTTTATTTTATCTTTGTTTTCTTTCTGCTTTATTTTTCCATTTTATTTTTATCTTCAACTTTATTTTCTCTTTGTTTTATTTCAACTTTATTTTCCCTTTTTATTTTTATTTTTTTCTCACTTTTATTCTTCTTTACTTTGGTGCTCGTGTTCGTTTTGTTTGTTCTTTGTAGAAGGTTTCATGGAGCACGCCTACGAGAGTTATTGTGCAGGATACTGTGACGATTATAAGTACCACCACTTGCCCTAGACTGACTTATATGGGGCCGATTCTGGTCTATGACTCGTTAAATAAACGTGACGCATCTGGGAGGCAACACGATGATAAATAAATTGAGAAGTTGGTGCATACGGCAGAATACATGGATCTCAGGTTTGTCTTACAAATTTAAGTTTCTCGTACTTCCGCCATAAGGTATGCCTTCTCAATACTAGGACTTTGTAGTTTTTATTTTTCGTTTTGTTTTCCGTTTTATGTTTTTCTTTGAGTGCTTGATAGCTTTTATTGGCGAAGGATGATTCTTAAGCTTCTATGGGTACCGACCACATGCATGGTGATGACCTCTCATCAGGGGAGTATTAGTGTCACCACACTTTTATTATGCATGACACATATCATATTACATACATCCATAGTTTCAGAAACTAAATGTGTGGTGGAACCCCGTTGATAATTTGGCTGCCTAATTTTGCCCTAAGTATTACAAGTGTATGATTAACAAATACACAATCCATTGAATTAAAATATATATAGAAGTGATAAAAACATTTTAAAAAATAATCTATAAGCATGACAACTTCCTAAATAATCTTAAAGCAATAGCCTTAAAAAAAAATTATTTGGCATAATCGGCATACTAATAAAAACAGCAATTTGGAATACCGTTGAAGTGAATCAAGAAAACAAATAGGGAAGATTAGAGAGCACGACAAAAAAAAAAAGAAATAAGTTTATGCATATTTTTACTTTATTACCCTTTACCTTCCGTTTTATGTGTGAATTTGAGCTTATCCGAGCATTATCACACAAACACATCAAGTTTTTGACGCCATTGATTATTACATATTTCACATGCTTATTTCATTTGATAGAGTTATTGCTAATTATTTCTTTACATGTTAGAACTTGTGTAAAATATACATTTCAAGATCATGGACTAAAAGAATGCATAAACATGATTGAGGCATTAAGATTAACCCATTCTCCATAGCTCTCCGTAGCCTTTCTTTTTTCTTTTAGCTACCCTAAACATTACCCCTAGTTAGCACCTTTGAGCCTAAACCTTTTTTGTTTCTAAACCCACATTTCAAATCCATAAACCCAAAAAATTTCCCTTTTCATCTTTTTAACCCTTTTTCGTTAAAAAACCGGTTATGGTCATATTGGCATTGACTTAAGGACATCTATCCGTTTCAAGTACGTAATTATGAAGACACGTGTTTATGAACGAATGAAGAAAGGTAGGGAAAAAAGCTATGACAAATGCCCAAGTTGTGAAAAAAAGTTATATATATATATATATATGAAAAAAAAAAGAAGGGCAAAAAGATACAACAACCGCCCAAAATTATGGAATGATCTCATGAAGAAAATTGAAGAAAGAATCAAACTTACTCTTAGTATGAGTATACAAAACTGATCAAGATGGTTGCTATTAGGATAAAAGCCGAACGATCCACAAGAAAAGATAGTAATGTGTATTTCAAAAACAAGGAGGAAGTGACGTTCTTAAATAAGGAGATTCGGTCTTGACATCTGACCTTAAAAGAGTCCTTAGATTAACTACATTATCCTAATCTAAGTTTACCAACAGTCCTTTTGTTCATAGCCTAATTAACCAAGACCCAAATTTTTAACATTTAGCCTTTTTTTTCCAAATACTTCCTAGCTTAACCCTAAGTCAATCCTTACAACCCTTTACAAAGCCCTCTTGATTTATGCACATATTTTATGTCAGTTGGTGGAGATTTGATTTTCATACAAGCCTATGATTATGCAAGCATTAATTATAGTATTGAGTGTTCCTCTTGACATACATTATCCATATATTTAACCCGAGTGTTGAGTGAACATTTGTGAGACTATAATTTTGTGCATAATTATAGTTCCATCAAGTATATTGGGTTTGCTACCCTCTTGTGGAGAAACACCCGAAAGGTATAACTACCAAATCATTGTTCTTAAGAAGGCCATTCAGCCATTTGGGACAACAGCTTGAGATAAACATTTAATCAATACTTTACTTCTATGGGTATAATCATGCATGAGTTTGCTTGAGGACAAGCAAAGTTTAAGTGTGGTGTGTTATGATATGACGTAAGTTATACATGTTTTGCACACATAATTACCCCCCGAATTCATCACAATTAGAGGTAATATGATAATAATCGATACTTAATCCACTCAATTGTTTTACAACAGGATAGTTGACCTTGGTTTGCAAAAACATGAAGCAATCACTCAAAATAAAGGAGAAATTCAGCACCTGGAAGCCAATCGGACGTTCGTGCAGCCAAGGAGTCAAACCAGGAAGTCAAAATCAAGCATTGGTCAAAATTAGAGGATGGACTGGCACGGCCATGCAAATGGGGAAAAGTGGCCATGGCCAGATTCACTCACGTGCAAGAAATGGGTACTTTGCATACCCGTGCATTGCCTAGATCTCAACCTATAAATAGAAAGCTCATTCCAAGCATTTAGGTGTCCATTACCAAGGGTTGTGAAGGCCCTATTGCTCTACTTGAGTCGGAACTCTCTCGGTTTTGGTCCGTTTTAGCTTTTCTTTGTTTGTTTTCCTTTCTAAAATATTGTAATATGAAAGGAATATGTAATATTTAAACCAACTTAATAATCTTAAAAAGACAAGAATATGTAATCTTTAAACCAACTTAATAATCTTAAAAAGACAAGACTTCTTGTCCGGAAAGCTTATTCGAGTTTGTACGGTCTATATACATATCTTGGTGCTATCAATGGCCGAGTTAGTATTGATTTACTATTATGGGTTGATCGGAGGTTTGGGTATTCAACGGGTCATTCGATTCCTGACTGGACCTTATGAAACGTAACGGTATTTCTTTACTTCTCTTGAGTTAGCTTGAAGAGGACTTCTAGCGGGAGCCATGGGGCTTGATCTTGAGAATCAAATTTATATTTATTTAAAATATTATTATAAGTAAAGACAACTATTTTAAGAATATAGTTTGTTAGGTCCGAGCGTTCCTAAAGTACATTTGGAGGAACTTGCGCATTCCGACTTTCCGGAAGAAGTTACAAGACATGACGTACGTTAGTCAAAGGATAATCTTAGTCCGAATAATAAATCACGGGATAGCCGACAGACTTGGGACCCCGTTAAGGATCCTAAGATTTATTAGAAACAGTTGGCCGACCGTATCCACTATTCCGTTGCGAAATACTAACTCCCCCATCGAAAGGGTTAGTACTAGTAATTATAACCAACCTTACTAAAGTATAACATTAATTAACAAGTGATAACAACCGGAGTAACACCTTAAATGGGGTAATCCTTCTAATTACGTTCCTTATCCTTTTTATTATCTTTTTAACAATACCCATTTCCCAACTTATTATCCTAGTCAGACAATAGCAAGGGTTGAGTACGGAATCCGTGTCTATGGTTCGATACTTGGTTATTACCCAGACTATACTACGCTGCGATATGTACACTTGTCTATTGTGCATGTGTTTAGTTGAAGTATTTATCATTTTAAATTATAAATTTAAAACCTGATTTTATGTAACTCTAAACAGAAGATTATTAAATATATATATATATATATATATATATATATATATATATATTATGTCTCTTGTACTTGGTATATATTATGTCTCTTGTACTTGGCATCAAGTTTTTGGAGCAATTACCAAGAACATGCATATATATATATATATATATATATATATAATATGGTTTCACTAGGAAAGAAAAAAAGTGTAGGAAGTGTAAGAAGGATTTTGAGCCCTTGATTTTGGAGATGAAGGGTTTCTAAGAAGGTCACGTAAAAAGTAAAGGATTTTAGGACTTGAAAGGTATAATAGTAATTGCTTCCAAGAGCGAGAAATCACATACACATGCAAGTCACGTGCAATTTCCACCCTCATTTTTTAAACGTTTATATCTTTTTTATACGTCATTATTTTTTAAAAAAAATATACCATAAAATCAAGCGCTTTTTATCTTTAAAACGAGTATGGTCTTGCTATATTTAAAAAAAATAAAAAATCGCTAAACTGGGTTTGTATGTTTTTAACACCGTTTTCATGACGTTTTTTCAAGACTTTTTTCACTGTGTTTTTTCATGGCGTTTTTTTCATTGAATTTTTTCTAGACTTTTTCATAACGTTTTTTTATGATGTTTTTTCACTGCATTTTTTCATTGCGTTTTTATGACTTTTTCATTACGTTTTTCATGTACGTTTTTCACTATGTTTTTTCATGATGTTTTTTTCATAGTGTTTTTTTCATGGCTTTTTTACGAGACTTTTTTATGATTTTTACTGCGTTTTTTCATGGCATTTTTTTTATGACTTTTTTCACTGCGTTTTTCATGAACGTTTTTCACTGCATTTTTTAATGACGTTTTTTTCATGGTGTTTTTTTCATAGAGTTTTCTGATGTTTTTGATAACCGATCGTGCGAAAAACAAAAAAGCGCATGTGAAACTGGGCGTGTTTTGGTGTTTTTAAACTGGGCAACTTTATGGTGTGTTTTGAACTGTGATTGTGTAGAAAATAGAAAATGCGTTTTATGGTGTTTTTAAACTGGGCAACTTTATGGTGTGTTTTGAACTGTGCAAGCTCTTTTTCATGGAGTTTTCTGGTGTTTTTTTTATCACGGATCGTGCGAAAAAACAGAAAAAACGTATGTGAAACTCGGCGATTTATGGTATTTATAAACAGCGCAACTTCATGGTGTGTTTTGAACTGTGATTGTGGAGAAAACAGAAAATGCGTTTTATAGTGTTTTTTTATGCAATTACCATTATGGTTTTAGGAGTTTTCTTTATGGTGTCTTTGAACTGGGTGTATTATGGTGTTTTTTAAATTGGGCAACTTTATGGTGTGTTTTGAACTGTGATTGTGAAGAAAATAGAAAATGCGTTTGTCAGATTCTCCAACACCTCCTAGTAATCGTTATCTTTGGTGCTCGGCTCTATAAATGCGAGAGTTGCAGGAGCTCATACGCGATCAAGCGGAAAACAGAAAACGCATTTCTGGACGCCATTACCATAATGGTTTTAAGTGTTTTATTTATGGTGTTTTTCTTTTCCAGATGAAACAAGCTCTTTTAAAAATATCATAAATTCCTTCGGTTCAAAAACACCTAAAGCTTGCCCAGTTCTAAAAACATCATAACGCGTTCACTTCAAAAACACCATAAAATGTCCTGTTTAAATGTTTTTTTATGATTTTTTTAATTTATGACGTTTTATGGTATTTGTACGTCGTTTTTTATGATGTTTTTATAGAGTTTGTACAATTTAGTGCAAAAACTCCATGAATAAAAAACCCCACTTAACACGTAATTTTTTTTTTGAAATTTATATAACAATAGTGTACTCATATTAAAGATAAAAAAACGCTCGTTATTATGGTGTAATTTTTTTTTAAATAATAACGCATTAAAAAGTATGAACGTTTAAAAAATATGGGGGAATATGCATGAAACTTGCATGAGACTTGCATGTGCATATTTTGTGCATTTGAAAAATCAAACGCATGTTTTATCATGATTTTGCCCTTCTCTCTTGGCCCCCTCCTTGGACACATGTCACTTCATGGTGGCTTCCTACACTTTTTTCACTTCTAAGAATATCCCTCCCCTATATATATATATATATATATATATATATATATATATATATATATATATATATATATATATATATATATACACACTAAAAACACGCTATCAAACCCCTTGTGAAAACAAGGTTTTCTTCCTCCACGTATTCGACTACGTTTGATCCTCCTGCCCTTAAGGGTTCATGCGGTTCTTCAAAGTACCGCCTCAATGAGCTCCTATCTTCCTTGAAGGAAAATTGACACGACATCACAGAAAGCTTTAGCCATCCTCCACTAGAATGTTGCTTTCCGTTTCTCCCGACCAATCCCAAGCTCGTCCCCATCCTGGAGGTTATACAGCCATATACTTTTTTCATACGTGAGTCTTTAAATAAAATTCCATCTATAAATTCCGCCCACTAAGTTATGTTTTCCACCCCAGTCATCCCTGACTGTGTAGTAACAAGTTTGTAGGTGTTCTACCTACTTATAGGCCTTTAATCTTACTCTATAAAGCGCTACCTCCTTCTATATGTACATTAATTACCCCCGCATAATCATCTATGCTCAAACACATAATATATACATATACACATATAACCACCTTCACTTACTTATTGTCGAAGTTCATCATCATATGGTTATCATGAAAGTATTCGCACATATTACATTACGAATCACACTGGCCAATCATGATTGACAATGTACTAAGCCCAATTACATTCACTATCTCCAGATAACGATTCCCTTAACAACTTTCGACACAAATAGTTCACATTGGAGACCAATTAAAACATACAACATCATAATCAATACTAACCTTGCCCCTTAAGCTCCGTGTCTCGGTCACGCCATCATTGGATTCTCATTTCTCCGACCATATCAAGAGCATTATAGGTTTGAGTTTGGTGTCTCGCACACAAAATCCCTCAAACCATTGCTCTGCTACCAAGTTGTAACACCAAAAAATCCAACCCAAATTAAAATTTATAAAAACACACGGAAGTTAGCTCCCAAAACATCATTTAACTTATCCACATGTTATGTTTTACAAACACAAATTAAACCAACATAATTTCTAAAATTTGGTGTAAACAAAAGTAAACCAAGACAAGTTATCCACAACTTGTGACAACACCAAATAGTTTGTAAAGACTCCTCACAAAAAAGATAACAAAATCATTTACAAAACACGTCGACGAGAATCCAATCCATATGATGTGAAACTCGAGGATTACTCCGGAGCTTTCCTACATAAAAAACATCAATTTGTATATGGTTAGTATAGACAAGTAGCCCTAGGGACCTCTCCACAAGTCCCATATTGACTACTAAGTCCGTAGAATCCCCCCCTCCTTTCATTGGTAAAACCTAAGAAAAGTCATTTTTAAGAATAAAAATTACTTTCATGGTTTTGTTCAGAATGAACACAACCGTCTTCCCTGAACACGGTTGTGTTCTGAAAGAACATGGTCGTGTTCCCTTTCAGCTCCAGAAAAAGCATAGTTTCTGACATGGTTGTGTTCAGATGAACACAACCATGTTCCCTGACAGCATCTACTATTCTCACCATTCCTACAATTTTTTGCATATAACAAGTATCTAATGTGTATTTACTTGTTTTTCGACCACCCAATGTCTACCACATTAACTAACATTGATTTGTTAGTTTATCCACCCCCATTACGAGCACCACTACTCGTTTTCCGTTTCGACCCATTCCGACCCGTTTGCATCTTTAAGCCGTTATTGAACATAAACTTATATTTAAACTCCACATAAGCCTACCCTCATTTACTAACATACATTTGTTAGTTTTTCATCCCCAAACCCGAGTACACTACTCGTTTCCCACTCATTAAGAGTTTAACAACAAGTGTTATTAATGCATTAGTTTAGGTACATATCAACCTACAACTTTAGACATATAACAACCCATACTCATCTTGTGTTTTACTAGTCTTTCAACTTGGCATATCCACATGTCTAATGAGAGATCCACCCCTCGCTTTCTCACATGGAGTATTTGAATCCATACCGACCCATGAAGTATCCACACTTCATGTCACCTGTGAAGTACTTCACTTCACTTTCACCCGTGAAGTACTTGACCTCACTACCACCCGTAAAGTATCCACACTTCACGTAAACACCTCCATGAAGTATCCACACTTCATATGATAAATCAATTTACCGTTTTACTACCAACGGTTGACTTTTACCACATAAGTCAATTTTAGTCTAATATTACCACATTCTATATTTACTTAACTCTTAACCACATTGAGTCATTTACATCATTTATCCACATATCACACATTAGTTTGCCTATTAACCACATGAGTCAACTTTCATTTATTTACTACATTTATACTATCAAGTTTGATTATTTACCACATAGTCTAATTACACATATTTATCACATTTGCACATTCATGTTTGACTATTAACCACATAGTCTAATTACACATTTTTCAACATAAAAGTTTGATCCTATACCACTAAGGTCAAATTACACCAATTTGACTATTATCCACAATGGTTTGACTTATACCATATTAAGTCAATTTTATATCAATTCTACCATTATCCACAATGGTTTGACTTATACCATATTAAGTTGACTATATTCCACATAGTTCAACTACACCACTTTTACTAAGTGTCATTCATTAGTTTGACTAATTTTCTCATTATGTCAACTACAACAATCCTACCACATTCATACTTTACTTTGACCATTTACCACATAAGTCAAAAATCAACGTACAACACATAAATTGAAATAAATACGCATCTATTTACATGTAACTACTACTTATCTACTACTAAGTAAATGCAAGGCACTTACCTTTGTCAATGAAGATTCCAGTCGGTTTTCAAAGCTAACACCTTTAACGCCTTGATCACCTTAACATCCCACATATTTTTAGTAATCTAAATTACCACAAACATTCATTAATTGAAGTTTAACTCCCACCCAAGATCTTATGATATTTAAACATCTCCAATTTAGAAAACCCCCAAATCACCATAATTCTTGAATCATCAATTGGATGTTATCATGATGTTATCTACCACTCTTAACCTTCAATCGAGCAAGATTATCACTTTAAACAGGTTACTAACCAAATACAATCACCAATTCAGCCCCAAAGCTTGGTTCCATCAAAACCCATCAAGAACAAGATTAAGGAGGCTTCAAAAGATGCATAGAACACTTGTTGTTTAGAAATGATTATGCAAGTCAAAATCCTCAAAACAAGCATGTAATCACTAGTTCTTGTGTTCTTGGCCTTGCTCCTCTTCTTGATCTCTCATTCACGACACACACTCTTTGAAAGAGTGTGTATGTCCCCATTTAGTCCCCCACCAAAATCAGGTTTGATCAAATTGCAAAACCAGTCCCTCTACTTGCAAATTTGACTCCTTGCACCCAAACTTAATAAAAACTCACTTTTGCAATAAACCTCTAACTTCCATTATTATATATTCACACCCTTCAAATAATATTAAAACATATTATTTTATAAAACCGTAAATTGGTTCGTCCAAATCACACCCCCTAATTTTGGGTTTCGTCCCCGAAACCCGATCCACTAAATATTAGGGTAACACTCAAATATCTATCGACAGATTCCCGAGTTGCTTCCGCCCCTTATCTAATGATCACGTTGAACCAACACTTGGTTAATCCACTTATACCACAAGCATTTCACCTAGCTACCTAAGGTAGCCACCGATTCCTCTAGAAGAAACATCCATCATCTAATGCCTCAATACCACTATGAGAAGCAACATCCACTTCTCTCGCCATACATTCTCGTAGATGAGTCACGAGGAATGTATCATGGAGTCTACACGATCCCCCGAGTAACTCCTAACGGAATACCACTTGGCAACTAAAGTAAAGTCTGAACGGTCCAACAAAACAGGGACTTGGCCTCCTGTAACATTTAGTAAAACCCTTAGAATTTCAAGTCGGGGACCTTGTACTGTCATTATTTCAAATCGAAAACCCTTAGAAAAATCCTAATATATGTATATATTACATCTTTCATGACAATATATGTATTTAATATTAATCACCTATATCAATAAATATCTAGTTTTAAAAATATATATGTTGTACAAATTTTATAAAACTTATAGTATTAATTTCATAGATTTTATAAAATAAACTATATAAACACAAAAGGTTTAAAGAAAATAAGTTTCGTTTAAACCCTTTTGAACATTTGAACCTGAGCCCTTATGAACTTGGAACCTAAATTGCGTAGGTTTGACTTTGAAAAGTCAAACTTAGCTCAATTCCACAAAATTCATCCATGAAATCCTTGAATACGGGCAATAAAGTGTGATCAACATCCTGGAAACCAACGTGCGACGGGTAGGACCATTTATATCAAGCTAATTACACCGACAATCAAAGGATTTGATTACAAACGGCTCGTAATCGTCATCAATCAAACCCGACTTCAATTCGAGCATTTAACGTGGAATTAGACAATATAATCGAACCCACACCTTCTTAACACTCGCCATAAACTCTCTAATCACTCGTTAGCATCGTAATCCCTCTCCAAAGCCACGTCAAGCTCAAGAATCCCCGATTCGGACGTCCCTGCCGTTCGACCTGCATACGGAATCATTCGAGGTAAAACTAGTGTTATTAGACTCGCCTCAGATCACTGAGCAAAAGCCCTATGGTCTGGGGATCGATCGTTGCGAGATTTTAGCAATTGGGTGGCTAGGGTTTGGGTTAACGATCAGGGAAGAAGATGGGTGGGGGGTTTAGGTGTTAAAAGATTTTCGCGTTGGGTCATTTGCATGGCAAACACCCTGGATCAACCGGTTAAGTCACATGTTCCCTTCAAAAAAGGTCACGGGTTCAAGCCTTGCCCCGTACCTTTTCATATTTACGCTTGGATTGCCTTAAACCCGGTTCCCTCTCCAAACACGGGTTAAAAACTTGAACCGCTGACCCTTATAACACCATACCTTCCTTGTCTAGTGTATGCCGGTCCGGCTTTCCCTAGGTGACCCGGGTTCGAGTCCCGTGGGTTGCATTTCTTTTTAAATCATTTTTTAAGCCAATTTTCAATCCAATTTTTTCTATAAAAATTATTTTTTAAACCTTCCAATGCACGGATATGTTTTATGAACTAAACTATTAACCTAACGGTTCTAAATAATTATTTAATCATTTTAGAGTATTAAAAACCAATAAATTTATTAAGGAATTATATACCTAACCAAGTTAAAACCCCCTATGAGTTATTTTATTAATACCCAATTATTTAGAGCAATTTATGACTCTTTATGATTTATTTATTTTAAAGAATTTATTTAACTATCTAATTTATTGTGTCATTATAATAATTATCTATATATTTGAATAAGTAATAGTCGAACATTTATTCGTAAACAAAATAACGTGTATATATATATGTATATATACACTCATATATTCAATCCTTTCATTCCTCTATTAAACGAAAATATTATTTCATTCTTAACAAACGTATTGTTACAACAAATAGATACTCGCCATTCAAACTAGTCCAATCTCTTTACACATTAATCTTTTGAACATGTCATTGATATATATAAGTTATTCAAACATTGGTTAACCTCGTGGTTAGCTAAATCGACTTGTGCAATTTTCCATACTTGTGCATTCAAGCTACAAACCCAATGTGAGTTTATATAGACCCTTTTCACTTTTATATCTTTGGGGTGAAACATGATTACATTCAAACTATTTGCAACTATTACAATTCAAACATTATGATCATGCGTGCAATTTGTGCCCTATGCTTGAACACTATTTGTGCAAACAACATTTACATACTTTCTATGCATAGTGCAAGTGCAATCATTAACTCTGTACAAGCCGACGGTATACAATGATAGATCTGTCGAGTCTGACCAACCCACCTGGTTAGGGTGATTGTTACCGAAAACACTTAAGGATAACCATCGTGTTATGCCTATCAGTCACAAGGTTTGATTATGCGAACAGTTTAAACAATAGTTATTCTCCATAATTGCCTTATTAATCCATGTATCATATGAATTGTACACAAAACTTTTGATAACACTTGTTGTGCTAAAACCTATGCATTCTCACCAACTTTTTAGTTGACTCTGTTTTCATCATGTTTCAGGTGCCAATAATTGAGAGTTATATTCAGGAGTCATCACGTAGGAAGTTGCAAGACCTAGTTAACAAATTAAAACTTTCTTTAAAGTACTGTGTTCTCTGTTTGTCTTTGTTTTGGTGAAACAATTGTTATGAAATTTGATTTAATGAAAAATGAAACTTTAGTATGATCATGTGCTTATGAACAGTCTACACGTCCACCCCGACGTATTCCACCGTCGGTTGGGGTGTGACAGGTTGGTATCAGAGACATGGTTATAGGGAATTAGGTTATTAGAAATCCATAACCTAGACTATAACCATAAGACACCCATTTTATACAATACTACATGCTCTATGATGCCTTACTTGTTAGATTACTTACTAGTACTTCTATCGTAAGACTCTTATCATTCTTACCCATACCTATGACATCATCAAAATCCATAAACCTCGTCAAGGCTTTAAATTCTAGTAACTAGTAGGGAACATGTGCAATCTAGAAGGGTGACACTTGTATTCTGGGTTTTCTGTCTAGGAAAGCATTTCGTATAAATACAAATCAACTGAAGGACTCGTATGCTTTCCTGGGAATTCCTGGAATGAGTGTTCACTTATAGGCTAAAGCATGTCTTCCCGAAAACTATATGTATTTAAATAAACTTGATAAGTCATAGTATTCAAATGGTTATATTACCAACAGAATACAACCCAATTGTAATCATTCTTACCCTTAGGTTGTTTCTTTTATAGCATGCCTCCCCGTCGTACCAACAATACCAACAAAAACAACAACGACTTTGCTGCACTCCTTACTCAACTTGTGAAGCAAGTCACTCAGGCCAACAACGGTAATGGAAATGCTACCGGTGGTGGAGGTGGTGGTGGTGCCAAACCGCCTCAATGCACCTTCAAACTCTTTAACTCGTGCAACCCCATCAAGTTCTATGGCACTGAGGGAGCTACAGGTCTCCTTCAGTGGTTTGAAGGCATTGAAAACACTTTCCTCAACAGTGACTGCCCTAATAATCTCCTAGTCCGCTATGCTACTAGCGTCATCCAAAAACAAGCGCTCACTTAGTGGAACGGTGAGAAAAGGAACTGAGGTATTGATGTGGCGATGGCTTTGCCATGGGATGATGTGAAGAGGCTGATGACTGAGGAGTTCTGTCCTTGGACCAAAATGAAGAAACTGGAAGCTGAGTTTTGGGATCTTACCCAAAATAGTGGTGAAAACTTGGTCTATAACACTCGTTTCCATGAGTTGAGCCTCCTGGTACCACACATGGTCACACCTCTGTCTCGGAGCATTGAGAAGTTCATAGGGGGACTACCTATGATTATCCAGGACAAAGTGTTAGGAAGAAACCCCGCCACTCTTGAGGACGCTATACGCCTAGCCGCGACGTTAACTGACAACCACGTGAAGGCTGGTACGTTGACAAGAAAGGGTACAAAGAAGGTCAGTGACCAGGCAACCCCATCTGAAACAGCCAAAGTGGACAAGCCCGAACCTTCTTTCCATAATAAGAAGCGCAAGGCTAAGAATTTTTCCGTCGTTACCCCTGCTGCACCCATCACTCAAGTTGTTCCTGTGGCTCAGAACCCAGACAGAAGGACGTATGTAGGTGTTAATCCCCAATGCAACATCTGCATTACCCGACCATACGGTGCCGTCTATGTACAAGTTGTGGGAAATATGGACATGTGGCAAATACTTGCCAAGCTGGAGCTCCTGTTGCCCAAGCCAATCCAGGAAACCAAGTCAATCCACCAGATGCCAACCGAGTTATACCGGTTATTGCTAATGGGCGCGCTTGCTACGGGTGTGGTGACCCAAACCACTTCCGAGATCGTTGCCCAAGGTTGGTTAATGCAAATCAGGGTGGTGCCCGTGGGCGTGCTTTCAACATAAACGCCAATCAAGCCCAAGCTAACAACGATGTTGTTAATGGTATGTTTCTCGTCAACAACCAATATGCTTCTATTTTATTTGATACTGGTGTCGATAGGAGTTTCGTGTCACACAAATTTGAACCATTGTTTGCAAAAACATGAACTAAGCTAGAGAAAACTTTTACCATTGAAGTAGCGGATGGAAATCCCATCACAATTGACTCTATTTTCCGTGATTGTTCTCTTGAGCTTAACGAACACACCTTCCCTGTCAACCTCATACCAATGCAATTGGGAAGCTTCGACATCATCATTGGTATGGATTGGTTATCCAACCACCATGCCGAAGTCATTTGTTTTGAGAAATGCATTCGAATTCCCCTTCCTTCGGGCGACACGTTGTGAATCTTTGGAGAGAAGCCTAATAGTGAACTCAAACTCATGTCTTGCACCATGACCCAAAAGTACTTGCGAAAGAAGTACGTAGCCTTCCTGACACACATTATGGAAAATACGGTTCATTTCGGATGTGCATTGACTATCGTGAACTCAACAAACTTACATCAAGAACCGCTACCCATTACCGAGGATTGACGATCTCTTTGACCAACTTCAAGGTTCAACTTGTTTCTCAAAGATTGATCTTAGATCCGGTTATCACCAACTTCGTGTACATGATAAAGATATCCCAAAGAATGCCTTTCGTACAAGGTATGGCCATTACAAATTTATGGTTATGCCTTTTGGACTAACCAATGCACCTGTGGTTTTCATGGAACTCATGAACCGTGTGTGTAAGCCATACTTAGACAAATTCGTAATCGTATTCATTGACCACATTCTGATCTACTCAAAGACTAAAGCAAATAATGAGCAACACCTTAGGTTGATTCTAGACCTGTTGAAGAAAGAACAACTCTACGCCAAATTCTCCAAATGTGAGTTTTGGTTAAATGAGGTTCAATTCTTGGGTCATATTGTCAATGAAAAGGGAATTCATGTGGATTCTACTAAGATCGAAGCCGTGAAGAATTACAGTACACCTAAAACCCCTACCGAGGTTCGTTCATTCCTGGGTTTAGCAGGTTATTATCGTCGATTCATCTTCAACTTTTCCAAGATTGTTGTCCCTCTCACTGCTTTGACACATAAGGGTAAACCTTATGAGTGGGGACCAAAGCAAGAAGAAGCGTTTCAAACTCTCAAACAGAAGCTGTGCAATGCCCCTATTCTAACCCTCCCTGATGGAAATGATGATCTTGTTGTCTACTGTGATGCGTCAAACCAAGGTCTTGGTTGTGTTCTTATGCAACAAGGTAAGGTGATCGCTTATGCATTAAGACAACTTAAGATCCATGAGAAGAATTATACGACGAATGACCTTGAATTGGGTGCCGTCGTCTTTGCGTTGAATATTTGGAGACATTACCTTTATGGCACAAAATGTGTAGTGTTTACTGACCACAAGAGTCTCCAACATATCTTCAATAAAAAGGAACTCAACATAAGACAGCGACGATGGGTCGAACTTCTTAATGACTATGATTGCGAGATTCGTTACCACCCCGGTAAAGCGAATGTCGTAGCCGATTCCTTAAGCCGTAAAGAGTACATTATGCTTCATAGTGTCAAGAATCAAACCGACATTCAAATCCGCATTCTTGAAGCTCAACATGTCTCCGTTATCGAGGGTAACATGTACGATGAAATGTCATGTGGAGCTGGACCTCAATTGGAAACCAAACCCAATGGCTTACTTTGCTTCTTGAATCATATCTAGGTTCCCGACCGTGACGATCTCCATACATTCCTTATGAACGAGGCACACAAAACTCGTTATTCCATACATCCTGGTGCGGATAAAATGTACAAAGACCTTCACCTGTAATATTGGTGGCCCGGTATGAAGAAGGATATTGCCCTGTATGTAGCAAAGTGTCTTACTTTCTCAAAGGTCAAAGCCGAACATCAACGTCCTTCCGGATTACTAGAACAACTAGAAATCCCCGTGTGGAAATGGGAGAATCTTGCCATGGACTTCATTACCAAACTCCCTCGCACCTCCGGTGGTCACGATAGCATATGGGTAATCATTGACCGTCTTACCAAGT
Source organism: Smallanthus sonchifolius (assembly GCA_023525975.1). Lineage (NCBI taxonomy): Eukaryota > Viridiplantae > Streptophyta > Magnoliopsida > Asterales > Asteraceae > Smallanthus > Smallanthus sonchifolius. The sequence goes on from CM042033.1 coordinate 17,009,315, forward strand.
CAACTCACTTCTTGTCAATCCGTGAAGACTATCGAGTTGAGAAATTAGCTGGAATTTACATTGACGAAATTGTTAGTCGTCACAGTGTTCCTTTGAATATAATTTCTAACCAAGATACTCGATTCACCTCCCAATTCTGGCAATCCCTCCAAACTGCCCTTAGCACACGACTGGATTTAAGTACGGCTTACCACCCTCAAACTGATAGTCAGACCGAGCGAACAATCTAAACACTCTAGGATATGCTTAGAGTGTGTGTCATTGACTTTGGTGGCAGTTGGGATTCTCATCTAGCCTTGATTGAATTCTCTTACAACAACAGCTACCATACGAGCATTAACATGGCTCCTTTTGAAGCCCTTTATGGTCGCAAATGCCGTTCACCCATTTTTTGGAACGAGATTGGTGAAGCACAAATCACAGGTCCCGAGTTGATACAAGAAACATCCGACAAAAGCATTCAAATCCGTGATAACATTCATGTAACGAGGAGTCGACAAAAGAGCTATGCTGATAAACGACGAAAACCCTTAGAATATCAAGTCGGGGACCTTGTACTGACATTATTTGCAGGGCATATTGTAACATTTAGGATTTTTCCCATGATTGTTCATATATTGTAATATATACATATATTTATTGATGAAGGATGTACTAGGGGATACTGTAACATTTAGGATTTTTCCCATGATTTAAATTTGTGCACTTACATTATTTGCATTTTAGTTCAAGATCATTTCAACTTATTATACTACAAGTTGTGCAATTATTATACCACATCACTATGATATTATATAATATGCCTACATATACACATGCTTAATTCATTTAATTAGGGAATTAAATTTCTTTATGATTGCATATAATATGGCTAGATATAAATGTATGATAGAGTATATCTTTGTTAAAAGTCCTACCCTTTTATAAACACATAAAATATATGTGTTTTATTTATTTTTCCAAATAATATATGTATATATTACATCCTTCATGACAATATATGTATTTAATATTAATCACCTATATCAATAAATATCTAGTTTTAAAAATATATATGTTGTACAAATTTTATAAAACTTATAGTATTAATTTCATAGATTTTATAAAATAAACTATATAAACACAAAAGGTTTAAAGAAAATAAGTTTAGTTTAAACCCTTTGAACCTTTGAACCTCTTGAGCATCTTGGACCCCTCCATTTGAACCCTTTAATAACTTCGAACCTAAATTGTGCAGGTTTGACTTTGGAAAGTCAAACAGAGTTCAATTCCACAAAATTCATCAATGAAATCCTTAAATCCGGGCATTAAAGTGTGATCAACCTCCTGAAAACCAACGTGCGACGGTTAGGACCATTTATATCAAGCTAATTACACCGGCAATGAAAGGATTTGATTACAAACGGCTCGTAACCGTCATCCATCAAACCCGACTTCAATTCGAGTATTTAACGTGGAATTAGACTGTATAATCGAACCCACACCTTCTTAACACTCTTCATAAACTCTCTAATCACTCGTTAGCATCGTATTCCCTCTCCAAAGCCACGTCGAGCTCAAGAATCCCTGATTCGGACGTCCCTGCCGTTCGACCTCCATACGGAATAATTCGAGGTAAAACTAGTGTTATTAGACTCTCCTCAGATCACTTAGCAAAATCCCTCTAGTCTGGGGATCGATCGTTGCGAAATTTGAGCAATTGGGTGGCTAGGCTTTGGGGTTACGAACGAGGAAGAAGATCGGAGGGGGTTTAGGTGTTAAAAGATTTTTGTGCCGGGTCATTTGCAATGCAAACGCCCTGGATCAACCGGTTAAGTCACCGGTTCCCTTCAGAAAAGGTCACGGGTTCGAGCCTTACCCCGTACCTTTTAATTTTTGCACGTGGATTGCCTTAAACCCGGTTCCCTCTCCAAACACGGGTTAAAAACTTGAACCGCTGACCCTTATAACACCAGACCTTCCTGGTCTAGTGGTTCCGCGTTCCGACTTTCCCCAGGTGACCCGGGTTCGAGTCCCGTGGGTTGCATTTCTTTTTAAATCATTTTTTAAGCCTATTTTTCAATCCAATTTTTCCTATAAAAATTATTTTATAAACCTCCCAAGACTCGAGTATGTTTTATGAACTAAACTATTAACCTAACGGTTCTAAATAATTATTTAATCATTTTAGAGCATTAAAAACCAATAAATTTATTAAGGAATTATATACCTAACCAAGTTAAAACCCCCTATGAGTTATTTTATTAATACCCATTTATTTAGAGCAATTTAAGGCTCTTTATCATTTATTTATTTTAAAGAATTTATTTAACTATCTAATTTATTGTGTCATTATAATAATTATCTATATATTTGAATAAATAATAGTCGAACATTTATTCGTAAAATAACATATATTATATATATGTGTGTGTATATATACACTCATATATTCAATCCTTTCATTTCTCTATTAAATGAAAATATTATTTCATTCTTAACAAACGTATTGTTACAACAAATAAATACTAACCATTCAAACTAGTCCAATCTCTTTACACATTAATCTTTTGAACATGTCATCGATATATATAAGTTATTCAAACATAGGTTAACCTCGTGGTTAGCTAAATCGACTTGTGCAATTTCTCGTACTTGTGCATTCAAGCTACAAACCCAATGTAAGTTTATATAGACCCTTTTCACTATTAATCCATGTATCATATGAATTGTATACAAAACTTTTGATAACACTTGTTATGCTAAAACCTATGTATTCTCACCAACGTTTTAGTTCACTCTGTTTTCTTCATGTTTCAGGTGCCAATAATTGAGAATTATATTCAGGAGTCATCACGTAGGAAGTTGCAAGACCTAGTTAACAAATTAAAACTTTCTTTAAAGTACTGTGTTCTCTGTTTGTCTTTGTTTTGGTGAAACAATTGTTATGAAATTTGATTTAATGAAATATGAAACTTTAGTATGATCATGTGCTTATGAATAGTGTACACGTCCGCCCCGACGTATTCCGCCCCGACGTATTCCGCCGTCGGTGGGGGTGTGACAGATTGGTATTAGAGTCATTGTTATAGGGAATTAGGTTATTAGAAATCCATAACCTAGACTATAACCACAGGACACCCATTTTATACAATACTACATGCTCTTTGATGCCTTACTTGTTACATTACTTACTAGTACTTCTATCCTAAGACTCTTATCATTCTTACCCCTACCTATGTCATCATCAAAATACATAAACCTCGTCAAGGCTTTAAATTCTAGTAACTAGTAGGGAACATGTGCAATCTGGAAGGGTGACACCTATATTCTGGGTTTTCTGTCTTGGAAAACATTTCGTATAAATACAAATCAACCGAAGGACTCGTATGCTTTCCTGGGAATTCCTGGAATGAGTGTTCACTAATAGGCTAAAGCATGTCTTCCCAACTATATGAATTTAAATAACCTTGATAAGTCGTAGTATTCAATGGTTATATTACCAACAGAATACAACCTAATTGTAATCATTCCTACCCTTATGTTGTTTCTTCTATAGCATGCCTCCCCGTCATGCCAACGAGACCAACAACATCAACCACAACAACGAACTTGCTGCACTCCTTACTCCACTTGTGAACCAACTCACTATGGCGAACAACAACAGTAATGTAAATGATACTAGTGATGGTGGTGCCAACCCGCCACAATGCACCTTCAAACACTTTAACTCGTGCAACCCCATCAAGTTCTATGGCACTGAGGGAGCTACAGGACTCCTTCAGTGGTTTGAAGGCATTGAAAACACTTTCCTCAACAGTGACTACCCTGACAATCTCCGATTCTTCCAAAAACGAGCGCTCACTTGGTGGAATGGTGAGAAAAGGAACTGAGGTATTGATGTGGCAATGGTTTTGCCATGGGATGATATGAAGAGGCTGATGACTGAGGAGTTTTGTCCTCATATCGAAATGAAGAAACTGTAAGCTGAGTTTTGGGATCTTACCCAAAACAGTGGTGAAAACTTGGTCTACACAACTCTTTTACATGAGTTAAGCCTCCTGGTGCCACATATGGTCACACCTCAGTCTCGGAGCATTGAGAAGTTCATAGGGGGACTACCTATGATTATCTAGGACACAGTGTTGGGAAGAAACCATGCCACTCTTGAGGACACTATACGCCTAGCCGCCACGTTAACTAACAACCACGTGAAAGCGGGTACGTTGACAAGAAAGGGTACGAAGAAGGTCAGTGACCATGCAACCCCATCTGAAACAGCCAAAGTGCACAAGCCCAAACGTTCTTTCCATAATAAGAAGTGCAAGGCAAATAATTTTGCCGTCGTTACCCCTGCTGCACCCATGTCACTTCCCACGTTTCCGAACCCGATACACCCCCTTTATAAGGGAAACTTTTGTATCGCCAAAGTTCACTATTTGAATTCAATACACCTCCTCCCTAAATCCACTTAGGGTTTTCTATCCACCTTGAGTGGATTTTTCAATCACACGGAATAAACAAGATCTTACACGCTAAGTCTTGAATCATACCATGATTCTTAGTTTCACAACAACTAATAGCACCTAACCAAATGGTATTCGACACCGTTCACCATTTAGTAATTCAATTATCGGCATATGAATACTCAAATGGTAGTTAAGAAGACACCATCTTTCAACTAATGGTAATTAGTCACCTGTTTTCCTCCGAATCGAAGAAGAAACTAACACCTCAATCCGACTCAACTGGTACAGATGTACTATGTCGCATCACACACTTCTTGAACCAAAGTTCTCCGACCACTCGAAAGAGTAGGTGCACTTTTGGTATTTGGCCTTAACCCATAGGTAAATGAGACACTTAATAGATTAGATTTTCACGAGATCAAGTTTTAAATTTATAAAGTAAAATGATAAATACTTAAACTTAAAACACACAATAGGCAAGTGTACCTATTGCAGCGTAATGTGGTTTAGGTAAGAACTATGTATCGAACCAATGGACACGGTCGAGTTCCGATACTCAACGTTTGTTATCGTTTAGCCGGTTTAATTAGTGAGTGGATTTGGGTGCTTGTGAGGTAGAAAAGTAAATAAATGACGGTGAAGTAAATAACAGAAAATGTAAAGTGTACGTGAAGTGTGTAACAGAAATGTAAATAACATAATAGTAAATAACAAGAAAGTAAATAGTTCGAGAATAATCAGATCACAACGTGTATTGCTTTGGGTTTCGAATCCGCTTGGTATATGGTAATATTATGTTAACTAATCTAATGGTATGACTAATAAAAATGTGTGAATGGTACACCGCTAGAGTCTCATTCTCACAACATTTGGTTCACCAATTATGTTCCTTAATAATATAATAGTAAGACTCCCAGTCAGGGCCATCATTACCCTCAACTCTTTAATGGATCGGTACATTCGTATGCTTAAGATCTATCTCCGAGTTGGTTTAAGACCTCAAACTTAAATACCCATATTTTTATTAAACGAGTGATTATACTTTGTTCACCGGGATGCGATGCAACAATAGGACCATGTATAAAGACATATTGTTCCCAATGTGAGTTCACCAACTCTTGGTTTCATAACAAGCTCATATAAAGGCGTATGATCTCATCAATATTAACCAAATGTTGGCTTATCAAAATCCACTTGTATAAAGATGTACAAGTTTCAAGAAAAGTTTGATTCAAAAGGTTTTACGATCATACACTTTAAAATCAAGAACACTCGTAAGTGTAAAGACTAATTTAGATAATTATAGAAAGTCCATCATGAAGATGGTTTTAATAGTGAATAATTAAAGAACATAAACATACCATTAGACTAATAAGTTAAACTTTAACCTACACCCAATTTCATCTTCACTCAAGAAATACAAAGAGTTTAGCCACGAATGATCATACGAATAAGCATAATGCAAAGTTTCGTAGGCTCCCTGATTGCGAACAAAGCGGAAGAGCCTCTCTACTCCCTACTCTAAACTACGAACTCTAGGAGTGTGATATTGCTCTAGATTTTTGGTGCGTGGAATGAAGAACCCAAGTCATCTATTTATAGGTCCCAAAATGGGCAATGCATGACCGTACATTGGTTTGCACGGGCATGCAAACACACAGGGAATCAAAAGGTACACATGGCAGGGTACAAGAGTCCTTGGGAAGCAAGAAAGGCTTTGCATGACCATGCAATGGGATGCACGGCCGTGCATCCCTTTCCTGCTCCTTTTTTTGTCTTTTGTTGATTGTTTACTCGTGTTGACCTTGGTTGACTTCTTGGGGGTCAAAGTTCGGGTGTGCTCCTTCCAAAAGCTTGATTTCTTGATGTTTTTATGTTGTTTTGGCTCTGTTTCTCTTGGGACACCGTTTAACCTGCAATTATAAAATATAAATGATTTAAGCATCAATTGAAAGGCTTTTATTCAATTAGTACCATAGTATGTGGATTATTATGCATGCAAAACATATATAATTTAGGTCATATCAACCATTCGCGAGTAGGAGAGGGCAACCGAAGAGGAGACACCACATGATAACAACTCGGTCACTAAATCTGGCTCCACGAACTAAACCCGAAACTCTAATCCACCCATACGAACCCGGATCTCTATCTGTCTCGTCTCTAAGTCCCACTAAAAACAAACCCAGTTCGTTTGCTTCTTTCACCAGGTGACACCAAGAATGGCTCATGGAAGAAGACCACGACGTGCGGCGGTAACCTAGCGGTGGAAGCCGCATTGGACTACAGATGAAGGGAGCGACGGCTGTCACACCCTGAACACAACAGTTTTCCCGCGGGGCGTGACTGTCAATGATCATCGATACCGGTTACTTTGAATGACCTCAAAATGGATTTTGAAAATCATTCCATTTAAATAACATTCAAAATAATATAACGTTTAACAAATTTTGAAAATGCGGAATGAAAATGTGCGAAACTAAATGAATAGTTTCAAAACACAAAAATGTTAATGTTTAAAGTCCCCAAAATTTATGCTCCTAATGTGTGCATGAGACTCCATGTGCGTGCAAGCCTAGTCCAAATGCATAATTCAACGACCTGAGAAAACATGCTTAAATGGGTCAATATAATGTTGGTGAGTTCACAGGTTTGTAAGTAATAGTAAAACAATTTAATAGTTCACATATCTACTCATGATTTGATTGTTGATCAGACAGTATAAAAAAAATATGATAAGCAAATCACCGAAACCGAAGCTCAACGTAAATAATACAGAAACTTGCATTTTGCCTCTAACGTGCCTAGCACGGAATTGATTATGTCAATTATGCACCCGTTTGACCTCCAGTCAAAGTTAGCGCGACTAATCCGGGTGGGGGTGGTTAAACCCAATAGTACTATTCATGATTAACTCGTTCTGTAACATAATTAATGGTTCGATTATGAGAGAACTTTGTGCGTAATTGCACCTGCTTATATATTCATGTGAAATCAAGTAGTGTAACATATGACCAATGAAAATAGAATTTAGCATGTAATCTCCCTCAATAGGAAAAGTAAGTAAAAGTGAGCCCATGAGACTCACCTGGAAATGCGGTGAGAACGGTGTGTAATACAAACACGTAAAGCTAGCAAAAGTCTGAAACCAAAACCGACCTACTCGAGCCCTTGGAATGTCAAGGCTATAACGTCCATGAAATGTGAAAATTGGTTATGTAACCATGTACATCCAAACAACTCAATGTTGAAACGTGACATTGATATTTTGAAAAGGTTTGTCCAAGATTAACCCGACGACCCGTTGGTGATACGTTAAAGGTTTCGAAAGTATATTTATCAAAATGTATGTACTAGAAATATCATGACATGTTATACCATAATCTATCATACTCAAGTATTCATATACTTTCATGTATCATCTAGTGAATGTACTTAACACGTATTCTTCAAGTATTAGGGTTTCATGTAATGAAATCAAATCAAGTAATATAACCTAAATAATTGTTCTAAATGTTTAGTTACATCATGTTAAGCCTACTAGAACCTTCAAAGATAATTTAAGACTTGAAATCCGGTGTTTGAAATACAAAAGTTTCCTTATTTGGAAAGTCAAGCTTTTTGATACCAATATAGCAACATTGAACAAATAGTAATAGCTCATGAATTTACCATGTCCAAGCACTACTAACATATACTAACTCATCAATAGGACACGTAGAAGAAGTATGCGGTTTTGAATTCAATAAAGTTTACATTTATGGAAAGGTATCCCAAAACATCAAACAATGGTTTTTAAAAACTTATTATCATACAAATCATTTAACCAAGTGCTAATAACATTATTAAACCTATCATTAACATCCATAGCACATAAACACTACCTTGAAAGAAATAAAGTTTCCATTTATGGAAACTTTCCATATGACAATAACCAATGGTTTAACATCTAACAAGCATATATTTCCATTTATTAAACATAACTAGAACACTTTATCATGTCAAAACAATTTATAACTCATAAACTCAAATTTGAAACCAATAAAGTTTCTATTTATAGAAACGTGCCAAATGATGAATTAAGATGATTAAATCAACAAAACTCATGTTTTCCACACCTTCAATAACAACTATATCATTCTAGCATAACAAAGATCTATAACAAGCATTACTAAAAATATGATTCCAATAAAGTTTTCTTTTATAGAAACGTCACATAACTTAATGAAATCAAGCTTTTACATACAATATGTACCAAAAATGTTGTAAAATACATTATATTGCAAAATCAAAGGTTAGTTCTTGTTTAAAGACTCAAAAATGACTCTTTTGTTTGGATGGTTAGTTCAAAATAACCATGTGTATAAAAATGAAAGAAAACATGGATGAAAGCTTACAAAATCGAGATATGTTGGATGAAAGGTGGAGTTTTCTTGCTTGAACACTTGTATTGAAACTTAGAACACCTTAGAGGAGCTTGGATTGCAAAAATGGAAATCAAATGATGGTGGAGGGTGGTGGCCGAAAGTGAGGAGAGGGAGAGGGGAAAGGGAGTTTAGGGTTAGGGTTTTTGAAAGTGGGTGGAGGCTTGAGAGTTAATGTGTATTTATAAGGGAAGTGGGATTAGGGTTTCTTTGAAAAAATGGTTTTTTTATGAAAGAAAGAGACTTTATAAAATAAATATAACTAAAAGGCTGAAATAATAAGTTTATTATGTAAAAACATATCAAATTGTAAAATCTCGTTTGAATTGTCGGTACATATCGCGTATCCGCTAGACTGCGTTAAAAATAAAAGATTCTCTAAAAATTCCCAAAATATTAATCTATGCATGAAATATTATATCACAGTATTACATGTAATTTACACATTCCAACTATATGTCAAGGTATTAGTTTCATTATTCACCAATGTTCGTGCGACCTGACTCGTGTGTGATACGGTAATTCTCTGAATTACCGATACGTGAAATAAAATGAAGTGAATGGACTTTGCTATGTTTGATATGGACTTAATTACTCTATATTCAAGTATGATGCATGTGTAACTATGCATAATCATGTAAGATTCGGGGTTGGATATTGACCTAAAATTGCCAGGTGTCACATACTCCCCTTGTTAAAAAAAACTTCGTCCCGAAATTCAGTTCACATCGCTAGTGGACGGTGCGGTTTCGAATAAGTATGGACATTTGCGCTTTATCTGGTCTTCGTGCTCCCAAGTGTACTCTTTTTCGCGTCTAGAATTCCACCTAACCTTGACTATGGGAATACGTCTTTGCTTCAACCCTTTGACCTCGCAGTCCATAATTTCGACTAGTTCTTTGACGAAATGAAGTTGATCGTCTATTGGTATGACTAGTGTCTCGTTTGACAAGCATTTCTTCATATTCAACACGTGAAACACGTCATGAACACCACTAAGTGTTTCAGGTATGTCGAGTTTGTAAGCTACGGGACCAATTCTTTTCGGAATTTCAAATGGTCTAATATAACGGGGGTTTAATTTGCCACGTTTGTCCAAACGTATTACTCCTTTACATGGCGAGACTTTTAATAGAACTTTGTGTCCCACTTGAAATTCTAACGTTTTGCATCTCATGTCAGCGTAACTCTTCTGACGATCACGCACGGCTTTCATACGGTCGCATATCTGAACGATCTTCTCAGTTGTCTTGTGAATAAATTCTGGACCGGTGAGTTGGCTGTCTCCCACCTCAGCCCAGCAAATCGGTGATCTACATTTTTTCCATAAAGTGCTTCGAATGGTGCGGCTGTGATAATGGTGTGGTAACTGTTATTGTAGGAAAACTCGACCAATGGCAGATTAGTATCCCAGATATTTCTGAAATCGACCACACAAGCTCTAAACATGTCCTCGAGAGTCTGGATGGTCCTTTCACTCTAACCTTCCATCTGAGGATGGTATGCGGTACTCATGTCCAATCGGGTACATTAGGCTTTCTGAAGTGATTGCCAGAATCAGGAAGTAAATCGGCTATCCCTGTCTGAGATGATGGAGATTTGCACTCTGTGTCTCGAGACTACTTCCTTCAAGTAAGTCCTGGTTAGTTTCTCGAGTTTTTCGGTTTCTTTGATGGGCAGGAAGTGCGCTGATTTGGTTAAACGATCAACAATTACCCATATCGTGTCATAACCGTTGGGTGTTCTGGGCAACTTCGTGACGAAGTCTATATAAATCTGCTCCCACTTCCACTGCGGAATTTCTGGCAGTTGAAATAAACCCTGACGGTCTCTGATATTCCACTTTAACCTTTGAACAGGTTAAGCATTTACTGACGTAGGTGGTAATGTCGGCTTTAATATTGCGCCACCAATAATGCTCCTTGAGGTTGTGGTACAACTTATCAGACATGGGGTGAATCGGGTATCTGGACTTGTGTGCTTCGTCTATCACTAGATCCCATAGATTCCCGTAACTCGGTAGCCAGATCTGATCCATGAAATAATGTGTATCATCGGATTTGACCTCGAATTGCTTGTCCATACCTCGTAAGGACTCTTGTTTCAAATTCTCCTCCTTGAGTGCCTCGAATTGAACGTCACAGATTTGAATGGGTAGGCCTGTGTGAATCGTCAACTATAACACTCGTACTCAACGGGGCTTTGGCTGCTCTTTTATGCTCAACTTGTCAGCCACGACGTTTGCCTTTCCTGGATGATATCTAATGGCACAGTCGTAGACGTTGAGCAATTCAACCCATCTGCATTGTCTCATATTAAGCTCTTTCTGATCAAAAATGTGTTTAAGAATTTTGTGATCAGTGAAGATTGTACATTTTGTACCGTACAGGTAATGTCTCCAGATCTTAAGTAAGAAAACCACAGCTCCCAACTCTAAGTCATGGGTGGTGTAGTTCTTCTCGTGCACTTTGAGTTGTCGAGAAGCATAAGAAATGACATTCTCTCTCTGCATCAACACGAAACCGAGTCCTTGGTGTGACGCGTCACAGTATACCACGAAGTCGTCCGTTCCTTTTGAAAGTGATAGGATCGGTGCACTACAAAGTTTTTGTTTAAGAAGTTGACATGTTGCTTCCGCCTTATCGTTCCATTTGAATTTCTTGTCCTTGTGATTCAAGGTGGTTAGTGGTTGGGCTATCTTGGAGAAATTTTTGATGAATCGTCGGTAGTAGCCCGCAAGACCTAAGAATTGTCGCACCTCCGTTGGAGTCTTAGGTGCTTCCCAATTCTTTATCGCTTCAATTTTGGATAGGTCAACATGTATTCCTCTCTCGTTGACCACATCCAAGATTGAAGCGATAAAGAATTGGATCAGTGATGTGCCATCAATTATACAGATTTTGCATTCATAATAATCCCCATATTATGGTACTAATTGAATAATAACCTTGCAATTGATACTTAAAACATTTATATTTTATAATTGCAGGTTATTAGGTGTTCTAAAGATAAACGAAGGTAAAACTTATCAAAATCACCAAGAAACCAAGCTTATAGAAGGATCATTCCCGAGCTTCGACCCCCAAGAAGTCAACCAAGGTCAACAAAAGTCAACCAGCAGCTAAAAGACAAAAGTGGGAAGCAGGTAGGGGATGCACAGCTGTGCATCCAATGCACGGGCATGCATTGCCCCTCCTTGCTCTCCACGGCTTCCAGTACACTACCACTCATACCTTATGATTCCCTAGGTGTTTGCACGTCCGTGCAATCCAATGCATGGTCGTGTATTGCTCATTCTGAGGCCTATAAATAGGAGGCTTGGGTTCTTTATTCCACACACCTCAAGAACTATCAATACACTATCCATCTAGGGGAGCCTAAGAAACTCAGTGTTACGCTAGTTAGTATGGCCATTCGTGGCTAAACTTCTTGTATTGCTAGGGTGAAGATGAAGTTTGGTGTATGTTAATGTTTAATGTATTAATCTAGTGGTATGTTCATGTCTTTAATTATTCGCTCTTAAAACCACCATCTAGGTGGGATTTTTATTATTATTTAAATCCGTCTTTACACTTGTGAGTGTTCTTGATTTTAAAGCGTAAGACCGTAAAGCCTTTTTAATCTAACATCTCTTGATGCTTGTACGTCTTTATACAAGTGGATTTTGATAAGCCAATGTTTGATTAATACTAATGAGGTCGTACGTCTTTATACGAACTTGTTATGAGACCAAGAATTGGTACGTCTTTATACATGGTCCCATTATTACACCGCCTCCTGGTGCGCAAAGTCTAATCACCTTTTTAATAATAATAATTAAACATATAAGTTCGATGTCCTAAACCAACTTGGAGAGAGCATTCAAAGAGTTGAGGGTAACATTGTCCTTGGCTGGGAATCATTACCATTTTATTATTAAAGATTATAATTCATGAATCAAATATTGTGAGAATAAGGATCTAGCGGTGTACCGTTCACATATTTATAGTAGTCATACCACCAAATTAGTGAACTTAACATTATCATATAACAAGCAGATTCAAAACCCAAAGTAATACTCTTCGTGACCTGATCATTTCCGAGATGATATTTACTTTCCTGGTATTTACTATTCTGCTATTTACATTCCTATTACACACATCATGCTCGTTTTTACTTTTCTTTCATTTACTTTTCTGTCATTTACTTTTCTGCTTCACAAGAACACAAAACCCCCTCACTAATTAAACCGGCTAAACAATAACATAAGTTGAGTATTGGAACTCGACCGTGTCCATTGGTTCGATACTTGGTTCTTACCTAAACTATATTACGTTGCGATAGATACACTTGCCTATTGTGTGTGTTTTAAGTTTGAGTATTTATCATTTTATAAATTTAAAACCTGATCTCGTGAAACCATTTCTAAACAATATAAATATATATATATATATATATATATATATATATATATATATATATATATATATATATTATCACACGCACATCAAGTTTTTGGCGTCGCTACCGGAGACACCGTGATTTCAAGGAAGATTCGAGTTAACGGATTAGCCTTTTTAACCTTAACATTTATTTTATGGTTTTTTTATTGTTCTTTACAGCAACTTTCATGGATTACAACTACGAGAGTTGTTATGGAGGATACCAACATGACTATGAGTACCAATATTCGGAGGTTTGGTGTGATATCTGTTGGGAACCACACTACACCCGAGATTGTTATCACTATCAAGGGGTATTCCACATATTTTCATCAACCTTACCGGCAACCATATGAGGAAACCACACCGCCCCAAGAAATTCAATACTCAGATCTAGATTCCGACTCATGGACCCCAGGAAATTTGTTTTGTCATTTGGAAGAAATAAGGGTTCAGATTCTAAAAAGCTATCCAACTAAACAACAAGATGATCCCTTTAAAATACAAGAATCGGATGTTATATCTCCATCATCTCTAGTAGGGTCAAGTGACTCTAATGAGCAAGAACCTTCCAGCTTCATAGACATGGATCAATCGGAAGTGAGACCGGATGATTCAGAAGAGAGGGCTACTGCAACTTTACAATCACTTCTTGACTTCTCTGAGTGGCTGGAAGCTAAACCACCAAAGGAGTTAGTAGAACGAAGCTCTAAAGGAGAATTGGTGGGAATCCTAAATATGGAAGCACAACAAGGATACATGGAACAGTCTGGAGTTCCTATCACTTTAAAGACAACATTATATGAAGAACCAGATTATGAAACCAACATCCAGGAGGAGATTATGCATGAGGAAGTATTCACCAACAAACAAATGACAATGGTGGGACCTCTTCCTTGTAGTAGTGTTAGCTGGCCTGTGACCAAGCATATCAGTGAATCATTCCATGAATCGCATGTCACAGGATAGGTCACATCACTCTGAGGACTACTTCTCATTGAGGAAGCAGCGTTCATCCAACGAAAATTACGTGACAAAATTATCATATCGGGGTGACCGCCTCCTTCACTACATGGGTTTCTTAAAGTTTGGTCCAGTCAAATTCAAAGGGTGGTGGCGTGATTTGGTTACTTTATTTTCTTTAGGTGCCCTTCTATAGGGTATTCTAAATTTGGTAGGTTTACCAAAATTTTTAAAATTTCAAATCAATCTATCCAAACTAAAATTAAAACTAAAATAGACTTTGAAAATACATAAATTAATGATTCACCTGTTTTAGCACAAAAAATTTGAAGGTACTAAAAATAGAAAATTGGGGAAAATCTGTGATTTATGAAATTGGGTCAATTAATGGGGGAATTTGGCTCAGACCATTGGGAAAAACCGCCTACGGCCGTTTGCCACATGATCCGACTCGTCGAAACCTTTCTGTCCCCTGGTCAGGGGCCTGTAACTCCAAACGTAGCTCAACTTTTGATTGTTTCAAGTTTGAACTATTTTTACCCTATGTTCCCTTGTCCAGCTGGTCCAGGATGAACTCCACTAATTCCTGGATCAGCTTATCACCACATTGTATGCATGGTTATGAAATGGGTTGGATGAACCTCTCCAAATTACAAGCGACCCCTTTTGACAGATTGTTCCACCACCAGCACTAAATTGGAAATTGATGAAGCACGTATGGGTACAGCCAACGGCCCTTAAACAAATGTGGCGCTTCCGGGAGGCAACCCGATAATCATGAATAAATTGAGAAGTTGGTGCATACGGCAGAACACGTGGACCTCAGGTTTGGTTTTTCCAAGTTTAATTTTCTTATACTTCAGCCTCCAGGTATGCCTTCGCGACACTAGGACTTTAGTAGCTTAACTACTACCTTTTATTTTCCGTTACTGTTTTTATATTTTATTTGTGTGTCAAATAGCATAACATCACCAGGTAGTTTTTCTACTTCTTTGAGAAGTTACATTCCACCTCTACAAGTTGGGAGTTGGAAAACACATCAAATATATGAGAAATTTGATGAAGTCTTTGAAGCGAAGTGTTGACAACAGCAACAAGTTTTGACCATAGGTTATACACCGAATTGACCGGGGGAGTACCGGTCTCTTTTCCCTTAAAAATTCATGCATTTAAATTCATGCATAGCATTCCATTACATGCATTTGTACATTGAGGGCAATGCACAGTCGAGTGAACATTGTGAGGAATGATAGATTATGCATAATTGAAGTTCTAGTAGTCTTGTCATGGACTCCATCATCCTAAAATAGAAAATCACAAAACTAGAATAAAGCGACTCATGACTTATCCCAGAGTTTCAACTACTTGGAGCTCCATTACCTTTTGTAAAGTTTTTAGTTATGGGTCTGATCATGCATGAGTTTGCTTAAGGACAAGCAAAGTTTAAGTATGGGGTGTTATGATGTGCCATCATTTATACATGTTTTGCATGCTTAATAATCCTCATATTACCAAACCAAACCAAACCAAACGTACCCAGTATAATCACACACATAGCTAACGCTATTAGTAGGGTCTGGGGAGGGTGTGATGAGGGCAAACCTTACCCCTATCCCAAGAGATAGAGAGGCTGCTCCCGTTTAGACCCCCGGCTCCATGTGAAAGAAAAAGATAAAAATATAAATAAAATTAATGAGTAATAAAGTAAAATAAATCTAACAGTAATCTAACAATTAGCAGTGTATGACTAGAGTATATTAGTCACAAGAAACACAACACACCTACAAGAAACAAGACATATGCAAAATCTTTGCTAAACAACTCTACACTCCCACACAACGGGTCACTCATCCTAAATCCCTAATACGACGTCTCCATGAAATCCTATCATTGATCATGTCCTCTGAGAGGTGTACATCTAGCAAATCAAGCCTAATCCTCTCATCCCACGTTAATTTCGGTCTCCCCCTGCTCCTTTTCCCCTCTACAACGAGAGTTTCCACCGTTCTCACTGGATCTGTGCTCTGTCTCCTCTTGACATGTCCAAACCATCTCAATCTTCCTTCTCTTATCATATCTGAGATACATGTGACTCCCAATCTCTTCCAAACAACTTCATTTCTTATTCGGTCCTTTCTTGTGTGTCCACACATCCACCTCAACATCCACATCTCAGCTACATCCATTTTTCGAGCTTGTGTCTTCTTGATGGCCCAACAATCGGTTCCATATAGCATCGCTAGGCGAACTGCTACCCTATAAAATTTACCCTTTAACCCTATTGGGAACCTCTTGTCGCACAAAACACCTGAGGCCGCTCTCCATTTACACCAACCAGCCTGCACCCGATGGACTACATCATTGTCGATGTCCCCGTTACTCTGGATGACAGATCCTAGATACTTGAACTTCAGTGTCTTAGGGACAACCCCACCTTCAATAGAAATCTGGGTCTCCTCGTCGACGTTTGCACCACTAAAGTTGCAGTGAAGGTACTCGGTTTTAGATCGGCTTATCTTCAAACCTTTGTGCTCTAAGACTGTTCTCCATTCCTCTAGTCTGTTGTTCAATGTCTCTTTACTTTCTGCAATCAACACGATATCATCAGCAAAAAGCATGCACCATGGAATTGCATCTTGAATCGACTTTGACAACTCATCCAAAACTACTGCAAAGAGAAAGGGGCTTAGTGCCGACCCCTGGTGAACTCCCACTTCCACCGGAAAAAAGTCTGTATCCCCCACGGGAGCTCGGACGCATGTCTTAGCCTCATGATACATATCCTTAATTGCCTCAATATATTTACTAGGGATCCCTCTTCCCTCCAGACTTTCCCAGATCAATCTTCTAGGCACACTATCGTACGCCTTTTCAAGATCGATGAACACCATATGTAAATCATGTTTCTTCTCTCTGTACTTTTCCATTAATCTTCTTAAAATGTGTATCGCCTCCGTAGTGGACCGGCCTGGCATGAACCCAAATTGGTTTGCTGTAACCTGGGTTTGTCGTCTAATCCTTGTATCTATAACTCTTTCCCATAATTTCATTGTATGACATAGGAGCTTAATCCCCCTGTAGTTAGCACAACATTGAGCATCTCCTTTGTTTTTATATAGGGGTACTAAGACACTACGCCTCCACTGATCTGGCATCTTCCCGGTTTTGAAGATATTGTTGAATAGTCTTGTCAACCACTGAATGCCTTCCTCTCCCATACACTTCCACGCTTCAATGGGTATGTTGTCTCGACCGACTGCCTTAGCTCTTCCCATCTTCTTAAGAGCACTCCTCACTTCTTCCTGTGTGATATTTCGACAATAACAATTATTTCGTTGACTGGATTGAGTAGTGGGATTCTCCTTTATGGCTAGACTTGGTCTACAACTGTTGAAAAGGGTGTAGAAATAGTTTTGCCATCTCAGCTTGATGTCTCGTCCCTTTACCAAAACTCTTCCATCATCTTCCTTGATAAACTTCACGACCCCAAGATCTTGTCTCCTACGCTCCCTATTTTTGGCAATCTTAAACATATGATGCTCCCCTACCTTGGTGTCTAGTTTTCTATACATTGTTTCATAGTCAAAATTCTTTGCCTCACTCACTGCCTTTTTAGCTTCCCTCTTTGCCTGTCTATAGTTCTCCCGTAGTGTCATTATCTCATCTCCATTACTACACTGCAACATCTCTTTAAAGCGTTGTTGCTTGTCCTTTATCTTGCTCCGCACCTCCTCATTCCACCACCAAGACTCCTGATGTCCTCTTGTTGCTCCCAATGTGACTCCGAGGGTTTCCTTTGCTGCCTGCGTAACAGTGGTTGCCATAGCTACCCACATCTGGTTTGTGTCGCCATCCTTAGTATTTGTGTTCATCGCCATGACTTTATCTTTAAACAAATTGATGTTTTCGTCCTTCAAATTCCCCCATCTGATCCTTGGTTTATTTTTTCTTCTCCTCTCCGCCACCCTTTTTCTCAAGGTAAAATCGGCCACCAACAGACGATGTTGGGTAGCTACTGACTCTCCTGGAATTACCTTGCAATCCTTCCACCAATTGCGATCCCCTTGTCTCATCAGGAAATAGTCGATCTGCGTGTTGCGCCCCCCACTGTGATTCCCTCTTTATAAAGAACGTGTTTATAATACCAAGATCATGCGCAAGCGCAAAGTCAAGAAGCTCCCTACCATTATCGTTTCTAACACCATAACCAAAACCTCCATGAACCATCGGAAAACCATCACTCTCCTTACCAACGTGACCATTAAAATCACCTCCTAAGCATATTTTCTCCTGTCTAGGTAATGACCTCATTACTCCGTCTAAACTACCCCAAAAATCCCTCCTTTCTTGGTCTCCTAGACCTACATGTGGTGCATAAGCGCTAACAATTGCCACAACTTCCTCACCAAGTACTACTCTCAACACCATGATCCTATCATTATATCTTTTCACTTCCACCACATTACCGTGCAGTTCTTTAGCAACTAGAAAACCCACCCCATTTTTTGTTCCATCGCAACCAGAATGCAACAGTTTGTAGCCATTACACTCACCCCCCCTTTGACCCTTCCACCTAGTCTCCTGAAGGCAAGCTACCTGAATCCTCATATTATGGTACTAATTGAATAATAACCTTACAATTGATACTTAAAACGTTTATATTTTATAATTGCAGGTTATTCGGTGTTCTAAAGATAAACGAAGATAAAAACTATCAAAATCACCAAGAAACCAAGCTTCTAGAAGGATCATTCCCGAGCTTTGACCCCAAGAAGTCAACCAAGGTCAACAAAATTCAACCAGCAGCTAAAAGACAAAAGTAGGCAGCAGGGAGGGGATGTACGAGCGTGCATTGCCCCTCCTTGCTCCCCACGGCTCCAAGTACACGGCCACTCATAACTTTTGATCAGTAACAGATTCAATTCAATAGGATGGGGGGCTTAGGTATCCCGTAAGGCCAATCCATTTCTCTTACAAAATTGAGAAAATGTACATAATGACCTTCAAAATTAAGAGTTTGCTAACAAAAGGTGGGTGGTGCCCCTCCATTCATACCATTGTTCTTATCTTCTAGTTTCTAAAACTAGTTTTACCTACTTTTTCATTAAATGGTTCAATTTACTTTTTTTTTTTATCTTTTATGTATTTCAATGTTAATTTCGTTTACTTATATTTAATTATTTAAATAAGTTAAAATTATTATTAAATAACTTATTTGTTTATTAATTTTTAATCTTTTAATAAAGTATGTTTTTTAAATTATATTAAATCGTTTTATGAGAACATTATTTGTTGTTCTCTTAGGCAAGACCCATTTTGATCCGACCGTATTTTGCACCCCGTAGTGAGAATTTCTGGATTCGTCACTGCCTATGATTCCCAAGGTGTTTGCACGCCCGTGCACGCCAATACACGGCCGTGCATTGCTCATTCTGAGGCCTACAAATAGAAGGCTTGGTTTCTTCATTCCACACACCTCAAGAACTATCAATACATTATCCAGAGATATATAACTTCGTATTTAGAGTAGAGAGTAGAGAGGCTCCTCCTCGTTGTCCGCAATAGGGGAGCTTACGAAACTCAACGTTACGCTAGTTAGTATGGTTATTCGAGGCTAAACTTCATGTAATGCTAGGGTGAAGATGAAGTTTGGTGTATGTTAATATTTAACGTATTAATCTAGTGGTATGTTCATGTCTTTAATTATTCGCTCTTAAAACCAACATCTAGGTGGGCTTTTTATTATTATCTAAATCCGCCTTTACACTTGTGAGTGTTCTTGAGTTTAAAGGGTAAGACCGTAAACCATTTTAATCAAACTTCTCTTGATGCTTGTACGTCTTTGTACAAGTGGATTTTTTATAAGCCAAGGCTTGGTTAATACTAATGAGGTCGTACGTCTTTATACGAACTTGTTATGAGACCAAGAATTGGTGAAGTTATGTTGGGAACGGTACGTATTTATACATGGTTCAATTGTTACACCGCCTCCTGTTGGGCAAAGTCTAATCACCTTTTTAATAATAATAATTAAGCATTTAAGTTTGATGTCCTAAACCAACTTGGAGATAGCATTCAAAGAGTTGAGGGTAACATTGTCCTTAGCTGGGAATCATTACCATTTTATTATTAAAGATTATAATTTATGAATCAAATATTGTGAGAATGAGGCTCTAGCGGTGTACCGTTCATATGTTTATAGTAGTCATACCACCAGATTAGTGACTTAACATTATCATATACCAAGCAGATTCAAAACCCAAAGTAATACTCTTCGTGACCTGATCATTTTTGAGATATTTACTTTCCTGCTATTTATTATTCTGCTATTTACATTCCTATTACACATATCATGCTCGTTTTTACTTTTCTGTTATTTATATTATCGTCATTTACTTTTCTGTCATTTACTTTTCTGCTTCACAAGCACACAAAACCCACTCACTAATTAAATCGGCTAAACGATAACATAAGTTGTGTATTGGAACTCGACCGTGTCCAATTGTTCGATACTTGTTACTTACCTAAACTATATTACGCTGCGATAGGTACACTTTCCTATTGTGTGTGTTTTAAGTTTGAGTATTTATCATTTTATAAATTTAAAACCTGATCTCGTGAAACCATTTCTAGATAATATATATTTATATATATTTTTTCATATATTATCACACGCACATCAGTCAGCATGTGGTCAACGCACTAATCTTATCACTTCAAATGTCCAAAAGTCGCACTTTGAGAATTTGGCATACAACTTCTCACCTTTCCGTAGTTCCATGATCAGCTTCAAATGTCATGCGTGCTCTTCCGGAGTTCATGAATATATTAGTATGTCATCAATGAACACTATCACGAATTTTTCCAAATAGGGTTTGCATAATCAGATCATGAGGTCCATACGGTTGGTGCATTACCCAAATGGCATGACCATGAACTTGTAGTAACCGTAACGAGTTCGGAATGCGGTCTTTGGAATATCGTCTCCTTAAATCCTCAGTTGGTGGTATCTCGAACGCAGATCGATCTTCGAATAGTAGCTCGATCCTTGCAAATGATCAAACAGATCATCGATCCTCGGTAATGGATATCGGTTCTTAATCGTTACTTTGTTAAATTCTCTATAGTCGATGCACATACGGAAAGTCCTGTCCTGCTTCTTAACAAACAAGACCGGGCCTCCCCAAGGTGAAAAGCTCGGTCTAATGAATCCCTTGTCTAACAGTTCCTGTAACTGATTAGACAGTTCTTATATTTCTGATGGCGCCAGTCGGTAAGGTGACCGCTCTATCGGGGCGGCTCCCGGTGAGAGAATGATTCGGAACTCAACTTGCCTCTACGGTGGAAGTCCAGGCAAATCATCGGGAAATACTTCGGGGTAGTCCTGAATGATCGATATATATTTGATTTTCCTTCCTTCTTTTCGTTTCTCCATCACGTGCGCTAAGATTGCATGATAGCCCTTTCGTAAGTACTCTGGGCCTTCATACAAGTAATTATCCTTAGTGCAGTACCACTCTTCTCTCCTTGGACTGAAAGTAATTATCCATACCGATGACTATATCAAAACTCCTAAGTGTTACCGGTAATTGGTCTCGGATTATCTATTCGGTCTCAATCAGTTGTCCATCAGCTAGCTCTACTGTGTGTACTTATAATCTAATGTGAATGGTGTAACACCAAGTAGTGGACTAAATTCAGTGTATACAAAGATTTTACCGGCACCCATGTCAAATAGAATAGAAGCGTAACAATTGTTTACAGGAAACGTACCGGTGACAATGTTTGGATCATGGCAAGCTTCTCCAGCTCTTATGACAAACGCTCTACCTCACTCGTTGGTGTTACCAAGCATTTTATGCGTCGGACAGTCTTTGCGGAAATGTCTTGGCTCACCGCACCCGTAACATCCATGGTTTTCCCCAGCATTCGGGGTTTGTTCAACCGTTCTTCAATTCTGGGTGGCGTGACCAAAACATTTGCACTTCTGACATCTTGAATCCTCGCAAGTACCAGTATGGTGGAAGTTGCGCGTGTTATATTTTGGTAAATTTCCAGTGTATCCACCACTGATCTTCTTTTCTGGCGGATTAGCGGTAAAGACTCTAGATGTCTCTTGTTTCTTTGGAGCGGTTGTTGCAAATGCTTTGACAGGACTGTTGTCCCACTTCCTCTTGTTTTCAAAGGGCCTAGTGAAGGACCCTTTCTTGGTCAACAAACCCTGGAAAACATCCTGGTCAGTCAAATTGTGAACCAGACTCACAGCATTCTGAATGGCAGCATTGTCGGTAGAAATCACCATGCTCTGATGAAATGACCCAAACCGGGTACCTCTCATACTTGGAAAACTTAGCACAAACATAGTTCTTAAACATTGAATAAACATTAAAGATAACAGCGGAAGTCTTTACAAAACTCTGAATGAATTAAAACTTTAAACCTTCATTGTCTAAAACATAAACAAATCATGGAGATGTCAGTCTTGCCAGCAACAGCCATTCAGCCACCATCTCCTAAGCCCTCACGGCTTCATATCTATTTCTTTCCTTTGCTACCTGATGTGCATACTAAAATAGCTAGCTAACGTTGGTGAGTTCAAGTTTATAACATTAGCATAGAAGCATTCTTTCTCATGTTAATCATATAAAACTCATTTTATGAAAACATGCTTTTAACATACTTTAAACATTCTTTATACTACTTAGTAAGATATATTACAATACAACATGTAAATTGATACTTAGTTATTCCGTGATCTGTTCTGTAAAGTCATACATTAATAGTCTACAATCTGTTTCTTTTTCTTTCTCGTGTCCAACAAGGACTTCTCTTGTCCATAAAGGACTTCTTTCTTTCTCAGCGAGTATTATTCCCTAAGGCTAATCGTCCAAAGGCTGATACTCAAAACTTGTGTCCACTAGGGACTTATCAGGTGACCGTCGTCACCGGAGCAACCGTCATTGCTCTTCTTAAACAGTCGTACAACATCCTCGTTAGAGTGCCCTGCCTGCCGAGCACTGTCCCGGTTTTTCTCATGGTACATCATGGTCTCGGTCCATGACGCAACATCGGCTTCGGGTAACACTAGTCTCAAGGACTATAGTACTACCTCAAGACTTGCTATTATGCTTAGGGTAGCACTAGCCTCAAGGACTACGCTACTACCCCAAGTCTTTTCTTGTCTAGGTCTCATACTCTGACAGATTAGACAATGTATTTGACGTATTCTTCTTCTCTTTGTTTATAAAATATATAGTTAAATAAACCATTCTCTTCTCTTTGTTTATAAAACATATAGTTATATAAACCAATGTCTTCTCTTTGTTTATAAAACATATAGTTAAATAAACTATTCTCTTCTCTTTGTTTACAAAATATTTTGTTGAATAAACCGTTCTTTTCTTCTTATCTTTCATTTATAAAACATTTAGTTGAATAAACCGTTCTTTTCTTCTTATCTTTCATTTATAAAACATTTAGTTAAATAAACCGTTCTTTTCTTATTATCTTTCATTTATAAAACATTAAGTTAAATAAACCGTTCTTTTCTTCTTATCTTTCGTTTATAAAATATTTAGTTAAATAAACTGTTCTTTCATATCTTTCCTTACAAACGCTTAAGTAATAAAATACATTTATTATAAACGTATAATTCTTGAGTATGAACACCACCCTAAAACAGTAAAATATGGATTCTTGAACTCACCGGACTATCGATATTCAACCCGAAGTTGACGTCTTATCTATCGCTAACGCGTATACTGATCTGTACATAAGTCAAAGTGTGAATTCTATTATTTAGTGCAAGAGTCGGCCAAAACTATCACCAGCGACACTAGAGTGTCGGCCGGGACTATCGCCCGAAACACTTGAGTGTCAGCCGATACTATAGTCGGCGACACTTAGAGTGTCGGCCTGAGTATCAGCAGTAACACTTGGAGTGTCACCTGAACTTGTGTTCAGGACTTGTGTTAGGAGGGTCGGCTCTTTGACGGTCGATACTCGTTGACTCTCTGAGAGTCGGCTCTCCCAGCTTCTTCTTCCTCACTGAGTGTTGGCAAATTGCAAGTGCCGACTCTTGGGTGTCGGCTCAAGAACACCCATCCTTTATAGGTCTGATTTTGATCCAAAACATTATCTTTTTACATTCAAAACATTTATCTAGCTTCTATGAAGCTAGATCTGAGCTTTAATTCACTTTTCATACATTAATATCTAACCTTTATGTTACAAAACCCTTGAAACCCTAAAACCCATCTTTGATCATTGAAAACTCAGATCTGGGTGGATTTGTTACCTGTTGACGCTTGCTTCCTTCTTCTCCAACCTCCAGGAGTGTCCAGCAACTGATCTTGGTGAAAGATGAGGTAGAAGATGGACTTTCTTGCTCTTTCTCTCTCTAGATCTCTCTTTTTCTCTCTAGGGTTGTGGTGATGAAGATGATGGAATGAGGCTCATGGAAAATGAAAAGGGTTATCAAGCCCTCCCTTGTTTCTCCTTAGCCCAGCCCGAGGCCCAAGCCTACGAGCCCGTTGGTCCTTCGTTCATTATTTCTTTTCTTTTAACGTCCCCTTCTCAAGACCCGTCGTCTTTCGTTTTATTCTTTCTTGTTATTTTCGGGATGTTACAAGTACAAACCAAACCAAACAAAACGTACCCAGTATAATCCCACACATAGCTAACGCTATTAGTAGGGTCTGGGGAGGGTGTGATGAGGGCAAACCTTACCCCTATCCCAAGGGATAGAGAGGCTGCTCCCGTTTAGACAAGGATGTTACAAGTCTACCTCTCTTATTAGAGGTTTCCGCGAAACCTATTATAGGTCAAATAACTGAAGGTACGACTCCCTCATTTCTGATTCAGTCTCCCACGTGGCTTCGGACCCTTTTCGGTGTTTCCATTGAACTTTGACCAGTGGAATGACTTTGTTGCGTACTCACTTATCTTTTATATCCAAAATTGCTAGGGGCTCCTCAATATAGTTAAGGTTGTTGTTTACTTCGATCTCATCGAGTGGCACAAACGCTGTCTCGTCCGTTAAGCACTTACGCAAGTGCAACACGTGAAAAGTAGGATGGATTCCATTTAATTCTTCTGGCGGTTCTAAACGATACACTACTTCCCCAACTCGTGCCATAACTTTAAACGGTCCGACAAACCTCGGACTTAACTTTCCTCTTTTTCGGAATCGGATTATCCCTTTCTATGGGGACACTTTCAGCAATACCATATCCCCAATTTGAAACTCTAGATCTCTCATCCTTCTAAACGTGTAAGATTTCTGCCTATCTTTAGCGGCTTTCAAACGAGCTTTGAATTGGTTAAACTTTTCGGAAGTTGCTCTGACCACGTCAAGACTTGCGAAGTCTTTCTGCCTAATTTCACCGCAACAGACGGGCGTCCTACACTTCCTAGCGTAGAGCATCTCATAAGGCAGCATGCCAATGGTTGTATGATAGCTGTTGTTGTAGGAGAACTCCGCCAGGGGTAAGTGATTGTCCCAGCTACCACTGAAGTCAATGATACATGCCCGAAGCATGTCCTCGAGAGTTTGTATGGTCCTTTCGGACTGACCATCGGTTTGCTGTTGGTAAGCTGTGCTTATGATGAGTCTAGTACCCATTGTCTCATTGAATCTTTTCCAAAACCTCGATGTGAATCGTGTGTCCCGGTCCGACACAATCGACAAGGGTATGACGTGTCTAGCCACAATGTCGTTGATGAACAATTTTGCTAGCTTCTAGGACGAATAAGTCTCACGTATAGGCAAGAAGTGAGCACTCTTTGTCAATCTATCCATAATTACCCATATGGTATCATGACCTTTAGCTGTACGCGGTAGCTTGGTTATATAATCCATAGTAATATGTTCCCATTTCCATTCCGAAATAAATAACGGTTGCATCTTTCAACACGGTTTCTGGTGCTCGGCCTTCACCTGAGAGCAAGTTAGGCATATGCTCACATAATGGGTTACATCGTTTTTCATGCCGGCCACCAGTATTCCTTCTTCAAATCATGCTACATCTTGTTGGTGCCGGGGTGGATAGAGTAGCAATACTTGTGAGCCTCGTCAATGATTTTGATTCTAAGTTAGCCACCCTTGGGTACCCACATTCTCCCGAACCGTGTTCGTACTCCAAAAGCATTAGTTTCTAACTTCTCTTGCTGGCCCACTATCCTTTCCCTCTTGACATTTTCTTCTTTCAAAGCTTCATCGTGGGCATGTTATATTTCTATCATAAGTTCTAGAGTCACCACTAACTGATATGCCTTAAACTCGATAGGATTTTTCGTCTCCTTTCGACTCAAGGCGTCGACCGCCACATTTTCCTTCCCAAGGTGGTAAAGGATTTCACAGTCATAGTCTTTCAGTAGTTCTAACCACCGCCGTTGTCTCATGTTCAATTTTTTTGTTCAAAGAAATATCTCATGCTTTTATGGTCGGAGTAGATGGTGCACTTGACTCTGTAGAGGTAATGCCTCCAAATATTTAAGCCAAATACAACCATCAGGAGCTCAAGATCGTAAGTCGTGGTGGTTGACTTCATGAGTCTTTAATTTCCGTGACGCATACGTGATCACCTTACCTCGTTGCATTAGCATACAGCCTAACCCTTGACCTGAAGCATCGGAATACACCACTAGGTCTTCGTTACCGTCGGGTAGGGTCAATACTGGTGCTTGAGTCAATCAATTCTTCAATTCTTCAAATGCATCAGCCTGGGCCTAGCCCCATTTATATTTTACCTCCTTGCGGGTCAATTTGGTTAAAGGCGAGGCTATTTTTGAAAAGTCTTGGATGAACCTTCGGTAGTAGTCTGCCAATCCTAGGAAACTCCATACGTCTGTTGGTGTCCTCGGGATTTCCCAATTCCACACTTCACCGATCTTTGTTGTGTCTACCAGGATGCCTTTAGCGTTAATCACATGACCTAGGAACTGAACTTCCTTTAGCCAGAATGCGCATTTTGAAAACTTAGCATACAACTTTTCTCCCTTTAGTGTGTCCAAAACTCCTCATAGGTGACACGCGTAATCACCTTTGTTTTTAGAGTAGACGATAATATCGTCGATGAACATTATTACTGATCGGTCTAGTATTGCTCGACACACTCTGTTCATCATATCCATGAATGATACGGGAGCATTTGTCAACCCAAAGGACATTACACGAAACTCATAGTATCTATACCACGTGCGGAATGCGGTCTTGGGTATGTCTTCCTCTCTTACCTTCAGTTGATAATAACCCGACCGCAGGTCGATTTTCAAAAACCATTTCGCGCCTTGAAGTTGGTCGAACAAATCGTCGATCCTGGGTAGCGGGTACTTGTTCTTCACATTTCTTTTATTCTGTTCTCTGTAACCGGTGCACATTCTCATGGCACCATCTTTCTTCTTAACAAACAGCACCGGAGCACCTCAAGGTATGCTCGGTCTGATAAAAAAAATTTCTAAAAGTTCTTCCAGTTAGGCCATCAGCTCTTTCATCTCAAGTGACGCTAGTCGGTAAGGTGCTTTGGCAACGGGCTGGGCACTTGGCATCAAATCAATTTTAAATTTAGTTTCCGGACTAGGCGGCAATCCAGGCAATTCCTCAGGGAACACTTCCGGATATTGACACACCACGGGCACATCGCTTAACTCTTTCACTTTCATATCTTTGTCAATCACATAAGCCAGGTAGGCCTTGCATCCGCTCCAAATATTCTTTTCTGCTTTCACAATTGAATTCCATTTGTCAACAGGATGTCATAATCCCGTAAATCATGATCTCGCTACCATCAGGAGCGTTGAGCTGAATCATCTTCCGTTTACACACAATTCCGGCTTCGTTGGCAGCTAGCCAATCCATCCCCAATACTACATCGAATCCTCCCAAGGCTATAACGAATAACTTAACAGGGAATCTATAGCCTTCTATCTTTATGGTAAGGTCGTCTACCACTTCCACAACTTTAGTGTTTCTACCCACAGCAGTCTCTACACTAAAGGCCCTTTCTATTTTGGTGGTTTTGTATTTCAATCTTTTACAAAATGAGGAGGATATAAAACTTTTACTAGCACCTGAATCAAACAGAATAGAAACAAAGGCATGGTCAAGGATAAACGTACCTGACACCCGTTGGGATCTCCCCTTGCTTCTTCCTGTGTCAGGGCATAAGCTCTAGACCTCACTCTTCCTTTCTCAGCCTCCTTTGTATTTCCATTGTTTACAGCACTTGGCTTGTGACAGACCTTAGAGAAGTGTCCTGATTCGCCACAGTTGTGGCATTTCCCATAATTTGTAGAGCTGGGTGCACCAGTACACTCACGGGATATGTGCCCTGTCTTGCCATAACGGTACCACAAGTTCAATTCATACTTGCACTCCCCTGTGTGTCTTTTTCCACACTTCCCACATTCCCTTATCTAATCCATTCTAGGCTTCTTGTTCCTTAATGCAGACCAGTCCCCGCTCGGGCGCTTAGTGGTGTTAGACCACTTCTTTTGAGTTTCAGTGGGTGTTGTGCCTTCAGTGGCCACATCATCAAAGATCTTTCCACCCATTACCTCCATAGAGTCAAAATCTCTAGGAGTGTTGGCATTGATGATCGTGCGAACTCTTTGAGGTAGCTTCTGGATAACATTTGATCCTCCTTTCTTCCGTGTTCACCAAATGTGGAACCAACTGAGTTAACTCATTAAATTTGGAGGTGAACTGCCGGTGTGTCATGCTACCAGCCTTGAGTTCCACGAAGGCTTCTTCTATCTTGTCAATATCATTTTGGGGACAGAACTTTTGAATGACTAAGGTCTTCAGATTGTCCCACTTCATCCAATCAACATCCCTTTCATACTTAGCTTTCTTTACATTCTCCCACCAGCTTAGTGCCTCGAAGGCAAAAGAATGAGCGCCAAACCCTACCGCCTGGTCAGCACGGCATTGACTCATCTTGATGACTGCATTCATGCGTTCGATCCAGTAATAAGTGGCAAAAACATCTTTTTTGCTGTCAAAATTTGGCGAGTCACAGTTACAGAAGGACTTGTAGTCATATCCGCTCTTCTCATCATAGTCGGAGTCATCACTTTTAGACTCGGTTTCAATCACATTTCTGTTCTCGGCCCGTAAGCCCCTTCCTTTTTCTTCCTCCACGGTCTTCAGATCCTCAGTCAGTGCTGCTGTTAGAGTGCTCTTCAGAACTGCAGCTACTTCATTAGCTATTGCTTTCTTGACAATTGGCTCTAATACTAAGCCCTCTTCATCGTGTGCCCCAGGGTTACTCGGAGCATCCTTAGTAGCCATATGGATCGACACCGATCCATAAACAGAGGGTTCACTTTCTTCTCTTTCGACGCGGTTGGCACGGGGTCTACCCCTACATCCAGTACCCGCTCCTCTCTTTACACCTCTCTTTCCAACCATTTCGTTTTCTAACTGCGAACAAGGAATACTCGTGTTATCATGATAGGTAATTATTTAAAACACCTCGAGTATTGTAAATTACTAATTACAGAGACCTGTATGCAATTACTATTTTACTTTACTACTAGGGTTCTGAACATTTTCTGTCAGAGTAACAGTTGCATTCAAGTTCAAAGTTTCTATGTCAAGGTACATTCTGTCTACTTTCTATTTTAAGGTGTTTACTGTCTACGTTCTTTCTATTTTAAGGCGTTTAAATAAACCGTTCTTTCTTATCTTTCCTTGCAAACGTTTAAGTAATAAAATACATTTATTATAAACGTATAATTCTTGAGTATGCACACCACTCTAAAACAGTAAAATAGGGATTCTTGAACTCACCAGACTATTGATATTCAACCCGAAGTTGACGTCTTATCTATCGCTAACAAGTATATTGATCTACACATAAGTCAAAGTGCGAATTCTATTATTTAGTGCAAGAGTCGGCCAAAACTATTACCAGCGACACTAGAGTGTCGGCCGGGAGTATCGCCCGAAACACTTGAGTGTCGGTCGATACTATAGTCGGCGACACTTAGAGTGTCAGCCCGAAGTATCGGCAGTAACACTTGGAGTGTCGATAAACTTGCGTTCAGGACTTGTATTAGGAGGGTCAGCTCTTTGAGGGTTGATACTCGTCGACTTTATAAGAGTTAGCTCTCCCAGCTTCTTCTTCCTCGTTGAGTGTCGGCATATTGCAGGTGCCGACTCTTGGGTGTCGGCTCAAGAACACCCGACCCTTACAGGTCTGATTTTGAACAAAAACTGTATATTTTTACGTTCAAAACGTTTATCTAGCTTTCAGGAAGCTAGATCTGAGATTTTAATCACTTTTCATACGTAAAAAACTAACCTTTTATGTTACAAAACCCTTGAAACCTTAAAACCCACTTTGATCATAGAAAACTTAGATCTGGGCGGATTTGTTACCTGTTGATGCTCGCTTCCTTCTTCTCCAACCTCCAGGATTGTCCAGCAACCGATCTTGGAGAAAGATGGAGGTAGAAGATGAACTCTCTTGCTCTTTCTCTCTAGGGTTGTGGTGATGAAGATGATGGAATGAGGCTCATGGAGGATGAAAAGGGTTATCAAGCCCTCCCTTGTTTCTCCTCCGCCCGGCCCGAGGCCCAAGCCCACGAGCCCGTTAGTCCTTCGTTCATTATTTCTTTACTTTTAACATCCCCTTCTTCGTTTTATTCTTTCTTGTTATTTTCGGGATGTTACATCTGAATTTGAAGTGCTAACCCCAAATGTACATCTCGATTATTTTGAATTCTTGCGTGACCATATGTGGACACAGTCGCGCCAAATCATGAAATCTCGTGGTGTATCCCTCCACGCCAGCACCTTCCATCTTCAGGTTCCAGAGTTTTTGCTCCAAATTTTGTAGTTCATTTATGGGTCAATACTCTTCCTTCAACATTTCTTTAAAATCTTCCCACGCAGTGGCATCGGCGGTGTCTAGACCCAAAGTCTGGACATGTGAGTTCCACTATGAGAGGGCTTGTCCGTCAACTGGTGCCATACATCACCCTATTTTACACGGTACAGTGACTCATACTAAAAACCAATTCAGCCTTATCAATCCATCCAAGAAAGCCTACTGCTACCTCTGACCCGTTAAATGAGAGGGGTTTGCAGTTCAGGAACGACTTGAATGAACATCCCCTGGCATCGATTTTTGTTCCTAGATTGCAAATGTAGTTATATTAATAATCGTCTAATCATAATCAGTGACCTTATTACGTGTGATAGCATATCTCTTCTAGATACACATCATACCTCCATTTTCTCCATACCTCCATTTTCTCCATTTCCTCCCGATCCTCCACTGTATCAGTTAGCATCGAGGTTAACTAGAGCATCAGCCACTCGCCGTGAGATCATTGCCTCGATCTTAGCTGGAATTATAGGTGCATTATTCCTTCCCGAGTTGTGATTGGCTCTCCTTGCTGCATGTTTCTTCAAATCATAATGATAATAAATATAAGATATTATGTAACATAAAATCAAAACATGTGCACAAAGTAAATCCATCACAGCAATCAAACAACCACGTAATATAGAAAGATAAAATACTTGATAAATACGTTGTAGTGATATACAAAGTATTTTTAGGAGTACACACTCCTCCAAAACAACTCTAAATCCAAAAAATACTGTGTGAGCACATCCCGCTCACGATAGGCTAAATCAAACAAAACGCATAAACACGCCGTTCCATACAGCGGCTGAGAGCAGGATAGCACAAAATACAGGAAGTGCTCTGGTGAATTCCAACTGTTCCTCCATCGCATTTTCACTCAACTCTACTGCTACGGCCCTCTATACCGCTAAGGTCTCTACTCAGCAACAGTAGTCCTATGCCTCAGGGCTGACATCTGTCCCTCAGTCTCTACCAGTCGGTCAGATAGGGAAGCTAGTCTAGAAATTTTGCGTGGGCGATCCTCAATCAATCTGGACACTTGTTCCTGCAGTGTCTTAAGTGAATCCACGACAACTGTAGCCCGCTGATCAGCGGCCCTAATGCACTCCTCGATGATCTCAACTCGGTCTCGCATCACCATGAGTGCCTGATCGGTAAGATCTATCTCATCCTTAAGAAACTAAATCTCATCGTCATGATGGCGACTACGTGCCACTAAGGTGGGTACTGCTCGCTCTGCGGGCTCACCCAAATAACGTAATGGCTGAGAAAGTTTAGATGAATCTCCTACCTGTAGCGTCGGGGAAGTCCCATCCGCTGTCATCCACTCCCGAAGGGCGTAAGTCATCCATGTCATCTTGCGACATGCAGATCGGTACATCTTTGCTAGCGGCTGTGTAACAGGAGACGACTGACCTGGCCTCTTGCCTAAGCTAATAGTCCTTTTGCTGGCGGTGTGTCTTATCTTTGCTCCCATGGTACAGCTGGTGGTGATGGTGGTGTAGGGCTCGGCGGGCTAGGAGCCGGTGATGTATGTAATGTAACACTCTCGCTCGAAGTGGTATCCCCATGAATCACAGTATATGGTACCATCTCACCTGAATCGCTCCCATTGTCCATCTCACCAGTGCCCTCGTCAGCCGGTTCCTCTTCAAGGTCTTCTTCCGATTCGGACTCCTCGTCCTCCCAAGGATCCTCTTCGGAATCTATCTCCTCAACTTCCTCGGGATCTTCATCCTCCGGATCAGTCATGTGCACATCATCGTCAGATGCATGCAGTGACGGTGGCGGTGTAGCGAGTGAATACTCCTCATCTGATGCATAGATGATGATAGGGTTGGATGATGTAGGCATACCTGTGATAAGGAAATATCCAGTAATCTATGGTACATGAGCATGAAATGCATGTATGATGTGATGTGGATGATGTGAGCCTACAGTTATAGTCTAAGTCCACTATATGCAACTTAGTTCTCTATAATCAGGGCTCTGATACCAATGTGTCACACCATGACCACAGCGGTTTTCCCGCGGGGAGTAACTGTCAAGGATCATCGATACCGGTTACTTTGAACGACCACTAAATGGTTTTTGAAAATCATTCCATTTAAATAACATTCAAAATAATATAACGTTTAACAGAGTTTGAAAATGCGGAATGAAAATGTGCGAAAGTAAATGAATTGTTTCAAAACATAGAAATGTTGATGTTTAAAGTCCCCAAAATTCATGCTCCTAATGTATGCATGAGACTCCATGTGCGTGCAAGCCTAGTCCAAATGCATAATTTAACGACCTGAGAAAACATGCTTAAACGGGTCAACATAATGTTAGTGAGTTCACAAGTTTATAAGTAATACTAAAACAATGTAATAGTTCACATATCTACTCATGATTTGTTTGTTGATCAGACAATATAACAAAAATATGATAAGCAAATCACCGAAACCGAAGCTCAACATAAATGATGCAGAAACTTGCATTTTGCCTCTAGCGTGTCGTGCCTAGCACGGAACTGATTAGGTCAATTATGCACCCGTTTGACCTCCAATCAAAGTTAGCGTGACGAACCCGGCTGGGGTGGTTAAACCCAATAGTATTACTCATGATTATCTCGATGTGTAACATAATTAACGGTTCGATTGTGAGAGGACTTTGTGCGTAATTGCACCCGCTTATATATTCATGTGAAATCAAGTAGTGTAACATACGACCAATTAAAATAGAATTTAGCATGTAATCTCTCCCAAAAGGAAAAGTAAGTAAAAGTGGGGTCGTGAGACTCACCTGGAAATGGGGTGAGAAGAGTGTGTAATACAAACACGTAAAGCCAGCAAAAGTCATAAACGAAAACCGACCTACTAGAGCCCTAGGAATGTTAAGGCTATAAGGTCCATGAAATGTGAAAGTTGGTTATGTAACCATGTACATCCAAACGACTCAATCTTGAAACGTGACATTGATGTTTTGAAAAGGTTTAACCAAGTTTGACCCAATGACCCGTTGGTGATACGTTAAAGGTTTTGAAAGTATATTTATAAAAATGTATGTACTAGAAATATCATGACATGTTAAATTATAATCTATCATACTCAAGTATTCACATACATTCATGTATCATCTAGTGAATGTACTTAAATAATTGTTCAAGTATTAGGGTTTCATGTAATGAAATCAAATCAAGTAATATAACCTAAATAATTGTTCTAAATGTTTAGTAACATCATGTTAAGCTTACTAGAACCTTCAAGGATAATTCAAGACTTGAAATTCGATTTTTGAAATACAAAAGTTTTCTTATTTGAAAAGTCAAGATTTTTTATACCAATGTAGAAACATTGAACAAATAGTAATAACTCATGAATTTACCATGTCCAAGCACTACTAACATATACTACCTCATCAATAGGACACATAGAGCAAGTATGCGGTTTTGAATTCAATAAAGTTTCCATTTATGGAAAGGTATCCCAAAACATCAAACTATGGTTTCTAAATACTTATTATCATACAAATCATTTAACCAAGTGCTAATAACATTATTAAAACCTATCATTAACATCCATAGCACATAAACACAAACTTGAAAGAAATAAAGTTTCCATTTATGGAAACTTTCCATATGATAATAACCAATGGTTTAACATCTAACAAGCATACATTTCCCTTTATTGAACATAACTAGAACACTTAATCATGTCAAAACATTTTATAACTCATAAACTCAAATTTGAAACCAATAAAGTTTCTATTTATATAAACGTGCCAAATGATGAAATAAGATGATTCAAACAACAAAACTCATGTTTTTCACACCTTCTAGAACTACTATATCATTCTAGCATAACAAAGATCTATAACAAGCATTACTAAAAATATGATTCCAATAAACTTTTCTTTTATAGAAACGTCACATAACTTAGTGAAATCAAGCTTTTACAAACAATATGTACCAAAAATGTTGTAAAATACATTATATTGCAAAATCAAAGGTTAGTTCTTGTTAAAGACTCAAATCGACTCTTTTGTTGGGATAGTTAGTTCAACATAACCATGTGTATGAAAATGAAAGAAAACATGGATGAAAGCTTACAAAATCGAGATATGTTGGATGAAAGGTGGAGTTTTATTGCTTGAACACTTGTATTGAAACTTAGAACACCTTAGAGGAGCTTGGATTACAAAAAATGGAAATCAAATGATGGTGGATGGTGGCTAGAGGGTGGCGGCCGAAAGTGAGGAGATGGAGAAGGGAAAGGGAGTTTAGGGTTAGGGTCTTTGAAAGTGGGTGGAGGCTTGAGAGTTACGGTGTATTTATAGGGGAAGTGGGATTAGGGTTTCTTTGTAAAAAGGGTTTTTATAAAAGAAAGACATTTTATAAAATAAATATAACTAAAAGGCTGAAATAATAAGTTTATTACGTAAAAACATATCAAATTGTAACATCTCGTTTGAATTGTCGGTTCATATCGCGAATCCGCTAGACTGCGTTAAAAATAAAAGATTCTCCAAAAATTCCCAAAAAATTAATCTAATCATTAAATATTATATCTACTACATGTAATTTACAAACTCAAAATATATGTTAAGGTATTAGTTTCATAATTCACCAGCGTTCGTGCGACAGGACGCGTGTGTGATCCGGTAATTCGGGTGAAATGAAATGAAGTGAATTAACTTTGCTATGTATGATATGACTTAATTACTCTATAATCAAGTATGATTCATGTGTAACTATGCATAATCATGTAAGATTCGGGGATGGATATTGACTTGAAATTGCCGGGTGTCACAACGGCGGTGGCAGCAATAGCCGCTGACGGCAGCGTAATCGACTAGGCAGTGGCGGTGGAATCGGCTACGGCGACAGCGGCCGCTTGCGACGGATCTTATCTGGCCGGTATGAAGGTGGCAGCGATAAGGGAGAGGTAGAATTAGGGTTAGCAATCCTCCAAGAATTCTAGTCATCCCCTTTTTTTTTCTTTTAATACCCTAGACATTGTATTTATAAACCAGTAACTTAATATCCAAGCAAGGGTTTTAAGTTACTAACTAGTCCCTTGATTATCTAATAATCAGTAATTAACCAAAATTCTTTTGTTACTTAAATATATAACTTATATATATTTATAAATACAAAATAATTAACTTCTATAATTAATTATATATATATATGTATGTATATAGGGTAAGGATCATGAGAAAACTCCTTGTTCGTGAGAAAACTCGAGAAAACCGACCCAAACAAACTCCGAATGAACTCATTTTGGCGGCGTTGGAACCGGCTTGGTGTTTAGGTTTTTGGGGGTGGGGTGAGGGGTTTAGGTTTTAGAAGGGTGGGTGGGGGGTTAGGTTTTTGGGGTTGGGGTTTAGCTTTTAGGGTTTAGCTTTAGGCTTTAGATCGATTTTGACAAGCCGGTTCTAACGCCGCTGGAATGAGTTCAATCGGAGTTCGTTTGGGTCGATTTTCGCGAGTTTTCTCACAAGAGGAGTTTTCTTATGAACTCAACCCTATATATATATATATATATATATATATATATACGTTTATATATATATATATAACTTAATCGTTCCGTAATTCCAAATTACCAGATCAGTTAATTTAGATGTTCGTAATTCCAAATTACGATTCCTCTATGCCATTGATTATCTCGGATAATCTTTAGATGATTATTTAATAAATAATCATTTATATATATATATATATATATATATGGTTTGGTTCTTAAGAGAACTCATTTTAATGAGAGAACCACTAAAAAAAGAAGGGGTGAAATTTTAAAAAGAAAGGTTAAAATTGGAACTTAATATATATAAATCTTTAAACATTTCTATCTTTTGCATACGTTATTATTTTTTAAATAAAATTGCACCATTAAATCAAGAATTTCTTTATCTTTCATTTGAGTATAAATAACGTTATAAAAAATAAGAATTAACTCGTTTTTTTCTTCTTATTTTTAATATTGCATATGTGTAGTATTACCGCAAAAACCTAACTCACCCCCAAAAACCTACACCCCCAACCCCACCAAAAAACCTAACCCCACCCAGCACCAAAAAACCTAAACCCCCATCCCCCCAACACCACCCTCATCCAAAAACCTAAGCCCCCCACACCCACCTCCAAAAACCTAAACCCACCCCTACTGTGACACCCGACATTTCCATGTCAATATCCGTACATAACATAAACGCATTTACATTTTCAAGTTTCCTGATTGACTTAATTGCAATAATTAGGTCCTAAAGTATAGAAGTAGCCATGCGTTGATTTGTTCCTTACTATGGTAAATTTAGGAATTACCGGGTCACAATGCGCATAACACGACTAATACAAACATTGGTGACAAACCTAAATGTCTAAAATAATGTCCAAAGGTCCATAATACCTTAAATATATGTTTATACATTCAAGTATATATTCTAAAGTCCACATTTTATAAAACGATTCGTAACGACGTAAGTCGAAGATTTCACCTCCTACCGTCAACCCTAAACGTAACTACACGCAATAAAATATATCTATAACCTATACAATACATGAATTAAGTGTTTTTCACTAAACTAGACATAAAGTAGTTTAACTTTAGTTTAAAATGTCATCAAAGAATCGAAAACCGCATTAAATTACCGTTTCGAGCCCTAACCGCGATTAACGCACCTAATGACCTAAATATCCAGACTAACTAACAATATAACCACCTAAACTAACCCACCCACTCCCCTTGACCAAAAATCTCGGCCTCAAGGCCATGTGGATTCACCCCACACCCTAAATTTCAACATTTTCAACTTACTTAAGCAACCTCCATACCCCATCTTTCAAAGACATGTCCATAAAATCTTCCACCATTCCTCATTCCTATCAACCATCTTTCAATATCAAATTCACACTCAACCTCTTCTCTCTCCCTCTCCACTCATGGCACACACTAACACACACACTTCTCCATCTTTTGTTCAATCTTCATCCAAGATTTCAAGCTTTGAAGGTGTTTCCATGTGAAGATTTGCAAGAGATTCAAGCTTTGGAACTTCCTTCTATACCTTCTTCCTTTCTAAATGTGAAAAACCCTTTCATACTTTTTCTTTCCTCATTCTTTAAAAGGAAATACAAGGATCATCATGTAAAAGTCACCATCCAAAAGTTTATGCTTAAAAATAACTAAATCCATGGTCTAAACCTTTTGAACACAAGGTTTCTTTAAAAACTCATAGATCAAGTGGTTGTAATGAATAAATCCGGAAAAAAGGACTTAGAATATGTCATATCTAATATAAACATCAACTAGTTGGTAAACAAGTGTCAAACAAGTACAAAATTTGAGTAGTTAATGATGTTGAGTAATTTAGAACCAAAACAGTAAGCTGGCAGATTCTCAGGTCCGACTTTGAAGTGCCATATCTTAACCAAAAACTTACCAAAAAGGACGGGTCTTAGGTCTAAAATCAAGTACAAAGAGTCAAGAGTCCAACCCAACTAGTTCCATGAAATTTCGTTGAGTTTTGATACCCCAAAATGGTCATACAAAAAAGTGTGTCAAGGCTGTCCTTTTTGACAGAATTTTAGCATCACTTGTGAGAGTCATAACTTGGTCATAACAAGTCTAAATAACCTGATTCCACTTTCTAAAGTTAGTATTATGAGTGTAGGACAAAATTTATAGGTCTTTAGTCATGTAAATGAGTCTAGGTCAGTTCATTAAAAGAAATTCCCAAGAGACTCTAGAAACAAACACTGCTATACCTTATGTCCAAAATAAATATATTAAAAATACTTAGGCATGTCAGAAAATGATAGTTAATACATCTTGGTAACCCTAAGACAAGTAGGTAACGTGATATAAAATTTCGTGACTTGATGAGTTCATTTGGTTAATCAAATAGATAACGTACGAATGACTTAAAAGTCTGGAAATTCCGACAAACAAGGGTTTATTTTAATTTTATAGTTTAAGGTAAACACCTATCAAAACTCTAACACGACCTATATAAGAAAACTTATGGACAAGTACTTTTACTTATGGCATCAGTAATATATATTTATATATTTGACTAAACACGTATACCTAACGTGAAACTCAAAGTCAAGTCACAAACGGTTCGTCGGGTCACATTTTGTAAACATGACACTTACGTTTTTGAGTCTAACATATTGGATGGACTTTGTACATGACCGACTTGTATGATGACACTCAATGTTAAGGTCATAAGATAACCGTCACTATTTAGGTCACGGTTAGGACAGTCTTGCATATACATCGGCCTTGCTAGCACTTACACATTGAAAGCTCATCAGGTGAGTTTCACAGCCCCCTTTTGACTTTTAAATGTTTTAGAAACACCGGGGGGAAAACATACTTGCTTACAAGTTTGAAAACATGAGACATCATTGTTTACTACATTTGGGAACATCATTGCCTGATACATTCGGGAAAACATAAAACGTACTTACAAACATTTTCATATGGTAGCAAGAAATCAAGACCCCGACCTTTATGTTTGCATGAGTTAACACATATAGAGCGCTGGAAGTCCCCTGACCATCATATTTATAACCATTAGCTATAGGTTAGCCTGAGATTCTATGGATAGTACTATTGGGATTGACACCCCTGGTCATGGTTAGTCGCGCTAACCATGGTTCCCTCTGGCCAAATGACCGCATAGTGTTCAAACATTTGCTCGTGAGGTATGAGGGAGGGGCAAAACACCTGTGTCATGGTTTGGTTATGCCTCATGTATGTACATATTATTTGTATTCCTAGCTAGTATACAAATGGGTAACATTACTTGTTTTGTTTATCATATTCATTAAAACGTTTTCGTGCAGATGGATCTGCTAATCACTTATACACCAATGGTTTTGCCATTCGTTTACGTGGAAATGTTTTTATCAATGTTTTCAAGGAAAACAGTTTCATATTATGGCCATGTACACAGTATCAATGTTTTCACGAAA
This sequence comes from Smallanthus sonchifolius, assembly GCA_023525975.1. Taxonomy (NCBI): domain Eukaryota; kingdom Viridiplantae; phylum Streptophyta; class Magnoliopsida; order Asterales; family Asteraceae; genus Smallanthus; species Smallanthus sonchifolius. Next base: position 17,049,419 of record CM042033.1, read on the forward strand.
AACGACTTATTTTATGACTATGAAGTCATCACATGTTTTCGAGGAATACAACCTTGCGTTAAACCCGTGTACATATTTTCAATGTTTTCAAGGAAAACAGTTTCGTATCATGGCCATGTACACAATATCAATGTTTTCAAGGAAAATCACTTTACATTGCAACAATCAAACCTGTGAACTCACCAACCTTTGTGTTGACATTTTTAAGTATGTTTTTCAGGTAATTCATAGCCATGGCACGGTTGGAATAGGTTAGCCTTTTGGATTAAACCCTAGAAGCCGAAGGAGTATGATCGTCAAACCTCAAGATGGCTTTCACCTATACATGGTTCTAGGATAATGTACAAGTTTATTATAGTTGTTGTAATGGTGTTCAATATTCAGAAGTCTTTACTTTAGCTTTCGCTGTTGTGTAATGTTACCAATCGTTGCAACCTTAATTTATTTATTTATTCATTAAGTAAATAAATTTGGGGGTGTGACAGATTGGTATCAGAGCCAATGGTTTTAGCGAATTATGGTTCCTTAGTGTCACCTAGGCTCTAACCAGACTCAATTAGGGACCAAGATATCTAAGACTTACATTACATTAAGAACACCCAAGACTTGAGTATAAAAATTCCAACCGTTGCCGAACGACTTGAGTAGACCATTAGTGTATGTAGTTACACTAGAATATCATTATCTACACTAATACGTAATACAATTACATGTCACACGTAACGAACACTTAACACGTACAACAATGTGGAAATAATAGACACCTACAACGTTTCTCAACAAAGTGCCACTGTTCGGATTATGAATCAAGGATGACGGGTACTCAGAACACTGTAACCCTAGGAGATCGAGTTACGAGTAGAACTTGGGCGACGACGGTAGCAATCGCCAGTCGCCGATCTTAGCATCACAATAAGCTAAACCCGTACCTGAACCTGTACCTATACCTTCACCACACTTACAACTACTCCAGCCGTGGAGTTAACTTTCTTTCTTATATATGTGCAGTATATATACTCTCCTTCATGAATCACTCGATTGGATGACTAGGACTTTCGCCATGAAATATGGCAGACAGGACTACCTAAGCAGAAGGGAACCTGAGGTGGATAAGCAGGACTGAATGGGAGAGAACTTTACTGGGCAGGAGACCCATAGACTCATTAGAATCATGTGGATCCACACGTACAAACAAACTTGGAGCATGATTTGCTCGACACAAACTTGAGGATCTCTGCCCTAACATAGTGTCTGACTTCCACCGCACATGTCCTGTTATTAGAAGACACCGATTGTGTCTCTCTACCATTAAATCCATCCAACAATAGCCTTAGTTGGCTAATTTATGAGTATTGGTATACATGATTAAGAGTAATCCGATAGAACATACACACTCATGCGCGAAAGCGCCACACGATCTAATGAACATTTCAGATCCCGTTTAACTGGGAGCTTGGGATAGGAGAAACACTATAGGGACTATGCAAAGTAAATTATCATTGCGGGTGCACACGTAATCATAATTTGTAATGCATGAGAACTCTGGTGAGTCTTACTGTCCGAGCTAATGTTCATGATTAACCCCTGTCCCTAATCTCAATTCCCAGCACTCGATTAATGATCGAAATCTCGATAACCATAAGTGTTGAGCTAAAAGGAATCCCATGATGCGATAGGATATCACAAGTGACGTGGAAATGTACATCATCTCCTTCATCTTCAATTCTAATGAATCTAAAACTCTTAGCGAGACTTCACTCGCAAGACAATTTTAACGAAAACCTTGAAGAGATCTATTCTTGGTGATTTGACCTCGGCTCTTGGACCGAATTTAGAAATTCCTTGTAAAGTACTGTTTCAACTTTTGAGATTGCGCTACAGGTTGTCTCTTTTCGATTTTGTTATTTATCGATCAACGCACTAGACTGACCTTTAGTCTAGCATGAACCTGACTCTTAATGAATCTTGAACCACGAAGATCTCCCTCACCCTTTTGTACTTACATTTCCCCAAGGATCATGTTGTTAGTTAAGTCTCTAATGTCAACCTACAGGAGAGACATGTTCACACCTTTTACTCCCAGCCTTCTATAGTTAGAGAGCTCTAGAGCACCTACTGTTAGGAAACGACTTCTTAACACATGCTCAGGGAAAATACATAACTTTGACATCTAACACTCATTATCGCAATTCTATAGCTTAAACCCTTGTGCAAAGGACGGTAAGGCTATAACCGATATGAGTGGAATACATAATGGTAAGGCATGACAATACCATTCGAATGCTAGGGAAGTTTCAGACATACTGTATTACTGGTTGTTGGCAAATTCTGAAAACTCCTGATCCTTTCCAACCAACTTTAGTGGGAAATTAAAGACCAAGTTGAAAGTTGCGAACTTCATCATTTGAGAGATGCATCCTACAATCATAGGAATGCAATTTTAAGAATCTATTGCAGTGTTTTATGATGATTAACCGTTTTAAGCTATACGCTACCAGAAAAAAAAAAATGAACAAAAGATGAATCATATCTGACCTTGCTCTTTTGGAGGTCTACACATATACATTTCTTTCGACTTCTCAACTTTCCTTCAAATTTCATATTCACCGTTCTCCAATATCTCTTGGGATGCCAATACGTTATCCTTAAAGAACCTAAGGACATGACGTCCTCACATTTAGCAAACCCCTAAAGTTATACATGATTCTGTTATTATTTTCTGACATCTAGTTTAAGGGATCAATCCCCAGATTAGTTTGAAAAATGATATCATATCACAGTCTACCAACTTAATGGGTTGGCAAGCCCATAATCAATTTCAGGGGACGCTATTTCTATGAAACTATTTCCATAGTTCCACCGTTTACTTCCCCACCTAGACGAACTGTGGCTAACCTAAACGAATTTAGAACTCCTTAAGAATTATTTGCCTCATGGACATGATAGTCAAGCCATGAATCTACAAATCATGACAGTACAACCTAAATACTAAACTGCAGTAGAAGTGTAGTGCAAACAATGGTTAATGATGTATTAAACCCAACCCTCGGCAGCAAAAGCGTACAAGAAATCCTGAAATCGTAAATCCATTGTGGCCAATGTTAATGGAAGATTTTACATGACACAAAACCTAATATGAGAGTAAAATTTTTATCCTACAAAATGCTTCAGATGAGTATAAGGGAACAACCATAAATTTTCGTTTATGCGTTCCATCATTGCTATCCGATTACAGCAACATGATGGTAATGTAGTTAGGAAACGAAAAGAAATGGAACTGCGTCACTAACTCCCAGTGACTGGTTAAAAGTTCACTCTCACTTTCTTTGAACCCCGTGAAGATTCATTAACCTTTAGTAACTGTTGAGCCAAATCAATTCGATGATTTTCAAATACTCTAACATTTCTTCTTTCTTCATCTGGATTTACCCTCATCTATAGAAGAACCATAGTAATCTTGACGATTCAATATTACTGTGAGATTATTGTTGTCTCGAGTTATGGTTCGACATCTATTTCATAAAGAGATCAATCTACACCATGTTACGAATAAAATTCATGATAAAATTACCCGTAATGAGGTTTGACAAAACCAAGGTCAATCTCAGGAGATCATATCTCCATAAAAATGTTATTCCATATCATAGATGTCTATTTCACTACCTAGACAACTACTAACGCTTCCTCTAAACCATTCCGGCTTAGTTAAGAGAAATAACATACGAGGATGCTATTTCCTAGAACTTAATTGAACCAATTTAACCAACATACTAAATTGGCAGATGAAATGTCAGTTAGAATCTTTTGCTCCAAAAAGATTGAATGCATCAAGGCATTGACCGGTTGCAAGAAACAGTAAGGTACCTGATTTTAAACTAAGGCTCGAACATCTAATCAAATCATCAGACATATCTTACTGGGCTTCCAACGTTTCTTTTAAATTCTATCATGATCTGGTCCCCGTGCGTTAGAACACGTATATGAACAGAGAGTATGTGCCCACGTACCTTCTGAATTTCACGTGCACGAACGCATGGTTTCCTTTTCATTACCAATGACGATTATCATACGGTTGCACTCTGATGAAAGTGACCATGTAATGAAACCCATTTTTGTTAGTTTACATCAATCAGAGAACCTTTAGTTACTCACACATTATATGGAGGTGACCTTAATGATCGTAATCCCTTCTGTTAGTGGGACTCTGACAATGAATTTATCCCTTCATGGAATAGCCAACGTCGTTCTCTTGGCAATTTATTCAAAGAACTTTCCTAAATCCGCTCGTTTGAGATAACGAATGTTTAACGACACCAATGCACTATTACATTATTCTATAATACCTAGAATCATTATACATCCAATATCGTTAATCGGTGAGGTATCCGCTTTACCTTCGAATACCGACTACTAAGTGGATTAAATCCAAAATTCTCCCTCTGATCCAGGAACGAACTAACAATACGGGACTCTCATCTGCATAGAGTAACTAAATCCTAAAGGTTAACTTAAACTAAGTTTCGAGGACGAAACTTCTTTAACGAGGGGAGAATGTGACACCCGACATTTCCATGTCAATATCCGTACATAACATAAACACATTTATATTTTCAAGTTTCCTAATTGAATTAATTGCAATAATTAGGTCCCAAAGTCTAGAAGTAGCCATGCGTTGATTTGTTCCTTACTTTGGTAAATTTAGGAATTACCGGGTCACGATGCGCATAACACGACTAATACAAACATTGGTGACAAACCTAAATGTCTAAAATAATGTCCAAAGGTCCATAATACCAGAAATATATGTTTATACATTCAAGTATATATTCTAAAGTCCACATTTTATAAAACGATTCGTAACGACGTAAGTCGAAGATTTCACCTCCTACCGTCAACCCTAAACGTAACTACACGCAATAAAATATATCTATAACCTATACAATACATGAATTAAGTGTTTTTCACTAAACTAGACATAAAGTAGTTTAACTTTAGTTTAAAATGTCATCAAAGAATCGAAAACCGCATAAAATTACCGTTTCGAGCCCAAACCGCGATTAATGCACCTAATGACCTAAATATCCAGACTAACTAACCATATAACCACCTAAACTACCCCACCCACTCCCCTTGACCAAAAATCTCGGCCTCAAGGCCATGTGGATTCACCCCACACCCTAAATTTCAACATTTTCAACTTACATAAGCAACCTCCATACCCCATCTTTCAAAGACATGTCCATAAAATCTTCCACCATTCCTCATTCCTATCAACCATCTTTCAATATCAAATTCACACTCAACCTCTTCTATCTCCCTCTCCACTCATGGCACACACTAACACACACACTTCTCCATCTTTTGTTCAAGCTTCATCCAAGAATTCAAGCTTTGAAGGTGTTTCCATGTGAAGATTTGCAAGAGATTCAAGCTTTGGAACTTCCTTCTATACCTTCTTGCTTTATAAAGGTGAAAAACCCTTTCATACTTTTTCTTTCCTCATTCTTTCAAAGGAAATACAAGGATCATCATGTAAAAGTCACCATCCAAAATTTTATGCTTAAAAATAACTAAATCCATGGTCTAAACCTTTTGAACACAAGGTTTCTTTAAAAACTCATAGATCAAGTGGTTGTAATGAATAAATCTGGAAAAAAGGACTTAGAATATGTCATATCTAATATAAACATCAACTAGTTGGTAAACAAGAGTCAAACAAGTACAAAATTTGAGTAGTTAATGATGTTGAGTAATTTAGAACCAAAACAGTAAGCTTGCAGATTCTCAGGTCTGACTTTGAAGGGCCATATCTCAACCAAAAACTAACCAAAAAGGACGAGTCTTAGGTCTAAAATCAAGTACAAAGAGTCAAGAGTCCAACCCAAGTAGTTTCATGAAATTTCGTTGAGTTTTGATACACCAAAATGGTCATACAAGAAAGTGTGTCAAGGCTGTCCTTTTTGACAGAATTTTAGCATCACTTGTGAGAGTCATAACTTGGTCATAACAAGTCTAAATAACCTGATTCCACTTTCTAAAGTTAGTATTATGAGTGTAGGACAAAATTCATAGGGTCTTTAGTCATGTAAATGAGTCTAGGTCAGTTCATTAAAAGAAATTCCCAAGAGACTCCAGAAACAAACACTGCTATACCTTCTGTCCAAAATAAATATATTAAAAATACTTAGGCATGTCAGAAAATGATAGTTAATACATCTTGGTAACTCTAAGACATGTAGGTAACTTGATATAAAATTTAGTGACTTGACGAGTTCATTTGGTTAATCAAATAGATAACGTACGAATGACTTAAAAGTCTGGAAATTCCGACAAAAAAGGGTTTATTTTAATTTTATAGTTTAAGGTAAAAACCTATCAAAACTCTAACACGACCTATATAAGAAAACTTATGGACAAGTACTTTTACTTATGGCATCAGTATTATATATTTATATATTTGACTAAACACGTATACCTAATGTGAAACTCAAAGTCAAGTCACAAACGGTTCGTCGGGTCACATTTTGTAAACATGACACTTACGTTTTTGAGTCTAACATATTGGATGGACTTTGTACATGACCGACTTGTATTGTTGGGTATAATTTTGAGACTGATGATGTCAATCGAAATTACAGTATCGAAACTACTAGTTTCGGTTGAACTTTTGTTCAATCGAAACTACTAGTTTCGGTTGAACATTTGTTCAATCGAAACTAGGTAGTTTTGATACCTGTTTTTCAGGCCCATTGGGCGGTGGCTTGGAAAAGAAGGCGCATGTGCTTGGCCTCCTATATATAGCAGATTATGTCCTAGGAGTGAGTGTGTGTCTGTAGAGGGAATCACCACCCCAGGGGGAGCTCACCCTGGGGTGAGATAATTGTAGAGTGTGTGAGGAGCCTTTTAATTTTCATATCAATCAAAGAATCATACGTTTTATGCTTTCAATTATCTGTTCTTTTCATTTTCATATGTTTCTGTTCGTGTATGTGATTCTCGCACCCGTCTCTACCCATTTGTGATTCGAGAGTGATACCTAATCCAGAGATTCCGCCTCTCGATCCGGACTGTTTGAAGAATTTCTTCGCAGATCTGTTCTCTCAGGTCTGCTCAGGACCTACAAGTGGTATCAGAGCCATGGTGGCTCTTATTGCTCTCGAATCTGCTCAAAATCAAGAAAAACCCGCCATTGAGACGTTAAACTTGAAGAAATCGATGTGTAGCAGGTTCGTGACTGATGTTCTATATTTCCACTTTCAAAATCTGAAGATGTAAGGCTTTTGAAGCATTTTTCAGACCTGGATTGGGGGTATTGAAGTAGCTGAAGGTTGAAGATGGTCAATCGAAACTATGTGGCGGCTGAACATTTTCTATCGAAACTACTGGTGCTGCCCTAAATCAGAAGTAGAAGACATCGAAACTAGGCTATCGAAACTAGAGGGTATCGAAACTACTAGTTTCGATGGAAGAATCTCCTATCGAAACTACTAGTTTCGATTGAAGAATCTCTCTATCGAAACTTCTTGTTTCGATACTGCCTCTATCGAAATTAGCCTTGTTTCGACTGAAGTAGAGCCTATCGAAACTGCAGGCAGAACTGTCCAAGTACTTTCCAAAAAAAAAAGGTTTTTTTGAGAAATTTTCTTGGATAAATTTTTTAACAGGATATTGCATAGAAGGAGGGGAGTTTTGGAAGAAAACTTGGAGACAGCCTTTTTCGGGTTTTCGAAAACTTCGTTTCTTCGGAAATATACACGATGTTCTGCCTGATTCAGCCGTAATTCCTTTGATCAAAGTTCAAGTTTGGGCAGCGGGTAACAAAGTCAAGCATACTTGTGACAAACCGGATCATTAGTTGTGGATTACATGGTGATTCGATCCCTTATCTTTTGCCTAGAAATAGGAGGGTCTACACTTTAGGGGGAGAATTACCACGAAAGACTTCAAATTATCAGCAGAGTTATGAAGATGTAAGACAAAGTGAGCCTTTGCTTGAAATTGACCTTTTTTTAGGGGGAGAGAAGGCAAAAGTTGATCAAGTGTTCGAGAATGTCAAGAATCCTTGTAGAAAGATGGTTATTTACTGCTAAATACTTGGGATTCAAACCTTTATCATTTGCCTACAAGATAGGAGGGTCTACACTTGAGGGGGAGAATCACAACGAAAGGCATTGGATCATCAGTCAATCTATGAAGACGAAAGACAGAGTCGGACAAGAATTGATAGCATCAGTCTAGGGGGAGATTGTTGGGTATAATTTTGAGACTGATGCTGTCAATCGAAATTACAGTATCGAAACTACTAGTTTCGGTTGAACTTTTGTTCAATCGAAACTACTAGTTTCGGTTGAACATTTGTTCAATCGAAACTAGGTAGTTTCGATACCTGTTTTTCAGGCCCATTGGGCGGTGGCTTGGAAAAAAAGGCGCATGTGCTTGGCCTCTTATATATAGCAGATTATGCCCTAGGAGTGAGTGTGTGTCTGTAGAGGGAATCACCACCCCAGGGGGAGCTCACCCTGGGGTGAGATAATTGTAGAGTGTGTGAGGAGCCTTTTAATTTTCATATCAATCAAAGAATCAAACGTTTTATGCTCCAATTATCTGTTCTTTTCACTTTTATATATTTATGTTCGTGTTTGTGATTCCCGCACCCGTCTCTACCATTTCTGATTCGAGAGTGATACCGGATCCAGAGATTCCGCCTCTCGATCCGGACTGTTTGAAGAATTTCTCCGCAGATCTGTGTCTACAGTTCTGCTCAGGACCTACATGTATGATGACACTCAATATTAAGGTCATAAGATAACCGTCACTATTTAGGTCACGGTTAGGACAATCTTGCATATACATCGGCCTTGCTAGCACATACACATTGAAAGCTCATCAGGTGAGTTTCACAGCCCCCTTTTGACTTTTAAATGTTTTAGAAACACCGGGGGGAAAACATACTTGCTTACAAGTTTGAAAACATGAGACATCATTGTTTACTACATTTGGGAACATCATTGCCTAATACATTCGGAAAAACATAATACGTACTTACAAACATTTTCATATGGTAGCAAGAAATCAAGACCCCGACCTTTATGTTTGCATGAGTTAACACATATAGAGCGCTGGAAGTCCCCTGACCATCATATTTATAACCATTAGCTATAGGTTAGCCTGAGATTCTATGGATAGTACTATTGGGATTGACACCCCCGGTCATAGTTAGTCGTGCTAACCATGGGTCCCTCTGGCCAAATGACCGCATAGTGTTCAAACATTTGCTTGTGAGGTATGAGGGAGGGGCAAAACACCTGTGTCATGGTTTGGTTATGCCTCATGTATGTACATATTATTTGTATTCCTAGCTAGTCTACAAATGGGTCAACATTACTTGTTTTGTTTATCATATTCATTGAAACGTTTTCGTGCAGATGGATCTGCCAATCACTTATACACCAATGGTTTTGCCATTCGTTTACGTGGAAATGTTTTTATCAATGTTTTCAAGGAAAACAGTTTCATATTATGGTCATGTACACAGTATCAATGTTTTCAGGAAAAACGACTTATTTTATGACTATGAAGTCATCACATGTTTTCGAGGAATACAACCTTACATTAAACCCGTGTACATATTTTCAATGTTTTCAAGGAAAACAGTTTCGTATCATGACCATGTACACAATATCAATGTTTTCAAGGAAAATCACTTTACATTGCAACAATCAAACCTGTGAACTCACCAACCTTTGTGTTGACATTTTTAAGTATGTTTTTCAGGTAATTCATAGCCATGGCACGGTTGGATAAGGTTAGCCTTTTGGATTAAACCCTAGAAGCCGAAGGAGTATGATCGTCAAACCTCAAGATGGCTTTCACCTATACATGGTTCTAGGACAATGTACAAGTTTATTATAGTTGTTGTAATGGTGTTCAATATTCAGAAGTCTTTACTTTAGCTTCCGCTGTTGTGTAATGTTACCAATTGTTGTAACCTTAATTTATTTATTTATTCATTAAGTAAATAAATTTGGGGGTGTGACACCTACCCTCAAAAACCTATCGTAAAAGCTAAACCCAAAAACCTAACCATAAAAGCTAAACTAAACCAAAAAACTAAATCCTAAAGTTAAACCGGTATTTTTTGCGGTTTTTTTTTAACGATGACGGCTTGGGAAACATGGTCTCCGAACCTCTTTTTTAGTTTTTTATTTATATTTTGAGTTATAATTTTTTTATTATTTTTTTGAATTTTTTTTACCTATAATAAGAAGTTCTCTAGTTCTCTCATTAAAATGAGTTCTCTTATGAACTTCTCCCTATATATATATATATATATATATATATATATATATATATATATATATATATATAACTTAATCATTCCGTAATTCAAAATTACCGGATCAGTTAATTTAGATGTTCGTAATTCCAAATTACGATCACTCTATGCCATTGATTATCTCGGATAATCTTCAGATGATTATTTAATAAATAATCATTTGCTTTTCGGTTTAGCTTCGTGTAAGCCCCGTTAACTTTTAAACGTCCTTTAATATACATTATTGTTCGTGGTGTAACTATTTGGATCTTATCTCGATGGTAGTGTTGTCAAATGTCGTTAGTCAGGCAGATGTGTCCAACACTTTAATAATAATAATAACAATAATAGTACAAAAATTATCCTTTAGATGTAAAAAGACTAAAATGCTCTCATGTGCAGTGCATATGAGGTGACTTAACTGGAAAACTTAACGCCTGTTAGTTAAAGAAACGAGAGAACTTTTCAAATAAAAGACAATTAGTTAAAGTCGAAACTTTAAAAGACCCGTTCCATAAAAGTTGATTTTGAAAGTCACTGAATACACTTATGCGAAACGCCACTTAGTGATTACTCGAAGCTTGATCGGGATTTCTGAGTTAACAAGTAATATTTTGCGACTAAACGGTCCATTGTGGCAAATAAGTCAACTAGAATTGTGTTGATATCAAAGTATAATTAAAAATGGACTTAACTTCTATAACTTTTTAATAATAACATTTTGCAATTTAAATTCGAAGAAAATGCTACCCATAAAGTGAGAGAAATAGACGATCATATTGACTGTTTATTTTTTATTTTTATTTTTTTTACCAAGAGAACAAAATTTACACGACTATACCAATATCACGTAATGGATTTATTAAAAAGTGAAAACGCCTTGCCACGTTATCAAGAGTGCAATCACTAAACAAAATCACTAAGGTGTGTAATAGTTTCACTATTCATATATTACACATACACATATACGTAACACACACACAACTATTTCCCCACGTCCCCTGAATCGCCTCACGCCCCCAATCACGCCGTATGGGGCGATGTTCCACGCCAAATCACGGGCCACGTGGTCCACGCTCCTAATTAACGCTTGTATTACATATAGCCTTTAGAGTAAAACACTAAAACATACGACATCCCACAAATATCTTATTAAATAATGGGACAAGGAAAACGTAGTTTGCCGCTTTACCCACACCAATATTTTGTTAGCCAATAAGATTAGGTAAAACCCAACACATTCTTTGGTAACCTTGAGAACAAAATTTACGAGACCTTATCAATATTCTGTTAACCAATAAGATCAGGTAAAACGTATCTTGCCACACCAATACTCTGCTAATCAATGTGATCATGAAAAATCCAACACATATTAAATAACCATGAGATCATAACTTACGGGACCCCACCAATACTCTGTTAACCAATTATATCAAGTAAAACATTGCTTATGCTAGGTAGAAGATCTCCAAGAGGATTAAAGGCAGAAAACTAATTAAAATTGGATTTATATATGAGACCTTAATTTGTTAAAAAGAATCAGACGTTTACTACTAGATCATCCTCTAAAGATTTTATGTTTAGATTTTGAGAATTTGATTTGTATAAAATTTAAATATAAAATTTAGAACTTTTAAAATCATATCAACGTGTAACTGGAGCTGAAAATATTTTCAGTCTAAAACATTTTTTTTTTCGAAAGGCAATCTAAAACATTTGAGACAAATATTATAATTAAACATTAAAAAATCAAAAACTATTAAAGTATTTAATAAGGTTAAAGAACAAATTCATTATTAAGAGGATATAAAATTGTAATTTAATTAAGATGAGTGTATAATTGATTAATTGTATAATCATTATACAATTATAATTCAAACTGAGTTAGTATTTCAACTTTGAAACATAGAATTTATTTTCAAACTTGGAAACAAAAAGTATTTTTTAGACTTTGAATCAATGGTTGACTGAGTAGAGATGTTTGTTATTTTGTTAATAGTATTTTTTTTATACAACATATCCTTTTTGGTGTAGAGCTACTACCCACAAATTTCACAACAAGTAAAAAGAACATTGATTTTTTTTAGAAGTCATAATTTTTTTTGTAGCTCACTATAATATGGATTTAAGTGAAACATAGCAATAAGGATCTAACTAAAACAATTCAATGTCCTGATTTTAGCTCAGAAAATTGAATAATATGCAAAGTCCATCTAAGGAATCTATATCTATACTATATAATAAACAAAAAATCATTTATGTCACGTGTCGTGTCTACATCTCTTCTCATTATTTTTTTCCGCATCTCTCTTATTAAATACACATCTCTTTTTTTAATAATGATTTATATTTAAAGAAAAATATTAATTATACTAATAAAACACATTTATTTTAAATTATCTCTTATTTTAAAAAATTTTAAAATTTAATTATGTAACTTTTTTTTTTTAACTAAATAGTGATGTAAGTTAAATTATATTAAATAGAAATTATTGTATTCAAACCGTGTAATATACGGGTTTTTAAAGATATATAAATTTTTTATTAGTAAGTATATAATATTATATTTTATCAACCCGTGTAATACATGAGTTTTTTGAAATACAATTTTTTTATTACTAAGTATATAATATTACCTTTTTATCAACCCGTGTAATACACGAGATTTTAACCTAATATAATGTATTTGAGAGCCTTGGAAAGTATAAAAGTTGGAGTAGCATATCCATGGTACATAAATGAATACTTCAATGATATTCACACATCTCATCCAGATCTATTGATCCTCAATTTAGCATCTATTTTCAACCTTTGAAACCTCAACATAAATCAAACTTTAAATTAGTAATTACCAGAATGAGAAATCGCTGAAGCCGTCGAAGGTAGTGAGTAGCGTCAAGCCGTCGAACGTCAAACGTTGAATAGGGTGGGCTGTCGAGCTTCAAACGATGGAACATTGTGGGTGGCACCGTGGCGGTAGTCATGGGCAAAGCTTTCTTAAGGCCTGGGCGCCCCCTCCCCCCGATTTTTCGCTCAGTAGTGTTAATTTATACGTATTAGGCCAATTTTTCGCTTAATAGTGTTAATTTATACGTATTCGACGAAAATTTTATAGTTCCAGCCCCCCCTATAGGGAAAAAAATATCGGCCCCCCACGTTTTTCTTCAAGTTCGCCACTGGCGGCCGTTGTCGGCACGGCAGCGTCGGATCAGAAGTGAGGAGGAGTTTTATGGTGGTGGTTGCGCTTCTAAATTGTATCTGATAGAAGTGTTTGAAAACTTTTATTCATTATTATAATAAACTTTGAAATCTAATTATTATTTTCAATCAAATAGTAAATGAAAATCAAATTAAATTAAATAGTAATTAACGTATTTTCGAAACCTAATTATATATTAATTTTTACATATTTTGAATTTTTTTTATATCGTTAATATATGTAACATATTTTTATAACTGTAAAAAATATATATAAATATATATAAATAAATATTTAATAAATTTATATATTTATAGTTTTCATATCGTATGTATTACACTGTTCTGAGCATAGAATACGACATTACTCAAGAAACCTGCGGTTATGACGCATCGGGGAAGCGTGACGTCATTACTGAACAAACCTCGAGGACCCCACATCATCGCACATTGAAAACAAGACAAAATCGTAGGTGACTACTGATTTTTAATAATGTGTTATATATGAAAATTAATTAAAACCATATTCATTATATTTTATTTTATTGCACCCTTCGGGTAAGGGTGCGGGGTACCACGGGTACACCGCCGTCATCTTTTCGGGTAAGCTTACGGGTAAGAGGGTACGGATATATCTATCCGTAAATGAAAGCTTGGTTTGATGGTGTTGTAGTCGTTACCTAACGGCATTATAGTCGTTTAACAATAAAAAAAATTATTTTATAAATACTATACTAAACACAATAATGTACCTTTGTTTTTTTAATTAATGAAGTTCTTTTATTAATTTTATTTGTTTTAGTTAGTTTTAATAAAGAATTAATTCAAAAAAAGAAAAAAATTTATTTAAGTTATTAGGGTTGTGTCCTCAACACTTTAGAATCTTAGGGTTGGATTTGTGTAAAAATGAGGTGACACTCCCTCATTAGGTATTTTCTTAGAGCATTCTTATCAGATTCTTTATCCTTATATTTATAATATAACTAAAAACCATCATTCAATAAAAAATTTATTCATTTTTTAAAAACCTCACATCTCATTCTTTATTCTTATAATTTTAAACAAATTGTTAAGGAATTGGTATATTTAATATTTCAGTGTACATTTCCTTATAATTTTAAGTATAAATATAAGGTTTAAAGAATCTAATTTAAGACTCTTTTAACTTAAATTTTATTTTTTTTCTTTATAATTTAAGGATATAGTATATATACCAATACTGATGTGGATATTGTTAGGGTAATTTTTTGAGTGATGGTTGTGCCCCCAATACCCTTATATTGTAACAAAGTGTCACCTCTTAGGGTGAAGGGGGCACCCAACCCATTTACCCATTTACTCATCAAAACTATCCAATAGAATTCTGGCACCACAAAACTACTCATTTACACAGATTTCATTGGAAACACCCTACTCATTTTACTCATTTACTTACCAACATTTAAAAAAATAAACATTTAAATAAAAAAAGGCAATTTCATTAAATTAAAATTAACATAATACAATTAAAAATAAAAAGCCTAGAAATAAAAAATTGTAAAAACTAGAAAATTAACAAATTAAATAAAAGCCAGCTAATAAAAATTAAAAATCTAAACGGTACATTGCCATCTATACTTTACGGCAATTTCACGTTTACGTTGCAATACAATCGGCAATATATATAGAAAAAAATTAGTTTTTTTTAAACACCCACCCCCCCCACGGCTCTCTCTCCCCCAACGGCTCTCTCTCCAACGGCTCTCTCTCCTCCCCAACGGCCGAGTAAATTTACTCGAGCCCCCTACTCGAGCCAACCCTACTCGGTTAACCCGAGATGTAGGGGCGGCGTTCCCCCACCTACCCGGCCAACTTGGTGTTACTCTATCTCATCCGGGTATTACACCCCTTTCACCCTTACAATTACTAAAATGATAACCACTAAAGCCTAAGCTACAAGCCTCAATGCAAGTACTTGTTTTATCTTTTTCTGTCTTTATCTCTCTCTTAAAAAAATATGTTTCTCTCTACCTTTCTCTCTCTCTCTCTCTCATCATCATTTATTTCAACATCTTATTTACAAGTCAAATATAATTTACTGCGGCCAATGAGCTGGTGGTGGAGAGGTAAGGGAAAGACTTGGTGTTTCTTGTGACTCAGGTTCAATCCCTGCCCTACTCATTAGTTTCTGAGGCATGCAAATGAGGCCTAGTCTTAGGCTGATGCACCTGGGTTTTACCCACCCCGATCCAGGGTTCGAGCCTCGGCTCTCCCTCAAGCCCGGAAGGGGCCGTATTGGGTGGGATTTTTCCTTGGATGCTCTCCAACTCTGACGCCAAGCGAACTAAAAGTTTTAGGCCCTTTTTCAAAAGTCATATTATAAAAACCCTCCTTTTTTATCCGGGTTTGGGATCGACAATAATAAACTAAAACGTTTACAATTGACAGAGTTAAATTTTTTTGCTTATTATTCCAATATATATATATATATATATATATAAATTTTACGTCTACAAAAAATTTAAATGAAGTTTATTTTTCTAGCTTTATTTGATGCAAATTGTTTAATAAAATATTCGTAATCAATGTATTCTAACAATTCTTTTTCAATAGACAAAATAACTAAACCGTTTAATCTCTTTTGTAACATTGTAGATCTTGGGTAGATTTTAAATAATTTTAATTTGGAAAAACTTCGTTCCGCAGAAGCTACAGCTACAGGAATAGTTAACATAACTTTATAAGTAATAAACGCATTTGAAAAAAAAATTAATTTTTTTAATATAGTTTATTATATTAATAAGTGTGTCACATTTTAAATGTATAATTTCTCTTAAATCCCTCAAGCCCGGAAGGGGCCGTATTGGGTGGGATTTCAACTCTGACGCCAAGCGAACTAAAAGTTTTAAGCCCTTTTTCAAAAGTCATATTATAAAAACCCTCTTTTTTTATCCGGGTTTGGGATCGACAATAATAAACTAAAACGTTTACAATTGACAGAGTTAAATTTTTTTGTTTATTATTCCAATATATATATATATATATATATATATATATATATAAATTTTACTTCTACAAAAAATTTAAATGAAGTTTATTTTTCTAGCTTTATTTGATGCAAATTGTTTAATAAAATATTCGTAATCAATGTATTCTAACAATTCTTTTTCAATAGACAAAATAACTAAACCGTTTAATCTCTTTTGTAACATTGTAGATCTTGGGTAGATTTTAAATAATTTTAATTTGGAAAAACTTCGTTCCGCAGAAGCTACAGCTACAGGAATAGTTAACATAACTTTATAAGTAATAAACGCATTTGGAAAAAAAAATTAATTTTTTTAATATAGTTTATTATATTAATAAGTGTGTCACATTTTAAATGTATAATTTCTTTTAAATTTTTTAACTCTTGATATAGATCTAAACCATCAATATCTAAATTATCATCATGTTTCAATATTTTTTCAAGATTAATACATTTTTCTTTTAAACATTTTTTATCAAAGGTTTTTAACTTTTTTATACTAAACAAAAAACCAAAATCAATTTCAAACTTATTAAATTGATCAAATCTACTAGGAAGTGAAAAAGTAGCTTGCTCTATTATATATAAAAAAATAATTGGCTTTAAAACATTCAATAGGGTTTTTTATAGTTTCGTTATCCACATTTTTATCAAATTTTTTATTTCTACAAATAACACGTTTCTTACAAAAATTTGGTTCTATATTCATCTCTCTAGCTATTTCTTTAACGGCAATCATAGTCTTTTCAAATCCATCTATTCTATAATTTAAAAAAAAACAAATAAGTTTATTTAGTTGAACTATAGCATTGTCAATACATATATCTGATGCTTGTAAGGTCTCATTGACTACATTAATAGTAGACAAAACATTATTCCAAATAACCATCCCTAATAAAAATTCAAAATTTTTAAATTCATATCCAGCTAAACATTAGCCTCACTTTTAATTTTATGCTCTAGAAAAATATCATATAAGTCTAACAATGCATCTCTTATTTGTGGAGCTTGATTTATTATTGCTTTTGTACTTTCAACTCGAGTTTCCCAACGTGTTTGTGACAATGGTTTAAGAGTTAAAGTTGGTATACGATCTTTTAAAATTTTCCATCTTTTAGTTGATGAAGAAAATAAACAATATATACGTTGTATTACTCCAAAAAGTTCACTAGCTTTGTTACAAGAGCTAGCCATGTCACAAATTACTAAATTTAAATTATGACAACCGCATAATGTATAAAAAGCTCGAGGATTAACTTCTAATAGTCTTTTTTGTACACCTTGATGTTTTTCTTTCATATTTGAACCATTTATCATAACCTTGTCCTCTAATATCATTTATATAAGTCCTATTTTATTAAGTTCTTCAATTATAGCATCAAAAAGGCATTTATTGGTTGTATCATCTAATTTTAATAGGATAAGATGAAATATCTAAATATCTTAAAATGATCGACATTTGTTCCTTATGATTTGTATCGGGAGTGGAATCTAGTATAATTGAAAAATACTTAACTTTAATTTTCTTAACAACTCTAGTTTTAATTTCATTAGCTAATAAGTTAATTAGTTTGTTTTGCATATTATGTCCTAGGTAATGACTGTGAATTTCATTGTTCTTTATTCGCTTAATATGTTCTTGCATTATTAGATCAAATTCTACAATCTTTTCAATCATGCCTAAAAAGTTACCATTGCTTTTTTGATAAAGTTTTTCATTTTTCCCACGAAAAGCTAAATTATTTTCTAAGACTCTTTAGAACATCGATTATTCTTATTAAGACATTTCTCTAATGTTCTTTATTTTTATTTATTCGATCTTGAGTTTCCTTATCAATTGTTCTATTTTTTTTTGTCAATCTTATCTCTAATCAATCTCTCTCATATTCTTAATATGTGTATTACTTGTTTCATGTTCCTTTATTTCACTATAAATATTTTCCCAATTGTTACTATCTTCATCTGCTAGCTTACTTATACATTGGTTTACATGAAATAACTTATAACAAAAACAAAAGGCTCTATCTAAATCTTTAGAATAAACCAACCATTTCCTTTCATATTTTTCTCCGTTCGGTAAATTTTGCATATAAAGTGATGAGGTAAAATTTCTTGAATATGCATGTTTTGAACCTTTAAAATTATAAAATTTAACATGACCTTTTTCTACAAGTAGATCTCTTAAATTACTAGTCATATTATTTCATTTACTTTGATCATCAATGTTTAGGGGTTCATCAAGATTTGTATGTTCATCTACATTTCTAGATTCATCAAGGTTTTCATCAAGAACTATATGTTCATTAAGATCTTCATCAAGGTTTGTATGTTCATTAAGATTTATAGGTTCATCAACGTTTCATCAAGATTTATAATATTCGTACTTGTGGTTGTTACGAATTTTAGTAGTGATTCTTTTAGTAATTCATCTAAAGCATCTCGTTTAGGTTTTTTTCCCTTTTTGATGCACTGGATTCAAACTTACGATTTCGGTTTGACATTTAGGATTGTTTAACACAACAACAAAATCTAATTATCTAAATGAGCATTTATAACATCAATTAAGCAAAATGCACTTCTGAAGCAAAAAATAAAAGCAAAATGCACTTCTGAAGCAAAAAATGAGCAATCAACAACTAAATCAAAAATAAAAGCAATTAAGCAAAATGCACTTCTGAAGCAATTATGCAAAATGCAAATGAAATTGAAATTAAAACTTAATTACATGAGTGGTTATTCACTTCTGAAGCAAAAATAACACAGCAACTAGCAAGTCCAAAATCTGTTTCGAAGTACCAAATCTGAAAGTCTGAATTCTGAAAGTGAAACTCAACTAATCGTCTACTCAGTACTCAAGAACATCAAACTTTGAGAATTAGTGATTGTGATTTGTGAGATCTGTGTAGTCGTGATGATTGAAGAACAAGAAATTGGTGATGGAGGATGCTAACCGATGGTCCTATGTTAGGCTGGGGGGGGAGTATCCCCGTGGAAATGGCTCGTGGAGATGGGGTGGCATGGCGTGAGCCGTGGAACACCACGCCCACCTGGCGTGAACCACGACGTGGAAGTGGCTCGGTGGATGATAAGTGGCCAAAGTTTCATGTATTAAAAGGTGTAATATGTTATATTTATGCAATTTGATATGTGGAATACAAAGGTTTTGTGTAGTCATGCATATGCAGGTGTTGGAAGCTTAAAATGTGATCTTTGAAGATATTACGAGAGAGTCGGAAGAGACACGGAAAAAACGGGGCAAAACTGCAGGCACAGCGTAAGCCTACGCCATCTGGCGTAAGCCTACGCCACCGGCGTAAGCCTACGCCATATCAGCGCAGGCCTACGCCTAAGTAATTTCTTCACAGCAGCTTCCAGTGGACCGGCGTAGGCCTACGCCCTCCCAGCGTAAGCCTACGCCGGGTGCGTTTCAGACGCGGGTTTTGGGCGAAACAGCCGATTTTCAATGGTTAATTAGGTTTTTCTTCCCAAAATTCGAATCCAACTTTGACACCATAGTTCTTGGGCGATTTTGGTGTTCTTGGAGGCTAAATAACACGATTATAACATCCGATTGAAAGAATGAAGATGGTTTCCACCACCATGAGCGGCTAATCCACCGGTAATCATTCCCGGGTGGATTGTTTGTAAGTTTTTAGGGTTTTATCATGTGCTAGCTTTGAGAAATAATTCTTGTAATCATTTGGTTTGAAACACTTGAATCTTTGTGTTTAGTATGGTTATGAACTCACGGGAGTCGATAAATTCTTGCACCATTGACCCCGTTAGATGATAATTGCTATGAACTTTGATTTATGTTGAATCTATTGATTAATCTAATTCTATATTGCATACATTTGTCTCGATTTCATTCGTGAATAATGTTTTACACTATTTGCCGATGATGTATGAATGTTGATGTTCTTGGTTAGATTTGGTTAATTAGATTTGGATAACCATTCGATTGTTTGAACTCAAATGTTGGTGTGATAATCCCTAATTACTTGTGAACTTGAAACCCGGGTGTGATACCCTTTTTAATTATTGTTTACAACTTAAATCGTTTTGTTTGGTACTTGATTTGTTTGTTGAGTTTATAAAGTTTTCACTTAAATCATTGATTGTGTTTGGTCAGAAAGACCCGTTGTAACTTCATAATTTGGATTGTTAATTGAAGTTGAGCACTGACCACAAACTCTTCGTGGTTCGACACCCTTCTTACCCTAACTAGTTTAAGGTGATTAGGATACTCTATTTCTTTATCTTTGACCGGTCCCTTCGACACCGATCAAATTTTGGCGCCGTTGCCGGGGAGTGTGTGCGCTTGGTGTTTTATTTTAGTTGACTCTTGTGACTATTTGTTACTTGTTTTGTTTAGTTAATCTTCTTCTATTTTTGTGTTACGCGTGGTGTTTGTTTGTGTGTGCAGGTGACATATTAGTGCATGCGTACCCGTTTATCCGGGAGAACTTCACCGCTTGTGTTTGAACCGGAAATTGAGAGGATAGCAAGGCAAAACCGAACCCAACAACAACAAAATTTACAACCCATTTTATCGGAACCATCATCCATGGATGGTCGAAGCAGTCATTCTGGGACTAGCATAAGAAACTGTGGCCCAACTCCAAACAGAGGCCCTATCCCTAACCGCCCACCAACTCCACCTCACCGAACCTCAACCCAAACCCCACCTATACCTATCAATAACAACCAACCCCGTGGGTCGGGTCCAGTTCAACAAAACCGACCCGTTAACATCCGTACCAATCCCACGTACCAAGGAAGAAGAGGACCACAACAAAATCAAACCCCTCCCGGAAACAATGAGAACGAGGGTTGGGAGGATGAAGATGGTGAATATTTTGGGTATGCTGATAATGAAGATGTTGGGAATGGTGAAGGGTTTGGCGATTACGAGTATGAGGATGGTGAAACAAGCATATATGGAGAGTACAATGAGGGGCAAGGATTTGAAGAGGAAGAAGAAGTGAATTATGTTCACCAAAGGGCGAGACAACCAATGGGTCGAACAGTTCGACCAGAGAGATTTGGGTATCCTCCTAGACAGGAAGGGAGGAGAGCTACTGGGGGCTACAATAATGAAAACCGAAGACAACCGGTAGCCCCTATGGGTGGAGTTAATGGTCGTTTTAGACCGGCTATTTCGGAGAATGCTTCTCCAATTGTTCCACCAATTCCAGGAATGAGGAGGTTTAAGTCAAGACCGAATTACATCAATGTCCTTCCACATTTTCATGGTATGGTCACCGAAGAACCATACACCCATTTAGCTGAGTTTGCTGCCATCTGTAGCACAATTGGGGATGAGAATTTTGATCAAAGCGAAGTCAAACTTAGACTTTTCCAATTTTCTCTAAAAGATCGAGCAAAGCAATGGTTCATCACATTGCCGGCCAATAGCATCCACACATGGGATGAAATGCAACAAGTCTTTTTGGATGAGTACTATTCGGTTGCGAAGACAGATGACTCCCGAATTGAGATTCGGACCTTTCAACAACAAACGGGTGAGCCTTTACATGAAGCTTTTACACGCTTCAAGGAGTTGTTGAGAAAATGCCCCCACCATCAAATTGAGTTGTGGGAATTGGTAAAATGTTTTGTGGATGGTTTGACTGAAGAGGAGAGGAAGTACTTGAAGTCCACAAGTAATGGGACATTGTTGTCTAATCCCGAAGAAGATGATTGGGATTTTTTAGAAAGAATGAGCCAAAGTTCAAAATCCGAGGCATCGGCTAGCCGAAGAGCCAAACACCCAATTTTAAAATCTGCCCCGGACTATGAGATGAAGGAGAGGCTAGCCTCTATGGAGAAAGAATTGGCCAATTTGAAAATAGGAGAGAAAAAGGAAGTAGCGGGAGTGAAAACCCGTTTTGATGTTTGTGAGAGTTGTGGGGATTTGGGACACAAGGCCATAAGTTGCCCATTGCAAGATGGTAGACAAGAAGAAGTGAACCAAGTTTTTGGTGATAGGAAACCATATGATACAAACTCAAACTCCTATCACCCGAGCTCGAGGAATCATCCCAACTTCAAATACGGGGATGCATCAAACCAATTGAACCCAAATTTCCAAGGTTCAAATCAAGGTACTTCGTCATACCAACCTCGTCAACAAGGGAACTACAATTCGGGCGGTTACCAAAGGAATTCATATAACAATAACCGGAACACAAATTACCCCCCAAAGAATTACAATCAAGATCATCAACAACAAGGTGGATCATCGGGGAGTGATGACGCGGTTAATTCAAAACTGGATGCACTGTTGAGATGATGAAAGAGTCAAAAAGGGATAATGAAATGAGAGACAAGTCTTTTGTGGCGTTGGAAAGACAAGTGGGGCAAATGGCCGAACAAATATCTTTGCTAAAACAAAATGAAGGTAAACTGCCAGTTGACAACACATTGAAGCCACAACATCATGTTAGTGCAATTGATGTGGCTCATGGTAATGAAGAAGGAGAAGAGGAGGAAATTGAGTGTGGAGAACCCTTAGTTCCTATTCAAATTGGTGAATTCACAACTAAGTTGGCACTGCTAGATTATGGAGCGGGGGTGAGTATTCTACCAGGGAGCGTGTATGACCAATACAATTTTGGTCCATTAGAAGAATACAACACCACGTTGGTGTTAGCAAATGCTACATGCACACGTCCTCGGGGGAAATTAGTGGGAGTGGCTGTGAAGATTGGAGAATTCTACTATCCTGGAGATTTCTTAGTGCTTGATTATGCACCACTTGCTAAGGAGGAGCCACGAGTGATTTTGGGAAGACCGTTTTTGGCAACCGCAAATGCACAAATCAATTGCCGAACCGGCACTGTTGACATGACCTTTGGGAAGCGTAAGTTGAACATTAATATTTTTTCAAATTCATTTACATATTCGGTTGAAAATAAGTGTTCAAAAGCAGTCACTACTAACGTGGGTCATCCTCGCGCCAAGGCAAATGAGGGTGACACCAAAAACAAAGGTATCATGTTTGACAGGTTTAATGTGAAAGACGAGCCGAAGGCAATCGAGAAGAAAACTGAGAGGTTGAAAGATGAAAAGAAACCACCCGACCATGTCCAACATCCAAACGAGAAAGTAGATTTGTGTGATGTGAAATTTACGAGAGATGAATCTTGGAGTTGGAGTGATAAGAACCGAAGTGGTGAGGGAGCTAGTGGAAGCAATTTTGTGTTTCAACCTCCATAAGGAGGTAATGTCGGGCTGAGGACAATAAACTTAGCGCTAACCGGGAGGCAACCCGGCTTGTGATTGCTTGTATTTTGTCTTTGCTTTGTTTTGTTTTGTGTGTTAGTTTTCGTCACCATAGCAACACTCAAGTGTGGGGAAGACTCATGGAAGACTTACGAGTCCATTTTTGGTGATGGTTCAAGCACTCTATGATCACCTCTAATCAGGTCCACGTACTCTTTCTCATATTTATGTTGTTTTGATTGAACGAATTTGTTTTTGTTTGTTTTGGTGTGTTTATGTTTGAAACTTGGTTGATTGTGATTGGGTTGGTGCTTATGGTTATGGGAATCTTTGAGTTGGAATTGGGAGTTTTTGGGTATTGGTTATTTTTTTGCACCCACTAAACGCACTTTTACATTTCATAACTATTTACATTGGGACAATGTAAGGTTCAAGTGTGGGGATGTGGAAAATCTTGGAAACCATACAAATTTTTTGAAAATTGTTTTACAAAATGTTTGGTAGAGGTCTTTGGTCATGGTTAATTCATTAAGTTACTCGATTAAGTTTTTCCAAAAAACATAAAAATATATATATATATATATATATATATATATATAATAAATTGGAAATGTTGGAATTGGGAGTAACAAAGTAGAAGGTGACGGTTTGCATGCACATGTCGGTAACCTATTTTCCACCGTTTCTGTGAGGATTTGAGCCAAATTGATATATATATATATATTCTCTTATTTGAGTGTTTAGCCACTTTGTTTCATATTTTAGAACTTGCATATTGTTAATACATGTTGAAACCTTGAACCAATTGATTGTTAATACATATTTTAGAACTTGCATATTGCTAAACACTCATGTATTAACATGTATTGTTAATACATGTTAATACATGAGTGTTTAGCCACTTTGTTTCATATTTTAGAACTTGCATATTGTTAATACATGTTGAAACCTTGAACCAATTGATTGTGCAAAAATGATAAAGGCATTAGGAGAAACCTTTTTATTTTTAGCCATTTTTATGCCTTTACCCGTTAATATCCACTAGATACCCATTCTGAGCCTATACCTTTTCTTTTGACAAAACCCACAACATTCACCCATTCACTTTTTAGCCTTTTATTTTTAAACCCGTGAGTTGGAATTCAATTAACTTAGGTTGTTGCAGTTGCAGTTGCAGTTGGAAAAATAAAAAATAAAAATAAAAATGAATGAATAAGAAATACAAAAAAATAGTATTGGGTCAACATGTGCCCAAAGGTCTTAAATATTAGTTGAGCTACAATAAAAGATGTTATTGGGTCAGTTTAACTCAAGTTTCATTTGATAGTTTGAAGAAATAAGAAATTTAGTGTTGGTGGGTCATTTATACCCATGGTAGAATTTTGAAGGTTTAAGAGTTGATTTGTAACTTTATTAGTTGAATTCCACTCACCTTTAGCCACTTTAAAAATCATTATCCATACCCGTAACCCTAGCCTACATTACAACCCTTAAAAGACCTTTTGATTTGTGCGTTTTAGTTGTGTTAGTAGGTGGAGATGTGATCAATTTGCAAGCCTATAATAATGTGATTCATTGTTTGGTTTCGAGTGAAAAATACTAGCACATCATCGCTAGTCCATATATGAAGCCGAGTGGAGTGACTGATTGTGAGGGGTGTGAACATGCAAAACCATAGCTAGATATGAGTTAAGCGCGTTCCAATATTTTCTTTTGTTTAAAAATTCATAGTTGGTTTGTTGGACTGTAAAGCTGTTAAGAGTATAATTTTTTTTGAATTTTGCATGACCTTGGACCTTAACTTATGTTTAGTGAAAACTATTATTTAAGAATTTGTAATGTGAATTTAAAAGCAAATGACTTTGCTTGAGGGCAAGCAAAACTCAAGTGTGGGGATATGATAAGTGGCCAAAGTTTCATGTATTAAAAGGTGTAATATGTTATATTTATGCAATTTGATATGTGGAATACAAAGGTTTTGTGTAGTCATGCATGTGCAGGTGTTGGAAGCTTAAAATGTGATCTTTGAAGATATTACGAGAGAGTCGGAAGAGACACGGAGAAAACGGGGCAAAACTGCAGGCACAGCGTAAGCCTACACCACCAGCGTAAGCCTACGCCATATCAGCGTAGGCCTACGCCTAAGTAATTTCTTCACAGCAGCTTCCAGTGGACCGGCGTAGGCCTACGCCCTCCCAGCGTAAGCCTACGCTAGGTGCGTTTCAGAAGCGGGTTTTGGGCGAAACAGCCGATTTTCAATGGTTAATTAGGTTTTTCTTCCCAAAATTCGAATCCAACTTTGACACCATAGTTCTTGGGCGATTTTGGAGTTCTTGGAGGCTAAAGAACAAGATTCTAACATCCGATTGAAAGAATGAAGATGGTTTCCACCACCATGAGCGGCTAATCCACCGGTAATCATTCTCGGGTGGATTGTTTGTAAGTTTTTAGGGTTTTATCATGTGCTAGCTTTGAGAAACAATTCTTGTAATCGTTTGGTT
The DNA here is from genome assembly GCA_023525975.1 of Smallanthus sonchifolius. NCBI lineage: Eukaryota > Viridiplantae > Streptophyta > Magnoliopsida > Asterales > Asteraceae > Smallanthus > Smallanthus sonchifolius. Next base: position 17,075,667 of record CM042033.1, read on the forward strand.
TGAAACACTTGAATCTTTGTGTTTAGTATGGTTATGAACTCACGGGAGTCGATAAATTCTTGCACCATTGACCCCGTTAGATGATAATTGCTATGAACTTTGATTTATGTTGAATCTATTGATTAATCTAATTCTATATTGCATACATTTGTCTCGATTTCATTCGTGAATATTGTTTTACACTATTTGCCGATGATGTATGAATGTTGATGTTCTTGGTTAGATTTGGTTAATTAGATTTGGATAACCATTCGATTGTTTGAACTCAAATGTTGGTGTGATAATCCCTAATTACTTGTGAACTTGAAACCCGGGTGTGATACCCTTTTTAATTATTGTTTACAACTTAAACCGTTTTGTTTGGTACTTGATTTGTTTGTTGAGTTTATAAAGTTTTCACTTAAATCATTGATTGTGTTTGGTCAGAAAGACCCGTTGTAACTTCATAATTTGCATTGTTAATTGAAGTTGAGCACCGACCACAAACTCTTCGTGGTTCGACACCCTTCTTACCCTAACTAGTTTAAGGTGATTAGGACACTCTATTTCTTTATCTTTGACCGGTCCCTTCGACACCGATCAGTGGAGATATCCATGAGCGTGGATGTGTGTTGGTTGAGGAGGAAAGAGCTGTTGGGTGGGGTGGGTCCCATTCAACAGTAACTTTTGTTTTTTTTAATTTAATTTTTAACTGTAAATAACTATCATTTTTATAAAAACCATACACAACCAAACTACAATTATCTCTTCTCATCACATTTTTTAGCAAAAATAAGGACCCGAACCATCCCAATCAACCGAACAATCCCAACCAATCGAACACCAATCCGTTTTGGATACATCCGCCGGCGGCGCCCCACAATTTGGTTTTTTAGAACTACCAACTACAACAACCCTTCTCCCCTTTTTCCCCACAACAACCTTTACCGTTTCCATCACCCAATCCACAACAAGACTACGTTCCTCTATTCGAGAACGAAACCGAAGTCGTTCCCGAAACCCAAACCGAACCCGATGTCGTTCCCGAACCCCAAATCCATTCATCTCGCAAAAAGAAAAAAATTAGTTGTATCTACCGGACCTCGAAAGTGGACACGCGACGAGGAAGAGGCGTTAGCAAAATCGTGGGTGGATATATCCAAGGATCCAATAGTCAAAAATGCTCAATCGGGTCAATTTTTGTGGGATCGTGTTTTAGAAAAGTTCCTCAATAAAATGGGTCGTGGGGAATACAGCTCACAAGACACAATAACTTCAAATTTGAGGGAGTTACGTACAAAAACGACGAAGTTTTGAGGTATATAAAATAACCAAAACAACAACCGCAAAAGTGGTGAAAACGACGCCGATATCTTGAATGCTTGTTTACAAAAATATCTAGAGGTTGAAAAACAACCTTTCAAGTTTTTACATTGTTAGAAAATTTTAAACAATTGTTCACAATAGTATAAGGTGCCGGAGATGATTCGACCCCAAACGAGCAGGTCAAAAAGAAAGTCGTCTGATCGGGAAGGGACACCAACTAGCGGATCGGAAGCACGATGTTTCATCCAACTCAATGAATTTTCCGAAGAAAATGAGGAGGATGAACTACAACGTCCAATCGGGAGGGACAAAGCAAAGCAAAAAAGGAAAGAAGAAAGTTACGTCATCCTCGGTTACAGACGAAAAATTGGATAAAGTGTTGGCGAAGTTAGAGAGTTTTACCGGCAAATACGACAAAGTTGAAAAGAAAAAAATCAAACTTTTGGAGAAAGCGAACGAACGGGAGGATCTAGAGGTGTAACGTTTTTAATTATTTTAAATGTAATGTTTTTTAGTTTTTGATGTAATGTTTTTAATTATTTTAAATGTAATGTTTTTTTAGTTTTTTATGTAATGTTTTTTTAATTTTTTTAAATGTAATGTATTTTAGTTTTTATTTAAGTTGGTATATAAAATTAATTAAATTAGAAAAAGAAAATGACTGACGGTGTGGAGATCTGGAATAATTTCCCTCAAATGTGTAGGGGTATGAAAACGTTGTGGAATCTGATGTGGCGCTAACGTGGAGGGGTGTGGAGGTGTGAAAATTGTGGCTAGTACCCTTAGGCTATGGGGAGTACCCCCGTGAAAGATAGTGTGGAACCCAGGTGGCACCATGGCTGGCGTGGAACACCACGCCCCCTGGCGTGGTCCACGAGCATGGAACTCAGGCGTGGAAATCTCCACTGCGTGGAGAAGGGTATTGTGACCGTTGTGGGTTTTTTATGCCGTTGCCCAACGGCTATTTTGGATTTTTTTTAATTTTTTTTTTAAAATTTAATCACCTATATATACATTTTACAAGCCAATAATTTTATAAAAGCCAAACTACAATTCTCTCCAAACCATCACTTTTTTTTGTAAAGATATGGACCCGAACAATACCAACCAACCGAACAATCCCAATCAACCGAACACCAATCCGTTTTGGATGCCTCCGCCGCCTTCCTGTCAATATTTTCAAGGCGGCTCCCCACAATTCGGTTTTTGAAACTATCACCTACAACAACCATTCTTTCATTTTTTCCAACAACAACCTCCACCATCTCCCAATCCACAACAAGATTACTCCCCTTTATTCGAGAACGAAACCGAAGTCGTTCCCGAAACCCAAACCGAACCCGAGATCGTTCCCGAAATCCAAACCGAATCGTCTCGCAAAAAGAAAAAAAAAGTTGGATCTAATGGACCTCGAAAGTGGACGCGCGAAGAGGGTTGATATATCCAATGATCCAATAGTCGGAAACGCTCAATCGGGTCGATATATGTGGGAACGTATTTTAGAAAAGTTCCACACAAAAATGCGTCAAGGAGAATACCGCTCACTAGACGCAATAACTTCAAAGTGGCAAGAGAAACGTACAAAAACGGCAAAGTTTTGCGCTATACATAATAACCGAATCAATAACCGCAAAAGTGGCGAAAACGACGCCGATATCTTGAACGCTTGTTTACAAAAATATCTAGAGGTGGAAAAACAAGCTTTCAAGTTTTTACATTGTTGGAAAGTTGTAAAGAATTGTTCACAATGGCATAAAGTGCCGAAGATGATTCGACCTCAATCGACCGGGTCAAAAAGAAAGTTTTTCAATCGGGAAGGGACACCGACTAGCGGATCGGAAGCACGGAGTTTCATCAATCTCAATGAAGTTTCCAAAGAAAATGAGGAGGTTGAACTACCACGTCCAATCGGGAGGGACAAAGCAAAACAAAAAGGAAAGGAGAAAGTTACTTCATCCTCGGCTACGGACGAAAAACTAGATAAAGTGTTGGCAAAGATAGAGGGTTTTATCGGCATATACGACGCCGTTGAAAATAAAAAAATCAAACTTCGGGAGGAAACCAACTAACGGGAGGATCTAAAGGTGTTGACGTCAAATACCTAACACCTTTCGGGTGAACATCTCGAAGACGTCCTAGCTTTACAAACAAAGATCCGTGCAGGACTTAGGAGGCAATGATTTATTAGTTTTTATATTAGTTTTTTATTATTTTAAATGTAATGTTTTTTAGTTTTTTAAATGTAATGTTTTTTAGTTTTTTTAAATGTAATGTTTATTAGTTTTTATGTTATTTTTTATTTTTATTTAAATTGTTATATAAAATTAATTAAATTAGAAAAAGAAAATAACGTGACGGTGTGAAAATATAGAACCATTTCCCTCAAATATGGAGAGTATGGAAAAACTGTAAAATCTGATATGACGCTGATGTGGAGGGGTGTGGAGATGTGAAAAGGTGTGGGTACTCCCCATAGAATTAGCCTTAATGCGTAAAGCCTTAATGCGTAAGGCCTTAACGGCTAACCCCCATACCCAATTCAAGAATCAGCCCGTCGATTGACCTCCCCCATCGTCGCCTGGTATGCCGCCCTAATACGGGAATTCCACTTAACTGATTGACGACTGCTTCTTCATTTGTCATTTCCTTAATTGTTTTGATTCACGAGGTCCAATGCCCCAATTATAACACGTTACAAAACCTAAATATACATACATAAAAAAAATTAATTGGAGGCCCTACAATATGAGAGGCCTCATACCTAGAGGTGCACAAAAGAACCGGAACCGGAACCGATCCGATGGATTATCCGAAACCGGATCCGGCGAGAACCGGTTTTTTTAGAACCGGTCCGGATATTATTAGAACCGCCGGTTCCGGGACCGGTTCTGGGTTTTTTGACGGACCGGTTAAAAATCGGATAAAAATCGGATTTTTTGGAACCGGTTTTTTTCGGACATTTTGGAACCGGTTCGGAACCGGTTCTAGCCGTTGGGGTTAAAAAAAAAACGGCTATATAGCCGTTTTATGGCCTTTTTTTGTTTTTTTTTTGTTTTTAAGGATTGAAATTTAGTATAAATAGGTATTGGGTGTATGTGTTAGTTCACCACAACATTCTAGCTCTCAAAACTCAAAAACGCTCTCAAAACGCAAAAAAACGCTCACTTTAAGCAAAAAAAAAAAACACTCTCATGGCTTCGGCTTCCGCAAGCACTCAAAATTCGGTTGGTGGTTCTACTAGCGATGTTACGGTTGTGTCAATACTTCCTTGCTCCCGAAACCAAGAAATATGGGCTTATTTCGATTTATGCGAAATGTCGAACGGCTCGCAAAAGGCTCGTTGCAAACGTTGTGGTAAACTTTTGGCTGCGGCGGGAAATAGCAGTTTGAGGAAACATATTGCTAGTCACGCAAGACACACTCAAGAAGGTGAAAATCAAACTCAAATTGGTAGGGATGGAGGAGTTTGGCAATACAATGTCGAAAGTGTTCGTGAGAGAATGACACATTTCGTCATTCAAGAAGGCTTGCCTTTTGATCATTTTGATAATCCGCGCTTGACGAGGATGATACAAGAGACGCTTCAACCGAATTACACAAATGTAAGTCGTTCTACTTTGAGAAGAGATTGTTTAAAAATGTGGAAAAGAGCCAAAAAAGAATTAATTTTAGGTTTTGAAAAATTAAATACCGGCATTAACTTAACAACGGACGTTTGGTCCGCTCCACATGGTTTACCCGAATCGTACCTTTGCGTTACCGCACATTGGGTTCAACCGGAGTCGTGGCAAATGATGAAGCGTACGATTGCGTTTGATTATTTTGGATATCCACATACCGGTGAAAACTTATTTTATATTTTAGACTCGGTAATTCAAACTTATAAAATTCAACCGAAAATATTTTCAATATCTTTTGATAACGCTTCAAATAACACAAACGCGGTCGAAAAATTAAAAATAAAATATGAACCGCCTTGTAACGGTGTTTTTTTTCATAGTCGATGTGTTGCACACATCATTAACTTGGTTGTGCAAGACGGTCTAAACGTCCAAGAAATAAGAGACGTAAAAGAAAATTTTAAAGTGATGTTACGTGAAGTTTTTAGCACAAGCAAAAAAAGATATATAAACTATAGAAACTTGTGCCAACAAACGGATTCCATCTTTTTAGGTCCGAATTGGGACGTACCTACTAGATGGAACTCGACTTGGAAAATGTTTGAATCGGCCTTAAGGCAAAGAATTACTTTAAAACATTTCCATGATGAACTTGTACAAAAGAAACGTTGTTTACAAAAATTTGATAATATAAGTTGGGATATGATCGAGAAACTAACTAATTTGCTTGAGGTTTTTAAAAATGCAACTACATGTTTATCGGGAGTTTATTATCCCACGTCTTCGCTAATACTTCAACAATTATACTTAATATGTAATAAATTAAAAGAGTTTGAATATCACGGCACTATTTTTGAAAAAATGGTAAAACCTATGAAAGCTAAATTTAAAAAATATTTTTCAGAAATGCCGGCCGTTGTTACATGTTCGGCCGCCTTAAACCCAACGATTAATGTAACCGGTGTTGAAACATTAATTGGATCAATATCGGATGATTTAAATATGTTCGAGGAAGACCCAAATTTTGAATCAAATGCAATAAGGGATTTCAATTCGGCTTTTAATAATATGTTTGATTATTATTTACGCAAATATGGTGGAAGTGGTGATCCATCAAACATACGTGAATCAATGGGTTCGGATTCAACTTCTAGTAGTTCAAGGAACCCGATGCTAAATTTATTTAACACTTTAAGAAACGAAAATACTAAACGAGCTCGTGGAACCACACCAAGTAGCGAGCTTGGGAGATATCAAGCAACCGACTTTATTTCTACTCTAAGATCCGAAGAGTTTGAAAACTTTGATATCTTGAGTTGGTGGCAAGGAAGGGAATCCCAATATCCCGTTCTAGCCGCAATGGCCCGTGACCTACTAACCGTCCAAGCTTCCACGGTAGCTTCGGAATCCGCTTTTTCTCTTAGTGGCAGGGTTTTATCTATTCGAAGAACGAGGCTTACACCGGAATCTATGGAGATGTGTATTTGCTTGAAGGACCATTTGGATGCCGCCGAACGTGTACAACATGTTGCAAAACTAGAAGGCGAGCTTGACGTTGAACAAGAAATACATGAATTCGAAGTAGAACATGGGGCGGCGACTCCACTTTCGGACGAAGAACAAGCTTACGATGAAGCCCAACGTATCTCAAGCGAAGAAGAATGAAAACCGATGTTACAAAGACTACGACGAAGAATATTGAAAACATAATAAATAATTAATGCTTTGTGATTCAATTATGTTTTTTGTATTTTTTTTGTACGAACTATTGTTAAATAACTTAAAAAAATCTACAAAATAAATAAAACATGTATTTTATAGTGTATCTTTGTTAATTTTAAATTTTTTTTTTTTCCGGAACCGGTGGAACCGGTTTTTTTTAACCGGTCCGGTTCTAAATATCCGAACCGGTCCCAATAGGTTCCAAGTCTCCACACCCGGAACCGGATCCGAACCGGAACCGGTTCTAATGGATCCGGTTATTGACCAACGTTGACGGAACCGGTCCGGTTCCGAACCGGATCCGGTTAAAAAAAAAACCGATTTGTGCACCTCTACTCATACCCTAGCATGGGACATGGGCCACAATGTTTAATGGGCGGCCCTGTGTGCAAATTATGTGTTTTTCTTATAAAATCTATGAATTAATGCTAAAAAAGCCATGATTATTCATTAATATAACATTAAAAATATAATAGTTATATGTGGGCCATAGGATAAATGGAATATGTGTTTCAAATAAAAATAACATCTTTATTAAAATAACTAGCTTAGAACCGTGTCTACATACGGGATGAAAAATATTAATACATAAATTTCTTAAATTTTTATGTATATATTTTACAGGTGTAAAAATTTATTACATATATACTAAGGATAGAAAACAAAATTCAAAATATGTAAAAACTAATATATAATTGAGTTTCGAAAATACTATTTAATATAATTTGATTTTCATTTACTATTTGATTGAAAATAAAAGTTACATAATTAGATTTCAAAGTTTCTTATAATAAGTGACAATTTAAAATAAATATGTATTATTAGTATAATTAAATTTTTTTTTTAAATATATTACTATTATTAAAAGATAGATGTGTATTTAATAAGAGAGAGAAGCGAGAAAAAAAATGATAAAAATAAATATAGAGGAGACACGTGACATGAAAAAACTTTTATTTATTATATAGTATAGATGAGACATATCATCTACGATAAATATATCCCTTTATATTAGTTACTGAACTCATAACTTACATGATGAGAAACGTGAGTAAATACTTGTATTTAAATTATCCATTAATAAAATTTATTTTCTAAATTAATTGAGAATAATATGAAAGTAGTAATACTAAATCTAAAGAAAACTAAAATGTTATATGTAGTAATAGTAGAACTTTTACACCGGATAACTTTGAAAATCGTGATAACACTTTTAGATTTAAACAATTTGATGGTACTAACGAATTTCTTAATTGGATAATACTCAGAGTTTTCAAAGAAGAGAGTATGAACTTGTGTAATTTTGTTCGTACCCTAGAATGAACAATAAACGTCGTATTTAGGATTTCTAGAAACTGTCTTTTGGCAGTTATTTCAGGTCGGGTCGCTGGTCAAAACGGGTCCCGTTTTACCATTCGAATTTCCATGTAAATTTAAGTACTTTTTATCAAAATAAAAAATTTAATCAGCTCGACCTCAGTCAGGGGCTGCCGCCCCTTAGACCCCGCTCCCATGGGCGGTGCACCCTTGACCCCCCCCCCCCCATTGTGCCCGTAAGAACCAATGAGGTTCCTAAATACTTAGAATCAAATAAACTCAAACAAATGTGCACACATCATGACTTGTTTGATGTATATTAGTATTCTCTTGATCAACAAGTCAATCCAATTACAATTAAATGATATTAATGACACTAAAATCACTAACATTATAAGAAATAAAGAAAACGTCATTTACGTTTATATTAATTTGCAGGTTGCATCCCTTATCTTCAAAAAGCTCACCGACCATCCTTTAAGTTTATAACACTTTACATCTTTTATATTAACTACCATTAAAATCTCTGTTAAATGACATGGTAAATAACCAAAATGCCCTTATCATTAAAAAAAAGAAAACTAAAATCAATATAATCATCGTCTCCCCCCTCCTCTCTCCACTCCCTCTCTCTCTCATCTCATCGAAAGGAAACCTAAAACCTAAATCAACCCAAAGGAAAACCAAGTGTTTCATAAACTTGTTAGGGATAAAAGTCAAACCGATGAAGATCTTGACTAACTAAAACGGTATTTGGATTTTGGGTTGCTGTCTGCCCTAGTTTAACCTACATGAAACTTAATCAACCCTCACTTTGGTTATTCAGAGAATGGCAGTGAAAATCAAAAGGTGGTAATCAGGAAGAACCAAGTCGCGTGAGAGATTGTTAGGGGATGGTTATGTGGTTGCATCAGGGCTAGCTTGGATCGGGAGTTATCAAAGGTTTCGGTTTAGAAGAGTTTGTAGTCACCATCACTAAGGAACATGAGAAGCTAGTGGTTGGAAAAGATTTACGTAAAACAAGTCTTCCCCTTTGAAACAAGCTACTAATCATTTGTTTTTGTTCTCTCAACAGTAAAATTATTCAGTCATATGCAAAACTATTTTCTAAAATTGAAGAAACAATGAGGAAGATGGTGTTTGAAAGCTATGGAGTGCAGAAGTACTTTGAAGGACATTTGAGCAAGAATATTGCCACATTAAATCATTTTGTAGGGGTGTGATACATCAGTTTTTCTATCTAGTAATAAATCTTGTGAGGAGTGGAGATAGGCTTGAATTTGCAAAAATGGGTTTAATCATACTATCATTTTTAGGGGTTTTCTTCAGATTGGTAAATATAAAGAAATCCACAAGAGAAATTGTTGTCCCGATTATTTTCTGCTTTCTAAGCAATCTCCATTGTTTGCAGAAAACTCGTTGGAGAAGAAAGAAGAAAGGGATGCGGTGGTGGTGATGACCAGTTTAATAGAAAATATTTTTACTTTTTAATGATAAGGGCATTATGGTTATTTTTAAAAGTTTAACGGAAAATCTAACGCCCGGTTGACTAAAGGACGTAAAGTGTTACAAATTTAAACTTAAAGGATGGTCAATGTGTTTTTTTAAAGATAAATGATGAAACCTGTAAATTTATATAAATGTAAAGTTCGTTTTCTGTAATTTTGTCAATAAAAATCCAAACAGGTAATATAAATTTGTATTGTATTTAACACAAATTAATCTGATGTTGTAATAAAATTGAAAAAGAACAACTTAAAGTTAGAGAAATTAAGGTTCCTTGAATTTGAAAATTATGAAAGTGTGTTCGAATTACATTTAGAGAAATCAACTTGAAATCAGATTAATTCGATTCAAAGGATTGAAACTCTATAGCGATGGCTTGACAACCACGAATTAGATTTGAAATTCAACAAAATCTAGAAAATTTCCATGAAAACTTGTGTTTGATTAGTGAATGAAGAAATAAAAAGTAAAAAAAAAAATTTCCACCACATCTTTTGGTTTATAGGATCAACAATCGTTTCACTCATTAAAGGAATATTTTAATCTAAGGGAGGAGGGCATGGACAAGGGATGGGCGCGGCACTGCCTAGGACTCGGCGGGAACACCCCCCCTGCCCCTCGTGATTTTTGTGTGTTCTGAGGCATGCACTCCCCGACGGTTATATTTCAAAATACTATAAATACAAAGTACTGTGCGACGCAGAATGTGAAATTTTACGCTCTAAGTTTTAAATTTATAAAATGATTAATACTGAATACTACACACACGCTAGGCAAGTGTACCTATCGTATCAATAACATAGCAAATGTAAGAACAAAGTATCGATCCACGGGACACTTGTGATAGCTCCTAATACTAGACAGTCTATCGTATCTGGTTAATTGATTACTTTGGAAAGGAATTTTAGAAAACAGGAAATAACTTTGAGAATAAAACAGAAGGATGGAAGTTGTATCATCTAGATGCCGAAACTTTTTACCAATGATAGAATAAATCTTTGAATGATTGAAATTACGAAGGTAGTTCCCTAAAGGGCTAGGCTCTCGCTAGAGTAACCTAGATGAGTTGGCGATCTAAAGCTCTCAGAACGTAAAGCTGGTCACCCTATGACCTACTACTATGAAGAATCAACCACCACCTTGTTGATTGAGCTTTGAGAGGAATCCTCACCCGTCGAGGATATTAGAAATCCAAAGAATGGTCGTGTTATAGACACACACTAACACTCTTAGCAAATCTTGACTATGACTTCTTGTAAAACCCCAACCTGACTAGGGCTGGCGTGTCACTATTACAAAAAATCAAAACAAAACATAATTCCATAATTAATGAAGTGATCGTTTGACAAAGGAAATCTAAAAGACCTAATTACATAAAAATATTATAATAATTTGTTTTTCTCTAAACTATCTAGCTCCTCTTCACACACCCCATGATTTCCTTGAGTACCTGTCGTGAAAACATAGAGAAACAACAAAAAAGAACATGGCTGAGCGGAAACTGTTTAGTAACGGAAAAAACAATAGTAGTGAGGTGAAGTCAAAATAATGACAAAGGATAATGGAGATAAGGCTGGGTGTAACGGAGGCGTGAAGGGGGCGAGGTGTGAGCCACTGGGCCATTTCATGGGCATGGAACACCGCCCACTGGGGCGTGAAAGTGGGCGTGAGTGCTTTCACGGGGGAAGGGGCAAACCAAACACATGCAACACCCTATCAAATCTGACAACTCATAATTTCATTTTTTTTAATTAAATATTTAGTTTAGGATTTAATTTGGTTTTTCTTAAATAACTCATGCTTGGTAATTATTTAAAAAAAAAAAATACGCGGGCTTGTTTATTTTATTTTTATGAACATCGAGGTATAAATTTTAACGAAAACGGAGTTGTTTTAAAAAAAACTATTTTTCGTCACGTAAGTGGTTTTTCAAATGATAAGTAATTATTTAAAAAAAACTAGGATTATTGGATTTTAATAATCCCACATTTTACCAATTGGACAATAATAATCCCAACTTGGAATATTCTTACCACCGGTCCCTACTTTCAAACTATTTTCTTACATTGGACCCCCGTTAAGAAAACATAACGCCGTTAGATTTTATATGACGTGCACATCTGCAAAGCGCCGGAAAGTCGAGCCAATCTAGCAGTGGTCTCGTGGTGGGTTTTGAAATTGGCTCTGGTGGTGTTTAAGTAGTCTCGTTTTTTCGACAGGTCCAAACAAAGACAACGCTGGTGTTTAACGAGACTAGTTAAACACCACCAGAGCCAATTTCAAAATCCACCACAAGACCACTTCTAGCTTGGCTTGACTTTCCGGCGGCTTGCAGATGTCCACTTCATATAAAATCTAACGGTGTTAAGTTTTTTTAACGGGGGTCTAATGTAAGAAAATAGTTTGAAAGTAGAGACTGGTGGTAAAAATATTCTCGGTTGGGATTATTATTGGCCAATTGGTAAAATGTGGGATTATTAAAATTCAATAATCCAAAAAACTATAATGTAGTTTTTTATTTATTTGAGAATGTATTTTTTTTTATTTTATAATTTAGTTTTTTATTTATTAAAAATAAAAATTTAGTTAATTATTAGTTAGTTGTTAATAAAATAAATGTGGGACGTGAAACTACTACGCACATTAATGATTTTATCTAGTAATTGCCCTTGGACAGTAACGTGACAGGACGTGAATCACTACGGATGACCTAACAATGACAAAGGACGACAAAAGCATTATAATTAGAATTATCATAAGCATAGTAGATACATGTCATAATATAATAACCATATGAATCACTAATGCAACTAATACAAAACAAATGTATGGTCAAATAAGTCATATAGTAAGGAGTGATACCCAATTGAGAACAATAAATAAATAAATAAATAAATAGTGTACACAAACCCGACGGCCTAACGTACCAAATTTTGAGCCGTATGTGGGCACACACCATCACTCACCGGAACAAAACAAATATCATATGGTTGATCCATACACCTCCCCGGACTATTACTCATCGAGTACCAGAATATGAAGACGCCGTGAACCAGTCACACCGTCACGAAAAGTGTTATGCCGTTGATGCCCCAATGATGCACCGGTGGAATCAACCCATTGAAGGCTTGCTCGAGTATTAGATTCGAAACAAATTAAATTAAGATATGCAACAGTCATATGTCTAATGCAACAATCTCACAAATCACAATAACGGAACATGCAATAATGAGTAGACTTCTAATAATTATATCGCATGAATAACCAACTCATAATAAGAATTTCTAATGAACGTCACGGATGCCCGAAGGCCAAAGGGATCGAAATGATAAAAGTAAAATATATTGATACTAAAAGTAAAAGGTATACGAATCCATACCTTAATAGCAAATCGCAATAACCAAAATAAACCTTGAACTTAGATTAAATGTCACGAAAACCTATGATATATTATGATCAAGGTGTCGCTGCGTAGACTAAATATGGATGATTGTGATCAAGTCAGTCTGAGTGGCTCGGTATTGCTGGAACGTGGTAGCAAAGTGAAAGAGGCCTTCTAGTTTCTAAAACTTGTCAGAATATTCGGAACTAGCGGAGAGAATGAATGTCAGGTCGATTGGTGGCTCGACGGATGTCGATGCACAACGGTTCAAGTGTAGGGACAGAGAGGGACTTAGAGATAGTGCTACAGAGATCGAGTGAGGGAGAACAAATAAGAGAAGGAAATGAAAAGCAATGAGTTTGATGGTTGTCGGCTACGAAGAGAAAACTTAACAAAGCACTCACCATAGAAATAGAAGACTACAACCCTAGAACTGAAAGGACTCGAACCAGGTTCCTCTCGTAGTTGGCACACATAAGCATAAACATAGTTCTTAAACTTTGAATAAATAAATAAAACACAGCGTATGTCTATTACAAATTTCATAGTTAATTAAAACTTTAAACATTCATTGTCTAAAACCATAAACTAAGTCATGGGGATGTTAGTCTTCTCAACAAGTAGCCATCCAACCATGTAACTCCAAGCCCTTGCGGCTTCATATCTTCTCTTTACCTTTATTACCTGATGTGCACACTAAAGTTCAAGTTTTCAAAACATTTGTAAAGGGAGTCTCTTTCTCATGTCAGTAGTATAAAACGTATTTAACGAAAACACTCAATACAATACTATGTATATACCTCATAGTAACGTACTAAATTATTATGTGCTCTGTTATATTAATTCATACATTATATGTCTACAATCTGTTTCTTTCTTTACTACCCACAGAGGACCTCTTAAGTCCACCAATGACTTCTCTTGTCCACAAAGGACTTCTTATGTCCACGAAGGACTTCTTATGTCCACGAAGGACCTCTGTCTTTGTCTCCGTAGGAACCTCTTTCTCAGATGACTGTCATTACCAGAGCAACTGTCGTTACTCTCTCTGTCCGGTTGCAACTTCACCCGTTACAGTGCACTGTCAAGCACTGTCTCGGTTATTCATATGGCAGGCATACAACTCATGCCATGACGCTGTCATAGGCTTCGAGTAGCACTAGTCTCTAGGACTACGCTACTACCTCAAGACTTTCTTCTGTGTAACCATACTCTGGCAGATTAGACAACGTATTTAACTTATCTCTTTCTCTCGGTTATTTATAAAACATATAATTAAATAAACATGTTCTCTGTTTTTTTTCTTGTTTATAAATCGTTCAGTTAAATAAACTATTTTTTTCTTCTCTTTCTGTTTAAAACATTAGTTAGATAAACCATTTCTTTTCTTATCTGATGCGTTTAAGTAATAATATATATTTATTATAAACGTCTATAGTTTCGCTTGGTCGTCTTCTTCGGTAGAAACTTAGGGTTTTTGCATGAGAATGGCGGCCAGGGTGTCTGATCATGTTAAGGTGCTAACTTTTTACATTCAAAACTCGTGTTTCATGTGCGTGATGCTAGATCTATGTTTATTTTTGGGTTTTAAATGTAAAAATCCAACCTTTTTGATCAAAAACTCATAAAACCCATAAAAACTTAAAAAACTCAGATCTAGAGCAGATCTTACCTCGTAATGGACTGATTCTTCGAGATTCTTCATGTAGTCGATGGAGAGACGTGTTCGAGCGATCTCGGGTCCAAAACTGTCACTTTCTCTCACTAGGATCTCTCTCTCTCTAGAACTTGAAAATGAATGGTGGAATGAGGAGGTGGTATGGGGCGGCTAGGGTATGTAGCTCCCCCTCACTTCCTTTTTTCCCTCTTTCGCGTTAAGTAGAATCCGAACCCTAGGTTTTCTATTTCTTTTTTAAGAACCTATTTATTTAGTTTTCATTATTTTCGGGATGTTACAAGAACGCTGAATAATAATCTTAAAGAGCAGATCTTCACTTTAGAACCAAACCAACATCAAGATCAAAGATAGATTAGATAAATGCAAATATACATATGTAGCGTAAGAACATGAATCAAGATTAATCAAATCAACAAAGCTTCATAATAACAGTTAACAAATTAGCATTCTTGATCAAAATTCATCTTAACCTATATGACATGAATAAATTTAGCTACTCTTAATGTTTAGAAATCAAATAAACAGATTCAAGAACATAATCAAAGATGACCAAGAATAGTAGAACCAAACGTAAGTCTCCAGTCTTCAATTCTTCTCCCCGAGAACGATCTCTACTTCGAATGCTTCAGTCTTAACCTTCCTCCTATACTTTGAACTTCCTAACAGTGGGTTAGGGACCTTCTACTTCTCAAAAAGTCTAGAAAACTCGAATAGAACTTGATATATATATAACTTTTGGTCATCATTTGCATTATATAGGCTTCGATTAGGGCTCCAACATACGACCCGTATACAGTCCGTACGCTATTCAAATACGACTATGAACTTGGAACTTGGACAATCGTACGACCCGTACATGACAGTACGACCTGTACAGGACAGTACGACCGTACAATGTCTCCTACGACATTTCTTATTTTCATCCAAGTCATTTATATTCGATATCTTCATGGTTTCTTCTCCATATTTGCTCATATTCACTAAGTAAACCTGTTAATTCACTGATAATGCAATTTAGAATAAAAAGTAAGAATTCAGAGTAAAACAATTCAAAAATTGGGACTAATATTTGTTTTTATTAATTTATTTAAATTTAATTTTAATTTTATTTATTATAAATAAATTATAATTTAATTAATTAATTTAAAAATGTTTAGGGGGTGGACTGTGGTGCATTCTCCCCCCCCCCCCCCAAATTGTGACAACCGTGATTTTTCAGTTCCAATTTCATGTCACTAAATATCTACGACTCATACGCGATGCATTATTAGAATTAGTTTATATACAAGCCAATATACGATCCATTAGGTTATCCAATAAACTAAGATCATTACCATAAATATATAAAGATTGTTGACTTTTTCTTTAGCTTTTCATTCCTTTTTTGTCGAGGAGGTCAAATATATACGATCCATTGGACTCTATCTTGGCCCAGATGAACTTTCCTGCCGAGTGGAGAAAATGGATGACTACCACTTTGTCATCTGCTCGTGCTTCCGTACTGGTCAACCGGTCATCTACCCAAGAATTCTCCTTCTCTCGGGGCCTGAGACATGGTGAACCTTTATCCCTCTTTTTGTTTATTTCTGGTATTATTAAACAAGCGTGTTCCATTGGTATTTTTCACGGTATTAAAATGTGCTAATGGTTTGTCGTTATCTCATTTCTTGTTTGCAGATGACGTTGTCTTCATCGGTGATTGGACCCAATCCAATACTGTGAATCTGAGAAGGTTATTGAGATGCTTCTACCTCGTATCGGGTCTAAAAATTAATTTGGCTAAAAGTTGTCTCTATGGCATTAGTGTGGATTCGCAAGAAATCCAAAGCATGGCTGGCTTATTACATTTCAAAATAGACTCATTTCCTTTCAAATACCTTGGGTTGCAATGTAAGGCCCCTTTCTCGGGTAACATCACTTGTTGGATTTACTCATAAACATAGTCATAAATACTGAACTTAAATTAAAAACATTCATCATTCAATTACATTTCATAACAGCGAAAGTCTTAACAAATAAAAAAAAACACAACATTGTCTTAACAAACAAAAGTGGGATGTCAGTCTTGTGTCGGGTAACCTTCACGCCCTCGCACGACCTTTTCTTCCGTTACCTGAAATGTATACTTAAGTCAGCTAACGCTGGTGAGTTCTAGTTTAATGCGTTTAGATATAAACATTCTTTTCTTTACTTCATAAGTAAACATTATTATAAAGTTATTCATATAAATACGTATTCATAACCTTTGCTTTTCTTTCATCTTTCTTTTCTTTATTAATGTGATTACATATATATATATGCGTTCACCCTTTTTATTTCACTTTTCTTAACATTCTTTCCTTATCTTTCTTGCGTGATTACATAGATATGCATTCACCTTTACTTTCTTTACCATTTATTGGTCATACACATAAGGGTGATCAACCCGCCTTTTACTGCGTATGTCACAAAGACATACGCCCTTAAGCTACCGTCGTAGCCCTTTTACTCGTCCGGTCCTAGAAACCGTCCGCCTTAACTTTTCCGTCCGGCCAACCTTCGGCCGTCCGTCTTAACCGTCCTACCGTCGTAGTCCGTCATATTCGCCCGTCTGCCATAAGGCATCCGTTTCCCACTTGAACTAATTATACAGCCGAATATTGATTTAGCGACTTACTCCACCGTAGTGGCCTTTATTTCTAGCTGCATAATAGTCAAGTGGTCGTCCGTCTACCGTAGTAGTCATTAGCTTCGTTTCCGTCCATAACGTATACTTACATTCTTCGCATGCAATATATATTTATAAAGCAAGGTTTCATTTATTTACGTTATACCATTCATTCATTCATTCATTCATTCTTTGCAAACATACGTGTCGTTCTTTGTTCGTAATTCATTATTC
This sequence comes from Smallanthus sonchifolius, assembly GCA_023525975.1. Taxonomy (NCBI): domain Eukaryota; kingdom Viridiplantae; phylum Streptophyta; class Magnoliopsida; order Asterales; family Asteraceae; genus Smallanthus; species Smallanthus sonchifolius. The sequence goes on from CM042033.1 coordinate 17,093,078, forward strand.
TCATTCATATGTATCTACACATATACCTTAATATATCACGTATGATCACATTGACATTCATTTCATTTATTCATTTAGTGTATACACTTCAGCCCCAAAACATTTATAAATCATTTGCACATAACTTAGAAGGGGGCACATAGAACTCACCTGATGAGTAGTTTTTGTAATACACTTAGCTGGCTACTGAGCTTCACTAATGTCACTCACAATCTGTATAATAAAGTCATATACATAAGGTAGTGCTCCTAGATGACACTAGACATTACTATGCTTGAACCTAGTGGTTTCGATCGATTAGCTTATATCGAAACTTGGTAGTTTCGATAGGTTGTTCCTGTCGAAACTTGGTAGTTTCGATAGGTAGTTTCGATAGGCTGCTTATGTCAAAACTTGGTAGTTTCGATAAGTAGTTTCGATAAGTAACTTATGTATTATCTTAGCTTCGGATCGGGGGCTCATATCGAAACTATAGTAGTTTCGATTGGGTCTGCATATATCGAAACTGGGTAGTTTCGATAGGTCTGCACATATCGAAACTAAGTAGTTTCGATGGACCTGCACATATCGAAACTAAGTAGTTTCGATGGACCTGCACATATCGAAAGTAAGTAGTTTCGATGGGTCTGCACTTATCGCCTTCCCCAAAAATCCGAATGTTCTGCATGCGAATCTGATCATGTCGATATCTAAATTTTCTTGGATCAAAACGTTCGTTTTTCATTCTAGATGCTATACCTAAGTTCACTTTCAAGTTTCATCCGTAAAATCGTTATCTTTTAGCCAAAACCCGAAACTTTCCAAAACGAACAAAAACTCATAATGTGATCGAATCGTTACCTGGATTGTAATTCTGATTCGGAGGTTTTGCTCACGGGAACAGCAACAACGTTCTCCTGAATTCCCGAGTTGATCCGTCACTTTCTCTCTCTAGACCCGAGCTCTCCTTTCTCTCTCTAAAAGCTGCGTGAGTTGGGGAAATGAGCAGGGAAGAGGGCTGCCTTGCCTCTTATGTGCAATGGGCTTCCCTCGGCCCATTGAAGCCGGGCCCAGGCCCGCTCTCTTTTTGTTTAAATGTTCCCACTAAATCACTGGTCTCGTTATGTTTATTTGTTTTATTATTTTTGGGATGTTACAAGTCTACCCTCCTTAAAGAGGTTTCGTCCTCGAAACTGTTCATACGTTAAACAATTTAGGGTATAGTCCCCTCATCTCGTCTTCCTTTTCCCATGTAGCTTCTGACCCTTTTCTGTGCTTCCATTGTATCTTGACTAACGGTATCGACTTATTGCGTAGTCGTTTTTCAGCTCGGTCAAGAATGGCTATTGGTTCCTCTACATAATTCAGACTATTATCCACTTCGATCTCGTCGTAAGGTATGTGAGCTGTGTCGTCAGCTAGGCACTTGCGTAAGTGGGACACGTGGAACGTAGGGTGTATTCCATTAAGCTCAACGGGTAGGTCGAGTCTGTAAGCAACTTGACCCACTCTCGCTAAAATCTTGAAAGGCCCGACAAACCTTGGACTTAGTTTGCCACGCTTCCTAAATCGAATGATTCCTTTCCACGGAGACACTTTCAATAGTACCATATCCCCTACTTGAAACTCTAAATCCCTTCTTCTCTTATCCGCGTATGATTTCTGTCTGTCTTTTGCGGCTTTCATTCGAGCCTTTATTTGATCAAATTTCTCGGAAGTAGCTTTGACCACTTCGAGACTTGCGAAGTCCTTTTGTCCAATTTCCCCCCAACAAACCGGGGTCCTACATCTCCTTCCATACAACATTTCAAATGGCGGCATGCCAATGGTTGAGTGATAGCTGTTGTTATATGAAAATTCTGCCAATGGTAGATGGCTGTCCCAACTCCCACCGAAGTCAATGATACAGGCCCGGAGCATGTCCTCCAAAGTCTGAATGGTTCTTTCAGATTGACCATCGGTCTAAGGGTGGTAAGCGGTGCTGATGTTCAGTCTAGTGCCCATCGCTTCGTTGAATTTCTTCCAAAATCTGGATGTGAATCTAGTATCCCTGTCGGACACAATTGACAGTGGCATACCATGTCTGCTCACAATTTCCTTGATAAATACTTCTGCTAGCTTTTCAGACGAAGAAGTCTCACGTATTGGAAAGAAGTGAGCACTCTTTGTCAAGCGGTCGACGATCACCCAAATGGTGTCATTGCCTTTAGCTGTTCGCGGTAGCTTGGTAATGAAGTCCATTGTGATCTCCTCCCACTTCCATTCTGGTATTGGTAAAGGCTGCATTTTACCGCATGGTTTCTGGTGCTCGGCCTTAACTAGTGAACACGTTAGGCACTTGTTCACGTACTCGGTCACATCATTCTTCATGCCAGGCCACCAGTATTCTTTCTTCAAGTCTTGATACATTTTGTTTGTCCCGGGGTGGATAGAATAGCGAGACTTATGGGCCTCATCAAGTATTTTGGCTCTAAGCTCGCCAATCTTAGGTATCCACATTCGGCCAAACCTAGTTCGTACACCGTATGCATTTGCATCCAAGTTCCCTTGTTGTCCTACTATTCTTTCCCGTTTCACATTTCTTTCTAACAGCGCTTCATCTTGTGCTTTTGCTATTTCAGCCATCCAATCTGGTGTTATAATCAGCTGACACGCTTTGATCCGGATAGGTGCCGATTCTTCCTTTCTACTTAAAGCGTCAGCCACTACGTTTGCCTTGCCCGGATGGTATAATATCTCACAGTCATAGTCTTTCAGTAGCTCTAACCACCTTCTTTGTCTCATGTTTAATTCCTTTTGTTCGAAAAAGTACTTCAGGCTTTTGTGATCGGAGTAAATGGTGCATTTAACTCCATACAGATAGTGCCTCCATATTTTCAACGCGAAAACTACTGCTGCTAATTCTAGATCGTGTGTTGGGTAGTTAACCTCGTGAATCTTTAGTTGCCGCGATGCATAAGCAATTACCTTTTCCTCTTTGCATGAGTACGCACCCTAAACCTTGCCCTGAAGCGTCAGAGTAGACTACCAAGTCTTCATTTCCCTCAGGTAGTGTTAAGACTGGAGCTTGAGTTAATCGTGTCTTAAGTTCCTCAAACGCGTTGTTTTGGGTTGGACCCCATTCATACTTTACTTCCTTCCGTGTCAGTTTGGTTAGTGGCGAGGCAATTCTTGAGAAATCTTGAATGAACCTTCGATAGTAGCCTGCCAATCCTAGAAAACTTCGTATCTCTGTTGGTGTCTTTGGGATGTTCCATTCCTTTACTGTCTCGATCTTTGCAGGATCCACCATGATGCCGTTTGGGTTTTTTACATGACCTAGGAATTGGACTTCCCTAAGCCAGAACGCGCATTTGGAGAATTTTGCGTACAACTTTTCCTGCTTTAGCACCTCCAGAACCTCCCTTAGGTGACAGTGGTGATCACCCTCGTTTTTCGAATATACCAGTATGTCGTCTATAAAAACTATCACAGATCGATCCAACATGGGTCGACATACTCTATTCATCAAATCCATGAACGCTGCTGGTGCGTTAGTTAATCCGAAGGACATCACGAGAAACTCATAATGCCCATAACGCATGCGAAACGCGGTCTTTGGTACGTCTTCCTCTCTTACTTTCAACTGATGGTAACCCGACCTAAGATCGATCTTTGAGAACCAACTCGCACCTTGTAGTTGATCAAAAAGGTCATCTATCCTGGGCAGTGGGTATTTGTTCTTTATTGTTCTCTTGTTCAGTTCGCGGTAGTCAATGCACATGCGCATGCTGCCGTCCTTCTTCTTTACAAATAGTACCGGAGCGCCCCATGGTGAGATGCTCGGTCTAATAAATCCTTTTTATGTTAGTTCCTCTAGTTGAGACATCAATTCTTTCATTTCTGACGGAGCCAATCGGTAGGGGGCTTTGACAACGGGCTCAGCTCCTGGAAATAAATCAATCTGAAATTCTATTTCCCGATCGGGTGGTAACCCAGGTAGATCCTCAGGGAATACTTCCGGAAAGTTGCACACCACGGGTACATTCTTGAGTTCTTTCATTTTCATTCTATCATCAATAACATATGCCAGATAAGATTCGCAACCGCGCCTCATGTGACTTTCGGCCTTGATCATCGAGATGACGTTTGGCATCGTGCAATTCCAATCCCCATAAACCGTAATTGGACTGCCGCTAGGAGCTTTTAGGTGTATCCTCTTACGTTTGCATATGATTTGAGCTTCGTTGGCAGCTAACCAATCCATACCCAATACTATATCGAATCCTCCTAAGGTAAGAAGGAATAATCTAGATGGAAACTTATGTCCCTCTATTTCTATGATGCAATCATCTGTTACTTGGAATACTGCCGAATTTTTACCCACGGTAGTTTGTACGCTAAAGGCCTTTACTATGGTGTTGATAGTGCAATCCAATTTACGACTAAATGCATTTGATATGAAGCTTTTACTAGCACCAGAGTCAAATAAAATAGCAGCATGTTCATCATTTACTAGAAACGTACCTGATACGACATCAGGGTTTCCTCTTGCTTCTTCCTCAGTCAAGGCATAGGCACGAGTCCTTGCCTTAGGCTGTTCCTGCTCCCTATCCTTTCCCGAACCAGATTGGCCGGCCTTCCTGCAGTTCTTTGTCAAATGTCCAAACAATCCACATACTTGACACTTGACGTCTCTTACACATTCTCGGGAGAAGTGCCCCGGCCTTCCGCACTTATAGCATGTGGTGGTGCCAATTTTACATTCGCCAAGATGTTGCCTTCCACATTTCTTGCAAGTTTCATATTCATCCAATCTTGGCTTCTTAGTTTCCGTTGTTACATTCCCTCTCCCGGTTCCTCTAGACGGGTTCTCCCACTTTCTCTTTTGGGTTTCTGTTGGTGGGTCCTCATTGGCATAATCGTCGTAGACGATTCCGCTCAGGTTCACTACCGACTCGAAGGTCGAGGGTAGGTTGGCTTTCACGTGGACACGGACCCTTTGAGGTAGGCCCTTCACATAATACTTGATCATTCGCTCTTCTGTCTCCACCAGGTGGGGTACTAGCTGAGCCAACTCATTGAATCTAGAAGTGTACTGGCGGTGTGTCTTGTTGCCAGCCTTAAGGTTTAGGAATTCATTTTCCACGTGATCAATTTCGTTCTGGGGACAGAACTTTTGAATTACCAGCTTTTTCAGTTCTTCCCATGTCATTCTTGCAAGAGCATTTGGGGACTTTGTCCTCTGAATGTTCCTCCACCAACCTAGGGCCTCATTGGTGAAAGAATGAGCAACATATTTAACAGCCTGGTCGGGTCGACACTCGCTGATGTTGATTACAGCACTCATCCTCTCTATCCATTCAAGCGTAGCCACCGAATCCTTGCTGCCATCAAACTTGGGTGGGTCTCCATCCTTGAAACCTTTGTAAGTACACCCATGGTTGCTTGATACCACTTTTACTTTATCCCCGTCACTGTCATAAATTTTCTCTTCATCGTTCCCTTCATCCTCTTCTTTGCTTTTCTTTAGTGCCTCAGATAGTAGGTCAGGCAATACCTTCCTCAAAGTGAGCACAACTTCACGGGCAATAGCATCCCTGACTTCAGGTTCCAACTGTATAGGCCCTGGACTGTCGTTCCTAATTGGGGTCACTTCTGTTTCGTGCACACTTTCTGTGTGCTCTGCGTGCACACTCTCTTCTTCTTCAAATCTTGGGTTCAGCGGAGGTCTACCTCGTCGGCCAGTGCGACCACCTCGAGGTCCTGTTCTTCCTCCCCCAGCCATAATTCTTAATTTCCTGATAGTTACAAAGGGAATACATCAATGTCATTTCTTCAGATCATAGTTTGGAACAGTACGAGCAAGGTAAATTCTTAATTACAGTGACCGGTTTGTGATTACTAATTTACATTGCTTTTCGGGTTCAAAACTCTTCAAATCAGTCATGGCATTAACATCTATTTGTTCTAAGTTATGGTATCTATTCTTATGCAAGAGCCTTAACTTCATTACTTACTTACCGTGCTGGCGTTGGCGTTGGTTACCCATACTGACATCCGTGCGTTGGTCCCATAATCAGTTTGAGTCTAGACATTTAGGGATGTCTAAATCTCTCAAACTATTGCTCTGATACCAACTTATAAGGCCCCTTTCTCGGGTAACCTCACTTGTTGGATTTACTCATAAACATAGTTATAAATACTGAACTTAAATTAAAAATATTCATCATTCAATTACATTTCATAACAGCGGAAGTCTTAACAAATAAAAAAAAACACAACATTGTCTTAACAAACAAAAGTGGGATGTCAGTCTTGTGTCGGGTAACCTTCACGCCCTTGCACGACCTTTTCTTCCGTTACCTGAAATGTATACTAAAGTCAGCTAACGCTGGTGAGTTCTAGTTTAATGCGTTTAGATATAAACATTCTTTTCTTTACTTCATAAGTAAACATTATTATAAAGTTATTCATATAAATACGTATTCATAACCTTTGCTTTTCTTTCATCTTTCTTTTCTTTATTAATGTGATTACATATATATATATATATGCGTTCACCCTTTTTATTTCACTTTTCTTAACATTCTTTCCTTATCTTTCTTGCGTGATTACATAGATATGCATTCACCTTTACTTTCTTTACCATTTATTGGTCATACACATAAGGGTGATCAACCCGCCTTTTACTGCGTATGTCACAAAGACATACGCCCTTAAGCTACCGTCGTAGCCCTTTTACTCGTCCGGTCCTAGAAACCGTCCGCCTTAACTTTTCCGTCCGGCCAACCTTCGGCCGTCTGTCTTAACCGTCCTACCGTCGTAGTCCGTCATATTCGCCCTTCTGCCATAAGGCATCCGTTTCCCACTTGAACTAATTATACAGCCGAATATTGATTTAGCGACTTACTCCACCGTAGTGGCCTTTATTTAGTCTACCTTTCTAGACTTCCTTCTCTAGCTGCATAATAGTCAAGTGGTCGTCCGTCTACCGTAGTAGTCATTTGCTTCGTTTCTGTCCATAACGTATACTTACATTCTTCGCATGCAATATATATTTATAAAGCAAGGTTTCATTTATTTACGTTATACCATTCATTCATTCATTCTTTGCAAACATACGTGTCGTTCTTTGTTCGTAATTCATTATTCGCATTCATATGTATCTACACATATACCTTAATATATCACGTATGATCACATTGACATTCATTTCATTTATTCATTTAGTGTATACACTTCAGCCCCAAAACATTTATAAATCATTTGCACATAACTTAGAAGGGGGCACATAGAACTCACCTGATGAGTAGATTCTGTAATACACTTAGCTGGCTACTGAGCTTCACTAATGTCACTCACGATCTGTATAATAAAGTCATATACATAAGGTAGTGCTCCTAGATGACACTAGACATTACTATGCTTGAACCTAGTAGTTTCGATCGATTAGCTTATATCGAAACTTGGTAGTTTCGATAGGTTGTTCGTGTCGAAACTTTGTAGTTTCGATAGGTAGTTTCGATAGGCTGCTTATGTCGAAACTTGGTAGTTTCGATAAGTAACTTATGTATTATCTTAGCTTCGGATCGGGGGCTCATATCGAAACTATAGTAGTTTCGATTGGGTCTGCATATATCGAAACTGGGTAGTTTCGATAGGTCTGCACATATCGAAACTAAGTAGTTTCGATGGACCTGCACATATCGAAACTAAGTAGTTTCGATGGACCTGCACATATCGAAACTAAGTAGTTTCGATGGGTCTGCACTTATCGCCTTCCCCAAAAATCCGAATGTTCTGCATGCGAATCTGATCATGTCGATATCTAAATTTTCTTGGATCAAAACGTTCGTTTTTCATTCTAGATGCTATACCTAAGTTCACTTTCAAGTTTCATCCGTAAAATCGTTATCTTTTAACCAAAACCCGAAACTTCTCAAAACGAACAAAAACTCATAATGTGATCGAATCGTTACCTGGATTGTAATTCTGATTCGGAGGTTTTGCTCACGGGAACAGCAACAACGTTCTCCTGAATTCCCGAGTTGATCCGTCACTTTCTCTCTCTAGACCCGAGCTCTCCTTTCTCTCTCTAAAAGCTGCGTGAGTTGGGGAAATGAGCAGGGAAGAGGGCTACCTTGCCTCTTATGTGCAATGGGCTTCCCTCGGCCCATTGAAGCCGGGCCCGGGCCCGGGCTCGCTCTCTTTTTGTTTAAATGTTTCGACTAAATCACTGATCTCGTTATGTTTATTCGTTTTATTATTTTTGGGATGTTACATGCAAGTTGATGGAAACATGAATCTCGCTAAAAACTAGAAGCCGATTATTGATATGTTTAAATCCAAATTATCCAGTTGGAAAGCTAATCATTTGTCTTTTGTTGGTCGTTTAACATTGATAAAATATGTTCTAAATTCCTTACCTACCTACTACTTTTCTCTATATATTCAGGTTATAGACAGCTTAGAGCGAATGTATAGAGTTTTTCTTTGGGGAGGTACGTCAGATAAAGCTAAGATAAACTGGGTGGCGTGGAAAAAAGGTTATGGCCCCAAAAGGACCAAGGCGGATTAGCTCTCAGCTCACTTCGGGAAGCTAATATTGCAATGCTCTCTAAATGGTGGTGGTGGTTTAAACAAGAAAAACATGGGATTTGGAGAAAGTTTATTAGGGCAATCTACTTTAATTCAAGGTCATGGAGTTCCATTCCTGCCAAAGTCTCTTACCCGGGTCCTTGGAAACAAAATTTCAAAGTCTCACACGATCTATTGCAGTTTGGAATCGACCTTAATAAAGTTATCAAAGGTGTGTTGGGTTGTGAGTCGGATATCATGTTTTGGATTGATAGCTGGATTGAAGTGGTTCCCCTGGCCTCCAAATTTCCAAACCTATTTTCACTTGAAATGTCGAAGACTACTACGGTTGTTGATCGCCTGAAGTTATCTAATGGCTTGGTTTGTTGGTTCTGTGAAGGTCGGCTTCCTTGGTTGGCGGGCTGCTCGGGATCGACTTCCGACTGCCTATGACCTCTTGGCTAGACATGTCCAGGTTCCGTCTCCCTTTTGTGGTTTTTGTGGCGATGTGATTGAATCTGCCGAACACATTTTCGTCTCTTGTTCTTTTGCTCAATCAGTTTGGGATTACATATTTTCCTGGTATAAACTTCCGCCGGTGTTCGCCTTTGGTATTAGAGACCTCGTGGATGTGCATATCCATCTCCATGGCTCCAAGAAGTGGAAAAAATCTATTCACTCGGTCATGTTAACTGCTATTTGGTGTCTTTGGAAGGCCCGTAGTGACTTGATTTTCAATCAACGGGTGATATCTCTTACTTTGATTATCGAAGAAATTAAAGTCCTTGGATTTCTATGGTTAAAGACTCGATCTAAAGATATTAGTTTGTCTTGGATCTGAAACTTTTCTTTGTATTAATTTGATGTTTTGTTTTAAGTGTTGGTGGATGTAACTGGTGGGTCTAGCTTCCGCTAGTTCCCTTTATATATATCTATAATGTTTTGTTGCCCATTAAAAAAAAAGTTAAGTTCATGGAAATTAAATTCATTTTTGTCACATTAAAACTCATCTTCTAAATTATTCCTCATGATTTTTGTTTTAGATTTAGTAGATGTTTTCTTACGTGTCCAGTCCATTTACAGCCACCATCAAGCACATGCTTTAGCCAAAAGTAAATTTTTTTATTTTTTGGAAAAACCAAGAAAATATATCGGTGGATGAAGAAGGATGCTTACAACTATGGTGGAATTCATCAATTTTTGTAGTCCATTTGTCAAAGATTTACCGTTAAAAGACCGTCGATTCCTCGACCGGACAATTCTCAAGGCCAAAAACCCTCCCGTCATTGAATTCCCTCACTGTGAATTTGCCGAGATCGAACACGTATCAAACACCGCCGATCTCTACAAATAAGAATTGGCTTACCGATAATTCTGATTTTCACCGTAACATTTTGAAAAGAGATAATTGTCAAAATGAACATTTTGACTAAGAAAATTGGCAAAATAAACATTGATTTTTTATGTTTATCAAAATAAATATACTCAAATGGAGCAATTAGAAGACGCCACGTACCACCTTTTTGTTTGACCCGGCAAGCACCTAGCCGCAAACCTGCCTAGTCGGCAAGCACCTAGCCGCAAACCTCCTTAGCCGGCAACCCACCTGTCCGGCACCCGTCTAGCCGCCAAACATCTTCCGGCACCCAACTAGCCGCCAATCACCTTAGCCGGCAACAACCTAGCCGGCAACCCACCTAGCCGGCACCCGTCTAGCCGCCAAACATCTTCCGGCACCCAACTAGCCGCCAATCACCTTAGCCGGCAACAACCTAGCCGGCAACCCACCTAGCCGGCACCCATCTAGCCGCCAAACGTCATCCCGGCACCCACCTAGCCGGCAAAGTACACGTGGGCAGGCCCCTGTGTTGACACGTGGTCGGCTATTTTTGAGCCTCCAAACTATTTTTAACTTGCATGTCACATTATCATTGGTTTGTTTTGGATTTGGATAATTTTTTAGTTTCAAAAAGTCAATGTTCATTTTAGCAATTTTGTAGTCAAAATGTTCATTTTGACAATTTTCTCTTTTGAAAAACTCAAAATCAAACACTGTAGACGGAGAAATGTGGACCTGGACTAGTTTTGAAGCCTTAACGACTTCGACGGTTCGACCTACAATTAGTTAGTCATTTTTGCGGCGGGTTAGTAGTTCGATGACCGGAGAACAAAACATTTTATGATGAAATTGTTAAATAAAAAGATTTAATTTTTTTAACTAATTTTAATTAAAACGACGTATTTTTGAAACATCCCAAATCAATTCTAACTCTTCCCTACTTCCTAGAGACCAGTTACCTCGATCCCCGTGCCCTCGTTCCGGTAAAATATCTAACTTTCGCTTATTTTCCGCACTCGTGCGTTAAGGCGTTACTCGAGCTAGGAACTTGATTAAGACTTCCACTTAGCAACCAAGGACTACCCTTAGATAAGTTCAAGCCTCGATTAAGGTGAATATGTTCATTCGCTTTGTTTTCGAAATCTTGAAAATTTTGCGTTTACAAATGGCAATACATGTATTCAAAAGTTTGATTCATAAAGGCGTCTACGGAAAACATTCAGGCCATAAGTATACGTAAAACTTGATCAAGGGATACACGCTCTTGGAAAGTCGGAAGGTGCAACTTTCTCCAGAGCTACTTTATGAACACTCGCACCTGAGAATTTAAATTCTTAAAATAGTTGTCTTTACTTATAATAATATTTTAAATAAATATAACTTTCATTCTCAAGATCAAGCCTTATGGCTCCCGCTAGAAGTCCTCTGCAAGCTAACACAAGAGAAGTAAAGTAATACCGACACGAACCACAAGTTCCAGCTAGGACTCGCACGATTCGTTGAATACCCAAACCTCCAATCAACCCATAAGATTAAACCTATACTAACTCGGTCGTTGCTAGCGCCAAGATTTGTATATTGTACGTTACAAACTCAAATAAGCTTCCAAAACAAGAAGCCTTGTTTACGCAAGAGGACTAGCCACGAATGACCATACAAGTGACTCCACTAACCCTTAGACAACGTGTGGAAGTGTTCCAACAGCAACGGAGAGTGGGTATAGGTTGCATGTTGTTTACTCGAATGAGAAGAATCATTCCATATTACAATACTAAAAACATAAAATAAATAAAGAAAAGCTAAAACGGACCCAAACCGAGAGAGTTCTAGCTCTAGCAGAGCACTAGGGCCTTCACAACCTTTGGTATTGGACATCTAAAACACTTGAATGAGCTTGCTATTTATAGGCAAATATTTTGGCAATGCACAATTGCACGGGCGTGCAAAGTACCCTTTTTTTGCACGTGAAGGAATCTGGCAGCTTTAGGGAGTACAAGGGCAGATTCGGCCCTTTGCACGGCCCGTGCATTGGAATGCACCCCCGTGCATTGGGCCTCTTCTACTCCCTGTTGACTTTTGACTTCCTGCTTTGACTTTCTAGGTCCAGGTTCATTCAATTGACTTCCGAATGCTGATTTCTCCTTGATTTTGAGTGATTTCTTCATGTTTTTGCAAACCAAGGTCAACTTTCCTGTTGTAATACAATTGAATAGATTAAGTATCAATTCTCATCGTATTGTCTATAATTGTGATGAATATGGGATAATTATGCTTGTATAATATTTATATATTATGACATATCATAACACCCCACACTTAAACTTTGCTTGGCATCAAGCAAACTCATGCTTGATTATACCCATAGAAGTAAATTATTGATTAAAGGGACATTTACATATATCTCCTTCCTAAGTTTCTTTATTACATATTTACCCAACCCTAAAATTTAATTACATATTTCCCCTTCCTAAAACCTATATATTACATATTTATCCAATTCATTTAAAATAACTTATTTTATTACCATTTTACCCTTAATCAACCAATTAAAGTACTATTTATATATATCCCATTCCTAAATATTTGTGAGGGACAATTGGGTAATTTTAAGTTAATTGGAAAAATATGTAATTAAAGTTTGGGGTTGGGGATATATGTAATTTAGAAGTTTAATAGGGGGAAATATGTAAAAAAAACCTTTATTAAATGTTAATCCATAGCTTTCGTCCCAAATGGTTGAATGAACTTCTTAAAAACGATGATTTGGTGTTTATACCTTTAGTAGCAAGCCCAACATACTCGATGGAACTATGATTATGCACAAAATTACAACCTCACAAATGTTCACTCAACACTCAGGTTAAATATATGGATAAAGTATGTCAAGAAGAACACTCAATGCTATAATTAATGCTTGCATAATCATAAGCTTGTATAGAAATCCAATCTCCATCAATTGATATAAAATATGTGCATAAATCAAGAGGGCTTTGTAAATGGTTGTAATGATTGGTTTGGGGTTAGGGTAGGAAGTATTTGAGAAAAATGGCTAAATGTTGAAAATCTAACTTAGCTTAATGATTAAAAGGTAAACGATCTCTTATTAAACCTAGTTTAGACATTATGCCTAATCTAAGGACTCTTTTAAGGTCAGATTGTCAAGACCAAATCTCCTCTTTAAGAATGTCAACTTCTTCTTGTCTTTGAAATACACATTACTATCAATCCCTCATAGATCATTTAGTTGTTTCCTCCTATTACATCCACTTTGATCAGCCTTGCATGCTCCAATTTTTCGATTAAGTTTGATTCTCTTTTGATGAGATTTTTTTAATATCTTGGGCGGTTATGAATTTCTTGTTGTTACCCCCTTTTCTTTTCATAATAACTCTTTTTTTATTTAGAAACCGAACACGTTTCATTCTTCGAACATAAGACGAGTCTATAACTAGTGACGGATAATCGTTCCTTAATTCATAGCTAAGTCGATTTTCAACGAAAAGGGTTAAAAATATAAAAGGCTAATTTTTCGGGTTTATGGGTGTGAAATGTGAGTTTAGAAATGAAAAAGGTTTAGGCTCAAAGGGGATAATGTTTAGGGTACGTAAAAGAAAAAGAAGAGGCTAAAGAAAATGGGTTAATCCTAATGTCTCAATCATTTTTATGCATTCTTTTAGTCTATGATTTTGAAATGTATATTTTGCATAAGTTCTAACATGCAAGACAATAATTAGTAAATACTCTATCAAACGAAATGAGCATGTGAATTATGTATGTATGATAATGCTCGAATAGGCTCAAAGTCTCACATGAAACGGAAGGTAAAAGGTAATAAAGTAAAAATGTTTATTTCTTTCTTTCAGTTGTGCTTCCTAATCTTCCCTATTTGTTTCATGGATTCACTTCAACGGTATTCCAAATTGTTGGTTTTAATATTATGTCGATTATGTCAAATGATTTTTAAGACTCTTGCTTTTAGACTATTTAAGAAGCTGCCATGTTTACAAATTATTATTTTTTTAAATGTTTTTATTACTTCTATATCTATTTTAATTCAATAGATTGGGTGGTTGTTAATCATGCACTTGTAATACTTAGGACAAAATCAGGCAGCCAATGTATTGGTAAGCTTCCACCCCACACTTAGAATTGACAATGTCCTCATTGTACGAAAATATGATATGTAGTTGTAGGTCCCTTCGTGTGTGTCGGATCGTTGCATGCAAGTGGTCTACTAGTCGGACCGGGTGCGGAATACCCGTGACTAGGCGGAGAGTCTAACTAAAACAAAGTAAACCAACACGAGAGTCACAATAAAAGCTCTTTCTATTATAAACACTCGACAGTTACAAAGATAATACAAATTGCGTACTTAACAAACTGAGTTCGTCTAAGATATGAGTTCTGCGTACTTAACCTGTGTGAACCAAACCTATTTATACAGACCTGATGCCTGCGCACTTAGCAAGTGCGCAGGACCAAATGCTCTTGCGTACTTAGCAAGTACGCATGGGTCTTCCTGCGTACTTGCTAAGTACGCAGGAGCTTTCTCCTGCGCACATGTAAGTGCGCAAAACACTTAGAAGAAATGAAACATACATTATGTAAAAGTAAATACAACTCGATAAACTATTACATAACGACTCTTACATACAAAGACAATTTACAGACATTAGAAATACAAACTAAGATTCTATCCAGTGTGTTGTCACAGGAAAGTGCATCAACAAACTCCCCCTTGACAACAGCTCGGGATCTTCATCGTCTTCAGTCTTCAATCTTCAGTCTTCACAGCACTGGTTCCTTAGCCTCCATCTTCTTCTTGTAATCAAGGCAGAACTTAATCACCTTGTCATATTTAGAAGCAAGGAGCTTTGTCCATTCGTCCGTGTGGACACAGTAGCGTTCCGCTAGTACCTCCAGATCTTTCACAGAAAAGTTGATGAAGCAGACTTCATCAAAGATTCTGATCAGTTCTTTTGGTACTGTGTTCCCACTCTCGGAACGAACCTTTCCCATGATCACAGCCTCGCCCGTTTTTGGATCTACGTACCAGTACCACATGTCACCAAGAATATCCTGAGATAAGTTGCTCAAGGGAATCTTAGTTTCACATTGCACTGGCTTGTATACCAATCTCTTTATGTGCTTCTTAGTCACAGGATGTACAGCGTGCTTATCCTTGACTCTTCCGGGCACTTGAGGCTTGAAGTATTCAAATTTCCCTGATCTTGCTTCCTGCTGTAGTGTTACCCACAAACCCATTGCTACTGCATGACTCGAGTGACTCAGCAGGTCGCGGTTTGCGAGGTTCACAAGGTCGTACTTGGGCAAAGAGTTGAACGCCTCACTGGTTGGTTTCAAGTATTGAACCCCTCCAGATCTTTTGATGGTGAACAGCTGCTTGTCCTCCTCGAACCTAACATCCAAGATCATACCTGTAGCTCCGTGCTTGTCTGTGATGGATGTCTTTTGCCACACGGGAGCTGGACCCTTAGATGATGTAGAAGGCATGTCTTTATCTTTTGGTGCCTCGGGGTCCACAGGTGTAGGGTCGACTGGGGAGGCTTCAGTTGTAGCTTCAACATTACTTGCCATGTCAACTGAGTCTGTGTCGAGCAGAGATTCGAGCGATGGTACTTCAAAGATCTCACCATCCTCTAACTCGTACTCTCCTTCCCCATCGCCCTTGGGAATCTCTATCACCACATCCTCATCTTCGTCATTCCAGTCATCACCAGAGTCGATCTCTCCTTCTTCTAGATTGAAGAGAGCATCGATCTGTGCTTCTTTAGAGTAGTCAGGCTCTAGATATAGGATCTCATCATCAGATAAGTCCCTAAGTACTTCAGCCACTGACTTCCCTTTATCACCACCACCACCAGATGTATCACCACCCTCTTGCTAAGTAGACTCCCCCTCAGCCATTGGAATAGAAGAGATGGGCACAATCGCCAAAGCTTGGTGCTCACCTCCACTAGGACCGGCTTCAGGATCCTTATCTTTATCATCATCCTTAGTCAAGTCGACTGGATGACAAGGCTCAGCACCAGTGGATTTATTTTCTTTCTCTTTCTCCTTCTCTTTCTCTTTCCCTTTCTCCCCCTGAGCATCAAGCTTCTTGGTCAGTTCTTCAACTAATTTGACCATCGCTTCGTGCTCTGTTCTCTGTAAATCCATCCTTAGCTCAAGTGAAGTTCAGTGGCCCAGAATCATTTCATTGGTTTTCATCAGCAGCTCGTTCTGTGCCATAACATTCTTCAGTTGCTCATTTGTCCCTGTTCTCTGGCTGTGGAGAATCCTAACTTCATCGGCCAGGGAGTTAATCTGTGCTTGTTGAGCATCAGACTCCTCCTTTGACTTTTTAATTGTCTTCAACAGTTCAGCAACTTGGGTCTCTAAGACATTGATCCTTGCTTCATACGGATCAGAATGCCTAGATGATGAGGCTTCAGCATTATGGATGGGGGAGGAGAAGATTGTGTCAAAGTCAAACCCTTATGAGAAATCACCATAGTTGAAGGGTTGACCTGACGGCTCAGTGGTGTGAGGCGGGTGTGGGGATGTAATGATGGGAGTGGGTGTTATGGTTAGGGTGATGGTGACTGACTCCGTGAGAAGTGGAGTAGTCACTGTCACTTGGACGGTTGGAGTAGGGAGGGTCGCCGTCACAGGAATCTCCTCTGTGACCGCCGTGTGCCACATTATCTTGTACTAGTGGCCTTCTCCTCCTTCTGTACAGTTGCTGTGCTGGTGGGGTAGATTCTGACTCTGGACCAGCTTGTACTTGCTGCACAGTCGGGATCTCTACAACCCTGGGGATAGCAACCTCTTGCCTATCGCCCCTCTTCTTATTGGCACTCTCTTGCCTTTGTCTTTGTAGAGCAGCATCAGAGTCAGAAGTCGGCTCATATTCGCTGCTCGAGCTTTGTCGCTTTCTTTTAGAAGACGACGCAGGCAGGGTTACCTGTGCCGATTTCCTCGGGTGTGCCTAGGATGGTGCGTCATCGGAATCAGAAGAATCTGATTCTGTTGCTTCTGAATCGGATTCCTCAGCACCACCATTACCACCTTCGTCATCACCTCCATCACTTTCATTCTCTTCTTCTTGTTGTTCATCAGAATCATCACTCATCTCTGGTGCTGAATTGGGACTATACCAATTCCAATCTTCTGGCGCGACATATGCTTCATTAAGCAGGTGGCCAAAGAGTTCAGTATGCACAGGGGTAGGATCTACACTGCCTGGCTTTAAAAACTGAGCAAATACTCTCTTGTCCACCCGTTTTACTTGCAGTCTCTCCCCGATAGCACGTAGGTTTGGCAATGCATCATCAATCAAGAGTTGCACAAACCTCGGGTACAATAGGAACCTAAACTTCTCTGCTGTATTGATCTGATCATTGATTGCTTTGAAGATGTAGCGAGAGAAGTTGTAGCCCTTAAGAGACAAGCCCACCATGGCTGCTGCAAGGTCATGACCCATGGCATCTTTCCCCGCTTTTCTTGACGAGATGCACACGATCATGATGTGGGCAAAATACCGCCATTGATCCAAAACCCACATCTTCTTGTAAGAAGCATAGTCCCTCGCTCCTACATATCCCATTCTATGCCTCCAACATCCATCCACATAGTAATCTGGATAGGATGTCGGGTCGGTAGCGAGGTCTCCGAGGTGCAGGACTCTTCTTATTGTATCCTCAGAGAAAGCAATAGCCCGACCATCAACGGTAGCCCTTATGACATTAGGGGATACCGTGCAGTCGTGCTCTGCCGTCTCCTAGAATTGCTCCAAGTAAGGTCTTGAGACTGTTGGGTTAGCTGAGATTGCATAACTTATTCTTGATCGGTTCAAAAAATCAATGATCTGTCGATACTGCAAAGCTGCCCCTTTCCACTCAGGTTGAGTAACAAGTTGAATTCATCAGTGAATGCCCGAGCCATAAACTGCAGAGACACACAAAAAACATAATCAGAACAACGTATATTATTGAAGATGAACAAACATGACACGGTATAGTAGGTACACTATGTACAAAAATTTCAGACTTGAAAATTTTTCTAAGTGTTAGTCCTGCGCACTTAGTAAGTGCGCAGGCTTTTCCTCTTGCGTACTTAACAAGTACGTAGGAATTGCTTCTTGCGTACTTGATAAGTGAGCAAGAACAACACTTGGCAAGAAAATTTCAGAATTTTAACAAGATGACAGATTGCTCAAAGACCGGGTCAAGTAGGTCGCGACTAGGTTGGAATCTAGGATTCGAACTTATGGGACCATTACTAACACCAGTAACTACCAAACCAAGACCAATTTCGACTTAAAAAGGTCGCCCAATTCCACTGTCGATTAAGATTCCACCGATGGCTAGAATCGAGGACGAATTGGATGAATATGGAGTCGATTAAGAATCCCATTAGCATAGAAATGTCAATAAGTTACCCAAACAACCCCAATTTTACCCAAAATATTTTGGATTTAACCTAAAAATTTCTAAGTTACGAATCGGTCCAATGTCACGATTTTATGGATGGAAATCGTCTAGATTCTCACCAATGAGATGATGAAACTATAGACGGGACGAAAAAAATGGTTTAGACACACTTGATTTTGAGTTAAATTTGCAGAGGGAAGGTGATCGGTTTGAAAGCTTGAAACTGAAAGAATTTTCTAAGTGTCACTTTTATACCCCTCACTTATCGGTCGTGCGTACTTGTTAAGTGCGCACGAGTTAACTCTTGCGTACTTACAAGTACGCAGGACTTAACTCTTGCGCATTTACAAGTGCGCAAGACTAACTCTTGCGTACTTGCTAAGTGCTCAAGGTTTACTTCGTGCGAACTTGACAAGTATGCACAAGCCTTAAGTGCGCAAATTTGAAACTCAGATTTATGAAGATTTTCAGATCAAATAACGAACAAGATAAAAGTATTCATTCACGAGGTTTCATATACAATTCATGAAGGTTAAACATAAAATATTTTTGGCTTTTTCTAATTAAACTTGAGCAATGCATAAACTTAAAATCTTTTTGTTCTTTTCTAGATAGATATATACAAGTATTCACACCCACTATTTTTGATCAATGACACGAGTAGAGGATCATATCAGGCTATCTTTTAGTAAAAACGATACAAAATAAACATCAAAGAATATGGGATCATGTCATGGATTACTCTTTATTCATACGTAATAAGCATATAAACAAGTAATTCAAGTTGACAATATTATAAGAGTTGAAACTATACGCATCTTTGTATCAAGTTCTTGTGTATTAAGGTATTAATTATAAGATATATAACGTGTACCCCACTGAAATGCTATTTTTAACTTGCACTATCTCAAGGCATCTAATATTTTCCCAATGATTTTCTAGATTTTCAGAATGAAGCTACATCTATTAGCACAGGAAAAATCAAGCAGAATCCATAAGAATTATTAGGAATCATAAGATTCAGAATCGAGTGATTCATTTGTCTTGGTTTATTTGATTTTCTTCAGTGAATATCGGAATGATGATTTAAGATAATATATATGGTGTTTGAGTTTTCAAGGTAAGGGAATCCAACTTTTATCTGGATTTGATTTCAATGAATCAGGAGTGATTCAAGGGTGAATACATGCTCAACGGTTAATGTAGAGACATGTCTTGATTCAATCTCTCCTTGCATACTTGTGAGTATGGGCAGTGAGATGAACCGCCTTAATTGTGCTAACGACATAACCCGAAACTGATCTCAAAAGAAAATTATTGCCAAAATCTAACATCCTTTATCTGAAAATGATCTTTTCTATTCTTTTACGCACACACACTTGCAAACATGGGTTCAAATCACGGTTGTAATTTAGATTTAGTTTCCACACTACTAGTGATTCAAAGACGCATACAGCCTACTGAAAATTCAAATTACATGTAAATAAACAGATTAAAAACATAATAATTTAAACAATTAAGTAAACATGACGCAATCATTTCTCATATGAGCAGTCTATGACGTTTAGATCATTTCTGATGTACTATCATTTCCTCTTTTCTCAAGTTAACTTTGAAATTTTCTACATTTTTTTTTGGTTTTTGTAAAATATTTTAAAACTAAAAGAACTATACAGAAGATTTAAAAGAATTAAAAATTTAACTTTCATGAATTGAATTGAGTTATGAAAACTTAGTTTTCACTCAGGATTGAACATTCCTATCAAGTTGACAAGATGCTCAAAACGGGATCGATCAAATGCCTTTGTGAAAAGGTCAGCAAGATTGTCATCCGTGTGAACTTTTACAAGTTCAATTAAATGCTTTTCAGCACAATCACGGATGAAGTGATGGCGAATCTCTATATGTTTAGTTTTGGAATGTTTCACCGGGTTATTTGTGATGGACATCGTGGCATTGTTCTCAATGAATAGAGGAGTTCCAGTGAAGTTTAAACCGTAGTCTCTCAACTTCTACTGAATCCACAGTATCTGAGAACAGCCGCTCGCTGCAGCAATGTATTCTGCTTCACAGGTTGAGACAGAAACCGTTGACAGCTTCTTACACTGCTAGGAGACCAGTCTGTCTCCTAAGAATTGACATCCACCAGAAGTTGACTTTCTGTCAAGGTTACAACCGCCATAATCTGAATCAGTGTAGGCTTTGAAGTCGAATGACTGCTGCTTAGAGTACCAAAGACCTAATCGGGGTTTCCCTTTCAGGTATCTGAAAATTCTCTTCACGGCTATCATATGTGACTCCTTTGGTTGAGACTGAAACCTTGAGCACAAACATACAGCAAACATTATATCGGGTCTTGAAGCTGTGAGATACATAAGTGATCCGATCATCCCACGGTACAATCTGCTGTCTACATCCTTTCCATCTTTGTCAGGATGCAAACCATGATTGACTGGGATAGGTGTACCATAAGTACTGCTATCATTCATCTTGTATTTTGATAAGATGTCCTGCACATACTTAGTTTGATGTAGATAAATGCCATCCTCTCTTTGACTGACTTGCAGACCCAGAAAGAACGACAATTCACCTATATTACTCATTTCAAATTTCACCTGCTCGAATTCCCTACACATCCCATCATTGGTAGACCCAAAAATGATGTCGTCGACATATACTTGTACAAGAAGAATGTTGCTATTTAATTCATTTAATAAATGATATTTAATGTTATTTAATTCATTTAAAAAAAACCGGTTCAAACCGGTTTTCAAACCGGTTTTCTAACCCGGTTTAGCTAAAACCGGTCCCAACCCGATTTTCTTCAGAAATCCTCAAACCGGTTTCAAACCAACGGTTTTTGGGCAACCCGAACCGGTTTGGTCCAAACCGGTTTAACCCAAACCGGTTTGCCGGTTTGGACCGGGTTAAAAAAAAACCGGTTTTTTTGTGCACCACTACGCGTGGGTATGTTTTGCTAAAATTATGAATTGTTAAAGTAGATCTGAGTTATGATTCCATTGCAGCTTTTTTGAGGACGAAAAAAGGTTAAGTGTGGAAATGTTTCATGTAGTGCGAAGAACACATATTTATTCCTATTGTTTTAGTGCGTTTTTGATTAGTTTTATCTTTGTTTTGAGTCATTTTTGTATACTATTGAGTCTGTGTTGTGTTTACGGGTGCTCGTGAAGATTACAAGTGAATACATGAAAAAACCGAGCAAGAAAGTGAAGCCCAAAGTTCAAAAGTCAAAAATGTTGAAAATTAGTCTCTCGCGGTACGCGAGAGAAAGAGGAGAGTCTCGCGGTACGTGAAGAAAAGGAAATTTAGGCGTGACTAATTTGTCCCTCACGGTACGCGAGGGGCTTGCTAATTTATCTCGTGGTACGCGAGAGACTAAAAATCCGAGAAAAACCCTAGAATCGATCTAAAAGGAATTTGATTGCCATTATGCAAAGAGTTCGGTTTTTACCGTCTGGAGAAGAGCCAAGGGTGATTTTGGGAGCAAGGAAGCAGAATTGAGTGCAAGATCGAAGCTTTTGGATTCCGGGTTCGTTGTAATAGCGCTTTCGGTTTTCAAGATTCAATCTTTGTGTTTGTTTTCTGAGATTAAACCTATAACTATGTTCTTTTACTTCTGTTTGGTTGTTTGGAGCATGATTCTTGGCTAAAACTCATATACTGCCTGGGCCATTAGATGATTATTTGTTAAAGTTACGATTTTTACTGGTTTTTGATATATTGATGGTTTATTGATTTTGTAAAGGTTTCTTGATATTAATTGTGATGAATATGTATGCTTAGATCTGATGTATGTTTGATTATGATTCCGTACGTTGATTGTGGATGTCTTCCAGCTTGATTTGCGTATCTAGGTCATCGACTCTAGGGTTTGTGATTGTTCGTGTGGTTTTGCTAGAGATAGTAGCCATAGGAGTTGTGATTAAGTGTTAATTAGAACTGAGTGTGTATCCTGACTCAATACCCGAGAAGTGAGAGATAGTCATTTAGTCTTCGTCAATTAGAAATCCGAGTGTCAACTGTCTGAAAGGAAGTTGGTTTAGGTGTCTAGTGATTGTTGCTATTCTGAGTCATAGTTGTTATCTTGAGATTACCCCGTTCATCTTCGATGTATTGTGGACAGTGAGACTGAAAGGTGATCTGTCTTTTGGGTAGATTATCATTGTTGGAGAGACTGAAAGGTAATCCGACCATCTAGTGAGTTTATTACATCTTTAGGTTCCTTAGTTGGTGACACCCTAAGAGTGATTAGGGATCCACTAGGTAGTCTAGAGTTGTTTCCTTAGAAACCCAGATCCATCATAGTTTCCAATACCGGTAGAAGTTGTGCTTTGCAAGTAGGATTCCGACCTAGGTAGTATTCTTCCCATCTCTGATATTTCCTTAGTCTTTAACTTGATAGCTTGAGTCGATCTTTTGTTTGCTGCATTAGTAGTTAATCTTTAGTGTAGTCATCCCCCCATCAATCAATCTTTAGTCCGAGTCAGAGTCTAGTATAGTTATAGTAGTTTCTCTAGGGATCGATAACTCGGTTTACCATTAAGCTATGCTACACTCGATAGGTCCACTTGCCTGTCAGTGCGGTTTAGTTGAAGGTACTCCATTTATTACTTAGGAGTCTAGGTTAGGTTTTGTTAATTTTTATATAGACCGTCTGGACGACATCATTACCCATGACTGGTCAGACGAGGGTAAATTGAACGACGGTTTTAAATTTGAAGGTTTGATAGTTGTTGTTTCATTTAAATTTAAAGGTTTGAAGTTGTTGTTGCATTTAATAAAGAGGCTGTGGTTGGATTGGTGAAGAACTGAAGATGACGATGACGATGGCGATGGCGGTGGGTGGTGGTGCTTAGGTGGATGGTGGTGCTTAGGAGAAAGAGGGAGTGGTTGATAGTGGTGGTCGGTGATTTAGATGGGTGGCTAGGGTTTTTAAGGTTTCCTGGAGAAGATGAAGAAGAATCGTGATTGTTATAATTTGATTTTTTTTTTCAATTCAAGTTATGTGAATTACATAAATGATCCCTGTATATTAAGTTTAGTAAATTACTCAAATAGTCCCTCTAATCAAATAGTGTTAATTACATAAATGGTCCCTTTAGTTATAAATGGGTATTTTAGTCATTTCACCTTAATTTAACAGAAAAATTAACGTTTGTTACTGTTAATACCCAAACTCGTTACAAAATTGAAAGCATAATACCTATACTTGCAACTTGAAACCCTTGGTACCCATACCCGTTACTTTTCACAAACCACAGGAACTATCCGTGTAATTAACTCTAATTTTTATTTTTGATGTTAAGTATATTAAAAGTGTATGCATATTTGAGCCATTTTTCTTTTACCCTAAAAAATGTATGCCCAATTGGTAAAACAGAAAAAACAGAAACCGAAAAGAACCCATTGTAAAAACCGAAAAAATCGAAACCTAACGGTTTTCAAAAAACAAAAAACCAAACTTTCGGTTTTGGGTTTGGTTTTACCCCAAAACCGACCCATACACACCCCTAGTCACCGTTACCCAATTAGACGAAAACGGTTAAAATCAGATTATTTGGTGAGTTCAAGTGTTAAAAAGTTTCGAATTTGACGAAAAGTGATTTTGGTGCCAAATCTCATTGACGTTTTTTGTAATTTACGCTTTTTTTTTAAATATACATTGACTTTAGCCCACTCCAAAATAAACATATTAAAAAACAACCAATCAGAAACCATCACATAAGTTTAGCCGGCTAGATTTCTACTTGCAGGCTTGAATTTAGCTGGCACAAATAACTTGGAAAGATACAATGAGTTCTACAAAAAAACTAATCAAAACAGACCCCGTGTAGAAAGATGCCGACTGAAATCTAGCTGGGATCAAAATGTCGACTGAATTCTACCCGGGATAAAGATGCCGGTTAAAATCTAGCCAAGGCTGCGTGACGTTTTTTTAATTGGTTTTGATTGGTTTTTTTGTGGATTCATTGTACTTTTTAAGTTATTTGTGTCAGCTGAAATCTAGATTCCAGACTGTATTATATGACGTTATTAACTGGTTGATTTCGAATATAAGTCGGTGTAATTTTATAAAAGAAAAAGGTCAAATTGTATATTTCGGTGATTTTCCCTTTTATTTTTGATAAAAAAAAACAAGTAAATAGAACCCGTAAAATTACTCAAATAGTAATTTGACCCAAAAATTAGGAAAAAAAAGTAGAGAGTAAAATATTTAATGACTTTTAATAACCATAAACCATCCACCAAATCATGTACAAGTTAATTTGCATAAGATACAAACATCTGTTTTGCTTGCTCTCTCACTCGTGGTCCCGTGATATAACACGTAACAGCTTCTCATCGTCAAAAGGTAAGAAATACAAAAATGCATGTGATCCGACGTCTTTTGATTAGATCATACTTTAATACGATCAACGATTTAACGTTTCTATTTAAAAAAAATAGGAGGTCCCGCGTGTTGTGGCGGTTTCTGACCGATAGTGTTACCGCGGAAGAAAATAACGTCCTCAAAAGCTTATAAAATAAAGTTAAAACCTTTAGGTAAACTTATCGTGCGCGAGAAGAACGCAAAAAAAAATAGCAGCAACTTTTTAAACCAAAGCTGAAAATGAGAAATTATAAAAAGAAAAGTTGCCAAAAATTCCGACCAATAGTGCTACCGCGGAAGAAATTAACATCCTCGAAAGCTTATAAAATAAAGCCAAAACCTTTAGATAAACTAGCCACGCGCGAGAATGTTAAAAAAAATAGCAGCAATTTTTTAAACCAAAGCGGAATATAAGAGAGTAGAAAAAGAAAAATAGCCGAAGAGAAAAGAAAAGGGAACACCGGGACAATGGAAAAGAGAGGATAACACCTGAACCATCTCCACCAACCCATCTTTGTGTCTTAAATGCAAAAGTAATTGTATTTGACAACTTCCAAAACAAAAATAAAAATAACAAAGCATGGATGTGCATGCTTGTACCATAGCAAACCAACATGTACATTTTCTACGGTAACTTTTAACTCATATCCTCAACTTGCCTTTTTAATATTTACCGGTAATTGTGTCCTGGCGTGATGTAACTGGAACAAACTCTATAGCAAACAACCAACTATTCGTTAAAGAATTTAAATCAATATAAACGTAACGGTGCGTTAAGCCGAGAATTTACGTTAAGTGAGGGGTTGATAAAATTCAAAATTTTTACGTAAACCCATGCATTATAGTGAGAGTATTGATAATATTAAAAACCTTATATAAAGAAAGAAACCGTAAAAAAAATTATCACGCTCGTTATGACGCGTTAGATAATGAAAAAAATTAATTTCTTTGTAACTCGGCTTGTTAAAACGCGAAATAAATCAATGTTTTTGAAAAAAAATAAATTAAAAATAAAATTATAAGATAACATCAGAATAGGTATTAAGATGTCAAGAATTTAAGAGACATGGTGCAAGCTTACCACTCGGGCAAGATGCAAGTTTGTTTATATGGTGATGCTGTTGGGTTAATCTTGATGGGTCAACTCATGGAGTATGTCACGGGTCAGGAGCAGAAAAGGTCTAAAGTTGACCGAGTTTTTGGGAGCAAATTGAAAACCAGGAGATCATGGCATGAGTTTATTATTGTTTTTTTTAATATAAATAGGAGTTTTGTGTTTGCATTTATTTGTACCAGAAAGCATTACGAGAAGAGTTAATAAAAGAGTAGTGTTGAATGCGTGTGAGTTTAGAAGCAGTAATCTTTTTCTGATCAGAGTGTGAACTTTGTTAGTGTTTTGGGGCCTGAAACAAACAGATTCATATTCTATATGTATAAAACTTTAATTTCTAGATTCTCTGCATAAAATGTTGTACATTGCGCTTAAAAAACAGTTAAAAAGGAACAGTGATTTCCACACTCAAGCCGCCGTTGCTTTTTAATATTATTTAAATTTAGGATTACCTGTTTAGATAAAAAGACTGGTCACTAAACACTCCCCCTCCGCCACTCTATGACCAAAATCAGATTCCTCGATGAAGAGTGAACGACCATCACCGTAGCACCATCAATAGCACCTCCTCATCAAGGACGGTTCAACCTTTTTAAAGACTTAAAAAAAAAAAATTCAGGGCCTTTTTTTCCGAATTCCATTGTTACATAACT
Source organism: Smallanthus sonchifolius (assembly GCA_023525975.1). Taxonomy (NCBI): domain Eukaryota; kingdom Viridiplantae; phylum Streptophyta; class Magnoliopsida; order Asterales; family Asteraceae; genus Smallanthus; species Smallanthus sonchifolius. Next base: position 17,119,545 of record CM042033.1, read on the forward strand.
TTGAAAGATTAATCCTAATTTGTTTGTCATGTGAAAGGGGTTGGATAAGGATGCTTTGAGAAAAACATTAGTTATGGTTTATTGAATCATGTTTATCGGTTTTATTAGATATGATTATCTAGTTGGTTTTAAATATTTATTTAATGAGTTCAAGTTAGATTAGAATTGAAAGTTGTAATCTAGTATGATTAGAATTGTTTAGTTATAAATATGATTATATTGTATTGATTTTATTGTGTCAAGAATTATAATATTAATAAAAGAGTCGATCTTACTTGAGATCAAATTCTGTGTTCATGTTTTTGGGGCTGATTTCCAACAAACTTTAGCACGTAACCATGTGTATGTGTCTTTTCAAACAATTATGCTCATTTCTATAATTTAACTAGGTTAGAATCCCGTATATTACACGATGTAATGTTATATATTTAGTAATAAAAAAATGTATGTCTTTAAAAACTCTTGCATTACACGGATTAAATAAATGTAATGTTATATACTTCGTAAAAAAAACTATGCTTTTAAAAAATACACGGGTTGAATAAAATATTACGTGACAGTTATAAATTATGTCAAGTTAATTTTTAAAACATTTTTTTAGCTGAGTATTAACTTTTTTATGTAACTGATAAGTGTTAATTCATATTAAACTTAAGAAAACTCATTGTATTACACGGGTTTAACAAATACAATGTTATATATACTTAGTAATAAAGATTTACATATTACATATTTATAAAAAAACTTTTTATAAAAATAATTATAGAAATCATTATTATTTAATAGGGGAGAGAGGCAGGAAACAAAAAATTATAAAAACAATTAAAAAATTTTATATAATTAGTAGGAGAGAGAGGCGAAAAAAATAAGTTAAGGATGCAAAAAAGAGTGACAAGTGTCATTCCAAAACCTTTATTTATTATATAGTACATATATGTTTTCGTTCTAATTTGGTATAAATGAACTCTATAACTAGTGGACATATTTTAAGAAACTTATCCATTATTTTTATATAATAATGACTTTAGAACTAAAAACTCCACTAACCTTAGTAAGCTATGATAGTCTTTATTAAATGAGTTTTTGCCTCGCTTCATTTAACTATGCTTAGATTACTGTGATGAAAATCAAAGTGTGACTAGTTAAAGTCAAAATGATAACTATATTGGACAGCCAATGAGTTTCGGATCAACTAGTTTGGTAGGAGGCACCACCAGCCTTTCAATGTGGAAGTCATGGGTTTGAGTCTCACTTGGTGCAGTATGCTCAGGTGGGCCATAGGTTTTTTCACAGTGGGCCTTTGGGGTGGTGGGTTTCCTCTGGAATGGTGGAGGGGCCGGGTCACCAGCGTTGTCTGCGTTCGTGGGCGTGGGTGGTCTTTCGTCAATGGGTTTACCCGAGTGACCGGGCTTATAGTATTTGTTGGCCGTTCAAAAAAAAAATAACTATATTGGATATTAAGTTTATTATTATGAGCCCATAGGACCATTAAGGTTTATTATTATGAGTTCATAGACGCATTAGGTATATCTAGGGAACGAAATACAAAATGTACTCATAAGAGTAAACCTAATATCCAATAAACTATACTCTAAAACATTTGATATAAAAATGCTGGGCAAATGCAAGGTAACACTAAAAATAACAATTAAGAATAAAAATATAATCTTGTATATAACATCATGGTAGAAACAAAAGGCGCAAAACTCGTATGCAGATATCAAGATTTTAAATTTGTGTTTAATATTTGGTCAAAATGCAAACTCCAAAAAGACTCATGTTCAAAAGATTGTTTCCTTTCACATAATTTGCTGACTAATTTTACACATTTTAATATTTAGTCAACATCCCTTGTTAGCAGCCCAAAAACACACTTGGCCCTTTTAATATATAATATTTTTTTAATAAAATGGGCCCTAGGGCTTGCTTTACCGTTGCTACTATTGGGCCGGCCCTGCTCCTCACATCTTCATCTTTTTCGGCTAGATCTGATCCTATTCCGACCGCGGTCACCGGCCAGTTAATTCTATCCGCTGAGAACAATGTGGTCACCGGCCAGTTAATGTTACGATACGGGAACTGGGCCGATTTTGGTTCGGTTCGATACCGTACCGGTACGGTGTCGCCACTTGTTACAGCAATCGAAAGAGCAAATCTATACTATATAATAAATAAAGGTTTTTCATGCCACATGTCACTTTCACATTCATTCTTAACATTTTTTTCTCGACTCTCTCTTATTAAATACACTTTTATCTTTGAATAATCTCTGTTATTAAATATACTTCTATTTTTTAATAATAATATATTTTTAAAGAAATACTAATCAATATATTATATTAATAAATAAATCTACTTACATATTTTGACGAGTGTATGTGTTAACAGATTATATTGTATATCACGGGTTTGTTCAACCCGTGTAAAACACGAGTTTTTAAAAATATCTTTTTATTACTTAATATATAATATTGTATTTATTCAACCCGTGTAATACACGGGATTTTAACCTAGTATAAAAAATAAAGTCGTGATTTGCCCAAAAGAATATCAACACACATTTTATATCAATCACAGACCATAAAAACAAACACCAATACATCCGATAATACCGACACATTCACTTTTTTTTTCGGCCTTACGATAGCAAAAAAATAAAGTATTTTGAATAAAAATCTGATTTCAACAAAATTTATAACGGAATGTCTAGTAAAAAAAATTAAACACAGCTGCGTATTCAGTTTTTTAAGCAATCGAAAGAAACTCTTCTTTCTCTATTGTCTGCTTACTGGCAAGCGATAGAGACCTCTTCTTTCTCTATTGTCTGCTTACTGGCAGGCGGTGCGACCTATCGACGCGCCTTGCACTTTATTTTGCATCTGCCTATATGCGGCAGAAGCGCGGGCTTTTGTATGGCGGTGCTTTCATCACGCAGATCATGCGCTCGGTTACACCATTTGACGTGCATGAGCCTGCAATGTCACCGACCATTCCCCCTGTCCGATTAGACCGTCGCACGGCGAGCGGCATGCGCATCACGCACCGATTCCCGCAGGGCCTTCGGTTCGTAGGGGCCGTCCAGAACCAGGTTTGGGTCCCGGTGCCGTTCCCGCATATGCCTGGACAGGGGGACCCGCCTATGCCTCAGCCGCTACATGGTGTGGCGATGGAGGACGGGCCGCCGCACGTCGAGGCCATCCACGACCATCCGCCACAGCTCCCCGACACGTACGTCGGTCTGTTAGGCTGGAGAGGGTTACCCAGGCATTGCTCGATGGCCTTGTTTCCGACTCACGGCGACAGGGTCGTCAACTCGATCGCATGGAGGACCTGATGATGTGGGCGGTTGGACAGATCGTTGATCTGTCACGAGCCGCCGGCATCGAGCCACGCCCACTACCACCGCGACGTCATTATCCGGACGACCCCGTTCAGGATGAGGGCGTGGCGGGTCAGGATGAGGGCGGAGGCGGTTAGGGTGACGGCGGACCCGCTTAGCTTTAGTTATTTTATTTGTATTTTGTTTTTTTTGTTGTTATGTATGTAAAACATTTTGATGTATATATATTTAATTTTTTGATGTAATGTATATAATGTTTAGCTAATTTGTTTGATTGTAATGTATAATATTTTGTTTGGTTTGTAATGTTTAATATTTTGCTTGTTTATACTGTAAAAATATAACAAATGTTTAAAAATATATATATATAAAATTTATAAATAGATAACAAACTTATATTAACAAAATTATATAAATAAAAATAAAAATAAACAAAATATAAATAAAATAAACAAAATTATAATTAAATAAAAAATACCTATACGTGGCGTATAGGTCAATACGCAACGTATATGATTCATAAACGTAAAACTCTTTCAACTTTTGAAGCAAAAATATAACCCGTGCCTCATACGCTGCCTATAGGTTAATACGCCACGTATTGGACCAGCCGCTAGACAGAGAATGACACGTGGCATTCTCTTGGCAGTGACTGAATTCTATACGCCCTCGTATTGCCCTATACGAGGGCGTATAGGGCGACGACGGGTCCAATTAGCAATATTTCATGTGTGATTAGAATCACCCTTAATTTACAAGGGTCCATCGACCTTAATTCTATGTTAGACTAATTATTTGTATTATACATTCAGCATTGGGAAAACCTGTGTGAATGCAAGCCCTGCAAACGTCATTTTCTTTATCGTCAAACACGCAGAATTAAACGATTTAATAATTGTGGTGGAGACACTGAATTATGAGGAGACGATCCAAAAGAGAAACACAAGAAATCATTTGACTTGTAGACACCAAAAGGTTTGAATTCTAACCAAAATTATTGTTTTTCAAATCATGAAGATCATAAATCATATGTATGTTTTTAAACTTGTTTGTATATTGAAATATTGGTGAAAGCCATGCTCCCATCTACTGTGTTTTTATTTTATATATATATATATATATATAGGGGATGAATATTTTGAAAACCCATATGAGTTGAGAAAACATTGAAAACTCTCCCAAAAAACGTGTTTTTACATTCTTTTTTTTTTTAAAAAAAATTGGAACTCATTCTAAGCAACTGTTATAAAATTTTCGTCAAAAAAAATACAAAAAACGCCGAGCGGTTTTTAAAAAAATGGACAAAAATCCTCATTTTTTATGTAAAAACAAAAGTTACATATGTAAAACAATTGGCAGAATTTTTATAAATTTTTTTTTATAAAAACATCTGGTCGGCGCTTATTTGATTTTTTTTATAAAAAGTTTTCAAATTACATATAAAAGCTTTTTTAAAAAAAAAACTTTGTAAAAATCCATTTTTTGAAGAGTTTTTAACGTTTTCACAACTTGGTGGAGTTTTCATCCTATACATTCCCTTAAGAAACGACAAATAAAAATTAGTTTTTCGCTAATAAATTTAAGAAATGACAAAAACCTTAAGAAACGATATCAAACGAACTCTGATTGATCTAATTTCAGTGGCGTTGGAACCGTCTCGTCGAACTCTACCATCTTAGCTTTCAGAGTTTAGCTTTTAAGGTTTAGATTTTACGTTTGAATTTTAGGGTTTTAGCCTTATGGTTTAGCCTTAAGGTTTAGCTTTTATGGTTTAGGTTTTTGTGGGGTGGGGGTGGTGGTTTTAGGCTTTTCGATGTAGGTTTGGAGGGGGGGTTTAGGTTTTTGAGGGTGCAGGTGGAGGGGGTTTAGGTTTTTGGGTCCCGGTTAGGGTTCGATAAGACGGTTCCAACGCCGCTGGAATGAGATCAATCGGAGTTCGTTTGACCCACTTCTTAGGATTTTTTAGCGAAAAACCACTTATTAGTGGAACAGTCCCCTATATACATATACATGTGTGTGTTTTAAAGGTGGCCATGCTACAATTACACAACTTGCTCAAGAATGGCTCCCGAGATCTTGTAAAATTTTTCAGATCCCATATTCAAATTCTTAAGAAAGTAATGACCGGTTTCAACCCATACCAAGCAATAACTGATTTTGACCCAATATCCAACACACATTTTGTCCAAATCATTTTATTTAAAAAAAACTAAATTACTGTTAAAATAATATAATCCCAGAAATAATATGTATAAACACACATAATACAAGGCATATGTCTAAAACAACTTTTATGCAGAAGCATGTTTGATACGTGTTGCACCAACATTTATCTGGATTTTTTAGTTTAAAATAACAATATTCTAGAGTTCGTAATCCTTTTTTTATAACGACAAATCTACCCTACTTTTAAATTATATCAAATAATTTACCACATATCTAGGTTTAAATCCATGACCTCCTATCTAAGATGCAAGAGTCTCTATCTAACAGGGTAGTCCCACATCTAGAGTACTTAATCTATTCAGCTTTTCCTATTTTGAATATTGTAAAACTAAATTCAATATTTAAACCAAAAGTTTGGTATCGTTTTACGAGACTGAAATATATTAATTTCACTGCAATCACTGAAATATATTAATGTCACTGCAATCACTGCAATATATTAATTTCACTGCAAATCTTTTTCATTAGTCTTTGTTGTTTATTTCTTCTTTTTTTTATCAAGATAAAAAAAATTAAAAATTACTATGTCTATGTCTATCATAGTGATAGTTGATCATTTTAGACAGAAGAATTATGATTTAAAAAGAAGAATACGATAGGTTTATAATTAACTTGCCAATTGATGATGTAGATGATCAAAATCCTGTAGTTAGCTTTTTTTTTCATTAACTTGGGCTTGAAAATAAATGGATCTAAGCTTATCTTTTATTTTATGATCATGAGAGCCTGTTCATGAAATCCAAGTATATGATTTTTGACGAAAATCCAGCTTTGTAACGACTGTGTTTATATATTATTCAAAATAATCAAGTTTTCAAATTCCCTATCAATTCTCATCACGATTATATATATGCTAATCAACTTAAGGGGGTTAGGTTATAGTAAAAAGGGTTTTAAAAATAAGAAGGGTAAGACGGATTCTAAGCTTGACATGTGTCATTTTATTGTTTTTAAAGGGAGGGCATAATGGTCAATGTGTAATATATCAGGTCAATGTGTAATATACCAGGTCAATGTGTAATACACCAGGTCAATGTGTAATACAAGGTCTGATATTACACAATGATCAGACCTCATATTACACAATGAACTGATATTACACAATGGACATATTACACAATGACCTAACATATTTGAGCGAATTACACAATAATGAGCGAATTACACAATGAGCTGGAAAACGTAAAACACAATGATGAAAACATATAACAAAATGATGAAAAATATTTGACACAATGAACTTGTATTACACAATGACCAGACGTGGTATTACACAATAAACTTGTATTACACAATGACCTGACTAATTACACAATGAACTTGTATTACACAATGAATTTGTATTACACAATGAGCTTGTATTACATAATGACCAGGCGTGGTATTACACAATGAACTTGTATTACACAATGAACTTGTATTACACGATTAACTTGTAATACACAATGACCTGACTAACTACACAATGAGCTGAAAAACGTAAAACACAATGATAAATACATATAACACAATGAACTTGTATTACACAATGAACTTGTATAACACAGTGACCTGACTAATTACACAATGAACTTGTATTACACAATGACCAGACGTGGTATTACACAATAAACTTGTATTACACAATTAACTTGTATTACACGATGAACTTGTATTACACAATGACCTGACTAACTACACAATAAGCTGAAAAACGTAAAACACAATGATAAATACATATAACACAATGAACTTGTATTACACAATGACCAGACGTGGTATTACACAATGAACTTGCATTACACAATGAATTTGTATTACACATTGAACTTGTATTACACAATGAACTTGTATTACACATTGACCTGACTAATTACACAATGAGCTGGAAAACGTAAAAAAAATTTCGTTTTTGTTTATAACGACACTATACTCGTTTTAAAGATAAAAAACGCTCGTTTTTATGGTGTATTTTTTTTTGAAAAAATAAGGTCGTATGTAAAAGTTATGAACGTTTAAAAATGAGGGGGGAACTTGATAAAAAATCAACAAAAGTGGCCAAGACTAAAATACCCTTCCAACAACTTTTTCTTCTACAATTTGATCTCAACCATTAAATCTTTTCTACAATTTGATCTAATGGTCATAAATCCTTCTCACTCTTCTTACAATTAAAATCCTTTTTACCTGAACCTAATCCAACTTAAGGTTATATGATTTTGACCATGAATGCATGAATGGACACTTAATTTCATAACTATTATTTTATGTTATGCATATACATAATATGTTCTTAACTTGTGTTAAATCCTTGAACATAGGTACCTCAAAACAAGCAAAAGAAAAGAGGTATCCAGAATAGATCTGTTCGGCGCAGTCACTTTGTGAAGGCTGGTTGGTGGTCGAATTCTTCATGAATTCGAGTGATTCCAGTTGGGTTTGTTAAAGGACTCATAGAACTTTGTTTCTGTAGAAAAATGATTTGATTTGGCCAAGAAACGATGGAGATATGACCATGTGAAATCGGGAAAAATTTATGGTAAAATTTTGTTTGGAGTTGAGGTCTTGTTTAAAATTTAAAGAAACGAGGGAGGTATCAAAATTATTCGTTAAGGGTAAAAATACTAAAATGTTCTCATGTGCAGTGCACATGAGGTGAATTAACTGAAAAATTTAACGTCTGTTGATGGAAAGGGCGGAATTCATAAGAACTTTTGAAATAAAAGACAAACCGTGAAAATCAAAAATTTAAAGAACCCATTACATAATTGGTAAAACATAAAGGATAAAAATTAAGATTTATTAAAAAATAAATAAACAAAAAATGAAAGTAAAAATTTAACATTTTTAATTCATCCTTCTAAAACTCATTGCCTGCACACCATCGCCACTGTCAGATTCGTCGCCACCACTAAAGACTGCCCACCACCACTGCCGGAAAAGGAATCTTCGAAGAACAAGTGTCTAGGCGGGGAGTATGGTTCGCAGGTACAGATAGGGTTTATTTTGTTTTTTAGGAGTATTTTTATCTCTTTTATAAAAATTTAACAGAAAAGTTAGATGACGTTAGAAACCTAAAGTTAATTGAGATAATTGAAAAACTATAAAGACTCAAAAAGTGAAATTGAAACTATTAAAATAAAATGATTATTTGGACCAAACCACGTGAACTAAAACCGAAATTTACTCTACTAAATTTTTAGTTAAATAAAAAAAGAATTAAAGAAAATTGGTAGTGTATTATTGTCCTTCCAAAACCAAAAGGGAAGCATGTGCAATAAATGCAGTTCTAAAAACATCAAAATTAGAAAAATACAAAATAAAATATCCACGTGATTAAACATCAAAAACAAACGTACACACACAATACCAAAATTCAACGATCAATTTAATAATATCTTCGAGAGATCTCCATTTTCATTCAATGGATTCTGCAAATGTTGAAATGATCTCAGATTGCTTCGTGAAGCCAAAACTCCTGTCAGAAGAAGCAAAGAAACCCATCCACTTGTCGCCATGGGATCTCATGATGGCTACCGTAAATTACATTTCAAGGGGTCTTCTTTTCCCACCGCCGAAAACTCAAGATTTCTCCATAACCACTTTCTTGGAGGACCTCAAAGACTCCCTATCCGCCACACTTACTCACTTCCACCCACTCGCCGCCCGTTTAGCCACCGTCAAACAACAAAACCCATCTTCTTTGGTCATCTTTTTGAACCCCGAGAACAGCCCTGGAGCTAGATTTATCCACTCGGCTGTTAATTTGACAGTGGCTGATATCCTCACACCCACTGACGTACCGGTGATTGTTGAATCGTTTTTCGATCATTACAAAGCGATCAAACCACGACGGCCACAAGCTGTCATTGCTGTCGGTTCAAGTGACGGAACTCATCGACGGTATCTTTATCGGTTGCTCCATCAACAACGTGGTAGTTGATGGAACCTCTTATTGGCATTTCTTCAACTCCTGGTCAGAAATGTACAACTCCAAAAGCCGAGACAGTATCTCACGTCCTCCTGTTCTCGACAGATGGTTTCCGCCAGGATCCGGCCCGATCTTCGCCCTCCCGTTTGCACATGAAGATCAAATCATCGAAAGACCAAACCACCAGGTGTCCAGGGAACGATTCTTCCGCTTCTCGTCCCATTCACTCTCTAAACTCAAAGCAAAAGTGAACTCCGAGTGCAATGCAACAAAGATTATTTCCACTTTACAATCTCTCTCCGCTCTTGTGTGGAGGTGCGTGACACGCGCCCGACGGCTTCCGGCGGGTGAACAAACCACTTGCGGATTGCCCGTGAACAACAGAATCCTCACCTGTACCTGAAAACTACTTCGGTAACATTAAGCAAATGAATAATTACTTAGGTTCTTTAGTTTTATTTAATTCAACTGACTAAATTTCAGGTAATATGGTTTACGGGGTGTCGGCACGTGCAACCGCAGGAGAGTTACTTGATCACGGTGTCGGGCGGGCGGCATTGCGGTTGCATGAAGCGGTGGTGAACTATGGTGATAAAGATATTAAGGAAATGATGGATTTTTGGGTAAAGAGCCCGTTTGTAGTAAAACTGGATCAGCTGTTTGGTCGAAATAGAAATTGTGTACAGATGGGGAGTTCGCCGAGATTTGACATGTATGGAAACGAATTTGAATTGGGGAAAGCGTTCGCAGTTTTCGGTGGGTATTCTTATAAGTTTGACGGGAAGGTGACATTGTATCCCGGACGGGAAGGCGGAAGGGAGCATGGATTTGGAAGTCTGCCTGTTGCCCGAAAACATGGCGGCTTTTGAATCTATGTTAACGAAGGATGCATAAATTAAGTGTAATTCTTATTTCCTTGATTATAGTAATTAACTTTATTGTATCACCCAAGGTTTTGGGTTTGTTTTCTAAATCTTGACTCAAATGGAGTCCAAATTGATAATTCAAGATTAAGACCGAGGTTTTGAAACATAAGGGACTCAATTAGTTCAAATGAATAAACGTCATAGAACCAAATAGTAATTTACTCTATTTTTTAATTAACTTATTAGAATTCTTTTCTTTTTATTTTTTAATTAAACCATGTTAAATAATACTAAAACAATCATCTAAATAAAATATTTAAAAAAAACAAGAAGCATAAAAAAATCTAAACGGACGGTAAAACTTGACAATCTCGATATCAAATACAAAAAAAAAGTAAAAATAACAAATAAAGTCAGCTCGCTAGCGGTCTCAATATTAAATATAAAACCAAAATAAAAATATTAAAAAATGACTATTCTGATCAAGAGGAGAGCCGAATTCACAGGGGCGCAGCTTAGTGAGGGCCCGGGGGCCCCGCCCCCCTGATTTTTCCACCCCCGATTTTTCCCTCAGTAGTGTTAATTTATTTGGCCGATTTTTCGCTCAATAGTGTTAATTTATACGTATTCGGCCGAAAAATTTATAGTTCCGGCCCCCCCTGATAGGAAAAAAATCCTACCCCCCTGCGTTTTTCTTCAAGCTCCGCCACTGCAAATTCATATTAGTTTCAAGAATAATTATTTCTGTGCAAACGAACAAGAAAAAAAGAATGACTATTCAATCAAACTGATGTGGTATGTTTTTTGAGATAAGAAAAATTATAGAGTCAAGAAACTTCTCACATATTCAATCAAACTAATCAGAAACAAAACAATAATCGAACTTCTAGAGTAGCTTTGACATATTCGATTTTGATTTAATCAGAAACAAGAATTGTCGATGGTGCAATCGAACAACATGAACCCAAAAGTCGAACACAAAAACGAATAACAGGAACCCGAAAACGGCAATCGTTTCTTGATGGTGCAATCGCACAAACAACAGGCGATAAGAAGAATTGTTGATGCAACTGTCGGTTTGGAAGCGTGAAGAATCGTCAATGCGGAACCACAATTTGGACTTGCGAGGAGGGTCTGATAACCTTTTTAATTATTATTTAAAAATAAATGAAAAAAATAGTTTTAATCCTATTTTGGTAAATATTTTTTTAACTACACCATTTTGATAAATAAGTTTCTTTATTACACCCTTTTAGATAAAAACTCGGTCTCCTCCTTCCCAAAACAACCATCAAAACAACAAGTCAAGAAGGTTGTTGCATCGTAGACCATGCCCAAAGGGTGAAGGGTGTGGAGTTCCCAAGCACCATTGGCAGCGCAAATTTTGAAGTTCCCGAGCACATCTCGCAACTCTTCTCCTGCAATCTTCTCGCTCTTCACAAAAATGTCCTCAAATCGGGGAGTACTCTTGCAATCTTTCTGTCCGAACTTTGTCGATATTGACTACTCCCCGCCGTGAAGCGGGGTGTTGTCCATACCCTTCACCCTAAGCATCATCCAAATTGGAGTTTTATTTCTAAAAAAAGTGTTTATGAAAAAATTATTTATAAAAGTGGGTGATTTAAAATTATTTATTAAAATGGTGCTTTTTAAGAAATTTTTCTCACTATTAGTTTTATTCGATAAAAATAATTATGTTTAGAAAAAATGTTTTTTTTAAGTTAAGTAAAAGTTTCTAATAAAATTGCAAAAAAAAAACATTTTATTGAATCGTGATATCTTATATAAAGTTTTATTTTTTGTTTTATATTTTTTTATAAACGTTTTCTTTAACTTTTTTAAAATGATTTTTTTAAATAGAAACGTTTTTGGTCTTTCATAACTATTTTTTATAAATGTTTTTATTTTTAAGTAGTTTTTTATATGTATTTTTTAAAACATTTTTATTTACTTTAATAAAGTAATAACAAAAAGCATTTTATTAAAACGTTTTATAAAATATCACGTTCAAGCAAAATGTTTTTTTAGATGGTTTACTTAATCTTTTTAAAAAACATTTTCTTTTAACTTTTTATGAAAACATTTTTAATAGAAAAAATCATTTGTTTGAAAAAACATTTCAAAAAATATTTTGACACTTATTATACGCCTCGTATAGCTCTATACAAGCCGTATAACTTCGCCAATTTTCAATACCAGAAATATTATAGAAGTATATCGTACTTTATACGTCTCGTATAATCATATACGTGACGTATAAAGGTACTTCGTACTCTTTAGAAAATCATCTCATGATTGATGTACACCTCTTCAATTTGATGTAGATACTACTTTCTATACAATGACAGACAAAATAGTAAATACCAAGAAAAAAATACATGTTATACACCATGTACAAGTCGTTGACTAATATATTTATTTTCCTTTTTTTTTTTTGAACGACAGATTTTTTTGTTTTTATTTTATTTTATGTCCTCTACTTTTAATTAGTGAGATAATATTTAATTAGTTTTAAATTGAACTTAATAATACAAATTTCAATATAAAATTAACAACGGTATTTTTTGATAAAAAAAAGTGATTATTATATCACTGAATAATATATTTATGTCCTCTACTTTTAAATTGAAAATTGCAGAAACTGTCATCGTCCTTTCAGCAAGAAAGAATGGATTTGGACCGTTGGATGAGATATGAAAATTGGAAGGAATCAGTAAGCTTGCGCCAGATCATTAGAGAGCATTAACTCTCCATCTGATCCAATTTGTCGTCACCCACCACCACTCTGTATTATTGTCCTTCCAAAACCAAAAGGGCATTCAGAAAACATCAAAATTAAAAAAAACAAAAAATACCCACGTGACTAAACAACACAAATAAAGGTCCACACCCAATACTCTATAATACATTAAAAAAAACGAGTTTTCCGGACTCGGTAACCGGCCTGCGACACCCACGTTCAAGAATATCGCATGAGACAATCGGCTCACGGTTCTCAACCAAGGTCAAGGTGTGAGGTTCGAACTGCTATCTCTGCATCACGATCGCTTTTTGCTCAAACCATTAACCTTGCATTCCCCGATTAACGTAAGTTAACCACCCCCAAAGTATAACCTGTAGGGATTAAACTTGGATCTCCTTTAAAGAGCCTAGGCCTCCTTATCCCTAAGACACTTTGGAAGTGGTTACTCTATAATTCAACGATCAGTTTAATAATATCTCCATTTTTATTCAATGGATTCTGCAAATGTTGAAATGATCTCAGATTGCTTCGTCAAGCCAAAATTCATATCAGAAGAAGCAAAGAAACCCATCTACCTCTCGCCATGGGATCTAATGATGGTTACCATAAGTTACGATTCAAGGGGTCTCCTTTTCCCCTTGCCGAAAAATCAAGATTTCTCCATAACCACCTTCTTGGAGGACCTCAAAGACTCCCTCTCCGCCACACTCACTCACTTCCACCCACTCGCCGCCCGTTTAGCCACCGTCAAACAACAAAACCCATCTTCTTTGGTCATCTTTTTGAACAACGAGAACAGCCCTGGAGCTAGATTTATCCACTCGACTGTTAATTTGACAATGGCTGATATCCTCACACCCACTTACATACCGGAGATTGTGGAATCGTTTTTCGATCATTACAAAGCGATCAACCACGACGGCCACAAGCTGTCGTTGCTGTCGGTTCAAGTAACGGAACTCATCGACGGCATCTTTATCGGTTGCTCCATCAATCATATGTTAGTTGATGGAACCTCCTATTGGCATTTCTTCAACTCCTGGTCCGAAATGTTCAACTCCAAAACCCGAGACAGTATCTCACGTCCTCCTGTTCTCGACAGATGGTTTCCGCCAGGATCCGGCCCGATCATCCCTCTTCCGTTTGCACATGAAGATCAAATCATCGAAAGACCAAACCATCAGGTGTTCAGGGAACGATTCTTCCGCTTCTCTTCGGATTCTCTTTCTAAACTCAAAGCAAAAGTGAACTCCGAGTGCAATGAAACAAAGGTTATTTCCACTTTACAGTCGCTCTCCGCACTTGTGTGGAGGTGCATGACACGCGCTCGACGGCTTTCGGCAGGTGAACAAACCACTTGCGGATTGCCCGTGAACAACAGAAGCAGACTATCCCCACCTGTACATGAAAACTACTTCGGTAACATTAAGGAAATGAATTACTTAGGTTAGGTTCTTTAGTTTTATTTAATTCTGCTGACGGGGATCTACTAAATTTCAGGTAATATGGTTCATGGGGTGTGGGGACGTGCAACCGCAGGAGAGTTGCTTGATCATGGTGTCGCGTGGGGGGCATTGAAGTTACATGAAGCGGTGGTGAACTATGGTGATAAAGAGATTAAGGAAATGATCAATAAGTGGTTAAAGAGCCCGGATGTGGTAAAAATGGGTGAGAGGTTTGATCGAAATAGAAGTCATGTACAGATGGTGAGCTCGCCGAGATTTGACATGTATGGAAACGAATTTGGATTGGGGAAAGCATTAACGGTTTTCGGCGGATATGGGTATAGGTTTGACGGGAAGGTGATGTTATTTCCCGGACGGGCGGGCAGAGGAAGTATAGATATCAAAGTTTGCCTGTTGCCAGAAAACATGGCGGCTTTTGAATCTGATGAAGAATTGATGAGTGTTGGATGCATAAATTAACTTTTATTCTTATTCCTCGACTGTACGAAATGCATAAGTTTATGTATCTTTATAAAATAAGCATGGTTAACGTTATGATTGTAGGTAAATTGTCTCTTAGTGAGCAAAGAATTATGGTTAACGATGTTAGAGGTGCAACTTGTTTAGGTAATTTTCTATTTTTAAATGTTTTGGGTTGAAATATAAGCTAGTTATTTTAAATGATTGTGATGCGTGTTGTTTATAGTATATATTAAAATATAATATTTTATATAATAGTATATTTAGATATGGTTTCACGATATTAGGTTTTAAATTTATAGAATGATAAATACTTAAATTTAAAAACACAAACAATATGCAAGTGTATCTATCGCAGTGTAATATAGTTTAGGTAACAACCAAGTATCGAATCAATGGACATGATCGAATTTCAATACTCAACTTTTTTTATCGTTTAGCCGGTTTAATTACTGAGTGGGTTTTGTGTGCTTGTGAAGCAGAAAAGTAAATGAAAGAAAAGAAAATAACAGAAAATCTTAAATGTGCGTGAAGTGTGTATCATAAATGTAAATAACAGGAAAGTAAATAACAGTAAAGTAAATAACTCGAGAATAATCAGATCACAACAAGTATTGCTTTGAGCTTTGAATCCGCTTGGTAGATGATAATGTTATGTTAACTAATCCGATGGTATGACTAATACAATTATGTGAACGATGTATCGCTAGAGCCTTATTCTCACAACATTTGATTCACGAATTACTCTGTTTAATAATAAAATAGTACGACTCCCAGACAGGGACATCATTACCCTCAACTCGTTAATAATTCTGTACATTCGTATGCTTAAGATTTATCTCCTAGTTGGTTTAAGACATCAAACTTAAACAAGTTTATTTTCTATTAAAAGAGTGATTAGACTTTGTTCACCGGGATGTGATGCAACAATGAGACCATGTATAAAGACGTACCGTTCCCAACATGAGTTCACCAACTCTTGGTTTCATAACAAGCTCGTATAAAGACGTACGATCTTATCAATAATAACCAAGCTTTGGTTTATCAAAATCCGCTTGTATAAAGACATACAAGTTTCAAGAGAAGAATGATTAAAAAGGTTTTATGGTCTTACACTTTAAAATCAAGAACACTCACAAGTGAAAAAACTAATTTAGATAATAATAAGAAGTCCATCATGAAGATGGTTTTAAGAGCGAATAATTAAATAACATAAACATACCATTAGACTAATAAGTTAAACATTAACATACAACAAAATTCATCTTCACCCAAGCAATATGGAGGGTTTAGCCACGAATGGCCATATGAACAAGCATAATGCTAAGTTTCGTAAGCTCCCCTATTGCGAACAAAGAGGAAGATCATGTCTACTCTCTACTCTAAACTACAACTACGAACTATATGAGTGTGTCTTTCTCTCTAGATAGGTGTGTGGAATGAAGAACCCAAGCCATCTATTTATAGGCCCCAAAATGGGCAATGCACGGTCGTGCATTGGTTCGCACAGGCGTGCAAACACTTCGGGAATCAAAAGGTACACATGGCAGGGTATGAGAGTCCTTGGGGAGCAATGAAGGGCATTGCACTGCTGTGCAATCGTGCATCCCCCTCCTGCTCCATGTTTTGTCTTTTTGCTGCTTATTAACTAGTGTTGACCTTGGTTGACTTCTTGTGTGTGTGTGGGGGGGAGGGGGGTCAAAGCTTCGGGCATGTTCGTTCCAAAAGCTTGATTTTTTATGTTTTGAGTAGTTTTTGCTTTGTTTATCTCGGGACATCGTTTATCCTGCAATTATTAAATATAAACGTTTTTAAGTATCAATTGCAACATTCAATTAGTACCATAATATGAGGATTATTATGCATGCAAAACATGTATAAATTATGACATATCATAATACCCCACACTTAAACTTTGCTTGTTCTCAAGCAAACTCATGCATGATCAGACCCATAACTAAAAACGAAAAGAAAAGAAGTTCCATGTAAGTGGAAACTTCTAAAAACATATGAGTCGCTTTATTTTATTTTTGAGTTTTTATATTTCTAGGATGATGGAATCGATGACAAGCCTACTACAACTTTAATTATGCATATCCTTTCACTTCTCACAATGTTCACTCAACTCTCAGATTATATATATGAATAATGTAAGTCAAGCAGAACACTCAAGTTCGAAATGAATTATGCAATGGTCATAAGCTTGTATCCAAATCAAGTCTTCACTCAACTCGCGACACCTCATACTCACTAATGTCACTCACAATCTGTATAATAAAGTCATACACGTAAGGTAGTGCTCCTAGATGAAACTAGACATTACTATGCTTGAACCTAGTAGTTTCGATGAATTTGCTTATATCGAAACTTGGTAGTTTCGATAGGTTGCTTATGTCAAAACTTGGTAGTTTTGATAGGTTGCTTATGTCGAAACTTGGTAGTTTCGATAGGTTGCTTATGTCGAAACTTGGTAGTTTCGATAGGTTGCTTATGTCGAAACTTGGTAGTTTCGATAGGTAACTTAGGTGTAATCTTAGCTTCGGATCGTGGGCTCATATCGAAACTATGGTAGTTTCGATGGGTCTGCACATATCGAAACTGAGTAGTTTCGATGGGTCTGCACGTCTGCACATATCGTCTTCCCCAAAAATCTGAAGTTTTTGCATGCGAGTCTGATCGAGTCAATATCTCAATTTTTCTTAGATCAAAACGTTCGGTTTTCATTCTAGATACTATACCTAAGCTCATTTTCAAGTTTCATCCGCAAAAACGTTACCTTTTTAGCCAAAACCCGAAAATCCCAAATTAAACAAAAACTCAGTTTAGGGTCGAATCGTTACCTGGATTGGGGTTCTGATTAAGAGGTTTTGCTCACGAGCTTAGCGGTAACGTGCTCCTTCAATTCCGGGACGATCCGTCAACTTTCTCTCTCTAGACCTGAGCTCTCCTTTCTCTCTCTAAAAAGTTGCGTGAGTGGAGAATGAGCAGAGAAGAGGGCTGCCTTGCCTCTTATATACCTGGGCTTCCCTCGGCCCATTGAAGCCGAACCCAAGCCCGCTCCCTTTCTTTTTTCTTTTTTTTTTGTTCCGACTAAATCTCCGGCCTCACTATATTTATTCGTTTTATTATTTTTGGGATGTTACAAGTCTACCCTCCTTAGAAAGGTTTCGTCCTCGAAACCTGCTAATCGTTGAACAGCTGGGGATATAGTCCTCTCATTTCGTCTTCTTTTTCCCAAGTAGCTTCTGAACCCTTTCTGTGTTTCCATTGTACTTTTACCAATGGGATTGACTTATTGCGTAGTCGTTTATCAGCTCGGTCAAGAATGGCTATTGGTTCCTCTACATAATTTAGATTGTTATCCACTTCGATCTCGTCGTAAGGTATGTGAGCTGTTTCGTTAGCTAGGCACTTGCGTAAGTGCGACACGTGGAACGTAGGGTGTATTCCACTAAGCTCAACGGGTAGGTCGAGTCTGTAAGCAACTTGACCCACTCTCGCTAAAATCTTGAAAGGTCCGACAAACCTTGGACTTAGTTTGCCACGTTTTCTGAATCGGATGATTCCTTTCCATGGTGATACCTTTAACAGTACCATGTCCCATATTTGAAACTCTAAATCCCTTCTTCTCTTATCCGCGTATGATTTATGTCTGTCTTTTGCGGCTTTCATTCGAGCTTTGATTTGATCAAATTTTTCTGAAGTAGCTTTGACCACTTCAAGACTTGTAAAATCCTTCTGTCCAATCTCCCCCCCCAACAAACCGGGGTCCTACATCTCCTTCCATATAACATTTCAAATGGCGGCATGCCAATAGTTGAATGATAGCTGTTGTTATATGAAAATTCTGCCAATGGTAGATGGCTGTCCCAGCTCCCACCGAAGTCAATGATACAGGCCCGGAGCATGTCCTCCAAGGTCTGAATAGTCTTTTCAGATTGACCATTGGTTTGAGGGTGGTAGGCGGTGCTGATGTTTAGTCTAGTGCCCATCACTTCATTGAATTTCTTCTAAAACCTTGACGTGAATCTAGTATCCCTGTCGGACACAATCGACAGCGGCATACCATGTCTGCTCACAATTTCCTTGATAAATATTTCTGCTAGCTTTTCAGAAGAAGAAGTTTCACGTATTGGCAAGAAGTGAGCACTCTTTGTTAAGCGGTCGACGATCACCCAAATGGTATCATTGCCTTTAGCTGTTCGCGGTAGCTTGTAATGAAGTCTATCGTGATCTCCTCCCACTTCCATTCCGGTATTGGTAGAGGTTGCATTTTACCACATGGTTTCTGGTGCTCGGCTTTAACTAGTGAACACGTTAGGCACTTGTTCACGTACTCGGTTACATCATTCTTCATGCCAGGCCACCAGTACTATTTCTTCAAGTCTTGATACATTTTGTTTGTCCCGGGGTGGATAGAATAGCGAGACTTATGGGCCTCATCAAGCCAATCTTAGGTATCCACATCCGGCCAAACCTAGTTCGTACACCGTATGCGTTTGCATCCAAATTCCCTTGTTGTCCTACTATTCTTTCCCGTTTAATATTTCTTTCTAATAGTGCTTCATCTTGTGCTTTTGATATTTCATTCATCAAATCTGGCGTTATAATCAGCTGACACGCCTTGATCCGGATAGGATCAGATTGTTCCTTTCTGCTTAAGGCGTCAGCTACTACGTTTGCCTTGCCTGGATGGTACAGTATCTCACAATCGTAGCCCTTTAATAATTCTAACCACCTCCTTTGCCTCATATTTAATTCCTTTTGCTCGAAAAAGTACATCAAACTTTTATGATCGGAGTAGATGGTGCATTTAACTCC
Organism: Smallanthus sonchifolius; assembly: GCA_023525975.1. Classification (NCBI taxonomy): domain Eukaryota; kingdom Viridiplantae; phylum Streptophyta; class Magnoliopsida; order Asterales; family Asteraceae; genus Smallanthus; species Smallanthus sonchifolius. Next base: position 17,139,376 of record CM042033.1, read on the forward strand.
GTACAGATAGTGCCTCCATATTTTTAATGCGAAAACTACTGCCGCTAACTCCAGATCGTGAGTTGGGTAGTTAACCTCGTGAATCTTTAGTTGTCGTGAAGCGTAAGCAATTACCTTTCCTCGTTGCATAAGTACACGGCCTAAACCTTGACCCGAAGCGTCAGAGTAGACTACCAAGTCTTCATTTCCATCAGGTAGTGTCAATACTGGAGCTTGGGTTAATCGCGTTTTAAGTTCCTCAAACGCGTTGTTTTGGGTTGGACCCCATTCATATTTCACTTCTTTCCGTGTCAATTTAGTTAGTGGCGAGGCTATCTTCGAGAAATCTTGAATGAACCTCCGATAGTAGCCTGCCAATCCTAGAAAACTTCGTATCTCTGTTGGTGTCTTCGGGATGTTCCATTCCTTTACTGTCTCGATCTTTGCAGGATCTACCATGATGCCTTTTATGTTTATCACATGACTTAGGAATTGGACTTCCCTAAGCTAGAACGCACATTTGGAGAATTTTGCGTACAACTTTTCCTGCTTTAACACTTCCAAAACCTCTCTTAGGTGACAGTGATGATCACCCTCGTTCTTCGAATAAACTAGTATGTTGTCAATGAAAACTATCACTAAGCGATCCAACATTGGTCGGCATATTCTATTCATCAAGTCCATAAACGCTGCTGGTGCGTTGGTCAAATCGAATGACATCACTAGAAACTCGTAATGCCCGTAACGCGGTCTTTGGTACATCTTCTTCCCTCACCTTCAACTGGTGATAACCCGACCTAAGATCGATCTTTGAGAACCAACTTGCACCTTGTTGTTGATAAAAGAGGTCATCTATTCTAGGCAGTGGGTATTTGTTCTTTACTGTCCTCTTGTTCAGTTCACGGTAGTCAATGCACATGCGCATGCTGCCGTCTTTCTTTTTTACGAATAGTACCGGAGTGCCCCATGGTGAAATACTTGGCCTAATAAATCCTTTTTCAGTCAGCTCCTTTAGTTGGGACATCAATTCTTTCATTTTTGACGGTGCCAATCGGTACGGGGCTTTGGCGACGGGCTCAGCTCCTGGCAGTAAGTCAATCTGAAATTCTATTTCCCGATCGGGTGGCAACCCAGGTAGATCCTCAGGGAACACTTCCGGGAAGTTGCACACCACGGGTACATTCTTGAGTTCTTTCGTTTTCATTCTATCGTCAATAACATACGCCAGATAAGCTTCGCAACCGCGCCTCATGTAACTTTCGGCCTTGATCATCGAAATGACGTTCGACATCGTGCAATTCCAGTCCCCGTAAACCATAATTGGACTTCCGCTAGGAGCTTTGAGGTGTATCCTCTTACGTTTACATATGATTTGAGCTTCGTTTGCAGCTAGCCAATCCATACCCAATACTATATCGAATCCCCCTAAGGTGAGAAGGAATAATCTAGAAGGAAACTTATGGCCCTATATTTCTATGATACAATCCTTTGTTACTTGGAATACTGCCGAATTTTTACCCACTGCAGTTTGTACGCTAAAGGCCTTTACTATGGTGTTGATAGTGCAATCCAGTTTACGACTAAATGCATTTGATATGAAGATTTTACTAGCACCAGAGTCAAATAAAATAGCAGCATTTTCATCATTTACTAGAAACGTACCTGACACAACATCAGGGTTTCCTCTTGCTTCTTCCTCAGTCAGTGCATAGGCTCGAGTCCTAGCCTTTGGCTGTTCCTTTTCAGCTTCCTTTTCCTTTCCCGAACCGAATTGTCTAGTTTTCCTGCAATCCTTTGTCAGATGTCTAAACAATCCACATACTTGACACTTGACGTTTTTTACGCATTCCCGGGAGTAGTGTCCCGGCTTCCCGCACTTATAGCATGTGGTGGTTCCGATTCGACATTCGCCAAGATGTTGCCTTCCACATTTCCTACAAGTTTCATATTCATCTGGCCTTGGTTTCTTCACCTCAGCGGTGTAGTTTCCTTTTCCCTTGCCTTTGAATGAATTCTCCCATTTCTGCTTCGGAGCTTCGGGAGCTATGTCCTCGTTAGCATAATCGTCATAGATGATTCCAGACAGGTTGACTACCAATTCGAAGGTCGATGGTAGATTAGATTTTACATGAACACGGACCCTTTGAGGTAGGCCCTTCACATAGTACTTAATCATTCGTTCTTCTGTCTCCACCAGGTGGGGTACCAGTTGAGCTAGCTCATTGAACCTAGAAGTATACTGGCGGTGCGTCTTGCTGCCAGCCTTGAAGTTCAGGAATTCATTTTCAACTCGATCAATTTCATTCTGGGGGCAGAACTTTTGGATTATTAGCTTCTTCAGGTCTTCCCATGTCATTCTGGCAAGAGCGTTTGGCGACTTTGTCCTCTGAATGTTCCTCCACCAACTTAGTGCCTCATTGGTGAAAGAATGAGCAACATACTTAACAGCCTGGTCCGGGCGACACTCGCTGATGTTGATTACAGCATTCATCCTCTCAATCCATTCGAACGTAGCCATTGAATCCTTGTTACCATCAAACTTGGGTGGGTCTCCATCCTTGAAACCTTTGTAAGTATACCCACGATTGCTTGATGGCACTTTTACTTCATCCCCGTCACTGTCATAAATTTTCTCTTCATTGTTCCCTTCATCCTCTTCTTTACTTTTCTTTAGTGCCTCAGATAGTAGGTCAGGCAATATGTTCTTCAGAGTAAGTACAAACTCGTGGGCAATAGCATCCCTAACCTCGAGTTCCAACTGTAGAGGCCCTTGATTGTCGTCCCCAGTTGGGGTCATATTAGTTTCGTACACACTCTCAGTGTGTTCTGCGTGCACACTCTCTTCCTCTTCACTTCTTCGATTCAATGGAGGTCTACCCACTCAGCCAGTGCGACCGCCTCGGCATCCAGTTCTTCCTCCTCCAGCCATAGTTCCTAGTTTCCTGATGGTCATAAAGGGAATACATCAATGTCATTCTCTCAGATCATAGTCTTAGAACAGTACGAACAAGGTAAATTTTTAATTACAGTGACCGGTTTGTGATTAGAAATTTACATTGCTTTTCGTGTTCAAAACTCTTCAAATCGGTTGTGACATTGACATCTATTTGTTCTAAGTTAAGGTATATATCCCTATCCAAGTGTATTAACCTTAGTACTTACTTACCGTGCTGGCGTTGGCGTTGGCTACCCAGACTGACATCCGTGCGTTGGTCCCATAATCAGCTTGAGTCCAGACATTTAGGGATGTCTGAATCTCTCAAACTATTTCTCTGATACCAACTTGTAAGACCCCTTTCCCGGGTAACCTCACTTATTGGATTTACTCATAAACGTAGTCATTAATTACTGAACTTTTAATTAAAAACATTCAAACATAGCGGAAACATTCAACATTTAAGTACATTACAGCGGAAGTCTTAACATTCAAAACATTGTCCATGGTCTAAACAAAAATAAATATAAGGTGGGATGTCAGTCTCATGCCGGGCAGCCTTCACGCCTTCGCACGCCCCTTTCCGTTGTTACCTGAAATGTATACTAAAAGTCAGCTAACGCTGGTGAGTTCTAGTTTAATACGATTAGGTATAAACATTATATCTTTTAAAAAGTATACGTAATTATATACAATAGATAACAAATACGTATTCATAACTTTTACTTTTCTTTCATCTTCTTGTGTGACTACATTGTTATGCATTCACCTTTACTTTACTTTAACATTCATTTGGTCATACACATAAGGGTGATCAACCCGTCTTTTACTGCGTATGTCATAAAGACATACGCCCTTAAGCTACCGTCGTAGCCCTTTTACTCATCCGGTCCTAGAAACCGTCCGCCTTAAACCGTCCGGCCACCCTTCGGCCGTCCGTCTTACCCGTCCTACCGTCGTAGTCCGTCAATATTCGCCCGTCTGCCCTAAGGCATCCGTTTCCCACACGATTTATTGTTTATGCAACTGTTATACTATTATAAGGCTTTTGCTTCGACCGCTCATTTATGCCTTTCGTACGCCCTAGCTTGCGAAGGACGTACTTTTTCCCGGTTGAAAAATAGTCACGTGGTAGTCCGTCTACATAAGTAGCCGTTGTCATCGAAGCGTCCATAACATTTACATACATTCATAACATGCAATATATAAAATATACATCAAGATTTCATTTATTTACTTTATGTTCTTCTTTCATTCATTCTTTATAGCCATACGTTTCCTTCTTTATTCCTGATTCATATATATATATATATATATATATATATATATATATATATATATATAAATATACATATTTGTATACCACGTATGATCACATTGGCATTTATAGCATTTATTCATTTAGTGTATACACTTCAGCCTGAAAACATTTTAAATGATTTGCACATAACATATAAGGGGGCACATAGAACTCACCTGATGAGTAGTTTCTGAAATACACTTAGCTAGCTACCGAGCGTCACTAATGTCACTCACAATCTGTATAATAAAGTCATACACGTAAGGTAATGCTCCTAGATGACACTAGACATTACTATGCTTGAACCTAGTAGTTTCGATGGATTTGCTTATATCGAAACTTGGTAGTTTCGATAGGTTGCTTATGTCGAAACTTGGTAGTTTCGATAGGTTGCTTATGTCGAAAATTGGTAGTTTCGATAGGTTGCTTATGTCGAAACTTGGTAGTTTCGATAGGTTGCTTATGTCGAAACTTGGTAGTTTCGATAGGTTGCTTATGTCAAAACTTGGTAGTTTCGATAGGTAACTTAGGTGTAATCTTAGCTTCGGATCGTGGGCTCATATCGAAACTATGGTAGTTTCGATGGGTCTGCACATATCAAAACTGAGTAGTTTCGATGGGTCTGCACATATCGAAACTGAGTAGTTTCGATGGGTCTGCACATATCGAAACTGAGTAGTTTCGATGGGTCTGCACATATCGTCTTCCCCAAAAATCTGAAGTTTTTGCATGCGAGTCTGATCGAGTCAATATATCAATTTTTCTTAGATCAAAACGTTCGGTTTTCATTCTAGATGCTATACCTAAGCTCATTTTCAAGTTTCATCCGCAAAAACGTTACCTTTTTAGCCAAAACCCAAAAATCCCAAATTAAACAAAAACTCAGTTTAGGGTCGAATCGTTATCTGGATTGGGGTTCTGATTCAGAGGTTTTGCTCACGAGCTTAGCGGTAACGTGCTCCTTCAATTCCGGGATGATCCGTCAACTTTCTCTCTCTAGACCAGAGCTCTCCTTTCTCTCTCTAAAAAGTTGCGTGAGTGGGGATTGAGCAGAGAAGAGGGCTGCCTTGCCTCTTATATACCTGGGCTTCCCTCGGCCCATTGAAGCCGAACCCAAGCCCGCTCCCTTTCTTTTTTCTTTTTTTTTTGTTCCGACTAAATCTCCGGCCTCACTAGATTTATTCGTTTTATTATTTTTGGGATGTTACAAGTCTACCATCTTTAGAAAGGTTTCGTCCTCGAAACCTGCTAATCGTTGAACAGCTGGGGATATAATCCTCTCATTTCGTGTTCTTTTTCCCAAGTAGCTTCTGAACCCTTTCTGTGTTTCCATTGTACTTTTACTAATAGGATTGACTTATTGCGTAGTTGTTTCTCAGCTCGGTCAAGAATGGCTATTGGTTCCTCACCATGGAAGGGAATCATACGATTCAGAAAGAGAGGAAAGTTAAGTCCGAGGTTTCTCGGACCATTCAGGATAATGGCACTAGTTGGTGAAGTCGCTTATCGGTTAGAGTTGCCTGATGAGTTAAGTGGGATTCATCCTACCTTCCATGTATCACACTTGCGAAAGTGTTTGGCGGATGAATCGGCCCACGTACCACTTACTGACATCGAGGTCGACAACAGCCTTAATTACATCGAAGAACCCGTGGCCATCCTTGAACGGAAGGAGAAACGTTTACGTAATAAAGTTATCCAATTGGTTAAAGTCCAATGGAAGCATCGAAAGGGATCGGAAGCCACTTGGGAAACGGAGAAGGAAATGAGGGAGTCGTACCCTCATCTATTTGACTTATGATGAGGTTTCGGGGACGAAACCTATTGTAAGGGGGGTAGACTTGTAACATCCCAAAAATAAAACGAAAGTTATAATAACGGAATAAACGAACGAGGCATGACGGGTCGGGTCGGATGGGTCAGCGGGCTATAAATAGCCTATGTTGGACCTTCGTTTAGGACAACCCATATTAGCGTATCAGGTGAGTTCTAGAGCCCTCTTTTAAATGTTTTGTTAAATGTTTTGGGCTGGTGTGCATACTTACGAAATGATGTTTAACGAAATGATGTTTTAACGAAACGATGTTTACGAAAGGAAAGGTTATGAAGTGTTTTTGCCAAAAATGTATACGAATGTTTATGAACGGTCTAAATGAGGAAATGTTTAATGAAAAGGGAAAGAGGTAAAGGTTTAAAGAAGTCATTACAAATCTAATATGTCGAATGAATGGAATTGACGAATGAAGTCTGGGAATGTGATTCCCAGCCTTGTGGTAGATTATGGACAGCGAGCCATAGTTACCATAAGAACAACAAGGCAGTGTCTTGGTGGCCTGTCGATGGTTTTGATGTTGTACAACTGGTAAGGGAGTAACGACGGTTACTCGAGTGATGACGATCATCCTAAGTGAATAAGGTAAGGGAAATCAATGACGGCGATACGTAACGGTTGATTCCCAAAGGAAAGATGCGTGTTGGGCAATGACGGCGATACGTAACGGTTGACCCCACGTAGTGAATGGTTGGCCAATGACGGCGATACGTAACGGTTGACCCCACGTATTGAATGGTTGGGCAATGACGGCGATACGTAACGGTTGACCCCACGTAGTGAATGGTTGGGCAATGACGGCGATACGTAACGGTTGACCCCACGTAGTGAATGGTTGGGCAATGACGGCGATACATAACGGTTGACCCCACGTAGTGAATGGTTGGGCAATGATGGCGATACGTAACGGTTGACCCCACGTAGAGAATTGTTGGGCAATGACGGCGATACGTAACGGTTGACCCCACGTAGTGTATGGTTGTGGCAATGACGACGATACGTAACGGTTGCCCACAAAACCAAAGGTTCCTTTGGGGACACTGTGACGCGTAAAGTAAGATATATAATTAGATAACGATAATGTATGACTTAAATGAATGTTAAAAGTTTTAACGAACGATCCGTTCAACGGTGTTTATGATAATGATGTTGATGATGATATGGGTACGAAACCTTTTTAAAGATGTTAGATTATTACATGCTTTTGTGAAAGGTTTTACTAAATGAATGAATGATATGTTTTTGGCAAATGTTGATGTTAAAGTCTTTATGAAATGCTAGAACTCACCAGCGTAGCTGACTTTTTAGTGTGCATATTCAGGTTAAGGCAGGTTATGAGGATGGACGGCGATGCTTGGCTAGCGAGAGGAGTTACCCGGCTGACTATGAAGACTGGCATCCCGTTATGTTTTAGTTATGATGTATTTATGTTTTAAACAATGTTTACGCTTCCGCATGTATGAACAATGATGACGTTATGTTTAAATGAAATTTTTCGCTGCGTTATTTGATATTCATGTTTAAGAACTGTTTGTGAATGAGTAAATCCAACAAGTGAGGCCTCTTGGATTTGGGGCCTTACAAATTATCTAATTTGTGTTTTCTCTAACGGTAATATTTTTTTAAAACTATATTTCCAACAATAAACGGGTCGTAGTAAATTATGAAATGTTCAAATCCAAAAGCCAAGACAGTTTCTCACCTCATCCTATTCTTGACAGGATCTGGGCCGATCTTCGCCCTCCCATTTACACATGAAGATCAAATCATCAAAAGACTAAGCCTTATAGTGTTCAGGGAACGAATCTTCCGCTTCTCATCGGATTCACTTTCTAAACTTAAAGCAAAAGTAAACTCTTAGTGCAATGCAACAAAAAATAGTTCCACTATACAATCGCTCTTTACCCTTTCGTGGAAGTGCGTGACACCACCTGACGGCTTTTGGCAGGTGAACAAACCACTTGCGGATTGCCCGTGAACAACAGGAGCACACTATCCCCGCCTGTATCTGAAAACTACTTTGGTATAATTAAGCAAATAAATAATTACTTAAGTTTGGTTAGGTTCTTTAATTTTATTTAATCAGCCAAGTAAATTTTAGGTAATATGGTTCACGGGGTGTCGGCACATACAATCGCATGAGAGTTGCTTGATCATGGTGTCGGGTGGGCGGCATTGTGGTTGCACGAAGGGGTGGTGAACTATGGTGATAAAGATATTATGAAAATGATCGATTCGTGGGTGAAGAGGCCGTTTGTGTTAAAACTAGGTGAGCGGTTTGGTCGAAATAGAAATTGTGTACAGATGGTGAGTTCGTCGAGATTTGACATGTATGGAAACGAATTTGGATTGGGGAAAGCATTGGAGGTTTTCGACGGGTATGCTTATAAGTTTGACGGGAAGGTAAACACTGTATCCCGTACGGGAGGGCGAATGGAGCATAGATTTGGAAGTCTGCCCGTTGCCAAGAAACATGACAGCTTTTGAATCTAATAAAAAAAATCATGAGTGTTGTTAACAAAGGATGTATAAATTAACTTTAGTTCTTATTCTTTGACTGTAGTAATGAACTTTACTGTAACAACCAACGTTTTGAATTTTTTTTAAATAAATAATGCCAACTACGAATTGTTAATTATTTAAAAATCAATGATTTAATTGATTATAAGTTTAATAAATAAATCAAATCTTTTAAGGAAACAAGTAAAACACAAAAATCCATGAAATCGAATGATTACAAAAGATTCATGTCAAACAGATAGAAACGAGGTCTAACACAACTACTAACACTAACTCTACACTCGTAGTCAGTAGATGATTACAAATTATTTAGCTGATCATAATAATAAAGAATTCAGATACTGTCAGTACTAAATTTATTATTAAAAATCAGTCAACTAAAATATACAGTTTAGTTTTTTTTAACATTAATTTTTTACACCTAAATATCATATTTGTTAGGAGTAAGCATCATAACACTAAACCAGCATGTAATAGATATAAAGATGTGAGAGCTTTAATCTTTGTTTATTACATAACTAGCTTAAACCCCGTATAATACACACGAGTGAAAAACATCAATAAATAAATTTTTTAAATTTTATTTATGGTTTTTACAGGTGTAAAAATGTATTACTGTATACTAAAGATATAAAACAAAATTCAAAATATGTAAAAAATAGTATATAATTGGGTTTTGAAAATACGTCAATTACTATTTAATGTAATTTGACTTTAATTTACTATTTGATTGAAAATAAAATTATATAATTAGATTTCAAAGTTTTTTTATAATAAAGAATGATTTAAAATAAATGTGCATTTAATAAGAGAGAGAGACGGGAAAATATTGATGAGATTGAATATGGTGGCGACACGTGGCATACAAAAACCTTTATTTATTATATAATATAGATATTATTTCTATCATCATCTGGAGATATGAATTATGCTTGGGCATGCATCAAGTTCCTCTTTTATCTCAATATACAAAACTAAAGGTGAAAGCTTTAATTTTTCTTCATTAAAAATATTTGTGCTCTGGTTTTTAAGTCTTCATCAACAAAGGTCTCCTTTTATTTTCCAACTAGTGGTAAACATTCGCGCGGATCAATTTTGGATAAAATATAAATCAAAACGTATATAAAAACTAGACCTCACAACGATATAAAATAAAGAAAATGTAACTTAAAAATAGAAAAAGAAAGAAAAAAAGAGTAAATCTAGGGTACGAAAAAAAAATCCGAAAAAAAACAAAAGAAATTACAAAAAAAGTAAAAATAGTGAACAGAAAATAAATTAAATACGACATCTAAGAAATTAATAAAATAAAGAAGAAACCTAAAATTTTAAACTTTTAGTTAAATAATAAAAGAATTAAAAAATTAACAAAAAATGAAAACCACTACAAATTTTAAATTAATAGAAAATAAAGAAAAAATCTAAAATTAAAATATTAAATTTTTAGTTAAATAACAAAAGAAGTAAAAAAACTAAAAGAACAAGAAACAAAAAACACGCGAAAAAAAAGAAAGGAAAGGAAAAACTTCAAAATTTTAAAAATAGTTTACTTAAATAATAAAAAAGTTTCTTACGTAATAAAAGAAATAAAATTAAACTGAAGTGATAAAGTTTTAGTTAAATAAAAAAAGAAACAAAAAGAAAATAAAATACAAACAGAAAACGAAAGTAAAAAACTTAACATTTTTAAATACACCCTTCTAAAAATTATTGACTAAAAAAATAAATTTTAGTTGCATAATAAAAGAAATAATAATAATAATATTAAATTGGTAGTGTATTATCGAAACCAGAAGAGAATCACTTGCAATAAATGCAGTCAGAAAACATCAAAATCAAAACAAAAGGTGACTATCCTCACCAGCACATGTACATAGAAAACTATTTTGGAAACATTAAGCAAATAAATAATAACTTGTAATTTACCCGGCACGTGGCGGTATCTGCGTGCTGCGACACGTCAAAAAATAGATGCCGAACGGTATTGAACCTTATAAAAAAAACTAAACTATTAAATAAATTAAAGTCTTTGAAAAGGTTAAAAAACAGACGCCAAACGCCTTCAAAACTTAAAAAAAGAAAGAAGCTAAACCGCTAAATGAATAAAAATCTTTGAAGAACCACGCGCGTTAAGTTGCGCGTAGCGTAACGTTAAAATACGCAATACTTAAAAAAAAACAAAGAGTAAATTACTATTTGAGTACATGATCTTTGTCCATTTTAACTAGTTGAGTGCCTTATGTTTTAAAACCTTGATTTGCACCTTGACTTTTAATTTGCACCCTGACTTTTGATTTCCTAACCATTTGAGTCCAGATTACTAATTTCGTTAGATTTTCTGTTAATTTCTTTTCCTGTAAAGACTAAAATATCCCTAGATACTCAAAGGGTTACTAAATACCTCTAACTCAACCCTATATACTCTCTCTCTACCAAACCTTAACACATCAAGCACCACCACACCCACTAAATCTTCTTCTTCAACCTAGGTCACGGGCCCCCTTTCTGGCGAGTTTATCTCTAGCGAGCACCAACCTCTCACGACTCCTCTTTCTTGTTTAATGATTTCTCCCTCTCAAATCTCTGTCCTAAACATTCAACGATCTGGTGGTGTGGAACAGATCTGGAGCAGAGCTCAAGTGGTGTTATCAAGCAAATTAGCACTATCCGCCACCACATTTCAGATCACCGGTCTGTTTGTGTTGTATCAAGTGTTTTGAAACAGATCTGGAACAGAGCTCAAGTGGAGGCGGAAGTACGAGAAACTTTAAACCTGTAAAAAACCTAAAGTTCATGTATTCTGCCGTATGCACCAACTTCTCAATTTATTCTTGATCATCGGGTTGCCTCCCGGAAGCGCCACGTTTATTTAAGGGTTGTTGGCCGGACCCGTACGTGCTTCATCAGTCTTTCTTCAGGTGGGGGCTTTGGATCTCCCCCGTATCTCCCATTCCTTCCTTGAAAGTTATTTTCCTTGTTAATTTCGGCTGCTGGTCCCAGTAGTTATCAATACAGTTGGTGTTGTTGAGGTCATTTCCAAGGTTGGGTTTCTTTCCTTTGTTGATTTCTTTAGCTTTCTTCAGTTGATATTCCAGATTAGTATCGATGAAGTGTGCAATTTCGAAGGGATCATTAGATAGACATTCATTACCCTCGATGTTATAGGTTACCGATTGTTTTCCAACACGAAGTGTCAGAATACCTTCGTTCATGTCAATGACTGCCCTAGCAGTGGCTAAGAATGGGCGACCCAAAATCAAAAGTACAGGATAGTCGGGTCCCATTTCTAAAACCATGAAGTCGACAGGGAAGACAAACTTGCAAACTTTTATCAGTAAATTATCGTTGACTCCCATAGGAGACTTGATAATGACATCCGCAAGTTCGATAGTTGCATTGACAAGTTGCGGATTTCCAATTTTCAATTTTTTGAACATGTTATACGGCATTACATTCACACTTGCTCCGAAATCGGTGAGAGCAAAAGTCAAAGGTAGTGGTCCAATAGAAGATGGTAGAAAATTTTTTCCGAGATCAGAGAGTTTCTTTGGAAGGCATTGTTCAATGAGAGCGACACATTCATTAGCTCTTTTAACTGCTTCTTCCATGTTTCTTTTGTTAGTGAGGAAATCCTTTAAGAAACGTTCATACTTGGGCATTTGTTGTATTATATCCAGGAAAAGTAGATTAACATGGATTTGGCTTAAAAGCTCAATGAATTTCTCATATTGTTCGTCAGTTCTTTGTTTTACTAGCCTTCCTGGGTAAGGTATGTAAGATTTGTAAGCTCTCTTTGTCCCTCCAATTTGTGGTATATTCTCAGGAGTGCACACCGTAGTTTTTGTTGATGTTTTAGCATGAGTGCTTACTAGAGTGGGTTGTGAAGTCTCCTTTGGTAGTAACTCTTGTGTGGTTGATTCTATGGTAGGTGGGTGAAGTGGAACTCCAGTGAATATCTCCCTTGGTGGAGGCATTTGAACTTCTTCTTCTTCTTCTTCTAGCATTTGCGGTTTGGATTAGCTTCAGTGTTGCTTAGAAGACATCATGGTTGTCTTTCAGATAAGAGTTTTGCAATCTGTCACACCCCTAAAATCCACTAACGGAGTTTTACCGCGAGGCGTGTGACAAACCAGGATCTCAGTCATTAGTCATATCAAACGACACTGTAAGAATTTAAATAAAACCATTAATGTTCAGAGTAAGTGCGGAAGCGATAAATAAAGTATTTAATGTGCAAAACAAACGCGCCGAAAATCTAAGTTATTGAAAAACAGGTAAACAGTTTAAATGTTTGAAATGATAAAAGGACTCCAATGCATGTCCTAATTGTGCACCTGTGCCTTAGCGACCTGAGAAAACATGTAAGAAAATGCGTCAACACTAAGATGGTGATTTCACAGGTTTCAGTTCGTAATAATGTTTGCCAGATCATGTACATTCAATATATATATATATATATCAATAGGTAACTAACCTATGTTCATGTTACTAAAGTGCTCGCAACCGAAACTGACTGTTTGTTGTGTTTGATGCCTTCCACCATGTCTATAAACAATGGTGAAGTGTTTAGGTCAATATTACACCCGTTCGACCTCCAGTCGAGTTAGCGCGGCTAATGCGGGTGGGGTTTGTCAAACCCAGTAGTACTACTCAAGATTACCTCGCTAAATTCATATTAAACGGTTCGATGTGTAAGGATTTTTATTTAAAAAGTGTGATTAAAAAGTGGCTAAAAAATAAAATGGGGGTAGAGGGACTCGAACCCGAGTCTCTCCGCCCATTAGCCATACACCTTAACCAGTCCACCCGCTAGGGTAATCGCACACAAGACCTGGATCAAATTGTTTTTAACATACTAGTCCCCTGTGCTCTTCCCCCTTTGCGATCTGAACCCAAATCCAGTCCCAAATCCAACGAATTTGATCGCACATGATCTTAAAATCATAGGGGTTTTGTTAATCGGTGTTGTGCGAACCAGTGGGTAAGTTTAATTGCAAAAACAACAAGTTTTGAATCGTTTATTGCTCTTTTGAAATCCCGAAACCCTAGATTATGAACACGAATTCAAATTGACTAAAACTGATATGATTAAGTGTTTGAATCATAGGGCTTTAAAAGAGTATGAGATTGCGAACCTGTTCATGTAAGTTAATTGAATTGAGACTAAGTTTAAGTTGGAGTTCGATTAAACTCGAAATGGTATGAACCTTAGAATTGGTTCATCACCAATTCGATGTTATAAGCCCTGGATTTGATAGGGCTTTCAATCTAGACATTGAAACGAGTATGAGGATGTGTTCAATTATCTGTTTGGATATCGAATTGATAGTGCCCGACTAAATGGGGTTTCGACTTCGAAGGGCTCGGTCTCCGGCGACTCGGGCTTCGTCTCCGGTCAGATTAGGATGTGCAAATGTTACAAAGGGACTCGACTTAGATGTGCAGATTGTTTGATTGTAGAATGAATAACGAATTGATATGAATTTGATAATAAACGATGACGGGTTCGACGGTTACGGGTTTGAGGACCATAATGGGATTAATTCATGATCGTTAATCATGTTAAATGCTTCAATGATGATCGACTATGACATTAACATGCAAACCAGTTACGAATTTGGACAGTTTTTCAGTTATGGTTGCGAATTTGGATCAAAGGACAAATGGGTTTGACTTTACAAAGTCAACAGGACAAACACACTCGATTTTGACTTTCCAAATTCAACAGATTGGGTTTGGGGTAATTACAGAAATAGTCCCTGTAGTTTAGGTGTATAAGTTTGAGATTTTAACAGAATTGGTCCTTGTGGTTTGTAATTAGTTAACTGAGTTATAAGATAACTGGATTTGATTTAACGGAGTTATCCGGAATTTTTCGAGTGTCACATCATCCCCTAGTTGAAAGAATTTTCGTCCCGAAAATTAAATAATGTTGCTAATAAAAAAAATTCTCGATGTCACATCATCCCCTAGTTGAAATAATTTTCGTCCCGAAAATTAAATAGTACCTTATGTGTTTGACGTGGATTGCTTGAAAAGATGAGGGTACTTGCGCCTCATCTGATCCTCGCGCTCCCATGTGAATTATGGTCAGTTCCTACGAACTTTGACAATAGGGATCTTACTATGCTTGAGTGTCTTGACTTCCCTATCCATGAATTCGACCGGTTCTTCAATGAAGCGCAATTATTCATCGATTTCTAGTTCCTCAAGAGAAACTACGAGTGTCTCGTTTGCTAGACATTTCTTTAAGTTTGAGACATGAAAGACGTTGTGCACACCACTAAGTCCTTCAGGTAGGTCCAGTTGATACGCTACTGGACCAATTCTCTTCACTATCTTGAACGGTCCAACATAACGAGTATTTAGCTTGCATCGTTTCCCAAAATGAATTACACCTTTCCAAGGTGAAAATTTTAATAGAACCATGTCACCCACTTGAAATTCCAATGGTTTCTGACGCTTATCGGCATAACTCTTTTAACGGTCACGGGCTGCCACCATACGATTTTGAATTTGCACGATTTTCTCTGAGATATCGAGTACAAGTTCGGGACCCGTAAGTTGGCTATCCCCAACTTCAGCCCAACAAATAGGTGATCGGCATTTCCGTCCGTATAATGCCTCAAACGGTGCTACGTTGATGGTAGTGTGATAACCGTTATTGTAGAAGAACTCTACTAATGGCAGATGAGTTTGCCAACTGTTACCGAAATCAATCACACAAGCTCGTAACATGTCCTCTAGGGTTTAAATAGTACGTTCAGTTTGGCCATCTGTTTGGCCATCTCTTTGATTGTTAGAAAATGGGCGGATTTGGTCAAACGATCTATGATCACCCAGATGGTGTCGCATCCGCTAGGAGTTCGAGGTAGTATAGTGATAAAGTCCATGGAAATCTGCTCCCATTTCCACATTGGGATTTTTGGTTGTTGGAGCAAACCAGACGAATTTTGGTATTCGACCTTGACCTTGGAGCAGGTCAGGCACTTGCTAACATAAGTGGCTATATCGGCTTTCATGTTCGGCCACCAATATATAACCTTCATGTCATGATACATTTTATCAGAACCAGGATGGATAGAATAGCGAGACTTGTGAGCTTCATCCATTACAAGTTCCCTTAAGTTCCTGTACACCGGGACCCATATTCGCTCTGCGAAGTAGTGAATACCGTCCGATTTAACCTCATGTTGTTTCTCCATACCACGTGATGTGTGCTAGACGGTCTATAAAAACTAATATAAAAACTTAACCTAGACACTCTAGCTTTAAATTTATAAATCTAGACTCAACCTAATACTAGACCACACAACCGGCAAGTGTACCGATCAATTGTAGTAAAGTCTACTGTAAGTCCGGATATCGAACCCACGAGACACCAGTGATAACTCTACCTAGACTCTGACTCAACTAACTAAACTGAATTATATTGGGGGGGGGGGGGATTTGTGTAACTATAACAAATGGAACTCTCTAACTAACGACACCAACTATCAAACAGACAAAATGGATGAGATCAATAAAGGATAAAGCACTATCTAGGTAATGAATCCTGTTTGACAAACATGAACTTCTCTCGGCTATGACAGTTATGATGGAACCGGGATCTTTGAATACGAAACCCTAAGACAACCTAAGGATCCCAGATCATTCTCTGGGTGTGACCTAATAGGAAACCTTAAAGAACGTGTAAACTCACCAGTTTGTTGGATCACCTCTCAGCTATTTTCAACAATGCTAAAGTACGCTACAGATATATATTACCTCTCAGTTTCAATATCTCAATACGCCCTAAGACATACGGGGTAACTTGGAAACTCTAGGTATGACAAACAATATCAATAATGCTAAGAAACCCTAGGAAACCCTCCTTTCAAAGCAATCTACCTAAGAACCCTAACACCAAGGAATACCCGACAACTTCGCACCTTTCAGCTATTGAAGTAGGAAGAACATTTAATCGTAAGACACTCTCAACTTGCGTTTCTATGGACGATGATATCAATTATCCACAAACTAGTTACAACCACAAAGTAAGCAACCTAACATGCATCTATTATTTGAAAGACATTCAACAAAACGCATGTGAAACACAAACCAATTGCAAATCAGAATTAAACATGCAAAAACATCATACTAATTGAATCTAAATTCTTTACTTTATCACCAATCCATCACAATCCAACATAAACCGAAGGAAATCCACGAATCAATCAAACAATCATCGAAAACCTGGATAGCTACTATAGTCTAGCCAAGATACATGTTCAAACTTAGAAAACACATCTCAAAAGTCATAAACATAATCCAATCACAAACCAAAGTAAACAAGAAACCAAAGATCGAAACCCTAAGAGCGAGAATTAACCAACCCGATTGATAAAGCTCCAATCTTTTGCTCTCGTTGCTTCCTATCCTCTCAAAATCGCCCATTTTTGCTCTCCAGACGGCTGGTAATCGATTATCATTCTAATGGAAGAGTCCTAATCTATTAAACCATGAAATTAGGTTAAAATCTACGTATCTGGGGTCTCTCACGTACCGAGAGGCCCAAAGAACCATCCCCTCGCGTACCTCCAGAGAAACAGGTCGCGCGAATTTCCTAGTCCCTCACGTACCGCGAGAACATAACCTGAGTTTTGAACTCCTCTCGTCGAAATACCCCAAATCCATATATTATGGGTCCTGTAACTAATTTTCTAGCCCGAGATATGCCCTTATGAAGTTTGGACTCTTTCCTGACTTTTTTCGTTCCTTGTCCCGTGTTCTCGTGTGCTCGTTTTTTCACAGTTCTTGATCGTTTAAGCTCCAATTACTCACGAACACCTACCAAATACAACATTACTAAGTACAAGCTATAAATGACTCAAAGTAACTCTAAAACTATACGAAAAACGCTACGAAATACAAGGGAAAACGAGGTGTGCTTTGCAACACATCAACACGCGTGGCTTCTAACGGTAGGTTTTCCTCTTTCAAGGCTTCGAGTTGAGCACTACGGATTTGATAAGGTAGTCCAGGGTGGATAGTGAGTAGTAATGCTCGGACTCGTCTAGGTTTGGTTTCTTTCCGGCTTAGGGCATCGGATACCATGTTGGCTTTGCCCAGATGATACTTGATAGCACAATCATAATCATTCAAGAGTTCGATCCAACGACGTTGTCGCGTGTTCAACTCTTTCTATTTGAAGATATACTGAAGACTCTTGTGATCG
This sequence comes from Smallanthus sonchifolius, assembly GCA_023525975.1. NCBI lineage: Eukaryota > Viridiplantae > Streptophyta > Magnoliopsida > Asterales > Asteraceae > Smallanthus > Smallanthus sonchifolius. Next base: position 17,157,158 of record CM042033.1, read on the forward strand.
GTGTAGATGGTGCACTTGGTACCGTACAAGTAATGTCTCCAGATTTTCAGTGCAAACACTACGGCTCCCAATTCTAAGTCATGGGTCGTGTAGTTCTTCTCATGAATTTTTAGCTGACGGGAAACGTATGCGATAACCTTCTCACGTTACATTAACACACAACCGAGACCCTGAATGGAGGCATCGCAATACACTACAAAGTCATTCGTTCCCTCTGGAAGAGATAGGATGGGTGCACTACATAGTTTCTGCTTTAGCAGTTGGAATGCTGATTCCTAGGTTTCACTCCAGTTATAGGGTTTACCCTTTTGGGTTAGGGCAGTGAGAGGTTGAGCAATCTTTGAGAATCCCCCGATGAATCAACGGTAGTAGCCATCCAATCCCAGAAATTGTCGCACCTCTGTTGGAGTCGTTCGTGTCGCTCAATTCGTGATGGCTTCTACTTTAGCTGGATCGACATGTATTCCTTTCTCATTGACTACATGCCCTAGGAATTGAACTTCGCGAATCCAAAATTTGCACTTGGAAAATTTGGCGTATAATTGCTCTGGTTTCAGTAGTTCCAGAATTAAACGTAGGTGCTCCTCATGTTCTTCCTTGCTCTTAGAATAGATGAGGATGTCATCAATGAAAACAATGACGAACTGATCAAGGTAGGGTTTACACACACAATTTATGAGATCCATGAACACCGCGGGTGCGTTGGTTAATCCGAATGGCATGACCAAAAACTCGTAGTGGTTATTCCTGGTTCTGAATGCAGTCTTAGAGATGTCTTCGCCTCGGACTCTCAGTTGATGATAACCAGATCTAAGATCGATCTTTGAATAAAAACTTGATCCTTGAAGTTGGTCAAATAGGTCGTCAATACGGGGTAGTGGGTAACGACTCTTGATAGTCACTTTGTTCAGCTCACTGTAATCAATGCACATACGGAAAGTCCCATCTTTCTTTTTGACGAATAAGACTGGAGCTCCCCATGGCGATGAGCTAGATGAAACCCTTATCCAACAACTCTTGCAGTTGTGTAGATAATGCTTGTAACTCACTAGGTACAAGTCTATATGGTGCCCGAGCAATAGGCGCTGCTCCGGGTGTTAGATTAATCTGAAATTCGACTTGACGATGAGGTGGAAGACTAGGCAAGTCTTTGGGAAATACTTCTGGAAAATCACTAACGATCGGAATGTCATCAATCTTCTTCTCTTCGAATGGTTGCTCGGCGACAAGAGCCAGAATAGCAGTATGACCTTTATGCAAGCACTTCTACGCTTTCATGAAGGATATGATGTCTACGACAACATCACTCTTTTCGCCTTGGACAGAAAGGGCTTCTCCACTAGGGAGAGGAAGGCGAACAATTTTATCATGAAAAATGATCTCGGCTTGATTTTTGGATAACCAATCCATACCGACAATTATGTTGAAACTGTCAAGCGTAACCAGCATGAGATCGATATCAAGCTTATTACCGGCCAACCCTAGTTTACATCCCTTAAGGATGTGCGTTGCTTCGATTATTTGACCGTCTGCTATCTCTATAGTGTACTTAGTTTCTAACAAAGTTGGAGTTGTTTTTAACAGTTGCTAAGGTTCTTAGATATGAAACTCCTATCAGCACAAGTATCAAAAAGGACAGAAGCAAAACAGTCATTTAGAAGGAACTTACCGGTAACCACGTTGTGGTCATTTCTTGCTTCTCCTGATCCAATTACGAAGGCTCGTGCCTTCGCCCCATTTCCATTGTTGTTATCGTTTTCGTTGCCCTGGTTGTTGTCGTTTCCATTACCATTTCCACTTTTCTTCAATTGAGGACAATCTTTCCTGAACTGTCCTTCCTTGCCACATTCACAACAACCCCTGGTAGATCCTTGTTGTTGAAACGGTTGCTTTGGTTGAAGTTCACCTCTACAGTCTTTTGCAGCGTGGCCCATTTTACCACACCGCTGGCAACGACGCTTATCACAAGTACCATTGTGGTGAAAACCACACTTGTTACACTTAGGGTATTTCCCAGCATAACTACCCTGGTTCTGACTTAAAGAGGTTGACAGATTAAAGGTTTTGGTAGGCTTAAACCTACGTTGCGGTTGTTGTGGTGGGTTAGACTGAAAACTCTTGGAGTTGGTGTTGCTATCAAACTTACGTTTGTTACTGTCAGTGGCTATGGTAGTTGTGCCCCTCGGAGGTAGGGTACCTTGAGTTACAGCTTGATCGGTCAGCCTATGAGCAAGTCTGATGGTTTGCTGAATGGTAGTAGGTTTAGAGGAAGTGACCATGCTCTGAATTTGAGGTACCAGACCATCGATGTACCTCTCGATCCTTTTATATGCTGGAGTTACCATCTGTGGACACATGACTGCATACTCATGCGAGCGAGTAGTATAAAGCTCAATCTCGGAACCCTCCATCTTCAAGTTCCAAAATTCACCTTCCAGCTTCTGAATTTCATCACGGGGGCAGTACTCCTCCCAAAGTAGAGTGTTAGCCATGTCCAGACCCAATATCTGAACTTGAGAGTTCCACCAAGTGAGGGCAGGACCCTCTAGAGTACCGGAAGCATATGTGACCTGATTTTCTTGGGAGCAGTTGCATATAGCAAATACCGATTCAACTTTCTCAAACCAGCGGAGCAAACCGACAGCTCCTTCAGCTCCACTAAAGGTGTGGGACTTGCAGTCCATGAAAGTTTTGAAGGTACAGGTCTGCTGGCCTGGATTGAAAATAATACACAATTGAGAAAACAAGGTTCGAGAATGACTTTGGTGTAACGAATTGATTTGTTAGGGTCGACGGATATCGGATTTACTTGCAGCATTTTGTGCGGCTGCTAAGGCTTCAGCCAAGCTATCGTTGATGAGTGCAGTGAGTTCAGCTGCAGTCATATTGATATTACCGTGACCACCATTACGTCCACGACGTCCACGACCGCATCCAAACATGATTCTTCACATTCACAAATACAAATAATGAGAAAATACATCGCATATTAGCATCATACAAGTACGAGTAAACAAATTAAAACTAAACCACAACATCTAATATTTCGATAATAATTCTTGATTAAATAAATTGTAACGGCTACAAAGTAAATAAACCAAAACATCAAAATCCTAAAATATCTGTTGGATGGGAACAACCCTGCCCATATAGGTTTATAAAGAAAGAAATAACTAAAGATAGGATGTCATATGCCACTGCTAGCTGAAGAAATAACTGATCCGTCATCCTCGTCCTCAGCCGGTTCTCCCTCGGGTTCATCATCCTGTGCATCTCCCGCTGCATTGGCAGCTGCAAGCTGTGCCTCCAGCTCCTCAATTCTATTCTCAGCCGCTCCAAGGTCAAACTCCAGTACATTCACCCGGTTTTCTAAACCAGGTTGTCGTGTACCCTGTCAGTCTCCCCTAGATCTGCTATCAGTCTCTCAATCATCTGGTCAGATTGATTTCCTTGTTGTAACAGTCCGGTAATCTCTCCTGTAGGATCACGCATGTTGCCTATCTCCTTATCCATATTTGCTACTAAGGAAGCAAAGACATGTTCCATAGGGTACTGCAGGGGTGGTAGAGTCTGTATAGAAGAAGTAGTGCCTGCAAAGTATGGAGGTGGGACCTGCTCCTGTTGGACCCTGTTCCTGTCGGACCCAGCTCCTGATCATGCTAGGATACCAATCCCAATCCTGCGTGTTACCTCTGACATGCACATGGAAGGGCTCTTCGTACACTATGGTGTTGTCAATCGGGCTCAGCCGACACCTCTTAGGCTCTGGTGAAGGTATAGTAGGAACATCAGGTTCCTTGGCAACTGGTGATGTAGGTGGAGTAGAAATTTCCTGTAACGTAAGGTATAAGTGCCATGTTTGAGTGTTTGTGTCGTGTAACTAATGCATGTGTGCGGTTATAGTCTAGTATGCAATCCTAGTTCTCTATAACCAATGGCTCTGATACCAATCTGTCACACCCCCAAAATTCACTAACGGAGTTTTACCGCGAGGCGTGTGACAACCCAGGATCTCAGTCATTATTCATATCGAACGACACTATATGAATTTAAATAAAACCATTAATGTTCAGAGTAAATGCGGAAGCGATAAATAATGTATTTAATGCACAAAACAAACGCGCCCAAAATCCAAGTTATTGAAAAACAGGTAAATAGTTTAAATGTTTGAAATGATAAAAGGACTCCAATGTATGTCCTAATCGTGCACCTGTTCCTTAGCGACCTAAGAAAACATGTAAGAAACTGTGTCAACACTAGGTTGGTGAGTTCATAGGTTTCAGATCGTAATAGTGTTGGCCAAGTCATGTACATTCAATATATATATATATATATATATATATATATATATATATATATCAATAGGTAGCTAACCTATGTTCATGTTACTAAAGCGCTCGCAACCGAAACTGACTGTTTGTTGTGTTTGATGCCTTCCACCAAGTATATCAACAATGGTGACGTGTTTAGCTCAATATTACACCTGTTCGACCTCCAGTCGAGTTAGCGCGACTAACGCGGGTGGGATTTGTCAAACCCAGTAGTACTACTCAAGATTACCTCGCTAAGTTCATATTAAACGGTTCGATGTGTAAGGACTTTCATGATAGAGTGTTATGCTTAGCTTTAACAAGTGATAATATAAGAATTACAGTAATCATATGTTTGCATCATGTTTTCTCCCCCTAATTTAAAAATAGTAAAGGGGCCGTGAAACTCACCTGAGTGTGTAGAATGTAGTAATTAGCACCACACAAGGATGCAACAAAACCACAAATGGATTGTACGTGGACAGTCTACGAATGCCCTAGAATATGTTTACGATTGTTAGGAGCACGTAGGATTTTGTGATGACGATACGGGAATGGTCGAATGTTCTAAAACACACTTATGATTAACGAATAAAAATCTTGTCATCGAGATTAAAGAATCACTAGTTTAGTATCAAATACGGATATGGTACGTGTGAAAAACACTACCAAACACGAGCTAATATTATAAAATAATGTTTCATGTGTTTTTGTGTCAAGTATAATTGTTTAAGTGGTAAAAAAATAAATATATTATTTTTTGAATAAAATAACACTTAGGATTAATTATAAAGTTAATCCCGAGCACTATATCGTTTTCAGGTAACCAACCGTCTTAAAATATCATTATAAAAGTATAGGGATTGATTTTTATTTAAAAAATGTAATTAAAAAGTGGCTTAAAAATAAAACGGGGGTAAAGGGACTTTAACCCGGGTCTCTCCCCCATCAGCCATACACCTTAACCAGTCCCCCGCTTGGGTAATCGCACACAAGACCCAGATCAAATTGTTTTTAACATACCAGTCCCATGTGTTCTTCCCCCCTTGCGAACCGAACCCAAATCCAGTCCCAAATCCAACGAATTCGATCGCGAGTGGTCTTAAAATCATAGGGGTTTTGTTAATCAGTGTTGTGCGAACCAGTGGGTAAGTTTAATTGCAAAAACAACAAGTTTTGAATCGTTTATTACTCGTTTGAAATCCCGAAACTCTAGATTATGAACACGAAATCAAATTGACTAAAACTGATATGATTAAGGGTTGGAATCATAGGGCTTTCAAAGAGTATGAGATTGCGAACCTGTTCATGTAGGTTAATTGAATTGAGACTAAGTTTAAGTTGGAGTTCGATTAAACCCGAAATGGTATGAACCCTAGAATTGGTTCATTACCAATTCAATGTTATAAGCCCTGGATTTGATAGGGCTTTCAATCTAGACATTGAAACGAGTATGAGGATGTGTTCAATTATCTGTTTGGATATCGAATTGATAGTGCCCGACTAAATGGGGTTCCGACTTCGAAGGGCTCGGTCTCCGGCGACTCCGGCTTCGTCTCCGGTCAGATTAGGATGTGCAAATGCTTCAAAGGGACTCGACTTAGGTGTGCAGATTGTTTGATTGTAGAATGAATAACGAATTGATATGAATTCGATAATAAAGGATGACGGGTTCGATGGTTACGGGTTTGAGGACCATAATGGGATTAATTCGTGATCGTTAATCATGTTAAATGCTTCAATGATGATCGACTATGACATTAACATTCAAACCAGTTACGAATTTGAACAGTTTTTCAGTTATGGTTGCGAATTTGGATCAAAGGACAAATGGGTTTGACTTTACAAAGTCAACAGGACAAACACACTCGATTTTGACTTTCCAAAAATCAACAGATTGGGTTTGGGGTAATTACAGAAATAGTCCCTGTAGTTTAGGTGTATAAGTTTGAGATTTTGATAGAATTGGTCCTTGTGGTTTGTAATTAGTTAACTGAGTTATAACATAACTGGATTTGAGTTAACGGAGTTATCCGGAATTTGTCAGGTGTCACACAATCTGCCCCAGTTTTTTTTCAATGGATTACAGAGTTGCTTTCTGTGTTCTAAATTCAGCTTCGTGTAGACAAAACTTTTCTTCATAGTGTTTGTGACGAGCATCAGCTAAGAGGGCTTAACTTTTGTTGTAGATATCAACTTAGTTACTGCGTCCTCCAAGTTTAAACCGTTATTTGGCTTGTTAGTTCTTTGAAATTGTTGACGAGGCTGAAAGTTTTGAGGTTGTCTTTGTTCAAATTGTTGTTTTCCAAAACCAGATGGTCCTTGGTTGTTGTTCTCCTTCCAGCTAAAATTCAGATGGTTCCTCTATCCAGGATTGTAAGTGTTGCTGTAGGGGTTGTTTTGCAGGCGATTGGTTCCGATAAAGTAGACTTGCTCAACATCAACAGTGGTACTTTTTGTTTCTCCAGTAGTTTCAGCTTTTACCTTGCCTTTACTTATTTCTCCAGTAGTTTCAGCTTTTACCTTGCAATAGCGTCGAGTGTCTGACGAGCTTGATTGGGCAGCCCATTATAGAATGATGATACTTGTAGCCAGACTTCTAGCCCATGATGAGGGCATTTCCTCGACATGTCCTTGAAACATTCACATGCCTCATATAGTGACTCACCATCCTCCTGAGCGAAAGTGGTAATATCATTTCTCAATTTTGTTGTTTTTGCTGGCGGGAAATATTTCGAAAGAAATTTTTGACAAGATCATCCCATGTAGTGATTGACCCAATAGGAGAAGAGTTTAGCCATGCCTTAGCTCATTCCCTTAAGGATAAGGGAAACATTCGAAGTCTAATAGCGTCATTCAAAACTCCGTTCAATTTGAAAGTGTCACAACTTTTGAGTAAATTTGCAATGTGGGCATAGGGATCTTCATCGGATAATCCATGGAAAGTACATGATGATTGGATCATATGGATAACATACCATTTGATCTGAAAGTTGTTAGCGTCAACTGTCGGCCTTGTGATACTAGACCCCAAGGCTTCAAGTGACGGTCTTGCAAAGTTGGAAATAGTACGGTTTTCTACGGCCATTTTCTTGGTACGTCTTTCTCGTAATCGACGGTGAAAGAATCTTTCGGGCTCTGCTAAAGGTTGATATAAACCAATAGTGGAGCTATGGATCATACAATACCTTAAACAAACGTAGTAAGAAAAATAGATGGAAAATGTGAAGGTTAAAAGGCTAATCCGTTAACTCAAATTTTTCTTGAAATCATTGTGTCCCCGGCAATAACGTCAAAAACATGATGCGTGTTGTTTTATAATATATATTAAAATATAATATTTTATATAATAATATATTTAGAGATGGTTTCACGAGATCAGATTTTAAATTTATAAAATGATAAATACTTAAACTTAAAAACATACACAATAGTCAAATGTATCTATCACATCGTAATATAGTTTAGGTAAGAACCAAGTATCGAACCAATGGATACGGTCGAATTCCAATACTCAACTTTTGCTATCGTTTAGCAGGTTTAATTAGTGAGTGGGTTTTGTATGCTTGTTAAGTAGAAAAGTAAATGACAGAAAAGTAAATAACGGTAAAGTAAATAACAGAAAATGTAAAATGTGCGTGAAGTGTGTAACAGAAATATAAATATCAGGAAAGTAAATAACAGCAAAGTAAATAACTCGAGAATAATCAGATCACAACGAGTATTGCTTTGGGATTTGAATCCGCTTGGTAGATGATAATGTTATGTTAACTAATGCGATGGTATGACAAATATAAATGTGTGAACGGTACACCGCTAGAGCCTCATTATCACATCATTTGGTTCATGAATTATGCTCTTTAATAATGAAATAGTAAGACTCCCGGTCAGGGACATCATTACGTACACCAAACTTCAACTTCACCTAAGAAATATGAAGGGTTTAGCCACGAATGGCCATACGAACAAGCATAATGCTAAGTTTCGTAGGCTCCCCTATTGCGAACAAATCAGAAGAGCCTCTCTACTCTCTACTCTAAACTCCAGCTACGAACTATATGAGTGTGTCTTTCTCTCTAGAATGGTGTGTGGAATGAAGAACCCAAGCCATCTATTTATATTCACCAAAATGGGTAATGCACGGTCATGCATTATTTGCACAGGCGTCCAAACACCTCAGGAATCAAAAGGTACATATGGCAGGGTATGAGAGTCCTTGGGGAGCAAGGAAGGGCATTGCACGGTCGTGCAATAGGATGCACAACCGTGCATCCCCCTCCTGCTCCCTGTTTTGTCTTTTTGCTGCTTGATGACTGATGTTGACCTTGGTTGACTTCTTGGAGGGGTCAAAGCTTCGGGCATGTTCCTTCCAAAAGCTTGACTTCTTGAAGTTTTAAGCAGTTTTTACTTTGTTTATCTCGGGACATCGTTTATCTTGCAACTGTGAAATATAAACGTTTTTAAGTATCAATTGCAAGGTTTTCATTCAATTAGTACCATAATATGGGGATTATTACGCATACAAAACATGTATAAATTATGACATATCAGATTGCATGCAATATTATTGGTGTTAAATATTACCTACATGATTTTGGTGAAATTAACAAATGTTTTTCTTAACGGTGTCATGTTTTATTGCTTGTTTACTTATTGGTGTTGCACGTTTACTTGTTTGTTGGCGTTTAGGCGGTTTAATTAGACTTGATAAGTGATCTATGGAATGGCTAAAACATTCCATGGTATTGTGGTTACTACGGTGACCTTGGTGAACATGTTTGGTTTTAGGAACTTGTAACGGCATGAATTTCTAAATGATATTTTGGTGGTGGATATCCTCTCACGGACTGACGTGCCATTGGTTGTTCAATCATTTTTCGATCATCACAAAGTTGTCGTTGCTGTCACTAAAAGTGACGGAACTCATCGACAGTATCTTTATCGGTTGCTCGATCAATAATATGGTAGTTGATGGAACCTCCTGTTGAAATTTCTTCAACTCTTGGTCGGTAATGTTCAAATCCAAAATACATAATCGTCGTTCAGCTCACATCTTACGTCTATCAATTCTCGACAAATGGATTCTGATCAGATCCGACTCGATTGTCACCCTCACGTTTACCCATGAAGATCATCAATTCATCAATAAACCAAACCACCTAGGGCGGTGAAGGATGTGACCCATATGGTGAAGTCGGTGTGTAATACGACCCGCACGCGTGTAATATGACCCGTATTGGTGTGCTATCCTATGAAATCTAGTTCCCAAATATTTTCGGAGGACGTGTGTCTAGGGAATTTACAGGGTGTATGCGGGTTCAATACCCGAGGGTTACGGTATTACGCATAAAGGGTATGCGGATTAGTTACCTGATTGATGTGGATTAAATGTTTAGTATTATGAATTGTGATAACCCTTATGTTAGGAGGACGTGTTTCTAGGGAAGAGACAATTAAAAAGAAATAGTACGTTTCCATGTGAGTTCTATGATTTTAAATGATGTATGTATTGGCTTGCAAATGGTATTTAAAGATTGCTTTGAAACACAATTGGCATTATGCAAAAATATGGATTTGGAGATGATTTTAATTTAAAATTGGGTTTTAGCACAGTTATGTGCAAAAGAACGGCTTTGAAAATGTCTTGGCACGACATTGTGCAAATGAAAGGTTTTGGAAGTGATTTCGTGCAGAAAAATGTTTGACACGATAATACCTTACAATTGGCATGTGTTAACAAAGCATATGTTAGTTAAAGGCGAGCCCAGCCTTAATAGGTGTGAAAGGTCGCCTTAATAGGTGTGAAAGGTGAGCACAACCTTTAAAGGGTGTGAAAGGTGAGCACAACCTTTAATCACGACGGTCACGGACAACTTGAAATTATGGTCAATTTAATAAGTTTTATTTATTTATTATTTAATAGGATATCATATGAATTGCTTAGACTAAGAGCATTCATAGAAGGTTCTTCATCCTTATCCATATAACTTAGCTAAAAATCACATTTATCTCTAAATTTTATTTATTTTCTAAAATTCTCTCACATCTCATTCCACATCTCTACCCTTGTATTCTTTTCTTATTATTTGTTTCTCTTTCTTCTATTTACAATATTAACTAATAACTATTTTGTCTTATTATCTTTTATTTAATATTAATTTCTAATAAAATTATATAAAAGTTTAATTATCTAATTTGTGTCTTCTCTAACGGTATTATTTTTTTAAAACTATATTTCCAACAATAAACGGGTCGTAGTAAATTATGAAATGTTCAAATCCAAAAGCCAAGACAGTTTCTCACCTCATCCTATTCTTGATAGGATCTTGGCCGATCTTCGCCCTCCCATTTACACATGAAGTTCAAATCATCAAAAGACCAAGCCTTATAGTGTTCAGGGAACGAATCTTCCGCTTCTCATCGGATTCACTCTCTAAACTTAAAGCAAAAGTGAACTCTGAGTGCAATGCAACAAAAAATAGTTCCATTATACAATCGCTCTCTGCCCTTTTGTGGAAGTGCATGACACGCACTTGACGGCTTTTGGCAGGTGAACAAACCACTTGCGGATTGCCCGTGAACAACAGGAGCACACTATCCCCGCCTGTATCTGAAAACTACTTTGGTAAAATTAAGCAAATGAATAATTACTTAAGTTTGGTTAGGTTCTTTAATTTTATTTAATCAGTCGAGTAAATTTTAGGTAATATGGTTCACGGGGTGTCGGCACACAATCGCATGAGAGTTGCTTGATCATGGTGTCGGGTGGGCGGCATTGTGGTTGCACGAAGCGGCGGTGAGCTATGGTGATAAAGATATTATGAAAATGATCGATTTGTGGGTGAAGAGCCCGTTTTGTGTTAAAACTAGGAGAGCGGTTTGGTCGAAATAGAAATTGTGTACAGATGGTGAGTTCGTCGAGATTTGACATGTATGGAAACGAATTTGGATTGGGGAAAGCATTGGCGGGTTTTGGTGGGTATGCTTATAAGTTTGACGGGAAGGTAAACATTGTATCCCGTATGGGAGGGCGAACGGAGCATGGATTCGGAAGTCTGCCCGTTGCCAAGAAACATGGCAGCTTTTGAATCTGATAAAAAATATTCATGAGTGTTGTTAACGAAGGATGTATAAATTAACTTTCGTTCTTATTTCTTGATTGTAGTAATGAACTTTACTTTAACACCAAACATTTTGATTTTTTTTAAATAAATAATGCTAACTACGAATTGTTAATTATTTAAAAATCAATGGTTTAATTGATTATAAGTTGAATAAATAAATCAAATCTTTTAAGGAAATAAATTAAACACATAAATCCATGAAATCGAATGATTACAAAAGATTCATGCCAAGAACAGATAGAAACGAGGTCCAACACAACTACTAACACTAACTCTACACTCGTAGTCCGTAAATGATTACAAATTACTTAGCCGGTCATAATAATAAATAATTCAGATACTGTCACTACTAAATTTATTATTAAAAATCAATCAACTAAAATATACAGTTTGATTTTTTTTTAATATTAAATTTTTACACCTAAATATCATATTTGATGAAGTAAGCATCATAACACTAAACTAGCATGTAATAGGTATATAGATGTGAGAGCTTTAATCTTTCTTTATTACATAATATTATTTCTCTGGAGAGATGAATTATGCTTGGGCATGCATCAAGTTCCTCTTTTATCTCAATATACAAAACTTTAATATTATTTCTCTGGTGAAAGCTTTAATTTTTCTTTCATTAAAAATATTTGTGCTTAAGTCTTAATCAACAAAGGTCTCCTTTTGTTTTCCAACTAGTGATAAACATCCGCGCGGATCAATTTTGGATAAAATATAAATCAAAACGTATATAAAAACTAGACCTCACAACGATATAAAATAAAGAAAATGTAACTTAAAAAATAGAAAAAGAAATAAAAAAAAGAGTAAATCTAGGGTTCGAAGAAAAATCCCAAAAAAAGTAAAAATAGTGAACAGAATAAATTAAATACGACATCTAAAAAATCGTCAGTGACCTATGTAAACTTAACGGTTTAAAATCTACTTTGTTAAATACTAGGTTAGAATCACGTTTATTACACGGGTTAAATAAATGTAATGTTATATATATACTTAGTAATAAAAAATTTATGTTTTTATAACCCGTGTATTACACGGGTTGAATAAAATATAATGCAATCTATTAACACATACACTCGTTAAAATGGAACAATGTGAATATGTAAATAGGGGACGGTTCCACTAAAAAGTGGTTTTTCGCTAACAAAATCCTAAGAAGTGGATCAAACGAACTCCGATTGAGCTTATTCCAGCGGCGTTGGAACCGTTTCATCGAACCCTAACCCGGACCCAAAAACCTAAACCCCCTCCACCCGCACCCCCAAAAACCTAAACCCCCTTTCCAACCCTACCTCGAAAAGCCTAAAACCACCACCCCACCCCCCCCCCCAAAAAAAAACCTAAACCCCCCCATCCCCCCTCAAAAAAAAAAAAACCTAAACCAACCCCCAAAAACCTAAACTCCCCACTCAAAAAAAAAAAAAACCTAAACCCTAAGGCTAAACCATAAGATTTAACCCTAAAATTCAAACGTAAAATCTAAACCTTAAAAGCTAAACCCTAAAAGATAAGATGGTAGAGTTCGACGAGATGGTTCCAACGCCGCTGAAATTAGCTCAATCGGGGTTCGTTTGATATCGTTTCTTAAGGTTTTTGTCATTTCTTAGATTTTTTAGCGAAAAATTACTTTTTATTTGATTATCCCCCTATGTAAATATATGATTAAAAGTTTTTTATTTGAATCCTAGCTGGCTATAAAATTGTTTTCAATTTGTAGAATTCATAAAAATATGATTGAACAAATTAATTGATGATAAACACAATTTTAAATTAAAAAAATGTAGATACAAATTAAAACAAATAATTAATTTAATTGCTTAAAATAGTGGAGTTGATTATTAATAGGAGAGAGATGCGGGAAAATAAGAATGAGGAGGTCTAGAAATGTGACAAGTGTCCTATTAGTTTACTTGTTTATTAAGTAGTATAGATTATAATTAATTAAAATACTATGTTAAATAAAATATTTATTAAATTTAACCTTTTAAAAACTATTTACTTTAATAAAAAAATTTTTACAAAATAAAAGAAATTAATAAAATAAAGAAGAAACCTAAAATTAAAATTTTAAACTTTTAGTTAAATAAAAAAAGAATTAAAAAATAAACAAAAAATGAAAACCACTACAAATTTTAAATTAATAGAAAATAAAGAAAAATTCTAAAATTAAAATATTACATTTTTAGTTAAATAACAAAAGAAGTAAAAAAAAAGTAAAAGAACAAAAAACAAAAAACAAAAAACACACGAAAAAAAATCTTTGAAACTAAATTATCAAATAAATCAAAGTCTTTGAAAAAACTAAAAAACCAGACGCCAAACACCTTCGAAACTTAAAAAAAGAAAGAAGCTAAACCGCTAAATGAATAAAAATCTTCGAAGAGCCACGCGCGTTGCGGCGCGTTAACTTACGCGTAGCGGAACATTAAAATATGCAATACTTAAAAAAAACAAAAAGTAAATTACTATTTGAGTTCATGACGTTTGCCCATTTTAACTAGTTGAGTCATTTATGTTTTAAAACCCTGATTTGCACCTTGACTTTTAATTGGCGCCATGACTTTTGATTTTCCTAACCATTTGAGTCCAGATGACTAAATTCATTAGATTTTCTATTAATTTTTTTTTCCTGTAAAGACTAAAATACCCCTACATACTCAAAGGGTTGCTAAATACCTCTAACTCAACCCTATATACTCTATCTCTACCGAACCTTAAAACCATCAAGCACCACCACACCCACTAAATCTTCTTCTTCAACCCAGGTCACCGACCCCCTTTCTGGCGAGTTTATCTCCGGCGAGCACCAACCTTGACTCCTCTTTCTTGTTTAATGATTTCTCCCTTGTTGGATCGGTGTTTACAAGATGATTCTGTTCTTAGTTGAGATTGGCGGAAACAATAACAACTAATCAATGTATACAAGTAAACAATGATAATACTGATAAATGCAAGTTGTATTAATCTTCCAGGTTTACAAGTTATAGAGAAAACACTTAGGAAGCACCCTTGTAAAATGAAAAGACACAATACATATAAAGGAACTTAGAATCAAGACAGACCCTTGATTCTAAGGATCAGATCAAACACAAGCCGTTGATCTTTGACAGTTACAAGTTACACTACAATTGGTAGACAACAAAAAGACAAGTAGCTAAAAGACAATTGCAGTGAAAAGACTTATGCAATGAAAAGACAACAGCAAAACTAAGGTCTTCTTAGTAATCATTGCAGGACAGATCAGAATAGGAGCATTGTCTTTTGTTCTATGCACCAATAACATTCCTTCAGCTGATAGGTGTGTCAGTGTTGCAGCAAAATATGTAAGTAGTAAACTCAAAGCTGCTGATGAATTGCCTATCAGCAGCATCAATGTTTGATGCTGATGAGAAGCCTATCAGCAGCAACTTTGGACTTCAGCAGATAAGGCTATCTGTTGGAAACTTGTTCATCAGCAGGAGAACACAACTATCTGCAACACTTAGCCTTATCTGCAACAACTTGTAAGTCAGCAGCAAAATTGTGGAGTCCGTAGCAATCTTACTTAGAGAATTTTGTAGCCATCAGTATTTATCTCTACAATCTCCCCCTAGACTGATGCTACCAAAACTGTCTTATTGCCTTTGTTGCTGAAGCTTTTGCATATGAGCAACAATCCTTGCTGTCTCATAGCCTCTGGGGTCCATGCTTGGATTGTCAAGAGGGAGTTCAGATAGAGTCTTGATGTCCTTGCTTGGCATGCTGAAGATGGTCTTGCTTGAACATCTCATCTTCTGACCTCTGACATCTATCAAAGTGTACTCATCTTGAGAAGCATTGTAGGACCAACTGACAAATGGATAATGGGATTGAAGATGTTTAACATCAATAACCACATCTTTGTTGGGGTTGAAGTGATGCTTGATCACCAGTAACAGATGTCTTCCACCATCATTTTCAGGCTCATGAGCTTCACCCGGCTCCATCATTCTCTGAAGATCAGAATCTGGAAGCTACATCACCTCATCAACAGATTTGTAGATTGATCTTTTTAACCCTTCCCTTTCCCTGAAAACTTCAAACCATTGGTCTTGATTCCTGTAGAACCATACTACAATTTCTGTTGAATCTTCTGGTGTGGTAATAGGTTTGGTTTTCTTCTTGAAAGGATGTTTATGAAGAGGAGCTGGGTGAAAGGATTTGGACTCTTTAGGAGGGAGAGGAGGGAGGTCTAGGAGGGAGAGTGAAAGGTTGTTGGACATAGGAAGGAGTGGATGAGATAGTAGGCTTGGGATTCTTTTGTTTTTTTTAATCAGTTTGAGTGTTTACCCTTCTTTTTTAGCCTGTCTTCCCCAGTCTCTCTTACTATTCCTTCTTAACTTTGGCATATAAGGCTTGCAGGTTCATGAAGATCATGGGACCCAGCCTCTTTCCACTCTCACCTCTAGCCTTCAGGAAGTCCATCATGACCTTCCTTTCTTCATGAGTTCTGACATTGAATGCAATGGTCTTCCTGGATTTATGTTTGGCTTTTTCTTCTTCTTCAGCCCTTTTCTTATTTGCCAGTTGACCTTGCTGTCCCATGAAAGCTCTGTATATTTCTTTATTTGATAATTTCTCAAGGTAGTCTGCATACTCACCTTGAGAAATCAGAGCTTCAGTCCACTCTTCCCTAATTTCTTTAGCAAGTTCAGAGTCAGTGATTCTGAACTTGGCTTCTTCTTTTCTCTTCCTCTCCCTCTCTTCTTCTTTATTGAACTGTTCCTGCAATTGAAGAGCTAAGGCTTCATCTTCTTTTAGTTGTGAAGCTGTAGGAACATGAACTCTTGTTTCATCCAGTTGCCTAGCATACAACTGGATTTGTTGTTCTCTAAGGAGTATGGCAGATTTTCTTTCTTGAGCCTTTTTAAGCTCAAACATCTCCTCCTCTTCTCTTTCTCTTCTTCTTCTTTCCATCTCCTTCTTTTCTTGCTCTATCCTCTTTTCTTCTTCCTCTGTCATGATACCCTTCCCTTTGTCTTTATTGGATGCCTTAGCTTCAGCTTCATGGATCACAACAGCAGATGTGAGAGATGTTGTTGAGATCTCAGCTTCAACTTCATTGGCAATTTGAGGAACAGAAAAAGAGGAAGGGACTTCTTCATTCTCATTCTTCTCCCATTCATTTCCATATGCAGTCATATATGCCTCTTTAATATTCTGTGCAACCATTCTTTTTTATTCTTCTGCTGTATTTAGAATGACAGTTGGTGAGGAGGGAGTGGATAGGTCTGAGTTAGAATCATCCATTGCAATCCATCCCTCCTTTTCAAGAAAAGCTTTGACAATCTTGATCATTTCTTGACTTTCTAAGGAGTTGATGTTGCAGATGTGTGTCTTGAGTTCAAAGAACTTGTACACTAAGTCTGGGTTGAGGATAAGGATTTCTTGAATATTGTTAATAATAAAGGATGATCCATCACACAGAAAGAATTAAAAGCCAGAAGACCCGGTGCTTGTCCATCCATGCACTTCCAAACCCCTGACAACTTCATTATACAAGAATCTTCTTAGGCATAGAACTTGGTCTTCTGTCAACACCCTACTTCTTATTAATTCAGACCTTTGAGCCTGTCTTTGTTGAGCTGCTTGGGAGGATCTGCTTCTTCATCCTCAACCTTATTATATGCCACTTTCTTACCAAGATCAAGAAAGGCTTCAAATCTAGGCATGTTGTCTTCACATATGTCATGGAAGCGCTCAATGGCAAGCATAGCAGATATATTATCATATGTGTTGATACATTCAGTTAGATGCAGGGTAAGGATTTCCAGCAGATTTAGGTTATCCAAGTTAAGCTCTTTGATTCAGCAAATTCCCAGCCAATCTAGAATCTTTTAGATAGGTCATCATATCCCCATGACAGAATGGAGTCAACCTCCAGGTTGTGAGCAGTTAGTGGGAAATGAGGGGATATGGCTTGTCTTGAGATAAAAGCAGCAGCTAGAAGTATAGTGACTTAGAGAGACATTTCTTCATATTCATCTTCAATTTCCATCTCCTTAGGGAATATTTCGTCTACATCCCTTGTCACTAACTTCCATTCCGTAGAGATTTCTTCATCTTCATTTCTGGGAGGCATCAACTCATGGACTTGAACAGAGGCAGGCTGAAAGAGTGTTCTTTGAAAGGCAATCTGCTCGTGTATCCAATCCTACAGACTATCAGTGTCGTTTTCAATGGTAACTATCTCCCCCTTTTTGGTTGCATCAGTGCATAAAGAGAGATCTGTTTAAGTTCCCACTGATACAAGGGAAGGAGAAGTCATAGTTGGGCATTGATGGGCTTCATGCATAGAGACTTGGTGTCGTAATTTGGACACTTCAGCCTCTAGCATAGCTACCATGGCCGTCAATTCCAAGTTATGAAGTTTCAGTCTGTCCTCATCCACAGTTGTGGAATCCTTGGAACTAAATGGGGCCTTATGCCTAGCCTCTGCATCCCCATCACCCTGGTTTTCTTGGCACCTGGGATTCCTCTCAGTGAAGGATGTTTTAATAGAAACATTCTCACCTTAAGTTGCCATGGTTAGGGTCTTAATTATGTTGTCACTGTCCTCCTGGTCAATTGATGGACCAGAAGTAGTGACAACCCTTTCCATACGTCACACCCCCAAATTCCACTAACAGAGTTTTACCGTTTGGAAGGTGACACACCAGGATCTCAGTCATTAGTTACATCAAACGACACTATATGGGACTTGAAATTCCATAACATAAAAGTTCAGAGTTAATGCGGAAGCATAAACGTTAAAATGAAGTCAAATGTAATTACACGCAACGAGCGCCAATTAATGTAATTAAGTAAATTATTTAACATGTTTGAAATGAATGATATGAAAGTAGGACTCCATGCATGTCCTAAGTGCGCAACCTGTGCCAAAGCGACCTGAGAAACATGTAAGAAAAAGTGTCAACACGAGGTTGGTGAGTTCACAGGTTTCAAGTTTGTATAAGAGAGTGTTTGCCAAATTATGTACATTCAATATGCATATCTATAGGTAGCTAACCTATGTTCATGTCTTACTAAAGCGCTTGCAACCGAAGCTGACTGTTTGATTATTTGCCTCCTGCCAGGTCTATCAACTCTGGCAAATGTGAGTAGGCTAACATTTCACCCGTTCGATCTCCAATCGAGTTAGCGCGACTAACGCAGGTGGGATTTGTCAAACCCAGTAGTACTACTAAACATTACCTCGCTAAGATCCATATTAATGGTTCGATACAAGATGAGGACTTTCTGTGATAGTGTGTTACGCTTAGCCTTAACAGTGATATCATAATAAGTACCATAATCAAAATAGTTGCGTCATGTTTTCTCCCCCAACGGGAAAAACATGTAAAATGCTGTTTGTGTATATGCATGTTTCTCCACAACAGGAAAACAAGTAAAATATGTTTGTGTGTAAGCATGTTTCTCCCCCAATAGTAAAACAAGTAAAAAGGGGCCGTGAAACTCACATGCTTTGCGTTGAAGGTAGTTTCACACTAAAGGTAAGTTGGAACCACGAGTGTAAGTCTCAAAAGATCTACGAATGTCCTAAAATTATAAACACATAAATTAGGAATGGTAATGGGAATTGTGACCGTGACACGGAAAGGAGCGTCTTAAAGAACCGCTCTAATAAGCAAGAGTGGACGAACGTGTCCACGGGTTTAGGAATTACTTTACGCGACGAATGACACAAATGATAATAAATATACTAGGGTGATTTGTCATTCATGGAAATTGATAAAATAATTATATATAGATATATACGAGCAAATAATATAACTAATTATATTATTATTTAGTCTCAATTGATACATGATGTTATAAAATGATTCGAAATAATATAATAATACGGGTCACAATTTGAAAATAATATAAACATATTATTTTATACGGATTTACGGTTTAAAAATAATATAACATATTATTTTTACTTGATAATAATAACAATATATAAATTATAAAAGTGGGTAATTTATAAAAATATGCTAATAGTTCAAACCCGAGTCTACGGGTTGTTTTCCTGGTTAAAACACATTTACATAATATTATAATATTATAAAGTTTGGTTTTTATTAATTTAATATACCAGAAACTGTTTAAAAAAAATAAATGTGGTCAACCAGATTCGAACCTGGGTCTCATCTAGGGGAGGTCAGCTACTCAACCAACTGGACTAGGCATCCAGTTGGTACACTAGTCCAGGTTGTAAACCCTTTTGTGGTTTGGTCCTGGCCCAAATTAGTTCAGACCAAAATTAAAGAATCAAAACAGTTGGGACAGGGATGGGATTCGAACGCGTGACCTGGCCTACAGAACCCAACACACAAACCATCTCGCCTGCTAGGGTCATCGCAACATACACCCGGATCTATTCGTTTTAACATCCAAAGTCTCTGTGTTCCTCCCCCTTTTCGAAGCCGAGCCCAAGAACCAGTCCCAAAACCCTCTGATTCGGTCACGATTGGTAAAACAAGTTTAGGGGTTTTGTTTATCGAGGGTTGGCGAATCTGTGGGTGGAATTAATTGCGAAAACAACAAGTATTGAATCATTTATTTACCGATTGAATATCGAAACCCTAGAATATGAACACAAAATCGATTTGATCAAAACTGATATTATACGCTGTTGAAATCATGGGGTTTTTGACAAGTAGAGGATTTAGAACTTGTTAATGTAAATTAATTCGATTGAGGTTAAGCGTAGGTTAGGGTTCGACTAAATCCATTCAAATGATGAACCCTAGAATCTGTGTATGTTAGATTCGATAGTGTAAGTCTGAATTGGTATAGGGCTTATGATCTAGATATAAAAACGAAACAAAGGGAGTGTTCAATTACCAGAATGGTGTTCGGATTGAAGGTGATCGACTAAAACGTACTCCGACTTCGACGATCTTATCCTCCGACGATTTCTACGATGATTCCAGTCAAATTGGCGTACGGGGCAGCTTCTGGAGAGTTCTTAGGGTGTGTGCAAATGTTCGATTGTGAGGAAAATAAACGAATCGACGTGAATTTGATCGTGGAAGTGGAGTTTCGACGGTTACGAGTTTAATGTGTAATAATTGGGTTTGATATCGGATTAAAGCTGTGATCAAGGTATCGATGATGGTCGTTAATAGCATTAAGGATCGAATCAGTTACTAATTCGAGTTGATTATCAATTATTGGATTGAATTTGGCAACGGGAGATTGTGATTTTGACTTTTGAAAGTCAAGGAATTACGCTTGAATTAATTATAAGATTAGTCCCTGTGATTTCATGTAATTAAGTTCGGGAATTGACAAAATTAACCCTTGAGGTTTTTAACAGGGTTAGCAGGGTTAGGATTTAACAAAGAATCTAACGGGATTGCTAACGGAGTTAGCTTAGAAAGTCGGATTGTCACATCATCCCTTAGTTGAAAGAATTTTCGTCCCGAAAATTAGAATAAATAAATAAAAAAAAATTCTGGGGTGTCACATCATCCCTTAGTTGAAAGAATTTTCGTCCCGAAAATTAAATAGTACTTTAAGGATTTGACGCGGAGTGCTTGAACAGATTAGGATATTTGCGCATCATCTGATCCTCGCGCTCCCAAGTGAATTCTGGTCCGCGTTTCGAGTTCCAACGGACTCTAATAATAGGGATTTTACTGTGATTTAACGTTTTGATTTCCCTATCCATAATTTCTACGGGTTCTTCGATGAAACACAGCTGTTCATCAATGTGTAGTTCCTCGAGAAGAACCGCGAGAGACTCGTCTGCTAGACATTTCTTCAAATTTGAGACGTGAAAGACGTTGTGTACACCACTCAGTCCTTCAGGTAAGTCCAGTTGATACGCTACTGGTCCGATTCTCTTCATTATCTTGAAAGGTCCAACATAACGAGGATTCAGTTTGCCTCGTTTCCCGAAAGGAATGATACCCTTCCAAGGTGAGACTTTTAATAAGACCATATCCCCTACTTGAAATTCTAACGGTTTACGACGTTTATCGGCATAGCTCTTTTGACGGTCACGAGCTGCTGCTATACGGTTTCTAATTTGCACTATTTTCTCAGAAGTTTCAAGTATGAGTTCCGGACCTGTAAGTTGACTATCCCCAACCTCGGCCCAACAAATAGGAGAACGACATTTCCGTCCATAAAGTGCTTCAAATGGAGCTGCCTTGATGTTAGTGTGATAGCTGTTGTTGTAGGAGAACTCCGCCAACGGTAGGTGAGACTCCCAAGTGTTACCTAAATCGATCACACAAGCTCGTAGCATGTCCTCCAGAGTTTGGATAGTACGTTCTGTCTGGTCATCAGTTTGAGGATGGTATGTTGTGCTCATATCTTGACGCGTGCTCAAAGGTTTATGTAACGATTGCCAGAAATGAGAGGTGAATCGTGCATCACGATCCAAAATGATAGAGATTGGCACCCCGTGCCGAGAGACTACTTCTTTCAAGTAAGTACGAGTAAGATTATCTATTTTGCCGGTTTCTTTGATCGCTAAGAAGTGAGCGGACTTTGTTAATCGATCAACAATTACCCGAATAGAATCACATCCGGTGGAAATTTTGTGATAACGTCTATGGACATTCGTTCCCATTTCCACATGGGAATTTCTGGTTGTTGGAGAAGACCGGAAGGCTTTTGATATTCAACTTTGGCCTTCGCTCAAGTCAGACACTTGCTCACGTAGGTGGCTATATCGGCCTTCCTCTTTGGCCACCAATACAGTTCTTTATCATGGTACATCTTGTCGAAACATGGATGAATAGAGTAAAGAGATTTATGAGCTTCGTCCATGACTAGTCCCCTTAAGTTTCCGAATACTGGAACCGATATTCGCCCGACGAAGTAGCGAATACCGTCAGATTTGACCTCAAGTTGTGCTTCCATACCGCGTGTACCTTCCAGCGGTAGGTTTTCCTATTTCAGGGCTTCAAGTTGAGCACTGCGGATTTTGTCAGGTAATCCGGGGTGAATAGTAAGTTATAGTGCTCGAATTCGTTTGGGCTTGGTTTCTTTTCGACTTAGGTCATCAGCTACAACATTACTCTTACCTGGATGATACCGGATTGTACAGTCATAATCATTCAAGAGCTCGACCCAACGACGCTGTCTCATGTTCAACTCTTTCTGCTCAAAGGTGTGCTGAAGACTCTTGTGATCGGTGTAGATGGTGCATTTGGTACCGTACAAGTAATGTCTCTACATCTTAAGTGTGAAAACTACGGCTCCCAACTCTAGGTCATGAGTGGTGTAGTTTTTCTCGTGAACCTTTAGTTGACGTGAAGCGTATGCGATCACCCTTTCACGTTGCATTAACACACAACCAAGGGCTTGAATGGATGCATCGCAATATACCACAAAATCATCCGTCCTCTCTGGCAGAGATAGGATAGGTGTACTGAAGAGTTTATGTTTAAGAAGTTGGAATACTGCCTCCTGGGTGTCACCCCAGTTATAGGGTTTACCCTTTTGAGTTAGAACAGTGAGGGGTTGGGAAATCTTGGAAAATCCTTCAATGAAACGACAATAATAGTCAACTAATCCCAGAAATTGACGCACCTCAGTTGGAGTCGTCGGTGCTGCCCAATTCTTGATGGCTTCTATCTTTGATGGATCGACATGTATTCCTTTCTCGTTAACTACATGCCCTAGAAACTGAACTTCCCGGATCCAGAATTCACACTTGGAAAACTTAGCATACAGTTGCTCTCGCTTAAGTAAGCCCAAAATTAGGCGTAGATGTTCCTCATGTTCTTCTTTGTTCTTGGAATAAATGAGGATGTCTTCGATGAAAACGATAACGAATTGGTCAAGGTAAGGCTTACACACACGGTTAATGAGATCCATGAATGCCGCAGGTGCGTTGGTTAACCCGAAAGGCATGACCATAAATTCGTAATGGCCGTACCTCGTTCTGAACGCAGTCTTTGAGATATCCTCTTCTCGGACTCTTAACTGATGGTAACCGGACCTAAGATCTATTTTAGAATAGAAACTTGACCTTTGGAGTTGATAAAAAAGGTCATCTATGCGAGGTAAAGGGTAGCGGTTCTTGATTGTGACTTTATTCAGCTCCCGGTAGTCAATACACATACGGAAAGTTCCGTCCTTCTTCTTGACAAATAGTACTGGAGCTCGCCACGGTGATGAACTAGGTCGGATGAAACCTTTATCCAACAAATCTTGCAGTTGAGTGGATAGCTCTTGTAATTCACTGGGTGCAAGTCGGTAGGGTGCCCGAGCAATAGGCGCTGCTCCGGGTGCTAGATCAATTTGAAACTTAACTTGATGATGTGGCGGAAAGTCTGGTAGATCTTCGGGAAATACTTCTGGATAATCACGAATGATCAGAATAAATATTCTTCTCCTCAGATGGTTGCTCGAAGAAGAGAGCCAAAATGGCAGTATGACCTTTACGTAGATACTTCTGCGCCTTCATGAAGGATATGATGCCTATGACTGTACCACTCCTTTTTGCTTTAGACAGAAAGGGGTTTCTCCACTCGGGAGAGGAAGGCGAACAATTTCTCACGACAGACAATCACGGCTTGGTTCTTAGATAACCAATCCATTCCGACAGTTATGTCGGTCAAGCTTATGACCAGTCAATCTTAGCTTACATCCTCTAAGAATGTGAGTTGCTTCGATTATTTGACCGTCCACTCTTTCTATAGTGTACTGATGTTCTAAACGTATAGTTATTAAATTATTAACTAAATTAACCTATTCTAGAAACTAAGTTATACTCTAGACTCTCTAAAACTCGACTAAACTACTAACCGGCAAGTGAACCGATCGACTCTAGTACAGCTAAATAAGTCCGGAAATCGAACCCACGAAACTCTATTTATTACGTAAATTAGACTCACTTAAACAGACTGACTGACACGACTAATTGTTTTTATATTTGGGGGGGGGGGTTGTCTAAAATCCTAAAAGAAAAGCGATTAAATTACTATCAATTAACTAAATTACCTAAGACACGAAGGTGATTTTGAGTTTTACTTCAGTTGACGATGGGTAACTACCTAGACTGGAATCCTGGGATACTTCGAGCTATACTTTGAACGGATGCAAGTTAATAAGGAACCGGGATCATAAATTTCTAACCTCTTGAGACACCGAACAGGACTCCCGACCCTTTTCGGGAAGACACCTAAGGAACTCTGAAGGCTGCTGAAAACACCGGTTGATCTAGACTTCCTCTCGGTTATCTAAATGTTTATGTAAAGTACCCTAATATGACCTACTCCCTCTCGGGTTGTAAACCTAGGATGACTTGGGTTCTTGATTCGACTTGATAGACAAATATTAGCAAGGAAACTACGACAGACTTCTCTCAAAGACCACCCTAGCAATTTACCAATTTAGACCTATCAATAATCTCGCACCTCTCGGCTATTAAGATTAGTATAACACCTAGACCTATTCAATTATCAAATATAGCTTCTAAGGTATTTTGGCCAATTGACCTAACAAATCACAACGCAAGTTAATGATCTAGCATGACCCTATTACGAAAAAGACATTCACCAAAGATCATACGAAGCAATATATAACAATTAGAATAATTCTAAGCATGCATATACAACGAATCAATAATCAAGTTTGCTACTTTATCAGGAAATCCAAAATTAACAAGCATCCAATATAAAAATCACAACTTTGGCATCCCATTCATCATAATCTAGGTAGTTTATCTAATTTAGCTACTCATCATTATCCAAATCAAAGACGCAATTTCAACAAAGTGGAAAAACATGGTAAAAATTAAGAAAACAAAGAATTGATAAAGCCGGATAGCCAAACCACGAGCTTGATCGATCCTAGGACTCCAACCTTCAACCGTTTCTCCTTCTTGCTTGAAATTGCTCCAAAATCTCTCCAAAATTCGTCCTTGATTCTTCAAAATCGGCTAGGGTTTTACAAGTATATGATTGAGATGTATTTATACCCCAATCCAGCATCAACCCACCTGAAAATCGAACTGTTCTGCGGAAAATAGGCCCTCGCCACCCGCGGAGCCCATTGGCTTCCCTTCTCGCAGGAGGCGAGGAGGTAAAAACTGTGTGTTGTGATACAACTCCCTCGCGGACAACTCCTGACCTTCTCGCGGGTGGCGAGAAGGTGTTTCTTTTCGAATTTCATGCTTTTAATTGACTCTTGACCTCCCGATCTCTTCCGGTACTCGGTTTTGCATATTTTTTTGACTCGTTTTCTGCCCATTTCAGCAACAACTATCACTCGAGACCTGGTAAACACAAATGGATCAGCAGTAACATATTCTAACTAAAAACCAAAAGAAAACTAAACAAAACCACTCAAACTGAACACGATAAATGGGTGTATTTTGCAATACATCAAATATCCCCACACTTACCATTTTTTCGTCCCTGAAAAAGAATTATGTATACGGAATCATAGTCATGTAGAAACTTGGTTCTCAAAAACTCAGTTATTTTAATTAAAGCTTAGTGACGTGTTAGCTGCGATTGCAAATATATTATCCTCTTAAACCCAAATCCGGTATCCAAGTTCCTTATCATGTTTATTTAATTTAAGTTCAATCAGATTATCTAGGGTCTCACGTATCGGAAGCTATAGTTTCATCTAATCCCACCTCAAGCTTATGGAACAAAAGGAACAACCAATTGATTATTTCCTAACCGTCTTATGCTTTAAAAATCAAAAGAATTAACATCAAAATTTTCTCTTTTTTTTTTCATAGAAATCACGAGTACACAATATTCATACTTAACCCAGAGGTTGTTTCAATCAGAGTCACCATCACCAAGAGCGACAACGTAAGCGTCGGTAATCATATCATTTTATTTTAACTTATCCTAGCGGGAATTTCAATCGGAGTCACCATCCCCAAGAGCGATTCCATAGGCATCGTTATTTTATATGCTCTTTTGTTCTATTTTTTTTTTTCGATAAAAATTCTAAGATTTTAAAACTTATAACGGCATTCCTTATACTATTTGTGGCGGTATCGACTTCCCTACTTCTCCTAGATGATAACCCACAAATATCCCAACATTTGATATATTTAAGCTCAAAGGAAACTTCTCAACCGGTCGGGCCTACCCACATATCCCAAACTAGACACGTTTTCACTTTATTTATAATCTCATATTCAAAAACCAAGTAAAAACCCGACTTTACTATCATTTTCCGTGCTTTTAATTGCAAACTTCTAAAACAGAGACATTTTCCAATTTTATAATATTTTTTTTATCATGAAAAATTAAATGTCCCATCCCCACACTTAAATGTTGCATTGTCCCTAATGCAGGAACGGAAAGAAATGAAAATACAAGATATACAACTGGAAAAGACTTAGCTGGTAATAAAGCAAGACTGTCAACGTGCCAGTCAATTTCCACTAGTGCCCTCCATACCGAACGTACCCAGCCAACAATCCTCATTTATCACACACGAACGGAAGCGGCAACATCACAACAACCTAAACATAATCAAAATACTCGCAGAGAAAACCATTCAGTTTGTTCATGCCAAACACAAACCAACCAAAACAACCCACCCAATGTATCAATGTATTAAAACATCACAAACCATAGAAACTGAAAACATCATAAACGAAAAATAAATAGAAAGGATACGATAACAGCTGCATCATCCCCACACTATTCTTCATCCTCTTCACTCTCAGCCTCAAAAATCGGAAACTCTGGTGGTGAGCGGTCGGCACCATACTGACCTGAGCTGCCCGGTTGTCCATAAGAACCATACTGACCATAACCACTGTACTGCTGACCACTCGACCCCTGAGGCGCGAAAAAACTCGGTACATTCATATTCATGTTTCCCATCATATACCTCAATGCCTCCTCCTGACGTTGCTTCCTAGTAGAAAGCAGCGTCCTGATCTCATTATAGCCAGTGGTCACCAACCCATGTAACTCCCTAAACCCATGCTCCATCCTATCATACATCGAATCCAATGTGAGGGGGTCCGGTCGTGGCTGTTGGAGAGGATACTGTGGTGCTGGCCTCTCAGACCGATGCAATGGTCTCTGATAACGGGTCGGTATCCCGGACTGCATAGCTGCTGCAGCCTCAGATCCTGCTAGTGGTTGACCCTGTGGCCCTGCTCGAATCGGTTCCCAACTAGGCGGTTCATGCATACTGAGAATCCCTGCAAACTGTAATTCTCTAACCCCCATCATAACTGTAACCGGCCCATCTTTCAAATACCTCGCCTCATATTTGTCAAACACCCCAAGACTTTCAGCAATTCTAGTCACATAAGGCCCCATGTAGACACCAGCATCCGGACCACCCCTCCAGGTCCTTTTCATGGACCATGCGATAATACTGGCCACATTTGCAGGCCTCTGCTCCACCATACACAGCAAACAAAACAGATCAACTTGGTTGATCTTATTCTCCCCCGAGCCTCTGCCAACAAGTGTCGCTGTCAAGATCTTATGAATATACCTGTAGACCGGATCGATAATTTCTGAATTCAACATACTCCCTGAGAAGGGAGCATTTGAGATAGTACCCCCAAAACCTAACCAGATCATTCCTCACCAAGCTGTAATCATGCTGCCTCGTAAAGACACCCCTCACACTAGTGATAAACTCCGGTGTTTGAACCTCTACCTGTGTATATAACTGAGTAGCCACTGTAAATTGGGGCATGGTCATCTCGTACACCTGTCTACCCAGAGAAAACGAGACCGCATCATGTTGCTCAAAATTTCCCTACTTATACCTGAAAGTAGCATGGAACTCTAAAGTCAACTCCTCATATTGTGGAGCCATACAACACAATGCAGCCCTGAACTTATCACCCAGCAACGCCTCGATCCTATCTCTTTGGCCAATGTGATCTAGAAGCGTCCAGTCGATCGTCCTAAATTGTAGTAGATTTGTATCAATCAAGGTATCCAATTTCCGCGATTCCTAAGTTCCCAACTCAAATTGCAGAAGCGGGTGTTCTCGAAGCCTCGTGACTCTACAGTTAGGGATACGTTCTCTGGTATGATACTTGATCCTCCTTTGACCCAAATTTGGATTATAGTCCTGCTCAGCCACGTCCCCTCGCGGGCGCGGTGGTGGGCCTCTTCGATTCCTTCCTGATCTACTTGACGAACCTTCACATGACATATCTGCACATGAATAATCAAACAAAGAAAAGAAAAGCAGAAAGTCAGTATTCACAAACTATTTTTTTATTTTTTATTTTTTTTAATTTTTTATTTAATAATAAATAATCAACCGTATAGCATTTCATTCGCGGTTGCACCAGAAAACCTGAAGTTACAAACACTTTGGGCGACAATTTACAAGAAGATAAGTGTTTAGACCAAACTCGCCCGAATGGAGATTGAGTACGGGCGAGTAGCCTTTAACCTGTCAAAACATAAAATTACCCAAAAACTAACCCGAAACAAAAAAAAAACGACTCACTAACTAGACTCAATGTACATTACCTCCCTCGGCACTTTAATTGTCCCCGATTAAACCTAAGTGCCAAAACAAACCGACATTGAGTACAGAGCTTAAGTTATCCCGAACCAAACCATCTCAATTTCCGAATGTTCCCAAACCAAGCCACCGACACAGACACAACCAAAACAGCCCCGAACTTACCCATCCGCACTGCATTTATCATCAAAGAACAATCTAACTAAACGACACGATGAAGAACCGACACCTAAACATGCAAAACTACCCACTACCGATCAAAACTCGAAGACTAAAAGATTACAAAATTACAAAATACAAGAAAACATGCCTGGAGAGCGAGTTAATCAGTAAGAAAACTAAGAAACAAGAGGTACACCCAAAACCCCGTGAAAATGTATGCTGGTGAGTGAACAAATGAGTAGTTTCTGGTGGGTTTCAGGTGTAGGATGATATGATAGGTGTAAGAGGGTCAAAATGGGTGAATGGGGCGTAAAAATGGTGGATTTGTGGTGGGTTGGTGGTGGAGGCCGTAAGGTATTTTAGGGTTTGTAAAGAGAAAAGTGACTGCAGGTTTGGGGATGAGAGGTTTTGTTCTGAAGAGAAAGTGGGGCTCGCGGCCCGCGGCGAGTATAGGAATGTGTCTCGCGGGTGGCAAGGAGCCTCGCGGCCCGCGATTTTATATCTTCAATACCTCGTGGGTGGTGAGGGACTCGGTGAACTGGCGAATAGGATTAAGGGTCGCGGCACGCGAGGCTTTAACATGTATACCCCTCGCGGGTGGCGAGGGGCCTATTTCAACAGAAAGTTTCGAGATGTTGCCAGCTCCCATGCCTTAGAAAAAATTATAAGTTTTCCAAACCTCCCAAAAACCCATTCCAAATAAAATCTAACACCGAGACTTACCTGGAAATTCGTTTTCCTGTTGATCGTTGCTCCCCAACGGTGATGTTTTCCTGCACAAGACTCAAAAACACAAGACACAAAAACAAAAACTACGAAAAAATACAAACTTTACACTTGAGCTTTCACTCAAGACTCTATACTTGGGCGTTGTTTGGAGGTATTTCGAGAGGAGTTTCCTCCACTTCGGTAAGATCTATGGGTCCCCCTACATAGTGTTTCAAACGGTGGCCATTTACTTTCCATGTATTCCCATCGGCTTCATCTAACAACTCAATCGTCCCGTATGGAAAAACCTCCTTGACCACATATGGTCCCGACCACTTGGACTTCAACTTCCCCCCAAACAACTTCAACCGGGAGTTATAAACAAGTACCTTATCCCCCTTTCTAAACCCCCTCACTCTCCTAAGCCTCCTATCGTGCAATGCCTTAGTTTTCTCCTTAATATTCCATGAACGTGCATATGCCGCATCCCTAAGCTCCTCTAACTCATGAATTTGGAAAAATCATTTTCGAGCGGCTTCGGTTAAGTCTAGGTTCACGGTTTTGAGAGCCCAAAGTGCACGATGTTCCAATTCTACGGGTAGGTGACATGCTTTTCCATAAACAACCATAAACGGGGTGGTTCCTAAGGGTGTTTTGTATGCGGTTCGGAACGCCCATAAAGCATCATCTAGCTTCTCGGACCAATCTTTCCTATTTTTCCCTACGGTTTTCTCTAGGATTCGCTTCACTCCTCGATTGGCATTCTCAACTTGACCGCTTGTTTGGGGGTGATATGCGGTGGACAAACGATGAGTGACCCCGTAGCGTGCTAATGCTTTTTCCATCACGACGTTGCAAAAATGAGTGCCACGGTCACTTATGAGAGCTCTAGGTGTACCAAAACGAGTGAATAACTTCTTTAGGAATCTCACCACCACTCGGCCATCATTTGTGGGAAGAGCTTGAGCATCTACCCACTTTGAAACATAGTCAATCGCCACGAGGATGTACCGATTCCCACTAGAGATGGGGAATGGTCCCATGAAGTCAATGCCCCAAATGTCGAATATTTCAAGGATCTGGATTGGATTTTGAGGCATCTCGTTCTTGGATGAGATATTGCCGGTACGTTGGCACGCATCACATATCCTAACAAACTCTAAGGCATCCTTAACTACCGAAGGCCAATAAAACCCACAATCAAACACCTTTTGCGCGGTGGTGTGAGGACCATGGTGACCTCCCGTTAAACCCTCATGAACATGCCTAAGGATCTCATTACCTTCCTCCTTCGTCACACACCTCCTAAGAGTCCTATCTCTTCCTACCCTAAAAAGAAAAGGGTCATCCCAAATGTACCTCCTAGCATTCCTAAAAAATTTCTTCCTCTGTTGGGTTGTCATACCCTTCAACACAACTCCATTCGCTAGGTAATTCGCCAAATCGGAGAACCATGGCATACCTTCCTTCTCCGCTGCCACAAACTCAACCGACTCGTGAGGGAATTTATCACCTATCGCCTCCTCACGAATCTCCTCTCTCTTCGGGTCCTCCAACCGTGACAAATGGTCGGCCGCAACATTCTCCGCTCCTCTCTTATCCTTAATTTCTATATCGAACTCGGAGAGCAATAGGATCCACCGTATGAGACGTGGCTTAGCATCTTTCTTTTGGAAGAGAAAACGCAAAGCAGAATGATCAGTGAAAACGGTGGTTTTCAAAAGCACGAGGTATGAACGGAATTTATCGAATGCGAATACTACGGCTAGGAGCTCTTTCTCTGTGGTGGTATAGTTTTCTTAAGCATCATTTAGAGGTTTGCTCGCATAGTAGATGGGGTGGAAGTGCTTATCCCGTCTTTGCCCCAAAACTGCACCAAGAGCTTGAGCAGCAGATGCCTCTACACCAGCTTCAGGATTGTCCTGAATTTCATTTTGATTTTCATGTTTAGAGAAATTGCTGCTAGTGACATTGGACAGACTTGTTCCTGCTTCACTGGCTTCAATAGCTTCCATAACATATGGAGGATCAATAGATGGCCTTTTGATTCTTATAGAGGGACTATTGAATTCCAATCTGTAATCAGTTGATGATGTGGAAGCTGGTTCTTTGGAAGAGGAAGACTCCATATTTGAGAAGATGAGGGGCTTAAATACTTGGGAGAAGGAGTCTATATCAAAGAGCCAGTCTGGTCCTTTACCCTTTTCACATGCAATGTGTTCCCTACATTCCACATTTGCTGATTCTTCCATAATTCTTGTTCTTGAGTTGAATACTCAGTAGGCCTTGGATTGAGAGGAGTATCCCACAAAGTATCCTTCATCTGATTTGGCATCAAATTTAGAAAGAACCCCATGTGTGATGAGAATGGTACATGGACATCCAAAGGGTTTTAGAAATCCAATGTAGGGAACTCTTTTGAACCACAGTTCATAAGGTGTTTTGTTGAGAGGCTTGACAATGACAACTCTATTTTGCACATAGCAAGCTGTGCTTACTGCTTCTGCCCAGAATGTAAGAGGTAGTTTTGAGTCAGCCAATATTGATCTTGTGATTCAATTAGAGTTCTGTTTCTCCTTTCAGCAACCCCATTTTGTTGAGGAGTTCTTGGAGCACTGTATTGTCTTTATATGCCCTTGCTCTCACAAAAATCGTTTAAAATGTGGTTTTTGAACTCGGTACCTTGATCACACCTTATGACTTTGACTTTCTGATTGCTTTGATTCTCCACCCTAAGAATGTAGGATTTAAGAATCTCAGCAGTTTCATCTTTTGTTCTCAAGAAGTATACCCATGAGAATCAGATATAGTCATTAGTTATCACTAGACAGTATGAATTCTTGCCCATTGACATGACATTTGTAAGACCAAAAAGATCCATATGCAGCAGCTGTAGAAGAGTATCATTTGTATTCAATGTCTTGGGCTTGTGAGAACTCTTGTGTTGCTTCCCCTTCAGGCATGCTATGCAATAATCTTCTAGTTGGAATTCCTTGTCAGGAAGACCTTTGATGTCACACCCCAACCGACGGCGGAATATACGTCGGGGCAGACGCGGTTGTTCAATAGCACAAGGTTGACTATTAAAGTTTCAATATTTCATTAATAATAGATTCAAAGGTTCAATACAAAGGAAATAACAAGTATACAAAATTTATTTAATAAGTAGTCTAGGTCCAAAGCGTCCTATGTGATCACAAACAAGTCTCATGATGTAGAACCTGAAACATGTGAAAGAATCTGTCAACTACAAAATAGTTGGTGAGATACAAAGGTTTTGACACAGTTTAACAAGTATTTGGAAAGAATTACAATTCACTATGATATATGCATTCTATAATGTAAGTATGAGAAACAACTATCTTAAACATTGTGCACTTCAACCCTCCAACCAAGTTTAGGCATAACCCGCAGGTTACCCTTATAAGTCTCAAGTTTAAAGTTTAATTCAGTAACAATCACCAAGGGCTCCCCCGCGAAGGGGTCAATCAATCAAGGTGGATTGGTCAATTGCAATAGATCTATCATTGTTACTATAGGCTTGATCAAAGTTAAGGAATGTGCTAGTTTTAAGTTTAATCTAAGCATACAAGTCTCAAGTTTAACATAAGAATAGGCATCTAGTCATAGTTATACAAGAATTGTATAAGTTTAAAGTTTTTGAACATGTTTCACCCCAAAAGTATAGAAAGGAAAAAGGGGCTAAGTATACTCACTTGGATTGATGAAGAGTATCCGATAAGAGTAAGTTTGCAAGACTTTGAGGGAGAATATCCTCACAATAAGCCTAAGAATATAAGTCTAAAGTTTCAAGTTTATTTCTATAAGTCCAAGACAAAGGATCTAGGATTCGAGATTGACTAGGGTTCCAAAGAGAAATGGAATTGATTATGTTTATGAAGCTTAAATTAAGTTTGTAATAAGGATTTTGAATGATTCATACAAGGCTTGGTTTTCAAGGCTTAATAAGTTCATAGTTTAAAATAATTATTGTTTTAAAATAATTATTTGAGATAAGTATTAAATATATTTAATAATTATTTCAAGAGTAAAATAATTATTACTTACAAGTATTTAAAGACTAAGTAGTGATTTAGGATTGATAGTAGTTATTTAAAGTGTAAATAATTTATATCTATAAGAATAAACAATATAAATCATTTAGGTTTTCAAGTATTAAACGTTTATTTTACAAGGCTTATACAAGTTTATAAATGTTTTTAAGTTAAAGTTTCTATTTAACTTTTAAAACATACAAATTTGTAAAAGCTAGAAAAATAATTAAAGCACCTTTGTTTCTTATTAATTTAAATAAATACACGAGCTTCAAGTTAAGTAAGTATTGATTTCATAATAATGTATAAGTCTAATAGATAAGTTTTATAGATTCTTTTGAGTTTATGAAATCTTTATAAGTTTTATGTTTAAATAAAAGTTTATAAATTAATGTAAAGTTTAAAGTAAATTCATTTATTAATAAATTAAAGTTTCTGAATTTATAAAATACTTCTTATTGTATGCAGAAGTTTTATAATGTTAAAAGGTATTCTTTTATAGTTTTTAAGTATACAAAAAAAACTAATTTTAAAGAATTACTTTTTTTTATAAGTTTTAAATAAGTTTAAATAGATAAGATGCTTCTGGAATATAAAAGTATAAATAAAAATTGGATTCGCGTTTATAAATGTATAACAGATTCTATAACAATAAATATAGAAATCGAAAGCTTGATTAAAAGGTTAAAAAAATGAAAAAAAGCAAAACTGGGCTAACCGGATTCGAACCCGGGTCGCCCGGTTCACAGAAACACACACACGCTTAAACCATCCCGACTACGGGTCTCGTTGGTTTATAACACAGAAAAGAAATATTTAAACAACTTCTCAAATCACGCCCCTTCCCCTTATGAACCCTAGAATCGATCCCTGCCAAATACACCTCGATTAACCCTCTTTCATAGCGATTTGACAGAGGGCTTTTGTTCCTATTATGAAAACGACGATTATGGTATTTTAGAATTACCTGAAATGATGAAGGAATAAAGGAGAACGAGTTTTAGTTCTTGAGTCGGCCGACGCAACCTCAATCGGCAAATGCGGGAGCGATATGATAGAATTGATTGTTTAGAGAGTTGTAGTGTGTTGTCGTTAAGGTTTAGGGACTGGTATTTATAACAAATTTCATGATTTAATTCCGAATCGGTTGGGGAGTTGGCGGATGAGTACAACGGATTCAAATTCGAAATCGCGCGGGTCTCGGGCCGAATTCGAGCATTGATGGTTCTTGGGTTACGGTCTCACGCGCGAGGCGAGGCTCGAGGAGCATTGAATTCTCTTGTTTTACGCGTTTCGGATTAAACGGCTCGAAGCCGGTCTCCACGGGATTTGAACTCAAGGCCTGTTTCTGATTCAGAAGTTTGGGTTTGTGGCAAAACAGGTCCCTGATGTTTCACTAAGTTAACATATTTCGTTTAAAGATTTGTTTCCAGTTTAAGGCAAGTTTCAGCGGATGTCGGTTTTGGTCCCCGAAGTTTTTATAAAAATTAATATGTTTAAATAAGTTTTCTCAATCATTTTTATAAATTTATAAAAATGATTTATATGATTTATTTATTCATAAGTCTAAAAAGACGAGTTTGTATCATTTATATAATTACAACTTATAAGAATTTATATATATATATATATATATATATATATATATATATATTTATACTTTCAAATAACACTCACATATATCTATATACATATATATATATATACATATATATATATATATGTTTCAAGTATAAATTGTTTTATTTTCCTTAACTAAAAATTAAAATTCATTTTGAAGGAAATAGTTTTAATACGAATTCGAGTTTTAATTTACTAACACGGGCAAGGGTTTAAGAAAAGATATGTCGGAAAATCCTGGATATTACAGTCTCCCCTGCTTTAGGAAATTTCGTCCCGAAATTAAAGTAGAAGGGTTTTGTTTAAGATTTAAGTCTATGATCCGCCCAAAGGTAATGAGAAAGATACTTTACGTTCCCAAGTAAACCCTGGGTTACGTTTAGATTATTAAATGAGTTGTAAGGATAGGGATAAGATTACGCTCAAGTTTCTAAGTTTTCAAAGCATATGATTGTCAAGAGTTTCCCTAAGAAGCATATAGTTTCATTGAAATATATGAAGATTTGTTTTCAGAAATGTATTTGAGAGGATAACTGATGAACTCCCATTCAAGATTTAAAGTGAGATGCATCACTCAGAATGGGTTCGACGATAGTTTATCGATTTGATTTTGTAGACTATTACGTCTAAGGATTGCTACGGTACTCAAGTTCCGTGGCTACCTTTTACGATAAGTCTTGGATCATAGCACACGACATAGTTTACTATGTCTTCCCATACGCTGATTTTCATACTTACGTGTGCACCCGCAAGCATTTAAATCGTCGTATAGTCTGCATAGGTCCTTCCGTTTGTGTGCGGATCAAGAAAGAGTACAAGAATTTATTTAACACACGACTAAAGTTTTCACATAAGAGTGATCATTGATTAACGAGTCCCTTAGAGGGAAACGTCATTCGATAATTAAAGAGAAAAGAATGTGACAAGATTTAGAGTTTCAAAGTTTCCTCGTGTTCGAATAAGAATACATCAAACATCGAGTAGTTTAAAGTCTTTACACTTCCCTCGTGTTTGATCAAGAATACGTCAAACCTTGAGTAGTTTAAAAGTCTTATACGTTCCTCATGTTTGAACAAGAATACGTCAAACATAGAATAGTTTAAATTGTGTTTGAACAAGAATACGTCAAACACGGAGTAGTTTAAAGTCTTATACGTTCATCATGTTTGAACAAGAATACGTCAAACATGGAGTAGTTTAAGTCTTATACGTTCATCATGTTTGAACATGAATACGTCAAACACGGAGTAGTTTAAAGTCTTATACGTTCATCATGTTTGAACAAGAATACGTCAAACATAGAATGGTTTAAATTGTGTTTGAACAAGAATACGTCAAACACAGAATAGTTTAAATTGTGTTTGAACAAGAATACGTCAAACACAGAATAGTTTAAATTGTGTTTGAACAAGAATACGTCAAACATATAATAGTTTAAAGTCATTTAGTTTAGCTTTAGTGTATAGAAGCATACGATTACATTTTGAGTATAAAGCGGTTATCTAAATACTCTAGTATTTAAGAGAGGTGTGGGACAGCGTTTGGAACAGGATTAACCATTATACGCTCTTCCACAGAAGATTCGAGTTGTCCAGAAGGTTAGGTGGATCCCGATGTTTGGTTTAGATAGGAGTCAGGGGATGTACTCTGCTAAAGAGAGTAATGTCCTCCTTCCTGCTAGTGTCTAGTATCAAGAGTGAAGTTTTCTCGCGTATATGAAAATGAACGTTTTATCAAGTCTTACAAGGCTTAGTTAGGACGAACACAAAAAGTTTTCGAGACTAAGAATCCAAGTATGAATTTGAAAGTAGGATAAGTCAGTTGATCACAAGTTTCAATATTAAGCTTTACATGATCCTTTATTGATCATGTTTAGTTTTAAGAATACGGGTTTGAGTATTTGTATAAGTTTTTGCATGACTCAAAAGTTTATGACCTCATAGTTGTGTATACGAAGTTTAATGTTTTTAATAACGTGCATTTAAGCTTTTAGTTTCCGTTGTGATTCATAGCAAATCTTTTATGTGATAAGGGTTGAATGAGGAAAGTTTCCTAGCATAGGGTAGCGGGAAAAAGTTTCGATAAGGTTTACGATAGTGTGTTTACAAATGATTTATCTTGTTTCATAACAATAGGCATAGTTTTTATTTTGTATAGAATGTAATCAAGAGGTTCAAAAACGACGAGTTAGGCAACGATAAGTAGTATAAGTAGGACTTTATAAAAGGTCTGTATGATTGCCAAACAAAAAATAGGTCAAGTTTAGGAGTGTTAAGTCTATATAATGGGTAAGGATCATAGTTGATTACGGCAGTGGTTCGTAAGTCGTGTTGTTTTAAAAGAGTGCTTACGAATTAGAAGGTTGGTTCAAAGTTTATTCTTCAAGTATACGTGTCACTTAGGATTTTTATAGTTTAATGTCACGTTGTTAATTATCTCGAGTACTAACGTGAGTTGCTCTTGACGAAGGTGTGTGGGTAAGAGTGTTAAGTTTGTAGTGCTAGAAGGAAAGTCAAGCTAGTAAGTGATAACAAGATAAATTTCAAAATAACTTTCGTTAAATGTTTCAAAATTGGGACTTCTAGCCCTTACATAATACAATTTAAACGGAAAAATTAAGGTGGTAAGTAAGTTGATTAAATATGTTCAAAAGGTTTTTACTCATAATATTGAGTCATCACAGTAATATAAAAAAATTGGTTTTGGCTTGAAGTTGGTGGGCTAACGAAGAGAATTCCCGGAAGAAGGGGTGGGTCGCAAGGACTCACTTATGTACCCTATTTCCCTAGCCAGAACATCCTCATGGGCCTACAACTTCTCTCAGTTGTTGTTACCGATGTTTGGGTTTATGGTACTATGTCGAGTTTATTATGGGTTTAGAGTCTTAAACGTGGAGCTTGTTTATTCTATAGTAGGCTTCTTCTCTTGCGGGAAAATGATCAGGTTACTAATCCCTTTGTTAATGTACTTTAGGTTTAAAAGACGTTAAGTTTTGTTTACAAGAAACGGTGATGTGTAAGTTTTAAGGACGTATGAAGGTTTTGAGATATATAAAAGTGTAACAAAGTTTTGAGTTAGTCATAAAATGAAGTTTGCTTGAGTGACGAAAAATGAAATGAGACACAAGGGTTTCCCCTTATGTGCCAAGTTTATAAAATAATGAAGTTTGTAAAAAGACTTGTATGTCAATACATAGTTTTAAATGGGCTGTTAGTTCAAGGATCATGAAGTTTAAGGATGTATGAAAACTTTGAGATGTATAAAAGTGTAACAAAAGTTTTTGAGTTAGTTATCAAATGAAACTTGGTTAAGTGCTAAGGAGGTAAGGTAAAAATACAAGGGTTACCTCTTAGGTGTCATATTTATAAAATAATGCAGCTTTATAGGAGAATTTGTAGGGTAATACATAGTTTTAAGGGTTGTATTACAACGATCACGAAGTTTATTGGGTAGTATCTATAAATATAAGTTTATGTATGTAGTTTTTAAGTATAATCTCGTAAGAATTTCTCCTTGAGGGTAACTCCTTCAGGTCATGACGAGTAAGCATGCTGTCATGTGACAAGACGGGACTTAAGAATCATAGAATAAAGGTTATAGAGGAAAGTTTTTGAATCATGAATTTATGAAGCGTAAAGTATTTGAGATGGTACTCATTTAGTGCATATCACTAAGTAAGTACTTTGACATATCAAGAGAGATCTAAGCTCACTAATGTTTAGAGAAGTCATGCATTCCTATAAGTGGATACTCATCCCAAGAATTCCGAGGAAAGCATACGGGTCCAACGGTTGATTTGGATTTGTACGAAATGCTTTCCTTGACAGAATTTCCCAGAATACAGGCATCCACCCTTCCGGTCCGCACAAGTTCTCGCACATTATCGAGAACTTAAATATTCTTGACGAGAGTTTAGTGGTGGATTAGGCTTGAAGCCTAAGAACGTACCCTCGATGTAGTAACCTCTTGTAGTACGTAGGTAAGTAGAATCGTAGAATCTCCAAGCGTTCACGTATAAGATTTAAGAATAGAATGAGGAGAGAATTCCTAGTAAAGGACATGAGATAACTCATGTTTGGGTCTCCTAAGTTATAGTCTAGGTCATGTGTCTAATAACCTAATTCCCTATAACCAAGGCTCTGATACCAATCTGTCACACCCCAACCGACGGCGGATTATACGTCGGGGCAGACGCGGTTGTTCAATAGCACAAGGTTGACTATTAAAGTTTCAATATTTCATTAATAATAGATTCAAAGGTTCAATACAAAGGAAATAACAAGTATACAACATTTATTTAATAAGTAGTTTAGGTCCAAAGCGTCCTATGTGATCACAAACAAGTCTCATGATGTAGAACCTGAAACATGTGAAATAATCTGTCAACTACAAAATAGTTGGTGAGATACAAAGGTTTTGACACAGTTTAACAAGTATTTGGAAAGAATTACAATTCACTATGATATATGCATTCTATAATGTAAGTATGAGAAACAACTATCTTAAACATTGTGCACTTCAACCCTCCAACCAAGTTTAGGCATAACCTGCAGGTTACCCTTATAAGTCTCAAGTTTAAAGTTTAATTCACTAACAATCACCAAGGGCTCCCCCCCGAAGGGGTCAATCAATCAAGGTGGATTGGTCAATTGCAATAGATCTATCATTGTTACTATAGGCTTGATCAAAGTTAATGAATGTGCTAGTTTTAAGTTTAATCTAAGCATACAAGTCTCAAGTTTAACATAAGAATAGGCATCTAGTCATAGTTGTACAAGAATTGTATAAGTTTAAAGTTTTTGAACATGTTTCACCCCAAAAGTATAGAAAGGAAAAAGGGGCTAAGTATACTCACTTGGATTGATGAAGAGTATCCGATAAGAGTAAGTTTGCAAGACTTTGAGGGAGAATATCCTCACAATAAGCCTAAGAATATAAGTCTAAAGTTTTAAGTTTATTTCTATAAGTCCAAGACAAAGGATCTAGGATTCGAGATTGACTAGGGTTCCAAAGGGAAATGGAATTGATTATGTTTATGAAGCTTAAATTAAGTTTGTAATAAGGATTTTGAATGATTCAAACAAGGCTTGGTTTTCAAGGCTTAATAAGTTCATAGTTTAAAATAATTATTGTTTTAAAATAATTATTTGAGATAAGGATTAAATATATTTAATAATTATTTCAAGAGTAAAATAATTATTACTTACAAGTATTTAAAGACTAAGTAGTGATTTATGATTGATAGTAGTTATTTAAAGTGTAAATAATTTATATCTATAAGAATAAACAATATAAATCATTTAGGGTTTCAAGTATTAAACTTTTATTTTACAAAGCTTATACATGTTTATAAGTGTTTTTAAGTTAAAGTTTCTATTTAACTTTTAAAACATACAAATTTGTAAAAGCTAGAAAAATAATTAAAGCACCTTTGTTTCTTATTAATTTATATAAATACACGAGCTTCAAGTTAAGTAAGTATTGATTTCATAACAATGTATAAGTCTAATAGATAAGTTTTATAGATTCTTTTGAGTTTATGAAATCTTTATAAGTTTTATGTTTAAATAAAAGTTTATAAATTAATGTAAAGTTTAAAGTAAATTCATTTATTAATAAATTAAAGTTTCTGAATTTATAAAATACTTCTTATTGTATGCAGAAGTTTTATAAGGTTAAAAGGTATTCTTTTATAGTTTTTAAGTATATAAAAAAACTAATTTTAAAGAATTACTTTTTTTATAAGTTTTAAATAAGTTTAAATAGATAAGATGCTTTTGGAATATAAAAGTATAAATAAAAATTGGATTCGAGTTTATAAATGTATAACAGATTTTATAACAATAAATATAGAAATCGAAAGCTTGATTAAAAGGTTAAAAAAATGAAAAAAAGCAAAACTGGGCAAACCGGATTCGAACCCGGGTCGCCCGGTTCACAGACACACACACACGCTTAAACCATCCCGACTACGGATCTCGTTGGTTTATAACACATAAAAGAAATATTTAAACAGCTTCTCAAATCGCGCCCCTTCCCCTTATGAACCCTAGAATCGATCCCTGCCAAATACACCTCGATTAACCCTCTTTCTTAGCGATTTGACAGAGGGCTTTTGTTCCTATTATTAAAACGACGATTATGGTATTTGGAATTACCTGAAATGGTGAAGGAATAAAGGAGAACGAGTTTTAGTTCTTGAGTCGGCCGACGTAACCTCAATCGGCAAATGCGGGAGCGATATGATAGAATTGATTGTTTAGAGAGTTGTAGTGTGTTGTCGTTAAGGTTTAGGGACTGGTATTTATAACAAATTTCATGATTTAATGCCGAATCGGTTGGGGAGTTGGCGGATGAGTACAACGGATTCAAATTCGAAATCGCGCGGGTCTCGGGCCGAATTCGAGCATTGATGGTTCTTGGGTTACGGTCGCACGCGCGAGGCGAGGCTCGAGGAGCATTGAATTCTCTTGTTTTACGCGTTTCGGATTAAACGGCTCGAAGCCAGTCTCCACGGGATTCGAACTCAAGGCCTGTTTCTGATTCAGAAGTTTGGGTTTGTGGCAGAACAGGTCCCTGATGTTTCACTGAGTTAACATATTTCGTTTAAAGATTTGTTTCCTGTTTAAGGCAAGTTTCAGCGGATGTCAGTTTTGGTCCCCGAAGTTTTTATAAAAATTAATATGTTTAAATAAGTTTTCTCAATCATTTTTATAAATTTATAAAAATGATTTATATGATTTATTTATTCATAAGTCTAAAAAGACGAGTTTGTATCATTTATATAATTACAACTTATAAGAATTTATATATATATATATATATATATATATATATATATATATATATATATTATACTTTCAAATAACACTCACATATATCTATATACATATATATATATATATATATATATATATATATGTTTCAAGTATAAATTGTTTTATT
This sequence comes from Smallanthus sonchifolius, assembly GCA_023525975.1. Lineage (NCBI taxonomy): Eukaryota > Viridiplantae > Streptophyta > Magnoliopsida > Asterales > Asteraceae > Smallanthus > Smallanthus sonchifolius. The sequence goes on from CM042033.1 coordinate 17,199,548, forward strand.
TTCCTTAACTAAAATTTAAAATTCATTTTAAAGGAAATAGTTTTAATACGAATTCGAGTTTTAATTTACTAACACGGGCAAGGGTTTAAGAAAAGATATGTCGGAAAATCCTGGATATTACATTTGACAAGATTTCCCTTCACCAACTTGTTGATAGTTTTTACATTAACACGGCTTAAACTTCTATGACAGAGAGCTGATTCATCAGCTGATGCCTTGGATAGAAAACAAGATATACTTCCAGATGGAGTGACCTCATTAATGTCAAGCACATATAGGTTGTCTTTTCTTTGGGCAGTTAATAAAATCTTCTCTGAAGGAGGTTTGCTTAAACCAGGGGAGAGTACAAAGCATTCTTTGTTTGTGAAAAGCATCCAATGCTTTTGATCACGGATCTGAGACACACTCATGAGATTGAAGTCCAATTCTTTGACAAAGTTTACCCTTTCAATGCTCATTCTTTCACTGGACGCGATTCCTTGTCCAGTTATAGATCCTCCCTTTGAATCACTCCCAAAGGCAACATATCCTCTATTGAAATGTCTGAAATTTGAGAGGATGGACCTGTTGCCGGTCATGTGCCTGGAACAACCAATGTCTACAACCGAGGTGTTATCCTTGTGACCTGGTTGTCCCTGCACATGAAAGAGATCTGGTTAGAGGGAGGAACCCAAGAACTTGTAAACTTGGGTGAGTATGTCTTTGAGCCAACAACATCAGTATGCTTGCATTCAATGGATCCTATGATGATGCTTTAAGGGATAGAAGCAGTGGACTTGGCTTTCCATTGTTGAGGAAGTGATTTTCCAGACCTTTTTACTCTATCAGCAGCTGATGTGGCATTTGTTGCTGATGGCTTTAGCTGATCAGCAGCAAACTTGGTTGCTGCTGATGGCTTTACTTGATCAGCAACAACTTTGATTACTATTGAAGGCTTGTTTCTGGGCTTCTTTAACTTTACATGATCAGCAACATTTTTACTGGCTGCTGATGGTTCAACAGATACATGATTCTCCTTCTTTATCTTTCTTTTAAAAATGGGTTTCTGTGTGGGAGTTCTTCTATAGATAGGCTTCTGTTTTGGAGTAGCTTGAACTGCTATGGAGGCTGGTTGAAAAATCTGGTTAAAAGGACAGAATTTACAATCAGCAGCAAAGTGGTCTGATTCACCACATATGATGTAGGATTGTTGAGGTTTTTGAAGCTGCTTTCTTGGAGGAGAGAGAGACTTTCTGAATTGAGTTGTCTTGGCTTCATAGCTTCTTACCTTCTTGTTTTTGTTTGTCTTCTCAAAAGCATTTTGCTTAAGGTTTCTTTGCTGCTGAAGGTAGTAGAAGCATGTGTTGGTAGTGCGATTGTATTTGCCACAGACAAACATGATTTAGCTGACTTATCCCTTTGAAAGTATACATAATATTTTCTTTTGAGCCAAAGGGTTCGTGGTGGGCGAGCCAAAGGAATAAGTGGTGAGAGTTTATTCGTTGTTTAACAAACGATACATCATTAACGGTATTGACTTTGAAGCAATCCTTTTTGATGGGTAGATGGAGTACTACTCACGGGGAGTCGTCTCTGGATCATGACAGAGAATAGGTGGGAGTTCTCCATAGGGTTAAAGGGTTAAAGGCTTAAAAGCGTGAAGGTAATGCAACATGGTGAACTCAAGAGACGTTCTTGAACTAGCTTGTCCATAAGCCATTGTGGATATTGCAAATGGGAGTTTTCTTCACGTACGTTAGACCGGTGGATTAATAAAAGGATTATGGGCATGAGTATGACTATGTGTGGTCTTGCCCAAATCTTGGAGTATTGGAAAGAATGAAGATAGATCGACTTTCTCGATGCTATTGGTTGACTTCTAGAGTGGTTTCTCCTTCATGGTGTACAGTTCGGATGGAGTTGATTATTATGTGATGCAAGGAGATCAAACTCGGGAAGCTAGTGGGGTGTGAAGAGGAATTAGTGGTGGCTTCAAGCAAGCAAAATATTATAGCCGAGATAGAAATCCCTTTATGAAGGCAATACTTGTTGTTGCCTTATGTGTGGAAGATACATAAATTGATTGATGGGACACACTACGCCATAGTATTCTAGTCCTATTAGTGGGTGCTACAGTGGTTACAAGTTGGGACACATTCGAATTGAATGTCCCTAGTTAAAGCACACGAATGAAAGGGGGGAGAAAATAGAAATTTCAAGGCTGTCAGGCTAAACATTTCTATCCACCAAAGACAGAACTGAAGTCTTTTGGTATATTATCGGATGAGGTTATATGTGAATCGGGGGATTCGAAGGCGATTAACATTGCGAGTTTCATAATGTTGACAATTATGTGAATTATTAATTGAAAGATATGGGTGAAACAATCACATGGAATGGAGTCTTACGATTGTAGCTAAAGTTGTGTGGCTACTTAGTAACCATACCAATGTCGTGTATAACTAAAGGGTGATGTGTCGACCCGTTCTCGCCTAGAGACGGTGAAACACGTGACGCATGAATTGGTGTATGCCTGACTCATGCCATTGACACCAACCGGAGCAATGGAATACTTGATGTTCCAGTCGTGAAAGTTCACGAGGGTTCTATACCCGAATGTCTCTTCTTGAGGTGTAACCGTTCTCTTAAGGAAAAGAAGAATGGAAGAATGTATATGTATATTGTCGGGTTTGAACAGGTGTCTAAGTCCTAGTTCAACAATGAAGGTAGAGGAGGACGTTATCCCATGAATGGTATCATTTCTGTTATGTATACTATGGGACTGTGGAGATAACTTTCTGCTCATTAGAAGTTACACGGGTTATGTAGATCAATGTGAAAGGTGTGTAGACCCATGTATGCTTATACGGTGGTCGTTTTTTTTCGATGATAGTCTTTTTTATTTTCGAAGCAAAGTCGTTCAAGCTCATTATTTTCGTGAGTTTTCTGAATTTCTCTGAAAGGAGAGGCTTTTCTTCGAAATATTTTGGTGTGCCATTTTGGCTTTGGTGGTAATCCATTATTGGATGAGGCGGTGAATTCTAAATACTTTTGTTGACCCGACAATGATTGAAGATTCTCACATGGGGGTACCCGTGAGGGTATACCTCATACCCTAACAATAAGGATTTGTTCAAAATTTGAAAAGGAAAATTAGTAAAGAAAGGTTTTGTAAGTATTTAATTACTTATGAACTCTTGTACAATATGCATCAAGTCTTTTTTATATAGGTTTTGTAAGTATTTGAATTACGTAGGTTAGGTTCTTTAATTTTATTTAATTCAGCTGACTAAATTTCAGGTAACACGGTTCATGTGGTCTTAGGAAGTGCAACCGCTTGAGAGTTGCTAGATCATGGTGTCGGGTGGGCGGCATTGCGCTTGCACGAAGCGGTGGTGAACTATCGATTCGTGGGTAAAGAGCCTGCTTGTGATAAAACTGGGTGGGCAGTTTGATCGAAATAGAAATCATATATAGATGGCAGTTTGGTCAAACATAATTACTGACACTAATCCTAAACCCGGGGATCATCATAAAAAATTTAGCCGATCATAATAATAAAAGAATTCAGATACTGTTCATACTAAATTTATCATTAAAAATCAATCAACTAAAAGATACAGTTTGGTTCTTTTTCTTTTTTTTTGAACATCAATATTTTACACTAAATATCATATAACCTTACATTTATAAAGGTTTAAACACACATCATTTTTGTTTGGAACAAATATTTTAGGGGCCCAAAAAAGAGAGGAGTCCATGTTAACCGGAATATGCTACGAGGAAGCTTTCTTGAGGCTTGACCCTGTAATTTACAGAAGTATTAAAAGTGTGGAGATGAGAGGGAAAATAACGCCGTGGGTGTTTTTTTTGCGGCGATAGGCTCGGTGAAAGAGGAGAAGTGGGTGAAAGAATGACAGGGTTTTGTGTTAAAAAAAGAATGAAGTCTATTACTAGACTCCCTAATATCTATATTATATTAAATGTTATTTAATCTGATTACTATTTAGGAGCCACAATTGAAAAGACTACTCACCGACTCTCTTCTTAATAAAAGTTTATGCAGAACCAAAATAAAGTAGGTAACATTCATTCATTAAATTTTTAAATTATTATTTATTAGCTTACAAACCCGTGTGTTACACGGATAGATTAAAAAAAGATGTTATAAACACGTTTAATAGTTGGTTTGATTAAACGTATAAAAATATGTTAATAAAAAATTATACTCATGAGTAACATAAATTATTTCACACAAGATAGAAAAAAGAAGAAAAAGTTACATTTGTATTTCACAAAGAACTAAATATTTCTTTGTATACAATATTTGAGGTAACTTTACTAACTTTATTATCCTTATCTAAGATCAACAGTTTCAGCCCATCTCTACTTTTGACTCTTGATAACGTCACATATAGTTGACCATGTGTAAAAACAGGTTCTTTTAAAAACAAACCAACATTGGATAATGACTGTCCTTGACTCTTGGATAATGACTGTCATTGACTCTTATTTATCGTCATAGCAAAACACACAGCAAGTGAAAATTGTCTTCTTTGGAATTTGAAAGCAATTCTTTTGTTAGACGGTGTCAAGGTAATTCTAGGAATAAATGTGTGATTCCCTATATTACTTCCGGATATGATCTTTGCTTTTATAACACGATTACCAAGTGGTATCACTTGTAGTCTTGTTCCATTACATAATCCACTCTTTTGATAAATATTTCTCAGAAGCATCACTGGAACACCGACCTTTAACACGAACTTATGGTTGGGCAACCCCGACACCTTAAGTCCGTTTAGAAAATCAGATGAGTATAAACTTTCATCAACCGTATCATTAACATGCTCTGATTGACAGATACTATCTGAACTTAGGTATTCCTTTTCATCTCCAGGAAACATAGATAGCAAGCGATCATTAATTTCTTGAACCACTTCATTTTTTGATGCAAGAATTGCTCTTTCTTGGAAAAAATTTGGGTTTTCGAAATTATGGAGAATAGAAGGATAGACAAAGTCAATTAGATCAGAAATATGATCGGATGATTCAGTAATGAGAAGATCACCAAGCATGTCAATAATAGTGTCACCATCATTTAAACCACCAACCTTTCCTTCACTCAAATCCAGAAGCCATTTTGAAAAAATCCTGGTTTGTTCAATATTTGATGCTTCACTTCCTAAGCTTAACCTCATGTTTTTTGTTAGCGTAAGGACCTTGCTTTTTGACCAAATATAAGAACATAAAGATGAATTGATAATGTCTTGTCTACTTCCATTGGGAACAACAGGTAGAATTTGTCTAAAATCTCCTCAAAAAACTATTACCTTTCCTCCAAATGGTGATTTAGAAACGGGTTCCCTTTGACAAGTCAAAATGTCCTTCAAGGTTCTATCTAAAGCTTCAAAAGCATGCTTATGAACCATTGGTGCTTCATCCCATATTATTAATGTTGTTTTTCTTAACAAATTTGCAACGTCACTGTCTGGCTTTATATGACAAATAGAATCCTCATTAAGATTCAATGGGATTAGAAATCTAGAGTATGAAGTTCTATCTCCTGATAACAATAAAGATGCAATACCACTTGAAGCAACGTTTAAAACAATTTTACCTTTAGATCTTAGCGACGCAGATAACGTCTTCCAGTGAAAAGTTTTACCAGTTCCACCATAACCATAAACAAAAAAAACACCTCCTTTGTTTTTATGAACCGCTGTGATGATCTCGTCATAAACAGATCGCTGTTCATATGTTAATGCATTAAAATGATCATGAAACTCATTTTGCAAAATCTGTTTATCATACACGAGCTCCTCACTAATCAAAAGATTGTTTGAAGTAGATATTAAGTCTGCATCAGGGTAAGGCATTGTTGTAAACTTCCTTAGACTGGAATTATTACGGATTAAAAATTTCTCTATTTTAAACAATGTTAGGTTCTTAGTTTGATCTTCATTAAGTGATAAACCTATGAAATATGAGAATGCATATTATTATAAATAATTATTAATTATAAAGAATATATCTAATTAATAATGATGAAAAATTTATTTTACCTAGGGACTTTAACAAACGTTTTGTTGGTGAAGAATGCCATCTGACAAGTATTTCTACGTATTCTCCCAAATATAGTCTGGTCTAGATAGACTATTAGACATCAACATCGTTGCAAACAAATTTCGTAAATAATGACCAGAATCTGAATGACTTGCTTCTTCAATTGCTTCGATGTATTCCATGTCATCATCTAAAAGTCCTAGCTCATAACATGCATTTCTAAAAGTAGGATATTCATGACCATTTACTGTTCGAATATCTTCAAAAGACTTTGGGCCCTTCACTTTGTTGAGAAGAATTCTTAAAAAATAAGCTTCACCAAGGGAAGGGGAAACAGAATGTATTCTACCAATCGAAAAGCCTTTTTTCCTTGGTTGCCAACACCGATCTTTCAACTTCCAAACAAATTGTGTAGGAAATTCAACATAATTAAGCTTCCTTGCTTGTTCATATTTTTCATTACATTTCATCCACGATAAAAACATTGAAGAGGCCACAGAAAGTTTGTTAAGTACCTCATCAAAATCATCTTTTGCACCGTATACAACTTGTTGCTGTCCTGGAAGATGGAAATGAAGTCTCATTACCGAAGGTGTCCGGTAATGAACATCATATGAGTATATACGCCAAGATGCTTCACATGCTGATAGATATCTGCAATCATAGTATTGTTTTATTTCATCCTCATGCTCATCTTCTTTGTCACTTTGAACAACAGAGACAGTTGTCCTATCTGGACCTTTGTTAATATACTTAAACAAATATTTTATTGATCTAGCTTGATTGCACCACTCAACATTGATATGTGCCTGGTATCTTTTCAAAAGAGTTTTGTTATAGGGAACTACACTTCTATTATCTAACTTCACGCTAGACTTTAGAACAAAGGATCCACAATCTCTTCTTCCATATACAAGAAAACCATCTAAATCAATTGAAGTTTTTTCACGGAATTTCTTAGGAAAGTTTTTTGAACACTTTTTTTCAATCATGCATTGACAGTTCACATTATGACTTCCACAAGGACCATGGATCATGAACTCTTTGACCAGTGAATACAATTTAGGGTCTTCATTTATGTCTGGAATTTCAGTAGAAATAATTGGATCAATATGTTCAACAGTGGAAAGCTTGTGATCGGCATGCATAAATAAACACACATGAGCGTGGGGCAATCCACGTTTTTGAAACTCCACTGTATATACAACTACAAAGTTATTGGAAAAATTAGGTATCAATAAATATTTATATTGTAATTGTAAAATAGTAATAATTATAATAATGAGTATAATATCAAATCATGACAAAGGTACTATAAGTATAAAGAACTTAAAAAAATAGAATAAGATCTTTTGAAATACCCGCTTGAACCTTGCTTAGTAAAGAATTTTCCTTTTAAGTCTTTAATCAATGAATCAAGCTTCATTTTAAACAACCTACATAAGATATCAGGTCTATCTTCCAGATTAAGTGAGTTGTCCTTAAAAATATTTTAATTTTAGGCCATTTAGGATTGCATGTTATCGTTATGAAAAAATCAGGATATCCAAACCACCTACAAAGAGACATAGCAGCCAAATAATTCTGCATTATGTATCGCACACCACCAGTAAAAGAAGGAGGTAATATAACACGTTGTCCGGTGTTAGAGATATCTGTATTTCCCTGAATTTGTGCATAACGTAGATTCTCGTAAGACTCACATCTAAGAACCTTCTGTTGGTTACATATGTAGTATAGTCTCTCGCTTTCATTCATTGTATAAGCATTAACTAAAAACCGTTGGAACAGCCTCCTTGAATTTAAAATCAAGGAAAAGTTGTTTACCCTATCTTGAATTCTGTAAGCAAAGAATTCTCTCATTGTATAGTTGGATCGTTTCCTTGTGTGTGAATCAATAACATTTCTATGAGAGATATCAACTCTATATCCATCATCACCATACGGAAAGAGAAGTGGATATTGAAGAGCAAGATAGGAAGGATGCAGTTCTTATACGATGTAGATTTCCTGATTGAGTGTGTACAATAATGTCTTGATTTTCAATAGAATCCCCAATGTCTCCAACAATTAAAGCTGCCACTTCAGAAGCAGTCAGTAAGTTATATGTTTTTCCATCCTTTTGCCTTCTTCCAATAAGTCGTAACTTTAGGTCAACATGAGGATTTTCTTGAAAAGAATCTCTTATCATTCTATAACATTTAACCAACTCATTCTGTGAATCTAACATAAGTTTTAGCTCTTGAACAATATTAAATGGATATTATATATTTTTAATGTAATAATAAGATTTTTTGATATAATAATTAGAATTATGAATTTCAATTTTGGGGTTGAATCTAAACGTATATTATAAAATTGGAAAGGATTAAATAGCATTTATTAAAATAATACATAATTAAATATTATGAGATACCTTATTTGGGTTCATTTTCATCTACGACAATCAATATCAATATTAATTAAATGTATTCTTTTACGGTTTATAGGATATAGTTTTTTAATATAATAATGGAAATGCTCATTCTCAATTAATTAAAATTTGAATGAGTGATGAATATATAAACATGGAAACAATATAATATCATGTTTTGTTATAATATGACATTACCGAATACGCTCATAATTACAGGAGATGATTTTTCATTTAGGACAATCAAACTCAAAAAAAAAATACATTACAATATTGCAAAAATATATATTAAATTACAATTTGGTTCCTTTCAATAATACGAAATAGGTAGGGGTAGGGGTGTTCAAAAAAATCCGAATCCGAAACCGAATCCGAATTATCCGAAAATCCGAATCCGAATTATCCGAAAATTCGGATATCCGAATTTTCGGATTCGGATTCGGATAGTGATTTTCGGATATTTCGGATAGTTCGGATATCCGAATATCCGAAATATTATATTTATATATTTTTTTTAATTGTTTTTATTATTTAAAAATAAGAAAATTTGAATCAAAACCCGATATATTATATTTATATATTTTTATATGTATATTTTCTAATGTTTTTTAAGGTTTTTAATTGATTTTGTAATTTAAAAATATTATTTTTATATAATTTTTTTTTTTATATTTTCGGATATCCGTTTCACTATCCGAATCCGTATCCGAAATTTCGGATATCCGAAATTCGGATATCCGAAATTTCGGATACGGATTCGGATAGTGAAATCCACTATCCGAAAATTTCGGATATCCGAAATTCGGATATCCGAATTTTCGGATATCCGGTTTTGAACACCCCTAGGTAGGGGTTTGGAAATCTGTATTTAGTAATTAGTTACACATTTAGAATATAGAATATTAAATACAAAATATTAGCAACTTTGATAAACGGAAAATGCATAAGTGTGTCAAATTAAACGCATTTAATTTAATAGGAAATATAGTAATTATTAAATTCTAGTTTTAATATTATTGTATAAAAATATTGCCGAAACCTTATGCAACAATCAAGCTTCATTTTAAACAACCTACATAAAAGACATCCTTTACATATTTTTCCACCCTTCAGCTGAATCCAAACCAAAACGTAAGAAACAAACAGGACCATTATTCAAAGATGCATTCAAACCTTATGCAATAAAATCAAATACTCAAATTCAATGTCTCACCCCGCCCCGGACACCCCCGAGACGTTACCGGGTTGCGACATCCGTTGGCACCTTCGATACCTGCATTGATATCAGAGTTTGTTTTGTGCAGCGTAATAACGTTTGAAAATGGATCATTTCATATATCATCTCAACCTTAAGGGTTGGTTTTGTAAATATCTAAATCTCGTCGTGTAGACAAAAGATTTCTTTAATTAAATACTTGGGTATAAAACCCGATCGTTTGTACATTTGATTTTTGAAATCAAAACCCTGACCAAAGTCAGTAAAACTACAAGGAGATATTCTGCCTAGGGGGTAAAATCCTATAAGGCCCCAAACCCGGGAGGCTTCACTTGTTGGATTTACTCATTCACAACCAGTTATTAAACTTGAATATCAAATAACGCAACGGAATCATTCATTCATCATAATTAAAACTTGTTCAAACATGCGGAAGCGTAACATTGTCAAATACATAAACATAACATAAACAACTCATAACGGGATGCCAGTCTTCATGATCAACCGGGTAACTCTTCTCGCTTGCCAAGCATCACCGTCCATCGTCCATACCTGCCTTAACCTGAATGTGCATACTAAAAAGTCAGCTACGCTGGTGAGTTCAAGTTTTCATTCGATTTAAGAAATGGTTCATCATTCAATAATTCATTAGGGTTTAACATCACGTATAAGAAAACAGAGCCTTTCGTTCATCATTAAAAACATTCAAACATTTATCATCATCATAAATACCGTTGAACGGATCGCTCGTTTAAAACATTTAACATTCATTTAAGTCATACATTATTATCCAAATCTGTGTTACCATTCGTTCCGTCATTTAGTATTGTATTGCCCTTAAGGCTTAACTGCACGAAGACCGACAATACAATACATTCCGTCAATTCCCTTTTGTATTGCCCCCAAGGCTTTACTGCATGAGAACCGACCATACTCATTTAGTTGCCACTATGGCTCCCGTGTACATAAACCGACAACCTCCATCGACGGCTATGGCTCACGGCCATAACACCATCGGATCATAATTTAACCTTCGTAGAGTCACGTTAACCCCTGAGTAACCGTCATTACTCCCTTACCAGTTGTACAACAACATAACCATTGACAGACCACAAAGACACTGCCCCTGTTGTTCTTATGGCAACTATGGCTCGCTGTCCATAATCTACCACAAGGCTGTAAATTTCCAGACTTCATTCGTCAATTCCATTCATTCGACAGATTAGATTTGTAATGACTTCTTTAAAACGTTTGCCATTTCTTTTCATTTCATAAAATCTTTCATTCATTTTCAAAACCCTTTACCTTCAGTTTAAACCATTTCTTTATAAACATTTCGTTCGTAAACATTCCATTCATAAAACTTTCTTTCCATAAACCGTTCATTCTAAATCATTTCATTTCGTAAACATAGTTTCGTAAGCATCATTTCGTAAACATCGTTTCGTATGTATGCACACCAGCCCAAAAACATCATTAAAACATTTAAAAGAGGGCTTCTAGAACTCACCTGATAAACTAGTCTGGGTTGTCCTAAACAAAGGTCCACAGCCTCACTACCGATCTGAATTGATTAGTTAAATACACATCAGACCAAATCCCGAATCTAACGGTTTAACCTTCTAAACATACTGACTTTACCTAAACAACCTGATGCCTGCGCACTTAGCAAGTGCGCAGGGCCTTGTTCTTGCGTACTTAATAAGTGCGTAAACTTTGCTTCATGCGTACTTGATAAATACGCATGACCCTCTTCATGCGTACTTGATAAGTACACAGGACCCTCTTCATGCGTACTTGATAAGTACGCATGACCCTCTTCATGCGTACTTGATAAGTACGCAGTACCCTGTTCATGCGTACTTGATAAGTACGCAGGATCTGCTTCCCCGTAAAAACCCTAACTTTTGCATTCGGGTCTGATCACGTCAAGATCCCAAACTTGTTTACATTCAAAACGTTTGCTTTTCATTATGGAACTCAAATCTATGTTTTTCTTCCAGTTTCATCCTTAAAAACGTCACATTTTCGTCCAAAACCCGAAAAACCCAAAAACGAACAAAAACTCAGATCTAGGTTGGATCGTTACCTGTATCGAGCTTCTGATTCGGAGGTTCTTCTCACGAGCTATGGAGCAACACACTTCTTCAATCTCGGGTTGATCTGCTAACTTTCTCGCTTTACGGTTTCTCTCTTTAGAACTTTCAAATGAGAGAATGGAGGAGTGACTTAGGCTATTTATAGGGGAAGGGACTCCTCCCCTCAAGTTCGCCGGCCCATCTGGCCCGGCCCGTCACGTCACGTCACGTCACGCCTCGTTCATTCATTCCTTTCGTCTTACGTATAACCCGCTATTTTAATCGTCGTCATAATTTTGGGATGTTACAAATCCTTTGGGCACCTTAACCTTGTCTTTTCCCAGGTTCTTCCTATGTATTGCACGAACCTGTATATCATATTTTTGGGTTGCACCGGGTCTAGGTGTGTGGCCCGACCCGGCTGCACAACAAAACTGTCATTGGAACTTAGGCCCTAGCCGGTCCCGGTATACTGAGGTCATTTTATTCTTTTCCTGAAAACATTTAAAAATGAATGTCAACTATGTGCTGGTGAATACTTTATGACCTCAAATCATTTTCATAATCATGGCAAAACAGTTTAATTAAGTAGTTTAAACATTTCATCATGGATTCCAGTGATCACACCACTTTCTTCCGTTTCATCCATTTGTATACATTGAACAAGTACTCAGAGGTTACGTTGTCGAACCGGCACATCATCGTTTTACGCAATTACCCGACATACATGCCGACCCCGCCCGGCCCAACTGGATCCAGAGCGAGTATAAATATTTGATCAAACTTTACGTACACTTCTTAAGTAGTTTAAAGTCCGCTGGGATTGATCTCGCTGGTCAACCCCGTCTGGGACTAAAATGAGTAAATATTTAATTATCGTGTTTTGTCCTTTTCGTAAACGTAAATCGTTTGATATCTTGCATGAAGGTGCTTATAGCACCATCACGTCTTATAAATCGTTTTGGCAGACTCTTATTTAGTATGAACGACTATTCACCTTTGTTTTGAAGCTTGGAATATTGATCTTAGTGCTAAGTAGCTCTTAGAGTTGTCTCTTAGGGCTCTAGAGCCTTAAGTCGCACCTCTATGCGTTCCTTGGGTTTCTTTGGCTCTAAACACTCGAGTCCTGTTTATAAGCGAAACCCAGTCGAAATCGGGAAAGTGGTTCAGGAGTCGGGACAGTAGAGGGAGGCTCGGGATCAAAGAGATCAGAGGAAACTCGGAAGTGAGTTGGTGTGAGGATTGTAAATAAAGTGCTCCTTTATTTATAGGCCTGATGGCCACCCATATTGGACCGTTATCCAGAGGCATATCGGTCCGATATGTCTGCCTTGTCCCGCATGCGGGCCACATTGCAGCCATGCAAATCCGGTGTGCCACCCGTCCATAGCGGACCAAGTAGGTATGCCATGTCGGTCCGACATCCGTCCACGAGTCCGACATGCTGACGCATGCCCTACACGTGTCTCGACACGTGTCTGGTGCAGAGGGTTCCTGGGGAAACGCGTATCGGACCGTTGGATGAGCTCATGTCGGTCCGACATACAATGTCCTATCCATATCAGACCGATATCTAGGAATATGTCGGTCTGATATCCCTTAACTTCCAAAATTCTTACAAAATTTTCTAACTCTTGGGTTTCTAATAATTCTTGACGAGTTTGTAAACTATTCCGTTCAGAAATTGAGATCGGAATTTGGTAGGTGTTACATTCAAACACACAGGACCATTATTCAAAGATGCATTAAAACCTTATGAAATAAAACCAAATATTCATATTCAAACAGAATAACGTAACCAACAATAAATGTTTAAAAACCAACACCAAAAATCTATCAGCTGATAATCAGCATTTATTAAAATACATTCTTAAAAAAGTATTTAATCAATACAATTTTTAAGAAAGTATTTAATCAATAAATTCTTAACTTTTTAATCAATACGAATAAAAAGTTACATCCCGTACTTTTTAATCATAACGGGATGTAACTTTTTATTCGTGTTGATTAAAAAGTTAAGGATGTATTGATTAAATACTTTTGTTAAAAATTGTAAACTGATTTATTAAAATACACAAAAGTATTTAATCAATACATTCTTAACTTTTTATATAGAGAAAACAACTCGTACCGTTTAAATTAGGATTTGGATGGTTAGAATTGTTTGTTTGATGGTTTATTTAATTGTGTTAGTTGTAATTTGGGTGGTGGTGCACCATTTTTGCTAGCAGGGAATCAGACAGGGACGCAAACTGATTTCCCTCCGGCAGGGACTAACGGGCTGGCAAAACAGGTAATTCGTGTCTAAACAGGTCATAGGCGACGCGGATAACACAAGTATCAAATATGAATACGACTCGTTTAACTTCTTTATATTTAATGTCTATAAGACAGTTGTATCTTTTATGTACCAAGAAGGAGAAATGATGAAGTCTAGCCTCTTAATTTTACTTATTTTTTAAAATGTATAAAATTACATGATGTATTTTTTCTTAAACAGGTTAATTCGTGTCTTAAACAGGTAGGAATTGCCAGCCCTAGGACTAAGACAGGAACGCAAATTGATGTAGTAGTTTCGGGTGAGTTAGGTCCAATGACTCAGACAGGGACGCAAACAGATATTACATGTTTCCAGGGACGCAGACTGTTATACAGTAAGGGTATAATGAACACAAACTAGACTCTGACTAGGACTGAACTGTTTGATATGGATTGGGGGGGGGAATCTATGAACTAATATTAACTACCAAACTTAAACTAATTGAATGAAGAAGACTATTAAGACAACTAACCAAGCAGACAAAGACTCAGATGAAATCAGTAAGGATGAACGACAGTACCGAGGCTGTGAATCCTGTTTACCAAACTCGGATTCCATCGGTTATGAAAGATGCAATGGAACTGGGATCCTAAGAGGTAATACCCTCAAACCACCTAATGGATTCCTGATCAATCTCAGAATGTGACCAGAAGGAGACTCAAGGGATACTACGCTCACCAGTGGTCGAATTACCTTTCGGTCTCCCCGATTATGCTACAAAACTCAATAGAAAGCTCACCTCTCGGTTTCACTATCTCAATACATCGGAGATGCTAGGAGCAACCTGAATTCATCCTGTTTAACATGAATTAACAACGACACTAGAACCCTAAGGAAACGTCCTCTCAGACTGTTCACTCTCAAAACAACTAACACCGAAGACTAATCATTTATCTATCACTTTACAGGTATTTAGATAAGAAGAACACTTACTTTATTAAGTTGTTGAATGATAATCCTATGGTTACTACGTCTAGCAAACCATACACAAATTACAAACACAAATTAAGCGATCTAATACACATATATTTACCAAGACATGTATGGAACAAATCAACCAATCAAAATACAAAACTAAGCATGCATATTCATTAAACAATTGAAATCAGATCTATACTAAAGCATAAAAACCAAAACAGGTTCCATAAACCGATAAAAATCCAATCTTTAGCAAACATTCATCGTTAACCTAGGTAGATATAGGGTTTTAGCCAAGAATCATGGTAGAAACAAAAAATTCAACGTAAAAAGTAGCGAACATATGTATCAAACACAAGTCAAAGCAACCAAGATGATCAATCGTGACCGAATGATTTAATGTCTAACCGTATACGCTTCAATTCTTCAAACTCTTGACCCTAAAGCTCTCTCCTTTGCCAAAATCGCCTCTTTTCTTTTTATTCCCGACTTTCCCGTGTGCTCGATATCTCTAGGAATATTCCTTGTTTCCACTCCTTTAGCACACTATAACCTGCAAATATTCTCTAACCTCATAAAGAACCAAATTTGATACAAAACGATTACAAATATATACAAATACGCACAATTACAATAGGATAATTACATGTGTTTTGCAACACATCAAACATCCCCGCACTTACACTTTTTTCGTGCTCGAAAAAGATATCTGCAATGGAATCACAACTGGACACAACTTTTATATTCTCAATTAATTAGCATAAATATAATCACGCGTTAAAGTGTAATAACTGGTATTTCTATCCGACTAAACCAAACACCAAATTTCAAGCCCCCGATCGTGTTCTAATATCATATTACCAAACCTATCAATCCATCTATGGGTCTCATACTTAAAAGCTCCAATTCCACTTAATCCCGTCTCATGGTCATGTCTAGGCTCGGGTTAAATAATGTAGATCTTCCCACCACAGTAAACTGAACGTTATATGTTTTCAAAATGTAGGTGAATGATGAATGAATGGATGAATGAAGATGAGCATTAACAATTAAAACAAATGAACCTTGCCTAGAGGCGTTTCAACCAAGTCATTATCCCGGTAGGTAATACATAGACTCAGTTTTTAAAACTGAAGCACATAAGAATCTAACCCAGTGTGTTTCAATCAGGCATGTAACTCGACAGTAAACTCCCGGTCCATCGGGCATCAATATACTCTATAAGCGGATACCCTCCTCTGTCATCAGGCCGATACTGGATTGGGTCACAGGCCAACGCCGTTGTCCATCGGGCATCAATATACTCCTGTAGCCTCTTGAGCTGTCCTAACTCCTCTATCAGCCCTAATCTATCCCACAATGTAGGTAGGGTTCCATGTCTATGAACCTCTCTAAGCGGATACCCTCCTCTGTCATCAGCTTAAACCGGAGGAGGGTGTGGTGGTGTAAAATCCTAGCGTCAAGGGGAATCGGCTCCGCATTGGCTGCTGGACGCACCTCAGGAACCGTTTATCGGATGACACGCGACGAATCGGGCGCGATTCCTCTGGCTCGCCCCTCGGGTGTGGAACTGGGCCCCGCCTGCGCTTCGCTGCGCTAGATGACTCACCGCGATCAGACATGCATGCATTGACAAGTTAGTACAACAAATATACAATAACAAATAGGATACCGGGCAAGACGACCGTATATCATTTCATTCGCGGTCGTCCGGCCTGTTACTATAACAAACAAATGCTACAAAAATAAAAAAAAATTGAAAAATTCGGGATACCCTTTTTATTTATTTAAAAACCAGACAACCTTGCCCGAATGAAGATTGAGTACGAGCGAGGCGGTTTAAACCTGCAGAAAAATTCAAGGCATATCTCAAGACACAATTTACTCAAGATGTAAAAGTTACAACAATTTATCTATTTGAATGACTAAGCTACCATTAGACCGACCCAACTACATTAGGATGATACAACATCAGACAGACTCGACTAAATACACCTAGCCCTTCCAAATGAACTTATACACGACTCAATTTTCAATATATAATCGTTTTACATGGCTTAGATAGTGAATCATGACCCAACGACATTAACTCTAGCCAAATAAACGTGCAATCAAACAATATTGACTCAAATTACACTAACCGCGAATCAATGTACACTATAGTGACTCAAACTAGCCCGATGTGACTAAATTTACACTGAACAATCATAGAGATTCAAATTACAAACCTGACTGGCGCAATGTACACTATAAACGACTCGAGTGCAAATGGAAACAAGGAATTGTACCTAGATGACGACCAACGACGACAAAATGGACGTGAGATGAGCAGATCCGGAGGTGACGAACAGTTGGGTTGAGATGGAGGCCGTGACGTCGCTGGTGGCGTTGATGGTGGGTGGAGTACGACGGTGTAGAAACGGAGAAAATGGTGGTGGTAGATGGTGACAGTGGTGGCTGGAGAGGTGGGTGAGAGGGTGGTCGCCGGTGGGAGCAGCAGGTGGTGGTAGATGGTGGTAGGTGGTAGCTGGAGAGGTGTAATAGTCGATGGTGGTGGTTAGGGGAAGAAAATGACAGAACGTCCTTTTATTTATTTTTTTTCTGAATTTACTAGGCTCCCGCGGGAGAATTCCACTTACAGTCTCGCGTACCGCAAGAAACGAACAAACGGGGGTGACTTTTCATTGCCTCGCGTACCGCGAGAAACCAAGTAGGATCTCTTGCGTACCGCGGGGGGACAAAGAAACTAGCAAACTCTATTTGTTTCTTGCGTACCACGAGAGACTCTCCCCAAATGCCTCGCGTACCACGAGGAGTACTCCATCACAGAAAGTTAAGGCCGTTTTTTATACTTAGAAAAGTTTTCACCATTTAAGAATTTTTTCAACTTGTTTTCAGAACTTGTTCCAACCTTAGAATTTTAAGCGTACATACCTGGAACGTCATTTTTGATGGTTTTATTCCGCCTCTTTGGTCACGATTCCCTGAAACACACGAATACACAAGAACACACAAACCAAAAAAATACAAAAACTAAAACGATTGAAAACAAAGAATTTTACAAACTCTACACTCGGGCTCTACCCCGAGGACTTACTCTCACTTAACCCTAGTTTCCTGGCTTGTCGAGGAGAATCTCTTCCTCGTCAACATTCTCAATCGGTCCTCCGATATAATGCTTCAACCTATGACCGTTTACCTTCCACGTGCTACCCTTTTCATCATGTAACTCCATCGTGCTATATGGAAATGCTTCTTTGACCGTGTATGGCCCCTTCCACCTTGACTTAAGCTTCCATGGGAATAGTTTTAATCTAGAATTATATACCAAAACCCTATCCCCATACTTGAAGTCTTTCACTCCCTTCAACCGACGATCGTGCAACGCCTTTGTAACTCTAAGAACCTGCGTATGCCTCGTCACGTAGCTCGTCTAACTCATACAACTAGAGAAACCGGTGTCGTGCTGCTTTAGGAAAGTTAAGATTGACTGCCTTTAAGGCCCAATACTCCTTGTGTTCTAGCTCTACCAGGAGATGACACGCCTTGCCATAGATCATCCTAAAGGGTGTGGTCCCAATAGGTGTTTTGAACGCGGTTCGAAAGGCCCAAAGTGCGTCATCTAACTTGTCAGACCAATCTTTCCTATTCTTCCCGACAGCCTTCTCCATAAATCTTCTTCACTCCCCTATTCTCGTTCTCCACTTGCCCACTGGTTTGTGGATGATAGGCAGTCGATAGCCGATGGGTGACCCTATAGCGTGACAACACCTTCTCCATCAGAAATGCCTGCCCCTATCACTAATCAGGGCTCTAGGAGTACCGAATCTGCTGAACAACTTCTTTAGAAATCCCACTCTAGGAGTACCGAACCTGCTGAACAACTTCTTTAGAAATCCTACTACTACTCGGGCGTCGTTTGTAGGTAAAGCTTGAGCCTCAACCCACTTAGAAACATAATCTATCGCCACAAGTATGTACCGATTCCTTCGTGATGCAGGGAACGGACCCATGAAGTCAATGCCCCAAATATCAAATACTTCAACTACCTGGATCGAGTGCTGGGGCATTTCATTCCGGGATGAGATATTACCGGTGCGTTGACACGCATCACACTGCTTCATTAACTCATGATCATCATTAAACACTGTAGGCCAATAAAATCCAGAATCGAACACCTTCTTGGCGGTGTAGGAGGGCCCGTTATGACCTCCCGTCAAACCCTCATGACAATGCTTAAGGATCTCTACGCCTTCTTCCTTGCTCACACACCTCCTCAGGACTCTATCAGCTCGCACACGAAATAGATGTGGAGCATCCCATATGTAGTGGTTGGCATCGGCAAAGAATTTACGCCTCTGTTGGGATGTCATGCCATTCACCACTACACCATCAGCCAAGTAGTTTGCTATGTTAGAAAACCATGGCAAACCTTATGCCTCGGTGCTCATGTAAAACATTGGCTCTATGTTCGATCTCACACTCACCATCATCAAGGACTTATGGGGAAATGTGTCCCCTATGGCAAACCTCCAGGATTTCTTCCCTACGGGGGTCTTCTAGCCTCGAAAAATGGTCGGCCGCCACATTATATGCTCCCTTCTTATCTTTGATCTCAATATCAAACTCGAAAAACAGGAGAATCCATTGAATCAATCTAGGTTTGACATCTTTCTTTGCGAACAGATATCGCAATGCCGCATGATCAGTATAAACGATGGTCTTAGAGAGCACTAAGTGTGAACGAAACTTGTCAAATGCAAACACTACCGCTAACAACTCCTTCTCGGTAGTTGTATAATTCCCTTGAGCATCATTAAGAGTTTTACTCGCATAATAGATCGGGTGGAAGTGCTTCTCTCTCCTTTGGCCTAAAACGGGACATCCTTCTACAGAAGGCGGGTCATGGGTCGGGTGATCTTCAAAAAATCTTTAATGAATCGTCTATAGAAACCCGCATGACCCAAGAAACAACGAACCGATTTCACACTAGTCGGTGGTGGAAGACTACTGATAGTGTCAATCTTAGCTCTATCCACTTCGATACCGGCACGTGAAACCTTGTGCCCAAGCACAATCCCCTCAATCACCATGAAGTGACACTTCTCCCAGTTAAGCATCAACTTCGTCTCAATGCACCTCCTCATCATCTTCTCGAGGTTGTACAAACAATGATCGAAAGAACTCCCAAACACAGAAAAATCGGCCATGAAAACCTCCATGGAAGTCTCGATCTGTCCTGAAAGATAGCCACCATGCACCTCTGGAAGGTGGCTGGAGCATTACACAACCCAAATGGCATGCGCCGGTACGCGAAGGTATCGTACGGGCATGTAAAGGTGGTTTTCTCCTGATCCTCCGGTGCAATGGGGATCTGGAAATAACCCGAGAAACCGTCAAGGAAGCAGTAGAACTGCTGCCCTGATAGGTGCTCCAACATATGGTCAATGAACAGAAGGGGGGAGTGATCCTTCTTAGTGGCTTCATTCAGCCTCCTATAGTCAATGCACACTCTCCAACCGATGACTATCCTAGTAGGGATCAACTTCTCTTTCTCATTCTTCACGACTGTCATCCCATCCTTGTTCGGGACGACGTGAGTCGGGCTTACCCATGTGGAGTCATAAGTAGGATATATCAATCCAACATCAAGGAGTTTAAGGACCTCCTTCTTCACCACATCCGACATGTTCGGGTTAAGCCTCCTTTGAGGTTGCACAACTGGCTTATGCTCCTCCTCCATCAATATCCTATGCGTTCAGAAAGTCGGGCTGATGCCCTTTATATCTGTAAGCTTCCACGCAATGGCCTGTTTATTCGCCTTTAAGACCTCTATCAATCTCTCCTTCTCCTCCTCCTCCGTCAGTGCAACATAAATCACGACGGGCAAACCGGCCTCACCATCCAAGAAGGCATACTCCAAATGGGAGGGTACCTCCTTAAGCTCAAGGGATAGAGGTGCCTCAACCGAGGGCTTCTTCTCCTCCTCGGTATTCTCAGCCACCTCAAATACTTCTGGGTACTCAGGAGGTCTACTAGTCGGGTGGCTCGGACTTTGCTCGGGAAGAGCATCAGTCTCAACCTCCTCGCCTTCATCACCCAGGTGTTGTGTGTTAAGCAGGCCAGCGCCACACACGTAGTTAAGGCAACGATCCATGTGAGATATGAAAGTGTCTAGAAAGAACACGGAATCGTCCTGACCACTAGAGTTCTTCATTAATTTCATGACATCAAAGGTGACATTCTCATCCTCCACACGAAATGTGATCTTATCGTCGAAGACATCGATCAATGCCTTGGCGGTGCGCAAGAAGGGGCGTCCCAAAATGAGTGGGACTCTATCGTTAACCTCCATATTAAGAATGACAAAGTCCGCGGGGAAAACAAACTTATCAACCTTCACCAGCAGATTCTCCATTATTTCCCGTGGATATTTGACCGAACATTCGGCCAAAGATATGCTCATGCGCGTAGGGGCCGGATCTCCAAGGCCTAGCTTCTCGAAGAGAGCGTATGGCATCAGGTTGATGCTAGTACCGAGATCGGCCAACGCATGGTGTAGAGTCGAACCACCAAACAAACACGGGATCGTGAAGACACCCGTATCTGCTAATTTCTCCAGTAGCTTGTTCTGGACCATCGCAGAGCATCTTTCATTCAGAGTGACAGTTGAAAGGTCCTCTAGCTTCTTCTTACTGGAAAGATCTTTTAGGAATTTAGCATATTT
Organism: Smallanthus sonchifolius; assembly: GCA_023525975.1. Lineage (NCBI taxonomy): Eukaryota > Viridiplantae > Streptophyta > Magnoliopsida > Asterales > Asteraceae > Smallanthus > Smallanthus sonchifolius. Next base: position 17,221,265 of record CM042033.1, read on the forward strand.
CGGCATATGCTGGGGGCTTCAACGAAAGGTAGATTAATTTTGAGTTGCTTAAATAGCTCCAGAAAGTGTCCTTAATCCTTAGCATATTTCTGCTGCATCAGGTGATCAGGATATCTAACACGGCTAAGATCAACATCAGTGGTCTTCTTCTTCTTCCCCTCACTCTTCTCCTATTCTCCTATCTTCTCAGCGGGAAACTCACTATTGGTAACTGTACTTCCTGGCACTCGCCTCTTATGCACCCCTCCAAGAGCCTCCATCTCTATCTCCTCGTTAACCGGCTCATCATCATCATATGCAGGTGTCTGCTCACTCTTTTCTCCCTTACCACTGCGCGTGGCCACCGCCTTAAACGTGGCTTTCAGGTTAGTCTCAGTATTACCCGAAAAGGAGCCTCCAGATCTGTCAGTTAGCTGGCGCGCAATGTCTCCCACTGTGCGCTGCAAATCTAAGAATGCAGACTGCTGACTCCTCAGTAATGTATCATGCTCCTTCAACTTATTCTGAGGATCCTGATCTGCCCTCACCAACTGAGCAAGCAACTGAGTTTGGGTAGCTAACATATCCTCAATCCTCTTCTCACCTGCATTGCTACCAGAATTCTGTCCTCCATCTCTATCTCCTCCGTACTGATTCTGACGGGGTTGAAACCCAGGTGGGTTCCCACCAGATCTCCAACTAAAGTTAGGGTGGTTTTTCCATCAGAGTTGAACAGAGGGGGTTTTTGGTTCCCCAGGAAGTCCACCTATTCCTATTGAGTGACAGGGAAATCGATGGTGTCATGACCTCCTCTACACACCTCACACTTCATAGCACTCATCTTCAAATCTTTGATCTCTTTGGCCATAGCTGTAAGTGCAGCAACCATGCTAGTCTCAGTAGTGACCTGATGAACACCTCTAGTGGCAGAAGTAGGTGTCCTAGCACTAGGAGTGGAATTCCTGGAAAAAGGCTGCTGTTGCTCAACTTGAGCAAAACTCTCAAACATCTCCTCACACTCCTCCGGCTCCTTATCCATGATGTGGCCTCCTGCAGCAGTATTGAACATCTGTTGTTTCTCAAATGTAAGACCATTATAGAACTTTTCAACCAATGCCCAATCAGAAAGGCCATGTTGAGGACACTTGCTCAGCAGAGTATTGAACCGCTCCCAATCCATGTGATAAGGCTCATCGGGGTCCATACAGAAAGAGTGGATCTGATCCTTCAGATGGGCGGCCTTAGATGGTGGATAATACTTCTTCAGGAATTTGGCCTTCAGATCTTCCCAAGTGGTAATGGAATCCTGGGGCAGGGTATCTAACTAAGTGGCAGAGCGACTAGAGAGGGTGAATGGGAAAAGACGCAACATGATGGCGTCATCAATAGCACCAGTAATGCGAAAGTTATCGCAAATGCGCGCAAAGCATGACAGGTGTCCTGGCGCATCCTCATCCTCGAGTCCGTGGAACTGAGTAGAGTTACTAATGGTGGTCATCACATAAGATGGAATCTGCCAAATATTGGTGTTAGACAGAGCAGGACGAGTAATAGAGGACCTAGCACCCGTAAAACCATCACATGCCCTCTGGTGGACGGTACGCCTAACAGGTGGATTAGCATCATCCATGTCAGTAATAGGAATTGGAATGCGTACCTTTTTCTCAACTAGCCCGCTCAAACGACTGCAAAACTTCCGGCTGCGCTGCTGAAGCTCTCGCTCTGGATCTGAATAGGCTTCAAAGTCGGGTGATCCCTGTGAATGAGTATGTTGCATAAACTAGACAGAAAACAAAGGGGAAACAAAAGAACTAAGAACAAAGAAAAGAATCAAACTAAGACGCACACAAATAGCAAATAAGGACACAAAAAGAAAACAAGCAAATTAAGGAAATAAACTAAAAAGGAAAAATAAAACAAATAACCAAACAAGAACTAATCAAAGCTAATTTTGCTATTGCCAAATGTCCTCGGCAACGGCGTCAAAAACTTGATGTCGATCAAACGATCTATAAAACTAAACACAAAACTAACCTAGACACTCTAGTTAAACTCTAGACAAACCTACTTAACTAGACCACAAAGACAGGCAAGTATACCTATCAATTGTAACACAACTCAATGGAAGTCCGGATATCAAACCCATGAGACACTGACTCGAACACAAACTAGACTCTGACTAGGACTGAACTGTTTGATATGGATTTGGGGGAAATCTACGAACTAAGATTAACTACTAAACTTAAACTAATTGAATGAAGAAGACTATTAAGACAACTAACCAAGCAGACAAAGACTCAGATGAAATCAGTAAGGATGAACGACACTACCTAGGCTGTGAATCCTGTTTACCAAACTCGGGTTCTATCGGTTATGAAAGATGCAATGGAACTGGGATCCTAAGATGTAACACCCTTAAACCACCTAATGGATTCCTGATCAATTTCAGAATGTGACTAGAAGGAGACTCAAGGGATACTATGCTCACCAGTGGCCGGATTACCTTTCTGTCTCGCCGATTATGCTATAGAACTCAATAGAAAGCTCACCTCTCGGTTTCACTATCTCAATACATCGGAGATGCAAGGAGCAACCTGAATTCAACCTATTTAACACGAATTAACGACACTAGAACCCTAAGGAAACGTCCTCTCAGACTGTTCACTCTCAGAACCACTAACACCGAAGACTAATCGTTTATCTATCACTTTGCAGGTATTTAGATAAAAAGAACACTTATTTTATTAAGTTGTTGATAATCCTATGGTTACTACGTCTAGCAAACCACACATAAATCACAAACACAAAGTAAGCGATCTAATACACATCTATTTATGAAAGACATTCACCAAGACATGTATGGAACAAATCAACCAATCAAAATACAAAACTAAGCATGCATATTCATTAAACAATTGAAATCAGATCTGTAGTAAAGCATAAAAACCAAAACAACTTCCATAAACCGATAAAAATCCAATCTTTAGCAAACATTCATCGTTAACCTAGGTAGATCTAGGGTTTTAGCCAAGAATCATGGTAGAAACAAAAAATTCAACGTAAAAAGTAGCGAACATATGTATCAAACACAAGTCAAAGCAACCAAGATGATCAATCGTGACCGAATGATTTAATGTCTAACCGTATACGCTTCAATTCTTCAAACTCTTGACCCTAAAGCTCTCTCCTTTGCCAAAATCGCCTCTTTTTCTTCCTCTGACGGCTAATAATCGAATTGTAGATAGAATGGCCGTTCAAAACAATTAAAACCTTAATTTTCCTTTTTTTTTACGGATTAGAGGTTCTCTCGCGTATCGCGAGAGGAATATGTCAGCCCCTTGCGTACCGCGAGGGACAATTTAGTCGGGCGGGATTTGGCTTCCCTCGCATACCGCGAGGGAATTGCTAGGAGTCTATTTTCTCAGAAAAATAATATTCTTTTCTTTTTATTCCCGACTTTCCCGTGTGCTCGATATATCCAGGATTTTTCCATGATTTCCACTCCTTTAGCACACTATAACCTGCAAATATTCTCCAAACTCAGAAAGAACCAAAATTGATACAAAACGATTACAAATCTATACAAATACGCACAATTACAATAGGATAATTACATGTGTTTTGCAACACATCAATGGCGCAATCACACAAACAATAGTCGATAAGAAGAATCGTCGATGCCTCGTTGGTGAACCTGTCAGTTTGGAAGCACGAAGAATCGTCGATGTGGAACCACAATTTGGACTTGCAAGGAGGGTCTGATAACCTTTAGGGAAAACTTCACAGAATAGTAATCAAGTTTCTCATATGTTCCATTTAAGTCACTCAAATTTTTTTTGTCTTATTTTAGTCACTTAAGTTTCTTATCTGTTCCATTTTAGTAATTCAAATGCTTACTTTAAATAAAAAAGATGATTACAATAAAGTGGCCGGTAAACGGGCAACAAGCTGCGCCGCAACCCACTTTTGGATAGCAGAACCGATCCACATTTTAGTCACTTAAGTTTCACATGTTGTTCTAATCTCGCGCAATTACGAGGTTAATATGTTACTTTTTTTTTATTTTGTTTTATGAATATGGTGAAAATGTTGGTTTACTCTTTTTGGATTTCATTTTCACCATATTCATAAAATGAAATAAAAAAAGTAATAATTTTGCAAGATTGGAACAAGTGAAATTTGAGTGGCTAAAATGGGACAGAAAAGTTTGAGTGACTAAAATAGAATAAATGAGAAACTTGAGTAACTAAGATGAGACAAAAAAAGTCTGAGTGACTAAAATATAACAAATGAAAAAGTTGGTTACTATTATGTAAAGTTACCCCTTTTAGTTATTATCTAAAAAAGTGTTTATGGAAAAATTATTTATAAAATGGGTGATTTAAAACTATTTATTAAAATGGTGTTTTTTAAGAAATTTTTTTTTCTTACAAGAAATGGATGGCGCTTAAAATTTTACTAGGCCTAGTTTTCATAATCCAAAATTTTCAAACCAACAAACTAACGCCAGATAAAACTAACCTTAGAATTGCCAAACTGCAAAAATACAAAAAAAAAGGTAGCTTTAAAAAAAAATAAACATTTTTTAATCCAAAAGTTTCAAACCAACGAACTAACGCCAAATAAAACTAACCTTTGAATTGCCAAACTGCAATAATACACAAAAAAAAGAGGAAGCTTTCAAAAAAAAAAATTAAACATTTTTTTATCTAACAAAATTAGGAGTGAGAAAAAGAAAGCTTTCAAAAATCACTCATTTTAGTAAATATTTCTTAAATCACCTATTTTAATAAATAAGTTTTCCATTAAAACTCTTTTTATATAAAAAAAAACTCCTCTAATTTGCCGTAAGGTGTAGAGATGCTAAAAAAACGGTTTTCAAACCGAAACCAGTTAATTAACTGTCACACCTCGTCTAGGGTGGAAACACGGGGTGCGGCTGAGTATGTGATTAATCATAGCCATTGGTTACAACAAACGACCTCTAAATGAAAATACATAATTCATAACCATGATTAATTGTATTGTGATGACAACATTTTCAAATAGTCACCCTAGCGGTAACTTCAAAATGTGACAAGTTTTACAATTATAGCCTAATAGTTTAGACAATAAAAGGGAAACTTCAAAAGCTAGAACATGCATGACGACTCAAGTGTCTTATTTCCTAGATGCAAACTTCCTGACCGATCATCAATTACCTGAGAAATACATGCTAAAATGTCAATATAAAGTTGGTGAGTTCACAGTTTTAAGTAAGCATTTTAAGTAAGCAGTAAAATATGTTTCCTTTGGACTACGAGATTTCCCAGTGTGTAAAGCATTGTTGATCAAACAATACTTATGTATGTGCATTGTTACCATAAGCTACCATAACCGACACTTGACGTTTGTGTGTGAGAGCCCCCGCCCAATGTTATGTCATGAAACATTGTATGTGTGTGTATGAAAAGTATGCACCAACTTTGACCTCCAGTCAAGGTTAACATGACTAACCACGGGTAGGGGTGTCAACCCAAATAGATCTATTCAAGCGTTCCACGTCTGAATCAACTAACGGTTATAGTATTCCCGGAGACTTAGTATGACAATTGCGTACTCATGTAACAATCAGTTTGTGTACTCGTATCCAAATATGAGCTATGTATTCTCCCCCGTATGTTTAAAAATCATTTAAATCATAGTAAAAGTGGGGCCGTGAGACTCACCGTATCAACTGAAGTGGTGAGTGATGAAGTATGCTGTGAGTCCAACGAGTGTCCAACCTATTCATGCCCTAGATTAATTTAGACACCTTAGGTCCTATGTAGTTGTTTATGAAATGGGTTGATCACATGACCAATACCCTAAGTCTTGACCTTTGCCTTGTAATAACTTACAAGGGTCCGACCTGACTGCCGTTGGTGATACGAGTTGTTGTTCAACTTATTATATTTATTAAATTTTTTAATAAATATTGTGACTCAGTCTTTTATTTAACACAAAACCTTGTTTAAATTGATGCATATGATAAATATATTTAACATTTATATTTATTAAAATAATCGTTGATTAATAAGACGTCATAAAATAATAATTATATTATTTTATTATTTACATTTTTTATGTCCACATGTATATGAGTATGTATACATATATTTATTCCTTGTAATTATATATTGTATAAAAAAAAATAGATTAATACGTCTTAAACTAATCATATTATTTTATATTTCTTTTTAACCCAATAATCTACACACATATATATATATATATAGAAATATATATAATTATGATTTTTACAAGCTATTATATATTGTCATATGGAGGTATGTTTATAAATATAATTTTATAAAAATCTCCTTTTTGCATGCAAAATAATTTATATTCATAATAATTATAACTATTATTATTTATTATTAATAACAAAAAAATGTGTTTTTATAAAATGAACTAATCATTTATTTTACCATGATGAAAAATAGGGTTTTTATATATTTAAAAATACGAACCGTCTCCGATACGTTTAAAACTCGGTATTTAAATTCTAATCCGGTTATAACCTAATATATCACCAACCATATTTACGTTAAAATAAACGAATCGAAAGCTCACGTAAATAGCCGGGAGAAGGTGACGGTGTTTACGTGAGACTCGATTCTTTCCCCGTAATGTCCCGTACGACTTCGTAAGCTTCCCGTAAACGTAACCCGGTGACTCCGTAAGCTCAATTAACTGATGGTATGGTCAGAACCTTGGAGGAAAATAAGAAAAAGGAAACCTTCAGCCGAGGGAAGGTAGACTTCAAAAAGACCAATCAAGGTTCTAGTACAAAGGAAAGACAGTCTAGTTTTTCCGAGTACAAAACATGCAAGAAAAGGCATTCAGGAAAATACCGACTTCTTACAACATGCCCTGAATGCAAGTGTATGGGCTATCACAACAATCAGTGTCCATGAAAGAAATTGGTCACATGCTACAACTGTGGCGAGACCGGGCACTACAGGAGCGAATGCCCAAAACCAAAAGTAGCTACTGGATCAGGTGCTAAACCGGCCACCTAAACTAAAAAGAATACTAGAGCATTTCGCTTAAACGCCAAAGAAGCTGCCAAATTGACCGATGTTATATACGGTACTTTTCTTGTCGATAATTCTTATGCTAAGGTGCTTTTTGACTCTGGGGCAACCCAAAGTTTTATAGATCATAAGTTTTGTAAACTAGTTAATAAGCCCTTAGCTAAGCTAGACAAAACTTACCAAGTCGAAACCGCGAACGGAGACATGATCTAAGTCACCGAATCCCTGAATAATTGTTCCACCACGTTATCTTGACACGTCATATCTATACAACTCTTACTAATGGAACTGGCCGGGTTTGACATAGTCCTTGGAATGGATTGGTTAGCAACTAACCAAGCCCATATCATTTCTGACTCCAAAGCCATTGAATTACGCACACCTTCAGGATAAGTAGTGACGATTAAAGGAGATGAGTCAACCAACCCTGTTGGTTTGATCTCTATGATAAAAGCAACAAAGTATCTCCGGAAAGGATGCCTTTGCTAATCTTATATCCGTAACCATCTGCAATACCGAGCAGGAACTGAAAGATGTACCAATCATCTCTGAATATCCTGATGTCTTCCCTGAAGAGTTACATAGAACACCGCCAGATCGGGAAGTGGAGTTTCAGATAAATCTTGTGCCAGGCACGGCTCCAATAGCCAAAGCCCCATACAAATTAGCTCCAACCGAGATGTCTGAATTAAAGAAACAACTTGACGAGTTATTGGAGAAAGTATTTATAAGACCAAGTTCCTCTCCATGGGGAGCTCCGGTACTTTTTGTGAAAAGGAAGGACGGATCGATGAGGATGTGTATAGATTACTGGGAGTTGAACAAGGTTATAATAAAAAACCGGTATCCATTTCCAAGAATTGACGATCTGTTTGATCAGCTTCAAGGAGCAAGATGCTTTTCCAAAATAGACCTGCGCTCAGGCTATCATCAATTGAAAGTCCAAGAGGATGGAATATCTAAGATTGCGTTCAGAACTAGATTTGGTCACTTTGAGTTCACGGTTATGCCGTTCGGACTCACAAATGCTCACGCAACATTTATGGACATGGTGAATCGAGTCTGCAAACCTTACTTAGACAAATTAATAACCGTGTTCATAGACGATATACTTATTTACTCCGAAAGTGAAGAAGATCATGCTGACAATCTAAGGTCGATACTTGAGTTATTGAGAAACAAGAAACTTTATGCCAAATTCTTGAAGTGTGAATTTTGGTTGTCAAAGGTACAATTTCTCGGTCACGTCATAGACGAGAAAGGAATTCAAGTAGTTCCAGTTAAGATTAAGGCTATATCCAATTGGGAATTCCCAAAAACGCCAACTGAAGTAAGAAGTGTCCTCGGATTGGCAGGATATTACCGAAGATTTATTAAGGACTTCTCAAGGATCGTCGTTCCTTTGACTGCACTAACCCGAAAGGTAATCAAATATGAATGGGGTCCAAAGCAGGACGAAGCTTTTATAACACTTAAGCAGAAACTCACTCAAGCACCAATTCTATCGCTGCCCGAAGGCAACAAAGGTTTTGTAGTTTTCTGCGATGCATCACACACTGGTTTAGGATATGTATTAATGCAAGGAACCAAGGTCATCTCTTATGCATCTCAAAAACTTAAGACTCACGAAAAGAACTATACGACTCATGACCTAGAGTTAGGTGCCATAATCTTCGCGCGGAAATTATGGACACACTATCTCTACGGAGTCAAGTTTATGGTTTTCACAGATCACAAGAGTCTAAAGTATGTCTTAAGTCAGAAAGATCTGAACATGAGGCAAAGACGATGGATGGAAGTCTTAAGCGACTATGACTGTGAAATATGCTCTCATGAGGGGAAGGCTAACGTGGTAGCCGACGCCTTAAGTCGAAAAGAAAATGAAAACCAAAGCGAGTACGTGCCCTAATACTTGACCCGCAAATCAGTCTTATCTCCCAAATTAGAGAGGCACAAAAATCAGCTTTGAAAGAGGCGAATCTCGAAAACAAAGGAATTATAGGAAGGATCGAACAACTCGAATGGATAAACGAATATTGGTTCCAATCTATGGAAATCTCTGAGGAGAAATTCACGAGGAAGCCCATAAGTCAAAGTACACAATACACCCCGGTGGTGATAAGATGTACAAATATCTAAAACCAGAATATTGGTAGATCAGCATGAAAAAGCACATAGCCGAGTATGTGGCCAAATGTCTAAGCTGTTCCAAGGTTAAAGCCGAACACCAAAAGCCATCTGGGCTGTTGCAACAGCTGGAGTTACCAGTATGGAAATGGGAAATGATTGCCATGGATTTCATCACTAAACTTCCCCGAACCAGTCAAGGAAATGACACAATATGGGTTATCATTAATCGTTTAACCAAATCCGCACATTTCCTACCGATGAAAGACACTTTTAGTATGGAAAAGTTGGCACAACTGTATGTCAACAAGGTAGTATCCTTACACGGAGTACCATTATCCATCGTATCAGATAGATACAGTCGATTCACATCTCGATTCTGGCAAAGCTTCTAAAAGCTCTCGGAACTCGTTTGAACCTTAGCACTGCATACCTTCCTTAAACGAATGGGCAGAGCGAGAGGACAATCCAAACCTTGGAGGATATGCTTCGAGAATGTGTTATTGACCTAGGTGGAAGTTGGGACAACCACTTACCTCTGATGGAATTCTCTTACAATAACATCTACCACACAAGTATACAAGCTGCACCATTTGAAGTCTTGTATGGAAGAAAATGCAGAACACCCGTGTGTTGGGCTGAAATAGGAGAAAATCAATTATCCGAACCTGAGATAGTCCAAGAAACCACTAATAAGATATTGCTAATCAGGGAAAGATTGAAAACGGCTCGTGATTGCAAGAAAAGTTATGCCGACAGAAGGCGAAAGCCGTTAGAGTTCAACGTTGGAGACAATGTTTTACTTAAGGTATCACCTTGGAAATGTGTGGTGCGATTCGGAAAGAAAGGGAAATTAAGCCCTAGGTTTGTTGGACCATTTGAAATTTTGGAACGAATCAGACAAGTGGCATATCGGTTAAAATTGCCAATAGAGATGAATGGAGTAAACGATGTGTTCCATGTCTCCAATCTGCATAAATGTTTAGCAGATGAAACTTTAGCCATACCACTACAAGATGTAATAGTGGATGAAAGGCTTCAGTTTGTAGAAGAACCGTTGTAAATAGAGGACCAACATGAAAAGAAAAAAGCTTGCATTGGTCAAGGTGAAATGGAATTCTAGACGAGGACCTGAGTACACGTGGGAAATAAAATATGAAATGAAAAAGAAATACCACTTATTCAGAAATTAATCTCGAGGACGAGATTTCAATAAAGTTGGGCATGATATGACACCTGCCAAAATTCCGATCTCAAATTTTTCCCGGAACACATATAAGACGATGAGAATCATTGGAAACCCGAGAGTTAGAAAAATAAATTAAGAATTTTGACATTTAAGGGGTAGCGGACCACTACCTATTGGTTAACGGTCCGCTACGGAGTAAAAGAATCTGGCCGCTTAAGGGGTGGCGGACCGCCAGCTGCTGGGCTAACGGTCCGCTACGGATAAACCATAACTGGCGGACCGCTAACACCAACGGTCCGCTACGCAGGTCCCTAGGGACCCTCTACAGTTGACACGTGTCTTTACATGTGTAGGGCATGCGTCAGCATGCGTGACGCGTTGACGGGTGGCGGACCGCCATGGCTTTTTACATCTGCCCTGCATGGCGGCACGTGGCGCGCAAGGGTAGGCGGTAGCGGACTGCCAGAGACCTGGCTAGCGGTCCGCTACGGGGTAAAGGCTGGCCTATAAATTGAAGCTCACTTGCTTCTTATTGTCCACAAACACAACAACTCTCTCTCGAACTTCCTCTACCCTCAAGCCATTCCCGAGCCATCCAGCCGTCTCGACTCTCGAGCCGCTCTTCCCAGTTTGACTGACTTTCATCTATTAACCGAACTCAAGCATTTAAAAAATAAAGGAACCCGAGGAAGGAATAGAGGCGTTAGTTGAAGTACTAAAGCCTTAAGAGTTGATCCTAGGAGCCGAGTAGCTCTAAGTTGTTATCCATCAACCAACCGACTTACAAACTAAAGTGATCCAGTAGGGTCTGGCGGGGTTGGCTTGTATGTCGGGCGATTGTGTAAAACGCAGGAGTGCCAGTTTGGCCGCGTAGCACCCGAGTACTTGTCCAATGTATACAAATGGATAAATCGGAAGAAAGTGATATGATCACTAGAATCCACCTATGCAATGTTTAACTGTTGTATTAAACTGTGTTGCCATATTTATGAAAATGATTTGATGTCATAAATTTTCACCAACAGGTAGCTGACGTTCATTTTCAAATGTTTTCAGGAAAGGAATGAAATGACCTCATCGTACCGGGACCGGCTACGGCCTGTGTCCCGATGATAGTTTTGTTGCACAGGCAGGTCAGGCAACACACCTAGACCCAGTGCAACCCGAAAATATATTATTACAGGTCGTGCATTGCACCGAAATAACCTAAAGAGTAAACAAGGTTAAGGTGACCGGAAATATGTTATTACAGGTCATGCATGGCACAGAAAGAACCTGAAGAGTAAACAAGGTTAAGGTGACTGAAGGACTACGTTTTCCTTAGGCAGATTACCTCCTTATAAACCTACTGACTTTGCGTCAGAGTTTTGATTTGAAATCAAATGTACAAACGATCGGGTTTTCATACCCAGCTATTTAAATAAAGATAATCTTTTGTCTACACGAAGAGATTTCGATATTTACAAAACCAACACTTGAGGTTGCGTTGAAACGATCCATTTTCAAACGTTATTACGCTGCACAAAAACAAACTCTGAAATCAAAGTAATTCTTATGTGCTTATTGAATATGACTTAGTCTATGTGTTACCTTCCGGGATAGTGACTTGGTTGAAATGCCTCTAGATGAAAGTTCATTTGCTTGAATTAATGCTCATTATCATACCATTCATTCCATATTTCGTCTAATTTCTTAAACAAAAAAATCTTAGTTTAACGTGGTGGGTAAATCTATATGGTTTAACCCGTGCATAGACATGACCATGAGACAGGATTAGGTAGAGCTGTAACTTCTAAGTGTGGGTCACATAGGTTGATTGATAACTGTATAAAATGGAATTAGACATGACCTTGAGACGGGGTTTAACCCGTTTCCTAGATTTCCTAGACATGACCGTGAGACGGGGTTTAACCCGTGCCTAGACATGACCGTGAGACGGGATTAGGTAGAACACATTACGGGGGCTTGAAAGTTGGCACTTGGGTTTAATCGGACAGAAATACTAATTAATGCTTTTTAACGCGTGAGTACGTTAAGAGTTCGCAATTTGGCTGTCCACATAAGAGAATAGGGCGATTTTGGAGCAAAGGAAGGCTATTGGATTGCAAGATCGAAGCTTTGGAATCCGGGTTTGTGTAGTTTAGCTTATTTGGTTCTAAAGTTTGAAACTTTGTGTTTGATTTCTGTGTTTGATACCATGGTTTATGTTTATTACTTCTGTTTTGGTGTTTTGAGCATGATCCTAGGCTAAAACATTGATACTGCCTGGGTCATTAGATGAATACTTCGTAAAGTTATGATTTTTATCCGTTTTGGATTTTAATTGATGGTTTATTGATTCTGTAAAAGATCTTGAGTTAATAATTATGATGAATCTATATGCTTAATTCTGATTTATGTTTGATTTTTAATTCCGTGCGTTAATTGTGGATGTCTTCCATTTTGATTAGCGTATCTAGGTCATAGACTTTAGGGTTTGTTGTCGTTTGAGTGGTTTACTAGACATAGTGATCCATAGGAGTTGTGATTAAGTATAGATTAGTTCTGAGTGTGTATCCTGTGTCAGTACCCGAGAAGTGAGAGATAGTCGTTTAGTTTTCGTCATTAGGAATCCGAGTGTCAACTGTCTGAGAGGAAGTTGGTATTAGGTGTCTAGTGATTGTTGCTATTCTGAGTCATAGTTCTTATCCTGAGATTACCCCGTGCATTCTTCGAATGTATTGTGGACAGTGAGTCTGAAAGGTGATGTCTTTCGGGTACTTTATCATTTTTGGAGAGACCGAAAGGTAATCCACTGTCTGGTGAGTTATTACATCTTTAGGTTCCTTAGTTGGTGACACCCTGAGAGTGATTCGGAATCCACTAGGTAGTCTAGAGTTGTTTCTTTAGAAACCCGGATCCATCTTAGTTTCCAGAACTGATAGAAGTTGTGCTTTGCAAGTAGGATTCCGACCTACGTGGTATTCTTCCCATCTCTGATATTTACCGTAGTTCCTTGTCTTGATAGTTGAGTCGATCTTGTTTGCTGCATTAGTAGTTAATCTTTAGTGTAGTCAACCCCCCATCAATCAATCTTTAGTCCGAGTCAGAGTCTAGTATAGTTATGGTAGTGTTTCTAGGGTTCGATATTCCGGTTTACTATTAAGCTGTGCTATACTCGGTAGGTCCACTTGCCTGTCGGTGCGGTTTAGTCGAAGGTACTCCATTTATTACTTAGGAGTCTAGGTTAGGTTTTGTTAGTTTTTATATAGACCGTCTGGGCGACATCAAGTTTTTGGCGCCGCTGCTGGGGACACTTGGCAATAGCAATATTAACTTTGTCTAGTTCCTAGTTTGATTTTTGGTTTAGTTCTTTTGAGCCTTATTTGTGTGCTTGACTTCTGTGCTATCTTGTGTGTCCTATCTGAGTGTCCGACATCAAGGATCGAGTCTTTCTGTTTTTTAGTCTTTATTTAGTTTCTTTCCTTCTGGTGTCTTTTTGTTTATGCACAGTACTCGTTCGCAGGGGTCACCACCTAATTCAGCTTTTCCAGAGCCCGAAAATAGAGCTACACGAGCGCACCCGCGACTTCCGGGAGCGTTTGAACGAGCTATGCAAATCCCAGGTACGTTCAATTAGCCCAATTCCATTTCCTAACATGGGCGACGCTAGCCCACCAGCGAGGCGTACAGTGCACCCGAGGGCCAGTGACGGGGTCACCGGGGCGAGATATCTGATCACACGCCCCGCTATTCCGAACACCAATACATGGCAAATTCCGTCACATGTCATGAGTATGATCACTTATGCCACTCAGTTTCATGGCCTCGAGGATGAGGATGCACCCATGCACCTGTCCCGCTTTGCGCGCATATGTGATACCTTCAATATCACGGGTGTGTCTAAGGACACAATCTATTTGCGTCTCTTCCCATTCTCGCTCCCTGGGCGTGCATCTACTTGGCATGACACCCTCCCAGACAACTCTGTCACTACTTGGGAAGATCTTCAAGCCAAGTTGTTCAAGAAATACTATCCACCTTCTAGGGCCGCTCGCCTTAGGGACCAGATCCACTACTTCCGGATGGACCCCGACGAGCCTTATCACATGGCCTGGGAGAGGTTCAACACGCTGTTGAGCCAATGTCCCTAGCATGTTGATGTGTGTTGGACGGTCTATAAAAACTAATATAAAACCTAACATAGACTCTCTAGCTTTAAATTTATAAATCTAGACTTAACCTAATACTAGACCACACAACCGGCAAGTGTACCGACCAATGTAGCAAAGTCAAATGAAGTCCGGATATCGAACCCACGAGACACTAGCGACGACTCTATCTAGAATCTGACTCAACTAACTAAACTAAAATGTATTTGGGGGGATTTGTGTAACTGAGATTTTAAAACTAACAAACTAATGGGGCTTCTAACTAACAACACCAACTATCAAACAGACGACACAGATGAGATCAACAATGGATAAAGCACTATCTAGGTAATGAATCATGTTTGCTAAACATGAACTTCTCTCTATGACAATTAGATGGAACCGAGATCTTTGAATACGAAACCCTAAGACAACCTAAGGATCCCAGATTATTCTCCGGGTGTGACCTAATAGGAAACCCTAAAGAACGTGTAAACTCACCGGTTGGTTGGATCACCTCTCAGCTATTTCCAACAATGCTAAAGTACCCTAAAGATATATTACTTCTCAGTCTCAATATCTCAATACGCCCTAAGACATACGGGGTAACCTGACAACTCTCGGTATGACACGGAATATCAATGATGCTAAGAAACCCTATGAAACCCTCCTTTCAGAGCACTCTACCTAAAAACCCTAACACCAAGGAATGCCCGACAACTTCTCACCTTTCAACCATTGAAGCAGGAAGAACACCTAACCCTAAGATACTCTCAATTTGCGTTTCTATGGACGATGATATCAATAATCCACAAACTAGTTACAAACACACAACAGGTAACCTAACATGCATCTATTATTTGAAAGACATTCAACAAAACGCATGTGAAACACAAATCAATTGCAAATCAGAATTAAATATGCATAAACATCATACCAATTGCAATCAAGTTCTTTACATTATCATGAATCCATCAATAATTAACATAAACCGAATGAAATTCAACATTCAATCAAACATTCATCGACAACCTAGATAACTATTATGGTCTAGCCAATAAACATATTCAAAACCAGAAAACAAACCTCAAAAGTGATGAACATAATCCAAATCAAACCAATTGTAAACAAGAAAGTAAGAATCATAAACAGAATGAGCAAGAACGAACCAACCCGATCGATAAAGCTTCAAACTTTTGCTCTCGTTGCTTCTTCCCCTCTCAAAATCGCCCCTTTTCTGTCTTGAGACGGCTGGGAGTCGAATAATATTCACATGGGAAGGTTCTAATATATTAAAACATTAAATTAGGTCAAAATCCTCGAAACTGGGTTTCTCGCGTGTCGCTAAAGCCATCAGACCAAGTCTTCGAGTGTTTCACGAAAGACAAAAGAGTCGGGAAAAGTTCTGGTCTGCCATATCTTGGCGTGTCGCGAAGAGGTGTTGCCCATGTTCGCATGGAGCGATGAACTAGGGTGACAGAAAGTTGATTTTTGTACTCAGCTCGTCGAGATACCCCAAATCCATATATTAACTCATTTTCTAGCCCGAGATATGCCCCTCTTAAGTTTGGACTCTTTCCTGACTTTTTCCGTTTCTCATCCTGGGTTCTCGTGTGCTCGTTTCTTGACACATCTTGATCGTTTAAGCTCCAATTCTTCCCGAATACTTACAAAACATAACATAACTAAGTACAAGTTATAAATGACCCAAAACGACTCTAAAACTATACGAAAACGCTACGAAATACAAGGGAAAACGAGGTGTGCTTTGCAACACATCAAACATCCCCACACTTAACCTTTTTTCGTCCTCAAAAAAGACCTCTGCAATGGAATCACAACTGGAAGTACACTTTAACAATCTTATAAATTCATTAACACATATATAATCACGCGTTAAAATGCAACACATGATATTTCGATCCGACTAAACCCAACACCAACTATCAAGCCCCCGATTGTGTTCTAATTCATACATTACCAAGCATAACAATCTATCTATTGGTCCTACACTCAATAGCTACAGATCCACCTAATCTCGTCTCACGGTCATGTTTAGGCACGGGTTAAACCGTATAGATTTCTCCCACCACGTTAAACTAAGATTCACAGGTTTTAGAAATTAAGATGAAAAAATGGAATGAAATGTCAATGAGCATTAACTCAAGCAAATGAACTTTCTTCTTGAGGCGTTTCAACCAAGTCGCGATCCCGGAAGGTAAAACATAGAATAAGTCATATCAATTTAAGTACATAAGAATCACTTAGGGGTGTTTTCTCCAAGTTGCCATCCCGGAGGGTAACACATAAGAAAAACTTAGTATTCTAATCAATTACTCATGAATTATGGAATATATGGATGTGGGCGCCACCAAACTCAGATTTATTTTCATAAAAATAGAGTGGTGTGCCAAGAAAATTTCAAAAAACTCTAAATTCTAGCTTAACGTGGTACCAATCACCCTATGTTGACAGTTTCAGTTTTACCGACACCCTAAGATGATAAGCCACAATATTTCATGATTTAAGTTCAATTAATTATCCTAATCAACACGCACAGGATATTTAAGCTTTTAAAATGGCTGGGTCTACCAAAACATCACAATTTAGACGCGTTTTCTATCATGTATTCATTTTAAAACTCAACAAGCATATCCACTTATACCTATCATCTTCCATTTTGATTGCAAAAACTCTAATTCAAAGGACATTTTTTTCAATTTTTTTTGTATTTTTGACTTTTTATAAAAGAAAAACAAACTAACTAAACTAGACTCAAGACGTTTCCCATCCCCACACTTAAATGACACATTGCCTCAATGTGAACCAAGAAACAACGAAAAATAAAAATAAAGACTCAAAAATAGTAAAAAAATAGTAAAGTGGAAACGACTTAACTCGTAATGATAGCATGATTTTGTGCAGCTTCGTTCTTCCACTGGTGCAACCGTATAGCATTTCATTCGCGGCTTGCACAAACTCTCTGTTGGGTCCCCTTTACATGAATATAAGATTTGAATCGACCCCGCCGAATGGAGATTGAGTACGGACGGTGTGATCTATACCTGCAACAACAAATCTCACAGCAAACCCAAAACAGTATCAAACAGACTCAAAATAAAATCAAAACTTATACAAACTACACACTCGGGTTCTAACCTGAGAAACAAACCTAATCAGGCGGCTTCTCCTTTATGCCGCCCCCGCCCGGCCCGTTTAGTGTAGTTGGTCTACCACCGATTTGACAAACACTGATGGGAGACCTTAAAATTGAATTGAAGTATTTAAACGGGTCGGTCCACTAATATTTAAACTTACCTGGACCAAACCTGATACGTTGCATGTAATGTGGTACATGATCATCTTCAGTATATTGCATCCTATGGTCCTTGTGTGACCATCCCAGGACCCTCAAAACATGCCCGTCCATGCGTCTCTGTGCCCTGTCCCGTGGTCGTGCTGATCTGGGTGGCGATCCACCATTTACTACCTCCACGGGCTCGTTGTGGTTCTCTTCATCTACAACCACTTCTTCCTCTTCTTCAATTGGTGACTCCTTGATCTCCTTAGTCGGGTTTCCTTTCATCAGAGCTTCTAAGGTTTCTAACTCGCCAACTGGGTCAAATTCTCCATCTTCTTTAAAAGTTGGCAATCCCACCAACTCGTCACCAAACTTGTCTTCCCATGACGGCTCATCAACAATCTCTTCCTCTTCACCAAACATCAATCCTATAAAATCAGAGAAATCCACATCTTCCTCTTCTTCTTTGTCTCTAATCCTGGTGCCAAAATATTTTCCGAATTCCTCCTCATCTATTGACTCATCATCATCACTATAATCCCAAGAAAAATCATAAACGCCCGACCGAGGTTGGTTAACATCCTGCAGAACCGAATGTGGGACTAAGACGTCCATTTTTGTCCCCGGTTATGGAGCTTCTTCTTCTCTTTCTAGCTTCAAACTTTCTAGCTCATCCATTAGCCTCCCATTTTCTTCCAGAAAGAGCAATTGTTCGGCTATAGTTATCAGGTGCCATTGAGTGTTCATGATTCTTGCACCTTCCTCTGCTCCTCCTTGATTGTATCTTCATCCCGTATTACCTGCACCGACTCATTCTCACAAGACAAGTGTAAAGTATCACAATGAACTATGTGATCGTGTGTAGAAGTTGACAAAAAAAAACCGGTAATGCAATCAAGGTCAAAATACTTTCTGTCACTGTTACCTGCATGTCGTCCATTGTTGCCTCCAGTTCTGGAATTTCCTGAATCACTTCCCCTGATGCAGTTTCAGTTTCGATAACTATCCCTTCACGATCATAAATCACACGCTCCAGATTCTTCGGCCGATGTGATCTAATGCGAGAAATTATTGCTTGGATATCTTTCTCATACTTCTCATTTGCCTCTTTGCACCGGGCATTCAACTCCTCTTGAGTTCTGTATTACTCATATGGCTGTACTTGCGGATAAGCATGATCATAGAAGTCTGCAGAATATCTCGATGAATATGTGCAATGACGCTCCACAGATCTCACACATAATGACAAAAATAATTAGACAGACTCAAGATACAAGCTAGACACACTAAAAACAATGACTCACCAAAGGACACACAAACTAGACTCAACAAAATAGAAAAGATTCAAAACACAAAAAAGACCAACTAATCAAATAAGTTCAATCAAAGTTAGATATGCTATCGCCTAAGTGTCCCCAGCAATGGCGCCAAAAACTTGATGTGTGTCGGACGGTCTATAAAAACTAACATAAAACCTAACCTAGACACTCTAGCTTTAAATTTATAAATCTGGACTCAACCTAATACTAGACCACACAACCGACAAGTGTACCGATCAATGTAGCAAAGTCAAATGAAGTCCGGATATCGAACCCACAAGACACTAGCGACAAATCTGTCTAGACTCTGGCTCAACTAACTAAACTGAAATGTATTTAGAGGGATTTGTGTAACTGAGATTCTAAAATTAACAAACTAATGGAACTTCTAACTAACGACACCAACTATCAAACATATGACACAGATGAGATCAACAATGGATAAAGCACTATCTAGGTAATGAATCATGTTTGCTAAACATGAACTTCTCTCGGCTATGACAATTAGGATGGAACCGAGATCTTTGAATTCGAAACCCTAAGACAACCTAAGGATCCGAGATTATTCTCCGGGTATGACCTAATAGGAAACCCTATGGAACGTGTAAACTCACCGATTGGTCGGATCACCTCTCAGCTATTTCCAACAATGCTAAAGTACCCTAAAGATATATTACCTCTCAGTCTTAATATCTCAATACGCCCTAAGAATATGGGGTAACCTGACAACTCTCGGTATGACACGGAATATCAATGATGCTAAGAAACCCTAGGAAACCATCTTTTCAGAGCAGTCTACCTAAAAACCCTAACACCAAGGAATACCTGACAACTTCTCACCTTTCAGCTATGGAAGCAGGATGAACACCTAACCCTAAGATACTCTCAATTTGCGTTTCTATGGACGATGATATCAATAATCCATAAACTAGTTACAAACACACAATAGGTAACCTAACATGCATCTATTACTTGAAAGACATTCAACAAAACGCATGTGAAACACAAATCAATTGAAAATCAGAATTAAATATGCATAAACATCATACCAATTGCAATCAAGTTCTTTACTTTATCATGAATCCATCAATAATTAACATAAACCGAAAGAAATCCAACATTCATCGAAAACCTAGATGGCTACTATGGTCTAGCCAAGAAACATGTTCAAAACCAGAAAACAAACCTCAAAAGTGATGAACATAATCCAAATCAAACCAATTGTAAACAAGAAAGTAAGAATCATAAACCGAACGAGCAAGAACGAACCAACCCGATCGATAAAGCTTCGAACTTTGGCTCTCTTTGCTTCTTCCCCTCTCAAAATCACCCCTTTTCTGTCTTGAGACAGCTGGGAATCGAATAATATTCACATGGGAAGGTTCTAATCTATTAAAACATTAAATTAGGTCAAAATCCTCGAAACTGGGTTATTCGTGATATAAAACCTAACCTAGACTCTCGAAGTAATGTTTTTACGGGGCAAAAATGTTCGCGACACGTGAAGTAATGTTTTTACGGGGAAATTAACCTAAATCGGGTTTTAATCCTTAGCAGCCCCCATTATCATCTATCTTCGACCATAACCGTTCCAGACCTTCAAGGAGGCGATTTCCACTATAGTTGGGCCGATTTGTGTTAATCTTTCATGATTGTAAGTCCTAGTACATTGCTTTTGATTGTTTTTATGAGTATGAGTGGCTAAATCTCTTGTAGTCCTCTTTGGGTCTAGGGTTTGTGAACACTAGTGAATTCTTGAATGATTCGTTTGGTTTGTAATCTTGGTTGGTATTTTAAGCCATATGATTTCATTTATTGATTGAATGCTTTAAACTTCTTTGATTGATTTCGAATTGTTGTTCAAATATCAATAGTCTCTGGTTTCTTTACATCGGGGATAATTTGGGGTTTGGATTATAATTGGTTTGTCATTCAATTCAATTGAACCGTATGATTATGTCTCACATTATCACTGAACTCAATTGAACCGTATGATTATGTCTATGTAGTCGCTTGCTAATTGTCTTGAAGGAACTTGTGTTTGCATACCCGAACCTCGGAGATGATTACCTCTCCTATTATTGTTTTAAACCCAAATCCAATTTAGTTGCTATTGTTTTCAGTCCTTTAATCTTGTAACAAAGTGACACTTTCCACATACTCCTCGTGGATACGACACTCTACTTACCCTTACTAGTTAAGGTGTTTAAGGATTTTTTTTGACCGACCAAACGACATCGATCAAAATGGCGTCGTTGCCGGGGAGTTAGTGCGCTTAGTTTTAATTTGTTATTGTTGCTACATCTCACAAAAAAAAATCAAGTCTTATTTACTTTTCTTGTCTTGTTATTTTTGTTTTGTTCAGTATTACACGGGGTGTTCTTGTTTGTGTTGTGCAGGTGATTCTTCAGTTGTATGCATAATACAAGGTACTCCAACAAATCATCTCCTTTGCTTTTTGATCCAGAAATTGAGAAGACTGCAAGACAAAACACGGCATTTCATAGAACCAACATGGTTATGTCTTCTCCAGCTCACATGGAGAACAAACCGGATCATGGGAAGCAATCTGATCTGCCTCCTGCAGATCAGTTACCACCGGAACAACAGCCCACCTCAGGTGTATTCCCATCATCTGTTCCCCCACCTAGGACAGATGACAACCTCAACCCATCCACCAGTCAATTCCCACCTTTTCCACCATTTGGCCAACCTTTGACACAAGTGAGCCAACCTTTTGAGTTTAAACATGACGCTCACTATTCTTCACCATATGTGAGGATAGTGACAGATCCCCTACCACCACCAACCTCACAACCACCAATCACAAGGCCATCTATATTTCACCCCCACAACCCTACCAGGCTTCCATCCATATACTCCAGGTCTAGATTATGAGGATGATACAGAGGGTTATGATGATGAGTTTGGGGATGATGAGGACAAGCCTCATGACTTGGACAGAAGGGAGATAAGTGCAAGTGTACAGGAGACATGATACATGTGTTCGGTTTGAAGGACCGAATAAGCATCAATTTGATCAAAGGTGGCCACAGCAACCACCCTAGCAACACATTCCTGAACCAATCCCACCACAGCAACAGGCTGTAAACAGGCAAAGAAGATCTGGTCTGGTTGACAATCCGGGAGGCATTCCAAGGAGATATGACGGAGGCCCAGTTAGAGGGATTGAGAGCCACTTCTGGCTATCCATTGCTTATAACCCATCCCCAGTTGTCATTCCACAACAACATGGGAAATCTTGAGGTTCATTCTTAGGCAATTCATAATTTGCCTAAGTATCATGGTCGGGGGACAGAGGAGCCATACTTGCATCTAAGTGCTTATGATGCAAGTGTAACACCATTGGTGGACAGGGATTCACACCAGATGATGTGAAGTTAGTATTATTCCCATTCACCATAGAAGACAAGGCTCAACAGTGGTTCCACTCTCTACCGTCTGTGTTGGTTATGTTCCTCCACCATTCAACGGGAATTATTCTGTTACAGCTGAGATTATAAAAGATGAGGATTTAGATCCTAAGACTGTGTTGAAAGTGAATCCAGTAACAGGTGAAGATATGGTATATTCTGATGAGAGTGATGATGAATATTCCGATGAAGCTAAGGTAGAGGGGATACCGAAAGAAATTAAAGTTGAGGAACCAAAGGTTGATTCTAATTCATCTGGAAATTATACATTTGGAAGTTCTTCAAATTCAAGGAGAGTTCCATATGTCAGAGATTATAAAGACATGCGTACATGCTTTCATTGTAATGAGATGGGACACATTATGGTGAAATGTGCTTACAAAAATAAAGGAAAGAAGCGTGTAGTTCCTGAGAAGATGAAACCTGAATCAAAACCTGTTGAGAAAAAGTTTGTTCCGTCTCAAACTCCAAAAGAAGTTTATGTAGGCGAATCTTCTTCAAGTGCATCTTATCGTGTGAAGATTCCTTATATGAGAGAATATCGTGAGACGAGATCTTGCTTTTATTGTGGTCTTGTGGGTCATATTCGGATTGCTTGTCCTCACAACGCCAAAGGTAACAGACATGTTACTCCAGGAAAGGTAAGAACTCATGGTAAGCCTTATGTTAAACCAAATGTGGTTAAACCTCATGATACACCAAAGGGTAATTCAAAATCTAAGGTTAGGCTTTCTAGACCTCAAAGACGGAGGAGAAACAAAAGATTGAGAAAACTTTTAGAACAACAAGAGTTTTCACAATCAAATCAATTTTCAAATGAAAGAAAATGTTCAAACACTTCACATTTTAAACAAAAAGAACTTAATGAACATAAGTATATTTGGAAATCTAAAGTTTCTGTTTCTGACTCGTCGGAACAATCTCCAAAAATCGATGAGAGATTCAATTGTGAATGGAGTGAGGTTTATTATTTTGATACAGATGGACGACCCATGACTACCATGGCTTGGGTCCCAATTTCAAATTAATGTTTCTTGTTAGATGTGCAGGATTAACCAATAGGGACTATTAATACATTTGGTTTGTTGATAGTGGTTCTTATTAGCACTTGACAGTAAATGACATCTGCAAGAGTAAAGAGTTGTTGATAACTGAGAATCTATTTGATTCAACGACCTGATGCTCAAGGGGGAGAATATGTCAACACAATGTTTTGGAAAGAGTTTTACAAAGTCTAAATGACAACCTGAAACTTAGGATGACGATGGTGAGCATAAAGTCGTTGATGCAACCATTTGACTAGTTGAGGGGGAGTTTTCAGAACAGGGGGAGTACAGAACTGTGTTGGTGACGACGACAAAGACATTCAATTACAGGATTACATCGGTTTGTGTTTTTAATTTATTGACTTGCTTAATCCCAAGTAACCAAGTAAATTGTTTTTCATAAAATGTTTTCATGGAATGTTTATTTTCGTTTGTTTTACTTTCTTTGAAAAAGATTTTTAAAAAGCTAAACAAATTGAAAAAGTTAAAATCGACATTACTTGAAGTTAAAGAACAGATGATAGTACATCAGTAGATGTTCAGTCACACATGACCTTAGATTAACTGGTTGGTGCTTTATGTTAATATATCTGAATTATATGTTTTGATCTAAACTTCAGAGACTACACAAATAGGAAATGATAGTGTTGTGTATGCATATAATTTGAATTGTCAATAGACTAAAAGCGTCATTGAACCATGTAGAACCAAAGACTGATGGCTACAAAATTCTCTAAGTACAAATGCTACTGATCTCAGAGTTTGCTGCTGACCAACAAACTGCTGCGGACAAGCTTATCTGCTGCGGATACTTGTTCTCCTGCTGAAGAACAAATATGTTGCGGATAGCTTTATCTGCTGAAGACCAAAGTTGCTGCGGATAAGCTTCTCAGCAGCATCAACACTTGATGCTGCTGACAGGCAAATCACCAGCAGCTCTAGATGGTTACATCTTGCTGCTGATCAAAATCTTTGTTGCTAACAGCCTTGTGCCTTGAAGACAAATCGTTGCAGCTGACTATCCATACCAAGCGTCACTGACAACTTTCTACAAAAGCAACTGACACACTCAAAGCAGAAGGAACCTCAATGGTGCAACCAATGACGGAAAACAATGCTCTTCTCCAAGCATGCAAGTAATGATGCATAAAGAAGACGCTTCAATAAAGTTAACTAGATATAGACAAAATGTGTAATAGTTAGCTAGATACAACAGATCAGCGGTCTGTGTTAGATCTGATCCTTAGAATCAAGGGGCTGTCTTGATTCTAAGTGAGTATAAATAATCTGTAAACACTTCATTGTAAGTGTGCTTTTTGTGCTTTCTGATTGAGTTTCAATTGTAATCGTTTATCTGCAAAAGCTTAATACAACAATGTTCTTAAAAGTATTCTTTCTGCCTGTTCGATTACATTTGTGTAATTGTTATTGTTTCCGCCAATTTCAACTAAGAATAGAACCATCCTGTTCTTTCACGATCCTACAAGTGGTATCAGAGCTTTGGCTCAGATTAAACAAACTCACACTTGTTTAATCACTTCTGGTTCTATTCTAAACTCTCTCTCTTTCATCAAGTCACCAAGAACAAAAATGGCACAAAGCAACGGGTTTGAAGACATCGGCAGCATCAACCGACCACCAAGATTGGTGTCTGGTGAAGACTACGACATGTGGAAAAATCGCATGGAAAGTTTTTTCTGCTATCAGGAGTACGGAATGTGGAAATCCATCAGGGATGGACCCTACATTCCCATGGTGGCATCTGCTGACTCTGGAGGACCATCAGTTCCAAAGGAGCCCTCCAAGTACTCAGAAGAGGATATAAAAAGGATGGAGGTGGACTTCAAGGCACTAGGAGCTATCCAAATGTGCCTTCCAAATGAAGTTTTTCATAACTTCAAGAGTTATAAAACTGCCAAAGAACTTTGGGAAGCTCTTGAGAAAATGTTTGCTGGCTCGGAGGAAGTCAAAGAGAACAGAAGAGACATCCTGAAGCAGCAGTATGAAAACTTTGTCTAGAAGGAAGGTGAGTCTCTAACTGTTTTATACAACAGATTTACCTATCTTGTAGGAGAGCTGCAGTGCTCAAAGGTGAAGCTAGAGAATGAAGATATTCTCAAGAAGTTCATCAGGTCTCTACCAAGCTGCTGGACACTTTACACAGTGTCAATCAGAAGAACGGAGAATCTGAAGACTCTCCAGATGACTGAGCTATTTGGAATGCTAAAAACCTATGAGCTAGAGATGATTCAGACAAAAGAAAGAAGCTCAAGCTACCAAACAGCCTCAACATCCACCACCACCTCCTCTGCCCTCCATTATGAGCACTCGAGTCCTAGTTCAAGTAACTACTATCCTCCCATCATCACCCATCCTCAAACTCCAATCTCTCAAACAAACAGCTCACCATTTCTCCTAGAAGCTCCTCCTCAAACATCAACCTCTGTTTCTTTTGTTTCTGAAAACTCAAACAATATGTCCTTTATCAAGGTGGATCTAGAATGCTTTCATCCAGATGACTTAGAAGAAATGTACATACTGCACTCATATGCCATGCTCTCTATAAGGGCAAAGAGGTTCTACTCTAGAACCGGAAGACCCATTCCAAGTAACAACTCCAACACCAGAGTTGGCTTGGATAAAAGCAAACTCAGATGTTACAACTGTAACCTACTGGGTCACTTTGCTAGAGAATGCAAGGCACCAAGAGCAAATCCAGTCACTTCTCAGTCAAGACAAGCTCACCAAGCCCAATCCAGACAACAACATTAAACTACTCCTCCAGTTCAAACTGCAGCCTGTGCAACTGTTGGAACTTCTGAGTTTGACTGGAGCTTCCAGTATGAAGAACTGCCTGTCAACAATCAAGCTCTTATGGCAGAGACTACAGAGATACCACCTCACGTATTTGAACATCTTTGCTCTCAAGCCTGTATTGATAAAGTTTTGGGTTATAGAAAGCATAACCAAAACCTTATAGATCAAAATGAAGAGTTTCATCAGATGAAATCTGAGTTCAAAAAGGTTGAAAATACTTATAAAGAAAAGATTAACTGTCTTAAGAAAGAGATTTCATCGCTAAAACACGAACAAACTAATCTTGAAACTCAGATTGATGATCTACTGGTCAAACTAAAAGCTACCAGAGCTGAACTGGCAGAACAGAAAGTTCATGTTGAAAAATATGAATTTTCCTCCAAAAAGTTACAAAGACTTTTAGATATTCAAGTCCATGAGAAGGTAAAAACTAGAATTGGGTATAACAATGATCAGTACAATGCTGTTCCTCCTCATGCTGACTATATTGCCATATACGAACCAAGCTTCAATGTTGAAAATCTTGACACTACAAACCGAAACCTTGATCCTTCAGCGGATGAACCGTTCATCGAAGACTGCACTACCTCATCGGAATCTGAGTCAACTCACTCAGACCATGATGAAACCAGTGCAGTCCCATCTGAAGCTGTTCTGAAGAGAGTTGCAGTTCCTGCTGTTCTTCCAGCTGTTCCAACCCATGTACCATTCAAACAGATCAAGGTCAGCTATCCTCCAGATGGAAGAAAGCTAAACACTGAAAAGGGACAGACATCAGAACCCACAAACCCCAAGCCTCAGTTCAAGCCAATCACAAAGAGAAAGGTATTTGATATATGTCGTAAGCCTGAAAAAAAGTTCCATATGTTCAAAGGACCCTAGAAGAAGCCACCTTTGAACATAACAAAGCTCATCTATGGAACTTCAAGGATATGTTCCATAGAAAGGACTATGTCTACCTTTCAAGAGACAAACTGGTAAAATCATGCTTTGTGTGTGGCAGATATAACCACACTGCCATCACCTGCTTTCATTACCTGGAATATCAAAGAAATTTAAAGCAGCATGCCTTTGAAAAGACTAACAAAAATAAGAAGGTAAGAAGCTACGAAGACAAAGCAACTAAGTTCAGAGAGTCTCTATCTCCCTCAAGAATGAAGCTGCCTAAATCTCAACAAACTTGTATCATTTGTGGTAAATCAGACCACTTTGCTGCAAATTGTAAGTTTAACCCTTTCAACCAGATCCTTCATCAAGCTCCTCAAACACAGAGGGTAAAGAAGGATCAGCATACATCGGTTGTTAGTCCAGTTAAGCCCAAGAAAACAAAGCAGAAGCTTTCAGCATAAAACAAGTCTGCTGCTGATAAGCTAAAATCCTCCGCAACAAAATCTGCTGCTGATAAGGCAAAGACATCAGCAGCAAGAGTGTCCACTGCTGATAAGGCAAAATCCAAGGTAAAGCCTACAGTAGCAAAATCTGCTGCTGACAGTGTGAGGAAAACTAGAAAATCACCAACAAGACAATGGAAAGCCAAACCATCTTCAAGCACTATCATTGGTTCCATTAACTGCAAACATACTGAAAAGGATAAACTAACAACCATCTTTTTCAAGTCTACAGACTCTTGGGTTCCTTCTACTAATTAGAAATATATCATGTGCAGGGACAACCAAGTCACAAGAATAACACTTGGGTGGTAGACAGTGGGTGTTCCAGGCACATGACAGGCAACAGATCCATCCTCTCAAACTTCAGACATTTCAATGGAGGATATGTTGCCTTTGGAAGTGACTCAAAGGGAGGATCCATTACTGGACAAGGAACTGTGTCCAACGAAAGAATGAGCATTAATAAGGTCAACTATGTTAAAGAATTGGACTTCAATCTCATGAGTGTTTCCCAGGTCTGCGACCAAAAGCATTGGATGCTCTTCACAAATAAAGAATGTTTTGTACTAACTCCAGGCTTATCCACACCTCCTCCAGAAAGCATTTTATTAACTGCTCAGAGAAAAGAAAATCTCTATGTACTGGACATGAATGAAGTCACTCCATCTGGGAGTGTTTTCTGCTTTTTATCAAAAGCCTCAGTTGATGAATCAGCTCTCTGGCATAGGAGATTAAGCCATGTTAAT
Source organism: Smallanthus sonchifolius (assembly GCA_023525975.1). Classification (NCBI taxonomy): domain Eukaryota; kingdom Viridiplantae; phylum Streptophyta; class Magnoliopsida; order Asterales; family Asteraceae; genus Smallanthus; species Smallanthus sonchifolius. Next base: position 17,249,802 of record CM042033.1, read on the forward strand.
ATCAAAACTATCAACAAATTAGTGAAGAATAATCTTGTCAGAGGGATTCCTGACAAAGAATTTCAGCTGGAAGACCACTGTATTGCATGCTTATAGGGGAAGCAACACAAAAGCTCTCACAAGCCCAAGACCTTGAATACAAATGACACTCCACTGCAACTGCTGCATATGGATATCTTTGGTCCTACAAATGTCATGTCAGTGGGCAAGAAGTCGTACTATCTGGTAATAACTGATGACTACACCAGATTCTCATGGGTATACTTCTTGAGAACTAAAGATGAAACTGCTGAAATTCTCAAATCCTACATTCTCAGGGTAGAGAATCAAAGCAATCAAAAGGTGAAGATCATAAGGTGTGATCAAGGCATACATTCCTTGTCTTGGATCTTTGCCTTCACGTTGTCGATTGTGTCGAAGGATTCGACCTCAAACGTGATCGTCTTACCCGTTAGGGTTTTCACGAAGATCTGCATTTTCACCAATCTGAAGTGATAACATGAGAACTGTTTCCAAAAAGTTCTCAGGGTCAATGTTCCATTGTTATCTACAATGCTGAACATACAGAGTACCCCGGGTGACAGTTCAGCAATCCCAGCTGATACTGATCCCACACCCTCCACCCCACATCCTGAACAACAGTCTGCTTCAACTATTCGAACCCCTGTGCATACTACTAAGGATGCACAGGCACAAACATTACTAACACATGTTTTGGATGTTATCGTTCAACCGGAACACAGGGCCCCGGTTGCAACGATATACACTAGGAAAAGGGGCAAGAGAACTCCTTCTTCTTTTGCCTCCAAGGCCCAAAAACCCAACCTAACAGCCCTCACTCAGAATCACAACATTCTGGTGAGAATATCATAAGGGAAAGCCACATTATTAGGGAGACTCCTTTGGATGTCTCTCTATTAGGATCAGGATCACTTCCCGGATCAATAGAACAGCCCCCTGAGCCCTTCCTTTCTCTTCTGAACTTAAGTGTTGAGGAACCTGATCAAGATGATGTACCTTCTCCAACTACCACCATCTCGGAGGTACTGATTGATCTTGCTTCCAACACACCCATCCCAAGTTCTTCTACCCTGAAGGTCCACTCTAGGAGTTATGAAAGAGTGGATGTGGAAGAGGCTGTCACTACTGCTGGTCCTTCAAATGACCAGGAGGACAGTGACAACATTGCTATGACCTCAACCACGGCAACTCACAGTGAGGATGCTTCCTTGGAAACTCCACTCACTGAGAGGAATCCCAGGTGCCAAGAAACCATGGGTGATGGGGATGAAGAGGCTAGGCCTAAGGCCCCATCTGGATCCAAGGATTCCACAACTGTGGATGAGGACAGACTGGAACTTCATATATTGGAATGGACGGCCAGGGTGAATATGATAGAGGCACATCAATGCCCAACTTTTCTTACTCCCTCCTTTGTATTAGTGGGCACCCAAACTGATGCACATTTGTCCACTGATGCTACCAAAAGGGGGAGATGGTCCCAATGGAGAAAGACTCAGACAATTTTGACGACTGCAGGCTGTATTTCAAAGTACAAGATGGCTGTTTTCGAAGCCTTTTCATTTGGTTGAAAGGATAGTCAGAAATGTGCAAAAGCTTCAGCAACAAAGGCAATAAGAGAATTTTGGTAGCATCAGTCTAGGGGGAGTTTGTAGAACCAAAGACTGATGGCTACAAAATTCTCTAAGTACAAATGCTACTGATCTCAGAGTTTGCTGCTGACCAACAAACTGCTGCGGACAATACTTGTTCTCCTGCTGAAGAACAAATCTGCTGCGGATAGCCTTATCTGCTGAAGACCAAAGTTGCTGCGGATAAGCTTCTCAGCAGCATCAACACTTGATGCTGCTGACAGGAAAATCAACAGCAGCTCTGGATGGTTACATCTTGCTGCTGATCAACATCTTTGTTGCTGACAGCCTTGTGCCTTGAAGACAAATCGTTGCAGCTGACTATCCATACCAAGCGTCACTGACAACTTTCTGCAAAAGCAACTGACACACTCAAAGTAGAAGGAACCTCAATGGTGCAACCAATGACGGACAACAATGCTCTTCTCCAAGCATGCAAGTAATGATGCATAAAGAAGACGCTTCAATAAAGTTAACTAGATATAGACAAAACGTGTAATAGTTAGCTAGATACAACAGATCAACGGTCTGTGTTAGATCTGATCCTTAGAATCAAGGGGCTGTCTTGATTCTAAATGAGTATAAATAATGTGTAAACACTTCATTGTAAGTGTGTTTTTTGTGCTTTCTGATTGAGTTTCAATTGTAATCGTTTATCTGCAAAAGCTTAATACAACAGTGTTCTTAAAAGTATTCTTTCTGCCTGTTCGATTACATTTGTGTAGTTGTTATTGTTTCCGCCAATTTCAACTAAGAACAGAACCATCCTGTACTTTCACGATCCTACAAACCATTAGTAGTGTGAAAACATAATTGCATATGTTACAACTGTGATTTGAACCCAGTTTATGCTTGGGTGTGTGTGTTAAAAGATCACTATTAGATAAAAAATATTAGCTTTTAATATATATTGTCCTATGAGATCAGTTTCGGGTTATGTTCTTAGCACTATTCATTCGATTTTCTTCAGTGCCCATGTCCCGAAAAGCATGCAATTTGATGTATAATCAAGATATGTAGTTGACAACATTTGTCAAACATATACTAGCCCTTGGATCATATTGATAAATCATCTTTACTGATTCCATTGAATATATCCAGATAACAGTTGGATCACGCTACCCTATGTCATTGAATCAATTGATTCCTTGATCAATCTTATGTTGAAGAATTTTATTGGTACAATCTTTCTGTTACTATGAATCATGATACTTCATCCAAACCAAGACATTTGAATCATTCGATTCTGAATCATTCTGATTCTCTGCTTGATATTTTCCAATGTTTATCGGTATAATTCATCCTGGAGATTGAATATTATCTTGCAATGATCTTATATGTCTTGAAGATAGTGCACATTTAAATTTTTGTTGGCATATTGTTGGGGTACACGTTGTATTACAAAATAAATGGTACCTTAATTCACAAGAATATGGGACAAAGATGCTAATGGTTTCAATTCTTATAATATTGACAACTTAGATTGACATGTTATGTGTTGCAAATCCGTATGTAATAAGCATGTTATGATCCGATTCCATCTTCTTTGGAGTTCTTCGCGTATCATTACATGTTTTGGTTGAAACTTAAAAGATTTGATCTTATCGGATTCAAAAGATGTTACTTCATATAATTGTTTGGAAATTCAAAAGAAAGAAATGAAAGAATGAATCTGGATAGGATACCCATAGAATGTTTATGGATGTTTATCCAAAATGTGTGATTGATTTATTGTTTATACTGATATGATCTTCTTACTCGTGATGTTCGACCAAAAAGATGTGATTTTGTATTTTACATTTTAGTTTGTACAAAGAAAAACCAAAAAGATTTTGTGAGTCTTATGTTTGAAAAATCAAAAAGATTTTATTTTTCCAGCTTCCATGGAAATCTTAATTGTTGGTTATTCTTGGTTGTTCTCCTTTGCAAAAACTGAATATTGCAGACAGAAGTTGACAAGGGGTCCTTCTCCCAAGTTTTCTTCAAGATAGAAAGGGAAAGTACAGATGAACAAGACGAAGACTACAGTGTGTTTGATGATATATGAAGACGGATGACAATCTTCTAAAGCTGTTGTCAAGCGGGAGTCTGTTGGAGCATATTCTAGTGACAACGAGCTTGAAGATATTATGTCTTAGTCTTAGAGTCTTTGACTTGTAATTGATAGAATTGTTAGCAACAATTAAAGGGGAGTCTGTTAGGACATGTTTTGTAACTGTTGATAAAATTCTGTATAAGTTCATAGAGAGGCGAACTTAACAAGTTCGCCTAAGCATCTTTAGGAGCGAACTTAAATATTGTACAAGTTCATAGAGATGTGAACTTAATAAGTTCGCCTAAGCATCTTTAGGATCGAACTTGTTAAGTTCGCCTAGTCTATTAGAGGAGAACTTGTTAAGTTCGCCTATAGCAGGTTTGTGTCTATAAATAGGTGTTTACAGATTCTATTCTAAAGAGAGCAGAAAGGGCTTGAACGATTGTATTATGTGAATCTTGTAAACTCAGTGTTTGGTGGAATACAAAGAGAAAGTTTATTTACATGTTGTTTCTATTGTCAATTCGTATACATACGTTAACACGAAGGATTCCGCACTCCGTGTTATCGAGATGTCATGTCACGAGATCAATCTGTAGATGAGTCATGTGGACCTACACATCTGGATATCTAAGTTAGGTTTATGTGTTTCCCTTTGGGATGGCGACTTAAAGGATACACCACTAAACCGAAGCTTATGTATTTCATTGCTAAAAACTGTAGCTTATGTGTCACACGTCGAGTTCCAGCTTGATTGAAACACCACTGGGTTATGTTTATTCATATAAGTTAATAAAAGCTCACATCATTCATCCATTAATCCATGATTCCATCTGATTTCTAAAACTTATGAATTAGTGCTTATAGTGGTGGGGGAAATCTATATGGTTTAACCCATTCCTAAACATGACCTTGAAATGGGATTAGGCCAAGTTGTAATTCCTGAGTGTGAGATCCATAGACAAACTATTACGTGGTAATGTATAGTATTTTAGATCACAGAATCAGGGGCTCGACAGGTCAGTGGTTGGGTTTAGTCGGATAGAGATATCAATTGTTACAGTTAGCGCGTGGTTATATTTGAAATGATTAAATGAATGAGATTGTGAAAGCAGGTTCCAATTATGATTCCATAGCATAATTCTTTTTGGAGAAGCAAAAGAGTAAGTGTGGGGATGTGATGTAGGGTTTAATAACCCCGATTTATATGTTGTTTTGTGTGCGTCTTAGTTGTTTTAGTATGTATTCTTGTTCGGTTTTATGTGTGTTTGTAGTTGTTTCTACCTCTCAGGTTTTATGTGCTAAATGAGCGAGAAACGGATGAGAAGCGGTTGGATACGAAGCGTGAGAGATTAAAAAGTCAAAAAGTCAATTTCCTGGATTTTATGGTCTTCGCGACACGCGAAGACTTGGGATGAAAAGTTCACGACACATGAAGAACTTCATAGGCAACCGACTGTTTTGTACTTCGCGCCATGCGAAGGACTTGGGTAAGGATGTTCGCGACACGCGAAGTATTGTTTTTACGGGAAAATTAACCTAAATCAGGTTTTAATCCTTAGCAGCCCCCATTATCATCTATCTTCGACCACAACCGTCCCAGACCTTCAAGGAGGCGATTTCCACCATAGTTGGGCCGATTTGTGTTAATCTTTCATGATTGTAAGTCCTAGTACATTGATTTTGATTGTTGTTATGAGTATGAGTGGCTAAATCTCTTGTAGTCCTCTTTGGGTCTAGGGTTTGTGAACACTTGTGAATTCTTGAATGGTTAGCTTGGTTTGTAATCTTGGTTGGCATTTTAAGCCATATGATTTCATTTATTGATTGAATGCTTTAAAATTCTTTGATTGATTTCGAATTGTTGTTCAAATCTCAATAGTCTCGGGTTTCTTTACATCAGGGATAATTTGGGGGTTGGATTATAATTGGTTTGTCATTAATGGTTGTGTGAGAATAAGTTTTATTTACAACGGGTTCTCACATTATCATTGAATTCAATTGACCCGTATGATTATGTCTATGTAATTGCTCGCTAATTGTCTTGAAGGAACTTGTGTTTGCATACCTGAACCCTGGAGAGGATTACCTCTCTTGTTATTGTTTTAAACCCAAATCCAATTTAGTTGCTATTTTTTTCTGTCTTTGAATCTTGTAACAAAGTAACACTTTTCACATACTACTCGTGGATACGATACTCTACTTACCCTTACTAGTTAAGGTGTTTAAAGATTGTTTTTGACCGACCAAACGACATAGATCACACACCAATCTCTTTTTATGAGAATAAATTCGAGTTTGGTGGCGCCAGCATCCATATGTCCATATATCATGAGTAATTGATTAGAATTATGAGTTTTGCTTATGTGTTACCCTCCGGGATGGCCACTTGGAGAAAACACCCCTAAGTAATTCTTATGTGCTTATTGAATATGACTTAGTCTATGTGTTACCTTCCGGGATATTGACTTGGTTGAAATGCCTTTAGACGAAAGTTCATTTGCATGAATTAATGCTCATTATCATACCATTCATTCCATATTTTATCTAATTTCTTAAACAAATAAATCTTAGTTTAACGTGGTGGGTAAATCTATATGGTTTAACCCATGCCTAGACATGATCGTGAGACGGGATTAGGTAGAGCTGTAACTTCTAAGTGTGAGTCACATAGGTTGATTGATAACTGAATAAAATGGAATTAGAACACATTACGGGGGCTTGAAAGTTGGTGCTTGGGTTTAATCGGACATAAATACTATTTATTGCTTTTTAACGCGTGAGTATGTTTGTGCAAATTGGTAATTGATTAATGTTAAGTCTGATCTCAGTTATGATTCCATTGCAGCTTTTTTGAGGACGAAAAAAGGTTAAGTGTGGGGATGTTTGATGTAGTGCAAAGCACACATCTTTATTCCTATCGTTTTTGTGCGTTTTTAGATAGTTTCGTGTTCGTTTTTAGTCATTTAAGTCTGTATTTGAGTCTTTGTTATATTTTCAGGTGCTCATGATGATTACAAGTCAAATCATTAAGAGACCAAGCACGAGAGTGAAGCCGGAAGAAAAAGTGAAAAATTTTGGAAAAGAGGTCCTTCGCGGTACGCGAGGGAGGAGCTTCAAGACCTCGCGGTACGCGAGGATCTTCAGAACCGACCGCGACTAATTTGTTCCTTGCGGTACGCGAGGAACCCAACCCAACCTCTCGCGGTACGCGAGGGCCTAGAAAATCCGTAAAAAGCCCTAAATTGAATTTAAATAGAATTTGATTACCTTAGTTTAAGAGTTCGCAATTTGGCCGTCCAGAGAAGAGAGTAGGCGGTTTTGGAGCATAGGAAGGCTATTGGATTGCAAGGTCGAAGCTTTGGAATCTGGGTTTATGTAGTTTAGCTTATTCGGTTCTAAAGTTCGAAACTTTGTGTTTGATTTGTGTGTTTTATACCGTGGTTTATGTTTATTACTTCTGTTTTTGGTGTTTTGAACATGATTCTAGGCTAAAACATTGATACTGCATGGGTCATTAGATGAATACTTCATAAAGTTATGATTTTTATTGGTTTTGGATTTTAATTGATGGTTTATTGATTCTGTAAAAGATCTTGAGTTAATAATTATGATGAATCTAAATGATTAATTCTGATTTGTGTTTGATTTTTAATTCCGTGCATTAATTGTGAATGTCTTCCTTATTGATTAGCGAATCTAGGTCATAGACTTTTGGGTTTGTGGTCGTTTGTGAGATTTACTAGACATAGTGATCCATAGGAGTTGTGATTAAGTATAGATTAGATCTGATTGTGTATCATGTCTCAATAACCGAGAAGAGAGATAGTCATTTAATCTTCGTCATTAGGAATCCGAGTGTCAACAGTCTGAGAGAAAGTTGGTATTAGGTGTCTAGTGATTGTTGCTATTCTGAGTCATAGTTCTTATCCTGAGATTACCCCATGCGTTCTTCGAATGTATTGTGGACAGTGAGACTGAAAGGTGATCTGTCTTTCGGGTACTTTATCATTGTTGGAGAGACCGAAAGGTAATCCACTATCTGGTGAGTTATTACATCTTTAGGTTCCTTAGTTAGTGACACCCTGAGAGTGATTAGGGATCCACTAGGTAGTCTAGAATTATTTCTTTAGAAACCCAGATCCATCTTAGTTTCCAGAACCGGTAGAAGTTGTGCTTTGCAACTAGGATTCCGACATAGGTGGTATTCTTCCCATCTCTGATATTTTCCTTAGTTCCTTATCTTGATAGTTGAGTCGATCTTGTTTGCTGCATTAGTAGCTAATCTTTAGTGTAGTCAACCCCCATCAATCAATCTTTAGTCTGAGTCAGAGTCTAGTATAGTTATAGTAGTGTCTCTAGGGTTCGATATTCCGGTTTACCATTAAGCTGTGCTACAGTCGATAGGTCCACTTGCCTGTCAGTGCGGTTTAGTCGAAGGTATTCCATTTATTACTTAGGATTCTAGGTTAGGTTTTGTTAGTTTTTATATAGACCGTTTGGGTGACATTAGACATGCTTGTCTTATGCTGGAGAAACACCAACACAAAATGTTTCACATTTTTTTGGTGGCTCGATGTTCGGCAAGGAGGGGAGAGGTAGCGGGGGGCGGGGGGGGGGGGGGTGTAGGTGGTGTGATACCCGCTCGTTACAAGTTTGGTGTAATACCCGCGTGTCGGTATTTTTCATTGTTATTACGTGTCGGGTTGGAGTCGGTAAAAATTATATATACGTTTAGTAGTTCGGGTAATATACGTGTCCGTTTCGTGTGTTTAAATTATATTAATTTCAATCTCGTGGGTATCCTCTAATATGTATATATATATAAAGAGAATGTTTTGAGTCGTTCAAATATTAATTTTAGTTTATCACCAACGCGATATGGGGTTCGTTGTGCCTCTAATATTTCTCGTGTGGCTGTGGTTTGGTTGGACTCTACTGTACCGGGTTGAACCTAATTAATTTTAAAATTAGTCTAACATGCACAATTTAGTGTAATAATACTTAGAAAATGAAGTGGTAAATTACCAGTTATCACATCCTCCACCGGTTAGAAGAATTTCGTCCCATAATTAAGTTGGCGTTGTCTGCCACTGATGTACTGTTGAACAACTGGGGATACTTTAGTTTCATTTGATCCTCGCGTTCCCAAGTGAATTCTGGTCCTCGCTTAGAATTCCATCTAACCTTCACTAAGGGGATGCGACTTCGTTTTAGTTTCTTGATTTCTCAATCCATGATTTCAACTAGTTGTTCCACAAAGTGGAGTTTATCGTCAATGTGGATTTCCTCAAGTGGTATAACAAGGGGTTCGTCTGACAGACATTTATTTAGGTTTGACACGTGGAACGTGTCGTGTACACCACTGAGTTCTTGAGGTAGTTTAAGTTAGGGTTTCTCTTGTTACTTGGCTCAAATCTCTTCCCCAAGGTATATAAACTTATCCATTATCATTTTTTAGTCAATCCATGCTTCATTTTGTGATAATGTTGCTCAAATAAAGTTAGGGTTTCATTTTGAATTTTGATCTGAATATGCTTGAATCTGAACTTAGAGCTTAATCTAAATGCATGTTTGACCAGGTAAGATCATAATGTAACTAATTTTAGCCTTATTTGGACAGATCTGTTCTACTCGTATGCTTGGGTTCTTGATTTTGTCTTAGAAATTTTTGAACTTAAAACTATGAATTGAAGCATGAATCATATATATATGTGTTTAGAATTTAGTATAACTCGTTGGAAGATTGTTGATTTGATAAATTAAGACGGAAATTTTGACAAGTTTGACTTTCAAAAGTCAAAATGCCATTCATAATTCTTGGTCGAATTGCATTGTTTGAATTTGCGCCTTGTTTAGTTAGCTTCAATTAACCAATTTTGGACTTGGGAAGCATAACCATGCTATACAATGCATGAAATTAAGCTCTCTTTATGATCCTAGAATATATATATATATATATATATAATTTTATATATGTACTCATAAAGTTTTTGGCACCTTGATATATTATCAAGTTTTTGGCCCTGTTGCCACATATGTATAATGAAATAATCATATTTCCTTGTACTAATTTCTTTAATTGATGATTGTAGAACATGGCGGAGTCATCCACATCTGAGAGAAAGAGAAGGCGGGTGAGATTGTCATCACGATCCACTTCATCACCAACTGCTTCCGGTGGTAGTGGATCCCCACCTTCTCCACCATCACCTCCTTCACCATATCATCCACAACCAATGCCACATGGACAGTTTGATTTGCATTCATGGCTGGTATTTGATCCTGAGGATTCCATAGAAATAGAAGCATACCATTAGCTTCAAGAACTCCTAGGATATGAGTTTGGTATCCACAAAACTATTTGTTATACCACCCTGGAGGAAATCGAGTTGCTAAACGATTGTGCTGAGCTTATCACTAAACCTTGGGAAATGTTCTTTCCTATTAGGGACACCACATACTATAAGCTTACCCTAGAGTTTTTAGCTTCATTCTCATTTGAACGACATGTGGTTAGCTTGGAGTTACATGATTGCGTTCGATTCAGGATGGCTAGGTATTGGCATGAAATATCCTTAGCCCAATTCGGGGTGAGAATGGGATTATACAGGCATCGGGAAGTCACACAACCAGTTTTCACCGAAAGTCACAGTGAATTCGGCGAAGGGGAAGCCTATCTATTCTGGGGAAGGGTCAGGTCTGGACCTTTCAACCCCCACAGTCAAAAGAGCACCAGGCTGAAGCATCATGTCCACCGGTATCTTCACATGTGTATAGTCCTTACCTTAGGAGGAAGAAAGGATAGCACTGGCATGGTGATCCTCAGGGACCTCTTTCACCTTCACAGCCTCATTGATCAGGTTGACTGTAACTTGGCTTACAGTCTAGCCAAGTTTTTCACTAGAGCTTCGGGATATTGTTCTTTGAGCCATGTCTAAGGAGGACCTTTCATCACCCGACTAGCCTCCAACATGGGAGTATTGACACCCACTCGTCTGGGTACACTTCAAGAAATGAACCTTCAAGTCACCACTGGTGACAATCAAATGCTTATTCGAATGGGAATGTTAAAAAGGATCAACAGGGTTTACCAGTTAGTGAATCACAGGGGTAACATCTGGACAGGTGTAGTTGACGAATCAGATGATGATGCGGGGGAAGTACAACCGGAACCACCACCTCAAGGAGGGCAGCAAGGAATACCGCCTCTTTATCACACCACTGTGGATCCCTTTATACTGGATTTGATGATCTGTATGGGTCAACTAGGATACACTATGGACGGCATACATCAGGAATTTCACGATCACACCCATGATCCGTACGCTCACCAAGAGTATCAGCAACATCCTCCTGGACCTACATTTCAATAGTACCCATCATCTCTTACTTTGTTTGTGTGTGGTTCTTAACTTTTAAAGTTGGTTTGTTTACTTGACTAGACGTGATATGATTTTCACCAGTTACTAGGGTAACCGTTGACAAGGTAGCATTGCCACCAAAATTTTATTCGGCCGCCATTAATTGGAGAATATTAGTTTAATTTTCTTTTCAGTATGTACTTTTTGAGCATTGCATGGGACACCAGGAGTTACTAAAGTCCTGATATGAGAATTGGAGCACATATATAAATTAGGCAGACGAGGAAATCAACCATATGCATGATGTTGATATATCATCAGGGGAGTTTTAGTTCCTTTTTACCCTTACCTTATTCTTAATGTTTGCTAAACAACATATTTTCATACAAAGAGAATATTGTTAAATTCTAAGTACGGGGTGCTAGGAAACTCACCAACACATCGGTAACATAATTTTGTCCCAAGCATTACGATTGCATGATTCATATTTAAACATATAAGAGAATCAAAACATTTTATTTTTACAAGCATGACAACTGAGCACATTAATCAGCAAAGTTTGGCAGGTTCATAAATAATCTAAAAAGCAAAAAGTCTTAAAAATCATTTGGATTAAACAATCTCATAAAAATAATTATTTGAAACACCGTTGAAGTGAATCAAGGAAACAAATAGGGAAGATTATAAAGCACAACAGAAAGAAAGAAATAAGTTTATGCACATTTTTACTTTTATAACCCCTATCCTTTGTTTCATGTGAAATTTTGAGCCTATCCGAGCATTATCATATAGCTATCAAGTTTTTGACACCATTAAATTTTACTTACTCAACATGCTCATTTCGTTTGATAGAGTATTTGATAATTATTGCCTTGTATGTTAGAACTCGTGTAAAATGTACATTTTAAAATCATGGACTAAAAGAATGCATAAAAGTGATTGAGACATTAGGATTAACCCATTCTCTTTAGCCTTTTCTTTTATTTTACCTACCTTAAACATTTCCCCTAGTTAGCCCCTTTGAGCCTAAACCTTTTCCATTCCTAAACCCGCATTTCAAATCCATAGAAACCAAAAGTTAACCTTTTTACCTTTTACCCTTTTTCGTTGAAAACCAACTTGGCTATGATTTGAGTAATAATGATCCACCAGAATTTTATAATATCATCTTGGATTCAAGTAACAAAAATCGTGCAATCAATATGGAAAGAAGAACTATCATGAAAAGAAGAGGGGCAATTAAAAAGAAACTCACACTCACCCAAGTTAATAAAGAAGATTTCATCAAAAGAAAAGCGAACTTACTCGGAAAATTGGAGTATGCAAAGCTAATAAAAAAGATAGATTTATTAGGAAGAAACAACCGACAATCTATGGGGAATTGATAATAGCGAATCAAAATAAGAAGAAGTTTGCATTCTTGAAGAAGGAAATTGGTCATGACGATCTGACCTTAAAAGAGTCCTTGGATTCATCACAATGTCTAATATAAGTTTAGTAACAAGCTCACTCACCTTCTAATCAGTAAGCCAAGTCAGATCTTCAACATTTAGCCACTCTTCCCAAATATTTCCTACCCTAACCCTAAGCCAATCATTACAACCCTTTTTAAAGCTCTATTGATGTAACATCCCAAAAATAAAACGACAGTTATAATAACGAAATAAACGAACGAGGCATGCCGGGTCGGGTCGGATGGGCCGACGGGCTGGAAGGGGAGCCTCCCCTATAAATAGCCAAGGTCACCACCCAATTCTATCATTTGCAACTTCTAGAGAGAGAAACCGTGGAGAGAGAAAGTTTTCGGATCGACCCAAGATTTGAGAAGTGTGTTGCTCCAGAGCTCGTGAGAAGAACCTCCGGATCAGAAACTCGATTCAGGTAACGATCGAGCCTAAATCTGAGTTTTTGTTCGTTTTTGGGTTTTTCGGGTTTTGGGTGAAAAGGTAAAGTTTTCACGGATAAAACTGAAAGATAAACATAGATTTGAGTTCCTTAATGGAAAACAAACGTTTTGAATGTAAACAGGTTCGGGATCTTGACGTGATCAGACCTGAATGCGAAAGTTAGGGTTTTTACAAAGAAACAGATCGTGCGTACTTATCAAGTACGCATGGAGCAGGTCCTGCGTACTTATCAAGTACTCAGGAAGAGGGCACTGCGTACTTATCAAGTACGCAGGAAGCTGGGTCTGCGCACTTGCTAAGTGTGCAGGCATCAGGCTGGTTAAGTAAAGTTAGTATGTTTAGAATGGTTAAACCGTTAGAATCGGTATTGGTCTGATGTGTATTTAACTAATCAATTCAGATCGGAAGTGATGTTGTAGGACCTTGTTTAGGAAAACCCAAATTAGCTTATCATGTGAGTTCTAGAAGCCCTCTTTTAAATGTTTTAATAATATTTTTGGGCTGGTGTGCATACGTAACGATATGACTATTTTATAAAATGATGTTTATGAATGTTGTATGTGACGTTTTATAAAATGATGTTTATGAACGATGTTTTGGAAGGAAGGGTTATGAAAGAAGTGTTTATGAAATATTTTGCCAAAAGAAGTTTATGAAGTGTTTATGAATGAAGAAAGGATTTTTAATAAAACGTACGAATGCTTTAACTGAAGTTTTGAAGTAAAAGAAGTGAATGTTTACGAAAGTCACAAACGAACGAATCTGCCAATATTCCTTAGGGAATGAAGGTTATGGGTATGTGAAGTATGTTATGGGCCTTTACCTTTTAGGGGCCTATGTGGCTGGCCAACTGTTGTACAACTAGGGTGATGACGGTCACCAAGGGGATTATCGTGATCCTTGAAGTTTGGTACGATTTACCTTACAGGGTAGTCGTGCTTGAAGTTTGGTACTTGTGCCTTACGGGGCGCAGTGCTTGAAGTTTGGTACGTGTCATCCTTGTGATGCCGTGCTTGAAGTGGTCTTGAATAACCTAAGTATCGGGCCCTAGGATTTCTTCACCCGAAGGACAGTACGGTGATTGATGGGCCTAGTGGTGGTGATCTTTAGGTTATTCAGCCAGTATGTGACGTTTGGATTTGACGGTTACGAGAAGGCGTAGATTCGATATGTTCGTTGACTTATGTTTATGAAGTGTTATGTTTTGTTATTGTATTATTTTACGTACGCTTTTTATTAAATGAAGTATGGAGTTATGTTTTTGGCAAATTATTTGAAGTTAAAGTTTTATGTTAAAACTAGAACTCACCCGCGTAGCTGACTTTTTAGTATGCACATTCAGGTTAAGGCAGGTATGGATGATGGAAGGTGATGCTGGGCGGCTTGATGAGTTACCCGGATCACATGAAGACTGGCATCCCATTATGATTAGTTTATGTTATGTTTATGTATTAGACTATGCTACGCTTTCGCATACGTAACGATGTAATGACTATGTTTTAATGAAATTTTCCGCTGTGTTATTTTGATATTCAAGTTTAAGAACTGTTTGTAAATGAGTAAATCCAACAAGTGAGGCCTCCCGGGTTTGGGGCCTTACAATTGATTTATGCACATATTTTATGTCAGTTGGTGGAGATTTGATTTTTATACAAGCCTATGATTAAACAAGACTTAATGATAGCATTGAGTGTTCTGCTTGACATATATCATCCATATATTTAACCTAAGTGTTGAGTGAACGTTTAAGAGACTGTAATTATATGCATAATCATACTTCCATCAAGTATGTTAGGTTTACTACCCTGTTGTGGAGAAACACTCGAAAGGTACAATCATCAAATTGTTAATAATAAAGAGAGATGTTTAACCATTTGGGACAAAAGCTTTAGATTAACTCAAAAACAATGTTTTATTCCATGGCTATAATCATGCATGAGTTTGCTTGAGGACAAACAAAGTTTAAGTATAGGGTGTTATGATGTACCATCATTTATACATGTTTTGCATGCATAATTATACTCATAATTAGCACAATTATAAGCAAAAGGATAAGAATTGATATGTAATCTATTTAATTGTGTTGCAACAGGATAATTATTCTTAGAATGCAAAAACACATGAAAAACACTCAAAATCAAGGAGAAATCAGCACCCGGAAGCCAATTGAACGAAACTAGACGAGGGAAGTCAAAGCTGGAAGTCAAAAAGTCAACAGGGGGCTGGGGGAGGCAATGCACGGCCGTGCATTGCCTTGCACGATGCATCACCAAAGACTCAGTCTATAAATAGCAAGCTCATTCTAGTGTTTTAGGTGTCCAAGATCAAGAGTAGGGAAGGCCTTAGTACTCTGCTAAGAGCCGGAACTCTCTCGGTTTTGGTCCGTTTAGCTTTTCTTTGTTTATTTTCTCTTTAAAGTCATGTAATATGAAATGATTCTTCTAGTTCGAGTAAAACAAGTGGCAACCTATACCTACTCTCCCTTGGTGTTGGAATACTTCCACACATTATCTAAGAGTTAGTGGAGTCACTTGTATGGTCATTCATGGCTAGTTCTCTTGTGTTACTCGAGTTGGTTGAACTTTAATTAATTAATTAAGTATTTTTAGTATGTTATGTTTTTAAAGTCTATACTATGAGTTATCTTAGAAAGACAAGAATAATTGATCTTTAAACCAATCTAATAATCTTAAATCTTGTGAGTTACTTAAGCAAGACTTCTTGTATGGGAAGCTTATTCGAGTTTGTACGGTCTATATACAAATCTTCGATCTAGTAACGACCGGTTATTATAGATTTAATAATATGGGTTGATTAGAGGTTTGGGTATTCAGCAAGCCGTTTGAGCCCTAACCAGACAGGGCGGTTTGTGTCGGCATTTCTTTACTTCTCTCGTGTCGGCTTGAAGAGAACTTCTAGCGGGGAAAGACAACTATTTAAGAACATAGTTTGTTAGGTCCGAGCGTTCATAAAGTATCTTTGGAGGAACTCGTGTATTCCGGCTTACCGGAAGAAGTTACAAGACATGATGTACGCCTGTCATTGGATAATCCTAGTGACTTGTGTAGGTCCCTAATTCTAATTCGGTGCGTGACGGATCTCTAGACTCGCGGTACGACATGGTGATAACGTGCGAAATCCATGATCAACGTGCTCGTGTAACTCAATCAACAACAACTGTGTAAATAAACGCTTTGTATTTCCACCACAATATCAGGTTACAAGATTCTGTCTCTAATCAAGTCTACTCTGAGTTCGTCTATTCTGTGTGTTCTATTCTGTCTAAGTTCCTCTATTTATAAACACTAGTTCTGCAGATTAAGTTCGCCTCAAAAATGCTTAGGCGAACTTATTAAGTTCACCTCTAATAGGCTAAGCGAACTTATTAAGTTCGCCTCAGATAGACTAAGCGAACTTAATAAGTTCGCCTCTGATAAACCAGGCGAACTTATTAAGTTCGCCTCTCTATGAACTTACACAATTTTATCAACAGTTACAAAACTTGTCCTAACAGACTCCCCTTTAACTGTTGCTAACAATTCTATTAATTACAAGTCAAAGACTCTAAGACTAAAACATAATATCTTCAAGTTCGTTGTCACCAGAATATGCTCCAACAGACTCCCCCTTGACAACAGCTTCAGAAGATTGTCATCCGTCTTCATATATCATCAAACACACTGTAGTCTTCGTCTTGTTCATCTGCACACTCTCTCTTTATTTCTAGAAGAAAACTTGGGAGAAGGACCCCTTGTCAACTTCTATCTGCAATATTCAGTTTTTGCAAAGGAGAACAACCAAGAATAACCAACAATTAAAATTTCCATGGAAGATGGAAAAATAAAATCTTTTTGGTTTTTCAAACATAAGAAACACAAAATCTTTTTGTTTTTTTTCTATATAAACTGAAATATAAAATACAAAATCACATCTTTTTGTTTGAACATCACGAGTAAGAAGATCATATCAGTATATATGAGATATCAATCACACATCTTGGATATAAAATCCATATAATATCAAATGGTATCCTATGTCATTCTTTCAAGACTTGACCAATCAAACCAATATCTTTCAAGATTATCACACTCTATCTTTTCAAGACTTTTATATTGCATGTTATGATACGCGATAAACATTCAAATAAAATAGGATCACGCTATGACACACAAATTCAAATTGTTAATATTATAATATTTGAAACTAAAGCATCTCATTCCCACTTTCTTGTGAGTTAAGGTACCATTTAAGTATGAAATACAACGTGTACCCAACTAGTATGCCAACAGAAAGTAAATGCACTATCTTCAAGACATATGAGATTTTACTAAAGATTATCCGAATTTCAAGAATGAGGAGACATCACTTAGCACATGAATAGCATAATCCAAATTGGATTGTATAGGAATCAATGAGATTCAGAATCGAATAATTCAATGTTTTGGCTTATATATATGGAATCATAAGATTCAGGTACGTGGATCCAACTGTTATCTGGATTATGAATTCAATGGAATCAGTAAAGATGATTTATCAATATTATCCAAGGGCTAGTATATGTTTGACAGATGATGTCAAGTACCTATCTTGATTATACTTCAAATTGCATGCTTTTCGGGACATGGGCACTGAAGCAAATCGAATGAATAGTGCTAAGGACATAACCCGAAACTGATCTCATAGGACAATCTTTATTAAAAGCTAATATTCTTTATCTGATAGTGATCTTTTACTCACACACCCAGGCATAAAATGGGTTCAAATCACAGTTGTAACATATGAAATTATGTTTTCACACTACTAATGGTTCAGTGACGCTTTTAGTCTGCTGACATTTCAAATTATATGCATACACAACACTATCATTTCCTATTTGTGCAGTCTCTGAAGTTTAGATCAAAACATATAATTCAGATATATTAACATAAAGCTCCAACCAGTCAATCTAAGGTCATGTGTGAAAGAACATCTACTGATGTACTATCATCTCTTCTTTAACTTCAAGTAATTTCGTTTTTATCTTTTTCAATTTGTTTGGCTTTTTCAAAAATCTTTTTCAAAGAAAGTAAAACAAACAAAAATAAACCTTCCATGAAAACATTTTATGAAAAACATTTTACTTGGTTACTCAAGATTAATCAATTCAATCAATTAAAAACTCAAACCAATGTAATGTAATTGAATGCCTTTGCCTTTTGTCACCAACACAGTTCTGTACTCCCCCTGTCCTGTAGACTCCCCCTCAACTAGTCAAATGGTTGAATCAACGACTTTATGCTCACCATCGTCATCCTAAGTTTCAGGTTATCATTTGGACTTTGTAAAACTGTTTCCAAAACATTGTGTGTGACATATTCTCCCCCTTGAGCATCAAGTCGTTGAATCAAATATATTCTCAGTTATCAACAACTCGTTACTCTTGCAGATGTCATTCCCTGTCATGTGCTTAGAACCACCACTATCAACAACCAAAATGGTATTAATAGTCCCTCTTGGTAATTCCTGCACAACTAACAAAAAACATTAATTTGAAATTGGGACCCAAGCCATGGTAGTCATGGGTCGTCCATCTGTATCAAAATAATAAACCTCACTCCATTCACAATCAAATCTCTCATCGATTTTAGGAGATTGCTCCGACGAGTCAGAAACAAAAACATTAGATTTCCAAACATACTTCTGTTCATTAAGTTCTTTTGCTTAAAATGTGAAGTGTTTGAACATTTTCTTTCATTTAAAAATTGACTTGATTGTGAAAACTCTTGTTGTTCTAAAAGTTTTCTCAATCTTTTTTTTCTCCGCCGCCTTTGAGGTCTAGAAAGCCTAACCTCAGATTTTGAATTACCCTTTGGTGTATCATGAGGTTTAACCACATTTGGGTTAACATAAGGCTTACCATGAGTTCTTACCTTTTCTAGAGTAACATGTCGGTTACCTTTGTCTTTGTGAGTACAATCGATCCGAATGTGACCCACAAGACCACAGTAAAAGCAAGATCTCGTCTCACGATATTCGCTCATATAAGGAATCTTCACACGATAAGATGCACTTGAAGAAGATTCTCCTACATGAACTTCTTTTGGAGTTTGAGACGGAACAAACTTTTTCGCAACAGGTTTTGATTCAGGCTTCATCTTCTCAGGAAATACATGCTTCTTCCCTTTACTTTTGTAAGGACAGGTCATCACAATGTGTCCCATCTCATTACAATGAAAGCATGTACACCTGTCTTTATAATCTCTTACATATGGAACTCTCCTTGAATTTGAAGAACTTCCAAATGTATAATTTCCAGATGAATTAGAATCAACCTTTGAGTCTTCTTTCTTAACCTCTTTCGGTATTCCCTCTACCTTAGCTTCATCAAAATATTCATCATCACTCTCATCAGAATACACCATATCTTCACCGGTGACTAGATTCACCTTCAACACAGTCTTAGGATCTAAATCCTCATCTTTTATAATCTCAGGTGTAACAGAATAATTTCCGTTGAATGGTGGAGGAACATAGCCAATACCACTAGTTCCCTTCCCCTATTCAGTATTATTATGATAATGTTCTAATAAGAATGATGAATTTGCAAAGCTTTCTAACTTTCTATGTAATCTAATCACCTCTGCTTTAGATTCAGCTACTTCCTTATCTTTCTCAGCAAGATCATTATTTCTTTTCTCAATTTCTGCAAAGGACATATCCAGGTGATATGCCTGCTCTTTGATCTTCAAAGTCAGAGAACTTATATCACTCTTCAGTGATTCTATTCTCTCAATACACACATTCTCATTATCCTTTAATTTCTGGTTTAGCGTGTGCATCGATTTCATATCACAAATGAGGTTGACGTTGTCATCCATAACCCCCATCATTTTATCCTTAACTGAAACACAGTTAGAACAAAACGTTTCAGAGTTAGAAACTACCTCAGCTTGTACTTCTGAAGAAGATGTACCAGGAGCCATGAATACGTCATCATCAGCTTCACTCTTTTGATCAACAATGACAGGCTCTGCATCAGTTTCTAATTCACTCAGATCATCTTCAACTGTCTGAAAACTTTCTTCAGTCATCATATCAGTCTCAGCAGATTGAGTACTTTCACCAGAACGAATACTCTCACTATCACTTATATCTGCAGAAGAATCACTTTGAGAATCACCCTGCTTCTCCAATACTTCTTTGATCAAGACCACAAACACTTGAGTAGTAGCTTCACCCTTTTCTTCAAAGCTTCCCATAGTTCTCTTGAAGTTGGACACTTCCCGAGACTATGAATGATTTCTTTTGGTAAAGACAACGTTAAAGTTTCACGCGTCTTCATCTCTCGATCAAACTTCTGCTTTTCTAGTTTAGTAAGAGCTGTCATTGGTTTAGGAACATCATAATATCCCATATAGTCATAAGTAGGATGCACATATCCTTCAAATATGGATGTCCAAAAGTTTTCATCAGTTTCCGATACGAACTGTTCGAACCGGACTTTCCAGCTACGGAAATCTGATATGCACAAAAGTCTCGGTGGCATAGTTCCAATCTCATTATCATCATAAGAAATTGACATTTTGAAATTTTTGCGAATATCCAGAAATTGACATTTGAATTTTATTTTTTTTAAGAACACTAGCAAACAGATAAGTTCGCCTGATACTGTACAAGCGAACTTAATAAGTTCGCCTAAACTTCACTGAGAAGCGAACTTGACCCGAATCGAACTTGACCCAAGCGAACTTATTAAGTTCGCCTAATACTGAGTGAAGCGAACTTATTAAGTTCGCCTCTCTAAGTTCGCCTGCAACAGAATGGCTAAGTTCGCCTGCATCAATTGTTCAACCAAACACGAACCAAAAATTCCGAAAATCATCATATCTTGCTGAATTGATGGAATTTGATTAAATTGAACAGTAGGAATGTGTAGGAACTGATTAGGAACACTTCTATCGGATCAATTTCATCAAATGAATCCAAAATCAATTGAAAATGATAAAAAATTCTTCATTTTTATCAAGAACACAAAAAAGATGAAAAATCTTCAAAATCTCTGAAATTTGATGTTGATTGGACACGAAAACACCACGAATCTTCTGCTAATCAAGAGCATAAGCTCTGATACCACTTGTAGGTCCCTAATTCGGTGCATGACGGATCTCTAGACTCGCGGTACGACACGGTGATAACGTGCGGAATCCATGATCAACGTGCTCGTGTAACTCAATCAACAACAACTGTGTAAATAAACGCTTTGTATTTCCACCACAATATCAGGTTACAAGATTCTGTCTCTAATCAAGTCTACTCTGATATCGTCTATTATGTGTGTTCTATTCTGTCTAAGTTCCTCTATTTATAAACACTAAGTTCGCCTCAAAGATGCTTAGGCGAACTTATTAAGTTCACCTCTAATAGACTAAGTGAACTTATTAAGTTCGCCTCAGATAGACTAAGCGAACTTAATAAGTTCGCCTCTGATAAACCAGGCGAACTTATTAAGTTCGCCTCTCTATGAACTTACACAATTTTATCAACAGTTACAAAACATGTCCTAACAACTTGAGACCCCGCTCAGGGTTCGAAGATTCATTAAGGAACAGTCGGCCGACCGTATCGACTGTTCCGTTACGAAATGCTAACTCCCCTATCGAAAGGGTTAGTACTAGTAACTATGACCAACCATACTCTAAATATAGCATTAATTAACAAGGGATAACAACTGGAGTGACATCTTAAGCAAGATAATGTTTCTAATTACATTTCTTATTATTTTTACTTTCCTTTAAACAAAACCCATTTTCCAACTTATTATCCTAGTCAGACAATAGCAAGGGTTGAGTACGGGATCCATGTCCATAGTTTGATACTTGGTTCTTACCCATACTATACTACGCTACGATAGGTACACTTGCCTATTGTGTGTGATTAGTTGAAGTAATTATCATTTTAATTTATAAATTTTAAACCTGATTTTGTGTAACTCTAAATCAAGCATTAAGAATATATCATGTTCCTCACATTTGACATCAAGTTCTTGGTGTCATTACCAGGGATATAGTTATATATTTTTATACACACTAAACACGCTATCAGCCATCCGTTTGTGGATGATAGGCGGTGCTCATGTCTAAGCGTGTACCCAACACTTTCTGAAGTGATTGCCAAAATCTTGAGTTGAAATGACTATCCCTATCTGAGATGATAGACATTGGCACCTTGTGCCTTGAGACAACTTCCTTTAGGTAGATTCGTGTTAACCCTTCCATCTTATCTGTTTCTTTAATAGGTAGGAAGTGTGCAGATTTGGTCAATCGATCGACAATTAACCAAATAGTGTCATAACCACTAGATGTCCTGGGCAATTTTGTGATGAAATCCATGGAAATTTGCTCCCATTTTCATTGTGGTATCTCAGGTTGTTGTAGGAGTCCTGATGGCTTTTGGTGTTTTGCCTTGACCTTGGAACAAGTCAAGCATATACTTACGTAGGTGGCAATTTCTACCTTCATGTTGGGCCACCAGTACAACTCCTTGAGATCTTTGTACATTTTGTCGGATCCTGGGTGGATGGAATGCCTGGATTTATGTGCTTCTTTTAACACCAAATCCCTTAAATTCCCAAAGTGTGGTACCCAAATCCGATTCATGAAATAACGGGTTTCATCGGATTTGATTTCTAGCTGTTGATCCATACCTCATAGGGATTCATCTTTCAGGTTTTCTTCTTTGAGTTCTTCTTGTTGAGCATTACGTATTTGAGTGGTAAGGTTCATATGAATTGTCATTTCCAATGCTCGCACTCGAAGAGTCTTGTTTCTTTCCTTCCTGCTTAAAGCGTCGGCTACGACATTTTCCTTACCAGGGTGGTAATGGATGTCACAGTCGTAGTCGTTCTGTAACTATACCCACCTTCGTTTTCTCATGTTCAATTCTTTCTGATCGAAGATGTGCTGGAGGCTCTTATGATAGGTATAAATGGTGCATTTTGTACCGGAGAGATAGTGTCTCCAGATTTTAATAGCAAAAACGACTGCTCCTAACTCTAAGTCGTGGGTAGTGTAATTCTTCTCATGTACCTCGAGTTGACAGGATGCGTATGTGATGACTTTCCTTGGTGTGATACATCGCAATATACCACAAAATTATCTGTTTCTTCTGGGAGAGATAAGATAGGTGCACAACAAAGTTTCAGCTTCAACAATTGAAATGTTGCTTCTTGTTTGTCGTTCCAATCGAACTTCTTATCTTTCTAAGTTAAGGTCGTCAGAAGCTGGGCTATTTTGGAGAAATTCTCAATAAAGCGTCTATAAAAGCCAAGTAGACCTAAGAATTGTCGCATTTCGGTTGGAGTCTTTGGTGCTTCCCAATTCTTGATGGCTTCAATCTTAGATGGATCCAAATGTATGCCTTTGTCATTGATTACGTGACTGAGGAAATGCACTTCTCGAATCTAGAATTCGCATTTCAAGAATTTGGCATACAGTTTCTCTTTTCTGAGCAGTTATAAGACAAGCCTTAAGTGTTACTCATGATCTTCTTTGCTTTGTGAGTATATTAATATGTCATCAATGAACACAATCATGAACTTGTCTAAATAGGGTTTGCAGACTCTATTCATGAGATCCATGAACACAACTGGTGCGTTGGCCAGACCAAAAGGCATGACTAGGAACTCGTAATGATCGTAACGAGTCCTAAACGCAGTCTTGGGGATATCTTCTTCTTGGATTCTCAGCTGATGATATCCTGATCGCAAGTCGATCTTAGAATAGAAACTATAACCTTGTAGCTAATCGAATAAGTCATCTATCCTTGGAAGTGGATACCGATTCTTTACTGTCAATTTGTTTAATTCCCGATAGTCGATGCACATCCTAAAAGTTCCATCTTTCTTCTTCACGAACAAGACCAGAGCTCCCCATGGTGAGAAACTCGGTCAGATAAACCCTTTATCCAATAATTCTTGCAACTGATTGGATAGTTCTTGCGTTTCAGATGGTGCAAGTCGGTTTGGTGATCGTGCGATCGGTGCTGCTCCGGGTACCAAGTCGATACGAAACTCAACTTGTCTCGGTGGCGGAAGTCCGGGCAAGTCTTCGTGGAAGACTTCCGGGTAGTCTCGTACGATTGGTTTGTCAGCGAGTTATTTCTCCTTTGGCTTCTTTTCTGTCACATGAGCTAGGATAGCATGATATCCCTTTCTTAAGTACTTCCGAGCCTTCATTCATGGGATAATTCTTAAGGTGGCTCCACTCTTTTCTCCCTGAATTTCACCATCTGGGAGTGGGATGCGAACTATCTTCTCATGACAGACAATCCCCGCATGGTTCTTGGATAAGGAATCCATACTGATGACAATGTCGAAGCTCCCAAGTTTCACAGGCATCACATCTAAACTGAATGTGTGATCGCCCAGTTTAAAGAGCATTCTTTAAATATTTCTCCCGTTTCGATTAATTTACCGTCGGCTAATTCTATCGTATAAGATTCATCTAGTGTAGTGGGTGCTATACCTAGTAACGGACTAAAGTCGATAGAGACAAAACTTCTATCGGCACCCGTATCAAACAGAATAGAAGCATAGTGATACCAGTGACAATGTTGGGATCTTGACGGGCGTCTCATGCTCCAATCACAAAAGCCCTTCCAGGAGCTTGTTTTGTGCCCTGATTCCTTAACTTCGGGCAGTCCTTTATGAAACAGGTTCGATTGACACTAGGATTTGCTACAAAGGTGGTAGTCTTGCAATACTTGGTCGTATGTCCTGGCCCTTTGCATTTGGTACATGCAAAACTTTCACAGATGGTAACCGCACTTGTTGCATCTTGGGTTGCTCCCGGCATATGGCTTCCCTGCATTTGGCCCTGCTGTATAGGCCTTCACAGTTTCTGGCTTCTAGGCCTTCACGGTTTCTGGGTTCTTGGGAGTCTGGTGCCCCGAGTTCTTTCCATCCCATTTCCTTTTTCCACTGAAACCCTTCTTAGTAGAAAATGAAACCTTTCTTCACCAGTACCCTAGAACGAACAAATTGATTAGTCAGATTATGTGTCAACATTATAGCACTCTCAATGGTGGTTGGTTTAGATGAAGTCACCATACTCTGAATTTAGAGTACAAGGCCCCAAATGTACCTCTCAATCCTTTTGATTTCTGGAGTAACCATGTGTGGAACTAGTAGGGCTAGTTCATGAAATCGGGTAGTGTAGGTTGCCACATCAGCTTCGACCATGGCCAAATTCTAGAATTCATTCTCTAGTTTCTAAATCCCATTTCGGGGGCAATATTCCTCTTTCACCATATTCTTGAAGTCATCCCAGGTCATCTTGTATGCAACATCCATACCCAATGTCTGAACTTGGGCGTTCCACAAAGTAAGCGCTTTATCTTGGAAGGTGCAAGTATCATACTTGACCCTGCAGTCATTGGCACATTTGCTGATGTTGATAACCGATTACATTTTCTCAATCCAACATATGAGGCCAATTGCTCCTTCAGATCCATTAAAATAGTGAGGTTTGCAGTTTATGAAATCCTTATAGGTGCAACCTCTTGGAGCGTTATTGTTTTCTTGATTAATAGGGTTATCAGATTAAGATAATAATTATAAACAGTGACTTCTAAGTCAGGTATTTATATTGTTTGCATTTACCCATGGTGGCTCTAGATCCGTCTGCATTTCCGTTAGTACCGCTACCGGTGTTTGTGTTCCCGGATCCGCCTCCATTTCCGTTAGTGTTTCTACCGATGTTTGTGTTTCTGGATCCGTTTCCATTTCCTCCGCTGGCTCCACTGTTGTTGTTTCTCCGATTTCCTGATCCGCTTTCGGATCCAGTGTTTCGGTTTGCCTCGCTTTGAGCTACAGCGGCAGAAACTTCCTGAGCCACTAGCTGGGCTATGTCAGCAGCTGTCATTGGTTGTGTCGCCTCTGCATTTTCGGTGTTCTGTCGAGTGTTACGTCGGGTTCCTCCTCTAGATGCCATGTTTTTCTTTCTAGTATGAACACAAGAAAAAAAAATATAAGACAATATTCATACAGTAATTGTCAACATGAGCAGGAAATGTAAACAACCACAACAATCACAAACACCAAAAACATGCAAAATATATACATGGATTTAAACTTGATACATAGTTTTGCAAAATGATAAAAAATGGATAGGGGTATAAAGCCCTCTCAATACGAGTTTTAAATCCTAGTCTAAGTGGCCATAACCCGCTCACATAGGTCCATGAGAAAGGTGAGAGAACAAGCCTACCTGTGAGGCAGCGGTGGCAAGGATGGCACAAATAGCGGGGAGGGCTCGGGTCTGCTGCAGCTCCTCCTATAGGCCTGTCGCCTCCTGCTCCGCTGCTGTCATGCGGAGTTTAACCACAGTTATGCCCTCCTGGAGCTCAATGATCCTCTCATTAGCATCGGTCGTCCATTCCCCGATGCCCGTGAGGGCTGCGAGGTTGTCCCCCACCTTATCCAGTCGTGTGCTTACGTCAAGCACAGTCCTAGCCTTGTGGTATTGTACGAGGTCGAAACGGGCCATCAGTTGCTCGAGCTCTCAAACTCTCTGTACGTGCTCCTGCAGGTGCTCCACATCATCCTGTAGATCGTCGAGGCGGTCGTCGTGTCGGACACTGCGGGCCACAAGGAGGGGGCGGTCAACTTCATAGGCTGGCGAGTGACTGGTAGGGTAGTGGGAGTGCGGGAGGACTCTCCCACCTCATAAGTGGAGGGAGTACCTTCCTCGTTTACCCACCTCCGAAGAGTGGGGGCTACCCATCCCCATCGTTGAGACGAGGATCTGAGCCTCCTAGGTGCGAGGGCTGTTGGGGCAGGGGAAGTGAACCTAGCCTTCTTGGGCTTGGGCTCGAGAACCGCAGGAGTGGGGGAAGCTGGCCTCTTACAAGGTGGAAGTATCTTCTTCTGCGGAGTAATGCAGAAGCGGGCACCTCCCAGATGGGTGTAGACGTATGCATATGCAATGGCTGGGCGGATGGTCACCATAGTAGCGGGTACCTCCTCAGGATCCTTGATCATGGGCTCTTCCTCGGGACTAGATGGTAGTAGCGATGCTGGTGGTGCAAGAGATGAAGCTATCAAGGATATCGGTGATGCTGGCTCCTCGTCGGAGTCAGAGATAGAAATCCAACCATTATGAGACATGGCTGTGACATTTCAAGGTAAGTACAAATCATATAAGTCATGCAAATGTTTATGTAGTGCTATTATCGTGTCCTGTCTCTACGGCTATAGTCTAGGCTTACTAATGCAACCTAGTTCACTATAACCAAGGCTCTGATACCAGTTCTATCACACCCCGCATAGGGCGGAAACACAGGGTGCGACTGAGTAGGTGATTAATCATAGCCATTGGTTACAACAAACGACCTCTAAATGAAAATACATAATTAATATCCATGATTAATTGTATTATGATGACAACATGATCAAATAGTCACCCTAACGGTAACTTCAAAATTTGACAAGTTTTACAATTATAGCCTAATAGTTTAGACAATAAAAGGAAAACTCTAAAAGCTAGAATATGCATGATGACTCCAGTGTCTTATTTCCTAGATGCAAACTTCCTGACCGATCGTCAATTACCTGAGAAATACAGGCTAAAATGTCAACATAAAGTTGGTGAGTTTACAGGTTTAAGTAAGCAGTAAAATATGTTTCCTTTGGACTACGAGATTTCTAGTGTGTAAAGCATTGTTGATCAAACAATACTTATGTATGTGC
Source organism: Smallanthus sonchifolius (assembly GCA_023525975.1). NCBI lineage: Eukaryota > Viridiplantae > Streptophyta > Magnoliopsida > Asterales > Asteraceae > Smallanthus > Smallanthus sonchifolius. The sequence continues at coordinate 17,277,485 of CM042033.1, forward strand.
ATTGTTACCATAAGCTGCCATAACCGACACTTGATGTTTGTGTGTGAGCCCAATGTTCTGTCATGAAACATTGTATGTGTGTGTATGGACAGTATGCACCCGCTTTGACCTCCAGTTAAGGTTAGCGCGACTAACCATGGGTGGGAGTGTCAACCCAAATAGATTTATTCATGCGTTCCACGTCTGAATCAGCTAACGGTTATAGTATTCACGGGGACTTAGTATGACAGTTGCGTACTCATGTAACAATTAGTTTGTGTACTCGTATCCAAATATGAGCTATGTATTCTCCCCCGTATGTTTAAAAATCATTTAAATCATAGTAAAAGTGGGGCGTGAGACTCACCGTATCAACTGAAGCGGTGAGTGATGAAGTGTGCTGTAAGTCCAACGAGTGTTCGACCTAGCCGTGCCCTAGATTAATTCAGACACCTTCGGTCCTATGTAGTTGTTTATGAAGTGGGTTGATCACATGATCAATACCCGAAGTCTTGACCCTTGCATTGTAATAACTTACAAGGGTCCGACCCGACCGCCGTTGGTGATACGACTTGTTATTCAAGTTATTATATTTATTAAATTCTTTAACAAATATTGTGACTCAGTCTTTTGTTTAACCCAAAACCTTGTTTAAATTGATGCTTATGATAAATATATTTAACATATATATTTATTAAAATAGTCGTCGATTAATAAGACGTCTTAAAACAATAATTATATTATTTTATTATTTACATTTTTATGTCCAATGTATATGAGTGTGTATACATATATTTATTCATTGTAATTATATTTTAATATATCTTTATGAAAATAGATTAGCACGTCTTAAAAGTAATCATATTATTTTATATTTCTTTTTAACCCAATATATATATATTATGATTTTTACAAGCTATTATATATTGTCATGAAGGTATGCTTATAAATATAATTTTATAAAAATCTTCTTTTTGCATGCAAAATCATTTATATTCATAATAATTATAACTATTATTATTTATTATTAATAACTAAAAAAATATGTTTTTATAAATGAACTAATCATTTATTTTACCATGATGAAAAATAGGGTTTTATTTACACTTTTCAATCATTATTTATTATTTTTAAAACCCGACTTTTATACATTTAAAAATACGAACCGTCCCCGATACGTTTAAAACTCGGTATTTAAATTCTAATCCGGTTATAACCTAATATATCACCAACTATATTTACGTTAAAACAAAAACGAATCGAACCTCATGTAAATAGTCGGGAGAAGGTGACAGTGTTTACGCGAGACCCGATTCCTTCCCGTAATGTCCCGTACGACTCCGTAAGCTCCCGAAACGACCAGTAAGCTTCCCGTAAACATAACCCGACGACCGTAGGTGAGAAAATGAGACCCGAAAGAGTCGGTTCTCATCCGAAATATACCGTAAAAGTGGCGGAGGCTGTGACGGGAGGAAGCGGTGTACGGCGGTGTTCGTCGCGGACTATCGGGGGGTGGGACGGGCTGAGAAGGCTCGAACAGGGGCTGGGGAGGGTGTTGTTGGTGTTGTTGTTGCGAGAAGGAGGGGTGGTGAAGGTGGCGGGTGATGGAGATGATGAAGGGAAGATGTTCGGTGGTGGTTTGTGGTGGTGAGGGAGTTCGATGGAGGGGGGGATTGCTGCTGTGGTTTCGTGAGCCAAGAAGGGAGAACAAGGAAGGTGGTTGTCGGTGGAGTGTGGTGGTGGTGGTGTAGCTCGTAGATGAATCCGGGAAGAACAAAGGTGGTGGAGGGTGGCGGTTTTTGTGAAGGGTTGTGGTGTGGGTGGGAAAGGTGGTGTCGGGTGAGTGAGGGAGCCGAAGGAGAGAGCTAGAGGTGTTGTGGGGTTTGCTTTAGGCTTGTGTGGTTTGAACTCTTGCATGGTTCCTTATATAGCCATCAATGGAGGTGTTAACCACCAAATTATCAGGTGTGACGCTCGTTATAAGTTCGGAGTAATACCCGCGTGTCGGTATTTTTCATTGTAATTACGTGTCAGGTTTGAGTCGGTAAAAATAATATATACGTTTAGTAGTTCGGGTAAAATACGTGTCCGTTTCGTGTGTTTAAATTATATAATTTCAATCTCATGGGTATCCTCTAATATATATACATATATACAAAGAGAATGTTTTGAGTCGTTCAAATATTAAATTTAGTTTATCACTAACGTGATATGGGGTTCGTTGTGCCTCTAATATTTCCTGTGTAATTGTGTGTTGGTTGGACTCTACTAGACCGGGTTAGACCTAATTAATTTTAAAATTAGTCTAACATGCCCAATTTAGTGTAATAATACTCAGAAAATGACGTGGTAAATTACCAGTTGTCACATTAACTAAACCGGAACCGTTCCTGAACCGGTTAAAGTTAATCCGGTTTCAAACCGGCACAAACCGGCACAAACCATAGGTTATAAACCGGTTGAGGGGTCTTGGATAGAGAACTAGCTTTTCGAACCGCTTATTACTGTTAAAATGGGAACTAGCCGTTTTTTACCATTTTCTAACGGCTCTATTGCCGTTGTTAGCGTTAAAACGAGTTTTTTGGACCATCTTGATCCTCTATGTTAGTATAAATAAGTATTGGGTTTATTGGTTCGATTACAACACTTTTCTAGATCTAAAAAACACAAAAAACACTAAAAAAAACGTAGCAAGTATCAAAACGCTCACAATCTCACATGGCTAACTCAAGTGCTCAAGTTTCCTTTGAAGCCGGTGCTTGCTCGAGTAAATTAACCGTGTTTAGGATCATTCCAACAACGAGAAACCCATGTTTTTTTTAAAATACGATTTATGTGAAATGTCCAATGGTAGTGAAAATGCCTCGATGATGGAATATATTGTGGTTCGTTTCTCAACGCCCAATCCAACTCCACATTGAGATCACATGTGGAAAAATATTTTAGGGTGGTGAAAAACAATCCGGCTCGTGGTCAAACACAAATATTAATCGATAAAGGTATTTGGAATTTCAACGTCGACATAGTTCGTGATAGGATGACACAATTTGTTATTCAAGAAAGCTTGTCATTTGATCACTTTGACAACCCACGCTTGACGAAGATGATTCAAGATATGCTCCAACCTCATTATCAATATGTAAGTCGTTCTACTCTTAGACGTTATTGTTTAAAATTGTGGAAAAACACTAAAAATCAATTACTTAAAGGTTTTGAAAATTTAAATATTGGTATTAACTTAATTACCGATGTTTGATCGACTCTTCATGGTTTACCGAAATTGTAACTTTGCGTTACCTCACATTGGGTTGATCCCGATAAATGGCAATTGACGAAACGTACGATTGCGTTTGAAGTGTTTGGATATCCACATACCATAGAAAATTTATTTTATCTTTTAAATCAAATAATAGAAACTTTTAAATTTCAAGATAAAATATTTTCAATGTCTTTTGATAACGCCTCAAATAATAGAACCATGGTTCAAAAATTTATATTAAAATATCAACCTATTTATAACGGTGTTTTTTCCATAGTCGATGTATTGCACACATCATTAACTTGATTGTGGAAGACGGACTCACAGTTAACGATTTAAAAATAATAAAATAATCTTTTAAAAATATGTTATGCGAACTGTTAGTAGAAAACGATATACGAAATATAGAAAATTATGTTGCCAAATGAATAAACCTTTTCTTTTGTCCCGAATTATGATGTACCAACTAGGTGTAATTCCACTTGAAAAATGTTTGACAACGCGGTACAACAAAGAGGAACTTTAGAAATGTTCCATGATGAACTTGCTAGTAACGCTGACGTTATTAGATTTCCTAGAGTGGGTTGGGCATGTATTGAAAGATTAACCGCTATGCTTGATGATTTTAAAAGCACAACCCCATGTTTTTGGGGAGTTTATTATTCCATAAGTTGTTTAGTAATTAAACAATTATATTTAATGTGTACCAAATTAAACGATTTTGAATTTCACGGCGAAGTTTATGAAAAAAATGATAATTCCAATGAAACAAAAAATTAAAAAAATATTTTAAAGATATGTCTCCCGTTATTAGTTATTACTTGTGACGCCGCATTGAATCCGTGCTTAAATGTATACGCGATTGAAATGTTAATTGACAATATAGTTAAGATTTGAATTTGAATGATGAAGATCCCCTTTTGCTAAAAAAATAATACAAAATTTTAACAATTGTTTACAAAGTATGTTTGATCATTATTTACTTAACTATGGTTTCACATCAAATATACACGATGCAATGAGTGCAGCGTCAAGTAGTAGCTTAAAGAGGAACCCAAATTTAAGTTTATATAATCCTTTAAAAAACGAAGCTAGTAAACTGTCTTGGGGTGACACCCCAAATAGCGAACTCTGGATGTATATTGAAACTGATTTTTTAGCAACTATGTCGCCCGATGTTTGTGACAACTTTAATATTTTGGGTTGGTGGAAAGAAAAGGAACCCCCAATATCCCATTCTAGCCGCCATGGCTCGTGACCTACTAAGCATCCAAGCTTCTACGGTAGCTATGAAATCATCTTTTTCTCTTAATGGTAGGGTTTATTTATCTGAAGAACGAGGCTCACTCCAACGGCATTGGAAGTGTGTATTTACTTGAAAGTGTGTATTCGCTTGAAGGGCTAATTGGACCGGGCGTCTTTTTCGATTTGTGACTTTTATCCTTTTAAATTTTAAATAAATAAACTTTTAAAAAAGAAATAAATTTTGTTTATGAATACATAGGAAAACGATAACGTGATAACTTATTGAACTCTTAGATCATGTGGTATGGTCTCGTGAGAGACCTCACACTAGTGAAGGAGAGGGCACACCACCCTCTTGTTTTCGTGAGGGGGTTAGTGAGCATCATCCGTGAGGTTCTTCACGTGAAGGAGAGGAGAAGAAGAAGAACATGTGTGTTGTAGCTTGTGTCTGTACATTTGTACCATTGTTTAATTCATTTAATTCTCACACAATTCTCACTTACTTGGGTATTTTCCTTGCCAAGTGAGGTTGGTGTGAGATTTGTATAATTTGACGTGGCGCCACGTGGCAACCACTTTTCTTCTCACTAAACCCTTACTCACTCGGGTATGTCATGTGCCTGTAAGAATTCTAAATTTTAAAATGATATAATTGTATTAAAAACAACTACAAAAACCTCATGAATATTAACTTCACCATTTAGATTTTGCCACGTGTACTATTGTTTATATATATTTTTTTTTCAAAATCATCATCAAAGGTGAACCAGCTCCGATTACTATGGTAAGGTGCGCAACACTATTAAGGTCATGGGGTTTATCTTGACTGGTTCATGTTATTTTTATTTTATTATTTAATTTGGAGTAAAGTGCTGTTTTTGTTTTTGGGGTTTAGTCATTTTAGTCATTTTTATCAAAAAATTTTTTTTAGTTTTTTCATACTTGACTTTTTAAAATTTAGTAATTTTCATTCACCTGAATAACTTCTTCTACATTTTAACGTCTACAGTTTATGCTATTTTGGTACAGAACAGTTGGTATGGTTGTAATCTGTCTAAGAAGGATTTTTGAAAATACCAAATTGCCCCTGATTTAACGTTAAAATGTAGACGGAGTCAGTCAGGTTGATGAAAATAGCTAAATTTTGAAAAGTCAGGAACGAAAAAGCTAAAAAAAATTTTTAGATGAAAGTGGCTAAAATAATCAAACCGTAGTGACGAAAATAAAACTTTACTCTAGATTAAAAATTAGTTATTTTATTTACAATAAATCTAAGAAGCCTCTGCCATTAACCGCTGCAATTTGACATTAGTTAAGAAATATTTTAGTAAAATATATTATTTAAAGTTTAGTATTTAAAATTAACTAGTTGGATTTCACACGCGATGCTGTCGGAATTTCGTATAATTTATAAACATAAAATTAGAAGTTACAAAGTTACGTTGTGTGCGGTACTACTTCAGTACGGGTAGTGAAAAAATATCGAAACGGAATTGTATCGAAACAAAAAGATCATAAAAATAAACACCGGTACCAATGTAGATCTGGCGGTATCGAGTTTGGCAATCATATTTTAAAATTTATAGCCTAATATTAATTATAAAGAATAAAATTACTAGAAAAAAAAAATAAAAAAATAGATTTAAAGAAAATGTAAAAAGAAAGCTCTAACACCTCAAAAATCCAAGGAACCAAAAAGTACAAGGGCTAGTATAGCAAGTAGCCCAAACTTCAGAGGCTAAAAATGGAAAATGGATAAAAACTACCCATGACAGACCGTCACCATGGATAACGCTCCGTGTCGGCCGTAACTGACCATCACAGAAAGGTAGCGACCTGTGCCGCATAAGGGTTAAGGCGGTCTAGGGTTTTCTAAAGAGTTGACGCGTGGCTCCTGACTCAAACTCGTGATGGACCGTCATGAGCTCGTAACGGTCCTTTACGTGGTTAGGAAGTGTGTGGCCGCCAAGGCCTCCATGACGGACCGTCATCACCCATAACGGTCCGTCATCGCATGAAAATTTGCCTATATAAGGAAATCAAGTATAGGTTCAATTCACAACAAACCAAACACACAATCAACACACACATTCTGTAAGTCGTGACTAGCCCCGACTCACGTTAGCAAGTACGGTTTAACGCTAGTTCGTTAACAAACATAGTAGACAGTCTTGAAGTAATGTTCCAATTATACATTTATGTTTCGGTTAACTACCATTGAGCTAAGATATACTTACATTAAGAAATGTTACTATGGTTTAGGATGTTGTGCAAAGTATTTGTTCTATCTCAGTTAAACTAAGATGAAATACTGTCAATGTGAGTTCCTCTAAACTGAAATGTGTACTCCATTTTATTTATAACATTTTGGTATCTTGAAACATTGTGGCCTCTCCGTACTCCATTGGACATGATTCTCTATTCATGTATATATAACGCGTAATAAGTGCTTAATACGTTCCATATGGGATGGGACCCAGAAGGGTCACTAGTTATATAGGCTCATGGGTGTTCCATAAGAAGCTCACATATGTGTTCTATGAGTGGGAATTGAGAAATTACATTGTACTCCATGTGGGTTTCAAGATACATTGGGATTTTAAAATGTTTTGTTTATGGACTCACAAACTTATGTTGACCATTTTCTTTAAATGTTGAACTTTGACGATGGATTCAGCTGTTGAATTTAGTGCAATAATGTATGATGAGGTGGCTAGTCAAGAACCACCAAAGGTGGAAAACATGAAGAGGTTGTATATAAGTTTAAGCCGGGAGTAGTAAAATCCCATGGAGGGGAGGATATAACTTGGATTAAAATATCCAAGGATTTAAATGTCGTACTTGTCAAAAACTTGCTCATCATGTTATTCGTTACCTAAACGTCCAATGCCACAATTGCAACGAAATTGGGCATTATAAGAGTGATTGCCCTAGACCACCTAGGAAAAAGCCCGGTGGTGAGGTAAAGGGTGTAAGTCGTGTATTTATACTAGGAGGAGGAGAAAAGAAAGAGAATGCAAAATTAGTGGCAGGTATGTTTCTCGTCAATAATATTTACGCCAAAGTATTGTTTGACATAGGGGAAAATAGGAGTTTTCTCTCGTGTGCCTTCACTCCATATTTAGGCAAGAAACCTACTCCACTCGGTTGTGCTTACATAGTTGAAACTGAGTGGGGAACAAATTGGGATAACCGAATCGTACATAGACTGTCTCATCAATTTAGGTGATGAATATGTATTAGTCAAACTAATGCCTATGAATATGAGCGAGTACAATGTTATCCTAGGAATGGACTAGTTAAACCAGTATTAGGCACAAATTGATTGTGATCAAAGAAATGTTAAGATAAGCAAACCAAATAGAGAATGTGTGATAATACGAGGTGATACAGTAACAACAAGATTGAAATTATTCCGGTTGCAAGAGCTAAGAGATATTTAACTAAAGAATGTAGTACCTTCTTAGCCTATGCTCTAAATGTTAAGACCGAAGGATAAATTACGGATATACCCGTAATTTGTGATCACCCGGATGTCTTTCCGGACGAATTACCTGGTCTTCCACCTGATCGTCAGATCGAATTCCGAATCGAGCTTATACCTGAAGCCAAACCCGTTGCAAAATCTCCTTACCGCCTAACTCCTTCAGAATTAAAGAAAATAATGAAACAAATTCAAGAACTCTTAGACAAAAGGTTCATTCGTCCAAGTACTTCACCATGGGGGGCACCGGTGTTGTTTATGAAAAAGAAGGACAGAAGCATGCGAATGTGTATAGACTATCGAGGATTAAATAAGCTAACTGTGAAGAACATGTATCCATTACCTAGAATAGACGACACGTTTGATCAGTTACAAGGAGCTAATTATTTCTCAAAAATTAAAGGTACACGAGAAAGATGTACCAAAGACTGCTTTTAGGTCCAGGTACGGACACTACGAATTTCTGGTCATGTCATTTGGTCTAACAAATTCCCCTTCTGCATTTATGGACTTAATGAATAGAGTCTGTAAACCTTTCCTTGATAAGTTTGTCATCGTATTCATCAAAGATTTTCTTATCTATTCCTGAAGTCAAGAAGAACATGCCAGTCACCTTGGAATAATTTTAGAAATCCTGAGACGAGAGAAATTGAATGCAAAATTTTGCAAATACGAGTTTTGGAAACGAGAAGTACAATTTCTTGGGCATGTGAAGCTATATTGAAAAAGGGATACAAGTAGACCCAATCAAGATTGAAGCTATATTGAAATGGGAAACCCCGAGAACTCCGACTAAAGTTAGAAGCTTCCTCGGATTAGCGGGTTACTATCGAAGGTTCACTCAGGACTTCTTGAAACATCCTACTTTTTCTTTATTATTTTATCAGAGTTTAATTTGCGAAAAACGGTCCCAGTTTCATAAAAACCTTGTCATTAAAATGACAAAGGTAACTTTTTATTATAATATTGTTTTACATAAGATGATATAATATACATCATACTACATAGGGATTCTTCGATTCCGACCTCTCCGTCCTCAGGAAGCTTTATTCCACGTGCCTCTTTCCGGAAGTGTTTGAAAAACGTTTTTGAATTAGCTTACGCTAAGTAACTACCCTACATATTTTCATTTCGTTATGAACCCTTTAGGTTCTTATTATTGTTCAAGTTTCTTAGGGTCTCGGTGCCCCCATGACCATCTCCGGACGTACCTCCGGTCACGTCATTCGTATATTTTATGGGTGTTCTAACCCCCTCGCGACCAACTTCGGACGTACCTCCGGTCCGAATTTTTAGCAAGGTCCTTATACTTGTCAGTATAGACCCCTTGCATTTGTCAGCCCCGTAGGCTTGGAATCTTTTCCTCAGCCCTGTAGCTTTGGAATCTTTTTCCTCAGCCCCGTAGGCTTGGTATCTTTTTAGTTTTCTTCTTTATTATTGAGATCCACCTTACAGGCGGGGTATCTCTTTTCATTTGGGTCCTTGAGTATTTTAGACTCACAGCCCCCAAATGTATCAAGCATTTGTTTTCATTTTACGTATATGGTTGACTTATTTCCTAACCAGTCCTTACCTTAAAACTTCATAACGGTTTCTCCATGATGCATTAAAAAGGTTTATATATAGGAAGTACCAGTGGCGTATCCACCACCCCTTTAACACTTCGTGATTACTCCGTTATTTCATTTTAGGGTTTAGACTCATTTCATCACACTCATTCATATTTCCACGTATCATCATGCATTCACGTATTCATATTCATCATGTATTCATGTGTTCAATTTTATACACGCCATATATTGTAAACTGGGGTGATTTTCCTTCCAGTGTAGTACCTCCAACAGTGATGTTCCCAGGAAAGAGTGACGCGAATAGGAGAGATTTATACACCACTCTTTCCTTAGACAGAACATTCCGTTTGTCAGATAACTACATACCAGCTGGAAATTCTCCCGTACGTTTACTATATTCTTATTACTGTCTTTTAGTCTACACCCCTAAACATTTATAATGGTTTCACCACGAAGCATCAAAGAGATTAATATATAGGAAGTACCAGCGGCGTATCCACCACCCCTTGGACACGTCGTGACTACTCCATTATTCCCGTTTAGTGTTTACACTAACCCTTTATTATTCCGTACCCTCGTCATATACATATCACATAACACATATCATTTAAGCATATGATTCACATAATAGTGTCTAGGGTACGGGTCCAGTGTACTTACATTATCCTTGGATAGTTTCCTAGTTCGTTCCTTGCTAAAATGTCTCTCCGTTCTTTGCTCGTACCTTTAACGCTCCGCACTCATAGCGTACCATAGTCATACTTAAACGCATCGCGGAATCTTCTTGCATGTTCCCCAATGTTATGTGTGTGTAAGTTTGTGTGTTTGATGTTTCAAAAGTGAACGACAACTTCATCTATCTATAGGCCGAGTTTGCAACCATATCGGATCGACATGCTTGGTGATATAGGTCCGCTATCGCCCTCCTGCCACCTGTCTGGCGTATGCCTGATAAAACAGACCGTTTGCGGCTGGGCTATCGGTCCGCAATCCATGTCGTGGCATGTCGGACCGTTATGGACCTCATAGCGGTCCGACTTAGGGCTGAGTCATCAGACACGTATCCGCCACGTGTTATTCTCACACCATTGCCTTAACCAGCACATAACGGTCCGTTTGGGATCTAATAGCGGTCCGCTATCAGTCCAAATTTCATATTTTGGTATTTTTAGCCTTCCATCTTTGGGGTATTTACACTTAGGCCCCTGGACTTCTGTTTTCTTTAGAAATTGGGATGTTACAATTCTCCACCCTTAAATTAGGTTTCGTCCCCGAAACCTGCTAATCTTTAAATAACTGAGGATAATTCTTTTTCATCTCAACCTCATTTTCCCAAGTCATTTCAGATCCTTTTATGTGCCTCCAATGCCCTAATACTTGCTTGAGTGTTTTATGACATAGTTGTTTATCTTTTGTGTCTAGAATCTTGATAGGTTCTTCAATATAAGTTAGTTTATCATCAACTTCTATTTCTTCTAAAGGAACGTGTGCAGTCTCATCAGCTAAAAATTTCCTTAAATAAGATACATGGAACGTGTTGTGTATCTTATTCAATTCTTCCCGTAGTTCTAGCTGATAAGCTACCTTTCCAACTCGTTTAATGATTTTGAAAAGACCAATGAATCGTAGACTTAGCTTTCCACGTTTCTTGAATCAGATTAGACATTTCCAAGGAGATACTTTCAATAAGACATAATCTCCTTCTTAGCATTCTATCGGTCTACGTCTCTTATCTGCGTATGAGTTCTGTCTATCTTGTGCAGCTTTCAAACTTGCTTTGATTAAGTCAAGCTTTTCTGACGTGGCTTGAACTATTTCTTTGCTGCCCAACTCTTTCTGACCAACTTCTCCCCAGCACACGGGGGTTCTACATCTTCTACCATATAGCATTTCATATGGCGGCTTACCAATGCTGGAATGGTAGCTGTTATTGTATGAGAACTCTACTAATGGCAGATGATTATCCCAACTTCCACCGAAATTAATTATACAAGTGTGCATCATATCTTCAAGAGTTTGTATTGTCCTTTCACTTTGTCCGTTAGTTTGAGGATGATATGCTGTGCTGATTAATAATCTAGTTCCCATCTCTTCATGGAACTTTTTCCAGAAACGTGAAGTGAAACGAGTATCTCGATCAGAGACAATCGAGACTGGCACTCCATGTCTGGAAACATTCTCTTTAATGAAAAAAATAGCTAACTTTTCTTAAGAGTATGTCTCATGTATTGCTAGAAAATGAGCACCTTAGTTAGCCGATCTACAACCACCCAAATGGTATCATAACCTCTAGCTATTTTGGGTAGCTTGGTTATGAAATCCATACTGAGATGTTCCCACTTCCATTCCGGGATTTCTAACGGTTGTAATCTCCTATAAGGCTTCTGATGTTCTGCTTTAACTTGAAGGCAAGTTAAGCATTTTGCTACATACTTCATGATATCAAATTTCATTACGAGCCACCAATATTCTTTGCACAGACCTTGGTAAATCTTTGTAGCACCCGGATGAATAGAATATCATGATTTATGAACTTAATCGAGAATCTTAAGTCTAAACTCTCCTAATCGTGGTATCCACATACGACCAAATCGAGTATTGACTTTATACTCATTCTCTTCTAGAAACTTCTCCTGACCAGCCATTATTTCTTTCTTAACATTCTCACCTTTTAATACTTCGATTTGTGCGTCTCGAAGCTGGCTCATGAAATCAGGAGTTATCACTAACTTATATGCTTTCACCCGAATAGGATGATGCCCTTCCTTGTGGCTTAGAGCATCGGCTACCACATTAGCCTTTCCGGGATGATATAAGATTTCACAGTCATAATCTTTGACTAGTTCCAACCACCGTCGTTGCCTCATATTTAAGTTTTTCTAGTCAAAGAAATACTTAAGACTTTTGTGGTCTGTATAAATCGCACACTTCGTTCCGTATAAATAATGCTTCCAGATCTTTAGTGTGAATACCACCGCAGCTAATTCTAGATCATGAGTTAGATAGTTTACTTCATGTGTCTTTAGCTGTCAAGAGGCATAGGCTATAACCTTTCCTCTTTGCATCACAACACACCCTTGTACTAGCTTGGAAGCATCAGAGTATACCACAAAATATTCTACTCCTTCTGGCAATGCAAGAACTGGAGCTTGTGTCAATCTTTCTCTCAATATCTGGAATGCCTTCTCCATTCGTATTTCGAGTTAGCTTAGTTAATTAGGTGGCTATCTTAGAGAAGTCCTCGATGAACCTTCTATAATAGCCAGCTAATCCCAAAAAACTCCTAACTTCCGATGGATTCTTAGGTGGAGACCATTTCATCACACTCTCTACCTTTGCTGGGTCTACAGAGATACCTTCTGCGTTAATAATATGACCTAGAAATTGAACTTACTTCAGCCAGAATGCACATTTTGAGAATTAGGAGTACAATTTTGTAACATTTGAAAAATTTTCGTGCCTAATATTAAAAAAAAATAAAAAAATAAGTTAAAGGACCATAAATGTAAACACATTAAAGATTAGGGACTAAAAATAAAAATTCAGAAATTTTGATGGTAGCGGACCGCTACCTTATATAACCGTCCACTACGTGGTCCCAAAGGCAATAATGAGGGAATGACACATGCCCTGATGAGTCATTAGGGTTTCTGACGCGTGTCACAGGTAGCGGACCGCTACTAGATTCTTGTCGGTCCGCTTCGGCTACCTCAGTTGGGTGGCGGACCGCTACCTTGTAGCTTAATGATCTGCTAGCCGCAAATTCCACCGTAACTCTGGGACCGACACGTGTCATGTTGACTGTTTAGGGTTTAGGTGGTAGCGGACCGCTACCCGCCATCATAACGGTCCGCTACGGACCTCAGATCAGCCTATAAATAGAGATTCAATTGCCGTTCAATTCCAAAACACTCAAAATCAAATTCCAAGTTCTTGTAAGCCATTTCCACTCTCATAAAACCACTCATGCTCATGTGTTTAAGTTCCTGAGGTGCCAGATCATCATAGAAGTAACCAAGAAGCTAGGAAAAGCTCATTTGGAGAAACCAAGCAAGGTTCTTAAGAAGAGACGCTGCCCATTAGGACACTTACTCAAGAAGATTCCTAAAGTCCAACCTCTGTCCAGGTGAATACTTGTATTTTTATAAAATGATTTCAAAACTGAAAATAGTTTTGATTATGCTCTAACTTGAATGAATTTATACAACCATTTGTTTCATAAGGTGATTTACTATATAGCAGTTAGCCCATAGAGTCACATATATATACACGTGTTACAGATGAGATGTTGTAACAGGGCTAGGGGTTGAACCCTTGGTTGTCGTAAAGCCTATCGCAGTAAGCGTAAGGCAGATAGACCTAAAAATATATCCAAGGTCCCTGGTGTGGCTGGTGGTTAGTCCGTTGACTGTGTAAATTGACCAGAAACTATGGGAAAATTGTTCTATTTATTCACGCTTGTCAGATTATGATTCCAATATACTTGTATTCACCAGTTTATACTGATAAAATATTTTCAAATGTTTTTACAGGTAACCAAGGTTGAAACATTTTGATTAGCCATATGATGACAAGGAAAATGATGTCATGAAAAAGGGAACATCCACCCTAGACATCAGTTGAAAGAACGGACTCATGTAAAACCTTGGTTTTGTAAATTAAACGTTTGTGTACTATATCAGGGTTTATCCATGTTATAAATGAAATGAAACGGGAGATTCCCCGTCTTTTGAAAAGATCCTGAGTTATAAAAATATTCCGCCGTGTATATAAATCTCTGATGAAATAAAATTAGAAACACGTACCAATTGTTGGTCGCACGCCCGGGTGGGCTAAACCCGGGGTGTGACTATCAGAGCCATTTGTTTCACCATATTATATACTAGAATCTAGTATTTACGCTATAACTTGATTATGATATTATTTGGTTTTAGCAATTAAGATACTCAGGTAAGGTATCTAAGCTTAAACCAGTATAGACTGTCTGCTAAGAAAAGTAGGTAGATCTCCATAATAATTAAGTGATAACTATTCAGATGTCTGGAAATAGTTACTATACTTATATCTTCAGACGATCTGAAGAAGAACTTTATCATCCTACGGGATCCATGCAAAATCCTGTAATCAATCCTGATACTGGTGAATCCTTTTCAGATCCTATCATTGTCTCGGACAATGAATCTTATCATCAAAATCAATCTAGCTCATCCTGGATGGAAGCTACTTTAGATTTTGAGAACCGGAGAACTGATACTCCACCTTTAAATCAAATAGATATAAATGAAGCTGGACCGAGTCGGTCTACTAAACTAAGGATGCGTGAACGAACTCCGACCGAGCATGTGCATGTATCTGTAGAAGAAAAGGAGGAAGTCTATGGGAAGTACCAGAAGAAGAGGAACCTAATGAAATGGAAATGAGAGATCCATATATATCATGAAGGTACTTCAAATCCTTATACTCTTCCAACAATGTTAGAGGAGTATATTGAAGAACCAACTGATGGTCCCGATGATCCATACCATAATGTGTTTAATGACACGTTATTTGGTATTCGTGAACCACCTCATTAGTATAATTATTCTTCAGCTCATCTTGGAACACCCATAGAATTCCTTGATCGTGCTTTAAGAGAAACTGATGAAGTCAAGAAAGAATCAAGGCAGCTCAAGGAAAGGGTTCTTCAACTGGAGAAAGAAAAGAAAAATAAAAGAAAATATAAAAGTAAAGGGTGAAATAACTAGACGTATCGGTAACCATCCGACCGGTATGTAGTTATATGGCAAACTAAATGTTCTGTCTAAGGAAAGAGTAGTGTATAAATTTCTCCTAGACCCGTCATTCTTTCCTGGGAACAATTTAGTTGGAGGTACTACTCTGGAACGATAACCACTCTAGTATACTAAATATAATAAATCGGACAAATTATTATTTCAGTATGTAAAATATAAAGTATAAATAAAAGTATTCTTGTTCTATTCAGATGACTGGAAAAGGAAAAGGTCCCTTCTATGTTAAAAAATATGCTCCGCCTGGATATGAATTCCAGCTAACAAATGAAACAGATTTAGAAATTGGAACAAGTTCAAGACATTTGGAAGTAAATATCGAAGCTTAGGGGAATTAACTCCTCCGACAAATCCCTATGTACCTTCCGTCAGTTTTCATTCTACTATTACAGCAGCAAGTCGAAATCCTGATTATGGAGAAAATCCTTATTATAATCCTTATTGTTATCAGGGACTACCTGAAATCCCTTATGAAAATAATTCTACTCCTGAAGGAGAAGAAAGAGAAGATTCAAATAGGCCATATGAGTATTATGAGCCTACGAATGTACAAAATCCTCAAGAAAACGAGGAGAGTTCTGATAAGGATAATATTAGAGCCTTACAGGAACAAGTAGCAGAATTGGAAAAAGAAAATCATTGATTAGCATCTGTAGACACCTAGAATAGAGCGTTAAGACAAATGCTAGAAAATGCCCGTAATTAGGGTTACATGTAAATTTCCTTTCCGGTCTTTGTAAAATATATTCCGAATATTAATAAAATTCCTCTTGTGAATATAATGTCAAAACGAGGTTTTTCTTATAATACAAGGGGCAAGAGAAAACAAATCCAAAATGAAAATTCTAAACAACTGCAACAGAAAACAAAAATAAAGAAAATGGTTACAGAAGGAATAGAAGAAGCTCTTCCTAAAATTCTCAAAGCCATGAAGGAAGATAAAATAAAAAATAAAATGGCCGAATCTAAAAATAATCATCATGAAGAAAACCATAGTTCAAATAGAGATAATTCATCAAGTAATGGTGAAGAAGTTAGCAAGAAAAGAAAGAGGAATAGGGGATGTACGTTCCGTGCATTCCAAGGATGTAAACCTTTGGAATATGCTGGAAATGAGGGAGCAGTGGCAGCCCTGAGATGGCTGGAGAAAACCGAGTCTGTGATTTCCATCAGCAAATTTGCTGATGAAGATATGGTACTTTATTCATCAAATTTATTCAAAGATGAAGCATTGGAGTGGTGGAATTCCATTGTCCAGGCCATGGGCCGACACAAGGCCTATGCCATGGAATGGGAAGAATTCAAGGAGATGGTAATTCAAAGATTTTGTCCCATTAATGAAAGAGAGAGAATATAAACCAAATTTCTAAATCTCCGTATGGAAGGAACTAAGAATCAGGAGTATGTCTCCAAGATGTTTGGGTATGCTCGTTTATTTCCACACCTCTCAACCCCCGAACCCAATCTTATCAAGAGATATATTTGGGGTGTTGCGGAAGAAATCAGAGATATGGTCAATGCTACTATGCCTCAGACCATTGCATCTTCCGTACAGCTAGGAGGAATCCTAACTAACGCTATGATAAGAAAACAAGAAGAAGGGAAGGCAAGGGAAGTGGCCAGGAGGGCTACAGAGAATTAGAAAAATTCTCCTTGGAAAAGAAGAAATCAGCCTGTCAAAGGAGGATTTAATTCTTCCATCCGTGAATGCAAGATTTGCAAAAAAAGGCATACTGGAGAATGCTTCTTTAATAAATATTATTGCCATTTTTGTAAGCAGGGCATGTTTTTGAAAACTGCCCAAAGAAGAGAAATATCTCCTGTTTCAATTGTGGAGTGACTGGCCATTTTAAATCAACCTGTCCAAAGCTTAATCAAGCAGGATCTAGTGGGACAAAGGCCAATGAAGGAAACAAGAAAAATGTACGAGCTATCGTACTTAATAATCATTGATGCTGCAGCTGTCCCAGATGCATTCACTGGTACATTCCTTATTGACAATATTTATGTTAGAGTATTATTTGACTCTGGTGCAAATTTAAGTTTTATTGATTATAAATTATGTAATCTATTAAACAAGCCTTTAGTTCCATTAGATAGGTTTTATGAAGTAGAAACGGCTGAGGGAAATCTCGTCAAGATCTTCGAAATTCTAAATGACTGTGTTATTACAATATCATGACACATCTTACCTGTGCAGTTAATGCCTATGACATTATCAGGATTCGATGTTGTCTTAGGAATGGATTGGTTAGCTAGTAACCAAGCCCATATCCTTTGTGATAAAAAGGCCATAGAAATCCAGATTCCTTCTGGAAAACCTTTAACAATCTATGGAGACAAACAAAATCAACCTCTGGTAATCATCTCAATGCTGAAAGCAACTAAATGCCTTCAGAAGGGATGCATTGCATACTTGGTTTAGATTTCTACTAGTACAAAGGATAATAAAATCGAAGAAGTACCGGTAGTAGCTGATTAAACAGATGTATTTCTAGATGAATTACCTGGTATACCATTAGAAAGAGAAGTCGAATTTAAAATCAATCTTGTACCAGGAACAACTCCTATTGCCAAAGCTCTGTACCGATTAGCCCCAACTGAAATGAAAGAATTAAAGAATCAATTGGATGAATTACTTGAAAAATGATTCATTCGCCCAAGTTCATCTCCTTGGGGTGCTCCAGTTCTTTTCGTTAAAAAAAAGATGGTACAATGCGGATGTGCATTGATTACCGGGAGTTAAACAAAGAAACAATTAAAAATCGTTATCCTCTTCCTAGAATCGATGATCTATTTGATCAATTACAAGGTGCTTGCCATTTTTCAAAAATAGATCTTCGATCAGGATATCATCAATTGAAAGTTCAAGAAGAAAATATTCCAAAAACTGCTTTCCGAACCAGACATGGACATTCTGAGTTCATGGTTATGCCATTCGGACTTACTAATGCTCCTGCCGCATTTATGGATATGATGAATCGTATCTATAAACCCTATCTAGATAAATTTGTAATCGTTTTCATTGACGATATACTTATTTATTCTAGAAATGCGGAAGATCATGGAAAACATCTCAGAATAGTACTTGAACTTCTGAGAAAAGAGAAATTATATGCTAAATTCTCTAAATGTGAATTTTGGCTTAGAGAAGTACAATTTTTGGGTCATATAGTGAATGCAGAAGGTATTCAAGTAGACCCATCCAAAATTGACTCCATATCCAAATGGGAAATTCCTAAATCTCCAACAGAAGTCCGTAGTTTCTTGGGCCTTGCAGGATACTACAGACGATTTATCCAATATTTCTCTAAGATTGTAGTTCCTCTGACTACTTTAACTCGTAGGAATGTAAAGTATGAATGGGGAACAAAGCAAGAAGAAGCTTTCCAAACTCTGAAAAAGAAACTGACTCAGGCACCCATACTGGCTTTGCTAGATGGCAATGAAGATTTTGTTGTCTATTGTGATGCTTCTCACAACGGTCTAGGTTGTGTGTTAATGCATGAAAACAAAGTTATTGCCTATGCATCTCGTCAGTTAAAGACCCATGAAAAAAATTACTCAACTCATGATCTAGAGTTAGGTGCCATAATTTTCACCCTGAAATTATGGAGACACTATCTCTATGGAGTTAGATTTACAGTTTATACTGACCATAAGAGTTTGAAATAAATCTTTGGTCAGAAAGAACTAAACATGAGACAAAGAAGATGGTTAGAGATATTAAGTGACTATGATTGTGAAATCTGTTACCACGAAGGTAAGGCAAATGTTGTTGCAGATGCCTTAAGTAGAAAAGAAAGAGGGAAACCTAAACGGATTCATGCTCTCAGACTTGAACTTTGTGTAGATCTCATGTCTCAATTAAAAGATGCTCAACATTATGTTCAAACAGAAGAAGATTTAGAACAAGAAGGAATGGAGATCATGGTTAAACAGTTAGCTAAAGGAGACAATGAAATACTTCGTATGAATAAAAGAATCTGGGTTCCGATCATAGGAAATCTTCGGGAAAGAATACTCGAAGAAGCGTATAAATCAAAATATATGATGCACCCAGGAAGTGACAAGATGTATAAAAATCTGAAGGACAATTACCGGTGGATTGGCATGAAGAAAGATATTGCCATATATGTTGCAAAATGTCTTACTTGCGCTCAAGTAAAGGCAGAACATCTGAAACCTTATGGGTTATTGCAACAATTAGAAATACCGGTTTGGAAGTGAGAGATTATAGCAATGGATTTTATTACTAAGCTTCCTCGTACCAGTCAAGGAAATGATACTATTTAGGTTATCATTGACAGATTGACTAAATCTGCTCATTTTCTCCCAATAAAAGAAACCTTCAATACGGATAGATTGGCTCGTCTATATGTAAATGAGAATGTGTCTTTACATGGAGTGTCGTTATCCATAGTGTCAGATAGAGATAGTCATTTTACATCTCGATTTTGGCAAAGTTTCCAAAAAGCCATGGGAACTCGTTAGAACTTGAGCACCACCTATCATCCAGAAACAGTTGGGCAAAGTGAAAGAACAATTCAGACCTTAGAAGATATGCTCCTAGCATGTGTGATAAACCTAGGTGGTAGTTGGGATGATCACCTACCCCTAATGAAATTTTCATACAACAATAGTTATCAGACAAGCATTCAGGCAGCACCTTTCGAAGCCTTATATGGTAGAAAATGCCGAACGCCTGCATGCTGGGCTGATATAGGAGAAAACCAATTGCCAGGACCTGAACTTTTTCAGGAAACCACTGACAAAGTAGCTCAAATACAAGAACGGATGAAAACAACAAGAGATAGACAAAAGAACTACGCTGATAAAAGAAGAAAGCCACTAGAATTTGACATTGGAGACAAGGTGTTATTAAAAGTATCTCCTTGGAAAGGAGTAGTTCGATTCGGAAAGAAGGGAAAACTAAGTCCTCGATTAGTTGGACCCTTCAAGATTATTAAACGAATTGTACCAATGGCTTATAAGTTGGAATTACAAGAAGAGATGAATGGAATACATGACGTATTCCATATATCTAATCTTTGCAAATGTTTAGCTGATGAATCCTTAATAATGCCTCTTTAAGATATAGAGGTAAATGAAAAACTCAGATTTGTAGAACAACCTCTACAAATAGAAGATTGTCAGATGTAAAAGCATGTTTTAGTAACTATAGATTAAATTCTATGTATCGGTGTACTAGGCTAGTATGCAGGAGGGTGTTCCTGCGTACTTAGCTTGTTACTAGTTGGTCCTGCGTAAAAGCCTTGCGTACTTAGCAAGTACGCATGACCAAACCCTGCGTACTTAGACAAGTACGCACGTAGTGTTCCTGCCCTTATAAATAGAAGACTTGTCTTCATTTGTAGGTGGAACTTCTGGAATAAGGTTGAGATGTGTCTGGGTCGGGACGAGCTCTCCCAACCCCTGGACCGTGAGCATAGACGAGAGATGTGTACTTCTTCGGTATGTAATGTAAGATGACTTCGTTGTTATGGATTATGTATCGTTTTTGTGTTGATTCTCTTCTTTATGTTCTTGTTTCTCTCTGTCTCGTTCTTCTTTGTTCCCACGCAAATCGACGGATAGATCCGTGTTTTTCGTTGCGCGACGAGGTTCCAGGGACCTACAAGTGGTATCAGAGCCTCGGTGTTCGTTGATTTGTGTTCCAGATTCGAGTTTTAGGGTTTTTGGAGCAGATCTGAGTTATGAAAGTTCGCTACTTTTTTTGTCAAAAATGCTTAGATTCGTCTTTGTTATCGCTTCATTTGGTGTTTAGAAGGCTAAGGGTTTGTTAGATGATGTTTTCTAAGCTTTTGGAAGCATTAATTTCTCAGATCCATCACTTTTCGGGCATTCTCCTCAAGATCCATCAAGAACACTGTTGTACTGAACAAGTACGCAGAATCACCTTTTCTGCGTACTTGCTAAGTACGCATGGGTTAGCCCTGCGTACTTATTAAGTACACATGAGAAGTGACATGCGTACATAGCTAAGTACGCAAGAGCATTTCTCTACGCACTTAACAAGTACGCGTGGGTACTTGGCTTTGTGTATTTACTAAATACGCATGAACACCCTTTATGTGCGTATTTACTAAGTACGCATGAAGGTTTTTTGGCGGGAAAACTTCTCTTAGCCAAAATTTTTAGGAATCTTTTGTAAGATTGTTTCGGGCCATTTTGGAGAAGATGGAAATTTTGGTTTTTTTGGACCAAAATTTGTAGACGGCGTGGCTTGGAGAAACAAGGACGAGATTTTTGTTGGATGATATCACTTGTCATACATTGTTTAAGTGTCCATACCTGAAAATGTAGGCTACGAGTATCCGAGATACTTATTTAATAGGGTATGAATGCTAAACTAATGGGAGCAATTGGGTCGTCATCGGCTAAAGGTCTCGTTCTATTTGTGAAGATGTGGCTGCTTTGGGTCTTTCGGAAAAAGAATCATCTTGTTTAGGTATTCAAACCTGAATATGTAAGCTATGAGTATCCGAGATACTTCTTTAATAGGGGATGAATACTTGAACAACTTGAACCCACAGATTTGCTGTTTTGGATCTTTGCAAAGGAATAAAAGAATAAAATCCTGGATTTGGCTAGTTGTGCTTTTTGAGGATTTGAGTGAAGTGATGATGAAGTTGGTCATAGTTTACAAATAAATGAGGGGGATAAAATCTAGTTTTCATGAGACATTAAAGAGGTGGTGGAAAAGCCATTGATACTTCCTATATATATACCTCTTTAACGTAACATGGATCTCAACTATGATTTCTCGTGTAAACTATATTTTTCGTGCTCGTTGGTCAAGCCTATGTTCAAGATTTGATGTGATTTAGTTATGATTGGATTTCTCATTTGGATCTAGGTGGAATGCCAGATAGACAACCTAGTTATGGAACTTCACGCCATGGTGAATGTATACAGATTAGGAGGTGTTAACCAGGAATGAATATCTAATTTAAGAATGTTGGACTTTGGATTCAGGATGATCACTGCTAACCATGATTTTGTGTTTGATTCTATCGTGTGTTTTCAAGATAAAGTTGGATATTCGTTGGATTATTAGTTGAAGATGGAACCTCTTATCATTTGCCGACGGGATAGGAAAAGTTCCCTTGTTTCTGGTCTAGTCAGGAGAAGCTTACATTGAAAGGGGAAATTGGAAATGAACATCTTCGGGAATTTGGTTGACTCGTGAAGATACAGGATAGATTTGGACACATCTGGTGTGAAGACTAAAGTTTATCTTACTGGAATTCCTATGGGAGCTAATTAGTTTGATGCAGGTTATTGGAAATTCAAACTCTCTATCATATGCCAGCTGATTTGGAGGAATTCTAAGTCAGGGTGGAGGTTGCTATTGCTGAGAGGATGAACTACAATGAGTGTGTTGGGTTAGTTGGTTCTTATTGAAGCACTTGTTTTGGTCTACAATGAAAGATACAGTTAAGAGGGAGTCGGGTTTGTCATCACTCGGCAACTGAAGACTGAAGTTTGAAGATTTGAAGTTCTCAAGTGGAATGCAAGAAGATCAAGTCTCGCCAGAAGACACGTGATGTCATTGGTTTAGAGGGAGTATGTTAGGGCATTCTTTGTAAACTGATGATTATCAGTGTTAGTGATAGATAGAATTTGATGCTATAGTTAAGAGGGAGTCTGTAGAAGCATGTTTTAGTAACTATAGATTAAATTCTATGTATCGGTGTACTAGGCTAGTACGCAGGAGGGTGTTCCTGCGTACTTAGCTTGTTCACCAGTTGGTCCTGCATACTTACTAAGTACGCATGACCAAACCCTGCGTACTTAGACAAGTACACAGGTAGTGTTCCTGCCCCTATAAATAGAAGACTTCTCTTCATTTGTAGGTGGAACTTCTGGAACAAGGTTGAGAGGTGTCCGGGTCGGGACGAGCTCTCCCGACCCATGGATCGTGAGCGTAGAAGAGAAATGTGTACTTCTTCAGTATGTAATGTGAGATGACTTCGTTGTTATGGATTACGTATCCTTTTTGTGTTGATTCTCTTCTTTATGTTCATGTTTCTCTCTGTCTCGTTCTTCTTTGTTCCCACGCAAATCGACGGACAGATCCGTGTTTTTTCGCTGCGCGACGAGGCTTCAAGGACCTACATCAGACTAAAAATTTGAAGAAGAAAAGATTGAAACTGGTCAAGGTCAAATATACTTGGGAACTAGAATCAAAAATGAAGAAGAAATATCCACACCTGTTCTAGAAAATCCCGAGGACGAGATTATTCAAAAGGTGGGGAAAATG
Organism: Smallanthus sonchifolius; assembly: GCA_023525975.1. Taxonomy (NCBI): domain Eukaryota; kingdom Viridiplantae; phylum Streptophyta; class Magnoliopsida; order Asterales; family Asteraceae; genus Smallanthus; species Smallanthus sonchifolius. The sequence goes on from CM042033.1 coordinate 17,301,099, forward strand.
TAACATTTGAAAATTTTTCGTGCCTAGTATTATAAAAAAGAAAAGTTAAAGGACAATAAGTGTAAATACATTAAAGATCAGAGACTAAAAATAAAAATTCTGAAATTTTGATGGAAGCGGACCGCTACCATGTACATAACGGTAAACTACGTGGTCCCAAAGACAATAATTAGGGAATGACACGCGCCCTGATGAGTCATTAGGGTTTCTGACGCGTGTCACAGGTAGCGCACCGCTACCAGATTCTTGTCGGTCTGCTATGGCTACCTCAGTTGGGTGGCGGATCGCTACCTTGTAGCTTAACGGTCCGCTAGCCGCAAATTGCCCCACAACCCCGGAGACAGACACGTGTTAAGCTGACTGCTTAGGTTTTAGGCGGTAGCGGACCGCTACCCGCCACCATAACGGTCCGCTACGGACTTCAGATCAGCCTATAAATAGAGATTCAATTGCCGTTCATTTCCAAAACACTCAAAATCAAATTCCAAGTTCTTGTAAGCCATTTCCACTCTCATAAAACCATTCCTACTCATACGTTTAAGTTCCCAAGGTGCCGGATCATCATAGAAGTAACCAAGAAGCTAGGAAACGCTAAAAATAAAAATAAAAATTCTGAAATTTCGAGGTGCCGGATCAAAGACTAAAAATAAAAATTCTGAAATTTCGATGGTAGCGGACCGCTACCATATACGTAACGGTCCACTACGTGGTCCCAAAGGCAATAATTAGGTAATGACACGTGCCCTGATAAGTTATTAGGGTTTCTGACGCGTGTCACAGGTAGCGGACCGCTACCAGATTCTTGTCGGTCTGCTACGACTACCTTAGTTGGGTGGCAGACGGCTACCTTGTAGCTTAACGGTCCGCTAGCAGCAAATTGCACCGCAACTCCGGAGACTGACACGTGTCATGCTGACTGTTTAGGGTTTAGGCGGTAGCGGACCGCTACCCGCCACCATAACGGTCCGCTACGGACCTCAAATCAGCCTATAAATAGAGATTCAATTGCCGTTCAATTCCAAAAAACTCAAAATCAAATTCCAAGTTCTTGTAAGCCATTTCCACTCTCATAAAACCATTCCTGCTCATACGTTTAAGTTCCTGAGGTGCCGGATCATCATAGAAGTAACCAAGAAGCTAGGAAACGCTCATTTGGAGAAACCAAGAAAGGTTCTTAAGCAGAGACGCTGCCCATTGGGACACTTATTCTAGAAGATTCCTAAAGTCCAACCTCTGTCAAGGTGAATACTTGTATTTTTATAAAATGATTTCAAAACTGAAAATAGTTTTGATTATGCTCTGACTTGAATGAATTTATACAACCATTCGTTGCATAAGGTGATTTACTATATAGCAGTCAGCTCATATAGTCACGTATATATACATGTGTTACAGATGAGACGTTGTAACAGGGCTAGGGGTTTAACCCTTGGTTGTCGTAAAGCCCATCGCAGTAAGCCTAAGGCAGATAGAACTGAAAATATATCCAAGGTCCCTGGTGTGGCTGGTGGTTTGTCCGTCGACAGTGTGAATTGACCAGAAACTATGGGCAAATTGTTCTATTTATCCACGCTTGTCAGATTATGATTCCAATATACTTTCAATCACCAGTTTATACTGATAAAATATTTTCAAACATTTTTTATAGGTAACCAAGGATGAAACATTTTGATTAGCCATATGATAACAAGGAAAATGATGTCATGAAAAAGGGAACGTTCAGTTGAAAGAAATGGCTCATGTAAAACCTTGGTTTTGTAAATTAAAGCTATGTGTACTATATTAGGGTTTTTCCCTGTTATAAATGAAATGAAAAGGGAGATTCCCCGTCTTTTAGAAAGATCCTGAGTTATAAAAATATTCTGCCATGTATATAAATCTCTGATGAAATAAAATAAGAAACAGGTACCAATTTTTGGTCGCACGCCTGGGTGGGCTAAACCCGGGGTGTGATAAGTTTCTCCTTTCGTAAAGTACTAAGTACTTCACAAAGATGTTGTGCATGTTCTTCTTCGTTCTTTGAATAAATCAGGATGTCATCAATGAAGACAATAACAAACTTGTCTAACATTAGCCGGCATATTCTATTCATGACGTCCATGAAAACTGTCGGAGCATTCGTTACTCCAAACGGCAACACTACAAATTCATAGTGTCCATAACGAGTTCTAAATGCCTTATTAGGCACATCTTCCTCTCATACCTTGACTTGATGATAACCGGATCTTAAGTCAATCTTGGAAAACCAACTTGTTCCTTGTAATTGATCAAACAGATCACCAATTCTAGGTAAAGGATACATATTCTTGATAGTCAGCTTGTTTAATTCACGGTAGTCTATACACATTCTCATACTATCGTCTTTCTTCTTTACAAACAGAATTGGTGTATCCCAAGGGGATACACTAGGGCGTATAAATCCCTTGTCCAACAACTCTTGTAGTTTTGACATCAATTCCTTCATTTCTGTTGGTGCTAACCGGTATGGAGCCTTAGCTTCTGGCTTAGCTTTATGAATTAAATCAATTTTGTGTTCAATCTCTCTCTCTCAGGTGGAGCACCTGGAAGATCGTTTGGAAACACTTCAGGGAATTCTTTCACTACTGGAACTTGGCTTAGTTCCTTCACTTTCCTCTTTACATCAACTACGTAGGCTAAGAAGACTTGGTGACCTTGTCTCACGTAACTGCTTATCTTAGCCATTGTACATAAGGTATTCTGGTTCCGTCGTTCTCCAATAATACTAACTTCTTTTCCTGTAGACATCGTGAATCATACAATCTTCTGATTGCATATAATCATTGCAACATATGAAGACAACCAGTCTATTCCAATGATCACGTTGAATTCTTGTATCGGCATCGGGATTCAGTCAATGAGATATTCTTCTTTTTCTATCAGTAGTCGGCAATCTCGGCATATTTCAGTTACTTCGCAGTTTCAATTACTCGCGATTTCGACTTCTAGTGCCCTAGCCAACTTACTTCTATTGAAGTTTCTAGCGGTTGCATACTTTAAAGAAATAAATGATCGACTAGCTCCTGTATCGAATAAAACACAAGCAGGTAGGGAATTCAAGAGGAATGTACCTGGTACGACGTCAGGAACATCTTTCGCTTCCTAAGTGGTGATTTGAAAAGCCCCGCCTCTTGGTTTTGGAGCCTCGATTCTCTTCACTTCATTCTCTTCCACTCTAGACCCTTCTCCGGTATTTTCCTTCTAAAATTTTAGCTCAGGACATTCCCTGCTGAAGTGTCCTGGTTTATAGCAGTTGTAGCATAATTTTATTCCACTAATACACTGCAATTCAGTGTATCCTAACTTCCCACATTTATTACAACTTGTGGGACTAAACCGGCACTCTCCCATGTGTCTTTTTCCACAAGTCTTGCAATCATGAACTCCTTCCCTTGAGGAGGGATTGCCTCTTGGTTTGGTAAATTTAAACCACTTAAGAGGCATAAGAGAAGGATAACTTTCTCTTTTCCTCTTTCCCGCTCTTTCAGCTTGTCTCTTGAGCTCATTCTCTCTTTCTCGAGCCCAATCAATCATCTCCTCCAAGTTCGCACACTTGGATGGACGGATAAACTCTCTAACCTTGGTTTTCAAAACGAGATGGTATCTCGTCATCCACATCTCTGGAGTTGTTAACAAAGCTAGAAAGAACCTAGCCTTGTCAAAGAAAATTCTCGTGATCTCATCTACTGTCTCTGTTGTTTGGTGGAGTTGAAGAAACTCCTCTATGATTCTTTCAATTGCCACTCACGGGCAATAATGCATTAGGAAGAGGTCCTTAAACTCTTCCCATCTCATTTCTTTGATTCTTTCTCTTCCTTTTTCTCTTTTCACTACTCCCCACCAATCACCAGCTCGTTCTTTTAATTGGTTGGTAGCGAAGGTAACCCCATCTTCCTTCTCACAATGACATGTATCGAATGTCGTTTCTATCAAAGCGATCCATCTATGACTTTCTAAGGGATTAACAACTCCCTTAAACTCTAAAGGTTTCAATGTCATGAAGTCCTTGTATGTACAATGAGATGATTTTGTATCAACTTTCGGATTTCTTCCTTCTCCGTTATAAATAGTCTCTTTATGACTTTCAAACCAACTTTCTAATAAGCTCTATAGATCTGCTTGCAAAATCGGGAAGTTTGCACCGAAAGCTTTCCCTACTTCTAACGTAATTTGTCTACGGATGTTCTCCGAAACTTTCTCAACTTCATTTTCCATGGTAGGTGGAGATTCAGCTCTCCTGTGACTCCCTTGATCATGTATTTTGTCATTTTGATGTTCAGCCATCGTTTACGGAAACATGGCATCATTTTAAATCTCTCGTTCGTTTACCCTAATCATAGTCTAGGGTTTTATACTACAGGCCTCATATTAATTTAACCCTAATTAAGTATTCTTGGGTTTCATGTAAGGCCTGTATTCATGCATTTACACATATGCACATATACATTCATTTATGCATCTTAATCATGCATATTCACATTTCCCCGGCTTACTATCTGCTGATATAAGTAATCATATGATGTTTGCGATATCATAATGGTCCTATACATTAGCTCCAACATAGTCCAGGTATAAGGCAATGTATGTTATGTATCATGATACTCCCAACTATCACATGAAGCTTATCTCATACAAATTTCTTCCCATGTATACTCACACATTTATGTTTTAGCACTGGAATTTAAATATACATGCTTCCGTGGACGGCCTCGGATTGAATCCCTATCATAAGCACTTATGGTTTGAGTTTAAGCACTTTTGATACTTAAACCGTGCTCTGATACCAACCTGAAACATCCTACTTTTTCTTTATTATTTTATCAGAGTTTAATTTGCGGAAAACGGTCCCAGTTTCATAAAAACCTTGTTATTAAAATGACTAAGGTAACTTTTTATTATAATATGGTTTTACATAAGATGATATAATTGCATCATACTACATAGGGATTCTTCGATTCCTACCGCTCCGTCCTCATGAAGCTTTATTCCACGTGCCTCTTTCCTGCGGTGTTTGGAAAACATTTTTGAATCAGCTTACATTAAGTAAGTACATTGCATCTTTTCATTTCGTTATGAACCCTTTAGGTTCTTATTATTGTTCAAGTTTCTCTGGCTCTCGGTGCCCCCTGAGCATCTCTGGACGTACCTCCTGTCACGTCATTCGTATTATTTATGGGTGTGCTAACCTCCTCATGACCATCTTCGGACGTACCTCCGGTACGAGTTTTTAGCAAGGTCCTTACACTCGTCAGTAAAGACCCCTTGCGTTTGTCACGAAGACTCATTCATTTCCTCAACCCCGTAGGCTTGGAATCTTTTTCCTCAGCCCCGTAGGCTTGGAATCTTTTTAGTTTTCTTCTTTTTTTTTGGGATCCACCTTACAGGCCGGGTATCTCTTTTCATTTGGGACCTTGAGTATTTTAGACTCACAGCCTCTCAAATGTATCAAGCATTTGTTTTCATTTCACGTATATGCTTGACTTATTTCCCACCTATTCCTTACCTTAAAACTTCGTAACGGTTTTTCCACAATGCATTAAAAGGGTTTATATATAGGAAGTACCAGTGACGTATCCACCACCCCTTTAACACTTCGTGAGTACTCTGTTATTTCATTTTAGGATTTAGACTCGTTTCATCATACTCATTCATATTTCCACGTATCATCATGCATTCACGTATTCATATTCATCATGTATTCATGTGTTCATTTTTATCACATATCCATACTCGTCATATATTGTAAACTGGGGTGATTATCTTTCCAGAGTATTATCTCTAACAGAGATGTTCCCATGAAAGAGTAACGCGTCTAGGAGAGATTTATACACCACTCTTTCCTTAGACAGAACATTCCGTTTGTCAGATAACTACATACCGGTCGGAAGTTCTCCCGTATGTTTACTACATTCTTATTACTGTCTTTTATTCTATACCCCTAAACATTCATAATGATTTCACCATGAAGAATCAAAGAGATTTATATATTGGAAGTAACAGCGGCGTATCCACCACCCCTTGGACACGTCGTGACTGCTCCATTATTCCCGTTTAATGTTTACACTAACCCTTTATTATCTCGTACCCTCGTCATATACATATCACATAACACATATCATTTAACACGTAATTCACACAATCATGTCTAGGGTATGGGTCCAGTGTACTTACATTATCCTTGGATAGTTTCCTAGTTCGTTCCTTGCTAAAATCTTTCTCCGTTCTTTGCTCGTAACTTTAACGCTCCGCACTCGTAGCGTACCGTACTCGTACTTAATGCACCGAACCATCTTCTTGCACGTTCCCCAATGTTATGTGTGTGTAAGTTTGTGTGTTTGATGTTTCAAAAATGAACGACAACTTCATCTATTTATAGGCCGAGTTTACAACCATATCAGACCGACATGCTTGGTGATATAGGTCCGCTATCGCGCTCCTGCCAGATATCTGGCGTATGCCTGACAAAACGTACCGTTTGTTGCTGGGCTACCAGTCTGCAATCCATGTCGTGGCATGTCGGACCGTTATGGACCTCAAGTGGTCCGACTTAGGGCTGAGTCATCAGACACGTATCCGCCAAGTGTTATTCTCTCATCATTGTCTTAACTAGTACATAATATACCGTTTGGATCTGATAGCGATCCGCTATCAGTCCATATTTCATATCCATCTTTCGGGTATTTACACTTAGGCCCCTGGACTTCTATTTTCTCTAGAAATTAGGATGTTACACTTCTCGAAGATTGCTACACCACTAGCTATCTTAACGCAGAAAGTAGTAAAGTTTGAATGGGGTCCGAAGCAAGAAGAAGCATCCACCATTTTTAAAAAGAAGCTTAGTAATGCACCATTCTTTCCATTACCTACAGGAAATGATGATTTCATAATCTACCACGATGCTTCCTGAGTTGGTCTAGGTTGTGTATTGATGCCGCGAGATAGGGTTATTGCCTATGCATCACGCCAACTAAAAGTTCATGAAAAGAACTATACCATGCATGATCTAGAACTTGGTGCCATCGTGTTTGCTTTGAAAATTTGGAGACACTATCTGTACGTTACCAAATGCGTGATATACTCAGACCACACAAGCCTTCAACATATTTTTAATCAAAAGGATTTAAATATGAGACAAAGGAGGTGGATGGAACTCGTTAATGATTATGAGTGTGAGATCAAATACCATCCTGGGAAAACAAACCTAGTAGCAGACGCCCTAAGTCGGAAAGAAAGAAGTAAACCGATTAAGTTAAAGGCTTTAAGATTGGATATAAGGGTAGAGTGGATGGAGAAAATTAAAGAAATCCAATCTAAAGCATTAGAGGACAAAAACATTAAGAAAGAGCGTATGGTGGGAAAAAAGATATTGTTAACCAAAGGAGAAGATGGAATCCTTATATTTAATAAAAGGACTTGGATTCCAAAATTGGAGATATCCAAGAAAAGGTAATGGATGAGGCACACAAATCGAAGTAGATAATGCATCCCAGAGCAAATAAAATGTATAAGGGCTTAAAGGATCACTACTGTTGGGCTAACATGAAGAGATCTATATCCTAATACATATATAGATGTTTAACTTGACTTCAAGTTAAAACTGAACATCAAAAGCTAGCAGGTCAACTACAACAGCCGGAGATACCTGTCTGGAAATGGGATCGCATTACAATTGACTTTATCATGAAATTATCAAGAACTCAGAGGAGACATAATGTTATATGGGTAGTGGTCGATAGACTGACCAAGTCAACCCATTTTATACCTATTAAAGAAAGTTACTCAATGGATAAGTTAGCCAGGATCTGTATCAATGAAACTTTGAGCCTCCATGGTATACCATTGTCTATTATTTCTGATAGAGACAGTCGGTTCACATCAAGATTCTGGATTGGTTTCCAAGAAGAATTGAAACACGACTTAACATGAGTACAACATATCATCCCTAGACAGATGGACAGAGTGAGAGAATTATTCAAACTCTAGAAGATATGCTCATCAATTTCAGAGGTAATTGGGATAATCACCTACCGCTCATAGAAAAACAGCTACCACTCAAGTATAAAAGTTGCACCATTCGATGCATTATACGATAGAAAATGTAGAACTCCAGTCTGTTGAACTAAAGTAGGAGATAGTCAATTATCTGGACCCGATGTTATACAGGATACAATGGATAAAATAGTCCAGATCAAACAACGATTGAAAGCCGCCCATGATCGACAGAAAAGCTATGCCAACTAACACCGAAAACCTTTAGAATTCCAAGTGGGAGATTATGTTATGCTAAAGGTCTCACCTTGGAAAGGTGTTGTAAGGTTTAGGAAATGTGGAAAGTTAGGACCAAGATATATTGGATCTTACAAAATCACTACAAGAGTCGGAGAAGTGACATATAAGTTAGAATTACCGGAAGTACTCCAAGAGATTCATGATACATTTCATGTATCTTCCTTACGCAAGTGTTTAGCAGACCCAACTCAGGTTATTGCATTAAATGATGTGCAAGTAAACAACAAGCTCTACTTTACTGAACAACCAATCAAGATTCTGGACACACAAGAACGGATATTGAGAAAGAAAATAATACCAATGGCATTAGTACAATGACAAGGTCGGATAGGACCTGGCAAAACTTGGGAGTTAACAGATCAAATGAAAGTCAAGTACCCTCATCTATTTGAATGACATTTAACTTTAAGGATGAAATTTCCTAAAGGAGGGGAGATTTGTAACACCTAAAAAATCTAAGGAACCAAAAAGTACAAGGGCTAGTATAGCAAGTAGCCCAAACTTCAGGGGCTAAAAATGGAAAATGGTGAAAAACTACCCATAACGGACCGTCACCATGGATAACGGTCCGTGTCGTCCTTAAGGGATCGTTATACAAGGGTAACGGTCTGTGCCGCAAAAGTGTCAAAGCGGTCTTGGGTTTTGTCACACCCGGGTTTTAGGACATCCGGGCTTGCAACCGATTGGTACGTCCAATAAATTTTATTTAATCCATCTAGAAAATTAGAGTATTTTGCAGTGCAAAATATTTGAATCGATCAGTTTTCATAAATACTCAACCCATGGGTTGATATTTTACATATCCAAATCTCTTTAGAATAAACCAAGTCTTTTAATAACTGGGAATTAAATACTCATGTTGATTACAAAACATGGTTCGAACCATTATACGACATCCCTTGCATCACAACAGGTTTTTATGAGTCACAATGTAGTTTTTCTTGTGCCTTGGGAGTTTATCCTTTCAATACCAAGTTTGTTCAACAAGGTATCTAGGGAGTTTATCCTTTGGGCACCTAGCCTTGTGGATATCAAGGGAGTATCATGTGCCTAGGGAGTCGGAATCCTTTGTGCACCTCCTCTTGATTTATTTCCTGCAGAGTTATCTCCTATGCCTAGAGAGTCAGAATCCTTTCAGCATATAGCCCTGTCAAAAACATGTAACATCCCGAAAATAATAGAAGATGTCAAAGGTCGAAAATAACGTTAGGTGAAAAAGAACGAGTCTTGAAATAGAAAGAAAGGAAAGAAATAAACTAGATGGACTCGTGGGCTCAAAGCCATGGGCCGGATGTGTGAAGGGAGGGGCCTTAACCTGGTTACCCACTTTCTCCCTCACTTCATATTCTTCACCATCCTTGCTTGTAAATAGAGAGAGAGGAAGAAACTAGAGAGAGAAAGTTCCAAAGTTGCACCCGAAACCTTCATCGTGTCTAGAGATCACTGCTGGAGCATTACTAACGATTGGAGAAGGAGAAACACACGAGAAACAAGTAATTAAGCACTCCAGAATCTGAGTTTTGTTTAAGAAATGGGTTTTAGGGTTTTGATGGGTTTTAACAAAAAAAAAGCCAGGATTTTTACGTGTAAAACGTCTTACAAAGAGTAGATCTAGCTTCATGGAAGCTAGATAAGAGTTTTGGACGTAAAAAGATTGAAACTTGGATAAAAACGACGATTTTGGTCAAGATGAGATAAGTCATCCGAAAACGTGGTTAATGGTCCGAAAACTTTGGCCCGTCCGAAAAGTATTTCAGACACAGGCAGTTTTCAGACAAAATGATTTCAAACGAAAAATTTTCAGTCAAAAAAGATTTCGACCGAAATAGTTTTCGGACATGAAATTTTTGAACGAAATAATTAAGGGAAATGACTTGGTGTTAATTTGTCTAGTTCGTGACTCTTGAATAGATCCCTTAGCCTCCACGTAGCTTGAAGTTCTTGTTGATTGAGTTAACCCCTTCAAGAAAATCAGGTGAGTTCATGAATCCATATTTTACTGTTTTAGGGTGGTGTGCATACTCAAGAATTAGCCGTTTATAATAAATGCATTTTATTACTTAAACGTTGCAAAGAAAGAATGGTTTATTCAACCATATGTTTTATAAACGGAAAGATAAGAAAGAATGGTTTATTCAACTATATGTTTTTTAAACGGAAAGATAAGAAAGAATGGTTTATTAAACTATATATTTTATAAACGGAAAGATAAGAAAGAATGGTTTATTCAACTATATTTTTATAAACAGAAAGATAAGAAAGATTGGTTTATTTAACTATGTAAGGCCCCAAACCAGGCACCCTACAGCTGGTTCTCGTCACTGGGTATTCTCTTTAAAACACTTACTTTATTAGAAAAACATAAAGTGGAAGTCTCACTCAAAATAATAATTATCTTTCAATAACGTTATTACATATTACCTTACTAAACGAATGCACGCACACCAACCAGAGTAGCACCGCACTTAAGCCAAGATACGTCGACCCCGAACTCACATGCAAAACAATCTAATGTACATACAAAATCAGCTACGTTGAGTGAGTTCTAATAGTTTAATTTAAGTAAAAACCATTGTTTTTCACTGATATTAGTTATCTCCACTCAGGACATACGAGTCCTTATATTATAGTTTTATTGTTTATTGACATATAGATAACCCATGTTATCTTACGATATCCCATAAAAGTTCACCACCCAAGACTCTTCCCAATTATTTATACCCAGTAAGTCTCACTGACATGGATCGAGCTTACTACACTACTAACTAGTATTCTACTACACTGCTAACTAGTATTCTACTACACATATTAACCCAAAACCCGGTCAACACGGCCAACTCCTAGACATCGAATTAACCAGCCTTTACCAAGATTGTCACAGGTCAACTAACACAACAGTTATAATCATAATGCTATCCTTCCTACACAACGGTCAATCTAACGCTACACACCACATCAATATCATCTCATGCACAATCAGTATAACTCAACACTTGCATGCAATTTAAACACATATAAGAGCACACAAAGAAATACCTCGTCACATGCACCCTCGTCAGGGTTACCCTCGTAAGGGCGTTTGACACACTCCGAGCTCATCACTAACTTGCTGAATATTGTCACATTTGGTGACTTCCCGAAGGACTTTGTCCTTCAACAGTGCAAACACACAACACTAGCATAAAACACATAACATCATATTTCATTTACATAACTAATTACCTAACTCTGCATCCCACACATAACCCTAGGATAACATATCCTACTCACACCCATAAGCGTTAACACGACACACGTCAATAACTCTTTTACCCTAGCTCACATACTCTCTTAGACACTACATAGACCACCCGACTCATTAATGAATATTATTGTTCATAAACACTTTGGGTTAAAACCCAAAACCTTTAATGTTTAAAATAGTAAACACCGCTAGCAAGTATGTACGATAGCCCCAAAAACAGTAAAACGTTTGAAAGTAGGGGATTAGAAACTCACAGGTTAAGATGAGTCTCAGTCCTTACTCTGCAACTCGTCCGACTGCTCGAAACCCGAACCTGTCAACGCATGATTACATGGTCAGATACGTTCTAAACTTACGTTGAATAACGTATTCATAAAATGAGACCCCGACACTCGGTATCATCCGCTCGTCATCACGGTTCCACGAAACCCTAGTTCTCCATGTCTCCCGAACCGGATCATCCTTGACCCGTTTAGAAATCTGTATACCTTGAATGGGTTTATCCCATGCATGCATGTTTAAGACCATGCATACCCTAGGCCTTCGAACACGCACGTGCACGAGTTGAATTTCCAGCTCGCATGCAAACCATGCACGAAGGGGAACCCTAGCCGAATCCATCAGGCATCAACACCGTGTGCCACAACCTCCCTCTTCTGGTGCAACCTAGCCGGTTACCACCAAACACCATCAAGTGCCACCACCCTCTTCGTCGGGCAGAACCATAGTCAAAGCCTTTCTACGCCCGTAGCCACCAACACTGCCGTCCACCGTCACGGCTATCACTACTTACGTCCACCACCTACCATATTCGTGGACACCACAACCCGTCGCACCACCACCTGGTCGCCCCTGGTTCAGCAGCATCCCACCGTCGGACGTGAACCCAACGGGTTACCCCGTTTCTTTTCCTGTCGGGCGTCCAGTCGCTCGCCACCACCACCTAGCTGTTGCCGCCTTCTGCTACCTGTGACCACCGCTACAGCCGACCACCACCGGCCTCGTCTTCTTCCCCGATCACCATAAACAACCACTAAAACCCTAATCGGGTTCTTAAACTAAAAACGTAAACCAAACGGATAACTAAAAGAACAAGAATTACCTTAGCCTCATAAGGAGTTCCTCCGCTTGAGACCATCGCAAAACCACCGCTGTCGGCGTCTCCTCCTCCTTCTCTCGCGGTTGACGTCAACTCAAGCCTAGGCCGAATGGCCTAGGGTTTGCTTGAAAAGGGTATTTAAACCTTTACGAGTTTACACTCTAGTCCCCGGGTTTCTTTCCACGCGTTTTGATCTCAATCCATTCTCTTTTTGGAAAACCGGGTCCCTCAATTTCCATGAGTCCGGTTTTATGAGAAAACCTCGTCATTCGTCTTGTCTACAGGATAGTCGGGTCACCCATTAGCCCAAATCATGAATGGTAGATTTTCGGGATGTTACAAGTCTACCTTCCTTAACAGAGGATTCGTCCTCGAATCGTGCGTCGACATAACCCAACTCCCTTCACCTTTCTACTACTCTTGGTGCACCCAAAATCCATTGGCGCCAACCATTCTCTTTCGCACATCACATCAAGGTTATTAATTTTCAACACGGTCATCATCCCTAGCGTTCAAACGAAGTCTTCTCCATTGCCCTCTTTCAACTCTCGGCCATGTAGGTCTCACCTACACATTCCTTTATTACTCGCCTTTCCCAACCTTTACATAGACAGTACAACATCATCAATTTCCTGCTCGCTCGTCCATTTCCTTGATTTACTCACAGCACCATTGTCATCGTTCATCGTATAGTCTTGATGATCTCTTCACTACGACGATTATCTCCCTAGATAAGGTTTCTCGCCTTCCTGAATAGGATCACTCTTCGTTCTTCTTGCCTCAAACCCTAATCACCATCCAGCAATGATTCCTCAAAACTCAGGCACCACTGCCTTACTTATGTAATGCAAAGCACACATCTTTTATCCTATATTTTTCGTGCGTTTTACTTAGTTTTATATTCGTTTTGAGTCGTTTAAGTTTGTATTTGAGTCTATTGTATATTTTCAGGAGCTAAAATTTAGAGGTTTTTGAAATTTTTGGCACACCACTCTCTTTTTATGAGAATAAATCCGAGTTTTGATGGCGCCCGTATCTAAAAATTCCATGTTATTGAGCTTATTTGTTAGAATCCTGAGTTTTGCTTATGTGTTGCCCTTCGGGATGGCCACTTGGAGAAAACACCCCTAAGTGATACTTATGTGCTTTATTGATTATAACTTAGTCTATGTGTTACCTTCCGGAATAGAGACTTGGTTGAAACTAGATGAAGTTTAATTTGCTTATTGATGCTCATTCTCAGTCATTCATTCATGATTTCATATAATTTCGAAAACCTGTAAATCTTAGTTTAATGTGGTAGAGCTGTAGCTTCTAAGTGTGAGTCACATAGGTTGATTGGTAACTGTATAAAATGGAATCAGAACACATTATGGGGGCTTAATAGTTGGTGCTTAGGTTTAATCGGACAGAAATACTAATTATTGTTGTTTAAAGCGTGAGTATATTTGTGATGATTGGTAATTGATTAATGTTAAGTTAGATCTGAGTTATGATTCCACTGCAGCTTTTTCGAGGACGAAAAAAGGTTAAGTGTGGTGATGTTTGATGTAGTGCAAAGCACATATCTTTTGTCCTATAGTTTCCGTGCGTTTAACTTAGTTTTATATTCATTTTGACTGGTTTAAGTCTGTATTTGAGTCTATTATATATTTTCCGGAGCTCGTGTGGAATAGGAAGCAATATCGTGAAGAAACCGAGCAAGAGAAGAAAGTCGAAAAGAAAAGAAGAAAAAATTTAGAAAATCATTCCCTCGTGGTACGCGAGGGAGGAGAGTGAAGATCTCACGGTATGCGAGGAAAATAAAAACCGGCCGCGACTAATTTGGCCCTCGCGGTACGTGAGGGACTTGCTATCTTGTCTCGCGATACACGAGAGATGGAAATTTTGAGAAAAAACCCTAATTTAGAATTAAATAGAATTTGATAGCCATTGTGATGAGGGTTCGAGTTTTGGCCGTCAATAGAGCTACTTTGGGCGATTTTGGGAGTTTGGAAGCCAATTGAAGTGAAAGTTCATAGCTTTTGGATCCTAGTTCTTTAGTAATAGCGTATTCGATTTCAAAGTCTTGATTTTTGTGTTTGATTGAACCATGTTTTATGCTTTTACTTCTGTCATGGATGTTTGAGTATGATTCTTGGCTAGATCTGTGATACTGCCTAGGTTTATGATGAATATTCATTAAAGTCTTGGTTTTTATCGGTTTTTGGATTCATTTAATGGGTTAATGATTTTTGTAAATATCTTGAGTTTATAATCATGTTGATCATGTATGCTTGATTCGGTTGTGTGTTCATTAATGTTTCGCATGTTATCTTGTTGAATGTCTTTCATTAATAGATGTATGTTTAGGTTATTTGCTTGTTGCTTGTGACCGTGATGCTATTGCTAGACGTAGTGAGCCATAAGAGTGTTAGTTTATCCTTGCTAGACCAAGTGTTCATCCTATCTCAATACTCGAGAAGTGAGATGTAGTCAGTTAGTCTTCTGTATTAGGATTCTGAGTGAATTGTCTGAAAGGAAATTCCCTTAGGTGGTCTTAGTGTTTGTTGCTATACTGTGTCGCAGTTGTTATCTTAAGATTACCCAGTGCATTCTTTGAATGTATTGTGGATAGTGAGAGTGAAAGGTGATCTGTCTTTTGGGTACTTTATCATTGTTTGAGAGACTGAAAGGTAATCCGACTATCTGTTGAGTTTAGTACACTTTAGGTTCCTTAGTTGGTGACACCCTAAGAGCGATTAGGGATCCACTAGGTTGTTTAGAGCTGTTATCCTTAGAAACCCAAATCCATTATAGTTTTCAGAACCGATAGAAGTTGAGCTTTGCAAGTAGGATTCCGACCTAGGTGGTATTCTTCCATCTCTGATATCTTCCTTAGTACTTTGTCTTGATAGTTAGAATCGTTCTTAGTTTTCTTCATTATTAGTTTAATCTGTAGTTTAGTAAACCCCCAACCAAGTCATCTTTAGTCCAAGTCAGAGTCTAGTTTAGCTATAGTAGTGTCTCTAGGGTTCGATATTCCGGTATACCAATAAGCTGTGCTACACTCGATAGGTACACTTGCATGTCAGTGCGGTTTAGATCATATGTACTCCATTTATTACTTAGGAGTCTAGGTTAGGTTTATTTGTTAGTTTTTGGCGCCCGTTTCCGGGGACACTTGGCAATAGCAGCATTAGCTTTGACTAGTTTTTTTTGGTGTGCTTTCTTTCTTTTATTTGTGAGTCTTAATTGTGTGTCTTTGTCCTATTTTCTAATTGTGTGTCCTATCTGAGTGTCTAACATACGATCGAGTCTTTCTGTTTTTGAGTCTTTATTTATTTTATTTTATTCTTGTGTTAGTTTATGTACCACACTCGTTCGCATGGATCACCACCATATTCTGCTTTCTTAGAGCCTGAATGAGAGCTTCACGAGTGCACCCGCGACTTTCTGGAGCGTTTGAAAGTATTGTGCAGCAACCAGGTACTTCCTACAAGCCCAATTCCTTTTCCTAACATGGGCGACGCTGACCCATCAGCGAGGCATACCGTGCACCAGAGAGCCAGTGATGGGTTCCTCGAGGCAAGATCTTCGATCGCTAGAGGAGGTCTCTAAAGTCTCACTTAGTGAGCGATGTTCTGCAGTGGTTCAGAACAAGCTGCCAGAGAAACTGGCAGATCCGGGTCACTTCACTATCCCGTGTCTTCTCGACGGTTTACCCTTAAACTAGGTGCTAGCATCAATCTGATGCCATATTCTATATATAAGCAATTGGACCTAGGCGAACCGAAGCCGACACGCATGAGCATCTACTTGGCTGACCGTTCATTCAAGTATGCACGGGGAATTTTAGAGAATCTTTTAGTGAAAGTAGGCAAATCTGTCTTCCCCGTGGATTTTGTCATCCTAGACATGGATGTGGATGATAGAGTCCCACTCATCTTAGGGTGCCCGTTAAGCACCGCCAAGGCATTGATCAATGTCTTTGATGGGAAACTCACACCTCGTGTGGGGGATGAGTCGGTCACATTCGATATTGTAAAGTCCGTGAAGGAGGCTGGTGAGCAGAGCCACTCTGTGTGCATGATTGATGCCTTCATGGACTATCATCGGGACTCTGATCCAGATATAGGAGTTGATGAGAATGTCCCTTACCTAGGAGAGTTATCTGATTGGGCGGTAGAGCTAGAGGAGTTGTTGGATGCACCGGACGATTACGGTGATGATGTGCCTTATGATCTGCTAGAAATGATAGCAGGGTTAGAGGGAATCATAGGCAAAACCCCAAGTGTGGGGAAGTTGGAGAAGTTAGAGGATCATGATGATCCGGTGGAGAGTGTAGATGAATCGGAAGATCCTGGTAAGAGCTTAGAGGTTGTAACCATTGAGAATCCTATTCCTGAGCCTATACCCATTTTTGTTCTTCGTGCTAAGGGGAGTGAGATTGAGTTACCCCATAGGTCTAGGCAGCCCTATAAGAGAACCCGAGCGTTGACTGATTCATGTTCTAAGGGTGGTGCAAACCCCAAGTAATAAAGGTTCAATGCTTGTTGGGATATTTGAATCGGCTTACATTCGGACCGGGTAGATTTAAGTTGTGGTAGAAGGATCTAATTGATAAATGTAATAAAGGTTCAATTCTTGTTAGTGATTTGGTGCTGAAGAGAGCTGGAGAGTCACGTCATATGATTGCGGTTCCGTTTAGAATCAAGGAAAAGCCTTTTGATATGCGTGTTTGAGTCTCGGGCAAGTGCCCGAGATGTATAGTTTGTATGATTCTCTTGGTTTATTTGCGTGTCAATTTTGTGTTTTTCGGTGGGCGTGTCTTGTTTGGGTCGTGTTTTGCAAGGATTCACGCTTGATTCGGTGAGGAAAATCACCAGGAACGAAGTTCCTGGTATTTTTACATTGGTTTTTGTAGTTGGAACAGGTTTTTATAGAATTTGGGTGAAAAAGTTTGAGGGGTGAAAAATTTTCTAAGTATAAAAAACCCTCAAAACTTTCTGTCACCAGGGTCTTCTCGCGGTACGCGAAGCACTTCACCTTGGTCCTCGAGGTACGCGAAGGACAAATGAAAAAAAGGCCGGCTTAATTTGTGCCAAGTCGCGGTACGCGAGGAGTGCTGCCCTTCTCTTCGCGGGACGTGGGGGAGCCCTGGCTAAGCCCATGTTCCTTTGTTTCCCATGGTTTCCCCATTCCACTACCGCCATCATCCGCTCCTATCACGTATCCACATACAACTTCATCACCACTCACTACCACTCATCATCACCATCATATGTCATCACCAACATCATCCATATCATATCATTCACCACCTACCTACCATGGGAGACTTTAAGAACCTTTGGTGACCGATGATCTACTTTGCTAGTGGCATTCATGTCTATGTGTTTGCCACTCATCGGGTATATTTCCCTACTATCTATCTTGAGTCTTAGTGAGTCAGTTAAGTCTTTCATTTTAGTTTGAGTCTATATTGAGTCAGTTTAATGCTGCATGTTTGTTTAGGTTTTATTGTGAAGGTATTGATTGCTCCGTCCGTACTCAATCACCATTCGGGCGGGGTCGATCTTATCTTATTTATCTTGTAAAGGCAACCTGACAATCGTTTGTGCAACCGCGACCGTAATGTTATACGGTGCACACATGGAAGAGTAATGCTGGAACATTTACGCTACATTACCAGCTAAGTCGATTCCTTTAATTTTTGCCATTTTTATTTTTAGTTGTATCTCAGTTCACATTGAGGACAATGTGTCTTTCAAGTGTGGGGATGGGACTGCGTCTAGTGTGTCTAGTTGTCTAGGTTTGTTTTATTTTATAAAAATTAAAAAAATACAAAAATATTGAAAAAAAAATGTCATTTGAAGTCAAAAGTTTTTGCATAATAAATGGAAAATGATAGTACAACTGGATCTGCTTGTTGAGTTCAAATGAATAAATAACTGAAAACGCGTCTAACTAGTGATGTTTTGGTAGACCCGGCCAGCTAGTAAAACTTAAATATCCTATGAGTGTTGTTTAGGAATTAATTGAATTTAAAATCATGATATCTTGTGTGTATTCATCTTAGGGTAATCGGTAATACTGAAACTGTCAACATAAGGTGAGAGGCACCATGTTAAGTTAAAATTTAGAGGTTTTTTAAATTTTTGGCACACCACACTCTTTTTATGAGAATAAATCCGATTTTTGGTGGCGCCCGCATCAAAAAATTCCATGTTATTGAGCTTATTTGTTAGAATACTGAGTTTTGCTTATGTGTTACCCTCCGGGATAGCCACTTGGAGAAAACACCCCTAAGTGATACTTATGTGCTTTATTGATTATAACTTAGTCTATGTGTTACTTTTCGGGATAGCGACTTGGTTGAAACGCCTCTAGATGAGGTTTAATTTGCTTATTAATGCTCATTATCAGTCATTCATTCATGATTTCATCTAATTTCTAAAACCTGAAAATCTTAGTTTAATGTGGTGGGTGAAATCTATATGGTTTGACCCGTGCCTAGACATGACCATGAGACGGGATTAGGTAGAGCTGTAGCTTCTAAGTGTGAGTCACATAGGCTGATTGGTAACTGTATAAAATGGAATTAGAACACATTACGGGGGCTTAATAGTTGGTGCTTGGGTTTAATCGGACAGAAATACTAATTATTGTTGTTTAACGCGTGAGTATATTTGTGCTGATTGTTAATTGATTAATGTTAAGTTAGATCTGAGTTATGATTCCATTGCAGCTTTTTCGAGGACGAAAAAATGTTAAGTGTGGGGATGTTTGATGTAGTGCAAAGCACACATATTTTATCCTATAGTTTTCGTGCGTTTTACTTAGTTTTATATTCATTTTGAGTCGTTTAAGTATGTATCTGAGTCTATTGTATATTTTCAGGAGCTCGTGTGGAATAGGAAGCAATATCATGAAGAAACCGAGCAAGTGAAGAAAGCCCAAGAGAAAAGAAGAAAAAAGTTGGGAAATCATTCCCTCGCTAGTTTAATCTTTTAGATCCGGGTTCGTTAGTTATAGCGTATTCGATTTCAAAGTCTTGATTTTTGTGTTTGATTGCTTTGATTGAACCATGTTTTATGCTTTTACTTCTGTAATAGATGTTTTGAGTATGATTCTTGGCTAGATCTGTGATACTGCCTAGGTTTATGATAAATATTTTTAAAGTCTTGGTTTTTATCGTTTTTTGGATTCATATAACGGGTTAATGATTTTTGTAAAGAACTTGAGTTAATAATCATGATGATCATGTATGCTTGATTCGGTTTTGTGTTGATTAATGTTCTGCATGTTATCTTGTTGAATGACTTTCATTAATAGATGCATGTTTAGGTTATTTGCTTGTTGCTTGTGACCGTGATGGTATTGCTAGACGTAGTGTAACACCCTGAAATTTCCCGTAAGAATTTAAGAGCTAAAAGTATTAGAAAATGAAAGTCCAGGGGTTAAAATGTAATTAGTCCAAAGTTAGAGGATCAAAAGTGAATATTTGGATTTTTGGACTTTAACGGACCTTCACGGACCATAAAGGTCCGTTACGGGTTAAGCATGGAATTACGCAGGAGATGACACGTGTGCAGATGACTCAGCCCTAATTTGGATGCATAACGGACCATCACCAAGTGTAACAGTCCGTCACACCACAATGTGATTAGAGGCCGCCACGTGTAAGATAACTCATACGCACTAGATTGGTGACATACCGTCACAAACCATAACGGTTCGTTATGGCGAGGCGGTGACGGACCATCACCCAGCATAATGGTCCATCACGACATGAGATTTAGCCTATAAATAGATGGCCGAATTCAGTAGTTTTCACCCATCCAAAACACCACTTTTGCACACACTCACCTCTGATATCCCGATTCCAAGTCCCGCTTCGTGTAGAAAGTCCGGTTTCTAGCTTTACGCCTTCAAATAGCCGTAGATAGTTCTGAGGTAAGGTTCTGATAATTTGGTTACTTACCATTAAGCTTTGATTATATAATGTTAAGTGTATTATAGATCTTAATTAAGAAATATTGGCAGTCGAGGTACTGTCCGAACTATTTGACAAATTATCGATACACTAAGCCGAAATACTGCTCAGGTGAGTTCCTCTGAATTTAATGTGTATTGTTACACAGTTTTTATTTGAAATAGTCACCCTAATCCATGTATATATAATGTGTAATAAGTACTTTATACGTTTTGCTGTGGGATGGAACTAATGGGTGGATTATCTCATCTTACTGGTGTGGGAGGACTAGTAGGGTGGGATAGTTTATACTGGTTTGGGAGGACTAGTCGTGGAAAGGTTGCCAATTATATATATATACCAAAATGCTCACAAGCAATATGGCATGTAGGTGGGATGTGGGAATGCTGATGATTAAATAACAACCATTTGTGGTAAAGGTTCATGAACTCTCCAACTTATGTTGACTCGGTTACTTTAAAAGATGTTGCAGGTGGATCTATTAGGGTCATTCCATGTAGCTAAAAGATGTGGATAGTCGTCTGGTTGGTCAGAAAATTGTGTTGGTCGGAGGCATGTGGAGTAGAGATGTCTTGTATATATTTTGAGTTCCGTGACAGGAATTGACGTTTTTTGGTTTGGTTAGTTTGTAATAGAAGTTTGTTTTATAATGTAAAACTATTTAGTTATTAATAAATGAGGTTTATTGTTTAGCTTCTGCTGTGTATATTTGGTATCAACTTCACTGTAACTAGAAGGCGACCTTTTGACCAGTATGTAGTTATCTGACGAACAGAATGTTCTGACTAGGAAAGGACGGTGTATAAATCTCTTCTAGACTCGTCGTTCTTTCCTGGGAACATCTCTGTTGGAGGTACTATTCTAGTTAGACGACTGTCCTGTGTTACGGGTGTGACAAGTTGGTATCAGAGCATCAGTTTAAGGGATTTAGATACTAGTAGGAAGTTAGTATCTAGACTTAAACTAGGATTCTATAAGATAGCTGGAATGCCATAGGTTGAGATGTTGATTTTCATTATGAATATAACGGGTAATATTGAGGAAACAGGTAATTAAATGCATTCTTGGTCAAATGTCTTTAATTTCTAATTTTCTGGATTATTACTACCTATACGAATTCTGATATTATACATATGTATGTAGGTACCAATGGCAGGACGTGGTAGAGGACAAGGAAGATGTAGGGGTAGGATGCCCAATACAAGGTCTCATACCCGCGACACGACAAACACAAACCCTGATCCAAATGAGAACGTAAATACGAATGCTGAACCCGAGCAACCGACGAAAGAAGTCATTATGACTGAAGCTCAATTCCAAGGAGCGGTGGCATCTGAGGTCACCCGTGTTCTTCAAACAACTCTACCCAGACTACTTGATGATGCTCTTAGGAGAAGAGAAAATCACAACCGAAACGAAGGCACAAATGATGCCATTCCCCTAACAGAAGACACCCTTCATACTACTCCTATAGGAAATAATATAGGAACCACCCGAACTCATGAGACAGTAGGAATGACGAATCAAAGCACAGGAGTTCATGGAAAAGGATGCAACTATAAGAACTTCAGTGACTGTCATCCCAAGCCTTTCAATGGAAAGAAGGATGCCATTGCAGCATTGCAATGGATCACGTCTATGGAAGCAGTAATTAAAATGATCAAATGAGGGCCGATCAAGTTATGAAATTTGTCGCACATTCTTTTGAAGAAGAGGCCCTTGAATGGTGGGAATCAGTCAAACAGACAAAGGGAGAAGCTGTGATTGAGAGCATCATGTCACACCCCACCAAGGCGGAAACGCGAGGCGCGACGTTCATGGTTTCCAAAGCATATGATTACCGCAAACACATACATGATAAATGGATACATAAACAAATTTAAAGTTTTTCATTACAAAAATGTAATCAGAGTTTACAAAAAAAAAGTTAAGATTTCACAAATATGACTCAATTTAATGAGTTATACAGGGGAAATCCTCCTTGAGTAGTATCCATCGTGCATGCATGTAATCTACATTGCTAACCTTGAAATCATGTTCAGTTACCTGAAAAACATACTTAAAATTGTCAACACTAGGTTGGTGAGTTCACAGGTTTAATTAATTAGTTCTTCGTAAACTTCTTTTGTTCATAAATAGTTCAGTTGTATGTGATAAACATAATAAGAATTGTTGACCCATTTGTAAACTAGCTAGGAATACAAATAATATGTTCATACATGAGGCGTAACCAAACCATGACAATTGTACATGCCCCTAATTTCGTTATCCGGTTCTATGCGGCCATAAATCCTCCAGATTGTGGTTAGCGCGACTAACCTTGACCGGGAGACGTCACTCTCCATAGTACTATTCATAGGACCCTAGGCTACAGTTAATGGTTACTACGTTGTTCCAGGGGACTTTAGCGGCCTCAACTCGTTGTTCTCATCTCATGTAAACATAAAAGTCGTGCCTTATTCTCTTGTTATCCCATAAAATAGTTGTAAGTATGTTTTTCCCCCAAATATAGAAAACAGTAAAAAGGGGCCGTGAAACTCACCTTGAGTTTGTGTATACTTGTAATGATACTTGTTGTAGTCAACCTTGACTATTCGTACCCTAGATACCAAGGGTAAATTGTGTTAAGACCGAACGTCTTATATTGCAAATTGTTCACCGACTTTGTAAATCTTGTTGCTTTTGTTTAAAATATCCTCTTAGTTGTTCAACACTTGTTTCGTTATAAAACAGATCTTAGTTACTGCGCAAAAGGGGACTGACACAGGTATCGAAACTTCATAGTTTCGATTGGGCAATTGAGTGTCGAAACTTCCTAGTTTCGATTGAGTAGTTGGGTATCGAAACTACCTAGTTTCGATTGAGTAGGACAGTTGTCGAAACTTCCTAGTTTCGATTGTGCAGATTAGATATCGAAACTTCCTAGTTTCGATTTGAGCAATATGTATAGAAACTACCTAGTTTCGATTGGTCAATAGGTATCGAAACTTCCTAGTTTCGATTGAGTAGACAGGTATCGAAACTACCTAGTTTCGATTGAGTGATAAGTATCGAAACTATAGTTTCGATTGAGTTAACTGGTATCGAAACTCCTAGTTTCGATTACTGGACTTCTGTTTGACAGAATCAGTCCTGCATATTTATGTTTTAAATCTTGAATTTGACACACTTTTCTTACTTGCGTTTAAATGAGTTGTAAGTTTAGCTACGGTTTTAAAGAAAATAAAGTGGATAGTATTGAGTTTTTACCTTAAAACCGAGATGAAGATGATGAAAGAAAACAGTGAAGAGTCTTGAATCTTTTTTTAAACTCTTCTTCAGGAACACTTTAAAACACTGAATTTTGATGGATTTTGTTTTAAAACTTGGCTTCAACTTGAGGAGAAATGAGAAGTTTGCCGTATGAAAATGAGAGATAAAAATGATTTCGTGGGACTTTTGATTGAAAGGGGTATGGTTTTATCTGAGTTTTTCTCAAGTATGGCATGGGTCGAGTAAGGAGGTGTGGGTTTTCTCTGGCTTCGGCCGAGAAAGTCAATAAAAGTGGTTTGGGGTAAATTTTCAAACAATTAGTTTTAAGTGTATTAATATTACTTAGAGTTTCAAAAGGGTAATTTAATTCGGTTAGGTTCTCCGCGGTATTATAAATTTAACACGTTTATGGCTCGTTAAAGAAAAAAAAACCGGTGATTATTTGTAGGTATAAATACCTAAAAGTGACGTTCGTATTTAGCCAGGTTATACTGGTATGCGAACCGGTAACTCTTAGAATTACCAAAATATAAAACGAGACCATGTACGGTTTTTGTTAGACCTTAATGTCCTTGTTTGTGAAATTAAATAAATCACAAAAATAATTATAATGTAAACTTGTTTATAATGTGTACGGATATTGACCTGAAATGTCGGGTGTCACATTCTCCCCATGTTAAAAGAATTTCGTCCCGAAATTCAATTCGTGTCATCTTGAACCGGTGCATCCTTAAACAAGGATGGGTATTTTGTTTTCATTTGGTCATCTCGTTCCCATGTATACTCAGGACCACGTTTTGAGTTCCAACGTACTTTAACCAGTTTGATTCGACTACGTCTCAGCCTTTGAACTTTCCAATCTGTAATCTCGATTGGTTCCTCGATGAAATGAAGTTTATCATCAATATGAATTTCATCTGGCGGTATGATCAATGTCTCGTCTGCCAAGCACTTCTTGAGATTTGATACATGAAACGTATCATGTACATTGCTTAGTTCTTGTGGCAACTTGAGCTTGTAAGCTACAGGGCCAACCCTAGCCAGTATTTCAAAAGGTCCAACGTATATAGGGTTGAGCTTACCACGGTTACCAAACCTTGCAACGCCTTTCCATGGTGAGACTTTTAACATTACTCGGTCACCAATTTGAAATTCTAATGGTTTCCGTCTGTTATCAGCATTCTTCTGTCTGTCTCGGGCCGCTTTCAGACGGTCCTTAATTTTGAAGATCTTATCAGTGGTTTCCTGGACAATCTCAGGGCCTGTCAAATGTTTTTCACCAACTTCCGCCCAACATAGCGGTGAGCGGCATTTGCAACCATATAAAGCTTCAAACGGAGCTGCCTTAATGCTCGTGTGGTAGCTGTTATTATAGGAAAACTCCGCTAATGGTAAATGAGTATCCCAATTACCTCCGAAATCAATTACACACGCACGCAGCATATCCTCTAAAGTTTGAATGGTCCTTTCGCTTTGACCATCTGTTTGTGGGTGATATGCCGTGCTCATGTCAAGACGTGTGCCCATGGCTTCTTGTAATGATTTCCAGATTCTAGACACGAATCTGCTGTCTCTATCAGAGATAATAGAAATTGGCACTCCATGCCTAACCACAATTTCCTTGATATAAAGCTTTGCAAGTTTCTCGGTTTTATCCGTCTCTTTGATAGGTAGGAAATGAGCTGATTTTGTTAAACGATCGACAATTACCCATATGGTATCATAACCACTGGACGTCTTGGGTAATTTCGTGATAAAATCCATAGAAATTTGTTCCCATTTCCATTTGGGAATTTCATGTTGTTGTAACAAACCAGACGGTTTCTGATGTTCGGCTTTTACTTTTGAACACGTTAAGCATTTACTGACATATGTGGCAATATCTCCTTTCATATTAGGCCACCAATATAATTCTTTTAGATCCTTATACATCTTATCTGAACCTGGGTGAATAGAGTACCTGGACTTGTGGGCTTCGTCCATAACCAACTCCCGTAAGTTACCAAAATATGGCACCCAAATTCTATTCATGAAGTATAAAGTGTCATCTGACTTTGACTCCAATTGTTTTAGCATTCCTCGTAAAGCTTCATTCTGAATGTTTTCTTCTTTGATTGCCTCTTGTTGTGCCATCCGGATTTGAGTCGTGAGACTCGTATGAATTGTTAATCCTAGGGCACGAACACGAAGAGTTTTAACTCGTTCTTTGCGACTTAACGCGTCTGCTACGACATTGGCTTTACCAGGATGGTACTTGATATCACAATCATAGTCGTTTAGTAGTTCTACCCAACGACGTTGTCTCATGTTAAGTTCCTTTTGATCGAAGATATGTTGAAGACTCTTGTGATCAGTAAAGATAGTACATCTTGTACCGTAAAGATAATGTCTCCAAATCTTGAGCGCAAACACAACTGCACCCAACTCCAAGTCATGGGTCGTATAATTCTTTTCGTGCACTTTTAGTTGTCGTGAGGCATATGCGATGACTTTGTCTCTTTGCATTAACACACAACCAAGTCCTTGGTGTAATGCATCGCAGTATACGACAAAATTGTCGATTCCCTCAGGAAGGGATAAGATCGGTGCACTACACAGCTTCTGCTTCAGTAGTTGGAAAGCTGACTCTTGCTTGTCATTCCAATCATACTTCTTTTCTTTCTGGGTTAATGTGGTTAAAGGTAAGGCTATTTTTGAAAAATTCTCAATGAATCGCCTGTAATAACCGGCCAAGCCTAAAAATTGACGCACTTCTGTCGGAGTCTTTGGTGCTTCCCAGTTTTTGATCGCTTCTATTTTAGATGGATCAACGTGAATTCCTTCCTTGTTGATGACATGTCCAAGAAAATACACTTCTCGGATCCAAAACTCACACTTTGAGAATTTAGCATAAAGCTTTTCATTCCTGAGTAGTTCTAAGATTAATTTCAGATGATGTTCATGATCCTCCTTGGTTCGTGAATATATTAATATATCGTCGATAAATACTATCACGAATTTATCCAAGTATGGTTTGCACACGCGGTTCATGAGATCCATGAAAACGGCTGGTGCGTTCGTCAAACCAAACGGCATAACTAGAAATTCGTAGTGGCCATAACGAGTCCTAAATGCTGTCTTCGGTACATCTTCTTCTTGGATTCTTAGTTGATGATACCCCGAACGTAGATCGATCTTAGAGTAGAAGTTAGAACCTTGTAGTTGATCAAACAAATCATCTATTCGAGGAAGTGGGTATCGGTTTTTGATTGTAGGTTTGTTTAATTCTCGATAATCTATACACATCCTAAAGGTTCCATCCTTTTTCTTTACGAATAGGACCGGAGCTCCCCAAGGTGAGAAACTCGGTCTTATGAAACCTTTATCAAGCAACTCCTGGAGTTGATTTGATAATTCCTGCATCTCGGAAGGTGCTAATCGATACGGTGATCGCACAACTGGTGCGGCTCCTGGTACTAAATCGATTCGAAATTCGACTTGCCTTGGTGGCGGTAAACCAGGTAAGTCTTCAGGAAAAACTTCAGGATAATCCTTAACGATTGGTATATCCTCAAGTCGACGTTCCTTGGGTTTCTTCTCGACGACGTGAGCCAGGAATACGCAATAGCCTTTACGTAGATACTTACGAGTTTTCATGCAGTTTATCATCCTTAATGTTACTCCACTCTTCTCATCTTGAATCGAAAGAACTTCTCCGTTCGGAAGTGGGATTTGGACAATCTTCTCAAAACAAACAATCTCGGCATGATTCTTTGACAACCAATCCATGCCAATAACAACGTCAAAGCTTCCTAAATCAACAGGTAACAGATCTATACTAAATGTGTGGTTTTTAAGACATAAGGTACAACCTTGAATGACCTCTCCGGTATTAATTAATTTTCCGTTCGCTAATTCAATTGTATACTTTTGTTCTAGTTTGCTGGCCTTAATACCGAGTAGGGACTTAAAGTCATTTGACACAAAACTCATATCAGCACCCGTATCAAAAAGTATAGAGGCATAGTGATTATTTATCGGGAACGTACCAGTGACAATGTTCGGATCTTGTCGTGCGTCACCAACCCCCATCACAAATGCTCTTCCACGTGCCTGATTGTCGTTTTGGTTCTTCAACTTTGGACAGTCTTTTCTGATGTGCTTTGGATCTCCACAATCAAAGCATCCCTGATTCATCCTTTCTGTTCCTGGTTTGACCTTTCCTGCTGCTTGATTAATCTTATTAGGATTTGCATTGCTCCAACAGTTATGGGTCATATGCCCATACTTTTTACATTTTCCACATTGGATACACCTTTCACTGTGATGGTATCCACACTTGTCACACTTTGGTCGTGTTCCAAGATATCCACTTTGTCCTTCAAGGTTGGCAGCATAGGCCTTCATAGTTTCAGGTCTCTTGTAAGCTTGATTCTTGTTTTGATTACTGGGTTTTCCAAACCATTTCCTATTTTCCCCAGACCTTCCTTCCTCGGTCTCCTTCTTTCCAAACAAACCATCACGCACAGCATTATCCCTTAGCTTGAATGCTAGAGTTATAGCGCTCTTGGCATCCATGGGGTTCGATGAAGTCACTAGACTTCGGATTTGAGGTGCGAGACCCCATAAATATATTTCGACCTTCTTGTATTCCGGGGTGACCATGTGTGGAACCAAGATTGCTAACTCATTGAATCGGTCAGTGTAGCCAGCAACATCATCTCCTATCATTTGCAAATTCCACATTTCAGATTCGATCTTTTGCAATTCGTTTCGAGGACAGTATTCCTCAATCATCATGGTCTTTAGGTCTTCCCATGACAACTCATATGCTGTCTGCCTTCCCAAAGTCTTTACTTGTGAATTCCACCAGGTTAAAGCTTTATCAGTGAGTGAGCATGTAGAATACTTCACCATGCAGTCAGCGGTGCATTCACTAATATCAATCACTGATTCCATCTTCTCTATCCATCTCATTAGTCCAACTGCACCCTCGGTGCCATTGAAGTTACGGGGTTTGCAAGATAGAAAGGCCTTGTAGGAGAACTTCCTATTTGAAGCATCTGTAGGTTTACAAGTCATAACGTCATTAATTCGGATCATGACTAAGTGTTACGGCTTATTTATTCTATTACCTCCGGAACCTCCGGCTGTACCGCTACCTCCTGCACCTCCTCCGCCGGTACCGCTGCCGTTTCCTCCTCCACTATTTCGATTTGCCTCATACTGCTCCATGGCAGCAGCTACTCGCTGTGCTATGAGTTGTTCCACGTTTGGAGAAATCGCTTCGTTGTTGTCACCAGTAGTGTTACGGGTTGTCCTACGCTTAGGCGCCATGACGTTCCTTCTAACATATCAATTAAAAAGAAACAACATTATATAATAATAATGTTAGATCATGACATAAGGATACAACAACATCAAACGTAAACAACCATCATTACAACATAAACCATTTCATACATAGTTAAAACATATATAGTACATTGTTCCAAAAGACATGGATACAAAAGAGATGGGTTCACATGACCTCATCAGTACTAAAGTTTTAAACTACATAATGTACTATGGGCACAACCCGCCCATAATAGGTTTAAGAGAAGAAATGGAAGTACAATCCAATCATCATGGCAAGTCCCGCCATGACAAGGCTAGCTCTTGCCACAAATTCTGCAGCCAAAGTCCTTTCTTCTAATGCTTCCACCATGTCTCGGACCGTAATAGTGAACTGCCAGTCCATGTCAGCTCTCAACTCTAGATAGTTTGTGGCACACTGTATGTCTCGGGTGTGGTCCTCCAGGGTCTGAACTCGAGATCCGAGCCCTTGACGTAAGCGCATGGCTGCATCTCCATGTGCTCGAATATCATCTAGAAGATCATCAAGACGCTCTTCGTGCGTACGAACACGAGCTACCAAGGTAAGCACAGTGAGCTCTAGGGCTTCTCCAGTGTGGGGTAGGGGTGTTGGAGAATTGGAAGACTCTCCGAGCTCAAAGGTAGATGGGATGCTCTCCATCTCCCTCCATCGTGCCAGAGTACTAGGCATCCAACGGATAGTTCCCACAGTAGGGTGGTAACAGGGTCGTTTCCTAGATGGTTCCTCACCGGTCTCCAAGTCTTCCGGGTCACGGGCTGCTAGAGTCCTTTTGCGTGGAAGTCGAACCTTCTTCCTAGCACTTTGCACCTTAACTGGTCCTCCGCTTTTCTTTCGGTAGACAATAGGCGGTTCTCCCAAGGCGACATTAGGTGGTATGGAGCTACGGGTTTGTACTCGATTTTTGGGACGTGAGGCGGAAAGTTCCTCGTTTGATTCAGTGTCAGAGACGGGATCAGAATGTAAATGTGACGACATGCTTGTGACTACAATATCCATATGACATGTTGATTGGTTATGAAATGCTTATGCAATGAAAACGTTCTAGTGAGTCATTTAGATTATAGACTAGGTTCCAATTTAGATTCCTAGTTCACTATAATCATGGCTCTGATACCAAATCTGTCACACCCCGCCAAGGCGGAAACGCGAGGCGCGACGTTCATGGTTTCCAAAGCATATGATTACCGCAAACACATACATGATAAATGGATACATAAACAAATTTAAAGTTTTTCATTACAAAAATGTAATCAGAGTTTACAAAAAAAAAGTTAAGATTTCACAAATATGACTCAATTTAATGAGTTATACAGGGGAAATCCTCCTTGAGTAGTATCCATCGTGCATGCATGTAATCTACATTGCTAACCTTGAAATCACGTTCAGTTACCTGAAAAACATACTTAAAATTGTCAACACTAGGTTGGTGAGTTCACAGGTTTAATCAATTAGTTCTTTGTAAACTTCGTTTGTTCATAAATAGTTCAGTTGTATGTGATAAACATAATAAGAATTGTTGACCCATTTGTAAACTAGCTACGAATACAAATAATATGTTCATACATAAGGCGTAACCAAACCATGATAATTGTACATGCCCCTAATTTCGTTATCCGGTTCTATGCGGCCATAAATCCTCCAGATTGTGGTTAGCGCGACTAACCATGACCGGGAGACGTCACTCTCCATAGTACTATTCATAGGACCCTAGGCTACAGTTAATGGTTACTATGTTGTTCCAGGGGACTTTAGCGGCCTCAACTCGTTGTTCTCATCTCATGTAAACATAAAAGTCGTGCCTTATTCTCTTGTTATCCCATAAAATAGTTGTAAGTATGTTTTTTCCCCAAATATAGAAAACAGTAAAAAGGGGCTGTGAAACTCACCTTGAGTTTGTGTATACTTGTAATGATACTTGTTGTAGTCAACCTTGACTATTCGTACCCTAGATACCAAGGGTAAATTGTGTTAAGACCCGAACGTCTTATATTGCAAATTGTTCACCGACTTTGTAAATCTGGGTGCTTTTGTTTAAAATATCCTCTTAGTTGTTCAACACTTGTTTCGTTATAAAACAGATCTTAGTTACTGCCCAAAAGGGGACTGACACAAGTATCGAAACTTCATAGTTTCGATTGGGCAATTGAGTGTCGAAACTTCCTAGTTTCGATTGAGTAGTTGGGTATCGAAACTACCTAGTTTCGATTGAGTAGGACAGTTGTCGAAACTTCCTAGTTTCGATTGTGCAGATTAGATATCGAAACTTCCTAGTTTCGATTTGAGCAATATGTATCGAAACTACCTAGTTTCGATTGGTCAATTGGTATCGAAACTTCCTAGTTTCGATTGAGTAGACAGGTATCGAAACTACCTAGTTTCGATTGAGTGATAAGTATCGAAACTATAGTTTCGATTGAGTTAACTGGTATCGAAACTCCTAGTTTCGATTACTGGACTTCTGTTTGACAGAATCAGTCCTGCATATTTATGTTTTAAATCTTGAATTTGACACACTTTTCTTACTTGCGTTTAAATGAGTTGTAAGTTTAGCTACGGTTTTAAAGAAAATAAAGTGGATAGTATTGAGTTTTTACCTTAAAACCGAGATGAAGATGATGAAAGAAAACAGAGAAGAGTCTTGAATCTTTTGTTAAACTCTTCTTCAGGAACACTTTAAAACACTAAATTTTGATGGATTTTGTTTTAAAACTTGGCTTCAACTTGAGGAGAAATGAGAAGTTTGCCGTATGAAAATGAGAGATAAAAATGATTTCGTGGGACTTTTGATTGAAAGGGGTATGGTTTTATCTGAGTTTTTCTCAAGTATGGCATGGGTCGAGTAAGGAGGTGTGGGTTTTCTCTGGCTTCGGCCGAGAAAGTCAATAAAAGTGGTTTGGGGTAAATTTTCAAACAATTAGTTTTAAGTGTATTAATATTACTTAGAGTTTCAAAAGGGTAATTTAATTCGGTTAGGTTCTCCGCGGTATTATAAATTTAACACGTTTATGGCTCGTTAAAGAAAAAAAAACATTGAAATCTTGGATTGTATAATCCGTTGAGGTGATTATTTGTAGGTATAAATACCTAAAAGTGACGTTCGTATTTAGCCGGGTTATACTGGTATGCGAACCGGTAACTCTTAGAATTACCAAAATATAAAACGAGACCATGTACGGTTTTTGTTAGACCTTAATGTCCTTGTTTGTGAAATTAAATAAATCACAAAAATAATTATAATGTAAACTTGTTTATAATGTGTACGGATATTGACCTGAATTGTCGAGTGTCACACATGACTTGGGAGGATCTCAAGTCTTTGATAGTGAGGAGATACTGTCCACAAAATGTTGTGGATAAAATTAAAGCTGAGTTTCTACGGTTCAAAGCAGGAACCATGACTCATCAGGAGTTTATAACCAAATTCAATGAAATGGCCAAGCTGGTGCCACATCTAGTGACTCCTGAATCTAGGAGGATTAAGTGCTATGTTCAAGGCCTACCCCTAAAATTCGTACCTTAGTGAAGACTACTGCACCTGAATCCGTAGTAGTACAACTTAGTGCAGTCATGTATGATGAGATAGAAGCATAGGAGAAGGCCAACAAGAGAAGCATGGAAAAGACAACCTACGAACCCACAGATAACAAAATCCCAAGAAGAGAAAAAGATAATCCGGGAAGAGGTGTACAAGGGATTACATGCCATCACTGTCGGCAAGTGGGACACTTTATAAGAAATTGCCCAAGAATCAAATGTCATAATTGTAACGAATCAGGGCATATTAAAAGTAATTGTCCAAAAGCATCTCAAACAAATACAGGCGGTGGATCCAAAGGACGCATATTCATTTTAGGAGAAAGGAAAGGGGGAGAAGAATAGGTACGTCTATTATAAAATATTATGTGTTTTAGAGATAAGAAAAGAGATAAACCACCCTAGTTATAAAATATACCCTAAGAAGAATCATTGGTTCAAGAAGTATTTCCGAATTTCGAGGAAAAAATTTCATAAAGGATGGGAGATTTGTAACACCCTGAAATTTCCCGTAAGAATTCAAGAGCTAAAAATAATAGAAAATGAAAGTCCAGGGGTTAAAATGTAATTAGTCCAAAGTTAGAGGATCAAAAGTGAAGATTTGGATTTTTGGACGGTAACGGTCCGGTACGAGTTAAGCAAGGAATTACGTAGGAGATGACACGTGTCCAGATGACTCAACCCTAATTTGGATGTGTAACGGTCTGTCACCAAGGGTAACGGTCCATCACACCACAATATGATCAGAGGCCGCCACGTGTAAGATGACTCATGCGCACTAGATTGGTGACGGACCGTCACAAACCATAACGGTCCGTTATGGCGAGGCAGTGACGGACCGTCACCCAGCATAACGGTCCGTCATGACGTGAGATTTAGCCTATAAATAGATGGCCGAACTCAGTAGTTTTCGCACATCCAAAACACCACTTGTGCACAGACTCACCTCTGATATCCCGATTCCAAGTCCCGCTTCGCGTTAGAAAGTCTGGTTTCTAGCCTTACGCCTTCAAATAGTCGTAGATAGTTCCGAGTTAAGGTTCTAATAATTTGGTTACTTACCGTTAAGATTTGATTATATAATGTTAAGTATATTATAGATCTTAATTAAGAAATATTGGCAGTCGAGGTACTGTCCAAAGTATTTGACATATTATCGATACACTAAGCCGAAATACTGCTCAGGTGAGTTCCTCTGCACTTAATGTGTATTGTTACATAACTGTTATTTGAAATAGTCACCCTATTCCATGTATATAAAATGCATAATAAGTACTTTATACGTTCTGTTGTGGGATGGAACCTATGGGTGGATTATCTCATCTTACTGGTGTAGGAGGACCAGTAGCGTGGGATAATTTATACTGGTGTGGGAAGACTAGTCGTGGAAAGGTTGCCAATTATATATATACCAAAAGGCTCACAAGCAATGTGGCATGTGGGTGTTATGTGGGAATGTTGATGATTAAATAACAACCATTTGTGGTAAAGGTTCATGAACTCACCAACTTATGTTGACTCAGTTACTTTAAAAGTTTTGTTAACATCGATGTAAAACATCATAAAAAACGATAATTTTACTCTTCATACTAATTAGTAAATGTATATAGTACATCACAAAAAACAATACTATTCATACACATTAGTAAATGTATATATATAAATAACCAGTATATTTTTATTCATATTTCTATTTATATACTATTTTATTTTTCACCATTGTTATTTAATATTTAAACATTATATTTTCAACAATTTAACTTTAATTATTTAGTACTAGGTTAGAAACCCATCTTTTACACGGTTGAATAAATCCAATTTGTTGTAAGCCAACAGTTTTTATGAAGATTTTTATGTTGGATATCATCAGCCATTGGTGAAATAAGAAATAATAAAAATTTAAGAATTATAAATAACAAATAATGAAGATTTAAGAATTATAAATTTATATTTTAAGAAGATATAATTGAAATGTTCACAATTTAGTAAGTTTTAATAAAATATTAGAATAAATTTTAGATATTTAATTATTTAAAATCATTATTATTTAAAAGGTGACAGACGCGGTAAACAAAAAATCTAAATTTCACTAAAAGTCGACACATGGCAAATAAAGTTATTTATTTATTATAATAAAGATAAAGATGAATATAATTGTTTAATCCAACTTCTTAAATTACTCTATGATGTGTCAGTGGTGTATATATAAAAATGATGTTTTTTAGCACAACGCATTAATTTATAGAAACGGAATTACTGTCACTCACTACAACACACTTAGGGCAAGTGCACTCATAGTGGACGTAATATAGTGTTGGTAAGACGGAGTATAGATCCAAGGATACAGAGACTCTTAGTACCGGACTTCCGTTGATGTCTAATTTCTCTTTTAGGAGCTTTAAATAAAGTAAGAAGATGGTAGAAGACAGTAGTAGTAACCAATGACAAGAATAAATCATTTTGGTTTGAATTCCTTTCAATGACGTAGTTAGCTTTAGTTTATGGATTCTTAAAAGATCACTACATTGTAAGCATGACTTGAGTCGTTAGACCCTATGGCCCGGGTTGATTTTGTCTCCTCGTGGGTAGTAGTTTGAACAACATGATGACCGCTATGCTTAGCTAGACGTGTTTCCTGGTTCGGGAATCCACGTCATATTCTTGAAGATCAGTGATAATGTATGTGTGAGTGCATAAAATGGAGCAACTCTTGGGTCGGGATATTGACTCTCACAAAAATATTGAAAGTATGCCACCATAAAAACCACCTCAATATTGGAATTAAAGTATCAAAATTATGCCTTTAGACAAGTGACTTTACACACTAGTCCCTATGGCTCCCTTGCTTTGATTCCTCTTGTAGGGTATTATTAAGCCTGACGATTACCAAAATAATCAAGATTTAGACGAAAGATCAAGTTCAAGTATAGTTTCGATTGCCATGCTTGTTTCGATTAACAGTGGCAATTGTAGTTAAATGAAGATTTAATAGTTCAGTGGCATTTTTGTAATATTGTCAAACCTAGTCTAGACCTATATATAGAATAGTTTTTTTAGGGTTTAGATGTGTGCACACATCAGGGTCGAGGTGCACAAAACGGTTTTTTAACCCGAACCGGTTCAAAACCGAACCGAACCGGTTTGGTCAACAAAAAGTCAAAACCGGTTTGAGTTCAAACCGGACCGGTTTGAAACCGGTTTGAGATGGTCCGTTGACCGGGTTTAACCGGTTTAAAAACCGGTTTGACCGGTTTAAAAAACGGTTTGAAACCAGTTTTTAATCGGTTCGGTTCGGGTTAAACCGGTTTCAAACCGGTTTAAATGTATAGGTTTCAAACCGGTTTTAAACCGGCGGTTTGAACCAGTTTGAAACCGGTTTGGTATAAACCGGTTCACGACCGGTTCGGTTGCTTGTAATATCTTTTGATTCAAATCAATACAAAAAGATTTTTATTGTTCATCTATTGTTCTTGTGTTTTCTTACCAAATCAAGAGATTCCGCCTCTTGATTTGGGTTTATACAGATTCGTGTTTGATTTTTGGACCTACAGTTGGTATCAAAGGCTTGTTTTTGTTGACTTTCATCATCAAATTATTTTTCGGATCTTTGAACAATTTCTAGAGAGAGAGGCAGAAGTTTAGTGAGAGAAAGTGGATCTGGATTGAAGTCCTCTTTTTCATTATCAAACATCATCATCATTCAGATTTTTTATAATCGATGGGATTAATCTGCTAATACATTCCGATTGTTACAAAGACTTAATACAAGGTAAAACACATCAGATTTTCTTCCATATCCTGTTCATTTTTCACCAAGAACACACGTAGTAGTGTGTGAGAGGGTAAAGAGAGAAAGCTTGCTTTTCTTCAGATTGCCATCGAAACTAGGTTGAAATCGAAACTAGGTTGCCATCGAAACTACAATCTGTGAATCCCTAATCGAAACTACATCATCGAAAGTACTAAACCTTTTGACAAGGTGTTCTTTCTGTTTGTTTGGGACGAAGAAGACAAAGGTTGTGCTTGTTTTGGGTTCATGAGCTTGGGTAAGTGTAAAACGAAGAAGAAAAACACGAACTTGAAAGGTTGCTTGTGGCTTGTTTTCGCAAAGTAAATGAAGAAAGGCTGTGGCTGAATATTTTTTTTTGAGTTTGTGTTGTTTGTTTGCGTACAAGAAATGAAGAAGGCAGAGAATTAGGTTTTGATAGTGATGGGTCTGAGTTACAGTGAAAAGCAAAAGGAGACTTTATTTTCCGTTTGAAATCCGGAACTTGATAGAGACCTGGTACTCGACGACTTTGAGAATTGGATTGTGAGCCGAAAGCTATTTAATAAAAGGAGATGGCCCTCATCAGTTTGTTTTAAACCTCGCATAAAATCTCATAATATTGATTGGGCCTTCGCATGGGAAAGTGAATCACTAGAAGTCAACGCATATTTTTAAAGTCCATATTAATTCCTCACAATGTTGGACAGATTCCTTATTGGGCCGGCAATCAATTTTTGAATCATACAACAACTTTAAAGTGGTAATTAGATGTTTGGGAAGGCATTATTATTTTTTATTATTTTGGAAGTTAAGAATAGTTGCGGAATTAATTTTTTAGTTGACGAATCTTTATTCAAGTTTGTTCGGGTTTAGTTTCAAGTGGTCTGAATGTGATTCGAGTCGACACGGATTGAAACGAAAAGGTTTTGGGTGATACAGAAACCGTTTCAGTTTGAATTAGATTTGTTACAGGACATATGATATTTTTTTTTATTTTGGTGGTTCAGATTTCGTTTCGGTTAAAATGGATTGGCTTTTGGGTGACACGAACGTGGTTACTATCAGTTCGAGAAAGTTCGAGACAGATATTTTTTATCTGAACCGGGTTTCCAATTGATACAGATTGATACGGGTTGATTCGTGGTTATGTTCTCATTTGATTTAGGCGTGATCTCAAGTTGATATATAAAAAAAAATTAATTGACTCAAACTCATGCTCGGTTGATTCAAATATTATTTTCGGTTACGGGCTCGTCTCCGAGAGTTTTGGATACAATTTTTGATCAGTTAGTGTCGGTAAGTCCAGTTGGTGAATATTATCTGTTGGTCGAACTCAAGACGGCAAGATGACTCTTCTAAGTCCAGCTGAAAGAAAAGTCATGTTAATGCTAAGATATCGACAGTTTGCACGTGCATAAGGAGAATGTTTGACTGATCAATACAACAGATGTACAAGATTGATTAGTGAACTTCAAAATATTGGTGTGAAGATTGAGATTATACGGATACTAGCAAAGTATTTGGATTCTCAACCGGCATCATGGTCTCAGACAATTGAGAGCCTCATACGGAGTACGGATCCAAGGACTATTCCATTGAAAGAAATGTATAAGAAGCTTCAATTAAAAGAAAAACTCTTGGTAGTGATCAAAGGAGGATATGGATAAGATTCCAATGGGAATTGTGTACATATTCAATCAAATTTGGTCGCTTGAGAAATGGATCAATCAAAGATGCATGAAGAGTATTCATCACTAACCAAAGATCACAAGCAACAGATGCCAGCGACCTCAAAGTCAACAGAAAGTGAAAATCAAGCCTCAACCTCCGCATCCACAACGGCACATAATCATGCACTCATGGCAGATGTTGAAGACGGAAATCGACTTGTTATCATCCAACCAGTTAAGGATCTCACTGTTGTTCCAGCTGAGGTAATTTCTAGACTGTGCAAATCTCAATCTTGTCTAACTGAAATTCAGAAATATCAATTCATCAACCAAGCTTTGGTCGATGAACGTGATCATATAAAAGTCATGTATGATTTTGTGGCTAAGAATGAGAAACTGTATTTAAAGAAAATTTGTGACATTTCTGCTGAAAACCGTTCTTTAATTGTGCAACTTACCACCCAAAACAATAATAATCAAATTTTAACTAAAAGAATTCAAAGGGCTGAAAAGGCAAATTTTTAAGTTGAAAACATGGGTATAGATTAGAAAATTTTGTTTGGAATCACTGATAAGCAAATCTAAAAGAAAGTCACAGAAGGTATAGGGTATAACATTGCTCCTCCACCCTACTCCAAATCAGGTAGGTATGCTGACATGCCTAAACCACATGTCCCCACTCTTTTTGTTTCTAACATATCTTACTCTAACTATGTGAAAACTTAAGATGATTCTGATAGTTTTGCTTCATGTGCAGAATCTGGATCCTTGAGTTCATCCGAGGATGACTGTGATGGGAATGAAAAACCCGAGAGTGTTATGAGTGTTAATGATTCTTTTGTGACAAAAATTGATTTTGAAAACAATGTTGGTTCGTCGTGTGTCACACAAGATGCTTGTTTAAAAACTAATAATGTTTTGCCTTGTGTTCCTAGATATGTTAATCCAAAAGGAGTTGTCACTAACTTCATAAGTGCAGGAACTGTTGTCACCGATGTTCCTCATGAAAGCATGAGTAATAAAGAATTCTTTGCCTTCAAACAGACTTAATCACAACAACAGGCTTGTCGAAATCAGAGTATTCAACAGAATAATCAAAGACAGTTCTCTCGGGTCAAAGCATGTTTTGCTTGTGGAAAGGAGGGGCACTTAGCAAAGAAGTGCATTTATTCCTCCATAAACAAGAATGGTGAGAAGTGTAAAGTGAAACAAGGTATGATTTCAAACAAACCCAAAGTGATTCATAAATCACCAACTGTATATGTTTTAGATATTTAGGGTTATGCTTCATAGGAAAGCAGAAATTACACTCTAAAATCTAATGCACCAAAGTTGAAACAAAAAAGTTTTACTAGACCAAAAGGTGGGAGACAAAAATTTGTAAAACCAAAGCAAATTTGGCAAGTAAAATCTCAACCAATGCCACAGATTTCAACTAAACTGACAAATTTCTTTGATAATGTAGGAGATTTTGGTTATCAAGAAGTTACTATCTTTGATTCTCAAGGACAACCCAAGATCATCATGGCTTGGGTTCCACTCTCTAACTAATTTGTTGATGAGTGCAGGAACAACCTAGGAGGCTAGTTAGTAACAACGGTTATTGACAATGGTTGTTCCAGGTACATGTTTAAGGAGGTAACATCACAAGTCGTGGTATTATTTCATATTTTGCTACACAATCACAAACATTCATGACACATTCACTATAACTTTTCTTGATGACATTTCTTGAAAAAAATTTCGTTTAGTGTGAAAGACTTTGCCTTAGTAAATTTCTGTTTTGTGTATTTTTTTTAAATGGTTATAAAAAAACAAAAAAATTAGGGGGAGAGTATATGAAAAGAACAGAAAATGACAAAAAGATTTTATGTTTGTACAGTTTGAGAAAATGAAAATTGAGAATATTGACTTGACTGTATGAGAAATGATAGGAACTAGACTGGTACTTCTAGCACATGAATGGAGTAGAACAATGAAAGGTAGACTCATTATGTGTTATGTCAATAGGCTTAGCATCTAATTTAAAAACTTTGCTGAGTGATAAAACTTAAAGCCTTATGAATGAGTGGATTAGTCATCTCAGTTTTCGCGATTTAAGGCTGACTCTTATCCAACAGTAGATTGAGAGCTATATTCTTGTCATACACACACCAGCTACCATTGATATATAATCTTCCATTTTTTGATCTATATACATATATGCAAAATAAAAGACATGCAATGTCATGCAAAATAAAAGACATGCAATGACATGCAATAAGTAAAAAAAAAAAAGGAAAGGAGCAAAAAGAAATGCAATGTCATGCAATAGGAATATATTAAAAAAAAAGATATGCAATGTCATACACCAAAAGATATGCCATTGTTGCATACATATATACATACATATTTTTTCATTTTTGGGTATCTGTGTCCGGTCGTGGAACACTTATCAAAAACATGGCTTGTAAGTCCGACGTGCCTGTAAGTCCAATTATTTCAAAAAGTTGGGCATGTAAGTCCGACGTGCATTTAAGTCCCACAAATAAAATTTCAAGTTTCCATGACTAGTTCATAGTAACAAAAATACCCATGTTAGTTATGCTCTAATAGATGTATCTTAAGATTTATGGTATTTTATTATTAATGGTTGGTGGCCAAGTCAAGTTGTGATGACCCGAAATCTCAAAACATCTTGAGGAATGATAGGTTCTTGCTATGGCTTCTTGAGTATGGGAACCACTAGCTTCATACTAAAATTACAAAAACATGATAAACTATCACAAAGCATTGAAGGAAACAATTATGCTTAAGTTTAAAGCGCACACAAAATATTGGCATTCACTTTTGACCTACTTGTTCAGAGTTCAAAATTGAAGTGTGGCTTAGGATGTTAGCCTAGTATGATCTCATGTGAGATCTTTTCTCCCAAAAAGAAGCAAGTTATTTATTTTGTGATATATTAGATAGTTTCAAAGTTAAAATAATTCAAAAAAAATAAAAAATAAAAAAAAAAAGATTTTCTTTTGTTCTATATAGTTTTGTTATTAGTTTTTCGTCTCACATTGGATTGGTTTGAGAAATCAACATGATATTCCAGATGAATACAGTTATATCTGTAATTTGAATTGTCTATAGGGAATTCGGAGTTGTGTTTGTGTTTATGAACATATTTTGTTGATAAAGTCAAGAGGTGCGATATTCTAGAAGCTGACTGGCAACTTCACCACCTCACCATGAAGAAGTTGCTGCAATGATGGCCGATCATCAGTTGAGCAAAGTTACCCAATCAAAAGAACCTGTTCCTCAGCAGTGCAGAAGATAACATGCTAGGAAATCTCCTCCTAGATCTTCTGATTCATCAAACAAAAGAGAGATGGAAAGTCTATCGAGAATCTACAAATGTAAATTCAAACTCCACCCTCATGAGGATCTACTTCGCAGGGGGAGTAACCACAATATTCGTCTGATTACAACTTTAACATCTGATGCAACCATAAATGAGGGAGATTGTGAAGAAAGATTTTGGTAGCATCATCCTAGGGGGAGATTGTAGGGTATTATTAAGGCTGACGCTTACCAAAATAATCAAGATTAAGATGAAAGATCAAGTTCAAGTAAAAATCAAAGATCGATTGAAAGTTCAAGGTTCAATCGCAAGTATAGTTTCGATTGACTTGCTTATTTCGATTAACAGTGGCAATTGCGATTAAATGAAGATTTGATAGTTCAGTGGCATTTTTGTAATATTGCCAATCCTAGTCTAGACCTATATATAGAATAGTTTTCTAGGGTTTAGAGGTGTGTACACATCAGGGGTTTTCTTAGAGATTATTGTTTCATCATTGTGAGCACACATTCAAGAGAGATTTGAGGGTTTTCATGGTAATATATTTTGATTCAAATCAATACAAGATGATTTTTATTGTTCATCTATTATTCTTGTGTTTTCTTTACCAAATCAAGATATTCCGCCTCTTGATTTGGGTTTCTATAGATTCGTGTTTGATTTTTGGACCTACACCTCTCCACAAGAGTAGTGGTAATGCATACAGTCAAGTCTTTAGAATACCGAGTCACCGCATATTAAAAAGAAAGGATATTTACAACCGCATTCACAATTCACAACTTATACCACCCTTCCAAGTAACTAACACACTGATTCTAAATAGATATAAAAGTGTAAATGCCCGAAACAACGAAGCATGAAGTTGGTGAATCGTTCCGAAGGTTGTGCGGATCTACTTTCAAAGTTAAAAGATCGTATTTTGAAGTCACTCACACACACCAATATTTAATCCATAAACACACTAACTACTTCATTGGAAGTTCATCTTACCAAAGTGATTCAAAGATTTAGCCAAGAATGGGCACGCAATCAACAAAGATTAAACTTGTATCAACACAATCAAGCATCATTACAAGAGTTCAAATTTCTTAATTGTATCTAGAATCTTGGTAATAGAGACTAACTACTAAAATTACAGAGAATTCTTCTACACAAGTGGCTACAACCCTCCTATCAAGCTCTACCAAATTGAATGCAAGAACCCTCTATTTATAGGCTGGTTAGTGGCTCGAGCATTGGCCGTGTTTGATGAGGCACGGCCCCGTGTGTACCTGATTTCTGCTCCACTAACTTGGTTGAAGCAGTTGTTGACAAGTTGGTACCACATGAGGGCGTCTCTGGCTTTGACACGGGGCGTGCTTGACCCTTGGCACGGGGGGTGTGTTGTCTTGGACACAGGGGAGTGGTCCCAGAAGTTTTCTTGTATCCTAACCTATGGCACCGGGCCCTGCTTGATGAGGCATGGCCCCGTGCTTGAGCTTCTGTCTTGATCATTTCTTCTTGATTTTGCATGTTTTTTTCTTCTTTGATCAATTCTTGAACTTTAGGCCCTGAAAAGTCAATATGAACTAATTTTGACCTTAATTCACAATATTGTTAAGAAAATATATGGAAAATGAATGATATTTGATGTGAAAAACATGTATAATTTGGTGCACATCAAACATCCCCACACTTGAATCTTTTGCTTGTCCTCAAGCATAAACACCCTTATTCAAGATAGGTAAAAGAGAGAGGTTATTCTCCCATGTGTAATTTCCCTAAGTGCACAATTGATTCTAAAAACATTTAAGAACGACACCATTTTAATTTTATGAAAGAAATATTTACATGAGTAACAAGCCTACTCAAGTTGACACTTGTCACACCCCAGATTTAGCCTACCCGGGCGTGTGACTCCCAGTTGGTACGTGTCTCTTATTTTATATCATCAGAATTTTATAAACATAGCGGAATATTTTAATAACTCATGATCTTTTCAAAAGATGGGGAAACTCCTATTTCATTTCATTTATAAATAGGGATAAACCCTGATAATTTACAAAAACGTTTTAAATTAAAAAACCAATGTTACAAGAGCCATTTTTTTCAAACAAATGTCTAGGGTGGACATTCCCTTTTGTGACATCTGATAGCGTGTTTTTAGTGTGGTTATAAAAATATATATATATACTTGTTCCTGGTAATGGCTCCAAAAACTTGATACCAAATACGACAGACATAATATATATCTTTAATAATGTTCTGTTTAGAGTTACACAAAATCAGGTTTTAACTTTATAAATTAAAATGATAATTAGTTCAACTTAAAACCTACACAGCAGGCAAGTGTATCTATCGTAGCGTAGTATAGTCTGGGTAAGAACCAAGTATCAAACCATGAACACGGATTCCGTACTCAACTCTCGCTGTTGTCTGACTATGATAATAAGTTGAAAAAGGGGTTTTGTTTAAAAGAAAGGAAAAAGGAAAAGAAAAGTAATTAGAAATGTTTTCTTATTTAAGATGTTACTCCGGTTATTATCACTTATTAATCAACGTTGTATTTTAGTAAGGTTGGTCATAGTTACTAGTACTAACCCTTTCGATGGGGGAGTTAGTAGTTTGTAACAGAACAGTGGATACGGTAGGTC
This sequence comes from Smallanthus sonchifolius, assembly GCA_023525975.1. Taxonomy (NCBI): domain Eukaryota; kingdom Viridiplantae; phylum Streptophyta; class Magnoliopsida; order Asterales; family Asteraceae; genus Smallanthus; species Smallanthus sonchifolius. The sequence continues at coordinate 17,345,272 of CM042033.1, forward strand.
AACTGTTCCTAATAAGTCTCGGGATCCTAACGGGGTCTTAAGTTCGTCGCCTTTCCCGTGATTTATTATTCGGACTAAGATTATCATGTCGACTAACGTACGTCGAGTCGTGTAACTTCTTATGGAAAGTCGGAATACGCAACTTCCTCCAAAGCCACTTTATTAATACTCGGACCTAACAATTTATATTCTTAAAATAGTTGTCTTTATTTATAGTAATATTTTAAATAAATATAACTTTCATTCTCAAGATCAAGCCTCATGGCTCCTGCTAGAAGTCGGTTTAAAGATCACTTATTCATACCGACAAAGAAATACCGACACGAACCACAAGGTCCAACTAGGACTCGAATGACTCATTCATACCCAAACCTCCAATCAATCCATAATGTTAAATCTATACTAATCGGGCCCTTGGAAGCACCAAGATTTGTATATATACCGTACAAACTTGAAAAAGCTTCCTAAACAAGAAGTATTGCTTAAGAAACTTACAAGATTTAAGATTATTAAGTTGGTTTAAAGATCACTTATTCTTGTTTTTTAAGATAAAATAAAAGAAATACTTTAAGAACATAACATACTAAAAAGACTTCATTAATTAATTAAAGTTCAACCAACTCGAGCAACGCAAGAGGACTAGCCACGAATGACCATACAAGTGACTCCACTAACCCTTAGACAATGTGTGAAAGTGTTCCAACACCAAGGGAGAGTGAGTATAGGTTGCCTCTTATTTACTCAAACGAGAAGAATCATTTCATATTACAAGACGAAACGGAAAATAAACAAACAAAAGCTAAAACAGACAAAAAACGAGAGAGTTTCGGCTCTAGCAGAGCACTAGGGCCTTCACATCCCTTGGTCTTGGAAACCTAAATGCTTGGAATGAGCTTGCTATTTATAGGCTGAGAATTGGGCAATGCACGACCGTGCATTGGGATGCACGGTCATGCAAAGCACCCATTTCTTGCACGTGAGGGGATCTGGCAGCTTTAGGGAGTACATGGAGGCAAAAGAAGATTTGCACGGCCGTGCATTGCCCACTTTTGCTCCCTGTTGACTTTTTGACTTCCTGATTTGACTTCCTGTGTCCCGGCGTTATCAATTGACTTCCGGATGCTGATTTCTCCTTATTTTGAGTGATTTCTTCATGTTTTTACAAACCAAAGTCAATTATTCTGTTGTAACACAATTGCATAGATTAAGTATCAATTCCCATCATTAAGTTTATAATTGTGATGAATATGGGGATAATTGTTCAAGTAAAATATGTATAATTTATGGCATATCAACATCTATATTCCATAATCAATGCATGGCTATATCAACATCAAATTCATCCTTGGTTACCTGAAAAACATTTGAAAATATTTTATCAGCATAAACTGGTGAACACAAGTATATTTTAAACCATTCAAATACTTGTATAGTTTGAACATTGGATAGAGGGGGAATTCATTTGCAAATATCAATAAAGACTTGAGATTACACCTTTAAAAAAAAGTTGAAAACTTTAACAAACTTTGAAACTTGCTTGAATCTGGCTGAATCTCTCAAAACCGAGCACCGAAAGCTCTGATACCAATTGTAATTCATGTTATTCATACAAAATTCCATACACTGATACAAGAATCAAGAAACGAGGTAGAATCAGAAACACATAGTTAAAGGTGTAACTCTCCAAATTGTATTGATATGTCAAATGAATTCCCTTATTACAAAAGTCAAACTACACAAGTATTTATACTAAGAAGAAAAATAAAGACTTCATCCGAAATACATTTCGTCCGAAAAAGATTTCGATCGAAAAAGATTTCGGTCAAAATCTTTTAACTCCAAAGAATTCTTTCGCCTTCTTACTGTTTTATATGAGATGGCCTAAAAATAGTTCCAACAGATCACAATCAAAACAGTTTTCATTTTTGAAATCATTTTATAAAAATACAAGTATTCACCTTAATAGAGGTTGGACTTAATAATCTTCTAGAATAAGAGTCCTAGTGTGTCTCGGATTAATCGTTGGTTTCTCCGAATGAGCGTTTCCTAGCTTCTCGGTTCTCTCTAGGATGATTTGGCACGTTGGGAATTTAAACGTATGAGCGGGAATGACTTTAGGGTAGTGGAAATACTGATTTTAACTCAAAGGGTCGAGTTTTTGTTGTGAGAATTGCCTAAACCCGTACTTGCTAATTATAAACAAAAATTACGGATGTGATGGGCCGTTATGGGTGGTAACGGTACGTCACCGGTTGGTCGTAACGGACTGTTATCGCTTGGTGACGGTCCGTCACCGCTCTACGGTTGTAGAGTCACCGGACACGTGTCAGTGTCAGGTTTAATTGCGGCGTGACGGACCGTTATGGAACCGTGATGGTCCGTCGTAGGGTTTCCACGCGTCAAAACACTACCATTATTCACCGAACACGTGGCGTGTCATCGTGACTTGCGCGACCAACCCGTAACGGACCGTTACCATGGGTGACGATCCGTTACCGTCCAAAATTTAAGTTTTACACTTTTTGGTCCTTGATCTTCAATGTAATTGCACTTATGTTTCTTATCCTTTATATTTTTATTATTTTTGACATGAATGTTTAAGAATGTTACATTCTCCCCACCTTTTGAAAAATCTTGTCCTCAAGATTACTAGAATAGGTGTGGATATTTCTTCTTCGTTTCTGATTCGAGTTCCCAAGTATACTCTGGACCACGTCTAGAATTCCATTTTACTTTGACCAATTTCAATCTTTTCTTTTTCAATTTCTTGGTCTGACGATCTTCTATTTGTAGAGGTTATTTGATAAATTTCAATTTTTCATTGACCTCTATGTCTTGTAGAGACATTACCAGAGATTCGTCGGCTAGACATTTGCATAGGTTAGATATATGGAACACATCATGTATCCCATTCATTTCCTCTGGTAATTCTAATTGATAGGCAACAGGTCCGATTCTTTAATAATTTTGAAGGGTCCCACAAATCGAGGACTTAGTTCACCCTTTTTTCCGAATCGAACAACTCTTTTCCAAGCTGACACTTTTAATAACACATTGTCTTCGATATTAAATTCCAGTGGTTTTCTTCTTTTTTCGACATAGCTCTTTTTGTCTATCTATTGCTGCTTTCAGTCTTTCTTGTATTTGAGCTACTTTGTCAGTTTTTCCTCAACAAGTTCGGGTCCTGACATTTGGTTTTCTCCAACTTCAGCCCAACATACAGGACTTCGGTATTTTCTACCATATAAGGCTTCAAAAGGTGCCGCCTGAATGCTTGTGTGATAACTGATGTAGTGCAAAGCATACATCTTTATTCCTTTGTATTCGTGCGTTTTTAGATAGTTTTGTATTCGTTTTTACTTGTTTTTGTTTCGTATTGAGTCTATTGTGTTTACAGGAGCTCGTGTGGAATACAAGTCAAATCCCGAGGAAAACGAGCAAGAGAACAAGTCCCAAGAAAAAGAATTAAAAATGGTGAAAATCAAGTTCTCGTGGTATGCGAAAGAGGAAGCTCCAGTTCTCGCGGCACGCGAGGAAAACCAAATCCGGGCGCGGCTATTTTGTTCCTCGCGATACGCGAGGAAACCTGCCCAGTCTCTCACGATACGCTAGGCCCTAATTTCAATTTAAATAGAATTGGATAGCCATTATGAGGGAGTTCGATTGATTTGCCGTCCAGAGAGGTGCAAAGGGCAATTTTGGGAGTTTGAAGAGGAATCAAGTGCAAAGTTGAAGACTTTGGATCCCGGGTTAGTTGTAATAGCGTTTTTGGTTTTCAAGATTCAATCTTTATCATTGTTTTCTGTGTTTGATACCATGTTTATGCTTTATTACTCCTGTTTGGATGTTTTAAGTATGATTTTTGGCTGGATCATTGATACTGCCTAGATTTAGGATGAATATTTGCTAAAGTATTGATTTTTTTCAGTTTTGGATTCGTTTGAATGGATTAATGATTTTGTAACGATCTCGGTTTGATAATTGTGATGTATATGCATGCTTTATTCTGATTGAATGTTGATTATAATCCTGCATGTGTTCTAATGTCTTTCAGTTATAGACGCATGTTTAGGTTACTTGCTTCATTGTTGGTAGCTGTGATGGTATTGCTAGACGTAGTAATCTACAGGGAGGGTAATTGGTTTTGATTTAGATTGAGTGTTCTTCTTATCTCGATACCCGAAAGGTGAGAGGTAAACGGTTAGTCTTCGTATTAGGATTCCGAGTGTTAACTGTCTGCGAGGAAGATGCCTTAGGGTTCAAGTATCCGTTGCTAATCCGCGTCATAGTTGTTATCCTGAGATTACCCCGTGCATCTTAGATTTATTGTGGACAGTGAGACTGAAAGGTGATCTGTCTTTTGGGTACATTATCATTATTGGAGAGACTGAAAGGTAATCCGACCATCTGGTGAGTTTAGTACATCTTTAGGTTTCTTAGTTGGTGACACCCTGAGAGTGATTAGGGACCCGCTAGTTTGTCTAGAGTTGTTATCCTTAGAAACCCATATCCATCATTGTTTCCATAACCGGTAGAAGTTGAGCCTTGCAAGTAGGATTCCAACCTAGGTAGTGTTCTTCCCATTCCTGGTATTTCCCCGAGTTCTTTGTCTAGATAGTTCGAGTCGAACTTTAGTATTCTGCATTTATTAGTATAATCAGTTGTGTAGAACCCCCCCCCCCCAAACCAAATCATCTTTAGTCCGAGTCAGAGTCTAGTTTAGCTCTTCAGTGTCTCTAGGGTTCGATATTCCGGTTTACCGTTAAGCTGTGATACACTCGACACTTGCCTGTCAGTGCGGTTTAGTTCATAAGTACCCCATTTATTACTTAGGAGTCTAGGTTAGGATTATTTGTTAGTTTTTATAGACCGTCTGGGCAACATCAATAACTATTTTTGTATGAAAATTCCATTATGGGTAGGTGATCATCCCAGCTACCACCTAATTCTATCACACATGCTCGAAGCATATCTTCTAAAGTCTGAATTGTTCTTTCACTTTTCCCATCTATTTGTGGATGATAGGCAGTGCTTAAGTTCAGACGAGTTCCCATAGCTTTTTGGAAACTTTTTCAGAATTGAGATGTGAAACGGCTATCTCTATCTGACACTATAGATAATGGCACTCCATGTAAAGATCAAACTTCATCTACATAAAGACGAGCCAATCTAACCATACTGAAAGTTTCTTTCATAAAGAGAAAATGAGCAGATTTAGTTAATCTATCAATGATAACCCACATAGTATCATTTCCCCGACTGGTTCGAGGAAGTTTGGTAATAAAATACATTGTTATCATCTCCCATTTCCATACTGGTATTTCTATTTATTGCAATAAACCATAAGATTTCTGATGTTCTGCCTTTACTTGTGCGCAAGTAAGACATTTTGCAACGTATATGGCAATATACTTCTTCATGCCAATCCACCGATAGTTTTCTTTCAGATTCTTATACATTTTATCACTTCCTGGGTGCATCATGTATTTTGATTTATGTGCTTCTTCGAGTATTCTTTCCCAAAGACTTCTGGTGATTGGAACCCAAATTCTTTTATTCATTCGAAGTAATTCATCTTCTCCTCTAACTAACTGTTTAATTATGACTTTCATTCCTTCTTGTTCTAACTTTTCTTCTGTCTGAACAGAACGATGAGCATCTTTTATTTGAGACAAGAGATCTACACGAAGTTCAAGTCTGAGAGCACGAACCCGTTTGGGTTTCTCCCTTTCTTTTCTACTTAAGACATCTGCAACAACATTTGCCTTACCTTCGTGATAACATATTTCACAATCATAGTCACTTAAGATCTCTAACCATCGTCTTTGTCTCATGTTTAGTTCTTTATGACCAAATATATATTTCAAACTCATGTGGTCAGTAAAAACTATGAACTTAACCCCATAGAGATAGTGTCTCCAAATTTCAGAGCAAAAATTATGGCACCTAATTCTAGATCATGAGTTGTATAGTTCTTTTCATGAGTCTTTAACAGACGAGATGAGTAGGCAATTACTTTATTTCTTTGCATTAATACACAACCTAGGCCGTTGTATGAAGCATCATAATAGATTACAAAGTCTTCATTACCATCTAGAAAAGCCAGTATTGGAGCATTAGTCAACTTTTGCTTTAGAGTTTGAAAAGCTTCGTCTTGCTTGGTTCCCCATTCATACTTTATATTTTTACGGGTTAAAGTAGTTAAGGGAACTGCAATCTTTGAGAAATCCTGAATGAATCGTCTGTAGTATCCTGCAAGACCCAAGAAACTATGGACTTCTGTTGGAGATTTTAGGATTTCCCATTTGGATATAGCTTCAATTTTGGATGGGTCTACTTGAATACCTTGATTACTAGAGTATCCTGCAAGACCCAAGAAACTATGGGCTTGATTACTGGCTAACCAATTCATTCCTAAGACAACATCAAATCTTGCTAATGTCATAGGCATTAATCTTACATGTATGATGTGTCTAGATATTGTGATAGTACAGTTTTCTAGGGATTTGGAGATTTTGATTAGGTTTCCTTTGGACGTTTCTACTTCATAAACCTTTTCTAGTCGAACTAAGGGCTTGTTTAATAGATTACAAAATTGATAATCTATAAAACTTAAATTTGGACCATAGTCAAATAACACTCTAGCATAAATATTATCAATGAGGAATGTGCAAGTCACTGCATCCGGAATGGTTGCAGCATCACGAGTGTTAAGTACGAAAGCTCATACATTCTTTTTTGTTCCCTCATTGGCCTTTGCCCTACTAGATCCTGCTTGAGTAAGCTTTGGGCAGGATGATTTAAAATGGCCGGTCTCTCCATAATTGAAATAGGAGATATTCTTCTTCTTCGAGAAGTTTTCAAAGACATGCCCATTCTGCTTACATAAATGACAGTAAGTTTTCTTGAAGAAGCATTCTCCTACATGCCTCCTCTTGTAGATTTTACATTCAGGGATAGAAGGATTATATCCTCCTTTTGCTGGCTGGTTTCTTTTCTTCCAAGGAGAATTATTTTTCTGATTCTATGCAGCTCTCTTAACAACTTCTCTTGCCTTCCCTTCTTCTTGCTTCCTGATCATGCCGTTAGTTAGGATTCCACTGAGCTGAAAAGCGGATGCAGTGGTCTGAGGCATATTCGCCATGACCATATCCATGTTATCTTTCGCAAGACCCCAAATATATCTCTTGATTAGATTAAGTTCGGGGGTGGATAGATGTGGAACTAATGGAGCATATTCGAACATCTTGGAGACATACTCCTGGTATTTAGTTCTTCCGTATGGAGATTTAAAAATTTAGTCTCAATCCTCTCCCTCTCATTGATGGAACAGAATCGCTAAATTACCAGCTCTTTGAATTCTTCTCATTCCATGGCATAGGCTTTTTGTTTGCCCATGGCTTGAACTATGGAATTCCACCACTCCAATGCTTCGTTTTGAAAAAGGTTTGATGCATAAAGCACCATATCTTTATCAGCACATTTGCTGATGAAGATAACAGATTCTACTTTCTCCAACCATCTTAGGGCTGCTACCTCCCCTTCGCTTCCTGCATACTCCAAAGGTTTACATCCTTGAAATACACGAAATGTGCATCCCTTCTTTCTCTTCCTTTTCTTGCTAATTTCCTCTTTGTCACTTTCAGAATCGAGCTATAGTTCTCTTCTTGATGATTTTTAGATTCAACATGTTTATTTTTCATTTTATCTTCCTTCATGGCTTTTAAAATTTTAGGAAGAGCTTCCACAATTCCTTCTGCAACAAGTTTCTTCATTTCAGCTCTTTGTTGCATTTGTTCAGAAGTTTCATTTGGAATTTGTTTGTTCTTGCCTCTGGTGTTATGAGAGGGTCCTACCTTGTTTCGACATTCTATTGAAAAGAAGGAATTTATTAATATTTTGTAATATATTTTACAGAGATGGAAAGAAAGTTACATATATCTCTACTTACGGGCATTTTCTAGAATTTGTCTTAACACTCTGTTCTGGGCGTCTACAGATGCTAATCTATTATTTTCTATTTCTAATTATGCTACTTGTTCCTGTAAGGTTCTTATATGATCATTTTTAGGGATTTCCTCATTTCCTTGAGGATTTTGTAAATTCGCAGGCTCATAATATTCATATGGCCTATTCGAGTCTTCCCTTTCTTCTCCTTCAGTAACAGGATTATTTTCATAGGGAATTTCGGGGAAATATTTCATAATAATACGAACTCTAATATGGATTTTCATCATAATCATGATTCCGGCTAGTGGCCGTTAGAGCAGAATGAAAACTGATAGAAGGTACATAAGGATTTGTTGGAGGTGTTAATTCTCCTAAGCCACGATATGTACTTCCCGTGTGTCTTGAACTTGTTCCTAGTTCTAGGTCCGTTTCATTTGTAGGTTGAAATTCATAGCCATGTGGAGCATACTTTTGAACATAATGGGGAGCTTTTCCTTTGCAAGTCATCTAAACAGAACGGAATACTTTTATTTATTATTCATATAGGAATAACAGATTTCATTATTTGATAACAACTTGTTATATTTAGTAAACTAAGGTGGTTATCATTCCAGAGTAGCACCTCCAACTTAAATGTTCCCGGGAAAGAATGACGGGTCTAGGAGAGATTTATACATCACTCTTTCCTTAAAAAGAACATCCAGTTTGTTAGATAACTACATACCGGTTGGATGGTTATCTTTTGTCTACAGTGATATTAATTTATTGTTTCTTTTTGTCTTTTCTTTTATTTGTTCTTTTCTTTTTCTTCTTCTGGTTGACGAACCCTTTCTCTGAGTTGCCTTTTTTCACTTCATCTGTCTCTCTTAGCGCACGGTCAAGGAATTCAATGGGGGTTCCAAGATGGGGGGAAGGATAGTTGTAAGGAGGAAATGGTTCACGGATACCAAATAACATGTAATTATACACGTTATGTTAAGGATCGTCTGGTCTATCAGTCGGTTCATTGATATATTCTTCAAGCATTGTGGTCTGAGTATATAGATTTTCTTCACTTGCAGGGTAAACATAAGGATCTCTAGTTTCCATTTGTTGTTCATCGGTTTCATCTTCTTTTTGAACTTCCTGGTATACTTCCTCCATTTCTTCTACAAATACGTGCACATGCTCCGTGGAAGTTCGAACGCGCATCCTTGGTTTAGAGGATCTAATGGGTCCTGCTTCCTTGGATCCAGCATGATAAGTTGGTGGTGGTGTTCTAGTACTCCAATTCTCGAAGTTAGGATTTGTTGGTGGCGTAGATTCGTCATCGGAAATAACGATTATTTTGTTATTAAGTTATTCACTATCAGAAATAACTACAGGTTCTTCTCTAGATCCTGTAGGATAATATCTTTCTTCTCCGGTTTGTCCAAAGATATAGGTATAGTAATTATCTCCTGGCATTTGTAGGTTTATCAGTTAATCATTATTGAGATCTACGTACTTTTACCTAGCAGGCAGTCTATACTGGTTTAAGCTTAAGATACCTTACCTGAGTATCTTAATTGCTTAAAACTAAATAATATCAAAATCAAGTTACAACTTAGATACTAATTTTTAGTATCTAATTTGCTGAAACAAATGGCTCTGATACCAACCTGTCACACCCCGGATTTAGCCTACCCGGGCGTGCGACTCTAGTTGGTACATGTCTCTTATTTTATATCATCAGAATTTTATAAAGACAGCGGAATATTTTAATAGCTCAGGATCTTTTCAAAAGACAGGAAAACTCACGTTTCATTTCATTTATAAACAGGGATAAACCCTGATAATTTACACAAACGTTTTAAATTACAACACCAAGGTTACAAGAGCCATTTCTTTCAAACAGATGTCTAGGGTGGACATTCCCTTTTGTGACATCTATATTCCATAATCAATGCATGGCTATATCAACATCAAATTCATCCTTGGTTACCTGAAAAACGTTTGAAAATATTTTATCAGTATAAACCGGTGAACACAAGTATATTTTAAATCATAATCTGACAAGCGTGAATAAATAGAACAATTTGCCCATATTTGTATGGTCAATTTACACAGTCAGCGGACCCCTGGCCCGAACGTATAGCCACTAGCTACACCAAGATCTTTCTTGGATCATCATTGTTTTACGTTAAAAGGGTTCCGCCTCAAGCGTCAAATCTTACGTATTATAAACAACCAAGCCATAGCCCTAGCCCCGTTACAGCTTTTCATCTGTAACACGTGTTTGCATACGTGACTTTATGGTCTTAATGATATATAGTAAATCACATTATGCGACCAATGGTTGTATTAGTTCATTCAAGTCAGATCACAATCAAAACAATTTTCAGTTTTGAAACCATTTTATAAAAATACAAGTATTCACCTTGATAAAGGTTGGACTTAAGAATCTTCTAGAGTAAGAGTCTTAGTGGGCAGCGTCTCTGCTTAATTGTTGGTTTCTCCGAATGAGCGTTTCCTGCCTTCTCGGTTCTCTCTAGGATGATCCGGCACCTCGGGAATTTAAACGTACAAGCGGGAATGATTTTAGGGTAGTGGAAAATACTGCTTTTAACTCAAAGGGTCGAGTTTTTGTTGTGCTAATTGCCTAAACCCGTACTTGCTATTTATACACAAAAATTGCGGCTGTGACGGACCGTTATAGGTGGTGACGGTCCTTCACCGCTTGGTCGTAACGGATCGTTATCGCTTGGTGACGGTCTGTCACCGCTCTAGGGTTACGGAGTCCTTGGACGTGTGTCAGCGTCTTGTTTAATTGCGGCGTGATAGACCGTTATGGAGCCGTGAAGGTCCTTTATAGGGTTTCCACGCGTCAAAACACTGCCATTAGTCAACGGACATGTGGCGTGTCATCATGACTCTCGTGGCCAACCCGTAACGGACTGTTACCGTGGGTGACGGTCCGTTACCGTCCGAAATTTTAGTTTTCACTTTTTTGATCCTTGATCTTTGATGTAATTGCACTTATGGTCCTTATACTTTTTATTTTTATTATTTTTGACATGAAATTTTTAAGAATGTTACAGCACTTCACAACCCTCACAAATGATCACTCAATACTTGGTAAATATATGGATGAAGATATGCAAGCATTTGGTGGATCACTCATGCAAAAATTGAAGTATGCAAAATAATAGGCTTGAGTAGGAATCAAACCTCCATCAGATAACATGACTTTGACAATTATCATTAGCGCTTTTTAAGGGTTGTATTGTAGGCTTGGGCTAAAGCTGAGGAATGTTTGGGAAAATTGGCTAAAAGTTGCAAAACACCGGTTTTGATTTATCTCTTATTTGTGCCAAAATTAAACGAACTATACAAAGGCTAATGAGCTACCCGATTTTGTTACAATCCCAAAATTGCTTAACTTAGCAAATTCTTCTATACACAATCTTTCCCTCTTTAGGAATAAGAGTTTTTTTTATTTGCAATCAAATAACTATATTTACAACAAATCCCCTGCTTAGGGGTTCTTATGAAATAAAAAATAAAATAATGGCAATCGGTTTTGAAAATCGGGTGTTTGCTAAAAATGGGTTAAAATTGAAAAAAGGCTATTTGGCTAAGTGGTTAAATTTGCATTACATGCGGGTTTTTGAAATGAAAGAGAATGGCTCGAACGGGGCTTACTAGGGGAAATTGTGGGTTTGGATATAAAAATAGAAAAGGCTAGATAAAGGGTTTTAATCTTAATGTCTCAATCATTTAAGTGTAAAAGTCTAGTTCATGATCTCGGAATACATTACCTAATCAAGTTCTAATTTGCAAAACATCATTGTGGCCATCACTCAAGTTTCAAATGAAAAGAGCATTGTGTGTTTGATGTTGTTATGCTCGAATAAGGCTCAAAATTTCTCACTTGTAAACAGATGGAAGTGGTTAACGTGTGAAGTGTTTACTTTTTCTACTTGTTACTCCTCGATATTTCTTTTTATTATATTTAATTTGGTGCTTAAATCGTTGGGACTCAAAACACGATTATGACACGAAGTTTAAAAACAACACAATGTGAATTTTATTTAAAATACTATTTTTGGATATTTTTGGATATTTTTGAAAAGTTTTCAATTTTTTTGTTTGTTTTTGTAAAAATCGGGGGTGTATGCTTAACAATAAGTTTTGTGTAAGGCAGTGACAAGACAAAAGATTCAAGTTCCTCCCCACACTTGAATTGCACATTTTTCTCAATGTGCTTACTTACAGGCATAAGCATAAAAAGAAACAATGTATGAAATAGTGCAAAGAAAAAGGATTCTCCCTGATTAGTCCCATGCCCAACATGTGGTGGGAATCCAACTGTGCAGTCCCGTGCCTTGGTTTGCCAATTGTCTAAGAAACCTGTTAAAAATGAAAAGAAAAATAGAAAGCCATGGTGGAGATTTGATTGCGAGTTTGCGCGTCGCGTAACACAAAGTGTTAGGGCGAAATGTGGGCAAAAATGTACATGACAAATCAAACATCTAGGATAGAGTGGGCCATTAAAGCTGGAATGTTAGAAAATAGGTCGATTAGGCGAGCTACAGAAACGAGGGAGTAACTCCCAATCATTTGGTGCTGAAAAATGTTGCTTTGCTCAAGCCTAGATTCTGTGCTCACCCAGCCACATAATCACATCAAGACCAATTTTTCTTACATTTGTACCAGGTTTATGGTTTTATGAAAAACATGCTAAACACAAGTTGCCTCCCGCAAAGCGCCATGTTTATTTACGGGTCCTTGGCTAGACCCAAACGGATGGATTATCAAGAGATTGCATTGGATTCTGCCAGGTATTCCTTTAGTTTTCATCATTAGAAAGCATATTCCAAGCTTGATTCGATCGCTTCCACACTTTGAAATGCGTCCTCAATTTCCGGTTGACCCACGCCAAACCTTAAGTCCTTGCCTCCTACTTGAAGGGTTAACAATCTTTCGCTCATGTCAACTATGGAAAGGGAAGTGGCCAGGAATGGTCGTCCCAAAATAAGTGGTACTCCTTGATCTTCCTCCATGTCTAAGATTATGAAATTCGCAGGGAACACAAATTTCCCAACCTTAACCAGAAGGTTTTCAGCAATTCCTTTGGGGTATTTAATAGAGCGATCTGCTAACTGGATACTCATCCTAGCGGGACTTGGCTTTCACAATCCTGATTTTTGAAACATGGCAGATGGCATTAGATCAATGCTATCACCCAAATCAGCCAAAACGTTGCCAACGCATAACCTTCCAATTGAACATGGCATGGTGAAAGTTCCCAGATCTAACCTTCCAATGTAATTCTTTAATATTGCTCTTGTTGGATAAGAAGTCTCTCATGAATTTTGAATATTTTGGCATTTGCTGCAAGACTTCTACAAACATAAGATTAATTTGGAGTTGTTTCAAAAGGTTGATGAATTTACCAAACTGTTCCTCGGTCTTTTGGTTAATGAGCCTGTTTGGATAAGGGAACTTTGGAATCACAGGTTTGTTGCTTCCTCGGCGGGCTTGTTTTTGTGAGGAGCTTTTTTGGTTGGAATATCGGATGGAAAGTCAGGTGTAATTGTAGGAGGTTCTTTTTCAGGTGCCACAAAGATTGGTGCTAGGTCTTCCTCGGGTTCAGGACATACTCGACGACTTCTTAAGCAAATTGCGTTAACTTGGGCTTTGGGATTTACTTCAGTGTTACTTAGAAGAGCACCTTGTGGTCTTTCAAAGAATGCTTCTGTGATTTGCCCAACTTGCACTTTAATGTTATGAATAGAAGCTACCTAGTTTCTTAATTCTGCCTCATGCTTCAAAAGCCGTTCTTCATATCTTTTAATTTATTTGGTAAAAGATGTTGGATTAGATCTTTTAGGGATGACCGATTTGTTTGTGAAGGCCATCCCCTTGATATTGGTTTTTGAGTGGGTATTACGATTGTTGAGCTGGGCGAGAATTTTGCTGTTGAGTTGTGTTAAATCCAGGAGGTTGCTGATTGCTACTTCCTCCTTCCTTCCATCTGAAGTTTGGGTGGTTGCGCCATTCAGGCATGTATGTGGAGCTGTATAGCCCTTGTTGCCTCGGTGACATCCTTCATGCAACTTCAGCTCTCGTGTTGTCCCACACAATAGTCACCTGCCATGACTGGTGCCACCGTCTTCGATGTTTCAAGCCTCTTTTTTTTTACGTCAAAGCCTCAATTTGAGCTTGAAGTGTTGTGGTGTTATCGACTTGAAGTGCTCCGGGCGCCCTTGCCTTGGAATTACGCGGTGTAATCCATTAAAATTTCTTCTATTTTCTCAAAAGCTTCCGCCGGGCGCTTACTTCCCAGAATTCCTCCAGAGTTGGTGTCGAAAAATAGTCGGGTGTTAAGGAGCAAACCATTATAAAAGGTGGAGATTTGTTACCATACCTCGAGTCCGTGATGTGGGCACTTTTGGAGTAGGTCCTTGAAACGTTCCCATGTTTTGTACAAGCTTTCATCCTCTTCTTGCGTGAAGGAGTTAATGATGATTAGCAGTCTCGCAGTTTTGACAGGAGGAAATACTTGTAGAGAACTTTTTGAGCAAGATCTTCCCAAGTGGTTACTGAAACAGTAGGAAGAGAGTTGAGCCAAACTTTTGCTCGATCTTTTATGGAAAATGGAAACATCCGAAATAGGATAGCATCACTAGACACTCCATTGATTTTGAAAGTGTCACATATCTCTAAAAAGTTAGAGAGATACAAGTGAGCGTCTTCGTCGGCAAGGTCGTGGAAGGTTGCTGAGTTTTGAAGCATGTTAATCAAATGAGGGCGGATTACAAAGTTGTTTGCTTCAATGGTTGGGCGGGTGATGGTTGTCCCAACGTTACCTAGAGTAGGCCTCATGAAATATAGAATCGTACGTTCTTCCCCCATTTGTCGATCAGCGAGGATTGCTTTAGAAACAATTCGTGTTCTTTAATGGAGTCTGTGCTGAAAGAAGCGTTCCGGCTCTTCTAAATGATGGGCTAATCCTTCAGCTGGAGTAGAGGGCATGCATCACTGATATGGAAAGAAAAAGAAAAGAAAAGAAATAGACAAGGCCATTGTAACACCCAGATAGTTCCCAAGTAAAATAAAGGCTGAAAGTGTCAAAAGACAAAGTTCAGGGGTTAAACTGGAAGTTCTCCAAATATGGAGGACTAAAAGTGAAAAAAATCTGAAAATGGGACGGATTTCAGACTGATATCCTATATCATATACGTTCGAGATGTGTAGAGGAAGGAATGAACCAGGTGACGACACGTGTCCGGAGACTCAGCCCTAAGTTTGAGGCGTGTCTGATGACTCAGCCCCAAGTCGGACCGATATGCTCCTAGATGTCGGTCCGATATGCCGATATCAGACCGATATGCTCCCAGTTGTCGGTCCGACATGAGGCCATTTTCACCCTATAAATAGATGGACGAACTCAGCTCATTTCACACACTCCAAAACACACACTAAAGCTCTAGTGTTCCATTCCCGATCCGTGGTTCGCATACGAGGGTCCGGTTTCTTGCAATTTGTCCGCAAATTGCCGTAGATAGTGATGTTAATTATCATAATGTCGATTATGATTTAGGATTCTGTCGAGGTGTTGATTATTATATTTGATTCAGAAGGAGGTTCTGCTTAAGGTGAGTTCCTCTGAACTGTCCTCTATAAAATGTTTTGTAAATGATTTTGATCTGAGATCCTAATACCATTCATGCATATATCCTATAATAAGTACTTATTATGCTCACGATTTGGGAGACTGACGGGCGAGAACTGATCCTCACGTATTTGGCCGGACTTGTATCCGGAAGCCAGGGAGTCGCCTGTATATATGTATGTTGTAGACTCAGAATCCATGTGAGGTTACAGGGTGATGGATTGGAAGGGAATGATTATAAGACCCAGACGGGGCATTCTTGTATCATGGATACATGTTGTGAAAATACGATTTTGTTTTTTAACTCACCAGCGTTATGTTGATCCAAAATATTTTCAAATGTTTTTTAGCACAGGTGACCACTAGTTTGTAGTTGGCATTCGAGGAGATGTACAAGTTGTTTTGAGATAGGGATGATTGAGGGCAGGTTCTTGTGTAACCATAAGGCCTAAGTGGATGGCATGATTCTTGGTGAGCTATAAGTCCAGATTTTATGTTGTATTTATCAGTCAATCCTTATTGTAAAACAATGTTATATATGGAATGAAATAGTTATGACTTGTAAGTCTCCCGCTGTGTGTTTTTGGTATCAATGTCACAGTAACTAGAAGGCAACCTTCTGACCAGTATGTAGTTATCTAGTAAGCGGAATGTTCTGCCTAGGAAAGAATGGTGTATAAATATCTCCTAGCCCCTTCGTTCTTTCCTGGGAACATATATGTTGGAGGTACTACTCTGGTTAGATAACTGTCCTGTGTTACGGGTGTGACAAGTTGGTATCAGAGCTACAGTTTAAGGGATTTAAATACTAATTAGACAGGTTAGTATCTAGACTTAAACTAAGAGCTCTGAGAATAGCTGGAATGCCATAGGATGTAGGTTAAGGTGTTGAAAATCATTATGAATATAGCGGGTGATATCGAGAAAGCAGATAATTAATTTCATTCTTGGCCAAATGTCTTTAATTTCAAATTTTCTGGATTATAGCCGGAATTCTGATATCATACATCTGTATGTATAGGTAACAATGGTTAGACAAGGAAGAGGAAGAGGTAGGGGAACAGGTCGAACCCCGATTACTAGGAACCGTAGGAAGACTGAAAATAACATCGATACTAACGATCATCACGAAACAAACGATAATAACACGAATCCTCATGCAGAAGAGGTGATTATGTCTGAGGCCCAATTTCAGGATGTTGTAGCCAGTGAGGTAACAAAGGCATTGAGAACAACGTTACCTGGATTATTAGATGAGGTGGAAATGTTGGAGGAGGAGCCAACAACATGGAAGGCACAAATGGAAACGCCAATACTAGCTCAATAACGAGAACTGAGAATCACGAAGGATGCAACTACAAATCCTTCAGAGGCTGCAAACCCAAGTCATTGGATGGCAAGAAGGGAGCCATTGACACTACTCAATGGATCACAAAGATGGAAGCTGTTATTAAGCTAAGTGAATGTAGAAGGGATCAGGCAGTAAAGTTTGTTACTAATTCTTTAGAAACCACAACATTAGATTGATGGGAGTTGGTGAAGCAAGCTAGAGGGGAACAAGTTGTGGACAACATTAGATTAAGGAGTTAGTTTTGCAACGATTCTGTCCTCAAAATGAGCTTGATAAAATTGAAGAGGAGTTTCAACGTCCAGAGGCTGGAAAAATGACGCATCAGGAGTATGCGACAAAGTTTGATGAGATGTCAAAGTTAGTGCCACATCTGGTGACACCTGAGTCCTGAAGAATCAAACACTTCATTCAAGGGTTGCCACTAAAGGTACGAACCTTGGTTAAAACCTCTACACCACAAACGATGGATGTGGCTTTGTCATTGAGTGTCACGATTTATGATGATGTGGCAGCTCAAGAAGCCAAGGAGAAGGCTGAGACGACAGTTGAGGTAAAACCGGTAGAAGCAAAGAGGAAGAATGAGGAAGTAATGTATCGATTCAAACCAAGGAACTTTAATTTTTTCTAGGAAAGAGGGAAATAATTCGGTAAGAAATTCTCAGGAAGTAAGATGCAATAGATGCCAGAAAACTGGGCATATTTCAACGTATTTTTCATCTCTTAAGTGTTATAATTGTAACGAGATGGGACATATTTTGATAACTTATACCAAACCCGTACAACATGTCACACCCCCAATTTCAACTAACGGAGTTTTACCGTTTGGAAGGTGACACACCAGGATCTCAGTCATTAGTTACATCAAACGACACTATATGGGACTTGAAATGTCAAAACATAAAAGTTCAGAGTTAATGCGGAAGCGTAAACGTTAATATGAAATCAAAAGTAATTACACGCAATAGGCGTCAATCAATGTAAATAAGTAAACTGTTTCAAATGTTTGAAATGGATAATATGACAGCAGGTCTCCATGCATGTCCTAAGTGTGCAACCTGTGCCTTAGCGACCTGAGAAACATGTAAGAAAAAGTGTCAACACGAGGTTGGTGAGTTCACAGGTTTCAAATAAATAAGTAAACGTTACCAGATTTATGATCTTTCAATATGTATCTATAGGTAGCTAACCTATGTTCATGTTTTAGCTCAAGTGCTCGCAACCGAAACTGACTGTTTGTTTATTGCCTCCTGCCAGGTTCTATCAATACTGGCCATGTGAATAGGCTAACATTTCACCCGTTCGATATCCGATCGAGTTAGCGCGACTAACGCGGGTGGGATTTGTCAAACCCAGTAGTACTACTAAACATTACCTCGCTAAGATCCATATTAACGGTTCGAAATAAGATGAGGACTTTCTGTGATAGCATGTTACACTTAGCTTTAACATTGATAGCATATGAAATACAAAATCTAAAATCAATTTAAGCATGTTTTCTCCCCCAAGTTAAAAGCAGTAAAAAGGGGCCGTGAAACTCACCTGCTTGGCGTTGATGGTAGTTTCACACTAGGAGTAAGTTGGAACCACGAGTGTAAGTCTCAAAAGACTTACGAATGCCCTAAAATTATAAACACATAAATTAGGGATAAAAATGGGAATTGTGACTGTGACACGGAAGGAACGTCTTAAAGAACCGCTCTAATAAACGAGAGTGGACGAACGTGTCCACGGGTTTAGGAATTACTTTACGCGACGAACGACATAAATAGTAATATATATATATATATACGAGTGGATAATATAATTAGTTATATTATTATTTAGTCTCGATTGATTCACGGCGTTATAAAATGATTTGAAATAATATAAATATATATTGTTTAATAATGCGGGTCACAATTTGAGAATAATATAAACATATTATTTTACACGAATTTACGGCTTAAGAATAATATAAATATATTATTTTTACTTATTAATAATAACAATGTATAAATTATAAAAGTGGGTATAATTTATAAAAACAAACTAATATTTCAAACCCGAGCCTACGGGTTGTTTTCCGGGTTAAAACCCATTTATATAATAATACAATATTAAAAAGGTTTGATTTTTATTAATTTAATAATCCAGAAAAATGTTTTAAAAATGGATGTGGGAGCCCGGTCTCGAACCCGGGTCTCTCCCACACGCACACACTGACCCAACCAGTCCCGCCCGCTAGGGATTCGCAAACAAAATCGTGTTTAAATTCTTTTAACATACTGAAGATGGGTTCATCCTTTCCCTTTCGAACCCGCGATCAAACCCCACCCTAGTTTCAATGAATTCGATTTTAAATGCCAACCAAAGTTTAGGGGTTTTGATAATTGAGTATAGGCGAAACTGAGATGGTGTTTAATTGCAAAAATTTAAACGTTTTGAATCGATTAGACACATGTATTCGGCCGAAACCCTAGTTTAAGAACCAAAAATCAAATTTGTTGAATTCGATATTGATAATCATCGAATTCATGGGGCTTTCACAGAGGAAAGGATTTCGAACTAGCCTATATAGATTAATTTCATTTTGGTTAAGTCTAGGATATAAACCCCCAATTCAATTTTTAGCAAACCCTAGGTTACGGATTATGATCAATTCGATTTCGATTGATGAAATAAACATGGGGCTTTTGATTGATACTTTATTTCGAAACTAATGGTAAGAATTAATTGGATTGGAATTAATCCTAAGTTAAAAACCCCAAATCGTATAAAGATGAACCCTAGAATTCGAATGCAATGAATTCGATAGATTAAGCCCTAATCATCTTAGGGCTTTTGATCCTGGTATAAAAACGAAAGTAATCATAAAGTTAATTACCAGAAACGTTAATGGGTTGATGGTGATCGATTAAACCGAGCCGCGACTGATGTGAATCGAATCCCGGCTACCACTACTTCGATTTCCGGTGTGATTGATGTGTGCCAAAGCTTTTGAGGTAAATGTCGAGTGTAAGCAGAGTCTCAATTTGCAAATTCGTATACGGGAAAACGATGAATTCGATTAATATTGACATTAGGTCGACAGTTTTAGTTTGATTACCCTTAATTGGGATTAATTTGATTTAATAATGAGGTTTAATGCTCTAATGATGAACGTTAAAGTCACCATCATGCATTTCGGTTACAAATCCGGACATATCCTCGTTTATGAATTCGAATTTGGGATTAGATTTTGCGATTGTTGACTTCTAAAAGTCAACTAAATCGTTTTTGGGTTAATGGCAATTCTAGTCCCTGATTTTCATGTATTTCAGTTTGAAAAAAGATCAGGGATAGTCCTTGGGATTTTAATTTCGTTAATTAAGTTATAGTCCTTGGGATTTTAATTTCGTTAATTAAGTTAGGACTTAACCGGATATACTTAACGGGGTTAAGTTTTAAGAGGAAGTTTTAACGAAATTGTTAACGGCGTTAACATGAAAAGTCGGGTTGTCACACAACAAAAGCCCAAAGTGGGGAAAAATGTCGGGTGTTTGTGATTGGTGAAGGAAAGAGGAACGACAATGCCAAGGTGGTAGCTGGTACGTTCCTAGTTAATAATATTTATGCTAAAATCTTGTTTGATACAGGAGCGAATAGAAGTTTTGTTTCAAAAGCCTTTAGTTTACATTTAGGAATGAAACCAACCCCACTTGAGCATGCTTACGTAGTTGAGACGGCAAGTGGAGAGCAGATTTGGATAACCGAATCGTATGTGAATTGCAAGATGAATATGGGCAATGAAATCTCAATGATTGAATTAATGCCAATGAGTATAAGCAAGTACGATGTTATCATTGGAATGGATTGGTTAAACCAATTCCATGCTCAGATCGATTGTGATCAACGGACTGTTAGGATCTATAGGCCTAACGGAGAGTCTATATTGATACAATGCGATAGTGATAAGAATAAGATTGAAACGATTTCTGTAGCTAAGGCTAAGAAATGTGTGAATACAGGATGTAGTGTATTCGTAGTTTATGCTTTAGATTCAAAACCTAAACAGAAAATTACAGACATTCCTGTAGTATGCAATCACCCGGAAGTATTTCCAGAAGAATTACCTAGTCTACCACCGGATAGACAAATCAAATTCCGAATCGAACTTATTCCTGGAGCAAAACTCGTAGCTAGAGCACCGTATCGTCTAGCACCTTCTGAATTGAAAGAGTTGATGAAGCAGATTCAAGAATTATTAGACAGAGGTTTTATACGTCCAAGTACTTCGCGTTGGGGAGCACCGGTATTATTCATAAAGAAGAAGGACGGAAGCATGTGAATGTGCATAGATTAACGGGAACTAAACAAGCTCACTGTGAAGAAAAAATATCCATTGGCAAGAATAGATGATTTGTTCGATCAGTTGCAAGGAGATAAATACTTCTCAAAAATTGATCTTAGATATGGATATCACCAGTTGAAGGTACAGGAAGAAGATGTACCTAAGACTGCTTTTAGAACCTGATATGGACACTACGAATTTTTGGTTATGTCATTTGGTCTAACGAATGCTCCCGCGGAATTTATGGACCTAATGAACCGAGTCTGTAACCATTTCTTGCTAAATTCGTTATAGTGTACATAGATGATATCCTTAAGTGGTAAACTCCAAAGACACTGACTGAAGTTCGAAGTTTTCTTGGTCTAGTAGGATACTACCGAAGGTTTATACAAGACTTCTCTAAGATCACTACTCCATTAACTACCCTAACTCAGAAAGCTGTGAAGTTTGAATGGAGTCAGAAGCAAGAAGAGGCGTTTAAAACCCTTAAACAGAAACTTAGTTCAGTACCACTCTTGTCATTACCTGAAGGGAATGATAACTTCGTCATCTATTGTGATGCTTCCCGTGTTGGTCTAGGTTGCGTATTGATGCAACGAGATAAGGTGATAGCCTATGCATCACGACAACTTAAAGTTCATGAGAAGAACTATACCACACATGATCTTGAACTTGGTGCCATAGTGTTTGCTCTAAAGATTTGGAGACACTATCTATATGGTACTAAATGTATGATATATACAAACCATAAAAGTCTCCAGCATATATTCAATCAGAAGGAATTGAATATGAGACAAAGAAGATGGATGGAACTCATTAATGATTATGATTGTGAGATTAAATACCATCCGGAGAAGGCTAATGTTGTAGTAGATGCGTTAAGTCGGAAGGAGAGAATCAAACCAATTAAGATAAGAGCTCTGACGTTAGAAATCAAGATAAACGGGATGGATCAAACCAAGGAAATTCAAACTCAAGCCATACAAGAAGATAACATCAAGAAGGAGCTGATGCTTGGTAAGGAAAAATTATTAACTAAAAGCGATGACGGAATCCTAAGATTTGGAAGTAGAATTTGGATTCCTAAAATTGGAGAAATTCAAACAAAAGTGATGGATGAAGCTCATAAATCTAAATACACTATACATCATGGAGCAGATAAAATGTACAAAGGATTGAAGACAAATTACTGGTGGCCAAACATGAAGAGATCCATAGGTCAGTATATAGAAAAATGTCTGACTTGCCCCCAAGTCAAGATCAAACATCAGAAACCCGCAGGTCAACTGCAACAGTTGGTATACCTGTATAGAAATGGGATAGAATTACTATGGACTTTGTCACGAAATTGTCGAGAACCCAGAAAGGGCATATTGATATTTGGGTTGTGGTTGATAGACTAACCAAATCAGCACACTTTATCCCTATCAGTGAGAATTATTCAATGGATAAACTAGCCCGACTCTATATCAATGAGATTCTGAGCCGCCAAGGTATACCGCTATCTATTATCTCTGATAGAGATAGTCGGTTCACATCTAGATTCTTGACTAGATTCTAGAAAGAGTTGCGAACTCGAGTCAATATGAGTACAGCATATCACCCACAAACCGATGGACAAAGTGAAAGAACAATCCAAACGTTAGAAGATATGCTAAGGGCTTGTGCAATTGAATTTGGAGGTAGTTGGGATAGTCATTTACCATTGATAGAATTTTCCTACAAAAACACCTACAATTCAAGTATAAAAGATGCACCTTTTGAAGTATTATATGGTAGAAAATGCAGAACTCCAATTTGTGGGACGGAAGTTGGAGATAGCCAACTATATGGACCAGAAATCTTACAAGAAACAACTGATAAGATAGTCCAGATCAAACAAAGATTAAAAGCTACTTAAGATCGCCAGAAGAGTTATGCAGACAGACGACGAAGGCCGTTAGAATCTCAAGTAGGTGACTATGTAATGTTAAAAGTATCACCTTAGAAAGGTGTTGTACGTTTCAGAAAATGAGGGAAATTAGGGCCAAGGTATATTGGACCTTACAAAATCATAGAAAGAGTTGGAGCAGTGGCATATATACTTGAATTGTCTGAAGCATTGCAGAGTATTCATAACACGTTCCACGTGTCATGTCTATGCAAGTGCTTTGCAGACCCCGATCAGGCAATTTCGTTAGATGATGTCCATGTTTATGATAAACTCCAATTCACCGAACAACCTGTTAAGAACTTAGGAACCCAAGATCGAAAGTTGAGAAAGAAAACTATACCAATGGTACTGGTACAGTGACAAGATCGAAAAGGTGCCAACGAAACACGGGAATTAACAGAGCAGATGAAAGCTAAATATCCCCACTTGTTTAATTGATATTGAATTTCGAGGATGAAATTCTTTTAAGGAGGGGAGATTTGTAACACCCGGATAGTACCCAAGTAAAATAAAGGCTAAAAGTGTCAACAGACAAAGGTCAGGGGTTAAACTACAAGTTCTCCAAAGATGGAGGACTAAAAGTGAAAAACAAATCTGAAAATGGGACGGATGTTAGACCGATATCCTATACCATATCAGCCTGACATGTGTAGAGGAAGGAATGAACCAGGTGACGACATGTGTCCGGTGACTCAGCCCTAATTTTGATGCGTGTCTGATGGCTCAGCCCCAAGTCGGACCGATATGCTCCTAGATGTCGGTCCGATATGCGGATGTCGGTCCGATATGCGGATGACGGACCGATATGCTCCCAGATGTTGGTCCAACATGAGGCCGTTTTCACCCTATAAATAGATGGACGAACTCAGCTCATTTCACACACTCCAAAACACACACTTAAGCTCTAGTTTTCCATTCCCGAGCCGTGGTTCGCATACGAGGGTCCAGTTTCTCGTAAATTGCCATAGATAATGTCGAGGTAAGGCTTCTGAACACCCTAAGGTTCCTTTGTGTAAACCTAAGATAGGGATGTTAATTATCATAATATAGATTATGATTTAGGATTCTGTCGAGGTGTTGATTATTATATTTGATTCAGAAGGAGGTTCCGCTTAAGGTGAGTTCCTCTGAACTGTGCTCTATAAAATGTTTTGTAAATGATTTTGATATGTGATCCTAATACCATCCATGCATATATCCTATAACAAAAACTTATTATGGCCACGACTGGGCGACTGACGGGCGAGAACTGATCCTCTCGCATTTGGCCGGACTTGTATCCGGAAGCCAGGGAGTCGCCTGTATATATGTATGATATAGACTCAGAATCTATGTGAGGTTACTGGGTGATGGATTGGGAGGGAATGATTATAAGACCCAGACGGGGCATTCTAGTATCATGGATACATGTTGTGAAAATATGATTTTGTTTATGAACTCACCAACGTTATGCAAGTGGTTTTTAGATAGGGATGACTGAGGGCAGGTTCTTGTATAACCATAAGGCCTAAGTGGATGGTTTGATTCTTCATCAGCTATAAGTCTAGAGTTTATGTTGTATTTACCAGTCAATCCTAGACCTGTCGTTCTTTCCTGGGAACATATCTGTTGGAGGTACTACTCTGGTTAGATAAATGTCCTGTGTTATGGGTGTGACGGCCATCGACCTTTATCTTTCCTAAAATCTCGTGTATCCCCAACAACGGCGCTAAAAACTTGATGTGTCAGTGGTGTATATACAAAAATTGATGATTTTTAACACAAAAAGTTTAAATTCAAAAGAACGGAATTACTGCCACTCACTACAACACACTTAGGGCAAGTGCACCCATCGTGGGTGTAATATAGTGTTGGTAAGACCGAGTATCGATCCGAGGATACAAAGGCTATTAGTACTGGACTTCAGTTTAAATATTTCCGGAATTTAAAAGTTGTTTGATTTTAATTTATTTTTTGTGAGCTTTAAAGAAAGCATGAAGATGGTAGAAGATAATAGTAGTAACCAATGTGTAACATCCCTAAAATAAATAAATGAAAATAAAAGGAAATAAAGATCTGGACTAACATCACAAGGCGAAAAAGGAACATGGGGGTTTGGCCTTGGGTCGGCCCATGGGCCGAGATCAAGAGGGAAAAACCCCTCATATCAGCGCCCTTACCTCAGCCTCTCCTCATTTCTCTCATTTGCGCATAGCTAGAAAGAGAAAGAGATAGCTCGGGTCCAGCAAGAGAAAGCTCGGGATCAAGCTCAAAGTCTCGACGATTGTTGCTCACCATCTCTGGAACGTATAGAAACAAGAAGGAAGCAAAACCAGGTAACCATCATGCCCGGATCTGAGTTTTAATAACTTTCGGGTTTTGGGTTAAAATCGTGTAAAGGTTTAGTTTTTACATAAGATATTCAAAATAGACCACATAATTACGGCCTACGAAGGTAGGACGGAGCGTCTGTCTTTGTGACTTACGCAATCAATGATGGGTTGATCACCCTTATGTGTATGACCAATGAATGTTCAATGAATGCATATGCACCTATTTGTGTGTATAGTCAATGTATGTTCAATGAAACCAAAAATGTATATATATATATATATATTTATATGTACATACAATGAATGATAAATGAAAGAAATTCAAGTGTTAATGTGTGTATATATATATATGTATATATACGTATACTTATAAAGAAATAATGTTTATGTCTACTTGCTTTATACTAGAACTCACCAGCATTAGCTGACTTTTAGTATACATTTCAGGTAACAAGAGAAAGGGTCGTGCGAAGGCGTGATGGCTATCCGGCATGAGACTGACATCCCACTTTAATTTATGTTAAGACAATGTTATATTTTAAATGTTAAGACTTCCGCTGTTATGTACTTGAATGATGAATGCTTTCGTTGCGTCTTGAATGTTTTAAAATGTTATAATTCGGTATCATTGGCTATGTTTATGAATAAATCCAACAAGTGAGGTCACCTGGGAAAGGGGCCTTACAAGTTGGTATCAGAGCAATAGTTTGAGAGATTCAGATATCACTAAATGTCTGGACTCAATCTGTTAATGGGACCAGTGCACGGATGTCAGTATGGGTAGCCAACGCCAACGCCATCACTGTAAGTAAGTAAGTAAGTAGAAAAGTTAGTGCATGTATCTAGGAATAGATGCCTTAACTTTGAACACATAAATGTCAATGTCACCACTGATGTGAAGAGTTTTGAACCCGAAAAGAAATGCAAATTATTAATCACAAACCAGTCACTGTAATTAAGAATTTACCTTGCTCGTACTGTTCTAAACTATGATCTGAAGAAGTGACATTGATGTATTTCCTTTTATACCAAGCAGGAAATTAGAAATCATGCCTGGTAGAAGAAGAACTGGAACTCGAGGGGGTCGTACAGGCCGAGTCGGTAGACCGCCATTGAACCGAAGGCGTAATTATGAAGAAAGCGTGCATGTTGAACATGAGGAAAGTGTGCACGAAGAACATACTGAAAGTGTGCGTGAAACTAATGAGACTCCACCGGAGGATGGCAATGAAGGATCACTACGTCTGGAACCCGAAGTTGGGGATGCTATTTCCCGTGAGGTGGTACTAACTCTGAAAAATGTGTTGCCTGATCTGTTATCAGAGGCATTGAAGAAAAGCAAGGAGGAAGAGAACCATGAGGAGGAGGTGTATGACAGTGATGGTGATGAAGTGAAGGTGGCATTGAACACCTGAGGGTGTACATACAAAGGGTTCAAGGATGGTGACCCGCCCAAGTTTGACGGGAACAAGGATTCGGTGGCTACATTCGAATGGATCGAGAGGATGAACGGCGTGATCAACATAAGCGAGTCTCGGCCCAATCAAGTTGTTAAGTATGTGGCTCACTCTTTCACCAACGAGGCACTGAGTTGGTGGAGTAACATTCAGAGGACTAAGTCACCGAATGCTCTTGGCAGGATGACCTGGGAAGACCTGAATAAGCTAATAATCCAAAAGTTATGTCCACAAAACAAGATTGATCGTGTGGATAATGAGTTCCTAAACTTCAAGGCTGGCAGTAAGACTCATCGCTAGTAACCTTCCAGGTTTAATGAACCGGCTCAACTAGTACCCCACCTGGTAGAAACTGAAGAGAGACTGATCAAGTACTATGTGAAGGGCTTGCCTCAAAGAGTTCGCATACATGTGAAAGCTAACCTACCCTCAACCTTCGAGTCGGTAGTGAATTTGAGTGGAATCGTCTTTGACGACTATGCCAATGAGGACCCTGCACCCGAGGCACCAAAAAGAAAGTGGGAAAACCCGTCTAGGGGAAATGGAAAAGGAAATTTTGCACTAGAACTTAAGAAGCCAAGGATTGAGGAGAATGAGACTTGCATGAAGTGAGGGAAACACCACCGCGGTGAGTGTCGAGCTGGCTCCACCATGTGCTATTGGTGTGGGAAGGCTGGACACTACTCAAAAGACTGTAGGGGAAAAACCAAGTGCTAGAACTTCGGTTGGTTTGGGCACGCTACTAAGGATTGCAAGAAAACTGGACAATCTGGTTCGGGAAAATAAAAGGAACAGGAACAGTCAATGGCTAGGACTCGGGCCTACGCCTTTACGGAGGAAAAAGCGAGAGGGAACCCTGATGTCGTGTCAGGTACGTTCCTAGTTAATGATGAAAATGCTGCTATTTTATTTGATTCTGGTTCTAGCAAAAGCTTTATATCAAACAACTTCTCTCGCAAACTAGACTGCTCAGTTGATACCATAGTAAAGGCTTTTAGCGTAGAACCGTCGTGGGTAGAAACTCAGTAGTATTTCAAGTAACTGAAGATTGCATGATAGAAATAGAGGGCCATAAGTTTCCTTCTAGATTATTCCTTCTGACCTTTGGAAGATTCGATATAGTATTGGGCATGGATTGGTTAGCTGCCAACGAAGCCCAAATCATATGTAAATGCAAGATGATACATCTCAAAGCTACTGACGAAAGTCCGATTAAGGTATACGGGGATTGGAATTGCACAATGCCTAACGTCATCTCCATGATCAAGGCCGAAAGTTACATGAGGCGCGGTTGCGAAGCTTATCTGGCGTATGTTATTGATGATAGAATGAAACCCAAGTAACTCAAAGATGTGCCCGTGGTGTGCAACTTTCCAGAAGTGTTCCCAGAGGACCTACCTAGCCTGCCACCCAATCGGGAGATAGAATTTCAGATTGACTTACTGCCAGGAGCTGAGCCCGTTGCCAAAGCACCCTACCGATTGGCTCCATCAGAAATGAAAGAACTGATGTCTCAATTGGAAGAGCTAACAGAGAAAGGATTTAACAGGCCGAGCATCTCTCCATGGGGTGCTCCGGTAGTATTTGTCAAGAAAAAGGACGGCAGTATATGCATGTGCATCGACTACCGTGAATTGAACAAACGAACAGTAAAGAACAACTACCCACTACCTAGGATAAACGACCTCTTTGATCAACAACAAGGTGCAAGTTGGTTCTCCAAGATTGATCTTAGGTCAGGGTACCATCAATTGAAAGTAAGGGAGGAAGATGTACCAAAAACCGTGTTTCGTACGCGATACGGACATTATGAATTCCTCGTAATGTCCTTCGGACTAACCAATGCACCTGCAGCGTTCATGGACTTAATGAATAGAGTATGCCGACCAATGTTGGATCGGTCAGTGATAGTTTTCATAGACGAAATTCTCATATACTCAAAGAACGAGGGTGATCACCATTATCCCCTAAGGGAGGTTTTAGAGGTCCTAAAGCGGGAGAAACTATATGCCAAATTTTCCAAATGCGCGTTCTGGCTTAAGGAACTCCAATTCCTAGGTCATGTGATAAACCCAAATGGCATTATGGTAGATCTTTTAAAGATCGAGACAGTAAAGGAATGGAACGTTCCAAAGATGCCAACAGAGATACGAAGTTTTCTGGGATTGGTAGGCTACTATCGGAGGTTCATTCAGGACTTCTCGAGAATAGTGTCGCCGCTGACGAAACTAACGCGAAAGGAAGTAAAGTATGAATGGGATACAACCCAAAACAACGTGTTCGAATAATTGAAGACACGATTAACCCAAGCTCCAATCTTGACCTTACCTGAGGGAAAGAAAGACTCGGTAGTTTACTCTGACGCTTCGGGTCAAGGATTGGGTTGTGTACTAATGCAAAAGGGAAAGGTAATTGCTTATGCCTCATGACAGTTAAAAATTCACGAAGTTAACTACCCGACTCACGATATGGAGTTGGCGGCAGTAGTTTTCACGTTGAAGATGTGGAGACACTATTTGTACGGAGTTAAATGCACCATCTACTCCGATCACAAGAGCCTGGGATACTTCTTCGAGTAAAAGGAATTAAACATGAGACAAAGAAGGTGGTTGGAACTGCTAAAATATTATGACTGTGAAATATTGTACCATCCAGGAAAGGCAAACGTAGTGGCTGACGCCTTACGCATGAAAGAAGAATCAAAACCTATTCGAGTCAAAGCATGTCAATTGATTATAACACCGGATATAATGAATGAAATAGCGAAAGCACAGGAGGAAGCATTATTGGAATGGAATGTGAAACGGGAAAGAATAGTGGGACAACAAAGTAATTTGGAGACCAATGCGTATGATCTACGAACTCGCTTTGGCCGGATGTGGATACCTAAGATTGGGGAACTTAGAGCCAAAATCCTTGATGAGGCCCATAAGTCTCTCTACTCTATCCACCCCAGGGTGAACAAAATGTATCAAGACTTGAAGAAAGGATATTGGTGGCCTGGCATGAAGAACGATGTAACCGAATATGTGAGCAAGTGCCAAACTTGTTCACTAGTCAAGGCCGAGCACCAGAAACCATGCAGTAAAATGCAACCCTTGACGATACCGGAATGGAAGTGGGAAGAGATCATAATGGACTTAATTACCAAGCTACCGCGAACAGCTAGAGGCAATGATACCATTTGGGTGATCGTCGATCACTTGAAAAAAAGTGCTCACTTTTTACCAATACGTGAGACTTATTCGTCTGAGAAACTAGCGGAGTTATTCATCAACGAAATTATGAATTGACTTGGTGTGCCAGTGTCGACCATGTCCGACAGAGACACTCGATTCACGTCAAGATTTTGGAATAAATTCAATGAAGAAATGGGCACTCGACTGAATATCAGCACTGCTTACTGTCACACCCCAACCGACGGCGGAATCATCAGGGCAGGACATGTAGACTGTTCAAGAGCACAAGGTTGACTAAATTGTAATATATTAAACATCAATTTCATTTCAAATAATCCAAACACAACCAAATCCAAGAAAGAACATAATTGAAATACATAGAATTCTTTATTCAAATTAACTAAGTCCAAGACCTATGTGTAGCATGTCTTGATCAAACTCACATATTAGCACCTGAAACATGAATAAAATAAGGTCACCTAAAAAGTTGGTGAGCATACACAGGTTTGTATAAAGATAGCATATAGATTATGAATAAACAAATCCTTACATAACATGATAAAATAAGGCATTTATGGAAAGCAGCTATTATGTAACCAAGTACAATCAAACCTTTGTAACTAGCATGCAAAATTGTGTTGTCGGTAACAATCACCCCAATCTGGGTGGGTTTGTCAGACTCAATAGATCTATCATTGTTTACCGTCGGCTTGAATAGTTAATGATTGCACATAAATCGCACACAAAAGTTAGCACAACTAGCATTTTGGCATAAAGCTCAAATTGCATACATGAATGTAAAGAGGATTTGTATTTGTGTTGTTTGTGTAAATGTAAACAATAGTATTGTATAACGTTCATGTTCCACCCCAAAAAGTGTAAAAGAGTAAAAGGGGCTATGTAATACTCACTTGGTTTGAAGGCGTAGCTAACACAAGAGACTAGGTAGTAATACGAGGTCCTTGTAATGCACAACGTTAACCTAGAGTGTAATATGTATCGAAATCAATAGTATGCACAATAGTCTATGTCTAAGTCTAAGGTTAATTTGGATGTGTGTATAAGGAATTTGAAGTTGTAGGTGTTAGTGGTTTGTACTTGAATGGTGTTGTATAAAATTAAGGTTTGAGTTTGGAATAACTAAATAATAAAACACAATTATTATTTATTTACTTAGTTATAAAAATAATGTAGGTGTTAGAGGTAATTAAGTATAACCTAAATAATTGATTTTTGTTTAAATGTAAATTAAATAAATAATTGTTACCTTATTTATTTATTTATAAAATATGTAACTTAGTCATTTAGTTATAAAAATGTATTAAATGTTTTATAATAAATATAAATTTCTTTACTTTATTTTCATAAAGATGTTTAAGTAAATGGTGTAAATAATATTTAAGTGTAGGGTTTAACAATAAATATAAATTTAATTTTATAAGTTTTAAATAAACAATTTCTATTTATTTATTTTATAAAATCAATTATTTTTATTTTTAAAAAATTAATTTGAAATACTTATTGTTTTTTTTAAATTATGGAAATAATTATCCTGTCAAGACTTTTCTCACACACACGACCGTGCCTGGGACTGGGCACGATCGTGCTACAACCACGGGCGCGACCGTGCTAGTCAGGGACGCGACCGTGTTGACCAATACAGAGGATATAGTTAAGCGGTCCACTAGGCACGACTAAGTCTAGCCAAGAGGTATAACCGGGTCTGAGTGTGTGAGGCACGACCGCGCTGGTATTGGCATGACCGTGTCTCATGAAGCACGACCGCGCTAGAAGACTAGCGCGACCGTGTCTGTTCCAAAACAGAACGAATTGACTGATTCTTATAGTGTTAACGTTGGATTTCATAGGGCTTACATCTGTAGGGTTATTACGAGTCTTTTGGAATATATTAATTGTATTTAAAACATGTTCAAAGCAGAGTTCGATTAAATCCATTTTGCAAGAAAAATAGATTCTGGTTTGTGATTTTTCCCATATTTTAAACCCAAATTAGATTAGGGCTTTTGATCTATAGACTAAATCGAAAGTGTGGAAGGTCTCAATTACCCGGAAGAAGGATGAATCGATGGTGTACGGGTAGAATGAGTTCCGGCGATGACGGGCTTGACCTCCGGCGTCTTCTGCTGCAATTCCGACTAAATCAGCGTGTCTAGAAGCTTTAGAGAGGATCGATAGTATGTTGGCTTGGGAGAATTGCAAATCAAAATGGTGAATTCGATGGTTTCGTGAGAGGATTAGGCGTTTATGAGATAAATCGACGAAATTGAGTTTATTTGTTGTAATGGTGATAATTAAAAGGTTTAATTGAGTTTGTTAATGGTGAAAACGTGTAGAACGGTTATGAAATCGAACGTCTCTGTGACTAAAGGTTGCATTTACGTTTCAACTGATGAGAGGCGCGACCGTGCCATGGCACCGGGCGCGACCGTTCCAAAGCAAGCGCGCGACCGTGCCATAGCACTTGGCGCGACCATGCCAGAACGAGGCGCGTCCGTGCCTAGTCGGGTTTTTGTTTATTTATTTATAAAATCAGTCCTTGTAAGTTTCAGTATTGACAGGTTTGTATAAATATGGACTTATGTAGATTTTTATGGGATATACTCGTGTAAAATTTGTGAATTTGCATTGGAACATAGTATTTAATTGTTAGTACAAATAGAACAAATCAGTGTACTAGAATTTGGTTTGAAATGTATCACATTGAACCGAAATATAGATAATGAAAATCAGAAATGTTACAGTATCCCCATGTTGAGGGAATTTCGTCCCGAAATTTAGCTAGAGGAGGCGACGGTATCAGTGAAGAGATGGGGGTACTTGAGCTTCATTTAGTCCTCTCGTTCCCAAGTAAACTCGGGACCACGTTTAGATTCCCAACGAACTTTGACAATGGGAATACGGCTTCGCTTGAGCTGCTTAATCTCACGATCCATGATTTCCACTGGTCTCTCAACGAAGTGTATCGTTTCGTCAATGTGCACGTCGTCAAGAGGTATGTGGAGATTCTCATCAGCAAGACATTTCTTCAAATTAGACACGTGAAAAGTAGGATATACATTGCCCAGTGATGGAGGTAACTCGAGTTTGTAAGCCACCTTCCCAATCCTTTCAAGGATCTTGAATGGACCCACGTAGAAGGTGCTAAATTGCCTTTCTTTCCAAAACGGATCACCCCCTTCTGTGGAGACACCTTTAGAAGAACAAGGTCACCGACTTGGAATTCCAAGGGTTTTCGTCGTTTGTCGGCATAACTCTTTTGCTGACTTCTCGCTACTCGAATGTTGTCACGGATTTGGATAATCTTGTCGGATGTTTCTTGAATTAGTTCGGGACCGGTGATTTGTGCTTCACCAATCTCGTTCCAACAGATAGGAGAACGACACTTGTGACCATAGAGAGTTTCAAATGGAGCCATGTTGATACTCGTGTGGTAGCTATTATTGTAGGAGAACTCGATTAGTGATAGGTGTGAATCCCAATTGCCACCAAAATCAATTACACAAGCTCTAAGCATATCCTCAAGAGTTTGGATTGTTCGCTCAGTCTGACCATCAGTTTGGGGATGGTAAGCCGTGCTCAAATCCAATCGTGTACCAAGAGCAGTTTGGAGAGATTGCCAAAAGCGAGAGGTAAACCGAGCATCTCTATCGGAGATTATGTTTAAGGGAACATCGTGACGGCTCACAATTTCGTCAATGTAAATTCGGGCTAGTTTCTCAACCCGATAGTCTTCACGGATAGGTAAGAAATGAGCAGACTTGGTGAGACGGTCAATAATCACCCAAATACTATCATAACCACTAGAGGTGCGAGGGAGTTTGGTAATGAAATCCATAGCTAAGTTTTCCCATTTCCACACGGGAATTTCCGGTTGTTCAAGTAATCCGGAAGGACGTTGGTGTTCGGCTTTGACTTTGGAGCACGTTAGACATTTGGCAACATAGAGAGCAATGTCTTTCTTCATACCGGGCCACCAATATTGTTGGCGAAGATCTTGGTACATTTTATCCGCACCAGGATGAATAGAATAACGAGTCTTGTGGGTCTCGTTCATGAGAAATATACGGAGATCATCGCGATCGGGAATCCAAATACGGTTCAAGTAATAAAGTAAGCCATTGGTTTTTGATTCAAGCTGAAGTTCAACACCACACGACATTTCCTCATACATGTTACCCTCGGTGACTGAGACGTGTTGAGCTTCTAAGATGCGATTTTGAATGTCGGTTTGGATTCGGACACATTGAAGCATGACATGGTCCTTTCGACTCAAAGCGTCGGCTACAACATTCGCTTTGCCGGGATGATAACGAATTTCGCAGTCATAGTCGTTAAGGAGTTCAACCCAATGTCGTTGTCTCATATTGAGTTCTTTTTGGTTGAAGATATGTTGGAGACTTTTGTGGTCGGTGAACACCACACATTTCGTGCCATAAAGGTAATGTCTCCAAATTTTTAATGCGAATACGACCGCACCCAACTCGATATCGTACGTCGTATAATTCTTCTCATGAATCTTGAGTTGCCTTGATGCATAAGCAATGAATTTGCCTCGTTGCATGAGGACACAACCGATACCTTGGTTGGAAGCATCACAGTAGACAACTAGATCATCATTCCCATCAGGGAGAGTCAAGATGGGAGCATTGCACAACTTTTGCTTGAGAGTTTGGAACGCTTCTTCTTGTTTTGGTCCCCATTCATAAGTTTTACCCTTGTTGGTCAAAGCGGTAAGAGGAACAGCAGTCTTAGAGAAATTTGAGATGAAGAGAATAAATATCCCGCAAGACCAAGAAATGAACGGACTTCGGTGGGGGTCTTCGGGGCATTCCAATTCTTAACTGCTTCGATCTTAGCAGGGTCAACATGAATTCCCTTGTCGTTAACAATATGACCAAGAAATTGAACTTCCTTTAACCAAAATTCACATTTGGAGAATTTGGCATATAATTGTTCCTTCCTCAAGAGGTCCAAAACCAGTCTAAGGTGTTGCTCATGGTCGGCTTTAGTTTTGGAGTAGATTAAGATATCGTCAATGAAGAAGAATTCAAATTTATCAAGGTACGGTTTGCATACACGATTCATGAGGTCCATGAAGACCGCGGGTGCATTGGTTAGCCCAAAAGGCATGACCATAAACTCGTAGTGACCATACCTTGTTTGGAAAGCAGTCTTTGGAATATCTTCCTCTTGTACACGGAGTTGATGATAACCAGATCGAAGATCAATCTTTGAGAAGCAGGTCGAACCTTGAAGTTGATCAAAGAGGTCATCAATTCTAGGCAAAGGGTAACGGTTCTTGATGGTAAGCTTGTTGAGTTCGCGGTAGTCAATACACATGCGGAATGATCCATCTTTCTTTTTGACGAACAAGACGGGTGCACCCCACGGTGAATGACTTGGACGAATGAATCCCTTGTTGGAGAGCTCTTGAAGTTGACTTGCAAGTTCTTGCATTTCAGAAGGTGCAAGACGGTAAGGAGCTCTAGCCACGGGGTTAGCTTCGGGCACAAGATCAATGCGAAATTCTACTTGTTGAACGGGTGGAAGACCGGATAGATCCTCGAGAAATACCTCGGGAAAATCCCGAATGATGGGAATGTCTTGGATACTCTTCTCTTTGACATCCTTTTGAACAATATGAGCTAAGAAGGCCACGTACTTCTTTCGTATGTACTTTTGGGCGGTAGTGCATGACATTAACTTAAGTCCTTTGCAAGGCTTTTCACCAAAGACTCTTAACGTTTCTCCCGACGGTAGAGGTATTCGGATACACTTCTCAAAACAGATGACTTCGGCATGATGATTTGATAGCCAATCCATGCCTATGATGATATCAAAAATCTCAAGTGGCATTGGTACAAGATTGATTGGAAATGTATGTTCATTAAGTTCTAGAGAGCAGTCATAGATACAGACTCAATTGTAAGCGAATCACCATTTGCTATTTCGAAAGTGAAGGTTTTCTCTAATTGGGACCGTGTCTTTGCAAGTAAGGGTTCAAAATTAAGTGACACAAAACTTTTATCGGCACCGGTATCAAATAAAATGGAGGCATATTGACTATTAACAAGGAACGTACCGTTGACCACATCATTGTTGGCTTGAGCTTCATTGGCGTTTATGTTGAAAGCACGCCCACGAGCTCCGCCTTGTCTAGCATTGACTAACCTTGGGCATTGATCACGTAAGTGATTTGGGTTACCACACTCAAAGCAAGCGCGTCCATTTGCAATAGCGGGAACACCTTGATTAGCCACTTGGGGGTTGGTTCCGTTTGGTGGGTTGACTTGGCCTGCAAGTGCTTTGGCTCTACAAACATTGACCGTATGGCCGTATTTCCCATAATGAAAAGGCGACATGGAATGGTTTGGAGATGGTGATAGTTACTTGTGGCACAAAGTGGGTAAATTCCAACATATGGCTTTTTGGCTGGTGCTTGAACCATAGGAGCAACTTGGTTAACAGGTATAGCAGGAGTGACCATAGCATAGTTTCTAGCCTTTCTTTTCCTATTATTACGAGAGGGTTCAGTTGTGGCTTCCTTGATGTGTACGGGAGGGGTTGCAGTGTCGAAAACTTTCTTTGTGCCCTTTTTAGTAAGAGTCCCCGCCTTCACATGGTTATCGATTAAGGTAGCGGATAAACGGATAGCATCTTCAAGTGTTGCGGGATTTCTCCCTAGGACAATATCTTGAATTTGCCTAGGTAATCCGCCAATATATTTTTCAATGCAGCGGGATAAAGGTGTGACCATGTGGGGCACGAGGAGACTCAACTCATGGAACCGAGTTGTACATGCCAAGCTTTCACCACTATCTTGGGCAAGATCCCAAAACTCGGCTTCCAGTTTCTTTACCTCATTTCGAGGACAAAACTCTTCAGTCATTAGCCTTTTAACCACATCCTAAGGTAAGGCCATTGCTACTTCCACACCTCTATTCCTCTTTTCCCCATTCCACCACGTAAGTGCCCGCTTTTGTAAGACACTTGTGGCATGACGAACACGAAGGTTATCGGGGCAGTCACTATTGAGAAAGGTATTCTCAATACTTTCAAACCATTGAAGAAGTCCCGTAGCTCCTTCGGTACCATAGAACTTAAGAGGATTGCATGAATTGAAGTGTTTGAAGGTGCATTGTGGTGGGTTGGCACCACCACCCCCATTAGCTCCATGGTTACCGTTGGCGGCCCCATTAGCTTGAGTGAGTTGGTTCACAAGTTGTGCAAGGATGGTAGCAATATCGGTGTTGTTGTTGGTCACGGTAGCACGACGGGGAGGCATTCTACAGAATTTCACAACACAAGAAAAGATGTGAGAACTTATGAATTTTGTTTGGGTTTAAAAGAATAAGATAACAAATAAAATAGTTAATCATACTTTGGATTTTACTCAAATAGTGATAAAATCACTTGAATACTATGACACATTAAGGTTAATTAAACCCATATAATTTTTCAAGGAGACATGCTTTAGCCTATAAGTAAACACTCATCCCGGGAATTCCCAGGAAAGCATACGGGTCCCTCGGTTGATTGGGATTTATGCGAAATGCTTTCCTAGATAGAAAACCCAGAATACATGTGTCACCCTTCCAGATTGCACGTGTCCTCAAATAATTAACAAGTTTAAAAGCCTTAACGAGGAAATAAAGAATTTTTTATTGATTTTGATCCATGGAGTTTCCACATGCTAAGAGAATGATGATAGAGGAGTAGGTAAGAATATTATGAGGTTTTAGGGTATAGGTAGAGATATTGTTTATTTAATTATTATTTAAGTATATCTTAATAAGTCATGAATTTTTAACAAGTAGGGCATCAAAATGAAATAATAACTAATCATAGTAGCATGTAGCACATATCACATAATCATAAAGCATGGCATAAGTGGGTGTCCTAAAGTTATAGTCTAGGTCAAGGGTGTCTAATAACTTAGTTCCTATAACCAAGGCTCTGATACCAATCGGTCACACCCCAACCGACGGCGGAATCATCGGGGTGGGACATGTAGACTGTTCAAGAGCACAAGGTTGACTAAATTGTAATATATTAAACATCAATTTCATTTCAAATAATCCAAACATAACCAAATCCAAGAAAGAACATAATTGAAATACATAGAATTCTTTATTCAAATTAACTAAGTCCAAGACCTATGTGTAGCATGTCTTGATCAAACTCACATATTAGCACCTGAAACATGAATAAAATAAGGTCAGCTAAAAAGTTGGTGAGCATACACAGGTTTGTATATAGATAGCATATAAATTATGAATAAACAAATCCTTACATAACATGATAAAATAAGGCATTTATGGAGAGCAGCTATTGTGTAACCAAGTACAATCAAACCTTTGTAACTAGCATGCAAAATTGTGTTGTCGGTAACAATCACCCCAATCTGGGTGGGTTTGTTAGACTCAATAGATCTATCATTGTTTACCGTCGGCTTGAATAGTTAATGATTGCACATAAATCGCACACAAAAGTTAGCACAACTAGCATTCTGGCATAAAGCTCAAATTACACACATGAATGTAAAGAGGATTTGTATTTGTGTTGTTTGTGTAAATGTAAACAATAGTATTGTATAATGTTCATGTTCCACCCCAAAAATTGTAAAAGAGTAAAAGGGGCTATGTAATACTCACTTGGTTTGAAGGCGTAGCTAACACAAGAGACTAGGTAGTAATACGAGGTCCTTGTAATGCACAACGTTAACCTAGAGTGTAATATGTATCGAAATCAATAGTATGCACAATAGTCTATGTCTAAGTCTAAGGTTAAATTGGATGTGTGTATAAGGAATTTGAAGTTGTAGGTGTTAGTGGTTTGTACTTGAATGGTGTTGTATAAAATTAAGGTTTGAGTTTGGAATAACTAAATAATAAAACACAATTATTATTTATTTACTTAGTTATAAAAATAAGGTAGGTATTAGAGGTAATTAAGTATAACCTAAATAATTGATTTTTGTTTAAATGTAAATTAAATAAATAATTGTTACCTTATTTATTTATTTATAAACTATGTAACTTAGTCATTTAGTTATAAAAGTGTATTAGATGTTTTATAATAAATATAAATTTCTTTACTTTATTTTCATAAAGATGTTTAAGTAAATGGTGTAAATAATATTTAAGTGTAGGGTTTAACAATAAATATAAATTTAATTTTATAAGTTTTAAATAAACAATTTCTATTTATTTATTTTATAAAATCAATTATTTTTATTTAAAAAAAATTAATTTGAAATACTTATTGTTTTTTTTTAAATTATGGAAATAATTATTCTGTCAAGACTTTTCTCACACACACGACCGTGCCTGGGACAGGGCACGATCGTGCTTGAACCACGGGCGCGACCGTGCTAGTCAGGGACGCGACCGTGTTGACCAATACAGAGGATATAGTTAAGCTGTCCGCTAGGCACGACCAAGTCTAGCCAAGAGGTATAATCGGGTCTGAGTGTGTGAGGCACGACCACGCTGGTATTGGCATGACCGTGTCTCATGAAGCACGACCGCGCTAGAAGACTAGCGCGACCGTGTCTGTTCCAAAACAGAACGAATTGACTGATTCTTATAATGTTTACGTTGGATTTCATAGGGCTTTCATCTGTAGGTTTATTACGAGTCTTTTGGAATATATTAATTGTATTTAAAACATGTTCAAAGCAGAGTTCGATTAAATCCATTTTGCACGAAAAATAGATTCTGGTTTGTAATGATTCCCATATTTTAAACCCAAATTAGATTAGGGCTTTTGATCTATAGACTAAATCGAAAGTGTGGAAGGTCTCAATTACCCGGAAGAAGGATGAATCGATGGTGTACGGGTAGAATGAGTTCCGGCGATGACGGGCTTGACCTCCGGCGTCTTCTGCTGCAATTCCGACTAAATCAGCGTGTCCAGAAGCTTTAAAGAGGATCGATAGTATGTTGGCTTGGGAAAATTGCAAATCAAAATGGTGAATTCGATGGTTTCGTGAGAGGATTAGGCGTTTATGAGATAAATCGACGAAATTGAGTTTATTTGTTGTAATGGTGATGATCAAAAGGTTTAACTGAGTTCGTTAATGGTGAAAACGTGTAGAACGGTTATGAAATCGAACGTCTCTGTGACTAAAGGCTGCATTTACGTTTCAACAGATGAGAGGCGCGACCGTGCCCATATGAGGCGCGACCATGCCATGGCACCGGGCGCGACCGTTTCAAAGCAAGGCGCGCGACCGTGTCATAAAACTTGGCGCGACCGTGCCTAATAGGGTTTTTGTTTATTTATTTATAAAATCAGTTCTTGTAAGTTTCAGTATTGACAGGTTTGTATAAATTTGAACTTATGTAGAGTTTTATAGGATATACTCGGGTAAAATTTGTGGATTTGCGTTGGAACATTGTATTTAATTGTTAGTACAAATAGAACAAATCAGTGTACTAGAATTTGGTTTGAAATGTATCACATTGAATCGAAATATAGATAATGAAAATCAGAAATGTTACACTTACCACCCCTAAATCGACAGTCAGTCAGAAAGGACCATTCAGGCTTTGGAGGACATGCTCCAAGCCTGTATCATTGATTTCGGTGGGAGCTGGGTTAGCCACCTGCCCTTGGCAGAGTTTTCAAATAACAACAGCTATCACTCAACAATCGGCATGCCGCCTTTTAAGATGTTGTATGGAAGAAGATGTAGGACCCCGATATGTTGGGTAACAGAAAGACTTTGCGAGTCTTGAAGTGGTCAAAGCTACT
This sequence comes from Smallanthus sonchifolius, assembly GCA_023525975.1. Lineage (NCBI taxonomy): Eukaryota > Viridiplantae > Streptophyta > Magnoliopsida > Asterales > Asteraceae > Smallanthus > Smallanthus sonchifolius. The sequence goes on from CM042033.1 coordinate 17,386,181, forward strand.
TCTGAGAAATTCGATCAAATCAAAGCTCGAATGAAAGCCGCTAAAGACAGACAGAAATCGTATGCGGAAAAGAGAAGGAGGGATTTAGAATTTCAAGTAGGGGACATGGTACTGTTAAAAGTATCGCCATGGAAAGGGATCATCCGATTCAGAAAACATGGCAAACTAAGACCAAGATTTGTCAGACCATTCAAAATTTTAGCAATAGTTGGTCAAGTTACTTACACACTCAATTTACCCAATGAACTCAGTGGAATCCACCCTACATTCCACGTATCGCACTTACGCATGTGCCTTGCCGACGATATGGATCACATACCATATGATGAGATCGAGGTAGACAACAGCCTAAACTATGTAGAAGAACCAATAGCCATTCTTGACCAAGCTGAGAAACGAATTCGCAATAAGTCAATACTTTTGGTTAAGGGAAAATGGAAATACAGGAAGGGGTCAGAGGCGACTTGGGAGAAAGAAAGCGAGATAAGGGATATGTACCCTCAGTTATTTGGCTTGTAGCAGGTTTCGAGGACGAAACCTCTATAAGGAGGGTAAACTTGTAACATCCCTAAAATAAATAAACGAAAATAAAAGGAAATAAAGATCGGGACTAACATCACAAGGCGAAAAAGGAACATGGGGGTTTGGCCTTGGGCCAGCCCATGGGCCGAGATCAAGAGGGAAAAACCCCTCATATCAGCTCCCTCACCTCAGCCTCTCCTCATTTCCCTCATTTCCCTCATTTGCGCAAGGCTAGAGAGAGGAGCTCGGGTCTAGCAAGAGAAAGCTCGAGATCAAGCTCAAAGTCTCAAGGATTGTTGCTTACCATCTCTGGAACGTATAGAAACAAGAAGGAAGCAAAACCAGGTAACCATCATGCCCAAATCTGAGTTTTAATAACTTTCGGGTTTCGGGTTAAAATCATGTAAATGTTTAGTTTTTACGTATGATATTCAAAATATACCACATAATCGTGTTCATGGATGAAAAAGAAACGTTTTGAACGTAAAAATTTCAAGGTTTGATCGATTAGAAATAATTAGCCAGACCTAGGGTTTCCAATTGGGGAAGAAGACTGATGCATCGAAACTACTAGTTTCGATATAGGTAAATCCATCGAAACTACTATAGTTTTGATATAAAACCCATGACCCGAAACTACTAAGATTTTACATAAGTTACTTATCGAAACTACCATAGTTTCGATATAAACCCATGACCAAAAACTAATAAGATTTTACATAAGTTACTTATCGAAACTACCATAGTTTCGATATAAACCCATGACCCGAAACTACTAAGATTTTACATAAGTTACTTATCGAAACTACCATAGTTTCGATATAAACCCATGACCCGAAACTACTAAGATTTTACATAAGTTACTTATCGAAACTACCATAGTTTCGATATAAACCCATGACCCGAAACTACTAAGATTTTACATAAGTTACTTATCGAAACTACCATAGTTTCGATATAAACCCATGACCCGAAACTACCATATTTTCGATGTGATTCATCCATCGAAACTACTGGGTTCAAGAATAGTAATGTCTAGTGTCATCTAGTAGCACTACCTTATGTGTATGATTTCATTATACAGATTGAGAGATACCTTAGTGTATTACAGAAATCACTCATTAGGTGAGTTCTATGTACCCCCTATGTGTTACGTGCAAATGGTTTTAAATTATTTTGGGGCTGAAGTGTATACATAATATGAATGACTATTATGATATGTGTTATATGACAATGCATGATAGTTATATGTATGACAGATATGCTTATGAACAAAGAAACATAGCAAGTATGTTATGAATTATGAATGAAAGTATGATATAACACAAAAAAAATGAAATCGTGCTTTATATATTTACTATATACTGCATGTTATGAATATATGTGAATGTTATGGACGCTTCGATGCTAACGGCTACTACGGTATACGGACGACCATGTAACTATCATGCAACCGGGACATATACGTTCCTTCATCAGCTAGGACGTATAAAAGGCAATCAATGGACGGTCGAAGCAAATGCCTTATCAATGATAAGTAGAACGGTTGCATGAATAATAGTTCGCATGGAAAACGGATGCCTCCGGGCAGACGGGCGAATGGACGGACTACGACGGTAGACACGGTAGACGGACGGCCAAATGTTGCCGAACGGTAATGAAGGATGGACTACCTCGGTAGACATGGTATGAATTACGGCCTACAACGGTAGGACGGAGCGTATGTCTTTGTGACTTACGCAATCAATGACGGGTTGGTCAACCTTATGTGTATGACCAGTGAATATTCAATGAATGCATATGCACCTATTTGCGTGTATAGTCAATGTATATTCAATGAAACCAAAGATGTATATATATATATATATATTTATATGTACATAGAATGAATGATAAATGAAAGAAATTCAAGTGTTAATGTGTGTGTATATATATATGTATATATACTTATACTTATAAAGAAATAGTGTTTATGCCTACTTGCTTTAAACTAGAACTCACCAGCGTTAGCTGACTTTTAGTATACATTTCAGGTAACAAGATAAAGGGTCGTGCGAAGGCGTGATGTATATCCGGCATGAGACTGACATCCCATTTTAATTTATGTTAAGACAATGTTTATGTTTTAAATGTTAAGACTTCTACTGTTATGTACTTGAATGATGAATGCTTTCATTGCGTCTTGAATGTTTTAAAATGTTATAATTCGGCATCATTGGCTATGTTTATGAGTAAATCCAACGAGTGAGGTCACCTGGGAAAGGGGCCTTACACAATGACAAGAATAAATCATTTTGGTTTGAATTCCTTTCAATGTCATAGTTAGCTTTAGTTTATGGATTCTTAAAAGATCACTATATAGTAAGCGTGGCGGTCGTCAGTTGAGTCATTAGACCCTATTGCCCGGGTTGATTTTGTATCCCCGTGGGTAGTAGTTTGAACAACATGAGGACTGCTATGCTTAGCTAGACGTGTTTTCTGGTTCGGGAATCCACGTCATATTCTTGAAGATCAATGATAATGTATGTGTGAGTGAATAAAATGGAGCAACTCCTGGGTCGGGATATTGACTCCCACAACGATATTGCAAAGTATGCCACCATAACAACCACCTCAATGTAAAATTATGTCTTTAGACATGGGACTTTACACACTAGTCACTATGGCTCCCTTACTTAGATTCCTCTCCACAAGGGGAGTGGTAATGCATAAAGTCAAGTCTTTAGAATACCTAATCATCGCATATTAAAAAGTAATGATCTTTACAACCGCGTTCACAATTCACAACTTCTAGCACCCTTCCAAGTAATTAACACACCAATTCTACATAGACATAGAAGTGTGAATGCCCGAATCAACGAAGCATGAAGTTGATAAATCGTTCTGACGGTTGTGCGGATCCACTTTCAATGTTAAAAGATCATATTTTGAAGTCACTCACACACACCAATATTGAATCCATAAACACACTAACTACTTCATTGGAAGTTCATCTTACCAAAGTGATTCAAAGATTTAGCCAAGAATGGCCACGCAATCAACAAAGATTAAACTTGTATAAACACAATCAAGCATCGTTACAAGATTTCAACTTCTAGAACCCTATCAAGCTCTCCCAAAGTGAATGCAAGAATCCTCTATTTATAGGCTGATCAGTAGCTCAAGCACGGGTCGTGCTTGATGAGGCACGGCCACGTGTGTACCTGATTTCTGCTCCACTAACTTGGTCGAAGCAGTTGTTGACAAGTTGGTACCACACTAGGCGTATCTGGCTTCGACACGGGGCGTGCTTCATCCTTGGCATGGGGGTGTGTTGTTTTGGACACGGAGGAGTGGGTCCAAGATGTTTTCTTATCTCCTGATCTATGGCATAGGGGCGTGCTTGATGAGGCACGGCCCCGTGCTTGAGCTTCTGTCTTAATCATTTTTTCTTGATTTTGCACGTTTTTTGCTTTTTTGATCAATTCTTGAACTTTAGGCCGTGAAAACTCCATATGAACTAACTTTGACATTAATTAACAATATTGTTAAGAAAACATATGGAAAAGGAATGATTTTTTACGTGAAAAACATGTATAATTTGTTGCACATCACTCTATAGTATTTTATTTAATGTTTAATATCTAATATTTTTGTTAACATCGATGTAAAACACGTGTCACAATTTGTGTAATTAAACCTAACGTTGTTGTAAATAAACATTTTCGTTTTATAATAAATAGGTTTTCTGGCGCATCACGCCGAGGGAAATTGTATTTATAACAATTTGCAGCGAGATGAATAGTAATTCATCTGATCAAATTTTTCCATGTCTTCTAAAGTTTATATATTTTCTTTTCAGAATTCAAAACAAAACCAAACAAGCTAGTTGTTCACTCGTGGTCCATGGTGGAGGTCGGGGGTTTGAGCCTCGACATCCCTATGCTTTCTCAGAGAACTTTTAATATAGAGTCTACCTCTTCTCGTTACCTATATCTTTAGCAAAGTTCAGTTAGCTCACCTTCTATTTGGGCTGGTATCCATATTATTGTTTTTTATCTTTATACTTTTTATGTTATTTTAGTTATTTTGACTTTAGTATTGTCGTTGTTTTTGTTATTATTGTTGTTGTTTTGTTGTTATTTATCATTATTATTATATTATATTATATAATTATTATTGTTATTTTTCATTTTTTACAAATTTAGACAACGACCATATTAACAAAAGTGAAAGCTCCTACTACCTTTTACGGGTAGACAGAGTGATAGCTCACTTTCTATTTGGGCTAGTATCGTTATTATTGTTTTTATAATTGTACGTTTTGTGTTATTTTAGTTATTTTGACTTTAGTATCGTCGTCGTCGTCGTTATTATTATTATTATTATTATTGTTATTTATCATTATTATTATATTATATTATATAATTATTATTGTTATTTTTCATATTTTACAAATTCGGACAACGGCCATATTAAAAAAGTGAAAGCCCCTGCTACCTTTTACGGGTAAGCGGAGTGATAGATTGGACACTCATCCTCATAATAATGCACATTGTAAAACTGTGCTGATATTTTTTTGAGCATGTTACGACTTTATACTTTCGTTATATGAGGATACTTTTTCTGTAATTAAATCTAATACTGATGTAAATAATCTTATTAATTTTTTAAAGGTTGAAACAAACATCGTCGAGGGTGCCCTTGCCCCCGCTCTCACCTATTCATCTAGATATTGTCAGTTTTAACTATAAACAAAAAATGCTTGATAGATGCTGGTGTTGTAACATATTGAATGCTCTGGAAGAGCATGCATCACCTTTCCTACGTGTATCAAAACTAATATACACAATGTTTTATATTCTAGTAAATCCTACAGAAATTTACTAAGTTTCAAATATATTCGACTAAATGGTTATCACTTTGAAACCGTGACCGAAAGCGATACAAACACCTTAAAATTTCAATGACTATTGTATATCTATTGGGGTAAATGTTGAACATCCAATGTTCACACATACAATTAAACGATTAAAGTTAATCGCTAGACCATTCCCGAAAAGATATGAATTACCATATTCTACATAAAGGCATGCCATTATGCATATCGCTACATTGATCAAATTAAAACCAACTGCTGATCAGAAACACTACTTAATACCACTAGTCTCCGAAAGAGAAACAAGATAGTCTCAACTAAAATATATTTGGTTGTGCGGTCTACGCACCAATATCGCCACCATAACATACTAAATGAGATTTTTGCATAATATGTTGACTGCTGATATGTCGTAAAATATACATATTTTGCATTCCTAACTATCCCCATATTCAACACAATTATTAACAAAATGATGGGAATTGATACTTAATCCATTCATTTATGTTACAACAGGATAATTACCCTTGATGTGCAAACACATGAAGAAATCACTCAAAATCAAGGGAAAATCAGCATCTGGAAGTCAATCGGACGTTCGTGCACCCAAGGAGTCAAACCAGGAAGTCAAAATCAAGCACTGGTCAAAATTGGAGGATGCACGGCCGTGCGTCAAAATGTACAGCCGTGCAAATGGTGAAAAGTGGCCCTATACTCCCAAAAGCTGACAGATTCCCTCACGTGCAAGAAATGGGTACTTTGCACGGCTGTGCATCCAATGCATGGCCGCACATTGCCCAGATCTCATCCTATAAATAGCAAACTCATTCCAAGCATTTAGGTGTCCAATACCAAGGGTTGTGAAGTATTTTTAGTATGTTATGTTCTTAAAGTCTTTCCTTTAGTCTATCTTAAAAAGACAAGAGTAAGTGATCTTTAAACCAACGTAATAATCTTAAATCTTGGGAGTTACTTAAGCAAGACTTCTTGTTTGGGAAGCTTATTCGAGTTTGTACTGTCTATATACAAATCTTGGTGCTACCAAGGGCCCGGTTAGTATAGAATTAATATTATGGGTTGATTGGAGGTTTGGGTCTTCAACGAGTCGTTCGAGTCCTAACTGGACCTTGCGGTTCGTGTCGGTATTTTTTGTTTCTCTTGTGTTAGCTTGCAGAGTACTTCTAGCGGGAGTCATGAGGCTTGATCTTAAGAATAAAAGTTATATTTATTTAAAATATTATTATAAGTAAAGACAACTATTTTAAGAATATAAATTGTTAGGTCCGCGCGTTCATAAAGTAGCTCTGGAGGGAGTTATGCATTCCAACTTTCCAAAGGAAGTTACACGACTTAACGTTCGTCAGTCAACAGGATAATATTAGTCTGAATAATAATTCACGGTACAGCCGGCGGACTTGAGACCCCGTTAGGATCCCAGGAGTTATTAGGAACAGTTGGCCGATCGTATCCACTGTTCCGTTACGAAATGCTAACTCCCCTAACGAATGGGTTAGAATTAGTAACTTTTACCAATCTAATTAAAATACAACATTAGTTAACAAGTAACACCAACTAGAGCAACACCTTGAATAGGATGGCATTCCTAATTACTTTCATTTTCGTTTTCCTTCTTTTAAAACAAAACCTCTTTTCCAACTTATTATCCTAGTCAGATAATAGTGAGGATTGAGTAAGGAATCTGTGTCCATGGTTTGATACTTGGTTCTTACCCAGACTATACTATGCTGCCATAGGTACACTTGCCTATTGTGTGTGTTTTAAGTTGAAGTAATTATCATTTTAATTTATAAATTTAAAACCTAATTTTGTGTAACTCTAAACAAAACATTATTAAAGATATATATGTATTATATCTCTCGTATTTGGCATCAAGTTTTTGGAGTGATTACAAGGGAAATATTTCTATATATATTTTTACACACTAAAATTAAACTATCAAGTTTTTGGCGCCATTGTCGGGGACACGGTGATTTCAAGAAAGATTCAAGTTAACGGATTATCCTTATCATTTTCCATCTGTTTTCTGTTACGTTTTGTTGCAGGTAGTGTATGATCCATAGCTCCACTACTGGTTTATATCAACCTTTAGCAGAATGATTCTTTCACCGCCGAATACGAGAAAATCGTGCTAGAAAAATTGTCGTAGAAAACCGCACTATTTCCGACTTTGCAAGACCATCACTTGAGGCTTTGGGGTCTAGCATCACAAGGCCTATGGTTGATGCTAACAACTTCGAGATCAAATTGCATGTCATTCACATGATGCAATCATTATGCACTTTCGATGGATTACCCGATGAAGATCCACATGCCCACAATGCAAATTTCCTCAAAATTTGTGACAATTTCAAACTGAATGGAGTTTCGAATGACGCAATTCGTCTCCGAATGTTTCCTTTATCCTTAAGGGAACGAGCTAAGGCATGGCTAAACTCTCTTCCTACCGGGTCAATCACAACATGGGATGATCTTGCTTAGAAATTCCTGTCGAAATACTTCCCGCCAGCAAAAACTGCTAAATTGAGAAATGATATTACCACTTTCACCCAGGAAGATGGTGAATCACTATATGAGGCATAGGAACGTTTTAAGGACATGTTGAGGAAATGCCCTCATCATGGGCTACAAGTTTGGCTACAAGTATCATCATTCTACAATGGATTGCACAATCAAGCTCGTCAGACACTCGACACTACTGCAAGTGGTATTTTTGGAAACAAGAGGCCACAAGAAGCTTACAACCTAATTAAGGAAATAGCTATGAACAGCTATCAATGGTACAATCCAAGGAGTAATAGGGGAGCTAGGCAAGGTTTTTATTCTGTCGATACTGTCACTTCACTTTCTGCTTAAGTAGAAGCCCTTACCACTCGACTAAATCAATTTAGCAAAGGCAAAGCAATCACTGAGGCTACTGAAGAAGTAAAAAGCATCACTACCAATGCTGAGCAAGTTGACTTTGTCGGAACAAACCGCCCTCAGAACAACCCCTATAGCAACACTTATAATCTTGGATGGAGGAACCATCTAAATTTCAGCTCGAAGGATAACAACAACCAGGGACAATCTGGCTTCGAACAACAACAGTTTCAACAAAGACAGTCTCAAAACTATCAGCCTCGTCAACAATTTCCGGGAACTAACAAGGCAAGTAATGGGTTGAGCTTGGAGGATGCGGTAACTAAGTTGATTTCTACAACTGAAAGTCAAGCCCTTCTAGTAGATTCACGTCACAAACAATATGAGGAGAAGTTTAGTCTACACGAAGTGGAGTTTAGGAAACAGAAAGCAACTCTTCAATCCATTGAGATACAACTAGGACAGATTGCAAAAATTCTATCCGAAAGACACTGAACCAAATCCAAAAGTAAATGCTAGTGCTATCACTCTCAGAAATAGCAAAGTTTATCCTGAACCTCCCTTACCAGAGGAAGAGGAATTTCAAACACTAAGAAGGGAAATATTCACCGGAATACCACTTCGTCTGCCTATCGTTGAATCAACCGCTCAAGAATCACCACCAAAAGTGACTCCATAACCTGCTCCAGTGGATACTCCTCAAAACATTTCGACAAAGAGAACCTTCAAATCTCACATACCATACCCGGTAAGACTAGTGAAGCAAAGGACTGACGAACAGTATGAGAAATTCATCGAGCTTTTAAGCCAGATTCATGTTAATCTTCCTTTCCTGGATATCATACAAAAAATGCCTAAGTATGGACGTTTCTTGAAAGATTTCCTTACTAACAAAAGAAACATGGAAGAGGCAGGTAAAAAGACTAATCCATGTGTCGCTCTCATTGAAAGATGCCTTCCAAAGAAACTTTCAGATCCCGGAAAGTTTTCTTTACCATGTTCTATCGGACCACTACCGATAACTTTCGCACTCGCTGGTCTGGGAGCAAGTGTAAACATAATGTCGTTTAACATGTTTAAAAGATTAAAAATTAGGAATCTGCGACCGGTTAATGCAACTATTGAACTTACGGATGGTTCGGTTAAGTCACCTATAGGATTCATCGAGAACTTACTAGTAAAAGTCGGCAAGTTTGTCTTCCCTGCCGACTTCGTGGTTTTAGAAATGGGGCCCGACTACTCTGTGCCTTTGATTTTGGGTCGCCCATTTTTAGCTACCGCCAGAGCTACCATTGATATGAACGAAGCAATTCTGACACGTCGTATTAGACAACAATCGGTAACTTACAAAATCAGAGGAAATGAATGTCTATCCAATGATCCCTTTGAAATTGCACAGTTCATCGATACCAATTTGGACTACCAACTGAAGAAAGCTAAAGAATTCAACAAAGGAAAGAAACCAGAACTTGGCAAAGATCTTGACAACACAAGCTGGATTGATAACTACTGGGACAAGCTACCAAAGTTGAAAGACTTGAATGAAGGAATGGGAGACACGGGGGAAGTCAATAGCCCCCACCCAAAGAAACACTGATGAAGCACGTCGGGTCTGGCCAATGACCCATAAATAAACTTTGCGCTTTCGGGAGACAACCCGATAATCATGAATAAATTGAGAAGTTGGTGCATATGACAGAACACATGGACCATAGGTTTGTTTACAAATTCAAAAGTTCACGTACTTCAGCCTCCTGGTATGCCTTCTCGATACTATGACCTTAGTAGCTTAACTACTACCTGTTATTTCCATTTCTGTTTTTATGTTTTTCTTTATGTGTCAAGTAAATAGCATCACTAGGTAGTTTTTCTACTTCTTTGAGGAGTTACACTCCATCTCTACAAGCTGGAACGCCGGAATACACATCAAATTTCAAAGAAATTAGATGAAGTCTTTAAAGCAAAGTGTTGACAACAGCAACAAGTTTTGGCCATACGTTATACACCAAATTGAACGGGGGAGTACCAGTTTCTTTTCCCTTAAAACTTCATGCATTTAAATTCCTGCATAGCATTCCATTACATGCATTTGTACATCGAGGGCAATGCATAGTTTTAAGTGTGGGGTGGGGAATTAGATATTCAAGACTACTTGTAACCTCAAAGCAGTAAAACTAAACTTGTAATTTTCTACCCATTTGACTAAAACTTTAAAACCCGAAAAATTTTCAAAAATTTTAAACCCTAAAACCAAAAAATCTCTTTGAGTTCGCACTTAATTAAATAACATGAATACATGGCAAGTAGAAACAAATGGATATTATGCATAACAAATCACTAAACCATATTCCATCTGTTTTCATTAGAGAATAATCTGAGCCTTTTCACGAGCATTATTATCATTATTTTTCGCATGCTCTTTCGTTTGATATATTGAGTGCTTTTCGATCGAATTTTATGCATAATTAGAACTTATGTGAATTATACATATCGAGACCATGAACTAGTAGAAGCATGAAAATGATTAAGGCACCTAGGACTTTATTACCCTCATATATATTATCCTTAAACCCAAAATATCAAAAACAATATACGTCTAGATAGCCCTTTGAGCCTTATCCTTTTCTTTTCTACTACCCACATTTATCGCCAAACCAGCTTTTCGTAAACAACGGTTATTGGCTAACTGTCATCAAGATGGAGAACTATTAGATTATCTTATGTCGTTATTTCAAGTTTACAACCAATGAGACAATTTGGAAAGAAATTATTTCATTCAAAAGAATTGGAATATATACAACAAGAAAGTGGATGTATTGGGAAGAAACAGTCGAAAGATCTACAAGTAAGATATAAAAAATTTATTTCAAGAAAATTGAGGAAAAAGAATTATTGAAAAATTAGTCTTGATGATAAAAAAAACAGAAAAATGAAAAGAAAAAGAAAGAGAAGAGTTGGTCTTTTAGCGGTTAAACCCTAAAGAGCTCGACATGCATTCTTTTGATTTCAATTTGCTTTTCTTTATTCATTTCGCAAAGCCTGAATTACCACCCGAACTCTGAAAGAAAGTTTTCGAAGCAAAAAGTGATGTAAGAAAATGGTGGCGCAAGGAAGAACAATTGCCACCATTCTGCAGCCTGTTAAAAAGTGCCGCCAAAAGAAAAGCCAAAAGATACTACAAATGTGTGAAGTGTGACAACTGGATCCATGATGGAAAGTGTAGCAAGAATCAAACTTATTCCCAACATGAATATACTCATCTGATCAAGGTAGGAGATGTTAGGCTACAGGCCAAAAGAACCATACGAAAAGGCAGTAATGTGTACTACGCAGTGAGGGAAGAGTTGAGAAGGAAAAGAGAACTCGGTCTTAGCAATATGACCATAAACGAGCCCTCAGATTAGTTATACCCTCATGATCTGAGTACTGTAGAGGGACCCGCTAGTATTTTCCATCTTAAGCCATGAAGCCGTAGCTGTGTATTTCACGTTAGCTGCAACCCTTTTTAAACCCTTTTAATCACTAAAAACCCAAAAATATTTTCACTTTCACCCTTTATTTTTCTTTTAGCCACATTACAACCCTTTTAAAGTCCTCTTGATTCATGCATACTACTTAATTAATTGGTGGAGACTTGATTTGCATACAAGCTTATGACCATTGCATAATTCGATTCGAACTTGAGTATTCCACTTAACTTACATTATCCATACATATATAACCCTAGAGTTGAGTGAACATTGTGAGAAGTCCTTCTCAGGGAACCGTACGTGAGACTTCCGCATCATACGGCTCCGTCCCGAGCTTCCGTCGTCGGCCTTGTCATTAGACCACTATCTATGCATGTATTTTCAGCCTGGACTCTAGAATCTTTTGCTTCTCGGGTGGTGGCGAACAATGCTGCTTGCGTTGCGGGGGATGCCCGCCCGTAGGGACCGGCCTGCTTCCCGCCCGAAAGAACCACTCACTAGCTAGCCGGACTAGTGGGGGCCTATCTAGAGACATACTGAAAACCATGCCTTTCATGCATAATTCAAGTTCTAGTAGGCTTGTCACGGATTCCATCATCCTAAATTAGAAAAACACAAAAATAGAATAAAGCGACTCACGAGTTATCCCGGAGTTTCCAACTACTTGGAGCTCCATTACCTTTTTGTAAAGATTTTAGTTATGGGTCTGATTATACATGAGTTTTCTTGAGGACAAGCAAAGTCTAAGTGTGGGGTATTATGATATGCTCTAAATTATACATGTTTTGCATGCATAGTAATCCCCATATTATGATACTAATTGATTAATAACCTTACAATTGATACTTAAAACGTTTATATTTCATAATTGCAGGTTATTCGGTGTCTCAAATATAAACAAAGCTAAATCCTATCCAAAACACCAAGAAATCAAGCTTCTAGAAGGATCATTCCCTAGCTTTGACCCCCAAGAAGTCAACCAAGGTCAATAATAGTCAACAAGCAACTAAAAGACAAAACTTGGCAACAGGGGAGGGATGCACGGCCTTGCATCCCAATGAACGGGCGTGCATTGCCATATCTTGCTCCCCAAGGCCTAGTACACTGTCATATGTACCTTGTTTGATTCCCGAGGTGTTTACACACCCGTGCAATCCAATGCATGGCCGTGCATTGCTCATTTTGAGGCCTATAAATAGGAGGCTTGAGTTCTTCATTCCACACACTAGAACACAACCAAAGATAGAGAGAATAGTTCGTTTCTAGCAGTATTAGAGTAGTAGTAGAGAGTAGAGGGGCTCTTCCTCCTTGTTTCGCAACAGGGGAGCCTACGAAACTCAGTGTTACGCTAGTTCGCATGGCCATTCGTGGCTAAACTCTTTGTATTGCTAGGGTGAAGATGAAGTTTGGTGCATGTTAATGTCTCATGTATTAATCTATTGGTATGTTTATGTCTGTAAAAAAAAGATATAACAACTGCCCAAAATTATATAATGATCTCATGAAGAAAAATTGAAGAAAAGAATAAACTTACTCTCAATTTGAGTATACAAAACTGATCAAGATGGTTGCTATTAGGATAAAAGCCGAACGATCCACAAGAAAATATAGTAATGTGTATTTCAAAAACAAGGAGGAAGTGACGTTCTTAAAGAAGGAGATTCGGTCTTGACGATCTGACCTTAAAAGAGTCCTTAGATTAGCTACAACATCCTAATCTAAGTTTATCAACAGTCCTTTTGTTCATAGCCCAATTAGCCAAGACTCGGATTTTTAACATTTAGCCACTTTTTTAATATAATTCCTACCCTAACCCTAAGCCAAACATTACAACCCTTTACAAAGCCCTCTTGATTTATGCACATATTTTATGTCAATTGATGAAGATTTGATTTTTATACAAGCCTATGATTATGTAAGCCTTAATTATAGCATTGAGTGTTTTTCTTGACATACATTATCCATATATTAAACCCGAGTGTTGAGTGAACGTTTGTGAGACTGTAATTTTGTGCAAACTCATTGTTCCATCAAGTATGCTAGGCTTTCTAACCTCTTGTAGAGAAACACTCGAAAGGTATAACCACCAAATCATTGTTTTTAAGAAAGCCATTCAGCCATTTGGGACAACAAAAGCTTTGGATTAACATTTTATCAATACTTTACTTCTATGTGTATAATCATGCATGAGTTTGCTTGATGACAAGCAAAAGTTTAAGTGTGGGGTGTTATGATATGTCGTAAATTATACATATTTTGCATGCATAACTATCCTCATATTCATCACAATTATTAACAAAATGATGGGAATTGATACTTAATCCATTCATTTGTGTTACAATAGGATAATTACCCTTGATGTGCAAAAACATGAAGAAATCACTCAAAATCAAGGGAAAATCAGCATCCGAAAGTCAATCGGACGTTCGTGCACCCAAGGAGTCAAACCAGGAAGTCAAATTAGGAAGTCAAAATCAAGCACTGGTCAAAATTGGAGGATGCACGGCCGTGCAAATGGTGAAAAGTGGCCCTGTACTCCCAAAAGCTGCCAGATTCCCTCACGTGCAAGAAATGGGTACTTTGCACGCCCGTGCAATCCAATGCACGGCTGTGCATTACCCAGATCTCAGCCTATAAATACCAAGCTCATTCCAAGCATTTAGGTGTCCAATACCTCTGCTAAAGCCGAAACTCTCTCGGTTTTGGTCCGTTTAGCTTTTCTTTGTTTATTTTATGTTTTTAGTCTTGTAATATGGAATGATTCTTCCCGTTCGAGTAAACAAGAGGCAACCTATACCCACTCTCCCTTAGTATTAGAACACTTCCACACATTATCTAAGGGTTAGTGGAGTCACTTGTATGGCTATTGGCTAGTCCTCTTGCGTTGCTCGGGTTGGTTGAACTTTAATTAATTAATGAAGTATTTTTAGTATGTTATGTTCTTAAAGTCTTTCCTTTAATCTATCTTAAAAATACAAGAGTAAGTGATCTTTAAACCAACTTAATAATCTTAAATCTTGTGAGTTACTTAAGCAAGAAGTCTTGTTTGGGAAGCTTATTCGAGATTGTACGGTCTATATACAAATCTTGGTGCTACCAAGGGCCCGGTTAGTATAGGTTTAATATTATAGGTTGATTGGAGGTTTGGGTATTCAACGAGTCGTTCGAGTCCTAACTGGACCTTGCGGTTCGTGTCGGTATTTCTTTTGTTTCTCTTGTGTTAGCTCGCAGAGTACTACAAGCGGGAGCCATGAGGCTTGATCTTAAGAATAAAAGTTATATTTATTTAAAATATTATTATAAGTAATAACAACTATTTTAAGAATATAGATTGTTAGGTCCGCGCGTTCATAAAGTAGCTCTGGAGGGAGTTGTGCATTCCAATTTCCAAAGGAAGTTACACGACTTGACGTACAACAATCAACAGGATAATCTTAGTCTGAATAATATATCACCGGACAGCCGGCAGACTTGAGACCCCGTTAGGATCCTGAGAGTTATTAGGAACAGTTGGTCAACCATATCCACTGTTCCGTTATGAAATGCTAACTCCCCTAACAAAATGGTTAGTATTAGTAACTTTGACCAACCTTATTAAAATACAACATTAATTAACAAGTAACACCAACTAGATCAACACCTTGAATAAGATGTCATTCCTAATTACTTTCATTTTCGTTTTCATTCTTTTAAAACAAAACCACTTTTCCAACTTATTATCTTAGACAGACAATATCGAGGATTAAGTAAGGAATCCGTGTCCATGGTTCGATACTTGGTTCTTACCCATACGCTGCGATAGGTACACTTGCCTATTGTGTGTGTTTTAAGTTGAAGTAATTGTCATTTTAATTTATAAATTTAAAACATGATTTTGTGTAACTCTAAACAGAACATTATTAAAGATATATATGTATTATATCTCTCGTATTTGGCATCAAGTTTTTGGAGCGGTTACAAGGGACATATTTCTATATATATTTTTACACACTAAAAACACGCTATCAACTGCCAACTTAATAAGATTGTAACATAAGAAATAACATGGAATGCATCATCCCTTCAAAATTCGACCCCCGAAGTGGTCAATGTGAAGTCCAAAAGAGCATACAATTACGAAATAATAGCAAATCAATTACAAGATGCATTTACAAACACGAACATAGTGACAAAGTCACATATACCAGTATCAAATACACTTGCTCGAATTGAAGTAATCCCATAAGGATTACCATAAAGAAAACGAGGGAGATAAATTGGTTTCAAAGACAAGAACCCACAAAAAAAGAGCAAAATAACGCAGTTGGTGAAACCTTGGAAAAATGTTATAAAATTAACCCTAGAAGTGGTTATTGATATAATCCTAGAAGAGATTAAGAAACCCCATAAGAGGTTACATGCAAAACCCTAGAAGAGGTTATTGATAAAACCCCATAAGAGGTTACATGCAAAACCCTAGAAGTGGTAATTATCCCAAAAGTGACTAATACATTTCTAGAAGAAAATGATAATAATGCTTCTAAAGAGGAATATAAAACCGGTATTAAATGAATATGAGATCTCGATCTATGCATTATGTATAAAATTATACAATATGGAACCGAAATAGAAACATGTGTTGATGAAATATTTACATATGCTACAGCAACAAAATGAAATCGATGAAAAGATTACGTACATAAAATTTTGTGAGAGTGCACACACATAAATGACTAGCCAAAATGGCAACATGCCTTGAATAGGCTAAATGAAATTTGCTCAACAAGAAAAACGTTTTCGGACCTGCAGTCCAAACACCCATAGACGTCAAACCATTAGGTTATAAATGGGTGTCTTTAAAATAAAATAAAAGAAACGTAAAGGATGAGATTATGCGATGTAAGGCACGACTTGTAACACAAGGGTTTTTTTCCCAAATCCCAGTAGTTGATTATGAGGAAACGTATTCCCCTGAAGTGGATGCAATAACCCTTAGATGATTAATCGGCCTCGTAATATTAGAAACACTTCATATGAATAAGAACTTTCTCTTCTCTCATTCTCTTTTCTCTCTATTCTATATATTATTATATCTATATGTATATACGTATATGGGTTGTTATTAGGCCGTTAAAAACAAATATAGATGCGGAGAGAAAGCTTCATGTTTATTCATATCTACTCCAACTATTACACACATGACATGTATAAACAAGTACTAATCGTAACAGATGATGAATCATAAATAGGAGAATGATGGTGTATTATGTCTTCCCATTATGATCATTTATAATGTGTTGTATATGTGTCAATCTCTCCACCTCAACGTACAAAGATGGGACCTCAAAGGAGGTTAGGAATATATGTTGGGTATGAATCACCATCTATCATTAAGTACTTAAAGCCATCAACATTTACGGCTCGATTTGATGATTGCCATTTTGAAGAATCAACATTCCCAACATTAGGGAAAGATGAAAAGCAGCTAAAAGGTGAACTAAGTTGGAATGAATTATCCTTATCTCATATTAATCCTTGAACGAAACAGTGTGAACTTGAAGTTCAAAGGTTAATTCATTTACAAGGATTAGCAAACCAATTACCAGACTCATTTACTGATCCAAATAGAGTGACTGAGTCATGTGTACCAGGTGCTAATGCTCCACCAAAAATTGGTGTCCCAGAAGGACAACCACGTATTAGTAGTGAGTCTAATACACGTCTCAAGCGTGGTAGACCAACTGGCTCCAAAGATAAAAATCCGCGAAAAAAAAGGGGAGCAAAGAAAATGAAGATGGTCAACCGAGGTAATGGTCACACCAGGAAAAAAAAGGAGTCTATTAAAGAGACACTAGACATGATGGTTCTAGACGAATCTCTGGTACCTGAAAATGAAGAGATCTCAATAAACTATATCATGTCTAGGAAGGTATGGAACCGCAACAGAGTCGACGTCGATGATGCTTTTCATATAATATAGCGCTAGAAATAATAGAAAGCAATGATGATCAAGAATCAAGATCAGTTGATGAATGCAAACATAGACATGATTGGCCAAAATGGAAAGACGCGATTGCAGCGGAATTAAATTCCCTCACGAAACGTGAAGTTTTTGGACCCGTAGTTCATACACCTGAAGGTGTAAAGCCTGTTGGATATAAGTGGGTCTTTGTACAAAAACATAATGAAGAAAATGATAGTATACGATACAAGCCACGACTGGTAGCACAAAGATTTTCGCAAAGACCTAGAATTGATTATCAGGAGACGTATTCTCTAGTGGTGGATGCAACGACCCTTCGTTATCTTGTTAGTCTGGTAATATAAAGAGATGATTGATCGCGCCTTATAAATGTTGTGACTAACATGATATCAAACTTTACATGAAAATCCTCAAAGGATTTAAATTGATAAAATCATGTAAAGTAAGTTCTCTAGAAATTGTGATTGTACGTATAAATGTATGGATCCAAAAACGTTATGATTATTTGTATACGTTGATATCTTGAATATAACTGGAATTCCTCATGATTTTCCTAAAGCAGTTAAGTATTTAAATGGTAATTTGAAACATCTTAAGGATGTAATTCTTGTGCACCAGTAAATATTTATAGAAGGGATTGTACCCGGTGAGTATGATATTTCAATAACTATGAAACGGCACAACATTGAGTTTGGAAATGAAACACTTGTTAATGCAATATTTGCATACGATATAGAAACTGCTGGCTAAATGAGGAAGTTTATGTGACAAAACTCTTAATGAGTGTATGCAGATAAATAATTATTCAGAGTAGAAAGAAATCTGTGAATCATTGTAAATGCCTAAAGCATTGATATCAAAACCTCAAGAAATATATCATATAAAGTTATATGGACTAAAATAGTTACGTCGAATGTGCATAGTCGACTAAGTGATTATCTCGAAAAGAGAGAAAAATATGATATTATTGGTCCATGTGTTTTTATTAAAAGAACAATATGAGGTTTATGAGTATTATAATATAAGTTGATGATATCATTGTATCTCCTGAAGAGATTGAAAAGTTTAATTAGTTTAAGAACGAATATGAAATGAAAGGTGGTATTATAATATATGTCTTGGTCGGCATGTCGAGCATTTGTATAATGATAATGTTATCCATCAGTCAAGTTACATCAGAAGATGTTGGAACATTTAATATGGATAAAGCTTACCATCTAAGTACGTTAAATATTAGACAATCATTCTCTCTTATCAAAGAATGAGAAATGCATGGTTCATAAGTACCATAGTTAAGTGCAACTAGTACATTTTGTTTCATGCTAGCTCATGTCCGGCAATGAGACACTGGAATGGGTCAAACAAATATTGGGATACCATTAAGCTGCAAAAGGTATGAGATTATATTTAACTAGCCCATCGAAACAAGTTTGGTTAATTTTGTATGTGTAGGGAATGTAACATACCACGATCATGGATCTTGTGGTATTTGTTTATGGGATGAGGCACTAGGAGTCTTATATGAAGAAAACACATCATTGCTCGACATAATGAATTGCACATTAAAAGATCGAGCGACAAATCATTGACTACAATATTTTGAGAAACTCTTACAAAAGATCAAAACCCATCAATTGAAGGTTATATAAATCAGGGGGAGTAATACGCGTTGCACTCTTTTTTCCTTAGCTATGGTTTTGTCCCACTTGGTTTTCCTAGCAAGGTTTTTAACGAGGCAGCATCTCCAAGCGTATTAAATTGATAACTAAGGGGAGTGTTATAAATATTATTTAATATGGTTATATAACACCCCGACTCGGCTATAGGGCCGACGTGTCACTTTTACAGGAGTCAGAGACAAAAACATAATTCCATAACTTTCTGAATGAGTTACAGAAGATTTACTCCTAATAATTTTGGTAATTACATACATTATTAAAGGTCAAAAACTATGCTGCCAGCTAAGTTGGTTTTTAACTCTCTTTACACTCTCCCTTTATCGAACTTGTTAAAAAGAAAGAAAAGCGAAGGAGCAAAATGCCATGAACGGATAGGTTTGATAAAATGATAATTATAATAATACATATATATTTTTATAGATATAACATGATTTGTAAACTTGTAAATCTGAGAGCATTCAAAACTTGTAACTTGTAAACATGTATGTTCGTAGACTTGTAAACTCGTATGCATGTAATCCCGTAAAAATGCAACTCGTAAACTTTTAAACTCGTGTACAGGTAAACTCACAAACATGTAAACTCGTCAACGTATAATTAGCAGATTTCAGAACTTGTAACTTGTAAACATATAACCAGATACTTGAAACTCACAAATAATCTTTTTAAATACTTTTCACACTACCAGAAATACCGTCGAGCCTAATATAAAACAGAAACAGAACAGAGGGAACAGGGTAGCTAGCCCTGAACCAATGTGAGATGGTGTATGGGCATCATACAACCCAACCACCAGAAATAATAATATGCTAGGATCGATCCATACGCCTCGAAACATATAAATGGTATTTTTCAGATAAACAGACGAGATGCCGTGACTTAGGCTCACCGTCACGGTCGGTGCCACGTCATCAATGCCGTAATGACATGCTTGTGGTCACCCCCACAAGTAGGGGCGTGCTCGGGTATTAGAGTAAAAATATTTGACGATACATTTTAAAACGGGCATATTTATTCGGAACATACGATAACGAGTGCTTATAAAACCAATTAATAACGTATGTAAACAGGTTTTCAAACTTTGTTTCATATTCGAAATAAGTGGCGAATAAACAAATTTAAACAGGTACATGATTTCAAATACGTAAAGGAATTTTCAACAAACTTGATGGAGTTAAATATTTTAAGATAATTAAAATAATCTTTAGGAAACTCGTACTATACAAATAGTAGAGTTAGATATCCGTACTATAAAAATAGTTGTGTTAAGTATCCGTACAAAAATAGAGAGAGGGATATCCGCACTAAAAATAGTTGAGTTAAGTATCTGTGGCTTAATTGCTCGTAATGTTCTACAATGGTGTTAACTCGTTCACGTGCCTTTGTAAGAATCTACACTTATGTTATGTTTTAATTAAACTTATGTTAAAATTAATGTTATCTATTTGTTTTAATTTAAATAATTAACAGAGAAATTAAAAGTTATTTAATATAGTAAAACATTTTTCGTCAGTTAATATTCTAATTGTTAACTAGTTTAAGAGATTTGAAAACGATATCACTGACTTGATTAAAATCTATTCTTATCTTTTATTTAAAAATAGTGAAACAATTATCTCCCATTACATGAACTTTTGATTATTATAAATTTATTTTTAGTTTTCCATTTTGGGAGGAGTTGGAACAGAAATAACAAAAATGGAGAAAGGGAGGTAATTGGTCTAGAACCCAGAACCTGTCGCATACTAACGCATTTAACCAATTCAGGTAGGCTTGAATTTATATAATAATTCCTGAAAATAATTTATATAATGTACCTCACTGTTCTTCCATCTTCTCCATTTAGTTCACCGGAAAAACAGAGAACTTGCCGGGATTTCGTTTTGGGTCAGGGAATTTAGAACGCTGAGGCATGAACCGTTAGTTCTTACGAAGTAGAGATGAGTAGTGGGGTTATTTGTTTGACGATTCAGTTCGTTTTGTTTCATCGGAAAATACCAAGCTCGCCGGAAAAGCGTGATTTTTAAACAACAGAGATCGGAACCGAGGGATATTTTTCGTATTAACGAGATGGTGATGTCGGACGAACTTCAACTCGGATTTTATAATCGATTTTTCTTTGCGGCGAAGGTAAAATGATTAACCAGATGGTAGGCGCCGGAACTGACGGTGGATCAAGTGTGTATGACTGTTAGCGGCGGTGACGTTTGTGTCACGTGGTGAGTATGAGGGACGATCTTATTGGCCGAATTTAGTGGTATCTCCGACGGCGGGTGGCCGGTAACAGAAACGGCGCCGCTTTTGTTGAAATTTTCTTTCTTCAATTTAATATTTTTGTCTTATCCAAAATTCTATTTTCTTTTGATAACTATACGGAACATATTAAAAAGACTAAATTATAATTTTTTTTATTTATGTTTACTAAAATTATGGAATGCATTATTTAAAGTTTTGACTTTTATTTACTGTCCTTTATTTGTAATAGTACTAACGAATTTTGTTCTTTCCACTAACAGCCGTTAAGTTATTCAGTTAAATCACTCTATATGCATTGCACATGAGGGCATTTTAGTTTTTTCCTCTCTAAAGGACAATTATTGTAATTTAGTTAAATTTAATAAATTATTTTATTTATTAATATATACATATATATAAACATAAAATCTTAAAAGAATCTCTCCATCTTCAGAGGTTAGAGTGAGAGAACCCTAAATCAGAGGTTAGAGTGAAAGAGAGCGTGCCATATGAGAGGGGCAAGAAGAGAGGAGCCATACAAAGGTGGACAACCGCTCCACGGCCTGTGGCTCAGGTGGGTACAGGCGACGACAACTCGTCTTGATAGGGTTTCTATGGAAATTGACAGCAGCTGCGAAGAGGGGTCTTTGGGTGATTGATTTGCTTTAGGGCTAGAGTTTCTATGGAATTTTTTAGGTGAAGATGGAGACAGAAATCAGGGCTTTCCACGGGTTAGGGTTTATACGATAATCAAGGCTTTCCGTGGTCGAAGGAGGTCATATCGTCTTTGTAGCGACAACCAATGGAGGTTGAAACCAAGGAGGATCTTTAGGGTTTACAGGTGGTGATTATTGGTGGTGGTTGTAGGGGCTTTAAGGTTTACCTAGGTTTTACGAAGGAGGTTCATCACGCAGCAAAGGGAAGGAGATTGAGAGAGTGGATCTTGGTGCTATGTCCGATCTGATTCCATATCCTCCCAGATGCTGATTTTTGTGGGTGGTTGTAGGAGCTGTGGTGGTGGTGGTGGTGGGTTGTAACATCCCAAAAAAATAAAACGACTGTTATAATAACGGAATAAACGAACGAGGCATGTCGGGTCGGGTCGGATGGGCTGGCGGGCCGGAAGGGGAGCCTCCCCTATAAATAGCCAAGGTCACCACCCATTTCTCTCATTTGCAACTTCTAGAGAGAGAAACCGTAGAGAGAGAAAGTTGGCGGATCGACACGAGATTTGAGAAGTGTGTTGCTCCAGAGCTCGTGAGAAGAACCTCCGGATCAGAAACTTGATTCAGGTAAGGCCTAAATCTGAGTTTTTGTTCGTTTTTAGGTTTTTTGGGTTTTGGATGAAAATGTAACGTTTCTACGGATGAAATTGGAAGGAAAACATATATTTGGGTTCCTTAATGAAAAGCAAACGTTTTGAAGTAAACAAGTTCGGGATCTTGACGTGATCAAACCCGAAGGCGAAAGTTAGGGTTTTTGCGAGGAAGCAGTTCGTGCGTACTTATCAAGTACGCATGAAGCTGATCCTACGTACTTATCAAGTACGCATGAAGAGGGTCATGCATACTTATCAAGTACGCATGAAGCAGGTACTGCGTATTTATCAAGTACGCATAAAGCAAAGTCTGCGCACTTATTAAGTACGCAAGAACAAGTCCCTGCGCACTTGCTAAGTGCGCAGGCATCAGGCTGATTAAGTAAAGTCAGTATGTTTAGAATGGTTAAACCGTTAGAGTCGGGATTGGGTCTGATGTGTATTTAACTAATCAATTCAGATCGGAAGTGACGTTGTTGGACCTTTGTTTAGGACAACCCAAATTAGCTTGTCAGGTGAGTTCTAGAAGCCCTCTTTTAAATGTTTTGAATAATATTTTTGGGCTGGTGTGCATACGTAACGATGTGACTATTTTATAAAACGATGTTTATGAATGTTGTATGTGACGTTTTATAAAATGATGTTTATGAACGATGTTTTAGAAGGAAGGGTTATGAAAGAAGTGTTTATGAATTATTTTTCCCAAAGAAATTTATGAAGTTTATGAAGTGTTTATGAATGAAGGAATGATTTTTAATAAAATGTACGAATGCTTTAACTGAAGTTTTGAAGTAAAAGAAGTGAATGTTTACGAAAGTCACAAACGAACAAATCTGCCAATATTCCTTAGGGAATGAAGGTTATGGGTATGGGAAGTATGTTATGGGCCTTTACCTTTTAGGGGCCTTTGTGGTTGGCCAACTGTTGTACAACTGGGGTGATGACGGTCACCAAGGGGATTATCGTGATCCTTGAAGTTTGGTACGATTTACCTTACGGGGTAGTCGTGCTTGAAGTTTGGTACTTGCGCCTTACGGGGTGCAGTGTTTGAAGTTTGGTACTTGCGCCTTACGGGGTGCAGTGCTTGAAGTTTGGTACGTGTCATCCTTGTGATGCCGTGCTTGAAGTTTGGTGTTGAATAACCTAAGTATCAGGCCCTAGGAGTTCCTCACCCGAAGGACAGTACGGTGTTGATGGGCCTAGTGGTGGTGATCTTTAGGTTATTCCACCAGTATGTGACGTTGGGATTTGACGGTTACGAGCAGATTCGATATGTTCGTTGACTTATGTTTATGATGTTATGTTTTGTTATTGCATGTTTATGTACGCTTTTATTAATGAAGTTAAATGATATGTTTTTGGCAAATATTTGAAGTTAAGGTTTTATGAAAAGCTAGAACTCACCAGCGTAGCTGACTTTTTAGTATGCACATTCAGGTTAAGGCAGGTTACGATGATGGAAGGTGATGTTGGGCGGCTTGATGAGTTACCCGGATGATACGAAGACTGGCATCCTGTTATGATTAGATTATGTTACGTTTATGTAATAGACTATGTTACGCTTCCGCATGTTGAACAATGTAATGGTTATGTTTTAATGAAGTATTTTCCGCTGCGTTATTTTGATATTTAAGTTTAAGAACTGTTTGTAAATGAGTAAATCCAACAAGTGAGGCCTCCCGGGTTTGGGGCATTACATGGGTTGCGAGAGAAGGGGAGACGACGATAGAGGGGGAGGAGATGGTGGGCAGGCAGTGGTGGTATTGCCGGTGGTGTTGGTATTCTTGCCATCTTGGTGGTGGTAGTGGTAGTGGTGGGTGGCACTAGCAGAGGAGGATCAGAATATCTTTTTTTTGTTATTTTCTATTCTTTTATGTGATTTAGAAATATATATATATATATATATACACATATATATAATATTATTTTTAATAAAATTTTAATAAATAAAATAACTTATTAAATTTATAAAACGTAAATAAATTACAAGAATTGTCCTTTAGATGTAAAAAGACAAAAATGCCCTCATATGCAGTGCACATGAGTTGACTTAACTGAAAAACATAACTGGATAACGCAATAAATAATATAAATATTCATAAAAATATATAGAAAATATAAAAAATTCCAAATACTATATATACAACCATTTAAACAATTTTGAGTCAAGGACGAGGGTTGTTGGTCTGTAGAAATTTTAATTCTTTTGAATCTTCAATTTTAATTTTGATTAGGGTTTTGGAGGACCTGTGACAGCGTATAAGTTAAAAGGAAAGAGCCAAATTGGGTTAAAATTGTAAATAGAAGTAAGTAGGAGGACTATAGGATAAAAAAGATAAAAAATAGTAAAAAAAAAAATTAAATACCCGGTTCGACCACCGGTTCGCGGTTCGACCGCTGAATCGCTTGGACCGCCCAGTTCAACCAGCAAACAGCCTCAGAGCATGTAACCGGACCGGTGGAGGTCATGGTTCCCGGTCCTATGTGACGTTTCGGATTTTTCATTCGCGCACTTGTAATATAATTATCGTGTAATCATTCTCAAATTAAATAAAATACGAGTGTTTTATTTAGTTTTATACAAATAGGCATTTTCATTTTACGGATTTCAATTAATTAAAATTTTATAAGTTTTAAAACTTATATAAAATTTTATATAATAAAAAATCTAAATTTAAGGTTGCATATTTAATAAAATAACCTATTTAAATAAGATAAATAACTTTTATAAAAATTATTTATAATAATAATAATAAAATAAGTTTATAAAATATATTTGAAATTAAAAGAAATTAAAGAAATTTATTTTTATAAAAGTTGAGGGGTTGTTTTGAAAATTTTTAAACTAGAAGGTTTTAAGATAAAATCTGTTGAGGGACTATTTCTGTACAAATCAAACTATAAGGTCTTATCCGTAGTTATTCCAGGGACTAAATTAAATCAAAATCAAACTTCAGGGACTGAAACTGCCAAAACCAAATTCGCATTTCCGGTTGTCCCCAACGTTTGTCCGGCGGTCCAAAGCTTTTTCCGGCGAACACCCCGACAGGGCTGTTCCCTGCACCTCAACAGCCGCTAAAGGCATGTCTGAACTCGTCTTGCCTACACGAACAAGAACACCCGACCAATTGGTCTCCCCAACATACGGATCGTCTGATCCTGTTGGTGGCCGAGAACCCACGCCAGAATTCAAGCCCGACAGTCAACCTCCACGCGTGCACGATTGCTCGATAGCTTCGTCTCGTCCAGAAGAGTGTCGGGACGTGCTCAATTTCACGTTTTATCATACGAAACGAGCTCGGCTATAAATAGCCATAGTCGGATCTGCACGAGCTCGCTACCCCCTTCCACCCACTCTCACTCCAAATTGAAGGCACCATTGCATTCGTCGTCTCCGAGTGAAGCTGTGACCAAGTTTTTAAAGGCTAATTCCATCCAGAAGATCGATTCCCATTCTTGACATTTTCGGGTTTAAACTTATGCCGACCAGGCCCTTCGCGACCAGGTTCGAGCTTTATTTTGGTTCCATTAGTTCCTGTTAGCCACTAGTAATCAACCCCAATCGAAAACACGACCATCGCCCGTGAGTTACCGGGCAAACCAAGTGTCCTCGGACACGGTTTGCCGGTTGCCGAGGACCAGCGACATGTTTTGCCTTTGTGTATTTAAATAAACTGATGCACACATAACCAGCGATGGGCAGTAGCCCGGCTGGTTATATGTGTGTGTGTGTTTAAGGCAGAGGTCGCGGGTTCGATCCCGGTTGGCCTTCGGCCCAATTTTTTATTCTGTTTTTATTTTATTTATTTTAACTTATTTTAACATCCTTTTTATACAATAAAAACTAAAACGATTCGGTTTACTCGTTCGTTTATTCCGGAAACCACTAAAATTCTTTTATGCATATTTAACCCACAAAATTTTTTATAAAATAATAAATATTATATTTTTATAAATTTGT
Organism: Smallanthus sonchifolius; assembly: GCA_023525975.1. Classification (NCBI taxonomy): domain Eukaryota; kingdom Viridiplantae; phylum Streptophyta; class Magnoliopsida; order Asterales; family Asteraceae; genus Smallanthus; species Smallanthus sonchifolius. The sequence continues at coordinate 17,413,066 of CM042033.1, forward strand.
TAAAATAGTTTCAACTTACAAAAAAAATATATATAATAATAATGATAGTATAAATAAATAAATAGGTACTTTTATAAATACATAATAACTACTTTTTTAAAAATAAAATATTTTAACAATATATATATATATATATATAATTTTTAAGTTAAAGTTTTACCAAGTTATTATTATTTTCTACCATATTTTATACAAATAAATATTAAAGGATATTATTATAAAACCCATACACATTTAAATACGAATACGCACATACAAATAAAACATACAATAATACTTATCTATCCACATAGGATTTCATCGTGCTTAGGTTTCAACGTCCTTATCACCCGCACTCGTGGATTATCATATCCGCTAGCCAGGTGAGTTACATAGCCCATATTTTACATTTTTACGCATTTTTGGGTGAAACATTATACATGCTACTCACTTTGTTTATACGTGTTATACATGTGGACTATATGCTTATTATCTTGGGTGTACATATATTTACTTTAAACACAAGAAAACCAACAGTAATATTAATAGATCTATTGTGCCTGACCAGCCCACCCGGTTAGGGTGTTTATTACTGCATACTCGGATATAGCCGCGTGTTATATTCAAACATATCGGATATAGTGGGTAACTATATTCAAACATACCGGACTTAGCTGTTGTGCTATGTTCAAGCGCGTCAATCAAGGTTTGAATTGTGATTAGACAAATGATACACCATATATGTTATGTTTAACAAGATAAACAATGAGTTGCATAACGTTTTTATTTATCGGAACTACAAAACCTATGTACTCACCAACTTTTTAGTTGACACTTGATTTAAATAATGTTTCAGGTTTGGATATGTGATTGCTTGCTGAAGATTCCTCCACTTAAGAACTATGGACCTAGTTAAATAAATCAATGTTTTGAACTATACTAGGTTATTCGAAATGTATTGTATTTGGATCTTTGTTGTCTTTAAATTTAATTAATGAATTATGCAACATTTTAGTTATCATGTGTTTTTGAACAATCATTCCATTGTCCGCCTCGATGATTCCGCCATCGGTCGGGGTATGACATCCTACCAGTCCGACCGGCCGGTCCGGTCCAGGTTTAAAAACATTGCAAAACTCTTTATCACCCCTCATTCCCCACCATAAACCCAACCAGCTCTAAACTTCGGCAACCCATCCAAAGACACCCACTCATTTGTACCAATATCATACATCTCAACAGAATTCATCCATAATTTCCAGAATAGAGGTGGTTACGATAGAATGAAATTAGGGTTCCTATGCTTCGACACCATTATCCCTCTCTTACGGCGACCCCCTGCTCGAAACCCGCAGACCTCTCGGAGATGGGGTGGTACTTTTGGGACCTCCCGATTCAGTGGAATGGGGAAACAAAACCTTTGGGAGCGGTGGCGCTAAGGAGGCGCCGTTGGTAGAACCAATCGGACCTTCCAGATCTGGAAATAAAAATTCGTAGCCGTGATTCCGGTAACCCCACATGTTTCGCAATCTTCGGACCACCAAATGACACAACGGTTTAAGTCGTTGGAACAAACCTGTTTCTCTTATTCGAGGTTGGATTTGAGGGTCCAGAAGGTGGGTTTTGAAGCTCGATTGCAGCAGCTATGTATTCTGCTTCGCATGTAGAAATAGAGACTGTAGTTTGTGTGCTCGGGCTTTTCGACATACGGTTTATTAAAAATCGGCCAGTTACTGACCTAGAAGCAACCTGCAATTTGAAGACAAAGGAGAAGAACCATGGACGAAGGAGAAGCAACCTGCAACCCGAAATACATGGACGAAGAAGCAACCGGAAACGATGGGGTTTATTCAAGAATAAGGATAGATTACAGGGAGAGAAAGAGAGAAAAAAATGAGAGAGAAAGGGTTTATGTTTAAGTAATTATATAAATAGTCCTTTTGTGGGTAAAATGATCATTATACCCTCATGTGCAGTTTACATGTCTAGACTTAACAGAAAAACTTAACACCAGTTAGTGTAAAAGATATAGGGTGTGCAAAAGTATCTAAGAAAATGACTTGTGGTATACTTATTAAAGTCAAAGGACAGAGAGTGTAATTTTTAGTATAATTAAAGAACAATCTGTGTAATTTACTCTTAAAAAATTTATACTATACTTTTATTGTCAATATATAAATATTTTTGTTTTCAAATTTTTTTAAATTTACAATTCTTCTTTTTTTTATAATAACTATAAAAATTTTATTATTATTTATAGCAAGACTCATTTTTTATTCATTGTTAATATTTAAAAATTAAGATATTATAGGTTATCAATATCACTTTCTAACATCAAAGTGATTATTCATTTGTTATTATATTTGTATTAATTTTATAGCCCTATAAATAATGGTTTTTTTTATTTGATATGATACATCAATAAAAATTATTTCTTTCATTCTTTATTCTCTCTTGCTCTCTATAATTTCTATAACATTTGTTCATATGTGTATAATCTTTACATGTTGGATGGTAATAGGTTGTTACATAACATTTATAGACTTTTAGTAACTATCTTAGGAAAAATTAAAAAATGTGGAGAATGTAACTTGACCTAAAAATGTACTCAAAGAGTAATTTGACCCAAAAATTTACCCTGATGTATAAGTTAATTTGCATAGGGTACTAACATATGTTGGTTTTCTAACGTGTCATTATCAATTACTACTATTATCAAAAGTGGTAGGTCGGTATATACAGTAACCAGGGGCAACTTTGTAATTTCACTAACGAGGGGCAACCTTGTAATTTCACTAACCAGTGGCTATTACGCTCTCTTTTTTTACCGGAAACACAGGCAAACAAAAGACACACACACTAAACAGCTTCGCAGGTGGCGTTTGGGGATGAAAGATATAGAGCCACGATGCCTTTCTGGTGGCGGTTACCGGTTGAACCGAGAAGGGAGCGACATAGAAGAGCAGAACCTTCCGACTCCCGTCTTGACGTGTTCTTCCGCTATTAGAGATAACAACACAGGATAAGAAACTTTCGATCATGATGATGATGATATACCACGAGAAGTACGAGATTTGTAAGGGGAGCTGGAAAAGGGTAATGGATGATAAAAAGATGAAGCAGAGAGAGAACTAAGAGATCAAATACCAGAGAGAGAGAGAGAGAGAGAGAGAGAGAGAGAGAGTGTTCTTTCAAAATTTTTTTTGAGAAATAGAGAAAAAAACTAATTGCCTTGAATGCATAAGTGGTATGGGATCCAGCTGTATGCAACTTATATATTAATTACGTAGTGTTCTTGAGTCTCGTTTAAGGAGGAAAAAGTAGGGAAAGAAAGGAATGAGAAAAAAACCTTTGTTTTATAATTTTTTTTAAGAAAAGAAAAGAAATAAAATTAAAGAAAGAGTATTTCAAAGTTTTTTAAGAAGAAAAATAAAGAAAAAACAAATCTTATCTTCATTCTTTCAATTTGGAGAGTAAGGAAAAAGAAAAAAAAAAAAAGAATCTTTTCTTTTCTTCCCTTTAGTAAACTCGAGAACACAACCTTAATCTTTTACTGTAATATCCGTACTTTCCACATCATCGTTTATTTACATTTTGTACCTTTATACTTTCATTTTTGAATCCATTGTAACCCGAGACTTATTATCAATGAATTTATTGGATTTATTCAATTACATGTTTACAACATACATTACATTTATACATATGCAAGACAACATCATACGTGCAATATTACAAAATTATATATTACAAACACGCGTTTTACTTTTTTTACATTTATATTCTCGTTTCACGTCCATACACGCTCGGTTTATTATTATTATTATTAGTAGTAGTATTATTATCATTAGTACTATTATTATTATTTCATTTTTTTTCTTTTTTAAAAATCACCTCCATTTCAACCACCAACTCCCAACTAACTTATTTAATACCCCAAACCCTAATTCACACTTATAAATACCCACTCCCTTTCACTCCTCCACCCTTACACCCTCCAAATTCTCTCACAATTTCTCCAAGTGCTCCATTTCTTCAAATATTTTTTGACAGAATTTTATAAGGTAAAAACCTTATTTTTCTTCAAGTTTCTTCCTTTTTTTTTCTTTCTTTTTCTTCTTTTTTCTTAACAATTCTTCCTTCACCCTCTTGGATAAACCTCTAGGATCTTATCATTTGTTTACCTTGGTAAACATCTAAGATAAGTCACAATTTGAGGTCCAAGTTGTGGTCTTTCAACTAACATTTCTCCTTCTTCATGTTCTTGTTTGGATATTTTACATCTAGTTGTGGTAAAACCAAACCAAGCCTCCATCAAAATTTTATGATGGAAGCCTTGTGCTAAGTTATTTGGATGAAGTAGATGAACATAGGTTCATCTACCATAAGACATCCAATAGCCACAAGGTGTTCAAATCCTATACATAAATATTATAAATAAATCTAACAAGGTTTGTGGATTTCCCAACCTTTCTCTTGGCCACTTCAAGTGGTATATTACTAACTATACTAACTTTTGACCATTCGGATTCCTAACTAAGTTAGGGGTTTGTGTTTCGGTCCGCCGTCGGCGATGCATGACCAACTTGATACTATTATACATATATATTATTTATTATTTCTTCTCCACCAAACTTATGCCTACGTTACCTTTTAGGTTAACCGGCATTCCCGACTCTTCACCTTCCCGTTCATTCTTTCGTTACCACGCCAAACCGTGAGTTTCATACTTGCCCCTTTTACATTTTTGCACTTTGGGACTTGAAAACATGTACATATTCAAAACACATACACTACAAGATTCACACTTTATTCAAACACAATTCATTAACATGCTCATGTGACAACAAACTTGACTACATGCTTAAATACAACTTGTTAATACAATAGTTCATTAATTCTTACAAAACCGCACTTAACAAGTGTAGCGCTATAGGATTGACACCCGTCGGCTTTTCGTTACCTTTATGGAGCCCCCGATCTTGTTATGTTATTTTTTTCGACTAGTATTCTTTGGATGCTAGGTATGCTATGTCAATAATAGGTTTGAACTATATCATTACAAATTGTATGAACATTAGTAAAGTATGTCTATGCATGTGAATTGTTGTTTTAAACATGATTATTATATGTATGAAACTTGTATGAACTCACCAACTTTATTGTTGATCAAATATTATTTTACATGTTTTCAGGAGATATTTGATGCTACCATGGAAACGGAATCTAGGGACTTTGCCTTAGATATCAAATTTAAATATTTTTGTCTTTTGTTTATCAATGTATTTCCTTTAATTGAAACAATTGTATTTGAAATTCTTAGTTTAATGAAATCGGTTAAATTTATATTTCAACAATAGTGCCACGATGCCTTTGAACAATCCTACACGTCACGTTCGGTGATTCCGCCGCCGAATGGGTTGTGACAGATTGGTATCAGAGCCGTGGTTATAGAGAATTAGGAAAATTGCTTATTTGACCTAGGCTATAACTAAGGACCCGTTTTAGACCATTCCTTATGACTCTTAATACGCTTGTTCTACCACCTTTGCTTCTTACTTATTCTTTGGACAAAATACACCGTCATGGATTTCAAGACATCAAGACACTCATATTTCACCAAAGAAACGAACTCACCAAAAGAGGGTAATTCCTCATTCGGTGATAAGTTTCACTCCGCCTAAGACTTAGGAATTTACCATCAAGTTAGGTGTGAAAACCTCACCTTGACGGTAAAAAAAAAATTCCACTCACAAACGCTCTTGGGAAACCTTACCGTTAAAGTTAGGAGTGATTTCCTATCTCAAACGGTTAAGGCACCAACCCTATACAAAACGGAACGACACCACCAAACTAGGAGTGAAATCCACAATTTGGTGATTAGTTCCACTCTTAAAATTTTCAATCTCGCCAAAGTCTCGGCTTTGCTTTTGACTAGGGACACGTAGTAACCGGAAGGGTAAAATACCGTTAACCGAATTACCGGCGAGAGTAATTTATCTATTAGGCCAAAACGTGTTTCCCGAACTCAATAGAAGGTTTGACCACTTGGGTTAGTCGACGTTTTCGTTAGTTCAAGAGCCGAGCTAACGAGACACTCCAACTTTTTACAAACAAGCCTCTCTTTTATATATAAACTATTTTCACTACTATTATTATACTAACTCGGTTCGATCTCGTGGACGCTCGCTTTTCGCTACTCGCCTTACTAACTTCAAAACGCTAATACATTCGAGAACCAATTAAATTTATGCTCTTTCATCGTCACATGTTTGTTATATACACTATTTCCATATATGATTCACATGACCAAACGTGCTATTACATGAAATTACTTGATTACTTGTGCCATACGTGAAATTTACATACTCATATGATAACAATTTTTATGCAAAACCATTGATCTAAGTCTCACAACCCCCTTTTGTAGATGTCTTCATCTCGCCACTCTGCTACCGCCAGGAACAACAAGAGGGACAAGCGTTTGGGCGCACTCGTGGCCAAGCAAATGGCCCAAGTCATCCCTGGCCTCATCCAGAACCTCACCCCCAACGGGATCGGTCGAATCCAACACCGAAACTCCCAACTCCCACGCCCAACACTACCGAACCTTCCTTGCTTGTTGTCCCGAATCTTTCACGCGACTCGAAGGTGCAACCAAGCTCCTTAGCTGGTTTGCGAGCATGGAAAACACCTTCTCGGTAAGCGAGACCCCAGACCACCTCCGGACTCGCTACGCCGCTAGCCTCTTCAAAGAGCAAGCTCTCGCTTGGTGGGATAGCGAGTAGGAGCTCGACGAGGAGATCGTCACCCTGTCTTGGAAGGAACTCAAAGCGTTTATGCGCGAGGAGTACTGCCCTCCCCACGAGTTGCAAGCACTCGAGGAGGAGTTTTTCACACTCAAACAGGACAGCGGTGACAATGCTGCCTACAACCTCTGCTTCCAACAACTCTCCGTCCTTGTGCCTCGCCAAGTTGAAACCATAGAGCGATCCGTGGCCAAGTACATACAAGGCCTTCCGTCCGTCATCAAGGACACGGTCGCCGCCGCGAACCCACCAACCTCGCCAAGGCCATGCGCCTTGCGGCCGCTTTCTCCCGAAACCGTGTTCAGGATGGTACTTTAACCATTCGGGGCACCAAGAAGCAAGCCACCCAAGCCACCGTTGAGCCCACCGAACCCAAAGTCACCAAACCAAAACCCGCCAAAACCCCTACTCACCAAAACAACAAAAAGCGCAAGTCCCAAGCCCGGAACTATGCGGTTGTCACCCCCGTTAACCAAGTGCTGATGAACCAAGACCCGACACCCCAAAAGAAACCGTATGGTGGATCTTACCCATTATGCAACACTTGCCAATACCACCACCCAAACAACCTCCCATGCCGAAAATGCACCTCGTGTGGCAAATTCGGACACCTTGCCAACCTATGCCGCAACCCACAACAACCCCAAAACACCCAAGCTCCCCCACCAAACCGAAACCCACCGGTCATCACAAATGGTCGGGCTTGCTACCGTTGTGGTGATCCAAACCACATGAGCCCACAATGCCCACAAAACTAAAACCAACACCACCACAACAACAACCCCACCAACAACAACAACCGCAACCAACCACCCAACCAAAACCAACCCACAAACCCAAGAGGCCGTGCTTACAACATCAATGCGGCGCAGGCACAAACTGATAACGACGTGGTGAACGGTATGTTTCCTATCAATGGTCAGTATGCTTCTGTTTTATTTGATACCGGTGCGGATAAAAGTTTCGTATCGCTAGAATTTGAACTTATGTCAGCTAAGACCCGATCTAAGTTAGAGAACTCCTTCACTGTCGAAATCGCGGACGGAAAATCCACCTTTTGTGACACGATTATCCTCGATTGTACTCTCGACCTTAATGGTCATCCCTTCTCGATCGATCTCATACCCATGCAATTGGGGAGTTTTGATGTCATAGTAGGCATGGATTGGCTTGCCAAGAACCATGCCGAAGTCGTTTGCTTTGAGAAATTCATCCGTATTCCCCTTCCATCCGGTCAAGTTTTGCAAATCCATGGCGAAAGGCCATCCGTTGGACTCAAACTCATGTCCTGCACCAAAGCCCAAAAATATTTACTAAAGAACTACGTGGCCTTTTTGGCCCCAAGTAGTGAAAAAGAAAGAAAAGGGCAAAGATGTAAAAGACAATCCCATCATTTGTGATTTCCCCGAAGTCTTTCCCGAGGACCTACCCGGTCTTCCTCTATCCCGTGAGGTCGAATTCCGAATTAATCTCATGCCCGGTACGACTCCGATTGCCAAAGCTCCTTACCGCCTTGCACCCTCCGAGATGCAAGAACTTGCCGGTCAACTTCAAGAGTTAGCCGACAAGGGTTTCATTCGTCTGAGTTCATCCCCGTGGGGCGCTCCCGTTTTATTCGTTAAAAAGAAAGACGGATCGTTCCGCATGTGCATCGATTATCGTGAGCTTAACAAACTCACTATCAAGAATCGGTATCCTTTGCCTCGCATCGACGATCTTTTCGACCAACTCCAAGGTGCGTCTTGTTTTTCCAAGATCGATCTCCGTTCGGGATATCATCAACTTCGTGTTCATGAGGACGACATTCCCAAAACCGCATTTCGAACCCGATACGGACACTACAAATTTATGGTGATGCCTTTCGGGCTAACCAATGCACCCGCGGTTTTCATGGATCTCATGAACCGAGTGTGCAAACCGTATTTGGACAAATGCGTAATCGTCTTCATTGATGACATTCTCATATATTCCAAATCCCGATCCGCCCACGAGGAACACCTTCGCTTAATATTGGAGTTACTAAGAAAAGAACAACTTTACGCCAAATTCTCCAAGTGTGAATTTTGGCTTAAGGAAGTCCAATTTTTGGGACACCTTATTAGTGATAAGGGTATCCATGTGGATCCAGCCAAAATCGAAGCAGTCAAGAACTGGATTGCTCCGAAATCTGCTACCGAAGTCCGCTCATTCCTTGGTTTTGCGGGCTATTACCGTCGTTTCATCGCCAACTTTTCCAAGATCTCCGTTCCTCTCACCGCATTAACTCAAAAAGGGAAACCCTACGAGTGGGGCCCTAATGAAGAGGAAGCTTTCCAAACACTTAAGGATAAGCTTTGCAATGCTCCGATCCTTACTCTTCCCGACGGAAACGATGACTTCGTGGTGTATTGCGACGCCTCTAACATTGGTCTCGGTTGTGTTCTCATGCAACGAGGCAAGGTCATCGCTTACGCATCCCGTCAACTCAAGATCCATGAGAAGAATTACACGACTCATGATCTTGAACTCACCGCCGTCGTCTTTGCTCTCAAGCTTTGGAGACACTACCTTTACGGTACCAAATGCGTGGTCTTCACAGATCACAAGAGTCTCCAACATCTTCATAACCAAAAGGATCTAAACATGCGCCAACGCCGAGGGATTGAAACAATCAAAGATTACGAATGCGAAATTCGCTACCATCCCGGTAAAGCGAACGTCGTTGCCGATGCCCTCAGCCGAAAGCACCATGTGAAGTTCCTTTGTGCTCGTATGCAACCCGACATCCATGTCCGTATTTTTGAAGCCCAACATCTTTCGGTCACCGAAGGCGACATGTACAACGAAATGTCTTGTGGTGCCGAACTCCAACTCGAGACCAAACCCAACGGTTTACTTTATTTCATGAATCGTGTTTGGGTTCCCAATCGTTCCGATCTTCGTTCTTCCATCATGCATGAGGCTCACAAGTCTCGGTATTCGGTCCACCCTGGTACAGACAAAATGTACAGGGATCTGCGTTCTATCTACTGGTGGCCCGGTATGAAAAAGGATATCACGCTCTATGTGTCGAAGTGTAATACTTGCGCTAGAGTGAAAGCCGAGCACCAACGCCCATCCGGTTTGCTCGTGCAACCGAAGATTCCAGTTTGGAAATGGGAGAGCATTGCTATGGATTTCATTACCAAACTCCCATTGACATCCTCTCGTCATGATTCCGTTTGGGTTATCATCGATCGTCTCACCAAATCTGCTCACTTCATTCCCATCCGCGAGAGCTTCCCCGTTGCAAGGCTAGCTCAAATCTACATCGCGGAAATCGTTAATCGTCATGGTGTTCCTTTGGACATCATATCCAATCGTGACAGTCGTTTCACCTCCCGTTTTTGGGAATCCTTCAATGAAGCCATGAGTACTCAACTCAATCTTAGTACGGCTTACCACCCTCAGACGGATGGTCAGACTGAACGTACTATCCAAACTCTCGAGGATATGCTTCGATCGTGTGTCATTGATTTCGGTGGTAACTGGGACGTGCACTTGCCTTTGATCGAGTTCTCTTACAACAATAGTTACCATACCAGCATCGGCATGGCTCCATTTGAGGCACTTTATGGTCGAAAATGTCGGTCACCCGTTTGTTGGACCGAGATCGGCGAAACACAAATTACCGGACCCGAGTTAATCCAAGAGACCACAGACAAGATCCTCAAAATTCGTGACAACCTACGTACCGCTCGGAGTCGACAAAAGAGTTACGCCGACCGAAAGCGCAACGCGGTTACTTTCGAAGTTGGAGATTTCGTTTTCCTTAAGGTTTCACCTTGGAAAGGAGTCTTTCGCTTCGGGAAGCGAGGAAAACTATCCCCACGTTATGTTGGTCCTTTCAAGATTTTCGAGAAAGTCGGTTCTGTTGCATACAAACTTGATCTCCCTACCGAGCTTAGCAACATCCACCCCACCTTCCACGTCTCTAACTTGAGAAAGTGCTTATCAAATGAAGATCTCCAAGTTCCACTTGAAGACGTTCAGATCGACCCAACAATGCACTTTGTCGAGAAACCTGTTGAGATAATGGATCGTGAAGTCAAACAACTCAAGCGTAGTCGTATTCCAATCATTAAGGTACGTTGGGAAGGAAAACGTGGTGCAGAATTCACTTGGGAACGTGAAGACCAAATGAAAGCCAAGTACCCGCATATTTTTTTCAGGGTCTTCCTCATGAAAGAAATTTCGGGACAAAATTTTCTAAAGTCGGAGAGACTGTAATATCCGTACTTTCAACATCATCGTTTATTTACATTTTGTACCCTTGTACTTTCATTTTTGAATCCATTGTAACCCGAGACTTATGATCAATGAATTTATTAGATTTATTCAATTACATGTTTACAACATACATTACATTTATACATATGCAAGACAACATCATACGTGCAATATTACAAAATTATATATTACAAACACGCGTTTTACTTTTTTTACATTTATATTCTCGTTTCACGTCCATACACGCTCGGTTTATTATTATTATTATTATTATTAGTAGTATTATTATCATTAGTACTATTATTATTATTATTTCATTTTTTTTCTTTTTTAAAAATCACCTCCCTTTCAACCACCAACTCCCAACTAACTCATTTAATACCCCAAACCCTAATCCACACTTATAAATACCCACTCCCTTTCACTCCTCTACCCTTACACCCTCCAAATTCTCTCACAAATCTCTCCAAGTGCTCCATTTCTTCCAAGATTTTTTGGCAGAATTTTATAAGGTAAAAACCTTATTTTTCTTCAAGTTTCTTCCTTTTTTTTCTTTCTTTTTCTTCTTTTTTCTTAACAATTCTTCCTTCACCCTCTTGGATAAACCTCTAGGATCTTATCATTTGTTTACCTTGGTAAACATCTAAGATAAGTCACCATTTGAGGTCCAAGTTGTGGTCTTTCAACTAACATTTCTCCTTCTTCATGTTCTTGTTTGGATATTTTACATCTAGTTGTGGTAAAACCAAACCAAGCCTCCATCAAAATTCTATGATGGAAGCCTTGTGCTAAGGTATTTGGATGAAGTAGATGAACATAGGTTCATCTACCATAAGACATCCAATAGCCACAAGGTGTTCAAATCCTATACATAAATATTATAAATAAATCTAATAAGGTTTGTGGATTTCCCAACCTTTCTCTTGGCCACTTCAAGTGGTATATTACTAACTATACTAACTTTTGACCATTCGAATTCCTAACTAAGTTAGGGGTTTGTGTTTCGGTCCGCCGTCGGCGATGCATGACCAACTTGATACTATTATACATATATATTATTTATTATTTCTTCTCCACCAAACTTATGCCTACGTTACCTTTTAGCTTAACCGGCATTCCCGACTCTTCACCTTCCCGTTCATCCTTTCGTTACCACGCCAAACCGTGAGTTTCATACTTGCCCCTTTTACATTTTTGCACTTTGGGACTTGAAAACATGTACATATTCAAAACACATACACTACAAGATTCACACTTTATTCAAACACAATTCATTAACATGCTCATGTGACAACAAACTTGACTACATGCTTAAATACAACTTGTTAATACAATAGTTCATTAATTCTTACAAAACCGCACTTAACAAGTGTAGCGCTATAGGATTGACACCCGTCGGCTTTTCGTTACCTTTATGGAGCCCCCGATCTTGTTATGTTATTTTTTTCGACTAGTATTCTTTGGATGCTAGGTATGCTATGTCAACAATAGGTTTGAACTATATCATTACAAATTGTATGAACATTAGTAAAGTATGTCTATGCATGTGAATTATTGCTTTAAACATGATTATTATATGTATGAAACTTGTATGAACTCACCAACTTTATTGTTGATCAAATATTATTTTACATGTTTTCAGGAGATATTTGATGCTACCATGGAAACGGAATCTAGGGACTTTGCCTTAGATATCAAATTTAAATATTTTTGTCTTTTGTTTATCAATGTATTTCCTTTAATTGAAACAATTGTATTTGAAATTCTTAGTTTAATGAAATCGGTTAAATTTATATTTCAACAATAGTGCCACGATGCCTTTGAACAATCCTACACGTCACGTTCGGTGATTCCGCCGCCGAATGGGTTGTGACATTTACTTTTGTGGCACGGGGAGTTGACATAACGGGGTTATAATTAATAATTTTAAGAGTAAACTCCGCTTTTAGTCCCTGTGGTTTGGGCCAATTTTCGCTTTTAGTCTAATAGTTTAAAAATCTCGATTTACATCTAATAGTTTCATCATTTGTCTTAATCTTAACCAATCCATTAACCTCCATCTATTTATTTTGTTAAATAAAGATAAAAAAACTAAAATACCCTTATTTTATATAGTCCTTTATAGGAGTATATTTTTAAACTATCGGATAAATAGAGGTATTCAATTTCTATATAGATAAAACAAAAAGGAGTAAAATCTAAATTCTTCCTCACATTTATCCTTTAATAAAAAATCTAATAAAGTCTAACTTTTCTATTCTTTTTTCATGATCTTTTTTTTAACCCGCATCTGTTTTAATTTTTTTATTTTAGGTTTTTTTTACTGAAATTGTTTTCAATTAAATTTATTTTTTAGTAACTTATTAAAGTTAATAGTTTATTTGTTTGTAATGAGATATCTGGTTAAGATAAAAAGAGGTATATGATGTGTGGGGGAGAATATCGAAAAAGCTCTCGCAATATGTACTAGGGCTAGATATTTTAAAAACAAAATCCAGGTACACAAATGTATTTATATTTTATTTATTTAAAAATCAGAAAATGAATCACCATCTTACGGTTTAACATGCCTCACTATTTGTGCATGTTATAACAAAATAAATTATTTGGTTTTCATTTTTTTAATACTTCAAATATAATTATTTTTTTTTGGTATTTTATTTTTTAAAATATGATTTTGGTATAAATTTTAACATTATAGGTCCGTGTCAACTTACTTTTTTTTCAACTTCATTAATTATGTTTATTATAATACTTTCCTACGAAACATCAATTGGTAACGTTGGTAGAGTGGTTAGACCCGACTTAGTCATTCATCTTCATAGTTGAGGTCATACGTTTAAGTCCCACAAATGCCAATATTTCTGTCTTTTTACCACCTAACTATAGAGTAAAGTTAAACCCAAATGCATGTGCACTACAAAAATAAGTTCAAGTCCCACAAATACCAATATTTCTGGTTTTTTTACCACCTAACTATAGAGTAAAGTTAAACCCAGATGCATGTGTACTACAAAATAAGATCTATATTTTCATACGCATCCCTTTTGTTTGATCATTTATTAACTTTATTCAGTCTTATTAAACAATAACGCCTTTATTTCATTTATACTTAGGGATTATTTTTATTTATAAATCCTAACTAATTTTTCTAAATCGAAACCTGTTTTCAAAATTTTATTTTAAGTAAAGAATATAGTTTTTATTTATTCTGTTTTTTTAATTGTAACTTTTAAAATATATCGTTTGCATACACTCGGAATATACCGTTGCGAGTTGGTTATTTTTATCTCGATATAAATTTTATTGGTGAAACCGAGTTGGTGTACGTTTCGACGTAAATTTTATTCGGAACCAAACTGAGTCAAATATTATATATTGAATTAGTTACACGGATGGCCCCTGTGATTTACACGGATTTCACTTATGGCCCCATAGGAATCATAAATTACAGGTTTAAAACAATAGTTTGCACGTTTGTAACATAGATGGCCCTGAAGTGGATGTGAGTTAAGTTTTTCAGTAAATGGTTGTAAAATGACTAAAATACCCTTTACATATTAAAATAATAAAAACAAAAAAAAATTAACTCTTATAAGAAGTGAGACCCACCAAAACCTACACACTTCATATTCTCCAAATCAAAACCAACATCTCCCACCAAACCCTAGTTTCCACCTCCCTTTCTAACCACCACAGCCACCACCACCCTCCGGCCATATGATTTGTTCAGATTATAGCCTAATCAAAACTTAAAACAGGAGGCTTTCTATCTGGTCATAATTTCATCACCACCGCACGGATTCATCTTTTATTCATCTTTCTTTATTTAATCTTTCAAATCATTTTTGCAAAATTGAATCTTTCAAGAACATTGAGATATGATGAGGGAAAAGATCCAATAACCATTTAAAGAACCCAAATCAATTTCTTTATTTTTCATCCCAAATAACCATTTAAAGAACCCAAATCAATTTCTTTATTTTTCATCCCAAATAACCATTTACAGAAACCTATTTGTGATGAGCTCAATAACATTGAATCCCCGATTATAATCATGGTGATTTGAATTGTTCGATACGAAACTCGCTGTATTGTTGTCTTCAAAATTTCCTTATTCCTGACAACTGGTTTGTTGCCAAAATTGGTACGATCCTCCTTTACTTGCAATTAATCCCTCGTTTCTTCTCCACATACATTCATCCATTTTTTTTTTTTCCCATTTCGCAGACCTCGTGTTGATCTTTAAAGTGTACAATAAAAATAAAAAAGTTAACTTGAATATTTTTTGAGTGGAAGAAAATTCTTGTATTCTTAATTTTAAACAATTCTTGAAACATTACTCTGGTGGTGGGATGAACTAGGGTTACAAATTGAGGGGGAAGGGCAAGGGGGAGGGGTGGTCAAGAGTTGACAATTTTTGACACGGATCTGTTAACACAACACGACACGTCTCGTAATTAACATGTCCCGTGTTTGACCTTAACAGGTTTCGTGTCTTAAACAGGTCGACACGTTAGGGACATGTTAAATTTGTGTCTAAACATGTTAAAGACATGTTAACCTGTTAAGACCCGTTAGAGACATGTTAACACTTAAAATCCTATTTGCATCTACATTCTAGGCCCAACCCAGCTCAAGCCCAAACTTTAACATGCGTTGCCCACTTGCCTAGTCCAGGGACTTTAACGACCTTGCATTTAACCTAATTTTTTAAACTATGATACTCCATCAGTCCATCGTCCGCACGACCGCACCCCTTCTCCATCGTCCTTGTCGTCTCCGATTCTCAGGTGTCCATCAGTCTCCACAGTCATCTCCGGTCTCCATCGTCATCCCCGGTCTCCATCGTCATCCCCGGTCTCCATCGTCACTCGTCATCTCTGGTCTCCATCGTCGCTCTTCATCTCCATTAAAGTACCGCGCTCGTCATCTTCCTTTTGATTTCACTTTTATGGGTTTTTGTTTTAAAAAGGTTTAGGATTTATTATGTTAATAGATGTTATGATTCGACTTTTTAAAATTTTGTTAAGTTTTGGCATTTTTTTCTTTTATTACATATGTTATATTTATTCTCTCTTTAAACAGGTCCCTTAACAGGTAATCTGTTTCTAAACAAATCGTGTTCGTGTTTGGAAAAAAATGACACGGTTAGTTATCGTGTCGTGTTTGTGTTAAACACAATAGGTCTTCGGGTCTTATCGTGTTGTGTCTGACATGTTATGCCAGTCCTAGGGTGGCCCCATCAATTTAAGATATTATTTTTATAGCATCTTAGGAGGTACAGTCCTTTATATGATCAGATCTTCAAAACTTTCTTACTTCCTTCTATGTCCATCACTCATATCTACAGGGAAGGGAATCAAAGTGCATATACTTTAGCTACCCATGGCCACTTCCAATTTCGAAAATTTTGAATTTCTTTCTAATGGTAGTCTTCCTACTACCTCTCTTGCCTATAAAGGTCAGCCTACTGCGTGTCTGTCTACCAATTACTTCACTCCTAAACCTTGGGTCATTGATTCTGCCCCCTCTTAGGTTAGCCGTGATTCCTTAAATATCGAGTTGCAAAGGGTTATTCCCAGAGGAAACGAGATTCGAACCGGTGATTTAGCAGTCGTGGCGAAGAAACACAAACATTAAGCAGAGTCTTAGCTCGCTCTCATTGGGAGGTTGTTTAACTAGACTGGCGAAGTTGAGTATTAACACAAACTATAAGAGGACGATCTTCCCTTCTACTATCGAAAAGAGAGGTTTACCACCGCCTACATATTCCACTCACTCTATCCTCTTTGATCCTATTCCAAGCCGAAGGATCATATTTCATTATCCTTGTCTAGAAGGCAATTCGATAGCACTGAATTACTATAAGAAGGTAAACGATTAAATAAGACTCTCCGATCGATCCCATTCCTAGTCTTCGTACTAAGCCCTATTGCCTTACCCCTAAACAAGCTTGCTTTCAGCCGAGATCGCCCTTCAGTGGTTGCCCTCGCCCCATTCAATAGAAAGTTGACTTACACACCTTAGTTGATAGGAGGCTTCAAGGAAAGAGACACGAGAGTTTTGACAGTAGAGGGCTCGTTTGAAGACTTCCCGCTCATCTCTCGCCTTCGACTTGAAAGCGATAGGCTTTTCGCTCCTCTCATGATCGGAAGCTCTTTTTTAGTCGGAGAAGTAATACCTGTCGACCGACCTTAGGAGGGAGACTACCGCCCTTGAGGGGCTTGTTGCTAGAGGCATCCCCTAAAATGAGATTGTTCATCTCGATAAACAGCTGCAGTTTTAACAATAAGAGCTCGCCTTGCGGGCCTATATTCTAGTTACTAGCTTCAAAGGAACTACTAAAAGAAGGGGTCAAAGCATCGGATAGTTCTACTTACGAGTGAGTCACCCGCTTGGTTACCTGTCCTTATGAAGGAAGGTGCACATGAAAGCATTTATGGAAGACCATCAAATTACTAATTAGGAAGGTATTTAAGGAATGAACTTCTTTACAGGGATTCTTTTATTAAGACCTTTCGGATAGATAGCGCTATTGAATGAAGGTTGAACACCGGAAAGCTAAGAGTCGGCAAAGACCTAGTTGTCGAGGAATAAAAGAAGTCACTTTCTAGGAGGAGTACGAGGAAGTCAAGTCACAGGAAAGCAACCAATAGGCTAAGAGTTATCTCCCAACCTCTCCCTTATTAACAAAATGAGAGGGCTTTCAGGCAATCAGCATATAAAAATTCCTACCCTAGAAGATCGCATTTCTAACTTGAGCACCGTCTTTAGGCATTTCAGTTCTCAGGATCTTACGAAGAAAGGCTAAAGATCGTACTTAACACAACCCTATGATATGAGTGAAGGCGAGTTAGGAAAGCACCCTGAACTCATAGAGTAAAGACGAGGAAACTTGAATTCAGGGCTCCTAAACAAGAGTTTTAACTTGGTAGATTTTCCCTTCTATGCTGTTATAGATGAGTTCGGACTCAATCATTGACCGTAGATTGGGATAGAGCAGATGGAAACTAGCTGACTTCTTCCTGTCACTCGTACAGATATGATTGAAGATATTGCATTAGAAAGGGATACAAAGTAACTTTCAAAGATTGAAAGAAAGGCAATATCAATTCGATACTGGTCTTGTTGCACATCTTCGAGTTCAATACAGATAGCCCGCTATGGACTGCTTGTCTTGTTAGCGAGAAAACACATAAAAGAATGCCATTTATCGATCGATAAAACATGCTCAAGTACATTAGTCCATAACTACCATTTTGACTAGGTGGATTTTGCCTTGTAGTTGACTCCTTTCTGCGGCATACCCTAGTTAGAGCAGTGAAACCTTTAAGGTATGAGATGCGGACAAGTCAATCGCTAGAACTCCCAGATGCTAATAACTCGCTAGAAGGGGTAGAAAGCATGTTCTTTTGGTACAAATCCACTTTATTGAATGAAACTAGCTAGCCGTCTTTGAAGTCAAGTACTTAGCCAGAAAGGCAAGTCCATCGCGGGCACTACCCCACTTATTTCGGTATTACATATAAGTACATGTTTAGATGTGGCCATCCAGACAAGTGAAAGGGTCCTTGCTGTTGAAGTTTACTTTTAGATAGGAATTCCATCGGTATGGCATTAGAACTGCTCGGAGAAGTTCGATACGAAAGGTATATAGTTGATAGATTGGTATTGAAGTGAGATATTCAATCCTCTTTCTCAGGGCCGACCCTGAGATTTTGGATGCCCTCTGCGAATATTAAAAATGGGTCCCGTAAAAAATATTAAAATGATGTGTGTGTGTATATATATTTAATATGATAATCGACATCAGATACCCAATGTTTTTAGAACAGGATCATAAATAGAACCGGTCAATATAACGGTCTATTGGTCGGACCAATTTAAACTTTTTTAATAATATAGAAAATATAGAAAATTACTAGATTAAATACAAAACTAGCAATTATAAAAAAACTTCCATATTCTTTAACTTTAAAATAACGTAAAAAAATCTATATATAAATAATAATAATAATAAAATAACAAATATATATGGCTTGATGGGTTGTTTTGGTTATACAAACCTACGCCGGCTCATACCATGTTAGTTTAGGCTTACTCATCTTCGTGCGCTTGAATACTATACAATGTTAGTTCTTGGTCGTTTTTTCCTTACGTAAACTTATATTAAGTCATAATAAGTCAACTTGAACATACACATAGTTCCTTGTGTGTGAATATAAACATATTATTTTACATATATCCCAACTTCTGCACCTTCTCATTTCTCACCAAACTTTACTATTTAAGATTTCTTAATCAATTTATTATTACTTCTTAAATTCTAGTTTTTTTTTTTCAACGTATTTCTTTTTTGCTCTCTTCTTCACTAAGTCTAGAACGGCAAGAACCCTCCACCTACTCTGACGACCGTCTTTCACGGTGGAGGGTTCTTGCCGTTTCAGATTTATTATTACTTTTTAAAAATTTTTCTTTATCCCTGAACTTTTGGTCTAGATCCGCCACTGCCTCCACCTACTCCAAAGACTGCTCCACGCTGCTTGACAGTTGCTCCACGCTGCTACCGACGATGGTTACTGTCGGCTGCTCATATCCAGATCTAATATTAATTGTTGCTGCTCCTAAGTTTGGCCCCCCTAAAAGTTTGGGCTCTGAGCGGAGGCACACCCTCATGGCCGGCCCTACACTTTCTATTTAATGGTATTTCATTGCCTTTCATGTACAAGTATTGCAACTGAGACTGAGAGAAGGAAGATCCCATTGAACTTGCCTTGATTGAATGAAGGCTAACTGACTTCAATACTGAATGAACTCGCTTGCTAGAGAACCGATGAGACACATAGTCACTTGAACCTTTCATTTCAAAAGTGGTACCTCCCTAATGGAGAAATGATGCTCTCCCTTTTTCCGTTTTTCATTTCAAAACCGAAAACGAACCAAAAACTGAATAACTATTTTAGTTTCGGTGGAAAACCAAACAAAATACCAAATAACTAATAAATTTTGTTTTAATGGGTTTCCTTCGCGCAAAAGAAAAACAAAACACCGTAGGGTTTTTGAAAGGACTTGTGTGTATTAAAACCCCACTAAAAAAATTCGACTTCCTCTCTTTCTTCTCAAATTTCACAATTATCCAACATCACTTCGGTTGGTTTGATTTTTGGTTTAATTAATTTATAACCAGATATTGAAGACACTAAAATTGACTAAAAATGTTCCTATATTCAAACGTACAATCAAATAATGCACGAATAAACCCATTATATAAACAAAGAAACCCATCTGGTGAAATATATCCTCAATTTTTATTCAATGAATTCTCCAAAGGTTGAAATCATCTCAGATTGCTTCGTCAAGCCCAAATTCCTATCCGAAGAAGCAAACAAACCCATCCACTTCTCGCCATGGGATCTCGTCATGATCACTACAAATTACATTCAAAAGGGTCTCCTTTTCCCCTTGCCGGAAAATCAAGATTTCTCTATAACCACCTTCTTGGAGGACCTCAAACACTCCCTCTCCGCCACACTCACCCACTTCCACCCCCTCGCCGCCCGTTTATCCACCGTCAAACAACAAAACCCATCTTCGTTTACCATCTTTTTGAATCCCGAAAATAGCCCAGGAGCTAGATTTATCCATTCGGCTGTTAATTTGTCGGTGGCGGATATCCTCACACCGACTGACGTGCCGTTGGTTGTCCAATCGTTTTTCGATCATCACAAAGCTATCAATCACGACGGGCACGAGCTCTCGTTGCTGTCAGTAAAAGTGACGGAACTTACCGACGGTATCTTTATCGGTTGCTCGATGAACCATATGGTAGCTGATGGAACCTCCTATTGGCATTTCTTCAACTCCTGGTCACAAATGTTCAAATCCAAAAACGTCTCACGTCCTCCGCTTCTCGACAGATGGGTTCCGGAAGGATCCGACCCGATATTCACACTCCCGTTTACCCATGAAGACCAATTCATCGAAAGACCAAACCACCCGTTGTTACGAGAACGAATCTTCCACTTCTCGTCGGATTCGCTCGCTAAACTCAAAGCAAAAGCCAACTCCGAGTGCAATACAACAAAGATTTCCACTTTACAGTCGCTCTCCGCCCTTGTGTGGAGGTGCATGACACGCGCACGACGGGTTTCGGCGGATCAAAAGACCAGTTGTAGTTTGGCGGTGAACAACAGAAGCAGACTGTCCCCACATGTACCGGAAAACTACTTAGGTAATTTGGTTCAGACGGTTAAGAGAACTGCAACGGCAAGGGAGTTGCTTGATCGTGGTGTCGGGTGGGCGGCATGGCGGTTGCACGAAGCGGTGGTGAACCATGGGGATAAAGTGATTAAGGAAGTGATTGATTTGTGGATAAAAAACCCGTTTGTGTTAAAAGCGAGTGCGTATTTTGATGCAAATAGTGTGCAAATGGGGAGCTCGCCGAGGTTTGACATGTATGGAAACGAATTTGGATTGGGGAAAGCATCGGCGGTTTTGAGTGGGTATGCAAATAAGTTTGACGGAAAAGTGACGTTGTATCCTGGTCGGGAGGGCGGAAGAAGTATGGATTTGGAAGTATGCCTGTTGCCGGAAAACATGGCGGCTTTTGAATCTGATAAAGAATTCATAAGTGTTGTTAATGGAGAAAATGAATTTTAAAACACTAGTAAAATATATTATGTTACTTTTAAGAATGAAGTTTAGTCAAAGTTTGTATTAATTTATTTGCATTTATTACTATAGTTTTATATTAATATTTTATTTGTTACAACTTTCATCAAACGATGCATATGCTTGCAGAATATTTCTAGAAGCAATCGTGTTAGACAACATGACAAACCCCAAAACCCACCTAACCCAATTTATCTTTTTATTTTTTATTTTGTATTTTTTATTTTTTAATTATTACAAACAATCATTTAGGGGTTGTTTGCTTGCATCTGAATGGCTTCATTAAGACCTTACATCTGAATCGGTCAAAGTTTAGGGCGTTTGGTTAAAAAAAAAGTTCCCTCTTAATGGCTCCATTCTGGTCTGAATGGGTCAGCTAAAATATGAGTCTGAATGGAATATAACCTAATTTTCCCCCTTTTGCCCATCCAAAAAAGAACGCTGCTCGTCTCTCTTGCTCTTCGCTACTGCTACTGCTCTGCTCGTCTCTCCCTCCCCTCGCTACTGCTCTCTTCGCTGCTACTGCTGCTCTCGATTCTCCTTCTCTTCGACCCCAAGGTATGTTCCCTTTTCACTGGTTTGTTCGAACCCCAGGTCTTCGATTTGGTGGATTCTTGATTTGTTGGAACCCTAGGTCTTCGATTTGGTGGATTCTTGATTTGTTCGAACCCTAGACTACGATTTTGTAATTTCTTCTTGATTTGTTCGAACCCTATTTGATTTTAGAGAAGATGCATAGCATTTAATTTCCTGTCTGATTATTAGATTTTGCCTAATTTCTTATTGGAAGGAGATGAATGGGATAGCCAATGTGTGTGTTCTTGATTTTATAACATGTTTGCTCATTGCCATGGAAGAAACTCTTTGATTATTTTTGATCTACATGATTGATTTCATATTCATTGTGTTTTCATGGTCGTTTTTTAGATATGGAATAAAAAAGGAGTAGGATTAGGATTAATTGAAAAGAAGGTGTGGAAAAAACTTTTCTTGAAGCATGTGTTCACGAAATAACAACAAAGGAAGCAGCCTTAAACTATTGTCATGGAAGAATGTTATGGAAAAATTAAAAAAAGAACACAATTTCATAGCGGATAAAAAACAAATGAAGAACCGCTATGACTATTTAAAAGGAAAATTTTCAGCTTGAACAAAATTTAAAAACAAAACCGGCAATGTTTATAATCCCGTGACAAACATGTTTAACTTATCGGACTAAGAATGACAACTAGATATGAAGGTATTTTATTTTTCTAAATAATAGTTCTTATTATATTTCAAGAATCTTATAGTATTTTATAATATTTTTCCACACAGTCCAACAAGTATGTAGAAGCCTTAAGAACTGCATAACTTTCTTACCCCGAACTTTGTATTCAATTGTTTGAGGGCTCTACTTCTAATTGCTTTGAAAGTTGGGGTCCATCTTCTACACTTCCTCATCCTTCCGAGGAAGTGTTGGACAACACTTTAAATGGTATTGGGGACATCGAATTCACTCGAATGGACACCCCGACTGTAAGTGTTAATGAGGAGTCACCCGTTCGGCCTACAAAAAGAGGGGAGAAACGAAAAGATAGAGAATCCTTAAATTCAAAGCTAATAGAAGTTGGGGACAATATTAACGAGATGGCAAAGGTGTTGATTGAGAAACACAAAGTTTCTAATGATATGGAGGCATGCATGGCGAAGTTGGTGACAATGGGATGGGAAGAACTTGATGCAAAATATCAAACGACGCTTTTGCTTTTTGGTGAAAGTGTTGATCTTAGGAAAGTGTGGTTACTTCTTAAGCCACAAAGTTGTGAGCCATGGGTGAAGAATGCGGGAGCGAAGTATGGATTGTTATGATTTTTTATTTTGTGGGTGTTATGTTATGGATGTTTTTTAGGATGCTATGTTATGAATGTTTTTTTTGTTGATGTTATGTTATGGATATTTTTTGGATGTTATGTTATGAATGTGTTTTTGTTGATGTTATGTTATGGATGTTTTTTGGATGTTATGTTATGAATGTTTTTTTAAATGTTATGTTACGGCTGTTTTTTAGGATTTTGTGGATGTTATGTTTTATTCATGTTAAATTTTTTGGTAAATTTTTATGACAGGTAGCCTATGGATTCGGACGACGAAATTATAGTTTTCATTTTCCTTTGTTGGTATTGGCTACGGTTAGCCTTAAGAGGAAATGAAAGGATAAGAGACCTGAATTCGGCATTGACCGGTCATGCATATACGCAAGAATTGTTGCATGGATCTTCTACACAATGTTATGAGATGATGCGTATTTCGAGTGATGCATTTGTACTATTGTGCAATCATTTTAAACAAAAAAATTGGTTGCAAAGTAGTAGGTTAATAAGCTTTGAAGAAAAGTTGGCTATGTTTTTTATAGTCATAGGACATAATGAACGTTTTCATATGGTTAAGCGAAGGTTTCAACACTCAACAGAAAAGATTCATAGATGTTTTCATGAGGTCCTAAATGCAATGATGAACTTCGCAAGAGAAGTTATAGTTCCAACATCTTCCAATGCAATCGCAAATACCTTAGAACGACATCGGAAGTTAAAACAAATATTTCCTAGAGCAATAGGTGCATTAGATGGAACTCTTGTACATGCAGTCATTGCTGCTGATCAACAGACCCGTTACAGGGGAAGAGGAAAAGGTGAATGCTTTCAAAACGTTTTAGCAATTTGTGATTTTGATATGATATTCACCTTCGTATGGGCCGGATGGGAGGGCATTGCACATGATTCGTGTGTTTTAAAAGAAGTTGCATTTAACTAGACGTCCGGCTTTCCTTTCCCCCCAACAGGTTTTTAATCATTCTTTAGCTTTGATTATTAAATACATTATATGTTTTTATGTAATTGTTTTGACACTAACGCTTACAGATAAATATTTCCTTTGCGACGCTGCATACACCAACACTCGTGGATTTATAACTCCTTACCGTAATACAAGGTATTGGTTAGCCGATTTTCGACGACAACGTGCGTTAACTAAGGAAGAAAAATTCAATCATGCTCACGCACAACCCAGAAATGTTATTGAGTGCTCATATGGTGTTTTGAAGGCGAGATTTCCAATCCTAAAGCAAATAGCTCCCGTTTCTTTTCCAAAACAAAGGGACATAGTTATTGCTTGCTTCGCTGTCCATAATTTTATAAGGAAATGCAATATTTATGATCAATTATTACGAAGAGAACATTATGTTTTCTGAAATACAAGGTGGAGAAAGTGATGGCGAGTTAGTTCACGACGTAGAATGTGGTTCACAGGGCATTGACTATATGAATAATTTGCGTGTCTAGATAGCTAATCAATTAGTTTCAAATGATTAAAATTAAAATTGTACGCAAAGTATTAATTTGTATTTGGATTTTAGTATATGTTTTCATGGATTTTGAAGGATTTATGTCTAATTTGGATTTTCTATGAAGTTTTGAATTCTCTTTTTATAATTATCCATCATTCAGTATAGTCATTCAGAGCTCTGACCAAACAGATACATTTCATTCAGCACAGAATAGTTTAGAGGGGTAAAGTAGTCATTCTGCATAGTCATTCAGATGTCCAACCAAACAACTCTTATTGGTTCAGCACTTAACTGGTTAGAAGTTTCCAAACAGCCCCTTACACTCGGTTTACAAATTATTGATAAGTCATACATGTGGTGTGAGATTATACCGTCTATATAGCTTTTTGCAAACCACATGCGTCACATTTTCCGGTTTCTTTAAAATTGTTTAATTTCATACATCCCATATGACTATATAAAGAGCATGCCGGATAACATTAAAAAACTTATTTTATATGTTAATTATTTGATATGGCACAATATTCTGTCAATTATTTGATACGACATAGGATTTCGTCAATTATTATACTGACACATTATACAACATGAAAGACAACTCTTTGATATGTAGCCGTCAACCTCGTAAAACTTGTGGTTTGTCATGTGCTTGTCTACTTTCAGAGTATCTTAATGTAGATCAACCCATTTAATTGGATTAGGTAGATAATCGCCCTCCCATTCACCCATGAGGATCAATTCATCGAACAAACTACTTAAGAAAATGAATTTTCCACTTCTCGTCGGATTCACTCTCTAAACTCAAAGCAAAAGCGAACTCTGAGTGATGTACAACAAAGATTTCCACTTTACAGTAGCTCTCCACCCTTATGTGGAGGTGCATGACGCATGTCTCGCGGGTTCCCTTAGATCAAAAAAGCAGTTGTAGTTTGGCAGTGAAGAACAGAAGCAGACTGTCCCCACCAGTGTATGAAAACTACTTTCGTAATCTGGTTCAGACGGTGAGGGGAACTACAACGATGGCAGCGTTGCTTGATCATCATGTCATGTGGGCAGCATGGCGGTTGTAAGAAGCTATGGTGAATTATGGTGATAAAGAGATTAAGGAAGTTATTGATTTGTGGATAAAGAGGTCGTTTGTGTTAAAAATGGGTGCGCATTTTTATGGGAATAGTGTATAGTTAGGGAGCAAACGGATTTAGATTGGGGAAAGCGTTGGCCGTTTTGAGTTTGTATGCTAATAAGTTTTGACTACCAAATCACTAGGGAAAATCACCTAAATAGACCGCAAGTTTTACCAACAAATCGCTTACACCACGACTCCGCCAGTTTCCAACCCTACCACTGTTCATTGTTCTCAAGAAGGGCATGGAATATTTTGAATATTTTGAGATCACCGATTCCAACTTTAAATTACATGTCGGCTAACAATTGTAAAAAAAGAGAGATTTGAATAGTGGACACGGAAAACTAGTAGACATCAACTTCTTCTAAATTGATGAAATTAGAAGTTGCTAACAATTATTATTTGTATATAGATATAGATATAGATATAAGAGGTCGATCATCGATTCACCGACGACGTGATCACTTGAAGAACTTAAAATCCTCAATTTAGGTAAATTTTTTTTTACTTTTTTTTTCAGATTCTTTAGTTGATTGTTAATTTGGATGTTAAAATGTTAATTTATTTTTATTTTTATTTTTATTTTTCAGATTCTTCTTTGTTTGATTTTTAATTTGAATATTAGAATGTTACAATATGTGTTGGTTTGAATTTGAAGTTATGAATAATGAATGTTAGTATTTTATTTTTTAGTATGTGTAATGTTTGTATTTGATCATGTTTCTATGTCACTATGTGTCTATGTGTGTGTTTGATTTGTGATTAGTCAAAGTGTGAAGCACGTGAAATCCGATTTACGTAATTGGATTGATGATGAGAATTTGAATTATAGTTATATTTGTTATATTGAAAAATAGTTGCTTAGGAAAATTTCTATAAATGACGCAATGGCTGGGTTTCAAAAAATGAAAACACATTTAGAGCAAGTGTAGTGCACTACAAGAAAACAAAACTATAACCGAGGACGTTTCCGTCGGAAATCTGTTGGTGATAGCCCTCTCCGACTGGCTTTCGTCGGTAATAGATCGTCGGCAAAGTGCTCGTGGGAAATCCTTTTTCTGACGGAATACCGTCGGTAATCTTGTGACGAATTTCCGACGTCCCTATTACCGGCGGATCTCCAGCCATATTTCACATTTGCGTCGGATTACCGACGGATCCTTTTATAAGTTTACGACGGAAACCCGTCACCGATTTTAATTTATTTAAAAAATAAATATATTATTTCATTTCCATTTATTTCAGCGAATACGGTTACAAAATCAAGAATTTCAAATTGCATTAAAAAAACTATAAAATTAAGATATTGCTCGTGACGAACTGGTGATGGTTTGGACTCGTTTTACCATATGAGATTCAATTCTGCAATTTAACAAAAGACAGTATTTGTAACACCCAAAAAATAGTGGGCATAAATGAACAAAGAGGCCTTATGAAGATTTTAGTAATGGAGGGACTGATTTGGTATTTTCCTCAAGTGGGCACTCCACATATAAAAGCCCTTGCCACTACACAAAACCCTTAACACCTCTAGCTCCAAGTTCTCGCCACTTTAGGTATGTTTTAGAGGAGGTTCTCGGCTAAGGGAAAGAAAGAAAGGATCGGGTTTTTGGAGCTTTATTGCGTGCCAAGGCTATCAAAGGAAGGCGCAAAGGTCATAGGACAGAAACAGGTAAAACACGATCGTAAAGCTATAGTTTATGTTGTTTTTGGGATTATGGGGCAAATGGAACTATAATCCATAAAGTTCCAAACATTACGTGTGATTTACCCTAAAAAGTCATAGATATGGTAGCATGGGAGTGTAATCAGTACTCTGAATGATTAAAGTTAGAAATTTTACGTTAATTTTGAACCAGGTCTAAACCATGCAAACTAGGAATTTCGGGGTTAGTTCTCGGCCCTTTTAGTTCTCGGCCCTTTTAGTTCTCGTGACCATGAGATGCCGAATAAGGTTGCAAGTTCACGGTTCTAGTGCTTGGTGTCTAGTTCTCGTGACCTAGAACATACCTACTTCTTGGGCCTAGACATACGGGACAAGAATTTCAGAGTTCTCAGGAATTTGATCAACGAGTACTTTCTAATTTCTCGTTGTAGAATGCGGGACGAATTCATTATAGGAATGTTCAAACGATTAAGGTCTTAAGATTTGTTAAATACTTACATACAGGTGGTGTGTACGCATTAAAGTCTACGGACCCAACCTAAGCGTTAGTATACGTACCACGTATCTTAGGTGAGTCAAGAATCCCTATTTACTTATTTCTAGGATGATGTGCATACTTAATGAACATTTATGAAATGACGAATGAAATGAGATGAAATTTAAAGTTTACAAATGAACGATTTACGAAAGAAACGATGTTTGAAACAAGAACGCTTACGAAAGACTGTTATGAAACGGAATGTTATTAAGGAATGGTTTTAAATGAATGAAAAGGGTTTTGTAAAGAAATGGAACGTTTTATGAAAAGAAATGGCAAAGGTTTTTAAAGAAGTCATGACATGTCTAATCTGTTTAATGAACGAATGGGTGTTATTACCTTATCGACCAATGAGTCGTAAGGGCGATGTTATTACCTTATCGACCTATGAGTCGTAAGGGCGATGTTATTACCTCATCGACCTATGAGTTGTAAACGCGATGTTATTACCTTTATCGCCGATGAGTCGTAAGGGTGATGAAAGGAAACGAAACGAAACGAAATAGAAGGAACAGTAACACAGATTTAGACAAATAAATGTATGACTTAAACGAATGTTAAATGTTGAATGTTAATTGTTAAATGATGAATGAATGTATGCCCTGATTTATTTATGAATGATAAAACCCTAACGAATGAACGAACGTGAAACCATTTTCTTGAAATGAATGAAAGACTTGAATTCACCAGCGTTAGCTGACTTTTAGTATGCATGTCAGGTTAAGGATAAATGAGTGATGAATGGATGCTGCTTGGCTACTCGAGGAGTTGCCTGGCTATATGAGACTGGCATCCCTTATGTTTGTCTAATCATTGAATGTTAAAGACAAAGTTTTAATTTATCGTTATTTTGGAACGATGTAATGATGTTTATTCCGTTGCTTAATCTTATTCGAAGTTTAAGAACTGTTTGTGAATGAGTAAATCCAACACATGAGGCCTCCCGGGTTTAGGGCCTTACAAGTTGGTATCAGAGCAATAGTTTGAGAGATTCAGACATTCCCGATGTCTGGACTTGAACTGAGAATGGGACCGCGTAATGGATGCCAGTACGGGTAACTCGAGCCAAAGCATCAAACACGAAGGTAATATGTATAGTTATGCCTTAGAAATTAATAGGTTAGGATAATAGTTTTGATGAAATCATAAAGGTGGTAAAATAGAAGCCAAGAGGTAGTGTAATGGTTATTTGCAAATGGCCAGTGTATATTAACATCTTACAATACTTGTTGCTTTCTATTTGTTAACTAGCGTGATGACATTAGATTCCTTGTCCTTATAGAACGAAATGGCTGGAAGAAGAGGTGGAAGGCGTGGTGGGGGTCGTATCGGATGACACGGCAGGCACCTGTTAACTAGATACGTAGCGAGTAGGAAAGTGTCCTTGCAGGTCAGAGGTTAGCCTGCACGAGACTGAACGGACCCCAGTGGTCGAACAATAGGTCACCGTTGAACCAGAGGTGAAGGTGGCTCTAGCAAGGGAATTCGCCTAAATGATGAAATCCTCCCTGCCAGAACTATTAGCTGAGGCTATAAGGAATTCAGTGGGGCGGGCGGGTATAACCCGACAACAAATGCACCCATCATTGAGGCAAACAATGCACTGCCTGCTCGCGGCTGTGACTATAAGTCCTTTAAGGCGTGTGACCTGCCGATACTTACGGGAAGGAAGGACACGGTGGCTACTTTTGATTGGGTGATTCGTTTGGAGGTTGACATCCATCTTAGTGAATGCCGAGCAGATCAGGTTGTGAAGTTTGCTGCGAACTCTTTAAGGGAAGAAGCGTCTCATTGGTGGGAAGGGGTAAGACATGCCAAGGGAGACACGACTATTGATTTGATGATGTGGAACGATTTGAAGGAGTTGGTAATAAAAAAACTTTTGCCTAAGGAACGAGATTGAGAAAGTGGAAAAATATTTTCTGGGATTAAAGGCAGGGAATATGACACATCGGCAGTACACCACACGGTACAACGAATTGGCACGTCTGGTGACACATCTGATCATCACAGTGGAACAAAGGATTGCTTGTTACATCCGGGGGCTACCCGACAAGGTTCACACGCTTGTTAAAGTGAACACCCCTAGTACATTTGACTCCATGGTGGAACCGAGTGGCGTTGTGTATGACGATTTGGCATTGAATGATACGGCCATTGATGAACCTAAAAAGAAGCTGACCCTACTAGGAAAATGAACGGTTGGAAGGTTATTTGGGACTTATGATAAAAAGGCCAAGGTGGGTGAGTTGACTGTTTGCGGGATGTGTGGAAAAGAACATCCGGGTCAGTGTAGACTGGGGTCAAATCTGTGCTTTAAATGTGGGAAGTTGGGTCACTTTGCCTGTGATTGTCAAGGGGCCCTGAAATGTTATAATTGTGGGGGAACGGGGCACGTGAGCCTTGATTGCCGAAAACCAAAAGACGTTGGGAAAGGAAAGGAGGCCGAAAAGCCAAGAGCATGGACTAGGGCATATGCCCTAACTCAGGAGGAGGCAAGGGGAAATCCGGACGTGGTGTCGGGCACGTTCATTCTTGACCACATCTTAGTTTCTGTACTGTTTGACTCCGGTACCAACAAGAGTTTTATAGCCTCTTCGTTATGTAAAAGAATAAAATGCACGACTAACAAAGTAGAACATGCCTTAAGTGTAGAAACCACGAAGGTAACGGAAGTAGTAGAAAATTGCACAATGAAAATAGAAGGCAATAGTTCCCCTGTCAGGTTGTATGTTATAGCCTTAGGGGGATTTAATGTGGTATAGGGAATGGATTGGCTACCTGCCAACGAAGCACGAATTGTGTGTCAATGAAAGATAGTTCAACTCAAGGCTCCGGATGGTAGTGAAGTAGAGGTTTATGGGGATCGTGACATCCCAATGACGAATGCAATCTCAATGATTAGGGGGAAAAATATATGAGGCGCGGATGCGAGGCCTACCTGACGTATGTGATTGACACCTATAAGGAGGTGACATAAATAAAAGAAATAGGCAAAGGTTTTTAAAGAACTCATGACATGTCTAATCTGTTTAACGAACGATTTGACGAATGAAGTATGGGGATTTAAATACCCAGTATTATGGCACTTTTTGCCATAAGTATAACAGGGTAGCGCCTATGTGGCCTATCAATGGGTATGAGGGTTGTGCAACTAGCGATGGAAGGGTGACGATGGTCACTCGGGGTTAACGTGACCCGTGAAATGTTATTACCTTATCGACCTATGAGTCTTTAAGACCCTAAACCCGGGAGGACTCACATGTTGGATTTACTCATTCAAAATTAGTTCTTAAACTTTAAATAACATAAAGCAGCGAAAATAACATTCATACATTGTCTCAAAATAACAGTGAATTAAAACATTGTGTTAAACATCAGTTGTTCAATCATTCAATTAGGATGCAGTCACATAATGGCGAGTAACTCCTCGAGTAGCCAAGCAGCATTCATCAACCATCATCTATCCTTAACCTGACATGAATACTAAAAGTTAGCCAACGCTGGTAATTTCAAGTTTTCATTTAAGTATAAAGAAAATGGTTTACCGTTCATTCATTCATTTGGGTTTTATCCATTCATCGTTTAAAACGGGGCTTAACATTCACATTCCATTAATACATACGTAAAAACATTTACCATTCCATTCCAGTCATACAATAAATATCTAAATCTGTTTTACCATCCATTCTGTCATTTAGTATTGTATCGCCCCTAAGGCTATCATGCACGAAGACCGACAATACAATACATTCCGTCCATATCATATTATACTGCCCCTAAGGCTATCATGCACGAAGACCGACAGTATAATATCATTCCATTCCATTCATTATCACTCTTAGAACCCGCAAGCCCTAGAGTGATTCCATTCGTGAGTCACGTTAACCCTGAGTGACCGTCATCACTCCAGTCCAGATTGTACAACCAAATAACCATTGGTAGGCCACAAAGACACTACCCCTGTTGTTCTTATGGCAACTATGGCTCACTGTCCATAATCTACCATAAGGATGGGAATTACATTCCTAAACTTCATTCATCAATTCCATTCATTCGACATATTAGATTTGTAATGACTTCTTTAAAACATTTGCCCGTTTTCCTTTCGTAAAACATTTCATTCCTTTATGAAACCCTTTCCGTTCATTTCAAAAACATCTCTTTATAAACATTCGTTTTCATAAACATTCATTTCATAAGCATTCGTTTCTTGTTTCAAAACATCATTCCTTTCACAAACCGTTTGTTTCATAAACATTTCATAAGTATGCATGTCACCCTAGAAACAAGTAAAATAGGGAATCTTGACTCACCTGTTATGCTATCTAATCTCTCTTACCAATTCTGTCTGAAAGCGTTACCTTCAATCCGAGTTATCGAATAACACATCAATTTCTAAACTTCTAAGTGTTAGGCGAAACTAGGTCAATTTTGCCTCCTGAGCCCATAGTGAAACTAGGTCGTTTCGTTCCTTTTAATTAGGCGAATCTATTACAGCTTCGCTACTTTCTTTCTTGGCGAAACTAGGCAGTTTCGCCCGATATCATATTAACGACACTATACAGTTTCGCCACCTTTATTCAAGCGAAACTACTTGGTCATCTTCTCCAGCAGAAAACCCTTGTTTCTGCATGGAGATGGAGGCTCATGCTTTAACGTTCAAGTTTCTAACCTTTTTACGTTCAAAACATGTAGTTTTCTTTCATGATCTCAGATCTATGATCCTTTTCTCATTTAACCCATGAAAATCCATCCTTTTTGTAAAAATACCCGAAAACCCATCAAAATTAAAAACTCAGATTAGGTTAGGATTTTTACCTCAAAACGACGCCCTCCTTCAGCTGATCTTCTCTTGAGCAATGGGGATAGATGGAGAAGCGATCTTGGGCTTAAACCGGGACTTTCTCTCTCTATGGTTTCTTTCTCTGGAATAGGGTGGGGAGTGTTTGAGTGCAAATGGGGTTGAGGCTTGGCTAGGCCAGACCTTAAGCCTTTCCCCTTCCCCTTGCTCGGCCCATTCCTGGCCCATGCGCCCCCACCCCTTTTATCCGTTTATTTTGTTTTAAATCCCGCTTATGATTTTGCTGTTATTTTCAGGATGTTACAAGTCTACCCCCCTTACGAAATGTTTCGTACTTGAAACCGGTCATAAGTCAAAAAATTGTGGGTATGACTCCTTCTTCTCGGCCTCGGTTTCCTACGTGGCTTCAGATCCCTTTCGGTGTTTCCATTGGACCTTAACTAGTTGGACAACCTTAATTCGTAAACGTTTCTCTTTCCTGTCTAAGATGGCAACAGGTTCTTCGATATAGTTAAGGCTGTTGTTGACCTCGATGTCGGCAAGCGGTACATGAGCCGATTCATCCGCCAAATATTTTCGCAAGTGTGATACATGGAATGTAGGATGAATCCCGCTTAACTCATCAGGAAACTTCAACCGATAGGCGACTTCACCAATCCGTGCCAAAATTTGGAACGGTCTGACAAACCTCGGACTTAACTTTCCTCTTTTCCTAAATCGTATGATTCCTTTCCAGGGCGTCACTTTCAACATTATTCGGTCCCCTATATTAAATTCAATAGGCCATCACCGTTTATCCGCCTAGGATTTCTGGCGATCTTGGGCGGCCTTCGTTCGTGCCTTGATCTGA
The DNA here is from genome assembly GCA_023525975.1 of Smallanthus sonchifolius. Lineage (NCBI taxonomy): Eukaryota > Viridiplantae > Streptophyta > Magnoliopsida > Asterales > Asteraceae > Smallanthus > Smallanthus sonchifolius. The sequence continues at coordinate 17,447,085 of CM042033.1, forward strand.
TCGAACCTTTCTGATGTCTCTTTAACGAACTCGAGGCTTCCCGATTCCTTTTGTTCAATATCACCCCAACAAACTTGGGTCCCGTATCTTCTCACATACAACATCATAAGGCGGCATGCCTATCGTCGAGTGATAACTATTGTTGTAGGAGAATATAGCTAATGACATATACTGTCCCAACTATCGCCGATACAAGCACGGAGCATGTCCTCCAACGTTTGAATGATCCTTTCTTGCTGACCATCCATTTGCGGGTGGTATGCCATGCTGGTCTTTAACCTTGTACCCATAGCTTCATGAAATCTTTTCTAGAACCTCGATGTGAATCGTGTGTCCCGGTTAGATACAATCGGCAAAGGCATCCCATGCCATGCTACCACTTCGTTGATAAATACCTCCGCCAACCTTTCCGACGAGAATGTCTCACGAATAGGTAGGAAATGAGCACTCTTCTTCAACCGGTCCACAATTACCCAAATGGTGTCATGACCTTTAGCTGTACGAGGTAGCTTGGTTATGAAGTCCATGGTAATATGCTCCCACTTCCATTCTGGTATATCGAGTGGTTGAATCTTTCCATTCGGTTTTTGGTGTTCGGCCTTTACTTGTGAGCAAGTCAAGCACTTGCTTACGTATTTCGTCACCTCATGTTTCATCCTAGGCCACCGGTATTCCTTCCTCACATCTTGGTACATTTTGTTGGTACCGAGATGGATAGAGTAACGAGACTTATGTGCCTCATCCAAGATTTTGGTTCTAAGCTCACCACCCATATGTATCCACACCCGTCCAAATCATGTTCTTGCACCGAGGGTGTTATATTCCAACTTTTCTTGTTGGCCAACCATTCTTACTTTCTTAATGTTCTCCTCTTTAAGTGCCTCAACTTGAGCCTTTTCAATCTCCCTCATCACATCCTGTGTTACCACTAATTGGAAAGATTTTACTCTAAGAAGAGCTGGTATGACCTTTCGGCTTATAGCGTCAGCCACCACGTTTGCTTTTCCAGGATGGTATATGATTTCGCAATCATAATCTTTCAAGAGTTCCAACCATCGCCTTTGCCTCATGTTTAGTTCCTTCTATTTGAAGAAATACTTCAAACGTTTGTGGTCTGAGTAGATAGTGAACTTCACTCCGTAGAGGTAGTGCCTCCAGATCTTTAATGCAGATACGAAGATGACAAGTTCCAAATCATGGGTCGGGTGTTGCCGTGACGCGTACGCAATCACCCTTCCACGTTGCATCAATAAACACCCCAATCCCTGACCAGAAGCATCAGAGTAAACTACCAAGTCCTCATTTCCCTCGGGTAGGGCCAAGACTGGAGCTTGGATTAGCTTCTCTTTCAGTTCTTTAAAAGCCTCTTCCTGACTTGGACCCCATTCATACTTTATTTCCTTTCGTGTTACCTTTGTCAAGGGCGAAGCTATTTTTTCCGATAGTAGCCCACCAATTCTAAGAAACTTGGGATTTCAGTTGGCGTCTTAGGGATTTTCCAATCCCTCACCGTGTCTATATTTGCTTGGTCAACCATAATGCTGTTAGGGTTAATGACGTGACCTAGGAATTGGACTTCCCTAAGCCAGAAAACGCGTTTGGGGAACTTAGCATATAGCTTTTCTTCCTTAAGGGCCTCCAAAACTTCCTTCAAATGACATGCATGGTCACCCATATTTTTAGAGTAGATGAGGATATCATCAATGAAGACTATTACCGATCGGTCCAACATTGGTCGAGATGCCCTATTCATCAAATCCATAAACATTACTGGGCCGTTCGTCAATCCGAAAGACATCAAGCGGTTTCTAAATGTCCATATCGCGTACGAAACGCGGTTTTTGGTATGTCTTCCTCCCTCATCCTCAATTGATGATACCCAGACCGAAGGTTGATTTTAGAGAATCAACTTGCGCCTTGCAATTGGTCAAAAAAATCATCGATCCTTGGTAAAGGGTACTTGTTCTTCATGGTACGCTTATTGAATTCCATGTAGTCAATACACATTCCCATAGATCCATCATTCTTTTTCACAAACATCCCCGAGGCATCCCAGGGTGAGATACTCGGTCTGATGAATCCCTTCTCTAATTGGATCATTAGCTCTTTCATCTCCACTGGTGCCAGTCGATATGGAGTCTTGGCCATGGGCTGGTAATATGTTGCAAAACACACCTCGATTTCCTTGTATTTTAGAGAGTATTTCGTATAGTTTTAGAGTCGTTTAGAGTCATTTATAGTTAGTACTTACTTGTGTCTTGTTTTATATGTGTTTGTGTGTAATTGAAGCTTAAACGAGCAAGAACCGTGAAAGCATGAGCAAACAAGGAAACGACAAGGAAAGACGGAAAATTTCTGTCAAGGGACAGTCCTTGCGCCACGCGAGATTAGTGGGACCCTCCTTCACGGTACGCGAGTAGTAGGCTTTCGGGAAACGTTTGCGACTACCTTGACTTTAGCGGTACGCGAGAAACCCTAGAAAAAAGTTTTTTAACCTAATTTCATGTTTTAATACTTTAGAACCTTCCCATATGTTGAAGAGTCGATTACCAGTCGTTTCAACAGAGAAAAAGGGCGATTTTGAGAAGGGAAGAAACAACGAGAGCCAAAGTTCAAAGATTTATTGATCGGGTTGGTTAGTTATTGCTTGTTCGGTTGATGATTCTTACTCTCTTGTCTTTAATTGGTTTGATTTGGATTATGTTCATTACTTTTGAGACTTGTTTTTTGAGTTTGAATATGTTTCTTGACTTGACCATAGTAGCTATCTAGGTTTTGATGAATGTTTGATTGAGTGTTGGATTTCTTTCGGTATATGTTGAGTTGATGGATTTATGGTAAAGTAAAGAACTTGAATTCAATTGGTATGATGTTTATGCATATTTAACTCTGATTTGGAATTGATTTGTGTTTCACATTCGTTTTGTTGAATGTCTTTCAAATAATAGATGCATGTTAGGTTACTTACTATGTGCCTGTAACTAGTTTGTGGATTGTTTATATCCTCTTCCATAGAAACACTGATTGAGAGTATCTTAGGGTTAGATGTTCTTCTTATCTCAATAGATGAGAGGTAAGAGATAGTCAGGTATTCCTTGGTATTAGGGTTCTTAGGTCAATTGCTCTAAAAGGAGGGTTTCCTAAGGTTTCTTAGCATCATTGATATTCCGTGTCTTACCGAGAGTTTTCAGGTTACCCCATGTGTCTTAGGGCATATTGAGATACTGAGACTGAGAGGTGATTTATCTATAGGGTACTTTAGCATTGTCGGAAAGAGCTGAGAGGTGATTCGACCAACCGGTGAGTTTACACGTTTCTTTGGGTTTCCTATTAGGTCTCACCCAGAGAATGATCTGAGATCCTTAGGTTGTCTTAGGGTTTTGTATTCAAAGATCCCGGTTCCATCATCATTGTCATAGCCAAGAGAAGTTCATGTTTAGCAAATAGGATTCATAACCTAGATAGTGCTTTCTCCATTCTTGATCTCATCCGTTTCTTCTGCCTGATAGTTGGTGTTGTTAGAGGTTTCATTAGTTTAATTATAGTTCAACACAAAACCCCCCTTTTAAATCAGTTTAGTTTGTTGTGTCAGAGTCTAGGTATAGTTGTCACTAGTGTCTCGTGGGTTCGATATCCAGACTTTCATTAGAATTTACTGCAGTCGATAGGTACACTTGCCTGTTCTGTGGTATAGTATTAGGATAATCTAGAATTATTACTAGGGTGTCTAGGTTAGGTTTTTATTTAGTTTTTATAGACCATTCCGGGGACATCATGTTTTTGGCACTGTTGCCGGGGACACTTTGACGATAGCGTATCTAGCTTTGATTGAACTTAACTGATAAATTTGTCACATTTGTGTTTTGAGTCGTAGAGTGTCTAGTTGTCCATGTCCTTTCTATATTTTTAGTGTGTCTTCGTAAATATTTTTGTTTTTTTTGTTATTTATTTATTTATATACATCTGTTGCCCGTGATCCTTTTTGTTTGAGTGTACATTGCAGTGATAATTACAGAGGTCGAAGAAATAATCAAGGAAGAGCAGAGGAAAGTGTAGGAGATCATGAGCACTTGGTGGCATGTTTTAAGTAAGGTCGACCAACTTCAACTCCTGGATAAATATGGGAGGCTAACAGATGAAGTCGAGAATCTAAGGATGGAAAGAGAAGAAGCCTCTCAAGAACCGGAGAGTTTAACGGAAGAGGTGCAAATCACGAGTGTACAAAGCTCCGCATAAGACCCACCTTCGATTCATATACCACGAAGTTGCGGACCAGAGCCCATCGAGGATGACTTTTTCAGTGATGATGAGAGAGAAATAGAAGAGTTCTCGGATGACAATGCGGGTGATGGTGCATGTAAGTATTCAGAACCTGGTGAAATTAAATATAATTGGGATAATCCTAAATTTCTGGGCGACGAGCTCGAGTCCTCGAATGCCCTTGATACTTTACGCTTGCTCTTTGAGAATAATGTGATGCAGGATATAGAAGATGCAGACGAGTGTTTTGAAGAGGGACTAGCCGGGTTGTTCGAGATGGAGGACGTTAGTGAATCACATCGTAGTCGGCCACGAGATGAGTCTGAGTATGGGGTGATAGAAGATGAGCGTACCCGATCCTGGGAAGATGAGTTTAGTGATGAATTGGCAGACCTGCCGACTCTTGGTGAAGAAGAGTTCGACCCACTTGGCGATCTAAATCTGCTTGAAGATCTATTGCATCAAGAGCCAAGTATGGTGATCGAGAAGGAGCAATCTAAGGATAATCAACATGAGAAGAATTCAGGGTTGACTGAAGTGAAGAAAAAGGAGTGGCCCATGCAGTTAGTAGATGGTGGATCTCCACCCAAATCAACAAAGCCACAAAAGAGGAGTTGGAGGAATCTAGCATGGAATATGGATAGGATGCCCATTTCCTGTAAAGGCGACATACTCCTACACTACATGGAGCTTGTCTAGTCGGTGGTAGACCGATCACATTGAACGGGTCGGACGGGGCGGAATAAAGGGGAAGCCTTCTAATTAAAGTGGTATGTTTCTCGGGTTAGAACCCGAGTGTAAAGTATGTAAAAACTTTATTTTGAGTCATGTCGAGTCAGTTTAGTATTAGGTGTTTTTATCGAGTTTGTATATTGAGTCAGTTTAATGCTGTCTTGGGTTTGCTGTGAGTTTAATTTTGCAGGTATATATCACACTACCCGTACTCAATCTCCATTCGGGTGGAGTCGATTTAGAATTTATCATCGTGTAAAAAGCAACCCTACAGAGTTGAGTGTCTACAACCGCGAATGAAATGCTATACGGTTGTACGTGTTTGATGTGGAAGAGTAAGGCTGCACAAGAAGATTGCAACATTACCAGGTAAGTCTTTTCCAGTTTATCTTTGTATATTTTAATTTCTTGTGTTTTGAGTCTTCATTTTTGTTTTCCGTTGTTTCTCGGTTCACATTGGGGACATTGTGTGTTTCAAGTGCGGGGATGGGAGACTGCGTCTATCTTAGTTTGTTTAGGTTGTTTTCTTTTAAAAATATACAAAAATACAAAAAATTAAAAAATTTGAAAAAATTTCCTCTGAATTAGAAAGTTTTTGAAAATAAATAGAAAATGATAGTAGAACTGGAATCTGCTATTGAGTTTAAATGAAATAAATAATAGAAAACGAGTCTAAATTGTGTTGTTTTGGTAGACCTAGCCAATTTGAAAGCTTAAATAGCCTATGCGTGTTAACTAGAATAATTAATTGAATTAAATCAGGATATATTGTGGGTGCTCATCTTAAGGGTGTCGGTAAAGCTGAAAATGTCAACATAGGGTGATAGGTACCACTATAAGTTAAAATTAATATGTTTTTGAAATTATTTGGCACACCAGTCTCTTTTTATGAAAATAAATCCGAGATTTGGTGGCGCCCGCATTCCATTATTTCATCTAATCATGAGCATGATTAAATATATTGAGAGCTTAAGTTTCGCCTACGTGTTACCCTCCGGGATATCAACTTGGTTGAAACACCCATGGGTTGAAACTAAGTACTCAATCACTTTGGATGACTAAGTTTTACTTATGTGTTACCCTCCAGGATAGTGACCTAGTTGAAACACCACTGAGTTGAATTTTAGGTACTTCATTACTAGAAACTACAACTTATGTGCCACATGCCGAGTTACGGCTTGGTTGAAGCACCACTAGGTGAGATTTGGTCATAAAATATTAATTAATGCTCATTTTATTCCATCTATTCATTCATTAATTCACCTTAATTCCTAAAACATGTAAATTTTAGTTTATAATGGTGGGAAATATACATGGTTTAACCCGGGCCTAGACATGACCTTGAGACGGGATTAGGTAGAGCTGTAGCTTTTGAGTGTGAGAAACATAGATAGACTGATGGGCTGTATAAATGTGATAAATTAGAACACAACCGGGGGCTTGAAAGTTGGTGGTTAGGTTTAATCGGACAGAAATATCAATTGTTACACTTTAACGCGTGATTATATTTGTGCTAATGAAATTAAAATATTGTTAAAGCTGTTGTCCAGTTGTGATTCCATTGCAGAGACTTTTTAGAGGACGAAAAAAGGTTAAGTGTGGGGATGTTTGATGTGTTGCAAAGCACACCTCGATTTCCTTGTATTTTAGCGCGTATTTCGTATAGTTTATAGTCGTTTAGAGTCATTTATAGTCAGTACTTAGTTTTGTCTTGTTTTGTAGGTGTTCGTGTGTAATTGAAGCTTAAACGAGCAAGAACTGTGAAAGCACGAGCAAACGAGGAAACGACAAGGAAAGACGGAAACTTTATATCAAGGGACAGTCCTCGCGCCACGCGAGATTAGTGGGACCCTCCTTTGCGGTATGCAAGGAGTAGGCTTCCAGGAAACGTTCGTGACTATCTTGTCTTTAGCGGTTCGTGAGGGATTGGTCCTCTAGTCTTTGCGGTACGCGAGAAACCCCATAAACGAGTTTTTTTAACCTAATTTCATGTTTAAATTGTTTAGAACCTTCCCATATGTCGAAGAGTCGATTACCAGCCCTTTCAACAGAGAAAAAGGGCGATTTTGAGAAGGGAAGAAGCAACGAGAGCCAAAGTTCAAAGATTTATTGATCGGGTTGGTTAGTTCTTGCTCGTTCGGTTGATGATTCTTACTTTCTTGTCTTCAATTGGTTTGATTTGGATTATGTTCATTAAATTTGAGACTTGTTTTCTGAGTTTGAATATGTTTCTTGACTAGACTATAGTAGATATCTAGGTTTTGATGAATGTTTGATTGAATGTTGGATTTCTTTCGGTTTATGTTGATTGTTGATGGATTTATGATAAAGTAAAGAACTTGAATTCAATTGGTATGATGTCTACGCATATTTAACTTTGATTTGCAATTGATTTGTGTTTCACATGCGTTTTGTTGAACGTCTTTCAAATAATAGATGCATGTTAGGTTACTTACTATGTGTCTGTAACTAGTTTGTGGACTATTTATATCCTCTACCATAGAAACGCAGATTAAGAGTATCTTAGGGATAGATGTTCTTCCTATCTCAATAGCTGAGAGGTGAGAGATAGTCGGGTATTTCTTGGTATTAGGGTTTTTAGGTCAATTTCTCTGAAAGGAGGGTTTCCTAGGGTTTTTAGCATCATTGATAAACAGTGTCATACCGAGAGTTTTCAGGTTACCCCGTGTGTCTTAGGGCATATTGAGATGCTGAGACTGAGAGGTGATTTATCTTTAGGGTAATTTAGCGTTGTCGGAAGGTGCTGGGAGGTGATTCGACCAACCGGTGAGTTTACACGTTTCTTAGGGTTTCTTATTAGGTCAGACCCAGAGAATGATCCAGGTTCCTTAGGTTGTCGTAGGGTTTCGTATTCAAAGATCCCGGTTCCATCATAATTGTCATAGCCGAGAGAAGTTCATGTTTAGAAAATAGGATTCATAACCTAGATAGTGCTTTCTCCATTCTTGATCTCATCCGTTTCTTCTGTCTGATTGTTGGTGTCATTAGAGGTTTCATTAGTTTAATCATAGTTCAACTCAAACCCCCCTTTTAAATCAGTTTAGTTAGTTGATTCAGAGTCTAGGTATAGTTGTCACTGGTGTCTCGTGGGTTCGATATCCGGACTTTCATTAGAATTTACTGCAGTCGATAGGTACACTTGCCTGTTCTTTGGTCTTGTATGAGGATAGTCTAGAATTGTTACTAAGGTGTCTAAGTTAGGTTTTTATTTATTTTTTATACACCATTCCTGGGACATCAGCTGGGCATCTGGTATTAAATCAATTCGGAACTCGATCTCTCGGTCAGGCGGTAGTCCAGGCAAGTCTTCTGGGAACACCGCCGGTTACTCGCGCACCACGGGCACGTCATTTTGTTCCTTCACTTCCTTGCATTTCTAGATCATGTATACCAGGTTGGCCTCGCATTCGCGCCTCAGGTAATCATTCGCCTTAATCATAGAGATGGCGTTCGGCATCGGGACATCGCGGTCCCCATAAACGTCGACTTCGCTACCATATGGAGTCTTGAGTCGAATTACCATTCGCTTACACATAGTTTGAGCTTCGTTGGCAGTTAACCAATCCATACCCAACATGACATCAAACCTTCCTAACACCATGACAAACAATCTTACAGGAAACCTATGGCCCTCTATCTTTACTGTGGAATTGTCAACTACTTCCGTCACTCTCGTGATCTTACCTTCAGAGGTTTCTACACTAAAGGCCCTCTCTATCTTACTGGTTGCATATTTCACTCGTTTACAGAACACGACTGATATAAAACTTTTATTGGCACCCGAATCAAATAATACAGAAACGAAAGTGTTGTTAAGGATGAACGTACCTGACACCACATCCGAGTCCCTTTTAGCCTCCTCCTGAGCTAGGGCATACGCCCTGGTTCGTGCCCTTGGCCTTTCGGCCTCTTTTCCCTTTCCAGCATCCTTTGCTTTCCAACAATCCTTGCTCACATGCCCCGTTCCACCACAATTGAAGCATTTCGGGATTCCCTGATAGTCACGGGCAAAGTGTCCTGACTTTGCACATTTAAAACATAGGTTTGTTCCCAACCTACACTCACCCGAGTGTTTTTTTCCACATTTCCCACCAACAGTTGGTTCGCCCACCCTAGAGAATTTTTCATGAGCCCCAAATAACTTCCCACCGGTTCGTTTAGTAGGAAAGCTCGGTTTCTTCTTGGGTTCTTCGATGGAGACAACATTCAGTGCTAAGTTATCAAACACCACGCCACTTAGTTCTACTACCGAATCGTAGGTAGTTGGAGCGTTTGCCTTAACATATGTGCGGACCTTGTCCAGCAACCCCCGAATGTAGCAAGCAATCTTCCTCATCTCGGTCGTGATAAGATGTGGCATCATACGTGCCAGTTCGTTGAATCGAGTGTTGTATTCCCGATGTGTCATGCTTCCGGCCTTTGTCCCTAGAAATTCCCTCTCAAGTTTCTCAATCTCGTTTCTCGGGGAAAAGTTCTTAATCACTAGAGTTTTCAAATCATTCCACATCATCGAGTCAACAGCCTCGTCCCCCTTAGCTTGACGTACGCCTTCCCACTATTGAGATACTTCCTCCCTTAAGGAGTTAGCAACAAACTTCACAACTTGATCCGCTCATCATTCGCTCAGACGGATGGCGGGCTCCATACGAATTACCCAGTCAAAATTATCTTTTGCGTCTTTCTTTCCAGTCAATACGTGCGGGTCACATGCTTTTAAGGACTTATAGTCGCAAACGCGAGTGAGCGGTGCGTTGACTGCCTCAATGATCAGGGCACCAGTTGCCGGGTTAGACCCGCCCGCCCCACTAGCCTTCCTTAATGCTTCGGCCAATAAGTCTGGCAAGGAAGCCTTCATCATTTCAGTAAATTCTCGAGCCAGGGCCGCTTTCACCTTAGGCTCAAAAGAGAATTGTTGTTCTTTAACGGGAGTCCATTCAGTCTCATGCACACTATTCTCCAGTTCCGCATGAACACTTGCCTCTTCACTGTATTCCTGACGAGCAGGTATCCTGCCACGTCCACTGGTACAACCACCGATACGACCCCCACCACGCCTTCCGCCTCTTCTTCTCGCCATTTCGTTCTATAGGACAAGGAATTTACTGTCATCACGCTAGTTAATAAATAGAAAACAATAGGTACTGTAAGATGTTAATATACACTGGCCATCTGCAATTAACCATTACTCTACCTCTTGAATTCCATTTGACCACCTTTATGATTCCATAAAAACAAACGTCCTGACCTAACACGTTCTAATGCATACTATTCGTACACTGCTTTCATACCTTATGTTGTGGCTTGAGTTACCCGTACTGGCATCCGCTTTCGGACCCATTAAAAGTTTAAGTTCAGACACTGGGAGTGTCCAAATCTCTTAAACTATTGCTCTGATACCAAATTGTAAGGCCCCAAACCCGAGAGGCCTCACGTGTTGGATTTACTCATTCACAATCAGTTCTTAAACTTTAAATAACATAAAGCAGCAGAAATAGCATTCATACATTGTCTCAAAATGACAGTGAATTAAAAATTTTTCTTAAACATCAGTTGTTCAATCATTCAATTAGGATTCAGTCACATAATGCCAGGTAACTCCTCGAGTAGCCAAGCAGCATCCATCAACCATCATATCCTTAACCTGACATGCATACTCAAAGTCAGCTAACGCTGGTGAGTTCAAGTTTTCATTTAAGTATAAAGAAAATGGTTTATCGTTCGTTCATTCATTAGGGTTTTATCCATTCATCGTTTTAAATGGGGCTTAACATTCACATTCCATTCATACACACGTAAAAACTTTTACCATTCCATTTGAGTCATACAATAAATATCTAAATCTGTTTTACCATCCATTCTGTCATTTAGTATTGTATCGCCCCTAAGGCTATCATGCACGAAGACCGACAATACAATACATTCCGTCCATATCATATTATACTGCCCCTAAGGCTATCAAGCACAAAGACCGATAGTACAATATCATTCTATTCCACTCATTATCGCTCTTCGAACCCGCAAGCCACTCCAGTCCATATTGTACAACCAAATAACCATTGATAGGCCACAAAGACACTACCCCTGTTTTTCTTATGGAAACTATGGCTCGTTGTCAATAATCTACCATAAGTCTTGGAATTACATTCCCAGACTTCATTCGTCAATTCCTTTCATTCGACATATTTGATTTGTAATGACTTCTTTAAAACATTTGCACGTTTTCCTTTCGAAAAACATTTCATTCCTTTATAAAACCCTTTTCGTTCATTTCAAAACCATCTCTTTATAAAAATTCCTTTTCATAAACATTCATTTCATAAGCATTCGTTTCTTGTTTCAAAACATCATTCCTTTCACAAACCGTTTGTTTCATAAACATTTCATCAGAAATCATTTCATAAACATTTCATAGCAATCATTTCATAAACATTTCATAAGTATGTATGTCACCCTAGAAACAAGTAAAATAGGGAATCTTGACTCACCTGTTATGTTATCCAATCTCTCTTACCAATTCTGTCCGAAAGCGTTACCGTCAATCTGAGTTATCGAATGACACATCAATTTCTAAACTTCTAAGTGTTAGGCGAAACTTGGTCAGTTTCGCCTCCTGAGCCCATAGTGAAACTAGGTAGTTTCGTTCCTTTTAATTAGGAGAATCTAGTATAGCTTCACTACTTTCTTTCTTGGCGGCTCAAGCTTTAAGCGACACTATACAGTTTTGGCACCTTTATTCAAACGAAACTACCTGGTAGTTTCGCTTGGTCATCTTCTCCAACAGAAAACCCTAGTTTCTGCTTGGAGATGGCGGCTCAAGCTTTAACGTTCAAGTTTCTAACCTTTTTATGTTCAAAACATGTAGTTTTCTTTCATGATCTCAGATCTATAATCATTTTCTCATTTAACCCATGAAAATCCGTCCTTTATGTAAAAATACCCGAAAACGCATCAAAGTTAAAAACCCAAATTAGGGTAGGATTTTTACCTCAAAACGACGCCATCCTTCATCTGATCTTCACCCGAGCAGTGGAGATAGATGGAGAAGTGATCTTGGGTTCAAACCGGGACTTTCTCTCTCTATAGTTTCTCTCTCTGTAGTTTCTCTCTCTAGAATTAGGTGTGGAGTGTTTGAGTGCAAATGGGGTTGAGGCTTAGCTAGGCCAGACCTTAAGCCTTTTCCCCTTCCCCTTGCTCGACCCATTCCTGGCCCATGCGCCCCCACCCCTTTTATCCGTTTGTATCATTTTAAATCCCGCTTATGATTTTGCCGTTATTTCCGGGATGTTACAGAGTTGTAAGGGTGATGTTATTACCTTATCGACCTATGAGTCGTAAGGGCAATGTTATTACATTATCGACCTATTAGTCGTAAGGGCGATGTTATTACCTTATCAGGCGATGAGTCGTAATGGTGGTGAAAGGAAAAGAAACGAAATGGAAGGAACTGTAACACATGTTTAGACAAATAAATGTATGACTTAAACGAATGGTAAATGTTGAATGTTAATTGTTAAATGATGAATGAATGTTATGCCTTGATTTATAGCGAATGAACGAATGTGAAAGCATTTTCTTAAAATGAATGAAAGACTTGAACTCACTAGCGTTAGCTGACTTTTAATATGCATGTCAGGTTAAGGATAGAGGAGTGATGAATGGATTCTGCTTGGTTACTCGAGGAGTTACCCAGCGATATGAGACTGGCATCCCTTATGTTTTTCTAATCGTTGAATGTTAAAGAAAAAGTTTTAATTTATCACTATTTTGGAACGATGTAATGATGTTTATTTTGCTGCTTAATGTTATTCGAAGTCTAAGAACTGTTTATGAATGAGTAAATCGTGAGCCCTCCAGGGTTTGGGGCCTTACAATATTAGCTCGTTAATGGGTCAAAAAAACCCGTGGCCACTTTATGATGTTAAAATAACCAAAATACAACTTAAATGGGTAAAAGCAACTCGTACCCACTTTTTGATGTTATAATCACCAAAATACAACTTAAATGGGTAAGGATCCTTTGTTAACCCACTATTATTGTGTTAACACAATTAAATTCACCAAACTCAATCCAAATCCTTATTTTTTTTAATAACATTATTACACCAATACAACGTCATGTTCTTTTTTGTATTTTTGTAAACTCGCAAGTGTAGGTGTAAAAATTTACTGAAAACATAAAATATATATTTTCATCTAAAAATTACACCGGTGTAAACTCAACTTACACTTGCGAATTTATAAAAATGTAAAAAAGAACATGTCGTTGTATTGGTGTAATAATGTTCTTCAAAAAAAAATTAATGATTTGGATTGATTTTGGCGAAATTATTAGGGTTAACACAATAACATGTTATATATAAAAAAATATTTTTTCTCTATTTTGGTAAATATGTTGTTTTTACAAAAATGTTATTAAAAAATAATACTTTTTTCATTAAGTTAATGGTAAATACTTTTTTCAGGAACACCACTTTGGTCAAAAACTTAAGAAATTCTTGATTTAATGGTGCAATGTTTTTAAAAAAATAATAACGTATGCAAAAGATAGAAATGTTTAAAGATTTATATATTTTAAGTTCCAATTTTACCCTTGCTCTTTAAAACTCCACCCTTTCTCTTTTTAGTGGTTCTTTAGTTCTCTTATTAAAATGAGTTTTCTCATGAACCTAACCCTATATATATATATATATATATATATATATATATATTTATAATACACGAATACGAAGCCCGTCTGCTCACCAACCTCAGCTATTCGTCGTCCCGTCCAGGGAAAGCATCCCTATTCATCTGGTGTCTCGCCTCAACTAAATCCTTTATATGGAACGTGTTCCATGAAGGTCCTCCGTCACCTTGTTAACTCAATGCTAAAATCTTCAGCGTCATCACCATGATCTCATCATAAACTTTTCTGGTTAAGTGTCCACGTAAACGCTTTCATAGTCTACTCCCATAGCTCCGCCCATTGGCTTCGTGCTCCGAATTCTCGAGATATAAGCATAGGCATCTCATAAGAGCACCTCACCAGCTGCCTAGAAAGACATCAAAACTTATCGCATCCCCTCGATGTATCAACGTCAAGAAAATCATCAAGATAGAAATACCATACTTGAGCACACTGACCACTTGTCCTATGCACGACTAAGCGTGTACTACAAGGACACACACCGACATACATAACTACAGAACACACAATGATCTACACATGTACTAGTAACCCCAAACTCTAAGCATACATTTTGTGCACACACACAACTGCTAGATCTAAGTAATTCTACATGCATACAATATGACCTCGTCATTTATAGACACACAAACTCCTGAACCTTATCTCTTACTCACCACAACGGTAGCCCCTGCCACACGTCATCATATACTCACACAGAGTTTACTCGGTCGTACCCATACGGGTCGTACCCATACTTCAAGACGACACACTACTCAGTCTAGACACAAAACATCACCCTAAACATTCATACACATAAGATATAAAATATCTTATTTCCCCACAGGATCTGGTCCTGAACATGTATACCTAGACATAAGGTATGTAACTACAATTTTCCACAGGACCTCGTCCTGAACATTTATACATACTAAAGATGTATACTCAAGATTTCCCACAGGACCTCGTCTTGAACAGTTACACAAGGTGCAACACACCCTTTACACTTCAAACATCACCTAAACATAACACATAGGTGACACTATCTTAAGACCGTAGACACACACAATTAATCAAAACTCATGTCTACACAGGTCTAATCATATAGTCCAATCAACCAAGCTCTAACATCACATCAAAGATTACATTTAGTATGAACTCACGTTGTTCAAAAGGTAATCACATAATCACACATAACTGACACTAAATTTAACACTGTACCCACAATAGTACGCTATCATAAGCATAACTATCATTAATCATACCCAAATCATCCTGCGGTATAATTCACAATCAATGTCAAAATCAAATAGTCAATATTTGAAATAAACATCACACCACGTAAAAGCCTAATAAATCAAAACGTTAAATCACCCCACCATCTCTCGAGACAACCGTCACATCCAAAAGTCATCCGGAAGTCCAATGTCTCAAACAACGCCCGTAAAATTACTACGGGGCCACCTCAGGTGTATCTGGTGTGTCCTTCTCTGGTTCCTCCTGAAACAGAGCTCTCTTAACCGCCACAAGTGGTCAGTCTCTCAACCATGCAGGTCCACATCCTGGAGGAAAATCGCGTACAGCTGGCACTACTCTCCCTTTTCATTCCGTCTTTCCAATCATTGCTCCACGCGGTATGTCGCCGACCGAAGCTCTAGTCATACTTGGCATGAGAAGCACCAAAACTCCTCCCTTCTCACTAGCAGTTTCATCCGCAACAGTCATCGTCTTAACTCTGCATTCCCCCTAGCAAGAGCTCCATGCCTGACCGACCTCACATGCTCCGTCTTAACCATCTAATCCTACTCAAGATAGAACGTTGGAGTGATTACTATGGGCATCAAATTCAGAATATGAGAGAAATCATAGACTGCCAAATCACGATGATCAAATGCAATTTGGTGGTCCACATTACTACACGGATTCTAAACCTTCCCCATTATATTCACACTAGCTTTCTATCTTTCACACACCCCGGATGCACATGCATCCCACCCAATTCACATAGCACCTAGCAAGTCATCATCTTTATCACAGTTTCACACCATCCATGGTTACACATAAAATTACTAAATCATATCGACACACCAAACTATCTCACATAGTTACGACTAATGCTACTCCACATTATTCAACACACACTATAGTCTCATTCAATCACACCACACAACTGCAAGTAGTTCTACATAATACTTCAACACATATCACATAACTTGATCCCACACGGAACCCTAAATCATTTACACACACCAGTTACTTTACCCATTGTAACACTACATAAATGGTAAATAATAACTACTGCTCAACTCGAAAGACGTACCTCTTGGCTCACGGTTACTCGTGGTGGCATTCGTTTCACCCTTGTCCCATTTTTAGTTTTAAGTTAAGGCATTTTATTTGTTTAAAAACACCAGTTTTCTCTTAAACCTTGGCTCTAATACCAATTTGTAAGGCACCAAACCAGGCACCCTACACTTGGTTCTCATAATTGGTTATACTCTTTAAAAACATCTAACTTTCATTTGCATAAACAGCGGAAGTCTTTCTCAAAATGATATTATCTTTAAACTTGTTAACTTTGATAACATTATCTGATGAATGCATGCACACCAACCCGAGTAGCCCCGCTTCCAAGCCAAGATACCTCATCTAGCAGACTCACATGCAAAACAATCTAACGTACATACAAAGTCAGCTACGCTGAGTGAATTCTAATAGTTTAAATTAACAAAAGCCAAATCGTCTCATTTATTGTTTATCTCCACTCAAGACCCTCTGGTCAATTGAAAACAGTTGTAAAGATTTTCATCATATAAATAACTCCCGTTATTTTATAATATCCCAAAGGCTTCACCACCCCAGACTCTACCCACCATTTAACTCAGTAAGTCTCTCTGACATAGAACGAACTTACTATCCTGAAAACTCACAATTTACCATATATATTAACCATACACTGGTTAACCCATCCAACCTCTAGACACCGACTTACCAGTCCTAACCAAGATTCTCATAAACCAACTGACACAACAGTTGTAACACAATGTCCTCATCCCGACACTACTGTCAATCTGACTCTACACACGACATTAATATCATCTACTCACCACATCAATATCATCTCATACACAATTATTATAACTCATCACTTGCATACAATTTAACACGTATATATGCACACAAACACATACCTTATCGCTGCATCCTCATCAGGGTTATCCCCGTCGGGATACTCTTCATAAGCTCAGCTCAACCCTTGTTACAGGGCCCTGCCACTAAAAATAGCGACACACTCGTCATCTACGATGACTACCCAGCCACCCATACGGTGACTATATCATCTACCATACGGTGACTGCCAGAGCACACGTATAATGATGACCCCGAAGGACTCCGTCCTCCACACCACTGTTGACCCAACACATGGACAACAATGCAAGCACATAAAGCAACACATATAACACATAACACTATATGGACATGTACTACGACTCCACCCTTTCATGGATCCCTTACGTGTGTAAACCAACACATATTTTTAGACGTATCCTTTTTAGCGTCTAGACGCATTACCCAACTCTTTCTGAATAATTAATTATACGACACACAAACACCATACTGAGTTCTAACTCGTATATACTATGGGCATCCCATAGACCCATGCAAGCACAATACCCGCCGTGTCACGAGTACAACGACACAATACACATAACATCAAACACATGACACTTAACAACGTACTAGCATTTATTTGACTCGTTAATGAACCACGTACGGGTTCCCCTGCTAGCTCTCCTTGTATAACCATCACAGGTTTAACTAAATTCCCGACTCACAGATCATCACCACTCTTGTTCACCCACCCTAAGGACCCCATAATGACCCTTAGCTTCATTATTACATACGATTTCATAAAACACTTGAAGTTTAACTCATAAATCGTATTACGTTCGTTTAGTAAAACATGTGTGTATGTACGATAGCACCAAAATAGTAAAACGTTTAAAAAGGGGATTAGAAACTCATTGGTTAAGCTAGCCTCAGTCCTTGCTCTACAACTCGTCTACCGGCACTCGAATCTCAAACCTGACAAACGCGTGATCACAAGATCAGAACACATTCTAAACATACGTTGAATAGTGCATAAAATATAAACTCCCATGTCATGTCGCCAGCTCGTTCTTCCTTTACACTAAATCCTAGCCTCACGGGTTTACACAAACCGAATCGTCCTTGACCCGTTTAGAAACCGAATACTCGAACCGGTTTTATGCATGCATGCACGTTTCATCGCCATGCAAACCATAACTGTCTCGCTCACGCCCGGCTCGTCCACGCACCCTTACACGCCGCCGTTCGTCCCCTGCAACCGCTAACATCGTGTCTAGACATGACCTTGTCAGCCACCCGTTCCCCACCGTGCTCCACCGTCACGAACTGCCATGCATACCACCAACGTCTTCGTCTTCCTTGTAGGGTCTAATAAATCTGCTCACCACCGTATGCACCCTGGCTGCCTCCGCCTTGCACCACCACAGCGCCACCACCTACTCTTGTCGTCCTTGTCTTCACCGTTGTGCCAACCTTAATAGGCTAGCGCCACCCTTACTGCCTCCATGCCTCTGCTGTGACCCCTCCTTCGCCGGCTACTACCATGCTCAAGAACTAAAAACCCTAACCGGGTCTCATGCCAAAAAAACGAAAACAAAAAGAGTAACAAGATGAGAATGGATCTTACCTGATCGGTTCTTGGGTCTCACCGCTGTAAACCCACCATCACACCCATCCTTCCCCCTCCGGCAAGCGCTCTCTCTCTCTTGGTTTATCAGCCGTCACAAGCCTAGGGTCCACCATGACCCTAGGGTTTACGTTTAGGTGGTTTATAAACCATCACAACTTACATCCGGGTCCCTCGTAAGTCTATCTCATGCGCTTCGATCTCGGACTCTCTTTAGACGACTAACCGTGTCTAATACGGTAGTTAAACGCACCCTGTGAAATTGACCCTGCTCATTGTTGCATTTAAATAAGGAATTAGGTCGCCCACTAATAACTTGCAGATTTTCAGGACGTTACATAATATTAAGAGGTAAGGAAGATCAGTGATTCGGGCTTCATAAAAAACATGGATCCATCCACCCGAATCATGAACCATCAGTCAAGAGTTGAAATTGTTTATCCCAAACCGGGATCCCCAAAGCAGAAAAGCAAATTATTCAACAAAACGACAACCACAAACATGAAATTTAAAAACTCCAATCACCAAGATCATAAGCGCATGACTCTGGTCTTGTCTATGTTGCCTTCATCATCCTGCCCAACCACCTTCTCCTCAGCCTTTCCGCAGCCTTCAGCCTTGAAAATCGGGTTGCCCACTTCAGCCTCGAAAATCGGGTTGCCCACTTCAGCCTCTTGCACCGGTTCACCCCCAAGCTCGGCCACAACCTTCTTCCATTCTTGGATATCCCAGGCAGCCCGATCGAAATCCTTGTCATCAGCCTCCCTAGACATTTTGATCTTGGCTTAGAAAATGGAAATTGCAGCTGATTTTTTAGCCTGTTCATAGGATTCTTTGAGATCCTGGGCATGCTTGGCGTGGGCACGTTCCAGCTCCATCTTCACCTGGCTAAGCTCTTCGGCCTCCTCTGCTATTTTCTTATTCTTGGTGTTATGGAATGATTTTCATATAGGATCCTGAATGTAGCTTAATTCGAAATCCAAGATCCTGGTAACTTCAGTATCCTGAATATTAATACTACTAACGGTTACTTGTCCTCTATTTCGTTCATTGCGTGCAGGTAAAACATGCGTAGTAAAACTCTTCCTTGAAGAATCGCTCAAGAAGTCAAGAAGAACGTGTAGAAGACACGTGGAGTGGCTTCCAACGGTCATATTAGAAGACTTGGTCCATTCCGGGATTCTCAGTTAGTTAGTTAGCATAATCTTTGTATTTAATCAACAGTTTGATCGATTAGAAGACACACACAATCACACTTAGCATTATTGAATACTCGCAAACAAGCTCTGTAACACCTAGATCTCGATCATTCGCTGCTCGTACTTGTAATCATTTTTATTGTTTTATAAAAGACTAGGAGGCAAGTGACTTTTGGTCACTTCTCGAGGTTTTATGCCGGCAATCCTCTAGATTAAGGGCTTTCCTCGTAAACACTCGTGTCGTTTTATTGCTTTATATACTTTGTTCATCACGAATTTGACAAGCACACTACCTCACATTCTAAGTTTGATAACAAAATTACTCTCATTAATTTTTAGTCAAAACACTTGGCAGCAGCTATCTTTTGTAGATCACTGACTATTTGTCTGGCCTCGTCAGCTTGCTTCATAACTGTCTCGTAACATATGGTTATCTACTCTAGGCCCTGTAATGGATGAATGTGTTAGAACTTCTTTAATGCAGGTTCAGGATCCAGGATACTGAAAAATATCTTACCGAGTGATTAAGGACACGAAGCTTCTTGTAGGCATTAGTATAATCCATCCCTTCAAAGATAGCGACATCAGCAGCCTCGCATAGTTTCCTCTTTTTACCTATGGTGATTTTTGGACACGGGGTAGGGATCTCAGGCTTGGAAGATTCGGCTATCGGCTGTTCCTTCTTGATCCTCTTGCTCTTAGACACCATGCTATCAATATCGTCGAGGGTAAATCGGGAGCTTGATCTACGAGCACCTATTACAGGATAATGGGTTAGGTTCCTAAACATACGTTTGAGTAACATTTAGATAAATCTTTCTCTTTTCTTGTCAGATAAAGCTTATTGAGAATTATACTTTGGGTTTCCTACAAAGACTTGGGATAATCCAGAATCATACAAACACTAATGGGGGAAAGGTTATTCTTACCTGAAGACATGCTGGGTTTGGAATACTGAATATTGAAGCTGGCTTCACTGATGGCAGACTCCAGATGGAAATGTCTCTCAACAGCAGGGATCTCTAGCAGAGCTTCAATCCTCTTATCGGTATCGCTTCGAGAGGGAGCAAGATCGGAGAATCTGGGAGCTGTGCAAAAATCAAAAGAAATATTTGAGAACCAAATAAACAGTGTTAGATCTAAACGAAGATCATGACTATGTCCTACCCTTTTCAACCCAGTGGGGAGGCAAGAGATCTCCATCCGAGATAGAGTCTCGCTTCACAAAGAAGAATTTACCCCTCCAATCAGAATCATTTTGGGTAGCTTTGAGAACTAGAGGTGTGCAACCAGGATTAAGTTGGAAAATGATTCGGTAAGATCCATGGGTTCTTAAGTTATATACGCCGGCTATCTCCGAGATTCCGATGGTAAGAGAATGAAGGCGGTTTAGATTGTCCAAGGTGTGTAGAGTTCTCCAAGCCATGGGCATGACATGGGAATAGCTCAGACCGGTAACTTTGAAGAACCTGGAAATCAATGGAGGAAAGGGATAAGTAAGACCGAGAGTAAAAGGATAAGTTAAGAAACAAACCCAAGTTGGTGATACGAAATCAGCCCTGACCCGAGAGTCAAAAGCCCTAAATACGGTTTTTTCAGGAAAAACATTTGAAGTTTTCAAAAGCTGGATATCTTGGTTAGTAATGGTTCATTTCTCCTGGTCAGGATGGCTAAGCAACCCTTGGTCATAGAAATCCTCCACCTACTCAACAGCGGGTGAAGCTTGTGAACGAGTTAGTTGTTTTTTACCCATTTGCAAAGCAAGAAATTTTCGCAAAAAGAAAGCAGATTTAGGGGAAGATTTTTACCTTTTTCTGCAACTCCAAGTGAAGAAGACGGTGGAATATAATGAAGAGAGAAGGAGGTGATTATAACCTATTTTCAACAACGGTCATTTCGCATGGAAAATCGAGCCACGTCTCATCGAGTATCGTCAAGATTTAATCCTTTAATTTTTGAAATTTAAAAAATTAACAGCTGTAATGGTAATTAACGGCTGTCAATTTTAGGGACAATTGTTAGAGGTTAGTTTTTAGATGCAGGATCCTGAGTCTAATGTGATCTTGAATCCAAAATCCCTGGTGACTTCGGTATCCAGACCTTTAATAGTACTACCAATTATTTGTTCCTTATCTCGATTTATGTTCGCAGGTAAAACGTGTTTATCCACTCATCCCTGAAGAATCGGTCAAGAAGTTAGAAAGAACGCGTGGAACATGCATGGAGAAGCTTCGAACGGTCATATTGGAAGACTTAGTAGACTCCAGGATTCTCGGATAGTTTGTTAAGTTATTTTTTGTATTTAATCAGCAGTAAGATCGAGTAGAACACACAACAATACACACTTCACAACACAATACACTCGCCAACCACTCTGTAACACATAGATCTCGATCATTTACTGCAATCATTGTACTCGTATTCAAGTTTTAATAAGAGTCCAGGAGGCATGTGACTTTCAATCACTTCCCGAGGTTTTATGCCGGCGATCCTCAAGGATTAAAGGCTTTCCTCGTTTATCATCATGTCAACCTTTACATTCACGTTCGTTATTTCATATTTTGATCAAGAACACTACCTCACATACTAAGTTTGGTTACAAAATTAGCCTTAATAATTTTAACCCAAAACACTACCTATGCAAGGAATAAAACCCCAGGGGTTGATTTTGAAAATAACCTAATGTTCAAGGGTTGAAAATGAAAAATTCAGAAAAGTCATCTGTAGTGGACCGCTACCTCTAGCTTAACGGCCACTACGTAACCTCAAAGGAATGCACCAAAACATGCCACATGTCTGATGACTAAAATCATGCATAGCAGACCGCTACCCAATCTCTTAGCGGTTCGCTACGCCACAAAATAAAGGTGGTCCGCTAAGAAACTGACGCGTGTTAGGGCTGACACAAGGGTCAGCGGCAGCGAACTGCTACCCTTGGCTTCACGGTCCGCTACCGCGCAATTCTAACCACCCTCGGAGAAGCCACCATGTGGTAAAGCTGACTTGCTTCGCTTGAGGCGGTAGCGGACTGCTACCCCTCAGCCTAGCGGTACGCTAAGGGTCGATGGCCAGCCTATAAATTAAGCTTTTGAGGTCATTTTCAATCCACACCAGAACTTCAAACTCTCTCCCATTTTCTTGGAAAGCGGACCCATAATTTTGTAACGCACCACACTCTCTAGAATTATATGATACTCGCTTAAAAACCGCACTTCTGCATAAACGCTCTTTAGCTTACGGCAAGATGCCAAGAATTTGGAAGATTCAGTCTAAAAGCTAGAGCTATCTTTCTAAGCTATTGCTGTACTCTCTTAAGGTGAATACGTTTATTATTTTCAAAACTTTTAAAAGTTTAGGTTTGCAAAAATGGCAAAGCGTGTATTGAATACTTTAATGCATAAGGGCTTTCTATAGATAAGCTTTCAGGCCATAAATATACATAATTTTGATCAAATGATGCACATATTATGGATGAAATTTCCATAACAGCGCTGGTACCAACTCTGTAATGTTGATGTAACATGTAGGTTGTGGTAAACCACGCAGTAAGTAAAACTGGAAATGAAGTATCCACTAGTCACATTATACATCATGAGACCAGTGTATATCGTGGTTGTACACTCAAATGAAACATTTCTGCTGAATGTATTAACTGACCTAGGAATTATGGTTAAAGGCTTTAATACTGTTCATGCTAAAATATTTTCATGTCAAGATAAATTTATTCACGAGAGTTCACACTGACGTTTTATTTTCAAAATGTTTTCGGGTAACTAATGAAATGTTTTAATTATTTTTCGAAACTAGCCCAAATGATTCTGACTCTTTACGCCTAAGAGATAGTCTCTAGGAAAAATGTAAATATGGTTTTTAACAAGGTTATGTGCTGAAAGGATCCCGACTCCCTAGGCCTAAGAGATAGTTGCGATGTCGGCAAATCTTTGACTACGAGTGTGGATGATAGCTCGTGTTGAATACTTAAACGTATAATTCTTGGATCTTCTTGAAACTAGGAATAAGGGGAGCATCCTTCAAGCTACGATCAACATGATGCACCTAAGTTGCATGGTTAAACGTCCAAAACCACCATGTTGAATCGATCTCTAGAGAAGCATCCAAAACCCTAGGTCGCCTGCCCCCTGCATCTTAAAAAGAATCCCCTCTAAACAGCTCTTATTCTTTGTTTCTCATTTATCACTAATTATTATTCCATCCTTGTCTCAATTAACATGTTCTCTTTCTTTTTCTTTGATTTATGTGGTGTTTCCAAAATTTTGGTCAACAAAGGGAAAAGCATTTGCCATCACACTAAGCTATTTTTCTAAGAGCAGTATATTGAAAATATAAACTAAACTTATGTGCTATTAGTAGAAGGGTCTTAGAGTCATTGTTGTAAAATACGTTTATAAGTTAAAGTGTTATATTGTAATAGTTAGGAGCTTGGATTGTACTAGGTCATTTAGGGCAACCGTATGCTTTTCAAATCGGTACGTCGATTGGAAGAAACCGGTTGGATGCGCTTATATATGCATAAACACAGTGGAACAAATTTTTTATTCAAAAAATTCAGTTTGTGTGTGTAAATCTATCATCTTGTTCTATTTCAATTCATTTTCCTCTTCATTTACTAACAGTGGTATGGGAGCGGTTATTGCTCTTGGGAAGAAAATCGATCGAAGTATCTCTGACGGAATGATCAAGAATGACAATTCAATTCGGGTTTTGTTCACTACATCTGAATCAAGAAGCAATTCAAATTTGATCAAGAAATCAACCAGGAGAAGTTTGTTTTGCCGAATCATTCAACCTTGCAGAAGAATATAATCAACCGGTTTACTAAATTGGATTGATTGGAGTCATTCGAACTATCATAAGCAATCAGGCGTTTAAATCTAAATTGAGAGCGGGTTTCAAGATTCATAATGGCAGATTTCTATTAGTTACGATCCTGACCAGTTTTCATCATAAATCAAGAACAGGTTGTTTCAAAGCGGAAGTCATCGATTAAAGATAAGTTTCTTTTCTTTATTGCATGAATAATTGATTAGAAATACTAGATTTGGATCAAAACTTGTTAGATAAGAAAGTAGAAAAGGATTAGATTGTTGATGTAGTGCAAAGCACACATCTTTATTCCTATTATTTTCGTGTGTTTTAATTAGTTTTATATATGTTTTGAGTCGTTTTTGTTTCATATTGAGTCTTTGTAATGTTTTCAGGTGCTCGTGTGGATTACAAGTCAAATCCCGAAGAAACCGAGCAAAAGAAGAAAGCCGGGAGAAATAAAGTAAAAAGGTTGGATTTTCATTCCCTCGCGGTACTCGAAGGGAGAGACACCAAGTCTCGCGGTACGCGAGAAGTTCTAAAAGTGACCCCGACTAATTTATTCCTCATGGTACGCGAGAAACCCATGACCATCTCTCACGATACGCGAGAGGCTTATAATTCTGCAAAAATCCCTAAAATCAAATTAAATAGAATTGTAAGGCTATCGTGATAGAGGTTCGATCTTTTGGTCATCAGAGGAGTCTTTTGGGTGATTTCTGGAGTTAGTAGGGCAAATCAAGTGCGAAGTTGAAGACTTTTAATTCCGGGTTCGTTGTATTAGCGTATTCGAGTTTAAATTTTGAATTTTTATCGTTGATTGTTTCGTTTTGAACTATGTTTATGTTTTCTAGTTCTCCTTTGATTGTTTTGAACATGAATCTAGGCTAAAACCTTAATACTGCATCGGTCTTTGATGAATACTTGTTAAAGTTACGATTTTTATCGGTTTTTGGTATTTGAATGTTGGATTAATGGTTTTGTAAAAGATATTGGTTTGATTATTATGGTGAATATGCGTGTTTAGATATGATGTATCATTAATTATAAGTTCCATATGTTATTTGTGGATGTCTTCCAGTTTGAATAGCGTATCTAGATCATAGACTGTGTGTTTGTGGTTGATTGTATGGTTTGCTAGACATAGTAGCCATAGGAGCTGTAGTTGAGAGTTCTATAGATCTGAGTGTTCGTCTTATCTCAATACCCGAAAGGTGAGAGATAATCGATTAGTCTTCGTCATTAGGATTCCGAGTGTGAATTGTCTGAGAGGAGGTTCCCTTAGGTTCTTAGTGATTGTTGCTAGTCCGAGTCATAGTGTGTTGATCTGAGATTATCCCGTGCATCTTTGATGTATTATGGACATTGCGACCGAGAGGTGATTTGTCTTTTGGGTCCATTATCATTGTTGGAGAAACTGAAAGGTAATCCGACCATCTGGTGAGTTTAGTACATCTTTAGGTTTCTTAGTTGGTGACACCCTGAGAGTGATTAGGGATCCACTAGGTTATCTAGAGCTGTTATCCTTAGATACCCATATCCATCATAGTTTCCATAACTACTAGAAGTTTGTGCTTTACAAGTAGAATTCCGACCTAGGTGGTATTCTTCCCATTCCTGATATTCCTGAAGTCCTTGTTTGATAGTTAGAGTCGTTCATTAGAGTTTCTTGATTTATTTAGTTTAATCAGTAGTATAGAAAATCCCCCAAACCAATCATTCATAGTTCGAGTCAGAGTCTACTTTAGTTATTGAGTGTCTCTAGGGTTCGATAATCCGGTTTACCATTAAGCTGTACTACACTCGATAGGTTCGCTTGCGTGTCAGTGCGGTCTAGTTCATAGGTATTCCATTTATTACCTAGGAGTCTACATCATGTTTTATTTATTAGTTTTTATAGACCGTCTGGGCGACATCAATTGTTGTCTTGTTTATTTTTTCTATCAAAGGAAAAAGGGGGGAATACAAACAAAGAGGAATTTGATTGTTAGAAAAGGAGAACAGCGGTTTAGGAATTTGGTCAGGGGATTAAGATCATTAGCAGTAAAGCGGGTTTGATTATCATTAACGATAAGTGGATTTGATTAGCATTAGCCAAGAGGCGGGATTGACTATCAACAGCGAAGCGGGATTGATTATCAACAACATAGAGGGATTCATCAAGATTGAGCAGCAGAGAAGTAGGTTTGATTGTCAACAACGGAGAAGCGGAATTGATTTTTGTAACACTCCAAAAAAAACCAACCTAATTTAAACATTTTTAATACACGCGGAAGATAGGTCCAAAAACATCATTAACGTATCAACACGTTTTAAGTTTAAAAGATGGATTAGACTACCCATTAAACCACAAAATAGTTTTGACATACAATACGACCACAAGTTATCCATAACATTTAACACTCGTTAAGTTTGTAAACATTCCCCATGAGAAGTTAAGACAAAAGCTAGTTCAACATGATCCATGAGAATCCAATCCGTAAGTTGCGAGACCCGAGATTCACACCGGAGCTTTCATACAATCAAAACACCACAAACAATCCATTAGTAATGATATAACATAGCACAATAACCCCCCCCCCCCAAGTGCTAAACTCCCCAAATCTCCAAAAATTCCAAAACCCACAAACTGGTGTATGATAGACCCCCACCGGCGACCCATACTCCGGTCTTAGGCACACCCAAATTTTTAGTTTTTGACCTTTTTGACCCGTTTGCACTTTTATGCATGTAACCAACTTTTAAAACTTGTTACACCCATACAAATTCAATAATTTACATCTCATTTTATACGCTTAGAGTATTTGACTCCAAATCAACCACCCCGAGTACTACACTCGTTTTATACTTGGAGTATTTGACTCCAAGTCCACCCGTGAAGTATTTAACTTCACGTTTCACGCAAGAAGTATTAGACTTCTTGTTACACCATTTTATGCCAATGGAATTCTTTGACTACAAGGCCACCCACTTTTACACCCAAGAAGTATTAGACTTCTAGTTACGCCATTTTATGCCAATGGAGTTCTTTGACTACAAGGCCACCCACTTTTACACCCAAGAAGTATTAGGTTTATAGTTACACCATTTTATGCCAGTGGCGTTCTTTGACTACAAGGCCACCCACTTTTACACCCAAGAAGTATTTGATATCAAGGCTCACCATTTTACGTTTACATACTATTATATGTTTATCTTCATTCTTACTTACAATCATACATATAGTTATATGCATAAAATCAACATCACATAAACAAGTATTCAATCCACATAATATCTACTTATAGAAACAAATTTTAATCTATCAATTACTAAGTAAGTGCAAAGCACTCACCTTTTGCTAGTAAGGATTCCGGTTTGTCTTCCAAGCTAGCAACTTTCACCTTTCGATCACCTAAACAATTCCACTCGTTTAGTAATCTAACTAAGCTGAAATCATTCACCAATTTGTGGTCTAACACCCTCCTTTAGACTTCATATATAATACAATCAATCTTACTTGATAAATTTCCCACTTAAAATTTTTTAAAACTCCTTGGATAACGATTACCCATTTTGACCCGTTTGGGTTTTCACCCAATTCAACAATTACACAAATCATCAATTTAATTTGGGTATTTCACTCAATGTTGTGTCTTTTAACCTCCTAGATACTAACAACACTTCAATTTGACATATTCAACATCTAAATCAAAAATCCCCAAATTCACCTTGATTCTTGAAACACCAAATTAGATGTTTAGATGATGTTAACTACCACCCATTACTATTAATCAAGCTAGATAACTTGTAATATCAAGTTATGGTTCAACTTTAACACCTAAAACAGCCCCAAACCCGTTTTCACCTAAAAACCTCAATAACATCATCAATGGTGGATGTAGGAGAAGATAAAACACTTGTTGAGCGGCTTTTAAACACGCTCTAATTTGGTCAATACTACTCGACGTTGTCTTGACCACTTCTTTACTACCATGCTCCCATTGACCAATTTTACCCCAACACACGGGTGTTCGACACCGTCTTCCATACATCATTTTATACGGTGGCATACCAATACTTGAGTGGTAGCTATTGTTATATGAAAATTCTGCCAACGGTAAATGGTCATCCCAACTACCCCCAAAATCTAGCACACACGCCTGGAGCATGTCCTGAAGCATTTGAATCGTCCTCTCGCTTTGTCCATCCGTTTGTGGATGATAAGTGTTGCTAAGATTTAGTCTCGTCCCCATTTCCTCATGGAATTTCTTCCAAAAAAGAGAAGTGAACCGAGTATCCCGATCCAACACGACTGTAATTGGCACACCATGACTTGACACAACTTCCTTGACATAAATGCCCGCCAACTTTTCTGAAGAATAAATCTCCTTTATCGAAAGAAAGTGAGCGCTCTTCGTAAACCGATCAACCAATACCCATATCGTGTCGTACCCCCGCCGTATTTTGGGAAATTTAGTGATTAGATCCATCGTGATGTTCTCCCACTTTCAAAGCGGTATTTCGAGTGGTTGAAGCTTTCCATACAGCTTTTGGTATTCGGCTTTCACCCTTAGACATGAGAGGCATTTCTCCACATACTTCACAATGTCTCTCCTCATTCCCGGCCACCAAAAATTGAACCTCAAATCATAAAACATCTTGGTTGTCACACCCTAACCAACGGCGGAATACGTCGGGGCGGGACATGGAGACTGTTTATAAGCACATGATCAAAATAAAATTCATATAATTATTAACCAAGATTTCATAACATAAGTTCAAACAAACATCCAAAACAAAATACATCAAAAGTTTAATTCTTTATTCAATCTAGGTACTTTCCCTAAATGAGGCATCTTGCATGTAATCTCAAATATTTGCACCTGAAACATGATGAAAACAATGTCAACTAAAAATAGTTTGTGAGCATACATAGATTTTGACTCTACAAATAGGTTCAAAATGTTGTGTACAATTCAAGTGTAACATGATATAAATAGGCAATTACGGAGAACAATTAAAGAAAACCGGATGCATAATCAAACCTTTGTGGACATGTTAGGCATAACACGCATGTTACCCTTGTGTTTTCGGTAAACAATAACCCTAACTGGGTGGTGTGTCAATCCAATAGATATATCATTGTTACCGTTGGCTTGTACGGAGTTAATGATTGTACTTGTTATAAATGTAGTTTATCTGATACTGTTCAAAGCATAAGGTACAAAAATACACACATGTACAAGTTGCTTGATTTGTATAAATTGCAAATAGTTCAATTGTAATCATGTTTCACCCCAAAAATATAAAAATATAAAATGTGGGGCTATGTAAATCACCTTGCCATGAGTATCTTGAAAGTCACACAAGTATATTGTTGTTGCACAAATGTTCTAGCTAATTACAAGATTAATCTACGTTTTGATGAAATACGTGTATCAATAATTTGTACAAAATAAATAGGAAATACTAATGCACAAAGGGATTGATGTGGGTTTTTCCTTAGTTAAATAAGAAAATAATAGTTATTAAGTTTTCAATAATGATTGTGTAAATCTTGATAAATAATTATAATTTGAATGAATGTTGAATAAATAAATGGTTTTCTTTTGTATGTAAATAAGTAAATAAATAAATGCATAAATAAATTGTTTCCTTTTATTTGTAAATAATGAATAAATAAGTAAATTAATAAATTGTTTTCTTTTGTAAATAATTGAATAAATTAATGAATGAATAAATAAATAAAAGGATAAATAAACAATTGGATAAATATATAAATACCTATATGAACAAATAAATAAATCCTTACATTTATTTATAGCTTGAATTCCATGAAAATTAAGTGTAACCATAATGATCTAATTAATTTATAATTAAATCAAGATTAATTATTAATTAAAGGTATAAAACTTGCTTTAAATGATCTATATAAAAGGATAAATTAAATAAAGAATTTGTAGAACTTTATAAGGCAAATGGGTTTATAAACCTAACCTCATTTATATTCCAAAAATGTTTTATAAATTTTATTTATAAGAGAGATTTTGGGTGTCAACAATATAATATAAATTGAAATTTATAATTAGTATCTTATTAAGACGATTAGATATATATATATATATATATATATATATATATATATATATATATATATATAACTTTTTAGTTTAATAAAAGTCGTGACGTTACAACCACTATTATTTTATAGTTTTAACAGTTTATAAAATAATGGGATTTAAGAAATGCACTAAACATTTGTCAGCCTTTAGTGATATATACTTGTAACGAAATAATACACATGTAGATGCTCATATATCATTCGTTATATGTTTGTGGTAATAATAATTTAGACATAGTTATAAATATGTATATTTTTATTTGAAAATGATATTTGTTGTAACCCTTGAACATTTATAAAGGAATTGGTTTAAAACGATATTTTTTTATATAATATATATATATATATATATATATATATATATATATTTACACACTCAAAAAGTTTATAAAAATATTAAAATTTGTATGTGTTTAGTTATCTTGGTCTCTATGACTTTATAAAAGAATACATGGGTTTAACCATTTGAACAGGGCATCAAGCCTTGATAAGGATCAGTACATTATATATTTAACAAACAACCCCAACCCATCATCTTCCCCATTCACACAACCCGTAACCCTAGCTCCAAAATTGACCGCGATTAAGCATAGATACGAGACTAAAACGATGGGCTTTTGCTCAGGAGATCAAAACGAGTAGAGGGGTGTTTTTATTACCTGAAATGGTTGCGAAAAGATGGAGATCGACTAGAGCGCAGGTTCGGTGTTCTTCGTGCTGTGTTCATGTTCTAGAGATGGAATGAGTTGAAATTGTGAGTTTGGGGAGTGTAAGGGAGGAGTCGCAAACGTGTTTGATTCAATATTAAGGTTTAATTTCATTCGGAACATACGATTTTGAATCGGATTATGAAGGCCAGTTACGGGATATAATTATGGGTTAATGCTTGTTGGAACCTAGTAGTCCATAGAAATCAAGTTATTCTTAAATTGTATAAGTTATAAGTTTTTGGTCGAAAACTCCTTTGGTCGAAAACGTTTTCGGTCAAAGATTTCGATCGAAATGTTTTAACTATATATAGTTGTTTGTTTGTACCTTTTGTAGGAGAGTAGTCATTTTTGTGCAAGCGTGCTTAGATCTGAACTGATTGTAATCTCTTGTATTCTCTCAATTTAGTCAAGTGTAATTACAAGTTTACCAATGGAATCTACGTATTTGATGTTACATCTTGTTTATGTGGCGGTTTTCGTTATTATTCTCGCTTGATTCGGTTTATTCGATTGTTATTGGATTCTAGATTGTTTTCGCCTCTCAAGGAGTATTGTGCAGATTATATGCTTGATTATCACAAGATCAGTGGGATTCACAAGTGGTATCAGAGCTGTTGGTTATAGCTCGAGATATTCAAGCGTTTTTTCATCATTTGCAATCGAATCAGAGTGAATTTCCTAGCCATTTTCGTGTTTTCTGAGTCAAATTTGATGGAGATGAAGTTTAGTATCGATTTGGACATCTGATTTTGCATCCGAGGAGTTGCAGGTTGATTTTTGGTGTTCTTGAGAAGAAGCAATCAAAAAGTCTGGTGAAGGAGTCGAAAGCACATTTCGATCGAAAAGTCTTTTTGGTTGAAAGATTTCGATCGAAAATTTTTGACCGAAAACTCAGACGTGTTCGAAATCTCTAGTGTTCAAATACTTGACTTTTCGACCGAAAAGTCTTTGGCCAAAATAGTTTCCCATCGAAAACTTCATACTTGGAAGTTTTATTGTAATTTGTAGTCTGTTTCTCGGGTTGTGTAAGATGGCTGGAAAGGTGTTCGAGACTGAGAAGTTTGTGGGTAAGTCGCCACAAATTATGAAATCCATTGTAGATTTTTCTAACTAGAAGATACAGATGAAAGCATACTTCAGGTTTACCGAGCATACACTGTGGGACTCGATTGTGAAAGCTCCACATGTACCAAATATGGCTAATGCTGATGAACTTGTTCCAATAGCAGACCCAGACCAATACACTAAATATGACAAGAAGATGATTGAAAGGGATAACCGAGCCTTAGGTGCAATTATCCTTGCTTTGCCTACTGAACTATACTTAAATTTTGAACAACATGATACTGCTCGTGGGTTATGGAATGCATTATGTTTGAGGTTCGAAGGGAATGAGAAGGGCGAATCGCTTAGTGAACAAGTTACCCGATACACCACCATGATCAATAGGCTGAGAAAGATGGGAGTTAAGCTGGAAGAGTATGATGTATGTAAGAAACTGTTGGATTCACTTTCCGATACTTGGAGTATCCCGTATATGTTAATTAAGAACACCACTCCAGATCTGAAGAGTAAAACTCTTGATAACATCATTTGTCTGTTGGAATCCTATGAGCTTGAAGCAAAGAAAAAAGAGCTTAACAATCCTGATAAGTCACACAACACAAGCTCAGCCAATGCAACTCTATTCTCAGGATCTGGTGAAAGTAGTACCGGTGGATCGAAGGTTGACAAGTGTAAGAATTGTCGTGGATCTGAGAGTGTAAGTGGAGAAAAAGGTAAAGCGATTGGTCAGATTCCTGATAACCAGATTGCCTTGTTTGGTGCTTTCATGAATAGTTACAATGCTTTTGTGACTGCAAACTACAACCAGCCATTCTAGATGCTGAAGATCTTGTGCAAATCAATCTAGATGACATAGAGTACATGGACCTACAGTAGAAGATGGCCATGATTGCGGTTCATGCCAAAAAGTATTTGTAGAAAACTGGAAGAGATAAACTGCAATTCGGAAAGAAAGTTGGTTTTGACAAAGCAAAGTTGAGGCGTTATAACTGCCAACAGCTTGGACACTTTGCATATGAATGTCCAAAATAAAGCTGATGGAAATGGAGTTAAGCTAATCAAGCTTATTGATGAAGAAGATAAATCAAAGAAAGCTCCAACAGCACTTATGTCAAAGCAGCTACGCAACTGTGAGTGGGAGACTGAGATTGAGGATGCAGTGGAAGATTTTGATGAAGCTTTGATGGCTAAAGTTGAGAGTTTGGTGAAAGATGCAGTTGGAAAAAGTGAAGAGACTTTAAATGCCTTGAAAGCTGACAACAAAGGAAAAGCTATTGAAACTAATTCAGGAGAATCATTTGAGAATGACAGTGAGGTAAATTCTGAAAATACTTCATTTACTTGTTCTTCTGACTGTTTAGAGCATATGCAGAACTATCATGCAGCGAATGAGTTTTTAATTGCTGAGAATTATAAGCTAAAGCCGAGAAATAAAGAAATTAATCAGAATGAGGTCACCTATACTTGAAAACTAAAAGCATTATTGAAAAATAATGTTACATTTAAAGAATATCTGGATAAAAAGGATGTTTTAATAAAAGATCTTTCTGAAAAATTAATCGCTTATGAAACCGATCTTATTAAAGAACGTGTTTTGATTTCAAAGTGGAAAATGCAGAGAAACATTCTTGATGAATGTGTGGGTAAACGAAGATTGGTTTATATTAATGATGGTTTAGGTTATAACAAAGTACCTCATGTTGATAATTTTGTGCCTTTTCCTGAGCCTCATGAGTCAAATGAGTTGATTAGTGAGAGTGATGCTATTTTTCATGATATGTATATTAGTGCAGATACTAAGACGGGTATAGTAGAAGAAGAAGTTGGTGTTGATGGTGCTAAGAGTTTCTCTGCTTTTGAAAAGCAACGTTCTAGAGAATTTGTTAGATATTTTAAACAGTACTTTGACTATGATTGTGTTTCCAAGAAGTTTGTAAGAGCATGTGATAAACATGCTAATGACATTGTTTCTGATGTTGGTACTTTGAG
This sequence comes from Smallanthus sonchifolius, assembly GCA_023525975.1. Classification (NCBI taxonomy): domain Eukaryota; kingdom Viridiplantae; phylum Streptophyta; class Magnoliopsida; order Asterales; family Asteraceae; genus Smallanthus; species Smallanthus sonchifolius. The sequence goes on from CM042033.1 coordinate 17,481,391, forward strand.
TGATTTTTCATGCACTAATAATACTGATTGTGATGATTCTGGCTGTGTTTCTGAGGTGTCATCTACATCTTCGTTTTTTGATAAAGTAGTGCATACTTCAAAAGACTATGTGACAATATGCAAAGCAAATTTTGTATTAGAAGTTGTTATGCTTGATGAATTTGGAAATCCTTTGTTAAAAAAGTACGATCTTTCGAGTGAGATGCCAAAGAAAAATGAGTATATTGCTCCAGAAAACCATATTTTAACAAGTGAATCAGAAAGCAGAGTCAAAGTTGTTATAAAGTCAGCAAGTCAAAGTGAAGTCATAAATTCTAGGAAAGCTGAGGTCAAAGGCAAATCTCATGATATCAAAGACCAGTTCATTGATGTCAAGGATGAGCCTAAACAAACAAACAACAAGGTTGTTAAAGTCTGTGGTTAACTGAAAGGTGATTGTGTAAAGTCAGCGTTTGATGCTCGAGAATGCTCAAAGTTGAAGTCAAATGATCAGTCAAAGTATAATACAAAATCAAAGTTCAGGTCCAAATCAAGTGAACAAACAAAATTCAAGTCAATGTCAAAAGTTAAAAGCTACAATTGCTATACTTGTGGTCAAGCAGGTCACTTTGCTAGAAACTGCAAACACAAAGCAGTAGTGTCAAAGCAAAGAAAATTTAGTGAGAAAACAAAGAAGAGTCCAAGTCAACAATCGACTGAAGAAGCAAAAGTATTCGAGTCCAGAGCGATTCAAAAATACAGTCGTGATTATATGATTTCTAGAAATTTTGTTGATTGTTGTTTGAATGATTTTCATACTTATAGATTACCAATTTTTATGGAAAAGAAAGTCCAGAATGGACCAAGATATGTGAAGAAACAATCACTTCAAGAAATTTTTCAAAACAAAAAATCATTAAGAAATATGAAAGAAAAGATGGTTGTTTTTGGAAAGTGAAAAATGATAATTTGTCTTCATATAACTTTGAAACAAATGATCTTTTGAATGTGAAAAGGAAGGAACAAGTTGTTGTGACTAAGACTGCAAATAGTCAAAGTAAGCCGGGATCTAAGATGATCTAGGTACCTGTTTGTCATAAAAAACTACTTGAATGTGCAGAGTAAACCGGGGAGGACTATCAACAATGCTTGGTATATTGATAGCGGTTGCTCAACATGACATGACAAAGAGAGATATTAAGTGATTTCAGATCTTTTGATGGAGGATTTGTTGCTTTTGCTGGAGACAAGAAGGGTGATAAAATTTCTGGGCAAGGAACTGTGTCAAATGATCTCGTTACACTTGAGAAAGTGAATTATGTGTCACAGCTGGAGTACAAATTGTTGAGTGTGTCACAAGTTTGTGATAAAGACATTCCAGTTCATTTTACTGCAAAAGAGTGTTTATTTCTAAAACTTGGGATTGAAATTCCTGAAGAGATGATCTTGATGAGAGCATCGAGACGGTTCAACACATACGTGGTGGATATGAATAATCATTCAACACCCGTGAATGTGTCATGCTTATTGTCGAAAGCCACTGACTCTGAGTCTTACTTGTGGCATAGACGTCTGGTTCATGTAAACTTAAATAATATCAACACTCTGGTAGATCTTGTGCGAGGCTTACCAAAGAAAGAGTTTGCACTTCAAGATAGTTGTTTATCATGTGCAAAGGTAAAGCAACATAAGAAGTCTCATCCTGCAAAAACAATAAATTCTTTCACTAGACCTTTGTTTTTAATTCACATGGACTTATTTGGTCCAGTTCGTGTTCGTAGCATTGCGATGAAATTGTATTGCCTTGTCATCACACATGATTTCTCAAGATTTTCATCGGTGTTTTTCCTTGTTTCCAACGATGAAACATCTAAAACTGTCATTGAATTTATTAAAAAAATTGAGAATATCTGTGATACTAAGGTGTCAATTATTCGTAGTGATAACGACACGGAGTTCAAAAATGGTCTGAAAAATTCGTTTTGTGAAGAAAAGGGAATAACACAACAATTTAGTGCTGTAAGAACTCCGCAGGAGAATGGGGTTGCTGAAAGGAAAAACCGTACTCTTATTAAAGCAGCTAGGACGATGTTGGCTGATTCTCGTCTTCCGATTATTTTCTGGGCAGAAGAAGTTAATACAGCCTGTTACGTGTTGAACATAGTCTTAATGGTCAAACAACATATGAAGACTCCATATGAGCTGTTATTTAAAAGAAAGCCTTATGTCAAGTTTTTCCGAACGTTTGGATGTTCGTGTACTCTCTTGAACACTTCAGATTCTTTGTCAAAATTCGCAGCTGTTGGAGATGAATGTTATTTCTTGGGCTACTCATCTTATCAGAGAGAGCATTTCGGGTTTATAACAAGAGAACCAAGATAGTTCAAGAATTATATTATGTTGAATGGCAAGAGTCTACTATTACTCATGATCAGAATGGACCGGATTTGTTCTTCGATGCGAATGTGATCTTCAAAACTTTTGATCAGAAATTTTCAGAAGGTTTAAGTATTGCAAGTTCTTCAGGCACAACAGATGATCTTTCAACAAGTGTTAATCATAATGTTAATGATTTCATGATTGGTCCTCAACCTGTAAGGGTTCAAGTTGAAAATTCAGAGGAAATTTCATCATCAACACAGACTCAAGAAGTACAAATTGATAATTTGGAGAATGAAGAAAATTCTGAAGCAGCTCAACCTGCTAATGATGATCAAGTTACTACAGATGTGCAGCAAGAAGATTCTGTTTCTTCTGATAGTCAAGATGATCATCAAACTTCTTCGAGTAGAATCTATCAACAACTCATCTGAAATCAATATCACAAATTTTCCTGTGACAACTCAAGTAGAAGATGTTCAATCTCAATTCTGTTCATCCTGTTCAAAATATAATTGGATCAATTGAGGAAGGAGTGAGAACAAGAAGTCAATCACGAGTTATAAACATTTGCTTGTATTTGTGCTTCTTATCTCAAGAGGAACCCAAAAATGTTACCATTGCACTTCAAGATTCAAATTGGATTGAAGCAATGCAGGAAGAACTTTTGTCGTTCAAGAAATTAAATGGTTGGCATTTGGTGGATTTGCCAGAAGGAAAGTATCCCATTGGTACAAAATGGGTGTTTCGGAACAAAAGAGACCATCGCGGGATTGTTGTGCGTAACAAACCCAGATTGGTTGTGCAAGGTTTCTATCAAGAAGAATGGTTGGATTATGATGATGTCTTTGCACATGTGGCCAGAATTGAAGCTATCAGAAATTTTCTAGCTTATGGTTCATATATGAAATTCAAGGTATATCAAATGGATGTGAAAACCGCATTTTTATACCGGGTTGTTAAAGAAGAAGTTTATGTGAATCAACCACTAGGATTTGAAGATCCTGAGCACCCGTTTCAAGTCTACAAGCTGGATAAAGCGCTCTATGGTTTGCATCAGGCACCTCGTGCTTCGTATGAAATATTGTCCACGCATCTGGTTACAAATGGTTTTTCACGAGGAACAATTGACAAGACCTTGTTTTTAAAGGAGTTCAGAGATGATCTGTTGCTAGTTCAAGTGTATGTGGATGATATTATTTATGGTTCGACGAACGAGAATTTGAATAGAGAATTCGAAGGTGTCATGAAGCTAAAATTCGAAGTGAGTCTTATGGGTCGGATGCAGTTTTTCCTTGGTCTACAAGTAGAACAATCTGAGTCGGGTATACTTATTCATCAGGCGAAGTATGTTAATGACATTTTGACAAAGTTTAACATGAAAGACTTTAAAGCTGCTTCTAATCCCATTACTCCTCATGAACCTCTCTCTCTGGATCCAGCCAGATTTGAAGTTAATCAGAAGTTTTACCGCTCCATGATCGGTTCTCTTATGTAGTTAACCACTAGTCGACCGGACATCATGTTCGCTGTATGCTTGTGTGCTAGATATCAGGCATCACCCCAAGAATCGCATGAAACTACTGTCAAGCGGATTCTGCGCTATTTAATAGGTCATGTTATACTTTGTCTTTGGTACACGTCAGAGTCTGATTTTAATCTATATGCTTTTACTGAAAGTGATTATGGACGTTGTGGTTTAGATCATAAATCTACATCCGGTGGATGTCAGTTTTGGGGGGCACGCTTGGTGTCCTGACAGTGCAAGAAACAGACGAATGTTTCCACACCAACTGCTGAAGCTGAATACACATCTGCCTCTAGCTGTTGTTCTCAAGTAATCTGGATTCAGCATCAATTTTTGGACTTTGGTATAAATTTTCTTGACACGCCAATTTTTTGTGATAATGAGGTCGTGCTGGGCATTGTGAAGAATCCACTCCAACACTCCAAAATGAAACACATTGCAATCAAGTTACATTTTATTCGTGATTTTTTCGATAGCGGTTTGATAAAGGTGGTCCACGTTGATACCTTAGAGCAAAAAGCCGACATTTTTATAAAAGTTTTTTCAACTGATCGGTTTAACTCTTTGGTTGAAATGTTGGGGATGATATATTTTTTAGGACAATTTAAAAAAAATAATAAATGAATAAATAAATAAATAAAAAAAGGGTTTTTGAATAAAGTCCGTTTTTGATTGAAAGACCATATTTGTTCCGCAAAAATAATTTTTTTCCCTTCTTCTTTGTTTAAGTGTTTTCTATTAGTGATAAAATTGTGTTATGTTACTTCATTTAAGTATTGTGTTATGTTTACTATGTGTTTTTATGTGTTTTTATCTTACAGTTACTGTGTTTAAGGTACATCATAATTATAGGGGGAGAATAAAAGAAAATGAAAAATATGCAAAATAAAATAAGTGAAAGTACTTTGTGAGTATGTTCTTTGTGAAGTTGTGACAAATAAACTGATATGCTGATGTTGAAAATTGTGCTGATCTGAGTCTGATAGTGAAAAAAAAATATGTTGAAAATGTGACTGATTGGCGTGCATATAGGAAATGACAGTACATTTGTATTCTGAGCTTATGCATGAATCGGATATGATGGTGACATCAGTTACAATTATTGATGTGTCGGTAGGATCTGCATGTAATAAACTAGGCGATATTTGTGTGATTAACTAAATTGCAATCTTTGTGTTTTACCCACATCGAATATCGGTTGTTTCATCTAATTGCTAGGTGAATCTAGACATGCCATGAGACCGGGATCTTGATTCGTTCTTAGCACAATTTTTTTGTTCAAGTGCCTATATCCGTCAAATATATAATCTAGAGTTAAACATCTCTTATACAGCTGATGGTTCTGGTGAAAATCTCGGATAGAAGCCGGGAAGTCAGTCTGTTCGCCCTTGATTTAGCTTCTGAATTCATTGTATATCTAGATAATAGTTGGATACCCACTACTCGAATCATCTGATTCCATACAAATCTCATATCCATATGAATCAACCAGACTCTTCACATTACGTACATATTCATCTGAATCGATCATGATTTCATATATCATTCATCCCACTCTATACATCATCCATTTCATTTGAATCAATATGATTCTGTGCTTATTCTCTCATAAACCAAGACAGGTATATTCAAATCCACTTGGATTATTTTTCCTGTGCTAAGACTACTACCTTCATGCTGGAGATTGGACCATGTTCTTGTGAAATCTTACATTGCACTTAAGTTTTTCCATCTCGATTGTGGGTTACACATTGTATTGATTAATATTACCTTAATTGTCACACGGTATTTGCTGAAACAGGATGCATGAGTTTATGTGGAAAAATATACTGGCAATCAATATTTAACTGTATAGATCCTGACTTGATATGCAGTGTAATGAGACAGTGTACATTTATTATCCTATGTCAATTTCAGTTTACCAAAAAGATAATGAACATCTCAAATAAAAGAAAAATTCAAAAGGAATAAATGAAGGTGTGGTATCTTATTGTTGGTTTACATATGTTTGCTATTTGTCTCATAATAACTGATTATGAATTAGTATGTATTAGTTTGATTAGAATAAATGTTGTTGCTCGTTATATATATAAGTGTTATGTGCTAAGTATAAATAGTTTTTTGTGTCTGAAAATCATCAAAAACTTGGGAACATGTCTTAATGATATTGATTTCGGACATGTGAAATAAAGGTTGAAATTTTACAAGTATAAAGTTTTTGGTCAAAATCTTGTTAGGACATGTTTTGTAACTGTTGATAAAATTCTGTATAAGTTCACAGAGAGGCGAACTTAACAAGTTCGCCTAAGAATCTTTAGGAGCGAACTTGTTAAGTTCGCCTAGCCTATTAGAGGCGAACTTAATAAGTTCGCCTAAGCATCTTAGAGGCGAACTTAATAAGTTCACCTAAGCATCTTTGAGGTGAACTTGTTAAGTTCGCCTATGGCAGAACATGTGTCTATAAATTGAGTTTCAGAGTCTGTTTAGAGGAGAGCAGCAGAGTAGCATTGAACAGAACTGAACGAATTGTCCGATTGAGTCTGTAAACTCTATGATTGTTGGAATACAAGCTTGAATGTTATTTACGTGATTGTTTCTATTGTCTTTTGTGTATACAATTGTTGATTCAGTTGGATTCCGCACTCCGCGTTAACAATACGTCTTATCACGAGAATGATCCGTAGAAGAGCCATGTGGACCTACAAGTGGTATCAGAGCTTATGCTCGTGATTCTTGGTGATTTGAGACAGTTTTGTATGCAAATTGACAAGAAATTGATCATTTTTTTGATTTTTCATTTTCAATGGAGTTTACAAGTTCTTGAAACAGATTTTGCTACTGATTTGGTGTTTTTGAAGTGGATTTTGAAGAAATTGATCCGATAGAACGGTTCTAATTGAGAAAATACACAATCCTACAGTTTAATTTGGTCTAATTCCTTCAAATCAATGAATTATGAAGATTTTTGGTGAAGTTTTGTTCATGTTTTTGAGTTGAAGCTGTTCTTGATTTTGATTCTGCTGAAGCAAGCGAACTTGCTTAATTGGTCTGCAGGCGAACTTAGCAGGCAAACTTGTCAAGTTCGCTTCTCTCAAATTAGGCAAACTTAATTTTTAGGCGAACTTAATCAGATTTCTGGATTCTGGTTTAAGCGAACTTATTAAGTTCGCTTCATATTAAATTCGCTTGGGGTCAAGTTCGCTTGAGGTCAAGTTCGCTCAGTTAAGCTCAGGCGAACTTAATAAGTTCGCTTAGGAAGTATCAGGCAAACTTATCTAGTTCGCTAGAGTTATTAAAAAAAAAAATTTGGCGGGAAATTTTTTTCGGATATTTTCGCAAAAATTTCAAAATGTCAATTTCATGTGATGATAATGATATTGGAACTATGCCAACGAGGCTTTTGTGCATATCAGATTACAGTAGCTGGAAAGTCCGGTTCGAACAGTTCGTATTAGTAACTGCTGAAAATTTTTGGAGACCAATAATAGAAGGATATGTGCATCTTACTTTTGACTTTCTGGAATTTTGTGATGTTCCTAAACCAGTGACAGCTCTTACTAAAGTAGAAAAGCAGAATTTTGATCGAGAGATGAAAACGTGTGAAACTTTAACGATGTCTTTACCAAAAGAAATCATTCATAGTCTCTGGAAGTATCCAACTTCAAGAGATCTATCGGAAGCATTGAAGAAAAAGGGTGAAGCTACTACTCAAGCGTTTGTGGTCTTGATCAATGAAGTATTAGAGAAGCAGGGTGATTCTCAAAGTGATTCTTCTGCATATTTAACTAATAGTGAGAGTATTTGTTCTAGTGAAAGTACTCAATCTACTGAGACTGATGTGATGAGTGAAGAAAGCTTTTAGACAGTTGAAGATGATTTGAGTGTATCAGAAACTGATGCAGAGCCTGTCATTGTTGATAAAAAGAGTGAAGCTGATGATAACGTATTCATGGCTCCTGGCGCATCTTCTTCAGAAGTAAAGGCTGAGGTAGTTTCTAACTTTGAAACGTTTTGTTCTAACTGTATTTCAGTGAAGGATAAAATGATGAGGGTTATGGATGACAATGTAAACCTCATTTGTGATATGAAATCGATGCACACGGTAAACCAGAAATTAAAGGATAATGAGAATGTGTGTATTGAGAGAATAGAATCACTGAAGAAGGATATAAATTCTCTGACTTTGAAGATCAAAGAGCAGGCATATCACCTGGATATGTCCTTTGCAGAAATTGAGAAAAGAAATAATGATCTTGTTGAGAAAGATAAGGAACTAACTGAATCTAAAGCAGAGGTTATCAGATTACATAGAAAGTTAGAAAGCTTTGGAAATTCATCATTCTTATTAGAACATTATCATAATAATACTAAAGAGGGGAAGGTAACTAATGGTATTGGTTATGTTCATCCACCATTCAATGGGAATTATTCTGTTACACCTGAGATTATAAAAGATGAGGATTTAGATCCTAAGACTGTGTTGAAAGTGAATCCAGTCACATGTGAAGATATGGTGTATTCTGATGAGAGTGATGATGAATATTTTGATGAAGCTAAGGTAGAGGGGATACCGAAAGAGGTTAAGAAAGAAGACTCAAAGGTTGATTCTAATTCATCTGGAAATTATACATTTGGAAGTTCTTCAAATTCAAGGAGAGTTCCCTATGTCAGAAATTATACAGACAGGCGTACATGTTTTCATTGTAATGAGATGGGACACATTGTGGTGACATGTCCTTACAAAAATAAAAGGGAAGAAGAATGTAGTTCCTGAGAAGATGAAGCCTGAATCAAAACTTGTTGCAAAATCTGGAGTTCCAGAGAAATAAAGCCAAAAGAAGTTCATGTAGGAGAATCTTCTTCAAGTGCATCTTATCGTGTGAAGATTCTTTATATGCGAGAATATAGTGAGAAGAGATCTTGCTTTTACTGTGGTCTTGTGGGTCACATTCGGATTGCTTGTCCTCACAACGCTAAAGGTAACCGACATGTTACTCCAGAAAAGGTAAGAACTCTTGGTAAGCCTTATGTTAACCCAAATGTGGTTAAACCTCATGATACACCAAAGGGTAATTCAAAATATGAGGTTAGGCTTTCTAGACTTCAAAGACGGAGGCGAAACAGAAGATTGAGAAAACTTTTAGAACAACAAGAGTTTTCACAATCAAATCAATTTTCAAATGAAAGAAATTGTTCAAACACTTCACATTTTAAGCAAAAATAACTTAATGAACAGAAGTATGTTTGGAAATCTCAAGTTTCTGTTTCTGACTCGTCGGCACAATCTCCGAAAATTGATGAGAGATTTTATTGTGAATTGAGTGAGGTTTATTATTTTGATACAGATGAACGACCCATGACTACCATGGCTTGGGTCCCAATTTCAAATTAATGTTTCTTGTTAGATGTGCAGGATTTACCAAGAGGGACTATTAATACCATTTTGGTTGTTGATAGTGGGGGTTCTAAGCACATGACAGGGAATGACATCTGTAAAGAGTAAAGAGTTGTTGATAACTGAGAATATATTTGATTCAACGACTTGATGCTCAAGGGGGAGAATATGTCACACACAATGTTTTGGAAAGAGTTTTACAGAGTCCAAATGATAACCTGAAACTTAGGATGACGATGGTGAGCATAAAGTCGTTGATGCAACCATTTAACTAGTTGAGGGGGAGTCTACAGGACAGGGGGAGTACAGAACTGTGTTGGTGACAAAGGCAATGACATTCAATTACATTACATCGGTTTGAGTTTTTAATTGATTAACTTGCTTAATTCTGAGTAACCAAGTAAAATGTTTTTCTTAAAATGTTTTCATGGAAGGTTTATTTTCGTTTGTTTTACTATCTTTGAAAAAGATTTTGAAAAAGATAAAATCGACATTACTTGAAGTTAAAGAAGAGATGATAGTACATCAGTAGATGTTCTTTCACACATGACCTTAGATTGAGTGGTTGGTGCTTTATATTAATATATCTGAATTATATGTTTTGATCTAAACTTCAGAGACTACACAAATAGGAAATGATAGTGTTGTGTATACATATAATTTGAATTGTCAGTAGACTAAAAGCGTCACTACCATTAGTAGTGTGAAAACGTAATTGCATATGTTACAACTGTGATTTGAACCCATTTTATGCCTGGGTGTGTGTGTTAAAAGATCACTATCAGATAAAGAATATTAGCTTTTAATAAAGATTTTTCTATGAGATCAGTTTCGGGTTATGTCCTTAGCACTATTCATTCGATTTGCTTCAGTGCCCATGTCCTGAAAAGCATGCAATTTGAAGTATAATCAAGATGTGTACTTGACAACATCGGTCAAACATATACTAGCCCTTGGATTATATTGATAAATCATCTTTACTGATAACAGTTGGATCCACGTACCTGAATCTTATGATTCCACATATATAAGCCAAAACATTGAATCATTCGATTCTGAATCTCATTGATTCCTATACAATCCAATTTGGATTATGCTATACATGTGCTAAGTGATGTCTCCTCATTCTGGAAATTCGGATAATCTTTAGTAAAATCTCATATGTCTTGAAGATAATGCATTTACTTTCTGTTGGCATACTAGTGGGGTACACGTTGTATTTCATACTTAAATGGTACCTTAACTCACAAGAAAGTGGGAATGAGATGCTTTAGTTTCAAATCTTATAATACTGATAATTTGAATTTGTGTGTCATAGCCTTATCCTATTTTCTTTAAATGTTTATCGCGTATCATAACATGCAATATGAAAGTCTTGAAAAGATAGAGTATGATAATCTTGAAAGATATTGGTTTGATTGGTCAAGGCTTGAAAGAATGACATAGGATACCATTTGATATTATATGGATTTTGTATCCAAGATGTGTGATTGATATCTCATATATACTGATATGATCTTCTTACCCGTGATGTTCGACCAAAAAGATGTGATTTTGTATTTTACATTTCAGTTTATATAGAGAAAAACCAAAAAAGATTTTGTGTTTCTTATGTTTGAAAAACCAAAAAGATTTTATTTTTCCAGCTTCCATGGAACTCTTAATTGTTGGTTATTCTTGGTTGTTCTCCTTTGCATAAACTGAAAATTGCAGACAGAAGTTGATAAGGGGTCATTCTCCCAAGTTTTCTTCTAGAAATAAAGAGAGTGTGCAGATGAACAAGACGGAGACTACAGTGTGTTGATGATATATGAAGACGGATGACAATCTTCTAAAGCTGTTGTTAAGGGGGATTCTGTTGGAGCATATTCTGGTGACAACGAGCTTGAAGATATTATGTCTTAGTCTTAGAGTCTTTGACTTGTAATTGATAGAATTGTTAGCAACAGTTAAAGGGGAGTCTGTTAGGACATGTTTTGTAACTGTTGATAAAATTTTGTATAAGTTCACAGAGAGGCGAACTTAACAAGTTCGCCTAAGAATCTTTAGGAGCGAACTTGTTAAGTTCGCCTAGCCTATTAGAGGCGAACTTAATAAGTTCGCCTAAGCATCTTAGAGGCGAACTTAATAAGTTCGCCTAAGCATCTTTGAGGCGAACTTGTTAAGTTCGCCTATGGCAGAACATGTGTCTATAAATAGAGTTTCAGAGTCTGTTTAGAGGAGAGTAGCAAAGTAGCATTGAACAGAAGTGAACGAATTGTCTGATTGAGTCTGTAAACTCTATGATTGTTGGAATACAAGCTTGAATTTTATTTACGTGATTGTTTCTATTGTCTTTTGTGTATACAGTTGTTGATTCGGTTGGATTCCGCACTCTGCGTTAACAATACTTCTTATCACGAGAACGATCCGAAGAAGAGCCATGTGGACCTACAAATCTCTTGCTCGAAATCTTTTGTCCGAAAAGTTTGATCAAAATCTGTTACGTCTGAAAAGTGTTTGTCCTAAATCGTTTCCGATCGAAATCTTGAAATCTATATATATGGACATTTCGATCGAAAACAGTTTCACCACCTTGTTCAGTTTCCAAATGCTCTGTTGAGAAATTGGTTGAGTACAAATATTTCGAGCGATATCTCGTGAATGTGACGTCATCAGCGTTCTTCTGAGTTTCCGATCATCAAGGTATGTTTTCATGATTCGTAGAGGTGTATAGTTTAGATCCATGGCCTTAGATTAAATTTGAATATGAATCGACCGAAATCTCTGATGAATTGCCCGAAAAGTCCTTGAATGGACCGAAATCTCTTTTGGATGGAAATGAAGAGTCACTGATGTGTCCGAAATCAGTTTTCGATCGAAAGGGCTTTCGGTCGAAAAGTTTTAGGTGGAAATTTTGATCTAATTCGAGTTTTCGATCGAAAAATCTGAAGTTTTTTATCATAGAGTTTTTTATTGAAAAGTGAAGTTTTTGGTTGAAAAGTGTTCAGATTGAATTCTGTTAAGTTTTGAGTTTTCGATCGAAAAGTGTTTCGACCAAGAGTTTCCGGTCGAAATCTTTGGAGTTGTGAATTTTTCAGAAATTTCAAGATTTTCTAACTTTTGGTGTTTGTCGTTTCAGTCATGAATCGACTAAAGTTTGAGCCTAGGAACAACATTTGTGCATGTCTTACGTCATCTACAAGCAAGTCAAGAGGTTATGAGCAGATAGTCAAGTTCTTAAACCAATCAAGAATCCATACTGCCATCTCAACTCAAGTTCAAGTGTTTGAAAGACATATACGAGAATTCTGGGAGAATGTTGAGTACAAACATGTCAAAAAAGAGATTTGGATTCAAAGCACAGTGGGTGGTAAGAAGATCAAAGTTACAGAGCAAACTATTAGATAAGTGTTAAATTTCAGAGATTCGCCAGACTATCCTTATAAAATTAGCTACACACGAGTATCCGGTATTGTGATTGCCATGGGATATAAAGGAGAATTTCAAAGAAGGCAAGTGACAAAGACTATGTTTGGGAAGCAATGGAGATACCTCGTACATGTTGTTATTCATTACTTAAGTCCAAGGACAACAACATTTGATCAGATTGGCGAAGTATTTAGCCGTGCTTTGGTTTGTTTGGCTACACACCGAAGATTCAACTATTCAAGGATGATTTTTGAAGCCATGATAAATAACTTTGTCGGTCCGAGGCAGAATTTCAAGTTTCTACTTTATCCGAGATTCGTTCAGATGATAATAAATACTTTACTGCCAGACTTACCAAATGATGGAATTGAGTTACCATTAGGGCAAATGACCGAAGTTATTTTCAGTAGCATGAATACCGTCAGAAAGAAAAGTAAGTTCAGTGGGACAGAGACTCCGTTATTTCCTAACATGATTATTGATGTCCCAGATCTAGATTTCAATGTGGATGATGAAGTTGACGACCTATTGGATAGTGGTGTTGAGGATAATGACGGTGATGATGATGAAGATGGAGGTAATGATGGTAATGATGGTGGTGTAGGTAACGCTGATCAAGTGAATCAAAATGTGGAAGATGAACCATAAGTGAATATAGAACAACCGGTGAATGAAAGTACTCGAGTTAATGTTGAACAGACTGTGAATGCTGAAGTCAATGAACCTGTTGTTAAACAGACTGAAGAAGTTCATGAAGAGGTTCAAAATGAAGAAGTTATTACTAATGAAGTGATTATTACTCCAGAGGCAGAAACAACAGAAACTTTTTCAACAAAGAAAAGAAAAGAAGCTGATAAAGAAACAACCGTGCCTTCTATACCTCCTCCGTCTAAGGGTATCATGTTCAAAAGTCCCGAAGGCAAGAGAATGAAAAATATGGCTAAGAGAGATGTAGCTGGTAAAGGCAAAGGAAAAGAGATTCCAGAGAAACCTAAAGTCAAGCCATCGAGAGACTATAACTTGGTAGATGAAGAGTTTATGAACTTTGCAACTAGAGAGACTGCTGATACTGTGAGCCAATTGAAGACACAGATTGCAAATTTACAAGGCAGAGAAGCAGTGAGTTCAAGAGAAATCTGAGAACTTCGTGCAGAGAGTAGTCAACAAAAGATAATAATTGGACAACAACAAGTTCAAATAAATCAGTTGCAGAATGTTGTACAAGATGTACTTAGGCATCTTGGCCTGCAGTCAAAATCAGATAATGTTATTCCTCCATCCAACCTTGTGAATCAAAGTGATGTGAATCAGGAAGGACCATCTACAGCAGAACCACATAGTGTTTCATCTCCTGTAAATGAAGCAACTATATATGGATCACAAGGTATGTTTGATGTTGATTGTCTACTTAATAATCAAGGTGAAGGAATGGAAATTTTTTATATTAAAAAAAAGATGCTGAAGATGATGATAAAGAGAAAGAGAAAGAGAAAGAGGAAGAGAAGGAAGTAGTTATTACTGGGGAAAAGAAAGACGATGACAAGCCGTAAGATGACGATGATAGTAGCAGTGATGGTACTGGTAACATTGGTGGTGGATCAAATGAAAATGCTTCAAGTGATGCAAATGATTCGAACAAAGTTTATGAAAAGTATGAATATAAAGAGAAGCAAACGTATGTTGAAAATGATGGGTCGGTGATTGGAATGATTGATAAGATTGTTAGTGATACTGAATCATTTGATGTTCATGATGATGAAGATAAATCAACTGAAGCACCAAAGACCAATGTTAGTGACAAAAGTTTGTGGTGGAAGATTAGAGAGAAACCATCTATTGTCGAATAGGTTACTCAAAAGATTCGTAATCCAAAAAATCATTGACTGGACAGATACTTAGTTGGATGTACGATAATGAGAAAAAGATGTATGTTATGAAGAGGGTTAATGGGGATATTTAATATTTTTCTACAAGTCATAAGCTACAGACATTGCCAAGATGGGATATCAGAGAATTAAGTCGCCTGAACTTAATAAATCCAACAAATTGCACTATTGCTTCTGCATTTTAAACATTCTTAAGGCATCAGTGTGAGCAAGATATATTTACTTCTTTCAATCCACAAGTTGCTAAGTGTGAAAAGATAAAGAGAAAGTACAGATCAACTACTCAAAGAAAGTTCATATACATAGTCAATCCAGCTGATACGGTGACGACTGTGTACATTCCAGCAAGACGAGAATGTTTTATCAAAGCTTTTTTTAGATGGGAGTATCACAGTCTAACTCATGAAGCGGTTATCACACAGAAAGAATTACCTGAAATTAGAATCTTCGATCTGATGGATTTGTTTAGTTTCTCTGATGAAGATCTGAAGATTCTTTATCACAATCCAATCCAGTGTGACATGAGTACTATGATAAAGACTGAAGCAAAATTGTACATGCGTGTGGTTGCAAGATGTCTCTCGATGCGATATGAAGCGAAGATGATCAAGAAAAGATTAGCAGATCTAGAAGCTAAGCGAGTAAAAGTTGAAACCAAGCCGACAACAGACAACAACTGAAGACTTGATGTTCAATGGACTAGGGGGAGATTGTTGGAACCTAGTAGTCCATAGAAATCAAGTTAATCTTAAATTGTACAGGTTATAAGTTTTCGGTCGAAAACTCCTTCGGTCGAAAACGTTTTCGGTTAAAGATTTCGATCGAAATCTTTTAACTATATATAGTTGTTTGTTTGAACCTTTTGTAGGAGATTAGTCATTTTTGTGCAAGCGTGCTTAGATCTAAACTGATTGTAATCTCTTGTATTCTCTCAATTTAGTCAAATGTACAAGTTTATCAATGGAATCTACGTATTTGATGTTCCATCTCATTTATGTGGCGGTTTTCGTTATTATTCTCGCTTGATATGGTTTATTCGATCGTTATTGGATTCTGGATTGTTTCCGCCTCTCCAGGAGTATTGTGCAGATTATATGCTTGATTATCACAAGATAAGTGGGATTCACAATGCTTTTGATTTCGATTAAATTGGTTCATCATTAGCATTTGAAACAGGTCGCATAACGTTTTCGCACTATTTGCGTGCATTAACGGCTTCAAATTCAAACATTTGAAACTGATTTTGGGTCGTGTTTGACTTTTCAGGGTCAAAATCGGATTCAGGGTTCAGTATGGGGTAAACGGGTTCAATTTGGGGGTTCAAACGAATTTGTTGGGTGTCAACAGGTGTTGAGGGGGTTCAAGTGTTATGCAAGGGGTTCAAGACCATATTTATTTGATTTTAATTCATTTTAATTATTTATAAAAATTGATTTTATAAAATTTTAAAAAAAAACTAAACATTATATGTTTTATTATAAATCTTTTATAAAGGAATAAATTCCACTTTTATAAATTACAAATTGTATAAATGGTTTGTTTAATATAATCAGATATATATATATATATATATAGTATGGGGTTATGCTAGGAAAGGAAAAAAGCGTAGGAAGTGTAGGAATGATTTTTAGCCATTGATTTTGGAGATAGATGGTTCTCAACATGCCACATAAAAGGGGAGGGAATTTAGAAGCTGGAAGGGTATAATAGTAATTGCCTCTAAGAGAGAGAAATAACATACACATGCACCTTCCACCCCCATTTCTTAAACGTTTATATCTTTTTTATACATCATTATTTTTTTTTTAAATTATACCATAAAATCGAGCGTTTTTGTATCTTTAAAACGAGTATGGTCTTGCTATATTTAAAAAAAATAACCGAACTGAGTTTGTACGTTTTTAATAGCGTTTTCATGACGTTTATTTATGACGTTTTTTATGGCGTTTTTTCAAGACGTTTTACATAACGTTTTTTTCATTGCGTTTTTTAATGGCGTTTTTTTATAACTTTTTTCACTGCGTTTTTCATGGACTTTTTTCACTATGTTTTTTCATGGCGTTTTTTCAAGACATTTTTCATTGTATTTTTTCATGACGTTTTTTTATGGTGTTTTTTTATGACGTTTTTTTCATTACGTTTTTTAATGGCGTTTTTTATGACTTTTTTCACTGCGTTTTTCATGGAATTTTTTCACTGTGTTTTTTCATGACGCTTTTTTCATGGTGTTTTTTCAAAACGTTTTTCATTGTGTTTTTTATAGCGTTTTTATGGCGTTTTTTTCACTGCGTTTTTTATGACTTTTTTCACTGCATTTTTCATGGACTTTTTCAACAGCGTTTTTTCATGACGTTTTTTTCATGGTGTATTTTTCATGGAGTTTTCTTGTGTTTTTGATTACCGATCGTGCGGAAAACAGAAAAAAAAACGCATGTTTTAGATTCTCCAACACCATCGTGGAATCGATATCTTTGTGTGTTCAGCTCTAGGAACACAAGAGTTGAAGGAGCTCGTACGCAACATGTTGATTTATAGTGTTTTTTGATACAATTACCTTTATGGTTTTAGGTGTTTTCTTTATGGTGTCTTCTTTTATAGTATTTTTGAACTAGGCGTGTTATGGTGTTTTTAAACTGACAACTTTATGGTGTGTTTTGAACTGTGATTGTGTAGAAAACAGAAAATGTGTTTTATGGTTTTTTTTTTTATGCAATTACCATTATGGGTTTAAGTGTTTTATTTATGGTGTCTTCTTTTGTAGTGTTTTTGAACTGGACGTATTATGGTGTTTTTAAACTGGACAACTTTATGGTGTGTTTTGAACTGTGATTGTGCAGAAAACAGAAAATGCGTTTTTTCAGATTCTCCAACACCTCCGAGGAATCGTTATCTTTGGTGTTCAGCTCTATGAACACGAGAGTTGTAGGAGCTCGTACGCGATCAAGCAAAAAATAGAAAACGCATTTCTGGACGCCATTACCATAATGGTTTTAGGTGTTTTATTTATGGTGTTTTTCTTTTCCAGATGAAACAAACTCTTTTAAAAATATCATAAAATCATCCGGTTCAAAAACACCAAAAACTTGCCCAGTTCTAAAACACCATAACACGCTCACTTCAAAAACACCATAAAATGTCCAGTTAAATGTTTTTTATGATTTTTTTAATTCATGACATTTTTATAGTATTTGTACATCGTTTTTTATGATGTTTTATAGAGTTTGTACAACCTAGTGTAAAAACACCATAAATAAAAAAACTCACTTAACACGTAATTTTTTTTTTAAATTTATATAACAATATTGTACTCATATCGAAGATAAAAAAACGCTCGTTATTATGGTGTAATTTTTTTTAAAATAATAACGCATTAAAAAGTTATGAACGTTTAAAAAATATGAGGGAATATCCATGTGAATTACATGTGCATATTTTGATCATTTGAAAAATCAAGCGCATGTTTCTTTCACGGTTTTGCCTTTCCCCATTGGTCCCCTCCTAGGATACATGTCACTCCATGGTGGCTTCCTACACTTTTTTGCATTCTTAAAATATCCATCCCCTGTATATATATATGGAGGATCCCCTAAGAAGGGGATTTTGCCTAAGTAGGCTAAGAAGGCATCCTATCCATCAAATTTGATGATCAAGGGCTGAGATTCAAGTGAAAAAAAATGTTAGCTTAAGGGGTATTTCTGGAAAAGCCACTTTTGTTGACTTTTTTTTAAATTCCCCCACTTTTTTTAAACGTACATAACTTTTTCATACGACATTATTTTTAAAAAAATTACACCATAAAATCAAGTGTTTTTTATCTTTAATTTGATTATAATATTGCTATATAAAAATGTCGATTTAAAAAAAGTTTTAAAAACTGTGCTGTATTTTTCTGAGTTGAAGATTTGTGCTGTATTTTTCTGTGCTGGGTTTCAGTGCTGAATTTATGTGTTGTATTTTTCTATAATGTATTTTCGTGCTGTATTTTTCCGTGCTGTATTTTTCCGTGCTGTTTTTTTCTTCTGTACTTTACTTTCCGTGCTGTATTTTTTTTAGCTATTTTTCTGTGTTGTATTTTTAATATGAAATGATTATTTTTATCTATTTTCCGGCTTAATGTTCACGACCGAGTCGTCGCAACGCTCCACCCACCACAACATGTGGGTATTCAACCCTAGTTAATATCTTTTTTTTATATTTTTTTTAAAAGGCAACCCTAGTTAAAATGATTGGTTTTTTAAAGGGAACCCTAATAATTTTTTTAGAACTCATTTCATCCTCGTTAATATCACAATCAACATCTAAAATCCATATCACTTTTTGTCTATTTATGTGATGTATTGTTGTGTTGAATTTCTGTTTTGTATTTTTATGCTGAATTTCTATATTGTATTGTTGTGGTTTATTTCTAAAATCCACCAAATTCAATAGAACAAAAATCTAGCACATTCAGAAGAACAAAAACTCCAGCACATTCAAAATATAAAAAAATCAAGCACATTCAGAATATAAAGAATCCAGCACATTCAGAAGAACAAAAAATCCAGCACATTTAGAAAAAAATAAATATAGCACAATGCAGTACCTTAAAAAAACATAAAATCTAGCACATTCTGAAGAATATAAAGCGAAAAAAATGCAGCACATTTTGAAGAATATAAAGCCAAAAAATCCAGCACAATCTTAAAAATACATAATCCTTTTTTTTATATCAGCGACGTAGGATTGCTCTGTTTTGGTGATCGATCAAGATCAAAACCATCAAGACATACCAAACCAAACCAAACCAAACGTGCCCAGTATAATCCCACACATAGCTAACGCTATTAGTAGGGTCTGGGGAGGGTGTGATGAGGGCAAACCTTACCCCTATCCCAAGGGATAGAGAGGCTGCTCCCGTTTAGACCCCCGGCTCCATGGGAAAGAAAAAGATAAAAATATAAATAAAATTAATGAGTAATAAAGTAAAATAAATCTAACAGTAATCTAGCAATTAGCAGTGTATGACTAGAGTATATTAGTCACAAGAAACACAACACACCTACAAGAAACAAGACATATGCAAAATCTTTGCTAAACAACTCTACTCTCCCACACAATGGGTCACTCATCCTAAAACCCTAATACGACGTCTCAATGAAATCCTATCATTGATCATGTCCTCTGAGAGGTGTAAATCTAGCAAATCAAGCCTAATCCTCTCATCCCACGTTAATTTCGGTCTCCCCCTGCTCCTTTTCCCCTCTACAACGAGAGTTTCCACCGTTCTCACTGGATCTGTGCTCTGTCTCCTCTTGACATGTCCAAACCATCTCAATCTTCCTTCTCTTATCTTATCTGAGATACATGTGACTCCCAATCTCTTCCGAACAACTTCATTTCTTATTCGGTCCTTTCTTGTGTGTCCACACATCCACCTCAACATCCTCATCTCAGCTACATCCATTTTTCGAGCTTGTGTCTTCTTGATGGCCCAACAATCGGTTCCATATAGCATTGCTGGGCGAACTGCTACCTTATAAAATTTACCCTTTAACCCTATTGGGAACCTCTTGTCGCACAAAACACCTGAGGCCGCTCTCCATTTGCACCAACCAGCCTACACCCGATTGACTACATCATTGTCGATGTCCCCGTTACTCTGGATGACAGATCCTAGATACTTGAACTTCAGTGTCTTAGGGACAACCCCACCTTCAATAGAAATTTGGGTCTCCTCGTCGACGTTTGCACCACTAAAGTTGCAGTGAAGGTACTCGGTTTTAGATCAGCTTATCTTCAAAACCATCAAGACATGAATAAATTAAAAAGCACAAAACACATGACCCTTTTCTTTGATCACATAAAAACAAGAAAGAAGCAAAGTAAAATGAACATTAAACAGTTTGAAAGCACATGAATTTATACAAATCAAAATAATTATTTAATATCAATATATAAAAACATAATGACTAACTTAGATACACATCATGGAAACTAGAATTGAAAAGTACCTGATCAGACATCAAGTTTTTTTCCTCTCATTAAACAGAGCAAGAAGATGAACAAATCACTTCAAACTTTTAACCTTCAATTAGGAAATTTAATCTGCTTAATCTCTCTCTTGTTTACACTGTTTTTAGGGCTTATTTCCTTAGAAATGTTTGCCCCACATCCTCCTGCTTCACAAATTCCCGTACTCCTGTTCAGTCATTTCTAACAAGACCTACGGAGTGTGTACCAGATCCTCTTCACAACTTCGTCATTTTTTCAGGTCAAAGTGGCGGTGCGAGTGACGATTCCGGTGCTGACGCCGGTGATTTGAATCGTAATCGTAAGATGAAGAAGAACAAATTCAACACTCAAATACGAATCTGGATTTTAGTAAATTTGAATCCAATTTTGCGTATTTGTCTTTTAAAATTTAGGCTAGGGCTTGATAAAAAAGAGAACCTGCAAAAATGTAAGATATTGTGAATTGTGATGATTTGTGCGTGAAACGAGGTTGAAGGGAAGAGAGACCCAATATAATCTGATGTTCCAAAAATACCCTTCCTTTTAAAGAATTGTAGCTGTCACATGTCATCTTCTGATTACTTATGCTACTTAGGGAAAATCCCCTTCTTATTTAACACCTCTCACTCTCTCTCTTATGCTACTTAGGGAAAATCCCCTTCTTATTTAACACCTCTCTCTCTCTCTCTCTCTCTCGATCTCTCGATGTAAATACATGATTAAAAACTTATAAGTTTTATTTTTAATTTATTTATTATAACAAGTTGTAAATATGTATATATAAATATACATACATGTGTTATATATATAGTAGAAGAATAATATGTAAATTCAAGATTGAAAATTTTGAATTGGTACACATTGGAATATTTGATGTGACACATTGTATTGATCAAGTACGGAATTGAAATTTAAATATCATTATTGAATAAAATGAAGCAAAATAATGCAAGAAAAATCGTGGATGTTACATTGGTTGCCCTGGGATGGATAGAATATTTGGATTTATGTGCCTCCTCAAGAATGGTAGTCAACACGTTTGATAACATTGAAATCCATATTCTACCATACATAGTTTTTAATCCTAAACTATTCTCCTCTAGTTTATCCCCATACAACACCATTCGTTCCTTGTTTAAATCTCCTCATAGCGCTATAGATTGAGCCTCTTCGATTTGATCAACAAGAGATGACGAAATAGTCATGTTGAAGGATTTCACCTTTATTGGCGAATGACTACTCTTACGACTAAGCGCATCCGATACCACATTTGCCTTTCCCGGATGATAGGGGATATCTCACAGTCATAGTCTTTGACCAATTCAAGCCATCACTTTTGTCTCATGTTGAGATCTTTTTGGTCAAGGAAATACTTGAGACTCTTATGATCTGTATAAATTGTACATCGCACCCGGTACAAATAATGCCTCCAAATTTTGAGAAAGAAAACCACGGCTGCAAGTTCCAAGTTGTGAGTTGGGTAATTCACCTCATGTGTTTTCAATTGTCTCCAGGCATAAGCAATCACCTTGCCCCTTTGCATAAGGACACACCCAAGTCCGGAATGCGAGGCATCCGAATATTCCACAAAATCCTTCGTCCCTTTAGGCAATGACAGAATGGGTGCATTGGTTAACTTTTCTTTCAGAAGTTGA
The DNA here is from genome assembly GCA_023525975.1 of Smallanthus sonchifolius. Taxonomy (NCBI): domain Eukaryota; kingdom Viridiplantae; phylum Streptophyta; class Magnoliopsida; order Asterales; family Asteraceae; genus Smallanthus; species Smallanthus sonchifolius. The sequence goes on from CM042033.1 coordinate 17,503,615, forward strand.
AAGGCGGACTCCTGATTAGGACCCCATGTAAATTTCATATCCTTGCGGGTCAACTTCTTCATTGGCAAGGCAATACGAGAGAAATTTTTAATAAATCGCCTATAATAACCCGCTAGGCCCAAAAAGATTTTGTCACACCCCAACCGTGCATCTTAACCACGGGTGTGACTAAATTGACAAAAGAACACAATGGAATAAACACATTTACTATTAAAGTTTCATAATATTAAAAAAAATCCCAATTACATAAGTTTCGAATTAAACCAAACAGATAACATGTTCAAAAGACAAGCAACTTAAAATAAGATTCTTCAATTGATATCTAGGCAAATCCTATGTGATATTGACTTGACCTATCACGAGCTTAATCACCTGAAATATGTACGAAAAACAAGTGTCAACTAAAAATAGTTGGTGAGAAATCACAGGTTTAATAAAAGTATAAGTTTGGCAAAGGTGACAATTCATATTCCAAGATCATCATATAGCACGTAATAAAACAAACACATGATTAGCAAATCCAACCTAAAATGATGAGTAACGAATAAGTGGTACAACTCGCAAGTTGCACTAATAACGAATAAGATGTCCAACCAAAAGTTGTCCATAAAGTATATGTGGTTTCCATCCTATGGCCCATATTTGTACTACCGTTGGCTTGAAAGTTTCAAGTTAAGGATTTGCAAATTTAACGTTTATCATGTTGTGTTCATTTACTCACATACATATATGATTCTCTTGTTTTAGAATTGTTTGAAAACGTGTTTTAATGCGTACCAACGCGTACATGTTTCCCCCAAAACGATTTGAATAAAGTGGGGCTATGAAGTCACACCTTGAAAGCAAGACGAGATAAGAAACTTGAACGAATAGACGAGATGAATCACGGACCAGACCCTAAACAAATAAATAAACCATTTTTAGGGTAGGTTCGATGGTTATGAGTGTTAGATAGGCGGTTCGGGTCATAAGATTAAGAATTAGTTGCAAAAATAGAGTTTTAGTTGATTTTCATATTTGGACAGCAAAGTAGCTGAACAGAAACGGGATTGTTAAAAATATCAAACGACGTCTAAAAATTATGAAATTTTATAGGGAATTAGTTTAAGTCGTCCCGAAGAGGTTTCGTTTAGAAAGTTTTTCCATTTGAGACTCGGATCATAGCCAAAATAGTCCAACAAGACAGAAGGTACTGAAAAAGGTTTCTGTCCCGTTTTGGCTACTACGGAGTCATACTTTTGAATTAGAAAACGATCCAATTATGGTTGGAAAGGAAATTCGACGAAATACGTCGTGGAAATTGAGTTTGCTCAGTTTAGATTAATTATGGTCAAGTTACGCTCAGTTAAATTCAGCACAGTTTCTGTCCAAAATCAATGGTTGCACCTAAGTGGTCCGTTTAGGGTTTTAAGATTACCGAACGCGCAAATAAAAATTAGAAGAATGTTATTATGTTATTATAATACATAATATAATCAGATTAGGTTAGCCAAAACGTCCCGTGTCACCGGTCTAGCCATGATATTCACAGAAGCGTTTTAGAGAATCACAGAATGCAATCGGCATAGCCGACACGAGCAAGCGGATTCTATATTTAATTAGCGTGTGAGTTCATATAAGTGATAATATTTAATTAGCAAGCGGATTTGAGCGTCTCTGATCTCGGTCCAACACACCGGAGATCGACACTTCCTACCATATAGAGCCTCGAAAGGGGCGCACTTGATGCTCGTATGGTAACTATTGTTGTAAGAGAATTCGATGAGTGGAAAGTGTTGATCCCAACTTCCTCCAAAGTCAATCACACAAGAACGGAGCATGTCTTCCAAGGTCTGTATGGTCCTTTCACTTTGACCATCAGTCTGGGGATGGTAAGCCGTGCTAAGGTTCAAACGAGTTCCCAAAGCTTTCTGTAAAGATTGCCAGAATCGGGAGGTAAAACGGCTATCACGGTCGGAGATAATGGATAGAGGGACACCGTGACGTGTGACGAACTCATTGATATAGAGTCTGGAAAGCTCTCCATTTTGTAGTCCTCACGGATTGGGAGAAAATGAGCGGATTTGGTTAAGCGGTCAACAATGACCCAGATGGAGTCATGACCACTAGAGGTTCGCGGAAGCTTAGTGATGAAGTCCATGGAAATTTACTCCCATTTCCATTGTGGGATTTCGGGTTGTTGGAGAAGACCAGATGGTTTTTGGTGCTCAGCTTTAACTTTAGAGCAAGTAAGACACTTCCCTACATAAAGGGCGATGTCTTTCTTCATTCCTGGCTACCAATAAAACTCTTTCAAGTCGTGATACATCTTATCAGCACCGGGATGAACAGAATAACAGGATTTATGTGCTTCATCAAGGATAAGGGTTCGGAGCTCACTTGAGTCAGGGATCCAAATTCGACCCATGAAGTAAAGGAGATCATCGGGTTTGGGTTCCAAGTGCTTTTCGACACCACAATTCAAATCCTTCTTCAACTCATCATTTGCAACAACTTGTTTTTGAGCTAGGAGGATCTTATCTTTGAGACTGGTTTGGACCAACATTCCCATGGCTCGCACACGGGTGGGTTTGATTCGGTCCTTACGGCTAAGGGCGTCAGCCACCACATTAGCTTTCCCCGGGTGGTAACGAATTTCGCAATCATAGTCACTAAGTAATTTAACCCAACGTCGCTGCCTCATGTTGAGTTCTTTCTGGTTCAGAATATGTTGAAGGCTCTTGTGATCAGTAAAAACCACACATTTAGTGCCGTAGAGATAATGTCTCTAGATTTTCAAAGCAAAGACCACCGCACCCAACTCAAGGTCATGAGTGGTGTAGTTCTTTTCGTGAACCTTGAGTTGTCTGGATGCATAGGCTATGACCTTGTCTCGTTGCATCAACACGCAACCAAGACCTTGGTTTGAGGCATCACAGTATACAACGAAATCATCATTGCTATCGGGAAGACTTAGAATAGGGGAGATGCACAATTTCTGCTTAAGAGTTTGGAACGCATCTTCTTGCTTTTGTTCCCAGACGAAAGGCTTATTTTTCTAAGTTAATGTAGTGAGAGGCAGGGCAATCTTCGAAAAGTTCGGGATGAATCTTCGATAATAACCCGCCAAACCTAGAAACGAACGGATCTCAGAGGGTGTGGATGGTGTACTCCAATTCTTGATAGCGGTGACTTTGGCTGGATCGACGTGTATACCCTGGTTGTTGATCACGTGACCCAAGAAATGAATTTCTCTAAGCCAGAATTCACACTTGGAGAATTTAGCATAAAGTTGTTCCTTCTTCAAGAGTTCCAAAATCAGCTTAAGGTGGGTTGTATGATCCTCTTTGGTTCGGGAGTAGATCAAGATGTCATCGATGAAGACAATGACAAATTGATCTAGGTAGGGTTTGCAGACACGGTTCATGAGGTCCATGAACACCGCGGGCGCATTGGTTAACCCAAAAGGCATAACCATGAACTCGTAGTGTCCATAACGAGTTCTAAAAGCAGTTTTGGGAATGTCCTCTTCATGGACTCGGAGTTGATGATACCCAGATCGGAGGTCAATCTTCGAGAAACAAGTTGCTCCTTGCAGTTGATCGAAAAGGTCATCGATCCTAGGTAGCGAGTAACGATTTTTGATGGTAAGCTTGTTTAGTTCACGGTAGTCGATGCACATGCGGAAGGACCCATCCTTCTTCTTGACAAAGAGAACCGGAGCTCCCCAAGGTGAGAAGCTCGGTCTAATGAATCCCTTGTCCAGCAGCTCTTGCAGTTGGCTAGATAGTTCTTGCATCTCAGAAGGGGCTAGGCGGTACGGAGATTTGGCAATGGGGTTAGCTCCCGGTAAAAGATCAATCCAAAATTCAACTTGTCGAGTTGGAGGGAGTCCATGCAAGTCATCAGGGAATACTTCCGGAAAATCTCGGATGATCGGTATATCTTGTAATTTCTTTTCTTCAGATTTCTCGACCACATGTGCCAAGAAAGCATAGTATCGCTTCCTTAAATATCTACGTGCCTTCATGCAGGAGATGAATTTCAAACCTTTGCAAGGTTTCTATCCAAAGATTTTCAAGGTCTCACCGGATGGTAGAGGGATATGAATGAGTTTCTCCGAACAGTTGATTTCCGCGTGATTGTGGGATAGCCAATCCATTCCCACGATGATATCAAAACTCCCAAGAGTGATGGGAATCAGGTCGATAGAGAATGTGTGATCGTTGAGAGTTAGAGCACAACCTCGGACAACGGAATGCACAACAGTTAGTTTGCCATCAGCTATTTCTATAGTATAAGAAGGTTCAAGAGCGGTACGACAAGTTTTAAGTAAAGGTTCAAATTCTAAGGAGACAAAGCTTTTATCCGCTCCGGTATCAAATAAGATAGAGGCATAACGCTTATTGATGAGAAACGTACCAGTAACCATGGCATTGTCATTTCTGGCCTCGGTTGCTCCTATGGAAAAAGTGCGAGCACGTGCACCTCGGTTATTGTTGTTGAGCTTCGGGCATTGGTTTTTGTAGTGATCAGGAGCACCACATTCATAACAGGCCCTACCATTGATGATGGCAGGAGTGGCAGTTTGGGTAGTAGCAGCCTTTTCAGCTACGCGACAAGCGTTAGCAAAATGACCAAGCCTTCCACATTTAGTGCACGAACGACATTGAACAGTAGTAGGGTGATGGTATTGACACCTTGCACACAGCGGGTGAGGTCCACTATATGGCTTCCTGCCAGGTGCAGGTATAGGTGCTACTTGGGCAACAGGAACAGCTGGGGTAACCAAGGCAAAGCTTTTAGAGGTCTTTTGCTTCTTGTGGCGATACTCAGGCTTTTTCGCCACTTCCTCCTTAACTCTCTTGTCACCTTTCCTGAATAGAACTCCAGACTTAACTAGATCGTCCGTTAAGGACGCAGATAAACGAATAGCAGCTTCAAGTGTTGTTGGGCTACTACCCATGACAGTACCCCAAATTTGAGGTAGAAGGCCTCCAATATAACGATCAATCATTCGGGTCAAGGGTGTAACCAGATGAGGGACTAGGATGCAGAGTTCATGAAAGCGTGTGGTGTACGCCTCACTCTCCCCACTATCCTGGGTAAGGTCCCACAGCTCAATCTCCAACTTCTTCATCTCATTGCTAGGACAGAACTCCTCGATCATAATTTCCTTGAGCTTATCCCAAGTCATAGCAAGAGCTCCTTCCCTACCCCGAATTTTCTTTTTAGCATTCCACCAAGTCAGTGCCCTCCTTTGGAAGGCACTTGAAGCATATTTTACCTTAAGTTCATCGGGGCAGTCACTCATCTCAAATGTGTTCTCCATGCCTTCAAACCATTGCAATAGCCCTGTCGCACCTTCACATCCAAGGTACTTGTGTGGGTTACAAGAGTTGAAGTGCTTGAAAGTACAAACACTCCCACTAGATCCTTCGGTGGAGTTGTTGATTTGAGTGACAATAGTGGGTAAGACCGCAGCAAGTTGTTGAGTGAGCAGGGTGGCTATGGCGGTGGTTTCGGCGGAGGCTTCACTGGTGTTAGCCACGGTGTTATCAGGATCACGACGAGGAGGCATTCTACGAAAAAGAAATCATAAGTCGGTAGTTAGGATAGACATTCAAGAATTAAAAGTGACAATATTTATAAATAAAATCACTCATTCATTAATATTAATGTCTTACAAGATAAATAAAACATATATTTAAAACATATATGTTGAATTACAAATGAAATATAAATACAAAACTGATTAGTCAAAATTCAAGATTCGGATGAATGATACTAGTTAGACGTGTTTTTTGCCTATAAGTGAGCTCTCACTCCAAGGGTCCCCAGGTAAGTGCGACTCGTAACGAACGTGCCTCACTTTCCTTTGACAAGACCCCCAATGTACAGGCACTCACCCTTCAAGATTACACATGTCTCTAGTATCAATATCCAAGCCTTTGATTTTGATGAGAACATTATGGATTGGGCCTTGCCCAAGAGTTGGGCCTCAGAAGTGGTTCCAACATGGCTCTCTTGGTCTTCGAATTCCGAATCACTTGATATGTTGATTACTTCAGGCTTCGGTGCAGGCCGGCTTGTCACATCGGAGATTAACTCGGGCTTGACATTATGTTTCGAGGGTAGCAGGCTTCCAGAGAAAGATGATCATGGTGAGATTAGCCTACTCCAACTAATTGGGCTTTGGGACCCATCATCGGAAATAAGGCTTGAATTGCTAGAGATGTCAGCAGAGTACGACGACATACTAAAGATAAGAGAGTTAGTGGATTAGAATCACATAAGCATATAAGTTTCAAAGGGGAGCTTAGGCTATAGTCTAGGTCAAATGGTTGCCTAATTCTCTATAACCACGGCTCTGATACCAATCTGTCACACCCCAACCGTGAATCTTAACCACGGGTGCGACTAAATTGACAAAAGAACACAATGGAATAAAGACATTTACTATTAAAGTTTCATAATATTAAAAAAAATCCCAATTACATAAGTTTCGAATTAAACCAAACAGATAACATGTTCACAAGACAAGCAACTTAAAATAATATTCTTCAATTGATATCTAGGCAAATCCTATGTGATATTGACTTGACCTATCACGAGCTTAATCACCTGAAACATGTACGAAAAACAAGTGTCAACTAAAAATAGTTGGTGAGAAATCACAGGTTTAATAAAAGTATAAGTTTGGCAAAGGTGACAATTCATATTCCAAGATCATCATATAGCGCGTAATAAAACAAACACATGATTAGCAAATCCAACCTAAAATGATGAGTAACGAATAAGTGGTACAACTCACAAGTTGCACTAATAACGAATAAGATGTCCAACCAAAAGTTGTCCATAAAGTATATGCGGTTTCCATCCTATGGCACATATCTGTACTACCGTTGGCTTGAAAGTTTCAAGTTAAGGATTTGCAAGTTTAACGTTTATCATGTTGTGTTCATTTACTCACATACATATATGATTCGCTTGTTTTAGAATTATTTGAAAACGTGTTTTAATGCGTGCCAACGCGTACATGTTTCCCCCAAAACGATTTGAATAAAGTGGGGCTATGAAGTCTCACCTTGAAAGCTAGACGAGATAAGAAACTTGAACGAATAGACGAGATGAATCACGGACCAGACCCTAAACAAATAAATAAACCAGTTTTAGGGTAGGTTCGATGGTTACGAGTGTTAGATAGGCGGTTTGGGTCATAAGATTAAGAATTAGTTGCAAAAATAGAGTTTTAGTTGATTTTCAGATTTGGACAGCAAAGTAGCTGAACAGAAACGGGATTGTTAAAAATATCAAACGACGTCTAAAAATTATGAAATTTTATAGGGAATTATTTTAAGTCGTCCCGAAGAAGTTTGGTTTAGAAAGTTTTTCCATTTGAGACTCGGATCATAGCCAAAATAGTCCAACAAGACAGAAGGTATTGAAAAAGGTTTCTGTCCCGTTTTGTCTACTACGGAGTCATACTTTTGAATTAGAAAACGATCCAATTATGGTTGGAAAGGAAATTCGACGAACTACGTCATGGAAATTGAGTTTGCTCAGTTTAGATTAATTATGGTCAAGTTACACTCAGTTAAATTCAGCACAGTTTCTGTCCAAAATCAATGGTTGCACTTAAGTGGTCCGTTTAGGGTTTTAAGATTACCGAACGCGCAAATAAAAATTAGACGAATGTTATTATGTTATTATAATACATAATATAATCAGATTAGGATAGCCAAAACGTCCCGTGTCACCGGTCTAGCCATGATATTCACAGAAGCGTTTTGGAGAATCACAGAATGCAATCTGCATAGCCGACACGAGCAAGCGGATTCTATATTTAATTAGCGTGTGAGTTCATATAAGTGATAATATAGAATAAATAACATGTTTTAAGTTAGCAAGAACATACTAAAGCATCGGCAGAGCCACTTTTGCAATAGTTGTCTTGAGGATTCGCAGAATGCGACGGCATAGCCGCCATTGCAAACGGGATCCTTTGTTTGTTAGTTGGTGATGTTAGCTTGATTTATTAGTTTGATTAATATTATTAGAGGGTTTTTAGGGCTGAGGTTTCACATGATCAAGTGATCATGGATAGAAAATAGAAAAAGATTGAGGGGATGAAGAAAGAATAAAATAAAAAGACGGTATTCAACTTCGGAGGGTTACTTACTTGTTTGATCTTCAAACTCTTGGAATCCTCTAAGGGATTTTCGAAATCTTCAAGGTTGGGAAGGGATTTCACAACTTAGGAGGGGTTGGGAGTGTTTGAGGGAGAACTAGCAAAGAAAACAAGATCCTAAGCCTCCTATTTATACTAATGGTTGAAGGGTTGTAAATATGGAATGTCTTGGAAAGCAATTTAGGGTTTTAGGGCCCTCAAATCTATGAAATTTTCCTCAATGGGGCTGAGTTTTTTGTGATTTCTTGCTTGGGCTAGGTCCAAGAGTAGGTGGGTTGGGTCCTAGCTTGATCCGGTTGAGTGCGCGCATTCGAAAATTGCGATTTTAAGCATTTCTAAGCGAAATTGGCAAATGTTTTCAACATTAAAGTTGATTGTCATAACAAAAAGAGTATGTTTAGCTAAAAACATTTAAGTTAAAGTTACGTTATTCGCGTATAGTAGTTGGCGATCGGTGGGCGAGAAAACGGACTTTTTGATCGTTTTTCGAATTTCAGGATTTATTTAAGAAAGTTTTGCAAACAAACTTTGTTTTAAATAAAGAAATGAATATTTTAAACATTTAAAACATAAATTAATGTCATGTTAAACGATTTGTCGGTCGTGGACGGTACGTAGTTAACGACGGTTTAAAAGGCGAACGATCGCATGAAAGTACTAACTAGTACTTTTAAGCATCAATTCACATTGAATGGGTTGTAAGAACATGTTTGAGATGTATGGGGGTGGTTCATGTGTATTTAATGTGTCATAAAGATCAATTAAGTCTACGTGCGATCCATGAATCAATCACAGATAAGTATAAGTCTTTGAAATCAAGCATAAACATAATGTTTCACATGTGAACTAGTATTGTAACAACGTCTGAATATGATTTCAAGTAAAATGAAATGTCATGCGGATTTTCATTGATAAGTCTAGAATGAGTACAAGTAGTGAAAATCAGAAGTGTCACAGATTTTAATATCAATGGGCGTTTTCGTCAACGACCAACTTTTAACCGCCACGACTTTAGATGGGTCTACGAAAATCCCCTCCGCATTTACAACATGACCTAAGAATTGCATCTCCCGGATTCAAAAGGCACACTTGGAGAATTTAGCATAAAGCTTTTCCCTCCGAAGAACTTCAAGAATTTCACGAAGATGGCAAGCGTGATCGCCTTCCGTTCGTGAATAGATTAGGATGTCGTCAATGAATATGATGACAGAACGATCAAGGAATGGTCTACACACCCTGTTCATAAGATCCATAAAATCTGCAGGTGCGTTTGTTAAACCGAAGGGCATAACTATAAACTCGTGATGACCGTAACGAGTGCAGAATGCCGTTTTAGGAATATCCTCCTCCTTCACCTTCAACTGATGATACACGGACCTCAAATCGATTTTTGAAAACCACGACGCTCCTTGTAATTGATCAAAGAGATCATAAATCCGAGGTAGCGGGTACCGATTTTTGATAGTCAACTTATTCAACTCTTGATAGTCAATGAACATCCTCATGCCTCCATCCTTTTTTTGACAAAAAGGACGGGTGCGCCCCAAGGCGAGACGCTTGGGCGTATAAAGCCCTTATCGAGAAGTTCTTGTAGTTGATCCATCAACTCCTTCATTTTTGGAGGCGCCAAATGATAAGGTGCTTTAACTATCAGCTTAGCTTCGGGATTAAGTCAATCCCAAATTCCACTTCCCTCTCAGGTGGAACCCCCGATAATTCATCCAAAAATACGTCCGCGAACTGATTCACAACCGGAACTTCATGAACCTTCACTACAACTTGGCTAGCGTTTGTAACCCATGCTATGAACTCTTTACACCCGTGAACCATGTACTTCACCGCCTTAACATAGGAGCGCAACAACACCCCACCCTTTTGTTCGCCTTTGATATAAATGGACCTCCCCGATGGAGAATCGAGTTGTATCGCTTTTTGTCCACATAATATATTCTCTTTATACTTTGATAGCCAGTCCATCCTTACTATTGGATCAAATTCTCCTTAGGTCATAGGAATCAGGTCTATAAGGAAAATTTCACCCTCAGCTTCTAGTTTACAATCCTTAAAGACATCAAACACCAAGAAACTTTTATTATTTGCCACCTCTATTTCTAAGGGTTCGTCTAACCTTCGACTTAAAAATGAAGAATGATTGGCAAATTTTAGCGATATAAACAAACGACTAGCACCCGAATCAAACAGAATAAGTGCAAGCAATGAGTTAATCATAAATGTACCTGTCACCACATCCGGTGTAGTCTTAGCCTCCTCGGCAGTAATTTGGAAAGCCCGGCCCTTCGGATTTGGGACCTCCGTCCTTTTTCCTCCTCCATCCTTGTGTTTTAACTCAGGGCACTCTGACCTGTAATGTCCCGGTTTGTAGCAATTCTAGCACAAGTTAATCGGGCTCGAACATTGTTGAGTCATATACCCTTGCTTCCCACATTTATAACACGTTGGGGTTTTGAGCCTACACTCTCCCAAATGTTCTTTCCCACAAGTTGGGCATTGTCTCATATTGGCCTTCCAAAACGGATTTTTGCTTGGGCTAGAATTTTTAGCCTTTTTAGAGGCCACCTCCAACCCTTCCCTCTTTCGCTTCTCTCCTCGGTCTTCTTGTCTTTTCATTTCCACTTCCCTCTCTCGGCACTTGTTGATCAATTCCACCAATGTATTGCAATTTGAGGGTGAGACCGACTCACGATAGTCCACCTATAAAATTGAGAAAAACTGATCTATTTTCATCTTTTCAGTTGCCACAAGATTTAGGCAAAATTGGGATTTTTCATAGAACTTGCCCGAGAGTTCATTGATGGTCTCATTGGTTTGACTCATGCAGAGGAATTCCTCAGCAACCCGGTCCACTTCCGCATGTGGACTATGGTACTTGAGAAAGATCTCTTTAACCTCTTCCCACGTCATCGCCTTGATTCCACACGTGGTCCTTTTCTCCCTTTGTAGGACTTCCACCCAACCATTTCCCCTTTCTGTGAGTAGATTCACCGCAAAGGTCACCTCGTCCTCTTTTTTCACATGGCTTGTTTCGAAAGCCGCCTCCATATCGGAAATCCACCTCTGACTTCATAATGGATTTATCTCCCCATCATACTCCTTTAGCTTACAAGCCACAAAGTCCTTGTAGGTACAAGGCTTCCTTTCCACATCTTTCGGCTTATTCTTCACGCCTTCATTCTCATTAGCATCCTCCCTTTCCTTGGTTTCTTTCTCCTTTTCCTCGAATGCCGTCTTAACAGCATTTTGAATCTCGGCTAAGAAAACCGGTATGGTTTGTTCAAAGGCCTTGGCCACCTACTCGGAGATCTGCCTCTTGATCCTCTCATTCAACTTGTTATCTCCATTACTTCCAGATGGAGTATGAATTAATCGGTTAGACCCCGGCGCACTATTTTGCCCATCTCTATTTGAGTAACCTTCGTCAGCCATTCCACGCCTGAGATTGAAAACCGAAAGTTTTATTATACTAGCATAAGCGTAACTATAGGAATCTACCAACTATCATAATCCTTTATGTATTTAAGTATATTTCTACATTCATATACATACATACACAACCACCTTCACTTACTCGTTGTCTTTGGTCCTTATTATATGGTTATCATGAAGACAACTATACATGTTATTGTTACTAATCATCCTGGCCAGACATGATTAGTAACATAATATGTCTAATCATATTCATCATCTCCATGTGACAATTCACAAAACAAGTTTCAGCACACAAAACCCACAATGACACCACATATAATCAAACAACATTTCATATCATTACTAATCTCCACCATAAAGCTCCATGCCTCGGTCACGAATTATTGGATTCTCATTTCACCACACCATATCAAGAGCATTAGGTTTGAGTTTGGTGTCCCGCACACACAAATCCCTCAAACCATTGCTCTGATACCAAGTTGTAAAACTCTAAAAAAAACCAACCCAATTTAAATATTTTTAATACACGCGGAAGATAGGTCCCAAAACATCATTAACGTATCAACACGTTTTAGTTTACAAGATGGATTAGACTACCCATGAAACCACAAAAATAGTTTTCAGATACTTTACAACCACAAGTTATCCACAACAATTAACACCCGTTAAGTTTGTAAACATTCCTCATGAGAAGTTAAGACGAAAGCTAGTTCAACATGATCCATGAGAATCCAATCCTTAAGTTGCGAGACCCGAGATTCACACTGGAGCTTTCCCTACAATCAAAACAACATAAATAATCCATTAGTAATGATATAACATAGCATAATAACCCCCCCAAGTGCTAAACTCCCCAAATCTCCAAAAATTCCTAAACCCACCAACTAGCGTATGGGTTGGCGTATGACAGACCCCACCCGCGTCCCATACTCCAGTCTCAGGTCTGCACACCCAGATTTTCAGTTTTTGACCCGTTTGCACTTTTGTGCATGTAACCAATTTTTAAAACTTTTTACACCCATACCAATTCAATAATTTACATATCATTTTATACGCTTAGAGTATTTGACTCCAAGTCAACCACCCCGAGTACCACACTCGTTTTATACTTGGAGTATTTGACTACAAATCCACCAGTGAACTATTTAACTTCAGGTTTCACCCAAAAAGTATTAGACTTCTAGTTACACCATTTTATGCTAATGGAGTTCTTTGACTACAAGGACACCCACTTTTACACCTAAGAAGTATTAGACTTCTAGTTGCACCATTATATGCCAATGGAGTTCTTTGACTCCAAGGCCACCTACTCTTACACCCAAGAAGTATTTGACTTCAAGGTTCACCATTTTACGTTTACAAACTGTTATATGTTTATCTTCATTCTTACTTACAATCATACATACAGTTATATGCATAAAATCAACATCACATAAACAAGTATTCAATCCGCATAATATCTACTTATGCAAACAGCTTTTAATCTATCAATTACTAAGTAAGTGCAAAGCACTTACCTTTTGCTAGTGAGGATTCCGGTTTGTCTTCCAAGCTAGCAACTTTCACCTTTCGATCACCTTAACAATTCCACTCGTTTAGTAATCTAATTAACCTCAAATCATTCACCAATTTGTGGTCTAACACCCTCCCTTAGACTTCATATATAATACACTCAATATAACTTGATTAATTTGCCACTTAAACAATTTTAAACCTCCTTGGATAACAATTACCCATTTTGACTCGTTTCGGTTTTCACCCAATTCAACAGTTACAAAAATCAACAATTTAATTTGGGTATTTCACTCAATGTTGTGTCTATTAACCTCCTAGATACTAACAACAATTCAATTTGACATATTCAACATCTAAATCAAAAACCCCCAAATTCACCTTCAAGAACCCTGATTCTTGAAACACCAGATTAGATGTTTAGATGATGTTATCTACCACCCATTACTATTAATCAAGCTAGATAACTAGTAATATCAAGTTATGTTTCAACATTAACACCTAAAACAGCCCCAAGCCCTTTTTCACCTAAAAACCTCAAGAACACCATCAATGGTGGATGTAGGAGAATATAGAACACTTGTTGATCGAAAGGAAATGTGCACACCAAATCCTACAATTTTAAGCTTCCACTTGAAGATTTTTGAGCTAGGTTTCTTTCTCCCTTTGGAAATCATGACACACACCTTGAATGTGTGTGTGTGTGTCACCACCCCCAATGCCCCATATGGCCTGATTTTGCAAAAGTTACAAAACAACCCTTCCACGTCTATTTTTGACTCCTTTTTCCTCAATTTAAGTTAAAAGCCTTTTCATTGCAATTAACCCTAAACTTCTACTTATTTATTTACACCCCTCTATTATTAACTACAACGAAATATAACAAACCCAAGAAATGTTTTGTTACAATTATCATTAGTAGAAGGCGGGATTGACTATCATTAGCGAGGCAGGATTGATCATAACCAGTGGATCAAAGAATCCAGGCTTCTTCTTTTTTAAAAATCTTGTAGAAGTATAATTAGTAGGATTACTATTATTTTTGGTATAGTGTAGAAGCATGTTTTAGTAACTATATATAAAATTCTATGTATCGGTGTACGTGGCTAGTACGCAGGAGGGTGTTCCTGAGTACTTAGTCTGCACACCAGTTTAGTCCTGCGTAATTATTAAGTACGCAAGGCTTTTGCCTTGCATACTTGTCAAGTACGCAGGTAATGTTCCTTCCCCTATAAATAGAACACTTGTCTTCATTTGTAGGTGGAACTCTAGAACTAGGTTAAGAGGTGTCCGGGGCGGGACGAGCTCTCCCGACCCCTGGACCGTGAGCTTAGATGAGAGATGTGTGCTCCTTCGGTATGTAGTCTGTAATACGGGATGACTTCTATGTTATGGATTACGTGTCGTTTCATTATCTTTTGTCTTTGTTTGTGTTTCTCTGTCTCGTTTCTTAGTTCCCACACAAATCACAGAACAGGTCCGTGTATCTCCACTGCGCGATGAGGCTCCCGTGACCTACATATAGAAGTACAAATAAAAGTAGAATCGATTAGTACTTGTGTGAAGAAAAACTCATTGCGAAAAGGAAGACATGTTCAATGGTGGAGGATTCATCAAGGAACAAGAACAAAGAGGTTGTGACAACAAATGAAGGATGGACGCCAATGACTTTTCGGTGCTCGATTCTCAACTCTACAAATTACACCATCTGGGTTGTAAAGATTAGAGCAATCTTTAATGTCCATGGAATATGGGAGGCAGTAGAACCAACCAAAGGAACTGAAGTTAATCAAAAGAAGAATAACCAAGCAATTGCATTACTAAACCAAGCGATTTCCAAAAAATATGGTCTTGCAAATTGCTAATCTTACTTCAGCCATACATAATTGGGATGCATTAAAGGTTTGACACGTTGGAGTTAATAGGGTTAAAGAAGTGCGGTTATAGATACTCGAGTCTGACTTTGAATAAAGATGGAAACTAATGAATCACTTGATGTCTATGCGGGGAAAATTAGTGGAATTGCGTCAAAAGCAAGGAGTCTTAGACATACAATTGATGACAAAAGATTTGTCCAGAAACTACTTGGTTCTGTACGAGAAAAGTTCATACAAATAGTTGCGAAATTGAGCAGTTTGCCGATCTTTTCATAATGTCGTTCCAAGAAGTCGTGGGAAGATTGAAAGCTTTCGAAGAACGCAATAAGAAGTAAACTAAGGAGGAAGACGTGTCTAATAAATTGTTATTCACCAAGGAAGACGGAAGGGAGAAGACTAAACACAAGTGTGAGCATTGCAGTTAGGGAAACTCAAACTGGGAGGACTTTGGATGTGGCCGAAGAAGAGGTCGGGGGTCCGGGAAAGGTCGAGGCGATGGTCGAGTGCAATAGGACAAGGGTCACATAAGGTGTCACAAGTGTCATGAACTTAGACATTACATGAAGATGATGAACCAACATTATTGTGGTCAAGAAATAAAGAAAAGTTGAAGAGCTCGCTTAAAGTAAGTTTAGTTAAGGGGGAGTATTGAAAATATATACTAAACTTATGTGTTATTAGTAGAAGGGTCTTAGAGTCATTGTTATAAAATAGGTTTATGGGTTAAAGTGTCATATTGTAATAGTTAGGGGCTTAGATTGTACTAGGTCATTTAGGGCAACAGTGTGCTTTTCTAATAGGTATGTTCATTGGAAAGAACCGGTTAGATGCGTTTATATACGCATGAACACAGTGGAACAAAGTTGTTAACACTAGTACAAAAACCGAGCTAATGGTGCGGTTGGGAAAATTAAAAGGTGCGGTTCCCAAGCCCAACCGCACCATTTGGTATGTTATAGATTTCAAATGCTATGTAACGTATAGAAACCGCACCGTTTGATTTATTTTATGGTGTGAAATAACTTGACCGCACCATTTGATTGGTTCTTTGGGTTAAATGATGCGAAAATGGTTGACCCGTGCCTTAAGATCCTATTATATATAAAATAAACCTGAACGCCTATATTTCAAATGCATCTTCTTTTTCCTTAATTCAACTTGCAAGTTCAAAATCTTCTCCTCATTCATCTCCAATTTTTAAATTAAATTAAAGGTACTATTTCTTTTACTAATGCTATGTTTTAGTTTTATTTTATATTATTATGTATTATTCAATATATTTTGTTATATGTAGGTAAAGGTCGAATTATTCAAGGTTTTTTTTTATATTTTATTCAATTATCAAGCAAATGTATACAAATTTTATTATATTGCATTTATTGTTGATTTCTTTATATTTATGTGGTTGTATTTTGTTGTTTGCATATGTATTTGTGTATAATATATATGTATGTGTGATATGACATGTGTGTATTGATGTGTGGTTGCGTTATATAATATATATATATATATATATATATATATATATATATATATATATATATATATATATATATAATATAATTTATGGTTTCACGAGATCAGGTTTTAAATTTATAAAATGATAAATACTCGAATTTAAAACACACACAATAGGCAAGTGTATCTATCGCAGCGTAATATAGTTCAGGTAAGAACCAAGTATCGAACCAATAGACACGGTCGAGTTCCAATACTCAACTTTTATTATCGTTTAGCCAGTTTAATTAGTGAGTGGGTTTTGTGTGCTTATAAAGCAGAAAAGTAAATGACAAAAAAATAAATGACGGTAAAGTAAATAACATAAATGTAAAAATGTGTGTGAAGTGGGTAACAGAAATGTAAATAGCAGAATAGTAAATAGTAGGAAAGTAAACATCTCGAGGATGATCAGGTCACGATAGGTATTGCTTTGGGCTTCGAATCCGCTTGGTATATGATAATGTTATGTTGACTAATCCAGTGGTATGACTAATACAAATGTGTGAACGGTACACCGCTAGAGCCTCATTCTCACAACATTTAGTTCACGAATTATGTTTTTTAATAATAGGATTATTGGAGTTTAATAATCCCACCTTTTACCGATTGGCCAATAATAATCTCAACTGAGAATATTCTTACCACCGGTCTCTAATTTCAAACTATTTTCTTACATTGGACCCAGTTAAAAAAACTTAACGCCGTTAGATTTTATATGACATGGATATCTGCAAACCACCGGAAAGTCGAGCCAAGCCGGAACCCTAGCCACCACCTTTGCCGGAGGGGTGGTCTGCAAACCCTAGTCTGTCACCGTCTTCTTTGTTAAACACCACCGTTGTCTCCATTTAGACTTGCTGGAAAAACAAGACCCGTTAAACACCACCAGAGCCAATGTTAAAACCCACCATGACACCATTGCTACCTTGGCTTGACTTTTCGGCGGTTTGCGGATGTGCACGTCATATAAAATTAAACGGCGTTAAGTTTTTTTAACGGGGTGTCCAATGTAAGAAAATAGTTTGACAGTAGAGACTGGTGGTAAGAATATTCTCAGTTGAGATTGTTATTGGCCAATTGATAAGTGGTGGGATTCCTAAAATCTAATTTCCCTTAATAATAAAATGGTAGGACTCCTAGATAGGGACATCGTTACCCTCAACTCTTCGATACTATATCCGAGTTGGTTTAAGACTTCAAACTTAAATGCTTATTTATTTCTATTAAAAGAGTGATTAGACTTTGTTTACCGGGAGGCGGTGTAACAATGGGACCATGTATAAAGACGTGCTGTTCCTAACGTGAGTTCACCAATTCTTGGTCTCGTAACAAGTTCGTATAAAGACGCACAATCTTATTAATATTAACCAAGCCTTGGCTTATCAAAATATACTTGTATAAAGACGTACAAGTTTCAAGAGAAGTTTGATTAAAAAGGTTTTACGGTCTTACGCTTTAAAATCAAGAACACTCACAAGTGTAAAGACAAATTTAGATTATAATAAAAAGCCCACCTAGAAGGTGGTTTTATGATCGAATAAGTAAAGACATAAACATAGCACTAAATTAATACGTTAAACAATAACATACACCAAACTTCATCTTCACCTTAACAATACAAATAGTTTAGCCACGAATGGCCATACTAACTAGCATAACGTTGAGTTTTGTAGTCTCTCTTATTGCGGACAAAGAGGAAGAGCCCCTCTACTCTCTACTCTAACTACGAAATACTCTCTCTGGAATAGTGTCTTGATGTATCTTGAGGTGTGTGGACTGAAGAACCTAAGCCATCTATTTATAGGAGTAAGAATGGGCAATGCACGGCCGTGCATTAGGTTGTACGGTCGTGCAAATGCCTAGGGAATCAAAAGGTACAGATGGCAGGGTACGAGGGTCCTTGCGGAGCAAGGAAGCAGATGCACGCCTGTGCATTGGGACCCCCATGCTTCCCAGTTTTGTATTTTTGCTGCTTATTGACCTGTGTTGACCAATTTTGACTTCTTGGGGGGCCAAAGTTCGGGTATGCTTCTTCCAAAAGGCTTTATTTCTTGATGTTTTAGGTTGTTTTTGCTTTGTTTCTTTTGGAATACCGATTAACCTACAATTATGAAATATTAACGTTTTAAATATTAATTTCTAGGCTTTTGTTCAATTAGTACCATAATATGGGGATTATTATGCATACAAAACATGTATAATTTAGGGCATATCATAACACCCCACACTTTAACTTTGCTTGCCCTCAAGCAAACTGATGCATGATCAGACCCATAACCAAAAACTTTACGGAATGAAAGGGGGTCCTAAGTAGTTGGAGACTCCGGGATAACTCATGAGTCGCCTATTCTATTTTTGTGTTTTTTCTATTTTTAGGATGATGGAATCCATGACAAGCCTACTAGAGCTTAAATTATGCATAATCAATCATTCATCACAATGTTCACTCAACTCTCGGGTTATGTATATGGATAATGTAAGTTAAGTAGAACACTCAAGTTCAAATCGAATTATGCAATGGTCATAAGCTAGTATGCAAATCAAGTCTTCACCAACTAACTAAGTAATATGCATGAATCAAGAGGACTTAAAAGGGTTGTAATATGGCTAAAAAGAAAATAAAGGGTGAAAATGAAAATCTTTTTAGGTTTTTCGGGTTTTAAAGGCTGCAGCTAACGTAGGACACACGACTAAGGCTTCTTGGCTTAAGATTGGAAAATACTAGTGGTTCCCTCTACAGTACTCGGATAATGAGGGAATAACTAATATGAGGGCTCGTTTATGGTCAGATTGCCAAGATCGATACTTCTTATCATGCTCAACTCTTCCCTCACTGCGTAGTA
Organism: Smallanthus sonchifolius; assembly: GCA_023525975.1. Classification (NCBI taxonomy): domain Eukaryota; kingdom Viridiplantae; phylum Streptophyta; class Magnoliopsida; order Asterales; family Asteraceae; genus Smallanthus; species Smallanthus sonchifolius. The sequence goes on from CM042033.1 coordinate 17,522,964, forward strand.
CACATTACTGCCTTTTTGTATGGTTCTTTCCGCATGTAACTTAATAGCACCTACTTTGATAAGGTGCGTATACTGATGTTGGGAATAAGTTTGATTCTTGCTGCATTTTCCATCGTGGCTCCAGTTGCCACATTTCACACATTTTCCATATCTTTTGGCGGCGTTTTTTGACAAGCCGCAGAATGGCGGTAGTTGTTCTTGCATGTGCCACAATTTTCTTACATCACTTGTTGCTTTGAAAACTTTTTCTCGGAGTTCGGACGGTAAATCAGGCTTTGCGAAATTAATATAAGAAAGCAAATTGAAATCAAAAGAATGCATGTCCAACTCTTTTAGGTCTAACACGTAAAATACCAACTTCTCTCTCTCTCAATTTTTTTAACACATCAAGACTGACTTGTCAATAAATCTTTTTCCTCAATTTCCTTGAAATAATTTTTCTCTATATCTTCCTTGTAGATCGTTCGGCTGTTTCTTCCTAATACATCCACTTTCTTTTGTGTATTTCAATTTCTTGAGTGAATCAAATCCTTTCCAAATTGTCTTAACGGTTTCATAATTGAAATAACGACATAAGATAAACTAATGATTCTCCATCTTGAAGACAGTTAGCCAATAACCGGTGTTTACGAAAAGCTGGATTTGGGGATAAATGGTAATAGGTAGTAGAAAAGAAAAGGCTAAGGCTCAAAGGACTATCTAGGCGGATATTTTTGTTATTTAGGTTTTAGGATAATATAGAGGAGGTAATAGGGTCCTAGGTGCCTCAATCATTTTCATTCAACTACTAGTTCATAGTCTTGATATGTATAAGTCATACAAGTTCTACTTACGCATAAATTTCGATCGAAAAACACTCGGTATACCAAACGAAAGAGCATGCGAAAATATGATAATAATGCTCGTGAAAGGCTCAGATTGTTCTCACATGAAAAACGGATGGGATAGGGTTTAGTGATTCGTTATGCATAATATCTATTTGTTTCTACTTGCCATGTTTCCATTTATTCCTTTTTAGTTTATTTAAGCGCGGACTCAAAGAGGTTTAGATTTTTAGGGTTTTTTTTAGAAAATTTTAGGTCAAAGTATAGTTTTAGTCAAATGGATAGAAAATCATGAGTTTAATTTTACTGCTTTTAATAAACAAGTTTATCCTGAATCTCAAATTCCTCACCCCACACTTAAAACTGTGCATTGCCCTCAATGTATAAATGCATGTAATGAAATGCTATGCAAGAATTTAAATGCATGAAGTTTTAAGGGAAAAGAAAATCGTACCCCCCGTTCAATTTGGTGTATAACATATGGCCCATTCTTGCACTGTAGTCAACATTATGCCAAAAACTTTATTAAATCTCTCACAAATTTGATGTGGTTTGCCGGCGTCCAAGCTTGTAGAGGTGGAGTGGAACTCCTCAAAGAAATAGAGAAACTACTTGGTGATGTTATGCTACTTGACAAAGAAAAACATAAAAGCAGATCCTGAAAATAAAATGTCGTAGTTAAGCTAGTAAGGTCCTAGTATCGAGAAGGCATACCTGAAGGGTGAAGTACGATAAACTTAAACTTGGAAAACCAAACTCGAGGTCCATGTGCTCTACCGTATGCACCAACTTCTCAATTTATTCATGATCATCAGGTTGCCATCCATAAGTGCCACATTTATTTAAGGGTCATTGTTCGGACCCGTATGTGCTTCATCAGTCTATCTTCGGGTGGGGGCTTTGGTTCTCCCCCGTATCTCCCATTCCTTCCTTCAAAGTCCTTTTCCTTGTTAATTTTGGTTGTTGGTCCCAGTAGTTTTCGATCTAATCGGTGTTGTTGAGGTCCTTTCTAAGGTCGGGTTTCTTTCCTTTGTTGATTTCTTTAGCTTTCTTCAGTTGGTAGTCCAGATTAGTATCAATGAAATGTGCAATTTCAAATAGATCATTGGATAAACATTCGTTACCCCTGATGTTGTAGGTTACCGATTCCAACACGAAGTGTCAGAATACCTTCGTTCATGTCGATGACTGCTCTAGCAGTAGCTAAGAACGGGCGACCCAAAATCAAAGGCACAGAATAGTCAGGCCCCATTTCTAAGACCATGAAGTCGGTAGGGAAGAAAAACTTACCGACTTTCACCGGTAAATTTTCAATAACCCCCATAGGTGATTTAATAGTACCATCCGCAAGCTCAATAGTTGCATTGACGAGTTGCGGATTTCCGATCTTTAGTCTTTTGAATATGTTGTATGTCATTATGTTCACACTTGCTCCTAGATCAGCGAGTGCGAAAGTCAAAGGCAGTGGTCCAATATAACATGGTAAAGAAAACTTTCCTGGATCTGATATTTTCTTTGGAAGGCATTGTTCGATGAGAGCGATGCATTGGTTAGTCTTTTTAACTGCTTCTTCCATGTTTATTTTGTTAGTAAGGAAATCCTTTAAGAAATGTCCGTACTTAGTCATTTGTTGTATTATATCCAGGAAAGGAAGATTGACATGAATTTTCCTTAAAAGCTCGATGAATTTTTCATATTGTTTGTCAGTCCTTTGCTTCGCAAGCCTTCCTGGGTATGGTATGTGAGATTTGTAAGCTCTCTTTGTCGGAACGTTAGGAGGAGTGTTCACCGGAGTAGGTTGTGGATTCTCCTTTGATGGTGTTTCTTGAGCGGTTGAGTCTATGACAGGTGGATGAAGTGGTAATCCCATGAATATTTCTCTTAATGGTATTTGAACTTCCTCTTTTTATGGTAATTGAGGTTCTAGATAAACCTTGCTATTTCTGATAGTGATAGCACTAACATTCGCTTTTGGATTGGGTTCAGTGTTGCTCGGAAGACATCCTCGTTGTCTTTCGGATAAAAAATTTGCAATCTGTCCTAGTTGTGCCTCGATGGACTGAAGAGTTACTTTTGGTGTCCTAAACTCAGCTTCATGAAGACTAAACTTTTCCTCATATTGCATGTGATGAGCATCTTCTAAGAGGGCTTGACTTTCAGTTGTAGATATCAACTTAATTACCGCTTCCTCCAAGCTCAACCCATTACTTGGCATGTTAGTTCCTTGAAATTGTTGATGAGGCTGAAAGTTTTGAGGTTGTCTTTGTTGAAACTGTTGTCGTTCAAAACCAGATGGTCCTTGGTTGTTGTTATCCTTCCGGCTAAAATTCGGATGGTCACTCCATCCTGGATTTTAAGTGTTGCTGTATGGGTTGTTCTGTGGGCGATTTGCTCCGATAAAGTCAACTTGCTCAGTATCGATGCTGGTGCTTTTTGTTTCTCCAGCAGTTTCAGCAATTGTTTTGTCCTTGCTGATCTATTTGAGTCGAGTGGTGAGGGCGTCTACTTGAGTAGAAAGTGAAGTGACAGTATCGACAGAGTGAACACCTTGCCTAGCTCCCCTATTACTTCTCGGATTGTATCACTGATAGTTGTTCATAGCTATTTTTTCAATCAGGTTGTAAGCTTCGTGTGGCCTTTTGTTTCAAAAAATACACTGTCTTACGAGCTTGATTATGCAACCCATTGTAAAATGATGATACTTATAACCAAAGTTCTAGCCCACGATGAGGACATTTTCTCAACATGTCCTTAAAACGTTCTCATGCCTCATATAGTAATTCACCATCTTCTTGGGTGAAAGTAGTAATATCATTTCTCAATTTTGCAATTTTTGTTTGCAGGAAGTATTTTGAAAGGAATTTTTGAACTAGATCATCCCATGTATTGATTGACTCGGTAGGAAGAGAGTTTAGCCATGCCTTTGCTCATTAACTTAAGGAGAAGGGAAACATTCGGAGCCGAAATGCGTCATTCGAGACTCCGTTCAGTTTGAAAGTGCCACAAATTTTGAGGAAATTTTCAATGTGGGCATGTAGATCTTCATCGAGTAATCCATGGAAAGTGCTTGATGATTGTATCATGTGAATGACAAGCGATTTGATCTCAAAGTTGTTAGCGTCAACCGTCGGCCTTGTGATGCTAGACCCCAAAGCTTCAAGTGACGGTCTTGCAAAGTCGGAAATAGTGCGGATTTCTACGGCCGTTCTTCTAGTACGGTTTTCTCGTAATCGGCGGTGAAAGAATCTTTATGACTTTGCTAGAGGTTGATATAAACCAGTAGAGGGGCTATGGATCATACTCTACCTGAAACAAAACGTAACAGAAAAACAGATGGAAAATGTTAAGGTTAAAAAAAGCTAACCCGTTAACTCGAATTTTTCTTGAAATCACTGTGTCCTCGGCAACGACGTCAAAAACTTGATGTGTGGTTGCATTATATAAATATATATATATATATAGGGGAGGGTTCCAGAGAAAACCAAAAGTTAGACGAAAACCAAGAAAACCAACTTTTGACCATTGATTGAAATTGATCAATGGATAAGATTAATTAGTGGTAAATCTGTAAATATCTAATAGATAATTGATTTAATTAAATGCTACAGGGGTATATTGGGTAGATTGCAATTTTTATATTTTAGAAACAATTAAAATCCCTTAAAACTCCCTCCCCCCCCAATCTCCACCTAATATTACTTTCATTCAAAATCAAAACTAGGGATTTACACAAATGTTTGAAGAACAATTGAAGTCGACTGCATTTTTTTATCATTTTTTCAATAATTACATAAATGCTTACGTATATATAAACGTGCAACATAAACAATAAAATGGGGAAAGAATAACTGAGTTACATATACGTAGTTTAGAGAGAAAAAAACTCAGGTTTACATATTTACATATGAGTCAAAATAACATAAAAAAGAGGAAGAAACGAGTTACGTATACGTAGCTCATACAAAAAAAGTTATTATTTTCTCGTGGGTGGTTACCTGCTTTGCTTTTTCTTCAATGATTAAACAACCGTGAATTCATCAGGTATGTGTTTTGCTAGCTTGTTTTTCTTTTTTTTTTCTTTGATTTTTCCCCCACTGAACAATAGCCGCCCATTTATTTAACATACTTGCTTGCTTTTTGAATAATCATCTCCTTCGCGAAGGAATTTGTACCGGATGCCACCATCGTGTTTCGCTTCTTGATTGTCTGTAGCTTTCCGGTGAGGTGCGGCGGAACAAGGCGGAATATGATTGCCGATTGATTGAAGAGAGAAAGTGGGAGAGGTTTGAAGGATTTCAAGAAATCGTATGTTCTTTTCTTTGTAGATAACATGTGTTTTCTTTTATATTATAATAACATAAGGTGTAATCTGTTTAAAATTAAAGTTTTAATAAATATTATAATGTTAATAAATTTATTCGAACAAAATTGTTGTTATTTTAGGATTCTCACGTGTAACCCATACATAAAATAAAATAATTAGTATTCAGCTTATTATTGAATAATGAGTACATGTTTATTTTGGTATAAATCGTCTTGTTATTTTGTAATTTGAAATTCTATTGTTTAATTTGGATTTGGAAATGTTTAAATGAAATCGTAGAATATATACGAAAATAATTCAATAATAAAAAAACAAAATATAAAACGAGAGAATTTGATGGAGATAAATAAGGGATTCTCTTTGAAAACAATAAATATGAAAAATATATTAAGTATACATTTACTTAAATATCCTTTAAATTAAAAAATAAATAAATAAAATTAAAATGTTCTGAATGGTTGAAATTGGTTTTCTTGGTTTTCGCCTAACTTTATGGTTTTCTCTTCATATATATATATATATATATATATATATCTAAGAAAAAGATGAAATTATTTAAAAGAAAAATCTCTTTTTTATGACTAGAAATTGGTAATGAAAAAATTAGTTACAACCACAAACCACACAAAGCTTTATACAACCACAACCTCACAAAACTCAGCTTACAAAAAACCGGTACAAAAACCCATTTCTCCTTTACACAGTTCAAAAACCCATTCCCCCCTACAATCCCACTATTTCTTTTGGCTCTTATGCCTTACAAGTCTACAAAGACTCTCACACAAAGTTTCGTCATATTAATGGAATGAAACTAACAGATAAACAACAGTGCTTACTAGACAATTTATGGCATATTCAAACCATGTCTCATGCATTCTCTTTTAAAATTCAGATTTTAAATGCGCTAAGTATATACTTTAGCGAACAAGGGGTTAAATGCCCTGAAAAACAGCCTCCTCCTCCAAAGTTTACACACTACATAATTTTTAGAGGCACCAAAATTGACATTTTTAACAAATGGGAGACAGTTGCAAAGTTTATACAGTGTGTCGGACCAATTTATAAAGATTATCAAAGCTTTTCTGAAGCTTCGAAAATAGCCAGATATCACTTTGGTATAGACGGCTTTTTTATTGAACCCGAAGAGGTTCAAACTTTTTCACAGATTACAAACACGAGTCATGAACATATTATAAAGACTCAAGAAAAGACTATTGCAAGTTTGCAAAACCAGCTTATACAGCAAGAAAAAAATACACAGTCTATACAAAGCCATATAGAAAACAATATTTTAAAATAAAAAGTTGGTATTCTCGAAACAAAAAATATACAGTTATTACAAAGGCTTGAGAAAAAAGAAAACAGTTACAGAAGCTATGACTCTTTTAGAGCCAGAATGTTAGACACTCCTTGAAAATCTTGTCTTCAAACTGTATTTGATCAGTTTCCACAGTTTGAACAGATTATATCACAGAAAAGCAACACTGAATTCCCACTAGTATTGTATGAGTTACAACTCAGGCTCATGACAATTGCCCTAAATTAAGAAAAGTACAAAGGGGTAACAGTCATTGAAAGAACAGATGATGATGAAGAAGGAACTTGCTTGCTCCTTCTTCAGATAAACCTAAAAGAGACAGACATGCGAGATGACCTAATTCTACAATTCTATCATAATGGTATGATTGATTACATAGAAATAGAACTAAACACAAAAACAGAAAAGATTATAAATCTCTTTGGAGAAAAATTTGTTATAGCCACTTGAAACATCTCTACACAGATATTTCCTCCACACATAGGCTGCAAAATATTTTCTTCTTTCTCTTATATCAATGACCATACATACAGACCTGCCAGAAAAAGAATGTTCATAAGCCACAAGATTTCAAGCAAAGAATATTTAAAAAAGCTCGTCATACAAACTGAGATTCCATTCTCGGAACTTTACTGGTTTGATAACCACACCAGCCTTGCCACAGAAAAACCTGAAAAAAACAGCCAAAGAAAAGATACTACACAGTTTATTTCCCAAAACCAGAAGACTCCCACATTACCACCAGACTTTCACTGGGATACCTACCACCTTCCCGCCGAAGGACACTATACAAATTTGGAGTCACTAAAATTGGAACATGCTTCTTCCCTTCATTGGTAAAGGAGAATCTCTTGAATTACAGCATATCATGAATTTAGAAGACTATTATCTGAACCCAGAAGATTTTGATTCAGATACAGGCACACCGCCAACCATTCCAGACACCCACAAAGATTTCTAGAAAGATTGCAAAAAACGTATGCAATGACGTCAAAACCCACAAAGTCTACAAAGGCAACGACACAGTCTACAAAGTTTCAATAATTCAACCGACACTTCTCTGTAGATGAAATAAAAGTTTTTTGTCGTTTTTCTACTTTAATTTGTAGCCGTTTCTTTTATGTCTTTTAGCTTAGTGCATTCTTAGTGCGATCTTTATTGTTTTTGTTTGATAGCTTAGTGTTCTGCCTGTTTAAAGGAAAGAGATTTCATTTGTAAAGACACCGAAAAATATTAATAGAATCTCTTTCTCTTTCAGTTATGAGCACTTAAACTCTCTCTTTCTGATTTCTTCTTGTAAACCCTTATTCTCTTAATAGTTTTATGTAGTTCTTCATACTATATCCCGAACAAAAAAAATAATAAAATAATCCGCTGTAAATACTCATCCTTCGCTGCTATCCACTGCAAATATACTGTAAGTTTTTATGTTTTATTGCAAGTGTCGAAAATCTCTGATGGCCCAACCTATTTTGGTATCAGAGCAAAGGCTTTCATAATATCTAAAAGACTAAGACAGGTCCATGTCAGGCAGTGTGTAAGCTTAAGTCATATTTATATGGAAACCCGCTTAGGTGAAGATTAGGGAAAAAATTTGCTTTGATCTACTAAACTAGACAAGTTTTCAAAGATTTCGATATTTCATACTTAATTCATATGTTTCATATTTGTTAATTTTACTTTTGTTATGATAAAATTGGGATACAGAAAAATATTATAAGAGAAAACTCAAGAAATAAGGTGCTTACTAAGAGAAATCAGATTCTTTTAAAAAATTATTGAATCATCAAAAGTGTTCAAAAAACTCGAATTCTTAAACTTGGAATTTGCAGAACGAAGCGATCAAAAAAACATAAGTAATAATTACTATAACCATATTTGTAGATTTAAAGAGCTTCATACACACAGTCTTCATACAGATAATACATTTCTAAACAGTATTACAGATCTTATTATAAATTTAGGATTTAGTTTACAAAAAGAATCCATAAATAATAAACACTTATTAGAAAGAATTATACAACTAATAGCTAAAGAAACCGATGAAATTAAAAAATTCATAGAAAATTTAGAATACATAAGAGAACAAAATAATCAAATTTTGTTAGAAATAAAAAATATTACGAAAGATAAACATATACCAGAGGTAGAAGAAGATTCTATCGAAATTAATAAAATTATAAATAAACTAAACAAAATACATATAAGTGATAATAAGCCTAAACCATATAAACATTGGAAGCCAAGCAATGAATAAACAAATTATTCAAGGATCTAGAAAGTCTACTAGCAATATAAAAGATATCATTACATCAGATACTTTTTTAAACAGAATTTTAAAAAAAGGATCATCTTCTAGAAGTACACAACATACAATACAATTAGAAGAATAAATAGACTTAGACAAAAACATAAATTTATACAACCAGCATCAACTAGACATTTTAAATCCAAGAACTTTATATCAAACTGGAATGTTAAACGTTAATACAACATTAATACAAAATAGTAGAGAAGAGAGTCTACGAGTGGTAGATAAAATGGTAGAAATAGACTTATTTTCACCAGAAACAATCCAAAGAATTAAACAATCAGAAAAACAATTTATACACACAGGACTTATAGTTATAGGGATAAAAGCCATAGGAAGAAAAAACCTAGGAACCAAACTGTTAGCCTTAATATTAGATAAAAGTTGAAAATCAGAAATGAAAAAGACAATTATTTCAGGAATGAAACTAGATTTAAGTCAAAATACAGTCTTATTTTATTGTACACCTGGAATATTAAAAGATATTAAAGACCTACAAAAGCTAAAAATAGCCCTACAAACCAAAGGATACGAAAACTATGAAGGAAATAACATGGTATTAAGTATAGGAGTCTTAGGAAAGGCCAGTAACAGATCAGGAATGAAATACAAAGTAAACATAGAAGGAATAGTTAACACAATAGCATCTAAATCAATGCAAATGAATGAACAAGTTAGAATGGATCCAAAAGAATTAGCAGGATTAGAATGGCAAATAAATGATTTAACAGAAAAAGAAAGCTCAACATTAGTTCCAAAAAAGAGTCATATATAAGAAGGAATAGATGGAATACAAAGCTTAAGATTTACATACTTTAAACAAGAAGATAATAAATATGAAGAAAATAGTTGTTCTGAAGAACAACCACAAGAACCACAATACAATTTTATGAATTTAGAATCAGATGATGAATCCGAATATGAAAAACCTATATATGATACAGAAAATGAAGAAAGTGACGATGAATACATAATAGATTCAGAATTCACAAGATTTGAACAAGAAGACATAGATTACAGTTTATTAGATTATTCAAAAGAACAAACGAATACAACTTTCAAAACAGAAGAAACAAACAAATCGTACGAACAAATAACAAATAGAAAGTTTACAGAAATAAATATACAAGAAGAAGTAGAAGACATGATAGTAGAATGTATGCTTACCTTAGGAATGACATATGAAGAAAGTTACAACAAACTACAAGAAGATTTTAATTTACCATTAGTAAAAAGTATAGTCAAAGGAGATACCATGATCTCTGATTTTTATAAACAAAATCTCGAATATGCAAAGTAAGAAACAAATAAGAAATACAGTATTGACATGTTTGCCTATTTAGAAACAACTCTAGGACCAACTGCCCTAGGAATATGCAAAGTAAAAAAGCCCACAGCCCAGACCAAATAAACAGATTAAAAGCCACAGGATATAATCCCTATAATTTCACTTCTCAAATAAGAGTTCTTATTTTAGGAGTAGACCCAGCAAAAAATAACAGTTTAATACAAGATACAGCTGTTGGAAATTTAGAGCAACTAAGCATAGCAGACATAAAATATATAAACGAGTTTACACTAGACTTTACAAGATTATTAGCACAAACAGGACAAGCTATGGAAGATAGCTTGTGTGACAAATATTTTATAAAACTAGCAGGGGACTTAGGAAAAAGTATACACGAAGCCTGGAAGTTACAATACGGAAACTTAGCAAACATAGGAATAGGACCTAGAATAACCTTTACATTTGGTATTATAGAAGAAAAATGTAAAGAAGTTGCGCTACAGGAACAACTAAAAAGAAATGCATTTGCATTCTGCACAACAGCAATCTATACTTCACAAGCCTATGGATATTATGACAAGAAAAAGAAAATTAGAAAAAGTACTACATATAACAAAGAATTTAAACTGTACAAAAAATATCAAAATAAATATGTTAGAAAAACTCATACTAGAACATGCAAATGTTTTATATGTGGAGACACTAACATTTAGCTAATAAATGTCCAAATAGAAACAAAAATATGGAAAGAAGCAATTTAGTTGAACAAATTAATGACAATGAGATAGAAGCATTAGATACAGACCACACAGAAAATGAGTCAATATACAGTATATATAGTGAAGAAGAAAAACCTGTAACGAAAATCTCATACACATACACTAATCCAGAAGAATGCGAGCACGACTGGAAACACAGAAAAGGAAATTAAATGTTACTATCCAAGTATAGACAAAAGATCTCAATGCAATATATGCTTTAAAGAAATCTATCATATTTGCATTAAAAACTTTCATAACATAGAACCACCAAACATTAGTTAAAGCACAAGTGAAAATACAAACGAATATGAAGAAAAGTTCAAAAAATTAAAACTAGCTATAGAAGTAAATAAATTAAAAATAGAGATTATGAATAACAAGATCACTAGACTTGAAGATCTAATAGAGAATAAAAAACAGGCAGTAGAATTCCCAGAGATAAATAACATGGCCACAGAACCAGAACAAAACCCTATACAAACTAATGAACAAACCTTTATACAAACTAATGGGTCAATAAATATGATAAACATACAGTGTAGATTATGGCTTGACGCCAACACACCAATAGACTTAACAGCCCTAGTAGATACAGGAGCAACCAAAAGTGTAATATCACATAGTCTAACACAAGAAAAATTTCATAAACCACTTACATATAGGTTAATGACAAGAACTGTAGAAGACAGATTAATAGACATAACACATTACCTATAACCAGTAGGAATACAATTCCTAGATTTTGTAGGAAATTACAGTACAAAGTATGATATTCCACAAATAAACATAAATCCACATCGCATTAAATCCATAGCTTTCGTCCTAGGATTAAATGGAGCAATCACTATAAAAGGAAACTACATAACTACTAGTAAACAAATTTACAGTTTCTCAACTTTTAGATATAAAAGCATGAATGAAATTGTTCACAGAAGAGGAGAAAAAGGAAATTTAGAATTTTTAAATAAAAATAAAAGACAAAACTTTATTGAAAACGAAGCTTTACAACTGTTCACAAATTTTGTAACCTATGAACTAGAAAAAGGACAAGACGTTACAACAAGTATTAATCATCCTAAAATTCTACATCTAGAAAGAATAGGACTTATAGGAGAAGATATTACAAATTCGAAAGTTAAATACATTTGCAAATTCAAGATAAAAAACCAGATATCACTATTAGGAATATAAATATAGAATATAAAATGTAGCCCTCTAGACAAAGAAGAATTCAAAACACAAATACTAGAAATGACTAAACAAGGATTAATCAGAAAATCTGAAAGTCCTCACAGATCAACAGCCTTTATAGTTAAAAATCATAGTGAAATAAAAAGAGGAAAAACAATAATCGTCTACAATTATAAAAGATTAAATGATAATACAGAAGACGATGGTTACAACATTCCCAATAAAGATAGCTTAATTCAACTAATACAAAATAACAAAGTATTTTCTAAATTCGATCTAAAATCAGGTTTTAATCAATTACATCTAGAAGAAGATTTTAAAAAATGGACAGCCTTTACATGTTCTGAAGGACTATATGAATGGAATGTTCTTAGTTTCGGACTAAAAAACGCTCGTTCAATATTTCAAAGATTTATGGACAGTATATTTCTCAAATACAAATTTTGTCTAGTATATATTAATGACATACTAGTAGCAAGTGAAACAGTCCAAGAACACGAAACTCATCTACAACAGGTATGAAGTAATATATGGAATACAAAGCTTAATATTTACAGACTTTAAACAATAAGATAATAAATATGAAGAAAGTAGTTGTTCTAAAGAACAACCACAAGAACCACAATAAAATTTTATGAATTTAGAATCAGATGATGAATCTGAATATGGAAAACCTATATATGATATATAAAATGAAGAAAGTGATGATGAATACATAATAGATTTAGAATTCACAAGATTTGAACAAGAAGACATAGATTACAGTTTATTAGATTATTCAAAAGAACAAACGAATACAGCTTTCAAAATAGAAGAAACAAACAAATCGTATGAAAAAATAACAAATAGAAAGTTTACAGAAACAAATATAAAAGAAGAAGTAGACGACATGATAGTAGAATGTATGCTTACCTTAGGAATGACATATGAAGAAAGTTACAACAAACTACAAGAAGATTTTAATTTACCATTAGTAAAAAGTATAGTCAAAGGAGATACCATGATCTCTGATTTTTATAAACAAAATCTCGAACATAGTTTTATGGACTCTGAACATAAGAAAATAAACTATACATAGGGAAAAATAGGAGAAACTTCATACGAAACCATGAGAAGAGAACCATGGACTAGACCAAGTACAAACTATCAACAGGAGTCAAGTTATAAAGGAATAGGAAACAGGTTACCAATAGGACAAATTTATAGCAGTAGTATGTTATTACTAGAACAACAAAAACCACAACTATGGGTAGGCGAAGTTCTAACATGGGAACAAACAGTAGTAAGGATGTGGGAAACAAATAAGAAATACAGTATGGACATGTTTGCCTATTTAGAAACAACTCTAGGACCAACTGCCCTATGAATATGGCAAAGTAAAAAAGCCCACAGCCCAGACCAAATAAACAGATTAAAAGCCATAGGAGATAATCCCTATAATTTCACTTCTCAAATAATTCTCGAAACTTTACTTGGTTGATAACCGGACGAGTCTTGCCACAGAAAAACCTGAAAAGAACAGCAAAGAAAAGATAATACATAGTTCATTTCCCAAAACCAGAAGACTCCCACATTACCACCAGGTTTTCACCGGTACACCTACCACCTTCTCGCCGAATGACACTATATACAAATTTGGAGTCACAAAAATTGGAACATGCTTCTTCCCTTCATTGTTGATGGAGAATCTCTTGAATTACAGCATATCATGAATTTAGAAGACTATTATCTGAACCCAGAAGATTTTGATTTAGATACAGGCACACCGCCAACCATTCCAGACACCCACAGAGATTTCTAGAAAGATTGCAAAAAACGTATGCAATGACGTCAAAACCGACAAAGTCTACAAAGGCAGCGACACAGTCTACAAAGTTTCAATAATTCAACCGACACTTCTCTATAGATAAAAGAAAAGTTTTTTGTCGTTTTTCTACTTTAATTTGTAGCTGTTTCTTTTATGTCTTTTAGCTTAGTGCATTCTTAGTGCGATATTTATCGTTTTTGTTTGATAGCTTAGTGTTCTGCCTATTTAAAGGCAAGAGATTTCATTTGTAAAGACACCAAAAAATATCAATAAAATCTCTCTCTCTCAGTTATGAGCACTTAAACTCTCTCTTTCTGATTTCTTCTTGTAAACCCTTATTCTCTTAATAGTTTTCTCTAGTTCTTCATACTATATCCCGAAAAAATAAAAAAATAAAAAATAAATATCCGCTGCAAATAATCATCCTCCGCTGCTATCCACTACAAATATACTGTAAGTTTTTATTTTTATTACAAGTGTCGAAAATCTCTTATACCCCAAACTATTTTGGTATCAGAGCAAAGGCTTTCCTAATATCTAAAAGACTAAGACAGGTCCATGTCAGGCAGCGTGTAAGCTTAAGTCCTATTTATATGGAAACCCGCTTAGGTGAAGATTGGAGAAAAAAATTGCTTTGATTTACTAAACTAGATAAGTTATCAAAGATTTAGATATTTCATACTTAATTCATATGTTTCATATTTGTTAATTTTACTTTTGTTATGATAAAACTGGGATATAAAAAAATATTATAAGAGAAAACTCAAGAAATAAGGTGATTACTAAGATAAATCATATTCTTTTAAAAAATTAATGAATCATTAAAAGTATTCAAAAAACTCGAATTCTTAACCTTAGAATTTGCAGCACGTTTTTTTTTGTTCGGGATATAGTATGAAAAACTAAAGAAAACTATTAAGAGAATAAGGGTTTTACAAGAAGAAATCAGAAAGAGAGAGTTTAAGTGCTCATAACTGAGAGAGAAAGAGATTTTATTGATATTTTTCGGTGTCTTTACTAATCAAATCTCTTACCTTTAAATAGGCAGAACACTAAGCTATCAAACAAAAACGATAAAGATCGCACTAAGAATGCACTAAGCTAAAAGACATAAAAGAAACGGCTACAAATTAAAGTAGAAAAACTACAAAAAACTTTTCTTTTATCTACAGAGAAGTGTCGGTTGAATTATAGAAACTTTGTAGACTGTGTCGTTGCCTTTGTAGACTTTGTGGGTTTTGACGTCATTGCATACGTTTTTTGCAATCTTTCTAGAAATCTCTGTGGGTGTCTGGAAAGGTTGACGGTGTGCCTGTATCTGAATCAAAATCTTCTAGGTTCAGATAATAGTCTTCTAAAATCATGATATGTTGTAATTCAAGAGATTCTCCTTCACCAATGAAGGGAAGAAGCATGTTCCAATTTTTGTGACTCCAAATTTGTATGTAGTGTCCTTCGGTGAGAAGTTGGTAGGTGTCCTAGTGAAAGCCTGATGGTAATGTGGGAGTCTTCTGGTTTTGGGAAATAAACTGTGTAGTATCTTTTCTTTGGCTGTTCTTTTCAGGTTTTTCTGTGGCAAGGCTGGTGAGGTTATCAGTAAAGTTTTGAGAAGTGAATCTCAGTTTGTATGGCGAGCTTTTTTAAATAGTCTTTGCCAGAAATCTTCTTTTTCAGAACATGTAAAGGCTTTCCATTTTTTAAAATCTTCTTCTAGATGTAATTGATTAAAACCTGATTTTAGATCGAATTTAGAAAATATTTTGTTATTTTGTATTAGTTGAATTAAGCTATCTTTATTGGGAATGTTGTAACCAACGTCTTCCGTGTTATCATTTAATCTTTTATAATTGTAGACGATTCTTGCTTTTCCTCTTTTTATTTCACTATGATTTTTAACTATAAAGGTTGTTGATCTATGAGGACTTTCAGATTTCTGATTAATCCTTGTTTAGTCATTTCTAGTATTTGTGTTTTTTTGAATTTTTCTTTGTCTAGAGGGCTATATTCTATATTTATATTTCTAATAGTGATATCTGGATTTTTTATCTTGAATTTGCAAATGTATTTAACTTTTGAATTTGTAACATCTTCTTCTATAAGTCCTATTCTTTCTAGATATAGAATTTTAGGATGATTACTACTTGTTGTAACGTCTTGTCTTTTTTCTAGTTCATAGTTTACAAAATTTGTGAAGAGTTGTAAAGCTTCGTTTTCAATAAAGTTTTGTATTTTACTTTTATTTAAAAATTCTAAATTTCCTTTTTCTCCTCTTTTGTGAGCAATTTCATTCATGCTTTTATATCTAAAAGTTGGGAAACTGTAAATTTGTTTACTAATAGTTATGAAGTTTCTTGTTATAGTGATTGCTCCATTTAATCCTAGTATGAAATTTAATCCTAGGACAAAATCTCTGGATTTAATGCGCTGTGGATTTATGTTTATTTGTGAAATATCATACTTTGTACTGTAATTTCCTGCAAAATCTAGGAATTGTATTCCTACTGGTTCTAGGTAATGTGTTATGTTTATTAATATGTCTTCTACAGTTTTGTCATTAACCTATATGTAAGTGGTTTATGGAATTTTTCTTGTGTTAGACTTTGTGATATTACACTTTTGGTTGCTCATGTATCTACTAGGGCTGTTAAGTCTGTTGGTGTGTTGGCGTCAAGCCATAATCTACACTGTATGTTTATCATATTTATCAACCCATTAGTTTGTATAAGAGTTTGTTCATTAGTTTGTCAAGCCATAATCTACACTGCCTGTTTTTTTCTTTTCTATTAGATCTTCAAGTCTAGTGATCTTGTTATTCATAATCTCTATTTTTAATTTATTTACTTCTATAGCTAGTTCTAATTTTTTGAACTTTTCTTCATATTCGTTGTATTTTTACTTGTGCTTTGACTAGTGTTTGCTGGTTCTATGTTATGAATGTTTTTAATGCAAATATGACAGATTTCTTTAAAGCATATATTGCATTGAGATCTTTTGTCTATACCTGGGTAGTATTCACAAATGTAACATTTAATGCAATTGTTTCCTTTTCTGTGTTTCCAGTCGTGCTCGCATTCTTCTGGATTAGTGTATGTGTATGAGATTTTAGCTACATGTTTTTCTTCTCACTATATATACTGTATATTGACACATTATCTGTGTGGTCTGTATCTAATGCTTCTATCTTATAGTCATTAATTTGTTCAACTAAATTGCTTCTTTCTATATTTTTGTTTCTATTTGGACATTTATTAGCTAAATGTTCTGTGTCTCCACATATAAAACATTTGCATGTTCTATGGGGTTTTCTAACATATTTATTTTGATATTTTTTGTACGGTTTATATTATTTGCTATATGTAGTACTTTTTCTAATTTTCTTTTTCTTGTCATAATATTCAAAGGCTTGTAGAGTATAGATTGCTGTTTTGCATAATGCAAATGCATTTCTTTTTAGTTGTTCCTGTAGCGCAACTTCTTTACATTTTTCTTCTAAAATACCAAATGTAAAGGTTATTTTAGGTCCTATTCCAATGTTTGCTAAGTTTCCGTATTGTAACTTCCAGGCTTCGTGTATACTTTTTCCTAAGTCCCCTGGTAGTTTTATAAAATATTTGTCACACAAGCTATCATCCATAGCTTGTCCTGTTTATGCTAATAATCTTGTAAAGTCTAGTGTAAACTCGTTTATATATTTCATGTCTGCTATGCTTGGTTGCTCTAAATTTCTAACAGCTGTATCTTCTATTAAACTGTTATTTTTTGCTGGATCTACTCCTAAAATAAGAACTCTTATTTGAGAAGTGAAATTATAGGGATTATCTCCTATGACTTTTAATCTGTTTATTTGGTCTGGTCTGTGGGCTTTTTTACTTTGTCATATTACTAGGGCAGTTGGTCCTAGAGTTGTTTCTAAATAGGTAAACATGTCCATACTGTCTTTGTTATTTGTTTCCCACATCCTTACTACTGTTTGTTCCCATGTTAGAACTTCGTCTACCCATAGTTGTGGTTTTTGTTGTTCTAGTAATAACAAATTACAGCTATAAATTTGTCCTATAGATAACATGTTTCCTATTCCTTTATAACTTGACTCTTGTTGATAGCTTGTAGTTGGTCTAGTCCATGGTTCTCTTCTCATGGTTTCATATGAAGTTTCTCCTATTTTTCCCTCTGTATAGTTTCTTTTCTTATGTTCAAAGTCCATAAATCTATGTTCGAGATTGTGTTTATAAAAATCAGAGATCATGGTATCTCCTTTGACTATACTTTTTACTAATGGTAAATTAAAATCTTCTTGTAGTTTGTTGTAACTTTCTTCATATGTCATTCCTAAGGTAAGCATAAATTCTACTATCATGTCGTCTACTTCTTCTTGTATATTTATTTCTTTAAACTTTCTATTTGTTATTTGTTCGTACGATTTATTGGTTTCTTCTGTTTTGAAAGTTGTATTTGTCTCTTCTTTTGAATAATCTAATAAACTGTAATCTATATCTTCTTATTCAAATCTTGTGAATTCTGAATCTATTATGTATTCATCTTCACTTTCTTCATTTTCTGTATCATATATAGGTTTTCCATATTCGGATTCATCATCTGATTCTAAATTCAAAAAATTTTATTATGGTTCTTGTGGTTGTTCTTCAGAACAACTACTTTCTTCATATTTATTATCTTCTTGTATAAAGTCTGTAAATCTTAAGCTTTGTATTCCATCTATTCCTTCATATATATAACTCTTTTTTGGAACTAATGTTGAGCTTTCTTTTTCTTTTAAATAATTTATTTGCCATTCAAATCCTGCTAATTCTTCAGGATCTATTCTAACTGGTTCAATCATTTGTATAGATTTAGATGCTATTGTGTTAACTATTCCTTCTATGTTTACTTTGTATTTCATTCCTGATATGTTACTGGCCTTTCCTAAGACTCCTATACTTATTACTATGTTATTTCCTTCATAGTTTTCGTATCCTTTGGTTTGTAGGGCTATTTTTAGCTTTTGTAGGGCTTTAATATCTTTTAATATTCTAGGTGTACAATAGAATAAGGCTGTATTTTGACTTAAATCTATTTCCATTCCTGAAATAATTGCCTTTTTTTCATTTCTGATTTCCATCTTTTATCTAATATTAAGGCTAACAGTTTGGTTCCTAGGTTTTTTCTTCATAGGGCTTTTATCCCTATAACTATAAGTCTAATGTGTATAAACTGTTTTCCTAATTGTTTAATTCTTTGGATTGTTTCTGGTGAAAATAAGTCTATTTCTACCATTTTATCTACCACTCGTAGACTCTCTTCTCTACTACTTTGTATTAATGTTGTATTAACGTTTAACATTCCTGTTTGATATAAAGTTCTTGGATTTAAAATATCTAGTTGATGCTGGTTGTATAAATTTATGTTTTTGTCTAAGTCTATTTCTTCTTCTAATTGTATTGTCTGTTGTGTACTTTTAGAAGATGATCATTTCCTTAAAATTCTGTTTAAAAAGGTATCTGATGTAATGATATCTTTTATATTGCTAGTAGACTTTCTAGATCCTTGAATAATTTGTTTATTCATTGCTTGGCTTCCAATGTTTATATGGTTTAAGCTTATTATCATTTATATGTATTTTTTTAGTTTATTTATAATTTTATTAATTTTGATAGAATCTTCTTCTACCTCTGGTATATGTTTATCTTTCTTAATATTTTTTTATTTCTAACAAAATTTGATTATTTTGTTCTCTTATTTATTCTAAATTTTCTATGAATTTTTAAATTTCGTCGGTTTCTTTAGCTATTAATTGTATAATTCTTTTTAATAAGCGTTTATTATTTATGGATTCTTTTTGTAAACTAAATCCTAAATTTATAATAAGATCTGTAATACTATTTAAATGTGTATTATCTGTATGAAGACTGTGTGTATGAAACTCTTTAAATCTACAAATATGATTATAGTAACTATTACTTATGTTTTTATGATCGCTTCGTTCTGCAAATTCTAAGTTTAAGAATTCGAGTTTTTTGAACACTTTTGATGATTCAATAATTTTTTAAAAGAATCTGATTTCTCTTAGTAAATACCTTATTTCTTGAGTTTTCTCTTATAATATTTTTCTATATCACAATTTTATCATAACAAAAGTAAAATTAACAAATATGAAACATATGAATTAAGTATGAAATATCTAAATCTTTGAAAACTTATCTAGTTTAGTAGATCAAAGCAAAATTTTTCCCTAATCTTCACTTAAGCGGGTTTCCATATAAATATGACTTAAGCTTACACACTGCCTAACATGGACCTGTCTTAGTCTTTTAGATATTAGGAAAGCCTTTGCTCTGATACCAAAATAGGTTGGGGCATCAGAGATTTTCGACACTTGCAATAAAACATAAAAACTTACAGTATATTTGCAGTGGATAGCAGCGGAGGATGAGTATTTGCAGAACTAGAGAAAACTATTAAGAGAATAAGGGTTTACAAGAAGAAATCAGAAAGAGAGAGTTTAAGTGCTCATAACTGAGAGAGAAAGAGATTTTATTGATATTTTTCGGTGTCTTTACAAATGAAATCTCTTGCCTTTAAATAGGCAGAACAGTATGCTATCAAACAAAAACGATAAAGATCGCACTAAGAATGCACTAAGCTAAAAGACATAAAAAAAACGGCTATAAATTAAAGTAGAAAAACGACAAAAAACTTTTCTTTTATCTACATAGAAGTGTCGGTTGAATTATTGAAACTTTGTAGATTGTGTCGTTGCCTTTGTAGACTTTGTGGGTTTGACGTCATTGCATACGTTTTTTGAAATCTTTCTAGAAATCTCTGTGGGTGTCTGGAATGGTTGGCGGTGTGCCTGTATCTGAATCAAAATCTTCTGGGTTCAGATAATAGTCTTCTAAATTCATGATATGCTATAATTCAAGAGATTCTCCTTCACCAATGAAGGGAAGAAGCATGTTCCAATTTTTGTGACTCCAAATTTGTATATAGTGTCCTTCGGCAAGAAGGTGGTAGGTGTCCCAGTGAAAGCCTGGTGGTAATGTGGGAGTCTTCTGGTTTTGGGAAATAAACTGTGTAGTATCTTTTCTTTGGCTGTTCTTTTCAGGTTTTTCTGTGGCAAGGCTGGTGAGGTTATCAACCCAGTAAAGTTCCGAGAATTGAATCTCAGTTTGTATGGCGAACTTTTTTAAATAGTCTTTGCTAGAAATCTTGTGGCTTATGAACATTCTTTTTCTAGAAGGTCTGTATGTATGGTCATTGGCATAAGGGAAAGAAGAAAAGATTTTGCAGCCAATGTGTAAAGGAAATATGTGTGTAGAGATGTTTCTAGTGGCTATAACATTTTTTTCTCCAAAGAGATTTATAATCTTTTCTGTTTTTGTGTTTAGTTCTAATTCTATGTAATCAATCATACCATTATGGTAGAATTGTAGTATTAGGTCATCTGGCACGTCTGTCTCATTTAGGTCTATTTGAAAAAGGAGCAAGCAAGTTCCTTCTCCATCGTCATCTGTTCTTTCAACGATTGTTACCCCTTTGTACTTTTCTTCATTTAGGGAAATTATCATGAGCCTGAGTTGTAACTCATACAATACTAGTGGGAATTCAGTGTTGATTTTCTGTGATATAATCTGTTCAAAATCTGGAAACTGGTCAAATACAGTTTGAAGACAAGATTTCCAGGGAGTGTAACATTCTGGCTCTAAAAGAGTCATAACTTCTGTAACTGTATATTTTTTGTTTCGAGAATACCAACTTTTTGTTTTAAAATACTGTTTTCTATATGGCTTTGTATAGACTGTGTATTTTTTCCTTGCTATATAAGCTGGTTTTGCAAACTTGCAATAGTCTCTTCTTGAGTCTTTATAATCTGTTCATGACTCGTCTTTGTAATCTGTGAAAAAGTTTGAACCTCTTCGGGTTCAATAAAAAAGTTGTCTATACCAAAGTCATCTCTGGCTGTTTTCAAAGCTTCAGAAAAGCTTTGATAACCTTTATAAATTGGTCCATGACACTTTATAAACTTTGCAACTGTCTCCCATTTGTTAAAAATGACAATTTTGGTGCCTCTAAAAATTATGTACTGTGTAAACTTTGGAGGAGGAGGCTGTTTTTCAAGGCATTTAACCCCTTGTTCGCTAAAGTATATACTTAGCGCATTTAAAATCTGAATTCTAAAGGAGGACGCATGAGACATGGTTTGAATATGCCATAAATTGTCTAGTAAGCACTGTTGTTTATCTGTTAGTTTCAATCCATTAATAGGACGAAACTTTGTGTGAGAGTCTTTGCACACTTGTAAGGCATAAGAGCCAAAAGAAATAGTGAGATTGTAGGGGGAATGGGTTTTTGAACTGTGTAAGGAGAAATGGGTTTTTGTACCGGTTTTTTGTAAGCTGGGTTTTGTGAAGTTTGTGGTTGTATAAAGCTTTGTGTGGGTTGTGGTTGTATAACGTTGAGGAAATAGGGAGGTAGTTGTCTAGAATTTTGTGGACTTGAGTCTTTGCAGACAATTGTAAGCCATCACGGTGGCCTCTCCATCCCTTTCCGCCGCCGATTAGAATGCCAAGGACCCGTCATGCGCCATCGATATTGGGCGGAACACTGTGGGTGGCGGGATCCAGATTGGAACCCCCTAATAACCGTCAGGACTTGTAGCTAGAAAAGCGAGCCGCCGCATGGTGAAGCTGAGCCGGTTGTCGCCTCCTTCTTCCTTCTGTTGCCGACGCCTGCTGTTGCGCTATCACCGACAGGGGGTGGGGTTGTCGGAGGAAACATACCCACCACCATCGTCCCTGTTATATCGGAGACCGCCACCGCCGTCACTGCTCCCACTCATGCTCTTCACCATTGTCACAAGCCCGTCGCCTAGAGCCCTGCTCACCACCACCGTCGTCGGCCGGAGCTCCGCCAGGGGAGCCGACCTCTCTCTCTCATCCGTTCTCCCTCTCTCTCAAAATGGGTGGAGTTAGGGTTTTGAAATAAGGATGGAAGGAGAAGACTCTTGCTTTTATATCTAGGATTTGTGAGTTGGTGAGAAAGGTAGATAAATACCGCGTATTACCCGTAAATTACCGGTGTAATGTCTTGAAATCATGTTCCCGTTTATTAAATCTCATCCGTAATAATTAATATTAAAATAAATATTCATCTAATATTTATTTTTTGAAAGAAAATAATTACCGGGGAATATCTAAGTCAGTACCGGTTAACCGCGCGCATCTGAACCAACTTCGTCAGATTTAACGTTTCACACCCCGAGCATAACTATTCTTATTTAAAAAATATTATTAAAATAATTATTTATAATTATTTTCGTATCGTTATACGTATCGAGAATAAGTGTACTGCTATCGTATTCCTTACCGCACACACACGTACTACGCGTGTATTTGTCTGAACGGACCTTTGAAACCATTATTAATAATTAATATTAATGTTTCATCTTTTTACTTAATCGTCTTGTAGAATATCCGTTATAAACCGATATCTGACGCGTTAATCGTTTAAATATACCGGATCGCGTACGCGCACCTATTATTTCTTAAATTCTTAGAATTTGCGTAACGTGCCATTAGACGAAACCAAGTGACTAGTTTGATATTCGGATAATGAAGTTTGGGCCTCAAATGGGCTTGAATTTCTATTGGGCCTTGTTGGGCCTAGCCCAACAACTAAGTTTTAGATTCTGAAATTTTTGCACGTGTCACATTCTCCCCTCCTTAAAGAAATTTCGTCCTCGAAATTTGTTATACTTACTTGGATTAGGATTTCGTATCCTTACTCCATTTTGGGTTTCTTAGGGAGAATTCTGACTCATTCCAACAGTAGTCGGTATACGTAGGTAAAGTGGATATCGCCTCAACTATTGATATTAGATGTGTAAAGATTCGTGGTGTCAAAGCATCATATAACAGTGTAACATTACTGTTGGGCATAGATTATGTCAATTGGGTAGCTTTAGGAATACTCCTTAAATATGTCACCGAGTGAACGACGTTAACTATCCCACTAAGTGAACAAGTCATCACTCGGGTCATATGAACACGAGGGATTACAATCTTTGAGGTCATATTCAAGTAATGAGTAAGTCATTAAGAAAATTTTCAATCGGTGTGAATTAAAATAACGAGTTTTCACAAACTAAGTGAACAACTCACACACCATGGTAAATAATCAAGGATTAGACATCGAAGAATTTCATTATGTGATCCCTCTCATCATATTGGAACAGTATGACAATCAACATTGGAAATGAATAACGAAAGTGCATTCATACACATGGATTTCCGAGAGTATAAGGGCACATATTCTTTATTCATACTCGTCTTTCGTCATGATAGAATCTAAAGAAAACTTGTCGAAAGTTCGGTAAAGATGTGTCAGGTACTTTAATGAAATGTTCACATGTTAGTTCATAACCAGGTAATTGATCGTTCATCGCATCGAGTCAATGCCTTAATGCATTTTATCTTTTTAGAACAAAAGATTTTAACTGACATTTCATCGGTCTAATCAGTATGTAGGTTACAGGAAGTAATATCAACGTACAACATCCCAGAAAAAATGAACTGAAATGGTTGGGAGAAACGTCAGTAGTTGTTTAGGTAGGGAATTTGACAGCTATGATATGGAGTAAGATTTTGATGGGTACTTGATCCTATGAGATTGATTTAGTGACATCATCACTCGTGTCCTTCGAAACCTAGTTTGGATAGGGATCTTTACGAAATAAATGTCAAATAATAAGCTCAACGCAGTCAATATTTCCTGGTAACGGTGAATCATTCAAATTTCTATGATTCATCTAAAAATGAGGGCGAATCTAGATGAAGAAGGAAGAAATGCTAAAGTATTTGAGGATTGTCGAACTGGGTTGGCTCGACAGTTACTAAAGGTAAATGAATCTTCATGGGGTTCAGAGAAAAGTGTTTGGGAATAGTCTAACTTTCGTTGGCAAAGATTGAGTTATGTACTCCATTAACCACCATTTGCACCGTACCTCTACTGCAGTCTAGCATTTAGGTTGTGATATCAGGATTTGTGAATTCATGACTTAACTATCATGTTTAAAAGGTATGTAAGCCTTAAGAAGTTCAATGTTCGTTTGGAAAAGTCACAATTCGTCTAGGTGGGGAAATAAACAGTGGGACCTCGGAACTAGTCTCGTAGGAACAATGTCCCCTGAGATTGATTATGGGTTTGCCAAATATGAGGACGTCATGTCTTTAGGTTCCTTAGAGGGAATGTATATATTTCTTGGAAAGATCTTGAAAAGGAGCGAATATAATAATAAAAGGAATTTGAGGAGTCGAAATAGGTGTAAGGGGGTAGTCCCTTGAGAGAGCATAGTTAGCTATGATTCGTCATGTGTTCGTCTTCAGCACAAAGGTTTAAGCCATAAAATTTGGGTTAATGAGTGTTAAGTGTCAGAGTTTTGTAATTTCTCCAGGCACGTTTAAGAGTTTGTATGTTAGCCTTATGTTTGTCTGACAACAGATGAAGTTCACACTTATGCTTCCTTAGAATTTGCTTGAGCATAAAACATGACTTATTGATTATTGGAAAAATATATGCATTTGATAATGTCTTGAATGTCAAATGTTGTGGAAACAACCCTGTTTGACATAAAGTCTGAAAAGTCAATTTACCTACTGGCCTCGGGTCGGGTACATCAAATTCGAGTTTCTCTTGTTTCTTCCGTACTGCGAGAATGTTACATGAAGACCTAATAAGGGAATCAGAAATGTTAAGGTCTAATTCATGCTAGACCAAAGATCAGCCGTAAGCGTGGGTAGATAAATAACGAGATTGAAAGGAGAAAAATCTATAACTGAACCTCAAAAGGTGAAACAATTCCTTACAAGAAATTTTCAAGTCCGATCCAATTACCGAGGTCAAATCAACTAAGAATAGATCTCTTTAAAGTTTCGGTCAGTGTTGTAGTGCACTGAAGTCTCGTTAAGAGTTTTAGATCCGTTAGAATTCAAAGATGAAGGAGATGATGTACATTTCCACGTCACTTGTGATAGTCCATCGCATCATCTGATGAACTTTTAGCTCAACCCTTTGGTTATGGTAATTCCGGTCATTAATCGAGTGACTGGGAATTGAGATTAGGAATACAGATTAATCATGAACATTAGCTCAGTCAGTAAGACTCACCAGACTTCTCATGCGCCAAATTGTTATTACGTGTGCACCCGTAATAATAATTTACTTCGCATGGTCCCTCTAGTGTTTCTCCTATCCAAATCTCTCAGTTAAAAGGGATCTGAAATGTTCATTAGATCGTGTCGTCGTGTTGCACCCTCGCGTTCAAGGGTATATGTTTTATCGGATTACTTTGGTCATGTGTACCAGTAATCATGAATCTGCTGGTACAACCAGTGTCCTCTATTAATAAGATGTGTGTGGTGGAAATCAGGCACTATATTTAGGGTAGAGATCCTCAAATCAGCGTCGAGCAAATCACGCTCCAAGTTTGTACACCGTGTGGATCCACATGATCCCAATGAGTCTATGGGTCTCCTGAGCTGTGGAGTTCTCTCTCGTTTAGTCCTGCTTATCCGTCTCGAATTCCCTTCTGCTTGGGCAGTCCCGTCTGCCATATCTTATGGCGAAAGTTTTAGTCATCCAATCCAACAATTCACGAAAGAGAGTATATATACCGCACCAAATGAAGACAACATATTCCAGAAAGAAAATCGACTCCATGGCTGGAGTAGATGTAGGTGAAGGTACAGGTTCAGGTACGGGTTCAGCCTGTTGTGATACCAAGATCGGCAACTGGCGATTACTACCAGTGTCGCCCCAGTTCAGCTCGTAACTCGCCCTTATAGGGCTATAGTGTGCTGAGTATCCGTCATTCTTGATTTGTAATCCGAATAGTAATAATTTGTTGTGCAATGTTATAGATGTCTATTATTTCCATATTTTTGTACGTGTTATGTGTTCGTTACATGTGTCATGTAATTGTATTAGGTATTAGTGTAGCTAACGACACCCTAGTGTAACCATATACACTAATTGTTTACTCAAATTGTTCACCAACGGTTGGATTCAGGTCTTATGTGTTCTTAATGTGATATAAGTCTTAGAAATCTTGGTCCCTAAATGAGTCTGGTTAGAGCCTAGGTATCACTAAGGAAACCTAATTCACTAAAACCATTGGCTCTGATACTAATCTGTCATACCCCCAAATTCATTTACTTAATGAATAAATAAACAAATTAAGGTGGCAACGATTGGTGACATTACACAACAGCGAAAGCTAAAGTAAAGACTTCTACATACTGAACACCATTACAAATACTAAAATAAACTTGTACATTGTCCTAGAACCATGTATAGGTCAAAATCGTCTTGAGGTTTGACGACCATACTTCTTCGGCTTCTAGGGTTTAATCCAAATGGCTAACCTATTCCAACCGTGCCATAGCTATGTGCTACCTGAAAAACATACTTAAAATGTCAACACAAAGGTTGTTGAGTTCACAAGTTTGATTGTTGCAATGTAAAGTGGTTTTCCTTGAAAACATTATTAATGTGCACACGGCCATAATATAAAAATCTTTTTCCTTGAAAACATCCATAAAGTGTACATGACCATATAGTAAAACCGTTTTCCTCGGAAATATGTGATGAGTTCATAGTCATAAATGAGTAGTTTTCCCAATGAAAACGAGTGATGGCTTTATAGTCATAAAATGAGTAGTTTTCCCACTGAAAACATGTAACGTAATCCTTGTAAACCCAGTTGTTCGCAAATAGTTTCAAGTGTAAATGATAAACAAAACAAGTAATGTTGACTCATTTGTAGACTAGCTAGGAATACAAATAATATGTTCATACATGAGGCATAACCAAACCATGACTCGGTGAATGCTCCTCCCTCACTCCTCACGAGTATGTGTTAAGACAATCTGCGGCCATTCGACCCTCCAAGTCGTCGGTTAGCGTGACTAACCATGACCGGGGTCGTCACCCCCAATAGTACTATTCATAGAATCTCATGCTATCCATAGCTAGTGGTTATTAAATGTGTTGTTGTTACAGGGGACTTTACGGGACCTAAATGTGTTCACTCATGCAAACATAAAGGTCGGGTCTTGTTCTCTTGTTACCATATGAAAATGTTCGTAAGTATGCGTTATGTTCTCCAAACGTATCAAGTAAATATGTTTCGTGTTTTCAAACAAAGATGTTTCATGTTTTCAACGTATTAAGTAAGTATGTTTCTCCCCCGATGTTTCTTAAAACATTTAAAAGTAAACAGGGGCCGTGAAACTCACCTAATAATGTGTTAGGAACGATGACGTCCATTATGTATCAATGAAACCAAAGTCCACGTAATACGATAGTAGCGGGTCTATGTCCTACTCGAGTCATACGATACCTGTAGGTACTTAATGATCTTTATGAATTAACCCTAATGTTATAAAGTAAATCTAAACTCGCGTCGAGTTATCACGTGTGCGGTTAAGCTCTGCTGATTATTAAAGGTATTACTTGTTCAGTATACGATGTTGGTTTAACATTCGATGATATTAGTTGCTTAATTCGAGTCGGGTTTCTCAACTTGAATATGTTTCAATATTTATATACAAAATATTAGTTTGCCGTGTACACGATCGTATATAGCTATGCGCGAGTATAATTAGTAATAATAATTTAGGTTCATGTGTCCTTTAACAGAACGTATGCGACTATATGATTTAGTAAAACCATTACAGGACATATGGTGTATTCATACACATGTTTATAAATATAAATATATACTTCTTCATATATTTATATAGTTTTAAAAACCTTGAAATATAGTTGTACCGTATAAGGTTTTGGAATAAACGTCCTTAATAGGATTTGCTCGTCTTTATGTAAACATATATGCGTAATAAACGTACATTCGTTTATCATATTTTGTTTATTCGAGTCATAACCGGAAATATATATATATATATATATATTTAACCTCATCCTTAAATGTAATCATATACTCATTTTTTTCCCATAAAACATATATTTATATTTTATATACAAATATGTGAAATATCGTTTAAAAAGAGTAGTGAAAGTTTATAATCGAATATATATTTATACTACTTATTCATGATATTTTATCGTAATATGTTTTGAAACCGTTAATATCAATATGAATTTAAAGACGTCAAAATCATATATTTATTTATACTCGTATTTGAATATTATATTTAACAAATAATCATCCAGTTTTATATGATAAGTACCGTCCAGTTTTGTATCAATATATATATCTATCTTGAGTGTGTGTATATATATATACATAAATGTGATCATATCCAAATACCGCATTATAAATAATTGTTTGGTTTTTCTAAATAATAAACTTACAATATGTCTATTTTCGTACGTAAAATAAGTATTTATCCTCCTTATCTAGGAAACTCTAATTTAGTTGGTAACACCAAAGTAAGGTTTTTATAAGTTTCAAAAGGTCTAAATGTAATACTCGAGATACAAATGTATACAAAATGCATTTGTTGGCCATTTTATCCCAAATAGTAATCATCAACGATTTATATATAACGAATACTTGTAAATATTTATATGACGAAAGTTATAATTACTATTTGTATATGTATAAGGATTGTTAGTTGTATTAAAGATCCATTTTACCGATTCCACGTTCACGTTCGTATTTATCATCTAGTTAATGTATATAATTTGAATGAAGCCTCTCGCTAACAACACGTTAACTCGAATCGTTAATATTATTTGTTAGGTTAATAAATATTTTTATTGGTAATGAATCATTTAGGGCTCAACGTTTTTAACCGCACTCGCGTTTAACTTCGTGTAAATAGATATAATCGATTTAGTTCGCGCTTATACCTTTCCGTTCACTCGATTCGCATATGCGAACCCGTTGACCCGCATTGACCCAGTTTGACCAGCTTGACTTTTATTGACCGTGGCTCATGACGTCATTTCCTGTCGAAACACATATTTTACAGTCGGGATTGAAACCCGAAAACCAAAAATCACTAGATCTAGTCAGGAAAACACCCAAATTTTAAAAGTTACCCTAAAACGTCCAAACAAACCTTGGAACTCGTAGATCGGGACACTCCAACATGATACAACACCAGATCGTCGTTTTGGCTCGCCGGAGACGCGCCTGACATTTCTGTACGCCAAAAATTATGTCCAAACAGAAAGCTTAACTCTACCCGCGTGTAGATCTAAACCCGTATGACAAGAAAATGAGATGGGAGCTTACCGGAAAGAACCAACCTTGCGGGAACGCTAATCTGAGGTCGCCGGAAAACGGTCCAGCCGTCATAGTGGCCTCTCCATCCCTTTCCGCCGCCGATTAGAATGCCAAGGACCCAATACGCACCATCGATTTTGGGCGGAACACTGTGGGTTGCGGGATCCTGATTGGAACCCCTAATAAACGTCAGGACTTGTCTCCGGAAAAGCGAGCCGTCGCCTGGTGCGGCTGAGCCGGTTGTCGCCTCCTTCCTTCTGTTGCCGATGCCTGCTGTTGCACTATCACCGACAGGAGGGGGGTTGTCAGAGGAAACATACCCACCACCATCGTGCCTGTTATATCGGAGACCACCGATGCCGTCACCGCTCCCACTCATGCTCTTCACCACTGTCACAAGCCCGTCGCCTGGAGCCCTGCTCACCACCATCGTCGTCGGCTGGAGCTGCGCCGGAGGAGCCGGCCTCTCTCTCTCATCCGTTCTCCTTCTCTCTCTCTAAATGGGTGGTGTTAGGGTTTTTAAATGAGGATGGAAGGAGAAGACTCTTGCTTTTATATCTAGGGTTTGTGAGTTGGTGAGAAGGGTAGATAAATATCACGTATCACCGTAAATTACCAGTGTAATGTCTTGAAATCATGTTCTCGTTTATTAATTCTCATCTGTAATAATTAATATTAAAATAAATATTCATGAATGAATATTTATTTGTTGAAAGAAAATAATTACCGGGAAATATCTAAGTCAGTACCGGTTAACCGCGCGCATCTGAACCAACTTCGTCAGATTTAATGTTTCACGCACTGAGCATAACTATTATTATTTCGACAATATTATTAAAATAATTATTTATAATTATTTTTCGTATCGTTATACGTATCGGGAATAATTATACTGCTATCGTATTCCTTACCGCGTGTCTACGAGCATCTAACGTGGTTTATTGTACACCCACACGTACTACGAGTGTATTTGTCTGAACGGACGTTTGAAACCATTATTAATGATTAATATTAATGTTTTAGCTTTTTACTTAATCATCTTGCCGAATATCCGTTATAAACCGATATCTGATGCGCTAATCGTTTAAATATACTAGATCGCGTACGTGCACCTATTCTTTCTTAAATTCTTAGAATTTGCATAACGTGTCATTAGACGAAACCAAGTGACTAGTCTGATATTCGGATAATGAAGTTTGAGCCTCAAATGGGTTTGAATTTCTATTGGGCCTTGTTGGGCCTAGCCTAACAACTAGGTTTTAGATTCTGGAATTTTTGTAGGTGTCACACCATGGCCTCTTCCTCATCGGATAGCACCCTCCCTATGGCAACGATCCTGCACATGATTACAATTAAACTCACTTCCTCAGATTATCTTTTATGGCCTTCTCCACTCCTATCAACATCTCCTTGATCATACTGATGGTTCTTCAATGGCCCCCGCTGCCACAATTATCATTTCTGAGAAACTAGTTCCTAACCCTGCATATTCGGCTTGGCTCGATGCTGATCAACGGGCCATCATCATCTTGCGTGCCTCTCTCTCTCTGAAGAGGCGGTCTCTAAGGTTCTGGGATTATCCACTTCTACCCAAATATGGGTTGCTCTTTAGAATGCTTACAGTCACACATCGGTTTTACGCGTTCACAATCTACATGATTAAATTTTTTTATTGCTTAAGGATCCTTCTACTGTTGCTGATTATGGACGACGATTTAAAGGGTTGTGTGATCAACTCTCAGCGATTGCGCAACTCGTTGCAGAAAGTAATAAAACTCACTAGTTTTTATGTGGCATGGGTTCTTCGTTTGAAACCTTCTCAACTGCCATTTGGGCTTCTAAACAGGAACTGGTTTTTCGTGATCTGTTATCACAAGCGGAGAGTCATGAACTTTATTTGAAGTCTAATCATAGTTCATCTTCTACTCCTCGGGTTATGTTTACTGCTGCTTCTTCTCAGTCCTACACCAATAATCGAGGTCGGGGCAGATTCAATCGTGGTGGTAACTGTGGTCGTGGCCGGCGATCTCCACACTTTCAATTATGTCGTACGGACGGAGACTATGCAAATCAATGCCTTAAACTTGCGTCTTATGCCTCATAAGCTCCTTCGGTTGATGTTATTCTCGCTAGTGCATTTCATGCACAATATCATGTCACTAACTCTACCCCCCGAATGGTTTGTTGATTCGGGGGCATCGGATCACATGACCGCTCACTCTGATAATCTCCAGCACGTGTCTCCGGCTACGGGTAAACCCACTATGACCGGGCAAACTATTGATTTTTCTCATACGTGTCATTCCTATATTTCCAATAATGTTCAATTAAATGATTTTTGGTTGTTCCTCATGTTACCAAAAATTTACTGTCTGTTAGTAAACTTACAACTTACAATTTGGTTGATGTTTTGTTCTTTCAACCTTATTTTACTATTCAGGACATAAACATGGGACATGTTCTAGCCCAGCGCAAGTGTGAGAATCTCTCTATGTTCTTCAAGATGGGCATCAAGCCTTGGTAGCAGTCTCCTCTACCAAAGACTCTGTTGAAACTTGGCATAACCGTTTAGGGCATGTTGCCTTTGAAAAAATTTATATTTTGAATAAGTTGGGATGTTTGTCACTTACCTCTGTGTTTGCCAAAACCTGTTATTTGTTCTTCATGTCAATTGTCTAAAGGACACCGCTTGCCTTTTGATTTGAATACTATAAATGCTCCTCACATCCCTTGGATTTAGTTCATTGTGATTTGTGGAGACCCGCTCCTATAAGTTCTCTGGATGGTTATCTTTATTACGTGGTATTTATTGATGATTGTTCACGGTATACATGGTTTTATCCACTCACAACCAAATCAGGGTTCTATCCAGTTTTAACAGTTTTTCTGAAGTCCTCCCGACACAATTTTCAAGAAAGGTTGAGGTATTTCAAAGTGATGGAGGCATGAAATTTCTTATTCATACGGTAAGAATTTTTTTTGAAGACAATGGTACCTTTCATCGTGTTTCTTGCCCATATACACCCGCGCAAAACGGACGGGATGAACGGAAACACCGTCATATTGTTGAAACCGGGTTAGCCATGCTTTTTCAATCTCATGTTCCCTCCTCTTATTGGATCGATGCCTTTGCCTCTGCTACTTACATTATCAATCGATTACCAAGTCCAAATTTGGGTGGCAAAACACCTTTTGAAATATTATATTCTCAAGTACCAAACTATACCAATTTTCGGGTTTTTGGATACCGGGTATTTCCTTGCATATGTGACTACGCTAATAAACAAATTATCACCATGAAGTATCCCTTGTGTTTTTATTAGGTACTCGTCTCAATACAAGGGTTACCAATGTCTAGATCCTCTTACCGCTCGTGTTTATGTTACTCGGCATGCCAAGTTTGACGAACATGATTTTCTTTTTATTAAAGGTAATTTATCCACTGATTCATCACATTTGTTGGCAACATCTTTTCTTGATGAAACAACTACCATTGTATTACCATCGGAACCTACTATGGATGACTCTCTTATGCCAACACCACTAGATCTTCATTGCTCCTCTTGTGCTTCACCACATATACATACAGCAATTTTCGACACCAACAATGGGCCTGTCACTTCCTCAGTTGAGGCGGAAAGCCCAAACAGTGGCCTCTTCACCACATTCTGTACCAGCCCAAACTAGTGCTGATCAGGTCCAGTCCACTGATTCATCTTTGCCAGCCCACTGATGATGTTCAGGCCCAGTCCACTGATACGTCCTTACCAGCCCAAACTGATAATTTTCTGGCGCAATCATCTAATATCTCTGGGCCATCCGGTGCACCTCAGCCCCCTCATCCTATGATAACACGAGCCAAAGCTGGGTGTTAAACCTAAACATTAAACAGATCTTGCATATCTTGATAACCACCCTTTATGTTCCTCTCTGTTTGCATCTCACGACCCTAAAGGTTTTAAAACTGCTTCAAAAAAATCCTAAATGGATGTTAGCTATGCATGAGGAAATCCTAGGTCTTAAACAAAACGATACATGGGTTTTGCTACCTCGACCCGAACAAGCAAATGTTGTTGGTTCTAAATGGGTTTTCCGCACTAAATATAATGTTGATGGGTCGGTTGAGCGTTTAAAGGCTCGTTTAGTTGCTCAATGATTCACACAAGTTCCAGGTCTTGATTATTCACATACTTTTAGTCCTGTTGTTAAGGCATCAACGATCCGTATTGTTTTATTTCTTGCTGTCATTAATCAGTGGGAATTACATCAGTTGGATTTTAAAAACGCCTTTTTGCACGGTCATCTTAGTGAGACGGTATACATGGAGCAACCATCTGGATTTGCTGACTTACAATTTTCTAATTATGTTTGCAAGCTAAAAAAGGCCTTATATGGTCTCAAGCAAGCCCCTCGTGCTTGCTTTCACCGGCTAAGTACGTTTCTTACATGTAATGGTTCTCTTGCAGTCGGGCTGACACATCCTTGCTTGTTTTCAAACAAGATTCATGCATCATGTATCTATTGGTTTTATGTTGATGATCTTATACTAACCGGAAATCAAGAAAGTGTTATGATGGCCTTCATCAATCGCCTACATCAAGAATTTGCAATCAAAGATTTAGGTGATTTGAATTACTTCCTTGGTCTAGAAGTGGCTTATATCGATAAAGGCTTATTCTTGTGTCAATCCAAATATGCATATGAAATTCTTGATCGAGCTAAGCTACTAGACTCTAAACCGGTTTCAACCCCTTTAGCACCACATGAGACGTTTCTGACATCTGGTACTCCATTTCATGATCCTACGATATACCAATCCCTTGTTGGTGCTCTTCAGTACTTAACAATTACTAGACCGGATCTCTCATATGCGGTTAACCAAGTTAGCCAATTTCTTCAAGATCCTACAACAACTCACTTTCAGAGTGTTAAACGCATTCTTTGTTATGTGAAAGGGACGCTTTCCTTTGGTCTTACTTTTGAAAAACCATCTAATGTGACCATTCTTGGTTACTCCGATGCTGATCGAGCGCGTTGTCTTGAAACACGACGATCCACATATGGCTACTCCGTTTATTTAGGTGGCAGTCTTGCCTCTTGGAGTGCCAAGAAACAACCCACTGTCTCCCGTTCGAGCCATGAATCCGAGTACCGGGCCATGGCTAACACAACAACATAGATTATCTAGATTACACACTTATTACTAGAACTTCACGCTTTGCCACCCGATCGTCCCACTAGTTTATGTCACAATCGCAGTGCCCTTTTCTTGACTCAAAACTTCACGCTTTGCCACCCTTACTATCATTAAATAGGATTTCCCCTTGAATGTATATAAATAGTGAGATTATTAGAGATTACAACTAATGATTAATTGTTTACCAACACCATAATCTCGGTGCTCTCTCTCTCTCATATTCGTGAGAATCATTCTCACTTAAACCATCATTACGGTACATTCTAAACGGGAACCCGATCATCATCAATATCATGACGTTTTCCCTCGGCAACCTTACTGGATTACTAGGTACACGTTGATGTTTAATATCGTTTTCCATTATCATGTGAAAGAACGGATCAACATGTGGTATCAGAGCATATGTTGATAAATCAGTTCTTTTTTTTTCGTTCCCTAAAACTTGAATGAATCGGGAAAAACGTTTTTATAAAGGTTTTCGGCTCTGGACTTACGTCTTCCGGATCTGATCTATTTAACAGTTTCTAAACCATGTTTTGATCCCTTATTTGGATCAAATAAACTGTTTTATGATATATTAAAGTTCTCGGATCTAAAACCTAAAGTTTTCGGTTTTTTTTTTAATTTTTTAATCCGATTAAACTGTTTTAATCCATAAAACTTTGATAATTTTTGAAATCCTTAATATTATGTTCTAAGATTTCGAATTAATGCCAAAATTCTAATAGTAATCAATAACAGTTCTAATGTTCTTTATAACTGTTCTTGATGTTAATCCTTAATTTGGTGAAAATCTATTATTTTGGTAGGTAGATTGGACAAATCTTGTTTCCTAAAATTGTTTAACTTTATCTCTAAGTTTTCGTATTAAGTATTTAAATTTTAAATATTTTCGAACTTATAAATCTTGGATATAATTAAAACAATTAATTTTCTAAATAAAAGATATCCCTAAAATCTATCCATTATTTACGGAATCCATAAAGTTCTCGGATTCTATAAAGTTCACGGTTTTACACAAGTTTTCGGCCCAGTTTTCCCGTGAACTTCAACCTTACCGTGAACTTCATTTTCCGTGAACTTAACCTAAAACCCGAGAACTTTCATTTTCCCGTGAGCATCAATAGTTCTCGGCTCACCCAAGTTCTCGGCTAATTATGATAGTTCACGGCTACTCGAAAGGTTCACGGCTAATTATCAGGTTCTCGGCTTACCCAAGTTCACGGCTACTTAAAAGTTCACGGCTTATGCTACTGTACTCGGCTCCTTAAGTTTTCGGGCCCTTAAAAGGTACTCGGGTCCACAAAATTTTTTGGGGCGCTAACAGGGGGTTTGCTATTAACTAATGCTTTTATATTTTTGTGAAACCTTAAAATTTAAATGTTTTACAAACTTTAATTTACTTGAATAACACCTAACCGTTTCACTTCTGCCCAAAGGTGATGTGACACATGTGTGCATTTTTCAAGTATAATCAAGCATTGTCACTTAGTGTATATCATTAAATTATTAGATATTCACATGACACCCGCCTTAAATACATAAATGTTTCACTTCTTTCCAAAGATGAAGTGTTGCATTTGTGTCCTGCAAACTTAAATTGTGTAAATTAAATGTCTCACTTCTGCCCAAAGGTGATGTGTTACATTTAACTTACATACCTTATTTGTTCCTAATGCTTAAATAATTGGTCATAGCCAAAGCGAAAGCCAATTGTTTAAGTAGAACCTTAATTAGTTTATTATTTTGGGTGTTATAATAGACTTTATCACAGCTTCCTTAGTATAATGGTCCTTACTTTCCGCCTGCCTTAGTCTAGTACCCCATAATTTCACTCTAAGTTCTTCTATTTAGTTATGTATCTTATTCTTCTCATCTAAATTCACTGAAGCTCCCAATATGGGAATTGAAACTCTTACCGGTTCTAACTTTCATTCTTGGAAAGATTCTCTAATGCTGAATCTTGCTATGTTGGATTTTGATTATGCACTGAGAAAGGCTGCACCCCCTGCTCTCACTGATAAGAGTACCGCTGACGACAAGATACTCCATGAGAAGTGGAATAGGTGCAACCGAATGTCTCTTATGCTCATAAAGCAATCCATTAGCATCGCCACCTCCAGATTCGACTGATGCTAAAACTTATTTGGCTTCTATGGAGGAATAATTCAAAAGAACTTCTAAGGCGCATGCCAACACTCTTATTCTGAAGATGGTGACTACTAAGTATGACGGGATCAGCGGTATTCGTGAGCACATCCTGATGATGCACAACATGGCCCATAAGCTTAAGGGACTTGAAATGGAGATAAGTGATGGTTTCCTGGTGCACTTTATTATGACTTCTCTACCTGCGTCTTTCGAAGCATTCAAGATTAACTACAACACTCAGAAAGAGAAATGGAAGATGAGTGAGTTGATTGCTATGTGTGTGCAAGAGGAAGAACGCCTAAAGCTGGAGAAACCTGATGTGGCTTACCTCATGACTGGTGATTCTAAGAAGAGGAAGGGAAATTTCCGTAAAAAGGAATCTTCAAAGGTCCAAAAGAAAGATTCAAGTGCTGATTCCAACTCTAAGAACTCCAAAGGGAAGTTTCACTGCAGGTTCTGTCGTAAGGCCGGACATAAGCAGAAAGAATGCCCAGACTTCAAGGAGTGGCTGACTAGGAGAGGTAATCATCTTAATATGATAATTGAGTCCTTTAATTTAAATGTTCCAACTAACACATGGTGGTTTGACTCTGGTTCTATGGTTCATGTAACCAATTCTACTCAGGGATTCCGTACAATCCAGAAGCTGGAAAGAAACCGAAGAATACATAAAATGGGGAATGGAAAGGAGCTAGTTGTTGAAGCCGTGGGAACCTTAGAATTAATAATGAAAACTGGTTTATGTATTAAACTTTATGATACCTTATATATTCCTGAGATTACTTGGAATCTTGTATCAGGACCAAAGTTAGACGTAGACGGTTTTGATGTTTCTCATGGTCATGGCAAACATACTATTAGCTTTAATTCTCAAGTGTTTGGTCATGGTTTTCTGGATGGTGGTCTTTACAAGTTAGAACTAAATAATGAATTTTCCAAGTCTTTGTTATCATATAATATCAATGAGAACTTAACAAAGACTAAACGAAAACGAGACTTAGAAACTTCATCCATGTTGTGGCATCAACGTTTAGGACACATTTCACAAGAACGTTTATCGAGGCTCGTGAAGGATGAAGTCTTACCCTCTCTCGATTTTAATGATTTTGGAACATGCGTCAAATGCCTTAAAGGTAAAATGACAGCAGCGAATAAGAAAGGTGCCACTAGGAGCTCTAATTTATTAGAACTCATTCACACTGACATTAGTGGCCCTTATCCCATCACTGGAATAACTGGACATACTCCATTTATCACTTTTATTGATGATTATTCTCGTTATATGTACTTATATCTTATTAAATAAAAATCTGAATCACTTGCAACTTTTAAAGATTATAAAATTGAAGTTGAAAAAAAAAACTTAATCTTCAAATAAAAGTTATGAGATTAGATAGAGTAGATGATTATTATGGTAGACATACTGATGTGGGTCTGGCTCTTGGTCCATTTTATAAGTTTTGTAAAGGCCAGGGGATCGTGAACCAGTACACTATGCCCGGTACTCCTCAGCAGAACGATGTTGCTGAGAGAAGAAACAGGACCCTAATGGACATGGTACGCAGTATGTTAGCCAACTCAGTTTTACCCTCATTCCTCTGGACCGAGGCCTTAAAAGCAGCCGTTCATATACTCAATAGAGTTCCTTCGAAATCTGTCCCTAAAACTCCTTATGAACTATGGACAGGAAGGAAACCGAGTCTAAGATATACGAAAGTATGGGGCTGTCTAGCCGAAGCTAAACTCTATAACCCTTTCTTAAAGAAACTTGACATGAAAACGGTCACTTGTTACTTCATCGGATATCCCGATCACTCAAAGGGTTATAGATTCTACTGTCCTCCTCACGTCACTCGTATTGTAGAAACCAAGCATGCTAAATTCCTTAAGGATTTTAAGCTCAGTGGGAGTAGTGAAAATCCTTATCATGATTTGCAAGAAGTACAAGAAGCGGGGGGGGGGGGGGGGGGGGCGAGAGATTCGTCTCTTACTTTACCTCCGATTACTCCTCTTGTACACGACGCTGCACCGCACGTCATTGCACCACTTCCTATTCACATGGAACTTAATTCTACTCCGTTTATCCCTGATAATGAAGGAACATCAAACGACTGACATGAAGACAATGTCGAACCCGATAATCTACTCAGAATGTCGTCTAGGTCCAAAAGACCTACTAACTTTGATGATTATGTTACTTACCTGACTGAAGCTGAAATGGATGCCGGAAAGTTTACAGATCCTACTTCTTATCATGAGGCCATTAGCAGTGATCAGTCTTCTGAATGGAATAAAGCTATGATTGACGAGCTTGACTCCATGAAGAAAAATGATGTTTGGGATTTAGTTGAATTCCCCAACGGAGTTAAACCCGTAGGATGTAAATGGGTCTTCAAAACTAAACTGGATCCGAATGGAAACATTGAACGCTTTAAAGGGAGATTGGTTGCAAAGGGTTTCACTCAGAAAGAAGGAATCGACTATCAAGAGACCTTTTCTCCTGTTTCTCGAAAGGTTTCTTTAAGGATCGTGATGGCCCTAGTAGCTCACTTTAATCTTGAGCTACATCAGATGGAATTCAAAACCGCTTTCCTCAACGGCGACTTGAATGAAGACGTGTTCATGAAACATTTTGAAGGTCAAGAACATCTAGTCTGTAAGTTGAAGAAATCCATATACGGGTTGAAGCAGGCATCACGTCAATGGTACCTGAAGTTTGATGAGACCATGAAGAAACAAGATTTCATTAAGAACCAAATGGATCAATGCACCTACCTCAAGATGAGTGGGAGCAACTTTACTATACTTGTCCTTTACGTAGATGAGATTCTATTGGCAAGTAATAGTTTAGACATGTTGCATGAGTCGAAGCATTTACTCTCACGTAATTTCGACATGAAGGATCTCGGAGAGGCTTCTTATGTTATTGGCGTCGAAATACACCGAGATAGAGTCAATGGGATCTTACGTTTATCTCAAAAGGCTTAAATTGAGCGTGTCCTCACACGTTATAACATGCAACACTGCTCTCCTTCTGTAGCTCCAGTAGTTAAAGGAGATGTTTTCTGTTCATTCCAATGTCCCAAAACTGAGGTTGAAAAGGAGCAAATGAGAATGATAACTTATGCATCAGTAGTTGGAAGTCTTTTGTATGCTCAAGTCTGTACTCGTCCAGATATCGCTTATATTGCTGGAATGCTAGGCCGTTATCAGACTAATCCTGGTCTTGATCATTGGAAAGCTGCTAAGAAAGTGCTTCAATATCTGAAAGGGACGAAAGACTATAAACTGACCTATAGAAGAAGTGATAGTTTATAAGTGGTTGGTTATTCTGATTCTGACTTTCCTAAATGCAAGGATGACAAGAAATCCACTTCGGGGTATATCTTTATGTTAACCGGCGGACCTATCTCATGGAAGAGTCATAAGCAACAGTTGACTACAACATCCACTATGATGGCTGAATACATCGCTGTTTATAATGCGACCTGTCATGGCATGTTGCTAAAGAATCTTATCACCGGACTCAAAGTAGTTAATTCCATCTCTAGACCATTGAAGCTTTACTGTGATAACTCATCCGCCGTTAGTTTCTCGAACAGTAACAGTTCGACCGGAGCTGAATTATATCTTGATACAAAGTACTTGTTCGTTCTTGAGCGAGTTGAGGAAAATTATCTTTGTATTGAGTATATAAGTACTAAAGTTATGCTTGCGGATCCTATGACTAAAGGTCTCCCTCCTAAAGTATTCGAAGAACATATTTCGAAGATGAGCTTTTCTAAAGACCTTATTTAGTAGCATAATGTACTTACTTACGTTTTATGGATTTTCCTCATTTATTTGAATTTGTTTGTCTCTTAATATGTCCATGCATGCCTAAAAACATATAGACAATAATTATACAAATCAACGTTAAAGACTTAATTGTCAATTTGATCCTAAGTTCACTTAAGTTTTAAATTTAGGATTGTAGTATGATTAATGGGGGTCTTGAGTTTAATATTAATTCAATGACTATATTTCTCTGCTATAGTTTCGGTTTAGAACCAAAATAAGTATTAACATCCGGCCAGACTTACTAATTCTCATCATAAATGATCACTCGGCCAAGTGGGAGAATGTAAGACTCACTATTAATTGTGTGGCCTTTATCATCATTTATTAATTATTGATCAATGACTTATTTACCCCTATGATTTAATAGGTAATTATTCGATGGACATAATTACCCTTACTATCATTAAATAGGGTTTCCCCTTCGATGTATATAAATAGAGAGATTATTAGAGAGTTACAACTAATGATTAATTGTTTACCAACACCATAATTTCGGTGCTCTCTCTCTCTCTCTCTCATATTCGTGAGAATAATTCTCACCTAAACCATCATTACGGTACATCCTAAACGGGAACCCGATCATTATCAAGATCATGACGTCTTTCCTCTCCAACCTTACTGGATTACCAGGTACACGTTTATGTTTAATATCGTTTTCCATTATCATGTTCAAGAACGAATCAACATGTTGAAGTAATCTTAATGTATCTTAAGTAAAGAATGAGTTTAATTAAAGTTATGAAAGTCATGGGACAAAAAATAATATTATGGAAGAAAAGTCAAATAAAGGTGGCGAAGATGTGATTATTTTGGTCGATATTTGAAGGAAATAGGAAAACGATTGAGTTACTTTTTGTATTTTTTTTAAAGGCAACTTTCTTTAAATTAGTGGGAGTGGGACTTAAACCGATGATCTCCTTAACATTTAGTGTTACAAGAGGATTTTTCTCTACCATTAGGTCACCAACCCAATGACAATTACTTTTTGTATTTATTAGTTTGTTTTAGTTGTAGAATTTAGAGATTTGATTTAATTTTGTTTTCTAGTTTATTTTAATTTTATTTTTTTTTAACAACTAAATGATATATCATAAAACCAAATAACAAGAAACTAAACATAACAAGAATGAAACATTACAGGACTACGCCTGGATTTTGCAACTACACAACCCATGTTGGGTTTTGCAGTAGTGATCAGTTAAATATTAGTTATAAAAAAACGGATGATAATCATTATAGTTTATTATTAATTAAATAGTAATTAATAAACGCAGCGGAATAAAAACTAGGAATCAACACTAATGGAAAACCCGACAGGATCCAGATTACAAAGCCATACGAATACATAATAAAGATTCATCTACCAATGAGATTAATAATACCTTTGTGGTTAATAGAATAACCGATCGAGACACCGAGGTACAACAAACGAGTGCTAGTCACGAACCTAAGCGAAAATGGGTGGCGTTGGGTGGCGCTTTGTGGCTTGCAAAGCTGGCCGGAAAACACGAGCGGTGGTGGCGGCAGGGCTGCCGGAAAAACACAACAGGGAAGGGGGGGGGGGGCTTGGCTCCTCTCTTGCGGCTAGGGTTAGGAGAGCCCTTCCTAATCTTCTTATAATCCTTTTTTAAATGCTACCAGGCCCAAAGTCCAATATGCAATTAAAAGCCTGAACCTGTCTATGTTTTAATAAAATATTAAAACAATATATTTATTATTTATAAAGCAGTATAAATAATAAAACCCGTCTCGTTAATAATTCGTCATTAATGTTTGTTGCCCTAGGTGTAACTCTTACGGGTCATAACTCGGCCAGAAGCGTTAATTTAATCGGTATGTACATATAATTCTAACAGTCTCCCACTTGGACGACATTCGATTAAGTTCCTTAACGCCAACAGCCAGCGGTGCTCTAGCTACAAATGGTTGCGCCTAACAAGGTATGACAATTTAAAGTCATTAAACAAAACATCTTGTTGTTACAAGACAATACACTTATGATAATTATTGCCATTCATCCTTTTTGTAAAAGACATCAATTGAATCAATAAGACATGGATTAGATTCATTCTCATATAGTGTTCAATCATTATTGTTCTCGTTCAAGATTCATAGTGGCCCAATCAAACACACAGTCAGTTTGAGTAAGGCCTTACACTTCACCAGTTTGAATCACGAAGGCACCGCGATGTCCAACTGATACATATCATGTAAGAGTACATAATCCCTTATTGACTACATACAACTCCCACTGAACTTCAGATCTGTTCCTAACCAATGCCTTTATGACTGGTAGTTACGCGACAACGGTTGACAGTGATTAAAGAACAGTCCTTGGTAAACGAAAGTTCTAGTATGCATCTCAGGTCAGAGGATACTAAATGAGTATACCAATATCAAAACATCTTATGATTAAAATCCATGAAGATGATATGAAGCGAGTTACATCCAACGTCATCCATGATGAGGTCTGTGAAATTAAAAGTCAACTACTTGAGTCCAAGTTCAGAATAGTCTTAATTCAGAGTCGTTCCCACGATTCTGACCGACTATGGATAATTAAGAATACAAGATTCAAGGATTAAACTTATTAAAATCAAACACAGTTATAAGATTCAAAGTTGCATTTAACTAGTAAATCAAATTGAATTCAAAAGTTCATCTGTTTAAATGTTTGTACATCCAAATACTAAATCAAAACACATCGCTAGCAAATCTAAGACCGATAGCATCTCTGTGCTGATCATGCTTCTCCTGAGTCATTGGCTTAGTAAACGGGTCCGCTAGGTTTTGATCTGTGCTGATCATGCTTCTCCTGAGTCATCGACCGATAGTATCTATGAGCTCCTCTTCCACTCCTCCAAATATTAAGAACATATCTTTAGTCCTTCTCAAGTACTTCAGAATGTTCTTGACTGTAGTCCAATGAGAATGCTAGGACTTTGCTGAAAATGACTGTTCATGCTTAAAGCATACGAGACATCAAGCCTAGTACATAACATAGTGATGTGTCATTTTAATATTATGAAAATATATATAAATATATATTTGTTTTAGAAATGGTTTCACGAGATCAGAATTTAAATTTATAAAATGATAAATACTCAAACTTAAAACACACACAATAGGCAAGTGTACCTATCGCATCGTAATATAGTTTAGGTAAGAACCAAGTATCAAACCAATGGACACAGTCGAGTTCCAATACTCAACTTTTGTTATCGTTTAGCCAGATTAATTAGTGAATGGGTTTTGTGTGCGTGTGAAGTAGAAAAGTAAATGACAGAAAAGTAAATGACGGTAAAGTAAATGACAAAAAAGTAAAAACGTGCGTGATGTGTTTAACAGGAATGTAAATAGCAGAATAGTAAACAGCAGGAAAGTAAATATCTAGAAATGATCAGGTCACGAAGAGTATTGCTTTGGGCTTCGAACCCTCTTGGTATATGATAATGTTAAGTCAACTAATCCGGTGGTATGACTAATACAAATGTGTGAACGGTACACCGCTAGAGCCTCATTCTCATAACATTTGGTTCACGAATTATGATCTTTAATAATAAAATGGTAGGACTCCCGGCTAGGGACATCGTTACCCTCAACTCTTTGGTGTTATCTCCGAGTTGGTTTAGGACATCAAACTTAAGTGCTTAATTATAATTAATAAAAGGGTGATTAGACTTTGTTCACCGGGAGGCGGTGCAACAATAGGACCATGTATAAAGACGTACC
Source organism: Smallanthus sonchifolius (assembly GCA_023525975.1). Classification (NCBI taxonomy): domain Eukaryota; kingdom Viridiplantae; phylum Streptophyta; class Magnoliopsida; order Asterales; family Asteraceae; genus Smallanthus; species Smallanthus sonchifolius. Next base: position 17,567,957 of record CM042033.1, read on the forward strand.
GTTCCCAACGTGAGTTCACCAATTCTTGGTCTCATAACAAGTTCGTATAAAGACGAACGACCTTATTAATATTAACCAAGCATTGGCTTATCAAAATCTGCTTGTATAAAGACGTACAAGTCTCAAGAGAAGTTTATTAAGACCTTATTAATATTAAAAAAATGACCTTATTAATATTAAAAACGTTTTACGGTCTTACATTTTAAAATCAAGAACACTCACAAGTGTAAAGACAAATTTAGAAAATAATAAAAATCCCACATGGACGGTGGTTTTAAGATTGAATAATTAAAGACATAAACATACCACTAGATTAATACGTTAAATATTAACATACACCAAACTTCATCTTCACCCTAGCAATACAAAGAGTTTAGCCACGAATGACCATACTAACTAGCGTAACGCTGAGTTTCAAAGGCTCCCCTATTGCGGACAAAGAGGAGGAGCCTCTCTACTCTCTACTCTAACTACGAAATACCCTATCTGGAATAGTGTCTTGAGGTATGAAAAGGTGTGTAGAACCAAGAACCCAAACCATCTATTTATAGGCCTCAAAATGAGCAATGCACGACCGTGCATTGGTTTGCACGGACGTGCGAATACCTCGGGAATTAAACATGGTACAAATGGCAGTGTACTAAGTCCTTCGAGGGCAAGTTTGGGTTAGCACGACCGTGCAATGGGATGCACGGCCGTGCAACCCTCCCTTGCTTCCCAGTTTTATCTTTTAGTTGCTGGTTGACTTCTTGTTGACTAATTTTGACTTCTTGGGGGTCAAAGCTCGGGAATGATCCTTCTAGAAGCTTGATTTCTTGGTGTTTTTATAGGTTTTTAGCTTTGTTTATCTTTAAGACACTGAATATCCTGCAGTTATAAAATATGAACATTTTAAGTATCAATTGCAAGGTTATTATTCATTTAGTACTATAATATGGAGATTATTATGCATGCAAAACATGTATAAATGATGGCACATCATAACACCCTACACTTAAACTTTGCTTATCCTCAAGCAAACTCATGTATGATCAGACCCATAAATAAAAACTTTTCAAAAGGTAAGGGAGCTCCAAGTAGTTGGAAAACTCCGAGATAACTCATGAGTCGCTTATTCTATTTTTGTGCTTTTCTATTTTAGGATGACGGAATCCATGACAAGCCTACTAGAATTTTAATTATGCATAAACCTTCACTCCTCATAATGTTCACTCAATTCTATGGTTATATATGTATGGATGATGTAAGTTAAGTGGAACACTCAAATTCGAATCGAATTATGCAATGGTCATAAGCTTGTATGCAAATCAAGTCTCCACCAACTAAGTAGTATGCATGAATCATGAGGAATTTAAAAGGGTTGTAATGTGGCTAAAAGAAAATAAAGGGTGAAAATGAAAATCTTTCTGGTTTTTAGGGAATTAAAAGGGTTTTTAGGGTTGCAGCTAACGTGGAACACACAGCTACGACTTCATGGCTTAAAATGGAAAATACTAGCGGCCCTGTACAGTACTCAGATCATGAGGGTATAACTAATCTGATGGCTCATTTATGGTCAAATTTCCAAAACTGAGATCTCTTATCTTTCTTAACTCTTCCCTTACTCCATAGTACACATTACTGCATTTTCGTATGGTTCCTTCGGCTTATAGCCTAACAGCTCCTACTTTGATCAGATGCATATACTCATGTTGGGAATAAGTTTGATTCTTGCTACACTTTCCATCATGGCTCCAGTTGCCACGCTTTACACATTTGTCGTATCTTTTGGCTCTTCTTTTAGCGGCGCTTTTTGATAAGCCGCAAAATGGTGGCATTTGTTCTAGATTGCGCCGCCGTTTTCTTACATCACTTGTTCCTTTGAAATTTTTTCTTGGAGTTCGGGTGGTAGTTCAGGCTTTGCGAAATGAATACAAGAAAGCAAATTGAAATCAAAAGAATGCATATCCAGCTCTTTAATGTCTAACCGGTAAAAGACCAACTTCTCTCTTCTCTTTTTCTTTTCTCATTTTTCAATTTTTTTCTTTTTTTTAGACAACATATCATCAAGACTAATTTTTTTCAATAACTCTTTTCCTCAATTTCCTTGAAATAATTTCTCCATATCTTCCTTGTAGATCATTCGGCTATTCCCTCCTAATACATCCACTTTCTTCTTGTATATTTCAATTCTTTTGAGTAAAATAGATTCTTTCCAAATTGCCTCAATGGTTGTAAACTTGAAGTAATGACATAAGATAGTCTAATATTTTCTCATCTTTAAGACAATTAGCCAATAACTGGTTTTTATGAAAAGCAGGTTTGGTGATAAATGTGGGTAGTAAAAACGAAAAGGCTAAGGCTCAAAGGGCTATCTAGGCGGATATTGTTTTTGGTATTTTGGGTTTAAGGATAATATATAAGGGTGATAAAGTCCTAGGTGCCTCAATCATTTCCATACATCTACTAGTTCATGGTCTTGAAATGTATAAGTCATACAAGTTCTAATTATGCATAAAACCCGATCGAAAAACACTCAGTATACTGATGTAAGGTCAAATATCCCAGTAGTTTAACGTTGTATTTTGAGTCAGTTTTATGGGTGTTCTGTAGTTTTGAGTGTTACAGGTTTAATTGCTACTGAGCAGGAAATATGAGCTATAAACAAGAAGGTATCAAAGCATGGAAATTCAAAGATCAAAAGTCAAAATAATTGATGAGTGTAAAGTATATAAATAAAATTAAGTCAATTCACACAACAATTTTAAAAATGAATTACCAATCCTAAAACATACAAACGACAAGTGTACCGGTCGGAATGTAATAAGCGTAGGTAAGACCGGGTATCAATCCGTGGACACCTATGGCGGCTCTCAATACTAATCCTCTATCGAGTCCTACCCTAGAATTATAAATGAATGATTCAACTTACAGAGAACGAAACACAAGACGACTCTGAACTCTAGCAAACAACTAAGAACACGGAGACTGGATGTAAAGATAAGATTGGATAGAAAAGCAGCTACCCAGGTAAGACCTCTACTAACTAATTTAAATGCTTTCGGGATCAACTAACCGTACGACACCAACTCTAAAGATAGACCGACTCAGGAATCACTAAGACACGCATGATCTCCTCTCAGACTCACCTACACACCCAACTATCCCGAAGGTCAAAATAAACTCACCGGAAAGACAATGGAACTCCTCTCAGACTCACCACGCCCTAGAGCACCAAGTACTCAAAAACAGCTTCACCTCTCAATCTCAACCGTTACTATACCCAGAGACTATCCTAGACAGACCTAAGGGCAACGAATAAGCACTAAAATACCGACTATGACACGTAATTGCAAGTGATAAGATAAACCAAAGGACAACCCGACAACCTATCTCCTCTCAGACTCAAGGTTGGTAGAGCACTGATTTTTAAAGACCCACACAATTGCTCCTACGACCGATCAAATCGTTTAGACCAAAAACACCAACTGAATGACCCAAAACTCGAAACCCTACACGAAACACACAAAGGAAACGAACAAGATGACAAACAGAACAAACTCATGCAAGATATTCAAAAACACATCATTCATACACATTCATAATCAATAAAATAATCACCTTGACAATAACATTCGTCATACGTTTAATTAAAACCCGAAAAACATTCAATCTGTGAAAGCAATCATCGAACCTAGGTAGCTACAAGGTTTAGCTAGTCATACAAATCCAAAACATCATAAAGTAAGAATTATACAGAAACAAAATCAATAATAGTTATGGAAATCGAAAGAAATACGCAAACCGAATGTTCCCGAACCGAAAACAAACTTCAATCTTATCTCCGAGGCTTCTAGGAAGCTCCAAACACCGATTCCTATTGCTCCTTGTTGTCTCCTATCTTCCAGAGGCTTCCTCCAATCGAACTCTCCCTAGCCTAGCATGTCGCGAAGGAGGGTCCCATAATCATCGCGTGGTGCGAAGAATCCCAGTCACAGAAAGTTTGGCTCTTTTCTTGTGTTTCCTCGTTCGCTCGTTCAGTCATCAGAACTCTTCGTTTCTCTCAAAAAACCTATGAATCCAATATATATAAATATAAGCATCATAATCAAATGAATTCCCAACAAAACGCATTCCCTATGCATCAAAACGCACTCCCTATGCATCATAATCCAACAAATGTGATAAACTACTCATGTTAAACATATGTGTTTTACGACACATAAAATATCCTCACACTTGAAGTTTTCTTGTCTCTAAGCAAAGCCCTATGCAACGCATCCAGCTATGTAATTAAACAAAGACGATCACATCTAGCAAAGTCCAGTACAGTCCACGAGATCCAAATACACAGTTAATTCCTCAATATTTACACGTTCAATAGATTTAAGACCCAACAAGTCAATATGGTACTCTATTTTGAAAAACATGGGCATACCTATTCAAGTTTCACCTACTTTCAAGATCTAATCATGCATAGCTCATACCCCTCAAAATGCTACGCTCCACTCTGTTTGTATATGTAACTAGCAAAAGATGTGCTAGTGTGTATCTATACTCTCAAAACCTTACAGTGAAACATTTATGTCATAAGCTTGAACATGAATCAAATCTCCACCCAAATGCATAAGACAAACACACATATCAGAAAGACTTTATCGGGTTGTAATGTAAGGCTAGGGTTAAGGGAGTGATCATAATCCGGACTCGCTAGCCTAGGAACAAACTAATAAACACAACTACTGGACATTTGAACTTTTAAAGATCTTTGATCCTCATACTTATTCTTTTGCATCTATTTTTTTCTATATATATTTTTTTCATTTGTTTTTTCTATATATATTTTTTTCATTTGTTTTTTCTATATATTTTTTTTTCATTTGTTTTTCACACTATTCAACTACCTTTGCTGATGACAAAAGTTGTATTTCTGATACTTACAAATAATTACTAACACGAACGCAGACACTAACTCGAATCGGATTAATAGCACGGGTTTAAAAATAAAAAGGCTAAAAGGCTCAAGGTGTAATATGTGGGTTAATCAAATGAAAGGGAATAAGCCTCAAACTGGGTTCACTAAGGGATAATGTTTGGGTAAGGAAAACAAACGGAAAAGGCTAACATATGGGCTAAATCCTAATGTCTCTATCATTTCTATGTATCATCTCTGCCTAGGGTCTCAAAATGTATCAAAATGTTCAAGTTCTAACAAAACATAACATGTAGGTATATACTCAACAAACGAAACATTGAATATATATGAAATTAGAAAGGCTCAAAAACTCACTAGAAACGTGTGGAATCGGGTTACCGATATAAGCCATGCACAATTATCACTATCCAGCTTGCTACACTGTCCTAGGCATCCCAAACAATTTTTTTTATTGAAAAACGACTCTGTTGGGCCTACTTAATCCCGATACTTAAATAGAAACCAGTCTTTGGTGCGCATTAGACTCAAAAAATATGTTACCTCAGGACTCGCAAAAACAACTCTTTATTTATTTTTTTCAAAATTTTCAATTTTGTCAATTTTTTTTTATTTTCTCATGCTAACATCCTAACACTTGAAATACATATTGTCCCTAATGTGTCTAAAGAGGTAAAAATCCATAAAGTCTATATCAATCACGTTCCCATCCCCATACTTAAACATCACATTGCCCTCAATGTGTACTTGAAAACAATGTAAAGTAAAAAATGAAAATGCATAAAAGTAAAAGGGATAGAACGGGACTCCCCTACGAATGTAGCAACCAATCCACCATAATACGAGCAAACCTCGACCGACAATCCTCAGAATGAATAACCTCTCAAAGCCTGGAGTGAAAACCTGCACACAAAGGAAAACCAACAACACACAAAACAAAATAATGAAAATAAAAACATACGTACGGGTTGCCTCCCGGAAGCACTAAGTTTACAGACGAGTCTTCAGCCGGACTCAGAAGCTATGTTAATCAGGTGGCTTCTCCTTTATTCGCTTCCCGCTCGTTTTGCTCAGTCTCCTCCTCCTACCGTCTAATTGGAACAATGCGACGGTAGGGCTCAAACTGACCCGGACAGATGTAACCGAGTCGACCCACCAATCCTTAAACTTACCTGGACCAAATTTGATGTGGGGCATGTAATGAGGTAATCGGTCATCTCTAGAATATGGTGTCATCCTATGGTCCTTCTGTGACCATATCAGCACCCTCAAAACATGCCGGTCCATACGTCTCTGTGCCCTATCCCGTGGTCGTGTTGCTTAGGGTGGCGATCCACCATCTCTTTCCTCCACAGGCCGGCTATCCTTAACATGCTCTGGTTCCTCAACCACTTCCTCCTTCTCCCCTTCTTCCTTTGTCTCTCCTTCTTATTTCTCTGCCTCACCGTGGTGCGGTGATTCTTCCGTCTCCCTCTCTGGCTCCCTGAATAGTAATGTTTCTAACTCAGCAAGGTCACCCTAAGGGTCAAACTCTCATTCGTCTATAGCTGTGACATCCACCAACTCCTCACCAAACTCATCTACCAATGAGGGAACATACTCCTCCTCAATATCATCAGCAACAAACTCAACATCCTCAATATTATCAACAATCTTAGCATCCTCCTGTGTGTCCTCGACACTTGAATCCAGCAACAAAACATCCTCCCAAAGCAAGTGTGACATATCAAATGAGATAATTAAATTATGTATGGAACTAGATGTAGTCAGATGTGTATCATCCACACACTCATGATCAATATAGCTAGAGGTAGGATAATTACCTGACTCAAGGCTGGATAGATGCTCCACTTCGACATTGGACTCAATATCGATTGAAAATACGGGTTCAAAGAATTGTGGCTCATAGTAACTGAACTCGTGCTGAACAGGAGGTGGGACTTATGCGGTACTTTGTGAGCTTGGTAATTGCACGTCGTCCATTATCGTCTCCTGTTGATAATTAGCACAAATCTCGTGAACTTTCATATCCAATGCCTCTATTCTACGGAGTTGTTCTTCAGATTCCTTGATAAGAAGCTTACGTTGTTCAGCTTCAACCTTTTGCTGTTCATCTGCCCGCTCAAATCTCTCGCGTGCTTGTTGCATTAATTCGATTAGGGACAAGGTAGGTTTGGATCGGTATGGTGCCATTCTAGGAGGCTCATATAATGCTTCTGTTCTTCGAGCTAGTTCTTCAGCATCCCGGAGATCATACCTACGGATCATATGAGCGAGCATTGCCTCCACATTCTCATAACAACATTTTTGTATCTAATGGTTTTCTCCACAACATTCGCACCAACCTGTTGTCTGTACATACTCAACGTAGCAGGTGAGATAATAACAAAATAAAAGAAATAAAAACTAACAAATAAATCCTAGAAAAAGAAAACTATCAAAAAGAAAATAACCCTAGAAAAATCACACAAAAACTAATTCTAGGAAAGTAGAATCACACGAAAAATAAAACATAGAAATCCTAAAAAAATCTTAAAAAAAAACACACAAATATGTACAAAAATGGCTAGATCCCCTAATCGGGTTGTTCTCGAAATCGCCAATGCAGTGTCCCCGGCAACGGCGCCAAAAACTTGATGAGTGTAAAGTATATATATAAAATTAAGTCAATTCACACAACTGTTTTTAAAATTAATTACCAATCCTAAAACACACAAACGACAAGGGTACCGGTCTGAATGTAATAAGTGTAGGTAAGATCGGGTATCAATCCGTGGACACCTATGGCGGCTTTCAATACTAAACCTTCATCGAGTCCTAACCTAGAAATATAAATGAATGATTCAACTTTCGGAGAACGAAACACAAGACGATTGTGAACTCTAGCAAACAACTAAGAACACGGAGACTATATGTAAGGATAAGATCGGATAGAAAGCAGCTACCCAGGTAAGAATTCTATTAACTAGTTTAAATGCTTTCAGGATCAACTAATCATACGACACCGACTCTAAGGATAGACCGACTCAGGAATCACTAAGACACGCATGATCTACTCTCAGACTCACCTACACACCCAACTATCCCGAAGGTCAAAATAAACTCATCGGAAAGGCAATGGATCTCCTCTCAGACTCACCACTCCCTAGAACACCAAGTACTCGAAAACAGCTTCACCTTTCAGTCTCAACCGTTACTATACCCAAAGACTATACTAGACAGACCTATGGGCAAGGAATAAGCACTAAAATATCGACTATGACATGGAATTGCAAGTGAAAAGATAACCTGGACAGTTCACTTTCATGTAACTGCTACCCAAACCATCAAAACCAAAGGACAACCCGATAACCTATCTCCTCTCAGACTCAAGGTTGGTAGAACACAGTTTTTTAAAGACCCACACAACTGCTCCTACGACCGATCAAATCGTTTAGACCAAAAACACCAAGTGAATGACCCATAACTCGAAACCCTACTCGAAACACACAAAGAAAACGAACAAGATGACAAACAAAACAAACTCATGCAAGATATTAAAAAACACAGCATTCATACATATTCATAATCAGTAAAATAATCACCTTGACAATAGCATTCGTCATACGTTTAATTAAAACCTGAAAAACATTCAAACCGTGAAAGCAATCATCAAACCTAGGTAGCTAACAGGTTTAGCTACTCATACAACTCCAAAACATCATAAAGTAAGAATCATACAGAAACAAAATCAATAATAGTTCTAGAAATCGAAAGAAATACGCAAACCGAAAACAAACTTCAATCTTCACTCTAAGGCTTCTAGGAAGCTCCAGACACCGATTCCTATTGCTCCTTGTCATCTCCTATCATCCAGAGACTGCCTCCAATTGAACTCTCCCTAGCCTAGCGTGTCGCGAAGGAGGGTCCCATAATCTTCGCGTGACGTGTAGAATTCCAGTCACAGAAAGTTTGGCTCTTTTCTCGTGTTTCCTCGTTCGCTTGTTCCGTCATCAGAACTCTTCGTTTCTCTCAAAAAACCTGTGAATCCAACATATATAAATATAAGCATCATAATCGAATGAATTCCCAACAAAACGCACTCCATATGCATCAAAATGCACTCCCTATGCATCATAATCCAACAAATGTGATAAACTACTCATGTTAAACATATGTGTTTTACGACACATCAAATTTCCTCACACTTAAAGTTTGCTTATCTCTAAGCAAAGCCCTATGCAACGCATCCATCTATGTAATTAAACAAAGACGATCACATCTAGCAAAGTCCAATACAGTCCACGAGATCCAAATTCACAGTTAATTCCTCAAGATTTAGACGTTCAATAGATTTAAGACCCAACAAGTCAGTATGGTACTCTATTTTGAAAAACATGGGCATACGTATTCAAGTTTCACCTACTTTCAAGATCTAATCATGCAAAGCTCATAAGACAAACACACAGATCAAAAAGACTTTATCGGGTTGTAATGTAAGGCTAGGGTTAAGGGTATGGATAAAGGGAATAAAATGGCTAAAGTGATTATAATCCGGACTCTCTAGGCTAGGAACAAACTAATAAACACAACTACTGGACATTTGAACTTTTGAGGATCTTTGATCCTCATACTTATTCTTTTGCATCTATTTTTTTTTCTTTTTCATTTTTTTTATATATATTTTTTTCATTTGTTTTTTCTATATATTTTTTTTCATTTGTTTTTCACACTATTCAACTACCTTTGCTGATGACATAAGTTGTATTGCTGATACTTACAAATAATTACTAACACGATTGCAGACACTAACTCGAACCGGATTAATAGCACAAGTTTAAAAATAAAAGGCTAAAAGGCTCAAGGTGTAATATGTGGGTTAATCAAATGAAAGGGAATAAGGCTTAAACCGGGTTCACTAAGGGATAATGTTTGGGTAAGGAAAACAAACAAAAAAGCTAACATATGGGCTAAATCCTAATGCCTCTATCATTTCTGTGTATCATCTCCGCCTAGGGTCTCAAAATGCATCAAAATGTTCAAGTTCTAACAAAACATAACATGTAGGTATATACTCAACAAACGAAACAGTGAATATATATGAAATTAGAAGGGCTCAAAAACTCACTAGAAACGTGTGGAATTAGGTTACCGATATAAGCCATACACAATTATCACTATCCAGCTTGCTACACTGTCCTAGGCATCCTAAACAATTTTATTACTGAAAAACGACTCTGTGGTGCCTACTTAATCCCGATACTTAAGGAAAACCACGTTAAGGAAACGCAAACCCGCACCCAAATCGCCTTTTGCTTTCAATTTACATTGAATAAAAACCGGCCTTTTGTCCGCATTAGACTCAAAAAATATGTTACCTCAGGACTCGCAAAAACAACTCTTTATTTATTTTTTTCAAAATTTTCAATTTTGTCAAATTTTTTTTCATTTTCTCATGCTAACATTCTCACACTTGAAATACATATTGTCCATAATGTGTCTAAAGAAAGGGGTAAAAATCGATAAAGTCTATATCAATCATGTTCCCATCCCCACACTTAAACATCACATTGCCCTCAATATGCACTTGAAAACAATGTAAAGTAAAAATGCAAATGCATAAAAGTAAAAGGGATAAAACGGGACTCCCCTACGAATGTAGCAACCAATCCACCATAATACGAGCAAACCTCAACCAACAATCCTCAGAATGAATAACCTCTCAAAGCCCAGAGTGAAAACCTTCACACAAAGGAAAACCAACAGCACACAAAAAAAAAAAATAAAGAAAATAAAAACATACGTGCGGGTTGCCTCCCGGAAGCGCTAAGTTTACAGACGAGTCTTCAGCCAGACTCAAAAGTTATGTTAATCAGGTGGCTTCTCCTTTATTCGCTTCCTGCTCGTTTTGCTCAGTCTCCTCCTCCTACCATTTATTGGGAATAATGCAACGGTAGGGCTCAAACTAAATCGGACAGATGTAAGTCGACCCACCAATCCTTAAACTTACTTGGACCAAATCTGATGTGGGGCATGTAATGAGGTAATCGGTCATCTATAGAATATGGTGTCATCCTATGGTCCTTATGTGACCATCTCAGCACCCTCAAAACATGCCGGTCTATACGTCTCTGTGCCCTATCCCATGGTCGTGTTGCTTGGGGTGGCGATCCACCATCTCTTTCCTCCACAGGCTAGCTATCCTTAACATGAAGTGGTTGCTCTGGTTCCTCAACCACTTCCTACTGCTCTCATTCTTCTTCCTCTATCTCCCCTTCTTCTTTCTCTGCCTCACCGTCGTGCGATGATTCTTTCGTCTCCCTCTCTGGGTCATTGAATAGTAATGTTTCTTACTCAACAAGGTCACCCTAAGGGTCAAACTCTCCTTCGTCTATAGGTATGAAATCTACCAACTCCTAACCAAACTCATCTACCAACGAGGGAACATACTCCTCCTCGATATCATCAGCAACAAACTCATCATCCTCAATATCATCAACAATCTCGGCATCCTCCTGTGTGTCCTCGACACTTGAATCCAACATCAAAACATCCTCCCAAAGCAAGTGTGACATATCAAATGAGATAATTGAATTATGTATGGAACTGGATGCAGTCAGATGTGTATCATCCAAACACTCGTGATCAAAATAGCTAGAGGTATGATACATACCTGACTCAAGGCTGGATAGATGCTCCACTTCTACATTGGACTCAATATAGGTTGAAAATACGGGTTCAAATAATTATGGCTCATAGTAACTGAACTCGTGCTGAACAGGAGGTGGGACTTGTGCGGTACTTTGTGAGCTTGGTAATTGCACCTCGTCCATTATCGTCTCCTGTTGATAATTAGCACAAATATCGTGAACTTTCATGCCCAATGCCTCTATTCTACGGAGTTGTTCTTCAGATTCCTTGATAAGAAGCTTACGTTGTTCAGCTTCAACCTTTTGCTGTTCATCTTCCCGCTCAAATATCTCGCGCGCTTGTTGCATTAATTCGATTAGGGACAAGGTAGGTTTGGATCGGTATGGTGCTATTCTAAGAGGCTCATATAATGCTTATGTTCTTCAAGCTAGTTCTTCAGCATCCCTGAGATCATGCCTACGGATCATATGAGAGAGCATTGCCTCCACATTCTCATAACAACAATTTTGTATCTAATGGTTTTCTCCACAACGTTCGCACCAGGGTTCCACGAACCGCCCAACCTGTTGTCTATACATACTTAACGTAGCAGGTAAGATAATAACAAATCAAAAGAAATAAAAACTAACAAATAAATCCTAGAAAAAGAAAACTATCAAAAAGAAAATAACCCTAGAAAAATCACACAAAAACTAATTCTAGAAAAGTAGAATCACACAAAAAATAAAAACAGAAATCCGAAAAAAATCTTAAAAAAAACACACACAAATATGTACAAAAATGACTAGATCCCCGACTCGGGTTGTTCTCAAAATCGCCAATGCAGTGTCCCCTGCAACGGCGCAAAAAACTTGATGAGTGTCAAGTATATATATAAAATTAAGTCAATTCACACAACAGTTTTAAAAATGAATTACCAATCCTAAAACAAACAAACGACAAGTGTACTGGTCGTAATGTAATAAGCGTAGGTAAGATTGGGTATCAATCCGTGGTCAAAATAAACTCACCGGAAAGGCAATGGATCTCCTCTCAGACTCACCACTCCCTAGAACACCAAGTACTCGAAAACAGCTTCACCTTTCAGTCTCAACCGTTACTATAACCAAAGACTATCCTAGACAGACCTAAGGGCAAGGAATAAGCACTAAAATACCGACTATGACATGGAAATGCAAGTGATAAGATAACCTGGACAGTTCACTTTCATGCAAATGCTACCCAAACCATCAAAACCAAAGGACAACCCGACAACCTATCTCCTCTCAGACTCAAGGTTGGTAGAACACTGATTTTTAAAGACCTACACAATTGCTCCTACGACCGATCAAATCGTTTAGACCAAAAACACCAAGTGAATGACCCAAAACTCAAAACCGTACTCGAAACACACAAAGGAAACGAACAAGATAACAAGCAGAACAAACTCATGCAAGATATTTAAAAACACAACATTCATACACATTCATAATCAGTAAAATAATCACCTTGACAATTGCATTCGGCATACGTTTAATTAAAATCCGAAAAACATTCAAACCGCGAAAGTACTTATCAAACCTAGGTAGCTAACAGGTTTAGCTACAGAAACAAAATCAATAATAGTTCTAGATATCGAAAGAAATACGCAAACCGAATGTTCCCAAACCGAAAACAAACTTCAATCTTCACTCCGAGGCTTCTAGGAAGCTCCAAACAACGATTCCTATTGCTCCTTGTTGTCTCCTATCGTCAAGAGGCTGCCTCCAATTGAACTCTCTCAATGGAATGGTAAAAATCCTTTAAATAATCATTTTTTCCCGTATATGACGTTTTTCGCGTACTGCGAAGCCAAGATGGCCAATTCTTCGCGTACCGCCAAAGACAATTTAGTCGGGCATCTTTTCCTGGAAGTTGTATTCTCGCGTGTCGCGAAGGAGGGTCCCATAATCTTCATGTGGCGCGAAGAATCCCAGTCACAGAAAGTTTTGCTCTTTTCTCGTTTTTCCTCGTTCGTCGTTCCATCATCAGAACTCTTCATTTCTCTCAAAATACCTGTGAATCCAACAAATATAAATATAAGCATCATAATTGAATGAATTCACAACAAAAATCACTCAAAATGTGATAAACTACTCATGTTAAACAAATGTGTTTTACGACACATCAATAATGAAGTTTTGGATCTTCGTGGTATGCGAAGACCTGGGTGAAGTGGTTCACGATACGCGAGAGAAGGAAAAATGGAGGCGCGACTATTTTGGCATTCACGGTACGCGAAGGCAAGGCCAGAAAGTTTTGCGGTACGCGGAGAACGAAAAATACGGCAATTTAAACCTAATTATAATTATATAGCATTAAGGATCCCATTCTAGAATTATCTTCTTCTCAGCCGTCCCAGAGGTGTTCTAAGGCGAGTTCAAGCTTTTCTTGGTCAATTGTTCTTGTTTTTCAATGTTTGTAAGTTCTAGATTAATTGTTGAGTTGTTTGCTACGATTATGAGCGACTAAGCTCTTCGTGATCCTTCCGGGGGAATGATTTATGCATGTACTCGTCTGGTTTTAGTAGATTATTAGTGTTGGATTGAATTTTGTGAACCTGTTAAGTTTTTTGGATTCAATTGTCTGTTCGATTTATTATCAGTTTGATTTTGTTTAACGTTTGCGCATGTGTCATCGTTTCTTTATTTGTTTGCATCGGGAATAATATGGCTATGTGTAGGTTTTATAAAATTGAAATTGGATTGAACAATTTAAATAAGGTTATGTCTATGTAATCTCCTATCTGATTTGAAAATAAATCTGGACTTGTGTTTTGCTGAATCTGAAACCCGGGGTGGTCCTTTTTCTACAATAGTTTTTACAAACCAAATTAAGTTGCTTTTAATAATTCTAAGTCTTCCGTTTAATAAAGTTTGAATCTTTAGTAGTAACTGAATCCGTTTTTCTAAATAGTATTTTCCACGAGTTCCCTGTGGATTCGACACCCTACTTCACTATACTATAGTCTGAGGTAGCTAGGAAGTAGGTTTTTAGTATTGTTTTTGATTGACCTTGACAACGCGATCAAAATGGCGCCGCTGCCGGGGAATTTGGGAGCAAAGTGCTATTTTTGATTTGTTTTGTTCAGTGCTACTAATCGTGTGCTTACATGTGCAGGGAAAGTTTTATGCATACTAGGCGTTCAGGCAGAAAATCACCATTGCTTTTTTGATTCTGGAATAGAGAAAACAGCAACAGCTCACCGAAAGCTTCAAGGAACAATTCAGACAATTCTAGAAAAGCTTGATAGTTCGAAGGTAAGGATGTCACAAGACCAACCAGAAAACCCAAATCCTAACCAAGGTGGGGGACCAAACCCACCTATTCCACCATTACCAAATCTTCTATTTCCAAACCAACAACAACAACCGCCCAAAACCAACATCCACAAAACCCACCTCCTCCATAAAATCAACCACCACCGCCTCAGAACCAACAACACCGATAACCACCACTACCACTTTTCCATGATCACCAATACCAACCGTATGACAACTACCCAAGCTACTCTGAATTTGGGCAAGATGAGCCTTTGTCACTAAGGGCAGCCATCGGCCACAGCATGGTTCTCAACATGAGAACTGGAACGAAGATGAAGAATGGTATGACCTAAACCATCAGGAGGCATTCCCACCCAGAAACGAACGACATGATGGAATTGATGGTTGGATTCAGCCATCACCTAGAGCAGAATATGGGTATCCACCGAGGAATAACCGCCAGGGTAATGTGGGGAATTATGAAAGAGAGAACATGTATAGGCAACCTCCTCAGAACCATCAGAATTATAGAGAGGAACAACCTAGGAACAGGCACCCAGTCAGGCATGATCAAGGAGTGGATAGCCATTTCTGCCCCGCTTTAGCTCTGAATGATTCTCCCGTTATACCACCGGTTCGTAGGGGGAATGCATTCGAGATCCGGCCTGGATGTCTTGGGATCCTCCCACAGTTCTTTGGGAGAGCTACTGAAGAGCCATACACACATCTGTCAGAGTATGAAGCTACATGTGGGACAATAGGTGGTCAAGGATTCATCACAGATGAAGTGAAACTGGTACTCTTCCAGTTTTCACTTAAGGACCGACCAAAACAATGGTTCTTGTCATTACCATCTGCTAGTATTGCCACATGGGAAGAGCTGCAATAGCAGTTCCTGGACGAATACTTTCCACCTCACAAAACCAATGAGGCCCGGGATGCAATCCGAGACTTCAGGCAACAATCAGGGGAGCCTTTCTATGAGGCATTTAAAAGATTCAAGGAGTTGCTGAGAAACTACCCGCATCATGGAATAGAGAAGTGGGAGTTGATACAGGCTTTTTATGATGGGTTTCTACCTGAAGATGTGAGGGATGTCAATTCAACCAGTAATGGGTCCTTCGTTTCAAATCATGTGGATGACGACCGGGAGATACTAGAGAGGATGGAGGTAACATCCAAGAGGCAGGCCCATACCAGTAGGAGAGCAAAGACTAGAGCATCTGCCAAGGCAGTCGACTTTGAGACACAAAAGCGTTTAGATGCCATGGAACTCCAAATGGCAAGGCTTGGCAGGTCAGGTGCAAAGGATGTGGCTAATGTGACACAAATGTATCCAGTTTGTGATGGATGTGGTGATTTAGGACATAATGTGGCAAGCTGTCCGAGGGAGCAGGGCAAGGCGAAAGAGGTGAACCAAGTTGGGGGAGATAGAAGCAGGACCTAAATGCAACCCACTACCATCCGGGACTCCGGAATCATCCAAATCTAAGGTATGGAAATGCATCAAATCATTTAAATCCTAACTTTCAGGGTTCTAATGTGCAGGGTGGAAGTCAGCAGCAGTAACCAAACCGCCAACAAGGCTATATTCAAGGTGAGTATCAAGGGTACCAAAGAAATCAAGGATATTAGCAGAGAAATTATCAACAAAATCAGGCCCCATAGTTCCAGCAACAAGGCAACCAGCAGAATAGACCCCCAACCGGTAATGACTCACAATTTGCAGTCATAATGGAATCCCTGAAAAGAATTGAACAGGATAGGGAGATCCAGACCAAGACCAACGAATCCTTTGAGAGAGAACTGGGTCAATTAGCTGAGAAGTTAGCTGAAGTGGCAGGGAGACCACATGGGCAACTCCCAGGTGATACAAAACTAAACCCGCAACATCAAGGAGCAAGCTCCCCTGGGTCAAAGAATACTTATGTTAGTGCAGTTAGTACCCATAAAGATGGTGAAGGGAGTGAGCTAGAAGATGACGTTGAGCAAGGCGAACCCATTATCCAAGTTAAAGTGGGGGGGGGGGTTACAGATTGATCAGGCTTTGTTAGATTATGGGTCGAGTTTGCAACAAGTTGACACTACTGTGGTGTTAGCTGGTTTAATAAGGAAACAGGCTCGAGGCATGATTAGAGGTGTTGTGGTGCAAGTGGGGGAATTCGATTACCCCGAATACTTTCTGGTGATTGAATAAGAGCCGAATGTGAAAGAGAAGCAAGCAAGGGTCATCCTTGGCAGACCATTCTTGGAAACTGCCTACGCTCTAATCAACTGCAGGGACATAAAGTAAGCATGACCTTCGGTAACGTGGAATTTAACTTAGATATTCGTTTAAATACTTTTACATATTTTATCAAAGTTAAATGTCCTAAAACAGGTGCTACTAACAAATGTCATCCTCGGTCCAAAGTGGATGAGGGTGGCACAAAAGATAAAAGTGTTGTGGTTGACAAGTCTGAGTTGAAGAATGTGATCAACAAGGTAGTGGATGCAGTATACCCCAAGTTTGGGGAAGTTGGAATACAAGTGGGAAAGCCTCCATGGAAACCTCAGGTGGAAAGTGCAAGTATTCATACCAGATCAGGAACAGGACCAACAAGGTCACCAGGTGGGTCAAAGAAACCTCCTAAATTCTTCAGGACTTCATATGAAACGGGTGACTCTTGGGTAATGCGGGGTGAAGAAGAAATCACTACTGTAGAACACATGCAGAATCTGAACCTGAATGGTAATGACTACCAAAGGGCATGTGCAGCAGCATTTGGTAAGGAGTTTGTGTTCCAACCACCGTAATGAAAGTAAGGTACATCGCGTCTGGCTGAAGACGTTAAACTTAGCGCTCTTAGGAGGCAATCTAAGGTTAGTTAGTTTTAATTCGTGTCTAGTTAAATGAACGTTGTGGGTGTGTTCTCTAGAAACCCTTACGAGACTAAACTCGTCCACTCAGGCTACCGAGGGGTTTAAAAGGCTTGTTGCATACGCAAAATGCATCCGTGATTCCTACAAAAGTGACTTAGGTTGTTATTTCTTTATTTTCATTTATTTGTATGCAATTGGCCGAGTCTGGGGACGTCTCTGGGGAGATCATGGTTGAAAGGAGTGTAATTGAGGGCAATACATAAACCCGTGGGGTTATGTTGGAACCTAGTAGTCCATCGAATTCAAGTTTCTATTTTGATATATGCTCAAGTGTAAAGTTTTCGACCGAAAACTTTATCGATCGAAAAAGAGTTAGATCGAAATCTTTTTCGGACAATCAGAGTTTTCGAACGAAACCTTATTGCTATATATATGTCTTGTATTTGAAAGCTCGAAAATACTAGAACTTATATCTGATTTGTATCTCTATTTTAATAGTATTGCACTACTGATTTGTACTGATTCTCTAAGTGAATACAAGATGATGTTTGGTGATTATCTCAGTTTAATGGCGTATTATCTTAGATTCGTTGTTTGATTCGTCGGTTTTCGATCTTAGAGTCTCTTGGATTGATTCCGCCTTTCCAGGAGATTGTTCGTTATTGTGTTGCTTGGAATATTTCAGATCAAGGGGAATCACAAGTGGTATCAGAGCTTTCGGTTGAAGATCTAGATATTTCAAGTTTTTACAAGTATTTTCTTTGATTGAAGATTTATTAGAGTGTATACTACTGCCGTTATTGAGTTTTCTGATCAATTTTTCATGGAGATTACTAATGGGATTGAGTTTAGAGGTTGATTTCATAGTCGGATAAGTTGCAGGTGCGGTTTGAAGGTGCTGAGTTTGAAGTGTCTGAAATCTCACTTGAAGGAGCCGAAATCTGTTTTAGCCCGAAATCTCATCCGAAAAGTTGATTTGTCCGAAATCTCTTCATCAGAAATCTATTGTCCGAAATATCAAAGTTTTTGATCGAAAACTTGGTTCAAAATTGTTTTCGATCGAAAAGTCTGTTCGAAATAGATTTCGTTCGAAATCTCAAGAGTTGTGAAAATTTCAGATTTTGATACATTGTGTTTGTTCAGTGGCTGGTAAGGTTTACGATATTGAGAGAGTTGTGGGAAAGTCACCACCGATGCTGAAGTCAATATCAGAGTTTTCCAAATGGAAAATTATGATGAAAGCATATTTCAAGTTCACTGAGCACACTCTATGGGAGTCAATTGCAAAAGGTCCTCATATACCAAAAACTGCGAATGCTGATGGGTTAGTTCCTATTGCAGATCCTGATTTATATTCCGAGGAAGACAAAACAGAGCTTTAGGATCAATCACCTTGGCTCTTCCGACCAAATTGTATCTCAATTTTGAGCAACATGAGACAGCTCAGGGATTGTGGAATGCGCCGTTCTAAGGTTTGAAGGAAATGCAGCACTACAGGAGAGACAAATTGATCTTCTGTTTAAACAATATAATATGTTTAGTTACAAAAAGAATAAACCCGGAGTGAACAGGTCACAAGGTTTACTACTATGATTAACAGACTAAGAAAGATGGGTGTCAAGTTTGAGAAGTATGATTTGGGAAAGAAGCTGCTGGATTCACTACCTGATTGCTAGAGCATACCATGTATGTTGATCAAAAATACTACTCCAGATTTGAAGAACAAGTAACTTGATGATATTATCTGCTTGCTTGAGTCATATGAGTTGGATGCAAAGAAACGAGAGTTGAATAATCAAGACAAGCCAAATGGTTCGGGTTCAATGCAGCTCTGTTTTCTGGAACAAGTGATGGAAGCAGTGGTTCTAAATCTGAAAAGGGTAAGGGTTGTTGTGAGCACTCTTCTGGAGAAAAGGTTAAGATAACTGGTCAGATTCTTGAGGATCAAATTGCCTTATTTGGAGCCTTTATGAGTAGCTATGATGCCTTGGTAACTGGCAAGCTTCATCCGGTTATGCATGATGTCGAAGATCTTGTGCAAATAAATCCAAATGATCTTGAATACATGGATTTACAATGGCAAATGGCCATGATTGCTGCTAGAGCAAAGAAGTATCTTCAAAAGGTCAGAAAAGACAAGCTCCAGTTTGGTAAGAGGGTTAGTTTTGACAAAGCAAAACTCCAATGTTATAACTGCCAACAACTTGGACACTTTGCTCGTGAGTGTACAAAAGATAAGAAGAAGAAAGTTGAA
Source organism: Smallanthus sonchifolius (assembly GCA_023525975.1). Classification (NCBI taxonomy): domain Eukaryota; kingdom Viridiplantae; phylum Streptophyta; class Magnoliopsida; order Asterales; family Asteraceae; genus Smallanthus; species Smallanthus sonchifolius. The sequence continues at coordinate 17,587,896 of CM042033.1, forward strand.
GGTAGTGGAGTGAAGCTTGCAGAGATGATTGAAGAGAATGAGAAGTCTAATAAAGCTCCAACTTATCTTATGTCAAAACAACTAAGTAATTGTGAGTGGGATGAGGAAATTGAAAATGCTGAGAATGAGTTTGATGAAGCTCTGATGGCTGAAATTGAAGTCTTAAAGAAAATAGCTGAAGTTGCTAGTGTTTGTGATTTGAAATCTTATGACAAAGGCAAAGCAGCAGTTTCTACTTCTGAGGAAAATTCATCTGATAGTGAGGTAACTTCTAATGATGATTCATTCATATGTTCTTCTGACTGTATTGAGAAAATGCAGAATTATCATGCAACAAACAAATTCTTGATTGCTGAAAATGATAAATTGAAAAGGGTAAATAAGGAATTAAAACAGAATGAGGTCACCTACACCAGAAAAATCAATGCTTTGTTAAATGCCAACATGAACTTTAAAGAATACTTAAACAAAAAGGATGTGTTAATCAAGGATCTTACAGACAAACTTATTGCTGCTCAATCCGATCTTATAAAAGAAAGGGTTTTGATTTCTAAATGGAGAATGCAAAGAAAAATCTTAGAAAATTGTGTTGATAAGCAAATAAGTTGTTTTATTAAAGATGGTGTTGGTTACAAAGCGGTACCTCATCCTGATCATTTCGAACCGTTTCCTGAACCTCATGCTTCAAATGATTTACTTAGAGATGATAACTCTAATTTTCATGACTTATATGTTAGTGCAGCAAATAACACAAGTCATGTAGATGAGAAGGTTTCAGTTGATGATGTGAGGAGTTTTAATGAATTCAATAAATTTTGTGTGAGAGAGAGACAATAAGGGATTGTAGAGGCAAACAAGTTTGTTAAGTTACGTGCTAACAATGTTGTTGTTGTAAACAGTCTTTCAGATTCTGATAGTTCATATGTTTCTGCTTGTTCTACTAACTTTGTGTGTGATGTTTCTGATCGTATGTCTGAGGTTTCTTCTGATTCTACTTTCTTCGATAAAGTGGTGCATACAGCGAGAGAGTATATTCCAATTCACAAAATGTCATGAATAGCCAAAGATGTCGTGCTAGATGAATTTGGAAATCCATTGATCCAAGATTATGATCTTTCTCATGAGAGGCCAAAGAAAAATGAATTCATAGCTCCTGAAAATCACATCCTGACAAGTGAAAGGGAGAATGTGAAGTCTGTACAAATTAAAATCAGTACACCAACAAAGAGTCAAAATGTTCGTGGAAGGTCAAATCAAATGAATGTCAAAGGCAAATCAAATGATGTTAAAGACAAGTTCATTGACGTCAAAGATAAGCCCGTTCAAAGTAAAGGGAAGTCGGTAATAAGTCAGAGTTCAATAGAGTGTGAGAAAGGAAAATATATGTTTGAAGTAGGCGAATGTTCAAAGTCAAAGTTTAAAAGTCAAAATTGTTTCACTTGTGGTCAAGTTGGACATTTCGCTAGGAATTGTAAACACAAGTCAAGTAATTCAAAGGTCAAAGGATACAATAAGAGAACAAAAAACAATATCAACAAGTGGTCAAGAAAGCATCTGAGACGACAGTGTGTTTGAGTCCGGAGTAAATCATTGTTATAGTCGCGATTACTTGCTTTCTAAAGATCATAGTGAATTTTATTCAAATGCTTGTCATGATTACGTGCTACCAAATTTTGTGGACAAAAAGGTCCAAAACAGTCCAATATATGTCAAAAAATCAACCAAACCAAGCTATTTTGCTAAAGAAAAATTTAATAAGAAATATGAGAAAAATGTTGGTTGTTTTTGGAAAGTTAAAATTGAACAAACTTCACATATATCTGGAACAAAGAATGTTGAGAAAATTGTGAAACAAGTTGATGTGACTAATCAAAGTCAGTCTAGGTCAAAATTAATCTAGGTCCATGTTTCTCACTAATTTTGTCTTAAAAATGTGCAGAGTCAAACCGGGAGGACTATTAATAATGCCTGGCATGTTGATAGCAGTTGCTCAAGACACATGACTGGACAAAAAGATATCTTAAACAATTTCCGATCTTTTGATGGTGGTTACATTGCGTTTGTCGGAAATAAAAAGGGTGGAAAGATCATTAGATATGGAACAATTTCAAATGATTTAATAACTCTTGAAAAAGTTCAATTACGTGTCACAATTGGAGTTTAATCTTCTTAGTGTGTCGCAAGTGTGCGATAAGGACATACCGGTTCACTTTACTACAAAAGAATGCTTGTTCTTAAAGCCAGACTGGTAATTCCTGAAGAAATGATTTTAATGCGTGCTCCATGAAAGTTTAATACTTACGTGGTAGATATGAATGATCATTCAACACCAGTAAGCGTATCTTGCCTGTTATCAAAAGCCACAGTGTAACATCCCAAAAATAGTAAATATATAATAATAACACAATAGGGATTTAACCGTCAAAAATGAAAGGAAAATGGATGGGCTTGGGCTCGGCTCTAACGGGCCGGGGAAGCCCAAGTATATAAAGGTCAAGACAACATTAGACTCTCATTTCTTCCACAACTTGCAATCTAGAGAGAGAAAGGAGAGCTCGGGCCTAGAGAGAGAAAGTTGACGGATTGACCCGGAATTGAAGGAGCACGTTACTGCTGAGCTCGGGAGCAAAACCTCCGAATCAGAATCAAAATCAAGGCAACGATTCGACCTTAAACTGAGTTTTTGTTCATTTTAGGTTTTTTCGGGTTATAGCTAAATAGGAGACGTTTTTATGGATGAAACTTGAAAATAAGCTCAGAACTAGAATCTAGAATGAAAACCGCACATTTTGATCAAATAAAATTGTAAGATTGGCATGATCGGGTTAGCATGCAAGAATTTCGGACTTGTTCAGGAAACAGGTCTTGCGTACTTATCAAGTACGCAAGAAGGACGTCCTGCATACTTATCAAGTATGCATGAGGAAGATCCTGCGTACTTATCAAGTACGCAGGAGGAAGATCCTGCGTGCTTATCAAGTATGCAAGAAGAATGTTCTGCGCACTTATCAAGTACGCATGAACTAGGCCCTGCGCACTTGCTAAGTGCGCAAGCATAAGGCTAGATAGTGAAGTCAGTATGTTCGCCTAATTCAGTATGATTAAACATTTAGAGTCAGGATTGGGCCTGATCTGTATTTAACTACCTAATTCAGATCGTACGTGACGTTGTTGGGCCTTTGTTTAGGACAACCAAGACTAGCTTATCAGGTGAGTTCTATGTGCCCACTTCTATGTTATGTGCAAATCATTTTAAATGTTTTGGGGCTGAACTGTATACACTAAATGAATAAATGATATGAACGCCATTGTGATCATACGTGATATACAAATAAGTATATTATATATATATATATATGAAAATGAATTATGAACAAAGTATGAAACGTATGATTATAATGAATGAATGAAAGAATGACATAACGTGAATGAATGAAATCTTGCTTTATATTTTATATATTGCATGTTATGAATGTACGAATACGTTATGGACGCTACGATGACAACGGCTATTTCGGTAGATGGACGAACACGTGACTATTTTGCAACCGGGACAAAAACGTTCCTTCGCAAGCTAGGACGTATACAAAGGTACTCATGGATGGTCAAAGCAAATGCCTTATTACATGTCGAACGGTTGCATATATAATAGCCACGTGGGAAACGGATGCCCTAGGGCAGACGGGCGAATGAATGGACTCCGACGGTTGGACAGTTTAAGAGCGGACGGAACAAGGTTGCCGGACGGATTTATGTTTCGACGAACGGTTTTCTAGAGCCGGACGGTTTATGAAAAGGGCTACGACGGTAGTTCTCACTGTGTTGTCTTTGTGACATTCGCGACAATTATGACGAGTTGATCACCCCTATGTGTATGGCCAATGAATGTTCTCCCCAAAGTAAGTATTTATGTACATATGTATATACTCAGTATGAATGTTATGTGAGAACAGTAAAGCAAAGAATATGCAAAAGCATGAATGTTACGTATATTATTTATATATACAAAAGCATGAATGTTAAATGATATGAACGCCATTGTGATCATACGTGATATACAAATAAGTATATTATATATATATATATATGAAAATGAATTATGAACAAAGTATGAAACATATGATTATAATGAATGAATGAAAGAATGACATAACGTGAATGAATGAAATCTTGCTTTATATTTTATATATTGCATGTTATGAGTGTAAGAATATGTTATGGACGCTACGATGACAACGGCTACTTCGGTAGACGGACGACCACGTGACTATTTTTCAACAGGGACAAAAACGTTCATTCGCAAGCTAGGACGTATAAAAAGGTACTCATGGACGGTCGAAGCAAATGCCTTATTACATGTAGAACGGTTGCATATATAATAGCCACGTGGGAAACGGATTCCCTAGGGAAGATGGGCGAATGAACGGACTACGAAGGTAGGACGGTTTAAGAGCGGACGGACAAAGGTTGCCGGACGGATTTATGTTTCGACGGACGGTTTTCTAGAGCCGGACGGTTTATGAAAAGTGCTACGACGGTAGTTCTCCCTGCGTTATCTTTGTGACATTCGCGACTATTATGACGGGTTGATCACCCCTATGTGTATGGCCAATGAATGTTCTCCCCAAAGTAAGTATGTATGCACATATGTATATACTCAGTATGAATGTTATGTGAGAACAGTAAAGCAAAGAATATGCAAAAGCACGAATGTTACGTATATTATTTATATATACATATAATACTCATGATAAGATAAATGCTATGTATGATTGTTTTTAAACTAGAACTCCCCAGCGTTAGCTGACTTTTAGTATACATTTTAGGTAATGAAAGGAAGGGTCGTGCGAAGGCTTGATGGTTACCCGGCACGAGACTGACATCCCACTTTTATATATTTTAAGACAATGTTATGTTTTTAATTGTTAAGACCTCCGCTGTTATGTTATTTTATGTTATGTTATGTATTCGAAGGATGTTTGCTTCCGCTACTTCTGAATGTTTTTAATTTAAGTTTAGTATTTATGACTATGTTTATGAGTAAATATAACAAGTGAGGTTACCCGGGAAAGGGGCTTTACAAGTTGGTATCAGAGCAATAGTTTGAGAGATTCAGACATCCCTAAATGTCTGGACTAAAGCTGATTATGGGACCAACGCACGGATGTCAGTATAGGTAACCAACGCCAATGCCAGCACGGCAAGTAAGTACTAAAGTTAATGCACTTGGATAAGAATAGATACCTTAACTTTGAACCAATAGATGTCAATGTCATAACCGATTTGAAGAGTTTTTAACTCGAAAAGCAATGTAAATTAGTAATCACAAACCGGTCACTGTAACTAACAATTTACCTTGCTCGTACTGTTCTAAAACTATGATCTGAAGAAATGGCATTGATGTATTCTCTTTATAACTATCAGGAAACTAGGAACTATGGCTGGTGGAGGAAGAACAGGACGCCGAGGCGGTTGCACTGGCCGAGTCGGTAGACCTCCATTGAATCAAAGACATGAAGAAGAAGAGAGTGTGTACGCAGAACACACTGACAGTGTGCACGAAATAGAAGTGACCCCAACTGGATTGAGAGGAGGATGAAGGAGACCATGAAGAGAAGGTATATGACAGTGATGGGGATGAAGTGAAGGTGGAATCAAGCAATGGTGGGTGTACCTACAAAGGTTTCAAGGACGGAGACCCACCTAAGTTCGATGGGAACAAGTATTCAGTGGCTACGTTCGAATGGATTGAGAGGATGAACGCTGTAATCAACATCAGCGAGTGTCGACCGGACCAGGATGTTAAGTATGTTGCTCATTCTTTCACTAATGAGGCACTAAGTGGGTGGAGGAACATTCAGAGGACAAAGTGGCCAAACGCTCTTGCCAGAATGACATGGGAAGACCTGAAGAAGCTGATAATCCAAAAGTTATGTCCCCAGAACGAAATTGATCAAGTGGAAAATGAATTCCTAAACTTCAAGGCTGGCAGCAAGACGCACCGCCAGTATACTTCTAGGTTCAATGAGCTCGCTCAACTGGTACCCCACCTAGTGGAGACAGAAGAACGAATGATTAAATACTATGTGAAGGGCCTACCCCAAAGGGTCCGTGTTCATGTGAAAGCTAATCTACCCTCGACCTTCGAGTCGGTAGTCAATTTTTCTGGAATCATCTATGATGATTATGCTAACGAGGACACAGCTCCCGAAGCTCTGAAACGGAAATGGGAGAACTCCTTCAAAGGAAATGGAAAGGGAAACTACACCGCTGAGGTGAAGAAGCCTAGGCCAGAAGGGTATGAAGTTTGTAAGAAATGCTCAAGGAAACACCAAGGCGAATGTTTACTTGGCACAACCATGTGCTATAAATGCGGGAGGCCGGGACACTACTCCCGAGATTGCTTAAAAGACGCCAAGTGCCAAAGTTGTGGTAGATATGGACACCTGACTAGGGATTGCAGGAAAACCAGACAATCCGGTTCGGGAAAGGAAAAGGAAGCTGAAAGGGAACAGCCGAAAGCTAGGACTCGAGCCTACGCCCTGACTGAGGAGGAAGCAAGGGGAAACCCTGATGTTGTGTCAGGTACGTTCCTAGTTAATGATGAACATGCTGCTATTTTATTTAACTCTGGTGCTAGTAAAAGCTTTATATCCAATGTATTTAGTCGTAAACTAGATTGCACTATCAACACCATAGTAAAGGCCTTTAGCGTACAAACTGCCGTTGGTAAAAATTCGACAGTATTCCAAGTAACAGAGGATTGCATCATAGAAATAGAGGGCCATAAGTTTCCTTCTAGATTATTCCTTCTCACCTTAGGAGGATTCGATATAGTATTGGGTATGGATTGCCTAGCTGCCAACGAAGCTCAAATCATATGTAAACGTAAGAGGATACACCTCAAAGCTCCTAGCGGCAGTCCAATTACGGTTTATGGGGATTGGAATTACACGATGCCAAACGTTATCTCGATGATCAAGGCCGAAAGTTACATGAGGCGCAGTTGCGAAGCTTATCTGGCGTATGTTATTGACGATAGAATGAAAATGAAAGAACTCAAGAATGTACCCGTGGTGTGCAATTTTCAGGAAGTATTCCGTGAGGATCTACATGGGTTGCCACCCGATCGGGAAATAGAATTTCAGATTGACTTACTGCCAGGAGCTGAGCCCGTTGCCAAAGCCCCCTACCGATTGGCTCCATCAGAAATGAAGGAATTGATGTCTCAACTAGAGGAATTAACAGAAAAAGGATTTATCAGACCGAGCATTTCACCCAGTGCGCTCCGGTACTATTTGTAAAGAAGAAGGATGGTAGCATGCGAATGTGCATTGACTACCGCGAATTAAACAAGAGGACAATAAAGAACAAATACCCACTGCCTAGAATAGACGACCTTTTTGATCAACTGCAAGGTGCGAGTTGGTTCTCAAAAATCTATCTTAGGTCGTGTTACCATCAGTTGAAAGTAAGAGAAGAAGACGTACCAAAGACCGCGTTTCGCACACGTTATGGGCATTATGAGTTTCTCGTGATGTCCTTCGGATTGACCAACGCACCAACAGCGTTCATGGATTTGATGAATAGAGTATGTCGACCCACGTTGGATCGATCAATGATAGTTTTTATAGACGACATACTCGTATATTCGAAAAGCGAGGGTGATCACCACTGCCACCTAAGAGAGGTTCTAGAAGTGCTAAAGCAGGAAAATTTGTACGCAAAATTCTCCAAATGCGCATTCTGGTTTAGGGAATTCCAATTCCTAGGTCATGTCATAAACCCAAACGGCATTATGGTGGATCCTGCAAAGATCAAAACCGTAAAAGGTTGGAACATCCTGAAAACGCCAACAAAGATACGAAGTTTTCTGGGATTGGCATGATACTATCGGAGATTCATTCAGGATTTCTCGAGAATAGCCTCGCCGCTGACAAAGCTAACACATAAGGAAGTAAAGTACAATTGGGGTCCAACCCAAAACAATGCATTTGAGGAACTTAAGACACGATTAACCCAAGCTCCAGCCTTAGCACTACCTGAGGGAAACGAAGACTTGGTAGTCTACTCTGACGCTTCGGGTCAGGGTTTAGGTTGCGTACTTATGCAACGAGGAAAGGTAATTGTTTACGCCTAGCGATAACTAAAGGTTCATGAGGTTAACTACCCAACTCACGATCTAGAGTTGATGGTAGTAGTTTTCGCGTTGAAAATATGGAGGCACTATCTGTATGGAGTTAAATGCACCATCTACTCCGATCACAAAAGCCTGAAATACTTTTTCAAACAAAAAGAATTAAACATGAGACAAAGGAGGTGGTTAGAGCTACTGAAGGACTATGATTGTGAGATATTGTACCATCCAGGTAAGGCAAACGTAGTGGCTGATGCTTTAAGCAGAAAGGAAGAATCAGAACCTATCTGAATCAAAGCGTGTCAGCTGATTATAACGCCTGATTTGATGAGTGAAATATCAAAGGTACAAGATGAAGAACTATTAGAAAGAAATATAAAACGGTAAAGAATAGTAGGACAACAAGTAAATTTGGATGCCAATGCATACGGTGTACGAACTAGGTTTGGCCGGATGTGGATACCTAAGATTCGCGAGCTTAGAGGCAAGATACTCGATGAGTCCCATAAGTCTCGCTATTCTATCCACCCTGGGACAAACAAAATGTATCAAGACTTGAAGAAAGAGTACTGGTGGCCTGACATGAAGAATGATGTGACTGAGTACGTGAACAAAATCCTAACGTGTTCTCTAGTTAAGGCCGAGCACCAGAAACCATGCGGTAAAATGCAACCTTTACCAATACCGGAATGGAAGTGGGAGGAGATCACGATGGACTTCATTACCAAGCTACCGCGAACAGCTAAAGGCAATGATACCATTTAGGTGATCGTCGACCATTTAACGAAAACTGCTCACTTCTTGCCAATACGTGAGACTTCTTCGTCTGAAAATCTAGCATAAATATTTTTCAAGGAAATTGTGAGCAGACATGGTATGCCGCTGTCGATTGTGTCCGACAGGGATACGAGGTTCACGTCAAGGTTTTGGAAGAAATTCAATGAAGCGATGGGCACTAGGCTGAACATCAACACCGCTTACCACCCCCAAATCGATGGACAATCGGAAAGGACCATTCATACCTTGGAGGACATGCTCCGGGCCTGTATAATTGACTTCGGTGGGAGCTGGGATAGCCATCTACCATTGGCAGAATTTTCATATAACAACAGCTATCACTCAACTATTGGCATGCCGCCATTTGAAATGTTGTATGGGAGGAGATGTAGGACCCCGGTTTGTTGGGGGGAAATTGGACAGAAGGATTTTTCAAGTCTCGAAGTGGTCAAAGCTACTTCCGAGAAGTTCGATCAAATCAAGGCTCGAATGAAAATCGCAAACGACAGACAGAAATCATACGCGGATAAGAGAAGAAGGGATTTAGAGTTTCAAGTGGGGGACATGGTACTGTTAAAGGTATCACCATGGAAAGGAATCATTCGATTCAGAAAACGTGGCAAACTAAGTCCAAGGTTTGTCGGACCTTTCAAGATTTTAGGGTGAGTGGGTCAAGTTGCTTACAGACTCGACCTACCCGTTGAGCTTAGTGGAATACACCCTACGTTCCACGTGTCGCACTTACGCAAGTGCCTAGCTAACTAAACAGCTCACATACGTTACGCCGAGATCGAAGTAGATAACAATCTAAATTATGTGGAGGAACCTATAGCCATTATTGATCGAGCTGAGAAACGACTACGCAATAAGTCGATCCATCTAGTTAAAGTACAATGGAAGCACAGAAAAGGGTTAGAAGCGACGTGGGAGAAAGAAGACGAGATGAGGGGACTATACCCTCAATTGTTTAACGTATAAGCGGTTTCGAGGACGAAACCCCTTTAAGGAGGGTAGACTTGTAACATCCCAAAAATAGTAAATAAATAATAATAACGCAATAGGGATTTAACCGTAAAAAATGAAAGGAAAGTGGATGGGCTTGGGCTCGGCTCCAACGGGCCGGGGGAAGCCCAAGTATATAAAGGTCAAGACAGCATTAGACTCTCATTTCTTCCACAACTTACAATCTAGAGAGAGAAAGGAGAGCTTGGACCTAGAGAGAGAAAGTTAACGGATCAACCAAGAATTGAAGGAGTACGTTACTGCTGAGATCGGGAGAAAAATCTCCGAATCAGAATCACAATCAAGGTAACGATTCGACCTTAAACTGAGTTTTTGTTCATTTTGGGGTTTTTCGGGTTTTAGCTAAATAGGAGACGTTTTTATGGATGAAACTTGAAAATAAGCTCAGAACTAGCATCTAGAATGAAAACCGCACATTTTGATCAAAGAAAATTGTAAGATTGGCATGATCGGGTTAGCATGCAAGAATTTCGGACCTGTTCAGGAAACAGGTCTTTCGTACTTATCAAGTACGCAAGAAGGACGTCCTGCGTACTTATTAAGTACGCATGAGGAAGATCCTACGTACTTATCAAGTACGCAGGAGGAAGATCCTGCGTGCTTATCAAGTACGTAAGAAGAATGTTCTGCGCACTTGTCAAGTACGCATGAACTAGGCCCTGCACACGTGCTAAGTGCGCAGGCATCAGGCTAGATAGTGAAGTCAGTATGTTCGCCTAATTCAGTATGATTAAACCATTAGAGTCAGGATTGGGTCTGATGTGTATTTAACTACCTAATTCAGATCGTACGTGACATTGTTGGGCCTTTGTTTAGGACAACCAGAATAGCTTATCAGGTGAGTTCTATGTGCCCCCTTCTATGTTATGTGCAAATTATTTTAAATGTTTTGGGGCTGAACTGTATACACTAAATGAATAAATGATATGAATGCCAATGTGATCATACGTGATATACAAATAAGTATATTATATATATATATATATGAAAATGAATTATGAACAAAGTATGAAACGTATGATTATAATGAATGAATGAAAGAATGACATAACGTGAATGAATGAAATCTTGCTTTATATTTTATATATTGCATGTTATGAATGTACGAATACGTTATGGACGCTACGATGACAACGGCTATTTCGGTAGATGGACGAACACGTGACTATTTTGCAACCCGGACAAAAACGTTCCTTCGCAAGCTAGGACGTATACAAAGGTACTCATGGATGGTCAAAGCAAATGCCTTATTACATGTCGAACGGTTGCATATATAATAGCCACGTGGGAAACGGATGCCCTAGGGCAGACGGGCGAATGAATGGACTACGACGGTTGGACAGTTTAAGAGCGGACGGAACAAGGTTGCCGGACGGATTTATGTTTCGACGAACGGTTTTCTAGAGCCGGACGGTTTATGAAAAGGGCTACGACGGTAGTTCTCACTGTGTTGTCTTTGTGACATTCGCGACAATTATGACGGGTTGATCACCCCTATGTGTATGGCCAATGAATGTTCTCCCCAAAGTAAGTATTTATGTACATATGTATATACTCAGTATGAATGTTATGTGAGAACAGTAAAGCAAAGAATATGCAAAAGCATGAATGTTACGTATATTATTTATATATACATATAATACTCATGATAAGATAAATGCTATGTATGATTGTTTTTAAACTAGAACTCGCCAGCATTAGCTGACTTTTAGTATACATTTCAGGTAATGAAAGGAAGGGTCGTGCGAAGGCGTGATGGTTACCCGGCACGAGACTGACATCCCACTTTTATATATGTTAAGACAATGTTATGTTTTTAATTGTTAAGACTTCCGCTGTTATGTTATGTTATGTATTCGAAGGATGTTTGCTTCTGCCACTTCTGAATGTTTTTAATTTAAGTTCAGTATTTATGACTATGTTTATGAGTAAATCCAACAAGTGAGGTTACCCGGGAAAGGGGCTTTACACACAGGCTCAGAATCGTATTTGTGGCATCGACGAATGGGGCATTTGAATCTGAAAAACATGAACAATCTGGTTTATAAAGATCTGGTGCGAGGTTTACCCAGAAAGGAATTTATAATTCAAGAAAGTTGTATGTCATGTGAAAAAGGAAAACATCACAAGAAATCTCATCCAAAGAAGACTGTGACAACATTTACTCGACCTTTATTTCTTATTCATATGGATTTATTTGGTCCTCTTCGAGTAAAGAGTATTGCAAAGAAATCTTACTGTCTTGTTATCATATATGATTTTTCAAGATTTTCCTGGGTGTTCTTCCTTGCAACAAAGGATGAAACACCTGAAACAATCATTGAATTTATAAAACGAATCGAAAACATCTGTGATAGCAAAGTATCAATTATTCGTAGTGATAATGGAACTGAGTTTAAGAATAAACTGATAAATTTGTTTTGTGCAGAAAAAGGCATAACTCATCAATTTAGTGCAGCAAGAACTCCGTAACAAAATGGAGTGGCTGAAAGAAAAAATAGAACTCTAATTGAGGCTGCCCGTACAATGCTCGTAGATTCAAAATTACCCATAATTTTCTGGGCGGAGGCAGTAAACACGGCGTGTTACGTGTTGAATAGATTTCTCATGGTGAAACAACATACAAAGACTTCATATGAGTTGTTTTTAAAAAGAAAGCCGTATATCAAGTTTTTCAGAGCATTTGGATGTTCGTGCACATTTCTAAATACACAAGATTATTTGCCAAAGTTTGCTGCAGTTGGAGATGAATGTTATTTCTTGGGATACTCGTCTTATCAAAAGGCTTTCAGAGTTTATAATAAAAGAACAAAGATTGTTCAAGAATCGTATTATGTGGAGTGGCAAGAGTCAAATATTTCTCCTAAGCAAAATGGACCAGAATGGTTCTTTGATGCGGATATAATTTTCAAAACTTTTGATCAACAATCTTTATCTGATTCTGATGGTGCAAGTTCTTCAAATACAGTTGATGAGTCAGTAACAAGGATTGTTCAAACTGTTAACAATTTCTTGGTCGGTCCACAAAAGGCAATGATTCAAAGTGAAAACTTTGAAGATGTTACTATATCTACACAAACACAAAAAGATCAACTTGAAAATTCAACTACAAATGATGATACTGAAGTATAGGTTCCTATTACTAATGATGAAGTATTTGTTTCTGAAAATCAGCTTGAAGTTTCTAATGCTCAAGCTGAGAATGATACTCAGTCACACTCTTCAAGTGTTTCAAGTGATCAATCACAAGAGTTAAATGACGCTAGTATGCCATAATCTGTTCAGGTTGAAGAAATTCTAATTCATAGAATTCATTCAGCTCATCCTGTTGAGAATATTTGTGGATCTATTGAAGAAGGTGTGAAAACAATAAGCCAAACTGGAAACATTAATGTATGTCTATATTCGTGCTTCTTGTCATAAGAAGAACCAAAGAATGTAACAATCTCACTTCAAGATTCAAATTGGATTGAAGCAATGCAAGAAGAATTACTTCAATTTAAGAAGCTAAATGTGTGGCATCTTGTTGATCTTCCTGAAGGCAAGTACCCGATCGTTACAAATTGGGTTTTTCACAACAAAAAGGATGATCGTGGCATTGTTGTTCGGAACAAGGCTCGACTTGTTGTACAAGGATTCTATCAGGAAGAAGGGTTGGACTATGAGGATGTTTTTGCTCATGTTGCCCGAATTGAAGCTATTCGTATCTTTCTAGCCTATGCTTCTTTTATGAAGTTTAAGGTTTATCAAATGGATATGAAGACTGCATTTCTTTATGGGGTTGTAAAAGAAGAAGTCTATGTTAATCAACCACCTAGTTTTGAAGATCCTGATAATCCATTCCAGGTTTACAAGCTCGATAAAGAATTGTATGGGTTACATCAAGCACCTCATGCTTGGTATGGGACCTTGTCGATATATCTCACATCTAATGGCTTTGTTCGTGGTACAATTGACAAAACTTTGTTTCTCAAGAATGTTGAGTCTGATTTGTTGATTGTTCAAGTCTACGTTAATGATATCATCTATGGTTCTACAAATGAATCTCTTTATCAAGATTTTGAAGCTGTCATGAAACTCAAATTCGAAGTGAGTTTAATGGGTCAAATGCAGTTCTTTCTAGGATTGCAGGTGGAACAATCTGATGCTGGAATTCTTATTCATCAGGCAAAATATGTTAAGGATATTTGGACAAAATTCAACATGAATGATTGTAAGGCAGCATCCACTCCCATTGCTCCCCATGAACCTCTCACTGTGGATTTATCTGGAGTTGCAGTTAATCAAAAAGTATATCGTTCAATGATTGGCTCCTTGATGTATCTGACTGCAAGTAGACCTGATATTATGTTCGCAGTTTGCTCGTGTGCGAGATATCAGGCATCTCCAAAATAGTCCCATGAATAGGCCGTTAAAAGAATTTTTTGGTATCTTAAGGGTCGAGTTAATCTCGGTTTATGGTACCCTTCTGATTCTGAATTTAATTTTTATGCTTATACTGATAGCGATTATGGTGAATGTAATTTGGATAGAAAATCTACATCAGGCGGTTGTCAATTTTTAGGGGAGAGACTTGTTTCATGGCAGTGTAAGAAACAAACGAATGTCTCCACTTCAACTGCTGAGGTAGAATACACAGCCGCTTCGAGCTGTTGTTCACAGGTCAGCTGGATACAACATCAACTGATGGACTTTGGAATCAATTTTTTGGAGACCCTGATTTTTTGTGATAATAAGGCGGTGCTTGGTATAGTCAAGAATCCAATTCAACACTAAAAAACAAAGCACATCGCCATCAGGTTACATTTTATTCGCGATTGCTTTGATAATAGTTTAATTAAGGTGGTCCACGTTGATACCTTAGAGCAAAAAGCCGACATTTTTACAAAAAGCTTTTTCAAAAGATCGGTTTAACTCTCTGGTAGAAATGTTGGGGATGATTTCTTTCTGATTGTGATTAAAATTAAAAAAAAATCCGTTTAATAAAATCCGTCATTTTGATTGAAAGACTATTTATGTTCCTCAAACAGATTTTTCTTTTAGTGTTAAAATTATGTTGAATTTGTGGTTCGTTGTGTGTTTTAGTAGCTTAAATAAATTGCATCACAATTTTAGGGGGAGAGTAAAAGAAAATGAAAAGTTTATGCTGAAAAAAAAAATAACAAAGTATACTATATTTGTTGATCCTTTCTTGAAATATGTTGGAAGTGATATAAAATGAGTTTGTGCTAAATAATGTGACTGATTGACTTGCAAATAGGAAATGATAGTATATTTGTGTATTGAGCTTACGCATAAATTGGATATGATGGTGACATCGGTTACAATTATTGATATGTTGGTAGGCTCTGCATGCATAAATTAGGCGATATTTGTGTGATTAACTAAATTGCAATCTTTGTGTTTTACCCACATCGAATATCGGTACTTTCATCATTCGAATGCAAAGTGAATCTAGTCATACCATGAGACTAGGATCTTGATGAGTTCTTAGCACAATTTGTTTGCTCTATTAACAATATCCGTCAAATATATGATTTAGAGTTAAACACCTTCATACAGTTGATGGTTCTGGTGAAAATCTCGGATGGAAACTAGGAAGTCAGTCTGTTTCGCCCTTTGAATCATTCGTGATTTCAATTGACATATCCAATATCTTACGGATATCCGCATACCTGAATCATTCATGATTCTTCATATATACTCTTCACAATTCATATGAATCAATATGATTCCGTACTATCTCAGAAACCAAGACAATGAATCAAAATGATTCTGAATCAATATGATTCCATTCAAATCCACTTGGATTATTTTTCCTGTGCTAAGAACGCTACCTTCATGGTGGTGATTGGATCATGATCCGGTGAAATTTTGTGTTGATTCTCAGTTCTTTCCATCTCGATTGTGGGGTACACATTGTATTGATTAATCTTACCTTAACTGTCACACAATATTTGCTGAAACATGATGCATGAGTTTATGTGGATTAATATACTGGCAATCAATGTTGAACTGAGTAGATCCTAACTTTATATGAAGTGTGATTAAGACAGTGTGCATTTATGATCCTATGTCAATTCAGTTTATCAACATGAGAAAAGGCTGATTTTTCTAAAAAAGTTCATGTGTGTGTTTTTGTTTTAGTATTTTGTATGAAGTATAATTTGTTTTTTCTTTGTTGTTGTTTGTTGTTTTTCCTATACTTGAAAGCATTAAAATTTTGGAACAGGTCTTAATGATATCAGGATTGGATAAAGAATAAGTAAAAAGTTTTTGTCCGAAATTGTTTTCGATCGAAAAGTTGTATGCGAAAAGTCTTTTCATCCGAAATCTCAAAAGGTATATATATCTACTTTTCGATCGAAATTATTTCACCACCACTGTATGAGTTTTCGAGCCTGATTTTCGATTTTACCAAGTATCGTGTTTTCGAGCGAAAACTTCGAGCAAAGCTGAAAGTGATTTCGGGGTAAAGTTTCCGACATCAAGGTATGTTTTTTCTGGATCCTTAGAGTAAGATTAGATAGATCCATGGCCTTAGAATTTAAATGTTTATGAATCATCCAAAAACTTGTATGAATTGTCCGAAATCTTTGATGAATTGATCGAAATCTTTCTCGGATGGAAATGAAGAGTCTCCAACTGATCTGTCCAAAGAGGTTTTCGATCGAAATTGTTTTCGATCAGGTTTTATGTGAGTTTTCGTCCGAAAACTTTTGAGTTGGAAATTTCTGTAAAGAAATTTGTAGAACCAAAGACTGATGGCTACAAAATTCTCTAAGTACAAATGCTACTGATCTCAGAGTTTGCTGCTGACCAACAAACTGATGCGGATAAGCTTATCTGCTGCGGATACTTGTTCTCCTACTGAAGAACAAATCTGCTGCGGATAGCCTTATCTGCTGAAGACCAAAGTTGCTACGGATAAGTTTCTTAGCAACATCAACACTTGATGCTGCTGACAGGCAAATCATCAGCAGCTCTGGATGGTTACATTTTGCTGCTGATCAACATCTTTGTTGCTGACAGCCTTGTGCCTTGAAGACAAATCGTTGCAGCTGACTATCCATACCAAGCATTACTGACAACTTTCTGCAAAAGCAACTGACACACTCAAAGCAGAAGGAACCTCAATGGCACAACCAATGACGGACAACAATGCTCTTCTCCAAGCATGCAAGTAATGATGCATGAAGAAGACGCTTCAATAAAGTTAACTAGATATAGACAAAACGTGTAATAGTTAGCTAGATACAACAGATCAACGGTCTGTGTTAGATCTGATCCTTAGAATCAAGGGGCTGTCTTGATTCTAAGTTAGTATAAATACTGTGTAAACACTTCATTGTAAGAGTGCTTTTTTTGCTTTCTGATTGAGTTTCAATTGTAATCGTTTATCTGCAAAAGCTTAATACAACAGTGTTCTTAAAAGTATTCTTTCTGCCAGTTCGATTACATTTGTGTAGTTGTTATTGTTTCTGACAAGTTAAACTAAGAACAGAACCATCTTGTAATTTCACGATCCTACAAGTGGTATCAGAGCTTTGGCTCAGATTAAACAAACTCACACTTGTTTAATCACTTCTGGTTCTATTATAAACTCTCTCTCTCTTTCATCAAGTCACCAAGAACAAACATGGCACAAAGCAACGGGTTTGAAGACATCGACAGCATCAACCGACCACCAAGATTGGTGTCTGGTGAAGACTACGACATGTGGAAAAATCGCATGGAAAGTTTTTTCTGCTATCAGGAGTACAGAATGTGGAAATCCATCAGGGATGGACCCTACATTCCCATGGTGGCATCTGCTGACTCTGGAGGACCATCAGTTCCAAAGGAGCCCTCCAAGTACTCAGAAGAGGATATAAAAAGGATGGAGGTGGACTTCAAGGCACTAGGAGCTATCCAAATGTGCCTTCCAAATGAAGTTTTTCATAACTTCAGAAGTTATAAAACTGCCAAAGAACTCTGGGAAGCTCTTGAGAAAATGTTTGCTGGCTCGGAGGAAGTCAAAGAGAACAGAAGAGACATCCTGAAGCAGCAGTATGAAAACTTCGTCTGGAAGGAAGGTGAGTCTCTAACTGTTTTATACAACAGATTTACCTATCTTGTAGGAGAGCTGCAGTGCTCAAAGGTGAAGCTAGAGAATGAAGATATTCTCAAGAAGTTCATCAGGTCTCTACCAAGCTGCTGGACACTTTACATAGTTTCAATCAGAAGAACGGAGAATCTGAAGACTCTCCAGATGACTGAGCTCTTTGGAATGCTAAAAACCTATGAGCTAGAGATGATTCATGCAAAAGAAAGAAGCTCAAGCTACCAAACAGCCTCAACATCCACCACCACCTCCTCTGCCCTCCATTCTGAGCACTCGGGTCCTAGTTCAAGTAACTACTATCCTCCCATCATCACCCACTCTGTTGCTTTTGTTTCTGAAAACTCAAACAATATGTCCTTTATCAAGGAGGATCTGGAATGCTTTCATCCAGATGACTTAGAAGAAATGGACATACAGCACTCATATGCCATGCTCTCTATAAGAGCAAATAGGTTCTACTCTAGAACCGGAAGACCCATTCCAAGTAACAACTCCAACACCAGAGTTGGCTTGGATAAAAGCAAACTCAGATGTTACAACTGTAACCTACTAGGTCACTTTGCTAGAGAATGCAAGGCACCAAGAGCAAATCCAGTCACTTCTCAGTCAAGACAAGCTCACCAAGCCCAATCCAGACAACAACATCAAGCTACTCCTCCAGTTCAAACTGCAGCCTGTGCAACTGTTGGAACTTCTGAGTTTGACTGGAGCTTTCAATATGAAGAACTGCCCGTCAACAATCAAGCTCTAATGGCAGACACTACAAAGATACCACCTCAGGTATTTGAACATCTTTGCTCTCAAGCCTGTATTGATAAAGTTTTGGGTTATAGAAAGCATAACCAAAACCTTATAGATCAAAATGAAGAGTTTCATCAGATGAAATCTGAGTTCAAAAAGGTTGAAAATACTTATAAAGAAAAGATTAGTTGCCTTAAGAAAGATTTCATCGCTAAAACACGAACAAACTAATCTTGAAACTCAGATTGATGATCTACTGGTCAAACTAAAGCTACCAGAGCTGAACTGGCAGAACAGAAAGTTCATGTTGAAAAATATGAATTTTCCTCCAAAAAGTTACAAAGACTTTTAGATATTCAAGTCCATGAGAAGGTAAAAACTGGACTTGGGTATAACAATAATCAGTACAATGCTGTTCCTCCTCCTGCTGACTATATTGCCATATACGAACCAAGCTTCAATGTTGAAAATCTTGACACTGCAAACCGAAACCTTGATCCTTCAACGGATGAACCTTTCATCGAAGACTGCACTACCTCATCGGAATCTGAGTCAACTCACTCAGACCATGATGAAACCAGTGCAGTCCCATCTTAAGCTGTTCTGAATAGAGTTGCAGTTCCTGCTGTTCTTCCAGCTGTTCCAGCCCCTGTACCATTCAAACAGATCAAGATCAGCTATCCTCCAGATGGAAGAAAGCTAAACAATGAAAAGGGACAGACATCAGAACCCACAAACCCGAAGCCTCAGTTCAAGCCAATCACAAAGAGAAAGGTATTTGATATATGTCGTAAGCCTGAAGAAAAAGTTCCATATGTTCAAAGGACCCTAGAAGAAGCCAACTTTGAACATAACAAAGCTCATCCATGGAACTTCAAGGATCTGTTCCAAAGAAAGGACTATGTCTACCTTTCAAGAGACAAACTGACAAAATCATGCTTTGTGTGTGGCAGATATAACCACACTGCCAGCACCTGCTTTCATTACCTGGAATATCAAAGAAATTCAAAGCAGCATGCCTTTGAAAAGACTAACAAAAATAAGAAGGTAAGAAGCTACGGAGACAAAGCAACTAAGTTCAGCGAGTCTCTATCTCCCTCAAGAGTGAAGATGCCTAAATCTCAACAAACTTGTATCATTTGTGGTAAATAAGACCACTTTGCTGCAAACTGTAAGTTTAACCCTTTCAACCAAATCCTTCATCAAGCCCCTCAAAGACAAAGGGTAAAGAAGGATCAGCATACATCGGTTGTTAGTCCAGTTAAGCCCAAGAAAACAAAGCAAAAGCTTTCAGCAGCAACCAAGTCTGCTGCTGATAAGCTAAAATCCTCCACAGCAAAATCTGCTGCTGATAAGACAAAGACATCAGCAGCAAGAGTGTCCGCTGCTGATAAGGCAAATACATCAGCAGCAAGAGTGTCCACTACTGATAAGGCAAAATCCAAGTCAAAGTCTACAGTAGCAAAGAATGCTGACACTTCAACAAAGCTATCAGCAGCAGGATCTGCTGTCAACAAGCCAGAAACATCAGTATCAAAATATGCTGCTGACAGTGTAAGGAAAACTAGAAAATCACCAACAAAGCAATGGAAAGTCAAACCATCTTCAAGCACTGTCATTGGTTCCATTGACTGCAAACATACTGAAAAGGATAAACTAACAACCATCTTTTTCAAGTCTACAGACTCTTGGGTTCCTTCTACTAATTAGAAATATATCATGTACAGGGACAGCCATGTCATAAGAATAAAACTTGGGTGGTAGACAGTGGGTGTTCCAGGCACATGACAGGCAACAGATCCATGGAGGATATGTTGCCTTTGGAAGTGACTCAAAGGGAGGATCCATTACTGGACAAGGAACTGTGTCCAACGAAAGAATGAGCATTAATAAGGTCAACTATGTTAAAGAATTGGACTTCAATCTCATGAGTGTTTCCCAGGTCTGCGACCAAAAGCATTGGATGCTCTTCACAGATAAAGAATGTTTTGTACTAACTCCAGGCTTATCCACACCTCCTCCAGAAAGCATTTTATTAACTGCTCAGAGAAAAGAAAATCTCTATGTACTGGACATGAATGAAGTCACTCCATCTGGGAGTGTTTCCTGCTTTTTATCAAAGGCCTCAGTTGATGAATTAGCTCTCTGGCATAGGAGATTAAGCCATGTTAATATCAAAACTATCAACAAATTGGTGAAGAATAATCTTGTCAGAGGGATTCCTGACAAAGAGTTTCATCTGGAAGACCAGTGCATTGCATGCTTAAAGGGGAAACAACACAAAAGCTCTCACAAGCCCAAGACCATGAATACAAATGACACTCCACTGCAACTGCTGCATATGGATCTCTTTGGTCCTAAAAATGTTATGTCAATGAGCAAGAAGTCGTACTGTCTGGTGATAACTGATGACTACACCAGATTCTCATGGGTATACTTCTTGAGAACTAAAGATGAAACTGCTGAAATTCTCAAATCCTACATTCTCAGGGTAGAGAATCAAAGCAATCAAAAGGTGAAGATCATAAGGTGTGATCAAGGCACAAAGTTCAAGAACCACACATTGAACTCTTTCTATGAAAGCAAGGGGATAGAAAGATAATACAGTCCTCCAAGAACTCCTCAACAAAATGGAGTTGCTGAAAGAAGAAACAGAACTCTTATTGAGTCAGCAAGATCTATGTTGGCTGACTCAAAACTGCCACTCACATTCTGGGCAGAAGCAGTTAGCACAGCCTGTTATGTGCAAACCAAGTTCTAATTGTCAAACCCCTCAACAAAACACCCTATGAACTTTAGTTTCAAAGAATTCCCTATATTGGGTTCCTAAAACCTTTTAGGTGTCCATGCACCATTCTCATCACACATGGGATTCTTCCTAAGTTTGGTGCCAAATCTGATGAAGGATATTTCGTAGGCTATTCCTCTCAATCAAAGGCATATCGAGTATTCAATTCAAGAACAAGAATTGTTGAAGAATCAGCAAATATGGAATGCAAAGAACACATTGTCTGTGAGCAGGGAAAAGGACCAAACTGGCTATTTGACATAGACTCCTTCTCCCAAATATTTGAGCCTCTCACCTTCTCAAATATGGAGTCTACGTCTACACAAATACCTGCCTCCACTTCATCCACTGACTACAGACTTGATTTTCCAAAATCATCTATCAGTCTGAGAAGACCATCAATTGATCCTCCATCAGTTGTGGAAGCAATTGAAGTAAGTGAAGCAGGAACAAGACGGTCTAATATCACCAGCAACAGCCTGTCTGAAACTGAAAATCTAAATGAAGACTCTTCTGTAAATGCTGTAGGTGCTACTGATGCTCTTGCTGAAAATATTGATGTGGATAATGCGGTTGAAGACTCTTCCACCATGAATAAAGAGGCCCCTGATCTAAATCAAAGCAATCTAGAGCAAGGGATACAGCTGGAGGTGGTACCAGCACAGAGGATTCACAAAGAACATCCTCAAGAGAATATTATTGGTCAAATACACCAAGGAGTTCTCATAATGAGCAAATCTCATGAGGCCAATATATGCTTGTTTTCTTGTTTCTTATCTCAGGTGGAACCCAAAAAGATAGATGAAGCACTCAAACACAGCAGCTGGATTGAAGCAATGTAGGAAGAATTGCTGCAATTCAAGAGGCAGCATGTCTAGAAACTTGTTGACCTTCCACCAGGTAAATATGTTATTGGCACACGATGGGTTTTCAGGAACAAGCAAGACGAGAGAGGCATTGTAGTCAAGAACAAAGCCAGACTTGTAGCTCAAGGCTACACTCAGGAAGAAGGGATCGACTATGATGAAGTCTTTGCTCCTGTTGCCAGACTAGAGGCCATCAGAATCTTCCTGGCATATGCTGCATCCAAGAATTTCACTGTCTACCAAATGGATGTCAAAAGTGCCTTTCTGTATGGGAAGATTGGTGAGGAAGTATACGTCAAACAACCTCCAGACTTTATAGATCCTGCACATCCTACTCAAGTGTTCAAACTGGACAAAGCTCTGTATGGCCTAGTGGTGCACAAAAAAACCGGTTTTTTTTTAACCCGGTTCAAACCGGCAAACCGGTTTAGGCTAAACCGGTTTGGACCAAACCGGTTCGGGTTACCCAAAAACCGCCGGTTTGAAACCGGTTTGATGCTTTCTGGATGAGATCGGGTTAGGGACCGGTTTTCGAGCTGGGCAAAAAAAGAGCCGTTGGGGTCGATTTTAGCCCTTTTTTTGGCTCCATTTGCACCCTTAAAACACTATAAATAGGTGGGGGTGTTTAGGGTTGATCACACATCTCTTTACACTCTCTAATCTCTAAAACCGCTCTTTAAACCTGTCAAAAACGCTCTCTAAACTCTAAATAAAAAGCATGGCAAGTTTTGGTGTTGGTGGTTCCTCAAACGAAGTTACCGTTGTGGAAATTCGAGCAACAACGAGAAATCCGGCAATTTGGTGCAATTACGATCTATGTTTGTTGTCAAACGGGAAGGAACGTGCTCAGTGCAAGATGTGTGGTGAGTTTTTGGGGAAAGATTCAAACACTAGTTTGAAAATGCATATGGAAAAATCTTGCCCGTCATTAAAGGGAATTCCAAGTGAAGGTCAAGCCTCCATGGCCCGTGATGTACTAACCGTCCAAGCTTCCACGATAGCTTCGGAATCTGCATTTTCTTTTAGTGGCAGGGTATTATCGATACGAAGGACTAGACTCACACCCCTAGCGATGGAAATGTGCATTTGCTTGAAGGACCATTTGGATGCGATGGATAGGATACAAGACCAAACTTCTCTTGAAGACGAAATTCAAGCCGAAGAAACCATACACGACAACGAGGTTGATCTTGGAATATCCGAACCAGTCACCGATGAAGAACTAGCCGAAGATGCAAGGCTACGAAACTCTAGTTCCGAAGACAACGCACAAGAATAATAAATCAATATTCCAAAAAATAAAACGTTGAACTTAATGTTTTATATTTGTTATATTTTTGTAATGTTTACAATTTTATAAATTTATCTTGTCATGTTTTTTAATTTCTGAACTTTTCAAATATTAATAAACGTTGAACTTTAAGTATTAATGTTGCTATATTTTTTTTTGGATTTAATATTAAAAATTAAAAATTTATTTGAATTTTTTTTTTTTAATAAAAACCAATTTAAAACCAACCCTAACCGGTTTGACATTTCCCATTACTAAAACCGGTTTTGACTTTTTGTTGACCAAACCGGTTCATGTCGGGTTGAACCGGTTTGGGTTAAAAAACCGATTTGTGCACCTCTAGTATGGCCTACATCAGGCACCAAGAGCCTGGTATGAAACCTTGTCAGGATATCTACTAAGCAACAACTTCAGAAGAGGTGCCATAGACCAGACCTTGTTTATCAAAGATAAAGGGGGAGAAATCTTACTAGTTCAAATTATGTTGATGATATCATCTTTGGATCAACAAGGAAACAACTATGCAAAGACTTTGAGACTCTGATGCACTCAAAGTTTGAAATGAGTTCAATGGGTGAACTAAATTTCTTCTTGGGTCTACAAGTCAAACAGGTCCCAAATTGAATCTTCACCAACCAATCCAAATATGTAAAGAACATTCTGAAAAGATTCAAAATGGCTGACTGCTCTGCTGCAAGAACCCCTATGCAAGTGCATCATCAACTGACTCCAGACAAAGATGGCCAAGACACTGATCAACATCAGTATCGTGCAATGATAGGGTCTCTCATGTATCTCACTGCCTCAAGGCCAGATATCATGTTTGCAGTATGCCTCTGTGCAAAATTTCAAGCAGCTCCAAAAGTTTCACATCTTCAGGCTGTCAAGAGAATCTTTAGATACCTAAAGGGTGCCCCAAGACTTGGGCTATGGTACTCTAAAAATGACATGTTTAATCTATATGCATACACTGACAGTGACTATGGGGGATGCAACTTGGACAAAAACTCCACTTCAGGGGGATGTCAGTTTCTGGGAGGGAGATTGATTTCATGGCAGTGCAAGAAGCAAACATGTGTTTCAATTTCTACAGCTGAAGCCGAATTCATTGCAGCTTCAAGCTGCTGTGCACAAGTCATCTGGATACAAAATCAAATGTTGGATTATGGGATGACTTTCATGGCAACTCCAATTCATATTGACAACATGAGTGCTATCTCAATCACAAACAATCCGGTTCAGCACTCAAAGACAAAGCACATTGACATCAGGTATCATTTCATAAGAGATCAAGCTGAGAAAAAGAGGATTATTTTAACCAAAGTTCATACGAATGAGCAATATGCTGATTTGTTTACAAAACCTTTTGATGAAGCTAGATTTAAATATTTAGTTGAATCAATTGGTATGATGAACTTTGATTAAAATCCATCTCCACTCTATTTTTGTGTTTTGTCTTATGTTGTAAATAAAAGTTATAAGTCAGCAGCATTTTTGTCCTTCAGCTGCTAACAGGTTTAATCCTCAGCAGCAAAAGATTTGCAGCTGACTGCTTTAAGTTATCAGCAGGAACAGGCTTCCTGCGGATTTCTTTAAGACTGTCAGTACTTGCTGCGGATTATTAAATCCATCAGCAGCAGATAAGTTTACTGCTGACAGACTTAACCTTCCACATCCACAGCAATCAAGTTTGCTGCTGATTGGTAAATTTAAGTCCAAATTAACTTTTACCCGCTGTTAAAATTCACGTCAGTCTTTACCATGACTGCCTCGGTGTATTACAGCTGTAACAATAAAAGGTGAATTGGGTTGTACTGTACAAGTCATTTTGCTTTTTCTCTCCTCTGCCGTTATAAAAACAAATCAAATCTCCACCTCTTCACCTTCCACTTCTCCCTAAACCAACATCACTTTCTTTCAAGTCCCCATCATTTTCAAAGCCCTTCATCCGTCACTGTTATACCCAACCAAGTGAAAGATATCCGAAGGATTCAATGATATGATCGACTTCTTATGTCGATCAAAGATCCAATTTGCCCTCACAACCAACCATGTCACACATATCCCTCATATGGAGGATTTCTGGAGTACCGCCGTCTACTCTACCGAACAAAGGATTTCCCAAATCAAAGCCAAGGAAGACGGCAAGGATATCACCATCTAGGAAGCCACACTCTTCTCCAATGCATATCTCAGAAAAGAAGCGGATGTCATCAGGTAAGCTCCGCACTTGTCTCCATCTTCCATGGTCTTCTTCTTGCGCTTCTTCGCGCCACCTCCGAGAAGAAGGACGAGGAGAACATTTGACTCCTTCTGGATGTTGTAATCGGCTAGGGCTCTGCCGTCCTCGAGCTGTTTTCCGGCGAAGATTAGACGCTGCTGATCTGGCGAAATACCTTCCTTGTCTTGGATCTTTGCCTTCACTTTGTCGATTGTGTCGAAGGATTCGACCTCAAACGTGATCGTCTTACCCGTTAGGGTTTTCATGAAGATGTGCATTTTCGCCGATCTGAAGTGATAACATGAGAACTGTTTCCAAAAAGTTCTCAGGGGTCAATGTTCCATTGTTATCTACAATGTTGAACATACAGAGTACCCCGGGTGACAGTTCAACAATCCCAGCTGATACTGATCCCACACCCTCCACCCCACATCCTGAACAACAGTCTGCTTCAACCATTCGAACCCCTGTGCATACTACTAAGGATGCACAGGCACAAACATTACTTACACCTGTTTTGGATGTTATCGTTCAACCGGAACATAGGGCCCCGGTTGCAACGACATACACTAGAAAAAGGGGCAAGAGAACTCCTTCTTCTCTTGCCTCCAAGGCCCAAACCCAACCTAACATCCCTCACTCAGAATCACAACATTCTGGTGAGAATATCATAAGGGAAAGCCACATTATTAGGGAGACTCATTTGGATGTCTCTCTATTAGGATCAGGATCACTTCCCGGATCTATAGAACAGCCCCGTGAGCCTTTCCTTTCTCTTCTGAACTTACGTGTTGAGGAACCTGATCAAGATGATGTACCTTCTCCAACTACCACAATCTCGGAGGTACTGATTGATCTTGCTTCCAACACACCCATCCCAAGTTCTTCTACCCTGAAGGTCCATGTAACATTTCTGGTTTTATTTTCCTTATTTTCAATTAAATGTAAAACATTTCAAATCCAATTCTAGTGCAACGTTTAAATTCAGTGTGCAAACAACTAAAATCTAGTATCAGTACGAATCCCCAAAGTTCGACTCACGTTTATTCTAAAAAATCCCTATATATATATATATATATATATATATATATATATATATATATTTAAACATATACATGTATATATGCATTGATACATCACACAAGTACATACACATATAAACAAACAATTTACAAGTGATACCACACAATGGTTTGAACCCTAACACCTTAGTTGAACCTTGAAATCGCGATTTTGGACAAAGACCAAAACAAAATCACCTGTTTGACTTTTAAAAGTCAAACAGGGCCGAATCCTCAAAATTCAAGTCCCCGTATCGACCCAATCGATTGCTACGGGTTCCTATGTCGTGTATAAACAATAAACAACCCAATCTCGGCCCAACAGCAACTCAATTCAATCAATTAAGCGGCTGATTCAAAATTTGAACGAATTGACTTTAGATAGTCAAATTCATATCAAATCAGGATTCAATTCATGAGATTTACGCGTCCTTAATCCCGCAAGTCACGCACAAGCCAATCTCTTCTGTATCCAGTCCCTAACATGACCCGATTCATCCCTAATTCGATGGATTAACGCGTAATCAGTCACCGCGACTATTCCGGCCAATTTGAAATTAGAATTGGTTTATACGACTAAAATTAATCGAATTAAATCCCTCACTGACTCTCGTATACGTACTCACAAGCTCTCCCAACCCTTAATTAAACCGCATTCCGCCTCTGAAATCCTGTCGACCACCAAGAACTTCGAGACTGAAATCGTAGCCGACAGCATTCGTGCCCCAATCTTCACAAGTAAGTTTTATGTCGATCGATTCGTAATTAAAACCTGAGCAAAAGCCCCTTATCAATTTGTGTTCATATTACACAACGTGTTCAATTGTGACTTGAATTCACGACATGTTCTTGCGAATACTGATTTGGGGATTTAGCTTGATTCAGTTATCGGTTATTAAATTCTGGAATCCTATTATGACCAGCGAACCACCTAGTTCAGCCGGTTAAAGCGCACGGGCTTGAACAAGGTGGTGTGGGTTTGAAACCCACAACCCATATACCGTAGACTCTTTTCTTTTGCGTATGCCTTGAACCAGACCCGGCCCCCCTGGTCCTTCTGTGTTAATACATCCTCAGGCCGGTTTTACTCAACAAATGTCTCCCCTGGTCCAGTGGTAACACCATCAGCTCACACAGAGACCACCCGGGTTCGAGCCGGGTGGCCTGTTATTTTTTTAAAATCAATTTTTAAAACTCCAAGATTATATAAATTTTTTTTTATAAATCCTACATTATTTGGAACAACATGAAACAAAAATTTACAATTTTTAACATAAACTCACTATTATTATCGATTTAGTTGTCAAGATTTCATATTAATTATTTTTAAATAATTAAAAGTAATTAATTACCTAATCTAATAATTGTTGTGGCAATATTTTATAAAAGTATTATTCCTTGAAACAAAGTTTACAAAATTTTATATAACTAAAGATATATTTAAAACAAATAAAACCTTATCTAAATATATATAATTCTTCATATTTCTTAAAAAGAACATGTCCATTTTAAATAATAAATAATTAAATAATTTATTATAGCATACCTATTTTAAATGATGAATAAATAAATAAATTTATTTATTATTTATATAATTTATATTTACAACTCACTTAGAGTTTAGTTTATATTTAATATTAATTCTTGTGCAATAGTTATTTACACACTTTTATAAGTGAACAAATAAAATAAAGTTATTTATTTAAATTATATTTGAATAAATATAATTTCACAATATCTTTCTAGTTAAATAAATAATTAACAATTAAGTAATTTAGTTATTCAAACATAAACCCTAATTAAACTAATATTAAACTATTTATTTCAAAACTTTCAACACTTTTTCAAGTACAAATCATAAATTCCTACGCTGTCATACAACCCTTCGTACACGCATCCGATTAAATCCTAGACTTAGACCTAGACTATCGTACACGTTATTAATTTAATGTATATTACACTCTAGGTTAACGTGGTGAATTACAAGGACCAAATTTGCTATCTAGTCTCGTGTGCTAGCTACGCCTTTGAATCAAGTGAGTGTTACATAGCCCATTTTTACTCTTTTACACTTTTGGGGTGAAACATGAACTCTATACACACAACTATTTACACTTACTCAAACTATACAAAACACAAATCCTATTTACATTCATGTGTGCAAAATTTGAGCTTTATGTTTGAGTGTTATACGTGTTGACTATTTGTGTGCAATTTCATGTGCAATCATTAACTATATAAGCTGACGGTTAACAATGATAGTTCTATTGAGTCTGACAAACCCACCCAGATTGGGGTGATTGTTACCGACAACACAATTTTTGCATGCTAGTTACAAAGGTTTGATTGTACTTTAGTTACACATTAGTTGCTCCCCATAAATGCCTTATTTATTCATGATATGTAAGGATTTGATCTTTCACATTTATATACTATTTATATACAAACCTGTGTATGCTCACCAACTTTTTAGTTGACATTATTTTATTCATGTTTCAGGTGATAACGTGTGAGTTGATCAAGATATGCTACACGTAGGACATGGACTTAGTTAAAAATTAAATAAAGAATATTATGCATTTCTTTTTGTATTTGTTTGAACTTGATTGTGTTTGGTTATTTGAAATGAAGTTATGATTTAAAATATTTCAATATAGTAAACCTTGTGCTCATGAACAGTCTACATGTCCCGCCCCGACGTTTTCGCCGTCGGTTGGGGTGTGACAGATTGGTATCAGAGCCTTGGTTATAGGGAACTAGGTTATTAGACACTCTTGACCTAGACTATAACTTTAGGACACCCATTATGCCATGCTTCATGATTATGTGATATATGCTACATGCTATGTGTTACATGCTTACTATATTAGTTATTATTTCATTTGATTCTTTACTTGTTAAAAATAAAATAAACAATACTTAAATAATAAATTAAATAAACAATATCCCTACCCATACCCTAAGCCTCATAACCTTCTTACCTGCTTCTCTATCATCCCCGTCATAGCATGTGGAAACTTCATGAATCGAAATCTATAAAATTTATTTATTGCTTCGTTAAGGTTTTAAACTTTGTTAATTATTAGAGGACACTTGCAATCTGGAAGGGTGACACCTGTATTCTGGGTTTTCTGTCTAGGAAAGCAATTCGTATAAATCCCAATCAACCGAGGGATGCTTTCCTGGGAATTCCCAGGATGAGTGTTTACTTATAGGCTAAAGCACGTCTCCTTGAAAGTTATATAAGTTTAATTAACCATAATGTGTCATAGTATTCAAGTGATTATGTCACTATTTGAGTACAATCCAAACTATGATTAACCATTTTATTTATTATTTTATCCTTTTAAATCCAAGCAACTCTCACAAGTTCTTATATTTTTTTCTTGTCTTGTGAAAATCTGTAGAATGCCTCCCCGTCGTGCTGCCGTGACCAACAACAACACCGACATTGCTGCTATCCTTGCACAACTTGTAACTCAACTCACCCAAGCTAATGGAGCCACCAGTGTTAAACATGGAACTAATGGTGGTGGTGGTGGTGGTGCCAACCCACCACAATGCACCTTCAAACACTTCAATTCATGCAACCCTCTTAAGTTCTATGGTACCAAGGGAGCCACAGGACTCCTTCAATGGTTCGAAAGCATTGAGGGCACCTTCCTCAATAGTTGTCACACCCCAACCGGCGGTGGAAACGTCGGGGCGTGAAGCGTGCAGACTATTCATAGCTCATGGTTTGCTAAGGTTGAAATAATTAAACATGCATTTTTCATTGAAATCAAACAACAATCCAACAAGTACACGAAACATAACAAAATACATAACAATGTTTATTTTAGAGCCTTTTAACTAGGTCCTCAAACTAGGTGGAAGCAACTTGTAATCATCTCAATTGTTAGCACCTGAAACATGATTTAAAAACAAGGGTCAACTAAAAAGTTGGTGAGCATACATAAGTTTTGACACACAAATAAGAGTTCAAAACTGTTTATACAATTCCTTGATTCACATGGTATATAAGACAAATATGGAGAATCTATAGTTATACTAGGTGCACAATCAAACCTTGTGACTGAGGCATAACACGCAGGTTACCCTAATGTAAAGTCGGTAACAAACACCCTACCCGGGTGGGTTTGTCAGACTCAATAGTACTATCCTTGTTTACCGTTGGCTTGTACAGAGTTAATGATTGCACGAGTTGCGTCATGTATGTATAGTAATAACTCATAGCATTCAAGCATATTGCACAAATAATTCATGTAATCAAGTAAGAATTGTACTATGAAAGAGTTGCAATTTGTTTAATGTAAATCATGTCCACCCCAAAGGTGAAAAAGAGTAAAAGTGGGGTTATGTAGACTCACATGTGTTGGAGAGTGTAGATTGCACAACCAAGTAAATGTTAAGTGTTTGTGGGTCACGGAGCTTGACCTATCGAGTAAATGTATGACGTGTATTAATGCGGTGTATAAGGTTTAAAGTAACTATAGTGTTTCAGTGTATTGCAAGCGTAAGGATTTGCACTAATGAATTGTATCGTTTAGTTATGTATTTAAAATATAAGGTAGTGTGGTATATATATTTAATTGAATGTAATATGAACAAACGAATTCGTTTTATCTACTTATTTTAGAAAACGTCACAAAATATAAAGTAGTTTATATTTATATAAGTTTTATTTGATGTAACTAGGATTTATACAATTGGTTTATAAAAGTCTTTTTCATAATAAAGTGTTTTATAAAATCTTGTTATAACTTTTTATAAATTTAGAAATTTTAAATGAAAATGTATTTTCAAATGGTAAGAATCGTTTTAAAACAATTTAATCGATGAAAATAATTGTTGTGCTTAATAATGGTGAGATTCTGTTTAAACAGTTAAGTTTATAACATAAGTTTTATAAAAATCATCAAATCTGAGAAACTGTAAAGATTCAGTTCTGACTGAGCACGACCGTGCTCATCAACGGCACGACCGCGCTCGCCTCCGGGCGTGACCGTGGTGGTCTGGAGCGCGCCCGTGGTCGAGTCAGAAGGCTACAGAGGTTCTGGTCATGGAGCACGACCGTGCTCGTGTCCGGCACGACCGCGTCTAGTGTTTGTTTTTGGTCGAGACTTGTTTGCTCGGTAAGCACGACCGGGCCTTACTCGGACCACGACTGTGCTTGGTTGGGCACGACCGCGCTCAGTGATGAGCGCGACCGTGTCGGGTCTTTTCCAGACATAATTCGATCGATTCTTATATTAAAAGCTTCTGTATTCTTAGGGCTTTCACTTAGTGGATGCTTGCGAAGCTATTTACATAGATTAATTGTATTTATATCGTGTTTAAGTGGTAGTTCGACTAAAAGTGTAGTTTTGACTTTTTAGGTTCAAAATCGGATCGATCACGTATTTTTACTACGAATTGACATAGGGCTTTCGTGGTGGAGGTAGATACGAAGCTAGAGACATATTACTTACTTGTTTAAATCGGGCAATTTAATGCATTCGGCTACAAGTCGTGAGGTCGGGTTTCTCGGCGGTCGATCGGACGACAGAGGTTGTATGCGAGTCGAGTGAATGCTCCGAGAGGTCGAGAGGGTGCATGTGAAGGTGTAGGGGGCATTGGATTCTCCTTATAACGTCAAATTTGCGAATTCATGATTGTGGTGGGAGTGGGTAGTTGATGATTGAAATAGGTCGATTGGAGTACGAAATTGGAGACGTGTTTCAGATGGTGTACAGTTGTGTATGGTCGGACGCGTGAAATCCGGCCTTAACGCGATTTGATTCGACGAGCATGGACCACTGACTGACTCTGCGGAGTCACGTGGTTTCAGCAGCGCGACCGTGTCTGTATTAGGCACGACCGTGCTTTGACTCTAGGCGCGACCGTGCTTGTATCTAGGCACGATCGCGTTTGACACTTTTTATCGTTTTTGAGTTTTTGTCAATTTTGGTCCACGAGGTTTGTGAGATAATGGCGTTATTGTAACATAATGTATTGTATGTGTAATTGCATTACAGTTGTTGCACACGAACTGAAATTGAAATACTCGTTTTATTGCATCGAAACGTTTACATGGTAAAAAAAAAGAAACCCGAAATGTTACAGTCTCCCCATGTTGAGGGGATTTTGTCCTGAAATTCAACTAGTTGAGGCTGCTGCATCGGTGAAGAGGTGAGGATACTTGAGTTTCATTTGGTCTTCACGTTCCCATGTAAACTCAGGA
The DNA here is from genome assembly GCA_023525975.1 of Smallanthus sonchifolius. Taxonomy (NCBI): domain Eukaryota; kingdom Viridiplantae; phylum Streptophyta; class Magnoliopsida; order Asterales; family Asteraceae; genus Smallanthus; species Smallanthus sonchifolius. The sequence goes on from CM042033.1 coordinate 17,621,128, forward strand.
CCACGTTTAGAATCCCAACGGACTTTGACTATAGGAATGCGGCAGCGTTTGAGTTGCTTGATCTCACGGTCCATGATTTCCACCGGTTTCTCGACAAAGTGCATCGTTTCATCAATGCGCACGTCGTCAAGAGGTATGTGGAGGTTCTCATCAGCAAGACATTTCTTCAGGTTGGACACGTGGAAGGTTGGATGAACATTGTTGAGTGCTGGAGGTAGCTCAAGTTTGTAAGCCACTTTCCCGATTCTTTCAAGGATCTTGAACGGGCCTACGTAACGAGGTGCTAGCTTGCCTTTCTTTCCAAAGCGGATCACACCCTTCCAAGGGGATACTTTGAGAAGCACAAGGTCACCCACTTGGAATTCCAAGGGTTTTCGTCGCTTGTCGGCATAGCTCTTTTGTCGACTTCTCGCTACTCGGATGTTGTCACGGATTTGAAGGATTTTTTCGGATGTTTCCTGAATTAACTCGGGACCGGTGATTTGTGCTTCACCAATCTCGTTCCAACAGATGGGAGAACGGCATTTGCGACCATAAAGAGCTTCGAATGGAGCCATGTTGATGCTGGTGTGGTAGCTGTCATTGTAGGAGAATTCAATAAGTGTCAAGTGTGAATCCCAATTGCCACCAAAGTCTATGACACAGGCTCTCAGCATGTCTTCGAGCGTTTGGATTGTTCGTTCAGTCTGGCCATCAGTTTGGGGATGGTAGGCTGTGCTTAAATCCAATCGTGTGCCAAGTGCCTTTTGCAGAGATTGCCAAAATATGGAAGTGAAACGAGCATCTCTGTCGGAGATTATGTTCAAAGGTATACCGTGTCGACTCACAATTTCGTCAATATAGATTCGGGCCAATTTCTCAACCCGATAGTCTTCACGGATGGGCAGGAAGTGTGCGGACTTTGTGAGACGATCGATGATTACCCAAATGCTATCATAGCCGTTTGAAGTACGGGGGAGTTTAGTAATGAAGTCCATGGCTAGATTTTCCCATTTCCACACGGGGATTTCCGGTTGTTCAAGTAAGCCGGAAGGACGTTGATGTTCGGCTTTGACTTTAGAGCAGGTTAGACATTTTGCAACATAGAGTGCAATGTCTTTCTTCATACCAGGCCACCAATATTGTGGTCGAAGATTGTGATACATTTTATCCGCACCGGGATGGATAGAATACCGAGACTTGTGTGCTTCAGTCATGAGGAATTCCCGGAGATCATTGCGATTGGGAACCCAAATACGATCCAAGAAATAAAGCAAGCCATTGTTTTTAGTCTCTAGTTGGAATTCAGCACCACACGACATTTCCTCATACATATTGCCCTCGGTAATCGAGACGTGTTGAGCTGCTAGAATACGGGTTTGAATGTCGGAATGAATCTTGACACTTTGGAGCATGACACGTTCTTTACGGCTCAGCGCATCGGCTACTACGTTTGCCTTGCCGGGATGATAACGAATCTCGCAATCGTAATCATTGAGGAGTTCAACCCAACGTCGTTGCCTCATGTTGAGTTCTTTTTGGTTGAAGATGTGTTGGAGGCTTTTGTGGTCGGTGAATACCACACATTTTGTGCCATATAGATAATGTCTCCAAATCTTCAAGGCAAATATGACTGCACCCAACTCCAAATCGTGCGTCGTATAGTTTTTCTCGTGGATCTTGAGTTGCCTCGATGCATAAGCGATTACCTTGCCTCGTTGCATGAGAACACAACCAAGGCCTAAGTTAGAGGCATCACAGTAGAAGACTAGATCATCGTTTCCTTCGGGAAGAGTCAGAATAGGAGCATCACATAACGTCAAGGCGGTGAGGGGAACAGCAATCTTGGAGAAGTTAGAAATGAATCTTCGGTAATAACCCGCTAAACCAAGGAACGAACGAACCTCGGTAGGGGTTTGAGGAGCACTCCAATTCTTGACAGCTTCGATCTTGGCAGGGTCGACATGTATTCCCTTTTTATTGACAACATGACCCAAAAATTGAACCTCCTTTAGCCAAAATTCACATTTGGAGAACTTGGCGTATAATTGTTCGGTTCTCAGGAGATCCAAAATCAGTCTAAGGTGCTGTTCATGTTCTTCCTGTTGATGCACTTTCCTGTGACAACACTCTGGATAGAGTCTAGGTTTGTATGTCTAATGTCTGTATTTTGTCTTTGTATGTAAGAGTCATTATGTAAAAGTTTATCGAGTTGTATTTACTTTTACTTAATGTTTTGTTGATTTCTTCCAAGTGTTTTGCGCACTTGTATGTGCGCAGGAGAAAGCTCCTGCGTACTTATCAAGTACGCAAGAAGACCTATGCGTACTTGCTAAGTACGCAAGAGCATTTGGTCCTGCGCACTTGCTAAGTGCGCAGGCTTCAGGTCTGTATAAATAGGATAGGTTGATAGATGATAAGCACGCAGAACCAGTAGTTGAGTCGAACTCAGTTTTGCTAAGTACGCACATTCTGTAACCGTCGAGTGTTTATAATACAAAGAACGTTTGTTGTGACTCTTGTGTTCGGTTTACTTTGTTTAGTAAGACTCTCCACCTAGTCACGGGTATTCCGCACCCGGTTTGACTAGTTGACCACTTGCATGTGACGATCCGACACACGCGAAGGGACCTACAAGTGGTATCAGAGCGATTGCTCTTGAATTCTAGTGTTGTAAGTGAGTTTGGAGACATTTTTACTGAGTTTTACAAGCAAAGAGAGGTTATTTTGTTGATTTTTGTGATAAAAAAGGGGTAGCTCTTGAGCACTTTTTTAGAAGCAAAAATCTCTCAAAAAACCGATTTTTGTTGTGTATTTGTGTGTTCTGAGCATCATAGGTTGGTTAGAAACTTGTTTCTGATCCTTTGGCTCAATTGCATTGATCATCAGACCATTTTTTACCATCTCCGGTGAGTTTCAGGTCACCGGAAAAGTTTGGTGAGAGTTGCTGGAAAGGTGTCCTGCGTACTTACCATTTTTGGCAAAAAGTACAGTTTTCTGCGAACTTGCTAAATACGCAAGAGTTATCTCCTGCGTACTTACAAGTGCGCAAGACTGAACTGCGAACTTAAGACTTATCCTGCGTACTTAACAATTTACTCCTGCGTACTTACAAGTACGCAAGGGCAAATATTAAATACGCAAGACCATTCATAAGTGCGCAAGGCCAATACTAAGTGCGCAATAGCTACTGACTCTTCTGATTTTTGACCAAGTGTTCACCATGTCAAATCTTCAGAATCTTAGCAGTATGTTAAATTATGATAATGAAATCGGTACTCCACAGAAACCTCCCAAGTTGCTCAATGTAAACGATTATTCCAATTGGAAAGCCCGCTTTGAGCACTATATTTCATACACCGATTCATCGTTATGGATACCTATTCTTGAGGGATATAAGCATCCAACACACTTGTATCTTGATGAAAACGTACCTAAGCCTATCTCTAAGCTGGATGCAGAAGAAAAGAAAATTTATGATCGAGAGAAGAAGGCATTGGGTTCAATCACTATGTCATTAACTCGGGAGTTGTTCCACAGTTTCCGAGGATATGAATCTTCTAAGGATCTTTGGAAAGCTTTACAGAAAAGATTCGAAGGAAATAGTGACATCAAGAAAAGCAAGAGGGATCTGCTCCGGAAGCAATACGAGTGCTTCAGATTTATAGAAAATGAATCTTTAGATGATCTTATCTCTAGATTCTATCACCTACAAACGGAGTTGAAATCGTTTGAGCTTAAATATCCAGAAGAGGAAATGGTGGAAAAGTTTTTGGATGCTCTGCCACCGAGATATGAGATGTATATAACCCTGATGAGGGAAAGTTCAAAGTTCTACGAGATGACAGTAGATGAGGCAGTCGGTAAGATTCAGGCTCATAACATGAATCTTATAAAAAGGGAGAATTCTGGAAGACCTCAGATACAGGACCCTTCCATGTATCACGGGACGACTTCCACGTCAATGTCTTCCGGCTCTGAGATTGCACTCTATACTGGGAAATCCATTGAAGAAGACCACTCTATTGGTTGTGGTGGTCATGCATGTTATGCATCAGGATCAGGGTTTGGATCTCATCAACAAAACTCAAAGACTCCTCAGAATACGTGCTCAGCCAACCAGTCAGCTATTGCCAAGATAGCTGAAGATCATGTAGCACTATTCTCATCTTGCATGCTGGCATATGAGAATTTCATTGGTGGAAAGCTAACGGATCCTGAGACTATTGAAGAGGACTTCAATCAAGTGGATCCTGATGATATTGAAGACATGGATATTCAGTGGAATATGGCCATGATACTGAGGAGGGCCAAGCGTTTCCTGAACAGAACAGGAAGAAAGTATATTGGCGGGCATTCTAATGCCAAGGTTGGATTTGACAAATCCAAGGCCAAGTGCTACAAGTGTCAAAACTATGGACACTTTGCTCGTGAATGTCAAAAGGACAGAGCACCGGCCTCTGGTTTCACCAGACCTAGCCAGGGAAACAGCCATGGCCAAAACAACCAAAGCCACCACAATCATACCCAAAGTAATCAGTCCAATGCACTGGTCGCACATAATGACGAAAATTTTGATTGGGGTGTGCATCTAGAAGACGCCATCATTGCTCAAGCACAGGTTGGTCTCATGGCAGAAATCATGGAGCTGATGGAGGCCGAGAGGAAGAAAGCTGAAGAAGAGGAATCTTCTGAATCTGAAGGAGCGGAATCTTCTGAATCTGAAGAAGAGGAAGCTTCTGTAGCTGATGAAAAGGAGTCTACCACTGCTGTCGCTCTCATGGCAATTGGAGAAGGACAAAGTTCATCATCTGAGGTAGATTCTAACCCTTTCTCCGTTGCTTCTTGTTCTAAATGTCTAGGGCTAAAAAATGAAATTTCTGATCTCCAAGACATAATTGAACCCCTAAAGTTGGCAGCTAAAAATTACAAAATGAATGAATCACGTTTTAAAGAATCAGTTGAAATGCTACAGAACGAAAAACAAGACTATTCTTTAAAAATAAGCGACCAACAGGTTCATTTGGACATTGCGTATAGGGCTTTGGAAAAGAAGAACAATGAAATTAACAAACTGCAAAATGAGATCTTGCAGCTCAAATGCACTAACGAGAAATTGAAAAACTCTCGCTTCGTGGTGGAACACTACGAATCCGTGGTGAGAAAAATGAATGGCCTAGGACTTGGTACCAATGCCATTCCTCCACCAATAAGTGGGCAGTTTGTCAATAGCTTGATAGACATTGATCTCACTTGTCTAGATGAGCCCTCCGATAAGGATGATTCCCCTAAAAAGGATGAATCCTCAAGTAAGGCTAACTCCACATCTAGTGAGGAGTATGTTACTGCTTCTGAGGATGGGTCGGTTAACACTTGCCCTGAAGGAGTAGTATCTAAGGAGTTGTTGACTGAACAGAAAGTCCAGAAAAACATTATCACTAATGGTGATAATTGCATTTTAACTGAACCTGATATCATTGAAACAAATGATAAACTTAAGGGAATGCTTTACCAAGGTTTTAAAAATATTAACCAAGCTAAGAAAGAGGCTTTTTCAAATCATTATGGGCTTGGTTACAAAGAAAATTTGCAAAAGTATTATACCCCCAAACCTCAAACTGTAAATGTTCAGACTTCTGTTCATAAACCTACTCTTCCTTCTCATAATGGTGAGTTTTCTAAGGTCAGAACTAAAGAGCCTTACAAGAGAACTTATGTAGACAAGAGGAACTGTTTTCACTGTGGCGTGGTTGGTCACATTGTAGTGAACTGTCCTTCTAAGAACCAAGGGAAACGGCATGTTGTTTCACAGCCTGCTGTTATCCCCAGGTCGCCACCAGTGAAACCATCTGCCAAAAGTCCTAAGCAAAATGTGGTGAAACCACCAGTGCAACCGATAGCTAAGCCAAAGATCAAATCTGAGGCCAAGCCATCTGTTGTAAGAAAGGTAAAGCAACCTACTGTACCTCGTGTGTCTACATCTAGTAGTACACGCACTGGTGAGAAACCTGTGGCTAGATGTCACACCCTGAAATTCCACAGCGGGTTACCCGCGGGTTGTGACTGTCAAGGATCATCAGTCCCGGTCATTTCGAACGACCTCTAACTGGTTTTCGAAAAGGCATTCCGTTTGAACATCATACAAAATTAAATAGTAATACAGAGTTTGAAAATGCGGAATGTAAAGTGCGGAAGCAAAAGTAATGTTGCAAAATATAGAAGCATGACTAATTAGGTTCCCATAAACCTAAGCTTCTAAATGAAAACATGCTGTGGGACTCTTGGAGTGCAATCCTAGTCCATGCATGAATGCTTAGCGACCTGAGATAAACATGCTTAAAGTGTCAACATAGGGTTGGTGAGTTCACAGGTTTAAGTAACAGAAACAGAATTGAAAACAGTGTAACAGTACGCATGTATACTATTGATTCGATTGTTGATCAGACAATAAACATTAACTATATAAGCAACACCGAAACCGAAGCTCAACGAAGGAATGCAGAAACTAGCATTTTGCCTCTTACGTGACCAGCACGCAATGGATTAGGTCAATTATGCACCCGTTTGACTCCCAGTCAGAGTTAGCGCGACTAACCCGGGTGGGGGTTGTTAAACCCAATAGTACTATTCATGAATCACCTCGCTTTGTGTAATAATTAACGGTTCGAATATGAGAGGACTTTATGTGCGGGAAATGCACCCACTTATATAAATTAAAGCGAAATCAAAGTAACTGTCATACGACTAAGTAAGAAAATGATTTAGCATGTATCTCCCCCAATTGGAAAAGTAAGTAAAATGGGGCCGTGAAAACTCACCTGGAAATGCGGTGAATGAGAAATGAAAGCAACAAGAGAAATCGAGTAACTCCGGGTAACCGACCTAACCGAGCCCTAAGAATTAATAAGGCTATAAGGTCTATGAAAGTAAACATGGTTTATGTAACCACATTCATCCAAATGACTCAACGTTGAAAGGTTACATTGACGTTTTGAAAAGGTTTGACCAAAGTTGACTGAGGTTTGACCAAGGTTTGACCAAAGTTGACCGAGGTTTGACCAAGGTTTGACCAACTTTGACCAAGGTTTGACTAACTTTGACCAAGTTTGACTAATGTTGACCAATGTTGACTAGTGTTGACCAATGTTGACCAATGTTGACCAAGTTTGACCAATGTTGACTAGTGTTGACCAATGTTGACTAGTGTTGACCAATGTTGACTCATATTGAAGTCATGTATAAACAACACACAAGTAACATATAAGTTGTAAACATGTAACACATATGCATCATACAAGTTGTACATGTGTAACACCTAAGTAGCACATAAGTTATACATGTGTGACACATAAGGAACATACAAGTTGTACCTAAGTAATGTATAAGTAATACCTTGTGACATAACATGCTTGTTTCAATTAGTTGCATAAGAAATTAACATGTGACAAGTAATATAACATTTGCATATCTTTATGGCACATTTCATATATGTCAACCATTCCTACACATAACTCATGTCATCATATTAATAACCTATTAGTATCAATTCAACACTTTTAAACAAGTAGCATAACATGTCATAGAAATTCCATAACTCTTATCATAACAAAGTTTCCATTTTTTGACAATTAGGGTTTTAGTGTACTTTAAGTGTCATGGCTCAACTAAATAAGTTACACATGAATTTATACTAGTGACATACCATAAACATGATTCTACACACAAACTTTCTATTCTAAGCAAAGTTGAAGTTCACAAATTAATAAAGTTTCCTTATTTAGCAAGGTTCACCAAAACACGTCATAACACAACTCCAAATTACATATTCATGCACAAGTCATCTATTCATATGATAATGAAGCTATATAATCCATTTTAAACATTTATAACCTACACATACAAAATATGAACAAATAAAGTTTCCTTTTTAGGAAAGTGGTCCAAACGACCCTATTGCACATGTGTAACCTCAAATAACTCTTTTTACTACTTTAATATACATTATAGAACAATAATATCAAGTTTTTATCCATGAGAAACTCATAACACAAAATATGCAAAATTAAAGTTTCCTTAAATAGTAAGTCACCATAACCAAGTGAAAAACGACATTTCAACCAAAAAAATTATATTTCCTATCTATTCTAACATTACTAAAGTCATACAAACCATCAAACATGTTATTCATACATTTCTACAAAAACTCAAACAATAAAGTTTCTATAAATAGAAACGAGCAATACCTAGCATAAACAAGTATTTCAAACCATAAAAAGTGCATATATGCATCAACAACTCATTATTATGAAAACATTTGATTAAAACATGGATTTAGACACTATTAACATGGAAAATCGTTAGGATACATGGGTTTGCCATTTTGGCCGAAAAAAATAAAGAAAAGATGGATGGATTTGTACCAAAATCAAGTATGATGTTAGAAAGGATGTGAACTAGCTCCAAACACTCTTGAATCACCTTGAATTGCCTTGAAATGAGCTTGAGATGGATGAACCAAGATAGAAAGAGGGTGGCTAGGTGGTGAGAGGTGGCGGCCGAAACAAGAGAGAGGAGAGGGAGATTAGGTTTAGGGTTTAGGTGGAAATGAGGGATTAAGGGGTGTGAGGGTGTTTTAAGTGAAATGGGTTTGGGCTTTCATCATTCTTTTAAGGCTTTTACAATTTAATGGGCTCTAATGGACTAACACTAATATTAATTTGCTGAATTATTTAGCCCAAGTAATAAACCCATCATTTTTTTATAAAATCTAAAGTAGTGTTGTTGGCACATATCGCGTATCCGCTTAAAAGCGTTAAAATAAAAGTTGTTCTAAAAATTCCGGAAAAATTCATATAAGCATGAAATATTAAATCACAGTATTACATATAATTTTTACGCACCAAATATATGTCTAAATATTATTTCTAATATTCGTTAATGTTCGTGTGACAGGACGCGTGTGTGACCCGGTAATCCGCCCGATTACCGATGCATGAAATGAAATGAACCGAATGGACTTGCTATATGAAATATGTACTTAATTACTACATAATTAAGCATGATGCAAGTGTAATCACGTGAATTCAGGTAATAGTCGGGTATGGATATTAACCTGAATTTGCCGGGTGTCACATACTCCCCCTGTTAAAAGGAATTTCGTCCCGAAATTCAGTTCGCGTCACTGGTAGACGGTGTAGTTTTGAACAAGTGAGGGTATTTACGCTTGAATTGATCCTCGCGCTCCCAAGTGAACTCTGGTCCGCGTCTAGAATTCCAACGAACCTTAACTATGGGAATGCGGCTTTGTTTTAATTGTTTGACCTCGCGGTCCATGATCTCGACGGGTTCTTCGACGAAGTGAAGCTGATCGTCTATTTGAATCTCCTCCAATGGTATGACTAGTGTCTCGTCTGACAAGCACTTCTTCAGATTCGACACGTGAAACACGTCATGAACGCCACTGAGGGTTTCCGGTAGGTTGAGTTTGTAAGCAACAGGACCAATCCTTTTCAGAATTTCGAAAGGTCCAATGTAACGAGGGTTAAGCTTTCCACGCTTGCCGAAACGTATCACTCCTTTCCATGGTGAGACTTTCAGTAGTACCTTGTCTCCCACTTGAAATTCTAATGGTTTGCGTCTTACGTCAGCATAACTCTTTTGACGATCACGCGCGGCCTTGATACGTTCGCGTATCTGTACAATCTTTTCCGTAGTTTCATGAATAATTTCTGGACCTGTGAGTTGGCTATCTCCCACTTCTGTCCAGCAAATCGGCGATCTACACTTTCGTCCATAAAGTGCTTCGAATGGTGCAGCCTTAATGCTAGTGTGGTAGCTGTTGTTGTATGAAAATTCGACCAACGGTAGATGGGCATCCCATCCGTTCCCAAAGTCAACCACACAAGCTCTGAGCATGTCTTCCAGGGTCTGGATGGTCCTTTCACTTTGACCGTCCGTCTGGGGATGGTATGCAGTACTCATATCTAGTCGAGTACCCAAGGCTTTCTGTAAGGATTGCCAGAATCGGGATGTGAATCGACTATCCCTATCTGAAATGATGGAGATTGGCACTCCATGTCTTGTGACTACTTCCTTCAAGTAAGTTCTGGTTAGTTTCTCCATCTTGTCCGTTTCTTTAATGGGAAGGAAGTGCGCAGATTTGGTTAGTCTGTCGACAATTACCCAGATTGTGTCACAGCCATTAGAGGCCCTGGGCAATTTCGTGATGAAGTCAATTGAAATTTGTTCCCACTTCCACTGTGGGATCTCTGGTTGTTGGAGTAATCCTGATGGTTTCTGATACTCCACCTTGACCTTAGCACAGGTCAAGCATTTACTGACGTAGGTAGCAATTTCGGCTTTCATGTTAGGCCACCAATAATGTTCCTTGAGGTCATGGTACATCTTGTCAGCACCGGGGTGGATCGAGTACCTGGACTTGTGTACCTCGTCCATCACCAGATCCCTTAGATCCCCAAAGCTTGGTACCCAAATCCGATCCATGAAATAACGGATGTCATCGGATTTGACCTCAAATTGCTTGTCCATACCACGTAAGGACTCATGGCATAGGTTTACCTCTTTGATTGCTTCGAGTTGGGCGTCACGTATTTGCATGGGTAAGTTCGTGTGGATGGTCAACTGTAACGCCCGCACTCGTCGCGGTTTGGGTTGATCCTTCCTGCTCAAGGCATCAGCCACGACGTTTGCCTTTCCAGGATGGTAACGGATAGCGCAGTCGTAGTCGTTTAGCAATTCGACCCATCGACGTTGCCTCATGTTAAGTTCCTTCTGATCGAAGATGTGTTGAAGGCTTTTGTGATCGGTGAAAATTGTGCACTTCGTGCCATACAAGTAGTGCCTCCAGATTTTGAGAGCGAATACTACCACTCCCAGCTCCAAATCATGGGTAGTGTAGTTTTTCTCGTGCACTTTCAGTTGTCGAGAAGCATAAGCTATGACCTTCTCTCTTTGCATTAACACGCACCCGAGCCCTTGATGTGACGCATCGCAGTACACCACGAAATCATCCGTTCCCTCTGGTAATGATAGGATTGGTGCGCTGCAAAGTTTCTGTTTGAGTAATTGAAAAGCGGTTTCTGCCTTGTCATTCCATTCGTATTTCTTATCTTTGTGTGTCAGTGTGGTGAGGGGTTGGGCTATCTTAGAGAAATTTTCGATGAATCGTCGATAGTAGCCCGCAAGACCTAAGAACTGTCGCACCTCAGTCGGAGTCTTAGGTGCTTCCCAATTCTTAATCGCCTCGATTTTGGATGGGTCAACATGTATGCCTTTCTCGTTGACCACGTGTCCAAGGAACTGTACTTCGCGAATCCAGAAGTCGCATTTCGAGAACTTGGCGTACAATTTCTCGGCTTTCAGCAATTCCATAATTAACTTCAGGTGTTCGGCATGCTCCTCCTTACTCCGTGAGTATATCAGAATATCGTCTATGAACACAATCACAAACTTGTCCAAGTAGGGTTTGCACACTCGGTTCATGAGGTCCATGAATACCGCTGGTGCATTGGTTAACCCAAATGGCATGACCATGAACTCGTAGTGACCGTAACGAGTTCGGAAAGCGGTCTTCGGAATGTCGTCTTCCTGAATCCTTAGTTGATGGTATCCCGACCGCAGATCGATCTTTGAGTAATAGCTCGACCCTTGTAATTGATCGAACAGGTCATCGATCCTCGGTAGTGGATATCGGTTCTTGATCGTTACCTTGTTCAGTTCGCGGTAGTCGATGCACATACGGAACGATCCGTCCTTCTTCTTAACGAACAAGACTGGTGCTCCCCAAGGCGAGAAGCTTGGTCTAATGAAGCCTTTGTCTAACAGTTCCTGTAATTGGTTAGACAATTCCTGCATTTCCGATGGCGCCAGTCGGTAAGGTGACCTTGCTATCGGAGCAGCTCCGGGTGTGAGATCAATCCGGAACTCGACTTGTCGCTGCGGTGGAAGTCCGGGCAAGTCGTCGGGAAATACTTCCGGATAGTCTCGGACGATCGGTATGTCTTTCATCTTCCTTTCTTCTTCTTTCTTTTCCGTCACGTGTGCTAGGATCGCGTGATAGCCCTTCCGCAAGTACTTTCGGGCTTTCATGCAGGTAATGATCCTTAACGTAGCACCACTCCGTTCTCCTTGAATGGTCAGTGTTCCTCCGTCCGACAGTGGGATGCGGACTATTTTCTCGTGACAGACGATTTAACCAGTCCATACCGACAACTATGTCGAAGCTTCCCAATGTTACTGGCAATAGGTCTATAGTGAAAGGATGATCGGCTAGTGTTAAGACACAATCGGGAATCACTTGTTCTGTTTCTATCAGCTTACCATCTGCTAGCTCTACCGTGTATAAGTAATCTAAGGCGATGGGAGTAATCCCAAGTAATGAGCTAAACTCAGTGGACACAAAACTTTTATCGGCACCCGTGTCAAATAAGATAGAAGCATAGCAGTTGTTTACGAGAAACGTACCAGTAACAATGTTGGGGTCTTGTCTAGCCTCGCCGGCTCCAATCACGAATGCTCTGCCCCGGGCATTTGTATTTCCAGGCTTCCGATTCTTTGGGCAGTCCTTGCGGAAATGTCCGGGATCATCGCACCCGAAACATCCGCGGTTTCCCCCGCCAGCCGGAGTTTGTTCGACTGATCGGCAGCTCTGGGCAGTGTGGCCAAAACGTTTACACTTCTGGCATCGAGAATCTTCACAAGTACCATTGTGGTGAAACTGGCACTTGTTGCACTTAGGTAGGGTTCCAGTGTATGTCCCTCTTGGCCTTTTATCCGGTTGGTTAGCCACAAACACCCTGGCCGGTTCCTGCTTCTTTTGGTTATTAGGCACATAAGGTTTAGCAGGAGCATTTTCCCACTTTCTCTTGTTGTCGAAGGTTTTCACAAAACTTTCTTTCTTGTTGAATAGTCCCTGGCGAACTGCCTGATCCGTGAGATTGTGAGCCAGTCTCACTGTGTTGTGGATAATTGTGGGCTCTGCAGAAGTAACCATGCTTTGTATTTGCGGTGCCAAACCCCAAATGTACCGCTCAATTCGTTTGTATTCCGGTGTAACCATATGCGGTAGTAGTCTTGCTAAGTCGTGGAACCTGGCGGTGTATCCCGCGATGTCAGCACCTTCCATCCTTATGTTCCAAAACTCTTGTTCCAACTTTTGGAGTTCGTTACGAGGACAGTACTCCTCTTTCAACATTTCCTTGAACTCCTCCCAAGGAATGGCGTTGGCATTGTCCAGACCCAGGGTCTGGATATATGAGTTCCACCAGGAGAGGGCTTGGCCCTCGAAAGTTCCAGCTCCGTACATGACCCTGTTCTCCATCGTGCATTGGCTCATGCTGAAGACCGATTCGATCTTCTCTATCCATCGTAGCAGTCCCACTGCTCCTTCCGTCCCGGTAAATGTATGCGGCTTGCAATCCATAAAGGATTTGTAGGTGCAAGCCTTTGTTCCATGCCCAGTTCCTGTGTGTCAATGATAGAGCGTAATTAGGTTAAATTTTCCCGAGGTAAGGCTATGTTACTTGCAGTATATACTATTTTCGGTTTGTACTATACCTCTGCTCTCGCCTTGGCCTCCCGACCCTCCACTGGATCGATTGGCTTCGTGGTTAGCGAGTGCATCTGCCACGCGTTGGGCGATAAGGGCTTCAATTTGGGCAGTGGTCATGGAACTGGTGCCTTCTCCTGGGTTGCGGGGTGTCCTCCTTGGAGGCATGTTTCTTTATAATCATAATGATAACAAAGGTTAGATATTGCGTAATAAATAACAATCAACACACGTGCATAAGGTAACACACAACAATCAACAATAAATCAACCATGCAATATAATCAAAAGACAACCACTTGATAAATAAGTTGTACCAAATACAAAGTATTTTCAGGAGTAAACACTCCTCCAAAACAAGTAATATCTCAAAAATATTGCGTGAGCACAGCCCGCTCACGATAGGCTAATCAATTGGGTGGTGTAACAGTACCACTCTGCAAGAAGGTAAAAAGTAACAAGGCACAGAGAATCATCAGAACCCTGGCGGGTTCCAACTCCTCTCTGACCGTGTTAGCCGTAAGCTCTGCCGCTAAGGCTGTAGAGTCAGCAAGTGAGGCTCGATGCTCGGCTACTGCTGCTCGCTGGTGTGCCATCCCTAACTGTTCCTCAGTCTGCTGGAGGGGCTGGATAGTGCAGTGATCCTATCCGTCTCTCTCTGGCGATCCTCAAGTAGTCCTGCTACCTGCTCCTGTAATGCCTGTAGTGCAGTCTCAGTAGCTGTGGCCCTCTGTTCTGCCTCCCGAGCCTTTTCCTCCGCGGCCTCGATCCGGTCTCGTACTATCAGTAGTGCCTGGTCTGTCAGTGCCAACTCATCCTGGAGGGATGATATGTCAGCGTCATGTAACCTGCTGCGCGTCGCAAGTATCGGTAGTACCTCCCTCGTAGGCCGGAGCCAATAGGGTGGTGGATAGGATGGTCCAGTTGACTCTCCCGTAGATGAAGTGTCCGATGATGCAATCCGGGCCCTTTTGGCCGATGGTCCAGCAATGTCAGGGGAGTGGGCTGGTCGCTTTCCTCTGCGAATGTTCTTCTTTCGAGCTGTGAGTTTGGTCTTCGCTCCCACCGGTGCAAGTAATGGTGATAGCGGCGTCGGGTCCGCCAGACGAGGTGGTGAAGGTAGTATGGAGCCGTCGTCGGACGATGAGTCCCCGTGTAGTACGGAGCAGGGCATCGTCTCGCCCGAGTCGCTCCCCTCGCCGGCGTCTCCGTCACCTCCGGGGGCTGGTGCGTAGTCTTCCTCCTCCTCTAGATCCTCCTCAGGATCCTCCTCCGGGTCCTCCTCAGGATCCTCTTCAGAATCCAACTCTACAAGATCCACTGAATCATGTGTCTGTTCCTCATCCGTGGATGAGTGGGGTGATGAGGGTGGGGTGAATGGCTCCACTGATGATGATGGGGTAGCCGGTGTGTACTCCTCAGAGTCCGAGATCACAATGGGGTCCGATGAGGTCGACATCCTGTAACAAGTCAATATCCAGTAATCCATTGTATTCATGTATGAAAATGCATGTATGATGTGATGTAACTATGTGAGCCTACAGTTATAGTCTAAGTATACTAAATGCAACTTAGTTCTCTATAACCAGGGCTCTGATACCAATCTGTCACACCCTGAAATTCCACAGCGGGTTACCCGCGGGTTGTGACTGTCAAGGATCATCAGTCCCGGTCATTTCGAACGACCTCTAACTGGTTTTCGAAAAGGCATTCCGTTTGAACATCATACAAAATTAAATAGTAATACAGAGTTTGAAAATGCGGAATGTAAAGTGCGGAAGCAAAAGTAATGTTGCAAAATACAGAAGCATGACTAATTAGGTTCCCATAAACCTAAGCTTCTAAATGAAAACATGTTGTGGGACTCTTGGAGTGCAATCCTAGTCCATGCATGAATGCTTAGCGACCTGAGATAAACATGCTTAAAGTGTCAACACAGGGTTGGTGAGTTCACAGGTTTAAGTAACAGAAACAGAATTGAAAACAGTGTAACAGTACGCATGTATACTATTGATTCGATTGTTGATCAGACAATAAACATTAACTATATAAGCAACACCAAAACCGAAGCTCAACGAAGGAATGCAGAAACTAGCATTTTGCCTCTTACGTGCCCAGCACGTAATGGATTAGGTCAATTATGCACCCGTTTGACTCCCAGTCAGAGTTAGCGCGACTAACCCGGGTGGGGGTTGTTAAACCCAATAGTACTATTCATGAATCACCTCGCTTTGTGTAATAATTAACGGTTCGAATATGAGAGGACTTTATGTGCGGGAAATGCACCCACTTATATAAATTAAAGCGAAATCAAAGTAACTGTCATACGACTAAGTAAGAAAATGATTTAGCATGTATCTCCCCCAATTGGAAAAGTAAGTAAAATGGGGCCGTGAAAACTCACCTGGAAATGCGGTGAATGAGAAATGAAAGCAACAAGAGAAATCGAGTAACTCCGGGTAACCGACCTAACCGAGCCCTAAGAATTAATAAGGCTATAAGGTCTATGAAAGTAAACATGGTTTATGTAACCACATTCATCCAAACGACTCAACGTTGAAAGGTTACATTGACGTTTTGAAAAGGTTTGACCAAAGTTGACTGAGGTTTGACTAAGGTTTGACCAAAGTTGACCGAGGTTTGACCAAGGTTTGACCAACTTTGACCAAGGTTTGACCAACTTTGACCAAGTTTGACTAATGTTGACCAATGTTGACTAGTGTTGACCAATGTTGACCAATGTTGACCAAGTTTGACCAATGTTGACTAGTGTTGACCAATGTTGACTAGTGTTGACCAATGTTGACTCATATTGAAGTCATGTATAAACAACACACAAGTAACATATAAGTTGTAAACATGTAACACATAAGCATCATACAAGTTGTACATGTGTAACACCTAAGTAGCACATAAGTTATACATGTGTGACACATAAGGAACATACAAGTTGTACCTAAGTAATGTATAAGTAATACCTTGTGACATAACATGCTTGTTTCAATTAGTTGCATAAGAAATTAACATGTGACAAGTAATATAACATTTGCATATCTTTATGGCACATTTCATATATGTCAACTATTCCTACACATAACTCATGTCATCATATTAATAACCTATTAGTATCAATTCAACACTTTTAAACAAGTAGCATAACATGTCATAGAAATTCCATAACTCTTATCATAACAAAGTTTCCATTTTTTGACAATTAGGGTTTTAGTGTACTTTAAGTGTCATGGCTCAACTAAATAAGTTACACATGAATTTATACTAGTGACATACCATAAACATGATTCTACACACAAACTTTCTATTCTAAGCAAAGTTGAAGTTCACAAATTAATAAAGTTTCCTTATTTAGCAAGGTTCACCAAAACACGTCATAACACAACTCCAAATTACATATTCATGCACAAGTCATCTATTCATATGATAATGAAGCTATATAATCCATTTTAAACATTTATAACCTACACATACAAAATATGAACAAATAAAGTTTCCTTTTTAGGAAAGTGGTCCAAACGACCCTATTGCACATGTGTAACCTCAAATAACTCTTTTTACTACTTTAATATACATTATAGAACAATAATATCAAGTTTTTATCCATGAGAAACTCATAACACAAAATATGCAAAATTAAAGTTTCCTTAAATAGTAAGTCACCATAACCAAGTGAAAAACGACATTTCAACCAAAAAAATTATATTTCCTATCTATTCTAACATTACTAAAGTCATACAAACCATCAAACATGTTATTCATACATTTCTACAAAAACTCAAACAATAAAGTTTCTATAAATAGAAACGAGCAATACCTAGCATAAACAAGTATTTCAAACCATAAAAAGTGCATATATGCATCAACAACTCATTATTATGAAAACATTTGATTAAAACATGGATTTAGACACTATTAACATGGAAAATCGTTTGGATACATGGGTTTGCCATTTTGGCCGAAAAAAATAAAGAAAAGATGGATGGATTTGTACCAAAATCAAGTATGATGTTAGAAAGGATGTGAACTAGCTCCAAACACTCTTGAATCACCTTGAATTGCCTTGAAATGAGCTTGAGATGGATGAACCAAGATTGAAAGAGGGTGGCTAGGTGGTGAGAGGTGGCGGCCGAAACAAGAGAGAGGAGAGGGAGATTAGGTTTAGGGTTTAGGTGGAAATGAGGGATTAAGGGGTGTGAGGGTGTTTTAAGTGAAATGGGTTTGGGCTTTCATCATTCTTTTAAGGCTTTTACAATTTAATGGGCTCTAATGGACTAACACTAATATTAATTTGCTGAATTATTTAGCCCAAGTAATAAACCCATCATTTTTTTATAAAATCTAAAGTAGTGTTGTTGGCACATATCGCGTATCCGCTTAAAAGCGTTAAAATAAAAGTTGTTCTAAAAATTCCGGAAAAATTCATATAAGCATGAAATATTAAATCACAGTATTACATATAATTTTTACACACCAAATATATGTCTAAATATTATTTCTAATATTCGTTAATGTTCGTGTGACAGGACGCGTGTGTGACCCGGTAATCCGCCCGATTACCGATGCATGAAATGAAATGAACCGAATGGACTTGCTATATGAAATATGTACTTAATTACTACATAATTAAGCATGATGCAAGTGTAATCACGTGAATTCAGGTAATAGTCGGGTATAGATATTAACCTGAATTTGCCGGGTGTCACACTAGACTCTCTAAGCCACAGAGAAGAAGAAGGAATAAGAGGTTGAAAAAGCTGGAACAACTTACTAAAGCTTAATCGGGTGAAGCTTCCACAAGTTCACCAGCTGTGATTGAACCAAAGTCTCCTGTTCTGGTTAAGATTCAAAAGAGATCCTGGAACAAGAAAGTTAAAAATTCTGAATCTCCTGTTCCCAATTCCTCCAAAGATTCACCAACTTTGGACAGTCATCATGACTGTGAGTTGAAAGAAGTAGTTTATTTTGAGAAGGATGGACGACCCAAGACCACAATGGCTTGGGTCTCCAAATCTAACTAATTCTTTTGTTACTCGTGCAGGGACGTCCGAAGGGTACTATCTCTAACCGCTGGTATGTAGATAGTGGATGCTCCCGGCACATGACAGGAAACATGGCCTTGCTTCAAGACGTTAAACCATTTAGAGGCGGCTATGTGGCCTTTGCCCGAGAAAAAGGCGGCAGTATCACGTGTCAAGGCGTGGTTTCGAACGGTTGTGTTAGCTTTGACAATGTCAACTTCTGCGAGCAGCTGAAGCATAACCTGTTGAGTGTCTCACAAATGTGTGACAAGGAGTACTCAGTGATGTTTGACAAGTCAGAATGTCTGATTCTCAAACCCGGTTTCAAAGTTCCTGATGACTAGATTCTGATGAGAGCACCAAGAACAAACGACACTTATCAGATTGATATGAGCGTGGCAAAAACCACCTCATCAGTTGCTACTTGTTTGCTTACAAAAGCGACAGAGCTTGACTCCATCTTGTGGCATAGGAAACTCGGACATATTTCTTATCGTAAAATGAATCATCTTGTCCGAAACGGTTTGGTAACCGGGGTTCCTAAGCTGAGATTTACCGTTGCAGATGACTGTATGCCTTGTAAAAAGGGCAAACAGCAACGAAAGTCTCACAAGCCCAAGCTCCAAAACTCTATCGATACCCCTTTGGAGCTATTACACATGGATCTGTTTGGCCCCATAAGTATCAGGAGTATTGGAGGTAAGTCGTTCTGTCTAGTTGTAACTGATGATTTTTCACGTTTTTCTTGGGTGCATTTTTTAGGTACTAAAGACGAGACTGCTGATATTCTTCAATACCTGATCCTGAGCTTGGAATCTCTTTGCAAGCTGAAAGTTCGAAGAATAAGGAGTGACAACGGAACTGAGTTCAAGAATAATTTGATGGAACTTTTCTGTCTCAAGAAAGGGATCCGTCACGAATTCAGCGCGCCGTACACGCCTCAGCAGAATGGAGTTGCTGAACGGAAGAACAGAACACTGATTGAGACTGCAAGGACTATGCTGTCGGATGCAAAGCTTCCTGTCACATTCTGGGCAGAAGCAGTTAATACAGCTTGTCACGTCTTAAACAGAATTTTGGTGGTGAAAAGACACAACAAGACTTGTTACGAGTTGATCAACAATCGACTTCCCAATCTTGATTACCTAGTTCCTTTTGGTAGTCCTTGTTCCTTGTTGCTACAGTACAAAGACCGCCAGTCTAAGTTTCATGCAAAAGCGGTAGAAGGCAATTTCTTAGGATATGTTGCCAACTCGCCTTGCAAGAGAGTGTACAACATAGGAACTCGTACTGTCGAGGAATGGTTCGAAGTGGATTGTAGTAAACACAGCATTCCACCAGAACCAAAAGGTCCAGCTTGGGGTTTTGATTATGATGCGCTATTCAAGTCATTCAATCTTCCTGATTTATCTGCAGAAGACGCCACAAATGTTTATAATCTACTGAATGGCGGCAGTTTTTCGACTCGTGCTACTGTACCAATTATAACTCCGGATTCCAATGTTGCATCTGCATCTGGAACTCATGACAGTGATAACAGTGAAAGTGTTCATGTTGTTGGAGATGACGCTGAAACCAATCCTAACACAACTGTAGGAAATGAAGCTCCAGCTAATCCAATTAACATTGAATCTTCCTCTGCTGAAACACAGGAAATGGGGGAGTTAAGCACAAATCTAGATCCAGAAATTCAAGAACCAATTGTACCGGAGACGAGAGTGCATAGAAATCATCCAATCGACAACATTATTGGTGATCCTTATGCCGGTGTTCAGACTCGTCATAGAACCATCACAGAGAACACCAGTCTTTACACAGAGATATTTGACACTGGTGTCATGGAAACATGTCTGCATGCTGCATTCGTGTCCCAGATAGAGCCGAAGAATTTGAAGGAGGCTCTCACTGACAACTGCTAGATTGAGGCTATGCAAGATGAATTGTTACAATTCCAAAAGTTGCATGTATGGGATTTGGTTGACTTGCCAAAAGGCTTTCAGCCAATTGGAACTAGATGGGTGTTCAAATGCAAGACGGATGATCGTCATGTAGTTGTGAAGAACAAGGCAAGATTGGTTGTTCAGGGTTTTTATCAACAAGAGGGCTTGGATTACACGGAAGTATATGCCCCAGTTGCTAGAATTGAGGCCATTCGACTGTTCTTGGCTTATGCCACATATGTCGGCTTCAAGGTCTACCAACTTGATGTGAAGAGTGCTTTCCTTTATGGTAAAGTTCATGAAGAAGTCTATGTCACTCAACCTCCCGGTTTTGAAGATCCGCATAATATCAATAAAGTGTACAAGCTCGACAAAGCACTTTATGGTCTTCATCAAGCACCGCGGGCATGGTATGAGACACTATCAAAGCATTTACTGTCTAATGGTTTCGACCGTGGACAGATTGACTCGACTCTCTTTATAAGGAAAGCAGGAGGTGACATTCTTCTTGTGCAAGTATATGTCGACGACATCATTTTCGGGTCGACCAATGAAGGGATGTGTAGGGAATTCGAGAAGGTGATGAAGTCCAAGTTTGAAATGAGCAATATGGGTGAACTGTCGTTCTTCCTGGGTCTGCAAGTCAGTCAAAGAGAGGATGGCATTTATCTACATCAAACTAAGTACGTGCAGGACATCTTGTCAAAATACAAGATGAGTGATAGCACTACTTATGGCACACCAATCCCAGTCAATCATGGTTTGCATCCTGACAAAGATGGGAAGGATGTAGACAGCAGGTTGTACCGTGGGATGATCGGATCACTTATGTATCTCACAGCTTCAAGACCCGATATTATGTTTGCTGTATGCTTGTGCTCAAGGTTTCAGTCTCAACCGAAGGAGTCACATATGATAGCCGTGAAGAGGATTTTCAGATACCTGAAAGGGAAACCCCGATTAGGTCTTTGGTACTCTAAGCAGCAGTCATTTGACTTCAAAGCCTACACTGATTCAGATTATGGCGGTTGTAACCTTGACAGAAAGTCAACTTCTGGCGGATGTCAATTCTTGGGAGACAGACTGGTCTCCTGGCAGTGCAAGAAGCAGTCAACGGTTTCTGTCTCAACTTGTGAAGCAGAATACATTGCTGCAGCTAGCGGTTGTTCTCAGATATTGTGGATTCAGCAGCAATTGCGAGACTACGGCTTGAACTTCACTGGAACTCCTTTATTCATTGACAACAATGCCACCATGTCCATCACAAATAACCCGGTGAAACATTCCAAAACTAAGCATATTGAAATTCGCCATCATTTCATCCGTGATTGTGCTGAAAAGCATTTAATTGAACTTGTAAAGGTTCACACGGATGACAATCTTGCTGACCTTTTCACAAAGGCGTTTGATCGGTCCCGTTTTGAGCATCTTGTCAACTTGATAGGAATGTTCAATCCTGAGTGAAAATTAATTTTCTTAAATCAATTCAATTCATGGAAGTTAAAAAGGTTTATTTCTTTTAAATTTTCTGTATAGTTCTCTTAGTTTAAAATAGTTTACAAAAACCAAAAAAAAAAAATAGAAAATGGAGAAAATTTCAAAAGAATCACTTGTGAAACGAGGAAATGATAGTACATCTGAAATGATTTAACCATCATAGTTTGCTCATATGGGAAATGATTGCGTCATGTTTACTTAATTGCTTTTAAATTATTATGTTTTTAATCTGTTTATTTACAAGTAATTTGAATTGTCAGTAGGCTGTACGCGTCTTTGAATCACTAGTAGTGTGGAAACTAAATCTAAATTACAACTGTGATTTGAACCCATGTTTGCAAGTGTGTGTGTGTAAAAGAATAGAAAAGATCATTATCAGATAAAGGATGTTAGATTTTGACAATAATTTTCTTTTGAGATCAGTTTCGGGTTATGTTTTTAGCACAATTAATGCGGTTCATCTCACTGCCCATACTCACAAGTATGCAAGGAGAGATTGAATCAAGACATGTCTCTACATCAACCGTTGAGCATGTATTCACCCTTGAATCATTCCTGGTTCATTGAAATCAAATCCAGATAAAAGTTGGATCCCCTTACCTTATAATCAAACACCATATTCACTATCCCGAATCATCATACCGATATTCAAAGAAGAAAAATATCATGAAACCAAGACAAATGAATCACTCGATTCTGAATCTTATGATTCCTGATAATCCTTATGGATTCTGCTTGATTTTTCTGTGCTAATTGATGTAACTTCATTCTGAAAATTAAGAATATCATTGGAAAAATCTTAGATGCCTTGAGATAGTGCAAAATATCATAGCATTTATGTGGGGTACACGTTGTATATTTTATAATTAATAACTTAATACACAAGAACATGATACAAAGATGCGTATAGTTTCAAATCTTATAATATTGTCAACTTGATTTACTTGTTTATGTGCTTATTACGTAAGACTAAAGAGTAATACATGACATGATCCCATATTCTTTGATGTTTATATTGTATCGTTTTTGCTATAAGTTAGCCTGATATGATCCTCTGCTCGTGTCTTTGATAAAAAAAAAAATAAAAAAAAAAAAAATAATAATAATAATAAATAAAAATAGCTTGTGTGAATACTTGTACATATCTATTTTGAAAAGAACAAAAAGATTTTAAGTTTATGCATTGTTTAAGTTTAATTCAGAAAAGGCCAAAAATATTTTATGTTTAACCTTCATGAATTGTATTTGAATCCTCCCGATTGAATATTTTTATCTTGTTCGTCATTTGACTTGAAAATCTTCATAATTCTGAGTTGAAAATTGCGCACTTAAAGTTTCTGCGCACTTGTCAAGTACGCACGAAGTAAGACTTGCGCACTTAGCAAGTACGCAAGAAGTTAATTCCTGTGTACTTACAAGTGCGCAAGAGTTAATTCGTGCGCACTTAGCAAGTACGCACGAACATTATCAGTGGGGTATAAGTTCAACACTTAGAAAAATTTTCAGGTTTACTCATTCAAACCGAAATTTTCCCCCTGTGATTATTCTCTCAAAATCGAGTGTGTTCAAACCCGTTTTTCATCCCGTCCACTTTATCATCTTCGTATTTCATCCCTTTGGTGAGAATCTAAGCCGATTCCATCCATAGATTCGTGTTTATTGGACCGATTTTTGACCTAGAAAATTTTAGATTAATGTCGACAAATTTTGGGGTAATTTTGGGGTTGTTTGGGTAACTAATGTCACTAACAAGTTATTAGCTTGCCTAATCGATCGTATATTTTCCCTTTGGTCATCGATTGATCCGACGGGTTGAAGTTGAAACGTCAGTGGGTTGTTCGACGACCTAGGTCAAAAATTGATCGTGTCTTAGTGGTTAATGGTGTTGTTAATGGTACCATAGGTTCGAATCCCTGATTCCGACCTAGTGGCTACCTAATCAACCCGCATTTTGAACAAATTTAAATCTTTGAAATTTTTGCTAAGGGTTGTTCTTGCGCACTTAGCAAGTACGCAAGAAGTAATTCCTGCGTACTTGTTAAGTACGCAAGAGTAAAATCCTGCGCACTTGCTAAGTGCGCAGGACCAACACTTAGAAAATTTTTCAAAGTCTGAAATTTTTTACAAAGTGTTACTACTATTCTAAGTCATGTGAGTCTACTTCCATTGTTATTAATTGATCTAATCATGTTTCCTGTGTGTGTTTGCAGATAATGGCTCGTGCATTCACTGACGAATTCAATCTGTTGGCGCACACTAAACCAGAATGGAAAGGGGCAGCCTTACAATATAGAGAGATTGTGGACTTTCTGAACAGATCCAAAATAAGTTATGCAATCTCGGCTAATCCAACAGTCTCAAGACCATACTTAGAACAATTCTGGGAGACTGCAGAGCACGATTGCACAGTATCCCCTAACGTCATAAGGGCTACTGTTGATGGTCGGGCTATTGCAATCTCTGAAGAGACAATCAGACGAGTACTGCAGTTCAGAGACCTTGCCACCGACCCGACATCCTATCCAGATTACTACGTGGATGGGTGTTGGAGGCAGAGAATGGGATATGTCGAGGCAAGGGACTATGCTTCTTACAAGAAGATGTGGGTATTAGATCAGTGGCGCTACTTTGCCCACGTCATGATCATGTGCATCTCGTCCAGGAAAGCAGGGAAAGATGCCATGGGTCATGACCTTGCAGCAGCCATGGTGGGCTTGTCTCTCAATAGGGGCTACAACTTCTCCCGCTTCATTTTCAAAGCAATCAATGATCAGATCAATACAGCGGAGAGGTTTAGGTTCCTTTTATACCCGAGGTTTGTGCAACTTTTGATCGATGATGCGTTGCCAAACCTGCGTGCGATCGGGGAGTGACTGCTAGTGAAGAGGGTGGACAAGAGAGTTTTTGCACAGTTTCTAAAGCCAGGCAGTGTAGATCCTACCACTGAGCACACTGAACTCTTTGGCCACCTATTGAATGAAGCATACGTCGCTCCGGAGGACTGGAACTGGTATAGTCCCAACTCAGGACCAGAGATGAGTGATCACTCTGATGAAGAACAAGATGAAGAGAATGAGGATGATGAAGGTAATGATGAGGGTAATGATGAAGGTGGTGTTGGTGGTGCTGAGGAATCCGATTCGGAGGCTACAGAATCAGATTCTTCTGATTCCGATGATGCACCATCACAGGCACATCCGAGGAGACAGGCATAGGTAACCCAGCCTGCGTCGTCTTCAAAAAGAAAGAGACAAAGCTCCAGCAGCAAATATGAACCGGATTCCGACTCCGACGCTGCTTTACAAAGACAGAGGCATGAGAGCACCAACAAGAAAAGGGGCGATAGGCAAGAGGTTGCCATCCCCAGGGTTGAAGAGATTCCAACTGTGCAACCAGTACAAGTTGAGGCTGCCATTCCAGAATCTACCATGCCAGCACGGCAACTGTTTCGCAGGAGGAGAAGGCCACTGGTACAAGCAGATGTGGCAGTCACGGCGGTCACAGAGGTGATTCCTGTGACGGTGACCCTCCCTATTCCAACCGTCCAGGTGACGGTGACTGCTCCACTTCTCACGGAGTCAGTCACAGTCACCCCAACCATAACACCCACTCACATCATACCATCCCCAACCCCAACACCCACCAAAGAGCCGTCCGGTCAACCCTTCAACTACGGTGATTTCTCACAGGGGTTCGACTTTGACACAATCTTCTCTTCCCCCATCCAAAATGCCGAAGCATCATCATCTAGGCATCCGGATCCAAATGAAGCTAGGATCGATGTGCTAGAAACCCAAGTTGCTGGCTTGTTGAAGACTATTCAAACGTCAAAGGAGGAGTCTGATGCTCAACAAGCACAGATAAACTCTCTGGCAGATGAAGTTAGGATTCTGCGTAGCCAGAGAATGGGGACTGATGAACGGCTGAAGAATGTGATGGCGCAGAATGAACTATTAATGAAGACGAATGAAATGATTCTGGCC
This sequence comes from Smallanthus sonchifolius, assembly GCA_023525975.1. Classification (NCBI taxonomy): domain Eukaryota; kingdom Viridiplantae; phylum Streptophyta; class Magnoliopsida; order Asterales; family Asteraceae; genus Smallanthus; species Smallanthus sonchifolius. The sequence continues at coordinate 17,647,126 of CM042033.1, forward strand.
CACGAAACTTCAATTGAGCTAAGGATGGATGCTCAAAGGCAGGAGCACGCTACTATGGTCAAATTGATTGCAGAACTGACCGAGAAGCTAGGTGCTCAGGGGGAGAAGGAAAAAGAAAAATCCACCGGTGCAGAGGTTTGTCATCCAGTCGATTTGACTAAGGATGATGACAAAGACAAGGATCCTGAAGTCGGTCCTAGTGGAGGTGAGCACCAAGCTTCGGCAATTGTGCCCATCTCTACTACGTCAATGGCTGAGGGGGAGTCTACTACGCAAGAGGGTGGTGATACCTCAGGAGGTGGTGGTGGCGGTGATAAAGGGAAGTCAGTGGCTGGTGAGATTCTATGTCTCGAGCCTGACTATTCTAAAGAAGCACATATCGATGCTCTCCTTAATCTGGAAGAAGGAGAGATCGACTCTGGTGATGATGATGATGATGTGATAATCGAGATTCCCAAGGGCGACGGGGATCTAGAGTATGAGTTAGAGGATGGTGAGATCTTTGAAATACCATCGCTCGAATCTCTGCTCGAAACAGACACAGGCTCAGTTGATACAGCAAGTAATGTTGAAGCTACAACTGATGCCCCCCCGGTCGACCCTATACCTGTGGACCCCGAGGCACAAAAAGAGAAAGACATGCCTTCTGCATCTACAAAAGGTCCAGCTCCAGTATGGCAAAAGACGTCTATCAAAGACAAGTATGGAGCGACAGGTATGATCTTAGCTGTCAGGTTTGAGGAGGACAAGCAGTTGTTCGCCATCAAAAGATCTGGAGGGGTTCAATACTTGAAACCAACCAGTGAGGCGTTCAACTCTTTGCCCAGGTATGACCTAGTTAACCTTGCAAACCGCGACCTGCTGAATCATTCGAATCATGCAGTAGCAATGGGTTTGTGGAGTATACTACAGCGTGAAGCAAGATCGGGAAAGTATGAGTATCTCAAGCCTCAGGTGCCCAGAAGAGTCAAGGATAAGCACGCTGTGCATCCTGTGACTAAGAAGCCGTTAAAGAGATTGGTATACAAGCCAGTGCGATGTGAAACTAAGATTCCCCTGAGCAAGTTACCTCAGGATATTCTTGGTGACATGTGGTACTGGTACGTTGATCCAAAAACGGGCGAGGCTGTGATCATGGGTAAAGGTAAGTCAGATAGTGGAAACATAGTGCCAAAGGAAGTGATCAGGGTTTTTGATGAAGTCTGCTTCATCAATTTCTCTGTGAACGATCTGGAGGTACTAGCAGACAAATTCTGCATCCACACTGACGAATGGACAAAGCTTCTCTCGGCCAAATACGATAAGTTAATCAAGTTCTGTCTTGATTACAAAAAGAAGATGGAAGCTAAGGAAGCAGTGCTGTGAAGACAGAAGATTGAAGACTGAAGACGATGAAGATCCCGAGCTGTTGTCAAGGGGGAGTTTGTTGATGCACTTTCCTGTGACAACACTCTGGATAGAGTCTAGGTTTGTATGTCTAATGTCTGTATTTTGTCTTTGTATGTAAGAGTCATTATGTAAAAGTTTATCGAGTTGTATTTACTTTTACTTAATGTTTTGTTGATTTCTTCCAAGTGTTTTGCGCACTTGTATGTGCGCAGGAGAAAGCTCCTGCGTACTTATCAAGTACGCAAGAAGACCTATGCGTACTTGCTAAGTACGCAAGAGCATTTGGTCCTGCGCACTTGCTAAGTGCGCAGGCTTCAGGTCTGTATAAATAGGATAGGTTGACAGATGATAAGCACGCAGAACCAGTAGTTGAGTCGAACTCAGTTTTGCTAAGTACGCACATTCTGTAACCGTCGAGTGTTTATAATACAAAGAACGTTTGTTGTGACTCTTGTGTTCGGTTTACTTTGTTTAGTAAGACTCTCCACCTAGTCACGGGTATTCCGCACCCGGTTTGACTAGTTGACCACTTGCATGTGACGATCCGACACACGCGAAGGGACCTACACTTCCTCAGTCTTGGAATAGATCAAGATGTCATCGATGAAAACGATCACGAATTTATCAAGGTATGGTTTGCACATGCGGTTCATGAGATCCATAAAGACAGCAGGTGCATTGGTCAACCCAAAAGGCATAACCGTGAACTCGAAATGACCATATCTTGTTCGGAAGGCGGTCTTTGGAATATCTTCTTCTCGGACACGCAGTTGGTGATAACCAGATCGAAGATCAATCTTCGAGAAAAAAGTAGAACCTTGGAGTTGATCGAAGAGGTCGTCAATCCTAGGTAACGGGTAGCGGTTTTTGATTGAAAGCTTGTTGAGCTCTCGATATTTAAATACACATGCGGAATGAACCATCCTTCTTTTTAACAAACAAGACTGGTGCACCCCACGGTGAATGACTTGGCCGTATGAAACCTTTGTCAGCGAGTTCTTGAAGTTGACTTGCAAGTTCTTGCAATTCGGAAGGTGCAAGCCGGTATGGAGCTTTAGCCACAGGGTTTGCTCTGGGTATAAGATCGATTCGAAACTTTACTTTCCGAACAGGTGGAAGGCCAGGCAAGTCATCGGGAAAGACTTCGGGAAACTCCCGAATGATGGGAATATCTTCTACTCTTCTTTCCTTGTCTTCTTTTTGGATTACATGAGCTAGGAAAACCATGCACTTCTTTCGTATGTATTTCAGGGTGGTGATGCAGGACATCAGTTTGAGTCCTTTGCAAGGTTTCTCGCCAAAGACTTTCAATATGTCTCCCGATGGAAGAGGTATTCGGATGTATTTTTCAAAACACATGACTTCGGCGTGGTTTTTAGACAACCAATCCATGCCGATGATGACGTCAAAACTCCCTAATGGCATTGGTATTAGGTTGACTGGAAATGTGTGACCATTGAGTTCTAGTGAGCAGTCATGGACAATGGAGTCAATAGTGATGGAATTTCCATCCGCTACTTCAACGGTGAAGGTTTTCTCTAGTTTGGATCGTGTTTTTGCAAGTAAAGGTTCAAAGTTAAGGGACACAAAACTCTTATCGGCTCCGGTATCAAATAGTATAGAAGCATATTGGTTATTCATAAGAAACGTACCGTTGACCACATGATCGCTGGCCTGAGCCTCGTTGGCGTTGATGTTGAAGGCACGCCCACGAGCTCCGCCTTGAGTATTGTTCACAAGTTTTGGACATCGGTCTCGGAAGTGGTTTGGGTCGCCACACTCGAAGCAAGCATGCCCATTACCAATAGCTGGAACTGCTGGATTAGCCCCGTTTCCCCGGTTGACTTGATTACCAGTTGGATTACTTCTGCAGGTGTTAGCTACATGCCCATATCTTCCACAGCTGGCACATAGGCGGCAGGGTACATTTGGGAAATGGTGATAATTGCAGGTGTTGCACAACGGATTGTTTCCCACATATTGTTTCTTGACTTGGTTCTGAGCCATAGGAGCAACTTGGTTGACTGGGGCAGCCGGAGTGATCACGGCATAGTTCTTAGCTTTCCTCTTCCTCGTGTTGTGGTTCGGTTCGGATTTGACCTCCTTGACATGAGCAGGAGGTGTTGTGGTGTCAGAAACTTTCTTGGCCCCCTTTCTGGTAAGAGTACCTGCTTTAACGTGATTATCAGTCAAAGTAGCAGCCAGACGAATAGCATCCTCCAGGCTTGACCGATATATTTTTCAATACACCTAGACAAAGGCGTAACCATGTGAGGTACCAGCATGCTCAGTTCGTGAAAACGGTTGGTGTATGCTAAGCTTTCACCACTATCTTAGGTAAGATCCCAAAATTCTGCTTCCAGCTTTTTCATTTCGTTCCGAGGACAGAATTCCTCGGTCATGATCCTTTTTAGCTCATCCCATGGCAGAGCCATTGCTACTTCTACTCCCCTTGTTCTCTTCTCCCCATTCCACCAGGTTAGTGGCCGTTTTTGGAAGACACTAGTGGCATGGCGGACTCGCAGATTGTCCGGACAGTCACTATTGAGGAAGGTGCCCTCAATATTTTCGAACCATTGAAGGAGTCCCGTGGCTCCTTCGGTACCATAAAATTTCAGGGGATTGCAAAAGTTGAAATGCTTGAAGGTACATTGTGGCGGGTTGGCACCACCGCCGCCACCGGTATTAGCACTACCACTAGCGTTCCCATTGTTGTTGTTATTGGCTTGAGTTAGTTGAGTTACTAGCTGAGTGAGGAGAGCAGCAAGGTCGGTATTATTGTTGTTGTTGGCATTGCCAGTATTGGTGTTGGTGCTATTGTTGGCGTTGTCGGTGTTGTTGCGGTTGATGTTACGACGAGGAGGCATTCTATAAAAAGAGAATGATACAAAAGTGTTGTGAGAATTTAAAAAAAATCCGTTGAAATTTAGGATAGGAGGAATAATAACACATTTATTTCATAGTTCGGATTGTTTTCAAGTAAGCACATTTCTACTTGAACACAATGACATATTAAGGTTAATTAGACTTATATAATTTTCAAGGAGACGTGCTTTAGCCTATAGGTAAACACTCATCCCGGGAATTCCCAGGAAAGCATACGGATCCCTCGGTTGATTGGGATTTATATGAAATGCTTTCCTAGACAGAAAACCCAGAATACAGGTGTCACCCTTCCAGATTACACATGTCCTTTAATAATTAACAGAGTCTAAAACCTTAACGGGTATATAAAAATATTTTTGATAGACTAGTGTCTACGAGTATGAGTTTTTCCACAAGTTATGGCGATGATGACATAGAAGCAGTTAAGGAGGATACGCGGCTTAGGATACGGGTATGGATACGATTTATTTAATTTATTATTTACGTATGCTTATTAAGTCATGTAGTCTAAACATTTTAAGTATCAAATAACTAACACATAAAGCATGTGACATATAGCAAATAGCACGTATCACATAAAACATGTAGCATGGCATTGTTGGGTGTCCTAAAGTTATAGTCTAGGTCAATGGTGTCTAATAACCTAATTCCCTATAACCAAGGCTCTGATACCAATCTGTCACACCCCAACCGGCGGCGGAAACGTCGGGGCGTGAAGCGTGCAGACTGTTCATAGCTCATGGTTTGCTAAGGTTGAAATAATTAAACATGCAGTTTTCATTGAAATCAAACAACAATCCAACAAGTACACGAAACATAACAAAATACATAACAATGTTTATTTTAGAGCCTTTTAACTAGGTCCTCAAACTAGGTGGAAGCAACTTGTAATCATCTCAATTGTTAGCACCTGAAACATGATTTAAAAACAAGGGTCAACTAAAAAGTTGGTGAGCATACATAAGTTTTGACACACAAATAAGAGTTCAAAACTGTTTATACAATTCCTTGATTCACATGGTATATAAGACAAATATGGAGAATCTATAGTTATACTAGGTGCACAATCAAACCTTGTGACTGAGGCATAACACGCAGGTTACCCTAATGTAAAGTCGGTAACAAACACCCTACCCGGGTGGGTTTGTCAGACTCAATAGTACTATCCTTGTTTACCGTTGGCTTGTACAGAGTTAATGATTGCACGAGTTGCGTCATGTATGTATAGTAATAACTCATAGCATTCAAGCATATTGCACAAATAATTCATGTAATCAAGTAAGAATTGTACTATGAAAGAGTTGCAATTTGTTTAATGTAAATCATGTCCACCCCAAAGGTGAAAAAGAGTAAAAGTGGGGTTATGTAGACTCACATGTGTTGGAGAGTGTAGATTGCACAACCAAGTAAATGTTAAGTGTTTGTGGGTCACGGAGCTTGACCTATCGAGTAAATGTATGACGTGTATTAATGCGGTGTATAAGGTTTAAAGTAACTATAGTGTTTCAGTGTATTGCAAGCGTAAGGATTTGCACTAATGAATTGTATCGTTTAGTTATGTATTTAAAATATAAGGTAGTGTGGTATATATATTTAATTGAATGTAATATGAACAAACGAATTCGTTTTATCTACTTATTTTAGAAAACGTCACAAAATATAAAGTAGTTTATATTTATATAAGTTTTATTTGATGTAACTAGGATTTATACAATTGGTTTATAAAAGTCTTTTTCATAATAAAGTGTTTTATTAAATCTTGTTATAACTTTTTATAAATTTAGAAATTTTAAATGAAAATGTATTTTCAAATGGTAAGAATCGTTTTAAAACAATTTAATCGATGAAAATAATTGTGGTGCTTAATAATGGTGAGATTCTGTTTAAACAGTTAAGTTTATAACATAAGTTTTATAAAAATCATCAAATCTGAGAAACTGTAAAGATTCAGTTCTGACTGAGCACGACCGTGCTCATCAACGGCACGACCGCGCTCGCCTCCGGGCGTGACCGTGGTGGTCTGGAGCGCGCCCGTGGTCGAGTCAGAAGGCTACAGAGGTTCTGGTCATGGAGCACGACCGTGCTCGTGTCCGGCATGACCGCGTCTAGCGTTTGTTTTTGGTCGAGACTTGTTTGCTCGGTAAGCACGACCGGGCCTTACTCGGACCACGACTGTGCTTGGTTGGGCACGACCGCGCTCAGTGATGAGCGCGACCGTGTCGGGTCTTTTCCAGACATAATTCGATCGATTCTTATATTAAAAGCTTCTGTATTCTTAGGGCTTTCACTTAGTGGATGCTTGCGAAGCTATTTACATAGATTAATTGTATTTATATCGTGTTTAAGTGGTAGTTCGACTAAAAGTGTAGTTTCGACTTTTTAGGTTCAAAATCGGATCGATCGCGTATTTTTACTACGAATTGACATAGGGCTTTCGTGGTGGAGGTAGATACGAAGCTAGAGACATATTATTTACTTGTTTAAATCGGGCAATTTAATGCAGTCGGCTACAAGTCGTGAGGTCGGGTTTCTCGGCGGTCGATCGGACGACAGAGGTTGTATGCGAGTCGAGTGAATGCTCCGAGAGGTCGAGAGGGTGCATGTGAAGGTGTAGGGGGCATTGGATTCTCCTTATAACGTCAAATTTGCGAAATCATGATTGTGGTGGGAGTGGGTAGTTGATGATTGAAATAGGTCGATTGGAGTACGAAATTGGAGACGTGTTTCAGATGGTGTACAGTTGCGTATGGTCGGACGCGTGAAATCCGGCCTTAACGCGATTTGATTCGACGAGCATGGACCACTGACTGACTCTGCGGAGTCACGTGGTTTCAGCAGCGCGACCGTGTCTGTATTAGGCACGACCGTGCTTTGACTCTAGGCGCGACCGTGCTTGTATCTAGGCACGATCGCGTTTGACACTTTTTATCGTTTTATCGTTTTTGTCAATTTTGGTCCACGAGGTTTGTGAGATAATGGCGTTATTGTAACATAATGTATTGTATGTGTAATTGCATTACAGTTGTTGCACACGAATTGAAATTGAAATACTCGTTTTATTGCATCGAAACGTTTACATGGTAAAAAAAAAAGAAACCCGAAATGTTACAATAGTGACTGCCCCGATAACCTCCGTGTTCGTCATGCCACAAGTGTCTTTCAAAAACAGGCACTCACATGGTGGAATGGGGAAAAGAGGACTAGAGGCATGGAAACAGCAATGGCCTTACCGTGGGATGAGGTTAAGAGACTAATGACCGAAGAGTTCTGTCCTCGGAACGAGGTGAAAAAGCTGGAAGCTGAGTTTTGGGATCTTACCCAAGACAGTGGTGAAAGTTTGGCTTATACAACCCGGTTCCATGAGCTGAGTCTCCTTGTGCCCCATATGGTCACACCGTTATCCCGCTGCATTGAGAAGTACATTGGTGGGTTGCCTAGGCAGATTCAGGATACCGTCTTAGGGAGAAATCCCGCAACACTCGAAGATGCTATCCGACTATCTGCTACTTTAACCGACAACCATGTGAAAGCAGGGACTCTTACTAGAAAAGGCACCAAGAAAGTTCCTGACACCACAACCCCTCCTACACACAACAAAGAAGCCAAAACCGAACCATACCATAATAATAAGAAGAGAAAGGCTAAGAATTATGCTGTGGTCACTCCTACTACCCCTGTTAATCAAGTTGCCCCCATGGCTCAAGCACCAGTCAAGAAGCCATATGTTGGGGTCTACCCACTCTGTGCCACCTACAATTATCACCACCTCCAGAACATCCCCTGCCGCCTTTGCACCCACTGTGGAAAATATGGCCATACGGTCAACGTTTGTAGAGCCAAGGCACTTGCAGGTCAAGTCAACCCACCAACTCGAACCAACCAACAAGTGGCTAATCCAGGTGTCCCCGCTATTGCAAATGGACGCGCTTACTATGTGTAGAACCAAAGACTGATTGCTACCAAATTATTCTAAGTACAAATGCTGCTGATAGGCTTATCTGCAGCATTCTACACATATGGCTGCTGATAGGCTTATCAGCAGCATTCAACACATGTTGCTGCTGATAGGCTTATCAGCAGCGTTCAACACAAGTTGCTGCTGATAGGCTTATCAGCAGCATTATTCTCATTCTTGCTGCTGATAGCTATGTTCCTTGAAGACAAATCGTTGCAGCTGATTATCCATGCCAAGCGTCACTGACAACTTTCTGCAAAAGCAACTGACACACTCAAAGCAGAAGGAACCTCAATGGCATAACCAATGAAACTAAGCAATGCTCTTCTCCAGACATGCAAGCAATGATGCATAAAGAAGACGCTTTAATAAAGTTAGCTAGTTTAGTTTTAACGTGTATTGTTAGTTTTTGTATAAGAGATCAACGGTCTGTGTTCGATCTGATCCTTAGAATCAAGGGTCTGTCTTGATTCTAAGTTAGTATAAATATCGAGTAAACACTTCATTGTAAGTGTGCTTTCGAAATTAGAGTTTTTCATTTGTAATCGTTTATTCACAAAAGATTAATACAAAAGTGTTCTTATCAGTATTCTTTCTGTGTACTCCTTTGTAATTGTGTAGTTGTTATTGTTTCCGCCAATCTCAACTAAGAAAAGAACCATCTTGTAATTTCACGATCCTACAAGTGGTATCAGAGCTTTAGCTCAGATTAAACAAACTCACACTTGTTTAATCACTTCTGGTTCTATTCTAAACTCTCTCTATTTCATCAAGTCACCAAGAACAAAAATGGCACAAAGCATCGGATTTGAAGACATCCTGAAGCAGCAGTATGAAAACTTTGTCCGGAAGGAAGGTGAGTCTCTAACTGTTTTATACAACAGATTTACCAATCTTGTAGGAGAGCTGCAGTGCTCAAAGGTGAAGCTAGAGAATGAGGAAATTCTCAAGAAGTTCATCAGGTCTCTACCAAGCTGCTGGACACTTTACATAGTGTCAATCAGAAGAACGGAGAATCTGAAAACTCTCCAGATGACTGAGCTCTTTGGAATGCTAAAAACCTATGAGCTAGAGATGATTCAGGCAAAAGAAAGAAGCTCAAGCTACCAAACAGCCTCAATATCCACCGCCACCTCCTCTGCCCTACATTGTGAGCACTCGGGTCCTAGTTCAATTCAAACTGCAGCATGTGCAAATGTTGGAACTTCTGAGTTCGACTGGAGCTCTCAATATGAAGAACTGCCCGTCAACAATCAAGCTCTAATGGCTGACACTACAAAGATACCACCTCAGGTATTTGAACATCTTTGCTCTCAAGCCTGTATGGATAAAGTTTTGGGTTATAGAAAGCACAACCAAAACCTTATAGATCAAAATGAAGAGTTTCATCAGATGAAATCTGAGTTCAAAAAGGTTGAAAATACCTACAAAGAAAAGATTAACTGCCTTAAGAAAGAGATTTCATCGCTAAAACACGAACAAACTAATCTTGATACTCAGATTGATGATCTACTGGTCAAATTAAAAGCTACCAGAGCTGAACTGGCAGAACAGAAAGTTCATGTTGAAAAATATGAATTTTCCTCCAAAAAGTTACAAAGACTTTTAGATATTCAAGTCCATGAGAAGGTAAAAACTGGACTTGGGTATAACAATAATCAGTACAATATTGTTCCTCCTCCTGCTGACTATATTGCCATATACGAACCAAGCTTCAATGTTGAAAATCTTGACGCTGTAAACCGAAACCTTGATCCTTCAACGGATGAACCTTTCATCGAAGACTGCACTACCTCATCGGAATCTGAGTCAACTCACTCAGACCATGATGAAACCAGTGCAGTCCCATCTGAAGCTGTTCTGAATAGAGTTGCAGTTCCTGCTGTTCTTCCAACTGTTCCAGCCCCTGTACCATTCAAACAGATCAACATCAACTATCAAAGAAATGTTGAAAGAAGTCACAAGTCCCGAGTGCAAATCGAATGAGGCCAATGACCTTCCCATGTTCACATCCCAAATTGCCAAGGAAGCTGAGGTAGATATCCCAATAGCAGCACCATCATCTGCTGTTGTGGTCAATGAAGCTGAGGCAGAGATCCCAATAGCAGCACCATCATCTGCTGTTGTGGTCAGTGAAGTTGAAGCAGAGGCATCCAATGTAAACAAAGGAAAGGGAATCATGACAGATGAAGATGAAGAGAGGTTGCTAAAAGAGAAAAGAGAGAGGGAAGAGAAAAGAAGAAGAGGAGATGGCTGACATTAAAAAGGCTCAAGAAAGAAAAACAGCCATTCTCTTAAGAGAACAAACCATCCAGCTGTATGCTAGACAGCTGGATAAACTGAAAAGAAAGATTCCTGCAGTTGACCAGATTGAAGAAGATGCAGCTCTTGCTCTTCAACTGCAGGAACAATTCAACAGAGAAAAGGAAGAATTGGAGAAGAAGAAGAAAGAAGAAGCTAAGTTCAGAATAACCGATTCTGAACTAGCTAAAGAAATGAGGGAGGAGTGGGTAAAGACTCTAGTCTCTCAAGGAGAGGATGCAGACTACCTTGAGAAACTATCAAATAAAGAAGTCTACAGAGCCTACATGGGTCAGCAAGGTCAATTGGCAAAGAAGAAACAGGCTGAAGAAGAAGAAAAAGCCAAACAACAGTCCAAAAAGACCATTGCCTTTAATAAACGGACCCATGAAGAAAGGAAGGTCATGATTGACTTCCTTAAGGCTAGAGGAGAGAATGGAAATAGGCTAGGTCCTATGAACTTCATGAACCTGCAAGCCCTCTACTTCAAAGTCAAGAAGGATGAGGAAGAAAGAGTGGGCAAGAAGGGCTCCAAGAAAAGGGTACCTATTCAGGAAGAAGGAGAAACAAAAGCAAAGAAATCAAAGCCTTCTACCTCACCTACCTCTTCCTCAGTCCAACAACCTTCCACTCTCCTCCCCAAACCTTCCTCTCCTCCACCCAAAAAGGGGGAGATGGTCCCAATGGAGGATATAAGGTTGAAAGGATAGTCAGAAACATGCAAAAGCTTCAGCAACAAAGACAGTAATAGAATTTCGGTAGCATCAGTCTAGGGGGAGTTTGTAGAAACAAAGACTGATGGCTACAAAATTCTAAGTACAAATACAGCTGATCTCAAAGTTTGCTGCTGATCAACAAACTGCTGCGGACAAGCTTATCTGCTGCGGATACTTGTTCTCTTGCTGAAGAACAAATCTGCTGCGGATAGCTTTATCTGCTGAAGACCAATGTTGCTGCTGATAGGCTTATCAGCAGCATCATTCTCATTCTTGCTGCTGATAGCTGTGTTCCTTGAAGACAAATCGCCGCAGCTGACTATCCATGCCAAGCGTCACTGACAACTTTCTGCAAAAGCAACTGACACACTCAAAGCAGAAGGAACCTCAATGGCACAACCAATGAAACTAAGCAATGCTCTTCTCCAGACATGAAAGCAATGATGCATAAATAAGACGCTTCAATAAAGTTAGCTAGTTTAGCTTTAACGTGTATTGTTAGTTTTTGTATAAGAGATCAACGGTCTGTGTTCGATCTGATCCTTAGAATCAAGGGTCTGTCTTGATTCTAAGTTAGTATAAATATCGAGTAAACACTTCATTGTAAGTGTGCTTTCGAAATTAGAGTTTTTCATTTGTAATCGTTTATTCACAAAAGATTAATACAAAAGTGTTCTTATCAGTATTCTTTCAGTGTACTCGATTGTAATTGTGTAGTTGTTATTGTTTCCGCCAATCTCAACTAAGAACAGAACCATCTTGTAATTTCATGATCCTACACTATGAGTGTGGCAACCCGAATCATTTTCGTGATCAGTGCCCGAAGCTTATCAATGCTAGGCAAGGCGGAGCTCGTGGGCGTGCTTTCAACATAAACGCCAATGAAGCTCAGGCCAACAATGATGTGGTCAACGGTACGTTCCTTGTTAATAGTCAATATGCCTCCATTTCATTTGATACCAGTGCGGATAAGAGTTTTGTGTCACATAACTTTGAACCCTTACTTGCTAAAACACGATCCAGATTAGAGAAAACCTTCACCGTAGAAGTAGCAAATGGTGACTCTCTTACAATTGACTCCATGATCCATGGCTGCACACTAGAACTCAATGATCACACATTTTCAATCAACCTAGTACCAATGCCACTGGGAAGTTTTGACATCATCATAGGCATGGATTGGCTGTCGAATCACCATGCCGAAGTCATCTGTTTTAAGAAGTGCATCCGAATACCTCTACCGTCGGGAGAAACGTTAATAGTCTTTGGTGAAAAGCCTTGCAAAGGACTCAAGCTAATGTCATGCACTACTGCTCAAAAGTACTTACGAAAGAAGTACGTGGCCTTCTTAGCTCATGTTGTTCAAAAGGATGTCAAAGAGAAGAGTATTCAAGACATCCCCGTCATCCGGGATTTTCCGGAAGTATTCCCCGAAGATCTATCTGGTCTTCCACCCATCCGACAAGTAGAGTTTCGCATTGATCTTGTGCCTGGAGCAAACCCTGTGGCTAGAGCTCTATATCGTCTTGCACCTCTCGAAATGCAAGAACTTGCAAGCCAACTCCAAGATCTCTCCGACAAGGGCTTCATCCGTCCAAGTCATTCACCGTGGGGTGCACCTGTCTTATTCGTCAAGAAGAAGGATGGATCATTCCGCATGTGTATTGACTACCGAGAACTCAACAAGCTTACCATCAAGAACCGTTATCCATTTCCTAGGATTGATGACCTCTTTGATCAACTTCAAGGCTCTACTTGTTTCTCAAAGATTGATCTTCGATCTGGTTATCACCAACTCCGTGTGCAAGAGGAAGATATTCCAAAGACTGCCTTCTGAACAAGATATGGTCACTACGAGTTCATGGTTATGCCTTTTGGGTTAACCAATGCACCCGCGGTTTTCATGGACCTCATGAATCGTGTGTGCAAACCATATCTTGACAAATTTGTGATCGTCTTCATTGACGATATCTTAATTTACTCCAAGACTAAAGCCGATCATGAGCAACACCTTAGATTGGTTTTGGATCTCTTGAGGAAAGAGCAGCTATATGCCAAGTTCTCCAAATGTGAATTTTGGCTAAAGGAGGTTCAATTCCTAGGACATATCGTTAATGAAAAAGGAATCCATGTTGACCCTGCTAAGATCGAAGCTGTTAAGAATTGGAATACCCCTAAGACCCCCACTGAAGTTCATTCATTCCTTGGCCTTGCGGGATATTACCGTCGTTTCATCTCAAATTTCGCTAAGATTGCTGTCCCCCTTACCGCTTTGACACACAAGGGTAAACCTTATCAATGGGAACCAAAGCAAGAAGAAGCTTTCCAAACTCTCAAGCAAAAGTTGTGCAATGCTCCTATACTGACTCTCCCTGATGGGAACGATGATCTAGTTGTCTACTGTGATGCCTCCAACCAAGGTCTTGGTTGTGTTCTCATGCAACGAGGCAAGGTGATCGCTTATGCATCAAGGCAACTTAAGATTCATGAGAAGAATTATACGACGCACGATCTCGAGTTGGGTGCGGTCGTATTTGCATTGAAGTTTGGAGACATTACCTCTATGGCACAAAATGTGTGGTGTTCACCGATCACAAAAGTCTCCGGCATATCTTCAACCAAAAAGAGCTCAATATGAGGCAACGACGTTGGGTTGAACTCCTTAACTACTATGACTGCGAGATTCGTTACCATCCCGGCAAAGCGAATGTTGTAGCCGACGCTTTTAGTCGAAAAGATCATATCATGCTTCATTGTGCCCGAATTCAAACCGACATTCAGAATCGTATCCTAGAAGCTCAACACGTCTTGGTCACCGAGGGTAACTTGTACGAGGAAATATCGTGTGGTGTTGAACTTCAGCTTGAATCTAAACCCAATGGCTTGCTTTATTATCTGAACCGTATTTGGGTTCCCGATCGCGATGATCTCCGTGCATTTCTCATGAACGAGGCTCACAAGACTCGTTATTCTATTCATCCTGGTGCGGATAAAATGTACAAAGACCTTCGCCCACAATATTGGTGGCCTGGTATGAAGAAAGACATTGCCCTCTATGTTGCCAAATGTCTAACTTGCTCCAAAGTCAAAGCCGAACATCAACGTCCATCCGGTTTGCTTGAACAACCGTAAATTCCCGCCTGGAAATGGGAGAATTTAGCTATGGACTTCATTACAAAACTTCCTCGCACCTCAAGTGGTTATGATAGTATCTGGGTGATTATTGATCGTCTCACCAAGTCTGCTCATTTCTTGCCTATTCGTGAAGACTACAGGGTTGAAAAATTAGCCCGAATCTACATTGACGAAATTGTAAGTCGTCACGGTGTTCCCTTAAACATAATCTCCGATAGAGATGCTCGTTTCGCCTCCCGTTTCTGGCAATCCCTCCAAACCGCCCTTAGTACACGATTGGATTTGAGCACGGCTTACCATCCCCAAACTGATGGTCAGACCGAGCGTACAATCCAAACTCTTGAAGACATGCTTAGAGCATGTGTGATTGATTTTGGTGGCAATTGGGATTCACACCTATCCTTAATCGAATTCTCCTACAATAATAGCTACCATACAAGCATCAATATGGCTCCATTTGAGGCTCTCTATGGTCGTAAGTGCCGTTCCCCTATCTGTTGGAACGAGATTGGTGAAGCACAAATCACTGGTCCCGAGTTGATTCAAGAAACATCCGACAAGATTATTCAAATCTGTGACAACATTAGAGTAGCAAGAAGTCGACAAAAGAGTTATGCCGATAAACGACGAAAACCTTTGGAATTCAAAGTAGGTGACCTTGTACTTCTAAAAGTGTCTCCATGGAAAGGCGTGATCCGTTTTGGAAGGAAAGGCAAACTAGCACCTCGCTACGTGGGTCCATTCAAAGTCATTGAAAGAATTGGAAAAGTGGCCTACAAGCTCGAGTTACCCCCATCACTTGGTAATGTGCACCCTACATTTCATGTGTCCAACCTAAAGAAGTGTCTTGCTGACGAAAATCTCCATATACCCCTTGACGATGTGCACATTGACGAAACGATGCACTTCGTTGAGAAACCGGTGGAGATCATGGACCGTGAGATCAAGCAACTCAAGCGAAGTCGTATCCCTATCGTCAAAGTTCGTTGGGAATCTAAATGTGGACCTGATTTTACTTGGGAACGCGAGGACCAAATGAAGCTCAAGTACCCTCACCTCTTTGCTGATTCAGTCGCCTCAACTAGCTAAATTTCGGGACGAAATTCCCTCAACATGGGGATACTTTAACATTTATGGTTTTATTTTCCTTATTTTCAATTCAATGTAAAACATTTCAAATCCAATTCTAGTGCAACGTTTAAATTCAGTGTGCAAACAACTAAAATCTAGTATCAGTACAAATCCACAAAGTTCGACTCACGTTTATTCTAAAAAATCCCTATATATATATAAATATTTAAACATATACATGTATATACGCATTGATACATCACACAAGTACATACACATATAAACAAACAATTTACAAGTGATCCCACACAATGGTTTGAACCCTAACACCTTAGTTGAACCTTGAAATCACGATTTTGGACCAAGACCAAAACAAAATCACCTGTTTGACTTTTAAAAGTCAAACAGGGCCGAATCCTCAACATTCAAGTCCCCGTATCGACCTAATCGATTGCTACGGGTTCCTATGTCGTGTATAAACAATAAACAACCCAATCTCGGCCCAACAGCAACTCAATTCAATCAATTAAGCGGCTGATTCAAAATTTGAACGAATTGACTTTAGATAGTCAAATTCGTATCAAATCAGGATTCAATTCATGAGATTTACGCGTCCTCAATCCCGCAAGTCACGGACAAGCCAATCTCTCCTGTATACAGTCCCTAACATGACCCGATTCATCCCTAATTCGATGGATTAACGCGTAATCAATCACCGCGACTATTCCGGCCAATTTGAAATTCGAATTGGTTTATACGAATAAAATTAATCGAATTAAATCCCTCACCGACTCTCGTATACGTACTCACAAGCTCTCCCAGCATTCGTGCCCCAGTCTTCACAAGTAAGTTTTATGTCGATCGATTCGTAATTAAACCCTGAGCAAAAGCCCCTTATCAATTTGTGTTCATATTACACAACGGGTTCAATTGTGACTTGAATTCACGACATGTTCTTGCGAATACTGATTTGGGGATTTAGCTTGATTCAGTTATCGGTTATTAAATTCTGGAATCCTATTATGACCAGCGAACCACCTAGTTCAGCCGGTTAAAGCGTACGGGCTTGAACAAGGTGGTGTGGGTTCGAAACCACAATCCATATACCGCAGACTCTTTTCTTTTGCATATGCCTTGAACCAGATCCGGCCCCCTGGTCCTTCTGTGTTAATACATCCTTAGGCCGGTTTTACTCAACAAATGTCTCCCCTGGTCCAGTGGTAACACCATCAGCCCACACAGAGACCACCCGGGTTCGAGCCGGGTGGCCTGTTATTTTTTTAAAATCAATTTTTAAAACTCCAAGATTATATAAATTTTTTTTTATAAATCCTACATTATTTGGAACAACATGAAACAAAAATTACAATTTTTAACATAAACTCACTATTATTATCGATTTAGTTGTCAAGATTTCATATTAATTATTTTTAAATAATTAAAAGTAATTAATTACCTAATCTAATAACTGTTGTTGCAATATTTTATAAAAGTCTTCCTTGAAACAAAGTTTACAAAATTTTATATAACTAAAGATATATTTAAAACAAATAAAACCTTATCTAAATATATATAATTCTTCATATTTCTTAAAAAGAACATGTCCATTTTAAATAATAAATAATTAAATAATTTATTATAGCATACATATTTTAAATGATGAATAAATAAATACATTTATTTATTATTTATATAATTTATATTTACAACTCACTGAGAGTTTAGATTATATTTAATATTAATTCTTGTGTACCAATAGTTATTTACACACTTTTATAAGTGAACAAATAAAATAAAGTTATTTATTTAAATTATATTTGAATAAATATAATTTCACAATATCTTTCTAGTTAAATAAATGATTAACAATTAAGTTATTTAGTTATTCAAACATAAACCTTAATTAAACTAATATTAAACTATTTATTTCAAAACTTTCAACACTTTTTCAAGTACAAATCATAAATTCCTACGCTGTCATACAACCCTTCGTACACGCATCCGATTAAATCCTAGACTTAGACCTAGACTATCTTACACGTTATTAATTTAATGTATATTACACTCTAGGTTAACGTGGTGAATTACAAGGACCAAATTTGCTATCTAGTCTCGTGTGCTAGCTACGCCTTTGAATCAAATGAGTATTACATAGCCCCTTTTTACTCTTTTACACTTTTGGGGTGAAACATGAACTCTATACACACAACTATTTACACTTACACAAACTACACAAAACACAAATCCTATTTACATTCATGTGTGCAAAATTTGAGCTTTATGTTTGAGTGCTATACGTGTTGACTATTTGTGTGCAATTTCATGTGCAATCATTAACTATATAAGCCGATGGTTAACAATGATAGTTCTATTGAGTCTGACAAACCCACCCAGATTGGGATGATTGTTACCGACAACACAATTTTTGCATGCTAGTTACAAAGGCTTGATTGTACGTTAGTTACACATTAGTTGCTCCCCATAAATGCCTTATTTATTCATGATATGTAAGGATTTGATCTTTCACATTTATATACTATCTATGTACAAACCTGTGTATGCTCACCAACTTTTTAGTTGACATTATTTTATTCATGTTTCAGGTGATAACGTGTGAGTTGATCAAGATATGCTACACGTAGGACATGTACTTAGTTAAAAATTAAATAAAGAATATTATGCATTTCTTTTCGTATTTGTTTGAACTTGATTGTGTTTGGTTATTTGAAATGAAGTTATGATTTAAAATATTTCAATATAGTAAACCTTGTGCTCATGAACAGTCTACATGTCCCGCCCAAACGTTTTCGTCGTCGGTTGGGGTGTGACAGTCCACTCTAGGAGTTATGAAAGAATGGATGTGGAAGAGGCTGTCACTACTGCTGGTCCATCAAATGACCAGGAGGACAGTGACAACATTGCTAAGACCTCAACCATGGCAACTCACAGTGAGGATGCTTCCTTGGAAACTCCACTCACTGAGAGGAATCCCAGGTGCCAAGAAACCATGGGGGATGGGGATGAAGAGGCTAGGCCTAAGGCCCCATCTGGATCAAAGGATTCCACAACTGTGGATGAGGACAGACTGAAACTTCATATCTTGGAATTGATGGCCAGGGTGAATATGATAGAGGCACATCAATGCCCAACTTTTCTTACTCCCTCCTTTGTATCAGTGGGCACCCAAACTGATGCACATTTGTCCACTGATGCAACCAAAAAGGGGGAGATGGTCCCAATGGAGAAAGACTCAGACAGTTTTGACGACTACAAGCTGTATTTCAAAGTACAAGATGGCTGTTTTCGAAGCTTTTTCTTTTGGTTGAAAGGATAGTCAGAAATGTGCAAAAGCTTCAGCAACAAAGGCAATAAGAGAATTTTGGTAGCATCAGTCTAGGGGAGTTTGTAGAACCAAAGACTGATGGCTACAAAATTCTCTAAGTATAAATGCTACTGATCTCAGAGTTTGTTGCTGACCAACAAACTACTACGGACAAGCTTATTTGCTGCGGATACTTGTTCTCCTGCTGAAGAACAAATCTGCTGCGGATAGCCTTATCTGCTGAAGACCAAAGTTGCTGTGGATAAGCTTCTCAGCAGCATCAACACTTGATGCTGCTGACAGGAAAATCATCAGCAGCTCTGGATGGTTACATCTTGCTGCTGATCAACATCTTTGTTGCTGACAGCCTTGTGCCTTGAAGACTATCGTTGTAGAGACAATGTCAGTTTTCCATACAGAATAAGTTACACACGTGTGATGCAGATAATCAGAGAAATGGGTTATGAAGGAGACTTTCCAAAAAGGCAAGTGACAAAGACTTTGTTAGGGAAACAGAGGAGGTACTTAGTACATGTATTCATTCATTGCCTTGGACCGAGGACAGGGGCATTTGATCAAATTGGTGAAGTGTTTAGTAGAGCTTTGGTTTATCTGACAACTTACCATAGATTCAATTTCTCAAGAATGATTTTTGAAGCTATGATTAATAATTTTGTGGGTCCAAGACAGAACAACAAGTTTCTGCTTTATCCAAGATTCTTACAGATGATAATTAATACATTGTTACATGATCTACCTAATGATGGGGTTGAGCTACCATTGGATCAAATGACAAAATAATTTTCAGTAGCATAAACACCATAAGGAAGAAAAGCAAGTTTACTGGGACAGTGACACCTTTGTTTCTAAGCATGATTGAAGAGAATCCTGATCTCGAGTACGGTGTAGAAGATGAATTGAATGATATTCAAGGTAGTGAAGTAGAGGATAATGATGGTGATGATGAAGGTGGTGATGATGATGAAGATGGTGAAGGTGGTGATAGGAATGTAGTTCAAGAAAATCCTGAAAATGTTCAAGCACCTGTGATTATTCCTGAAGTTGTTACAGAGGTTATGGTCGAGAAAGAAACTGTTGATGAGCCAGTTAAAGAAATAGAGAGGGTTCAAGAAAATGAAAGTGTTGAAACACCAGAAGTTCCAACAACTGCAACTGAAACTCCAATCAAAAGAAAATTTACTGAATCTGAAAAGGACGTGCCTTCTAGACCTCCTCCGTCTAAGGGTATCGTGATTAAAGAACCAGAACAAAAGAGATTGAAGACTATGGCACAGAGGTACTCAGGAAAGGGAAAGGGTAAAAAAGTTCCAGATCCTGTTAAACAAAAGGCTTCTAAAGATTACAAACTAATGGATGAAGAGTTTTTGAACTTTGCTACTCAAGAAACTACAAATATTATAAGTCAATTGAAGACTCAAGTTTAAATCTTCAAAGCAGAGAAGCTGTAAATGAAAGAGAAATTAGGGAGTTAAAGACAAGTGATTCCAAGAAGCAAAAGCAGCTTGATGAGCAACAAGTATAGATAGATAATTTGCAAAGCATTGTGCAAGATCTTGTCAAACGTCTTGGAATGTCTGTTTCAATTCCGAATGTTACTAGTCAACCCATGCAAGAGAATAAAGAACAGCAAGAACCTTCAACAATAAATCTTTAACAACATACTGAATCTCCGATTAAAGGAGCTGATCTTTTTGGTTCACAAGATATGTTTGATGTTGATTCACTTATTAATCAACAAGGTGAAGGAATGGAGGTAGGAGATGAAGATAAGGAAAAGGAAGAAGATGAAAAAGAGGAAGATGAAGATGTTATTATTACAGATATCAAGAAAAATGATGCAGATCCTTCTGACGATGATGATAGCAGTAGTGATGGATCTGGAAATGGTGGCAGTGGAGCAAATAATGAAGAGTCAAGTGATGACAAAGATTCTGATGCAATTTATGAGAAACATGAATATGAGGAAAAACAAACGTATGTTGAATGTGACGGGAATGAAGTTGGAAGATTGGATAAAGTAGTATATGAGAAAATTCCTTTTGACGAATTATTTGAAAAGAGTGAAACAGAGGAAGCTCAAAAGGATTCTACTGTAAAGAAAGCTTCTTATGATAAAAGCTCGTGGTGGAAAATTAATGAAAAACCGTCAACTGTTGAAAGAATTACTCAAAGAATAAGGAATCCAAGAAAGGCTTTGACTGAATTGATCTTGGGTTGGAAATTTGATAATGATAAGAAGATGTATGCGATCAAAAGGGTTGCTGGTGATATTCAATATTTTGATACATGTCATAAGTTACAGACACTACCAAAATGGGATATAAGATATCTGAGTCGTTTGAAGATGATTAATGAATCAAACAATACTTGAGCTTCTGCTTTTGAAGTACTTCTTAGGAATCAATGTAATCAAGATAGTTTTACATCATTTCAACCTCAAATTCCTATACGAAGAAAGATCAAGAAGAAATACAGAACAAATGAGAAGATCAAGTATAAATACATAATTAAACCAACTGATATTGTGACAGCCGTGTATATACCTGAAAGAAGAGAGAGCTTCATCAAGGATTTTGACAAGTGGTTTTATGATTCTTCATCACATGAAGCAGTTATTAAACAAAGGGGACTTCTAAGTCAGAATTTTTGATCCGATGGATCTATTCAGTTTTTCAGATGAAGATCTAAAGATTTTGTATTATAACACGATTCAGTGTGATATGAGCTTGATGATAAAGAACGAAGCAAAGTTGTATATGAGAGTGGTGTCTAGTTGTTTATCTCTAAGAGCTGAAGCTAGACTTATCAAGACAAGGTTACAGGATTTGGATTCAAAGAAAGTGAAGCCTGAGAAGAAGCAGGATACAGACAAGACATAGAACTTGGGATTCAATGGACTAGGGGGAGATTTTTGGAACCTAGTAGTCCATCGAATTCAAGTTTCTTTTTTGATATATGCTCAAGTGTAAAGTTTTCGACCGAAAACTTTATCGATCGAAATCTTTTTCGGACGATCAGAGTTTTCGAACGAAACCTTATTGCTATATATATGTCTTGTATTGAAAGATAGAAAATACTAGAACTTATATCTGATTTGTATCTCTGTTTTCATAGTATTGCACTACTGATTTGTACGGATTCTCTAAGTGAATACAAGATGATGTTTGGTGATTATCTCAGTTTGATGGCGTATTATCTTAGATTCGTTGTTTGATTCGTCGGTTTTCGATATTAGAGTCTCTTGGATTGATTCCGCCTTTCCAGGAGATTATTCGTTATTGTGTTGCTTAGAATATTGCAGATCAAGGGGATTCACAGGGTAGGATGCCTTTATAGACTTTGTAGATTTTTTATAGTCTTTTCGGTATAGTTTTGTGTTTTTCTAAGTTTTGCAGGGATTCGTGGCCATTTGGATGAGAAAAAACCATCAGGAATCATGTTCCAGGTATGTGTGCATATAATCTAAGTGTTGGAATGAGTTTTTGAAGAATTCGAAAAAATGGAGTTTAAGAGGTGAAAATTTTTCTAAGTCAAAAACTCAAAAATCCATCTTAACTTTCTGTCACCAACACTTCCTCGTGGTACGTGAGAGATTCTGGGCCTATCTTCATGACACGCGAAAGACAAATACTTGCAGCCGGGTGTTTTGTCCCTCGCAGTACGCTAGGGAAGTCCCTTTGGTCTTCGCGACACGCAAGGAGATCCTGTTTGGCCAATTTTCCCTAATTTTTATTTTTTTTGTAATTTCGAGTCGTGTCGAGTACGTCGGCTCGCTTATTTTTAATTTTGCGTCTTTACATTGAGTCGATATGATGCTTATGGGTTCGCGGAAGTTTATTTTTGCTGGTTTTGATTGATCCGCCCGTACTCAATCTCCATTCGGGTGGTGATATTCCGACTGTCGCTTGATTCGTGTGTACAAAGCAGCCCATCAGCAGTTTTAACGACGATCGCGAATGAAATGCTATACGATCGTCTGTCCGGCTAAGTTTTCTTTATTTTTGTATTTTTCTTGCGTTTTTAGAGTCGCTCTTCCTACATTGAGGGCAATGTAGAATTCAAGTGTGGGGAGGGGAGACCTTAGTCTAGGTCTGTAATTTGAGTCTATATTTTAAGTCATAAAATTAAAAATCCATAAAAATATAAAAATTTTCAAAAATGTCCCTGGATCAGAATTGTTGCAAATATATGAAAAATGATAAGTAGAATTTGAAACTGTGCTTATGTGGATTGAGTTGAAATAATAAAATAGAAAATGCGTCTAATTTGTAACGTTTTTGTAGGCCCAGCCGATTTAAGAGCTTAAATATTCTGATAGTGTATCTAGGTTTAAATGAATAATTAATTCAGGATGTCTTGTGGGTTCTCATCTTAGGGTGTCGGTAAGGTCAAAACTGTCAACATAAGGTGATAGGTACCACTTTAAGCAAAAAATTATAAGTTTTTAAAATTCTTTGGCACACCGCTTTCTTTTTATGAGAATAAATTCAAAAGTTGGTGGCGCTCGCATTCCATATTCCATCTTTAATGAGCTTTAATTAATCAATTGAGAGGTTGAGTTTGCCTACGTGTTACCCTCCGGGTTACAAGCTTGGTTGAAACGTCCATGGGCAGACTCTTGTGATCAATCATAGATGACTTAATTATACTTATGTTTTACCCTTCGGGATGTCAACCTGGTCGAAACGCCTCTAAGTTGAGTTAATGTTCTCTATTGCTTAAAAACTGAAGACGATGTGTTACCCTCCGAGATAGTGACTTGGTTGAAACACTAATGGTTAAGGTTTATTCATATAGTTAATAAAAGCTCGTTTCATTCATCCATCGATCCGTAATTCATCTAATTTTTAAAACTTATACATTAGTGTTTATAGTGATGGGAAATCTATATGGTTTAACCCAGGCATAAACATGACCGTGAGACGGGATTAGGCTGAGTCATAGCTTTCTGAGTATGAGACCCATAGATAGACAGACTGCATGGTAATGTATAAGATAATAGATCACAGAATTAGGGGGCTCGAGAGTCGGTGGTTGGGTTTAATCGGATCGAAATACCGATTGTTACGATTAACGTGCTGATATATTTGTGCTGTGTAAAATGAAAATATAAGAAGCAAGTTTTTCGATTATGATTCCATTGCATAATTTTTTTTCAGGAGGCAAAAGGTTAAGTGTGGGGATGTGATGTAAGGTCAAATATCCCGTGTTTAAGAGTCCTTTTTGTATACGTTTTAGTAGTTTAACGTTGTATTTCGAGTCGGTTTTATGGGTGTTCTGTATTTTTTGAGTGTTACAGGTTTAATTGCTATTGAGTGGGAAATACGAGCTATAAACAAGAAGGTATCAAAGCACAGAAAGTCAAAGTCAAAGTTCAAAAGTCAAAATGATGATGTTTTGGATCTTCACGGTATGCGAAGACCTGGGTGAAGTTGTTCGCGGTACGCGAGAGAAGGAAAAAGGGGGCGCGACTATTTTGGCCTTCGCGGTACGTGAAGGCCCGACCAGAAAGTTTCGTGGTACGCGAAGAAAGGAAAATACGGCAATTTAAACCTAATTCTAATTATATAGCATTAAGGATCTCATTCTCGAATTATCTTCTTCTCAACCGTCCCAGAGGTGTTCTAAGGAGATTTCAAGCTTTTCTTGGTCAATTGTTCTTGTGTTTCAATGCTTGTAAGTTCTAGATTAATTGTTGAGATGTTTTCTACGATTATGAGTGGCTAAGCTCCTCGTGATCCCTCCGGGTGAACGAATTATGCATGTACTCGTCTGGTTTTAGTAGATTATCAGCGTTGGATTGAATTTTGTGAACTTGTTAAGTTCTTTGGATTCAATTGTTTGTTCGATTTATTATCAGTTTGATTTTGTTTAACGTTTGCGCATGTGTCATCGTTTCTTGGTTTTTTTACATCGGGAATAATTTGGCTATGTGTAGGTTTTATAAAATTGAAATTGGATTGAACAATTTAAACAAGGTTATGTCCTTGTAATCTCCTATCTGATTTGAAAATAAAACTAGACTTGTGTGTTTGCTGAATCTGAAACCCGGGGTGGTCCTTTTTCTACAATAGTTTTTACAAACCAAATTAAGTTGCTTTTAATAATTCTAAGTCTTCCGTTTAATAAAGTTTGAATCTTTAGTATTAATTGAATCCGTTTTTCTAAATAGTTTTTCCACGAGTTCCTTGTGGATTCGACACCGTACTACACTATATTATTGTCTAAGGTAGCTAGGAAGTAGGTTTTTAGTATTGTTTTTCATTGACCTTGACAACGTGATCATATCCCAAATGAAAGAGCATGCGAAAATATGATAATAATGCTCATGAAAGGCTCGGATTATTCTCACATGGAAACAGATGGAATAGGGATTAGTGAATCGTTATGCATAATACCCATTTGTTTCTACTTATCATGTCTTCATTTTATTTAATTAAGCGCGAACTCAAATAGATTTATGTTTTAGGGTTTAAAATATTTTGAAAATTTTAGGATTTTAAGAAAAGTAAGTTTTTAGTAAGGTTTTAGTCAAATGGGTAGAAAATCACAAGTTTAGTTTTACTCCTTTGAGGTTACAAGTTGTCTTGAATCACTAATTTCCCACCCCACACATAAAATTATGCATTGCCCTCAATGTACAAATGCATGTAATGAAATGCTATGCAAGAATTTAAATGCATGAAGTTTTAAGGGAAAAGAAACTGGTACTCCCCCGGTCAATTCGGAGTACAACCTAAGGCCAAAACTTATTGCTGTTGTCAACATTGCTTCAAAGACTTCATCGAATTTCTCATAAATTTGATGTGTTTTCTAGCACCCCAGCTTGTAGATGTGGAGTGTAATTCCTCAAATAAGTAGAGAAACTACCTGGTGATGTTATGCTATTTGACACACAAAGAAAACATAAAAACAGAAACAGAAAATAAAAGGTAGTAGTTAAGCTACTAAAGTCCTAATATCGAGAAGGCATACCTGAAGGCTGAAGTATTAGAAACTTAAACTTGGAAAACTAAACCCGAGGTCCATGCTTTCTGCCACATGCTCCAACTTCTCAATATATTCATGAATTCCGGGTTGCCTCCCGGAAGCGCCACATTTATTTAAGGGTCGTTGGCTAGACCCCTACGTGCTTTATCAGTCTTTCTTTGGGTGGGGGCTATTGACCTCCCCCGTGTCTCCCGTTCCTTCATTCAAGTCTTTCATCTTTGGCATTTTGTCCCAGTATTTGTCAATCTAGTTAGTATTGTTAAGTTCTTTGCCAAGGTCTGATTTTTTTCCTTTGTTGAATTCCTTTTCTTTATTCAGTTGGTAGTCCAGATTGATATCTACGAATTGTGCAATTTCAAAGGGATCATTAGATAGAATTCCTTCGTACATGTCAATGACAGCTCTGGCGGTAGCTAAAAATGGGCGACCCATAATCAAAGGTACAGAATAGTCGGGTCCTATTTCTAAGACCATGAAGTCGGCTGGGAAGACAAACTTGCCGACTTTCACTAGTAAATTCTCAATGACTCCTATAGGTGACTTAACAGTACCATCTGCAAGCTCGATGGTAGCATTGATAGGTTGCGGATTCCCAATTTTCAATCTTTTAAACATGTTACATGACATTACGTTCACACTTGCTCCAAGATCCGCGAGTGCGAAAGTTATCGGCAGTGGACCGATAGAACATGGTAAAGAAAACTTTCTGGGATCTGAAAGTTTCTTTGGAAGGCATATTTTAGTGAGAGCGACACATTGATTAGTCTTTTTAACTGCGTCTTCAATGTTTCTTTTGTTAGTGAGGAAATCCTTTAGAAATCGTCCATACTTTGGCATCTGCTGTATTATGTCTAGGAAAGGCAGTTTGACATGGATTTGGCTTAAAAGCTCGATGAATTTCTCATATTGTTCATCAGTCCTCTGCTTCACCAGCATTCCTGGGTATGGTATGTGAGATTTGAAGGTTCTCTTTGTCGGGATGTTAGGAGGAGTGTTCACTGAAGTGTGTTGTGGATTTTCCTTTGGTGGTGATTCTTGAGCGGTTGATTCTGTAACATGTGAATGAAGTGGTACTCCGATGAATATTTCCCTCCTTGGTGTTTGAACTTCCTCTTCTTCTAGTAATGGAGGTTCTGGATAAAACTTGTTATTTCTAAGAGTATTAGCATTAACATTTGCTTTTGGATTTGGTTCAGTGTTGCTAGGAAGACATCCTTGTTATCTTTCGGTAAAAAGTTTTGCAATCTGTCCAAGTTGTATCTCAATGGACTAAAGAGTTATTTTCTGTGTCCTAAACTCAGCTTCGTGAAGACTAAACTTCTCCTCATATTGTTTGTGAAGAGAATCCACTAGAAGGGCTTGACTTTCAATTGTAGAGATTAACTTAGTTACCACGTCCTCCAAGCTTAATCCATTACTTGGCTTGTTAGTTCCCTGAAATTTTTGACGAGGCTGATAGTTTTGAGATTGTCTTTGTTGAAATTGTTGTTGCTGTTCAAAACTAGATTGTCCTTGGTTGTTATTATCCTTCCGGCTAAATTTTGGGTGGTTTCTCCATCCATGATTGTAAGTATTAATGTAGGGGTTGTTCTGCGGGCGATTTGTTCCGATAAAGTCAACCTGCTCAGCATCGACAGCGATGCTTTTTTACTTCTTCAGTAGTTTCAATGGTTGTTTTGCCCTTGCTAAGTTGATTGAGACTAGTGGTGAGGGTGTCTACTTGAGCAGAAAGTGAAGTGACAGTATCGACAGAATGAACTCCTTGCCTTGCTCCCCTGTTACTCAGATAAAGTCAACCTGCTCAGCAGGATTGTACCATTGATAGTTGTTTAAAGCTATTTCCTCAATTAGGTTGTAAGCTTCTTGTGGCCTCTTGTTTCCAAAAATACCACCTGCAGTAGCGTCGAGTGTCTGACGAGCTTGATTGTGCAACCCAATGTAGAATGGTGATACTTGTAACCAAACTTCTAGCTCGTGATGAGGGCATTTCCTCAACATGTCCTTAAAACATTCCCATGCCTCATAGAGTGATTCACCATCTTCTTGGGTGAAAGTGGTAATATCGTTTTCTCAGTTTTGCAGTTTTTGCTGGCGGGAAGTATTTCGACAGGAATTTCTGAGCAAGATCATCCCATGTAGTGATTGACCCGGTAGGAAGAGATTGTAGCCATGCTTTTGCTCATTACCTTAAGGAAAAGGGAAACATACAGAGTCGAATTACATCATTCAAAACTCCGTTCAGTTTGAAAGTGTCACAAATTTTGAGAAAATTTGCAATATGGGCATGTGGATCTTCATCGGGAATCTATGGAAAGTGCATGATGACTGGATCATGTGAACGACATGCGATTTGATCTCAAATTTGTTAGCATCAACCATAGGCCTTGTGATGCTAGACCCCAAAGCCTCAAGTGACGGTCTTGCAAAGTCAAAAATAGAACGATTTTCTACGGGCATTTTTATAGCACGGTTTTCTCGTATTCATCGGTGAAATAATATTTCGGGCTCTGCTAAAGGTTGATATAAACCTGTAGTGGAGCTATGGATCATACACTACATGAAACAAAACGTAACAGAAAAACAGATGGAAAATGATAAGGCTAATCCGTTAACTTGAATTTTTCTTGAAATCACCGTGTCCCTGGCAACGGCGCCAAAAACTTGATGTGTCATTTTAATATTATGAAAATATATATAAATATATATTTGTTTTAGAATGGTTTTACTATATCAGGTTTTAAATTTATAAAATGATAAATACTCAAACTTAAAACACAAATAATAGGCAAGTGTACCTATCGCAGCGTAATATAGTTTAGGTAAGAACCAAGTATCGACCCAATGAACACAGTCGAGTTCCAATACTCAACTTTTGTTGTCGTTTAGCCGGATTAATTAGTGAGTGGTTTTTGTGTGTGTGTGTGTGAAGCAGAAAAGTAAATGACGATAAAGTAAGTGACAGAAAAGTAAAAACGTGCTTGATGCGTGTAACATGAATGTAAATATCAGAATAATAAATAATAGTAAAGTAAATATCTCGGAAATGATCAGGTCACAAAGAGTATTGCTTTGGGCTTCGAATCCGCTTGGTATATGATAATGTTAAGTCGACCAATCCGATGGTATGACTAATACAAATGTGTGAACGGTACACCGCTAGAGCCTCATTCTCATAACATTCGGTTCACGAATTAGGATCTTTAATAATAAAGTAGTAGGACTCCCAGCTAGGGACATCGTTACCCTCAACTCTTTGATGTTATCTCCGAGTTGGTTTAGGACATCAAACTTAAGTGCACAGTTATTATTAATAAAAGGGTGATTAGACTTTGTTCACCGAGAGGCGGTGCAACAATGGGACCATGTATAAAGACGTACCGTTCCCAACGTGAGTTCACCAATTCTTGGTCTCATAACAAGTTCGTATAAAGACGTACGACATTATTAATATTAACCAAGCCTTGGCTTATCAAAATCTGCTTGTATAAAGACATACAAGTTTTAAGAGAAGTTTGATTAAAAAGGTTTTTCGGTCTTACACTTTAAAATCAAGAACACTCACAAGTGTAAACACAAGTTTAGAAGATAATAAAAAGCCCACCTGGACGGTGGTTTTAAGCACGAATATTTAAAGACATAAACATACCACTAGATTAATACGTTAAACATTAACATACACCAAACTACATCTTCACCCTAGCAATATAAAGAGTTTAGACACGAATGGCCATACTAACTAGCGTAACGCTGAGTTTCGTAGGCTCCCCAATTGCAGAAAAAGAGGAGGAGCTTCTCTACTCTAACTACGAAATACTCTCTCTAGAATAGTGTCTTGAGGTATGGAAAGGTGTGTAGAACCAAGAACCCAAGACATCTATTTATAGGCCTCAAAATGAGCAATGCACGGCCGTGCATTGGTTTGCACGGGCGTGCAAACACCTCGTGAATCAAACAAGGTACAAATGGCAGTGTACACAGTCCTTGGGGGCAAGTTTTGTCTTTTAGGTTCTGCTTGACTTCTTGTTGACCAATTTTGACTTCTTGGAATAGTTTTTAGCTTTGTTTCTCTTTAAGACACCGAAAAACATGCAGTTATAAAATATGAACGTTTTAAGTATCAATTGCAAGGTTATTATTCAATTAGTACCATAATATGGGGATTATTATGCATGCAAAACATGTATAAATGATGGCACATCACATAGCATACATGGTAGAACCAATAGCCTAAGCATATGGAATTGCTTTCATATGCTTAGTTTCAATGTCCGTTGAAGGAGATTGCGATTTGTTCAATACAGTGCCTTTAGTCATAGGAACACCTCCTTTCTTGGAGTTTTTCCATCTTAAAGCGTGCCATTACTTTTTCTATGTATGTGCTTTGACTTAGCCCAAAAAGCCACTTAGATCTATCCATGTAGATTTTGATTCCTTGAATGTAAGCTGCTTCTCCAAGATCTTTCATTGCAAAACAAGTTCCCAACCGGTGTTTAACTTCGTTAAGCATAGGGATGTTGTTTCCAAAGATAAGTATATTATCCACATACAAGATGAGGAAAGATATAGTGCTCCCACTAGCCTTTCTATAAACACAAGGCTCATCTTCATTTTTGACAAAACCAAACTCTTTTATCTTTTGGTCAAATCGAATATTCTAGCTTCGAGATGCTTGTTTGAGTCCATAAATGGACTTATTCAGTTTACACACCCAATTAGGATATTTTGGATCAACAAAACCGTCAGGCTGTACCATATAGACATCTTCAGAGAGATGCCCATTAAGGAAAGCGTTTTAACATCCATTTTCCGTATCTCGTAATCATAGTACGCGGCTATTGCAAGTAATATCCTGATCGACTTGATCATAGCAACGGACGAGAAGGTTTCATCATAGTCAATACCATGAGTTTGCGTGAAACCCTTTGCAACTAGTCGTGCTTTATAGGTGTGTACATTTCCATGCATGTCGGTTTTTCTTTTGAAAATCCATTTGCTCCCTATGCCCGAGATTCGGGGGTATCTCAACCAAGTCCCATAATTGATTGTCACGCATAGATTGCATCTTGGCGTTCATGGCTTCCATCCGTTTTACAGATTCAGGATCTGAAATAGTAGATTTGTAGTTAGTAGGTCAGTCATTAGACTCGGCTACCAATTAGACTTCGGTGCCCTCAATATGCCATAGGTATCTATTAGGTTCTTTGCGAGTCCTAACACTTCTACGAACACTTGTGTTTATGTCTGATTCATAAGCAACAACTTCTTTTTGTTCAGATGCTCCGACTTCATCAACGGTTGTTTGTGGTTCTCAAATTTCTTCAAGGTCCATAACATTATTTCTAGATCCTCTTTCAAGAATTTCTTTCTCGAGGAAGTGTCCCTTCCTTTTGATGGAAATAACATTTGCATCAGGATGGTAGAAATAATATCTGCTTCTGTTATAGAATCCAACGAAAACAACTGTTTCCCTTCTAGGATCGAGCTTGTCATCAGAATCGCCGGTGACATATGCATCACATCCCCATATTCTAAGGTAAGACAGATTAGGTTTAGACACATGCCATATCTCATATGGAGTTTTGTTTACCTTCTTTGTCGGTGCCAGATTGACAATGCGGGCGGCGGTCATAAGAGCATAACTCCAGAAGGAGTGAGGCAAGTTTGTTCTACACATCATCGATAGAACCATATGAAGTAGGGTTCGATTTCTCCTCTCACTCACACCATTAAGTTGGGGTGTGCCAGGTGGAGTGGGCTGTGAAACTATGCCACGCTCCTTTAGATGATTGATGAACTCTTTGCTGAGATATTCACCACCTCGATCTGATCGAAGTGTCTTT
The DNA here is from genome assembly GCA_023525975.1 of Smallanthus sonchifolius. NCBI lineage: Eukaryota > Viridiplantae > Streptophyta > Magnoliopsida > Asterales > Asteraceae > Smallanthus > Smallanthus sonchifolius. The sequence continues at coordinate 17,678,752 of CM042033.1, forward strand.
ATCGTTTTACCGAGTTGGTTTCCCACTTCGTTTTGAAACTCTTTGAACTTTTCAAAAGTTTCATGCTTGTGTTTCATAAGATAGACATAAGCATATTGACTGTAATCGTCGATGAATGAAACAATGTATCTTTCATGATTTCTAGACATGGTTCTAAAAGGGCCACATACATCAATGTGTATAAGTCCTAGTAGATCCTTGGCTCCTTCCCCAATGCTTGTGAAGGATCCCTTAGTGAGTTTGCCAGCTAAGCAAGATTTGCAGTCTTTAATCTGGTGGATTCAAGGATCCCTTCGGATTAGAGCCTTCTCATGCGGGTCTCGCTTATGTGACCAAGTCTACAGTGCCATAGAAATGTATCATTGATGCAAGATTTGATACGTTTAGAAAGTTTATATATGTTATTATTCGTTTGAACATTAACCTCATAAATACCGTTTCGAGGTTTAGCCTCAAAATAGAAAATATCATTCAAGTAAGCAGAAATAGAAATTCCATTAAAAACGTATTTAAATCCTTGTTCAAACAGTAAAGAAATTGAAATAATGTTTCTGGTTAAACCAGGTGCAAACAAACAATTATTTAAGATAAAATCACAAGGCCAGAAGGACATGAAAGGTGAAATGCTCCAGCTGCAAGAACCGGTACTATCTTCCTGATGTCGCCCAGACGGTCTATAAAAACTAATAAATAAAACATAATCTAGACTCCTAAGTAATAAATGGAATACCTATTAACTAGACCGCACTGACAGGCAAGTGAACTAATAATGCAGAATACTAAAGATCGACTTTAACTATCAAACAAGGACTTCAGGAATATCAGGAATGGTAAGAATACCACCTAGGTCGGAATCCTACTTGCAGAGCACAGACTTCTACCGGTTATGGATACTATGATGGATCTGGGTATCTAAGGATAACAACTCAAGATAACCTAGTGGATCCCTAATCACTCTCAGGGTGTCACCAACGAAGAAACTCTAAAGATGTACTAAACTCATCAGATGGTCGGATTACCTTTCAGTCTCTCCAACAATGATACCCGAAAGACAAATCACCTCTCGGTCTCAATGTCCACAGCACATTAAAGATGCACGGGGTAATCTCATATTAACATCTATCACTCGGACTAGCAATAATCACTAAGAACCTAAGGGAACCTCCTCTCAGACAATTCACACTCTGAATCCTAATGACGAAGACTAACCGAATATCTCTCACCTTTCGGGTATCGAGATAAGATGAACACTCAGATCTATTGAACTCTTAACTACAACTCCTATGGCTACTACGTCTAGCAAACCATACAATAAACCACAAACACATAGTATATGATCTAGAAACGCTATTCAAACCAGAAGACATCCATAAATAACATACGAAACTTATAATCAATCACACATCAGATCTAAACATGCATATTCATCATAATAATCAAACCAAGATCTTTACAAAATCATTAAACCAACATATAAATCCAAAAACTGATAAAAATCAGAACTTTATCAAGTATTCATCAATGACCCAGGCAGTATCAATGTTTAGCCTAGATTCATGCTCAAAACATCAAGAACGGAAGTGTAAAACAGAAACATAGTATCAACAAGACAATCAAAGACAAAAGATGTAATCTTGAAAACCGAATAAGCTAATACCAATGAACCCGGATCCAAAGCTTCAATCTTTGCACTTCAATCACTCTCCAAACTCCCAAAATCGCCCAGAAAAACCGTGTAGACGGCTAAAAATCGAACTCTTGACATAATCGCTATCAAATTCCTTTTATTCGTAAATTAGGGTTTTTTCTTGTATTATAAGTCCCTCACGTACCGCGAGATAAACTTTCGAGTCCTTCGTGGTTAGTCGGGCCCCGGATTAGAACTCCTTGCGTACCGCGAAACCTTCTCAGTCACTCTTCGCGTACCGTGAAGAACTTGAATTTCAACTTTTTAACTTTATTTCTTCCAGGCTTCTTCTCATGCTCGATTCTTTCATGATTTCATTTAATATTCCACACGAGCTCCTGAAAACATTATAAAGACTCAATATGAAACAAAAACGACTCAAAACAAATGTAAAACTAACTAAAACACACAAAAACAATAGGAAATAAGATGTGTGCTTTGCACTACATCAAAATCCCCACACTTAACTTTTTTTCATCCTCAAAAATGTCTGCATTGGAATCATAACTGGACATAGCTTTTACATTCTCAATTATTAAATTATTCAAACATACTCACACGGTAAAAAGCAATAATCGGTATTTCTGTCCAACTAAACCCAACAACCAACTATCAAGCCTCCGCTTTGTGTTCTAATTCCATTTTATACAGCATATCATACAATCTATGGGACTCACACTTCAAAAGCGACAGCTCTACCTAATCCCGTCTCACGGTCATGTCTAGGCACGGGTTAAACCATATAGATTTTCCCCACCACGTTAAACTAAGATTCAAAGGTTTTAGAAGTTAAAATGATCAATGAATGAATGGATGAGCATTAAATTAAACAAATCAAATTTTTTCTAGAGGCATTTCAACCAAATCCCTATCCTGGAGGGTAACACATAGACTACAGTTCTATAAATGAAGCACATAAGAATCACTTAGTGGTGTTTTCTGTAAGTGGCCATCCCGGAGGGTAACAAATAAACAAAACTTAGGATTCTGATAAAATAAGCTCATGAAATATGGAATATGGATTGCGGGCGCCATCCAAAATCGGATTTATTCTCATAAAAAGAGAGTGGTGTGCCAAGAAATTTCAAAAACCTTTAAAATTTTAACTTAACGTGGTACCTATCACCCTATGTTTACAGTTTCAGTATTACCGACACCCCTAAGATGAGTACCCATAAGATTTCAAGATTTAATTCAATTATTAACCCTAAGTAACACAAACATGCTATTTAAGCTCTTCAACCTGGCTGGGTCTACCAAAACATCAAAATTCAGATGCGTTTTCTATCATTTATTTCATTTAAAACTCAACAAGCAGATTTAGTTGTACTATCATTTTCCATTTTATTTTGCAAAAAAAATTATTTCAAAGGACATTTTTTAAAAATTTTCAATTTTTTCTTGTATTTTTGTATTTTTAAAAGAAAACAGTCTACGACCTAGACAAACTACACTCAACAAGACACGGTCTCCCATCCCCACACTTGAAACAAACATTGTCCCTAATGTGAACCAATAAACAACTAGGAAGACTTAGCTGGTAATGTATGCATTAAAATGCATCCAGCGTTGCTCTTCCATGTGTGCACCGTATAGCATTTCAGTCGCGGTTGCACAAACTCTGTCGGGTTGCCTTTACAAGATAAGTAAGATTAGGATCAACCCCGCCCGAATGGAGATTGAGTATAGACGGAGCGATCAATACCTGCACAATAAAGCTTAAACAAACCAACGCATTAATCTGACTCAAGCACAGACTCAAAATTAAAATAAAAAGACTCTACTGACTCAACTTTAGATAGAACACAGGAACACACACCCGAACCGTGACAAACACATAGTCATGAGTGCCATAAGTGAGGTGAAACATCGGTCACAAATGGTTCTTAAGTTTCCCATGGTGGTGGTGGTCGGTGAATGTTATGGATGATATGTGTGATGATAGATGATCGTGATGGAGGATAATGAGATGATAATGGTGGATGATGAATAAATGGAATGGTAGTGAATGTTGGTGGTAACGAAATAGGGAAACCATGGGAAACAGAAAAACAAAGGGGGATCCAGGATCCCCTCGCGTACCGTGAAATCCAAGGCAGCACTCGTCGCATACGACGAGGAGGCAAGAATTAAGCCGGCCCCTAGTTTTGTCTTTCGCGTACCATGATGACTTGGAGGGAATTCTGTACCGTGAGGAGACCCTGGTGACAGAAAGTTTTGAGGGTTTTTTATACTTAGCCAAATCTTCACCCCTCAAACATTTTTCTCCCAAAACCTCTAAAAACCTACTCCAACTATAAAAACCAAAGTAAAAATACCTGGAACTTCGTTCCTGATGATTTTTCTCACCGAATCGAGCGCGAATCCCTATAAGACACACACAAAACAAAACACATAACCCGAGAAACACCAAAATGACACGAAAATAGAACCAAGAAATATACAAACTCTACATCTCGGGCACTTGCCCGAGAGTCAAATAAACCTATCAGGAGGCTTCTCCTTGATCCTGACCGGAACCGCCTTCATCCTGCGTGGTATACCGTCTCTCCACATTATTGACAACCCAATACCACTAACAAACATTAAACCTCTATCATATTTATCAATTTGGTCCTTCCACCACAACTTAAACCTACAAGGTCCAAAGATAACCTGGTTCAAGTACCTCAGCAAGCTTTCACCCTTAAACATCCCCACACTTGGGGTTTGCACTACCCTTAGAGCACATGAATCACTTAACCCTCGGGTTCTCTTACGGGGTGGCCTAGATTTAAAAGGTGACTCAGTCTCACTCCCCTCAACATGATCAACAGAAATGGGTAAGGGCTTAGGAATATGTATCTCTAATGGTATAACCTTTAAGCTCTCATCCGGATCCTTAAGATCCTCTACATCCTCTAACTTTCCTACCATCCCCACACTTGGGGTTTTGCCTATCATCTCCTCCAGCTTTGCCATCATCTCTTGCAGATCACTAGGTAACTCATCATCCTATTCATCCGGTGCATCCAAAAGCTCTTCTAATTCCACAGCCCAATCAGATGGTTCTACTAAACCAGGGCCGGGTTCACCAACATCTATCTCTCCAAGATCAAAGTTCCGATGATCGTCCATGAAGGCATCAATCATGCACACCGAGTGGCTTTGCTCACCAGCTTCTTTCATGGACTTTGCAGCATCGAAAGTAACAGACTCATCCCCCACATGAAGTATGAGCTTGCCGTCAAAGACATCGATCAATTCCTTGGCGGTGCGCAGAAACGGGCGCCCGAGGATGAGTGGGACTCTGTCATTTACATCCATATCTAGGATGACAAAATCCATGAGGGAAAAGAATTTATCTATCTTAACTAGCAAGTTCTCCACTATTCTCTGTGGATACTTGACTAAATGATCAGCCAAGGATATGCTCATTCGCGTCGGCTATGGTTCAAGGGGTCCAACTTCTTGTATATAGAATAGGGCATCAGATTGGTGCAAGCACACAGGTCCGCCAACGTGGGGTTCAAGGGCAAACTGCCAAGCATACACGGGATCGTGAAGTGACCCAGATCTGCCAGTTTCTCTAGCAGTTTGTTCTGCACCACTACAAAGCATCGCTCACTTAGTGAGACTTTAGAGACTTCCTTCAGCTTCTTCTTGTTTTAAAGAAGATCTTTTAGGAACTTGCCATACTTAGGAATATGTTGGAGGACCTCTATGAACGGGAGATTGACTTTGAGTTGTTTGAACATGTTCAAGAAGTTACCGTATTCCTCTTCTTCTTCCACCGGTGGCTGCTCTGTCTCCTCTACTCTTCGACTCCTAGTGGACACGGCCATCACTGAAGCATTAGGGCTTGAAGACGGACCTCCCTATCTATCCTTCACGCTCTTAGCGATGTCTCCCACCGTGCGTTGCAGATTGCTGATTCTTCAGTAAGGTGTCGTGCGCATCCAATCGCTGCTGAGTCTCCTTATCCTTCACCACCAAGTGAACAAGCATCTGTGCCTGTGTCTCCAACGTCTCCTCAATCCGATTTGTGTTGACACCGATTCCCCCACTCGGTCCTGCTTCTCCTCCACTTTGCTTATTAGGGCGGACATTAAACCCCGGCGGGTTATTTCCAGATCTCCATCTCGATCCATAAGAATTGTTATAGTTATTATTGTACCCTCGGTTCTGGTTTCCCACAAAGTTCACCTGCTCCTGCTGACTTACCGGCTGTCCCTGGTGTCGTGGCCTCCCCTTCACACCTCACACCTTTGAGCACTCAGCTTCAGCTCCTTTATCTCATTCACCATCACTGCAAGTGCAGCAGCCACGCTAGTATCAGGGTTGACCTGATGCACACATCTCCTCGCATTCAGCAGGAATGGAAGTCCTTGTAGATGGCCGTTGTTGCTCAGCGAGAGCGAATCTCTCAAACATCTCCTCGCATTCAGCAGGCTCCAGTTTATCCATGATATGGCCTCCCGCAGTTGTGCTGAACATTTGCTGCTTCTCGAAAGTGAGGCCATTATTGAACTTCTCCACAATCGTCCAGTCAGACAAACCATGATGTGGGCATCTTCTCAACAGTGCGTTGAACCACTCCCACGCCATGTGGTAAGGCTCGTCAGGGTCCATCCGAAAGGAGTGGATTTGATCTCTAAGGCGAGCGGCCCTAGAAGGTGGATAGTACTTTTTAAGGAACCTGGCTTGAAGATCCTCCCAAGTGGTAATGGAATTGTCGGGGAGGGTGTCAAGCTAAGTGGAAGCACGCCCAGAGAGTGAGAATGGAAAGAGATACAAGTAGATTGTGTCCTTAGATACACCCGTGATATTGAAGGTATCACATATGCGCGCTAAGCGCGACAGATGTCCGGGTGCATCCTCATCCTCGAGGCCATGGAACTGAGTAGCGTGAGTGATCGTACTCATGACATGTGATGGATAGCTTGGCGGGCGATCGAATACCGTGCCCTGGTGGCCCCATCACTGGCTCTCTGGTGTACGGTACGTCTCGCTAGTGGGTCAGCGTCGCCTATTTTAGGAAAAGGAACTGGGCTAGTGGGAGGTACTTGGTTTTTGCACAACGTTTTCAAACGCTCCCGGAAGTCACGGTTGCGCTCGTCAAGCTCTCGTTCGGGATCTTCGTAAGTTGAATATTGTGGCGGTCCATGCGAACGAGTACGTTGCATAAAGTGAAAGACACAAAGAAAAATAAGAAAGACTCAAAACACAGAAAGACTCGATCCTAAATTAGACACACAAGTAGCAGATATGACAAATCATAAAATTAAGACTCAAAATAAAAGAAAGAAAGAAAATAACCAAAAATCACACAAAGAACAAGTCAAAGCTAATATTTCTAGTGCCAAGGGTCCCCGGCAACGACGCCAAAAACTTGATGTCGCCCAGACGGTCTATAAAAACTAATAAATAAAACCTAATCTAGACTCCTAAGTAATAAATTGAATACCTATGAACTAGATAGGCAAGTGAACATATCGAGTGTAGCACAACTTAGTGGGAAACCAGATTATCGAATCCTAGAGAAACTGAATAACTAAACTAGACTCTGACTCGAACTAAAGATGATTAATTTGGGGGGGTTTTCTACACTACTGATTAAACTAATAATGTAGAATACTAAAGATCACTCTAACTATCAAACAAGGTCTTCGGGAATATCAGGAATGGTAATAATACCACCTAGGTCGGAATCCTACTTGCAAAGCACAAACTACGACCGGTTATGGATACTATGATGGATTTTGGTATCTAAGGATAACAACTCTAGACAACCTAGTGGATCACTAATCACTCTCAGGGTGTCACCAACGAAGAAACTCAAAAGATGTACTAAACTCATCAGATGGTAGGATTACCTTTCAGTCTCTCCAACAATGATACCCGAAAGACAAATCACCTCTCGGTCTCAATGTCCACAGTACATCAAAGATGCACGGGGTAATCTCAGATTAACATCTATCACTCGGACTAGCAACAATCACTAAGAACCTAAGGGAACCTCCTCTCAGACAATTCACACTCGGAATCCTAATGACGATGACTAACCGAATATCTCTCACCTTTCGGGTATCGAGATAAGATGAACACTTAGATCTATTGAACTCTCAACTACAACTCCTATGGCTACTACGTCTAGCAAACCATACAATAAACCACAAACACATAGTCTATGATCTAGATACGCTATTCAAATGGGAAGACATCCACAAATAACATACGGAACTTATAATCAATCATACATCAGATCTAACATGCATATTCATCATAATAATCAAACCAAGATCTTTACAAAATCATTAAACCAACATATAAATCCAAAAACCGATAAAAATCAGAACTTTATCAAGTATTCATCAATGACCCAGGCAGTATCAATGTTTAGCCTAGATTCATGTTCAAAACATCAAGAACAGAAGTGTAAAACAGAAACATAGTATCAACAAGACAATCAAACAAAAAAGATGTAATCTTGAAAACCGAATAAGCTAATACTAACGAACCCGGATCCAAAGCTTCAATCTTTGCACTTCAATCACTCTCCAAACTCCTAAAATCGCCCCGAAAAACCTTGTAGACGGCAAAAACTAGAACTCTTGACATAATGGCTATCAAATCCCTTTTATTCGCAAATTAAGGTTTTTTCTCGGTTTATAAGTCCCTCTCGTACCGTGAGATAAACTCCACAGTCCTTCGCGTACCGTGAAGGACAGTTTAGTCAGGCACTGGATTAGAACTCCTCGCGTACCTCGAAACCTTCTCAGTCACTCTTCGCATACCGCGAAGAACTTGAATTTCAACTTTTTAACTTTATTTCTTTCGGGCTTCTTCTCATGCTCGATTCTTTCATGATTACACTTAATATTCCACACGAGCTCCTAAATACATAACAAAGACTCAATATGGAACAAAAACGACTCAAAACAAATGTAAAACTAACTAAAACACACGAAAAGATTAGGAAATAAGATGTGTGCTTTGCATTACATCACTTCCCATCACCAACGATGAGTTCCATGTCGCCTTGTTTCAGCTTCTTCCACTTTTCAAGCTCCTGCAAAACATTAACGATGTGATAAGCACATCTATTATCAAATACCCATGTGTCTCTAGAGACAGTAAAAAGTTCAATAACATAAATAGAAATACCTAAAGATTTGCCTTCACTGTTGGCTCTCTTCGATCTCAGCTTTGGCTAGATATTCAATGAAGTTACATTTCCAGTGCCCCATCTTGTTGCATTGAAAGCACTGACACTCCTCAGAAGGGGGTGGTTTGGGTTTAGCAACTTGCTTATTGGTGGTGTTGGTGGTGGTGGTGGTGGCAGGCATGGTAGCAACATTAACTTTCTTTTTGCCTTTGTTGTTATAACCCCTTTTCTTGGTTTTGGGCTTGTTAGCATCAGCAGATCTGACCATTAAGACTTGATTAGTGTTACCATGAGCTCAGGCACAGTCTTGACCCATTCGTTCATATTGAAATTCATTATGAACTGGTCATAGGAGTTAGGGGGAGAGTTCAAGAAGAAGTCTGCTGCCATCTCATCCTGCACGGGATATCCAAGTTTGTTCATTTGTTCGACGTATCCTTTCATCTTAAGCACATGATTGCTCACAGAGGTGCCCTCTTGCATTCGGCAGCTTAAGAGCTACTTCATGGTGTCGTAGCGCTCTTGACGGGCTTGTTTCACAAACTTGCCTTTAAATTGCACTATCATGGCGTAGGCATCTATGTCTTCTATGTTCTTCTGGAGATCAGGAAACATAGTGGCTTGCATGAGACATGCTACCTCAATGGCATCCTCGCTATGCTTTTCCCATGACTTTCGAGCAGTAGCCGTGTTGTTCTCGGGCTCGTCAGGAACGGGGCCATCTAGGATATAGAGCTTCTTTTCCATCTTGAGAACTATTCTTATACTGCGGCTCCAATCGAGAAAGTTGGTGTTATTGAGTTTTTCATTCTCAATTAAAGACTTGAGAGAGAAAGAGGATTTGTTCTTTTCAGTAGACATCTGTAAAGTAAGCAAGAAAATATTATTAGTATTTTGGATGTGTTAATTCTTATATTAATGACCCATGGCAAGTATAGAGTAAGAATAGAGAATCTGGTTATATCAGTTGGTAATGGTGGTGATGTGTTGCAAAACACATTTATTTATCATATTTGTTTTTGTTCATTTTAGCTAGTTTTGTATTCGTTTTTATTGGTTTTTGGTTCACACTGAGTCTGGATCACGTTTGCAGGTATTCATGTGCAAAAGAAGCAGAAACCGAAGGTTAAATCATGGGGAAATCGAGCACATAAGGAGAGGCGAAGAAAAGAAAAGAAGAAAATAAAAAAATATAGAAAAATAGGTCTTCTCGCCACGCGAAGAGTAAGCCTCGGGTTTTGGAGACACGCCAAGACTAGGAAAATTGAGCCCGACGAGATTGTCCTTCGGGCCACGTGAAGAGTTTTTTTCCCATGTTCGCGACACGCGAACTTCCTAAAATCCGGCAAAACCCTAATTTCAAATATTTAAAGAATTTGAATGTCATTATGTGAGGAGTTCGACTTTAATCCATCACATTAGAGAGTTTAGGCGATTTTGGGAACAGATAGAGCAATTGAAGTCAAAGATTGAAGCTTGTGAGAGAGTATTAGTTAGACATTAATCGTTCGGCTTATGCTATTAATGTTCTTGTGTTTAACTAGTTCAATTGATACTATGTTCTTGATCTTTGGTACTGAATTGTTGTGTTTGAACATGTTTCTTGGCTAAACGCTTAGATACTACCTAGGTTTTGATGAATAATTGATGAAAGATTGGATTTTTATTGGTTTTTGGTAATATTTTATGGTTTCACACTATTGTAAAGAATCTTACTACAATTGATCTCTTGTATATGCATGCTTAGTACTGATTTATCATTGATTTATGTTCCGCATGTGTCTTGTTGAATGTCTTTCAGTTATAGATGCATGATTAGGTCACTTACTGTATGTTTGTGATTGCTTATGGTGTTTCTAGACGTAGTAATCCATAGGAAAGTTAGTTGGTGGTTTATTAGAACTGGGTATTCTTCCTAACTCAATAGCTGAAAGGTGAGAGGTAGTCGGTTAGTCTTTGGTGTTAGGTGACTAGGTGTAAAGGCTCTGAAAGGAGGTTTCCCTAGGTTTCTTAGTATCTTTGCTAGTCTGTGTCTTGTTGATTGTTCTTGGATTACCCCTTGCATTCTTCGGATGTATTGAGACAGTGAGACTGAAAGGTAATCTGCCTTTAGGGTACTTTAGTGTTGTTGGAGGGACTGAAAGGTGATCCAACTAACCGGTGAGCATTATACAATCTTTAGAGTTTCCTTCTGGTCACACCTGGAATTGATCAGGGATCCACTAGGTTGTTTAAAGGTGTCATACTTTAGAATCCCAGTTCCATCATAGTTATTATAACCGAGAAAAATATGAGGTTCATAATTAGGATTCTTATCTAGGTAGTGCTTTCTCCATTCTTGATTTCATCTAAGTCTCCTGAGTGATAGTTTGTTGTCATTAGTTCTTAGTTTATTGTTTATTTAGTTATTCCTAGTTCGTAGAATTCTCCCCAAACCAAATATTTTAGTTCTTTGTCATGTCTCATGGGTTCGATATCCGGACTTCCATTAGGCTGTATTACAATTGATAGGTACATGTATATGTCATTGTGGTCTACTTTAAAGGTTATCTAGAGTTTAACTAGAGTGTCTAGGTTAGTTTTTGTTTAGTTTTCATAGACCATACTGAGTACATCATGTTTTTGGCGCCGTTGCTAAGGATACTTGGCAATAGCAAAGTTAGCTTCTATTAGTTCTTTTTTAGGTTATTTTTTTTTGTGTTTAGTTTAGTTTAGTAGTTTATTTCTTTTTTATCTTAGGTCTTATTTGTTTTTTTTGTCATATTTTCTATTTATGTGAGTCGTAGTTAGAGTTTTTCTTCTTTCTTTAGTCTTTCTTCTTTTGTTTTTCTTTCAAGTTTATGCAACATACTCAATCATAGGGATCACCCCATTTTGCTGCTTCTTAAGAGCCCGAGCGAGAACTTCATGACCGCAGCCACAAATTTCGCGAGCGTTTGAGTGATTTTTGTGAGAGAAAGGTATGCATTCTGATTCCTATTATTCATATGGGTGACGATGATCCACGTGTTAGACGTATCGTTCACCAAAGATCTTGTGATGGATTCACAGGGGCTAGGTCTTCTATCACCCGCCCAAAAGTGCCCAACACTAATAATTGGCAAATTCCATCTCATGTTATGAGTACCATCACTAACGCTACTCAGTTCCATGGACTTGAGGATGAGGATGCACAGGACATCTGTCCTACTTTACCCGTATTTGCGATACCTTTCGCATTACTGGTGCGACTGATGACACAATCTATTTGTGTTATTTCCCATTTACGCTCTCTGGTCATTCCGCTGCTTGGTTGGACACCCTGCCTAAGGATTCCATTACCACTTAGGCAGATATGCAGGCCAAGTTCCTGAAAAAGTATTATCCATCGTCTAAGACCACTCGTCTAAGGCCGCTCGTCTGAGGGACCAAATTCACTCTTTTCGCATGGATCCTAACGAGCCTTATCATATGGCGTGGGAGTGTTTCAATACTCTACTGAGTAAGTGCAACCTACATGGTTTATCTGATTGGGCACTCATGGAGAAATTCTATAATGGAGTAACTTTCGAGAAGCAACAGATGTTCAACACTGCTACAGGTGGGCATATCATGGAGAAGGAGCCCGAGGAGTGTGAAGAAATGTTCGAGAGCTTTGCTTTAGCCGAGCAATAGCAGCCGTCTTCTGTTAGGAATTCCATCCCTACTACTAGGACTGCCACCTCATCTACTAGAGGTGTTCATTAGGTCACACCTGATACTAGCATGGAAGCTAAACTTGCGGCTATGGCAAAAGAGATTAAGGAGGTGAAGATGAGTGTTAAGAAATATGAGGTGTGTACAGGAGGCCACGACACCATAGATTGCCCTGTCAGCCAACGAGAACAGGTAGATTTCGCAGGGAACCCAAACCAAGGATTTAACAATTCCTTTGGCAATTCATATAACTCGGGATGGAGATCTGACGGGAAGCCACTTGGGTTTCACTCGTGCCAGAAACAGTTTGGCAGTGGAGATGCATGCATAAGTTCGGGGGCAGTGATAGAGACAAGAAGATAGAGAAGATGTTGGAAAACCAAACTCAGATGCTTGTTGAGCTGATTGTGAGAGATAAGGAGACCCAGCAGAGGCTTGATGTGCATGACACCTTGCTGAGAAATCAGCAATCTGCATTCCTAGATCGGCAGCGCATAGTGGGAGACATTGCAAATCATCTGAATGAAAAGCAAGAAGTTTCATCTTCGAGCTCTAAGGCAACCATGATGACAGTGACGACCCGCAGCGGTCGAGGAGGAGAGAATGAGAAGTCTCCGGTGGAGGATGAAGAACCGGTGAAAGAGGAGATCGAGATGGAGACCCCTTGGAGGGCGCATATGAGGTGAGTCCCAGCAAGTACCACGCCGAACAGTGAGTCTCCTGTTGAGAAAGTAGTAGAGGAGAAGAGTGAGGCGAAGAAGAAGATTCCCAAGGTTGATTTGAGCCGTGTTCCATATCCTGCCCGTTTTATGCAGCATAAATTTGCCAAGGATTATGGACGTTTTCTGGATTTATTCAAACAGCTCAAAGTAAATCTTCCATTTGTCGAGGTACTCCAACATATGCCTAAATATGCTTGATATGTCCAAAATTATACATGTTTTGCATGCATAATAATCCCCATATTATAGTACTAATTGATTAATAACCTCGCAATTGATACCTAAAACGCTAATATTTACAATTGCAGGTTATTCGGTGCTCCAAGATAAACAAAGCAAAAACCAGCGTAAAACATGAAGAAATCAAGCTTTTGGAGGACCAAACCCAAGCATTGACCCCCAAGAAGTCAAACCAGGTCAAACCAAGTCAAACCATCAGCTAAAAGACAAATCTGGGAAGCAGTAGGGCATTGCACAGTCGTGCAATGCCATGCACGGCCGTGCAAAGGCTTTTATGCTCTCCCAGACCCCGGTAAACTGTCCTTTGTACCCTTTTTGATTCCCGAGGTGTTTGCATGCCCGTGCAATCCAATATACGGCCGTGCATTGCTCATTTTGAGGCCTATAAATAGGTGGCTTGAGTTCTTCATTGAGGCATCCCTTACACACCCCAAGAACACACCAGAGAAAGCTTATTTCGTAGCTAGAGTGTATTAGTAGTGAGTAAAGGGGCTCTTCCTCCTTATTCCGTACTAGGGGAGCCTACGAAACTCGGCGTTATGCTAGTTAGTATGGCCATTCATGGCTAGACTATTTGTATTGCTAGGGTGAAGATGAAGTTTGGTGCATGTTAATGTTTAACGTATTAATCCAAGTGATGTGTTTATGTCTTTAACTATTCGTCCTTAAAACCACCATTTTGGTGGGCTTTTTTTATTGTCTAAATCCGTCTTTATATTTGTGAGTGTTTTTTTTTATTTTTAAAGTGTAAAACCTTTTTAATCAAGCTTCTCTTGAAGCTTGTACGTCTTTATACAAGTAGAGATTGATAAGCCAAGGCTTGGTTAACACTATTAAGGGCGTACGTCTTTATACGAACTTATTATGCAACCAAGAATTGGTGAACTCATGTTGGGAACGGTACGTCTTTATACTTGGTCCCATTGTTACACCGCCTCCCGATGAGCAAAATATAATCACCTATTTAACTCTAATACAAAGCATTTTACGTTCGATGTCTTAAACCAACCCGGAGATAACCATTCGAAGGGTTGAGGGTAATTGTTGTCCTTAACGGGAGGCACTACCACTTGTTAAAGCTTTTAAATTTGCAAATAAAATGTCATGAGGACGAGGCTCTAGCGGTGACCCGGGTCACACATTTGTAGTAGTCATATAACAGGATTAGTCAACTTAACATTATCACGTACCAAGCGGATTCGAAACCCAAATCAATACTATTCGTAACCGGATCATTTCCGACATATTTACTTTCCTGTTATTTATTATTCTATTCGTTACATTTCTGTTACACACTTCACGCACGTTTTTACTTTTCTGCTATTTAATTTACCGCCATTTATTTTTCTGTTGATGTCGCCCAGACGGTCTATAAAAACTAACTATAAAACCTAACCTTGACACTCTAGCTTTAAATTTATAAATCTAGACTCAACCTAATACAATACCACACAATCAGCAAGTGTACCGATCAATGTAGCAAATTCAAATGAAGTCCAGATATCAAACCCACGAGACACTAGCGACAACTCTATCTAGACTCTGACTCAACTAACTAAACTGAATTATATTGGGGGGTTTGTGTTGTCAACTATAACTAATGAAATTTCTAACTATCGATACCAAATATAAAGCAAGAGACTTTAGACAACTCACAAAAGGGAAAAGCACTACCTAGACTCTGAATCCTATGCATGTACCTTGGAAATCTCTCGGATACGGAAACTATGATGGAACCGGGCTCTTAGAATACGACACACTTAGACAACCTAGTGGATCCCAGATCATTCTCCGGGTGTGACCTAACAGGAAACCCTAAGGGACGTGTAAACTCACCGGTTAGTTGGATCACCTCAGTTATCTCCAACAACACGAAAGTACTCGCTAGACAGATTACCTCTCAGTCTCACTATCTCAATACACCTTTCAGTGAAAGGAGTAACTTGAATTCACTTGATAAGACACGGAATAATAATGAGTGCTAAGAAACCCTAGGAACCCTCCTTTCATAGCAGTTCACCTAAAAACCCTAACACCACAGATTACCCGACAACTTCGCACCTCTCAGCTATTGAAGTAGGCAGAATACTCAATTCTAATAGACTCTCAATCGATGTTCCTATGGATACAAGACAGTAAACCATAAACCAATCACATGCACACAGCTAGCGACTTAATATGCAACCATACATGAAAGACATTCACAAAGCATCATATGGAACATTCAATAGATCATAAATCTAGATCAAATATGCATACACATCCAATCAAACAAAACCAATTCTTTACTTTAACGTTAATCCATCAACAAATATCCAAAATCAAACCAATTAACAAAACATAATCATCAAAATCTAGGTAGTTCAAGAAATCTAGCCTACTACCATCATCAAAACATCAATACAAAGTCTAATATTCAGAATCATAGTGCAAGATCGATGAATCAAAAAGCAAAATATAAGAAACATAAACCGAAAAGATGATAATCCAATCGATCCACGCATCCAACGCTTCAATCCTTGATCCCTTGAGACTTCTCCCACTCAAAATCACCAAAAAACCTCTACCTTTAAGTCTGGAATCGTCTTCTAAACCCTTGAAATGGACTTAAGTTTTATACCAAGAAAATACCTAAAAATCTGCGTAATTGGGGTCTCCCGCGTACCGTGAGAGACAAGATAGTCGCGACTGAAAACCCACCCTTCGCGTACCACGAGGGGGAAGTCCCTACTGGCTCGCGTACCGCGAGGAGTACATATTGACAGAAAGTTTTATCCTTTTCTTGTTTCACCTAGTTCGCTCGTGCCTTCACCATACTTGATCGTTTAAGCTCCAAACTCACCCGATTTCCTACAAAACATGGCACAAGTAAATACTTACTATAAATGACTCAATATGACTCGAAAACTATACAAAAATGACACGAAACACATAGGAATAAGAGGTGTGCTTTGCAACACATCAAACATCCCCACACTTAACCTTTTTTCGTCCTCGAAAAAGATCTCTGCAATGGAATCACAACTGGAACACAAGCTTTAATAATCTTATAATTTCATAGAACAGATATAATCACGCGTTAAAATGCAACAAATGATATTTCGATCCGACTAAACCCAACACCAACTATCAAGCTCCCGTTTGTGTTCTAAATTCTACATTACAAAGCATATCAATCTATCTATGGGTCTCACACTTAAGAGCTACAGTTCTACCTACTCCCGTCTCACGGTCATGTTTAGGCACGGGTTAAACCGTATAGATTTCTCCCACCACTTTAAACTAAGATTCATAGGTTTTAGAAATTAAGATGAAATAGGGAATGAAATGTCAATGAGCACAATCAAAAGTATGAATCAACCTCCCTAGTGGTGCGTCTCCCAGGTAACCTCCCTAGTGGTGCGTCTCCCAGGTCACCATCCCAGAAGGTAGCACATAGGATGCAGTTTATCAATTAAGCACATAAGAAATCAACTTAGAGGCGTATTCATAGAGTCACTATCCCCGTGGGAAACACATAAATCAATCTTATTTATCCAATATTGTAAGCTCATGATATGCTATTATTAATGCGGGCGCCACTGAAACTCAGATTTATTCTCATAAAAAGATAGTGGTGTGCCAAAAAAATTTCAAAAACCTCTAAATTTTAACTTAACGTGGTACCTATCACTCTATGTTAACAGTTTCAGTTTTACCGACACCCTAAGATGAATACCCACAAGATATCATGACTTAATTCAATTAATTAACCTAAACAACACGCACATGATATTTAAGCTTTCAAATGGGTTGGATCTACCAAAACATCACAAATTAGACGCGTTTTCTATCATTTATTCATTTAGACTCACAAAAGCAGATCCAGTTATACATATCATCTTCCATTTTGCTTGCAAAAACTCTAATTCAAAGGACATTTTTTTGAAAAATTATTTAATTTTTTTTTACTCTTTGTAAAAAGAAAAACAAACTTAACTAAACTAGACTCAAGACGTTTCCCATCCCCACACTTGAACGACACATTGTCCTCAATGTGAACCAAGAAACAACGAAAAATAAAATTAAAGACTCAAAAGTAGACAAAAAATAGTAAAGTGGAAACGACTTAGCCGGTAATGATAGCATGATTCTGTCCAGCTTCGTTCTTCCACTAGTGCAACCGTATAACATTTCATTCGCGGCTTGCACAAACTCTCTGTTGGGTTCCCTTTACATGAATATAAGATTTGAATCAACTCCTGCAAAATAAATCTCACAGCAAACCCAAACAGACTCAAAATAAAACCAAAACTTATACAAACTATACACTCGGGTCTAACCCGAGAAACAAACCTAATCAGGAGGCTTCTCCTTTATGTCGCCCCCGTTCGGCCCGTTTAGTGTAATTGGTCTACCACCGATTTGACAAACTTTGGTGGTAGACCTTAAATGGGTTTTGAAAAATCTAAACGGGTCGGTCCACCAATATTTAAACTTACCTGGACCAAACCTGATACGTGGCATGTAATGTGGTACATGATCATCTCTAGTATTTTGCATCCTATGATCCTTGTATGACCATCCCCGGACCCTCAACACATGCCAGTCCATACGTCTATGTGCCCTGTCCTGTGGTCGTGCTGATCTGGGTGGTGATCCACCATTTACTACCTCCACGGGCTCTTGCTTCTCTCTCTCTTGGGTGCACTGTGGTGGGTCCGACACTAGCTCTATCACGTGCACCTCCTCTTCTATCCCCACACTTGGCCCTTGATATAATAGATCTTTAAGGAGTTTCAGATCGCCAAGTGCGAAACTCTCTTCACTAGGAGTCGGAATGTCCACCAACTCATCACCGAACTCATCCTCCCAGGATGGGACCTGCTCCTCAACACTCTCTTCCTCTTCACCAAACATCAATCCTATGGACTCAGAGGAATCCACATCGTCCTCTTCTTCTTTGTCTCTACTCCTAGGGCCAAATCATTCTTCGAATTCCTCCTCAACTATTGGATCATCATCACCACTATCACTCTAAGAGAATTCATAAACGTCGGGCCGAATTTGCTTAACACCCTGTAGAACCGAAGGTGGGACTAAGAAGTCCATTTTCGTCGTCGGTTCTATCTACGATTCTTGTAAATTATCATCATCACAAGACAAGTGTAAACAATCGTATGGAACTTTGTGATCTTGCATGATATCAGTGTAAAATTCATTACTAACGCAATCAAGGTCAGAATACTTACCTGGAGATGGGACTTGTGTTGCACCTTCTGTCACTATTACCGGCACTTCGTCCGTTGTTGCCTTCAGTTCTGGAATTTCTAGAATCACTTCTCCTGATGCAGTTTCAGTTCCGATCACATTCCCTTCACGGTCATAAATCACATGTTCCATATTAGTCGGCCGATGTGATCCAATGCGAGCGATTAAAGCCTCGATGTCTTTCTCATATTGCTCATTTGCCTCTTTGCACCAGGCATTCAACTCCTCTTGAGTTCTGTATTCCTTATATGGTTGTACATACGGATAAGCATGATCATAGCAGTCTGCATAAAATCCCGATGAATATGGGAAATGACGAGTAAAATGGGGTCGTCCACAGATCTCACACATAATGACAAAAATATTAGACAGACTCAAGATACAAGCTAAACACACTAAAAACAAAGACTCACAAAAAGACACACAAACTAGACTCAAAAAAATACAAAAGACTCAAAACACAAAAAGACCAAATAATCAGTTAAGTTCAATCAAAGTTAGATACGCTATCGCCTAAGTGTCCCCGGCAACGGCGCCAAAAACTTGATGTCACCCAGACGGTCTATAAAAACTAACTATAAAACATAACCTAGACACTCTAGCTTTAAATTTTTAAATTTAGACTCAACCTAATACTAGACCACACAACCGGCAAGTGTACCAATCAATGTAGTAAAGTCAAATGAAGTCCGGATATCGAACCCACGAGACACTAGTGACAACTCTATCTAGACTTTGACTCAACAAACTAAACTGAATTTTATTGGGGGGATTTGGGTTGTGAACTATAACTAATGAAATTTCTAACTATCGATACCAAATATAAAAGCAAGAGACTTTAGACAACTCACAAATGGGAAAAGCACTACCTAGACTCTAAATCCTACGCATGTACCTTGGAAATCTCTAGGATACAGAAACTATGATGGAACCGGGCTCTTAGAATACGACATACTTAGACAACCTAGTGGATCCCAGATCATTCTCCGAGTGTGACCTAACAGGAAACCCTAAGGGACGTGTAAACTCACCGGTTAGTTGGATCACCTCCCAATTATCTCCAACAACACTAAAGTACTCGCTAGACAGATTACCTCTCAGTCTCACTATCTAAATACACCTTTCAGTTCAAGGAGTAACTTGAATTCACTTGACAAGACACGGAATAACAATGAATGCTAAGAAACCCTAGGAACCCTCCTTTCAGAGCAGTTGACCTAAAAACCCTAACACCACAGATTACCCGACAACTTAGCACCTCTCAGTTATTGAAGAAGGTAGAATACTCAATCCTAATAGACTCTCAATCGATGTTCCTATGGATACAAGACAGTAAACCATAAACCAATCACATGCACACAGCTAGCGGCCTAATATGCAACCATACATGAAAGACATTCACAAAGCAGCATATGGAACATTCAATAGATCATAAATCAAGATCAAATACGTATACACATCCAATCAAACAAAACCAAGTTCTTTTACTTTAACGTTAATCCATCAACAAATATCTGAAATCCAAAATCAAACCAATTAACAAAACATAATCATCAAAATCTAGGTAGTTCAAGAAATCTAGCCTACTACAATCATCAAAACATCAACACAAAGTCTAATATTCAGAATCATAGTGCAAGATCGATGAATCAAAAAGCAAAATATAAGAAACATAAACCGAAAAGATGATAATCCAATCGATCCACGCATCCAACGCTTCAATCATTGATCCCTTGAGACTGATCCCACTCAAAATCGCCAAAAAGCCTCTACCTTTACGTCTGGAATCGTCTTCTAAACCCTAGAAACGGACTTAAGCTTTTATACCAAGAAAATACCTAAAAATCTGCGTAATTGGGGACTCCCGCGTATTGCGAGGCCCATGGGTCCAGTCTCTCGCGTACCGCGAGAGACAAGATAGTCGCGACTGAAAACCCACCCCTCGCGTAACGCGAGGGGGAAGTCCCTACTGGCTCGCGTAACGTGAGAAGTACATATTGACAGAAAGGTTTATCCTTTTCTCGTTTCGCCTCGTTCGCTCTTGCCTTCACCATACTTGATCACTTAAGCTCCAAACTCACCCGATTCCCTATAAAACATTGCACAAGTAAATACTTACTATAAACGACTCAATATGACTCGAAAACTATACAAAAATGACATGAAACACGAAGGAATAAGAGGTGTGCTTTGCAACACATCATTTGTCATTTACTTTCCTGTTCCACAAGCACACAAAGCTCACTCACTAATTAAACTGGATAAACATTATTAAAAGTTGAGTATTGGAATTCGGCCGTGTTCGTTGGTTCGATACTTGGTTCTTACCTAAACTATATTACGCTACGATAGGTGCACTTGCCTATCGTGTGTTTTTAAGTTAAAGTAGTTATCATTTTATAAATTTAAAACCTGATCTCGTGAAACCATAATCTCTAAATATTATTATAAAATATTTAACTACATCAAAATTCACACATCAAGTTTTTGGCGCCGTTGCCGGGAACACGGTGATTTCAAGAAAAATTCAAGTTAAAGGATTAACCTATCAATTTCTATTTGTTTCTCTTGTTACGTTTGTTACAGGTAGTGTATGATCCATAGCTCCATTACTGGTTTATATCAACCTTTCGAAGAGCCCAAAAGATTCTTTCACCACCGAATATGAGAAAACCGTACTAGAAGAATGGCCGTTGAAAACTGCACTATTTCCGATTTCGCAAGACCGTCACTAAAGGATTTGGGGTCTAGTATCACAAGGCCAACGGTTGACGCTAACAACTTTGAGATCAAATATCATGTGATCCACATGATCCATTCATCATGCACTTTCCATGGATTACCCGATGAGGATCCACATGCCCACATTGCAAATTTCCTTGAAATTTGTGACACTTTCAAACTGAATGGAGTGTCGAATGACGCAATTCGCCTTCGAATGTTTCCCTTTTCCTTAAGGGAATGAGCTAAGGCATGGCTAAACTCTCTTCCTACTGGTTCAATCATTACATGGGATGATCTAGCTCAGAAATTCCTGTCGAAATACTTCCCGCCAGCTAAAACTGCTAAACTAAGAAATGATATCACCTCTTTCACTCAGGATGATGGTGAATCACTATATTAGGTATGGGAACGCTTTAAGGACATGTTAAGGAAATTTCCTCACCATGGGCTAGAAGTTTGGTTACATGTATCATCATTCTGCAATGGGTTGCATAATCAAGCTCGTCCGACACTCGACGCTACTGAAGGTGGTATTTTTAGAAACAAGAGGCCACATGAAGCTTACAACCTAATTGAGGAAATAGCTATGAACAGCTATCAATGGTACAGTCCAAGAAACACCAGGGGATCAAGGCAAGGAGTTCATTCTATCGATACTGTCACATCACTTTCTACTCAAGTAGACGCCCTCACCACTCGACTCAATCAACTTAGTAAGGGCAAGACCGCCTATGAGGCTACTGAATAAGTGAAGAGTATCACCACTAATACCGAGCGGGTTGACTTTATCAGAACAAATCGCCTACAAAACAACCCCTATAGTAATACCATCCAAACTTCAGCCGGAAGGATAACAACAATCAGGGACAATCTGGCTTCGCACAACAACAGTTTCAACAAAGACCACCTCAAAACTATCAGCCTCGTCAACAATTTCAAGGAACTCGCAAACCAAGCAACGGGTTAAGCTTAGAGGACGCAGTAACTAAGTTAATCTCAACAACGGAAAGTCAAGCCCTTCTAGCGGATTCCCATCACAAACAATATGAGGAGAAGTTTAGTCTTCACGAAGCTGAGTTTAGGACACATAAAGCGACTCTACAGTCCATTGAAACACAATTAGGGCAAATTGCAAAACTTCTATCCGAAAGACAACCAGGATGTCTCCCAAGTAATACCGAAACCAATCCAAAAGAAAATGTAAGTGCTGTCACTCTGAGAAATAACAAGGTTTATCTAAAGCCACCAATTCCAGAAGAAGAAGTTCAATCAACAAGGAGAGAGATATTCACCGGAATACCGCTTCGTCCACATATCGCAGAAACAACTACCCAAAAACCACAATCAAAGATAACTCCACCTTCTGCTTAAGTGGATACTCTTCCAAAAGTTCTGACAAAGAGAACGTTCCATTCCCACATACCATACCCAGGAAGGTTAGTAAAGCAGAAGACTGACGAAGAATATGAGAAACTCATTGAACTATTAAGCCAGATCCATGTCAATCTTCCTTTCCAAGATATCATACAACAAATGCCTAAGTATGGACGTTTCTTGAAAGATTTCCTTACAAAAAAAAGAAACATGGAGGAAGCAGTAAAAAGGACTAATCATTGTGTCGCTCTCATTGAAAGATGCCTTCCAAAGAAACTTTCAGATCCTGGAAAGTTCTCTCTACCTTGTTCTATCGGACCATTACCAATAACCTTTGCGCTCGCTGGCCTAGGAGCAAGTATGAATGCAATGCCGTATGTCATGTTTAAAAGGTTAAATATTGGGAATCCATGACCTATCAATGTAACTATCGAACTCACAGATGGATCAGTCAAATCACCCATAGGAGTCATTGAGAAATTACTAGTAAAACTCGGCAAGTTTTTCTTCCCTGTCGATTTCATGGTTTTAGAAATAGGACCCAACTATTTTGTACCTCTGATTTTGGGTCACCCATTCTTAGCCACTGCTCGAGCCATTATTGTTATAAATGAAGGAATCTTGACACTTCGTGTCGGAAAACAATCAGTGACCTACAACATAGGGGGGAATGAATGCCTATCTAATGATCCATTTGAAATTGCCCAATTCATCGATACTAATCTGGACTACCAACTGAAGAAAGCTAAGGAATTAAACAAAGGAAAGAAACTGAATCTTGGGAAGGATTTTGAAAACACTGACTGGATCGATGAGCACTTTGACAAGCTGCCAAAACTGAAGGACTTGAATAAAGGAACAGGAGATACGGTGGAAGTCGATGGCTCCCACCCAAAGAAAGACTGATGAAACACGTACGGGTCGGGATAAAGACCCTTAAATAAATGTAGCGCTTCCGGGAGGCAACCCGATGATCATGAATAAATTGAGAGGTTGGTGCATACGGAAGAATCATGGATCTCAGGTTTGACTTTTCAAATTTAAGTTTCTCATACTTCAGCCCCATACCCTCTCGATACTAGGAACTTAATAACTTAACTACTACATTTTATTTTCTTTGTCTGCTTTTATGTTTTCCCTTATGTGTCAGGTAGAATAATATCACCAAATAGTCTCTCTACTTCTTTGAGGAATCACACTCCATCTCTACAACCTGAGGAATCGGAAACAACATCAAATTTCTGTGAAATTCGATGAAGTCTGTGAAGCAATGTGTTGACAGCACCAATAAGTTTTGGCCTTAGGTTATACACCGAATTGACCGGGGGAGTACCGGTTTCTTTTCCCTTAAAACATCATGCATTTAAATTCCTGCATATCATTTCATTACATGCATTTGTTCATTGAGGGCAATACACAGTTTTATGTGTGGGGTGGGGAATTAAGAGATTAAGGACTACTTGTAATCTCAAAGCAGTAAAATTTCAACTTGTGATTTTCTACCCATTTGACTAAATTTTTACAAAAACCTACCTTTTGTAAAACCCGGAAAATTTTCAAAATTTTAAACCCTAATATTTAAAACCTCTTTGAGTTCGCACCTAATTAAATAAAATGAATACATGGCTAGTAGAAACAAATGAATATTATGCATAACGATTCGCTAAAACCCTATCCCATCCGTTTTAATATGAGGAAAATCAAGCCTATTACACATCATCAAATTTTTGGCGCAATATATAATTTTTCGCATGCTCTTGCGTTTGGCATTACTGAGTGTTTTTCGATTGAATTTTATGCATAATTAGAACTTGTGTGACTTATACATATCAAGACCATGAACTAGTAGAAGTATGAAAGTGATTGAGGCACCTAGGACTTTATTACCCTTATCCTTAAATCCAAAAATCCAAAAAATATAATTCGCTTAGATAGCCCTTTGAGCCTTAGCCTTTTCTTTTCTACTACCTACAATTATCACCCAACCCGCTTTTCGTAAACATCGGTTATTGGCTAACTGTCTTCAAAAGGGGAAAAATTATCCTATGTCGTTATTTCAAGTTTATTACCATTGAGGAAACTTTGGAAAGAATCTGTTTCACTCAAAGGAATTGGAATATACAAGAAGGTGGATGTATTAGGAAGAAAAAGCCGAACTATCTGCAAGGAATTTATGAAAATATTATTTCAAAGAAATTGCGGAAAAAGAATTATTGAAGAAATTGTCTTGATACAAAATATATATATATATATATATATATATAAAGAGAGAGAGAGAAAGGAGAAAAGAAAAAGAAAGAAGTTGGTCTTTTACCGGTTAGACCTTAAAGAGCTAGATATGCATTCCTTTGATTTTAATTTGCTATTCTACCTTCATTTCGCAAAGCCTGAATTACCGCCCGAGCTCCGAGAGAAAGTTTTCAAAGCAACTAGTGATGTAAGAAAACGGTGGCGCAAGCAAGAACAACTGCCACCATTCTGCGGCCTGTCAAAAAGTGCCGCCAAAATAAGAGCCAAAAGATACGAAAAATGTGTGAAGTGTGGCAACTGGAGCCATAATGGAAAATGTAGCAAGAATCAAACTCATTCCCAAAGTGAGTATACGCATTTGATCAAAGTTGGAGCTGTTAGGCTACAAGCCGAAAGATCCATACGGAGAGACAGCAATGTGTACTACGCAGTAAGGAAAGAGTTTGCACTAATGAGAAATCTTGGTCTTGGCAATCTGACCATAAACGAGTACTCAGATTAGTTATACCCTCATGATCCGAGTACTGTAAAAGGACCTGTTAGTATTTTCCATTTTAACCCATGAAGTCGTAGATGTGTGTTTCACGATAGCTGCAGCCTTTAAAACCTTTTAGTCCCTAAAACCCCAAAAGGATTTTCATCTTCACCCCTTTATTTTTATTTTAGCCACATTACAACCCTTTTAAATTCCTCTTGATTCATGCACTACTTAGTTAATTGGTGGAGACTTGATTTGCATACAAGTTTATGATCATTGCGTATTTCGATTCAAACTTCACTGTTCCACTTAACTGACATTATCCATACATATATAACCCTAGAGTTGAGTAACATTGTGAGGAGTGAAAAGTTTATGCATAGTTGAAGTTCTAGTAGCCTTGTCACGGATTCCATCATAGAAAAATACAAAAATAGAATAAGCTACTCAAGAGTTATCCTAGAAATTCCAAGTACTTGGAGTTTCATTTCCTTTGTAAAAATTTTTAGTTATGGGTATGATCATGCATGAGTTTGCTTGAGGACAAGCAAAGTCTAAGTGTGGCGTATTATGATATGCCCTAAATTATACATGTTTTACATGCATAATAATCCCCATATTATGGTACTAATTGATTAATAACCTCGCAATTGATACCTAAAACGTTAATATTTCACAATTGCAGGTTATTCGGTGCTCCAATATAAACAAAGCAAAAACCAGCCTAAAACATGAAGAAATCAAGCTTTTGGAGGACCAAACCCGAGCATTGACGACCCCCAAGAAGTCAAACCAAGTCAAACCAGCAGCTAAAAGATAAATCTGGGAAGCAGTAGGGCATTGCACGGTCGTGCAATGCCATGCATGGTCGTGCAAAGGCTTTTCTGCTCTCCTAGACCCCGGTACACTGTACTTTGTACCCTGTTTGATTCCCGAGGTGGTTGCACGCCCGTGCAATCCAATGCACCGCCGTGCATTGCTCATTTTGAGGCCTATAAATAGATGGCTTAAGTTCTTCATTGAGGCATCCCTTACACACCCCAAGAACACACCAGAGAAAGCTTATTTCGTAGTTAGAGTGTAGTAGTAGTAGTAGTGAGTAAAGGGGCTCTTCCTCCTTGTTCCGCAATAGGGGAGCCTACGAAACTCAGTGTTATGCTAGTTAGTATGGCCATTCGTGGCTAGACTCTTTGTATTGCTAGGGTGAAGATGAAGTTTGGTGCATGTTAATGTTTAACGTATTAATCCAAGTGATGTGTTCATGTCTTTAACTATTCGTCCTTAAAACCACCATTTTGTTGGGCTTCTTTTATTGTCTAAATTCGTCTTTATATTTGTGAGTGTTCTTGATTTTTAAAGTGTAAAACCTTTTTAATCAAACTTCTAATGAAGCTTTTACGTCTTTATACAAGAAGAGATTGATAAGCCAAGGCTTGGTTTACACTATTAAAGTCGTACGTCTTTATACGAACTTATTATGCAACCAAGAATTGGTGAACTCATGTTGTGAACGGTATGTCTTTATACTTGGTCACATTGTTACACCGCCTCCCGATGAGCAAAATATAATCACCTATTTAACTTTAATACAAAGCATTTTACGTTCGATGTCTTAAACCAACCCGGAGATGACCATTCGAAGGGTTGAGGGTAATTGTTATCCTTAACGGGAGACACTACCACTTGTTAAAGCTTTTAAATTTGCAAATCAAATGTAGTGAGGACGAGGCTCTAGCGGTGACCCGGATCACACATTTGTAGTAGTCATATCACTGGATTAGTCAACTTAACATTATCCCGTACCAAGCAGATTTGAAACCCAAAGCAATACTATTCGTAACCTGATCATTTCCGACATATTTACTTTCCTGTTATTTACTATTCTGTTCGTTACATTTCTGTTGCACACTTCACGCACGATTTTACTTTTCTACTATTTACTTTACCGCCATTTACTTTTCTGTCATTTACTTTCCTGTTCCACAAGCGCACAAAGCTCTCTCACTAATTAAACCGGCTAAACGTTAATAAAAGTTGAGTATTGGAATTCGACCGTGTTCGTTGGTTCGATACTTGTTTCTTACCTAAACTATTTTACGCTGCGATAGGTACACTTGCCTATTGTGTGTTTTTAAGTTAAAGTAATTATCATTTTATAAATTTAAAACCTGATCTCGTGAAACCATAATCTCTAAATATTATTATATAATATTTAACTACATCAAAATTCACGCATCAATGCTAAATGAAGATATGTTTTCTAACAAAAAGAAGCTAGAGGAGGTCTCGACAGTTTCTCTTAGTGAGAAGTGTTCTACAGTGGTTCAGATTAAGCTGCAAGAGAAATTGGCAGATCCAGGTCATTTCACGATCCCGTGTTTGTTTGGCGGTTTAACTGTGGACCACGCGTTGGCTGATCTAGGTGCTAGCATCAATCTTATGCCATATTCTATCTATAAGCAGCTAGACCTAGTAGATCTGAAGCCAACGCACATGAGCATATCTTTGGCGGATCGCTCGGTCAAATATCCGTAGGGAGTGGTGGAAAACTTGTTGGTTAAGGTGGATAAATTTGTTTTCCCCATGGATTTCGTTATTCTTGACATGGTGGTTGATGATAGGGTCCCACTCCTCCTAGGACAGCCCTTCTTGCGCACCGCCAAGGCATTGATTGATGTTTTTGATGGGAATATCATACTTCGTGTACGGGATGAGAATGTTACTTTTGGTGCCATGAAATCCGTGAAAGATTCTAGTGATCGGGACGATTCTATTTACTCTATTGATACTTTCATGTCTTTCATGGATGGTCCTCAGGATCATTGTCTAGGAGAGAGTGAGGTTGGAGAGTCCCCGAGTGATCCAGTTGAGTGTAGTATTGGAGGGCCCGCACCGAATCCAGAAGAGTTATCAGACTTGATGCTTGATTTAGAAGAGTTACTGGATTCACCGGTTGAAGACGTGGATGATATGCCAAATGATCTACAAAATATGATGGCAGAATTTGAGGGGATGATAGTGAAAACCCCAAGTGTGGGGATGGAGGAGAATGTAGAGGCTCCAACAGATGTGGAGGAGGAGCGAGAGGACTTGCCACCAGACATACCATTTGAGATACACTTCATGAGCCTTTGCCTGTTATTGCTTATCATTCTGCAGAGGGATATACTGAGTCGCCTCCTAACTCTAGGCCCCCACGTAAGAAGATGAGAGAGATAGGATACGTATGTTGCTCGAGGATAGTGAAAACCCCAAGTGTGGGGATTGTTAGGGGTGAGCGATTGCTTGGATACATGTTATAGGTTATTTTTTAGCCTAGTAGGTTTAAGTACCGGTGGGCAGATCTGAGAGAGAGTTTTAGTAATTGTTTGAGGATTGTCGGTGATTGTTTGCTGAGGATGGTTGGTGTACCACGTAGAAGGAAGGCGGTGCCAAGGAGGATTAAGGAGAAGCCTCCTGATTAGGTTTGTTTGTTTCTCGGGATTAGATCCCGAGTGTAGAGTTTGTATAATTCTTTATGTGCTTTTTGTATTATCTTTGTGTTTTTCAGTGTGGTTTGTTTTCTTTTATTTTTCAGGGAATTCACAAGCTTTTCGGAGAGGAAAAATCATCAGGAACGCATGTCCAGGTAAGTTTTTACATGATTTAATGTTAGAAACACGTTCTAGATGTTTTTGGGAAAAATGGGATTGGATGGCAAAAAATTTTCTAAGTACCAAATTGAATTAACTTTCTATGAAAATCATGTCTTCGCGCCACGTGAAGACCAGCCAGCCTATCTTCGCGACACGCGAAGGCCAAGAATAGTTGACCGGGTCGCGCCACGCGAGGAGGGTCTTACTCTTCTTCGCGACACGCGAAAACCCCCTTTTCCTTCCAAAGTCCCCTTTTATCCCAACACCATTCACCAAACCTTAACAACCACCACGGGACACCTCACGGACGTTCGCACTCAATTTTCTCTCTCTTTGACTTTCATGTCTATGTGATTGTCGTCGATCACGTATGCTTTTCCTGATATTTGTATATTGAGTCTGTTTGAGTGTCCTTTGGTTTATGTCGTGTCAGTTGTTGTTAGATCTGTAAACGAGTCGTGTATTTTGAGTCTTTGAGTATTTTGGTCTTTATCAAGTCTGTACATTGAGTCTGTTTGATGCTGTTTGGGGTTGCTTGAGTTTAATTTCGCAGGTTTGGATCGATTTGTTCGTACTCAATCTCCATTCGAGCAATAAATATCCGAGCTTAATCTAAATGAAAAGGGCACCCTAACGAGTTTTGCTTGCAACTACAAATGATATGCTATACGGTTACACGAGTTTGACTTGGAGGAACAAAGTTGGCAATGATTACGGCAAAATTAACCAGCTAAGTCTAATCCAATTTATTTTTTTGGACTTTTATTTTGTTTTAATTTTAGTCGTCTTCCATCCTACATTGGGGACAATGTAGAGTTTAAGTATGGGAATGGGAGACAGTCGTCTAAGTTTTGTAATTTGAGTCTATTTTAGTATTTTTAGGTAAAATTTGAAAGATTTTCAAAAATGTCCTTGGAATTAATTGCAAATACATGGAGAAATGATAGGTAGAACTACGAACTTCTTGTTGAATAATAATAAAATAAGGATAGAAAGCGCGTCTGATTTGTGATGTGTTGGTAGGCCCAGCCAGCTTTGAAAGCTTAAACATCCTGAGAGTGATAAATAAGTTAATTTGGATATTAAATCAGGATATCTTGTGGGTTCTCATCTTAGGGAACGGTAAAGCTGAAACTGTCAATATAGGGTTATAGGTACCACGTTAAGTTTAAAATTTTATGTTTTGAAAATTCTTTGGCACGTCGCTTTCTCTTTATGAAAATAAATTCGAGATTTGGTGGCGCCATAAATTCCATAATTCCATTTTTTATGAGTTTAATTAATTTGGAAAGTTGAGTATCGCCTACGTGTCACGTGTCAGGTTGCAGTCTGATTGAAACACCACTGGGTTAGATTCTTAAGTGCTTAATTGTTAGAACTGCAGCTTATGTGCCACACGTCGAGTTACAGCTTGATTGAAGCACCACTAGGTAAGGTTTAAATAATATTGATTATAAATGCTCATAACATTCATCCATAATCCATCTAAAGCAAATTTTTGAAACATATAAGTTTTTGTTTGTCGTGGTGGGAAATCTATATGGTTTAACCCGAGCCTTGACATACCTTGAGAAGGAATTAGGCTAAGCTGTGACTTTTTTTGAGTGTGAGACCCATATATAGAATGATAGCTTTGTAATGTGATAAGAAAACACAATTGGGGGCTTGATGAGTTGGTGGTTGGATTTAATCGGATAGAAATATCGACGATTGCAGTTAACGTGTGATTATATTTGAACTAATAAATTAATGAGATTGTGAAAGCTAGTTTTCCAGTTATGATTCCATTGCAGATTCTTTTTCGAGGACGAAAAAAGGTTAAGTATGGGAATGTTTAATGTGTTACAAAACACGTGTATTTATCCTATTTGTTTTTGTTCGTTTTAGCTAGTTTTGTATTCTTTTTTTTCAGTTTTTGGTTCGTACTGAGTCAGGGTCATGTTTGCAAGTATTCGTGTGCCAAAGAAGCAGAAACCGAAGGTTAAATCCCAAAGAAAATCGAGCACACGAGGAGAAACGGAGAAAAGAAAAGAAGAAAATCAAAAATATGGAAAAATAGGTCTTCGCGCCACGCGAAGAGTAAGCCTCAGGTCTTTGCGACACGCCAAGACCAGGAAAAATGAGCCCGGCTAGATTGTCCTTCGCGCCACGCGAAGAGTTTCTTTCCCATGTTCGCGAGACGCGAACTTCCCAAAATCCGGCAAAACCCTAATTTCGAATATTTAAAGAATTCTAATGCCATTATGTGAGGAGTTCGACTTTTAGCCGTCACATCAGAGAGTTTAAGCGATTTTGGGAGCAGAGAAAGCAATTGAAGTCAAAGACTGAAGCTTGTGAGAGAGTATTGGTTAGACAATAATCATTCGGCTTATGCTATTGTTGTTCTTGTGTTTAACTAGTTCAATTGATACTATGTTCTTGATCTTTGCTACTGATTTGCTGTGTTTGAACATGTTTCTTGCATAAACACTTAGATACTACCTAGGTTTTGATGAATAATTTATGAAAGATTAGATTTTTATTAGGTTTTGGTAATATTTGATGGTTTCACACTATTGTAAAGAATATCATTGCAATTGATCTGATGTATATGCATGCTTAGTACTGATTTATCATTGATTTATGTCCTGCATGTGTCTTGTTGAATGTCTTTCGGTTATAGATGCATGTTTAGGTCACTTACTGTGTGTTTGTGATTATTTATGGCGTTGCTAGACGTAGTAATCCATAGGAACGTTAGTTGGTGGTTTATTAGAACTGAGTGTTCTTCCTATCTCGATAGCTGAAAGGTGAGAGATAGTCGGTTAGTCTTTGGTGTTAGGTGTCTAGGTGTAAAGGCTCTGAAAGGAGGTTTCCCTAGATTTCTTAGTATCTTTGCTAGTCCGTGTCTTGTTGATTATTCTTGGATTACCCCTTGCATTCTTCGAATGTATTGAGACAGTGAGACTGAAAGGTAATCTGTCTTTAGGGTACTTTAGTGTTGTTGGAGAGACTGAAAGGTGATCCAACTAACTGGTAAGCGTTATACATTCTTTAGAGTTTTCTTCTGGTCACACCTGGAGATTGATTAGGGATCCACTAGGTTTTCTAAGGGTGGTATACTTTAGAATCCCAGTTCCATCATAGTTATCATAATTGAGAGAAATATGAGGTTCACAATAGGATTCTTATCTATGTAGTGCTTTCTCCATTATTGATTTCATCTAAGTCTCCTGAGTGACAGTTAGTTGTCATTAGTTCTTAGTTTATTGTTTATTTTGTTATTCCTAGTTCGTAGAAGTTCTCCCAAACCAAATATTTTAGTTCTTTGTCGGAGTCTAGTTTTAGTTAGTGTCTGTGTCTCATGGGTTCGATATCTGGACTTCCATTAGGCTGTATTACAATTGATAGGTATACTTGCTTGTCATTGTGGTCTTGTTTAAGGGTTTTCTAGAGTTTAACTAGAGTGTATAACTTAGTTTTTGTTTAGTTTTCATAGACCATACCGAGTACATGAGGTGGCTGTGGCACACAACATTAGTAAGTGTATTAGGAAGACTGACAATACATGCCAATTATGAAAAAGGCACTATTCTCGAGTATGAGGCCGCTAAGAGAAATCTTGTCTATGCATTGATACGTTTAGACTCATTTATGCCCACTTTTAGTCTCCATACAGCTGGGGCATGTATAAGAGAGAAAAGTAATAGTCGCCCTAGTACAGGTACAT
The DNA here is from genome assembly GCA_023525975.1 of Smallanthus sonchifolius. NCBI lineage: Eukaryota > Viridiplantae > Streptophyta > Magnoliopsida > Asterales > Asteraceae > Smallanthus > Smallanthus sonchifolius. Next base: position 17,711,643 of record CM042033.1, read on the forward strand.
GTGGAAGGGTCGAATGTGTCAACGAAACCCTTGCACCTTGGAGGGATAGGTTACACACCAAGTGCGGTGTTGTGGCTCCAAACACTGGTGTTTCACGTTATGCCCCAAGTGTTCCTTATAATAGGATGGCATAGACTATTGATATTATATATGGGATTTAATTTTAGTGTTTTACCGAATAGGGTTAAACACAATGAATGATAAATCATACGTGTGTTGTAAAAGTTAGTTTTACTATATTAGATCATGACAATATGGATGAACCATTTCATCTCTCATGACACTTAATTTTTAAATAACCTATTAAAACTAAGTTTGTCGCGATGTAATTTACCAATTAAAAGTTAATAGTTTAAAAGAACTATTAAGTTTAAAAGTTAATATTTGGTTCTTACCTAAACTATATTACGCTGCGATATGTGCACTTGTAAATTCTGTGTAGTTGGTAGAAGTAACAATCAATTTATAAATTTAAAAGCTGATAATTGTGTTATAAATCTTAATCTAAAAATATACTACTTACTCGAGCACATCAAGTTTTTGGCGTCGTTGCCAGGCACACCATGATTCAAAGAAAGATTTAAGCCATTAAACTAACTATTTCTTTTTTTATTTTTTACTTCTTTTTCATTTTTTTTATTTTGTTTTACCTTTCTGGTGCATGTATTTGTCTTGTTTATTCTTTTACAGTACCTTTCATGTATCGCGTCTACGGGAGTTACTACGGAGGATACCAGGGTGACTACGAGTACCAATATTCAGAGGATTGGTGTAAGATCTATGGAGGACCCCATTACACCCTTGATTGTTATAATTATCAAGGGTATTACATAGATTTTCACCAACCCTACTGGCAACCATATGGGGAAACCAACACACCATAACTCTAATCTGAACCGCAGCATTGTCCGGAGGCTACTAGCCTCCAACAAAGCTTAAAGTCACTTCAAGCCCAAACTACTGAGCTTTATGGGCCAAAGCAGGAACCTTCCGGCCTCACAAGAAAGGATCAGTTGGAAGTAAGACCTGCTGATTCAGAGAGGGTTACTATGGCTTTACAATCACTTCTTGACTTTTATGGCAGAGTGCAAGCTGCATAGTCAAAGAGTCAGAAGAACGAGGATTTGGAGAAAAAGTGGTGTGGATTCCTGACATGGAAGCACAAAAAGGATGTTTGACCCATCTATAGTTCCCGTCACTTTAGAGACAACATCATATGAAGAACCAGACTACGTGACCAACATCCAGGAGGACAGATGGGTTCACCAACGAACAAATGACTATGTTGATACCTCATCCACTGCCTTTCAACAAAGACAGTCGGCCTCTGATTGAGCAAGATGGTAATTCATCACATGAGTAAAACAAACCACGAGAGAGGGAAAATGATGTGCTAAATATGGTCTATAAAATTTACCTAATTACCTAACCTAGACACTCTAGTTAAACTCTAGACTCTCCTAAATACAAGACCACAGAACATGCAAGTGTTCCTATCTACTGCAGTAAAGCCTAATGGAAGTCCGGATATCCAACCCACGAGACACTAGCGACACTTAACTAGACTCTGACTCAACGAACTGACTGATTTATATTGGGGGGTTTTGTTTTGTGATTCTTAATTTAACGAACTAAATAGAACTTTGACCGCTGACTTCCACACAACGCTTAAGACACTTAGATGAAGTCAAGGATTGGGAAACATTACCCAGGTTTAGAATCCTAAATGTGAATCACGACTCTCTCTTGGTAATGGAAACTCTGATGGAACCAGGATCTTAAAATACTACACCCTCAGATAACCTAGTGGATCCATGATCATTCTCCGGGTATGACCTAAAAGGAAACCCTAATGGGAGTGTAAAGTGCACTGGTTAGTGGATCACCTCTTAGCTATTTCCATAATACTTAAGTACTCACAAGATATTTTACCTCTCAGTCTCCCTATCTCAATACACCCTAGATGTCTCACCCCCAATTTTCAACTAACGGAGTTTTATCGTTTGGGAAATGACGAACCAAGATCTCAGACATTAGTTACATTGAACGACTCTACATGGGACTCAAATAAAAATATCATATCGATCAGAGTTAATGCGGAAGCATAAAGAAAATAAATGCACAAACCACACGCGTCCAAAAGTCCAAACCAAACACAAATTAAAATAGTCCAAACAGTTTATTGAAACATGAATCAAAGGCAATATTTCCATGCATGTCCTATTGTGTGCACCTGTGCCTTATCTTAATCGACCTGAGAAAACATGTAAGAAAATGTCAACACGAGGTTGGTGAGTTCACAGGTTTCATTTTATAGAAGCGTTTAACAGATTGATGTACATTCAATATATAAATCAATAGGTAGCTAACCCATAAACATGTTAACTAATGCGCTCGCAACCGACAGATAACTGTTTATATGCCTCCCACCATCATGGTGCGTGTTTAGGTCAATATTGCACCCGTTCGACCTCCAATCGAGTTAGCGCGACTAACACGGGTGAGGTTTGTCAAACCCAGTAGTACTACTCAAATTACCTCGCTATGTTCATATTAACGGTCCGATGTGAGGACTTAAAGGATAATGTATACGCATAGTCATACAAGTGATATCATATATGAATTTCAAGAATCAAAAGCATTTACGACATGTTTTCTCCCCCAGTTTAAAACAGTAAAAAGGGGCCGTGAAAACTCACCTGCGTTGCGTAGTAGGTAGTATCACACAAATACAAGATTTGGAATCTCAAGCGTTAGCCTGCACGGCTTACGTATGCCCTAAAATTATAAACACATAAATTAGGGACAAGTCGGGAATTGTGACGACGACACAGAAAGTTAGAATGTCCTAACGCATTCTACAGATTTAGGAATAAACGAACGTGTCGACGGAGTTTTATATATATAAATATATACATATCTTATTATAATGGTTTTAGGGAATTTGCGTTACGCGTCGAACGTTGATAGTGGATAATAATTAAATAATTATTTCCATGCGTCTGAGTCGTTTACAAAGGTTAGGAAAATAATATAATTTAATATATTATTTTTAAGTTCGAAAGATATTCTAAATAATTCTTGAAGTGGAAAAATAATAAATATATTATTTCTAATCGGGGTAAATAACGTAGGTAAATAATATAATATCGTTTATATTATTTATAGTTTTTAAACAATGTCACACAAGATAATCGAATGAGTCGAAAATAATATAATTTATATATTATTTTATTAATATTGGTTATGGGTTGAAAATAATATAGTTATATCATTTTATACGAGATTATGGTTTGAGAATAATACAAATACGCTATTTTTAATAGTGGAAATAATAATAAAATTTGTTACAAAATTTAAACCCGAGCCCACGGGTTGTTTCCCAGGCTAAAACATGTTTATATAAAAATATAAGGTTTGATTTTTAATAATTTAATATAATTAAAAATCATTGAAAAAATAATTGTGGGAGCTCGGTCTCAAACCCGGGTCTCTCCTACACACGCACAAGCCTCTAACCAGTCCCGCCCGCTAGGGTATCGCGAACTAATCCGGATCAGGTTAGTTTTAACAAACAAGTCGAGTGGGTTCTTCTTCCCCACACAGGCCGAACCAAACCAGGCTCTTCCTCGTCGATTCCGACTCCGATTTCGATCAATGGCATAGGGGTTTTGGTAAGCGAGGGATTGCGAATCTGGGGATTCTTTTAATTTGAAAACCATCGGTTTTAAGATCGATAAATTACAGAAAGAGGGGTCGTAACCCTAGTTTAGAAACTCAAAATCGATTCGAAGTATTCTGATAATAAAAGTTGATAGAATCATAGGGCTTTTGTTAAATGAAACCTTGTGAATCTGTTGATGTGGTTTAATTGCATTAAATTTGTGTTTAAGATCGAAAACCCCAAATCGTTTCCAGAACGAACCCTAATTACTAGATCAAGATCAATTTGATGATAGAAGCCCGAGATTTCACAGGGATTTCAATCTACAGAAGATTACGAGTCTAATGGTATAATTTAATTTGATTTAAACACGGTTTAGGGTTGAATTCGATAACTTGGTTTCATATGAACCCTAGATTACGGGTTACAACAATTTTGATAATAAAACATTGAATTGACAAAGGGTTTTCAAAGAGGACGGTATTGCGAATCAAACTGTATAGGTTAATTGAATTTTGATTGGGTCTAGGCTAGGGTTCGATTAAACCGGTTTGTGATGAACCCTAGAGTCGTGATCTTGATCGAATTGATAATGTAAGCCCTAATTGAGTTAGGGCTTTCATTTAAGAGATAAAAGCGAAGCTGATGATGTATCTAGTTACATGAATTGATGTCGGGACGATGGAGATCGACTAAAACAGGTCCGACGATGACTGGTTCGATTCCCGGTGGCTTTTGCAATGAATCCGATCAACTTGACGAGCACAGAGGTTTCAGAGAGACTCGATTTAGGTGTGCAGTGTGTTGGTTTGCAAATTGGTAATCGATTACAGTCGAATTCGATCGAATAAGACATAGTATCGACGGTTACTTGTTTAACTCTCATTATTAGAGTTAATTCGATTAAATTGGCGGTGTTTAATGGATTAATGGTGTTCGTAACGATCATGTACGTGCGAGAACAGTTTCAATTTCAACGAACTTCGGTTAGAAACGATCGAATTTGATTGAATTCACGATGTTGACTTTTAAAAGTCAACAATCCGGTTTTGAGTAATGACAGAAATGGTCCCTGAGGTTTTTCCTGAGAATTGGAGTTTGAAACTTGGCAGAATAGGTCCCTCCAGTTTAGATAGGGTTATAATTTGGTTACTTTGACTTCCAAAGTCAACAGAATTTGGATTTTGACTTTTCAAAAAGTCAACATAGTAGATTAGGGATATTACATAACTAGTCCCTGGAGTTTAAGTTTGACATATTGACAGAAATAGTCCATGGAGTTTGAGTTAAGTTATTTTTTGTTAACTTTAACTGGATTTTGTTAACGTAGTTAACAGGAAAAGTCCGGATTGTCACATCATCCCCTAGTTGAAAGAATTTTCGTCCCAAAAATTAAAATAAAGAAAAAAAATTTTGAGGTTTCACATCATCCCTTAGTTGAAAGAATTTTCGTCCCGAAAATTAGAATAGTACCTTAAGAGTTTGACGTGGATTGCTTGAACAGATGAGGCTACTTGCGCGTCATCTGATCCTCGCGTTCCCATGTGAATTCTGGTCCACGTTTCGAGTTCCAACGAACTCTAACAATAGGGATTTTACTGCACTTTAGCGTTTTGATTTCCCTATCCATGATTTCTACCTGTTCTTCAACGAACCGTAGTTGTTCATCAATATGCAGCTCTGATGTGTTAGTATTTACACATCTTTTTGGCACAAAACTTCGCTCATTTAACGATCAATTCTTGGTTATATTCAACGTTTAGGCACTTATTTGCTTCATTTCCTGTTTTGTAGGTTTTTGTGAAGCTTGTGAACAAACAAGAAGATTCCAGGATAAAAAGTGAAGTTTTTAGGGTTTCTGTGATGAAGGCACGGTCGTGCCCCTAATTGGAACGGTCATGCCTAACTTGCAAACCCTAAGCACGGTCGCGCCCCGTACATGGCACGACCGCGCCAAGCCAAAAGGCAAGGCACAATCGTGCCCTGCCTCCACACGGTCGCGGGAACACCCGTGAGTCTGACACCTCGAAGCAAGAGACCCAATGGAAGCTCCGGATCGGTCAACCCTCTGTCACACGGTCGCGGCAAAGACCTAGACGCGACCGCGCCTTTGCACTTGGCACGGTCGTGCCCTCTCTCTTGGCACGGTCGTGCTTCCCCTTTTCTATTTAAACAGAACTTAAACTCTCATTCAGACATCAAGCAACCAGGGGAGAAAGTCTACTGTTCCAGCTCGTATTTCTCTTGTTCCAGCCATATTTCAAGATTCTTGGAGAGGATACAACATCAAGAGGATCATCTTTCATCAACAACAACATCTAGGCTTGGAGGAGTGGTTTGATTCTTGTTTTCATATCATGTTTCTTACTACTTTTCCCTGTTTATTTGTAATTCTTGTGCTCATGATGAGCTAAAACTCCTGTTCACTTTGGTTTAGATGAAGTTTAGATACATTTAACAACATTCATGGATTATTGGCAATTATTGTGTTAATGTTATGACAACCGTATGATTATTCTTCAATGAAATTATGTATTCAAGTGTTTTGAGGTGTTTACAAGACTTGTATTTGTGTATATCATATTATGTTGGAAAACTTATGGTTTATGCTTATATTCATGGATTGGTGTATGTATTTATACTAGTTTGTGGCTTTTGACTAGGAATGGTGAATGAAGTCTTGTTTATAAATCATTATATTTGTATGTGTATGCTTATGCTTATGTTTGGAAAGACAAGGTGTTTGTTAGAATGTTTCATGCTTAGTTTTATGTTTATCTAGGAATTGTTGACACATTCTCCTAATTTATATAACCTTTACATGAACATTGTATGTTGAAGAAATGCATATTGTTATCTAATTTAATCAACTTGAGGTGGGTAGTGTGTTGTTCATATTATCTTTCCAACTAGTTGTTGGACTAGTGTACCTTAACCGGAAACTAGTTTAATCTTTATAAACATTAACATGATTGTTAAACACGTGAGCTTCATTGTATGACTTTAGGTGGTTAGTTTGTGTAATTCATGCTAGCTTTTCGAATAGTTATTTGATTAGATGTCTTTGACAAGAATTTGGTCAATTTATGTTTCGTGTGATTGCCATGTTTCTATGAGTGTATTGGATGTATTCTAGATGGATTCGACACCGAAGTGATATTTTCTCCCTAATTGTTTGAATTGTGACCTTAGCTTAGTTTTTATATATTTGCGTGTTAGTTAATTAAACAAAACTCTCCAAAATATCTTTATACTCTCACTTGATTAGATTTTAGTTCCGGTTTATTATCACATTCCACCGTGTCCACGGATTGATATCCGGTTCTTACCTTTACTATATTGCTATCCGACGGGTACACTGCCCGATGTGTGTGTGATTAGTCTTTGGTGAAAACCCTTTTTAAAACTCATATTGTGTGAAAATTCTTTATTAAAATATATATATAGTTTACACGCATCAAGCTCCTTAAAAGGAACCGTGAGTGTCTCGTCTGCCAGGCATTTCTTCCAGTTCGAGACATGAAAGACATCGTGTACACCATTAAGTCCTTCCGGCAGGTCCAGTTAATACGCGACTGGGCCAATTCTCTTTACTATCTTGAAAGGTCCAACATAACGAGGGTTTAGTTTGCCTCGCTTCCCGAAGCGAATGACACCTTTCCAAGGTGAGACTTTGAGTAAGACCATGTCACCTATTTGAAACTCTAAGGGTTTACGACGCTTGTCGGCATAGCACTTTTGACGATCACGAGCTGCTGCCATACGGTTTCGGATTTGAACGATCTTTTTGGAAGTTTCGAATACAAGTTCAGGACCTGTAATTTGGTTATCCCTAACTTCAGCCCAACAGATAGGAGATCGACATTTACGTCCATACAATGCCTCGAATGGTGCCGCCTTGATGCTAGTGTGATAACTGTTGTTGTAGGAGAACTCCACTAAAGGTAAGTGACACTCCCAAGTGTTACCGAAATCGATCACACAAGCTCGCAGCATGTCCCCTAATGTTTGGAGAGTACATTCCGTTTGACCATCGGTTTGCGGGTGAACGTGTGCCTAAAGCTTTATGTAACGATTGCCAGAAACGAGAGGTGAATCATGCATCACGATCCGAAATGATAGAGATTGGCACCCCGTGCCGAGATACTACTTCTTTCAAATAAGTACGAGTAAGCTTGTCCAATTTGTCAGTTTCTTTGATTGCAAGGAAGTGCTCAGATTTTGTTAAGCGATCTACGATCACCCAAATGGTATCGCATCTAATGGGGGTTCTGGGTAATTTTGTTATAAAGTCCATAGAGATTTGCTCCCATTTCCACATTGGGATTTCCGGTTGTTGTAGTAGACCAAAAGGCTTTTGATATTCCACCTTGACCCTTGAGCAAGTCAGGCACTTGCTTACATAGGTGGCTATATCGGCCTTCATCTTTGGCCACCAATATAACACCTTAAGGTCATGGTACATTTTGTCAGAACCTGGATGAATAGAGTATCGGGATTTGTGCACTTCATCCATGACTAGTTCTCTTAAGTTCCCATACATAGAATCCAAATTTGCTCTGCGAAATAGCAAATATCGTCAGACTTGACCTCGAATTGTGCTTCCATACCGCGTATACCTTCCAGCGGTAGATTTTCCTCTTTCAGGGCTTCAAGTTTAGCACTACGGATTTTGTCAGGTAGTCCAGGGTGAATAGTAAGCTGTAATGCTCGAACTCGTTTGGACTTGGTTTCCTTTTGACTTAGGGCATCAGCTACAACGTTAGCTTTACCCGGATGATATCGGATCGCACAGTCATAATCATTCAAAAGCCCGACCCAACGACGTTGTCGCATGTTCAGCTCTTTCTGCTCGAAGATATGCTGCAGACTCTTGTGATCGGTGTAGATGCTGCACTTGGTACCGTACAAGTAGTGTCTCCATATCTTAAGTGCGAAAACTACAGCTCCCAACACTAGGTCATGAGTGGTGTAGTTTTTCTCGTGAATTTTTAGTTGAAGAATTTGCGATCACCTTTTCTCGTTGCATTAATATACAACCCAAACCCTGAAGAGATGCGTCGCAATACACCACGAAATCATCCGTACCTTCCGGAAGAGCTAGAATAGGTGCACTGCAAAGTTTCTATATAAGATGTTGAAATGCTGACTCTTGGTTATCGCCCAAGTTGTAGGCTTTACCCTTTTGAGTTAAGGCAGTAAGGGGTTGTGCAATTTATGAAAATCCCTCGATGAATCGACGGTAGTATCCGACCAATCCCAGAAATTGTCGCACCTCAGTCGAAGTCGTCGGTGCTGCCCAATTCTTGATGGCTTCTATCTTTGATGGATAGACATGTATTCCTTTCTCGTTAACCACGTGTCCTAAGAATTGAACTTCCCGGATCCAAAATTCACACTTGGAAAACTTAGCATACAGTTGTTCCCTTTTAAGTAATTCCAGGATTAAACGTAGATGTTCCTCATGTTCTTCCTTGTTCTTGGAATAAATGAGAATGTCGTCGATGAAAACGATGACGAATTGATCAAGGTAAGGCTTACACACACGGTTCATGAGGTCCATGAATACCGCAGGTGCGTTGGTTAATCCGAAAGGCATGACCATAAATTCATAGTGGCCATACCTTGTCCTGAAAGCAGTCTTAGAGATATCTTCATCTCGGACTCTCAATTGATGGTAGCCGGACCTAAGATCTATCTTGGAATAGAAACTGGATCCTTGGAGTTGATCAAAGAGATCATCTATGCGAGGCAAAGGATAACGATTCTTGATTGTGACTTTATTTAGCTCACGGTAGTCGATACACATACGAAAAGTTCCATCCTTCTTCCTGACAAACAGGACTGGAGCTCCCCATGGCGATGAGCTAGGTCGGATGAAACCTTTATCCAACAATTCCTGTAACTGAGTAGATAGCTCTTGCAATTCACTAAGTGCCAGTCTGTAGGGTGCCCGGGCGATCGGTGCCGCTCCGGGTGTTAGATCGATTTGAATTTGACTTGACGGTGTGGTAGCAGACCGGGAAAATCTTTGGGAAATACTTCTAGAAAATCACGAACGACGGGAATTTCATCGATTTTCTTCTCTTCTAAGGGCTGCTCAGCAACGAGATCCAAAATAGCAGTATGCCCTTTTCGAAGGCATTTCTGTGCTTTCATAAAGGATATGATGCCCATGACTGCACCAATCTTTTCGCCCTGAACGGAAAGGGTTTCTCCATTCACGAGAGGAATTCGAACAATTTTCTCTCGACAGATGATTTCAGCTTGGTTTTTAGATAACCAATCCATGCCGACAGTTACATCAAAACTACCAAGTGTGACCGGCATAAGGTCGTTATCAAGTTTATGACTAGCTAGCTCTAGCTTACAACCCTTAAGAATGTGGGTTGCTTCAATTATTTGGCCATCAGCTATCTCTATTATATACTTAGCTTCTAACAGAGTTGGAGTTCCTTTTATCATATCACTAAGTTTTCTAGATATAAAACTTCTATCAGCACCAGTACCAAAAAGGACAGAAGGAAAGTAATTATTGAAGAGAAACTTACCAGTGACCACGTTATGATCATGACGAGCTTCTCTAGATCCTAGCACGAAAGCTCGTCCCTTCGCACCATTCCCTCCATTATTGGCATTATTGACACCACTGTTGTTGCCTTGATTGTTGTTGTTGTTACCATTGTTACTCTGGTTATTTCCGTTACCATTTCCACTTCCATTACCATTCCTCTTCGACTGAGGAAAATCCCTTTGGATGTGTCCCTCCTTGCCGCACTGAAAACATCCCCTTGTGGATCCTTGCAGTCGGAACGGTTGCTTATTCTGAAGATCCACTCTACAATCTTTTGCAACGTGGCCCATCTTACCACACCATTGACAACGGTTACAAGCACCGACGTGGTGATAATTGCACTTGTTGCACTTGGGGGCTCTCCCCGCATAACTACCTTGATTTTGACCTGAGGCGGTCGTCTAATTGAAGTTCTTAGCAGCTCAAACTTTCGCTACTGCTGCTGGGGTTGATTGAACTGGGATCCTTTGGAGTGAGAGTTGGAGTGGGTGTTGGAGTGGTGATCAAACTTGTGTTTAAGATTGTCGGTGGATTTAGAGACCGAACCTCTCGGGGGTAAAGTCCCTTGTGTCACCGCCTGATCGGTTAGCTTGTGAGCCAGTCTGATCGTCTGCTGGATGGTAGTAGGGTTGGACGAAGTAACCATACTTTGAATCTGAGGTACTAGACCTCCAATATACAGCTCAATTCTTTTGTAATCTGAAGTCGCCATATGTGGGCACATGGTAGCGAGCTCATGGGAGTGTGTGGTATACAGCTCAATTTCAGAACCTTCCATTTTCTGGTTCCAAAATTCACCTTCCAACTTCTGAATTTCATCGCGAGGACAGTACTCCTCTTTCATCATTGTCTTAAACTCCTCCCATGGGAGTCCATTTGCCATGGCCAGACCCAACATCTGGACCTGAGCGTTCCACCACGTGAGAGTCGGGCCCTCCAAAGTTCCAGCGACGAACTTGACCTGATTTGCTACTGGACAGTTGCACATGGCAATCACCGATTCTACCTTTTCAAACCACTGGAGTAGTCCGACAGCTCCTTCAGCTCCACTAAAGGCGTGGGGCTTACAGTCCATAAATGTCTTAAACGTGCACGCTGGTTGCTGATTCTGCTGGTTTTGCTGGCCTGGATTTCGAAATAACATAGGATTGGGATTATAGAGCTTAAGAAAAGTGCTTTTAGGAGGTGAATTGACCTCATTAGTCAATAGTTTAAGCATTTACCTGCAGCATTCTGTGCTGCTAGAGCCTCAGCCACACTATCGTTGATTAGTGCCGCTAGCTCCGCTGCTGTTATGTTGATGGTACCCCGGCCACCAGCACGACCTCCACGTCCTCTTCCTGACAAGATTCTTCACATTCATAAATACAAACAATGAAGAATATATCGTATATTAAACATTATTTATGTACAAGTAAGGAAATACAACATCTAATATTTTGAAAATTAAATAAATTGTAAGGCTACAAAATAAATAACTCAAACATTAAACTTCTCATGCTTTTATTGAATGGGAACAACCTTACCCATCTAGGCTTGAAAAGAGAAATAACATAAGAAAAACATGAATGAAAAAGAAAGATAGAATAGGAATATCATCAAACATCCTCGTCATCGGAAGAAACGTATGTTTGAGCATCATCGATCTCCACCGGTTCCTCCTCGGGTGGCTCCTCCTCCAAGGGTTCGTCCTCGAAGGGCTCCTCCTCGAAAGGTTCTTCCTCTCCGTCCGAAAGTGGAATGTCTTCTGGAAATAAGGTTGCTTGCAGTTGGGCTTCTAGGTGAGTCGCTCTTTCTTGAAGTCCCTCGGCAGCATGGTTTGCTGCTTGCAGCTGGCCTTCCAGATTAGCCACTCTCTCCAGAATCCCTCCTACCTCAAAATCCGAGGTGTCTACCCTTGTCTCCAAATGTGTCACCCGATCCACCAAAACATTATGGACCTGATCCGTCACTGCTAGCTCAGCAGTCAAAAGCTCAATTCCTACCTTGTTCTCCTCTATTTGAGTCTCTCGCTGCAGAATGTCGGGTATCTCATCAGTAGCATCTTTCACAATGCTCAACTCCCTAGACATGTAAAATACAAAAGCTACAAAAGCTTGTTCCATAGTGCAGGGCAAGCTAGGTAAAGTAGATGATGAGGAAGCGGAACCAAAGTAGGGTGATGGAACATTTCCCATCTCGATCCACCTTTGGATCATTTACAGGTACGCATTCCAATTACGAGCAGTATTCGTTGCTTGCGCGCTACTCGGTTCACCCTGATCAACCAAATAAACACTAGAACTAGTCCGGCGCCTTTTGGGCTCCGGGGATGATAGGATAGGTGTCTTATGGTTTTGTGCCTTAGGTGATGGAGGTGGAGTTGACGACATGTTCCTATAACAATATATATAAGTGCCAAACATCTAAATTACATATAACTAATGTGTGAGGCTATAGCCTAGTATGCAATCCTAGTTCTCTATAACCAATGGCTCTGATACCAATCTGTCACACCCCCAATTTTCAACTAACGGAGTTTTACCATTTGGGAAGTGACGAACCAGGATCTTAGACATTAGTTACATTGAACGACTCTACATGGGACTCAAATAAAAATATCATATCGATCAGAGTTAATGCGGAAGCGTAAAGAAAATAAATGCGCAAAACACACACGCCCAAAAGAATAAAAGTCCAAACCAAGCACAAACTAAAATAGTCCAAACAGTTTATTGAAACATGAATCAAAGGCAATATTTCCATGCATGTCCTATTGTGTGCACCTGTGCCTTATCTTAAGCGACCTGAGAAAACATGTAAGAAAATGTCAACACAAGGTTGGTGAGTTCACAGGTTTCATTTTATAGAAGCGTTTAACAGATTGATGTACATTCAATATATAAATCAATAGGTAGCTAACCCATAAACATGTTAACTATTGCGCTCGCAACCGACAGCTGACTTTTTATATGCCTCCCACCATCATGGTACATGTTTAGGTCAATATTGCACGCGTTCGACCTCCAATCGAGTTAGCGCGACTAACGCGGGTGAGGTTTGTCAAACCCAGTAGTACTACTCAAATTACCTCGCTATGTTCATATTAACGGTCCGGTGTGAGGACTTAAAGGATAATGTATACGCATAGTCATACAAGTGATATCATATATGAATTTCAAGAATCAAAAGCATTTACGACATGTTTTCTCCCCCAGTTTAAAACAGTAAAAAGGGGCCGTGAAAACTCACATGCGTTGCGTAGCAGGTAGTATCACACAAATACAAGATTTGGAATCTCAAGCGTTAGCCTGCACGGCTTACGTATGCCCTAAAATTATAAACACATAAATTAGGGACAAGTCGAGAATTGCAACGACGACACAGAAAGTTAGAATGTCCTAACGCATTCTACGGATTTAGGAATAAACGAACGTGTCGACGGAGTTTTATATATATAAATATATACATATCTTATTATAATGGTTTTAGGGAATTTGCGTTACGCGTCGAACGTTGATAATGGATAATAATTAAATAATTATTTCCATGCGTCTGAGTCGTTTACAAAGGTTAGGAAAATAATATAATTTAATATATTATTTTTAAGTTCGAAAGATTTACTAAATAATTCTTGAAGTGAAAAAATAATAAATATATTATTTCTAATCGGGGTAAATAACGTAGGTAAATAATATAATATCGTTTATATTATTTATAGTTTTTAAACAATGTCACACAAGATAATCGAATGAATCGAAAATAATACAATTTATATATTATTTTATTAATATTGGTTCGACTTGAAAATAATATAGTTATATTATTTTATACGAGATTATGGTTTGAGAATAATACAAATACGCTATTTTTAAAAGTAGAAAAAATAATAAAATTGTTTACAAAATTTAAACCCGAGCCGGTTGTTTCCCAGGCTAAAACACGTTTATATAATAATATAAGGTTTGATTTTTAATAATTTAATATAATTAAAAATCGTTAAAAAAATAATTGTGGGAGCTCGGTCTCGAACCCGGGTCTCTCCCACACACGCACAAGCCTCTAACCAGTCCCGCTCGCTAGGGTATCGCGAACTATTCTGGATCAGATTTGTTTTAACAAACAAGTCGAGTGGGTTCTTCTTCCCCACGCAGGCCGAACCAAACCAGGCTCTTCCTCGTCGATTCCGACTACGATTTCGATCAATGGCATAGGGGTTTTGTTAAGCGAGGGATTGTGAATCTGGGGATTCGTTTAATTTGAAAACCATCGGTTTTAAGATCGATAAATTACAAAAAGAGGGGTCGTAACCCTAGTTTAGGAACTCAAAATCGATTCGAAGTATTCTGATAATAGAAGTTGATAGAATCATAGGGCTTTTGTAAATTGAAACCTTGCGAATCTGTTGATGTGGTTTAATTGCATTAAATTTGTGTTTAAGATCGAAAATCCTAAATCGTTTCCAGAACGAACCCTAATTACTGAATCAAGATCAATTTGATGATAGAAGCCCGAGATTTCATAGGGATTTCAATCTACAGAAGATTACGAGTCTAATGGTATAACTTAATTTGATTTAAACACGGTTTAGGGTTGAATTCGATAACTTGGTTTCATATGAACCCTAGATTACGGGTTACAACAATTTTGACAATAAAACATTGAATTGACAGAGGGTTTTCAAAGAGGACGGTATTGCGAATCAAACTGTATAGGTTAATTGAATTTTGATTGGGTCTAGGCTAGGGTTCGATTAAACCGGTTTGTGATGAACCCTAGAGTCATGATCTTGATCGAATTGATAATGTAAGCCCTAATTGAGTTAGGGCTTTCATTTAAGAGATAAAAGCGAAGCTGATGATGTATCTAGTTACCGGAATTGATGTCGGGACGGTGGAGATCGACTAAAACAGGTCCGACGATGACTTGTTCGATTCCTGGTGGCTTTTGCTATGAATCCGATCAACTTGACGAGCACAGAGGTTTCAGAGATACTCGATTTAGGTGTGCAGTGTGTTGGTTTGCAAATTGGTAATCGATTACAGTCGAATTCGATCGAATAAGACATAGTGTCGACGGTTACATGTTTAACTCTCATTATTAGAGTTAATTCGATTAAATTGGTGGTATTTAATGGATTAATGATGTTCGTAACGATCATGTACGTGCGAGAACAGTTTCAATTTCAACGAACTTCGGTTAAAAACGATCGAATTTGATTGAATTCGCGATGTTGACTTTCAAAAGTCAACAATCCGGTTTAGAGTAATGACAGAAATGGTCCCTGAGGTTTTTCCTGAGAATTGGAGTTTGAAACTTGGCAGAATAGGTCCCTCAAGTTTAGATGGGGTTATAATTTGGTTACTTTGACTTCCAAAGTCAACAGAATTTGGATTTTGACTTTTCAAAAAGTCAACATAGTAGATTAGGGATATTACATAACTAGTCCCTGGAGTTTAAGTTTGAAATATTGACAGAAACAGTCCCTGGAGTTTGAGTTAAGTTATTTTTTGTTAACTTTAACTGGATTTTGTTAACGGAGTTAACAGGAAAAGTCCGGATTTTCACACTAGAGTGCAAGGAGTAACCTAGAAATTCTCGATAAGACACGGGATAGCAAATAACACTAGGGATTCTAGGGAAACCTACTCTCAGAGACTTTATACCTATAAACCTAATACCAAAGACATCCTAACTACTTTACACCTCTCAGCTATTGAAGTTAGTAGAATACTTAAACCCTCTAAACTCTCAACTATCGTTCCTATGGATTCGATCGATCAAAAACCCTAAACTTGTCACAAACACACAGTAAGCAACCTAATATGCATCTATACATGAAAGACATTCACAAAGACACATATGGAACAATAATTAATCATAAATCAGATCTAATTAGGCATGCACCTCAAACCAATTGTAAACAGATTCTTTACTCAAATATTAATCCATCAAATAGTAACCAAAACCAAAAGAAAGTCGATCAAAAGCGATTATTCATTGTCACCTATGTAGTATCTAATGTTTAGCCAACAATCATGTTCACAAGCAGCAAACAGTAATAAGAATCGAAGACATATGATCAAAAAGGTCTAACGAACGATAAGAAGCAAAGTTCAATGATTGAATAAAGCGATCTAACCAATATGTGCTCCAAATCTTCAAACTCTTGCTCCAAACAAACACTCTGCTCTCAAAATCGGCAAAAGTTCTTTGCTTGATGGCTGGAATTCGATCCCCCAATGGAATGGCATAAAAATTCTTTAAATACTCAATTTAGGGTTTGTTTCCGTATTTTTGGGTCTTGGTAGCGTGTCGCTAAGGACAAAATAGTCGGCCTCCCATTTTCTTGAATTCCTAGTCTTGGCGTGTCACCAAGACCTTAACCAATTCCTTAGCGTGGCACCAAGACCTAAATTTCCAGATTTTTGATTTTTCATTCTAAGCTTCCAGTTTTCCTCGCGCGCCCATTTCTTCACCATTTTAGCTTGTTTTTTATTCCATTTGCACACGAAGGCCTGCCAAATACATTTACTAAGTACAAGCTATAAATGACTGAAAACGACTATAAAACTATACAAAAACGCTACAAAATACAAGGGAAAAGAGATGTGTTTTGCAACACATCATCAAACTACTTCAGTGCGAAACCAACTTTGAAGGCAAGACATCGGTCCATCAAGTATTGCAAGTCAATAACATCTCACCGAGATGATCGTCTCCTTCATTACATCAGTTTTATATGGCTTGGTTCAGGAAAATTCAAGTGGTGGTGGCGTGATCTGATTACATTGATTTTATGGATGTCAAATGGGTCGAATGAACCACTCCATATCTGTCACACCCCCGCTAAAGCGGAAACACGGGAATGTAACGAAACTGTTTATCAAGAACACATTGTTTACAATAGAAACTAAATTTACATTTCGTCCAAAGACTATAATCATTACATTGTATTTACTTAAGTACAACACTTGAGATTCTCAAAATGTAATCCTAATGCAAAAGGCAATATGTAGTAATCTCCTTAAGTACTTCTATCCTTGTAGGCTTTCATGAACCACTTAATTGGTATATAATACATGCTAAAAAGTGTCAACCAAAATGGTTGGTGAGTTCGCAGGTTTGCGACTCGATCAAATATTTGTAAATAATACATTTACTTTACAAGTGCGATCAAGTAATAGATGAAATGTACATGGGTCCATAACCAAACCTATTGACACTTTCATTGCCCTAATGCTAATGCCTTATCACCAAAACATTAGTTCTTGATGGAAATAAGCATTCATTTAAACATGTATACCATGTTGATTTACGCGTTCAACGGAGGAATGAATGGGAGTTTGTCAGACTCCGATAGTACTATCTATATTATCCATTGGCTCAAAATCCATGAGTTAGTTGGTTGTGTAGTCATAGGGCCTTAATGTGATAATTCATGCCACATGTAATATACACCGTGTGTCTGATGCAAAGTATAAAGTAAACGAGTCCTTGAATCATAGTATGTAAAGCATTGTATCTCACGCATGTATTTACCCCAAATATGTAAAGCAAAAACAGGGCTATAATACTCACCTCGAGTCTTGAATAGTGTGATAATAGACTATAAATGAAACCGGAACGTCCTACTCGAATGCTACAAGCAAATAAATACTACTTGAGTTTATAGGACTTAACTCTATGCATGAAACATTGGTGATGGATGCAGGAACGTTAAAGACTTATTTTTTGGGTTTTATATCGGTTAATGATTCTATAGACGTATTAATATCGTCTATGTTTATACATGATTTGAAATCATAAATTATTAATTAGAGAACTCTTTGTATAAAAATGAGTACTTATATATAGGTAATATTACGTAAGTTATATTACCAAGCATGATTTCTTTTGTACAAAACGTTAAATACTTACTTAATTTTTCAATGACGGTCGTACTAAAATGAGTAAAATGTAAGGTATAAAACATCATGTTTATACATCTAGACATTCATTTTAATGTATATAAAGTCATATGTAGTTTAGACTTTTAATAAAATCCATGGTTATCAACAAATAAAGCTTTTTCGATGAAAAATAAATATTATGACGGTTTTCGTCGTAACTCATTTAAAATACTTTTTAAGACGTTCTATTATTTGAAAATCGTCCTAAAGTGAATGCATAATATATAATTAGTAGACTTATATAAAAATAATGATGCATGAGTGAGTATGAATATGTATGAATATTTTATTTTAAATAATACATATATATATATATAAACCGGTTTTAGTTTGTACGTTCAAATGTCTCGGTTTAATTCTCAAAACTTATGCCTTACGCATTATGGGTCTCTTGCAACCCACTTAGTGAAGACTTAGCGGTAATTGATCTTAATGTACGTCCATATGATTGTATGCATTTTCGTGTATGTAACTCTAAAATAAATATTCTTTGTTTCGAACTTTATTAATATATTACCGGGTTTTGTAAACCATTTTTACTTTATTAACTCTAAAATAAATAGCCTTTTTATTTTTAACCATTTTTGTTAAAACCCCGTTTTGGTCAAATTGGTTTTTCTAGTTTACTATTTTAGGAACTCGTGATAATGTATGTATGTATTCGTAGTAAAAAAACGGTTGCAATAAAAAGATAATGGCAAAAAGATACAATAAATACCAAGTTATGGAAACTGGTCTTATGAGAAAAAATATAGTAAGAATCAAACATAGTCTCAATTTGAGTACAGTTACTTAAAGGGAAGTTCAGTCTTGACAATCTAACCTTAAAAGAGTTCTTAGATTACCTATACCTGCCTAATCTAAGGGTTTATTAGCATTTATTTATCTATCATTTTAAGTCAACAAACCAAACCGGATTTTGAACACTTAGCCACTTTTCCAAAAATACATATGCCTTTACCCAAGCCAAATTACAATCCTTAAAAGCCCTCATGATTCATGCATCATACTTATATTATTTCGTGGAGAATTGATTTGAATACAAACCTATTATTATGTCCGCTTCATTCTGATATCGAGTGTCCCACTTAAACTCATTTATCCATGTATTATCGCCGAGTGACGAGTGAACATTGTGAGGTGTGTGAGGTTGTGGATAATCCAAATTTTAGTAGGCATGTCACGCTTTCCTAAATATCGTCGTATGTTAGAAAAATACAAAAATATAATAATTGACTCATTGGTTTATTCACTTGAATGTTGACTTTATTGATAGTCGCTTGTGCTCTAGAAAACTTTAACCGCTTGGGATCCTATATCTTTTATTCTTTCTTTATTTTCGTCATTGGGTCTGATTAATGCATGAGTTTGCTTGAGGACAAGCAAAATTTCAAGTGTGGGGATATATGATATGCATCAATATATATATATATATATATATATATATATATATATATATATATATATATATATATATATATATATATATATATAAGGAAGGGTTCAACTACTAACCAACTTTTTATGTGATAACCGTGCTAACCACTATAAAACAATCACATAATTTATAAATTATTTTTTGTTTTAATTGTTAAAATAATATTTAAGTATCTTGAATAAATATTTTGAACATAAATACGGAAATGATGAGTCTTACGTATACGTATCAAATAATGTTATATATATGTGACACATAGTGTTTACATATATGTAACATTAACATAATGATAATTGTTACATATACGTAACACTATGTTTGAGAGTGATTATCATGGTTATCACATAAATATTTGTTAGCATTTGAACCTCACCTTATATATAAATATATATATATATATATATATGTTTTTCATACATTATTATCTCCATATTTGGTTGATTTCTGGGCAATTACACAAGAATATGGACTAAATTAGTTCCCTTTTAATTTGCAGATTATTTGACCTCATGTGTAAAAAGGAATGAAAAGTCAAAGAAAAGGTCAACAATTTGTGAAAGTCAAAACAAAGGCACCGCCGTGCCTCCCTTGAGACCATTCAGAAAGATTCTAGAATCTTACACATTGCCGTACCTTTTCCCTGGCAGACTCTAAAAAGCTAAAGATTCGCTGTAGACATACAAAGAACATAAGGACAGGGCACGGATGTGCGTTACAGAGGCACGGGCGTGTCTTTTCACCTTTCCAGCCTATAAATAGCCCCTCAAGCCTCATTTGTTAGTGTGCAAGATCAAAGGTGCCTTAGGGCTCTCCTAGGGGCAAAAACCCACTGTTCTAGCTCCATTTTCTGTTTATATTTATTTTCTAGCTTTTATAATAGGCTAATCAATTATATTCAAGGATCAAGATTCATTTTATACTCACTTCACTTTAGCTTTGGTTTGATCCCTGCATCATTCCCTAATTATATCACCAAGTGTTAGTGTAGTCATTTGTATGACCATTCTTGGCTAGTTCTCTTGTATCACTTGAGTTTTTATGAACCTTGGTTTAATTTAATATTTTTGATTTAGTAAAATGATGTGTTTAAGTTTCTTTGATTATCTTACTTCTAACTTGCTTTAAAAAGACAAGACATCGGGCACGATTAGTATAGATCTAAAACTTTGGATTGATTGAAGCTTTGAGTATTCAACAAGATATTTTGAGTCTTAGCATAACCTTGTGTTTTGTGTCGATATTTTCTCTTTTTCTTCTGTTTCGGGCTCGCAATAGACTTAACCACAGCCGTGGTGTTAGAAACCTAAGAGAGATGAAGTATTTATTTAAAGTATTTTAAGAAACAAGGTTACATTAACTCCAAAACTATGGTGGTCTTAAAGAAAGTAACCTCATAAAACTGTGTGGTCGAGTTTTGTAGCCCTTCCAACTTCTTACTAAGAACATAAAATAGTTGATTCTAATTTTTCATTAAGTGGATTGAGGTGGTTGCGCATTCCAACTTTCGAAAGAATTATACGGCTTGGTGGCCCTAGCATGGAGCCAAGTCAACTGTATAACTTAGTCAGAATAATAAATAGAGGATGAGACTGACCTTTGCAAGAGCCCTTTAGCACTCGAACGGTTGTTAGGACAGTATCTTGACCCAGGAGCTGTTCATATAATTAACCACATCATTAATCTATTTCTTAAATATCAATTTACACCAAGCAGATTCGAACCTAACTGATATCTTGTTTGATTGATAGTTTTTCGCACTGCTACTTATCTTTTATTTCTTTTTATTTTATTTAAAACACCTTTTATCCACCTTTTATTTGGGTCTGACAATAGCGAGGGTTGAGTAAGGAAATCGTGGTTCGATACTTGGTTCTTATCTAAACTATATTACGTTGTGATAGGTGCACTTGTCTATTGTGTGTAGTTTGAAGTAACAATCATTTTATAAATTTAAAACCTAATAATCGTGTTATAAATTTTAATCTAAAAATATACTTCTAACTCGAGCATATCAATGACCAAACACTCCGTGCAATATATCTCTTTCTTCACAAAAACCGAAGGATCCCAAATTGAAATTATACCCTCTTACGAGCACTACTTGAAGCAAACTCGAATTGATAATTACCCTCACAGACTCTTGGGTCTGTTTGGTATGAGATAACGGAATAAACAAAGGAAAGGAATGGAATGGACGAATGAATGGATTGAACAAAGGGAAGAAATGAACCATTACCATTCCCTTGTCATGTTTGGTTACCCTATGTGAATGAAATAAATCATTACTTCGTGATGTTTGGTAGCCAGGAAAATATTTTATAAAAAATAAAATATTTATAATTAATAAATTTATACTATGGGACGAGTCATGGGACGTGTCATGGTTCGGGTCGTGGGTCAGGACATAGGTTGGTCGGGTCACGGCACAGGTGATGGTTCGAGGCATGGATCGGATCATGGGACGGGTCATGGTTCAGGTCATGGGTTCGGGCATGGGTCAGGCCACGGGTCAGGTCACGGGTCAGGTCACGGGTCGAGCCATGGGTCGGCTCATGGTCGGTCCATGGTTCGGGTCATGGTCGGTCCATGGGTCGGGTCATGGTTATAGTCATGGTTCGGGTCATAGTTCGGTAATTAATTAAACAAAATAATTTCATTCCTTGAAGGAATGAAAAAAAACACACATCTCCCAAGAAATGAAAATCATTAGAAATGAAAGAATCACATTCCTTATGTAATGGTCCCTTCCATTCATTTGTGATACCAAACATATTTTGTTTCATTCCAACGTAATGACTCATTCCATTACACAATTCATTCATACATATCAAACACTATCTTAATTTTAAACAAATCTATAGAAATCAAATGAGTTTCTTGAAGAACGAAAAAGTTCACTCCATGCTTCAAACAAAGGTTTTTTATCCTATTTCTTTTTGAAGCACGACATTCAATGAAAGCACATTCATTTATCCACTTTAAAATCACTCATATCTCACAACCACTAGCCTAGTATAGTGATAAATGTGTATACCCAAGACTTCACTAAAATAAAGAGATTTTGGGTTCAAGTCTTACTTGTGACAAAAAAAGGGGTCCAGATTGGGCCAGGAGGTTTTCTCACCTATGATGGGTTTCCTCCTGAGGGAGGTGGAGATGATCGGGTGGGCCAGTGGCCCGTCAGTGATCCAAATTACGGTTAAAAAAAATCACTCTTATCTCCGATTAATTTCTCTAAATCTGACTTACACCCTTCCATATCATACCCAAGTATATTTCCCAACTCAATATGACGATTAAACTCCTCGACCAAAGATACACTATTAAGCGCTAATCACACCATTACCAATAGACATCCTTATTTTTTAAATTCCCACTGTCCACTGCATCATTTTTTTCACCTTTTATAGAAAAACCTTCACTAGTTACTCTCACATGTTCCAAGGGACCATAAGAAGAATTTGTAAATTTCAAACCTCCAAACCCAGGAGGTTTCGAAGGGGATGAATCTTCAAGTTGAACACCCGATCCATTCTGTCCACTAACATTCTTGTTAACCTCTACCTCATTCATCTCAAAACTTCCTTGTGAACCAAACAACTCATTATCCTCACCTTTAGTGACTTCAATATCACTCTCATCTTTTAAAAGAACCGAATTATTATCCGAAAAGAAACCCACAACATCCTTCATCCAATCTTCCTTCACCGCATTATCTTCAAGATCATCATATCTATCTATATCAGATCATTCGTCCTCCGTTTTCACAAAAGATGGAATCCAACATGACATATCTCGCACCATGATGTCATACTCTTTGTCATCAATACGAACCTTTACCATCTCGGATATGAAATTATTAACCTTGGTACGAACACACACACCCATTAGCCATGTGTTCCTCTTGATCATCATCCGAAAACAAAGTTTCACCCCACAAGTTCGCCATTTTCCTAAAGCCTTAGACGACCATACACACAAACGGTGATCCGTCGATGTCTAACCATACTAACCATTCTTGAACAACGAAATCCTTTGTCAAAAGCCTGAACTCCTTGAAATAACATTTGATTGTGATGTGGGTCGATCGGGATTAGCAAAAAGAAAGAAGCTAGATAGAAATTAAGGGAGAGATATTTGAGACAATTTTCATATATTTCATTCTTAAAACATAAACAAGATATATGAGTATTTTTATACCTATTAAAAAAGAACTACTCACTCTTTCTAACTTACCCACTACACCAAGTAAAGAAAATAACTAATCACTACGTACTAGTACTAACAACTTCTAAATGATATGAAAACTACATGTGCATGTGATGGATGATGTCTTCACGTTACATGAGGCACATAACAGATTTCTTCACATTGCTTGAAATTGTTGCAAATAAAAGACGATTGGAACTTTAGCCACACTCAACATCCGCCTAGAAAACATACTTCAACGTGACTAAATCCTGCTTTAGAATAAACCCGATACAGGTTATTAATGAGATTCACGTCTTGAACACACGCAATTATAAGTGTTGATCGCCGTTCAAAAAAATATATAAGTGTATATCTTTTTATCATAATTTATGTTTTGTGTATTTGTTTTTTAGCCTGATTTCCAACATTCAAACCCTATGATTTATTAGATTCCTTTAACCTAGTCTCCATTAATTTGTTTCACACAACAATTTTCGTAAATTTCTTTTAACTTAAATGCTCACTACACCGATCCTCACCCTAGACCGCCGCTCACCTTACTTTCGTTCGTCGTTATGTGTTCACACCCTTCGCCCCTTTCCAACCGGTCTTCACAGTGGAGATTTTTGTAAAGATGTTATTGTGAGCTTGTGAAGTCGTGTCGTCTCCCCCACTCACCACCACAGCTCCTCTGCAGCTCTGCTTCTTCTTGTCTCACAGCTCAAGGCAGATTCACACGAAAAATCACACAAGGAAACTCTTTTTCTTCTTTCTCTGTTCTCCGCCACCGCAGATCTGAATTTTCTTTGTTTGCCCTGTCGTTTGACCTTCTATAAATATTAATTTATTAAAATCGAGCGAGCTGAACCTGCTCAAATTTTATACGAATCAAGTTCGAGCATGAAATTCTAGGTCGGTTGATGAATTCGAGCGAAGCTGAGCTAGCTCATTTTTAAATTTGAGCCGAGCTCGAGCTGATCTTGGCTAAGCTCATGAACAGAGATGAACTAGGGATGAACTAAATACTTTAGACTTCTGAGTTTCATCTAGTATTATTTACCATATATCTTGCAACTTTAAAACCTATTTTTTAATCTCCTGGTTCTTTTGCGAGCCTTCCTCAAACAATCATGCTAGACCACGTATCCTTTTTCATCGCTTCTTCTAAAAGCCTTTCTTAGAAAACAATGTTTTCATAATCGGATAATGAACCAGCCGTCCTAGAGATCCACTGGTTGGACCGGATGAACCAGGTTTAAGAATCGGATAACGTCATAAATAATATAAATATTGAAAAAACTGTTCACCCACGATTACACACTCCCAAGAACACAACGATTATATACACACACACGAATTTATTCACAACAATCGAAGGGATCGTCCCTGACTAGTCACAGACAATGACCGGACATTGTTCCTTTTAACCCTAGAAGACATCGATGAAACGTCGTGTCTTTTGACCAAGAAGTTTCTGAACTTGGGTTTTAACCCTTAAACCCCTGAACTTATATACATATACATAATGACTCAAAGTTGTACTTTAAACAAATTACATAAAGACTCCTACACTTAAAACACACATGGATTAGGAATTACAAATTAATATTCCCCCTTAATTTCTTAATCCATGCCTTCAACACTTTGACATCTTCATTCCAGTTTATCACATGCAGCTTGTAGAAGATCGTCTCTGAACTTCGGTTTTCTGTCTTGCTGATAGATGTTCTCCTCTTTGACTTTATCTCCATGAGTTATAGCATCATCTTTATCTTGAACATGAGCATCCACTTCCATGAATTCACAGCTTCTTTAAGTATCATCATCATCTTTAACCTATACACCGTTCTTTTGAATTTTGACCGGTTCACATTTAACTAGTAAATCATGAGTTGCCTCTAGTCTTCTTTTCTTATAGGGTAACTCGGTAATTTTAATAATCTTGATATCTGGTGACAACATAACCTTTGATGACGTCTCTATATCTCCCGTGCATCTCTTTTCTTTGTCTAACAATGCTCTTTCTATTTTCATTTTTTCAATTTCTTTACTAGCAGCATCATTCAAGTCTTTCATGCTTGCTACCTCACTCTCTATCTTCTTTGCAAATGTTTTCCCTCTTTCTTGCATTTGTGTGAAACCCAGCATTTCAGGTCAATATCTATATTTCATAAATACACGTTCATAGTATATATTTCCTGAAGGTTCATTTTGACTAAGTAAAGTCAAGGAGTCTAGCAAAGGAGTTTATTTCATGTCTAGTAAATTTTAAGAATTACTAGAAAAGTAAACAGATATAACC
The DNA here is from genome assembly GCA_023525975.1 of Smallanthus sonchifolius. Lineage (NCBI taxonomy): Eukaryota > Viridiplantae > Streptophyta > Magnoliopsida > Asterales > Asteraceae > Smallanthus > Smallanthus sonchifolius. Next base: position 17,737,743 of record CM042033.1, read on the forward strand.
CGCACAGTACAGTCGTTGGTAATTAGCAAGGATTTTATTCCAGTAAAGTCTAGAGACACACCTTAATATAAAGAAACAAATATTGGTGACTAAACTCTTAAAAGTTGACATATAAATAATTGTAACATGTCGCTATGTTATTTTATGTGTAAACACGTGTGATTTAGTTAAAGTAATGACTAGGTCGGGATTAACTAGTAATCTAATAAACAAGTCAAAATACACAAAAATACATAAGGATACTTAATCATAAAAAGTCCTACACCGGGTATTAGACCACGTGATCCCTAGAAGGTTTACACCACCAAAGAACCAACCTAACTAGGACTTGGATTGTAACTATGAGATGTGACAACACCCAACCCCCATCCCTTAACCCTTCGGTCGAGAATGGTGGGATCACCCACCCACCTTACTTAACCCACTTATCTTCATCATTGTTGTCATAGACTCATACCCTATCAACTAGATATGCAAGCAAAGGTCAATCCATCATGTCAACCATCCCTTGCAATGATTTGGTTGAATGCAACACCCAACCCCCCACCCTTCTCACCCATTCGGCCGAAACCAAGAGGGGTCCCACCCACCTAGCATCACCTCACCACTTGCATGCTTGTGTCATAAGAAGACCATGCTTCCTTGAGTATAGATCATGCCAACATCAAATCCATCCTTTCAAGCCTCACCATGTAATGATGATAGTGTAGCCTAACACTCCACTCCATCTCTCTTTCTCCATATATACGACATATACACATGCACACACAACTTTACTCTTTCAAAAATCAAGAATAATCCACTCATTCAGTTAAGCTATATCGTTGAAGTTTTAAGGTGTTTCGAGGGTGTTTTCAAGAGTTCAAGCTTCCTACACAATTTCATCCTTCTCTTTGCTTGCTTTAAGTGAGTGTTCATATCCTAAGTCTTGATCTTATTAAGTACACTAGTTGTTTTGTGTGTAAGTTCACCCAAGTAGTGTTTATTTTAAAAGAAAGGTCACCATTCAAAACAAAAACGTGCTGGCAGAATTTTCATTCCACTTTGGAGGGTCGTAGTCTAGTCAAAACTAAACCAAAACTGACGTTTCTAGAGTCTAAAATTAAGTTTAAAGAGTCCTCTATCCATATCAGGTGATTTCGTGATTTTTGATGGAGTTTTGATACCCAAAAAGGTCGATACAAGAAAACGGGTCAAAGCTGAAAGGTTTGGACAAATTCATAAGGTTAACTTGTATAGGTCATAACTCACTCAAAAATGGTCCAAATGATTCGATTCTTTTTCCTAAAACTAGAATTTTTTATTGATTATAAAACCCATATGGCCTCTTATGATGAAATCAAATATTTGACCCCCAACCGTCAAGATTCCCGAGACCTATCCGACAAAATCGAAGCTGTTAACCTATTTGTGTTATGATTTTTGTTTGAAACCCTTAAACTCCTTTATAAATTATGATCCATACATTTCTATGGAGTCAATACACTTAGTTAAGTTTAGTAAAAATTCCATAAATTATTGAGTTTGATAAATTGACTAAAAACACGACACAAGTTGACGTAAAAACCCGAATACATTACTAAAGGCTATTTTGATGTAAAAGTTTTACCTTCCATACTATATATTTGTTTTCAACCCCAATCATGATGTGTTTGTGTAAACGTAAAGACGTCTTGAGATACATAACTTATTTATATAAGTATATGTAAATGTATCTGATTGTCACAACTCGTCACTGACGGTCGTCATGTCAAAACTGTCGGAAACATAAACTAGTATTCATATCGAGTCTAATTGGGTGAATCGTATACACGATCAACTTACACATTAGAAACATTGTTTAGACCTTAAAGTGTCTTATTTTACCATAGGGAACGGTTAGGTCGGCTCACGTATTCACAGACTTTGCTAGTTGCTACTTATTTTTCTTTGCTGCATCGTTTACTCATCAGGTGAGTTCACGGCCCCCTTTTAACTCTTTACTGTTTTGTAAACATCAGGGGAGAAACATACTTACTTGTTATGTTTTAAAAACATGAAATACAATTGCTTATACGTTTGACAATATGAACATTCTGGTTTAACTCTATGTGAGTTTCACTAACCCCTTTTTATTAAGTTTTTGAAATGTTTTGGGGTGGAAACATACTTGTAAAGAATTTTCGTATGTAAATGAATGAACTAATGATCTGACCGTATGTGTGTATTGAGGGAAAAATAAAGCGCTTAAAGTCCTCGGAATAAATTAGTAACCATTAGCTATGGACTTAGCCCGGGATTTTATGGATAGTACTATTGGGGGTGACGCCTCCGGTCATGATTAGTCGCGCTAATCAGGGGTCCAAATGGCCGAGTGACCGCATATTGTCTTAACTCGCAGAAAGGCGAGGGGAGGCACAGAAAGTTGGGGTTTGGTTATGGTCTCGTACATTACATACTGTTTTGTATTCCTTGCAAGTTTACAAATGGGGTCAATTGATCGGATTAGTATTCAGATTCATTGGTAATACATACAAAGAGTTTTGATCGGTAAATGATCAGGTTTAAACAATGTATATGTTTTCAAAGGAAAACTACTTATTTGATGACAGATAAGTCATGTATATGTTTTCAAAGGAAAACTACTTATTTGATGACGGTTGAGTCATGGACATGTTTTCGAAGGAAAACTACATATTTTATGACGGTTAAGTCATGGACATGTTTTCAAAGGAAAACTACATATTTTATGACGGTTAAATCATGGACATGTTTTCAAAGGAAAACTACTTATTTCATGACGGTAAAGTCATGGGAATGTTTTCAAAGGAAAACTACTTATTTTATGACGGTAAAGTCATGGGCATGTTTTCAAAGGAAAACTACTTATTTTATGACGGTAAAGTCATGGGCATGTTTTCAAAGGAAAACTACTTATTTTATGACGATTAAGTCATGTATACGTTTTCGGGGAAAACTAACTGTACTAAATGAACAAACTCTGTGAACTCACCAACCTTTGTGTTGACAGTTTCAAGTATGTTTCTCAGGTAACCTTTAGTCATGGCGCGGTTGGAATGGACTAGCTATGTTGGAACAAGTCCTAGTAACCGGACGGGCATAGATTATCAAGTCTCAAGTCGACCATTGAACTAGCAAGACTTAGATCATTGTATTTATTTAGTTTTAGTAATCATATATGTAATCAAGTCTTAGAAATCACCATTACAGCTTCCGCTATCGTGTAATGAACCAATCGTTGCAACCTGTATTTATTTATTAAGTAAATAAATTTGGGGGTGTGACAATTTGTCTTTCAAATTCTATCTCTTTATTCCTTAGTTCAGTCTTGAGTTTTTGTTTCTTTACTTCAAATTCATGAAGCAATTCTACTTTTCAAAACTCTAACTTTTTCTTTATATCAACCTCTATCTCTGTCCTTAATTCACTCAGCTTTTCTTCATCTGGAACTTGATTCCTTTCAGTAACTAATCCACTCTAGGGATGGCAATGAAACCCGAACCCGATGGAAAAACCCGAAACATTCGAGACAGGTATGGGGTCAGGTAATCGGGTATGGGACCAGGTTTGGGATTACTTTTAAAAATTTTCATGGGTTTGGGACGGGTATGGGATATGGTGATATACCCGTTTACCCGCCCCGATAACCTGATAACATATACTCGTTTACCCGATTATAAACCCGACATACTTTTCTTTCTCTTTTTATTGATTTTAAGTATATACCATATTTATTTTAAGTATAAATAATGTAATTTTTTATATTTATATCCCCAACATGATATTCTTTTTATCTTTTTTATTTTAATTACAATTTTTATATATACCCGGTAGATACCCGACAGGTTTTGGGTCAAGTATACCCAACGGATACTTTACAAAGTAACGGGTTTACCCGAAACCCGCGGGCATACCCGATACCCGACGGGTAATTATCGGAGAAACCCGACGAGTTTGGGCCAGGTATGGGACAAGCTTTTATAATCCGGTATAGGGTTGGGATTACCTAAACCCGTCCCAAACCTGTCACACCCTCAAAATCCACCTGCGGGGTTTTACCGCGAGGCGCGTGACACACAATCTCAGTCATTAGTTACACGAAACGACTCTATATGAATTTGAATAAAATGCCATTGCTGCTCATAGTCACGAGACAACAATCTTTAAGTTTGAAAAGGTTGCGGAAGCGTAAATAAAATCCAATGCAAGTAAAATCAAATGCGCAAAACAAGGTGCCCAAACCATGCAGTGTAAATGATTAAAGATAAATTCAGTGTTTGAAAATGATGTGACTCCATGTATGTCCTATGCTCGTGCTCAATACCTTAGCGACCTGAGAAAAACATGCTAAAAGTGTCAACACAATGGTTGGTGAGTTCACAAGTTTGAATGTAAGTAAAAGTTTGATGTTTACCAGATAGTGTAAATAATGTATACTGATAGATAGCTAGTCTATGTCATGCTACTACAAGTGTTTCGAAACCGAAGCTGACTGTTTGTGTTTGTTTGCCTTCCGCCATGTCTACCGAACAATGGCAAATGTTTAGGTCAATATTACACCCGTTCGACCTCCAGTCGTGTTCGCGCGACTAACGCGGGTGGGGCTTGTCAAAACCCAGTAGTACTACTCAAATTACCTCGCTATGTTCCAATACTAACGGTTCAAGAATGTAAGGACTTTATGTGGTATGTTTGCACTTTAGTAAGCAAGCGATAATACAATAATACAAGATCCAAAATGTTTGCGAGCATGCTTTCTCCCCCAAAAAGGAAAGTAAGTAAAAGAGTGGGGTAGTGAAACTCACCTTAGTATGCGTGCAGTTGAATGCTAAATGAAAACTGTTGGACCTCTAACTGCCACCTAAAACCATAGGTCTATAAGTGTGTGATCGTGTATGTTGACATGAACCCTAAGTATCCAAACAATACCATTGTTTAAGTGTTTAGAAAAGTTTTACAAGTTTGACTCAAGTTTGACCCGACGACCCATTGGTGATTTAATGTTTGATTTGAATACTAAAACATAGTACACAAGTAATTCAAGTTTCATGCTTACACAAATCAAAACTATCTTAGCATAGCAAGTTATGTCTACACAGTGCACGATCAACAAGTTTCTACTTTTATATAATGTATGAACACAAAGTTTGGATTCCATATTTTAATCATTTATAACACGTTTGCATGATCAAATGTTCATAACATAAATCTTACGTGCCCTAGATAGTCATAGCACATAACACTTGTGTTATGAGCAACACTGGACCAGGAAGGTAACGGTATGATTTTGATAGACAACGGTTACGAAACGAGTTACAGATTCACCACTCGTGATCCGTTGGGCAGCGTTTTCGACTTCTAGTTACAGTTACACCACTGGCAATCGAACCCGACTCCTGTGATCACCACTCGATGGCCAACTCGAGCTAGCTAGGATGTGATTAAAGCTCACGTAAAGATGAGACTCAAAATAAATTCATAATAATTCTCTGCCCTTTTCATTCCTTACTTGTTCTTTAATACAGAGAATTCAAAATCAAAAATAACAAACTCTCCATTATTCCCTACTGACAAAAAATAAGGAAAAGGAGTTATTGAATTTCAAATAAAAGGAATTAAAATAAACGTGGAAATAGTTGTTGCAGACTTGGTCAATTATGATCACATGCACCACATGCTTTTGATCCAATTGACTAAAAGACCCCTGGAGTTTTCTGAGTTTGCAACTGCTACCCCCGAATCAGTAACGGTAACCATATCGTTAACATCCTCCTCAGCTTGGGAGAAGTTTGTCCTCAAACTTGGAATATTGTCATCATCTTCATAGTAAGTTCGTAAATCCGAGACGTTGAACGTAGCAGAGACGCCATACTCGCCTGGTAAATCCACCTTGTATGCGTTATCATTGATCTTTTTCAACACTTCAAACGGACCATCAGACCGAGGGCTAAGTTTTGACCTGCGTTTCGCCGGGAATCGTTCTTTCCTGAAGTGAACCCAGACTAGATCACCTGGTTCAAATTTAACAAACCGACACCATCGATAAACCCGTTGTTTAACTTTGTTGTTCATTCGCTCTATGCGCTCCCGCACAGTGGCGTGAAGCTGCTTAATCTCATTAGCTCGATCGGCTGCTTCCTGACTGAACTTGGAAGTGGTGTCTAGGACGACAAGATCCATAGGAGTTGTGGGATTGTAGCCATACACAATTTTAAAAGGACTCAACTTGGTTGTGGAGGAGCCGTGTCGTAAGCAAATTCTGCCTGTGGTAAAACATATTCACAGCTTTGCAAATGTTTATTGACCAACACTCGCAGTAAGGTGCCCAATGTACGGTTTGTAACCTTGGTGTGACCGTCAGTTTGCAGGTGGCTAGAGGTGTTGAACTTGAGTTTGGTACCAAGTTTCTTCCACAATGTAAGCCAAAAGTGACTAAGAAACTTGGTGTCACGGTCACTCACCATCCATTTGGGTATCCCATGTAACCGTACAACATCCTTGAAATATAAATTGGCAATTTGTACTACATCGTGAGTGGTGTGGTAGGCAATGAAGTGAGCCAACTTCGAGAACCGGTCTACTACGACCATGATGGAGTCGGTTTTTCGTTGAGTTCGGGGTAACCCCATGATAAAATCAAGACTAATGTCTTCCCAAGGGGCATGTGGAACCGGTAACGGAAGGTATAGCCCCTGTCCCGGAATGTGGCTCTTAGCTCGTTGACAAACGAGGCATCGTTGGAGAAGGTACTCGACATCACGTTTAACTTTCGGCCAAAAAAAGTAGTTATTGATGACTTCGACTGTTTTCTCGATGCCAAAATGGGCTGCTAAGCCACCCTCATGCACTTCTTTAATCAATACCTCCCGAATAGGATGTCGAGGAATACAAATGCGATTACCTTTGAGAAGAAAGCCTTCGAGGATGTGATAATCTTCAGTGGCATGATTAACACAGGAGGTATATAAGTGGCCAAAATCAGGATCAGTAGGATAATATTCTTTGAATAATTCAAACCCAATAACTTTGGAATGCATGAAACTTAACAGTAGATGTCGACGAGAAAGCGCGTCTGCTCCCCGATTCAAAATTCCCGCTTTGTGTTTGATGGTAAAAGTGAAAGCTTGAAGGAATTCCATCCATTTAGCATATCGAGCCTACAATTTATGTTGCCCCTAGATGTATGTGAGAGCTTCATGATCTGAGTGCAACACGAATTCTTTAGCGATCAAATAGCGTTGCCAATGGTCTAAGGCACGAACCAAGGCATAAAATTCCTTGTCATAGGTGGAGTAACGCCGCTTTGCGTCATTGAGTTTTTCGCTATAGAAAGCCACGGGTCGTCCTCGTTGTGAAAGGACTGCTCCAATGCCCACACCCGAGGCATCACATTCAACTTCAAAGATGTCCTCAAAGTTGGGTAAGGCGAGAACCGGGGCCAAAATGAGATGTTGTTTAATATTATCAAACGAAACTTGAGCTTGAGGAGTCCAAATAAAGGACCTTTGTTTCAAAACTTCAGTTAAGAGAGCCACAATAGTACTGAAGTTCTTGACAAACCGCTGGTAAAACGACGCTAAACCGTGAAAGCTTCGAACTTGATGAATGGAAGTGGGTGTAGGCCAATCTTTGATGGCTTGAACTTTCTTTTCATCAACAGAAATGCCATCTGCAGATATTATATAGCCAAGAAAAACAACTTGAGATGAAAAGAAATAACATTTAGCAAGATTACCATATAAGCGTTGTTTGGCTAAAATAGCAAAAACTTGTTGGAGGTGCCCCAAGTGATATGTTTCCGTCTATACACGAGTATATCGTCAAAAAAAACCACCACAAAGCGTCCCAAAAACGGCTTTAATGTTTGGTTCATCAATCGCATGAACGTGCTCGGTGCGTTTGATAATCCAAACAGCATGACCAACCACTCATAGAGTCCATCCTTGGTTTTAAAAGATGTTTTCCATTCATCACCGTCATGGATCCGGATCTGATGATAACCACTCCGTAAGTCAATTTTTGAAAACACAATAGCCCCATATAGTTCATCGAGTAGGTCGTTTAACCGGGGAATCGGGAACCGGTATTTGATGGTGATTTTATTTATGGCGCGACTGTCAATGCACATCCGCCATTCTCCGTTTTGTTTCGGTACCAACAAGGTAGGAACGGCACAAGGACTCAAAGACTCTCGAATCAAACCTTTAGCTAACAACTCTTCCACTTGCCTTTTAATCTCAGTTGACTCTTTCGGGTTGGTTCGATATGCTGGCTTGTTGGGTAATGTTGATCCAGGAACAAGATCAATCTTGTGATGTATGTTACGAAAAGGAGGCAACCCGGGAGGAATGTCAGCAGGAAAAACATGGCTGAATTGGGTAAGTAGGGGTACTACTAGCGGATGTACTGTCTTAGTGGTGTTTTCATCCTCTTCGTCTAAACCCAGTAAAATAAGCTCCTTGAAATCCTTGTATTCATGAAACTCAGATTTCATGGTAGAACCAATGGTGATGGATCGGGATACACTGGGTGTAAAGGGAGTCACTGGAAGGAGGACGATCTGCTTGTTGTCTTTAGTGAAGGCATACGTGTTCTTGAACCCATCGTGTACAACCCTACGATCGAATTGCCAAGGTCTTCCCAATAGAATGTGGCACGCGTCCATTGGAATAATATCACACCAAATATCATCTTGATATTGTTTTCCGATACTAAATGAAATAAGGACTCGGTGAGTGACTTGAATTCCCTTCCCGTGGTTTAGCCATTGTATATTATAGGGTGACGGGTGAGCAGAAATGGAAAGATTAAGTTTAGTGACCATGGTTTGGGAGGCGGCATTGGTACAACTTCCACCGTCGACAATAAGATAGCATACTTTGCCTGAGATGGTACAACGAGTGTGAAAAATGGATTCCCGTTGAGAGGTTTCTTTTCGTACAGCCATACTGTTCAGAGCTCTCCTCACAACTAGGCATTCACCTTCATCTGGGGCAAGCTCAATCGTCTCATCTATTGGGTCCCTAACAGGTTCGAGAGGGTCTTCATCAAAACAGGGATTGTCGAAGGTTTCGAATTCAGCTAGAGTGACAACCCGCGTGTTGGGACACTCGGATGCAATGTGTCCTGAGCCTTGGCACCGAAAACATTTTTGCGGGGCTCGGGTTGGTGGGTTTGAGGTTTCAGGCTTGGCTATGGGTTTGGGTGGATTGTGGGTACAGGTTTTTGGATTAGGGTTAGTAGTAGAGGAAGTTGGTTTAGAAAAGGAGGGTCTAGATACTTCTAACTTACTTTTCGTTCTCTGCTGCATATCGACTTGGTGGGTTAATAAGGTTAGTTCAGCTAAAGAAGAATGAGGTTGTAGTTCATCGATATGGGCTATTCTCGGTTCGAGCCCCCTAAATATCGTACAAGGGTTTGTGGATCATCTTCGTTAAGACCACATTGCATCAACAAGTACTCGAACTCCTGGGAATACTCCGCAGCCGTCTTGGATCCATGTTTAAGAAAATAAAGTTTGGCAAAGTTTTCTTGGACATAGTACGTGGGCATAAACTTTGCTTTGAGTAGTTTCTTCATCTTGTGCCAATTTCTCACTTTGTCTTTACCTTGTTCTCGCTTCAAACATGCTTTAGCCCACCACGTCGAAGCGTACTTCTGTAATTTCAAAGCCACAATCTTAACTTTCTTTTCCTCCGTGGTTTGCTTGTAATCAAAACCCTCTCAACGGTACGAAGCCACTCGATAAATTCATCAGGATCAAGCCTTCCATCATACTCGGGTATGTCTACTTTGATGTCATTGTGGTTCTGGACTGCAGGGACACGACGACCATAAGGGTTATAATCGTCGGTATCAGAATGTTCTTCAGTTTCATCTCCTGGGTGGTAACGGGGTGGGGTTTGATCACGACCTCTCCGTTGGTTCATGGCAAGTGTCAGGTCGCGCAGCTGGTTCTGTAAAGCCCTGATCTGTTGCTCCATAGTTCGATTATTTTCGCCTGCCATGAGTTGAGATAGGAATCAATTCGGACGGTAATAGGGATCGGTTGTTTGCTCTGATACCAGATGTTATGAGCAACACTGGACCAAGAAGGTAACAGTATGATTTTGATAGACAACGGTTATGAAACGAGTTGCAGATTCACCACTCGTGATCCGTTGGGTAGCGTTTTCGACTTCCAGTTACAGTTACACCACTGGCAATCGAACCCGACTCCTGTGATCACCACTCGATGGCCAACTCAAGCTAGCTAGGATGTGATTAAAGCTCACGTAAAGATGAGACTCAAAATAAATTCATAATAATTCTCTGCCCTTTTCATTCCTTACTTGTTCTTTAATACAGAGAATTCAAAATCAAAAATAACAAACTCTCCATTATTCCCTACTGACATAAAATAAGGAAAAGGAGTTATTGAATTTCAAATAAAAGGAATTAAAATAAACGTGGAAATAGTTGTTGTAGACTTGGTCAATTATGATCACATGCACCACATGCTTTTGATCCAATTGACTAAAAGACCCCTGGAGTTTTCTGAGTTTGCAACTGCTACCCCCGCATCAGTAACGGTAACCATATCGTTAACAACTTGCCTTGAACTTAACATGCAAATAATACTTCAACTAAAGTTTCCAAGTATAATAAGTTATGAATATCATGCGTTTTCTGAGATATCTAACACGTTACAACATGGTATTATATCCTAATTATCATGTAGCTATCATTAAACCATATCATACATGTCTAAATTGCAAGCTATGAACACTTTAGACAATTAAAGTTTCCTCTTTTAGAAAGTTTGCAAAACCGAGCTATGTATTAGAAATCTAATTTTACAAATCGCTTATACATGAATCAAGTAACACATAAACATCATCATATCATCCAAAACCTGTCTAACATGCAAGATAGAATTCACAAAAAGTTTCCTTCATAACTAAGTTATGATTTCTAGCTTGTTTAATGAGATTCAAAGCACCAAATAAATTGCATACAACCTATCTAATATGATTATAACCATAACAAGCATTAAACATCTCTAACATGCAATCCTACAACATCACATAATCAAAAAGTTTCTTCTTTTAACAAGTTATGAATCATATGAAGCTAGGGTTTTCCAAATAACAATAAAATCATCAAATAAATGCAAAACAATAATAAAGTCACCATCTTTATTGTAAAAATTCATGTTTGGATGAACTAGGGTTTCAATAGAAATTCTAGAAATCAAAAAGTAACGAAATCGAATGAAACGACTTACGTAGTAGTGTTAGGAACGCCTAGGGGAGTCCGAATACATGTTCAATTGCAAGATCCAAGATCGATTCGATGGTGTTTGGGTGGTCTCTTGTTCTCGGCGCAAGAAGGTAGGGAGATGGGGTTGGGGGCGACGATTATAGAGAGAGAAATAGGATTAGGGTTTTTAATTTTTATAAAATTCCTTTTATAATATATTCCATGGGTTTTAAATTTGGATAAGGATAATCATGGGCTAATTTAAATGGGTTTTCAAATTATTTTATTTAATCCCCGAGATAAATTTGTTTTAAATAATTATGTTTATGAAAGCTCCATATCTATAAAATAACCAGTAAAATTTATATCTGATAATTCTACGCGATTACACGAAAATTCACATAGCACATAAAATCACATAGTTTATATAAAATAATTGTTCGCAATTATTTTTATTAGTTCACCAACATTCCGGGTTAGACTCGTGTGAGATCCGGTAATTCTACGTGTTTGTGCGATCCGGTAATTCTAATTAAATGTAATGCATGTGTGAATGTTCGAGATAACTGAGTTTGAATAAATAAATGTTTGAGATAACGATGTTTGTGTTAACGGAGTTAACCTGAAAATGTCGGATGTCACAAAACCCGACCTATTGCCATCCATAATCCACTCCATCTTGGTTCTTCATTAAAGTATTTAGCTAATGAGAACCACGTATTGCTTTCTTTCTCATTTAAGGAAGTCTCCTCATACTTCTCCTTCTCTCGAGTAATACCCATCAAGAGAGTCGGTTCCTCATCCTCTTTTACTAGATTCGACTCCTCTTGTGCTTGCTTTTTAACTCATTCAGACAAGGCTCAATATGATCATCACATAATCGAACAGTCTTCAATTCGGTTCTCGTTCCTTGTGAAATTCCTCCTTTTTGGCATAAGATAAGAATTCAAACCTAATTGACTAATGTTAAATCACATGATTCCGATCATTTTAAACATAGATGAGCTCCCCCGTATGACAACCTGGTCTTCAACAATTCAGAAGACGATAAAATACTTTTTTTGAATATTCTAATCAGCTCCCAATCCGATATTGCCGAAAACACTAAAATTCCAAAAAGTTGTTTCCAAGTTTTTGGACAATTAACCTCCTGTTCTTTGCAATATCCACCAAATTGTTGGTCCTGAGGGATTGGATCTTAGTGCTAGAATGATTCTAGACATGATCAGATCAACAAATTAGCTATAGATCAGCTGTTTATTTAAGAATCAATAGAGAAGTAAGAAGAAGAGCACAAAAAAATCTAATAACATAAACACCCAAATCTCATTAAATCCACTCTAAAGATTACAATAAGCTCCTAGACATTGAATGATTACAACTTCCATCCACCCCGGGTGAGCTCCCCCGGGGTGGTGGCTCAAACAAGCTAACCTACCCCTCAAAACAAGCTAAGCAATTACAAAATACAGTCAGAAAACTATCCCCGAAAGCCTAATTGATATGAAAATGGTTGAGTATATAGAAAACCTAGAGAGTCGGCTATGAGCATAGCCGACACTCTAAGAGTGTTGGCTGAGACCGACCTAGCGACTCTCAGAGTGTCGCTAGCGACACTCATGCTAGAATCACTGACAGTTGCCAATCTACCTGCCAACACTCTCAAACTGTCGCTAGCGATACTCAGGCCAATTTTCATAAACTTCTCGTGATCGCTTGATTTGATAGCATCATTCTCAAACTAGATCAAACTAGACCCAACAACTGTTAATGTTCCTATTTCAGTTTCTTTTATATTTTATAGCATCTATGGAATCAACCGCAGCTAGTAAAAGTTTTAAACAAAACTCGGATGATATTTGATGGGAGTATGGAAAGTTGGTGGATGCTAATAAGTTAGATAAAGTTCAATGTAATTTATATAATAAGTTAATGTCCGGATGAGTTTATAGATTGAAACAACATATTGTGGGCACACGGGGAATGTTTTGGCTTGTAAAAAAGCAACAAAATATGATATAACGAGGGATCGAAATGCTTTTAGTGAGGTTCAAAATAAAAAAAAAATAAAAAAAGGGCCAAACAAAGTAGTGATGAATCTTTAAGACCCGAGGTAAACCTTGGTAATGAAACAATTGACCTTGATGATTGTTTTGGAGAGTTGAAGGAACCGATACATGGACCGATAGAACAAGAAGAAGCATCAATTTGTGTGTCAATTCAAAGTTAGGTACTATTTTTTGTCTTTTAAAGAATATTCGGATGAAGCGCACACAAGTGAAAACATATTTGAGTATGTAGATAAATGCATTGAAGAAGTTGGTTATGGAAATGTTGTTCAAGTTATGACCGATAATGCATCTAATAATATGGGTGCGTCAAAATTGTTGAAAGAGAACAGACCAACAATCTTTTGGACATCATGTGCGACACATACCATTAATCCCATGCTTGAAGGTAATAAGTTTAAGCGTGTTTGTTTTTTCAATTTTTCTTTCTTAGTTGTCTAAATATTTAACTTTATTTATTTTTGTAGCTATTGGTGGATTACCAAGGTATAAGAAAACTCTCGATTAAGCAAAAAAAACTAACGGTGTTTATTTATTCTCACCACAAAACATTGGCTATGATAAGAAAATATACAAAAAAAAGAAATATTGTGAGACCAGGAGTTACAAGATTTGCTTTCGCATTTCTTACTTTACAAAGTTTGATGGAAAAAAAGACTCAACTCGGGCATATGTTTTCTAGTGATAAATGTAAGTTTGCTAAGACGATTAAAGGGAAAGTCGCTTATGGAACGGTTATATCTCCCTCATTTTGGAGCGGTGTGACAACATGTTTGAAAGTTTTTGCACCATTAGTCAAAGCCCTCTGAATGGTTGATGCAGATTGAAAGCCTTCAATGGGTTATAATATGGTGATCTTCAAAATGCAAAAAAAGAAATTATCAAAGCTTTGAACGATAATAAAAGTGCATACGAGCTTATTATGGATATTATATCAAAAAAGTCATGTAAAAGGCTTTACACGTGCCTACATTTGGCGGCCTACATTCTAAACCCATATTATTTTTATATAATAATCCGGAGGTCCGAGATGATGTAGATGCCAATGATTCGGTAATTGATCTTATTGGTGTTTTACTTCCCAAAGATTATGAAATGCAAACCCAAATCTTGTCGGTTGAGTTCCCAATCTACAAACGTAAGCAAGGAAAATCTGATTGTCCAATCACACTTAAAGGACGTGAGTTCAACGACGATAAATTTGATCCGGGTAATGCAAGTTTTATTAATTAACAATATTCTTGTTTTAAATTTTTATACCTATAGTTGTCATTATAAAATAATATGTTTCATGTTTGTATCAACATTGTAACAAATTGGTGGGAAACGTATGGTAACTTAACTTCAAATTTGAGAAGGATTGCTATAAGGATACTTTCTTTGACTACTAGTTATGTGAAAGAAATTGGAGCATGTTTGAAAGGGTTAGTGACTTTAAATGTTAAACAATTTAATAAATATACGTTATAATTACTTATTTACTTAAACTTATTATTGAATTTATTGTTTATTTTTAACTTTTTAGGTACATACAAAAAAAAATAGACTAGAGGCGACTAAAATAAATGATCTTGTTTTTGTTCAGTCTAATGCAAATTTGATGGAGAAAAACAAGAAAATAATGTTAAGAAATCCTGAAGTACTTGTTGCAAATGATGGTAGTGGGGCTAAAGAATGGATTGTTAATGGTGTAGATGAAGTTGAGCCGGGGGCTAACTTGGGAGGCGGTTAATGAAGCGGCGGGTGTTAATTAAGTATTGTCTAATCGAACAAGTCCAAGGACAAGTGTATCGAGAGAACTTTTTGACGAAGAATTTGAGTCGAAGGATGAGGAGGAAGTAAATGAGTAGGTTAAATACGAGTCAGGTGATGTTCAAATCATTGATCAATACAGAAAAGACGATATTGAATTTTGAAGAATTTGATATTTGAAGTGTTTGAAGTATCTGAACTATTTTATCTTTGAAGTATTAAAACTATTTGATATTTGAAGTATTTGAGATTTTGAACTAATATAATAATATGTTAATGTTTGTATTTGTGTGTGTATATAAAATTTTAAAAAAGTACATATAAAAATTCCAATCCGATTAATCCCTAGTCGCTACCTACAGTCTGACTAGCGTCTAGCGATTTTTACAACACTGAAAACAGTTGGCTCCAATTGGCTTGGACTATATTCAATGTAGCCACCATTGTATACCAAGAACCACATCTGTCCCCCAGCGTGAATGGGTAGAAGTCTTGGGTTATTTAGAAGTTGGCGATATGCAATGAAACACCCTTCCAAATCTAGTTGCAACGGATGATGTCTCCATTACCAATCCGCACCCCAAAGGGATCGACAACTCAGGCTCGCCTTTTTAACCAAGGTGTCAGTAATAAAATTGTGAGTTGAACCAACAGTCGATCAAGATAGAGACCTTAACTGAATTAATAGAACCGTGAACTATCATGACTTGATGGGGTGACTTGCCCATAATAGCATGTAGGCTGATCTCCGCCGTGTCTTCCTCTAAAATTGCTACTTCATCGCCTTCCATAGTTTTAGTATCAATATCACCTGCTTCCAACAGATTAAACGAGTTGGTCTTACACCTATGTCCCGGACCATATTTCTAACCACACCGGAAGCATTCTCCTTTAATGTACCTAGCTTGTTTCTTTGTATCAGAGATACGAAAGGGTGGAGTTTGTGGCTGGGTTACAGACGGAATGGTGGTAGATGGAAGTGGCTTGGTGCTGACAGTTGCTTTTGAACTTAGTCCTGAACGGTTTTGGTCTGTTTTTGACTCAAATTCTAATGCTAACCTCATAGCATTATAGACGGTCCTTGGCTTATGAATATGGACGTCCGCCTTAAGCTCTTCATTCAGCCCATTTAGGAACACCCGTAGAAGGCAGTGATCAAGCGAGTCAGAGACCTGAGAGGATCTCTTTGCAAACTCCTGCTTGTAGTCTTGTACCGTGCCTACCCGTTTTATGTTACAGAGGTACTCGTCTGGATTCTAAAACTCAATCGGACTGAAATTTCTTAGAAGAGCCTGAACCAGTTCCTCCCAGAAACTTAAAGGCTGATCAGCAGACAACCAAGAAAACAAATCTAAGGCGTCACCTTCCAAGTGCATTAAAGCCACGTCTACCTTCTCGTCATCATGAATTTGATAATAGCGGAAGTACTTCTCCGCTTTTAAAATCCACCCGCGTGGGTAGCCTCCACTAAAAGTTGGGAATTCTATTTTTTTTGTAGGGACGATAGCGTCGACTGCTGTTCCATGAAGAGTCACACTCCTCAAACCGGCGTGATTTTGCCTTGAACTCAGCATGCAATTTTAATGAGTCAACATCCTTCTGCAATGACGCCGTGGACTCCAGTTTAGCAGCGATGGTTGCCAACTGAGTTGCAACTGAATCAAGAGTAGCTCCGCTACCCTCAGGATTGCTCCCGGTCTACACCATCCTGCTTTGATTTTCCCGACAATGGAAACAATTGATGGAAACCAAAAATTAGATAACAAATAAAAAGGGGGATTTCACTAGTCAGCCCGCTTCGAGAGGGGCAATTCTCCGGTACACTAGGTACTTTTAGGTAATTCAAATAAAACAAGACGGAAAACTATGCTGAAAAAGCAAACTTAAATAAACTAAACAAAAGAATTAAGTTGTTGCAGTTTTCCCCCTGAACATTAGCTAATTCAGTAACCCACTAACCCCACTTGGCAGTGGCTCCCTGGACCCATCTGGTTCGATCCACAGACCCACCCGAATAGGATATAGGTTCGTATCAGATCATCTTTGATTTTTTTATTTTTCCCTATGGCATTAGATCAAGAATGATCCTTACATTCCTATAGCAACATTCTCTAATGACTAATCCCAATGAAAAGCCTATTCCAAAGGAGCCTGCTAGGTATACTAAGACATCAAAATGGATGTTGATGAAAAGGTATCAAGTTGTTAGGAACAACGTGGCGCAGCGGAATCAACACACACACATGCACAAACGATAATCATGCGGTACAGAAAAATAAACGACACAAGAATTTTACGTGGTTCGGTCCCAGTGGGGGACCTACATCCACGGGCTGTAACTAGGTTATTTCATTAAGCTTAAGGGCACACAGATTACAGTTACAACATAGGGTATTTATAGATTAAAACTAGGGTTCCTAACTTGTTCTCCAAGTTAGGCCCAAACCGTAGAGATAGGCCCATTAGGGCCGGCTAACCCTAATTAGGGCCGGCCGCCTCTAAACGAGACTCCACGCCTAACAATCTCTCACTTGGAGGCTCGAGCAATCCTCAATCCACCATCCAAGCAGACCCTATACCAGTAACTCCAGTAATCTTCAATAACAGAAATCCTCCAAGCCTCCAGTTCTAAGAACAAGCTAACACTTCACTATTAGAAGTTTCCAAGCCTCCAGCTCCCAAGAACAAGCTAAGATTTCAAATAACAGAAGTCCTCCAAACCTTCAGTTCCCATAAACAAGCTAAGACTTCAATCCCATCCTCCTAGTTGCAGCAACCCACTCCTCAATTACCAGAAAGGCCCGTTGAAGCTCCCCCTAGCTCCAACCCAGCAGTCATCACTGACCCAGCCATGGCAAAACCCGCCATTGACTCATCCTCAATCTCAACCGGCACCTACTCACTCGAACTACCGACTCCAGAGACTTCCAGAGGAAACACCACTCTCCAAAACCTGCAAGTACCATGGAGAGATTTTCCCATTCGAAATTCCGGTCTTCAAAACCCAACGGTGTTTAGAACTGTACCTAGAACACGTCCCATGCTCCCACTGTTCCCAAAACCCCTGACCTGGTTTAAACCTCCGAATGCACTCAGCTGACATCCCCGTGGCTCCAAGATTCACACTTGCAAAATGAATCCACTTAGCTCTACCCGATGCAGCGAGTCAAGACTTTAATACTCGGAAGTTGGTTCCCTTCTTCCAGCGATACATAATCCTGTATCTTCCCAAAGTCTTCAAACAATAGATTCACCAATGCTTCATAGAAGTGAGTAATGAAGCATACCAGAATCTTGAACCCAAGAGTCTCCACTGCCATCACTGAGTCCCAATGCATCAACCCAGACACATTCTCAGAAGCAGAATTTACTATCTTTGACATCGACTCTAAAAGAATGTCACATACCTCCATGCAGCTCCACCAAGTCAACTATGCTCAGCTCCCACTGTCCCTGTTATCCCAACCCATGCCAAATGTCGTACCACTGATCACCACCGAACAAGAAACCGCTTCACAGTTCTAGACCAGCTAACCGGCAAACGGTTATAACAACAGCAGAGCTTTCATGAAAGCAAACGGTACCAAGGATTCTGTGATCGTACACCCGATCATCTAACCCTAACCGAAAAATCTTTCAACCGAGCAAATATCACATGACTTCCCTTTTTTCACTTATGTCATCACCAGCACACCCGCTGGTTCCATTTTCTCCCGGTTTATCCATCGTTAGTACCACATCCAAGTTCACTTGACAAACCAACCAACCGAAATCCAAACCGCCAAACCTTTCTATAACAACCATCCTGTCTCCAGCCATAACAATAGCACACAGAAAATATATCGAAACAGTGAAACAAACACAGTAATGTCACGGGCCTGAACTTGACAGTTGTTCTACCAAACACTGTCAATAAACCGATCTGCTCCTGCAATAAACCTCGCAGACAAATCTAAACCCGAATACTGAATTTCACATAACCCGGTTCCCAAATAGTTGATGATAAACAGTCAAACAGAACTAAACAAAACTCTAACCTTTACCCGACGAATCCAAGAGCTTTATAACCAAACCCTAATCGGCGGCTTCAAAGAGTTTAACCCGGTACCCGAAACAATCAAACCGTTAACCCGCAACACAAACCCGAAACACCCGACCCGACGCTTCACCTGCAAACCCGAGTGAAACCAGCAACTCCAAGAGATCCACAACAGAAACTCTAATTGCAAAATCACTCCAAATCAGTCCCGAACAGCCCTGTTTTCTCCCAAAACAGCCCCGTTTTCCTCCAAAACAGCCCTGTTTTCTTTCCCCTTTTGCGCAACCTAGGATTTGAAAAAACCCTAATTCCGGCGGCCCAAAAAACAAGAAACCAGGCTGCGAATCAGCCCTGGAACAGCAGTAGAAAAAAGGAAAAAAAAAAAAAAATTTCGAAAACACTGTTCATGCCGGAAAACACTGTTCACGCGGAAAACACTGTTCATGCCGGAAACACTGTTCACGACGGCGACGGTACTGTAGCGGCGGCGACGGTACTGTAGCAGCAGATCTGAATCAACCCTCGATCAGCCTCTACCCTTTTTTCTCGATCAAAAACCGTGCAGACCGTGTGTAAACAACGAGCCAAAGCTCTGATACCACTTGTTAGGAACAACGTGGCGCAGCGGAATCAACACACACACATGCACAAACGATAATCATGCGGTACAGAAAAATAAACGACACAAGAATTTTACGTGGTTCGGTCCCAGTGGGGGACCTACATCCACGGGCTGCAACTATGTTATTTCATTAAGCTTAAGGGCACACAGATTACAGTTACAACATAGGGTATTTATAGATTAAAACTAGGGTTCCTAACTTGTTCTCCAAGTTAGACCCAAACCGTAGAGATAGGCCCATTAGGGCCGGCTAACCCTAATTAGGGCCGGCCGCCTCTAAACGAGACTCCACGCCTAACACAAGTATGTTGGCTTAGACCTTACCTAAATATCTATCAATCCACTACACAACCGTAAGCCCAAACACAACCTTGTTTAATTAAATAGTTTAACAAATCAACCCTAGATTTACCCAACCACATTTACGACATAAAACCGAAGCTATACATGTAACATACTCAAAAGATTAATTAAAAATTTATACCCCAATCGTCGGGTTTGAAATGAATGGCGTGGACCCATATCCCTCGAGCTTCAATTAAACTTGCAAAACAGATCCTAATCACTTGTTGATGAGCATAAATAAATGGAAAATTGGCAAAAGTTGTGCCTTTGGTTTTTGAAAAACAATCTAAAAAATAAACACATAAATAAATCTCTAATGAAATAACAGGCAAAGAATATCATTTGCCAACAATTTCCCCAAAGACAACACCTTTGTTACTTACTTGCAATCCAAAAACCATAAAATCTTCATCACCCGTTTCGGTTCATGTAGCCACACACCCGGTCGACTTACAAATCGGGCACAAGTTCTTTTGTTGCAGCCATTGTTTGATGCAACCATGATGGAAGCCATGCCCACAATCTAGTGTTCCAAGATCATCTCCATCCTTGTATTCCTCCTAAAAACAAAAACAAAAATTAAGATTGTTAAAAATTTCAAATTTTGGATAATTATATTTTTATAACCGTGAGAACACATCGCCAGAAAACCCACATGCCCCACTAACTAATGAGACTAGGTAAAAAATACAATGTAGCTTGCGCTGGGTAGGCGACCTTAAACCCTTAAGGAAATGGGTATGGTTAGTGATTGTGAAAAGTGAGTGCCACGTAGGCGCCACCTCACTCACTTGGAAGGGGTATGGTTCGTGAGTGTGAGTGGTTTTTTTTAAATGTTTTTATTAATTAACTTCAGACAATTAATTTAATTAATTAAAAATATAACAAACCGCTTACAAGATCAAACACGTGTCAAAAACCGCTTACGAGACCAAAAATATATTTTTTTGAAAACAGCTCTGTTTTCATTAAAATTTATACCGGGATGTTCAGGAAAAAAAAAAGAAGTTAAACAAGACTGTGTATTTTGTTTTTTTTTTTAATTTAACTAACACAAGTTATTTGAAAAAAATCAAATTAATTGTTAAATGAAAAATTATAATAAAAAATTAAAAAAAAAACATTGCATATGTGGCACAACGTGAGAGGCTTGTTTGAATTCAATTCAATGTTTGAAGCTAACTCACGAGAGTGAGTGGGCTCACGCGTGATAAACTCACGGACAGCTCACGAGAGGGAGGAGTTGTGTCCCCCGTGAGTGTGAGCCACATCACCCACTCACGACCGCCCCCTTTCACGGAGTATACCGGATTAAGGGGTTAAAGGCATAAACCAGTGTAGGCTGAATTAAAACCTGAAAGCTTTGTTATGGATCAGGCACATACCACTACGCCATCCCCTTCAAGGTTAAGAACTTATTTACCTGACATATGCAGCAAGGTTCTGAATCGGGCTGACCCGTTTCAACCACATACTGTTTCTGCCTGATATGCTTTGAAATTGTTTCTTCAGTCAAGCCCGTGTTCACATTTCCTATGCGTTCTTCCAATGCCAGTAGCTCCTGTGAAACCCGAGTTGAAGTTGTGATTAAAAATGAATTTTTTTTATTAAATAAAATTAAAAAGTGAATTATACCTCATATGACATATTATCTATATCGAGCCTCATATCTCTATGCCTATCATGTATATCTGCAACACCATAGAAGACCGATTGATCTAAGATCATAAGATCCTGCAACAACACAAAAAACATTTTACTTATCTTTATTCTCAAAATTAAAATGGATCTTTTTTTAATAAAATCCAACCTCAAATCGCAAGGGTTCACCCCTGTGCATAAGATCCAGTACATTGCGAATCTGCACCAAATTAAAAATATTTAGAAAACCATGAATTTAGTAGTAAATTATTAGATAACATAGTAATTAACTAATTAAAGAACAAACCTCTGACACTAATCTGCCTCTGCCTTCACTGCCAGGTGTCGCTGTCGGTGAATGATACGGGAAAGCAAAAGCACCCTCGAGCTGTCTACCGAGCAATAATGAAGATCTTGAGAGCGGTTGATGATGACGACCTGGCGGATTTCCATAATCTTGGGAAGAAGAAGATGAACTACCCGAACCCAGAGGGATTCTTGGGAAAATATTACCATTCTGCCCTTCACCGCCCTCGGGATCAGTAGCCGACAACAACGACCGCCGAAGAAATGCGGATAGTCTTCGGGGACGATAACTTGTTGAAGGCCCGGAACTCGGCCCGGATCGGGAAGTGGTGGCAATGACATTGCCACCATCGTTTACATTTCCGCCACCATCACCACCACTATTTGAACTCAAATTGAGTTCGGGTTGGGCTGTGGTCGTTATGTTATTTGGTGGTGTAAATAAAGGATGATCAGAAATCGACTCGAGTTCACTCCGATCACCTGACATAACAAGATTTGGTGATCGATTTGCTCTAGAGCTAGTATGCCGACTCCATCTGGATGTTGACTGGAAATTTCTTCTCAACGCCGGAACCCGTAAAACGGGCTGGCCCTGATGACTTGATGAATTCTCGGCTGGCAGGTTAAGTCTCAGAACCGAACCATCAGATCCCGGGTTGTTATTATTACCCAGTAACGGGTCAACTTGTTGACGAGAAGAACTAATTCTCAAACTAATATTTCTCTGAGCGTTATCCCGAACAGGGCGCTCACCGATACTCAACCCAAGTCTCGGGATAATCGGGTCAGAAGAAGGGTCTTCATCAACTGATTGCCAAGGGCTCGAACCACCCTCAGGCCTTTGAAACACGTTTGAACTTCCGACCCCTGAAGAAGATTGCCCGATACTTAATTCCACTGCTTTTCTTTTACGGGACACCTGATGGGCCTCTAACTCAAACGGGCCAGAAAACGACGAACTAGACGAACCATGATCACCCAACGAAAGCACACTCGATGGAGGTTCAGGACAAGATTTCATCGAAGAAGACCACCCACGGTCCCCTCTAGGATCAACATGACCCTGGCTCGCTTCACTTGGGCCAGAACTTGAACTGGGCTCATCTACACTCCACATACTTACACTCTGACCTTCTTGACTTGCCGGGTTCAAAGACATATAATCAGGTAACCGATTCGATGGCGAGTTAACCACATCTCTCGATGTTGACCCGTGTTCAAAACCCATACCACCCCTCTGTTCTTGCATTGGAACCCTTAAAAAAATTCAAGTGTTAAATAAAATCCATCAAATACCAACAAAAATCTGAGTTTATACATGTTCTACATATAACATCATGATCATAAACATAAAAAGATAGCAACTTGTATAGAATCAGCCACGCAATTTTGCATCCACATGAATACATTCAAAATCTTGATAATAAACCCCAGAAATTTAGCCCCAAATTTTGGATTATATTTATAATATCAAAAATTAACCTAAAATAAAGAACATCCACTATAACCCTAAAGTCCAATTCACTCTAATTTTATAGCCCTAATTCACAAGCAACGGATCTAGCCCTAATTCACAATCAATTCAAATTACATCATAGATATGAAAATTTCTTGAAAAATTTGTAAAATCAAGAACATACCAGACAAAAACAAGAGGAGATTGTAGGCGATGGATCTAATTTCAAGAAGATGATCGGAATCAAAAAAGGGGGTTTTGAGAGGAGATGAAGATGGAATTGTGTGTTTGTGGGGCTTGGGGGGGGGGGGGGGGATAAAAGGTTCACCAAATGGGGTTGTTTGTTTGTTTGTCCCAATGCACGCGGAACCGATCAACTGTTGAAGATGGGTTTCTTGTTCACGCCAAGCACCCCTTCATGTCTTGTCCCATAGGGTAAAAACTAAAAGGATCTATGCAAAAAAAAAATTAATTTTAGATTTCACACACCATTAAATTTAAACTTGTTTAAAGGTGTCCAATTTAATGCAAGGAATCTTTCAAATATTATAAAATTAAATTTATTTGGGAATATACACAGGATGTTATTGATGCGTGTAAAGTATATATATAAAATTATGTCAGTTCACACAACAGTTTTAAAAAAAATTACCAATTCTAAAATACACAAACGGTAAATATACCGGTCGGTATGTAATAAGCGTAGGTAAGACCGGGTATCAATCTTTGGACACCTATGACGGCTCTCAATACTAAACCTCTATCGAGTCCTAACCAACGGACTACAAATGATGACTTTATTTTTATTATTTTTAAAATATATATTTAAATGAAAACAAATAAGATGGACCTAAATAAGCAAACTGACTTATAAACGAACAAGATACTGGAAACAAACAGACAAAAATAAGAAACTAAAAAGACCAAACGAACTAAGACACGAGCGAAAACCAAATATGAGACAAACACTACCTAGACCAGGAATCCTATTGACTAGTTTAAATGCTTTCGGGAACAACTAACCGTATGACACTGACTCTAAAGATAGGCTAACGTAGGAATTGCTAAGACATGTAGGATCTCCTCCCAGACTCACCTACACACCCCAACTATCATAAGGGTCAAGATAAGCTCACCGGTAAAGAATTGGATCTCCTCTCAGACTCATCATTCCCTAGAACACCAAGTACTCAAAAACATATTCACCTCTCAGTCTCAACCGTTACTATACCCATAGAGTATCCTAGAGAGACCTAAGGGCAAGGAGTAAGCACCAAAATACCGACTATGACACGAAATTGCAAGTGATAAAGCTAACCTGGACAACTCAGGCTCGTGCAATTGCTACCCAAATCACCAAAACCAAGAGACAACTCGACAACCTATCTCCTCTCAGACTCAAGGTTGGTAAAACACTGATTTTGAAAACCTAACACAACTGCTTCTACGACTGATCAAATAGTTTAGACCAAAAACACAAAGTAAATGACTCAAGACTCGAAATCCTACTCGAAACACATAAAGGAAACGAACAAGATAACAAGCAATCAAGTTCATGCAAGATAATAAAAAACACGGCATTCAAACACATTCATAATCAATATAATAGTAACCTTGACAATAGAATTCGTCATACGAGTCAATCACAACCGAAAAACATTCAAACAACGTCAAATACACAAACGGTAAGTGTACCGGTCGGTATGTAATAAGTGTAGGTAAGACCGGGTATCAATCTGTGGACACCTATGGCAGCTCTCAATACTAAACCTCTATCGAGTCCTAACCAACGGACTACAAATGATGACTTTATTTTTATTATTTTTAAAATATATATTTTAATGAAAACAAATAAGATGGACCTAAATAAGCAAACTAACTTATAAACGAACAAGATACTGGAAACAAACAGACAAAAATGAGAAACAAAAAAGACCAAACGAACTAAGACACGAGCGAAAACCAAATATGAGACAAACACTACCTAGACCAGGAATCCTATTGACTAGTTTAAATGCTTTCGGGAACAACTAACCGTATGACACCGACTCTAAAGATAGGCTAACGTAGGAATTGCTAAGACATGTAGGATCTCCTCCCAGACTCACCTACACACCCCAACTATCATAAGGGTCAAGATAAGCTCACCGGTAAAGAATTGGATCTCCTCTCAGACTCATCATTCCCTAGAACACCAAGTACTCAAAAACATATTCACCTCTCAGTCTCAACCGTTACTATACCCATAGAGTATCCTAGACAGACCTAAGGGCAAGTAGTAAGCACCAAAATACCGACTATGACACGAAATTGCAAGTGATAAAGCTAACCTGGACAACTCAGGCTCATGCAATTGCTACCCAAATCACCAAAACCAAGAGACAACTCGACAACCTATCTCCTCTCAGACTCAAGGTTGGTAGAACACTGATTTTGAAAACCTAACACAACTGCTTCTATGACTGATCAAATAGTTTAGACCAAAAACACAAAGTAAATGACTCAAGACTCGAAATCCTACTCGAAACATATAAAGTAAACGAACAAGATAACAAGCAACCAAGTTCATGCAAGATAATAAAAAACACGGCATTCAAACACATTCATAATCAATAAAATAGTAACATTGGCAATAGCATTCGTTATACGAATCAATCACAACCGAAAAACATTCAAACAACGTCAATAATCATCCTAATCTAGGTAGCATACGAGTTTACCTACTCATAATCATGCAAAATATCAAAAAACAGAAGATAAACAAAATATAAACTAGAAACAAAGTTCTAGAAACGAATTGCAAACTGAACGTTCTAAAACCGAAAACGACCTTCCAACGTTGATTCGGGTGTTCGCAGGGCTCCAAAGCTTGTATCCAATCTTCCATAGTCTTCCTCAATCAAAATCAGGTCGAACCCCCTTCAAATTGCCGTCAAAAGTGTTTTAATAGAAAAAAATTGTGAATCTGCCCCGCTAAGTCGGTATCGGACCGCTATGGTCAGGGATGTCGGTCCTCTACGGGTGAAATTTAGGGATTTTATCCGTGAAGGGCTTTGGGAATTTTCGAGACACCCAAGATTCATATATTATGGGCCCGGTAACTCATTTTCTAGCCCGAGATATGCCCATCTGAAGTTCAAACTTTTTTTTCCTATCGAT
Organism: Smallanthus sonchifolius; assembly: GCA_023525975.1. Taxonomy (NCBI): domain Eukaryota; kingdom Viridiplantae; phylum Streptophyta; class Magnoliopsida; order Asterales; family Asteraceae; genus Smallanthus; species Smallanthus sonchifolius. The sequence goes on from CM042033.1 coordinate 17,764,376, forward strand.
TCCGTTTATTCCTTCATTCCCGCAACTCGTTTACTCGCTTATTCTTCTCGTTTCTCGTACAATACCTACAATTCCATCATATATAGACATAAGTATCATAATACAATGAATTCACAATCAAAACCTATTCAAATGTTGTGACACCCCGATATTCTAGATCAATATCCGTACCCAACATAAATGCGTTACGTTTTTATATTTCCCGAACCATTCGAAATCATAAACTCGAACAATAAAAGTCTAGCAAACATAGTACATCAATCCTTTCATATCTTAGTAATTGTAGGAATTACTAGTTCAGACGTACAAAAAAAAAGAAATCAAATAATACGAACGATGGTGATAAATTATTATAACGGAAAAAAAAAATATTTAGAATTATATTCTATATAAACGTTTATGTCCAGGCGCCTAAGTCTTAAATATTTATTTCATGGTTCATATGAAAATCCTCATGATGATTTAGTGCAAGAACATACTCTTTTATCTAAATCTACACTCCATCCATCACTTCCATCAAATAAACTCATCATGATTTCAATCAACCACATTCACACTCCAACATCCATTAAATACATATATACAACTTAGTTTTTCATTGGAGATCGTTAACACGTCTAAACTACGAGCGTATATATATAGGTATATACCCAACACAATTCTTTTATTTATATTATGACGACCTCGAAATGTATTTATTAAGACGGGTATTTAGTCGGTATTAATTTCGAGTAGTGTACACTACTAACTACCAACACCGTCACCACTCATCATTTTGTTTAAGATCACACTCAACTCTCACCCACTCCCCTTCCCTTCTCCCTCACGCCACCACCAACCCACATCACCATCATATCTTCATTCAACTAACAATCTATACTTAAATCTCATCATCATGATTATTGTTTGGAGACCATATTCAATCATCTACACCAACACTCAACCTCCATAAGATATATATATATATATATATACATATATGCAACTAACCTCAAATGAAAGATTCACTTTTCAAAGTCTCCATCTACATCTCTCTCTCGGCACACATACATACATACATACAAACCATCCATTTTCGGTTGAATCCATTCCAAGCTTTAGATCAACGATCCTAAGGTGTTTCTTAAAGATTTCTAGTGAATTCTCAAGATGAGGGGCTAAAGATCAAAAGAACCTTCACTTTTCTACTCAAAATCATCGTCCATTGGTGAAATCTACCCTAGCTTGGCTAGTAGTAAGAACACACTTCGTATCTCTACTATTTTCATTTATTCATGATTAAAAGTGCATGTTGTTCACTTAGTGAGGGAATGGTTTCATAAAGATCTTTTAAACAAATAACTTAACAAGAAAAAGGAACTAGATCTAAAAATGAAAACATGTATATGTGCATGTATATATGCCATGTGTATATGTGTATGTGTGAATATGATTATATTCATAAAAGTTACTAAAAAGCTAAACATGAGTAATAAACATTTAGATCTTGAAAATTTTGGATCATTGGTCACCTAAATTCATGATGAAGTATATAGATCTACTAATATAGGTTATACTAAACATGAAATTTTGTGTATATGAAGACCGAAATCATGTATAAGTGTATATATATATATATATATATATATACTTATAGTTAGTACATAAGAAGTTTATTAAATGGATTACACATTGAGAATAAAAGTAAATGTGTGTATATATATAGATGTTTATAATATATAAATGTTAGCTCGAAAACGTAGGATACGTAAAATTTAGATTTTCAAGTAAAATGTCAAAAAGATACGTGACAATTTTGATAAAAAAAATATATTTTTGGTCGTTTCGAATAAACATGGGTTCTGCAAGTATAGATATTAAGACGTTGAATGCAAAGTTTGTAACTTATAGGTAACAATGCGCTTTTGGAAAATGATGCTTTAAACATTAAAAACTCACGTATGTATTAAATAAAACCGTTAAACGGATTCAAATAATTATTTTAAATTATTATATGTCACATGACATTAATGGACTTTGAAAGTACGATTAATATAATTATATCAAAGTGCTAATGAGCATACGTTTTACTAAAAAAAATGTTTACGACAAAACCTTAATAAATAATTTGTGTTGTTTTGTTTTTGAAAAGAGTGTTTATATAATTGTATTCGTGATAAACCCGAAACTTGAATAAAAACATATGTTAAGAAATATAAATAATATAAGTTATATTATTTGCACTTGTACGACGAGAAATGTGATATTTTCTTAAAAATAAGTTTTATATATATATATATATATGTATATGTATCTTTAAAATGTATAACTACTTGATGGTCACGACTTACATTCTTGTACTCAATTGTGTGTATAATACATGTGGGAATTGTTATATGAACGAATGAATATTAATCACCAACAGGCTGTAACATACGACAATTCCTCAAACAAAAACCATTTCCAACTAGGATTAACTCGAAAGGGTGAACAACTTGCATTCGAGACGTTGTTTCTCGATTCTAAGACATATGTTGTACTAAATAGGACACGAGGAGTCAGGTCTCGCTCTTACAATTACATTGTTGCTAGCACTTATACATTGAAAGATCACCAGGTGAGTTTAACGGCCCTCTTTTAGTTGTTTTAATGTTTTGTAAACATGGGGGGGAAACATGCTTATACGTTATATTTGAAAGAATGAAACATATTTGTTTACACTCAGGATAACATGAACATTTTGGTTTAACTCCTTGTGAGTTTCACGACCCCTTTTTATTGTTTTCTATTTTGGGGGAAAAACATGTTAATTTCAAACGGTATGATAACTAGAAAACGAGAAACAAGCATCTGATTCCCTTGTGAGCATGAGTTAACACTAAAAGGTCCTCGGTATTTCGAACTATAACCATTAGCTATGGACTTAGCCGTAGATCGATATGAATAGTACTATTCGGGTTGACACCCCCAATCATGGTTAGTCGCGCTAACTGACCAACAGGGTCAAATGATTGCATATTAGGTCTTGTTGTTTCTCATTATTTAAAGGTATAATGGGCTGGGGCAAAATTCGAGAATTCGTTAAAGGTTTGGTTATAGGCTTGTACATCACATAATTCGTTTGTGCTAGCTAGACAACGATGAATCAACCGCTAACTTGTTTTGCTTATCATATGCATAAAGTGAACTTCGAGCAAAGGATTTCGCCAATGGTATACATACCAATGGATTTGCTAGTCAATTTCAAGAAACGGGTTTTGCCATTGGTATACGTATCAATGGTTTTGAAAGTGAATTTCGAGCAAAGGATATTGCCAATAGTACCCGTACAAACAGTTTTGTCAATCAATTTCGTGCAAATGGTTTTTGCCGAAGGATTTCGTATAAATAGTTTTGACAAACGATTTCGTAAATATGGTTTTCCTAATTGTGTTCATTTAAAACCTGTGAACTCACCAACATTGCGTTGACATTTTTAAGCATGTTTTTCCGGTAATACATAGCTACGATATGGTTGGAATAGGTTAAGCATTCTGATTAAGACCTTAGAAGACGAAGACGTATGGTCGTTTAAAGTCAAGTCCATTTAGACTTGTATGTCCTTAGGTTTATGTATCCATTTAGTTTTTGTAAAGGTGTTCGACACTTTAGAACTCTTTATTTTAGTTTCTGTTGTTGTGTAATTTTATCAATCGTTGCAACCCTAATTTATTTATTTATTAAGTGAATAAATTTGGGGGGGTGTTACAGATTGGTATTAGAGCCAATGGTTTTAGCGAATTAGGTTTCCTTAGTGACACCTAGGCTCTAACCAGACTCAATTAAGGACCAAGATTTCTAAGACTTACATCACCCAAGACTTGAGTATAGAAATTCCAACCGTTGCCGAACAACTTGAGTGGACCATTAGTGTATGTGGTTACACTAGGGTATCATTAGCTATACTAGTACAAGTACATGGCACATGTAACGAACACTTAACACATACAACAATGTGGAAATAATGGACACCTACAACGTTTCTCAACAAAGTGACACTGTTCGGATTACGAATCAAGGATGACAGGAACTCAGCACACCATAACCATAGAAGATCGAGTTACGAGTTGAGCCTGGGAGACGACGGTAGCAATCGCTAGTCAGCGATCTTAGTATCATAACAGGCTGAACCCGTTCCAGAACCTTTACCTGTACCTGCACCACACCTACGACTACTCCAGCCATGGAGTCGGCTTTCTCTTCTGTCGTGTGATTGCCTCCATTTGGTGCGGTATACATACTCTCTTTCATGATTTGTTGGGTTGGATAAAAAAAAACCTTCGCCATGATGTATGACAGACAGGACTCCCTGATCTGGTGGGAACCCGAGGTGGAGAAGCAGGACTAAATGGGAGAGAACTTTACGCGTCTGGAGACCCAAACACTCACCAGGATCATGTGGATCTACACGCACATACAAACTTGGAGCATGGGTTGCTCGATACTATTTTGAGGATCTCTACCCTAAACATAGTGCCTGACTTCCACCATACACATCCTGTTATTAGAAGGCACCGGTTGTGTCTCTATACCATTAACTCCATCCAACAATAGCCTTAGTCGGCTAATTAAAGAGTATTGGTACACACGATTACGAGTAATCCGATAGAACATACACACTCATGCGTGAGAGCACAACACGATATAATGAACATTTCAGAATCCTTTTGAATAAGAGCTTGGGATAAGAGAAACACTGAAGGGATCATGCAAAGTAAATTATCATTGCGGGTGCACACGTAATCATAATTTTCAGTGCATAAGAACTCTAGTGAGTCTTACTGTCCGAGCCAATGTTCATGATTAATCCGTATCCCTAGTCTCAAATCACGGTTACTCGATTAATGATCGAAATCACCATAACCGTAAGGGTTGAACCAAAAGGCATCAGGTGATATGATGGGTTACCACAAGTGACGTGGAAATGTATATCACCTCCTTTAACTTCGAGTTCTAACAAATCCAAACCCCTTATCGAGATTTCGTTGGCACGACAATTGTTTAACCAAAACTTTGAAGAGATCTATCTTCGGTGATCTAACTTCGGTATTTAGACTGAAATTCATTGTGGCGTATTACTTCAACTTTTGAGATTGCGCTATAGATTGCCTCTTTTCAACTTCGCTACTTATCAGTCAACGTATGTGCCCGATTTTCGGTTTAGCATGAATCAGATCTTAACAATTCAGACTCCTCAACTAGATATTCACGAAACATTCTCGCGGTTCTAGAGGAACCAGAGGAATTCAAATTGGATCTAACTAGCCTTTGGTGAATCCTGAGTAACGAAAGTTCTCGCCCACCTATTTCTACTTGATAATTCACATCTCTTGAGATTTTACTTCAACTTCATGTTGATTCTTACAACAACCCATACTCGCATTCATTGCACGATTATTATTAGAATTCACGGTATAATATCAGGATTTACCATACGATCTAGAATCACACTCACTTGAAGTTTACAATCGAAAGTGCGTTGCACTAACTCCTGTAATAGAATTGGAATTTATTCTGAACCTCTTACGCCTGACACCTACAGGGTATTATGGGAACCAGACTTAAGACAAGTGGATAATTGTACCTCCTTTTTACTTACAATTCCCTAAGAATCATTTGGTTGGCTGAGGCTCTGATGTCAGCCTGCAGGGAGAGGCACACTCACATCTCTTACTCCCAGCCATCTATAGATAGAAAACTCAAGAAAAATCTAATGTTAAGAAACAACTTCTTAACACATGCTCAGAAAAAATACAAAACTTCGCCATTTAACACTCATTACTTCAGTTTTATAACTTAAATCCTTGTGCTAAGGACTTTGAGGCTATGGCCAATATGAGCAGAATACGTAATAGTAAGTTAATAAAATACCATTCGAACGCCAGGGAAATGCAGACACACTGTATAACTAATAGTTGGCAAATTTTAAAACTTTCGGACTTTTCCTACCAACTTAATGGATTGGCAAACCCATAGCCCATTTCGGGGAGACACTAATTTTATGAGACCATCCCCATGGCCTCACTGTTTATTTCCTCACCTAGACGAAATATGACTATTCCAAGCAAACGTAGAACTTCTTATGGCTTGCACACCTCGAGGGTATGATAGTCAGGTCATGAATTTACAAATCTTGACGATACGACCCAGATGCTAAAGCAAGCAATGGGTAAAGTGGTGATTGAACTCAACCTTGGCTAGCAAGAGCTCACAAGAAATCCTAAAATCTAAAATCCATTACGGCCCATGGTAATGAAAGATCCTAGATGACACGAAACCTAAAATGAGAGTAAAGTCTTATTGGCAGAAAATACGTTTGAGAAGTGCAAAAGGGATAAACATAAAGTTTCATTCGTGCATTCTATCACTGCTATCCAATTACACTAAATTAATAATGATGAAACTGCATTCCTAACTCTCAAAACTGGTTAGAAACCCATTCTCACTTTTATGAACACCCATGAAGATTCACTTATCTTTAGTAATTGCTAAGACAAGTCAACAATACTATTCTCACATACTTTGACATACTCACCTGTTTCATCTAGACTGTAGATGAACCATAGAGATCTTGACGATGCAAGACTACGGTGAGATTCTGTAATCTCGAATTATGGTTCGACATCTATTTCATTAAGAGATCAATCTACACCAAGTTACAAATAACATTCATGATAGAATTACCGTAATGAGATTTGACAAGACCAAGGCCAACCTCAGGAGGTCATATCATCATAAAACTTTATTCCATATCATAGTTGTTTGATGCACTACCCCGATTCCTCTAAACCATTCCAACTCAATTAAGAGAAAAAAAAAGCATATGAGGATGTTATTTCCTAGAAATCAATTGAACCGATTTAACCTATATGTTGATTTGACAGATGAAATGCTAGTCAGGATCTTTTATTATGAAAAGATCAAATGCACCAAGGCATTGACCGGTTACAAGAAACAGTCAGTTACCCAATTTCAAACTAAGGCCTGAACTCCTCATCAAATAGTCTGACATATCTTACTAGACTTCTGATAATTTCTTTTAAATTCTACCATGTTTTGATCCTCGTGCGTTAAAACATGTATGGGAATAAAGAGTATGTGCCTAAATACATTCAGAATTCCACGTGCACAAATACACCATTTCCTTTTCATTACCAATGATAATTATCATACGGTTCCACTCTGATGAGAATGACCACGTAATGAAACTCATTTTCATTAATTCAAATCAATCATAAAACCTCTTAGTGACTCACTTATTACAGGGAAGTGACCTCACTGATTATAATCCCTTTTGCTCATGGGACTCTAGCAATGATTGTATCACTTTAGGGTATAACTACGTTGATCCAGTTGCCAATATATTCAAGGAACCTTCCCGAACCCACTTGTTTGAGATAACAAATGTTCAACGGTACCGATGCACTGTATGTTATACCAAAATCTCTTGAATCCTTACACATCCAATCTCGCTAGTCAGTAAGGTGTTCGCTTTACCTACGAACACCGACTACTAAATGAACTGAATCAAAAATTCTCCCTACGATTTAGAAATAAACTAAGAGTATGAAACTCTCATCTGAATAGAGTAAACCAATCCTAGAGGATAACTTAATCTAAGTTTCGAGGACAAAACTTCTTTAACAAGGGGAGAATGTGACACCCCGATATTCTAGATCAATATCCGTACCCAACATAAATGCGTTACATTTTTATATTTCCCGAACCATTCGAAATCATAAACTCGAACAATAAAAGTCTAGCAAACATAGTACATCAATCCTTTCATATCTTAGTAATTGTAGGAATTACTAGTTCAGACGTACAAAAAAAAGAAATCAAATAATACGAACGATGGTGATAAATTATTATAACGGAAAAAAAATATTTAGAATTATATTCTATATAAACGTTTATGTCCAAGCGCCTAAGTCTTAAATATTTATTTCATGGTTCATATGAAAATCCTCATGATGATTTAGTGCAAGAACATACTCTTTTATCTAAATCTACACTCCATCCATCACTTCCATCAAACAAACTCATCATGACTTCAATCAACCACATTCACACTCCAACATCCATTAAATACATATATACAATTTAGTTTTTCATTGGAGATCGTTAACACGTCTAAACTACGAGCGTATATATATAGGTATATACCCAACACAATTCTTTTATTTATATTATGACGACCTCGAAATGTATTTATTAAGACGAGTATTTAGTCGGTATTAATTTCGAGTAGTGTACACTACTAACTACCAACACCGTCACCACTCATCATTTTGTTTAAGATCACACTCAACTCTCACCCACTCCCCTTCCCTTCTCCCTCACGCCACCACCAACCCACATCACCATCATATCTTCATTCAACTAACAATCTATACTTAAATCTCATCATCATGATTATTGTTTGGAGACCATATTCAATCATCTATACCAACACTCAACCTCCATAAGATATATATATATACATATATGCAACTAACCTCAAATGAAAGATTCACTTTTCAAAGTCTCCATCTACATCTCTCTCTCGGCACACATACATACATACAAACCATCCATTTTCGGTTGAATCCATTCCAAGCTTTAGATCAACGATCCTAAGGTGTTTCTTAAAGATTTCTAGTGAATTTTCAAGATGAGGGACTAAAGATCAAAAGAACCTTCACTTTTCTACTCAAAATCATCGTCCATTGGTGAAATCTACCCTAGCTTGGCTAGTAGTAAGACCACACTTCGTATCTCTACTATTTTCATTGATTCATGATTAAAAGTGCATGTTGTTCACTTAGTGAGGGAATGGTTTCATAAAGATCTTTTAAACAAATAACTTAACAAGAAAAAGGAACTAGATCTAAAAATGAAAACATGTATATGTGCATGTATATATGCCGTGTGTATATGTGTTTGTGTGAATATGATTATATTCATAAAAGTTACTAAAAAGCTAAACATGAGTAATAAACATTTAGATCTTGAAAATTTTGGATCATTGGTCACCTAAATTCATGATGAAGTATATAGATCTACTAATATAGGTTATACTAAACATGAATATTTGTGTATATGATGACAGAAATTATGTGTAAGTGTATATATATATATATATACTTATAGTTAGTACATAAGAAGTTTATTAAATGGATTACACATTGAGAATAAAAGTAAATGTGTATATATATATATAGATGTTTATAATATATAAATGTTAGCTCGAAAACGTAGGATACGTAAAATTTAGATTTTCAAGTAAAATGTCAAAAAGATACGTGACAATTTTGATAAAAAAAATATATTTTTGGTCGTTTCGAATAAACATGGGTTCTGCAAGTATAGATATTAAGACGTTGAATGCAAAGTTTGTAACTTATAGGTAACAATGCGCTTTCGGAAAATGATGCTTTAAACATTAAAAACTCACGTATGTATTAAATAAAACCGTTAAACGGATTCAAATAATTATTTTAAATTATTATATGTCACATGACATTAATGGACTTTGGAAGCACGATTAATATAATTATATCAAAGTGCTAATGAGCATACGTTTTACTAAAAAAAATGTTTACGACGAAACCTTAATAAATAATTTGTGTTTTTTTAAAAGAGTGTTTATATAACTGTATTCGTGATAAACCCGAAACTTGAATAAAAACATATGTTAAGAAATATAAATAATATAAGTTATATTATTTGCACTTGTACGACGAGAAATGTGATATTTTCTTAAAAATAAGTTATATATATGTATATGTATCTTTAAAATGTATAACTACTTGATGGTCACGGCTTACATTCTTGTACTCAATTGTGTGTGTATAATACATGTGGGAATTGTTATATGAAAGAATGAATATTAATCACCAACAGGCTGTAACAAACGATAATTCCTCAAACAAAAACCAGCAGGACTTAGCCGTAGATCGATATGAATAGTACTATTCGGGTTGACACCCCCAATCATGGTTAGTCGCGCTAACTGACCAGCAGGGTCAAATGATTGCATATTAGGTCTTGTTGTTTCTTATTGTTTAAAGGTACAATGGGCTGGGGCAAAATTCGAGAATTCGTTAAAGGTTTGGTTATAGGCTTGTGCATCACATAATTCGTTTGTGCTAGCTAGACAACGATGAATCAACCGCTAACTTGTTTTGCTTATCATATGCATAAAGTGAATTTCGAGCAAAGGATTTCGTCAATGGTATACGTACCAATGGATTTGCTAGTCAATTTCAAGAAACGGGTTTTGCCATTGGAATACGTATCAATGGTCTTGACAGCGAATTTCGAGCGAAGGATATTGCCAATAGTACCCGTACAAACAGTTTTGTCAATCAATTTCGTGCAAATGGTTTTTGCCGAAGGATTTCGTATAAATAGTTTTGACAAACGATTTCGTAAATATGGTTTTCCTAATTGTGTTCATTTAAAACCTGTGAACTCACCAACATTGCGTTGACATTTTTAAGCATGTTTTTCAGGTAATACATAGCTACGATATGGTTGGAATAGGTTAAGCATTCTGATTAAGACCTTAGAAGACGAAGACGTATGGTCGTTTAAAGTCAAGTCCATTTAGACTTGTATGTCCTTATGTTTATGTATCCATTTAGTTTTTGTAAAGGTGTTCGACACTTTAGAACTCTTTATTTTAGTTTCCGCTGTTGTGTAATGTTATCAATCGTTGCAACCCTAATTTATTTATTTATTAAGTGAATAAATTTGGGGGTGTTACAAATGTGGTGAAATACGCTTTATCAACATGTGTGTTTTGCACCACATCAGTTATTGAAGACGTAAGGTCCCCCGCGGAACGTCACCTACCCCGCAGAGCGTTACTTGTCGCGGAAGGTACTCGTCTGACAATACTCCGTAAGAGGACGAAGCCACCTGCGCGTATGGAAGGATATCCCACAGAAGTGTCAAAGGGTGTCGCGCGAAAGGGGATATCACCGTGCACCCAGCTGGTCCTACCACATGGGACAAAACTCCCACTAACGGTCATCAGTTAGGGGACCAAGAGGATATTCTTGATAGGGACGTATCCACCAATGAAACTCGCGCCGGGTCATCTCCATGAAAGCGACATCATGGTATTCCTCTTCACTATAAATAGACACATCACTTCTCATGTATGAATCATCTACTCTCTCAATACTTTCACATACACCCTTATATATCCCGGAGATACTTATTCTCACGCCGAAGGGCCGATACATGGACTATCCCCTCCCTGTAACACCCTAACGTGTTGTTCCCTGTGAAGGATTCCTTCGGAATAGAAAGAAGTTATTCTTCATCTGCTATTCATTGGAGTTCTTGTAGTCTATTCATCGGGTCGATCCTTATCCACCGGTGGTTGGATTTACATTGGCGCCATCCGTATTGTGAAAACAACATTCATCTCATGTTCACTCCTTTGTGTAGCCCAAGGCTTTTTCAACTTCCACACCCACAACCAGACCTATTCTCGTTACCACACCGTCAGGTTCAAGACTCGTACCACAAGTATTACCATCCTCGTCTGCGGGACAGCTAAACCTGCCTCCTGTTCTTGGAGCAAAAGAAGAAGAAGAAATCTTAAGCTCGGTAAGCCCCACCACAAGCGCGGCAGGAACTACACCGCTTACAACACCTTTTTCAACCCCGCAAGAGTTGTCAACACCGCTTACAACACCTTTGTCACTCCCAATATCCCGCACATACCCTTCACCCCCACTCCACAACATCTCACTAGCAATGTAAGGCCTCAAACCGAGCACCCTACAGTTGGTTCTCATTACTGGGTATTCTCTTATAAAATTACTCGTTTTATTAATTAAACATACAGCGGAAGTCTTTCTAAAATAATATTGCTCTTTAACATCATTATCATTATTAACTTTACCTCACGAATGCCAGCACACCGATCCGAGTAGCACCGCTCCCAAGACAAGATATGTCGACCCCAAAGCTCACCTATAACACAAACTAACGTACACACAAAGTCAGCTACGCTGAGTGAGTTCTAATAGTTTAATTTAAACAAAAGCCAACTCGTCTCATTTAATATTTATTTTCACTCAAGACCCTCTAGTCTTTAGAACATAGTTTTATAAATTTTTCTCACATAGATAACCCCCTGTTATCTTATACCATCCCAAAAGGGTTCACCACCCCAGACTCAACCCATAATTATAACTCAATAAGTCTCTCCGCCATGGACTGAGCTTACTATTCTGATGACTCACCATTTACCACATAAATTAACCATACATTGGTTATCTCGATCCAACCTATAGACACCGACTTAACCGGCCCTAATCAAGACTCTCACAAATCAACTGACACAACAGTTGTACACAATGTACTCATCCCGACACAACGGTCAATATAACTCTACACATTCACATTAATAGCATCCATCCACCATGTCAATGTCATCTCATACACAATAATTATACTCAACACTTGTAAGCAATTTACCACATATATATGCACACAAACACATACCTCATCACTGCACCCTCGTCAGGGCATTTGATACACCCGAGCTTGTCACTAACCTGCTTAAAATTTGCCACCTATGGTGACCTCCCGAAGGACATAGTCCCTCACAATCCCATTTGCTGTGTCATAAAGACAACAATGCAAACACAATACCTGCCGTGTCACAAGGACAACGACACAATACACACAACACGTGTATGAACACATAACATTATACTCTATGTACACGACTCCTTAGCTGCACCTGCACCTTACACATAGCACTAAGATAAGGTATCCTACACGTATTCATAAGCGTTTAGCTCATATTCCGACTCACCCATACTAAACCACTATACATCATACCATCATGAGTTCCATAACCAACCCACATACTATAGGTACAAGACCCGCACCCTTAGTCTCGTATTTGAATATTTAAATACATAGCTCATTAGTTTAAATCTTGAAAATCGTAATACGTTTAGTCCCACAAACACGTTTGCTCACACCCTCTAAGGACCCCACGTAGACCCTTAGATAATTATTATATATTTAACCCATAAACACTTCTAAATCACTGCATGACTTGCGTCACGTTTAGTTAATAGCATATAATGCATGAGATGTACCCAAAACATTTAAAAACATTTAAAGAGAGGATTAGAAACTCGCCGGTTATGTTGAGTCTCAGTCCTTGCTCTGCAACTTGTCCGTCCACGCTCGAATCCCAAACCTGACAAACGTGTGATCACATGATCAGAACACATTCTAAACATACGTTGCATAACGTATAAATAAATAAACCCTAATACTCGGTCTAGACTCCTCGCCACCCCAGCTTCTCAAATCCCTCCTACGAGTACACGTGATCCGGGTCGTCCTTGACCTGCTTAGAAACTGAATGCTCAACCCTGGTTCCCATGCATGCACGTACGTGTGCATGCATACACATGCAAACCCTAACCCGAATTTCTTCTCCATACAACCATGGCTCGTCACAAACCCGTACCCGAGCTCACCCATGCACGCACGTAGACAAGGACATGCATGTACTTGGTTGGGTAGAACCCTACTCGGCCATGCTACCACCTCCGTCTCTGCCCCGCGCACCACCCTGCCATCTACCACCATTCTCTTTCTCGCCCGACCTCCCTGGACCACCGTCCCCACCGTTCACTGCTGCTCCACCGTCGGGTCATCACCTTTACGCCACTACAGCCCTACACACGTCCCCAGCCCGTCACAGCGGGTACCGGCTGCCGTCGGTCTTCCCTGGCTACGCGGACAATAGTCGTAGCCACTCTCTCCGGCCCGCACGCCTTTGTCTCCGTCATCACTCCGATGCTCCACCACTGTCACACGCCTTAATCGGCCACCACATGCTCCATCGTGTTGCTGGACAGCACCGCGCACCACTGTCGTACGCCAGGGCTGGCCTCTGTCATCGCTTCCACCTTTGCCATTGATCCCGCCTAAGCAACATAAACCCTAGTCGGTTTCCGGCCAAATACAAGTGTAAATGTGTAAAAAGTATAAACGAGGATTACCTTTGTTCCGTGTGAAGTCTCCCGCTCGAAACCACCCTCTAACCATTGTCGTCGGCGTCCCTCATTCCCTCTCGTCTTTCGTCGTAACGCACTCCTAGGCCGAATGACATAGGGTTTCTCTAAACTTGGTATTTAAACCATTAAGTGTTACATCCGGGTCCCTCTAGTTCCATCTTGCGCGTATCGATCTCGAACCTTATTTAGATGGCTAACTGCGTCTATTTTGGTAGTTAAATGCACCTCACTTGATTAACCCTGCTCATCATTACATTAATTATCTATTCGGGTCGTCCACTAACCCGAACCACTAGCTTACGGATTTTCGGAATGTTACAAGCAACCCTAATCACAGTATACCCGGCTCAACCACTGTCACATCATACCCACTAGCTCCACCAAACTTTACTAACAACCCCATGTTCCCCCCACCACAAGCATGGTGGTTTTTGAACAGCAGATACACATGCAACAATACGAGCAGTGGATGCGCGAATCCTAGCTGGCAAGCGTACGCGCACGCCTGTTTAGTAGTGAGGTGATGCCAGGAACAGGTAACCCTATGTTTTACTTGATAACGCAAATATCTCTGAATAGTCCACTCCCAGGAAGTCCCACCCCAGCAATGCCTATAGGGTCGGCCATGCAACCTTGTAACCCGGACGCCAACCTAACCGCTACGGATGATTTTTCCAAACCCTACCGCCCTGCTGCGTTAGTAGCGCGGTCCAAGTTCACAACGCGGATTGCACAGGCAGAGTTCCCCTCCAAATTGCGAATGCCATCTGTGGTGGGCAAGTATGATGGAACGGGGGATCTGGAAAACCACATAAATGTTTTCGTCAGCGCATGAGGAGTGGAGCAGTGGTCGATCCCTGCCTGGTGTCATATGTTCATTCAAACCCTAGTAGGGGCCGCGCGCTTATGGTTTGACAGCTTGCCAACCGGAGGAATAGACAATTTCAAAGATTTAATCAAGCAATTCAGCAGCAAAAACGTCACACGAAGGACAAAACTGAGATCTTCCACATACGACTCCGTGATAATGAAACAGTGGAGCAGTTCCTTGTCAGGTAAAACTTGGAAAGTTTACAAATAGGAGGCACCAATGAGGGCCTCATGATAGCAGGGTTCATCAATGGAGTCCGTGATGACCATCTGATACGTCGTCTCCATGGTCCAGAAGGCATACCTCAAACCATCGAGTCACTAATGACAGTTGGCAAGGTGTACATCAAAGCTGAGAAATTTATGGCGCAAAACAGAGCACGAGAGAAACCAAGAGATACAAGAAGAGGACCAGAAGCATATGCAAGTAAGGACTCAGATAAATCAAGTAGACACATGCACAGTTCAGGGTATGGGTCAAGGTTTTCAGCCCCCAACACCTACCCAATATCAGACAGATCGCGCGATTCGTAGTGTTGTAAAAATAGCTAGGCGCTAGGTTGGTGGTGGGGTAGGGCCTAGGCGGGATTAATATGATTGGAATTTTTATATGTAATTTTTCAAACTTATATATATATATATATATATATATATATATAGTTATATACACAAAAATACTTCAAACATAAACAATTAAAGATTATATACTTCAAAATTCAAAGATTAAATAGTTCAAAACACAAACATTATAAGTTCAAACACCACAAAGATCAAATGGTTCAAAATTCATCATCGTCTTGTCCATATTGTTCATTGATTTGAACACCATCCGACTCGTATTCAACCTCCTCATCTACTTCCTCCTCATCCTCCGACTCTAAATCTTCATCAATAAGTTCTCTCGATACACTTGTCCTAGCACTTGTTCAATTACACAATACTTCATCAACACCCGCGGCTTCATTAACCGCCTCCCAAGTTAGCCCCGGCTCAACTTCTTCATCATCTAAACCATCAACAATCCATTCTTTATCCCCACTACCATCTTTATCAACAAGAACTTCATGATTTCTCAACTTTCTTTTCTTGTTTTCTCCATCAAATTTGCATTAAATTGAACAAAAACAAGATCATTCAATTTACTCGCCTCTAGTCTATTTCTCTTTTTTGTATGTACTTAAGAAGTTCAAATAAACAATAAATTCAATAATAAGTTTAGTTACAACATATATTTATTAAATTGTTTAACATATAAAGTCACTAACCCCTTCAAATATGCTCCAATTTCTTTCACATCCCCATGAACTAGTAGTCAAATAAAGTATCCTCATATCAATCTTTTTCAAATTTGGAGTTAAGCTACCATAATTTTCCCACCAATTTGCTACAATGTTAATATAAACATATTATGTTAAAATGACAAATATGAAATTTAAAATATAACTACTGTTAATTATTAGAGTTATTATTACCCGGATCAAAATTGTCGTCGTTGACCTCACATGCTTTAAGTACGATTGGATGGTCAAATCTTTCTTGCTTACGTTTGTAGATTGGCAACTCAACCGACAAGATCTCTTTTTGCATGTCATAATCTTTGAGAAATAAAACACCAATACAATCAACTACCGCATCATTGGCATCTAAATCATCTCGGACCTTCGGATTATTATAAAAATAATATGGGTTTAGAATGTAGGTCGTCATATGTAAGCAAGTATCAAGCCTTTTGGATAAATTTTTTGATATAATATCCAAAATAGGCTCGTATACACTTTTATTATCATTAAAAGCCTTGATAAATTCTTTTTTGACCTTTTGAAGCTCACCGTATATAAAACCCATTGACGGCTTCCAATCCGCATCAACCATTCGGAGGAGCTTGACTAATGGTGCAAAAATTTTCAAACATGTTGTCACAGCACTCCAAAATGCGGGAGTATAATTGTTCCATAAGCAACTTTCCCTTTCACCGTCTTTGCAAACCTACATTTATCCCATTCTTCACTAGTAAACATAGCCCTGAGTTGAACCTTTTTTTCCAAAATACTTTGTAAAGTAAGAAATGCGGAAGCAAATCTTGTAACTCTCGGTCTCACAATATTTATTTTCTTTGTATAGAGTAAATTACCGTTTGCGTCCATGTGGTTTACACGATTTAACACAATGCGTCCCTGACATGAATTTTTAACGCTTTGAGTACCCGTGGTATACAATCTGTGACACTCTGATCCCCTAGGCCTAACTTCGTTAGATTATTTACGTTAAGTTTAGTTTTGACAGGGGTAAAAACATGTAAGCCCACCCGAAACTACTAAGTTCACCCAAAACTACAAACCCCAATTCTCACTCTGAGACCCTGGCCCTATGTTAACTCGCGCCCCCTATCGAAACTAGTCGTCCTCCCTCTCCCATCGTCGTTCTCCCCTCTGCGATGCCTCTTAGAGTTGACGCCGTGCTAGACAACCAGGCTGTCACAGGTACATTCTCCGGACATTTCTCCGATTCTACATTTTTTGAGTTTTTTCTTTCCGATCGACCTAATGATCGTCATTTTTTTGAAGCCGGAATGCGGGTGCACGTGACCCCTACTCACCTTCGGTTGCGGGTAAGGGTCGTCTTGAAGTTCCTTTTCAACTAGGACTTCAACTTTCAGGTTGAATATGGAGGGGAAGACAAGTAGTTTCGGTTGGTTTTTTTGAAGCCGATTTAGTAGTTTCGATTGGTTTTTGGTGTATGTAATTTTTTGATTAGTTTTTGGCGTATGTAATTTCGATTGGTGATAATTATGCTTGATTTTTGGATTGATAATTGGCGTATGTTAAGCCGATTTAGTAGTTTCGATTAGTAGTTTCGGGTGGTAGTTTCGGATTGATAATTATACATGTTTTTATCCCGGTCGAAACTAAACTTAACGTAAATAATCTAATAAAGTTAGGCCCAGGGTCTCAGAGTGTTACAGATTGTATACCACAAGTACTCAAAGCGTTAAAATTTTGTGTCAGGGACAAATTGTGTTAAATCGTGTAAACCACATGGACGCAAACGGTAATTTACTCCTTTGTATATTTTCTCATCATAGCCAATGTTTTGTGATGAGTATAAATAAACACCGTTAGTTTTTTTGCTTGATCAAGATTTTTCTTGTACCTTGGTAATCCAGCAATAGCTACAAAAAAATTATAAATATAAGTAGACAACTAAAAAGCAAATAAAGAAACAATAAAGTTATAAACAGGGTTAAACTTATTACCTTCAAGCACGAGATTAATGGTATGTGTTGCACATGATGTCCAAAAGATTGTTGGTCTTTTATCCTTCAACAATTTTGACGCACCCATATTATTAGATGCGTTATCAGTCACAACTTGAACTACATTTTTCGGACTAGCTTCTTCAATGCACTTATCCACATACTCAAATATTTTCACTTATGTGCGCTTCATCCGAACATTCTTTAGAAGACAAAAATATAGTACCCAACTTTGAATTGACACACAAATTCATGATGCTTATCCTTTTCAAAGGTATGAAATGGAATCGCACATTCATACGCCCACTTACAAACATATTCTTTTACTTTTATCATTTGTTCTTTTCGAAAATGATTGTCAATACCACTTTGTTTGCTATTTTCTTTGAAGCCTTGGGAACTTGAAAATCTATGTATGGAACCGAAAGATCGAGGTTCCTTCAATTCTCCAAAATAATCATCTAGGTCAATTGTTTCATTACCAATGTTCACCTCGACTCTTAAAGATGAATCACTATCTTGTTTACCCTTTTTCTTGTTTTTGGTCTCATTAAGAGCATTTCTAACCTTCAATTGATCATCCTTTGTTGCTTTTTTACAAGCCGTTACATTTCCTGTTATACCCGCAATATGTTGTTTCACTCTATAAACTCCTCCGGACATTAACTTATCACATAACTTACATTGAACTATATCTTTATTATTTTCATCCACCAACTTCCCATATTCCCATCCAATATCATCCGATTTTCTTTTAAAACATTAACTAGCTGTTGTTGATTCCATGGATGCCATAAAACAGGAACAAAAAAACTAAACAAGAAACATAAATTAAAATAGGAACTTAAACTAAACTGAGCATGAACTGAAATTAATAAACCAAATTTCATGTACTGAAATTAGGTTAAAAAATCAAATTAGAAACATGAACTTAAGTTAAATTGAGCATGATGAACCAGAACTTACCGATTAGAAGCACCGGAACGATGGTGAAGCAGGTGAAGCAGGCGCAGCAGGCAATGATTGTGAAGCACGCAACGATGGTGAAGCAGGACACGATAGTGAAGCAGTCGCGCAGCGGGTTTAGGGTTTGAAAGGGAAAGTAGCGATTAAGTATTTTGCCCGATTTGGGCTAAAAATCATAAAAAAGCCCAAAAAAATGGGCTGCCTAGACCCGATTTGGACCGCCTAGACCGACTAGAGCCGATTTGGACCGCCCAATGATTTTTGGACCGACTAGGTCAAATTACTCCTTAACTGGCCGCCTAGCGATTAATCGGCGCCTAGGCGCGATTTTTACAACACTGGCGATTCGTATCCTCTGCACGTGTCACACCCGCTCAGGCGCGAAACATCCGGCATATCTCACATACCATATCCGGCATCGTCTTACCCAGCTTTAAGTACAAGCCTAAGCGCCATTTTAGCATCGGAAAACCTAAAGCTAGAGGAGCCGCGCCCCATTCGGGAAAACCTTGGGCGAGATTGTAAAACATACTGCGCATATCACAAATCCGCAGGGCATGATACGGACGCGTGTTTCTAACTAAAGAGCAAATTGATCTCCAGGTAAAAGCAGGGAAGTTGGCACTCCTTCTTAAAGGCAACAAGCCGGCTCTTCAAGTGGTACATGATCAGGGGAGAACTACATGTCTCGCGAGGGAAGAAAAAGCGAGCCGCAGAACCGTCACAATCGTGGATGGAGATACCTTTAACCTTTCCACCCCAGATATGAGACTATCACGTCGGACCTTTGACAATCACAGCCCTAGTGGGTCCTTACAGGATGCGTCGTGTCTTCATTAACACCGAAAGCTCTTCCGATATTTTATACGAACAACGCTTTAGACAAATGAACAGGGAAGATCAAGAAATATTAGAAAAAAACAAATTTTCGACAAAAAATTTGACAAAAATGGCTTGTTTCCGACCATTTCCCGACCAAATTTTCCGACAAACTTCCGACAAAACTACTTTCCGACAAACTTCCTACAAAACAACTTTTCCGACAAATTTCCGACCACCGTTTTCCAACCAGTTTCCGACCTAACTTTTCCGACCATTTTTCAGACAAAATTCCGACCATTTTCCGACCGAATTTAAAAAAAGTTTAAAAAAAAATCTGATGAATTTTTATAAATAAAAAATTTATTTTCCAGAATTACAAATATATTCAGATTGTGATACATATAATATATACAAATACAAATCAACACAACGTCTGACACGTACGTAATGCGGTATACAAATACAAATAAACACAACGTTTGACACGTACGTAAAGCAGGAACGACAACTGTTGTTTATGGCTTGCACCTCAGATTTTGCAATCAGCTTTTTAGCTATCCCCTTTCATCTAAAGCTTTCTAACCGCAACGCTTGACATGTACGCAATGCAGGTGCTGAAAACATGAAAATGACATATGATCAGTCTGACTTTTGAAGTCAACCCTCTTAAACTTCAGTTTCAAGATACATACGTGATATAGGAACTCAAACACAACATTTCCATAGTAGTAGTAAATGTTATGAAGTTATCAAACTTTCAGGAAAAAGTATACAAATAGTCAAAGAAAAGAAACCAGCAGCAAAATACAAAGGTTTTTGAAACTTTTTTAGTCAAATAAGAGATACTTATTCAACATATAAATAAATATTCATCATGTCCTAAAAACACATGGCAAAAAACATATAATTATGCCAAAAGAATCATTATAAATGATAAAGATGGCAATTGGAAATTCACGGTATTCAACAATGTAGAACAAGCGGAAGAAATCATATATGCTGAGACTTGATATATTTTGCACATCAGATTTGCTATCATTTTAGCTTTCAAAGTCAAACAGGTGTGAACTTATTATAACTTTGCTAAATGAGACCAACTCTGTTTGTCCATGGAATTGACTATATAGATATGACCATTTTTTGTATTATTGCAAAAAATTGATTGCAAATTTTGAGCAAAATATAGTATTAATTCACTGAATGTACCTGTTTTTTCCTCAATTGTAGACTGTAAATGAACTCCAGGTAGGCACCAATGGCTGCAATCTTCACCTTTTATCACAGATTTTCTGAAAGCAGTTAATGAATCATGATGAAGTCGAACGTTATCTCGTTCTCGATAGTAATTGATCCGTGAAATATATACTGTAAATGCAAATATTTTGTATAAATTGTAAGATCAATTTCATGTATATATGTCTGTTTCACTGCATAAACAAATAGGAGAACTGCGCTATTGCTGAGGTAAAAAGGACGAGAAACATAATATATTGGACTGAATTAAAATTTAGAATAGCCAGATTATAATATCATAAATATGCAGCCTTTTTATATAAATTAAGGAATATGAACATGTGTAGATCTTGTAGAAGGTTAGAATGAGTGCTCAGAATAATGGGTGTGATTAAAATGGTCAAAATCATGTGAAAGTAACCATGATGATGAATATGACTTTTGAGTCAAAGTAATGATCTGTATTTAAAATCATAATATGGATTTACTTAAATTCTTAGAGGTAAGCATTGATTGGCATGTTCAAATGTTACATTATTAAGTTACTAGGCATGTTAAACAATTAAGGGTACATAGTAGAAATTGGAGTTTAGCTGAAACATAATAAACGATTAAGGCTATTCAATAATCAAGGTAATCAAAGTGTTTGGTAAACGTATTTATGTGAGATACTTGACGGATTTAACTGTTAGAGAAATAATATAGCATACCTTCAGGTGCATCCATACTTGACGGATTCTTGTCGATAGGTGTATGTTAATAAAAAAATTTAATATCTATAACATCATCGTCATCATCTTACTCATCACTCTCACTTTCATCATCCTCATCCTCTCTAGTAGTATCATTTACAAGAACATTTTCCTCATCCTCCAACTATGTCATCAGAAGAAATGTATATATATCAACAAATTTGTAGTGTGATAAATAATATGTATAGTAAAAAAAAAGGAAGATGCAATATGATCCTTTTACATTTATGCTATCCATTTTGGAGTCATACTCTTCTTCACAGTCAGTATTATTATCTGCAATGGTATGGTTATCCTTAATGGGATATTTCTCACTATTCAGTCCACATGATGCTACTCGTCATACAAAAAACATAGGTTATGAATTCAGACAGTTAAAATCTATAGCTAATTCGATCCTACAATTAACATTTAAATGTAAAAAATGCAACTGTAACTAAGATGGGCAAAAAAAAGTACCAAATAATTAGTTTAATACTAAAAGAAAAAAAAATGTGATTAGCAAATTGAGAATAACGAATACATACCTAGATACTCAACTGCAATATCAAATGCTCTATTTCGCCACTTCATTCATGCTTGATTCTTTCCATAAACCAAATTCCACCATATCATGCAAATTGGCGAAAAATTAAGCTAAAGCGGAATTCCCTTGGTGAACTAGCAGAATCAACAACGTTCAACTAGATCAATCGTTTAAACAATTTTGGACCTATATAATTAGAAAATTATCATCATACGGAGTTTTGGCAAACACTGAAAAACTAATTTGTGCAACTTTACAAGCCATCCAAACACTCCCTAAATGAGCCATGGGAATAAACCACCATGCTTGATTGTGAAGATAATCAAATAACTAAAACTAAGGTATACTAAGACAATTCATTATATCAATAATCAATTCACCACAACTTCACTTACCTGTGTGATGCTATAAAAATGAAAGAAAACTGAAACATTCCCACGAGACATTTGGAATTCAGCATGAAAACCCACTTTCCCAATCACTAGATTGCTAAACCTTCTAGGAAAAATGGTAAGATCGAAGAAAACTAAGAATAAAATCAAAACAGAAGGATATAGACCGATGTTTGGAGCGGTTGTAGTGGAGGGTTTTGGGGGATGGGCTTGTGGCCTTCACGGTGTCATGCGATCTGGTTCTCGATCTTGTTCACAACCAAGCATAGGAAGGTTTCGATTGAAGAAGACGATTGGAATTCAGGTGAAGGAGTGAGAGCCGGATTTTTGTGAAAAGTAGGCCAGTAGGGGGGAAATGATTTTTGGGTGGAGGGAAACTAAAATTAAAATGATTTTGGGGTTGAGGGAAAGTAAAATTACATGCTCATAGTTTTTTTTTTTTGAACGGCAACCTATGTATTGTAAGATAATTGAGTTTCTACATGGTAACACATAAAACATTCATGGCAGCTCATCACAGAAGAAACCTCCCAACTGGGTAACCCCTGACCTGGTCACAAATCTTTTTTTTGCTGTTGTCAGGATTCGAACTCAAGACCTTCACTATGGAAAGTATTAGGGCTACCATTGCACCAAATGGCCAACGGTACATGCTGATAGTTAATAAATTAAAAATAATAAATGTTTAGGTGTAAATATGATAATATATAAAACAATAAAATTGTAACTTATAAAAAATATAAGGTTATATGTTTTTTATAAAACAATTTGTTATATATAAAAGGGTTATATAGGTAAATATATATGAATTTAGTTATAAGTGGTTTAAAATATGTATGTATACAAACAGTGAGAAATAATAGATTATACATGTACTAATAGATCGTATAGGCCTTAATACGGACATATTTTTCAGTCGGTAAATTTCCGTTGATGATACTATTTTGTTTAGTAGTATTCAAATGTTGGAGTAGCACGGTGAAACGCCACCCACTTCTGCCCTTGAACGTAGCATCGTACTTCACAAGTGTTGATGATTGGAGTTATGGAAATGAATCTCTGCTTCTAGGTTAAAGGTTTTAAAACTAAATCAATTTAAAACAATATCAATACTAGATCAATATTTAAAAAAACTAAATAATATTTTTTAAATTTTTATTATTATTAATAAAAAACTAAATCAATATTAAAAACAAAAAATAGTAATGTTATTATAACTATTGTTTTAACAAAACTAATAACAATACTAAACACAAAAAAAAATAATGTTTTTTTGTCGGAAATTGGTCGGAAATTTCGGACTAGTTTCCGACAATTTTTTGACTTTGGTTGGAAATTTGTTGGAACTTTCCGACCATTTTCCGACAAAATTATTTTCTTTTCCGTTTTTTAATAATAAAATCATTTTTTCCGCTCCATCTTTTGTACAACTTTATTATACATAAAATACTTTAAATTCACCAACTTATATCTAACCTATGTACGTGCGTATACCTCTTTATAACACATTATTCAAAACAAGCCTTTATCATTCAATAAGCATACGTGCATGTGTAATTTGTTTATGTGTCTACACCAAGACACATACAAACGCGAGCGCGCACTCTCTCTCTCACACACACGTGTATATATATATATATATATATATATATATATATATATATATATATATATATGCGTGCGTGTCCTAATACACATACACATACACATATACAAACACATGGCACACAAACAAATACCGACACCTACTTCATTTAATTACATATACACATGCCACATAAACACATACACTTACATACACATATACATCATATATGTACACATACACATATTTCACACATGGCACACATACAAATACCGACACATACTTAATTTATCTACACATATACATGCCACACATACATATACACTTACACACACCTACACATATACATTATATATGTACACATACACATTCGAATATACACACATACGCATACATATAAACACACATACACATACACATACACACACTCACACATATACATCATATAGGTACATATACACATACACACACCTAGACATATACATCATATATGTACATATACACGCATACATAAACATAAACATTCTCATACATACACATACATATTCACACACATAACATACACACGCACACATATACACATTCACGTACACTGTAAGGCCCCGTTCCCGTTCCCCGGTGACCTCACGCGTTAGATTTACTCATTCATAACATAGTTTAATAACTGGAAATCATTTAATTGCCATCGGAATCATTGTCATAAAACATAGGTCATATAAACATCATTAACATTGTCTATAATCAAAAACATAGAAACGGGATGTCAGTCGTGGGTCAGGTAGCCATCAGTCCTAGTCCAGTGCATGCATAAGCCATCCTCATCATCTATCGTAGCTCCCTAGTCACACATCATGTCGAGTCGTAGCTCATGGTCATTCGTCATATTGAGTCGTAGCTCATGAACACATATCATGCAGATTAGCTTAACACACATGGGGAAAAGCTTCTCGTATCGTATCGTGTTAGTGTCACATAAACAACCGCATTCGTACCTACTACATATGCAGCTGTGCATCGAAAGCTCCTACCATCTACAAAAAGTAGCCGTAAAATTGTCATCGTAGTAGACATAAACATACTGTTTGCATAGTAGCCGTACGTCGCATCGTCTACCGAAGTACCCGATGTAGCTCAACCGTCTACACCAAGTGGAGGCAATCTTACCGCTCACCGGTGCAGCCGTAAATATAGCGTCTACACGAAGTAGCCGGATACCGTCTACCGAAGTAGCCGTTTCCCATTTTGTTACATTATGCAGTCGTGCATCGAAAGCTCCTACCGTCCACGTATGTGGCCATAAAATTGTATATCATAGTAGACATTAACATACCATCTACATAAGTATCAATCTGGTCCTCCGTTTACCACAAGGTAGCCGTTGGCACGTACATATAAGCACATAAGCTAATCATTAATTTAACATTCAACTTTTCATATTATGTACATAGACATTGTTTGTAAACATTTCATAAGTAAGTTAAGTATGCACCTCAGCCCAAAATGTATAAAACTTCTTTAAAAAGAGCATCGGGAAACTCACCTGTGATATGTAGTAAGGTAGTGAGCCTAAGTATGGTCATCAGTCTCTATGGATTACACAACCTGTACGTATGCATAATGCATTTCTAAATAGCCTTAGTTTCAAATACAAGTATTCACCACTACATTATGTGAGAACTTCAAGTATTCGCAGGAAGTTCTCACGAGAACTTGAGGTTCCGTGAGAGCTCGAAGTATACGCACAGGGTCCCCGAGAACTTTAAAGTATTCCTAGGCCGAGGACTTCAAGTTTTCGGTACTGTTACAACGAGAACTTCAAGGTTTGCTCATACGAGAACTTGGGCGTGAACTTTGTTCTTGCCAAACTAAACCCCTAACTTTGCATGGATCTAGATCTGGACTGTTTTCACGTCAAGTTTCCAACTTTATACGTTCAAAGCGTTTGTTTAACATCCATAACATTAAATCTAAAGCCTTTATTCTATTTCATACGTAAAATAAAAGTCTTTTTGGTTAAAACTTCTCTTTTACTTAGTAGTCCTTCATATGAACG
Source organism: Smallanthus sonchifolius (assembly GCA_023525975.1). Classification (NCBI taxonomy): domain Eukaryota; kingdom Viridiplantae; phylum Streptophyta; class Magnoliopsida; order Asterales; family Asteraceae; genus Smallanthus; species Smallanthus sonchifolius. The sequence continues at coordinate 17,790,894 of CM042033.1, forward strand.
AAAGTGGAAGCTTTAAGGCAGATTTTTACCTCAAAAGCGTGTGAAATCTTTGTATCTTCTTCCCTTACTGATCCTCTGCAATGGTGAAGCAAGATAATAGCTCGAATCCGATTTGCTTCAACCTTTTCTCTCTGGCCGAGAACTTATCGAAAACACACACATGTTTGTGCGAACTTTACAGGTTGGAATGGTGAGGTTTACGTAAGCGGTAGGTTGGCCTAGGTTATGTAGGAGTGTTTTCCCTCTTTTAGATAGTTTCTCAAATAGTCTCCCATCTTTTATTCCCTTTTTAATTTAAGACATTTCTTTTATTATTTTAAAAACTTAGGATGTTACATACACACATACACATGCACACGCATACCGATACAGACACATGCATTTTATTGTTATTTATTATCTATTATTATCAAGAATATTATTATTTTTCTTATAACTATTAATAATATTATTTATATGTTAATTATTGTTAAAATTAATAAGTAAAAAAATAACAAAAAATCATTTTGTTCGGAAATTTGTAGGAAATTACCGACCATTTTCCGACCAAACTCCAAACAATTTAGTTAAAATCATTTTGGTCGGAAAATTGTAGGAAACTACCGACCATTTTGCGACCAAACTCCAAAAAATTTAGTTAAAATCATTTTGGTCGGAAATTTGTAGGAAACTACCGACCATTTTCCGACCAAACTCCAAACAATTTAGTTAAAATCATTTTGGTCGGAAATTTGTAGGAAATTACCGACTATTTTCCAACCAAACTCCAAACAATTTGGTTACAATAATTTTGGTCGGAAAATTGTAGGAAATTACCGACCATTTTCCGACCAAACTCCAAATAATTTGGTTAAAATCATTTTGGTCGGAAATTTGTATGAAATTACCCATTATTTTCCGACCAAACTCCAAAAAATTTGGTTACAATAATTTTGGTCGGAAAATTGTAGGAAATTACCGACCATTTTCCGACCAAACTCCAAACAATTTGGTTAAAATCATTTTGGTCGGAAATTTGTCAGAAATTTCCGACAAGTTTTTTCTTTTGTCGGTTATTTGTTGGAAACTTGTCGCTAAATTTAGTGTTTCGTTTTGGTCAGAAACTGGTCGGTGTTTTCGACAAAAAAAATTTGGCCGGAAATGTTTGTCGGAAAAATAACATTTTTCTAGTAGTAAAAGGTTGGAGGATGTGCACGCACCCATAATGGGTTCTCGGGAGAAACAAATAAGCCCTTGGGTCAAATCACCTTCCCAATTACAATTAGGGACAGGGATACGGTGCGAACGGTCTTGCTCCAATTCTTGGTAGTACTGCGCATTCCCAACACAACGTCATCCTAGGGAGAACATCCATAGGAGTCTTAGCCGCTGTGGTGTCCACATCTCTTGGTCTGGTCATGTTCCCCACACCAAAGAGGGTAGCAAGGGTATGGGCGAACCAAGAGTGTGCAGTAGTAGAACAGCCCCCGGCAATACAACCCCCACCTCCCCTCACGGAACCAGAAAAATCCACAATCAACCCTGCCTGTCACAACCCATTCGGCGGCGGAATCACCGAACGTGACGTGTAGGATTGTTCAAAGACATCGTGGCACTATTGTTGAAATATAAATTTCCAGAGCTAACTATTACCATTGTGCACACCATATCCGCGCATGTAAGATGACACCTGAAGGAATTATTGCACACAAACCTGGATGTATTTGCTTTCTAGCCGTCGGATATGACAAGGGTCCCGCAGGACATCACGAAGCATACCCTAAGAACGTATCGATCGGTGGAGCAAGTAGTGCAGAAGCGGAGAAGCATGGCGCCGGAGCGGCGCGAATGGTAAAGGAAGTAAGAAAGTTGGTGGCAGCGGGCATCTTGAGAGAAGTACGATACCAAACATGGATTGCTAACCTGGTGATGGTGAAAAAATCTGACGGGCCATGAAGAACGTGTGTAGACTTCAAAGATCTGAACAAAGCATGCCCAAAAGATTCATACCTACTCCCGAAAATTGAGTCCAAAGTTGATTCCCTGGCATCTTTCCCCTACAAGTGCTTTCTAGATGCCTACAAAGGGTATCATCAGGTACAAATGGCGCCGGAGGACGAAGATAAAACTGCTTTTCACACTGACATTGGCATATTCTGCTATACAAAGATGCCATTTGGGTTAAAGAATGCGAGTGCTACATATCAGCGCTTGATGGACAGCATGTTCAAGGATCAAATTGGGAAAAATTTGGAGGTATATGTGGACGATTTGGTGATCAAAAGCAAGAATGAAAAGATCATGCTTGCGGATATATCAGAAACTCTTATCCGATTAAAGAAAGCTGGTATAAAGCTGAATCTTGTAAAGTGCTCCTTTGGAATAGAGGAGGGTAAATTTCTAGGTCATTGTTACCGTGAGGGTATACGAGTCAATCCAAAGAAGGTGGCCACGGTCACACGCATGACATCCCCAAAATCACTGAATGAGGTGCAAATCCTGAATGGTCGTTTGGTGGCCATGAACAGATTTTTGGCAAAGCACGCGGAGAGGTCCCTACCCTTTATTATCATAGTGAAGAATTGTTTAACAAAGTCTGACTTCAAATGGTCCGCCGACATAGAGAAGGCATTCCAAGAATTGAAGAATTACTTAATTACCTTACCTACATTGGCTATTCCAACCAAAGGCGAGCGGCTGAAAGTATATTTGTCTGCGTCTCACCAAACAGTTAGCGTAGTCCTCATGGTTGAGCGTGTAGGCGTGCAGACACCCATCTATTACATTAGCAGAGTCTTGACAACATCCAAAACCAATTATTCCATGACTGAGAAACTGATCCCGGCCTTGGTGCACGATTCCCGACGCTTGCGCCGATACTTTCAAGGGCATGATGTGGAAATCTTAATGAATTTCCCGTTACAGCAGATCCTGCGCCGTCCTGACTTGTCGGGGCGCATGACCCGTTGGGAAATTGAATTGGGAGTATTCGACCTGTCCTATAAGCCGCGGTCGGCGAGAATACATATTTTTTGGGAGTTATTCACAGATGGGGCAGCATGCATAGAAGGGTCAGGCGTGGGTTTACTCCTGATCAGCCCAGAGGGAGCTGAATATACGCGCGCCCTAAAGTTGTTATTCCCAACGTCCAACAAAGAAACTGAATACGAGGGTTTACTCACAAGCCTTCGTTTAGCAATAGAGAAGGACGTAAGGCATGTTCGCGCACATGTGGACTCGTTGTTGGTAGCAAACCAGGTTAATGAAATCTACAAGGCCAAAGGTCCAATCATGATCAAATACCTCAGCATTTGCAGAAATTTGATCAAAAACTTCAATTCTTGGGAAGTAATCCATATACCGCGAAGCCAGAACAAAACAGCGGATGCCTTAAGCAAGATAACCTCTAATTTTAGCGACCCAATGAAAGCTATCCACTTGGAGATGATCGAAAACCCATCAACTAAGGTAGCAGAGGTTAATGTCACCCAACTAGAGGAATCTTGGATGACGCCAATCCGCGAGTACTTGGATACGGGAATCCTCCCTCCCGAAAGGTCAAAGGCCCACAAACTCCAAGCCAAAGCTATGCAATACCAACTTCAGGATAGAGTGTTGTACCGAAGATCATTCCTGGGCCCGCTGCTGCGCTACATGGACAGGGCAGAGGCCAATTACCTAATCAGAGAAATTCATTTTGGTTTTTGTGGGATCCATGCCGATCCGCGCGCGGTGGTGGCCAAGTTGATGAATATCGGCTACTATTGGGCGGGAATGCACATGGACGCCACAGCGGAATTGAAGAAATGCCAAAGTTGCCAAAGACATGCGCCAATGACGCATAGGCCAAAAAACAATCTTATCCTAGTATCAGCATCATGCCCCGGGGCACGTAAATTTTTTAGTAGTGGCCATTGATTACTTTACCAAGTGGGTGGAAGCGAAACCCTTAGCCACTATCACAGCAATCAATATCAAAAAGTTCATCTGGGAACACATAATTTATCGCTTCGGTCTCCCACTCTACGTTGTTAGTGACAACGAAAAGCAGTTCATAGATGTAACGATCAGAGAATGGTGCGCAGAGTTGCAAATCACACAAGTGTTCACCTCCGTGGCACATCGGCAGGGGAATGGCCAAGTCGAGCATTGATAAGCTCTAAATTATACATGTTTTTCATGCATAATAATCCTCATATTATGGTACTAATTGATTAATAACCGTGCAATTGATACTTAAAACGTTTATATTTCATAATTGCAGGTTATTGGTGTCTTAAAGATAAACAAAAATAAAACCAATCAAAAACACCAAGAAATCAAGCTTCTAGAAGGATCATTCCCAAGCTTTGACCCCCAAGAAGTCCACCAAGGTCAACAATAGTCAACAAGCAGCTAAAAGACAAAACTGGGCAGCAGAGGAGGGATGCACGGCCGTGCATCCCAATGCACGGGCGTGCATTGCACTCCCTTGCTCCCCAAGCCCTAGTACACTGTCCTATGTACCCTTTTTTATTCCCGATGTGTTTACACGCCCGTGCAATCCAATGTACAGTCGTGCATTGCTCATTTTGAGGCCTATAAATAGGAGGCTTGGGTTCTTCATTCCACACACCCTACCTTAGATTATTATAGCTCAAAATAGTCTGTTTATGTAGTTTAGAGTAGAGAGTATAGAGGCTCCTCCTCTTTGTCCACAATAGGGGAGCCTACGAAACTCAGCGTTACGTTAGTTAGTATGGCCATTCGTGGCTAAACTCTTTGTATTGCTTGGGTGAAGATGAAGTTTGGTGTATGTTAATGTTCAACGTATTAATCTAGTGGTATGTTTATATCTTTAATTATTCGCTCTTAAAACCACCTTCTAGGTAGGCTTTTTACTATTGTCTAAACTTGTCTTTACACTTGTGAGTGTTCATGATTTTAAAGCGTAAGACCGTAAAACCTTTTTAATCAAACTTCTCTTGAAACTTGTACGTCTTTACACAAGCTGATTTTGATAAGCCAAGGCTTGGTTAACATTAATAAGGTCGTACGTCTTTATACGAACTTATTATGAGACGAAGAATTGGTGAACTCACGTTGGGAACGATACGTCTTTATACATGGTCCCATTGTTACACCGCCTCCCGGTGAACAAAGTCTAACCAATCTTTTAATAATAATAACTAAGCACTTAAGTTTAATGTCTTAAACCAACTCAGAGATAACACCAAAGAGTTGAGGGTAATGATGTCCCTAGCTGGGAGTCCTACCATTTTATTATTAAATATTATAATTCGTAAACCAAATATCATGAAAATGAGGCTCTAGCAGTGTCCCGGGTCACACATTTGTATTAGTTATACCACCGGATTAGTCAACTTAACGTTATCATATACCAAGCGGATTCAAAGCCTAAAGCAATACTCTTTGAGACCTGATCATCATCGAGATATTTACTTTCCTACTATTTACTTTTCTGTTATTTACATTTCTGTTACACACATCACACACGTTTTTCTTTTCTGTTATTTACTCTACCGATATTTACTTTTTCGCTTCACAAGCAAACAAAACTCACTCACTAATTAAACTGACTAAACGATAACAAAATTTGATTATTGGAACTCGACCGTGTCCATTGGTTCGATACTTGGTTCTTACCTAAACTATATTACGCTACGATATGTACACTTGCCTATTATGTGTGTTTTAAGTTTGAGTATTTATCATTTTAATTATAAATTTTAAACTTGATCTCGTGAAACCAATATCTCTAAATATATTATTATATAATATATTTATTATATCATACATCACACATCAAGCGTACTAACAGAAGCATCATGGAAGGAATAAAGGCGTCGTTTGGATGAAGAGGGCACATAATGGTTAGAGGAACTCTCGCATGTCCTCTGGGCGCACCGAACCATGCCAAAAACTAGCAATAGGGAAATTCCCTTCAATTTAACATATGGCACAGAGGCTATGATACTGGTGGAGATCGGCATACCCACAGCGCGAAGGCTAAGCGCGGAGAACAAGGAAAATGAAGCAGAATTATGGCTTAACATGGATGTTCTAGAGATACGCCGCGAAACGACAACCATAAATGAAGCCAGATACAAGCGCAAGCTGGAAAAATCATACAACAAGAAAGTAGTGGAGCTTTCCTTCAATAAAGGAGAATATGTATTGAGGAGCAACCAAGCGAGTCACGCGAAAAATATAGGCAAGCTAGGCCCAAACTAGGAGGGCCCATACATGATTCGTGAAGAATTGGGAAAAGGCGCCTATACGCTCAATCAATTGGATGGAAAGGAGGTACCAAGAATGTGGAATGCGACACAGTTGCGGAAGTGTTACATGTAACCTAGGGATCGTTACCTTATGATGCTTGTTTGTAAGAAGGGGTTTTGTTTATTCTAATGGAAAATCGCATTTACAAGTTATTGCATGATCATTATGATGTTTATCCTCATATGTCTCTTAAATCCACCACAAGCTTAAAGCCTTTGCCCCTAACAGCAAAGTCTACAACATTACACGCCGCCTGAGAAACAGGCGCGCGCAAGCTTAAAGCCTTTGCCGCTAACGAAAAATTTTACAACATTACACGCCACCTGCGAAACATGCGCGCAAGCTTAAAGCCTTTGCTCCTAACGGAAAAGTCTACAACATTACACAGCGCCTGAGAAACAGGCGCGGCAAGCTTAAAGTCTTTGCCCCTAACGGCAAAGCCTACAACATTACACACCACCTGAGAAATAGGCGCGCACAAGCTAAAAGCCTTTGCCCCTAACGGAAAAGTCTACAACATTACATGCCGCCTAAGAAACAGGCGCGCGCAAGCTTAAAGCCATGGCCCATAACAGCAAGGTCCACAACATTACACGCCACCTGAAAAACAGGCACACGCATAAGCTTATAGACTTGGCCCCTAGCGACAAAATCGACAACTTTATGTAGCAATACGCGTGGCAGGCACGTGGTATATTTGCATATAATAAAGGCATAGATAAATATTAAAGTAGATATATGAAAACAACAAACATACATAGTTTCAAATCATAAAAGGCACGCATGCCAAAGTCACAAGGCACATAGGCCATGAAAATGTCAAATTACAAGACCCGCGGGCCATATATAGCACACAGGCAGGTCATCAAAAATATCACATGTTACATGCATCGACACTACCACCCCTATCCGGATCTCCACCTTCCTCACCAGCTCCTTCATACTCACCTTCCTTGCCTTCGTGCCCTTGACCAGACGTCCCGACCCCTCCTTCATTAGAAAACATCGCACGAAAATGCGATAGGTCCTCATGCTCAGCTCAATCGGTGATCTCTTTCAAAATGGAGAAAGACATGTTATCAAATTCCAGTGTCTTCTCATCCGGGCCCTATTGGCAGTTGACATCATATAAAGCAAAGTCAGTCTTGGGAAGTCCCTTCTTGGCAAAACGGTATCCCTCCTCAAAGCCCTGCTGCCGTCTAAGGAACTTATTGGCAGTGAGCAAATCAGAGAAGACCTTCTGGAATTTGGGATAGCCCTTGACTATATCAACAGTTAAGGGTAGACACTCAGTAAGTAGCCATTGGCGATCAGCGCGGAGTTCCCTGACATCCTCCTCCATCACTATCCTATGGACAGCCTCACTGTCCCGCGCCTCCGTCCGCTGAAGTTGGGCGCGTAGAAGGGAAATCTCTTCATTGTTGATCACAATTTCAGTATCCTTCTAGGCTAACCGATCGATAAGCTCTTGGTTGTTGGCCTCTAAGGTACCTATCCACGCCATGGCTTGGCACCCGAACTCGGTGGCTTAGGCAAGCTTTTGATTTGACTGTTCACACGCCACCTTCCAGCCCGCAGCCGCCTTCAGATGTAACTCTTTGGCACTAGCCGCCTCGGCGCGGGAGGAAGATAGCTCCCATTCTAACTTCCTTAGGCGCTCGGTGTACTGGCGCGCCTCCTCAACTTCACGTTTGAGAGAAGCATGACCTACCTGCTTGGCTTGAAGAAATTCCCAATCACGCAGCCTACTTGGTCTTTCAGTTGTCCGCGTGGCCGGTTCCTCTAGAAAAGACGCCCAGTAAGGGGAGGGGCTAACCGGACAAAATTATTGCATACAGAGGGATCCAACAGGCGAGTCCCCTGTGTAAACCGCCAGTTTGGCACATGAATGGGATCCGCTTATGAAGCGTCGTCCCTAGGGGTCTTGATGGTCGAAGCACTGTGAGGCATGGTCTGAGAGGAGAGGGGAGCATCCCCAAGAGGACCCGGAGGTTGCTGAAATATAATAGGACCAATAGAAACGAGATCCTCAAGATCTAAAATCTGGGATCCACCAGTTTGGACCCTGATGTCCCCACTGGGCGCCGACGGCGCATCTTAAGGTGGCCCGCCCGACAAAATGACTGGGGGCCTCTGCGCCAAGCTTGCTGAAGAGAAAGCAGTGTTAAAAATTGAGATAACCAAAATCCCATATGAGCAATAATAAGAAAAACATACCAAGGGCGGCTTCCTCTGCAAGCTTGAGGGAGTCAGACAACTTTTGTTTTTTAGCACGAGGGGAGATGAGAGGATTCTTAGCGGGCGAAGAAGACTTCCGCTTAATGTTTAGTTTCTTTAATTTTCCACCTCCGCCACCAGACTCCGACCTACCAACAGGTTTCTCAGCATCCGCCCCTATCACCTCTGGACCTGCGCGACGTGTACGACGAATAAGTAGAGGCCCCTCACTAGACGAACCTAGAGATTCTTTGCTAGAAAAAATCATAAATGCCTCCCTGACAGAGTTAATAGAGTTAAGTGGCCAAAGATTAAGTATAGAAGCCACACCTGAGGTATCTTGACGGCTGGAATCGCTGTCAAGAGCGTGGGGGTACAGGAAGTTATTAGCCCACCTATCTAGGATAGAAGGCTCCCCTGGCACTGCGTCCCGCCAAACCATCTTCTCTTGGGGATCGTCGAAGAGGGTGCCATAAACACTATCCACAGCTGCAAGGAAAGCGCTAATCAGAAACAACGGAAATTGAAAGGATAACAATCAATATCATACCTTGACTACCAATAGAGTAGTAGGGAATTTTGTTGACGCGCTTCCAGATCCGGCTTATACCCACGGCCACCAAAGCGCTTTCGCGAAGAGATTTTATCTCCGCAGGGCTCACTGTTAATGTCTTATACCAGTCAGCACCCTCAAAATCTTCAATATCCGGTTCCACAATAGAGTCCGAAGCGGAACGAATATTCATAACCAACGGAACCACATGTCTTTTAATAAAGAAGAAACGTTCGCGCTAGTCACGAAAACTCGATGGGGCTTTGGTAATGTGACTCTTGACTCTCCCGCCCCGGCCAATAAAAGAAAACCAACTGTCGCGCTGCACCATCTTCTAAAAAACATTAACCTACCGCAGGTCGGCTCAACCCCCTGACTCCGACAGCTAAACTCGAAGTGGGTTGTATCACACCCCGGCCGGCGACGGAATATACGCCGGGGTTGACACGGTTGTTCATAACCACATGATCATCTATTAAATGTGATAATATTTATTACTCGAATTAAAAGTATCCGTTACAATTGAAAGTAGAAAGCAAAGAGTTCAAACATAACATAAGTTAAATTAAAACTAGGTCCATGTTCAATGTGATCAAGTAGTCTTCAAACAGGTGCACCTGAAACATGCGAGTAAAAGTCAACTACAAGTAGTTGGTAAGAAACATAGGTTTTAACACCAAACAAAGTTAAGTATAGTTTATAATTCAGTATGTTCAAAGCATGTCTCAAGCATATATGTGAAAACACATAAGGTTCCAAGCATACAATTCAATCGTGGTAATAGAAAACTAGATACGCAATCCAACGGATTGCCATTTTAAGAAAAAGGGGTAAGATGATACCCAAGTTGTAAGTTGATACCCAACAAAACCCGCCAAGGTTTTGTGGTAAATTATAGTTTCGGATTCCCGTATAAATGATCATGTTAGGTACTACCTTAGGCTTTGGCTGCAAGTTAATGAATGTACTGACATGAACACATGTAATGGTCACTAGGTAGTTCAAGACATAAAGCATAAAGATCGAAGCATAAGAACATAGGTATTGAATTGTGTAAGTAAAGCTTTTGTAAACATGTTTCACCCCAAAAGTAAAAATATTAAAAAAGGGGCTATGTAAAATCACCTTTCAATGAGTAGATTGAATGTCACACAAGTATGTTGTTTGTTGCACATATATTTTAGCTAACCAAAAGGTTAACCAATGTTTGATGAAATATATGTATCAATGATTTGTACAAATAAAATAGGGAATCCTAATGTGTAAGGAGATTGATGTGGGTGTCCTCATTTTGATATTAAAATAATTATTTGAGTTGCAAATAATATTTTATGTAAATCATTGAAATAATGAAAATGGATTTTGTTTGTTTGTAATAGTTATATAAATGTATGAATAAATAATTAGCTTCCTTTTATTTGTAAATAAATGCACAAATAAATAAATGAGTAGTTTTCTTTTATTTGCAATCGCATAAATTAATAAATGGATTAATAAATAAATGAGTAATAATTAGTTGAGTAATTAAATAATTTACTACATAAATGAATAAAACCTTTCATTTGATTTATGAAAAAGAAATGTTAAAAATAATGATTTAATTAATTGGTAATTAAACCAAAATTTAAAGTATAATAATAATGTTCTAAATAATTAATACCTAAACCATAATTAATTATTAATTAAAAGTATAGAATTATGTTTTAAATGTTCTCATATAATAAAAATAAATTATATAAAAGTTTGTATAAATATTTGCAAAGAAATAGGTTTATAATCATAATTAGTTGAAAGTGGTTATTGTAAACTAGAATGGTTATCATTCCAAAGTAGTACATCCAACAGAAAAGTTCTCAGGAAAGAGTTGGTCGGATCAGAACCTCGTCTTTTCCTAGCCAGAACTTTAATGTTTGTGAGATAACAAAATACTGGTTTGAAATTTACTCTATTTGCATACTTAACCAAGTTTAGGGTGTATTTGGAAAGTATATGGGCTAAAGTGGAAATATGAGTTTAGTAAAGATAGAAATTGAATATTAAATAATTTTATTTGAAAATAAGGAGTTTTAGTAAAAACATGATTTTTGAAATTGAAAGTAACAAGAAAGATCAAACCAAGCTTTTAAATAAAAGCTTTGAACAAGTTTAATTAAAATAGGGCTTTTGATCTTGGATAGGTGTATGATTATAACATAAACATGTTAGGGATCATAGATCTAGCTAGTTATGAGGGATTTTTTGAAAGGAAAAGTATGAACAATCAAGAACATAAGAAGAACTTACTTAGATTGGAAGGATTTAAGATAGAATCTTCCAAAAGAAGATAAGAACGACTTTTAGTAGCTAGAGAACCCTAGAGGATCGTTGAGATGCGAATAATACATGAGAAATAAGGGCTCTATTTATAGGGTAGGATGAGGTGCTTATTCACGAAATTTAATTTGTTATATGGACTAGGATTGCAAAAGATGAAGAATAGTTTTTAATTTCATAACATATTCTAACTTAATTGCTCTCTAATTTTATGTGTATGACTCCATTTCATCAACATAATTCATATTTAAAATGTTTGATAAATGTAATTATATACTTATTTGTTTTATTTACTTTTAGTAATTTAAAACACTAGCAATGTTAATTAACAATGTTATATTTTCATAATAAATTACTTAAATGGTTTATTTATCATGTGTATATATATATAGTTACATATATATTTATAAGTAAACACATAAATGATATCAATTCATAATCAAAGCTTGTAAGTTTAGATTTGGTTATTATAACAAGGTATATATATTTATTCCATAACAATCATATAAGTATGTATGCATACTCATGAATTATAATGAATAAATAAGATACTTTCATAAATGCGAATCATAAAATAATGAATTTACAATTTGCCGGAATAGGTAAAATAAAGGTCGAAATTTCCTGGGGATTACAGTCTCCCCTACTTTAGAAAATTTCGTCCCGAAATTGTTTAAGAAGAGGGTCCTGAAAAAGGTGTGGATATTTGGCCTTCATTTGATCCTCACGTTCCCAAGTAAACTCTGGGCCCCGTTTGGATTCCCACCGAACCTTAACAATTGGTATGCGACTTCGCTTGAGTTGCTCAACTTCTCGATCCATGATCTCCACGGTTTTCTCCATGTAGTGTATCGATTCGTCAATGTGCACCTGATCAAGTGGTATGTGAAGATTTTCGTCGGCTAAGCATTTCTTTAGATCCGAGACATGGAATGTTGGGTGGATGTTGCTGAGTTCTTTGGGTAATTCCAACTTGTAGGCTACCTTCCCAATCCGCTCAAGGATTTTAAAATGACCTACAAATCTTTGTGAAAGTTTCCCTTTCTTTCCAAAATAAACCACGCCTTTCCTAGGGGATACCTTGAGAAAAACCAAATCGCCGACTTGGAATTCCAAGGGTTTTCGACGTTTATCGGCATAGCTCTTTTGCCGACTCCTTGCTACCAGAAGGTTGTCTCGGATTAACATGATTTTGTCAGAAGTCTCTTAAATAAGTTCAGGACCGGTGATCTGTGCTTCACCAATTTCAGTCCAACGGACAGGAGAGCGACACTTTCGACCATAAAGTGCTTCGAAATGAGCCATGTCAATGCTCGTGTGATAGCTGTTGTTATACGAGAACTCGACTAAGGGTAAATGTAAATCCCAATTTCCCTTGAAGTCAATGACACAGGCTCTAAGCATATCTTCAAAGGTTTGAATCATTTGTTGGGATTGACCATCTGTTTGCGGATGGTAAGCCGTACTAAGATTCAACTGAGTACCCAAAGCTGATTGTAAAGATTTCCAGATCCGAGAAGTGAATCGTCCATCATGATCAGAAATAATGTTGAGAGGTACACCATGACGACTAACGATCTCATCAATATAGATTCGAGCCAATTTCTCGACTCGATAGTCTTCACGAATGGGTAGGAAATGGGAAGATTTCGTCAAACGATCGATGATTACCCAAATACTATCATGACCACGAGACGTGTGCGGGATTTTGGTTGTAAAATCCATGGCAATACACCCCCATTTCCACTTTGGAATCTCGGGTTGTTCAAGTAGACCAGATGGGCGCTGGTGTTCGTCCTTAACTTTCAAGCAAGTAAGGCACCTGGACACGTATAATGTAATGTCCTTTTTCATACCAAGCCACCAGTATTGGGTGCGAAGGTCCTTGTACATTTTATCCGCACCAAGTTGTACAAAATAACGAGTCTTGTGAGCCTCGTTGATGATGAAAGTACGAAGATTATCACGGTCCGAAATCCAGATACGATTCAGAAAGTAGAGTAACCCATTGCGTTTGGTTTCAATTTGGAGCTCAGCACCACATGAAATTTCATTGTACATGTTGCCTTCAGTGACGGAAATATGTTTTGCCTCAAAGATGCGAGTTTGAATGTCATTCTGAATCTGAATGCTATGGATCCTGATAGGTTCTTTACGACTAAGAGCATCGGCTATGACATTCGCCTTACCAGGATGGTAACGAATATTAAAGTCGTAGTCGTTTAGGAATTCCACCCAACGCCTTTGTCTCATGTTGATTTCTTTCTAGTTGAAAATGTGTTGGAGACTCTCATGGTCGGTGTAAACTTCGCACTTAGTACCATATAAGTAGTGTCTCCAAATTTTGAGGGCGAATACGACCGCACCCAGCTTAAGACCGTGCGTCGTATAATTCTTCTCATGGATTTTGAGTTGTCAGGACGCATAAGCGATCACTTTGCCTTGTTGCATTAGAACACACCAAGGCCCAAGTGGGAAGCGTCACAGTAGACGACGAAGTCTTCGGTTCTATCGGGAAGAATCAAAATAAGAGTCTCACATAATTTATGCTTTAGGATTTGAAAGGCTTCCTCTTGTTTCGGTCCCCACTCGTAGGGCTTGCCTTTATGTGTTAAGGCTGTGAGTGGCACCGCGATCTTTGAAAAGATTGATATGAGACGACTGTAATAGCCCGCTAAACCAAGAAATGAGCGGACTTCAGTAGGGGTCTTTGGAGCTTGCCAGTTCTTCACCGCTTCGATCTTAGCGGGATCCACGTGAATACCCTTCTCGTTGATAATGTGTCCCAAGAATTGGACTTCCTTTAGCCAAAATTCACACTTGGAAAACTTAGCGTATAACTGCTCCTTTTCAAGAGGTCCAAAACCAAATGCAAGTGTTCTTCATGCTCTGCTTTTGATTTTGAATAGATGAGTATATCGTCAATGAAGACGATCATGAACTTGTCCAAGTACGGTTTACACACGCGGTTCATAAGATCTATGAATACCGCGGGTGCATTGGTTAGTCCAAAGGGTATAAACATGAACCCGTAATGACCGTATCTTGTATGAAAGGCTGTCTTGGGGATATCAGATTCAAGGACTCGTAACTGATGATAACCCAAACGAAGATCAATCTTAGAGAAATAAATCGAGCCTTGAAGCTGGTCAAATAAGTCATCAATTCTCGAAAGTGGATAACGGTTCTTCAAAGTAAGCTTGTTGAGTTCCCGATAGTCGATGCACATCCGGAAAGAACCATCCTTCTTCTTGACAAATAATACGGGTGATCCCCAACGAGAAACACTAGGACAGATAAACCCTTTGTTGGAAAGTTCTCAAAGCTAGCTTGAAAGCTCCTGCATCTCTGATGGTGCAAGATGGTAAGGTGACTTGGCCACGAGGTTTGCTCCTGGCACTAGGTCAATATGGAATTCGACTTGACGGATGGGAGGAAGACCGGGTAAGTATTCGGGAAAAACTTCAGGAAAGTCCTTGATTACAGGAATATCTTGGAGACTCTTGTCTTTGCCTTTTCGTTCCACAATATGGGCCAGGAATGCCACACATTTCTTTCGTAGGTACCTCCGAGCAGTAGTGCAAGACATCAGCTTGAGTCCCCTTGACGGATTCTCACCATAAACGTTCAAAACGTCACCCGAGTCAAGAGGGATACGGATATACTTGTCAAAACAAACGACTTCAGCATGGTGCTTGGTTAGCCAATCCATGCCTACTATGATGACGAAACCTCTGAGGGCCATAGGAATAAGGTTAATCGAGAAGTCGTGGTCATTCAAATTTAGGGTACAGTCTCTAATAATGGTGTCACATGAAACAGAATAACCATCTGCTACTAATATGTCAAAGGGTTTGTCTAACTTAGCTTGACTCACAGCAAGTTGTGGTTCAAATTCAAGGGACACGAAACTTCTATCGGAACCAGTTTTAAACAAGATAGAAGCATATTGTTGATTAATTGGGTACGTACCATTCACCACATCGTTGTTGGCTTGAGCCTCATTGGCATTGATGTTAAAGGCACGTCCACAAGCTGCGGGGTTTGTATTCCCCTGATTCACATTTCCTCGGTTCATATTCCCCTGGTTCATGTTTCCCTGACCCATGTTGCCCTGGTTCTGGTTGGCTTGGTTCATAATGACCAACCTAGGACAACGATTCCTAAAATGATTTGGGTCGCTGCATTCGTAACAAGCGCGACCCTGGGTGATAGCAGTAGGAACAGGAACATGAGCAGAAGGTTCGTAGGCTTGATTAGTTGGTGGAATACGGCAGGTGTTAGCCCAATGCCCATAACGTCAACAAGTAATGCACAGACGATATGGTATGTGAGCAGGGTGATGAAGTTTGCATGTGTTACAAAGTGGTTAGGTTCCCACATATGGTTTTTTGTTGGGGTTGGAGGTAGTAGGGCCTACTTGAGCTAGAGGAGTAGTGGGTGTGATAATGGAAAAGTTCTTGCCCTTCCTTTTCTTGTTATTAAAGGAAGACTCAGACTTGGTCTCCTTGGTGGGTTCAGTGGTGGCTTTCTCAATGGTCTTCTTGGCACCATTTTTAGATAGAGTCCATGCCTTAACATGATTGTCGGACAGGGTTGCAACAAGACTAATGGCTTCCTCGAGAGTGGCGAAGTTACTACCCAACACAATGTCCTGAATCTGCATGGGCAGACCATTGATGTACTTCTCAATGGCTCGGGAGAGAGGAGTGACCATATGGGGCACCAGGAGGCTAAGCTCATGAAAACGGGTGGTGTATGCAAGGCTTTCACCACTGTCTTGTTTGATATTCCCAGAACTCAGCTTCCGGTTTCTTGACCTCGTTACGGGGCAAAACTCATCAGTCATGAGTTTCTTGACATCAGCCCAAGGTAGAGCTAAAGCAACTTCTATCCCACAGTTACGTTTTTCCCCGTTCCACCATGTGAGTGCCCTTTTCTGGAAGACACTAGTAGCATAACGGACTTTCAGGTTCTCAGGGCAGTCAACATTGATAAAATTCCACTCAATGCTTTCAAACCATTGGAGAAGTCCAGTGGCTCCTTCGTTCCCGTAGAACTTGGTGGGGTTGCAGGAGTTGAAGTGTTTAAATGTACATTTGGGATTCCTCGATGCAACATTCTGGTTCATCTGGTTAACCATAGTTGGTAGGATCGTCGCCATTTGCTGGATGATCCTATCGGTGAGGTTGTTTCTACGTTTATGACGGGAGGCATTCTACAAAAGGGATGAATATAAAGTTCATAAGATGTGAATCATGTATAAGAGTTTGAAATCAAATCATAAGGTAATTAAAACATGGATGGTACCCATTATAAATGGATACATTGACTTATCAAAGCATTTATGTTCATCTAGTGTATGAGAAGTCATGCTTTAGCCTATAAGTGGACACTCATCCCAATAATTCCTAGGAAAGCATAACTGGTCAATCGGTTGATTTGGATTTATACGAAATGCTTTCCTAGACAGAACTCCCAGAATACAGACATCCACCCTTCCAGATTGCACAAGTTCTCATTCAGAGTTTCATTTGGAGTAGACTCTTAAGTCTAAGAGTAGGTTTCATGTAGTTCAAGTAGTTTCAAATAGTTTCATGTAGACCCTTGAATGTTGTAGTTCATGTAGTTGTATCAGGAAGTCAGAAATAGATAGATGTAGGTAAGTATAGTATAGACTGGAGTTCCTAATAATAGACATGAGTTTAACTCATGTTTGGGACTCCTGGGTTATAGTCTAGGTCATGTGTGTCTAATAACCTAATTCCCTATAACCATGGCTCTAATACCAATCTGTCACACCCTGGCCGGCGACGGATTATACGCCGGGGGCTGACACGGTTGTTCATAAGCACATGATCATCTATTAAATATGATAATATTTATTACTCCAATTAAAAGTGTCCCTTACACTTGAAAGTAGAAAGCAAAGAGTTCAAACATAACATAAGTTAAATTAAAACTAGGTCCATGTCCTATGTGATCAAGTAGTCCTCAAACAGGTGCACCTGAAACATGCGAGTAAAAGTCAATTACAAGTAGTTGGTGAGAAACATAGGCTTTGACACCAAACAAAGTTAAGTATAGTTTACAATTCAATATGTTCAAAGCATGTCTAAAGCATATATGTGAAAACACACAAGGTTCCAAGCGTACATTTCAACCGTGGTAATAGAAAACTAGATACGCAATCCAACTAATTGCCGTTTTAAGAAAAAGGGTAAGATGATACCTAAGTTGTAAGTTGATACCTAACAAAACCCGCCAAGGTTTTGTGGTAAATTATAGTTTCTGATTCTCGTATAAATGATCATGTTAGATACTACCTTAGTCTTGGGCTGCAAGTTAATGAATGTACTAACATGAACACATGTAATGGTCACCAGATAGTTCAAGACATAAAGCATAAAGATCGAAGCATAAGAACATAGGTATTGAATTGTGTAAGTAAAACGTTTGTAAACATGTTTCACCCCAAAAGTAAAAATAATAAAAAAGGGCTATGTAAACTCACCTCGTAATGAGTAGCTTGAATGTCACACAAGTATGTTGTTTGCTGCACAAATGTTCTAGCTAACCACGAGGTTAACCTATGTTTGATGGAATATATGTATCAATGATTTTTACAAATGAAATAGGGAATCCTAATGTACGATGAGATTGATGTGGGTGTCGTCATTTTAATAAAAATGGATTATTTGAGTTGCAAATAATATTTTATGTAAATCTTTGAAATAATGAATAAGAATTTTGTTTGTTTGTAATAATTATATAAATGTATGAATAAATAATTAGGTTTATTTTGTTTGTAAATAAATACACAAATAGTTAAATGAGTAGTTTTCTTTTATTTGCAATCGCATAAATTAATAAATGGATAAATAAATAAATGAGTAATAATTAGTGGAGTAATTTAATAATTTACTACATAAGTAAATTAATAAAACATTTCATTTGATTTATGAAAAATAAATGTTAAAAATAATGATTTAACTAATTGATAATTAAACCAAAATTTAAAGTATAATAATAATATTTTAATTAATTAATAACTAAACCATAATTAATTATTAA
The DNA here is from genome assembly GCA_023525975.1 of Smallanthus sonchifolius. NCBI lineage: Eukaryota > Viridiplantae > Streptophyta > Magnoliopsida > Asterales > Asteraceae > Smallanthus > Smallanthus sonchifolius. The sequence continues at coordinate 17,809,312 of CM042033.1, forward strand.
TTAAAAGCATAAAATTGTATTTTAAATTTTCTCATATAATAAAAATAAATTATATAAAAGTTTGAATAAATATTTGCAAAGAAATGGGTTTATAATCATAATCATAATTAGTTGAAAGTGGTTGTTGTATACTAGAATGGTTATCATTCCAGAGTAGTACCTCCAACAGAAAAGTTCTCAGGAAAGAGTTGGTCAGATCAGAACCTTGTATTTTCCTAGCCAGAACTTTAATGTTTGCCAAATAACAACATACTGGTTTGAAATTTACTCTATTTACATACTTAACCAAGTTTAGTGTGTGTTTGAAAAGTATATGGGCTAAAGTGGAAATATGAGTTTAGTAAAGATAGAAATTGAATATTAAATAATTTAATTTGAAAATAAGGAGTTTTAGTAAAAACATGATTTTTAAAATTGAAAGTAACAAGAAAGATCAAACCAAGCTTTTAAATAAAAGCTTTGAACAAGTTTAATTAAAATAGGGCTTTTGATCTTGGATAGGTGTATGATTATAACATAAACATGTTAGGGATCATAGATCTAGCTAGTTATGAGGGATTTTTTGAAAGAAAAAGTATGAACAATCAAGAACATATGAAGAATTTACTTAGAATAGAATGATTTAAGCTAGAATCTTCCAAAAGATGATAAGAACGACCTTTAGTAGCTAGAGAACCCTAGAGGATCGTTGAGGTGCGAATAATACATGAGAAATAAGTGATGTATTTATAGGATAGGATCAGGGGCTTATTCACAAAATTTAATTTGTTATATGGACTATGATTGCAAAAGATGAAGAATAGTTTTTAATTTCATAACATATTCTAACTTAAGTGCTCTCTAATTTTATGTTTATAACTCCATTTCATCAACATAATTCATATTTAAAATGTTTGATAAATGTAATTATATAATTATTTGTTTTATTTACCTTTAGTAATTTAAAACACTAGCAATGTTAATTAACAATGTTATATTTTTATAATAAATTGTTTAAATGGTTTATTTATCATATGTATATATATATAATTACATATATATTTATAAGTAAACACATAAAGGATATCAATTCTCAATCAAAGCTTGTAAGTTTAGATTTGGTTATTATAACAAGGTATATATATTTATTTCATAACAATCATATAAGTATGTATGCATACTCATGAATTATAATAAATAAATAAGATATTTTCATAAATGCGAATCATAAAATAATGAAATTACAATTTGCCAGAATTGTTAAAATAAATGTCGGAATTTCCTAGGGATTACAGGTTGCATGATAGAGACCCATAAGGTGCATCTGGTAGAAATTAAGGAGACTTCCGATAAACTTGGTAGTTGGGAGACGGAAGTTACGGTGTAGAAAAAAGGCCGCGTTGAGAGCAATTTTGCCATCTAGAACGTCAGTTGCAGACAGGGCGGATGCGGGGAACTCCGTTTCCCATTCCTAATTAATACAGTAGGCCTCACATATCTTCTCGAAATTATCTCGGTTCCATTTGATGTGAGTGGCTTCGATGAGTGACATATCAGATCCCTTGCTCTTGCCTTTACCTTTGCTGGTAGTAGACGCCATTGATATAAAGGAAAGAAAGTAAACAAGACAGAGGAAAGGGAGAGAAAAAGAGTCGGAGAAGAAGGTGAGAGAGAAGTCGGAAACCCTAAACCCCACTTTTTATAGGCTTCGCATGAAATGTAGGGTGGAGAGATGTGAAAAGGTGTGCAACGCGTGGGCCCGAAAGTAGTTACGGATTGACATGTCAGGCGGGGAATAGTAAATGACGGACATAAAGTACACGGGCGGGTCCCATACGTCTGCAAAAAGGAGAATAAGAGCATGGGGTATACCCGTGTGATTGTGGGGTGGTGTGATAATAAAGTGCACGCCACGTGGCGCCACGTCACTTCCCTCATTATCACACCACCCATCACTTGGCAAGGGGTATACACGTGTGATTGTGGTGGTGTGATAATTAAATGTTTATTTTTTAATTTTTATTTAAATACAATAAAACATAATATTTCATTAATAAAAAAAATACATTAATTAAAATAACTAAAAAAAACATTACTAAAAAAAATACATTAATTCAAACAACTAAAAAAAACATTAATAACCTACGGGATACCATGACGTTCTTTGATCTCCTTTTATTTTTTTCGATCAAAAAACGTTGCGCGGTAGAGAGTGAATCAAGATCAATGCTAAGAATTTCGATCTCCTGTTTTGTTTGTTTCCAATCCATCCTCTCTTCTTGGGTATTGTTAAATCTTGTCATTTGTTATTTTTTCAATTAAAAATCGTTGCGGGTCGAAGAGTGAATCACGATCGATGTCGGTTGATTTTCGTTTATTTGATGAGCTGGTTTGGGTTGGGGCAAAGTTAACTGATTGCCACTTTTTATTTGAATTTAAAAACAAATTCATTAAATAAAATTCAACTGGAAATATGTGCAACTTGTGTTGTTTTTTAGCTAAAAGTAATTTATAAATATTTTATTAGTTTACCTCATATAAACTCATATTTTTGTGCCTTCAATATTTATTTGTTTCTTGCTGAATATTTTATTCACAATTTATCATTTAATTATGTAATGATTCATATCAACTCATACTTCCACTTCTTCCTAGCCGTGAAAGAATTCACGTACGGTGAGCACGGCGTGAAACAAAAAGTGAGGGGGTGGTGTTACATTTTTTTCACGACGTGATGAGGGCTTCCACGTCGGATCACGCCACTAAATTTGTGGGTATACCGGATGATCTAATGATGACACCCGATAACCTTGCGTCATCCGATAAAATCAAATGTCCAATCATCCACCAACCCTCCTATCTTATAGCGGGCGTGAAGAAATTCAAATCTAAACAAACCCCGACGTCAAGCGCGAAGAGGATAAAACATTTTTAAGTCCAAAGTCATGCGCGAATATTCACATGCACATAAATTTAGACTATGGGGAGTTGAAGACGTAAGGTCCCCCGCGGAACGTCACGTACCCGCGGAGCGTTACTTGTTGTGGAAGGTACTCGTCTGACAATACTCCGTAAGAGGACGAAACCACCTGCGCATACGGAAGGATATCCCACAGAAGTGTCATAGGGTGTCGCGAGAAAGGGGAGATCACCGTGCACCCAGATGGTCATACCACATGGGACAAAACTCCCACTAATGGTCATCAGTTAGGGAACCAAGAGGATATTCCTGATAGGGATGTATCCACCAATGAAACTCGCGCCAGGTCTTCTCCATGAAAGCGACATCATGGTATTCCTCTTCACTATAAAGAAACACATCACTTCTCAGGTATGAATCATCTACTCTCTCAATACTTTCACATACACTCTTATTTATCCTGGAGATACTTATTCTCACGTCGGAGTACCGATACAGGGACTATCCCCTCCCTGTAACGCCCTAACGTGTTGTTCCCTGTGAAGGATTCCTTCGGAATAGAAAGAAGTTATTCTCCATCGGCTATTCATTGGAGTTCTTGTAGTCTATTCATCGGGTCGATCCTTGTCCACCCGTGGCTGGATTTACAGTTATGCATATATTATTGGGGCGTTTACATATATCCCCTTCCTAAGTTCTTTTATTACATATTTACCCAACCCTAAAATTTAATTATATATTTCACCTTCCTAAAACCTATATATTACGTATTTATCCAATTCATTTAAAATAACTTATTTTATTACCATTTTACCCTTAATGAACCAATTAAAGTACTATTTACATATATCCCTTCCTAAATATATCAGTTACATATATCCCCAATTTCAACTCAAACTAAGTCGATGTTAACACGAACATATCGAACGCTAATAAATCCAATTGAAGTCGAACTTTTTAATCGTTAATACAAGATTAATGAATTAATCACTATTTAATCATTTAGCTTTCCAAAAAATCACTCTATAAAGTTCTAGAAACAATAGTTTTCAAAAAAATTTCATCAAAAAAGCAATACATAGTTTCCAAAAATATAGAAACTATATATGTAATTGTGGCAATTGGGTAATTTTAAATTAATTGAGGAAATATGTAATTAAAGTTAGGGGTTGGGATATATGTAATTTAGAAGTTTAATAGGGGGAATATGTAAAAAAAACCCTTTATAATTAGTGTAGTAGATATTTTATTTTAAATTAATAATAATAAATATTCATAAAGTTGGGGTGTTAGCGACTGAACCGTTGAAACTGAATCAAATCGACTGGTTTGAGATTCATGCAGTTCAGTACAAGGTTTACAATTTGGAAAACCAGGTTTAGGGGAAGGGGTATACCCATGTGATTATGGTGTCATGTGATAATAAAGTGTATGTCACGTGACGCCACGTCAGATTCTGAAAAATCACACTATAATCACATGGCAAGGGGTATACCCATGTGATTGTGGTGGTGTGATAATTTAATGTTTTTTTTTAATTTTTATTTAAATAAAATAAAACATAATAAAATAATATTCATTAATAAAAATAAAAATTACATTAATAAAAAAAATTACATTAATAATAAAAAAATTACATTAATAATAAAAAAAAATTACATAATAAAAAATTATATTCATAAACCAATGCTATCCCCCATCATTCTTACTCCATTCTTCTCTCCCAATTCAACCTGCAAACATGAGGGTCATTTCCATGGCTGCCATCTTCCTTCTCGCTTTCTTCACCGTCTCCTCCACCATGGACATGTCCATCATCGGCTAAATTTAGAGCCGTTCAACGGTACAATCTCAAAGAATACTCCACTTTCTCGCGTGAAAAATCTCACGCCAAATAATCACGGCGTGATTATTGGCTCGAGGGGGCGGTGTTCCACATTGATCACGGCGTGATTAATGACCCACGTAGGATCACGCCATGAACCACATCCGGTATACCGGATGCTCTTAAAGGCTCGCCGACGATTTGAAACTTGGAATTGTGTCACCTAAACGGAAATGGGCGTTTAATATTTGTTATTTATTATTTTTCTTGGAATATGCAATCGTACGTGTGTATAATATTCTATCTTTTTATCATTTTATAAAAATTAATACAAACTAACGATTTAAAAAAGTTATAAAAATATTGGTATTGGAATTGGAATGTATATCAGATTATGGTGTCTAGTATTAAGTCTACGACCCATTAGGTTTATAAGGGTTTTCTTATAAGTTTCTTTTCATCCGCTTATTGATATGTTTAAACTCAGCAGGTAGTCATGTCTGACATGGGTCGCGTCGCACAATTAGTCATCGCGCTTGGTTGAAAAGTCAGTTGCGCGAAGTTACCGTATGCTGGATTATGACTGAACTCCTCTAAGTTAGAATCTGGGCTAGAAGCGACACATGTGCACGTGTCGTAGGCTAGCTCGTGCGACGGACGAATCGTGCGATTCGCCTTGAAGTATCATTCCTATTAAGCGACGTGGTATTTTTTTATTTTTCTACATGGGTTAGGTGATAAAAAAGATCGGCGATGGCAGCTAGACCATTGTCAAGCTGCAACGGCTAGGAATGGTGACATGAGCTACAACTATGGCGGCACAGATCAAAAAGAGACCGGTGATGATTGGTCAATCAAAGAAGATCGGCAGCGGCTGCGACGTGACCGTGGTTAGGCGGCGGCTGCGACGTGACCGTGGTCAGGCGGCGGCGGCTAAGCATGGTGATAGGAGCTACAACTACGATGGCGGGAGCTTCAACTGCGACAACACAAATCGAAGGAATATTGATGAAAGTTGGGCGATCAAATACCTAATTTAGTTGTTTTGTAGTAAAAGTTATAAGAAAACCGGATTTCCCTTTTGTAAAAAAATAGAAAAGAAAAGGTCGAAGAAAAATTGATAAATCTATACTATATATAATATACATATTAGAAGGGTAAAATTGTCTTTTTAACCAAAGACTTAATTTTAAGACTTGTGTAACTTTTAAAACAAGTGGTACAGCTCTTGAAGGTTTGAAACACCCCTCCCCCTCAAATAATCGGCTTTGAACTTGAATAGCCCCTTGGAACCCTAATCAGATTTCACTTCCGTCTTTTTTCTCTCGTACGCTCTTCCCCTTCTCGCTCTCTCCCCCACCTTCTTCAGACGATTGCTTCACCATGCCACCCTCCGACAAGGTGACTGACCACCGCACTCCACCATGCCAACCTTCATCACCGGCGTAACGTCGGGATGACGGCGTACAACCCAACCACCATCACTGTATCGTAGATCTGTTTTAGGGTTACGAACTTGAAGAAAAACCTGTAGTTGTTTTGATATGCAGATAAATACAGGTTCTACGAAAGACAGATCTGGTAAGTTCAGTTTTAATTTTGCGTTTCAAAATGTTTTTCATTTATTATCTGTGGCGGATGTATTCGCTTTGATACAAGTTATATGGTGAAGATAGATCTGGTAAGTCGGGATGAATTTTACGAGTTTTGTTTCAATTTAGGGTTTCGTTTGCTATTTGCTTTGATTTTGGGTTAATTTCTATGTGTTTGTTTGATCTAAGATCTCTAATTTCAAATTTGTTTGATCATATAAACCTGTCTTTGTTCTTATTCAGGTTATATTTAGCTCTTAGTATCGAGTATTGATAATATAATTATATTTAAAAGTGTGTTAATCTTCCAATTTTAGCATCAATAGAGGCAATGGAGCTATGTTTACTGTTGATGAATCTTCTAAAAATCAGAAATGTTATTAAAGATTTGTGGTTTTGAATGAAGGTTAAAGGATTTTTCATTTCTCACATTCAAGTAAACCAAGCTCAAAAACAAAGGCGGAGAACATACAGAGCCCATGGAAGAGTTAACCGTAAGTATTTGTGATTTTATTTTTGTAAGGAATTATGGATATATTCGTATTAAAGATATATTTCAACTATTTGAAAATTTGTCTTACAGCCTATATGTTATCTCCCTGACACAGTGAGCTGACTTTGTCTGAAAGGAAGAGCCTGTGAAAAAAGAGGTAATCCTATAGCCTATTGTTATGATATTCACATTTTAAGAGTTCCGTAAGTTATCATTTCTTTTATTAAAGTAACAGTAACAATGATAATATCGAGGATATTAATATTAGTTTTCTTATTATATAGAATGATAAAAATCATGAATCAAAATGGGAGCATGTTCCTAAGAATTTTGTTTAGGGTTTTTTTTTATATATGGTGGGTTCTCGGGTTTGTTTTGATAAAAATGTGGGGTTTTTACGTATCATTTGAGATAAAGCTGATAGATTCAGTATCATGGGTGTTGAGCAAACGATTTGGACGTATAAAGTTCCAAACTTTACGTCCAAATGTGTTCAGATCTGAATCCATGCAAGTACCGGGCTCTGGAAATAGTTCTCGGAAAAGGGTTCTCGGCCAAAAGTTCTCGGCTAATGTTCTCGGGCAAAGTCTCGGAGGGCTATCCTGAGAACTCCCCACTAAACGAGAACTTCGTAGTTCTCGGAGAACTATCCCGAGTACTCTCAATTGAACAAGAACTGTATAGTTTAAGGTTAACGATTCGAGTACTTTACCAAGTACTCGCCTAGCTAATCACGAGTACTTAGAATATGAAACTGAGTCCTAGAATGTGTATGTACAGGTTAAAGAACCCATAGAGACTCTCCATCGTTCCTTGGCTTGTTATACTAGTTTCCTATCACATGTGAGTTCTTATTGCCATTTTTCCTATGATTTTGGGCTGATATGCATACTGGTAGAAAGATTTTAAAGGCAGAGTATAGTTTTTATAAAAATGTTATTTTTATAAAGTAAAAGAGAACGTTATAGTTTTTATAAAAATGTTATTTTTATAAAAAGAAAGAGAAAGAAGCTAAAGTGTATAGTACTATATTTGAAATAAATATTTTAAAGAAAATAAAGATGTACCTCGGTGCAGCTTGATAGTGACAGTGACAGAAGCTATATTTTGGTACACCTCAAACAGTGATAGTGACAGATGTCATGTTTATGCTTATGTGTTAATATGTGTTATTTGTCTATGTGAAAGTTATGCGATTGCATTCTATTTTGTGTAGTAGTGTAATTGCATTGCATAGTAGAAAGTCCTGCAAGCATGCTAAAGTAGAAGTCTCACCTTGATGTGTGAGCAAGCTAAAGTAGAAGTCTTACTCTAAGGTGTAAGCAATGATAAAGGAGTCTCACCCTAAGGTGTGAGCAATTGCTAAAGGAGTTTTACACTGAAGTGTAAGCGAGAAAGAAAGTCACACCCCTAGGTGTGGGCAGCGCTAAAGTAAAAGTCTTACCCCGTGGTGTAAGCGAGAAAAAGATCTTGTCTTCAGACAATGATCCATATGTGATTGTTAAAGTATGTGATAGACACTTGTCCTGTACGAGTGAAATGAAAGTCTTGAAAGAGTAAAGGAGGACACCATAATAGGTTTCCTCAAAAGTAAAGTTTTAAAGAAAGAAAGTAACGGAACGATTTTATAAATTGTAACGTTGTACAGTTTTAAAGTAAAGGTAAAGTTTGTTTTGAAGTAAAGAAAGAAAGCTTATTTTATTTTTATAAAACTAAGCTACGTAAAGAAAGTTAAAGATTTCAGTTCAAAGTAAATATAGAACTCACCAGCGTTAGCTGACTTTTAGTATGCATGACATGTAGTAAAGGTAAAACAAAATTAAAGTAAAGGAGCCGTGACGGCCGGGCAAAATTGGACGTCGGGCTGTTGTGCTGAAGACTGACTTTCATATTCCCGATAGTTTATATGTGGAACGATGTTAAATGTTACTGGATTATGAATGATTTAAATTAAAGACTTCCGCTGTAATAGATTCTGATTAACAGTTTAAAAGCTATGTTATTATGTTTTGTGTCAACTATGAAATGTATCCGGTTTGGGGCGTTTCAAGTCGTTTAAAACATTTTTGAGTTTTTGAAAACTCAACATATACATTTTGATGAATGATATTGTAGAACCAAAGACTGATAGCTACAAAATTTTCTAAGTACAAATGCTGCTGATCTCAGAGTTTGCTGCTGACCAACAAATTGCTGCGGACAAGCTTATCTGTTGCGGATACTTGTTCTCCTGCTGAAGAACAAATCTGCTACGGATTGCCTTATCTGCTGAAGACCAAAGTTGCTGCGGATAGGCTTCTCAGCAGCATCAACACTTGATGCTGCTGACAGGCAAATCATCAGCAGCTTTGGATGGTTACATCTTGCTGCTGATCATCATCTTTGCTGCTGACAGCTTTGTGCCTTGAAGACAAATCGTTGCAGCAGACTATCCATACCAAGCGTCGCTGACAACTTTCTGCAAAAGCAACTGACACACTCAAAGCAGAAGGAACCTCAATGGCACAACCAATGACGGACAACAATGCTCTTCTCCAAGCATGCAAGTAATGATGCATAAAGAAGACGCTTCAATAAAGTTAACTAGTTTTAGACAAAACGTGTAATAGTTAGCTACATACAACAGATCAACAGTCTGTGTTAGATCTGATCCTTAGAACCAAGGGGCTGTCTTGATTCTAAGTGAGTATAAATAATGTGTTAACACTTCATTGTAAGTGTGCTTTTTGTGCTTTTTGATTGAGTTTCAATTGTAATCGTTTATCTGCAAAAGCTTAATACAACAGTGTTCTTAAAAGTATTCTTTCTGCTTACTCGATTACACTTGTGTAGTTGTTATTGTTTCCGCCAATTTCAACTAAGAACAGAACCATTGTAACATCCCAAAAATAAAACGACAGTTAAAATGACGAAATAAACGAACGAGGCATGTCGGGTCGGGTCGGATGGGCCGGCGGGCTGGAAGGGGAGCCTCCCCTATAAATAGCCAAGGTCACCACCCTTTTCTCTCATTTGCACCTTCTAGAGAGAGAAACCGTAGAGAGAGAAAGTTGGCGGATCGACCCAAGATTTCAGCAAAGTGTTACTCCATAACTCGTGAGAAGAACCTCCGGATCCGAAGCTCGATTCAGGTAACGATCCGACCTAAATCTGAGTTTTAGTTCGTTTTTGGGTTTTTCGGGTTTTGGGTGAAAATGTAACGTTTTCACGGATAAAACTGAAAGATAAACATAGATTTGAGTTCCTTAATGGAAAACGAACGTTTTGGATGCAATCAGGTTCGAGATCTTGACGTGATCAGACCTGAATGCGAAAGTTAGGGTTTTGCGAAGAAACAGGTCGTGCGCACTTACCAAGTGCGCACGGAGCAGGTCCTGCGTACTTATCAAGTGCGCAGGAAGAGGGGTCTGCGCACTTGGTAAGTGCGTAGGAAGAGGGGTCTGCGCACTTAAGTGCGCAGGAAGAGGGATCTGTGCACTTGCTAAGTGCGCAGGAAGCAAGGTCTGCGCACTTGCTAAGTGCGCAGGCATCAGGCTGGTTAAGTAAGGTCGATATGTTTAGAAGGTTAAACCGTTAGAGTCGGGTTTGGGTCTGATGTGTATTTAACTAATCAATTCAGATCGGAAGTGACGTTGTTGGGCCTTTGTTTAGGACAACCGAGACTAGCTTATAAGGTGAGTTCTAGAAGCCCTCTTTTAAATGTTTTATATAATGTTTTCGGGCTGGTGTGCATACATATGAAATGATGTTTTATGAAATGATATTTTATGAAACTATGATTATGAAATGAAATGATTTGGAATGAACGGTTTATGGAAAGAAAGTTTTATGCGTGGAATGTTTACGAACGAATGTTTAATAAGAAATGGTTTAAAGTAAGGTAAAGGGTTTTGAAAACGAGTGAAAGGTTTTATGAAAAGGAAAGAAAAAGGGCAAAGGTTTTAAAGAAGTCATTACAAATCTAATCTGTCGAATGAATGGAATTGACGAATGAAGTCTGGGAATGAGATTCCCAGCCTTGTGGTAGATTATGGACAGCGAGCCATAGTTACCATAAGAACAACATGGGCAGTGTCTTAGTGGCCTGCCAATGGTTTGATGTTGTACAACTGGTATGGAGTAACGACGGTTACTCAGGGGTTAACGTGACCCTACGTCAGGTTAAATTATGATCCGACAGTGTTATGGCTGAAAGCCATAGCCGTCGATGGAAGTTGTCGGTCTATGGCTGAGAGCCATAGCCTTTAATGGAGGTTGTCGGTCTATGGCTGAGAGCCATAGGGGGCAACTGAATGGGTATTGTCGGTCCTCGTGCAGTTAGCCTTGGGGGCAATACCAAAAAGGGAATTGACGGAATGTTGTGGCAATGACGGCGATACGTAACGGTTTTCCACGACATGTAGGGTTCTTTCGGGGACACAGAGACGCGTAAGGAAAGATACAGATTTTAGATAGTAATGTATGACTTAAATGAATGTTAAATGTTTTAAACAAATGATCCGTTCAACGTGTTTAAATGTTTGAAGGTTTACGAATGAAAGGCCCTGTTTTCTTATACGTGATGTTAAACCCTAATGAATGTTTTGAATGATGAACCATTTCTTAATTCGAACGAAAACTAGAACTCACCAGCGTAGCTGACTTTTTAGTGTGCACATTCCGGTTAAGGCAGGTTATGAGGATGGACGGTGATGCTTGGCTAGAGATGAAGAGTTACCCGACTGCTTTTGAAGACTGGCAATCCCGTTATGTTTTGTTTTAGTTTATTTTATGTTTTAAGCAATGTTTACGCTTCCGCATGTATGAACAATGTAATAGTTATGATTTAATGAAGTATTTTCCGCTGCGTTATTTGATATTCATGTTTAAGAACTGTTTGTGAATGAGTAAATCCAACAAGTGAGGCCTCCCAGGTTTGGGGCCTTACAAGTTGGTATCAGAGCAATAGTTTGAGAGATTCGGACACTCCCGGTGTCTGAACTTAAACTGTGAATGGGACATAAAGCGGATGCCAGTACGGGTAACTCGAGCCACAGCATCAGGTTTGAAAAGTAGAGTATGTGTATGTAGTATGCCTTAGAAAGGGTTAGGAAATGACTTGTGTTCTGATGGAATCACAAAGGTGGTCAAATAGAAATCGAAAGGTAGTGTAATGGTTAATTGCAGATGGCCAGTGTATATTAACATCTTACAGTACTTATTGAATTTTATTTGTTAACTAGCGTGATGACATTGGATTCCTTGTCTTATAGGTCGTACCGGCGGTCGAAATGGTGGGCGTGGCAGGATCCCTGCGCACCAAGAGAATAGTGAAGAAGGAAGTGTTCACACTGAACCGGCGGTTAGTGTGCATGGAACTGAACATACATTGGTTGAAGAACAACCTTTCACTTTTGAACCAGAAGTGAGAGCAGCTATAGCTCGAGAGTTCACAGAATTGATGAAGACTTCTCTGCCAGGTCTGTTGGCAGATGCATTGAAGCAGGTTAATGGGGTGGGTGGATCTAGTGCGGCAATTGGTGCTCAGAACAATGAGACTGACAACGCACCGCTTGCGCGTGGATGCGACTACAAGTCATTTAAAGCATGTGACCCACCAGTCCTGACTGGAAAGAAAGACGCGGTAGCTACGTTTGATTGGATAATCCGTATGGAGGCTGCCATCCGCCTCAGCGAATGCCGGGCGGATCAAGTGGTGAAATTTGCTGCTAACTCCTTGAGAGAAGAAGCATCCCATTGGTGGGAAGGTGTGCGTTAGGCAAAAGGGAGCGAGGTTGTGGATGCGATGATGTGGGATGACTTGAAAACCTTGGTGATCAAGAATTTCTGCCCAAGGAACGAGGTTGAGAAGGTAGAGAGAGAATTTTTGGGTTTGAAGGCGGGGAACATGACGCACCGGCAATACACAACCCGATTCAATGAACTGGCACGTCTGGTGCCACATCTTGTCACTACTGAAGAGAGGGACCAGGTCCACACCTATGTTAAGGCAAACGCCCCTACTACCTACGATTCGGCAGTAGAGCTAAGTGGCGTGTTATTTGACGATCTGACACTGAATGTTGTTGCCGTTGAAGAGCAAAAGAAAAGACCGAGCTTCTCAAACAAGCGATCTGGGGGAAAGATGTTTGGGACTCGTGATAAGAGGGCTCGGGTTGATGAGCCGACCGTTTGTAAGAAATGTGGAAAGGAGCACACAGGTGGATGTAAACTGGGATCTAACTTGTGTTTCAAATGTGGCAAGACCGGGCACTACGCCCGTGAGTGCACACAACACTACAAGTGCTATAACTGTGGGGATGTCGGTCATCTGAGTAGGGACTGCCCGAAGCCCAGGATGGGGGAAACCGGGAAGGGAAAGGGCCCGAAAAAGAAGGGAGAGGGATCTCGTGCGAAGACGCGAGCGTACGCACTGACGCAGGATCAGGCTAGGAAGGATCTCGATGTGGCGTCAGGTACGTTCATCCTTGACAACACTTTTGTTTCTGTGTTATTTGATTCGGGTGCCAGTAAGAGTTTTATATCTGCGACTTTCTGTAAACGAGTGAAGTACACTGTCAGTAAACTAGAAAGGGCTTTTAGCGTAGAAACCGCTGAGGGTAGAACTGCGAGAGTGACCGATGTAGTTGACAACTCCACGATAAAAATAGAAGGTCATAGGTTCCATGTCAGATTGTTTGTTATGGTTTTGGGTGGGTTTGATATCGTGTTAGGAATGGATTGGCTAACTGCCAATGAAGCACAAATTATATGTAAACGAAAGATAATCCAACTCAAGGCTCCGGACGGTAGCAAAGTCGAGGTTCGTGGGGATCGTGACGCCCCGATGCCAAACGTCATCTCGATGATTAAGGCAGCAGATTACTTGAGACGCGGATGCGAGGCTTATCTGGTGTACGTAATTGACGAGTGTAAGGAAGTGAAGGAGCTAGACGATGTACCCGTGGTACGCGAGTACCCGGAGGTGTTTCCAGAGGATTTGCCTGGGATACCACCTGACAGAGAGATTGAATTTCGAATCGACTTAGTACCAGATGCCCAGCCCGTGGCTAAGGCTCCATATCGACTAGCACAAGTGGAGATGAAAGAGTTAATGGCACAACTAGACGAATTACTCGAGAAAGGATTTATCCAATCGAGCATCTCGCCGTGGGGTGCTCCGGTGTTGTTTGTGAAGAAGAAAGACGGTTCGATGAGAATGTGTATTGATTATCGCGAGTTGAACAAACGTACGATGAAGAACAAGTACCCTTTACCAAGGATCGATGACCTGTTCGATCAATTACAGGGCGCAAGTTGGTTCTCAAAAATCGACCTTCGGTTCGGGTACCATCAGTTGAAGGTGAGGGAAGAAGACATACCGAAAACTGCATTTCACATGCGTTATGGACATTTTGAGTTCCGCGTAATGTCTTTTGGATTGACGAACGCCCCCGCAGCGTTCATGGATTTGATGAATAGAGTTTGTCGACCAATGCTGGATCGATCGGTAATCGTGTTCATCGATGATATCCTCATCTACTCCAAGAATGAGGGTGATCACGCGTGTCACTTGAAGGAAGTATTGGAAGCTCTGAAGAAGGAAAAGTTGTATGCTAAGTTCTCCAAATGCGCGTTCTGGCTTAGGGAAGTCCAATTCCTAGGTCACGTCATTAACCCGAATGGCGTTATGGTTGACCCAGCAAAGATAGTGACGGTAAGAGAATGGAATATTCCTAAGACACCAACTGAAATCCGTAGTTTCTTAGGATTGGCAGGCTACTATCGGAGATTCATCCAGGATTTCTTTAAAAATAGCTTCGCCGTTGACAAAGTTGACTCGGAAAGAGGTTAAGTATGAATGGGGTTCGACCCAAGATGAGGCGTTTAAGGAACTGAAGAAGAGGCTAACCCATGCTCCAGTCTTGGCCCTTCCCGAGGGCAATGAAGACTTAGTGGTATACTCTGACGCTTCGGGTCAGTGATTGGGATGCGTGTTGATGCAACGCAGGAGAGTGATCGCGTATGCGTCACAGTAGTTGAAGATTCACGAAGCTAATTATCCAACCCACGATTTGGAACTTGCTACTGTCGTATTCGCATTGAAAATATGGAGGCACTACCTTTACGGGGTGAAGTTTACTATTTACTCCGACCACAAAAGTTTGAAATACTTCTTCGAACAGAAGGAACTTAATATGAGGCAGAGGCGATGGTTGGAACTGTTGAAAGACTATGACTGTGAAATAATGTACCATCCTGGAAAGGCAAACGTGGTGGCTGACGCCCTAAGCCGAAAGGATGTGCCTACTCCTATTAGAGTGAAAGCTTGCCAGTTGGTGGTAACATCTAATATGATGAGGGAAATTGAAAGAGCTCAAGATGAAGCACTTAAGGAAGAAAACATAAAGAAGGAAAGAATGGTTGGCCAACAGGACAAGTTGGAATATAACACCCTTGGTGTTAGGACACGTTATGGACGGGTATGGATACCTATGGGTGGCAAGCTTAGGACCAAAATCTTGGATGAGGCTCATAAGTCTCGGTACTCTATCCATCCTGGTACCAATAAAATGTACCAAGATCTGAAGAAGGACTACTGGTGGCCTGGAATGAAATATGATGTGATGAAGTATGTAAGCAAGTGCTTGACTTGCTCGCAAGTAAAGGCTGAACACCAGAAACCGTATGGAAAGATTCAACCACTTGATATACCGGAATGGAAGTGGGAACACATTACCATGGACTTCATAACCAAGCTACATCGTACAACTAAAGTTCATGACACAATTTGGGTAATTGTGGACCGTTTAACGAATAGTGCTCATTTCCTACCTATTCGCGAGACGTTCTCGTCGGAAAGGTTAGCGGAAGTATTTATTAACGAAGTAGTAGCAAGGCATGGGATGCCTTTGACGATCGTATCCGACCGGGACACACGATTCACATCGAGGTTCTGGAAAAGATTTCACGAGGCGATGGGCACGAGGCTTAATATCAGCACGGCGTACCACCCACAAACGGATGGTCAGTCCGAAAGGACCATTCAGACCTTGGAGGATATGCTTCACGCTTATATTATCGATTTTGGCGGCAGTTGGGACAGTCATCTGCCGTTAGCCGAATTCTCCTACAACAATAGTCATCACACGACGATAGGCATGCCGCCTTACGAAATGTTGTATGGGAGAAGATGTAGGACCCCGGTTTGTTGGGGTGAGATTGGACAGAAGGAATTAGGAAGTCTTGAAGTCGTAAGAGAAACATCGGAAATGTTTGATCAAATCAAAGCAAGAATGAAGGCCGCTCAAGATCGTCAGAAATCCTATGCGGATAAACGACGAAGGCCTATTGAGTTTGATTTTGGGGACAGAGTAATGTTGAAAGTGTCACCCTAGAAAGGGATCATACGATTCAGGAAGAGAGGAAAGTTAAGTCCGAGGTTTGTCGGACCATTCAGGATAATGGCGCGGGTTGGTGAAGTCGCTTACCAGTTAGAGTTGCCTGATGAGTTAAGTGGGATTCATCCTACCTTCCATGTATCACACTTGCGAAAGTGTTTGGCGGATGAATCGGCTCACGTACCACTTACTGACATCGAGGTCGACAACAGCTTTAACTACATCGAAGAACCCATAGCCATCTTAGACAAGAAGGAGAAGCGTTTGCGTAATAAGATTATCCAATTGGTTAAAGTCCAATGGAAACATCGAAAGGGATCGGAAGCCACTTGGGAAACGGAGAAGGAAATGAGGGAGTCGTACCCTCATTTATTTGACTTATGATAGGTTTCGGGGACGAAACATATTGTAAGGGGGGTAGACTTGTAACATCCCAAAAATAAAACGACAGTTAAAATGACGAAATAAACGAACGAGGCATGTCGGGTCGATTCGGCTGGGCCGGCGGGCTGGAAGGGGAGCCTCCCCTATAAATAACCAAGGTCACCACCCTTTTCTCTCATTTGCACCTTCTAGAGAGAGAAACCATAGAGGGAGAAAGTTGGCGGATCGACCCGAGATTTCAGCAAAGTGTTACTCCATAACTCGTGAGAAGAACCTCCGGATCAAAAGCTCGATTCAGGTAACGATCCGACCTAAATCTGAGTTTTAGTTCGTTTTTGGGTTTTTCGGGTTTTGGGTGAAAAGGTAACGTTTTCACGGATAAAACTGAAAGATAAACATAGATTTGAGTTCCTTAATGGAAAACGAACGTTTTGGATGCAAACAGGTTCGAGATCTTGACGTGATCAGACCTGAATGCGAAAGTTAGGGTTTTGCGAAGAAACAGGTCGTGCGCACTTACCAAGTGCGCACGGAGCAGGTCCTGCGTACTTATCAAGTGCGCAGGAAGAGGGGTCTGCGCACTTGCTAAGTGCGCGGGAAGAGGGGTCTGCGCACTTGCTAAGTGCGCGGGAAGAGGGGTCTGCGCACTTGCTAAGTGCGCAGGAAGCAAGGTCTGCGCACTTGCTAAGTGCGCAGGCATCAGGCTGGTTAAGTAAGGTCGATATGTTTAGAAGGTTAAACCGTTAGAGTCGGGTTTGGGTCTGATGTGTATTTAACTAATCAATTCAGATCGGAAGTGACGTTGTTGGGCCTTTGTTTAGGACAACCGAGACTAGCTTATAAGGTGAGTTCTAGAAGCCCTCTTTTAAATGTTTTATATAATGTTTTCGGGCTGGTGTGCATACATATGAAATGATGTTTTATGAAATGATATTTTATGAAACTATGATTATGAAATGAAATGATTTGGAATGAACGGTTTATGGAAAGAAAGTTTTATGCGTGGAATGTTTACGAACGAATGTTTAATAAGAAATGGTTTAAAGTAAGGTAAAGGGTTTTGAAAACGAGTGAAAGGTTTTATGAAAAGGAAAGAAAAAGGGCAAAGTGTAGAGTCATATCTGAGATATAAGCTGTTGTCATTTATTGTTTGTTTAAACAGTTTTAGACTAGTTTACTTTCTGTCATTTCATTAAATGTAATTTCAGTTTTATGTAATTTACTGTTTTTATTTCTAAGTTTGGGCCATCGAAACTACTTAGTTTCGATTGAACCTGTTCAATCGAAACTAGTAGTTTAGATAGATGGTAGTTTCGACAGTTTTTTGTCACTTGTAAATGGTCAGTTTCGATTGAACATAGTTTCGATACTGTCACTACTATAAATAGCCTACTTTGAGAATGTTTAGGGTGTGAGTAGCGGCTGTAACCCTGAACCTTCTCTTTCACATTTTTCCTGAATCAATACAATTTGCAGTTGTTTATTCACTGTGTTCTTACACTTTCATACCATTTGCGTATTGATTCAAACTGTGGTTAGCCTGTTATCTTCACCAACACTGTTTCTATTATCTGTTTCACCACCATACACACAGTTTCCGCCTGTGTGTGTGTGTAATCGATCAAATCAGTGATTTCAAGAGAAATTTGGACCTACAATTGGTATCAGAGCTTTATGCTCTAGTGTTTTTGAGTGTTATCAGGTTTTGTGATCGATTCTAGGTGATTTGTGAGGTATTTTGAGCTTATTTCGGGATTTTGCACATCTATTCTCGGAAGTACTGTTTCATCGATTTCCAAGGGTTTTTGCTCGTATTTTCATAATCGAAAGTTGGATTAGTGATCAGGAGGGTTAGTCGAAGGTTTTCGCCGGATTGGTTTGTCATTTCTGCACTATTGATTTCTGGAGCTTATCACCAATGGAGTATTTCTGAGCTTGGAGAAGAAGGCATCGAAACTACTGGGGACAGTTTCTGATTTCCGTTGATCATCGAAACTTCTTGTCTACATTTTGTCGGGAGAAGGTACTATCGAAACTATATTTTGTCTTATCTCTATTGAAACTGTGGTTATCGAAACTTGCCTCGAAAATTTTCAGTATCGAAACTAGTTGTTTCGATAAAAGTTGTTCTATCGAAACTAGTTGTTTCGATAGAAGCTGACCTATCGAAACTAGTTACTGTTTTAGTTTCGATTCAAAATATTATGGCCACTTCAAGTTCAACATAACATTCTGGGGGAAATAGACCACCTGTTCTTGTGTCCACAAGAGATTTTGATGACTGGACTAAAAAGATGAAGCTTTTCTTTCAATTTCACGATTATACACTGTTGAGTTCTATCACCGATGGTCCCCACAAGCCCGTAACTACCACTGCTGATGTTCAACGTCCTAAGTTAGTATCTGAGTATGATGAGAAAGATCTTGCCTTGATTGCCCGAGACAACAAGGCCTACGGGACTATTGCCATGGCTCTTCCTATGGATATTTTCAACATCTTTGCTGAGTACACAACTGCCAAAGACTTATGGGCTGCACTGTGCACAAGATATGAGGGAAGTGAGGATGTCAGGGAAAGCAATAGAGATATGATCAAGAAACAATATGCGATGTTCAGCAGTGTAAGGGGAGAATCAATATCTGATTTGATCAACCGTTTCTCAAGCATTATATCAAGGTTGAAGGTAATGGGAGTTGAGTACCCTACTCTTAATCTAAACAAGAAACTCCTAGATTCTCTTCCTGAGGAATGGAATATGTATCGAATCATGATCAAAAAGACTGAGAATCTGAGTGCTCTGTCTCAACAGGAAGTCTATAGCATTCTTGAATCTTATGAAATTGAAATTAAGAAGGGAGCAGTCACCCCATCAAATCAGTCTGGAAACACAGCTCTCATTGCTGGATCAAGCTCATCCGGTAGCCCATACTTTCAGACTGATGTCCCTCCTTCAGCTGCTGCAATTAATTCTACCAGCTCCTCTGCCCCTCAAAAGACTATCACCATGATTCCTGATGAATATGTCCCAATCATGACTGCTTTCATGTCGTGCTATGATGCACTGATCTCTGGAAATCTAACACCGGTTAGATTTCAACCTGATGACTTGGAGCAGATTAATCCTGATGATTTGGAGAAAATGGATATTGATTGGTGCATGACCATGTTGACCTTAAGAGCCAAAAGATTCATCAAAAGAACCGGCATAGACAGATTCAAGCAGGGAAAGACACTTGGGTTTGATATCAAGAAGGTGAGATGCTACAATTGTGATCAGCTGGGTCACTTTGCCAGAAACTGCAAGGAACCGTCCTCCAAGGATCAGCAAGAGAAGAAGATCTCCTCTGGAAAACAAGCTGCCAATCCTCCAAAGACAAACACATCTTCAAGCTCCACAGCTCTTGTGTGTCAGGCTGATGGACATTATCATTGGGGAGATCAAGCTGAGGAAGCTGCTGATAAAGCCTTGATGGCTGATGTGGAAGACATGGGCAAGTGTGTCATGATTGAACCTGCTGAGGATCTCACTGCTGTGCCTGCTGAGGTTATTTCTAAACTGTGTAATTCTAGATCTTGCTTGAATGAAATTCAGAAATACAGATTTATCAATCAAGCCTTGATTGATGAACGAAATCACATTAAGGTAATGTATGACTCTGTGGCCAAAAATGAGAAACTTTACTTAAAGAAAATTCGTGATATTTCTGGTGAAAATCGTTCTTTAATTGTGCAACTCAATACTCAAACCATTAATAATACAATTTTAACAGAAAGAGTCCAAAAGGCAGAAAAAGCCAAATTACAGGTTGATCACATGGATATGGATCAGAAAATTCTGTTTGGAATAATTGATAAACAATTTAATAGAAAAGGCACAGAAGGTCTTGGGTATAACTCTCATCCACCTCCTTATTCTAAATCAGGGAGATTTGCTGATATGCCTACTCCACATGTTTCCACACCTTTTGTTTGCACATTATCCCCTGATGATTATATTACATCCTCTGATTCTGACAGTTTTGCTTCTTGTGCAGAGTCAAATTGTGTAAATTCCGAAGATGATTGTGAGTGCTAATGATAGAACTATTTTAAAAGAACTTGAGTCGGATGAATGTAATAATATGTCCGTGTCAAAACCAAATATTTGTGAACACGTTAAAAACTTGTATTTTGATTCTATGCCTGCTGAGCATACGGGTTTGGGATGTGATGTTTATAAATTTAAAAATGCCTTGCCTTTTGTTCCTAAATCTTTGAATGTTATGCCATGTGTTACAAAATTTAAAAGTGCAGGAATTATTGTGAATGATGTACCACGTGAAACCATGAACAACATGGAATTTTTCAGATTAAAGGAAGCACATCGTCTTCAGGACAAAGTTATTGATGAGAGAACCGTCTCATGTTCAGATTCCTCAACATCACAATCATCTTCATCTTGTGATGACTATTATCAGGCTAAGATATCTTGTGAAAACGTCTGTTTTAGTTGTGGTGCCTCAAATCATGTTTCAAAAAGTTGTAAATTGACAACCACAAATTCTAATGAAAAATCGCCTTCCGAAAGTTCATTAAATTCATACATGTTGCCTAAGTCTTTTCACAGTAGAAAATCTAGACGTAAAAGAATTAAAAATGCTAAAAATCATTTAAAACGAACGTGGAAAATTAAAAATAATGTTCTATTTGATGACCGTGTTTCATCAAAGGATGGTTGTAATTTTGATTCCAATGAGATGTCATATCCTGACACTAAGGTCTGATCTTCAGCAGCAAAGAATTTGCCCCTGACTGCTTTAACTTATCAGCATGAACAAGTTTCCTGCGGATAGCTTTAAGGCTGTCAGCAGCAACACCCTTGCTGCAGATCATTGCATCCATTAGCAACAATTGAGTTTGCTAATGACAGACTTAATCTTGGACAGGCTCACTCATCCACAACAATCAAGTTTGCTGCTGATGGGTAAATTTAAGTCTAAATTAACTTTTACCCGCTGTAAAAAATTAACGTCAGTCTTTACCATGACTGCCTCGGTGTATTACAGCTGTAACAATAAAAGGTGAATTGGGTTGTACTGTACAAGTCATTTTGCTTTTTCTCTCTTCTGCCGTTATAAGAACGAATCAAATTTCCTTACCACCTCTTCACCTTCAATTTCACCCTAAACCCACATCACTTTCTCTCAAGTCCCCACCATATTCAAGCCCTTAATCTTTAAAACATTCAAAGCCTCCCATATTCTAACCTTCCCTCCAAATCAAACAACAATGACAGACATCAATAACCCTGATGATAAGTTCTCCCCATACCACAACCTTACAACATATCTTACCAAAGGAAAGAAATCTGAAGGATTTAATGATATGATCGATTTCTTATGTCGATCAAAGATCTACTTTGCTCTCACCACCAACCCTACCATATATATCCCTCATATGGAGGATTTTTGGAGTACCGTCGTCTACTCAACCGAACAGGGAATTCCCCAAATTAAAGCCAAAGTAGACGGCAAGGATATCACCATCTTGGAAGCCACACTCAGAAAACATCTTAAGCTTCAAGATGAGGGAGCAGCCATCTCATACTCGAAGGACGAATACGCCATCTCATACTCGAAGGACGAATACATGAGGACCTTTGTATCCATTGGATACACTGGAAATCAGACCGAGTATACGATTGAGAAGGCGTTGATGGGCCCTCCATGGAAGTATCTTTTTCACACTCTTCTCCAATGCATATCTCAGAAGAGGAGTGGATGGCATCAGGTGAGCTCCGCACTTGCCTCCGCCTTCCATGGTATGGTCACTAACCAAGGCTTCAACTTTGCACACCTCATCTTTGAGGGTTTGAGATATAACCTTCAAGAGGGTGCAAAGCAACAATTTTTTATGTACCCAAGATTCTTGCAGGAAGTTTTCAATCAAGAACTAAAAGAACTTTCAAAATCTGCAAGAATCTACATTATGTTGGGACATAAAAATAACATTTTTCAAAGCATGAGAACTGTTTCCAAAAAGTTCTCAGGGGTCAATGTTCCATTGTTATCTACAATGGTGAACATACAAAGTACCCCAGGTGACAGTTCAGCAATCCCAGCTGATACTGATCCCACCCCCTCCACCTCACATCCTGAACAACAATCTGCTTCTACCATTTGAACCCCTGTGCATACTACTAAGGATGCACAGGCACAAAAATTACTTAAACCTGTTTTGGATGTTATCGTTCAACTGGAACACAGGGCCCCGGTTGCAACGACATATACTAGAAAAAGGGGCAAGAGAACTCCTTCTTCTCCTGCCTCCAAGGCCCAAACCCAACCTAACAGCCCTCACTCAGAATCACAA
Organism: Smallanthus sonchifolius; assembly: GCA_023525975.1. NCBI lineage: Eukaryota > Viridiplantae > Streptophyta > Magnoliopsida > Asterales > Asteraceae > Smallanthus > Smallanthus sonchifolius. The sequence continues at coordinate 17,832,237 of CM042033.1, forward strand.
CATTCTGATGAGAATATCATAAGGGACAGCCACATTATTAGAGAGACTCCTTTAGATGTCTCTCTATTAGGACCAGGATCACTTCCCGGATCCGTAGAACAACCCCCTGAGCCTTTCTTTTCTCTTCTGAACTTAAGTGTTGAGGAACCTGATCAAGATGATGTACCTTCTCCAACTACCACTATCTCGGAGGTACTGATTGATCTTGCTTCCAACACACCAAACCCAAGTTCTTCTACCCTGAAGGTCCACTCTAGGAGTTATGAAAGAGTGGATGTGGAAGAGGCTATCACTACTGCTGGTCCATCAAATGACCAGGAGGATAGTGACAACATTGCTAAGACCTCAACCACGGCAACTCGCAGTGAGGATGCTTCCTTGGAAACTCCCCTCACTGAGAGGAATCCTAGGTGCCAAGAAACCATGGGTGATGGGGATGAAGAGGCTAGGCCTAGGGCCCCATCTGGATCCAAGGATTCCACAACTGTGGATGAGGACAAATTGAAACTTCCTAACTTGGAATTGACGGCCAGGGTGGCTATGCTAGAGGCTGAAGTGTCCAAACTAAGACACCAAGTCTCTGTGCATGAAGCCTATCAATGCCCAACTGTACCTTCTCCCTCTCTTGTATCAGTGGGCACCCAAACTGATGTTTATTTGTCCACTGATGCATCCAAAAAGGGGGAGATGGTCCCAATGGAGGAAGACTCAGACAGTCTTGACGACTGGATTCAAGAGCAGGCTGTATTTCAAAGCACATTTTTCAAGCCAGATTTTGTACAGGTTCATGACTTGCCAGCTTCAGACAACGAAGAAGAAGAGACATCTGAAGACTGGAAGTTAGTCGTCAGGGCTGTTGATGAAATACTGAATGATGCCGAAGACACATAACAAACATATTCACCTTTCAGCATCATCCCTGAAGCAGCAGCCATCATAAGTCACTCCACTGCCCCCCAATTTCCACTGACTTCAACACAGCTAGAGTTTGATACAATACTAGCTTGGGGGTATAATGGAAAGTCTGAGAGGTTCTGGATTGGATGGGAGTTTGGCGGAGTAGAAGAGCTAAACTGGGACTTTCTCAACATCATCCAAGTCCTTCACCTATACCGTCTACAATGCATCAACAACTCAACGGACCTCTCAGCAGAACTTGCCATTGGCAGGTTCTATGACTTGATGGAGGATAATCTACCCAACTTTCAAAGACAAATACAAGCAGCAAAAAGGGTAGCCTATCCTGAATCTTCAACAGCAGCAGAAAGAAGACTGACTCCTAGAAGACTTGTAATAATAAGGAGCAGTCTTCTCACTGAAGAAGAAGTTCTGTACTTAAGAAGATTTCTGTACAACTCCATTGTCAAGGACTTAGATGTGCTGGGATGGGTAAGCACTTGACCACACCTTTCAGCTAAGCAACGGCTCCTCTCTCACCATCAACACCAGGAACATCCTGCTACTGCCTACAGACTTTCTTTACAAGATCTTTCAACTCAGAGCAAATATCTGCAACGGCAACTCCCTCGAAAGCCAGGCAATGATGGCTACTGTTAGAGCCAATCTTGAACAAGAAGGAAGGATTGCTGAAGCGGTATATGTGTCAAATTCTGACACTGATTCTGACTCAGCTTCCCTTCGAGTAGACATCTTTTCTGCTGCATATGAATCAAGATACACTGTCAAAGAAATGCTGATAGAATTTACAAGTCCTGAGTGCAAAACAGATGAAGCTAATGACCTTCCCTTATCAACCTCTCAAATTGCCAATGAAGCTGAGGCTGAGATTCCCACAGCAGCACAATCATATGCTGTTGTGATCAGTGAAGCCGAAGCAGAGGCATCCAACAAAGATAAGGGAAAGGGAATTATAACCGAAGAAGACGAAGAGAGGTTGCAAAGAGAAAAGAAAGAGAAAGAAGAAAGAAGAAGAAGAAGAGAAGAAGAGGAGATGGCTGAAACAAAGAAAGCTCAAAATAGACTCACAGCCATTCTCCTCAGAGAACAACAAATCCAGATGTATGCAAAACAGTTGGATGAGCTCAAAGTAAAGATTCCTGCAGTTTATCAGATTGAAGAAGATGAAGCTCTTGCTCTTCAACTGCAGGAACAATTTGACAAGGAAGAAGAAGAACTAGAGAAGAAGAAGAAGGAAGAGGCTAAGTTCAGAATAACTGATTCTGAACTAGCCAAAGAAATGAGAGAGGAGTGGGTAAAGGCTCTAGTTTCTCAAGGTGAGGATGTAGACTACCTTGAGAAACTATCAAATAAAGAAATCTACAGAGCCTTCATGGGTCAGCAAGGTCAATTGGCAAAGAAGAAAAAGGCTGAAGAAGAAGAAAAAGCCAAACAAAAGTCTAAAAAGACCATTCCTTTTAATAAACGGACCCATGAAGAAAGGAAGGTCATGATTGACTTCCTTAAGGCTAGAGGAGAGAGTGGAAAGAGGCTAGGTCCCATGAATTTCATGAACCTGCAAACCCTCTATTTCAAAGTTAAGAATGATGAGGAAGAAAGATTGGAGAAGAAAGGCTCCAAGAAAAGGGTAAACATTCAAGAAGAAGAAAGGAAATCAAAGAAACCCAACACTTCCTCAATCCAACAACCTTCCACTCTCCTTCCTAGACCTCCATCCTCTCCTCCCTCAAAATCCAAATCCACACACCCAGCTCCTACTCATCAACAACCTCCCAAAAAGAAAAACAAACCCACTTCCAAACCTGAAGACTCAAGAGAAATAATCAGATGGTCATACAGCCCTGAAGACCAATGGTTTGAAGTGTTCAGGGGGAGGACATAAGCTAAAAGATCAATCTATACTTTTGTTGATGAGGTACTACAGCTTCCAGATTCTGATCTAAGAAGAATGATGGAGCTGGGTGAATCCTCTGAGCCTGAGAATGAAGGTGGGAGACATCTTTTGTTGGTAATCAGACATTACTTCAACCCCAGCAAAGATGAAATCATTGATGCCAAACCTCTTCAATCCCACAATCCATTAATCAGCTGGTCCTACAATGCTGAGAAGAATGAATTCACTCTGACAGATGTTAAAGGACAGAAGATGAGGTGTTCAAGCAAAGCTATCTTCAAAATGGCAAGCAAAGACATCAAGACTCTATCTGAGCTTCCTCTTAACAATCCCAGCATGGACCAGAGAGGATATGAGGTTGAAAGGATAGTCAGAAATATGCAAAAGCTTCAGCAACTAAGGCAGTAAGAGAATTTTGGTAGCATCAGGCTAGGGGGAGTTTGTAGAACCAAAGACTGATGGCTACAAAATTCTCTAAGTATAAATGCTGCTGATCTCAGAGTTTGCTGCTGACCAACAAACTGCTGCGGACAAGCTTATCTGTTGCGAATACTTGTTCTCCTGCTGAAGAACAAATCTGCTGCGGATTGCCTTATCTGCTGATGACCAAAGTTGCTGCGGATAAGCTTCTCAGTAGCATCAACACTTGATGCTGCTGACAGGCAAATCATCAGCAGCTTTGGATGGTTACATCTTGCTGCTGATCATCTTTGCTGCTGACAGCTTTGTGCCTTGAAGACAAATCGTTGCAGCAGACTATCCATACCAAGCGTCACTGACAACTTTCTGCAAAAGCAACTGACACACTCAAAGCAGAAGGAACCTCAATGGCACAACCAATGACGGACAACAATGCTCTTCTCCAAGCATGCAAGTAATGATGCATAAAGAAGACGCTTCAATAAAGTTAACTAGTTTTAGACTAAATGTGTAATAGTTAGCTACATACAACAGATCAACAGTCTGTGTTAGATCTGATCCTTAGAACCAAGGGGCTGTCTTGATTCTAAGTGAGTATAAATAATGTGTAAACACTTCATTGTAAGTGTGCTTTTTGTGCTTTTTGATTGAGTTTCAATTGTAATCGTTTATCTGCAAAAGCTTAATACAACAATGTTCTTAAAAGTATTCTTTCTGCTTACTCGATTACACTTGTGTAGTTGTTATTGTTTCCGCCAATTTCAACTAAGAACAGAACCATCTTGTAATTTCTCGATCCTACAGATATCAATTAGTCAACTTTGATATTTTCTAAGATATCAATTATTAGTGGGTGGTTTGGTAAATACTTGATAAACTCAATAAACGACCAAATTAGTATACATACAATTAGAACCGTCGGCTCATCCTATTATGTGATTGAAACCATTCTTCATTGAACAGTGGTATTGTACAACTATTTAAGCAGTTGGCATGGTACAAATTAGTATACATACAATTAGAAGTGTCGGTTTTTTATCTAATTATGTGAGTGAAATCACTCTTCATTGAACAGTTGTATTATAAAACTATTTAAGCAGTTGGTACAACCTACCACTGCAACACGTCTCCCATAAAATAAATACAATATCGTTTGGATTTATAAACAATTGTAGAAATTGCCCCGTGGCGCGCTCCTTCCCTGTTACAGCCAAGCCTCAGGTTCGAAACTCTCCAGCTACAGTTTTGCATATTAGTCTCCGCTTTGCATTAAATTCTTTTAAATTTTGTGTTTTTCCTAATCATGCGCCAAATTGAGAAGTGAAGGTATATTCTCCTCAAAGATATATTTAGAGAATTGCTTTTAATATTCCCTCACCCAAACATTTATTTATTCTTATAAAATACTTTAAAAAAATCTCATACAATGTTATTATTATTAGTTTAGTTATTAGTTATATTATTATTATTATTATTATTATTATTATTATTTTTCTTTTCAGATTCATCCGCTACGTGTGAGAAAACAAACTATAATTTATTTTAGAATTAGTTACGCATGCAGTTACGCATGCAGTTATGTGATAAAGTTATATTTTAGTTTTGGTACCAGTTTTTTTTAATTACCGAATCCTCACTATTAACGCTACCCTACCAATTTTATTACTTAACACTAACTAACGTTAACAAAAAGTAAACTAACGTCGGTCATCGCAGCATCGTGTGGTAAAAAGTTTCTAGTTAATAAAAAAGGTAAATAATCCTAACTACTTTTCTAACCCCTTTGAATTCATCCGACCCGTTCAATGACCACACCCATCGGTCCTCTCCCTGATCCAAATGAACCCGATCCAAATCGTTCATCAAGAGGTCAAGTTGCGATTGTTCTCTACCTGCCCGGATTGGATGCCGTGTCACACCCCCGCCAAGGCGGAAACACGAGGGGGCGACGAAATTGAATCAGTACACATGATCAAAAGAGATTTCTCTTAATTGAATAGTTGATTACATTAATGACAAAGAAATCAAACAAGACAAGTAGAACAAATAAATCTCCCTTTTTGTTAATATCTAGCTAAGTCCACTAAAACATAAGTCCTTGAAATCCTAGCGTGATTGAAGCATCAACTTAGTTTCCATTACCTGCAAAACATGCTAAAATAGGTCAACTAAAAAGTTGGTGAGAACATAAGTTTAAGTAGATACATAGTAATAGAAAACAAGGTGCAAGTCATAAACAAGTTTCACAATTCCATGTAATTAAACTTTTATACATGAGTACACAACCAACTCTAGTGATCGATAACTCTCCCGTCCAACACCTAGTCAGAGTGTTAAACTATAGTGTAAGTGTCAAGAATGCAGTTTTTGAACATCCATCTCCTTCCAAGTTGATCAGAATTCACAACTTGAAGGATGCTCGAAATTGATTGGCATGCATCAACCCGAGGACTGGATGGGCCAGTCAGGCCATTAGATCTATTTACGTACTCATGTGGCTTCCCCGAAGTTAATGGTTGTGTAGGTTTTGGAAAATAATAGAGACATTGTAGTTTGAAAGAGACATAAAATAGCAACATGTATAAACCAGTTTAGTTTTACTAGAATTAGAAAGTTTGTTATTTATTGCAAAAGTATAGTTTTGACTCTAGAATTTGGTTTCCATTTGATATAGGAGCATGTTTTCCACCCCAAAGTAGAAAAGTAAAAGAGGGGCTATGAACTCACTTAAGTTTACAAATGTAGAAAGTTGTTATTGAAATAGTATGAAAACCTTGTAGTATAGTAATAGTATTGATATAGAGTTTGAATACGAGAGCATGTTTTCCACCCCAAAATAGAAAGTAAAAGAGTGTCTATAAACTCACTTAAGTTTACCAATATAGAAAGTTGTTATTGAAATAGAATGAAAACCTTGTATTATAGTAATAGTATTGATATAGAGTTTGAATACGAGAGCATGTTTTCCACCCCAAAGATAGAAAGTAAAAGAGGGGCTATGAAGGGTTGAACTTGTACTTGATGTAACTTGGATTTGAATGCCTTAAGGATTCCCTAAGTAAGTTTGTTAAGTTAATTAGAAACAAGTGTAGAATAGTTGAGGGGTTGATATTGTAAATAGAGGAAGGTGGTTGTTGTATACTAGAGTGGTTATCGTCCCCGGAGTAGTACCTCCAACAGAAACGTTCCCATGAAAGAATGACGGGTCCAGGAGGGATTTATACATCACTCTTTCCTTAGACAAAACTTTTTGCTTGTCAGATAACTACATACCGGTTGGATGGTTACTCTATCGGTATACTAAACCAAGTTTAGGGTTTGTTTGGTAAGTTTGGAAAGTATAAGGGCTAAAGTGTAAATATAAGTTTAGTAATGATAGAAATGATATAAGGTGAATATTAGATGGGTTTAATTTTAAAAATAAAGAGTTTTAGTAAAAACATGATTTTTGAAATTAAAAGGAACAAGAAATTTCAAAACCAAGTTTTTAAATAAAAGTTTGAACAAGTTTAATTAAAATAGGGCTTTTGATCTTGGATAGGTCTATGATTATAACATAAACATGTTAGGGAATCAAAGATCTAAGCTAGTTATGAAGAATTTTGAAAGAAAAAGTATGAACAAGCAAGAACACGAGAAGAACTTACTTAGAATGGAATATTTTAAGCTAGAATCTTCCAAAAGATACGAGTAACGACCTTTAGTTGCTAGAGAGCCCTAGAGGATCGTTGAGTGTGAAGAATGAATGAGGAATAAAGGCTCTATTTATAGGGTGGGACTAGGGACTTGTTCTCAAACAATTAAATAGTTATTAGGGCTAAATTGCAATTATTTTAATAAAATAAATAAAAAATGTGAGGTAGGGGGGGGGGATGCACGCCAATATGAGTAGGATAGAGATGGAATTCAAAATTTTTAAAAATTTAGATAAGGATTAGTATAAAAATAATATTTTTTTATTTAAGATAAGTTTAAGGTTTTAATTAATTTATTCATTTAAATGATAAATATATTTATTTATAAAAATTTTGAAAATTTTAATAATATTAATGATAATAATAATTAATATAAAAAGTAATTAGATAATTTACAATAATTAACCAAATTTTGAAGACATTATAAAAGAAACCCTGAAGTTTACGTATACGTAAGTTTAGTCCTTAAAGTCTTATATTAGTTTAATAAAGTTACAAACTTTAATTATTTAGGTTAAGATAGAATTTAGGGCATCCAAAGTTACTATAAGTAGTAAGTTAAAGAATGTACACGAGAATCAGATATAAAATAGAATAAGCAAGTCACTCTAAAGTGCAATAGAATACTCACTTTAGACAAGGCTTAGTGGATTGAATTGAAATGGTATCACAAGTACTATGATGCACAAGAATTTGACATATGATCAACAAGTCTTAGAGTTGCTATTGCCAACAGCTACCGTCCACTCCATCAACGACTAAAATGAATTTATCCACTTATAAAGCGATGTCACACCCGTAACACGGGACAATTATCTAACCAGAGTATTACCTCTAACAGAGATGTTCCCAGAAAAGAACGACGGGTCTAGGAGAGATTTATACACCATCATTTCCTTAGACAAAATATTACGTTTGTCAGATAACTACATACCGGTCAGAAGGTCACCTTCTAGTTACTGTGATGTTGATATCAAAAACACACATCGGAAACTAAATTCATTAACCTTTATTTAAATTATTCATTACATCATATTGTCATAAAGGTTACATCATGTCATCGTCTGTTCCTAACAAGGAATATATCATTCGGGACTTATAGTTCCAGGCATGCCCATCATCTGGATCGTTCATCATTTCATTCTAGTCCTGGAAATGCATTTTCTATTGAATACCCGTGATGCGTTCAAAACATTTGATAAAACATGGGTTAGCATAAAGCTTGTGAATTCATAAACTAAAATATTTTATTAAAATGACCCGCTAAAGTATCTTGAACACATTCATGGGCTTCAACACCCAAATTCATAGACAACTATGAACAATCATTCAGTATATATAAAACCAAAACCGTCCCACGGGTCCTGTCCATCATGCCGTTTCATGGGCAAGTGAAATACAATAAGCGCTTAGAATACGTTATATATAAACAATCGGTGTAATCGTTTCAAGATATTCAAAATATTTTCATAAATCAATCATGTCAGACAAGGTCATGATTGGGTTCATGCATCACGGTTTAGGAACTCACCTGGACAATATTTCGGCTTATCAATCAGTAATGTGGCAAACACCTCGGGCAGAGGTCCTAGATAATCATAACATTATATTACTAAGTTATACAAGCCTAGCTTAATAGTGTATAACCAAAGCTTATCGATAGGTCGGAACCTTACCTCGGCACTATCTACGACAATTTGGAATTGAATGGCTAGAAACCGGACTCTCGTGACTCGAACCGGGGCTTGGGATCAAAGCTTCAGAGTGTGTGTGTATTTGGGAAAGTGTTTTGGTGTGTGTAAAGTGTTAAGATCGATAATCTATTTATAGGGCTAAATGGGGACCCGTAGCGGACCACTACGCTAGGTGGTGGCGGTCCGCCACCCAATGAGGCGCTCTAATTGGATTGGTACACACGTAGCGGACCGTCATGATCTGACTAGCGGTCTGCCACCCTTCCATGCATCAGATTCCAATTGGTGAGTCACACGAAACGTGTCATCACTCGGTTCATCACTTCCTCAACACGTAGCGGTCCGCTACCCCTTTGATTTTCAAAAATTTCAATTTTAGTCCTTCAACTTTGTTTATTCTCATATCCATCCCTCAATTATGAAACTTGACAAGTTTAGTCCTTTATTTTCTTAGTAATTTTTGAGATGTTACAAATCTCCCCTCCTTTAAGAAACTTCGTCCTCGAAATTAAGTGAAAAAGAGATGAGGATATTTGGCTCTCATCTGTTCCTCTAATTCCCAAGTCTTGTTGGCTCCGATCCGACCTTGTCATTGAACCAACAACATCGGTATTACTTTCTCTCTTAATTTCTTTTCTTAGGTGTTTAAAATCTTGATTGGTTGCTCAGTGAAATGAAGTGTGTCATCCACGTGCACATTATCTAGGGTAATAGTGTCACACCCCAACCGACGGTGGAATACGTCAGGGCGGGACATGTAGACTGTTCATGAGCACAAGGTTGACTAGATTTCAATAATTTAATCATCAAATTTCATTTCAAACGATTCAACAACAAACAAATTCAACCAAGTGCATAATGGAAATACATAATATTCTTTATTTTAATTTAACTATGTCTAAAGCTTATGTGTAGTATGTCTTGATCAAACTCACATATTAGCACCTGAAACATGAATAAAATAAAGTCAACTAAAAAGTTGGTGAGCATACACAGGTTTATACATAGTTAGTGTGTAGATATAAATAATCAAATCCTTACATAACATGATAAAATAAGGTATTTATGGGGAGCAGCTATTGTGTAACCAAAGTACAATCAAACCTTTGTAACTAGCATGCAAATTGTGTTGTTGGTAACAATCACCCCAATCTGGGTGGGTTTGTCAGACTCAATAGATCTATCATTGTTAACCGTTAGCTTGAATAGTTAATGATTGCACGTAAATTGCACACAAAAGTTAACACACCTAGCACTCAAACATAAAGCTCAAATTTGCACACATGAATGTAAAGAGGATTTGTATTTGTATAGTTTGTGTAAATGTAACAATTGTATGTATAGTGTTCATGTTTCACCCCAAAAAGTGTACAAGTGTTAAAAGGGACTATGTAATACTCACTTGATTCAAAGGTGTAGTTAATACGAGAGACTAGGTAGTAACGTGATCCTTGTAACGCACAACGTTAACCTAAAGTGTATTGCGTATGAACATAAATTAATAAAATGTCTAAATCAAAGTCTAGGGTTTCAATGGATATGAGTATAAGGAATTATATACCGAGTTCATGACGAATTATGAAAAAGGGTTGTGTAGGTGTTGCCTAAATGAAAACAATTTGAAATTATATTATTTATGAATTTGAAACGTTACAAAAATGCCTATAATACGGAGGAAATAATATATAAAGTGTATTATTTTTAATTTGGGTCACAGTACAAAATAATGGGAAAATATATTATTTTCTAAATGGACTATAATAATAATTATGGTTTGCAAGACCAAACCCGAATCCACGGGTGGCTTCCGGGTTCAAAACACCTTAATACTTATTGTTGTGAAAATATAAATATAAATATAAATCAAACAATCTCACAAAGGTTTTCTCACACACACGACCGTGCCTAAGACAAGGCACGACCGTGTTAAGATCACGGACGCGACCGTGCTGGTCAGGGGCGTGACCGTGTTGATCAAAACAGAAAACACAACAAAGTCTAGTCATCAGGCACGACCGTGCTTGTGTCGGGCACGACCATGTCTAGGGTTCTCTAGGCATGACCTTGTCTGGCTAGCAGGCACGACCAGGTCATGTATGGGGCACGACTGTGCTTGGATAGGCAGGACCGCGCTAGCAGATTAGCGCGACCGAGTCTAACTAATTTCAGAAACAAATCGATTAAATCTTATAATATTAACGTTGGAAATCATGGGGCTTTTGATAATCAAAGAATTGTGAATTTAACCATGCAGTTTAATTGAGTTACAAACGTGTCTAGAATAGAATCCGATCAAGCCGAAAGTGTATGAACCCTAGGATCTGGTTCGCAACAGTTTCGATAATATTAACCCGAATTAACAAGGGGTTTTTTGATCTATGAATAAAAACGAAGGTGTTGGATGTTTCAATTACCAGAAAGGATGATGGATTGATAGCGTTCGACTCAAAAGAGCTCCGACTTGCGCAAGCCTCGTCTCCGGCGACTCCGGCTTCAACTCCGGTGAAATTGATGTTCGTAAAAACTTCAGAGAGGGTTAATTACGATACCCAGTTGCTTGATTTGAGAGAGTAACAATAGAAATGAACGAATTCGATGAGTAGAAGATGAAGAGGTCTACGGTTTTAGTTTAAAAATCCATAATTGGATTTAATTCAAATGTAATGTCGATGTTTAATTGACTAATGATGGTTGTTAATAGATGAACGTGTATAACGGTTACAAAGTTGAACGAATTTAGGATTAAAGACTGTTTTTACGTTTCAACTGACAAGAGGCGCGACCTTGCCAATAAGAGGCGCGACCGTGCCAAGGCGCTGGGCGCGACCGTGCCAAAACAAGGCGCGACCGTGCCTACTAGGGTTTCTGGTTATTTACCAAATCAACCCTTGCAACTTTAGCTTTGACACATTTATATAAATATTTACATATATAGGATTCTAATAGAATATAATGTCTCCAAATCTTCATTGCGAATACAACCGCACCCAATTCGAGGTCGTGTGTTGTATAATTCTTCTCATGGATCTTGAGTTGCCTTGAGGCGTAAGCGATCACCTTACCTCGTTGCATGAGGACACAACCGAGACCCTGGTTGGAGGCATCACAGTAGACAACTAGGTCATCATTCCCATCAGGGAGAGTCAAAATAGGAGCATTGCACAACTTTTTCTTGAGAGTTTGGAATGCTTCTTCTTGCTTTGGTCCTCATTCATAAAGTTTACCCTTGTGGGTCAAAGCGGTGAGAGGAACAGCAATCTTAGAGAAATTTGAAATGAAACGACGATAATATCCCGCAAGACCAAGAAATGAACGAACTTCGGTGGGGGTCTTCGGGGCATTCCAATTCTTAACAGCTTCGATCTTAGCAGGGTCAACATGAATTCCTTTTTCGTTGATGATATGACCCAGGAATTGAACCTCCTTTAGCCAAAATTCACATTTGGAGAACTTGGCATATAGTTGCTCTTTCCTCAAGAGGTCCAAAACTAACCTAAGGTGTTGCTCATGATCGGATTTAGACTTGGAGTAGATTAAGATATCATCAATGAAGACGATCACGAATTTATCAAGGTATGGTTTACACACACGATTCATGAGGTCCATGAAAACCGCGGGTGCATTGGTTAGCCCAAAAGGCATGACCATAAACTCGTAGTGACCATACCTTGTTCGAAAGGCAGTCTTTGGAATATCTTCCTATTGCACACGGAGTTGGTGATAACCAGATTGAAGATCAATCTTCGAGAAGCAAGTAGAACCTTGAAGTTGATCAAAGAGGTCATCAATCCTAGGCAAAGGATAACGGTTCTTGATGGTAAGCTTGTTGAGTTCGCGGTAGTCAATACACATGCGGAATGATCCATCCTTCTTCTTGACGAATAAGACGGGTGCACCCCACGGTGAATGACTTGGACGGATGAAGCCCTTGTCGGAGAGCTCTTGGAGTTGACTTGCAAGCTCTTGCATTTTAGAAGGTGCAAGACGATATGGAGCTCTAGCCACGAGGTTAGCTCCGGGCACAAGATCAATGTGAAATTCTACTTGTCGAACGGGTGGAAGACCAGATAGATCTTCGGGGAAATCCCGGATGATGGGGATGTCTTGAATACTCTTCTCTTTGACATCCTTGTGAACAACATGGGCTAAGAAGGCTACATACTTCTTTCGTAAGTACTTTTAAGCAGTAGTGCATGACATTTTGCAAGGGTTTTCACCAAAGACTCTCAACGTTTCTCCTGACGGAAGGGGTATTCGGATGCACTTCTCAAAACAGATGACTTCGGCATGGTGATTTGACAACCAATCCCTGCCTATGATGATATCAAAACTTCCTAGTGGGATTGGCACAAGGTTGATTGGAAATATATGATCATTCAGTTCTAGAGAACAGTCGTGGATAACAGAGTCAATTGTAAGGGAGTCACCATTTGCTACTTCGACAGTGAAGGTTTTCTCTAATTTGGATCGTGTTTTTGCAAGTAAGGGTTCAAAGTTAAGTGACACAAAACTTTTATCTGCACCGGTATCAAATAAAATGGAGGCATATTGACTATTAACAAGGAACGTACCGTTGACCACATCATTGTTGGTCTGAGCTTCATATGTTGTAAGCACGCCCACGAGCTCCGCCTTGCCTAGCATTGATGAACTTCGGGCACTGGTCACGAAAATGATTTGGGTTGCCACATTCATAACAAGCACACCCGTTTGTAATAGCGGGAACACTTTGATTAGTCACTTGTTGGTTGGTTCGGGTTGGTGGGTTGACTTGGCATGCAAGTGCTTTGGCTCTACAAACATTGACCGTATGGCCATATTTCCCACAGTGAGTGCAAAGGCGACAGAGAATATTTTGGAGATGGTGATAATTGCATGTGGCACAGAGTGGGTAGATCCCCACATATGGCTTCTTGACTAGTGCTTGAGCCATGGGAGCTACTTGGTTAACAGGGATGGCAGGAGTGACTACAGCAAAATTTCTAGCCTTTCTCTTCTTATTATTGTGGTAGGGTTCAGTTTTGGCTTCTTTAATGTGTGCAGGAGGGGTTATGGTGTCGGGAACTTTCTTGGTGCCTTTTCTAGTCAGAGTCCCTGCCTTCACATGGTTGTCGGTTAAAGTAGCAGATAGGCGGATAGCATCTTCGAGTGTTGCGGGATTTCTCCCTAAGACAGTGTCCTGAATCTGCCTAGGTAATCCACCAATGTACTTCTCAATGCAGTGGGATAAAGGTGTGACCATATGGGGCACAAGGAGACTCAACTCATGGAACCGAGTTGTATAAGCTAGACTCTCACCACTGTCTTAGGCAAGATCCCAGAACTCAGCTTCCAGTTTCTTCACCTCATTCCGAGGACAGAACTCCTCGGTCATTAGTCTCTTAACCTCATCCCATGGTAAGGCCATTGCTACCTCCATGCCTCTAGTTCTCTTTTCCCCATTCCACCACGTGAGTGCCCGTTTTTGTAAGACACTTGTGGCGTGACGAACACGAAGGTTATCGGGGCAGTCACTGTTGATGAAGGTGCCCTCAATACTTTCGAACTATTGAACCCGTAGCCCCTTCGGTACCATAGAACTTAAGAGGATTACATGAGTTGAAGTGTTTGAAGGTGCATTGTGATGGGTTGGCACCACCACCACCATTAGCTCTTTGGTTACCATTTGTGGAACCGTTAACTTTAGTGAGTTGAGTTACAAGTTGTGCAAGAATAGCAGCAATGTCAGTGTTGTTGGGCACGGTAGCACAACGGGGAGGCATTCTACAGATTTGCACAACACAAGAAAAGATGTAAGAACTTATGAAGATTGCTTGGATTTAAAAGGGTAAGATAACAAGTAAAATAGTTAATAATAGTTTGGATTGTACTCAAATAGTGATATAATCACTTGAATACTATGACAGATTAAGGTTAATTAAACTCATATAATTTTCAAGGAGACACGCTTTAGCTTATAAGTAAACACTCATCCCGGGAATTCCCAGGAAAGCATACGGGTCCCTCGGTTGATTGGGATTTATACGAAATGCTTTCCTAGACAGAAAACCCAGAATACAGGTGTCACCCTTTCAGATTGCACGTTTCCTCAAATAATTAACAAAGTTTAAAAGCCTTAACGAGGAAATAAAGAAATTTTATAGATTTAGATCCATGGAGTTTCCACATGCTAAGAAAGTGATGATAGAGAAATAGGTAAGAAGGTTATGAGGCTTTAGGGTATAGGTAGGGATATTGTTCATTTAATTTATTATTTAAGTATAGTCTAATAAGTCATGAATTTTAACAAGTAAGGCATAAAAAATGAGATAATAACTAATCATAGTAAGCATGTAACACATAGCATGTATCACATATCACATAATCATGAAGCATGGCATAAGTGGGTGTCCTAAAGTTATAGTCTAGGTCAAGGGTGTCTAATAACCTAGTTCCCTATAACCAAGGCTCTGATACCAATCTGTCACACCCCAACCGACGGCGGAATACGTCAGGGCGGGACATGTAGACTGTTCATGAGCACAAGGTTGGCTAGATTTCAATAATTTAATCATCAAATTTCATTTCAAACGATTCAACCACAAACAAATTCAAACAAGTGCATAATGGAAATACATAATATTCTTTATTTAAATTTAACTAAGTCCAAAGCCTATGTGTAGCATGTCTTGATCAAATTCACATATTAGCACCTGAAACATGAATAAAATAAAGTCAACTAAAAAGTTGGTGAGTATACACAGGTTTATACATAGATAATGTGTAGATATAAATAATCAAATCCTTACATAACATGATAAAATAAGGCATTTATGGGGAGCAGCTATTGTGTAACCAAAGTACAATCAAACCTTTGTAACTAGCATGCAAATTGTGTTGTCGGTAACAATCACCCCAATCTGGGTGGGTTTATCAGACTCAATAGATCTATCATTGTTAACCGTCGGCTTTAATAGTTAATGATTGCACGTAAATTGCACACAAAAGTTAACACACCTAGCATTCAAACATAAAGCTTAAATTTGCACACATGAATGTAAAGAGGATTTGTATTTGTATAGTTTGTGTAAATGTAACAATTGTATGTATAGTGTTCATGTTTCACCCCAAAAAGTGTACAAGTGTGAAAAGGGGCTATGTAATACTCACCTGATTCAAAGGTGTAGTTAACACGAGAGACTAGGTAGTAACGTGATCCTTGTAACGCACAACGTTAACCTAAAGTGTATTGTGTATGAACATAAATTAATAAAATGTCTAAATCAAAGTCTAGGGTTTCAATGGATATGAGTATAAGGAATTATATACCGAGTTCGTGACGAATTATGAAAAAGGGTTGTGTAGGTGTTGACTAAATGAAAACGATTTGAAATTATATTATTTATGAATTTGAGACGTTACAAAAATGCCTATAATACGGAGTAAATAATATATAAAGTGTATTATTTTTAATTTGGGTCACGGTACAAAATAATGGGAAAATATATTATTTTCTAAATGGACTATAATAATAATTACGGTTTGCAAGACCAAACCCGAATCCACGGGTGGCTTCCGGGTTCAAAATACCTTAATACTTATTGTTGTGAAAATATAAATATAAATATAAATCTAACAATCTGACAAAGGTTTTCTCACCACGATCGTGCCTAAGACAAGGCACGACTGTCACGGACGCGACTGTGCTGGTCAGGGGCGTGACCGTGTTGATCAAAACAGAAGACACAACAAAGTCTGGTCATCAGGCACGACCGTGCTTGTGTCAGGCACGACCGTGTCTAGGGTTCTCTAGGCATGACCTTGTCTGGCTAGCAGGCACGACCAGGTCATGTATGGGGCACGACTGTGCTTGGATAGGCACGACCGCGCTAGCAGATTAGCGCGACCGAGTCTAACTAATTTCAGAAACAAATCGATTAAATCTTATAATATTAACGTTGGAAATCATGGGGCTTTTGATAATCAAAGAATTGTGAATTTAACCATGCAGTTTAATTGAGTTACAAACGTGTCTAGATTAGAATCCGATCAAGATGAAAGTGTATGAACCCTAGGATCTAGTTCGCAACAGTTTCGATAATATTAACCCGAATTAACAAGGGGTTTTTTGATCTATGAATAAAAACGAAGGTGTAGGATGTTTCAATTACCAGAAAGGATGATGGATTGATAGCGTTCGACTAAAAAGAGCTCCGACTTGCGCAAGCCTCGTCTCCGGCGACTCCGGCTTCAACTCCGGTGAAATTGATGTGCGTAAAAACTTCAGAGAGGGTTAATTACGATGCGCAGTTGCTTGATTTGAGAGAGTAACAATAGAAATGAACGAATTCGATGAGTAAAAGATGAAGAGGTCGACGGTTTCAGTTTAAAAATCCATAATTGGTTTTAACTCAAGTGTAATGTTGATGTTTAATTGACTAATGATGGTTGTTAATAGATGAACGTGTATAACGGTTACAAAGTTTAACAAATTTAGGATTAAAGACTGTTTTTACGTTTCATCTGACAAGAGGCGCGACCGTGCCAATAAGAGGCGCGACCGTGCCAAAACAAGGCGCGACCGTGCCTACTAGGGTTTCTGGTTATTTACCAAATCAGCCCTTGCAACTTCAGCTTTGACACATTTATATAAATATTTACATAAATAGTATTCTAATAGAATATACCCATGTAAAACTCGCGGATTTGTATTGGAACCCAGTATTTAATAGTTGGTACGAATAGAATAAATCAGTGTACTAGAATTGGATTTGAAATGTGTTACACTGAATGAAAAATACCGATAATAAAATCAGAAATGTTACAAATAGCCTGAGTTAGATCAGGTAAACACTTGCATAAGCAAGATACGTGAAATATATAGTGAATCCCTTGTAATGCTTCAGGTAGATTTAACTTGTAGGCTATTGCTCCTACCCTTTTAATGATTTTGTAAGGTCCGATATACCTTGGTCCTAACTTTTCTCGTTTTCTGAACCTTACAACACCTTTCCAAGGCAAAACCTTTAGCATTACAAAATCTCCAACTTGGAATTCTAACGGTCGACGTCTTTTATCAGCGTAACTCTTCTGTCGATCATGAGTAGCTTTTAATCCTTGTTTAATGTGGACTATCTTATCTGTCGTTTCCTGTATAACTTCAAGTCCAGATAATTGATTGTCTCCTATTTCAGACCAACCGACAGGAGTTCTGCACTTCCTTCCATACAGTGCTTCAAATGGTGCAACTTTAATACTTGAATGGTAACTGTTGTTATAGGAGAATTCAATTAATGGTTGGTGATCATCTCAATTACCTCTGAAATCTCTCACACATGCTTTTAACATATCTTCTATAGTTTGAATTCTACGTTCACTTTGTCCGTCAGTTTGAGGATGATACCCAGTACTCATGGTAACTCTAGTTCCCAATTCTTTCTGAAAACTTGTCCAGAATCTAGATGTGAACCGACTGTCTCTATCAGAAACAATAGACAGTGGTATGCCATGGTGGCTCACAATTTCGTTGATATAGATTCTAGCTAACTTATCCATAGAGTATGTTTCATTAATAGGTGTAAAATGAGCTGACTTGGTCAATCTATCGACCACGACCAATATTGCATTATGCCCTTTCTAAGTTCTGGGTAGTTTAGTAACGAAATCCATTGTAATGTGATCCCATTTCCAAATCGGTACTTCTATTTGTTGTAATTGTCCTGCTGGTTTCTGGAGCTCAACTTTAACTTGAAGACAAGTTAAGCATTTATCTATGTACTAGGCTATTGATCTCTTAATGTTTGGCCATCAGTAATGTATTTTTAAGTCTTTGTACATTTTGTTTGCACCAGGATGCATGGAATATCTTGACTTGTGGGCTTCATCTAATATATTTTCTTGAATATCCCCAAGTTTTGGAATCCAGATTCTTTGGTCGAATCTCATGATTTCATCATTTTTTTTTAATTGCAACTTCTCTTTCCCAACCATACATTATTTCTTAATATTCCCCTCTTCTAAGGCTTTTAGTTAGATTTCCTTGATTTGTTTCAGTAAATCTAACTTTAGATTTAATCGTAGTGATTTTACTTTATTCGGTTGGTTTCTTTCTTTCTGACTTAAAGCATCTGCCACTACATTAGCTTTCCCGGGATGGTATTTGATTTTACAGTCATAGTCATTGATTAGTTCCATCTACCTCCTTTGCCTCATATTTAAATCCTTCTGATTAAAAATATGTTGGAGGCTTTTATGGTCTGAATATATTACGCATTTGGTACCATACAGATAGTGTCTCTAAATCTTTAGAGCAAACGCTACGGCACCAAGTTCAAGATCATGCGTAGTATAGTTCTTCTCATGAACTTTAAGTTGGCGTGATGTGTAGGTAATAACCTTGTCTCGTTGCATCAACACACAACCCAGACCAGTTCGGGAAGCGTCACAATAAATTACAAAATCATCGTTTCCTTCAGGTGGGGCTAAGATCGGTGCGTGGCTGAGTTTATCTTTGAGGATGTTGAATGCTTCTTCTTGTTTTGTACTCCGGTTAAAATTGGCTGCCTATTGAGTTAAGGCAGTCAATGGCGTAGTAACCTTGGAGAAATCTTGAATGAATCTTATGTAGTAACCGGCTAACCCAAGAAAGCTTCTGCTTTCTGTCGGAGTCTTTGGAGCCTCCCACCTCATAACAGCTTCAATTTTACTTGGGTCCACTTGTATCCGTTTCTCATTCACAACATGCCCAAGAAATTGTACTTTTTGTTTCCAAAATTCGTATTTGGAAAACTTAGCATACAATCTTTCTTTTCTCAAGGTTTCAAGAATGATTCTGAGATGTTTAGTATGTTCCTTTTGGCTTCGGGAATAGATAAGAATATCATCGATGAAAACGATGACAAATTTATCAAGGAAAGGTTTACAGACTCGGTTCATTAGGTCCATAAATGCTCCAGGGGTATTTGTTAGACCAAATGACATGACCATGAATTCATAGTGACCATATCGGGTCCTGAAAGCAGTTTTAGGTATGTCTTCTTCTTGTACTTTCAACTGATGATATCCTAATCTAAGATCGATCTTTGAGAAGTACTTGGCTCCTTGTAGCTGGTCGAACAAATCATCTATTCTAGGTACTGGATATCTGTTCTTCACGGTTAGCTTGTTCAGTTCCCGATAATCAATGCACATTCTCATACCCCCGTCCTTTTTCTTAACAAATAGTACCGGTGCTCCCCAAGGTGAAGTACTTGGAAGGGTGAACCCTTTGTCTAAGAGTTCTTGGATTTGTTTCATTAGTTCTTTCAGTTTGGAAGGAGCTAGACGGTAAGGGGATCTTGCAACAGGTTTAGCTCCAGGAATGAGTTTGATTTGGAACTCGATCTGACGATCAGGTGGAAGACCGGGTAATTATTTCGGAAAGACATCCGGGTGATCACAGACTACGGGAATATCCGTAATCTGTCCTTCGGGTTTAGTGTTTAAGGTATGGAGTAAAAATATACCATCTCCCTTAATTAATTCTTTCTTAGCTTTCTCTATAGAAATACTTTCAATTTTATTGGTTTCACTATCAACCTGAATTATTAAACTAGTTTCATCTGCTTTCTTAATCTTGACCGTTCTCTAGTCACAATTAATTTGGGCTTGGTACTGGTTTAACCAATCCATCCTTAGGATAACCTCATATTCATTTAAATTCATTGGCATTAGTGTAACTAATACATTATCGTCACCAAAATTGATGACACAAGAAAGGTATGACTCGGTTATCCTAATCTGTTCGCCACTAGCTGTTTCAACGACATAGGCATAAACAAGTGGAATCGGTTTTACGCCTAAATATGGGGTGAATGCACATGATACTAAACTTCTATTCGCCCCTATATCAAATAAAATCTTGGTGTAAATATTATTAACTAAGAAAGTACCTGCCATTTCCTTAGCTTTATTTTTCTGTTCATATCCACTTCCTAAGACGAATACTCGTCCTGTTCCTATATTCGGACCACCCATTCTTGTTTTAAGTGGTTTAGGACAAGAAGTACAATAGTGCACTATCTCTCCACAATTAAAACATTTAACATTCGGGCACTTGGTCGCCAAGTGCCCAAACTTCTGGCAAGTCTGGCACTTCATTCCCTGGGTGGTCCTATCTGGGTTGGGGTTAAACCCTCATCTTCTAGGAAATTTACTATTTCCCGGTTTAAACTTGTAAACAAGTTCTTCAGGTTTCCTCTTGTGATGAACCTTTGGTGGTTCTTGGGCTGCCACCTAATCGTACATCACCACACTCTTTTCAACAGCTAAATCTATCGTCTCGGGTGTGACAGATTTCACTAAGGTACGGACCTTAGGAGGTAAACCTTTAATATAAAATTTAACCCTCCTTGACTCAGGAGTAACCAAATGTGGCACCAGTTTGGCTATCTCATTAAACTTGGTCGTATACTCCTGGTGAGTCATGGTTCCAACTTCAAACCGCGGAAATTCAGCTTCAATCTTATCCACAACATTTTGTGGATGGTATCTCTTGATAATTAGGGACTTAATATCCTCCCAAGTCATGCTATCACTGTAAGCTTTTCCTTTCGTTTGCTTGACTGACTCCCACCAGTCAAGAGCCTCCTCTTTGAATGAATGTGGAGTAAACTTTACAGCTTGATCTGTCCTGCACTCGCTCATCTTGATTACTGTTTCCATAGATGTGATCCACTGCAAGGCTGCAATGGCATCCTTCTTCCCATTGAATGGCTTGGGGTGACAGTCACTGAAGTTTTTGTAGTTGCATTCGTGGCCATGTATTCATGTACTCTGGTTTGTCATCCCAACTATTTCATGAGTTCGGGTGGTGCCTATATTGTTTCCTACTGGAGTAGTATGAAAGGTAACTTTGGTTCGTGGCATAGCACCACTTCTTCCTTCATTTCGGTTTCTTAGAATATTTTGATTCTCCCTTCTCCTAAGAGCATCGTCAAGAATTTCAAGTAGAGTTATTTGAAGAAATCGGGTGACCACAGATGTCACCGCTCCTTGGAATTGAGCTTTAGTCATAATGACTTCTTCCTCTGGTTGCTAAGGTTCAGCATTTGTATTGACATTTTCATTTGGATCAATGTTTGTGTTTGCCGTGTCGCGGGTATGGGACCTAGTGTTGGGCATCCTACCCCTACCTCTGCCTTGTCCTCTACCATGTCCTGCCATTTGTACCTACACTCAGATGTATAACATCATAATTCGTATAACCGGTTATAATCCAGAAATTTAGAAATTAATAACACTTGGCCAAAAATGCCTTTAATTATCTAATTTCTAGGTATTTACCTTTATAGGTCGTACTGAGATATATGATATTGATAAGTTATTTCCAGTTATAATTCCATTGCAAACTTTTTCGAGAACGAAAAAAGGTTAAGTGTGGGGATGTTTGATGTAGTGCAAAGCACACATCTTATCCTATTGTATTTAGTGTGTTTTATATAGTTTTGTATTCATTTTGAGTCGTTTTAGGTTGTATTTGAGTCTATGTTATATTTTCAGGTGCTCATATGAATTATGAAGTTATATCACGAAGAAACCGAGCACGAGTGAAGTCCCAAGAAACAAAATTTAAAAAGTTGAATTTTTATTCCCTCGCGGTACGCGAGGATGGACTAGGAGAGCCTCACGGTACGCGAGGAGCTCCAGAAAGCCTCTCGACTAATTTGTTCCTAGCGGTACGTGAGGAACCCATGCAATTCTATCGTAGTACGCGAGGGACCTTTATTCCGTGCAAAAGCCCTAATCGACCAAATTAATAGAATTAATGCCATTATTCAAGCGAGTTCGATTTCAGCCGTCAGAGCACTGTTATTAGGCGATTTTTGGAGTTAGAGAAGCATCGGAAGCTAAAGTTTGGAGCTTTTGGATCCGGTTTGGTTAGATTTAACTCGTTAGGGTTTTGATTCTCATTTTTGGTTTTTAATTACTTTGTTTGAAACCATGTTCAGAA
Organism: Smallanthus sonchifolius; assembly: GCA_023525975.1. Classification (NCBI taxonomy): domain Eukaryota; kingdom Viridiplantae; phylum Streptophyta; class Magnoliopsida; order Asterales; family Asteraceae; genus Smallanthus; species Smallanthus sonchifolius. The sequence goes on from CM042033.1 coordinate 17,854,827, forward strand.
TCTTTACTTCTATTTTGGATGTTTTGATTATGATTATGGGCTAAACAATTGATACTGCCTAGGTCATTGATGAATACTTAGTAAAGTTGGGATTTTTATTCGGTTTATGGATTCTTATGATGATTTGATAATATTGTAATGATCTTAGTTCAATTATTATGATGTGTATGCAAGCTTTAATCTAATTTGTGATTGATTATAGTTCTGTATGCTATTTGTGAACGTGTTTCAGTTTGAATAGCATATCTAGATCATAGACTGTGTGTTTGTGATGGTTTGATGGTTTTCTAGACGTAGTATTCCATAGGAATGGTGATTGAGAGTTTATTAGATTTGAGTGTTCTTCCTATCTCGATACCCGAAAGGCAAGAGGTTGTCGGTTAGTCTTCGTTGTTAGGATTCTGAGTGTAAACTGTCTGAGAGGAAGTTGCCTTAGGTTCTTAGTAATTGTTGCTAATCCGTGTCATAGTGTTTTGATCTGAGATTACCCCGTGCATCTTCGATGTATTGTGGACAGTGAGACCAAGAGGTGATCTGTCTTGCGGGTACAATATTGTCGTTGGAGAAACTGAAAGGTAAACCGACTATCTTGTGAGCGTTGTGTATCTTTAGAGTTTCCTTTTTGGTGACACCCTGAGAGTTATTAGGGATCCACTAGGTGGTCTAGAGCTGTTATCCTTAGATACCCAGATCTATCATTGTTTCCACATCCGGTAGAAGTTTTAGCCTTGCAAGTAGGATTCCGACCTAGGTAGTGTTCTTCTCATTCTTGATATTCCCCGAGTCCTTGCTTGATTGTTAGGGGCGTTTGTCTGTCTTCTTTTCTTTTAATTAGTAGTTATAGAAAACCCCTAAAACCAATATTCTTAGTTCGATTTAGAGTCTAGTTTAGTTATACAGTGTCTCTAGGGTTCGATAATCCGGTTTACCATTAAGCTGTGCTACATTTGATAGGCTCACTTTCCTGTTAGTGCGGTCTAGTTCATATGTATTCTAGAGTATTACTTAGGAGTCTATATTAGGTTTTAATTTGTAGTTTTTATAGACCGTCTGGGCGACATCAAGGTTTTGGCGCAGTTGCCGGGGACACTTGGCAATAGCAAAATTAGCTTTGATTAGTTATGTGTTTGGTTTTTGTTAGATTTTCTCTTTTTGGTTGAGTCTAAATTGTGTGCTTGTGTGTCTAATTTTAGGATTGAGTCTGTCTGTGTGTTGAGTCTTCAATTTTTATTTGTTTTTATGTCTTCAGTGTATGCAGCGTACTCGTTCGCAAGGATCACCCGAGTTCACAGCTTATTCAGAGCCTGATCGAGATATTCACGAGCGCAGCCGCGAACTTCATGAGCGGTTGAGAGTTTTGTGTGAGAAAAAGGTAAGCATCCCGAGCCCTATTCCTATTCCTAACATGGGCGACGCTGACCCACCAGCGAGACGTACGGTACACCAGAGAGCCAGTGATGGTGCTACTAGGGCCAGATCTCCGATCACCCGCCCGGCTGTGCCAAACACAAACAGTTGGCAAGTCCCATCACATGTCATGAGTACCATAACTCATTCTATTCAATTTCACGGCCTCGAGGATGAGGATGCACCAGGACATCTATCCCGCTTCGTGTGAATCTGTGATACCTTCAATATCACTGGTGTGTCTGGGGACGCAATATACTTGCATCTCTTTCCATTCTCGCTCTCTGGGCGTGCTGTCACTTGGATAGATTACCCTCCCCCATAACTCTATCACCACTTGGGAGGATCTACAAGCCAAGTTTCTTAAAAAGTACATGTAAAGCCCCAAACCAGACACCCTACAGTTGGTCCTCCTAACTGGTTATTCTCTTAAAAATCACTTGTTTTATTTAAAAATAGTATAGCGGAAGTCTTTCTAAATTTATTTATTTCTCTTTAAAGTCATAATGTTATTAATCTTATCTCACGAATACCTTCACACCAATCCGAGTAGCACTGCCCCCAAGCCAAGATACGTCGACCCCAATGCTCACCTGCAACACAATCTATCGTACACACAAAGTCAGCTACGCTGAGTGAGTTCTAATAGTTTAATTTAAACAAAAGCCAACTAGTCAAATTTTCGTATTTATTTCTACCCAAGACCTTCTGGTCTTTAGAACATAGTTTTATAAATTATTAACACATAGGTAACCCCTGTTAATATCCCGACTCACCCCGACTAACTTATAACACAATACACTACTAATATAGCTACGCACCTACAAATACTATGTCTCATTATCTAAGAACATACCACATACATGCACACCATGTGACACCTCCTAGTCGTACCCGTAAGACCTGTAATACAATCCCGACTCACCCCTATTAGGTCACTATACGACCCACGACCATATACCCACTTTTCACCTACACATAGTCCCTTAGCCCCATATTTAAATACTTAAATTCATAAACTCATCGGGTTAGACCCCAAAGTTCGATACACATTTAATGTAATAAACACGTCTCGAAAGTATGTACGTTGGCCCCAAAAACAGTAAAACGTTTAAAAGAAGGGTATTAGAAACTCACCGTTACGGAGATCCAACTCTTTAACTGCAACAGTCTCCTAACACGAAACTCGAACCTGTCAATGTAAGATCACACAGTCAGAGTATGCCCTAGACATGTGTCAATTACGTATAAGTTTAATTATTCCCGATACTCGTCTCATCCGCGCATCCTTCATCCATGCAAAAACCCTAATTCACGTATCCGTCCAAACCGGGTTACCCTGGACCCTTTGAAAAACCGAATACTCACCCGGTTTCCCATGCATGTACGTACGTGTACATGCATACGCATGCAAAACCCTAACTCCACAAAATGCATAAACTCAAGGAGGTTCCTTACCCGCATGCATGTCATGCGAACGTAAAACCCTAACCTTACGGGACACACGTCTACGAACTGGTTTCTACGTATGCATGCTACCGGCATCCCTAACCGGGTGTAATCCGACATCACTCTCTTCCCTATTCGTCGCCGTGAACCACCACCACCGTGTATCACCACCAACGTCACCACCACTCGGCCCGTCACCCACCATGGATGTCGTCGGAACCCACCACCACAACCATCACGCCCTTGCTTCGTACCCGGTGGTCATTCCGCCTTCGTCCCTAACCGGTCAACCACCACCGCCGCGCTGCTATGGCCGCCTTGGCTGCTGCCGGCTCCTCGTCACGCTACCACGGCTGCCACCATGGCTGCTATTTAGAGATACCTCCACCGCCGAGCCCGCTATGCATCGCTGCCACTATTCCCGGTCACCTACCACTCATTCACATCTGACCATTAAACAAACCCCGCCCCCTGCCGTCGATCACGACCACAACCAAGAAACCCTAAGCTTTTCCCGAGCAAAATGAGAGTAAACACATAAACAAATTGAAACCGGGGTTTACCTGATCGTGTGCTAGCCTCTGTCACGCTAACCCGCTTGAATCTACCATCGTCGTCCCGCCGTTGTCTTCCCTCTCTCCTTCGCTTTCTGCTGCCGTCGAACACCCACCTAGGCCGAATGTCCTAGGGTTTGTGATAAAAGTGATATATAAACCCCTATAATCTTCCATTCGTGTCCCTCATAATCTATCTCGTACGTTTCGATCTTGGTTATGATTAAAACGATTAACCAAGCCCTTTTGTAGCCCATCGATATAAAATTTGCGCGCCATCTATGCTAACACACCTGTTTAAAAGAGATTCGGGTCACCTCCGGCCCGACCCATTAGCTTTCGAAATTTCAGGATGTCACAAGTCTACCCTCCTTAAAAGAGGATTCCTCCTCGAATCCTGCGTCAGTATGAACCAAGCCAACATGTCCTTTCGTTCTTACCCGTGCACCAAATCCATTCAGTGCTAAGAATTCACCTTCACTCTATTCATTTTCATTCTGGTTTACAGGCACTATTGCCGTTTGTCTCTTATATGATCCAAATGATCTCGTCATTTAGGCATTCACCTCTCCAAGTAGGCTCCATACCTTTCACGAATGGATTCATTCGTCGACCTCCCAGAGTGAAGTCGTTATACTTCTCGCCTCGTACTTTGATCACCATCCTGCGATGATTTCTCAAACTCAAACCTACTGCTCTACCCTTAAGGGAATTACTTTTGTCCTTCTCTGAGGATCTCCAGGAGCTTGTGCCAAGCTACACTGGTCTCCACCAAATTTCACTACCATAGTATCTCTTTACTTCATAATCACGCGTTCAATACATCCCTTAAGTATGTATATACACCCAACACTAGGGTTATCTTCATCAGCTCTTGATGTTTCTCCAAAGCTCTCTTATCATCGCCATGTCAGTTACATCAGCCACACTCTTGCTTTACATGTATGCTCCACAGGAGCTCGCTTTAAGCTAGTCTTACATTTACCAGCGTAGGCATCTCCTTCCCAATCAGTTATGTGCAATCCTGCACTTACCCCTCCTGAGTTTCCCTCTTCCCATTGTTGCTCTACTATTACCATATGATCACCGATCGCGTCTCATGTATCATGTATGAACATGAAGTCCGTCTGCTCACAAGCCTCAGCTATCCGTCGTCTCGTTCAGAAATGACATCCCCATTCATCTGATGTCTCATCTCGACTGAATTCTTCATATAGAACGTGTTCCATGAAGACCTATCGTCACTTCGTTAACTTCGTGCTGAAATCTTCAGCGTCATCACCTTGATGTATCAACGTCGAGAAGATTGTCAAGATAGAAATACTATACTTGAGCACACAAACCTCCCGTCCCATGCATGACTAAGCGTGTACTACAAGAACACGCACCGACACACATAACTATAGAATACACAGTGTTCTACACATGTACTTAGTAACTCAACCTTCTAACTCGCACAAAGTGCACATACACAACTAGCTAGATCTGAGTAAATCTACGTGCATACAATATGACCTCGTCATTTATAGACACACAAACTCCTGAACCTTACCTCTTACGCACTACAACGGTAGCCCCTACCACACGTCATTATATACTCATACAGTGTTTACTCAGCCATACCCATACGAGTCGTACCCATACTTCAAGACGACACACTACTCAATCTAGACACAAAACACCCCTAAACATTCATATACGCAAGATATAAACATATCTTATTTCCCCACAGGATCTGGTCCTGAACATGCATACCTAAACATAAGGTATGTAGCTACAATTTTCCACAAGACCTCGTCCTGAACATTTATACATACTAAAAATGTATGTTTATGATTTCCCACAGGACCTCGTCCTGAAAAGCTACACAAGGTGCAACACATCCCTTACATTTCAAACATCACCTAAACATAACACATCCATGACACTATCTTAAGACTGTAGACAAGCGCAATTAATCAAACTCAGGTCTACACGGGTCTACTCATACAGTCTAATCAACCAAGCTCTAGCAAAACATCAAAGATTACATTTAGCATGAACTCACGTGCTTCAAAAGGTAATCGCATAATCACACATAATTAACATTGTACCACCAATAACAAGCTATCACGCATGCAACTATCATTAACTACGTTTTAAACCATCCTATGGTAAGATTCACCGTCAAGGTTAAAATCAAGCAATTGAAAAGAAATCCAAGAACAAATATTTCGTCACAAAAGTGCCTAACGACCACTTTTCAAAATGCTCTAGTCCTCTCGTGGTAACCACCACTGCTCTAATCACTTAACAAGTCAAAGTTATCACCCAGTTGTTCCTCGTCGTAAGATTCCTCCAGCCATCCATTTCCTGATCCGGTGTTGTGTCTCGAAGGCTGACTTCTCACTTCAAATGCATTTTTTCCTCTCCAACCACCTCTCCTGTAAAAGGTGCTACTGAGTCCACCTCTCATAGTTGCCCTGGTAGTACTAGGGGCATTAGGCACCGGAAGCGCCAGAATCACCTTCTGTGCTGGTAGCTCCTGCTCATCCTCAGCCGCTGGTGGAACCACCGTCAATGGAACATGTGCTAAGATCCGTCTCCTGCCAATAACTACCGTGCGAACAGCGGCCAAACTTCTAGCCTGATGCTCTACCAGTCTTCTTCCAATACCTGATCCCCTGATCCACCTTGTCCTAAACATCCTCACCATCGATACCTGCACAAGATAGAACATTGGAGTGATTACTATGGGCGTCAAATTCAGAATATGAGAGTAATCATAGACTGCCAAATCACGGTGATCAAATGAAATTTGGTGGTCCACATTACTGCTCAGATTCTAAACCTTCCCCATCATATTCACACTAGATTTCTATCTTTCACACAACCCGGATGCACATGCATCCCACATAACTCACATAACACCACACAATAACCTAACAAGTCATCATCTTTATCACAATTTCACACCATCCAATGTTACACACAAAATTACTAAATCATATCGACACACCAAACTTTCTCACATAGTTACAATTAATGCTACTCTACATTACTTAACTCACACTATAGTCTCATACAATTACACCACACAATTTCAAGTAGTTCTACATAATACTACAACACATATCACACCGCATGATCCCACACGGGACCATAAATCATTTACTCACACCAATTACTTTATCTTGTGTAACACTACACAAATGGTAAATAATAATTACTGGACAACTCGAAAGACGTACCACTTGGATCGCGGCTACTTGTGGTGGCATTCGTTTCACCCTTGTCCCATTTTCAGTTTAATTTAAGGCATTTTATTTGTTTAAAAACACCGATTTTCTCTTAAACCTCGGCTCTGATACCAACTTGTAAGGCCCCAAACCAGGCACCCTACAGTTGGTCCTCCTAACTGGTTATTCTCTTAAAAAGCACTTGTTTTATTTAAAAATCTTACAACGAAAGTCTTTCTAAATTTATTTATTTCTCTTTAAGGTCATAATGTTATTAATATTACCTCACGAATGTCTGCACACCAATCCGAGTAGCACCGCCCCCAAGCCAAGATACGTCGACCCTAAAGCTCACCTGCAACACAATCTATCATACACACAAATCCAGCTACGCTGAATGAATTCTAATAGTTTAATTTAAACAAAAGCTAACTCATCACATTTTCGTATTTATTTCCACCCAAGACCTTCTGGTCTTTAGAACATAGTTTTATAAATTATTAACACATAGATAACCCCTATTATCTTATACTAGCCCAAAAGAGTTCACCACCCCTGACTCAACCCACAATTATAACTCAGTAAGTCTCTCCGACATGGATCGAGCTTACTATTATGATGACTCAATGTTTACCACACATATTAACCACACACAAGTTGTCTCAACCACCCTCTAGACACCGGCATAGCCAGCCTTGACTAAGACTCTCACAAACCAACTGACACAATAGTTGTACACAACGTTCTCATCCCGACACAATGGTCAACATAACTCTACACATCACATTAATAGCAACTATTCACCACGTCAATATCATCTCATACACAGTATATATAACTCAACACTTGTATGTAATTTAACACATATATATATTTGCACACAAACACATACCTCATCACCGCGCCCTCGTTAGGGAGTTCGACACACCTTGAGCTCATCACTGTCATGTTGGACATTGTCACCTTCGGTGACCTCCCGAAGGACTTCGTCCTCCACAATCCCGTTTGGCGTGTCATAATGATAACAATGCAAACACAATACCCGCCATGTCACAAGGACAACGACACAATACACACAACACATGTATAAACACATAACATTATACTCTATGTGCATGACTCATAGCAGTAGGATAAGGTATCCTACACGTATTCATAAGCATTTAGATTATATCCCGACTCACCCCGACTAACTCATAACACATTACTATGCTAATATAGCTACGCACCTACAAATATTATGTCTCATTATCTAAGCACATACCACGTACATGCACACCATGTGACACCTCCTAGTCGTACCTGTATGACCTGTAAATATATAACACCTGCCACAAAAATGTCCAAGATTTGAGTAAGGTACAGACCACAAGGACTATAAGTGTAAATAAGCTGTAGATCAAGGTTTAAAAAGTGAAAAACATGAAAATTCAACGGTAACGGACCATTACGAGCTGGGCATGCGAACCCTGATGACGCGCTACATGTTCGGTGACTAAGGAACTAATTCTGACGCGTGGAAACCCTATAACGGACCGTCACGCCTGGTAACGGTCCTTCACAGCCCCAGATTCACCCTGGTGCGCCACGTATCACTCCGTAACGGACCGTCACGCCTAGTAACGGTCCGTCACGCCACAAAATGACGAGAGGGCGACGCGTGTCTGATGACTCGTGAACCCTAATCTGGTAACAGACCGTCACCACCTGTAACGGTCCGTCATGACTCTAGAATCAGCCCTATAAATAGATGGTCGAGTTCATTAGTTTTTTTCATCCCACAATCAAATCTCTCTTCACAAATCCATTCCAGAGACCATATAATTCATTCCCGACAATCAAGGTTCGGTTCCCGCTCGTTGTAGTTCCCGGTGTAGGAAGAAACGCAAAAAGAAGAGTCGAAACGCTAGAGAAATCAAGTTAAAAACTAAGGTGAATATTTTATCTCTTTCAAAACTTGTGTCAAACATTTACTTTTACAAAAATGGCCAAACAAAGGTTAAGGGAATAATGCTCAACGTTCTTCTACGAACAAAGCATTCAGGCCATAGGTATGCGTAAAACTTGCAAGGGATACACGGGTCTCGGGTGAAATTCCTGGATTGCGGCTGGTGCTTGTCTTATAACAACTTCGGAGGCAAACCTGTCACTTGTAATAAGACATGACGCCAGTGTATACTGTGGTGCAATTGAACATGATGGGCCTGCTGAATGTGTGGATTGAACATAAAGTTGTGATTATGAACTAATGCTTGTTTGCGCCAAATGATTTTAATGTTAAGATAATTGTATTCACCGGCGTTCACGCTGACATTTTATTTTCAAAATGTTTTCAGGTAACGAATAAAATATGATGAAAATGGGGATTCGGGCAGACATAAGATCTGACCCGAAAAAAGTGAAAAGGATAACTTATATGCAGGATTCTCAGGCCTCGTATAAAGAAAATCCTAAAGAAAAGAAAAGGAGATAGAACCCGGGGATTGATCAACCCTGGATAGTACTATTTCTGGTGGCTTAAACTTGTCCATAAGAGACAAGAGATGTATTTGATTTCAAACTCTGTTTTGTAATAAAAATAAAAATGGTATTTAAATCCCTATGTTTATAAAATAAATACAAGACTTTTTGTTTTCAACTGAGTCTTGATGTTTACAAATACAACCCTTGAGGTTGGAACAAATGATGAAACGATCATTTTGAAAAAGACTTCCGCTGTATTTATAAAAACTCTGAAATCAAAGTCAAGTGATACCAAACGGGTTCGCACACGTCCAGGGGGTGCCTGAGGCGGGGTGTGACAAAATACTATCCCGACTCACCCTTATTAGGTCACTATACGACCCACGACCATATACCCACCTTTCACCTACACATCTTAAGGACAACGCATAGTCCCTTAGCCCCATATTTAAATACTTAAATTCGTAAACTCATCGGGGTAGACCCTAAAGTTCGATACACATATAATGTAATAAAACACGTCTCAAAAGTATGTATGATGGCCCCAAAAACAATAAAACGTTTAAAAGAAGGGGATTAGAAACTCACCGTTACAGAGATCCAACTCTTGAACTTCAACGGTCTCCTAACACGAAACTCGAACCTGTTAACGTAAGATCACACAGTCAGAGTATGCCCTAGACATACGTCAATAACGTATAAGTTTAATTATTCCCGATACTCGTCTCATCCGCGCATCCTTTATCCATGCAAAAATCCTAATTCACGTAACCGTCCAAACCAGGTTACCATGGGCCCGTTTAGAAACCGAATACTCACCCGGTTTCCCACGTATGTACATACGTGTACATGCATATGCATGCAAAACCCTAACTCAACAAAACGCATAAACTCAAGCCGGTTCCTTACCTACATGCATGTCATGCGAACGTAAAGCCCTAACCTTACGGGACACACGTACATGAACCGGTTTCCACGTATGCATGCTACCGCCATCCCTAACCGGGTGTAACCCGACATCACTCTTTTCCCTGTTCGTCGCCGTGAACCACCACCACCGTGTATCACCACCAACATTACCACCACTCTCCCCGTCACCCACCATGGCTGTCGTCGGAACCCACCACCATAACCATCACGCCCTTGCTTCATACCCGGCGTTCACTCCGCCTTCGTCCCCAACTAGTCAGCCGCCACCGCAGCGCTTCCATGGCCGCCTTGGCTACTTGTAACATCCCAAATTCTCTTTTCTTAAAACCCGAGGTTTCGTTTAGTGCAAAGGTTATCAAAGAGCGAAAAGTATGATACGGTGACTTAACAACTAATTAAAATGAAACTTCTACAAAAGTGGAGGGGAAAAAGAGTAAATTCCTTTAAACCTAAAATTCCATTTCATGAAACCAGCCGCCACACTCGTTGATCTTCATTCTCCTTCCCATCCTCGCCAAACACCTTCCTCACCGTCGTCGGACCTGCAATCCCGTCATCCTCACCCTCGTTAAACCCTAAATCGGCCAATTAAACGCCATTTCATGCACGAGCTACTTGGAGAAGCCACGGGGATGATGACGCGCTTTGGTTCACGAAGGAGAAGTGAGAGTGAGCTGCTGCCATAGCTCCGGCAACAGCTGTGGGTCGTGTATGGTGGTTAAACGAGCCTCGTGGCGGCGATATGGAAGAATGATAGATGGTGGTGGTTGTACGAGTAGGGCGGTGTGGGGGGGGTGTTGTAGCAGCTTCACGATGGTAGTATGATGGTTGTATCGGTCTTTCATGGGGGATGATGGTGGTGCGAATGGTGGTTCACAGTGGTGGTGGAACGGTGGTGTTGATATGGCAGCCTAGTGGTCCTAGCGGTTCATGAAGGTTCACGGCAGTGGAGACTGTTAATGGTAGTGGCACAGTGCTAACGGTGATGGCAACAACAGTGGTTCACGGTGGAGGGTGGTGGTGCTAGGGTGGCGTTATGGTGGCTCGTTTCTGGTGAATAACAGTCCCATGGTGATGAGGTTATGACAGTAGGGAGAGCAAGCAGTTCGTGTTGTGACATTTCGTATGGCGACGATGTTAACGACAGCTCCGGAAGGTGAACATTACGGTGGCGACATGGTGGTTTCAAGTGGTAGTCCATGGTGATGGTAGTTCACAATGGTGAATGCAAGGTAATTGGTCACAGTGGTTAACAATGAAAGTATAGTGGTTAGTATGATTGTACGGGTTCTCCGGTGATCGGAGCTTAACAGTGGTGATGAATCCATGGTTATAGTTTCGATAGTTCACGGCCCTAGTTTCGGGAGATGGTCCACGGAAGTAGTTTCGGTAATGGTGGTACACCATGGAAGTTTCGATGATGAGCATTATGAGGTATAGTTTCGATGGTGATGAATCAAATGGAAGTTTCGATGATGAGCATTATGAGGTATAGTTTCGATGGTGATGAATCAAATGATAGTTTCGATGATGAGCATTATGAGGTATAGTTTCGATGGTGATGAATCAAATGGTAGTTTCGATGATGAACGCTATGAGGTAGTAGTTTCGGGGGTGATGAATCAAAATAGTAGTTTCGATAAGATGATGATGGTGGGTACGTGGGAGGATGAATGGATGATGGTGATTAGATGATGATGATACAATGATGGTGACGATAATGGTAATACATGATGATGATGTTGGCGTTACTTAAAGGTAGTTCGTAGTGGGTCGAGTGCGGGTATCGTCGAAAAGAGCGGCTCGGGTCTAGTCTCGGTTATAACTTACGGGTCCATGTTCGAGAAGATCGTGTGTAACCTTAGTGACGTCCAGTAACCAGTCTCAGGACCCGTTTATCAGGTGAGTTCTTATTGCCCTTTTTCCTAATGGTTTTGGGCTGGCATGCATACTGGTATAGTATTTTATAAAAATGTTATTTTTATAAAATGAAAGGCAAAGTATAGTATTTTATAAAAATGTTATTTTTATAAAATGAAAGGCAAAGTATAGTATTTTATAAAAATGTGATTTTTATAAAATGAAAGACAAGTATAGAATTTTATAAAATGTTAATTTTATAAAATGAGAAAGGAAGGCATAGCTTTTTATAATAGGATCACTTTTATAAAAAGAAAGTTAAAGTGTTTAAGAGAATAGTACTATCTTTGAAATGTAAATTTCAAGAAAGTAAAGCATAGTAATGAATGGTAAAGAAGTTGCATCTCGGTGCAGCTTGACAGTGACAGTGACAGATACCGTGTTATATGCTTATGTGTTATCGTGTGCTATTTGTCTATTTGAAAGTTTCTGTGATTACATTTCTATTTGTGTAATAGTGTAATTGCATTGCATCGTAGTTGCATAGTAGAAAGTCCTGCAGGCATGCTAAAGTAGAAGTCTCACCCTGAGGTGTGAGCAATGCTAAAGGAGTCTTACACTTCGGTGTAAGCAATGCTAAAGGAGTCTTACACTTCGGTGTAAGCAATGCTAAAGGAGTCTTCACTTCGGTGTAAGCGAGAAAGTCTCACCCTGAGGTGTGAGCAATGCTAAAGGAGTCTTGCACTAACGTGCAAGCGAGAAAGAAAGTCCCACCCTGAGGTGTGGGCAGCGCTAAAGTAAAAGTCTTACCCTGAGGTGTAAGCAAGATAGGGATCTGGTCCTCGGACCACGATCCATATGTGATAGTTAAAGTATGATAAAGTCACTTGTCAAGTATAAGTGAAATGATAGACAGAGTACAGTGGGACACCCTAACGGGTTTCCTTAAAGATAAAGTTTTAATGACAGATAGTAACGTAACAGATTTATAATTGTAACGTTGTAAAGTTTTAAAGTAATAGTTAAAAGTTTATTTCAAAGAAAGTGAAAGTAAAGCTTATTTTATTTTAATAAAACTAAGCTACCAAAGATAAAGTTTACAGTTTAAAGTAAAGAGAGAACTCACCAGCGTTAGCTGACTTTTAGTATGCATGACAGGTAAAAAGGGTAAAGCTAAAGAAAAGTGAAAGAGCCATGTGGGCTGGATAGCATGGGCATCAGGTTGCTGCGCTGAAGACTGACATTTCCTATTCCCAATATGCACGGTTGAATAAAGTTTTAATTGGTTTGGACTTTTATGAATGATTTGAATTAAAGACTTCCGCTGTAATAGATTCTGATTTTCGGTTTAAGAACTATGTTTGTTATGTTGTGTGCCAACTATGAGATGTACCCGTTTTGGGGCGTTTCAAGTTGGTATCAGAGCCATAGTTTGAGAGATTCAGACATTTGCGATAATGTCTGAACTTAAACTGAGAATGGGACAAAGTAAAGAAGGAAAGGAATGTCAGTCAGAGCAGCCAGTCCATGGAAAGATAGTAGACAGAAGGTAGTCAATGTCCTAACATAGAACAGAGACAATAATGCCTTAGTACCGATAGTTGACAGTAAATGCTTTAGCATAGATAGTACATAGTACGTGCTTTAGCATAGACAGTAAAGGGTAGACAGTATGTGCCCTACAGTAGGAACTCTGAACTTGAATGCAAATGTTACCTTGAAAGGGAATGTTCAGAACCTGAGAAGTAAGGTAAATTAGTAATTTCATACCGGTCTCTGTAATTAGTAATTTACATTACTCGAGGTGTTCTAAATAATTACCTATCATGGGAACATGAGTACTTCTTGTTCAGGGGGGGGGGGGGTAGAAATGTTACTGGATAGTGGAGAAAGAGAGAGTACATGACTAGTTATGTTATTTTATAGAGATGTCCAAGAGAGTCTTGCTATGTGCAAACTAAATCAGAGGAGTCTTGCCTAGTGCAAGCAAAGCAAGGAACAAAGAAAGAAAGAATGAGGAAGTCAGAGTGAGGACCATAATGGTCATAACGATAGAACACCGGCCAACCGACATGTAGAGGGAAGTAAACACTCATGCAACGATTCTAAATCCTGATGAGACAAGGAAAATGAGAAGGGGAAACAACATAACCAACCACAGTGCATAGTATGATGGGAGGCCGACTTGAGAGCCTGAAGTTGGAGTGACTATAGGTGTGGAACTTGCTTCAATTTGGGATTCGTCTTGCCAGCAACCCTACCCGAAGCTATGAAAGAAACCAGAAAGGGGATGAAGGGAAACCCGAAAGACAGAGAAAGAGGAGGAGATAGAGCTGTTGGAGAGATTAATAACGGGAACTCAAATGCTGAACTTTATAGAAATGATTATAAAGCTTTCCGAAGATGTGATCCGCAGATACTGGATGGGAAGGAAGCGGTTATTGGTACCCATTGTTGGATAGAAAGAATGAGTGTGGTTATCAACGCGAACGTTGTTACCGAAACTATTGTTCGTAGAACCACGAAAGTGATAGAGGCGATAGATGATTGCTTGATAAGAACTAAGGGCCATAGAATTTCCTATTAGGTTGTCTCTGACAGCCTGAAGAGGAATTGTTACAGTTTTGGAAAGAGTTTGGCTCGCTGCCAACGATGTCCACATAGTATGTAAAAGAAAGAAGGTTCGTCCCAAAACTTCCGATGGTAGTCTAATTTCAGGATATGGGGATTGAGAATGTACAGTGCCTAATGTCATCTCGATGATCGAGGCTGAAAGTTTAATGAGGAGCAACTATGAGGCTCACTTGGCGTATGTTGTTAATGATAGAAGGAGAGTTACAGAGTTGAAAGATGTACCCATGGTGTGCGATTTTCCAGAGGTATCCCTCGTGGACTTGCCTAGGATGCCACCTGATCGGGAGATAGAGTTCAGACGAGATGTGAGTTCAGGAATCCCTAATTTACTGTTTTAGGGTGGTGTGTATACTCACAGAGAACGTTTTATAATAAATGTATTTTATTACTAAAACGAGAATGTTTGCAAAAGTATATGTTTACAAGGAGAATGGTTTATTAAACTATATGTTTTTAAACAAACACAGTACAGACAGAGAACGATTCTAGATACAGTGCTTTCAAAGAAAAGGGTGTGGTTATAGCAAAGTAAAGGTTTATATAACTAAATGTTATAAACAAACAGAGAAAGAACAAAGTACAGGTTTATATAACTAAATGTCTTATAAACAGCAGTGAAAGAGAAAGTCAAATACATTGTCTAATCTGTAAAGTATCGATGCCACAGCAAAGTATTGAGATAGTTGCATAGACTTAGAAACTAGAAATAGGTTCCTATGGCAGCGTCATGGCCCGAGTTCATGACTGCCATAAGAACAACAAGGGCATTGCCTTTGTGGCACTGTCAATGGTGATGGTTGTACAGCTTGGTATAGTGAGTAGCGACGGTTACTCAAGTGATGACGGTCACTAGACATAGGTTCCTTCGGGAACAACTACAGGTTCCTTCGGGGACAAGTACAGGTTCCTTCGGGAATAACTACAGGTAGCATAGGTTCCTTCGGGGACATACAGAGACGCTACAGTATGATACAGATTTAGACATTTAATGTATGACTTTAATGACAGAGCACAGAATATCTAAGTATTAATCTGCATGTTGAATTATGATTACTTACTTAGTAGGTTTGAAGAATGTTTTTCATTAAACAAGTTTTATATGATTAACATTGGAAAGAAATGTTTTACACCCGTTGAGACCAGAAAGGAAAGGGATGATCAAGTATCACACACGTGTCTTCTATTAGTAACAAAAATCTATGGACGTAATTTTGAAAGAATCACATACGGAAAGAGCTAACTATCACGAAAGGATATAGAATGTATACTGTCAGTCATAAGGGAATGCAAACCCTAAGACCATGCAGTGATATGTAGTAAAAGCGGTGCACAACAGGCTAATGATGAGAAAAGTAAAACCATGACGAGTATGCTGAAAGACACTCCTAAGTGTTAAAGAAATACAAGAGAGACACTCCAAAGTGTTGAAAGGAGTTCATGGCCCGCTAAGCATGACAAATCCACACAAGTGCGTTGTAGGCTCGAGTTAAGTCCACACGCGAGTGGTGCATCAGAATAAAGTAGGTTATACTACTCAGTATAACATCCGAGATGTTAGTTACAGAAAGATAGAGGCAGTAGGAACATGCAAACCCTAACTTCGTGCAACATATGTATGGCATCGAATGTTCATCACTATGATGATCGACACGAAATCGAAAGAAGCCGAGATACTGCCTAGTCGCGAGGTACTAGGTTTTGTGGTGTTTTAAGAAGCGGCGAATTTCGAGGACGAAATTCTTATAAGGAGGGTAGACTTGTAACATCCCAAATTCTCTTTTCTTAAAACCCGAGGTTTCGTTTAGTGCAAAGGTTATCAAAGAGCGAAAAGTATGATACGGTGACTTAACAACTAATTAAAATGAAACTTCTACAAAAGTGGAGGGGAAAAAGAGTAAATTCCTTTAAACCTAAAATTCCATTTCATGAAACCAGCCGCCACACTCGTTGATCTTCATTCTCCTTCCCATCCTCGCCAAACACCTTCCTCACCGTCGTCGGACCTGCAATCCCGTCATCCTCACCCTCGTTAAACCCTAAATCGGCCAATTAAACGCCATTTCATGCACGAGCTACTTGGAGAAGCCACGGGGATGATGACGCGCTTTGGTTCACGAAGGAGAAGTGAGAGTGAGCTGCTGCCATAGCTCCGGCAACAGCTGTGGGTCGTGTATGGTGGTTAAACGAGCCTCGTGGCGGCGATATGGAAGAATGATAGATGGTGGTGGTTGTACGAGTAGGGCGGTGTGGGGGGGGTGTTGTAGCAGCTTCACGATGGTAGTATGATGGTTGTATCGGTCTTTCATGGGGGATGATGGTGGTGCGAATGGTGGTTCACAGTGGTGGTGGAACGGTGGTGTTGATATGGCAGCCTAGTGGTCCTAGCGGTTCATGAAGGTTCACGGCAGTGGAGACTGTTAATGGTAGTGGCACAGTGCTAACGGTGATGGCAACAACAGTGGTTCACGGTGGAGGGTGGTGGTGCTAGGGTGGCGTTATGGTGGCTCGTTTCTGGTGAATAACAGTCCCATGGTGATGAGGTTATGACAGTAGGGAGAGCAAGCAGTTCGTGTTGTGACATTTCGTATGGCGACGATGTTAACGACAGCTCCGGAAGGTGAACATTACGGTGGCGACATGGTGGTTTCAAGTGGTAGTCCATGGTGATGGTAGTTCACAATGGTGAATGCAAGGTAATTGGTCACAGTGGTTAACAATGAAAGTATAGTGGTTAGTATGATTGTACGGGTTCTCCGGTGATCGGAGCTTAACAGTGGTGATGAATCCATGGTTATAGTTTCGATAGTTCACGGCCCTAGTTTCGGGAGATGGTCCACGGAAGTAGTTTCGGTAATGGTGGTACACCATGGAAGTTTCGATGATGAGCATTATGAGGTATAGTTTCGATGGTGATGAATCAAATGGAAGTTTCGATGATGAGCATTATGAGGTATAGTTTCGATGGTGATGAATCAAATGATAGTTTCGATGATGAGCATTATGAGGTATAGTTTCGATGGTGATGAATCAAATGGTAGTTTCGATGATGAACGCTATGAGGTAGTAGTTTCGGGGGTGATGAATCAAAATAGTAGTTTCGATAAGATGATGATGGTGGGTACGTGGGAGGATGAATGGATGATGGTGATTAGATGATGATGATACAATGATGGTGACGATAATGGTAATACATGATGATGATGTTGGCGTTACTTAAAGGTAGTTCGTAGTGGGTCGAGTGCGGGTATCGTCGAAAAGAGCGGCTCGGGTCTAGTCTCGGTTATAACTTACGGGTCCATGTTCGAGAAGATCGTGTGTAACCTTAGTGACGTCCAGTAACCAGTCTCAGGACCCGTTTATCAGGTGAGTTCTTATTGCCCTTTTTCCTAATGGTTTTGGGCTGGCATGCATACTGGTATAGTATTTTATAAAAATGTTATTTTTATAAAATGAAAGGCAAAGTATAGTATTTTATAAAAATGTTATTTTTATAAAATGAAAGGCAAAGTATAGTATTTTATAAAAATGTGATTTTTATAAAATGAAAGACAAGTATAGAATTTTATAAAATGTTAATTTTATAAAATGAGAAAGGAAGGCATAGCTTTTTATAATAGGATCACTTTTATAAAAAGAAAGTTAAAGTGTTTAAGAGAATAGTACTATCTTTGAAATGTAAATTTCAAGAAAGTAAAGCATAGTAATGAATGGTAAAGAAGTTGCATCTCGGTGCAGCTTGACAGTGACAGTGACAGATACCGTGTTATATGCTTATGTGTTATCGTGTGCTATTTGTCTATTTGAAAGTTTCTGTGATTACATTTCTATTTGTGTAATAGTGTAATTGCATTGCATCGTAGTTGCATAGTAGAAAGTCCTGCAAGCATGCTAAAGTAGAAGTCTCACCCTGAGGTGTGAGCAATGCTAAAGGAGTCTTACACTTCGGTGTAAGCAATGCTAAAGGAGTCTTACACTTCGGTGTAAGCAATGCTAAAGGAGTCTTCACTTCGGTGTAAGCGAGAAAGTCTCACCCTGAGGTGTGAGCAATGCTAAAGGAGTCTTGCACTAACGTGCAAGCGAGAAAGAAAGTCCCACCCTGAGGTGTGGGCAGCGCTAAAGTAAAAGTCTTACCCTGAGGTGTAAGCAAGATAGGGATCTGGTCCTCGGACCACGATCCATATGTGATAGTTAAAGTATGATAAAGTCACTTGTCAAGTATAAGTGAAATGATAGACAGAGTACAGTGGGACACCCTAACGGGTTTCCTTAAAGATAAAGTTTTAATGACAGATAGTAACGTAACAGATTTATAATTGTAACGTTGTAAAGTTTTAAAGTAATAGTTAAAAGTTTATTTCAAAGAAAGTGAAAGTAAAGCTTATTTTATTTTAATAAAACTAAGCTACCAAAGATAAAGTTTACAGTTTAAAGTAAAGAGAGAACTCACCAGCGTTAGCTGACTTTTAGTATGCATGACAGGTAAAAAGGGTAAAGCTAAAGAAAAGTGAAAGAGCCATGTGGGCTGGATAGCATGGGCATCAGGTTGCTGCGCTGAAGACTGACATTTCCTATTCCCAATATGCACGGTTGAATAAAGTTTTAATTGGTTTGGACTTTTATGAATGATTTGAATTAAAGACTTCCGCTGTAATAGATTCTGATTTTCGGTTTAAGAACTATGTTTGTTATGTTGTGTGCCAACTATGAGATGTACCCGTTTTGGGGCGTTTCACTGTTTCCGGCTCCTCGTCACGCTACCACGGCTACCACCATGGCTGCCGTTTGTAGATACCTCCGCCGACGATCCCGCAATGCATCGTTGCCACCATTCTCGGTAAACAACCACTCCTTCACATCTTTCCATTAAACAAACCCCTCTGTGACTCCCAGTATTATAGGTCAATATCCAAATTCATGATTTCACGTTCATAATTTATATTTCCTTGTTTAGTGTTTGACAAAGTATTTTCAAGGAGTCTAGCAAAGGAACACACTATATATATTAGTAATTTTAAGAATTACTAGGAAACAAACAATTATAACCTGCAAGTTACGTTCGTTGGTGATTAACAAGATTTTATTCAAGTAAAGTTTAGTGACATGTCTTGATATAAAAACATAAATATTGGGGACTAAAATCCTAAAAGTTGACATCAAAATGTTTGTTACAAGGCTATAAGTTATTTTATGCGCATACGTGTATATATAGTTAAAGTAATAACTATGTTGGGTCTAACTACTAAACTATTGAGATTAGCCAAACAACACAAAAATATATAAAGTTAATTGACCGTTAAAAGTATTACACCGGGTATTAAATCACAGGATCACCTACCGAACTTGAACTACCTAAATACCATCTACCTAAACATTTGTAATAATAAGACATGAAGTGACAAGACCCACCCCTAGCACCCATTTCGACCAAACCAAGGTGGGGCCACCCACCTTGTCCACTTCATGATTGCTCCATACTTGTGTCATGCCAAGACCTTGCCCTTACACCCTCTTTGACAAGCAAGGGTCATGTCCATCAAATCTTCCATAATTGGTAATGATGATAGAGTATTCAACACTCGACCTCTCTCTTTTCTCCACCATATATACGATGCATATCACACACAACTCTTTCAAAAATTCAAGAACAAGTCCTCTAGAGAGATTTAGCTAAAAAATTGGAGATTCAAGGAAGCCTTGAAGGTTTAAGGGTCAGTTTTGCTAGTGTATCGAGTCATCATCACTTTCTACTCGTGAATCTTCACCTAGCTTGTCTAGCTGTATGAAACCGACACTACACTTTACTTTCGTCTTTATTTTTGGTTCAAAGCTCGTTGTTCACCAATGGAAATAAAGGATTTAAAGGGTTAAAGAGTTTTTATAAAGTTTAACATTATTAAGTTTAAAAACTAAAAGCTTTGTACAAATATATATATATATATATATATATATATATATATATATATATATATATAAGGGTCAAAATTTGTATGTATATATGTGTAGATATTGTTGTTGTTCATCCGATGATAAAATGTGGATATTAAATCGGGAGTATGGTTAATATTGATTGAAAAATGAAACTCATACACATATATATGGATTGTACATATATATATATATATATATATATATATGTGTGTGTGTATGTATGCATATGTTTTTAGTCATCAAACATGGGAATATGTATAAACATGTAAGGATAAAAAGGAGATATATATATATATATAGTTGTTAAGATGAAAGTAATAAAGTACGATGTACATGGAAAAATTGTGAGTCATATGTATGTATATGCGTATGGTTAAAGTTTATTAACTTGGAGTGATTAAAATGTGTTCATATATACATAAAGATTGCAGTCTTATATATATAGGCGGATGATAATAAATTATAGAACTTGGGAAAATGATTATATATATATATATATATGCACGTATAGGGACCAAGATGTACATACATATGTGTACGTATATGTTGATGTTGGTTCGGAGTTGTTAAATAGATATATTTATGTGTATACATATGAAAACCAAAATTGAATATATATATATATATATATATATATATATATACATGTTTAGAGATGTTATATATGGAAATCAAGTTTTATGTATGTATGGAAACACGATTATGATTATTATCTTGAAAATGAAAATATTAGATAACATGGACTATGTATAATGAAACGTTTAGTACATTTAGTAGAGACTTATATTGTGTACATGCTTGGTAACATTTAATACTTAGATAAAAAGTATTAGATGTCAAATAATAAAAAGGAATAATATATCTATGCATGAAATCTAAGATGGTCGGATTGACAAATAAGATATTCATGATACACAGAAAAACATATTTGTGCTTGTGTTGAAATGTGGTTATACTCGTACGCATATATTGGTATAAATAAATACATGATAACCATAAACGAATTAATAAATGTCGTTCAGAACAAGTATTTGGATATGGACATGTTAACGTGGTTTATATGCACGTATGATGATTGACATGCGTAGAACATACTTGAACGATATTTTTGATTTTATATAATTATTTTTAAGAAATAATTATATGTTTATATGCGAACGATAATATGAATATATTATAAGTCAATGCAAAAATAATATTTATTTTTGGTACACTTAATAAGTCACCAATATGAAAAACATAATATTTTCTTGGAAAATATGTAAGCGTCTAGACTGAAATAATAATCACCAACGAGTCGTCACATTAAAACACAGTTTTACTAAACAAAGATGTACTTAACGGAATTCGTTAAGCAGGGTGAGCAACTTGCATTTAAGACGGGTAAGCTTAACAGCTTAGTACCCTTGTGTGATTAGGGTACGGATAGGTAGGAACTGTTAGCACATTGTTATTTGCTATGATTTCATCGGACACAAGGTGAGTTCACGGCCCCCTTTTTGCTTTTTAATGTTTTGTAAACCGCGGGGGACAAACATACTTACATATTATGTATTACATTATTGTTTAATACATTTTGAAACATTGTTGAGAAAACATTGCAAACATTTTTTTATATGATAACAAGGAAACAAGACACTAACATTATGTTGTACATGAGGAACAATAGAGCGCTAAAAGTCTCCGGAACAACATTAACATTTGTAACTATTAGCTATGGTCTTAGCCTGGGATTCTATGAATAGTACTATTGGGGGTGACGCCCTCGGTCATGGTTAGTCGCGCGAGAGAGGCATTCATTTTTCATGCTTGTCTTATTCTCGTGGTATAGCGAGAGAGGGGCATTCATTTGTCATGGTTTGGTTACAGTTTCATGTATGTACATAGGTATTTGTAAGCCTGGCTAGCTTATGAATGGATCAATAACACTTGTTTTGTTTATCATATGCGTTTAGAATTATTTGTACTTATTTTATGACGGTAAAGTCATGGGCATGTTTTCGGGGAAAACTACTTATTTTATGACAGTTAAGTCATGTATATGTTTTCGGTGAAAACTACATATTTTTATTACGGTTAAGTCATGTATATGTTTTCGGTGAAAACTACTTATTTTATGACGGTTAAGTCATGTATATGTTTTCGGTGAAAACTAATTATTTTTATGACGGTTAAGTCATGTATATGTTTTCGGTAAAAACTACTTATTTTTATGACGGTTAAGTCATGCATATGTTTTCGGTGAAAACTACTTATTTTTATGACGGTTAAGTCATGTATATGTTTTCGGTGAAAACTACTTATTTTTATGACGGTTAAGTCATGTATATGTTTTCGGTGAAAACTACTTATTTTTATGACGGTTAAGTCATGTACATGTCTTCAGTGAAAATTACTTATATTTTATGATGGTTAAGTCATGTATATGTTTTCGAAAAAAACTACTTATTTTATGACGGTTAGGTCATAAATATGTTTTTGGAGAAAACTGACTGCACTAAAATAACAAACTCTGCGAACTCACCAACCTTTGTGATGACACTTTCAAGTATGTTTCTCAGGTAACCCCTAGCCATGGCGCGGTTGGAATAGGCTAGCTACGCTGGATTAATTCCTAGTAACTGGAAGGGCATAGAGTATCAAGTCTCAAGTCTATCGTTAATCTAGAAGAACTTAGATCATTGTATTACTTAGTTTTAGTAATTATGTATGTACCAAAGTCTTAGAAATCACTATTACAGCTTCCACTATTGTGTAAAGAACCAATCGTTGCAACCTGTATTTATTTATTAACTAAATTTTGGGGTGTGACAGATTGGTATCAGAGCAATGGTTTTAGCGAATTAGGTTTCCTTAGTGACACCTAGGCTCTAACCCAACTCATTTTGGGACCAAGATTACACTAGGGTATCATTAGTTACGCTAATACTTAATATGACTACATGGCTCATGTAGTGAACGCTTAACACGTACAAATAGACGCCTGCAACGTTTCTCAACAAAGTGTTACTGTTTGGATTACGAGTCAAGAATAATGGGTACTTACCACACTACAACCCTAGAAGATCGAGTTACGAGCTGAGCTTGGACGACGACAACATCAATCGTCAGTTACCGATCTTGGTATCACATCAGGCTAAACCTGTACCAGAATCTGTACCTATACCTGCACCACACCTACTCCAGCCGTGGAGGCAGCTTTCTTTCTGACATATGTGCGGTATAAATACTCTCCTTCACGAGTTGCCGGATCAGATGCCTAGAGTTTCGCCATGAGATATGGTAGACAGGATTGCCCAGACAGAAAGGAAACCGAGGTGGATAAGCAGGACTAAACGGTAGAGAACTCTATGGGTCAGGAGACCATACACATTCTCAGGATCAGGTGGATCCATACGTACATACAGACTTGGAGCATGAGTTTCTCGACACTGATTTGAGTATCTCTGCCCTTCACATAGTGTCTGACTTCCACCATACACATTTTATTTGTTAGAGACATTGGTGGTGCCTATCTACCATTAACCTCATCCGGCAATAGCCATATTCGGAAGACTCATGAGTATTGGTACACATAATCAAGAGTAATCCGATAGAACAATACACACTCCTACACAAGTGTGCAAACACGATCTAATGAACATTTCAAATCCTTTTCTCCTAAAAGCTTAGGATAGAAGAAACACTACAGGGGTCATGCAAAGTAAATTATCATTACGGGTGCACATGTAATCATAATTTGTAGTGCATGGGAACTTTAGTGAGTCTTGCTGTCCAAGCTAATGATCAACCCATTTTCTCATTCACTTGATTAAGGATTGGATCTTAACAAATCGGACTTCTTAATTAGGTGTTCACAAAGTATTCTCCTAGTTTAGGAGGAATGAGAGAAATTAAAATTGAATTCAACCAATCCTTAGTGAATCCTGAACGACAAAGGATTTCGCACATTCATTCTTTAAGATTCTACTTGCCAAGAAGACTTCAACATGAGCATTAACACAACCGGAACTTACAATAATTGCATAGTTTTTGTGGGAGATTATAGCTTAATCTAAGGATCCATCGTACAATTTAGTCTCACAAATTACTTGAAAGTTACGCCAGGAGTGCTATGCACTAGCTCCGGTAACGGGGCAGAAAATCTTTCTGACCCGCATACACATAGCACCAATGGGGTGTTGTGGAAACTCAACATGAAACAAGTTGGTAATCTGACATTTCAGGATAGTGGACAAACAGGGTTGCTCTCACAACCTTTGACATTCATTACACCTTTAAGTCCGACTATTCTTCCGGCAAGGAATAAGCCGTGATTTACGCTCAAGCGAATGCAAAAGAAACCTAAGTATGGAACAACGACTATGGTCGAACTAATAGAAGAACGACATTCAAAACTCTTAAAAGAGTCCCAAAAACGGGATTCCTTACTAATCTCATTAGTTCATGATGAACGTATGGGGCGTAAGCACGGGCTGTTCACAACAGGCCATTGTCCACAAGTTTTCGAGAAGGATAATTTTATACTCTTTCATACCCACACTTCCCTAAGGATCATTTTGTTGGATGAATCCCAGTTTTCAGCCTAGAGGAGAGGCTGATCACATCTTTCACTCCCAGTTTTCTATAATTAGGAAGCTCTAGGACATCTATTGTTAAGAAATGACCTCTTAACGCAGGCTTAGTAAGAGTACAAAATTTTTTATGTTTAACACTCATTACCTCAATTTTATCCTTGTGCTAAGGATTCTTGAGGCTATAACCGGTATGAGTGGAATACGTAATGGTAGGTCACTAAAGTACCATTCGAACGCCAGGGAAGTGCAGACTCACTGAATGACTAAAAGTTGGAAATCGTAAGACTCTCAAACCCTTTCTGCCAACTTAATGGGTTGACAAACCCATAGCTCACTTTGGGGAAACACTAACTCTATGAGACCATTCACACAGTCTCACTGTTCATTTCCTCATCTAGATGATATAAAACATTCCAACCAAACATAGAACTTTATATGGCTTACATACTTCGAGGGTATGGTCATGAGTTCACATATCAAGACAATACAACCCAAAGGCTAGTCTACGGCGGAAAGGTAGTGCAATCAATGGGTAAAGTGGAGATTAGATTCGACCTTTGCTAATGAAAGCTCACAAGGAACATCAAAATCTTAAATCCATTATGACACATGGAAAGGAAGATCCTAGATAACACGAGACCTGAAATAAGAATATAGTATTAGTCTGAGAAAATGCTTTCGGAAAGCATAAGAGGGATAAACATAATGTTTCACTTCCATGTTATATCATTGCTACTGAATCTTCAACTAAAACCTGAGCACCTCGTTGAGTAATTCTTTTCTAAGATCTATAGATATCTAACTATTGTGAATCATAGTGTGTAGATGAATAGAGGGTATGTGTTAGCATACACTCAAGTTTCTCAGGCACCATTTCTTTCATTACCAGGGATGAGTATCACACAAATCCACCATAATGAGGATAATCAAATAAGGGGTTCTTGTACATCTAATATTGTTAGTCGAAGAAGTATTCGCCTTGTTTTCGAATACCGGCCATCAAGTAAATGGAAATCAAACAATTGGAGCCTAAGTAGGATGATACATACAGAATTTAGGTACCAAGTACCGGTAACCTATGTGTGTAGTTATGAATGAAGTTCATAAGTCCAAGTACTCGGTCATCCAGAATCGAATAAAACGTAAAAGAATCTCGAGGAACTCTATTAGGTGGCTAAACATGAAAGGGGAAGATACTACCTATGTTGGGAAATACCCGACACTAAGGGGCAGAATGTTAGGAATCACCTGGGTGACCACAACAACCCGAGATTCCTCGATGGAAATGGGACCAGATTTCCATGGGTTTCATTACAAAATTACCCAAGACATCGAGCGAGTATGACGCTATATGGGTAATCGTCGATCGTTTGACGAATCCGTTCACTTTCTGTCCATCAAAGAAACAAATAAAATCGAGAAACTTACAAGGCTATATACCAAGGAAATTGAGGCTAGGCATGGTATGCCAGTTTCCATTATCACAGATATAAAGACCGCCGATTCGTGTCAAGAATCTGGAAATCATTACAAGAAGCCGTGGGCACATGCCTTGACATAAGCACTTCATGTCATACACAAACGGACAGTCAAAGTGAAAGGACCATTCAAACTTTAGAAGATATGCTCCATGCATGTGTAAACGATTTCGGAGGAAATTGGGATACCCAATTACCGTTGGCTAGGTTTTCATATATTTAGCTATCATACCAGCATGCAAGCCGCTCTGTTGAGACTTTGCATGGTCGTAAATGTCGCTCACTACTAAGTTGGGTGGAGGTTGGCGACAAGCATTTGACTGGTCCTGAGATTGGCCAAAAAATCACCGACAAGATCGTCAAAATCAAAGATCGTCAAAATCAAAGATCGTCTGAAAGCCACTCAAGACAGACAAGAGAGTTGTGCTAGCAACAGACGAAAGCCCTTAGAACTCCAAGTTGGAGATCGAGTTTTGTTAAAAGTCTTGCCTTGGAAAGGAGTTGCCAAGTTTAGCAATCGTAGCAAACATAACCATAGAAACATCGGACCATTTGAAATACAGGCTTGGGTTGGTCCAGTAACCGACAAGCTTAAATTGTCACGAGAACTAAGCGATGTACATGATATGTTTCATGTGTCAAATCTCAAGAAGTATTCATCAGACGAAACGTTAATCATATCATCTGGTGAGATTCACATAGGTGACAAACTACACCCTTTTTAGGAACCTATTGAAATCACTGACTAAAAAGTCCAGGGAACAGGGCGTAACCGTATTGAATTAGTTAAGGTACGTTAGAACTTGGAGCGTGACCCTGAATATACATGGGAACACGAAAATCAAATGAAAACCAATTACTAGTCCTTGTTTGCTAATACACCAATTCAAGATAACATCAACTGAATTTCGGGACGAAATTCTCTTTAACAGGGGGAGAATGTGACACCAAGTATTCTAGGTCAATATCCTTATTCATGATTTCACGTTCATAATTTATATTTCCTGGTTTAGTGTTTGACAAAGTATTGTCAAGGAGTCTAGCAAAGGAACACACTATATATATTAGTAATTTTAAGAATTACTAGGAAACAAACAATTATAACCCGCAAGTTACGTTCCTTGGTGATTAACAATATTTTATTCAAGTAAAGTTTAGTGACACGTCTTGATATAAAAACGTAAATATTGGTGACTAAAATCCTAAAGTTGACATCTAAATATTTGTTACATGGCTATAAGTTATTTTATGCGTGTACGTGTATAATATAGTTAAAGTAATAACTATGTTGGGTCTAACTACTAAACTATTGAGATTAGCCAAACAACACAAAAATATATAAAGTTAATTGACCGTTAAAAGTATTACACCGGGTATTAAATCACGGGATCACCTACCGGGCTTGCACTACTTAAATACCATCTACCTAAACATTTGTAATGATAACACATGAAGTGACAAGACCCAACCCCCCTAGCACCCATTTCGGCCAAACCAAGGTGGGGCCACCCACCTGTCCACTTCATGATTGCTCCACACTTGTGTCATGCCAAGACCATGCCCTTACACCCTCTTAGACAAGCAAGGGTCAAGTCCATCAAATCTTCCATAATTGGTAATGATGATAGAGTATTTAACACTCAACCTCTCTCATTTCTCCACCATATATACGATGCATATCACACACACAATTCTTTAAAAAATTCAAGAACAAGTCCTCTAGAGAGATTTAACTAGAAAATTGTAGATTCAAGAAATCCTTGAAGGTTTAAGGGTCGGTTTTGCTAGTGTATCGACTCATCATCACTTTCTACTCGTGAATCTTCACCTAGCTTGTCTAGCGGTATGAAACCGACACTACACTTTACTTTCGTCTTTATTTTTGGTTCAAAGCTCGTTGTTCACCAATGGAAATAAAGGATTTAAAGGGTTAAATAGTTTTTATAAAGTTTAACATTATTAAGTTTAAAAACTAAAAGCTTTGTATAAATATATAAAGGGTCAAAATTTGTATGTATATATATGTGTAGATATTGTTGTTGATCATTTGATGATAAAATGTGGATATTAAATCGGGAGAATGGTTAATACTGATTGAAAAATAAAACCCATACATATATATATGGATCGTGACATATATATATATATATATATATATATATATATATGCATGCATGTGTTTTTAGTCATCAAACATGGGAATATGTATAAACATGTAAGGATAAAAAAGGATATATATATATATAGTTGTTAAGATGAAAGTAATAGAGTACGATGTACATGGAAAAATTGTGAGTAATATATATGTATATGCGTATGGTTAAAGTTTATTAACTTTGAATGATTAAAATGTGTTCATATATACATAAAGATTGTATATATATGCATATATGTCTTATATATATAGGCGGATGATAATAAACTGTAGAACTTGGGATGATGATTATATATATATACATATATGTATGCACGTATAGGGACCAAGATGTACATACATATGTGTACGTATATGGTGATGTTTGTTCTGAGTTGTTAAATAGATATATTTATGTGTATACATATGAAAACCAAAAATGAATATATATATATATATATATATATATATATATATATATATATATATGTTTAGAGATGTTATATATGGAAATCAAGTTATATGTATGCATGGAAACATGATTATGATTATTATCTTGAAAATGAAAATATTAGATAACATGGACTTTGTATAATGAAACGTTTAGAACCTTTAGTAGAGACTTATATTGTGTACATGCTTGGTAACATTTAAGACTTAGATAAAAAGTATTAGATATCAAATAATAAAAAGGAATAATATATCTATGCATGAAATTTAAGATGGTCGGATAGACAAATAAGATATTCATGATACATAGAAAAACATATTTGAGCATGTGTTGAAATGTGGTTATACTCGTATGCATATATTGGTATAAATAAATGCATGACAACCATAAAAGAATTAATAAATGTCGTTCGGAACAAGTATTTGCATATGGACGTGTTTACGTGGTTTATATACACGTAGGCTGATTGACATGCGTAGAACATACTTGAACGATATTTGTGATTATATATAATTATGTTTATATGCGAACTATAATATGAATATATTATAAGTCGATGCAAAAATAATATTTATTTTTGGTACACTTAATAAGTCACCAATATGGAAATATAATATTTTCTTGGAAAATATGTAAGCATCTAGATTGAAATAATAATCACCAACGAGTCGTCACATTAAAACATAGTTTTAGTAAACAAAGACGTACTTAACGGGATTCGTTAAGCTGGGTGAACAACTTGCATTTAATACGGGTAGTCTTAACAACTTAGTACCCTTGTGTGATTAGGGTACGGATAGGAAGGAACTGTTAGCACATTGTTATTTGCTAGGATTTCATCGAACACAAGGTGAGTTCACGACCCCCTTTTCGCTTTTTAATATTTTGTAAACTGCGAGGGAGAAACATACTTACATATTATGTATTACATTATTGTTTAATACTTTTGGAAACATTGTTGAGAAAACATTGCAAAAATTTTTATATGATAACAAAGAAACAAGACACTAACATTATGTTGTAAATGAGGAACAATAGAGCGCTAAAAGTCCCTGAGATAATATTAACATTTTGTAACCATTAGCTATGGTCTTAGCTTGGGATTCTATGAATAGTACTATTGGGGGTGACACCCCCGGTCGTGTTTAGTCGCGCTAACCGGGACTTGAAGGGTCAAATGGCCGTATATTGTCTTATTCTCGTGGTATAGCGAGAGAGGGGCATTCATTTGTCATGGTTTGGTTACGGTTTCATGTATGAACATAGGTATTTGTAAGCCTAGCTAGCTTACGAATGGATCAATAACACTTGTTTTGTTTATCATATGCGTTTAGAATTATTTGTACTTATTTTATGACGGTAAAGTCATGGGCATGTTTTCGGTTAAAACTACTTATTTTTATGACGGTTAAGTCATGTATATGTTTTCGGTGAAAACTACTTATTTTTATGACGGTTAAGTCATGTATATGTCTTCGGTGAAAATTACTTATTTTTTATGATGGTTAAGTCATGTATATGTTTTCGAGGAAAACTATTTATTTTATGATGGTTAGGTCATGTATATATGTTTTTGGGGAAAACTAACTGCACTAAAATAACAAACTCTGTGAACTCACCAAACTTTGTGTTGACACTTTCAAGTATGTTTCTCAGGTAACCCCTAGCCATGGCGCAGTTGGAATAGGCTAGCTATACTCGATTAATTCCTAGTAACTGGAAGGGCATAGAGTATCAAGTCTCAAGTCTATCATTGATATAGAAGAACTTAGATCATTGTGTTACTTAGTTTTAGTAATTGTGTATGTACCAAAGTGTTAGAAATCACTATTACAACTTCCGATATTGTGTAAAGAACCAATCGTTGCAACATGTATTTATTTATTAAGTAAATAAATTTGGGGGTGTGACACCCGCCCCTTGCCGTCGATCACAACCACAACCCAGAAACCCTAAGCGTTTCTCGAGCAAAACGAGATTAAACACATAAACGAATTGAAACCGGGGTTTACCTGATCATGTGCTAGCCTCCGTCACGCTAACCCGCTTGAATCCACCGTCGTCGTCCCGCTGTTGGCCTCCCTCTCTCCTTCGCTTTCTGCTGCCGTTGAACACCCACCTCGGCCGAATGGCCTAGGGTTTTTATAAAAGTGATATATATACCCCTATAATCTTCCATTCGGATCCCTCATATTTTATCTCGTACATTTCGATCTTGGTTATGATTAAAATGACTAAACAAGCCCTTTTGTAGCCCATCGATATAAAATTTGCGCGCCATCTATGCTAACACACCTGTTTAAAATAGATTCGGGTCACCTCCGGCCCGACCCATTAGCTTTCGAAATTTCAGGATGTTACAGTACTATCCACCTTCTAAGGCCGCTTGCCTTAGGGACCAGATCCATACCTTCCGCATGGACCCTGACGAGCCTTATCACATGGCCTGGGAGCGGTTCAACGCGTTGTTAAGCCGATTTCCCTTGCATGGTCTGTCTGACAAGGTGATTTTGGAGAAGTTCTACAATGGTCTCACCTTCAAGAAGCAGCAAATGTTCAATACTGATGCGGGGGGCCATATCATGGATAAGAAAGAGCCTGCTGAATGCGAGGAAATGTTTGAAAGCTTCGCTTTAGCTGAGCAGCAGCAAACATGTTCCGTTAGGAATTCCATTCCTACTGCTAGGACACCAACCTCTTCTGCTAGAGGTGTTCATCAGCTCACCCCTGATGCTAGTGTGGCAGCTGCACTTGTAGCCATGGCGAATGAAATTAAAGAGTTGAAGCTGAGTGCTCAAAGGTGCGAGGTGTGCAGAGGAAGCCGTAAGGTCCGGATTCCTGAGGATCTTCAATCAACGGATTCAACAGCGTGTTGAACCTGGCGGAAACAGACTCGACACGTGACTTGTAGGTACAAACAGAGAGGATGAGACACAATTGATTGTCAAACGTTTCGTATATGGAATAAACACTAAAAACACAATACAATATCGTTCAACAACTCGTCTAACCACGTCTAAACTGTATAACTCGTCCCACTCTCTGACTGTCTTAGTCGTCCAACCTGAATACTATTACTAAATAAGCTATTAATATCCAAGACAAAAGTATTCAGTGGGCCTGGGCCTGGACCGCATACTTTAAGTATGCTGCCGGATGAAGTATGCTGCTGGATGAAGTATGCTGCCAGATGAAGTATGCGGCCGCATACTTCCTTCTAACTCCAAAAATCGTCTTCCGAACATCTGAACAACTTGGTGATTCTTTGATGCGTCATCCTATTATATTTTTGGTCCTTACAATCTCCCCTAGGCTGATGCATTCGAAGCAGTCTTTAAATTTCAAAATCGTCTTATAATCACCACCTCTTGCAATAACTTCTTTCCAAGAGCCATTCCCAAAACCTTCACGAACGACTTTGCGGTTGTTCAGGCTGTTGTTTTGTTCGCTTGCTTTCGTTTTTTTCTTTGGAGTTTGATCCGCCCAAAGATCGTAATCAGCATCATTAAAATCATCATTATGTTGAGAATAGTTGTTAGGAGGAGGATTCTCAATAGCCTTTCTCTTTTCCAATATACCTTTATGACGTTTGTTGATCGGTACTTTCTCTCTGTCACTTTCGGTTTCTAAAGAGTCAACATCTTCTTCATTTTCTTCTTGGAATATATCATGCTTTTCGACAGTGATGACACTTGGTGCAACAGTGTTGATATGTTCTTCATCAACCCTTGGATAAGGAATGTTATCTTGTTGCTCCTGAAAATTCACTCAAATACAAGTATGTGCAAAATGCAAGTATGCTCAAACTTATAAAATTATGAAACTTTTTAACTTTCCAATAAAACCTCATTTGTTTATAAAGCCTCTTTTTCATGATTATTGAATCAAACAAGAACGGTCATTTTTTAATGAAAAACATAATAAACACAAAAGTAAGACAAAAACAAAAATAAAATGACTCAAACTGAGTTAAAAACATAAAATCTTTTTGTTCTTTTGACAACATATGACACTTACTAAAATGCATTATTTTTTAGAGAAACTTTGTTATGGGTATCATTCTAGACCAGACCAAGGCATATTTTTTAGCCATTCATTTTCTTAAATAGGTCTCGGTGATTTCCAATATATAGTATCCTTCTAAACTCAAACTTTTATACCTTAGTTGACAAGCAAGCAGTGAATAAGTTTATCATGTTTTCTGGGTAATAATTATTCATGACTTAGTGGGTCCTACACTCACATCTCAGAAACCTGCATTTATATTAATATGAATTAGATGAGTTTTTGATGAACTGAATGGACCCCACTACTTATCGGATAAACCTTCCCTTCCTCATGATCTTTTGAGCACCTAAGTAATAACTAAAAGAGCATAACTAGCATGGGTCAATGGGCTGTTCGGGAAATCTCTGACAAAGTTGATTAAAAACATAGCACGACAGACTTACATGTTCAGAAACAGTAAATGCTCAGGGTCATAGCACTACGGTGCCTTGATAAGAGATTCCTTCCCAGTCACATATTCCCAAAAAGAAAAATATTTACATGTATACTTATGTGTACGTCTTAAGACATATCTTTTTGAAGTTTTCCTATAGCACGACATTAACATTGCTTGTCTTTTCACCTATTGCATGTCTTTTATCTATATATATATATATGTATGTATGTATGTATGTATGTATGTATGTATGTATGTATGTATGTATGTATGTACAGACTTGTATCAAGTCAGCTCGCAACCCCTTTGTGAAGGGTCTCAGTTTGTGCAATCCAGATATACTATGTTCATCCATAGTTCACCAATATTTATATTTAAGTAAAGGATTATTAATAGGAGATAATTATTCTACAAATCTATGAGATGTTCCTCACTATGACAATGACCTTTATGTTCAAGTAAAACACTATCATGTTGTCTTTCCAATTTTAGCAGAGCCTATCAACATATCACCCTAAGATCCTCATATTTTCAACTACAAGCCTTACATATGATGATCCAACGTCTAGAATGATGTACTATCATTTCCCAATAGACAAAGTTCTCATTTTCATTTTTTTTTATTTTTTTATTTTTTTTTATTTTCTCCCCTAAAACTTTTGCTTTTGTACAACTAATAAACAAAACAAAATTTGTATCCTAAGAAAATTATTTTTGGTGACCGAACTTGTGACTCGTTAATCGAAGCAGAACATTTTGAAACACTGAACCAGAAAAATGAATCTGGTCAGATCAAAGGATTTTGTAAAAACATCTTAAACATAAGTGTCATCCTCAAAGCAAAGAGTAGCATTAGTGACCGTACCTTTCATGCTGATCTTACCTTATTTATCTCTTGCAAAGGAAACATACCCTCCATCAAAGTGTTTGATATCAAGTAGTAGAGAGATGTCCCACATTATGTGCCTAGAACAACCACTATTAATGTACCATAGGTTGTTGACAGTCCTCCTTGGCTGTTCCTGCATGATTCAAGCAAGTTAGTTAGACAGAGGTACCCAAGCCATAGTGGTCCTGGGTACTACCAAAGCATCAATGTAAGATACTTCCTGTAAGCACATATCCTTATTGTTCTCTAACATTGGTGATTCAACTGCTTTTGCTTTAGTTTTCCAAATTGGTGTAGGTTTAACAAACTTTTTAGTTACTCGAGGAGTACCAACTTTTGGTTTTTCTTCCTGTTTAGGTTTTTTACATTGCTTGTTTTCACGAAAAACCTTTTGTTTGTTCTTAGAAGCATTCCAATCACTATCAGAAGGCTTAACTTTGGGATGCTTATTCTTCATTGCCTTTGGTTTTTCAACCTTTATTGGCTTAGAATAATACTTTTCCCTTTGGGTAGCCCTCCGACTTTGTAAAAAATAGCACTCATAAGGAAGATGTATGCAGTTTCTTGTAAAGTGACCAGCTTTGCCACATGTGTAGCATGTCCGTTTCCTAGCATAAGGAGCATATCCCGATCTGTCGAACCATGGTGATGACTGTTGAGGAGAACCTGTGAAGTAACCTGCATTTTCACAGTTCCTAGGAAACCTTCTATCAAACACTTGGTCATCATATCTATAACAATTTCTATGATTCGATCTAAAACAATCCCTATCAGAATTTTTAACATTTTGTTCAAAAACATAATGATGATTATCAAATTTTGAATAAAATTCATTTTTGGTAAACCGTTGAGGCAATTGTTTAGAATTTGACTGACTTGTAGATGGTTTGCTATTTTCTCTATTAAGGGAACGGTTTTTATTCTTGACAAACTGGTGATTTTTACCGTCGGAAATTTGTTTTTCTTCCTTTTCTAAAGTACCAATTTTAACAAATGTGGATTTCAAACTCCCTTTCAACTTATCCCCTTTTGAAAACGTGCCACTGTTCAAACCAACATTCAAACCAGAACCAACAAAACTAGCAGCATTTTGAAAACCAGACAAAGTATTTTTAAAAGACTCAGACCTAGACTCAGAATTAAAAACACAACCCTCCTCCTCATCATCACTCCCACAATATTCCACTATGCCCTCTACTAATCCTGTTTTTGCACAAGACTTAGAGGGGTTAGTAACTTTCACACATTCTAATACGGGATCAACAAACACAGGCAACGACGGTGTGGATGATGAAGGTTGATCTAGCTTACGGCCTACACCATACTCCATTCCAGTCTCTTCATGTTGATCACTAGGCATTGATGTGAAGTTTCCATTGAACGGATGCTCAACTACATGATAACTAATTCCCGGATTTCCTTTCTTTCAAACTTGGGAATCTAACATGTCATAAACAACTAATCGAGAATGGTCAATTTTCTCGATTGTTAGTTTAATGTTTTCTAATTGAGTCACAACATCATTTAATTTTAAGCTAAGGTTGTCTATCCGTTTTAATGCATCAGGATAAAGACATTCCTTATTACTAAAATCCAATTCAAGTTTTGAAAAATCATTTTCGCTTGCTTCAATTTTATCTTTGAAAATCTTTTCTGGTCGTTTGTGTTCTGAGTTGGAATATCTAAGCTTTGTTATTTCTTGATTTAAGATATCGTTATCATGTTTGTAATGATTGACTTTCTTAATATAAATAGTAGAGCAAATATCTTTGGTTACCTCAGTGTCGGTGACCTCAACTACGAAGGCATGATGTTGTTTCACTTCCAAATCTTGAACTTTATCACTCCTGTCTTGCTGGCTCACAAGTGCCTTTGATTCACATGAAGTAGATGTACTGGCTCCAGCAATTTCAGAAACATCCATTGAACTCATATGATTAAGGAGACACTGTTTATCATCCATATCATAAAAGTACAAAATAGAAATCAGCTCACTTAAGGATGTTTGATACATATCCTTGGTTCTCTTGATGGCGGTGCAGTTGAAGTTCCAGGTTATTGGTAAAGAGTTGAGTAGCCTTTTGTTGATTTCTAACTTTGTCAACTCTATTTCAGCACTCTTCATCTCCGTCATCAAGTGCGTGAATCTGTTAATCTGAGCCTCCAAATTTTCACCTCTAACATGATTGAACATATTAAACTCTTGCTTCAGCATCTCCTTTCTACTTTCTCCCATGTCACAAGTTCATGTGACAAAAAGTATTCACACCCGATGACGAGTACTTTGAAAAATCACAAACTTTGAAAAACCGCGAACTTTCAAAACCGCAAACTTTCAAAACCTCAAACTTTCAAAACCGTATACTTCAAGACCGTATACTTTCAAATACCGCAAACTTCGAATACCGTATACTTCAAATACCATAAACTTCGAATACCACAAACTTCGAATACCGCAAACTTCGAATACGGTATACTTCATATACCACAAACTTTGAATACCGTATACTTCAAATACCGCAAACTTAGCGATACTGCAAACTTGAATAACTGCAAACTTCCTAAATGAAGAATTAACCAAAAACTTCGATTCACCAGTAGAAAAATCAATTAATCAATTCAACTCTTCAACAAACATGACAGAACAGAGGTCTAATATCTGTGAATCTGTCCAGAAACTCTTCCAAACGCACAATTCAGTTCAAATAAACGCTAAAATAGTAAATTTGATACCTGTAGAGTCAAAGAAATCCGTTGCAAGCTTCACCAATGAGCGCTAAGGCTCTGATACCAATTGTGAGGTCCGGATTTCTGAGGATCTTCAATCAACGGATTCAACGGCGTGTTGAACCTGGCGGAAACAGACTCGACATGTGACTTGTAGGCACAAACAGAGAGGACGAGAGACACAACTAATTGTCAAACGTTTCGTATATTGATAAACCACTGAAAAACAATACAAATATCGCTTAACAACTCGTCTAACCAAATACAGAATATAAAATAACTATTTATACTATTCAGTTGGGCTGGGCCGGGGCAGCATACTTCAAGTATGCGGTTGGGCACAACATACTTCAAGTATGCTATTGGGCACCGCATACTTCAAGTATGCGGCAAGGCCATGAAGTATGTGGCCGCATACTTCCAAAATGTCTTGATCTGAACTTCTTGGTGACCTATTGATACGTTAGCCTATTAGATTTGATCCTTACAATCTCCCCCTAGGCTAATGCATTCAAGACACTCATAGTATTTCAACATCAGCTGAGTGATAACCACCTCCCGTACAGAGGCCTTTAACTATCTCAGTTGCTAAGACTTTCACAAAAGGCTTGGTGTCTCTTTCACACTCTTCGGGCATAATAGATGCTTCTTGGATAATCTGATCATGTCTTGTTTCCCAAACTTCAAAAGATCCATATGATCAGCAATAGTGAATTCTCTATCAGTACACTGAATGTAAATATACCCTGTCATAGAGTTGTAAGATCAGTATATAAGTTGATTCAGTGTGTTGTCAGGTAGAGCTTGATGAACTGGAACACACTCCACTATCTTGGGAGAATGATAGACTTCCATTATAAGAGGCTTCTTGGTGATTCTGTCAATTATGTACTTTGATTTTACCCTCTTACATTGAGCAGGTTGTAGTATCTTGAATCCACTATCACATTCTTTCTCAAGAAATGAAAAAAAATTTCTTGCCGCTCCAATATTTCTCGGATTATAGAAAGGAGCCTTGTTTAATGCTTGAAGATCAAATCTGGGCAATGACCCGAAGTCATGTGATCGTGCAAAATACTCTATTCGCCCATTCTTCTTTTAATCAGATAAAGGTTTTTCTCGTTGTCAAATATCTAGCTCAAAATAGGTGAACGATCGTTCTTCTTTGAAAGCCCATCGGAGGATGTGACATAATGGACTTCACGTGGAGGAATAATTTTGAACATACTTTTCTTTTCTACTAGAACAGCTGGAGATGATGTTGCTTCTTCAACATGTTCAACAGATGATTCCAAGTGGGGAGGTGAATTACCTTCGGCGAATAAATCGCTGTCAATACCGGTAATTACCTTTCCTTGAGCACTGATGTATGTAGGAGAGGTAGGCATATTTGCATCAAAGAAGTCCTCAGCCTCAAACAGTTTCTCTCCTGTAAAAACATCATCCAATATATTCGAATCATTCTCAAATGAGAAAATTGAATCAGATTTAAGTAGCTCATCAAGATCATGCTTAAATTCGAATGAGAAATCATTTTCTGACTGTTGTGCTTCCTTGTTTTCTGACATAGGGACATAAACGACCATTGCTCTTGATAAATCTTCATGAGAGCTAGTTACTTCATGTTGGTCTCCCTGGTCTTTGTTCTGATCTTTATCAACACTTTTGCCTTCATTATCATCGCCATCACCATCATTGTCATCACCTTTATAGTCACCGTTACCACTACATCTATCCTCTTTCTTCCTTTTCTTTTTATCTTTCTTTTCTTTAAGAGTCTTTAGTTCTTTTAGCACATATACCATGTTTTATTTCAGGCTTTTGATCTGACCACTTTGTATGTTTATATTTGTTCTGAGAGTATCGTTTTCTGCATTGATTTTATTGATCTTTGAGTCCTTGGCAACATAATCTTGTTCCAGAATGAATACTCTTTGTTGTAGGGCTTGAACATCCACATGCGTAGGTTGATTAACTACCTTTGCCTTGCCCTTATCTTACTGTTTGGTGATGATAGGTGTGATGATTGGTGTGGACTTCTATGGGAGTTGTTTAGAAACTTTTACCTTCTTCCTAACACCTAGATCAACTTCAAAATCGTTGTCTTCATCGTAAGTATCACTTTGTAAACTTTCGAGGAGATTGTTTATGGTTCAATTGAATGGCAGGTGGTTTTGAGTTTCTTTGATTAACCTTTCTAGAATTTGCAGCCTTGTTTTTTGAAAAAATCATGATTACTTTCTTTAAAGATATTTTCCTCTTTTTCAAACTCACCACCCTTCACAAACTTAATTTGATTCCTTTTTCCAAAAATATCATCAGTTTTTCTAGGGAGAAACTTCCTAATACTCTTAGGCTCTTCTTCCTTAATCTCTTTCTCACCATCGGTATCCCAATCTTCTACTAAACCTTCTTCTACACAAGGCTTAGGAGTTAACTACTTTGATGATGAAGGCTCACATCCCAGACCGTAAGCCATCTCAACATTTTCAGGGTAGTCATTTGGTAAAGATGAAAATTTTTCATTAAATGGATGTTCCACAGCATGATAACCCACCCCTGGATTCCCCTTTCTTCTAACTTGGAAATCGATCATGTCATACACCACTGATCGAGAGTGTTCAATTTTCTCTATCGTCAGTTTGGTGTTGCCAACTAAGTCACAACATCATTTAATTTTAAGCTAAGGCCATCTATCCGTTTTAATGCATCACGATAAAGACATTCCTTATTGCTAAACTTCAATTCAAGTTTTGAAAAATCATTTTTTCTTGCTTCAATTTTATCTTTGAAAATATTTTCTGATCGTTTGTGTTATGAGTTGGAATATATAAGCTTTGTTATTTCTTTATTTAAGATATTGTTATCATGTTTGTAACGATTGATTTTCTCAATACAAATAGCAGAGCAAAGATCTTTGGTTACCTCAGCGTCGGTGACCTCGACCACGAAGGCATGATGTTGTTTCACTTCCAAATTTTGAACTTTATCACTCCTGTCCTACTCACAAGTTCCTTTGATTCACATGAAGTAGATGTACTAGCTCCAGCTGT
Organism: Smallanthus sonchifolius; assembly: GCA_023525975.1. Taxonomy (NCBI): domain Eukaryota; kingdom Viridiplantae; phylum Streptophyta; class Magnoliopsida; order Asterales; family Asteraceae; genus Smallanthus; species Smallanthus sonchifolius. The sequence continues at coordinate 17,895,023 of CM042033.1, forward strand.
TTCAGAAACATCTATTGAACTCATATGATTAAGGTGACACTATTTATCATCCATATCATAAGAGTACAAAATAGAAATCAGCTCACTCAAGGATGTTTGATACATATCCTTGGTTCTCTTGATGGTGGTGTAGTTGAAGTTCCAGGTTATTGGTAAAGAGTTGAGTAGCCTTTTGTTGATTTCTCCCTTTGTCAACTCTATTTCAGCACTCTTCATCTCCGTCAACAAGTGTGTGAATCTGTTAATCTGAGCCTCTAAAATTTCACCTCAAACATGATTGAACATATTAAACTCTTGCTTCAGCATCTCCTTTCTACTTTCTCCCATGTCGCAAGTTCACGTGAAAAAATAAGTAACAAAAAGTATTCACACCAAATACTTAGAAAAACCACGAACTTTGAAAAACCGTATACTTCAAGACCGTATACTTCAAGACCGCAAACTTCGAATTACCGTAAACTTCGAATACCGCAAAGTTTAGTGACCGCAAACTTGAGTGACCGCAAACTTGAGTGACCATAAACTTGAAGTGACCGCAAACTTGATGGTACCGCAAACTTGGAAAGCGCAAAGTTGCTAAACCGCACACTTGCAGAACCGCAATCTTTCAGATGAAGAAATTTTACTAGTAACTTTGATTTTCAGGCCGAAACAATAACTGATCAACAGTAAACTTCAACAAACGTGAAAGAAAAAAGGTCCAAAACCTGTCAATCTGTCCAGAAACTCTTCCAAAAACACAAGTCAGTTCAAATAAACTCAAAAACAATAACTTTGATACCTCACGAGTCAAAGAAATCCGTTGCAAGCTTCACCGAATGAGCGCTAAGGCTCTGATACCAACTGTAAGTTCTGAAATCCTGAGGATCTTTAATCAACGGATTCAACAGCGTGTTGAACCTGGCGGAAACAGACTCGACATGTGACTTGTAGGTAGAAACAATAACGACGAGACACACTCAAATATCAAACGATTCGTATATTGATTAAACACTAATTACACACTACAATATCATTCAACAACTCGTCTAACTCGTCCCACCCTATGACTGTCTCAGTCGTCCAACCTGAATACTGTTACAAGATAAGCTTTTTATAACTAAGACAAAAGTATTCGGTGGGCCTAGGCCTGTACCACATACTTCAAGTATACTGTCGGATGAAGTATGCTGCCGTATGAAGTATGATGTCAGATGAAGTATGCGGCCGCATACTTCCTTCTAACTCCAAAAATCCTCTTCCGAACATCTGAACAACTTGGTGATTCTTTGATGCGTCAGCCTATTATATTTTTGGTCCTTACAGAGGCCTGCCCTATCAGTCAGCAAGAGCAAGTGAACTTTGCGGGCAACCAAAACAGAGGATTCAGCAACTATAGCAATTCTTATGGCTCGGTATGGAGATCTGGAGGCAACCCATCAGGGTTTAATGCCCACCCTAATCAGCAAGCTGGAGGTGAAGAAGGACCGAGTGGGGGAAGCATCGTGAACACAAAGAGGATTGAAGAGATGCTGGAGACTCAAACCCAATGCTTGCCCACTTGGTGGTAAAGGACAAGGAGACTCAACAGAGACCAGATGCTCATGATACCTTACTGAAGAATCAGTAATCTGTATTCCAGGATCTGCAGCGCACGGTAGGAGACATCGCTAAGAGCTTGAAGGATAGACAGGTAGGTCCGTCTTCAGGCCCCAATGCATCAGTGATGGCCGTGTCTACTAGAAGTAGAAAGGAAGAAGAGAGAGTAGAGTCATCGGTAGAAGAGGATGAAGAGTCGGTGGACGAGGAGATAGTGATAGAGAAGCCTGCCGAGAAGGCAGAGGAGAAGAATAAAGGGGTGGAGATGAAGACCCCTGAGATTGACTTAAGCCATGTTCCCTATACAACGCGCTTTCTGCCTCATAAATATGCTAGGGAATACGAAAACTTCCTTAATATGTTCAAACAACTTAAGGTCAATCTTCCATTCATTGAGGTCCTCCGGCATATGTCCAAGTATGCTAAGTTCTTTAAAGATCTGCTTTCGAACAAAAAGAAGCTGGAGGAGGTCTCAAAAGTCTCACTAAGTGAGCGATGCTCTACAGTGGTGCAGAACAAGCTGCCTGAGAAATTGGCAGATTCGGGTCACTTCACGATTCCGTGTCTGCTTGGCGGTTTGCCTATGAACCACACGTTGGCTGACCTGGGTGCTAGCATCAATATGATGTCGTATTCTATATACAAGCAGCTAGACCTAGGTGAACCGAAGCCAACGCGGATGAGCATATCCTTGGCTGACCGTTCAGTCAAGTATCCACGGGGAATAGTGGAGATCCTTTTAGTGAAAGTGGACAAATTCGTCTTCCCCGTGGATTTTGTTATCCTGGATATGGATGTGGATGATAGAGTCCCACTCATCCTCGGGCGCTCGTTTCTGCGAACTGCCAATGCATTGCTCGATGTATTTGATGGGAAACTCACACTTCGTGTGGGGGATGAGTCTGTTACTTTCGATGTTATGAAACCTGTGACGGGGCGTGCTAAGTAGAGCAATGCAGTCTGCATGATTGATGCCTTCATAGATGATCATAGGGACTCTGATCCAGAAGAGATAGAAGTTGGTGAACCCGCCCCTGAATTAGGAGAGTTATCTGGTAGGGCGTCGGAGTTAGAAGATTTGTTGGATACACCGGATGATTACAGTGATGATGTGCTTGATGATCTGCTAGAGATGATGGCAGAATTAGATGCAATCATAGGCAAAACCCCAAGTGTGGGGATGATGGAGAAGGTAGAGGATCCTGAAGATCCGGAAGATAGCTTAGAGGTCATATCCGTAGAAACACCCAATCATAAGCCCTTGTCCATTCCTACTGTTCATTCTGAGGGGGTAGAAACTGAGTCACCCCCTAAATCTAGTCCACCCCGTAAGAAACTCCAAGAGTTGAGTGATGTTTGTGAATTAAAAATAATGCAAACCCTAAGTGTGTGGATGTTTAGGGGTGAGAAACAGCTAGGGTACTTGAACCAGGTTATCTTTAGACCCGGTAGGTTTAAGTTTTGGTGGAAAGACCAAATTGATAGATGTAATGGAGGTTCAGAGGTTGGTATTTGTCTGTTGATGATGTGGAGAGCCAGGATACCGTGTAGAATGCAAGCGGTTCCGATTAGAATCAAATAGAAGCCTCCTAATTAGGCTTGTTTGCCTCTCGGGCAAGTGCCCGAAGTGTAGAGTTTGTATAATAGTTGGTTCTATTTTCGTTTCATTTTGGTGTTTTTCGGTTTGCGTCTTTGTTTGTGTCGTGTCTTGCAGGGATTCGCATCTGATTCGGTGAGGAAAATCATCGAGAACGAAGTACCAGGTATGTATGAACTTTAATTTATCAATGGAACGGTTTTTTTAAGAAATTGGAAGAAAAAGTATTGAGGGATGAAAAAAATATTTTTAAGTATAAAAAACCCTCTTAACTTTCTGTGAACATTTCCTCTCGCGGTACGCGAAGCTCAAGGGGGCATCCCACGCGGTACGCTAAGGACAAAGAAAAGGCCAGGCAAAATTTTGCCTCCTCGCGGTACGCGGGAGAACCCTGAATCCTTCCCATTTTCTTTGTTTCCCATGGTTACCCATACCCATCACCTTCGCCATTAACCACCATTACCATCCATTATCATCCATCATAACCTCTATACTACCATCACCCACCACCATCCATATCCACCTACAATCACCTACCATGGGAAACCGATGACCGTTCGTGACCGATGATCTACCTTGCTTGTGGCACTCATGTCTATGTGTTTGTCACTCATCGGGTATGTTTCCCTGTTCTATCTTGAGTCGTAATGAGTTAGTAGAGTCTTTCATTTTACTTTGAGTATGTATTTTGAGTCAATTTAATGGTGCAGATTTGTTTGAGGTTCATTGTGCAGGTATTGATCGCTTCGCCCGTACTCAATATCCATTCGGGAGGGGTTGATTTGGATCTTATTTTTGTGTAGATGTAACCCGACAGAGGGTTGTGAAACCACGACCGAAATGCTATACGGTGCACAAGTGGAAGAGCAAAGCTGGACACAAATCAATGCTACATTACCAGCACATTCATGTTTATTTTTGTATCTTTTGTTTTTTTCGTTGTTTCTCGATTCACATTGGGGACAATGTGTCTTTCAAGTGTGGGGATGGGAGACTTCGTTGAGTCTAGTCTGTCTAGGTTATTTTCTTAAACAAAAAGATACAAAATTAAAAACAAAAAATTAACAAAATAAAAAAATAATTTTTTTTTCAAAAATGTCCTTCGAAAATCAAAATTTTTGCATAATAAATGGAAAATGACAGTAGAACAGCAAACAACTGTTGAGTTTAAAGGAATAAATAATAGAAAACACGTCTGAATTATGATGTTTTGGTAGACCCAGTCAATTTGAAAGCTTAAATAGCCTGTGAGTATTAAATAGATTAATAATTGATTTAAATCATTATGTCTTGTGGGTACTCATCTTAGAGGTAACAGGTAATATTGAAACTGTCAAAATAGGGTGATAGGTACCACGTTAAACTAGAATCTATTCGTTTTTGAAATTTCTTGGCACACCACTCTCTTTTTATTAGAATAAATCCGAGTGTTGGTGGCGCCCGCAATCCATAATTCCATTATTAATGAGCTTAATTGATTAGAATTAAGTTTTGCTTATGTGTTACCCTCCGGGATAGCATCCTGATTGAAACACCACTAATTGATTCTTGAGTTCTTCATTGATTAGAACTGTAGTCTATGTGTTACCCTCCGGGATAGCGACTTGGTTAAAACGCCTCTAGACGAAAGTCCATTTGCTTAATTTAATGCTCATTTTCATTCATTCATTAATTCACCTTAATTTCTGAAACAAATAAATTGTAGTTTATCGTGGTGGGAAATCTATACGGTTTAACCTCGGCCTAGACATGACCTTGAGATGGGATTAGGTAGAGTTGTAGCTTTCGAGTGTGAGTCCCATAGATTGAATGATAGCTTTGTAATGAAATAAATAAAACGTGAATGGGGGCTTGAAAGTTGGTGGTTGGGTTTAATCGGATAGAAGTACCGATTGATGCTTTTTAACGCGTGAGTATATTTATGCTAATGAGATATATGATATTGTTAAGCTATTTCCAGTTATGATTCCATTGCAGACTTTTTCGAGGACGAAAAAAGGTTAAGTGTGGGGATGTTTGATGTAGTGCAAGGCACACATCTTATGACGTTGTATTTAGTGTGTTTTATATAGTTTTGTATTCGTTTTGAGTCGTTTTAGGTTGTATTTGAGTATATGTTGTATTTTCAGGTGCTCGTATGAATTATGAAGTTATATCACGAAGAAATCGAGCACGAGTAAAGTCACAAGAAACAAAGGTTAAAAAGTTGGATTTTTATTCCCTCGCGGTACACGAGGATGGACTATGAGAGCTTCGCGGTACGTGAGGAGCTCCGGAAAGGCCCCCGACTAATTTGTTCCTAGCAGTACGCGAGGAACCCATGCAATTCTCTCGCGATACGCTAGGGGCCTTTATTCCGTGAAAAACCCTAATCGACCAAATTAATATAATTTTAATGCCATTATTCAAGCGAGTTCGATTTCAGCCGTCAGAACACTGTTCTTAGGCGATTCTGGGAGTTAGAGAAAAATTGGAAGCTAAAGTTTGGAGCTTTTGGATCCGGGTTGGTTAGATTTAACTCGTTCAGTATCTTTACTTCTGTTTTGGATGTTTTGATTATGATTATAGGCTAAACAATTGATACTGCCTAGGTCATTGATGAACACTTAGTAAAGTTGGGATTTTTATTCGGTTTATGGATTCGTATGATGATTTGATGATATTGTAACGATCTTAGTTCAATTATTATGATGTGTATGCATGCTTGAATCTGATTTGTGGTTGATTATAGTTTTGTATGCTATTTGTGAATGTCTTTCAGTTTGAATAGCGTATCTAGATCATAGACTGTGTGTTTGTGATGGTTTGATGGTTTGCTAGACGTAGTATTCCATATGAACGGTGATTGAGAGTTTATTAGATTTGAGTGTTCTTCCGATATCTATACCCGAAAGGCGAGAGGTTGTTGGTTAGTCTTCGTTATTAGGAAATCGAGTGTAAACTGTTTGAGAGGAAGTTGCCTTAGGTTCTTAGTAATTGTTGCTAATCCGTGTCATATTGTTTTGATCTGATATTTCCCCGTGCATCTTTGATGTATTGTGGACAGTGAGACCAAGAGGTGATCTGTCTTGCGGGCACAGTATTGTCATTGGAGAGACTGAAAGGTAAACCGACAATCTGGTGAGCATTGTGCATCTTTAGAGTTTCCTTTTTGGTGACACCCTGAGAGTGATTAGGGATCCACTAGGTGGTCTAGAGCTGTTATCCTTAGATACACAGATCTATCATTGTTTCCATCACCGGGAGAAGTTTTAGCCTTGCAAGTAGGATTCCGACCTAGGTAGTGTTCTTCTCATTCTTGATATTCCCCAAGTCCTTGCTTGATTGTTAGAGTTGTTCGTCTGTCTTCTTTACTTTTAATCAGTAGTTATAGAAAACCCCCAAAACCAATATTCTTAGTTCGAGTCAGAGTCTAGTTTAGTTATACAGTGTCTCTAGGGTTCAATAATCCGGTTTACCATTAAGATGTGCTACATTCGATAGGTTCACTTTCTTGTCAATGCGGTCTAGTTCATAGGTATTCTAGAGTATTAATTAGGAGTCTAGATTAGGTTTTTATTTGTAGTTTTTATAGACCGTCTGGGCGACATCAAGTTTTTTGCGACGTTGCCGGGGACACTTGGCAATAGCAAAATTAGCATTGATTAGTTATGTGTTTGGTTTTTGTTTGATTTTCTCTTTTTGGTTGAGTCTAAATTGTGTGCTTGACTTCTCTTCTATTTGTGTGTCTAATTTTAGGATCGAGTCTTTCTGTGTGTTGAGTCTTCAAATTTTATTTGTTTTTATGTCTTTCAGTGTATGCAGCGTACTCGTTCGCAAGGATCACCCGAGTTTACAGCTTATTCAGAGCCCGAGCGAGAGCTTCACGAGCGCAGCCTCGACCTTCGTGAGCGGTTGAGAGTTTTGTGCGAGAAAAAGGTACGCATCCCGAGCCCTATTCCTATTCCTAACATGGGCGACGCTGACCCATCAGCGAGACGTACCGTACATCAGAGAGCCAGTGATGGTGTTATTGGGGCCAGATCTCCGATCACCCACCAGAATGTGCCAAACACAAACAGTTGGCAAGTCCCATCACATGTCATGAGTACCATAACTCATTCTACTCAATTTCATGGCCTTGAGGATGAGGATGCACCAGGACATCTGTCCCGCTTCGTGCGAATATGTGATACCTTCAGTATCACTGGTGTGTCTGGGGACGCAATCTACTTGCGTCTCTTTCCATTCTCGCTCTTTGGGCGTGCTGCCACTTGGCTAGATACCCTCCCCCATAACTCTATCACCACTTGGGAGGATCTACAAGCCAAGTTTCTTAAAAATTACTTGTAAGGCCCCAAACCAGGTACCTTACAGTTGGTCCTCCTAACTGGTTATTCTCTTAAAAAGCACTTGTTTTATTTAAAAATCGTACAGCGAAAGTCTTTCTAAATTTTTTATTTTCTTTAACATCATAATGTTATTAATCTTACCTCACTAATGCATGCACACCAATCCGAGTAGCACCGCCCCCAATCCAATATACGTAGACCCCAAAGCTCACCTGCAACACAATCTATCGTATACACAAAGTCAGCTACGCTGAGTGACTTCTAATAGTTTAATTTAAACAAAATCCAACTCGTCACATTTTCGTATTTAGTTCCACCCAAGACCTTCTAGTCCTTAGAACATAGTTTTATAAATTATTAACACATAGATAACTCCTATTATCTTATACTAGCCTAAAAGAGTTCACCACCCCTGACTCAACCCACAATTATAACTCAGTAAGTCTCTCCGACATGGATCGAGCTTACTATTCTGATGACTCAAAGTTTACCACACATATTAACCACACACTGGTTGTCTCAACCACCCTCTAGGCATCGGCTTAGCCAGCCCTGACTAAAACTCTCACAAACCAACTGACATAATTGTTGTACACAACGTACTCATCCCGACACAATAGTTAACATAACTCTACACATCACATTAATAGCATCTATTCACCACGTCAATATCATCTCATACACAGTATATATAACTCAACACTTGTATGCAATTTAACACATATATATGCACACAAACACATTCCTCATCACCGCGCCCTCGTCAGGGCGTTCGACACACCTTGAGCTCATCACTGTCCTGTTGGACATTATCACCTTTGGTGACCTCCCGAAGGACTTCATCCTCCACAATCCCATTTGCCGTGTTATAGTGACAACAATGCAAACACAATACCCGCCATGTCACAAGGACAATGACACAATACACACAACACATGTATAAACACATAACATTATACTCAATGTGCATGACTCATTAACTGCACCTGCACTTCACACATAGCACTAGGATAAGGTATCCTACACGTATTCATAAGCGTTTAGCTTATATCCCGACTCACCCCGACTAACTCATAACACAATACACTGCTAATATAGCTACGCACCTACAAATACTATGTCTCATTATCTAAGCACATACCACGTACACGCACACCATGTGGCACCTCCTAGTTGTACCCGTACGACCTGTAAATACAATCCCGACTCACCCCTATTAGGTCACTATACGACCCACGACCATATACCCACCTTTCACCTACACATCTTAAGACAACGCATAGTCCCTTAGCCCCATATTTAAATACTTCAATTCATAAACTCGTCAGGTTAGACCCCAAAGTTCGATACACATTTAATGTAATAAAACACGTCTTGAAAGTATGTACGATGCCCCAAAAACTGTAAAACGTTTAAAAGAAGGGGATTAGAAACTCACCGTTATGAAGATCCAACTCTTGAACTGCAACGTTCTCCTAACACGAAACTCGAACCTGTCAATGTAAGATTACACAGTCAGAGTATGCCCTAGACATGTGTCAATTACGTATAAGTTTAATTATTCCCGATACTCGTCTCATCCGCGCATCCTTCATCCATGCAAAAACCCTAATTCACGTAATCGTCCAAACCGGGTTACCCTGGACCCGTTTAGAAACCGAATACTCACTTGGTTTCCCATGCATGTACGTACGTGTACATGCATATGCATGCAAAACCCTAACTCCACAAAACGCATAAACTCAAGCCGGTTCCTTACCATCATTCATGTCATGCGAACGTAAAGCCCTAACCTTACGGGACACACGTACACGAACCGGTTTCCACGTATGCATGCTACCAGCATCCCTAACCGGGTGTAACCCGACATCACTCTCTTCCCTGTTCGTCGCCATGAACAACCACCACCCTGTATCACCACCAACGTCACCACCACTCGCCCCGTCGCCTACCATGGCTATTGTCACCACCACAACCATCACGCCCTTGCTTCGTACCCGGCGTTCACTATCCACCTTCTAAGGCCGCTCGCCTTAGGGACCAGATCCATTTATTTCGTATGGACCCTGACGAGCCTTATCACATGGCTTTGGAGCGGTTCAACGCATTGTTAAGCCGATGTCCCCAGCATGGTCTGTCTGACTGGGTGATAGTGGAGAAGTTCTACAATGGTCTCACCTTCAAGAAGCAGCAAATGTTCAATACTGCTGCGGGGGGCCATATCATGGATAAGAAAGAGCCTGCTAATTGCGAGGAAATGTTTGAAAGCTTCGCTTTAGCTAAGCAGCAGCAGCCACGTTCCGTTAGGAATTCCATTCTTACTTCTAGGACATCAACCTCTTTTGCTAGAGGTGTTCATCAGCCCACCCTTGATGCTAGCGTGTCAGCTGCACTTGCAGACATGGCGAATGAAATTAAAGAGTTGAAGCTGAGTGCTCAAAGGTGCGAGGTGTGCAGAGGAGGCCACGACACCAGGGACTGCCCCGTCAGTCAGCAGGAGCAGGTGAACGTTGCAGGGAACCAGAACCGAGGATTCAACAACTATAGCAATTCTTATGGCTCGCGATGGAGATCTGGAGGCAACCCATAGAGAGGTTGTTGGGTTACATCATGGGTTGCCCATTGTCCAAGGGTTTGTTCGGCTGGGTTTGCAACAGCCATTAGTTTTGGATCTCGGTGGGTCGGTGAGGGTGATGAAGTTGATGTTTGTGATGTCGGTGTTTGGGGGGGTTGATGGTATTTCAGTTTCAGAATCACTTGACAAGGGTATGTTTTGCCAAATGTCGATAACCGGTGCTGATTGTGTAGAGGTTGAGGGATTTGCTAACTTCTTTCGAAGCCTTACTTCTTTCCTCAATCTTTTTGCGGTTTTTTTCAATTTCCGGATCGATATTGAGGGTTTGAACCTGCGTCCTAACACCAAGTTAAAGACAACACCAAGTTAAAGACTCTAGCATATAACCTTTAACCAAGCCACCAGATTTTGCTTTCGAGTAAATATTGAAAAATCAAATACAAAAGAGAGAAAGGAATGGTTTTGTTGGTGGCCACTTATTGATCACCGACCTTACCTTTTAAGGTTATTAGAATAGCTTTAAAAAGAAATTATTCGTTATTCTAAAACAGGTTTTATTAACAATTGCATTCTTTTTCTTTTTACTTAGAAGGAAATGCAAGAGCGACTGATCTTTAACAAGGATTTTGATCACGATAAGTTAAAAAATAAACATATCTATACTTCTTTATAAAACATATTAGGTGGGCAGATGTGTCTTTTCACATATTTTTTTAAGACGCCGTTCTTTTTCTTCCGTTCACCGGAGACCCTTCAATTGGGTAACTGACCGCCGGAAACGCTTCCTCATGGCAACTGACAGCGCCATAAAACCCCAAGACGATTCATCTTACCATGCCATAAAACCCTAATCCGGTTCATAACAAATTCCTCATCTCTCTCTCGCTCCTAACGTCTGGTTCATAGCTTTATGGATTCACCGGAGTCCTGCTCTTGCCGCTAACCTCACTGGATTTCCGATGATTCAAACTCATCTCAAATAGGTTCGTCCATTTTGCCCTAATTTATCTGAATCTTGCCTTTGGGTAAATGCTTGTGTAATTGCTATTTTGCTCTCTCCTTGTGGAGTGGATGATATGACAAAGCTAGCTTATCTCCATGAGCCAGAGGTTCTAGAGAATTTACAAAGTCGATATAATATGGATGAAATTTATGTGAGTATATGCCATTGGAGGTTTCTCTTCCCCTCCCTGTTAATCCACCATCCATAGTTTATACGGCGTTTGGTTTGCCATTGGATCTCATTGTAGTATATATAGGTTGTTTGTTTTCATCATAACACACCGTTTTTCAGCTACTCACCCTCAATTTGCAAGGTAGAATAGTAAACGAAATTCTTTTCCCCTTTGAAATTAGGGTTCTTGAGGGTGATTATGTTGTTTTTCAGATATGTTTACTCATTATGTTTCTCAATTCTTGCTTTTGTGTGCTATTATTATAGATGACGGATGCAGCCCAGATCAATGTTGATGTAACTGCACCTGGAGCTATAATAGCTTTGGGTTTAATGTACTTAAAGGTAAATCTTCTTACTTCTGCAAGATGGCTTTATATCTCTTTAATTACAGCTGAGGTTGTGGCAAGATCAGCAGCATGGCTTGGCAGAGGCCTTTCATGTGTTTGTGTTCAGGGAACTGAAAATGTTTCTTGCCCGTCATTTGATTTGACCCCTGCACAGGTCATGTTTTAGACTAATTAATAACACAAACACATTTGATTTTTTTGTAACTTTTATACCATTAAAGGCTATTTTTATTGCTTGGTAATATGCATAGAGAAAGTAGACATTTGGCTTTAATCATCATAAAATCTGTTTGGCCTGTTCTCAAAATTTTCTAATGTGTTATAAATGTTTGATTCTGATAATAGTTTCTTCTTTAAAGCTAACAGGAGGATTGCCTGATTGCTTAAAACCTCATCTTTTCAAGGTAATTCTTCCCTATTTTTAGATTAGCAGATTAGTTGAAGTTAGATGAAATCATTAGCCATTGTGTTAATTAGTAGTTGTGGATGAGCATGTAAGAAACAATAAAAATGAAGATCAAATGTGCATCTGCACCAAGTTCATTAGTTTTTGTACACAGGTTCAGGCTGAGGTGTTAGGTGGTGAATATTTGGTCAAGCTTCATGGTTATAAGGATGTGGTCTTTTACCATGTTTAGTAAGAGGAAATATTCAAACTCAGCTAAGCATCAACTAGAACCAATATGTACTATGACTATATGTATTGGGTCATTTTCCTTAAAAATAAAAAAACTTGAAAGTTAAACCTTCCTCCACACGAAAATTGCCCAAACTTTTCCTTCACTGGGAATCTTTCCGGTTAAATACCAATTTGCCTCTATTGTAGTGATTACAAAATATTTGTGGTTATTAAGATTGAGTTTATTTTGATCAATAATTTATGGTAAACATAATATTTTAGTGTGTGGTGTATGATAAATATGTGTTTTTGCAGGCTAAATTTCGGCTTGGATTATAAAGGAAATGTATGTGGTGACAAACACAAAGATTTTAACCTCCATGAATTGGAACTCAAATATTATGTTAATCCTAATCAAGTTTACCAAAGTGGATTAAAAAACAGTGGAGTAAAACTGTCTAATGCCCGAACAATATGTTTATTGGATTTCCCGATTCCATCTGATGATTCACTAAATTGGGTTTGTAGTTATCCAGAAGGAGATATCCGTATTTCATTAGATGATTGGTTCGATATGAATTATGATTATTTCGCTGACCTTACTCCAGAATTAAGAAACACTTCTCTTCAACTTCAAGGTCCTTGTTACCCTGTTATTTTTTCAAGTGTAAACGGTATGTCATAAGTTAAATTTGTGAATTATAATTCTTTATTTCATCAGTGATTTGTTAATCGTTGTTTTGGTTATGCGGTTTATTGGACCTGCCAGTTTATTGATCGGCCATCAAACGTGTCATTAACACATTGGAAACAAATGAATGGGGTTACCATTGATGATGGCATGGTCATAGATAAATCTATACATAACTCTATAAATGCACGGTCTTCAGTATTGAAGGTATGGTAGCCTAAAAGTGATTTTCGTTCTGTAAAATTGTTTTTATCGTCTATTATAGTGTAAAAATTAGAGGTTCCAAGACGGGCAGGGTGGACATGTTGGATAGTGGGTCACAATGGTTTCTAGCTAAAAGGGTCATTTTTAGTGCGGGTCAAACGGGCCGGGCCAGGTGGGTTGGGTTGGGTTGACACACAAACACTTTTGTCTACTTTTAAAAAGAATTTGAAATAGTTACATGGTTAATTGTGTTACAATGCAATAATAATTTAAATATTTTAATAGAAATGATCTAGGACTCTAGGAGGTTATATGCATTGGACTTTGGGCCGTTTGAGATAAAACACAACCCAAATTGACTCATTCATAAGTAACGCGGTCGAAATTCCCACTTCTTGTAAAAAATTAAAAAAATTTGTATTATGATGCATTCCCTCAAACTCTTTTGTCATGGTAGTGCATACCTTTAATATTTTCAAGATTGAGATTATTTATCGGTGTATTGATTGCAGAGATATGTAGCTGATGATGGAAAATCATGGCCAGTTTTGATTGTGTATGGAGGACTCTTGCCTCTTTTTTTATCATTGCTATGGCTTTTAATGATCCGACATTTTGTAACCGCCATGCCATGGGTTACTGTATTTTTTTTTAATGGCCTCGTAATGTCAGTCACAATGTTCTACTACTTGAAAGGTAACATTATATGGATTAACTAATTAATCTTGTAATTTCACTTAAAAATCCTTTGATGTAATATTATGACATATTTTGGTTTGTTTAGCTGGATGGATTGGAAATGATGCGATCTCACCCATCATTGGTTAACATGATCCATACTATCATGTTTCTACAAGAGTAAATTCTTAAATCAATCTTTTTATTTGATAAGTTGCTATAAGTTCTATCATTCATTAATTTGCTTTGTTTAGGAGCATCATCATATCCGTGCAGCTGCTTTTCTGATGACTTGTGTTATGGTTGTTGCTGTTTTATCATCTATAGCTATAGTTAGACGAATTCAATGGCAACATCTGTACTAAAGGCAAGTATAATCTTATCTTATTATTTAAAATCCCACAAATTATAATATCAATTTGCATAAAATAATAAACTATAATTGCAGGTTGCTGCAAAGGTGGTTGGAGAAGTTTTCCCTCCGCAGGTCTGTGTGGTGAGGTTCCTATTCCACTTCTTTGGAGCCATTGTCGTTGCATAAGTATTCTACTTGCTGGTATGTTTTAGTAATTCTTTGTTTATTGTAGTGTTGTGTGTTCTTGTCATCATATATATTAGAGAGCATTTATATTACCTTTGTGTACAACTTTATGCTTTTATATGTTTAAATTTAGATAGATGTACTTGAACAACTAAAAGAGAGGGTCCTCACTTGATGTATCTTTAGTTTTTTAAAACTTCAATGATAATTTTTTTAAGGGCATTAATTTTTCCATGGGTTAATACCAGTGTGCCATCATATATTTATTTTTACGGTTTTTTATTGAAATGATTTACTGACATGTGGATGTTAATTTTTTTGATTTATTTGTATAAAGTTTTGAGAACGTTAATTTTGATGCTTTGACGCGCCGCAATGCGTGCGGGATAACACTAGTAACTCATACAGATTTTTGACGGATGTGTACTAAAGTTTAATAGTTGATAGAGCCTATTTTGACGGATGTATAAGTTTACTTGCGACGTCTTTTTTTTTTTCACGAGACAGATAAAGACCGATTTTTACCACGATTCCACGAAACAAGGTTTCATATACTTTCTAGGCGCCATTGTTTTTGGTGAGGCAGATATAGAGTGTAAATATATATATATATATATATATATATATATATATATATATATTCAGGAAACTGGATTCTATATCTTTGAAACACACCCCAACCAGTGGCGGATCCAGGAATTTTTTCAAGGGGTTCACTGTTTAGATGCTCCAATTTCACAGGACCGGACATAAAAACAATCGGGTTGGTTCGATGGCTCGGGTCGGGCAGGGGGCGGCTCAAGGTACTTGGTGGCCCCAAGCGGACTAAAAACTTTGAGGCCCTTTTTCAAAAGTCATATTATAAAAAACCCTCCTCTTTTTTATTTGGGCTTGGGACCAAAAACTACTGCTTTTCAGGGATACACTTGTTATATCAATCCAAAACTACTGCTTTTCCCTTTGTTTTCCACTTAAGTTACTAGTTAATGTGGCATAAATAAAATATGCAACAAAAGATACAACTCATAGATTCTTAGCTATGGGGGGAAGGACTCAAGGAGTGAAAAGGTGTTTGATGCATAAGTTCATTCAAATATGTAAATTAACATAAAATATGTTAACACAGAATTTAATTTTTAAACGGTAGTTTTTTGTAATTACTTATCTAGATGATATTTCTCATAAATGATTTCTCAGCAACAAACTCAGCAAATACCAAATACCTCTATTAACAGCAAACACTGAGTAGTGGCGGAAGGCAAAGTTGGAGGAGGCTGACGGCTGCGACCTGTTGCTTTGCTTCTCTCCCTAATTCAGTAATCGTGTTTTTTTTTCTTTGTTGTACTTGTTATAGTGTTATTTGCCCAACAAAACAAGAAGCATTCAAAAGGCCCATCATTTTATATCTTACTATTAGTTATTAAAAGGCCCAGAAGCTGTTGAAGGCACATACGAAATCTGGTTGAAAAAAAAGATTTTAAAAATTTTAGGGAAGGGATTCGAACCCACAACCTCCGGGTTATAAAGCAAAGCCAAAACCACTATACCACCTGTTAAACTTTGTAAGGGGGTTCACCCTATAATTTTTTAAGGGGTTCACCCCAGTTTTTTAAGCTACCGTTCTATACAAATTCCGAAACTCGGGCCCCTCTCCTAAATAAGTCCGCCCCTGACCCCAACCATGATCTCTTGAACTACACAGACCAAAAGTTATAAAAACCACAAGCAGTAAACAAAAATAAAGCTATCGCCCACCGTGGGGCTCGAACCCACGACCACAAGGTTAAGAGCGCTCTAGCAACTGAGCTAGACGGGCTCGTCTTTATCTTGCTTTACGCGTTTTATAAATGAACAGATAAGAACATATTTTAAAATGATTCAAATAATTTAAACAGATATTCCTAAAACAGAGAGTAAACATAAAGATTATCATTTAATAACATTAGCTTACTGTTTTGAAAAAAAAAATGTTCATTTAATAAATAAATCATATTTTATTCTATATCATTGAGCAAATGAGAAGGAACTAATATATGATTATGCTTCACAATAATAATTCTAAACGACTCCGTTGTTTATTAATACTGATTTTCTATGTATATTAACAAATAGGGTCGTGCTATACTTTAACATCCATGGTTTTTTCGGCCGTATTTTTTATTTATTTTGTACAATAATAACACCCCATTTAAATTCCGTACTTACCGCATTATTTAATATTTTAACATGAGACATCCGAAATAATTTCTTTTTATTTTCTTATTTTATTAACTACGTTATTTAATTTTAAGGACGAAAAATCCTTTCAACTAAGGGGATGATGTGACACCCGATAAATTCCGGTTAATCTCGTCAATCTAAACTCCGTTATCTCACAAACTACAAATGCTAGTTTTGAAATTTATCAAAATATTACTTGGCACGGTCGCGCCCAGCAGACACGGTCGCGCCATGCCCTGGCACGGTCGCGCCTCTTACCCAGTTGAAACGCAAATGCAGTCTTTAATCGCAAACATGTTCGAATCCGTAGTTGTAACGCATAGATTCAACCATTATTGTGCTGTTTCAAACCGTTCATCACTGTTAATCATTGCGAGTTAACCACATTAGTGATTATGAAACCGAAACCGTCGATACCTTCATTTTCTACTATCAAACTTGTCCAATTCATGTATCATTCTCGAAATCAAGCATCTGCGCATGATATTCAAACTCCTCTGATCACCTTTTCTCATATCAATTTTGCCGGAGTCGCAGCAGGAGACGCCGGGGACCAGCGCATCGGAGTCGGGACTGTGTTCTAGCCAATCCACAACAATTCGAACTCCATTCTGGTAATCAATCACTTCTGTAGATTCGAATTCATGTCTAGAACAAAAGCCCCAAACTAATTCGTGCTTACAACATCGATTTGAACATGAACCAAATCCAGGGTTCATCTCATTACGGATTTAATCGAACACTAACCTAGACCCAACCTCAATGCAATTAATCTATATAGTTAGATTCGCAATCTTCAACTCAGTAAAAGCCCCATGAATTCAACCATTATTAATACAAGATATAGCCTATTTGTTTTCTGGAAAAAATCCAGACATGGTCGTGCTAATGGGTTAGCACGGTCGTGCCTCGTTTCCATGCATGGTTGTGCCTCCCGGCTAAGCATGGTCGCGTCCCATGCCTAAGCACGGTCGTGCCCCACCTTGGCAGGGTCGTGTGTCCCGTGATCAGTTTCTTTCTTTTTAAAAAAATCATTTTAACATATTCTGTTTAACCCAAATTTCTTTATAAAACCCCAAGGCCCGGGAATGTTTTATGAACCAAATTATCAACTTGGAAATTTTAAAACAATTATTTAATCCTTTCTAGCGGATTAAAAACTAGTAAATTCTAAATAAAAAGTTTATATAATTATTTTATTCAAAACCTATAGAAACTATTCCATTTTCTCAATTTTTAGTGTAACTTATATTTTCTTTAATTACTTTTAGAATTTATAAATAACTAATTTAACTATTTAACTAATTGAGACAGTATAATTATTTATATAAATATTAGTCAAACAATAATTTGTAAACAAGATAACATATATATATTATTAGTATATATATATATATACTCATATATTCAGTCCTTTATTAACAAACAAGTTATTGCTATTTAAACGAACATATTATTTCATTAATAACAAAGGTATATACAACATTCAATCTAGTCCAATACCTTCATACGTTAGTCCTTTGTGCATTTTTCATTGATACATATATAAATCCAATCATAGGTTAAATTCGTTTTAGCTAAACAACTTGCGAGACTACTCGTACTTGTGATTTCAAGCTACAGATCAAAAGTGAGTTTACATAACCCCTTTTTACATTATTTACATTTTTGGGGTGGAACATGAGTTTCAAGTATACAATGTTACAAATTACACAATACAATTTCACCCTACATTCATGTGTGAAATTATGCTTGAGTACTAGGTGTGCAAACTACAATTTTATGTGCAATTTACATGTACAATCATTAACTACACAAGTCGACGGTTAACAATGATAGATCTATTGAGTCTGACAAACCCACCCAGGTAGGGTGATTGTTACAGACAACACATTTTGGTTTTTGCATGCTAGTTACAAAGGTTTGATTGTACAATTTGGTTTTACAATATTATCTCTCCATATTTTCCTTATTAACCATGATTTGTATGGATTGTATGCACACAACACAATACTACCATTTAGAGTCAAAACCTATGTATACTCACCAACTTTTTAGTTGACATTGTTTTAACCATGTTTCAGGTACGAATGTTTGAGATTGATCAAGTTTACTACACTTAAGTTGTGGACCTAATTAATAAAGGAACTTGTTATGTATTTTGAAATTCATGTACTTTGTTGGATATTTGTTTGTTTTGAATTTAAATGTGATGATTTAATATATTATAACTTAGTCAACCATGTGCTCATGAACAGTCTACACGTCCGCTCCGACGTATTCCGCCGTCGGTTGGGGTGTGACAGATTGGTATCAGAGCCTTGGTTATAGGGAATTAGGTTATTAGACACACATGACCTAGACTATAACCTTAGGACACCCATCTTATGCCATGCTCTATGTACATGGTATTTGCCACATTACTAAATGTTACATGTTGAATACTTTGTATGATTATCTTACATGATATCCTAGGTATTACACCGCATGATACAATATATGATAGCCTATGTACTACACTACTTGATACTCATGTGCTAATAAAATTGTTATATACATGCTACCTATTTGATTCCATTAAGTGTTATCCTAAGTTTTCCCATACACTTATCCATACCTAAAGTTTTTATACACCCTCATCCTTATACACTATGACACCATCATCTTTTGTTAACAAAACCCAACCCATTGGGCCTAATGCCCATTAATAAGAAACTAAGGAGCCTACTTACCCTCCAAGAAGAGGAAGCCTGCTGGAGTAAATAAACCTCACCTTTGGGCCTCAAAGCCCGATCCATAATGATTCTCATCATGACCATGAGCCCAAACGATAGTGTTATTAGTACATGATGGCTGGAAGAGTGTGTGAAGACCATGAGAGATTCTGGCTAAGGAAGGGCCAGGTACTTAAGCGTGTCCTTGTGACCCACACCTCTTTCCTAGGAATTTTCTTCATGGATACACTACTTATAGGTCAAGTGTTACTCCTAAAATACTATTGTGAAGACTCGGTGTCATGACTAGTCAAACTCTGAATTCATGAAAACTCCTATATTTAACACTTAGTATTTCTATACCACTTACAATCTTTTCCCTTCTTTTTGTGCTAGACATGGACTCCTACTATCCCCCTCCCCGGTATACTATCCCGGAACAGAGTCTGAACAGGAAGAGAACATGGGATCACCAGACTATCGATCACCAACACCCCCAGCCGCTAGAGCAAGGTTTGACATAAGAGCAGACTGGATTAGGAACACTGGCCCGAGACTACGAACATCTGGATCACCTCCATCAAGAAACCCGTATCAGGCACCCCATCTACACTACCAGTTGCCACCCCCTATGAGAGACCCCTACCTAGCACCCGACTTATATCACCCTGACCCAATGGCAAGGCAAACCATGGCACCCACTAGTGCTATGGGAGTCCCATTTGATGCCATCCACCAATACGTGAGAACCTCAGAGTTTGTGAGACAAGGGATGGAGCAAGGGATAAGACACGACCTTCTAGGTCAAAGAATTGACAGCCTAGGGAATCAAGTGTGGTGCAAGGAGGAGAAAATTTCAAGCGTGGAAGAAGATAGGGAGATACTTATTGCACGCACGGAAGCAGCAAGAGCTGAGGCCCGTTTTGCTATCCGAGTGACCATAGCAATGTCCATCTTGGTGCTCATATGTTTCCTCGTTGAGAGCTATCTGAGACACTAGCTAGATTGTTCTGCTTTTGTCTTTAAATTTCCGTTTGAAACCGCTACCTTATGTTTGGATTAAGCTTTTGAAAATTTAGCATTTAATGCTAAGTTTTATTTTACAACTTTAATGCCATTACTCGTTGATTCAATATTACCATCATATTTTCATCAAGATCACCCAAACGTCACCTTCTCATTCATTGCAAATTAGTGCGTGTACCTAAGCCTCTCTTGCAAACTAACCTGAATGTGCATACTAAAAAGTCAGCTACGCTGGTGAGTTCTAGCTTTACATAAAACTTTAACATAATCATTTTGCCAAAAAACATAACATACATTTGTTTAACAAAAGCGTACGTAAAACATGCAATAACTTAACATCATCATAACATCGTAACATAACATCATAACATAAGTCAACATGAACCGAATCTGTGCCTTCTCGTAACCGTCAATTCCATACATCGCATACCAGCGGATGAACTTAAGGCTCGTTACCTCTAATTATTCCATCACACAGGTCCCCAAAGGCTCGTTACCTCTAGGTGGACCAAACATATGTCTCCTAAGGCTCGTTACCTCTAGGTTACCTCTAGGTAGACCAACATATGTCTCCTAAGGCTCGTTACCTCTAGGTAGACAGAACATAACATAGGCACTATTTCCCCGCAAGGAATAGTACCTTCCATCGGGATCCCGGTAATCCCATGGGTGACCGTCGTCACCCCATCATCAACCAGTTGTACAACCGTTAGCCAGCCACAAAGGCCCCCCGTAGGGTGAGGCCAATACATACATACATACATACCTTAGCTCCCGTAGGAACTCGTGGTAGATTCGTTCATTCGTGACTTTCATAAAACCTTTACCTCTTTTTTTTAGTTAAAGCACTCGTACGTTTTATTAAACAAAACATCATCTCTTTCGTAAACCTTTCGTAAACTTCATTTGGCAAAACATTTTATAAACATCATCTCTTAAACATCATTTCGTAAACATCATATCGTAAACATCGTACCGTAAACATCGTTTCGTAAACATCATATCGTAAACATCACATCGTAAACATCGTTTCGTAAACATCATTTCGTAAACCTCGTTTCGTAAACCTCATTTCAAAACATAATTCCGTATGTATGCACACCAGCCCAAAAACATTTAATTAAAACATTTAAAGAAGGGCTTCTAGAACTCACCTTATAAGCTAGCCTCGGTTGTCCTAAACGAAGGTCCAACAACATCACTTTCGGTCTGAATTGATTAGTTACATACACATCAGACCAAATCCCGACTCTAACGGTTTAACCATTCTAAAAATACTGACTTTACTTAACCAGCCTGATGCATGCGCACTTAGCAAGTGCGCAGGGCCTTGTTCTTGCGTACTTAGTAAGTGCGCAGACTTTGCTTCATGCGTACTTGATAAGTACGCAGGACCCTCTTCATGCGTACTTGATAAGTACATAGGATCCACTTCTTGCGTACTTGATAAGTACGCAGGATCCTCTTCATGCGTACTTGATAAGTACGCATGATCCTCTTCATGCGTACTTGATAAGTACGCAGGATCTGTTTCCCCGTAAAAACCCTAACTTTCGTATTCGGGTCTGATCACGTCAAGATCCCGAACTTGTTTACATTCAAAACGTTTGCTTTTCATTAAGGAACTCAAATCTATGTTTTTCTTCCAATTTCATCCGTAAAAACGTTACCTTTTCGTCCAAAACCCGAAAAACCCCAAAACGAACAAAAACTCAGATCTAGGCTAGACCGTTACCTGTATCGAGCTTCTGATCCGGAGGTTCTTCTCACAAGCGGGTCGATCCGCCAACTTTCTCTCTCTACGGTTTCTCTCTCTAGATGTTGCAAATGAGAGAAATGGGTGGTGACCTTGGCTATTTATAGGGGAGGCTCCCCTTCAAGCCCGCCAGCCCATCCGGCCCGACCTGTCATGCCTCGTTCGTTTATTCCGTTATTATAACTGTTGTTTTATTTTTGGGATGTTATAAATCTACCCATTTACAATAGGTTTCGTCCCCGAAACCTATCATATGTCAAATAGTTGAGGGTACGACTCCCTCATTTTCGTCTCCGTTTCCCAAGTGGCTCCCGACCCCTTTCGATGCTTCCATTGGACTTTAACCAATTGGATAATCTTATTACGCAAACGCTTCTCCTTTCTGTCTAAGATGGCCACGGGTTCTTTGATGTAGTTAAGGCTGTTGTCGACCTCGATGTCAGTAAGTGGTACGTGAGCCGATTCATCCGCCAAACACTTTCGCAAGTGTGATACATGGAAGGTAGGATGAATTCCACTTAATTCATCAGGCAATTCTAAACGATAAGCGACTTCACCAACCCACACCATTATACTGAATGGTCCGACAAACCTCGGACTTAACTTTCCTCTCTTCCTGAATCGTATGATTCCCTTCTAGGGTGACACTTTCAACATTACTCCATCCCCAACATCAAACTCAATAAGCCTTCGTCGTTTATCCGCGTAGGATTTCTGACGATCTTGAGCGGCCTTCATTCTTGCTTTGATTTGATCAAACCTTTCCGACGTTTCTCTTACGACTTCAAGACTTCCTAATTCTTCCTGACCAATCTCACCCCAACAAACCGGGGTCCTGCATCTTCTCCCATACAACATTTCGTAAGGCGGCATGCCTATAGTCGTGTGATGACTATTGTTGTAGGAGAATTCTGCTAACGGCAGATGACTGTCCCAACTGCCGCCAAAATCGATAATACAAGCACGAAGCATATCCTCCAATGTCTGAATGGTCCTTTCGGACTGACCATCCGTTTGTGGGTGGTATGCCGTTCTGATATTAAGCCTCGTGCCCATCGCCTCGTCAAATCTTTTCCAGAACCTCGATGTGAATCGTGTGTCCCGGTCAGATACGATCATCAAAGGCATCCCATGCCGTGCTACTACTTCGTTAACAAATACTTCCGCTAACCTTTCCGACGAGAACGTCTCGCGAATAGGTAGGAAATGAGCACTCTTCGTTAAACGGTCCACAATTACCCAAATGGTGTCATGACCTTTAGCTGTGCGAGGTAGCTTGGTTATGAAGTCCATGGTAATGTGTTCCCACTTCCATTCCGGTATGTCAAGTGGCTGAATCTTTCCATACTGTTTCTGGTGTTCAGCCTTCACTTGCGAGCAAGTCAAGCACTTGCTTACGTACTTTGTCACTTCGTGTTTCATTCCAGGCCACCAGTATTCCTTCTTCAGATCTTGGTACATTTTGTTGGTACCGGGGTGGATAGAGTATCGAGACTTATGAGTCTCATCCAAGATTTTGGTTCTTGTTGAAGCACTTTCCTGTGACAAACACTCTGGATAGATAGAGTCTTAGTCTTAGGTTGTTTTATCTTGTTTGTAATTGTCTTTGTATGTAAGAGTCTTTATGTATTAGTTTATCGAGTTGTATTTACTTTTACATATTGATTGTTGCAAAATTCTCCAAGTGTTTTGCGCACTTGTAAGTGCGCAGGAGAAAGCTCCTGCGTACTTAGCAAGTACGCAAGAACAACTTTACGTACTTGCTAAGTACGCAAGAGCATTTTGCCCTGCGCACTTGCTAAGTGCGCAGGCATCAGGTCTTGTATAAATAGGATAGGTTGACAGAAGTTAAGTATGCAGACATAGAAGCAAATACGCAGATTGTACTCTCAGTGTTTTTCTCTGTAACCTTCAAGTGTTTATAATACAAAGAACGTTTAAAGTGTTTTCTCTTGTCGGTTTACTTTGTTTAGCTAGACTCTCCGCCTAGTCACGGGCATTCCGCACCCGGTCCGACTAGTAGACCCACTTGCATGTGACGATCCGCCACACTCGGGGGACCTACAAGTGGTATTAGAGCATTTGCTCCTGATTTTGAGTGTTGTGAGTGAGTTTGGAGAGTTTTTACAAGCAAAAAGAGGTATTTTTGTTGATTTTTGTGATAAAATAGGGGTAGCTCTTGAGCACTATTTTAGAAACAAAAATCACTCAAAAACTGATTTTTGTTGTGTATTTGAGTGTTTTGAGCATCAAAGGTTGGTTAGAAACAAGTTTCTGACCCTTTGGATCATTTGCATTGATCATCGGACCAATTTTTACCATCTCCGGCGACTTTAAGGTGATCGGAATAGTTAGGTGAAAGTTGCTGAAAAGGTATCCTGCGTACTTACCATTTCTGGCAAAAAGTACAGTTTTGTGCGTACTTACTAAATACGCAAGACTTATCTCCTGCGTACTTACAAGTACGCAAGACTTATCTTGTGCGAACTTAAGTTATATCATGCGTACTTATTATTTACTCCTGCGTACTTACAAGTACGCAAGAGCAAATCTAAATACACAAGACCATTTCTCAAGTGCGCAAGGCCAAAAATCAAGTGCGCAACTGTGTCTGATTTTCCTGAAATTTGACTAAGTGTTCACTATGTCGAATCTTCAGAATTTGGGAAACCTGTTAAATTATGATAATGAGATCGGTACACCACAGAAACCACCAAAGTTGCTGAACGTGAATGATTATTCTAATTGGAAAGCAAGTTTCGAGCACTACATTTCTTATACCGACTCATCACTATGGATACCAATCCTTGAGGGATATAAGCATCCCAAACACATCTATCTTGATGAAACCATGCCCAAACCTATCTCTAAGCTTTATGACGAAGAAAAGAAAGCTTATGATCGTGAAAAGAAGGCACTTGGTTCGATCACTATGGCATTAACTCGGGAATTGTTCCACAGTTTCCGAGGGTATGACAATTCTAAGGATCTCTGGAAAGCTTTACAGAAGAGATTCGAAGGAAATAGTGACATCAAGAAGAGTAAGCGGGATCTTCTCAGGAAGCAGTATAAGTGCTTCAGATTTTTAGAGAACGAATCTTTAGATGACCTCATCTCTAGATTCTATCATTTACAGACTGAGTTGAAGGCTTTTGAACTCAGGTATCCAGATGAAGAGATGGTGGAAAAATTTTTGGATGCTTTACCACCCAAATTTGAGATGTACACAACCCTGATGAGGAAAAATCCTAAATTCTATGAGTTGACAGTAGAGGAGGCAATAGGAAAGGTTCAAGTTCATGACATGAACCTAAGAAGAAAGGAGAGCTCTGGAAGACCACAGATACAAGACCCTTCTATGTATCATGGGAAGACTTCTACATCCAAGTCATCGGGCTCTGGAATTGCCCTCTTCACTGGAAATCCTACTGAAGAAGACCACTCAACTGGGTGTGGTGGTCATGCTTGCTATGCTTCAGGATCAGGGTTGGGGTCTCATCATCAAAATACCTCAAGAAATATTCCTGCTACGTCTTCAGCTAACCACTCAGCTATAGCCAGAATAGCTGAAGATCATGTAGCACTATTCTCATCTTGTATGCTTGCGTATGAGAATTTCATTGGTGGCAAGCTTACTGATCCAGAGACGATTGAAGAAGATTTTAATCAAGTGGATCCTGATGACATGGAGGACATAGATATTCAATGGAATATGGCCATGCTATTGAGGAGAGCCAAGCGTTTCCTGAACAGAACAGGAAGAAAGTTTATTGGCGGGCACCCTAATGCCAAGGTCGGGTTTGACAAATCTAAGGCCAAATGCTACAAGTGTCTGAACTATGGACACTTTGCTTGTGAGTGTCAGAAAGACATAGCACCTGCCTCTGGTTTTACCCGACCCAGCCAAGGAAACAGCCATGGCCACAACAACTCAAACCACCATAATCAAAGCCAAGCTGGAACATCCAATGCACTGGTAGCCCAACAGGACGAAAGCTTTGATTGGGGTGTTCATCTTTTGGATGCCATCATCGCACAAACCCAGGTTGGTCTCATGGCTGAGATCATGGAGATGATGGAAGCAGAGAAAAGGGAAGCTTCTATGGCTTACCTAGAAGAATCTACAACTGCTGCTACAGAGAAGGTGAAGGAAGCTGAAGTTATGAAAGCTCCTGTAGATGATGAAGAGGAATTGACTACTGTTGTTGCTCTCATGGCCATTGGAGAAGCAACAAGTTCATCCTCTGAGGTAGATTCTAACCCTTTTTCTGTTATTTCATGTTCTAAATGTCTAGGGCTAAAACTTGAAAATTCTAGGCTCCAAGACAAAATCGAACCCCTAAGTTTGGCAGCTCTAAACTATAAAGAAAATGAAAAACGTTTTAAAGATCTATTGAAACGTTGAAAAAAGAAAAATGTGAATATTCTTTAAAAATAAGTGATCAACAGCTTCACTTAGATGTTGCATATAGGGGGTTGGAAAACGGAACAATGAAATCAACAAACTGTAAAATGAGATCTTGCAGTTAAAATGCACTAATGAGAAGTTGAAAAACTCTCGCTTTGTGGTGGAACACTACGAATCTGTGGTGAGACAACTAAATGGGTTAGGTTTGGGTACTAATGCCATTCCTCCACGAGTGAGCGGGAAGTTTGTCAATAGCTTAATAGACATTGATCTCACTTGTCTAGATGAGTCCTCTAATAAGGATGATTCCCCTAAAAAGGATGAATCCTCAAGTAAGGCTAACTCCACATCTAGTGAGGAGTTTGTTACTGCTTCTGAAGATGGGTCAGTTAACACTTACCCTGAAGGAGCAGTATCTGAGGAGTTGTTCACTGAACAAAAGGTAAAGAAAAACGTTTTTTTCTAATGGTGATAATTGCATTTTAACTGAACCCGATATCATTGAAACAAATGATAATCTAAAGGTAATGCTTTATGGGGGTTATAAAAGTCTTAACCAAGCAAAGAAAGAGGCTTTTTCAGCTCACTATGGGCTTGGGTATAAAGAAAATTTAGAAAAATACTATACCCCCAAAAACCAAACTGTAAAGGTTCAGACTAATGTTCATAAACCAACTCCTCCTTCTCATAATGCTGAGTTATCTAAGACCAGATCTAATTAGCCTTACAAGAGAACTTATGTAGACAAGAGGAATTATTTTCACTGTGGCTTGGTTGGTCACATTATTGTGAACTGTCCTTCTAAGAACCAAGGGAAACAGCATGTTATTCCACAACCAGTTGTTATCCCCAGGTCGCCATCAGTGAAAGCTCCCAAAAATCCAAAACAAAATGTGGTGAAACCACCAGTCAAACCGATGGTAAAGCCTAAGATAAAGTCTGAAGCTAAACCATCTGTTACAAGAAAGGTAACGCAACATGCTATACCTTGTGTATCTACATCTGGTAGTACACGCACTGGTGAGAAACCTGTGGCGAGACTCTCAAAGCCACAGAAAAGAAGAAGAAACAAGAGGTTGAGAATGCTGGAACAGCTGACTTCAGTTCAATCAGGTGAACCTTCCACAAGTTCACCTGCTGTTGTTGAATCTAAGTCTCCTGTTTCGGTTAAGAAACAGAAGAGATCCTGGACTGCCAAATCCAAAAATTCTAAATCTCCCAATTCTAACTCTTTTAAAGATTCATCAATTTTGAACAGTCATCACGACTGTGAGTTAAAGGAAGTAGTTTATTTCAAAAAGGATGGACGACCCAAGACCACAATGGCTTGGGTCTCCAAATCTAACTAATTCTTTTGTTACTCGTGCAGGGACGTCCGAAGGGTACTATCTCTAATCGGTGGTATGTAGATAGTGGATGCTCCCGACACATGACAGGAAACATGGCCTTGCTTCAAGATGTTAAACCATTCGGAGGCGGCTATGTGGCCTTTGCCGGAGAAAAAGGCGGCAGCATCACGTGTCAAGGCGTGGTTTCGAACGGTTGTGTCAGCTTTGACAATGTCAACTTCTGCGAGCAGCTGAAGCATAACCTGTTGAGTGTCTCCCAAATGTGTGATAAGGAGTACTTGGTGATGTTTGACAAGTCAGAATGCCTGATTCTCAAACCTGGTTTTGAAGTTTCGGAAGACTGGATCCTGATGAGAGCGCCAAGAACAAACGACACATATCAGATCGATATGAGCGTGGCAACAACGACCTCATCAGTTGCTACCTGTTTGCTTACTAAAGCGACAGAGCTCGACTCCATCTTGTGGCATAGGGAACTCGGACATACTTCGTATCATAAAATGAATCATCTTGTCCAAAACGATTTGGTAACCGGGGTTCCTAAGCTGAGATTTATCATTGCAGATGACTGTATGCCGTGTAAAAAGGGCAAACAGCAACGGAAGTCTCACAAGCCCAACTCCAAAACTCTATTGATACCCCTTTGGAGCTATTACACATGGATCTGTTTGGCCCCATAAGTATCAGAAGTATTGGAGGTAAGTCGGTCTGTCTAGTAGTAACTGATGATTTCTCACGTTTTTCTTGGGTACATTTTTTAGGTACTAAAGACGAGACTGCTGATATTCTTCAATACTTGATTCTGAGCTTGGAATCTCTTTGCAAGCTGAAAGTTAGAAGAATTAGAAGTGACAACGGAACTGAGTTCAAGAATAATTTGATGGAGCTTTTCTGTCTCAAGAAAGGGATCCGTCACGAATTCAGCGCGCCGTACACGCCTCAGCAGAATGGAGTTGCTGAACGGAAGAACAGAACACTGATTGAGACTGCAAGGACTATGCTGTCGGATGCAAAGCTTCCTGTCACATTCTGGGCAGAAGCCGTTAATACAACTTGTCACGTCTTAAACAGAGTTCTGGTTGTGAAGAGGCACAACAAGACTTGTTACAAGTTTATCAACAATCGACTTCCCAATCTTGATTACCTAGTTCCTTTTGGTAGTCCATGTTCCTTGTTGCTACAGTACAAAGACCGCCAGTCTAAGTTTCATGCAAAAGCGATGGAAGGCATCTTCTTAGGATACGTTGCCAACTCGCCTTGCAAGAGAGTGTACAACATAGGAACTCGTACTGTCGAGGAATGGTTTGAAGTGGATTGTAATAAACACATCATTCCACCCGAACCAACAAGTCCAGCTTGGGGTTTTGATTATGATGCGCTATTCAAGTCATTCAATCTTCCTGATCTATCTGCAGTTGACGCCGCAAATGTTTATGAATTATTGGGTGGCGACAATGACTCCAGCTTCTCTACTCGGGCTACTGTACCTATTGTAACTCCTGATTCCAATGTTGCATCTGCATCTGGAACTCATGACAGTGATAGCATTGAAGATGTTCTTGTTGTTGGAGATGACACTCAAGCTAATCCTAACACAACTGTAGGAAATGAAGCTCCAGCTGATCCAAATAACATTGAATATTCTTCCTCTGGAACACAGGAAATGGGGGAGTTAAGCACGAATCTTGATCCAGAAATTCAGGAACCGATTGTACCGGAGACGAGAGTGCATAGGAATCATCCAATCGACAACATTATTGGTGATCCTTATGCCGGTGTTCAGACTCGTCATCGAACCATCACTGAGAACACCAGTCTTTACACAGAGATACTTGACACTGGTGTCATGGAAACATGTCTGCATGCTGCATTCGTGTCCCAGTTAGAGCCGAAGAATGTGAAGGAGGCTCTCACTGACAACTGCTGGATTGAGGCGATGCAAGATGAATTGTCTCAATTCCAAAAGTTGCACGTGTGGGATTTGGTTGACTTGCCAAAAGGCTTTCAGCCAATTGGAACCAGATGGGTGTTCAAATGCAAGACGGATGATCGTCATGTTGTTGTGAAGAACAAAGCAAGATTGGTTGTTCATGGTTTTTATCAGCAAGAGGGCTTGGATTACACGGAAGTGTATGCCCCAGTTGCTAGAACTGAGGCCATTCGACTATTCTTGGCTTATGCCACATATGTCGGCTTCAAGGTCTATTAACTTGATGTGAAGAGTGCTTTCCTTTATGGTAAAGTTCATGAAGAGGTCTATGTCACTCAACCTTTCGGTTTTGAAGATCCGCATAATATCAATAAAGTGTATAAGCTCGACAAAGCACTTTATGGTCTTCATCAAGCACCACGGGCATGGTATGAGACATTATCTAAGCATTTACTGTCTAATGGTTTCGACCGTGGACAGATTGACTCGACTCTCTTCATTAGGAAAGCAGGAGGTGACATTCTTCTTGTACAAGTATACGTCGGCGACAATATCTTTGGATCTACCAATGAAGGGATGTGTAGGGAATTCGAGCAGGTGATGAAGTCTAAGTTTGAAATGAGTAATATAGGTTAATTGTCATTCTCCCTGGGTCTGCAAGTCAGTCAAAGAGAGGATGGCATTTATCTACATCAAACTAAGTATGTGCAGGACATCTTGTCAAAATACAAGATGAATGATAGCAGTACTTATGGCACACCTATCCCAGTCAATCATGGTCTGCATCCTGACAAAGATGGAAAGGATGTAGATAGCAGATTGTACCGTGGGATGATCGGATCACTTATGTATCTCACAGCTTCAAGACCCGATATAATGTTTGTTGTGTGCTTGTGCTCAAGGTTTCAGTCTCAACCGAAGGAGTCACGTATGATAGCCGTGAAGAGAATTTTCAGATACCTGAAACCCCGATTAGGTCTTTGGTACTCTAAGCAGCAGTCATTCGACTTCAAAGCCTACACTGATTCAGATTATGGCGGTTGTAACCTTGACAGAAAGTCAACTTCTAGTGGATGTCAATTCTTAGGAGACAGACTGGTCTCCTGTCAGTGCAAGAAGCAGTCAACGGTTTCTGTCTCAACTTGTGAAGCAGAGTACATTGCTGCGGCGAGCGGTTGTTCTCAGATACTGTGGATTCAGCAGCAGTTGAGAGACTACGGCTTAAACTTCACTAGAACTCCATTATTCATTGACAACAACGCCACCATGTCCATCACAAATAACCCGGTGAAACATTCCAAAACTAAACATATAGAGATTCTCCATCATTTCATCCGTGATTGTGCTGAAAAGCATATAATTGAACTTGTAAAATTTCACACGGATGACAATCTTGCTGACCTTTTCACAAAGGCATTTGATCGATCCCGTTTTAAGCATCTTGTCAACTTGATAGGAATGTTCAATCCTGAGTGAAAATTAATTTTTCTTAAATTAATTCAATTCATGGAAGTTAAACTTTATTTCTTTTAAATTTTCTGTATAGTTCTTTTAAGTTTCAAAATATTTTACAAAAACAAAAACAAAATAGAAAATGGAGAAAATTTCAAAGTTAACTTGAGAAAAAAATGAAATGACAGTACATCAGAAATGATCTAAACGTCACAGACTGCTCATATGGGAAATGATTGCGTCATGCTTACTTAATTGTTTAAATTGTTATGTTTTTAATCTGCTTATTTACAAGTAATTTAAATTGTCAGTAGGCTGTATGCGTCTTTGAATCACTAGTAGTGTGGAAACTAAATCTAAATTACAACTGTGATTTGAACCCATGTTTGCAAGTGTGTGTGCGTAAAAGAATAGAAAAGATCATTATCAGATAAAGGATGTTAAATTTTGGCAATAATTTTCTTTTGAGGTCAGTTTCGGGTTATGTCGTTAGCACAATTAATGCGGTTCATCTCACTGCCCATACTCACAAGTATGCAAGGAGAGATTGAATCAAGACATGTCTCTACATTAACCGTTGAGCATGTATTCACCCTTGAATCACTCCTGATTCATTGAAATCAAATCCAGATAAAAGTTGGATCCCCTTACCTTAAAACTCAAACACCATATATATTATCCTGAATCATCATACCGATATTCAATGAAGAAAATCAAATGAAACCAAGACATATGAATCACTCGATTCTGAATCTTATGATTCCTGATAATCCTTATGGATTCTGCTTGATTTTTCCTGTGCTAATAGATGTAACTTCATTCTGAAAATTTAGAAAATCATTGGAAAAATCTTAGATGGCTTGAGATAATTCAATTTACATTATTGTAGCATATCAGTGGGGTACACGTTGTATATCTTATAATTAATACCTTAATACACAAGAACGTGATACAAAGATGCGTATAGTTTCAAATTTTATAATATTGTCAACTTGAATTACTTGTTTATGTGCTTATTACGTATGAATAAATAGTAATTCATGACATGATCCCATATTCTTTGATGTTTATATTGTATCGTTTTTGCTATAAGATAGCCTGATATGATCCTCTGCTCATGTCTTTGATCAAAAATAGTTTGTATGAATACTTGTATATTTTTATTAGAAAAGATCAAAAAGATTTTAAGTTTATGCATAGTTCAATTTTATTCAGAAAAGCCAAAAATATTTGTGTTTAACCTTCCTAAATTGTATTTGAATCATCTTGATTGAATATTTTTAACTTGTTCGTTATTTGACTTGAAAAACTTCATAAATTTGAGTTGAAAGTTTGCGCACTTAAGGGTTTGTGCGTACTTGTAAGTGTGCATGAAGTAAGCCCTACGTACTTAATAAGTACGCAAGAGTTAAGTCTTGCGCACTTGTAAGTACGCACGAGTTAAATCGTGCGCACTTGTTAAGTACGCATGGCCTTTTAGTGTTGAGTATAAAGGGGGAGTTAGAAAATTTCAGAATTTTTCATCACATTCAAACGACTTTTTCCCTCTGCAAACTTACTCAAAAATTCGTGTGACCCAATCCGATTTTTCGTCCCACTACAAGTTTCATCATCTCATAACATCGATTTGGTGACATTTTAGGCTTAATCCATCCACGAATTCGTGACATTGGACCGATTCATTGACTAAGAAAATCTAGGTTCAATTCGTGATTTTTAGGGCAACTTGTGGGTTGTTTGGGTAACCTCTTATCATTAAAATATGATTAGATCACATATTCGACCCTTAATCGTCCTTTTTAGTCTTTGATTTTGACCTTGTGCATGAAGTTGAGCCGACAGTGGTTCGGTCGAACATTTTTAGGTCAAAATTGGTCATGTATAGTAGTATTTGGTGTAAGTATTGGTCCCATAGGCTCGAATCATTGATTCCGACCTTGTGGTGACCCAATACACACCAATTTTTGAACATCAAGTTGAATTTCAAACTTCTGAATTTTTCACCAAGTACGTTTACTGCGTACTTAACAAGTACGCAAGAAGCACTTCATGCGTACTTGTTAAGTACGCAAGAGGAAGATCCTGCGTACTTGCTAAGTACGCAGGACCAACACTTGGCAAAAATTCCTAAGTCTGAAATTCAGTTCAAAGAGTAACTGCTATACTAAGTCGTGTTTATTCATTTCCAATGATACATGTTGTTCTGAATCTGTTTTCTGTGTGTGTTTGCAGATCATGGCTCAGGCGTTTACTAACGAATTCAACCTGTTAGCTAACACTGAACCAGAGTGGAAGGGTGCAACATTGCAATACAGAGACATAGTTGATTTCTTGAACCGTTCAAGAATCAGCTACGCCATTTCTGCTGACCCGATCGTGTCAAGACCCTACCTCGAGCAATTTTGGGAGACGGCGGAGCACGACTCCACGGTAACCCCCAATGTTATAAGAGCTACCATTGCTGGTCATGCTATTGCTTTCTCTGAAGATACTATAAGAAGGGTCCTTCAATTCAGAGATCTCGTGACCGACCCGACAGCCTATCCAGACTACTTTGTGGACGGCTGTTGGAGACAAAGAATGGGCTATGTCGGTGCGAGGGACTACGCTTCATACAAGAAGATGTGGGTGTTAGACCAATGGAGATACTTCGCCCACGTCATGATCATGTGCATCTCATCAAGGAAAGCTGGGAAAGATGCCATGGGTCATGACCTTGCAGCAGCCATGGTCGGCCTTTCTCTCAACAAGGGCTACAACTTCTCCTGCTACATCTTTAAGGCCATCAATGACCAGATCAACACAGCGGAGAGGTTTCGGTTCTTGTTATATCCTCGGTTTGTGCAACTTCTGATTAATGACGCGTTGCCAAACCTTCATGCTATAGGGGAGAGACTGCAAGTAAAGAGAGTGGACAAAAGAGTATTCGCCCAATTCCTAAAGCCAGACAGTGTAGATCCTACCCCTGTGCATACAGAACTCTTTGGCCACCTCATCAATGAAGTGTATATGGCCCCAGGTGACTGGAGATGGTACAGTCACGACTCGGAGCCGAAATTGAGTGAACACTCCGATGAACAACAGGAACAACAACAGGAGGAAATGGAGAGTGATGATGGATCGTCTGATAATGGAGCCGACGAAGGAGGAAATGATGGTGCTGAGGGATCCGACTCGGAAGAGACTGAGTCAGATTCTTCCGATTCCGATGATGCACCGTCACAGGTACACCCAAGGAGAACGGCTAAGGTAACCCTACCTGAGTCGTCCTCCAAGAGAAAGCGACAGTCCTCTTGCATCGAATACGAGCCAGGCTCTGACTCTGACGCTGTTATACAAAGACAAAGAAGGGAAAGCATTCACAAGAACGGGGCGATAGGCAACAGCCCTCTATCCCCAGTGAGGTGGAGGCTCAGCAGCCAGTACAAGTGTCAGCTGCTAGTCCTGATTCAGCCTCCACCCCACTTTCACAGCAGCTTTACCGTAGGAGGAGGAGGCCGCAAGTGCATAGTGAAGTGGCCGTCACTACAATCACAGAAGTGATTCCTGTGATAGTGACCCTCCCTACCACAACTACTCAGGTGGCGGTGACTACTCCAATTCTGAGTCAGTCACCATCACCCCTACCATAACCCCTACAACACTCATCACATCCTCAATCCCAACCACCACCACTGAGCCTTTAAGTCAACCCTTCAATTATGGAGATTTCACACAAGGGTTTGACTTTGATACCATATTCTCCTCCACTATTCACACTGTCGAGGCGTCATCATCCAGACATACTGATCCAAATGCTGAAAGGATAGATGTTCTAGAAACCCAAGTTGCTGACTTACTAGAGACTATTCAGAAATCAAAGGAGGAGTCTGATGCTCAACAAGCACAGATCAATTCTATAGTAGACGAAGTCAGAATCCTTCATAGCTAGAGAACGGGGACTGATGAAAGGTTGAAGAACGTCATGGCCCAGAACGAGCTCCTGATCAAGACGAATGAAATGATTCTGGGTCACAGGACGTCCTTGGAACTAAGGTTTGATACTCAAAGGAAGGAGCATGAGCTGATGGTCAAACTGATTGCTGATCTGACCAAGAAGCTTTATGCTCAGGGGGAGAAGGAGAAAGAGAAGGAGAAAGAGAAAGAGAAGGAAAAGAGGACTACTGGTGATGAGGCGTGTCATCCGGTCGACTTGACTAAGGATGACGACAAGGAAAAGGATCCCGAAGCCGGTCCTAGTGGAGGTGAGCGCCAAGCTTTAGCAATCGTGCCCATCTCTGCTGTTCCAATGGCTCAGGGGGAGTCTACTCATCAAGAGGGTGGTGATAAAGGAAAGTCAGTGGCTGAAGTACTTAAGGACTTATCTGATGTAAGGGCCCCAAACTCGGGAGGCCTCACTTGTTGGATTTACTCATTCACAAACAGTTCTTAAACATGAATATCAATTAACGCAGCGGAAAATTTCATTAAAACTTAAACATTACATCGTTCAACATGCGGGAGCGTAACATTTTCAATTACATAAACATAACATGAACAACTCGTAACGGGATGCCAGTCTTCATAATCAACCGGGTAACTCTTCTCGCTTGCCAAGCATCACCGTCCATCGTCCATACCTGCCTTAACCTGAATGTGCATACTAAAAAGTCAGCTACGCTGGTGAGTTCTAGTTTTAACATAAAACTTTAACTTCGAATAATTTGCCAAAAACATAACTTCATACTTCAGTTAATAAAAAGCGTACGTAAAGTAATGCAATAACAAAACATAACACTTCATAAACATAAGTCAACGAACATATCGAATCTGCGGCTTCTCGTAACCGTCAAATCCATACGTTACATACTGGTTGAATAAACTAGGGATCACCACCACTAGGCCCATCATCACCGTACTGTCCTTCGGGTGAGGAACTCCTAGGGCCCGATACTTAGGTCATCCAACCCTTCAAGCACGGCGTCCTAAAGGATAGCGCGTACCAAACTTCAAGCACTGCACCCTGTAGAGCGCAAGTACCAAACTTCAAGCACGACTACCCCGTAAGGTAAATCGTACCAAACTTCAAGGATCACGATAATCCCCTTGACGACCATCATCGCCCCAGTTGTACAACAGTTGGCCAGCCACAAAGGCCCCTAAAAGGTAAAGGCCCATAACATACTTCCCATCCCTTAACCTTCATTCCCTAAGGAATATTGGCAGATTCGTTCGTTTGTGACTTTCATAAACCTTCGCTTCTTTTACTTCCAAAACTTCAGTTAAAGCATTCGTACGTTTTATTAAAAACATTCATTCATTCATTAACACACTTCATAAACTTCTTTTGGCAAAATACTTCATAAACACTTCCTTCATAACCTTTCCTTCTAAAACATCACTCATAAACATCATTTTATAAAACGTTACATACAACCTTCATAAACATCGTTTTATAAAATCGTTACATCGTTACGTATGCACACCCGCCCAAAAACATTATTAAAACATTTAAAAGAGGGCTTCTAGAACTCACCGGATAAGTAGTTTCTGAAATACTCTTAGCTGGCTACTACGCGTCACTAATGTCACTCACGATCTGTAATAATAAAGCCATACGTGTAAGGTAGTGCTCCTAGATGAAACTAGACATCCCTATGCTTAAACCTAGTAGTTTCGACGGATTTGCTTACATCGAAACTTGATAGTTTCGATAGGTTGTTTATGTCAAAACTTGGTAGTTTCGATAAGTAACTTAGGTGTAATCTTAACTTCGGATCGTGGGCTCATATCGAAACTATGGTAGTTTCGATGGGTCAGCATATATCGAAACTGAGTAGTTTCGATGGGTCTGCACATATCGAAACTAGGTAGTTTCGATGGGTCTGCACATATCGAAACTAGGTAGTTTCGATGGGTCTGCACATATCGAAACTTCGATGGGTCTGCACATATCGAAACTAGGTAGTTTCGATGGGTCTGCACATATCGAAACTAGGTAGTTTCGATGGGTCTACACAGATCGTCTTCCCAAAAATCTAAAGTTTTTTTGCATGCGAGTCTGATCGAGTCAGTATCTCAATTTTTTCTTAGATCAAAACGTTCGGTTTTCATTTTAGATGCTATACCTAAGCTCATTTTCAAGTTCCATCCGCAAAATCGTTACCTTTTTAGCCAAAACCCGAAAATCCCAAAAACGAACAAAAACTCAGATTTAGGCAAGATCATTACCTGTATCGAGATTCTGATCCGGAGGTTCTTCTCACGAGCTTAGCAGTAACCTCTTCACTCAATTCCGGGACGATTCGTCAACTTTCTCTCTTTAGACCCGAGCTCTCCTTTCTCTCTCTAGAAGTTGCGTGAGTGGGAGACTGAGCAGAGAAGAGGGCTGCCCTGCCTCTTATATACCTGGGCTTCCCTCGGCCCATTGAAACCGAGCCCAAGCCCGCTCCCTTTTGTTTAAATATTCCGACTAAATCACTGGTCTCGCTATATTTATTCGTTTTGTTATTTTTGGGATGTTACAAGTCTACCCCCCTTACAATAGGTTTCATCCCTGAAACCTATCATAAGTTAAATAGTTGAGGGTACGACTCCCTCATTTCTGTCTCCGTTTCCCAAGTGGCTTCCGATCCCTTTCGATGTTTCCATTGGACTTTAACCAATTGGATAACTTTATTACGTAAACGTCTCTCCTTTCGATCTAGGTTGGCCACGGGTTCTTCGATGTAGTTAAGGCTATTGTCTACCTCGATGTCAGTAAGTGGTACGTGAGCCGATTCATCCGCCAAACACTTTCGCAAGTGTGATACATGGAAGGTAGGATGAATTCCACTTAACTCATCAGGCAACTCTAACCGATAAGCGACTTCACCAACCCGTGCCATTATCCTGAACGGTCCGACAAACCTCGGACTTAACTTTCCTCTCTTCCTGAATCGTATGATTCCCTTCCAGGGTGACACTTTCAACATTACTCTGTCCCCAACATCAAACTCAATAGGCCTTCGTCGTTTATCCGCGTAGGATTTTTAACGATCTTGTGCGGCCTTCATTCGTGCTTTGACTTGATCAAACCATTCCGACGTTTCCCTTATTACTTCCAGACTCCCTAATTCCTTCTGTTCAATCTCGCCCCAACAAACCGGGGTTCTGCATCTTCTCCCATACAACATTTCGTAAGGCGGCATGCCTATCGTCGTGTGATAACTATTGTTGTAGGAGAATTCGGCTAATGGCAGATGACTGTCCCAACTGCCGCCAAAATCGATAATACAAGCACGAAGCATATCCTCCAAGGTCTGAATGGTCCTTTCGGACTGACCATCCGTTTGCGGGTGGTATGCCGTACTGATATTAAGTCTCGTGCCCATCGCCTCATGAAATATTTTCCAGAACCTCGATGTGAATCGTGTGTCCCGGTCGGATACTATCGTCAAAGGCATCCCATGTCGTGCTACTACTTCGTTAACAAATACTTCCGCTAACCTTTCCGACGAGAACGTCTCGCGAATAGGTAGGAAATGAGCACTCTTTGTTAATCGGTCCACAATTACCCAGATGGTGTCATGACCTTTAGCTGTGCGAGGTAGCTTGGTTATGAAGTCCATGGTAATGTGTTCCCACTTTCATTCTGGTATATCATGCGGTTGAATCTTTCCATACGGTTTCTGGTGCTCGGCCTTTACTTGTGAGCAAGTCAAGCACTTGCTCACATACTTTGTCACTTCATGTTTCATTCCGGGCCACCAGTATTCCTTCCTCAGATCTTGGTACATTTTATTGGTACCGGGATGGATAGAGTAACGAGACTTATGAGCCTCATCCAAGATTTTGGTTCTAAGCTCGCCACCCATAGGTATCCATACCCGTCCAAAACATGTCCTAACACCAAGGGTGTTATATTCCAACTTGTCCCGTTGACCAACCATCCTTTCCTTCTTTATGTTTTCTTCTTTAAGTGCCTCATCTTGAGCCTTTACGATTTCCCTCATCACATTCGATGTCACCACCAACTAGCAAGCTGTCACTCTAATAGGAGTAGGCACATCCTTTCGGCTTAGAGCGTCAGCCACCACGTTTGCCTTTCCAGGATGGTATATTATGTCACAGTCATAGTCTTTCAATAGTTCCAACCATTGCCTCTGCCTCATATTAAGTTCCTTCTGTTCGAAGAAATAATTCAAACTTTTGTGGTCGGAGTAAATAGTGAACTTCACCCCGTAAAGGTAGTGCCTCCAGATTTTCAATGCGAATACGACAGCAGCAAGTTCCAAATCGTGAGTCGGATAATTAGCTTCGTGAATCTTCAACTGCCGCGATGCATACGCGATCACTCTCCCGCGTTGCATCAACACGCATCCCAATCCCTGACCTGAAGCGTCAGAGTATACCACTAGGTCTTCATTACCCTCAGGAAGGGCCAAGACTGGGGCTTGGGTTAGCTTCTCCTTCAATTCCTTAAACGCCGCATCTTGGGTCGAACCCCATTCATACTTTACCTCCTTCCGAGTCAACCTTGTCAATGGCGAAGCTATTTTCGAGAAGTCCTGGATGAATCTCCGATAGTAGCCTGCCAATCCCAAGAAACTACGGATCTCAGTTGGCGTCTTAGGAACATTCCATTCCCTTACCGTCATTATCTTTGCTGGGTCAACCATAATGCCGTTCGGGTTGATGACGTGACCTAGGAATTGGACTTCCCTAAGCCAGAACGCGCATTTAGAGAACTTAGCATACAACTTTTCCTTCTTCAGAGCTTCCAATACCTCCTTCAAGTGACACGCGTGATCACCCTCATTCTTGGAGTAAATGAGGATATCATCGATGAACACGATTACCGATCGATCCAACATTGGTCGACAAACTCTATTCATCAAATCCATGAACGCTGCGGGGGCGTTCGTCAATCCAAAAGACATCACGCGGAACTCGAAATGTCCATAACGTGTGTGAAATGCAGTTTTCGGTATGTCTTCTTCCCTCACCTTTAACTGATGATACTCGGACCGAAGGTCGATTTTCGAGAACCAACTTGCGCCTTGCAATTGATCGAACAGGTCGTCGATCCTTGGTAACGGGTACTTGTTCTTTACGGTACGCTTGTTCAACTCCCGATAATCAATACACATTCTCATCGAACCGTCTTTCTTCTTCACAAACGACACCGGAGCACCCCACGGTGAGATGCTCGGTTGGATAAATCCTTTCTCAAGTAACTCGTCTAGTTGGACCATAAGTTCCTTCATCTCCACTGGTGCTAGTCGATATGGAGCCTTAGCCACGGGCTGGGCATCTGGTACTAAGTCGATTCGAAATTCAATCTCTCTGTTGGGTGGTATCCCAGGCAAATCCTCTGGAAACACCTCCGGGTACTTGCATACCACGGGTACATCGTCTAGTTCCTTCACTTCCTTACACTTGTCAATCACGTACACCAGATACGCCTCGCATCCGTGCCTCAAGTAATCTGTTGCCTTAATCATCGAGATAACGTTTGGCATCGGGGCGTCCCGATCTCCAAGAACCTCGACTTTGCTACCATCCGGAGCCTTGAGTCATAGTATCTTTCGTTTGCATATAATTTGCGCTTCATTGGCAGTTAGCCAATCCATACCTAACACGACATCTAACCCTCCCAAAGCCATAACAAACAATCTGACAGGGAACTCATGAACTTCTATTCTTATCGTGGAGTTGTCAACTACATCGGTTACTCTCGTAGTCCTACCCTCAGCGGTTTCTATGCTGAAGGCCCTTTTTAGCTTACTAACAGTGCACTTCACTCATTTACAAAAAGTCACAGATATAAAACTCTTACTGGCACCCGAATCAAATAGCACAGAAACAAAAGTGTTGTCAAGGATGAACGTACCTGACGCCACGTCGGGGTCTGCCCTGGCTTGGTCTTGCGTCAGCGCGTACGCACGAGTCTTTGCTCGGGGCCTCTCTTCTTTCCTCTCCGGGCCTTTCCCTTTCCCGGCTTCACCCATCCTAGGCTTGGTGCATTCCCGACTCGTATGACCATTTTCCCCACAATTGTAGCATTTGTAGCCTTGCGGGCATTCACGGGAGTAATGTCCGGTCTTGCCGCATTTAAAGCACAGATTCAATCCTAACCGGCATTCACCCTCATGTCTTACCCCATATTTCCCACAGACTGTCGTCCCGCCTACCCTGGCCTGCTTGTCCCGAGCCCCAAACAACTTCCCACCCGATCGTTTAGTGGGAAAACTCAACTTTTTCTTAGGCTCTTCAATGGCAATGACATTCAGCGCCAGATCATCAAATACCACGCCGCTCAGTTCTACTACCGAATCATAGGTAGTAGGGGCGTTTGCCTTAACAAAGGTGCGGACTTGGTCCGGTAACCCTTGAATATAGCAGGCAATCTTTCTCTCTTCAGTAGTCACAAGATGTGGCACCAGACGTGCTAGTTCATTGAATCGGGTTGTGTATTGCCGGTGCGTCATGTTCCCTGCCTTCAAACCCAGAAATTCTCTCTCCACCTTCTCAATCTCGTTCCTTGGGCAAAAATTCTTAATAACTAAAGTTTTTAAGTCAGCCCACATCATCGCATCCACAATCTCACTCCCTTTTGCCTGACGTACACCTTCCCACCAATGGGATGCTTCCTTCCTCAAGGAGTTAGCAGCAAATTATACAACTTGATCCGTTCGACACTCGCTCAGACGAATGGCAGCTTCCATACGGATCACCCAATCAAACGTAGCAACCGCGTCTTTCTTTCCAGTGAGGACCGGTGGGTCACATGCTTTAAATGACTTGTAGTCGCATCCGCGAGCAGGCGGTGCGTTGTCGGTCTCATTGTTCTGAGCACCTATTGCCGCACTAGACCCACCCACCCCATTAACCTTCTTCAATGCTTCTGCCAACAGACCTGGCAGAGAAGTCTTCATCAATTCTGTGAACTGTCGAGCTATAGCTGCTCTCACTTCTGGTTCAAAAGTGAAAGGTTGTTCTTCAACCAGTGTCTGCTCAGTTCCATACACACTAACCGTCGGTTCAGTGTGAACACTTCCTTCTTCACTATTCTCTTGGCGCGCAGGGATCCTGCCACGCCCACCATTTCGACCGCCGGTACGACCGCCGGTACGACCACCACCCCTTCCGTTTCCTCTTCTTGCCATTTTGTTCTAAAAGACAAGAATCCAATGTTATCACGCTAGTTAACAAATAAAATTCAATAAGTACTGTAAGATGTTAATATACACTGGCCATCTGCAATTAACCATTACACTACCTTTCGATTTCTATTTGACCACCTTTGTGATTCCATCAGAACACAAGTCCTTACCTAACCCTCTCTAAGGCATACTATATATGTAAATATATATACTACCTTCATACCTGATGTTGTGGCTCGAGTTACCCGTACTGGCATCCGCTTTCGGTCCCACTCACAATTTAAGTTCAGACATTAGGAGTGTCCGAATCTCTCAAACTAATGCACTGATACCAACTTGTAAGGGCCCCAAACCCGGGAGGCCTCACTTGTTGGATTTACTCATTCACAAACAGTTCTTAAACATGAATATCAATTAACGCAGCGGAAAATTTCATTAAAACTTAAACATTACATCGTTCAACATGCGGGAGCGTAACATTGTCAATTACATAAACATAACATGAACAACTCGTAACGGGATGTCAGTCTTCATAATCAACTGGGTAACTCATCTCGCTTGCCAAGCATCACCGTCCATCGTCCATACCTGCCTTAACCTGAATGTGCATACTAAAAAGTCAGCTACGCCGGTGAGTTCTAGTTTTAACATAAAACTTTAACTTCGAATAATTTGCCAAAAACATAACTTCATACTTCATTTAATAAAAAGCGTACGTAAAGTAATGCAATAACAAAACATAACACTTCATAAACATAAGTCAACGAACATATCGAATCTGCGCCTTCTCATAACCGTCAAATCCATACGTTACATACTGGTTGAATAAACTAGGGATCACAACCACTAGGCCCATCATCACCGTACTGTCCTTCGGGTGAGGAACTCCTAGGGCCCGATACTTAGGTCATCCAACCCTTCAAGCACGGCGTCCTAAAGGATAGCGCGTACCAAACTTCAAGCACTGCACCCCGTAGGGCGCAAGTACCAAACTTCAAGCACAACTACCCCGTAAGGTAAATCGTACCAAACTTCAAGGATCACGATAATCCCCTTGACGACCGTCATCGCCCCAGTTGTACAACAGTTGGCCAGCCACAAAGGCCCCTAAAAGGTAAAGGCCCATAACATACTTCCCATCCCTTAACCTTCATTCCCTAAGGAATATTGGCAGATTCGTTCGTTTGTGACTTTCATAAACCTTCGCTTCTTTTACTTCAAAAACTTCAGTTAAAGCATTCGTATGTTTTATTAAAAACATTCATTCATTCATTAACACACTTCATAAACTTCTTTTGGCAAAATACTTCATAAACACTTCCTTCATAACCTTTCCTTCTAAAACATCACTCATAAACATCATTTTATAAAACGTTACATACAACCTTCATAAACATCGTTTTATAAAATCGTTACATCATTACGTATGCACACCAGCCCAAAAACATTATTAAAACATTTAAAAGAGGGCTTCTAGAACTCACCGGATAAGTAGTTTCTGAAATACTCTTAGCTGGCTACTGCGCGTCACTAATGTCACTCACGATCTGTAATAATAAAGCCATACGTGTAAGGTAGTGCTCCTAGATGACACTAGACATCCCTATGCTTAAACCTAGTAGTTTTGATGGATTTGCTTACATCGAAACTTGATAGTTTCGATAGGTTGTTTATGTCGAAACTTGGTAGTTTCGATAAGTAACTTAGGTGTAATCTTAACTTCGGATCGTGGGCTCATATCGAAACTATGGTAGTTTCGATGGGTATGCATATATCGAAACTGAGTTGTTTCGATGGATCTGCACATATCGAAACTAGGTAGTTTTGATGGGTCTGCATATATCGAAACTAGGTAGTTTCGATGGGTCTGCACATATCGAAACTAGGTAGTTTCGATGGGTCTGCACATATCGAAACT
The DNA here is from genome assembly GCA_023525975.1 of Smallanthus sonchifolius. Taxonomy (NCBI): domain Eukaryota; kingdom Viridiplantae; phylum Streptophyta; class Magnoliopsida; order Asterales; family Asteraceae; genus Smallanthus; species Smallanthus sonchifolius. The sequence goes on from CM042033.1 coordinate 17,939,260, forward strand.
AGGTAGTTTAGATAGGTCTGCACAGATCGTCTTCCCAAAAATCTGAAGTTTTTTTTGCATGCGAGTCTGATCGAGTCAGTATCTCAATTTTTTCTTAGATCAAAACGTTCGGTTTTCATTCTAGATGCTATACCTAAGCTCATTTTTAAGTTCCATCCGCAAAATCGTTACCTTTTTAGCCAAAACCCGAAAATCCCAAAAACGAACAAAAACTCAGATTTAGGCAAGATCTTTACCTGTATCGAGATTCTGATCCGGAGGTTCTTCTCACGAGCTTAGCAGTAACGTTTTCCCTCAATTCTGGGACGATCCGTCAACTTTCTCTCTCTAGACCCGAGCTCTCCTTTCTCTCTCTGGAAGTTGCGTGAGTGGGGGAATGAGCAGAGAAGAGGGCTGCCCTGCCTCTTATATACCTGGGCTTCCCTCGACCCATTGAAGCCGAGCCCAAGCCCGCTCCCTTTTGTTTAAATATTCTGACTAAATCACCGGTCTCGCTATATTTATTCGTTTTATTATTTTTGGGATGTTACATCTGATGATAAGATCCTATATCTAGAGCCTGACTATTCCAAAGAAGCACAGATCGATGCTCTCTTCAATCTAGAAGAAGGAGAGATCGACTCTGGTGACGATTGGGGTGATGATGATGAAGATGTTGTGATCGAAATTCCCAAGGGTGACGCGGAAGGAGAGTACGAGCTAGAAGATGGAGAGATCTTTGAATTTCCATCCTTCAACGCTCCGCTCGACACAGGTTCAGTCGAGCAGGCTAGTAATGTAAAAGCCTCGACTGAAGCCTCCCCAGTTGACCCTGAACCTGTGGGCTTAGAGGCACCGAAAGAAATAGACATGCCTTCTACTTCATCAATGGGTCCAGCTCCTGTGTAGCAAAAGACGTCTATAATAGACAAACACGGAGCAACAGGGATGATCTTGGCTGTAAGGTTCGAGGAGGATAAGCAGCTGTTCGCTATCAAAAGATCTGGGGGGTTCAATACTTGAAACCCACCAGTGAAGCGTTCAGCTCCTTATCCAAATACGACCTTGTTAACATAGCAAACTGAGAGCTGCTAGGTCATTCCAATCACGCAGTGGCGATGGGTTTGTGGGTGGTTCTGCAGCGAGAAGCAAAATCAGGGAAGTTCGAGATGTTCAAGCCTCAAGTGCCCAAGAGAGTCAAGGATAAGCACGCTGTACATCCTATGACTAAGAAGCACTTAAAGAAATTGGTATACAAGGAAGTGCGATGTGAAACTAAGATTCCCCTGAGCAAGTTATCTCAGGATATTCTTGGTGACATGTGGTACTGGTACGTAGATCCAAAAACGGGCGAGGCTGTGATCATGGGTAAGGGACGTTCAGAGAGCGGGAACATGGTGCCAAAGGAACTGATCAGAATTTTTGATGAAGTCTGCTTCATCAACTTTTCTGTGAAAGATCTGGAGGTACTAACAGAACGCTATTGCGCCTACACGGATGAGTGGACAAAGCTCCTTGCTTCTAAATATGACAAGGTGATTAAGTTTTGCCTTGATTACAAGAAGAAGATGGAAGCTAAAGATCAAGTGCTGTGAAGACTGAAGATGTGAAGACCGAAGACTGAAGATTATCTAGAGCTGTTGTCAAGGGGGAGTTTGTTGAAGCACTTTCCTGTGACAAACACTCTGGATAGATAGAGTCTTAGTCTTAGGTTATTTTGTCTTGTTTGTAATTGTCTTTGTATGTAAGAGTCTTTATGTATTAGTTTATCGAGTTGTATTTACTTTTACATATTGATTGTTCCAAAATTCTCCAAGTGTTTTGCGCACTTGTAAGTGCGCAGGAGAAAGCTCCTGCGTACTTAGCAAGTACGCAAGAACAACTTTGCGTACTTGCTAAGTACGCAAGAGCATTTTGCCCTGCGCACTTGCTAAGTGCGCAGGCATCAGGTCTTGTATAAATAGGATAGGTTGACAGAAGTTAAGTACGCAGACATAGAAGCAAATACGCAGATTGTAATCTCAGTGTTTTTCTCTGTAACCTTCAAGTGTTTATAATACAAAGAACGTTTAAAGTGTTTTCTCTTGTCGGTTTACTTTGTTTAGCTAGACTCTCCGCCTAGTCACGGGCATTCCGCACCCGGTCCGACTAATAGACCCACTTGCATGTGACGATCCGCCACACCCGAGGGACCTACAGTTCTAAGCTCGCCACTCATAGGTATCCATACCCGCCCAAAACGTGTCCTAACATCAATGTTGTTATATTCCAACTTGTCCTGTTGGCCATCTATCCTTTCCTTCTTTATGTTTTCTTCCTTAAGTGCTTCATCTTGAGCTCTTTCAATTTCCCTCATCACATCTGATGTTACCACTAACTGGAAAGCTTTTACTCTAATAGGAGCAGGCGCATCCTTTCGGCTTAGAGCGTCTGCCACCACGTTTGCCTTTCCAGGATGGTACATGATCTCACAGTCATAATCTTTCAGGAGTTCCAACCATCGTCTCTGCCTCATATTAAGCTCTCTTTGTTCGAAGAAGTACTTCAAACTTTTATGGTCGGAGTAAATAGTAAACTTCACCCCGTAGAGGTAGTGCCTCCATATTTTCAATGCAAATACGATAGCAGCAAGTTCCAAATCATGAGTCGGATAATTGGCTTCGTGAATCTTCAACTTCCGTGACGCATAGGCGATCACTCTATCGCGTTGCATCAACACGCATCCCAATCCCTGACCCGAAGCGTCAGAGTATACCACTAAGTCTTCATTGCCCTCGGGAAGGGCCAAGACTGGAGCTTTGGTTAGCTTCTCTTTCAATTCCTTAAACGCCTCATCCTGGGTCGACCCCCATTCGTACTTTACCTCCTTTCGAGTCAACTTTGTCAATGGCGAACCTATTTTCGAGAAATCCAGGATGAATCTCCGATAGTAGCCAGCCAATCCCAAGAAACTTCGGATTTCAGTTGGCGTCTTAGGGATAATCCATTCCCTTACTGTCGTTATCTTTGTTGGGTCAACCATAATGTCGTTAGGGTTAATGACATGACCTAGGAATTGGACTTCCCTAAGCAAGAATGCACATTTGGAAACTTAGCATACAACTTTTCCTTCTTCAGAGCTTCCAACACCTCCTTTAAGTGACATGCGTGATCACCCTCATTCTTGGAGTAGATGAGGATATCATCGATGAACACGATTACCGATCGGTCCAGCATTGGTCGACAAACTCTATTCATCAAATCCATGAACGCTGCGGGGGCGTTCGTCAATCCAAAAGACATTACGCGGAACTCGAAATGTCCATAACGCGTGCGAAATGCAGTTTTTGGTATGTCTTCTTCCCTCACCTTCAACTGATGGTACCCGGATCGAAGGTCAATTTTTGAGAACCAACTTGCGCCTTGCAATTGATCGAACAGGTCGTCGATCCTTGGTAAAGGGTACTTTTTCTTCACCGTTCGTTTGTTCAACTCGCGATAATCAATACACATTCTCATCGAACCATCCTTCTTCTTCACAAACAACACCGGAGCACCCCAAGGAGAGATGCTCGGTTGTATAAATACCTTATCAAGTAGTTCGTCTAATTGGGCCATAAGTTCTTTCATTTCCACTGGTGCTAGTCGATGTGGAGCCTTAGCCATGGGCTGGGCATCTGGTACTAAGTCGATTCGAAATTCAATCTCTCTGTCGGGTGGTATCCCAGGCAAATCCTCTGGAAACACCTCCGGGTACTCGCGTACCAAGGGTATCGTCTAGTTCCTTCACGTCCTTACACTTGTCAATCACATACACCAGATAAGCCTCGCATCCGCACCTCAAGTAATCTGTTGCCTTAATCATCGAGATGACGTTTGGCATCGGGGCGTCACGATCTCCAAAAATCTCGACTTCGCTACCATCCGGAGCCTTAAGTCGGATTATCTTTCGTTTGCATATAATTTGCGCTTCATTGGCAGTTAGCCAATCCATACCTAACACGACATCGAACCCACCCAAAACCATAACAAACAACCTGACAGGGAACCTATGACCTTATATTTTTATCGTGGATTTGTCAACTACATTGGTCACTCTCGCAGTTCTATCCTCAGCGGTTTCTACGCTAAAGGCCCTTTCTAACTTACTCACAGTGTACTTCACTCGTTCACAAAAAGTCGCAGATATGAAACTCTTACTGGCACCCGAATCAAATAACACAGAAACAAAAGTGTTGTCAAGGATGAACGTACATGACGCCACATCGGGGTCTGCCCTGGCTTGTTCTTGCGTCAGTGCGTACGCACGAGTCTTTGCTCGGGGCCTCTCTTCTTTCTTTATCGGGCCTTTCCATTTCCTGGCTTCACCCATCCTGGGCTTGGTGCATTCCCGGTTCATATGACCGCTTTCACCACAATTATAACATTTAATGCCTTGCCTGCATTCACGGGAGTAGTGCCCAGTCTTGCCACATTTGTAGCACAGCTTTGTCCCTAGCCGACTTTCACCCGTATGTCTTACCCCACATTTTCCACAGACTGCCGTCTCGCCTACCCTGGCCTGTTTGTCCCGAGCCCCAAACAGCATCCCACCCGATCACTTAGCGGGAAAACTCAACTTCTTTTTGGGCTCTTCAATGGCAACGACATTCAGCACCAGATCATCAAATACCACTCCGCTCAGTTCTACTACCGAATCGTAGGTAGTAGGGGCGTTTGCTTTTAACATATGTGCGGACCTGGTCCGGCAGCCCTTGAATGTAACAGGAAATCTTTCTTTCTTTAGTCGTGATAAGGTGTGGCACCAGATGTGCCAGTTCATTGAACCGTGTGGTGTACTTCCGGTGCGTCATGCTCCCGGCCCTAATCCCCAGAAATTCCCTTTCTACCTTTTCGACCTCATTCCTTGGACAGAAATTCTTGATCACCAAAGTTTTCAAATCAGACCACATCATTGCATCCACAGTTTCGTCCCCTTTGGCTTGACGTACACCTTCCCACCAATGGGATGCTTCCTCTCTCAAGGAGTTAGCAGCAAATTTCATAACTTAGTATGCTCGACACTCGCTCAGACGGATGGCGGATTCCATACGTATCACCCGGTCAAAAGTAGCCACCGCATCCCTTTTTCTAGTGAGGACCGGTGGGTCACATGCTTTAAATGACTTGTAGTCGCATCCGCGTGCATGTGGCGCGTTGTCAGTCTCGTTGTTCTGGGCACCAATTGCCGCACTAGACCCACCCTCCCCATTAACATTCTTCAATGCTTCTGCCAACAGACCTGGCAGAGAAGTCTTCATCAACTCTGTGAACTCTCGAGCTATAGCTGCTCTCACTTCTGGTTCAAAAGTGAAAGGTTGTTCGTCAACCAGTGTCTGCTCAGTTCCATGTACACTAACCGCCGGTTCAGTGTGAACACTTCCTTCTTCACTATACTCTTGGCGGGCAGGGGTCCTGCCGCGCCCACCGTTACGTCCACCGGTACGACCGTCGGTACGGCCCCCACCACGCCTTCCGCTCTTTCGTCCCGCCATTTCGTTCTATAAGACAAGGAATCCAATGTCATCACGCTAGTTAACAAATAAAATTCAACAAGCACTGTAAGATGTTAATATACACTGGCCATCTGCAATTAACCATTACACTACCTTTCGATTTCTATTTAACCACATTTGTGATTCCATCAGAACACAATTCCTTACCTAACCCTTTCTAATGCATACTGTATATGTAAATATATACTACCTTCATACCTGATGTTGTGGCTCGAGTTACCCGTACTGGCATCCGCTTTCGGTCCCGTTCACAGTTTAAGTTCAGACACTGGGAGTGTCCGAATCTCTCAAACTTTTGCTCTGATACCAACTTGTAAGGCCCCAAACCCGGGAGGCCTCATTTGTTGGATTTACTCATTCACGCACAGTTCTTAAACTTGAATATCAAATAACGTAGCGGAAAATGCTTCATTAAACATAACCACTACATTGTTCAACATGCGGAAGTGTAACATAGTCTATTACATAAACATAACATAAGCTAATCATAACGGGATGTCAGTCTTCATCTCATCCGGGTAACTCATCAAGCCGCCCAGCATCACTTTCCATCATCATAACCTGCCTTAACCTGAATGTGCATACTAAAAAGTCAGCTACGCTGGTGAGTTCTAGCTTTACATAAAACTTTAACATAATCATTTTGCCAAAAAACATAACATACATTTGTTTAACTAAAGCGTACGTAAAACATGCAATAACTTAACATCATCATAACATCGTAACATAACATCATAACATAAGTCAACATGAACCGAATCTGCGCCTTCTCATAACCGTCAATTCCATACATCGCATACCAGCGGATGAACTTAAGGCTCGTTACCTCTAAGTCATCCGTCACACAGGTCCCCTAAGGCTCGTTACCTCTAGGTGGACAAAACATATGTCTCCTGAGGCGGTTAGCTCTAGGTAGACCAACATATGTCTCCTAAGGCTCGTTACCTCTAGGTAGACCAACATATGTCTCCTAAGGCTCATTACCTCTAGGTAGACAGAACATAACATAGGCACTATTTCCCCGTAAGGAATAGTACCTTCCATTGGGATCCCGGTAATCCCATGGGTGACCGTCGTCACCCCATCATCAACCAGTTGTACAACCGTTAGCTAGCCACAAAGGCCCCCCGTAAGGGTGAGGCCAATACATACATACATACATACCTTAGCTCCCGTAGGAACTCGTGGCAGATTCGTTCATTCGTGACTTTCATAAAACCTTTACCTCTTTTTTTTAGTTAAAGCACATGTACGTTTTATTAAACAAAACAACATCTCTTTCGTAAACCTTTCGTAAACTTCGTTTGGCAAAACATTTCATAAACATCATCTCTTAAACATCATTTCATAAACATCATATCGTAAACATAGTACCGTAAACATCGTTTCGTAAACATTATATCGTAAACATCACATCGTAAACATCGTTTCGTAAACATCATTTTGTAAACCTCGTTTCGTAAACCTCATTTCAAAACATCATTCCGTATGTATGCACACCAGCCCAAAAACATTTAATTAAAACATTTAAAGAAGGGCTTCTAGAACTCACCTTATAAGTTAGCCTCGGTTGTCCTAAACGAAGGTCCAACAACGTCACTTCCGATCTGAATTGATTAGTTACATACACATCAGACCAAATCCCGACTCTAACGGTTTAAACATTCTAAACATACTGACTTTACTTAACCAGCCTGATGCATGCGCACTTAGCAAGTGCGCAGGGCCTTGTTCTTGCGTACTTAATAAGTGCGCAGACTTTGCTTCATGCGTACTTGATAAGTACGCATGACCCTCTTCATGCGTACTTGATAAGTACACATGATCCTCTTCATGCGTACTTGATAAGTACGCAGGATCCTCTTCATGCGTACTTGATAAGTACGCAGGATCCTCTTCATGCGTACTTGATAAGTACGCAGGATCTGTTTCCCCGCAAAAACCCTAACTTTCGCATTCGGGTCTGATCACGTCAAGATCCCGAACTTGTTTACATTCAAAACGTTTGCTTTTCATTAAGGAACTCAAATCTATGTTTTTCTTCCAATTTCATCCGTAAAAACATTACATTTTCGTCCAAAACCCGAAAAACCCCAAAACGAACAAAAACTCAGATCTAGGCTAGACCGTTACCTGTATCAAGCTTCTGATCCGGAGGTTCTTCTCACAAGCTCTGGAGCTACACTCTTCTTCAATCTCGGGTCGATCCGTCAACTTTCTCTCTCTACGATTTCTCTCTCTAGATGTTGCAAATGAGAGAAATGGGTGGTGACCTTGGCTATTTATAGGGGAGGCTCCCCTTCAAGCCCGCCAGCCCATCCGGCCCGACCCTTCATGCCTCGTTCGTTTATTCCGTTATTATAACTGTTGTTTTATTTTTGGGATGTTACAATTTATTTAAACAACATCATTATTTTGCTCAAGCAAAGCATCTATCAAGCCCTTGATTTATAAATATTACTGGAATATAAATTTTCAACAAACCTTTTTACCTTGTAAGAAAAATTTAATGCGACTCGTTTTATAAAACATTCTCTAAATAAATTATGATTTTGGTTTTGTTAAATAAAACCTTGGCTTAATTAGTAAATAATTTAGCTGTTATTTTTCCTTTGAAACACTCCCTTTATGATAATTAAAATCTAATAAAAAGGTTTTCCTATGAATGATCCATTTATTTAGATTATTCGACTCATTGGTTTCACCATCTTATTTATCTACAAACAAGGATAAATTACAATTACTTATTTATTTACAAACAAAATCAGTTATTCGTAAGCACATTACTCATAATATTTTCATAACCTCCTTGTTATCTTGCACCTTCGGTAATATATGAGTGCACTTGCCACTTCAAAGAGATGGATCTTTTCGCGTAGACATTAACCCTCCCTATAAACCTCAACGAGATCTAAAAAGCTAAAACCCAACTACCCACATTATACATAAACACCAAGACAACACGCTTGTCCGCAACACTCGACCACCTACAAAATTCGAGAGTTTACGTTACCCATAAGATTCAATAGCTTACACATGAACGTCCACAATACACATGAAACTCAGTTGTTTACAATATACGTGATACAAGATGGATTACATGATACATAAAATTTAGTTGCTTACAATATACATGATACAAGATTGATTACATGAAACTCAGTTGTTTACAATACACATGATACAAGATAGATTACATGATACATAAAACTTAGTTGCTTACAATATACATAATACAAGATTGATTACATGAAACTCAGTTGTTTACAATACACATGATACAAGATTGATTACATGATACATGAAACTTAGTTGTTTACAATATACATGATACATGATTGATTACATGATACATGAAACTTAGTTGTTTGCAATATACACGATACTAGGTTGATCACATAGTACCAAAAAAATTTTGATTGTTCACGATACAAGTGATACTCAATTTGTTTACATTATACATGAAAACTTATTTGTTCCCATTATACATGAAACTCATTTGGTTGCTACACACATGATACTAAACTATTCACATTGTATATGAACTCCATCTACTTACAATGTACATAACACTAGATCATACGTGTAACTCGAGCGTTTACATTATACACGGAAGTAAATTGCTTACAATTGTTGCAATTGACTGATCACATTATACGCAATGCATGATCATACACTTTATTCACTAAAGTTGAAAGCTGTAACACTTTGAAATTACTCGGAGTTTGACGTATTCTTGTTCAAACACGAGTAATCTATGAAACTTTAAGTTATACTACATTATTACTCTTTAGTTTCCTGACTGACCTTACTATATGGGGACACAGATATTTATTAGCAGCTTATACGTGAAAACAATACACATGAACTAAGTAATTTAGTGCCCTCTCTTGACCCGCACACAGCGGAAGAATCTATTCGGACCATGCGACGAATCGAGTAACTACAGGTGCACACGTAATTATAAAAGTCAGTGCATGGAAAACATAGTGAATTATGTCGTGTGTTATGACATAAAGCCTATCGTGATATATAGTAACGAAACTAATAAGGTATTATAAGGGCATGATGGATACGCCGCTGGTACTTCCTATATATAAGTGTTCTTGTCATATTGACAGAAGTAGCGTTGCTCGTGTCACGTGAAAATTTATGTCATTTTGACCTTGACCTGTGTTTGTGAAATCCCTTGACGAGTAACGCATCTTGAACATATTAGACTACATCCTAAACAAGTCTTGATCATCAAATTCTCATCGTTCTCATTTCAATGGATACATTTCATCATTGACGTCCAGAATATTACTTGGCACGGTCGCGCCATGCCCTGGCACGGTCGCGCCCAGTAGACATGGTCAGGCCATGCCCTGGCACGGTTGCGCCTCTTACCCAGTTGAAACGCAAATGCAGTCTTTAATCGCAAACCTGTTCGAATCCGTAGTTGTAATGCGTAGATTCAACCATTATTGTGCTGTTTCAAACCGTTCATCATTATTAATCATTGCGAGTTAACCACATTAGTGATTATGAAACCGAAACCGTCAATACCTTCATTTTCTACTATCAAACTTGTCCAATTCATGTATCATTCTCGAAATCAAGCATCTGCGCATGATATTCAAACTCCTGTGATCACCTTTCTCATATCAATTATGCCGGAGTCGCAGCAGGAGACGCCGGGGACCAACGTAACGGAGTCGGGACTGTGTTCTAGCCAATCCCCAACAATTCGAACTCCATTCTGGTAATCAAGCACTTCTGTAGATTCGTATTCACGTCTAGAACAAAAGCCCCAAACTAATTCGGGCTTACAACATCGATTTGAACATGAACCAAATCTAGGGTTCATCTCATTACGGATTTAATCGAAAACTAACCTAGACCCAACCTCAATGCAATTAATCTATATGGTTAGATTCGCAATCTTCAACTCAGTAAAAGCTCCATGAATTCAACCATTGTTAATACAAGAATTAGCCAGTTTGTTTTCTGGAAAAAAAATCCAGACACGGTCGTGCTAATGGGATAGCATGGTCGTGCCTCGTGTCCAGGCAAGGTTGTGCCTCCCGGCTAAGCACGGTCGCGTCCCATGCCTAAGCACGGTCGTGCCCCACCTTGGCACGGTCGTGTGTCTCGTGATAAGTCAATTTCTTTTTAGAAAATAATTTTAACATATTCTGTTTAACCCAAATTTCTTTATAAAAATTATTTTATAAAATCCTAAGGCCTGGGAATGTTTTATGAACCAAATTATCAACTTGGAAATTTTAAAACAATTATTTAATCCTTTCTAGCGGATTAAAAACTAGTAAATTCTAAATAAAAAGTTTATATAATTATTTTATTTAAAACCTATAGAAACTATTCCCCTTTCTCAATTTTTAGTGTAACTTATATTTTCTTTAATTACTTTTAGAATTTATAAATAACTAATTTAACTATTTAACTAATTGAGACATTATAATTATTTATATAAATATTAGTCGAACATTTATTTGTAAACAAGATAACATATATATATTATTAGTATATATATACTCATATATTCAGTCCTTTATTAACAAACAAGTTATTGCTATTTAAACGAACATATTATTTTATTAATAACAAAGGTATATACAACATTCAATCTAGTCCAATACCTTCATACGTTAGTCCTTTGTGCATTTTTCATTGATACATATATAAATCCAATCATAGGTTAAATTCGTGTTAGCTAAACAACTTGCGAGACTACTCGTACTTGTGATTTCAAGCTACAGATCCCAAAGTGAGTTTACATAGCCCCTTTTTATATTATTTATATTTTTTGGGTGGAACATTAGTTTCAAGTATACAATGTTACAAATTACACAATACAATTCCACCCTACATTCATGTGTGCAATTTGAGCCTTATGCTTGAGTACTAGGTGTGCAAACTACAATTTTATTTGCAATTTACATGTACAATCATTAACTACACAAGTCGACGGTTAACAATGATAGATCTATTGAGTCTGACAAACCCACCCAGGTAGGATGATTGTTACCGACAACACATTTTGGTTTTTGCATGCTAGTTACAATGGTTTGATTGTACAATTTGATTTCACAATAGTATCTCTCCATATTTGCCTTATTAACCATGATTTGTATGGATTGTATGCACACAACACAATACTACCATTTAGAGTCAAAACCTATATATACTCACCAACATTTTAGTTGACATTGTTTTAACCATGTTTCAGGTACGAATGTTTGAGATTAATCAAGTTTACTACACTTAAGTTGTGGACCTAGATAATAAAGGAACTTGTTATGTATTTTGAAATTCATGTACTTTGTTGAATATTTGTTTGGTTTGAATTTAAATGTGATGATTTAATATATTATAACTTAGTCAACCATGTGCTCATGAACAGTCTACACGTCCGCCTCGACGTATTCCGCCGTCGGTTGGAGTGACATATACATACCCCCTTTCATTGATTTTTCATTGTTGCACCCCCTAAGTTTTCAAATAAATAAAATTCAAATCTTTTTGTTTTTGTTTTTGTTTTTTTTTTATTTTTGTATTTTTGTTAATTAGACATTGTAGGTAAAAAATTATTTTTCAGGGGGTATGTATATCCTAACCCGTTTCTATTTTATACAAAGTGCTTTTAAACTTAAAAACACGGTTTTATAAATAACGATTATTCGAAAGGGTAAAATTTATGTGGGGGGGTGGGGTACGACAAGTAGGAGGGGGGAGGGATATACGTTTTATTTTATATAAAGTGTTTTTAAACTTAAAAGAACAGTTTTAGAAATAATGATTTTTTGAATGAGCTAAAATGATAAGTTTAAAAGTTATTTTTTCAGGGGGTGGGGGGTGCGACAAGTAGGAGTGGGGATATGTATGGCCTAACCCATTTTTATTTTATAGAAAATGTTTTTAAACTTAAGAAAACGGTTTTATAAATAGTGATTATTCAAGAGGGGTAAAATGGAATGGGGGTACAACAAGTAGGAGGGGGTACGTTTTATTTTATAGAAAGTGTTTTTAAACCTAGTTTCACAAAATCAAAACCTCCTTCAAAACCAGCTGATGGTCTTCTATATCACCCCACCACACACACGTATCATTCAGGGCCGTTCATGAGATTTCGGGTGTCCTGTGCGAGTTGAAAAGAATGGGACCCTTTATATGTGTGTGTGTGTGTGTATGTATATATATAAATTTATTAATACGACGATAGTTGTTATAAAAAAAATTTATTATCTACGAGTAGGGTCGTCCCTGAGATTTCGAATGTCTTGCGTGACTAGTAAAAATAGGCTTCTAAAACGTAAGTTTCAATAAGTCAATAACCAATAAACTAATAAACTTAATCAAATAAGTTTCAACTAATAAGCCAAAATATTTTTTTAAACAAGCGTTTCTACGTATAAAAAATTTTATGACTAACAATTATATGGAATAATAAATCCTAAATATAATAACATATATTAACTAATAAATAATCTATCAATATAAATAAAATTAAAAAGCAAAATTCACATACAAATAATAATTATCAATAAAGAAATAAAACTAAAACTATTAGGTAATGAGTTTGTATTGTATATTTGTATCTCATCTTGAAATAGAAAAAAATTGTAGTGTAGTAGCTAGAAAGTGAATTAGCATAGGAGGTAGAAACCTGACAGGTTTTCTAGACTCTCAGTACCCTCTTTTATCTAAACAATATTTTTTGGTATTTAAGCTTTTAAAAGAGGAAAATTCCATAATAATTTAATAAAGATATATTTCTTCTACCATGTTCGCTTCCCCTCTTTGATAACACCGACGCATCTCTGCAACTGGCCGGAAAATTTTCAAGTATGTTATTTCTATATTATTTTTCTTACTAAAATTTTCAAGTATGTTATTTCTATTTTTTTTCTTACTTCAAGCATTCGGACAGTTTTCATCTCTGTAAGGGTTCACCCTATATTTTTTTATTAAGTTCATCCCAGTTTTTCTATATAGCTTTCTACTACAATTTTAAAACTCGGGGGTTCCGATGAACCCTCCTGCCCTATGTAAATTCGCCCCTGCAGAGGGGTATGTATAGCCTAACCCTAACAAATATGATACAAACTATTCGAACATAAATAGTGCACAAAAGTAGCAAATTGGTAACAACGATGATTTCAAAATTAAAAAGTCTATATAAGTTTGTAAGTAGGTAAAGTGAAAGTTAAGTAGCCAATAATTTTAGGGGTTGACGTGATCCTTTCAAGGAATGTCAAGCTGTTAAATGTTTCAAATCTTTTCTGAGGATTTGTTCTTGTTTTCTCAACAAGAATTGCCATTCGAGATCATCACAAATGAATGTTGATTAACCTTTAAAGGTGTAATGCGGTGATAAATTGTTGGAAATGTTAGAAATCATGCCCTTCGCGTACACACCAAAACACGATTTTGAACAAACTATGTTCGACTCTATTGACACGGTTTCCGGTGAGAGAGACTTCAACCGGTCTCCATGTTAACAAGAGCTCCTCTAATAAGCCTATCAGGGCCGGCCCCAAGAATCCACGAAACGTTTTGGGCCCGGGAAAAGTAATAAAAAAGCTGGTCTCGATAAATTTTTTTATATGTAATGGGTTTAAATATATACATTTTTGTGTCTTTTTTTTGTTTTAGTTTAATAGTTTAAACAATTATGGGTTTTTGAATGACAACCTTTTAAAGAGAGAAAAAAAATAGAAGAGAAAAGAAGAAATAGTACACATGAAAAATAAATAGTGTTGATGTCAAGACTTGAACCTGTGACTTTTACATTTTCTTGCAATAGTATTTTCAATTGCACCAAGGAAACTTTGATGTACAGAAAATGAATGTATAAACTAAATATACTATTTAAAACATATACAAAATTTTTAAAAACTTCGGGCCACGCAAAAGATCGGGCATGGAGCCGTGGCCCACCCTGCCCCTCCCTTTGGGCCGGGCCTGAAGCCTATAACTCACGTTCTGTCTCTACTGATACTTTTTCCTACACAAAAACAACGCGTTAAGTAGTCAGAGCGAGGGGATAATCCCTATAACAACCTTCCGGCGTGAGAATCAGTCTATCTGGTGAATAAAAGTGATGAGAAATGTAGAAATAGAGAAAGATAGAGAGATGATGTATGAATTCTGTTGTGCATACCAGTATTCGCTTTCTCATTCTCTTATATAATTGGTTGGAGAGTGTGGGGGTCGGGGGGCCTACCCTAAGGTCATGCATAAATCATTTCTTTTTCTATTGGTGGACATGATTTTCCTCAATCAGGGCCTTCCACGTGGCCTTAACCGTCTGGAGTGGTCCCCTGAGCTTTGGGCTGAGAACCATTCTCGATGGGTTGATGGATTTTTGGGCTGATGGGTTTTTGGGCCTCTCCTCTTTAGACTCTTTTATTAATATTGAAACCAAAACTATAATTAAACCCATTACATTAACTCCATATATATATTAAGCTAATCTTAACTCTATTCCAACTCAAACTCAATTAAAACAATTAAATAAATTTACTTCTAGTTAGACTCAAACTATATAAAATACCAAATAAAACTTTTTTTGAACGGCCAAATAAAATCTAACTAGAAATTGTACCCCGCGCCCTGCAGCGGGGACCGGACCTTAAACGTTTGAGGTGATGACATTAACGTGGCTAACCACAAAAAAACGTGGTTAAATAATTTTTTCCCTGCGCTCCGCGGTGGAAGACGGACCCTAAACATTTGAGGCGATGACACTAACGTGGCTAAGCAAAAATAAAAATGTAGTTAAACAGAGAAACGTAGGCGCGCACTCCACGACGGAAAACAGACGTTAAACGGTTGAGGCGCTGACATTAATGTGTGCCTAAGTACAAAAAGGAAACATATAAAATTAATGTTGGTAAATAAACATGATAAAATACAGTTATATAACGGTACCGACGTTTTTTTGTCGACATCGGTCTAATTTTTCACTCTACCCGCGCGTTGCGGCTAATCAGTACGATTAAAAAAAATGTACGCGCGTTGCGGCGGGGCAGCACGATCAAAAGAAATGTACGCGCAAAATAAACTAAAGTTTTTGAGAAAAATCATATTATATATACTAAAAGGGGTAAA
Organism: Smallanthus sonchifolius; assembly: GCA_023525975.1. NCBI lineage: Eukaryota > Viridiplantae > Streptophyta > Magnoliopsida > Asterales > Asteraceae > Smallanthus > Smallanthus sonchifolius. Next base: position 17,954,889 of record CM042033.1, read on the forward strand.
CTCGAAATTTTAAAAACTTAAGGGGTCAAAGTGAAAATTTTCAAAGTAGAGGGGCTAGTAGTGCAATTTAACTAAAGTGCAGGGGGTGTGTTTGTCGGTGGGAAACCCCACCGACATTGCTAATTGAGTAATAGTGTAATTAATTAAACATCGTTGGCCATTTGGTGCAATGGTAGCCCTAAGACTTCCCATAGTGGAGGTATTAGGTTCGAATCCTGGTAACAACAAAAAAGGGGTATGTGACCAGTCAGGGAGTTTACCTAGTTGGGGGGTTCCTCCTGTGGTGGGCTACCTGGATATTATAGGTGTTGCCTCAGGGAAACCTAATTATCATAGAATATCTAGGTGTTGCCGAAAAAAATAAAATAAAAAAAATTAAACAAATCTTCTTTTTTCTCCCGTGATTATCTCAACCCAACCTATTCAAGATTAACGTCTTTAGGAAATATCAACTCAAATTGGTACAAAATGTTGGAATAAAGTTTGAGTTCAAATGTTTAAAGGTTCATTATAATAAAACAAGTTGAAGGGTGTTGCCGGATATAACATAATCATGAGGGTTGATCGGGACATAAGGGAAGTTAAATGTTATACTTGTTTAGAAACAAGGCACATTATGTAATTACATAATGGTACATAATTACCTAATCACGTAATGATACATAATAATCACATATCATGTGAAAAGGATCGTTTTTTAAACTATAGTAATAGTTCAAATTAAAGATAATAAAATCCCTTATTTATGGTATACTTTTTTTTAAAATAATAAAGTATTTAAAAATTATTTGATTTAAAAAAAAAGGTGAAACTGGATTGAACACAAAAAAAAAAATCTAACAATGATGGGTATTTCTTTTAGTCATTCTGGTCCTATTTTAGGTAACTTTTTCTTTTAATCTTAATCATTGAATTAGTGGATGTTCCAACACAAAATTTTCCCTTTGTATTTTAACCAACCTCACAAATATAAAAACACACATATATATATATATATAAGGAAGAGTTCATTTCAAACAACAAATATTTACGAGAACAAGAAAAACTAATGACAACCATTAGATTATTTAATGAATGGTTCAAAATTAACAATAAAGTATTAGTAATTGATTAGAAAATAAAGGGGAATAAATAATAACAAGGGGTAGTATTGGAATTAACATGATCTTTCAGATTAGTTCCTAATTTCTCTCATATCTATTAGCTGAAATTTAAAAACCACCTACTTTCTCTTTTTAAATAATTATTCTCTCCCTCTCTCATTCTTCATAATCGTCGTCATCTCAGATTGGTGGGGTTATCAGAGTTTTGAGAACATGAGCAGTGCCCTCGGTTTGTAAGGAGGTAAATTAAAATCTTTTTCTGTTATTTTATTTGTGATTTTAAAACTTTTTCACCAAGATTTGAACCACTTTTGGGTTTTTATTTTTCTAAACCCATCATCACAACAAGTTAAATAGATTTGTACTTTAAATTAGTACAGAAATCATTGAAATATTACTGTTTTTCGACGATCTGTACCTTACCTTTTTTACAGAGTAAATTACCGTTTGCGTCCCTTTGGTTTACACGATTTAACACAATCTGTCCCTAACATAAATTTTTAACGCTTTGAGTACCTGTGGTATACAATCTGTAACACTCTGAGTCCCTGCGCCTAACTTTTTTAAATTCTTTCCGTTAAGTTTAATTTCGACATGCTGCGGATAGTTAAGTTTTGATGTTGATCTAGTTAAGGCTATCCGCAGATACCGCTGTCGAAAATAAACTTAACGGAAAGAATTTAATGAAGTTAGGCTCAGGGGCTCAGAGTGATACATATTGTATACCACATGTATTCAAAGCGTTAAAAATTCATGTTAGGGACGCATTGTGTTAAATCATGTAAACCACAGGGACGCAAACGGTAATTTACTTTTTTTTATATTTCTAAAGTTTTCATGTATAATATTATTTTGTTTTTGTGTAGGATAATTTTTATTATGTGTAAGATAAATTTCGTTACGTGGAGAATAAGTTTCTTACGTGTATGATTCGAAAGGACATTCCTCGTTAATTGTGATTAACAACAACCAACAAAAACAAGCATCATTGTCGTCCATAGTAGATCAAAAACTCAAGAAGGTGGATGGGTCAACATATATTGCTGGGTGAGAGAAATATATTTGAAAAATGTTTTATGGATCCAAAAATGCATAACTAAAATATTGTCTCCAAGGCTTACATTTTTTTCAACCTCGTTTGTGTAAGTTATTCTCTCTAAATTTAGTAGTTACACACGACACATTCATATGTGTAGGTCGTTATCTCTTTATATAATTTTGGAATAGTTTGTGTAGGAATAATCTCTTCGTATATTTTTGGTGTAGTTTTTTATTTATGTTAACATTAAATATGATAAAAAAAATCAAAAAATTTGGTACCTACATACTGTCACACCCCAACAAGGCGGAAGTATAAGATGTAACCGGTATATCGCATTGAACACAAGTACAAGAGAAACTTAAAGGAAAATTATGCATTACATTGAACCATACTACATGCTTCTAATGAAAGTACAAATACAAGAAAAATATCTAAAACAGTACAAAGTGTCTAAATGTCTGACTACAACCAAAGTATATAATCATGACTAGAAACAATAGTTCTAATCCAAAAGCGAGCCCTCATAAAAATCTCTTCTTCAATTCTGTTTACCTGAAAGCATGTTTCGAAAACGGGTCAACTATATAAATAGTTGGTGAGTTCGCAGGTTTTGCGACTCTATAAAAAGTTTCGGATAAAAATCCAAAGTGATCAAAAATCCATTGATCGAGTACACATGTATTAGACAACATATTACCATGAGCCGCAATCAAAGCCTCGACGAAATAAAAATAAAGTACCCTATACGGAAGTCTAATGCAAACAACCGCCTAAAAAAATTGGCTAACTTTGCGCCCAAGTGACCCTACAAGTCTGGTTGGCGCGACCAAACCATGAGCGGGGGTGTCAACCTAAGTAGTACTACTCAAAATTCCCAACGGCTACGCTCAGCTAATTGATTGTCTAAAATTGGGGACTTTAAGGCATTATAAAAAAAATTACTCATGTAATCAAGGTATCATGTAACATGTGACTAAAAAAAATGAAACAGCTTTCCCCCAAAAACAGTAAAAAAAAAAGTAAGTAAAAAGAGGGCCGCGAAACTCACCTAGACAATGCGGACGAGTGATGCGACACAGTCGATAAAAACCGATAAAATCCGAGTCCTAACAAGGTCCTACTAGTCAAGTGGACACAAACAATGCATTTAGGACTCCTAAATGTTGTGACCAAGTCAACAAAACAAAGTGGCTATGTAATCGGTTGCATACCCAAACCCGTGCATACGCGTACGAACTGTTAGAAATTGTAAAACGACTTTTATATAAATTTGTGACCTTAAAACCTTAAGTTTTAGATTTTAATAAAGAACATCAATAGTTATAAAGTCATATATAATAAATTCTCAAGTCAAGGATTCGTTTGATCAAAAACGCGGTTACGCGCGTAAGGTCCTGTTTACGGTTTGAAAATCCGATACGTCCGAAATTAGGGTTTTAGTGTGATACTAGCACCCAATTTAAAAGTCCAAATTTATGTTTTTAATGTGATCATACTTCTGTCTAAAATTCCCTAAAACATTTTATAAAAACAATTTTATACAAAAATTCCCAAAAATAGTAACTTTTTATAACGTTTTAATGGACCAAAATTTCAAAACCATATTTAGACATAAATTTACTGCTTGAAACTTCCACAAATTGATAATATACATAAATACTAATTTTTGACCAATTTTCATAATTTTTTAATATCCAGATTATTTATTATGATTATAATATTGTTAAAATTTCACAAATTCTGGAAAAATAGTTAAACTTGTCAAAACTTAACAAATTTTTACCAGATTAGTAATAGATCCATATGAGATTTCATTAAAAGTTTCAAGTCCTAATGTAGTCCAGAAGTATATGATCCCAAATTTATCCGTTAAAATTTCATAAATACCAAACACCAACTTAGACAACTCCAAATTTCATGAATTTTGGACAAGAATCATGTTTTATCATAAACTAATTACTGACCAAATTCAAGATTTTTCCAATACTCAGAGGTATTTTTCCCAATTTTCATGTATTAAATTTGTAGTAATTTTAATAAATAATCTATAAAGAGTTTGGTTACCAAAATTTCTAGATCAAACTTTTTGTATAAATACTACTGTTTATAAATAAATTTGGGTGTTAAATCATATTTTTAGAAAAAATCCATCAAAACAATTGTCGTATAAAAATAAATATATTAGTTTCATTTTTTGTTTCACGTAAAATCGGGTTGGGTGTATAACCTAATAACCACTAAAAATATCAAATATCTCAATACTAAATATTTTCGGGTTCAATTCCCAAACAATGACTTATAAAACTATTCTAACATAAAATCAAAGCTTAACGGGTAAAGTTTATACCTTCCGTATATATGGTTCGCGTACGCGGAACCTCCCGTATCATATGCAATACGAACCAAAAACACCATTAGGATCGTTTTTATCTCCCGAGCATTCCCACATGCTCAAAATTGACATGCAATGCCGTTTCAATGGAATGCAACCCGATCAATTTCCTGTTTTCGATCCTAGAAATTGTTACAAACTTTTCGTATTCAAAAATATACTTCCCAACATCTAATCGAAATTTCCTTCTATTAAAACATTCATATATGTGCTAAGAAACTACTGTCCAAAAATCGTCACGATCCAACGGTCGGATCTCCGGGGATCGACGATTATTTGAGACCAAGTTTTTCAAATCCGAAAATCCGATCAGTCCCATTCGAGGGTATGAAAAGCATACCTAGAGAGCTCTGATTAAATATTCCTCCGGTAGGGTTTTGTATCTATGAGTTGAAAAGATCATATCCAAAATTCATGCATTTCTAACGGTCGGATTTTCGGGGATCGTCCGATCTTTAAGACTGCATATGCATAAAACTTTCTGGGCAGAATTTAAAAACTCTTTTTAACAAATTTAAGCAAGGATTTAGACAAATCTGAGCTTACCATTGCGTTCGTAGCGTCGAGAAATGGTTCTAGGGGAAAAACGGGCTTCGGCCGCCACCGGCCACCGCGCCGGACCACCGTTGACCGCCACGCACCACCGCCGGACCACCACTACTTCGCCGGAATCCTCTCCAGCCCTCTCCACTCTCTCTCTAACTTTTACTGAATTTTTGAAAAATGAGAAAGTGGGTGAAGATGGGGTATTTATAGCCCCTGTGGTCTCCGATCGCGTGTCAGTTTTTCGCTTAAACGAACCCGATAAAAATAGTGGCTTTATTTTACTCAAAAATAACTCGTTAGAATTTAATATTTTCTCTCGAGTCCTTGCGTCTCGTAAATATATATCCTTTCAGATTTAAATTAAATTTTACGAAACTGCTCGACTCGGGTGTTAACACGTATAGACCTGAACTTGATCAATTTTTTGACATTATAACACCAAAATAAATCTTGCTATTATCTTCCGTTCACTAACGAGTTCCTTTCGTATGAAAGTATATTTCAATATAATAATAATACTATTATTATACGAACTCGTCGAACACAGGTGTTGGCCGTAAAAGTCACGGTTGTCACATTCTCCCCCAGTTAACAGAATTTCTTCCCGAAATTCAACTGGCATAATAGTTGACAAGTTCTTTTTCTTAACTTGATTCATGTATGATCATCAAGGAAAATCTAGTTTCCTAGATATAGCATGAAGATTTGACAAATCAAGATCTAAGAATAACCGAGGGTAGGTTACATCTAGTTAGGCTCAAAAGCAAATTGAATAATAATGAGAGAAAAATCCTTCGAATTCCAAAGAATCTATAGATCATTGATTTACTGAATCAGTCAAACGGTACACTGTTGATGTTATTCGGAAGATTAAGAAATCCGCCAAATAATGATCTACACAGGTATACAAAGTTGGTACAAATCTAAAATGATGTTATGTTACAAAATCCCGGTGATGTAGTATCCTTTTATAAGCAAGGAAAAGTATCATTCTGTTTGTTTCCATTAAGGAATACTATTATAAATAGTAACCATAAAATTTTAACAGGGGATTTGCTATTAAGGTTCAAAGAATCGGTAGAATCACCACGACTCATTGAAATAAAAATGCGTCACAGCGATAACAAATACTATAGGTTATGAAGGATGATCATATTATGTACTTAGAATACATATAGATAACACCTCGTTAAAATGAAACTTTTCGTCAATACGAACTTTTTTAGGTGGTATAATTACGAATTCGTCGGCTAAACACCTTTTGAGACTCGATATACGATAAGCATCGTATATACCATTAAGCTCCTGAGGTAGTTTCAGTTTGTACACAACAAGACCAATCAAATGATTATTACCAACCTCAACACAAAAAAATGGTGATCAACCTTTGTGTCAAAACAGAGCCTCTAATGGCGCTCATTTAATGCTAGTGTGATAACTGTTAGAGTAAGGAAATTTGACCAAAGGTAAAAGAGTATCCAAATTACCATCAAATTCTATCACACAAGCCCTGAGCATATCCTCCAAGGTATGAATAGTTCGTTCACTTAGACCGTCAGTTTTGAGGATAGTAAGCGTTGCTCATATCTAAGCGCGTTCTCAAAGCTTTCTGTAGTGTCTGCCGAAAATGGGATGTAAAACGACTATCCGTATCGAAGATAAAGGAAACAGACACTCCATGCTTGTTACAATTTCACTACTATACAGTCGAGCTAGCTTTTCTATCTAGAACTCCTCTCGGATAAGTAGAAAATGTGCAGAGCTCGTTAATTGATTAACAATGTCCCAAAATGAATCATAGCCGCCCAATGTTCTAGGCAGGCCTAGTAATGAAATCTATTGAAATTTGTTCCCACATCCCTTTGTGGAATCTCAGGTTGTTGTATGTACTTATTGTTAGTAATAGTAATTACTCATAATGGTCAGTACGTTGTTGCGTTATAAGGCGACACAACATGGTTGGTGTGTATACAACATAACCGTATAAGTAGATACAAGGGAATTTTGAAAATCACCATAACAAAAGGACGAGATTCACACTTCTTGTACTAGAATTGAAGAGTGATGATTAGTCATTAGAGAGTGAATTAATAACGATTAATCCGAGCTTAATGGTTTACAAAGCAAGTATATAATGAGTACCAATATGATTGTACCAAACTCGAGTCGTTAAACCGAAGATTAACAAACATAGAAGATTATACTAAGATTCTGTCGAGATAAATTTGCTAAGAGTCAAATTTACTCAATCCTATGAAATGTTATAGCAAATGAGTCATCATCATAAAATAGATGTTAGCGATGACCCGGTGCTATGTAACCTCACCACAAAGCATTAGGATTCGGTACTAACTCGCGTGTTAGTCTCGATATAATATAACCGTGTTTGATGATTTTTAACTAAAGGATCGTATACATATTGCCCAAGGTTAGCAATGAGTTATACTAAAAATCAAATCTCCACAAGATCTAGATATCGAAAGTGACTAAAGATCCAGAACGATCTAGTCAAGTAGATTAGTTAAAAGACTAGGTGCAAGTTCAATATTTGGACATTGAATTGACTAACACCAGAATAACGGTCAGAAATGGAATTCTGAAATTTTAACAAGAAGTCCATATCAAAAAGATGGTCTACTCTTCACATCGAGTCAGCCAAATTTGATAGGATAACATTAGACGTCTGCATCTTTCTTGATGTGTATTGAAATGATTCGGAAGTAATCCGCTATTCAGCTAGATGAGGAAATAAACAGTCACATTGTGGAAATAATCTCATAAAAATAGTGTCCCCCGAAAATGATTATGAGCTTGATAACCCACAAAATGGGTAGACTTTGATATAATATCATTGTCAATTTAGCCCGGGGTTTGATTCTCATAAAGTAGACGTCAAAAAAAAATAGGAGAGGATCAAGTAAATCTTCAGGAATTTGTCAAATGTGAGGACGTCATGCTCATAGGTCCCTTAAAGATAATGCAATCCCAAGCGGATGTTCAAGAGAGCAGAGTAAACTATGATTTGTCCCTTGTTACTCTTCGTGGTAGCGTACAACTTTAATTGGTTAAGAATTGTAGAACATAGAAATAAATTCAAAATTGCTCTCCTATGATTTTAGGACACATCTTTCAAATGATAAGGTTTTCAAATTTCAACTTAGGTCCTCGCTTTCCATTAAAGTCAGTGAAAATGGAACATAAGATTTCAGAGTTTGTCCTTAGATCTCGCGTTGAAGATGGTCGAATTGATTATCTGCCAAAAACTGGTAGTACAGTATGCCTGCAACTTTCTTGGCTTTCGAATGGTGTTGCTATGACTTATCATTTAGTATTTCACTAATATTGGTTATAGCCTTAAAATCCTTTGCATAAGGGTTTAAGCCGTAAATTTGATGGAATGAGTGTTTGAATGTCATAGATTCTTATTCCTTCAGGGCATGTGTTAAGAAGTCGTTTCTTAACCGTATATGCTTTCTAACTATAGGAGACGGAGAGTAAGGGGTGCATATACGTCTCTACCTAGTTGGAAATCAGAAAGCCAATCAACAAAATGACCATTTGAGGGAGAGCAAGTACAAAAAGGATATGAGACTATCCTATTCGAATCTACATGGATAGTGTACGCAGAGTAACAAATTAGGATAATCACCATAAATAAACTTTGAATGATGACTAATAAAATTTTCGGTACACAAAGAATCATTCCAACATAAAGTTTCATTTTCTCCATCAAAATGGTATTCAATAAGACATCGAAGCACCAGGAGAAATCAAGATTTGCAAAACATACGTAGCAATGTTCACCAAAAAGGGCATTAGTTTCATACTAAGCCATAGCTATCTCAAAATGAATTTTTTTTATAAATCCAACTAAAAGAAACCTGAGCACAAGCCGCTCAGTGATCATAGTAAGAATACAGATGATAGAAATAAACACGACAATGAACGTTGTAAAGATGGCTCCTCCTAAGTAACAAGTTTCTCAAGTTAGGTTCCACTATATGAGCGTCGCGGTTAAGATAATCGGGGATTGAGTGTACCAAATTACCATAGTGAGTGCAGAGCACTTGTAATGGAAATTTCAAGTATGTGTAAGACTGAATTATTAAAAATATTTATCAGGAGTATACTGAGAATGACAAACACCGAAATGAGGATTTATACGAACGATCGTATAGAAAGGTTATATTGTCTAAGAAAAAGATGCTTATATTTCTTTAAGGAATTTCTCCATCATATTGTTACTCCATCGATATTAGAGTGCATTCGAATTATAAGATAAAATACGAGATTATACCGAGACCTCCGATGATAGTCGTACACTTACTGCAAGTGTCGAGCGTTGTAAAGTCCCATACTGAATTTACGTGGCCAGTAAAATATCAAGGGATATGATTTAGCAAGTAAAATAGATGAGAGAAAATCTTCGTTTCTCAAGATTCAGTAAGGAGTTGATTAGATCAAATTCGAATTTCTCTTGTTCCTTCAGAACTGCGAGAACGTTACATGAAGATCTATTAGGGGAGTCAGAAATGTTGAGGTCTGATTCACGCTAGACTGAGAGTCGTCACATGCGTTGATAAACATATAACAAAATTGAAATGAGAAAATCTTTAGCTGGATCTCAAAAATGAAGCAATACTTAACAAATAATTTCCAAATCCGGTCCAAATACCAAGGTTAAATCAACTGAGAATAGATCTCTTCAGTGTCTCGGTCTAAATTGTCATGCACAATAAAACTTGATAAGAGTTTTGGATCCATTACGATTCAAAGATAAAAAGACGATATAAATTCCCATGTCACATGAGGTATCCCATCACATCATTTGATGTCTTTGGCTCAACCCTAAGGTGACGTTAGTTTCGATCAATATTTGAATGACTGGGAATCGGGGTTAGAAATATAGATTAATCATGAACATTAACTCAGACAGTAAGGCTCACTAGGGTTCTCATGCACTGCAAATTATGATTACGTGTGCACCCGTAATGATAATTTACTTTGCATGGTCCCTACAATGTTTCCTCTATCTCGAGCTCTCAGCTAAAAAAAAGAAATTGGAATGTTCATTGGATCACGTCATCGTGTTGCACTTTCGCGTAAAAGTGTGGATGTTCTATCTGATCACTTTTAATTATTTATACCAATACTCATGGATCTGAAGACTAAGGCTGTTGTAAGATGGAGGTAATGATAGAGGGGCACAACCAGCGTCCTCTAACAAAGAAAAAGTGTGCGGTGGAAGTTAGGCAGTAATAATAGGGCAGAGATCCCCAAATCAGAGTCGAGCAAGTCATGCTACAAATTTGTACATATACGTGGATCCAATGATCCAACAAAACAAACAAAAAAAAGTTTATGGGTCTCCTGACCCGTAGAGTTCTCTCCCGTTTAGTCCTGCTTCTCCACCTCGGGTTCCCTTTAGATCGAGCAATTATGGCTGCCATATCTCATGGCGAAAGTTCTAGCCATCCAATCCAGCGGATCACCAAAGCAAATATATACCGCACAAAGTGAAAACAGTAGATCTTAAATAAGAAAGTCGACTCCAGAACTGGAGTAGATGCAGGTGCGATGTAGACTTGTAACATCCCAAAATGTCGAGAAATAAAGTTAACGAGTTCAATCGGGCCGAAGTCGGGCAGGGTCAGTCGCGAACCGGGCTTGGGGAGGTCTCCCCTATAAATAGCCAAGGTCATCACATGTTTCTCTCATTTGCAATTCTAGAGAGAGAAAAACCGTAGAGAGAGAAAGTGTCGGAATCACACAAGATTGCACCCGCTCGTGTCTCTTGCACTCGTGAGAAGAACCTCCGGTTCAGAAGCTCGATTCAGGTAACGATCCGACCTAAATCTGAGTTTTAGTTCGTTTTTGGGTTTTTCGGGTTTTGGGTGAAAATGTAAGGTTTGAACGGATGAAACTGAAAGATAATCATGGATTTGAGTTCCTTAATGGAAAACGAACGTTTTGAATGCAACAGGTTCGGGATCTTGACACGATCAGACCCGAATGCGAAAGTTAGGGTTTTTCGCGAAGAACAGGTCGTGCGCACTTGCTAAGTGCGCACGGAGCAGGTCCTGCGCACTTGCTAAGTGCGCAGGAGGAGGGACCTGCGCACTTGCTAAGTGCGCAGGAAGCATGGTCTGCGCACTTGCTAAGTGCGCAGACATCAGAACTGGTTAAGTAAAGTCAGTTTGTTAGAATGGTTAAACCGTTAGAGTCAGGATTGGTCTGATGTGTATTTAACTAATCAATTCAGATCGGAAGTGACGTTGTTGGACCTTCGTTTAGGACAACCCATATTAGCGTATCAGGTGAGTTATTTAAATGTTTTGTTAAATGTTTTGGGCTGGTGTGCATACTTACGAAATGATGTTTTAACGAAATGATGTTTTAACGAAATGATGTTTTAACGAAATGATGTTTTAACGAAACGATGTTTACGAAAGGAAAGGTTACGAAGTGTTTTTGCCAAAAAGGTTTACGAATGTTTATGAACGGTCTAAATGAGGAAAGGTTTAATGAAAAGGGAAAGAGGTAAAGGTTTAGATAAGTCATTACAAATCTAATCTGTTAAATGAATGGAATTGACGAATTAAGTCTGGGAATGAGATTCCCAGCCTTGTGGTAGATTATGGACAGCGAGCCATAGTTGCCATAAGAACAACAGGGGTAGTGTCTTAGTGGCCTGCCAATGGTTTTGATGTTGTACAACTGGTAAGGGAGTAACGACGGTTACTCGGGTGATGACGATCATCCTAAGTGAACGGTAATGGGAAATTAATGACGGCGATACGTAACGGTTAATTTCCAAAGGAAAGATGCGTGTTGGGCAATGACGGCGATACGTAACGGTTGAGGTAATGGGAAATCAATGACGGCGATACGTAACGGTTGATTTCCAAAGGAAAGATGCGTGTTGGGCAATGACGGCGATACGTAACGATTGACCCCACGTATTGAATGGTTGTGGCAATGACGGCGATACGTAACGGTTGCCCACAACATCAAGGGTCCCTTCGGGGACACAAAGACGCGTAACGATACAGAATTAAGATAATAATGTATGGCTTAAATGAATGTTAAAAGTTTTAATGAACGATCCGTTTAACGGTGTTTATGATTATGATGTTGATGATGATATGGGTACGAAACCTTTTTTAAAGATGTTATTATTACATGCTTTTGTGAAAGGTTTTACTAAATGAATGAATGATATCTTTTTGGCAAATGTTGATGTTAAAGTTTTTATGAAATGCTAGAACTCACCAGCGTAGCTGACTTTTTAGTATGCACATTCAGGTTAAGGCAGGTATGGACGATGGACGGTGGTGCTTGGCAAGCGAGAAGAGTTACCCGGCCGATCATGAAGACTGGCATCCCGTTATGAGTTGTTTATGTTAAGTTTATGTAATTGACAATGTACGCTTCCGCATGTATGAACAAGTTTTTAGTTATGTTGAATATATGATTCCGCTGCGTTATTTGATATTCATGTTTAAGAACTGTTTGTGAATGTGTAAATCCAACGAGTGAGGGCTCCCGGGTTTGGGGCCTTACAAGTTGGTATCAGAGCAATAGTTTGAGAGATTCGGACACTCCCAGTGTCTGAACTTAAACTTTGAATGGGACCGAAAGCGGATGCCAGTACGGGTAACTCGAGCCACAGCATCAGGTATGAAAAGTAGAGTATGTGTATGTAGTATGCCTTAGGAAGGGTTAGGAAATGACTTGTGTTCTGATGGAATCACAAAGGTGGTCAAATAGAAATCGAAAGGTAGTGTAATGGTTAATTGCAGATGGCCAGTGTATATTAACATCTTACAGTACTTGTTGAATTTTATTTGTTAACTAGCGTGATGACATTGGATTTCTTGTCTTATAGAACGAAATGGCGAGGAGAGGGAACGGAAGGCGTGGTGGCCGTACCGGTGGTCGTACCGGCGGTCGAAATGGTGGGCGTGGCAGGATTCCTGCGCGCCAAGAGCACAGCGAAGAAGGAAGTGTTCACACTGAACCGACGGTTAGTGTGCATGGAACTGAACAGACACAAGTTGCAGAACAACCTTTCACTTTTGAACCAGAAGTGAGAGCAGCCATAGCTCGAGAGTTCTCCGAGTTGATGAAGAATTCTCTGCCAGGTCTGTTGGAAGAAGCATTGAAGCAGGTCAATGGGGAAGGTGGGTCTAACCCGACGGTTGATACCCCGAACACTGAGGCAATCAACGCACCGCCTGCTCGCGGATGCGACTATAAGTCCTTCAAGGCATGTGACCCGCCAGTCCTGACAGGAAAGAAAGACGCGGTAGCTACGTTTGACTGGATAATCCGTATGGAGGCTGCCATCCGTCTCAGCGAATGTCGAGCAGATCAAGTTGTGAAATTTGCTGCTATATAAATAGTTGGTGACTACAACCAAAGTATATAATCATGACTAGAAACAATAGTTCTAATCCAAAAGCGAGCCCTCATAAAAATCCCTTCTTCAATTCTGTTTACCTGAAAGCATGTTTCGAAAACGGGTCAACTATATAAATAGTTGGTGAGTTCGCAGGTTTTGCGACTCTATAAAAAGTTTCGGATAAAAATCCAAAGTGATCAAAAATCCATTGATCGAGTACACATGTATTAGACAACATATTACCATGAGCCGCAATCAAAGCCTCGACGAAATAAAAATAAAGTACCCCATACGGAAGTCTAATACAAACAACCGCCTAAAAAAATTGGCTAACTTTGCGCCCAAGTGACCCTACAAGTCTGGTTGGCGCGACCAAACCATGAGCGGGGGTGTCAACCCAAGTAGTACTACTCAAAATTCCCAACGGCTACGCTCAGCTAATTGATTGCCTAAAATTGGGGACTTTAAGGCATTATAAAAAAAATTACTCATGTAATCAATGTATCATGTAACATGTGACTAAAAAAAATGAAACAGCTTTCCCCCAAAAACAGTAAAAAAGTAAGTAAAAAGGGGGCCGCGAAACTCACTTGGACAATGCGGACGAGTGATGCGACAAAGTCGACAAAAACCAATAAAATCCGAGTCCTAACAAGGTCCTACTAGTCAAGTGGACACAAACAATGCATTTAGGACTCCTACATGTTGTGACCAAGTCAACAAAACAAAGTGGCTATGTAATCGGTTGCATACCCAAACCCGTGCATACGCGTACAAACTGTTAGAAATTGTAAAACGACTTTTATATAAATTCGTGACCTTAAAACCTTAAGTTTTAGATTTTAATAAAGAACATCAGTAGTTATAAAGTCATATATAATAAAATCTCAAGTCAAGGTTTCGTTTGATCAAAAACGCGGTTACGCGCGTAATGTCCAGTTTACCGTTTGAAAATCCGATACGTCCGAAATTAGGGTTTTAGTGTGATACTAGCACCCAATTTAAAAGTCCAAATTTATGTTTTTAATGTGATCTAAAATCCCCTAAAACGTTTTATAAAAACAATTTTATACAAAAATTCCCAAAAATAGTAACTTTTTATAAAGTCATATATAATAAAATCTCAAGTCAAGGTTTCGTTTGATCAAAAACGCGGTTACGCGCGTAAGGTCCGGTTTACGGTTTGAAAATCCGATACGTCCGAAATTCTAAAACCATATTTAGACATAAATTTACTGCTTGAAACTTCCACAAATTGATAATATACATAAATAATAATTTTTGACCAATTTTCATAATTTTTCAATATCCAGATTATTTATTATGAATATAATATTATTAAAATTTCACAAATTCTGGAAAAATAGTTAAACTTGTCAAAACTTTACCAAATTTTTACCAGATTAGTAATAGCTCCATATGAGATTTCATTAAAAGTTTCAAGTCCTAATGTAGTCCAGAAGTATATGATCCCAAATTTATCCGTTAAAATTTCATAAATACCAAACACCTACTTAGACAACTCCGAATTTCATGAATTTTGGACAAGAAACATGTTTTATCATAAACTAATTACTGACCAAATTCCAGATTTTCCAATACTCAGAGGTATTTTTCCCAATTTTCATGTATTAAATTTTTAGTCATTTTAATAAATAATCTATAAAGAGTTTGGTTACCAAAATTTCCAGATCAAACTTTTTGTATAAATACTACTGTTTATAAATAAATTTGGGTGTTAAATCATATTTTTAGAAAAAATTCATCAAAACAATTGTCGTATAAAAATAAATATATTAGTTTCATTTTTTGTTTCACGTAAAACAGGGTTGGGTGTATAACCTAATAACCACTAAAAATATCAAATATCTCAATACTAAATATTTTCGGATTCAATTCCCAAACAATGACTTATAAAACTATTCTAACATAAAATCAAAGCTCAACGGGTAAAGTTTATACCTTCCGTATAAATGGTTCGCGTACGCGGAACCTCCCGTATCATATGTAATACGAACCAAAAACACCATTAGGATCGTTTTTATCCCCCGAGCATTCCCACATGCTCAAAATTGACATGCAATGCCGTTTCGATGGCCATGCAACCCGATCAATTTCCTGTTTTCGATCCTAGAAACTGTTCAATATGTTCGTAATCAAAAATATACTTTCCAACATCTGATCGGAATTTCCTTTGGTGAAAACATTCATATATGTTCTAAGAAACTACTATCCCAAAATTGTCACGATCCAACGGTCGG
Organism: Smallanthus sonchifolius; assembly: GCA_023525975.1. Lineage (NCBI taxonomy): Eukaryota > Viridiplantae > Streptophyta > Magnoliopsida > Asterales > Asteraceae > Smallanthus > Smallanthus sonchifolius. The sequence continues at coordinate 17,970,637 of CM042033.1, forward strand.
ATCTCCGGGGATCGACGATTATTTGAGACCCAGTTTTTCAAATCTGAAAATCCGATCAGTCCCATTCGAGGGTATGAAAAGCATACCTAGAGAGCTCTGATCAAAAATTCCTCTAGTAAGGTTTTGCATCTATGAGTTAAAAAGATCATATCCAAAAATTCATGCATTTCTAACGGTCGGATTTCCGGGGATCGTCCGAACTTTAAGACTGCGCATGCATAAAACTATCTGGACAGAATTTAAAAACTCTTTTTAACAAATTTAATCAAGGATTTAGACAAATTTGAGCTTACCATTGCGTTCGTAGCGTCGAGAAATGGCTCTAGGGGAAAAACGGGCTTCGGCCGCCACCGGCTACCGCGCCGGACCATCGTTGACCGCCACGCACCACCGCCGGACCACCACTAATTCGCCGGAATCCTCTCCAGCCCTCTCCACTCTCTCTCTCTAACTTTTGCTGAATTTTTGTAAAATGAGAAAGTGGGTGAAGATGGGGTATTTATAGCCCCTGTGGTCTCCGATCGCGTGTCAGTTTTTCGCTTAAGCGAACCCGATAAAAATAGTGGCGTTATTTTACTCAAAAATAACTCGTTAGAATTTAATATTTTATCTCGAGTCCTTGCGTCTCGTAAATATATATCCTTTCAGATTTAAATTAAATTTTACGAAACTGCTCGACTCGGGTGTTAACACGTATAGACCTGAACTTGATCAACTTTTTGACATTATAACACCAAAATAAATCTTGCTATTATCTTCCATTCACTAACGAGTTCCTTTCGTATGAACGTATATTTCAACATAATAATAATACTATTATTATACGAACTCGTCGAACATAGGTGTTGGCCGTAAAAGTCACGGTTGTCACACATACATGTAGGATACATTTCAAATAAATAAATGGATAGAAAAGTAATTTATGTTTCAGTATGTGTAGGCTCAGTATTGACGTATGTAGAGTAAGTTTTGATATGTTTAAGATAAATATTGAGAACTTAATACAATCAATTTTTTTTACATTTTCAACAAAATGTGTATAAGCACGTGTATGTGTAGGTACCTACACATGTGTATATGTAGGTAGCTACACTCTGATATGTGTAGAATAATATTTGTTTCAACTAATAAATTAAAAATAATAGAGAAAAACTAATTAAATGTAAATGAGAGAGAGAATGTAATTAATAAGAGAGAAGGAGAAATTAAATAATTAGAAAGATAAACTTTTTTCATTTTTTCTATTATACCCTTTTGATTTAATTTAATTTTCTTAAGATTTAATGAAAATGAGTGGTTGGGATTAGTTCCATCTATTCTCGCAAAAAACATTGTTCTGAATTGAACCTTCCCCTATATATATATATACTAGGTAAGAAACCCCGTGTATAACACGTGTCAAATAAATGCAATATTATATACTTAGTAATAAAAATTTACATATTACATATTTATTACATATTACAAAGTTTTTTAATATAACTTTTAGAAACGTTATATAGTTATTTTTTAAAAATATTTATAAAAAAAATGGATGAGGGTGTATAGGAGAGTGACAACTGTCCTTCCCAAACCTTTATTTATTATATAGTATAGATATATATGGGAAAGGATAAATATTAAACCCACTTTGAGTGATTAAACCCATTAAACTCATATGTATCTTTTTTAGGGTAGATTTTATAAGTATTTTCGTCACTAGAAAACAAAAAAAATCAAAAAAACGTCGAGTACATTTAAAAAAATGTCAAAAAAATAAAAAAAAACAGCGTTTTTACATCTTACGTCAGCATGTTACATACGTAAACCGGATGTTACATACGTCAAAAAATTTAAATTTTTTTTATAAAAAAATCAACTTGGCGCTTTTTTATTTTTTTTATACCAAAAGTGATGAAATTATATATAGAAGTTATCGCAAAAATAAAAAAAAAATATTTTCCAACGTTTTAGACTTTTACATATGTAACACAGGGTTTAAGATCTAGCCCTCCCCTATATATATATATATTAGGTTCAGGTAAAAATGATTCTATTTCTAAGAAGGGCGAGAAGGATTTAGGGCCATTAGATCAAATTGTAGAAAAGATTTAATGGTTGAGATTAAATTGTAGAAGAAAAAGTTGTTGTAATGGTATTTTAGTCTTGGCCACTTTTTTTGACTTTTGATCAAGTTCCCCTCATTTTAAAACGTTTATAACTTTTACGTACGACATTATTTTTTCAAAAAAATTACACCATAAAAACGAGCGTTTTTTTATCTTTAAAACGAGTATAGTGTCATTATAAACAAAAACGATATTTGTTTTACGTTTTTCAAATCATTGTGTAATTAGTCAGGTCAATGTGTAATACAATTTCATTGTGTAATACAAGTTTATTGTGTAATATAAGTTCATTGAGTTATATGTATTTATCATTGTGTTTTACGTTTTCCAGCTCATCGTGTAATTAGTCAGGCCAATGTGTAATACAATTTCATTATGTAATTGTAAGGCCCCAAACCCGGGAGGCCCCACTTGTTGGAATTACTCATTCACAAACAGTTCTTAAACATGAATATCAAATAACGCAGCGGAAAAAATTCATTTAAACATAACTTAATCGTTGTTCATACATGCGGAAGCGTAAACATTGATTAAAACATATTTACATCATAACTAAACATAACGGGATGCCAGTCTTCAAAGCAGTCGGGTAACTCTTCATCTCTAGCCAAGCATCACCGTCCATCCTCATAACCTGCCTTAACCTGAATGTGTACACTTAAAAACGTCAGCTACGCTGGTGAGTTATAGTTTTCGTTCGATTTAAGAAATGGTTCATCATTCAAACATTCATTAGGGTTTAACATTCGTATAAGAAAACAGAGCCTTTCATTCGTAAACCTTCGCACATTTAAACACGATCATTTGTTTAAATCATTAACATTCATTTAAGTCATACAATATTATCTAAAATCTGTATCGTTACGCGTCTCTATGTCCCCGTAGGAACTTTTAATGTTGTGGGCAACCGTTACGTATCGCCGTCATTGCCACAACCATACACTACGTAGGGTCAACCGTTACGTATCGCCGTCATTGCCCAACCCTTCAATGCGTGGGGTCAACCGTTACGTATCGCCGTCATTGCCACAACCATACACTACGTAGGGTCAACCGTTACGTATCGCCGTCATTGCCCAACACGCATTTTTCCTTTGGAAATTAACCGTTACGTATCGCCGTCATTAATTTCCCATTACCATTCAATACGTGGGGTCAACCGTTACGTATCGCCGTCATTGCCCAACACGCATCTTTCCTTTGGAAATTAACCGTTACGTATCGCCGTCATTAATTTCCCATTACCCTTTCCCTTAGAATGATCGTCATCACCCGAGTAACCGTCGTTACTCCCTTACCAGTTGTACAACATCAAAACCATTGGCAGGCCACTAAGACACTACCCCTGTTGTTCTTATGGTAACTATGGCTCGCTGTCCATAATCTACCACAAGGCTGGGAATCTCGTTCCCAGACTTCATTCGTCAATTCCATTCATTCGACAGATTAGATTTGTAATGACTTCTTTAAATCCTTTGCCCCTTTTTGTTTTCTTTTCATAAAACCTTTCCTTCACTTTCAAAACCCTTTACCTTTTCATTAAACCATTTCTTTATAACATTCGTTCGTAAACATTCCGTTCATAAACTTTCTTTCCATAAACCCTTCGTTCCAAATCATTTCCTTTCGTAAACGTAGTTTCATAAACATCATTTTATAAAACATCATTTCATAAAACATCATTTCATACGTGTACACACCAGCCCGAAAACATTATATAAAAACATTTAAAAGAGGGCTTCTAGAACTCACCTTATTAGCTAGTCTTGGTTGTCCTAATCAATGGTCCAACCACGTCACTTCCGATCTGAATTGGTTACAAAACACATATATCAGACCTAACCTCGATTCCCACTCTTCTCAGCTGATATAGGCGAACTTAATGCTAAGTTCGCCTCCCCTGGCTTAGGCGAACTTATAAGCGAACTTAATAAGTTCGCTTACCCTGTGGCCAAGCGAACTTAACCCAGGCGAACATAATAAGTTCGCCTACCCTGTGGCCAAGCGAACTTAACCCAGGCGAACATAATAAGTTCGCCTACCCTGTGGCCAAGCGAACTTGCCAAACGAACATAATCAGGCGAACTTGATAAGTTCGCCTCCCCAAGCGAACTTGACAGGCGAACTTGCTAAGTTCGCCTGCAACATCAGTCATCTTCCCCAAAAGTCTCGAAAATTGCGGATTTGGGTTCGGTTATGTCAAAACTTCAACCTTCTTTGCTCAAAACAACCGTTTTTCATTGTAGATACTAAACCTAAGCTTATTCTTAAGTTTCATCCGTAAAAACTTCCGATTTTTCACCCAAAACCCGAAAAACCCTAAAACGAACAAAAACTCAGATTTAGGTCGGATCGTTACCTGAATCGAGCTTCTGATCTGGAGGTTTCCTTCACGAGTGCAAGAGACACGTTCCGGTGCAATCTTGTGCGATTCCGTCACTTTCTCTCTCTACGGTTTTCTCTCTCTAGAATGTCAAAGAGCAGAAGAATGAGTGCCTTGGACTATTTATAGGGAAGACCTCCCCAAGCCCGGTTCGCGACTGACCCGGTCCAACTTCGGCCCACTTGAACTCGTTAACTTTATTTTTCGTCATTTTGGGATGTTACAGTAATACAATTTCATTGTGTAATAAAAGTTCATTGTGTAATACAAGTTCATTTTGTAATACAAGTTCATTGAGTTATATGTATTTATCATTGTGTTTTACGCTTTCCAACTCATTGTGTAATTAGTCAAGTCACTGTGTAATACAATTTCACTGTGTAATACAAGTTCACTGTGTAATACAAGTTCACTGTGTAATACAAGTTCACTTTGTAATACAAGTTCATTGTGTAATACAAGTTCATTGAGTTATATGTATTTATTATTGTGTTTTACGTTTTTCAACGCATTGTGTAATTAGTCAGGTCAATGTTTATTACAATTTCATTGTGTAATACAAGTTCATTGAGTTATATGTATTTATCATTGTGTTTTACGTTTTCCAGCTCATTGTGTAATTAGTCAGGTCATTGTGTAATACAAGTTCATTGTGTATTACCACGTCTGGTTATTGTATAATATCTGGTCATTGTGTAATACAAGTTAATTGTGTAATTAGTCAAGTCATTGTGTAATACAAGTTCATTGTGTAATTAGTTAGGTCATTGTGTAATACAAGTTCATTGTGTAATACCACGTCTGGTCATTGTGTAATATTTGGTTATTGTGTAATTAGTCAGGTCATTGTGTAATACAAGTTCATTGTGCAATACAAGTTCATTGTGTAAGTAGCCAGGTCATTGTGTAAGTAGCCATGTCATTGTGTAATTAGTCAGGTCATTGTGTAATACATGTTCATTTTGTAATACAACTTCATTTTGTAATACAAGTTCATTGTGTAATACACAATGACCATTATGCCCTCCCTTTAAAAACAAAAAGGACACATGTCAAGCCCAGAATCCATCTTACCCTTCTTATTTTTAAAACCCTTTTTACTATAACCTAACCCTATATATATATATATACACACACACACAGGGGAAGGTTCCACTAATAAGTGAATTTTCACTAAGAAACTGGGTCAAACGAACTCCGATTGAACTAATTCTAGAAGCGTTAGAACCGACTCGTCGAAATAAAGCCTAGAGCTAAACCCTAAAAGCTAAATGCTAAAGCTAAACCCTAAAGCTAAACCCTAAACCTAACCACCTCAACCCCCCAAAAAAACCTCGATGAGCCGGTTTCAACGCCGTTGGAATGAGTTCAATTGGAGTTCGTTTGACCCGGTTTCGGTTAAAAAAGAAATCATTTCTTAGGTTTCTTAACGAAAATTCACTTCTTATTTGAACCTCCCCTATATATATAGAGTTGGGTTATATTAAAAAGGAGGTAATTTCTAAGAAGCCTAAGAAGGGCATTGTGTTTTAAATTTTAGGCATTATGTTTTTCAATTTTTAAATATGTTCACATAAATAAAACAAAAACACTATACCTAAAATGAAAGAATACCAAGCCTAAAATCTTCTTTTTAGGCTTCTTAGGAAAAAACTCATTTTTACACACACACACACACACACACGGGATGATTCATAAGAAAACTAGTTGTTTGCGAAATTTGCGAAAACCACTTTTCCACCTTTAATCTTTTTTATCTATGGTCGAGATTAATTATTGGCATTTAGGTAATTAAATCTAAAATTATGAGTTTTAAATAAGCTTTTAAGGCAAAATGGGAAAAGCAAAAAAAATATATCTAGAAACTCCTATTTTTAATTAATTATATCCCTAAATTTACTCATTTTCTCTATTCTCTCTCTAAACTTACTTAAAAAAACTATTTAAAAACCCAAATTATATATAATTTATGTATATTTAAGTCTCTTGTTCAAACAAAAAAAAACCCACAGGAACTATAAAATTTTAGTTTACATAACTAGTTTACATAAGTTACGTTTATGTAAAAAGAACCATTAATGGAATTGAAAACAAAGAAGATGATGAAGATGAGGCAAATAGTCAACTAGTCATTCGTTTGTTTTTGCGATTTTTAAATAATTACCTATATGTAAAATAATGGAGTAATAATTTACTGAACTACCCTTTAAATATAAAAAAAATTTAAAAGATTCTAAATGCTTTGATTGGTTGAAATTGGTTTTCGATGTTTTCACAAAACTATCTGGTTTTCTTATGAACCCTCCCCTCCCCTATATATATATAGGGGACGGGAAACGTACGAAGGGCCTGTAACCGTCCGATTAATATGATCTAGGGTTGGGGATAACACGGTGGCATAAACGTAATTACTTTGAAAAAAATAACGCGTCGTCCAGATAAAAAAGGACATAAATGTCAATTTGTACCCACACAGCGTTTTTTTTTTTTTTTTTTAATAATCACGTTTTTTGCGTGATTTTTTTAATAATCACGCTTTTTACGTGATTCTTTTTAATAATCACGTTTTTTGCGTGATTTTTTTAATAAACACGTTTTTTGCGTGATTTTTACGTTTATTGTGTTTTTAATGTGATTTTTTCATTAATTGCGTTTTTCATGCGATTTAATGATCATGCTTTTTATTGTTTTTAATGTGATTTAATAATCACGCGTTTTTAAGGTGATTTAATAAGAGCATGTGATATACCCAAGTGATAGAGGTGTGGTGTGATAATAAAGTACACGTCACGTGGCGTCACGTCACACCCTTCATTTTCACACCATTTATCACTTGGCAAGGGAAATACCCAAGTGATTGAGGTGGTGTGATAATTAAATGTTTTTTTTTTATTTTCATTTTTTTTAGTTTTCTGGAAGTTTGAAGGGGAAAGGACAAGAATGGAGCTTGAATCACACTTTGAACTCCCGTGAAAAAAATCACGCCAGCCCCTTCATGCCCTTGATCACGCCAAGAGGGGGCGGTGTGCCTTACCCTTCACGTCGTGATTCACTATGCCAAGTCGGACCATGCCGTGCTTCTTCCTTGTATACCGGATGATCTAATAAACGAAATAATCACATTACACATTAAATGTGATTTTAATGCTTTGGGTGATTTTTCACATTACGTTTCCTTACGTGATTTTTCATATTACGTTTATTACATTTTTAATAATCACTATTTATTGGTTATATTTATTATGTTAGAAAAGAAAGATACCCACTCGTATCATTTTCCTAAAAAACAACAAAAAAGATGTAAATTCGAAACAAAAACTTCTAGATTTTGGAGCAATCTTTGAAATTACGTTTATGCGAAAAATCACGGAAAACGGAAATATATAATCACGGAATTGAAACAATTTAATCACAAAAATATGGATTTCTTTGGAAAACGGAAATATATAATCACGTAAATATGGGATTTCTTTGGAAAACGGTTAAAAATGAAATCACGTTTAATTAATAACTAACAGAATTACAAAAATATCCTTCCCACTAAAATTAAAAAGGAACACGCGGCACATCCATATTCTTTCGTATACTTTGTACGCTTTGGGCCATTTGTATTTCATACTTCCCCTATAAATAAGAAGTGGTTTTTCACTAAAAAACCTAAAAACTGACAAAAATATTAAGAAACGATATCAAACGAACTCCGATTGAGCTCATTTCAGTGGCGTTGGAACCCTCTCGTCGAAATCTACCATATTAGCTTTTAAAGTTTAGATTTTAGTGTTGAAGTTTAGGGTTTTAGCCTTAGGGTTTAGCTTTTAGGGTTTAGATTTTAGGGTCTAGGTTTTTTTTGTGGGGTGGGGGTTGGGGGTTTAGGTTTTTAGGGGTGGGTTTAGATTTTTTTTGGGAGGAGGGGGGGTGGTTTAGGTTTTTGGGGGGTGGGGGTCATGGTTTTAGGCTTTTCGAGGTGGGGTTAGAGGGGGGTTTAGGTTTTTGGGGGTGCAGGTGGAGGGGGTTTAGGTTTTTGGGGTCGGTTAGGGTTTGATGAGACGGTTCCAACGCCGCTGGAATGAGCTCAATCGGAGTTCGTTTGACCCATTTTCTTAGCGAAAAACCAATTTTTATTGGAACCTTCCCCTATATATATATATATATATATATATAAATATATTAGACCTGGCAAACTGGGCGGGTCGGGCGGGTTTGGGTCACAGGTCAGAACGGGTTCGGGTCAGAATGAGTTTGGGTCAGAACGGGTTATTTTAGAAAAAAATGATATTTTGGTTCGGGTCAGAAAGGGTTCGGGTCAGAACGGGTTCGGGTCAGAACGGGTTGTTTTAAACAATGACAAAACGGGTTTGAACAGGGTTATACGTTTGTTGTGTTGCTACTGCAACCATAACATTTGCACCAAAAAACCAAATAGGTATATAATAAATGACATTACGAACTGTGTTGTTTTTAACTTCATATTATGTACACTACATATGACTATATATATTGCATTTGAACATGCTAGGCTTTGTTTCTTTGCTACCGTAAGAAAAGAAAAGGTGTTTGATCAGTCAAAATTACATACTTGCAAGTCAAAATTAAATCAACACCAGTCAAACAAAACAAATTACATACTTGCAAATCAAAATTAAATAAAATAGTCAATAATCAACGGTTGACCATACAGACAATATGGGCTTTAATTTCAATAGCATCACTACCATGAATCACATTTCTGCCCATTCAAACACACAACATGGTTAAATCAACGCCACCAACACAAACACCTCATTGACCCAAAACCCAGATTAAAAGATCAATAATCAAATGAAACATAAAAGATCCAAATTAAAAGACCCATAATCATAGTTGAAGAAATTTGGTGTTACCTTAAGTCGTAATCAATGCTTCAATATCTTCTATTTGTTCAAAAATAAATATCGATTACATCTGGCCATATAATGATCAAAGAATAAATGGATCCAACAAGGTATTAGAACTTACTTACCGTTTGGATGATGAACAGGGATAACGAGTCTGTAATGCAATGGCAGAAATCCTAGCACGAAAAAGACGATGCGATGGCAGAAACCCTAGCACGAAGAAGATGTTGCGAAGCTGCTGTAGAGCTTGGAAGATGATGCGATTAGGGTTTTTTGAGTTGGAAGATGATGCGATGAAGGCAGAAAGTCAGAAACAACTCATGACCCGTTCTCTTTTATACTTTGGCCCATCCTGACCTGCCCATCCCCTTTTTATTTTCACACTTGCCCATTATGACCTGTTTAAGGTTTTAAATGGCCCAAAATAACCCATTCTTGTATTTTAAAAAGTTCAAATTGACCCATATGTATAGATTTGGGCTGAGATTGTCAGGCCTAATATATATATATGGAAATGATAAAATGGAACACACTTGAGTTGAAAAAACTCTAGAAACTCCTATGTATTTTTTTTTATCTTTTATGTTTGGTTTTATACATAATTTCGTCACTTTAAAAAAATAAAAAAAACGGCGGGTAGTTTTTTTTAAATTATGAAAAATAAATAAAAAACAACGTTTTTATATCATATGTCAGCATGTTACATACGTAACATAGGATGTTACGTACATAAAAAGGTTTTAAAATTTTTTTACAAAAAACACTCGGCGTTTTTTTGAATTTTTTTATCAAAAGTCATGAAATTAAATATAAAAGCTATCCCAAAAAACAAAAAAAAAAATATATTTTATCTACATTTGAAATTTTACATATATAACATAGCGTTTTCATTATATCCTCCTGATGAAGTGCGAAGCACACATCTTTATTCCTATTGTTTTCTTGTTTTTGATTAGTTTTGTCGTTGTTTTGAGTCGTTTTTTTTTATACTATTGAGTCTTTGCTTTGTTTACAGGTGCTCGTGTGAGATACAAGTCAATACATGAAGAAACCGAGCAAGAGAAGAAAACCCAAGGATTAAAAGTGAAAAATGGTGAAAATGGTTCCCTCGCGGTACGCGAGGATCTTCAGAACCGGCCGCGACTATTTTGGCCCTCGCGGTACGCGAAGGGCTAGGCTGAGTCTATCGGGGTACGCGGGAGACGGGAAATCCAAGAAAAATAACCGAATCGACTTTTAATAGACTTGTAATGCCATAATACCAAGGGGTTCGAATTCCAACCGTCTAGAGAGAGACCAGAGGCGATTTTGGGAGCTTGGAAGGCAATCAGAGTGAAAAGGTTGGAGCTTTGCTTCCAGGTTCGTTAGATTTAGCGTTTTCGGTTTCAAGATTCGATTTTTATCATTGATTGCTAAGTTTGAAACCATGTTCTTGTTTGATACTTCTGTTCTAGTTGTTTTGAGCATGATCTTAGGCTAAAACCTTAATACTGCCTAGGTCACATGCTTTTTTCTTGTTAAAGTTTGCGACTTTTGTCGGTTTTTGGATCTAATGTTGGATTAATGATTTTGTAACAGATCTTGAATTGATAATTATGATGAATATTACATGTTTGAATTTGATTTGTGTTTGATTATAATTCCGTGCATTGATTGTGGATGTCTTCCAGTTTGATTTGCGTATCTAGATCATAGACTTTAGGGTTTGTGATTGTTTGTGTGGTTTGCTAGAAATAGTAGCCATAGGAGTTGTGATTGAGTGTTATTTAGATCTGAATGTGTATCCTGTCTCAATACCCGAGAAGTGAGAGCCAGTCGTTTAGTCTTCGTTATTAGGAATCCGAGTGTCAACTGTCTGAGAGGAAGTTGGTTTAGGTGTCTAGTGATTGTTGCTATTCTGAGTCAGAGTCTAGTATAGTTATAGTAGTGTCTCTAGGGTTCGATAACCCGGTTTACCATTAAGCTGTGCTACACTCGACAGGTCCACTTGCATGTCAGTGCGGTTTAGTCGAAGGTACTCCATTTGTTACTTAGGAGTGTAGGTTAGGTTTTGTTTGTTTTTATATAGACCGTCTGGGCGACATCAAGTTTTTGGCGCCGTTTTCGGGGACACTTGGCAATAGCGGTATTAACTTTGACTAGTTCTTTGTTTGATTTTTGGTTTATTTGTGTTCTTTTGTTTCGAGTCTTTCTTTCTTGTGTGCTTGTCCTACGTGCTATTTGTGTGTCTAATCTAGGATAGAGTCTTTCTGTCTTTGATTTATTTCTATCTTGTGTCTTTCTGTTTATGCACAATACTCGTTCGCAGGGATCACCACCTTATTCAGCTTTTCCAGAGCCCGAACGAGAGCTACACGAGCACACCCGCGACTTTCGGGAGCGTTTGAAAGAGCTGTGCAAATCCCAGGTACGTTATACTAGCCCAATTCCATTTCCTATCATGGGCGACGCTGACCCACCAGCGAGGCGTACCGTGCACCAGAGGGCCAGTGACGGGGTCACTAGGGCGAGATCTTCGATCACACGCCCCGCTATTCCGAACACCAATACATGGCAGATCCCGTCACATGTCATGAGCACGATCACTCATGCCACTCAGTTTCATAGCCTTGAGGATGAGGATGCACCCGGACACCTGTCCCGCTTCGCGCGCATATGTGATACCTTTAATATCACGGGTGTGTCTAAGGACGCTATCTATTTGCGTCTCTTCCCATTCTCGCTCTCTGGGCGTGCATCTACTTGGCTTGACACCCTCCCAGACAATTCTATCACCAAATGGGAGGATCTTCAAGCCAAATTCTTCAAGAAGTACTATCCACCTTCCAGGGACGCTAACCTTAATTATCACACCACCTCAGGATGGACCTTGACGAGCCTTATCACATGGCCTGGGAGAGGTTCAACACGCTGTTGAGCCGATGTCCCCAGCATGGTCTATCAGACTGGGCGATTGTGGAAAATTTCTATAATGGCCTCATCTTCGAGAAGCAGCAAATGTTCAACACAGCTGCGGGGGGCCATATCATGGACTTCACTCTCGCTGAACAGCATCGGCCATTTACTATGACTTCCATTCCTAGCGCTAGAGCATCCACTTCTTCTCCTAGAGGTGTTCATCAGGTCACTCCTGATACTAGCGTGGCTGCTGCACTCGCAGCTATGGCTAATGAGATTAAAGAGCTGAAGCTTAGTGCTCAACGGTGTGAGGTGTGCAGGGGAGGCCACGACACCAGAGTTTTCCCCGTCAATCATAAGGAGCAGGTGAGTTTTGCTGGCAACCAGAACCAGAACGGTACATCAACTATAATAATTCTTATGGCTCGGGATGGAGATTTGGAAATAACCCACCTGGGTTTAATGGTAGCCAGAATCAGTATGGAGGACCTGAAGCAGGAGCGAGTTCGGGAAGCAGTGTCAACACAAGGAAGATTGAAGAGATGATAGAGAATCAGACACAGATACTTGCCCACTTAGTCTAGCAGGACAGGGACGGTTGGCAAAGACTGGATGCCCACGACACTTTATTGAAGAATCAGCAGTCGACATTTTAGGACTTGCAACGCACGGTAGGAGACATCGCTAAGAGCTTGAAGGACAGACAGGGAGGTCCATCTTCAGGCCCTAATGCTTCAGTGATGGCCGTGTTGATCAAGAGTCAAGGAGAGGAGGAGAAAGCCTCCCACAACGCTGACGATGGCATCCCATGGCCTGAAGAGGTAAAGAAGATAGATTGGAGGGCTCAATTTGCTTAAATCGATGCTAGGATGTTAGAGGAGCCCGAGTTGGTTGAGGTGATGGAACTAGGGACCTCAGTGAAGGCCGTGTCGACGATGAGTAGAAGGGAAGAAGAGAGGGAGAGCCCACCGGTAGAAGAAGAAGGGCTGGTGGATGAGGAGATAGAGATGGAGAAGCATGCCGAGAAGGCAGAGGATAAGAAGAGTATGGGTGAGAGTAAGACCCCCCGAGATTGACTTGAGTCGTGTTCCCTACCCAGCGCGCTTGCTGCCACATAAACACGCTAGGGAATACGATCACTTCCTTGATATGTTCAAACAACTCAAGGTTAATCTCCCATTCATAGAGGTCCTCCAGCATATGCCAAAGTATGGCAAGTTCCTCAAAGATATTCTTTCTAACAAGAAGAAGCTAGAGGAGGTCTCTAAAGTCTCACTTAGTGAGCAATGTTCTGCAGTGGTTCAGAACAAACTGTCAGAGAAAATGGGGGATTCGGGTAGTTTCACGATCCCGTGTCTGCTTGGCTGTTTGCCTCTAAACCACACGTTGGCTGACCTAGGTGCTAGCATCAATCTGATGCCATATTCTAACTATAAACAGCTAGACCTAGGTGAACCGCAGCCTACGCGCATGAGCATATCCTTGGCTGACCGTTTAGTCAAGCATCCACGTGGAATTGTGGAGAATCTTCTAGTAAAATTAGGCAAATTTGTCTTCCCCATGGATTTTGTCATCTTGGATATGGAAGTAGATGATAGAGTCCCACTCATCCTAGGACGCCCGTTCCTACGTACCGCCAAGGCATTGATCGATGTCTTCGATGGGAAACTCACACTTCGTGTGGGGGATGAGTCTGTTATTTTCGATGCTATGAAACCCGTGAAGGGGCCTGCTGAGTAGAGCGATTCAGTTTGCATGATTGACGCCTTCATAGGTGACCACCGGGACTCTGATCAAGAGAGAGAAATTGATGAACCCGCCCTTAACTTAGGAGAGATATCTGAATGGGCGTTGGGGTTGGAGAAGCTATTAGATGAGCTGGATGAATACGACGATGAGGTGCCTGATGATCTGCTGGAGATGATAGCAGAATTAGATGAGATCATAGGCAAAACCCCAAGTGTGGGGATGACTGAGGAGAGTGTAGAGGATCCCGAAGATCCTGGTGAGAGCATTAGGGTCATTACCATAGAAAACACTATTCCTGAACCTTTTTCCCATCACCACTGTTCATTCTGAGGGGAGGACTGTCGAACCAACCCCTAGTTCTAGTGCCCCTAAATCTAGGCCGCCCCGTAAGAAACTCCAAGAGTTGAGTGAGTCTTGTGATCTAGGGAGAGTGAAAACCCCAAGTGTGGGGATGTTTAGAAGGGACAACTTGCCAGGATACTTGAACTGTGCTATCGTTGGACCTGGTAGGTTTAAGCTGTGGTGGAAGGACTTGAGTGATAAATGTGATAGAGGTTTGAGGTTTGATAAGAGTAGGAGTAAGATGAAAGTTTGGAGGATCGGGAGACCGCGTAGGATAAAGGCGGTACCAGTTAGGATCAAGGAGAAGCCCCCTGATAGGCTTGTTTAACTCTCGGGCAAGTGCCCGTGATGTAAAGTTTGTGTGCATTCCTTGGTTTGAGTCCGTGTCAATTTTTTATGTTTTTCGATATTTGTGTTTTGTTTGTGTCGTGTCTTGTAGGGATTCGTGCTTGATTCGGTGAGGAAAATGATCAGGATAGAAGTTCTAAGTATTTTTACATTTGTTTTTATGCTTGGGATAGGTTTTTATAGAATTTGGGTGAAAAAAAGTTTGAGCGGTGAAAAATTTTCTAAGTATAAAAATCCTCAAAACTTTCTGTTACCAGATCGTCCTCGCAGTACGCGAGAATTCAGAGCCTAGTCCTCGCGGTACGCGAAGGACAAAACTTATGATCCGGCTAAATTTCCGCCTCCTCGCGGTACGCGAGGAGGGGCCCTTCCTCTTTCGCGGTACGCGGGGGAGTACTAGTTTCACCCTTCTTCTTTTGTTTACCATGGTTTTCCATACCCATCACCACCACCTATCATTGACCACTTAACATCAACCATAGCCATCCATCATACCATTATCACATTCATCACCATCATCCACCACCCACACCATCATCATAATCAAGACCACCACGACCATGGGAAACTTTAAAACCGTTTCGATCTGATGACCTACCTTGCTGTGGCGTTCATGTCTATTTGTTTGCCACACATCGAGAGCGTTTCTCTGCTATCTATCTTGAGTCTTAGTGAGTCAGTTGAGTCTTTTTATTTTTATTTTGAGTCAGTCGTTTGAGTCAGTTTGATGTTGCGGGTATGTGTGAGTTTATTTTACAGGTGTACATCATTCCGTTCGTACTCAATCTCCATTCGGACGGAGTCGATCTTAATTTGATCCTGATATCTTATTGAGCAGCCCGACAGAATTGTGCAACCGCGACCGAAATGCTATATGGTGCACACAAGGATGAACGAAGCTAGATACATTCGAGAGCATATACATTATCAGCTAAGTCGCTTCCTGTTTTATTTTTTCATTTTTATTTATAGTTGTGTCTTGCTTCACATTGAGGACAATGTGTCTTTCAAGTGTGGGGATGTGAGTGTCTTAGTTTAGTTAGTTTGTCTTGTTTATAAAAATTCAAAAGCATAAAAAATAGAAAAAATTTGAAAAATGTCATTTGAAAGTAAAAGTTTTGCAATCAAAAATGGAAAATGATAGTACAACTGGATCTAGTTGTTGAGTTTTAAATGATAGAAAACGTGTCTAGTTAGTGATGTTTTGGTAGACCCAGCCAACTTGAATAGCTTAAATAGCCTGTGAGTGTTACTTAGGATTAATCACGTAATTAAATCATGAAATCGTGCGGGTACTCATCTTATGGTATCGGTAATACTGAAACTGTCAACATAGGGTGATAGGTACCACGTTAAGATAATATCTATTTGTTTTTGAAATTTTTGGCACACCGTTCTCTTTTTATGAGAATAAATCCGAGTTTGGTGGCGCCCGCATCCATATGTCCATAATTCACGAGTTAATTTATTAGAATATGAGTTTTGCTTATGTGTTACCCTCCGGGATGGCCACTTAGATAATACACCCCTTAGTAAGTCTTATGTGCTTATTTAATATGACTTAGTCTATGTGTTACCTTCCGGGATAGCGACTTGGTTGAAACGCCTCTAGACGAAAGTTCATTTGCTTGAATTAATGCTCATTATCATACCATTCATTCCATATTTCATCTAATTTCTTAAACAAATAAATATTAGTTTAACGTGGTGGGTGAAATCTATATGGTTTAATCCGTGCCTAGACATAACCGTGAGACGGGATTAGGTAGAACTGTAGTCACATAGGTTGATTGATAAATGTATAAAATGGAAGTAGAACACATTACGGGGGCTAGATAGTTGGTGCTTGGGTTTAATCAGATAGAAATACTGATTATTGCTTTTTAACGCGTGAGTATGTTTGGCTAATTGGTAATTGATTAATGTTAAGTCAGATCTGAGTTATGATTCCATTTGCAGCTTTTTCGAGGATGAAAAAAGGTTAAATGTAGGGATGTTTGATGTAGCGAAGCACACATCTTTATTCCTATTGTTTTCATGTTTTTGATTAGTTTCGTCTTTGTTTTGAGTCATTTTTGTATACTATTGAGTCTTTGCTTTGTTTACAGGTGCTCGTGTGAGATACAAGTCAATACATGAAGAAACCGAGCAAGAGAAGAAAGCCCAAGGATTAAAAGTGAAAAATGGTGAAAGTGGTTCCCTCGCGGTACGCGAGAGAGGGGCTTCAAAGTCTCGCGGTACACGAGGATCTTAAGAACCGGCCGCGACTATTTTGGCTCTTGCGGTACGCGAAGGGCTAGGCTGAGTCTCTCGCGGTACGCGGGAGACGGAAAATCCGAGAAAAATAACTAATCGACTTTTAATAGAATTGTAATGCCATAATACCAAGGGGTTCGAATTCTAGCCGTCTAGAGAGAGACAAGAGGCGATTTTGGGAGCTTGGAAGGCAATCGGAGTGAAAAGGTTGGAGCATTGCTTCCGGGTTCGTTAGATTTAGCGTTTTCGGTTTCAAGATTCGATTTTTATCATTGATTGCTAAGTTTGAAACCATGTTCTTGTTTGATACTTCTATTCTAGTTGTTTTGAGCATGATCTTAGGCTAAAACCTTAATACTGCCTAGGTAACATGGTGATTTCTTGTTAAAGTTTGTGACTTTTGTCGGTTTTTGGATCTAATGTTGGATTAATGATTTTGTAACAGATCTTGAGTTGATAAATATGATGAAAATTACATGTTTGAATCTGATTTGTGTTTGATTATAATTTCGTGCGTTGATTGTGGATGTCTTCCAGTTTGACTTGCGTATCTAGATCATAGACTTTAGGGTTTGTGATTGTTTGTGTGGTTTGCTAGAAATAGTAGCCATAGGAGTTGTGATTGAGTGTTATTTAGATCTGAATGTGTATCATGTCTCAATACCCGAGAAGTGAGAGCTAGTCGTTTAGTCTTCGTTATTAGGAATCCGAGTGTCAACTGTCTTATACGAAGTTGGTTTAGGTGTCTAGTGATTGTTGCTATTCTGAGTAATAGTTGTTATCTTGAGATTACCCCGTGCATTCTTCGAATGTATTGTGGACAGTGAGACTGAAAGGTGATCTGTCTTTTGGTTACTTTATCATTGTTGGAGAGAACGAAAGGTAATCCACTATCTGGTGAGTTATTACATCTTGTAGGTTCCTCAGTTAGTAACACCCTGTGAGTGATTAGGGATCCACTAGGTAGTCTAGAGTTGTTCCCTTAGAAACCCAGATCCATCATAGTTTCCAGAACCGGTAGAAGTTATGCTTTGCAAGTAGGAGTCGGACCTAGGTAGTGTTCTTCCCATCTCTGATATTACCGTTCTTCATCTTGATAGTTTGAGTCGACCTTGTTTGCTGCATTAGTAGTTAATATTTAGTGTAGTCAACCCCCCATCAATCAATCTTTAGTCCGAGTCAAAGTCTAGTATAGTTATAGTAGTGGCACTAGGGTTCGATAACTCGGTTTACCATTAAGTTGTGCTACACTCGATAGGTCCACTTGCCTGTCAGTGCGGTTTAGTCGAAGGTACTCCATTTATTACTTAGGAGTCTAGGTTAGGTTTTGTTTGTTTTTATATAGAACGTCTGGGTGACATCACCTCCCATATATATATATATATATATATTTGGATAAATAATTTTAAGATCTCTAATTAACAAACCTGAGTACATGTATTTGTATCTAGGTATCTAAAAGTTGAAAGAAATAAGGGTAATGGGTGTCCATATGAACTTTAGGTTCAAGTCACAAGTATATAAAATTGTTTATTTGGAACATTCCCAAATAAATAAAGACGAATAAATGAAGCGAGAACGGGACTTATAACGGAGGTCGAAAGGAAGGAGTAAAAAGAAGAAGGTGGGCTTGGGCCTTGCGTGAATATGGGCTAAGGGAGCCCACCTATATAAATCAGATGGGCAGCCCCTTCCCCATTCCCCTATCTTGCGTAAATCTTAAATAGAGAGAGAGAGAATCGCGGTGAGAGAGAGAAAGCAGGGGAATCAGCTCAAAAGCTCGGGAATCGTCAACCATCATCAGAGCAACATGTAGAAACAGGAATCGAACCCCAAGAGGTAACTATCTTCTCTAAATCTGAAATTTTTGCATATATTGGGGTTTCAGGTTTAACACATAAAGGTTACATTTTTACGTATGAAACTTAAAACAAATCATAGATCTAGACTCATGGGATAAAAAGGAACGCTTTGAACGTAAAAAGTTTTAAGCTTGAACAAATAGAAATCAGAGACCAGATCTAGGCTTTCTGGTGGAGAAGAAGGTCGTGCAAGCGAACTTAACGGAAACATTCGGGCGAACTTAACATGTTCGCTATAGCATGCTCGCCTAAAATAAGGGGCGAACTTTATGTATGTTCGCCTAATCCAAAGATGGCGAACTTATCACATGTTCACCTAAAAGTCAAGGGGCCAATCTACTATGTTCGCTTATGCTCAATATAGCGACCTTACTACATCTTCGCCTAATGTCTAGGTAGCGAACTTACTATGTTCACTTAAGCCAAAGATGGCGAACTTATCCAAGTTCGCCAAACCCTAAATGTAGAAACGTCTAGTGTCGTTTAGGTTCATTATCTTATCTTGTATGACTTGATTATACAGATTGTGTGTAACCTTAGTGACGCTCACTGACCAGCTAGTATACTTCAGGAACCCGCTCATCAGGTGAGTTCTATGTGCCCCCTATGTGTTACGTGCAAATGATTTTAAATGTTTTGGGGCTGAAGTGTATACATGAAATGAATGAATGTTATGAATGCTAATATGACCATATGTGTTATATGAAAGTAAATGAAGAACAAAAGAATGAAATGAATGTTTACAAAGAATGCAATGAATGAATGACATAACGTAAATAAATGAAATCTTGCTTTATATTTATATATATTGCACGTTACGAATGTATGTAAACATTATGGACGGATATACGGACTACTTCGGTAGAACGGTACGATGATGACGGCTACTTAGGTAGACAGACGACCATACGACTATTATGCAGACGATATGTTAAATTCTAGAAAGGTAGACTATATACGGACTACTACGGTAGACGGAGGCCCTTAATCGAAGTACGACTGCATATATAGTTCGTTTGGGAAACGGTTGCCTTCGGGTAAACGGGAAAATATGACGGACTACGACGGTAGGACGAATAAAGCAAATGACGGACGGCCGAAGGTTACTGGGTGGTTAAAGAAAATGACGGACGAACAAAGGTTGCTGGAAGGTTTATGAATGACGGCCTACGACGGTAGGACGAAGTGTCTGTCTTTGTGACTTACGTAATCAATGACGGGCTGATCACCCTTATGGTAAGGCCAATGAATGTTCAAAGAATGCAAAGTTGTATATATACATATGTACCCACCATTAAATGTTAAATGAAGGCATGTGAAATGTTAATGTGTATATATACATGTATACTTGAAAGAAAAGATAATGAAATGATGTTTATACCTACTTGCTTTAAACTAGAACTCACCAGTGTTAGCTGACTTTTAGTATGCACTTCAGGTAGTAAAAGGAAAGAATGGGCAAAGGCGTAAAGGCTACCTGATTCAAGATTGGCATCCTGTTTATTGCTTATGTGTTAACACAATGTTTTTATATGTTTAGACTTTCGCTTTCTATGTAACCGAATGATGTACACTTCCGCTATGTTTGAATGTTTTAAATTAAAGTTCAGTGTTTGAGGACTATGTTTATGAGTAAATCCAACAAGTGAGGTCTCCCGAGTTTGAGGCCTTACAAGTTGGTATCAGAGCAATAGTTTGAGAGATTCAGACATCCTTAAATGTCTGGACTCAAGCTGATAATGGGACCAACGCAAGGATGTCAGTACGGGTAGCCAACGCCAACGCCAGCACAGTAAGTAAGTAACAAGGTTAATGCCTATAGCTTAGGGTAGGTGCCTTAACTTAGAATACATAGCTGTCAATGTCACTACTGATGTGAAGAGTTTTGAACCCGAAAAGTAAAGAAAATTATTAATCACAAACCGGTCACTGTAATTAACAATTTACCTTGCTCGTACTATTCTAAACTATGATCTGAAGGAATAACATCAGTGTTTTCACCTTACTTATTAGGAACTTAGGAACTATGGCTGGTAGGAGAGGGACTAGACGTCGTGGCGGTCGTACTGGGCAACGCAGTAGGCCGCCATTGAACCAAACACATATCGAGGAAGAAAGTGTGCACGTGGATTGTAACATCTAGGGTTTTTCTCATACTTTGAATTGTGCAATAATATAATTTCAATTTCAATTCTGGATCATTTCATTGTGTTACATTAATTACAAGTTGTGCATTCATATTACAACATCACTATGGTTATATATAATATGGATTTAATTTACATTATGATGAATATATATAAAAATGTTTAAGTATAAATACATGTCAATGTATTATTAATAAATCACCTAAAATATTTGTTTAAAGTTCCACTCTTTTTATATACATATAAGAATGTATATATGAGTTATGTAAATTCCAAATATATATATATATATATATATATATATATATATATATATATATATTCTACATTTTCATGACAATATATGTGTAACCCATATAAATAATCGTTTAGTTTTAAATATATATATATATATATATATTTTTAAAACATTTAAACTTATAGTTTTAAATTTTTAGATTTTTATATAAACACAAAGGACTTAAGACAAATGAACTAGGGTTGAACCCCCACTTGAACCAATGAACCCGTTGAACTCATTGAACCCTAAAAAATTGAACCTTTTTGACCTTGAACCTAATCCCTCGTCAATTTTGACTTAGGAAAGTCAACATGGACGAATTCCACTTCAATTCGTTGCAATCCCACGATTTCGGTGTGTAATAACTTCGTTTAATCATGTGTTAACAATTACAAGTCCGTTCGACTGAGCATAACGATCCAATTTCAATGAATTCGAACCCAATCGGCTCGTAACCGTTCTTAATCAAACTCGACATCAACTCGAGCATTAATCGTGAATTTAGCCTATAAAATCTTATCCCACACCTTCACGAAACCCACCATAAACTTTCTACACACTCGTTAGCTTCGCATATCATCGCATTAACCCTGTCGAGCTCAAGGATTGCCAAAACTCTCCCCTCCGTCGTTCTCCTTCAATCCTTAATCATTTCTGGTAAAACTTGTACCTTTGGATTCGTTTTGATCCAGGGAATGAAAGCCCCATGATTTCGTGTCCAATCTGGGACCAATCGAACCGATTTGGGGTTAGGGTTTGGGGAAGAAGATGGTTTGGGTTTGGGTGTAAAAAAGAATTCGCATCAGTTCTTTGTCTAAGCATATGCCCAGTTCAACCGGTTAAGACACTATCCCCACTCAGGCAAGGTCGCGGGTTCGAGTCTAGCCCTGCACCTTGTTTTTGCGCGTGGTTGTATCCTAAAACCCGGTCCCCTCTTGGACTTGGGTTATCAATTAAACGGCCGACCTAATAACACCAAGGACTCCTTGGTCTAGTGGTTGCGCGCCTTAGCTCTCTCAGGACAGACCCGGGTTCGAGTCCCGTGGTCTGTTTTATTTTTATATTCGTTTTTAAAGATTATTTTTAACCCAAATTTCTTTATAAAAATTATTTTATAAAACTCCCAAGGCTCGGGAATATTTTATGAACCTAACTATTAATTTATCAAATATAAACAATTATTTAATAGTTTTAGAGATTTAAAACCTAATAATTTCTAATTAAAAACAACTCGTATATTTATTTATTTAAAACCTCTATGAGGTACTCTTTAACCTAATTATTTTTGTACAACTTATAATTTATTTATTATTTACTTTATTTAATAAAGAGTTAATCTAACTAATTAATTAATTGAAACATTTTTTAACCCAATTATCTACTTATTCAATTAAATATTATTTAAACACTTATTCGTTTATTTGTAAACAAAGTTGTTATTCATATATATATATATATACAACATGTATTCAATTTCTTAGTAACAAACATACTATTTACAAACAAGCAAATACACACTCATTCAACCAAGTCCAATTCCTTCATACATTAGTCCCTTGAGCATGTCACTGATACATATATATTATTCAAACATAGGTTAACCTTGTGGTTAGCTAAACACTTGTGCAACTACTCGTTCTTGTGATTTGCAAGCTACATAATTCAATGTGAGTTTACAAAGGCCCCTTTTTCATATTTACATCTTTGGGGTGAAACATGATTTCCATTTGAAACTATTTGCAACTTATACAATTCAAACATTTTATTTTTAAACACTATTAGTGCAAACTACATTTACATACTTTTGTGCATAGTGCAAGTGCAATCATTAACTCTATACAAGCCGACGGTTAACAATGATAGATCTATTGCATCTGACCAATCCACCCGGGTAGGGTGATTGTTGCCGACATCACTTAAGGATAACATTGAGTGTTATGCCTATCAGTCACAAGGTTTGATCGTGCGTCCCAGTTTTAACTATAGTGGTTCTCCATAATTGCCTTATTAAAACATGTATCATATAAATTGTACATAAACTCTTGATTTTACTTGTCATTCCAAAACCTATGTGTGCTCACCAACTATTTTTAGTTGACTTTGTTTTCAGCATGTTTCAGGTGCTAATAACTGAGAATCATGTCTCAAGATGCTTCACATAGGATTTGCAGACTTAGTTAAATAAGACAGTCAAATTTTGCTGAAGTACTTTATTTCTTGTTTGTCTATGTTTTGATGAAACAAATGTTATGGAATTGAGTTTAATGGAATATGAAACGTTAGTTTGATCATGTTCTTATGAACAGTATACACGTCCGCCCCGACGTATTCCGTCGTCGGTTGGGGTGTGACATGGATCATGAGGATAGCGTGCACGAGACCAAAGTTGAATCCACCGGGAGATGGCAATGAAGGACCTCTTCAACTGGAATCCGAGGTTAAGGATGCCATTACCCGAGAGGTTGTACTCACTCTGAAAGACATACTACCCGACATGTTAACTGAAGCCTTAAAGAAGAGTAAGTTAGAGGAGGAAGAACACCCTGAGGAGAAAATTTATGATAGTGACGAGGATGAGGTGAATGTGGGATTGACCACTAGGGGATACACCTATAAGGGCTTTAAGGACTGTGACCCGCCCAAGTTTGACGGGAAGAAGGATTCTGTAGATACGTTTGAATGGATCGAAAGGATGAATGGAGTAATTAGCATTAGTGAATGCCGAGCTGACCATGCTGTTAAATTTGTTGCTCACTCATTCACCAACGAGGCACTGAGTTGGTGGAGAAATATTCAGAGGTCTAAGTCGCCAAATGCCCTCAAAAGAATGACCTGGGAGGACTTGAAGGTAATGATGATCAAAAATTTTTGTCCTCAAAACGAGATCGATAGAGTGGAAAATGAATTTCTGAACTTCAAAGCTGGCACCATGACTCATCGCCAGTACACTTCCAGATACAATGAATTAGCTCAACTTATACCTCATCTGGTGGAGATTGAGGAGAGGCTGATCAAGTACTACGTCAAGGGCCTGCCTCAAAGGGTCCGAATCCGTGTGAAAGCTAACCTACCCTCGACCTTCGAGTTGGTAGTGAATGTGAGCGGAATCGTGTTTGACGACTATGCTAATGAGGACCCGACACCTGAAGCACCAAAGGGGAAGTGGGAGAACCCATCAAAGGGAAATGGGAAAGGGAACTATGCATCTGAAGTTAAGAAACCAAGGAATGAGGAGTATGAAACTTGCAAGAAATGTGGGAAGCGACATCCAGGTGAGTGCCGAGCTGGCTCCACCATGTGCTATAGATGTGGGAAGGCAGGGCACTATTTTCGTGACTGTTTGAGAGACACCAAGTGCCAAGGTTGCGGACTGTTCGGACATCTGACAAAGGTTTGCAGGAAGACAGGGCAATCCGGTTCCGGAAAAGGGAAAGAGCAGGAACAGCCTAAGGCTAGGACTAACAGAAGAGGAAGCCAGAGGGAACCCTAATATCGTGTCAGGTACGTTCCTAGTTAATAATTAACATGCTGCAATTATATTTGATTCTGGTGAAAGTAAAAGTTTTATATCTGCCATATTTAGCTGCAAACTAGATTGCACAATCAACAACATTGTAAGGGCCTTTAGTGTAGAAACTGATGTTGGTAGAAACTCAGTAGTTTTCCAAATGACTGACGATTGCATGATAGAAATAGAGGACCATAAGTTTCTTTCTAGATTATTCCTTCTGACCTTAGGAGGATTTGATGTAGTATTGGGTATGGATTGGCTAGCTGCCAACGAAGCACAAATTGTATGCAAACGAAAGATGATACATCTCAAAGCTACTGACGGCGGCCCGATTACGGTTTATGGTGACTAGAATTGCTCAATGTCAAACGTCATTTCAATGATCAAGGCCGAAAGTTACATGAGGCGCGGATGCGAAGCTTATCTTGCGTATGTTATTGACGATATAATGAAAATGAAAGAAGTCAAAGATGTAGTGTGCAACTTTCCAGAAGTGTTCCTAGAGGACCTACTTGGCGTGCCACCCGATCGGGAGATAGAATTTCAAATTGACTTACTGCTCAGTCCGTTGCCAAAGCACCCTACCGATTGGCTCCGTCAGAAATGAAAGAGTTGATGTCTCAACTAGAAGAACTCACTGAGAAGGGATTCATTAGGCCGAACATCTCACCATGAGGCAGTCTGGTACTATTTGTAAAGAAGAAAGACGGTAGCATGCACATGTGCATCGATTACCGAGAACTGAACAAACAAACGGTTAAGAATAAATACCCGCTACCGAGAATAGATGACCTTTTTTACCAACTAAAAGACGCAAGCTGGTTTTCAAAGATCGATCTTTGGTCAGGATACCATCAATTGAAAGTAAGAGAAGAAGACGTACCGAAAACCGTGTTTCGCACGCGTTATGGACATTTCGAGTTCCTCATCATGTCATTCGGTCTAACCAATGCCCCTGCGACATTTATGGATTTAATGAATAGAGTATGCCGGCCAATGTTGGAATGGTCAGTTATAATTTTCATAAATGATATTCTCATCTATTCAAAGAACGAAGGTGATCACCACTGTCACCCAAGGTAATTCTTGGAGGTTCTGAAGTAGGAAAAGTTATACGCAAAGTTTTCCAAATGCGCGTTTTGGCTTAGGGTATAGGGAAGTCCAATTCCTAGGTCATGTTATAAATCCGAGCGGTATTATGGTAGACCCTGCAAAGATCGTAACAGTGAAAGAATGGAACGTTCCAAAGACACCAACAGAGATACGAAGTTTTTTAGGGATGACAGGTTACTATCGAAGATTCATTTAGGATTTATCGAGAATAGCCTCGCCACTGACAAAGTTAACGCGTAAAGAAGTAAAGTTTGAATGGGGTCCAACCCAAAGCAACACATTTGAAGAATTAAAGACATGACTAACACAAGCTCCAGTCTTAACCTTGCTTGAAGGAAACGAAGACTTTGTAGTTTACTCTGACGCTTTGGGTTAGTGATTGGGTTGTGTACTAATGCAACGAGGGAAGGTAATCACTTACGCCTCACGACAATTAAAGGTTCATGAAGTTAACTACCCGACTCACGATCTAGAGTTGGCGGCGGTAGTTTTTGCATTAAAATTTTGGAGGCACTACCTGTACGGAGTTAAGTGCACCATTTACTCCGATCATAAAAGCTTGAAGTATTGCTTCGAGCAAAAGGAATTAAACATGAGACAAAGAAGGTGCTTGGAACTACTAAAGTATTATGACTGCGAGATATTATATCACCCAGGTAAGGCAAACGTAGTGGCTGACACCTTGAGTCGAAAGGAAGAGTCAACGCCTATCCGGACTAAAGCATGTCAGCTGATTATAACACCGAATCTGATAACTGAGATAACAAAGGTACAAGGAGAGGCTCTGTTAGAAAGGAATGTGAAATGAGAAAGGATAGTAGGTCAACAAGCAAAACTAGGAACTAATGTGTACGAAGTACGAACTCGATTTGACCGGATGTGGATACCCAAGATTGGTCAATAAGACTCATAAGTCTCGCTACTCTATCCATCCCGGGATGAACAAAATGTATTAGGACTTGAAGAAAGAATATTGGTGGCCCGACTTGAAGAACGATGTGACTGAATATGTGAGCAAGTGCCTGACTTGTTCAATAGTTAAGGCCGAGCACTAGAAACCATGTGGTAAAATGCAACCCTTGCCAATACTAGAATGGAAGTGGGAGGAGATCACAATGGACTTCATTACCAAGCTACCTCGAACAGCTAAAGACAATGATACAATTTGGGTGATCGTCGACTGCTTGGCAAAAAAATGATCACTTCTTACCGATACGTGAGGCTTTTTCGTCCGAGAAGTTATCAGATTTATTCATCAACGAGATAGTAAGCAGACACGGTATGCCATTGACGACTGTGTTCGGCAGGGACACTTGGTTCACCTCAAGGTTTTGGAAAAGATTCAATGAAGCACTGGGAACTAGGCTAAACATCAGCACCGCTTACCACCCTCAAATCACGGTCAATCTGAGAGAACCATTCAGACCTTGGAGGACATGCTCCGGGCCTGTATCATTGATTTCGGTAGGAGCTGGGATAGCCATCTGCCGTTAGCAGAATTCTCATAAAATAGCTAATGGGTCGGGTGGACAGGTAAAACCGAACTTCTAATGAATGGCCCGGTAAGCCGAAAAATGATTAGTTCAAGTGTGAAGCACACGATAAAGGAAGTACGGGGACCCGGATGTAAACCACAAAGGTTTAAATAAGAGTTTAAGGGCAAACCCTAGGCCATTCGGCCTAGGGGCATTCGACAGTAACAATAGAGACGCGAGAAGAGGGAGAGAGGCCGGTGGTGACTCGGAGCGATGCGTGGCGGCCGAAAAACAGAGAAACTCCATAACGCGCTAAGGTAATCCACTTTATGACTTCGTTTCTTTTACTTAATCGTCTCATGAATGCTTAGATTAGGGTTTCGGGTCATGGGACTAGTGGAGTCCGACTATGACTAAGTGGTGGCGGACGCGTCTGTGACCCCTCAACAAGGAAGACGCGGCGGTGGTGTGACCGTGATGGAGATGGCAGGCGGAGAAGCGGATGATGGGTGGTTGTTCTTGGTAGTGTACGACCACAACAACAATGGGGATGTCGGGTTAGCGGTGTGAAGGGCTGGGAGGTTCGCGGTAGGGTCGACGATGGCCTATGGGGGTGGTTCCAGCGGCTAAGAAGTGACGGCGGGGACGCACGGTGGTGCGTAGGATGCATGGAGGAGCCGGAGTAGGAGGAGCAAATAGGGTTTTGCATAAACATGTTTGCATGCGTGCATGTGCGGGGGAAGAATGGCTCGATTACATGCGTATTGCGAGGCTAAGGGCTTCATATGTCGGGGTTAGGGTTTACGTTTGCATGATATTGTATGCATATAGGAAACCGGTTCATCTACGCAAGAGCTTGAGGGGTTCAGGCAAGCATGAGTACTTACGTGCTTGCATGGGAACCTAGGTCCGAGTATGTGGGTCCTGATCAGGTCCAGGGTAAACCGGTACGAGCAAACACGTAAGGTTAGGGTTTCATGGAGTTGGGTTGACAAACAGATAGGATTCGGGGTTATGTTATATGGTTACCCGTTATCCAGCGTACGTTTTAAACGTATCCTGATCGTGTGATCATACGTTTGACAGGTTCGGTATTGAGCAAGCACGCGCGGTGCAGAGCTAGGGTTTGGATGCAGTATAACTGGTGAGTTTCTAATCCCCTCTTTTAAATGTTTTAAACGTTTTAGGGCTATCGTACACACTTTTGAGACATGTTTTAATACATTAAATGTATACCGAGCTTTAGGGTCTAACCCGATGAGTTTATGAAGTTAAATAGTTAAATATGGGGCTAAGGGACTGTGTGTGTCCATAGGACGTGCGGGTTACAGGTGGGGATATGGTCATGGGTCGTATAGTAACCTAACAGGGGTGAGTCAGGATTGTAGTTACGGGTCGTATAGGTATGACTAGGAGGTGTCTCAAGGTGTGCATGTACGTGGTATGTGTTTAAATAATGAGATATAGTATTTGTATGTGTGTTGCTATATTAGAAGTGTATTGTGTTCTGAGTTAGTCGGGATAAGTCGGGATATAAGCTAAACGCTTATGAATACGTGTAGGATATCTTGATCTAATGCTATGTGTGAAGCGCAGGTGCAGTCAATGAGTCCTGTACATAGAATATAATGTTATGTGTTTATACATGTGTTGTGTGTATTGTGTCATTGTCCTTGTGACACGGCGGGTGTTGTGTTTGCATTGTTGTCAGTATGACACGAAAAACGTTATTGTGGAGGACTATATCCTTCGGGAGGTCACCAAAGGTGATGATGTCCAACAGGACAACGGGGTGTGTCAAACGCCCTGACGAGGGTGCAGCGAAGAGGTATGTGCTTGTGTGCTTATATATTTGTGTTAAATTGCATACAAGCGTTGAGTTATATTTATTGTGCATGAGATAGTATTATTGTGGTGAGTCGAGTTAGATTGACTGTTGTGTCAGGATTGTGACGTGGTGCTTACAACTATTATGTCAGTTGATTTATAGGAGCCTTGGTCAAGGCTGAGTAAGTTGATGTTTAGGGATTGGTTGTGTTAACCAAGTGTCGAGTTAATATGGGTACTTGAGCATGAGTTATTAGTGTAGGTAAGTTCGACCTATGTCGATGAGACTGCGGGATTATTATTATAACAGGGATGAGTCTTGGGTAATGAGCTATTATGTGATGTCGGGGGATAATAGGGGTTAACGGGTCTTATAATGAATTGTGAACCTATTTTATAAGGACCGTGGGTCCTGAGTAAAGTTTAAATAACTTTTAAGATGAGTCGGCTTCTAATTAAACTAAACTATTATTGTGTGGTGCAATATGAGTTGTGTGGTGATATATGAGTTATGTGGGATGCATGTGCATCCGGGGTGTGTGAAAGATAGAAAGCTAGTGTGAATACGATGGGGAAGGTTTAGAGTCCGAGCAATAACGTGGACCACTAAATTGCATTTGATCACCGTAATTTGGCAGTCTATGATTACTCTCATATTCTGAATTTGACACCCATAGTAATCACTCTAATGTTCTATCTTGTGCAGCTACTAATGGCTAAGACAAAGCGTACCAGATCTGTCAGACGGGGAGCTCCGGGCGGGGGAGGAGCAGATCGCCAGGACAAACAGGCGGCTGTTGTAGACAAGAAGGACAGTGACATAGAAGTGGTGTTGGCGCTTCCCGCGTCAAGTGTGACTAGAGCTGAGGATGACAGCATCCTGCGTGGTGCTGAGACCAGAGTAACAGGATGGACAAGGAGGGTCGCGTCGGTAGTACGCGATTTCCTTCCAGGATGTGGACTTGCATGGTTGAGAGATCAACCACTTATTACAGCTAAGGGAGCTCTATCTAGAGAGGAACCGCTAATGACCCAGGATCCGATGAGGAGGACACATCAGATATACCTAATGTGGTCCCATAGTAATCTTGCTAGCATTGTTGAGACGTCGGACTTCTAGATGACTTTTGGACATGACGGTTGTCACGAGAGATTGTGGGGTGATTTGACATTTTGAGTGATTAGATGTTTACGTGGTATGATGTTTATTTCAGATATTGACTATTTGATCTTGACGTTGAGTGCGAGTTATACCGCGAGATGATTTGGGTATAATAAATGATAGTTGTAGGAGTGATATCTTGCTATGTGTGATTATGTGATTACCTTTGAACAACATGTGTTCACACCTAAATGTAATCTTTAATGTGATGCTAGAGCTTGGTTGATTAGACTGTATGAGTAGACCAGTGTAGACCTAAGTTGTGATTAATTGTGTGTGTCTACGGTCTTAAGATAGTGTCACCTATGTGTTATGCTTAGGTGATGTGTGAAGTGTAAGGGTGTGTGTTTAGCCTTACTATGATATTGAATGTCTTTATATATTAAGGCATAGATCTTCGCAAGGTAAATGTTTTTCTGCTTAAGGACATGAAAGTGTTTCGTGAATAAACTTGTATGTCGTTAATTGAGTTGCTTATGAGTATGAGTTATTTGTGTCATGTACTTAATTGTCGTGGCGGGAGATCAAGCGTAAGCTTGATATTGTGTCTGGCATTAGTCAGGCGGGAGATCAAGTGTAAGCTTGATATAGTGTTGACATTTGTCAACAGGTTATTATGTCTGACGGCAGTCAGGCGGGAGATCGTGTTGCTTGTGTCGTCGGGTCAGACAACATGATATACTTGTGTGTCTATAAATAACGAGGTCGTATTATACGCGCGTAGATTTACCCAGATCTAGCTAGTTGTGTATGTGCATTTGTGCGAGTTAGAAGGTCGAGTTACTAGTACATGTGTAGAACATTATGTGTTCTGTAATTATGTGTGTCGGTGTGTGTCCTTGTAGTACACGCTTAGTCGTGCATAGGACGGGTGGTCAGTGTACACAAGTATAGTATTTTTATCTTGACAATTTTCTCGACGCTAATACATCGGGGTTGTGCGAGAAGTTTTGACGTCTTTCTAGGCGACCAGTGAGATGCTCTTAAGAGATGCCTACGCTTATATCTCGGGAAATCGGAGCACGAAGCCAATAGGCGGAGCTATGAGAGTAGATGATGAAAGCGTTTACTTGGACGCATGACCAGAGATGTTTAAGATGAGATCAAGGTTATGACGCTGAAGATATCAGCACGGAGTTAACGAGGTGATGAAGGACCTTCATGGAACACGTTCTATATAAAGAATTCAGTCGAGATGAGACACCATATGGATAGGGATGTTTTCCCTGGACAAGATGATGAATAGCTGAGGCTTGTGAGCAGGCGGGCGTCAGGAGAGGTAAGTGCATGATTGCACACGAGTAACTGGAGAGGAAATGCTCATGCTGGGAAGCATGTGACTAGCTTAAAGTGAGCTCTTGTGGAGCATTCAAGTAAGGCAAGTGGTTAGCTGTCATATCATACATGACATTGATGAATGAGCTTTTGAGAAACAATGAGAGCTGATAAAGATGACCCTAGTTTTGGGTGTATGCACATACTTTATGGGGCGTCTAGTGTAGAAACCCTAAATGTAGAAACGTCTAGTGTCGTTTAGGTTCATTATCTTATCTTGTATGACTTGATTATACAGATTGTGTGTAACCTTAGTGACGCTCACTAACCAGCTAGTATACTTCAGGAACCCGCTCATCAGGTGAGTTCTATGTGCCTCCTATGTGTTACGTGCAGATGATTTTAAATGTTTTGGGGGTAGAAGTGTATACATGAAATGAATGAATGTTATGAATGCTAATATGACCATACGTGTTATATGAAAGTAAATGAAGAACAAAAGAATGAAATGAATGTTTATAAAGAATGCAATGAATGAATGACATAACATAAATGATTGAAATCTTGCCTTATATTTATATATATTGCATGTTACGAATGTATGTAAACGTTATGGATGGAAATACGGACTACTTCGGCTGGACGGTACGATGATGACGGCTACTTCGGTAGACGGGCGACCATACGACTATTATGCAGACGTTATGTTAAAGTCTAGAAAGGTAGACTAAATACGGACTACTACAGTAGACGGAGGCCCTTAATCGAAGCACGTCTGCATATATAGTTCGTTTGAGAAACGGTTGCCTTCGAGTAAACGGGCGAATATGACGGACTACGGCGGTAGGACGGTTAAAGAAAATGACGGACGGCCGAAGGTTGTCGGACGGTTAAACAAATTACGGACGGATAAATGTTGTCTGGCGGTTTATGAATGTCGGCCTACGACGGTAGGACGAAGCGTCTGTCTTTGTGACTTACGTAATCAATGACGGGCTGATCACCCTTATGTGTAAGACCAATGAATGTTCAAGGAATGCAAATGTGTATATATACGTATTACCCACCAATGAATGTTAAATGAAGGCAAGTGAAATGTTAATGTGTATATATACATGTATACTTGAAAGAAAGGATAATGAAATGATGTTTATACCTACTTGCTTTAAACTAGAACTCACCAACGTTAGCTGACTTTTAGTATGCACTTTAGGTAGCAAATTATATGTTAAGACAATGTTTTTATATGTTTAGACTTCCGCTATTTATGTAAACGAATGATGTACACTTTCGTCATGTTCGAATGTTTTAAATTAAAGTTCAGTGTTTGAGGACTATGTTTATTAGTAAATCTAACAATTGAGGTATCCCGAGTTTGAAGTCTTACATTATTAAAAATA
Organism: Smallanthus sonchifolius; assembly: GCA_023525975.1. Classification (NCBI taxonomy): domain Eukaryota; kingdom Viridiplantae; phylum Streptophyta; class Magnoliopsida; order Asterales; family Asteraceae; genus Smallanthus; species Smallanthus sonchifolius. The sequence continues at coordinate 18,003,647 of CM042033.1, forward strand.
TTAAGAAAAAACTAATAAGATTAAGAAACAAAAATAATAAAAATAAAGAAACAAAAAGAAAACAAAGAAATAGAAAAGAAACCCGGCTCGTCCGTTTTCCCCCAAAAAACCCGGTTCCCTATTTTCAGATCCAACCAGCCCGCCATATCCACCAGATTTAGTTGTGGGCTCAGCCCATGATGTCCCTGGATCAACTACCTGTCGGCCCACCTGCTTGGGATTGCCCAATAAGAATTAAAATAAAATCTTTTGAACTTTTATAAATTCAGTTTATTTCCAGAAAAAAATTACATTTTAATGAATTTAAATAACTATTGATTCAGATAAATTGTGAGAGTAAATTTTAAATCAGTGTACAAAAAAATTGTAAAATCTACAATATTATAGATTTATAATTTCTAAAAAAAAGTTAAAAAGAGTGTGTAAGAAATATTAGAGAAGACTAGACGTATGTTAAAGAGTGAGAACAAATAAATTGTATTATTAATTAGACAACTCTTAAAATTTTAACTAAAAATTGAGAATTGGAACATTTATTATTCTGAAAATCTTTTCAACCAATTTTACGAGTTTTAACATTAGTAATACTTTTAAAATTAAAAAAAGAGTAAGTGATAAATAGTGAAGCATCCTAGCAGGCTGGCAGACTGCTGAACCAAGTAGACGTGCTGTTAATTTTTTTTTATATTTTTTTTATTTTCACCCCTTATACTATATATAATTTATGCTTTTAACCCGTTTTATTATGTATTGATTTCGCTTTTCTGTAATGGTTTCATATGGTTTTATATTTTCGTTAAATGATTATATTTTTTCGTTTTAGTTTTTTTTTTTCATTTATATAACATGACTTTTTTGTGATTTTCGAAGATATCGTCGATAAATGCTTTTTTCCACTTGTTACGTTCGAAATTGAGCCGACTTAACGCGTGTCCTGCCGCAGCATACGGGTTAACCTACTCGTTAGATAGTAAATAGCTGATTTTTTTTTTGTATTTAATAACTAGGTCACAAGATTTACATATAATAGAATTAAAAAAAACCGATAATCCAAATATAATTCTTAAGTAGAATATAACTAATTGGTCGTGCCTTCTCCCATTTTTGTCCCCACTTTTTGCTAACTTGAGTTAGGCATGAATACTTATTAGCTTGTGTAGGGTTATTTATTATTTAATTATTTGCTATATTTATACTATTTTATAGTGTTAGAACCCGTGTATTACACGGGGACATAAATAAAATAAATTTACAACAAAATATAACTTGAGACTAAAAAAATGATGAATACAATTCATAATTCATAAATCAGTAAATATTTCTTTGTATACAACGTTGGATGTTTTGTTTGTAATTTTTTCATCCTTGTCTAAGGCTAAAATTTTTAACCCGTCTCTGCTTTTAACTCTTGAAAGCGCAACATATAATTGACCATGAGTGAAAACCGGTTGCCTCAAGAACAATCCAACTCTTGATAGTGACTGGCCCTGGCTCTTATTTATTGTCATGGCGAAACAAACAGAGAGTGGAAACTGCCTTCTTTGTAGCTTGAAAGGGATTCTTTTGTCTGAAGGCGTTAAATTTATTCTTGGAATAAATGTTCGAGTCCCAATATTGCTACCAGAAATTATGTTGGCCTCGATAACAAGATTACCAAGAGATATGACTTGTAATCTAGTTCCATTACATAACCCATTTTTCTGATCATTATTTCTCAGCAACATTACAGGCACACCTACTTTCAAAACTAAACTATGATTTGGCAATCCTGAAAGTTTAAGACCATTAAAAACATCTTGTGAGTATAAACTTTGTTGGAAATTATCGTTTAACTGTTCTGACTGGCATATGCTATTTGAACTTAGATATTCTTTTTGTTCACCGGGGAACATTGCCATGAATTGATCATTAATCTCCTGCACTACTTCATTTGTCGATGCAAATATTGTTCTTTCTTGAAAGAATTGAGGATTTTTGTAGTTTTGTAGAATATATGGATAGACAAAGTCAATTAAACTACCAATAGGATCGACGGAATCAGTAATAAGTATATCATCAGGTATATCAATCACCGCATCTCCTTCATTAATGCCACCAACATTACCCTCTCCCAGGTCCAAAAGCCATTTTACAAAGTTTTGTGTCGTTTCGAAATCAGTTGTGTCATTACCAATGGTTAGTCTCATGTTTTTTGTTAACTTTAGCAACCTGCATCTTCTCCAAATGTATGATGAACATAAAGCAGCATTTACAATGTCTTGTCTACTTTCGTTTGGCACAACAGGTAGGATTTGTCTAAAATCTCCACCAAATACAATAACTTTACCTCCGAATGGTATGTTACTTTTGTTTGAATTATTTGGGAACAATATGTTATTCAAAGATCTATCCAACGCTTCAAATGCATGCTTGTGAACCATCAGAGCTTCATCCCAGATAATCAATTGTGTTTGACTTATTAAATGCGCAACTTCGCTACCTGGCTTAATATGGCAAATAGAATCTTCATTAAGATTGAGAGGAATGAGAAATCTAGAATGTGCTGTTCTACCTCCTGTCAACAACAACGATGCTATACCACTTGAAGCAACATTTAAAACGATTTGACCTTTACATCTAATTGTTGCTGATAATGTTTTCCATAGAAAAGTTTTACCAGTACCACCATAACCATACAGAAAAAACACACCTCCTTTATTATCTTTAACAGCCGTCATTACCTTGTTAAAAATGTTTCTTTGTTCATTTGTTAGTTGATTCAAAAGAGTACGTAGCTCTTTCTGCAACAAATGTATATCATGTGACAATTCTTCAGTAATAAATCGATTTTGTGCAAAACTTATACTCTCATCGTTAGGATAAGGCATGGTGTTGTAGTTTCGTAATGTAGAGTTATTACGAAGCAGAAATTTCTCTATTTGTAACAAAGTCAAGTTCTTAGTTTGATCTTCAGTAAGTAATAAATCTGAAAATGCACAAAAAAAATTCAATTTAAATGAAATATTTGTATGAAAAGATGGAACATATTAAAGTACATTGAACCATCTAAAGAATAACTTACCTTGATTGTTTAATAATATTTTCTGGTTGTATAGAATATCATCTAACAAATATTTCCATGTCTTTTCCCACACAAAATCTGGTCTTGACAAGCTATTAGACATTAGCATTGTTGCAAATAAGCTTCTTAGGTAATAACCAGAGGCAGAATGACTTGCTTCTTGGATTGCTTCAATATACTCCATGTCATCGTCTAACAGACCTAGGTCATAACATGTATCTCTAAATGTAGCACATACATGATCATTTACTGTACGAATATCTTCAAATGATGTTGGTCCTTTGACTTTATTTAAAACTATTCTTAAGAAATAGGCTTCACCAAGCGCAGGAGAAATCGAATGAATTCTATCAATTGAAAAGCCCTTTTTCCTTGGTTCCCAACACCGATTTGGAACTTTACAAACAAATTTGGTAGGGAATTCAACATAAGTAAGTTGTCGTGCTTCTTCATATTTTTCATTACACATCATCCAAGATAAAAACATTGAAGAAGCCACAGATGGTTTGTTGAGTATATTGTCAATATCATCATATGCACCATATACAACTTGTTGCTGACCATGCAGATGGAAAGGTAGTCTCATGACTGAAGGCGTCCTGTAATGAACATCATACGAAAATATTCTCCATGATGCCTCACACGCAGATACATATCTGCAATCATAATACTCATTTATCTCATCTACCGTTTGTTCATTATTGTCTTCATTGTTATTTTCCACAACTCTAAGAGTAGCTCTATCAGGACCTTTGTTAATATATTTGAACAAATACTTTATAGATCCAGCTTGATTGCACCATTCCACATTGATATGTGCCTGGTATCTTCTTAGAAGAACTTTGTTATATGGTACTACGCTTCGATTATCTAACTTGACACCACTTTTCTCCACATAGGAACCATCATCTCTTCTACGGTATATAGGAAAGCCATTTGTATCAATGCATGTGTCATTTGAAAAAAAATTTGGGAAATTTTTTGAACACTTTCGATCAACCATGCATGGACACTTCATATTATCAACACCACACGGACCATGGATCGTGAATTCACGTACAAAATGATATAATTCAAGATCTTCATATTTATTAGGAATCTCAGCTGAAATTACTGGATCAATATAATCAACAGTAGAGAGCTTGTGATCCGCACGCATAAATAAACATATATGAGCGTGAGGAAGACCCCGTTTTTGAAACTCAACGGTATAAACAACTACATAAAAAAATATAAATATTAAGACATGTTTTAGTAAAGATGATAATTAAAAGTATATATATAGGTATTAGTCGATAAAAAATAAAATGTTGATAATTTTTAAAGTAAAGTACCTGCTTGAACTTTGCCGAATAAGGCATTGTCCTTAAGATCTTGGATTATTGCGTCAAGCTTTATTTTAAATAATCTGCATAATATATCAGGTCTGTCTTCGGGCTTAATGGTGGTGTGCTTGAGATATCTTTTTTACTTCAGGCCATTTTGGATTACATGTTATGGTAATAAAGAAATAAGGATATCCAAACCATTTACAAAGAGACATGGCATCCAAATAATTTTGCATCATATACCTAGCACCTCCGGTAAAAGAAGAAGGAAGTATAACACGTTGACCTACGTTAGAGGTGTTGACGTTTCCCTGATTTTGAGCATTACGAAGATTCTCATATGACTCACACCTAAGTACCTTTTGCTGCTTACGTATGTAATATATCCTTTCAGCTTCAATCATAGTGTAAGCGTCAACTAAAAACTGTTGATAAAGTCTCTTTGAGCTTTTAATTAATGAGAAAGTATTAATTCTATCCTGAATTCTATATGCAAAGAATTCCCTCATTATACAATTAGGTCGTTTGCTACAGTTTATATTAGTAACATTTCTATGAAGTATGTCTACTCTATACCCATCATCACCATAAGGAAACAGTAATGGATATTGAAGAGCGAGGTAAGAAGGATGTAACTCACTTATACGGTGTAGAATGCCGCATTTTGTTTTTACAATAATATCACGATTCTCAATAGCATCGCCAATATCTCCAACGATTAAAGCAGCAACTTTAGAAGCTGATGGTAAGTTGTATGTTCTACCATCTTGCTGTCTTTTCCCAATTAGACATAGCTTCACATCAACATGTGGGTTTTCTTTAAAAAATCCCTAACCATCCTATAAACTTTAACCAGCGCATTATGTTCATCTAGCATATGTTTCAGATCTTGTATAATGTTTAGATCAAGATTTTCAAAATTTGATGACGATCCATCTCCTTGATTACTGAAATATAATATAAACAAAAAATTTATTTAGAAATTGATATTTTATATAAAATCAATTAAACATTAAATTAATAGTACGGTATATATTCAACAAAAAAAAAATACACACCAAAAAATGTTCTGTCTATTTGATACTTCATTATCAGTATCATATATGTACAATTGAGAGAACTTTGGTTTAGATCCTGTATCAGGTAGAAGACTTCCTATTGTGTGATAATTTTGTTTGCTCAATCGAAAAACGAACGGAGCGTTACCCCTATTAACGGTTTTATCAATCTTTCCACCCATGGACGTAAATGAGAACATTGAATTGTATCGGCGAATATTTTGCATGAAGAACTTGCTTTTTAAATCAACACCAGAAAAAAGATCTTTATAATTTTGTGGGGGTGCCTTTAAATGAGGAAGCTCGACTTTTCCATATCCACAACAAAGGTAATACGTAGTTTTATCTTTAGTTTTATTTCCCCTCATCGCTTCATTTTTCCATAACTTTGCATGACATCTTTCACATATAAAGCTCTGTTCTCCGTGATCCAAGTAATCTGTATATTTTGTTATGACTGAAAGTAAAATATTAATAAAATTTTATTAGAAATATTTATAACATGCACTAAAAGATATTAAATATAAATTTGATTTTTATTACCTGTTGATATGCCAACAATCTTCACCCACAGTTAAGTTCTCCATCCGTATAGGAGATATATTTCAACAATTACGTTGCATCATTTGTTTTCCAGATGATACCGTCTTTAAATTAGGAACTTCAGTTATTGTGGATGAATTGGATGCTGTCATGTAAGTTGGTTTTAGAGAGTTTTCTATATTGTTTGATGATGGTGTTGTACTGTTGTTGCTACTATAACACATCCCTGAAATATAGTGTAACACATTTTTAAATTATATTACAAGTTTATAGTTTAAATGAGGACTGTGTTAAAAGAATTGAATTTGAAATATATATATTTCTTATACTAACCTTTGAAATTGCTGTTTAACGAAGATTTGTGGTTAGATTATCGTGACCGCGGTTAATGTTTTGATCTGACGTATCGGATGTTTGGTTCTCTTTGTCACATGTAACAAAGATATCGGAGCTAGATTGTGATAATTTTTTTGTTTCATCGTCGGTGTACACACCTTTATTGATATTTTTTTTACCATCCAAAACTAATTTTCTTCTTTCAGCAAAATTCGAACAAACGTTTGAATTGGAATCTGTAACGATAATGACAGATTAATCTTAAAAAGCTTTAAAAATTTAAGTTCATTGACACAGTTTATAAAATATGTCAAATGTGGTGATTTAATTTAATATGTTATTATTTTATTATATAGGATAGATATGAGCAAGGTAATTTGTTTCATACCATTTGAGATATCTGAAAAAGGTCTTCTAGTAAGTGTAGCTATAAAACAAAATAATAGTTATTAGTAAAAATGAAAGATGAAATATTATATGATTTACGGTTGTAAAATTGCACAAAGATATAGTAGTTACCCCTTGTGATATTTCGGATTTTTATTCACACTTTTATATTATCTATCCTGTAGACATTTTCTATTCAATGGAATGCAAGTGGTTTTATTTAAAATTTTGTACAAGTATATATAAATATATATATAATTTAAAGATTTAAAATAAATAAAATTTTATAAGTTTTAAACTTATATAAAATTTTATACAAAAATCTAAATTAAAAGGGTTCATTTATAAATGAGATAACCTATTTAAATAAAATAATTAAGTTTTATAAAAATATTTATAATAATAATAAATAATATAAGTTTATAAAATACAAATGAAATTAAAAAGAAATTTAACAAATTATTTTTATAAAAGATGAGGGGTTATATTGGAATTTTTCAAACTAAAAGGTTTTAACCTAAAAACCGGTTGAGGGACTAAAAGTGGTCAAACCAAACCTCAGGGACCCATCCGTAATTATCGCAGGGACCTAATTAAAACGAAATCAAACTTCAGGGACTAAAGTTGCCAATTCCCAATTCGTGTTTCCGGTCACCACCTTCGTTATCCGGCGGTCCAAGCTATTTTCCGGCGACACTCGACACGACTGTCCCCTACACCTCGACAGCCAAAAGTGGTCTCTCTGGCCTCGTCTCTCCCACACGAACAAAAGGCCTCGACCAATTTGTTCCCCCAACATAGGGATCGTCCGATCCTGTTGGTGGCCGAGATACCCATGTCCAAATTCGTGCCCGACAGGCCACCTCCACGCCTGTCGAATGTCTGATTAGTTTCTCCTCGTCCAGACTAATGTCGGGACATGTCCAATTGCACGTTTGAGCATAGGAATCAAGCTCGCCTATAAATGACCATTGTCGGCCCTGCACGAGCTCGCTACCCTCCGTCCACACACTCTCACTCCAAATTAAGGAATCCATCACCTTCGTCGACCCTGAGTGAAGCTGTGACCAGAATTACAGGAGCTAATTCCACTCAGAGATCGATCCCCGCTTGTGACATTTTCGAGTTCAAAGACGGTGCCGACCAGACCCGTTTCGACTTGGTTCGAGTCTCGAATCGATTCCACTATCTTTTATTAATCCCTGGTAAACAATTCAACTCGAAATCACGGAAATCGCACGAGAGTTACCGGGCAAACCCAATGTCCTCGGACACGGTTTGCCGGTCACCGAGGTCCAGCGACCTGATTTGCCCTTGTGTACTTAATTTATCCGTTACACACATAACCAGCGATGGTTCCGCCATCGGTTGGGGTGTGACAGATTGTTATCAGAGCCATGGTTATAGGAAATTAGGTTATTAGACACAATGACCTAGACTATAACCCTAGGACTCCCTTTTATGTGCTATGTGCTAAATGATTAAATGCTATGTGAATTATTTGTAGTTAAGTAATATTTGAATTTTCCCAAGTTTGGTACATGAGACTTATACACATACATGCAAGACCTTGATACATGATACATACTTTACATACACATTTGACAAACAAACTTATGCAAACAAATACACTACCCATCCTTATCCATACTCTTTCCTAATCCGTATTAATTGCAACAATTCCTACACATTTTGTACTCGTAAGTATATCAAAGTCTTGAAAATCTCGTCAACGACTTAACTTCTTGAGACCAGTAAAGGACACGTGCAAACTGGAAGGGTGACACCTGTACATTGGGTTTTCTGTCTAGGAAAGCATTTCGTATAAATCCAAATAAACGGACCCGTATGCTTTCCTGGGAATTCCTGAAGTGAGTGTTTACCTATAGGCTAAAGCATGTCTCTTTGAAAGTTTCGAGAAATTAATTAACGTTGATAAGTCAATGTATTCGCAAGGATACAATCCGAACTTAAACTTAAAATTTGGGGACATTATAGCAAGATAGGAAGAACTAGACAAACATGCAAAACAAATCATTATTACGGGTGCACACGTAATAACGATTTGTAATGCATGCAAGTCCCTACAATTCCTATTATGCAAATAATGATCTATAACATCATGTCCTACCCGGAAAAGATGACTTAGTTTCCCCTATCAACTTAGAATAAATACACACGCACTGGCACGCGTCATGATAAATCTCGTATTTCTGCTTACATTATTTCCCGCTATAACTCATATTTATCCGTCTTATCTAAAATATCATTGTATTTTCTTATGGTGTTAGAATGCCTCCTCGACGTGCAAACTCTAGCACTTCCAACCCGGATCTTGCTACTCTCCTTGCCCAGCTAGTAGGGCAAATGACCCAAGCAAATAACAACAGTGACGGGTCTCACAACATCCAAGGGAACGGTGGTACCAACCCGCCTCATTGCACGTTTAAGCACTTTAACTCGTGCAATCCTACTAAATTCTTCGGGACTGAAGGTGCTACCGGCCTGCTTCAATGGTTTGAAAGCATGGAAAGCACATTCCTAAACAGTGACTGTCCCGATAATCTTCGGGTTCGCTATGCCACAACTGTACTTCAAAAAAGAGCCCTCACCTGGTGGAACGATGAGAAACGCACTCGTGGTGCTGAGGTTGCTACATCCTTATCATGTGATGATCTGAAGAAGGCCATGACTGATGAATTCTGTCCTCGGAATGAAATGAGGAAGCTCGAGGCTGAATTTTGGGATCTTGCCCAAGACAGCGGGGATAATCTGGCTTACACAACCCGGTTTCAAGAGTTAAGTCTGCTGGTGCCTCATATGATCACTCCCCTTGCTCGGGGAATTGAAAAATACATAGGGTGCCTGCCTATGCAAATTCAAGATGCTGTGTTAGGAAGCAATCCTCCTACACTTGAAGCTGCCATCCGTCTATCCGTTACACTATCCGACAACCACGTCAAAGCCGGAACCTTAACAAGAAAGGGTTCCAAGAAGGTTGTCTCCACTCTTGCAGCTGTCAAAGATGTAAAACCCGAGTCTTCTATCCACAACAAGAAACGAAAGGGTCGAAACTTCGCAGCTGTAACTCCCGATGTACCTGCTATTCAAGTGGCCCCTTTGGGTCAAAACCCGAAACCTTATTTGGGTCCAAATCCCCAATGTCAGACCTGCAAGTACCATCATCCTGCCAACTTACCATGCCGATTGTGTTCAAGCTGCGAACGATATGGACACGTGGTCACTACCTGCCGTACCCGTCCTCCCGTCCACCAAGCTGCTCCAGCCAACCGTCCAAACTATCCGACACTTCTCAATGGTCGGGCATGTTACGAGTGTGGAGACCCAAACCATTTCCGTGACCGATACCCAAAACTGCATCATCAAGGTGGTCCTCAAGGACGAGCGTTTAACATAAACGCTAATGAGGCTCAGGCAAACAACGACGTGGTGAACGGTACGTTCCTCATAAACAATCATTATGCATCCATTTTGTTTGATACCGGTGCCGATAGGAGTTTTGTATCTCTTACCTTTGAATCCCGACTTGCTAAACAAAGAACGAAACTCGACAAATCTTATTCCGTGGAAATAGCAAACGGAAAATCTATTACTATAAATTCTGTTATCCGCGACTGCAATCTCGAGCTTAATAACCATGAATTCTCTGTTGATCTCCTTCCAATGCAATTGGGAAGCTTTGATATTATAATTGGCATGGACTGGTTATCCAAGCACCATGCTGAGGTTATTTGCTATGAAAAGTGCATTCGTTTACCTATCCCTTCGGGCGACACGTTAGTTATTTTCGGTGAAAAACCGTGTCGTGGTCTTCAAATCATGTCTTGCACATTGGCACAAAAGTACTTGCGGAAAAAGTACATTGCCTTCTTGGACCACATAGTTGACACGAAAGACAAGGGTAAGAAATTGCAAGACATTCCAATCATCCGAGATTTTCTCGTGGTATTCCCCGAGGATTTACCTGGTCTTCCTCCCCCTAGACAAGTGGAGTTTCATATCGAACTTGTGCCTGGAGCAACTCCCGTGGCAAAAGCTCCCTATCGTCTTGCACCTTCCGAGATGCAAGAGCTTGCAAGTCAATTACAAGAACTCTCATCCAAAGGATTCATCCGCCCGAGCCATTCACCTTGGGGTGCTCCCGTGTTGTTCGTAAAGAAAAAGGATGGATCGTTTCGAATATGCATCGATTATCGTGAACTCAACAAGCTTACAATTAAGAACCGTTATCCTTTACCCCGTATCGACGATCTTTTCGATCAGCTTCAAGGTTCAACATGTTTCTCCAAGATTGACCTTCGTTCCGGGTACCATTAACTTCGTGTTCTCGATGAAGACATTCCGAAGACTGCCTTTCGGACTAGGTACGGTCACTACGAGTTCATAGTCATGCCATTCGGTTTGACTAATGCACCTGCAGTCTTCATGGACCTCATGAACCGTGTATGCAGACCTTATTTGGACAAGTTCGTGATCGTTTTCATTGACGACATACTCATCTATTCCAAAACGAAAGCAGAGCATGAACAACATCTTCGTTTGATTTTGGAGCTCTTGAAGAAAGAACGACTATACGCCAAGTTCTCCAAGTGTGAATTCTGGCTAAAGGAGGTTCAGTTTTTGGGACACATAGTCAACGATAAAGGGATTCATGTGGACCCGGCAAAAATCGAAGCGGTAAAGAATTGGAGTACTCCTAAGACTCCTACCGAGATTCGTTCATTCCTTGGACTAGCAGGTTACTATCGTCGCTTCAACTCAAATTTCTCCAAGATTGTAGTCCCGCTCACTGCCTTGACTCATAAAGGTAAATCTTACGAGTGGGGACCCAAGCAAGAAGAAGCTTTTCAAACTCTCAAGCACAAGCTCTGCAATGCTCCTATTCTAACCCTTCCTAGTGGTAATGACGACTTTTTCGTTTATTGTGATGCATCCAACCAAGGTCTTGGTTGTGTTCTAATGCAACGTGGCTAAGTAATTGCATACGCATCGCGTCAGCTCAAAATCCATGAGAAGAACTTGAAAATTTGGAGACACTATCTTTATGGCACCAAATGCGTGGTTTTCACCGACCACAAAAGTTTCCAACATATTTTCAATAAAAAAGAGCTTAATATGAGGCAACGACGATGGGTTGAACTTCTTAACGACTACGACTGCGAGATTCGCTACCACCCCGGCAAAGCAAATGTTGTAGACGACGCTTTGAGTCGTAAAGAACGTATCATGCTTCATAGTGTTCGTATTCATAACGATATCCAAGCCCGCATTCTCCAAGCACAACACACCTCGGTTACCGAGGGAAACATGTATCAAGAGATGGCATGTGGCATAGAACTCTTGTTAGAAACCAAAGCCAACGGTCTATTGTATTACTTAGACCGTATCTGGGTTCCCGATCGCGACGATCTTCGTATATTTTTGATGAACGAGTCCCACAAAACTCGATATTCGGTACATCCCGGAGCTGATAAGATGTACATGGGTCTTCGTCAGCAATATTGGTGGCCCGGCATGAAAAAGGATATTGCCCTCTTTGTGGCAAAATGCTTAACTTGTTCTAAAGTAAAGGCCGAACACCAGAAGCCTTCCGGACTCCTCGAACAACCGGAAATTCCCGTGTGGAAGTGGGAGAACCTTGCTATGGACTTCATCACCAAACTCCCACGCACTTCTAGTGGGCACGATAGTGTCTGGGTTATTATCGACCGACTTACAAAGTCTGCTCATTTCTTGCCTATTCGTGAGGACTATCGAGTCGAGAAATTGGCTCGGATCTACATTGATGAAATTGTGAGTCGTCACGGAATCCCTTTGAACATCATCTCCGATCGAGATTCGCGTTTTACTTCCCGATTTAGGCAATCATTACAATCAGCACTTGGTACTTGTTTGGATTTAAGTACGGCTTACCATCCTCAAACTGATGGACAAACCGAGCGAACAATCCAAACTCTTGAGGATATGCTTAGAGCTTGTGTCATCGACTTTGGTGGCAATTGGGATTCTCACCTACCACTGGTTGAATTTTCCTACAACAACAGCTACCACACAAGCATTAACATGGCACCGTTTGAAGCTCTTTATGGACGGAAATGTCATTCACTGATTTGTTTGAACGAAATTGGTGAAGCACAAATCACCGGTCCCGAGCTTATCCAAGAAACCACCGATAAAGTCTCTCTTATCCGTGACAACATCCGAGTAGCAAGGAGTCGACAAAAGAGCTATGCCGATAAACGACGAAAACCCTTGGAATTTCAAGTTGGAGATATGGTTCTTCTAAAGGTATCACCTTGGAAAGGCGTAGTCCGATTTGGAAAGAAAGGAAAACTTACACCTCGATATGTGGGCCCATTCAAGATACTCGAGAGGGTAGGAAAGGTGGCCTACAAACTCGACCTTCCTTCAGAACTCAGCAACGTTCATCTGACCTTTCATGTGTCTAATTTGAAAAAGTGTCTAGCCGACGAGAATCTCCACATCCCTCTTGACGAAGTGCGCATTGACAAAAAATGCACTTTATTGAGAAACCCGTGGAAATCATGGACCGAGAAGTCAAGAAACTCAAGCGTAGCCACATCCCCATTGTCAAGGTTCGTTGGGAGTCTAAACGTGGACCCGAGTTTACTTGGGAATGTGAAGACCAAATATCTGCATCTCTTTTCATAGCCTCCACTGGTTGAATTTCGGGGCGAAATTCCTTTAACATGGGGAGACTGTGACATTTCGGATTTTTATTCACGCTTTTATATTATGTATCCTGTAGACATTTTCTATTCAATGGAATGCAAGTGGTTTTATTTAAAATTTTGTACAAGTATATATAAATATATATATAATTTAAGGATTTAAAATAAATAAAATTTTATAAGTTTTAAACTTATATAAAATTTTATACAAAAATCTAAATTAAAAGGGTTCATTTATAAATGAGATAACCTATTTAAATAAAATAATTAAGTTTTATAAAAATATTTATAATAATAATAAATAATATAAGTTTATAAAATACAAATGAAATTAAAAAGAAATTTAACAAATTATTTTTATAAAAGATGAGGGGTTATATTGGAATTTTTCAAACTAAAAGGTTTTAACCTAAAAACCGGTTGAGGGATTAAATGTGGTCAAACCAAACCTCAGGGACCCATCCGTAATTATCACAGGGACCTAATTAAAACGAAATCAAACTTCAGGGACTAAAGTTGCCAATTCCCAATTCGTGTTTCCGGTCACCACCTTCGTTATCCGGCGGTCCAAGCTATTTTTCGGCGACACTCGACACGACTGTCCCCTACACCTCGACAGCCGAAAGTGGTCTCTCTGGCCTCGTCTCTCCCACACGAACAAAAGGCCTCGACCAATTTGTTCCCCCAACATAGGGATCGTCCGATCCTGTTGGTGGCCGAGATACCCATGTCCAAATTCGTGCCCGACAGGCCACCTCCACGCCTGTCGAATGTCTGATTAGTTTCTCCTCGTCCAGACTAATGTCGGGACATGTCCAATTGCACGTTTGAGCATAGGAATCAAGCTCGCCTATAAATAACCATTGTCGGCCCTGCACGAGCTCGCTACCCTCCGTCCACACACTCTCACTCCAAATTAAGGAATCCATCACCTTCGTCGACCCTGAGTGAAGCTGTGACCAGAATTACAGGAGCTAATTCCACTCAGAGATCGATCCCCGCTTGTGACATTTTCGAGTTCAAAGACGGTGCCGACCAGACCCGTTTCGACTTGGTTCGAGTCTCGAATCGATTCCACTATCTTTTATTAATCCCTGGTAAACAATTCAACTCGAAATCACGGAAATCGCACGAGAGTTACCGGGCAAACCCAATGTCCTCGGACACGGTTTGCCGGTCACCGAGGTCCAGCGACCTGATTTGCCCTTGTGTACTTAATTTATCCGTTACACACATAACCAGCGATGGGCAGTAGCCCGGCTGGTTATGCGTGTGTGTGTTTGAGCTTCAGGTCGCGGGTTCGAGTCCTCTGGCCTCCGGCCCAACCCCATTTTTGCTCCTGTTATCATTTTTTTTATTTTAATTTTATTTTATTTAATTTTTTTAACTTATTTTAATAATATTTTATTACACTAAAGACTAAAACGAGTCGGTTTGATCGTTCGTTTATTTTGAAATCGATTAAACAATCTTTTTATCTATAAACTATTCCATTTTATAAATCTTGTAATATTATTTAAATACATAAAATATCCCATATTTTTATAAATCTTGTAATATTTTATAAACTTATTTAATTACATTTTTATATATAAAATGTCCCATAATTTTTATAAATCTTGTAACATTTTTATAAACTTATTAAAATACATTTAATATATAAAATGCCTCATTTTTTTTATGAACCTTGCATTATTTTTAATAAACTTGTTAAAATAAATTTTAATATATAAAATATCAATATAATTAGTCAAATAAAGACTTTTCTTTCATTTGTTATTATTATATAAATACATAATACATAATAACTACTTATCGAAACTAAGTAGTTTCGATAGAAGAAAGTTTCGACAGCTCTGTGGTCAATCGAAACTAGTAGTTTCGATTGAACATAGTTTCGATACTTGAACAAAGTTTCGATACCTAAAATAGTTTCGATCAAAATCAGTGATTTCAAGTAAATCTGAACCTACACTTTACGCAAATAATTTTAAGAAATATTATTATAAACCTATACACAATTAAATACGGATACACACCTATAAGCATATAATAATACCCATTTATCTACATAGGGTTCCATCGTGCTTAGGTTTCAAACATCCGTATCACCTACTCTCGTGGATTATCATATCTGCTAGCCAGGTGAGTTACATAGCCCCTATTTTACATTTTTACATACTTTGGGGTGAAACATTATTTCATGCTACTCAATCAAATTGTTTATACGTGTTATACATGAGACTACATGCTTATTCTTTGGATGTACATACATTTAAACACAAGACAACCAACTGTAATATTGATAGATTTATTGTGCCTGACCAGCCCACCCGGTTAGGGTGTTTATTACTGCATACTCGGATATAACCGCGGGTTATATTCAAACATATCGGATATAGTGGGTAACTATATTCAAACATACCGGACTTAGCTGTTGTGCTCTGTTCAAGCGCATCAAACTCGGTTTGAATTGTGATTTAAATAAATGATACATCATATATACTATGTTTGACAGGATAAACAATGAGTTACAAAAACGATTTACACTACTATTTACCGGAATTACTAAACCTATGTACTCACCAACTTTTTAGTTGACACTTGATTTAAATAATGTTTCAGGTTTGGATATGTGACTGCTTGCCGAAGATCTCTCCACTTAGGAATTATGGACCTAGTTAAATAAATTAATGTTTTGAACTAGACTAGGTTATTTGAAATGTATTGTATTTGAAACTTGTTGTCTTTAAATTTAATTAATGAATTATGCAACATTTAGTTATCATGTGCTTTTGAACAATCATTCCATTGTCCACCTCGATGATTCCGCCATCGGTCGGGGTGTGACACCCCTAGATAATTTATTCTTTTCATCATATGTGTCCACACGATTTTTGATGTTTTTTCTACCATCCAAAAATAATTTCCTTGCTTTTCTTCTTTCAGCAGAAGTCTCTCCAATTTTTTATTGTGAATCTGTAACGATAAGTTTGATTAATTTAAGAGAAAATAAGCAAACATTAAGATCATTAAGACAATTTATAAATTATGTCGGATCTGCTGATCTTAATAATATGTAATTGTTATATATGATTTATGACAATGGTAATATGTTCCATACCATTTGAGATATCTAAAAATGGTCTTCTAGAAACTGTAAAAAAAATCATCATAAAATCATTGATATATTTTGGAAAAGTAAGCAAAATATAATTATTTATATTTTATTATTGTTACAGTGTAAATATATTTTAAATATTTACCAAAAATAAAACTATTAATTGTAAATCGAGTTTTTAATATATTTTCTAATTTATTTCCTAATATAAAATGTGGAAAAGATAGGAATGGTTACTTTAAAAAAACATAATAATAGGAATGATTTATTTTATAAAAAATAATAATTTAAATTATTTCATAAAAAAATGATAATGAATATATTGTTTCCTAAAAACAAGAATTTATAAAAACAGGAATGATTAGAGTTACTAAATAAATATTAACCATATTGGATTTCTATATTTGATTTTTAATAAAGTTACATTTTATTAATTAATATATTATTTCATAAAAACATGATTTAATAAAAAACAGAAATGATTAAAGTTAATAAATAAATATTGACCATATTGGATATCTATAATTGATTTAAAATAAATATACAGTATAAAATTTGTGCTAATTACATAACATGTTATATTTTTTAATGTTTTGAAAATTCGATATTGAATGCCGAATTTTTTTTAATAAATATCCAAAGTTTATTTTGTTTGGTGTAATCATAAATTTAAATAAATAAAACATTTATTGCTTTAAAATAGATTAATTTGATAATAACATAAAAAAATATAAATTATTTATTAATGATGAAAAAATAAATTACAAAAAATAATGACCATAAATCTAAATAAAACGGAAATTAAAAAAAAGAATGATTAGATTACTAAATAAATATTGACTATCAATTCTTTGTATATTTGATTTTTAATAAAGTTATATTTTATTAATGAATATGTTCTTTCATAAAAACATGATTTAATAAAAACAGGAATGATTAGAGTTACTAACTAAATATTGACTATATTGGATTTCTATAACTGATTTTTAATAAATATACAGTATAAAAATTGTGCTAATTACATAACTTAGTATTTTTTTTTAGTGTTTTAAAATTCGTTAATGAATGCAGGAAAAATTTGAATCAGTAACCAAAGTTTTTTTATGTTTTTTTTGAAAAAATAATATTTATTAGTAAAAAATTCGTTAATGAAAATAATATTTATTAGTAAAAATGAATAACGAATTATTAAAACGTTTTATAACGCAACCAACAGAAATACATACCATCTATAGAATTAGGCATAATCGAGTCTTCCGAAGATGGTGTGTATAATGAAAAATTAAAAAAAAAAATATTTGTCAAACGATACTTGAATATTATAAAATAATCAATAAAAATGGTTAATAAATTAAATCCGTATTGATAAGAACATAAGAAATAATAAACGTACCTTTTCAAATAAAACAAATAACATTAAAATGTTTTTTGTTCAAGACCAAACAAAAGTTGTATAGAAAGAATGTAAAATGTGTTCTTCTTTAGTTTGATGGTGGTAAATCTCCGTTTTTTGAAATACTAAGGAGAATTTTGTATGGTACAGAACAGTTTTTAGAGATGATGTTTAAGTTGTAATATGATAATCATATGTAGTTTATATAGGATTTTAAATGCAAGAGAAATTAAAATATTAAATGTTAACCAAAATTATATATGATACCAAAATAATCTAATCTATACTACTTAGAAAATAAATAAAAATAAAAATCAAGCGAGATATCCGGCTATTACAATAGAAAATAAAAAAAATTAATGTTTACTGAAATTAGTCATGATACCATAGTTAATGAAGTCAAATATAGGTAAGTTTATCAATTGTTAACAGATTTTAAACTAATCTTGTTTTTAACGATATAATATTACATAGTAAATAAAATAACAAATTAAATGGAGATCGAAAATAGGAATTAATACCATATATAATTAATTTAAAATTAGGTAAGTTTATAATTTAAATTAAGTGGTTATAGTTATATAGTCTTGAAATGTATGTGTGATTAATTTAATTTGTAAATGAATTTTTTTAAAGTTTGAAAGCATTTGAAGCAATATATATTTATTATTTACAAATTATGTTAACTTTCTAAACTATCCGATTTTAAATATACAATTACATCATTATATAATAGCTGATAATAAAATTGTGGATAAATTTTATAAAAGTATTTCAAATTTCCGACGTTAAAAATATTTTACAAAGTAATTATATTTTAAATCTTTACCAAAAATAAGGAAGTTAAGACAAAATCGAATTTTTAATATATATGTTAGAAAATTATTTCAAAAGATAATTTTTGAAATCTTTCAAAACATTTGTAATATTGTTAATCCGATTATATATATATTTTTCATTAACTTTTATAATATTTCCAAATATTTTTCATTAACTTTTATTAAGAATAGAATAAAATTATTAAAATATAAATTATTTATTTTGTATAAACTGAAAGTAGATTTGGAGTTGTTTTTTTTTAATGTCAAGGTAACTGTTTTTTATTTAAGAATCTTCGTGGGGATGTGAGGTTGTAATGGAATGGATTGTAATCATATAATATTTCCCAAATAAGTTAAAATTATTGGATTTAGGTAGTAATTAAAAAATTATATCAACATTAATTTCTCTAATTGTAATTGGATATTGAATGAGATTGGATATTTTTAGAAGGTTTTCTGATTTGATTATTTGGGGGGATTTGGAATGTTTAGACGTGGGTTTGATTTTACTCAAAATTTATTTACTATATTAAAAGTGGGGGTTCAATATTCAGGGTAAAAATATTTAATGGATGTATGCAAATCGACATTAAAAAATCGAATTTACTCGATTTTTTGTTGATATTATTTTTTTTATTTTTTACATAACAACTTTGAAGTGTTGAGATTAATTAAATCAATAAAATAATAATTCATAGAATATTGCGTATTTGACCTTGGAATAACGTACACAACGTTCGAATTTAAAACCAAAAGAAACATAACATGTAAATTATACTTTTAAAAATAACTTTTGAGTAAAATCATAACATGTAAAACCAGAATAAATAATTTAATACCGAAAACAAAAGACATTCATAGTGTTCAAAAAGAAAAATAATGTCACCACAAAATAACATACTTTAAAAAAGTTCAACATATAGATAGATAAAATAAATAAAACTGCAATCAACTATGGTGATTTTTCAATTTTTGGTATCAGCAACATGATCTTTGAATCTTCGCCCCCATCTTCTTTTTTATAACATGCACGTGTTTTGGTTGCAGATGTAGCCAATTCATCATCAACATCATATATTTCTTCCAAGTTTCTTTTATCAAGTTTGACAGGTTGACAGTTGATGTCTTTAGAAACGGAAAGCGGTGTTAGACTGTCACTGGAACATGGTATAGAATCCTAAAAAGGGAAAATTTAATAAAATTTATTAATAAAAGTATTGGTAATATATAGTCTCATTGGTGTAATTTGTGTATAAAGTTATAGTACATACCTTGACTACAACAGAATCTTGAGATTAGAATTCAGACATATTATAATTCATAGAGTCAAATTCAGTGTTCTGTAAATTCAATGTCATGTATCAAGTAAAATTGTTGTTTGATAAGTTAAGTATTTGAAATATTATATTTTCAAAGGTAATATATGTTTTATTTAATATGTTTTATTTGTTACCTGAGACAAAATTGATTTCTTTTCAAGTGCTGTCATTATTTTACAGTCTTCAGTAACTTTTGAAATTCCATATGTATTCCAATTTTTTTACTTAAGATAAACTCGGTCACCTCAATCTTGAAAGCTAATTTTTTCCTAACAACGTGTCTAACTCATCAGGAAAAAAACCATCATCCCACTGTAAAACGTACACTATATTAAAAGGATCAAAATACAACTTTATTGATTTATAAAATAATTTTCCAAGTGTTAATAAAGTATATGAGTGTACCTCAATTTTCAGTTTTTCGATCAATTCATTTGCAGATTTGTTTAATAGCTTTGAAGCTTCGCTCTCAAATAATGTAAGTGTCATTGTTCCTGTAAGATCTTGAACCCTTATGGTAATTTTAAATATGTGAACAGAAATACAATAATTTATTTTTGTAAATAAAATAAATTAACAAATTTAACAAAAAGTTTATTAAAAGACCAATAAATTAATTAACAAATTATTTATTTCTTTACTCACTTTGGGTATGCAGAGACAACAGGATAGTTGCATTGTGGATTACTGCATTCCATTATCTTGTTTTCAACAAAATCATCAGATTCGTCACCAATTTCAGTGCTAACATACTTGGTTGTGACCTTCATGTTACAATGCTTACACACCATATAAAACCACGGTTGATCTCTGCATATACCTTTTATTGTTGCAAGTATTATAACTAATTTTACCTGAAGAATATAATATATTAAATTTTAATCTATCTTATACATTTAGATTATAAATATTAAGAGTATATAACATTTAGACGGATAATCGTACCTCACGGATGTCA
Source organism: Smallanthus sonchifolius (assembly GCA_023525975.1). NCBI lineage: Eukaryota > Viridiplantae > Streptophyta > Magnoliopsida > Asterales > Asteraceae > Smallanthus > Smallanthus sonchifolius. The sequence continues at coordinate 18,024,685 of CM042033.1, forward strand.
TATAATTATGTAATATTGCAAAACGGATAACTGATTAGAAATTCATCCTTTACACTGGAGATGATTGAATCAACAAATCCACGGCTACTCGATGATGTTAGCCCATCTGATTTTGCAAGCAAACTGTATATATTTGGATGTTTAAATTATTTATGTTATTGATATATTAGATTTAATAAAAAATTATATAATCTATGTATATATAAACAGTTATTAAGTAGAGGACAAACCTTTTCTTAAAGGAAACAACTTCATCAACATCGGTGTTAATCAATAACCTACTCACGTTGAAGGAATTGTTAACATATGGTTTACCTGAAATTTTATTAACACAGATATAAAGTTATTTATCATTATAATTTTTGTAAATAAGTCATGTGTTATGGGTTTTCTAAAAAAAGTTAATAGGGTTGGAATAAAACCTTTGAACAACTTCAACTTTCCAAACTGTAAAATAATCACCACATGATCATGGAGATCGGGATTCAATGAAATGTAATGAGACATTTTTCTAGAGTATTCATCCCATAGAGTTGTAAATATCTTTCTGCACCTGATAAATAAATAAAATTTAAAAGATTGACGTTAATTTATAAAAATTATTTGGCGTAAAAAAAACATAAAAAACGTGGCCCACTCAAGATCAACAATCTCCAGAGTTATTTTTTCAGATTCTGTTTCATCTTTCTTTTTAAATTTGTCTGGGTTGAAACATTTGGTTACATAACCAATTACATCTATACATAGCACACAAAATAATGTTATTTTAGTTAATGGGAAACATGTAAAAAATATTATTAAAAATTCTATATAATATTTTTGAGAAAATAAGCTTACCAATTGTCCCGTTCTCAGTAGATTCATGATTTAGTATACTCTTAAAGCATTCAAAATCGAAACCATAGGTTGATCCATCAAAACCAGGGGCTTTTGTTAGTGTGGTTTTATAGTGAAAACAAACTTTGTTTTCATTATCAACATACTTGTACTTTGAGTTGCTGTACCCAAGAGTGGGGTTCTTGATAACATAACAACATTCCTCTTGAAGATGTTTCTCAAACTTATAAAAGAATATACTCAAAAGTGATGCTTGTAACCTTGTTCCATGCATATTTGAAACTGCCTATGTTATATTTGATATAATAATAAAAGTTATGGATGGTAATTATAAAAGTATTGATGAAGAAAGACTTATATTAATAGGCATCCAAATCTTAATTTTTTAGACAAAATAGTAAATTTAAAAAATAAAATAAAAAAATAGAATCATAACCTGTTCATCTATGATAATCATGTCTATTGCAGTTATCTCATTGGTTTTTTCCCAGGAACTATGTTTTCACATTCTGAGTAGACGCACCTTGATAGTAAAGTTGTCTTGTAAAACGTCAATAGCATTTAGCATCGAAATTTTTTCAGGCTCCATGAAGCTATACAAATAATTTGCATTCAATTAGATAACATTATAAGATTATACTACATGATAGAATTTAAAATATATTACCTTGTTTTGAAGTTTAATTGGTGACAGAGAGTAATGATTTGTGCTTTAGTTGTATGAATGAGTGGTTATATTTATAGAGTTTTGAAATTTATGTGTGATTAAATTAATTTGTTAATAATATTTTTTAAAATATTGAAAGGATTTGAAGCATTAAATATGAATTCTTTTCAAATTTAGTTGAATTTTTTCAACAATCCGATTTTAGTTACTATAATTAAATAATTGTATAAAAATTGAAAGGATTTGAAGCGTTAAATATGAATTGTTTTCAAATTAGTTGAATTTTCTCAACAATCCGATTTTAGTTACTACAATTAAAAAATTGTATAAAAATTCAAAGTTAATACAATTACAGAATTCCAAACAAAAAAACATCATAAAATCGTTGATATATTATTTATATTTTAAATCTTTATCAAAAATAAAATGATTTATATTTTAAATTCAAATAAAAATAAAATAAAATTATTTATATTTTTTATTGTTATAGTGTAAATATATTTTAAATCTTTACCAAAAATAAAATGATTAAGTGTAAATCCAGTTTTTAATATATTTACTAATTACTTTCATAATAAAAACTGTCGAAAATATAAATTAATTAGTAATGATGAAAAAATAAATTACAAAAAATAATGTCCATATTTCAAAAAAACAGGAATTTATAAAAAAACAGAATGATTAGATTACTAAATAAATATTGACAATCAATTCTATCTATATAAATTAATTAGTTAATAAATGATGAAAAAATAACTTACAAAAAATACACATGATATATATATATATATATATATATATATATATATATATATATATATATATATATATATATATATGGTGTTCACATAGATTGGATCGCCTTTATAACTGAAACATTTGGTATAAAAAGTTAGTATATCATTAAGAGACTTTGAACCATTAAGAGGTAGTCTCTTAATGTCATTAAAAGGCTACCAAACAGGGCTTTACTAAATAAATTTTGACTATATTGGATTTCTATAATTGATTTTTAATAAATATAGAGTATAAAAACTGAGCTAATTAGATAACTTTGTATTTTTTTAGTGTTTTAAAAATTCGTTAATGAATGCATGAAAATTTTGAATCAGTAACCACAGTTTTTTTATGTTTATTTTGTAATTATAAATTTAAATAAATAAAACATTGTTGATGTAATTGTGTAACATTTTAAATAAATCATTATTTGCTTGAAAATATATTAATTTGATAATAACAGAATAAAATATAAATTAATTAGTTAAGAAATGATGAAAAAATAACTTACAAAAAATACACATGAGAGATATATATGTATGGTGTTCACATAGATTGGATCGCCTTTACAACTGAAACATTGGGTATAAAAAGTTAGTATATCATAACATATAACAACGCAAAATATCAACTAAAAAAACAAACATAGTTGTTTATAAAACATATGATAACGCATCAAACACACAATTTTGCACAAGGGACCAAAATATGATCATGAGGTTGTATTCAAGATGTGTATACTACAGTCTAAAAGCAAGTTTAATACAAAGTGGTTGGGACAATCACCTTAAATTCAGTTGCTGTAACTACAAATAAAGTTGTAGAAAAACACAGTCACAGTTTCATGAACTAATGAAAGGAAACACACTTTAAGTTGCAAAACACATATTCAAATATTCAATAACATTCAAAATCATATCTGTCACAAGCAACCAAAAACATTTAAATTTTCAAACCCATTAGTTACAAAATTCAACACCAGAAGTAATGTTATACTACCTTCATGCAGCTACTAATTATGCTTTTCAACAGAAGTCAAATGAATTGTTGATTTAGACTTGATCAGATTAAACGAACAAATATCTCCAGGAATAATTGAATTTGCCTTCATGAATGCAGTCCATCCGGATAACGCATACCTTTTGGAGGTCTTGGACATTTCAATCCTTACTCCCAACTGTGACTGTACTCCGTTAACATCAATGACGATCAAAGAATTCTTTTCATCGAGTTCAGCCATCCGTGCAACTTTGACAGGAAGACGCTAAATTGGAAAAAAAAAGTTTAGATTAAATGATTATTATCTTTTCATGTATATATTAAAAATGATTGCTACATACCATACGATTGTTTGCAGTAATAGAGAACGGAAAAACATCATCTTGAATGAGCAGTTGTTCATGAGCAGTAGTCTGGTGACTTTCAACATTAGTATCTGGTTCATTGACCTGACTTTTCACAATAGTTTGAACCTGAAAATTAATCAAAGAAACAAAATATTATGAAGCTTATGATGAAATACATATTAGTTAAAAATTCTGAAATATTTAAAACAAAATTCACAACCTGTGAACCATCTGATAGTATATCTTCCATTATTTCATTAGCTACTTCATCTGGTTCATCCTTTGGAATAAGTCTAGGAGTGCAGTTTGGTGTGAAAATTATCATTTCAAATGATGCTTGACTAATTTGACGAAAGTACAAAAAATCCCACGGTTGCAACGAAGTGTCTTTACATAGCCGCATCCATCCATTACCAAAAACATATTGATCTTCCCTGATTGAAAGCTTAACCTTCCATGTTCGTTCACCAACATATATTGTATAATATCCATTATTTTTTTTGGTTTGAACAAAAGCTTTGGCAAAAGTTAGAGGCAATAACTGAAACACAAAATGTTAAATCAAAATTGCTTCATAATATAACATGATTATGAAATGATTTAAAATTAATAAAAAACATACCAAGTATCCGGATGGTGCATCGTGTAATACAATTTTGACAAATTGATCACCACATACACTGTCGTTGAAAATTGATATTAAAAATGTTGAAACATCTATAGCTTTGAATACTACGAAGCAAAAATAATCAATCTCCATAATTTTCACGATGTTACGCCATCCCTCTGTGAAAGAAAGCCTATCTTGAACATATCCTAACTTTACCCTCATAGTGTGTACCGGATGCCCTTATAATACACGGCTCTTTTGGAAATCCATCCGGATAAAAGCTTTTCACAAAAACGTCAGGCAATGGCTTTCAAAATAGTTAAGAAAAAGATGTGTTAACACAATTGTTTTGAAAAAAAATAATGAATGAGATTTGAAAGACAAACTTACCAAATAAAGGGTTTCAGGGTCCTTAACAAATTTGAAGCAAGTTGGATGCATCTTCAATACAAACCTAATATAATATTTCAAAAAATCAAATTTGTAAACATTGATAGTACACATAACAATGTAAGACTGTTACTGTAAACAAATTAAAATCAATTAACAACAATTCATGTTATGTCAAAATAAATTAAAATCAATTAACAACAATTCGCTGTGGATTTTTGCGATCATTGATTCAAAACAAATTAACACAGATGATGTATACCGATGGATGATATTAGAGTTAACAAAAACATACCGTGAATCTTTAGAACAGATACGGGAATGAAGGTGTGCGGCGAAGAGAATGTTAGGGTTTGTTCATCAGGAATGAAGGTGTGCGGCGAAGAGAATGAAGGTTACTGTAAACAAATTAAAATCAATTAACAATAATTCATGTTATGTCAAAATAAATTAAAATCAATTAACAACAATTCGCTGTGGTTTTTTGCGATCATTGATTCAAAACAAATTAACACAGATGATGTATACCGATAGATGATATTAGAGTTAACAAAAACATATCTTGAATCTTTAGAACAAATATGGGAATGAAGGTGTGCGGCGAAGAGAATGTTAGGGTTTGTTCATCAGTGGGGATTTTAGAGATAATGAATATCCGGGTTATGAAGGAATATAAGGGTTCATAAACGGGTTGTGTTGTTCCCGGGTTAAAGACCCGCGTGTATACCCGTATAGTCATTAAACGGGTTTTTTATTAACCCATTGTGTGAGGTTGGTTGTATGATTGACAAGTGACAGGAAGTTTTATTCTTTTATTATATAGGATAGATATTACAGGGATAAAAAGGTAATTTCCATCAAAACTCTTAAATTTAAGAGTTTCATAACTCTTTAAGCTTTACGTACAACTGATAAAGCTTGAAAAACCCCTTTGAATTTGAAACCCTGATCCCCTTATAGCTTCTCGCTCTTTCCTCAAAACCTCAAACCTCAAACCAGACGCCCCTCCCTGGTCAAATCCACCATCGCTTTGCTGTTTTCCTCCCCGTTCAAAACCTCAAACAAAACCCTTGATCTAGCTCTCCTTTGATTCACCGAATGCTTTTCGATTTCTGTGTGGTTTGGCTACCGTCACAAGAGCTGAGGAACCTTAGCGATATTGGGTTGTTTTGTCTTCGATTTTGGTGGTCATTTGTGTCGGTGTCAGCGGCCAGAGACTACACACCAAACGCCGCCGAGGTAAAACCCATAGCTTTCGTGTTAAACACACTGTTTCGTTCTCTACCTTACTCACCATTTTCACACTCCTGTTCGAATTTGCGTTGTTTCCTGTGTAGATACAAATATCAGAACCTTTGATTTCTGTAAGTTTTGCACATATTTTGCCTATTTGATCTTTGCTGTTAATTACATGTTTTTTTGGTATCTAATTTGAACATATGGATTGACTGTTGGCACATATTGAATGCAACAACATTTGCAGATGAATTGGATTTGAAGTACTGTTATTGTTTGTATCCTAATTTGTTGAATGTAACGACATTTGATATTATCTATATGCAGTTGAAGTCTCAGATGTAGAAGATGATAAACTTCATGATGATATGAATGTTGTAGAAAAGCATACAACTCTTCATTAAGCCTTATTGGAAGTTGTAGGAGCTTTTGATGGAGAGTCTATGTTGTTCTTCTAGTGGGTTTTTGTTGCTAGAGTGAAACTTGTAATATCCATCGGTTCATTACAGCTTGATCTTGCTCTTGGAATTGGAGGATTACCAAAGGTGCGATAATGATTTTACAGTTGATGATCCACCGACATGTTTCCGTGGATTCTCCGATGATATAAACGTCACGGGTAAGAAGAATTTTCACAACAATGTAGCCAGAGGGGAAAGGAACACCAGAGATCCAGAGGTAAAAAATATGTTCGTTGTGATAAACTACAATTTTCATTCAATTTCGTTGATAAAATTAGGGCTTATGATTATGTCTAAACTGTAATAAAGGATTGAATCATACTTGTGGAAGAAGATGAACAATTCAGCCCAATTTCAGTCCTTGATTTCACACAACAACATGAAGAAACCTTACTCTTTGTATTGACTTCACCAACAGCATGTTTAGTTATAAAACGATCTAAATCTAAACCAGGTAGACTTTTGATGTTATTGCACTCTGATTTGATGTCTGATTGCATTCGGTAAATTGTTAGAGCCTCTGAATTGATTTGAGATAGTAATCTGGTTGATGTTATTGCAGTCACAACATCTTAATTGAATTACCAGTAATGTAATAACATACAAGTATAAATGATGATGCAAGCATGTAGCTAGGTTAGGGTAGAAAATTAAATTTCATTTAACACTACCATTTTAGTCTGTTATTTCCACTTAATTTATGTAGAATTGTATAGTTACCCTAATTCAGCCGCCCAGCCACCTCCACCTCCGCCTCCGCCTCGATCATGGTGATGCGGCATAAGGTCGAGAGAATCCTTCCGGTTTATGCAAGGGATGGGTTGTCTCCGAGATCTGATCCGACTGTCAATTCAGGTTCGCGGGTCATATGGGTTAATCTTATGCTGCAATTTTTACTTTTTTTAAATGGGTCGTATGAGTTAAAGGTATACGGGTCATACGGATTAATGGAATACGGGTCATATAGTACTTTAAAGAGAATGTAGTTTTGAAAGTTTAACATTTGTGTTTGATGATTAATAAGTTATGATGAACTTAGGAATTTATCTAATAGTTAAGTATCAAATGCTTAGTACTGGTTTTATGTTGTGCTGCATTTCTAGTGTGCTGATTTTTGTTCAGTTGTTTTCCTGTGCTATTTTTATTATTGTGCTGAATTTTTGTTGTTTAGTTTTCCTGTGCTGTTTTTATAATTGTGGTGAATTTTTGTTGTTCGGTTTTCTTGTGTTGTTTTTATTATTGTGCTGAATTTTTGTCGAATAGATTTTTCTGCTATGCTATTGTCTTGTGCTATTTTTGGTGCGGTGCTGATTTGCTATTGTTCACTTGAAAATATCACATATTCTATTAACTGTGCATTTTTACTAGAAAACAAAACAATTTTTGAATTTTTTTAAATCGTCGTTTTTATATAGCAACATCATATATTCAATTAAAGAGAAAAAAATTCTCGATTTTATAATGTAATATTTTAAAAAAATAATGTCGTATGAAAAAGTTATTGTTACACCCCAGTCCCATATACTGGTTAGTCGTGACGAATGGTACATAACACAGAGCAGAAATTAAAACCCCCAAACCTTATTTTATTTACATAAACATTGTTTTACAACTTTAAACCAAATATTACATCATTGTTCCTAACTAGGAATATAATACTTCAGCTAAAGAGTAACCTTAGTACTTCATCATTGTTCCGGAGTTAAGGTAACCTTAATTATAAAACATTTTAAATAAATATTTCTTCTTCTCAAGCTTGAACACCATGACTCCAGCTAAGACTCCAATGCGAGCCAACACGAAAGAAGGAAAGAAATACCGGCATAAAACGCAAGCTCCAATTCACACTCGAAAGCTTTGATGAATACCCAAACCCCCAACCAATCCAAAGTATTAAATCTATAACCGAGCCCTTGGTAGCACCAAGATTTGTATAAAGAGATACAAGCTTGAATGGATGTTTAAGCAAAATGTCTTGCTTAAGCCATCTACAAGATTTAAGACTTTTAAAACAATTGAAGATTAAATACTTGTGTCTTTTTAAAACAATTTATAATTAAGATTCTTAACAAACATAAACACAACTTTTCATTAATTAAAACATACGACCACACCAAGCTTCATCATTCACCCAAGTGATATAGGAGGACTAGCAAAAAATGGGCACAAATATGAATACACAAACACTTGGAGATATAAATATCTTGGAATGATCCAATGAAAGGACCCAAACGGGATCCTCTTATAGTTGGCACAAATAAGCATAAATATAGTTCTTAAACATCGAATCAAAGATCACATACAGCGGAAGTCTATTACATAAATTCATAGCCAATTAAAACTTTCAACATTCATTGTCTAAAACAAAACTATAGCCATGGTAATGTCAGTATTCAGAGCGAGCAACCATCCAACCTTGCTATCCAAGCCCTCACGGCTTCATTCTTTTGCCTTCCCGTTATTACATGATGTGCATACTAAAAGTCAGCTAGCGCTGATGAGTAAAAGTTTTCATATCTTTAATAAAACGGGGTTTACTTTCACATGCCATTCGTATAAAACATATTTAACGAAAACATGCTATATAGTACTATGTATATATATCATAGTAAAACTTTCAATTACATACTTAGTTATTCTGTGCTCTGTTATTTAAGTCATACATTATGTGTCTATAATCTGTTTCTGTCTCTGTTGTCCCGGAAGGAACCTATAACATCCCCGAAGGAACCTGTAACGTCACCGAAGGAACCTGTAACGTCCCCGAAGGAACCTGTAATGTCGCCGAAGGAACCTGTAACGTCCCCGAAGGAACCTCTATACTTAGTGACCGTCGTCACTAGAGTAATCGTCGTTACCCCTACTATGCCAGTTGTACAAAATCATCAGTTACAGTGCCCTGCAGAGCACTGCCCCTGTTATTCATATGGTAGTCATGCACTCAGGCCATGACGCTGCCATAGGCTTCAGGTAGCACTAGTCTCTAGGACTACGCTACTACCTCAAGACTTTACTCTGCATACTCATACTCTGACAGATTAGACATTGTATTTGACTTATCTATTTCTTTCTGTTGTTTATAAAATATATAGTTTATATAAACCTATAGTCTGTTCTTTTTTTTTTCCTGTTTATAAAACGTTTAGTATTATAAACTTGTTCTTTGCTATTTTCTCTTGTTTATAAAACGTTTAGTATTATAAAACTGTACTTCACTCTTTCTCTTATTTATAATACGTTCAGTATTATAAAACTGTACTATGCTCTTTCTCTTGTTTATAAAACGTTTAGTATTATAAAATTGTACTCTGCTCTTTCTCTTGTTTATAAAATGTTTAGTATTATAAAACTGTACTATGCTCTTTCTCTTGTTTATAAAATGTTCAGTATTATAAAATTGTACTCTGCTCTTTCTCTTGTTTATAAAACGTTTAGTATTATAAAACTATTCTCTTTTCTCTTTTTGGTACATTTTTGTTCATAAACATTTAGTTATATAAACTTTTATCTTTCTTAACTGTCACATTTAAGTAATAAAATACATTTATTATAAACGTCCATTTCTGAGTATGCACACCACCCTAAAATAGTAAAATAGAGAATTCTTGTCTCACATGACTTAGACGGAACTATCTCACTCTGCAACGAAACTTCAGGCTAGATGGAATGCTAAACAAACTGTTCGAACAGTCATGAACGATATGTGTCACTACACGGTTATATCTAATACATTTCGACTGAAAACCTTCTTGATCAAAAACGTTTTTGGCCGAAATCCTTTTCGGTCGAAGCCCCTTTCGGCCGAAATCCCTTTCGATCGAAATCCCTTTCGATCGAAAACCATTTCGTCCGAAATGTCTGTCTGAAAACTATTTCGTCCGAGGTAACTTTTCATTCAGAACGCATTGTTCCTCTTTTGACCGAAATACTTTTCGGTCCATTTAAACGTTCTTGGCCAAAGATCTTCGTTTTTATTTAAGTTTCCAACTTTAATCATTTAAAAGACTTGAAATCATCATATATCCATAAATCATGCATAACTTATTGCTAAAAGTGTACACTTTAAGTAAAGTTGTTACATTCTCAAGTCCAAAGTTGGAAGTTTCTAAATGCACATACGAATAGCCCAAAACCTTATCAAACGACGTCCGATTGAGGTGATTCAAGCGGCCACGAAACTGACTCGTCGAGCTCTACCATTCCCCTACTTATCCGCCACCAGAAACCGTCTCCACAGTCGCCGGAAAGCCAAAATAGTCTCCGGAATAGTCGTATTCGCACAGTTCTGTTTGCGATGATAAAATCCGACTTCCAGGCCACAAAATCAAAAACCCAACGGCGAAAGTCTTCTTCTTTGTGCTGTGAAGCTCCTGTAAAAATTAGAGATCTATTGGACGGTTAGATCTCCAGGGATCGTCCGATCTTTGTTGCTAGGTATGCAAAAACGGGAATTCTTCCCTTCACCTCTTCTCCCTCCTCTCTTGGCCGAAAATAATGGGAGAAATAAGGGTTGAGGCACTCATTTAATGCTTCGTAGGTTAAACCTAACTTCCCTTCCAAGTTTGTTCCTTCTTTTTACGTTTTCTACCCCAAACTTTGCAATAACATACAAGTTCCTATTTATCCACATATTTCTGAAAACGGGATGTTACATCCAATGATTCAAACGAAAGCCAAAAGTGTTATGATTATGGTATGCCACTTGATCTTGGATGATATGATTAACTCTCTCTCTATACTTTGCTCTTTTCTTGGGAGAAACCTTGAGAGAGTCTCCCCGCAAGTTTCTTGTTGAAATGAGGAGGCATGACCCTCTATTTATAGGCCGAGTCTGAGGGGAGGCACGACCGTGCCTCCGTACGCACGGGTGTGCCTCCACGGTACTTGCAAATATATGATGTCCTTGTTTGCAGCTTTTTCTAGCAGACTCTGGGTTAAGGCATAGGTGTGCCTTATGTTAACCAAGAGTTGACTGGTTCTTGACCTAGCTCACTTTCAAGGGGGGCATGGCCATGCATTGCCAAGCACAAGTGTGTCTTTCCTTTGACTTTCACAGATTGTTAACGTTTCCTCGGCTTTTAGTTCCTTTTCGTACAGGAGGTCATTAATATGCAAAATTCAAAAGGGAAGCAATTAAGTATGTTTTCTGATTTGATTGTTTTTGAATCAACCGGATATGTGGATGATTATGCATGCAAAACATGGATAATTTGATGCATATCAATTAGGTATTGAGGATTGGTGATTAGTGACTTTGGATCATTTCCAACTCTTATTTACATTACCTACTGATCTTGGTGAGTTCCTATGCTATAGATTAAGTTTAAATCATGAGTTGAAGGTTTAAATTTAATAGTTTAGTTGAGAAATTTGGGTTTAACCTTGAATTATTGACATGTAACGGAATCGAACGATTTTGGGATGTTAAGATTGGTATTTTGATGATTAAAATGGATACTGAGACTTTGATAAGCAATATTGGGTAATTTTGGAATTTACAAGTCAAAACAACAAGATTCAGAACTGTCCTATGAGACTCACAACGGTGTGCCCTAAACGAACAACCGTGCGGATCAATGATCTCGTGCGACTAGCAGTTGCCGAGAACTGTAGTCGTGCGTACTGAGAATCCGTGATCAGCACGGCCGTGAGGGACCCGACACAATTGTGCGGTTTGGCCAGAAAATAAAGTTGGCCATTTTGATTTGGAATTTTGATAGGGATTAGAATTATTAGAAAACAGAGTTTTAGAATACTGCGAAAAACCGGTTTAGACTCTAAATTGGAACCTATGAGATGATTTGATAAACATAGGTTCGTGTGGATACGAGGGCTAGTGTCGGTTTTACTCGCTTGTGAATTGTTATGCTTAAAGCTATAAGGTGAGTTCCTCTAAAACCTTTTCAAAACAAGATATGTGCTTAGTTTAAATTGGAAATTTTTGAACTCGATTGAAAGCCTATCTTGGAAGGCGAGAACGATGTTGTAATAAATATTAGCATGGCATATTTTATTCGATATACATTGACATATGAAAGCGCTTATCATATCATTATGATTGGGGAAGTTTGAGTCCCCTGGGATTGGGCAAAACCCGCGTCCCTGGTGGATTATTGTTGTAGTGTTTGATTGCATACTCTTACTAATAGATTATTCTGGTTTGCTTCTGGTCAAGTATACTTCATGAATATTTCTTGATGAACATTAGAGTTTGCATGTGTATGATTTACTATAATTGTGTATTTCAAGATAGTTGTTTAATGAATAATTTGAATTGTGTTTGTTTCATGAACTCACCGGTGTAAACTGACCCAAAATCATTTTGAGCACACATTTCAGGTGGATGATACTTGGCTTTGGATAGCTAGTGACTGAAGGTAGCTACTAGTGACTAACTGTTTAGTGCAAACTTGGACCTATGGTTGAAGACCTGTACTTTTGAAGTTTAGTAATGATGTACTTAGTTTTGATTAAAGCTTGGGCTTGAAATTTGGATGTTATGGAAAAGTATTGTACCTTAGCTTTTGAAATTAGTAACAGTTTAAGTTTCCGCTACTTTGATTGTGTATCAATCGGTCACGGTAAACCCAGGGTATGACACAAATACAAAAAGAAATGAACCCCGTTAGTGTCATCAACCGTGATTAAGCCACCAAAAATCCTCATAAAGTCATGTAACTTGACTTTGGTAGGAACATTATACCCCTTAATGGGTTAGCGAAACTCATCGTTAACACAATAACTACCAAAATTTGGTAACACCACAAAACTATTCCTACCCAAAAACTAGAAGTGTTACTATTAATATAAAACCACACTGACTGGTAGGCATCCACCGTACCGTATCCATAACACGAGGTTCTAAACATCTCAATGCCTTTAGTTTCTCATACAAACCTTGGTGGATGCCACTGACTTTTGAAATGTATGTCTTTAATTTGTCATCATTATTATGGCATGATAAAATAACTTTAAAAAGAACAAAATTATAACAATTAATTAACAATAACACAAACAGAACAAAATCACAATGATGGCAGTATAATCGACAACTAACGGCATTAAGCGAGTCTTAGAGCATTTACATAAGCTCCCCATCCTTATTCTTACAATTTAATTAAAAATTATCATTTCTTAAATTTATATCTCACTTGTCAAAAAGTTTTCACATCAGACTTCCCATATATATCCTTTATTTCAATTAAATAATACTTATTTATTTATTTATTATCATTTTTTTATCTTTTTCCACTCACACACTTACGAAAAGTATAAAATAATGAATAAGAGGTGAATGATGACCCCCTAAATATAAAGGGTGGTTAAAGTTTCCTCTAAAAATATAGAGGATGGAGATGGGGATGGGGGAGCTGATGTGAGCGTAAAATATTACATGATTTTTCATGTTTCCTTTATAATTTAGATATGATAGTAGAGATAAGGGGCTGATGTGAATACTCTTAGTTTACAAGTTGAATTTAAAACTTTTACCCCCAAAAACTTGTCAGGAGCACGGTTTGAAATGGAGGTAACGTGTTAACATTGCGTTTAAACTATAAAACTATTCCATAACCTAAACCGGTTGATATTTTTACCTCACTTTCATTATAATATTTTTTTTTTGCATGTTACTACTCGATCTAATATTATATATTTACGTAAAGAAAACCCAAATGTCTATGAAACATTGCCTTTCAACTATAGAACCTCACACATGTTAAATATCAATCGGTTGAAATTATAACATAAAATACTTAAAAAAAATAAAAAAATAATATGGATCAACCCTTGAAACCCACAAGCTGAGCCGTGTAGCTAAACCTGTTCGCAAGTCGAAACTAACTAGACCCGTTTACGTTAAATTCAAACCCACAAATTTCGTCATGTCGTGAAATTCACACCCTTATTGGAAATCACTAAGTCGCAAAACCATGACTTCCTAACCTATTGTCAAGATGGGTTTGAGTAGTTAAGATACTCATAAACTTGTAAACTCGTAAGTTATGCTCGAGATGAGATTCGGTGCATTATGAAAGTTAAAAGATCGGAATAAACATGCCAAGATAAGACTATAGAAACCGAATGATTTTTCTAATTTTCATCGTAAAATATTCATCCATATAAATAAGTTATCATTTAGACAAACATCACCCGAACTTAAGCCTCTTCCTCGGATTAAAATTTTGCCACAGAAGTGTGTGTAGTTTCTACAAAATAAAAAAAGAAAATAAGAAAGAGAAAAGACCGTGTGTTGTTGGTCTCTCCTTTTAATGCAAATTATTTTCCTTTCCAAAAGTTAGTTAAATTAGGGTTTCTTTTTACGGTAGATGGAAAAAGAAAAGATCCCCATGCAAATGGGAAGTGTAACCTACATCCATCACTATCTTTGATTTACTCTTTTTTTTGACCCTTAAAGGATCTTTTCCCCTTTATTAATACATCTTTAATAATTAATTTATAAAGCTTCCCATTTCATTGGTCCCCTAATTTTGTTTCTTGTTGTTTGGATCTTCTTCATTAGAATTTGTTTTCCTTCAATCATGTTAAAATCATATGATTCTAAGAAAAGATGATGTTGAATTATGGCTTTATTTACAAATCATATCTACCAAATCTAGGAGATGTTCTCTCAAAGTTTTACGTTACAAAATAATTATTATACTTATGCAAATTTATGATCAAGTTTGAATTTTTAATCGAAGTTTGTTTAGGAGATGGGGGGGGGGGGGGGTGGTGGTTTGGGGCCTAGTGGTAAGAAGGAAGTTCCATAACCTAGAGGTTGTGGATTCAAACCTTGTCCAGAGCAACAAAAAAACCGCCGTTTAAAAAAAAGATGATATTATAGGTGATGCGTGCGTGATATGATAGTATAATTAAAATATATATTTGTCTTAGAAAATGTTTAACGAGATCAGGTTTTAAAATTTTAAAATGATAAATACTGAAACTTAAAACACACACACAATAGGCAAGTGTACCTATCGCATCGTAATATAGTTCACGTAAGAACCAAGTATCGAACCAATGGACACGGTCGAGTTCCAATACTCAACGTTATCGTTTAGGCGGTTTAATTAGTGAGTGGGTTTTGTGTGCTTGTGAAGCGGAAAAGTAAATGACAGAAAAATAAATGACAAGTAATTGACTTAAATGTAAATGGCGATAAAGTAAATAACAGACAATGTAAAATGTGCATGAAGTGTGTAACAAAAATGTAAATAACAGGAAAGTAAATAACAAAATTGTAAATAGCTCGAGAATAATCAGATCACAACGAGTATTGCTTTAGGTTTGAAATCCGCTTGGTATGTGATAATATTATGTTAACTAATCCGATGGTATGACTAATACAAATGTGAGAACGGTACACCGCCAGAGCCTCATTCTCAGAACATTTGGTTCACGAATTATGTCCTCTAGAATAAAATGGTAGGACTCCCAGCTAGGGACATCGTTACCCTCAACTCTTTGATTCTATATCCTAGTTGGTTTAAGACATCAAACTTAAACACCTTTGTTTTTATTTATAAGAGTGATTAAACTTTGTTTACCGGGAGGCGATGCAACAATGTGATCATGTATAAAGACGTACCGTTCCCAACGTGAGTTTACCAACTCTTGGTTTCATAACAAGCTCGTATAAAGACGTACGATCTTATTAATATTAACCAAGCTTTGTCTTATCAAAATCAACTTGTATAAAGATGTACAAGTTTTAAGAGAAGTTTGACTAAAAATGTTTTACGGTCTTACATTTTGAGATCAAGAACACTCACACATTTAAAGACTAATTTAGATAATAATAAAAAGTCGACCATGAAGATAATTTTAAGAGCGAATGACTAAAGAACATAAACATATCATTAGTCTAATAAGTTAAACATTAGCATACACCAAACTTCATCTTCACCCAAGTAATACAAAGGGTTTAGCCACGAATAACCATACGAACTCGCATAATGCTGAGTTTCGTAGGCTCCTCCGGTGGCAGACCCAGAAACGTTTTTCACGGGGGTCAGAAATTTTTGGGGTCGGCTGACTAGTGATATATAACGCTTATATAACACTAATTTTTTTTCATAGAAGGCGATCGGGGGGCGATCGCAAAATTTTACGGAAGGCGATCGAGATTTTAACGCGTATATAACACTAACTTTTTTTTATGGAGGACGGCTGCCCCCATTCTCATAACATTGGTCCGCATACGGGCTCTCCTATTGCGAACAAAGCGGAAGAGCCTCTTTACTCTCTACTCTAAACTATAGCTACGAACTATATGAGTGTGTATTCTTCTCTAGAATGGTGTTAAGTTGTGTCTTGAATGATGAACCCAAGGCATCTATTTATAGGCCTCAAAATGAGCAATGCACGGGAGTGCATTGGTTTGCACAGACGTGCAAACACCCAGATAATCAAAAGGTATACATGACAGAGTACGAGGATGCTTGGGGACCAAGCAGGGGCTTTGCACGACCGTGCAATGGGATGCACGGCCATGCATCCCCTTCATGCTTCCTATTTTGTCTTTTTGCTGCTTGTTGACTTGTGTTGACCTTGGTTGACTTCTTGGGGGGTCAAAGCTCGGGCATGTCTCTTCCAAAAGCTTGATTTCTTGATGTACTTTTAAGTAGTTTTTGCTTTGTTTATCTCGGGACATCGTTTATCTTGCAATTGTGAAATATAAACGTTTTAAGTATCAATTTCAAGGCTTTTGTTTAATTAGTATCATAATATGGGGATTATTATTGTAACACCCCACCCGAAACCCTAGTGATTTTGTACAATTGATACAATCTTAACAGCGGAAGGAAACTGAACTTTCATTAAAACTTATGATAATCTGATTACATCGTGTTATTTATTTACAAAACTATAACAACTAAGCACTTCTTGGTCTTCTAGGCTCCACATTCATCAAGTAGTTCTTAGGATTGTCTGCACGGGTCATCTGTGATAAGTACACTCAAATCCACGTCAGCTAAATGCTGATTAGCTCATGTTATACAGTTTACACAATACAATTGACAGTTATGCGTACACAATATGGGTTATGACTACCGTAATGGCTATCCCATAACCACTGTACAACAGACATACTAGCCCCCCAGTAATGTCCCCACAACCATCATGTAGGTATGGAATCTGTTACTGAGTGCATGGTTACTCCATACTGGAGCCCCGGTCCTATTTCAACTTTTCATAACATATCCATTAAGCATACAAAGATCCTTTATACCCCACCGATATTCACATATTGCAACATTCTCATTATTACCGGTTTAGACAGGATGAGTATATTATCACTGTTTTATAAACAAACATGGTAACTCACCTGTTTAACTGTTGCTTGCACAATTAGGTAATATCTCGATGTCCTGATACAATTTAAGTAATCATTGGTTAGGTAATGGTATAGCTAACTAGTCATTATCATAGTTTGGATATCGGTTCACGCTACCTTGTTTAAGCATGGGTACGTGATCAGTCCATGCCTAACTAAGGCTAGGCTACCCAATACCCATCCCTGACAATAACCCTAATACCTAAAAATATTAATACTAATGCTAATAATAATAATAATAATTAACTAGACATAAAATTAAATGAGAAAATATAACTGAAAAATATCTACGACAATTTGGTGTAGAGTCTCCCTACTCATGTTCTAAAATAGCTACTTATAATAACTAAAGGCTCGAGATTCTCTATATACTTAGAACGTTCCCGTAAAAATTAATTATACATATCGCTTGTTAACCGACTTATTTATAGTTAGATGTCCATCGTCTCATTCCCAAACTTTTCGATGTAGGATACATATTTTGAATACGTCACATGGATGTAGATTACACATATATGTTAAATTTTATTTATTATTATTATATTATTCTAGTTAATTCAGTTGCATGCCTCGTTTTTCTCTTATAACTTTTACAATATAACGTTTTATAAAATTACGAATATGTCGTTGGGACGAGCTTATTTTTATCTACGTTTTGACGTAAGTTTCATTAAAAACGGAGCAAGGTTAAATATAATATGATTTCTGTCTTACAATCATTCTTTCTTTCTTAACATGATTCTCTTTTAGGGCTTCTTGTTGTACATTCTTAATTTGATCTAGAAGACTAGTTTTAACCTCTATTCTAGATGCATGATTTATAATTGGTTGGGGTTTCTACTTTCTACTTAATGCATTTTATACCACATTGGCTTTACCTGGATGGTATTGGATTTCACAATCGTAATCACTTAGTAATCCCATCCATTGTCTTTGACGCATATTAAGTTCCTTCTTCTCAAATATGTGTTTTAAACTTTTGTGTTCAATATAAATTGTACGTTTGTACCGTACAGATAATGTCTCCAAATTTTTAGTGCGAACACTGCATCACCAAGTCCTAAATCGTGGGTGATGTAGTTTCGTTCGTGAATCTTCAACTGTCAAGAGGCGTAGGCAATTACTTTGCTTCTTTACATGAGGACACATCCCATACCATAATAAAATGCGTCACAATAGATGAAAAAGTCTTCTGTTCATTTAGGAAATAATAGTATCGGGGCGCTACATAACTTTTTCTTTAACGTGCTAAAGGCTTCTTCTTGCCTAGGGCCCCAAATGAACTTGGAAGCTTTCTAGGTTAGCATAGTTAGTGGTGTTGCAATTTTGGAAAAATCCTAGATAAATCTTCTATAGTATCTTGCTAATCCTAGAAATCTTCTAATTTCATTGGGATTCTTTGGCACTTCCCACTTATTGATGGGCTCAATCTTTGCAGGGTCAACTTGTATTCCCTGTTCATTAATTACATGGCATATAAATTGAACTTCACGCATCCAAAACTCATATTTGGAAAATTTCGCGTAAAGCTCTTTTTTTATAGCAATTCAAGGACTGCTCGGAGGTGTTGTTCAAGATCCGACTGGCTTTTGGAATAGATCAAGATGTCGTCAATAAAGACGATTATGAATTTATCTAGGTAAGGCTTACATATGTGATTCACAAGGTACATAAATATTGCAAGTGCGTTGGTAAGTCCAAATGGCATTACCAGAAATTCGTATTGACCATACCTAGTTTTGAAAGTAGTTTTAGGTACGTCTCCCGGAGTAAATTT
Organism: Smallanthus sonchifolius; assembly: GCA_023525975.1. Classification (NCBI taxonomy): domain Eukaryota; kingdom Viridiplantae; phylum Streptophyta; class Magnoliopsida; order Asterales; family Asteraceae; genus Smallanthus; species Smallanthus sonchifolius. Next base: position 18,044,127 of record CM042033.1, read on the forward strand.
CACTTGGAGGTATCTAGATCGCAAGTCTATTTTAGAGAAATAACTTGCCCCTTTTAATTGATCGAACAAGTCGTCGATCCTTGGTAAAGGGTATTTATTCTTTATAGTAATCTTATTCAAGTCTCTATAATCGATGCACATACACATCGTCCCATCTCTCTTTTTAACGAACAAGATGGGTGCTCCCTAGGGCGAAGAGCTAGGTTGGATAAACCCTTTGTCACGTAATTCATGTAGTTGCTTTTTGAGTTCTTACATCTCTTTCGGGGCTAGTCCGTAAGGAGACTTTGCAATCGGTGTTGTTCCGGGTACTAAGTCAATCAGGAACTCGACTTGTCTATTGGGTGGATCACCTGGGAGTTCATCCGGAAACACCTTGGGTGTTCATGACATATGCCAAAAAGGATATACACCCTTTTCTTAAAAACTTTTGTATTTATGCTATCGTGATGAGGTTCTTAATCTTGTCAGTGCGATCTCCTGATACTATTACCCGTTTGCCTTTGGGTAGTCGGAGTCAGATGATTTTTGTATCACATAAAATTTTCACGTGATACGGTGCTAGCCAGTCCATTCCTATGTCTATGTCAAATTCACCAAGTTCCATAGGTATTAGGTCTATAGGGATAGTATGGTTGTTTAAGTTTATAGTACAATTCCTAATAGTGTCAACTATTTCTTTCTGACTCCCATCAGCCATTTCTACTATAAAAGACTGACCTAAACTTTGGAATGATTGGTTCAAATAAGGTCTAAAAGTAGTTAACACAAGACTCATATTGGCATCAGTATCAAATAACAAACGTGCATATACATCATTTACAAGATACGTACTCGTGACTACATCTATATTTACGTACAAAAATATATAGTTATACAGAAATTACTGGTATGTAACAAACATTTTTATAACATAGCAGATATATTATAAGGAAACATTTAAGAATTACATGCTTAGGAAATAAAGTACATATCATAGACTATTTCTTCTTGTCCACTCAAAGGACCATGTGAGTGCTTTTCCTAGGAACGACTTACCCCTTTTATTTTTCGGACATATTTCCTGAAAATTGTAAGTGTTAGTCATGACAATGTAATTTAACTAGTCTAGCCTGGATCTGATCTTAATCTAATAAAGCTCTACTGTTTAAAGCTTAGGTATTCCTATAATACCTAAATCGTTAAAACCTTGGGCTCCTATACCAACTGTAAGACCCCACCCGGAACCCGAGTGATTATGAAAAATTGATACAATCTTAACAGCGGAAGGAAACTGAACTTTCATTAAAACTTTTGATAATCTGATAACATCGTGTTATTTATTTACAAAACTATAACAACTAAGCACTTCTTGGTCTTCTAGGCTCCACATTCATCAAGTAGTTCCTATGATTGTCCTCACGGGTCACCTGTGATAAGTACACTCAAAACGACGCCAGCTAAATGCTGGTGAGCTCATGTTATATAGTTTACAAAATACAATTGACAATTATGTGTACACAATATGGGTTATGACTACCGTACTTGCTATCCTATAACCACTATACAACGGACATACTGACCCCCCAGTAATGTCCCTATAACCATCATGTAGGTGTCGAATTCATTATTGAGCGCATGGTTACTCCATACTGGACCCCCGGTCCTATTTCAATTTTTCGTAACATATCCATTAAGCATACAAGGATCCTTTATACCCCACCGATATTCGCATATTGCAACATTCTCATTATTACCGGTTTAGACAAGACAAGTATACTATCACTGTTTTATAAACAAACATAGTAACTCACCTGTTTAACGATTGCTAGCACAATTAGATAATATCTCGAGGTCCTGATACAGTTTAAGTAATACTAGGTTAGGTAATGGTACAACTAACTAGTCATTATCATAGTTTGGATATTGGTTAACGCTGCCTTGTTTAATTAGCATGGGTGATGAGTCCCTGCCTAACTAAGGCTAGGCTACCCAATACCCATCCCTGACAATAACCCTAATACCTAAAAATAATAATACTAATGCTAATAATAATAATTAACTAGAAATAAACTTAAATGAGAATATGCGTGAAAACTATCTACTGCAATTTGGTGTAAAGTCTCCCTACTCGTGCTCTAAAATAGCTGCTAATAATAATTAAAGGCTCAAAATTCTCTATATACTTAGAGCATTCCCGTAAAATTTAATTATACATATCGCTTGTTAACTGACCTATTTATAGTTAGATGTCCAACGCCACTTTACCAAACTTTTCGATGTGGGATACATATGACGTAGATTACACATTGATATGTTCTAAATTATACATGTTTTTTATACATAATAATCCCCATATTATGGTACTATTTGATTAATAACCTTGCAATTGATACTTAAAACGTTAATATTTCATAATTGCAGGTTATTCGGTGTTCTAAATATAAATAAAGATGAAACTAGTCAAAAGCACCAAGAAATCAAGCCTTTTGGAAGATCATTCCCGAGCTTTGACCCCCAAGAAGTCAAAATTGGACAACAAGAAGTCAACAAGCAGCTAAAAGATGAAACTGGGAAGCAGAGGAGGGATGCACGACCGTGCATCCCATTACACGACCATGCAAAGGCCTCCTTACTCCCCAAGGCTCTAGTACACCGTCCTGTGTACCCTGTTTGATTCCCGAGGTGTTTGCACGCCCGTGTAATCCAATGCACGGTCGTGCATTGCTCATTTTGAGGCCTATAAATAGGTGGCTTGAGTTCTTCATTAAAGCATCCCTTACACACCCAACCAGAGCTAAAGAAAGTCCGTTTCTGTAGTCTAGAGTAGAGAGGCTCCTTCTCTTTATCCGTAATAGGGGAGGCTACGAAACTCAGCGTTACACTAGTTAGTATGGCCATTCGTGGCTAAACTTCTTGTATTGCTAGGTTGAAGATGATGTTTGGTGCAAGTTAATGTTTGACGTATTAATCTAGTGGTATGTTTATGTCTTTAATTATTCTTCCTTAAAACTACCATTTGGTGGGCTTTTATTATTGTCTAAATCTGTCTTTATATTTTGAGTGTTCTTGATTTTAAAGTGTAAGATCGTAAAACCTTTTTAATCAAACTTCCTTTAAAGCTTGTACGTCTTTATACAAGTAGAGATTGATAAGCCAAGGCTTGGTCAACATTATTAAGGTCGTACGTCTTTATACGAACTTTTTATGCGACCAAGAATTGGTGAACTCATGTTAGGAATAGTACATATTTATACTCGGTCCCATTGTTACACCGTCTCCCGGTGAACAAAATATAATCACCTATTTAACTTTAATACAAAGCATTTACGTTCGATATCTTAAACCAACCCGGAGATGACCATTCGAAGGGTTGAGGGTAACTGTTGTCCCTAACGGAAGGCACTACTATTTTAATTTAAAGATTTTAATTCATGAATCAAATGTCGTGAGGACGACGCTCTAGCGGTGACCCGGGTCACAAGTTTGTAGTAGTTATATCACTGGATTAGTCAACTTAACATTATCATGTACCAAGCTAATTCGAAGCCCGAAGCAATACTCTCCGTGACCTGATCATTTCCAAGATATTTACTTTTCTGTTATTTACTATTCTGTTCGTTACATTTCTGTTACCCACATCATGCACATTTTTACTTTTTTGTTATTTACTTTACCGTCATTTACTTTTCTGTCATTTCCTATTCTGCTTCACTAGCACACAAAACCCACTCACAAATTGATCCGGCTAAACGATAACAAAAGTTGAGTACTGAAACTCGACCGTGTACATTGGTTCGATACTTGGTTCTTACCTAAACTATATTACGATGCGATAGGTACACTTGCCTATTGTGTGTTTTAAATTAAAGTAATTATCATTTTATAAATTTAAAACCTGATCTTGTGAAACTAATATCTCTAAATATTTTTATTACTAAAAACACGCTATCAAGTTTTTGGCGCCGTTGCCAAAGACACGGTGATTTCAAGAAAAAAATCAAGTTAACGAATTAGTCTTATCATTTTCCATTTGCTTCTCTCTTACATTTTGTTGTAGGCAGTGTATGATCCATAACTCCACTACTGATTTATATCAGCCTTTAGCAGAGCCCGAAAGATTCTTTCACACCGAATATGAGAAAATCATACTAGGAGAATGGCCGTAGAAAACCGAACTATTTCTGAATTCATAAGACCGTCACTAGAGGCTTTAGGGTCTAGCATCACAAGGCCAACGGTTGACGCTAACAACTTTGGATCAAATCTCATGTTATCCACATGATCCAGTCATCATGCACTTTCCATGGATTACCCGATGAAGATCTACATGACCACATTGCAAATTTCTTCGAAATTTGTGACACTTTCAAACTGAACAGAGTTTCGAATGATGCAATTCGCCTCCGAATGTTTCCCTTTCCCTTAAGGGAACGAGCTAAGGCATGGCTAAACTCTCTTCCTACCAGGTTGATCACTACATGGTATGATCTAGCTCAGAAGTTCCTGTCAAAATACTTCCCGCCAGCAAAGACTGCAAAACTTAGAAATGATATCACCACTTTCACTTAGGAAGATGGTGAATCACTATATGAGGCATGGGAACGTTTTAAGGACATGCTGAGAAAATGCCCTCACCATGGGCTAGAAGTTTGGCTGCAAGTATCATCATCCTACAGACACTTGACGCTACTACAGGTGGTATTTTTTGAAATAAGAGGCCACAAGAAGCTTACAACCTAATTGAGGAAATAGCTATGAAAAACTATCAATGGTACAATCCAAGGAGTAACATGGGAGCCAAGCAAGGAGTTCATTCTGTCGATACTGTCACTTCACTTTCTTCTCAGGTAGACACCCTCACCGCTCGACTCAATCAGCTTAGCAAGGGCAAGGCAACCACTGAGGCTACTGAAGAAGTAAAAAAGCATCACTACCAATGCTGAGCAAGTTGACTTTATTGGAACAAACGGCCCACAGAACAACCCCTACAGCAACACTTATAACCCTGGATGGAGGAACCATCCGAACTTCAGCTGGAAGGATAACAACCACCGGGGATAATCTGGATTCGGACAACAACAACAATTTCAACAAAGACAATCTCAAAACTATCAGCCTCGTCAACAATTTCAAGGAACTAACAAGCCAAGTAATGGGTTAAGCTTGGAGGACGCGGTAACTAAGTTACTCTATAACTGAAAGTCAAGCCATTCTAGCGGATTCCCATCACAAACAATATGAGGAGAAGTTTAGTCTTCACGAAGCTGAGTTTAGGACACAGAAAGCAACTCTTCAGTCCATGGAGAGGCAATTAAGACAAATTGCAAAACTCCTATCCGAAAGACAACCAGGATGCCTCCCAAGCAATACTGAAACCAATCCAAAAGCAAATGTAAGTGCTATCACTCTTCAAAATAGCAAGGTTTATCCGAAACCACCAATGCCAGAAGAAGAAGTTCAATCACCAAGGAGAGAAATATTCACCGGAGTACCACTTCATCCGCATATCGCAGAGACAGCTACTCAAGGATCACAATCAAATGTCGTCCCACCTCCTGTTCCAGTGAATACTCCTCTAAAAGTTTCGACAAAAAGAGCGTTCCATTCTCACATACCATACCTAGGTAGGTTTGTAAAGAAGAAGACTGACGAACAATATGAGAAATTCATCAAGCTATTAAGTCAAATCCATGTTAATCTTCCTTTCCTGGACATCATACAACAAATGCCTAAGTATGGACGTTTCTTGAAAGATTTCCTTACTAACAAGAGAAACATGGAAGAGGCAGTTAAAAAGACTAATCAATGTGTCGCTCTCATTGAAGGATGCCTTCCAAAGAAACTTTCAGATCCCGAAAAGTTTTTTTTACCATGTTCTATCGGACCACTGCTGATAACCTTCGCACTCACTGATCTGAGAGCAAGTGTAAACGTAATGCCATATAACATGTTTCAAAGGCTCAAGATTGGGAATCCGCGACCTGTTAATGCAACCATTGAACTTGCGGATGGCTCGGTTAAATCACCTATAGGAGTCATTGAGAACTTACTAGTAAAAGTCGGCAAGTTTGTCTTCCCTGCCGACTTCATGGTTTTAGAAATGGGACCCGACTATTCCGTACCTTTGATTTTGGGTCGCCCATTTTTAGCTACCGCCCGAGCCGTCATTGACATGAATGAAGGAATTTTGACACTAAGTGTCTGAAAAAAATCAGTGACCTACAACATCGGAGGAAATGAGTGTTTATCCAATGATCCCTTTGAAATTACATAATTCATCGATACTAATCTAAACTACCAGCTGAAGAAAGCCAAATAATTCAACAAAGGAAAGAAACTAGATCTTGGTAAGAATTTTGACAACAATAACTGGATCGATGAATACTTTGATAAGCTACCAAAGCTAAAGGACTTGAATGAAGGAACATGAGATACGGGGGAAGTCGATGGCCCCCACCTGAAGAAAGACTGATGAAGCACGTATGGGTCTGGCCAGCGACCCTTAAATAAACGTGGCACTTTCGGGAGGCAACCCGATGATCATGAATAAATTAAGAAGTTGGTGTATACGACAGAAAGCATGGACCTCAGGTTTGGTTTTCCAAATTTAAGTATCTATTACTTCAGCCCCCAGATATGCCTTCTCGATACTAGGACCTTAGTTGATTAACTACTACCTTTTATTTTCCTTGTCTACTTTTATGTTTTCCTTTGTGTGTCAGGTAGAATAACATCACCAGGTAGTTTCTCTACTTCTTTGAAGAGTTACACTCCACCTCTACGAGCTGGGAACCGAAAACCACATCAAATTCCTGAGAAATTAGATAAAGTCTTTAAAGTGAAGTGTTGATAAGCAGCTGATAGGCACAACTTGACAGCAGCAATAAGTTTTGGCCTTAGGTTATGCAACGAATTGACCGGGGGATTACCGGTTTCTTTTCCCTTAAAACTTCATGCATTTAAAATCCTGCATAGCATTCCATTACATGTATTTGTACATTGAGGCAATGCACAGTTTTAAGTGTGGGGTGGGGAATTAGAGATTCAGGACTACTTGTAACCTCAAAGCAGTAAAATTTTTAACTTGTGATTTTCTACCCATTTGACTAAAACATTACAAAAAACCCTACCTTTTGTAAAACCCAAAAAATTTTAACCCTAAAATCTCTTTGAGTTCGCACTTAATTAAATAAAATGAAGACATGGCAAGTAGAAACAAATGGATATCATGCATAACAAATCACTAAACCCTATCCCATCCGTTTCCATGTGAGAATAATCTGAGCCTTTTCACGAGCATTATTATCATTATTTTTCGGATGCTCTTTCATTTGGTATATTGAGAGTTTATTCGATCGGAATCTATGCATAATTAGAACTTGTGTGACTTATACATATCAAGACCATGAACTAGTAGAAGTATGAAAGTGATTGAGGCACCTAGGACTTTATTACCCTTATATATTATCCTTAAACCCAAAAATCCTAAAAATATTATCCGCCTAGATAGCCCTATGAGACTTAGCCTTTTCTTTTCTACTACCCACATTTATCAACCAACTAGCTTTTCGTAAACACCGGTTATTGGCTGAATGTCTTCAAAATGGGAAAATTATCTAAGGACCAAAATTATAATAGGCTGACGCATCAAAGAATCACCAAGTTGTTCAGATGTTCGGAAGACGGTTTTGGAGTTAGAAGGGAGTATGCGGCCGCATACTTCAAAGGCCAGCCGTATACTAGAAGTATGCAGTGCCTAACCGCATACTTGAAATATGCGGTCCCGGCCCAGGCCCACCGAATACTTTCTGTTTTAGTATAAATAGATGTGTTTGTAACAGTATTCAGGTTGGACGACCGAGACAGTCAGAGAGTGGGCGAGTTAGACGAGTTGTTAAGCGATATTTGTATTGTTTTTCAGTGGTTTATCAATATATGAATCGTTTGACAATCAATTGTGTCTCGTGCTTATTTTTTATACCTACAAGTCATATGTCGAGTCTGTTTCCGCCAGGTTCAACACGTCGTTGAATCCATTGACTGAAGATCCTCATGAATCCGGACCTTACAATTGGTATCAGAGCTTTAGCACTCATTGGTGAAGCTTGCAACAGATTTCTTTGACTCGTGAGTTTACGGTTGATCAGTTGATTTTTCGGCTTGAAAATCAAAGTTTTTTGTCAATTTCTTCATCTGGAAGTTTGCGGTAACTCAAGTTTGCGGTCACTCAAGTTTACGGTCACTCAAGTTTGCGGTCACTCAAGTTTGCGGTATTTGAAGTATACGGTATTTTGAAGTTTGCGGTGTTTCGAAGTTTGCGGTATTCAAAGTTTACGGTCTTGAAAGTTTGTGGTTTTGGAAGTTTGCATTATTAGAAGTTTGCGGTATTGAAAGTTTGCGGTATTCAAAGTTCACGATTTTTCAAGGTACTCGTCATCGGGTGTGAATATTTTTTTGTTACGTTAACTTGTCACATGGGAGAAAGTAGAAAGGAGATGCTGAAGCAAGAGTTTAATATGTTTAATCATGTTAGAGGTGAAAATTTGGAGACTCAGATTAATAGATTCATGTACTTGATGACGTAGATGAAGAGTGCTGAAATAGAGTTGACAAAGGTACAAATCAATAAAAGGCTACTCAACTCTTTACCAATAACCTGGAACTTCAACTACACCGCCATCAAGAGAACCAAGGATATGCATCACACATCCTTGAGTGAGCTATCTCTATTCTGTACTCTAATGATATAGATGATAAACAGTGTCATCTTAATCATATCAGTTCAATGGATGTTTCTGAAACTGCTAGAGCTAGTACATCTACTTCAGGTGAATCAAAGGCACTTGTGAGACATCAAGACAGGGGTGATAAAATTCAAGATTTGGAAGTGAAACAACATCATGCCTTCGTGGTTGAGGTCACTGAAACTGAGGCAACCAAAGATCTTTGCTCTGCTATATGTATTGAGAAAGTCGATCGTTACAAACATGATAACGATATCTTAAATCAAGAAATAACAAAGCTTAGATATTCCAACTCAGAACACAAACGACCAGAAAAGATTTTTAAAGATAAATTTGAAGCAAGCAAAAATGATTTTTCAAAACTTGAAATGGATTTAAGCAATAAGGAATGTCTTTATCGTGATGCATTAAAAAGAATAGACGACCTTAGCTTAAAGTTGAATGATGATGTGACTCAATTGGAAAACACTAAACTAACAATCGAGAAAATTGACCATTCTTGATCAGTTGTTTATGACATGTTAGATTCCCAAGTTAGAAAGAAAGGAAATTCGAGAATTGGTTATCATGCAGTTGAGCATCCGTTCAATGGAAACTTCACATCAATGCCTAGTGATCAACATGAAGAGACTGAAATGGAATATGGTGTAAGCCGTAAGCTAGATCAACCTTCATCATCCACACAGTCGATGCATGTGACTGTTGATCCCGTATTAGAATGTGTGAACGTTACTAACCCGTCTAAGTCTTGTGCAGCAACATGATTAGTAGAGGGCATAGTGGAAGATTATGGGAGTGATGATGAGGATGAGGGTTGTGTTTTTAATTCTGAGTCTCAGTCTGAGTGTTTTAAAAATAATTTTTCTGGTTTTCAAAATTCTGCTACTTTTGTTCGTTCTGCTTTGAATGTTGGTTTGAACAGTGGCACTTTTTATAAAGCGGATAAGTTGAAAGGGAGTTTGAAATCCACATTTGTTAAAAGTGGTACTTTAGAAAAGGAAGAAAAACAATTTGCCAACGGTAAAAATCATCAGTTTTGTCAAGAATAAAAAACGTTCCCTTAACAGAGAAAATAGCAAACCATCAACAAGTTAGTCAAATTCTAAACAATTGCCTCAACAGCTTACAAAAAATGAATTTTATTCAAAATTTGATAATCATCATCATTTTTTTGAACATACTGTTAAAAATTCTGATAGGAATTATTTTAGATCGAATCACAAAAATTGTGATAGATATGATGACCAAGTGTTTGATAGAAGGTTTCCTAGGAACAGTGATGCAGGTTACTTCATAGGTTTTCCTCAACAGTCATCATCATGGTTTGACAGATCGGGATATGCTCCTTATGCTAGGAAACGGACATGCTACACATGTGGCAAAGCTGGTCACATTGCAAGAAATTACAGACATTGTCCTTATGAGTCCTATTTTTTGCAAAATCAGAGGGCTACACCAAGGGAAAAGTATTATTCTAAGCCAATGAAGGTTAAAAAACCTAAGGCAATGAAGAATAAGCATCCCAAAGTTAAGCCTTCTGATGGTGATTGGAATGCTGCTAAGAACAAACAAAAGGTTTTTCGTGAAAACAACCAATATAAAAAACCTAAACAGGAAGAGAAACCTAAAGTTAGTACTCCTCAACTAACTAAAAAGTTTGTTAAACCTACATCAATTTGGAAAACTAAATCAAAAGCAGTTGAATCACCAGTGTTAGAGAACGATAAGGATATGTGCTTACAGGAAGTATCTTACATTGATGCTTTGGGAGTATCTAGGACCACTATGGCTTGGGAACCTCTGTCTAACTAACTTGCTTAAATCATGCAGGAACAACCAAGGAGGACTGTCAACAACCTATGGTACGTTGATAGTGGTTGTTCCAAACACATAATGCGGGTCATCTCTCTACTACTTGATATCAAACACTTTGATGGAGGGTATGTTTCCTTTGCATGAGACAAATGAGGTAAGATCAACATGAATGGTACGGTCACTAATGGTACTATTTGCTTTGAGGATGACATTTATGTTTAAGATGTTTTTACAAAATCCTTTGATCTGACCAGATTCATTTTTCTGGTTCAGTGTTTGAAAATGTCATGCTTTGATTAGCGACTCACAAGTTTGGTCACCAAAAATATTTTGTTTTTCTTAGGATACAAATTTTGTTATGTTTATTAGTTATACAAAAGCAAAAGTTTTGGGGGAGAAAATTAAAAAAAAAATGAAAAAAATGTAAATGAGAACTCTATCTATTGGGAAATGATAGTACATCATTTAGAAGTCGGATCATCATATGTAAGACATGTAGTTGAAAAGATTAGGATCTTAGGGTGATATGTTGATAGACTCTGCTAAAACTAGAAAGAAAGCATGATAGTGTTTCATTTAAACATAAAGGTCATTGTCGTAGTGGGGAACATCTCATAGATTGGTAAAATAATTATTTCCTGTTAATAATCAAGCACTTAAACATAAAGATTGGTGAAATGTGGATGAACACAATATATCTGGACTGCACAAACTGAGACCCTTCACAAAGGGGTAGCGAGCTGACTTGATACAAGTCTGTACATATATATATATATATAAAATACATGCATTGACATGCAATAGGTGAAAAGACACTCAATGATAGTGCAAAGCAGAATTTTGAGCAAAAAGACACGCAATGTTAATGTCGTGCTATAGGAAAATTTCAAAAAGATATGTCTAAAGACGTACATATAAGTATAATTTTAAATATTTTTCTCTTTGGGAATATGTGACTTGGAAGGAATCTCTAATCAAGGCATACTGTTTCTGAACATGTAAGTCCGTTGTGCTATGTGTGTAATCAAATTTGTCAGAGATTTGCTGAACATTTCATTGACCCGTGCTAGTTATGCTCTTTTAGTTACTACTTAGGTGCTCAAAAGACCATGAGGAAGGGAAGGTTTATCCGATAAGATGTGGGGTCCATTCAGTTCGTGAAAAAAATAATCTAATTCACATTATAATAAATACAGGTTTCTGAGATGTGAGTGTGGGACCCACTAAGTAATGAATAATTATTACCCAGAAAACATGATAAACTTATTCATTGCTTGCTTGTTAACTAAGGTATAAAAGTTTGAGTTTAGAAGGATACTATATATTGGTAATCACCGATACCTATCTAAGAAAATGAATTGCTAACAAGTATGCTTTGGTCTGCACTAGAATGATATGATCCCATAACAGAGTTTCTCTAAAAATAATGTGTTTCAGTAAGTGTCGTATGTTTTCAAAAGAACAAAAAGATTTTGTGTTTTTAGCTTACTTTAAGTTATTTTATGTTTATCTTTGTCTTTTGTTTGTTAAAATGACCGTTCTTGTTTGATTCAATAATCGTGAAAGGGAGGTTTTTATTGAAAAAACATTGGAAAGTTTCAAGGTTTTATGAGTTTGAGCATACTTGGATTTTGTGCATACTTGTATTTGAGTGAACTTTCAGGAGCAACAAGATAACATTCCTTATCCAAGGGATGATGAAGAACAAATCAACACTGTTGCACCAAGTGTCATCACTACCGAAAAGCACAATATCTTCTAAAAAGAAAATGAAGAAAAAGATGTTAACTCTTCAGAAACCGAAAGTGACAGAAAGAAAGTACCGATCAACAAACATCATAAAGCGATATTGCAAAAGATAAAGGCTATTAGGAATCCTCCTCCTAATAACTATTCTCAACATAATAATGATTTTAATGATGCTGATTATGATCTTTGGGCGGATCAAACTCCAAAGAAAAGAACGAAAGCAAGTGAACAAAACAACAGCCTCAACAACCGCAAAGTCGTTCGTGAAGGTTTTGGGAATTACTCTTGGAAAGAAGTTATTCCAAGAGGTGGTGATCATAAGTCGATTTTGAAATTTGAAGACTTCTTTGAATGCATCAGCCTAGGGGGAGATTGTAAGGACCAAAATTATAATAGGCTGACGCATCAAAGAATCACCAAGTTGTTCAGATGTTCGAAACACGGTTTTTGGAGTTAGAAGGAAGTATGCGGCCGCATACTTCAAAGGCCAGCCGCATACTAGAAGTATGCGCTGCCCAACCGCATACTTGAAGTATGCGGTCCTTGCCCATGCCCACCGAATACTTTATGTTTTAGTATAAATAGATGTGTTTGTAACAATATTCGGGTTGGACGACTGAGATAGTCAGAGAGTGGGCGAGTTAGACGAGTGATTGGACGATATTGTATGGTATTTTTCTGTGTCTATTCAATATACGAATCGTTTGATATTTGATTGTGTCTCGTCCTCCTTGTTTCTACCTACAAGTCATGTGTCGAGTCTGTTTCCGCCAGGTTCAACACGTTGTTGAATCCGTTGATTGAAGATCCTTGGGATTCCGAACCTTACAATTGGTATCAGAGCCTGGTGGAAACAGACTCGACACGTGACTTGTAGGTATAAACAATAAGCACGAGACAATTGATTGTCAAATAATTCATATATTGATAAACCACTGAAAAAAAATACAAATATCGCTTAACAACTTTTCTAACTCGCCCACTCTCTGATTGTCTTAGTCGTCCAACCCGGATACTGTTACAAACACATCTATTTATACTAAAACAGAAAGTATTCGGTGGGCCTGTGCCTGGGCCAGGACCGCATACTATGCGATTGGGCACCGCATACTTCTAGTATGCGGATGACCTTTGAAGTATGCAGCCGCATACTTCCTTCTAACTCCAAAAATTGTCTTCCGAACATCTGAACAACTTGGTGATTATTTGATGCGTCAGCCTATTATAATTTTGGTACTTACAATTAGGGGGAGAAAATTAAAATAAAAAATGAAAAAAATGAAAATGAGAACTCTGTCTATAATAGGCTGACACATCAAAGAATCACCAAGTTTTTCAGATGTTCGGAAGACGATTTTTGGAGTTAGAAGGAAGTATGCGGCCGCATACTTCAAAGGCCAGCCACATACTAGAAGTATGCGGTGCCCAACCTCATACTTGAAGTATGCGGTCCCGGCCGAGGCCCACCGAATACTTTCCGTTTTAGTATAAATAGATGTGTTTGTAACAGTATTCGGGTTGGACGACTGAGACAGTCAGAGAGTGGGCGAGTTAGACGAGTGATTGAACGATATTGTATTGTGTTTTTCAGTGTTTATTTAATATACAAATCATTTGATATTTGATTGTGTCTCATGCTTATTGTTTATACCTACAAGTCACGTGTCGAGTCTGTTTCCGTCAGGTTCAACATATCGTTGAATCCGCTGACTGAAGATACTTAGGAATCCAGACCTTATAATTTCATTACTATTGAGGTAATTTTGGAAAGAATCTGTTTTACTCAGAAGAATTGGAGTATACAGGAAGGTAGATGTATTATGAAGAAACAACCAAAATATCTGCAATAAATTTATGGAAATATTATTTCAAGGAAATTGAGGAAAAAGAATTATTGAAGAATTTGTCTTGATACAAAAAGAAAAGAAAAAAATATAAAAAGAAGAAAAGAAAAAAGAAAGAGAGAAGTGGGTCCTTTACCGGCTATACCTTAAAGAACTGGATATGCATTCTTTTGATTTCAATTTGCTTTTCTGCCTTCATTTCGCAAAGCCTGAATTACCAACCGAACTCCGAGAGAAGATTTTCCAAGCAACTAGTGATGTAAGAAAATGTTGGCGCAAGCAAGAACAACTGCCACCATTCTGCGGCTTGTCAAAAAGTGCCGCCAAAAGAAGAGCCAAAAGATACGACAAATGTGTGAAGTGTGGCAACTGGAGCCACGATAGAAAGTGTAGCAAGAATCAAACTCATTCCCAACATGAGTATACATATCTGATCAAAGTAGGAGCTGTTAGGCTGCATGCCGAAAGATCCATACGGAAAGGCAGTATTGTGTACTACGCAGTGAGGGAAGAGTTGAGAATGATAAGAGACCTTGGTCTTGGCAATCTGACCATAAACGAGCCCTCAGATTAGATATATACCTTCATGATCTGAGTACTGTAGAGGGACCTACTAGTATTTTCCATTTTAAGCCATGAGGCCGTAGCTGTGTGTTTCACGGAAGCTGCAACCTTTTCAAACCCTTTAAAATCCCTAAGAATCCAAAAAGAGTTTCATTTTCACCCTGATTTTTATTTTAGCCACATTACAACCTTTTTAAAGTTCTCTTGATTCATGCATACTACTTAGTTAAAATGGTGGAGACCTGATTTGCATACAAGCTTATGACCATTGCATAATTCGTTTCGAACTTGAGTGTTTCACTTAACTTACATTATCCATACATATATAACCCTAGCGTTGAGTGAACATTGTGAGGAGTGAGGGATTATGCATATATGAAGTTCTAGTAAGCTTGTCATGGATTCCATCATACCAAAATAGAAAAATACAAAAATAGAATAAGCAACTCAAGAGCCATCCTGGGGTTTCCAACTACTTGGAACTCCATTACCTTTGTAAAAGTTTTTTATGGGTCTGATCATGCATGAGTTTGCTTGAGGACAAGCAAAGTCTAAGTGTGGGGTATTATGATATGTCCTAAAGTATACATGTTTTGTATACATAATAATTCCAATATTGTGGTACTAATTGATTAATAACCTTGCAATTGATACTTAAAACGTTAATATTTCATAATTGCAGGTTATTCAGTGTTCTAAATATAAATCAAGATGAAACCAATCAAAAATATCAAGAAATCAAGATTTTTGGAATATCATTCCTGAGCTTTGACCCCAAGAAGTCAAAATTAGACAACAAGAAGCTAAAAGACGAAACTAGGAAGCAGGCACGGCCGTGCAAAAGCCTCCTTGCTCCCCAAGGCTCTAGTACACCGTCCTGTGTACCCTGTTTGATTCCCGAGGTGTTTGCACGCCCGTGCAATCCAATGCATGGTCGTGCATTGCTCATTTTGAGGCCTATAAATAGGTGGCTTAAGTTCTTCATTAGAGCATCCTTTACACACCCAACCAGAGCTAAAGAAAGTCCGTTTATGTAGTCTAGAGTAGAGAGTGGAGAGGCTCCTCCCTTTTGTCCATAATAGGGGAGGCTACGAAACTCGGCGTTACGCTAGTTAGTATGGCCATTCGTGGCTAAACTTCTTGTATTGGTAGGGTGAAGATGATGTTTGGTGCATTTTAATGTTTGACGTATTAATTTAGTGGTATATTTATGTATTTAATTATTCGTCATTAAAACCACCATTTGGTGGTCTTGTATTATTGTCTAAATTCTGTTCAACATAAAAACAAATTACTAATATTTAAGATTTTCAGAATGTCGGGAGAACATAGCCTTCCTTATTATAATCCTAATCGTCCGATCAAGCAAGAATGACCTTAGTATCCTGTCTATGGATCTCAGATGATGCCGATCACATTTCCTGATGATAATAATCCTTTCATTATAAATCTAGATACTTCTACACCTGAGTATCATCCACCATCATCTGATGCTGAGAGTTCTTGGATGGACGCCGGTTCTGACTTTAGTAATTGGCAGTTTAATACCCCTCCACCAGTAAATGATCAGGCTGGGCCAAGTACGTCCCAAAAGCCTAGAATAAGAGTGGGAATACCCACTGAGAGATTTTCTATTCCATCTGTTGAAGTAGAAGAAGCTTATCAAAATGCACCAGTTGAGGAAACATCCGAAGAATCTCATCAGTATGCTCCTATGTCCGAAAATCTGGAGGATTATCCCTTTTATAATCTTGAGTCTCCTGTTCTTCATGACCCCTAAGTTGTTCCTGAACCTATATACTAGTCCTTATGAGGATTACTTTCAAGCAACACGAGAGTATCAAAACGCCTATAATGATATAATGGTTGGTCTTTGTGAACCTCCGCCTAAATATGGGTATGAACACAACATGCCTTCATCTCCCATAGAATGTCTAGATCGTCCGTTGCGCCAAACGGATAAAATAAACAGGGAGAGAATTATAAACATGGGAAGGACGCAGTTCTAGGGACAACAGGTTTACGAGTATGTGGAGAATCTGATGATCCTCGGATCTGAATTAATGAAAGATTAATTAGATATATTGTATTTCGTTCTCGTTGTAATATATTTTCTTATATAAAGCTGTTTGTTTTATTTACAGAAATGGTTAGAAAAGGAAAGGGTCCTAGTTTTCTTCGTAAATTTACGCCAGCTAATTATTTCGAACGTAAAACTAATGAGACAACTATAAAAAATAATGAAGAAACTGAAAGTTCAACATTTCGAAACCTTGGAGAAATTGGGAATCCTAGTGTTCCTTATAATCCTTCTATCAGTTATCATTCTGCTCCTACTGCAGGAAGCTATAACATTACTCCAATATACTCACATAAGTTTCATAAAGGATTCACTGAAATACCTTATGAAAATAGATATGTTCCTGAAGATGAAGAGCGAGCAGATTCCAACAAACCTTTTATTCCTTATCATTAGACAGTTTATTTCCCTACTCCTTATGTAAATGAAGAAGCATCTGGAAATGAAAAGGAACGAATGCTGTTAAATCGAATAGCTGAACTGGAATGAGAGAAAGTTGAAATTGAAGCTCGAAACATTCTTCTAGTTCAAGCTTTGGAAGAAAAGAATCAAAATAATTATTAGAACAATGATTTCTATATGTGCATTTCTCTTGTATAAATTTCATTAATAAAATTTATGTTTTTGATTCCAATCTCGTTTATTTTTAGAATGTCAAAAAGTGGACCATTAAATAACACCTGTGGTAAAAAGAAGCAAATTATAAAAAATGACACTGCTCAAATGATCGATGTTGGAATCCCGAGAAAGCAATTCCAAAAATTATAGCAGCTATACAAGAGAGCAAACTTGCTAAGAAATGAGAATCCTTGTTGCAAAAATCTAAAGCAAGAGAAACGGAAAATGATATTTCTACCCTCAATTTTCAAAACATACTGAGGGAGGCCAATCGAACTTCCACAGTAAATCCACTAAGAGAACATACCGGGAAAGTCATGATTCCTCAATGGCTACTCCCAAAGAAGAGTATGAATCGGCATACAAGAAGCAGAGAAATCTTGGATGCACATATAAGAATTTTCAAGACTGCAAACCTTATGAATTTACAAGAAAAGAAGGAGCAATAGCAGCACTAAGATGGATTGAGAAAATTGAGTCGGTGCTGGCTATAAGTAAATGTCTTGAGGAGGAAAAAGTACTTTATGCTTCAAACCTACTTAGAGATTAAGCCTAAGAATGGTGGAATCAAGTTATATCCGCCAAAGGCAGAGACATGGCATTTGCTATGGGTTGGTCTGTCTTTAAAGAAAGAGTGGAGAAAAAGTTTTGTCCTATGAATGAAAGGGAGAAGATTGAGAACAATTTTCTGAATCTAAGGATGGTGGGAACAAACCATCAAGATTATGTAACAAAGTTGTTCGAATATGCTAGGTTAGTACCTCATCTAGCAACTCCTGAATCAAACCTCATTAAGAGATACATTTGCGGTTTAGTATTGGAAATTAGAGACTTGCTAAAAGCCTCTAAAACTGAATCCATGGATGATGCCATTGAACTTGGTGCTATGCTTACGGATGGATTGATAAGAAATAGAGAAGAATTGAAAAAGAAGGATAGCACGCACCAAAACAGAAATGAGCAGAAACGATCTGAAGGTAATTTCAGTCGTAGAGATATTCGTTCCCCTGCCTCAGAATGCCAATTATGCAAAAAGAGGCATTTTGGAAAATGTGGTGCAAGTCCTTTTTGCAACACATGTAAAACTGCTGGGCACTCTACTGAGAACTGCTATAAAAATAGGAAGCCCATTGTTTGTTATGGATGTGGAGAGCCGGGTCATATAAAGACCCAATGCCCAAATGCGAAAGAAGCAGGAACGTCTGGAGCAAAACCTGCTGAAGGCATTATAGGAGAATCTGATGATCCTCGAATTCTGATCAACATAAAAACAAATTAGTAATATTTAAGATTTTCAATATGTCTAGAGAACATAGCCTTCGTTATTATGATCATAATCGTCCGATCAAGCAAGAATCACCTGAGTATCCTGTCTATGGATCTCAGATGATGCCGATCACATTTCCTGATGATAATAATCCTTCCATTATAAATCTAGATACTCCTACACTTGAGTATCATCCACCATCATCTGATGCTGAGAGTTCTTGGATGGACGCCGGTTCTGACTTTAGTAATTGGCAGTTTAATACCCCTCCACCAGTAAATGATCAAGCTGGGCCAAGTACGTCTCGAAAGCCTAGAATAAGAGTGGGAATACCCACTGAGAGATTTTCTATTCCATCTGTTGAAGTAGAAAAAACTTATCAAAATGCACCAATTGAGGAAACATCCGAAAAATCTCATCAGTATGCTCATATATCCAAAAATCCGGAGGGTTAGCCCTTTTATAATCTTGAGTCTCCTGTTCGTCATGACCCCTACGTTGTTCCTGAACCTATATATACTAGTCCTTATGAGGATTACTTTCAAGCACCACCAAAGTATCAAAACGCTTATAATGATATAATGGTTGGTCTTCGTGAACCTCCGCCTAAATATGGGTATGAACATAACATGCCTTCATTTCCCATAGAATGTCTAGATCGTTCGTTGCGCCAAACGGATAAAATAAATAGGTAGAGAATTATGAACAAGGCAAGGACGCAGTTCTATGGACAACATGTTTACGAGTATGGGGAGAATCTGATGATCCTCGGATCTGAATTAATGAAAGATTATATAGATATATTATATTTCGTTCTCGTTGTAATATATTTGCTTATATAAAGCTGTTTTTTTATTTACAGAAATGGTTGTAAAAGTAAAGGGTCCTAGTTTTTTTCGTAAATTTGCGCTAGCTAATTATTTCGAATATAAAACTAATGAGACAACTATAGAAAATAATGATGAAACTGAAAGTTCAACATTCCGAAGCCTTGGAGAAATAGGGAATCCTAGTGTTCCTTATAATCCTTCTATCAGTTATCATTCTGCTCCTACTGCAGGAAGCTATAACATTACTCCAATATACTCACATAATTTTCATGAATGATTCACTGAAATACCTTATGAAAATAGATATGTTGCTGAAGATGAAGAGCGAGCAGATTCCAATAAACCTTTTATTCCTTATTACGAGACAGTTTATTTCCCTACTCCTTATGTAAATGAAGAAGCATCTGGAAATGAAAGGGAACGGATGTTGTTAAATCAAATAGCTGAACTGGAACGAGAGAAAGCTGAAATTGAAGCTCGAAACATTCTTCTAGTTCAAGCTTTGGAAGAAAAGAATCATAATAATTATTAGAACAATGATTTCTATATGTGCATTTCTCTTGTATAAATTTCATTAATAAAAGTTCTGTTTTTGATTCCAATCTTGTTTATTTTTAGAATGTCGAAAAGTGGACCATCAAATAACACCTGTGGTAAAAAGAAGCAAACTATTGAAAATGACACTGCTCAAATGATCGATGTTGGAATCGAGAAAGCAATTCCAAAAATTGTAGCAGTTATTCAAGAATGCAAAGCTGCTAAGAAACGAGAATCCTTGTTGCAAAAATCTAAAACAAGAGAAACGGAAAATGAAATTTCTACCCCTCAATTTTCAAAACATACTGAGGGAGGCCAATCGAACTTCCACAGAAAATCCACCAAGAGAACATACCGGGAAAGTCATGATTCCTCTATGGCTACTCCAAAAGAAGGGTATGAATCGGCATACAAGAAGCAGAGAAATCTTTGATGCATATATAAGAATTTTCAAGAATTTGTAGAAATCTTTGATGCAAACCTTTTGAATTTGTAGGAAAAGAAGGAGAACTAGCAGCACTAAGATGGCTTGAGAAAATTGAGTCGGTGCTGGCTATAAGTAAGTGTCTTGAGGAGGACAAAGTACTTTATGCTTCAAATCTATTTATAGATCAAGCCTTAGAATGGTGGAATCAAGTTATATCCGCCAAAGGCAGAGACAAGGCATATGTTATGGGTTAGTCTGTCTTTAAAGAAAGTGTGGAGAAAATGTTTTGTCCTATGAATGAAAGGGAGAAGATTTAGCACAATTTTCTGAATCTGAGGATGGTAGGAACAAACCATCAAGATTATGTAACAAAGTTGTTCGAATATACTAGGTTAGTACGTCATCTAGAAACTCCTGAAGCAAACTTCATTAAGAGATACGTTTGGGGTTTAGTATTGGAAATTAGAGACATGGTAAAAGCCTCTAAACCTGAATCCATGGATGATGCCATTGAACTTGGTGCTATGCTTACGGATGGATTATTAAGAAATAGAGAAGAACTGAAAAAGAAGGATAACACGCACCAAAACATAAACGAGTAGAAACGATCTGAAGGCAATTTCAGTCGTAGATATACTCATTCCCCTACCCCAGAATGCCGATTACGCAAAAAGAGGCATTTGGGAAAATGTGGTGCAAGACCTTTTTGCAACACACGTAAAACTCCTGGGCATTCTACTTAGAACTGTTATAGTTTGTTATGGCTGTGGAGAGCCGGGTCATATAAAGACCCAATGCCCAAATGCAAAAGAAGCAGCAACGTCTAGAGCAAAACATGCTGAAGGCATTAAAAATAACGCCAGGGCATTTTATTTAAATGCAAATGAAGCAGCTGTAACATCTCTGATTTTTAGTATCCGTATTTCAATTCAATGTAATGTATTTTAAACCTAATTCTAGTGCACTGTCTTATTCTATCTTGTGCCATAAATTAAATACAATGATTCAATATGTAGGTCCCTTCGTGTGTGTCGGATCGTCACATGCAAGTGGTCTACTAGTCGCACCGGGTTGCGGAATACCCGTGACTAGGTGGAGAGTCTTACAAAACAAAGTGAACCAAAACACGAGAGTCACAATAAACGTTCTTTGTATTATAAACACTCGACGGTTACAAAGAGAATACAAGCTGCGTACTTAGCAAAACTGAGTTCGTCTGAACAAATGGTTCTGCATACTTAGCCTCTGTGAACCTATCCTATTTATACAGACCTGATGCCTGCGCACTTAGCAAGTGCGCAGGACCAATTGCTCTTTCGTACTTAACAAGTACGCAAAGGTGTTCTTACGTACTTGCTAAGTACGCATGGGCTTTCTCCTGCGCACTTGTAAGTGCGCAAAACACTTAGCAGAAAAACAACATACATTATGTAAAAGTAAATACAACTCGATAAACTATTACATAATGACTCATACATACAAAGACAAATTACAGACATTAGACATACAAACTAAGACTCTATCTAGAGTGTTGTCACAGGAAAGTTCATCAACAAACTCCCCCTTGACAGCAGCTCGGGATCTTCATCGTCTTCAGTCTTCACAACATCTGCTCCTTAGCTTCCATCTTCTTTTTGTAATCAAGATAGAACTTGATCAGCTTGTCGTATTTGGCAGAGAGAAGCTTCGTCCATTCGTCAGTGTGGATGCAGTACTTGTCGGCTAGTACCTCCAGATCGTTCACAGAAAAGTTGATGAAGCAAACTTCATCAAATATCCTGATCACTTCCTTTGGCACAATATTTCCACTTGCTGACTTACCTTTACTCATTACCACAGCCTCGCCTGTTTTTGGATCAACGTACCAGTACCACATGTCACCAAGAATATCCTGAGGTAACTTGCTCAGGGGAATCTTAGTTTCACATCGCACTGGCTTGTATACAAATCTCTTTATGGGCTTCTTAGTCACAGGATGCACAGCGTGCTTATCCTTGACTCTTCTGGGCACCTGAGGCTTGAGGTATTCAAATTTCCCTAATCTTGCTTCACGCTGTAGTGTTACCCACAAACCCATTGCTACTGCATTATTCGAGTGACTTAGCAGATCGCGGTTTGCGAGGTTAACTAGGTCGTACTTGGGCAAAGAGTTGAACGCCTCACTGGTGGGTTTCAAGTATTGAACCCCCCCAGATCTTTTGATGGCGAACAGCTGCTTGTCCTCCTCGAACCTAACAGCTAAGATCATACCTGTCGCTCCGTGCTTGTCTGTGATAGACGTCTTTTGCCACACGGGAGCTGGACCCTTTGTAGATGCAGAAGGCATGTCTTTCTCTTTTTGTGCCTCGGGGTCCACAGGTATAGGGTCGACCGGGGAGGCTTCAGTTGTAGTTTCAACATTACTTGCCGTGTCAACTGAGCCTGTTTCGAGCATAGAGTCGAGCGATGGTACTTCAAAGATCTCACCATCTTCTAAGTCATACTTACCTTCCCCGTCGCCCTTGGGAATCTCAATCACCACATCATCGTCATCCTCGTTCCAGTCATCACCAGAGTCGATCTCTCCTTCTTCCAGATTAAGGAGAGCATCGATCTGTGCCTATTTGGAATAGTCAGGCTCTAAATAGAGGATCTCATCATCAGATAAGTCCTTGAGCACGTCAGCCACTGACTTCCCTTTATCTCCGCCACCACCACCTGAGGTATCACCACCCTCTTGCTGAGTAGACTCCCCCTCAGCCAATGGAACAGAAGAGATGGGCACAATCGCCAAAGCTAGGTGCTCACCTCCACTAGGACCGACTTCAGGATCCTTGTCTTTATCATCATCCTTAGTCAGATCGACTGGATGACAAGACTCGGCACCGGTGAATTTCTTTTCTTTGTCTTTGTCTTTGTCTTTCTCTTTCTCTGTCTCCTTCTCCGTCTCCTTCTCCCCCTGAGCACCTAGCTTCGTGGTCAGTTCACCAACTAATTTGACCATAGCTGCGTGCTCCTTCCTTTGTAGATCCAACCTTAGCTCCAGGGAAGTTCTGTGGGCTAGAATCATGTCATTAGTCTTCATCAACAGTTCATTCTGTGCCATGACATTCTTCAACCGTTCATCAGTCCCCGTTCTCTGGCTACGCAGAATCCTAACTTCATCCGCCAGAGAGTTTATCTGTGCTTGTTGAGCATCAGAATCCTCTTTTGACTTTTGAATAGTCTTCAACAAGCCAGCAACTTGGGTTTCTAGCACATCGATCCTAGCTTCATTTGGATCCGGATGCCTAGATGATGAGGCTTCAGCGTTGTGGATGGGGGAAGAGAAGATTGTGTCAAAGTCGAACCCCTGTGAGAAATCACCGTAGTTAAAGGGCTGACCTGACTGCTCTTTAGTGGGTGTTGGGATGGGGGATGTAATGATGGGAGTTATGGTTGGGGTGATGGTTACTGAATCCGTGAGAAGTGGAGCAGTCACCGTCACCTGGACGGTTGGAGTAGGGAGGGTCACCGTCACAGGAATCACCTCTGTGACCGCCGTGACTGCCACATCTGCTTGTACCAGTGGCCTTCTCCTCCTTCTAAACAGTTGCCGTGCTGGCGGGGTAGATTCTGACTCTGGACGGGCAGCTTCAACTTATACTGGCTGCACAGTCAGAATCTTTTCAACCCTTGGGATAGCAACCTCTTGCCTATCGCCCCTTTTCTTGTTAGCCCTCTCACGCCTTTGTCTTTGTAGAGCAGCGTCAGAGTCAGAATCCGGCTCGTATTCGCTGCTCGAGCTTTGTCGTTTTCTTTTGGAAGACGACCCAGGCAGGGTTACCTGTGCCGACCTTCTCGGATGTGCCTGTGATGGTGCGTCATCGGAATCAGAAGAATCTGATTCTGTTGCCTCCGAATCGGTATCCTCAGCACCACCAACATCACCTTCATTATCACCTTCATCATCACCTTCATCTTCCTCTTGCTCTTCACCAGAGTCATCACTCATCTCTGGTGCTGAGTTGGGACTATACCAGTTCCAATCTTCAGGAGCGACGTATGCTTCATTCAGTAGGTGGCCAAAGAGTTCAGTGTGCGCAGGGGTAGGTTCTACACTGCCTGGCTTTAGAAACTGAGCAAAGACTCTCTTGTCCACCTTTTTTACCTGCAGTCTCTCCCTGATAGCACGTAGGTTTGGCAATGCATCATCGATCAGGAGCTGCACAAACCTCGGGTACAAAAGGAAACTGAACCTCTCTGCTGTATTTATCTGGTCATTGAGTGCTTTGAAGATATAGCGAGAGAAGTTGTAGCCCCGATTGAGAGATAGGCCCACCATGGCTGCTGCAAGGTCATGACCCATGGCATCTTTCCCCGCTTTCCTGGATGAGATGCACACGATCATGATGTGGGAAAAGTAACGCCATTGATCCAATAGCCACATCTTCTTGTAAGAAGCATAGTCCCTAGCCCCGACATATCCCATTCTGTGCCTCCAACACCCATCCACGTAGTAATCTGGATAGGATGTCGGGTCGGTGGCAAGGTCCCCGAACTGCAATACTCTCCTTATTGTATCCTCAGAGATAGCAATAGCCCGACCGTCAACAGTAGCCCTTATGACATTCGGGGATACCGTGCAATCGTGCTCTGCAGTCTCCCAGAATTGCTCCAGGTAAGGTCTTGAGACTGTTGGGTTTGCTGAGATTGCATAACTTATTCTTGATCTGTTCAGAAAATCCACAATCTCCCTGTATTGCAAGGCTGCGCCTTTCCATTCTGGTTCGGTGTTAGCCAATAGGTTGAATTCGTCAGTGAATGCACGAGCCATAGCCTGCAAACACACACAGAAAACATATTCAGAACAACTTATAACTCTGGAAGTAGACACACATGACATAGGATAGTAGTTACACTTTGAAAAAATTTTCAGATTTAGAAAAAATTTCTAAGTGTTGGTCCTACGCACTTAGCAAGTGCGCAGGATTTTCCTCTTGCGTACTTAGCAAGTACGCAGGAATTGCTTCTTGCGTACTTGCTAAGTGCGCAAGATTCACACTTAGCAAAAATTCCAGAAAATTGTAATTTGTTCAAAACGTGGGTTGATTAGGTCGCCACTAGGTCGGAATCAAGGATTCTAACCTATGGTACCATTATCAACACCACACACTGCTTAACCTCGTTCAATTTTTGACCTAGACCAGTCGCCGACCCACTGTCGGTTCAACTTCAACCGACGGATCAATCGAGGACCAGGAGATGATTAGGGAATCGATTAAAGCTTCCTATTCGCTTGTTACAGATAATAAGTTACCCAAACAACCCCATTTTACCCCAAAATATATCGGATTTAACCTAACATTTTCTAAGTCAAAAATCGGTCAATAGTCATGATTAAACGGATGAAATCGGCCAAGATTCTCACCTATGAGATGAAATAAGATGATGAAAGTATGGACGGGACGAAAAAATGGTTTAGACACTATCGATTTTGAGCGAAAAATTTGCAGAGGGAAATTTTGACTGTTGAATGCGTGAAACTGAGAACAATTCTAAGTGTCACATATATACCCCTCACTTACTGCTCGTGCGTACTTGTTAAGTGCGCACGAGTTAACTCTTGCGTACTTACAAGTACGCAGGACTTAACTCTTGTGCATTTACAAGTGCACAAGAATAACTCTTGCGTACTTGTTAAGTGCGCAAGTTTTACTTCGTGCGAACTTGACAAGTGCGCACAACCCTTAAGTGCGCAATTTTTCAACCCAGATTTATGAAGATTTTCAAGTCAAATAACGAACAAGATAAAAGCGTTCAATCAAGAGGATTGAAAATCAATTCAGGAAGGTTAAATACAAATATTTTTGGCGTTTCTGAATAAAGTTGAACTATGCATAAACTTAAAATATTTTTGATCTTTTCTTATAGAAATATACAAGTATTCACACAAACTATTTTTGATCAAAGACACGAGCAAAGGATCATATCAGGCTATCTTATAGCAAAAACGATACAATATAAACATCAAAGAATATGGGATCATGTCATGTATTACTCTTTATTCATACGTAATAAGCACATAAACAAGTAATTCAAGTTGACAATATTATAAGATTTGAAGCTATACGCATCTTTGTATCATGTTCTTGTGTATTAAGGTATTAATTATAAGATATACAATGTGTACCCCACTGAGATGCTATGATATTTTGCACTATCTTCAAGTCATCTAAGATTATTTTCAATTATTTTCTTAATTTTCAGAATGAAGTTACATTAATTAGCACAGAAAAATCAAGCAGAATCCATAAGGATTATCAAGAATCATAAGATTCAGAATCGAGTGATTCTTTTGTCTTGGTTTCATGTGATTTTCTTCTTTGAATATCGGTATGATGATTCGGGATAATGAACATGGTGTTTGATTATAGGGTAAGGGGATCCAACTTTTATCTGGATTTGATTTCAATGAACCAGGAATGATTCAAGGGTGAATACATGCTCAACGGTTAATGTAGATACATGTCTTGATTCAATCTCTCCTTGCATACTTGTGAGTATGGGCAGTGAGATGAACCGCATTAATTGTGCTAACAACATAACCCGAAACTGATCTCAAAAGAAAATTATTGTCAAAATCTAACATCCTTTATCTGATAGTGATCTTTTCTAATCTTTTACTCACACACGCTTGCAAACATGGGTTCAAATCACGGTTGTATTTTAGATTTAGTTTCCACACTACTAGTGATTCAAAGACGCATACAGTCTACTGACAATTCAAATTACTTGTAAATAAACTGATTAAAAACATAATAATTTAAACAATTAAGTAAACATGACGCAATCATTTCCCATATGAGCAGTCTGTGGTGTTTAGATCATTTCTGATGTACTATCATTTCCTCTTTTCTCAAGTTAACTTTTAAATTTTCTCCATTTTCTATTTTGTTTTTGGTTTTTGTAAAATATTTTAAAGACTAAAAGAACTATACAGAAAATTTAAAAGAATTAAAAATTTAACTTTCATGAATTGAATTGAGTTAAGAAAAATTAGTTTTCACTCAGGATTGAACATTCCTATCAAGTTGACAAGATGCTCAAAACGGGATCGATCAAATGCCTTTGTGAAAAGGTCAGCAAGATTGTCATCCGTGTGAACTTTTACAAGTTCAATTAAATGCTTTTCAGCACAGTCACGGATGAAATGATGGCGAATCTCTATATGTTTAGTTTTGGAATGTTTCACCGGGTTATTTGTGATGGACATGGTGGCATTGTTGTCAATGAATAGAGGAGTTCCAGTGAAGTTCAAGCCGTAGTCTCGCAATTGCTGCTGAATCCACAATATCTGAGAACAATTGCTAGCTGCAGCAATGTACTCTGCTTCACAAGTTGAGACAGAAACCGTTGACTGCTTCTTACACTGCCAGGAGACCAGTCTGTCTCCTAAGAATTGACATCCACCAGAAGTTGACTTTCTGTCAAGATTACAACCTCCATAATCTGAATCCGTGTAGGCTTTGAAGTCGAATGACTGCTGCTTAGAGTACCAAAGACCTAATCGGGGTTTACCTTTCAGGTATCTGAAAATTCTCTTCACGGCTATCATATGTGACTCCTTCGGTTGAGAATGAAACCTTGAGCACAAACATACAGCAAACATTATATCGGGTCTTGAAGCTGTGAGATACATAAGTGATCCGATCATCCCACGGTACAACCTGCTGTCCACATCATTTCCATCTCTGTCGGGATGCAAACCATGATTGACTGGGATTGGTGTGCCATAAGTAGTGCTATCACACATCTTGTACTTTGACAAGATGTCCTGCACGTACTTAGTTTGATGTAGATAAATACCATTCTCTCTTTGACTGACTTGCAGACCTAGAAAGAATGACAGTTCACCCATATTGCTCATTTCAAACTTGGACTTCATCACCTTCTCGAATTCCCTACACATCCCTTCATTGGTCGACCCAAAGATAATGTCGTCGACATATACTTGCACAAGAAGAATGTCACCTCCTGCTTTCTGTATGAAGAGAGTCGAGTCAATCTGTCCACGGTCGAAACCATTAGACAGTAAATGCTTAGATAATGTCTCATACCATGCCCACGGTGCTTGATGAAGACCATAAAGTGCTTTGTCGAGCTTGTACACTTTATTGATATTATGCAGATCTTCAAAACCGGGAGGTTGAGTGTCATAGACTTCTTCATGCACCTTACCATAAAGGAAAGCACTCTTCACATCAAGTTGATAGACCTTGAAGCCGACATATGTGGCATACGCCAAGAACAGTCGAATGGCCTCAATTCTAGCAACTGGGGCATATACATCATTGTAATCCAAGCCCTCTTGTTGATAAAAACCCTGAACAACCAATCTTGCTTTGTTCTTCACAACTACATGACGATCATCCGTCTTGCATTTGAACACCCATCTGGTACCAATTGGCTGAAAGCCTTTTGGCAAGTCAACTAAATCCCACACTTGCAACGTTTTGAATTGAGACAGTTCATCTTGCATCGCCTCAATCCAGCAGTTGTCAGCGAGAGCCTCCTTCACATTCTTCGGCTCTACCTGGGACACGAATGCAGCATGCAGACATGTTTCCATGACACCAGTGTCAAATATCTCTGTGTAAAGACTGGTGTTCTCAGTGATGGTTCTATGACGAGTCTGAACACCGGCATAAGGATCACCAATGATGTTGTCGATTGGATGATTTCTATGCACCCTCGTCTCCGGTACAATTGGTTCTTGAATTTCTAGATCTAGATTTGTGCTTAACTCCCCCATTTCCTGTGTTCCAGAGGAAGAAGATTCAATGTTAATTGGATCAGCTGGAGCTTCATTTCCTATAATTGTGTTAGGATTGGCTTGAGCGTCATCTCCAACAACATGAACACCTTCACTGTTATCACTGTCATGAGTTCCAGATGCAGATGCAGCATTGGAATCAGGAGTTATAATTGGTATAGTTGCATGAGTAGAAAAACTGGAGTCATTGTCGCCACGCAATAAATCATAGACATTTGCGGCGTCTTCTGCAGATAAGTCAGGAAGATTGAAGGACTTGAATAGCGCATCATAATCAAAACCCCAAGCTAGACCTTTTGGTTCTGGTGGAGTGCTGTGTTTACTACAGTCCACTTCAAACCATTCCTCGATAGTACGAGTTCCTATGTTGTACACTCTCTTGCAAGGCGAATTGGCAACATATCCTAAGAAGATGCCTTCCACCGCTTTCGCATGAAATTTAGACTGACGGTCTTTATACTGTAGCAACAAGGAACAAGGACTACCAAAAGGAACTAGATAATCAAGATTGGGAAGTTGATTGTTGATCAACTCATAACATGTCTTGTTGTGCCTTTTCACAACCAGAACCCTGTTTAAGATGTGACAAGCTGTATTAACTGCTTCTGCCCAGAAAGTGACAGGAAGCTTTGCATCTGACAGCATAGTCCTTGCAGTCTCGATCAGTGTTCTGTTCTTCCGTTCAGCAACTCCATTCTGCTGAGGTGTGTACGGCGCGCTGAATTCGTGACGGATCCCTCTCTTGAGACAGAAAAGTTCCATCAAATTATTCTTGAACTCAGTTCCGTTGTCACTCCTTATTCTTCTAACTTTCAGCTTGCAAAGAGATTCCAAGCTCAGGATCAGGTATTGAAGAATATCAGCAGTCTCGTCTTTTGTACCTAAAAAATGCACCCAAGAAAAACGTGAGAAATCATCAGTTACAACTAGACAGAACGACTTACCTCCAATACTCCTGATACTTATGGGGCCAAACAGATCCATGTTTAATAGCTCCAAAGAGGTATCGATAGAGTTTTGGAGCTTGGGCTTGTGAGACTTCCGTTGCTGTTTGCCCTTTTTACACGGCATACAGTCATCTGCAACGGTAAACCTCAACTTAGGAACCCCGGTTACCAATCCGTTTCGGACAAGATGATTCATTTTACGATAAGAAATATGTCCGAGTTTCCTATGCCACAAGATGGAGTCAAGTTCTGTCGCTTTTGTAAGCAAACAAGTAGCAACTGATGAGGTGGTTTTTGCCACGCTCATATCGATCTGATAAGTGTCGTTTGATCTTGGTGCTCTCATCAGAATCCAGTCTTCGGGAACCTTAAAACCGGGTTTGAGAATCAGACATTCTGACTTGTCAAACATAACCGAGTACTCCTTGTCACACATTTGGGAGACACTCAACAGGTTATGCTTCAGCTGCTCGTAAAAGTTGACATTGTCAAAGCTAACACAACCGTTTGAAACCACGCCTTGACACGTGATGCTGCCGCCTTTTTCTCTGGCAAAGGCCACATAGCCGCCTCTGAATGGTTTAACATATTGAAGCAAGGCCATGTTTCCTGTCATGTGCCGGGAGCATCCACTATCTACATACCAACGGTTAGAGATAGTACCCTTCGGACGTCCCTGCACGAGTAACAAAAGAATTAGTCAGATTTGGAGACCCAAGCCATTGTGGTCTTGGGTCGTCCATCCTTCTCAAAATAAACTACTTCTTTCAACTCACAGTCATGATGACTGTTCAAAATTGGTGAATCTTTGGATGAATTAGGAACAGGAGATTGAGAACCTTTAACTTTCTTGTTCCAGGATCTCTTTTGATTCTTAACCAGAACAGTAGACTTTGGCTCAACCACATCCGGTGAACTTGTGGAAGCTTCACCTGATTGAGTCTTAGTCAGATGTTCCAGCTTTCTCAACCTCTTATTCCTTCTTCTTCTTTGTGGCTTAGTTAGTCTAGCCACAGATTTCTCACCAGTGCGTGTACTACCAGATGTAGACACACGAGGTACAACAGGATGCTTTACCTTTCTTGCAACAGATGGTTTGGCCTCAGATTTAATCTTAGGTTTTCCCATAGGTTGTACTGGTGGTTTCACCACATTCTGCTTTGGACTTCTGTGAGGTTTCACTATTGGCGACATAGGGATAACGGCTGGCTGTGAGACAACATGCTGTTTCCCTTGGTTCTTTGATGGACAGTTCACAAGAATGTGACCAACCATGCCACAATGAAAACACATCCTCTTGTCCACATGAGTTCTCTTGTAAGGCTCATTTGATCTGGCCTTAGATAACTCTCCATTATGAGCAGGGGGAGTTGGTTTATGAACAGGAGTCTGACCTTTTTCAGTTTGGTTTTTGGGGGTATAGTACTTTTGCAAATTCTCTTTGTAACCAAGCCCATAATGAGCTGAAAAAGCCTCTTTCTTAACTTGGTTAATATTTTTATAACCCCCGTAAAGCATTACCTTAAGTTTATCATTTGTTTCAATGATATCAGGTTCAGTTAAAATGCAGTTATCACCATTAGTGATAATGTTTTTGTGGACTTTCTGTTCAGTCAACAACTCCTCAGAGACTACTCCTTCAGGGCAAGTGTTAACCGACCCATCATCAGAAGCAGTAACATACTCCTCACTAGATGTGGAGTTAGCCTTACTTGAGGATTCATCCTTTTTAGGGGAATCATCCTTATCAGAGAACTCATCTAGACAGGTGAGATCAATGTCTATCAAGCTATTGACAAACTTCCAACTTATTGGTGGAGGAATGGCATTGGTACCAAGACCTAGGCCCTTCAATTTCCTCACTACTGATTCGTAGTGCTCCACCACAAAGCGAGAGTTTTTCAACTTCTCATTTGTACATTTTAACTGCAGGATCTCATTTTGCAGTTTGTTGATTTCATTGTTCCGTTTTTCTAACCCCCTATACGCAATATCCAAGTGAACTTGTTGCTCACTTATTTGTAAAGAATATTCACATTTTTCCTTTTTCAACGTTTCAACAGACTCTTTAAAA
Organism: Smallanthus sonchifolius; assembly: GCA_023525975.1. Taxonomy (NCBI): domain Eukaryota; kingdom Viridiplantae; phylum Streptophyta; class Magnoliopsida; order Asterales; family Asteraceae; genus Smallanthus; species Smallanthus sonchifolius. Next base: position 18,076,399 of record CM042033.1, read on the forward strand.
TGTTTTTCGTTTTCTTTGTAATTATGAGCTGCCATAGTTAAGGGTTCGGGTTTGTCTTGGAGCTTAGAAATTTCAAGCTTTAGCCCTAGACATTTAGAACAAGAAATAACAGAGAAAGGGTTAGAATCTACCTCAGATGATGAACTCTGTGCTTCTCCAATGGCCATGAGAGCAACGGCAATGGTAGACTCCTTTTCAACAGCTACAGAAGCTTCCATCTCCTCAGCTTCTTTTCTCTCAGCCTCCATCAGCTCCATGATCTCAGCCATGAGACCAACCTGTGTTTGAGCAATGATGGCGTCCTCTAGATGAACACCCCAATCAAATTTTTCGTCATGCTGAGCTACCAGTGCATTTGACGAACCACCTTGGTGTTGATTGTGGTGGCTAGTGTTGTTGTGGCCGTGGCTGTTTCCCTGGCTAGGTCTGGTGAAACCAGAGGCCGGTGCTCGATCTTTTTGACACTCACGAGCAAAGTGTCCATAGTTCAGACACTTGTAGCGTTTGGCCTTGGATTTATCAAATCCAACCTTGGCATTAGAATGTCCACCAATGAACTTTCTTCCTGCTCTGTTCAGGAAACGCTTGGCCCTCCTCAAAAGCATGGCCATATTCCATTGAATATCCATGTCCTCAATATCATCAGGATCCACTTGGTTAAAGTCTTCTTCAATAGTTTCGGGATCCGTTAGCTTGCCGCCTATGAAATTCTCATATGCAAGCATACATGATGAAAACAATGCTACATGATCTTCAGCTATTTTGACTATTGCAGAATGGTTAGCTGAAGACGTAGCTGGAGGATTTATTGAGGTGTGTTGATGATTAGTTCCCAACCCTGATCCGGATGCATAACAAGCATGACCACCACACCCATTTGAGTGGTCTTCTTCATTGGAGTGTCCAGTAAAGAGGGCAATTCCAGAGCCCGGTGATTTTGAAGTGGAAGTCGTCCCATGATACATGGAAGGGTCCTGTATCTGAGGTCTTCCCGAGCTCTCCTTCTTCATAAGATTCATGTTATGAGCTTGAATCTTACCATCTTACCAATAGCCTCATCTACTGTTAACTCATAGAATTTAGGATTTTCCATCATCAGGGTTGTATACATCTCAAACTTTGGTGGCAAAGCATCAAAATTTTTCCACCAGTTCTTCATCGGGATATTTCAGTTCAAAAGCTTTCAACTCCGTTTGTAAATGATAGAATCTAGAGATGAGATCATCTAACGATTCATTTTCCAAGAAATTGAAGCATTCATACTGCTTCCGGAGAAGATCCCGCTTACTCTTCTTAATGTTACTGTTCCCCTCAAATCTTTTCTGAAGTTCTTTCCAAAGATCCTTGGAGGTGTCATAGCCTCGGAAACTGTGAAACAATTCCCGAGTTAATGACATAGTGATTGAGCCAAGAGCCTTCTTTTCCCGATCATAATCTTTCTTTTGTTCTTCATTAAGCTTAGAGATGGGCTTTGGCACCTCTTCATCAAGATAGATGTGTGTGGGATGCTTATATCCCTCAATGATTGGTATCCATAATGATGAGTCGGTGTATGAAATGTAGTGCTCAAAACGCGCCTTCCAATTGGAATAATCGTTTACATTTAATAGTTTAGGCGGTTTCTGAGGTGTACCGATCTCATTATCATAATTTAACATGTTTCCAAGATTCTGAAGGTTCGACATAGTGAATTACTTGGTCAAAAAATCAGAAAAATCAGACACTGTAGCGTACTTGGCTTTGGCCTTGCGCACTTGAGAAATGGTCTTGCGTAGTTAAGACTTGCTCTTGCGTACTTGTAAGTACGCAGGAGGAAATATTAAGTACGCAGGATATAACTTAAGTTCGCACAAGTTCAGTCTTGCGCACTTGTAAGTACGCAGGAGATAACTCTTGCGTAGTTAGTGAGTACGCAGAAGACTGTACTTTTTACCAAAAATGGTAAGTACGCAGGACACCTTTTCAGCAACTCTCACCAAACTTTTCCGGTCACCTGAAAATCGCCGGAGATAGTGAAAAATAGGCTGATGATCAATGCAATCGAGCCAAAGGATCAGAAACAAGTTTCTAACAAACCTTTGATGCTCAAAACACACAAATACACAACAAAAATCGGTTTTTGAGAGATTTTTGCTTCTAAAAAAGTGCTCAAGAGCTACCCCTTTTTTTATCACAAAAATCAACAAAAATACCTCTTTTTGCTTGTAAAACTCAGTAAAACGTCTCCAAACTCACTTACAACACTCGAATTCAAGAGCAATGCTCTGATACCACTTGTAGGTCCCTTCGTGTCTGTCGGATCGTCACATGCAAGTGGTCTACTAGTCGCACCGGGTTGCGGAATACCCGTGACTAGGTGGAGAGTCTTACAAAACAAAGTAAACCAAAACGCGAGAGTCACAATAAACGTTCTTTGTATTATAAACACTCGACGGTTACAGAGAGAATACAAGCTGCGTACTTAGCAAAACTGAGTTCGTCTAAACAAATGGTTCTGCGTACTTAGCCTCTGTGAACCTATCCTATTTATACAGACATGATGCCTGCGCACTTAGCAAATGCGCAGGACCAATTGCTCTTGCGTACTTAACAAGTACGCAAAGGTGTTCTTGCGTACTTGCTAAGTACGCATGAGCTTTCTCCTGGGCACTTGTAAGTACGCAAAACACTTAGCAGAAAAACAACATACATTATGTAAAAGTAAATACAACTCGATAAACTATTACATAATGACTCATACATACAAAGACAAATTACAGACATTAGACATACAAACTAAGACTCTATCCAGAGTGTTGTCATAGGAAAGTGCATCAACACAATACAAATCCTCAAATCTTACTCGGTTATATACTATCAAGCGCTACACAAGTAATCATTTTATACAAATTGTCGAAAACTAAAGTTACAAAAGCTAATGTTGAAAGATAACAAGTAACCCTAATTAAGCACGGTCGCGCATCGTCCTGGCACGGTCGCGCCAAGTGCTTCGGCACGGTTGCACGACTTGCTTTGGAAGGATCGCGCCCGGTGTCTAGGCACGGTCGCGCCTAGTTTGGGCACGGTCGCGCCTAGTACCAGTTGAAACGTAAATGCAGTTTTAATCGCTCGATCGTTGAGTTCCGTAACCGCTCCTCACTTCATTTCCATTTACGAGAGTAATAACATTTCCAATTACACAAACGTCCCAGTTTAATCAACCCGGTCGCGTCCTGACTAGCACGGCCGCGCCCGTGGTTCGAGCACGATCGTGCCCTTCCCACGCACGGTCGTGTGTGAGTTAAATTTTTGGCAAAATTATAATTTTTTTATATTTTTCAAACAATAAATACTTCTTATTAAATTTCAAAATAAAAATAGTTGATTTTTATAAAAATGCATTAATTCTATTTAAAAATATCAAATAGTTAATCTTGGAATAAATAGAAAATTATATATTTAAAGTTTATAAAAAAATTAAATTTACAATTATTGTTAAACCTTTCACTTAAAAAGTATCTTAATGGTTAAGTTACATATTTTATAAATAAATAAATAAGGAAATGATTATTTATTTAATTTATATTTAAACAAAAACAATTATTTAATTATACTTAGTTACATCAAATACTTACACAATTTTCATAAACAATAATTATTTAACCTACTTATTTAGCTATTCTTTTTCAAACCTTAATCAAAATGTTCCAAAAATATTTATTTCAAACTTTATATCGTATTCAATACTTTCAAATACAAATCAATGGCTTTATACACAAATCCAAGTTCAACATTTGACTCAAACTGTGTGCACGCTATTGATACAATATACATTACACTTTAGGTTAACTTGTGCTTTTCAAGGATCCTTATTACTATATAGTATCTTTTGTTAGCTACGCCTTCAAACCAAGTGAGTATTACATAGCCCCTTTTACTCTTTTACACTTTTTGGGGTGGAACATGAACACTATACAATACTATTACTTACACTTACACAAACTACACAAGTACAAATCCACTTTACATCCATGTGTGCAATTTGAGCTTTATGCCCGAGTGCTAGTTGTGCTAACTTTTGTATGCGATTTTGTGCAATCATTAACTATTCAAGCAGACGGTAAACAATGATAGATCTATTGAGTCTGACAAACCCACCCAGGTAGGGTGATTGTTACCGACAACACAATTTTTGCATGCTAGTTACAAATGTTTGATTGTACTTGGTTACACAATAGCTGCTCCCATAAATGCATTATTTTATCATGATATGTAAGGATTTGTTTATTTACAAACTATATGCTATCTATATACAAACCTGTGTTATACTCACCAACTTTTTAGTTGACTTTATTTTATTCATGTTTCAGGTCCTAATATGTGAGATTGATCAAGATGTGCTACATATAGGCTTGGACATAGTTAAAATAAATAAAGAACTTATGTATTTCAATTATGTTTCTTTTCTTGGAATTGGTTTTGTTTGAATGTTTGTAATGAAATTTGACAATTAATATATTTCAATTTAGTCAACCTTGTGCTTATGAACAGTCTACATGTCCCGCCCCGATGATTCCGCCACCGAGGGTAACATGTATGAGGAAATGTCGTGTGGTGTTGAACTTCAACTTGAATCAAAACCCAATGGCTTACTTTATTACTTGAACCGTATTTGGGTTCCCAATCGCGATGATCTCCGTACATTTCTTATGAACGAGGCTCACAAGACTCGTTATTCTATTCATCCTGGTGCGGATAAAATGTACCAAGATCTTCGCCATCAATATTGGTGGCCCGGTATGAAAAAGGACATTGCTCTCTATGTTGCCAAATGTCTAACGTGCTCCAAGGTCAAAGCCGAACACCAACGTCCTTCCGGATTACTTGAACAACCGGAAATTCCCGTGTGGAAATGGGAGAACTTAGCTATGGATTTCATTACCAAACTTCCTCGCACCTCAAGTGGTTATGATAGCATTTGGGTGATCATTGATCGTCTCACCAAATCTGCTCATTTCTTGCCTATCCGTGAAGACTATCGGGTTGAGAAACTAGCCCGAATTTACATTGATGAAATTGTGAGCCGTCACGATGTTCCCTTAAACATAATCTCCGATAGAGATGCTCGGTTCACCTCTCGCTTTTGGCAATCTCTCCAAACTGCACTTGGTACACGATTGGATTTGAGCACGGCCTACCATCCTCAAACTGATGGTCAGACCGAGCGAACAATCCAAACTCTTGAGGATATGCTTAGAGCTTGTGTAATTGATTTTGGTGGCAATTGGGATTCACATCTATCCCTAATCGAGTTCTCTTACAATAATAGCTACCACACGAGTATCAACATGGATCCATTTGAAGCTCTCTATGGTCGCAAGTGCCGTTTTCCTATCTGTTGGAACGAGATTGGTGAAGCACAAATCACCGGTCCCGAGCTAATTCAAGAAACATCCAACAAGATTATTCAAATCCGTGACAACATTCGAGTAGCGAGAAGTTGGCAAATGAGTTATGCCGACAAACGACGAAAACCCTTGGAATTCCAAGTCGGTGACCTTGTTCTTCTAAAGGTGTCTCCATGGAAGGGTGTGATCCATTTTGGAAAGAAAGGTAAGTTATCACCTCGCTATGTGGGCCCATTCAAGATCCTTGAAAGGATTGGGAAAGTGTCTTACAAACTCGAGTTACCTCCATCACTTGGTAACGTGCATTCTACATTTCATGTGTCTAACCTGAAGAAATGCCTTGCTGATGAAAATCTTCACATACCTCTTGACGACGTGCACATTGACGAAACGATGCACTTCATTGAGAGACCGGTAGAAATCATGGATCGTGAAATCAAGCTCAAGCGAAGTCGTATTCCTATTGTCAAAGTTCGCTGGGAATCTTAGCGTGGTCCTGAATTTACTTGGGAACGAGAGGACCAAATGAAACTCAAGTACCCTCATCTTTTTACTGATGCCGTTGTTTCCTCTAGCTAAATTTCGGGACGAAAATCCCTCAACATGGGGAGACTGTAACATCTCTGATTTTTAGTATCCGTATTTCAATTCAATGTAACGTATTTTAAACCTAATTCTAGTGCACTGTCTTATTCTATCTTGTGCCATAAATTAAATACAATGATTCAATACAAATCCTCAAATCTTACTCGGTTATATACTATCAAGCGCTACACAAGTAATCATTTTATACAAATTGTCGAAAACAAAAGTTACAAAAGCTAATGTTGAAAGATAACAAGAAACCCTAATTAATCACGGTCGGGCCTCGTCTTGTCACGGTCGAGCCTAGTGTTTCGGCACGGTCGCACGAATTGCTTTGGAACGATCGCGCCTGGTGCCTAGGCACGGTCGCGCCTAGTACCAGTTGAAACGTAAATGCAGTTTTAATCGCTCGATCGTTGAGTTCCATAACCGTTCCTCACTTCATTTCCATTTACGAGAGTAATAACATTTTCAATTACACAAACGTCCCAGTTTAATTCCTTCGGACTCGAAAAATCGTTCAAACATTTCAAAGAAAACATAAACCCTTCCTTCGATCCGAATTCTCTCAACCAAACAGAAGATTCACGATATACGATCCTCCCAGAAGCTACTGACCCTTTGAAGTAGCCGAAATTTGCAGCAGAAGACGCTGGAGGCTGTTCGCATCGTCGCCGGAACATTTTTTCTACCGAACTCTATTCATCCATCGTCCTCCTAGGTAATTGAAACCTTTTCCTCGTTCGTTTCAGTCCATAGATCAAAAGCCCCATATTAATTTGGGCTTCCATTATAGAAATCATCCCGAATCAGAATCTATGTTTTATTCAAAATGGTTTAAATCGATTTCGACCCTGAACATGTTGTTAATACAATTAAAACATCCCATCATACTCGTAATAATACTATAAATAAAAGCCCTATGATTTACATCACTAACAATATAAGAATCAGTCAATTCGTGTCTGATTTGGAAGAGACACGGTCGCGCTAATCATCTAGCGAGGTGGTGCCTCATGAGACGCGGTCGTGCTGGTTACCAGCGTGGTCGTGTCCTCCTGTTCAGACCCAGTCATGCCCTTTGGCTAATCTCAGTCGTGTCTCAGAATCATAGACACGATCGTGCCGAGCCAAGGCACGGTCGTGCCTAGTGATTTGTCTAATTATGTCTCCGTTTGATCAACCCGGTCGCGTCCTGACTAGCACGGCCGGTCCCGTGGTTCGAGCACGATCGTGCCCTTCCCAGGCACGGTCGTGTGTGAGTTAAATTTTTGGCAGAATTATAATTTTTATATATTTTTCAAACAATAAATACTTCTGATTAAATTTCAAAATGAAAATAGTTGATTTTTATAAAAAATGCATTAATTCTATTTAGAAAGATCAAATAGTTAATCTTGGAATAAATATAAAATTATTTATTTAAAGTTTTTAAAAAAATTAAATTTACAATTATTGTTAAACCTTTCATTTAAAAAGTATCTTAATGGTTAAGTTACATATTTTATAAATAAATAAATAAGGAAATGATTATTTATTTAATTTATATTTAAACAAAAACAATTATTTAATTATACTTAGTTACATCAAATACTTACACTATTTTCATAAACAATAATTATTTAACCTGCTTATTTAGCTATTCAATTTCAAACCTTAATCAAAATGTTTCAAAAATATTTATTTCAAACTTTATGTCGTATTCAATACTTTCAAATACAAATCAATGGCTTTATACACAAATCCAAGTTCAACATTTGACTCAAACTTTGTGCACGCTATTGATACAATATACATTACACTTTAGGTTAACTTGTGCTTTTCAAGGATCCTTATTACTATCTAGTACCTTTTGTTAGCTACGCCTTCAAACCAAGTGAGTATTACATAGCCCCTTTTACTCTTTTACACTTTTTGGGGTGGAACATGAACACTATACAATACTATTACTTACACTTACACAAACTACACAAGTACAAATCCACTTTACATCCATGTGTGCAATTTGAGCTTTATGCCCGAGTGCTAGTTGTGCTAACTTTTGTATGCGATTTTGTGCAATCATTAACTATTCAAGCTGACGGTAAACAATGATAGATCTATTGAGTCTGACAAACCCACCCAGGTAGGGTGATTGTTACCGACAACACAATTTTTGCATGTCAGTTACAAAGGTTTGATTGTACTTGGTTACACAATAGCTGCTCCCCATAAATGCATTATTTTATAATGATATGTAAGGATTTGTTTATTTACAAACTATATGCTATCTATATACAAACCTGTGTTATACTCACCAACCTTTTAGTTGACTTTATTTTATTCATGTTTCAGGTCCTAATATGTGAGATTGATCAAGATGTGCTACATATAGGCTTGGACTTAGTTAAAATAAATAAAGAACTTACGTATTTCATATATGTTTCTTTTCTTGGAATTGGTTTTGTTTGAATGCTTGTAATGAAATTTGACAATTAATATATTTCAATTTAGTTAACCTTGTGCTTATGAACAGTCTACATGTCCCGCCCCGATGATTCCGCCATTGGTCGGGGTGTGACAGCTGGCAAAATACCAGATGTCATTACCGGTACGTTTCTTGTCGACAATATTTATGCAAAGGTTTTATTTGATTCTGGTGCAAATCAAAGCTTTATAGATATTAAATTCTGTAAGCTGTTAAATAAACCTTTATCTAGATTAGTCAAATCTTATGAAGTCGAGATTGCCAATGGGGATCTAGTTAGAATTTCTAGTTCCTTAAACGACTGTAAGATTTCTATATCTCGACATGTCTTACCTGTGCAATTATTGCCTATGACATTGGCTGGATTTGACATTGTTCTGGGAATGGATTGGTTATCTGCCTGGATTGGTTATCTGCCAACCAAGCCCAAATAAATTGAGACAAGAAATCCATTAAAATCCATGTACTTGATGGTAAAACGATTACTATCATAGGAGATAATTGTTCCAATCCAATTGGTATTATATCACTCCTTAAAGCAATAAAGTATCTAAACAAAGTATGTTTACAATACCTTATGTCAGTTACAACCAACAAGGAAGAAAATCCTTTGGAGTTTAGAATTAATCTTGTACGAGGAACATCTCCGATAGCTAAAGCCCCGTGCAGATTTGGACCCACAGAAATGGCGGAATTGAAGAAGGAACTTGAAAAGTTGTTGAATAAAGGATTCATAAGACCAAGTTCTTCACCATGGGGAGCTCCAGTATTATTTTTCAAGAAGAAAGACAGATCAATGCGCATGTGTATTGATTACCGTGAACTGAACAAAGTCACGATCAAGAATAGATATCCACTTCCCCGAATTGACGATTTATTCAATCAACTCCAGGGAGCGGTTTGTTTTTCAAAGATTGATCTTCGTTCAGGATAGCATCAACTAAAGGTACAAGAAGAAGACATATCCAAGACTGCGTTTAGAATGAGATATGGACATTATGAGTTCACTGTAATGCCATTCGAACTCACTAATGCTCCGCCAGCATTTATGGATATGATGAATCGAATCTGCAAACCTTACTTGGATAAATTTGTTTTCATATTCATAGACGATATACTTATTTACTCTACGAGTAAGGAAGAACATGCAGAACATTTGAAGATAATTCTTGAATTACTTAAGAACGAGAAGTTGTATGCCAAATTCTTGAAATGTGAATTCTAGTTATCTAAAGTTCAATTTCTTGGGCATATGATAAATGCCAACGGAATACAAGTTGATCTTGCTAAGATTGAAGCAATTACTTAATGGGAAGTTCCAAAATCGTCGACCGAAGTTCGGAGTTTCTTAGGTTTGGTGGGATATTACCGAAGATTTATCCAGGACTTTTCCCGAATTGTTGTCCCTCTTACTTCCTTAACAAGGAAATCTATGAAATATGAATAGGGACCAAAGCAGGAAGAAGCTTTTAAGGTGCTAAAACAAAAGTTAACGAATGCTCCAATACTGGCCTTACTAGATGGAACTGAAGACTTTATAGTCTATTGTGATGCTTCACATATCGGTCTTGGTAGTGTACTGATGCAAAGAAACAAAGTCATTGCGTATGCATCTCGGCAATTGAAAACTCATGAACGAAACTATATGACTCATGATTTAGAGTTAGGTGCCATAATCTTTGCATTAAAGTTATGGAGACATTATCTCTATGGAGTCAGATTCACTGTGTTCACTGACCATAAAAGTTTGAAATATATCTTTGGTCAGAAAGAGTTAAACATGAGACATAGAAGGTGGTTAGAAATCTTAAGTGATTATAACTGCGAAATCTGTTATCATGAAGGTTAAGCTTCGGGAATCAGGGTACTAGTTTTAACTTTTAAAACAATAATTATTTAAACCTTTTAAATAAATAAATCAGATTTATTTTAGAGGAAGAAATTTATGGTACAAAAAATAGATCAAATCTGGATTCATTTAAGTGATCCGATTACACGCGTATAACAAATTTATATTACCAACCATAGGGTGTTCAGATATTATACATTTGACGATAACCAGATCTGAAACACCTCAGTACAACGAACGTCAAGCTAGATGACTCGTACATGGAATCCTGCAGCAAAACGTCACACGGTTGCGCAAGGGGGAACGCCGATCGTGACGGCGGTGCGAGAGTGGCGACGGTCCGGCAAGGCGGCGGCGGCGATGGCCGGTGGTGGTGGTGCGTCGTCGGCCGGAATTCGTAGGGAGGAGAGAGGGGTTTTCGAAATCTCCTTGGTGGCTAGGAAGTTCAATTTGGTTTTAGGGTTAAAGTTAAGGTTATATTTATAAGTCTATAACTTACACACTGGCCCCTGGGATATTAACAGTTAATACCCATTATTAATTAACTGTTTAATTATTAACCTTTCTATTTTACTAATTATTAATAATCAATAAAATCTAATCTTTAAATGTTTAACAGATTAAACATTTATTCCACGTAAATAATTAATTAATTAATCAGATAATTAATTATCTCAATCTCCGATAAATATTTCTCAAAATATTTATTTACCATTTATTATACCCGTCTTTCATGAACTATAATATTTAAAAATTAAATGTTATTACTTGCTCATTGCCTAAGGTGTAACTCTTTGTATCGTATCTCGTTAGTAACGTTGACTTAATTATATTCGGACATCATATATCCAACAATCTCCCACTTGGTCGAATCATTAATTAATCAGTTCAACGTAGACAGTGGTGGACGCCTAACTGTATCTCACTGCCCCTAGCAAGGCATGACGTATTTACAATCATCAATCTATTTCCTTGTGTACAAGTAACCTTTACTTTACCAAGTTTAACAGTCCTAGTAAGCATATGTATCCTTTCTGTTTAGGTCATTCGTTAAACATGAGACATGGATACAATTCACTTCTCATATAACGTTCAACTATTCTTATTCTCGTTCTCCAATTTAAAGTGGTTTAAATAAACTACTCTTTAGTTTAAGCATGGCCATGCGTTTCACACCAGCTTGAATCAACGAGGGCCCCCGAATGTCCAACTCCTAATTAAAGAAGAAAAAAACTCCTTTGGCCACGTACAACTCCCACTAAACTTCAGATTACTCCTAATCATACCCTTATTACTGCCTGTTAAGGTACACCATTAGATAAGATCAAAGAACAACCTTTAGTCAGAGTTAGTTCTAGTAAGTGCCTCAGGTCGAGGATCGACAAATCTTACTTTATTAAAAATATCTCAAGACATTGATCCATGAAGATAATTTTGAAGCGAGCTACATCTAATAAGTATTCTATAATAATTATCCGTGAATATGGTTTCCAACTTCTTGGTCTTTCATTCACAATGAACCAACCATCTGATTCACAGTAGACTACAAACATTTAGAATAATCTATATATTCAAGGATTTCTAAAACGTATAAACTATCGAACTCAGTAACATCTAATAATAATGCATTTAACCATTAAATCAAATATTAAAAATAATGTAACTGTATTGTTCGAATACACCAAATACTAATTACAGATCAAACCCACTGTCTAGCAAATCTAAGGCCTATCTTGTCAGCTTGCTCCTTATGTTTAGAATGAGGCATAGGCTTAGTGAACGGGTCGGTCAGATTCTGACATGTGTGAAGTTTGTTTAACACGATGTCTCCCCGTTCTATTATATCCCGTATATAATGAAATCTCCTGAGTATCTACTTCGTGCTATGGTGTGACCTTGGTTCCTTAGCTTGAGCAATGGCACCACTAATGTCACACAGTATCTAGATCGGTTTCTGAATGCTAGGCACTACTTCGAGATCAGCAATGAACTTCTTCATCCAAGCAGCCTCCTTTGCAGCTTCCGAAGCGGCAATTTATTCTGACTCAGTGGTGGATTGAGCAACAACACTTTTCTTAATACTTTTCCAGGTGATTGCACCACCATTCAGAACAAATACAAATCCCGTTTGAGATCGAGAATCATCTCGATCAGTGTGGAAGCTAGCATCAATGTAACATTTAACAACTAGTTCTTCTTCCAGTCCTCCGTATATCAAGAACATGTCCTTAGTTCTTCTCAAGTACTTTAGGATGTTCTTTATAGCTATCCAATGACTCTCACCAGGATTCTGTTGATATATGCTTGTCATGCTTAAAGCGTACGATACGTCAGGTCTAGTAGATAAGATGGCGTACATGATAGAACCAATTGCAGAAGCATATGGAACCTTTTCCATTTTCTTCTTGTCCTCGTCAGACTGAGGGCACTGTTTATTATTCAGTATGGTTCCATGTGCCATAGGCAAAGACCCTCTCTTAGAGTCTTGCATGAAAAAGCGTCGAATGACCTTATCAATGTATGTACTTTGACTTAAACCTATAAGCCGCTTTGATATATCTATATAGATCTTTATTCCCAGAATATAAGCAGCATCACCAAGATCTTTCATCGCAAAACATTTACCTAACCAAGACTTTACGTCTTTTAGCCTAGGGATATGGTTTCCAATGAGTAGTATGTCATCTACATACAGAATCAGAAAAGTCACATGGCTCCCACTTGCCTTCTTATAGACACAAGGTTCATCTTCGTTCTTGACAAAACCAAACTCTTTGATTTTCTGGTCAAAGTGAAGATTCCAGCTTCTGGATGCCTGTTTTAATCCATAAATGGATTTATTTAGCTTGCATACCTTATTAGGATTCTCTGGATCTTCAAAACCTTCTATGTCACACCCCCAATTTTCAACTAACAGAGTTTTACCATTTGTGAAGTGACGAACCAGGATCTCAGACATTAGTTACATTACATAGAACGACTCTACATGGGACTCAAATAAAAATATCATATCAAACAGAGTTAATGCGGAAGCGTAAAGAAAGTAATGGAGCATAACACACGCGCCCAAAAGAATAGTCCAAAAGTCCAAACCAAACACAAATTAAATACTCCAAACAGTTTATTGAAACATGATTCAAAGGCAATATTTCCATGCATGTCCTATTGTGTGCACCTGTGCCTTATCTTAAGCGACCTGAGAAAAACATGTAAGAAAATGTCAACACAAGGTTGGTGAGTTCACAGGTTTCAATTTATAGAAGCGTTTTAACAGATTAATTTACATTCAATATATAAATCAATAGGTAGCTAACCCATAAACATGTTAACTAATGCGCTCGCAACCGACAGCTGACTGTTTATATGCCTCCCACCATCGTGGTGCATGTTTAGGTCAATATTGTACCCGTTCGACCTCCAATCGAGTTAGCGCGACTAACGCGGGTGAGATTTATCAAACCCAATAGTACTACTCAAATTACCTCGCTATGTTCATATTAACGGTCCGATGTGAGGACTTAAAGGATAATGTATACGCATAGTCATACAAGTGATATCATATATGAATTACCAAAAATCAAAAGTATTTACGACATGTTTTTCTCCCCCAGTTTAAAACAGTAAAAAGGGGCCGTGAAAACTCACCTGAATGGCGTAGGTAGTATCACACAAGGGATAAGCTGGAACCACGAGTGTAAGTCTCAAAAGACTTACGAATGCCCTAAAATTATAAACACATAAATTAGGAACAAGTTGGGATTTGTGACAACAACGCGGAATGAGAAACGTCCTACAGAAACGCTCTAACAACCAAGAGTAGACGAACGTGTCCACGGAAATAGGAATTCTTTAATTAATAATTAAGATATATATACGTTACGCGACGAATGAAAAAATAATATTTAATAAATATATTCGAGCGTTTTGTCGTTTACTAAACTTAGGTCAATAATATAATTTAATATATTATTTTTAGGTTCGTATGAATATTCTAAATTCCCATTCGAGGAAAAATAATAAATATATTATTTTTAATGGAGGTAATAAACACGAGTAAATAATATAACAATTATATTATTAAATGGTTTAAAACGTTACACGAGTTATAAAATGATACGAAATAATATAACGTATATATTATTTTATAATATTAATCAAGGGTTGAAAATAATATAAATATATTATTTTATATGAGGTTTTGGCTTGAAAAGAATAAAATATACTATTTTTAAAAGTGAAATTAATAATAAAATAGGTTATAAATCCAAACCCGAGCCTACGGGTTGTTTCCCGGGCTAAAACATATTAATTTAATATTATAATATTATAGGGTTTAATTTTTAATAATTAAATATAACTAAAAGTGCCCCAAAAAATAAATATGGGAGCTCGGTCTCGAACCAGGGTCTCTCCAACACACGCACACTGTCTTAACCAGTCCGCCCGCTAGGCTCATCGCGTTAGCATCCGGATTGGAATTGATTAATCATCAAGGTTCAAGTGACTTCCCTCCCAAACCCATTCGCGATCGAAACCCGGCTCTGATCCATTGATCCCGGTGTCGATCGATCGAAATAGCAAAGGGGTTTTGATACCCTGGAAATCACGAACCTGAGCATGGTTTTAATTTCAAAAACGATAGGGTTTAGGTCGTTTAATTACTGAAAATTGGATCGAAACCCTGGTTTGATAAGTTAGAATTGAATCAAAGTATTCTGATAATAAAAATTGATGAAATCATAGGGCTTTTATTAATCGGAACATTGCGAATTTGATGATGTTATTTAATTGTATTACTTTTGAGTTTAAGATCGAGAACCCCAAATCATTCTCTGATGAACCCTGATTACAAGATTACGATCAATTCAATGATGGAAGCCTGATATTTCATAGGGCTTTCACTCTATAGATGATTACGAGTCAAATGATGTGGTTTAATTTGATTTAAAAATAGTTTAGAGTTGAATTCAACAATCTGGTTTCATAAGAACCATAGATTACGGGTTACAATGATCCTGATAATAAAACATCGAATTGACAGAGGGCTTTCAAAGAAAATGGTATTGCGAATCTGATTGTATAGTTTAATTGTATTTTGATTGGGTCTTGACTAGGGTTCGATTAAACCGGTCAGTGATGAACCCTAGAGTCGAGATTTTGATCGAATTGATAATGTAAGCCCAAATTGACATAGGGCTTTCATTCTATGGATAAAAATGAAGCAATTGGAGTAAGAAATTACCAGAATGTGAGTCGAATTGATAGAGTTCGAGTACTGCAGGTGTCGGCTAAGAACTGCTTGATCTCTTATGATTTCTACTGCTTCTCCGGCCAATGTGGGTTGTGCGAAAGCTTCAGGAGAGTTCGTCGAGTGTGAGTAGTGTTTCAATTCGTGAAGTTACTACGAGGATTAAACGAATTTGATTTCTGTCGACGGTTTTGAGTTACACGCTCGTTAATTGAGTTTAAACCGAATCAATGTCCACATTTAAGATGATAATGATGATCGAAAACGGTTGAATCGTGGGGAATCAGTTTTAGTTTCAACGAATTCCAACTAGAAACAGTCGAATTCTAGGGAAATCGCGATGTTTGACTTTCAAGAGTCAACAATTCGGTTTCATGAATTGGTAGGACTGGTCCCTGAGGTTTTGCTAAGAATTTGAGTTTGAAACTTGGCAGGATAGGTCCTTCAAGTTTGAACTTGGTTATTTAGGTTAAATTTTGGTTAATTTGACTTCCAAAGTCAAAAGGACTAGGATCTTGACTTTCCAAAGTCAACATAGAGATTAGGGTTATTACATAACTTGTCCGTGTGGTTTAAGTTTGAGATATTGACAGAAATTGTCCCTGGAGTTTCAGTAAAGTTAATTTCAGTTAACTTTAACTGGATTTTGTTAACGGAGTTAACTAGAAAAGTCTGGATCGTCACACCATCCCCTAGTTGAAAGAAAATTCATCCTAAATATTAAAATAAGACAAAAAATGTTTTTTGAGGGTGTCACATCATCCCCTAGTTGAAAGGATTTTTGTCTCGAAAATTAGAATAGTACCTTAAGAGTTTGATGTGGATTGCCTGAACAGATGAGGATACTTGCGTATCATCTTATCCTCGCGTTCCCGTGTGAATTCCGGTCCGCGTTTCGAGTTTCAACGAACTCTGACAATAAGGATTTTACTGCGCTTCAGCGTTTTGATTTCCCTATCCATGATTTCTACCGGTTCTTCAACGAACCGTAAATGTTCATCAATATGCAGCTCCTCAAGAGGAACCGTGAGTGTTTCATCTGCTAGGCATTTCTTCAAGTTTGAGACGTGGAAGACATCGTGTACACCACTAAGTCCTTCCGGTAGGTCCAATTGATATGCTACTAGGCCAATTCTCTTTACTATCTTGAAAGGTCCAACATAACGAGGGTTTAGTTTGCCTCGCTTCCCGAAGTGAATGACACCTTTCCAAGGTGAGACTTTGAGTAAGACCATGTCACCGATTTGAAATTCTAACGGTTTACGACGCTTGTCGGCATAGCTCTTTTGATGATCTCGAGCTGCCGCTACACGGTTTCGGATTTGAACGATCTTTTCGAAAGTTTCAAATACAAGTTCAGGATATGTAAGTTAGCTATCCCCAACTTCAGCCCAACAGATGGGAGATCGGCATTTACGTCCATACAATGCCTCGAATGGTGCCGCTTTGATGCTAGTGTGATAACTGTTGTTGTAGGAGAACTCCACTAAAGGTAAGTGAGACTCCCAAGTGTTACCGAAATCGATCACACAAGCTCGCAGCATGTCTTTTAATGTTTGGATGGTATGTTTCGTTTGACCATCGGTTTGCGGGTGATAAACTGTGGTCATGTCTAAACGCGTGCCTAAAGCTTTATGTAACGATTGCCAGAAACGAGAGGTGAATCGTGCATAATGATCCGAAATGATAGAGATCGGCACCCCGTGCCGAGATACTACTTCTTTCAAATAAGTACGAGTAAGCTTGTCCAATTTGTCGGTTTCTTTGATTGGAAGGAAGTGCGCAGATTTTGTTAAGCGATCTACGATCACCCAAATGGTATCGCATCCGCTGGGGGTTCTAGGTAATTTTGTTATGAAGTCCATAGAGATTTGCTCCCATTTCCACATTGGAATTTCCGGTTGTTGCAGTAGACCAGAAGGCTTTTGATATTCCACCTTGACCTTTGAGCAAATCAGGCACTTGCTTACATAGGTGGCTATATCGGTCTTCATCTTTGGCCACCAATATAACACCTTAAGGTCGTGGTACATTTTGTCAGAACCTGGATGAATAGAGTATCGGGATTTGTGCGCCTCATCCATGACTAGTTCTCTTAAGTTCCCATACACATGAATCCAAATTCGCTCTGCGAAATAGCAAATACCATCAGACTTTACCTCGAGTTGTGCTTCCATACCGCGTGTACCTTCCAGCGGTAGATTTTCCTCTTTTAGGGCTTCAAGTTGAGCACTACGGATTTTGTCAGGTAGTCCGGGGTGAATAGTCAGCTGAAATGCTCGAACTCGTTTGGGCTTGGTTTCCTTTCGACTTAGGGCATCAGCTACAACGTTAGCTTTACCCGGATGATATCGGATTGCACAGTCATAATCTTTCAAAAGCTCGACCCAACGGCGTTTTCGCATGTTCAGCTCTTTCTGCTCGAAGATATGCTGCAGACTCTTGTGATCGGTGTAGATGGTGCACTTGGTACCGTACAAGTAGTGTCTCCATATCTTAAGTGCGAAAACTACAGCTCCCAACTCTAGGTCATGAGTGGTGTAGTTTTTCTCGTGAATTTTTAGTTGACGCGAAGCATATGTGATCACCTTTTCTCGTTGCATTAATACACAACCCAAACCCTGAATAGATGCATCGCAATACATCACAAAATCATCCGTACCTTCCGGAAGAGCTAGAATAGGTGAACTGCAAAGTTTCTGTTTAAGATGCTGAAATGCTGACTCTTGGTTATTGCCCCAGTTGTAGGCTTTACCCTTTTGAGTTAAGGCAGTGAGGGGTTGTATAATTTTTGAAAATCCTTCGATGAATCGACGGTAGTATCCAACCAATTCCAGAAATTGTCGCACCTTAGTCGGAGTCGTCAGTGCTGCCCAATTCTTGATGGCTTCTATCTTTGATGGATCGACATGTATTTCTTTCTCGTTAACCACGTGTCCTAAGAATTGAACTTCCCGGATCCAAAATTCACACTTGGAAAACTTAGCATACAACTGTTCCCTTTTAAATAATTCCAGGATTAAACGTAGATGTTCCTCATGTTCTTCCTTGTTCTTGGAATAAATGAGAATGTCTTCGATGAAAACGATGACAAATTGATCAAGGTAAGGCTTACACACACGGTTCATGAAGTCCATGAATACCGCAGGTGCGTTGGTTAATCCGAAAGGCATGACCATAAATTCGTAGTGGCCGTACCTTGTCCTAAAAGCAGTCTTAGAGATATCTTCATCTCGGGCTCTCAATTGGTGGTAGCCGGACCTAAGATCTATCTTGGAATAGAAACTGGATCCTTGGAGTTGATCAAAGAGATCATCTATGCTAGGCAAAGGATAACGATTCTTGATTGTGACTTTATTTAGCTCACGGTAGTTGATACACATACGGAAAGCTCCGTCCTTCTTCTTGACAAACAGGACTGGAGCTCCCCATGGCGATGAGCTAGGTCGGATGAAACCTTTATCCAACAATTCCTGTAACTGAGTAGATAGCTCTTGCAATTCACTAGGTGCCAGTCTGTAGGGTGCCCGAGCGATCGGTGCCGCTCCGGGTGCTAGATCGATTTGGAATTCGATTTGACGGTGTGGTGGCAGACCAGGCAAATCTTCAGGAAATACTTCTAGAAAATCACGAACGACGGGAATTTCATCGATTTTCTTCTCTTCTGAGGGCTGCTCAGCAACGAGAGCCAAAAAAGCAGTATGCCCTTTTTGAAGGCATTTCTGTGCTTTCATAAAGGATATGATGCCCATGACTGCACCAACCTTTTCGCCATGAACTGAAAGGGTTTCTCCACTCGGGAGAGGAATTCAAACAATTTTCTCTCGACAGATAATTTCAGCTTGGTTTTAGATAACCAATCCATGCCGACAATTACATCAAAACTACCAAGTGTGACCGGCATAAGGTCGATATCAAGTTTATGACTAGCTAGTTCTAGCTTAAAACCCTTAAGAATGTGGGTTGCTTCAATTATTTGGCCATCAGCTATCTCTATTATATACTTAGCTCCTAACAGAGTTGGAGTTCCTTTTATCATATCACTAAGTTTTCTAGATATAAAATTTCTATCAGCATCAGTGTCAAAAAGGACAGAAGCAAAGTAATTATTTAAGACAAACTTACTGGTGACCACGTTATGATCATGAAGAGCTTCTCCAGATCCTAGCACGAAAGCTCGTCCTTTCACACCATTCCCTCCATTACTAGCGTTATTGCCACCACTGTTATTGCCTTGATTATTGTTGCCGTTACCATTGTTACTCTGGTTATTTCCGTTACCATTTCCATTTCCATTACCATTCCTCTTCGACTGAAGACAATCCCTCTGGATGTGTCCCTCCTTGCCGCACTGAAAATATCCCCTTGTGGATCCTTGTGGTCGGAACGATTGCTTATTCTGAAGATCCACTCTACAATCTTTTGCAGCGTGGCCCATCATGCCACACTGTTGACAACGGTTACAAGCATCGACGTGGTGATAATTGCACTTGTTGCACTTGGGGACTCTCCCTGCATAACTACCTTGATTTTGACCTGAGGCGGTCGTCTGATTGAAGTTCTTAGCAGGCTCAAACTTTCGCTGCTGCTGCTGGGGTTGATTGAACTGGGATCCTTTGGAGTGAGAGTTGGAGTGGGTGTTGGAGTGGTGATCAAACTTGCGTTTATGATTGTCGGTGGATTTAGAGACCGAACCTCTCGGGGGTAAAGTCCCTTGTGTCACCGCCTGATCGGTTAGCTTGTGAGCCAGTCTGATCGTCTGCTGAAAGGTAGTAGGGTTGGACGAAGTAACCATACTTTGAATTTGAGGCACTAGACCTCCAATATACAGCTCAATTCTTTTGTAATCTGGAGTCGCCATATGTGGGCACATGGTAGCGAGCTCATGGGAGCGTGTGGTATACAGCTTAATTTCAGAGCCTTCCATTTTCAGGTTCCAAAATTCACCTTCCAACTTCTGAATTTCATCGCGAGGACAATACTCCTCTTTCATCATCGTCTTAAACTCCTCCCACAGGAGTCCATTTTCCATGGCCAGACCCAACATCTGGACCTGAGCGTTCCACCACGTGAGAGTCGGTCCCTCCAAAGTTTCAGCGACGAACTTGACCTGATTGGCCACTGGGCAGTTGCACATGGCAATAACCGATTCTACCTTTCAAACCACCGGAGTAGTCCGACAGCTCCTTCAGCTCCACTAAAGGCGTGGGGCTTACAGTCCATAAATGTCTTAAACGTGCACGCTGGTTGCTGATTCTGCTGGTTTTGCTGGCCTGGATTTAGAAATAACATAGGATTGGGATTATAGAGCTTAAGAAAAGCGCTTTTAGGAGGTGAATTGACCTCATTAGTCAATAGTTTAAGCATTTACCTGCAGCATTCTGTGCTGTTAGAGCCTCAGTCACACTATCATTGATTAGTGCCGCTAGCTCCGCTGCTGTCATGTTGATGGTACCCCGGCCACCAGCACTACCTCCACGTCCTCTTCCTGACATGATTCTTCACTTTCACAAATACAAACAATGAGGAATATGTCATATATTAAACATTATTTATGTACAAGTAAGGAAATACAACATCTAATATTTTGAAAATTAAATAAATTGTAAGGCTACAAAAAAATAACTCAAACATTAAACTTCTCATGCTTTTATTGAATGGGAACAACCATACCCATCTAGGTTTGGAAAGACAAATAACATAAGCAAAACATGAATAAAAAAGAAAGATAGAATAGGAAGATCATCAAACATCCTCGTCATCGGAAGAAACGTATGATTGAGCATCATCGATCTCCACCGGTTCCTCCTCGGGTGGCTCCTCCTCCAAGGGTTCGTCCTCGAAGGGCTCCTCCTCGAAAGGTTCTTCCTCTCCGTCCGAAAGTGGAATGTCTTCCGGAAATAAGGCTGCTTGCAGTTGGGCTTCTAGGTGAGTCACTCTTTCTTGAAGTCCCTCGGCAGCATGGTCTGCTGCTTGCAGCTGGCCTTCCAGATTAGCTACTCTATCCAGAATCCCTCTTACCTCAAAATATGAGGTGTCTACCCTCATCTTCAAATGTGTCACCCGATCCACCAAAACATTATAGACCTGATCCGTCACTGCTAGCTCAGCAGTCAAAAGCTCAATTCCTACCTTGTTCTCCTCTATTTGAGTCTCTCGCTGCAGAATGTCGGGTATCTCATCAGTAGCATCTTTCACAATGCTCAACTCCCTAGACATGTAAAATATAAAAGCTGCAAAAGCTTGTTCTATAGTGCAGGGCAATCTAGGTAAAGTAGATGATGAGGAAGCGGAACCAAAGTAGGGTGATGGGACATTTCCCATCTCGATCCACCTTTGGATCATTTGCAGGTATGCATTCCAATTACGAGCAGGATTCGTTGCTTGCGCGCTACTCGGTTCACCCTGATCAACTGAATAATCACTAGAACCAGTCCGGCGCCTTTTGGGCTCCGGGGAAAATAAGATAGGTGCATCATGTCCTGGTGCCTTAGGTGATGGTGGTGGAGTTGACGACATGTTCCTGTAATATAACATATAAGTGCCAAACATCCAAGATTTATGACATGTAACTAATGTGTGAGGTTATAGTCTAGTATGCAATCCTAGTTCTCTATAACCAATGTCTCTAATACCAATCTGTCACACCCCCAATTTTCAACTAACGGAGTTTTACCGTTTGGGAAGTGGCGAACCAGGATCTCAGACATTAGTTACATAGAATGACTCTACATGGGACTCAAATAAAAATATCATATCAAACAGAGTTAATGCGGAAGTGTAAACAAAGTAAATGCGCAAAACACACGCGCTCAAAAGAATAGTCCAAAAGTCCAAACCAAACACAAATTAAATAGTCCAAACAGTTTATTGAAACATGAATCAAAGGCAATATTTTCATGCATGTCCTATTGTGTGCACCTGTGCCTTATCTTAAGCGACCTGAGAAAAACATGTAAGAAAATGTCAACATGAGGTTGGTGAGTTCACATGTTTTAATTTATAGAAGCGTTTTAACAGATTAATGTACATTCAATATATAAATCAATATGTAGCTAACCCATAAACATGTTAACTAATGCGCTCGCAACCGACAGCTGACTGTTTATATGCCTCCCACCATCATGGTGCATGTTTAGGTATATTGCACCTGTTCGAACTCCAATAGAGTTAGCGTGACTAACGCGGGTGAGGTTTGTCAAACCCAGTAGTACTACTCAAATTACCTCGCTATGTTCATATTAACGGTTCGATGTGAGGACTTAAAGGATAATGTATACGCATAGTCATACAAGTGATATCATATATGAATTACCAAAAATCAAAAGTATTTACGACATGTTTTTCTCCCCCAGTTTAAAACAGTAAAAAGGGGCCGTGAAAACTCACCAGAATGGCGTAGGTAGTATCACATAAGGGATAAGTTGGAACCACGAGTGTAAGTCTCAAAAAACTTACGAATGCCCTAAAATTATAAACACATAAATTAGGAACAAGTTGGGATTTGTGACAACGACGTGTAATGAGAAACGTCCTACACAAATGCTCTAACAACCAAGAGTAGACGTGTCCACGGGAATAGGAATTCTTTAATTAATAATTAAGATATATATATATATATATATATATATATATATATATATACACGTTACGCGACGAATGACAAAATAATATTTAATAAATATATTCGAGCGTTTTGTCGTTTACAAAACTTAGGACAGTAATATAACTTAATATATTATTTTTAGGTTCGCATGAAAATTCTAAATTCCCATTCGAGGAAAAATAATAAATATATTATTTTTAATGGAGGTAATAAACACGAGTAAATAATATAACAATTATATTATTAAATGGTTTAAAACGTTACACGAGTTATAAAATGATACGAAATAATATAACGTATACATTATTTTATAATATTAATCACGGGTTGAAAATAATATAAATATATTATTTTATATGAGGTTGTGGCTTGAAAAGAATAAAATATACTATTTTTAAAAGTGAAATTAATAATAAAAATATGTTATAAATCCAAACCCGAGCCTACGGGTTGTTTCCCGGGCTAAAACATATTAATTTAAAATTATAATAATATAGGGTTTGATTTTTAATAATTAAATATAACTAAAAGTGCCCCAAAAAACAAATGTGGGAGCCCGGTCTCGAACCCGGGTCTCTCCCACACATGCACACTGTCTTAACCAGTCCGCCCGCTAGGGTCATCGCATTAGCATCCGGATTGGAATTGATTAATCATCAAGGTTCAAGTGACTTCCCTCCCAAACCCATTCGCGATCGAAACCCGGCTCTGATCCATCGATCCCGGTGTCGATCGATCGAAACAGCAAAGGGGTTTTGATACCCTGGAAATCACAAACCTGAGCATGGTTTTAATTTAAAAAACGATAGGGTTTAGGTTGTTTAATTACTGAAAATTGGATCGAAACCCTAGTTTGATAAGTCAGAATTGAATCGAAGTATTCTTATAGTAAAAATTGATGAAATCATAGGGCTTTTGTTAACCGGAACATTGCGAATTTGATGATGTTATTTAATTGTATTACTTTTGAGTTTAAGATCGAGAACCCCAAATCATTCTCAGATGAACCCTGATTACAGGATTACGATCAATTCGATGATGGAAGCCCGATATTTCATAGGGCTTTCACTCTACAGACGATTACGAGTCTAATGATGTGGTTTAATTTGATTTAAAAACAGTTTAGAGTTGAATTCGACAATCTGGTTTCATAAGAACCCTAGATTACAGGTTACAATGATCTTGATAATAAAACATCGAATTGACAGAGGGCTTTCAAAGAAAATGGTATTGCGAATCTGACTGTATAGTTTAATTGTATTTTGATTGGGTCTAGACTAGGTTTCGATTAAACCGGTCAGTGATGAACCCTAGAGTCGAGATTTTGATCGAATTGATAATGTAAGCCCAAATTGACATAGGGCTTTCATTCTATGGATAAAAAAGAAGCAATTGGAGTATGAAATCACCAGAATGTGAGTTGAATTGATAGAGTTCGAGTACTGCAGGTGTCGGCTAAGAACTGCTTGATCTCTTATGATTTCTGCTGCTTCTCCGGCCAATGTGGGTTGTGCGAAAGCTTCAGGAGAGTTCGTTGAGTGTGCGTAGTGTCTCAATTCGTGAAGTTACTGTGAGGATTAAACGAATTTGATTTCTATCGACGATTTTGAGTTACACGCTCGTTAATTGATTTTAAACCGAATCAATGTCCGCATTTAAGATGATAATGATGATCGAAAACGGTTGAATCGTGGGGAATCAGTTTCAGTTTCAACGAATTCCAACTAGAAACGTTCGAATTCGAGGGAAATCGCGATGTTTGACTTTCAAGAGTCAACAATTCGGTTTCATGAATTAGCAGGACCGGTCCCTGAGGTTTTGCTAAGAATTTGAGTTTAAAACTTGGCAGGATAGGTCCTTCAAGTTTGAACTTGGTTATTTAGGTTAAATTTTGGTTAATTTTGACTTCCAAAGTCAACAGGACTAGGATCTTGACTTTCCAAAGTCAACATAGAGATTAGGGTTATTACATAACTAGTCCCTGTGGTTTAAGATTGAGATATTGATAGAAATAGTCCCTGGAGTTTGAGTAAAGTTAATTTCAGTTAACTTTAACTGGATTTTGTTAACGGAGTTAACTAGAAAAGTCCGGATTGTCACATTCTAGTTGAACCATATAGACATCTTCAGTAAGATGCCCATTAAGGAACGTGGTTTTGACATCCATTTTCCATATCTCGTATTAATAATATGCGGCAATGGCAAACAAGATCCTAATAGACTTAAGCATGGCCACTGGCGAGAAGGTTTCATCATAATCAATTCATTGAGTATGAGTAAAGCCTTTCTCTACCAGCCTTGCTTTGAAGGTTTGCACATTCCCATCCATGTTGATTTTCTTCTTGAAAATCCACTTGCTTCCTACGGTCCGACTTTCGGGAGGAAGGTCAACCAAGTCCCATACATGGTTCTCGTACATGAATTGGATTTCAGCATCCATGGCTTCAAGCCATTTCTTAGATTCAGAATCTAAGATTGCATATTTGTAACTAGTGGGCTCAGCCTGATCAACAATCAGGATGTCGTCAGTCTGGTGAATCCCGATATACCGGTCGGGTTCATGACGATCCCTAGCTTGTTTTGCGAATGGTTTGTGTCACAGTTGAACCTTGAACATTTCTAGATTCAGTTTCAGTAGTCTCATGGTAAACGACAGGTTCAGATATTGGTTCTTGGACCTCATCCATATCCACATGGTTATCTCCAATCCCTCTCGCAAGAAGTTCTTTCTCCAAGAAAGTAGCTCTTCATTTAATGAAAACTCTATCTTCAGCAGGATCGTAGAAGTAGTAACCGTTTGTTTTAGGGTATCTGACAAAAAAAAAATTATCGCCACAAGGATTTAGCTTATCCATAGTTTCACTTGTAAGATATGCGTTACATCCCCAAACCCTAAGGTAAGACACTTTGGGTTTCTCCCCATGTCATATCTAATAAGGCGTCTTGTCCACCTTCTTTGAAGGAGCTAGATTTATGATTCTTGTGGCAGTCTCGAGAGCAAAACTCCAGAAGGAGTGTGGGAGGTTTGTACGACACCTCATTGATCGAACCATATCTAATATAGTTCCATTTCTCCTTTCGGATACACCATTAAGTTGAGGTGTTCTTGGTGGAGTAAGCTGAGAAATGATCCCACATTTATTTAGATGTTCGTCAAACTCTGGACTAAGATATTAACCTCCTCGATCAGATCGAAGCATCTTAATCGTCTTACAAGCTGATTTTGTACTTCGTTCTGGTACTGTTTGAACATTTCAAACTTTTCATGTTTATGCTTCATAAGATAAACATAACCATATCTACTGAAGTCATCAGTAAATGTCATAAAGTATCTCTCTCCACTTCTAGACATTGTTCTGAACGGACCACATACATAAGTATGTACAAGTCCTAAAAGATCCTTTGCCCTTTGACGGATACCGAAAAAATGAGCCTTGCTTAGCGTTCCACTTAAACATGATTCACAATCATCAAACGAATCTTGGCCAGTAGAATTCAGAATTCTGGCGGTCTGTAGTTTCTTCATACAATTCTTGTTTATGTGTCCAAGTCTACAATGCCATAGATATGTATCATTGAAATCATATTTCGTACATTTGGAGGAGATATTAAATAGAACGTTATTATCATGGACTTCTATCTCATAGATTCCATTATGAGGCTTTGCAGAAAAATAAAACAAAACATTCAAATATGTAGAAATGAAATCATTATCAAAAGCATAATTAAATCATTGTTCCCGCAAAGCGGATACTGAAACAATATTCCTAGTCAAATTAGGAATGAAATAAACATTGTTCAAAACAAGTTCTAAACCAGAAGGAAGTAAAAGAGTGTATTCTCCTACAGCCTTCGCAACAACCTTTTGTCCATTTCCCGCATGGAACTCCAGGTCGCCTTGCTTCAGCGTCCTAACCTTCTTTAGTCCCTACAAATCATTACAAATGTGATAACCACATCCAGTGTCAAACACCCAAGATTTGCTAGACAATGAGAAGATCTCAATAATAAACCTACCAGAAGATCCTGCTTCCAAAGCTTTGGTCTTCCTAGCAAGGTACGAAGGACAGTTACATTTCCAGTGTCCTATCTCTCCACAGTAATGACAGGTGTCATCACTTTTGAAAATAGCTCTCTTTTTGCCACACTTTCTTGGTTCAGAAATCAAGATGTCTATTTGTCCCAAAGTCATTTCAAAAGCCGTTAGCGACCCTCGCAAATCAGATAAGGTTTCTCCCACTACATACTGCTTATAGTAATCAACGAACTCTTCGTATTCAACCAGCAAAGACATCAGTATGAAATCTAATGCCATATCCTGGTTGATAGGTGAACCAAGATCTTTTAGGCTGTTGACGAGTTTCATCATTTTAGAAAAATGTGAGCTCATTCATGTTCTCTTTCCATGTTTCTTGTTAAGGACTTAAGCACATTG
This sequence comes from Smallanthus sonchifolius, assembly GCA_023525975.1. NCBI lineage: Eukaryota > Viridiplantae > Streptophyta > Magnoliopsida > Asterales > Asteraceae > Smallanthus > Smallanthus sonchifolius. Next base: position 18,103,976 of record CM042033.1, read on the forward strand.
AGATGCTTACTCCGATTTTTATGAAACCTTTTCTTCAGTTCGCGAGCCATATCATATGCAGAGTGATATTCCAGCTCATGACGGAGTTCATCACACATCGTAGATAGCATCAAAAATGATGCCTCATTAGAATTTTCAATGTGTCGTCTCCAAAGTATCTTGGAGCCGTCATTGGGAGCAACTGGGGGAATTGAAATTTCTAGGACATAGGATCTCTTTTCTTCCTTAAGAACACTTCTCAAGATACGGTACCACTCAGAGAAGTTTCCTCCTTTGAGCATGTTCCGATAAAGCATAGATCTTAGAGCAAAAACGGAGTCGGAATTGATTTCAAAAGACATCTACAAAATTCAAAAATAAAGGTTTTTAGTATTTTTATGCAAAATATCCTAATTAGAATTTTATGACCCAATTGCAAAATAATATAATTAGGAATGAGATCCCGGTTCCCCATGTCTCAGTGAATGGTTGAGTACTCTTCACTGGTATAACTAGACAGGTAGGTAACGAATTACCGATTGTATCAACTATACAACTCTCGGTTTGAGGGGCATGACGAGCAATGTCAAACTTTGGATACGTTTCCCTCAACTACGGCCACTTAAACGACTTAAGTGATATTTTTCCTTCAATTGTAAATGTAGACCCAACCTAAGTGACTCAGGAAACGTGATTCTACGTTCAACCAAAACCGTAGGGCTGGATGTAGGGTAATTCACTAACACCGGGGTTTCGAATATATTAGTTGAAGTGTTACAATTAACGGTGGCGCAGAAGTATCGATTTTATATATTAGGATTTCTTTAATGTTTTTTAAATATTACCGTTTCGGGTCAAAAACATATTGCTCGAAGAGTAGCATGATACAAGTCGCACAATTTTAGTAAACCAATTTTACTAATTATTAGTTCGTGAAACACTTTCAACACTCGACACGATCCAATTTCAAATTCCCTATTTAATCTTTTAAACTAATCAACTCTTTAATTAATTTAAAAAAAAATTGTTTTAAATAAAAGGGAAAACTTCATAGAAATGTAACAAATTTTCCAACCTGTTCCAATTAAGTCTCTCAAATTTTTTTTTGTCCCGATTTAGTCACTCAACTTTCAGGTAACCTGCTAATCAGATACCTTTTACCTATTTAACAGGTTTATACGCCGACGTGGCATTATTTTTCTTTTCATTTTTTTAATTGAAAAATATGTGGATATTAGATTATTTTTTTTGAAAGGCAACACCTAGAACATCTAGGGCAGCGCACCACAGGAGGAACCCCTCCAACTGTGTAAACCCCAGACCCCTTTTTTGTTGTTGCCAGGATTCGAACCCAAGACATCAACTATGAAAAGTCTTAGGGCTATCATTGCACCAAATGGCTAATGATGGATATTAGATTTAATAAATTAGATTTAATGCTCATATAGGAAAAGAAAAAGAACTGATCAAATTCAAAACTCAAATAAATATCCATAACCCTACTATTCCATCGACAAACAAGGAGGCGAACAAGAAGCCATAACCCTACTTTTCCATCGGCAAACAGGGAGGCGAACAAGAAGCCAGGTCAGTTGTTAGTTTTTTGGTTTTTTTTTGTTCGAACCCAGCCCTTGAAACAGTCGAAACCCATTTTTCTAGTTTTTTTTTGTTCGATAACCCCTTTTCAATTTTAATCAGCCCTTGAATCAGTCGAAACCCATGTATGTTTGTCATCCAGAGATGGTGTGTTGTCCTTTTTTGTCATTATTAGGAAGAGTTGAAAATCATTAGCAAAGGTACGTATACTCATCTTATGGAAAGAGATCCAATTTGTTAGTCAAGTGCTTTTTTTGAGGTTGGTAGGGCTTGTCATCAACAAGGACCTAGAAAATTATATCAGTAATTGGTTTAATAAGAACATGTTCAAGGAGGCATATAAACACTCTATCAAACCATTGGAAGGAAGTATGTATTGACCTAAAACTGATGATATCAATCCCCTACCTCCAAAAGAAAGACGAATGCCCGGTAGACTAACAGTAAAGAGGAAAATTGCGGCTGGATATTGTGAAGAAGAGACCCTTCAGAGAAAGTGAAGAAGAGCACAAAGGTTGGATTTGGAAGAAAAATAACATTTAAAAAAAAGAAAACGATAAATAAATTCCACGTCAACATGTTAAATGCCACATCAGCATGGAAACCTGCTAAACAGGTAAAAAGTATTTGATTAGCAGGTTACCAGAAAGTTGAGTGACTAAATCGGGACAAAAAAAGTTTGAGTGACTTAATTGGAACAGTTTGTTACATTTGTAAGATGTTCCCCCTAAATAAAAATATTAAATTTAAAACTTTATTTTTTTACTTTTAAATAAAACACTTTTTTATTTAATTAACTTTTCGAGAAAAATAAACAATTTAATTATCTCGTCGTTTTTAAATTGTGTCAAACGTTTTATAAAAATGTTGCTGTTTAATTATTATCCTAAATAATTATACCACAATCACAAAAAATAAATAAAACATAGAATCCAGCAACAAGGAAAAATTTTCCGGTTTCGTTCGAGCCATCATACGAATAACCGAACTGGTCTAAAGGATAACAAAATTAACAAATCTGCCATCTTCCACATAGTCCAAGATCTTCATCTTTAGTTCTGTCATTGTCTGCCTTGGTCTTCTAGTCTTCATCTATTTAGGATTACAATATTTATTTACAAATACACTAAAAATTAATAAATAAAATAAACCTAACTATTACATTGGGTTTTCAAATAACCCATAAAAAAATACAAAGAGAAACATCAATCAACAAACAATACAACCACAGGTCTCTAGTACTCGATTCATTCAACACAATTTCAACAAACGAAAAAAGGCTCTATCTTTTGTCAAACAATAGTTTTGACAAATAAAACAATAGATCGATAAAAAAAAATATATATCTAAACGCGCGTAAAGGTGGATCTGATACCACTGTGGGAATCAATGTACCGGTTTTATCTTTTAAAACAATAATTATTTAAACCTTTTAAATAAATAAATCAGATATCTTTTAGCGGAAGTAACTTATGGTATAACAAATAGATCAAATCTGTATTCCTTTCGGTGATCCGATTACACGCGTATAAAAAATATTATATAACCAACCATAGGGTGTTCAGATATTATACATTTGACAATAACCAGATCTGAAACACCTCAGTACAACGAACGTCATGCTAAATGACTCGTACACGAAATCCCGCAGCAAAACGTCACACAGTTGCGCAAGGGGGGGAGGGGAACCCCGATCGCGACGGCGGTGCGACGGTCCGACAAGGCGGCGACGGCGATGACCGGTGGTGGTGGTGCGTCGTCGGCCGGAATTCGCGGGGAAGGGGAGAGGGGTTTTCGAAATCTCCTTGGTGGCTAGGAAGATCAATTATGTTTTAGGGTTAAATTTAAGGTTATATTTATAAGCCTATAACTTACACACTAGCCCCTAGGATATTAACAGTTAATACCCAATAATAATTAAGTATTTACTTATTAACCTTTCTACTTTACTAATTATTAATAATCAGTAAAATCTAATCTTTAAATGTTTAACAGATTAAACATTTATTCCCCCTTAAATAATTAATTAATCAGATAATAAATTATACCAATCTCCGATAAATATTTCTCTAAATATTTATTTACCATTTATTATACCTGCCTTTCGTGAACTATAATATTTAACAATTTAATATTATTACTTGCTCGTTGCCTAAGGTGTAACTCTTTGGATCGTACCTCGTTAGTAACGTTAACTTAATTATATTCGGACATCATCTATCCAAGAAAGCTAATGTAGTAGATGATGCCTTAAGCCGAAAAGAAAGAGAAAAACCTAAAAGAGTACGTGCTTTGAGACCCGAATTGAAATTCAATTTCTTTGAACAAATTAAAGAAGTACAGAAATTAGCTTTAGAAGAAGCTAATATTGAACAATAAAGGCTGGGAAAAATGATTAATCAATTAGTCAAAGGAAAAGATGGCCTTCTACGAATAAATAAATGAGTATGGGTACCGATGATAGGAGATCTTCAAGAACGAATTCTTGAAAAGGCTCATAAATCAAAATATAACATGCACCAAGGAGGCGATAAAATGTATAAAAATCTGAGACCAGATTACCGGTGGATTGGAATGAAGAAACATATTGCCTCCTATGTTGCAAAATATCTAACTTGTTCACAAGTTAAGGCTGAACACCATAAACGTTTTGGACTATTACAATAACTTGAACTTCCTGTATGGAAATATGAAATGATAACTATGGACTTCATCACAAAACTTCTCCGAACGAGTCATGGGAATGATACTACCTGGGTTATCATTGATAGACTGACTAAGTCTGTCCATTTTCTTCCAATAAAAGAAACATATAACATGGATAAATTGGCACAAATGTATGTCAATAAAATCGTGTCTTTGTACGGTGTGTCGTTATCCATTATGTCAGATAGAGACAATCGTTTTATTTCTCGATTCTGGCAAAGCTTCAAGAAAGCACTTGGAATGCGTTTAAATCTTAGCACTGCTTATCATCCTCAAACGGATGGTCAGAGTGAAAGAACGACACAAACACTGGAAGATATGCTTCGAGCTTGTGTAATAGACCTTGGAGGAATTTGGGATAACCACTTACCTCTAATGGAATTCTCGTATAAGAATAGCTATCACACGAGTATCCTAGCTGCCCCATTTGAAGCCTTGTATGGCATAAAATGCAGAACTCCTGTATGCTGGGCAGAAATTGGAGAAAATCAATTGTCAGGCCCTGAAATAGTTAAGGAAACAACTAACAAAGTTTTACAAATTCGTGAACGTTTGAAAATGGCTCGTGATAGATAGAAAAGTTATGTTGATAAGCGTCGTAAGCCGTTAGAATTCTCTATGGGCGATCGTGTGTTGTTAAAAGTCTCACCTTGAAAGGGTGTAGTTCGATTTGGAAATATAGGTAAACTTAGTCCAAGATTCGTTGGACCATTAAAAATTCTGAAAAGAAGCGGATCGGTTGCCTATCAACTTGAATTGCCAGAGGAAATGAACAGTGTTCATGATGTATTCCATGTGCCAAACCTGTGAAAGTGTTTGGATGATGAATCTATGGTACTGCCTCTGCAAGATAAAGAGGTGGATCAAAATCTGAAATTTGTTGAACCTCTGTAAATTGAGGATCATCAAATTAAAAAGTTGAAAAGGAACAGGCTGGTGTTGGTAAAAGTAAAATGGAACTCTACATGTAGACTTGAATTCACGTGGGGACTGGAAAGTGAAATGAAAAAGAAATACCCCCACCTGTTCCAATAAATGTCTAGGACGAGATTTGAATGAAGGTAGGGAGGATGTAACACCAGGCAAATTCTGAGGTCCTCATTTTCCAAGTATGAAACCCTAGGGGTTGGATATGCCAAGTCCCCAAAGTTCAAGGGTTAAAAATGAAAATTTTTAAATTCTGATAGATAGCGGACCGCTATCATTCTTCTTAACGGTCTGCTATAAGCTGAGGATCGAACGTCGGACCCCTATCTTTCTCTTTAATGGTCCGCTATGAGTCATAGATCAGATAATGGACCGATATCAGTTGTATAACGGTCCAATAACCGTTATCCAGCCGCAATTTTTAATGCTGACACGTGTCCCATGACTCAGCCCTAAAACTTGACACGTGTACTCATGTCGGACAGACATGTCCACCCATATCGGTCCGATAGCCGTAAATTGAGGATCGGTCTAATCAGGAAATGACATCTAGGGCTGACGCATACACGGGGCTATATTGGACCGACATGTCCCTCCATATCGGTCCGACATGGGTCTGGCTGGCCAACTATAAATAGAGTCCTCCGGCTTCTCATTTTTATACACATAAACTTACAACAACATTCCAAGAATTCAAGAGCTGTGCTCTACCTCGATCCTCGTGCTCGTATTCCAGTAAAATATCAGACTTTTGCTTATTTTCCACACTTTCGCTTATTTTCGAATTCGTGCGTTAAGATACTAACTTGACTTAGATCTTGCATTATGTTTTTCACTAGCTTTCAGGAGATACCCCTGAGATAAGATCAAGCTACATTTAAAGTGAATATGTTTATCTATCTTTATCTTCAAAACTTTGAAAGTTTTACGTTTACGAAATGGCAATATTGGTATTCAAAAGTTTGATGCATACGGGCGTCTACATAAAACATTCAGGCCATAAGTATGCGTAAAACTTGATCAAGAGATACACGCTTTATGGGTGAAATTCCCATATTCGGGCATTGTCTGTAACCGGATGTAAGACAGGGTCTCAGTTAAGGGACATCACAGTAAGTAAGTCAGGTAATGCCAGCAGTCCTTTATGGAAATTATTGGTGTATACCGTGGTTGTACACTCAGATGAAATAGTTCTGCTGAATGGTAGATTGTATCCGCATTATGGTTAAATGATTTGATACTCTATTTTTACCAAACGAATTGAGTCCCGATGGACATGTTCACCAGCGTTCGCACTGATGTTTTATTTTTCAAAATGTTTATCAGGAAATCAATGATTATCTGTAAGGCTAGTCCTATGGGATAGTCTTGGGGATAAATGTGTATATAAAGATTTTTGACAGGGTTATGTGCTGCTAGCATGGAGATGTTAGGAAGATGTATTCCTAGACATGCATACTCCCTTGTTATACACAAGGTTAGGTGTCGGAAGGTAAAACCCTTAGATACCAATGCTTGTATAGCTTGGTATTGGACAGGGTTAAATCCCCAGGCACAGGCCAACTAACTTATGGCTCTAGTTCTACCCTGCTTACGTAGGTGAAATGTAAATGACCATAGACCATGGTTTTTGTATACATAAGGGGTATTTAAATCCCCATTGAAATGAAATAATATTTTATTTATCCCCGGATTTGGAAAATATGCAATATCAACCCTCGGGTTGAGATTTATTACAAGTTCGATCCAAAAGTATTTCCGCTGCTAAACTAACTCTGATTTCATAAATTAAATAAGATTGGAGGTGCCAATCTGGTCGCACGCCCGGGGTGTCCTGAAACCGGGGTGTGACATAACCTAATAGCACCTACTTTGATCAGATGCGTATACTCATGTTGGGAACAAGTTTGATTCTTGCAACAATTTCCATCGTGGCTCCAGTTGCCACATTTTACACACTTGCTATATATTTTAGCTCTTCTTTTGGCGGCGCTCTTTCACAAGCCGCAGAATGATGGTAATTGTTCTTGCTTGTGCCACCGTTTTCTTACACCGATTGTTGCTTTAAACACTTTTTTCAGAGTTCGAGCGGTAATTCAGGCTTTGCGAAATGAATACAAGAAAGCAAATGAAAATCAAAGAATGCATTCTAGCTCTTTAATGTCTAACCGGTAAAATACCAACTTCTCTCTCCTTTTTTTAGAGAAGATAAACATCAAGACTGATTCTTTAATAAATCCTTTTCCTCAATTTCCTTGGAATATTTTTCAATGTCTTCCTTGCAGATCGTTCGGCTGTTTCTTCCTAATATACCCACTTCCCAATTTCTTGAGTGAGTCAGATTCTTTTCGAATTGTCTTAACGGTTGCATACTTGAAATATCGAGACAAGATAAACTAATGATTCTCCATATTGAAGAGAATTAGTCAATAACTGGTGTTTATGAAAAGCTGGTTTGGGATAAATGGGTAATGGGTAATAGAAAAAAAAAGGCTAAGGCTCAGAGGGGCTAACTAGGCGGATATTTTTAGTATTTGGGCTAAGTAAATGATAAAGTAAAGGGTGATAAAGTCTTAGGTGCCTCAATCATTTCCATGCAATTACTAGTTCATGGTCTTGATATGTATAAGTCATACAAGTTCTAATTATACATAAAATTCTATTGAAAAACACTCAGTATACCTAACGAAAGAGCATGCGAATAAAAATGCCCGTAAAAGGCTAAGATTATTCTCACATTAAAATGGATGGAATAGAGTTTAGTGATTTGTTATACATAATATCCATTTGTGTCTACTTGTCATGTTTCCATTTATTCCTTTTAGTTTATTTAAGCGCGAACTCAAAGAGGTTTAAATTCTTTTTAATGTTTTTCAAAAAAAAATTTTCAAATTTTTAAGGTATGTAAATAAATTTTGGTGAAAATAAGGTTTTAGTCAAATGGGTAGAAAATCACAAGTTTAGTTTTACTGCTTTGAGGAAACAAGTTTATCCTTAATCTCAATCTCCCACCCTACACTTAAAACTGTACATTACCCTCAATGTACAAATGCATGTAATGAAGTGCTATGCAAGAAGTTAAATGCATGATGTTTTAAGGGAAAAGAAACTAGTACTCCCCCGGTTAATTCGGTGTATAACCTATGGCCAATGCTTGCGACTGTTATCAATGTTATGCTAAGAACTTCATCAAAACTTGATGTGGTTTGTCGGTGTCCAGGCTTGTAGAGGTGGAGCGAAACTCCTCAAAAAATAGAAAGACTACTTGATGATGCTATGTTACTTGACACACAAAGAAAAACATAAAACGAAAACAGGAAATAAAAGGTAGTAGTTAAGCTGCTAAGGTCCTAGTATCGAGAAGGCATACCTGAAGGCGGAAGTACGAGAATCTTAAACCCAGAAAACCAAACCTAAGGTCCATTTGTTCTGTCGTATGCACCAACTTCTCAATTTATTCATGATCATCGGGTTGACTCCCGGAAGTGCCACGTTTATTTAAGGGTCGTTGGCCAGACCCGTACATGCTGCATCAGTCTATCTTCGGGTGGGGGCTTTAGATATCCCCCGTATCTCCCATTCCTTCCTTGGAAGTCCTTTTCCTTGTTAATTTCGGCCGCTGGTCCCAGTAGTTATCGATCCAGTTGGTGTTGGTGTGGTCCTTTCCAAGGTCGGGTTTCTATCCTTTTGTTCCTTTCTTTAGCTTTCATTAGTTGGTAGTCGAGATTAGTGTCGATGAAATGTGCAATTTCAAAGGGATCATTGGATAAACATTCGTTACCCACAATGTTGTAGGTTACCAATTGTTTTCCAACACGAAGTGTTAGAATACCTTCGTTCATGTCGAAAACTGCTCTAGCAGTGGCTAAAAATGGGCGTCCCAAAATCAAAGGCACATAGTAGTCGGGTCCCATTTCTAAAACCATGAGGTCGGCAGAGAAGAAAAACTTGTCGACTTTTACTAGTAAATTCTCGATGACTCCCATAGGAGACTTGATAATCACATCTACAAGTTCGATAGTTGCATTGACGGGTTACGGATTTCCAATTTTCAGTTTTCTGAACATGTTCTAGGGCATTACGTTCACACTTTCTCCTAGATCAGCGAGTGCAAAAGTCAATGGCAGTGGTCTGATAGAACATGGTAGAGAGAATTTTTCGGGATCAAAGTGTTTCTTTGGAAGGCATCGTTTAATGAGAGCGACACATTCGTTAGTTCTTTTAACTGCTTCTTCCATGTTTCTCTTGTTAGTGAGGAAATCTTTTAAGAATCTTCATTACATTGGCATTTGTTGGATTATATCCTAGGAAGGTAGGTTAACATGGATTTGGCTTAGAAGCTCGATGAATTTCTCATATTGTTCGCCAGTCGTTTGCTTCACCAATCTTCCTTGGTAAGGTATGTATGGATTGAAAGTTCTTTTTGTTGCTTCAGTTGGTGACACATTCTCAGGAGTGCACACCTTAGTTCTTGTTGAAGTTTTAATGGGAGTGCTTACTGGAGTGGGTTATGAAGTTTCTTTTGATAGTAATTCTTATGTGGTTGATTCTATGATAGGTGGGCGAAGTGGAACTCCAGTGAATATCTCCTTTGGTGGTGATGTCTGAACTTCTTCTTCTTCTAGCATTTGCGGTTCTGGATAAACCTTACTGTTTCTGAGCGTAATAGCACTAACATTTGCTTTTGGGTTAGGTTCAGTGTTGCTTGGAAGACATCCAAGCTGTATTTCAGATAAGAGCTTAGCAATCTGCCCCAGTTGTATCTCAATGGATTGGAGAGTTGCTTTTTGGTTTCTAAATTCAGCTTCATGGATACTAAGCTTTTCTTCATATTATTTGTGGCGAGCTTCAGCTAAGAGGGCTTGATTCTCAATTGTAGTTATAAACTTAGTTACCGCGTCCTCTAAGCTTAACCCGTTACTTGGCTTGTTGGTTCCTTGAAATTGTTGATGAGGCTGGAAGGTTTGAGGTTGTCTTTGTTGAAATTGTTGTTGTCCAAAACCAGATGTCCCTTGATTGTTATTATCTTTCTAGCTAAAATTTGGATGGTTCCTCCATCCGGGATTGTAAGTGTTGCCATAGGAGTTGTTTTGCAGGCGATTAGTTCCGATAAAGTCAACTTGCTCAACATACATAATGGTTCCTTTTGTTTATCCAACAGTTTCAGCATTTATCTTGCCCTTACTAATCTGATTGAGTCGAGTGGTGAGGACATCTACTTGAGCAGAAAGTGAAATGACAGTATCAATAGAGTGAACACCTTGCCTGGATCCCTATTACTCCTCAAATTGTACCATTGATAGCTGTTCATAGCCATTTCTTCAATTATGTTGTAAGCTTCTTGTGGCCTTTTGTTTCCAAAAATACCACCTGTAGTTGCGTCAAAGGTCTGACGAGCTTGATTGTTTAATCCATAGTAGAATGATGATACTTGTAGCCAAAATTCCAGTCCATGATGAGGGCATTTCCTCAACATGCCCTTGAAACGTTCCCATGCCTCCTATAATGACTCACCATCTTCCTGAACGAAAGTGGTAATATCGTTTTTCAAATTTTCAATTTTTGCTGGCGGGAAGTGTTTCGAGAGGAATTTACGAGCTAGATCATCCCATGTAGTGACCATGCCTTATCTTGTTCCCTTAAGGAGAAGGGAAACATTCGGAGTCGAATATCGTCATTCAAAACCCCGTTCAGTTTGAATGTATCATAGATTTTAAGGATATTTGCAATGTGGGCATGAGGGTCTTCATCGGGCAATCCATGCAATGTACATGATGATTGAATCATATGAATGACATGCAATTTGATCTCAAAGTTGTTAGCATCAACTGTCGGCCTTGTGATATTGGATCCCAAGGCTTCAAGTGGCGGTCTTGCAAAGTCGGAAATAGTGCGGTTTTCTACGGCCATTTTTATAGTACGGTTTTCTCGTAATTGACGGTGAAAGAATCGTTCAGGCTCTACTAAAGGTTGAAATAAACCAGTAGTGGAACTATTGATCTTACACTACCTGAAAAAAACGTAATACAAAAACAGATGGAAAATGTTAAGGTTAAAAACGCTAATCCTTTTACTCGATTTTTTTCTTGAAATAACCGTGTCCCTGGCATCGGCGCCAAAAACTTGATGTGTGCGTGATATGATAGTATAATTAAAATATATATAATTTTCTTAGAAAATATTTCAAAATTTCAGGTTTAAAATGATAAATACTCAAACTTAAAGCACACACAATAGGCAAGAGTACCTATCGCAGCGTAATATAGTTCAGGTATGAACCATGTATCGAACCAATAGACACGGTCGAGTTCCAATACTCAACGCTTGTTATCGTTTAGCCGGTTTAGTTAGTGAGTGGGTTTTTTGTGCTTGTGAAGCGGAAAAGTAAATGACAAGTATGTAATTGACTAAAATGTAAATGATGATAAAGTAAATAAAAGAGAATGTAAAATGTGCGTGAAGTGTGTAACAGAAATGTAAATAACTCGAGAATAATCAGATCACAATGAGTATTGCTTTAGGCTTCGAATCCGCTTGGTATGTGATAATGTTATGTTAACTAATTCGATGGTATGACTAATACAGATGTTTGAATGGTACCCTGGTAGAGCCTCATTCTCACAACATTTGGTTCACGAATTATGTCCTTTAGAATAAAATGGTAGGACTCCTAGCTATTGACATCGTTACCCTCAACTCTTTGATTCTATCTCCGAGTTGGTTTAAGGCATCAAACTTAAACACCTTTATTTTTATTCAAAAGAGTGATTAAACTTGTTCACCGGGAGACGATGCAAAAATGGGACCATGTATAAAGCCGTACCGTTCCCAACGTGAGTTCACGAGTTTCATAACAAGCTCGTATAAAGATGTACGATCTTATTAATATTAACCAAGCTTTGGCTTATCAAAATCAACTTGTATAAAGACGTACATGTTTCAAGAGAAGTTTGATTAAAAAGGATTTACGGTCTTACACTTTGAATCAAGAACACTCACAAGTTTAAAGACTAATTTAGATAATAATAATAAAAAGTCCATCACGAAGATGGTTTTAAGAGCGAAAGACTAAAGAATATAAACATATCATTAGACTAATAAGTTAAACATTAACATACACCAAACTTCATCTTCACCCAAGCAATACAAAGGGTTTAGCCACGAATGGCCATACGAACTAGCATAATGCTGAGTTTCGTAGGCTCCCCTATTGCGAAAAAAGCGGAAGAGCCTTGATGTGCCATAGTTTATACATGTTTTGCAAGCATAATAATCCCCATATTATGGTACTGAATGAATAATAACCTTGCAATTGATACTTAAAATGTTTATATTTCATAATTGCAGGTTATTCGGTGTCCTGAGATAAAAAAATTTAAACCAGTAAAAAACACCAAGAAATCAAGCCTTTTCCAAGATCATTCCCGAGCTTTGACCCCCAAGAAGTCAAAATTGGTCAACAACAAGTCAACCAACAACTAAAAGAAAAAGCAGGGAGCAGGAAGGGCAATGCACAGTCATGCATTGCATTGCACGGCCGTGCAAACCCTAACTTTTTCCCCAAGGACTCAATACACTGCCTTTTGTACCCTGCTTGATTCCCAAGGTGCTTGTGCGCCCGTGCAAACCAATGCATGGCCGTGCATTGCTCATTTTGAGGCTTATAAATAGATGGCTTGAGTTCTTCATTAGACACACCCTTACACACATTACCAGAGCTCAAGAAAGTCCGTTTATGTAGTTTAGAGTAGAGAGGCTCCTCCTCTTTGTCCGCATTAGGGGAGCCTACGAAACTCAGCGTTACGCTAGTTAGTATGTCCATTCGTGGCTAAACTTTTTGTATTACTAGGGTGGAGATGAAGTTTTGTGTATGTTAATGTTTAACATATTAATCTAGTGGTACGTTTATGTCTTTAACTATTCGCTCTTAAAACCACCTTCCAGGTGGGCTTTTTATTATTATCTAAACTTTTCTTTACACTTGTTAGTGTTCTTGATTTTAAAGCGTAAGACTGTTAAACATTTTTAATCAAACTTCTCTTGATGCTTGTACGTCTTTATACAAGTGGATCTTGATAAGCCATGGCTTGGTTAATATTAATAAGGTCGTACGTCTTTATACGAACTTGTTATGAGACCAAGAATTGGTGAACTCATGTTGGGAACGGTACATCTTTATACATTGTCCCATTGTTACACCGCCTCCCGGTGAACAAAGTCTAATCACTCTTTTAATAATAATAATTAAGCACTTAAGTTTGATGTCCTAAACAATTCGGAAATAGCACCAAAGAGTTGAGGGTAACGATGTCCCTAGCCGGGAGTCCTACCATTTTATCATTAAATATTATAATTCGTCAATCAAATGTTGTGAGGACGAGGCTCTAGCGATGACCCGGGTCACACATCTGTATTAGTCATACCACCGGATTATTCAACTTAACATTATCATATACCAAGCGGATTCAAAGCCCAAAGCAATACTCTTCGTGACCTGATCATTTTCGAGATATTTACTTTCCTGCTATTTATTATTATGTTATTTACATTCTTGTTACACACATCACACACATTCTTACTTTTTGTTATTTACTTTACCTTCATTTACTTTTCTGTCATTTACTTTTCTGTTTCACAAGCACACAAAACCTACTCACTAATTAAACTAGCTAAACGATAACAAAATTTGAGTACTGGAACTCGACCGTGTCCATTGGTTTGATACTTGGTTCTTACCTAAAATATATTACGCTACGATTGGTACACTTGCCTATTGTGTGTGTATTAAGTTTGAGTATATATCATTTTAATTATAAATTTAAAACCTGATCTCGTGAAACCAATATCCTAGAATATATTATTATATAATATATTTTCTATATACTAAACATGACACATCAACCCTCTTTACTCTCGACTCTCTACTCTAAACTACAGCTACGAACTATATGTGTATTCTTCTTTGGAATGGTGTTAAGGTGTGTCTTGAATGAGGAACCCAAGCCATATACTTATAGGCCTCAAAATGAGCAATGCACGCCGTGCATTGGTTTGCACGGGCGTGCAAACACCCAGGGAATAAAAAGGTACACATGGCAGAGTACGAGGATACTTGGGGAGCAAGCAGGGGCTTTGCACGACCGTGCAACCCCCTCCTACTCCATATTTTGTCTTTTTGCTGATTGTTGACTGGTGTTGACCTTGGTTGACTTTTTGGGGGTGGGGTCAAAGCTCGGACATGTCTTTTCCAAAAGCTTGATTTCTTGTTGTTTTTTAGTAGTTTTTGCTTTGTTTATCTCGGCAAATCGTTTATCCTGCAATTGTAAAATATAAACATTTTAAGTATCAACTGCAAGACTTTTGTTTGTTTAGAACCATAATATGGGGATTATTATGCATGTAAAATATGTATAAATTAGGATATATCAATAGGTAATTTCGTGTTTTATCATTTTTAGATGGAAGTATTTTGACGTGTCACTTGAAATTTTAATATATAATTAAAAAAAATTAAGAACTAGTATCCGTGTTTATGTTATAAAAATTGTACACAAAAAATACGAAAGATTGTGTTTTTATACGTAGCAAATCATTAAAACGTTTTGATGAAATGACACATTGTTTCATAAAACAATGTACCATTATAACCATTGGCTTCTCTTAGTCACTAGGAACTTAGTTACTATTGATGATTTGCTTTTGTCACTAGGAGCTAAGTTGCTACTTTATGGTTGGTTGTGTAACATCCCAAAAATAACAGGAAAGAATAAATCGAAAGACGACATGTCCATGAAAACAAGGTCGGGGTTTAGTTAAAGGAGAAGTAAAAGAGAAGGGAATGGGCTTCGGATCGGCTCCAATGGGCCGACGTAGCCCATGTATATAAAGGCATTATGCAACACCTTCCCCATTCCATCAATTTCACAAACCCTAGTGAGAGAAAACTTGAATTTTTAGAGAGAGAAAGTTTGAGGAGCAACACCTAAGCTCTTATTTTTGCTTCACCTTGTTTCTCCAACATCCTTGGTCGTTTCTACATGAAGAATCATGAGTTTTGAGGTAAGGATCGACCTCATATCTGAGTTTTTCTTCAAAAATGGGTTTTAGGGTTTATGGGGTTTTTAAACAAAAAGTTGGAATCTTTACACGTGAAATATGATTTAAAACTCAGATCTAGCTTCATGGAAGCTAGACAAACATTTTGGACGTAAAAAGTTAAGGTTTTGGATCAAAATCAGAACTGGAAATGATGAGGGTTCTTGAGCCGACTCTCCAGAGTCGGCACCTGCAATATGCCGACTCTCTGTGAGGAAGAAGAAGAGGAGAGTCGGCCATGGAGGGAATCTGCCCTCAGAGAATCGACTCCTGAGACTCGGCCCTCTAGAGTCGGCCCCTCTAATGAACACGCTAAGAGTTGGCTCCCTAGCACAACGCAAAGTCCTGAACGCAAGTTCAGGCGACACTTATGAGTGTGGTTGGTGACTCTCCCAGTCGACTCTCAGGTGTGCCTGCAGATATTCTCGGCCGACACTTTAGTATCAGTGGCGTTGTTGTAGCTGACTCTCAAGAGTCGCTAGTAACGTTTCTGGCCGACTCTAGTGCAGATCGGTATACGCTGAAGCAATACATAAGGCATCGACTTCGGGTTGAGTATCGATAGACTGGTGAGTTCTAGAAGCCCTTCTTTTAATGTTTTAAATAATGTTTTCGAGCTGGTGTGCATACGTGATGATGTGACCGTTTTATAAAATGATGTTTATAATTGATGTTTGTGGCGTTTTATGAAACGATGTTAAAGAACGACATTTTGGAAGGAAAGGTTACGAAAGATGTGTTTATGAAATATTTTACCAAAAGAAGTTTATGAAGTGTTTACGAACGAATGAATGATTTTTAATAAAACGTACGAATGATTTAACTGAAGTTTTGAAGTAAAAGAAGTGAATGTTTATGAAAGTCACAAATGAACGAATCTGCCATGATTTCTTAAGGAACCGAGGTTATGGGTATGGGATGTATGTTATGGGCCTTACCTTTATAAGGGCCTTTGTGGCTGGCCAACTGTTGTACAACTGGGGTGATGACGGTCACCAAGGGGATTATCGTGATCCTTGAAGTTTGGTATTTGTGCCTCACGGGGTACGGTACTTGAAGTTTGGTACGAATACTCCATGGAGTATCGTGCTTGAAGTTTGGTACGTGTCATCCTTGTGATGCCGTGCTTGAATTTTGGTATGTGTTATCCTTATGATGTCGTGCTTGAAGTTTGGTACGTGTGCTCTATGGAGCACCGTGCTTGAAGTTGGAATTGACGGTTATGAGAAGACGCAGATTCGATGTATTCGTTTGACTTATGTGTTATGTTTGTTATTGCATGTTTACGTACGCTTTTATTAAATGAAGATAAATGTTATGTTTTGGCTAATATTTGAAGTTAATGTTTTATGTTAAAACTAGAACTCACCAGCGTAGTTGAATTTTTAGTATGCACATTCAGGTTAAGAGTAGGTATGAAAGTTGAACGAGATGCTTGGCTGGCGAAAGGAGTTACCCGGCTGATTTTGAATACTGGCATCCCGTTATGATATGATTATGTTATGTTTATGTTTTAGAGAATGTGTACGCTTCCGTATGTTGAACAAGTTTTAATTATGTTGAATGAATGATTCCGCTGCGTTATTTGATATTCAAGTTTAAGAACTGTTTGGGGAAAGATTAAACCCAACAAGTGAGGCCTCCCAAATTTGTGGCCTTACAAGTTGGTATCAGAGCATTAGTTTGAGAGATTTGGATACTCCCAGTGTCTGAACTTAAACTGTGAATGGGACTGATAGTGGATGCCAGTACGGTTAACTAGAGACACAGCATCAGGTATGAAGGTAGTATATATTTTTACATATATAGTATGCCTTAGGAAGTGTTAGATTAGGAGTTATGTTCTGATGGAATCATAAAGGTGGTAAAATATAAGTCAAGAGGTAATGTAATGGTTAATTGCAGATGGCCAGTGCATATTAACATCTTAAAATACTTGTTGAATTCTATTTGTTAACTAGCGTGAGGACATTAGATTCATTGTGTTATAGAACCAAATGGCAAGAAGAGGCAACGAAAGGCATGGTGGGGGTCGTACTAGTAGTCGTGGTAGGACTCCTGCTCGTCAGTAGTACAGTGAAGAGGGAAGTGTTCACACAGAACCGGAAAACAGTGTGCACGAAACTGAATGGACTCCCGTCGAAGAACAACATTTTACCTTTGAGCCAAAGGTGAAAGTAGCCCTGGCTCGAGAATTCATTGAATTGATGAAGGCTTCCCTGCCAGACTTACTGGTTGAAGCACTAAAGAAGGTTAACGAGGTAGGCGGGTCTGTCAGGCAACTGGTGCCCCGATCGTTGAGGCAGCTAACGCGCTGCTTGCTCGCGGTTGCGACTATAAGTGCTTCAAAGCATGTGAACCACATATTCTGACTAGGAAGAAAGACGCGGTGGCTACTTTTGACTAGGTGATTATCTGTCTGAGAGAGTGCCGACCCTATCAGATTGTGAAATTTACTGTTAACTCCTTGGGGGAGGAAGCCTCTCATTGGTGGGAAGGTGTAAGGCAGGCTAAAGGGGACGAAGCTGCTGACTCGATGAAGTGGAATGAACTGAAAACTTTGGTGATTAAGAACTTTTGTCCGGGGAATGAGATCGAGAAGGTGGAGAGAGAATTTCTAGGGTTGAAAGCCAAAAGCATAACCCATCAGCAGTACACAACTCGGTTCAATAAACTGGCACGTCTAGTGCCACAGCTGATCACAACCGAGGAACGGAAGATTGTTTGCTATATTCAGGGGCTGCCGGACCAGGTCCGCACCTACGTTAAGACAAACGCCACTACTACATATGACTCGGTAGTCGAACTGAGTGGCGTGTTGTTTGATGATCTGGGAATGTCGTTACCATTGATGAGCCTAAGAAGAAGTCAAGTTTTCCTGCCAAGCGATCAGTTGAGAAGTTATTTGGGGCCCTGGACAAACAGGCTAGGGTAGGCGACACCGCGGTCTATGGGAAGTGTGGAGGAAGGCATAAAGGTCAATGTCGGATGGGATCAAATTTGTGTTTTAAATGCGGCAAGACTGTGCATTACTCCCATGAATGCCCACAAGGCTTCAAGTGCTATAACTGTGGAGAGAACGGTCACATGAGCCGTGAATGTCCTAAACCGAGAATGGGGGAGGGTGGAAAAGGAAAAGGCCTAGAAAAGAAAGAAGTGAGGCCCCGAGTAAAGACTCGAGCATATGCGCTGCTCAAGAACAAGCTAGGGTAGACCCTGATGTGGTGTTAGATACGTTCATCCTTGACAACACTTTTGTTTTTGTGCTATTCTATTCGGGTGCAAGTAAAAGTTTATATCTGCTACGTTCTGTAAAAAGGTAAAGTACTCAGTCAGTAAACTTGAAAGAGCCTTTAGTGTAGAAACCGCTGAGGGTAGAACTGCGAGAGTAACTAATGTAGTTGATGATTCCACAATAAAGATAAAGGGCCATAGGTTCCCTGTACACTTTTTTGTTATAGCATTGGGAGGGTTTGATGTCATGTTGGGTATGGATTGGCTAACTGCCAAAGAACCACAAATATATGCAAACGAAAGATAATCCGACTCAAGGCTCCAAATGGTTGCTAAGTCGAGGTCTTCGGGGATCTCGACGTCCCGATGCCTAATGTCATCTCGATGATTAAGAAAATATATTTCTCAAGGTGTGGATACGAGGCTTACCTGGTGTACGTGAATGACAATGTAAGGGAGTGAAGGAACTAGAAGATGTGCCCATAGTACGCGAGTATCCGAAGGTGTTTCTTTAGGATTTTCCTGGAATACCACCTGACCGAGAGATTGAGTTCCGAATCGACCATGTATCAGATGTCCAACCCATGGCTAAGGCTCCATATCGACTTGCACCAATGGAAATGAAAGAACTAATAGCACAACTAGATGAACTACGTGAGAAGGGATTTATCAGACCAAGCATCTCACCTTAGGGTGCTCCGGTATTGTTTGTGAAGAAGAAATACGGCTCTATGTGAATGTGTATCGACTGTAGGGAGTTGAAAAAATGAACGGTGAAGAACAAATGCCCTTTACCAAAGATCGACGACCTGTTCGATCAATTACAGGGCGCGAAAAATCGACCATCGATTCGGGTACCATCAGTTGAAGGTAAGAGATGAAGACATACTGAAAACTGCGTTTCACAGGCATTATGGACATTTCGAGTTCCACGTAATGTCCTTTGGATTGACGAACGCCCCCTCAGCGTTCATGGATTTGATGAATAGGGTGTGTCGACCGATGCTGATCGATCCGTAATTGTGTTCATCGATGATATCCTCATCTACTGTAACATCCCGAAAATCCGTAAACTAATTATTCAGATTAATGATCGACTCGAACCTTTACTAAAGGTAATAAGAAGCAAGTTTTGTCATGTAAATTGTATTTTAATGGAGGAAAAGATATAAGTAGTCGTTTGTAAAGGACACAAAATCGAAACACGCGAGGTGTAACTAGAGGGACCCGAATGGAACATTGTGGGTTTAAATACAACTTATACCACAAACCCTAGGCCATTCGACCTAGGTTTGTTCAACGGTAGAAAGAGAAGGAGACGCGAGAGAGGGGAGGTGGCCGGCAGGGCGGCGCGTCGGCGGTTTACGGCGGTGAGAGCCGAGAGGCAATCGGGTAGCCTTCATTCTTATTCCGTTCTCTTTCCTTTCCATTTTTACATGAAACCCGACTAGGGTTTGATCCTTGTGTATGGTGGTCGGGGATGGAGATGAGAATGGTGGTGGATGCCGGTGGTGTGGGACGGCCGGTGGTGGCTGTAGGAGTTGGCGGCAGTGGTTGCAGGCAGTAGCAGGTGACCGAAGACCACTAGGTGATAGTATGGGATGCTGACGAGTGTCAGAGGAGGAGCCGACGTGGTGATCGGCCGGAACAGGCTATGGCGGAGAAAAGGAGGACAATGGAAACCAACGGAGACGACGACGGTGGGGGCCATGACGACGTCAGTGGTGGTGCGCGGTTCGGACGGCGTGAGACAGATGGGATAAAGGTGAACAGAGTAATGTGGCACGACGAGGAAGGATCCGACTAAGTTTGGTAGTCATGGAAGAAGGTGGAGAAATGGTGATAGTGCATGGTGTTGAGGGTTGGCTTTGATCGGTCAGCCGACCATGACGGAGATGACCGGACGGTGGTGGATGTCAGGAACGGTGGAGCACGGGCGGACGCATGCAACACGGTGGTGAATCCGGTTAGGGTTTTCCCCTTGGTGCATGGTTTGCATGCGAGTGGGAAACCCGACATGCGAACGTGCGTGTTCAAGGAATTAGGGTTTGCATGGACACGTGTATGTGCATGCATGGGACCCGGTTTGAGAAGTTAAGTCCTAAACGGGACATAAACGGTCCAATCCGTGTACTCGTGAGACTAGAGATCGTGAGGGAAATATGGATGAGCAGATGGGTCAAGTGTTGAGATTTCATTTATTATATTTTGTACGTTACCCGACGTATGCTTAGAACATGTTCTGATCATGTGATCACGCGTTTGTCAGGTTTGGGATTCGGGCGTGGACGAACAAGTTCCAGAGCAAGGACCGAGGCTCGACATATCTGTGAGTTTCTAACCCCCCTCTTTTAAATGTTTTTACATGTTTTGGGGCTGTCGTACATACTATTGAGACGTGTTTTATTACACTTAATGTATATCGAGCGTTGGGGTCTAACCTGATGAGTTTATGAAGTTAAATAGTTAAATGTGGGGCTAAGGGAGTGTGTGTGTCCATAGGACGTGCATGTTATAGGTGGGGATATTGTCACGGGTCGTATAGTGAGCTAACAGGGATGAGTCGAAATTGTAGTTACGGGTCGTACGGGTATGACTAGGAGGTGTCACAGGGTGTGCATGTACGTGGTGTGTATATTAGCAGTGTATTGGGTTAGGAGTTAGCCGAGGTGAGTCGGGATATAAGCTAAATGCTTATGAATATGTGTAGGATATCTATCCTAGTGCTATGTGTGAAGTTCAGGTGCAGTTAATGAGTTATGTACGTAGGGTATAATGTTATGTGATTATACATGTGTTGTGTGCATTGTGTCGTTGTCCTTGTGACACGGCGGGTATTGTGTTTGCATCGTTGTTTTTATTACACGACAAACGGGATTGTGAAGGACGAAGTCCTTCGGAAGGTCACTAAAGGTGACAATATTGAGCAGGTTAACGATGAGCTCGGGGTGTGTCGAATGCCCTGACGAGGGTGCGGCGAAGAGGTATGTGTTTGTGTGCTTATATATTTGTGTTAAATTGCATACAAGCGTTGAGTTATATTATTTGTGCATGAGATAGTATTATTGTGGAGCCGAGTTAGATTGACCGTTGTGTCAGGGTTGTGATGTGGTGCTTACAACTGTTATGTCAGTTGATTTATAGGAGCCTTGGTCAAGGCTGAGTAAGTTGATGCTTAGGGATTGGTTGTGTTAACCAAGTGTCGAGTTAATACGTGTACTTGAGTATTAGTTATTAGTGTAGGTAAGTTTGACCTATGTCGATGAGACTGCGGGATTATTATTATTATGGGATGAGTCTCGGGTAATGAAGTATTATGGGGTATCGTGTGATAACAAGGGTTATCTATTTGTTAATGAATTTATGGACCTATTTTATAAGGACCGTGGGTCCTGAGTAAAGTTCAAGTAACTATTGAGACGGGTTGACTTTTAATTAAACTAAACTATTAGAACTCACTCAACGTAGCTGATTTTGTGTGTATGATAGATTTTTTTGCAGGTAAGCGTTGTGTTGACATATCTTGGCTTGGGAGCGGTGCTACTCGTATTGGTGTGCAAGCATTCGTGAGGTAACTTAATGATGTTAAATAGTAAATAATGCTTTTAGAAAGACTTTCGCTGTAGTTTAATATATCAAAAGTGAGTATTTTCAAGGGAATAACCCGTTATGAGAACCAACTGTAGGGTGCCCGGTTTGGGGCCTTACATCTACTCCAAGAATGAGGGTGATCGAGCATGTCACTTGAAGGAAGTGTTGGAAGCTCTGAAGAAGGAGAAGCTGTATGCTAAGTTCTCCAAACGCATGTTCTGGCTTAGGGAAGTCAAGTTCCTAGGTCACGTCATCAACCCAAACGACATTATGGTTGACCCAGCAAAGATAATGACGGTAAAAGACTGGGATATTCCTAAGACGCCAACTGAGATTCGCAGTTTCTTGGGGTTGGCGGGCTACTATTGGAGATTCATCCAGAATTTCTCAAAAATAGCTTCACCCTTAACAAAGCTAACACGGAAGGAAGTGAAGTATGAAAGGGGTCCGACCTAGGAAGAGGGGTTTAAGGAACTAAAGGAAAAGCTAACCCAATCTCCAGTCTTGGCTCTTCCCGAAGGTAATCAAGACCTGGTAGTTTTCTCTGACACTTCGGGTCAGGGATTGGGGTGCATACTGATGCAACGCAGAAGGGTGATCGCGTACGTATCACGGCAGTTGAAAGTTCACGTAGTCAATTATCCTACCCATGATTTGGAACTCACTGCTAACGTGTTTGCATTAAAAATCTAGAGACATTACCTTTACGGAGTGAAGTTTACCATTTACTCCGACCACAAAAGTTTGAAGTACTTCTTCGAACAAAAGGAACTTAACATGAGGCAGAGGCGATGGTTGGAACTGTTGAAGGATTATGATTGTGAAATTATATATCATCTGGGAAAGGCAAATGTGGTGGCCGATGCACTAAGTCGAAAGGACGTGCCAACTCCTATTAGAGTAGAAGCTTGCCAATTGGTGGTAACACGGGATGTAATGACAGAGATTGAGAAGGCTCAAGATAAGGCACTTGAAGAAGAAAACATAAAGAAAGAGAGAATGTTTGGCCAACAGGACAAGTTGGAATATAACACCCTTGGTGTGAAAACACGTTTTGGACGAGTGTGGATACTTATGGGTGGCGGGCTTAGAACCAAAATCCTAGATTAGGCTCATAAGTCTCGTTACTCTATCAATCCCGAAACCAACAAATGTACCAAGATCTGAGGAAGGACTACTGGTTGCCTAGAATGAAACATGAGGTGACGAAATACGTAAGCAAGTGTTTGACTTGCTCACAAGTAAAGGCCGAACACCAGAAATCGTACGGGAAGATTCAACCGCTTGATATATCAGAATGGAAGTGGGAACACATTACAATGGACTTCATAACCAAGCTACCTCACACAGCTAAAGGTCATGACACCATTTGAGTAATTGTGGACCGGTTAACAAAGAGTGCTCATTTCCTACCTATTCGAGAGACGTTCTCGTCGAAAAGGCTAGCGAAAGTATTCATTAACGAAGTAGTAGCATGACATGGAATGCCTTTGATGATTGTATCTGACCGAGACACACGATTCACATCGAGGTTCTAGAAAAGATTTCATGAAGGGATAGGCACGAGACTTAATATCAGCACGACATACCACTCGCAAATGGATGGTCAGTCTGAAAGGACCATTCAAATGTTGGAGGATATGCTCCATGCTTGTATTATAGATTTCGGCAGTAGTTGGGATAGTCATCTGCCGTTAGCTGAGTTCTCCTACAACAACAGTTACCACACGATGATAGACATGCCACCTTATGAGATGTTGTATGGGAAAAGATGCAGGACCCCAATTTTTTGGGGTGAGATTGGGCAGAAGGAATTGGGAAGTCTTTAGGTTGTAAAAAGAAATATCGGAAATGTTTGATCAGATCAAGGCACGAATGAAGGCCGCTCAAGATCATCAGAAATCCTACTCAATTAAACGTCGAAGGCCTATTGAGCATAATATTGGGGACCGTGTAATGCTAAAAGTATCGCCCTGGAAGGGGATCACATGATTCAGGAAAAGAGGGATGTTAAGTCCAAGGTTTGTCGGATCGTTCAAGATATTGGCACGAGTTGGCGAAGTCTCTTACCGGTTGGAGTTGCCTGGTGAGTTAAGTGGGATTCATCCTACGTTCCATGTATCTCACTTGCGAAAGTGTTTGGCGAATGAATAGGCTCATGTACCACTTACTGACATCGAGGTCGAAAACAGCCTCAACTATATCGAAGAGCCCATGGCCATCTTGGATCGAAAGGAGAAACAATTACGAAATAAAGTCATTCCACTCGTCAAAGTTCAATGGAAACAGCGAAAAGGGTCTGAAGCCACGTGGGAGACTGAATTAGAAATGAGGGAGTTGTACCCTCGGTTATTTGGCCTATAATAGGTTTCGAGGACAAAACATCTAATAAGAGTGGTAGACTTGTAACATCCCAAAAACAATAGGAAAGAATAAAACGAAAGACGACGCGTCCATGAAAACAAGGTCGGGGTTTAATCAAAGGAGAAGTAAAAGAGAAGGGAATAAGCTTGGGCTCGGCTCCAATGGGCCGATGTAACCCATGTATATAAAGGCATGCTTCAGCACCTTCTTCCCCATTCCATCAATTTCACAAACCCTGGTGAGAGAAAGCTTGAAGTTCTAGAGAGAGAAAGCTTGAGGAGCAACACCCAAGCTCTGATTTCTGCTTCACCTTGTTTCTCCAACATCCTTGATCGTTTCCACATGAAGAATCATGAGTTTTGAGGTAAGGATCGACCTCAGATCTGATTTTTTCTTATGAGGGTTTTGAGGGTTTATAGGGTTTTTAAACAAAAAGGTGGAATCTTTACGAGTGAAATATGATTTAAAACTCAGATCTAGATTCATGGAAGCTAAAAAGTTAAGGTTTTAGATCAAAATCAGACCTAGAAATGATGAGTGTTCTTGAGCCGACTCTTTAGAGTCGGCACCTGCAATATGCCGACTATCAGCGAGGAAGATGAAGAGGATAGTCGGCCATGGAGAGAATCGGCCCTTAGAGAATCGACTCCTGAGAGTCGGCCCTCTATCAAACACGCTAAGAATCGGCTCCCTAGCACAACGTGAAGTCCTGAATGCAGGTTCAGGCGACACTTATGAGTGCGGTTGGCGACTCTCCCAGTCGACTCTCAAGTGTGCCACCTGATACTCTCGGCCAACACTCTAGTGTCGCTGGCGTTTGTTTCAGCCGACTCTTAAGAGTCACCAGCAACGTTTCTGGCCGACTCTAGTATGAATGACAGAATCCGCACTTTGACTTATGTGTAGATCGGTATACGTTGAAGCAATAGATAAGGCATCAACTCCAGGTTGAGTTTTGATAGACTGGTGAGCTCTAGAATCCCTTCTTTAAATGTTTTAAATAATGTTTTCGGGCTGGTGTCCATACGTGATGATGTGACTGTTTTATAAAACGATGTTTAAAAATGATGTTTGTGACGTTTATGAAATGATGTTTACGAACGATGTTTTGGAAGGAAAGGTTACGAAAGACGTGTTTATGAAATATTTTTCCAAAAGAAGTTTATGAAGTGTTTACGAACGAATGAATGATTTTTAATAAAACGTACAAATGCTTTAACTGAAGTTTTGAAGTTAAAGAAGTGAATGTGTGAAAGTAAAAAACAAACGAATCTGCCATGATTCTTTAGGGAATCGAGGTTGTGGGTATGGGATATAAGTTATGGGCCTTACCTTTATAGGGGCCTTTGTGAGTGGCCAACTATTGTACAACTGGGGTGATGACGGTCACCAATGGGATTATCGTGATCCTTGAAGTTTGGTATTTGTGCCTCTTGGGGTATGGTACTTGAAGTTTGGTACGACAACTCCACGGAGTATCGTGCTTGAAGTTTGGTCTGTGTCATCCTTGTGATGCCATGCTTGAAATTTGGTATGTGTTATCTATGGAGCACCGTGCTTGAAGTTGGAATTGACGGTTACGAGAAGACGCAGGTTCGATGTATTCGTTTGACTTATGTGTTCTGTTTGTTATTGCATGTTTACGTACGCTTTTATTAAATGAAGATAAATGTTATGTTTTGGCTAATATTTAAAGTTAATGTTTTATGTTAAAACTAGAACTCACCAACATAGCTGACTTTTTAGTATTCAAATTCATGTTAAGAGCAGGTACGAAAGTTGAACGTGATTCTTGGCCGGCGAAAGGAGTTACCCGGCTGATTTTGAAGACTGGCATCTCGTTATGATATGATTATGTTATGTTTTTGTTTTAGACAATGTGTACGCTTCCGTATGTTGAACAAGTTTTAATTATGTTGAACAAGTTTTAATTATGTTGAATGAATGATTCCATTGCGTTATTTGATATTCAAGTTTAAGAACTATTTGGGGAAAGGGTAAATCTAATAAGTGAGGTCTCCTAGGTTTGGAGCCTTACAGGTTATCGGCATGAACACGGTTTCAACTTATAGCATACTTCGCTCGATTACTATTGCTCGCTTGGTTACTACTCATTGCTTTGTTTCGAGCTCGATAAGCTCTAACGCGCGAGACAAGCCTTCGGGGCTATGCCCCCAACCCTACATGTTCTACCAACCGATCAACGATACCCCACTCGGGCTCTGCCCCTTTGACCCAGGGGGCATTACCTGTTGGGTTCTAGTGGAGTCTTGTGCACCAAGGGATAGCCGGCACTAGGTGCAATCAGTTTTGGCAATTACCAAAATTAATCCTTTTCTTG
Source organism: Smallanthus sonchifolius (assembly GCA_023525975.1). Lineage (NCBI taxonomy): Eukaryota > Viridiplantae > Streptophyta > Magnoliopsida > Asterales > Asteraceae > Smallanthus > Smallanthus sonchifolius. The sequence continues at coordinate 18,130,809 of CM042033.1, forward strand.
TTCTCCAAGATTTCATAAATTAGGAAAGTTTGCAACTTGAAAAGGGTTTAACCCTAATTCCCGCTTTATAAATATAATCTCTATGTAATTGTAATTCTCATCACTACCTCAGACAGAAAATTGTCTCGCTAGTGAAGTTCGTGGGCGTTGGTCAGTTTAACCTGAACCACGCAAAAATCTCGTGCCTCATTTCTTTTTTGTTTTAGAATTGTGATTTGTGTGTGTGTGTGTTTTTATTTTCTATTTAAGCAAAAAACCACCGGTCACCATCGATGATTATTGCTTCAGTCACCGCTCAACGCCGGTCGTTCAACCCTTGCCGGTAAACGCTGGTCAATAGCAGTCGATGTTCGACCAGAAGCTGATTAAGATTAGAAGAAATATGTTTAGCTAGAAATCAGTTCCTGTAGAAGAAGGTATGATGAGAATCAGTCAGAATTGACTAGAAAAATTCATATAGAAAAGTTAGTATTTCGAACAGCTGTGATACCCGATCCTTAACAAGTGTAGGTCCCTCCGGGTGGGTGTGTCGGGTCGTGATCATGTGAGTATGTAGCATAGTCACCAGGTGTGGAATTCCCGTGACAAGGTGGAACAAGGTATAACGACAAATGTAAACATGATAAGCAATACAAGCTCGTACTATAAATACACGTTCTATTATAACGAGGTGTTTCAAACACAAGTATAGACACAAGGAAATGACTTCTGGACTGTTGTAGAACTGACTCGTGCGTACTTATGATTGTGGTTGCATCTCCTATGAAAATTGAAACAAACCAAGCTATTTATAGAACCTGGGTCATGCGCATGAACATCATTCTTGCGTACTTACCTTAGTACGCATGCCTCTTGTGTACTTGACAAATACGCAGGAACAACCTCCATGCGTATTTGTTTAGTACTCAACCAAAAGATATACAAGTTCAGACATTACAACTCGATAACAACAAGGACAAATACAAATACATACAAAGACAAGACTGAAAGATAAATAACAAAAGCTTGAGCAGGATCCAGAGTGCCTGCAACCAAAACATGCTTCAACAGACTCTCCCTTAACATCACCTCTGGATGTCTTCAGTCTTCTTATGAGCTTCCAGCTTGACTCCCGCCACCTAACCTTAACTTGTAGTCATAGCAGAATTTCACCAGTTTGTTGTAACGGGTGGCTAGCATCTTGGTCCACTCATCTGTATGCAAACAATACTTGTCCACCAACATTTCCAAATCTTTCACAGAAAAATTGATGAAACATATTTCATCAAATACCCTGACAATTTCTTGCATGTTCATCTTCTCAATCATTACAGCCTCACCGGTCAAAGGATTTACATACCAATACCACGTGTTTCCCAACACATTTTGAGGAATTCTCCTCACAGATATGTGAGTCTCACAGAGTACTGGCTTGTAGACAAGCTTTTTCAAGGACTTGCGTGTCACTGGATGTATCTTTGTTTTGTCTTTGACATGCCTCAGTACTTGAGGCTGAAACATCTCAAACTTTCCTGAACGTCCCTCTCTCTGTAAAGCTCCCCACAGAGCTTTAGCTACCGCATAAGATGTATTGCCATAGAGTTCACGATTAGCTAGATTGATCAGGTCATATTTGGGTGAAGAGTTGAATGCTTCTGTTGTTGGCTTTAGGTATTGCACCGCACCATAACGTGTTATTGCAAACAATCCTTTATCGTCTGCAGCACCATATTTGTCACTGTATTATGGCTTGTACCACAGGGCCTACATAGTTTTCTTAAACCGCTCCTGAGGCATACTCCTCTAGGAGCTACTACTTTCACCTGCAGCATGGACTGAGTCAGATTGGGGAACCTCAGCTGGTGTAGCCTCAACACTATCAAAGGCATCTTCAGCTGGTTCGGGTATTGTAGGAGCATGAAAAATCTCCCCATATTCAAGTTCATAGAACCCCTCACCATAACCTTTCGGGAACTCAATCACCACATCATCACCTCCTTCATCCCAGTATCACCTAATTCAATCTCTCCTTCTTCTAAGTCTGCCAATGCACCAATCATTGCTTCGTTTTTCAAGTCTAGGCTTGCAGATAACTCTTCCAATACCTCAGCCGCTAATTTTCCTTTATCACCTCCACCACCACCTTCCTTTTGTGTAGACTCCCCCCGTGCCACAGGAGTTACTTGTTGTGTAGCTAAAGCATCTTGTGTCTCACCACCAGCAGCACCTGAGGGGCTAGCACCAGGATCTTGGTCTTAATCCTTCTCTCCTGTAAGGTCAATGTGGTGGCAGGCTTCTTCCTCAGCTTTCTTGCTAGTCTCCCCTTGAGACGCAAGCTGGTTTTTCAATTTGGCAACCAAGTCAAACATAATCTGATGTTCACCCCTCTGTATTAACATCTGATTTTCCATCGCCTTTTTGTCTACCAAAAACGGTATCGTTAAGCTTGAATTGAATGGTTTGAAGTTCAAATACGAATTTCATTTGCTCTTCCATGCTTTGCCATTGATGTGTGAGCCTGGTGATTTCATCGATCAGAGAGTTGATTTGAGCTTGTTGTGTTGCAACTTGAGATTCTAAGGCTGAAATCCGTGCATTTCTTGGATCCACTTCCCTGATGGTAGAAGCTTCACTAGTCTCGTGTATCGTATCAACAAATAGCTCAGACAAATCAAAATGGTGGCCCATATCACCAAACTCAATGGAGTGAGTCATGGGCGGTAAAGTACCAGCCGTAACAGTTACTGGGAGGGATGTTGTTGGGATTGTTGTGGGTGCAACCATTGTGGAAACTACAATGGACTCGGACATTATAGGTTGGAGAGTTGTAGCTGTGATTTGGGTGGTTGTAGCACGAAGAGAGACTATTTGTTGAGTCGTTTCCTGAATAGTAGGAACATCTATTGGTTTGATTGTTCTTCGTCTTATCCTGCTATAGAGTTATGTTGGTTGTTCTGGAGTTTGTTGTGCTCGTGCCCGTGCATTAATTTCCTCCATCACCACTTGCCACAGGCGATCACATCGGAACTTCTTTCTCCTTTCAATCATGTGCGGCTCTTCATTCTCGCTGTCAGAACTTTCATCCTCGAGTTGAAACTCTGTATCTGAACTCTCTCTTCGTGTACGTCTGGACAAGGATTCAAGAAGGGATTCCTGAATATTCCTCCTTGGATGCCTTTAATCCGATGTGTCATCAGAATCAGAAGATTCGGTTAAGGTTCTTTCAAAGTCACTGTCCTCTGCACCATGACCACCATCACCATTATCACCATCATCACCATCATCTCTATTACCTCCATTACCATCAAAATCATCATCTCCATCATTATCAGAATCATCATCACTATCACCATCTTGTCCATCCTCCTCTTCATCAAAATGTTCACTTAATTCAGGTTCAGAATTTACACTGTACCATCTTTCATCGGCAGGGGTAACATAAGCTTCATCAATCAAACACCCAAATAAAGGTGTGTGACCGGGTATTGGCTCTGCAGCTCTAGTCTTCAAGAATTGTACAAAGACCCGTTTATCCACACGCCTTACCTGTAACTGCTGCCCAATTGGTGGAAGATTTGGCAAAAGGTGATTGATTAATAATTTGATTAACATTTGGATAAAGTGATTGCCCAAATAGAGGTGTGTGACCGGGTATTAGCTCTGCAGCTCCAGTCTTCAAGATTTGTACAAAGACCCGTTTATCCACACGCCTTACCTATAACTGCTGCCCAATTGGTGGAAGATTTGGCAAAAAGTGATTGATTAACAAATGGATAAAACGTGGGTACAGTAGAAACCTATATCTCTCCTCTACATTAATTAGATCCAATATTGACTTGTAAACATAGCGTGAGAAATTATAACCTCTGTTGAGTGAAAGACCAACCATGGCAGAAGCCAAATCATGGCCCATGCGTCTTTACCTGCCTTATGAGCTGAAATGCACATTATCATAATGTGTGCAAAGTATCTCCATTGGTCTAACAACCACATCTTCTTGTATGAAGGGTAGTCTCTCCGTCCAACATACCCCATTCGCTGCCTCCAACATTCGTCTATAACATACTCTGGATAACTAGTCGGATCTGTCGGTTGATAATGGAATTATAGCACCAGACGGATTGTGTCTTCAGATATCGGTATATTTTGATTAGCCACAATGGTTGTAATCACATTGGGAGTTTGTGTGCAATCTAATTCGGCTCTGTCCCAAAATTGTTCAAGATAGGGACGGGAGACGACATGATTTGCAGAGATTGCATAAGAGATCTTTGACCTATTCAGAAATGTAACTATCTCTTAATAGTTAATAACCGAACCCTTCCACTCGGGGTCAGTAAGTGCTAAGAGGTTGAACTCGTCCGTGTACGGTCTTATTGTCATATCTGCAATAAACACAATAAAACAAGATTAGAACAGTTTAATGATATTAACAGTTAAGATATAATAGACATTTAACGAAAATCTTGGATAAAAAACAAAAAAAATTCACAACACTTCCTCATGCGTACTTGTGTAAGTACTCATAGACAAAACATGTCATGCGTACTTATCAAGTACGCATGAACAAAATCCTTCACGCGTACACGTAAGTACGCATTGTCAGCGTTAAGTTCAGGTTTTTGTGCAAGTCCGATTTCGTCAATTTGAGGTATAATGTCCGTAATTCTTATTCTAATGGTGTCGAGATAGGCAATGAAACTCAATGTGACTTTGGTTAGAGCTAGTATCGAACAACACAGGACTCATTATGATCAAACATGGGCCGACGCAAGGTTAAGGGCCAAACCAAGATCAAAATCCAAATTTATAAGTTAAAATGTTGAATTTTATGTTAAACGACTCAATTTGAGGACTAGAAACATGAATGGTTGTCCAAATTTATATGCACACATCATCTTGATCACAAAAATCAGTCATCAAAAACCCTAGTCTAAAGAACACCAAATCACTGAATTTTGGATGATTTAACGGTTGGAATTGGTTGAGATTCTCACCAGATGATCTAGAGATGGTTTTACAACTGAGTTTGTGGTTGAAAAAAGGTTTAGTAACACAAAACTTTTCGAGGCAAAATGAGTAGTGGAGTAGTGCAGAAGATGAATGTTTGAATGAGGAGTAAATGCTAAGTGCTGTTATATATACCCCACCATTCAGGTTGTGCGCACTTATCTAAGTGCGCATGGTTATCCTCATGCGTATTTATAAGTACGCATGTCCTAAGCTATGCGCACTTGAGTAAGTACGCATGACTTATCACTTCCTCAAACTTTAACTCAAATGCCTTGTTTATGAAGTATTTTGAGACGTGCATGATAGATATGTTCACCTGTTATTTGTAACAAAGTTGTTTTTCAGAAGTTATGAAAATATTTTTGGTTTTTCAAAGGGAATGCAAGAAATCTTTTTCTCTTTTGTAAAGTTTAAGCTAAAACATACCGAAAATCGTTTTGTTGGCTTTTAAAGGGAATGAACTGAATACAGAATAATTGAATACTTACAGTGAACGTCTTTTTGATCAAGTCATGAGCAGAGGATCATATCAGGCTAAAACATGTAGCAAAAATGATACAAGATGCAATTCAAAGAAAATGGGATCATATCATGACATACTCACTTAGAATCAATTTTGAAATACACATCATGTTAAATCAAATTGTCAATATTATAAGATTTGAAACTATAAGCATCTTTGGATCAAGTTCATGTGAGTTAAGGTACCATTTAAAGTTCTACATTGTGTACCCCACGGTTATGTGTATAGAAGGTAAATGCATTATCTCAAAACATCTAAGATTTTCTCTAGGATTATCTGAATCTCCAGGTTGAAGTTACATCATTTAGCACAGAAAAATCAAGCAGAATCCATAAGGATTATCAAGAATCATAAGATTCTGAATCAAGTGATTTATTTGTCATGGTTCGTGAGGTTTATCTTTGGTGCATATTTTGTAATGATTCAAGCTAATAGATATGGTATTCGAAGATTCAGGTAATGGGATCCAACTATTATCTTGATGTCTTCAATGGAATATATGTGATCCAAGGGGGTAGTATATGCTTGACGGTTGTTGTCCAAACATATCTTAGCACAACTTCATATTGCATACTTGTAAGTATGGACAGTGAAGTGAACCAAAAAAATTATGCTAAAGACATAACCCGAAACTGGTCTCAAAAGATAATACTAGCCAAAATCTTACATTTTATTTCTGATAATGATCTTTTAATTTCTCTTTTACACACACACGCATCATAACATGGGTTTAAATCACAGTTGCAGAAGATATATTTAGATTTTCACACTACTAATGATTTAATGAATGCTTCTAGCTTACTGACAATTCAAATTAAATGATAATTTATAAACAGTTTAGGTAGTCATGATGCAGTTATTTCCCAATTGTGCAGTCTAAGAAAGTTTTATATTTTGTTTGGTTTTTCTTAAAAGTTTTTATCAGAAAATAAACTAAATTTAAAATGTTAAAAGAAAATAAATGTAACTTCCAATAGACGATTTTGTTAAGAAAAATGATTTTCATTCAGGATTGAACATTCCTATCATGTTGACAAGATGTTCAAAACGTGTACGATCAAATGCTTTGGTGAAGAGGTCGGCAAAATTATTATCCGTATGAACTTTTACAAGTTCAATTAAGTGCTTTTCAGCACAGTCACGGATAAAGTGGTGACGAATTTCCATATGTTTTGTTTTGGAGTGTTTCACGGGGTTGTTTGTCATGGATATGGTAGCATTGTTTCAATGAATAATGGAGTTCTAGTGTAATTCAAGCTGTAGTCTCTCAATTGTTGTTGTATCCACAATATCCGAGAACAACACCTTGCAGCAACAATGTACTCTGCATCACATGTTGATATAGAAACTGTTGACTGCTTTTTACACTTCCAGGAGACCAGCCTGTCTCCTAAGAACTGACATCCACCCGAAGTTGACTTTCTATCGAGATTGCAACCGCCATAATCAGAATCAGTATAGGCTTTGAGATCAAATGACTGCTTCTTGGAGTACCACAGACCCAATCGGGGTTTCCCTTTCAAGTATCTAAATTTCCATTTTACATTGATCAAATGAGATTCCTTTGGTTGTGACTGAAACCTCGAGCACAAGCAGACTGCAAACATTTTGTCAGGTCTTGAAGCTGTGAGATACATAAGAGATCCGATCATCCCACGGTACAATTTACAATCCACATCCTTTCTATCTTTGTCTGGATGTAGACCCTGATTGACTGGGATAGGTGTGCCATAAGTTGTACAATCATTCATTTTGTACTTTGAAAAAATGTCCTGCACATACTTAGTTTGATGTAGATAAATTCCATTCTTTCGTTGACTGACTTGCAGACCTAAAAAGAATGACAATTCACCAATGTTGCTCATCTTAAACTTGGACTTCATCACCTGCTCTGTAACATCCATGATTTTTCCTGCCTAATTTTTATTTAATTTTACAAACCATTTCAATCCTGTACCGGTTCAACACTATATGTGACGTTAATTATGATCTTAACATGCATCAATTTAAGGTTTCAACATTTCAAATTAACATATTATAAACGAAACATGTAAGTTCCAACTCTGAGATTACATCTCTTATTTTTATCATTTGTAAACACACTATCTATATATATATATATATATATATATATATATATATATATATATTGATTTCACTAAATAAATCAAGTAAACAACTTCAACTTTATAAAAAATACAATTTTTATAAGTAAATGAAATGGATTTAGAACAAAAAAAAAGATTTAAATCAAATAATAAAACCTAAGAACCCCCTCCTAATAGTTTTGAACCCTCACTTTAGCCTTTGAACCCTCTCCTTCTATTTTTGAACCCTAGACATTTCTCTACCCAAATTTTGACTAGAAAGTCAAAATCGACTTCACCCTCTTCAATTCCCTGTAATTACGGGATTCAAACTTTCCTAAACCTTTACCAACTCGTTTACAATCATTTAGGAAGGTTCAATTAGTGTTTAATTAAGTAATCTAGAGCCATTAATTGAAAATAAAAATCAAAACCCATTCTTTTCTACAAATCACAAATCAAGCTTTAATCCTCAAATCTCGTTCACTTACAACTGTTAAACGCGTTTATAATTCCTTAAAGTATCCCCTAACCTTTTGCAATTCGAATTCAACTCGAAATCCAACTTTTTCTCTCTTTTCCTCCGTCTTGGTTGAAACGACGCAAAGAAGAGACAACCTTCAAGCCTATGATTAATACAGGGCCGTCTACAGGTAACAATACTCGTCTCATTAGCGTCCTCCTTCCAGTTCTGATTTCCTCTAATCGATTCGGGTTAAGGGTTTATGGCAGGCCATGTTATGATTTTGGTGTTTGGGGAAGAAAGCTCCCGAAAACATGTATGTTAAAAGTAAATTTTTCTGTTTTTTTATCATTATTACAACCTAGACCAACTGGTTAAGACCCATCCCTTATGCACATATGGTCGCTGGTTCTAGACCCACACCCGTACCATTTTTTTAGTGATTCCCATTATAAGAGAACTCGGTCCCTGTTGTCCATTGATTAAAACAACGGGAAACCCACATTAGAAAAATCAGAGGCCACTGTTCCAATGGTAACCTGTCTTTGCCCTCACAGAACCCACCCGAGTTCGATTCTTGGCAGCTACATTTATTTTTTTACCCAGTTTTAAGCATCCAATCTTTTATCAAAAAATATTTTTATAAAACTCTGAAAACTCAGATCAGTTTTATAAAGTTAAATGATTAAACTTTCAAGATAAACCATGTTACTTGTTAAAATCTAATGAAAGCGTAGTTTAATTAATATATGTATATAAAGGAAATTAAATAAATAGTTTGTTTTAAATATATACATTTACAAACATAAATTCCTAAATATATAAATATATATTTAGATTATTATACACACTCTTTCGAAAACCCTTACATAATGATAATTAAATAGAAAAAAATAGTTTTATTACATAATCTATTTTTAAACTAAATGATTTTATAAAACTTTAAGTCAATTATTATTTCTTTATATATATACTAAGGCACATACTTTGATTTAAACATTTTACTCCTAATCTTTCATTTAAAATCAAACACATAATAATTATTTTTACACGCTTCCTCTTCACGTGAATACATAAACATCATTTGTACACAAACAAGTCTCCACATTCTTTAAATCAAACCCCTACTCAATCCCTTGTGTATTAGGACCTCCCTTAAGTTTTGTGAACCCTTTATGAAAACTCTTAAACTATTAAATCATAGGTTAATTTGAGATTAGAAGAATCATTTGAGCAACAACAACAACATACTTGTGTGACTTTGAAGCTACTCATTGCAAGGTGAGTATTACATAGCCCCTTTTACTCTTTTACACATTTTGGGGTGAATCATGAACTCTATACAAACAATTGCTTACATTTACAGAAACTACACAAACACAAATCCTCTTTACATTCATGTGTGTAAATTTGAGCTTTATGTTTGAGTGGTAGGTGTGTTAACTTTTGTGTGCAATTTATATGCAATCATTAACTATTCAAGCCGACGGTTAACAATGATATATCTATTGAGACTGACAAACCCACCCAGATTGGGGTGATTGTTACCGACAACACAATTTGCATGCTAGTTACAAAGGTTTGATAGTACTTTTGGTTACACAATATTTGCTCCCCATAAATGCCTTATTTTATCATGTTATGTAAGGATTTGTTTATTCACATTCATATACTATCTATGTACAAACCTGTGTATGCTCACCAACGTTTTAGTTGACCTTATTTTATTCATGTTTCAGGTGCTAATGTGTGATTTTGATCAAGGCTTGCTACACATAGGTTTTGGGACTTAGTTAAATTTAATTGAAGAACAATTTGTATTTCATTTATGTACTTTGGAATTGGTTTATGTTTGTTTGAAGTGAAATGAATTTAATATATTACAATTTAGTCAACCTTGAGCTCATGAACAGTCTACATGTCCCGCCCCGACGTATTCCCCCGTTGGTTGGGGTGTGACAGATTGGTATCAGAGCCTTGGTTATAGGGAATTAGGTTATTAGACACTTTTGACCTAGACTATAACCTTAGTACACCCATACAATGCCATGCTACTACATGCTACATGATTTCTCCTTGTGTGAATATTCCTACATACTATCATAAGTAAATATGCTACCTGATACAACATTTAAATGCTATCCTAAGTTTTAACACACACTTATACACACTTAGCTTTTCATGCACCCTTAAACTCACATATATAATGTCACCAACTCTTGTGATCTAAACCTAAACTATTGGGCCTAATGCCCATTAATAATAAACAAGAAGCCCACTTACCCTCCAAGAAGAAGAAGCACACTATAATATATAAACCTCACTTTCGGGCCTCAAGGCCAAATCCACAACAATTCTTATCATAACCATGAGCCCAAAAATAGTGCTATTAATACATGATGGCTGGAAGAGTGTGTAGGCCCATGAGGGATTCTGGCTAAGGAAAGATAGGGTACTTAAGTGTGTCCTAGTGACCCACCCCTCTTTCCTGGGAATCCTCCTCAGGGATGCATTGCTTATAGGTCAATTGTATTTCTAAAATACTGTTATGATAGCTCGGTGTTATGACTAGTCAAACTCTAAACCTATGAGAACTCCTATATTTAACACTCAATATTTTATTATCACTTACAACCTTTTCATTGTTTCCTACTAGACATGGACTTCCACTCTCCTTCTACCCCGGTATACCGTCCTGGAGAAGAGTCTGATTGGGAAGAAGACATCGGGACACCCGTGCATCGGTCACCAACACCCAAGCTGCTAGACCAAGGTTTGATGTAAGGGCAGATTGGATTAGGAACACCGGCCCAAGACTTCGAACATCTGGATCACCCGCACCCAGGAACCCGTATCAGGCTCCCCATCTCCACAATCAGTTACCACCCCCACTAAGAGACCCATATCTAATGCCCAACCCGTACCATCCTAACCCTTGGGTAAGGCATACAACGACACCCACTAGTGTTATGGGAATTCCAACCAATGACATTCACCAATATGTAAGGACCTCAGAATTTGAGAGGCAAAGGATGGGGCAGGGGGTAATGCACGACTTGCAAGGACAAAGAATGGATAGCCTAGCAAACCAATTAGGGTACCAAAAGGAGTTAATCTCCATCCTCGAAAAAGAAATACTGGAGCATCGCATGAAGACAGCTAAAGTTGAAGCCAGATCGGCTACCCGAGTGACCATAACGGTACTCGTCTTGGGAATTATTCTCATTCTTGTGGAAAGCTACAAGAGACGTTAACAAAACTATTTTTCCATTATTTATTGTCTTTAAATTTTCAGTTTGAAAACCATTTCCCTATGTTTTGAGTAATGTTTAACATTTTAGCATTTAATCAATTTTATATATTCCAACTCTAAAATTACTATTCATTGATTTGACCCGTTCAGTGTGAATTACGCCCACCATATTTTCATCAAAATTTCTCAAGTATCACCTCCTTCATTCAATACGATTTAGTACACTACCGACAATCTTCATCGTAAACAAATCACCTTAATATTTGATTTAAACAACCTCGTTATTTTGTTCAAACAAAACGTTTATCAAACTTTTAGATAGTAACAGAAATATGAATTTTCTATAAACATTTTCATCTTGTGAGAAAATTCAATACAACCTGTTTTATAGAAACATCATTTCAAATTGATAAATAAGTATGATTTTCCTCATTAATGTAATTATTTCTAAAACCTGGCTAAATTGATGTACAACTACTTGATTAGCCAATAATTTCTCTTAAAAATATTCTCCTTATAATAATTGAAAATTTAAAAAGTTTTTCCTTTAAACTGTCTATTTATTTAAATTATGTAACTCAATGGTTTCACTACTTTATATATCTACAACCAAGAACAATTTATCATTTCTATTTTCAAACAAAGATCAGTATTTGTAAACACATTTCCCAGAATGTTTTCAGAACCTTCTCACTATCTTTCACTTACCACTTCAAGAGACGACCCATTTTTGCGTAAACGATTAACCATCCCTGCAAACCTCAACGAGATTTAAAGAGCTAGAACCTAACTACCACATCCTACACGAACATAAACCAACACGCTGCTCTGCAACACCTGATCACATGCAAAACTCGTTAGTATATGTCGCACAAAATTCAATAACTTATGTATGCACGTTCATAAGATACACATCACGATCACATAATACATGAAACTAGTTTATTTGCAAAATCACAATATACTATATTGATCACATAACACATGAAACCAGTTTATTTGCAATATACATGATACATAACAATTGTTTGCGTGGTACAAAATACTAGATTGACTACATTGAACATGAAACTTATTGAACTAATGATACTAAGTTGTCAACACCATACATGAACTTCATTTCCTACAATACACATGACACTATGTTGTTTACATTACACATGAGAGCTAATTGATTTACAAAATACATGATGCTAAGTTGTTAACACCATACATGAAATTCATTTCTTACAATACACATGATACTATGTTGTTTACATTACACATGAGAGCTTATTGATTTACAAAATACATGATGCTAAATTGTTCACGTTACATATGAAACCTATTTGATTACAAGCTACATGACACTAGATCATACATAAAACTTGGATGTTACATTATACACGAAACTAAATTTCTTACAATTGTTGCAATTAATTGATTTCATTATACACAAGGCATGGTTATACGCTTTGTTGAAAACCATAACTCATTGAAGCTACTCGGCGTTTGACGTATTCTTGTTCAAACTTGAGTAAACTATGGAACTTTAAGTTATACTACCTTGTTACTCTTTAGTTGCTAACTGGCCTGCCTACTTAAGTACATAGTTACTTCTTAGCAACTCATATGTGAAAACAATAGACACGAACTAAGTGAATTTGTGCTTTTTGACCCACACACAACAGAAGGATCTATACGGACCATGCGGTGATTCGAGTAATTACGGGTGCACATGTAATTATAAAAATCAACGCATGGAAAAACATAGTGAATTTTATCGTGTGTTATGACCTAAAACCTATCGTGATATATAACAACGAAACTAATGTGATATGACAAGGGCATGGTGGATACACCGATGGTACTTCCTATATATAAGTGCTCTATCATATTATCAGGAGTAGCGTTGTTCGTGTCACGTGAAGTTTTGACCTAGACCAATGTTTGAGTAACCTCTTATCCACTGATAGTTATTGAGCATATTAGACTACATCTTTAACAAACCAGATCATCAAATTCCCATCAGTTCCATTTCAAGTAATGCATTTCACCTTTAGAATCCAAATTATTATTTGATAGTTTTTCTCCATAAATTCATTTCAAAAACTAAATCCACTGTCATCATTCGTGCCTAAATTTGAGAAACAGACCTGAATCTTGTTACCAGTTATACTACTCGAAGCGACAGTCAAAACTCATTGAGATCCAAAGCCTCATCTTTTCCTGATTTAGTAGCATCCAACAGTTGAATTTCGGGATGAAATTCCCTCAACTTGGGGATACTGTAACATCCATGATTTTTCCGGCCTGATTTTTATTTAATTTTACAATCAATTTCAATCCCGTACCGGTTCAACACTATATGTGACGTTAATTACGATCTTAACATGTATCAATTTAAGGTTTCAACATTTCAAATTAACATATTATAAACGAAACATGTAAGTTCCAACTCTGAGATTACATCTCTTATTTTTATCATTTGTAAACACACTATATATATATATATATATATATTGATTTCACTAAATAAATCAAGTTAACAACTTCAACTCTAAATGAAATGGATTTAGAACAAAAAAAAAAGATTTAAATCAAATAATAACCTAACCTAAGAACCCCTCCTAATAGTTTTGAACCCTCACTTTAGCTTTTGAACCCTCTCCTTCTATTTTTGAACCCTGGACATTTCCCTATCCAAATTTTGACTCTAGAAATTCAAAATCGACTTCAATCTATTCAATTCCCTGTAATTACAGGATTCAAACTTTCCTAAACCGTTACCAACTCGTTTACAATCATTTAGGAAGGTTCAATTCGTATTTAATTGAGGAATCTAGAGCCATTAATTGAAAATAAAAATCAAAACCCATTCTTTTCTACAAATCACAAATCAAGCTTTAATCCTCAAATCTCGTTCACTTACAACTGTTAAACGCGTTTATAATTCCTTAAAGTATCCCCTAACCTTTTGCAATTCGAATTCAACTCGAAATCCAACTTTTTCTCTCTTTTCCTCCCTCTTGGTTGAAACGACGCAAAGAAGAGACAACCTTCAAGCCTATAATTAATCCAGGGCCGACTACAGGTAAAAATACTCGTCTCATTAGCGTCCTCCTTCCGGTTCTGATTTCCTCTAATCGATTAGGGTTAAGGGTTTATGGCATGCCCTGTTATGATTTTGGTGTTTGGGGAAGAAAGCTCCTGAAAACATGTATGTTAAAGGTAAATTTTTCTGTTTTTTTTATCAATATTACAACCTAGAGCAAATGGTTAAGACCCATCCCTTATGCACATATGGTCGCGGGTTCTAAACCCACACCCGTACCATTTTTTTAGTGTTCCCCATTATAACAGAACTCGGTCCCTGTTGTCCATTGATTAAAACAACGGGAAACCCACATTAGAACAATCAGAGGCCAACGCTCCAGTGGTAACCTGTCTTTGCCCTCACAGAACCCACCCGAGTTCGATTCTTGGCAGCCACATTTATTTTTTTACCCAGTTTTAAGCATCCAATCTTTTATCAAAAAATATTTTTATAAAACTCTGAAAACTCAGATCAGTTTTATAAAGTTAAATGATTAAACTTTCAAGATAAACCATGTTACTTGTTAAAATCTAATAAAAACGTAGTTTAATTAATATATGTATATAAAGGAAATTAAATAAATAGTTTGTTTTAAATATATACATATATATTTACAAACATAAATTCCCAAATATATAAATATATATTTATATTATTATACACACTCTTTCAAAAACCCTTACATAATGATAATTAAATAGAGAAAAATAGTTTTATTACATAATCTATTTTTAAACTAAATGATTTTATAAAACTTTAAGTCAATTATTATTTCTCTATATATATACTAAGGCACATACTTTGATTTAAACATTTTACGCCTAATCTTTCATTTAAAATCAAACACATAATAATTATTTTTACACGCTTCCTCTTCACGTGAATACATAAACATCATTTGTACACAAACAAGTCTCCACATTCTTTAAAACAAACCCCTACTAAATCCCTTGTGTATTAGGACCTCCCTTAAGTCTTGTGAACCCTTTATTAAAACTCTTAAACTATTAAATCATAGGTTATTTTGAGATTAGCCGAATCATTTGAGCAACAACAACAACATATTTGTGTGACTTTCAAGCTACTCATTGCAAGGTGAGTATTACATAGCCCGTTTTACTCTTTTACACTTTTTGGGGTGAATCATGAACTCTATACAAACAATTGCTTACATTTACACAAACTACACAAACACAAATCCTCTTTACATTCATGTGTGCAAATTTGAGCTTTATGTTTGAGTGCTAGATGTGTTAACTTTTGTGTGAAATTTATGTGCAATCATTAACTATTCAAGCCGACGGTTAAAAATGATAGATCTATTGAGTCTGACAAACCCACCCAGATTGGGGTGATTGTTACCGACAACACAATTTGCATGCTAGTTACAAAGGTTTGATTGTACTTTTGGTTACACAATAGTTGCTCCCCATAAAAGCCTTATTTTATCATGTTATGTAAGGATTTGTTTATTTACATTCTGTAGAAATAAAGACTGATGGCTACAAAATTCTCTAAGTACAAATGCTGCTGATCTCAGAGTTTGCTGCTGACCAACAAACTGCTGCGGACAAGCTTATCTACAGCGGATACTTGTTCTTCTGCTGAAGAACAAATCTGCTGCGGATAGCCTTATCTGCTGAAGACCAAAGTTGCTGCTGATAGGCAAATCATCAGCAGCTTTGGATGGTCACATCTTGCTGCTGATCATTATCCTTGCTGCTGACAGCCCTGTGCCTTGAAGATAAATCGTTGCAGCTGACTATCCATGCCAAGCGTCACTAACAACTTTCTACAAAAGCAACTGACATACTCAAAGCAGAAGGAACCTCAATGGTGCAACAAGTGATGGACAATAATGCTCTTCTCAATAAATTTAGCTAGTTTAGACTAAACTTGTAAAAGTTAGCTTTATACAAAAGATCAACGGTCTGTGTTAGATCTGATCCTTAGAATCAAGGGTCTGTCTTGATTCTAAGTTAGTATAAATACAGTGTAAACACTTCATTGTATGTGTGCTTTTTGATTGAGTTTTCATTTGTAATCGTTTATTTGCAAAAGCTTAATACAACAGTGTTCTTAAAAGTATTCTTTCTGTTTACTCTATTATACTTGTGTAGTTGTTATTGTTTCCGCCAATTTCAACTAAGAACAGAACCATCTTGTACTTTCACGATCCTACAAGTGGTATCAGAGCTTTGGCTCAGATTAAACAAACTCACACTTGTTTAATCACTTTTGGTTCTATTCTAAACTTTCTTCAATCAAGTCACCCAAAATAACAAAAACAAAGATGGCACAGAGCATAGGATTTGAAGACATCGGCAGCATCAACCGACCACCAAGATTGGTATCTGGGGAAGACTACGACATGTGGATAAATCGCGTGGAAAGATTTTTATGTTATCAGGAGTACAGAATGTGGAAATCCATCAGGGATGGACCTTACACTCCCATGGTGGCCTCTGCTGACTCTGGAGGACCACTAGTTCCAAAGGAGCCCTTCAAGTACTCAGAAGAGGACATAAAGAAGATGGAGATGGATTTCAAGGCACTAGGAGCTATCCAAATGTGCCTTCCAAATGAAGTTTTTCATAACTTCAGAAGTTACAAAACTGCTAAAGAGCTCTGGGAGGCTCTTGAGAAGATGTTTGCTGGCTCTGAGGAAGTCAAAGAAAACGGAAGGGACATCCTGAAACAGCAATACGAAAACTTCGTATGGAAGGAAGGTGAGTCACTAACCGTTTTGTATAACAGGTCCACTTACCTGGTAGGAGAACTGCAGTGCTCCAAAGTAAAATTAGAGAATGAAGATATTCTTAAAAAGTTTATCAGATCTCTCCCAAGCTGCTGGACACTATATACAGTGTCTATAAGAAGAACGGAGAATTTAAAAACTCTGCAGATGACAGAATCTCAGCATAAAGACTTGTATTTTCAGTAATGGGGAGGTGGATAAGCCTGGAGACAGTACAAAGCATTCATTATCTGTGAAGAGAATCCAATGCTTTTGGTCACAGATCTGGGAAACACTCATGAGATTGAAGTCCAATTCTTTGACATAGTTGACCTTAGAAAAACTCTCCAATTCTTTGACATAGTTGACCTACACATTCATATAAATCTATGTATAAACCTGTGTATGCTCACCAACTTTTTAGTTGACCTTATTTTATTCATGTTTCAGGTGCTAATGTGTGATTTTGATCAAGGCTTGCTACACATAGGTTTTGGGACTTAGTTAATTTTAATTCAAGAACAATTTGTATTTCATTTATGTACTTTGGAATTGGTTTATGTTTGTTTGAAGTGAAATGAATTTAATATATTACAATTTAGTCAACCTTGAGCTCATGAACAGTCTACATGTCCCGCCCCGACGTATTCCGCCGTCGGTTGGGGTGTGACATGCTCGAATTCCTTACACATCTCTTCATTTGTAGACCCGAAGATGATGTCATCAACATATACTTGCACTAGTTGAATATCACCTCCTGCTTTCAGTATGAAGAGAGTCGAGTCAATTTTCCCTCGGTCGAAACCATTGGACAGTAAATGCTTTGAAAGAGTTTCATACCACGCCCTTGGTGCTTGATGAAGAACATAAATTGCTTTGTTATACTTTATGAGTATTAAGTGGGTCTTCAAAACCATGTGGTTGAGTGACATAGACTTCTTCATGAACTTTTTCGTACAGGAAAGCACTCTTCACATCTAGTTGAAAGACTTTGAAGCCAACAAAGGAGGCATATGCCAAAAACAGTCGGATGGCTTCAAGTCTAGCAACTGGAGCATATACTTAAGTGTAATCTAAGCCTTCTTGTTGGTAAAATCCTTGAACAACAAATCCTGCCTTATTTTTCACCATAACATGTCGATCGTCTATTTTGCACTTAAACACCCATCTGGTTCCTATTGGATTTACAGCTTTTGTTAAGTCAACTAGATCCCACACATGCAACTTTTGGAATCGAGACAGCTCCTCTTGCATCGCCTCTATTCGGCAGTTGTCAGCTAGAGCTTCCTTCACATTCTTTGGCTCTAATCGGGATATGAATGCAGCATGCAAACATGTCTCCATGATTCCTATGCTAAGAATCTCAGCATAAAGACTTGTATTTTCAGTAACGGTTCTGTGACGAGTTAGAACACTGGCATTAGGATCTCCAATGATGTTTTTGATTAGATGATTCCTATGAATTCTTGTTTCTGGTACAATAGGTTCTTGGATATTTGTTTCAAGGTTCGTGCTCAACTCCCCCAAATCTTGTATATCAAAAGAAGATTCTATGTTGATTAGATCAACTGGAGCTTCATTTCCTACACAAGTGTTAGGATCAACTCGAGCATCGTTTCCTTCACCATTAGTATCATCTTCAGTGTCATTATCATGCGTCCCAAATGTAGATGCAATATTAGGAGTAGGAATAGGAACTGTTGAGAAGTTAGAGTCGTCGCTGCCACTACAGTAATGATACAAATTTGCAGCATCTTCAACAGATAGACCAGGAAAGTTGAAAGACTTAAAGAGAGAATCATAATCGAATCCACAAGCTGGACCTGTTGGTTCTGGTGGAGTGGTGTGTTTACTGCAATCCACTTCGAACCATTCTTTGACAGAACGATGTTCAGTATTGTACACTCTCTTGCATGGTGAATTAGCAACATATCCTAAGAAGATGCCCTCCACCGCTTTTACATGAAATTTTGATTTACGATCTTTATATTGTAACAATAATGAATATGGACTACCGAATGGGATTAGGTAGTCAAGATTGGGAGATCTATTATTGATCAATTCATAACATGTTTTGTTGTGTCTTTTCACCACCAGAACTCTATTTAAAACATGACACACTGTATTAACTGCTTCTGCCCAGAAGGTTATTGGAAGCTTTGCATCTGGTAGCATTGTTCTTGCAGTTTCAATTAACGTTTTGTTCTTCCTTTCTGCAACTCCGTTCTGCTGAGGTGTATATAGCGCACTAAATTCATGACGAATACCCTTCTTTAGACAGAAAAGTCCATCATGTTGTTCTTGAATTCTATGCCGTTGTCACTCCTTATTCTTCTAACCTTCAGCTTGCATCTAGATTCCAGACATAGAATTAGGTATTGAAGAATTTCAGCAGTCTCATCTTTAGTACCTAAAAAATGCACCCAAGAAAAACGTGAGTAGTCATCAGTTACTACCAAACAGTATGACTTACCACCAATACTCCTGATACTTATGGGCCCAAAAAAATCCGTATGTAGGAGCTCCAAAGGGGTATCAATGGAGTTTTGGATCTTTGGCTTGTGGGATTTCCGTTGTTGTTTGCCCTTTTTACAAGGCATAAATCATCTGCAACGTCAAATCTCAGCTTAGGAATCCCGGTTACCAAACCGTTTCCGACAAGATGATTCATTTTCTATAAAAAAATGTGTCCGAGTTTCCTATGCCATAAGATTGAGTCTATTTCTGTTTCTTTGGTAAGTAAACAGGTAACAACTGATGAGGTGGTTGTTGCCACACTCATATCGATCTGATAAGTGTCGTTCGTTCTTTGTGCATTTGAGAAACACTCAACATGTTATGCTTGAGAACCAAGCATTCAGACTTATCAAACATAACCGAGTACTCTTTGTCGCACATTTGAGAAACACTCAACATGTTATGCTTCAGCTGCTCGCAGTAGTTGACTTTTTCAAAACTGATACAACCATTAGAAACCATGCCTTGACAAGTTATACTTCCTCATTTTTCTCCTGCAAAGGTCATATAGCCGCCTCTGAATGACTTAACTTCTTGAAGAAGGGCCATGTTGCATGTCATGTGTCGGGAGCATCCACTATCAACATACCAACAGTTTGTAATAGATCCCTTTGGATGTCCCTGCACCAGTCAACAGAAATTAGTTAGATTTTGAGACCCAAGCCATTGTGGTCTTGGGTCCTTCTGCTTTTCTCAAAATAAACGACTTCTATTAGCTCGCAATCATGACGGTCAAAAATGGGTGACTCTTTTGGAGAGTCAGAATTAGAGATTTGAGAAATATCGAGTTTCTTTCTCCAAATTTGTTTTCTTTGAACATTGCTTTTGTCAACAACAGGTGAACTAAAAGAAGATTCACCTAGTCGACAGATAGCTAGTTGTTCAAGTTTCCTTAATCTCTTATTCCATCTCCTTTTCTGTGGTCTTGAGAGTTTCACCACATGCTTCTTACCAGTTTGTGTACTACTAGAGATAGATACACAAGGAACAACAGGTTTCTTGTTCCTTTTTACAGCAGATGGTGCAACCACATTTCATGGCTTAACCATATGCTTGGTTGGTTGTTTTAGAAGTTGATTTTTGAATTGTTTTACTGATGGAGTCTTCAGGGATACAACCTGTTGTCGGACAGCCGGCTGTTTCTCCTGATTCTTATATGGACAATTCACAAGAATGTGACCGAATGTACCACAGTGAAAACAATTCCTTCTTTCTTTAAAATTTCTTTTGTAAGGCTCGTTGCTTTTGGATGTTGATGGTTTATTCTGATGAGTATTAGGACTGGTTTGATGAATCGGAGGTTGTGCTTGACATGATGTTGATTGGTTCTTGGGAGTATAATGTTTATCAATCTTTTCTTGAAAATTCTTTCCCAATTTGTTAGAAAATGTTTCTTTCTTAGTTTGCTTTATGGTTTTAAAACCTCCATAAAGCATCATTTTCAATTTATCATTTGAGTCAATCAAGCCAGGCTCTATTAAAAGGCAATTGTCATGGTTATTGACAATGTTTTTGTTTATTTTAGGTTCATCAAGAAATTCCTCTTAGACAACACCTTCGACTTTGTTATCCTCGAAACATTCATCAGAATAAAATTCTTCATCAGATGATGAATTGGATTTTCTAGAAGACTCATCCAAAAAGGACAGATCAATGTCGACTGGCCCATTGACAAATTTTCAGTTAACAGGTGGAGGAATGGCATTAGTACCCAACCCTTTGCCATTCACCTGTCGTACGACAGACTCGTAATGTTCCACCACAAAACGAGAATTTTTCAATTTTTTCAATTTTGCCACTTAACTTTAGAATCTCATTATGTAGTTTGGCTATTTCAACATTCTTTTTCTATAATTCTCTGTAGGCAACGTCTAAATGAAATTGTTGTTCGCTGATTTTAATTGAAAATTATTGTTTAACTTTTCTGAGATTTTCAATAGAATCGCTAAAATGTTTTTCATTTTCCTTGTAGCTTAGAGCTGCTCTATGCAGAGGCTCGAGTTGATCATGAAGTCTATTATTTACGTTTTTTAAGTTTAAACAGTTAGTACAAGAAACAACAATAAAAGAATTGGAATGCACCTCATTTGATTAACTGGATGCCTCCCTGATTGCCATTAGTGCAAATGCAGATTCCTGTTGATCAGCAGCAGCTGCTTCCCTTTCTTCGGCTTTCATTATTTCAACTATTTCTTCCATCAATCTTATCTGGGTTTTTGAGACAATGGCGTCTTAATTAACTCCCCAGTCATAGATGTCATCTTGTTGAGCTGCCAATGCATTGGATGATGCTCCCTGATTTTGACTGCGATTGTTGTTGATGTTCTAGTTGTTGAAATTCTTATTGCTACTTGGACTTGGTCGAGTGAACCCTGATGCAGGTGCTTTATGTTTTTGACCTTCTCAAGCAAAATGGCCAAAATTCAGACATTTGTAGCATTTTGCCTTTGATTTGTCGAACCCAACTTTGGCATTTGAATGCCCACCGACAAACTTTCTACCGGTTCTATTCAAGAAACGTTTCGCCCTTCTCAGGATCATGGTCATATTCCATTGTATGTCCATGTCTTCCATGTCATCTGGATCCACTTGATTAAAATCTTCTTTAGTAGTTTCGGGATCAGTAAGTTTTCCACCTATGAAGTTTTCATAGTCAAGCATGCAGGTAGAAAACAGTGCAACATGATCTTCTGTAATTTTGGCAATCACACTTTGATTACCAGACGAAATGTTCTTTGATGACTGCTGATGAAATGAACTTGATCCTGAAGCAGCAAAACAAGTATGACTACCACAACTATAAGAATTTTCTTCTTTCTAAGTAGGATTCCCTGAGAATAAAGCAATTCCAGAGGCAGAGGTTTTTGCTATGGAAGAAGTTCCAAAGTACATTGATGGTTCTTGAACTAGTGGTATGCTAGTGGTTTCTTTCTTTCTTAAGTTCATGTCATGTGCCTGAACTTTTCCAATTGCTTCATCAATGGTCATCTCATAAAACTTAGGGTTTTCTCTAAGTAGGGTTGTGTACATGTCAAACTTTGGTGGTAATGCATTGAGAAATTTTTCAACAAGTTCATCATCGGGATATTTCAGTTCATAAGACTTAAGTTCACTCTTAAGATGATAGAATCTGGAGATGAGTTCATCAATGGATTCATTTTCCAAATATCTAAAATATTCATACTGTTTTCTCAATAGTTCCCTCTTACTCTTTTTAACATCACTGTTTCCCTCGAACCTTTTCTGTAGAGCTATCCATAGATCTTTTAACGTATCATAACCTCTAAAGCTATGAAATAAGCCACGTGTCAATGCCATGGTTAAGGAACCATGTGCCTTCTTTTCTAAATCATATGCTTTCTTTTCTTCTATATCAAGCCTAGAAATAGGTTTAGGTTGGTTTTCACCAAGAAATTCATGTGTCGGATGTTTATACCCTTCTAAAATAGGTATCCACAAGTTTGAATATGAGTATGAAATGTATTCTTCAAAACGTGCTCTCTAGTTGGAATAGTCATTTACGTTCAACTGTTTTGGTGGTTTATGTGGAGTACCTATTTCATTGTCATAATTTAGCATACTACTGAGGTTATAGAGGTTTTCCATTGTGCAATATTTTAAAAATTCACACAACTTTGGTCTTGCGTACTTATCAAGTACGTATGCACAAAACTTGTCTTGCGTACTTACAAGTGCGCATGAACAACTACACATAAGGTTTTGGCCTTGAGTACGCACAAGTATGCAAGAGAGGATAAGTATGCAGGAAGTTAAGTACGCATCGATCAGTATGCAGGGTTACTTTTTGAACAAGAGTATCCACATGTCTGATCAAATAGTGATCTGAACTGGTTGTTGTGTATTATCAATGTGGTATAACCAATGAATCAGATTCTTGATTCTAACAAGTCTTTTGATGAATGGATCATCCAAACAGCAACAACACAAGGATTGATGTAGGGATTCTCTAATATGAACAATTGTATGGAACAAGACTCTGAGAATCACAAATGCAGATGTAATCAGAACAACATTTTGTTGGAAAGTGTTACTAACATGCTCACAACACTCAGAAACAAGAGCAAATGCTCTGATACCACTTGTAGGTCCCTTCGGGTGGGTGTCGGATCGTGATGGTGTGAGTATGTAGCCTAGTCACCAGGTGCGGAATTCTCGTGACTAGGTGGAACAAGGTACAACGACAAATGTAAACATGACAAACAACACAAGCTCGTACTATAAATACACGTTCTATTATAATTACAGACACAAGGAAATGACTTCTAGACTGTTACAGAACTGACTCGTGCGTACTTATGATTGTGGGTGCATCTCATGTGAAAAGTGAAACAAACCAAGCTATTTATAGAACCTGGGTCATGCGTACTTGTAAGTACGCATGAACATCCTTTATGCGTACTTACCTAAGTACGCATGAACATCCTTCATGCGTACTTACCTAAGTACGCATGCCTCTTGTGTACTTGATAAATACGCAGGAACAACCTCTATGCGTATTTGTTTAGTACACAACCAAAAGATATTCAAGTTCAGACATTATAACTCGATAACAACAAGGACAAATACAAATACATACAAAGACATGACTGAAAGATAAATAACAAAAGCTTGAGCAGGATCTAGAGTGTCTGTCATCAAAACATGCTTCAACAACAAGTGGTATTAGAGATCAAGCTCGATTGTTTTCGAATGTTATGGTAAAAGATGGGAAGACCAGAATCGATAAGTTTGACGGGCACGATAGAATCAACAAGCTTGACGGGCACGGTTTCTATTCAGGAACATGCAAATAGAGGACTACTTGTATCAGAAGATCCTGTATTTGCCTTTGTCAGGTCAGAAACCAATTGATATGATAGAAACAGATTGGGATTCGATGGATCGTGTACCACCCAAAATTTACACCCGATTTTAACTTTCAAAATCTTGCGAAAAAGGTCCCTTAAACATCCATTTCAAAACAACACCATTGCCACTTACAAACAAAAAAAGTTAAGTTTTGACAATTCAAAGAAAGGTTTACATAACTCTTTTTAAAATGATCAACAAGTATAAAGACCAAGTAAAAATTTCAAACTTTATGTTTAATAACCTAAATAACTAGGTTAGTTCCCCAAGAACGACCTCCCGAACATACACGCTCAAGAATCCAACTTCACATGAAAAACGACCCGAGACTACACCGATGCTTTACCTACTTGAAAACACCCGCAATTCACCACTAGTAATGATATACAACCCACATATGAGCCCCCAAGCTCTTACAACAAAAACCAACCCCAAACGATATTTTTTTATTTTGGGCATATGGAGCGGCGTATGTAGAAGGGTTTGGGCGTAATTTACTCCGGGGCTGGTGTAAATTACTTCGGCCCGCCATAAATTATTCCGGTCTAAAATCAACCTAATAGTTTAACAATTTTCAGCCTTTTCCAACCCACCGTCCGACCCCCTGTTTGCATCTTTGTGCAAGTAAACGACATTCTTACTTGTTTTATCATCCCAAAACACATCTAATACACACATGTATATAATCTTTGGTTTGCTTTACCTCTTATTAACCTAACCACACCATTTTGTGAGGTTTTAAAAACCTCAATTATTCCAATTCACCATTGTGAAGTTCATGACCTCAATTAACTCTCGGTTGAGGTTCTTAGACTTTAAAGTCCTTTATATGATCATATTTACCCCAAGGTGAAGTTCAATGACTTTAATTATCCTCCATACACCCATAAGTGAAGTTCAAGACTTCAAACTCTAATTGAAAAAAGTGAAATTCAAAGACTTCAAGCACCAATTCTTAACTCACCCATTATACATGTCTACCACTAGCATTTTATGTCAATATAACATACATACTAGCGTAAACACATAACTCTAATCACCTTATATAACACCTAAGTTATTATTCAACTTGTGAGATTCAAAGATCCCAATTCTACCATTCCACCCATTATGTATATAAGTAACAAATACAATTTAACACCAACTAACTTGCATATGTATAACACCAATCACCTTGTATAAACTATAAGTTATTTTCGCATTTGTGGGATTCGAAGATCCCAATTCCACCATTTCACCCTTGTGAAATTCATAGACTTCAATCATCTTATTTCACCCCCACCCTTTGCTTGTATCATAAAAATACAAGCTTACACAAAATCGACATATACACAAGTAATTCATATAATAACGACAAGTCTACATGTATAATAACATTTATGTGTATTTACTACCACCTATAAATACTAAGTAAGTGCAAAGCACTTACCCTTAGCTAGAAACTATTCCACTTGGTCTTCAAGGCTAGCTCCCCTAACACCTTGATCACCTAAACAATCCACTTGTATTTAGCAATATTATAATCTCAACCATACACCAAATTAAGATTCAAGACACACCTATGATCTAAAGATCAACACCCTAACATAATTTGGTTAACACAACCATAACCAAACCTCCAACACCCAATAACAACCATTCAACCTAAATGACCCGTTAAGAACTCACCCATGTTTCACCAAAAATTCCAAGGTTCTTGATTCACCAAATTGATTGGGGGAATTCAACTAAGTATTGTGTTTATTAACACAGTAAACACTTACCAATCCCCAAATCAAAAACCCCTAATTTTTCACCTCAAGAACCTTAATTTAGAAATCGTTAAATTGGATGTTAAAACCAAGTAATTCTTGACTCTCCAACATCACCAATTGACCCAATTTAGGGTTTCTACCAACCCCCCCCCCCCAAGAACACAACAATAGGGGTTCAAAAGATGGAAAACCCTCTTACTTGATGATTAGAAGGTGAGTAATACTCCAAAACCAATTGATTACGTATGAAATCTCTCAAAATTTGATCTTGGCTTGTCCTCCCTTTGCTCATTTTCTTTTCATGATAGAAACACACACTCTTGTGTGTTGTTTTCAAGACCCCCTCCCTAAATCCACCAGATTTTTAAAAGTTACACAACAGCGCCTTGCATTTCCAATTTTGACCCTTTTTGCCAAAAAATCTAGAATGCTTAAGGACAAAAGGAACCCTCCACTTTTATTTAATTCAATTTCACCCTCACGATATTATTTAAGCAAATAATATTTTATTTGTATTTTTGGTTCATTACAGATCAACAAGCCTTGGGTGATGCACACGCGGGAGCATATGCAAATGGCTTCAAGAACAATGATTACAATCAAAGGATTTCTACCGATAATTCGAGACAAAAGCAAAATGCTTTGATTTTTGTTAATCAATTCACCAAAAACATACTTACAATGATAACTTATGATCATACTTTATAATATAATTTTAGATACCTTTAAGAAACTAAATCTATACAATTTAAAATTCAAATACAAAATAAATAAAATTACATAAAAGATTTCGGTAATATTTGAGATTATCCAATCCCTTCTCTAAACCGTGACCCGGTTCACAAGTCTTCCGATCCATTTAGCTTACCTTGTGAGTCTAAGCACAACAACGCCCATAGCCCAAATCAAAAGGCCCAACTAGTGAAGAGCCATACCACCGATCGAATACGCATGCACGAACCCACAGATGCTCCTGCATCATACCTGTCGGGCTTGAAAAAGACTCGATCTCGAGTCTAACATAGCCCAATAACAAACTCCTGAAATCCCGAGGCCCATGAGGATGTCAAGCCCAATAATACTAGGCCCATTGAAACCTAAAATCTCACTCAAGACCGCTTCTCCTTCAGTCCGACCACTGACCAGCCAATGCCCAATGTTGATGTTTATCTTCGGAAGAACATTTGCCAAATACTGGACATTGACTCTCCTTATTGCAATTTCAAATTCTGTAAGACATTTCTTGTTCCCCAGGTACCTAATAAGAACACTCCCAGCATACAACCCATACGATATTGTGACCCGTAACATTTGACACTCGTCGGATCACCCCTCGTCTTAATCCTACAAGAATCCTTTACCCATCCGTAGGGATACCCGAAACCTATTAGGGTCATCCGAACCTTGCTTGAGACAAACCCACCTAGTTCCCAAGCTACCAAACCGTGGGTTTTAACAACGAGTATGTTGTTCAAATTTCAATGACCCTATAACGTTACGTATTTGCATGCAACTCAAGCCCCAAATATTTACCCATGTAACCTTGCATGACACCCATGACGAACCCATAAGCCAAACCTTTTTTGAACGATCCCCCTTTCAATAACAAATGACTTTGGAGGGAACAACCCCCAAAACCCCAGCAATTGTATCGAAACGCTAACGTGAAACCCTAACCCTGGAGATACCACTACCCTCATTACATCCAACACCGAACTGATTTCAGCGGATAATGACCATTCTGGTGGAATACACTCCAACACCCTCACAGCCAACGACCCGTTTTATAGAGGTTTATTAGAGGAGAAGGAGTTTTGCTTACCGAGTACTCAAGCCTCTGACCCGCCACCAAACTTTCAACCTTTGACCACCATTGCCACCGACATAACAGATCGCGACCTCCAGAAAATACTGACGCTCCTGCCATGCCACCGTCTGATTAAACCCCCATAGGGGTTCCGCTCCTTCCTTTCGCGTGTCATCATCCGGAGGAGGCACCTCCATTTTCGACTTTTCTCTCAAAAATCCTAACTCTCCTTTGTGAGAGAGTTTTGCGAAACCAAAGAATAAATCCTCAGTTTTAAAAGGGTCTGGAATAGGGAAGAGATGAATAGACGTGTAGCATGTGTCTTTAACTTCCCTGGGTTCCTTTTGATCTGCACGCGACCTATCTCCTTTCACGGATACCCACTCCTCATTAAGCCCATGTTGCCCTACCCAAATTTCTCTCGTTCCTGGTCCGCTAATTAGTGGTCTACTAATCCCTGACCAATCTTACCAGACTTCGTGATGCCGTTTTGACACCCAACTTCCACATGCCCTCACATCCCAACTTAGCCCCTATCTTTTCTTCTGTTGAATCATTTCAAATCGTAAATTCTTCAACACCCTTGGCTGGACCAATACCTTCTTACCTAACCCTATCCTAACTGACCGGGTTTATCACCTCCTCGCCCATTAGGCTCTTCGGTGGACTCCCTCACGCTTCCGAACTCATGCCTCCACCTTGTTGCAACGTACCCGAGCCGTATACTTAGGTTTACCTCTTTGAACAAGGTTTATGTTTACGCTTTGGCAACCCATTCACGTGTTAGGAATCTGTGTACCGGTTTTAACTTTTAAAACAGTTTTAATTAATCGAACTAGTTTAGAAATCAGATTTGCATTAGCCGAAGAAGTTGTACACGTTTATGGTTCTAAACCTGAATCACATCGGTTGTCACACCCCAGCCGGCGGCGGATTATACGTCGGGGCTGACGCGGTTGTTCATAAACACATGATCATATATTAATAAGTGATAATATTTATTCAACATAATTAAAGCAACCGTTACAAGTGAAAATAGAAAACAAAGAGTTCAAACATATCACAAGCAAGATTTAATCTTTATTAAAGCTAGGTCCATAGTCCTATATGATTATGTAGTGTCCTCAAACTGGTGCACGTGAAACATGTGAGTAAAAGTCAACTACAAGTAGTTGGTGAGTAACATAGGTTTTGACATCAAACCAAGGTTAAGTAGGTTTACAATTCAATATGTTCAAAGCATGACTAAAGCATATATGTGAAACATACAAGGTTCCAAGCGTGCAATTCAATCCTGGTAATGGAAAACTAGATACGCAATCCCACTGATTTCCATTTTGAAAAGGGGCAAGAGGATACCTAAGTTGTAAGTTGATACCCAACAAAAACCCGCCAAGGTTTTGTGGTAAGTTATAGTTTTGGATTCCCGTATAAATGATCATAAAAGGTACTACCTTAGGCTTGGACTGCAAGTTAATGAATGTACTGACATGAACACATGTAATGGTCACAGGTAGTTCAAGACATAAAGCATACAGATCAAAGCATAAGAACATAGGTATTGAATTGTGTAAGTAAAGCATTTATAAACATGTTTCACCCCAAAAGCAAAATTAGGAAAAACGGGCTATGTAAACTCACCTGTAATGAAGCTAGTAATAGTATGAATCGTTAAGGATGGACAGGTCTTGTGATCGTTCCTCACAATCAACCTACACATATACATTTGTATTCTAGACTCAATGAGAATAAACAATTCCACATCTATTTGAGTTTCTTGGGATTTGGAGTTAGGGTAGGATGTGGGGTTCGTACAATTTTTTGTAGAAAAGTACATATAATGATAAGTAAATATTAATTAGAATTAAATAGAACTTAATAATATCGTATTTATAATGTTAATGTTATGTTTAGAATTTATGTAATTGTTCTAATTAGATAAATAATATATGAAACTGAAAAGAGATTTAAATAGTACATTCGTATTTACTATCCATAACTAATAAGTAAATCATGTAATGAAGAAGGTTTAAATAAATAGGCTTTAAACGAAATTAATGAAACTTGTATAATTATTTATTTAAAATAATTATTTAAGTATTTTTTATAGGTTTAATACATTTTAAATAATTAATCTTACCGAAATAATTATTCTTATGTTTAAGAGAATTTAATAATGCTTAAATATCTAATAATAATAAAAATTATTAATTATTAAAGTAGCACAATTAAATTGCCTAAACAAATAATGTACATTATTTATTTAGAAAATTTATGATGTTTTATAATGTTTTTTTTTACTAAAACAAAATAAATGAAATCAATTTTTTTTGTTGTGTTATAGATCATGTCGTTAAAATGGTTTAAGTGAAAATACATACATGCATAACTCCCTTTGTTTAATACAAGTTATGACGTCGAGGTCGCGACTATTTTCCTTTAAAAATATATATGATAGTAATATCATTTGCGTGGAGGTAAGAACGTTCATATGCTACTTGTGATATCCAAAATGTTTTTAGAAAAACATGCTCAAACAAATATATATACACATATATTTATATATCTATATACATATATATATTTGCGAAAATAGTAAAATATATAAAATAAATAAGATATCAAAATTATTTACAAGTTTTAATAATTAGCATGTAGTTTAATCTCTTGTGTATTTATTTGTAAATATATATGTGTGAGTGGGTAAAAATAAGTGCTTAAACAAATTAGTAATAACAAGAAGGAAAAGAGGTAGGGGCCGGGTTTCGAACCCGCGACCTCTTGATTGGGGTGAAATGCTCTAAGCAATAGACCTGGGCGAATGCCTTGTTAGAGTAGCAAAATACTTGGTTTTTATAGAACAGTCCCAGATACCCTTCTTTTCCAACTCATGAATTCGAACCCTAGCCCCCAATACCACCAAATCACTCACGGATCAAGACCAAAAGATTAGGGTTTTGGCGTAGGGGATTGAAACGAGTAAGATAAAGAGATGAGTACCTGAAATCGGACCATTAGGCTGCCATGAAGAGGGCTTCGCGTTCCAGACCAGATCGCGATAGAGAAGGAGCAATTGGAGATGAAAATGGTGAAATAGAGTGGCATTCTATTGTCATTTGGTTCAGGGACTTTGTGGTGTGATTATCACGCACGTTACAGGTTCTAATCGATCGAATTAATGGGGTTTAAGTCGATGTTCGTGGTTCGAATGCCATAACCGAAAAACAAACTTAAATGGGTTTAAATCCTTTGATTAGGATCAAATTAACTCGCCATAAACGCTTGTAATTGATCAAGTAAAGTTTGTGTATGATTATCTAGCATTAAAAACTTCAAATCCGATGGATTTGGGATTGGTTTTATCCCTGTTGACTTTTAAAGGTCAAAATAGGAGAAAGGAAGGGATGAACCGGATATACACTAAGGCCCTTGGAGTTTCAAGCATTTATTATCTCGAGAATAAACTTTGGTTTAAAGGAAAAAAGGGGTTTAGAAATTACTAAACGAACCCTAAACTTTTATAAAAATGTAAAACCACTTAGTTTTATAAGTTTTTGTAAAATCAAATAATTAT
Source organism: Smallanthus sonchifolius (assembly GCA_023525975.1). Lineage (NCBI taxonomy): Eukaryota > Viridiplantae > Streptophyta > Magnoliopsida > Asterales > Asteraceae > Smallanthus > Smallanthus sonchifolius. The sequence goes on from CM042033.1 coordinate 18,162,461, forward strand.
ATTTAAATATCATAACAATATATTGTTGCAAAATAGAAATAGTTTTATCTTTATTAAAAATCATTTTCTCTAAAATTATTTAAGATAACTTTTATAAATCCTATTTCATTTATAAAATTTATAATTTAGTTTTGTTTTGTGAGTTTATGTATATACATATGCATAGGCTTTGAAATAACCTAACATATATTTGTTTATTTTTTTTTTAAATTTAAACCGTTATTTATATAATTCCTTATATAAACATTTGTTATTTTTGAAATGGGATAATTGTAAAAAACGTATTTATGTATGTATATGTTCATGAAATGAGGTGGATAGATGTTATAGTACAAATCATAGAAGAAATGGGAGTACAAGTGTCGGAGTAGGTAAAAATATAGGTCGGAATTTCCTGGGGATTACAGTCTCCCCTACTTTAGGAAATTTCATCCCGAAATTGTTTAGGGGGAAGGTCCGGTTACAAGAGGTATGTGTTTGGATTCTCACCTAGTTTTGCTTATCGATTTTAGGAGTATAGTTGATGACGAGATTCAGGTTAGGTCATTGCGTTAGGTGTGGATGGTGGTAGTGGGTTTTGTTTGAGTAGATTTAAGGAGAAGATTGCCCTAGAATGATTTTGGACTCAAATGATAGGAATTTTAAGATCTAAATTTGTTTAGGATAAAGTCTAAGATGTTCGAGTAATGTCACTAGATAAGGGTTTCACAACTAGTGGTCATGGTAATTGGAAACCCTACGTGATACGGACAACGTTACTTCCGACAATATGACAGAAGCACTTATATATAGGATATACCAGCGGCATATCCACTATGCCCTTGTCATATCCCATTAGTTTCGTTATTGTAAATCACTATAGGTTTTATGTCATAACACCCGTCAGAATTAACTATGTTTTCCATGCGCTGACTTTTATAATTACGTGTGCACCCGTAATTACTCAAATCGTCATATAGTCCGTATAGATCATTGTATTGTGTGTGTGTATAGAGGGGACACAAAAACAATTTGGTTCACAACTATTGTTCTCATGTATAAGTTGCTAGTAAGTGATTGTGTCTCTAGATGATAAAGTCAATCAGGAGATAAAGACTAACAATGTGGCATAACCCCATACATGGGTGCCCTAAGTAGATGGCATAACTCTCAAGTTTATCCACAATGTTTATAGTTCCCTCGTATTTGAACAAGAATACGTCAAACCCCGAGTAGCTCAAAGTTTATAGCTTCCCCGTGTTTGAACAATAATACGTCAAACCCCGAGTACCTCAAAGTTTATAGCTTCCCCGTGGTTTAACAAGGACACGTCAAACCCCGAGTAGCTCAAAGTTTATAGCTATCAACTTTCATGGATAAAGTGAATAATCATGCCTGGTGTATAATGTGGAAAATCAATTGCAAACAATGTAAACAGTCTAGTTTCGTGTGTAATGTAAACTCTCAAGTTTCATGTATAACGTAAATAATCTAGTATCATGCATATTGCAAACAATCAAGTATCATGTATCATGTGAGCAGTCTAGTATCATGTATATTGCAAACAATCAAGTCTCATGTATCACGTGAAAAATCTAGTATCATCAAGTTTCGTCTATAATGTGAACAATCCAGTATCATGTATATCGTGAATGCTCACAGGTAAATTATTGAATCTCACGAGTATCGTAGACTAACGAATTTTGTAGATGGTTAAGTTTTGCGAAAGTGCGTGTTGTTTGACGTTCATGTATCATGTAGGTAATTGGCTTTTAAGTTTTTTTTTCAATTTTGTTGAGGTTTATATGGGTAGTTAACGCCTACGCGAAATGATTCATCTCCTTGAAGTGACTACTAACTCATAAATTTTAGAAGGTGTAAGATGATGAGAAAGTTTTGCACGAAATCAGAATAATGTGTATATGAATAACTAATTTGTGTTTTTTGTTTGAAAATAAACAAGTAATTGAAATTTCACTCTTGTTTGTAAATTAATAAATAAGTGAAAATAACAAATTGATTGGATGGATAATTGGGTAAATAAATAAAAATCTTTTATTTATTTAATTATCATAAAGGAGATGTTCCAAAAGAAGATAATGACCTTATTATTTAGTAATTAAGCCACGATATAAATAGTAATTAGTTTAATAAAATAAAAAGTCAAAAGGAAATAATTAATCAAGTCATTATTGAATTAAAAGAATGAAATATTTATTAATGTTTTTATAAAACGATTTGTACAAGACAGGTATTAAGATTCTTTACAAGATAAAGGGGTTTGTAAATAATTTATAATCTAGATAAAATCTATAACCCAAGGGTTTGATAAAGGTTTTAGTTTGAACAAAAATAACCATATTAGTTAAATCGAGTAATAACAAAATAATTAGTTTCCAAAGAAAGTTTAGATGCCAACCATTAAAGCGAGCAAAAAATAATAACATTTATATTTGGGGTACAGGATATGGTTTCCAATTAAAATTTTTAAGAAAATGAGAAATAGAATATCTGGCTAGCATCTCAGGTAGTTTTCCATGGGAAGTAGATGAGCACCAAGGCGGACATCGTTATGGTTATTCTTGTTGCAAACCAGGCTTCAGCTTTAGCTATTTCCCTACATGCATCAAGTATTCCCCGGTCTACTTCCATCATGTCTATGTGAAGTCTTCCCGGTACCGTACTTGGCCCAATAGGCTATCTTTTCTTTGACTAGGCAGGTCGTGCCTTATTCCCTGCTCTATTCCTTGTCTCAGACACTATGCGGTCCCCACATATTGGTGAGCGGTATCAGCTGGAACTCCTATTGCACTGGTAAGTCCCATAACTTGTCTTGCTCTTGGTTCTAGATGGTATAGGTTAGGTGCTAGTTAAGGGTCTCTCGGAGGTGGTGATTCAGATGCTCGGGGTCTCAAGCCTACTCCTAAGCCAATCTGCTCCATGGTTAAACATGGATCTGGCAGCTAGTCGTGTCGGTAACTGGTTGTCTGGTGACAGGGACCCAAAAGTCTTCCTCTTGTTTTTACTCTGATTCGGGGTGATTCTCAGGGGAATGAGGAGGGTAAGGGACCATGTCTAGCACGAAAGGGTCATAAGACTTATCATAACACTGAGTTCTTATAATAATATATCGGGAGTAACACTTGACCTATAACTAGTGTATCCACGAAAAGGATTCCCAGGAAAGAGAGGTGGGTCACGAGGGACACACAGAAGTACTCAATCTTTCCTTAGTCAGAATCTTCCATGGACTATCACTTACTCTTCTGTAACATCCAAGATTTTCTAGCATTATTTTATTTTAAAATTTTCACTAATGATACCTCGTTTCTAACCGAGTTTGCTCACCTTAGAATGACACCTTAAATTTTCTTATTTTAAACATGTATCAAATCAAAGTCCTAATATTTCAATTCCATTGTATGTATACCATATTATATTCATATTTATATATATATACTCTATGATAGATGGAATAAAAAAAATGTTATGAACTTAATGGCATTTTACATCCTTTGAACATATATATTTTTATAAAACTATAAATATATATGTAGTTTCCTTTGTCCTAATAAACGAACCATTTATACAAATGGCAATTTTTATAAAAATAAATTAAGCGAAACTTTCCTTTTATAAAATTTATTTTTATAAAATATATTTTAATAAAACTGATAATGTTGAAACTTTTTTTATATAAAAAAACTAATTTATAACAAATTCACAATTTAACTTATTTGAATCCCTTAATCTAAATTTTGACCACATTCACCTATTTGACTCAGTTTGACTTTCTAAGAGTCAAACAACTCAAGAAATTTACCCAGTTTTACTTTTAAAGTCAAACAGCCCCTTTGTCCTTACAATTCAACACTGAAATCGATCCATCCCAATTGTTGTGAACTTCCCATGTTTGCGAAATCAATTAACAACCATGTTCCTACCCAATTAATATACCGATTTAACTTAATGCGTGAATTAAATCGAGATTCAAACAATTTGACTTCCCAAAGTCAAACCGAGTTGAAATCATTTACAAATCGCAAAATTTAACGCGTTTAACGCCCGGAAATCATGCATTGACTATCCTCGCATGTATCCAAGCCTATTTCGCGACCCAATTCATCTGCAGTTAACCAAATTAACACGTATAATGAGGCAACAATTGTGCTCCACGAAACCGAATTAAATCGAACGAAAAGGGTAAAACTGATCCGTTCTAATCGCCTAAACACTTTCACATAACCCCATACAAACCATCTAAACTTTCATTCGATCCACATTTCACCTCTGGAGTTCTGCCGAGCATCAAGAACATTGACTCTGTCTTCTCAGCCATTCTCGCTCAATCCTTCACCGATTCAAGTAAGTTATACAGCATTAGTTTCGTGATTTGATGCCCTTTAATTGCCCTTTATTAATTCGCAACATCAGATCCGCTCAGGCTCAATCTCAATCTGAGTTCGTGACCAGTTCGTACGTATTCAGATTGGGATTTTTGTTCTTTCGAATTCGAGGATAATAAATTCTAGTTTGCATTATTTACCAGCGAACCACCTAGTTCAGCCGGTTAATGCCCTCGACTTCGAACTAGGTGGTGTGGGTTCGAAACCCACCCACAGCCGCCACTTTTGATAGTTTTTGTACTGGAGCCGGACCCTCCTATGCTTCCCGTTAAAAAGACACAAAACCGGATTATGAAACATAAGCAGACCACTGGTCTAGTGGTTGTGCATGCTTCCTTCCACAGGAGCCACCCGGGTTCGAGCCGGGTGGTCCGTAATTAATTTTTAGAAACTGTTTTAATGTTCCAAAAATTTTGTAAAAATTATTTTTATAAAGCCTACATTTAATATAACATAATAAAACAAGGTTTACAATTTTTGCATAAAAATACCTATTTTTATAAATTTAGTTGTTAATTTATCAATTTAAATTACATACTTTTGGAGTAATTAATTTAACTAATATTATAAATATCACAAAACTTTATAAATTCTTCTTGCAAAGTTTTATAAAATATAAGTATATATATAAAACTAATAAAACTATATCTAAATATATATAGTTTTATATACTTAAAGAATACATGTAAATTTTTAATTAAATTTATGTATTTTAATATACCTATTTCAAATGATAAATAAATAAATTTATTTATTATCTATATAAATTACTTTTACAAATACACTTAGAGGTTGAATCACATTTAAAGTTATAAATTCGAACACATATTTACACCTCTTTATAAAAAAATAAATAAAGTAAGAATTATTTATTTAAATTATAAATACAATTTTCACACTATTTTTTTTAACTAAATAAATAATAATTGTTTAATTTATTTATTTATTCAAACCCAAACCTTAATTCAATTATTTTAATACTATTCATTTCAATTTCTAATTTTATATAAACACCCTCCCTTTTTAGTATAAACCACTAACACCTACAACTCCAACCCATATACACACATCCATTTAAATCCTAGACTAGGGCTTAGACTATTGTACACATTATTAATCTAGATCTGTATACATTACACACTAGGTTAACATTGTGAGATTGCAAGGATCACTTTGCTACCTAATCTCTCGTACTAGCTACACCTTTGATTCAAGTGAGTATTACATAGCCCCTTTTCTCTTTTACACTTTTTGGGGTGATTCATGAATTTTATACAAACAATAGCTTATATTTACACAAACTACACAAACACAAATCCTATTTACATTCATGTGTGCAAATTTGAGCTTTATGTTTGAGTGCTAGGTGTGTTAAGTTTTGTGTGCAAATTATGTGCAATCAATAACTATTTAAGCCGACGGTTAACAATGATAGATCTATTGAGTTTGACAAACCCACCCAGATTGGGGTGATTGTTACCGACAACACAATTTGCATGCTAGTTACAAAGGTTTGATTGTACTTTAGTTACACAATAACTGCTCCCCATAAATGTCTTATTTATCATGACATGTAAGGATTTGCTTATTCATATTTATACACTATCTACGTACAAACTAGTTGACTTTATTTTATTCATGTTTCAGGTGCTAATGTGTGAGTTCGATCAAGACATGCTACACTTAAGTTTGGACTTAGTTAATTTAAACTCAAAGAACAATTTGTATTTTCATTTATGTACATGTTGAATTTTTCCATTTGTGTTTGAGTTGTTTAAAATGAAATTGATGATTAAATATTGAAATCTAGTGAACCTTGTGCTCATGAACAGTCTACATGTCCCGCCCCGACGTTTCCGCCGTCGTTTGGGTGTGACATCTTCCAACCATCATGTACCATTAACATTATTATTTGAACTCATAGTTATGGTGAGAATCGTTAGGGATTTTGTCTTGTGTCTCAAAGGTGTGTTTCATTAATTCAGACAGCTTCCTTTTCTTGGATGGTGTGGTCTAACGGTGTAAGTCTCTCACAAGAGATGAAAAGGAAGATAAGATTTCCAAGACATAAGGATGGAAGGTATAGGAACTTAAATAAGTTTCAGTGTAAGAATCAAATAGGGGGGTTTAGGTATGTGTATCAAGTTGTAGTAAACAACGAGTGATGTGTAGATTGCATTCATCAGGCACAAAACCAAATGGATGATGTGACAAATCAAAGTGATTCAAGTTCGTATACTTTCAAGAAGACATGCTTTAGCCCATAGGAGAATACCCACTTAGGGAATTCCCAGGAAAGCATACGGATCCTTCGGTCGATTTAGATTTATATGAAATACTTTCCTAGACAGAAGACCCAAGGTACAGGCATTCACCCTTCCGGATTGCACATGTTCTCTACTAGTTTTCAGAACCCAAAACTTTGACGGGATTTTAAAATTTTAATAGGTATTGGGCCTATGAGTTTGAATCTTTTAATAAGTGAGTAGTGATGAGGTGTAATAGATGAAAGTGTACAAAGTCTTGTATGACAAAACTTAGGATAGCATTCTGTGATATCAAATAGCTATTGTTAAGACAGTTCAAACAGTGTAGCAAATAAGGTATCACAGGAGTAGTAGTTTTTGTGAACATGTAGGTTATCAAATAACATAGTACATAAGGTAATTCGTATTGTATCATGCAACGTAATACACCGGGTAATATGTAAGATATTTATACAAGGGTATCCTAAGGTTGTAGACTATAGTCAAGAAATGTGTTTCAAGTAATCCATATAGTTTCAAATAGTTTCATGTAGCCCTTAGAATGTTGTAGTTAATGTAATTGCATCATGTAAGCAGAAGTAGATAGAGGTTGGTAAGTATGTGTATAAAAGAGTATAGAGTGGAGTTCCTAGTAAAAGACACGAGTTAAACTCTTGTTTGGGACTCCTAGGTTATAGTCTAGGTCATGTGTGTCTAATAACCTACGTCCCTATAACCATGGCTCTGATACCAATCTGTTACACCCCGACCGGCGGCGGATTATACCCCGGGACTGACGCGGTTGTTCATAAGCACATGATCATATATTAATAAGTGATAATATTTATTCAACATAATTAAAGCAACCGTTACAAGTGGAAATAGAAAACAAAGAGTTCAAACATATCACAAGCTAGATTCAATCTTTATTAAAGCTAGGTCCATAGTCCTATGTGATTATGTAGTGTCTTCAAACTGGTGCACCTGAAACATATGAGTAAAAGTCAACTACAAGTAGTTGGTGAGTAACATAGGTTTTGACACCAAACCAAGGTTAAGTATGTTTACAATTCAATATGTTCAAAGCATGTCTAAAGCATATATGTGAAAACATATAATGTTCCAAGTGTATAATTCAATCCTGGTAATGGAAAACTAGATACGCAATCCCACTGATTGCCATTTTCAAAAAGGGGCAAGAGGATACCCAAGTTGTAAGTTGATACCCAACAAAAACCCGCCAAGGTTTTGTGGTAAGTTATAGTTTCGGATTCCCGTATAAATGATCATAAAAGGTACTACCTTAGGCTTGGGCTGCAAGTTAATGAATGTACTAACATGAACACATGTAATGGTCACCAGGTAGTTCAAGACATAAAGCATAAAGATCAAAGCATAAGAACATAGGTATTGAATTGTGTAAGTAAAGCATTTATAAACATGTTCCTCACAATCAACCTACACATACATTTGTATTCTAGACTCGATGAGAATAGACAATTTCACATCTATTTGAGTTTCTAGGGATTTGGAGTTGGGGTGGGATGTGGGGTTCGTACAATTTTTTTGTAGAAAAGTACATATAATGATAAGTAAATATTAATTAGAATTAAATAGAACTTAATAATATCGTATTTATAATGTTATGTTTGGAATTTATGTAATTGTTCTAATTAGATAAATAATATATGGAATTGGAAAGAGATTTAAATAGTACATTAGTATTTACTATCCATAACTAATAAGTAAATCATGGAATGAAGAAGGTTTAAATAAATAGTATTTAAACGAAATTAATGAAACTTGTATAATTATTTATTTAAAATAATTATTTAAGTATTTTTTAATATGTTAATACGTTTTAAATAATTATTTAAGGAAAGAGTGGTGTTTAAATCTCTCGTAGACCCGTCATTCTTTCCTCGAAATATCTCTATTAGAGGTACTGCTCTGGAAGATAACCATCCTTGTAGAGCTTTAGTTAAGATAAGGATCTTGGCCATAGTATCCAAGTCTTGACCAAAAAGAATAAGATAAGCATTAATACTTTAAGATTGCAGATGTCTGGAGATAAATCTGTACCTGTTATTATGATCCCAAACGTCCAATAAAGCAAGAATCACTAGAATATCATCCTTTGGGTTCACAAATGAATCCAATTACTTCACCTTACTACAACAACGATCCATTTGCTATCCTTCAGGATAACGTCACTCCTGGATACCATCCCCAGTCCTATGATACCTCAAGCCAATGGATGGAATCTGGATCTGATTTCAGCAATTGGAACAATGAAGTCCCATTACAGCAAGGAAATGATGAGGCAGAGTCTAGTTAAGCCTATCAGAACATATCAATCGAAAAAGAACCTTATCATAATAAATTTGTATCTGAACAATCCGAAACTCCAGGTTTATGTGATCCTTATATGTTTCCTGAACCAGTCTATCATGGTCCTTTTGAAATCTATTTTCAAGCTCCTTCAGAATACCAAAATGCCTATAACGATATTATAGTTGGACTTCGTGAACCTCCACCCAAATATGGTTATGAGGAAAGTATGCCTTCTTCTCCTATTGAGTACCTAGATCGTTCGTTGGGGCAAATGGACGAAGTGACACGGGAGAAAATCATAGACAAGACAAGAACCAAATTTTATGGACACAGGTCTATGAATATGGAGAAAGCCTGATGACCCTTGGAGAGGAGCTGATGAAGGATTAAAACCTATGTTGTATTTTATTTCCCTGTAATATATTTTCTAATGATATAATAAAGCTCATTTTGTTTTACTCTATACAGCTATGGTGGGAAAAGGCAAAGGTTCTAGCTTTCTTCGTAAATTCGCTCCAGCTAATTATCATGAATGCAAAACAAATGAAACTATTATAGAAAATAATGAGGAAACTGAAAGTTCTACTTTCAGAAGCCTCGGAGAAATAGGAAACCCTAGTGTTCCCTATAATCCTTCGATAAGTTTTCATTCTGCTTCTACTGCTGGAAGCTATAATATCACTCCAATATATTCACTAAATTTTCATGAGGGATACGCCGGAATGCCTTGTCAAAAGAGATGTAATCCTGAAGAAGAACGAGTTGATTCCAATAAACTCTACGTTCCCTACTATGAGACTGTTCCTTTCCCTGCTCCTCATATAAATGAGAATACATCGGGAAGTGAAAGGGAGAAAATATTATTAAACAAAATAGTTAAACTGGAACAAGAAAAAGCTGAAGTTGAAGCTCGGAATGCTTTGTTAGTCCAAGCTCTTGAAGAGAATAATTTTAGGAATCTTTAGAAACAATGATTTCTACATGTATTATCTTTTGTATATATAAAAAGTTATGTTTTTAATTCCAATCTTGTTCTTATATAGCATGTCTAAACAAACCGAAGCTTCTTATAATACGAGAGGAAAAAGGAAACAGGCAGTGGTTGAAAATGCTGCTAAAATCCCTGATTCTTGTACAGAACTTCAGAAACCGATTGCAGAAGGAATCAAGGATTCTCTTTCAATGATCTTTACCGAAATGGAAAAGAGGCATGCATATAAAATGTCTGTTCAACCATCAATTCCAAAATCTGTCCATTCTCAACCTCTGACCCAACATACTCGTACTATAACTCAATCCAAACCTATTACTCTCAAACCAGAGGGTTCTGCTACTCATCCAACTAGGAAGACGGAAAGGGAGAAGTATTACCATAACTCTTCCAAAGATGAAGGGATGGGTAATAATTATGGTCATGTTGAGAAGAAGATAAAGATAGTCAGTTATACTTATAAGATGTTCCAGGATTGCAAACCATATAACTTTTCTGGAAGAGAAGGAGGAATAGCCACATTCAGGTGGATGGAAAAGATTGAATCTGTTCTTGCCATAAGCAAGTGTGCTTTGAAAGATAAAGTTTTGTATGCTTCCAACCTATTTAAAGATCACTCTTTAGAATGGTGGAACAACATTGTTGCTGCCAAAGGAAGGGATGCATCCTATGCTATGGGTTGGAATGCCTTCAAGGCAAAAGTAGAAAAGTAGTATGTTCCCCAGAACGAAAAGGAACAGATAGAAGGAAAATTCCTTAGTCTGAAGATGATTGAAACCAATCATCAGGAGTATTCGACTAAACTCCTTGAGTATGCTCGAATAGTTCATCATCTTGCTACCCCAAAATCTAATCGGATAAAGAGATATATTTGGGGACTAATTGGAGAAATCCATGACATGGTTAATTGGAGAAATCCATGACATGGTTAAGGTTTCCAATTATGAAAACCTTGAAGATGCTATGGATCTGGGAGCCTCCTTGACCAGTAGTCTGATCAGAAATCAAGAGGAGGGAAGAAAGAAGAAGGAAGCAATTGGGTAAAGCCCAAGTGGTTCTAAGAAGCTAGGATCAGGCTTCCATTCTCGAAATCACAATTATTCTATCCCCGAATGTCTAAAGTGTAAGAAAAGGCACTTGGGACAATGTCGATCTGGACCTTATTGCAGCTTCTTCAGAATGTCTGGACATAAAACATAAGATTGTTACAAAAAGAAACCCATCACTTGCTATGAATGTGGTGAGGCTGGCCACATCAAGAGTTATTGTCCCAAACTAAAGAAACCTGAAGGGACAGGTCCTAAAACTGGTGATGGAGTAAAGAAGAATGCACGAGCATTCGTTCTCAATACTCATGAAGCAGCAGGTATGCCCGACGTCATTACGAGTACCTTTCTTGTCAATGATATTTAGGCTCGAGTTCTATTTGACTCTGGTGCAAACCAAAGTTTTATATATCATAAATTCTAACTGTTGAATAAAACTCTAGCTAAATTAGACAAGAAATAGGTAGTAGAAACTGCCAACAGTGACTTAGTCTGAATCTCAGAAATCCTAAACGATTGTAATATCAAACTATCAGAACATGTTATTCCTGGACAACTGTTGCCTATGACTTTGGCAGGGTTTGACATTGTTCTAGGAATGGATTGGTTAGCCTCTAACCAAGCCCGTATCCTATGTGATAAGAAAGCCATAGAGCTCCGTTCGTCGAAAGGTAATATCCTGACTATAAAAGGTGATAAATTATCCAAATCTGTTGGAATAATTTCCATGTTAAAAGTCAAAAAATATTTACGCAAAGGATGCTTAGCATACCTTGTATCTGTAACTACCGTCACTAAAAACAATATTGAATATGTGTCGGTTGTGGCTGAATTCCCCGATGTTTTCCCCGACAAACTGCCTGGAATTCCACCTGAAAGAGATGTGGAGTTCAGCATTAATCTTGTACCCGGTACGACACCTATTGCTAAAGCCCCGTACAGATTAGCTCCAACTGAGATGGCAGAATTGAAAAAGCAGTTAGATGAATTACTCGAGAAAGAATTCATAAGACCAAGCTCGTCGCCTTGTGGAGCTCCGGTCTTATTCGTTAAGAAGAAAGACGGTTCAATGCGTATGTGCGTTGATTATCGTGAGCTGAATAAAATCACGATTAAGAACCATTATCCGCTTCCCCGAATTGATGATCTCTTTCATCAACTTCAGGGAGCTCGATGTTTCTCGAAAATCGATCTTCGTTCTGGCTATCATCAATTCAATTTCCAGGAAGAAGATATTCCCAAAACAGCTTTTAGAACTCGATATGGTCATTATGAGTTTACGGTAATGCGGTTCGGACTTACTAATCCACCAGCTGCTTTCATAGACATGATGAATCGAGTTTGTAAACCTTACTTGGATAAATTTGTTATTGTATTCATTGATGATATCCTGATTTACTCCAAAAGTAAGGAAAAGCATGTAACTCATCTAAGGACTTTGCTTGAAATCCTGAGAAATGAGAAGTTGTATACTAAATTTTTGAAATGTGAATTCTAGTTGACAGAAGTTAAATTCCTTGGACATATCATCAACACTGATGGCATCCAAGTCGATCCTATTAAAATTTAAGCAATATACAAATGGGAAATCCCAAAATCACCAACTGAAATCCGAAGTTTTCTTGGGTTTGCTGGTCACTATCGAAGATTTATCCAAGATTTCTCTCGAATTGTTGTTCCATTAACTTCTCTGACTCGCAAGTCAGTTAAGTATGAATGGGGACCCAAGCAATCACAAGCATTTGAAACTCTAAAACAGAAACTGTCACAAGCACCCATACAGGCTTTACCAGATGGAAACGAAGGCTTTTCAGTATACTGTGATGCTTCACACACTGCTTTAATTGTGTGTTAATGCAAGGAAGCAAAGTCATTGCTTTTGCTTCCAGACAATTGAAAACTCACGAAAAGAATTATACGACTCATGATTTAGTGTTAGGCGCCATAATCTTCGCGCTGAAATTATGGAGGCATTATCTATATGGAGTAAAATTCACCATATTCACTGATCATAAAAGCGTAAAGTATATATTCTATCAAAAAGAACTGAATATGAGGCAAAGACGTTGGATGGAAGTCCTGAATGATTACGATTGCGAAATCTATTATCATGAAGGGAAAGCTAATGTTGTTGCTGACGCCTTGAGTAGAAAGGAACATTAGAAACCTAAACGACTTCGTGCTTTAAGGCTCGATCTTCAAATCAATCTTATTTCTCGTATTAAGGAATCTCAAAACTTTACGTTACAAGAACCAAACCTCGAGAAAGAAGGTTTGGGAGGCATGATTGAACAACTGGTTCAAGGTGACGATGATATTCTTAGAATGAATAAGAGAATCTGGATTCCTATCTACAGAAACGTGCGTGAAGAAATTCTCGAAGAAGCTCATAAATCTATGTATACAATGTATCCTGGAAGCAATAAAATGTGCAAAAACCTAAAAGCCAATTATTGGTGGATAGGAATTAACATACCGCTATCTATGTTGCAAAATGCTTAACTTGTTCTCAAGTTAAATGTAGGTCCTGAGCAAACTTGAGAACACTAATCTATGGAGAAATTCAAACAGTCTGAATCAAGAGACAGAATCTCTTGATACGGTATCACTCTTGAATCAGAAAAAGGTAGAGACGGGTACGGGAATCACATACACAAACAGAAATATATAAAAATAAAAAAGAACAAATAATTGGAGCATAAAACGTATGATTCTTCGATTGATATGAAAAATAAAAGCTCCTCACACACTCAACAATTAGTCTCACCCCAGGGTGAGCTCCCCCTGTGGTGGTGATTCCCTCTACAGAAACACACTCCTCTTATGAGGTATTCTACTATGTATAGGAGGCCAAACACATGTGCCTTGTTTTTCAAGCCACCGCCAAATGGGCCTGAAAAACATGTATCGAAACTAGTAGTTTCGATTGAACATTTGTTCAATCAAAACTAGTATTTTTGATACAGTAGTTTCGATTGAAAGCATCGGTCTCAAAATTATACCCAACATTAAAGATGAACATCAAAAGCCGTCTGGCTTGTTACAGCAACTTGAAATTCTTGTCTGGAAATGGGAGATGATAACCATGGATTTCATTACTAAACTTCCCCGAACCAGTTGAGGGAATGATAATAGCTGGGTTTTCATTGACAGACTTACTAAGTCTGATCATTTTATTCCCATGAAAGAAACATACAGCATGGATAAGTTGGCATAATTATACGTTAATGAAATTGTGTCTTTACACGGTGTGCCACTATCTATTGTGTCAGATGGTGATAGTAGATTTACTTCTCGACTCTGGCAAAGCTTTCAAAATGCCCTGGGTACAAAATTGAATCTTAGCACTGCCTGCCATCCTCAAACGGACGGGCAGAGCGAAAGAACTATTCAAACTCTAGAAGATATGTTAAGGGCTTGTGTTATTGATCTTTGAGGAAGTTGGGATGACCACTTACCTCTAATGGAATTCTCCTATAAAAAATAGCTATCATGCGAGTATCCAGGCCGGTCCTTTTGAAGCCTTAAACGGTCGTAAATGTTGAACTCCGATTTGTTGGTCTGAAATACGAGAAAATCAGTTGTCCGGTCCTGATATAGCTCTAGAAGACGAAATCAGTTAGAATTCAACGTCGGTGATAACGTTCTGTTGAAAGTTTCACCGTGGAAAGGCGTAAGATTTGGAAAGAAAGGAAAATTAAGTCCTAGATTCGTAGGACCATTCAATATCTTGAAAATAGTTGGGCCTATGGTATATCAACTCGAATTACTAGAAGAAATGAATGGAGTGCTCGATGTATTCCATGTGTCAAATCTGCACAAATGTTTAGCAGATGAATATCTGGTAATAACCCTACACGATGTAGAGGTAGTCGAAAAGTTGAAATTTATGGAACAACCTTTACAAATCGAGGACAGGCAGGAAAATAAATTGAAAAGAAAGAAATTGACGATTGTGAAAGTGAAATAGAACTCCAGACGTGGCCCTAAGTACACGTGGGAATTGGAGTCTGAAATGAAAAAGAAATATCCTCACTTGGTCGAATAATCTCGGGGACGAGATTAAAACAAGTTGGAGAGGATGTAACACCTGCCACAAAAATTTCCTAGATTTGAAAAAGGTACAAACCACAAGGACTTTAAGTGTAAATATACCAAAGATCAAGGTTCAAAAAGTAGAAAACATGAAAATCCAACGGTAACGGACCGTCACGGACGGTAACGGTCCGTTACGGGCTGACCACGCATGCAATGATGGCTTGCCACGTGTCCAGTGACTCATGGTTACAATCTGACGCGTGGAAACCATATAATGGACCATCATGCCCAGTAACGCTCGTATAAGTGTCGGAACGCTAGAGAAACCAAGCTAGGAAGTTGAATATATAATTTCCAAACTTAGAGGCTCATTACTATAATAAAGGTGAATACTTTATCTATTTCAAAACTTGTGTCAAACATTTACGTTTACGAAAATGGCCAAATAAAGGTTAAGGGAATAATGTTCAACGTTCTTCTACGAACAAAGCATTCGTGTGATAGGTATACGTAAAACTTGCAAGGGATACATGGGTCTTGGGTGAGAGTCCGGAATTTCGACTGGTGCTTATCTTATAAAAAATTCGGAGGCATGGACCTGTCCGTTGTTATAAGACAGACACCAGTGTATACAGTGGTGCATACAGTCAGGACATGGGTCTACTGAATGTGTAGATTGAACAAAAAGTTTTGATTATGAAATTAATACTTGTGTGTGCCAAATGATTTTATTTCAAGATAATTGTATTCACCGGCCTTCGAGCTGACGTTTCATTTTCAAAATGTTTTCAGACAATGAATAAAAGGAAAAAGGGGATACGGGCAGACATTAGATCTGACCCAGGAATGAATATTGAGAAAGCATAACTTGCACGCTGGATTCTCAGGCCTCGTGCATAGGAAATCCTAAAAAATGAAAGAGGAGATAGGACCAATAGACTGATCAACCTTGGATAGTACTATTTCCTGTGGCTTGAAACTTGTCCAAAAGAGACAAGAGATGTATTTGATTTCAAACTTGTTTTGTAATCAAAAAGGGTATTTAAATCCCTATATTTATGAAATAAATACAAGGCTTTTGTTTTTTAACTGGGTCTTGATATTTACAAATATAACTCTTGAGATTGAAATGAAGGATGTTTCAATCCTTATGAAAAAGTCTTTCGCTGTGTTTTATAAAAACTCTGAAATCAGTGTGCCAATCGTGCTCTCACACGTCCAGGGGGTGCCTGAGGCGGGGTGTGACAGTGTGCATATATTTATATGTACCCGTTATGAATGATAAATGCAGGCAAATCAAATGTTAAGGTGTGTATATACATGTAGATATATATACTTATAAAGAAATAATGTTTATACCTAAATGCTTTAAACTAGAACTCACCAGCATTAGCTGACTTTTAGTATGCACTTCAGGTAAGGTGAAGAAAGGACGTGCGAAGGCATGAAGGCTACCCTGATTCAAGACTAACATCATGTTTATTTGCTTATGTGTTAAAAAAGTGTTTACGTTTATTGTTAAAACTTTCACTGCTATGTTTTGTATTTGAATGATACGCTTCCGCTATGTCGAATGTTTTTAATTAAAAGTTCAGTATTGATGACTACGTTTATGAGTAAATCCAACAAGTGAGGTCACCGGGAAAAGGGGCCTTACAAAATATTGGTGATATGAATCATGGTGAGAGAATGATCGATATACCTGAGGATCTTCTCATTACTAAATCATTTGATCATATTTCAAGTTTAATTGACTTTGTCTATCCTTCTATTCTTAAACATTTCAAAAACCCACAATTTTTTTCAAGAGAGAGCAGTACTTGCACCGAAAAATGAAGTCGTTTAAGAAATTAATGTTCGTTTGTTATCAATGTTTCCTGGACATGGAAATAAATTCCTAAGTTCAGATAGTATGTGTAAGACATAATATGTTAACGATAAGTTTGAAGAAAGTTTATACTCACCTGCTGTTTTAAATGGGTTTAAACTCTCAGATTTGCCAAACCATAGATTAGTATTAAAGGTCGGTCATCAAGTCACGCTACTTGTAACATTTCTGATTTTTAGTATCCGTATTTTCAATTCAATGTAATGCATTTCAAACTCAATTCTAGTGCACTGTTTTGTTTCTTTTCGTACCATCAAATTTAATACTATATTTCAATGCAAATCCGCAAATTTTACTCGGTTATATCCTATTAAAACAATACATAAGTATCAAATTATACAAATATGGCGAAAGACTAAAGTTACAAGCTCTGATGTTGTAAAGTAGTAAGAAACCCTAATAGGCACGGTCGCGCCTCGCTCTGGCACGGTCGTGCCGAGTACTTTGGCACGGTCACGCGACTTGCTTTGGAACGATCGCGCCCGGTGCCTTGGCACGGTTGCGCCTCGTTTGGGCACGGTCGCGTCTCGTACTAGTTGAAACGTAAAATCAGTTTTAAACGCGAGATCGTTGAGTTTCGTAACCGATATACGTTTCACTTTCATTAACAAAGAAAATAATATTATAAATATCAACCATTAACATCAGAAAACCCGATTCGTCCCAAGAAATCAAAATCCTCTCCCTTGAACATCGATTATTCTATCCTGGAGTGAAATTCCCCCAACCAAACGCTCGATCGACCTTCTCGGAAACTCCCGAAAGCTTTGAGACAGCCGGAATCGCAGCAAGGAGCACCAGAAACCATCCTCGTTGACGTCGGAACTCTTTCCTACCGTCCTCTATCAATTCGCTACTCTTCCGGGTAATTGAAACTCTGTCCTCAGTATATTTAGTCTCTAGATCAAAAGCCCCATGTTAATTTGGGCTTCCATTATAGAAATCTTCCCGAACTCGAATCAATATTTTATTCAAAATAGTTTAATCGAATTCAATTCTAAACATGATTTAAATACAATTAATCTATATAACAAGACTCATAATAACGCTATAAATAAAAGCCCTATGATTTCAAACACTAACAATGTAAGAATCAGTCGATTCGTGTCTGTTTTGGAAGAGACACGGTCGCGCTAATCATCTAGCGCGGTCGTGCCTCATGAGACGCGGTCGTGCCGACTATCAGCGCGGTCGTGTCCTCTTGTCCAGACCCAATCATGCCCTTTGGCTAAACTCAGTCGTGTCTTAGAATCATAGACATGATCGTGCCTAGCCAAGGCACGGTCGTGCCTAATGATTTAGTTAGTTAAGCCCTCTTGTTGATCAACACGGTCGCGCCCTGACTAGCATGGTCGCGCCCTGACTAGCATGGTCGCGCCCGTGGTTCGAGCACGATCGTGCCCTTCCCAGGCACGGTCGTGTGTGAGTTAAATTTTTGGCAGAATTATAATTTTATATATTTTTTCAAACAATAAATATCTCTGATTAAATTACAAAATGAAAATAGTTGATTTTTATAAAAATGTATTTAATTCTATTTAGAAAGATCAAATATTTAATCTTGGAATAAATAGAAAATTATTTATTTAAAGTTTATAAAAATTAAATTTACAATTATTGCTAAACCTTTCATTTAAAAAGTATTTAAATGGTTAAATTACATTTTATAAATAAATAAATAAAATAACGATTATTTATTTACTTTATATTTAAACAAAGACATTTATTTATTTACACTTAATTACATTTAACACTTACAATATTTTCACAAACGATAATTATTTAATTTACTTAATTGATTTTTCAAACTCAAACCTTAAACATAATACTTTAAAAATGTTTATTTCAAAACCTTATATGTTATTCAATACTTTTAAGTACAAATCAATGGCTTTATACACAAATTCAAATTCAACTTTAAACTTAAACTTTTGTGCACACTATTGATACAATACGCATTACACACTAGTTTAACTTTTGCATTCAAGGATCCTTATTCTATCTAGTATCTTTGTTAGCTACGCCTTCAAACCAAGTGAATATTTCATAGCGCCTTTTACTCTTTTACACTTTTGGGGTGAAACATGAACTCTATCAAATTACATGTTTACATTTACACAAACAACACAAATACAAATCCTATTTACATTCATGTGTGCAATTTGAGCTTTATGCCCGAGTGCTTTGTGTGCTAACTTTTGTGAACACTTATGTGCAATCATTAACTATTCAAGCTGACAGTTTTCAATGATAGATCTATTGAGTCTGACAAACCCACCCAGATTGGGGTGATTGATACCGACAACACAATTTTGCATGCTAGTTACAAAGGTTTGATTGTACTTGGTTACACAATAGCTGCTCCCCATAAATGCCTTATTTATCATGTTATGTATGGATTTGTTTTTTTTTTCAAACTATATGCTATCTATATACAAACCTGTGTTATACTCACCAACTTTTTAGTTGACTTTATTTTATTCATGTTTCAGGTCCTAATATGTGAGATTGATCAAGATGTGCTACATATAGGCTTGGACTTAGTTAAAATAAATAAAGAACTTATGCATTTCAATTATGTTTCTTTTCTTGGAATTTGTTTCATTTGAATGTTTGTAATGAAATTTGACAATTAATATATTTCAATTTAGTCAACCTTGTGCTTATGAACAGTCTACATGTCCCGCCCCGATGATTCCGCCATCGGTCGGGGTGTGACAGATTGGTATCAGAGCCTTGGTTATAGGGAATTAGGTTATTAGACACCTTGACCTAGACTATAACTTTAGGACACCCACTTATGCCATGCTTCATGTTTATATGATTATGTGCTACATGTTATGTGTTACATGCTATGTGTTACATGTTCATTATGATTATTTGTTATTTTATTTTTGATGTCATACTTATTAAAAATTCATGACTTATTAGACTATACTTAAATAATAAATCTAATAAACAATATCCCTACCCTTAACCTAAACCTCATAACCTTCTTGCCTACTTCTTTATCATTATCATCTTAGCATGTGGAAACTCCATTGAACTAAATCTATAAAATTTCTTTATTTTCTCGTTAAGGCTTTTAAACTTTGTTAATTATTTGAGGACACGTGCAATCTAGAAGAGTGACACCTGTATTTTGGGTTTTCTGTCTAGGAAAGCATTTCGCATAAATCCCAATCAACAGAGGGACCCGCATGCTTTCCTGGGAATTCCTGAGATGAGTGTTTACTTATAGGCTAAAGCATGTCTCCTTGAAAATTATATGAGTTTAATTAACCTTAATATGTCATAGTAATCAAGTGATTATATCACTATTTGAGTACAATCCAAACTATGATTTACCATTTTATTTCATTATCTTGTCCTTTTTAATCCAAGCAATTCTCATAAGTTCTTACATATTTTCTTGTGTTGTGCAAATCTGTAGAATGCCTCCCCGTCGTGCTCCCGTGGCCAACACCAACAACGACATTGCTACCATCCTTACACAACTCGTAACTCAACTCACTCAAGCTAATGGTGCCGCCAATGGTAACCATGGTGGTAATGGCGGTAATGGTGGTAATGGTGGAAATGGTGGTGCCAACCCATCTCAATGCACTTTCAAGTGACTGCCCCGACAACCTTCGTGTTCGTCATGCCACAAGTGTCCTACAAAAACGGGCACTCACGTGGTGGAATGGGGAGAAGAGAAATAGAAGTGTGGATGTAGCAATGGCCTTACCTTGGGATGAGGTTAAAAGGCTAATGACCGAGGAAGTCTATCCTCGAAATGAAGTAAAGAAACTTGAAGCCGAATTTTGGGATCTTGCCCAAGATAGTGGTGAAAATTTGGCGTATACAACTCGGTTTCACGAGTTAAGTCTTCTTGTGCCCCACATGGTCACCCCTTTGTCCCGCTACGTTGAAAAGTATATTGGGGGACTACCTAGGCAAATTCAAGATACTGTCCTAGGAAGAAATCCTGCAACACTTGAGGATTCGATCCGTTTGTCCGCTACCTTAACCAATAATCATGTGAAGGAGGGGACTCTTACTAAAAAGGGCACCAAGAAAGTCTCCGACACTGCAACTCCTTCCACCCACAACAAAGAAGCCATAACTGAACCCTCTCGGCATAATAAGAAGAGAAAGGCTAAAAATTTTGCTATGGTCACTCCTGCTATTCCTGTTAACCAAGCTGCACCTATGGTTCAAGCACCGGCCAAAAAGCCATATGTTGGAATCTACCCACTTTTTGCCACCTGCAACTACCATCATCCCTAAAGCATCCCATGTCGCCTTTGTACTCATTGTGGGAGATACGGCCATACGGTCAATGTTTGTAGGGCCAAAGCTATTGTGGGCCAAGTCAACCCACCAAACCAAACCAACACCCAAATGACTAATCAAGGTACTCCCGCTATTGCAAATGGACGTGCATGTTATGAATGTGACAACCCGAACCATTTCCGTGATCAATGCCCAAGATTTGCCAATGCTAGACAAGGTGGAGCTCGTGGGCGTGTTTTCAACATAAACGCCAACGAAGCTCAAGCCAACAATGACGTGGTCAATGGTACGTTCCTTGTAAATAGTCAATATGCCTCCATTTTATTTGATACCGGTGCCGATAAGAGTTTTGTGTCACTTAACTTCGAACCTTTACTTTCCAAGACACGATCTCAATTAGAGAAAACCTTCACTGTCGAAATAGCAAATGGTGATTCACTTACAATCGAGTCTATTATCTATGACTGTTCTCTAGAACTTAATGAACATACATTCCCAATCAATCTTGTACCAATGCCATTAGGAAGTTTTGATATCATCATAGGCATGGATTGGCTATCAAATCATCATGCCGAAGTCATCTGTTTCGAGAAGTGTATTCGAATACCTTTACCATCGGGAGAAACACTAAGAGTCTTTGGTGAAAAGCCTTGCAAAGGGCTTAAATTAATGTCATGCACTACTGCTCAAAGGTACTTACGAAAGAAGTACGTGGCCTTTTTGGCCCATATCGTTCAAAAAGATGTCAAAAAGAAGAGTATTCAAGACATCCCCATTATCCGAGATTTTCCTGAAGTGTTCCCCGAAGATTTATCCGGTCTTCCACCCGTTCGACAAGTAGAATTTCGCATTGATCTTGTGCCCGGAGCTAACCCCGTGGCTAGAGCTCCATACCGTCTTGCACCTTCTGAAATGCAGGAACTTGCAAGTCAACTCCAAGAGCTCTCCGACAAGAGATTCATTCATCCAAGTCATTCACCGTGGGGTGCACTCGTCTTATTCGTCAAAAAGAAGGATGGATCATTTCGCATGTGTATTGACTACCGCGAACTGAACAAGCTTACTATCAAAAACCGTTATCCTTTGCCTAGAATTGATGACCTCTTTGATCAACTTCAAGGTTCTACTTGCTTCTCGAAGATTGACCTTCGATCTGGTTATCACCAACTCCGTGTGCAAGAAGACGATATTCCAAAGACTGCCTTCCGAACAAGGTATGGTCATTACGAGTTCATGGTTATGCCTTTTGGACTAACCAATGCACCCGTAGTTTTCATGGACCTCATGAATCGTGTGTGCAAACCGTACCTTGATAAGTTCGTGATCGTTTTCATCGATGACATCTTAATCTATTCCAAGACTAAAGCCGATCATGAGCAACATCTTAGATGGGTTTTGGATCTCTTGAAGAAAGAACAACTATATGCCAAATTCTCCAAATGTGAATTTTGGTTAAAAGAAGTTCAATTTCTTAGTCATATCGTCAACGACAAGGGTATTCATGTTGACCCTGCTAAGATCGAAACGGTTAAGAATTGGAATGCCCCGAAGACTCCCACTGAAGTTCGTTCATTTCTTGGTCTTGCGGGATATTACCGTCGTTTCATCTCAAACTTCTCAAAGATTGTCGTCCCTCTCACCGCTTTGACCCACAAGGGTAAAACTTATGAATGGGGACCAAAATAAGAAGAAGCTTTCCAAACCCTTAAGCAAAAGTTGTGCAATGCTCCCATTTTGACTCTCCCTGATGGGAATGATGATCTAGTTGTCTACTATGATGCTTCTAACCAAGGTCTCGGTTGTGTCCTCATGCAACGAGGCAAAGTAATCACTTACGCATCAAGGCAACTTAAGATTCATGAGAAAAATTATACGACGCACGATCTCGAGTTAGGTGCGGTCGTATTCGCATTGAAGATTTGGGGACATTATCTCTATGGCACAAAATGTGTGGTGTTCACCGATCACAAAAGTCTTCAACATATCTTCAATCAAAAGGAACTCAATATGAGGCAACGACGTTAGGTCGAACTCCTTAATGACCATGACTGCGAGATTTGTTACCATCCCGGCAAAGCGAATGTTGTAGCCGAGGCTTTGAGTCGAAAGGATCATGTCATGCTTCAATGTCTCCGAATTCAAACCGACATTCAAAACCGCATCTTAGAAGCTCAACACATCTCAGCCACCGAGGGTAACATGTATGAGGAAATGTCGTGTGGTGTTGAACTTCAACTTGAATCAAAATCCAATGGCTTACTTTATTACTTGAACCGTATTTGGGTTCCCAATCGCGATGATCTCCGTACATTTCTTATGAACGAGGCTCACAAGACTCGTTATTCTATTCATCCTGGTGCGGATAAAATGTACCAAGATCTTCGCCAACAATATTGGTGGCCCAGTATGAAAAAGGACATTGCTCTCTATGTTGCCAAATGCCTAACGTGCTCCAAGGTTAAAGCCGAACACCAACGTCCTTCCAGATTACTTGAACAACCGGAAATTCATGTATGGAAATGGGAGAACTTAGCCATGGATTTTATTACCAAACTTCCTCGCACCTCGAGTGGCTATGATAGCATTTGGGTGATCATTGATCATCTCACCAAATCTGCTCATTTCTTGCCCATCCGTGAAGACTATCGGGTTGAGAAACTAGCCCGAATTTACATTGATGAAATTGTGAGCCGTCATGGGGTTCCCTTAAACATAATCTCCGATAGAGATGCTCGGTTCACCTCTCGCTTTTGGTAATCTCTCCAAACTGCTCTTGGTACACGGTTGGATTTGAGCACGGCCTACCATCCTCAAACTGATGGTCAGACCGAGCGAACAATCCAAACTCTTGAAGATATGCTTAGAGCTTGTGTAATTGATTTGGTGGCAATTGGGATTCACATCTATCCCTAATCGAGTTCTCTTACAATAATAGCTACCACACGAGTATCAACATGGCTCCATTTGAAGCTCTCTATGGTCGCAAGTGCCGTTCTCCTATCTGTTGGAACGAGATTGGTGAAGCACAAATCACCGGTCCCGAGCTAATTCAAGAAACATCCAATAAGATCATTCAAATCCGTGACAACATTCGAGTAGCGAGGAGTCGGCAAAAGAGTTATGCCGACAAACATCGAAAACCCATGAAATTCCAAGTCGGTGACCTTGTTCTTCTTAAGGTGTCTCCGTGGAAGGGTGTGATCCGCTTTGGAAAGAAAGGCAAGTTAGCACCTCGCTATGTTGGTCCACTCAAAATCCTAGAAAGGATTGGGAAAGTGGCTTACAAACTCGAGTTACCTCCATCTCTTGGCAATGTGCATCCTACATTTCATGTATCTAATCTGAAGAAATGTCTCGCTGATGAGAATCTCCATATACCACTTGATGACGTGCGCATTGATGAAACGATGCACTTCGTTGAGAAACCGGTAGAAATTATGGATCGTGAAATCAAGCAACTCAAGCGAAGTCGTATTCCTATTGTCAAAGTTCGTTGGGAGTCTAAGCATGGTCCTGAATTCACTTGGGAACGAGACCAAATGAAGCTCAAGTACCCCCATCTTTTTACTGATACCGTAGCTTCCTCTAGCTAAATTTCGGGACGAAATTCCCTGAACATGGGGAGACTGTAACATTTCAGATTTTTAGTATCCATATTTTCAATTCAATGTAATGCATTTCAAACTCAATTCTAGTGCACTGTTTTGTTTCTTTCCGTACCATCAATTTAATACTATATTTCAATGCAAATCCGCAAATTTTACTCGGTTATATCCTATTAAAACAATACATAAGTATCAAATTATACAAATATGGCGAAACACTAAAGTTACAAGCTCTGATGTGGAAAAGTAGCAAGAAACCCTAATAGGCACGGTCGCGCCTCGTTGTGGCACGGTCGCGCTGAGTGCTTTGGCACGGTCGCGCGACTTGCTTTGGAACGATCGCACCCGGTGCCATGGCACGGTCGTGCCTCGTTTGGGCACGGTCGCGTCTCGTACCAGTTGAAACGTAAAATCAGTTTTAAACGCGAGATCGTTGAGTTTCGTAACCGTTATACGTTTCACTTTCATTAACAAAGAAAATAATATTATCAATATCAACCATTAACATCAGAAAACCTGATTCGTCCCAAGAAATCAAAATCCTCTCCCTTGAACATTGATTATTCTATCCTGGGGTGAAATTCCCCCAACCAAACGCTCCATCGACCTTCTCGGAAACTCCCGAAAGCTTTGAGACAGCCGGAATCGCAGCAAGGAGCACCGGAAACCATCCGCGTCAACGCCGGAACTCTTTCTTACCGTCCTCTATCAATTCGCTACTCTTCCGGGTAATTGAAACTCTGTCCTCAGTCTATTTCGTTTCTAGATCAAAAGCCCCATGTTAATTTGGGCTTCCATTATAGAAATCTTCCCGAACCCGAATCTATATTTTATTCAAAATAGTTTAATCGAATTCAATTCTAAACATGATTTAAATACAATTAATCTATATAACAAGACTCGTAATAACGCTATAAATAAAAGCCCTATGATTTCAAACACTAACAATGTAAGAATCAGTCGATTCGTGTCTGTTTTGGAAGAGACACGGTCGCGCTAATCATCTAGCGCGGTCGTGCCTCATGAGACGCGGTCGTGCCGACTATCAGCGCGGTCTTGTCCTCCTGTCCAGACCGAATCATGCCCTTTGGCTAAACTCAGTCGTGTCTTAGAATCATAGACACGATCGTACCTGGCCAAGGCACGGTCGTGCCTAATGATTTTGTTAATTAAGCCCTCTGGTTGATCAACACGGTCGCACCCTGACTAGCATGGTCGCGCCCGTGGTTCGAGCACGATCGTGCCCTTCCCAGGCACGGTCGTGTGTGAGTTAAATTTTTGGCAGAATTATAATTTTATATATTTTTTCAAACAATAAATATCTCTGATTAAATTACAAAATGAAAATAGTTGATTTTTATAAAAATGTATTTATCTCTATTTAGAAAAGATCAAATATTTAATCTTGGAATAAATAGAAAATTGTTTATTTAAAGTTTATAAAAATTAAATTTACAATTATTCCTAAACCTTTCATTTAAAAAGTATTTAAATGGTTAGGTTACATTTTATAAATAAATAAATAAAATAACGAATATTTATTTACTTTATATTTAAACAAAGACATTTATTTATTTATACTTAATTACACTTAACACTTACAATATTTTCACAAACGATAATTATTTAATTTACTTAATTGATTTTTCAAACTCAAACCTTAAACAAAATACTTTAAAAATGTTTATGTCAAAACCTTATATGTTATTCAATACTTTTAAGTACAAATAAATGGCCTTATACACAAATTCAAATTCAACTTTAAACTTAAACTTTTGTGCACACTATTGATACAATACGCATTACACACTAGGTTAACTTGTGCATTCAAGGATCCTTATTCTATCAAGTGAGTATTTCATAGCCCCTTTTACTCTTTTACACTTTTGGGTGAAACATGAACTCTATCAAATTACATGTTTACATTTACACAAACAACACAAATACAAATCCTATTTACATTCATGTGTGCAATTTGAGCTTTATGCCCGAGTGCTATGTATCTTTGTTAGCTACGCCTTCAAACCAAGTGAGTATTTCATAGCGCCTTTTACTCTTTTACACTTTTGGGGTGAAACATGAACTCTATCAAATTACATGTTTACATTTACACAAGCAACACAAATACAAATCTTATTTACATTCATGTGTGCAATTTGAGCTTTATGCCCGAGTGCTATGTGTGCTAACTTTGTGAACACTTATTTGCAATCATTAACTATTCAAGCTGACGGTTTTCAATGATAGATCAATTGAGTCTGACAAACCCACCCAGATTGGGGTGATTGATACCGACAACACAATTTTGCATGCTAGTTACAAAGGTTTGATTGTACTTGGTTACACAATAGCTGCTCCCCATAAATGCCTTATTTATCATGTTATGTATGGATTTGTTTTTTTTTCAAACTATATGCTATCTATATACAAACCTGTGTTATACTCACCAACTTTTTAATTGACTTTAGTTTATTCATGTTTCAGATCCTAATATGTGAGATTGATCAAGATGTGCTACATATAGGCTTGGACTTAGTTAAAATAAATAAAGAACTTATGCATTTCAATTATGTTTCTTTTCTTGGAATTTGTTTCATTTGAATGTTTGTAATGAAATTTGACAATTAATATATTTCAATTTAGTCAACCTTGTGCTTATGAACAGTCTACATGTCCCGCCCCGATGATTCCGCCATCGGTCGGGGTGTGACACTACTATGAAATATTGACAACAAAAGTGGGTTATGTAATGGAACTAAACTACATGTGATATCGCCCGATAATCGTGTTATAGAAGCGGAGATCATATCTGGAAGTAATATAGGGAATCACACTTTTATCCCAAGAATTGGTTTGACATATTTAGACAAAAGGATTCCTTTCAACTTTCAAAGAAGATAATTTCCATTTGCTACATGTTTTGTAATGATAATCACTGCGTCAAAAATTGCCTATGGCCACACAAAAAATGTGTGACCGTAGGCCTTTCACCACACTTCTTTTTCCAGCTCAAGTGTGACCAAAGCTCGAGTCATCGTAGGTATCATACGGCCACACACGCTTTTTAGAGGTCGTAGCAGCTTAAAAGTGTGGCTAAAGGGTATTAAAATTTCTTGCTAGAATCAAGCATTCCCTCCATTAAGTGTGGCTAAAGGGTAGCAACGGCCACATGACTTTACTTTAAGTGTGGCTAATGGGTCGCAACGACCACATGAATTTACTAAAAAGTTTGTTTTAGCCACACTTATTTAATAAAACCGTGGCAAAAGGGTTGTTGTGATCAAGCATTTTGTCCCAATAAGTGTGGCTAAATGGTAACAACAGCCACATGAATTTACTTTAAGTGTGGTCGTTTATATTATATAGTCACATGAATTTATTGTAAGAGTGGCTAAAATCTTTTACTTGACACACAAAAAATTATTGTAATTTTAAGTGTGGCTATTGTCTAGCCGTTGGTCACACATAATTGTTTTTTCCCATGATGTTTGGTATCATCCGTCACAATAACAAAAAACAAAGTGACTATGGTGTGGCTAATGGTTAATTTATAGCCCCACGAATTTTGTAATTTTAAGTGTGGCTGTTGTCTTACCTTTGGTCACACATATTTTTTCTCCAAGACGTTTGCTATCATTTCGTCACACAAACAAAGAAACAAAGTGACTATGATGTGGCTAATGGTTATTTATAGCCACATGAAATTTTAGAATTTTAAGTGTGGCTATTGTCTTACCTTTCGTCACGCATAAAGTTTTTTCCCGTGACGTTGGCTATCATTCAGTCACACCAACAAAAAACAAAGTGAGTATGGTGTGGCTAATGGTTATTTATAGCCACACGAAATTTGTAATTATAAGTGTGGCTATTGCCTAACCTTTGGTCACACATAATTTTTTCCCATGACTTTTGGTATCATTCCGTCACAGAAGCAAAAAACAAAGTTACTTTGGTGTGGATAATGGTCATTTATAGCCACACGAAATTTTTTATTTTAAGTGTGACTATTGTCTTATCTTTGGTCACACATATAGTTTTTTTTTCCCACGACGTTGGCTATTATTACGTAACATAAACATAAAACAAAGTAACTATGGTGTGGCTAATGGTTATTTATGGCCACACGAAATTT
Organism: Smallanthus sonchifolius; assembly: GCA_023525975.1. NCBI lineage: Eukaryota > Viridiplantae > Streptophyta > Magnoliopsida > Asterales > Asteraceae > Smallanthus > Smallanthus sonchifolius. The sequence goes on from CM042033.1 coordinate 18,191,404, forward strand.
TATAATTTTAAGTGTGGTTATTGTATTACCTTTGGTCACACATATTTACTGGGGTTCTATGTGACCATTTTTATGTAATTTGCCATTTTATTTTTATTTTTTTGTATATAATAATTAAAAACAGCAGTAAACATGCATGAGAAAACCATATTAAGAATAATAAACCAAAATCTATATATAATTTTTTAACTTAAATACTAAAGAATGTCTATATGTTGCCTGCTAGTTTTCTTGTTGTTCGTTGCTGTTTTTTCATGTCTTCTATCGTTGTAAAAGTTTTCTTTTGCTTCTTAGCAACTTTAATTGTAGTGTTTTTTAGTTTGATTGGATGGTGGATCTCGTAGCTGGAGCAACAAAACATGGAAACAAATATTAATACATGTTTTAGTTGCATTTAATCAGATATTAATTAAGGAACAAACCTGCTGGTCACTTTTGACAAGAAATTTCGGCCAAGGAACAAAAGAACATACTGCGTCCTCAACCATTTTGAACTCACTAGTTTCTACCGGTAAAAATGTTGCCCCTTTATAGATTCATCAATAGAAACTCTATAGCAATCATCTTGTAGTGGGACTCCATGCATGGATTGTAATTTCGTTGACCAATGAATTGTACCTCGTGCCACGCGGCTGGTTAAATTTAGAGAAAACAGACTACACTTAAATGTCTACAAAAATTTGGGGATATATTAACATGGTAAAGTTAAAGTCAATATATATGTTGTCACACCCCGACCGATGGCGGAATCATCGGGGCGGGACATGTAAGACTGTTCATAGCACATGGTTGACTAAATTGAAATATATTAAAGTTAAATTTCCATTACAAATAATCCAAGTACAAACCAAATTCAAACAGGAAACATAAAACAACTCATAAAATTCTTGATTTAAATTGCTAAGTCCAAATCCTATATTGAGCACGTCTTGAATCATTCTCACATATTAGGGCCTGAAACATGAATAAAATAAAGTCAACTAAAAAAGTTGGTGAGTATAACACAGTTGTATATAGATAGCATATAGTTGAAAACAAATCCTTTACAGATCATGATAAATAAGGCATTTATGGGGAGCAGCTATTGTGTAACCATGTATAACCAAACCTTTGTAACTAGCATGCAAAAAATTGTATTGTCGGTTTCAATCACCGCGCACCTGGGTGGGTTTGTCAGACTCAATAGATCTATCATTGAAAACCGTCGGCTTGTATAGTTAATGATTGCACATAATCGCATACAAAGGTTAGCACACCTAGCACTCGGGCATAAAGCTCAAATTGCACACATGAATGTAAATAGGATTTGTACTTTGTGTTGTTTGTGTAAATGAAATGTGTAATGTGAATAGTGTTCATGTTTCACCCCAAAAGTGTAAAAGAGTAAAAGGGGTTGTGAATACTCACTTGGTATGGAGATGTAGCTAACAAAGAGTATAGATAAAATAAGGGTTCTTGATACGCACGGGTTAACCTAGATAGTAATGTATATTGAATCAAATCGGTGCACAAAGTTTAAGTATAACATTGAAGGTTGAATTTGTGTATAAAAAGTATTAAATGGAATATATAAAGTTATAGTAACCATTTTTGGAACATTTGATTAAAGTTTGGAATTTTAATAATAAAATAGAATTTTTATAAAATTGTTGATTATGAAAATAATGCATGTGTTAAATGTAAATTAATAAATAAATAAATGATTATAGTTTATGAAATAATGTAAATATTGAATGTAATTAAGTATAAATAAACAAATGATTTTTGTTTAAATATTAAATAAATAATTATTATCTTATTTATTTATAAACTTTGTAACTTAATCATTTAAAACATCATTTAAGTGTAAGATAAATATAAATTTAATTTTTTATAAATTTTTAAATAAACTTTTAAATAAATAATATCTATCTCCAGATTAAACTTTAAATCTCTTCAAATACAGAAAACATATTTTTTATAAAATTTGAAACATTTATTGATTGAAAAATATAAAATTATAATTCTATTAAAATTTCTGAGTCACACACGACCGTGCCTCGGAAGGGCACGATCGTGCTCAAGCCACGGGCGCGACCGCGCTAGTCGGGCCGCGACCGGGTTGATCAACAGAGGGCACAAACTAGACCAGTCAACAGGCACGACCGTGCCTTGGCCTGGCACGGTCGTGTCTATGATTTTTAGACACAACAGAGGCTAGCCCAGAGGGCATGACTAGGTCTGGACAGGAGGACACGACCGCGCTGCTACTCGGCATGACCGCGTTTCATAAGGCACGGCCGCGCTAGATGATTAGCGCGACCGTGTCTCTTCCAAATCAGACACGAATTGAACAAATCTTGTATTTATAGCGTTGGAATTGTTAGGGCTTTTGATTACTGAGTTGTTACGAGTCTATTCATATAAATTAATTGTATGGAAAACGTGTTTAAGAATGGATTCGATTAAATCCTTTTTATTAAAAATAGGAATTTCGGTTCTGGATAATTTCTATAATGGAAGACCAGATTAACATGGGGCTTTCGACCTAAATACTAAAACGGATAATAACAAGTGATCAATTACCCGAAAGAGTAGGGTATCGATGGAGGTCGGTAGAAGGAGGTTCCGGCGACGACAAGATTGCTTTCCGGCGTCTTCTGCTGCGATTCCGGCTGATTCAACCCTTCAGAAACCTTAGAGATGATCGGAGGATCGAGTTCCTTTATTATTTGGTAGTAATTGGATCGAAAATAGAGATTTGAGGCTTGGGAGATAATTTGGATCAAATCTCTACCAACTAACATGAAACAATGCACAAATCAAGAGGGCTTTAAACGGGTTGTAACTTGGAAATAGCTAAGGGTAAGGAAGTGGAATTTAAAAATGGCTAAATGGCTAAAAACCCGGCGGCTATGCTAACTCACAAACTAAAACAACTTCTAATATGAAAAATAAACAAACTAATACTTCCGTATAGATAAGAGCTAACAACCTAATTCTTTCCATCTTTGCTCACAAAATTGCTCTAATCGGCTATAATTCACCTAATTTTGGTTATTTTTTTTAAACTATTTATTTTCTTTTCTTTTCTTTTGAAGGGAACTAAGTCAATATGCATCTTTCCTTAGTTAAAAACTTCTCAAGAATTTGAAGATTACAACAAAATAAAAGCTATAAAACTAACATTAGCTTATCGAATTTCTAACACGAGTGAAAAATAGAATAAATAAATAAATAAAAAGGCTAATGAAAGTTGAATGGCGGTGTAATGCGGGTAATAAAAGAAAAACACGGGATAGGCTCAACGTGGCTAACTAGTGGATGTGTTCGGATGAGGGGAAAAATAAAAATAAAAGGCTAACAAAGTGGTTTATCCTAATGTCTCAATCATTTTTATGTAATAATTATGTTCATGATTTCGAAATGTATACTAAAAGCAAGTTCTATCAAGCATGAAATATCCGGCACACTCAAATCCGCAAAAACAAGAGCAAACAATGTCTAAAGCTATCAAGGCTTAAAAATAAACTCACGGAAACGGAAAGGAATGGGTGTAAGCAAAAGGTTACATGCAATTAATTCGTTTAGCCCACTAAAACTCATGGTTATCACAAAAAAATGGGTTTGACTCGATGGAATTTCTATCTCAATTGCTTTCGAAAATTCAAACCTTTATTATTTATTAAAAAATGTGAATGCTAAATGGTTAACTTTTATTATATTTTTTTTGTGTTTTTAAATTTTTATAAAATTGATTTAATGCCAATAAAAATTATGAAGGAAGATTTTGTAAAAAAAATGAAGTGATAAAATGCTAAAAGGACAAACACCATGTGAATAAATTCCCACCCTACACTTAGAATCGTACATTACCCTCAATGTACAACAAAAAATAATGTAAAAAGAAGAATAAACACCCAACCCCACACTTAGAAACATACATTGCCCTCAATGTATACAAAAACATGCAATGCAATGGAGTGTGAAGGGAGAACTGAAACTTCCCTCGTGTCGGTCTCAGTCAAACGTAAAAATCCTACCCACAAAAATGACGTTCCAAGCAGTTCCACAATTCCAAGATCTAATCAAGACTGTGATGTTCCAATCCATATCCCCAAACCGCTCAATCTAAGTTATGATCCGATAACCTAACTAAAAAATATACTGTAAAATCCTAGAAAAATAAGAAGGAAAATAGGAAAATAATTTGGAAGATAAAAACAAACAAACACAACTAACGGATGAAAACCGAACATTCTAAGTTTATTAACGAGTCTTTAGCTAGACTCGTGTCCTAATGCGCGTCAATTAGGACAAATGATGGGGCAAACCAACAAACGGGTGGCCTATGATTCTTGAATACCCATCCGACCCGTTTGGTTTAGTGCATTTACCACCGACTAGTGAGAACCAATAGTAAATGCAAAAACAAAGTGACGGGTCGTGCCACCAACACTTGTATTTGCCCAGACCAAACCTGAGGTACATGATGTAGTGAAGGAGGCGACCACCCCGGTAAGACAGTGTTGGCTTGTCATGCTTTGTGGACCGATGTCGCGCCTTCCTAGTCGGTTGGTCCGTGAACTCTCTCGCCCCCTCCCGCTACTCGGATGACTCGTATGACGAATCGTGATCATGATAATCGTGGTCCGGCTCTCCTCGGTGCACAACGGAGGATCGGGTGTCATCATAGTCATTGGTTCGTTGGTGAACACATTCGTTTGCACATCTTCCTTGTGGTAACCCCACAGATCTAATGGGTACTCATCACTGTAACTCCCATAGTCACGATCCCTGAAAATCACTGCAAAGAACACTCAAACAAAACGATCACGGGTACCAGATAAAAATGAAATAGAAAATAAAAATACAAACACAATTCGAAAAACTATACAAAAATATAAGATGATAATGATAAAATAAAAATTTAAATTAAAGTAAAATTTAATAAAGAAAAACTTGATGTGTATGAAAGTGTATATATTTTTATAAGTATTTTTCACACAATTTGAGTTTTAAAAAGGGTTTTCACCAAAGACTAATCACACACACATCGGGCAAGTGTACCCGTCGGATAGCAATATAGTAAAGGTAAGAACCGGATATCAATCCGTGGACACGGTGGAATGCGATAATAAACCGGAACTAAAATCCAATCAAGTAAGGGTAAAAAATGTTTAAGTTGATTTTCGATTAAACTAACACGCAAGAATATAAAACTAAACTAAAAACATAAGTAAAAAAATCAAGGAAGGAATATCACTTCGGTCTCGAATCCATTTAGTAGACATCCAACAACAACTATAGATACATGGCAAGTACACGATGCGTATACTGACTAAACTCTTGTCAAAGTCAAATGACTTTTCAGAAAGTTAGAATGAATTATTCAAACTAACCACCTAAACTCATGCAATGAAGCTCACGTGCTATGAATACGACAATGTTTAATAAAGATTGAACTAGCTTCCTGTCAAAGTTGGCTAATTCGACAACTAGTTGGAAATATTACACGAATCAACACATAACCCACCTCAAGTTGATTAAAGTAAACAATAACATGCACTTTTTCAACATACAATGTTCATATTAAGATTACAAAAACTAGAAGATTGCGTCAACAAGTCCTAGATGAAAATAGTACTAAACATGACACACCATAACAAGAACTTTGTCTTTCCAAACCAAGCACAAGGATGCACATTCAAGAGTTTTCAACCATAAACAAGACTTCATCCACCATTCCTATTCAAAAGCCATAAACTAGCACACATACATACACTAATCAATGAATACATGCATAAACCATGGGTTTTCCAACATACAAAGCCTACACATATACAAGTCTTGCAAACAATATCAACTCCCAAATACACAATATCATTGAAGAATAATCATGCCATTGTTATAACATTAACATAAACTATGCCAAAAATCCATAAATGTTGTCAAACGTTACTAAAGTTCATCTAAACCAAAGTGATATCAAGAGTTAGCTCATGGTGAGCATAAGAACAAGAACAAAGCAAGGAAAAGTTACAAGACAAATAAAGAAATGCCAAGAATCAAACCAACTTCCCCAAGCTATATGATGATGATGATATATGGTGATCCTCTTGATGTTGTAGTCCTTCCAAGAAGCTTGAAATGTGGCAAGAAACAAGGAAATTCGGAGCACAAAACAGTGCTCAGGGCTCCAACTTTCCAGGTCTCCAGACTTCTTTCTGTGGGAAAACTTATGATATATATAAAAGCAAGGAGGCACGACCGTGCCTGAGCTTTTGGTGCGGTCGTGTGATAGATGTGTTGACCGATCATGTGACAGTGTCAACTAAACTCGGATTCTGATGCTGGCGCGGCCGTGCCAATTCTAGGCGCGGCCGTGCCAATTCTAGGCGCGGCCGTGCCAATTCTAGGCGCGACCGTGCCTTGGCTGGCGCGGTCGTGCCAATGCGGGGGCAACCGTGCCTCCAACTCAGAAAACCTAATTTTCCTTGAAAACTCCTGGAATTTCCTCCTTTATCGACTTAGCTCCACAAAAACGTGTAAAACTGAAAATGAAGCAAATAAGTGTCTAAACTTGGGGAATAACCGGGAATTGATCATAAAACGGGCGAAGTTTTGTGCAATAAAGTTGGTAATTTCAAGCACATTAGATGCCTTCCACTATGTCTATCAACAGTGATGTGTTAGGTCAATTTTACACCCGTTCAACCTCCAGTCGAGTTAGCGCAACTAACACGGGTGGGGCTTGTCAAACCCAGTAGTACTACTCAAAATTACCTCGCTAATTCCATATTAAACGATTCGATGTGTAAGGACTTTCATGATAGAATGTTACGCTTAGTTTAACAGGTGATATATATAAGAATTACAAAAATCATATGTTTGTGTCATGTTTTCTCCTCCTAGTTTAAAACAGAAAAATGGGCTGTGAAACTCACCTGAGATGTGTAGAGTGCAGCAAATCGCACCGCAAATATAATGTAAGTGAACTGCTTACAGATGCCCTAGAATATGATTCTGATTGTTAGACACCCGTAAGAATATGTGACGAGAACACGGGAAGGTCGGACGTCCTAAATACACTTATGATTAACGAATAGGAACCTTGACATTAAGATTAGAAAATCCCTAGTTTGGTGTCTAGTAAGGACATGGTATGTGTGAAACAAAACTAGACGCAAGGTGATTCATATTAAATAGTAACTACCACGTTTTCGTGAGAGAAATAATTGTTAAAGTGATAAATAGATAAATATATTATTTTTAAAATAAAATATAACTTAGAATTAATTAGAAAATTAATCCCGAGCACACGGTCGTTTTTAGGTAACAAATTGGACTAATATAATATTAAAATAATATGGGGATTGATTTTGTATAAAATAATTGCTTAAAAAGCTGTTTAAAAAAAACAAAATAAAACCTGTTGTGGGATTCGAACCCGGGTCTCACCCACAACAGCCCAACGATTTAACCTGTTCCGCCCGCTAGGGTATCTCATCCGAGATCAATCCCGTTTGGTTTTATCATTTAAACCCATTGAGTTCTTCCCTCTTTCACGAACCCGATCGGAAACACCCTAAAATCCCATCGATTTCGATTGCGATTGGTCACAGAAGCTTGGGGGTTTTGTTAATCGGTGTCTCGCGAGTCTAATGGTGTGGTTAATTGCAAAAATCATTGAGTTTAAGTCGGTTTACTCTTTGTTCGAATATACAAAACCCTAGGTTTTAACACGGAATCAAATTGAATCAATTCGATAAGATTAGGGGTTGGATTCATAGGGCTTTCAAAGATTAGAGGATTGCGAAGCTATCCATGTTATTTAATTTGATTGAAACAAAGTGTATGTTATAGTTCGATTACCCCGTTTAAGCGATGAACCCTAGAATTGGTTCGTGTTCAATTCGATGTTGTAAGCCCAAATTAAGTTAGGGCTTTTGTTCTAGAGATGAAACCGAAACTGTAGGTGTGATTGGTTACTTGAATTGGTGTCGAATTGATAGTGATCGACTAGATTACAGTCACGATTCCGACGGGTTGGTCCTCGGTGGCTTCCGTCGCTTCTCCGGTGAAATTGGTGTGGGGGAAAGACTCAGAGGGACTCGTCTAGTGTGCGCAGGGTGTTTGATTGCAAAATGGTGAACGAATTGATCGAATTCGATCGTAGAAGCTCTAGTTTTTTGGTTACGACTTTAATGGGACTCATTATGATTCATTTTCAATCATTATCGATCAATAACGCATCGGAATGGTTCGAACATGATCGAGATCATCAATGCCTTGCATAACCGTTGAAAATTCGAACAAATTTGGGGGTTTTGGGTCGAATTTGGATCAAGTCATTACGGGTTTGACTTGAAAAAGTCAAACAAATCGAATTTGAGTTAATTGCAATATTAGTTCTTGTAGTTCATTTGTGAATGTTTGGGTTTTGGAAGATTTGGTCCTTAGAGTTTGTAATTTGGTTAACCGAGTTTGTGAGTTTAGGTTAACGAGGTTAACCTGAAATTGTCGGGTGTCTCAAAATCCCATCCCGTGCTTTGATGTGGAGAAAAGCAAGGGAAGACAAAAAGGGATAATACAAGAATGCTAATGTCAAAGTCATGGCAGATAAATTAGTAAGTTTAACTTCAAACTTTTGGAAATTATGTTAAAGAAAAATCAGTGTCAAACTCAGTTAATAGAGTTGGAGTTGTGAGATAAGACTGAAGGGTAATTAAAACTGTCATTAGCCAGGTTTAGTGTTTTAAACTTAAAGCCGGTAACTCATAGTGACATCTAACTAGGCTAACAAACTTGATTCTAATTATACATCAGTAAGAACTACTGGTTACATCACCCTGATTGTGACATCTAAGTAGGCTAACAAGCTTGTTTCTTAGCACTTAGTAAAATTGATGGAACAAGTAAACAAATGGAATGGACACAACTGCTGGTTCGGGGAACTGCTGGTGAACAACTTCAACAGTAATTCAGGTAACCAGCAGTTACAACCAGATGTTCTATGCTTGTAAGGAATCAGTAGTTTGCTCTTTGTAAAGTCAAAGCCCTATTCTTTTGTATAGGTCTGGTCAACGCCTAGAGTTTCGGCTTTCAGAATCAACAGTTCTTTTCAGGATCCAACAATTTACTGTAATACATGTTTACTTTGTTAAAAAAACATCTCACTACATTCTTTTAACATTTTTTTTGCAGATCGACATTGAAACACAAATCATGGATGGAACCCTGAACCTTGAACCATGCCCTCACAGTAGTACTTGGCAAGGAAAGAGGTGGATTTTTAAAAGGGATTGGCTATGGAGTGACTTCCAGTAGATATTGACATGTTCCTCGAACAAAAGGATCATCGAAAGAACGAATTGCACTACTTGAGTGTCAACTATACAAAAAAGATGAAAAGATTAACACCATGTCCATCCAGAAGGAAGAAACACAAAACAAACTTAATTAAGTTCTACAACATTTGGCTGCACAAGGAGTGTCATTGTTACCAACACTAGTAAAAGTGACTTATTTTATTCACAAATTAACTAATGCTTTAACATTTGCCCCTCCGTCGTTACATTTTGTAGGTGAATTCTTTAGAAAATTATGTTGGATCTAACCAAAGTACTAGTGCTACCATTTATAAACTGGTGCAAAAGAAAATGGTAACACCAGTAAATATTTGACAATTTCATTCTTTTTTTAAAAGTTTTCATAACCAAATTAATTGAATTGTAGGTCAATTCTGCGGATAACAATCTTTGCTCTAAGGAAAATAATAATGCTACCCCATCTAACGGATCATGTAAAGCAATGCAAACAGAAGTCACTACTCATGTAAGTATTTGACAATTTCATTCTTTTTTTCTCATAATTTTCAATGTGATTGCTGATTTTCCATGAACTAAGTAATTAAATTGTAGTCCAATTCTACGGAGACCAAACTTGACAAAACAACAGTGCAAACAGAAGTCACTCCTCATAGTTACTTATATAAAAGGGTGCAAAAAACATCGGCGAAAACCAGGAAAAGGAAAGTTGATGTATCACAAGTAGATGTCCCATCTCATTTGGAATCAAAAGAAGATGTCCCACAGGTACGTATTGCATGAAATGCATATATGAATTGACTTTAACTTTACCATGTTAATATATCCCACAAATTTTTGTAGATATTTAAGTGTAGTCTGTTTTCTCTAAATTTAACCAACCGTGTGGCACGTGGTACAATTAATTGGTCAATGAAATCACAAACCAGACTTGGAGTTGCACTACAAGATGATTGCTATAGAGTTACTATTGATAAATCTATAAAGAGGGCAACATTTTTACCGGCAGAAACTAGTGAGTTCAAAACGGTTGAGGACGCAGTAGGTTCTCTTGTTCCTTGGCCAACATTTCTTTACAATATTTATATATAATACAAAAAAATAAAACCCTAAGCTATTACAATTTTGAGTCATCAAAGTGGGCCAAAACATAAAAGCTAACCTATTATAAATTTGAGCCATCAAATGGGCTAAAACCATAAAACCTAAAACAGAAAACAAACACAAGACATGGCCAGGCCAGATTTACATATTTATCAGAATCAAATAACCAGATAATTCTTTTGGTCAAATAAAACTTTGGCCAAAAAAAATAAAATTGCCCTAAAAAAGTAGATCTACATCAGAAACTTTAAACAAGTTAAAGTTTGTGATCTATAACCGGTTAAAAGACTGGATCCGATTCGTATGTCGTAACCAAGGCTCTGATACCATTGTTGGGAGTTTTGCAGTGGTGATCAGTTAGATTAGTTATAAAAACGGTTGATAAATAATTATAGATTAATAATAATTATTTAGTAATTACTAAAACGCAGCGGAACGAAACCAATTCAACACAAAAATAAAATCCGACAGGATCTGGGTTACAAAACATACGAATACGGAATATTAATTTTTAATCTAACTACTAATGAGATAGATATACCTCGGTTAATGATTAACCGGTTGAGACACCAAAGTACAATGAACCAATGCTAGATCACGAACCGAACGTGAGAGAACGGGAAGTGTTGGGGTTGGCCGGAACTTGCAAAAGCATGAGCAATCCTTTTTGCTAGCTGCTTCGGAATTTGCCAAAAAAGAAAACCAATTTCTTGGTTTCTACCGTATTTCCATTAAAAAAGAATTATATATATATATATATATATATATATATATATATATATATATATATTTTTAAATGGTCGACTTGTTTGAATCGAAGAAGAAGAGCCCACTTTCATATTGTATTCAGGCTTTCATTATATATATATATATATATATATATATATATATATATATATACATACATACATACACACACATATATATATAGGGGGAGTATCAAATAAAAAGTAGTTTTTCTCTAAAAAATCTAAAAAATGACAAAAACCTTAAAAAACGATATCAAACGAACTCCGATTGAGCTAATTTCAGCAGCGTTGGAACCATCTCGTCGCACCCTACCATCTTAGCTTTTAGGGTTTAGCTTTTAAGGTTTAGATTTTACTGTAAGGCCCCAAACCCAGGAGGCCCCACTTGTTAGATTTACTCATTCACAAACAGTTCTTAAACAGGAATATCAAATAACGCAGCGGAAAATTTCATTTAAACATAACGTCATCATTGTTCATACATGCGGAAGCGTAAACATTGTTTAAAACATAAATACATCATAACTAAAACATAACGGGATGTCAGTCTTAATAGTCAGCCAGGTAACTCCTCTTGCTAGCCAAGCATCACCGTACATCCTCATAACCTGCCTTAACCTGAATGTGCACACTAAAAAGTCAGCTACGCTGGTGAGTTCTAGCATTTCATAAAAACTTTAACATCAACATTTTCCAAAAACATATCATTCATTCATTTAGTAAAACCTTTCACAAAAGCATGTAATAATCTAACGTCTTTAAAAAGGTTTCGTACCCATATCATCATCAACATCATTATCATAAATAGCGTTGAACGGATCGTTCGTTAAAACTTTTAACCTTCATTTAAGTCATACATTATCGTTATCTAATTCTGTATCTTACTTTACGCGTCACAGTGTCCCCGAAGGAACCTTTGGTGTTATGGGCAACCGCTACGTATCGCCGTCATTGCCACAACCATACACTACGTGGGGTCAACCGTTACGTATCGCAGTCATTGCCCAACCATTCATTACGTGGGGTCAACCGTTACGTATCGCCGTCATTGCCCAACACGCATCTTTCCTTTGGGAATCAACCGTTACGTATCGCCGTCATTGATTTCCTTTACCCTTTTCACTTAGGATGATCGTCATCACCCGAGTAACCGTTGTTACTCCTTTACCAGTTGTACAACATCAAAACCATCGACAGGCCACCAAGACACTGCCCTATTGTTCTTATGGTAACTATGGCTCGCTGTCCATAATCTACCACAAGGCTGGGAATCACATTCCCAGACTTCGTCGTCAATTCCATTCATTCGACAGATTAGATTTGTAATGACTTCTTTAAACCTTTACCTCTTTCCCTTTTCATTAAACATTTCCTCATTTAGACCGTTCATAAACATTCGTAAACCGTTTTGGCAAAAACACTTCATACCCTTTCCTTTCGTAAACATAGTTTCGTTAAAACATCATTTCGTAAGTATGCACACCAGCCCAAAGCATTTAACAAAACATTTAAAAGAGGGATCTAGAACTCACCTGATAAGCAGTTTCTGAAATACTCTTAGCTGGCTACTGAGCGTCACTAATGTCACTCACGATCTGTTGTAATAAAGCCATACTTGTAAGGTAGTGCTCCTAGATGACACTTGACATCCCTATGCTTAAACCTAGTAGTTTCGATAGATTTGCTTATATCGAAACTTGATAGTTTCGATAGGTTGTTTATGTCAAAACTTGATAGTTTCGATGGGTCTGCACATATCGAAACTATGTAGTTTCGATGGGTCTGGACATATCGAAACTAGGTAGTTTCGATGGGTCTGCACTTATTGAAACTAGGTAGTTTCGAGGGGGTCTACATATATATCGAAACTAGTAGTTTCGATGGACCTGCACATATCGAAACTAGTAGTTTCGACGGGCCTGCACAGATCGTCTTCCCAAAAATCTGAAGTTTTTGCATACGAGTCTGATCGAGTCAGTATCTCAATTTTTCTTAGATCAAAACGTTCGGTTTTCATTCTAGATGCTATACCTAAGCTCATTTTCAAGTTCCATCCGCAAAATCGTTACCTTTTTAGCCAAAACCCGAAAATCCTAAAAAACGAACAAAAACTCAGATTTAGGCAAGATCGTTACCTGTATCGAGATTCTGATCCGGAGATTCTTCTCACGAGCTTAGCAGTAACGTTTTCCCTCAATTCCGGGACGATCCGTCAACTTTCTCTCTCTAGAACCGAGCTCTCCTTTCTCTCTCTAGAAGTTGCGTGAGTGGGGGAATGAGCAGAGAAGAGGGCTGCCCTGCATCTTATATACCTAGGCTTCCCTCGGCCCATTGAAGCCGAGCCCAAGCCCACTCCCTTTTGTTTAAATATTTCGACTAAATCACCGGTCTCGCTATATCTATTCGTTTTATTATTTTTGTGATGTTACAAGTCTACCCCCCTTACAATAGGTTTCGTCCCCGAAACCTATCATAAGTCAAATAGTTGAAGGTACGACTCTCTAATTTCTGTCTCCGTTTCCCAAGTGGCTTTCGATCCCTTTCGATGTTTCCATTGGACTTTAACCAATTGGATAACTTTATTACGTAAACGTCTCTCCTTTCGATCTAAGATGGCCACAGGTTCTTCGATGTAGTTAAGGCTATTGTCTACCTCGATGTCAGTAAGTGGTACGTGAGCCGATTCATCCGCCAAACACTTTCGCAAGTGTGATACATGGAAGGTAGGATGAATTCCACTTAACTCCTCAGGCAACTCTAACCGATAAGCGACTTCACCAACCCGTTCCATTATCCTGAACGGTCCGACAAACCTCGGACTTAACTTTCCTCTCTTCCTGAATCGTATGATTCCCTTCCAGGGTGACACTTTCAACATTACTCTGTCCCCAACATCAAACTCAATAGGCCTTCGCCATTTATCCGCGTAGGATTTTTGATGATCTTGTGCGGCCTTCATTCGTGCTTTGACTTGATCAAACCTTTCCGACGTTTCCCTTATTACTTCCAGACTCCCTAATTCCTTCTGTCCAATCCCGCCCCAACAAACCGGGGTTCTGCATCTTCTCCCATACAACATTTCGTAAGGCGGCATGCCTATCGTCGTGTGATAACTATTGTTGTAGGAGAATTCGGCTAATGGCAGATGACTGTCCCAACTGCCGCCAAAATCGATAATACAAGCACGAAGCATATCCTCCAATGTCTGAATGGTCCTTTCGGGCTGACCATCCATTTGCGGGTGGTATGCCGTACTGATATTAAGTCTCGTGCCCATCGCCTCGTGAAATCTTTTCCAGAACCTCGATGTGAATCGTGTGTCCCGGTCGGATACTATCGTCAAAGGCATCCCATGCTGTGCTACTACTTCGTTAATAAATACTTCCGCTAACCTTTCCGACGAGAACGTCTCTCGAATAGGTAGGAAATGAGCACTCTTTGTTAATCGGTCCACAATTACCCAGATGGTGTCATGACCTTTAGCTGTGCGAGGTAGCTTGGTTATGAAGTCCATGGTAATGTGTTCCCACTTCCATTCTGGTATATCAAGTGGTTGAATCTTTCCATACGGTTTCTGGTGCTCGGCCTTTACTTGCGAGCAAGTCAAGCACTTGCTTACATACTTTATCACATGACGTTTCATTCCAGGCCACCAGTATTCCTTTCTCAGATCTTGGTACATTTTATTGGTACCGGGATGGATAGAGTAACGAGACTTATGAGCCTCATCCAAGATTTTGGTCCTAAGTTCGCCACCCATAGGTATCCATATCCGTCCAAAACGTGTCCTAACACTAAGGGTGTTATATTCCAACTTGTCCTGTTGGCCAACTATCCTTTCCTTCTTCATGTTTTCCTCCTTAAGCGCCTCATCTTGAGCCTTTTCAATTTCTCTCATCACATCCGATGTTACAATCAACTGGCAAGCTTTCACTCTAATAGGAGTAGGCACATCCTTTCGGCTTAGAGCGTCAGCCACCACGTTTGCCTTTCCAGGGTGGTATATGATTTCACAGTCATAATCTTTTAGGAGTTCTAATCATCGTCTCTGACTCATATTAAGCTCTCTCTGTTCGAAGAAGTACTTCAAACTTTTGTGGTCAGAGTAAATAGTAAACTTCACCCCGTAAAGGTAGTGCCTCCAGATTTTCAATGCAAATACGACAGCAGCAAGTTCCAAATCATGAGTCGGATAATTAGCTTCATGAACCTTCAATTGCCGTGACGCGTACGCGATCACTCTCCCGCGTTGCATCAATACGCATCCCAATCCCTGACCCGAAGCGTCAGAGTATACCACTAAGTCTTCATTGCCCTCGGGAAGGGTCAAAACTGGAGCTTGAGTTAGCTTTTCCTTCAATTTCTTAAACGCCTCATCCTGGGTCGAACCCCATTCGTACTTTACCTCTTTCCGAGTCAACTTCGTCAACGACGAAGCTATTTTCGAGAAATCCTGGATGAATCTCCGATAGTAGCCTGCCAATCCCAAGAAACTGCGGATTTCAGTTGGCGTCTTAGGAACATTCCATTCCCTTACCATCATTATCTTTGCTGGGTCAACCATAATGTCGTTCGGGTTGATCACGTGACCTAGGAATTGGACTTCCCTAAGCCAGAACGCGTATTTGGAGAACTTAGCATACAACTTTTCCTTCTTCAGAGCTTCCAATACCTCCTTCAAGTGACACGCGTGATCACCCTCATTCTTTGAGTAAATGAGGATATCATCGATGAACACGATTACCGATCGATCCAGCATTGGTCGACAAACTCTATTCATCAAATCCATGAACGCTGCGGGGGCGTTCGTCAATCCAAAACACATCACGCGGAACTCGAAATGTCCATAACGTGTGTGAAATGCGGTTTTCGGTATGTCTTCTTCCCTCACCTTCAACTGATGATACCCGGACCGAAGGTCAATTTTCGAGAACCAACTTGCGCCTTGCAATTGATCGAACAAGTCGTCGATCCTTGGTAACGGGTACTTGTTCTTTACGGTACGCTTGTTCAACTCGCGATAATCAATACACATTCTCATCGAACCGTCTTTCTTCTTCACAAACAACACCGGAGCACCCCACGGCGAGATGCTCGGTTAAATAAATCCTTTCTCAAGTAACTCGTCTAGTTGGACGATAAGTTCCTTCATCTCCACTGGTGCTAGTCGACAAGGAGCCATAGCCACGGCCTGGGCATCTGGTACTAAGTCGATTCGAAATTCAATCTCTCTGTCGGGTGGTATCCCAGGCAAATCCTCCGGAAACACCTCCGGGTACTCGCGTACTACGGGTACATCGTCTAGTTTCTTCACTTCCTTACACTTGTCAATCACGTACACCAGATATGCCTCGCATCCGCGCCTCAAGTAATCTGTTGCCTTAATCATCGGGATGACGTTTGGCATCGGGGCGTCCCGATCTCCAAGAACCTCGACATTGCTACCATCAGGAGCCTTGAGTCGGATTATCTTTCGTTTGCATATAATTTGCGCTTCATTGGCAGTTAGCCAATCCATACCTAACACGACATCGAACCCTCCCAAAACCATAACAAACAATCTGACAGGGAACTCATGACCTTCTATTTTTATCGTGGAGTTGTCAACTACATCGGTTACTCTCGCAGTCCTACCCTCAGCGGTTTCTACGCTGAAGGCCCTTTTTAGCTTACTAACAATGCACTTCACTCGTTTACAAAAAGTCGCAGATATAAAACTCTTACTGGCACCCGAATAAAATAGCACAGAAACAAAAGTGTTGTCAAGGATGAACGTACCTGACGCCACGTCGGGGTCCGCCCTGGCTTGTGCTTGCGTCAGTGCGTACGCACGAGTCTTTGCTCGGGGCCTCTCTTCTTTCCTCTCCGGGCCTTTCCCTTTCCCGGCTTCACCCATTCTCGGTTTCAGGCATTCCCTACTCAGATGACCGGCATCCCCACAATTATAGCACTTGAAGTGTTGTGGGCATTCACGGGAGTAGTGCCCGGTCTTGCCACACTTAAAGCACAAGTTACATCCCAGTCTGCATTCACCTACATGCTCCCTTCCACACTTCTTACAAACAGTCGACTCGTTCACCCGAGCCCTCTTATCACGAGTCCCAAACATCCTTCCACCAGTTCGCTTATTCGAGAAGTTCGGTCTCTTCTTCGGTTCCTCAATGGCAGCGACATTCAGCGCCTGATCATCAAATACCACACCGCTCAGTTCTACTACCGAATCATAGGTCGTAGGGGCGTTTGCCTTAACATAGGTGCGGACCTGGTCCGGCAACCCTTGAATGTAGCAGGAAATTTTTCTTTCCTCCGTCGTAACAAGATGTGGCACCAGACGTGCCAGTTCATTGAATCGGGTTGTGAACTGCCGGTGCGTTATGCTCCCGGCCTTCAAACCCAGAACTTCCCTCTCTACCTTCTCAATCTCGTTCCTTGGACAAAAGTTCTTGATTACCAGAGTTTTCAAGTCATTCCACATCATCGAGTCAACAACCTCATCCCCCTTAGCTTGACGTATACCTTCCCACCAGTGGGATGCTTCCTCCCTTAAGGAGTTAGCAGCAAACTTCACTACTTGATTTGCTCGACACTCGCTCAGACGGATGGCGGCTTCCATACGTATCACCCAATCAAAAGTAGCCACCGCGTCCTTCTTCCCAGTCAGGACCGGCGGGTCACATGCCTTAAATGACTTATAGTCGCACCCGCGAGCAGGCGGTGCGTTGTCGGTCTCATTGTTCTGGGCACCAGTTGCCGCACTAGATCCGCCTTCCCCACTAACTTTCTTTAATGCTTCAGCCAACAGACTTGGCAAAGAATTCTTCATCAACTCGGAGAACTCTCGAGCTATGGCTGCTCTCACTTCTGGTTCAAAAGTGAAAGGTTGTTCTGCAACTTGTGTCTGCTCAGTTTCATGCACACTAACCTCCGGTTCAGTGTGAACACTTCCTTCTTCACTGTGCTCTTGGCGCACAGGAATCCTGCTACGCCCACCATTTCGACCTCCAGTACGATCACCGGTACGACCACCATGTCTTCCGTTCCCTCTCCTCGCCATTTCGTTCTATAAGACAAGAAATCCAATGTTATCACGCTATTTAACAAATAAAATTCAATAAGTACTGTAAGATGTTAATATACACTGGCCATCTGCAATTAACCATTACACTACCTTTCGATTTCTATTTGACCACCTTTGTGATTCCATCAGAACACAAGTCCTTTCTTAACCCTTTCTAAGGCATACTACATACACATACTCTACTTTTCATACCTGATGCTGTGGCTCGAGTTACCCGTACTGGCATCCGCTTTCGGTCCCATTCAAAGTTTAAGTTCAGACACTGGGAGTGTCCGAATCTCTCAAACTATTGCTCTGATACCAACTTGTAAGGCCCCAAACCCAGGAGGCCCCACTTGTTGGATTTACTCATTCACAAACAGTTCTTAAACATGAATATCAAATAAAGCAGCGGAAAATTTCATTTAAACATAACGTCATCATTGTTCATACATGCGGAAGCGTAAACATTGTTTAAAACATAAATACATCATAACTAAAACATAACGGGATGCCAGTCTTCATAGTCAGCCGGGTAACTCCTCTTGCTAGCCAAGCATCACCGTACATCCTCATAACCTGCCTTAACCTGAATGTGCACACTAAAAAGTCAGCTACGCTGGTGAGTTCTAGCATTTCATAAAAACTTTAACATCAACATTTGCCAAAAACATATCATTCATTCATTTAGTAAAACCTTTCACAAAAGCATTGAATAATCTAACATCTTTAAAAAGGTTTCGTACCCATATCATCATCAACATCATTATCATAAACACCGTTCAACGGATCGTTCGTTAAAACTTTTAACATTCATTTAAGTCATACATTATCGTTATCTAATTCTGTATCTTACTTTACGCGTCACAGCGTCCCTGAAGGAACCTTTGGTGTTGTGGGTAACCGCTACGTATCGCCGTCATTGCCACAACCATACACTACGTGGGGTCAACCGTTACGTATCGCCGTCATTGCCCAACCATTCATTACGTGGGGTCAACCGTTACGTATCACCGTCATTGCCCAACACGTATCTTTCCTTTAGGAATCAACCGTTATGTATCGCCGTCATTGATTTCCTTTACCCTTTTCACTTAGGATGATCATCATCACCCGAGTAACCGTCGTTACTCCCTTACCAGTTGTACAACATCAAAACCATCGACAGGCCACCAAGACACTGCCCTGTTGTTCTTATGGTAACTATGGCTCGCTGTCCATAATCTACCACAAGACTTCGTCGTCAATTCCATTCATTCGACAGATTAGATTTGTTATGACTTCTTTAAACCTTTACCTCTTTCCCTTTTCATTAAACATTTCCTCATTTAGACCGTTCATAAACCTTCGTAAACCTTTTTGGCAAAAACACTTCATACCCTTTCCTTTCGTAAATATAGTTTCGTTAAAACATCATTTCGTTAAAACATCATTTCGTAAGTATGCACACCAGCCCAAAGCATTTAACAAAATATTTAAAAGAGGGCTCTAGAACTCACCTGATAAGTAGTTTCTTAAATACTCTTAGCTGGCTACTGAGCGTCTCTAATGTCACTCACGATCTGTTGTAATAAAGCCATACTTGTAAGGTAGTGCTCCTAGATGACACTTGACATCCCTATGCTTAAACCTAGTAGTTTCGATAGATTTGCTTATATCGAAACTTGATAGTTTCGATAGGTTGTTTATGTCGAAACTTGATAGTTTCGATGGGTCTGCACATATCGAAACTATGTAGTTTCGATGGGTCTGGACATATCGAAACTAGGTAGTTTCGATGGGTCTGCACTTATTGAAACTAGGTAGTTTCGATGGGGTCTACACATATATCGAAACTAGTAGTTTCGATGGACCTGCACATATCGAAACTAGTAGTTTCGACGGGCCTGCACAGATCGTCTTCTCAAAAATCTGAAGTTTTTGCATGCGAGTCTGATCGAGTCAGTATCTCAATTTTTCTTAGATCAAAACGTTCGGTTTTCATTCTAGATGCTATACCTAAGCTCATTTTCAAGTTCCATCCGAAAAATCGTTACCTTTTTAGCCAAAACCCGTAAATCCCAAAAAACGAACAAAAACTCAGATTTAGGCAAGATCATTACCTGTATCGAGATTCTGATCTGGAGATTCTTCTCACGAGCTTAGGAGTAACGTGTTCCCTCAATTCCGGGACGATCCGTCAACTTTCTCTCTCTAGACCCGAGCTCTCCTTTCTCTCTCTAGAAGTTGCGTGAGTGGGGGAATGAACAGAGAAGAGGGCTGCCCTGTCTCTTATATACCTGGGCTTCCCTCGGCCCATTGAAACCGAGCCCAAGCCCGCTCCCTTTTGTTTAAATATTCCAACTAAATCACCGGTCTCGCTATATCTATTCGTTTTATTATTTTTGGGATGTTACATTTACGTTTGAATTTTAGGGTTTTAGCCTTATGGTTTAGCTTTTAGGGTTTAGATTTTATGGTTTAGATTTTTTTTGCGGGTGGGGGGTTTAGGTTTTTGGGGGTGGGTTTAGGTTTTTTTTTGGGGGGGGGGGGGTGGGTGGGGGGGTTTAGGTTTTTGGGGGGTGGGGTGGTGATTTTAGGTTTTTCAAGGTAGGGTTGGAGGGGGTGTTTAGGTTTTTGGGGGTGCGGCTGGAGGGGGTTTAGGTTTTTGGGTCCGGGTTAGGGTTCGATGATACGGTTCCAACGTCGCTGGAATGAGCTCAATCAGAGTTCGTTTGACTCACCTCTTATGATTTTTTAGCGAAAAACTACTTTTTAGTGGAACCGTCCACTATATATATATATATATATATATATATATATATGATTTTAGTTTAAACGCTTAATCATATTATAACCCTTTTAAATAACTACCGGGCCTAAAACACAATAGTTAATGACAAGCATGAAATCATTGAATTTGTTTTAATAAAAGATTAAAACAATAAATATATTTTATTATTTATAAACCTTTATAAATAATAAATCCCGTGTAACGAATATATATATATATATAAAATATATCATCTCGCTAACAAATCGTAATTACCAGTTAAGCGGGTTAAGTGAATTTGATTGTTCGTTGTCTTAGGTTTAACTCTTAAGGGTCAGAATTCTGTTAGGAGCGTTAATTAATTGTGACCGGACATATGTATTTCCAGCAGTTCTAGCCTACAACAACACGTGAAGCAGATCGATAACTTTCAGGTGTTGAGGTTGAGGTATATATCTAGATATGGTATTGGTAGTTGATCGAACATCAACCAAAACTTATTACTTATGTAAGTATCTCTAACGTTTCCTTTGTTTAAAAAAAACAATGCTATCTTCCCTAACACTATCCAATGATTCAAAGTCCACTTGACACACTCCAACTGAGGTTTTTGAGAACACCAAAATCTAAACCTTTTATTTGAAACATACATAAAGGATTGAATATTAATATTAGGAAGAGTAAAAAAAATAATCAACAATGTAGCATTAATAGGCATGAAGGAAGGAATATTTTAGGAACAAATAGAAAAGAATGAACATTTTCAAAAACAACCATGAAGGAGTGAACATATTGTAGAAAGGTAGGAACATCAATATTGTTATGGCTCATCATGGATGGAACACTACTAAACAGTTCTAGATAGCTTCTGGTACTAGAAACAACCAAAACCTATTTCCTACACACCAATGTGATTCACAACCTCTAAAAACATAGAAAGATCATCATCGCCAAACACAGAACAAATAGACGTTACAATGATACACGAGAAAAGTTGATACGTGACATTGAAGTTGCATAAGGTATAGTACGATTATTTTTGTAAAATTATTCAAGAAAATGTTTATTTTTATGATTTTATTTTGTGATTGACTTTCATATTTTTGGTTGCAATGTTTTACAGATTTTTGTCATAAATTTTTAATCCACATTAAAAAATCCATTTGAAATGGTAACATTTCATTTATACATGCATGATTTTTGTCCTCTTTTACTAGGTTTATAAAAAATGACAGCATCTTAAGTAACAAAGAAAATAAGTAGCCAAAATTTAAACAAATTATCTTTCTTTAAAAATTCAAAATTTTATTCCATATTATTTTTTAATAATTTGATATTTAATGTTCTTTTATATCAACTTTTAACGTTTGTTGTTTCTCATTTTTTTTTCTTGATATTCGATCATAGTTAAATTATTAAAAATGAGATTATTGATTTAACAAGTGTCCTATCATGGCAATGTAAAACCAAAAATGTTTGTTTTGCGTTAAGACATATTTTCACTGTAAATTATAACCCATCTTGAATGAATTATTATTTAATATTAGTATATATATTTTATTTATAAATTTGAAGAAAACAAAAATGATGGGGTGCGACTGGCACAGTCAGTAAGGGTAGAAAAGGTCAAGGGGAAGAAGATGCCAGTGAATCGGACAAAAGAGAGTAAGATTGAAGACAGAGCAAAGAACCTTTGTCAATTGTCGTATGCATTATTCCACTAGTATGTTTTCTCACTAAACTGATTTTAATTTAAAAAATAAAACATAATGTAACATTTTGATTTGATACTTAAATTCCACCACTCTAAACCATGTTTCTATTCATATCTTTTTAATAACTGATCATTTACTGTTGCCTTTTTTTTATTTTTAAAGTTGTTAAAATTTTATTGAGTTGAAAACAATGTATATAAAGATAGTTTTATAAACTAGAATGTAACAACCGACTAAAGTAACACCTTACTTACAATTATCATATTCGTAACTAATAATGCATAAAATACAAGTAGGCATTACATGTTTTAATTTTGTCTTTTAACGTCACACTTTCTCTCTCATCCGTTTGATTTATTTAATTTTCTTTTTTTTTTTCTTGTTAATTTTAATTTCATTTATTTAATTTTCTTTTTTATTTATTATTAATTGCAATGAGACCCCTATAAAACTTGACAATACTAATTTAAGAGTTGAATGTCAATTATAGTTAATGAATATCGTTATTTATTTGTTAATTTTTTTTTTTAAATTTAATGATTTCTGAACTAAAAGGGTTGATAAAAACAATTAATATACCTTGTTCTTTGTCATTGAAAAGTCAATTAATTTAACTTTGCTAAATTAAAGTCTTAAGTTATAAAAAATTTACTAAATCAGTTTTTGCGATATATTGTGTTTTTAACGTGCCGCTACATGCAAGTTAATACGCCGCAACGCGAGTGGCTCTTGAAAAACTTTGATTTATGTAACGGTTAAGATTTTTTTTAAGAATTCGAAACGGTTTGGTGTCCGTATTTTTAGCTTTTTCAAGAACTTTCATTTGTTTAACAGTTTAGCTTTACTCATTTTTTTTATAAAGTTCTAAGCCGTATAGTGTTAGTTTCTTAACGTGTCGTGGCGCACGAGGGTCGCAACACGCTGAGGTAGATTAATAGTTAAAAATATAATTACTAAATGTAACAAAAGTTGCAACTAAACTAGGAATATCAGAGAATACGAGTTCAAATAATATATATATATATATATATATATATATATATATATATATATATATATATGGGGATGTTAAAATAAGAAGTTCAATTTGGATAAAGTCTAAGAAGCAATCTCATCCATTCAATTAGATAATGAAATGTATAGATTTAAGTGTAGAAAAAATAAGGGGTGGAAGGGTATTTAGGTAATAGCCACTTTTTTTGACTTTTTTTTTAACTTCCCCCACGTTTTTTAAACATTTATAACTTTTTCATAGGACATTATTTTTTTTAAATTACACCATAAAATCGAACGTTTTTTATCTTTAATTTGAGTATAGTATTGCTATATTTTTTTTTGAAAATCAAAATCGACACTTAATGAAATTATGCTACTTTACGTAAATGTGTTGGTTTCTGGTAAAACAGCACAATTTAGCACATTAAAAATTTGCTGGTTTCCTTAATTTGTGCTACTTTTAGTCAATTATTATGTGACTAATTTGGTAGCATTCTTTAAAAATAAAAATTTAAAGCATCCATACACCAACAAAACGGTTCAGTTGTAGGCAACAAAAAGATTATGCATCAAAATATTGTTTTGTGCTGGTTTGATATACTAGTTTTGTTGCGCTGATTTTGTTTGTGCTTGGTTAGCTAAGAAGAGCAAGTTACACAATTAACCGTGTTATTTTGGTGTTGTTTTATAGTAAAACAGCACAATTAATTGTTATGTTTGGTGTTATTGTATGATAAAGCAACACAGTTAATTGTGCTGTTTTACAATGCAACACAGTTAATTGTGCTGTTTTACTAGAAAACCGCACATTTACGTAAATTAGCACAATTTCATTAAGTGTCGATTTTGTTTTTACAAAAGAATATAGCAATACTATACTTGAATTAAAGGTAAAAACGCTCGATTTTATAGTGTATTTTTAAAAAACAAAATAAGGACGTATGAAAAAGTTATGTACGTTTAAAAAAAGGAGGGTGTTTGAAAAAAAATCAACAATTGTGGTTTTCTAAGAATGTCCCTCCATCCCTTATTTTACCTACACTTAAATCTCTACCCTTGATCATTCAATTGAATTTATGAGATGCTTCTTAGGCTTCTTAGCCAAATTACACATTTTAGAGGAACCATCCCCTATATATATATATATCTAGGGGGAGCTTCAAATAAAAAGTGGTTTTTCGCTAAAAAATCTAATAAATGCCAATAACCTTAAGAAACGATATCAAACGAACTCCGATTGAGCTAATTTCAGCGGCGTTGGAACCGTCTCATCGAACTCTACCATCTTAGCTTTTATGGTTTAGCTTTTAAGGTTTAGATTTTACGTTTAACTTTTAGTGTTTTTGCCTTATGGTTTAGCCTTAAGGTTTAGGTTTTTTTTTAGGGGTGGGGGTCGGGGGTTTAGGTTTTTGGGGGGATGGGGTGGGGGGTTTAGGTTTTTTTTAGGGTGGGGGTAAGGGTGGTGGTTTTAGGTTTTTCTGGGTGGGGTTGGATGGGGGTTTAGGTTTTTGAGGGTGCAGGTGGAGGGGGTTTAGGTTTTTGGGTCCGGGTTAGGGTTCGATGAGACGGTTCCAATGCCGCTGGAATGAGCTCAATCGGAGTTCGTTTGACACACTTCATAGGATTTTCTTAGCGAAAAACCAATTTTTAGTGGAACCGTCCCCTATATATTATATAGAGTAAATTACAGAAATCGTCCTTTATGTTTAAACTCTTTTTCACTGTATGTCCTTTAGCCCAAAAAAATGTCAGATATCATCCTTTACGTTTAAATTTGTTGCGGTATACGTCCTTTAGTCTAAAGGGCCTTAAGTTTTTCAGTTAAATCCAGTCATTTGCCTTCGCACATGAGGGTGTTTTGGTCTTTTTACCCACAAATATAAATTTAAAACCCTAAATTTATAAAATCCACCAACACAAATCCTCCACCTTAACCCACTTAGACCCACCATCAACATTGCCACCACCACCGCCACCCCCACTTGCCACTACCTTCCATTAGAAACCACAAATCCGACCACCTCCACCATTTGGTTTAACCCAACGAAACCCTAACGCCGATCTTAGGGTTTCAATTTGAGCATGGGAGAAGAATGGGGGTTGTGTGGCTGGAACGAATGGGTAATGGGGGTGCTGGAAGAATGAGTTTTGTGTGGATTGAACGGATTTCGTTATACTGTAACAACAAATTGGAGTTCAGAAACCGAAATTGATGAAAAATGAAGTGAAAAAGGGGTCGTAGGTGAGGGTTTTAAGTTTTACCCATCCGTATCTTCCAGTCGGATCTACTTCAACAAATTCAGATTAATTTGATTCGGAGGCGGAAGTGGATCTAGATCTCCAAACCTCCAAATGACTGTGTAGGTGAGGGTTTTAAGTTTTACCCGTCCGTATCCACCTCCATCGCCGTCGAAAACCTTAATTTCTGCTTCTTTGTGTTTGAAGAACGAAAACGGTGATGTTGTAGTCGGCTTCTTCGTGTCTGGATCTAGATCTCCAAACCTCCAAATCCATCTCGGAGGTGGTGATGTTGTGGTCGGCTGGTGGCTGTGGTGATGGTGATATGGCGGTGGTGGGCACATAAGTTAGACATAGATAAAGAGTTGAGTAAATTAGATGAAAGAGAGGGTAATTTATCTTTATATATATATATATATATATATATATATTTTTGTGGGTAAAAAGACCAAAACACCCTCATGTGCGAGGCACATGACTGGAGTTAACTGAAAAACTTAACGCATGTTAGGCTAAAGGACGTAAACCGCAACAAATTTAAACGTAAAGGATGATATCTGACATTTTTTGGGCTAAAGTACATAGTGTGAAAAAGGGTTTAAACATAAAGGACGATATCTGTAATTTACTCTATTATATATATATATATAGGGGACGGGGACGGTTCTACAAATAAGTGGTTTTTCACTAATAAATCCTAAGAAGTGGGTCAAACGAACTTCGATTGAGCTCATTCCAGCGGCGTTGGAACCGTCTCATCGAACCCTAACCCGGACCCAAAAACCTAAACCCCCCTCCATCCGCACCCCGAAAAACCTAAACCCCCCCTCCAACCTCACCCCGAAAAGCATAAAACCACCACCCTTACCCCCTAAAAACCTAACCCCCCCACCCACCCCAAAAACCTAAACCCACCCCCCATTCACCCCCAAAAATCTAAACCCCCCACCCCCAATAAAAAAACCTAAACCATAAAATATAAACCCTAAAAGCTAAACCCTAAGTCTAAACCATAAAGCTAAAACCCTAAAATTCAAATGTAAAATCTAAACCCTAAAAGGTAAGATGGTAGAGTTCGACGAGACGGTTCCAATGCCACTGGAATTAGCTCAATCGGAGTTCATTTGATATCGTTTCATAAGGTTTTTGTCATTTCTTAGCGAAAAACTACTTCTTATTTGAACTTCCCCCTATATATATATATATATATATATATATATATAGGGGAGGTTCAAATAAAAAGTGAATTTTCGCTAAGAAATGATTTCTTATTTAACTAAAACCGAGTCAAACGATCTTCGATTGAGCTCATTCCAGTAGCGTTGAAACCGGCTAGTCGAGGTTTTTGTGTGGTGCGGGTGGGAGATTTAGGTTTTTGGGGGGTGGGGGTGGGGTTTTTGGTTTTGGGGGGTAGGGGTGGGGTTTATGTTTTTGGGGGGTGAGGATTAGGGAGATTTAAGTTTTTGGGGGTGGGGTGGGGGGAATTAGGTTTTTTTGGGAGGTGGGGGTCGGAGGATTTAGGTTTTTCGAGGGTGGGGTTTGGTGGTTATGTTTTAGGGTTTAGCTTTTACAATTTAGCTTTAGTGTTAAGCTTTTAGGGTTTAGCTTTAAGGGTTTAGTTTTAGGGTTTAGATATAGGCTTTATTTCGACGAGCCGGTTCCAACGCCGCTGGAATTAGTTCAATCGGAGTTCGTTGGCCCAGTTTCTTAGGTTTCTTAGCAAAAATTCACTAATTAGCGAAATCTTCCTCTACCTACATATATATGTATGTATGTATATATATATATATATATATATATGTATATATATATATATGTGTGTGTGTGTGTGAGAGTGTGTGTGAAGGTTCATTATATTACACTTATTACTGGGAGAACAAAAAGAAAAACATAAATTGTTTAATTTTTTGCTCCATTGTTTATAATTTTAATATTTTGAACCAACTTTCTAGAGACCTTTGTAATTCAGCTTGCATAATCAGAAGATTTACGTCAAACGCCTTTCCTACTTCAAAATCAATCTGTTTCTGGATATTTTCCTAGACTTGTTCGACTTCGTTTTCATCGGGAGGTGGAGACGAAGCTCTCCCATGACTCCCTTCGTCACGGATTTGTACGTTCTGAATTTTAGCCATTGTTTGCTGAAATATGAATTCGTTTAATTCCTCACTCGTTTCCCTAATCATATTCTAGGGTTTCACATTACAGGCCTCATACTAATTTAACCCTACTCAAGTATTCTAGGGTTTCATGTAAAGCCCATCATGCATTTTACACATATCCACATTCATTTATGCATCCTAATCATGCATATTCACATTCCCGGCTTACTATCTGCTGACATAAGTTATCATATGATGTTTACAATATCATGATGGTCCCATACATTAACTCTCATAATGGCCAGGTATGAGGCAATATATTTTATTTATAGGCCCGTCCGTCCCGTAGACTCTGCACCCTTTTTCCAATAATCACATAGGTTATTTATTTACAAGCCCTTCCGCCCCGTAGGCTCAGCACCTTGTTCCCATTGGGATCTTGAGTGTCATTGACTCATAGCCTCTCAATTTATCAAGCATTTATTCATTTCATGCATATTTTTTTAGTTTATTATGCATGTTTATGCTTGATTTAATCCTCACCAGCCCTCACCTTAAAACTTTGTAATGGTTTCCCCACGATATATTAAAGAGATTTATATATATGGTGTACCAGCGGCGTACCCGCCACCCATTTAATGCTTCGTAAGTACTCTATTACTCTATTTTAGGGTTTAGACTTGTTTCCAACATACATTCACACTTAGTACGTATTGCATGATTTATAATCATGCGTTTCACGTATTCATAATACAATAGCATGTATCTCTGGCATGATTTCAGACCTAGCCCTCACCCTAAACCGTTGTAAAGGTTTCGCCATGAAGTACCAAAGAAGATTATATATAGGGTTCCTCGCAGCGTTCCCACCACTTCTTTGTTACCTCGTGGATACGCCGTTACTCTATTTTAAAGCTAGACTAGTCTTTACCACAGATTCACAGGTATAGCATGACTTCTTATCATGCCTTTATCCCATCCCTACTCTAATTCTTCGTAAAGGTTTCTTCATGTTACGTTAAAAAGGTTTATATATAGGGTGTACCAGCGGCGTACCCACCACCCCTTTAACGTTCCATAAGTACTCTTTTATTTAGATTTAAGCTTCCATTTTATGTTCATGTTTATTTAGCATGCAATCATTCCATGCTATTTATCCTTAGTCTATACCCCTAAACCTTTGTAATGGTTTCACCCTGAGGTATTAAAGAGGTATATATATATGGTGTACCAGCGGCGTAGCAACCACCACTTTAATGTCCCGTGACTACTCCATTATTCCAGTTTAGTGTTTAGACTAATCCACCATTGCCCCATACCTTAGTTTTACACGTAACATATAACCACATAATCACATAATTAATTGGACTAGGTACGGGTCTAGTGTACTTAGAGTAACCTTGGGTCGTTTCCTACGCTAGTTCCTTGCTTAAACGTCTCTCCATATCTGAACCGCACTCATAGAGCACCGCACCGCACTCATACTTAAACGCGCTGCACCGAGTCTTTTTCTCCTTCTCAGATTCGTGTGTGTGTATGAGATGGTGTTGGTGTGTGTTTGTGTCTCAACACCAACGAACAAAGATATATACACAATACATGAGTGATAGAAGATGTTACTCAAAGTCCAACAACCCTAGTTTCTAAATAAGAGTAAGAAAATTAGACTTATCGAATGCCTTCGTGAATATGTCAAACTTTTGATCATTTGTATTCACCGGAAGGACTTGAATGTGTTCCTTTTCATATGCATCCCGGATAGCATGTGCCCGCACGTCAATGTGCTTTGTTTTGGAATGATAGATTGGGTTCTTGACGATTTTCACACAAGCTTCATTGTCGATGAACATTGGAGTCTGCTTCAAATTGATGCCACAATCTATTATTTGACGTTGAATCCACATAATTTGAGAGTAGCAACTGGAAGCAACAATATACCCAGCTTCAGCAGAAGAAATGGAGACGGAAGTTTGTTCCTACATTGCCAAGACGCTAAACAGTTTCCCAAGTACTGACATCCCCCTGACACAGATTTTCTGTCAAGTTGACATCCTCCATGATCGCTATCAGATTAGGCGACCAAATCAAAGCTGTTGGCTTTTGGATACCAAAGCCCTAACTTGGGAGTGACTTTCAGGTAGCGAAAGATTCTTTTCACAGCGATTTCATGGGATTCCTTGGATAACGGGCACAATAGCAAACAATGAACATAATATCCGGACAACTAGCGGTGAGATATAGCAAAGTGCCTATCATTGAATGGAAATGATGTCCATCAACAGGTTTTCCTTCTAGATCGGATGTCAAAGGAGTTTGAGCAGCAAATGGAGGTGAAGCTACTTTAGAATCAATCATCTGGAAATTTTTGAGCATATCTTGAACATACTTGGTTTGATGAATCAGTTTTCCATCATTTGACTGTTTAACTTCCATTCCCAGAAAGAATGTGAGCTCGCCCATTTTTCTCATTTCAAACTTGGCCTTCATTACATCCTCAAACTCTCTGCACAGCTTCTCATTGGTTGATCCAAAAATTATTTCATCCACATAAATCTGCACAAGCATGATATCCTTTCCGATCTTCCTCTTAAATAAAGTCATATCAATCTTCCTCAGTTCGAAGCCATTTTGTAGAAGATAAGTTGACAGAGTATCATACCAAGCCCTAGAGGTCCGATAAAGTCCGTACAGAGCTTTGTCTAACTTGTAGACTTGGCTCGGATAATCTGGATCTTCAAACCCTGGAGGATGGCACACATAGACTTCCTCCTTAACCTTCCCGTATAATAATGCTCTCTTAACGTCCATTTGATAGACCTTAAAGTTCTTGTAACAAGCATAAGCCAAGAAAATCCTTTTTGCTTCTAAACGAGCCACGGGAGCAAACAACTCCTCATAATCAATACACTCTTCTTGGGCAAATCCCTACACAACCAATCGTGCTTTATTCTTTATCACCACATTTCTTTCGTCGGTCTTGTTATGAAACACCCATCGAGTACTAGTTGGGTACTTGTTCTTCGGAAGGTCAACAAGATCCCGTACTTTCAACTTTCTGAACTGGGCCAGCTCTTCATGCATAGCATCTATCCAGCTTGAATCCTTAAAGACCATAGAGATATTCTTTGGAACATCTTGTGATAAGAAACAGACATAAGGGTTCACGTTGTAAGGAGTTGAGTAACTTCCTGTACGAACAACCTCAGTAATTTGACTAATCACATTCTCCAAATGATGATTTGACTGAGTCTTTAAAGTCGGCCCATAAGGAACATCAACATGTTATGGAAGGTTCATTAAATGAACGTCAGGAAAAGAATCAGCTCCTTCTTCCGAATCACTGTCAGAATGGACAGAGGGATCATTTGCTAAATTATGATCAAGAGGAACAACATTTGAATCAATAGGAGCTGTTTGATCAGAAGTGGCATCACAAGAAGTATCACCAGGAACATTCTCAGCATCCTCAGAGTGAGAAGATGCTACTACACTGTTATTTGAGACAAACAAAGGATCAGTATTGATTGACATTATTCTGGTTGAAAAAGGAATAAATTCATCCTCTGCATGGATGGATGGAATTAATGATGGTTCAGTGGAAGGAATGGATTTAGGGATTAGTGGTGCAGGAGGAAAGAAGTTATTGAAAATAATATTTACATCATAGAACCAGTCGGGACCAGTTCCAGTGTTTGTAGAATTAGTTTCTTGCCAATCAACATAGTACGATTCCTGCAAGATCTTGGTTCTCTTGCTATAAACATGGTATTCTTTTTAAGACGATGAATATCCAATGAAACAACATTCGTCTCCCACTGCTCCGAACTTTACAAGACTCTCGGCGGTGTTCAACAGAGTACTCGAACATCCAAATTCTCTAAAGAATTCAATCAGGGGCTTTCGTCCAGGAAACAGCTGATAAGCGGTCTTGTTGTTAGCCTTGACCACTAGATCATGATTCAGGACATAATTAGCAGTGTTAACTGCTTCAGCACTTCAGCGATTTCATCTTTGGTAGCTAAGAAATTAACCCAAGAATACCTTGAGAAATAACATGTCACAACCAAACAATACGAATTTTTAGAAATGCTCTTTACACAAACGGGACCAAAAAGGTCCACGTGACGTAATTGTAAGGGTACAAAAATGGAATTCACTTCTTTGGACTTGTGTGACTTCTTGTTCTATTTGCCTTTAGCACAGGCCATGCATTTTTTGGAAAAATTGAAGTCCTTAGAGGGTAAACCTCTCACAAGGTCTTGTTTTACCAAACGATTTATGTTTTTAAAATTCATATGGCCAATTCGACGATGCCACATCAATGATTCAGAATCAGAAGTCTTAGATAACAAGCAAGCCGGCATAATAATAAAAACAACATTTGGAATACCGTTGAAGCGAATCAAGGAAACAAATAGGGAATATTAGGAACCACAACTGAAAGAATGAAATAAGTTTATGCACATTTTACTTTACTACCCTTTACCTTCCGTTTAATGTGAGAATTTGACCATATTCGAGCATTATCATACATATATATTTCATTTGATAGAGTGGTTGCAAATTATTTCTTTGCATGTTAGAACTTGTGTAATATATATTTTCAAGATCATGGGCTAAAATAATGCATAAAAATGATTGAGGCATTAGGATTAACCCATCTTCTTTAGCCTTTTCTTTTTCGTTTACCTACCCTAAACATCACCCCCTGGTTAGTCCCTTCGAGCATAAAGCTTTTTCGTTTCTAAACCCACACTTCAAATCCATAAAACCCAAAAAATTAGCCTTTCTATCTTCTTAAGCCTTTTAGTTGAAAATCTACATGGCTACGATTTAAGGAATAATTATCCACCACTAGTTGATAGATTCGTAGTATGTTTGAAGAAAGATAGTCGTTCGGTTTCACAAAAAAAGAGGGAGTTGTCACAAAAAGAAGAGGGGGCAACAACAAGAAATTCATAACCGCCCAAGATAATGAAGAAATCTCATCAAAAGAGAATCAAAACTTATCAAAAAAAATTGGAGTATGCAAAGCTGATCAAAATGGATGTATTAGGAAGAAACAACTAAACGATTCATGGTGAATTGATAGTAATGAGTATTTAAAAGACAAGAAAAAGTTGACATTCTTGAAGAAGGGATTTGGTCTTAACAATCTGACCTTAAAAGAGTCCTTAGATTAGTCATAATGTCTAATCTAGTTCAATAAGAGTTTATTTACCTTTTAATCATTCAGCCAAGTCATATTTTCAACATTTAGCCACTCTTTCCAAATACTTCCTACCCTAACCCTAAGACAATAATTACAACCTTTTACACAACCGTCTTGATTTATGCACGTATTTTATGTCAATTGGTAGAGATTTGATTTCTATACAAGCCTATGATTATGCAAGCATTAATTGTAACATTGAGTGTTCTTCCTAAACATACATTATCCATATATTTAACCCTAGTGTTGAGTGAACATTTGTGAGACTGTAACTTTATACATAATCATAGTTCCATAAAGTTTGTTGGGCTTGCTACCCTCTTGTGGAGAAACACTCGAAAGGTATAACCACCAAATCATTGTTTTTAAGAAGGCCATTCAGCCATTTGGGACGAAAGCTTTGGATTAACAATTAATCAATACTTACTTTTATGGGTATAATCATGCATGAGTTTGCTTCAAGACAAGCAAAGTTTAAGTATGGGGTGTTATGATATGTCGTAAATTATACATATTTTGCATGCATAACTATCCCTATAATCATCACAATTGTTAACAAAATGATGGGAATTATTACTTAATCTATTCATTTGTGTTACAACAGGATAATTGACCTTGGTATGCAAAAACATGAAGAAATCACTCTTCTTTGTTTAATCATGCTTTTCTTTGTTTTATTTTATGTTTTTAGTATTGTAATTTGAAATGATTCTTCTCGTGCGAGTAAACAAGAGACAACCTATACCCACTCTCCCTTGGTGTTGGTACACTTCCACACGTTATCTAAAGGTTAGTGGAGTCACTTGTATGGGCATTCGTAACTAGTTCTCTTGCGTTGCTCGAGTTGGTTGAACTTTAATTAATTAATTAAGTATTTTTAGTTTGTTAAGTTTTTAAAGTCTTTCCTTTAATCTATCTTAAAAACACAAGAATAAGTGATCTTTAAACCAACTTAATAATCTTAAATCTTGTAAGTTATTTAAGCAAGACTTCTTGTTTAGGAAGCTTATTCGAGTTTGTACGGTCTATATACAAATCTTGGTGCTATCAAGGGCCCGGTTAGTATAGATTTAATATTACAACGAGTTATTCGAGTCCTAGCCGGACCTTGTGGTTCGTGGCGGTATTACTTTACTTATCTTGTGTTAGCTTGCAGAGGACTTATAGCGGGAGCCATGAGGCTTGATCTTGAGAATAAAAGTTATATTTATTTAAAATATTATTATAAGTAAAGACAACTATTTTAAGAATATAATTTGTTAGGTCCAAGTGTTCATAAAGTAACTTTGGAGGATGTTGCGTATTCCGACTTTCCAAAAGAAGTTGCACGACATGGCGTACGCCAGTCGACAAGATAATCCTAGTCCGGATAATAATTCACGAGACAGCCGATGGACTTGAGACCCCGTTAGGATTCCGACAATTATTAGGAGCAGTTGGCCGACCGTATCCACTGTTCCGTTACGAAATACTAACTCCCCTATCGAAAGGGTTAGTACTAGTAACTTTGACCAACCTTACAAAACTATAACATTAATTAATAAGTGATAACAAACAAAGTAATACCTTGAACGAGATAACATTCCTAATTACTTTCCTTTTCCTTTTTCTCTCTTTTAAAACAAAACTCCATTTTCCAACTTATTATCCTAGTCAAGGATAGCGAGTATTGAGTAAGGAATCCATGTCCATTGTTTGATACTTGGTTCTTACCCATACTATACTACGCTGCGATAGGTATACTTACCTATTGTATGTGTTTTAAGTTGAAGTAATTATCATTTTAATTTATAATATTAAAACATGATTTTGTGTAACTCTAAACAGAAATTATTGAAGATATTTATTATGTCTCTCGTATTTGGGCTTTTGGAGCCATTATCAGGAACATGTATATATATATTTTACAACTACACTAAAAACATGCTATCAATGTTCAAAAAACAAACTTTAGTTAAAGTTAGTTCAAATATGCCCCTTGGGTCGAAGGACAGATTGATCTTACCATATTCAAAACTTCTTATGACATCGATCCATAAAGATAGTTTTGAAACGAGTTACGTCTGATATAATTCTCTAATGCATAACTATGAATTTTGGTTCACAACACTTTGAGGTTTTACTTTGTGAACTATCAAACCACTCATAGTAGTCTTATATTCAGATTGATTCCCATTAATACGATCGACTATGGACATTTAGATTACAATATTCAAGGGTAATAAACATATAAAATATGGAACATAGAAACATTTATTTAAAATGCATTTAACCATTAAATCAAAATAAAATACCAATGTAACTATAAAGTTCGAAAGCACCAAGTACTAAATTACAAATCAAACCCATTGTCTTGCAAATCTAAGGCCTATCATGTTAGCATGCTCCTCATGTTTAGCTTGAGGCATAGGCTTAGTGAACGGGTCAGCTATAATATGATTTGTGTGAAATTTGTTTAACACGATGTCTCCCCGTTCCAATATAGCTCTAATATAATGCTAGGCATCACACCGAGATCAGCAATGAACTTCTCTATCTACGCAGCCTCTTTTGCAGCATCTGAAGCGGAAATGTATTCTGAGTCGGTGGTGGATTGAGTAACATCGCTCTGCTTGGTACTCTTCCATTCAGAACAACACACATATCTCGTTTGAGATCGAGAATCATCTGGATCAGTCTGGAAGCTAGTATTAGTATAAGATTTAACTACTAGTT
This sequence comes from Smallanthus sonchifolius, assembly GCA_023525975.1. Classification (NCBI taxonomy): domain Eukaryota; kingdom Viridiplantae; phylum Streptophyta; class Magnoliopsida; order Asterales; family Asteraceae; genus Smallanthus; species Smallanthus sonchifolius. Next base: position 18,227,352 of record CM042033.1, read on the forward strand.
CTTCTTACAGTCCTCCGTATATCAAGAACATATCCTTAGTCCTTCTCAAGTACTTAAGGATGTTCTTCATAGTTGTCTAGTGATTCTCTCCTAAATTATGTTGATATCTACTTGTCATGCTCAATGTGTATGATACATTCGGTCTAGTACATAACATGGCATACAAGATGGAACCAATAGTAGAAGCATATGGAACTCTTTCCATCTTCTTCTTTTCCTCGTCCGGCTGAGCGCACTGTTTGTTACTTAGTATTGTTCTGTGTGCCATGGGAAACGATGCCCTCTTGGAATCTTGCATTGAAAAGGGTCGAATGACCTTATCAATATATGTACTTTGACTTAAACCTATATACCGCTTCGATCTATCACTATAGATCTTTTTTCCTAGAATGTAGGCGGCTTAGCCAAGATCTTTCATTGCGAAACATTTCCCTAGCCAAGACTTTACGTCTTGTAGCGTAAGAACATGGTTTCCAATTAGCAGTATGTCATCTACATACAAAATCAGAAAAGTAATGAAGCTGCCACTTGCCTTCCTATAAACACACGGTTCATCTTCGTTTTTGACAAAACCAAACTCTTTGATTTTCTGGTCAAATCCAAGATACCGGCTTCGAGACGCCTGTTTCAATCCGTAAGTGGATTTGTTAAACTTGCACACCTTATTAGGATTCTTTGGATCCTCAAACCCTTTTGGTTGAACCATATAGACATCTTTAGTAAGGTGTCTGTTTGGGAACGCAATTTTGGCATCCATTTTCCATATCTCATAGTCATAATACGCAACAATGACAAGCAAGATCCTAATAGACTTAAGCATGGCTACATGCTAGAAGGTTTCCTCATAGTCAATTCCTTGAGTCTGAGTAAATCCTTTCGCTACTAGCCTAGCTTTGTAGGTTTGCACGTTACCATCCATGTCGGTTTTCTTCTTGAAAATCCACTTATTTCCTAAGTCCTACCCTCCGGATGAAGATCAACCAAGTCCCATACATGGTTGTCATACATGGATTATATCTCGGTGCTCATGGCTTCTAGCCATTTCTTAGATTCAGAATCTTGAATAGCAGACTTGTAACTAGTTGGTTCAGCCTGATCAATCATCAGGATGCCGTCATTTTCATGAATCCCGATATACCTGTCGGGTTCATGAAGATCCCTAGTACTTTTGCGTATGCTTTGTGTAACTAATGAATCTTGAACTCTTTCAGATTCAGATTCAACAATCTCATGTTGATCGGCAGTTTCAACTTGTGGTCCGGTTACTTGTGGTTCTCGGGCTGTTTATAAAAATGTTTTATGAACAAACCTGTTTTTTTAAATAAAAAACGTTTTATAAAAAAAGTATAGAAATCATTAGTATTTAATAGAAGAGATAGGCGGGAAACAAAAAATTATATAAACAATTAAAGAAATTTGTATAATTAATAGAAGATGGAGGTAGGAAAAAAAGGCTAAGAATACGCATGAGAGTGACAAGTTATCACCAAAACCTTTATTTAGGCGGCGACGGCGGTGTAACCTCAATTTTCCAAAACATTGGAATCTTCAGTTAAGGAAACTTAAACAATCTGAAACCAAATTCTCTACAATTTTATAGAGTTTTTTTTTTCCAAACTAGTGTTCTTATAAAACTTATTTACCAAAATGGGTGATTTAAAAAATATTTACCAAAATGGATGTTTTTTAAAAACTTTATTTTTTCACTATTAATCTTATTGGACAAAATAAAATTCTATTGAAAAATGATTTTATTTAAACACAAATTGCTGCAGATCCATTTGTGTTGGGTATCTTTTGAACACAAATTTATGAATGGAAATAACAAATACGTATTATGCTCACCACTCAAATCGTTTTCTTCAATTGCATCCATAAACAAAAGACATGACCCATATATAAAAGCCTTGAAAATAATGGAAATAAACAAAAGACTACCAATTTGAAACAACCATGTAATTGATCAATGTTGAATTGAATTGCTGATGATGACCCATAACAAACTAGTCGAAAAGACCTTATTCAAAATAATACTAAAGACCTGTTCATGAGCACTTCCACATGCATGGCTATAAGGAATTTGAATTGATCTTTAATATTTTGTTCATCCCAGTCGCCACCACCACAGCACCCGTCCAGCCACCCCATCGTCTTCGGCCACCGCACAATATTCTTCTTCGATGGTTGCCATGATTCATTGAACATGTTCATCTTCTTCTCGCCACCAAACCGCACCCCCTGATCATTGAACCTGTTCATCTTCTTCTCTCTGACCCGCTGTAATATTGATGAAAACAAAAACGGACTGAAATCGATGGTTGAATCGAACAAAATCGGGTTGTTTCGATTGTAACTGATGAACTTGTCCATCAATGGTGGCTGTACCAATCGAATCAGAGGTGGAGGCAGGTGTTAGTGGCTTCAATTTGGTCGTATGGGGCTTTTTTGTCATGTCCATCGTGGGTTTAAAAGTGAAAAAAATAAAGTTTACAAAAAAACATCCATTTCGTAAATATTTTTTAAATCACCTATTTTGATAAATAAGTTTTCTAACAATTTTATAACGACGAATTTGAAACCAATCACCCTAAGAGCATTCACAGCCCATTCCTTATAATTATGTGAGTGAGTTTTGTATATTTTATGGAGTGATTTAAAGTGTTTGCGAGTGAAGGAGAGAGAAAAGATATAAGGTTTGTGTAAATATAAGGATAAAAGTAGTGGTTTTTAGTATACTTATAAGTATAAGGATAAGGAGAGAGAAAAATAGATATAAAAGGTAGAAAAAGTAGTGTTTTTAGTGTAATTATAAGGATAAAGATATGAAATATAAAGAACGGGCTGTGAATGCTCTAATAACGACTAATTTGTAAGCGATCTTATCAATCACCCTAATTGCAATAAATCGTTTACAAAAATATGAATTCAAAAACTATATCAACTCTCCAACACCTAATTAAATTCTCACAATGCTTCTTTAAGTTCCTTCTACATTTGTGGAAAATACAAAGTACTTAGATTAACAAAAAACACATGAGATTAAGTCTAGAAAGTGAACCATTGTATATGGAACAAACAAAGATATTTTCCAAATGGCTTTTGGATTTAAGAGAAGAAAATGTGTAACATCCCAAAATAATAAAAACGCTTAAATAATAACGGGATCGGGATTTAATCAAGGGATGAATATGAAGTAACGGAGCGGGCTTAGGCTTGGCTCTAATGGGCTTATATGGGCCTGTGTATATAAAGGCAGGATCAGCTTCATCTTCCTCATTCCACCTTCTTCAACCTTGAAACCCTAGAGAGAGAAAGAGAGAGTTCTAGAGAGAGAAAGCTCAAGAAGGCACTATCCAGGTTGGATCCTGCTTCCATTTTGTTTCTCCATCATCCTTGATCGATTCTACACGAAGAACCACGAGTTTTAAGGTAAGAATCAACCTTAGATGTGAGTTTTTCTTCAAAAATGGGTTTTTAGGATTTTTGGGGTTTTTAGACATAAAGGAAGGATTTTTATGTATGAAAAGTGGATTAAAGCTCAGATCTAGTTTCATGGAAGCTAGATAAACGTTTTGAATGTAAAAGTTAAGGTTTTGAATAAAAAATCAGACCTGTAAATGCTCATTGTTCTTGAGCCGACTCTCGAGAGTCGGCCACCAGCAAGTAGCGAATCTTGGCGAGGAAGAAGAAGAGAGTTAGCTGTCAGAGTCGACTGTCAGAAGATTCGGCTATCAGAGCCGACTGTCAGAAGATTCGACTATTAGGGTAGACTGTTAGAAGAGTCGGCTGTCAGAAATTCGACTGTCTGAGAGTCGACCATCTAGGAATCGGCCCTCTAAAAAAAATGCTGAGTATCGACCCATTACACAACACAAAGTCCTGAACGCAAGTTCATGAGACACTCATGAGTGTGGCTAGCGACTCTCCTAGCCAAACTCTTGGCGATACCCACAAAACTGCCGACTCTTGCATGAAATAATAGAAAGTTGTACTTTGACTTATGTGTAGATCGGTATATACATTAACAGTAGCTAAAGCATCACCTTCGGGTTAAATAACGGAAGACAGGTGAGTTCTATGTGCCCCATGTATGTTACATGCAAATCATTTTAAATGTTTTGGGGCTGAAGTGTATACATTAAATGAATGAATGTTATAAATGTTAATATGATCATACATGATATATGAAAAGGAACGATGAATAAACAATGAAATGTATGTGCACAAAGTATGAAATGTGCACAAAGTATGAAATGAATGAATGTTATGAATGTTTATATTTCATGCGATGAATGTATGGAAAAGTTATGGACGGTACGATGACAACGGCTACTGTCACACCCCGGGTTTAGCCCACCGGGGCGCCCAACCAACGGTTGGTATCTGTTTCTTATTTTATCTCATCAGAGTTTTATAAACACAGTGCAATAATTTTTATAACTGACGATCTTTTCAAAAGATGGGGATTCTCCCGTTTCATTTCTTTATAACAGGGATAAAGCCTGATATTGTACACAAACGTTTAATTTACAAACCCAAGGTTTTACATGAGCCATTTCTTTCAACTTATTTCTAGGGTGGACATTCCCTTTTTCATGACATTATCTTCTTTATCATCACATGGCTAATCAAAATCAATCATCCTTGGTTACCTGTAAAAACATTTGAAAATCAACATAAACCGGTGAATACAAGTATATTGGAATCATAATCTGACAAACGTGAATAAATAGAATAATTTGCACATAGTTTATGGTCAATTTACACAGTCAATGGACTAACCACCAGCCACACCAGGGAGCTTGGATATATTTTTATGTCTACCTGCCTTACGCTTTCTGTGATGGGCTTTACAACAACCAAGGGTTTAACCCCTAGCCCTGTTACAACGTCTCATCTGTAACACATATATATACGTGAATTTACGGGCTGACTGCTATATAGTAAATCACCTTATGAAACGAATGGTTGTATAATTTCATTCAAGTCAGAGCATAATCAAAACCATTTTTAGTTTTGAAATCATTTTATAAAAAATACTAGTATTCACCTTGACAGAGTCTTGGCTAAGTAGACTTCTAGAGTTAGTGTCCTAATGTGCAGCGTCTCTGCTTAAGAACCTTGCTTGGCTTCTCCAAATGAGCCTTTCCTAGCTCCTTGGTTACTTCTATGATGATCCGGCACCTCGGGAACTTAAACGTATGAGCGGGAATGGTTTATGAGAGTAAAAATGCCTTACAAGAACTTGGAATTCGATTTTGAGTGGTTTGGAATTGAATGGCAATTGAATCTCTTTTTATAGGCTGATCTAAGGTCCGTAGCGGACTGTTATGGTGGCGGCTAGCGGTCCGCTACCGCCTAAACCATAAACAATCAGCATGACACGTGTCGGTCTCCCGAGTTACGGCTCAAACTTGCGGCTAGCGGACCGTTAAGCTACAAGGTAGCAGTCCGCCACCTAATTGTGGTAGTCGTAGCGGACCGACAAGAATCTGGTACCGGTCCGCTACCTGTGACACGCGTCAGAAACCCTAATGACTCATCAGGTCACATGTCATTCCCTCATTATTGCCTTTGGGACGAGGTAGCAGACCGTTATGTATATGGTAGCGGTCCACTACCATCGAAATTTCAGAATTTTTATTTTTAGTCCCTGATCTTTAATGTATTTACACTTATGGTCTTTATACTTTATATTTTTATTATTTTGGGCATGAAAATTTTAAGAAATGTTACATTCTCCCCAACTTTTGAAAAATCTCATCCTCGAGATTACTAGAACAGGTGTGGATACTTCTTCTTCATTTCTGATTCTAGTTCCCAAGTGTATTCAGGACCACGTCTAGAATTCCACTTGATTTTAACAAGTTACAATATTTTCTTTTTCATCTTTTTAGTCTGACGATCTTCTATTTATAGAGGTTGTTCTACGAATCTTAATTTTTCATTACCTCTATGTCTTGTTGAGGCATTACTAAAGATTCATCAGCCAAACATTTACGAAGATTACATACATGGAATACGTCATGTATGCCATTCATTTATTCTTGTAATTCCAACTAATAAGCCACTTGTCCAATTCGTTTAATAATTTTGAAGGGTCCAACAAATCGAGGGCTCAGTTTACCCTTTTTTCCGAATCGAATCACTCCTTTCCAAGTTGATACTTTTAATAACACTTTATCTTCGATTTCAAATTCTAGTGGCTTTCTTCTTTTATCTGTCTCTTGCTGTTTTCAATCTTTCTTGTATTTGAGCTACTTTGTCAGTTGTTTCCTGAACAAGTTCAGGTCCTGACAACTGGTTTTCTCCTATATCAGCCCAGCGTAAAGAAGTTATGCACTTTCTTCCATATAATGCTTCAAATGGTGCCGCCTGAATACTTGTGTGATAACTATTGTTGTATGAAAATTCCATTAGGGGTAGGTGATCATCCCAACTACCACCTAAGTCTATCACACAAGCTCGGAGCATATCTTCTAAGGTCTGAATTTTTCTTTCACTTTGCCCATCTGTCTGTGGATGATAGGCAGTGCTCAAGTTCAGACGAGTTCCCATGGCTTTTTGAAAACTTTGCCAGAATCGAGATGTAAAACGACTATATCTATCAGACACTATGGATATTGGCACTCCATGTAAAGATACAATCTCATTTACATAAAGAAGAGCCAATCTATCCATACTGAAGGTTTCTTTTATTGGGAGAAAATGGGCAGATTTAGTCAATCTATCAAGGATAACCCAGATAGAATCATTTCCAAGATTGGTTCGAGGAAGTTTAGTAATAAAATCCATTGTTATCATTTCCCATTTCCATACTAGTGTTTCTAATTGTTGCAATAAACCAGAAGGCTGATTTCTTCTCTTCCAAGAAAAATTATTTTTCTGGTTCTCCGTAGCCTTCTTGCCCACATCCCTTGCCTTCCGTTCTTCTTGTTTTCTTATCATACCGTCAGTTAAAATTCCTCCTAACTGCACGGCAGATGCAATGGTCTGAGGCATAGTATCCTTGACCATATCTCTGATTTCTTTTGCAAGACCCCAAATATATCTCTTTATGCGATTAGGTTCAGGAGTAGATAAGTGTGGAACCAAACGAGCATATTCAAACATTTTGGAGACATAATCCTGATGTTTAGTTCCTTCCATATGGAGATTTAAAAATTTGGTTTCAATTCTTTCTCCTTCATTGATGGGACAGAATCTTTGTATTACTATTTCTTTAAATTCTTCCCATTCCATGGCATAGGGTTTATCAGCACATTTGCTTCATCTTTAAAAAGATTTAAACGAGCATATTCAAACATTCATGGCTTGAATAATGGAATTCCACCATTCCAATGCTTCATCTTTAAAAAGATTTGATACATAAAGCACCATATCTTCATCAGCACATTTGCTGATGGAGATGACAGATTCAGTCTTTTCTAACCATCTAAGGGCTGCAATTTCACCCTCATTTCTAGCATATTCTAAAGGTTTACATCCTTGTAATGCACGGAATGTACATCCCATCTTTCTCTTCCTTTTCTTACTAACTTCTTCATCATTGCTTGATGAATTATCCCCATTTGAACAATGGTTTTATTCATGATGATTATTTTTAGATTCAGCCACTTTATTTTTCATTTTATCTTCCTTCGTGGCTTTCATAATTTTAGGAAGAGCTTCCTCTATTCCTTCTGTAACCATTTTCTTTATTTCTGCTTTTTATTGTAGTTGTTCAGAATTTTTATTTTGAATTTGTTTGCTCTTGCCCCTTGTATTATAAGAAGGACCTCATTTCGACATTCTTATCACAAGAGTAATTTTATTAATATTTGGAATATATATCACAAAGATTGGAAAGGAAACTTACATATAACCTTGATTACGGGCATTTTGTAGCATTTGTCTTAACGCTCTATTCTGGGCGTCTACAGATGCTAATCTATAATTTTCTTTTTCCAATTCTGCTACTTATTCCTGTAAGGCTCTAATATGATCATTATCAAAGCTCTCCTCATTTTCTTAAGGATTTTGTATATTCGTAGGCTCATAATACTCATATGGCCTATTTGATTCTTCTCTTTTTCTCCTTTAGGAATAGGATTATTTTCGTAAGGGATTTCAGGTAGTCCCTGATAATAATAAGGATTATAACATGGATTTTCTCCATAATCCGGATTTCAGCTTATGGCCTTTAGAGCAGAATGAAAACTGACGGAAGGTACATAAGGATTTGTTGGAGATGTTAATTCTCCTAACCTTTGATATGTACTTCATGTATGTTTTGAACTTGTTCCAGTCTCTAAATCCGTATCATTTGCAAGCTGGAATTCATATCCAGGTGGAGCATATTTTTGAACATAGAAAGGACCTTTTCCTTTTCCTTTTCCAGTCATTTGAACAGAACAAAATACTTTTATTTATACTTTGTATTTTGCATTATGAAATAGTAAATTATACTATTTATTATATTTTGTAGACTAGGGTGGTTATCATTTCAGAGTAGTACCTCTAACTTCAATGTTCCTAGGAAAGAATGACGGGTCTAGAAGAGAATTATACACCATTCTTTCCTTCGACAGAACATTTCAGTTTGCCAGATAACTACATACTGGTCTGATGGTTACCCTTACGTCTAGTTAATTTATTCTTTCTTTTTATCTTTTTCTTTTATTTTTCTTTTCTTTCTCTTGTTGACGAACTCTTTCCTTGAGCTGCCTTGATTCTTTCTTTACTTTATCAGTCTCCCTTAAGGAACGATCAAGGAATTCTAAGGGTGTTCCAAGATGAGCTGATGGATAGTTATATTGAGGAGGGGGTTCACGAATACCAAATAATACGTCGTTAAACACATTATGGTATGGATCGTCATGACTATCAGCTGGTTCTCTGATATATTCCTCTAACATCGTTGGAAGAGTATAAGGACTTTCTTCACCAATTGGATAGAGGTATGGGTCTTGAGTTTCTATTTCGAGTTCTGCTTCCTCAGGTATTTCTTGATATGACTCTTCCATTTCTTTTGCAGATACGTGCACATGTTCTGTTGACATTCTAACACGCCCTTTTTGGTTTAGTAGATTGACTTGGTCCAGCTTCATTTATGTCTACCTGATTTACTGGAGGTGGAGTATCAGTTTTCCAATTCTCAAAATCCGAAGCAGCTTCCATCCATGATGAGCTAGATTGATTTTGCTGATAGGATTCATTGTCAGAGACAATGATAGGATCATAAAGGGATTCACTAGTATCAGGAATGATTATAGGATTTTCCATGGATCCAGTAGGATGATAACGTTCTTCTTCAGATCGTCCGAACATATAAGTATAATAACTATTTCCAGACATCTGTATAGTTATCACTTAATTATTATAGAGATCTACCTACTTTACTAGCAGACAGTCTAAACTGGTTTTAAGCTTATATACCTTACCTGAGTATCATAAATTTCTAAACCCAATAATATCATAATCAAGTTACAGCTTAGATACTAATCTCTAGTATGTAATATGCTGAAACAAATGGCTCTGATACCAACCTGTCACCCCCCGGGTTTAGCCCACCGTGGCGCGCAACCAACGATTGGTACCTGTTTCTTATTTTATCTCATCAGAGATTTATAAACTCAGGATCTTTTCAAAAGACGGGGTTTCTCCCGTTTCATTTTATTATAACAGGGATAAACCCTGATATTATACACAAACGTTTAATTTACAAAACCAAGGTTTTACATGAGCCATTTCTTTCAACTGATGTCTAGGGTGGACGTTCTCTTTTCATGACATCATCTTCTTTATCATCACATGGTTAATCAAAATCAATTCATCCTTGGTTACCTATAAAAACGTTTGAAAATATTTTATCAGCATAAACTGGTGAATACAAGTATATTGGAATCATAATCTGACAAGCGGGAATAAATAAAACAATTTGCCCATAGTTTCTGGTCAATTTACACAGTCAATGGACAACCACCATCCACACCAGGGAGCTTGGATATATTTTTATGTCTATCTACCTTACGCTTTCAGCGATGGGCTTTACAACAACCAAGGGTTCAACCCCTAGCCCTGTTATAGCATCTCATCTGTAACACGTGTATATATATGTGACTCTATGGGCTGACTGCTATATAGTAAATCACCTTATGCAACGAATGGTTGTACAAATTCATTCAAGTCTGAGCATAATCAAAACCATTTTCAGTTTTGAAATGATTTTATAAAAATACAAGTTTTCACCTTGACAGAGTCTTGGCTTAGTAGACTTCTAGAGTAAGTGTCCTAATGGGCAGCATCTCTGCTTAAGAACCTTGCTTGTTTTCTCCAAATGAGCGTTTCCGAGCTCCTTGTTTACTTCTATGATGATCCGGCACCTCAGGAACTTAAACGTATGAGTGGGAATGGTTTAATGAGAGTGAAAATGGCTTACAAGAACTTGGAATTCGATTTTAAGTGTTTTGGAATTGAACGACAATTGAATCTCTTTTTATAGGCTGATCTGAGGTCCGTAGCAGACCGTTATGGTGGCGGCTAGCGGTCCGCTACCGCCTAAACCCTAAACAGTCAGCGTGACACATGTCGATCTCCAGAGTTAAGGCGCAAATTTACGGCTAGCGGATCGTTAAGCAACAAGGTAGCGGTCCGCCACCTAATTGAGGTAGCCGTAGCGGACCGACAAGAATCTGGTAGCGGTCCGCTACCTGAGACACGCGTCAGAACCCCTAATGACTCATCAGGAAACATATCATTCCCTCATTATTTCCTTTGGGACCACGTAGCGGACCGCTATGTATATGATTGCGGTCCGTTACCATTGAAATTTCAGAATTTTTATTTTTAGTCTCGGATCTTTAATGTATTTACACTTACGGTCTTTATACTTTATATTTTTTTATTATTTTGGGCAAGAAAATTTTAAGAATTGTTACAGCTACTTCGGTAGACAGACGACCACTCATTTATTATGCAGCCAGAATTAAAAGTCTAGAAAGGTAGACTAAGCTAAGGCCACTACGGTGGAATAAGTCCATCAATCGAAGCAGGACTGCATAATATAGATCGGGTGGGAAACGGATGCCTTCGGGCAGACAGACGAATATGACGGTCTATGACGGTAGAACGATGAGGACGGTATGTCGAAGTACTCTGGACGGTATAGCATGATGTATGGTCGAAGGAATCCGTACGATCATGGACGACGGAAGGACGAGCGTCTGTCTTTATGACTTACGCAAATAAATGGTGGGATGATCACCCTCATGTTTATGACTAATGAATGTTCAATTAAAGTAAGGATGTGTGTGTAACACTTGCCACAAAAATGTTCTAGTTTTACAATGGTATAAACCACAAGGACTATAAGTGTAAATATACCAAAGATCATGGTTCAAAAAGTGGAAAACATGAAAATCCAACAGTAACGGACCGTCACGGACGGTAACGGTCCGTTACGGGCTGAGCACGCATGCAATGATGGCATGCCACGTGTCTAGTGACTCATGGTTACAATCTGACGCGTGGAAACCCTATAACGGCCCGTCACGCCTGGTAACGGTTCGTCACAGCCGCAAAAGGCCTTGGGTGCGCCACGTTTCACTCTGTAACGGACCGTCACGCCTGGTAATGGTCCGTCACATCGCAAATTGACCGGGGGGTGATGCGTGTCTAATGAATCGCAAACCCTAATCTGGTGACGGACCGTCACCACTCGTTACGGTCCGTCACGACTCCTGGACCAGCCCTATAAATAGTTGGTCGAGTTCAAACACTTTTCTCACACCAACATAGATTTTCACAATCATTTCTTGTTTAAGAATCCCCTTAGCTCAATCCCAAAGCTTTCGGTTCGACTCCCGCTCATTGTAGTGCCCGATTAAAGAAGAAAACGCTCGTAGAAGCGTTAGAACGCTAGAGAAACCAAGCTAGGAAGCTGATTCTATAATTTCCAAACTTAGAGGCTCATTACTATAATGAAGGTGAATGCTTTATCTATTTCAAAACTTGTTTCAAACATTTACGTTTACGAAAACGGCCAAATAAAGGTTAAGGGAATAAACGTAAAACTTGCAAGGGATACACGGGTCTCGATGAGAGTCTCAGATTGCGACTGGTGCTTGTCTTAAAAAAAATTCGGAGGCATGGACCTGTCCGTTGTTATAAGACACGACGCCAATGTATATAGTGGTGCATACAGCCTGCTAAATGTGTAGATTGACCAAAAAGTTGTGATTATGAAATTAATACTTGTTTGTTCCAAATGATTTTATGTCAAGATAATTTTATTCACCGACGATCGCGTTGACCTTTCATTTTCAAAATGTTTTCAGGAAATGAATAAAATGAAAAGGAAAAAGGGGATACGGGCAGACATAAGAACTGACCCAGGAATGAATATTGTGATAGGATAACTTGCACGCTGGATTCTCAGGCCTCGTGCATAGTAAATCATAAAAAAAATGAAAGAGGAGATAGGACCAAGGGACTAATCAACCTTGATAGTACTATTTCCCGTGGCTTGAAACTTGTCCAAAAGAGACAAGAGATGTATTTGATTTCAAACTTGTTTTGTAATCAAAAAGGGTATTCAAATCCCTATGTTTATGAAATAAATACTGGGCTTTTGTTTTTTAACTGGGTCTTGATATTTACAAATACAACCCTTGAGGTTGAAATGAATGATGTTTCGATCCTTATGAAAAAGTCTTTCGTTGTGTTTTATAAAAACTCTGAAATCAAAGCAGGTGTCAATCGTGCTCACATACGTCCAGGGGGTGCTTGAGGCGGGGTGTGACATGTTGGTATCAGAGCCACAGGTTTTAGCGAATTAGATACTTGGAACTAGTGTCTAAGCTTTAACCATGAATTTGCTTACTTTAAGGAAACAAGGTAACCTTCTGACCGGTATGTAGTTATCTGACAAACGGAATGTTCTATCTAAGGAAAGAGTGGTGTATAAATCTCTCGTAGACCCGTCTTTCTTTCCTCGGAACATCTCTATTGGAGGTACTGCTCTGGAAGATAACCATCCTTGTAGAGCTTTAGTTAAGATAAGGATATTGGGCTTAGTGTCTAAGTCTTGACCAAAAAGAATAAGATAAGCATTAATACTTTAATATTGTAGATGTCTGGAGATAAATCTGTACCTGTTATTATGATCCCAAACGTCCAATAAATCAAGAATCACCTGAATATCATCCTTTGGGTTCACAAACGAATCCAATTTCTTCACCTTACTACAACAATGATCCATTTGCTATCCTTCTGGATAACGTCACTCCTGAATACCATCCCCAGTCCTATGATACCTCAAGCCAATGGATGGAAGTTGGATCTGATTTCAACAATTGGAACAATGAAGTCCCATTACAGCAAGGAAATAATGAGGCAGAGTCTAGTCAAGCCGATCAGAACATATCGACCGAAGAAGAATCTTATCATAATAATTTTGTATCTAAACAATCCAAAACTCCAGGTTTATATGATCATTATATGTTTCCTGAACCAGTCTATCATGGTCCTTTTGAAATCTATTTTCAAGCTCCTCCAGAATACCAAAATGCCTATAACGATATTATGGTTGGACTTCGTGAACCTCCACCCAAATATGGTTATGAGGAAAGTATGCCTTCTTCTCCTATTGAGTGCCTAGATCGTTCGTTGTGCCAAACGGACGAAGTGACACAGGAGAAAATCATGGACAAGGCAAGAACCAAATTTTATGGACATCAGGTCTATGAATATGGAGAAAGCCTGATGACCCTTGGAGCGGAGCTGATGAAGGTTTAAAACCTATGTTGTATTTTATTTCCCTGTAATATATTTTCTAATGATATAATAAAGCTCATTTTGTTTTACTCTGTACAACTATGGTTGGAAAAGGCAAAGGTTCTAGCTTTCATCATAAATTTGCTCCAGCTAATTATCATGAACGCAAAACAAATGAAACTACTATAGAAAATAATGAGGAAACTGAAAGTTCAACTTTCAGAAGCCTCAGAGAAATAGGAAACCCTAGTGTTCCCTATAATCCTTCGATAAGTTTTCATTATGCTCCTACTGCTGGAAGCCATAATATAACTCAAATATATTCACAAAATTTTCACGAAGGATACGCCGGAATGCCTTGTCAAAAGAGATGTAATCCCGAAGAAGAAGAATGAGCTGATTCCAATAAACTCTACGTTCCCTACTATGAGACTGTTCCTTTCCCTGCTCCTCATATTAATGAGAATGCATCGGGAAGTGAAAGGGAACAATATTATTAAACAGAAGAGCTAAACTGGAACAAGAAAAAGCTGAAGTTGAAGCTCGGAATGATTTGTTAGTCCAAGCTCTTGAAGAGAAGAATTTTAGGAATCTTTAGAAACAATGATTTCTACATGTATTATCTTTTGTATTAATAAAAAAGTTATGGTTTTGATTCCAATCTTGTTCTTATATAGCATGTCTAAACAAATCGGACCTTCTTATAATATGAGAGGAAAAAGGAAACAAGCAGTGGTTGAAAATGCTGCTAAAATCCTTGATTCTCGTAAAGAACTTCAGAAACAGATTGCAGAAGGAATTAAGGATTCTCTTTCAATGATCTTTACTGAAATGGAAAAGAGGCATGCATATAAAATGTCTGTTCAACCATCAATTCAAGAATCTGTCCATTCTCAACCTTTGACCCAACATACTCGAACTATAACTCAATCCAAACCCATTACTCTCAAACCAGAGGTTTCTGCTACTCATCCAACCAGGAAGACTGAAAGGGAGAAGTATTACCATAACTCTTCCAAAGATGAAGGGATGGGTAATAATTATGGTCATGTAGAGAAGAAGAGAAAGATAGTCGGCTGTACTTATAAGATGTTCCAGGATTGCAAACCATGTAAATTTTCTGGAAGAGAAGGAGGAATAGCCACATTCAGGTGGATTGAAAAGATTGAATCTGTGATTGCCATAAGCAAGTGTGCTTAGGAAGAAAAAGTTTTGTATGCTTCCAACCTATTTAAAGATCAAGCTTTAGAATGGTGGAACAACATTGTTGCTGCCAAAGGAAGGGATGCAGCCTATGCTATGGGTTGGAATGCTTTCAAGGCAAAAGTAGAAAAGTAGTATGTTCCCCAGAACGAAAAGGAACAGATAGAAGGAAAGTTCCATAGTCTAAAGATGATTGAAACCAATCATAAGGAGTATTCGACTAAACTCCTTGAGTATGCTCGAATAGTTTATCATCTTGCTACCCCAGAATCTAATCTGATAAAGAGATATATTTGTGGACTAATCGGAGAAATCCGTGACATGGTTAAGGTTGTCAATTATGAAAACCTTGACGATGCTACGGATCTGGGAGCCTCCTTGACCAGTAGGCTGATTAGAAATCAAGAGGAGGGAAGAAAGAAGCAATTGGGTAAGGCCTAAGTGGTTCTAAGAAACTAGGACCAGGCTTCTATTCTCGAAATCACAATTCTTCTATCCCCGAATGTCTAAAGTACAAGAAAAGGCACTTGGGACAATGTCGATCTGGACCTTATTGCAGCTTCTTCAGAATGTCTAGACACAAAACATAAGATTGTTACTAAAAGAAACCCATTACCTACTATGAATGTGCTGAGGCTGGCCACATCAAGAGTTATTGTCCCAAACTAAATAAACCTGAAGGGACGGGTCCTAAAACCGGTGATGGAGTAAAGATGAATGACGATCATTCGTTCTCAATACTCATGAAGCAGCAGGTATGCTCAACATCATTACGGGTACCTTTCTTGTCAATGATATTTATGCTCGAGTTCTATTTGACTCTGGTGCAAACCAAAGTTTTATATATCATAAATTCTAACTATTGAATAAAACTCTAGCTAAATTAGACAAGAAATACGTAGTAGAAACTGCCAACGGTGACTTAGTCTAAATCTCAGAAATCCTAAACGATTGTAATATCACACTATCAGAACATGTTATTCCTGTACAACTGTTGCCTATGACTTTGGAAGGGTTTGACATTGTTCTAGGAATGGATTGGTTAGCCTCTAACCAAGCCTGTATCCTGTGTGATAAGAAAGCCATAGAGCTCCATTCGCCGAAAGGTAATATCCTGACTATAAACAGTTATAAATTATCCAACTCTGTTGGAATAATTTCCATGTTAAAAATTACAAAATATTTTCGCAAAGGATGCTTAGCATACCTTGTATCTGTAACTACCGTCACTAAAAAGGAGATTGAAGATGTGTCGGTTGTGGCTGAATTCCCCGATGTTTTCCCCAGCGAACTGCCTGGAATTCCACCTGAAAGAGAAGTGGAGTTCAGAATTAATCTCGTACCCGGTACGACA
The DNA here is from genome assembly GCA_023525975.1 of Smallanthus sonchifolius. Classification (NCBI taxonomy): domain Eukaryota; kingdom Viridiplantae; phylum Streptophyta; class Magnoliopsida; order Asterales; family Asteraceae; genus Smallanthus; species Smallanthus sonchifolius. The sequence continues at coordinate 18,243,664 of CM042033.1, forward strand.
CCTATTGATAAAGCCCCGTACAGATTAGCTCCAACTGAGATGGAAAAATTGAAAAAGCAGTTAGTTGAATTACTCGAGAAAGAAGTCATAAGACCAAGCTCGTCACCTTGTGGAGCTCCGGTCTTATTCGTTAAGAAGAAAGACGGTTCAATGTGTATGTGCGTTGATTATCGTGAGCTGAATAAAATCACGATTAAGAACCGTTATCCGCTTCTCATAATTGATGATTTCTTTCATCAACTTCAGGGAGCTCGATGTTTCTCGAAAATTGATCTTCGTTCTGGCTATCATCAATTCAAAGTCCAAGAAGAAGATATTCCTAAACAACTTTCAGAACTCGATAGGGTCATTATTAGTTTACGGTAATGCGGTTCGGACTTACTAATACAGTAGCTGCTTTCATGAACATGATGAGTCGAGTTTGTAAACCTTACTTGGATAAATTCGTTATCGTATTCATTGACGATATCCTGATTTACTCCAAAAGTAAGGAAGAGCATGCAACTCATCTAAGGACTTTGCTTGAAATCCTGAGAAACGAGAAGTTGTATGCTAAATTTTTGAAATGTGAATTGTAGTTGACAGAAGTTCAATTCCTTGGACATGTCCTTAACACTGATGGCATCCAAGTAAATCCTATTAAAATTGAAGCAATATAAAAATGGGAAATCCCAAAATCACCAACTGAAATCCAAAGTATTCTCGGGTTTGTTGGTTACTATCGGAGATTTATCCAATATTTCTCTCGAATTGTTGTTCCATTAACTTCTCTGACTCGCAAGTCAGTTAAGTATGAATGGGGACCTAAGCAATCACAAGCCTTTGAAACTCTGAAACAGAAACTGACACAAGCACCCATACTGGCTTTACCAGATGGAAACGAAGGCTTTTTAGTATATAGTGACGCTACACACACTGGCTTTGGTTGTGTGTTAATGCAAGGAAGCAAAGTCATTGCTTTTGCTTCCAGACAATTGAAAACTCATGAAAAGAATTATACGACTCATGATTTAGAGTTAGGCGCCATAATCTTCGCGCTGAAGTTATGGAGGCACTATCTATATGGAGTCAAATTCACTGATCATAAAAGCCTAAATATATATTCAGTAAAAAAGAACTGAATATGAGGCAAAGACGTTGGATGGAAGTCCTGAATGATTACGATTGCGAAATCTGTTATCATGAAGGCAAAGCTAATGTTGTAGCTGACACCTTGAGTAGAAAGGAACATTAGAAACCTAAACGAGTTCGTGCTTTAAGACTCGATCTTCAAATCAATCTTATTTCCCGTATTAAGGAATCTCAAAACTTTGCCTTACAAGAACCAAACCTCGAGAAAGAAGGTTTGGGAGGCATGATTGAACAACTGGTTAAAGGTGACGATGATATGTAACGAACCAAATTCCGGGTTTCGTTTTATATAAACAAATATTTCTAATTAATATTATGGTGAAAATAATATTTAGAAATAAGTTGAAACAAGTGGGTTTTAAGTTAGTATCGGGGTTACACTAGTTTTAGCTAGTTTTGGAATGAAAGGGGAGAAAAGGAAAGTTGAGGGACTGAATATGTAATATGGCAAATCTGCCATATTTGACTATAGAAGTCAAAATTGAACTCATTTTGAGTTGTTGGGTCGTTCAAGAGGAAGAGGGGAGAAAACGGGATTGAAGCCAAAATCATGCATTTGAAGCTTGAAACTTGAAGGTGTTGGCTCACACATCACCTCTCTAACATCAAGTAAGTGTCGATCATCCCTTTCCTCTCATTCTTGAGGTGTTCTTGGTGGGTTTTGATAGAAACTCGAATTTATGTATGCATGTGGTGAAATGGTGTTAGATTATTAATAATCTAGCTAAACTAAAGTTAAAGAATGATGATTAACATCTTAGAACCCTTTGATTTTGATTATGAGAAGTTAGGGTTCATATGGTGAAAATTGGGGGTGTTTGTATCATAATGCTAGAATGTTGAATTAATGAAGATTAAGTGTTTTTAAGATGTTAGACACTTGAACAAACACCAAATTAACTTAATAATAATTTTTGAAAGAAGAATTAGTGTTAAGATTAAGTTAATGAAACTCAAGTAGGTGAGTTTGTGGTGAAAGAGGGTGTTTGGTTATGAGGATAACCCAAACGGGTCAATTTGGGTTGGAATTGAGAAATTGAGTTGTGAACTCAATTGTAATGAAATTTTGGTATATGTTAGATTACTAAACTAGGTGTGTATGTTTAGGTAATCAAATTGTGGGTCTAGAAGGCGGAGCGGGATCTTCTAACCCGAAAGGTAAGTGCTTTTGCACTTACTTAGTTTTGATGATAAATGAGTTTTATGCAATGTTGTATGTATAATGTGTAAAGTTGCATAATTTGTTATGTGGTGTGAATGAGTATAAAATGGTATGCATAATTGAAGGAATTTAGTTATAGTATTTACACTATAATGGATATGTTGATATGGAGTTATGGTCTATGAACCATAATGGATAGAATGGATATGGAGTTATGGTCTATGAACCATAATGGATAGAATGGATAGAATGGATATGGAGTTATGGTCTAAGTACCATAATGGATAGATTAGTTATGGAGTTATGATCTCGTATCCTTTGGGATATGAAGTTATGGCCTACGTGCCATAATGGAAATGGAAAAGTGATAATGAAATGATGAAAGTAACTTGTAGGTGATATACAAGTGTATGAAATCCTTAATTGGCCAAATGGGTGTTAACGGGTCAAATGGGTGAATGGGTGAAACAAGTAGGAATTTACTTGTTTGTTATGGAGTTATGGCCTTTGTGCCATAATGGAAATGGATCATGTGTTGATCATAATTGAAACTTGTAGTAAGGGTGCAAGAATATATAGCATAAATGATAATTTGAGTGGAAACGGGTCAAATGGGTGAATGGGTGAAACAAGTAGGAATTTACTTGTTTGTTATGGAGTTATGGCCTTTGTGCCATAATGGAAATAGATCATGTGTTGATCATAATTGAAACTTGTAGTAAGGGTGCAAGAATATGTAGCCTAAATGACAATTTGGGTGGAAACGGGTCAAATGGGTGAATGGGTGAAACAAGTAGGAATTTACTTGTTTGTTATGAATTTATCTTCATTACTAATGGTGATATGTGTGGTGAATGTAGGAAAAGCTCCGAGGTAGTCAAAGTCAAGTCCAAGGCGTTGGCGGATCCTCGTATGCATATTTTCATGTTTTGATGATTTGGTGGAATTCCCCCGTTGTGATCATGTTGTTGAAGGGGTTTTTGGTTAAAACCCATGTGTTAGGTAAATTTGTTGTCTTGTATTTTGGAAAAAGTTGGAAAAATGGCTAAGTATGAAAACCTGCAGAAGCCTGCAAACTTTCTGTGAAAACAGGTCCCTCGCGGGGCGCGAGGGAGGTGACCAATAACTCTCGCGGTACGCGAGAGGAAAAAAAAAAATTCTGGGATTAAGACTTCCGCGCGTTAAAGTATAGTTTTTAAAAATGGTGTGTTTCATGATATTCTTAGAATGAATAAGAGAATCTGGATTCCTATCTGTGGAAACGTGCGTGAAGAAATTCTCGAAGAAGCTCATTAATCTAAGTATACGATGTATCCTGGAAGCAATAAAATGTACGAAAACCTAAAAGCCAATTATTGGTGGATAGGAATGAAGAAACATATCGCTATCTATGTTGTAAAATGCTTAACCTGTTCTCAAGTTAAATGTAGGTCATGAGCAGACCTGAGAACACTGATCTATGGAAAAATTCTTCAAACAGTTCGAATAAAGAGGCGGAATCCCTTGATCCGGTATCACTCTCGAATCAGAAAAAGGTAGAGACGGGTGCGGGAATCACATACACGAACAAAAATATATAAAAATAAAAAGGAACAGATAATTGGAGCATAAAACGTATGATTCTTTGATTGATATGAAAAATAAAAACTCCTCACACACTCAACAATTAGTCTCACCCCAGGGTGAGCTCCCCCTGTGGTGGTGATTCCCTCTACAGAAACACACTCCTCCTATGAGGTATTCTACTATGTATAAGAGGCCAAGCACATGTGCCTTGTTTTCAAGCCACTGCCAAATGGGCCTAAAAAACAGGTATCGAAACTAGCTAGTTTCGATACAGTAGTTTTGATTGAAATCATCAGTCTCAAAATTATATCCAACATTAAAGATGAACATCAAAAGCCGTCTGGCTTGTTACAGCAACATGAAATTCCCGTCTGGAAATGGGAGATGATAACCATGGATATCATTACTAAACTTCCCCGAACCGGTCGAGGGAATGATAATAGCTGGGTTATCATTGATAGACTTACTAAGTCTGCTCATTTTATTCCGATGAAAGAAACATACAGCATGGATAAGTTGGCACAATTATACGTTAATGAAATTATGTCTTTACACGGTGTGCCACTATCTATTGTATCAGATGGAGATAGTAGATTTACTTCTCGACTCTGGCAAAGCTTTCAAAAAGCCCTGGGTACAAAATTGAATCTTAGCACTGCCTGCCATCCTCAAACGGACGGGTAGAGCGAAAGAACTATTCAAACTCTAGAAGATATGTTAACGGCTTGTGTTATTGATCTTTGAGGAAGTTGGGATGACCACTTACCTCTAATGGAATTCTCCTATAACAATAGCTATCATACGAGTATACAGGCTGCTCCTTTTGAAGCCTTAAATGGTCATAAATGTCAAACTCCGATCTGTTGGTCTGAAATAGGAGAAAATTAGTTGTCCGGTCCTGATATAGCTCTAGAAACAACTGCAAAAATCATTCAAATAAAAGATAGATTGAAAGCGGCTCGAGATCCACAAAAGAGTTATGCTGAAAGCGACAGAAGACGAAATCCATTAGAATTCAACGTCGATGATAAAGTTCTGTTGAAAGTTTCACCGTGGAAAGGCGTTGTAAGATTTGGAAAGAAAGGAAAATTAAGTCCTAGATTCGTAGGACCATTCAATATCCTGAAAATAGTTGGGCCTGTGGTCTATCAACTCGAATTACTAGAAGAAATGAATGGAGTGCTCGATGTATTCCTTGTGTCAAATCTGCACAAATGTTTAGAAGATGAATCTCTGGTAATACCCCTACACGATGTAGAGGTAGTTGAATAGTTGAAATATGTGGAACAACCTTTACAAATCGAGGACAAGCAGGAACATAAATTGAAAAGAAAGAAATTGATGATTGTGAAAGTGAAATAGAACTCAAGACGTGGACCTAAGTACACGTGGGAATTGGAGTCTGAAATAAAAAAGAAATATCCTCACTTGGTCGAATAATATCGGGGACGAGATTGAAACAAGCTGGAGAGGATGTAACACATGCCACAAAAATGTCCTAGATTTGACAAAGGTACAAACCACAAGGACTATAAGTGTAAATATACCAAACATCAAGGTTCAAAAAGTAGAAAACATGAAAATCCAACGGTAACGGACCGTAACGGACGGTAATGGTCCGTTACGGGCTGATCACGTATGCAATGATGGCTTGCCACGTGTCTAGTACTCATGGTTACAATCTGACGTGGAAAACCTATAATGGACCATCATGCCTAGTAACGATCCGTCACAGCCGCAAAAGGCCATGGGTATGCCACGTATCACTCCGTAATGGACCGTCAGCCCTGGTAACGGTTCGTCATGCCGCAAATTGACCAGGGAGTGACGCGTGTCTGATGACTCGCAAACCCTAATCTGGTTACGGACCGTCACCACCCGTAACGGTCCGTCACGACTCCTCGACCAGCCCTATAAATAGTTGGTCGAGTTCAAACACTTTTCTCACACCAACAACGATCTTCACTATCATTTCTTGTTCTAGAGACCCCTTAGCTCAATCCCGAAGCTTTCGGTTCAATTCCCGCTCGTTGAAGTGCCCGGTTTATGAAGAAAACGCTCGTAGAAGTGCCAGAACGCTAGAGAAACCAAGCTAGGAAGTTGATTTCCAAACTTAGAGGATCATTCCTATAATAAAGGTGAATACTTTATCTATTTCAAAACTTGTGTAAAACATTTACATTTACGAAAATGGCCAAATAAAGGTTAAGGTAATAATGCTCAACGTTCTTCTGCGAACAAATCATTCGTGTGATAGGTATACGTAAAAACTTGCAAGGGATACATGGGTCTCGGGTGTGAGTCCCGGATTACGGCTGGTGCTTATCTTATAAAAAATTCGGAGGCATGGACCTATCCGTTGTTATAAGACATGACACCAGTGTATACAGTGGTGCATACAGTTAGGACATGGGCCTGCTGAATGTGTAGATTGAACAAAAAGTTATGATTATGAAATTAATACTTGTATGTGCCAAATGATTTTATGTCAAGATAATTGTATTCACCGGCGTTCGCGCTGAATTTTCATTTTCAAAATGTTTTCAGGCAATGAATAAAATGAAAAGGAAAAAGCGGATACGGGCAGACATAAGATCTGACCCAGGAATGAAAATTGAGAAAGGATAACTTGCACGCTGGATTCTCAGGCCTCGTGCATAGGAAATCATAAAAAATAAAAGAGGAGATAGGACCAAGGGACTAATCAACCTTGATAGTACTATTTTCCGTGGCTTGAAACTTGTCCAAAAGAGACAAGAGATGTATTTGATTTCAAACTTGTTTTGTAATCAAGAAGGGTATTCAAATCCCTATGTTTATGAAATAAATACATGGCTTTTGTTTTTTAACTAGGTCTTGATATTTACAAATACAACTCTTGAGGTTGAAAAGAAGAATGTTTCAATCCTTATGAAAAAGTGTTTCGTTGTGTTTTATAAAAACTTTGAAATCAATGTAGGTGCCAATCGTGGTCGCACACGTCCAAAGGGTGCCTGAGGCGGGGTGTGACACTGTGCATATATTTATATGTACCCGTTATGAATGATAAATGCAGGCAAATCAAATGTTAACGTGTGTATATACATGTAGATATATATAGTTATAAAGAAATAATGTTTATTCCTAAATGCTTTAAACTAGAACTCACCAGCGTTAGCTGACTTTTAGTATGCATTTCAGGTAAGATGAAGAAAGGACGTGCTAAGGCATGAAGGCTACTCTGATTCAAGACTAACATCCTGTTTATTTGCTTATGTGTTAAAACAGTGTTTACGTTTAATATTAAAACTTTTGCTGCTATGTTTTGTATTTGAATGATACGCTTCCTCTATGTCGAATGTTTTTAATTAAAAGTTCAGTATTGATGACTACGTTTATGAGTAAATCCAACAAGTGAGGTCACCGAGAAAAGGGCCCTTACAAAATATTGGTGATATGAATCATGGTGAGAGAATGATCGATATACCTGAGGATCTTCTCATTACTGATTCATTTGATCATACTTCCTGTTTAATTGACTTTGTCTATCCTTCTATTCTTAAAAATTTCAAAAACCCACAATTTTTTTCAAGACAGAGCAGTACTTGCACCGAAAAATGAATTCGTTTAAGAAATTATTATTCATTTGTTATCAATGTTTCCTGGACATGGAAATAAATTCCTAAGTTTAGATAGTATGTGTCAGACAGAATATGTTTGTTAAAGCAATTCTTGTGACAAGCACTCTGAAGATTGTTTTTACTTATGTATTGTCCTTATGTATTTGTATTTGTATATCAGCATCTGTATGTATTGGTTTATCGAGTTGTAATCATGTTCGTAGGTACTTGTCGTTGTATTCGTCTTTGTTAACTGTTGTGCGCACTTAACAAGTGCGCATGTATCTCAACCTGCGTACTTAGCAAGTACGCAAGAACATTGTCTACGTAATTGCTAAGTATGCAGGAACAAAGCCCTGCGCACTTAACAAGTACGCATGCAACATGTCTAGTATAAATAAGCTAGGTTAACAGAAGTTATTTACGCAGACATTTTGCACTCGATAGTATTCTCTCTGTAACCTTCAAATTTATAATAGACGGAGTTTGAAAGTGATTTCGTTGTCGGTTTACTTTGTGTTGCTTGATTCTCCACCTAGTCACGGGCATTCCACACCCGGTCCGACTATTCACACACCCACAAGTAACGATCCGAGACACCTAGGGACCTACAAGTGGTATCAGAGCGTTGCTCTTGATTTCGAGTGTTGTGAGTGTGTTTGGAGCATCTTCTACACTTCCTACAAGGATTTTGCAAGCAAAAGTGGTGTTTTTGTTGATTTTTGTGATAAGATAGGGGTAGCTGTTGAGCACTCTTTTAGAAGCAAAAATCACTCAAAAACCGACTTTTGTTGTGTATTTGAATGTTTTGAGCATCAAAGGTTGGTTAGAAACGAGTTTCTGACCCTTTGGCTCATTTATTTTGGTCATATCTTTAATTTTTTCTGTCTCCGGTGAGATTCCAGTGACCGAAAAAAGTTGGTGAGAGTTGGTGAAAAAGTGATCTTCAGGACCTCGGTATCCTTCTTAATTATGACAACGAGATTGGAACCCCATAGAAACCACCAAAGTTGCTTAATGTAAATGATTATTCAAACTAGAAAGCACGCTTTGAGCACTATATCTCATATACCGATTCTTCACTTTGGATACCCATTCTAGAGGGCTATAAGCATCCCACATATACATATCTTGATGAGGAAGTTCCCAAGCCTATCTCAAAACTTGATGAAGAAGAAAAGAAAGTTTATGACTGAGAGATGAAGGCACACAGATCTATTACTATGGCCATGACAAGGGAGTTATTCCACAGCTTTAGAGGATATGATAACTCCAAGGATCTCTGGAAGGCTTTGTAGAAGTGATTTGAGGGAAACAGCGACATCAAGAAGAGTAAGAGAGGATCTTCTTAGGAAGCAGTATGAGTGCTTCAGATATCTGGAGAATGAATCTATAGATGAGCTTATCTCTAGATTCTATCATCTGCAAACTAAGCTGAAAGCTTATGACCTGATCTATCCGAATGTGGAGCTGGTTGAAAAATTTCTGGATGCCCTACCACCAAAATTTGAGATGTACACCACTTTTATGAGAGAGAACTCAAAGTTTTATGAAATGACTATTGATAAAGCAATTGGAAAGGTTCAAGCACATGATATGAACTTAAAACGAAAGGAGAGCTCAGGAAGACCTCAAATACAAGACCCTTCTACGTATTTTGGGACGTCTTCCACAGCCAAGTCATCGGGTTCTGGAATGGCCCTTTTCTCAGGGAACTCTCATGAGGAGGATAACTCAAAAGTCTGTGGAGGTCATGCTTGCTATGCTGCATCTGGTTCTGGTTCTGGATCTCATCCCTAAAATTCCTCAAGAAATCCTTTTCCCACATCTTCAGCTAAGCAATCAACAATAGCCAAGATAGCTGAAGATCATATGGCTTTATTCTCATCATGCATGCTTGCCTATGAGAACTTCATTGGCGGTAAGCTCACGGATCCTGAAACAATAGAAGAAGACTTCAATCAGGTGGATCCGGATGATATGGAGGACATGGATATTCAGTGGAATATGGCCATGATCTTGAGAAGGGCAAAGCGTTTCCTGAACAGAACAGGAAGAAATTTTATTGGTGGACATTCAATTGTCAACGTGGGATTTGATAAAACTACGGCCAAGTGCTACAAATGCAATAACTTTGGGCATTTTGCAAGAGAATGTCAAAAGGACAAAGCACTGGCCTCGGGATTCACCAGACCTAGCCAAGGGTATAATAACTCCACCAACCGCAATTAAAGTCAAGGTGGAACGTCCAATGCTTTGGTAGCACAACAGGACGACAGCTTTGATTGGGGGTGTTCATCTGGAGGATGCCCTTATTGCTCAAACTCAAGTTGGTCTCATGGCTGAGATTATGGAGATGATAAAAGCTGAGGAACGGGAAGCTTCTGTGGCTGATCAAGTAGAGTCTACAACTGCAGTTGCCCTCATGGCTATTGGAGAGGCATCATGTTCATCGAATGAGGTACATTCTAATCCTTTTGCTGTCATTTCTTGTTCCAAATGTCTAAGCTTAAAGGTTGAAAATTCTAAGCTTCAAGACAAAGTCGAACCCCTTCGTATTGCAGCTTTAAGCTACAAAGAAAACGAAAAATGATACAAAGATTCAATTGAAACAATGAAGAAAGAAAAACGTGATTATTCACTTAAAATCAACGATCAACAGTTTCATTTGGATGTTGTGTACAAGGGGTTAGAGAAAAGGAACAACGAGATCAACAAGCTGCAAAATGAGATCTTGCAGTTGAAAGGTAATATTGAGAAGTTGAAAAATTCTCGTTTTATGGTGGAACACTACGAGTCTGTAGTGAGACAAGTGAATGGCTCAGGGCAGGGTACTAATGCCATTCCTCCACCAGTAAGTGGGAAATTTGTCAACGGCTTAATTGACATTGATTTGTCTTGCCTTGATGAGTCCTCGAGTCAGGATGATTCCTCTAAGAAGGATGATTCCTCAAGTAAGACTGACTTTGCATCTGATGAAGAGTTCCTTACTGCTTCTGATGATGGGTCTGAGAACACCTGCCCTGAAGGAGTAGTATCTGAGGAGTTGCTCGGTGAACAGAAAGTTAAGAAAAACATTATCACTGATAGTGATAATTGTATTTTGACTGAACCCGATATCATTGAATCAAATGAAAAATTAAAAGTGATGTTTTATGCGGGATATAAAAACATTAATCAAGTTAAAAAGGAAGCCTTTTCAGCTCATTATGGGCTTAGCTATCAAGAAAATTTGCAAAAATATTATATTCCCAAAAAGCAATCAACATCGAGTCAAACTACTGTTCACCAAACAACTTCTCCTGCTCATCATGCTGAGTCATCTAATGCCAGATCTAATGAGCCTTACGGGAGGACTTACAAAGAAAAGAGAACCTATTTTAACTGTGGTTTGGTCGGTCACATCATTGTGAACTGCCCGAATAAGAACCAAGGGAAACGGCCAGTTGTTTCACAACCATCTGTTTTCCCCAAGTCACCACCAGTGAAACAGCCTAAAAGTCCAAAGAATAATGTGGTGAAACCACCGGTGAAAACGTTGGTGAAGCCAAAGACCACCTCGGAGGCTAAACCTACTATTCCAAGAAGGGAAAAGCATCCTGCTAAACCCTGTGCATCTACCTCTAGTAGTGCACCTACTAGTGAGAAACCTGTGGTAAAACTCTCCAAACCATAGAGGAGAAGAAGGAACAAGAGATTGAGAAAGCTGAAACAGCTGGCTGGAATTCAATCAGGTGAAGCTTCCATTAGTTCACCTGCTGCTATTGAATCTAAGTCTACTATTCCAGTTAAGAAAAAGAAGAGGTCCTGGAACATGAAATCCAAAAGTTCTCAATCTCCTAATCCTAAGTCTTCTAAAGATTCATCCATTTTTGACAGTCACGACTGTGAATTAATTGACGTTGTTTATTTTGAGAAAGACGGACGACCCAAGACCACTATGGCTTGGCTCTTCAAATCTAATTAATTTCTTGTGACTCGTGCAGGGACATCCGAAGGTTACTATCTTTAATCGTTGGTATGTAGATAGTGGATGCTCCCGGCACATGACAGGTAACATGGCCCTGCTTCAAGATGTGAAACCATTTAGAGGCGGCTATGTGGCCTTTGCTGGAGAGAAAGGCGGTACGTGTCAAGGCGTGGTTTTAAATGGTTGTGTCAGCTTTGACAACGTCAACTAATGCGAGCAGCTGAAGCATAACTTGTTAAGTGTCTCCCAGATGTGCGACAAGGAGTACTCCGTTATGTTTGACAAGACTGAATGCATGATTCTCAAACCTGGTTTTGAGGTTCCTAAAGATTGGATTATGATGCATGCGCCAAGAACGAATGAGCGTGGCAAAAACCACATCCTCAGTTGCTACTTGTTTGCTTACAAAAGCGACAGAGCTTGACTCTATCTTGTGGCATAGGAAACTCGGACACATTTCTTATCGAAAAATGAATCATCTTGTCCAAAACGGTTTGGTAACCGGTGTTCTTAAGCTGAGATTTACCGTTACAGATGATTGTATGCCTTGTAAAAAGGGCAAACAACAACGGAAGTCTCACAAACCCAAGCTACAAAACTCCATCGATACCCCTTTGGAGCAATTACATATGGATCTGTTTGGCCCCATAAGTATCAGAAGTATTGGAGGTAAGTCATACTGTCTAGTTGTAACTGATGATATCTCACCTTTTTCTTGGGTGCATTTTTTAGGTACAAAGGACGAAACTGCTGACATTCTTCAATACCTGATCTTGAGCTTGGAATCTCTTTGCAAGTTGACGGTTAGAAGAATAAGGAGTGATAACAGAACTGAATTAAAGAATAATTTGATGGAACTTTTCTGTCTCAAGAATGGGATCCGTCACTAATTTATTGCCCCGTACACACCGCAGTAGAATGAAGTTGCAGAACGGAAGAATAGAACCTTGATTGAGACTGCAAGGACAATGCTGTCTGATGCAAAGCTTCCTGTCACTTTCTGGGCAGAAGCAGTTAATATAGCTTGTCACGTCTTGAACAGAGTTCTGGTTGTGAAGAGGCACAACAAGACTTGCTATGAGTTGATAAAAAATCGACCTCCCAATCTTGACTATCTAGTTCCTTTTGGTAGCCAATGTTCCTTATTGCTACAATACAAAGACCGAAAGTATAAGTTTCATGCAAAAGCGGTGGAAGGCATCTTCTTAGGATATGTTGCCAACTCGCCTTGCAAGAGAGTGTACAATATAGGAACTCGTACTATCGAGGAATGGTTTGAAGTGTATTGTAGTAAACACAGCATTCCTCCACAACCAACTGGTCGAGCTTGGGGTTTTGATTATAATGCGCTATTCAAATCTTTCAACCTTCCTGATTTGTCTGTCGATGATGCCGCAAATGTGTATGAATTATTTGGTGGCGCTGATGACTCCAGTTTCTCAACCCGTGCAACTGTAACGATTGTAACTCCTGATTCCTATGCTGCATCTGCATCTGAAACTCATGATAGTGATAACATTGAAGGTGTTCATGTTGTCGGAAATGACGCTAAAGCTAATCCTACCACTCGTGTAGGAAATGAAGCTCCATCTGATCCATTCAACATTGAATCTTCTTCTTCTGGAACACAGGATATGGGGGAGTTGAGCACAAACCTTGATTCAGAAATTCAGGAACCGAATGTACCATAGACGAGAGTGCATAAGAATCATCCAATTGATAACATTATTGTTGATCCTCATGCCGGTGTTCAAACTCATCATAGAACCATTGCTGAGAACAATTGTTCGTACTCTGAGATACTTGACACTAGTGTCATGGAAACATGTTTGCATGCTGCATTCGTGTCCCAGTTAGAGCCGAAGAATGTGAAGGAGGCTCTCGCTGACAACTGCTGGATTAAGGCGATGCAAGAAGAACTGTCTCAATTCCAAAAGTTACATGTGTGGGATTTGGTTGACTTGCCAAGAGGCGTACAACCAATTGGAACCAGATGGGTATTCAAGTGCAAGACGGATGATCGTCGTGTTGTAGTGAAGAATAAAGCAAGGTTGGTTGTTCAGGGTTTTTATCAACAAGAGGGCTTGGATTACACAGAAGTATATGCCCCAGTTGCTAGACTTGAGGCCATTCGACTGTTTCTGGCTTGTGCCTCCTATGTCAGCTTCAAGGTCTATCAACTTGATGTGCAGAGTGCTTTCCTGTATGGAAAAGTTCATGAAGAGGTCTATGTCACTCAACCTCCTAGCTTTGAAGATCCACATAATATCAATAAAGCGTATAAGCTCGACAAAGCACTTTATGGTCTTCATCAAGCACCTCGGGCATGGTATGAGACATTATCAAAACATCTACTGTCAAATGGTTTTGACCGTGGACAGATTGACTCGACCCTCTTCATTCGAAAAGCAAGAGGTGATATTCTTTTTGTACAAGTGTATGTCGACGACATTATCTTTGGGTCTACAAATGAAGAGATGTGTAGGAAATTCGAACAGGTGATGAAGTCCAAGTTTGAGATGAGTAACATGGGTGAATTATCGTTCTTCCTGGGTCTGCAAGTCAGTCAAAGAGAGGATGACACTTATCTGCATCAAACTAAGTATATGCAGGACATCTTGTCAAAAACAAGATGAATGATAGCAGTACATATGGCACACCTATCCCCGTCAATCATGGTCTGCATCCAGACAAAGATGGAAAGGATGTGGATTGCAAATTGTATCGTGCGATGATCGGATCTCTTATGTATCTCACAGCTTCAAGGCCCGACATAATGTTTGATGTATGCTTGTGCTCATGGTTTCAGTCACAACCGAAGGAGTCTCATATGATAGTTGTCAAGAGGATTTTCAGATACTTGAAAGGGAAACCTCGATTGGGTCGTTGGAACTCAAAGCAGCAGTCATTTGACTTCAAAGCCTATACTGATTCAGACTATAGCGGTTGTAACCTTGAGAGAAAGTCAACTTCTGGTGGATGCCAATTCTTGGGAGACAGATTGGTTTCCAGGTAGTGTAAGAAGCAATCAACGGTTTCTGTCTCAACATGTGAAGCAGAGTACATTGTTGTAGCTAGCGGTTGTTCCCAGATATTGTGGATTCAACAACAATTGAGAGACTTCGACTTAAACTTCACTCGAACTCCACTGTTCATTGACAACATTGCCACCATGTCCATCACAAACTACCCTGTGAAACATTAAAAAACTAAACATATTGAAATTTGCCATCATTTCATCCGTGATTGTGCTGAAAAGCATCTCATTGAACTTGTAAAGGTTCACACGGATGACAACTTTGCTGACCTTTTCACTAAGGCGTTTGATCGAACCCGTTTTGAACATCTTGTCAACTTGATAGGAATGTTCAATCCAGAGTGAAAACTTGTTTTTCTTAAATTAATTCAATTCATGAAAGTTAAAGTTTATATCTTTTAAGTTTTCTGTATAGTTCTTTTAATTTTCAAATATTTTACAAAATCCAAACAAAATAGAAAATGAAGAAAATTTCAAAGTTTTTTGAAGAAAAGAGGAAATGACAGTACATCATAAATGATCTAAACGCCATAGACTGCATGTATGGGAAATGATTGCGTCATGCTTACTTGATTGTTTAAATTGTTGTGTTTTTAATCTGCTTATTTACAAGTTATTTGAATTGTCAGTAGGCCTTAGGCGTCTTTGAATCACTAGTAGTGTTGAAACTAAATCTAGACTACAACTGTGATTTGAACCCGTGTATGCATGTGTGCGTGTGTAAAAGAATACAAAAAGATCATTATCAGATAAAGGATGTAAGATTTTAGAAAATATTTTCTTAAGAGACTAGTTTCGGGTTATGTCTTTAGCATAATTTATCGGTTCACTTCACTGCCCATACTCACAAGTATGCAATGGGAAGTTGGGTCAAGATATGTCTTAACATCAACCGTTAAGCTTATATTCATCCTTGAATCATACCTGATTCATTGAAATCAAATCTAGATAAAAGTTGGATCACCTTACCTAAATCCTCAGACTCCATATTTATTAACCTGAATCATCATATGGTATTCATAGAAGAAAATCCAATCAAACCAAGACATCTGAATCAATCGATTCTGAATCTTATGATTCTTGATAATCCTTATGGATTCTGCTTGATTTGTTCTGTGCTAAACGATGTAACTTCATTCTGGAGATTTGAAAATCTTTGGGAAAATCTTAGATGTCTTGAGATACTGCAATTTACATTTCTGTAGCATATCAGTGGGGTACACGTTGTATATCTTAAAATTAATACCTTAACACACAAGAACGTGATACAAAGACGCTTATGGTTTCAAATCTTATAATATTGCCAACTTGAATGACTTGTTTGTATGCTTATTACGTATGAATAAATTGTAATCCATGACATGATCCCATATTCTTTGATGTTTATCTTGTATCATTTTTGCTTACTATAGCCTGATATGATCCTTTGCACATGACTTTGACTCAAAAATAGTGTGTGTGTGTGTGTATATGCTTGTATATCTCTATCTAGAAAAGATCAAAAAGATTTTAAGTTTGTGTATAGTTCAATTTTAATCAGAAAAGCCAAAAATATTTGTGTTTAACCTTCCTGAATTGACTTTGAATCCTCTTGATTGAATGTGCTTATCATGTTCGTTATTTGACTTTGACTTCTTCATAATTTGAGTTGAAAATTGACTTCACATAAGTCTCTGTGTACTTATCATGTACGCAAGACTTAAGTCATGCGCACTTAATAAGTACGCACGAATGTTGTGGTCTGGGTATATAAACATGTATTAGAATTTTTATCTAAGTTTCATCTCATTCAATCCTTTTAACAATGTTTGCATCCTCTGCTCGATTTCACTCAAAAAATTCATGTGTTTCTAATCCGATTTTTCATCCTGATCATTGTTTCATCTTCACCTTACTAACATTTGGTGAGAATCTTGGTCTATTTCATCCACAAAATCTCTTGTCGAGGGCCGATTTCTTGATTTTCGAGATTAGGGTTTTGGTGTTGAAATTTAAACTGGCTTTGGGAGTTGTTTAAGTGAAATTAAGCCCTAAAACTAGTTTATGTTCATCAATCGAAGTTCTAGCATGCTAAATTCGTCCTTAACTGCTCTTTATTTTGGGTTTGACCCCTTGGTGTCCGTGGTTTTGCGTCGGACCAAGGTTAGGTCAAAATGACCTGGTTTTAGATTTGCATTGGTGTTGGTTTTGCTCCCGTAAGTCTTAAACAGGTTTTTCGACAATGTGGTGACCGATATCATCATCTAAAACTTTGAATCTCTTGATCTTGGATTTTGTAAAAGTTCTAAGTGTTAGTTCTTGGGCACTTAGTAAGTATGCAAGAATTAGCTCCTACGCACTTACTAAGTACGCAAGAACAACTTATTGCGTATTTGTTAAGTACGAAGGAAGGGCCACTCATAAGTTTTCTAAGTCTGAAATTGAGTTCATAGTGCATGTTCTATACCATGTCATGCTTGTTCTATTCCAGTGATTCTGTTTGATCTAATTTTGTTTCTCTTATGTTCTTGCAGAAATGACTGGTGATTGAGGTGATGAAGAAGAAGGAGGAGATGGTGCTGAAGAGTCAGATTCTGAGGCTACTGAATCTGATTCATCTGACTATGATGATGCACCAGACCAATCACACCCAAGGAGAATGGCGAAGGTTTCTCTTCCCGAGCCATCCTCCAAAAGACAAAGACGAAAGACTTCAGACAATAAGTGTGTTGCTGAACATGAGACTGAGAGCGCGTTAGCCATGCTGGCGTCGGTTTCACGGAGCTCAAATTTGACGTAGTCATCTTTGAGCTCACGGATTTTGACCTTTGGGAACCTCTGGTCACGGAGCTCAAATTTGACATAGTCGTCTTTGAGCTCACGGATTTTGACCTTGGTGAACTTCTAATACGACTTTGTTAGACAAATACTACTTTCATACAGATGATAGAAACTGAAGAAAACTCTAGAGGTGCTGTCAAGGGGGAGTTTGTTGAAGCAATTCTTGTGACAATCACTCTAAAGTTGTTTACTCTAAAGCTGTGTAGACATCTCCATAGCTGTTGTCAAGTGTCACACCCCGACCGATGGCGGAATCATCGGGGCGGGACATGTAAGTCAACTAAAAAGTTGGTGAGTATAACACAGTTGTATATAGATAGCATATAGATAAAAACAAATCCTTTACATGACATGATAAATAAGGCGTTTATGGGGAGCAGCTATTGTGTAACCAAATGTACAATCAAACCTTGTAACTAGCATGCAAAAATTATGTTGTCGGTTTCAATCACCGCGTACCATGGGTGGGTTTTTCAGACTCAATAGATCTATCATTGAAAACCGTCGGCTTGTATAGTTAATGATTGCACATAAGAGCATACAAAGGTTAGCACACCTAGCACTCGGGCACAAAGCTCAAATTTTTGCACACATGTATGTAAATAGGATTTTTGCACTTGTGTTGTTTGTGTAAATGTAATTGTGTAATGTGTAATGAGTATAGAGTTCATGTTCCACCCCAAAAGTGTAAAAGAGTAAAAAGGGGTTGTGAATACTCACTTGATAAGGAGGTGTAGCGAACAAGGATAATAGATAGAAAAATAAAGATCCTCGAGTGCACAAATCAACCTAAAGAGTAATGTGTATTGAATCAAATAGATGCATAAAGTTTAAGTCTAAAATGAAAGTTGAATTTGTGTATAAAACTATTGATTTGTATTTAAGAGTATTGAATAAAATATATAGAGTTTGAAGTAAAATATTTTTGAAACAATTTGATTAGGTTTGAATTGAATAATTGAATAAATATATAATTATAGTTTATGAAATAATGTGAATATTAATTGTAATTAAGTATAAATAAATAAATGATTTTGATTTAAAATGTATCTCATTTATTTATAAATTTTGTAACTTAATTATTTAAAATATCATTTAAGTGTAAGATAATAAATATAAATTAAATTTTCATAAACTTTTAAATAAATTATATTTATGCCAAGATTAAACTTTTAATCCATTTTTAAATACAGAAAACATATTTTTATAAAATCTGAAACATTTACTGATTAAAATATAAAAATTTATAATTCTGTTAAAAGGTTCTGAGTCTCACACGACCGTGCCTCGGAAGGACACGATCGTGCTCAAGCCACGGGCGCGACCGGGTTGATCAACAGAAGCACAATCTAGACCAGTCAACAGGCACGACCGTGCCTTGGCCCGGCACGGTCGTGTCTATGATCTTTAGACACAACAGAGACTAGCCCAGAGGGCATGACAAGGTCTGGACAGGAGAACACGACCGCGTTGCAAGTCGACACGACCGCGCTCGATGAGGCACGACCGCGCTAGATGATTAGCGCGACCGTGTCTTTTCCAAATCAGACACGAATTTACAAATTTTTGTATTTTAAACGTTGGAATTGTTAGGGCTTTTGATTAATGGTTTATTACGAGTCTTTTCATCTAATCTAATTGTATGTACATCGCGTTTAAGTAGGGGTTCGATTAAATCATTTTTAATAAAGCATGAGTTCTGATTCGGATCGATTTCTATAATGGAAGCCCAAATTGAATAGGGGCTTTCGATACAGAGACTACTTAACTGAAATAAATGATTTCAATTACCCGAAACAGTAGAGGATTGATAGAGATGGCAAGAAAGAGTTCCGGCGTCAACGACTTGTGTTCCGGCGATCTTTACTGCAACTCCGGCCAATCCAAATAGTCTGGGAACTTCAGGGATGATTGAGTATCGAGTTTCTGCTGCTGGATTGAGAGGATTCGGATCGAACAGCGGATTTTTGTTTCTTGGAAAGCTTGAGAGAGTTTTTCGAAATTGGTAATATGAACTGAGACGTTTGAGGAATTCGATAGTTGATTCATTCGTTAAGGGGAAAAGAAACGGACGACTGTTACGGATTTCAAATGATTGGGTGATTAAACTGCATTTACGTTTCAACTGTTACGCAGGCGCGACCGTGCCTAGGCACCGGGCGCGATCGTTCCAGGACCAGTCGCGCGATCGTGCAGAGGCACTTGGCGCGACCGTGCTAGACTAGGGTTTGTTGACATTTTTCAATTTTAGTCCTTGACTTTTCAGATTTGATAAGTTTGAATAAAATGGTTTCTTGTATAGTGTTTAAATGTATATAACCGAGTAAAATTTATGAATTTGTATAGAATCATTGCATTTAATTTACGGCGAGAAAATAAATGAGACAGTGCACGAGTATTGAATTCGAAATTGCATTACATTGGATTGAAATATGAATAATAAAAATCAGGAATGTTACAGTCTCCCCATGTTGAGAGAATTTCGTCCCGAAATTTAGTTAGAGGAAACAACATTATTAGTAAAAAGATGAGGGTACTTGAGCTTCATTTGGACTTCTCGTTCCCAAGTGAACTCATGACCACGCTTAGATTCCCAACGAACTTTGACAATAGGAATGCGACTTCGCTTGAGTTGTTTGACTTCACGATCCATAATTTCCACCGGCTTCTCAACGAAGTGCATCGTTTCATCAATGCGCACGTCGTCAAGCGGTATATGGAGATTTTCATCAGCGTGACACTTCTTCAGATTAGATATATGAAATGTAGGATGCACATTGCCAAGACATGGAGGTAACTCGAGTTTGTAAGCCACTTTCCCAATCCTTTCAAGGATCTTGAATGGACCAACATAACGAGGTGCTAACTTGCCTTTCTTTCCAAAACGGATCACGCCCTTCCATGGAGACGCCTTAAGAAGAACAAGATCACCGACTTGGAATTCCAAGGGTTTTCGACGTTTGTCGGCATAACTCTTTTGCCGACTCCTCGCTACTCGAATATTGTCACGGATTTGAATGATCTTGTTAGATGTTTCTTGAATTAACTCGGGACCAGTGATTTGTGCTTCACCAATCTCACTCCAACAGATAGGAGAACGACACTTGCGACCATAGAGAGCTTCGAATGGAGCCATGTTAATACTTGTGTGGTAGCTATTGTTGTAAGAAAACTCAATGAGGGATAAATGTGAATCCCAATTGCCACCAAAATCGATTACACAAGCTCTAAGCATGTCTTCAAGAGTTTGGATTGTTCGCTCGGTTTGACCATCCGTTTGCGGATGATAAGCCGTGCTCAAATCCAATCGAGTACCAAGAGCCTTTTGGAGAGATTGCCAAAATCGAGAAGTGAACCAAGCATCTCAATCGGATATTATGTTCAAGGGAACACCATGACGGCTCACAATTTCATCAATGTAAATTCGAGCTAGTTTCTCCACTTTGAAGTCTTCACGTATAGGCAAGAAGTGGGCAGATTTGGTGAGTCGATCAATGATCACCCAAATACTATCATAACCACTCGAGGTGCGAGGGAGCTTGGTAATGAAATCCATAGCTAGGTTCTCCCATTTCCACACGGGAATTTCTGGTTGTTCAAGTAAACCAGATGGACGTTGATGTTCGGCTTTGACTTTGGAACAGGTTAAGCATTTGGCCTCATAAAGAGCAATGTCTTTCTTCATACTGGGCCACCAATAAAGTTGGCGAAGATCTTGGTACATTTTATCCGCACCAGGATGAATAGAATAACGAGTCTTATGAGCCTCGTTCATGAGAAATGTACGGAGATCGTCACGATCGGGAATCCAAATACGGTTCAAGTAGTAGAGTAAGCCATTGGGCTTTGATTCAAGAAGGAGTTCAACACCACATGGCATTTCTTCGTACATATTACCCTCGGTTACCGAGACGTGTTGAGCTTCTAAAATACGGGTTTGAATATCGGTTTGAATACGGGCACAATGAAGCATAACATGGTCCTTTCGACTCAAAGCATCGGCTACAACATTCGCTTTGCCGGGATGGTAACGAATCTCGCAGTCGTAGTCGTTAAGGAGTTCGACCCAACGTCGTTGCCTCATATTAAGTTCTTTTTGGTTGAAGATATGTTGAAGACTTTTGTGGTCGGTGAATACCACACATTTTGTGCCATATAGGTAATGTCTCCAAATCTTTAACGCGAATACGACCGCACCCAACTCGAGATCGTGCGTCGTATAATTCTTTTCATGAATTTTGAGTTGTCTTGATGCATAAGCGATTACTTTTCCTCGTTGCATGAGGACACAACCAAGACCTTGGTTAGAAGCATCACAATAGACAACTAAATCATCATTTCCATCGGGGAGAGTCAATATGGGAGCATTGCACAACTTTTGCTTGAGGGTTTGGAAAGCTTCTTCTTGTTTCGGTCCCCATTCATAAGTTTTACCCTTATGGGTCAAAGCGGTAAGAGGGACAGCAATCTTTGAGAAGTTTGAGATGAAACGACGATAATAACCCGCAAGACCAAGAAATGAACGAACTTCGGTAGGAGTCTTCGGGGCATTCCAATTCTTAATCGTTTCAACCTTAGCAGGATCAACATGAATACCCTTGTCGTTGACGATGTGACCAAGAAATTGAACTTCTTTTAGCCAAAATTCACACTTGGAGAACTTGGCATATAGTTGTTCTCTCTTTAAAAGGTCCAAAACCAATCTAAGGTGTCCTTCATGGTCGGCTTTAGTCTTGGAATAGATTAAGATATCATCAATAAAAACGATCATGAATTTATCAAGGTACGGTTTGCACACACGATTCATGAGATCCATGAAAACTGCAGGTGCATTGGTTAACCCGAAAGGCATAACCATGAACTCGTAATGACCATACCTTGTTCGAAAAGCAGTCTTAGGAATGTCATCTTCTTGAACACGAAGCTGATGATAACCGGATCGAAGATCAATCTTTGAGAAACAAGTAGAACCTTGAAGTTGATCAAAGAGGTCATCGATTCTAGGCAAAGGGTAACGGTTCTTGATAGTAAGCTTGTTGAGTTCGCGGTAGTCAATACACATGCGAAATGATCCATCCTTCTTCTTAACAAATAAGACGGGTGCACCCCACAGTGAATGACTTGGGCGAATGAAACCTTTATCGGAGAGTTCTTGAAGTTGGCTTGCAAGCTCTTGCATTTCGGAAGGTGCAAGACGATAAGGAGCTCTAGCAACGGGGTTAGCTCCAGGTATAAGATCAATACGGAACTCTACTTGACGAACAGGAGGAAGACCGGATAAATCTTTAGGAAACACTTCGGGAAAATCCCTAATGATAGGAATGTCTTGGATACTCTTCTCCTTGACGTCCTTTTGAACAATATGAGCTAAGAAAGCAATGTACTTCTTTCGTAAGTACTTTTGAGAGGTAGTACACGACATCAACTTAAGTCCCTTGCAAGGCTTTTCACCAAAAACCCTTAAGGTTTCTCCCGATGGTAGCGGAATTCGAATACACTTTTCAAAGCAAATGACTTCGGCATGATGATTTGATAGCCAATCCATACCTATGATAATATCAAAGCTTCCTAGTGGCATTGGAACAAGGTTGATTAGGAATGAATGGTCATTTAGTTCTAAGGAGCAATCATAAATAATGGACTCAATGGTAAGGGAGTCACCATTTGCTATTTCAACGGTGAAGGTTTTCTCTAATTGGGATCGTGTCTTTGCAAGTAAAGGCTCAAAATTAAGTGACATAAAACTTTTATTGGCACCCGTATCGAACAAAATGGAGGCATATTGACTATTAACAAGAAACGTACAATTGACCACGTCATTGTTGGCTTGAGCTTCGTTGGCGTTTATGTTGAACGCACACCCACGAGCTCCACCTTGTCTAGCATTTGCAAGTCTTGGACATTGATTACGAAAATGGTTCGGGTCGCCACAGTCATAGCAAGCACCCCCATTAGCAATGGCGGGAGCACCTTGGTTAGCCACTTGAGGTACGGTTCGGTTTGGAGGGTTGACTTGGCCCGTAAGAGCTTTGGTCCTACAAATACTAACCGAATGACCATATCTCCCACAATAAGTACAAAGGCGACATGGGATGTTTTGGGGATGATGGTAGTTGCAGGTGGCACAAAGTGGGTAAATTCCACCATATGGCTTTTTGACCGGTGCTTGAACCATAGGTGCAGCTTGGTTGACGGGAACAGCAGGAGTAACCACAACAAAATTTCTAACTTTCCTCTTTCTATTATTGCGAGTGGGCTCGGTTGTGGCTTCTTTGTTGTGAGCAGGAGGGGTTACGGTTTCAGAAACTTTCTTAGAACCCTTTTTGGTAAGAGTTCCAGCTTTTACATGATTATCAGTTAGGGTAGCAGACAGGCGGATGGCATCTTCCAAAGTAGCAGGATTTCTACCTAAGACAGTATCTTGGATTTGTCTTGGTAGCCCACCAATGTACTTTTCGATACAACGGGATAACGGAGTGACCATGTGGGGCACTAGAAGACTCAACTCATGGAACCGAGTTGTATATGCTAAGTTTTCCCCACTATCTTGTGCAAGATCCCAAAATTCGGCCTCTAACTTTTTCACTTCATTTCGAGGACAGAATTCCTCGGTCATAAGCCTTTTGACCTCATCCCAAGGTAAGGCCATAGCTATGTCAACACCCCTATTTCTTTTCTCCCCATTCCACCAAGTAAGTGCCCGTTTTTGTAGGACACTTGTAGCATGACGAACACGGAGGTTGTCGGGACAGTCACTATTGAGAAAAGTATTCTCAATGCTTTCAAACCATTGAAGGAGTCCAGTAGCTCCTTCGGTTCCATAAAACTTTAGGGGATTGCACGAATTGAAGGGTTTGAAGGTGCATTGAGGTGGATTGTTACCACCATTTCCACCATTTCCACCATTATTACCACTATTGCTTCCATTTCCACCATTGACATTGGTGGCACCATTGGCTTGGGTGAGTTGTGTCACCAATTGGGTGAGAATAGCAGCAATGTCGGTGTTGGCGTTGGTTGCGGGAGCACGACGAGGAGGCATTCTACAGATTGTCACAAGACAAGAAAAGATTGTAAGAACTTATGAGAATTGTTAGGATTTAATAGAATAGAATAACAAAATAATAAAAGAAATAGATATTCATAGTTTGGATTGTACTCAAAAGTGACAAAATCACTTGATTACTATGGCACATTAAGGTTAATTAAACTTATAAAATTTTCAAGGAGACATGCTTTAGCCTATAAGTAAACACTCATCTCGGGAATTCCTAGGAAAGCATACGGGTCCCTCGGTTGATTGGGATTTATGCGAAATGCTTTCCTAGACAGAAAACCCAAAATACAGGTGTCACCCTTCCAGATTGCACGTGTCCTCAAATAATTTAACAAGTTTAAAAACCTTAACGAAGAAATAAAAATATTTTAAAGATTTTTGCTTCAAGAATTTTCCACATGCTAAGAAAGGATAAAGATAGAAAAGAAAATAGAAATATTATGGGGTTTTATAATATAGGAAAGGATATTATTTATTTAGTTATTATTTAAGAAGATCCTAATGAGTCATGGATTTAAAACACATAAGTCATCATAATGCAATAATAAGTAATCATACTAAACATGTAACATATAACATATAGCATATAACATGTAACACATAGCACAAAAATCATGAAACATAGTATAAGTGGGTGTCCTAAAGTTATAGTCTAGGTCAAGGTGTCTAATAACCTAATTCCCTATAACCAAGGCTCTGATACCAATCTGTCACACCCCGACCGATGGCGGAATTATCGGGGCGGGACATGTAAGACTGTTCATAGCACATGGTTGAATAAATTGAAATATATTAAAGTCAAATTTGCATTACAAATAATCCAAGTACAAAATCAAATTCAAACAAGAAACATAACAACTCATAAAATTCTTGATTTATATTGCTAAGTCCAAATCCTATGTTGAACACGTCTTGAATCAATCTCACATATTGGGGCCTGAAACATGAATAAAATAAAGTCAACTAAAAAGTTGGTGAGTATAACACAGTTGTATATAGATAGCATATAGATGAAAACAAATTCTTTACATGACATGATAAATAAGGTGTTTATGGGGAGCAGTTATTGTGTAACCAAATGTACAATCAAACCTTGTAACTAGCATGCAAAAATTGTGTTGTCGGTTTCAATCACCGCGTACCATGGGTGGGTTTGTCAGACTCAATAGATCTATCATTGAAAACCGTCGGCTTGTATAGTTAATAATTGCACATAAGAGCATACAAAGGTTAGCACACCTAGCACTCGGGCACAAAGCTCAAATTTTTGCACACATGTATGTAAATAGGATTTTTGCACTTGTGTTGTTTGTGTAAATGTAATTGTGTAATGTGTAATGAGTATAGAGTTCATGTTCCACCCCAAAAGTGTAAAAGAGTAAAAAGGGGTTGTGAATACTCACTTGATAAGGAGGTGTAGCGAACAAGGATAATAGATAGAAAAATAAAGATCCTCGAGTGCACAAATCAACCTAAAGAGTAATGTGTATTGAATCAAATAGATGCATAAAGTTTAAGTCTAAAATGAAAGTTGAATTTGTATATAAAACTATTGATTTGTATTTAAGAGTATTGAATAAAATATATAGAGTTTGAAGTAAAATATTTTTGAAACAATTTGATTAGGTTTGAATTGAATAATTGAATAAATATATAATTATAGTTTATGAAATAATGTGAATATTAATTGTAATTAAGTATAAATAAATAAATGATTTTGATTTAAAATGTATCTCATTTATTTATAAATTTTGTAACTTAATTATTTAAAATATCATTTAAGTGTAAGATAATAAATATAAATTAAATTTTCATAAACTTTTAAATAAATTATATTTATGCCAAGATTAAACTTTTAATCCATTTTTAAATACAGAAAACATATTTTTATAAAATCTGAAACATTTACTGATTAAAATATAAAAATTTATAATTCTGTTAAAAGGTTCTGAGTCTCACACGACCGTGCCTCGGAAGGACACGATCGTGCTCAACCACGGGCGCGACCGGGTTGATCAACAGAAGCACAATCTATACCAGTCAACAGGCACGACCGTGCCTTGGCCCGGCACGGTCGTGTCTATGATCTTTAGACACAACAGAGACTAGCCCAGAGGGCATGACAAGGTCTGGACAGGAGAACACGATCGCGTTGCTAGTCGACACGACCGCGCTCGATGATGCACGGCCGCGCTAGATGATTAGCGCGACCGTGTCTTTTCCAAATCAGACACAAATTTACAATTTTTTGTATTTTAAACGTTGGAATTGTTAGGGCTTTTGATTAATGGGTTATTACGAGTCTTTTCATATAATCTAATTGTATGTACATCGCGTTTAAGTAGGGGTTCGATTAAATCATTTTTAATAAAGCATGAGTTCTGATTCGGATCGATTTCTATAATGGAAGCCCAAATTGAATAGGGGCTTTCGATACAGAGACTACTTAACTGAAATAAATGATTTCAATTACCCGAAACAGTAGAGGATTGATAAAGATGGCAAGAAAGAGTTCCGGCGTCGACGACTTATGTTCCGGCGATCTTTACTGCAACTCCGGCCAATCCAAATAGTCTGGGAACTTCAGGGATGATTGAGTATCGAGTTTCTGCTGCTGGATTGAGAGGATTCGGATCGAACAGTGGATTTTTGTTTCTTGGAAAGCTTGAGAGAGTTTTTCGAAATTGGTAATATGAACTGAGACGTTTGAGGAATTCGATAGTTGATTCATTCGTTAAGGGGAAAAGAAACGGACGACTGTTACGGATTTCAAATGATTGGGTGATTAAACTGCATTTACGTTTCAACTGTTACGCAGACGCGACCGTGCCCAAGAGAGGCGCGACTGTGCCTAGGAACCGGGCGCGATCGTTCCAGGACCAGTCGCGCGATCGTGCCGAGGCACTTGGCGCGACCGTGCCAGAACGAAGCACGACCGTGCTAGACTAGGGTTTGTTGACATTTTTCAATTTTAGTCCTTGACTTTTCAGATTTGATAAGTTTGAATAAAATGGTTTCTTGTATAGTGTTTAAATGTATATAACCGAATAAAATTTGCGAATTTGTATAGAATCATTGCATTTAATTTACGGCGAGAAAATAAATGAGACAGTGCACGAGTATTGAATTCGAAATTGCATTACATTGGATTGAAATATGAATAATAAAAATCAGGAATATTACATCAAGGGGGAGTTTGTTGAAGCAATTCTTGTGACAAGCACTCTGAAGCTGTTTACTCTGAAGCTGTGTAGACATCTCCAGAGCTGCTGTCAAGGTGGAGTTTGTTGAAGCAATTCTTGTGACAAGCACTCTGAAGATTGTTTTTACTTATGTATTATCCTTATGTATTTGTATTTGTATATCAGCATCTGTATGTATTGGTTTATCGAGTGGTAATCATGTTCGTAGGTACTTATTGTTGTATTCGTCTTTGTTAAGTGTTGTGCTCACTTAACAAGTGCGCAGGTTGCTCAACCTGCGTACTTAGCAAGTACGCAAGAACATTGTCTGCGTACTTGCTAAGTACGCAGGAACAAAGCCCTGCGCACTTAACAAGTACGCATGCAACATGTCTAGTATAAATAGGCTAGGTTAACAGAATTTACGTACGCAGACATTTTGCACTAAGTAGTATTCTCTCTGTAACCTTCAAGTTTATAATAGACAGAGTTTGAAAGTGATTTCGTTGTCGGTTTACTTTGTGTTGCTTGATTCTCCACCTAGTCACGGGCATTCTACACCCGGTCCGACTAGTCACACACCCACACGTAACGATCCGAGACACCCGGGGACCTAAAATGTTAACGATAAGTTTGAAGAAAGTTTATACTCATTTGATGTTTTAAATGGGATTAAACTCTCAGATTTGCCAAACCATAGATTAGTATTAAAGGTCGGTCTTCAAGTCATGCTATTATGAAATATTGACAACAAAAGTGGTTTATTTAATGGAACTAAACTACATGTGATAGCACCGGGTAATCGTGTTATAGAAGCGGAGATCATATCTGGAAGTAATATAGGGAATCACACTTTTATCCCAAGAATTGGTTTGGCATATTTAGACAAAAGGATTCCTTTCAAATTTCAAAGAAGATAATTTCCATTTGCTACATGTTTCGCAATGATAATCACTGCATCAAAAATTGCCTATGGCCACACAAAAAATGTGTGACCGTAGGCCTTTCGCCACACTTTTTTTTCCAGCTCAAGTGTAACCAAAGCTCGAGTCGTCGTAGGTATCATACAGCCACACACGCTTTTTAGTGGCCGTAGCAGCTTAAAAGTATGGCTAAAGGGTATTAAATTTTCTTGTTGGAATCAAGCATTCCCTCCATTAAGTGAGGCTAAAGGGTAGCAACGGCCACATGACTTTACATTAAGTGTGGCTAATGGGTCGCAACGACCACATGAAATTACTAAAAAGTTTGTTTTAGCCACACTTATTTAATAAAACCGTGGCAAAAGTGTTGTTGTGATCAAGCATTTTGTCCCAATAAGTGTGGCTAAAAGGTAAAAACGGCCACATGAATTTACTTTAAGTGTGGTCTTTTATATTATATAGTCACATGAATTTATTGTAAGAGTCGCTAAAATCTTTTACTTGACACACAAAAAATTATTGTAATTTTAAGTGTGGCTATTATCTAACCGTTGGTCACACATAATTGTTTTTTTCCCATGACGTTTGGTATCATTCGTCACACAAACAAAAAAAACAAAGTGACTATGGTGTGGCTAATGGTTAATTTATAGCCACACGTATTTTATAATTTTAAGTGTGGCTGTTGTCTTACCTTTGGTCACACATATTTTTTTCCCCATGACGTTTGCTATCATTTCATCACACAAACAAAAAAACAAAGTGACTATGATGTGGCTAATGGTTATTTATAGCCACGCGAAATTTTGAAATTTTAAGTGTGGCTATTGTCTTAACTTTCGTCACACATAAAGTTTTTTCCCATGACGTTGGCTATCATTCAGTCACACTAACAAAAACCAAAGTGAGTATGGTGTGGCTAATGGTTATTTATAGCCATATGAAATTTGTAATTATAAGTGTGGCTATTGCCTAACCTTTGGTCACACATAATTTTTTTTCCCATGACGTTTGGTATCATTCCGTCACATAAACAAAAAACAAAGTTACTTTGGTGTGGCTAATGGTCATTTATAGCCACACGAAATTTTGTTATTTTAAGTGTGACTATTGTCTTACCTTTGGTCAGACATATAGTTTTTTTTCCCACGACGTTTGCTATTATTCCGTCACACAAACATAAAACAAAGTAAATACGGTGCGGCTAATGATTATTTATGGCCACACGAAATTTTATAATTTTAAGTGTGACTATTGTATTACCTTTGGTCACACATTTTTACTAGGGTTCTACGTGGCCATTTTATGTAATTTGCCATTTTATTTTTATTTTTTTGTATATAATAATTAAAAATAGTAGTAAACATGCATGAGAAAACCATATTAAGAATAATAAACCAAAATCTATATATAATTTTTTAACTTAAATACTAAAGAATTTCTATTTATTTCCTGCTAGTTTTCTTGTTGTTCGTTGCTGTTTTTTCATGTTTTCTATCGTTGTAAAAGTTTTCTTTTGCTTCTTAGCAACTTTTGTTGTTGTGTTTTGAGTTTGATTGGATGGTGGATCAAGTAGCTGGAGCAACAAAACATGGAAACCAATATTAATACCTGTTTTATTTGCATTTAATCAGATATTAATTAAGGAACAAACCTGCTAGTCACTTTTGACAAGAAATTTCGGCCAAGGAACAAAAGAACCTACTGCGTCCTCAACCATTTTGTACTCACTAGTTTCTACCTGTAAAAATGCTGCCCCTTTATAGATTCATCAATAGAAACTCTATAGCAATCATCTTGTAGTGGGACTCCATGCATGGATTGTAATTTCGTTGACCAATGAATTGTACCACGTGCCATGCAGTTGGTTAAATTTAGAGAAAACAGACTACACTTAAATGTCTAAAAAAATTGGAGATATATTAACATGGTAAAGTTAAAGTCAATATATATGTACATTTCACGCAATACGTACCTGTGGGACATCTTCTTTTGATTACAAATGAGATGGGACATCTTGTGACACATCAACTTTCTTTTTCTTGGTTTTCACCTGTGTTTTTTGCACCCTTTTTGATATGTTACTCTGAGTAGTGACTTCTGTTTGCACTGCTGTTTTATCAAGTTTGGTCTCCGCAAAATTAGCCTACAATTCAATTAATTAGGTCATGAAAATCAGCAATCACATTGAAAATTATATATAAAAAAAGAATGAAATTGTCAAATACTTACCTGAAGAGTGGCTTCTGTTTGCACTGCTTTACATAATCTATTAGATGGGGTAGCATTCGTAGAGCCAAGATTGTTGTCTACAGAATTGACCTATAATTTAATTAATTAGGTTATGGAAACTTATAAAAAAAGAATGAAATTGTCAAATACTTACGGGTGTTACCATTTTCTTTTGCACCAGTTTATATGTGGTAGTACTAGTACTTTGGTTAGATCCAACATAATTTTCCAAAGAATTCACCTACAAAATGTAACGACAGAGGGGCAAATGTTAAAGCATTAATTAATTTAAGAATAAAATAAGTCACTTTTACTTGTGTTTGTTGATAACAACGGCACTCCTTGTGCAGCCAAATGTTGTAGAACTTGATTAAGTTTGTTTTGTGTTTCTTCCATCTGGATGGACAGGGTGTTATACTTTTCATCATTTTTGTATAGTTGACACTCAAGTAGTGCAATTTGTTCTTTTGAAGATCCTTTTGTTCGAGGAACATGCCCATATCTACTTGAAGTCACTCCGTAGCCAATCCCTTTTAAAAATCCACTTCTTTCCTTGCCAAGTACTACTATGAGGGCATCCGTGCCTGGTTCAAGGTTCAGGGTTCCATCCATGATTTGTGTGTTCACTATCGATCTGCAAAAAAATGTGAAAAGAATGTAGTGAGATGTTTTTTTAAGAAAGTAAACATGTATTACAATAAATTGTTGGATCTTGAAAAGAATTGTTGATTCTGAAAGCCAAAACTCCTAACGTTGACCAGAACTTTACACAAGAATAGGGCTTTGACTTTATAAAGAGCAAACTACTGATTCCCTACAAGCATAGAACATCTGGCTGTAACTGCTGGTTACATGAACTACTGTTGAAGTTGTTCACCAGCAGTTGCCCGAACTAGCAGTTTTGTCCATTCCAGTTGTTTACTTGTTCGAGCAATTTTACTAAGTGCTGAGAAACAAGCTTGTTAGCCTACTTAGATGTCATAATCAAAGTGATGTAACCAGTAGTTCTTACTAATGTATAAATAGAATTGTTGAAGCACTTTTGTGTGACAAACACTCTGGATATTGTCTTAGCTTTTGTACCTGTCTTGTATGTATTAGTCTTTGTATGTTAGTGTTTGTACATATTAGTTATCTAGTTGTAATTACTAATGTATGAACTAGTCGTCTGTTTTCTCTAAGTGTTTTGCGCACTTAGCATGTGCGCAGGAATTACTTCCTGCGTACTTACCAAGTACGCAAGAATACTCTGCATACTTGATAAGTACGTAGGAACAATTTGCCCTACGCACTTGTTAAGTGCGCAGAGATCAGGTCTAGTATAAATAGGTTGTGGTGACAGAAGTTATGTACGTACTCATTTGTAACATCTATGTAACCTACAAGTTTTATAATAGACGAAGTTTGAAAGTGTTTTCGCTATTGGTTTACTTTGTGTTACTTGATTCTCCGCCTAGTCACGGGTATTCCGCAACCGGTCAGACTAGTCATACACCCACACGTAACGATCCGAGACACCCGGGGACCTACAAGTGGTATCAGAGCTTAGCTCTTGATTTTGAGTGTTGTGAGTGTGTTAGGAGCATCTTCTACACATCCTATAGAGTTTTTGCAAGCAAAAGTGTGTTTTTTTGTTGATTTTTGTGATAAAATAGGGGTAGCTCTTGAGCACTATTTCAGAAGCAAAAATCACTCAAAAACCAACTTTTTGTTATGTATTTTAGTGTTTTGAGCATCAAAATAGGGGTTTCTTACCCTTTGGCTCATTTTGTTTAGTCATATCTTCAATTTTTTCTATCTCCGGTGAGATTCCAGTGACCGGAAAAAGTTGGTGAGGGTTGGTGAAAAAGTGACCTGCGTACTTACCTTTTCTGGCTAAAAGGACATTCTTCCTGCGTACTTACCAAGTACGCAAGACCATTTTTTGTTGCGTACTTAACTCCTTCCTGCGTACTTGTCATTTACTCCTGCGTACTTGTTAAGTACTCTAGAGAAAATCTTAAGTGCGCAAGACCAAGTTCTTAAGTGCGCAAGGTCAGAACCTAAGTGCACACATTACTTTGACTTTTCTGAAATTTGACTAAGTGTTTCACCATGGCAAATCTTCAGAATCTCGGTAAACGGTTAAATTATTACATTGAGATTGGAACCCCATTGAAACCACCAAAGCTGCTTAACGTAAATGATTACTCAAACTGGAAAGCACGCTTTGAGCATTATATCTCGTACATCGATTCCTCACTTTCGATACCCATTATAGAGGGTTATAAGCATCCCACATATACATATCTTGATGAGGAAGTTCCTAAGCCTATCTCCAAACATGATGAAGAAGAAAAGAAAGTTTATGACAGAGAGAAGAAAGCACACGGATCTATTACTATGGCCTTGACCAGGGAGTTATTTTAGAGGATACGATAACTCCAAGGATCTCTGGAAGGCTTTGTAGAAGAGATTCGAGGGAAACCGCGACATCAAGAAGAGTAAGAGGGATCTTCTTAGAAAGCAGTATGAGTGCTTCAGATATCTGGAGAATTAATCTATAGATGAGCTTCTCTCTAGATTCTATCATCTGCAAACTGAGCTGAAAGCTTATGAACTGAGATGAATGCTTATGACCTGATCTATCTGAATGAGGAGTTAGTTGAGAAATTTCTGGATGCCCTACCATCAAAATTTGAGATGTACCCCACTCTGATGAGAGAGAACTCAAAGTTTTATGAGATAACTATTGATGAAGCAATCGAAAAGGTTCAAGCACATGATATGAACCTAAAACGAAAAGAGAGCTCAGGGAGACCTCAAATCTATGTGTTTTGGGACGTCTTCCACAGCCAACTCATCGGGTTCTGGAATTGCCCTTTTCTCATGGAACTCTCATGAGGAGGATAACTCAAATGTCTGTGGTGGTCATGCTTGCTATGCAACATCTGGATCTGGTTCTGGAATTGCCCTTTTCTCATGGAACTCTCATGAGGAGGATAACTCAAATTTCTGTGGTGGTCATGCTTGCTATGCAACATCTGGATCTGGTTTTGGATCTCATCACAAGAAATTCCTCAAGAAATCCTTCTCCCACATCTTCCGCTAACCAATTAGCAATAGCCAAGATACCTGAAGATCTTGCCTATGAGAACTTCATTGGCGGTAAGCTCACAGATCCTGAAAACATAGAAGAAGACTTCAATCAGGTGTATTCGGATGATATGGAGGACATGGATATTCAACGGAATATGGCCATGATCTTGAGAAGGGCGAAGCGTTTCATGAATAGAACTGGCAGGAAGTTTATTGGTGGACATTCAACTGCCAAGGTGGCATTTGATAAATCCAAGGCCACGAGCTACAAATGCAATAACTTTGGGCATTTTGCAAGAGAATGTCAAAAGGACAAAGCACCGGCCTCGGGGTTCACCAGACCTAGCCAAGGAAACAATCAAAGGTACAACAACTCAAACAACCGCAATCAAGGTCAAGGTGGAAAGTCCAATGCTTTGGTAGCATAACAAGACTACAGCTTTGATTGGGGTGTTCATCTGGAGGATGCCCTTATTGCTCAAACGCAAGTTGGTCTCATGGCTGATATTATGAAGATGATGGAAGCAGAGAAACGGGAACCTTCTATGGCTGACCAAGTCGAGGCTACAACTGCAGTTGCACTCATAGCTATTGGAGAGGAATCATGTTTATCTAATGAGGTAGATTCTAACTCTTTTGCTGTCATTTCTTGTTCCAAATGTGTAAGCTTAAAGGTTGAAAATTCTAAGCTTCAAGACAAAGTCGAACCCATTCGTATTGCAGTTTTAAGCTATAAAGAAAATGAAAAACGATACAAAGATTCAATTGAAAAGTTGAAGAAAGAAAAACGTGATTATTCACTTAAAATCAGCGATCAACAGTTTCATTTGGATGTTGCGTACAAGGGGTTAGAGAAAAGGAACAATGAGATCAACAAGCTGCAAAATGAGTTCTTGCAGTTGAAAGGTAATATTGAGAAGTTGAAAAATTCTTGTTTTGTGGTGGAACACTACAAGTCTGTAGTGAGACAAGTGAAAGGCTTAGGGCTGGGTACTAATGCCATTCCTCCACCAGTAAGCGGGAAATTTGTCAGCGGCTTAATTGACATTGATTTGTCTTGCCTTGATGAGTCCTCGAGTCAGGATGATTCCTCTAAGAAGGATGATTCCTCAAGTAAGGCTGACTCTGCATTTGATGAAGAGTTCCTTACTGCTTCTGATGATGTGTCTGAGAACACCTGCCCTAAAGGAGTAGTCTCTGAGGAGTTGCTCGGTGAACAGAAAGTTAAGAAAAACATTATCACTGATAGTGATAATTGTATTTTGACTGAACACGACATCGTTGAAACAAATGAAAAATTAAAAGTGATGCTTTATGGAGGATATAAAAACATTAATCAAGTTAAGAAAGAAGCTTTTTCAGCTCATTATGGGCTTGGCTATCAAGAAAATATGCAAAAGTATTATATTCCCAAGAACCAATCATCATCTTGTCAAACTGCTGTTTTGCAAACAACTTCTCCTGCTCATCATGCTGAGTCATCTAATGCCAGATTTAATGAGTCTTACAGGAGGACTTACAAAGAAAAGAGAACATGCTTTCACTATGGTATGGTTAGTCACATCCTTGTGAACTGCCCTGCTAAGAACCAAGGGAAACAACCAATTGTTTCACAACCGGCTGTTATCTCTAAGTCGCCACTAGTGAAGCATTCCAAGAGTCCAAAAGAAAATGTGGTGAAACCACCGGTAAAACCTATGGTAAAGCCAAAGATCACATCTGAGGCTAAACCATATGTTCCAAAAAGGGAAAAGCTATATGCTAAACCTTGTGCTTCTACCTCTGGTAGTGCACCTACTGGTGAGAAACACATGGTTAAGCTTTCTAAGCCACAGAGGAGAAGAAGGAACAAGAGATTGAGGAAGCTGGAACAGCTGGCTGGAATTCAACCAGGTGAAGCTTCTACTGGTTCACCTGGTGCTTCTGAATGCAAGCCGAATGTTCCAGTAAAACAAAAGAAAACGTCATGGAACAAGAAATCTAAAAGTTCTCAATCTCCTGGTCCCAAGTCTTCTAAATATCCATCCATTTTTGACAGTCACGACTGTGAATTAATTGAGGTTGTTTATTTTTAGAAAGACGGACGCCCCAAGACCACTATGGCTTGGGTCTCCAAATCTAATTAATTTCTTATGAATCGTGCAGGGACATCCGAAGGGTACTATCTCTAATCGTTGGTATGTAGATAGTGGATGCTCCCGGCACATGACAGGTAACATGGACCTGCATCAAGATGTAAAACCATTCAGAGATGACTATGTGGCCTTTGCAGGCGAGAAGGGCGGTAGTATTACTTGTCAAGGCGTGGTTTCAAATGGTTATGTCAGCTTTGACAACGTCAACTACTGCGAGCAGCTAAAGCATAACATGTTGAGTGTTTCCCAGATATGCAACAAGGAGTACTCCGTTATGTTTGAAAAATCTGAATGCATGATTCTCAAACCTGGTTTTGAAGTTCCTAAAGACTGGATTCTGATGCGAGCACCAAGGAAAAAATGACACTTATCAGATTGATATAAGCGTGGCATCAGCCACCTCATCAGTTGCTACTTGTTTGCTTACCAAAGCGACAAAGCTTGACTCTATCTTGTGGCATAGGAAACTCGGACACATTTCTTATCGAAAAATGAATCATCTTGTCCGAAACGGTTTGGTAACCGGTGTTCCTAAGCTGATATTTGTCGTTGAAGATGACTGTATGCCTTGTAAAAAGGGCAAACAGCAACAGAAGTCTCACAAGCCCAAGTTCCAAAACTCCATCGATACCCCTTTGGAGCTATTACATATGGATCTGTTTGACCCCATAAGTATCAGGAGTATTGGAGGGAAGTCATACTGTCTAGTTATAACTGATGATTTCTCACGTTTTTCTTGGGTGCATTTTTAGGTACAAAGGACGAGACTGCTGACATTCTTCAATACCTGATCATGAGCTTGAAATCTATTTGCAAGTTGAAGGATAGAAGAATAAGGAGTGATAACGGAATTACATTCAAGAATAATTTGATGGAACTTTTAGTGCCCCGTATACATCTCAGCAGAATGGAGTTGCAGAACGGAATAACAGAACCTTAATTGAGACTACAAGGAAAATGCTGTCAGATGAAAAGATTCCTGTTACTTTCTGGGCAGAAGCAGTAAATACAGCTTGTCACGTTTTGAACAGAGTTCTGGTTGTGAAGAGACACAACAAGACTTGCTATGAGTTGATTAACAATCGACCTCCCAATCTTGGCTACCTAGTTCCTTTTGGTAGTCCTTGTTCCTACAATACAAAGACCGCAAGTCTAAGTTTCACGCAAAAGCAGTGGAAGGCATCTTCTTAGGATATGTTGCCAACTCGCCTTGCAAGAGAGTGTACAATATAGGACCTCATACTATCAAGGAATGGTTCGAAGTGGATTGCAGTAAACACAGCATTCCACCAGAACCAACTGGTCCAGTTTTGGGTTTTGACTATGATGCGCTATTCAAGTCTTTCAACCTTCCTGATTTGTCTGCCGATGTTGCCGCAAATGTGTATGATTTCTTTGGTGGCGGTGATGACTCCAGTTTCTCAACCCGGGCAACTCTACCGATTGTAACTCCCGATTCCAATGCTGCATCTGCATCTGGAACTCTTGACAGTGTTGATGTTGAAGTTGTCCATGTTGACGGAAATGACGCTCAAGTTAATCCTAAAACTCATGTAGGAAATGAAGCTCCATCTGATCCAATCAACATTGAATCATCGTCTTCTAGATCACATAATATGGGGGAGTTGAGCATGAACCGCATTTCAGAAATTTAAGAACCGCAAATACCAGAGACGAGAGTGCATAAGAATCATCCAATTGACAACATTATTGGTGATCCTCATGCCGGTGTTCAGACTCGTCATAGAACCATTACTGAGAACTATAGTCTGTACGCTGAGATACTTGACACAGGTGTCATGGAAACATGTTTGCATGCTGCATTCGTGTCCTAGTTGTAGCCGAAGAATGTGAAGGAGGCTCTCACTAACAACTGCTGGATTGAGGCGATGCAAGATGAACTGTCTCAATTCCAAAAGTTGCATGTGTGGGATTTTGTTGACCTGCTAAGTGGCGTACAACCAATTGGAACCAGATGGTGTTCAAGTGTAAAACGGATGATGGTCATGTCGTAGTGATGAATAAAGCAAGGTTGGTTGTTCAAGGATTTTATCAACAAGAGGGCTTGGATTACACTGAAGTATATGCCCCAGTTGCTAGACTTGAGGCCATTCGACTGTTTCTAGCTTATGCTTCCTATGTCGGCTTCAAGGTCTATCAGCTTGATGTGAAGATTGCTTTCCTGTGTGGAAAAGTTCATGAAGAGGTCTATGTCACTCAACCTCCTGATTTTGAAGATCCGCGTAATATCAATAAAGTGTATAAGCTCGACAAAGCACTTTATGGTCTTCATCAAGCACCTCGGGCATGGTATGAGATGTTATCAAAACATCTACTGTCAAATGGTTTCGACCATGGACAGATTGACTCGACCCTCTTCATTCGAAAAGCAGGAGGTGATATTCTACTCGTACAAGTGTATGTCGACGACATTATCTTTGGGTCTACAAATGAAGAGATGTGTAGGGAATTCGAACATGTGAGGAAGTCCAAGTTTGAGATGAGCAACATGGGTGAATTGTCGTTCTTCCTAGGTCTGCAAGTTAGTCAAAGAGAGGATGACATCTATCTACATCAAACTAAGTATGTGCAGGACATGTTGTCAAAATACAAAATGAATGATAGCAGTACTTATGGCACACCTATCCCTGTCAATCACGGTTTGCATCCAGACAAAGATGGAAAGGATGTGGATTATAAATTGTACCGTGGGATGATCGGTTCTCTTATGTATCTCACAGCTTCAAGGCCCGACATAATGTTTGTTGTATGTTTGTGATCCAGGTTTCAGTCACAACCAAAGGAGTCTCATATTATAGCTGTCAAGAGGATATTCAGATACTTGAAAGGGAAACCCCGATTGGGTCTTTGGTACTCAATGCAGCAGACATTTGACCTCAAAGCCTATTCTGATTCATATTATGGGGGTTGTAACCTTGATAGAAAATCAACTTCAGGTGGATGTCAATTCTTGGGAGACAGGCTGGTCTCCTGGAAGTGTAAGAAGCAGTCAACGGTTTCTGTGTCAACATGTGAAGCAGAGTACATTGCTCCAGCGAGCGGTTATTCTCAGATATTGTGGATTCAGTAGCAATTGAGAGACTACAACTTAAACTTCACTGGAACTCCACTGTTCATTGACAACAATGCCACCATGTCCATCACAAACAACTCGGTGAAACATTCCAAAACTAAACATTATGAAATTCGCCAACATTTCATCCGTGATTGTGCTGAAAAGCATCTCATTGAACTTGTAAAGGTTCACACGAATGACAACTTTGCTAACCTTTTCACTAAGGCGTTTGATCGATCACGTTTTGAACATCTAGTCAACATGATAGGAATGTTCAATCCGGAGTGAAAACTTGTTTCTCTTAAATCAATTCAATTCATGAAAGTTAAATTTTATTCCTTTTAAATTTTCTATATAATTCTATTAATTTTCGTATATTTTACAAAAATTCAAACAAAATAGAAAACCAGAAAATTTCAAAGTTCACTTGAGAAAAGAGGAAATGATAGTACATCAGAAATGATCTAAACGTCCTAGACTACTCATATGGGAAATGATTGCGTCATGCTTACTTGATTGTTTAAATTGTTGTGCTCTTAGTATGCTTATTTATAAGTAATTTGAGTTGTCACTAGGCTGTAAGCATCTCTAAATAATTAGTAGGGTGGAAATTAAATCTATACTACAACTATGATTTGAACCTATATTTGCTAGTGTGTGTGCCTAAAAGAATGCAAAAGATCACTATCAGATACAGGATGTTAGATTTTGGCAATTATTTTCTTCTGAGACCAGTTTTGGGCTAGGTCGTTAGCACAATTAATGCGGTTCATCTCACTGCCCATACTCACAAGTATGCAATGAGAGATTGAATCAAGACATGTCTTTACATCAACCGTTGAGCGTGTATTCACCCTTGAATCACTCATGATTCATTGAATTCAAATCCAGATAAAAGTTGGATTCCCTTACCTAAATACTCAAACACCATATTCATTATCCTGAATCATCATACCGATATTCACTGAAGAAATCACATGAAACCAAGATAAATGAATCACTCAATTCTG
The DNA here is from genome assembly GCA_023525975.1 of Smallanthus sonchifolius. Lineage (NCBI taxonomy): Eukaryota > Viridiplantae > Streptophyta > Magnoliopsida > Asterales > Asteraceae > Smallanthus > Smallanthus sonchifolius. The sequence continues at coordinate 18,283,642 of CM042033.1, forward strand.
AATCTTATGATTACTGATAATCCTTATGGATTATGTTTGATTTTTCCTGTGCTAATTAATGTAGCCTCATTCTGGAAATTTAGAAAATTATTGGCAAAATCTTAGATGCCTTGAGATAAGTGCAAAGTAAGTTCATAGCATAACTGTGGGACACACGTTGTATATTAATAGCTATTACCTTAACACATAAGAACATGATACTAAGATGCTTATGGTTTCAAATCTTATAATATTGCCAACTTGAATTACTTGTTTATGTTCTTATTACGTATAAATAAATTGTAATCCATGAATGATCCCATATTCTTTGATGTTTATCTTGTATCGTTTTTGCTATAGTTTAGCATGATATGATCCTCTGCTCGTGTCTTTGAACAAAAATAGTGTGTGTGAATATGTGTATATCGTTACTCTGAAAAGATCAAAAAGATTTTATGTTTGTGTATAGTTCAAATTCCAACCAGAAAAACCAAAAATATTTGTGTTTAACCTTCGTGAATTGACTTTGAATCCTCTTGATTGAATGTGCTTATCATGTTCGTTATTTGACTTGACAATCTTCATACTTTGAGTTGAAATTTGTGCAACACAATGGTTTTTGCGTACTTTTCAAGTTCTCGGGAATTAAACCTTGCGTACATGAGTACTTGCTATGTACGCAAGAGTCAAGTCTTGCGCACTTGTTAAGTACGCAAGACCAAAATGTGTGGGGTATATATACATGACTTAGAATTATTTTCGGGTTTATCTCATTTCAAACATCTTTAACACTGTTGTATACCCACACTTCATATTTCCTCGAAACGTTGTGTGATTCCAAACATCTTTTGCATCCCGTTCGTTGTTACATCTTCATATAACAAACATTCGGTGAGAATCTTGACAACTTCCATCCGTAAATCGACTTTTTAGACCGATTTGTGATCATATGAGTCTTGGGTTTGGAGTTTAGATTTTTGAAAAAAATTTGTGTTTCTTCACCTAAATTAACGTATAAAACATGTTTCAAATCATTATTCGAACCTCTATAATCATTAATTCGTCCTAAACGTTGCTCAATTTGTGATTTTGTCCTGTGTTTGACCGACGGTTGGAGTTAATACCTGTTTAGGTCAAATTTTGACCGATTTAGCTTGACATTGATGTTAGTTTTTGGTCCCATAGGTTCTAAGTGCTTTCTTTGACCTCGTGGTGACCATAACCTACTCCAATCCCTTACATTTGCTGATTTTAGAATGACTGTATTTTGCACAAGTGTTAGATCTTGCGCACTTGGCAAGTACGCAAAAAATATCTCTTGCGTACTTACTAAGTACGCAAGGTATAAACCCTGCGTACTTGTAAAGTACGCAGGAAGTGCAAAGTGAAAAAAATTCCTAAGTCTGGAATGTGCTTTCTTGTGAATGTGCTATACCATGTCGTGTTTGTTAAATTCCAATGATTATTCCTGTTATTATTATGTTCATTGCATGTTCTTGTAGTGATGGCTCGTGTATTTACCAGCGAATTCAATCTGCTGGCTCTAACACAACCCGAGTGGAAGGATGCTGCACTTGAATACAGGGAAGTAGTCGATTTCTTGAACCGCTCGAAGATCAACTATGCTATCTCTGCTGATCCTATTGTCTCGAGACCATATCTGAAGAAATTCTGGGAAACTGCTGATCACGACTGTCCAGTAACCCCAAACTTCATTAGGGCTACTATAGCAGGTCATGATATTGTTATTTCTGAAGACACCATCAGACGAGTACTACAGTTTAGGGACTTATCAACTGATCCGGTGACTTCCCCTGACTACATCGTTGATGGATGCTGGAGACAAAGGATGGGGTATGTTGGTACCATGGACTAATCCTCGTATAAGAAGATGTGGGTACTTGATCACTGGCGTTACTTCACGCATGTCATGATCATGTGCCTGTCTGCTAAGAAGGCGGGAAAGGATGCCATGGGGCATGACTTGGCAGCTGCAATGGTTGGCCTCTCTCTTAACAAGGGTTACAAATTTTCAAAGTATATCTACAAGTCTATCACCAATCAGATCAATGCTGCTGAGAGGTTTAGATTTCTATTATACCCACGGTTCGTGCAGCTGTTGATTAATGATGTTGTACCCATTCTACCTCAGATTGGAGAGAGACTACAAGTCAAACGGATGGACAAGAGAGTGTTTGCACAATTTCTAAAGCCATGCAATGTAGAACCTTCCCCTGAGCACATTCCTCTCTTTGGCCACCTAATTAATGAAGCATATGTGGCCCCTGTTGACTTCAGATGGTATAGTGCAGAGTCTGAGCCTCAGTGAACACAGTGATGAACAACAGGAAGAAGAGGAAGTTGAATCTAAAGATGATATGCCTGGAGACGAAGAACAGGGAAGTGGGGGTGCTGAAGATTCCGACTCAGAAACGATCGAGTCAGATTCATCTGATTCTGATGATGCACCATCCCACGCACACCCAAGGAGATTGACGAAGGTGACCCTTCCCGAGTCATATTCCAAGAGAAAGAGATAAGAGGCTAGCAGTGAAAATGAGCCCGATTCTGATTCGGACACTGCTATACAGAGACGCGGAAGAGAAATTATAAACAAGAATCGGGGGGATAGGCCACACCTAGGTATCCTTCGTGAGGTAGAAGTCAGTGCTCCGAGGCAAGCAAGCGTAACGGCTGCGAGTACTGATTCCATTTCTACCTCACCTTCACAGCAACTTTATAGGCGACAGTGGAGGAGGCCATGTGTAACACCTGATGTGGCTACGACTGATATCATAGAGGAGGTTCCTGTGATAGTGACCCTCCCTGTGCAATCTGTCCAAGTGGCGGTGACAACTCCAATTCTAACCGAGTCTGTCACCATCACCCCTACCACTATCTAAACAACCATCACCCCTACCACTATCCAAACAACCTCCATCCCTAACTCAATCCCTACAACCACCCTCCAACACATCTTTCATGACTTTGACTTCAATCAGGGGTTCGATTTTGGAGAATTCCTTTCCTTCCTGACTAATCAAGATGAAGCATCGTCTTCCAGGGGACCTGATCCTCGTGATACCCGGATCACTACCCTAGAGACTCAAGTTGCTGGTCTTCTTGAAACGCTATGGAAATCGAAAGAAGAATCTGACAAACTATAGGGGCAGATTGACTCTCTGATTGATGAGGTAGCTGCACTAAAGAAACAGTGGGCGGCTGATGATAAGCAGTGTTTAGAGCATGACACTATGGTGAAACTGGTCTGTGATATGGCCAAGACGCTTGCTGCTCAGGCGAAGAGATTGAAGGAATTGTTGGAGAAGCAACCACCTAAGCCTAGCAGTGAAGAGGCTTGTCACTTAGTTGATCTAACTAAGGGTGGTGATCAGGACAAGGATCCTGAAGCTGGACCGAGTGAAAGTGAGCATCAATCTTTGGCTTTGGCGATTGTTCCCATTTCTGTCGTGTCTATGGCTGAGGGGGAGTCTACCCAGAGTGAAGGTGGAGGTGATGCTTCAGGTGGTAATAAAGGAAAGTCGATGGCTGACGTTTTGAAAGATCTATCTGACGACGCGTCGGATGATGTGATCTTACTAGTAGAGCCGGACTATTCCAAGGAAGCATAGATCGATGCTCTTTGCAATTTGGAAGAGGGAGAGATCGAGTCTGGTGATGATTGGGATGAGGAGGATGATGATGTTGTAATCGAAGTTCCCAAGGGCGACGGGGAAGAAGAGTATGAGTTTGAAGATGGAGAGATCTTCGAAGTTCCATCCTTTGAAACTCATCTTGACACAGGTTCATTCGAGCCTGCTAGTACTGTTGAGGCGTCGACTGAAGCTTCTCCTGCCGACCCTACACCTGTGGATCCAGAGGCACAGAAAGACAAACATATGCCTACAAGTTCATCGAAGGATCCGGCTCCTGTCTGGAAAAAGACATCAATCATAGATAAACATGGGGTGACAGGGATGATCTTAGATGTGAGGTTCGAGGAGGATAAGAAGTTGTTTGCAATCAAGCGAGCTGGGGGGTTCAATACTTGAAACCAACCAGCGAAGCTTTCAACTCCTTGCCAAGATATGACCTCGTTAACCTAGCAAACCGAGAGCTGCTGGGTCACTCAAATCACGCAGTAGCGATGGGTTTGTGGCAGGTTCTACCGCGAGAGGTAAGATCTGGGAAGTTCAAAATGTTTAAGCCTCAAGTGCCCAAGCAAGTCAGGGACAAGAATGTTAGACATCCTGTGACTCATAAAAGCTTAAAGAAACTGGTATACAATCAAGTGGTGTTTGAAACCAAGATTCCCCTAAGCAAGTTATCTCAGGATATCCTCGGTAACATATGGTACTGGTATGTAGATTCTAAATCGGGTGAGGCAGTGGTGATTGGAAAGGTGTGGTTCGAGAGTGGAAGCTTAGTGCCAAGGGAACTGATTAGAGTTTTTGATGATGTTTGCTTCATAAAATTTTATGTGAAAGATCTGGAGGTGCTAGCTGACAAGTACTACATGTACACGGACGAGTGGACAAAGTTCCTTGCTTCTAAATACGACAAGGTGATCAAGTTCTGCCTTGATTACAAGAAGAAGATGGAAGATAAAGCTGGGGAGCAGTGAAGACCGAATACAATCCAGAGCTGTTGTCAAGGGGGAGTTTGTTGAAGCACTTTTGTGTGACAAACACTCTGGATATTGTCTTAGCTTTTGTACTTGTCTTGTATGTATTAGTCTTTGTATGTTAGTATCTGTACGTATTAGTTATCGAGTTGTACTTACTAATGTATGAACTAGTCGTCTGTTTTCTCCAAGTGTTTTGCGCACTTAGCATGTGCGCAGGAATTACTTCCTGCGTACTTAACAAGTACGCAAGAATACTCTGCGTACTTGATAAGTACGCACGAACAATTTGCCCTACACACTTGTTAAGTGCGCAGAGATCAGGTCTAGTAAAAATAGGTTGTGGTGACAGAATTTATGTACGCACTCATTTGTAACATCTCTATAACCTACAAGTTTTATAAAAGACGCAGTTTGAAAGTTTTTTCGCTGTAGGTTTACTTTGTGTTACTTGATTCTCCACCTAGTCACGGGTATTCCACACCCTGTTAGACTAGTCACACACCCACACGTAACGATCCGAGACACCCGGGGACCTAAAAGAATCAAGTTTGTTAGCCTAGTTAGATGTCACTATGGGTTACCGGCTTTAAGTTTAAAACACTGATCCTGGCTAATGACAGTTTTAATTCCCTTCATTCTTATCTCAAATGTCCAACTCTATTAACTGAGTTTGAAATGATTTTTCTTTAACATAATTTCCAAAAAATTGAAGTTAAACTTACAAATTTATCTACCATGAGTTTGACATCAACATTTTTGTATTCTCCCCTTTTGTCTTCCATTGCTTTTCTCCACATCAAAGCACGAGAGGGGATTTCATCGGATGCAATTTCGTTGTTTTGTACCATGTAATATATTCAACAGAAAGAAGCAGACACTCACACATCAGACATACAACAGAAAAACACACTTGAATTAGAGAATAAACTTATCAGTTTATCTCTGAGATAAGTATATCCTCCTCGTCCCAGGTGATGATCATAAACGTACTTTGATCTTGCTTATTTTCTTGTTTTTGATAGATTCTTCCAACACACATTTTAATTATTTCATTTGAGTTTAAAAGAGAAAGATTAAAAATATAATTAGAGTAAATCATTAAAACCTTGAATTCGTCTGATTGTGTATATGTAACGAACTTGTCCCAGTCTGTTTGCTCCACCAATGTACGATACTGCTTAGGAATTATCTTAAGTTTCACCAGCTTACCTAGGTTGGGTACTATGTATCCCACATACACTTTTCTTCTAAAATTTCAAAGAAGGTGACCAAGCCGATTCATCACAAGACGCCTATGACATGCATCAAGCTCATAATATTTCTGCAATATTTAACACAGGCTAGTTTGTTAGTATTAATTAGAGTTTGCTAGAGCTATTGAGTTAATTAGCTTGTATAGATAGGTAGGTGTGATCAGGGGTGGCTCTACAGTACAATCAACTAAAGCAATCGCTTTAGCCCCCAAATTTGAAAGGCCCCAAAAATTGAAAAAAAAATACTTTAACATATATTCTCAACTTTTGTGTTTTCAGAGAGAAATGATAATTTCACAAATTTTATGTCATCATTATACGTTTTGACGCTCCATTAAATTAGATTTTAATTTTTTTATATATTTATAAAACTTTCATAGAAGGCCTCAATTTCAACGTTCGCTTTAGGCCACAAAATATGTTGAGCCGGCCCTGGGTGTGATGCTTATTGTATAATTGATTTACAATGAATGCTTATTGTATTAACTTACTATATATTGAGATGATATGTGATGTTGATTCATACCTGATTACGATGAGTTTTTTCAGTTAATTAGTCACATGGAAATGAAACTGTAAAAATGCATATTTATAATTAAAACTTAAAAGAAGTAGATTAACCGTTATTTCTTCCCACGACTTATTCTTTAATTCTTTTGGCACCGCCTTCCATGCTAGAAACCTTAATCCGACGTTTTCCCTTACCAGGTCTCCAAAATAACTTTGAAATTCTGATCTATATTCCCCAGTTAAACTACCATGTTCATCAAACGTAACTTTGTGTTTTCTTCCACCAGAATTTGTATATGCTGCACGTAACTTTGGTAACCTAGTCAACCCCCTCTTAGTTGTTTTCGTTGTAGCTAAACTGAGATCCAGATCCATATCGACGTTGACTTGTGACCCAACCATCACATCGTCGTTGTGATGATGGTAAAAGCCACATTTCTATGATCCCTATTTCAAATATAGAGAGTGCGTTTTAGGTTAAGACACGACAAGAATTCCAATTTCAATTTCACTTACCTCAGACTCACAAGTGTAGAACCTCCGACCTGGATTTTTTGAGGTCCATGATGATCTTAGGATCGCTTCTTGACCATAAGAACAATAAACATGGTCATGATAACCATGAAATCGATTGCTTCTGCTACTCGATGTGGAAGATTCCATGGCGATCTTGGCTTAGGGTTTTTATTTGTGATTGACGATGGAGATCTTCAAATAATAAATGCTAAATTCTTTCAACTTAATAATAAAATATAATTTATGACCCGCGCCTTGTAAAAGTCACGTGTAAAACAACATAAAAGTTTAACGTTTAATTTAATTTAATAAAATAAAAGTTACGTCTCACTTGTAAAAGTCTTAATATGTCAATTTATAAATGAATAATTTAGAGATATACCTATGTCATAACTCATGTCGAATAATTTAGAGATATACCTATGTCATAACTCATGTCACGCATGACCCATGACACATGACCCACCCATAAGCCTTTTAATGCCATAACCCATATGATGATGACGATGATGATGATGATGATGATCATGATGATGATGATAATGATATATAATCCACATGAGGATGATGATGATGATATAAAACCCATATGATGATGATGATGATGTATAACCCATATGATAATGATGATGATGAGAACCCGTATGATGATGATAATGATAACCCATATGATGATGATAACCCATATGAGGATGATGATGAAGCTCGTGATGATCATCATGACGACCCATATGATGATGATGATGATTATAACTAATAAGCCATAACCCATGCCATCCATAACTCACAACCAGTGTGACCCTTATAAGTCTTATGGGTCATATAGGCGGTCATGGGTGATTTGGGATATGGAATTTTAACCCATGACTCATATGTCGTGTAATGCCATAACCCATGCCACCTTTACTCACAACCAGTGTGACCCCTACAAGGCTTATTGGTCATATGGGTCATAGGTGATATGGGTTATGACATTATAACCCATGAACCATGGTCATATGTATCATGGGTGGTATTGGGTATGACATTATAACCCATGACCCATGGTCATATGACCATATGGGTTATGGGTGATATTAAGTAATGTTTTTATGTGGTTTATGTAATGATGATGATGATAAACCATAAGATGATGATGATAAACCATATGAGGATGATGATGATGATAACCCCTAAGCCTTGTAATGCCATAACCCATGTCAAGTATAACTCACAACCCACACGATCAGTGTGACCTCTATAAGGCTTATATATGGGTAATACGTGCCTTGGGTCATGGGGGATATAGGATATGGCATTTTAACCCATGAACCATAAACCGTATAATTCCATAACCCATGTCACCCTGACTTACAACCTGTGTGACCCCTAAAAGGCTTATTGGTCATATGTGTCATGGGTGATATGGGTTATGACATTATAACCCATGACCCATGGTCATATGGGTCATGGGTGATAATAAGTAATATTTATATGTGGTTTATGTAACGATGATGATGATAACCCATAAGATGACGATGATTATAATGATAACCCAAATGATGATGATGATAACCCATATGAGGATAATGATTGTGATGATCAGGACGACCCATATGATGATGATGATGATGATGATGATAACCTATGTCACCCATAACTCACAACCAATAACCAACGATTAGTGTGACCCGTATAAGGCTTATATATGGGTCATACGGGCCATGGGTCATATATGATATGGGATATGGCATTTTAAATCATAAGCCGTATAATGTCATAACACATGTCACCCTGACCTGACTCACAACCAGCGTGACCCCTACAAGGCTTATTGGTCATATGGGTCATGGTTAATGTTAAGTAATGTTTCTATGCGGTTTATGTAATCTTTTAATTTTAATTTATTTTTTGTTTTTATAGGGGTTAATTATATATGTGGTTTATGTAAGTTTTTATTTTTTTTAACTTATGTAACGTTTTAAGTATGTTTATTATAAACTTAATTAGTTTTTTGTTTTTTTACAAATATATTTTAGAAACCCTAATTAGTTTTTGGTTTAAAAATTCCCATAACTACATGGCGGGATCTTAAACAAAATCAGCGGTAAAATTTTAAGAAAAATGTTGAAACTTCATTAGGTTAACTTGTGCCCTAATTCGATTTCAAATCCGTCCTCTTCCACTCCGATTTCAAATCCGTCCTCTTCCCCACCGAGCTTTTATATTTCCGATTTCATTAATTTGAAACTCAAGGATGGTAAAGGTCAAGTAATGATCAATGATCAATTCAACGACGATGGAGATACCTATTCAACAGAAGACTATGTAAGCGATGATCTGGATCATCACAACGACGATGTGATGGTTGGGTCACAAGTAAACGACGATATGTATCTGGATCTCAGTTTAGCTACAAAGAAAACAACTAAGAGGGGTTGACCAGGTTACCAGAGTTACGAGCAGCATATACAAACTCTGCTCGAAGAAAACATAAAGCTACGTTTGATGAACTGGGTAGGTTAACTGGGTAGGTTTACTAGGGAGTATATATCAGCATTTCCAAGTTATTTGGGAGACCTGGTAAGAGCAAACGCCGGATTAAGGTTTCTAGCATGGAAGTCGGTGCTAAAATAAGTAAAGGATAAGTTGTGAGAAGAAATAATGGTTAATCTACTTCTTTTAAGTTTTAATTATAAATATGCATTTTTACAGTTTCATTTTCGTGTGACTAATTAACTGAAGAAACTCATGGTAATCAGGTATGAATCAACATCTCATATCATCTCAATATATAGTAAGTTGATACAATAAGCATTAATTATAAATCAATTATACAATAAGCATCACACCCAGGGTCGACTCAACATATTTTTTGGCCTAAAGCGAACGTTAAAATTGAGGCATTCAGTGAAAGTTTTGTAAATATATAAAAAAAAATTAAAATGTAATTTAATGGAGCGTCAAAACGTATAATGATGACATAAAAGTTGTGAAATTATCATTTCTCTCTGAAAACACAAAAGTTGAGAATACATATTAAAGTAGTTTTTCAATTTTTGGGGCACTTCAAATTTTAGAAGAAAAGTATATGTGGGATACATAGTACCTAACCTAGGTAAACTAATGAAACTTAAGATAAATCCTAAGCAGTATCGTACATTGGTGAAGCAAACAGACGGGGAAAAGTTTGTTATATATACACAATCAGATGAATTCAAGGTTTTAATGATTTACTTTAATTATATTTTTAATATTTCTCTTTTAAACTTTAATGAAATAATTAAAATGTGGGTTGGAATAATCTATCGAAAACAAGAAAAGAAGCATGGGACGAGGATGATATACTTATCTAAGAGATAAACTGGTAACTTTATTCTCTAATTCAAGTGTGTTTTTTTGTTGTATGTCTGATGTGTGAGTGTCTGCTGCTTTCTGTTGAGTATATTACAAGGTACAAAACAACGAAATTGCACCCGATGAAATCTGTCACACCCCCAAAATCCACCTGTAGGGTTTTACCGCGAGACGTGTGACAAACCAGGATCTCAGTCATTAGTCCTATGAAATGACACTATATGAATTTAATAAAAACCATTAAATATTCAGAGTAAATCCGGAAGCATAAAGTAAAGTATTTAATGCGCAAAACAAACGCGCCCAAAAACCAAGGTGTTTAAAAACAAGTAAATAGTTTAAATGTTTGCAATAACAATGGACTCACATGCATGTCTTAATCGTTTACTTGTGCCTTAGCGACCTGAGAAAACATGTTAAGAAAATGTGTCAACGCTAGGTTGGTGAGTTCACAGGTTTCAGTTAATAATATTGTTTGCTAGATAATGTATATTCAATATATATCAATAGGTAGCTAACCTATGATCAAGTTACTAAAGCGTTCGTAACCAAAGATGACTGTTTTGTGTTTGATGTTGAACATTGTTTGTCCTCAAGCAAGAAATGAAAATAAAACAAAACTTCCAATGGCACTATGGATCAATTCGGAAAACCGTAAGCATTAATAAACTTACAAAAGTTTGACAAGATTTTCAAGAAATGCAAAATTAACTAAATAAAACCCAAGTAACCCAATGAAGTAACAACCGAATGAGCAAATGAATATGCGTAGAAAATCATTAGCATGCAACTTTATGCTTCTCACAATGTTCACACATACTCAGGAATATATATGATCATACAAGTAACGGAGTATGAATATAACACTCAAATGCAAAGACATTGAATCATACAAAAATTATAAGCTTGCTAAAAGATCAAATCTCTACCAACTAACATGAAACAAAGCACAAATCAAGAGGGCTTTAACGGTTTGTAACTTGGCAATGGCTAAGAGTAAGGAAGTGGAATTTAAAAATGGCTAAAAACCCGGCGGCTATGCTAACTTAAAAAAAACTAAAACAACTTCTAATATGAAAAATAAACTAACTAATACTTCCATATAGATAACAGCTAACAACCGAATTCTTTCCATCTTTGCTCACAAAATTGCTCTAATCGGCTATAATTCACCTAATTTTGGTGATACTTTTTTTTAATTTTTTTACACTATTTATTTTCTTTTCTTTTGATGGGAACTAAGTCAATATACATCTTTTCTTAGGTAAAAACTTTTCAAGAATTTGAAGATTACAACAAAATAAAAGCTATAAAATTAACATTAGCTAACCGGATTTCTAACACGGGTGAAAAATAGAATAAATGAATAAAAAGGCTAATGAAATTTTAATAGCGGTGTAATGCGGATAATAAAAGAAAAACATGGGATAGATTCAACATGGCTAACTAGTGGATGTGTTCGGATGAAGGGAAAAATAAAAATAAAAGTCCAACAAAGTGGTTTATTCTAATGCCTCAATCATTTTTATGGAATATTTATATTCATGATTTTGAAAACAACCATGAAGGAGTGAACATATTGTAGAAAGGTAGGAACATCAATATTGTTATGGTTCATCATGGATGGAACACTACTAAACGGTTCTAGATAGCTTCTGGTACTAGAAACAACCAAAACCTATTTCCTACACACCAATGTGATTCACAACCTCTAAAAACATAGAAAGATCATCATCGCCAAACACATAGATCGAGTGAATGTAAATAGAATTTTTGTAAGATAACCTAAGCTCCAAATCAGGTTCTAAAAAATATTTTCCTTACAAATTGAAAACCCTAATATAGTGTATATCCCAAGGTAAAAGGAGAAAATGTCTATAAGATTTTTGATCATATACTCACACACTTCATCCTCTTCTAACTAGGACCATCTTCGCATTCTTACACTTAGATTCCATTTTATTCAACAATACTATGAATATGAAACTTTCAAGAGTATAAAATGGTAGAACAACATGTAACACAAATATTAATACCACACACAAATATAGTTTGTGTACGTATCTACCTCACTATACGATGAAAGAGACATGTAAGGGTAAATTTATTAATTTCCCATGGATATTCACGTATCCTAGGTTTAAATTATTTCAATAGACGTTACAATGATACACGAGAAAAGTTGATACGCGACATTGAAGTTGCATAAGGTATAGTACGATTATTTTTTGTAAAATTATTCAAGAAAATGTTTATTTTTATGATTTTATTTTGTGATTGACTTTCATATTTTTGGTTGCACTGTTTTACAGATTTTTGTCGTAAATTTTTAATCCACATTAAAAAATCCATTTGAAATGGTAACATTTCATTTATACATGCAAGATTTTTGTCCTCTTTTACTAGGTTTATAAAAAATGACAGCATCTTAAGTAACAAAGAAAATAAGTAGCCAAAATTTAAACAAATTATCTTTCTTTAAAAATTCAAATTTTTATTCCATATTATTTTTTAATAATTTGATATTTAATGTTCTTTTATATCAACTTTTAACGTTTGTTGTTTCTCATTTTTTTTCTTGATGTTCGATCATAGTTAAATTATTAAAAATGAGATTATTGATTTAACAAGTGTCCTATCATGGCAATGTAAAACCAAAAATGTTTGTTTTGCGTTAGACTCATATTTTCACTGTAATCATAGTTAAATTATAACCCATCTTGAATGAATTATTATTTAATATTAGTATATATATTTTATTTATAAATTTGAAGAAAACAAAAATGATGGGGTGCGACTGGCACAGTCAGTAAGGGTAGAAAAGGTCAAGGGGAAGAAGATGCCAGTGAATCGGACAAAAGAGAGTAAGATTGAAGACAGAGCAAAGAACCTTTGTCAATTGTCGTATGCATTATTCCACTAGTATGTTTTCTCACTAAACTGATTTTAATTTAAAAAATAAAACATAATGTAACATTTTGATTTGATACTTAAATTCCACCACTCTAAACCATGTTTCTATTCATATCTTTTTAATAACTGATCATTTACTGTTGCCTTTTTTTTTATTTTTAAAGTTGTTAAAATTTTATTGAGTTGAAAACAATGTATATAAAGATAGTTTTATAAACTAGAATGTAACAACCGACTAAAGTAACACCTTACTTACAATTATCATATTCGTAACTAATAATGCATAAAATACAAGTAGGCATTACATGTTTTAATTTTGTCTTTTAACGTCACACTTTCTCTCTCATCCGTTTGATTTATTTAATTTTCTTTTTTTTTTCTTGTTAATTTTAATTTCATTTATTTAATTTTCTTTTTTATTTATTATTAATTGCAATGAGACCCCTATAAAACTTGACAATACTAATTTAAGAGTTGAATGTCAATTATAGTTAATGAATATCGTTATTTATTTGTTAATTTTTTTTTAAAATTTAATGATTTCTGAACTAAAAGGGTTGATAAAAACAATTAATATACCTTGTTCTTTGTTATTGAAAAGTCAATTAATTTAACTTTGCTAAATTAAAGTCTTAAGTTATAAAAAATTTACTAAATCAGTTTTTGTGATATATTGTGTTTTTAACGTGCCGCTACATGCAAGTTAATACGCCGCAACGCGAGTGGCTCTTGAAAAACTTTGATTTATGTAACGGTTAAGATTTTTTTTAAGAATTCGAAACGGTTTGGTGTCCGTATTTTTAGCTTTTTCAAGAACTTTCATTTGTTTAACAGTTTAGCTTTACTCATTTTTTTTATAAAGTTCTAAGCCGTATAGTGTTAGTTTCTTAACGTGTCGTGGCGCACGAGGGTCGCAACACGCTGAGGTAGATTAATAGTTAAAAATATAATTACTAAATGTAACAAAAGTTGCAACTAAACTAGGAATATCAGAGAATACGAGTTCAAATAATATATATATATATATATATATATATATATATATATATATATATATATATATATATATATATATATATATATATATATATATGGGGATGTTAAAATAAGAAGTTCAATTTGGATAAAGTCTAAGAAGCAATCCCATCCATTCAATTAGATAATGAAATGTATAGATTTAAGTGTAGAAAAAATAAGGGGTGGACGGGTATTTAGGTAATAGTCACTTTTGTTAACTTTTTTTTTAACTTCCTCCACGTTTTTTAAACATTTATAACTTTTTCATAGGACATTATTTTTTTTAAATTACACCATAAAATCGAACGTTTTTTATCTTTAATTTGAGTATAGTATTGCTATATTTTTTTGAAAATCAAAATCGACACTTAATGAAATTATGCTACTTTACGTAAATGTGTTGGTTTCTGGTAAAACAGCACAATTTAGCACATTAAAAATTTGCTGGTTTCCTTAATTTGTGCTACTTTTAGTCAATTATTATGTGACTAATTTGGTAGCATTCTTTAAAAATAAAAATTTAAAACATCCATACACCAACAAAACGGTTCAGTTGTAGGCAACAAAAAGATTATGCATCAAAATATTGTTTTGTGCTGGTTTGATATACTAGTTTTGTTGCGCTGATTTTGTTTGTGCTTGGTTAGCTAAGAAGAGCAAGTTACACAATTAACCGTGTTATTTTGGTGTTGTTTTATAGTAAAACAACACAATTAATTGTTATGTTTGGTGTTATTGTATGATAAAGCAGCACAGTTAATGGTGATGTTTTACAATGTAAAACAGTTAATTGTGCTGTTTTACTAGAAACCAACATATTTACGTAAAGTAACACAATTTCATTAAGTGTCGATTTTGTTTTTACAAAAGAATATATAAATACTATACTCGAATTAAAGGTAAAAACGCTCGATTTTATAGTGTAATTTTTTTAAAAAAAAATAAGGACGTATGAAAAAGTTATGTACGTTTAAAAAAAGGAGGGGTGTTTGAAAAAAGTCAACAATTATGGGTTTTCCAAGAATGCCCCTCCATCCCTTATTTTACCTACACTTAAATCTCTACCCTTGATCATCCAATTGAATAGATGAGATTGCTTTTTAGGCTTCTTAGCCAAATTGCACTTCTTAGGGGAACCATCCCATATATATATAAAGGATACGTTTATTACGTAGAAAGAAATAAATATTTCATGTGGATAACTTTTTCAGAAATGATTCCTTGGGAACAAGGAAGAAGAGGTAATTAAGATTCTGTAATGGTATCAGAGCCATGTGTTGTTCAAAGATTGATTGTGCAGATCAACACTTATTCATATTCATTCAAAATGAATATGCTAAAAAGCAATGATACTGTTAAAAACAGTATTGAAGAGGAATATGAAATTCCTCATAATCTTGATTTATTAAATAAAAGGAGTATTCCAAAAATGGAACACAAACTAATTTATAAATTATGAACTTTTTAAAAAATTAGGATTAAAAAAAGTTGTCAAAACAATTGAAGAAACATTTTCTTTGAATAAAGAAGATATGGTTATTAAATTTATGTTAAACAAAGATTTAAATAAATATAAAAAGGATTATAAATTCCTTCACATAGGGCTTGTGCAAATTGTATTTAAACCCTTAACCTTAGAAGGTCCTCCAGAAAGTTTTGTAGCCGCTCTAAGAGATGCTAGAAATCTGAACTAGAAACAATCTCTTATAGTGATTGTCCAAATTAGTTTGGCTCATGGACCAGTCTATTTTAATGTTTATCCTAATCTACAATTATCTTTATCAGATGTTAATATCTCAGATGCTTTAACTTTAAATGTTAAAACTCATGGTTATAATTATGCTCCAGGTTCAGAAGTTATCTGCATATATTATAGAATTTATTATAAATGTTTATACACTTTAAATCCACAGTGTAGAATGGTCGATAAACCATTAAATGAAACCATAGTTATAGAAACTAATTTTGGTAAATCTAATATAACTACCAGAAGAAAAATTAAATGAGAAGAAATTAACTTTTCAGAAAATTGAGTCCTTGATAAGGCCACAACATCTCAACAATATATATGTAAGGCCCCAAACCCGGGAGGCCTCACTTATTGGATTTACTCACCAACACATAACACTTAAACATAAGACATACATTATCACAACGGAAACGATTTAAAATCTCAACATACGCAGCGGAAACATAACATGTCAAAACATAACTTGTCAAATACAACTAAAACTTGACCTAATCAACATAATCAAAAGAAACATAAACAGGATGCCAGATGCTGATCTTCGGGTAACTCTTCTCGCCAAGCCAAGCATCCACTTCCATCTACTGCCACCTACACTTAACTGATGTGCATACTAAAAATCAGCAACGCTGAGTGAGTTCTAACGTTTACTTTAAATCAATTATACAAAAGTTTTACTAAAACATATATACTGCCAATATAGCTAAACTTTACACACTTTACATTTCAAACAGTTTAAAACATATAATAAACCGTCAATTCCTCTTTACTGTACTGCCCTCATGGCTTACATCCATGAACCGACAAGTACCTGGTCAATGCCCACATGGCTTACACCATGAACCGACACAACCGCTTATCCGTCAATTCCCTTGTCACTATTGTACCACCCCCATGGTCAACAATCATGAACCGATGAGTACCTAGTCAATGACCCCATGATCAACGACCATGAACCGACAATACCGCTTATCCGTCAATTTCTTTGTTACTACTGTACCACCCCCATGGTCAACGACCATGAACCGACGAGTACCTGGTCAATGCCCCCATGATCAACGACCATGAACCGACAGTACCCTGGTCAATGCCCCCATGATCAATGACCATGAACCGAAAGTACCCTGGTCAATGCCCCATGATCAACGACCATGAACCGACAATACCGCTTAACACTACGGGGAGGTTGTGTGGACCTCCCGAGCAACAGCCGTCACTCATCCCAGTTGTACAACCGTTAGCGAACCCAAAGGTTCTTACTAATGGGTAGAACCCATATTTGACATCTTGTACAAGTAACATCTGTCCCAAGAACCTTTATAGTTGGTACACATTCCCGAAGGAAAACTGTTCACTTTACTGTTCTTAAAACTTTCTGTAAATCTTGTTCATAACTTTCACATATAATATGCCTTTGTTTATGTATATAAAATATAGTAAACGCTTGCAATAAAATATAGTTATGCTTTACTAAACATAGCTTGACACATATATCATCCCTTTGTTTATGTATATGAAAATATAGTAAACGCTTGCCAAAATATATATCTTGCTTTACTTGAACATACTAACACATATATTATGCCTTTGTTTATGTATATGAAAATAAAGTAAACGCTTGCCAAAATATGTATCATGTTTTACTTGAACATACTAACACATATATTATGTCTTTGTTTATGTATATGAAAATATAGTAAACGCTTGCCAATAATATAGGTATACTTTGCTCAAAACGTACAGTTGCCTCTTTTAAACTTTACACTAAATATAGCTTTTCACTTTGTTTATTAATATAAAATATGTATTAAACACTTTACACTAATTATGCACACCACCCCTAAAGCAGGCAAAAAGGAGATTAGAACTCACCTTGTATCTTAGCTGTAATGGTCTACAAGATCTCACAAAATCTGAACAATCATAACAATTGACACGTATCAGACTTAACTCGACGCTAAATGGTTTCACCATTTCTCGCTAGGTGAACATACTGACTTCACTAACCAACTATATATACACATAGATATGATGGCTACGCACTTAGCAAGTGCGTAGGGCCTTGTTCTTGCGTACATAATAAGTACGCAAACTTCGTTCTTGCGTACTTGATAAGTACGTAGACTTTGCTTCTTGCGTACTTGATAAGTACGCAGGCTTTGCTTCTTGAGTACTTGATAAGTACACAAGCTTTGCTTCTTGCGTACTTGATAAGTACGCAGGACCTGGTTCATGCGTACTTGATAACTACGCAGGACCTGCTTGCCGGCAGCCTTCTTCCCCGCAAAACTTTGCTTGCAGATCCGAACTTTTTATGTTCAAGACTTATGTTTTCTAACCGAGAGTCTAAATCTATACTTTGTTTCCATTTGTAAACATAAAAACCCCATCTTTACCTGATTTTTCTTCAAAACCCAACACATAACAAAAACTTAGATCTAGGAGAATCGGTTACCTGTAAACGCTTCTTCTCCACGGCTAAACGTTCCAGATACGTATGCCTACGATCCTATGGTGTTGGAAGTGAGGGTTTAGGGCTGGTCTTAAGGCTTATAAGGGCCCAAACCCTTGCCCCTTTCGGCTCTCGTTAATTCTTTCGCGCTCTAAAACTCGGGGTGTTACAAGTCTACCCTCCTTACAACAGGTTTCGTCCTCGAAACCTGTCATAAGCTATACTGATAGCAAATCACAGAATGGGTGGCATAAACTGTAGCTATGCAAGACAGCTTGGTCATGAAGGTCATTGTGATTAACTACCACTGGGAGCTTAACCTTGGGCAATCTCAAATTCTATGACATCTACACTAACGGGGCTAACTAATTTAGTAAGGAAATAATAACATAAACTTGCCATATCACAAATAAGAGCCTGCAACATACCTTACTAAGTCATCTGGTAGACCCTCCCCTTGGCTCTGTTAGTGTTGGGTTCCTTCTCTGCACCCTTTCCCTTTCAAGATCCCCCCGCTTCCGCTTCCTTAGGTTTCCTGCAATCACGGCTCATGTTTCCCTGTTCCCCACAATTGTGGCATCATGGCTTTTTCGGGCAGTCCCGTGATTGGTGTTCAAACTTGCCACACCTAAAACATCCCACCTGACCCGCCTTACATTCACCTCCATGTCTCCTTCCACATTTGCCGCGTAGACCCTCAACTTCTACCCTTGCCCTCCTATTGTTAGGACCCTAGAGTTCCTCAGCAGTACGCTTAGCTGCCTGTTTCTTGGGTGCTTCAGCAATGACTTCAGAGGCGAAGTCATCGTACACAACTCCGCTCAGAACGACCACCGACTCAAAGGTACTGGGTGTGTTGGTCTTGACAAAGGTACATATCTGTGGTGGCAATCCTTTGACATGGTTGTGAATTCTCCTTTCCTCAGTCGCCACTAGATGGGGCACCAGACGCGCCAACTCGTTGTACGTTGAAGTATATTGCCGGTGAGTCATGAGTCTAGCTTGCAGAGTCAAGAATTCCCTTTCAACCCTATGGACCTCATTCTTAGGACAAAAATTTGCAGTTACCAACGCTTTCAGGTCACTCCACCTCATCAATCCGACCGCTTGGTCACCCTTAGCCTGTTTCACAGTTTCCCACTAGTGTGCTGCTTCTCCTTTCAAGGACTTCGCAGCGAACATGACTGCTTGTTCCGGTTGACATTCACTAAAACGAATGGTCGAATCCATGCCGTTAATCCAATCTAAGGTATCTGCTGCTTCCTTCTCCCCAGTAAGCACGGGTGGATCACAACCCCGAAACGCCTTGTAGTCGCAGCCGCGAGCAGGTGGTGCAACATTCTCTAGCAGATTTGGTCCTCCCATTGTTGGAAGCACCACAGGCTCTTCAGTTGTGTTGGGGTTCTCCTTGGCCTTCCTCAAGGCTTCGTCTAGTATGGCCGGTAAGGTTTCCATCAACAGTCGGTTAAATTCACGGCCAAGAGCTGCTTGCACGGCCCGATCGAACTCGAATGTCTGATCATTTCTTGTCGCATGCTCAACATTGTGCTGACTGACTACCGTATCAGTATGGGTAGTGTGAACACTCCCCTCAATGTCTTGGTTGGTTCTAGCTCGACTGCGGCGGCCTGTACGTCCACTACGTCTTCCTCCTCCACCCCCTCTAGTTCCTCCACGTCTAGCCATTTCTAACTGAAAGATATAGAACTAAAGGATTTAATTTCATCATGCTAGGGAATATGTAGAACACAATAAGTAAGGTAAGATGTTAATATACACTGGCCATCTACAATTAACCATTACATCACTTCTTGTTTTCTATTTATTCGCTTTCATGATTCCACTAAAGACTCTATTCTTATCTTGTCACTCTGAAACAAGGAAAGAAACTTTACTTACTATACACATCTGGTGCTTTGGCTTGAGTTACCCGTTACTGGCATCCGCTACTTGGTCCCATTCTCAGTTGAACTCTGGACATCGGGGATGTCCAAATCTCTCAAACTATGGCTCTGATACCAACTTGTAAGGCCCCAAACCCGGGAGGCCTCACTTATTGGATTTACTCACCAACACATAACACTTAAACATAAGACTTACATTACCACAGAGAAAACGATTTAAAATCTCAACAAACGCAGCGGAAACATAACATATCTAAACATAACTTGTCAAATACAACTGAAACTTGACTAAATCAACAAAATCAAAAGAAACATAAACAGGATGCCAGATGCTGATCTTCGGGTAACTCTTCTCGCCAAGCCAAGCATCCACTTCCATCTACTGCCACCAACACTTAACTGATGTGCATACTAAAAATCAGCAACGCTGAGTGAGTTCTAACATTTACTTTAAATCAATTATACAAAAGATTTACTAAAACATATATACTGCTAATAATGCTAAACTTTACACACTTTACTTTTCAAACAGTTCAAAACATATAATAAATCGTCAATTCCTCTTTACTGTACTGCCCTCATGGCTTACATCCATGAACCGACAAGTACCTGGTCAATGCCCCCATGGCTTATCCATCAACTCCCTTGTCACTACCGTACCGCCCCCATGATCAACGACCATGAACCGACAATACCGCTTATCCGTCAATTCCTTTGTCACTACTGTACCGCCCCAATGGTCAACGACCATGAACCGATGAGTACCTGGTCAATGCCCCCATGATCAACGACCATGAACCGACAATACCCTGGTCAATGCCCCCATGATCAACGACCATGAACCGATAATACCCAGGTTAATGCCCCCATGATCAACGACCATGAACCGACAATACCGCTTAACACTACGGGGAGGTTGCATGGACCTCCCGAGCAAACCGCCGTCACTCATCCCAGTTGTACAACCGTTAGCGAACCCAAAGGTTCTTACTAATGGGTAGAACCTATATCTGACCTCTGGTACAAGTAACATCTGTCCCAAGGACCTTTATAGCTGGTACACATTCTCGAAGTAAAACTGTTCACTTTACTGTTCATAAAACTTTCTGTAAATCTTGTTCATAAATTTCACATATAATATGCCTTTGTTTATGTATATAAAATATAGTAAACGCTTGCCTTAAAATATAGTTATGCTTTACTAAACATAGCTTAACACATATACCATGCCTTTGTTTATGTATATGAAAATATAGTAAACGCTTTCCAAAATATATATCTTGCTTTACTTGAACATACTAACACATATATTATGCCTTTGTTTATGTATATGAAAATAAAGTAAACGCTTGCCAAAATATGTATCTTTCTTTACTTGAACATATTAACACATATATTATGTCTTTGTTTATGTATATGAAAATATAGTAAACGCTTGCCAATAATATAGGTATACTTTGCTCAAAACGTACATTTGTCTCTTTTAAACTTTATACTAAATATAGATTTTTACTTTGTTTATTAATATAAAATATGTAGTAAACACTTTACACTAAGTATGCACACCACCCCTAAAGTAGGCAAAAAGGGGATTAGAACTCACCTCGTATCTTAGCTGCAATGGTGTCACACCCCTAATTTCAACTAACGGAGCTTTACCGTTTGAGAAGTGACGAACCAGGATCTCAGACATTAGTTACTTTGAACGACTCTACATGGGACTCAAATGAAAATATTATACTAATCAGATTTTTAATGCGGAAGCGTAAAGAAAGTAAATGCGCAAAACACACGCGCCCAAAACAAAAGTCCAAAAGTCCAAAATGTCCAACCAAACCAAGTACAATACAAAATAATCCAAACAAGCATAAATAAGCCATAATCAAAATAGTTGAATCCCATGCATGCCCTAAAGTGCACCTGTGTCTTATCATAGCGACCTGAGAAAACATGTAAGAAAATATGTCAACACGAGGTTGGTGAGTTCACAGGTTTCAATATATGTAAATAAGCCTTTACCAGATTTATGTTCATTCAGTTTGTATCTATAGGTAGCTAACCTATGTTCATGTTTAACTCAAGCGTTCGCAACCGAAGCTGACTGTTTGTTTATTTGCCTCCTGCCAGGTCAATCAACACTGGCGGTGTGAGTAGGCTAACATTTCACCCGTTCGATCTCTAATCGAGTTAGCGCGACTAACGCGGGTGGGATTTGTTAAACCCAGTAGTACTATTAAATATTACCTCGCTAAGATCCATATTAACGGTCCGATATAAGTTGAGGACTTTTTGTGATAGCGTGTTACGCTTAGCTTTAACATTGATAACATATGAATTTGCAAAATCTGAAAATAGTTTAATCATGTTTTCTCACCCAGATTAAAACAGTAAAAAGGGGCCGTGAAAACTCACTTGCGTTGCGTTGTAGGTAGTATCACACAAAGGATAAGTTGGAACAGCGAGTATAAGTCTCAAAAGACTTACGAACGCCCTAAAATTATAAACACATAAATTAGGGATAATAAGGGGAATTGTGACAACGACACGAAAGATTAGAACATCTTAAAACGTTCCAAGGATTAACGGGTAGACGAATGTGCCTACGGGAATATCGGTTTCTTAATATAATAAATTAAAAATCAAAGCGTTACGTGCCGAACATTAATAACGACTAATGTTAAATAAATAAATAAATTCGTACATCAAAGTCGTTTACAAAAGTTAGGAAAATAATATAATTAAATATATTATTTTTAGGTTCGTAGGTTTAACCAATTAATCATTTGTGGCAAAAATAATAAATATATTATTTTTATTCGAGGTTAGAAACACGAGTAAATATTATAACGATTATGTTATTAAATAGTTTAAACGTCCCACGAGGTATAAAACGATACGAAATAATATATATATATATATATATTATTTAATAGGATTAGTCACGGTTTGAAAATAATATAAACATATTATTTTATACGAAGTTATAGTTTGAATATAATATAAACATATTATTTTTAAAAGTGGTAATAATATAAAAATGGGGTAATATATCAAACCCGAGCCTACGGGCTATTTTCAGGGCTAAAACACTTTAATATGATATTATAATAATATAAAAATTGATTTATTAATTAAAATAATACCAGAAAATGTTTAAACAAATAAAACAGTGTGGAGAGACTCGAACCCGGGTCTCTCCCATAAAAGCACAAACACTTAACCAGTCCCGCCCGCTAGGGTCATCGCATTAGGAACTGGATCTAATTAGTTTTAACATTAAGGTGTTGGGTGTTCTTCCCCCTTAATGACACTCGGTCCAAACCAGTCCAAATGCCATCGAATTCGACCAAGATTGGAAGCAATTGCATAGGGGTTTTGATAATCGGGGTATTGCGAATCTAGGGACTCGTTTAATTTGAAAACCATCGGTTTTAAGATTGATAATTTACAGAAAGAGGGGTCGTAACCCTAGTTTAGGAACTCAAAATTGATTTGAAGTATTCTGATAATAAAAGTTGATAGAATCATAGGGCTTTTGTTAAATGAAACCTTGCGAATCTGTTGATGTGGTTTAATTGCATTAAATTTGTGTTTAAGATCGAAAACCCCAAATCGTTTCCAGTACGAACCTAATTACAGGATTATGATAAATTCGATGATGGAAGCTCGATATTTCATAGGGCTTTCACTCTACAGACGATTACGAGTTTAATGAGGTGGTTTAATTTGATTTAAAAACAGTTTAGAGTTGAATTCCGCAATATGGTTTCATAAGAACCCTAAATTACGGGTTAAAATGATCCTGATAATAAAACATCGAATTGACAGAGGGCTTTCAAAGAAAATGGTATTGCGAATCTGACTGGATATTTTAATTGTATTTTTATTGGTTCTAGGCTAGGGTTCGATTAAACTGTAAATATTAAGAACCCTAGAATCGGTTCTTGTTTGAATTGGTGAAATAAGCCCAATTAACCATAGGGTTTTCATTCTAAGGACATAAACGAAACCAGGGGTGAGACCAATTACCAGAATTGATATCAGATTGTAGGTGCTCAACTAAAACGGACTCCGACGGTGAAGAACTTGATTTTCGGCTACTGTAATTCCTTCTCCGATGGAATTGAATGGTGAAGAGGTTTCAGTACCGCTCGTTTAGTGTGCGCGGGTGTTTAATTTGTGAAATGGTATACGAACTCGACGAATTTGAGAAGAAATCGACGGTTACGACATAATTATCCATTATTCTGTTTAATTCTCGCATAATGATGCTTTTAATTACTCAATGATGGTTGTTTATGCTAATTAAATGTGTTAGCGGTTAAGATTTCAAAAGAGAATGGGTTAATCGAGTGAATTCGGATCATGCTCGAATGTGTTGACTTTCAAAAGTCAACAAAAATCAAGAATGGGTTAAATACACTACTAGTCCCTCTAGTTTCCTGTTCTTAACTTTGAATTTAGGCGGAAAAGGTCCTTGAGGTTTGAACTAGGTTAAGAACTTGTTAGTTTGACTTATCAAAAGTCAACAGAATAGGTTTTGACCAATTACATTTCTAATCCTTGTAGTTTGAAGTTTAGATAAAGACATAATTAGTCCTTGAAGTTTGAGTTAGTTTAATTAGGTTAAACTTTAACTGGATTTGGTTAACGGAGTTAACCTGGAAAAATTCCGAATTGTCACATCATCCCCTAGTTGAAAGAATTTTCGTCCCAAAAATTAAATATTCCTTAAGAATTTGATACGGAGTGCTTGAACAGATTAGGATATTTGCGCCTCATCTGATCCTCGCGCTCCCACGTGAATTCCGGTCCACGTTTCGAGTTCCAACGAACTCTGACAATAGGGATTTTACTATGCTTTAACGTTTTAACTTCCCTATCCATAATTTCCACGGGTTCTTCGATGAAACGTAACTGTTCCTCAAGAGGAACTGCGAGTGATTCGTCTGCTAGACATTTCTTCAAATTTGAGACATGAAAGACGTTGTGTACACCACTAAGTCCTTCAGGTAAGTCCAGTTGATACGCTACTGGTCCGATTCTCTTCATTATCTTGAATGGTCCAATATAACGAGGATTCAGTTTGCCTCGTTTCCCAAAACGAATGACACCCTTCCAAGGTGAGACTTTTAATAAGACCATATCCCCTACTTGAAATTCTAACGGTTTACGACGCTTATCGGTATAGCTCTTTTGACAATCACGAGCTGCTGCCATACGGTTTCTAATTTGAATGATTTTATCAGAAGTTTCAAGTACGAGTTCAGGACCTGTAAGTTGTCTCGGCCCAACAAATAGGAGAACGGCATTTCCATCCATAAAATGCTTCAAATGGAGCTGCCTTGATGCTAGTGTGATAACTGTTGTTGTAGGAGAACTCCACCAACGGTAGGTGAGACTCCCAAGTGTTACCGAAATCAATCACACAAGCTCGTAGCATGTCCTCCAGCGTTTGAATAGTACGTTCTATTTGGCCATCAGTCTGAGGATGGTATGTTGTGCTCATATCTAGACGCCTGCCTAAAGCTTTATGTAACGATTGCCAGAAACGAGAGGTGAATCGTGCATCACGATCCGAAATGATAGATATTGGCACCCTGTGTCGAGAGACTATTTCTTTCATGTAAGTACGAGTAAGCTTATCCATTTTGTCGGTCTCTTTGATTGCTAAGAAGTGAGCGGACTTTGTTAATCGATCAACAAATACCCAAATGGTATCACATCCGGTAGGAGTTTGTGGTAATTTGGTGATGAAGTCCATGGATATTTTTTCCCATTTCCACATGGGAATTTCTGGTTGTTGGAGAAGACCAGAACGCTTTTGGTATTCAATTTTGACCTTTGCGCATGTCAGACATTTGCTCACATAGATAGCTATATCGGCCTTCATCTTTGGCCACCAATATAGTATCTTTAGATCATGGTACATTTTGTCGGAACCTGGATGAATAGAGTAACGAGATTTATGAGCCTCATCCATGACTAGTTCTCTTAAATTTCCAAATACTGGAATCCATATTCGCTCGGCGAAGTAGCGAATATCGTCATATTTGACTTCGATTTGTGCTTCCATACCATGTGTACCTTCCAGCGATAGATTTTCTTCTTTTCGGGCTTCGAGTTGAGCACTACGGATTTTGTCAGGTAATCTAGGGTGAATAGTAAGCTGTAATGCTCGAACTCGTTTAGGTTTCGTTTCTTTTTGACTTAGGGCATCAGCTACAACGTTAGCTTTACCCGGATGATACCGGATCGCACAGTCATAATCATTTAAGAGTTCGACCCAACGACGCTGTCGCATGTTCAACTCTTTCTGCTCGAAGATATGCTGAAGACTCTTGTGATCGGTATAGATGGTGCATTTGGTACCGTACAAGTAATGCCTCCATATCTTAAGTGCGAAGACTACGACTCCCAACTCTAGGTCATGAGTGGTGTATTTTTTTCTCTTGAATCTTTAGCTGACGTGAAGCGTATGCGATCACCTTTTCACGTTGCATTAAGACATAACCCAGACCCTGAATAGATGCATCACAATACAACACAAAATGATCGGTTCCTTCCGGAAGAGCTAGAATAGGTGCACTGCAAAGTTTCTATTTAAGATGTTGGAATGCTGGCTCTTGGTTATCGCCCCAGTTATAGGCTTTACCCTTTTGAGTTAAGGCAGTGAGAGGTTGTGCAATTTTTGAAAATCCTTTGATGAATCGACGGTAATATCCAGCCAATCCCAGAAATTGTCGCACCTCAGTCGGAGTCGTCAGTGCTGCCCAATTCTTGATGGCTTCTATATTTGATGGGTCGACATGTATTCCTTTCTCGTTAACCACATGCCCTAGAAACTGAACTTCCTGGATCCAGAATTCACACTTGGAAAACTTAGCATACAGTTGCTCTCACTTAAGCAATTCCAAAATTAGGCGTAGATGTTCCTCATGTTCTTCCTTGTTCTTGGAATAAATGAGGATGTCGTCGATAAAAACGATAACGAATTGGTCAAGGTAAGGCTTACACACACGGTTCATGAGGTCCATGAATACCGCAGGTGCGTTGGTTAATCCGAAAGGCATGACCATAAACTCGTAATGGTCGTACCTTGTCCTGAATGCAGTCTTAGAGATATCCTCTTCTCGGACTCTTAACTGATGGTAGCCGGAAAAGATCTATTTTGGAATAGAAACTTGATCCTTGGAGTTGATCAAAGAGGTCATCTATGCGAGGCAAAGGGTAGCGATTCTTGATTGTGACTTTATTCAGCTCACGGTAGTCAATACACATACGGAAAGTCCCGTCCTTCTTCTTAACAAATAGTACCAGAGTTCCCCACGGCGATGAACTAGGTCGGATGAAACCTTTATCCAACAAATCTTTCAATTGAGTGGAAAACTCTTGTAATTCACTAGGTGCTAACCTATAAGGTGCCCGAGCAATCGGTGCCGCTCCGGGTGCTAGATCGATTTGGAATTCAACTTGACGGTGCGGTGGCAGACCAGGCAGATCCTCGGGAAATACTTCCAAAAATTCACGAACGATGGGAATATCATCAACCTTCTTCTCTTCTGATGGCTGCTCAGCAACGAGAGCCAAAATAGCTGTATGCCCCTTTCGAAGGCATTTTTGTGCTTTCATAAAAGATATGATGCCCATGACTACACCAACTCTTTCGCCCTGAACGGAAAGGATTTCTCCATTCGGGAGAGGAATACGAACAATCTTCTCATGACAGATAATTACAGCTTGGTTTTTAGATAGCCAATCCATGCCGATAATTACATCAAAACTACCAAGTGTGACCGGCATAAGGTCGATATTAAGTACATGTCTAGCTAGCTCAAGCTTACAACCCTTAAGAATGTGGGTTGCTTCAATTATTTGGCCATGGCTATCTCTATTATATACTTAGCTTCTAGCAAAGTTGGAGTTCCTTTTATCATATCACTAAGTTTCTTAAATATAAGACTTCTATCAGCACCAGTGTCAAAAAGGACAGAAGCAAAGTAATTATTTAAGAGAAAGTTACCGGTGACCACATTATGATCGTAACGAGCTTCTCCAGATCCTAGCACGAAGGCTCGTCCCTTCGCACCATTTCTTCCACCATTGCCGTTGTTACTCCCATTGTTGTTATTCTGGTTAGGGTTGTGGTTTCCATTACCCCCTTTCTTCAATTGAGGACAATTCTTCCGAATATGTCCCTCCTTCCCACACTCGAAACAACCCCTTGTGGATCCAGGTTGTTGAAAAGGTTGTTTAGCTTGCAACTCACCCCTACAATCGTTGGCAGCATGAGCTATTTTGCCACACCGCTGACAACGATTGCAAAACCTAAAGTGATGGAAGTTGCACTTGTTACACTTAGGGGACTTCCCCGCATAACCACCCTGCTTTTGACCTGAAGAGGTAGACTGGTTGAAGTTCTTAGCAGGCTCAAACTTACGCTGCTGCTGCTGCTGTGGTTGATTAAACTGGGGTTGGTTGGGCTGGGGTCCTTTGGAGTGGGTGTGGGTGTTGGAATGGTGATTAAACTTGCGTTTATGATTGTCGGTGGGTTTAGGGACCAAACCTCTCAGAGGTAGAGTCCCTTGAGTCACCGCCTGATCGGTTAACTTATGGGTAAGTTGGATAGTTTGTTGGATAGTAGCAGGATTGGATGAAGTAACCATGCTTTGTATTTGAGGCACTAGACCTCCAATGTAAAGCTCAATTATCTTGTAATCAGGGGTCATCATATGCGGGCACATAGTAGCATGTTCATGTGAACGTGTGGTGTAGAGTTCAATTTTAGAACCCTCAATCTTTAGGTTCTAGAACTCTCCCTCTAACTTCTGGATTTCATCGTGAGGACAGTATTCCTCCTTCATTATTGATTTAAACTCCTCCCACAAGAGTCCATTTGCCATGGCCAGACCCAACATTTGGACCTGAGCGTTCCACCATGTGAGAGTCGGGCCATCCAAAGTTCCAGCGACGAACTTTACCTGATTAGTCACGGGGCAGTTGCACATGGCAATCACTGATTCTACCTTCTCAAACCAACGAATTAGTCCAACGGCTCCTTCAGCTCCACTAAAGGCGTCGGGCTTACAATCCATGAATGCCTTGAAGGTGCAGGCTGGTTGCGGGTTTTATGGACCTGGAGTTAGAAACAATATAGGATTGGAATTATAGGGTTTAGGGAGAAGTTTTTAGAAGATGAATTGACATTATTAGTCAATAGCCAAAGTGTTACCTGCAGCATTTTGTGCTGCCAGAGCCTCCGCCACACTATTGTTTATTAGTGCCGCTAGCTCTGCTGCCGTCATGTAAATGGTACCTCGACCACCGGCACGACCTCCGCGTCCTCTCCCTGACATGATTCTTCCCAATCACAAATGAAAAACAATGAGAAATATATCGCATATTAAACATTATTCAGGTATGAGTAAGAAGATACAACATCTAATATTTTGAAAATTAAATAAATTGTAAGACTACAAAATAAATAACTCAAACATTAAACTTCTCATGCTTTTATTGAATGGGAACAACCTTACCCATATAGGTTTGAAAAGAGAAATAACATAAGCAAAAACAGGCATGAAAAGGAAGATAGAATAGGAAGATCATCAAACATCTTCGTCATCGGAAGAAACATACGATTGTGCATCGTCCATCTCCACCGGTTCCTCTTCGGGTGGCTCCTCCTCCAAGGGCTCTTCCTCAAAGGGCTCCTCCTCAAAGGGCTCCTCCTCGCCATCAGAAAGTGGAATCTCCTCAGGAAACAGGGCTACTTGTAGTTGGGCTTCCAAGTGAGTCACTTTCTCTTGAAGACCTTCAGCAGTGTGGTTTGCTACATGTAGCTGAGCTTCCAGTGCAGCCAATTTCTTTAGAACTCCTTCCATATCATCGTCCATAGTGGCGGCCCTCATCTCCAGATGTGTCACACGATCCACTAAAAGGTTATGGACATGGTCCGTTGCAGCTACTTCGGTAGTCAAGAGTTCTATTCCTACCTTATTCTCCTCTATTTGAGGCCCA
Source organism: Smallanthus sonchifolius (assembly GCA_023525975.1). Classification (NCBI taxonomy): domain Eukaryota; kingdom Viridiplantae; phylum Streptophyta; class Magnoliopsida; order Asterales; family Asteraceae; genus Smallanthus; species Smallanthus sonchifolius. The sequence continues at coordinate 18,313,916 of CM042033.1, forward strand.
TTCCTCAGAAGGTTAGGTATCTCCTCGGTAGCATCTTGCACAATGCTCAATTCCTTCGACATGTAAGATACGAAGGCTGCGAAATCTTGTTCCATAGTGCATGGCAAGCTAGGTAGTGTGGATGATGAGGATGCAGATCCAAAGTAGGGTGATGGGACATCTCCCATTTCGATCCACCTTTGGATCATTTGCGGGTATACGTTCCAATTGAGAGTATAATCCATTGCTCGCGCGCTACTCGGTTCACCTTGGTCAACTGAATGGTCACTAGAACTAGTCTGGCGCCTTTTGGGCTCCGGGGATGATAGGATAGGTGCCTTATGTCCTGGTGCCTTAGGTGATGGAGGTGGAGTTGACGACATGTTCCTGTAACAATATATATACGTGCCAAACATCCAAATGACATGTAACTAATGTGTGAGGCTATACTCTAGTATGCAATCCTAGTTCTCTATAACCAATGGCTCTGATACCAATCTGTCACACCCACAATTTCAACTAAAGGAGTTTTACCGTTTGGGAAGTGACGAACCAGGATCTCAGACATTAGTTACTTTGAACGACTCTACATGGGACTCAAATGAAAATATTATACTAATCAGAGTTTCAATGCGGAAGCGTAAAGAAAGTAAATGCGCAAAACACACGCGCCCAAAACAAAAGTCTAAAAGTCCAAAAGTCCAAAACGTCCAACCAAACCAAATACAATACAAAATAATCCAAACAAGCATAAATAAGCCATAATCAAAATAGTTGAATCCCATGCATGCCCTAATGTGCACCTGTGTCTTATCTTAGCGACCTGAGAAAACATGTAAGAAAATATGTCAACACGAGGTTGGTAAGTTCACAGGTTTCAATATATGTAAATATGCGTTTACCAGATTTATGTTCATTCAGTATGTATCTATAGGTAGCTAACCTATGTTCATGTTTAACTCAAGCGCTCGCAACCGAAGCTGACTGTTTGTTTATTTGCCTCCTGCCAGGTCTATCAACACTGGCGGTGTGAGTAGGCTAACATTTCACCCGTTCGATCTCTAATCGAGTTAGCATGACTAACGCGGGTGGGATTTGTCAAACCCAGTAGTACTACTAAATATTACCTCGCTAAGATCCATATTAACGGTCCGATATAAGTTGAGGACTTTCTGTGATAGCGTGTTACGCTTAGCTTTAACATTGATAAAATATGAATTTGCAAAATCTCAAAATAGTTTAATCATAATTTCTCCCCCAGATTAAGACAGTAAAAAGGGGCCGTGAAAACTCACCTGCGTTGCGTTGTAGGTAGTATCACGCAAAGGATAAGTTGGAACCACGAGTATAAGTCTCAAAAGACTTACGAATGCACTAAAATTATAAACACATAAATTAGGGATAATAATGGGAATTGTGACAACGACACGAATGATTAGAACATCTTAAAACGTTCTAAGGATTAATGGGTAGACGAATGTGCCTACGGGAATATCAGTTTCTTAATATAATAAATTAAAAATCAAAGCGTTACGTGCCGAACATTAATAACGACTAATGTTAAATAAATAAATAAATTCGTACATCAAAGTCGTTTACAAAAGTTAGGAAAATAATATAATTAAATATATTATTTTTAGGTTCGTAGGTTTAACCAATTAATCATTTGTGGCAAAAATAATAAATATATTATTTTTATTCGAGGTTAGGAACACGAGTAAATAATATAACGATTATGTTATTAAATAGTTTAAACGTCCCACGAGGTATAAAACGATACGAAAAAATATATATATATATATATATATACATATATATATATATATATATATATATTATTTAATAGGATTAGTCACGGGCTGAAAATAATATAAACATATTATTTTATACGAAGTTATAGTTTGAATATAATATAAACATATTATTTTTAAAAGTGGTAATAATATAAAAATGGGGTAATAATTCAAACCCGAGCCTACGGGCTATTTTCCGGGATAAAACACTTTCATATGATATTATAATAATATAACAATTGATTTAATAATTAAAATAATACAAGAAAATGTTTAAAAAAATAAAACAGTGTGGAGAGACTCGAACTCGGGTCTCTCCCACACAAGCACAAACACTTAACCAGTCCCGCCCACTAGGGTCATCGCATTAGGAACCAGATCTGATTAGTTTTAACACTAAGGTGTTGGGTGTTCTTCCCCATTAATGACACTCGGTCCAAACCAGTCCAAATGCCATCGAATTCGACCACGATTGGAAGCAATTGAATAGGGGTTTTGATAATCGGGGTATTGCGAATATGGGGACTCGTTTAATTTGAAAACCATCGGTTTTAAGATCGATAATTTACAGAAAGAGGGGTCGTAACCCTAGTTTAGGAACTCAAAATTGATTCGAAGTATTCTGATAATAAAAGTTGATAGAATCATAGGGCTTTTGTTAAATGAAACCTTGCGAATATGTTGATGTGGTTTAATTGCATTAAATTTGTGTTTAAGATCGAAAACCCCAAATCGTTTCCAGAACGAACCCTAATTACAGGATTATGATCAATTCGATGATGGAAGCCCGATATTTCATAAGGCTTTCACTCTACAGACGATTACGAGTTTAATGAGGTGGTTTAATTTGATTTAAAAACAGTCTAGAGTTGAATTCGGCAATCTGGTTTCATAAGAACCCTAGATTACGGGTTACAATGATCCTGATAATAAAACATCGAGTTCACAGAGGGCTTTCAAAGAAAATGGTATTGCGAATCTGACTGTATAGTTTAATTGTATTTTTATTGGGTCTAGGCTAGGGTTCGATTAAACTGTAAATATTAAGAACCCTAGAATCGGTTCTTGTTTGAATTGGCGAAATAAGCCCAATTAACCATAGGGTTTTCATTCTCAGGACATAAACGAAACTAGGGGTGAGACCAATTACCAGAATTGATATTGGATTGTAGGTGCTCGACTAAAACGGACTCCGACGGTGAAGAACTTGATTTCCGGCTACTGTAATTCCCTCTCTGATGGAATTGAATGGTGAAGAGGTTTCAGTACTGCTCGTTTAGTGTGCGCAGGTGTTTAATTTGTGAAATGGTATACGAACTCGACGAATTTGAGAAGAAATCGACGGTTACAACATAATTATCCATTATTCTGTTTAATTCTCGCATAATGGTGCTTTTAATTACTCAGTGATGGTTGTTTTTGCTAATTTAATGTGTTAGCAGGTAAGATTTCAAAAGAGAATGGGTTAATCGACTGAATTCGGATCATGCTCGAATGTGTTGACTTTCAAAAGTCAACAGAAATCAAGAATGGGTTAAATACACTACTAGTCCCTCTAGTTTCCTGTTCTTAACTTTGAATTTAGGCAGAAAAGGTCCTTGAGGTTTGAACTAGGTTAAGAACTTGTTAGTTTGACTTATCAAAAGTCAATAGAATAGGTTTTGACCAATTACATTTCTAATCCTTGTAGTTTGAAGTTTAGATAAAGACATAATTAGTCCTTGAAGTTTGAGTTAGTTTAATTAGGTTAAACTTTAACTGGATTTGGTTAACGGAGTTAACCTGGAAAAGTCTGAATTGTCACAAATGGTCTACTGGATCTCACACAATCATAACAATTGACACGTATCAGACTTAACTCGACGCTAAATGGTTTCACCATTTCTCGCTAGGCGAACATACTGACTTCACTAACCAGCTATATATACCCATAGATCTGATGCCTGCGCACTTAGCAAGTGCGCAGGGCCTTGTTCTTGCATACATGATAAGTACGTAGACTTTGCTTCTTGCGTACTTGATAAGTACGTAGACTTTGCTTCTTGCGTACTTGATAAGTACGCAGGCTTTGCTTCTTGCGTACTTGATAAGTACGCAGTCTTTGCTTCTTGCGTACTTGATAAGTACGCAGGCTTTGCTTCTTGCGTACTTGATAAGTACGCAGGACCTGCTTCTTGCGTACTTGATAAGTACGCAGGACCTGCTTCTTGCGTATTTGATAAGTACGCAGGACTTGCTTGCGGGCATCCTTCTTCCCCGCAAAAACTTTTCTTGCAGATCCAAACTTTTATGTTCAAGACTTGTGTTTCTAACCTAGAGTCTAAATCTATACTTTGTTTCCATTTGTAAACATAAAAACCCCACCTTTACCTGATTTTTCTTCAAAGCCCAACTCATAACAAAAACTCAGATCTAGGAGAATCGGTTACATGTAAACGCTTCTTCTCCACTGCTAAACGTTCCAGATACGTATGCCTACGATTCTATGAGCCCGGATTCGAAAACTGGGACTTTCTCTCTCTAGGATCTCTCTCACTTTCTCTCTCTAGAAATCCGAAAATGGTGTTGGAAGTGAGGGTTTAGGGCTGGTCTTAAGGCTTATAAGGGCCCAAACCCTTACCCCTTTCGGCCCATACACCCCGGCCCAAGCCCGCTTCCCTTTTTCTTATTTAAGTTTTAATTTTCGTGAATTCTTTCACGCTCTAAAACTCGGGGTGTTATAATATAGATAATAACCTTTTAGAAATTATACAATCTGAAAAAGGGACTGCCCAAATCCAATTTGAGCAGCTTAGAAATACTTGTTCTTTGCCAAGATCTTTATCTTCTAGATCTTTATCTTCTAGATCTTTATCCTCTCGACAGCATATATCTCCTTTGGGATATACTGTCAGAAGTCCTTCTAGGGCCTCTACTTCAAGAGTTAGGGAAACTTTCCCTACAACAGAAACATTCAATAGATTAAGAATAAATTCTGATAATACAGTTACAGGAGTCCAAGTAGATCCGGAATCAACCGAATCAGAAGTCGATTTTGTTTAATGAATTTTAAAGAAAAAATAGACTTTAATCCGGGACCTTCGGTAAGAAAAGAAATTAGTAAAGATTTCGAATTACCCAAATAGGAATTGTTTAGAAATTGGTTTTTTAATAACTTTAAAGAGACTGATATAAATTTCTTTAAAGATGAATATTATAAAGATTTAATCATGAAAAATGAGATTATACCTTTTATTCCCTGGTTTATAGAAAGCTATATGGGAAGTATCATCTCAGTTATTGAAAGAAAATTTAATGTTAAAGGAGAGAGTTTCAAAAATTTTCCCTCCTACACAACCTTTTAAAATAGAAAAAGATAATGAAACAAGGTATTATCAAACCTTTCAAAAACTATTAGAAGGGAATACCTTACCTATTATAATTTCTCATATAAATGACTTAATTAAACAACATAATTATACAAATTTATATTTAATAATTATGGGAGAACAGTTACAAGATCTATCTACTAAGATGGATAAGATTATATCCCATCTTAAAGAGAAAAACATACAGGCTAAAATTGTTTCTCTAAAAGAGAAAATTGCTACTCCTAGTATACAACTTCCTCCGGAAGTAACATATTTAAAATTAAAACTAAGGATAGTCTAATACCGACTTTAAATGAAACTATGAATGCTCTTAAAAATCTTAAGATTAATACTATAACAGATTTTTCTGAAGAAAATTATTAAGAAAAAAATAAATGATCAAATTTCCAAACTCTCTAAATGGGCAGATAAACCAACTCAGAGAAAATACTATTATCCTAGACCTACTCCTCAAGATGTTCTTATAGAAGAACAAGAGTATATTGTTAATAACTCTTATAGTGGGAAAATGATCTATGAACGGACAGATTTATAATACTGTCCATAGAATACTTATGTACAGCACTATTTGTAAGAATAATAATAACTCTGTCCAGACCATAGCAAATATGATTATATCAGGATTTACAGGTCAGTTAAAAGGATGGTGGGATAATTACTTATCCCAAGAAGATAAAAATAAAATCTTAAATAGTGTCAAACAAGAAGAAGGCACTAGTAGTATTGAAAATAATACAGTCTACACCCTAGTTGTTAATATTATAGAACATTTCACAGAAGATGGTCCGAAGATTTGAAAATATTAGAACGCTTCTGCAAAATCTAAGATGTAGAACTCTAACGTCTTTTATATAGTATAAGGATACTTTCTTATGTAGAGTCATGGAACTCCAAGAGGCTAATAGTTCTCATTGGAGGTCAAAATTCACAGATGGCCTTCCCCATTTATTTGCTGAAAGAATAAAAAGCAAATTAAGAATAGATGGAGTCATAAATTATGACAGTTACACTTATGGTAAACTTATAGGTACGTGTGTTCAGGAAGAAATAAGCCTATGTAATGAAATAAAACTTAATCAACAGATTAAGAAACATTCTATAAATGAGAAAAAACAATTAGGAGATTTCTGTGGCCAATTTGGCTTAGAAAAGAAGCCTGATAAGTCTATTGAAACTAGGAAAAGAAATTCTTCTCCTAAAAAAATATTATAAAAGAAAGAAATTTAGGAAAGAAGAAAACCATTATAATAATAATTATAAAATGAAAAAGTATAACGAAAAGAAAAAGTTTCCTAATGATTTTAAAAAATTAATAAAATGCAGAAAATGTGGTAAATTAGGTCACAAGGCAAAAACTTGTTGGGTTCGAAAGAAACTTAACAAAATCGAAGATATATATTTAAAAGACAAAATTAATGAAGTCTTATTAAATGAAACTTTTGAAACTGATTCTGAGCAATCATTCTCAGAAGAAGAAAATCTAAATATTTTAGAATATGAAAATTTTGATTACTTAGAAACAGAGGAAGAACGTTGTCCATCAAATTGTAAAAATGATTGCTGCAAAAACCCTTCTGAAATATCAGAAGAGAGTATTTATCAAATAATTTCTCAATTTCAAAATATGGAAATTAATGTTTTAACCAATGAGATTTTAGATCTCTTAAAAATCATAAGTGATCCTCAAGTCAAAGAAAAACTAATTTCTGAATATTTAAACCAGCAGAAATCTGAGTAAGCGTCTTCCTCAAGCAATCCTCAGCATGATTTAAAACATTTTTCTCTAGCTGAGTTAAAGAGGCAGCTAGCCCAAAGAAATCAAATTTTCAGACCTGTTAATATACAGGATTTAAAAACTGAAATTGATAATGTAAAAATTGATATCAAAATTCTGCAAAAAGATAATAGAAATCTAAAAGAAAGAATTATGAGACTTGAGATCCCCCAGAATAAAAATGATGAGGAAATTCCTCAAAACAATACGGGAATATTTTTAGAAAGTATTATAAATATTATAACCATACAGAAGTGGAATATCAAAGTAAAACTTCTCATTGAAGACAACTTCTTTATAACTGTTACAGCACTAGTTGATAGTGGTGCTGATCTGAATTGTATTCAGGAAGGAATTATTCCTACTAGATATTTTCATAAAACCTCCCACAATTTGAGTTCCGCGGGAGGAGAAAAATTAAAAATTGAGTACAAAATTCCACAGGCTCATGTTTGTCATAATGAGACCTGCATTCCTACTAGTTTTATTCTAGTTAAAAACCTTAGTAGCCGAGTCATACTTGGAACCCTTTTCTTAAACAAAATTTTTCCTTTGAGACATATTGATAATAAAGGAATAACTAGATCTTTCCAAAACAAAGAAATATATTTTCCATTTATTACAAATCCTTTTTCCAGGACTTTAAACAATGTAAAAGAATCCCTTTTACAAGCAAAAATAAATCAAATTGATATTTTATAAAAAGAAATATTTTCTTTAAATATCCAAGATAGGATAAATAATCCAAAATTACAAGATAAAATAAAAATGATTAATAATCAATTTACACTACAAATATGCAATGATCATCCAAATGCGTTTTGGGATAGGAAGAAACATATTGTTTCTCTTCCTTATGAAAATGATTTTAACGATAGTAAAATTAGTACTAAGGCTAGACCTTGTCAGATGATTTCTGAATATATGGAATTACGTAAACAAGAGATCCAATCTCTTCTTGACAAAAACTTAATCAGAAGATCAAAATCTCCTTGGTCTTGTACTTCTTTTTATGTTAATAAACATTATGAGAAGGAAAGAGGTATTCCTAGATTAGTTATAAATTACAAACCTCTTAATAAATTTTTAAAATGGATTAGGTATCCTATACCTAATAAAAAAGATTTAGTAGATAAATTATACAACGCTATAATATTTTCAAAATTTGACCTAAAATCTAGATACTAGCAAATTCAGATTGATGAAAAAGATAGATATAAAACAGCTTTTGCGGTTCCTACTGGCCATTATGAATGGAACGTGATGCCTTTTGGGGTTAAAGAATGCCCCGTTAGAATTCCAAAATATTATGAATGATATTTTTATTCCATATAGTGATTTTATAATAGTCTACATCGATGATGTCCTTGTATTTTCAACAGACATTGAAACTCATTTTAAACATCTTGATATATTCAAGAAGATTATAATAAATAATGGTTTACTCATTTCTAGACCAAAAATGATGCTTTTCCAAACTAAGATAAGGTTTTTGGGTCAAAATATTGAAACAGGAAACATTATTTCTATCAACAGAAGTATTGAATTTGGGTTAAAATTTCAAGATGAAATTTATGATAAAACTCAACTTCAAAGATTCTTAGGAAGTCTAAATTATATTCTTCCCTATTATAAAAATCTAGCCGAGGATACTGCCATTTTATATGACAGACTAAAAAAGAATCCTCAGCCATGGTCAGAGAATCATACTAAGACTATCCGAAAGATTAAGCAAAAGGTTCAAAATCTTCCTTGCTTAATGATAGCCAACCCAGATTGGGAAAAAAATTTTGAAACCGATGCCTCTGATATAGGCTATGGTGGGATATTAAAACAAATTTCACCAATTAATAAACACGAAAATCTGTTAAGATTCCATTCTGGAAAATGGAATAACAGCCAGAAAATGGAATAACAGCCAGAAAAACTATGCAACTATTGCAAAAGAAATTCTAGCAATAGTAAAATGTGTCTTAAAATTTCAAGATTATTTATATAATCAAAAGTTTATTATAAAAACTTATTGCCAAGCAGCCAAGTTTATGTTTGCTAAAGACTTTAAACATGATGTTTCTAAACAAATGTTTACAAGATGGCAATCACATTTAGCCTTATTTGATTTTGATATTGTTTATAAAAAAAGGTAGTGACAATAGTCTCCCTGACTTTCTTACAAGAGAATATTTAAATTAATGACTCACTCAAAAGGACCGGTTAAAAGGGCTCTCTTTGAGATTCAGGAGAAAATAGAATACCGCACTCTTCAGATAATCAATGATGAAGTGACCAAAGCAGAGATCAATGAAAATATTTTTCTAGAATCAAAAACAAAAAGAAATATGATAATTATATTAATATCAGGATTTCTTTTTATAAAGAAAGGATATGTTTATTACGTCAGAAAGAAATAATTATTTCATGTGGATAACTTTTTCAGAAATGATTCCGTGGGAACAAGGAAGAAGAGGTAGAGGAAGATCTTCTTCTTATAGAGAAGGGTCATATCCCAAATTGGAGATCGAAAGCTTATAGCTGAAAACATTGCATCTTCATCTGGTTCATCTTCACAACCATACAATATCCTTTATAAGGAATTTTTAGCATATAAAGCCTCAAAAGAGAAGTCTAATAAAGTCGGAATCATCAGCATCCTTTGCAAAAACTGTTTCTAACGAAGCAGAAGATGATAATATTAATTAGGCTCATAGTCCACATAAAGAAGTCATACTTCTTTAAGAAAATAAAGACATAAAATGGAAAGATAATCCATGGCTGTTAATAAACAGATATATGGACACATGATTCTATCCTGTAGAGGCTTATAAGCCTAGACAGTTCTATGAACAAATTCTTAAAAGAGAAAATTGTGAGATAGAGCACTATCATGCTGGTCAGCCTGATATTTATAACTTTAGTAAGTAAGTGGTAAAACATATCATATCTGTAGAAACATGGGGAACTTCCCCATTAAAATAGAGGGAGCTTATACATCTCTAAACTAAAGTCCCATTTAAATAAAATTACTGGGATTACAAGAGTGCTTTTTATAAAACATTCTTATATGAGAACCTAAAACAGAAACATTCCTAGTTTATAAAAATTTGTTCTCATATTTATAGACAGGAAATTCCAGTCTGGTTCTATAATTGGTGGCAATCCTTTAGCCCCTCAGTGAATATTCTCCCTGAGTTATACAAAACTCTTTATACCCAGTGAGTAGAAGTTTCTCCAGTCTTAATAGAGGCTCAGCAAGATGAAAATTTCATTAAAAATATGCATGTTTCACATTTCTACATCCACTTTAGTATCCCATGGATCTGGAAGTGGTCTCCAGAAGTTGATTACGACTGCCACAATATTCTGTGTATCCAAAGAGCCTTTTATACAAAATTCTGGAAAAAGATGACTCTTACAAATATTGATGGCGTCATAGAAAGCCATGATACCGTAGAAAAAATTAAAAAGACAATTGCTGATTATACAAATCAGATGAATAGCCATCCTCATAAAGAGGCTCCAAGCCCTTTCAGACATATTTTCAGAAAGATCCAGACACTCAAAGGAACTGATCAAATCAGAAACAAAGAAATCATGGATTTCTATCTTACAGAGATGAAGAAAGACATGATGAAAAATTTAATAAAGGAAGGAGCATCTCCTTCAACAATGTCCACATCTTCCCAAACTGAAGAAGATGAAGACATAATTTTTCAGGAAGGACAGGATAATAATACTGATCCTGTAGATGAAGATTATATCAACAACATTCTTGCAGAATACAGGCAGGTGTTTAGCCCAGAAGAATCTTCAGGAAAGCTAAAAGACAAGAAGCCACAATAGACCCCATAAGGAGCTATATCAATTGTCGCTCCAATAATGCGTGGAGTGGAAGACAACATTATGCATTCTAGCATAATAATGGCCAGACACTATTCTCTTTTTAAAAGTTAGCAAAATAATTGCTAATTTACTATTTTCTTTTTGACAAGTATGTCTACATAGCTCCCATGATGGGATTCTTGTTTGTTTTTGCTTTTTCTTTTCCCCGCCTATATAAGGGGACTCTTATTTCTTGTTTAGAGCATCCGGAGAACAACTCCACTACTCCTACTCTCTTGTACACATCTCTCTATAATAATATTTGAAGTTTGAAGTTTTAAGCTTGATGTTTAGAAAACGAAAGTCTGGAAAAAAATTTTTTACTTTAATATTTTTTCAATGTTTGCCTCCTTCAGAGGCTAAATATTTTATTTAACATGCCAAAAATAAAACGACAGTTATAATAACGGAATAAATGAACGAGGCATGTCGGGTCGGGCCGGATGTGCCGGCGGGGTGGAAGGGTAGCCTCCCCTATAAATAGCCAAGGTCCTCTCATTTGCAACTTCTAGAGAGAGAAACCATAGAGAGAGAAAGTTATCGGATCGACCCGAGATTTGAGAAGTGTGTTGCTCCAGAGCTCGTGAGAAGAACCTCCGGATCAGAAACTCGATTCAGGTAACGATCTGGCCTAAATCTGAGTTTTTGTTCGTTTTTGGGTTTTTCGGGTTTTGGATGAAGATGTAGCGTTTTTACGGATGAAATTGGAAGGAAAACATATATTTGGGTTCCTTAATGAAAAGCAAACGTTTTGAAGTAAACAAGTTCGGGATCTTGACGTGATCAGACCCGAAGGAGAAAGTTAGAGTTTTTGCGAGAAAGCAGTTCGTGCGTACTTATCAAGTATGCATGAAGCTGATCCTGCGTACTTATCAAGTACGCATGAAGAGTGTCATGCGTACTTATGAAGTACGCATGAAGCAGGTACTGTGTATTTATCAAGTACGCATGAAGCAAAGTCTGCGCACTTATTAAGTACGCAAGAACAAGTCCCTGCGTAATTGCTAAGTGCGCAGGCATCAGGTTGTTTAGGTAAAGTCAATATGTTTAGAAGGTTAAACCGTTAGAGTCGGGGGTTGGTCTGATGCGTATTTAATTAATCAATTCAGATCGGAAGTGACGTTGTGGGACCTTTGTTTAGGACAACCCAAATTAGCTTATCATGTGAGTTCTAGAAGCCCTCTTTTAAATGTTTTAATAATGTTTTGGGCTGGTGTGCATACGTAACGATGTGACTATTTTATAAAACGATGTTTATGAATGTTGTATGTGACGTTTTATAAAATGATGTTTATGAACGATGTTTTGGAAGGAAGGGTTATGAAAGAAGTGTTTATGAAATATTTTGCCAAAAGAAGTTTATGAAGTGTTTATGAATGAAGGAATGATTTTTAATAAAACGTACGAATGCTTTAACTGAAGTTTTGAAGTAAAAGAAGTGAATGTTTACGAAAGTCACAAACGAACGAATCTGCCAATATTCCTTAGGGAATGAAGGTTATGGTTATGAGAAGTATGTTATGGGCCTTTACCTTTTAGGGGCCTTTATGGCTGGCCAACTGTTGTACAACTGGGGTGATGACGGTCACCAAGGGGATTATCGTGATCCTTGAAGTTGGTACGATTTACCTTACAGGGTAGTCGTATTTGAAGTTTGGTACTTGCGCCTTACGGGGTGCAGTGCTTGAAGTTTGATACTTGCGCCTTACGAGGTGCAGTGCTTGATGTTTGGTACTTGTGCCTTACGGGGTGCAGTGCTTGAAGTTTGGTACGTGTCATCCTTGTGATGCCGTGTTTGAAGTTTGGTGCTGAATAACCTATGTATCGGGCCCTAGGAGTTCCTCACCCGAAGGACAGTACGGTGTTGATGGGCCTAGTGGTGGTGATCTTTAGGTTATTCCACTAGTATGTGACGTATGGATTTGACGGTTACGAGAAGGCGCAGATTCGATATGTTCGTTGACTTATGTTTATGATGTATTATGTTTTTGTTATTGCATTATTTTACGTACGCTTTTATTAATGAAGGTTAAGGATATGTTTTTGGCAAATATTTGAAGTTAATGTTTTATGTAAAAGCTAGAACTCACCAGCATAGCTGACTTTTTAGTATGCACATTCAGGTTAAGGCAGGTTAAAATGATGGAAGGTGATGCTGGGTGGCTTGATGAGTTACCCGGATGATACGAAGACTGGCATCCCGTTATGATTAGATTATGTTATGTAATTGACTATGTTAGATTCCGTATGTTGAACAATGTAATGGTTACGTTTTAATGAAGTATTTTCCGCTGTGTTATGAGATATTTAAGTGAAGAATTGTTTGTGATTGAGTAAATCCAACAAGTGAGGCCTCCCGGGTTCAGGGCCTTACAAGTTGGTATCAGAGCAATTGTTTGAGGGATTCGGACACTCCTAGTGTCTGAACTTAAACTGTGAATGGGACCGAAAGCGGATTCCAGTACGGGTAACTCGAGTCACAACATCAGGTATGAAGGTAGTATATATTTACATATATAGTCTGCCTTAGAAAGGGTTAGGTAAGGACTTGTGTTATGATGGAATAATAAAGGTGGTCAAATAGAAATCGAAAGGTAGTGTAATGGTTATTTGCAGATGGCTAGTGTATGTTAACATCTTACAATGCTTGTTGAATTCTATATGTTAACTAGCGTGATGACATTGGATTCCTTGTCTTATAGAACGAAATGACGGGACGAAAGAGCGGAAGGCGTGGTGGGGGCCGTATCGGTGGTCATACCGGTGGTCGTAACGGTGGGCGCGACAGGACCCCTGCACGCCAAGAGTATAGTGAAGAAGGAAGTGTTCACACTGAACCGGCGATTAGTGTACATTGAACTGAGCAGACACAGGTTGAAGAACAACCTTTCACTTTTGAACCAGAAGTAAGAGCAGCTATAGCTCGAGAGTTCACTGAGTTGATGAAGGTTTCCTTGCCAGGACTGTTGGCAGAAGCATTAAAGAAGGTTAATGAGACGGGTGGGTCTAAAACGGGGGTTGATACCCCGAACAATGAGGCAATCAACGCACCGCTTAACCGTGGTTGCGACTATAAGTCCTTTAAGGCATGTGACCCGCCGATCCTGATTGGGAAGAAGGACGTGGTGGCTACTTTTGATTGGGTAATCCGTATGGAAGCTGCCATTCGCCTGAGTGAGTGTCGAACGGATCAAGTTGTGAAATTTGCTGCTAACTCCTTGAGAGAGGAAGCATCCCATTGGTGGGAAGGTGTACGTCAAGCAAAACGGAGCGAGGTTGTGGATGCAATGATGTGGGCTGATTTGAAGACCTTGGTGATTAAGAATTTCTGCCCAAGGAACGAGATTGAGAAGGTGGATAGGGAATTTCTGGGTTTGAAGGCCGGGAGCATGACGCACCGGCAATACACAACCCGATTCAATGAACTGGCACGTCTGGTGCCACATCTTGTCACGGCTGAGGAAAGAAAGATTGCATGCTACATTCAAGGACTGCCGGACCAGGTCCGCACCTATGTTAAGGCAAACGCCCCTACTACCTATGATTCGGTAGTAGAACTGAGCGGCGTGGTATTTGATGATCTGGCGCTGAATGTCGTTGCCATTGAAGAGCCTAAGAAGAAGATGAGTTTTCCCGCTAAGCGATCGGGTGGGAAGTTGTTTGGGGCTCGGGACCAATAGGCCAAGGTAGGTGAGACGGCAGTCTGTGGAAAACGTGGGGTAAGACATGCGGGTGAATGTCGGCTAGGGTCAAATCTGTGCTTTAAATGCTGCAAAATCGGACACTACTCCCGTGAATGCCCTCAAGGCTTCAAATGCTACAATTGTGGGGAGAGTGGTCATATGAGCCGGGAATGTACCAAGCCCAGGATGGGTCAAACCGAGAAAGGGAAAGGCCCGAAGAAGACAGAAGAGAGACCCCGAGCAAAGACTCGAGCCTATGCGCTGAGTCAGGAACAGGCCAGAGTGGACCCCGACGTGGCGTCAGGTACGTTTATCCTTGACAACACTTTTGTATCTGTGTTATTCGATTCGGGTGCCAGTAAGAGTTTTATATCTGCGACTTTTTGTAAACGAGTGAAGTGCACTGTCAGTCAGCTAGAAAGGGCTTTTAACGTAGAAACCGCTGAGGGTAGAACTGCGAGAGTGACCGATGTAGTTGACAACTCCACGATAAAAATAGAAGGTCATAGGTTCACTGTCAGATTGTTTGTTATGGTTTTGGGAGGGTTTGATGTTGTGTTAGGTATGGATTGGTTAACTGCCAACGAAGCACAAATCATATGTAAACGAAAGATAATTCGACTCAAGGCTCCGGATGGTAGCAAAGTCAAGGTCTTTGGAGATCGCGAAGCCCCGATGCCAAACGTCATCTCGATGATTAAGGCAACAAATTACTTGAGGCACGGATGCGAGGCTTATCTGGTGTACGTAATTGACAAGTGTAAAGAAGTGAAGGAACTAGACGATGTACCCGTGGTACACGAGTACCCGGAGGTGTTTCCAGAGGATTTGCCTGGGATACCACCCGACATAGAGATTTAATTTTGAATCGACTTAGTACCAGATGCCCAGCCTATGGCTAAGGCTCCATATTGACTAGCACTAGTGGAAATGAAAGAACTTATAGCCCAATTAGATGAACTACTTGGGAAGGGATTCATACAACCGAGCATCTCGCCTTGGGGTGCTCCGGTGTTTTTTGTTAAAAAGAAGGATGGTTCGATGAGAATGTGTATTGATTATTGCGAGTTGAACAAACGAACAGTGAAGAACAAGTACCCTTTACCAAGGATCGATGACCTGTTCGATCAATTGCATGGCGCAAGTTGGTTCTCAAAAATCGACCTTCGATCCGGGTACCATCAGTTGAAGGTAAGGGAAGAAGACATACTGAAAACTGCATTTCGCACGCGTTGTGGACATTTTGAGTTCCGCATAATGTCTTTCAGACTAACGAACGCCCCCACAGTGTTCATGGATTTGATGAATAGGGTGTGTCGACCGATGCTGGACCGATCCGTAATTGTGTTCATCGATGATATCCTCATCTACTCCAAGAATGAGGGTGATCACGCATGTCACTTAAAGGAGGTGTTGGAGGCTCTGAAGAAGGAAAAGTTGTATGCTAAGTTCTCCAAATGCGCGTTCTGTCTTAGGGAAGTCCAATTCATGGTTGACCCAGCAAAGATAATGACCGTAAGGGAATGGAATATTCCTAAGACGTCAACTGAAATCCGCAATTTCTTGGGATTGGTAGGCTACTATCAGATATTCATCCAAGATTTCTCAAAAAAAGCTTCGCCATTGACAAAGTTGACTCAGAAGGAGGTAAAGTATGAATGGGGTTCGACCCAGGATGAGGCGTTTAAGGAATTGAAGGAGAAACTGACCTAAGGTCCAGTCTTGGCCCTTCCCGAGGGCAATGAAGACTTGGTGGTATACTCTGACGCTTCGGGTCAGGGATTAGGGTTCGTGTTGATGCAACGCGGGAGAGTGATCGCGTATGCATCACGACAGTTGAAGATTCACGAAGCTAATTATCCGACTCACAATTTGGAACTTGCCGCTGTCGTATTCGTATTGAAAATCTGGAGGCACCACCTATACAGGGTGAAGTTTACTATTTACTCCGACCACAAAAGTTTAAAGTACTTCTTCGAACAAAAGTAATTTAATATGAGGCAGAGGCGATGGTTGGAACTATTGAAAGACTATGACTGTGAAATAATATACCACCCTGGAAAGGCAAACGTGGGGGCTGACGCTCTAAGCCGAATGGATGTGCCTACTCCTAATAGAGTGAAAGCTTGCCAGTTGGTGGTAACATCGGATGTGATGAGAGAAATTGAAAAGGCTCAAGATGAGGCACTTAAAGAAGAAAATATAAAGAAGGAAAGGATGATTGGCCAACAGGATAAGTTGGAATACAACACACTTGGTGTTAGGACACGTTTTGGACGGGTATGGATACCTATGGGTGGCGAGCTTAGAACCAAAATCTTGGATGAGGCTCATAAGTCTCGGTACTCTATCCATCCTGGTAACAATAAAACGTACCAAGATCTAAGGAAGGAATACTGGTGGCCTGGAATGAAGCATGAAGTGACAAAGTACGTAAGCAAGTGCTTGACTTGCTCACAAGTAAAGGCCGAACACCAGAAACCGTATGGAAAGATTCAACCACTTGATATACCGGAATGGAAGTGGGAACACATTACCATGGACTTCATAACCAAGCTACCTCGCACAGCTAAAGGTCATGATACCATTTAGGTAATTGTGGACCGTTTAACGAAGAGTGCTCATTTCCTACCTATTCGTGAGACGTTCTCGTTAGAAAGGTTAGCGGAAGTATTTATTAAAGAAGTTGTAGCACGGCATGGGATGCCTTTGACGATCGTGTCTGACCGGGACACACGATTCACATCGAGGTTCTGGAAAAGATTTCACGAGGCGATGGGCACGAGACTCAATGTTAGCACGGCATACCACCCACAAACGGATGGTCAGTCCGAAAGGACCATTCAGACATTGGAGGATATGCTTCATGCTTGTATTATCGATTTTGGCGGCAGTTGGGACTGTCATCTACCGTTAGCCGAATTCTCCTACAACAATAGTCATCACACGACGATAGGCATGCCGCCTTACGAAATGTTGTATGGGAGAAGATGTAGGACCCCGGTTAGTTGGGGTGAGATTGAACAGAAGGAATTAGGAAGTCTTGAAGTCGTAAGAGAAACGTCGGAAAGGTTTGATCAAATCAAGGCACGAATGAAGGCCGCACAAGATCGTCAGAAGTCCTATGCGGATAAACGACGAAGGCCTATTAAGTTTAATGTTGGGGACAGAGTAATGTTGAAAGTGTCACCCTGGAAGGGAATCATACGATTCAGGAAGAGAGGAAAGTTAAGTCCGAGGTTTTTCGGACCATTCAGGATAATGGCACGGGTTGGTGAAGTCGCTTATCGGTTAGAGTTGCCTGATGAGTTAAGTGGAATTCATCCTACCTTCCATGTATCACACTTGCGAAAGTGTTTGGCGGATGAATCGGCTCACGTACCACTTACTGACATCGAGGTCGACAACAGCCTTAACTACATCGAAGAACCCGTGGCCATCTTAGACAGAAAGGAGAAGCGTTTGCGTAATAAGATTATTCAATTGGTTAAAGTCCAATGGAAGCATCGAAGGGGATCGGAGGCCACTTGGGAAACGGATACGGAAATGAGGGAGTCGTACCCTCAACTATTTGATTTATGATAGGTTTTGGGGACGAAACCTATTGTAAGGGGGGTAGACTTGTAACATCTCAAAAATAAAACGACAGTTATAATAAAGGAATAAACGAACGAGGCATGTCGGGTCGGGCCGGATGGGCCGGCGGGCTAGAAGGGGAGCCTCCCCTATAAATATCCAAGGTCACCACCCATTTCTCTCATTTGTAACTTACAGAGAGAGAAACCGTTGAGAGAGGATCGACCCGATATTTGATAAGTGTGTTGCTCCAGAGCTCGTGAGAAGAAAATCCGGATCAGAAACTCGATTCAGGTAACGATCTGGCCTAAATCTAAGTTTTTGTTCGTGTTTGGGTTTTGGATGAAAATGTAGCGTTTTTACGGATGAAATTGGAAGGAAAACATATATTTGGGTTCCTTAATGAAAAGCAAACGTTTTGAAGTAAAAAAGTTCGGGATCTTGACGTGATCAGACCCGAAGGCGAAAGTTAGGGTTTTTGCGAGGAAGCAGTTCGTGCGTACTTATCAAGTACGCATGAAGCTGATCCTACGTACTTATCAAGTACGCATGAAGAAGGTCATGCGTACTTATCAAGTATGCATGAAGCAGGTACTGCGTATTTATCAAGTACGCATGAAGCAAAGTCTGCGCACTTATTAAGTACGCAAGAACAAGTCCTTGCGCACTTGCTAAGTGCGCAGGCATCAGGTTGTTTAGGTAAAATCATTATGTTTAGAAGGTTAAACCGTTAGAGTCGGGGGTTGGACTGATGCGTATTTAACTAATCAATTCAGATCGGAAGTGACGTTATGGGACCTTGGTTTAGGACAACCCAGATTAGCTTATCAGGTGAGTTCTAGAATCCCTCTTTTAAATGTTTTAATATTGTTTTTGGGCTGGTGTGCATAGGTAACGATGTGACTATTTTATAAAACGATGTTTATGAATGTTGTATGTGACGTTTTATAAAATGATGTTTATGAATGATGTTTTGGAAGGAAGGGTTATGAAAGAAGTGTTTATGAAATATTTTGCAAAAAAAGAAGTTTATGAAGTTTATGAAGTGTTTATGAATGAAGGAATGATTTTTAATAAAACGTACGAATGCTTTAACTGAAGTATTGAAGTAAAAGAAGTGAATGTTTACGATAGTCACAAACAAACGAATCTGCCAATATTCCTTAGGGAATGAAGGTTATGGGTATGGGAAGTATGTTATGGGCCTTTACCTTTTAGGGGCCTTTGTGGCTGGCCAACTGTTGTACAACTGGGGTGATGACGGTCACCAAGGGGATTATCGTGATCCTTGAAATTGGTACGATTTACCTTACGGGGTAGTCGTGCTTGAAGTTTGGTACTTGCGCCTTACGGGGTACAGTGGTTGAAGTTTGGTACTTGCGCCTTACGTGGTGCAATGCATGAAATTTGGTACTTGCGCCTTACGGGGTGCAGTGCTTGAAGTTTGGTACGTGTCAATCTTGTGATGCCGTGTTTGAAGTTTGGTGCTGAATAACCTAAGTATCGGGCCCTAGGAGTTCCTCACCTGAAGGACAGTACGGTGTTGATGGGCCTAGTGGTGGTGATCTTTAGGTTATTCCACTTGTATGTGACGTATGGATTTGACGGTTACGAGAAGGCGCAAATTCGATATGTTCGTTGACTTATGTTTATGATGTGTTATGTTTTTGTTATTGCATTATTTTACGTACGCTTTTATTAATGAAGGTTAAGGATATGTTTTTGGAAAATATTTGAAGTTAATGTTTTATGTAAAAACTAGAACTCACCAGTGTAGCTGACTTTTTAGTATGCACATTCAGGTTAAGGCAGGTTAAAATGATGGAAGGTGATGCTGGGCGGCTTGATGAGTTACCCGGATGATACGAAGACTAGCATCCTGTTATGATTAGATTATGTTATGTAATAGACTATGTTACGCTTCCGTATGTTGAACAATGTAATGGTTACGTTTTAATGATGTATTTTCCGCTGCGTTATGTGATATTTAAGTTAACAACTGTTTGTGAATGAGTAAATCCAACAAGTGAGGCCTCCCGGGTTCGGGGCCTTACAAGTTGGTATCAGAGCAATAGTTTGAGGGATCCGGACACTACCTTTTTCTGAACTTAAACTGTGAATGGACTGAAAGCGGATGCCAGTACGGATAACTCGACCCACAGCATCAGGTATGAAGGTAGTATATATTTACATATATAGTATTCCTTAGAAAGGGTCAGGTAAGGACTTATGTTCTGATGGAATCACAAAGGTGGTCAAATAGAAATCGAAGCTGCCATTCGTCTGAGCGAGTGTCGAACGGATCAAGTTGTGAAATTTACTGCTAACTCCTTGAGAGAGGAAGCATCCCATTGGTGGGAAGGTGTACGTCAAGCAAAAGGGAGTGAGGTTGTGGATGCAATGATGTGGGTTGATTTAAAGACCTTGGTGATTAAGAATTTCTGCCCAAGGAACGAGATTGAGAAGGTGGAGAGGGAATTTCTGGGTTTGTAGGCTGGGAGCATGACGCACCGCAATACACAACCCGATTCAATGAACTGGCACGTCTGGTGCCACATCTTGTCACGACTGAGGAAAGAAAGATTGCAAGCTACATTCAAGGACTGTCGGACCAGGTCCGCACCTATGTTAAGGCAAACGCCCCTACTACCTGTGATTCGGTAGTAGAACTGGCGGCGTGGTATTTGATGATCTGGCGCTGAATGTCGTTGCCATTGAAGAGCCTAAGAAGAAGATGAGTTTTCCCGCTAAGCGATCGGGTGGGAAGTTGTTTGGGGCTCGGGACAAACAAGCCAGGGTAGGTGAGACGGCAGTCTGTGGAAAACGTGGGGTAAGACATGCGGGTGAATGTCGGCTAGGGTCAAATCTGTACTTTAAATGCGGCAAAACCGGACACTACTCCCGTGAATGTCCGCAAGGCTTCAAATGCTACAACTGTGGGGAGAATGGTCATATGAGCCGGGAATGCACCAAGCCCGGGATGGGTCAAGCCGGGAAAGGGAAAGGCCCAGAGAAGATAGAAGAGAGACCCCGAGCAAAGACTCGAGCCTATGCGATGACGCAGGTACATGCCAGAGTGGACCCCGACGTGGCGTCAGGTACCTTTATCCTTGACAACACTTTTGTATCTGTGTTATTCGATTCGGGTGCCAGTAAGAGTTTTATATCTGCGAATTTTTGTAAACGAGTGAAGTGCACTTTCAGTCAGCTAGAAAGGGCCTTTTGCGTAGAAACCGTTAAGGGAAGAACTGCGAGTGTGACCGATGTAGTTGACAACTCCACGATAAAAATAGAAGGTCATAGGTTCATTGTCAGATTGTTTGTTATGGTTTTGGGAGGGTTTGATGTCGTGTTAGGTATGGATTGGTTAACTGCCAACGAAGCACAAATCATATGTAAACGAATGATAATCCGACTCAAGGCTCCGGATGGTAGCAAAGTCGAGGTCTTTGGAGATCGCGACGCCCCGATGTCAAACGTCATCTCGATGATTAAGGCAACAAATTACTTGAGGCGCGGATGCGAGGCTTATCTGGTGTACGTAATTGACAAGTGTAAAGTAGTGAAGGAACTAGACGATGTACCCGTGGTACGCGAGTACCCGGAGGTGTTTCCAGAGGATTTGCCTAGGATACCACCCGACAGAGAGATTGAATTTCGAATCGACTTAGTACCAGATGCCCAGCCCGTGGCTAAGGCTCCATATCGACTAGCACCATTGGAAATGAAAGAACTTATGGCCCAATTAGACGAACTACTTGGGAAGGGATTCATACAACCGAGCATCTCACCTTGGGGTGCTCCGGTGTTGTTTGTGAAGAAGAAGGATGGCTCGATGAGAATGTGTATTGATTATCGCGAGTTGAACAAACGAACAGTGAAGAACAAGTACCCTTTACCAAGGATCGACGACCTGTTCGATTTCCCGAAACCCTAGCCCCAAATTCAATCAAATTTCACACAGATTGTAAAAGGTGTGTTAGGGCTTTCGTTCGTGAGATTAAAACGAGTTGAATGACATAAATATTACCTGGAATGGTTGACAGAGAGGGGGATCGGCCGGTATGCACTGGTCCGAGTTCTTGCTACTACAATCGGGTTCTGGAGTGTAATGCCAGTTGGTTCAAGGGTTTAGGGAGTTCGCAAAGGTGTTTGCGAGAGTGTGGGAATGTTTTTCATTAGTTAATTTCGTATTGAATACCCGTTTTGACTCAGAAAGGAAGGTGACAGCGGTCGAGTGTTTTACGGGTCAATTCAATTGGTTTGGAACGAATTGGGTGACGAATTTGGTTTGGATACGAGTAATAAACGACTACGCGTGTTTTGCAGCCCTGACCGTGCTCAAATCTCTTGACTTAGGGTCGAATTTAACATGGTTTGACCCAGAAAAATCAATTTTGTTGGAATTGTTTATTTTTGAAATTTGGCCGCGTAATGATTGAATTAAAATGTTACTTTGGTTGGAATAAAATCGATAATTGATCTAGCAATCATGGCAAGTCATTTGATTCCAGTTTTGATTGATTTAGGGAGGCTAATTGTAAGGAATTCATCCATGTTTGACTTTTCTAAGTCAAACCTGACAGAATTTTGATTCTTGATTGACTTTTAAAGTCAATAGGGGTTTAAATCTAAAAGGTGAGGGTTTAGGTGTTTAGAGAGGGTTTCAAAATATAAAAATTGGGGTTTACCCCTTTAATTGATTTCAACCTTCTTAAATTATTTATAAAAATAGTTTTTTTTTAATTTTTTATAGGATTTATAAGAAAATTTAACATTATACGTTTTATTAAAATAAATTTATAAAGGAAAGTTTCGTTTAATTCTTTATAAAACTTATTACTTGTATAAATGGTTCATCTAATATGATAAACAAAACTACATATATAATTATAATTTAATTGATAAATATATATATATATATACAAAGGATGTAAATATATAATTCAGTTCATAAAATTATATTTTTGATTTAATTTTTTTTATAATAAAGTATATATAAATATAAGTATATATGTTATACATACTTTGGAGTTGTATATTGAAACTTTGAACTAATACGTGTTTAAAATAAAATGAAATAAACGAAATTAATATGCCATTCAGAAATGAGCAAGCTCGGGATAGAAATAAAATATCATTATTGTTTAAATTTTAATATAAAATAACATTAGAAAAATCACGGATGTTACAGTTGGGGATGGGGGTTTAGGTTTTTGGGGGGATGGGGTGGGGGGTTTAGGTTTTTTGGGGGTAAGGGTGGTGGTTTTAGGTTTTTCGGGGAGGGGTTGGAGGGGGGTTTAGGTTTTTGGGGGTGTGGGTGGAGGGGGGTTTAGGTTTTTTGGTCTGGGTTAGGGTTCGATGAGACAGTTCCAACGCCGCTGGAATGAGCTCAATCGGAGTTCGTTTGACCCACTTCTTAGGATTTCTTAGCGAAAAACCACTTTTTAGTGGAACTGTCCCCTATATATTATATAGAGTAAATTACAGAAATCGTCCTTTATGTTTAAACCCTTTTTCACTGTATGTCCTTTATTATAAAAAATGTCACATATCATCCTTTACGTTTAAAATTGTTGCGGTTTACGTCCTTTAGCCTAACGGGCGTTAAGTTTTTCAGTTAAATCCAGTCATGTGCCTTGCATATGAGGGTGTTTTGATCTTTTTACCCACAAATATAAATTTAAAACCCTAATTTTATAAAATCCACCAACACAAATCCTCCACCTTTACCCACTTAAACCCACCATCAACACTGCCACCACCACCGCCACCCCCACCTGCCACCACCTTCCACTAGAAACCATAAATCCGACCACCTCCACCGTTAGGTTCAACCTGACGGAACCCTAACGCCGATCTTAGGGTTTCAATTTGAGCATGGGAGAAGAATGGGGGTTGTGTGGCTGGAACGAATGGGTGATGAAGGCGCCGCAAGAATGAGGTTTGTGTGGCTTAAATGGATTTCGTTATACTGTAACAACAAATTGGAGTTTAAAAACCGAAATTGATGAAAAATGAACTGAAAAAGGGGTCGTAGGTAAGGGTTTTAAGTTTTACCCGTTCGAATCTTCCGGTAGGATCTAGTTCAACAAATTCAGATTGATTTGATTCGGAGGCGGAGGTGGATCTAGATCTCCAAACCTCCAAATGAATGCGTAGGTGAGGGTTTTAAGTTTTACCCATCCGTATCCACCTCCATCGCCGCCGTAATCCCGCCGCCGAAAATCCTAATTTCTGCTTCTTCATGTTTGAAGAACAGAAACGGTGATGTTGTGGTCGGCTTCTTCGTGTCTGGATCTAGATATCCAAACTTCCAAATCCATCTCGGAGGTGGTGATGCTGTGGTCGGTTGGTGGCTGTGGTGACGGTGATATGGTGGTGGTGGGAACAGAAGTTAGAGAGAGAGAGAAAGAGTTGAGAAAATTAGATGAGAGAGGGAGGGCAATTTATCTTGATATATATATATATATATGTGGGTAAAAAGACCAAACCACCCTCATGTGTGAGGCACATGACTGGAGTTAACTGAAAAACTTAACGCCCGTTAGGCTAAAGGACGTAAACCTCAACAAATTTAAACGTAAAGGATGATATCTCACATTTTTTGGGCTAAAGGACATACAGTGAAAAAGGGTTTAAACATAAAGGACGTTTTCTGTAATTTACTCTATTAATATATATATATATATATATATATATAGGGGACGGGGACGGTTTCAATTAGAAGTGGTTTTTTGCTGAGAAATCCTAAGAAGTGGAACAAACGAACTCCGATTGAGCTCATTCCAGCGGCGTTGGAACTGTCTCATCGAACCCTAACCCGGACCAAAAAACCTAAACCCCCCTCCACCCGCACCCCCAAAAACCTAAACCCCCCTCCAACCCCACACCGAAAAGCTTAAAACCACCACCCTTACACCCCAAAAACCTAACCCCCACCCCACCCACCCCTAAAAACCTAAACCCACACCCAAATACCTAAACACCCCACCCCCAATAAAAAACCTAAACCATAAAATCTAAACCCTGAGTCTAAACCATAAGGCTAAAACCCTAAAATTCAAATGTAAAATCTAAACCTTAAAAGCTAAACCCTAAAAGCTATGATGGTAGAGTTCGACGAGATGGTTCCAATTCCACTGGAATTAGCTCAATCGGAGTTTGTTTAATATCGTTTCTTAAGGTTTTTATCATTTCTTAGATTTTTTACCGAAAAACTACTTCTTATTTGAACCTCCCCTATATATATATATATATATATATATATATATATATATATATATATATATATATATATATATATATATATATATATATATATATAAGGGAGGTTCAAATAAAAAGTGAATTTTCGCAAAGAAACCTATGAAATGATTTCTTTTTTAACTGAAACCGTGTCAAACGAACTCCGATTGAGCTTATTCCTGCAACATTGAAACCGGCTAGTTGAGGTTTTTGTGGGGTGGGGGTGGAGGATTTTGGTTTTTGGGGGGTGGGTTTATGTTTTTGGGGGGTGAGGATGGGGAGATTTAAGTTTTTGGGGGGGGTGGGGTGGGGGGAATTAGGTTTTTTTTTGGGGGGTGGGGGTTGGAGGATTTAGGTTTTTGGGGGCTGGGGGTGTGGTGGTTATGTTTTAGGGTTTAGCTTTTACGATTTAGCTTTAGCGTTTAGCTTTAGGGTTTAGCTTTAGCGTTTAGCTTTTAGGGTTTAGTTTTAGGGTTTAGATATAGACTTTATTTCGACGAGCCGGTTCTAACGCCGCTGGAATTAGTTCAATCGGAGTTCGTTTGACCCAGTTTCTTAGGTTTCTTAGCGAAAATTCACTTATTAGCAGAACCTTCCTCTACATACATATATATATATATGTATGTATGTATGTATGTATGTATATATAAATGTATATATATATATATATATATATGTGTGTGTGTGTGGGAGTGTGTGTGGAGGTTTATTATATTACATTTATTACTGGGAGAACAAAAAGAAAAACATAAATCGTTTAATTTTTTGCTCCATTGTTTATATTTTTAAAAATTTGAACTAGCTTTCTAGAGACCTTTGTAATTCAGCTTGCATAATCAGAAGATTTGCGTCAAACGCCTTTCCTACTTCAAAAGAAATCTGTTTTCGTATATTTTCCTGGACTTGTTCGACTTCGTTTTCATCGGGAGGTGGAGACGAAGCTTTCCTATGACTCCCTTCGTCACGCATCTCTACACTCTGAATTTCAGCCATTGTTTGCTGAAATACGAATTCGTTTAATTCCTCACTCGTTTTCCTTAATCATATTCTAGGGTTTCACATTACAAGCCTCATACTAAATTAACCCCACTCAAGCATTCTAGGGTTTCATGTAAAGCCCATCATGCATTTTACACATATGCAAATTCATTTATGCATCCTAATCATGCATATTCAAATTCCCAGCTTACTATATGCTGACATAAGTTATCATATGATGTTTACGATATCATGATGGTCCCATACATTAACTCTCATAATGGCGAGGTATGAGGCAATATATGTTACACTTCATGATACTCCCAACTATCACATGGAGCTTATCTCATAAAAAGTTCATCCCACGTATACTCACACCTTTATTTCTAGCACTAGAATTTTAAACATACCTGCTTTCTCGGACGACCTCAGATTGAATCCCTATTCATATCACGAACACTTATGATTTGAGTTTAAGTATCCTTTTGATACTCAAATGACTCAAACCGTGCTCTGATACCAACTTGAAACATCCTACTTTTATTTCATTATTTTATCAGAGTTATTATGCAAAAAATGGTCACAGAATTTTTTCAAAACCTTGTCACTAAGGTGACACAGGTATATTTTATTAGAAATATTGCTTTACATATAATACTACATAACATAGGGATTCTTCAGCTCCGATGGCCATGTCCTCAAGAAGCTTCATTCCACGTGCCTTTCCCTTGCAGTGTTTGAAAAACATTTTTATATTAGCTTACGCTAATTAAATACACTGCGTTCTCATTTTATTATTTATTTTAGGCCCTTCCGCCTTATAGACTAGGCACCTTAACCAGTGCCATCTGATCGTAGGCTCGACACCTTTTTCATTCCCATTCATAAGGCCCTTCCGTCTGTTGACTCGACACCTTTCTATTTTATTTATAGGGCCCGTCAGTCCCGTAGACTCGACACCCTTTTTCCAATAATCCTATAGGTTATTTATTTACAAGGCCCTTCCGCCCCGTAGGCTCAACACCTTGTTCCCATTGGGATCTTGAGTGTCATTGACTCATAGCCTCCTAATTTATCAAGCATTTATTCATTTCATGCATATTTGTTTACTTTATTATGCATGTTTATGCTTGATTTAATCCTGACCAGCCCTCACCTTAAAACTTTGTAATGGTTTCCTCACGATATATTAAAGAGGTTTATATATATGGTGTACAAGCGGCGTACCCACCACCCATTTAATGCTTCATAAGTACTCCATTACTCCATTTTAGGGTTTAGACTCGTTTCCATCATACATTCACACTTAGTACGTATTGCATGATTTATTATCACGTGTTTCACATATTCATAATACAATAGCATGTATCTCTGGCATGCTTTCAGACCTAGCCCTCACCCTAAACCGTTGTAAAGGTTTCGCCATGAAGTACCAAAGAAGATTATATATAGGGTTCCCTGTAGCGTTCCCACCACTTCTTTGTTACCTCGTGGATACGTCGTTGCTCTAGTTTAAAGCTAGACTAGTATTTACCACAGATTCACATGTATAGCATGATTTTTTATCATGCCTTTATCCCATCCCTACTCTAATTTCTCGTAAAGGTTTTTTCATGTTACGTTAAAAAGGTTTATATATAGGGTGTACCAGCGGCGTACCCACCACCACTTTAACCTTCCATGAATACTCATTTATTTAGATTTAAGCTTCCATTTTATGTTCATGTTTATTTAGCATGCAATCATGACATGTTATTTATCCTTAGTCTATACCCCTAAACCTTTGTAATGGTTTCACCCTGAGGTATTAAAGAGGTTTATATATAGGGTGTACCAGCGGCGTACCAACCACCACTTTAATGTCCAGTGACTACTCCGTTATTCCAGTTTAGTGTTTAGACTAATCCACCATTGCCCCATACCTTAGTTTTACACGTAACATATAAGCACATAATCACACAATTAATTGGACTAGGTACGGGTCCAGTGTACTTACAGTAACCTTGGGTCGTTTCCTACGCTCGTTCCTTGCTTAAACGTCTCTCCATATCTGAACCGCACTCATAGAGCACCGCACCGCACTCATACTTAAACGCGCCGCACCGAGTCTTTTTCTCCTTCTCAGATTCGTGTGTGTGTATGAGATGGTGTTGGTGTATGTTTGTGTCTCAAAACCAACGAACAAAGATATATACACAATGCATGAGTGATAGAAGATGTTGCTCAAAGTTCAACAACCCTAGTTTCTGAATGAGATTAAGAAACTTAGACTTAACAAATGCCTTCGTGAATATGTCAAACTTTTGATCATTTGTATTCACTGGAAGGACTTGAATGTGTTCCTTTTCATATGCATCTCGAAGAGCATGGGCCCGCACGTCAATGTGATTTGTTTTGGAATGATAGATTGGGTTCTTTATGATTTTCACACAGGCTTCATTGTCGATGAACACCATAGTCTAATTCAAATTGATGCCACAATCCATTATTTGATGTTGAATCCACATGATTTAAGAGCAGTAACTGGAAGCAGCAATATACCCAGCTTCAGCAGAAGAAATGGAGACGGAAGTTTGTTCTTGCATTGCCAAGACACCAAACAGTGTCCCAAGTACTGACATCCTCCATGATCGCTATCAGAGTAGGCGACCATATCAAAGTTGTTGGCTTTTGGATACCAAAGCCCTAACTTGGGAGTGACTTTCAGGTAGCGAAAGATTCTTTTCACAGTGATTTCATGGGATTCCTTAGATAACGGGCACAATAGCAAACATTGAACATAATATCCGGACGACTAGCGGTGAGATATAGCAAAGAGCCTATAATTGAATGGTAATGATGTCTATCAACATGTTTTTCTTCTGGATCGGATGTCAAAGGAGTTTGAGCAGCAAATGGAGTTGAAGCTGCTTTAGAATCAATCATCTTGAACTTTTTGAGCATATCTTGAACATACTTGGTTTGATGAATCAGTGTTCCATCATTTGACTGTTTAACTTCCAATCCCAGAAAGAATGTGAGCTCGCCCATTTTTCTCATTTCAAACTTGGCCTTCATTACATCCTCAAACTCTCTGCACAACTTCTCATTGGTTGATCCAAAAATTATTTCATCCACATAAATCTGCACAAGCATGATATCCTTTCCGATCTTCCTCTTGAATAAAGTCATATCAATCTTCCTCAGTTCGAAGCCATTTTGTAGAAGATAAGTTGACAGAGTATCATACCAAGCCCTAGAGGTCTGATGAAGTCCGTACAGAGCTTTGTCTAACTTGTAGACTTGGCTCGGATAATCTGGATCTTCAAACCCTAGAGGATGGCACACATAGACTTCTTCCTTAACCTTCCCGTATAAGAATGCGCTCTTAACGTCCATTTGATAGACCTTAAAGTTCTTGTAACAAGCATAAGATAAGAAAATCCTTATTGCTTCTAAACGAGCCACGGGAGCAAACACCTCCTCATAATCAATACATTCTTCTTGGGCAAATCCCTTCACAACCAATCGTGCTTTATTCTTTATCACCAAATTTCTTTCATCGGTCTTGTTCCGAAACACCCATCGAGTACTAGTTGGGTACTTATTCTTCGGAAGGTCAACAAGATCCCATACTTTCAACTTTCTGAACTGGGCCAGCTCTTCATGCATAGCATCTATCTAGCTTGAATCCTTGAAGACCATAGATATATTCTTTGGAACATCTTGTGATAAGAAACAGACACAAGGGGTCGCGTTGTAAGGAGTTGAGTAACTTCCTGTACGAACACCCTCAGTAATTGGACCAATCACATTCTCCAAATGGTGATTTACAGAGTCTTGAAAGTCGGCCATAAGGAATATCAACTTGTTCTTGAAGATTCATTAAATGAACGTCAGGAATAGAATCAGCTCCTTCTTCCGAATCACTGTCAGAATGGACAAAGGGATCATTTGCCAAATTTTGATCAAGAGAAACAACATTTGAATCAATAGGAGCTGTTTGATCAGAAGTGGCATCACCATGAACATTCTCAGCATCCTCAGAGTGAGAAGATGCTACTACACTGTTATTTGAGACAGACAAAGAATCAGTAATGATCGGCGTTATTCTGGTTGAAAAAGGAATAAATTCATCCTCTTCATGGATGGATTAATGATGATTCAGTGGAAGGAATGGATTCAAGGATGAGTGGTGCAGGAGGAATGAAGTTATTGAAAATAATATCTGCATCATAGAACCAGTCGGGACCAGTTCTAGTGTTCGTAGAATTAGTTTCTTGCCAATCAACATAGTAGGATTCCTGCACGATCTTGGTTCTCTTGCTACAAACACGGTTTGCTTTTTAAGATGATGAATATCCAATGAAACAACATTCTTCTCCCACTGCTCCGAACTTTACAAGACTCTCGGCGGTGTTCAACAGAGTACTCGAACATCCAAATGCTCTAAAGAATTCAATCAGGGGCTTTCATCCAGGAAACAACTGATAAGCAGTCTTGTTGTTAGCCTTGACCACTAGATCATGATTCAAGACATAATTAGCAGTGTTAACTGCTTCAACACTTCAGCGATTTCATCTTTGGTAGCTAAGAAATTAACCCAAGAATACCTTGAGAAATCATATGTCACAACCAAACAATACGAATTTTTAGAAATGCTCTTTACATTGACGGGATCAAAAAGGTCCACATGAAGTAATTGTAAGGGTACTGAAAAGGAATTCACTGCTTTGGACTTGTGTGACTTCTTGTGTTGTTTGCCTTTAGCACATGCCATGCATTTTTCAGAAAAAATGAAGTCCTTGGAGGGTAAACCTCTCACAAGGTCTTGTTTTACCAAAAGATTTATGTTTTTAAAATTCATATGGCCAAGTCGACGATGCCACATTAGCGATTCAGAATCAAAAGCCTTAGATAACAAGCAAGCCATGGATGCATTACTTTCGGGATCATTCATGTCCACCACGTAGGTGTTGTTCTTTCACGGTGTCCTCATTAAAATCATATCATCAGGAACAAAGAGTCCTGGTTTGCGAAAGAAACATTCAACATTGTTCAACAACACAGATAGTTGTTTATCACAAATTTTTGATACACTAATCAGATTGTAAAACAGTTCTAGAATGAGGTTGACCTTCTCCAAGGTGAGAGTTCCATTACCACATTTCCTAGCCCGGTAATCTTTCGTCCTTTTTCATTACCGTCAAAAGCAACGTTTCCTCATTGATAATTATGAAGTCAGTCAACCGATCCTTTAGCCCGGTCATGTGACGAGAGCACCCACTATTAACATGCCATACATTATCAATAGTCCTCCTGGGAAAACCCTGTCACATACAAGACACTTTATTGAGAAATCGGAACACAAGCCTTTTTCAACTTGGGTGGAACATCAAATTTAGCAGTACTATCACGTCTAGTTCGCCACCAACATGTCCCTTTTAAGAAATGATTTATATTTTGATGAAACATTTCAATTTTGTGATAAAACGGATGGTGATCATGTTGATGTCAATTATAGTTTCCCACACTATGCATTTTAGGTCGTTCAAATTTGACCCAATCATTGTGATATGATTCACGACTGCATTGCCTAGCAGTATGACCACCCTTCCCACAAGTAAAACAATTGACATGTTTAAAGGATTTTCTTTTATGTGGCGGTTGGTAAGATGATGAGGATGATTGCTGTTGAACTGGCACTTTGAATGGCTTTCTGAATTTGCAATTGATGTAATATTCCTTCTTTTGATTAACATGAGTTGTTGATGATTCTTGATCGGATTATTTATCAACTTTCATTTTACCTTCAACTGCTTTGGTTATCGGTTTTGCTTCAACATCGGATTCATTGTATGATTCTGTTGATGGTTCAGTGGATCAATCTGAGTCATATTCACTTTCTTCACTATCTCTTGTGGACAGATAGTCTGAATTGCTTTGACTATCACATTGACTTGTTGATGTTGGGGTGAAGATTGGAATCTCTTCTGTTATGAATCTTTCAAATTGATTTCTTGAAATAATGTTAACCGAATCATTAAAACAAGAAGCATTCATAGAATTAAAATCATTACAGCTACTATGTTCATTACAATCAGAATTCAAATTAACTGAACTAGAACAAGATCCACTATTACAACCAACGGAATCAGATGTGCATCATACTGTATTCTTGGAATTTAACAAAGAAAACTTAATAGAGTCCCCATTGCACTCATTGTGGCCTAATCCAAAACCACAATTATCATTAACATCATCATCTTGCCCTTTTAAACCTGCTGTATTCACGTTAGTGGTAGACACAAAGATATTTGCAAGATCATTTTTAGGATGTGGTGACGGAATAGGGTTGTAATGACCCTTGGTAGGAGGGTGAAAACCATTTGAATCCAAGTATCCAACCCCCTCTTTCACAAATCCGGGTGTCCATTGCGAGTCAATCATGGTGTCATGAACCTTTTTACTTAAATTCCATTTGTCAATTATAATTTGTAATTTGACGGTTTCGCTTCTTGAAGAAGTTAATTATTAGTTAAATCGGTGATTAAAAATTCTTTTCTATAAACAAATTCATTTAGGGTTTGGATTTCTTGTTGAGCTTTGTTCAAACTTATTTTGAGAGTCACCTCACTCTTCTTGACTTGGTTAAGGAAAGGAAGACCATTATTAGGGATTGATTTTTATGCAGATCCCGATTCTAGCGTAATCCGGAATCCAAGATCCTAGTAATCTCGGTATTCTGAGTATTAATAAAACTAATGGTTATTTGTCCTCTATTTCGATTATTACTTGCAGGTAAAACATGTATGACCACTCATTCCTAAAGACTCGGTCAAGAAGTCAAAAGAAACGTGTAGAACATGCGTGGAAAGGTTCTACAACGGTCATATTGGGAGAACCAGCTGAGATCCAAGATTTTCGGATAATTAATTAGGATAATTCTTGTATTTAATGAGAAATTGGTCGACATAGGAAACACGTCAATTCACATCAACATTCCTTTACCAATACACACCACTCAAAAGCTCTGTAACACTTAGAATTCACTCGATCATTGTTCACATTTGTACGCGATTTATTTGATTGATAATAAACTAGAAGGCAAGTGACTTTAAGTCACTTCCCGAGATCTTATGCCGGCAATCCTTAAAAATTAAGAGCTTTCCTCGTACATCATCGTGTCAAGCTTTACATTTTCATTCACAAGTCTACATTTTGATTAAGCACACTACCTCACTTACTAAGTTTGGTTATAAAATTACCTTTAATAATTTTTACCCTAAACAATTTGGCGCCCACCGTGAGTCAAGTGGTGTTTTTCATCTTAAAATCTTTGTTGAAATTTTCCTTCAATCACTATTTTTCCAAACTGATTTAAAAAATGTCGTCCCAATCCAAAATGGTTTCTGTTTCAACTCCATATTCAAGCTTTGAGTTGAACAACCCTCTTTCTCCTCCTCCGTCATACAAGAAAAAGAATGACAATCTGCCTATGAAAACTACTGCTGCGAGTTTTTTGGGATCTTGGATACCTGCCGAGGGACCTGTGTTCGTTTCAAACGACGATATCCTCAATTTATTCTTAGAAGTGAAGCAGCAAATGGAACAGCAGAAAAAGACTAACCATATGCTATTAAGAGAACCTGAAAGGGTGAAAGAATCGAAGAAACTAGTGGAAGTGACAACCCCGCTGCAACCAAGGATCTTGTAGTTTAATTATTCAGGATCCTCAGGAATCCATAAGGGAGACTTCCTCCCCATGCGGAATGAAACCACAACAGTTGGTCCAACTCCAGTTGTTAGAGTCACCACGAACCAGAATCTTGGAAACACCCCAGGATCCTCATCACAGGATCCTAACATCGGTAACACTTTTAATCAGTTTTCAAACATTAACGAACTTGTGCAGGATACAGGAAAATACTCCGTTCATGGCCATGGAACTGAAGAAACTAAGGGAGATGATCTCCAATGTACCAGGTGTAATCCAACCTATACAGAAAATGTCCTCAGCTAGCCATAGGATATCAAGATTCGCTCATCCAATATGTGACGCGGAGATCCCGAAATGCTTCCAGACTCCTAACATGAAGTTGTATGATGGAACAACGGATCCCGAGGAGCACGTCGCACAATAAAGGGAGAAAATGGAAATTAATCCCATTCCCTTAGACTTAAAAGAAGCTTGCTTATGCAAGGGTTTCGGCTCCACTCTAACAGGATCATCCCTGAAATGGTTGCTAAATGTTCCACCTTATTCAATAACTTCGTTTGCTCATTTAATCAATCTATGTAATAACAAATTCTCTTGCAGTAGAACGTTCAAAAGATTGACAAGTGACTTATACAGGATAATCCAGAATACCGGAGAATCCCTTCGGGATTATGTTAGCAAGTTTGGCCGGGAATCCCTTGATATCCTGAACTTAGATGTCACCACGGCAGTCCAAGCATTCAAGATGGGATTCAAGAAAGACTCCATTTTATGAAGACCTCGTCATGAATCCTTGTAGGAATCTTGATGAAGTCAGGAATTGGGCACTACGATTCATAAGGCTCGAGGATGACAAAAAGATCCAACAAAGGATGGATGCTTCAACCAGTTATAGTCAGCCTAACCGGAAGACTGAGTCTGCACCTTTCAAGCCTTACAGATCTAAACCTTATTCCAAGCCTGACAATCACAGAGTCAATGCTGAGGAAGATGATGAAGACAAAGAAGAGTATCCTAGATTGTATGAATACTGTTTTTCTCTTAATACAGTAGGTTTTATGTTTTCCATGCAGGATCTTGGTGAAAAAGCCAGGTTGCCTCGCAAATTTGAGAAGAGAACATGATGGAAGGATAAGTCCAAGTGGTGTGCATTACATGAAGACTTCGGCCACGTAACTGAGAATCGCATCGCTTTGCGAAAGGAGATAAGTTACATGCTGAGCAAAGGACACCTCAAGAAGTTCCTGGGCAAAAGGAAGGACAAAGCCAAGGATCATGACAGGATCCCGCATAGAGCAACATCCCCACCGCCATATCTGGTGGGTCTGACATATGTGGTACCTCTTATTCTGTAGCTAAGAGAAACACTAAGGAAGCAAAGACAGAAAAAGGAGATAGACCTACCAAAACCTCCACCTTGATTGAAAAGAATGTAATCTCTTTTAACGAAGGGGATATAGACGATGTATAGGACCCTCACCACGACGACATAGATTTCACTCTATACATTGCCAACCACTGCATCCGCAGAATCCTGATTGACGGAGGAAGTTCGGTGAACATCATACAACTTGAAGTCCTAAACAGGATGAGGATCCCGGATTCTGAAATTATATCAAAGTCCTCAGTACTAGTAGGATTCAGCGGAGAGATCAAAAGCATAGTTGGAGAAATAAAGCTACCGATATATATCGAAAGGGTAAACTCTATACAGAAATTTTGTGTCATTGATTCTTTATCTTTCTATAACATTATTCTAGGGAGACCTTGGATACATGACATGGAAGCAATACCCTCAACATATCACCAATGTGACAAAATGCCGACCCCTTGGGGGGTAGTAAAGATCAACAACGATCAGCAGCAGGCTTAAGACTGTTATACTTCTTCAATGAAAGCCTCCGCCAAAACCAGACAAGCATAGAAATTAAAGAAACAAGCCTGAGACATCTTAGAAACCAAAGAGCAGGATGTTAAAGAAGTATCCTTAAGCACGGAGGATCCTGATGTCAAGGTGCTTGTAGGAACCAATATCCCCAAAGATATTGACCTGGAACTCATAGAACTACTGAAAAGTAGAGTCTCAACCTTCGCTTGGAAGCATGAAGACATGATAGGTATTTCTAAAGATATTATTAAACATAAATTGGGTGTTGATAATAGTTTCAGGCCAACACACCAAAAAAGAAGAAAATTTGCACAAGAAAGGAATACAGTTATCCAGGAAGAGGTTGAAAGACTGTTGAAAGCGAGAATGATAAAGGAAGTGAAATTCCCAAGGTGGCTAGCTAATGTAGTGGTGGTCCAGATGAAGAATGGGAAATGGAGAGTCTGTATAGACTTCACTGACCTGAACAAAGCATGTCCTAGAGACCCTTTTCCATTGCCACACATTGACTCAATGGTTGACGCTACAACAGGCCACGAAATGCTAACATTCAAGGATGCTTCATCTGGATTCCAACAAATTCAGATGGAACCCTCAGATCAAGAGGATGCCACATTCATGACTCCAACAGGTATTTATTGCTATATTGCTATGCCATTCGGTTTGAAAAATACAGGTGCTACATACCAAAGGTTGGTTGGAAAAAACTAGGGGACACCATGGAGGTCAACATAGATGATATGGTGGTTAAATCAAAGAAAGCTGAGGATTATCTTAAGGATCTCAGAGACGCATTTGACATCCAGGACCAGTACAACATGAAGATGAACCCCTCAAAATGCAACTTCGAGTGGGGGCCGAAAAGTTCTTGGGCTACATGGTAACCAAGAGAGGGATAGAAGCTAGTCCAGAGAAAATCAAAGTGATCATCAATCTGAAATCCCCACCAAACACCAAGGATGTCTAGAGACTAACTGGCAGAGTAGCAGCACTCACCCTATTTATATCAAGATCCTCAGAAAGGTGCAAACAATTCTATGACATCCTGAAGAAGAACAAGAGATTCGAATGGGAAAAGAAGCATGAACAATCACTCCAATCATTAAAGGAATACTTGTCATTGGCTCTTCTATTAATGAAACAAGAAGACAGTGAACCATTATCCCTGTACTTGGCGGTATCTGGAAACGCTGTGAGTGCCGTCCTTGTCAAGGATCATGAAGGACAACAGCATCCCGTATTAAGTAAAAGCTTACTAGCAGCAGAGACCAGGTGCTCTCATTTAGAAAAAAATAATCTTAGCTTTAATAATGGCATCCACTAAACTCAGACATTATTTTGAAACTCATGCTATTCATGTTAAGACTAACTATCCTATTAAGTGTGTCTTGAGAAAGCTAGAGATGTCAGGAAGAATGGCTAAGTGGTCAGTCAAACTCAGCGCCTATGACCTTGTATATAAACCTAGAACAACAATAAAGTCTCAGGCACTTAAGGACTTTGTGGCTGATTTCAGTAGTGACATCCAACATGAAGTAGACCTTGAAGTTCAACATTCAGTATTCACTGATGGTGCATCAAATGTAAGAAGAATAGGTCTAGGCGTCATACTGAAATCGCCACAAGGGGACATAATACCCCAATCCATAAGTTGTGAGTTCCAGGCAATGGATAATGAAGCAGAATATGAGGCGTTGATAGCAGGATTGCAACTAGCCAGAGATATAGAAATCACGTATCTCCAGGTATACGTAGATTCATTGTTAATTACAAACCATTTCAATGGCTCATATGCAATGAAAGGTGATAAGTTAGCTAAATATCTCGTAATAGTTAAAAAATTATCTGTAGAATTCAAAATTTTTAGCATTACACAGGTACATAGAGAAGACAATGTTGAGGCTGATGCCTTAGTAAACCTTACTTCGGCTCTTAAAATAGAAGAAGGTATTAAAATACCTATCATACATATTTTGAGCCCGGCAATAGAAAAAATAAATGAAGTTTCCAGCACAGAAGAAGAAGATACTCGGGATCTTGAACCTAGTCAAGGATCCTGGATCCTACCATTAAAAAATAGTTGCAAGATGGTGAAATCCCAAGTGACGAAAAGAATCATAGGGCTTTTCGCATGAGGGTATCTCGTTTTATAATTTTGCACAATGTTTTGTATAGAAAATCTATTGCAGGTCCATACTTAAGATGCTTGGAGGATCCTGAAACTCAAGAAGTCTTAAAAGATATACATGAAGGTGACTGTGGTAATCACACTGGGGGCAGAGCATTATTCTCAAGTATCCTGAGTACAGGATACTACTAACCTACTATGAGGAAAGGCGCTATGACTTACGCCCAGAAATGTGATGCTTGCCAAAGACACAACAACATACTCCATCAACCAGCGAAACCTTTATATCCAATCATCTCTCCATGGCCATTCATGAAATGGGGAATGGATATAGTTGGCAAACTTCCCAAAGCACCAGGAGGAAAGGTATTCATGTTGGCAATGACATATTACTTCTCCAAATTGATTGAATCTGAGGCATTTGTCCAAGTTAGAGAAAAAGAAGTCATCTCCTTCATAAAGCACAACATCTTGACAAGATATGAGATCCCGGCAGAAATAGTATGTGATAATGGGTCTCAGTTCATCGGCAAGAGAACAACAAACTTCTGTGCCAGTTGGGGCATAAGGATGATAACTTCCACCCCTGTACATCCACAAGCAATTTTACATGCGGAACCCAGTAATAAAATCATCATAAATAACCTCAAGAAGAGATTGGGGCTAAGAAAGGAAGATGGGCCGAAGAACTACCATTTGCACTTTGGGCAGATAGGACAACCACAAAAAATGCAACATGTCAAACTCCATTCTCATTGGTGTTTGGTACTGAAGCCATGATCCCTACAGATATGGTTATCCCCACTGCCATAATCAATCTCCAAACTCTTGAAACAAATGACGAAGCTCTTGCTCATGATCTTGACACTGTGGATGAGCTCAGGGATCTTGCTAAATTTCGTATTGTAGCTTATCAATAGAGGATAGCAAAGTCATACAACAAGAACATAAGGATTAGAAGATTCCAAGTAGGTGACTTAGTATTGAGAAAAGCATTTCAAAATACTATCAATCCCATCGACGGGAAGATTGCACCAAAATAGGAAGGCCCATACTTAATTGATTTGGAAGCAGGCAAGGGTGCCTATTCGATAGCCACTTTGGAAGGAGATTTCCTGCCAAGGTCCTGGAATGCTATCCATCTCAAAGCCTATTTTATGTAAGTTAGAACATAAATTCTAACTAAGACTGGTATGTCTTCTATCCCTAATTATTTTTATCTTTATTACTCTTTATGAAGGGACTAACTTGAGCGTCGGAGGGGTGTTAGCCAGGCTAACACCCACCTTCACCAAGGTTTCATGTTTTGCAGTCAGGATCCTCAAGGATCCTGACAGAAGACAGAGATTGGCCATCTCTCCTAAGTTTAAGGTATTCTGAATACCTTCTAAGTTTTAAAGGTTTTCACCTTTCTAAGAATTGAGTTTAAACATTCCACCTGAAGCGCACGATATTCAAGTATAGTTCAAGGTGGTGCGACCAGTCCATGTAACAGTGGCTGATAATTTCATCATTGTTGGCTATATCTTGGATCCTACGAAAGTAACAGACGTGTTACTCCTAAGGTTTTCAGAATTTTCATGCTAACTTACGTTTCTGGCTCGGCCCACGTTTTCTGGCTTGGTGCACGTTTTCTGGCTCTGCCCACTTTTTCTGGCTCGACCCACGTTTTCTGGCTCGACCCACGTTTTCTTGCTTGGCCCACGCTTTTAATACTTATGTGTTAACCCAAATACTTAGCATTAATATGCTGACTCGATTGAAGACTTATGAAGATCCTGAAGTGCAATTACTAAGCATACGGTGTGTTTTTCGAATATACATAGGGGACAACTAAAAGTTGTCATACTTCAAGTATGTTGAAAATTCCTATCATTATCTGGTATGAGTATATACCTACCTTGGTTCACAAAGGTGTGTATTCAAAACTACTTGTTAATGTTCAATTTAAGGTAGATCCAAATTTTAGATGACTAAGACTTGTCATGTTTGTGGCTAGTACTTTTTTCATTTATCAAAACGTAGTTTTATAAGTCAAAGTTTGATAAATATCTAACATGTTATTTATGAATAATTATTAAGGATCCGGTATACTGAAAACTTACTTAAACTTATTTTTCTAAGTATCATAAGGCTTAATAGCCTATAAACCCTAATTTTTTATAAGCATACCAAACACATAGCAAACATGATATATAGACATAAGCTAGTTGATAATGTTTAAAAGTGCAGGAAAGAAAAGTGATCCGAGCTTCATCCAAAACCTGGACCCATCCACCTAGTTCACGAATTGTCATATTGTTTATCCCTTGCAGGGATCCCAAAAGCAATAAAATTAAATTGTTCAACAAGTCACAAGGATTAAAGTTAAAGACATGAACCACAGAAATCACAAACACATGAATCAAGCCTTCTCTTTATCGCCCTTATCGACCTGTCGAGTCACCTCCGCTGCCAACTTCATGGAGCTCTCAGCTTCAGCTACCAGGTTGCCCGCATCCGCTTCTTGCACCGGCTTTCCTCCTAGCTCAGCCACAAGCCTTTTCCACTCCTGGACATCCTAGATAGCCCGGTCGAAGTCCTTGTCATCAGCCTCTTTAGCCATCTTTATTCTGGCTTGAAATATGGAGATCGCGGCTAACGTTTTGGCTTGTTCATGGGACTCCTCAAGATCCTGGGCATGTTAGGCATAAGCATCCTGCTGCTCTGCCTTCACCCTGCTAAGCTCCCTAGTCGCATCTGCTAACTTCTTATTCTTAGCCGCAGCTGTCTTTTGCAGGTCGCAGATCATTTGCTTGCCATCCTCAGCTTCTTTCACCTCAGATTCATGGAACTTGGTCATTTGCTCTAAGGCCTCTCATAGAGAAATATATAATGAAATCTTTAAGAACAGAGAAGGAACCTTGAATATGAAGGTCCTCTCTATAGGGTCAAGGCTGTAGAAGAAAGCAACCTTCTTGGTAGTATCCGAACTAGGAGGAGCAACCTCTGAAAACTTGAGCGATGCAAACAAAGAAAAAACCTAGATTCAGTATATTGGATTTCAAAGTATTAAGGATCCTTCAAGCAGAATTCTACCCTATACAACCCATCTCAAAGACAACTTATTTCCACCTTGAATGGAGTTCATCCTCACGAAAAAGAAGTGATTCTTCCAGTTAGAGTCATTTTGAGTTGTTTTTAAAATTCGGTGACTTTGGCCGGACTTTATTTGAAACAAAAAGCGAGAGGAACCATGGCTTCTCAGGTTGTACAAATGAGCGAGTTTAGAGACGCTAAAGTCAAGAGGATGATGACGAATAAGGATTTCCAAAGTATCTAAAGTTGACCAGATCATAGGCATTGTCTGAGCTTAGCTCAAGCACGTCTTTTAAAAAAACTCGGTGCTCAAAGGAGAAAAGGGGTATGAAAAACCTAAAGTAAAAGGAAAGGATGGAAAGCAAACCCAAGTCTTGGAAGAAAAATCAAACCTAGTTTTGGGGTCAAAAGCCTTAAAAACGGTATTTTTGGGAAAACATCCTCCAGATTCCAGAAGCTTGATGTCATGATCGGAGAATGTGCACTTCTCATACTCAAGGTTAGCAAGCAAATTTTAGCTAACGAGATCGTCTGAAGAAGAAGAAGATCGGGTCATCTTTTTAACCATCTTTTGAAAATAAAAATCGAGAGATTTAAGGATTATGAAGCAAGCTTTACCTGAAATCCCAGAGGAAAGAAGAACAAGATGGGGTAGCGAGAAAAAAGAAAGTGAGATAATTATAAGGAGTAATTATCAACCGCCTCTACGACGCCGTTTAAAGAGCCTCGTTTACCGCACCACGTCGCATCATATCCTATCTTGGTTTGAATTTTGAATTTTGAAAAAATTACAGCTGTAACTACTTTAGACAACTGTCAATTTTTGTGGACAATTGTTAGGGATTGATTTTTATGCAGAATCCTGAGTCTACCGTAATCCAGAATCCAAGATCCTGGTAACCTCGGTATGCTGAGTATTAATAAAACTAACAATTATTTGTCCTCTATTTCGATTATTACTTGCAGGTAAAACGTGTATGACAACTCATTCCTAAAGACTCGGTCAATAAGTCAAAAGAAACGTGTAGAACATGTGTGGAAAGGTTCTACAATGGTCATATTGGGAGAACCAGCTGAGATCCAAGATTTTCAGATAGTTAGTTAGGATAATTCTTGTATTTAATGAGCAATTAATCGACATAGGAAACACATCAATTCACATCAACATTCACTTAGCAATACACAACACTCGAAAGCTTTGTAACACTTAGAATTTACTAGATCATTGAACACATTTGTACTCAATTTATTTGATTTATACTAAACTAGAAGGCAAGTGAATTTCAGTCACTTCCCGAGGTTTTATGCCGGCAAACCTTAGGGATTAAGGGCTTTCCTCGTACATCATCGTGTCAAGCTTTACATTTTCGTTCACAAGTCTACATTTTCATTAAGCACGCTACCTCACTTACTAAGTTTGGTTACAAAATTAGCTTTAATAATTTTTACCCAAAACAACCATCATACTTTTCATGAATTGTAAGTTTGTTCAATGTGTGATAATGAACAATCATGTCAACACAGTTAGAGGAACATAAATGTGATTTTACCAGGTGGAATCAACTTTGCAACAGTTTTCTTGCATATACACCCGTGATTTGAGCTTACATCACCTTTGGTTTGAGTTCCATCACTAGCACTCATTGGAGGGACAACTCGATCCATTGTGCTGGAACATGAGCAAGCATCCTTCTTCTCATCACCGACATTCATCTCATCAACACCCTTCCTTTCCTTAATCTTAATATTGGCATTCTGCATAATGCTGCCTTTAGTATCAATCTCCTGACTCTCAGTTTCTTGAATAGAAAATTGCTTCAGGTAAGCGGTTGGCCCTATTGAAACAGTGTTGATGATGATCTTTCTAAGCACCTCTTTCTTATATTTTTCAACAATACTAGCTTCCATACCATGAACCATATATTAAGTTGAGGAATCATTAGCCATAAGAGCCTTACAAACATCCATTTGTGCCTTGTAGGTCCAGATTTCAGTCGAAATCACACTGATATGATCGATTGAACACACACACAGGCGAAACTGTGTATATGTAGGTGAAACAGATAATAGAAACAGTATTGGTGAAGATAACCAGCTAACCACACTATGAATCAACAATCAGAAGGTATGAAAATGTATGAACACAGTGAATAAACAACTGCAGATTGTATTGTATTGAGATTGTATTGGTGAAGAAGGCACCATGATTGTATCCTTTTCGTCCTTCCGTTTGAACAAAGTTTGGTCAATTGCTCCTCGTGTGAAACCATTCTCAATCAGATTCTTTGATAAAGTTTCATACCACGCACGAGGTGCTTGGTGAAGACCGTACAATGCTTTGTCTAACTTGTAAACACGGTCTGGAAAATTAGGATCAATGAAACCCGGCGGCTGCTTGACATATACTTCTTCTTGAACTTTGCCATACAAAAATGCGCTTTTGACTTCCATTTGATGGACGGTGAAGTCCATGTAGGCTGCATAGACGAGAAACATTCTGATGGCTTCCA
Organism: Smallanthus sonchifolius; assembly: GCA_023525975.1. Taxonomy (NCBI): domain Eukaryota; kingdom Viridiplantae; phylum Streptophyta; class Magnoliopsida; order Asterales; family Asteraceae; genus Smallanthus; species Smallanthus sonchifolius. The sequence goes on from CM042033.1 coordinate 18,357,500, forward strand.
AACGAGCCACTGGTGCAAAGACTTCCTCGTAGTCAATCCCTTCTTCTTGATAGAAACCTTGAACCACCAGACGAGCTTTGTTTCGAATCACAGTGCCGCCTTCATCCTTTTTGTTGCGAAAAACCCAACGAGTGCCGATTGGAACTTTGTTCTTGGGAAGATCTACCAAATTCCACACATGCAACTTTGAGAATTGTTATAGCTCTTCCTGCATTGCTTCCACCCAGCTGTTTTCTAGTAGAGCTGCTTTGATGTTCTTTGGTTCAGCTTGAGAAATGAAGCAAGAGAACATGTTGTTTTCAAATGCATCACAGGCACTTCGGGTACTAACACCCACATTGAGTGGTCCAATGATGTTATTGGTGGGATGAATCTTGTGAATTCGCAGCTGAGGAATTACATCGTCTTCCACAACTTCTTCCAAATTGGTAAGATTTTCAGCAGGAGGATCGGCAATGTCATTGATAGGATCTTCAGCAGATGATTGTGGTGCAACATCTACTATTGGAATGGAGTTGTCTTCAACAGTTTCACTTGTTGCACCAGAACCGGAAGACTCCATATCAGATTCAGCATTTGCAACCACAGGAATTTCAACCTGAGCAGATGAGGAAGAACCTTGATCATTTAAGTTCCCTAAATTGTTCACAGAAAAATAAGGATTAGCATGAGTTGAGTCAATTGAGAAATCAGGAAGATTAAATGATTTAAAAACTAAATCGACGTCAAATAGCCAATTGGGACCGTCTCCTGCGTCCGTGTGATTATTTTCATGCCAATTGATATCAATGGACTCCAGCACTATTCTTTTCTGCTTATGATAGACACGAAAAGCACGTTGATTGGAGGAATTACTAACTGAAGAGGTTTTCAATTTGAAGCAGATAGGTCTTTAAAATCTCTGGCGTCTCATCCTTCTTAGCTAAGAAAAACACCCAAGTGAATCGAGAAAAATCATCCGTTACCACCAGACAGTATGACTTTCGTCCAAGACTCATGACACTCACTGGACCAAAGAGATCCATGTGAAGCAATTGGAGAGGAGAGTCAATGGAATTGGTGGTTTTAGGCTTATGTGAAGATTTGTGCTGTTTTCCCTTGGAACATGAAATACGGTGTTCCATAGGAGTGAAATCTTTGAGAGGTAATCCAGTGACTAGGTTGCCTCGAACCAGTCGGTTCATTGTTTTGAAATTGACATGTCCCAACCTCTTATGCCACAGGAAAGATTCATCTTCAGAAGCCTTTGAGAGAAAACACGATTCAATTCCCGATGGGTTGTTCATATCCAAGCTATATGTGTTGTATCTTCTGGGAGCACGCATGAGAATAAGTTCTTCCGGAATCACCACTCCCGACTTTAAGATAAGACATTCTTTTGAATTGAATAAAGCACAAAAGTCCTTGTCACAAATCTGTGAAACACTCATCAGATTGTATTTTAACTGAGGAACATAGTTGACAAATTCTAGACTATTTACTCCATTTGATACTGTTCCTTGTCCTTCAATCTCTCCTCCTCTTGGGTTTCCAGCAAAAGCAACATACTCTCCATCAATTTGATGATAATCTTGTAGCAAGTTAAAGTGCCCAGTCATATGCCTTGAACATCCACTATCTACATGCCAGATGTTATCGCCGGTTCTTCTTGATTGACCCTATACACAACGAACCACTTATATGTTTTGACCAACATTGTTTCAATCAAGAGATCTTAGTGTCAGGATCTGACATCTCATTGGAATCAAAATTACAACCATCCTTTGATGAAACACGGTCATCAAATAGAACATTATTTTTAATTTTCCACATTCGTTTTAAATGATTTTTAGCATTTTTAATTCTTTTACGCCTAGATTTTCTACTATGAGAAGACTTAGGCAACATATATGAATTTAAAGAACTTTCGGAAGGCGATTTTTCATTAGGATTTGTAGTTGTCAATTTACAACTTTTTGAAACATGATTTGAGGCACCACAACTAAAACAGACGTTTTCACAAGATATCTTAGCCTGATAATAGTCATCACAAGATGAAGATGATTGTGATGTTGAGGAATCTGAACATGAGACGGTTCTCTCATCAATAACTCTGTCTTGAAGACGATGTGCTTCCTTTAATCTGAAAAATTCCATGTTGCTCATGGTTTCACGTGGTACATCATTCACAATAATTCCTGCACTTTTAAATTTTGTAACACATGGCATAACATTCAAAGATTTAGGAACAAAAGGCAAGGCATTTTGAAATTTAGAAACATCACATCCCAAACCCTTATGCTCAGCAGGCATAGAATCAAAATACAAGTTTTTAACGTGTTCACAAATATTTGGTTTTGACACGGACATATTATTACATTCATCCAACGCAAGTTCTTTTAAAATAGTTCTATCATTAGCACTCTTATCACAATCATCTTAGGACTTTACACAATTTGACTATGCACAAGATATGAGGGAAGTGAGGATGTCAGGGAAAGCAAAAGGGATCTGATCAAGAAACAATATGCGATGTTCAGCAGTGTAAGGGGAGAATCAATATATGAAAGAGAAGGTTCAGGGTTACAGCCGCTACTCACACCCTAAACAATCTCAAACTAGGCTATTTATAGTAGTGACAGGTATCGAAACTATGGTCAATCGAAACTACTAGTTTCGATTGACCATTTACAATTGATACACAGACTGTCGAAACTACCATCTATCGAAACTACTAGTTTCGATTGAACAGACTCAATCGAAACTAAGTAGTTTCGATGGCCCAGACTTAACTAATTACAGAAAACTGAAATTACAATAATGAAATGACAGAAGGTAAACTAGTCTAAAATTGTTTAAACATACAATAAATGACAACAGCTTATACAAAATATATGACTCTACAATCACCCCCTAAGCTGTTGCATTACTGTCTTCAGCTCTTCATCAAGCAGCTGGTCCTTCAGATGTCCTTGGGATGAAAGGTTTGACATGGAGAGATACAATTCTTTGATAGGCTTTGGCATCAGCTTCATCTTCATCACTATAAGCCTGAATGTGATTCTGGAATAGCACCTCCAGATCTTCAGGATGAAATTTTAGCAGCTCCATTGGATCAAAGATGGTGATGTCTTCCTTGCCCTCACATTCAATAACTGCACTGCCAATGACTGGGTTATAGAACCACTTTCTGAAAGTTTGTAGGAACACATATGGCTTTTTAGTCTTAGGATGAAACCTAGTTTTTGAGATCTTCTTCTGAGTTTTCCTAGGCTTCATTCCTTTGAAATCATTGTTGACTTGAGAATGCAGAAACCTCTCAAAGTCACAAATCCTCCAATCCAGTCTTTATCTTTTTAGCCCTAGGCTCCTCCTCTTCAAAATCAGATCCTGACTCAATTTGTCTTTTTGAGGAAGATGCAAGTTGCTCTATTCTTTCATCTGAATCAGACTTGTAATAGTCTGATCCATAAATTCCTGCATCTAGAGTCCCACTTGACTCTGCCACTTCTTCTTCATCCTCCTGTAAGCAAGCTTCAACATTTACTGCTGGCTCTTGAACTATCTGTATTTCTTCAACAAAAGGAGCCTCTATCACAGGCTCAATTACATGTTGCTCTTCTTCTTGAACAATAGGTATGTCTACCTCAATCTCAGCTTCATCAATAGGTGGATTACCTTGATTTTGTTCAGCTTCCAGCTCTTCTTCATCTGATGATAAGTTTTCTTCTTCAAGATCAGGATCAATGTCAGGGATAAACTCTTCTTCTTCTCCAATGATATGACCGAACAGGGGAACGTCGGCTATCGCCCGGTTGGTCCTTTTGTTGGTACTTTTCATGTAGCTGAGTGTTTTGGCTATCATATTATCAAACACAAAGGTGTTTCCACCTTGTTGAAGCTCAGGAAGAAGATGATTGATGATAATTTGTAGAAATCTAGGATATGCTAGAAACTTCTCCTTCACTGCTCCAGTTAAGTTATCCTTTAGCTGAGTGAATATGAAACCAGAAAAGTTGTAGTCTCTTCCCTTTATTAATCCCAAAATAGCTGATCCCAGAGTACTGTTAGCTGAATCAAAACCCCCTTTCCTTATTGATAGGCAGTGAATAAACACATGCACTATATATCTCCAATGGCTTGGTAAGGAGTTCTTGATTATCTGACCACTCTTGAACTCATCAGGATGACCTATTCTTCTGAAGCATTCTTTCACATAGAAGATTGGAAAATCAAAGGGTGCTTCTGGATTGTCATTTAACTGCAGTACCTCTCTCACTGTGTCTTCAGAAAATAATACTTCTTGGCCATGTACTGTTGCTCTAATGTGCTGCACATTATCAATTGTGATTATCTCTGCAGTTTCCCAAAATTGTCTAATAGTTGCCTTAAACACCGGCAGGTTGTGGCTTATGGCAAAACTTATGTTGGAGTTTGCCATAAAGTTTAAGACAGGAATAAACTCAGCAGCTTTCGGATCATTGCTATTAAGGAATGCACAGACATTGTGCCTTTTCATGAATACGAGATCCATACCTGTAAAATTCATCAGTTTTGCACAATAAGTAAAGGTTCTGAATATGGTCAATCGAAACAAGATATTTCAACACTTAGGAAAAAATAGAAATCCTTACTGTCGAAACTAAGTAGTTTCGATAGAGATGAACTTATCGAAACTAACTAGTTTCGATAGAAGCAATAAGCTTTGATCAACACTTATAAAATTTCTGAAATCAACACTGTCGAAACTAAGTAGTTTCGATAGAGATGAACTTATCGAAACTAACTAGTTTCGATAGAGGCAATAAGCTTTGATCAACACTTATAAAATTTCTGAAATCAACACTGTCGAAACTAAGTAGTTTCGATAGAGATGAACTTATCGAAACAAGTAGTTTCGATAGAGAAATTAGGTCAAGTTTGGGTGTCGAAACCAGTAGTTTCGATTAAAAATTTTGAGAAATTTTGAGAGTTGAACTCCTTTATCGAAACTACTTGGTTTTGAAACCCAAACCCCTTTTGATTCACTATACTCAGACTAAAATAAACATATTAATGAAGGGTTTAGAGTGGCCTGTAAATGACGGAATGTCATCTTACCAAATGCGACACTGTTATCTGCAATAAAACACAATAATCGTGAGTTCTAAGATGATAAAATGTTTGCAAACACGGATAAGTATACAACGACTGTTATTATGAAGATTCAGTCGAACAAATTTGAACTTTTGAAACCCTAGGTCTGTTGATTCGCAAGAATCATTCAAATGAAATAGTGAGACGTTACCTGATGATGAAGACGATGGTGACAACGGGGGTAATCAGGTGATTAACCCAGATAATTTGCAACTCAGACCAAGGCTTGAGAAATTTTGTGTGTGTCGGAGAAGATGAAAAGGGTTGCGAAAAAGACGAGTGAAGAAGATATGAAGGGAGGGATTTATTTATGAAGGCATTTAAATTGCGAGGAACAAAAGACAAAAATGCCCCTGTCGAAACAACTAGTTTCGATAGTACCTTCTCCCGAAAAAATGTAGACAAGAAGTTTCGATGATCAACAGAAATCAGAAATTGTTCCCCGTAGTTTCGATGCCTTCTTCTCCAAAACAGAAATACTCCATTGATGAAAAGCTCCAGAAATCAAAGGTGCAGAAATAACAAACCAATCCAGCGAAAACCTTCGTCTAACTGTCCTGATCACGAATCCAACCTCCAATTCCGAAAATACGAGCAAAAACCCTTGAAAAATGATGAAACAGTACCTCGAGAATAAATGTGCAAAAACCCAAAATAAGCAACGAAAACCCTCGGTAATCACCTAGAATCGATCAATAACCTGATAACACTCAAAAACACTAGAGCATAAAGCTCTGATACCAATTGTAGGTCCAGATTTCAGTCGAAATCACACTGATATGATCGATTGAACACACACACAGGCGAAAACTGTGTATATGTAGGTGAAACAGATAATAGAAACAGTATTGGTGAAGATAACCAGCTAACCACACTATGAATCAACAATCAAAAGGTATGAAAATGTATGAACACAGTGAATAAACAACTACAGATTGTATTGATTCAAGGAAATGTGAAAGAGAAGGTTCAGGGTTACAGCCGCTACTCACACCCTAAACAATCTCAAACTAGGCTATTTATAGTAGTGACAGGTATCGAAACTATGGTCAATCGAAACTACTAGTTTCGATTGACCATTTACAATTGATACACAGACTGTCGAAACTACCATATATCGAAACTACTAGTTTCGATTGAACAGACTCAATCAAAACTAAGTAGTTTCGATGGCCAAGACTTAACTAATTACAGAAAACTGAAATTACAATAATGAAATGACAGAAGGTAAACTAGTCTAAAATTGTTTAAACATACAATAAATGACAACAGCTTATACAAAATATATGACTCTACATGCCTCCTCTATCTCATTACTCCAATCGAAGTCATTGACGACCAAAGCACTAACCAGTTCCTTTGCCTTCTCGTTTTGTTCGTTTCCTTCGGTGATGGCAACAATGGTAGGAAGGGGAAGGGCATCAGTGATTGGATGGGGACATTCCCTTTTGAAGTGACCAAGCTGCTTGCAGTTGTAACATTTCAGCTTTGTTTTATCAAATCCAACAGCTTTTCCTCCTAGACGCTTTTTACCAGTGCGATCCATGAATCTCTTCGCCCTTAGAGTCAACATTTCCATCTGTTACTGCAGATCATCCTCTTCTATATCGTCAGGATCCACCTAAAAAACATCTTCAATATGACTAACGCCGACTATCAATTCACCAGCAATAAGTGCTTGATAACTGTTGACAAACAATCAAAACAAAGCCATATGTTCACTTGACGGATTTGAAACAGCGGTACTATTCTATTTGTATTTGGATTCAATGCTTAATGAGATTTGTTAATTAGTAGATGAAGAGGAAACCATAGAAGGGATAACTCAAGATTAACTACCAGAACTGATTGAAGAGGTCGGAGCAATGAAAGATACATTGGCTGGTGCCATGGCTTTGATGTAACCCAGTTGATTCATTTGACGCTTCTCGATGTCCATTTCAAAGGGTTTCAAAGTGTTGATAACATCAGATAGATTTGCTGCTTCATTCAGATACTGTCTTTTGATCATCATACATTGAATACTCCATTCTTGAGGCAGAGAATCTAACAACTTCTTGATTTGATCGTAGCTCTTGATCACAACACCAACTTGCTTTAACTTGCTAGAGATTTCCATAAACCTTGAAATGTGCTTCGATAACCCTTCTCCTATAATACTTCCAAAAGTATCATATTCCTTTTGTAGCATATCCTTCTACCTTCTTTTAAATAAGAATTACTTTCATAAAATTTACATAAATCTTGCCACAGAGATTGAGCGCTTTTATACTCTTCAAACATATTCATTATGTTGGCCGGAAGAGCCACGTTCAAAGCACCAAAGGCTTTATAATCTCTTATGATTAGAAGTTTGTCGTTCTTGGTGTACTGTGCTTGTCATACCCCACCACAGGCACCTCCTGGACGGGTGCGACCACGATTGCTACCTGCTTTAATTTCAGAGTTTTTATAAAACACAGTGGAAGACTTTTTCATAAGGATCGAAACATCATTCATTTCAACCTCAATGGTTCTATTTGTAAATATCAAGACCCAGTTGGAAAACAAAAGTCTTGTATTTATTTCATAAACATAGGGATTTAGATACCCTTTTTTTATTACAAAACAAGTTTGAAATCAAATACATCTATTGTCTCCTTTGGATAAGTTTCAAGCCACGGGAAATAGTACTATCCAAGGTTGATCAATCCGTTGGTCCTATCTCCTCTTTTTCTTTCTTTTAGGATTTCCTATGCACGAGGCCTGAGAATCCAACGTACAAGTTTTCCTTTTTCAACATTCATTCCTGGGTCATATCTTATGTCTGCACATATCCCCTTTCTCCTTTTCATTTTATTCATTGCCTGAAAACATTTTGAAAATGAAACGTCAGCGCGAACGCCGGTGAATACAATTATCTCGACATAAAATCATTTGACTCAAACAAGTATTAATTTCATAATCACAACTTTATGTTCAATTCGCACATTCAGCAGGCCCATATCCTGACTGTATACACCACTGTATACACTGGCGCCATGCCTTATAACAACGAACAGGTCCACGCCTACGAATTTGTTATAAGATAAGCACCAGCCGTAATCCGGGACTCTCACCCGAGACCCGTGTATCTCTTGGAAGTTTTACGTATACCTATGGCCCGAATGCTTTGTTAGTAGAAGAACGTTGAGCATTATTCCCTTTACCTTTATTTGGCCATTTTCGTAAACGTAAATGTTGACACAAGTTTTTGAAAGAGATGAAGTATTCACCTTGATTATAGGAATGAGCCTATAAGATTATAAAGCTTGCCTGTTAACTTGATTTCTCTAGTGTACCAACAATTCTACAAGCGTTTTTTCTTAAACCGGGAGATAGAATGAACGGGAGTTGCACAGGGCTCGTTGGTAGTGGGCTAGGGATCACCTGGAACAAGATTTAAAAGTGAGAATAGAGTTTGGGATGAAGAAATAGACTGACATCGATCAGCTATTTATAGGCTGAAATCGGGGTCCATGTCTTACCGATATGGCAAGGGATGTTGGTCGGACACCCGTCTGTGCCTAGACTTTGGTACTTTAGGTACATTAGTCCTTATAGGTTCTAACCTTGGCATTTCTTGGACATTTTTCTGGCAGGTGTTAAAGTGCTGGATCAGTCTGAGTTTCGACGCCGTCCTCTCAAGTGGTCATAGGACAGTAAGGACCATTAGTAGTCGAGATCCACTAACCGAAGTCAGTCATATAGAAGTACACCTTCATTCAGTTTCAAGTTGGGGAAATCATCGGTGGACAAGGGAGGTCTGGACATGGATCCGGTTTCCAGATCAGCTTGAGTAATGGATGTTGCAGACATCTTGAAAGACAGAGAATCGAAATAAAATGGAGATTGAAAAACATTGAGAATCGGTGTAGGTCCCTAATTCGTTGCGTGAAGGATCTCTAGACTCGCGGTACGACACGGTGATAACGTGCGGAATCCATGATCAACGTGCTCGTGTGACTCAATCAACAACAACGGTGTAAATAAACGCTTTGTATTTCCACCACAATATCAGGTTACAAGATTACAGAATCTGTCTACTCTGATATCGTCTCTTCTGTTCTGTGTATTCTTAAAACTACATCTCTGTTTCTGCTGAACTGTTCTTATAGACACTGAACAGTATTAGGCGAACTTGTTAAGTTCGCCTCTAATAGGCTAAGCGAACTTAACAAGTTCGCCTCTGATAGACTAAGCGAACTTGTTAAGTTCGCCTCTGATAGCCTAGGCGAACTTAACAAGTTCGCCTCTAGCAGAACTTACACAGAATTTTATCAACAGTTACAAAACATGTCCTAACAGACTCCCCTTTAACTGTTGCTAACAATTCTATCAATTACAAGTCAAAGACTCTAAGACTAAGACATAATATCTTCAAGCTCGTTGTCACCAGAATATGCTCCAACAGACTCCCCCCTGACAACAGCTTCAGAAGATTGTCATCCGTCTTCATATATCATCAAACAAGTTGAAGTCTTCGTCTTGTTCATCTGCACATTCTCTTTCTATCTAGAAGAAAACTTGGGAGAAGGACCCCTTGTCAACTTCTGTCTGCAATATTCAGTTTTTGTAAAGGAGAACAACCAAGAATAACCAACAATTAAGATTTCCATGGAAGCTGGAAAAATAAAATCTTTTTGATTTTTCAAACATAAGAAACACAAAATCTTTTTGGTTTTTCTCTATATAAACTGAAATGTAAAATACAAAATCACATATTTTTGGTCGAACATCACGAGTAAGAAGATCATATCAGTATATATGATGAATCAATCACACATTTTGGATATAAAATCCATATAATATCAAACGGTATCCTATGTCATTCTTTTAAGCCTTGACCAATCAAACCAATATCTTTTAAGATTATCACACTCTATCTTTTCAAGACTTTTATATTGCATGTTATGATACGCGATAAACATTCAAAGAAAATAGGATCAGGCTATGACACACAAATTCAAATTGTCAATATTATAAGATTTGAAACTAAAGCATCTCATTCCCACTTTCTTGTGAGTTAAGGTACCATTTAAGTATGAAAAACAACGTGTACCCCACTAGTATGCCAACAGAAAGTAAATGCACTATCTTCAAGACATATAAGATTTTATTAAAGATTATCCGAATTTCCAGAATGAGGAAACATCACTTAGCACATGAATAGCAGAATCCAAATTGGATTGTAAAGGAATCAATGAGACTCAGAATCGAATGATTCAATGTTTGGCTTATATTTGTGGAATCATAAGATTCAGGTATGTGGATCCAACTGTTATCTGGATTTTGAATTCAATGGAATCAGTAAAGATGATATATCAATATGATCCAAGGGCTAGTATATGTTTGACAGATGTTGTCAAGTACATATCTTGATTATACTTCAAATTGCATGCTTTTCGGGACATGGGCACTGAAGCAAATCGAATGAATAGTGCTAAGGACATAACCCGAAACTGATCTCATAGGAAAATATTTATTAAAAGCTAATATTCTTTATCTGATAGTGATCTTTTAACGCACACACCCAGGCATAAAATGGGTTCAAATCACAGTTGTAACATATGAAATTATGTTTTCACACTACTAATGGTTCAGTGACGCTTTTAGTCTACTGACAATTCAAATTATATGCATACACAACACTATCATTTCCTATTTGTGTAGTCTCTGAAGTTTAGATCAAAACATATAATTCAGATATATTAACATAAAGCACCAACCAGTCAATTTAAGGTCATGTGTGAAAGAACATCTACTGATGTACTATCATCTCTTCTTTAACTTCAAGTAATGTCGATTTTATCTTTTTCAATTTGTTTGGCTTTTTCTCAAATCTTTTTCAAAGAAAGTAAAACAAACGAAAATAAAACTTCCATGAAAACATTTTAAGAAAAACATTTTACTTGGTTACTCAGGATTAAGCAAGTCAATCAATTTAAAAACTCAAACCAATGTAATGTAATTGAATGCCTTTGTCAACACAGTTCTATACTCCCCCTGCCCTGTAGACTTCCCCTCAACTAGTCAAATGGTTGCATCAACGACTTTATGCTCACCATCGTCATCCTAAGTTTCAGGTTATCATTTGGACTTTGGAAAACTCTTTCTAAAACATTGTGTGTGACATATTCTCCCCCTTGATCATCAAGTCGTTGAATCAAATATATTCTCAGTTATCAACAACTCGTTACTCTTGCAGATGTCATTCCCTGTTATGTGCTAAGAATCACCACTATCAACAACCAAAATGTTATAATAGTCCCTCTTGGTTATTCCTGCACAACTAACAAGAAAAATTAATTTGAAATTGGGACCCAAGCCATGGTAGTCATGGGTCGTCCATCTGTATCAAAATAATAAACCTCACTCCATTCACAATCGAATCTCTCATCGATTTTCGGAGATTGTTCCGACGAGTCCGAAACAGAAACTTTAGATTTCCACACAAACTTCTTTTCATTTAGTTCTTTTTGCTTAAAATGTGATGTGTTTGAAAATTTTCGTTCATTTGAAAAATGTGTAGATTGTGAAAACTCTTGTTGTTCTAAAAGTTTTCTCAATCTTCTGTTCCTCCTCCGTCTTTGAGGTCTAGAAAGCCTAACCTCAGATTTTGAATTACCCTTTGGTATATCACGAGGTTTAACCACATTTGGTTTAACATAAGGCTTACGAGGAGTTCTTACCTTTTCTGGAGTAACATGTCGGTTACCTTTGACGTTGTGAGGACAAGAAATCCTAATGTGACCAACAATACCACAAGAAAAGCAAGATCTCTTCTCATGATATTCTCTCATATAAGGAATCTTGACACGATTAGATGCACTTGAAGAAGATTCTCCTACATGAACTTCTTTTGGCTTTATTTTCTCTGGAACGCCAGATTTTGCAACAGGTTTTGATTCAGGCTTCATCTTCTCAGGAAATACATGCTTCTTCCCTTTATTTTTGTAAGAACAGGTCACCACAATGTGTCCCATCTCATTACAATGAAAACATGTACGCCTGTCTTGATAATCTCTGACATATGGAACTCTCCTTGAATTTGAAGAACTTCCAAATGTAGAATTGGCAGATGAATTAGAATCAACCTTTGAGTCTTCTTTCTTAACAGCTTTCGGTATACCCTCTACCTTAGCTTCATCAAAATATTCATCATCACTCTCATCAGAATACACCATATCTTCACCTGTGACTGGATTCACCTTTAACACAGTCTTAGGATCTAAATCCTCATCGTTTATAATCTCAGGTGTAACAGAATAATTTCCGTTGAATGGTGGAGGAACATATCCAATACTAGTAGTTCTGTTCCCCTCTTTAGTTGTATCATGATAATGTCCTAATAAGAATGATGAATTTCCAAAGCTTTCTAACTTTCTATGCAATCTTATCACCTCAGCTTTAGATTCAGCTAATTCCTTATCTTTCTCAACAAGATCAATATTTCTTTTCTCAATTTCTGCAAAGGACATATCCAGGTGATATGCCTGCTCTTTGATCTTCAAAGTCAGAGAATTTATATCTCTCTTCAGTGATTCTATTCTCTCAATACACACATTTTCATTATCTTTTAATTTCTGATTTACCGTGTGCATCGATTTCATATCACAAATGAGGTTGACGTTGTCATCCATAACCCTCATCATTTTATCCTTCACTGACATACAGTTAGAACAAAACGTCTCAGAGTTAGAAATTACCTCAGCTTTTATTTCTGACGAAGATGCACCAGGAGTCATGAAAAAATCATCATCAGCTTCACCCTTTTGAGCAACAATGACAGGCTCTGTATCAATTTCTGATTCACTGAGATCATCTTCAACTGTCTGGAAGCTTACTTCAGTATCTACATCACTCACAGTAGACTGAGTACTTTCACCAGAACGAATACTCTCACTATCAGTTAAATCTGCAGAAGAATCACTTTCAGTATCACACTGCTTCACTAAATCTTCTTTGATCAAGACCACAAATGCTTGAGTAGTAGCTTCACCCTTTTTCTTCAAAGTTTCCCATAGATCACGTGAAGTTGGACACTTCCCGAGACTATGAATGATTTCTTTTGGTAAAGACAATTTTAAAGTTTCAAGCTTCTTCATTTCTCGATCAAACTTCTGCTTTTCTGCTTTATTAAGAGCTGTCACTGGTTTAGGAACATCATAATATCCCATATAGTCATAAGTAGGATGAACATATCCTTCAAATATGGATGTCCAAAAGTTTTCATCAGTGACTGATACGAACTGTTCGAACCGGACTTTCCAGCTACGAAAATCTGATATGCACAAAAGTCTCGGTGGCATAGTTCCAATATCAATATTATCACATGAAATTGACATTTTGAAATTTTTGCGAAAGTATCCGGAAAAAATTTTCCCGCCAAAATACTCTTTTTAAAAAATTTCGAAAATTCAAAATTTCAAAAACGATTCAAAACGACCATATAAGCTTTCCATAAAAAATTTGGACAATGTGAATTTTCCCGCCAAAATACTCTTTTTTTTTTTTTTTTTTTTTTAAATTGAAGCGAACTTAAGAACACTGGAAAACAGTTAAGTTCGCCTGATACTGTTCAAGCGAACTTAATAAGTTCGCTTAAATCAGAATTCAAAAATCCGATTAAGTTCGCCTCAGAGACACCCAAGCGAACTTAATAAGTTCGCTTAATCCTGTGAGAAGCGAACTTAATAAGTTCGCTTGCTAAGTTCGCCTGCGCAAGAACTCAGCAAGTTCGCTTAAACTGCTGTAACAGACTCAGAACCAAACACGAACCAAAACTTCCGAATTTCATGATTTCTTGCTTAATTGATAGAATTTGATAAAATTGAACCGTAGGAATGTGTAGGAACTGATTTGGAACACTTCTATCGGATCAATTTCATCAAACAAATCCAAAATCAATCCAAATTGATCAAATTTTCTCCATTTTTATCAAGAACATAAAAAGATGAAAAATCTTCAAAATCACAGAACTTTGATGTTGATTGGACACGAAAACACCACGAATCTTTTGCTAATCAAGAGCAATAGCTCTGATACCACTTGTAGGTCCCTAATTCGTTGCGTGACGGATCTCTAGACTCGCGGTACGACACGGTGATAACGTGCGGAATCCATGATCAACGTGCTCGTGTGACTCAATCAACAACAACGGTGTAAATAAACGCTTTGTATTTCCACCACAATATCAGGTTACAAGATTACAGAATCTGTCTACTCTGATATCGTCTCTTCTGTTCTGTGTATTCTTAAAACTACATCTCTGTTTCTGCTGAACTGTTCTATTTATAGACACTGAACAGTATTAGGCGAACTTGTTAAGTTCGCCTCTAATAGGCTAAGCGAACTTAACAAGTTCGCCTCTGATAGACTAAGCGAACTTGTTAAGTTCGCCTCTGATAGCCTAGGCGAACTTAACAAGTTCGCCTCTAGCAGAACTTACACAGAATTTTATCAACAGTTACAAAACATGTCCTAACAATCGGCTGGATCAATCAGACAGTCAGCTCGAGAGAGTCGGCTCGACACATAAGAGTAGACTCGAAAGAGTCGGCTAGACAAATGAGAGAATCGGCTCCTCTCCATGGAAACACAAGGAAATCTCACTCAGAGTGTCGGCTAAAGAGAGTCGGCTTCACACTTAAGATAGTCGGCTGAGAGTGTCGGCTGGACAAACTCAGTCACTATGAACTTAAGTTCAAGTGAGTCGTAAAGTTGCGTTTACTAAGAGAATCGGCAAGGACAAGCGACATTCGGCCCGAAGAATCGGCCAACAAGATCAACAGTCGGTTGCGACAGTCGACCACTAAAAACCACAAACAGCTCAAGCAAGAGAGTCGGCCCTGGACAGTCGGCTCAAGAAGAACAACATGCTCTTTTTTCACAAAATAACACAAAGTCAATCCACGGTCAAATCTAAACCAAAATACAAATGAGAACTGTCAAACTCCTCACAAACAAGTTTCTGAATGAATTTCAAATCCAGTTTCTGAACTTGATACAAATCAATCTAGATTTTGATGAAATTCAAATCTATTCAAAAACACCAAAAACCCAACAAAATTGACTAAAATCAAGAGCATAGAGGCTCTGATACCAAGTTGTAGGTCCTGAATGTAGGATCCTAGTGCTAGAATGATTCTAGACAGGATAATATCAACAAATCAGCTATTGCAAACCTGTTTGTTGGTGAATGTAACACATGCCACAAAAATGTCCAAGAAATGTCAAGGTTAGAACCTATAAGGACTTGTGTACCTAAAGTACCAAAGTCTAGGGTTAAAAATGAAGATTCTAGAAATAGGTACGATATCGAACCGATATCTCTTTTCATATCGGTCTGAAGCGAAACATAGTCAGAAATCGGACCGACATCTATTCTCATAGCGGCCCGTAATTGAACATAGAGTTGGTTATCAGACCGACATCTATACATAGCAGTCCGACAACCTCCCCTCAGCCGTAATTTGTGGTGTTGACACGTGTCCTATGACTCAGCCCTAGAATCTAACATGTGTCGTGATGTCGGACTGACATGGTCCACATATCGGTCCAGTATGAACCCAAAACATGTGCGTTCCAATCAAATGTTGACGTTTAGGGCTGACGAGGCATAAACGGATGTCGGACCGACATCCCTTGCCATATCGGTCCGACATGGACCACGATTTCAGCTTATAAATAACTAATCGATCTTAGTCAATTTTATTCATCTCAAACTCTATTCCTACTCTCAAAACTTGTTCCAGGAGATCCCTAGCCCGTTCCCGATGATCCCAGTCCAACTCCCGCTCGTTGTAGCGCCCAGTTTAAGAAGAAACGCTCTTAGAAGTGTCGAAAGCCAGAGAAACAAAGATAAGAAGTTGATTCTATAAATTCCAACTTAGATGCTCATTCCTATAATCAAGGTGAATACTTTATCCCTTTCAAAACTTGGGTCAAACATTTACATTTACGAAAATGGCCAAATAAAGGTTAAGGGAATAATGCTCAACGTTCTTCTACGAACAAAGCATTTGGGCCATAGGTATACGTAAAACTTGCAAGGGATACACGAGTCTCGGGTGAGTGTCCCGGATTGTGGCTGGTGCTTATCTTATAACAAATTTGGAGGCATGGACCTATCTGTTGTTATAAGGCATGACGCAAGTGTATATAGTGGTGCATACAGTCAGGACATGGGCCTGCTGAATGTGTGTATTGAACAAAAAGTAGTAATTATGAAATTAATACTTGTTTGTGCCAAATGATTTTACTGTCAAGATAATTTTATTCATCGGCGTTCGTGCTGACATTTCATTTTCAAAAGTTTTTCAGGAAACGAATAAAATTAAAAGGCAAAGGGGATACGGGCATACATAAGATCTGACCCAGGAATGAATGTTGAAAAAGGATAACTTGCACGTTGGATTCTCAGGTCTCGTGTATAGGAAATCATAAAAGATGAAAGAGGAGATAGGACCACGGAATTGATCAACCTTGGATAGTACTATTTCCCGTGGCTTGAAACTTGTCCAAAAGAGACAAGACATGTATTTGATTTCAAACTTGTTTTGTAATAAAAAAGGGTATTTAAATCCTTATGTTTATGAAATAAATACAAGGATTTTGTCTTCCAACTGGGTTTTGATATTTACAAATATAACCCTTAAGGTTGAAATGAATGATGTTTCGATCCTTATGAAAAAGTCTTCCGCTGTGTTTTATAAAAACTCTGTAATCAAAGCAGGTACCAATCATGATCGCACCCGTCCAGGGGGTGCCTGGGGTGGGGTGTGACATGTTGGTATCACAGCCACAGGTTTTAGCGAATTAGATACTTGGATTTAGTTATATGATGCTTTAAAATTAAGATAAGGGAACAAGGTAACCTTCTGACAAGTATGTAGTTATCTTACAAATAGAATGTTATGTCTAAGGAAAGATTGGTGTATAAATCTCTCCTAGACCCGTCATTCTTTCTTGGGAACATTTTTGTTAGAGGTGCTACTCTAGGAAGATAACCATCCTTGTAGAGCTTTAATTAAGATAAGGATACTCACCTTAGTATCTAAGTCTTGACCTAATGAGTAAGATAAGCATTAATACTTTAAGGTTGAAGATGTCTAGAGATAACTCTGTACCTATTTATTATGATCCTAATCGTCCAATTAAGCAAGAATCTCCTGAATATCATCCCTTTGGTTCACAAATGAATCCCATTTCTTTACCTTACTACAGCAACGATCCATTTGCTATCCTTCCGGATAACGTCACTCCTGAATACCATCCCAGTCCCATGATACCATCCCAGTCCCATGATTTCAGCAATTGGAACAATAAGTCCCATCACAGTAAGGAAATGATGGGGCTGAGTCTAGTCAAGTCCATCAGAACATGTCGACCGAAGAAGAATCTTATCATAATAACTCTGTATCTGAACAATCAGAAACTCCAGTTTTATATTATCCTTATATGTTTCCTGAACCAGTATATCATGGTCCTTTTGAAACCTATTTTCAAGTCCCTCCAAAATACCAAAATGCTTATAACGATATTATGGTTCGACTTCGTCAACCTCCACCCAAATATGATTATGAAGAAAGTATGCCTTCTTCTCCTATTGAGTGCCTAGATCGTTCGTTGCGCTAAACGGAGAAGTGGCACGAAAGAAAATCAAGGATAAATCAAGAACCAAATTCTATGGGCAACAAGTAAATGAATACAGAGAGGATTTGATGACTCTTGAAAAAGAGCTAATGAAGGACTAGAACTTTATATTGTATTTACCTTCCCTGTAATATATTTTCTAATAAATATAAACTTTGTTTTATTTTATTCTATGTACAACTATGGTTAGAAAAGGCAAAGGTCCTAGCTTTCTTCGTAAATTCGCTCCAGCTAATTATCATGAATGCAAAACAAATGAAACTACTATAGAAACTAATGAGGAAACTGAAAGTTCAACTTTCAGAAGCCTTAGAGAAATAGAAAACCATAGTGTTCCCTATAATCCTTCTATAAGTTTTCATTCCGCTCCTACTGGTGGAAGCTATAATATCACTCCAATCTACTCACAAAATTTTCATGAGGGATACGCCAAAATGCCTTATGAAAATAGATGTGATCCCGAAGAAGAAGAACGAGCTGATTCTAATAAAATCTACATTCCATAGTATGAGACTGTTCCTTTCCCTACTTCTCATATAAATGAGAATGCATCAGGAAGTGAAAGGGAACAAACATTGTTAAACCGAATAGCTGAACTTGAACGAGAAAAGGCTGAAGTTGAAGCCAGGAATGCTTTGTTGCTTCAAGCTCTCGAAGAAAAGAATTTTAGAAATTTCTAGAAACAACGACTTCTATATGTAGTCTTTTTCTTATATTTCACCAATAAAAAGTTCTGTTTTAAATTCCAATCTTGTTCTTTTGATAGCATGTCTAAACAAACTGGAACTTGTTATAATACGAGAGGAAAAAGGAAACATGTAGTGATTGAAAATGCTGCTGAAATCCCCGATTCTCGTAAAGAACTTCAGAAACTAATTGTAGAAGGAATCAAGGATTCCCTTCCAATGATCTTCAGTGAAATGGAAAAGAGGCAAGCAGATAAAATGTATGTTTAACCGTAAATTCCAAAATCTATTCATTCCCAACCTATAACTCAACATACTAGAACTATCACTCAATCCAAACTCATTACCCTCAAACCGGAGGGTTCTGCTACTCATCCAACCAGGAAGACTGAAAGAAAGAAATATTACCATAATTCATCTGAAGATGAAGGGATGTGTAATAATTATGGTCACATGGAGAAAAAGAGGAAGATTGTAGGCTGTACTTATAAAATGTTCCAAGACTGCAAACCTTACATTTTCTTTGGAAGAGAGGGAGGAATAGCCACATTGAGGTGGATTGAAAAGACTGAGTATGTGCTTGCTATAAGCAAGTGTGCTGAGGAAGACAAAGTTTGTATGCTTCCAACCTATTTAAAGATCAACTTTTAGAATGGTGGAACAACATTGTTGCTGCCAGAGGAAGAGAAGCAGCCTATGCTATGGCCTGGAATGCCTTCAAGGCAAGACTGGAAAAGAAGTATGTTCCCCAGAATGAAAGGGAACAGATAGAAGGAAAATTCCTTAGTCTAACGATGATTGGAACCAATCATCAGGAGTATTCGACTAAACTCCTTGAGTATGCCCGAATAGTTCCTCATCTTGCTACCCCAGAATCTAATCTGATAAAGAGATATATTTGGGGACTGATCGGAGAAATCCGTGACATTGTTAAGGTTGCCAATTGTGAAAACCTTGACGATGCTATGGATCGGGGGGACTCCTTGACCAGTAATCTGATCAGAAATCAAGAGGAGGGAAGAAAGAAGAAGGAAGCAACTGGGCAAGGACCAAGTGGTTCTAAGAAGCCAGGATCAGGCTTCCATTCTCGAAATAACAATTGTTCTATTCCTGAATGTCAAAAGTGCAAGAAAAGGCACTTGGGACAATGTCGATCTGGACCTTATTTCAACTTCTGAAAGATGTATGGACACAAAACAGAAGATTGTTACAAAAAGAAACCAATCACTTGCTACGAATGTGGTGAGGCTGGCCACATCAAGAGTTATTTTCCCAATATAAAGAAGCCTGAAGGGACAGGTCCTAAAACCGCAGAAGGAGTAAAGAAGAATGCACGAGCATTCGTTCTTAATACTCATGAAGCAGCAGGTACACCCGACGTCATTACGGGTACATTTCATGTTAATGATATTTATGCTCGAGTTCTATTTGACTCTGGTTCAAACCAAAGTTTTATAGACCAAAAATTCTGTAAATTGTTAAACAAAACTCTAGCTAAATTAGACAAGAAATACATGGTAGAAACTTCTAACGGGGACCTAGTCCAAATCTCAGAAATTCTAAATGTTTGTAACATCACACTATCAGAACATGTTATTCTTATACAACTGTTGCCTATGACTTTGGGAGGATTTGACATTGTTTTAGGATTGGATTAGTTAGCCTCTAACCTAGCCCGTATCCTGTGTTATAAGAAATCCATAGAGCTTCGCTCGACGAAAGGCGATATCCTAACTATAAATGGTGATAAATTATCCAAATCTGTTGGAATAATTCCCATGTTGAAAGCCACAAAATATCTACGAAAAGGATGCTTAGCATACCTTGTATCTGTAACTACCGACACTTAAAAGAAGACTGAAGGTGTGCCTGTTGTGGCTGAATTCCCAGATGTTTTCCCTGACGAACTGCCTGGAATTCCACCTAAAAAGAAGTGGAGTTTAGAATTGATCTCGTACCCGGTACGATACATATTGCTAAAGCCCCGTACAAGTTAGCTCCAAATGAAATGGCAGAATTAAAGAAGCAGTTAGATGAATTGCTAGAGAAGGGATTCATAAGACCAAGCTCATCGCCTTGGGGAGCTCCGGTATTATTCGTTAAAAAGAAAGAAGGTTCAATGTGTATGTGCATTGATTATCGTGAGTTGAATAAGGTCACGATTAAGAACCGTTATCCACTTCCAAAAATTGATGATCTTTTTTATCAACTTTCGGGAGCTCAATGATTTTCAAAAATTGATATGAGTTCTGGCTATCATCTATTGAAACTCCAGAAAGAAGATATTCCCAAAACAGCTTTAAGAACTCGATATGGTCATTAGGAGTTCATGGTAATGCCGTTTTGACTTACTAATTCACCCGCTGCTTTCATGGACATGATGAATAGAGTTTGCAAACCTTACTTGGACAAATTTATTATCGTATTCATTGACGATATCCTTATTTACACCAAAGGTAAGGAAAAGCATTCGAACCATTTGAAAATCTTACTTGAACTCCTGAGAAATGAAAAGCTTTATGCTAAATTATCAAAATGTGAATTCTGGTTGTCAGAAGTTCAATTCCTTGGACATGTCATTAATGCTGATGGCATCCAAGTCGATCCTATCAAAATTGAAGCAATATCCAAACGGGAAATCCCAAAATCACTAACTGAAATCCGAAGTTTTCTCGATTTGGCTGTTTACTATCAGAGATTTATCCAAGATTTATCTCGAATTGCTGTTCCATTAACTTCTCTTACTCGCAAGTCAGTTAAGTATGAATGGGGACCTAAGCAATATGAAGCTTTTGAAAATCTGAAACAGAAACTGACACAAGCACCCATACTTGCTTTGCCAGATGGAAACAAAGGCTTTTCAGTTTACTGTGATGCTTCACACACCTGCTTTGGTTGTGTGTTAATGCAAGGAAGCAAAGTCATTGCTTATGGTTCTAGACAATTGAAAACCCATGAAAACAATTATACGACTCATGATTTAGCCATAATATTTGCATTGAAATTATGGAGGCACTATCTATATGGAGTCAAATTCACCATATTCACTGATCATAAAGGCCTAAAGTATATTTTCAGTTAAAAAGAACTGAATATGAGGCAAAGGCGTTGGATGGAAGTCCTGAATGATTACGATTGCGAAATCTGTTATCATGAAAGCAAAACTAATGTTGTAGCCGACGCCTTGAGTTGAAAAGAACATGAGAAACCTAAACGAGTTCGTCCTTTAAGACTCGATCTTCAAATCGATCTTATTTCTCGTATTAAGGAATCTCAAAATTTTGCCTTACAAGAACCAAACCTCTAGAAAGAAAGTTTGGGAGGCATGATTGAACAACTATTTAAAAATGACGATAATATTCTTAGAATGAATAACAAAATCTAGATTCCTATTTATGGAAATGTACGTGAAGAGATTCTCGAAGAAACTCATAAATCTAAGCATACGATGCATCCTAGAAGTGATAAAATGTACAAAAACCTAAAAACCAATTACTGGTGGATAGGAATGAATAAATATATCGCTATCTATGTTGCAAAGTGCTTAACCTACTTTCAAGTTAAAGCTGAACATCAAAAGACGTATGGCTTTTTACAGCAACTTGAAATTCCTGTCTGGAAATGGAAGATGATAACCATTGTTTTCACTACTAAACTTCCCCGAACCAGTCGAGGGAATGATACTATATGGGTTATCATTGTCAGACTTACTAAGTCTGCTCATTTTCTTCCCATGAAAAAACATACAACATGGACAAACTGGCACAATTATACGTTAATGAAATCGTGTATTTACACGGTGTGCCACTATCTATTGTGTCAGATAGAGATAGTATATTTACTTCTTGATTCTGACAAAGTTTTCAAAAAGCCCTGAAAACGAAATTGAATCTTAGCACTGCCTACCATTGTAACATCCATGATTTTTTCGACTATAATTTTACTTTTTTTTCATTTTATTATATACAACAATAAACCTTTAAAGTCTCGTACTTGTTCAAACTCATTATGTCACGTTACTTATTATTTTTACACATATATATCAAACTATATCCTTCAATTTTATTATGATATATAAATGAAACATTGTGACACAAGGTATAAATGAAAGATTTTGTTATAATATATAAATAAAACGTTGATTTTTTTTTACCATCTAGCTACATCCTTCGCTTTTATCATGTATATATATATATATATATATTTAGTCATATTAATTAAATCAAATCTTAATTTTAAAATGCTAAACACACCATTTATATATATACATACTTGCATTTATTTATAAATATATGTATATAGTTATTTATATTAAACACATCTTTTATACAATTTGTAATCTTATAGAAGTAAAGCTTTCTATGTAAAATAATTTAAAACAAATAAGTAATTAGATTTTCATTAAAGTAAAAAAAACATTCTTTATAACAACGGAATGAAATTAAAATTTAACCAATTGAACCAATTCTATGATCTTGAACCCCCCCTTTAACAAGCAAAGAACCCTCAAATCTCCATTGAACCCCCATGGACACAAATTTGAACCCCCTCCCCTCAAGAATGGCATCCTGAAACATAAACAAGTTGATTTTGACTTCAAGAAAGTCAAACCCACTTCAATCCACCTCAATCCACCCAAAATCAATGTGGTTTATGTTTGTTGAACATGTAGAGACGTTACTCGATCAATTACTGATGGTTATGACCACTCAAATTAATCATAATCATGGAATTAAACCCATTTACGTCTTCGTCTTCGGTTACAACATTAAAACCACGAATTGAAACCCCAATCTCGTTGTTATCACATCGAATCGACCGTTTAACACACGAACAATCACCCCACTTACCCCTATAATCGATTTCTACCCCATTCGTCGACAGGAACTAGACAAAATTTCCTTGGGTTCATCCCTTCGCGTGCGGCATCATAAACGGAACAAGAATGCTGTTTTCTTGTGGACTTCGGCCCAAATCTAGGTAATTAATCCAACCCCTATGCTCAAATTCCATTCTGGCTCAGAAGCCCCTTGAATTCCTCTTGTGATTTGCACTGGATTTGGAGTTAGGGTTTCCAAACCAGTGATTTTGTAGGAGATTAGTTGTTTAAGTTTTAAACAAAACGATCTCTTGCTAGGCTTTAAGCTCAGATCACTTGGTTAAATCATTGGTTCCCCACAGCTTAGGTCACGGGTTCGAGTCCCGCCCCCCTTTTTATCTGTTTTTATTATTTGAACATTTTCTCATAGATTTATAGTGTTAAATCCTAAACAGATTCATATAAATCTTGTAAAAGTATTTAGAAACTTTTATAAAAACTTGAAAAATAAAATAATGTTTTATCTTCTTTAAATTATTAAAAACATATTTTAAAAATAACAATTCCTAAATAAATATTATGAAAATGATTTATTTAAATTAGTCTAGATTATGTTTATATATTTACATTTATAAAACACATTGTAAACCAATTATTTACGTAAAAGAAACTTATTAGGTCATTTAAATAATCATTTTATTTATTTAAACCCTTCCTAATTCTCAATCTATTTATTATCCTTGAGTAATTATTTAAATGGTTTAAATAATTATTTTATTTACAAAAGAACAATTATTTAAACCTTTTCTAATCCATAATTTTGTTATCAAATTATTTTAGAATAATTACTTAATCCTGCGTATTACTATTATTATTATTATTACAAATCCTACACTATTTTGATTAATTAGAAGCTCTAACTAATTTTATAAATTACTTTATCATAAGCACGATATTTGTGAACTCGTACAAATCCTATAACCAATCCCAAGTTCCAAGAATCCCCAGAATCTCAAACAAACTTAGGATTCTTTACTTCCATTTGTTTTAAACGTACGTTGAGTCTAGAATACAAATTAATTGTGTAGGTTGATTGTGAGGAATCCTCACGAAGCCTATCTATCAGTTACAAATAATACAACATACTAGCTTCATTACAGGTGAGTTTACATAGCCCCTTTTTACTCTATTTACTTTTGGGGTGAAACATGTTTACAAATGCTTTACTTACACAATTCAATACCTTTGTTCTTATGTTATGGTCTTTATGCTTTATGTCTTAAACTACTTGGTGACCATTACATGTGTTCATGTCAGTACATTCATTAACCTGCTACCCAGGCCTAAGATAGTACCTAACATGATTATTTATAGGGGAATCCGATTCATACATAACACAGAACATTGGTAGGTTTTTGTGTATACATCTTACTACTTTTTCAAAATGGCAATCAGTGGGATTGCGTAACTAGTTTTCCATTTACACGGATTGAATTGTACGCTTGGAACCTTGTATGTTTTCACATATATGCTTTAGACATGCTTTGAACATATTGAATTGTAAACTTACTTAACTTTGTTTGGTTTCAAAACCTATATTACTCACCAACTACTTGTAGTTGACATTTACTCACATGTTTCAGGTGCACCCGTTTGAGGACAAGTCTTGATCATATAGGACTATGGACCTAGTTAAATTTAATCAAGATATTGATTATGTTATGTTTCTTTTGTACAATGTGTATCTCATTTCCTTGTAATAAATACATAATATGATGGAATAAATATTGAAACTTATTAAATAGTTGATCATGTGCTTTTAAACAACCGCGTCAGCCCCGGCGTATAATCTGTTGCAAGTCGAGGTGTGATAGATTTGTATCAGAGCCATGGTTATAGGAAATTAGGTTATTTGACACACATGACCTAGACTATAACCTAGGAGTCCCAAACATGAGTTTAACTCGTGCCTTTTACTAGGAACTCCACTCTATACTCATTATATACATATATACATCCAGTTACCTATCTACATCTGCCTATTTCTATCTACGTAGTACAAATACATAAACTGCAGCATTCAAGAAACTACATGAAACTATTTGAAACTACATGGACTACTTGAAATATATTTTTAGTATATAATCTATAACATTATGATACCCTTGTGTAATTATCCTACATATTACCTAGTGTATTACATTGCATGATACAATATAAATTATCTTATGTGCTATGTTACTTGATAACCTACATGTTTACAAAAACTACTTACTCCTGTGATACCTCATTTGCTACACTTTTTGAATTGTTTGCACAAAACCTACTTGATATAACTAAATGATATCCTAAGTTTTGCCATGCACACCTTCATCTTTACATATCATCACAAATCACTTATGGAAATATTCAAACTCCTAGACCCAATACCAATTAAAAATTTAAAATCTCATCAAAGTTTTGGGTTCTGAAAACTAGTAGAGAACATGTGCAATCCGGAAGGGTGGATGCCTGTACCTCGGGTCTTCTGTCTAGGAAAGCATTTCATATAAATCCAAATCAACTGAAGGATCCGTATGCTTTCCTGGGAATTCCCGAAGTGAGTGTCCACCTATAGGCTAAAGCATGTCTTCTTGAGAGTATACGATCTCAAATCACATTGATTTGTCACAATATCCATTGGGTTATGCCTTAAATGAATACAACCTAAACATCGTTCGCTTAATTATTATAATTTGTTACACAAGTCTAAACCTCCTATTTGATTCTTACACTTAATCATATTTAAGTCAACTATACCCCTTCATCCTTATGCCTTGGAGATTTTATCACCCTTATTATCATTTTCAAGAGATTTAAACCCTTATACCTTATCCCTCAAGGAAGGAAAGTTTCTTGAATGGGTGAAGCACACCCTGGAGCCACAAGACACAATCCCTAATGATTCTCACCATAACCATGAGTTCAAATAATAATGTTAATGGTACATGAGGGCTGGAAGAGTGAGTGTAAACCCATGGAAGATTATGACTAAGGAAAGACTGAGTACTTCAGTGTGTCCCTCGTGACCCACATCTCTTCCCTATGAATCCTTTTCGTGGGTACACTACTCATAGGTCAAATGTTACTCCCTATATATTATTATAAGAACTTGGTGTTATGATTAGTCTTACGACCCTTTCGTACTAGACGTGCTCGCTTACCCTCCTCAATCCAATGAGAACCATCCCGAAGCAGAATCAAAACAAGAGGAAGACTTGGGGTCCCCGTCACTAGACAACCAGTTACCGACACGACTAGCTGCCAGATCCATGTTTGACCACAGAGCAGATTGGCTTAGGAGCATGCTTGAGACTCCGAGTAGCTGAATCACCACCTCCGAGAGACCTTTATCTAGTACCTATCATATACCATCCAGACCTAGGTGCAGGACAAGCCAAGGAACCTACTAGTGCCTTAGGAGTTCCAGCTGATACCGCTCAACTATATGTAAGGACCACAGAGTTTCTGAAGCAAGGAATGGAGACCAGGGAATACTTTATGCACATACAAAAATAATTAGGGCTGAAGCCCGGTTTGCAATACGAGTAACCTTAACGAAGTTCATCTTGGTGCTCATCTACTTCCTGGTGGAAAACTAACTGAGATGTTAGCCGGATATTCTATTTCTCGTTTTCCTAAAATTTAAATTGAAACCCATATCCTGCATCTAAATAAAAATGTTATTATTTTTGGCTCAGCTTAATGGTTAACATATAAACCTTCATTGTAAACTAATTATTTTGTTATTATTTGACTAATATAGTTATTTTGTTCAAACAAAAACTTTATCAAACCCTTAATTTATAGATTTTATCTAGATTATAAATTATTTACAAACCCCTTTACCTTGTAAATAAACTTAATCCAATTTGTTTTATAAAAACATTAACAAATACCTCATTATCTTAGTTAATAATTAAGTTATGACTTGATTAATTGTTTCATTACGACCCCTTATTTCGTTAAATTAATTACTTTTAAAACCTTGGCCTGTGTAGAAATAAAGACTGATGGCTACAAAATTCTCTAAGTACAAATGCTGCTGATCTCAAAGATTGTTGCGGATCGACAAAGTTGCAGCTGATAGGCTTTATCAGCTACTGTCCAAAACTGCAGCTGATATGCCTTATCTGCTGCAGACCAAGTTGCAGCTGATAGGCCTTATCTGCTGCTGACCAAAGTTGCAGCTAATAGGCCTTATCCGCTGCTGACCAAAACTCAGCTAATATGCCTTATCTGCTGCTGACCAAAGCTGCAGCTGATAGGCCTTATCCACTGAAGATCAAAGTTGCAGCTGATAGCCTTCTCACTGAAGATCAAACATTGCAGCTGACTGTTCTTGATAAAGCAACCAATACCACTGACAACTTTCTGCAGCTACACTGACACACTCCACGTAGAAATAATGTCATTGGTACGAGAAAATAAAAGACAACAACGCTCTTCTCCAAGCATGCAAACAATGATGCCTTAGAAGACGTTTGAATAAAGTTAACTAGCATAGTTATTATTATTGTCTGTATACGTAGAATAGCTTCAATACAAGATCAACGGTCTGTGTTAGATCTGATCCTTAGAATCAAGGGTCTGTCTTGATTCTAAGTTACTATATAAGTAGTACTTAGATTCATTGTAAAACTACTTTTGCTTAAGAGTTTTCTCAGTAATCTTGTAACACTTGAAGCTTAATACAAATTGCATTTATCAGTATTCTTCTTGTCTACTTGTTTACTTTGATTAAGTTGTGATTGTTTCCGCCAATCTCAACTGGAATTGAACCATCTTGTATTTACCGATCCTACAAGTGGTATAAGAGCTTTGGCTCACAGATTAAACAAACTCACATTTGTTTAATCATTCTCTGGTTCTATTCTTATCTATCTCTTTCCTAAAAGTCACTCATTGTCTAAAAGACAGAAATGGCTCAAAACAATGGATTTGAAGATATTGGAAGCATCAACAGACCACCAAGACTGGTGTCTGGTGAAGATTACGATATGTGAAAGAACAGAATGGAAAGCTTCTTCTGCTATCAGGAATATGGGATGTGGAAATCCATTAAAGATGGACCATACATACCCATGGTGTCCTCTGCTGATTCCGGAGGTGCACTGGTTCCCAAAGAACCCTCCAAGTACTCTGATGAAGATATCAAGAAAATGGAGGTAGACTTCAAAGCCTTGGGAGCCATTCAAATGTGCTTACCAAATGAAGTTTTTCACAACTTCAGAGGTTACAAAATTGCTAAGGAGCTATGGGAGGCTCTTGAGAAGATGTTTGCTGGCTCAGAGGAAGTCAAAGAAAACAGAAGGGACATCCTGAAGCAGCAGTACGAAAACTTCGTCTGGAAGGAAGGTGAGTCCCTAACTGTTTTATATAACAGATTTACTTATCTTGTAGGTGAGCTGTAGTGCTAAAAGGTGAAGCTGGAGAATGAAGATATTCTCAAAAAGTTTATCAGGTCTTTACCTAGCTGCTGGACACTCTACACACTGTCCATTAGAAGAACTGAGAATCTGAAGACTCTCCAAATGACTGAGCTCTTTGGTATGCTGAAAACCTATAAGCTAGAGATGATTCAGGTAAAAGAACGAAGCTCAAGCTATCAAAATGCCTCAACATCCACCACTACCTCTGCCCTCCACTCTGACCACTCAGGTCCTAGTTCCAGCAACTTCTATCCTCCCATTGTCACCCATCCACAAACTCCAACCTCTCAAACAAACACCTCACCATTTCTCCTAGAAGCTCCTCCTCAAACCTCAACCTCTGCTGCTTTTGTCTCTGAAAACTCAAGCAACATGTCCTTTATCAAGGAGGATCTAGAATGCTTCCATCCGGATGACTTAGAAGAAATGGACATACAGCACTCGAATGCCATGCTCTCTATAAGAGCAAAAAGGTTCTACTCTAGAACCGGAAGACCCATTCCAAGCAACAACTCCAACACCAGAGTTGGATTGGATAAAAGCAAACTAAGATGTTACAACTGTAACCAACTGGGTTACTTTGCTAGAGAATGCAACGCACCAAGAGCCAATCCAGCTACTCCTCAATCAAGACAAGCTCACCAAGCCCAACCCAGACAACAACAGTAACAAGCTACTCCTCTAGTTCAAACTGTAGCCTGTGCAACTGTTGGAACTTCTGACTTCGACTGGAGCTTCCAGTATGAAGTGCTGTCTGCCAACAACCAAGCACTTATGGCAGACACAACTGAGATACCGCCTCAGGTATATGAACATCTCTGTTCCCAAGCTTGTATTGATAAGGTGTTAGGCTACAGAAAGCATAATCAAAACCTTATAGATCAAAATGAAGAGTTTCATCAAATGAAAATCTGAATTCATAAAGGTAGAAAACAGTTATAAAGAAAAAATTAACCGCCTAAAGAAAGAGATTTCATTACTAAAACATGAACAAAGCAATCTTGAAACTCAGATTGATGATCTACTGGCTAGACTAAAAGCTACCAAAGCAGAATTGGCAGAACAAAAGTTCATGTTGATAAATATGAATTTGCATCTAAAAATCTGCAAAGACTTTTAGATGCTCAAATTCATGAAAAGGTAAAAACTGGTATGGGGTATCATGGTGAACAATACCAAGCCGTTGCACCTCCTGCTGACTACGTTGCCATCCATGAACCAAGCATCAATATCTCAAATCTTGAAAAGGCCAACCGAGATCTTGATCCTTCAATATATGAACCACTGGTGCAAGAATACACTACCTCATCAGATTCTGAGTCATCTTGCTCAGAGTCCACTAAAACTGTGGAGATCTCATCACAAGTACAAGTACCAAAGCCTTTTCTTAAAGTCATTCAAACAAGTACTCATATTCCTTTACCAGCTGCTCCGGTTCCTATACCATTCAACCAAATCAAAATTAGCAATCCTCCAGAAGGAAGAAAGCAAAATGTTGAAAAAGGGCAGTCTTTAACCTCAAAGCCTCAAAGAAATGTGTTTGACATATGCCATAAGCCTGGAGAAAGAGTTCCATGTGTTTAAAAAACATTGGAAGAAGCTACTTTTGAGCACAACAAAGCTCACCCTTGGAACTTCAAAGACCTTTTCAAAAGAAAGGATTATGTTTGTCTTTCAAGGGACAAACTGGCAAAATCATGCTTTGTCTCTGGAAAATATAACCACACTGCCAGTACTTGCTTTTACTACCTTCATCAGCAAGGAAACCTCAGGCAACGTGCTTTTGAGAAGACAAAGAATAACAAACAGGTAAGAAGGTTTGAAGCAAAGACAACTCAATTCAGAAACTCTCTTTCTCCACCAAGGGAGCAGTTGTCAAAATCTCAACAGACTTGCATCATCTGTGGTGAATAAGACCACTTTGCTACAAATTGTCAATTTAACCCTTTCAACCAGATCCTTCATCAAGCCCCTCAAAGACAAAAGGTAAAGAAGGATCAGCATAAATCGGTTGTTAAACCATCAGCAGCCAGAAAAAATGTTGGTAATCAAGTGAAGCACAAGCAACCTAAAGACAAGCCTTCGGCAGCAACCAAATCTGCTGCTGCTCAAGCAAAACCATCAGTAGCAACAACATCTGCTGCTGATAAGCTTAATTCAGCAGCAACAAAATCTTCTGCTGAGAAGCCAAAGAAATCACTAGCAACAAAATCTGCTGCTGATAAGCTAAAGTCCCCAGCAGCAAAATCTGCTGCTGTTAAAGAACATCCATCAACAGCCAAAGTAAAATCAGTTGCTGACAGAGAAAAGAGAACAAGAAGGCCATTTCCTCAACAATGGAAAGCCAAGATCCCAATTTCTATCACTCCAAGACTCATCATTGGTTCTATTGAATGCACACTTGATGAATCTAACATTCCAATAACCCTTTTCTTCAAGGATGCAAGCTCTTGGACTCCTCCCACTAACTAGATCTCTATCATGTGCTGGGACAGCCAGGTCACAAGAATAACACCTGGGTGGTAGACAGTGGTTGTTCCAGGCATATGGCAGGCAACAGATCCATCCTCTCCAACTTCAGACACTTCAATGGAGGATATGTTGCCTTTGGAAGTGAGTCAAAGGGAGGATCCATTACTAGACAAGGAACTGTGTCCAACGAAATAATGAGCATTGATAAGGTCAACTATGTCAAAGAATTGGACTTCAATCTCATGAGTGTTTCCCAGGTCTGTGACCAAAAGCATTGGATTATCTTCACAGATAAAGAATGCTTCGTACTGTCTCCATGCTTATCCATACCTCCTCCAGAAAATATTTTATTAACTGCTTAGCGAAAAGAGAATCTCTATGTACTAGACATGAATGAAGTCACTCCATCTGGGAGTGTTTCCTGTTTTCTGTCAAAAGCCTCAGTTGATGAATCAGCTCTCTGGCACAGGAGATTAAGTCATGTTAATATAAAAACTATTAACAAACGGGTAAAGGACAATCTTGTCGGAGGGCTTTCTGACAAAGAATTCCAGCCAGAAGACCACTGCATTGCTTGCTTAAAGGGGAAGCAACACAAAAGTTCTCACAAGCCCAAGACCTTGAATACAAATGACACTCCACTACAACTGCTGCACATGGATCTCTTTGGTCCTACAAATGTCATGTCAATGCGCAAGAAGTCATACTGTCTGGTGATAACTGATGACTACACCAAATTCTCATGGTTATACTTCTTGAGAACTAAAGATGAAACTACTGTAATTCTTAAATCCTACATTCTTAGGGTAGAGAATCAAAGCAATCAAAAGGTGAAGATCATAAGGTGTGATCAAGGCACAGAGTTCAAGAACCACACTTTAAACTGTTTCTGTGAAAGCAAGGGGATAGAAAGACAATACAGTGCTCCAAGAACTCCTCAACAAAATGGAGTTGCTGAAAGGAGAAACAGAACTCTAATTGAGTCAGCAAGATCTATGCTGGCTGACTCAAAACTACCTCTCACATTCTGGGCAGAAGCAGTTAGCATAGCCTGCTATGTGCAAAATAGAGTTCTCATCGTCAAGCCCTTCAACAAGACACCTTATGAACTTTGGTTTCAAAGAGTTCCATACATTGGGTTTCTAAATCATTTTGGGTGTCCATGCACCATTCTCATCACAATGGGGTTCTTCCTAAGTTTGGTGCCAAATCTGATGAAGGATATTTTGTAGGCTATTCCTCTCAATCAAAGGCCTATAGAGTATTCAATTCAAGAACAAGAATTGTGGAAGAATCAGCAAATGTGGAATGTAGAGAACACATCATCTGTGAGCAGGGAAAAGGCCCAAATTGGCTCTTTGACATATACTCATTCTCCCAAATATTTGAGCCTCTCATCTTCTCAAATATGGAGTCTACCTCTACACAAACACCTGCCTCCACTTCATCCATTGACTACAGACTAAACTTTCCCAAATCTTCTATCAGACTGAGAAGACCATCCATTGATCATCCATCAGTTGTGGAAGCAATTGAAGCCGGAACAGGACTCTCCAATGTCACCAACAACAGCCTTTCTAACAATGACAATTTAGATAAAGACTTTTCGGTAAATGTTGTAGATCATGTTGATGCTATTGCTGAAAATATTGATGTGGTTACTGATGTTAAAGACTCTTCCACCATGAATGAAGAGACCCCTGATCAAAATCAAAGCAATCTGGAGCAAGGGAAACAGATGGAAGTAGTACCAGCACAGAGGATCCACAAAGAACATCCTCAAGAAAATATTATTCGCCAAGTTCACCAAGGAGTTCTCACAAGAAGCAAATCTCACGAGGCCAATATATGCTTGTTTTCATGTTTTCTATCTCAGGTGGAACCCAATAAAATAGATGAAGCATTGAAACACAGCAGCTTGATTGAGGCAATGAAGGAAGAGTTGCTGCAATTCAAGAGGCAGGATGTCTGGAAACTTGTTGATCTTCCACCAGGTCAATATGCTATTGGCACACGATGGGCTTTCAGGAACAAGCAAGATGAGAGAGGCATTGTAGTAAAAACAAAGCCAGACTTGTAGCTCAAGGCTACACTCAGGAAGAAGGAATTGACTATGATGAAGTCTTTGCTCCTGTTGCCAGGCTGGAGGCCATCAGAATCTTCCTGGCATATGCTGCATCCAAGAATTTCACTGTCTATCAAATGGATGTAAAGAGTGCCTTTCTGTATGGAAAGATTGGTGAGGAAGTATATGTCAAACAACCTCCAGGATTTGTAGATCCTGCACATCCTACTGAAGTGTTTAAACTAGACAAAGCTTTGTATGGCTTACATCAAGCACCAAGAGCCTGGTATGAAACTTTGTCAGGATATCTACTAAGCAACAACTTTGGAAGGGGTACTATTGACCAGACCTTGTTTATCAAAGATGAAGGGGGAGAAATCTTACTAGTTCAAATCTATGTTGATGATATCATATTTGGATCAAAAAGGAAAAAGTTGTGCAAAGACTTTGAGATTCTGATGCACTCAAAGTTTGAAATGAGTTCAATAGGTGAAATAAATTTCGTCTTGGGTCTACAAGTCCTAAATGGAATCTTCATCAGCCAATCCAAATATGTAAAGAGCATTTTAGAAAGATTCAAGATGGCTGACTGCTCTGCTGAAAGAACCCCTATGCAAGTGCACCATCAGCTGACACCAGACAAAGATGGCCAAGACACTGATCAACATCAGTACGGTGCAATGATAGGGTCTCTTATTTATCTCACTACCTCAAGGCTAGATATCATGTTTGCAGTATGTCTCTATGCAAGATTTCATTTAGCTCCAAAGGTTTCACCTCTTCAAGCTGTCAAGAGAATTATTAGATACCTAAAAGGAGCCCTAAGACTTGGGCTTTGGTACTATAAAAATGACAAGTTCAATCTGTATGCATACACTGACAGTGATTATGGGGGATGTAACTTGGACAAAAAGTCCACATCAGGGGGATGTCAGTTTCTGGGAGGAAGATTGATTTCATGGCAGTGCAAGAAGCAAACCTATGTTTCAACTTCTACAGCTGAAGCAGAATACATTGCAGCTTCAAGTTGCTGTGCACAAGTCATCTGGATACAAAATCAAATGTTGGATTATGGGATGACTTTCATGGCAACTCCAATTCACATTGACAACATGAGTGCTATATCAATCACAAACAATCCAGTGCAACACTCCAAGACAAAGCACATTGACATCAGGTATCATTTCATAAGAGATCAAGCTGAGAAAAAGAGGATTATTTTAACCAAAGTTCATACAAATGAGCAATATGCTGATTTATTTACAAAACCTTTTGATGAAGCTAGATTCATATATTTAGTTGAATCCATTGCTATGTTGAACTTTGATTAAAATCTATCTCTAAATTTCTATGTTTAAAATGTGTTTTTGTCTCTTGTTGTAAATAAAAGTTATAAGTCAGCAACATTTTTGTCCTTCATCTGCTGACAGGTTTAATCCTCAGCAGCAAAGGATTTGACACTGACTGCTTTAAGCTATCAGCAGGTCCTGCGGATAGCTTTAAGGCTGTCAGCAGCAACATCCTAGCTGCAGATCATTGAATCCATCAGCAGCAATTGAGTTTGCTGCTGACAGACTTAACCTTTCGCAGCAACCAAGCTTGCAGCGGACATGCTTATTCATCCACATCAACCAAGTTTGCTGCTGATGAGTAAATTTAAGTCCAAATTAACTTTTACCCGCTGTAAAATTTAACGTCAGTCTTTACCATGACTGCCTCGGTGTATTACAACTGTAATAGTAAAAGGTGAATAAGGTTGTACTGTACAAGTCATTTTGCTTTTTCCCTCCTCTGCCGTTATAAGAACAAATTAAATCTCCTTATCACCTCTTCACATTCAATTTCACCCTAAACCCACATCACTTTCTCTCAAGTCCCCACCACATTCAAAGCCTTCCATCCTTAAAACATTCAAAGCCTTCCATATTCTTAAACCTTCAAACCTTCCCTCCAAAATCAAACAACAATGGCAGACATCAATAACCCTGACGACAAGTTCTCCCCGTACCACAACCTTACAACATACTTAACCAAGGGAAAGAAATCTGAAGGATTCGATGATATGATCGACTTCCTATGCCGATCAAAGATCCATTTTTCCCTCACAACCAACCCTACCATATATATCCCTCATATAGAGGATTTCTGGAATACTGCCGTCTACTCTACCAAACAAGGGATTCCCCAAATAAAAGCCAAGGTAGACGGCAAGGACATCATCATATCTGAAGCTACCCTCCGAAAACATCTTAAGCTTCAAGATGAGGGAGCAGCCATCTCATACTCAAAGGACGAGTACATGACGACCTTTGTATCCATAGGGTACACTGGAAATCAAAATGAGTATACAATAGAGAAGGAGCTGATGGGGCCTCTATTTGAAGTATCTCTACCACACTCTTCTCCAATGCATATCTCATAAGAGAAGTGGATGGCATCAAGTGAGCTCCGTACTTGTCTCCGCCTTCCATGGTATGATTACTGGCCTAGGTTTCAACTTTACACACCTCATCTTTGAGGGTTTGAGATATAACCTTCAAGAGGGTGCAAAGCAACAATTTTTTATGTACCCAAGATTCTTGCAGGAGGTTTTCAACCAGGAACTAAAAGAACTTTCAAAACCTGCAAGAATCTACATCATGTTGGGACATAAAAATAATATTTTTCAAAGTATGAGAACTGTTTCCAAAAAGTTCTCAGGGGTTAATGCTCCATTGTTATCTACAATGCTGAACATACAAAGTACCCCGGGTGACAGTTCAGCAATCCCAGCTGATACTGATCCCACACCCTCCACATCACATCCTGAACAACAATCTGCTTCCACCATTCGAACCCCTGTGCATACTACTAAGGATGCACACACCTGTTTTGGATGTTATCATTCAACTGGAACAAAGGGCCCCAGTTGCAACGACATACACCAGAAAAAGGAGCAAGAAGACTCCTTATCTTCTTGTTTCAAAGGCCCAAACCCAACCTCTAAGCCCTCATTCAGAATCCCAATATTCTGATGAGAATACCAAAAGGGATAGCCACAACACTAGAGAGACTTCCTTGGAAGCCTCTTTATTAGGATCAGGATCACATCCCGGATCCATAGAGCAACCCCTTGAGCCATTCCATTATTTCTCTACTCTAAACCTAAGTGCAGAGGCACCTGGTCAAGATGATATACCTTCTCCAACAACCACTATATCGGAGGTATT
Organism: Smallanthus sonchifolius; assembly: GCA_023525975.1. Classification (NCBI taxonomy): domain Eukaryota; kingdom Viridiplantae; phylum Streptophyta; class Magnoliopsida; order Asterales; family Asteraceae; genus Smallanthus; species Smallanthus sonchifolius. Next base: position 18,394,012 of record CM042033.1, read on the forward strand.
GATTGACTTCGCTGCTGGTGCATCCATTTCAGGTTCATCACCCAAGAAGGTTCACTGTGGTAGTATTGATAGAGTGAATGTGGAAAGGGCTATCACTACTCCTGGTACATCAACTGCCCAGGTGGACAGTGATAACATAGCTAAGACCCTAACCACGGCAACTCCCAGTGAGGATGTTTCCTGTGAAACACTCTTCACTGAGAGGAATCCCAGGCGCCAAGAAAACCAGGGTGATGGGGATGCAGAGGCTAGGCCTAAGGCCCCATCTAGCTCCAAGGATTCCACAACTGTGGATAAGGACAGACTGAAACTTCATAACTTGGAATTGACGGCCAGGGTGGCAGTGCTAGAGGCTGAAGTGTCCAAACTAAGACACCAAGTCACTGTGCATGAAACCCATCAATGCCCAACTATGCCTACTCCCTCTCATGTATCAGTGGGAACTCAAACAGATATATCCCTTTTCACTGATGCAACCAAAAAGGGGAGGTGGTTACTAAGGAAGATGATGCTGACATCCTCGAATAATGGATACAAGAGCAGACTATGTTTCAAAGTTCCCTATACAAACCTGCTTTTGTTCAAATCCATAACTTGCTAGACTCAGTAGATGAAGAAGAAGATGTCACTGAGGATTAGAAGTTAGTTGTTCGAGCTGTTGATGAGGTGCTACAAGAAGAAACTCTCCATGAAGACACACCTCCATCATTCAGCCTTCTTCCTGAAGCTGCAGCCATAATAAGTCATTCATCTACCCCCCAACTCTTCCTAACTTCAAAGAAGCTAGAATTTAACTCCATTCTAGCTTGGGGGTATGATGGAATAGCTGAGAGATTCTGGATTGGATGGGAGTTTAGTGGAGTAGAAGAGCTAAACTGGAACTCTCTCAATGCCCTCCAAGTTCTCAATCTGTATCTGACAGAATGCATCAACACTTCATTAGATCTCTCAGCAAAACTTGCAATCAGCAGGTTCTATAACTTAATGGAGGATAATATGCCATGGTTTGAAAGACTACTAACAGAAGCAAAAAGGGTGGCTTATCCTAAATCTTCATCAACAGCAAAACAAAGACTGGTTCCAAGAAGACTTGACCTAATTAGGAGCAGTGATTTAACTAAAGAAGAAATTATCGGTTGGCGAAGATTCCTGTACAGCATAATGGTCACGGACTTGGAAGTGCTAGGATGGGTAAGCACTCCTACCTCTGATTTCACTTTCTTCCTAAACAATGGATCTTCTCTCTCAATCAACATCAAAGAGATCCTACTCCTACCTTCAGACTTCCTACACAAGGTCTTTGAGCTCAGAACACTCATCTGCAACATCAACTCCTTAGAAAGTCAAGAAATGATCAAACTCATCAAGGCTTCTCTTAATAAGGAGGAATTACCTGCAATGACTGACTCTGACTCAGATCTATCCTTCCTCTCTTCACCAACATTCAAAATGACCACAGAAGAAGAATCCAATAGAAGAGAAAAGGAAAAGGTGAAGGATTGTTGGAAAGATGTGACAGGTTTGGAATGGGAGGAAAATGAAGAGAGTGTCCTTCCCTTGTCCATTCCCCAAATTGCCAATGAAGCTGAAGCTGAGATCCCAACAGCATCTACTACACCTACTGTTGCGGTCCATGAAGCTGAAGCAGAGGCATCCAACAAAGATAAGGGAAAGGGACTAATGACCAAAGAAGATGAAGAAAGAATTGAGAAGGACAAAAAAGAAAAGGAGGATAGAAGAAGAAGAAGAAGAAGAAGAGAAGAAGAGGAGATGGCTGAACTAAAGAAAGCTCAAGACAGAATCATAGCCATTCTCCTCAGAGAACAACAGATCCAACTGTATGCAAAACAGTTGGATGATCTGAAAGTAAAAATTCCTGCTGTTCATCAAATTGAAGAAGATGAAGCCCTTTCTCTTCAACTGCAGGAACAATTCAATAAAGAAGAAGAAGAAGAAAGAAGCTAAGTTCAGAATAACTGATTCTGAACTAGCCAAAGAAATGAGAGAGCAATGGGTAAAGGCTCTGGTTTCTCAAGGTGAGGATGTAGACTACCTTGAGAAACTATCAAATAAAGAAATCTACAGAGCCTTCATGGGTCAGTAGGGTCAATTGGCAAACAAGAAAAAGGCTGAAGAAGAAGAAAAAGCCAAACAAAAGTCCAAGAAGACCATTGCCTTTAACCGAAGATCCCATGAAGAAAGGAATATCATGATTGACTTCCTTAAGGCTAGAGGAGAGAGTGGAAAGAGGCTGGGTCCCATGAACTTCATGAACCTGCAAGCCCTCTACCATAAAGTTAAAAAGGATGAGGAAGAAAGACTGGGGAAGAAAGGCTCCAAGAAGAGGGTAATCATTCAAGAAGAAGAAAGGAAAAAAAAGAAACCCAAGCCTTCTCCCTTACCCAACACTTCCTCAATCCAACAATCTTCCACTCTCCATCCTAGACCTCTCTCCTCTCCACCCTCAAAGTCCAAATCCTCACACCCAGCTCCTACTCATCAACAACCTCCCAAAAAAAACAAACCTACTTCCAAACTAGAAGACTCAAGAGAAATAATCAGATAGTCATACAACTCTCAAGACCAATGGTTTGAAGTTTTCAGGGGGAGGACAGAAGTTAAAAGATCAATTTATACATCTGTTGATGTGGTACTTACAGCTTCCAGATTTTGATCTAAGAAGAATGATGGAGCTGGGTGAAGCCAATGAGTCTGAGAATGAAGATGGGAGACATCTGCTACTGGCAATCAAACATCACTTCAACCCCGGCATAGATGAAATCCTTGATGTCAAACCTCTCCAATCCCACTCTCCATTCATCAGCTGGTCCTACAATGCTGAAAAAGGTGAGTTCACATTGACAAATGTTAAAGGACAGAAGATGAGGTGTTCAAGCAAAGCTATCTTCAAAATGGCCAGCAAAGACATCAAGACTCTATCTGAGCTTCCTCTTAACAATCCCAGCAAGGACCAGAGAGGATATGAGGTTGAAAGAATTGTCAGCCACATACAAAAGCTTCAACAACAAAAGCTGTAAGAGAGTTTTGGTAGCATCAGTCTAGGGGGAGTTTGTAGAAATAAAGACTGATGGCTACAAAATTCTCTAAGTACAAATGTTGCTGATCTCAAAGATTGTTGCGGATCGACAAAGTTGCAGCTGATAGGCTTTATCAGCTGAACTGCAGCTGATATGCCTTATCTGTTGCTGACCAAGTTGCAGCTGATAGGCCTTATCCGCTGCTGACCAAAACTGCAGCTGATTTGCCATATCTGCTGCTGACCAAATTTGCAGCTGATAGGCCTTATCCACTGAAGATCAAAGTTGCAGCTGATAGCCTTCTCACTAAAGATCAAACGTTGCAGCTGACTGTTCTTGATAAAGCAACCAATACCACTGACAACTTTCTGCTGCTACACTGACACACTCCACGAAGAAAGAATGTCATTGGTACAAGACAATATAAGACAACAACGCTGTTCTCCAAGCATGCAAACAATGATGCCTTAGAAGACGTTTGAATAAAGTTAACTAGCATAGTTATTATTATTGTCTGTATATGTAGAATAGCTTCAATACAAGATCGACGGTCTGCGTTAGATCTGATCCTTAGAATCAAGGGTCTGTCTTTGTGACATCCGGCAATTTTCAGGTTATTTACCGTTAAACCTTAGAACGCGTTTGCAATTTAATTGTGTGTTTCTTAGACTTAATTTCAGTCAATTAGGTTATTATAAAGTCTAGCAAAGCCCTTCGTATGCATAGGTTTGCATTTCGTGAAATTTCAGAAATTTCGATACCGCGTATCGGTAAAATGCCCGTATTTAACGTTGGTGACGACCCGGTTAACCATAAAAATATCAGTTTTGATGAAAATTATATAAACTGGTTTATATTAGTGGATTATGTGTGAAATTTATGTGCAATGTGTTAAATACCGCTTTCGACGATTTTCGTTGCGTTTTACCCGGTACAATCGCGTACCGGATGAGTTAAAATGAACTGTTAGCAAAAATTATTATTTTCACTAATTATGATAGCAAATAATTAGTGGGTATTTTATATATTTTTATTTTGACGAAAAACCATGTTTAAAGTGGTAACATTTTATAAAAGTGTTGTAGTTTTTATAAAAGATCACCTACATGTGTGTAGAGGTTTATAAAATAAAAGATGGCATCTTTTCTCTCTCCCAAAAATCAGCCATAAAAAGTGGGTCCCACACCCTAATCAAGTGTTAAACACACTCATTTGATTCCTTACACACTTTGTACAAAACTACACTCCACCAAATTTGATCATTCAACTTGCATGAAATTTGAATGGAAGATGTCAAATCCTCTCTCCTCTCTCCTCTCTTGGCTGAATTCATCCCTCACCCCACCTATAAATACCCCTTCAATCTTCACTTCAATCCCACACCTTTCTATCATCTTTTCTCTAAGTGTTCTTTCAAGTGTTCTTGAGTTTTTGGTGTTCTTGGAGCATTTTCTTGAAGATTCAAGAGTGTGGAGCCAAATACTCAACAAAACCATCCATCAACTTGCATTTCACTAGTATCTCCCTTGATTTAGTTCAAGAGGTATGAACCTCATATTTCTTTGCTTCTTTCTTTTTCTTTGATAAAAATAGTGATCCTTGCAAGAGTTGTTCATCACCAACTAAAAGACTTTTTATGAACCATTAAAATTCAGCAAATAAGGGTTTTTATAAAAGGGTTTTAGTATTTATATATGCATGCATGTAGTCATGTGAATGAATGTGTGTTTATGTGTTCATATCTTGCAAAATGATGATGAATAATGTTAGATTCTTGCATGCAAACAAATATTTTGTTATGACCAAGTTAAAACAGAAAAATAAAGTGTATTATTACATAAAAACTTGTTATTTTATGTATGCATCTTAAACCCCTACGTTTGGATGCTTGTTACTAAAGATTGTGGTTTAAAAAGCATGATAAAAGCTAGGTTTGTACATGAATTGTTAGGATTATTTGAAATCTGGAAATAAGGTGATAAATATGATGTATTTTATGTATAATGATCAGCTCTAAAAGGGTATTTTATGTTGTGATGATTAGCTAGAGTTTTGACCATGATTTGTTACAAAAAGGGTGCTTAAATGATGGATTATTACATGTAAAATGATGGATAAGTTAGGTCTGATTATATGGCTGTAAAAAGATTATATTTTATGTTAAAAATCCATATTTTTAATAAATAATATGATCCTTGGTGTTTTGATGCTTTTGGATAACATTTTAGGCATGACTAGTCGTAAAATCGGTGTTTTCCGCCTTGAAAAATGAATGCTAGTTAGGTCTGATTTCAAACAGCAAATTAAACTTATTTTATGACATATTTTCAGCTAATAATGTATATGATGAGTTAGTGTTATGACCCATGTGTTTACTTATGTGGTATGATGTTTCGGTTATCGCATATGTGCTAGAAATTGCCATGTATAGGTACTTTATGTCAAAATAATGAAAGATTGTTTTGTTTGATGAAATATATTTTATTAAGTATATTTTGATGATATATGATGTTATATGAACTCATGTGTTAGAAATTTGGAAGTTTGTTCCTTAAAAGTTAGTCGTTTTGCTTGAAAAGTGCTTATGTGCAAATATTGTGATTTTAGTGTTTTCACATGTGATTTAGAACTCATAAGCATATGTATGAGTAGATATATATATGTTATTAGTTTCATACTTTCATGTTGATCGTTGTTAGGTGATAACACTTGAAGTCTTCGTATGTGTGTATGATACACCATTTTTCGTTAAAAACATAACCGCGTGTCGAAGTCACCAACGGGTCGTTCAAATAAATATTTTCTTAAAAATATTACAAGTCTAAGTAGGTTGGGTGAACAACTTGCTAGTAAGACGTGAGTTTCAATTAGTAATGTACCCCTCATGTTTAGGGCACCGTTAGCGTTCGTGGGCGTATTTTTGCTAGCACTCATTTTTCCGTCGTTCGTTATCAAGGTGAGTTTTCACGGCCCCTTTTTAAACTATTTTGTTGCTTTATAAACTATGGGGGAAGAACATGCTTTCGTTCGTTTATCATGATACTGGCCTTACGTTATGTGTTCGTTTGATGGTCTCGAGTAAGGGCTTTCGTTATGTGTTCATGTATGTCGTTCATGAATAGCCCCGCCGTTATAATCATTAGCCTCGTGTAGGCCGCAAGGTGTGTTGATAGATCTATTTGGGACTGACTGCCCACTCTCGTGATCAGTAGCGCTGATCGGTCGTTCGTACGAGAGAATATATTTTGAAAGGATTCGTGGGGACATGTTGTATTCGTGTCTCGGTTTGATTATAAGCTCTAGGTACTGTCATCATGTTGTATTCCTTGCAAGCTTATGACATATCACATGTTTGTCCAAGTTACTTGATAGTTCGTTAAATTCGTTTATGTTATCGTTAAACCCGTGAAACTCGCTCAACTTTATGTTGATGTTTTTAAGCATGTTTTTCAGGTACTTAGATGCTCTCGCGCGGTTATGAAAACGGGCTTTTGGGCAAACGCTTGCATCGGATTTCTGTTGGGACATTTTAAACTTTATTTTGGATCCTCGTGTGTTGGATCATTAAAACTCGTGTTTTAAATTTCAATGCTTTTAAATTTGGATAAATGTAAGACTTTTCTTTTATCTCGTTGAACATTTCCGATGTTTTAAGTAAATGTGTTTGCTTATTATCATTGGGCTCCAACTTACGTGACCACCATGCTTACGTCTCGTTTTCGCTGCGAATCGTCGTTTTCGGGGTGTGACAGAAGTTGGTATCAGAGCCCATGGTTATAGCGAACTAGAAAATGTTTTTCTTAAAAATCTAGACTATAACTTTTAAAATTGGGTTTTTGGGTTAAAGACGTTTTCATACCGCATGCATCTTATATTAGGAGTAAGTGTTATTATTAATTAGATATAATAGAATATTCCTTTGTTCCTCATGTTCATTAGTTGTATGCATGCGTATGTGCTTACGTATAAGATATCCTCTTTACCCCTTACGTGCCTTAAATGTGTTGCATACGTACGTGCTTACATTTATTGGCAAAATTATTCACACCATGTATATATTTCATGCCACAGATGTCTCTTTCACCTTCCGTCATCTCGATCTCGTCTGATAGTGAGCCAGAGTCCACACCAGTTTCACCGATGTCTCCAAATTCGGTATTTGATTTCGGATTTGACCCGAACATGCCGGATTTTGCTAATCACCCGTATTATGGGAATGGGTGGATAGGAGAATCTGAAGATGAAGAGGTACCATCTAATGAAGAAGAGCCTAGCGAAGAGGAATCTGATGATGAAAAGGAGTCTAGTGAGGAAGAGCCAGTTGAGACAAGTCCGTTGGTTAAGAAACCTATGGAGGAGACTCCAGCTAGTGTTGAGCCTATTCCAGTGATCCCCGAGACTATTAGCCCTGTCCATGAGAACGATGACGCTATGACTGCCATTGAGCCTGTTAGGCCAACAACGGTAGAATTACGTTTTCCATCTCATCGATCTTATCGTGAACATCCTGAAGGTCCACTTCTGAAGTTTACTGCTAGGAAATCAGTGTCACCGGCTAAGAAGAGAAAGCTAGCCGAAAGAGATGATGATGATTCGGCAACCGTTGGTTATATCGTTGAGCGTCCTCCTAAGAGGACAAGACCTTTTGTCGCCAGAAAATGGGATTGGCTGTCCGAGCAAGTGCGTGAATGGACGAATGAAGAGGGCGTACCGATTATTCGCCATATTGGTGAGTCCTCTTCTTCTCAGAGGATGCTACCCCTCACTGGTCAGCCCATCGAGCGCACAGTGCCCTTGCTAGCTGCTCGATGTGCCCGTGAGGAGTCGAGGATAGATTCCATTGGAGTTAGCATGGATAGGATTACTCGTAGGTTTAAGCGTGTGGATGGCTATGTGAAACTTATGAAGAAAGATCAAGTTCAGGCCCGAGAAGATATGGCTGAATTGAGGAGAAGGTTGGAAGGGAGCGAGAAGAAGGCCGAAGAAGCAATAAAGATGGCCGAGGAGGCTACCGCGAGAGCCATGGAAGCGGAAGTCAGAGAGGTTGAGGCCTTACAGCGTGTGGATGCACTTGAGGAGCACCTCGAGGACTCTCTAGCCCTTGCAGTTACGTGTGTTCTGATCGCCGCCACTGTTGCTCGCATCGGTGTTTTCCCGCGCCACACCCGTTAGTTCATGTCTTTGGGGATGTTGTTTCTTTTGATTTCATGTCTTTTCATTTTGTTATATTGGAGAAACTTGTTAGGGTTTGGTCGTATACCACGCCCATTTTTGTAATCATTTGGTTTAATGATGTATCTAAGTTTGAACTCTAATTTTTAACAAAAATGACATGAAGTGGTTGATTTTGGTTTATCGTGGTGTTTGTTAAGTTATTTTCGTACATACATGAATGGCATGGATATTGCGTGATATATATTGTCTCACTCGTTGTATTGTTTGTATTGGGAAAAGGAACATGCCACCGCGGAGAGAAAACCAAAATGCTAACCCACTCCCCACTACGGCCGAGGAATTGGCCCAGTTGATTTCGCAACATGTCAACACCGCCCTCGCTAATAGGACGATCAACCAGAACATGAAGCAGGCGAACCATATTGAAGGGTGCTCTTATAAGACCTTTCAAGCATGTCATCCCCGACTCTTTTCTGGAACTGAAGGACCAATCGGCATTGTCCGCTGGATTGAGAAAATGGAGTCTGTGATGATCATAAGTAACTGTACTGCAGCTCAACGCGTGAAGTATGCAACAAGTTCATTTCAAGATGAAGCTCTAACCTGGTGGAATACTCAAATTCAGGGTCTCGGTGAGGCTAATGCCTATGGTCTCACTTGGGATCAGTTGAAGGAAATGTTGCTGCGTGAGTATTGTCCACGCAACGAAATTCAAAAATTAGAAGCGGAATTCTGGAATTTGACCATGGTAGATGCTGAGGTAAGGGAATACACGTCCAAGTTTCATCAATTGGCACGACTTGTACCCCATCTCGTAACACTGGAGCACAAAAGAATTGAGCGTTATATCTGGGGCTTGGCACCTCAGATCCGTAGTATGGTGACGTCAGCAAACCCTACGACTATTCAGAGTGCTGTGCAATTAGCACACTCCCTGACTGACGATGCTGTTCGTATGGGGACATTGAAGAAGAGTGGTTCAGGGAAGAAGCCAGTGGAAGTTGTTGATAAAACGACTGAGAAAGGAAAACTGCCAACTGAAGGAAAGCGTAAGTGGTCTGAAGGATCTGGGAGTCATGCTAGTAACTCTCAGAACAAAAGGAGGAATCAGGGAAGGATGTATGCAGCCAACACCATGGAAACAAGAAGGTATCAGGGTCCTAACCCAAAGTGCAACAAATGTGGTTATTTTCACACTGGTCAGTGCAACGTCTGTGAACGTTGTGGCAAATTTGGACATCAAGCCCAAACCTGCCGTGTGAAATTGGGTGTGAAGAAAGAAGAATCGAACCATGGATGTTTTGAATGTGGAACTGTAGGGCATTTTAGGAAGGATTGCCCAAAACTGAAGAACCAGGGAAATCGTGGCAGAGCATTCGCGATGGAGGCCAAGAAAGCACGAAAGGATCCATCGGTTGTTACCGGTACGTTTCTCATAAATGACCGTTATGCTTACATTTTATTTGATACCGGAGCCGATAAAAGTTTTGTTTCCAAAAACTTTGAGCCTTTTCTTAGCTCAAAATCAAGTAAATTAGATGTTAAGTATTCTATAGAGTTAGCTAACGGAAAATTAATAGAAGCCGACGAAGTTTTTCGTGAGTGTACCTTGCGTTTGGGAGATCGTATGTATAGTATTGACCTTTTACCAGTAGAACTTGGAAGTTTCGATGTCGTTATTGGCATGGATTGGTTATCAAAGAATCATGCAGAGATTGTGTGCGATAAGAAGATAGTTCGTCTTCTACCTTCGACTGGTGAACCGTTGGAAATTCAAGGTGATGAGAGTGCCCCTTTGAGAATCGTTAATATGATGAAAGCTCAGAAGTATTTGCGAAAAGGATACCCAGCATACTTAGCCCACGTGGTTGACACTAGGGTTGAGGAGCAGAAGCTTGAAGAGATCCCTGTAGTTCGTGATTACCCGGAGGTATTTCCTGTAGAGTTACCTGGATTGCCACCGCAAAGGTAAGTCGAGTTCAGGATTGACCTAGTGTCCGGAGCAGCGCCGATAGCTCGATCTCCTTATCGTTTGGCACCATCTGAAATGCAAGAGCTATCCAAGCAATTGCAAGAATTGTTGGATAAAGGTTTTATAAGACCGAGTTTCTCGCCCTGGGGAGCGTCGGTTTTATTCTTGAAAAAGAAAGATGGTTCTATGCGGATGTGTATCGATTATCGAGAATTGAACAAGCTTACCATCAAGAATCGGTATCCATTACCGAGAATCGACGACTTGTTCGATCAGCTGCAAGGATCGAGTTATTATTCGAAGATCGATTTACGTTCAGGCTACCATCAATTGAGGATTGTTGAAGAAGATATTCCGAAGACTGCATTCCGAACCCGGTATGGTCATTACGAGTTTTTGGTCATGCCTTTTGGTTTGACAAACGCTCCTGCGGTATTCATGGATCTCATGAATAGAGTGTGCAGACCATACTTGGACAAGTTCGTGATAGTGTTTATCGATGATATACTCATCTATTCACGGACCAAGGAAGAGCACGAACACCATCTGAAGCTGATTTTGGAGATGTTGAGGAATGAGAAGCTATATGCTAAACTTTGCAAATGCGAGTTCTGGATCCGAGAAGTTCATTTTCTTGGACACGTTATCAATGAAAAGGGTATACACGTGGACCCAGCAAAGATTGAGGCAATTAAAAATTGGGAAGCGCCGAAGAGTCCGACCGAGGTACGACAATTCCTAGGTTTGGCGGGTTACTATCGAAGGTTTATTGAGAATTTCTCCAAGATAGCGCAATCCCTAACGCTATTGACCCAGAAGGACAAGGAGTATATCTGGGGAGAAAAGCAAGAGGCAGCGTTTCAATTGTTGAAAAAGAAGCTGTGCAGTGCCCCTATCTTGTCTCTTCCTGAGGGGACAGATGGATTCGTGGTGTACTGTGATGCCTCTCGCCAAGGTCTTAGTTGTGTCCTAATGCAGAATGGAAAGGTCATAGCTTATGCGTCTCGTCAACTCAAGGTGCATCAACACAATTATGCGACACATGATTTGGAACTGGGTGCGGTGGTTTTTGCACTCAAAATTTGGAGGCACTACCTTTACGGTACTAAGTGCACAATTTTTACAGATCATAAGAGTCTCCAGCACATTTTTGACCAGAAAGAGCTGAATATGAGGCAGAGACGTTGGATGGAATTGCTCAATGACTACGATTGTGATATTCGTTATCACCCAGGCAAGGCTAATGTCGTGGCCGATGCCTTGAGTAGGAAGGAGCGAGTCAAGCCCTTACGCGTGCGTGCGTTAGGATTGACCATTTACACAAACCTCACAGCTCAGATTCGTGATGCACAACAAGAAGCTCTAAAGGAAGAGAATTTAAAGGATGAAAATCTTCGTGGTATGGTTAGAGAACTTATACCCAAGTCTGACGATGCCTTGTATTTCATGGATAGAATATGGGTGCCTCTGGCAGGCAATTTACGAGAAATGGTTTTGGATGAGGCCCATAAATCAAGATATTCGATTCACCCAGGATCGACAAAAATGTATAAGGATATCAAGGAGCACTACTGGTGGCCGAACATGAAGGGTGATATTGCTTCATACGTTGGTAAATGTTTGACTTGCGCAAAAGTCAAGACCGAATACCAAAAGCCTTCTGGACTTCTGTAACAACCGGAGATTCCGCAGTGGAAATGGGACTGTATTGCCATGGATTTCATCACCAAATTACCCCGAACGTCTAGTGGCTATGATTCCATCTGGGTAATTGTGGATCGTTTGACGAAATCGGCACATTTCCTACCCGTGAAAGAATCTTACCGAATGAAGAAATTGGCCAGCATATACCTTAAGGAAGTAGTATCCCGACATGGTGTTCCGACTTCGATCATCTCCGATAGAGATAGTCGTTTCACATCGAAGTTTTGGCGGTCACTACAAAAAGCCTTGGGTACTCGTTTGGATTTAAGCACTGCGTATCATCCACAGAGTGATGGTCAAAGTGAGAGGACCATCCAGATTTTAGAAGACATGCTCCGTGCCTGCGTAATTGACTTTGGTGGAAGTTGGGATACTCACCTACCGTTGGCTGAGTTCTCTTATAATAACAGTTACCAAACTGGATTGAAAGCCGCTCCGTTTGAAGCCCTGTATGGGAGAAAATGTCGCTCACCGCTTTGTTGGGCAGAAGTTGGTGACAAGCATATAACTGGACCAGAGCTTATCCAGGAAACTACCGATAAGGTTTTCAAGATCCGTGATCGTTTGAAGGTTGCCCAGGACCGTTAGAAGAAATACGCTGATAGAAGAAGGAAACCATTAGCATTCCAAGTGGGAGACAGAGTTATGCTGAGGGTCTCTCCTTGGAAGGGGGTAGCTAGGTTTGGCAAGCATGATAAGCTTAGCCCCCGCTACATTGGACCTTACAAGATTATTGCTCGTGTAGGGCCAGTTGCTTACCGACTGCAGTTACCGCGAGAACTGAGTGGAGTTCATAACGTATTCCATGTGTCCAATCTGAAAAAGTGTTTGTCTGATGAGACTCTCGTGATACCTCCAAAGGAAGTGTGTGTTGACAACAAGCTTCATTTTCGTGAAGAGCCCGTGGAGGTCTCGGATTGGAAGATTCACAAGACCAGGCGAAGCCGTATTAAGTTGGTCAAGGTCAGATGGAATTCAAAGCGTGGTCCCGAGTTCACGTGGGAACGTGAAGATGAGATGAAACGGAAGTACCCTCAATTGTTTAAGTCTGCACGTAACCAGGCTTCGTAGCGTAAAATTTCGGGACGAAATTTCTTTAAGGAGGGGAGGCTGTGACATCCGGTAATTTTCAGGTTATTTACCGTTAAACCTTAGAACGCGTTTGCAATTTAATTGTGTGTTTCTTAGACTTAATTTCAGTCAATTAGGTTATTATAAAGTCTAGCAAAGCCCTTCGTATGCATAGGTTTGCATTTCGTGAAATTTCATAAATTTCGATACCGCGTATCGGTAAAATGCCCGTATTTAACGTTGGTGACGACCCGGTTAACCATAAAAATATCAGTTTTGATGAAAATTATATAAACTGGTTTATATTAGTGGATTATGTGTGAAATTTATGTGCAATGTGTTAAATACCGCTTTCGACGATTTTCGTTCCGTTTTACCCGGTACAATCGCGTACCGGATGAGTTAAAATGAACTGTCAGCAAAAATTATTATTTTCACTAATTATGATAGCAAATAATTAGTGGGTATTTTATATATTTTTATTTTGACGAAAAACCATGTTTAAAGTGGTAACATTTTATAAAAGTGTTGTAGTTTTTATAAAAGATCACCTACATGTGTGTAGAGGTTTATAAAATAAAAGATGGCATCTTTTCTCTCTCCCAAAAATCAGCCATAAAAAGTGGGTCCCACACCCTAATCAAGTGTTAAACACACTCATTTGATTCCTTACACACTTTGTACAAAACTACACTCCACCAAATTTGATCATTCAACTTGCATGAAATTTGAATGGAAGATGTCAAATCCTCTCTCCTCTCTCCTCTCTTGGCTGAATTCATCCCTCACCCCACCTATAAATACCCCTTCAATCTTCACTTCAATCCCACACCTTTCTATCATCTTTTCTCTAAGTGTTCTTTCAAGTGTTCTTGAGTTTTTGGTGTTCTTGGAGCATTTTCTTGAAGATTCAAGAGTGTGGAGCCAAATACTCAACAAAACCATCCATCAACTTGCATTTCACTAGTATCTCCCTTGATTTAGTTCAAGAGGTATGAACCTCATATTTCTTTGCTTCTTTCTTTTTCTTTGATAAAAATAGTGATCCTTGCAAGAGTTGTTCATCACCAACTAAAAGACTTTTTATGAACCATTAAAATTCAGCAAATAAGGGTTTTTATAAAAGGGTTTTAGTATTTATATATGCATGCATGTAGTCATGTGAATGAATGTGTGTTTATGTGTTCATATCTTGCAAAATGATGATGAATAATGTTAGATTCTTGCATGCAAACAAATATTTTGTTATGACCAAGTTAAAACAGAAAAATAAAGTGTATTATTACATAAAAACTTGTTATTTTATGTATGGATCTTAAACCCCTACGTTTGGATGCTTGTTACTAAAGATTGTGGTTTAAAAAGCATGATAAAAGCTAGGTTTGTACATGAATTGTTAGGATTATTTGAAATCTGGAAATAAGGTGATAAATATGATGTATTTTATGTATAATGATCAGCTCTAAAAGGGTATTTTATGTTGTGATGATTAGCTAGAGTTTTGACCATGATTTGTTACAAAAAGGGTGCTTAAATGATGGATTATTACATGTAAAATGATGGATAAGTTAGGTCTGATTATATGGCTGTAAAAAGATTATATTTTATGTTAAAAATCCATATTTTTAATAAATAATATGATCCTTGGTGTTTTGATGCTTTTGGATAACATTTTAGGCATGACTAGTCGTAAAATCGGTGTTTTCCGCCTTGAAAAATGAATGCTAGTTAGGTCTGATTTCAAACAGCAAATTAAACTTATTTTATGACATATTTTCAGCTAATAATGTATATGATGAGTTAGTGTTATGACCCATGTGTTTACTTATGTGGTATGATGTTTCGGTTATCGCATATGTGCTAGAAATTGCCATGTATAGGTACTTTATGTCAAAATAATGAAAGATTGTTTTGTTTGATGAAATATATTTTATTAAGTATATTTTGATGATATATGATGTTATATGAACTCATGTGTTAGAAATTTGGAAGTTTGTTCCTTAAAAGTTAGTCGTTTTGCTTGAAAAGTGCTTATGTGCAAATATTGTGATTTTAGTGTTTTCACATGTGATTTAGAACTCATAAGCATATGTATGAGTAGATATATATAAGTTATTAGTTTCATACTTTCATGTTGATCGTTGTTAGGTGATAACACTTGAAGTCTTCGTATGTGTGTATGATACACCATTTTTCGTTAAAAACATAACCGCGTGTCGAAGTCACCAACGGGTCGTTCAAATAAATATTTTCTTAAAAATATTACAAGTCTAAGTAGGTTGGGTGAACAACTTGCTAGTAAGACGTGAGTTTCAATTAGTAATGTACCCCTCATGTTTAGGGCACCGTTAGCGTTCGTGGGCGTATTTTTGCTAGCACTCATTTTTCCGTCGTTCGTTATCAAGGTGAGTTTTCACGGCCCCTTTTTAAACTATTTTGTTGCTTTATAAACTATGGGGGAAGAACATGCTTTCGTTCGTTTATCATGATACTGGACTTACGTTATGTGTTCGTTTGATGGTCTCGAGTAAGGGCTTTCGTTATGTGTTCATGTATGTCGTTCATGAATAGCCCCGCCGTTATAATCATTAGCCTCGTGTAGGCCACAAGGTGTGTTGATAGATCTATTTGGGACTGACTGCCCACTCTCGTGATCAGTAGCGCTGATCGGTCGTTCGTACGAGAGAATATATTTTGAAAGGATTCGTGGGGACATGTTGTATTCGTGTCTCGGTTTGATTATAAGCTCTAGGTACTGTCATCATGTTGTATTCCTTGCAAGCTTATGACATATCACATGTTTGTCCAAGTTACTTGATAGTTCGTTAAATTCGTTTATGTTATCGTTAAACCCGTGAAACTCGCTCAACTTTATGTTGATGTTTTTAAGCATGTTTTTCAGGTACTTAGATGCTCTCGCGCGGTTATGAAAACGGGCTTTTGGGCAAACGCTTGCATCGGATTTCTGTTGGGACATTTTAAACTTTATTTTGGATCCTCGTGTGTTGGATCATTAAAACTCGTGTTTTAAATTTCAATGCTTTTAAATTTGGATAAATGTAAGACTTTTCTTTTATCTCGTTGAACATTTCCGATGTTTTAAGTAAATGTGTTTGCTTATTATCATTGGGCTCCAACTTACGTGACCACCATGCTTACGTCTCGTTTCCGCTGCGAATCGTCGTTTTCGGGGTGTGACAGTCTTGATTCTAAGTTACTATATAAGTAGTACTTAGATTCATTGTAAAAGTACTTTTGCTTAAGAGTTTTCTCAGTAATCTTGTAACACTTGAAGCTTAATACAAATTGCATTTATCAGTATTCTTCATGTCTACTTGTTTACTTTGATTAAGTTGTGATTGTTTCCGCCAATCTCAACTAGAATAGAACCAACTTGTATTTACCGATCCTACAGCCTGATTACTAAATAATTTGGCCATTATTTTCTTTTGAAACATTCTCTTTATGATAATTAAATAAAATAAATAAAAGGTTCTTATTTATTTATCCAATTATCTATTTTTTTAACTTATTATTTTCATCTACTTATTAATTCACAAACAAGAGTAAATTTCAACTACTTAGTTATTTACAAACAAAAGGCACAAATCAGTTATTCATGTACACCTTATTCTAAAATACCTGCAAAACTTTCTCACTATCTCGCACCTTCGAAAATGTATGACCTTACTAGTCACTTCAAGGAAATGAATCATTTCGCGTAGGCGTTAACCATCCATATAAACCTCAACAAGAATTAAAAAAAAATAATACCCAACTACCTACCTTATACATGAAACTCCAAGCAACACGCTTGTCCGCAAAATTCACATTACTCATACGATTCAATTATTTACATATGGACATTCACAATATACATGAAACTAAACTTTTTACATTACACACGAAACTTGATTGTTCACATTATACATGAAACTTGGTTGTTTTCAATATACATGATACTAGATTGTTCACGTTATTGATGAAACTTGATTGCTTGCAATACATATGATACTAGATTGTTCACACGATACATGATACTTGATTGTTTGCAATATGCATGATACTATAATATTTACGTTATACATGAAACTTGAGTGTTTACTGTTAGGACATGTTTTGTAACTGTTGATAAAATTCTGTGTAAGTTCTGCTAGAGGCGAACTTAACAAGTTCGCCTAGCCTATCAGAGGCGAACTTATTAAGTTCGCCTAGTATATCAGAGGCGAACTTATTAAGTTCGCTTAGCCTATTAGAGGCGAACTTAATAAGTTCGCCTAAGCATCTTTTAGGCGAACTTATTAAGTTCGCTTGGTGCAGAACAGTAGTTTATAAATAGACAAATCAGAGTAGACAGATTAGAGACTGAGAGAATTTTTGTAATCATTGTAACCTGATATCTTGGTGGAAATACAAAGAGTTTATTTACATCGTTGTTGTTGATTGAGTTACACGAGCACGTTGATCATGGATTCCGCACGTTATCACTGTGTCGTACCGCGAGTCTAGAGATCCGTCACACACCGAATTAGGGACCTACAAGTGGTATCAGAGCTATTGCTCTTGATTAGCAGAAGATTTGTGGTGTTTTCGTGTCCAATCAACATCAAATTCATCATTTTTGAGTTTTTCATTTCAATGGAGTTTTCAAGACTATTTTGATTATGATTTGGTGATTTTGAAGACGAAATTGATCCGATAAGACGTTTCTATTTGACAAATTACATAATCCTACGGTCCAATTTTGTTTAATTCCTTCAACATAGTGAATTATGAAGATTTTTGGTCATTTCTGGTTCGCGGTCTCTGTTTGAATGGTTCTTGATTTTGAATCTGCTGAAGCAAGCGAACTTAACATTCCGTTGCAGGCGAACTTATAGGCGAACTTAATAAGTTCGCTTCACTCAGTATTAGGCGAACTTAATAAGTTCGCTTGGTGAAGATCAGGCGAACTTAACAAGTTCGCTTCGGGTCAAGTTCGCTCAGTCAGGCGAACTTATTAAGTTTGCTTGTACAGTATCAGGTGAACTTAGCTAGTGTTCTTAAAAAAAAAAAAGTATTTTGGCGGGAAATTTCTTTTTGTCCAAATTTTTTAGGGAAAGTTTATATAGTCGTTTTGAATCATTTTTGAAATTTTGAAGTTTTGAAATTTAAAAAAAAAGAGTATTTTGGCGGGAAATTTTTTTCTGGATATTTTCACAAAAATTTCAAAATGTCAATTTCATGTGATGATATTGAGATTGAAACTATGCCACCGAGACTTTTTTGCATATCAGATTTCCGTACCTGGAAAGTCCGGTTCGAACAGTTCGTATCAGAAACTGATGAAAACTTTTGGACATCCATATTTGAAGGATATGTGCATCCTACTTATGACTATATGGGATATTATGATGTTCCTAAACCAGTGACAGCTCTTACTAAAGTAGAAAAGCAGAAGTTTGATCGAGAGATGAAAACGCGTGAAACTTTAACAATGTCTTTACCTAAAGAAATCATTCATAGTCTCGGGAAGTGTCCAACTTCAAGAGAACTATGGGAAGCTTTGAAGAAAAAGGGTGAAGCAACTTCTCAAGCGTTTGTAGTCTTGATCAACGAAGTATTGGAAAAGCCGAGTTATTCTCAAAGTGATTCTTCTGCAGATTTAACTGATAGTGAGAGTATTCGTTCTGGTGAAAGTACTCAATCTACTGAGACTAATGTGATGAGTGAAGAAAGTTTTCAGACAGTTGAAGATGATCTGAGTGAATTAGAAACTGATGCAGAGCCTGTCATTGTTGATCAAAAGAGTGAAGCTGATGATGACGTATTCATGGCTCCTGGTGCATCTTCTTCAGAAGTAAAACCTGAGGTATTTTCTAACTCTGAAACGTTTTGTTCTAACTGTATTTCAGTTAAGGATAAAATGATGAGGGTTATGGATGACAACGTAAACCTCATTTGTGATATGAAATCGATGCACACGGTAAATCAGAAATTAAAAGATAATGAGAATGTGTGTATTGAGAGAATAGAATCACTGAAGAGGGATATAAATTCTCTGACTTTAAAGACTAAAGAGCAGGCATATCACCTGGATATGTCCTTTGCAGAAATTGAGAAAAGAAATAAGGATCTTGTTGAGAAAGATAAAGAACTAGCTGAATCTAAAGCAGCGGTAATCAAATTGCATAGAAAATTAGAAAGCTTTGCAAATTCATCATTCTTATTAGGATATTATCATGAGAATACTGAAGAGGGGAAGGGAACTAGTGGTATTGGTTATGTTCCTCCACCATTCAACGGAAATTATTCAGTTACACTGAGATTATAAAATATGAGGATTTAGATCCTAAGACTCTGTTGAAGGTGAATCCAGTCACATGTGAAGATATGGTGTATTCTTATGAGAGTGATGATGAATATTTTGATGAAGCTAAGGTAGAGGGGATACCGGAAGAGATTAAGAAAGAAGACTCAAAGGTTGATTCTAATTCATCTGGAAATTATACATTTGGAAGTTCTTCAAATTCAAGGAGAGTTCCATATGTCAGAGATTATAAAGACATGCGTACATGTTTTCATTGTAATGAGAAAGGACACATTGTGGTGAACTGTCCTTACAAAAATAAAGGAAAGAAGCATGTAGTTCCTGAGAAGATGAAGCCTGAATCAAAACCTGTTACAAAATCTGGAGTTCCAGAGAAAATAAAGCAAAAAGAAGTTCATGTAGGAGAATCTTCTTCAAGTGCAGCTTAACATGTGAAGATTCCTTATATGAGAGATTATCGTGAGACGAGATCTTGCTTTTCTTGTGGTCTTGTGGGTCACATCAGGATTGATTGTTCTCACAAAGCCAAAGGTAATCGACTAGTTACTCCAGAAAAGGTAAGAACTCATGGTAAGCCTTATGTTAACCCAAATGTGGTTAAACCTCGTGATACACCAAAGAGTAATTCAAAATCTGAGGTTAGGCTTTCTAGACCTCAAAGACGGAGGAGAAACAGAAGATTGAGAAAACTTTTAGAACAACAATAGTTTTCACAATCTAAACATTTTTCAAATGAACGAAAATGTTCAAACACTTCACATT
Organism: Smallanthus sonchifolius; assembly: GCA_023525975.1. Classification (NCBI taxonomy): domain Eukaryota; kingdom Viridiplantae; phylum Streptophyta; class Magnoliopsida; order Asterales; family Asteraceae; genus Smallanthus; species Smallanthus sonchifolius. Next base: position 18,414,044 of record CM042033.1, read on the forward strand.
TTAAGCAAAAGGAACTTAATGAAAAGAAGTATGTTTGGAAATCTAAAGTTTCTGTTTCTGACTCGTCGGAACAATCTCCGAAAATTGATGAGAGATTCGATTGTGAATGGAGTGAGGTTTATTATTTTGATACAGATGGACGACCCATGACTACCATGGCTTTGGTCCCAATTTCAAATTAATGTTTCTTGTTAGTTGTGCAGGATTTACCAAGAGGGGCTATTAATACCATTTTGGTTGTTGATAGTAGTGGTTCTTAGCACATGATAGGGAATGGCATCTGCATGAGTACCGAGTTGTTGATAACTAAGTAATCTATTTGTTTCAACGACTTGATGCTCAAGGGGGAGAATATGTCACACACAATGTTTTGGAAACAGTTTTACAAAGTCCAAAGGATAACCTGAAACTTAGGATGACGATTGTGAGCATAAAGTCGTTGATGCAACCATTTGACTAGTTGAGGGGGAGTCTACAGGACAGGGGGAGTACAGAACTGTGTTGGTGACAGAAGCAAAGGCATTCAATTACATTACATCGGTTTGAGTTTTTTAATTGATTGACTTGCTTAATCCTGAGTAACCAAGTAAAATGTTTTTCTTAAAATATTTTCATGGAAGTTTTTATTTTCATTTGTTTTACTTTCTTTGAAAAAAGATTTTGAAAAAGACAAACAAATTGAAAAAGTTAAAATCGACATTACTTGAAGTTAAAGAAGAGATGATAGTACATCAGTAGATGTTCTTTCACACATGACCTTAGATTGACTGGTTGGTGCTTTATGTTAATATATCTGAAGTATATGTTTTGAGCTAAACTTTAGAGACTGCACAAATAGGAAATGATAGTGTTGTGTATGCATATAATTTGAATTGTCAGTAGACTAAAAGCGTCAATGAACCATTAGTAGTGTGAAAACATAATTACATATGTTACAACTGTGATTTAAACCCATGTTATGCCTGAGTGTGTGCGTTTAAAGATCACTATCTGATAAAGAACATTAGCTTTTAATAAAGATTTTCCTATGAGATCAGTTTCGGGTTATGTCCTTAGCACTATTCATTCGATTTGCTTCAGTGCCCATGTCCCGAAAAGCATGCAATTTGAAGTAATATCAAGATATGTACTTGACAACATCTGTCAAACATATACTAGCCCTTGGATCATATTAATAAATCATCTTTACTGATTCCATTGAATTCATAATCCAGATAACAGTTGGATCCACGTACCTGAATCTTATGATTCCACATCTATAAGCCAAGACATTGAATCATTCGATTATGAATCTTATTGATTCCTATACAATCCAATTTGGATTCTGCTATTCGTGTGCTAAGTGATGTCTCCTCATTCTGGAAATTTGGATAATCTTTAGTAAAATCTCATATGTCTTGAAGATAGTGCATTGACTTTCTTTTGGCATACTAGTGGGGTACACGTTGTATTTCATACTTAAATGGTACCTTAACTCACAAGAAAGTGGGAATGAGATGCTTCAGTTTCAAATCTTATAATATTGACAATTTGAATTTGTGTGTCATAGCGTGATCCTATTTTCTTTGAATGTTTATCGAGTATCATAACATGCAATATGAAAGTCTTTAAAAGATAGAGTGTGATAATCTTGAAAGATATTGGTTTGATTGGTCAAGGCTTGAAAGAATGACATAGGATACCATTTGATATTATATGGATTGTATATCCAAGATGTGTGATTGATATCTCATATATGCTGATATGATCTTCTTACTCGTGATGTTCGACCAAAAAGATGTGATTTTGTATTTTACATTTCAGTTTGTACAGAGAAAAACCAAAAAGATTTTGTGTTTCTTATGTTTGAAAAATCAAAAAGATTTTATTTTTCCAGCTTCCAAGGAAATCTTAATTGTTGGTTATTCTTGGTTGTTCTCCTTTGTATAAACTGAATATTGCAGACAGAAGTTGACAAGGGGTCCTTCTCCCAAGTTTTCTTCTAGAAATAAAGAGAGAGTGTGCAGATGAACAAGACGAAGACTACAACTTGTTTGATGATATTTGAAGACGGATGACAATCTTCTGAAGCTGTTGTCAAGGGGGAGTCTGTTGGAGCATATTCTGGTGACAACGAGCTTGAAGATATTATGTCTTAGTCTTAGAGTCTTTGACTTGTAATTGATAGAATTGTTAGCAACAGTTAAAGGGGAGTCTGTTAGGACATGTTTTGTAACTGTTAATAAAATTCTGTGTAAGTTCTGCTAGAGGCGAACTTAACAAGTTCGCCTAGCCTATCAGAGGCGAACTTATTAAGTTCGCCTAGTATATCAGAGGCGAACTTATTAAGTTCGCTTAGCCTATTAGAGGCGAACTTAATAAGTTCGCTTAAGCATCTTTTAGGCGAACTTATTAAGTTCTCCTGGTGTAGAACAGTAGTTTATAAATAGAAAAATCTGAGTAGACAGATTAGAGACTGAGAGAATTTCTGTAATCATTGTAACCTGATATCTTGGTGTTAATACAAAGAGTTTATCTACACCGTTGTTTTTTATTAAGTTACACGAGCACGTTGATCATGGATTCCGCACGTTATCACCGTGTCGTACCGCGAGTCTAGAGATCCGTCACGCACCGAATTAGGGACCTACATTTACATTACACACGAAACTAGACTGTTTACATTGGTTGCAATTGATTGTCCACTATATCCATGGGGCATGATCATTCACTTTATCCATGAAAGTTGATAGCTATAAACTTTGAGCTACTCGGGGTTTGACATATTCTTGTTCAAACACGAGGAAACTGTAAACTTTGAGTTACTCGGGGTTTGACGTATTCTTGTTCAGACACGAGAGAGCTATAAACTTTATGGGTAATCTGGAGGGATATGCCATCTACTCAGGGCACCCATGTATGGTGTTGTGCCGCATTGTTAGTCTTTATTTCCTGACTGACTTTACCATCTAGAGACACAGTCACTTATTAACAACTTATACATGAAAACAATAGTCATGAACTAAATGTTTTTGGTGTTTCCCCCTTGACTCACACACAATGGGATGATCTATATGGACTATACGACGATTTGAGTAATTACGGGTGCACACGTAATTATAAAAGTCAGCGCACGGAAAACATAGTGAATTCTGTCGTGTGTGATGACATGAAACCTATCATGTTACATAGAAACAAAGCTGAGACGATATGATAAGGGCATAGTAGATACACCGCTGGTGTTCCTATCATAATGTTAGTAGTAATGTTGTTCGTGTCAATAGGGTTTTCTACTATATTGACCTTGACCAATGACCATGAAATCTTTACCTAGTGATACCTTCCGAACATATTAGACTATATCTTAAACATGTTTTAATCAACAAATTCTCATTACTCCCATTGGAAGTGATGCATCCCATCATGGGAGTCTAAAATCATTCTAGGGTAATTTTCTCCTTAATCCGCTTCAAACTAAATCCACTACCACCATCAATGCCTGACACAATGACCTGACCCGACCTTGAGCATCAGACCAGAACCCTGTCATTAATTATACTCCTCAAACCGACAACCAAAGTTCATTGAGAATCCAAACTCACATCTTTGTTACCTGATTCAGTTGCCTCCAACAGTTGAATTTCGGGATGAAATTCGCTCAACATGGGGATACTGTAACATCCATGATTTTTCCGACCATAATTTTCCTTTCTTTTTTTTCTTTTTTCATTATATACAATAATAAACCTTTAAAGTATCGTACTTGTTCAAACTCATTATGTCACATTACTTATTATTTTTACACATATATATCAAACTACATCCTTCAATTTTATTATGATATATAAATGAAACATTGTGACACAAGGTATAAATGAAAGATTTTGTTATAATATATAAATAAAACATTGAGTTTTTTTTTACCATCTAGCTACATCCTTCGCTTTTATCATGTATGTGTGTATATATACACATATATATACATATATATATATATATATATTTTTAGTCATACTAATTAAATCAAAACATAATTTTAAAATGCTAAACACACCTTTTATATATATACATACATGCATTTATTTATAAATATATGTATATGGTAATTTATATTAAACACATCTTTTATACAATTTGTAATCTTATAGAAGTAGAGCTTTCTATGTAAAATAATTTAAAACAAATAAGGAATTAGATTTTCATCAAAGTAAAAAAAAACATTCTTTATTTAGTTCCCCACAGCTTAGGTCACGGGTTCGAGTCCCGCGCCCCTTTTTTTCTGTTTTGATTATTTTGAACATTTTAACTCATAGATTTATAGTGTTAAATCCTAAACATATTCATATAAATCTTGTAAAAGTATTTAGAAACTTTTATAAAAACTTGAAAAATAAAATAATGTTTTATCTTCTTTAAATTATTAAAAACATATTTTAAAAATAACAATTCCTAAATAAATATTATGGAAATGATTTATTTAAATTAGTCTAGATTATGTTTATATATTTACATTTATAAAACAAATTATAAACCAATTATATACGTAAAAGAAACTTATTAGGTCATTTAAATAATCATTTTATTTATTTAAACCCTTCCTAATTCTCAATCTATTTATTATCCTTGAGTAATTATTTAAATGGTTTAAATAATTATTTTATTTACAAAAGAACAATTATTTAAACCTTTTCTAATCCATAATTTTGTTATCAAATTATTTTAGAATAATTACTTAATCCTGCGTATTACTATTATTATTATTATTACAAATCCTACACTATTTTGAGTAATTAGAAGCTCTAACTAATTTTATAAATTACTTTATCATAAGCACGATATTTGTGAACTCGTACAAATCCTATAACCAATCCCAAGTTTCAAGAATCCCCAGAATCTCAAACAAACGTAGGATTCTTTACTTCCATTTGTTTTAAACATACGTTGAGTCTAGAATACAAATTAACTGTGTAGGTTGATTGTGAGGAATCCTCACGAATCCTATCTATCAGTTACAAATAATACAACATACTAGCTTCATTACTGGTGAGTTTACATAGCCCCTTTTTACTCTATTTACTTTTGGGGTGAAACATGTTTACAAATGCTTTACTCACACAATTCAATACCTTTGTTCTTATGTTATGGTCTTTATGCTTTATGTCTTAAACTACTTGGTGACCATTACATGTGTTCATGTCAGTACATTCATTAACCTACTACCCAGGCCTAAGGTAGTACCTAACATGACTATTTATAAGGGAACCCGATTCATACATAATCAGTGGGATTGCGTAACTAGTTTTCCATTTACACAGATTGAATTGTACGCTTGGAACCTTGTATGTTTTAACATATATGCTTTAGACATGCTTTGAACATATTGAATTGTAAACTTACTTAACTTTGTTTGGTGTCAAAACCTATGTTACTCACCAACTACTTGTAGTTGACATTTACTTACATGTTTCAGGTGCACCCGTTTGAGGACAAGTCTTGATCATATAGGACTATGGACTTAGTTAAATTTAATCCAGATATTGATTTTGTTATGTTTCTTTTGTACAATGTGTATCTAATTTCCTTGTAATAAATACATAATATAATGGAATAAATATTGAAACTTATTAAATTGTTGATCATGTGCTTTTGAACAACCGCGTCAGCCCCGACGTATAATCCGCCGCCGGTCGGGGTGTGACAACCATCCTCAAACGGACGGGCAGAGGGAAAGAACTATTCAAAATCTAGAAGGTATTCAAAATCTAATAGAAGTCTCCTATAACAATAGCTATCATACGAGTATACAGGCCGCTCCTTTTGAAATCTTACACGGTCGTAAATGTCGAACTCCAATCTGTTTGTCAGAAATAGGAGAAAATCATTTATCTGGGCTTGGAAACAACTGATAAAGTGATTCAAATAAAATATAGGTTGATAGCAGCTCGTGATCGTCAAAAGAGTTATGCTAACAGACGACGAAATCCTTTAGAATTCAACGTTGGTGATAACGTTTTGTTGAAATTTTCACCATGGAAAGGCATTGTCAGATTTGAAAAGAAAGGGAAATTAAGTACTAGATTCGCAGGACCATTTAAGATCTTGAAAAGAGTTGGACCTATGGCCTATCAACTCGAATTACTAAAAGAAATGAATGGAGTACACGATGTATTCCATGTGTCAAATCTGCGTAAATGTTTGGCAGATAAATCTCTAGTAATGCCCCTACAAGATGTTGAGGTAGATGAAAAGTTGAAATTTGTGGAACAACCATTGCAAATCGAGGACGGACAGGAAAAGAAATTGAAAAGAAAGAAATTTATGATTGTGAAAGTGAAATAGAACTCCAGATGTGGACCTGAATACACGTGGGAACTGGATACAGAAATAAAAAAAGAAATATCTTCACTTGTTCGAAAAATCTCGAGGGCGAGATTGAAACAAGGTGGGGAGGATGTAACACCTTCCACAAAAATGTCTAAGAAATGCCAAGGTTAGAACCTATAAGGACTTGTGTACCTAAAGTGCCAAAGTCCAGGGTTAAAAATGAAAATTCTACAAATAGGTCAGATATCGGACCGATATCTCTTTTCATATCGGTCCGAAGCGAAACATAGTCAGAAATCGGACCGACATCTATTCTCATAGCGGTCCGTAATTAAACATAGAGTCGGTTATAGGACCGACATCTATACATAGCGGTCTGACAACCTCCCCTCAGCCACAATTTGTGGTGCTAACACGTGTCCTATGACTCAGCCCTAGAATCTAACACGTGTCGTGATGTCGGACCGACATGGTCCACATATCGGTCCGATATGAACCCAAAGCTTGTGCGGTCCAATCAAATGTTGACGTTTAGGGCTGACGAGGCATAAACGGATGTCGGACCGACATCCCTTGCCATATCGGTCTGACATGGACCCCGATTTCAGTCTATAAATAGTTGATCGATCTTAGTCAATTTTCCTCATCCCAAACTCTTTTCCTACTCTCAAAACTTGTTCCAGGAGATCCCTAGACCAATCCCGCTGATCCCGGTCCAACTCCCGCTCGTTGTAGCACCCGGTTTAAGAAGAAACGCTCATAGAAGTGTCGAAATTATAGAGAAACAGAGATAAGAAGTTGATTCTATAAATTCCAACTTAGAGGCTCATTCCTATAATCAAGGTGAATACTTTATCTCATTCAAAACTTGTGTCAAACATTTACGAAAATAGCCAAATAAAGGTTAAGGGAATAATGCTCAACGTTCTTCTACGAACAAAGCATTCGAGCCAAAGGTATACGTAAAAATTGCAAGGGATACACGGGTCTCGGGTGAGAGTCCCAGATTACGGCTGATGCTTATCTTATAAAAAAATTAGAGGCATGGACCTGTCCGTTGTTGTAAGTCATGATGCTAGTGTATATAGTGCTGCATACAGTCAGGACATGGGCCTACTGAATGTGTGGATTGAACAAAATGTTATGATTATGAAATTAATACTTGTTTATGCCAAATGATTTTACTATCCAGATAATTGTATTCACCGATGTTCACGCTGTCATTTCATTTTCAAAATGTTTTTCTGGAAATGAATAAAATGAAAAAGAAAAGGGGATACGGGCATACATAAGATCTGACCGAGGAATGAATGTTGAAAAAGGATAACTTGCACATTGGATTCTTAGGCCTCGTGAATAGAAAATCCTTAAAGTTGAAAGAGGAGATAGGACCAAGGAATTGATCAACCTTGTATAGTACTATTTCCCATGGCTTGAAACTTGTCCAAAAAATACAAGAGATGTATTTGATTTCAAACTTGTTTTGTTATCAAAAGGGTATTTAAATCCCTATGTTTATGAAATAAATACAAGGCTTCTGTTTTTCAACTAGGTCTTGATATTTTCAAATACAACCGTTGAGGTTGAAATGAATGATGTTTCGATCCTTATGAAAAAGTCTTCCACTGTGTTTTATAAAAACTCTGAAATCAAAGCAGATACCAATCGAGCTCGCACACTTCTAAGGGGATGCCTGACGCGATGATAGTGAATCAAGCAAAAACTAATATGGAGAGCAATAGAATGAAGACACAAACAAATAATGATTATCATAAACACATCCAGTGAAGGATTACAATAAGCTCCTACATAATAAACTATTACAAAACTCCTCTAACCGGCTATCCAAATGACAATAGTAACAACGTATAAACAAAAGCTCTAATTGCTATGTTTTGGGTCTGCTATTTATAGAACATAACAACAGTCGCCAATCAGATTGTCGACTCTCAACGAGAGTCTGCTGGCAACCGACCTAGCGACTGTCTGTTGAGAGTCACTAGCGACTCTTAGACCAAAAACCTAACTTTACATTAATTACAAAACAGCCCCTATAGTTTGTCTGGAATACAACGGTTTATCAGGTTCCAACACCTTCCGTGGTTGTGATCCACCAAAATTTGATGGGAAGAGAGACGTTGTGGCCACCTTCGAGTGGATTGAAAGAATAAACGTGGTGATCAACATCAGTGAATGACAGGAGGATCATGCGGTCAAGTTTGCCACTCACTCCTTCACCAATGTGGCTTTGAGCTGGAGGAGGAACATTTAAAAGTCAAAACCCCCCACTGCTCTTAATAGAATGACCTTGGATGACCTGAAGAAACTAGTAATTCACAAATTCTTCCACAAAACGAGATTGACAGAGTAGAAAATGAATTATTGGGGCTCAAAGCCGGCGGCATGACTCACCACCGGTACACTTCCAGGTCCACTTAGAGGAGAGGCTAATCAAGTACTACATCAAAGGACTACCCCAAAAAGTCTGAGTGCTTGTGTGTCACACCCCCAAATTCATTTACTTAGTGAATAAATAAACAAATTAAGGTCGCAACAATTGGTAACATTACACAACAGCGGAAGTTAAAGTAAAGACTTCTGAATATTGAACACCATTACAAATACTATAATAAACTTGTACATTTTCCTAGAACCATGTATAGGTGAAAGCCATCTTGAAGTTTGACGATCATACTCCTTCGGCTTCTAGGGTTTAATCCAAAAGGCTAACCTATTCCAACCATGCCATGACTATGAATTACCTGAAAAACATACTTAAAAATGTCAACACAAAGGTTGGTGAGTTCACAGGTTTGATTGTTGCAATGTAAAGTGATTTTTCCTTGAAAATAATGATATTGTGTACATGGCCATGACACGAAACTGTTTTCCTTGAAAACATTTAAAATATGTACACGGGTTTAATGTAAGGTTGTTTTCCTCGAAAACATGTGATGACTTCATAGTCATAAAACGAGTAGTTTTCCCAATGAAAACATGTGATGACTTCATAGTCATAAAACGAGTAGTTTTCCCAATGAAAACATGTGATGACTTCATAGTCATAAAACGAGTAGTTTTCCCAGTGAAAACATGTGATGACTTCATAGTCATAAAACGAGTAGTTTTCCCAGTGAAAACATGTGATGACTTCATAGTCATAAAACGAGTAGTTTTCCCAATGAAAACATGTGATGACTTCATAGTCATAAAACGAGTAGTTTTCCCAAAGAAAACATGTGATGACTTCATAGTCATAAAACGAGTAGTTTTCCCAATGAAAACATGTGATGACTTCATAGTCATAAAACAAGTAGTTTTCCCAATGAAAACATGTGATGACTTCATAGTCATAAAACGAGTAGTTTTCCCAGTGAAAACATGTGATGACTTCATAGTCATAAAATAAGTTATTTTTCCTGAAAACATTGATACTGTGTACATGGCAATAATATGAAACTGTTTTCCTTGAAAACATTGATAAAAACATTTCCACGTAAACGAATGGCAAAACCATCGGTGTATAAGTGATTGGCAGATCCATCGGCATGAAAACGTTTCAATGAATATGATAAATAAAACAAGTAATGTTGACCCATTTGTAGACTAGCTAGCAATACAAATAATATGTACATACATGAGGCATAACCAAACCATGACACAGGTGTTTTGCCCCTCGCTCGTACCTCACGAGCAATGATTGAACACTATGCGGTCATTTGGCCAGAGGGACCCATGGTTAGCGCGACTAACCATGACCGGGGGTGTCAATCCCAATAGTACTATCCATAGAATCCCAGGCTATCCTTAGCTAATGGTTATAAAATATGATGGTCAGGGGGCTTTACGAGCTCCAAACGTGTTCACTCATGCAAACATAAAGGTCGGGTCTTGTTTTCTTGTTACCATATGAAAATGTTTATAAGTATGTGTTCCATGTTTTCTAAGATGTATCAAGTAATGATGATTCGTGTTTTCAAACATGTTATGGAAGTATGTTTCTCCCCCGATGTTTCTAAAACATTAAAAGTTAAAAGGGGACAGTGAACTCACCTCAAGTCCAGCAAATGCGATCACAAGCTCAACTGACAACAAGTGAGCGCAACGATCCTAAACGGTTCCTATTGTTCAAACAAGTGTTGTCAATATCAACAACAATATAACTAGGATCGTGCCCTAACGTTATGGTTTCAAATCTAAACCCAACCCATGTTGAGGACATCTAAGTTGTAGAAACCAAATTCTTTATTTTTAACGAAAATTGGGCAGAGTCCCGTTTGTTTTTGGCTAAACCCGACAATATCCAATTGTCCAATTACAACACCAACTTACACCAATAATCCAATAAACCGCACTTTAGATCCTAATACTAAAGTCATACTTCAATTCGACAATTATTTGATAAATATATAAAAACTATATCATTATAATACAATTTAACGTGCCCGAAAAACGTTCTCAAAAGACGTCCCCGACAAAATTTATAGGTCCCGTGCTACTACCTGACAATAGATATATAAGTGTTTCGGGTCATACCTTAGCCTACAAGCCGTTCTAAGCGGTTTTGTACGAAAAGCTGAGCACGACGCGAGAAGAAACTTGTTTCGCTCATAACTTGATCATACGAACTCCGATTGACGTGATTCAAGCGGCCATGAACTCGTCTCGCCAAGCCCCACCAGCGCCGCCGGTCTTCGCCACCGGCCGCCGCCGTCGCCGGAAAACCGGACAGTGGCCGGATTTGGTGGTTTTGGCCGGAAAGCTTCACTTTTTCGACCCAAACTTCTTCGTATGCATAGATCGGACCTTTAGGAACCCTTTTCTAGCAAAAGCCCCATTTGTCGAGGTCACCGGAAAAGTGTTTTTCGCCGGAATCTCCACCACCGTCGCGATCTAGTGCAAACCACCACCACCATCGGACTCAGGACGTCGAGATCTATCAGATGAGGTGGTGCACTTGCCGCCACTCGCCGGTCCGCTGTGATCCGCCGCTGTGCGCCGCCGGCTGCTCGGCCGGACTCCGCCTCCGTCATGCTCGCCACCACCAGACTCGCCGCCATCGTGGTCGTCGCCGGTAGTGCCGCCGCGGTGGAGCCGGCCACCGGCCTTTCTCTCTCTCTGCGGTGGTTTCTCTCTCTAGACACACACATGGTGTGTGTTTGAAATGGGTGAAAATGAGGAAAAGATGAGAAGATTTTATATATATATATATCTAGCGTTTTAAGTGGGTAGGCTACCTACCGGTAACGCGTGTCAAACCCAAAATATCGTCATGCATTTAGTTCCCGATTAATATTTGTCGTTCATAATATAAATATTAATACTAAAATAAATATTCAAATAATTTATTTTGTTAGCTTATTACCGGAGAATATTCGAGTCGGTATGAGCTGACAACGCGTGTGTGAGTCTGTTCGTCGGATTTATCGTTTCACTCTCCGGTTATTAATAACATTTTTATTATAAACAAATATTTATAATATTTGTCGTATCGGTAATAACCGTACCGCTATCGTTAGTTTTACGAGGATCTAACGTGGTTTAACATTCGTATACACGTACTACACGTGTATTTATCCGAACAGTCTTTTCAAATGAATATTAATACTTAATATCAATAATTCATTAATTTATTTAATCGTTCTGTCGAATACCCGGTAAAAACCGTTGTTTAACACGTTTAACGTTTAGAATTTCTGAACCGCGTACGTTCTTATATCTTTTCTTAAATTCTCAGAATCGCGTAACGGGTCATTAAATGAAATCGTGTGACTAATATGATATTTGGATTGTGTAAATTTGGATTTCTAACGGGCTTGGATCCTTACCGGGCCTCAAATGGACTTGACTTCCTATTGGGCCTTATTGGGCCTAGTTGGGTTTTAGCCTAACAGTTTGGTATCTACATTCTGAAATTTGCAGGTGTCACATTCTCCCCTCCTTAGAGAAATTCCGTCCTCGAAATTTGTTATACGTACATGGATAAGGATTTCGTATCTTTGCTCCACATTCGGTTTCTTGGGGAAAATGTTTACTCATTCCAAATAGTAGTTGGAATATGAAGATAAAGTGGATATCACAACAACTAATGATATTGGATGTGTAAGGATTTGAAATATTAGCGTACCGTATGATAGTACAACGGTATCGCATTACATCAAATGGGTAGATTTAGGGAAAGTTCTTTGGGTATATCGATAAAGGAATGATGTTGGCTATACCCTGAAGTGATAAACTCATTACTAGAGTCCCATGAACAACGGGATTACAATCAGTGGGGTCACCTTCATGTAATGAGTAAGTCATCAAGAGAATTGCCTGGTCGATGTGAATTATAATAATGAGTTTTCACTAACCAAGTGAACAACTCACACACCAAAATAAACAATCAAGGATCAGATGACGAAGCATTTCATTATGTGATCATTCTCGTCAGAGTGGAACTGTATGATCATTATCATTCATAATGAAAGACAAAAGTGCGTTCATGCACACGGATTTCCGAAAGTATATATAGGTACATACTTCATTATTCATATTCGGGTTTTCTCTCCAGAAAACCAAATCGTGCTAGGATCTAAAAGAAAATTATCACGCATTTGGTAAAGATAGGTCAGATTCTTTAATGAGATGTCCATGTGTTAGTCCAAATCAGGTAATCGACCGTTCATCGCGACGGGTCAACATCTTGGTGCATTCAATCTTCTAGAATGAAAGATTTTAATTTTGACATTTTGTCCGTCAAATCAGTATGTAGGTTAAACTGATTCAATTGAGTTCAAGACAATAATGTCAGTGTATACAATTTCTCACAAAGGAGCTGGAATGGTTTAATGGAACGTCAGTAGTTGTCTAGTTAACGAATTAAACAACTATGATATGGGATAAAATTTTACGGAGACATGATCTCCTGAGATTGATCCTAGTTTTTATCAAATTCCATTACTGATAACATCATCACGTATGTTATCCGTAATTTGATTTAGATTGAAATCTAAACGAAACGGATATCGATTAACAAACTCGCCACAATGAATTCTCGTAGTCTCATTGAATCATCTAGATTTTTTTTTATTTTTTTTTTATTTTTTTTTTTAAGGTTCATCTAAAGATGAAGGTGAATCTAGATGAGGAAGAAAGAGAATATCAAAGTATTTGAGAATATTTTAGTTGGCTAGGCTCAACAGATAGTAAAGATTAATAATCTTCATGGGGTTCAAGGAGAAGTGAGAATGGCTCTCAAACAGTTGCTAAGTGTTAGTGACATAGTTTCACTTATTCGTTTTCTAACTGCATATCCATCACCTTCTTGTACTCGGAGAGTAGTGATAGAATTCATAAACGAAACGTTATGATTGTTCCCTTATACTCCACGAAGGCATTTTCTGGAACTTAAAGTTATACTCTCATTACCATCGTTTGCACTGCACTTCTACTGTAGTTTGGTATTTAGGCTGTAATATCTTGATTTGTGAACTCATGACCTGACTATCATGTCCACAAAATAGATAAGTCTTAAGAAGTTCTATGTTTGCTTGGAAAAGTCGCGGTTCGTCTAGATGAGAAGGTAAACAGTCGCATCGTGGAAGTAGCCTCATAAGAATGGTGTTTCCCCGAAACTGATTCAGCGCTTGCTAACCCACTAAATTGGTAGACTGCGATGTGAAATCATGGTTTGTTTAATCAAAGGCTTTACTTCTCATTAAGCGGATGTCAGGAAATAGACGACAGTCAAGTAAAACTTCCGGAATTGATTCGTCCTTTGTTCATCTTCCTGGTAGCGTACACAGAATTAATCCTCGGATTTCGACTTAGGTTCTTTATTTCCTATCAAAGTTGGTCGGAATGGATCACGGAGTTGCAGAATTTGCTAACAACTGATACTACAGTTTGTCTGCAACTTCCCTGGCATTCGAATGGTATTGTCACGACTTACCAGTACGTATTTCACTCATATCGGTTATAGCCTTTAAGTCCCTAGTCCAAGGGTTTAAGCTATAAAATTGAGGTAATGAGTGTTAAATGTCAAAGCTTTGTATTTTCCCTCAGTATGTGTTAAGAAGTCGTTTCCTAAGAGTAGGCGCTCTAGAGCTCTCTAACTATAGAAGGCTGAGAGTAAGAGATGTGGATATGTCTCTCTTGCGGTATGAAGTCAGAGATTCAGCCAACAAAATGATTCCTGGAAAAATACAAGCACAAAAGTTTGTAAGATTATCCATTAGTCTCAAGTCGGGTTTCCACAATACCCTATAGGTGTCACGCGTAAGAGAGTCAGAATAAATTTCCATCCCATTACAGGAGTTAGTGCATAGCACTTCTGATGTAAATTTCAGTAAGTGTGATACTTAATTGTAAGACAGACCCTGAGATTATGCCGTGTTTTCCGATAATAGTTGTGCAATTACTGCAAGTGTTGATCGTTGTACGGGTCAACATGGGGTTTTCGTGGCAAGTAAGATCTCAAAGGACATGAATTAGCAAGTAAAAATGGATAAGTGAAAATCTTCGTCGCTCAAGATCCACTAAGAGTTGATTAGATCCAATTGAATTTCTCCCGTTCTTCCAGATCTGCGAGAATGTTACATGAAAATTCAATAGGGAACTCAAAAATGTTAAGGTCTGACTCAAGCTAGACCGAAGATCAGCCACAAGCGTTGGTAGATAAGTAATGAGATCGAAAAGAGAAAATTTTTATAGCTGAACCTCAAAAGGTGAAACAATTCTTTACAAGGAATTTCTAAATTCGATCCGAGTATTGAGGTCAAATTAACTAAGAATAGACATCTTCAGTGCCTCAGTCAAGATCGACATGCCCATGAAGTCTCGATAAGAATTTTAGATCCATTAGGATTCGAAGATGAAGGAGATGATGTATACTTCCAATCACTTGTGATAGCCTATCGCATCCTCCTATGCCTTTAGGCTAAACCCTTTGGTTATGGTAATTTCGATCATTAATCGAGTGACTGTGAATTGAGATTAGGAATACAGATTAATCATGAACATTAACTCGGATAGTAAGACTCACCAGACTTCTCATGCGCCGTAAATTATGATTACGTGTGCACCCGTAATGATAATTTATTTCGCATGGTCCCTCTAGTGTTTTCTCTATCTCAAGCTCTCAACTAAAAGGAATCTGTAATGTTCATTAGTTTGTGTCATCGTGTTGCACTCTTGCGTAAGAGTGTCTATGTTCTATCGGATTACTCATAGTCATGGTATCAGCACCCATGGATCTGCCGACTAAAGCTGTTGTTGGATGGTGTTAATGGTAGAGAGACACAACCGGTGTCTTCTAATATCAGGATGTGTGCGGTGGAAGTCATGGACTATGTCAGGGTAGAGACCCTCAAATCAGTGTCTAGCAACTCATGCTCCAAGTTTGTTTGTATGTGTGGATCCACATGATCCCAATGAGTCTATGGGTCTCCTGACCCGTGGAGTTCTCTCCCGTTTAGTCCTACATATCCACCTCGGGTTCTCTTCCGATTGGGTAGTCCCGT
Organism: Smallanthus sonchifolius; assembly: GCA_023525975.1. Lineage (NCBI taxonomy): Eukaryota > Viridiplantae > Streptophyta > Magnoliopsida > Asterales > Asteraceae > Smallanthus > Smallanthus sonchifolius. The sequence goes on from CM042033.1 coordinate 18,429,853, forward strand.
TTGCCATATCTCATGGCGAAAGTTTTAATCATCCAACCCAGCAGATCATGAAGGAGGGTATACATATCACACCAAGTGGAGAAAACATAGGTTGGAAAAGGAAACTAACTCCATAGTTGAACTAGATACATGAGTGGCTTGATTTGTAATCTGAATAGTAATAATTCGTTGAGTAATGTTGTAGATGTGTATTATTTACACGTTGTTGTATGTGTTAAATGTTTATTCCTTGTGCTATGTAATTGTATTATATATTAGTGTAGCAAATGCTACCCTAGTGTAACTACATACACTAATGATCTACTCAAGTTGCTCGGCAACGGTTGGAATTGCTATGCTCAAGTCTTGGGTGTTCTTAGTGTGATGCAAATCTTTGAATTTTTGGTCCCAAAATGAGTCTGGTTAGAGCCTAGGTGACCCTAAGGAAACCTAATTCGCTAAAACCATTGGCTCTGATACCAATCTGTCACACCCCAAATTCATTTACTTAGTGAATAAATAAACAAATTAAGCTCGCAACGATTGGTAACATTACACAACAGCGAAAGTTAAAGTAAAGACTTCTGAATATTGAACACCATTACAAATACTATAATAAACTTGTACATTATCCTAGAACCATGTATAGGTGAAAGCCATCTTGAAGTTTGACGATCATACTCCTTCGGCTTCTAGGGTTTAATCCAAAAGGCTAACCTATTCCAACCATGCCATGACTATGAATTACCTGAAAAACATAATTAAAAATGTCAACACAAAGGTTGGTGAGTTCACAGGTTTGATTGTTGCAATGTAAAGTGATTTTTCCTTGAAAACAATGATATTGTGTACATGGCCATGACACGAAACTGTTTTCCTTGAAAACATTTAAAATATGTACACGGGTTTAATGTAAGGTTGTTTTCCTCGAAAACATGTGATGACTTCATAGTCATAAAACGAGTAGTTTTCTCAATGAAAACATGTGATGACTTCATAGTCATAAAACGAGTAGTTTTCCCAATGAAAACATGTGATGACTTCATAGTCATAAAACGAGTAGTTTTCCCAATGAAAACATGTGATGACTTCATAGTCATAAAACGAGTAGTTTTCCCAGTGAAAACATGTGATGACTTCATAGTTATAAAACGAGTAGTTTTCCCAATGAAAACATGTGATGACTTCATAGTCATAAAACGAGTAGTTTTCCCAATGAAAACATGTGATGACTTCATAGTCATAAAACGAGTAGTTTACCCAATGAAAACATGTGATGACTTCATAGTCATAAAACGAGTAGTTTTCCCAGTGAAAACATGTGATGACTTCATAGTCATAAAATAAGTCATTTTTCCTGAAAACATTGATACTGTGTACATGGCCATAATATGAAACTGTTTTCCTTGAAAACATTGATAAAAACATTTCCACATAAACGAATGGCAAAACCATCGGTGTATAAGTGATTGGCAGATCCATCTGCACGAAAACGTTTCAATGAATATGATAAACAAAACAAGTAATGTTGACCCATTTGTAGACTAGCTAGGAATACAAATAATATGTACATACATGAGGCATAACCAAACCATGACACAGGTGTTTTGCCCCTCGCTCGTACCTCACGAGCAATGATTGAACACTATGCGGTCATTTGGCCAGAGGGACCCATGGTTAGCGCGACTAACCATGACCGGGGGTGTCAATCCCAATAGTACTATCCATAGAATCCCAGGCTATCCTTAGCTAATGGTTATAAAATATGATGGTCAGGGGGCTTTACGAGCTCCAAACGTGTTCACTCATGCAAACATAAAGGTCGGGTCTTGTTTTCTTGTTACCATATGAAAATGTTTATAAGTATGTGTTCCATGTTTTCTAAGATGTATCAAGTAATGATGATTCGTGTTTTCAAACGTGTTATGGAAGTATGTTTCTCCCCCGATGTTTCTAAAACATTAAAAGTTAAAAGGGGACAGTGAACTCACCTCAAGTCCAGCAAATGCGATCACAAGCTCAACTGACAACAAGTGAGCGCAACGATCCTAAACGGTTCCTATTGTTCAAACAAGTGTTGTCAATATCAACAACAATATAACTAGGATCGTGCCCTAACGTTATGGTTTCAAATCTAAACACAACCCATGTTGAGGACATCTAAGTTGTAGAAACCAAATTCTTTATTTTTAACGAAAATTGGGCAGAGTCCCGTTTGTTTTTGGCTAAACCCGACAATATCCAATTGTCCAATTACAACACCAACTTACACCAATAATCCAATAAACCGCACTTTAGATCCTAATACTAAAGTCATACTTCAATTCGACAATTATTTGATAAATATATAAAAACTATATCATTATAATACAATTTAACGTGCCCGAAAAACGTTCTCAAAAGACATCCCCGACAAAATTTATAGGTCCCGTGCTACTACCTGACAATAGATATATAAGTGTTTCGGGTCATACCTCAGCCTACAAGCCGTTCTAAGCGGTTTTGTACGAAAAGCTGAGCACGACGCGAGAAGAAACTTGTTTCGCTCATAACTTGATCATACGAACTCCGATTGAGGTGATTCAAGCGGCCATGAACTCGTCTCGCCAAGCCCCACCAGCATCGCCGGTCTCCGCCGCTGGCCACCGCCGGAAAACCGGACAGTGGCCGGATTTGGTGGTTTTGGCCGGAAAGCTTCACTTTTTCGACCCAAACTTTTTCGTATGCGTAGATAGGACCTTTAGGAACCCTTTTCTAGCAAAAGCCCCATTTGTCGAGGTCGCCGGAAAAGTGTTTTTGGTCGGAATCTCCACCACCGCCGCGATCTAGTGCAAACCACCACCACCATCGGACTCAGGACGTCGAGATCTATCAGATGAGGTGGTGCACTTGCCGCCACTCGTCGGTCCGCTGTGATCCGTCGCTGTGCGCCGCCGGCTGCTCGGCCGGACTCCGCCTCCGTCATGCTCGCCACCACCAGACTCGCCGCCATCGTGGTCGTCGCCGGTAGTGCCGCCGCGGTGGAGCCGGCCACCGGCCTTTCTCTCTCTCTGCGGTGGTTTCTCTCTCTAGACACACACATGGTGTGTGTTTGAAATGGGTGAAAATGAGGAAAAGATGAGAAGATTTTATATATATATATATCTAGCGTTTTAAGTGGGTAGGCTACCTACCAGTAACGCGTGTCAAACCCAAAATATCGTCATGCATTTAGTTCCCGATTAATATTTGTCGTTCATAATATAAATATTAATACTAAAATAAATATTCAAATAATTTATTTTGTTAGCTTATTACCGGAGAATATTCGAGTCGGTATGAGCTGGCAACGCGTGTGTGAGTCTGTTCGTCGGATTTATCGTTTCACTCTCCGGTTATTAATAACACTTTTATTATAAACAAATATTTATTATATTTGTCGTATCGGTAATAACCGTACCGCTATCGTTAGTTTTACAAGGATCTAACGTGGTTTGACATTCGTATACACGTACTACGCGTGTATTTATCCGAACAGTCTTTTCAAATGAATATTAATACTTAATATCAATAATTCATTAATTCATTTAATCGTTCTGTATAATACCCGGTAAAAACCGTTGTTTAACACGTTTAACGTTTAGAATTTCTGAACCGCGTACGTTCTTATATCTTTTCTTAAATTCTCAGAATCGCGTAACGGGTCATTAAATGAAATCGTGTGACTAATATGATATTCGGATTGTGTAAATTTGGATTTCTAACGGGCTTGGATCCTTACCGGGCCTCAAATGGACTTGACTTCCTATTGGGCCTTATTGGGCCTAGTTGGGTTTTAGCCTAACAGTTTGGTATCTACATTCTGAAATTTGCAGGTGTCACATTGTGAAAGAAAATACTCCAAAGAGTTTTGAATCGGTTATGGAACTGGGCGGAATAGTGTATGATAACTTTGACCATGAGGACCCACAACCGACTGAAGCTAAGAAGAAGGTGGTCAACAATGTTAAGCGACTGGGGGTCAATTGGTCTAGGTCGAAGATGAAGAAGTATAAGGTGGATGAGAAAATGACTTGTGACAAATATAGGAAGAATCATTCGGGGGAATGTCGTTTCGGGTTGAACATATGCAACCGTTATGGCAAAACTGAGCACTACTCGCGCGACTGCACGGGCATTGGAAAGTGCCACAACTGTGGGATAACTGGCCATGTGGCCAAAGACTGTAGACGACCCAAGGCAGCAGATGTGTAACATCCTGGAAATACATATGTTGATGGTTCGGGTTAACGGGAGACCCCGCTCCTTATTAAATAGGAGGATCAACAAGAGTTGTCATTTGAGGTGCGTTTAACTACTGAAAGGAGAAGGTTAGTCGTTTAAAGGGAACGAGTTATGATCAAAAGAGGAAACCGGGAACTAGAGTGCAAACCCACCAGGGTCTAAAAGCCACCTAATGGCAAACCCTAGGCCATAATCGGCCTAGGTTTGCGCACGACGGCAGCGACGAGAGGAGAAGAGAGAGGGAAGGCGGAGGAGGCCGGACACGATGGTTCCATGGTGGTTTCAAGCGGGGAACTCCACAGCCAAGGTAATCCTCATTTATGGTTTGGGTTTCTTGATCACGGACGACGACAGCTGTAATATTGATCGACCAAGCGGCGTGTGCAGCTCAGGGATGGTGTGACGGGACTGTGATATCTAGTTTGGTTTGGCGTTTGATGGTGGAACGTGGCTGAACAAAGGAGGCCAGCGGTGGTGCATAGTGAGGGTGGTGATGAGCGACGAAGGAGGAGCCGAGGATGGGAGCGGCTGGAACATGCTATAGAGAGGACGAGGATGTCTATGGAGCTGACGAAGACGACGACGGTGGCTACTATGATAGTAGCCGGAATGGCGCGCTGCGGCGGCGTGAGGCGGAGGACGACAGAGTTGTTGGCCGTGTAGGGTTAGCACGACCATGGTGGCGGTGGGTTAGCGGTACCAGACGGGAGGATGAAGGAGAGAATGATGACGAGTGGCATGGTGGTGTGCGGGTTGGAGACAGAGGACGGGAGCTTGGCCAATTAGGGTTTTACCCGACCGAGATCGTGCATGGCACAGTTTACGTGCGTGCATGGGAAACCCGACTCGGGTGCACGCGTTACGTTAAACTTGGGTTTACATGGGGACGTTTTGGCGATTCAGGTGTTTGCATGGCACACGAGCATGCAAGCATGAGACCCGGTTCGAGTCTTCTACCTATGAACGGGTCAAGGATGACCCAGCTCAGGTGAACATGTGAAACTAACGTTTGGGGATGAGCAGATGAGACTGAGTTTCAAGATTTATTTATTGTTATATGTCATCGACGTATCTTTAGAACGTTTTGGATCTTGTGATCATACAATGACAGGTTCGGGTTTCGAGCGAGAGGACGGTTGCAGAGCAGGACTTGGATCTTTGCAACCGGTGAGTTTCTAATCCCCTCTTTACTGTTTTTACTGTTTTGGCGCTATCATACATACCTACATGTGTTAGTTTATAATGAATCGTGTTACGAGTTTTAGGGTAAACCTGAAGAGCTTTATGAGTTAAATATTTAATAACGAACTTAGTGTTCTATGTGGGGTCCTTAGGTCGTGAGGGATAGAAGCTAGTATGATATTTTTGTGTCGTGTAATGACTTATACGGGATTAGTCGGGTGATGAACTTAGACGAGTAGAGGGTACATCTAGGATGTGTTAGCACGAGAACACGTATATGGTTCGTGCTTAGTTACCGAGTCATGGTAAATGCTAGTGTGTTGTTATGTGTTACTTGCTTGATGTTGTGTGTGCTTGCGTCGTTGTCCTCGTGACACAGCAAATGAGGATGTGAAGGACGGGGTCCTTCAGGTGGTCACTAAAGGTGACAATGCCCTTTGGGGGCAGTGATGAAGTAGGAGTAAGACGAAAACCCTGACGAGCGTAGTTGTGACAAGGCAGGTAAAATCGTTTGAAGGTAATTGTTGGGTGCATTTACGTTTGATTTAATTGCATGCAACTGTTAATTGATATTTACTGTGTTATGGTGTTATTGCTTTGGTGTTAAGCAGTTGATTGAATGTTGTGTTAGAGCAATGTAGTGTTTAACACCGATATGTTAATAGACCTTGTGAGAGTCTTAGATATGGCTTGTCAGGTGTATGCCTAGGGGTTGGTTGAGTTCACCGAATTTCATGTTGTTATGTGTGGTAAAGTACAGGCTAGTAGTGAAATAAGTTCGATCCATGTCGGTGAGACTTACTAGGTCATGAAGGTGGGTTGAGTCTTGGGTTGTGGAACCCTTATGGGAAATATGTTAATAAACGACTAACCATTTTATAAAGGACTGAAATGTTCTGAAGTCAATTAAATGATATTCGTGACGGAAATACTTTCTGTTAATATAAATTGTTAGAACTCACTCAACGTAGCTGACTTTGTATGTACATTAGATTGTTTTGCAGGTGGGTTTACGTGACGAGGTATATTGGCTTGGGAGCGGCGCTACTCAGATTGGTGTGCATGCATTCGTAAGGTGAAGTTAAGAACTATAATGAGTTAAAAAGATAAAAATATTTTAAATAAGACTTCCGCTGATTGTTTTTATAGTAAGATGAGTGTTTTTAAAGAGAATACCCAGTGATGCGACCCAACTGTAGGGTGTCCGGTTTGGGGCCTTACAAGATGCCGGCAGAGGGAAGAAGGCCGAGAAAAAAAGGGCAAAAACCACGGCTTATGCCCTGACACAGAAGGAGGCGAGGGGGAACCCTGGCGTCGTGTCAGGTACGTTCCTAGTCAATAACACTTTTGCATCAATATTGTTTGATTATGGAGCTACCATAAGCTTTATAGCCTCTAACTTTTGCACTAAATTGAAATGTACCATATCCAAGATAGAACAGACCTTTAACATAGAAACTACGGTGGGTAGAAACACAAAGGTAATAGAGGCAGTTAAGAACTGTTTTATAAACATATATGGCCATAGATTCCCTAATAGGTTATTTGTGATAGCCTTAGGAGGATTTGACGTGGTATTGGGGATGGATTGGCTAACCGCTAATGAACCAAGATTGTATGTAAACGAAAGAAGATTCATCTCAAAGCTCCTTATGGCAGTAAAATCATAATTCATGGAGATAAATACATTTCAATGACGAACATCATTTCAATGATCAAGGCTGAAAGTCTTATGAGGCTCGTGTGTAAGGCTTACTTAGCGTATGTCATAGAAGAAGGAAAGAAAGTTACTGAGATGAAAGATGTGCCTACGGTGTGCAACGTGCTGGAGGTATTCCCTGAGGACTTACCAGGAGTGTTGGCCGATCAGGAGATAGAATTCCATATTGATTTAGTGTCAGGAGTCTAACCCGTTGCCAAAGTACCTTACCGACTAGCTATATCCGAAATGAAAGAACTGATGACTCAGTTAGAAGAGCTCTTGGAGAAAGGTTTCATCCGACTGAATATCTCACCTTGGGGTGCTCCGGTACTGTCCGTAAAGAAGAAAGATGGCTCAATGCGGATGTGTATTGATTTAGAGAGCTGAATAAAAGAACGATAAAGAACAAGTACCCGCTACCGAGGATAAATGACCTTTTTGACCAATTACAAGGCGCAAGCTGGTTCTCAAAGATTGATATTAGGTCGGGGTACCATTAGTTGAAAGTAAGGAAAGATGATGTGCCAAAGACCGTATTTCGTACAGGATATGGACACTACAAATTCCTCATAATGTTATTCGGTTTGACGAACGCCCCCGCGACCTTCATGGACTTAATGAATCAAGTATGCCATCCAATGTTGGATCGATCGTTAATAGTATTTATAGATGACATCCTTGTTTTCCAAAAGCGAATGTGATCATGCCTGTCATTTGAACGAAGTACTCCAAACGCTGAAAAAGGAAAAGCTATACGCCTAATTCACCAAATGTGCGTTCTGGCTTAGGGAAGTTCAATTCTACGACATTATGGTTGATTCGACAAAGATTATGACGGTAATGGAATGGGACATCCCGAAGAAGCCAACCGAATACGGAGTTTTCTGGGATTGGCAGGCTACTACCGGAGGTTCACTCAGGATATCTCAAAAATAGCTTCGCCATTAATAAATCTGACCCGCAAGGAAGCTAAATACGAATGGTGTTAGGTCCAAACTGAAGCATTTGAAGAATTGAAGAAGATATTGACCCAAGCTATAGTACTAGCCCTACCCGAGGGCAACAAAGACCTGATAGTATATTTTGATGCCTCGTGTCAGGGATGGGTTGCGTACTGATGCAATGGGGAATGGTGATCATGTATGTGTCACGAACACTAAAGACTCATGAAGTTAACTACCAGAATCATGACCTCGAGGTTGCGAAAGTTGTATTCATACAAATCTGACCTGTAAGGAAGCTAAATACGAATGGGGTTAGGTCCAAACTGAAGCATTTGAAGAATTGAAGAAGATATTGACCCAAGCTATAGTACTAGCCCTACCCGAGGGCAACAAAGACGTGATAGTATATTCTGATGCCTCGTGTCAGGGATGGGTTGCGTACTGATGCAACGGGGAATGGTGATCATGTATGTGTCACGAACATTAAAGAATCATGAAGATAACTACGTGAATCATGACCTCGGGGTTGCAAAAGTTATATTCATACTAAAAATTTGGAGGCATTACCTCTACGGTGTCAAATGCACGATTTACTCCGATCGTAAAGTCTAAAGTACTTCTTCGAGCAAAAGGAGTTGAATATGAGACAAAGATAGTGGATGGAATGGCTCAAATATTACGACTATGAGATCTTGTTCCACCCGAGAAAGGCGAACGTGGTAGCTGACGAGTTAAGTCGCGTAACATCCTGGAAATAACGACAAGATAATAAGCGGGTTTTAAAACGAAATAAAGGGATAAAAGGCGTGGGGCTCATGAGCCGCTAGTGGGCCGGGCTTGGACTGAGAAAAGGGGGAGAGGAAGACTTAAATCCCCAAACCCTTGCCTCATTTCAGCCATGTGCACCCCAAACACTCCACACCATTCTAGAGAGAGAAACCGTAGAGATAGAAAGTGCCGGTTCGAGCCTAAGATCTCTTCTCCATCTATCTCCACTGCTCGGGTGAAGATCAGGTAAGAATCCTATTTGAATCTGATTTATTTTTTTTTTAACTTTGATGGGTTTTATGGGATTTTGGATAAAGATCGAATTTTTATAAGTTAAACAAGTAAAGGGTTATAGGTCTGGAATCACGAAAGAAAACCAAGTGTTTTGAACATAAAAATTCAAGAAATTGGACGTTAAAAGCTTGAACCGCCATATCCATGCAGAAAATAGTGTTTTCTGCTAGAGCATACGACAATCAAAACTGCCAAGTAGTTTCGCTTGAAGAAAAGAAGCGAAATTGATTACTGTCACTAAGATGGTATGTGGCGAAACTGTCAAGTTTCGCCTAAAGCAAAGAAAGCGAAATTATCTTAGTTTTGCCTGATCAAAAGAAACGAAACTGTCTAGTTTCTCTAAGAGTTTAGAAAGAAAAACTGACCTAGTTTCGCCTAACTCTTAGAAGTTTAGAAATTGATGTGTTATTCGTTAACTCAGACTGACGGTAACGCTTTCAGACATAGTTGGTAAGAGAGATTGGATAGCATAGCAGGTGAGTCAAGATTCCCTATTTACTTGTTTCTAAGATGGCATGCATGCTTACGAAATGTTTACGAAATGAATGTTAAACGAGTGTTTACGAAATGAATGTTTTCTAAAGGAACGATGCTTGAAACATGAAAGTTTTATGAAACAAATGTTTAGGAAAGGAAATGTTATGAAATGGAATGTTTATAAAGAAATGGTTTTGTAATGAACGAAAAGGGTTTTATAAACAAATGAATGTTTTTACAAAAATAAAACGGGCAAATGTTTTATGGAACTCATTACAAATATAATATTTTGAATGAATGGAATTGACGAATGAAGTCTGGGAATATAATTTCCAGCCTTATGATATGTTTTGCATTAAGTACGATAGGGGTAGCGTCTTTGTGGCCTATCAATGGTTTATTGGTTGTACAATTTGGACAATAGTGACGACGGTCACTTTAGGTTTAACGTGACCCACGAATGGAATCACTTTGGGGCTTGCGGGTTCTAAGAGTGGCAATGAATGGAACATAATGACAATGTATTGTCGGTCTTCTTGCATGATAGCCTTAAGGGCAGTATAATATGATATAGACAGAATGTATTGTATTGTCGGTCTTCGTGCATGAAAGCCTTAGGGCCGAAACAATACTAAATGATGGAATGGAAGGTAAAAAAGATTTAAATATTTATTGTATGACTTGAATGGAATGGTAAATGTTTTTACGAATGTATGAATAGAATGTGAATGTTAAACCCCGTTTTAATTATGAATGCTAAAACCCTAATGAATGAATGAACGGTAAACCTTTTTCTTATAATTGAATGAAAACTTAAACTCACCAGCGTTAGCTGACTTTTAGTTTGCATGTCAGGTTAAGTTATATGACGAATGATGGATACTGCTTGGCTACTCGAGGAGTTACCCAACGTTATGAGGCTGGCATCCCATTTGGATGTTTAAGACAATGTTTTAATTTGTTGCTATTTTGCAAACAATGTAATGACATTCATTCCGTTGCTTTATATTATTTGAAGTTTAAGAACTGATTGTGAATGAGTAAATCCAACACGTGAGGCCTCCCGGGTTTAGGGCCTTACAAGCCGAAAGGAGACACCAACTCCTATTAGGGAGAAGGCATATCAACTGCTCGTGACACCGGACCTTATGACTGAAATAGAACATGCCCAGACAGAATCCCTTGAGGAAGAAAACATTAAACGAGAAAGAATGGTTAGTCAGCAGGAGAAGTTAGAAGTAAACACACTAGGTGTAAAGACCCGATTTGATCGTATTTGGGTATCTAAGGGTGGTGAACTTCGAGCCAAGGTCCTTGACAAGGCTCATAAGTCACGTTACTCTATCCATCCGGGAACCACGAATATGTACCAATATTTAAAGAAAGGATACCGTTGGCCAAATATGAAAAATGATGTGACATAATACGTGAGCAAATGCCAGACCTACTCACAGGTTAAAGCTGAACACTAGAAACCATATGGTAAAATTCAGCCCAAAATACCTGAATGAAAATGGAAACGTATTACCATGGACTTCATCACCAAGCTGCCCCGCACAACTAAAGGTAATGATACCATCTGGATAATAGTAGACCGTCTGACGAAGAGCACTCAAAATGGTTAGTCGAAGTGTTTATGAAGGAGATTGTGGCAAGACATGGGGTGCCATTGTCAATTGTATCTGACCGGGACACACGGTTTACATCAAGGTTCTGGAAAATATTCCATGACGCAATGGGCACTAAACTGAATATCAGTACGATATACCACACACAGACGGATGGTCAGTCCGAAAGGACCATCCAAACATTGGAAGACATACTACACACTTGCATTATATACATCGGTGGCAGTTGGGACACCCATCTATCTCTGGCAGAATTTGTAACATCCTGAAATTACGATAAAGAATAAACGACATTACGGATTAATGAAATAAAGAAAGAATGAAATAATAGGTGGGCTCGAGCGGATCGGGCCTTGGGCCGTGAGCAAGTCCCTAGCCACCCTCTCTTCTCCCCCACATTCATCATCTTCACCAACTAATCTAGAGAGAGAAATTAGAGAGAGAAAGTTTCATAGCTCACCCGTTGATCTACTCGTTTGAGCCCGAGATCGTCGCTACATGTTACAGAAGACCAAAGAAGAAGGAATCAAGCCATAACAGGTAACAACTCGACCTCAGATCTGATTTTTGTATTGAAAATGGGTTTTAGGGTTTCAAACATGAATTACTTTATTGTTTGATGAATGTTTTAATTTAAAGACTTTCACTGTAATAGATTCTGATTTCTGGTTTAAGAACTATGTTTGTTATGTTTTGTGCCAACTATAAGACGTACTCGGTTTTGGGCCGTTTCAAGTTGGTATCAGAGCCATAGTTTTAGATTCAGACATTTGCGATAATGTCTGAACTTAAACTGAGAATAGGACAATGAAAAGAAAGGAAAGGAATGTCAGTCATAGCAGCCCGTCCATGGAACGATAGTAGACAGAAGGTAGTCCATGTCCTTTCATAGAACATAGACAATAATTCCTTAGCACAAATAGTACAAAGTAAATGCTTTAGCATAAATAGTACGTAGTACATGCCTTAGCACAGATAGTAGACAGTAGATAGTACGTGCCTTATAGTAGAAACTCTGAACTTGGACGCAAATGTTACTCTGAAAGGAATTGTTAAGAACCCGAGTAGTAAAGTAAATTAGTTATTTCATACCGGTCTCTGTAATTAGTAATTTACATTACTCGAGGTGTTCTAAATTATTACCTATCATGAAAACACGAGCTATCTTTGTTCGTAGTGGACACTAATGGCGAGAGCAAAGAGAGGTGGTCGCACTGGGAGTCGTACTGGTCGTCGAGGCCGACCGCCAGGTAACCGAAACCGTCATGAGGAAAGTGAACACTCCCGCAATGAGACTGAATCGGTGCACATGGAGCATAATGACAGTGGGAACCATGAGTTGGTTCATGACGATGACCATAACGAGGCGCTTGAGTTGGAACCGATTGTGAAGGAAGTTATCGTGGCAGAGGTTACTTCAATCTTGAAGAAAGTTCTACCGGAAGCACTGGGCGAGGGCCTTAAATAGTTTGATATAGGGAAGAAAGAGAAGAAAGAGGAAAGCAACAAGAGAACTGAAGTCACTAATAGTAACGATTCTAATTATGAAATGGCAATTCGGGGTTGCAACTATAAGTCCTTTCGGGGGTGTGACCCGCCGAAGTATGATGGACGGAAAGATGCCGTTGCCACTTTCGAGTGGATAGAGAGGATGAACGGGGTGATCAACATTAGTGAGTGCCGTGATTACCAAGCGGTCAAGTTTGCCGCTCACTCATTCCCTAATGAGGTGTTAAGTTGGTGGAGATCGATTGAAAGAATCAAGTCTTCTGCTGAAATTAAAAAGATGAAATGGGATGACATGAAAAAGCTACTGATCACTAAGTTCTGCCCGCAGAACGAAATTGACAGAGTTGAGAGAGAATTTATGGGGCTCTGTGCTGGCAGTATGACTCATCTCCAGTACACCTCCAAATACCAAGAGTTGGCTCAGTGGACATTGAAGAAAAGAGGATCAAGTATTACATCAAGGGACTTCTTCGAATTTGTGGTATCACTTGCTGGCATAGTTTATGATGACTTCGAATCCATGGATCCGCTACCCACTGAGAAGAAAGTGACTAATGTCGTTAAGCAGCCAACAAAGGAGTGGGCGGGACCGAAGACGAAGAAGCTGAGGATTGAGGATGGAACTAATTCTGCTAAGTGTTGGCGAAAGCACTCCAGGGAGTGCTGTATGGGTCTGAACATTTGTTACCGATGTGGGAAGACGGGGCATTACTCTTGAGAGTGTCCTGGTGCAACGTCATGCTATAACTGTGAAATCCCTGGCCATCTGGCCAAGGACTGTCGTAAGCCTAAAGCTGCTGGCACAGAGAACGGAAAAGAGGGCGAGAAGTCAAAGGCAAGGACCCGAGCGTATGCACTGACACAAGAAGAAGCTAGGGGCAATCCAGATGTGGTGTCTGGTACGTTCATCCTTGATTATACCTTTGTATCTGTACTATTTGATTCGGGTGCCAGTAGGAGTTTTATATCATCCTCTATGTGTAGAAGAATGAAATGCAAAGTTACTAAAGTAGAACGGGCCTTTACGGTAGAAACTACCGTGGGTAAGACCACAAGAGTTATAGAACTGGTAGATAATTGCACGATAAAGATTCAAGGCCATAGTTTCCCAGTTAGGTTGCATGTTATGACCTTGGGAGGGTTTGATAGAGTCCTGGGTATGGATTGGTTAGCTGCAAACGAAGCTCGGATCGTATGTAGACGAAAGATAGCTCAGCTCAAAGCTCCAGACGGTAGCGAGATTCTGGTTTACGGGGACCACAATAGCTCATTAACGAACGTCATATCAACGATAAAGGTAGAAAAGTATATAGGGCGCGGATGCGAGGCCTACCTGGCCTACGTGATAGATAATGATGTAAAAGTCAAAGAGTTGAAAGACGTACCGGTGGTATGCAATTTTCCTGAGGTGTTTCCCGAGGAATTTCCTGGGTTACCACCCGACCGAGAGACAGTGTTCTAGATAGACTTAGTGCCAGGTGCCCAGCCCGTGGCTAAAGCACCGTACCGACTTGCTCCTCTGGAGATGAAATAGTAAATGATAGAGTTGGAAGAACTTTTAGATAGTGGTATTATCAGGCTGAGCATTTCTCCATGGGGTGCTCCGGTTCTGTTTGTAAAGAAGAAAGATGTTGCCATGAGAATGTGCATCGACTACAGAGAGTTGGACAAACGTACAGTAAAGAACAAATATCCGCTACCAAGGATCAATGATCTGTTCGACCAACTACAAGGCACTAGATGGTTCTCCAAGATCGATCTGCGGTCGGGATATCCTCAGTTAAAGGTAAGGGAAGAGGACATACCTAAGACAACGTTTCGCACGCGGTATGGGCATTACGAATTCCGCGTGATGTCATTCGGTTTGACCAATGCTCCAACATCATTCATGAGTATGATGAACCAAGTGTGTAGACCAATGTTGGACAGGTCAGTGATAGTATTCATAGACGACATACTTGTTTATTCGAAGAGTGAAGGTGACCATGCTTGTCATCTTCGAGAAGTACTAGAGACGCTACAGAAAGAAAAGTTGTATGCCAAGTTCTCAAAATGCGCGTTCTGGATTAAGGAAGTCTAATTCTTAGGTCACGTCATTAACACAGACGGCATTATGGTTGACCCGACTAAGATAGAGGCGATACAAGAATGGGAAATCCCAAAGACACCAACCGAGATTCAGAGCTTTCTGGGATTAGTAGGGTACTATCGAAGGTTCATTCAGGACTTCTCGAGAATAGCTTCGCCACTGACAAAGTTGACATGCAAGGAAGTAAAGTACGAATGGGGTCAGGCCTAGCCTAAAGCATTTGAAGAGTTAAAGAAGAAGTTGACCCAAGCCCTAGTGTTAGCACTACCCGATGGTGACGAGGACCTGGTGGTATATTCTGACGCTTCGGGACAAGGGTTAGGGTGTGTTTTGATGAAGAGGGGAAAGGTGATCGCGCATGCATCACGACAGCTAAATATTCACGAAGTTAACTACCCGACTCACGATTTGGAGCTCACGGCAATTGTCTTCGCGCTAAAGATATGGAGGCATTACCTTTACGGGGTGAAATGCATAATTTATTCGGATCACAAGAGCTTGAAGTATTTCTTTAAGCAGAAAGACCTAAATATGCGACAAAGATGGTGGTTGGAATTGCTAAAGGATTATGATTGTGAAATCCTATACCATCCGGGAAAGGCGAAAGTGGTCGATGACGCCCTAAGCCGAAAAGAGACCCATTCTCCTATTAGGGTGAAAGCGTACCTGTTGGTAATAACACCAGATTTTATGACAGAGCTAGAGAAAGCACAGACGAAAGCATTAAAGGAAGAGAACATAAAGAAAGAAAGAATGGTTAGCCAACAAGTAAAGTTGAACATAAACACTCATGGAGTGAGGACCAGATGTGGTCGTATGTGGGTACCGAAGGGTGGCGAGCTTAGGACCAAAGTACTCGACGAGGCCCATAAGTCTCGATATTCCATCCACCCAGGAACCACGAAGATGTACCATGATTTGAAGAAAGAGTATTGGTGGCTTAACATCAAGAATAATGTGACATAATACGTGAGCAAATGTCTGACTTGCTCACAAGTTAAATCAGAGCATCAGAAGCCATACGGGAAAATCCAGCCTCCGGAAATACTCGAATAGAATTGGGAGCGTATCACCATGGACTTTATTACAAAGCTGCCCCGCACAGCTAAAGGCCATGATACGATTTGGGTTATAGTGGATCGTCTGACAAAGAGTGCACACTTCTTACCGATCCGTGAAACCTATTCATCAGAGAAGCTGGCATAAGTGTTTATCAATGAGATTGTGTCTCATCATGGCGTGCCAATATCTATTGTATCTGACCGGGACACACGATTTACATCGAGATTCTGGAATAGATTTCATGAGTTAACGGGTACAAGGTTGAACATCAGCACGACTTATCACCCACAGACGGATGGTCAATCAGAAAGGAACATCCAGGCGTTGGAGGATATGCTCCGCGCATGCATTATAGACTTCGGTGGCAGTTGGGATAGCCACCTACCGTTGGCAGAATTATCCTACAACAACAGCTACCACACCACTATTGGTATGCCACCTTACGAGATGTTGTATGGTAGGAAATGACGAACCCCGGTCTGTTGGGGTGAGATAGGACAGAAAGAGCTGGGAAGTTTAGAGGTAGTCATAGCAACCTCTGAGAAGTTTGACCAGATTAAGTCCTACGTGGATAAGAGGCGAAGACCAATCGAATTCAATGTCGGTGATCAAGTACTATTCAAGGTTTCCCCGTGGAAGGGGATTATACGATTCAGAAAGAGAGGGAAGTTAAGTCCAAGATTCGTCGTACCTTTTAAGAATATGGCATGGATTGGTGAAGTTGCTTACCGGTTAGATTTGCCTGATGAGTTGAGTGGAATTCACCCAACCTTCCACGTGTCACACTTGATCAAGTGCCTGGCTGAAGAATCAGCACACGTGCCACTTAACGATATCGAGGTAGATAATAGCCTTAATTACGTCGAGGAACCAATTGCCATACTAGACAGAAAGGAGAAGCAGTTGCGGAACAAGGTGATTCAGTTAGTCAAGGTACAATGGAAGCATCGTAAAGCGTCAGAAGCTACTTGGGAAACTGAAGCAGAAATAAAAGGGTCGTACCCGCACCTGTTTGACTTATAGCAGGTTTCAAGGATGAAACCTTTTGTAAGAGGGGTAGACTTGTAATAGGTGGGCTCGAGCGGAATAATGAAATAAAAAAGAATGAAATAATAGGTGGGCTCGAGCGGATTGGGCCTTGGGCCGTGAGCAAGTGGTGCAAAAGGGGGAAGGGGAGGGGTAAAACCCTAGCCACCCTCTCTTCTCCCCCACATTCATCATCTTCACCAACTAATCTAGAGAGAGAAAGTTTCTTAGCTCACCCGTTGATCTCCTCGCTTGAGCCCGAGATCGTCGCTACATGTTACAGAAGACCAAAGAAGAAGGAATCAAGCCATAACAGGTAACAACTCGACCTCAGATCCAATTTCTTTATTCAAAATGGGTTTTAGGGTTTCAAGGTGAGTTTTTATAAAAGTCCGGATTTTTACAATGGAATTCGACTAGAAAGCATGTATTTAGCTTCATGGAAACTAAACCCAAGTTTTGGACGTAAAAAGGTCGAGTCTTGGATCAAAAACAAAGAAATCAACCAAGAACACTTGAATAGTCCGAAAACTCTATGAATGGTCTGAAAAATCGGATACGTCCGAAAAGTATTTCGGAACACCATAGATTTCGAACAGGACTTTTCAATCGAAAAGTATCTCGGGCAGAACATTTCGGTCGAAAAGTATTGTGGACAAAAAAGGATTTCGGACAAATGTTTTCGAACGAAACAGTTCGCGGACAAAAGTTTTCGAACGAAGAAGCCATTTTTCGAACACAGAAAGTTTTCGGATGAAACACATAGGTTTTAACCTTGTTCCATTCATGACCCTTGACAGATTTGTATGCATCCCACCTGGCTCGAAGTTCCTTGCTAAGTGAGATAAGTTCCATAAAAGTCTGGTGAGTTCTTATTGCCCTTTTTCCCTAACGGTTTTGGGCTGGCATGCATACTGTTAAAGAGATAGTTTTCAAAGTTAAAAATATTTTATAAGAATTATATATTTTTATAAAATGAAAGACAAAGTATAGTATTTTATAAAAGGTTACTTTTATAAAAAGAAAGTTAAAGTGTTAAAGAGAATAGTACTATCTTTGAAATGTAATTTCAAGAAAGTAAAGCAAAGTAAAGAATGGTAAAGAAGCTGCATCTCGGTGCAGCTTGACAGTGACAGATGCCATATTATATGCTTATGTGTTAATATGTGTTATTTTTCTATGTGTTATGTGTTTGAATGGCATTATATTATGTGACGTAGTAAGTGCATAGTAGTTGCATTGTAGTTGCAAAGTAAAAAGTCCTGCAGGCAAGCAAAGTAGAAGTCTCACACTTCGGTGTGAGCAGGCAAAGGAGTCTTCACTTCGGTGTAAACGAGAAAGTCTCACCCTAAGGTGTGAGCAGGCAAAGGAGTCTTCACTTCGGTGTAAGCGAGAAAGTCCCACCCTGAGGTGGGGCACAGCAAAGTAAAAGTCTTACCCTGAGGTGTAAGCGAGCAAAGGGATCCTGCCCTCGGGCAATTATTCATGTGTGAAAGTTAAAGTATGTTATAGTCACTTGTCTTGTACAAGTGAAATGTAAAGTGGCAAAGAGTAAAGGAGGATACCTTAACTGGTTACCTCAAAACTAAAGTTTTAACAAAAGATTTAACGTAACAGTTTTTTAATTGTTATGTTGCAAAGTTTTAAAGTAAAGTTAAAGTGTTTTCAAAGAAAGTGAAAGTAAAGCTTATATTTTATTTTTATAAAACTAAGCTACCAAAAAGAAAGTTTTATAGTTTAAAGTAAAGAAAGAACTCACCAGCGTTAGCTGACTTTTAGTATGCATGACAACTAGTAAAGGTAAAGCAAAAGTAAAGTAAAGGAGCCGTGAGGGATGGATAGCATGGACACCAGGACGCTGCTCTAAAGACTGACATTTCCTATTCTAATAGTTTATGTTTTACACGATGAATTACTTTATTGTTTGATGAATGTTTTAATTTAAAGACTTCCGCTATAATAGATTCTGATTTCTGGTTTAAGAACTATGTGTTGTTATGTTTTGTTCCAACTATGAGACGTACCCGGTTTAGGGGCGTTTCAAGTTGGTATCAGAGCCATATTTTGATAGATTCAAACATTTGCGATAATGTCTGAACTTAAACTGAGAATGGGACAATGAAAAGAAAGGAAAGGAATGTCAGTCAGAGCAGCTCGTCGATGGAACGATAGTAGACAGAAGGTAGTCAATGTCCTTACATATAACATAGACAATAATGCCTTAGCACAGATAGTACAAAGTAAATGCTTTAGCATAAATAATACGTAGTGCATGCTTTATCACAGATAGTAGACAGTAGATAGTACGTGTCTTATAGTAGAAACTCTGAACTTGGATGCAAATGTTACTCTGAAAGGAAATGTTCAGAACCCGAGTAGTAAAGTAAATTAGTAATTTCATACCGGTCTCTGTAATTAGTAATTTACATTACTCGAGGTGTTCTAAATTATTACCTATCATGATAACACTAGCTGTCTTTGTTCGCAGTAGACACTAATGGCTAGAGCAAAGAGAGGTGATCACACTGGGGGTCGTACTGGTCGTCGAGGTCGGCCGCCAGGTAACCGAAACCGTCATGAGGAAAGGGAACACTCCCGCAATGAGACTGAATCGGTGCACGTGGAGCATAATGACAGTGGGAACCATGACGATGCCCATAACGAGGCGCATAAGTTGGAACTGTCATGAGGAAAGTGTTTTCAAAGAAAGTGAAAGTAAAGCTTATATTTTATTTTTATAAAAATAAGCTACCAAAAAGAAAGTTTTCTAGTTTAAAGTAAAGAAAGAACTCACCAGCGTTAGCTGACTTTTAGTATGCATGACAGGTAGTAAAGGTAAAGCAAAAGTAAAGTAAAGGAGTCGTGAGGGTTGGATAGCATGGACATCGGGTCGCCGCTATGAAGACTAACATTTCCTATTCCGATAGTTTACGTTTTAGACGATGAATTACTTTATTGTTTGATGAATGTTTTAATTTAAAGATTTCCGCTGTAATAGATTCTGATTTCTGGTTTAAGAACTATGTTTGTTATGTTTTGTGTCAACTATGAGACGTACCCGGTTTTGGGGCGTTTCAGAATTCTCCTACAACAACAGTTATCATGCTACGATAGGCATGCCGTCTTTTGAAATGTTGTACGATAGAAGATGCGGAACTCCTGTTTGCTAGGGGGAAATAGGTCAAAAGGAACTGTGAAGTTTAGAAGTGTTTAAGGAAACATTTGAGAAATTTGACCAAATAAAAATCCATATGAAAGCAGCACAAGACCGACAGAAATGTTATGTGGATAAGAGACGGAGACCTATTGAGTTTAATGTCGGCGATAAGGTAATGTTGAAAGTATCTACCTAGAAAGGGATCATCCTATTAAGAAAATGGGAAAATTAAGTCCGAGGTTTGTAGGACCTTTTAGAATTCTGGCACGGGTCGGGAAGGTTGCATACCGACTGGAACTACCTGATGAGTTAAGTGGAATCCATCCTACCTTCAACGTGTCGCACTTGCGAAAGTTCTTAGCTGACGAATCGGCACACGTGCCACTCGATGACATCAGGGTAGATAACTGCTTAAATTATGTTGAAGAGCCTGTGGCCATCTTGGATAGGTAGCAGAAATGCTTGCGTAATAAAGTCATTCAACTAGTTAAAGTCCAGTAAAAACACCGAAGGGGATTGGAAGCCACCTGTGAAGCCGAGTGTAACACCCGGAATTTCAAACCAATTTAAACTTTTAAAAGATAAGCAGAAGCAGTCCCATTTTACAACTTCAATAGCAAGTTCAAGTTTCAACCAAAACATTAACTTTAAACATCATTATATTCATTACAATTCACAAAATGTAAGTTCTAAATAACGACAACTTAAAAATAACAAAACATGAGAATCCAAATTCGGATGTGCATGACCCGAGCTTATACCGGAGCTTTACCTACATCCAAATCACCAAATTAAACATTATTAGTAATGATAAGTAACCTTAGGGACATCCCACAAGTCCCTACATCAAAGATTGGCCAAACCCCGAAAAACCGAAAAATCCAGCGTCTACCAGAAAAACATTTAGGCGTATCAAACGCTCCGGGCTTATCATACGCTACCCGGGCATACGATGCGCCCTCTGCAGGTCAAACATGCCCAAAACTTCGTTTTTTTCCCCGTTAACTCGTTTGGTTCACTTCCGACTTGTTCCTCCAGACATGTAAACCTTATATCGACTACATTATGATATAATACCCTCCAAATACTTAGAACCACCATCAAGAACACTAAGTATTACAAACAACAATCAATCATGGCATTTGATTATCATTCCAAACAAGCAAACAAAGTTCTAGGCCTCAAGACACCGATGTGAATCTCATGACTCCAACACCAACTATGAAGTACTAGGTCTCAATCCAACATTGTGAGACTCGTCACTTCAATCACCATTGGAGAAATACTAGGTCTCAATACACCATTGTGAGAGTCGTGATTTCTAACACCACTTAAGAAATGCAAAGTCTCAATCACACCATTGTGAGACTCATGATTTCTAACACCAATTAGGAAATGCTAGGTCTCAGTCACACCATTGTGAGACTCATGATTTATAACACCAATTAGGAGATTCTAAAATTTCATCACTACCACATTGTACAACATGTATTAAACGAACACCAATTAGACACACCAAGTTTTACACCATTCTTTTAATGCTAACACCCATACCCCATATATAGTTCACCTTTCAATACTAGACATCAATTAAAAAATAACGATATACTAGAAAGCATAAAGCACAACTCACACCCTTAACATTACTAAGTAAGTGCATAGACACTTACCTTTAGTCTTGGATGATCCGGCTTGATCTTCTCATTTGATAACTTGATTACCTAAACATATACACCTTGTTTAGTAATTTTATGACTCCAATATTATCATCCTTACTTAATATTGTTAGAACAACATTAACCAAACCTCCAATTCCCTATATTAGACACCCAATCCATTTGACCCGTTAAGGGCTCAACCAAGTTTCACCCAATTATCCAAACTCCCTACTTCACCCAATTGATTGTAGATTCAACTAGGTTTAGTGTCCTTGGCCTTACCACAACACTATTGCACTTACTAAACATCATACCAAGCCCCAATTTGAAACCCCCAATTTTGGTTCTCAAGAACCTTAATTTTTAAAACTCCAAATTAAGTGAAATTAGCATAAATTGATTCATCCTCTAGCGTTAGATAACCTAGATTAACACTTCTAAATAACAATTTATACACCAACATCCCCAATTTCGACCATCTAGGGTCCACAACCTAAACCCACCAAGAACAAGAATCATGGAGGATTTAATGGAGAAGATTGTGCTTACTTAATGCTTGGATAGGATTGTGCAGTCCAAAACCTTCCAAGCACACATGCAAACTTCAAGTCTTCAAGATTCAGCCCTCCCCCTAGGCTCTCTTTGAGGAAATTGCAATGATCATTCTAATTAACACAATTAGAATTGTGTTTAATTACACAACAACCCATCCTCTTTCAAAAATGACCCTTATTACCAAACTAAGTGTTTTCCATAAGAAGTAAAGTCCTCCAACTTCGAATATTATTTATTTACACCCCTACAATATAATTAGTATATTATAAGACAAAAACCCGAAAGTTGGTTCGTTATATCGAGGCAGAGATGAAAGAGTCGTACCCATATCTATTTTGCTTATAATAGGTATCGAGGACGATACCTCTTATAAGGTGGGTAGACTTGTAACACCTGTAAAACCCAACATCCTTTAATTAGCTAAATGAGAGAAAAGAATGCAAGAAGATGGGCTTGTGGAAGATGAGCTTGGCCCATAAGGGTTCCATAAACCCTATACACCTCCTTTCCAACCTCCATTTTGCATTATCCACACAATAATTCGTAGAGAGAGAGAGGAGGGGTTTTAGAGAGACAAAGCACAAGAACTTCACCATTCTTACTCAAGATCTGCTCCATTCTTCTTCTCGGTTGATATAGATCAAGAAAACACGAAGAATCATCATCTTTGAGGTATTGATCGAACCTAAATCTTTGTTTTTGTTTAAAAATGGGTTTTGGGGTAAAACTAGGGTTTTCATCTCAAATGTAGGATTTTTACATTTAATATGATGAAAAAAGCCTAGATCTGGCTTCATGGAAGCTAGATAAACGATTTGAACGTAAAAATTTACGATTTTAGATAAAAAAATAAGCTGTTAGGGTTTTTGTTCTTTAGGCAACACTAATAGTGTAGCCACCTTCATCCGGTGACACAAGTCGGGGAACACGATGTGAGAATCCTGAGTTCAACCAATGATTGGACACGTGTCATTCTTTGGTGACACTAAGGAGTGTCGCCACAATTGTTGGCGATACTATCTGAACGACATTAAGGAGTGTCGCTACCATTATTTGGCGACACTATAGGAACTACACTAATTAGTGACACTAAATCCGGAACACAAGTTCTAGCGACACTGATCTAACGACACAGCCCCTAGTGACACTTTCACCAAGCGACACTGTCCAACGACACTAGTGCCCAGCGACACTAGCTTGCGACACTAGTCTGGCAGCATTGTAGGCGAAACTAGAATATATGTTGATAGTTTTCTCTCATTGATTTATTACAGATATCTAGCGCTCCGCCTAGTCCGAACGGTTAAGAAACCGTATAGTCAGAACATAACTGGTGAATTTCTATTGCCCATTTTTCTTAAAGTTTTGGGCTTGTGTACATGCTTAATGAATGAATGAACGAAAGAATAAGATATCTTTTGAAAACCTATGTATTTGTTTGTAAATGTCTTAATGTCTTTCATTATGTGATAGCAAGTAAATGTGTGTGAATAACTAAATATTCATGTTACCCTCGGGGCGAAAGAAAGAAAGAAAGAAAAGTCTTTTACAAGCAACGGTGGAGTCTTATCCCTGTGACAAGAAATATAGGAGTCTTTTCTTCGTGACAAGCAACAAAGGAGTCTTGTCTTCGTGACAAGCAACAAAGGAGTCTTGTCTTCGTGACAAGCAACAAAGGAGTCTTGTACAAGCAAACAGGGGAGTCTTGCCTTCGGGACTTGGGACGGTAATGACGCAATGATATCATCTAGTGCTTGTTCACTTGGTGATAAGAAAGAGAAGAAACGAATGAAAGAAAAGCTAGCCTGAATATTTAAATGAATTTGAATGTTTTGAAAGAAAAGTTAGCACGAACGTTTTAAGTGAATGAGTTTTGGAAATGAATTGAATAATGAAAGGATTCCCACTTTGGGAATCATAATGTTTTGAATGAAAGAAAATGTTTGAATGACAAGCTTAGGGCTGTTTACGAACCTAACCTAACCGAGCAGACATTTGCTCGTGCTTGGTTCGTTTACAAACCGAACTTATCTGATCGGCTCGTTTACAACCGAGCATTAATTTTCTGAGCGAGCGGCGAGCAATTTGGACAACAATACTGTCTAGTATGCCCTTCGAATTACAAAGCCGCAAAAGGTGTTCGTCACTCGGCATCACTCATCGTGAGCCGTAAAGGCTGATCAACCGACCAAGAGGGAGAGATAATTTAAGACTTGAATCGTAGAGCCGCAAAGGTTGCTCGTGTAGGGTTAAGGATTTTAGGCAGAGGCGATTTGAGACTTGAATTGAGGAGAGGGCTCTTAGGGTGAACTAATGAAGTAACGCAATTACTAAAGATTTTTTTTTCTTTTTAGGTTTTAAGTTGGTATACTCTTTACTCACTATAAGAAGTTCCATAATGTATTAGGCCAAAAGAGTTATTTATAAATATATAAAATATTAATTCATTAATTATATATATATATATAAATTAAAAATTAATTTGAGCCAAACCGAACGAACAACGAGCGAGCGTACCTTTGCTCATGATCGGTTCGTTTACAAACCGAACCAAACCGATCGGCTCGTTTTTCAAACTGAGCCGAAATCAAATGAGCATATTTCCGAGCATTTTTCAAACGAGTTCAAGTGAGTTTCGAGCGTCGAGCTTATCCTATTTTAAAATACTTAAGCTGTTTTTGACGTAGTAAAAATAGAACTTACTTAGTATATCTGACTTTTAGCATGCACCTTAGGTTAGATGAATGGAATAAGCCACGAGAGCTAGGAATGCATGGATCTGCGGGCTGATTATCTGTGAAGACTGACATTCCCAGTTTATGAACAATCAACAATTTAATGTTTCAATTTGTATCGATTTTGAAATGTTAATACTTCCGCTGTAATGTTATGAATTTAAGGTTTAAGAGTTATGCATTAATGTTTTGTGTCAACTATGAGATGTGCCTACTTTAGGGCATTTCATAGAGGGATATATATGAAATTCTCCCACAATATAACACTATTTTGATCTGAGCTAAGCTTTGGAGGAATGATCGGTTCCCAACACTATGAATATACCACAAATTGTGGTTAACTCATCTCCAACATATCACCAATTGCTCTATTGGCTAGTTTTTATACTCACACATATTGTATTACATTCTAATATCTTAATCCCATAGTTATCATTTAATATAGAGTTAATTGTATGGATAGTCTCTGTAGTTTGTGAAAAGTAACATGAATGAGACTAAATGTTTCAAGTTGCAAGTATGGCTATTATGTTTTAATTTTGTAACAACATTGTGTATTAAGACTAACTGCGGTTATTTTTTTGTTATGTTTGGGTAAAATGACTAAAATACACTTTAATAGCCAGAGAAACTATTTTTCAAATTAACTCTATTTGATTAGAGGGATCATTTGTGTACTTTTCTCAAATTAATATATATATATATATATATATATATATATATAAAGAAACCCTATTATGTTCATCCTCCTTAGTCCATCTGAACCCACCACCATCCTCCTTAACCTACCCCCACTAGCCATCACTTCCTCTAACCATCCCCACCACCATCCTACTCACCCTTTGGGAAATTAAACAACCACCCATCTCTCACACAGTTCAATTTATAAACAAAGAGTCAATTGCACAGATCATCACCACTAAAACAAAATGGACTATTTTTCGTTTTCTGCAACCATTCCCGCGGCCATGAAAATTGCTGGCCGCCACCTCTTCTCTTGCACCAAGCATAAGTCGAACCATCTCCACCCCGCCCAACGTTCCTAGCCACCCTAGAACTTCGATTACGGCTCCCAAAAACCTGAAATCTATTTTCCGGGGACTCTGCAACTTCTCCGACACGTGATGGGGTGGGGGTAGCTTTCAAAATCACAGTTCAGATTTGACGAGGGGGTTTGTGTGGTGGCAGTGTCAGTTGTTGTTGGGTGCCGATGATTGTGATTGGGTGGAGGAGATGGAGATAGCGGTGGTCTACCGGTGGTGGTGAAGGAGACGATGGGGAGGGGGTGGTGGATGGGTTAATTACACAATGGTCCTTGTAGGTAATTTTGCTTATAAAAGGGTCCCTCACTAAACTTAAGTTACACAGTTAGTCCTTTCAATGTGAAAAGACTTAACTGCTCTTGAACTAAATAAAAAAAATTAACAGCAGTTAGTCTTAATACCCAATACTGTTACAAAATTGAAACATAATATTTCGTACTTGTAACTTTAAACTCTTAGTACTTATACATGTTACATTTCACAAACCATATAGACTAATCATGTAATTAACACTTTAATATAGATATCACATATGCACATAATTCAATTCAACCACCAATGAGTCTTGGCTTATAAAATTAGATAAACACAATATTAACTGCATATATCATAATAGGCAAAATTCCAGCATTCAAACAAAAATGATAATTGTTTTTTTTTAAGTTGTAATTCTAAAATATGCTCTCGTTTAAAAATGATTGGGTACTCATGTGAGACTTGCTAAGTGATATCCTCACTATTAAAGTTCCGAACTTAAACACCCCAACTTTCTACGTTAAGTTATGATTAAATGAATATGATCATTTTGTCATTTTCTGACTTTTTTGCATAATTGATCTAATTTCACACAATTGATTATTCTTAATCCTTCAATTGTAACTAGTCTATATATTCACGACCTACTGGTCTATTGGTATTAGGGGTGTTCAGGATATCCGAGGATAGTTAAACGGTTATCCGAATTCTCATGTACCAAATAATAGATTTTCAAAAACCAAGTTATCAAATTAAAGGAGAAACTTGATGACATAACAAACAAAATATGTGTTAACTGTGGCTCCCAAACATAAACTTCAAATCACCTTTTGGTCATTGCTGCTATGCGAAGGACATTTGTAAACAATGTAACATATCGGAATACATGGAAGTTTATAAATCAGATTAATTGAAGATTTTGAAATTAGTCATTCAAGTTTGAACACCCCTATTCAAGATGTAAATTCAATATTGGGGAAGTCGAACAGCTAGTCGACTAGAGCCGATGGTGGACTGGTGGTGCGGCGGTGGACTGTGAGAGCCGGTGAGGCGGAGGCGGTGGCCGGTGAGAGCCGCGAGGCGGAGACGTGGACGGTGGACGGTGAGAGGCTGAGAGCAGTCGTGGAGGCTGGCTGGAGGCCTTGAGTAGCGGGAGAATGAAAACGATCTGCAATTGGGATTTAGGGTTTCTCCTCTCATTTCTTATATATTTAAGTATAATAAATAAATAATTAAAAAATACAAAATTTAATATTTCGGATATCGAATATCCGAAATATCCGAAAACTTTCAAAATTAATATCCGAATCCGAATTTTCGGATATTTCGGATAAATCGGGTTCGGATTCGGATTTTTTAAATCCTTGTAAGTAAAAGGTTAGATGGTATTTAGGTGGAAAAATTGTTCAGAAGAAGAAGAAAAGAAAAAAAAAACTAATCTATGTCTTCATAACTTTACATATATGCCTCACGTGAGTTCTTAGCATCTCATTTTTGTCATTGTTTTGAGACGTTTGACATGATAATACCCCTTTTCACCAATTTGAAAACTTTAATCACCAACTCATGAAAATAGCAAACATTTTAAAACTTTCCAAAACACTACTTGGCAAATTTGACAGACAATGAACATGATTAGCTTTCTCAAACAAAGGCTAAATCACCATTTTCTCATCAACCGCATACACACAATTTCATCAGGATTTTCATCCAAGTACATTTCAAAAGTAATCATTTTATAAAACATAATCGGTACTAAAACCCCACTTTTTCTAAAAACATGCGATAAGTTTAAGTGACCCGTTTTAATTAAAAAGGTTTAACATGTAATTTTAATTCATCATGAGTATAAAAAACAAACTCTAGAGGCATTTTGGAAATCTCTATTATAATAAATTTATCTGTCACGTGTCGACTTTTGAAAAAACTCTACATTTTTGTTTACCGACTCTCTCTTTTATTAAATAACGTTATCTCCTATTAAATAAAAATGATTTTAAATAACTAAATATCTAAAATTTATTATAATATTTTATTAATTTTTACTAAACAATAAGAGATTTCAATTATATCTTATCTTAAAATATAATTTTATAGTTCTTAAATCTTTATTATTTTTTATTTATAATTTTTAAATGTTTATTATTTATGGGGAGTGTTTTAGAGAAAACCACATAGTTAGGCGAAAACCGAGAAAACCACAAAAAACCAATTTTAACCAATCATATACTAATATTTATTTTTTATTTTATTTTATTTTTATTTATTTATAAAAGTATTAATGTAATATTACACATTTTTACCAAAAAATCATTTAAATATTGGCTTACATATTACGTATACGTAAACAGAAAACAAAAAAAATTGCGGTTAAGTATGCGTAAAACACAATACGTAAAATAATTTTTTGGTAAATTGTGTTATATTATATTAATACACTTAGAAATAAATTAAAACTTCATTATTGCGACCGCATTGTCAGGCTCAAAACGGTCGCAATTGCCCTGCTGCAACCGTTTTACGACCGAAAATGCGGTGAGAAAAATACGCATCACAATTGTCCAATTGCGATAGAAATTGCGAAGATAAAAACCGTCTCAAATGTTGCGACCGTCTCAGCTTGCAACCATTTCATTTACGACCGTTTCATTTCCGACAGTTTTGTGACCAAAATGTTTTTTTATTTTAAACCTGCTAATAATACTCATATTTTTAAAATACAACCATTTTTTGAAATTTCAAAATTAAATAAAACAATCCACTTCAAATTACAAATTAAAATTTCAAAAATATATAAGCTGTCGCAAAACTTGCAACCAATTGAGACTGAAAATAAGTTGTCGCAAAATTAGTTATTGATTTACAACCGGATCTTGTTTGGTCGGTAATTTTGTGACTGTTATGAAATCGGTCGTAAATTTGTCGCTAATTTCGCGGCATACCATGTACGGTTGCAAAATGCTGTCGTAGTTGCCCGGTTCTCTAGTAGTGATTATTAAATATTCATTATTTCTTATTTCATCAATGGCTGATGACATCCAATATACAAATCTTCATAAAAACTGCTGGTTTACAACAAGTTGGATTTATTCGACTCGTGTAATACATGAGTTTCTAACTTAGTAACTAATATAGTGTTTCTAGGTTCAAGAGAAATTTGTCAATATTCAGTCATGTACCTTCGATTTTTGTTAGCTCAAACTCTCTCTTTAAAAATTCTCTTCTAGTTCACTTTTTCATTTTAGAGTTGATAAAACGTATGGATTAGATAATTACAAGTTAAACGGATTCGGATCAACAAATTTGGTTAACTTAGAAAAACATTATCCAATATTTTTTTTAGAATTCATATAGTGCTACTTCTAATGTATCCAGTGACGGACCAAGGAAATTTTTCCAGGGGGGTCGAAATTTTTTTGGGTCGGTTGTCTATCGCTAAATATTACATTTTTTCAGTCCGGTTCATGTCAAGTCACTTGTTACACACATTGTCACTAATTACAATTAATAAATAACACATATGACATAACATTATAACAAAATAATATAATAAGAAAAAAATTAAGAAAAAAGTTACTTGAAATCGTGAGGAGGCAGCGACGCAAGGTTGTGAACGTTGAATCGACTACCAGGGCGAGAATCGTAAATTCGTGATTAGTGAAGAGGCCTGAAATCGTGATAAGGCATGGCGAGAATCGTGATTAGCAAATTTTCATTCTTCAAATTGCGTGAAACATGAATATGAAACGTTGAGACGTTGATGGATCAAGATTGTCGCTACTTAGATTTTTTATTAGTTTAAATTGTTTAAAAATTTAAATGGGTAATGGGTTAACTAAATGTGGGTTTGAATGTATAAATGGGTAATGAGTTAATTAAATGTGAGTTTAGTTGTTTAAATGACTACGTTTTTAGTCCAGTTTTGTCTAAATGTCCAATTAATTTATTAGTTTCAATGGGGGTCGGTGTTAAAAATTAATTCCTTTTGGGGTCGGTCAAAATTTTATGGGGGTCGGTGTCAAAATTTCATGGGTGTCGGTCGAGATTATACCGCATATATAACAAACAGAAAAAAAAATTTCATAAGGGCCGGCCGACCCGCCCACCAAAAGATAGGTCCGCCATTGAATGTATCATATATCATTATAAAATCTTTATAACTAAGTCATGCTTAACTTTTTTATATAAAAGAATTTAACAAAGTGTAAGAATATAAATACCTTTCAATAACTTTTAACTCACATGTTATTATATACTACTCATTTAACCTCTAATATAAATAAATTCAGGAGACAATCTCTAGTCTAATTTTTGGATTACTCGTGAGTGAACAACTAATTACTAAACTATTCCTTCTTATTTACTTACGGTATGGAAACAAACAAAGATTAGATGACAGTACCGAAGATTCTATAATATATACGTAGCGAGAAATGGTGTGAATATGAAATGAAGCAACACCTCCCGTCACATAACCACCGCCGATACTTTTGTTAAAAACATAAAATAATAATTAAATTTAAATATTCACTGCATATTGCAGATGTCGAGTACCGTGCTTAGTGAAGATTTCAAGGTGAAACAACTTAAAACCCAGAGAATAACCAAGTATTAACTAATTATTTAACATTATCACTCGGTCCTCTTTTCATAGTATAATTAGATTCCATTTAATCAAATAATATAAAATATTTGTTAAAATATGAGACTCATGCTTCATCTCGAGGATCCCATGTCGTTTACTTCATACTTTTTAAATTAGATATATTAGAAAGATCTAAGGTTCAAGATAGAAAATTTTTAATGACCAGTATAAATGAATAAAATTTTGTTAATGGGAATGTGCAACTATAAGTTTTTTATATAACTGCTTTTAGTTTCAAAAAGTAAATTTATATATTTGAAATAAAAGTTTTATTTGGATGTAAGAAATCTTTTATTTTAAACGTTAATCTCTAAACGCTTTGAGAAACAAAAATTGTGCAAGCATATGCTACTAGTTGTTGAAGGATTCAAATGGATCAAACACAACCAAACGGAAATCACATCTCACAAAAACTTATTTATTAAACTCTCCAAAGGTGTTCACCTAAACCAAATACATAACTTGTTTAAATACTAAAACATGAAGAAAAGGAAAAGACTCAAATCCCTACAACTTCTAAACGAAAATGAACTTTAAAAGTAGAATTATGTTAACTTGATGCAATGTGATTGATCTTCCATGCAAACCAACAACCTTCACTTTCGGGTCAATAATTAATGGCCCAACACTAACCAGTTGACCCTTAACCGACTGACCCGTGAACAAACTTGATTATCCCAACAATCACCCCCTTAATCGTTGTTTGATCACGCCGTTCTTCACTGCAGCGTTCTCGTTGAAACAACCTTCACCGAGAACCATCACGACCTTTCCCGGATACCCGACCTTCATGTCGGTCATATCCAATGTCTTCCTCAACTCGACATCTCCTGGACACCAGACCTTCATCTCGGTCACCTCCAAAGTCGTCCCCTCTTATATGTGACAACCCCAAACTTTCCCAAACAAACTTGTACCGAGACTTCTTCCACTGATTACGACAAGAAGGGCGCCGCCCGCTGCCAATATTGTTTCCTTTCACCAGCCAAGCAAGCCGAATCCAAAAGCCATCTGTCTTGATTCCTTCTACTGCCCTTTCTGCATCCCGATTAGTCTTTCTTTTTCACACGAACACGCCGATCAAGGATGGAGACTGCTTTGATTGTAGCAGCAACCTCCTGTTACGACCTAAAGCAGCCGAAAAACTACCGCTTTTCCTCCCCTTTGATCACCACTAACACCCACGCACTACTAGAAAACATGTATACTTTATACCAAAGTTTCCGGCAAGTTACCAACAAAAGAAATTTCCCACTGGTTAACGACAACATTCCGACAAAACAAAAACAAAAAAGTAACCATAAGATTTTCTATAATTTTCCGACAAATTTATTAAATAAGTTAACTTATTTATTTAATATAATCGTCTGAATTTACCGACAAATGGCTTTTGTCGCTGATTCGTCAGAAAATTAGTCGGGACTTTGTCGGAAAAAACAGTTCCTACAGGGTTTTTTTCCCAACAAACACTTTCTGTCGGAAACTTGTCGCTAACGACCAATTCTGACAAATTTCCCACGAAATCTGTCGTCGCAA
This sequence comes from Smallanthus sonchifolius, assembly GCA_023525975.1. Lineage (NCBI taxonomy): Eukaryota > Viridiplantae > Streptophyta > Magnoliopsida > Asterales > Asteraceae > Smallanthus > Smallanthus sonchifolius. The sequence goes on from CM042033.1 coordinate 18,462,360, forward strand.
ATTTTTAAATTTTTTGTAGTGACGGACTACCGATGTTCATCACTGGTCACCACCGTCGTCCCAAACGGCACTTCCCCACGAGAACAGTTGACCCGAAAACACCTTACCGTCTCAGTCTTCTGCTGTTGTTAGTATTCTCGTTGTGACCCTACACCACCGTGACAAGACCAGTTGCCGACCCACCTGCTGATCGGACCCTTCTACTCGATTATCCCAATAGTTGTTTAATACAACATCAAGTTTAAGTAAATTACTGTACATGATGGTCATATTAACACATGAACCTTTGGCTTTAAATATGATATATAAAACGTTTATTTAACTGTTTTCGAAGCTCTCTTTCTAACTATCATTAGATATGTTAAACACTATGTGCAAATCTATGAAATGATTTTCATAGTTTTCTACTTAAATTTGATTGTGTAGTATATGCACCTTAGCTAGACTTCATGCCCGACTACATAATTTTTCTTTTCTAGAAAATTTTCAAAACCTTATAATTGATGCATATAGTTGAAAACAACTCACCCATTTTAATAGAAGAAAAATTATGCATATTCTGATAAAAGAAAGCAGTGTAACTATATTTAAAAAAGATTCCTATAGCTTTTACAATAACTTTTGTGTAAATTTTAGTGTACTTATAAGTGCTCTAAGTAGCATCTAAAAAGGTCATGTTTGTGGGTTAAACTCAACATAAACTCAGAAATTTTATTACAACTTCAAAAATATTGCTATAACTAAAAGCATCAAAAAGCAGGGTCTCGATTCAAGTTTGTAATATGGAAAAATAATAAACCATGTTTTGAGGTTAATTAAGATATTTAGAAACATATGTCCTCTCAAGATGGTTGAAGGTTAAATGTGAATGAAAGAGAAAGTACATCTAGCTAGGAAAATAGTAAAAAGCAAACAAACAATGAGGCACGTGAAATATTATTCCCAAAGACATGCATGTAACATGAATTGCGCTCAAGACAAGTGATGGACATAAAGAAGAGGTGAAAATAAAAAAACCAACAAAAGAATCACGAGAAAATAATATATATATATATATATATATATATATATATATATATATATATATATATATTAATATAAACAATTAATAAATAAAATGAACCTCCTCAGACTCCATGTCAGTCGCTTCTCAGACTCTTCTGCATGGTGTTTGTGTACATGGACCTAGGAAGCTTTATAATATGAGTAATAACAAGATAATGGGAGAACACAAACACACAACATAGACACATTAATTACACATACATATATAAGATGAAAAAAGGAAATATAAAAATAAATCTGGATTATTGATTAAATCAGTTTAATGATTAAGTTTTAAGTGATGGTCTCGGCCTTCACAGAAAGTATAAAAGTCGTTTTGGACGATTCTAAAATGGGTTGTGTTAAAGTTACCCCAGCCATGTTATTTTTACTTAATGACTCTGAAATCAAAATTTTAGTAGTTACAATTCACTTTGATATTCGCACATAATCTTCTACAAGTTGCTCGTAATTGGATAGATGCTTGACTATAATAGAAGGCTAACAATTTTGATTTCGGTTCTATGCTGAGATTATACATGCGTACAAGCTTTAGGATTTCTTTTCAAAACTTGTAATTCTATACCATCTTCCAACAACCAGTGCTTCTAATTAGAAATCGAAAGCAATTGTGTTCCTCATCATCATAGTCACCTATATCTACTTCTTTGTTGTTCTAATTAGAAACCTAAACCCTCCCCTCAAACCCCACAAAAACCTAACCACCACCCGCCTCTAAAAACCTGAACCCTCGCCCCCCCCTCCACCCCCAAAAACCTAAACCCTCACCCTCTCTTCACCCTCAACCACCCAAAAACCTAAACCCCTCAACCCCCCAAAACCTAAGTCTTAAAGCTAAAAAAATGGAGAACCGAGGGGGACTGACTCAAACAAACTCCGATTTAAATCATCCCAACATCGTTGAAACCGGCTCGTCGCACCTTAAACCAGAAACTCTAAACCCTAAAGATATGGTTTATCGGAGTTCCTTTTAGCCTGTTCACCCTTGTTCCCGTTTTTTTTTTGTCGTTCCCGTTTGAACCACCCACTTTATATATATTTGTATATATATACATAGTAGGTTATATACCCGTGTATTACACGGGTTGAACAAATTTAAATTATACAAATCATAAGTCTAGGAATAAACGAAATATAAATTAAATCACATATTACATTAAATAACCAAAAAAGAATGTCTATACATTTCAAGAAGCTATAAATCATTCATAAATCTCTAAATATTTCCTTGTATACAACATTTGTTGTTTGGTTTGTAGCTTTACTATCTTTATTTAATATTAGTAGCTTTACTCTGTCTCTAGTTTTCACTCTTGATAGTGTAACATACAACTCTCCATGGGTGAATACCGGTTGTTTTAAATACAAACTAACTCTCGATAATGATTGTACTTGGGTTTTATTGATCATCATTGCAAAACATACAGACAGTGGAAACTGTCATCTCTGAAACTTGAAAGAGATCCTTTTGTCTGTAGGTATCGATCAAATTAATTCTTAAAATAAATGTATGAGTACCAATATCACCTCCAGATATTATCTTGGCTTCTATAACACGTTTACCAAGCGATATGACCTGTAGTCTAGTACCATCACCCAAACTATTTTGTTGTTCAATGTTTGTTAAAAGCATTACCAGAACACCGACCTTTAGTACTAATATCAGATTTGGCAATCCTATTATTTTAAGTCCATTCAGAACGTCTGGTGAGTATAAATTTTCTTTGTTACAGATCATTGAAACGTTATGTTTGACAGTTTTGTCTGAGCTAAGCTACTCTTTTTCATTTCTGGGGAAAAGTGGGAGCAAGCGATCATTAATTTCATGAACAACTTCGTTTTTCGGTGCTAGTATTGCTCTTTCACGAAAAATTGTGGATCTTTGAAAGGATGATGAATCGAAGGATAAACAAAGTAAGTTAAACTTGAAATATGACCAGTTGAGTCATTAATTAGAAGATCGTCCGGTATGTCGATAGTTACCTGACCATCATTAGTACCACCAACATCTCGCTCAACTAAATCCAAAAGCCACTTTGCACAATTATTTGTCTGTTCCATATCATATGTCTGACTTCCTACAGTTAACCTCATGTTTTTGGTTAATATAAGCATTTTTCATTTAATCCAAATATTTGATGAATTTAAAGAGGTATTCACACATTCTTGTCGACTTCCGTTGGGAATAACAGGAAGGATTTGTCTAAAATCACCACCCAAAACAATAACTTTACCTCAAAATGGCATTTCAGAATTAGTTGAAGTATCATAAATGAATATGTCTTTCATAGTCCTTGTAACATCCTGAGTTTTTAGAACACGAGATAGTCCACGGGAATTAAACAAGAATAAGGGGAGCGGGCCTTGGGCTTGGCGCATGGGCCGGAAAGGGGAAGGGAATTCGGCCCCTTATAAGCCCCAAGATCAGCTCCAGTCCCCCACACCTTGCCATTTTCGTTTTCTAGAGAGAGAGAGCATAGAGAGAGAAATTCTCGGTTTTGATTTCCAAGCCTCAAAGATCATTCGTGCAAGTCTCTGGAGTGTATAGCAACGAACGGGAAGCGATTTCAGGTAAACATTCACATTAGATCTGAGTTTTTATAAGTTTTGGGTTTTGAAGAACAGTCGAGTAAAGATAGGATTTTTACGTTTGAAAACGGAAACAAAGTATATGTCTAGCAATACGAGTATAAAACACACGCTTTGAACATAAAAAGTTCGAGTCTTGTTAAGATCAGACCTGAGACGCCATGTTCTTGCAAACTTTGGATTTGAGTGGGGAAGAAAAAGCCCGCAGGCGAACTTGTCAAGTTCGTCGGCCAGTGGTTGAGCGAACATGATAAGTTCGCTAGGCTACATCTTAGCGAACTTGGTAGATTCGCTGGACCATGATTAAGAGAAGTTAGTATGTTCGCTTGATAAGTTCACCAGGTGTTATCTAGCGAAACGGTTAAGTTCGCTTAGTAAGTTCGCTGGGTTTATGGGAGACGAACTTAACCTAAATTCGCCTAGTTAGAAATAGTGAAACCACTTAGAATCGAGTTAAGTCTGCTATGTGTTACGTTGTTATGATTATCCAGATTGTGTGAGGTTCCAGTAGCCCATTCTAGCTAAGATACCAGACGAGGTCTAATATCCCTTTTTGTCTGCTTTAAGGGTGGTATGCATACTTAGTGGAAAAGTGTTTATTACATATATTATATTAATAAACTAAAGCGAAAGTTATATTTTTAGAGAAATGTTTAGAATGGGCAAAAGCACGTTTTATGTAAAGCGAAGTTATATTTATGGCAAGCGTTTATTATATTTTCATATACATAAACAAAGGCATGATATATGTGTTAAGTGTGTTTTCAATAAAGCAAAGTTATATTTTATGAAAAGTGTTTACTATATTTTATATACATAAACAAAGGCATATTATATGTTACATTTTGAATAAGATTAATGAAAGTTTTATGAAAAGAAAGTGAACAGTTTTCCTACAGTAATGTGTACTAGCTTGTTAAGGTCTTTTGTGGACAGATGTTACTTGTACAAGATTTCATATTTGGGTTAAGCCCATTAGTAAGAACCTTTGGGTTTGCTAACGGTTGTACAACTTGGATGGCTGACGGCGGTTGCTCGGGAGGACTACGCAACTTCCCCTTAGCGTTTAACGGTATTTTCGGTTCATGGCCGTTAGCCATGGGGGCATTTGTTGGATATATGATGTCCGATCGTCAATTAAGTCAATGTTACTATTATGGTACGATCCAAACAGTTACACCTTAGGCAACGAACAAATATATAATATTTAATTGTTAAATATTATTCACGGAAGACGGAAACAATAAATGGTGAGTAAATATTTAGAGAAATATTTGTCGGAGATTGAATTAATTAATTATTTATGGGGAATACATATTTAATCAGTTAAACATTTAAAGATTAGATTTTACTAATTATATTATGATTAGTAAATACAAGGGTTATAATAATTAATGGTTAATTATTACTGGGGTATTAAGTGTTAATACCATAGGGACCAGTGTGTAAATATAATGGTTATAAATATATCATTATAATCAAAACCCTAACCTAATCCCCTACACCCTAAGAGCGGCGTCCCCCACCCCCTCTCCTTACGAGTTCTGCCGATCACCACCACACCACCGTGCGCCGCCGCCGTGAGGCGTTCTCTACCGTCGCACCATCGTCGCGCGCCAGCTGTGTGGCCGGGTCTCCCCCTTGCTCAATCGTGTTTTGCTGTGGTTATTTCGTGTACGAGTCAACTAGCGTGACGTTCGTTGTACTGAGGTGTTACAAATCTAGTTATCGTCAAGGTATAAATCCGAATACCCTATGGTTGGTTATTTAATAATGTTTATACGCGTGTAATCGGATCACTGAAAGGAATCCGGATTTGATTCGGCAATGGTATTATTAAATCTCTTCCGCTAAATATATCTGATTTGTTTATTTAAATGGTTTAAATAATTATTGTTTTAAAAGTTAAAACTGGTACCATGATTCCCAATAGTGGTATCAGAGATACCTTTACGTGCGTTTAGGCATATATTTTTTTTTAAATCGATCTATTGTTTTATTTGTCAAAACTTTTGTTTGATAAAAGATCGAGCCTTTTTCGTTTGTTGTGATTGTGTTGAATGAATCGAGCACTAGTGACCTGTGGTTGTATTGTTTGTTGATTGGTTGTTTATCTTTGTATTTTTTATGGGTTATTTGAACCCCGATGTAATAGTTAGGGTTTTATTTATTTATTTTTTTTTACTCTATTTGTAAATAAATATTGTAATCCTAAACAGACGAAGGCCAGAAGACCAAGGTGAACAATAACAGGATTAAAGATGAAGATCTTGGACTAAGTGGGAGATACCAGATTTGTTATTTTGTTATCCCTTAGACCTGTCCGGTTTTTCATTTGATGGCTCGAACGAAACCGGACATTTTTCCTACTTGCTCGATTCTGCGTTTTATTTATTTTTGTGTTTGTGATATAATTATTTAGGATAATAATTAAAACGCAAAATTTTTATAAAACTTTTGACCTAATTTTAAAACGACGAGATAATTAAATTGTATATTTTTCTCGGAAAGGTAATTAAATAAAAAGGTGTTTTATTTAAAAGTAAAAACATGTTTTAAATTTAAATAGTTTTATTTAAAACAATTTTAAATTAATTAAAGAATTGATTAGTTTTAAATCAGTTCGCAAAAAATGACCAATTTAGATTAATAAGGTATTTGAAATTGGACCGTGTCGAGTGTTAAAAGTGTTTCACGAACTAATAATTAGTAAAATTGGTTTACTAAAATTGCGCGACTTGTATCATGCTACTCGTCGACCAAAATGTTTTTGACCCGAAATGGTAATATTTAAAAACATTAAAGAAATCCCAATATATATATATAATCGATATTTCTGCGCCACCCTTAATTGTAACACTTCAACTAATTTATCCGAACCCCCGGTGTTATTGAATTACCCTACATCCGGCCCTACGGTTTTGGGTGAAGGTAGAACCGCGTTTTCTAAGTCACTTAGGCTGGGTCTACAGTTGTAATTAAAGGACAAATATCACCTAAGTCGTTTAAGTGGGCGTACTTGAGGGAAATGTATCTAAAGCTTGACATTACTCGTCATGCCCCTCAAACCGAGAGTTGTATAGTTGATACAATCGGTAATCGTTAACTACCTATCTAGTTATGCAAGTTAAGAGTGCTCAGCCATTCACCGAGACATGGGGAACCGGGATCTCATTCCTAATTACATTTTTGCAATTGGGTCATAAAATTCTATTAGGAAATTGTGCATGAAAATAGTAAAACTTGTATTTTGAATTTTGTAGATGTCTAACGAATCTAATACAAATTCCTCATTCTCCCTAAAATCTATGGACTGGTACTTTAGAAGGATAAACTTGACAACTCCAACTTCATGGACTGGTACTGAAACTTGACAATTGTTATCAAGGATGAGAACAAATTGTATATTCTCGAGGAACCAATCCCGGAAGAACCAACTGCTGCTACGGGCCAAGCCCGTAAGACATTGGATAAGCATGTTGATGACTCTATCAAGGTCTCTTGCTTGAAGCTGGCGTCCATGATACCAGAACTTCAAAAGAATCTAGTGGACATGCCAGCATACGATATGATTAGGCAGCTACAGGAAATGTTCCAGCAGTGGGCCCGTCATGAACACTTCGATGTGATAAGATCACTAATAAGTTTTCGTATGCAAGAAGGTTCTTTAGTCAACACACATGTGTTGAAGATGAAGGGGTAAATTAATCATCTAGCACGTCTTGACTCCCCTTTAAGCAATGAATTAGCCGGGGATATTATCCTTAACTCGTTGCCAATGTCATATGATCAGTTAACTTTGAACTACAATATGATTGCTTGGGATAAGACCAACCCATAGTTGCATATGATGCTGAAAACTGCCGAGATGAACATACCAGCTCCTGCTAAATCTGGTCCAGTGCTAATGATTAAGGAGGGTCAGGTCAAGAAATCTAAAGCCAATAGAAAAGGCAAGAAAAGCTTCAAGAACAAGGGCAAAGGCAAAGTTGTTGCCAAGAAACCTCTAAAGAATGCCAAGTGTTTTCATTGTGATGAAGTCGGACACTGGAGGAGGAACTGCCTAAAGTATCTAGCCGAGTTGAAGCAGAAGAAGTCTATTGGAGGACAGTCATCAGGTATGTTCGTTATTGAGATCTTCTCTTTGTCTAGCAAATCTTGGGTGTTTGACACTGGATGTGGTTACCACATTTGTAATGATTTGCAGGGACTAAATAAGGTTAGGAGACTGAAGCAAGGCGACCTGGAGCTCCATGTGGGAAATAGACAAAAGGTTGTTGTGAAAGCTGTAGGGGAATTCACTCTTTTACTTCCTTCTGGTTTAGAACTTGTTTTGAACAATGTTTATTTCATTCCTATTTTGACTAGGAATATTGTTTCAGTATCCGCTTTGCGGGAACAAGGATTTAATTATGCTTTTGACAATGATTTCATTTCTACATATTTGAATGGTTTGTTTTATTTTTCTACAATGCCTCATAATGCAATCTATGAGATAGAAGTCTATGATAATAACGTTATATTTAATATCTCCTCCAAACGTATGAAATATGATTTCAATGATACGTACATATGGCATTGTAGGCTTGGACACATAAACAAAAATCGCATAAAGAAACTCTAGACCGTCAGAATTCTAAATTATACAGGTCAAGAGTCATTTGATGATTGCGAATCATGTTTAATTGGAAAGCTAACCAAGGCCCCTTTTACCGGTGTCGGTCAAAGGGCTAAGGATCTGTTAGGACTTGTACATACTGATGTATGTGGTCTATTTAGAAAAATGTCTAGAAGTGGAGAAAGATACTTTGTGACATTTACTAATGACTTCAGTAGATATGGTTATGTTTATCTTATGAAGCATAAACATGAAACGTTCAAACAATACCATAATGAAGTACTAAATCATCTTGGTAAGACGATTAAGATGCTTCGATCTGATCGGGGTGGTGAATATCCTAGTCAAGAGTTTGACGAACATCTAAAGAAATGTGGGATCATTTCTCATCTTACTCCACCAGGAACACCTCAACTTAATGGTGTATCCGAAAGGAGGAATCGAACTATATTAGATATGGTTGGTCCATGATGTGTCGCACAAACCTCCCACACTCCTTCTGGAGTTTTGCTCTTGAGACTGCCATAAGAATCATAAATCTAGCTCTTACTAAAAAGGTGGAAAAAACACCTTATGAGATTGGCATAGGGAGAAACCCAAAGTGTCCTACCTTAGGGTTTGGGGATGTAACGCATATGTTACAAGTGAATCTACGGATAAACTAAATTCCCGTGGCGATAAAGTTGTTTTCGTCGGATACCCTAAAACAATCGGTTACTACTTCTACAATCCTGCTGAAAATCGAGTTTTCATTAAACGCAGAGCTACTTTCTTGGAGAAAGAACTTCTTGCGAGAGGGATTGGAGATAACCGTGTGGATATGGATGAGATCCAAGAACCACAATATGAACTGCCGTTCAGCATGAGACTGTTGAAACTGAATCTAGAAATATTCAAGATTCAACCGTGACACAAACTGTTAGCAGAAGTACTAGGGATCGTCTTGAACCCGACCGGTATATCGGGATTCACCAGATTGACGACATCCTGATAGTTGATCAGGCAGAGCCCACTAGTTACAAATCTGCAATCTTAGATTCTGATTCTAAGAAATGGCTTGAAGCCATGGATGCTGAAATCCAATCCATGTACGACAATCATGTATGGGACTTGGTTGATCTTCCTCTCGAGAGTCGGACCGTAGGAAGCAAGTAGATTTTCAAGAAGAAAATCAACATGGATGGGAATGTGCAAACCTTCAAAGCAAGGCTCGTAGCGAAAGGCTTTACTTAGACTCAAGGAATTGATTATGATGAAACCTTCTCGCTAGTAGCCATGCTTAAGTCTATTAGGATCTTGCTTGCCATTGTCGCGTATTATGACTACGAGATATGGCAAATGGATGTAAAAACCGCGTTCCAAAATGGGCATCTTACTAAAGATGTCTATATGGTTCAACCAGAAGGTTTTGAAAATCTAGAAAATCCTAATAAGGTATGCAAGTTAAACAAATCCATCTATGGATTAAAACAGGCATCTAGAAGCTGGAATCTTCGCTTTGACCAGAAAATCAAAGAGTTTGGTTTTGTCAAAAACAAAGATGAACCATGTGTTTACAAGAAGGAAAGTGGGAGCCATGTGATTTTTCTGATTCTGTATGTAGATGACATACTGCTCATTGGAAACCATATTCCTATGCTAAAAGACGTAAAGTCTTGGTTAGGAAAATGTTTCTCAATGAAAGATCTTAGTGATGCTGCTTATATTCTAGGAATAAAGATTAATAGAGATAGATCAAAGCGGCTTATAGGTTTAATTCAAAGTACATACATTGATAAGGTCATTCGATGCTTTTTCATGCAAGACTCTAAGAGAGGATCTTTGCTTATGGTGCATGGAACCATACTGAATAATAATCAGTGCCCTCAGTCTGACGAGGACAAGAAGAAAATGGAAAAAGGTTCCATATGCTTCTACAATTGGTTCCATCATGCATGGCATGCTGTGTACTAGACATGACGTATCCTACGCTTAAGCATGACAAGCAGATATCAATAGAATCCTGGTGAGAGTCACTGGATAGCTGTAAAGAACATCCTAAAGTACTTGAGAAGAACTAAGGACATGTTCCTAATATATGGAGGACTGGAAGAAGAACTAGTTGTTAAATGTTACACTGATGCTAGCTTCCAGACTGATCGAGATGATTCTCGATCACAAACGGGATTTGTATTTGTTCTGAATGGTGGAGCAATCACTTGGAAAAGTATTAAGCAAAGTGTTGTTGCTCAATCCACCACCGAGTCAGAATACATTGCCGCTTCGGAAGCTGCTTCGATGAAGAAGTGCATTGCTGATCTCGAAGTAATATGTAGCATTCAGAAACCGTTCGAGATATTGTGTGACAATACCGGTGCCATTACTCAAGCTAAGGAACCAAGGTCACACCACATCATTAAGCACATACCCAGAATATTTCATTATATCCGAGATATAATTGAATGGGGAGACATCGTGTTAAACAAAGTTCACACGGATCAGAATCTAGCCGACCCGTTCACTAAGGTTATGTCGTATTCTAAACATGAGGAGCATGCTGACAAGATAGGCCTTAGATTTGCTAGACAATGGGTTTAATCTATATTAAGTATTTGGTGTTTCAAACAATACAGTTACATTATTTTTAATATTTGATTTAATAGTTAAATACATTATTATTAGATGTTACTGTGTTCGGTAGTTTGTACGTTTTAAAAATCTTTGAATATGTAGATTATTTCAAATGTCCGTAGTCGATCAGATTCATGGGAATCAATCTGAACGTAAGACTATTGTGAATCGGATGGTTGGTTCATTGCGAATGAAAGACCAAGAAGTTGGAAACCATATTCAAAGATAATTATTAGAGAATAATAATTGGACGTTATTCATTTCAAAACTATCCTCGTGGATCTATGTCTTGAAATAGTTTGACGATTGTAAATACGTCATACCTCGCTAGGGGCAGTGAGATGCAGCTAAGCGTCCACCACTGTCTACGTTGAACCGATTAATTGAAGAATTGATCAAGTGGGAGATTGTTGGATATATGATTTCTGATCGTCAATTAAGTCAAAGTTACTATTAAGGTACGGTCCAAAGAGTTACACCTTAGGCAACGAACAAATATATAATATTTAATTATTAAATATTATTCACGAAAGACGGAAACAATAAATGGTGAGTAAATATTTAGAGAAATATTTGTCGGAGATTGAGAAAATTAATTATCTGATTAATTAATTATTTACGGGGAATAAATGTTTAATCAGTTAAACATTTAAAAATTAGATTTTACTAATTATATTATGATTAGTAAATACGAGTGTTATAATAATTAATGGTTGATTATTACTGGGGTTTAAGTGTTAATACCATAGGGGACCAGTGTGTAAATATAATGGTTATAAATATGTCATTATAATCAAAACCCTAACCTAATCCCCTAAACCCTAAAATCGGTGCCCCCACCCCCTCTCCTTGCGAGTTCGCCGATCACCACCACACCACCGTGCACTGCCGTCGTGAAGCGGTCTCCACCGCCTTACCACCGTCGCGCGCCACCTACGTGGCCGGGTCTCCCTCTTGCACAATCGTGTGATGTTTTGCTGTGGTTATTTCATGTATGAGTCAAGTAGCGTGACGTTCGTTGTACTGAGGTGTTACAGATCTGGTTATCTTGAAGGTATAAATCTGAACACCCTATGGTTGGTTATTTAATATTGTTTATACGCGTGTAATCGGATCACTGAAAGGAATCCGGATCTGATCCGGCAATGGTATTACTAAATCGCTTCCGCTAAACATATCTGATTTTTTTATTTAAACGGTTTAAACAATTATTGTTTTAAAAGTTAAAAATGGTACCATGATTCCCAACAGCATTGACCAGGTACTCGTCGGTTCATGGTCGTCGACCATGGGGGCTGTACAATAGTGACAAGGAATTGACGGATAAGCGGTATTATCGGTTCATGGCCATTGGCCATGGGGGCATTGACCAGGTACTCGTTAGTTCATGGACGTAAGCCATGAGGGCAGTGTAAAGGAATTGCCGGTTATCGCATATTTTTAAACTGTTTTGAAAAGTAAAGTATGTAAAGTTTTGTCTTAATGGTAGTATGTATGTGTGTATTAAATCTTTTGTATAATTAATTTAAAGTAAACTTTAGAACTCACTCAGCGTTGCTGATTTTTAGTATGCACATCAGTTAAGTGTAGGTGATTGTAGATGGATGAGGATGCTTGGTTTGGCATAGAGAGTTACCCGAAGATCGGTGTCTGGCATCCCGTTTATGTTTCTTTTGATTATGTTGTTAAGACAAGTTTTAGTTTGTAACTGGAAAGTATGTTTTAGACATGTTTTGTATTTCCACTACGTATGTTAAAGTTTAAATCATTTCCGCTACGATGTGTTGAATGTCTCATGTTTATGTGCTATGTGTTGATGAGTAGATCCAATAAGTGAGGCCTCTTGGGTTGGGGCCTTACAAGTTAGTATCAGAGCCATAGTTTAAGAGATTTGGACATCTCCGATGTCCAGACTTAAACTGAGAATGGGACCAAGTAGCGGATGCTAGTAACGGGTAACTCAGAGCCAAAGCATCAGAAGCGTATAGTAAGTAAAGTTTTCCTTGATTAGTGTGTCAAGATAATAATAGAGGTTTTAGTGAAATCATGAAAGTGAATAATTAGAAAACGAGAAGTGGTGTAATGGTTAAATGCAGATGGCCAGTGTGTATTAACATCTTAGCTTACTTATTGTGTTCTACCTATTCCTTACCATGACGAAATTAAATTCCTTTGTTCCATATCTTTCAGTAACGAAATGGCTAGACACGGAGGTAGAAGAGGATGAGGAGGAAGACGTGGTGGCACTGCGGTGGAACACATGCGAAAAACAAACACGAGATTGAGGGGAGTGTCCATACCACCTATACCGATACGGCAGTCAGTCAGCCTAATGTTGAGCATGTGTTAGAAACTGATCAGATATTTGAGTTTGAACTGGCCGTGCAGGAACTACTCACCCGAGAATTCACCCGAATGCTAAAGGAAACGTGCTGACCAAAGCATTGAGGAAACTAATGACAACCCAGTACAATCCCGGTCACTGAAGGACCCGTTGTACTTCCAGCTATGGGAGGACCAAATCAGGTGGAGAATGTTGCACCGCCTACTCGCGGGTGCGACTACAAAGCATTCCGGGGTTGTGATCCACCCTTGCTTACTGGGGAAAAAGAGGCAGCAAATACTTTGGATTGGATCAACGACAAGGATTCTACCATCCGCCTTAGCAAATGCCGACCGGATCAAGAGGTCATGTTTGCTGTGAAATCGTTGAGGGGAGAAGCGGCACACCGGTGGGAGACTGTGAAACAGGCAAAGGGTGACCAAGCTGTCAAACTGATAAGGTGGAACGACTTGAAAGCGTTAGTAATTGAAAATTTATACCCTAAAAACGAGGTCCACAAGGTGGAGAGGTAATTTCTGACTCTTCAAGCCGGACTCATGACTCACCGACAATACACCTCCAAGTACAATGAATTGGCATGTCTGGTGCCCCATTTGGTGACAACCGAGGAGAGGAGAATTCACTATTATGTTCAAGGGTTGCCTCCGAAGATCCGTATCTTTGTCAAAGCCAACACACCGAGTACCTTTGAGTCGGTGGTTGTTCTGAGTGGTGTGGTGTATGATGACATCGCCTCTGAAGTCATTCTGGAGGTACCAAAGAAGCAGATAGCTAAACGAACTGGTGAGGATCTCCAGGGTCCTAACCAGAGCAGAGCAAGGGTAGAAGCTGAGGGTCTGTGTGGCAAGTGTGGAAAGAGACATGGAGGTGAATGCAGGATTAGATAGGTGGGATGCTTTCGGTGTGGCAATTTTGGACACCAATCACGTGACTGCCCGGATAGGCCTAGGTGCCACAACTGTGGAGAGCAGGGACACTTATGCCTAGATTGTAGAGAGCCGGAAGCAGGGGGATATGGAAAGGGAAAGGGTACGGAGAAAGCACCTTACATTAACAAGGCTAAGGTGAGGGTATACCAGATGACTCAGGGAGGTATGTTACAAGCTCTTATTTATCTTATGGCAAATTCCAGTTATTGTTCATTACCTAGTAGTTAACCCCCTTAGTTTAGACGCCTTAGAATTTGAGATTGCCCGGTTAGCCCTTCAATGGTAGTTAATCACAATGGCTTTCATGACCAAGCAGCCCTGCATAGCTACCGTTTATGCCACCTATTCCGTGATGTGCTATCAGTATAGCTTATGGTAGGTTTCTAGGAGGAAACCTGTTGTAAGGATGGTGGACTTGTAACATCCCAAATTTTTAGAACACGAGATAGTCCACGAGAATTAAACTAAACAAGAATACGGGGAGCGGGCCTTGGGCTTTGGTCATGGGCCAGAAAAGGGAAGGGAATTGGGCCCCTTATAAGCCCCAAGATCAGCCCCAATCCCCCCACACCTTGCCATTTTTGTTTTCTAGAGAGAGAGAGCCTAGAGAGAGAAAGTCTCGGTTTTGATTTTCGAGCCTCAAAGATCGTTGGTGCAAGTCTCTGGAGTGTATAGCAACGAACGGGCAGTGATTTCAGGTAACCATTCACCTTAGATCTGAATTTTTATAAGTTTTGGGTTTTGAAGAAAAGTCAAGTAAAGATAGGATTTTTACATTAGACAACGGAAACAAAGTATAGATCTAGCATCATGAGTATAAAACACACATTTTGAACATAAAAAGTTCGAGTCTTGTTGAGATCGGACCTGAGCCGCCATGTTCATGCCAACTTAGGGTTTGAGTGGGGAAGAAGAAGCCCGCAGGCGAACTTGTCAAGTTCACCGGGCAGTGGTTGAGCGAACTTGCTAAGTTCGCTAGGATCAATCTTAATAAACATGGTAGATTCGCTAGCCCATGATTAAGCAAAGTTAGTATGTTCGCTTGATAAGTTCGCCAGGTGCTATCTAGCGAAACTGTTAAGTTGGCTTAGTAAGTTCGTTGGGTTTATGGGAAGCGAACTTAACCTAAGTTCGCCCGGTCAGAAATAGTGAAACCATGTAGTGTCGAGTTAAGTCTGATATGCGTTACATTGTTATGATTATCCAGATTGTGTGAGGTTCCAATAGACCATTCCAGCTAATATACCAGGTGAGTTCTAATCCCCTTTTTACTTAGTCGAAAAGTGTTTATTACATATTTTATATTAATAAACAAAAGTGAAAGTTATGTTTTAGAGAAATGTTTAAAAGGGGCAAATGCACGTTTTATGTAAAGCAAAGTTATATTTATGGCAAACGTTTATTATATTTTTATATACATAAACAAAGGCACGATATGTGAGTTAAGTATGTTTTCAGTAAAGCAAAGTTATATTTTATGGCAATCGTTTACTATATTTTATATACATAAACAAAGACACATTATATGTTAAGTTTTGAATAAGATTAAAGAAAGTTTTACGAAAATAAAGTGAACAATTTTCCTATTGGAATGTATACTAGCTTGTTAAGGTCTTTTGGGGACAGATGTTACTTATACAAGATGTGAGATATGGGTTAAGCCCATTAGTAAGAACCTTTGGGTCCGCTAAAGGTTGTACAACTAGGATGGGTGATGGCGGTTGCTCGGGAGGTCTACGCAACTCCCCTTAGCGTTAACCGGTATTGTCGATTCATGGCCATTAACCATGGGGGCATTGACCAGGTACTCTTCGTTTCATAGTCGTCGACCATGGGCGCGGTACAGTAGTGACAAGGAATTGACGGATAAGCGGTATTGTCGGTTCATGGCCGTTGGCCATGGGGGCATTGACCAGTTACTCGTCGGTTCATGGACGTGAGCCATGAGGGCAGTACAGTGTAAAGGAATTGACGGTTATCGTATGTTTCTAAACTGTTTTGAAAAATAAAGTATGTAAAGTTTTTCCTTTAATGGCAATATGTATGTATTAGTAAATCTTTTGTATAATTGATTTAAAGTAAACATTATAACTCACTCAGCGTTGTTGATTTTTAGTATTCACATCAGTTAAGTGTAGGTGGCTGTAGATGCATGAGGATGCTTGGCTTGGCGCAGAGAGTTACCTGAAGATCGGTGTCTGGCATCCCGTTTATGTTTCTTTTGATTATGTTGTTAAGAAAAGTTTTAGTTTGTAATTGGCAAGTATGTTTTAGACATGTTTTGTATTTCCACTGTGTATGTTAAAGTTTAAATCGTTTCCGCTGCGATGTGTTGAATGTCTCATGTTTATGTGCTATGTGTTGATAAGTAAATTCAATAAGTGAGGCCTCTCGGATTAGGGCCTTAAAGTCCTATCCAAAGTTCCAAATGCATGTTTATGAACCATTGGCGATTCGTCCCATATAATCAATTTTGTTTCCTTTAATAAATTGGGAACATCACCGTCTGGCTTAATGTGACAAAGTGAATCATCGAAGATTTATAGGAGTATGAAATCGAGAGTGGGTTGTCCTACCTCCGGACAATAACAAAGATGAAATTCCACTTGATGCCGCATTTAAAACAATATCACCTTTACATCTTATGTCTGAAAAAAAATGTCTTCCATATAAAGGTTTTACCAGTTTCACCATAATCGTAAACAAAAAAGATGTCTCATGTGTTATCTTCAACCACTTTCATGATCTCGTCAAAAACATACTGTTGTTCATAATAATAAATTAAAACGCTATTATACTACAAAAATAATGTAGTATGTCACATCCCCAAATTCCACTAACGGAGTTTTACCGTTTGGAAGGTGACACACCAGGATCTCAGTCATTAGTTATATCAAACGACACTATATGAGACTTCAAAAGTCATAACATAAATGTTCAGAGTTATATGCGGAAGCATAAACGTTAGAATGAAATCAAAAGTAATGACACGCAACAAGCGTCAATTAATGTAAGTAAGTAACACTGTTTAAAACGTTTGAAATGAATGATATGACAGTAGGACTCCATGCATGTCCTAATTATGCAACCTGTGCCAAAGCAACCTGAGAAACATGTAAGAAAAAGTGTCAACACAAGGTTGGTGATTTCACAGGTTTGTATGTAAATAAACTGTTTGAGTGTTGCTGGATCCACATACGTAAGTCACACCTATTGCTAGCTAGACAATGTACAAGTTACTCTAAGCATTCGCAACTGAAGCTGACTGTTTGTGTTTGGGTGCCTTCCGCCATTGCTAACATCAACAATGGCAAGTGTTAAGGACAATTTACAACCATAAGACCTCCAATCAAGTTAGCGCGACTAACCCGGGTGGGGTTTGTCAAACCCAGCAGTACTACTCAAATTTCCTCGCTATACTCTATATATTAACGGTCCGAGTGTGTAAGGACTTTGCATGTTATGTTTGCACTTAGGTACACAAGTGGTAATGAAATACTATGTCACACCCCCAATTTCAACTAACGGAGTATTACCGTTTGGGAAGTGACAAACCAGGATCTCAGACACTAGTTACATTGAACGACTCTACATGGGACTCAAAATGAAAATACATTTTTAAATCAGAGTATCAATGCGGAAGCGTAAGGAAAGTAAATGCGCAAAATACACGCGCCCAAAAACCAAAGTCCAAGAGTCTCAAAAGTCCAAATCAAAAAACCAAACAAAGTACAATATAATAATTTAATCAACATAAATAGACACAAAGCAAAGCAGTTGAATCTCATGCATGCCCTAACGTGCACCTGTGTCTTAGCTTAGCGTCCTGAGAAAACATGTAAGAAAAAGTGTCAACACGAGGTTGGTGAGTTCACAGGTTTCAATATGTAAATAAACATTTACCAGATTTATTGTACAATCAACATATATACCAAATGAGTAGCTAACCCATGTTCATGTTTGCTATTACGCTCGCAACCGTAAACTGACTGTTTGTATTGCCTCCCACCAGGTCTATCAACCACGGTGCACGATTAGGTCAATATTGCACCCGTTCGATATCCAATCGTGTTAGCGCGACTAACGCGGGTGAGGTTTGTCAAACCCAGTAGTACTACCCAACATACCTCGCTATATTCATATTTAAACGGTTCGATGTGAGGACTTTCATGATAGAGTTTACGCATAGTCATAACAATTGATATAAAATGAAGTACAAAAATCAAAAGAGTTTGTATCATGTTTTCTCCTCCAGTTTAAAAGCAGTAAAAAGGGGCCGTGAAAACTCACCTGATTGGCGTTGGAGGTAGTTCACACTAGAAGTAAGTTTGGAACCACGAGTGTAAGTCTCAAAAGACCTACGAATATCCTAAAATTATAAATATATAAATTAGGAACGAATAAAGGAATCGTGACCGAGATTAGGAAAGAACGTCTTAAGGAACCGCTCTAATCAAACGAGAGTGGACGAACGTGTCCACGGGTTCAGGAATTACTTTACGCGACGAACGACCTAAATAATAATATATATATATATATATATACGAGTGGTTAACATAACTAATTATTATTTAGTCTCGATTGGTTCACGGGGTTATATAAAAATAACATAAATATATGTTATTTAATAATATGAGTTACAATTCGAAAATAATATAAACATATTGTTTCACACGCGTTTACGGTTTAAAATTAATATAAATATATATTTTTACTTATTAATAATAATAATGTATAACTAATAAGAGCGGGTATAATATTTTTAAAAATAACTAATATTTCAAACCCGAGCCTACGGGTTGTTTTCCGGGTTAAAACCCATTTATATAATAATGTCATATTAAAAGGTTTGATTTTTTTATTAATTTAAAAATCTAGAAAACTGTTTCAAAAATGAATGTGGGAGCCCGGTCTTGAACCCGGGTCTCTCCCACACACACACATCACTCTAACCAGTCCGCCCGCTAGGGTCATCGCAAATATATCCAGTTCCAATTTCTTTTAACAACCAAGCCCAACGAGATTTCCTTCCCCAAACATACCCAGATCGAATCCCGTCCCAAACACTGAATTTTGATCGCGAATAAGGTCAGCATTCATAGGAGTTTTGATGCTTAGATGATTGCGAGACTGATGATGTAACCAATTATAAAAATGGTTACGATTTTGGTTGTTAATTTCATTCAAACAGAGTCGAAACTCTGGGTTAAAAACACATATTTGATTCGACTAAATCCTGTATTAAAACTTGATGAATTTATGGGGTTTTTAACAAAGGTTGAACTGCGAATCTAACTATATAATTTAATTTGATTGAGGTTAAGTCTAGATTAGGGTTCGATTAAACTCAATACGTGATGAACCCTAGAATCGGTTCATCACATATTCGATGTTACATACGTGAATTAACATAGGGCTTTCATAGGGTTGATTAAGGCGATTCTAACCATACTGTTTAATTGGATTAACATTGAGTCTAGGTTATAGTTTGACTAAAACGTTTTCAAATAAAATTCCAGAATCTGATTTTGTAAAATTTGATGTTGTTTGATTCAATTGACAGGGGGTTTTCATTATACTGAGCATTCCGAAACTACTGGTATGATTTAATTGCGATGAAAATGAGCCTTAAATCAAAAGCCCCAAATCCGATTTCTTAAGAACCCTAGAATCGGATTTTGATTAAATCGATAATGTAAGCCCTGATTAGGATAGGGCTTTCATTCTATAGCATGAAACGAATCTAAAGAATGTTTCAATTACCTGTTTGAATATCGGATTGACAGAGCACGAGTAAGACAGGGTTCGACGGCTGCGGGTTGATCCTCGTCGTCTCTGGTTGCTTCTCCGCCGCGGCTGGTGTTTGGGAAATCTTCTGATAGTCTCGTAAGAGATTTGCAGGCGATTGATTTGAGAGTAGAATACGAGGATTAACCGAATTTGGTGATCGATTACAACGAGGCCGACGGTTATGAACATGATTATCATTATTTGCGTTTAATTCTATTAATGAGTATGATTAAGGCTTAATGATGATCGGTTAAAGCATTTAGGTGTTCATCAATTATAGAATTTGATTCAATTCCGTTATAACTCGCGAATTTGGAAATCAAAGAGTCTAATTTTGACTTTAAGAAGTCAACAGGATACAAATTTGTCAAATTTGACTTTGGGGAGTCAAATTATTCAGTTTGGTTTAATTACCCAATTAGTCCTTGCAGTTTTGAGTTAAATTTGTGACCGAATTAGTCCTTGGGGCTAGATTTGACTAACGAGGTTAAGTTTTTAATAAGAAACTTAACGGAATAGTTAACGGAATTAACTGAAAAAGTCCGGATTGTCACATACTATGTGATCCATGTCCGTGTGTATGTCTCTCCCTGGCTGGGAGACAAGTAACGGATGACTGTTCGTATGCATGTTTCTCCCCAACGGGAAAACAAGTAAAATACTGTTTGTGTGTATGCATGTTTCTCCCCAATGGGAAAACAAGTAAAATACTGTTTGTGAGTATGCATGTTTCTCCTCAACAGGAAAACAAGTAAAATAATGTTTGTGTGTAAGCATGTTTCTCCCCCAATAGTAAAACAAGTAAAAAGGGGCCGTGAAACTCACCTGAGCTTGAGTAGAGATTTGAATCACACAAGAGAAAAGTTGGAACCACGAGTGTAAGTCTCAGACGACTTACGTATGCCCTAAAATTATAAACACATAAATTAGGGACAAGTTGGGATTTGTGACGACGACACGGAAGATTGGACGCCCTAACGCATTCTAGGGATTTAAGAGTAGACGAACGTGTCTACAGAATTATATATATATATATATATATCATAATAATTAAGGTAAATGCGTTACGCGTTGAACGTTAATAACGAATAATAAATAAATAAATAAATAAATAAATTCGTACGTTCAAGTCGTTTACAAAAATTAGGAAAATAATATAATTTAATATATTATTTTAGATTCGTAAGATTAATAATTAATCATTAGCAAAAATAACAAATATGTTAGTTTTATTCGAGCAAATAACGTAGGTAAACAATATAACAACTTATATTATTAAATATTTTAAAACGTTGCACGAGATATTTAAACAAAGTGAAATAATATAAATATATATTATTTAGAAATAGGAGTCACGAGTTAAAAATAATATTAATATATTATTTCATACGAAGTCGGGGTTGAAAATAATATAATTATATTATTTCAAAAGTGAAATTATTACCAATTATAAGTTATAAAATCAAACCCGAGCCTACGGGTTGTTTTCCGGGTTAAAACACTTTAATATAACATTATATTAATATAACAATTTATTTGGTAATTAAAATAATAATAGAAATCGGTTTTTAAAAATAAATGTGGGTGGAGAGACTCGAACCCGGGTCTCTCACACCACAGCCACACACTCTAACCAGTCCCGCCCGCTAGGGAATCGCATACATATCCAAATCAAAATGGTTTTATTCATCACAAACACCCAGTCCCTACCCCATTCGCGATTTCGAACCCAATTCCGTCCTAAATCCATAGATTCCGACCATGATCGAACCAGAAAGTATAGGGGTTTTGAAAATCGGAGGTTTGCGAATCTGTGTGTTCGTTTAATTGTAAAACGGTTAAGTGTTTGGTCGTTTAATTCCCAGTTTTAAACCTGAAACCCTAGAATAAGAACACGTAATCGTGATGAACAATTTGAATGTTGAAACTCGATGGGATCATGGGGCTTTTACTCAACAAAGGTTTGTGAATATATCTATACAGTTTAATTTGATTTTTATTACGATCAAGATCAAAATCCCCAAATTAAACAAGAACAAACCTTAGATTATGAACTGAGTTGAATTCGATATTAAAAATGGTTGGATTCATAGGGCTTTCAATGAGTGACCAGTTGCGAATCTAACCACATATGTTAATTGGATTATAATCGGGTCTGGGATGGTGATCGATTAAACTATAAACGCATGAACCCTAGATTCGGGTTCATGTTAAAATCGTTACTTCAAACCTTAATCAGGTTAGGGCTTTTGATCTATAGACTGAAATGAAAGTGTAGAAGGTTTCAATTACCATAAACGACTTCGAATTGAAGGTTCTCAGCTGGAATTTGCTCCGGCGTCGACGGCTTACGTCCTCTGAGTCTTCGGCCACTCCTTCGATCGAATTAATACTCGTAAAGGCTTTACAGTAGTTCGTTTGAAATGATACAACGATCAATTGTGAGAATGGTAACCGAATTGTGTGATTTTGATAAGGATTGACGGGAGAGTCGACGGTTTCAACATAACTCGCCATTAATCAGATTAATTCGGCAATGATGGAGTTTAAACGAGTTAAAGGCAGGCGTTAATGGCAATGATCGTGAAGATTAGTTACGGTTTCAACTGAATTTGATTATGGTATGCGATTTTGACCCAAGACTGATCGGGTCGACTTTCAAAAGTCAACAAAAATCAAGATTAGATGAATTACAGATTTAGTCCTTCTGGTTTCATGCATAGGAGTTTAGGAATTGGCAGAAACAATCCCTGAAGTTTAGGTTTAGGTTAACCGGGTTAGGATTTAACAGAAAAATTAACGGAATTACTATCGGAATTATTTTGAAACGTCGGGTTGTCACATAGTATATTGTATATTATAGGTAATGAATTAATTTATAATGTAATATATTACATAACATTTGAAATGCCAGATAAATGAGTTCTTTGCACGTCCCCTACAAGAGACAATAAAAGTTATTAGTTAAGATATAAAATTTTATGATTTACGTAATATAAAATTAAAAGTAACATAATAGGTAACGCAAATCTTACAATCCAAATTATCATCGGTGTTACCAACTTTCGAGGAAGATGAACATTGAGCACTTGTTCTTTTATACATATCATGATACATTTAGAAGGTAAATAAATAAATACTAAAACATCATAATTTGAAGGAAATGATAGAACAACAAAAGTTGAAAATTACAGGTATTACAGGTTTCGTTTATAAAAAAAAATGAGTTAGCAATGTTATTGAAATTGGTTTTGAATCTATACCATAAAACTATTTGTCATACAAGTCAACTTACGGTATTTAACCTTCTTGACTTAAACTACATATAACACAACATTTATCATGTATGTATAAATATATGTATGTTTCTTTAAAACAAAATTATGACAGTAGAATTCAAAAGTAAAAAAAATAAAAAAATGTAGTAAAAGGAAACTTAAATGACAAAATTTAACAAATAATTATATTGTAATTTGTTTTCAAGCACTAATATGAGATTGTTGCTAATGCACTAATATAATTGTTTTCAACTAAAATTGTTTTCAAACACTAATATAAACTACTAATTGACTTACACTAAATATAGAAAAACATTAATCATGTATTTTTATAAACATTTGATGAAACAAAAATACAAAATATGAAAGTTGAACTGAATAATAATCAAATACCAATGTAGTAATATTGTAAAATATGAAAAAAAATAGAATAACATACGGATTATGACGAATGAACGTGAGTACAATTGATTTTAACCGTGTAAGAAAATACGGAAGTCATTGTTATGTCGCATTAAGAAACGAAACATATTATAAGTATTGAACTTGTTAAGGTTAACATATGAAATTAGGACTGTTCATAAAATACTACCAAAAACATGGTCGTTTTTGTTCACGAAACACAAATACGGAATTACAAATCAAGAGGAACTTAAGTACTTACTTGGATGTCGCACTTCGAGTAAGTAATTTGATAACAGTGGATTCAACATATTAGAAACGATGGTGTACTTGTTTGTTTTGAGATTGAAATAAATGTTTGTATCATAAAGCTTATGCATTTATACACCATAATACTATTAACTTAATTTGGAAATTAGTTAATGAAATGGCTACAATTAGGATGAAATCATTACAAATTACTGTAATTTACATGTGATATTGTAGAAGTAATTCAAATTCAAATGTGTTTAACTTGCAAATTAATTTAAATATTTTGTTAATTTCGGAAGTTAATAAAAACTGATATCAACCAAAATCGTTGACATGGGCATTATGCGGAAAAACCAAAACAAATTAGGACCTCATGTGTTGACACGTGTCCCTTGTAGTTTTCTTTTATTATATATATATATATATATATTCAAAAAATACGGGTAAATTTTAATATTTAAGATTTATATTTAAAAAAAATATATGATATTGATATTTTTTTTTATCTAAATGCACATACACTATATGCACATTGCTTTATTAATTTTACTATTTTTATTAAAGCGCTATGTATACATGCTTATATGGTGTTCAACATACTACTAGTTTTGAAATTTTTTTTTGTCATGCTATATATATATATATATATATATATATATATATAGGGGACGATTATACTAAAAAGTGGTTTTTCGCTAATAAATCCTAACAAGTGGGTCAAACGAACTCTGATTAAGCTCCTTCTAGCGGCGTTAGAACCGTCTTTCGAACCCTAACCCGGACCCAAAAACCTAAACCCACCTCCACTAGCACCCCAAAAACCTAAACCCCACTCCAACCCGCACCCCCGAAAATCCTAAAACCACCACCCCCAATAAACTAAACCCACCCCACCCACCCCCAAAAACCTAAACCCCCCACCACCACCCCCAGAAAAACCCTAAACCATAAAATCTAAAACCTAAAAGCTAAACCTTAATGCTAAACCATAAGGCTAAAACCCTAAAATTCAAACGTAAAATCTAAACCTTAAAAGCTAAACCCTAAAAGCTAAGATGGTAGAGTTTGATGAGACGGTTCCAACGCCACTGAAATTAGCTCAATCGGAGTTCGTTTGATATCGTTTATTAAGGTTTTGTCATTTTTTAGATTTGTCAGCGAAAAACTACTTTATATTTGATCCTCCCCCTATATATATATATATATATATATATGTGTGTGTGTGTGTGTGTGTGTAGGGGGAGGTTCAAATAAAAAATATGTTTTGCCTAAGAAGGCTAAGAAGTAATCTTGACCATCAAATTTGATAATCAAGGGTTGAAATCAAAGTGTATGAAAAAAAGGGTGGAAGGGTATTTAAGTAATAGCCAATTTTGTTGATTTTTTTCAACTTCCCCCACTTTTTTTAAAAGTTCATAACTTTTTCATAGGACATTATTTTTTTTTAAATTACACCATAAAATCGAGCGTTTTATTTAATTTAAGTATAGTATTGTTGTATAAAAAAATTCAATTTAAAAATTGTGTTGTATTTTTCTGGGTATATTATTTGTGTTGTATTTTTCTGTATTGTATTTTCTTGTGCTGAAATTGTGTGATTTATTTTTCTGTGCTGTATTTTTGTAACTGTGCTGAATTTGTGTGTTATATTTCTATTCTATATTTTTATGTGATATATTTTTGTAACTGTTCTAACTTGTGTGTTGTATTTCTATGTTGTACAATTGTGTTGTGTTGATTCTTTGTGCTGTATTTTCAATATTGATTCATGTATTATTTTTTTAGTGCTGAATTTGAAAAAGTCACAGGTGCTGTATTTTATCTAGCACAAATCTCTTTTCTCTTTAGTCAATTTTTAGCACATTAAAAAAAATTTAAGCACATCGAGAAATCATAAAAACCACCACATTCAGAAGAACAAGAAATCCAACAGATGCTTTAGTCACATTGACCTTTCAATTAAATTAAAGCATTGATAGACCAATATAAAAGGTTAAGACTTAAGAGCTAAAAAAGGTGCAGAGTTGTGCATAAAACTTTTAGTCAATTAATATGTGCATAATTTGGTAGCATTTTTTAAAAATAAAAATTTAAATCATCCATACACCAACAAAACGGTTCAGTGGTAGGCAACAAAAAGCTTATGCATCAAAATGTTGTTTTGTGTTGATTTGATATACTAGATTTGTTGTGCTGGTTTGTTTGTGCTAGGTTAGCTAAGAAGAGCAAGTCACACAGTTAACCGTGTTGTTTTGGTGTTGTTTTATAGTAAAACAATTAATTGTTATGTTTGATGTTGTTTTATGATAAAGCAGCACAATTAATTGTGTTGTTTTATGATAAAGCAGCACAATTAATTGTGTTGTTTTACAATGCAACACAGTTATTTATGTTGTTTTTACAAAAAAAATAGCAATACTATACTCGAATTAAAGGTAAAAAAAGTTTGATTTTATGGTGTAATTTTTTTAAATAAGGTCGTATGAAAAAGTTATGTATGTTTAAAAAAAGTGGGGGCATTTGAAAAAAATCAACAATTGTGGGTTTTCAGAAATGTCCCTACACTGTTTATTTTTCCTACACCTAAATCTCAACCCTTGATCATCCAAGTGAATGGGTGAGATTGCTACTTAGGCTTTTTAGGCAAATTGCATTTCTTAGGGGAACCATCCCCTGTATATATAGGGGCCGGTTATTGTACAAAGCGGTTTAAGCGTACTAAGCATACAAAGGCACCAGCATGCGACACGTGTTTAGTGGGTGAGGGATAAATGCGTCCGTGTTATAATAACCCATGTTTTATAATAACGCATGACCATAATCACGTATGATTTATAGTAATATATGACCATAATCATGTAAGCATGCATATTTTATAATAACGTATGACCATAATCATGTAATCACACATGTTATACATAATCACGTAATCACGTAATCACTCACATCGACATTTAAAAAAAATCGATTTTTTTTAAATAAAAGTATAACAAAACTATACTCAAATTAAAGAGAATAAAATGCTCGATTTTATGGTGTAATTTTTTTCGAAAAATAATATCGTATAAAAAAGTTATATGTGTTTTAAAAAAAGAGGAAACTTGAAAAAAGTCAACAATTGTAGGGTATGTCCATTTTATCCTTTCAGACTCTTTTCACGCTTAAAAACAAGCTGACTAGGCAAACATTTCATCTCAACCCTTGAATTGGTAGATCAATGATCCATAATCATTCGTACCCTTTGCACCATAAAAGCCCTTTGTACTTATAACTTCCTCTCTATCTCTCTCTCTCTCTCTCTCTATATATATATATATATATATATATATATATATATATATATATATATATATATATATATATATAAAAGTGGCTATGGTGGAAACCCTTTGAGTTGAGAAAAACTTGAAAACTTTTATGTAACATATGTAACAGTTAAAAAACAAATCCAAAAACTGTCGAGTGGTTTTCTTTTTAATTTTTTTTTTTTGCAAAAACGTTGTACGTGTTTACATATGTAACATCCTGTGTTACGTATGTAACATGTTGGCGTCACGCTGACATACGATGTAAAAAACGTGAATGTTTGTTATTTTTTTCAAGATTTTTTTTAAAAAGTACTGGACTTTTTTTATTTTTTTTGTGACGAAAATACATATAAAACGACCTAAAAAAACAAAAATACATAGGGTTTTCACGAATTTTCTCAACTCAATGGGGTTTTCATTTTATCCTTTCTATATATATATATATATATATATATATATATGTGGGTTGTATCATAAGAAAACAATGCTTTATTGTAAAAACACTTAGGGGTGTTTGGGATTACTTATTTAAGCTACTTATGACTTTTCCACCAAAAGTAAGAATTTCTTACTTTTGGATTTTGACTTCTCCTTCTCATATCTTCCATCTTATTTTGAATTTACCAAACAAACTTATAACTTATTACCTTATTTCAAAAGATAATAAGTAAATAAGTTGTTTTGAAAAGTAATCCCAAACACCCCCACTAAATCTGGGCTACACATTCAATTTCTATTTATTTAAACTTTGGGCCATGATTAATTTTTTTATTTTATTTTAAACAAAATGTGGCTAGGATTTATTAAGAAGGTAAAATGGTAATTTCATCTTTTTTCTTTTTTGATTAAATCATGATTTTAACCAAAATCTAAATCCATGGAACAATTGAAGAACAACTCTTTATACATATGTAATAATCAAATATATATCAACAAAAGTCATATACGCAAATCAGAAAAAAAAAATCTACATCCAAATACTCAAAAATCTTTTATAAATCAGAAAAAAAATTCTACATGTAAACCTTAAGTCAGAAAAATATCTTTATACACTTGAAAAAAAAAACTCTTACACATGTGTATAGATCAAATACATATGCGTAATATCTTGTTCACCTGTGTTGTTAACAAAACACACATGTGTAATTATCTTTTCTTGATTACTCCTTATTTACATCTTGATTCTTTCTTATTCATATCTTAGATTTGGGCTATTCAACATGTTTTGAATAAGAAACAAAGATTTAACCATGAATTAGCAACTATTAAAGCTCGGAAATGTAGATCTGAAAAAGAAAAATGAAGATTTAACGTGGTTTTCACATGTGTAAATTCAGTTTACACACGTGTTAATTAAAATTTTGGCTGTTTACACATGTTCAGATCTGAATCAACATAAAATACATGAATAACAATTCTTTAAACATGTGTAAATCCAAATCTGTGTAAAAACTCTTTCATGATTCATATCTGAATGGACAACCAAAATCCTAAATTGTCACACCCCGGATTTTCGGCACCCATGGCGTGCAACAAGCAATTAGTACCCTAGCATTTTCTATCATTCTAGTTTTATGCGCAGCGAAAAAACTATAAGATAGTATTTGTAGGGTTGGAATAACTTGAAACAAACATTTTCACTAAAATAAGGATTAATACCTTGATAGTTACAAAACAACATTTGTACATCATTAAACATGGATTTTCAAAATATAGAGCAAACAGGTTAAATTGTAGTCTAAGGAGTCATCATCCCTTTGACATATAATCCTTGCTATTTGTTGCCTAAGGAGTCATAAGCCCTTTGGCATACTATCCATAGAATCACTTATCGTTGATTACCTAAAAACATTTGAAAATACATCAGCTATGAGCTGGTGAATACGTTAGCACAAAATCTGTTTAAACTTGACTAAACTGAATAATAAAATAATTTGACCATATTTCGATTAGTAGTTTATACAAAATCTCTTTATACTTGGCTAAACTGAATAAGTTTTTTATTTATATGTTGCTATCTATAAATGGGTTTATCATTGAGTAATTGAGTATACATTAAACTCACATAGATATCGTGAGAGAATTCGGGTGTAACCTCTAAAAATTTAGTCGGTTTCGGGTGCGTGGTGACACGCTAAGAAGCAAATGAGGAGGGGTGGGCCGGGTATTGGCCCAATCATGCGGGCCTGGGTTGAGGGGAGGGGGAGCCCTCAAGAACCCTAGCCACCCCTTGTTCTTCACTTCACCATTTTCTTCATTCCTTAGAGAGAGAAAGCTTGAGAGAGCTTAGAGAGAGAAAGTGAGGGATTGAACATTCAAGCCTCAAATCTCGTTCTATATCATCCATTGAAGCTGTGAATCGAAGAAACAAACGAATCTAGGTAACAAACTCATCCAAGATCTGGGTTTTATGTAGAGAAATGGGTTTTAGTGTTTATGAGGTTTTTAGCATAAAGATCGGATTTTTACGTGTTAAAAGTTGATTAAAGCTCGGATCTAGCTTCATGGAAGCTAGATAAACGTTTTGGACGTAAAAAGTTAAGGTTTTGGATCAAAAACGGGCCTGGAACATGAAGGTGTTCTTCAGGCGACACTGTTTCTTGGGGCGACACTAGTCGGGAAGACGAAGCGTGGTGCCCAAGTATCCCAATGATTGGCGACACTAGTTAGTTTCGCCATTCCACCTGGCGACACTAGGTAGTGTCGCCATTCCACCTAGCGACACTAAGGGCGACACTAACAATGTCGCCATGCACCTCGACGACATTAATGGTAACGACACTAAGTCCAGAACGAAAGTTCCGGCGACAGTTCTACGATGACACTGACCTTGGCGACACTAGTCTATGAGATACTAGGTAAAAGTTAACCATTTCACTTGTTGACTTTGTACAGATTCCCTAGTGACCCGTCTAGCTTGACAGTTCGATAGTTGATCAGTGATAGTGAAAACAGTTGTGTTCTTATTACCCTTTTTCCTTAACGGTTTTGGGCTAGCATGCATACTGGTAGAATGATTTGAAAGGCAAAAAATAGATTTTATAAAAATGTTAATTTTTATAAAGTGGAAAAGAAAGTTATAGTTTTTTATAAAAATGTTATTTTTATAAAAAGAAAAAGGGAAAGTGTTAAAGAGTAAAAGTACTACCTTTGAAATTTATTTTTAAAGAAAGTAAAGAGTTATAGTAAAGAAGGTAAAGAAGTTGCTCTTCGATGTAGCTTGATAGTGACAGTTACAGATGCCATATTATATGCTTATGTGTTAATATATAAAATGTGTCTATGTGTTATGTGTTTCAATGGCATTATATTATGTGTTGTAGTATAATTGCATCGTAGTTGCATAGTAGAAAGTCCTACAGGCAAGCAAAGTAGAAAGTTTCACCCCGAGGTGTGAGCAAGCAAAGTAGAAAGTCTCACCCTGAGGTGTGAGCAACCAAAGGAGTCTTACCCCGAGGTGTAAGCAAGAAAGTCTCACCGTGAGGTGCGGGCACAACAAAGTAAAAGTCTTACCTTAGGTGAAAGCGAGAAAAGGGACCTTGTCCTCCGACATTGATCCATATGCGATAGTTAAAGTATGCTATGGTCACTTTGTTCTGTACGAGTGAAAAGTAAAGCTTGAAAGAGTAAAGGAAGGCACCCTAACCGGTTTCCTTAAAAGTAAAGTTTTAATGAAAAATAGAATCGAAACGATTTTAAAAATTGTAATGTTGTAAAGTTTTAAAGTAAAGCCAAAGGCAAAAATTTTTTATAGTAAAGAAAGAAAGCTTATTTTATTTTTATAAAACTAGCTACCAAAATAAAGCTTACCGTTTAAAGTAAAGATAGAACTCACCGGCATTAGCTGACTTTTAGTATGCATGACAGGTAGTAAAAGTAAAAGGAAAGAATGAGTAAAGGAACCGTGATGGCTGGATAGCATGGACGCAAGAGTTGCTATGCTGAAGACTGACATTCCATTCCAGATAGTTTATGTTTTGAACAACGTTTTATGATACTTAATGATTGAGTTAAAGACTTCCGCTGTAATTGATTCTGATTAACAGTTTAATAGCTATGTTATTATGTTTTATACCAACTATGAGATGTACCCGATTTGGGGCGTTTCTTCGGGAAATCAACATTTTATAAACTCTATGTGACACCACAGAAAAAAGTTATGTTAATTTTCGGGATGAAAATTCTTTCAACTAAGGGATGATGTGACATCAGGCTATTTAGGGTTAACTCCGTTAACCAATTTCATTTAAACCCTAACCTAGTTACTTAACTTAAACTCGAGGGACTAGTTGTGTAATATCCCTAAACCATTCAGTTGACTCTACAAAGTCAAAATTTAATGAGATTTATTCCTGTTGACTTTTTCTAGTCAAACTAACAAGGCCCTAACTCAATTAACTAGATCAAAACCTTAGGGACTAATTCTGTCAAAACTCTAAACTCATATTTATCTGAAACTAGAGGGACTAATCCTGTAATTAAGCCAATTTCAATTTCTATTGACTTTCATAAGTCAAACAGAGTGTTCTTGAGCCTGAATTCACGAAATCGGTTGATCTGTAACCGTCATTCACGATTAGTAACGTTTAACGACACCATTAAGGTGTTAAAACATCATTAATTCGCAAATTAAACCCAATAATGAGGATTAAACTCATAACCGTCGACTCCAACTCTTTTACTCACAAATCTGTGTCAATTCAATCCTCACACTTGAAATCACCCCTCTACACACGTTAGACAACTCTCTCTGAAGCTGTTGCACACTCGAATTCGGTCGGAGAAGGAACTAAAATCTTCGGAGACCAACACACTCATGTCGGAAACTGTGTTTTACTCGAACACCATCAACTCGGCATCCGTTCTGGTAATTAATCATACCCCTAACTCCGTTTCAGTTTCTAGAACAAAAGCCCCATGATTATTCTGGCTTACATTATCGAATTGTTCGTGAACCATAATCTAGGGTTCATATAAAGCCGGTTTAATCGAGCCCTTCTTTAGAATCTGTTAAAATTCAATTAACCTATATGGTTAGAATCGCAACCTCTCACTTGTTAAAAGTCCTATGATCATTGGATCCAACAACATCGAATCGAACACGATCATGTAACTAGGGTTTGTTCATAATGGAATTTGGGGGTTCCGATCTTAACAGCTTTATAAATCCAATTAAACCACATTATCAGATTCGAAATCCTTCGTTTAGTAAAAACCCTATGTTTTCAACTGATTCCGATATACAAATTCATCAATTTGATTTGTGTTCAAAGCTAGGGTTTCGACGATTTCAAAGAGGAATTAAACGATCTAAAACTCAATACTTTTCAAATTAAACATCACCACAGATTAGCCAAAACTCGAATAACAAAACCCCTAAACTTTGGATTCGAATCGTGATCGATTTGGTGGGATTTAGAGCTGGACTTGGTTCGGCTTCGATAGGGGGGAGAACACAGGAAACCACCTTGCTAAAACCATTCCAGTTTGGTTTTAGAATGCGATGGCCTAGCGGCTGAGTTGGTTAAGTCTTTGTACTCGTAGGGGAGGGACCGGGTTCAAATCCCTTCCCACTATTTTATTTTTAAAGTCTTTTCCAAACTATTATTTTAATATTAAATCAAACCCTATATTATTATATTAATATATTGATGTATTTTGGCCGAGAAACCACCCGTAGGCTCGGGTTTGGTTTCATAACCTATTTTTATTATTATTCCCACTTTTAAATAATATGTTTATATTATGTTCAAACCGCGAATTCGATTAAAATAATAGGCTTATATTATTTTTAAGCCGTAACTCCCACTATTAAATAATATATATATTTTTTTATTATTCCACCTCGTTAAAAAACTTTGTGTGGCGTTTAAACTAAAATTAATATAATGGTTTATATTATTTACTCTCGTTTTCATACTCGATTAAAAATAATATATTTATTATTTTCCACACAATGATTAATTAGTTAATCGGACGAACCAAAAAATAGTGTATTAAATTATATTATTTTCCTAATCTTTGTAAACGACTCGTACGTACGAATATACGTATTTTTTAATTATTATTTATTAACATACAACACATAGCGCTTTTCCCCTAACGATCATATTAAAAATTTATATAATTCCGTAGACACGTTCGTCTACTCTTAAATCCTTAGAAAGCGTTAAGATGCTCTAAATTTCGTGTCGTTGTCACAAATCCCAACTTGTCCCTAATTTATGTGTTTATAATTTTAGGGAATTCGTAAGTCTTTTGAGACTTACACTCGTGGTTCCAACTTATCTCTTGTGTGATACTGCCTACGCTATTCAGGTGAGTTTTCACGGCCACTTTTACTATTTTAAACTGGGGGTGAAAACATGTTGTAAATGTTTTTTTTTTATTTTTGTAATTCATATATGGTATCACTTGTATGACTATGCGTATACATTATCCTTTAATTCGTCACATCGGACCGTTAATATGAACATAGCGAGGTAATTTGAGTAGTACTACTGGGTTTGACAAACCTCACCCGCGTTAGTCGCGCTAACTCGATTGGAGGTCGAACGGGTGCAATATTGACCTAATCATGCACCATGATGGTGGGAGGCATATAAACAGTTAGCTGTCGGTTGCGAGCGCATTAGTTAACATGTTTATGGGTTAGCTACCTATTGATTTATATATTGAATGTACATTAATCTGTTAAACGCTTCTATAAATTGAAACCTGTGAACTCACCAACCTCGTGTTGACATTTTCTTACATTTTTTTCTCAGGTCGCTTAAGATAAGGCACAGGTGCACACAATAGGACATGCATGGAAATTCTGCCTTTGATTTATGTTTTATTAAACTATTTGGACTATTTTAAATTTGTGTTTGGTTTGGACTTTTGGACTATTCTTTTGGGCGCGTGTTTTTTGTGCATTTACTTTCTTTACGCTTTCGCATTAACTCTGATTGATATGATAATTTTCATTTGAGTCCCATGTAGAGTCGTTCAATGTAACTAATGTCTGAGATCCTGGTTCGCCACATCCTAAACGGTAAAACTCAGTTAGTTGAAATTTGGGGGTGTGACAGATTGGTATCAGAGCCATTGGTTATAGAGAACTAGGATTGCATACTAGACTATAACCTCACACATTAGTTATATGTCATAAACATTTGGATGTTTGGCACTTATATGTTATATTACAGGAACATGTCGTCAACTCCACCACCATCACCTAAGGCACCAGGACACGATGCACCTATCTTATCATGCCTGGAGCCCAAAAGGCGCCGGACTAGTTCTAGTGATTATTCGGTTGATCAGGGTGAACCGAGTAGCGCGCAAGCAATGAATCCTGCTCGCAATTGGAATGCATACCCGCAAATGATCCAAAGGTGGATCGAGATGGGAAATGTTCCATCACCCTACTTTGGTTTCGCTTCCTCATCATCTACTTTACGTAGCTTGCCCTGCACTATGGAACAAGCTTTTGTATCTTTCGTATTTTACATGTCTAGGGAGTTGAGCATTGTGAAAGATGTTACTGAAGAGATAACTGACATTCTGCAACGAGAGACACAAATGGAGTAGAACAAGGTAGGAATTGAGCTTTTAACTGCTGAGATAGCAGTGACGGATCAGGTCCATAATGTTTTGGTGGATCGGGTGACACATTTGGAGATGAGGGTGGACACCTCGGATTTTGAGATAGGAGGGATTCTGGAGAGAGTGGCTAATCTGGAAGGCCAACTGCAAGTAGCAAATCATGCGGCCGAGGGACTTCAAGAAAGAGTGACTCACTTTGAAGCCCAACTGCAAGCAGCCTTATTTCCGGAAGACATTCCACTTTCGGACGACGAGGAAGAACCTTTCGAGGAGGTGCCATTCGAGGATGAGCCCTTAGAGGAGGAGCCACCCGAGGAGGAACCGGTGGAGATCGATGATGCTCAATCATACGTTTCTTCCGATGACGAGGATGTTTGATGATATTCCTATTCTATCTTTCTTTTTTATTCATGTTTTGCTTATGTTATTTCTCTTTTCAAACCTAGATGGGTAAGGTTGTGCCCATTCAATAAAAGCATGAGAAGTTTAATGTTTGATTTATTTATTTTGTAGCCTTACAATTTATTTAATTTTCAAAATATTAGATGTTGTATTTCCTTACTTGAACATAAATAATGTTTAATATGCGATATGTTTCTCATTGTTTGTATTTGTAAATGTGAAAAATCATGTCAGGAAGAGGACGTGGAGGTCGTGCTGGTTGCCGGGGTACCATCAACATGACAGCAGCGGAGCTAGCGGCACTAATCAACGATAGTGTGGCTGAGGCTCTAGCAGCATAGAATGCTACCGGTAAATGCTTTAACTATTGACTAATGAGGTCAATTCATCTATTAAAGCGCTTTTCCAAAGCTCTATAATCACAATCCTATGTTATTTCTAATCCAGGCCAGCAAAACCAACAGAATCAGCAACCAACATACACGTTCAAAGCATTTATGGACTGTAAGCCCCACGCCTTTAGTGGAGCTGAAGGAGCTGTCGGACTGCTCCGTTGGTTCGAAAAGGTAGAATCGCTGATTGCCATGTACAACTAGTGGCCAATCAGTCAAGTTCGCCGCTAGAACTTTGGAGGGCCCGGCTCTCACGTGGTGGAACGCTCAGGTCCAGATGTTGGGTCTGGCCATGGCACATGGACTCCCGTGGGAGGAGTTTAAGACGATGATGAAGGAGGAGTACTGTCCTCGTGATGAAATTCAGAAGTTGGAAGGTGAATTTTGGAACCTAAAAATGGAAGGTTCTGAAATTGAGCTGTATACCACACGCTCCCATGAGCTCGCTACCATGTGCCCACATATGGCGACTCCAGATTACAAGAGAATTGAACTGTATATTGGAGGTCTAGTGCCTCAGATTCAAAGTATGGTTACTTCGTCCAACCCTACTACCATCCAGCAGACGATCAGACTGGCTCACAAGCTAACCGATCAGGCGGTGAGTCAAGGGAATTTACCCCCGAGAGGTTCGGTCTCTAAATCCACCGACAATCATAAACGAAAGTTTGATCACCACTCTAACACTCACTCCAACTCTCACTCCAAAGGACCTTAATTCAATCAACCCCAGCAGCAGCAGCGAAAGTTTGAGCCTACTAAGAAATTTCAATCAGATGACCGTCTCAGGTCAAAATCAAGGTATTTATGCGGGGAGAGCCCCCAAGTGCAACAAGTGCAATTACCACAATGTCGGTGCTTGTAACCGTTGTCAACGGTGTGGCAAAATGGGCCACGATGTAAAAGACTGTAGAGTGGATCTTCAGAATAAGCAATCGTTCCGACCGCAAGGGTCCACAAGGGGATGTTTTCAATGCGGTAAGGAGGGACATATTCAGAGGGACTGTCCTCAGTTGAAGAGGGTTGGTAATGAAAATGGGAATGGAAATGGTAATGGTAACTGCAATAACCAGGTTAACAATGGTAACGGTAACAAAAATCAAGGCAACAACAGTGGTGGCAATAAGGCCAATAATGGAGGGAATGGTGCGAAAGGACGAGCTTTCGTGCTAGGATCTGTAGAAGCTCGTTATGATCATAATGTGGTCACCGGTAAGTTTCTCTTAAATAATTTCTTTGCTTCTGTCCTTTTGACACTGGTGCTGATAGGAGTTTTATATCTAGAAAACATAGTGATATGAGGAACTCAAACTCTGTTAGAAGCTAAGTATATAATAGAGATAGCTGATGGCCAAATAATTGAATCAACCCACATTCTTATGGGTTGTAAGCTTGAACTAGCTAGTCATAAACTTGATATCGACCTTATGCCGGTCACACTTGGTAGTTTTGATGTAATTGTCGGCATGGATTGGTTATCTAAAAACTAAGCTGAAATCATCTGTCGAGAGAAAATTGTTCGAATTCCTCTCCCGGGTGGAGAAACCCTTTCCGTTCAGGGCGAAAAGGTTGGTGCAGTCATGGGCATCATATCCTTTATGAAAGCACAAAAATGCCTTCGAAAAGGGCATACTGCTATTTTGGCTCTCGTTGCTTAGCAACCCTCAGAAGAGAAGAAGATTGATGATATTCCCATCGTTCGTGATTTTCTGGAAGTATTTCCCGAAGATTTACCTGGTCTGCCACCACACCGCCAAGTTGAATTTCAAATCGATCTGGCACCCGGAGCGGCACCGATCGCTCGGGCACCTTATAGACTGGCACCTAGTGAATTGCAAGAGCTATCTACTCAGTTACAGGAACTGTTGGATAAAGGTTTCATCCGACCTAGCTCATCGCCATAGGGAGCTCCGTTCCTGTTTGTTAAAAAGAAGGACGGGACTTTCCGTATGTGTATCGACTACCGTGAACTGAATAAAGTCTCAATCAAGAATCGTTATCCCTTGCCTCGCATAGTTGATCTCTTTGATCAACTCCAAGGATCCAGTTTCAATTCCAAGATAGATCTTAGGTCCGGCTACCATCAATTGAGAGTCCGAGATGAAGATATCTCTAAGACTGCTTTCAGGACAAGGTACGACCACTATGAATTTATGGTCATGCCTTTCGGATTAACCAACGCACTTGCAGTATTCATGGACCTCATGAACGGTTTGTGTAAGCCATACCTTGATCAATTTCTCATCGTTTTCATCGACGACATTCTCATTTATTCCAAGAACAAGGATGAACACGAGGAATATTTACGTTTAATCCTTGAATTACTTAAAAAGGAGCAGCTGTATGCTAAGTTTTCCAAGTGTGAATTTTGGATCCGAGAAGTTCAATTCTTAGGACATGTGGTTAACGAGAAAGGAATATATGTCGATCCATCAAAGATAGAAGCCATCAAGAATTGGGCAGCACCGACAACCCCGACTGAGGTGCGACAATTTATGGGATTGGCTGGTTACTACCGTCGATTCATCGAAGGATTTTCAAAAATTGCACAACCCCTCACTGCCTTAACTCAAAAGGGTAAAGACTATAACTAGGGCAATAATTGTGACAATCCGGACTTTTCGAGTTAACTCCGTTAGCACAACCTAGTTAGTCAAGTTATTTTATTTTTTTAAAATCAGTTAACTCTGTTAGCGCAACTCAGTTAGTTCAGTTAGAATTCTTAGGGACCAAATCTGCCTTGTTTCTAATCCAAAAATCATGAAACCTCAGGGACTAATTCTGTAAATCTTCTAATTTTGATGTTGTTGACTTCCAAAAGTCAAACACCGTGCTCTTGAGCTTAATTCGCAAGTTATGATCGATTTCAGTTGGAATTGAAATCGATAATGCATGATTATGACTTAAACGCTCATCTTTAACACATTAAACGCAATCATTGATTCAAATTAAATCCAATAATGAGAATTCAAGTCCTAACCGTCGACTTCCGCTATGAACTCATCAAATTCGGCTAATGCTTGTATTATCTCCACAAATTTAACCCCTGCATACCTTAATCGATCCCTACCGAAACTGTCTCACTCGTAAATCCGATCATAAGTGGAACCAGACTCGTCGAAGACCAAGCCAACCGAAGCCGCGTACCAATTTGGTCGGGAACCACCAATTCGGTATCCATTCTGGTAATTGAACACACTCTCAGTCTCGTTTTAGTCTAGTGATTGAAAGCCCTATCGTTTTCAGGGCTCTCAACATCAAACCGATTATGAACCAGATTCTAAGGTTCATATGAATCTGGTTTAGTCGAAATCCATCTTAGACTCAATCTAAATACAATTAATTGGTATGGTTCGAATAGCAAACTGATTCTCTGTAATAGCCCTATGTTAATTCCATCAAGAAACATCGATTTGAACCCAATCAAACACCTAGGGTTCATATGGGGACGGGTTAATCGATCACTGTCTTAGAACCTGTTTAAATCCAATTAATTGATCCCAACAGGTTCGCAAACTCATCCTAATCAAAAGCCATATAATTCTATCAATTTATAATATCAGAATCATGCGAATCGATTTCTTGTTTTTGGTCTAGGGTTCATACGAAAATGATTTGGGGGTTTCGACCCTAAACCCAACCTCAATCAAATTAAAATACATCAACAGTTTCGAAATCCTTTATTCTCTAAAAGCCCTATGTTTTCAATGAATTCTAACATCAGAATTGCTCAAATCGATTTCATGACCTTGTTCTAAGGTTCGGTTCTTGAATCCGGAATTAAACAAACATAAACTCGATAATCTTTCAATTAAACTTTTTCACAGAATCGCTTACACCTGTTTTACAAAACCCCCTTGACATTTTGACTGATCGTAATCGATTTGGGTGGAATCGGGAGTGGTTTTGGTCCGGATTCGCGTAAAGGGGAAGAACACCCGATAGCACTTGATTAAAACCATTTGAATCTGAAACATGTTGCGATGACCCTAGCGGGCGGACTGGTTAAACACATGTGCTAACAGGGAGGAGACCCGGGTTCGAGTCTCCCTCCCCCCTGTTTTGTTTTAATATTTGTTTTAAGTATTATTTGATTTAAAAACCTTTTTCCTATATTATTATGGTTATACATTAAGGTGTTTTAACCCGGAAAACAACCCGTAGGTTCGGGTTTGATTTATGAAACTATTTTTATATTACTCCCACTTTTATAAATAATATATTTACGTTATTATCAAATAAAAATAATATGTTTATATTATTTTTAAACCGTAACTTCGTATAAAATAATATGTTATTATTATTTTCAACCCGTGACTAATCTTATTAAATAATATATATGTTTATATTATTTTGTATCGTTTTATACCTCGTGTGACGTTTCAAACCAATTAATAATAGATTTGTTATATTATTTACTCACGTTATATACTCGATTAAAAATAATATATTTATTATTTTATCACCATAAATGATTATTTAGTTAATCTGTCGAGCCTAAAAATAATATATTAAATTATATTATTTTTCCTAACTTTTGTAAACGACTTTAACGTAAGAATGTATTCATTCATTTATTATTCGTTATTAACGTACGACACGTAACGATTTTCCCTCAATGATTATATTATGAAATTTATATAATTCCGTAGACA
This sequence comes from Smallanthus sonchifolius, assembly GCA_023525975.1. NCBI lineage: Eukaryota > Viridiplantae > Streptophyta > Magnoliopsida > Asterales > Asteraceae > Smallanthus > Smallanthus sonchifolius. The sequence continues at coordinate 18,502,584 of CM042033.1, forward strand.
CGTTCGTCTACTCTTAAATCCTTAGAAAGCGTTAAGATGTTCTAACTTCCGTGTCGTCGTCACAAATACCAATGTGTCCCTAACTTATGTGGTTATGATTCTAGGGCATACGTAAGCCGTGCAGGCTAACACTTGAGGTTTCAAATCTTATACTTGTGTGATACTACCTACTACGCAACGCAGGTGAGTTTCACGGCCCCTTTTTACTGTTTTTATTTGGGGGAGAAAACATGTCATAACCTTTTTGGTTTATTGTAATTCATATGATATCACTGTTGAGGCTAAGCGTAACACACTATCATGAAAAGTCCTCACACACATCGGACCGTTAATATGGTATGAACGGGGTAATTTTGGTAGTACTACTGGGTTTGACAAACCCCACCCGTGTTAGTCGCGCTAACTCGATTGGAGGTCGAACGGGTGTTATATTGACCTTAACACATTAGTCAGAGTTGATAGACCTGGCTGGAGGCAAACAAACAAACACACTGTCAGTTTCGGTTGCGAGCGCTTTAGCAAAACATGAATATAGGCATGCAACCTATTGATATGCATATTGAATGTACATAATCCGCAAATGCTTTATTTGAAATGATTGAAACCTGTGAACTCACCAACCTAGTGTTGACTCGTTTTCTTACATGTTTTCTTAGGATCACATTAAGTCATGCATGTGTCTTGGACTCCAATTGAAATAATTATCTACTAAATAATATTTATCTTTTGTTTGTAATTGGACTTGGGCGCGTTGTTTTGCGCATTTATTTTCGTTTAACGCTTCCGCATATACACTCTGAACCTTGAACTTTTATGTTATTACATTTCAAGTCCCATATAGTGTCGTTTGAAGTAACTGATGTCTGAGATCCTGGTTTGTCACCTTCCAATACGGTAAAACTCCGTTAGTGGAATTTGGGGGTGTGACAGATTGGTATCAGAGCCAGGTTATAGAGAACTAGGACTGCATTCTAGACTATAGCCACACACATTAGTTACTTGGCATAGACATTTACTCCTTATGTTTCAGGAATTATGTCTACACCACCATCTTCACCACCTACCAATCAGGAACATGACATTCCTGCCATTGCATCACCGGAGCCCAAGAGGCGTAGGCTTGAGCCAATTGATAACTCTATTGTGTATGAAGAGCCCATGCATATCCAGAATGGGAGTGACTGGGATTGGTACCCAGGTTTACTGAGCAAATGGGTTAGACAGGAACGAGTTCCATCACCGTACTTTGGAGCTTCATCATCATCAGGACCACGTTTACCATTACTACCTTGCCACTTGGAGCAAGCCTTTGCAGCATTTGTAGCAACTATGGATCGAGAGATCCGGAATATGAGAGACGCAGCAGGAGCAATCACAGGTCTGTTAAGAGGAGAGAAACAAACGGATCACATGATAGATCTGCTAGTAGCAGAACTGGCAAGCACTGACCGCTTGCATAATGCATTAGTGGACGAGGTAAGGGCGTTGCAGGCTAGAGTGAATGCACTCGAGGAGGCTGAAGTAGAATCTCAGGAAAGAATTGGAGAGTTAGAGATACAACTTGCAGCAGCTCTAAAGCCAGCTGAAGTACCCAACTTTGAGCCTGAGGATGAGCCCGAGGAAGTAGAGGAGGATGATGCTGAATCAGTCATCTCATCCGCCGGCAGTAGAGCTTGATATTCCATTCCATCCTATCTTATCTTATTTTGTCATTTCTTTATGTTTCAAATAAAAACCTAAATGGGTAAGGATGTTCCCATTCCAATAAAATCTTAGTGAACTATTTGAGTTGAACCATTTATTCTATGGCCTTATGATTTAAGTTAGCCTTGTATTAAAATCATAAACCTGCATGTCTTTACACATCTCCTTCTGTTTGTTTACACTTGAGTGATGTCAATATGCGATGTATTTACTCATTTCTTGTGTTTGTGAATATGAAGAATCATGGCCGGACGTGGACGTGGCGGTCGCAACGGTGGTCGTGGAAATATCAACCTGACACCAGCCGAACTGGCTGCGTTAATTAATGACAGTGTTGCTGAACCCTTAGCAGCACACATTGCAGGTAAACCTGTTACCCGTTAACCCTAGACAACCAACTGTACACATTTATTCCACTCTTTCCTAAACCCAACCTATTCTTTCTAATCCAGGGCAAGCGAACAATCCACAGAACAATCAGCATGTCTGTACCTTCAAGACATTTATGGACTGCAAGCCCCACACATTCAGTGGAGCTGAGGGAGCTGTCGGATTACTCTGATGGTTTGAAAAAATTGAATCTGTGTTCTCCATGTGTAACTGCCCTGTAGCCGACCGAGTCAAATTTACATCGGCAACTCTAGAGGGTCCTGCCCTCACATGGTGGAATGCACAGGTCCAGATGCTAGGTCTGGACATGGCCAATGCATCACCATGGGAAGATTTCAAGATCCTGATGAAGGAAGAGTACTGTCCCAGGGATGAAATTCAGAAACTCGAGGGATAATTCTGGAATCTGAAAATGGAGGGTTCTGAAATAGAACTCTACACCACTCGCTCGCATGAATTAGCGGGGATGTGTCCTCACATGGTCACACCACCCTACAAGAGAATTTAAATGTTCATCAGTGGATTAGTACCACAAATCCAGAGCATGGTTACTTCATCCAACCCCACTACCATTCAACAAACCATCCGTCTTGCTCACAAACTGACGGACCAAGCCGTTACCCAAGGGACACTACCTCCCAGGAAGTCAGCATACAACAACAAGAGGAAGTTTGACAGTAGCAATAATAACGTGGGATTTCAGCCGAATCAATCACAGCAACAACAACATCGTAGGTTTGAACCTACGAAGAACTTCAACCAGTCGACCTCTTCGGGTCAGCATCAAAGTGGTTATATTGGGAGACACCCCAGGTGTAACAAATGTAATTACCACCACCTCGATTCTTGTGACAAAAACCGTTGCCAGCGGTGTGGCAAGGTGGGCCATGCTGCTAAAGACTGCAGAGGGGAATTACAAGCCAAGCAGCCCTTCCAACAACCAGGTTTTACCAAAGGTTGTTTTGAATGTGGAAAAGAGGGACACTTCCGGAAGGATTGTCCACAATTAAAGAAGGGTGACATCGACAACAACAACCACCAAAACAATAATAACAACCAGGGCAATAATGCAGGGAATGGTGCAAAGGGGCGAGCCTTTGTGCTAGGATCCGGAGAAGCTCGTTATGACCACAACGTGGTTACCGGTAAGTTCCTTTTAAACAACTATTTTGCTTCTGTACTATTTGACACTGATGTTGATAGGAATTCCATGACTAATAAACTTAGCAGCCTACTAAGAAAAACCCCAACCCTGTTAGAAGACAGATACACCATAGAAATAACCAACGGACAAATAATAGAAGCAACCCATGATCTTAAGGGTTGTAAACTCGAACTGACTAGTCACAAAATTGACTTTGATCTCATGCCGGTCACACTCGGTAGTTTCGACGTGATTGTCGGAATGGACTGATTATCTACGAACCAAGCCGAGATTATCTATCGCGAGAAAATCGTTCGCTTTCCTCTTCCTAGTGGAGGAACTCTCTCCGTCCAAGGCGAAAGGAGTGGTGCTATTATTGGCATTATACCCTTCATGAATGCATAAATAATAGTCTCACTTACCTCTAATGGAGTTCTCCTATATATCAGTTACCACACTAGTATCAGGGCGGCACAATTCGAGGCATTGTACGGACATAAATGCCATCTCTTATCTGTTGGGCTGAAATTGGAGATAGCCAACCTATAAGTCCCGAACTTGTATTCGAAACCTCTGAAAAGATCGTTCAAATCCGAAACCGTATGACGACAGTTCGTGATCGTCAAAAGAACTACGCCGATAAGCATCGTAAACCGTTAGAGTTTCAAGTAGGCGACATGGTTCTATTCAAAGTCTCACCTTGGAAAGGTGTAATTCGCTTCGGGAAACGAGGCAAACTGAATACCCGTTATGTTGGACCATTCAAGATAGTGAAGAGAATTGGCCCAGTAGCGTATCAACTGGACCTACCTGAAGGACTTAGTGGTGTACACGATGTCTTTCATGTCTCGAACTTGAATAAATGTCTAGCAGACGAAACACACGTATTTCCTCTTGAAGAACTACAAACCGATGAACAACTGCGGTTCGTTGAAGAACCGATAGGAACAGGTGATACGTAAGTATTCACATCTGTTCAAGCAATCCACTTCAAACTCTTAAAGTACAATCTTAATTTTCGGGACGAAAATTCTTTCAACTAGGGGATGATGTGACATCCGGAATTTTTTTTATTTTGTTTAATTTTCGGGACGAAAATTCTTTCAACTAGGGGATGATGTGACAATACGGACTTTTCGAGTTAACTCCGTTAGCACAACCTAGTTAGTCAAGTTATTTTATTTTTTTAAAATCAGTTAACTCTGTTAGCGCAACTCAGTTAGTTCAGTTAGAATTCTTAGGGACCAAATCTGCCTTGTTTCTAATCCAAAAATCATGAAACCTCAGGGACTAATTCTGTAAATCTTCTAATTTTGATGTTGTTGACTTCCAAAAGTCAAACCGGTGCTCTTGAGCTTAATTCGCAAGTTATGATCGATTTCAGTTGGAATTGAAATCGATAATGCATGATTATGACTTAAACGCTCATCTTTAACACATTAAACGCAATCATTGATTCAAATTAAATCCAATAATGAGAATTCAAGTCCTAACCGTCGACTTCTGCTATGAACTCATCAAATTCGACTAATGCTTGTATTATCTCCACAAATTTAACCCCTGCATACCTTAATCGATCCCTACCGAAACTGTCTCACGCGTAAATCCGATCATAAGTGGAACCAGACTCGTCGGAGACCAAGCCAACCGAAGCCGCGTACCAATTTGGTCGGACCAATTCGGTATCCATTCTGGTAATTGAACACACTCTCAGTCTCGTTTTAGTCTAGTGATTGAAAGCCCTATCGTTTTCAGGGCTCTCAACATCAAACCGATTATGAACCAGATTCTAGGGTTCATATGAATCTGGTTTAGTCGAAATCCATCTTAGACTCAATCTAAATACAATTAATTGGTATGGTTCGAATCGCAAACTGATTCTCTGTAATAGCCCTATGTTAATTCCATCAAGAAACATCGATTTGAACCCAATCAAACACCTAGGGTTCATATGGGGACGGGTTAATCGATCACTGTCTTAGAACCTGTTTAAATCCAATTAATTGATTCCAACAGGTTCGCAAACTCATCCTAATCAAAAGCCATATAATTCTATCAATTTATAATATCAGAATCATGCGAATCGATTTCTTGTTTTTGGTCTAGGGTTCATACGAAAATGATTTGGGGGTTTCGACCCTAAACCCAACCTCAATCAAATTAAAATACATCAACAGTTTCGAAATCCTTTATTCTCTAAAAGCCCTATGTTTTCAATGAATTCTAACATCAGAATTGCTCAAATCGATTTCATGACCTTGTTCTAAGGTTCGGTTCTTGAATCCGGAATTAAACAAACATAAACTCGATAATCTTTCAATTAAACTTTTTCACAGAATCGCTTACACCTGTTTTACAAAACCCCCTTCACATTTTGACTGATCACAATCGATTTGGGTGGAATCGGGAGTGGTTTTGGTCCGGATTCGCGTAAAGGGGAAGAACACCCGATAGCACTTGATTAAAACCATTTGAATCTGAAACATGTTGCGATGACCCTAGCGGGCGGACTGGTTAAACACATGTGCTAACAGGGAGGAGACCCGGGTTCGAGTCTCCCTCCCCCCTGTTTTGTTTTAATATTTGTTTTAAGTATTATTTGATTTAAAAACCTTTTTCCTATATTATTATGGTTATACATTAAGGTGGTTTAACCCGGAAAACAACCCGTTGGTTCGGGTTTGATTTATGAAACTATTTTTATATTACTCCCACTTTTATAAATAATATATTTACGTTATTATCAAATAAAAATAATATGTTTATATTATTTTTAAACCGAAACTTCGTATAAAATAATATGTTATTATTATTTTCAACCCGTGACTAATCTTATTAAATAATATATATGTTTATATTATTTTGTATCGTTTTATACCTCGTGTGACGTTTCAAACCAATTAATAATAGATTTGTTATATTATTTACTCACGTTATATACTCGATTAAAAATAATATATTTATTATTTTATCACCATAAATGATTATTTAGTTAATCTGTCGAGCCTAAAAATAATATATTAAATTATATTATTTTTCCTAACTTTTGTAAACGACTTTAACGTAAGAATGTATTCATTCATTTATTATTCGTTATTAACGTACGACACGTAACGCTTTTCCCTCAATGATTATATTATGAAATTTATATAATTCCGTAGACACGTTCGTCTACTCTTAAATCCTTAGAAAGCGTTAAGATGTTCTAACTTCCGTGTCGTCGTCACAAATACCAATGTGTCCCTAACTTATGTGGTTATGATTCTAGGGCATACGTAAGCCGTGCAGGCTAACACTTGAGGTTTCAAATCTTATACTTGTGTGATACTACCTACTACGCAACACAGGTGAGTTTCACGGCCCCTTTTTACTGTTTTTATTTGGGGGAGAAAACATGTCACAACCTTTTTGGTTTATTGTAATTCATATGATATCACTGTTGAGGCTAAGCGTAACACACTATCATGAAAAGTCCTCACACACATCGGACCGTTAATATGGTATGAACGGGGTAATTTTGGTAGTACTACTGGGTTTGACAAACCCCACCCGTGTTAGTCGCGCTAACTCGATTGGAGGTCGAACGAGTGTTATATTGACCTTAACACATTAGTCAGAGTTGATAGACCTGGCTGGAGGCAAACAAACAAACACACTGTCAGTTTCGGTTGCGAGCGCTTTAGCAAAACATGAATATAGGCATGCAACCTATTGATATGCATATTGAATGTACATAATCCGCAAATGCTTTATTTGAAATGATTGAAACCTGTGAACTCACCAACCTAGTGTTGACTCGTTTTCTTACATGTTTTCTCAGGATCACATTAAGTCATGCATGTGTCTTGGACTCCAATTGAAATAATTATCTACTAAATAATATTTATCTTTTGTTTGTAATTGGACTTGGGCGCGTTGTTTTGCGCATTTATTTTCGTTTAACGCTTCCGCATATACACTCTGAACCTTGAACTTTTATGTTATTACATTTCAAGTCCCATATAGTGTCGTTTGAAGTAACTGATGTCTGAGATCCTGGTTTGTCACCTTCCAAAACGGTAAAACTCCGTTAGTGGAATTTGGGGGTGTGACAGATTGGTATCAGAGCCAGGTTATAGAGAACTAGGACTGCATTCTAGACTATAGCCACACACATTAGTTACTTGGCATAGACATTTACTCCTTATGTTTTAGGAATTATGTCTACACCACCATCTTCACCACCTACCAATCAGGAACATGACATTCCTGCCATTGCATCACCGGAGCCCAAGAGGCGTAGGCTTGAGCCAATTGATAACTCTATTGTGTATGAAGAGCCCATGCATATCCGGAATGGGAGTGACTGGGATTGGTACCCAGGTTTACTGAGCAAATGGGTTAGACAGGAACGAGTTCCATCACCGTACTTTGGAGCTTCATCATCATCAGGACCACGTTTACCATTACTACCTTGCCACTTGGAGCAAGCCTTTGCAGCATTTGTAGCAACTATGGATCGAGAGATCCGGAATATGAGAGATGCAGCAGGAGCAATCACAGGTCTGTTAAGAGGAGAGAAACAAACGGATCACATGATAGATCTGCTAGTAGCAGAACTGGCAAGCACTGACCGCTTGCATAATGCATTAGTGGACGAGGTAAGGGCGTTGCAGGCTAGAGTGAATGCACTCGAGGAGGCTGAAGTAGAATCTCAGGAAAGAATTGGAGAGTTAGAGATACAACTTGCAGCAGCTCTAGAGCCAGCTGAAGTACCCAACTTTGAGCCTGAGGATGAGCCCGAGGAAGTAGAGGAGGATGATGCTGAATCAGTCATCTCATCCGCCGGCAGTAGAGCTTGATATTCCATTCCATCCTATCTTATCTTATTTTGTCATTTCTTTATGTTTCAAATAAAAACCTAAATGGGTAAGGATGTTCCCATTCCAATAAAATCTTAGTGAACTATTTGAGTTGAACCATTTATTCTATGGCCTTATGATTTAAGTTAGCCTTGTATTAAAATCATAAACCTGCATGTCTTTACACATCTCCTTCTGTTTGTTTACACTTGAGTGATGTCAATATGCGATGTATTTACTCATTTCTTGTGTTTGTGAATATGAAGAATCATGGCCGGACGTGGACGTGGCGGTCGCAACGGTGGTCGTGGAAATATCAACCTGACACCAGCCGAACTGGCTGCGTTAATTAATGACAGTGTTGCTGAAGCCTTAGCAGCACACATTGCAGGTAAACCTGTTACCCGTTAACCCTAGACAACCAACTGTACACATTTATTCCACTCTTTCCTAAACCCAACCTACTCTTTCTAATCCAGGGCAAGCGAACAATCCACAGAACAATCAGCATGTCTGTACCTTCAAGACATTTATGGACTGCAAGCCCCACACATTCAGTGGAGCTGAGGGAGCTGTCGGATTACTCCGATGGTTTGAAAAAATTGAATCTGTGTTCTCCATGTGTAACTGTCCTGTAGCCGACCCAGTCAAATTTGCATCGGGAACTCTAGAGGGTCCTGCCCTCACATGGTGGAATGCACAGGTCAAGATGCTAGGTCTGGACATGGCCAATGCATCACCATGGGAAGATTTCAAGATCCTGATGAAGGAAGAGTACTGTCCCAGGGATGAAATTCAGAAACTCGAGGGAGAATTCTGGAATCTGAAAATGGAGGGTTCTGAAATAGAACTCTACACCACTCGCTCGCATGAATTAGCGGGGATGTGTCCTCACATGGTCACACCACCCTACAAGAGAATTTAAATGTTCATCAGTGGATTAGTACCACAAATCCAGAGCATGGTTACTTCATCCAACTCCACTACCATTCAACAAACCATCCGTCTTGCTCACAAACTGACGGACCAAGCCGTTACCCAAGGGACACTACCTCCCAGGAAGTCAGCATACAACAACAAGAGGAAGTTTGACAGTAGCAATAATAACGTGGGATTTCAGCCGAATCAATCACAGCAACAACAACAGCGTAGGTTTGAACCTACGAAGAACTTCAACCAGTCGACCTCTTCGGGTCAGCATCAAAGTGGTTATATTGGGAGACACCCCAGGTGTAACAAATGTAATTACCACCACCTCAGTTCTTGTGACAAAAACCGTTGCCAGCGGTGTGGCAAGGTGGGCCATGCTGCTAAAGACTGCAGAGGGGAATTACAAGCCAAGCAGCCCTTCCAACAACCAGGTTTTACCAAAGGTTGTTTTGAATGTGGAAAAGAGGGACACTTCCGGAAGGATTGTCCACAATTAAAGAAGGGTGACATCGACAACAACAACAACCACCAAAACAATAATAACAACCAGGGCAATAATGCAGGGAATGGTGCAAAGGGGCGAGCCTTTGTGCTAGGATCCGGAGAAGCTCGTTATGACCACAACGTGGTTACCGGTAAGTTCCTTTTAAACAACTATTTTGCTTCTGTACTATTTGACACTGATGTTGATAGGAATTCCATGACTAATAAACTTAGCAGCCTACTAAGAAAAACCCCAACCCTGTTAGAAGACAGATACACCATAGAATAACCAACGGACAAATAATAGAAGCAACCCATGATCTTAAGGGTTGTAAACTCGAACTGACTAGTCACAAAATTGACTTTGATCTCATGCCGGTCACACTCGGTAGTTTCGACGTGATTGTCGGAATGGACTGATTATCTACGAACCAAGCCGAGATTATCTATCGCGAGAAAATCGTTCGCCTTCCTCTTCCTAATGGAGGAACTCTCTCCGTCCAAGGCGAAAGGAGTGGTGCTATTATTGGCATTATACCCTTCATGAATGCATAAATAATAGTCTCACTTACCTCTAATGGAGTTCTCCTATATATCAGTTACCACACTAGTATCAGGGCGGCACAATTCGAGGCATTGTACGGACATAAATGCCATCTCTTATCTGTTGGGCTGAAATTGGAGATAGCCAACCTATAAGTCCCGAACTTGTATTCAAAACCTCTGAAAAGATCGTTCAAATCCGAAACCGTATGACGACAGTTCGTGATCATCAAAAGAACTACGCCGATAAGCATCGTAAACCGTTAGAGTTTCAAGTAGGCGACATGGTTCTATTCAAAGTCTCACCTTGGAAAGGTGTAATTCGCTTCGGGAAACGAGGCAAACTGAATACCCGTTATGTTGGACCATTCAAGATAGTGAAGAGAATTGGCCCAGTAGCGTATCAACTGGACCTACCTGAAGGACTTAGTGGTGTACACGATGTCTTTCATGTCTCGAACTTGAATAAATGTCTAGCAGACGAAACACACGTAGTTCCTCTTGAGGAACTACAAACCGATGAACAACTGCGGTTCGTTGAAGAACCGATAGGAACAGGTGATACGTAAGTATTCACATCTGTTCAAGCAATCCACTTCAAACTCTTAAAGTACAATCTTAATTTTCGGGACGAAAATTCTTTCAACTAGGGGATGATGTGACATCCGGAATTTTTTTTATTTTGTTTAATTTTCGGGACGAAAATTCTTTCAACTAGGGGATGATGTGACAATACGGACTTTTCGAGTTAACTCCGTTAGCACAACCTAGTTAGTCAAGTTATTTTATTTTTTTAAAATCAGTTAACTCTGTTAGCGCAACTCAGTTAGTTCAGTTAGAATTCTTAGGGACCAAATCTGCCTTGTTTCTAATCCAAAAATCATGAAATCTCAGGGACTAATTCTGTAAATCTTCTAATTTTGATGTTGTTGACTTCCAAAAGTCAAACCGGTGCTCTTGAGCTTAATTCGCAAGTTATGATCGATTTCAGTTGGAATTGAAATCGATAATGCATGATTATGACTTAAACGCTCATCTTTAACACATTAAACGCAATCATTGATTCAAATTAAATCCAATAATGAGAATTCAAGTCCTAACCGTCGACTTCTGCTATGAACTCATCAAATTCGGCTAATGCTTGTATTATCTCCACAAATTTAACCCCTGCATACCTTAATCGATCCCTACCGAAACTGTCTCACGCGTAAATCCGATCATAAGTGGAACCAGACTCGTCGGAGACCAAGCCAACCGAAGCCGCGTACCAATTTGGTCGGGAACCACCAATTCGGTATCCATTCTGGTAATTGAACACACTCTCAGTCTCGTTTTAGTCTAGTGATTGAAAGCCCTATCGTTTTCAGGGCTCTCAACATCAAACCGATTATGAACCAGATTCTAGGGTTCATATGAATCTGGTTTAGTCGAAATCCATCTTAGACTCAATCTAAATACAATTAATTGGTATGGTTCGAATCGCAAACTGATTCTCTGTAATAGCCCTATGTTAATTCCATCAAGAAACATCGATTTGAACCCAATCAAACACCTAGGGTTCATATGGGGACGGGTTAATCGATCACTGTCTTAGAACCTGTTTAAATCCAATTAATTGATTCCAACAGGTTCGCAAACTCATCCTAATCAAAAGCCATATAATTCTATCAATTTATAATATCAGAATCATGCGAATCGATTTCTTGTTTTTGCTCTAGGGTTCATACGAAAATGATTTGGGGGTTTCGACCCTAAACCCAACCTCAATCAAATTAAAATACATCAACAGTTTCGAAATCCTTTATTCTCTAAAAGCCCTATGTTTTCAATGAATTCTAACATCAGAATTGCTCAAATCGATTTCATGACCTTGTTCTAAGGTTCGGTTCTTGAATCCGGAATTAAACAAACATAAACTCGATAATCTTTCAATTAAACTTTTTCACAGAATCGCTTACACCTGTTTTACAAAACCCCCTTGACATTTTGACTGATCGTAATCGATTTGGGTGGAATCGGGAGTGGTTTTGGTCCGGATTCGCGTAAAGGGGAAGAACACCCGATAGCACTTGATTAAAACCATTTGAATCTGAAACATGTTGCAATGACCCTAGCGGGCGGACTGGTTAAACACATGTGCTAACAGGGAGGAGACCCGGGTTCGAGTCTCCCTCCCCCTTGTTTTGTTTTAATATTTGTTTTAAGTATTATTTGATTTAAAAACCTTTTTCCTATATTATTATGGTTATACATTAAGGTGTTTTAACCCGGAAAACAACCCGTAGGTTCGGGTTTGATTTATGAAACTATTTTTATATTACTCCCACTTTTATAAATAATATATTTACGTTATTATCAAATAAAAATAATATGTTTATATTATTTTTAAACCGTAACTTCGTATAAAATAATATGTTATTATTATTTTCAACCCGTGACTAATCTTATTAAATAATATATATGTTTATATTATTTTGTATCGTTTTATACCTCGTGTGACGTTTCAAACCAATTAATAATAGATTTGTTATATTATTTACTCACGTTATATACTCGATTAAAAATAATATATTTATTATTTTATCACCATAAATGATTATTTAGTTAATCTGTCGAGCCTAAAAATAATATATTAAATTATATTATTTTTCCTAACTTTTGTAAACGACTTTAACGTAAGAATGTATTCATTCATTTATTATTCGTTATTAACGTACGACACGTAACGCTTTTCCCTCAATGATTATATTATGAAATTTATATAATTTCGTAGACACGTTCGTCTACTCTTAAATCCTTAGAAAGCGTTAAGATGTTTTAACTTCCGTGTCGTCGTCACAAATACCAATGTGTCACTAACTTATGTGGTTATGATTCTAGGGCATACGTAAGCCGTGCAGGCTAACACTTGAGGTTTCAAATCTTATACTTGTGTGATACTACCTACTACGCAACGCAGGTGAGTTTCACGGCCCCTTTTTACTGTTTTTATTTGGGGGAGAAAACATGTCACAACCTTTTTGGTTTATTGTAATTCATATGATATCACTGTTGAGGCTAAGCGTAACACACTATCATGAAAAGTCCTCACACACATCGGACCGTTAATATGGTATGAACGGGGTAATTTTGGTAGTACTACTGGGTTTGACAAACCCCACCCGTGTTAGTCGCGCTAACTCGATTGGAGGTCGAACGGGTGTTATATTGACCTTAACACATTAGTCAGAGTTGATAGACCTGGCTGGAGGCAAACAAACAAACACACTGTCAGTTTCGGTTGCGAGCGCTTTAGTAAAACATGAATATAGGCATGCAACCTATTGATATGCATATTGAATGTACATAATCCGCAAATGCTTTATTTGAAATGATTGAAACCTGTGAACTCACCAACCTAGTGTTGATTCATTTTCTTACATGTTTTCTCAGGTTGGCACTCAGGATCACATTAAGTCATGCATGTGTCTTGGACTCCAATTGAAATAATTATCTACTAAATAATATTTATCTTTTGTTTGTAATTGGACTTGGGCGCGTTGTTTTGCGCATTTATTTTCGTTTAACGCTTCCGCATATACACTCTGAACCTTGAACTTTTATGTTATTACATTTCAAGTCCCATATAGTGTCGTTTGAAGTAACTGATGTCTGAGATCCTGGTTTGTCACCTTCCAAAACGGTAAAACTCCGTTAGTGGAATTTGGGGGTGTGACAGATTGGTATCAGAGCCAGGTTATAGAGAACTAGGACTGCATTCTAGACTATAGCCACACACATTAGTTACTTGGCATAGACATTTACTCCTTATGTTTCAGGAATTATGTCTACACCACCATCTTCACCACCTACCAATCAGGAACATGACATTCCTGCCATTGCATCACCGGAGCCCAAGAGGCGTAGGCTTGAGCCAATTGATAACTCTATTGTGTATGAAGAGCCCATGCATATCCAGAATGGGAGTGACTGGGATTGGTACCCAGGTTTACTGAGCAAATGGGTTAGACAGGAACGAGTTCCATCACCGTACTTTGGAGCTTCATCATCATCAGGACCACGTTTACCATTACTACCTTGCCACTTGGAGCAAGCCTTTGCAGCATTTGTAGCAACTATGGATCGAGAGATCCGGAATATGAGAGACACAGCAGGAGCAATCACAGGTCTGTTAAGAGGAGAAAAACAAACGGATCACATGATAGATCTGCTAGTAGCAGAACTGGCAAGCACTGACCGCTTGCATAATGCATTAGTGGACGAGGTAAGGGCGTTGCAGGCTAGAGTGAATGCACTCGAGGAGGCTGAAGTAGAATCTCAGGAAAGAATTGGAGAGTTAGAGATACAACTTGCAGCAGCTCTAGAGCCAGCTGAAGTACCCAACTTTGAGCCTGAGGATGAGCCCGAGGAAGTAGAGGAGGATGATGCTGAATCAGTCATCTCATCCGCCGGCAGTAGAGCTTGATATTCCATTCCATCCTATCTTATCTTATTTTGTCATTTCTTTATGTTTCAAATAAAAACCTAAATGGGTAAGGATGTTCCCATTCCAATAAAATCTTAGTGAACTATTTGAGTTGAACCATTTATTCTATGGCCTTATGATTTAAGTTAGCCTTGTATTAAAATCATAAACCTGCATGTCTTTACACATCTCCTTCTGTTTGTTTACACTTGAGTGATGTCAATATGCGATGTATTTACTCATTTCTTGTGTTTGTGAATATGAAGAATCATGGCCGGACGTGGACGTGGCGGTCGCAACGGTGGTCGTGGAAATATCAACCTGACACCAGCCGAACTGGCTGCGTTAATTAATGACAGTGTTGCTGAAGCCTTAGCAGCACACATTGCAGGTAAACCTGTTACCCGTTAACCCTAGACAACCAACTGTACACATTTATTCCACTCTTTCCTAAACCCAACCTATTCTTTCTAATCCAGGGCAAGCGAACAATCCACAGAACAATCAGCATGTCTGTACCTTCAAGACATTTATGGACTGCAAGCCCCACACATTCAGTGGAGCTGAGGGAGCTGTCGGATTACTCTGATGGTTTGAAAAAATTGAATCTGTGTTCTCCATGTGTAACTGCCCTGTAGCCGACCGAGTCAAATTTGCATCGGCAACTCTAGAGGGTCCTGCCCTCACATGGTGGAATGCACAGGTCCAGATGCTAGGTCTGGACATGGCCAATGCATCACCATGGGAAGATTTCAAGATCCTGATGAAGGAAGAGTACTGTCCCAGGGATGAAACAGAAACTCGAGGGAGAATTCTGGAATCTGAAAATGGAGGGTTCTGAAATAGAACTCTACACCACTCGCTCGCATGAATTAGCGGGGATGTGTCCTCACATGGTCACACCACCCTACAAGAGAATTTAAATGTTCATCAGTGGATTAGTACCACAAATCCAGAGCATGGTTACTTCATCCAACCCCACTACCATTCAACAAACCATCCGTCTTGCTCACAAACTGACGGACCAAGCCGTTACCCAAGGGACACTACCTCCCAGGAAGTCAGCATACAACAACAAGAGGAAGTTTGACAGTAGCAATAATAACGTGGGATTTCAGCCGAATCAATCACAGCAACAACAACATCGTAGGTTTGAACCTACGAAGAACTTCAACCAGTCGACCTCTTCGGGTCAGCATCAAAGTGGTTATATTGGGAGACACCCCAGGTGTAACAAATGTAATTACCACCACCTCGATTCTTGTGACAAAAACCGTTGCCAGCGGTGTGGCAAGGTGGGCCATGCTGCTAAAGACTGCAGAGGGGAATTACAAGCCAAGCAGCCCTTCCAACAACCAGGTTTTACCAAAGGTTGTTTTGAATGTGGAAAAGAGGGACACTTCCGGAAGGATTGTCCACAATTAAAGAAGGGTGACATCTTCAACAACAACAACCACCAAAACAATAATAACAACCAGGGCAATAATGCAGGGAATGGTGCAAAGGGGCGAGCCTTTGTGCTAGGATCCGGAGAAGCTCGTTATGACCACAACGTGGTTACCGGTAAGTTCCTTTTAAACAACTATTTTGCTTCTGTACTATTTGACACTGATGTTGATAGGAATTCCATGACTAATAAACTTAGCAGCCTACTAAGAAAAACCCCAACCCTGTTAGAAGACAGATACACCATAGAAATAACCAACGGACAAATAATAGAAGCAACCCATGATCTTAAGGGTTGTAAACTCAAACTGACTAGTCACAAAATTGACTTTGATCTCATGCCGGTCACACTCGGTAGTTTCGACGTGATTGTCGGAATGGACTGATTATCTACGAACCAAGCCGAGATTATCTATCGCGAGAAAATCGTTCGCCTTCCTCTTCCTAATGGAGGAACTCTCTCCGTCCAAGGCGAAAGGAGTGGTGCTATTATTGGCATTATACCCTTCATGAATGCATAAATAATAGTCTCACTTACCTCTAATGGAGTTCTCCTATATATCAGTTACCACACTAGTATCAGGGCGGCACAATTCGAGGCATTGTACGGACATAAATGCCATCTCTTATCTGTTGGGCTGAAATTGGAGATAGCCAACCTATAAGTCCCGAACTTGTATTCGAAACCTCTGAAAAGATCGTTCAAATCCGAAACCGTATGACGACAGTTCGTGACCGTCAAAAGAACTACGCCGATAAGCATCGTAAACCGTTAGAGTTTCAAGTAGGCGACGTGGTTCTATTCAAAGTCTCACCTTGGAAAGGTGTAATTCGCTTCGGGAAACGAGGCAAACTGAATACCCGTTATGTTGGACCATTCAAGATAGTGAAGAGAATTGGCCCAGTAGCGTATCAACTGGACCTACCTGAAGGACTTAGTGGTGTACACGATGTCTTTCATGTCTCGAACTTGAATAAATGTCTAGCAGACGAAACACACGTAGTTCCTCTTGAGGAACTACAAACCGATGAACAACTGCGGTTCGTTGAAGAACCGATAGGAACAGGTGATACGTAAGTATTCACATCTGTTCAAGCAATCCACTTCAAACTCTTAAAGTACAATCTTAATTTTCGGGACGAAAATTCTTTCAACTAGGGGATGATGTGACATCCGGAATTTTTTTTATTTTGTTTAATTTTCGGGACGAAAATTCTTTCAACTAGGGGATGATGTGACAATACGGACTTTTCGAGTTAACTCCGTTAGCACAACCTAGTTAGTCAAGTTATTTTATTTTTTTAAAATCAGTTAACTCTGTTAGCGCAACTCAGTTAGTTCAGTTAGAATTCTTAGGGACCAAATCTGCCTTGTTTCTAATCCAAAAATCATGAAACCTCAGGGACTAATTCTGTAAATCTTCTAATTTTGATGTTGTTGACTTCCAAAAGTCAAACCGGTGCTCTTGAGCTTAATTCGCAAGTTATGATCGATTTCAGTTGGAATTGAAATCGATAATGCATGATTATGACTTAAACACTCATCTTTAACACATTAAACGCAATCATTGATTCAAATTAAATCCAATAATGAGAATTCAAGTCCTAACCGTCGACTTCTGCTATGAACTCATCAAATTCGGCTAATGCTTGTATTATCTCCACAAATTTAACCCCTGCATACCTTAATCGATCCCTACCGAAACTGTCTCACGCGTAAATCCGATCATAAGTGGAACCAGACTCGTCGGAGACCAAGCCAACCGAAGCCGCGTACCAATTTGGTCGGGAACCACCAATTCGGTATCCATTCTGGTAATTGAACACACTCTCAGTCTCGTTTTAGTCTAGTGATTGAAAGCCCTATCGTTTTCAGGGCTCTCAACATCAAACCGATTATGAACCAGATTCTAGGGTTCATATGAATCTGGTTTAGTCGAAATCCATCTTAGACTCAATCTAAATACAATTAATTGGTATGGTTCGAATCGCAAACTGATTCTCTGTAATAGCCCTATGTTAATTCCATCAAGAAACATCGATTTGAACCCAATCAAACACCTAGGGTTCATATGGGGACGGGTTAATCGATCACTGTCTTAGAACCTGTTTAAATCCAATTAATTGATTCCAACAGGTTCGCAAACTCATCCTAATCAAAAGCCATATAATTCTATCAATTTATAATATCAGAATCATGCGAATCGATTTCTTGTTTTTGGTCTAGGGTTCATACGAAAATGATTTGGGGGTTTCGACCCTAAACCCAACCTCAATCAAATTAAAATACATCAACAGTTTCGAAATCCTTTATTCTCTAAAAGCCCTATGTTTTCAATGAATTCTAACATCAGAATTGCTCAAATCGATTTCATGACCTTGTTCTAAGGTTCGGTTCTTGAATCCGGAATTAAACAAACATAAACTCGATAATCTTTCAATTAAACTTTTTCACAGAATTGCTTACACCTGTTTTACAAAACCCCCTTGACATTTTGACTGATCGTAATCGATTTGGGTGGAATCGGGAGTGGTTTTGGTCCGGATTCACGTAAAGGGGAAGAACACCCGATAGCACTTGATTAAAACCATTTGAATCTGAAACATGTTGCGATGACCCTAGCGGGCGGACTGGTTAAACACATGTGCTAACAGGGAGGAGACCCGGGTTCGAGTCTCCCTCCCCCCTGTTTTGTTTTAATATTTGTTTTAAGTATTATTTGATTTAAAAACCTTTTTCCTATATTATTATGGTTATACATTAATGTGTTTTAACCCGGAAAACAACCCGTAGGTTCGGGTTTGATTTATGAAACTATTTTTATATTACTCCCACTTTTATAAATAATATATTTACGTTATTATCAAATAAAAATAATATGTTTATATTATTTTTAAACCGAAACTTCGTATAAAATAATATGTTATTATTATTTTCAACCCGTGACTAATCTTATTAAATAATATATATGTTTATATTATTTTGTATCGTTTTATACCTCGTGTGACGTTTCAAACCAATTAATAATAGATTTGTTATATTATTTACTCACGTTATATACTCGATTAAAAATAATATATTTATTATTTTATCACCATAAATGATTATTTAGTTAATCTGTCGAGCCTAAAAATAATATATTAAATTATATTATTTTTCCTAACTTTTGTAAACGACTTTAACGTAAGAATGTATTCTTTCATTTATTATTCGTTATTAACGTACGACACGTAACGCTTTTCCCTCAATGATTATATTATGAAATTTATATAATTCCGTAGACACGTTCGTCTACTCTTAAATCATTAGAAAGCGTTAAGATGTTCTAACTTCCGTGTCGTCGTCACAAATACCAATGTGTCCCTAACTTATGTGGTTATGATTCTAGGGCATACGTAAGCCGTGCAGGCTAACACTTGAGGTTTCAAATCTTATACTTGTGTGATACTACCTACTACGCAACGCAGGTGAGTTTCACGGCCCCTTTTTACTGTTTTTATTTGGGGGAGAAAACATGTCACAACCTTTTTGGTTTATTGTAATTCATATGATATCACTGTTGAGGCTAAGCGTAACACACTATCATGAAAAGTCCTCACACACATCGGACCGTTAATATGGTATGAATGGGGTAATTTTGGTAGTACTACTGGGTTTGACAAACCCCACCCGTGTTAGTCGCGCTAACTCGATTGGAGGTCGAACGGGTGTTATATTGACCTTAACACATTAGTCAGAGTTGATAGACCTGGCTGGAGGCAAACAAACAAACACACTGTCAGTTTCGGTTGCGAGCGCTTTAGCAAAACATGAATATAGGCATGCAACCTATTGATATGCATATTAAATGTACATAATCCGCAAATGCTTTATTTGAAATGATTGAAACCTGTGAACTCACCAACCTAGTGTTGACTCGTTTTCTTACATGTTTTCTCAGGTTGGCACTCAGGATCACATTAAGTCATGCATGTGTCTTGGACTCCAATTGAAATAATTATCTACTGAATAATATTTATCTTTTGTTTGTAATTGGACTTGGGCGCGTTGTTTTGCGCATTTATTTTCGTTTAACGCTTCCGCATATACACTCTGAACCTTGAACTTTTATGTTATTACATTTCAAGTCCCATATAGTGTCGTTTGAAGTAACTGATGTCTGAGATCCTGGTTTGTCACCTTCCAAAACGGTAAAACTTCGTTAGTGGAATTTGGGGGTGTGACAATAATCAAGAGTCAGCATTCCAACATCTTAAGCAGAAACTTTGCAGTGCACCTATCCTTGCTCTTCCGGAGGGTACGGATGATTTTGTGGTGTATTGCGACGCATCTATTCAGGGTTTGGGTTGTGTATTAATGCAACGAGAAAAGGTGATAACATATGCTTCTCGTCAACTAAAGATTCACGAGAAAAACTACACCACTCATGACCTAGAGTTGGGAGCCGTAGTTTTCGCACTTAAAATATGGAGACACTATTTGTACGGTACCAAGTGCACCATCTACACCGATCACAAGAGTCTTCAGCATATCTTCGAGCAGAAAGAGCTGAACATGTGACAACGTCGTTGGGTCAAGCTTTTGAATGATTATGACTGTGCGATCCGATATCATCCGGGTAAAGCTAACGTTGTAGCTGATGCCCTAAGTCGAAAGGAAACCAAGCCCAAACAAGTTCGAGCATCACAGCTTACTATTCACCCCGGATTACCTGAAAAAATCTGTAGTGCTCAATTTGAAGCCCTGAAAGAGGAAAACCTACCGCTGGAAGGTACACGCGGTATGGAAGCACAACTCGAGGTCAAATCTGACGGTATTCGCTATTTCGCTGAACGAATATAGGTTCCAATATTCGGAAATTTAAGGGAACTAGTCATGGATGAGGCTCATAAATTCATTACTCTATTCATCCAGGTTCCGAGAAGATGTATCATGACCTAAAGGTACTGTATTGGTGGCCAAACATGAAGGCCGATATAGCCACATATGTGAGCAAGTGCCTGACTTGCGCGAAGGTCAAAGTTGAATATCAAAATCCTTCTGGTCTTCTCCAACAACCAAAGATTCCCATGTGGAAATGGGAGCAAATATCCATGGACTTTATCACAAAATTGCCACGAACTCCTACCGGATGTGATACCATTTGGGTAATCGTTGACCGCTTAACAAAGTCCGCTCACTTCTTAGCAATAAAGGAAACCGACAAAATGGATAAGCTTACTCGTATTTATTTGAAAGAAGTAGTATCTCGGCACGAGGTGCCAATCTCTATTATTTCGGATCGTGATGCATGATTCACCTCTCGTTTCTGGCAATCGTTACATAAAGCTTTAGGCACGCGTCTAGATATGAGCACAGCATAGCATCCTCAAACTGATGGCCAAACAGAACGTACTATTCAAACTCTGGAGGACATGCTACGAGCTTGTGTGATTGATTTCGGTAACACCTGGGAGTCTCGCCTACCATTGGTGGAGTTCTCCTACAACAACAGTTATCACACTAGCATCAAGGCAGCTCCATTTGAAGCACTATATGGACGCAAATGCCGTTCTCCTATTTGTTGGGCCGAGGTTGGGGATTGTCAACTTACAGGTCCTGAACTCGTATTTGAAACTTCTGAGAAAATTGTTCAAATTAGAAACCGTATGGCAGCAGCTCGTGATCGTCAAAAGAGCTATGCCGATAAGCGTCGTAAACCGTTAGAATTTCAAGTAGGGAATATGGTCTTATCAAAAGTCTCACCTTGGAAGGGTGTCATTCGTTTTGGGAAACGAGGCAAATTGAATCCTCGTTATGTTGGACCATTCAAAATAGTGAACAGAATTGGCACAGTAGCGTATCAACTGGACCTACCTGAAGGACTTAGTAGTGTATACAACGTCTTTCACGTCTCAAACTTGAAGAAATGTCTAGCAAGCGAGTCACTCGTGGTTCCTCTCGAGGAACTACACATTGATGAACAGTTACGTTTCATCGAAGAACCTATGGAAATTATGGATAGGGAAGTCAAAACGTTAAAACGCAGTAAAATCCCTATTGTTAGAGTCTGTTGGAATTCGAAACGTGGACCGAAATTCACTTGGGAGCGCGAGGACCAGATGATGCGCAAGTATCCTCATCTGTTCAAGCAATCTACTTCAAACTCTTAAGGTACTATTTTAATTTTCGGGACGAAAATTCTTTCAAATAGGGGATTATGTGACACCACAGAAAAAAAAAATTTATGTTAATTTTCGGGACGAAAATTCTTTCAACTAGGGGATGATGTGACATCAGGCTATTTAGGGTTAACTCCGTTAACCAATTTCAGATAAACCCTAACCTAGTTACTTAACTTAAACTCCAGGGTCTAGTTGTGTAATATCCCTAAACCATTCGGTTGACTCTATAAAGTCAAAATTTAATAAGATTTATTCCTGTTGACTTTTTCTAGTCAAACTAACAAGGCCCTAACTCAATTAACTAGATCAAAACCTTAGGGACTAATTCTTCAAAACTCTAAACTCATATTTTTCTGAAACTAGAGGGACTAATCCTATAATTAAGCCAATTTCAATTTCTATTGACTTTCATAAGTCAAACAGAGTGTTCTTGAGCCCGAATTCACAAAATCGGTTGATCTGTAACCGTCATTCATGATTAGTAACATTTAACGACACCATTAAGGTGTTAAAACATCATTAATTCGCAAATTAAACCTAATAATGAGGATTGAACTCATAACCGTCGACTCCAACTCTTTTACTAGCAAATCTTTGTCAATTCGATCCTCACACTTGAAATCACCCCTCTACACACGTTAGAAAACTCTATCTGAAGCTGTTGCACACTCGAATTCGGTCGGAGAAGGAACTAAAATCGTCGGAGACCAACACACTCAAGCCGGAACTGTGTTTTACTCGAACACCATCAATTCGACATCCGTTCTGGTAATTAATCATACCCCTAACTTCGTTTCAGTTTCTAGAACAAAAGCCCCATGATTATTCTGGCTTACATTATCGAATTGATCGTGAACCATAATCTAGGGTTCATATAAATGCGGTTTAATCGAGCCCTTCTTTAGAATCTGTTAAAATTCAATTAACCTATATGGTTAGAATCGCAACCTCTCACTTGTTAAAAGTCCTATGATAATTGGATCCAACAACATCGAATCGAACACGATCATGTAACTAGGGTTTGTTCATAATGGAATTTGGGGTTCCGATCTTAACAGCTTTATAAATCCAATTAAACCACATTATCAGATTCGAAATCCTTCGTTTAGTAAAAACCCTATGTTTTCAACTGATTCCGATATACAAATTCATCAATTTGATTTGTGTTCAAAGCTAGGGTTTCGACGGTTTCAAAGAGGAATTAAACGATCTAAAACTCAATACTTTTCAAATTAAACATCACCACAGATTAGCCAAAACTCGAATAACAAAACCCCTAAACTTTGGATTCGAATCGTGATCGATTTGGTGGGATTTAGAGCTGGACTTGGTTCGGCTTCGATAGGGGGGGGGGAGAACACGGGAAACCACCTTGCTAAAACCATTCCAGTTTGGGTTAAGTCTTTGTACTCGTAGGGGAGGGACCCGGGTTCGAATCCCTCCCCACTGTTTTATTTTTAAAACCTTTTCCAAACTATTATTTTAATATTAAATCAAACCCTATATTATTATATTAATATATTGATGTATTTTGGCCGGGAAACCACCCGTAGGCTCGGGTTTGGTTTCATAACATATTTTTATTATTATTCTCACTTTTAAATAATTGTTTATATTATATTCAAACCGCGAATTCGATTAAAATAATAGGTTTATATTATTTTTAACCCGTAACTCCCACTATTAAATAATATATATTTTTATTATTCCACCTCGTTAAAATACTTTGTGTGGCGTTTAAACTAAAAATAATATAATGGTTTATATTATTTACTCTCGTTTTCATACTCGATTAAAAATAATATATTTATTATTTTCCACACAATAATTAATTAGTTAATCCGACGAACCAAAAAATAATGTATTAATATATATTATTTTCCTAATCTTTGTAAACGACTCGTACATACGAATATACGTATTTGTTTAATTATTATTTATTAACATACGATACGTAATGCTTTTCCCTTAACGATCATATTAAAAATTTATATAATTCCGTAGACACGTTCGTGTACTCTTAAATCGTTAGAAAACGTTTAGATGTTCTAACTTCCGTGTCGTCGTCACAAATCCCAACTTGTCCCTAATTTATGTGTTTATAATTTTAGGGCATTCGTAAGTCTTTTGAGACTTATACTCGTGGTTCCAACTTATCTCTTGTGTGATACTGCCTACGCTATTCAGGTGATTTTCACGGCCCCTTTTACTGTTTTAAACTGGGGTGAAAACATGTTGTAAATGTTTTTTTTTATTTTTGTAATTCATATATGGTATCACTTGTATGACTATGCGTATACATTATCCTTTAATTCGTCACATCGGACCGTTAATATGAACATAGCGAGGTAATTTGAGTAGTACTACTGAGTTTGACAAACCTCACCCGTGTTAGTCGCGCTAACTCAATTGGAGGTCGAACGGGTGCAATATTGACCTAATCATGCACCATGATGGTGGAAGGCATATAAACAGTCAGCTGTCGGTTGCGAGCACATTAGTTAACATGTTTATGGGTTAGCTACCTATTGATTTATATATTGAATGTACATTAATCTTTTAAACGCTTCTATAAATTGAAACCTGTGAACTCACCAACCTCGTGTTGACATTTTCTTACATGTTTTTCTCAAGTCGCTTAAGATAAGGCACAGGTGCACACAATAAGACATGCATGGAAATTCTGCCTTTGATTTATGTTTTATTAAACTGTTTGGACTATTTTAAATTTGTGTTTGGTTTGGACTTTTGGACTATTTTTTTGGGCGCGTGTGTTTTGCGCATTTACTTTCTTTACGCTTCCGCATTAACTCTGATTGATATGATAATTTTCATTTGAGTCCCATGTAGAGTCGTTCAATGTAACTAATGTCTGAGATCCTGGTTCGTCACTTCCCAAATGGTAAAACTCCGTTAGTTGAAATTTAGGGGTGTGACACTCTTGAAGTTGCTATTCATAGATGGAATCCATGACCAGTAGCGGATCGTTAAGGAATCGGTAGCGATCCGCTACTGTTCTATCGACAACGAGTAATCAAACACATGTCATCCTTCGGCGGATTGCCGTACAGCGGATCGCTAGGGTTTGTGTAGCGGTACGCCACCGTGCTACTTGGCGAATCTCCTCGCTGAGTCATCGGACGCGTGTCACATCGCCTGACACGTATCAACCATGCATAGCGTACTGTTAAGAGATGCTTAGCAGTCCGCTAAACCCTATTTTTCCGCAATTGTCATTTTTTGCACAAACTTTAAGTTGGGCATATTTATACTTTGACCCCTCAACTTTATTTTGATCAATTTTTGCCATGAAATTTTGATGGATGTTACACAAATAAAAATCAAAATCAGTAGAAAACAGATCTTCATGTGATTTAAATAAATCTCAAGGATACTCACTCAGTTTACTCACGTGCAAATTCAAATCTAGGTGTTCACACAAGTTCATATCTGAATCGACATAAAAACACATGAATGACAACTCTTTACACATGTATTATTTCAAATCTAGGTTTTTCAAATCTGTGTAAAAACACTATTTTATAGTTCAGATCTGAATCGACAGCCAACAACCCAAATCAAAACCCGAAAGCCTCAATTAAAACTTACAAACCTGTCTTTATGTTCCTATAATTTTTTAAACTCCAATGATTTCTTAGCAACAATATGTAACATCTGAAAATCTCGGTGGGTTTCGAGTGCACGTAATTACTAAAACAAGTCAAAATTCTTGACGGGTCGGGTATCAGAAGGGGGGGGGGGGGTTGTGCATGGGCCTAAGGGAAGGGGAGTGGCCATTCAAAACCCTAGCCACCCACCTCATTCTCTCATTTTCATTTTGGAGCAAAAAAAATTTTGTATAGGGAGAAAGTTCTTAGATCAAGAGGATTCACGTTTTTGTGAAGGATTGAAGCTTGGATCTGGTAGATAATCAAGAGAGGATCATCCTAATAGCATCTCTATTGATTTCAAGATTGTGAGTGACGACTCTGGACTAGTTGATAGTACGTAGAGGATAACTAGTCAGGTGAGTCAAGAATCCCTATTTTACCGTTTTAAGGTGGTATGCATACTTAGAAATGAACGCTTATAATAAATGTATTTTATTACTTAAACGTGACAGATAAGAAAGACGAAGGTTTATATAACTAAATGTTTATAAATAAGAAAGAAAGAATATAGTGCAAGTTTATAATACTAAACGTTTTATAAATAAGAAATAAAGAACATAGTACAGGTTTATAATACTAAACGTTTTACAAACAAGACGAAAAGAGAAGAGTACATCTTTATAATACTAAAAGTCTTATAAACAAGAAAGAAAGAATAAAATGCATGTTTATAACACTAAACGTTTTATAAACAAGAAAAAGAACATAGTACATGTTTATATATGCTATATGTTTTATAAACAATAGAAAGAAAGAGACAAGTCAAATACATTGTGTAATCTATCTGAGTATGAGTATGTAGAATAAAGTCTTGAAGTAGTAGCGTAGTCGTAGAGGCTAGTGCTACCCGAAGCCTATGGCAGCGTCATGGCCTGAGTTCCTAACTGCCATATGAATAACAGGGACAGTGCTCGGCAGGGCACTATAACTGATGATGTTGTACAACTAGCATATTAGGAGTAACGACGTTCACTATGAATACAGGTTCCTTCAGGGATATTACGGGTTCCTTCAGGGGTAATACAGGTTCCTTCCGGGACAACAAAGGTTCCTTCGGGTACAACAGAGACAAAAACAAATTGTAGACTCATAAAGTATGACTTAAACAATATATCCTAGAATAACTAAGTATGTTATTGAAAAATTTACTATGATATATATACATAGTACTATGTAGTATATTTTTGTTAAATATGTTTTTTTACGAATGACATGAGAAAGTAAAACCCCTTTTCTTAAAAATATGAAAACTTGAACTCAGCAGCGTCTGCTGACTTTTAGTATACACTTCAGGTATCAAAGGAAAGGCAAAAGAATGGAGTCGTAAGGGCTTGGATAACATGATTGGATGGTTGCTCGCACTGAAGATGAACATTCCCATGGGTAGAGTTTTGTTTTAGACAATGATGGTTGAAAGTTTTAAATGGTTATGAAAATATGTAATAGACTTCCACTGTATGTGATCTTTGATTCGATGTTTAAGAACTATGTTTATGCTTGTTTGTGCCAACTATGAGAGGATCCCAGTTTGGGTCCTTTCAAGTTGGTATCAGATCCATAGTTTGAGAAACTCAGACATTTGCGATAATGTCAGAACTTAAACTGAGAATGGGACCAAGAAAGGAATGTCAGTCAGAGCAGCCCGTCCATGGAATGATAGTAGGAAGAAGGTAGTCAATGTCCTCACTTAGAACGTAGACAATAAATGCCTTAGTATAGAAAGTAGATAGTATGCCTTAGTATAGAAAGTAGACGGTAAATGCCTTAGCATACAAAATAGACAGTAAATGCCTTAGAACAGAGTATAGAAAGTATGTGCCTTAAAGGAGGAATCTGGACTTGGAAGCGAATGTTATTCTTGATAGGGAATGTTCAGAACCCTAGTAGTAAAGTAAATTATTAATTTCATACCGGTCTCTATAATTAATAATTTTCATTACTCGAGGTGCTCTAAATAATTACCTATCATGATGACCTGAGTATTCCTTACTCGTAGTTAGAAACGATTATAGCTGGAGGAAAGTTAGGCGGTCGTACTGGTCGTAGAGGTAGACCACGAGTCAACCGAGTAGAGGTGGAGGAAAGCGAACCTTCCATCCACGGATCAGTGTCAGTTTGTGTGGGTAATAATGAGAGAGAGCACAGTTTAACCAACCCTGATGAGAACAACGAAGAAGGGTTAATTCGGGAACTGATAGTAAGGAAGGCCATAGCCGAGGAAGTTGTTGCAGTTCTAAAAAGCACTCTACCGGCGGCACTGACAGAGGCTCTAAAAACAGTTGACCTGGGGAAAGGAAGAGTCCCGAGGGTCGAGGACAAAAACAGAGTAGCAAGTGAGTCTGACAGTAATGACTCTAACTATGAAGCATTGCGCGGGTGCAACTACAAGGCTTTCCGGGGTTGTTACCTGCCAAATTTTGACGGCAAGAAAGATGTCATTGCTGATTATTATTGGATAGACCGTATGAGTACGGCTGTCAAAATCAGGCAGTGAAATTTGCTACACATTTGTTCGAGTTTGGGGCACTGAGTTGGTAGGAGAATGTCAAGTAATCCAAGTCTAAAAGGGAAATTGAGAAGATGAAGTGGGACGATTTGAAAGCACTGATAATTCAGAAATTCTATCCCTAGAACGAGATTGATAAAGTAGTGACAGAGTTTGTGGAGCTCAAGGCTGACAACATGTTGCACCGACAGTTCACCTATAGATTTAATGAACTGACTCAGTTGGTTCCACACTTGGTAAGCACTGAGGAACGAAGAATCAAATTCTATATCCAAAATATGCCTCCGAGAGTTTGCACGATTATCAAGGCTAACACCCCTTGAGATTTTGAATCTGTGGTGGCGTTGAGTGGGAAGATATTTAATGATGTGGCTGCTGAAGGCACAACCCCTGCTGAAACTCAAAAGAAGTGGCCTAGTACCATTAAATGCTCGGGCGGGGATAGGTTAGCAACAAAGAACAAGAAGCCAAGGGTTGAAGAAACGGGAAATTATGGAAAGTGTGGTAGAAAGCATTCAGGGAGTGCAGGTTTGGACTGAACATATGTTACCATTGTGGCAAGGTGGGACACTACTCACGTGATTGTACAGGGCAATCCAAGTTATTTGAACTATGGAAAATGCCACAACTGTGGCGGTACTGGCTAGTTTATCAAGGATTTCCGCCAACCCAAGACGACAGGCCCATAGAAAGGGAGAGAAGCTTCGAAGGCATAGACCACAACCTATGCCTTGACCCAGGAGGAAGCTAAGGGGAAACCCCGATGTTGTGTCAGGTACGTTTCTCCTAAGTGGTGAAACATCCTACTTATTCCTTTATTATTTTATCAGAGTTTAATGCGGAAAACGGGTCCCAGATTCTTATCACTAAAGTGACAAAGATATATTTTATTAGATATATTGTTTTTACATAAACTATTACAATATGTAACATAGGGATTCTTCAACTCCGACCGGCCACGTCCTCAAGAAGCTGCATTACACGTGCCTCTTTACTGTGGTGTTTGGAAAACGTTTTTGAATTAGCTTACGCTAAGTAAGTGCACTGCATCGTTCATTTTATTATGAACCCTTTAGGTTCTTATTATTTTTCAAGTTTCCTGAGCTCTCGGGACCCGTGACCATCTCCGGACGTACCTCCCGTCACGTCATTCGTATATTTTATGGGTGTGCTAACCCCTTCATGACGATATTCGAACGTACCTTTGGTCATAGTATTCATTTCATTCCTGAGACCCGCGCCGTAGGCTGGACATCTCTCCCTATTTATTTCTTACTGAGACCCGCCCCGTAGGCTGGACATCTCTTTCCATTCATTCATTGAGACCCACCCCGTAGGCTGGACATCTCATTGCATTGGGATCTTGAGTATCATTGACTCATAGCCTCCCAATGTATTACCAACCAGTCCTCACCTTAAAACTTCGTAACGGTTTCCCCAGAATGCACTAAAGAGGTTTATATAAAGGAAGTACCAGCGGCGTATCCACCACCCCTTGGATACGTCGAGTCTACTCCATTATTCCCGTTTAGGGTTTAGACTAATCCCCATTGTTGGAACTAATTGTAGGCCATCGCATATAAAACAGTCTGAAGTCAGAAAAATTCTTTGATGTTAAAATATTTCGACCGAAATCGTTTCCTATCGAAATCATTTTCGGCGAAATACATTTCGACCGAAATGTATTTCCGACAAATCCATTTCTTGTCTTCTTAGTTTAAATACTTGTATCGTTTGAACATTGTAAGGAGGATACTTCATTTGATATATCAATAAAGAATTGAGATTTACACCTTTAACTATATGTTTCTTATTCTACTTCGTTTCTTTATTCTTGTATCGATGTATTGAATCTGCTACGAATAACAGGTTTCAACAAGTTTTTTTTCCACTATAAATTGGTTGGCATGACATATGACAACTTGAAGCTACTAAAAATTAAGTGTAAAACTCCTACAAACCCATGTTCTAAGCTGCTGCTGAAATACACAAAAGATAGACCACAAGCAAACTGTCACCAAAAACGTTTTCGATCGAAAACCTATAACTTGTACAATTTAAGATTAACTTGATTTCTATGGACTACTAGGTTCCAAAAATCTCCCCTAGTCCATTGAACATCAAGTCTTCAGTTGTTATCTGTTGCCGGGTTGGCTTCAACCTTTACTCGCTTAGCTTCCAGATCTGCTATTTTTTTCTTGATCATCTTTGCTTCATATCTCATAGAGAGACATCTTGAAACCACACACATGTCCAATTTTGCTTTAGTCTTTATCATATTACTCATGTCACACTGGATTGCATTATGATAAAGAATCTTCAGATCTTCATCGGAGAAACTGAACAGATCCATCGGATCGAAGATTCTAACTTCAGGTAATTCTTGTTGTGTGATAACCGCTTCATGAGTTAGACTGTCATACTCCCATCTAATAAAAGCTTTGATAAAACATTTTCGTCTTGCTAGAATGTACACAGCCGTCACCGTATCAGCTGGATTGACTATGTATCTGAACTTTCTTTGAGCAGTTGATTTGTACTTTCTCTTTATCTTTTCACACTTAGGAACTTGTGGATTGAAAGAAGTAAATATATCTTGCTCACACCGATGCCTTAAGAATGTTTCAAATGTATAAGCAATAGTGCAATTTGTTGGATTTATTAAGTTCATGTGACTTAATTCTTTGATATCCCATCTTGGTAATGTCTGCAGCTTATGACTTGTAGCAAAATATTGAATATCCCCATCAACCCTCTTGATAACATACATATTTTTCTCATTATCGTACATCCAACTCAGTATCTGTCCACTCAGTGCTTTCTTTGGATTAGAATCTTTTGAGTAACCTGTTCGACAATAGATGGTTTCTCTCTAATCTTCCATCACAACCTTTGTCACTAACGTTGGTCTTTGGTGTTTCAGTTGATTTATCTTCATCATCAGGAACATAAAATGATTCAGTATCACTAACAATCTTATCAATCCTTCCAATCATCGACCCATCATTTTCAACATATTTTACTTCTCTTCAAATTCATACTTTTCATAAACTTTGTTCAAATCATTTTCATCACTTGAAGCATTATCATTTGATCCACCACCAATGTAACCAGTACCATCACTGCTACTATCATCGTCATCTGACGACTTGTCATCGTCTTTCTTTTCTCTAGTAATAACTACTTCCTCCTCTTCCTCTTTCTCTTTCTCCTCATCTTCAACATCATTGTTTTGACTATCATATATTTCCATTCCTTTACCTGGGTTATTAAGTAGACAATCAACATCAAACATATCTTGTGATCCATATATAGTTGCTTCATTTACAAGAGATGAAACACTATATGGTTCTGCTGTAGATGGTCCTTCTGTAACATCCCAAAAATCTATCAATTTATGATTCGGGCCAAAGGGTGAACCGTATCTCCGGTAAACGAGAAAGTTGTCGAGAGTTTCACGTAAAACTCTATTCATAGAGATATAGGGACCCTGTTAGCAAGGTTTTCAGGTAATAACTGGAACTATGGAAAAAAATGAGAAACTCGGCTAGCCATAGATGGAATAGTTGAGATACAAAATGCGCAAAGGTAGAGATGCAAGGACCGGATGTAACATTGTAACATTTAAAAACAACATTTAGAGAAAAACCTAGGACATCCGACCAAGGGGGCGCGCGACGGCAGGAGGAAACGGGGAAGGGAGGGACGACCAGAAGGAGGCGACGGTGGTGGTTCAATGGTGGTGGTTCAACAGTGGTTTGAACTAACGCCTTTCGATCATCATCTAGATAATCCTCGTTTTCGTTTATGCACACTCGTATATTCTTTATCCTTACATGTTTACGATCGGGTTTTAACCATGGTGGGTTTAGCAATGGCCGGCAAAGGCTGTGATGGGATGCCCGGTGGCAACCGTGAGCGATGGCGGCAAGGACACGGGTGGAGAGCACCGGACAGCAGTGGTGGCCTCATGTGGTTGAACTAGTCGGAGAAGACGACAGTGAGAGTTTCGGCGTAGGAGATGGCTCTCGGCTTGCGTACCGACGTGGGTGATGATGGTGGTGGTCACGGATGTAGCAGGGCACGACGGTTAGCGGCAGTGTGCGAACGTGTTCTTTTGTTTAAGTGGGCTTCAACTAGGTCTTCATGCGCAGCGAAGATGATGTGCGTGTGGTAGTGGTGGTAGTGCACGACGACAGTGACAGAAGGGTACGGGACGAGCTCGTATGACGACAAAGGGTGGCTCGGCTAGGGTTACTCTTGGTGCATGGTTTGCATGCAAACAAGAAAACCCGACATGTGCACGTGTGTGTTTGAGGAGCTAGCGCTTTGCACGGTCACGTACACGTGAATGCACATAACTTAAATCTAGTATACGAGTTCCAAGCGGGGCAATGACGATCCGTGTCGGATAAACGCATGAACTATGGTTTCATGGGGACATGGCGATGACGAGACGAATGTCAAGAACTAATTTAATATTATACGTTATTTGACGTACGTATGGGACATGTCTGATCTTATGATCATACATTTGACAGGTTTGGGCTCGAGCGTGAACGGGCAAGTTGCAGAGCAAGGATTTGGACTCGGTATAACCGATGAGTTTCTAATCCCCCTCTTTAAATATTTTAATGTTTTGGGGCTATCGTACATACTTTCAAGACATGATTGATTACGTTAAATGTGTAAAGAGTTTTGGGGTCTAACCTGATGAGGTTATGAAATTAAGTATTCAAATATGGGGCTAAAGGACTATGTGTTGCTCTTCGGATGTGTAGGTTAATGTTGGGTATATGGTCGTGGGTCGAATAGTGACCTAAGAGGGGTGAGTCGGGATTGTATTTCCAGGTCGTACGGGTACAACTAGGAGGTGTCACAATGTAATCACCATAAAATTCCAACCTTTATTTTAACTATTCCGGCAAATTGTAATTTCATTATTTTATTATTCGCATTTATGAAAGTATCCTATTTATTCATTATAATTCATGAGTGTGCATACATACTTATATGAATGTTATGAAATAAATATATATACCTTATTATAATAACCAAATCTAAACTTACAAGCTTTGATTATGAATTGATATCTTTTATGTGTCTACTTTTAAATATATATGTAACTATATATATATACACACATGATAAATAAACCATTTAAATAATTTATTATGAAAATATAACATTGTTAATTAACATTACTAGTGTTTTAAATTACAAAAGATAAATAAAATAAATAAATATGTAATTACATTTATGATGAAATGGAGTCATAAACATAAAATTTATGAGCACTTAAGTTAGTATATGTTATAAAATTAAAAACTATTATTCATCTTTTGCAATCTAGTCCTTACAACAAATTAAACTTCATGAATAAGCCCCTGATCCTACCATATAAATATAGCCCTTATTTTCATGTATTATTCGCATCTCAACGATCCTCTAGGGTTCTCTAGTTACTAAAGGTCGTTCTTCTCATCCTTTGGAAGATTCTAGATTAAATCCTTCCATTCTAAGTAAGTTTTTCTTATGTTCTTGCTTATTCATACTTTTCCTGTAAGATCCGGATTCTCGAGGATCTTCAATCAACGGATTCAACGACATGTTGAACCTGGCGGAAACAGACTCGACACGTGACTTGTTGGTATAATCAAAGAGGACGAGACACAATAAAATATCAAACGATTCGTATATTGATTAAATACTGGAAATACAATACAAGATCATTCAACAACTCGTCTAACCTATTAAAGAAAACAAAATAACTATTTATACATCTCAAAAGTAATCGGTTGGGCTTGGGCCTGGCCCTCATACTTCAAGTATGCGGTTTGGGCACCGCATACTTCAAGTATGCAGCTACCATGAAGTATGCGGTCGCAAACTTCCAAAATGCCATCTTCTGAACATCCAGGTGATCTCTTGATGCGTTAGCCTATTAGGTTTGATACTAACAATCCCCCCCAGGCTAATGCACTCAAGATACTTATAGTATATCAATGTCAGCTAAGTGATCACCACCTCCTACAATAACTTCTTTGCTAGAGCCATTTCCAAAACCTTCACGAACGACTTTGAGGCTATAGTTTTGTTCACTTGCTTTCGTTCTTTTCTTTGGAGTTTGCCCAAAGATCATAATAAGCATCATTAAAATCATCATTATGTTGAGAATAGTTGTTAGGAGGAGGATTCCCAATAGCCTTTCTCTTTTGCAATATAGCTTTATGATGTTTGTTGATTCGTACTTTCTCTCTGTCACTTTCGGTTTCTAAAGAGTCAACATCTTCTTCTTCAATTTCTTCTTGAAAATATCATGCTTTTCGGCAGTGATGAAACTTGGTGCAACAATGTTGATCTGTCCTTCATCATCCCTTGGATAAGGAATGTTAGCTTGCTGCTCATAAAAGTTCACTTAAATACAAGTATGTGCAAAATGCAATTATGCTCAAACTTATATAAACTTTGAAACTTCCCTCCATTTTATAAAACCTCATTTTTCATGATTATTGAATCAAACAAGAATGGTTAATTTTTAATGAAAAGCATAATAAAAACAAAAATAAAATAACTCAACTAAGTTAAAAACATAAAATCTTTGTTTTCTTTTGACAACATATGATACTTACTGAAACACATTTTATTTTTATTTTTTTTGGAGAAACTCTGTTATGGGATCATATCATTCTAGTGCAAACCAAAGCATACTTATTAGCCATTCATTTTCTTAGATAGGTCTCGGTGATTACCAATATAGAGTGTCCTTTTAAACTCAAGCCTTTATACCTTAATTGATAGGCAAGCAGTGAATGATGTTATCATGCTTTTAGGGTAATAGTTATTCATGCCTTAGTGGGTCCTACACTCACATCTTAGAAACCTGCATTTATCTTATTATGAATTAGATGAGTTCTTGATGAACTTGATGGACCCCAAAACTTATCGGATAAACCTTCACTTCCTCATGATTTTTTGAGCGCCTAAGTAATAACTAAAAGAGCATAACTAACACGGGTAAATTAACTGTTCGGGAAATCTCTGACAAAACTGATTAAAAACATACGGACTTACATGTTCAAAAACAGTATGCCTTGATTAGAGATTCCATCCCAGTATCATATTCCCAAAGAGAAAAATATTTACAAATATACTTATATCTTCTGAATTTTTCCTATAGCACTACATTAACATTGCGTGTCTTTTTGCTCAGAATTCTGCTTTGCAGAGTAGCTTTGCACTATCATTGAGTGTCTTTTCCCCTATTGCTTGCCAATGCATGTCTTTTATCTATATACATAAATATACAGACTTCTATCAAGTCAGCTCGCAACCCCTTTGTGAAGGGTCTCAGTTTGTGCAATCTAGATATATTATGTTCATCCACAGTTCACCAATCTTTATGTTTAAGTGCTCGATTATTAACGGGAAATAATTATTCTACCAATCTATGAGATGTTCCTCACTTCGACAATGACCTTTATGTTTAAGTAAAACACTATCATGATGTTTTCCAGTTTTAGCAGAGCCTATCAGCATATCACCCTAAGATCCTAATCTTTTCAACTACAGGCCTCACATATGATGATCCAACCACTAAAATGATGTACTATCATTTACCATTTGACAGAGTTATCAATTTTCATAGTAATAAAATAAGACATAAACATGAAATCTTTTTGTATCTTTCTGGACTTAAAAATAGAAAGACTCAAAGATAAAATCTTTTTGGTAATTTTTTTTTTAATTTTCTCCCCAAAAACTTTTGCTTTTGTACAACTAATAAACAAAACAAAATTATATCCTAAGAAAGACAAAATAAACAAAAAATATTTTTGGTGACCGAACTTGTGACTCGTTAATCGAAGCAGAGCATTTTGAAACACTAAACCAGAAAAATGAATCTGGTCAGATCAAAGGATTTTGTAAAAACATCTTAAACATAAGTGTCATCCTCAAAGCAAAGAGTGGCATTCGTGACTGTACCTTTCATGCTGATCTTACCTCATTTATCTCATGCAAAGGAAACATACCCTCCATCAAAGTGTTTGATATCATGTAGTTGAGAGATGTCATGCATTATGTGCCTGGAACAATCACTATCAACGTACCATAGGTTTTTGACAGTCCTCCTTGGCTGTTCCTGCATGATTCAAGCAAGTTAGTTAGATAGAGGTACCCAAGCCATAATGGTCCTGGGTACACCCAAAGCATCAATGTAAGATACTTCCTTTAAACACATATCCTTATTGTTCTCTAACACCGGTGATTCAACTGCTTTTGATTTAGTTTTCCAAATTGGTGTAGATTTAACAAACTTTTTAGTTACTAGAGGAGTACTAACTTTAGGTTTCTCTTTCTGTTTAGGTTTTTTATATTGCTTGTTTTCACAAAAAACCTTTTTTTGTTCTTAGCAGCATTCCAATCACCATCAGAAGGCTTTACTTTAGGATGCTTATTCTTCATTGTCTTAGGTTTTTCAACCTTCATTGACTTAAATAATACTTTTAACTTGGTGTAGCCCTCTGATTTTGCAAATAATATGTCTCATAATGATGATGTATGCAATTTCTTGCAATGTGACCAGCTTTGCCACATGTGTAGCATGTCTGCTTCCTAGCATAAGGAGCATATCCCGATATGTCGAACCATGATGATGAATGAGGAGGTGACCTTTTCAAGTAACCTGTATTCACAGTGTGCCTGTGATCTCTTCTATCATCTCTCCTAACAGACTCTCTATCATAATCTCTATGATTTCTCCTGATACAATCTCTCTCTTCTCTTCTAAAGTTTTGTTCAAAAACTCTATGATGATTATCAAATTTTAAACAAAATTCATTCTTTCTATACTTTTGAGAAGATTGTTTATGGTTCAATTGACTGACAGATGGTTTTGAGTTTCTTTGATTAACCTTTCTAGAATTTGTGTCCTTGTTTTTGACAAACTCATGATTACTTTCTTTAAAGATATTTTCTTCTTTTTCAAACTCACCACCCTTCACAAACTTAATTTGATTCCCTTTTCCAAAAGTATCATCAGTTTTTCTAGGGACAAACTTCCTAACATTCTTAGGCTCTTTTTCCTTACTCGCTTCCTCATCATCGGTATCCCAATCTTCTACTAAACATTCTTCTGCACAAGGCTTAGAAACATTAGCAATAATCACACAGGGGGTCACGGGACTAGCAGTCGCAGGGGTTAACTGCTTTGATGATGAAGGCTCACATCCCAGACCGTAAGCCATCTCAACATTTTCAGGGTAGTCATTTGTTAAAGATGAAAAATTTTCATTAAATGGATGTTCCACAGCATGATAACCCACCCCAGATTCCCTTTCTTTCTAACTTGGGAATCTAACATGTCATAAACAACTGATCGATAATGGTCATATTTCTCGATTGTTAGTTTAGTATTTGCCAATTGAGTCACAACATCATTTAATTTTAAGCTAAGGTCGTGTATCCGTTTTAATGCATCACGATAAAGACATTCCTTATTGCTAAAGTCCAATTCAAGTTTTGAAAAATCATTTTTGCTTGCTTCAATTTTTTCTTTGAAAATCTTTTCTAATCGTTTGTGTTCTGAGTTGGAATATAAGCTTTGTTATTTTTTGATTTAAGATATCGTTATCATGTTTGTAACGATTGAATTTTTCAATACAAATATCAGAGCAAAGATCTTTGGTTACCTTAGTGTCGGCGACTTCAACCACGATGGCATGATGTTGTTTCACTTCCAAATCTTGAACTTTATCACTCCTGTCCTGATGGCTCACAAGTGCCTTTGATTCACCTGAAGTAATGTACTAGCTTCGACAATTTTAGAAACATCCATTGAACTGATATGATTAAGGTGACACTTTTTATCATCCATATCATAAGAGTATAGAATAGAGATCAGCTCACTCAAGGATGTCTGATACATATCCTTGGTTCTTTTGATGGTGGTGCAATTGAAGTTCCAGGTTATTGGTAAAGAGTTGAGTAGCCTTTTATTGATTTCTCCCTTTGTCAACTCTATTTCAGCACTCTTCATCTTCGTCATCAATTGCGTGAATCTATTGATTTGAGCTTCCAAATTTTCACCTCGAACATGATTGAACATATTGAACTTTTGCTTCAGTATATCCTTTCTACTTTCTCCCATGTCGCATGTTCACGTAACAAAAATAAGTAACCAAAAGTATTCGCACCGGATACTTTGAAAAAGCGCAAACTTTGAAAGACCGCAAACTTTGAGAAACATCAAACTTTGAAAACCGTATACTTCGAGACCATATACTTCAATACCGCAAACTTTCAAGACCATATACTTCAATACCGCAAACTTCGAATACCGTATACTTCAAATACCGCAATCTTGAGTAACCGAAAACTTTAGTAACCGCAAACTTCCAGATGAAGAAATTGACCGAAAACTTTGATTTTCAAGTTGAAAATCAACTAATCAACCATAAGCTTCAACAAACTTGACATAAACAAGGTCCAATACCTGTCAATCTGTCTAGAAACTCTTCCAAACACAAGTCATTTCAAATAAAAGCAAAATCAGTAACTTTGATACCTCACGAGTCAAAGAAATCCGTTGCAAGCTTCACCAATGAGTTCTAAGGCTCTGATACCAATTGTACGGTCCAGATTCTCGAGGATCTTCAATCAACGGATTCAACTACTTGTTAAACCTGGCGGAAACAGACTCGACACGTGACTTGTAGGTGAAATCAAAGAGGACAAGACACAATCAAATATCAAACGATTCGTATATTGATTAAATACTGAAAATACAATACAAGATCGTTCAACAACTCGTCTAACCGATTACAAAAAACAAAATAACTATTTATACATCTCAAAAGTAATTGGTTGGGCTTGGGCCTGAGCTGCATACTTCAAGTATGTGGTTTGGGCGGTTTAGGCACCGCATACTTCAAGTATGCGTCTACCATGAAGTATGCGGTCGCATACTTCCAAAATGCCATCTTCTGAACTTCCCGGTGATCTCCTGATGCGTTAGCCTATTAGGTTTGATCCTAACATTTCCTTTCAAAAATCCCTCATAACTAGCTAGATATATGATCCCTAACATGTTTATGTTATAATCATAGACCTATCCAAGATCAAAAGCCATATTTTAATTAAACTTGTTCAAAACTTTTATTTAAAAACTTGGTTTGATCTTTCTTGTTACTTTTAGTTACAAAAATCATGTTTTTACTTAAACTCCTTATTTTTTTTAAATTAAATTATTAAACATTTAATTTCTATCTTTAATAAACTCATATTTCCACTTTAGCCCATATACTTTCCAAACACACCCTAAACCAGTATGTAGTTATCTGGCAAATATTAAAGTTTTGGCTAGGAAAAGTCGGGGTTCTGATCCGGCCAACTCTTTCCTAGGAACTTTTCTGTTAAGGGTTGTAACATTCCTGATTTTTCCGACCATATTTTAATTTATTTTAAATAATAAAATAACTGCATGATGTTTAATCATATACTTGTTCAAACCTACACCTCATAAATCGTCAGCCGATCGTATTAAATTCAAAGATTTAGAACTCAAAATCATGTGGTAACACCTCTTAGAGTTAATCCAGTTAGTAATCTCGTTAGGTGTTCTGTTAAATCCTAACCAAGCTAATTTTGTCAAAGCTGAAATTGCAAGGGCTGATTTTGTAAATAACCAGAAACCCTAGTAGGCACGGTCGCGCCACGTTTTGGCACGGTCGCGCCACGTTTTGGCACAATC
The DNA here is from genome assembly GCA_023525975.1 of Smallanthus sonchifolius. NCBI lineage: Eukaryota > Viridiplantae > Streptophyta > Magnoliopsida > Asterales > Asteraceae > Smallanthus > Smallanthus sonchifolius. Next base: position 18,542,624 of record CM042033.1, read on the forward strand.
GCGCCTCGTCTGGCACGGTCGCGCCTATTATAGGCACGGTCGCGCCTCACATCAGTTAAAACGTAAAAACAGTCTTTAATCGCAAATCTGTTCGAATCCAAAATTTGTAACGCTTATTGTGCCGTTTCAAACCAATCATTTCGAATTAATCACTTTCTAATAACCGCGTAGTGATTAGGAAACCAAAACCGTCACCTCTCCATTCCTTTCTTTCAATCTCGTCCAATTCACGAAACACTCCCGAAATCAATCATATGCGCATGATCTTCAAGCTCCTGTAATCACATTCCTCACATCAATTTTGCCGGAATCCCAACAGGAGACGCCAGGGATCAACGCATCAAAGTCGGAACTCCGTTTGGTCGAACTCCACCAATTCGATATCGTTTAAGGTAATTAAACACATCCTCAAACTCATTTCAATCCCGTGAATGAAAGCCCTAACTTATTCAGGGCTTATACCACCGAATTAAACTCAAACAGAATCTAGGGTTCATCACGTTTTTGGCTTAGTCGAACTACACCCTAGACACGATATACATTCAATTAAAATACATGGTTAGATTCGCAAACAGCCGTTCTTTGAAAACCCTATAAATTCAGCCATTTTTAATACAAGAATTTGTCATATTAGGTTCTGGAAAATCCAGACACGATCGTGCTAATCGCTTAGCACGGTCGTGCCTCTTGTCCAGGCATGGTTGTGCCTCTTGTCCAAGCACGGTCGCGCCCCATGCCCAAGCACGGTCGCGCCCCATGCCTAAGCACGGTCGTGCCCCGTGCCTAAGCGCGGTCGCGCCATACCCTTGGCACGGTTGTGCCCAACCTTTGGTCAGAATCTGTTTCTTCTGTTATTTAAATATAAACTCAATTCCTTTTATAAAAAAAATATTATAAAACTCCAAAGCCCAGAATTGTTTTCATAAACTAAATTATCAACTTGGGAATCTTAAACAAACTAATTAAATCATTTCTAATGGATTAAAAAGTAGTAAATTTTAAATAAGAAGTCCACATATATGTGTCTTATTCCAAACTCAAACCTTATTCAAAATGTTGTACAAATATTCATTTCAAATCTTCCGTTTTATACAATACCTCCAAGTACCAATCACTAACTTTATCCAATTCAACCTTAGACTTAGACTTAGACTATTGTGCATTATTAATGCAATATACATTACACTCTAGGTCAACGTTGTGCGATACAAGGATCACATTACTTTCTAGTATCCCGTGTTAGCTACGCCTTCGAATCAAGTGAGTATTCACAACCCCTTTTTACTCTTTTACACTTTTGGGGTGGAACATGAACTCTATACTCATTACACATTACACATTTACATTTACACAAACAACACAAGTGCAAAAATCCTATTTACATACATGTGTGCAAAAATTTGAGCTTTGTGCCCGAGTGCTAGGTGTGCTAACCTTTGTATGCTCTTATGTGCAATCATTAACTATACAAGCCGACGGTTTTCAATGATAGATCTATTGAGTCTGACAAACCCACCCATGGTACGCGGTGATTGAAACCGACAACACATTTGTTTTGCATGCTAGTTACAAGGTTTGATTGTACATTTGGTTACACAATAGCTGCTCCCCATAAATGCCTTATTTTATCATGTTTTGTAAAGGATTTGTTTTCAACTATATGCTATCTACATACAACTATGTTATACTCACCAACTTTTTAGTTGACTTTATTTTATTCATGTTTCAGGTGCTTTCATATGAGATAGATCAAGACATGCTACACATAGGCTTTGGACCTAGTTAATATTAAATCAAAGACAAATTGTATTTCATTATGTACTTTGAACTTGTTTCATGTTGTGTGAATGGAAATGGATTTAATATATTACAATCTAGTCAACCTTGTGCTCATGAACAGTCTTACATGTCCCGCCCCGATGATTCCGCCATCGGTCGGGGTGTGACAGATTGGTATCAGAGCCTTGGTTATAGGGAACTAGGTTATTAGACACTCTCGACCTAGACTATAACTTTAGGACACCCATACAATGCCATGCTACCATATGTTACAACCTTTCCATTATTTTTCCTGCTAAGTATGGACTCCTACTCTCCTACCTCCCCGGTATGCCGTCCCGAAGAAGAGTCTGATTGGGAAGAAGACACCGGATCACCCGTACATCGATCACCAACACCCGCAGCTGCTAGATCAAGGTTTGATGTAAGTAGATTGGATTAGGAACACTGGCCCAAGACTTCGAACACCTGGATCAGCCGCACCCATAAACCCGTATCATACACCCCATCTCCACAATCAATTACCATCCCCACTGAGAGACCCATATCTAATGCCCGACCCGTACCTTCCTAACCCTTGGGTAAGGCATACCATGGTACCCCCTGGTGTTATGGGAATTCCAACCAATGACTTCCATCAATATGTAAGAAATTCAGAATTCGAGAGGCAAAGGATAGAGTAGGGAGTAATACACGACTTTCAAAGACAAAGAATGGATAGCCTAGCAAACCAATTAGGATACCAAAAGGAGTTAATCTCCATCCTCGAAAAAGAAATGCAAGAACATCGCACAGAGACCACCAGGACTGAAGCCAGATCTACTACTCGAGTGACTATAGCGGTGCTCATCTTGGCAATTATTTCCTTCCTAGTGGAAAGCTACCAGAGACGTTAGAAGGAGCTTCTACTGATTTCCTTTAAATTGCGAATTGAGAACCATTTCCCTATTTTTTTTAATAATGTTTAACATTCCAGCATTTAATCAATTCCATATATTTCAACTCTACAGTTGTTGTTCATTGATTTGACCCGTGGGGCGTAAATTACACATGTTATATTCCCATCAAAATTTTCTCAAATATCACTTCTTTCATTCCACATGATTTAGTACATTACCAACAATCTCTTTCATTAAATAAATCATCCTATTTTGTGATTTAAACAAAACCTCGTTTAAACAAAATGTTTAACGAATTTTTTTAGATAACATCAAAAACATAAATTTTCCATAAAACTTTTTCACCTAATAAGGAAGGTTAATGCAACCAATTTTATAAAAATATTATTATTTTTTTTAAACTGATAAATAATTATGATTTTTCCTCATTAAAGTAAATATTTATAAACTTTGGTTAAATTAATATGCTCCTACTTGTTTAACCAATAGTTAAAAATTTAAATTAAAAATATTTTCTCATAAATAGCATATTCATTTAAAATATGCGATTCAATGATTTCACAACTTTATATATCTACAACCAAAAACAATTTCCCACTTGCTATGTTCAAACAAAGACCCGTATTTGTGAACACAAATTCCAGAATATTTCCAAAACCTCCTCGTTACCTTTCACTCGACGCTTCAAGAGACGATCCATATCGCGTAAACGTTAACCTTTCCCACCAACCTCAATGAGATTTGAAGACTTGAACCCAACTACCACATTATGCAAGAACGCCAAACAACACGTTTGTCCGCAGCACTCGATCACATGCAAGACCCGTTAGTACATATCGCGCGCGAAGTTCAATACTCATGTATACACGTTCACAATATATTCAACGCAATCTCATAGTACATGAAACTCAATTATCCTCAATATATCTAATTCTATACAAACTACATAATACATGAAACTAGTTTGCCTACAAATCACAATTTGCTCGATTGATCACGTAATGCACGAAACATGTTTACTTGCAATACACATGCTACTGGATTGAGCACATGATGCACGAAACTTAGTTGTTTGCAATATATGTTATACATAAGAATTGCTTCATTGATACATAATTCTAGATTGACCACACTATACATGAAACTCATTTGGTTACAAAGCACTTTATACTAAACGGTGTACATTATACAAAATACACGATGCTAAGTTGCTAACACTATACATGAGATCCATTTCCTACAATACACATAATACCATGTTGTATACATTACACATTAAAGCTTTTCGATTTACAAGATACAAGACGCTAAATTATTTAAGCTATATATGAGACCTATTTGATTACAAACTACGTGACACTAGATCATACATGAGACTTGTGTGCTTACTATATACTCGAAACAAAATTTGCTTACAATTATTGCAATGGATTGATTTCATTATACACAAGACATGGTCATGCACTTTGTACACCAAAGTTGAAGACCATAATACATTGAAACGACTCGGGGTTTGACGTATTCTTGTTCAAACACGAGCAAACTAAGAAACTTTAAGTGTTACTACTTTACTACTCTTTAGTTGCGAACTTACCTGATAAGGGACTTAGTTACTTATTAGCGACTTTCTATGTGTAAACAATAGACGTGATCATAGCGAAATTGTGCCCCTTACCTACACACAACGAAACAGTCTATACGGACCATACGATGATTTGAATAATTACGGGTGCACAGGAAATTATGAAAATCAGCGCATGGAAACTATAGTGAAATTTTGTCGTGTGTTGTGACCTAAAATTTATCATGATGTGTAACAACGAAACGGATGTAATATGACGAGGGCATGGTGGATACGCCGATGGTACTTCCTATATATAAGTGTCCTATCATATTATCATAAGTAGCGTTGTTCGTGTCACGTGAGGTTTTGACCTAGACCAATGTTTATGAAATCTTTTACCCACTAACAATTTTGAACACATTAGACTACATCTTACACAAACGTAAAATTTCAAAATCCCATCAAATTCATTTCAAGTAATACATCTCACGTTTAGAATTCAAATTACTATTCGACAATCTTCTCCTTAAGTTCATTTCAAAACTAAATTCATTGTCATCATTCATATTCAACCTCGATGATCTGGCCTAAGCCATGTCCAACAATCAAAACTCACCGAGAACCCAAAACTCCCACATTTTTTTTCTTGATTTTTAGTAGCCTCCATTAGTTAAATTTCGGGACAAAATTCCCTTAACATGGGGAGACTGTAACATTCCTGATTTTTTCGACCCTATTTTAATTTATTTTAAATAATAAAATAACTGCATGATGTTGAATCATATACTTGTTCAAACCTACACCTCATAAATCGTCAGCCGATCGTATTAAATTCAAAGATTTAGAACTCAAAATCATGTGGTAACACCTCTTAGAGTTAATCCAGTTAGTAATCTCGTTAGGTGTTCTGTTAAATCCTAACCAAGCTAATTCTGTCAAAGCTGAAATTGCAAGGGCTGATTTTGTAAATAACCAGAAACCCTAGTAGGCACGGTCGCGCCACGTTTTGGCACGGTCGCGCCTCGTCCGGCACGGTCGCGCCTCGTCCGGCACGGTCGCGCCACGTTTTGGCACGGTCGTGCCTCGTCTGGCACGGTCGCGCCTCACATCAGTTAAAACGTAAAAACAGTCTTTAATCGCAAATCTGTTAGAATCCAAAATTTGTAACGCTTATTGTGTCGTTTCAAACCAATCATTTCGAATTAATCACTTTCTAATAACCGCGTAGTGATTAATGACTTGATTAATTATTTTAGTATGACTTTTTATTTCGTTAAACAATAAGGCCATCATTATCTTTTGAAACATCTTCTTTATGATAATTGAATTGAATAAATAAAATGTTTTTAATCCAATTATCCACTCAAATTATTATTTCACTTATTTATTAATTTACAAACAAGAGAAAATTTTAATTACTTGTTTATTTACAAACAAAAAGCACAAATTAGATATTCATGATCACACTATTCTGATTACCTGCAAAGCCTTCCCATCACCTTGCACCTTCGGGAATGTATGAGCTTACTAGTCATTTCAAGAAGATAAATCATTTTTGCGTAGGCGTTAACCACCCATATAAACCTCAACAACATTGAAAAATTAAAACACCTACTACCTACATGATACATGGACGTCAAACAACACGCTTGTCCGTAACAATCAATCACCGACAAGATCAGATAGTTTATGTTACACAATAGATTCAATTATACGAGCGTTCGTAATATACCTGATACTAAATTGATTACATTATACACGCAACTTGATTGTTCACGTTATACATGAAACTTGGTTGTATACAATATACATGATACTAGATTGATCACATTATAGACGGAACTTGATTGCTTACATGATACTAGATTGATCACCTTATAGACGGAACTTGATTGCTTACAATATACATGATACTTGGTTGTTTGCATTACGCATGATACTAGATTATTTACGTTATACATGAAACATGAGTGTTTACATTACACACGAAAAACTAGACTGTCTACATTATGTGCAATTAATTGTCCACTATATACATGAGGCATGATCGTTCACTTTATCCATGAAAATCGATAGCTATAAACTTTGAGCTAGTTGGGGTTTGACGTATTATTGTTCAAACACGAGGAAGCTATAAACTTTGAGTTACTCAGGGTTTAAAGTATACTTGTTCAAACACGAGAGAGCTATAACTTTATGGGTAACCTGGAGGGTATGCCACCTACTTAGGGCACCCATGTATGGGGTTGTGCCACCTTGTTAGTCTTTACTCCATGATTGACTTTACCATCCAGACACACAATTACTTATTAGCAACTCATTTATGAAAACAATAATAAACCAAATGTTTTTGGGTGTTTCCCCCACCTCTGTACTCACACGCAATAGAATGATCTATACGGACCATACGACGATTTGAGTAGTTACAGGTGCACACGTAATTATAAAAGTCGGCGCATGGAAAACATAGTAAATTCTGTCATGGGTGATGACATAAACCTATGGTAATATACAGTAACGAAACTAATGGGATATGATAAGGGCATAGTGAATATACCGCTTGTATGTCCTACATATAAGTGCTCCTATCATATTGTCAGAAGTAACGTTGTACGTATCACATAGGGTTTCCTATTACTTTGACCTTGACCAATAGTTGTAAAATCCTTATCCAGTGACATTACTCGAACATATTAGACTATATCGTAGACAAGTTTAGATCTTAAAATTCCGATCATCCTCATTACAAGTGATGCATCACATCATTTAAGTCCAAAATCATTCTAGGGCAATCTTCTCCTTATTTTTCACTCAAACAAAATTCACTACCACCACCCATACCTGACGCGATGTCCGGACCTGAACCTTGTTATCAACTATGCTCCTCAAACCGATAAGCAAAACTAGTTGAGAATCCAAACACACATCTCTCTTTCTTGAACCCTCTTCTTAATCAATTTCGGGATGAAAGTTTCTAAAGTAGGGGAGACTATAATCCCTAGAAAATTCCGACCTTTATTTTAACTATTCCGGCAAATTATAATTTCATTGTTTTATGATTCGCATTTATGAAAGTATCCTATTTATTCATTATAATTCATGAGTGTGCATACATACTTATATGATTGTTATAAAATAAATATATATACCTTGTTATAATAACCAAATCTAAACTTACAAGCTTTGATTATGAATTGATATCCTTTATGTGTCTACTTATAAATATATATGTAGCTATATATATATACACATGATAAATAAACCATTTAAATAATTTATTATGAAAATATAACATTGTTAATTAACATTACTAGTGTTTTAAATTACTAAAGATAATTAAAACAAATAAATATATAATTACATTTATGATAAAATGGAGTCACGAACATAAAATTTATTAGCACTTAAGTTAGTATATGTTATGAAATTAAAAACTATTATTCATCTTTTGCAATCTAGTCCTTACAACAAATTAAATTTCATGAATAATCCCGTGATCCTACCCTATAAATAGAGTCCTTTTCTCATGTATTATTTGCACCTCAACGATCCTCTAGGGTTCGCTAGCTACTAAAGATCGTTTTTCTGATCCTTTGGAAGATTATAGCTTAAATCCTTCCATTCTATGTAAGTTCTTTTTATGTTATTACTTGTTCATAGTTTTCCTTTAAAAAATCTCTCATAACTAGCTAGATCTATGATCCTTAACATGTTTATGTTATAATCATAGACCTATCCAAGATCAAAAGCCTTATTTTATTTAAACTTGTTCAAAACGTTTATTTAAAAACTTAGTTTGATCTTTCTTGTTCCTTTCAGTTTCAAAAATCATGTTTTTACTAAAACTCCCTATTTTTTTTAAATTAAATTATTAAATATTTAATTTATATCTTTACTAAACACATATTTCCACTTTAGCCCACATACTTTCCAAACGCACATTAAACTTGGTTAAGTATGTAAATAGAATAAATTTCAAACCAATATGTAGTTATCTAGCAAACATTAATATTATGGCTTGAAAAAGACGGGGTTCTGATCCGGCCAATTCTTTCCTAGGAAGTTTTCTGTTGGGGGTACTACTCTGGAATGATAATCATTCTAGTGTACAACAACCACTTTCAACTAATTATGATTATGATTAATTAAACCCTTTTAAAGCCTATAAATAATTATTTAGTAAAAATAATTATTTAAAACACTTTTAAATTTATAAATACTCAAATGATTATTTTAAATAATACAAAGTTCAATAAGTGCTACTTAAAACCTATTTATTCCTTAATAAATTTATTTAGAATAAATTCATTTAAATGATTATGTAACCATTTTTGCAATTATTACTAGATTAATCAACAAAATTTAATTACATTAACCAATAGTGTAATTAACTATTTTATATACATAAAATAAATTGATTAAACAATTACCATTTCAAGATTTATTTATAAACTAACTTAGAATACTTATTTAAATAAATTCAAACGAATTATTATTTAAACTTCTTTCCTATATTAATTATTTAATTAGAACAATTATAGAAATTCAAACCTACCATTATTCTAATTGATATTCACTTATCATTTAAAACATATATATTTCCTACAAAGCTTGTACAAATCTCATGAAAACCTTAAATGTCTCAATGTCTCCTAAATAGCATTTAGACATATATTGAACTTAGGTTACCATTACGCGTGTAGGTTTGTTGTGAGAGTTCCTCACGAGGCCTAACAATCCTTACCAATTCATACATTTCCAGCTTTGATTCAAGTGAGTTTCATAGCCCCCTTTCTCTTTACAAAATACTCGGGGTGGAAGATATTTACATTGCAACATATACAAATTCGATACCTTTGTTCTCATGCTATTACTATGTGCTTTATGTCTTAAACTACTTGGTGACCATACATGTGTTCATGTTTAGTACAATCATTAACTTGCGAGGCAGGCCTAAGGTAGTACCTTTTATGATCATTTATACAGGAATACGATTCATTACTTAACACGAACCTTGGCGGGTTTTGTGTATACATATTACTACACTTTCAAAATGGCAACCAGTTGGATTATACCTACAGTTTTTCATTTACACAGTTTGATTGTACGTCTTGGAATATTGTATTATTTCACATTTGTGCCTTAGTTAAGCTTTGAACATGTTGAATTCCAAATCCTTTTTACTTAACTTTTGTTTGGTGTCAAAACCTATGTTACTCACCAACTACTTGTAGTTGACATTTACTCACATGTTTCAAGTGCACCAGTTGAGGACACTACTTGACCACATAAGACATGGACTTAGTTCAATTTAATCTTATTATGTTATGTTTGAATACTTGTTTTCCTATTTACAATTGTAATGAACGCTTTTAAATTTGAATAATAAATAATAAATAATAAATAATAAATAATAAATAATATCATATTTAATATATGATCATGTGCTTATGAACAACCACGTAAGCCCCGGCGTATAATCCTTCATCGGCCGGGGTGTGACACACAAGGTGTGATTGTACGTTGTATGTGCTTAGATAATGAGATATAGTATGGTTTGCATGTGGTAGTGGTGGTAGTGCACGACGACAGGGACAGAAGGGTACGGGACGAGCTCGTACGACGACAAAGGGTGGCTCGGCTTAGGTTTCTCTTGGTGCATGGTTTGCATGCAAACAAGAAAACCCGACACGTGTACGTGTGTGTGTTTGAGGAGCTAGGGCTTTGCACGGTCACGTATACGTGAATGCACGTAACTCAGTTCTAGTATACGAGTTCCAAGCGGGGCAATGACGATCTGTGTCGGGTAAACGCATGAAACTAGGGTTTCATGGGGACGTGGCGATGACGAGACGAATGTAGAGAACTAATTTATTATTATATGTTACTTGACGTACGTATGGGACATGTCTGATCTTATGATCATACATTTGACAGGTTTGGGCTCGAGCGTGAACGGGAAAGTTGTAGAGCTAGGATTTGGACTCGCTATAACTGGTGAGATTTTAATCCATCTCTTTAAATGTTGATCAGAAATGTTTATGATGAGATCAAATGACGCTGAAGATTTCAGCACGAAGTTAACAAGGTGACGAAGGACCTCCATGGAACATGTTCCATATGAAGAATTCAGTCAAAGTGAGACACCGGAGAAATAAGGATATTTTTCCTTGAACGAGACGACATATGGGAAGGAGATGCGGTCGGTGATCGCTTGGTAATGATATAGAAACCATGAGTAAAGTGAAACTCAGGAAGGGTATGTACGGGATTACCCATATGTAACTGGGAAGGAGATACCTACGTTGGTAAATCTAAGACTAGTTTAATGTGAGCTCCTATGGATCATTCAAACAAAGCAAGTGCTTGGCCGTTGAAACAGACGTGACAGAGGAAGGTAAGCTTTTGAGAAACATCAAGAGCTAATGAGGATGACACTAGTGTTGGGTGTATGTATGTACTGAAGGGACGTATTGAACAAGTAATAATGAAGTAAAGAGATTCTATGGTAGAGAAATTTTGAGGTGACAAGTGTAGCTTTGCACAAGCTCCTTGAGATCGTCAGAAAAGGGCCAAAGCAAATGCCCTTATGGGTAGGGCAGTGGGATTGAGTTAAGGAATGATCGCAAGATGGCAATTGGAGCATAAGAGAGGAGCGTGACGGACATATGATAGTAAAGCAACTATTACTCCTGTCAATGAAGGACAAGGACCTACTTGGGAGGATGATCGACAGAATGACGAGATCTTTAGGGATATAGAGGAGACAAAGACAATGGTGTCCGTGAGTCATAATGAAATTTGTTAGGTGAGCGGACAATTGGCAGTGTCGTGCTACATAGTACCAGAGGTGATACGTGTGATGTTCTTACAAACGATAAGCGCGATGAGGTATTGTCAAGAACAGTGACGATGAAACCCTCGTGAAAAGGGTAGTAATCAAGGCAATCATGAAAGGTAACTTCTAGCAAGGTCCGTGATATAAAAAGTTGGAAATGCGGTCGTTTGACTAATGGTTGGAGAGACAAGAGATGAGGAAACGTGTAGGTGGAACCTACAAAATCCCTAGTTTAGAGCGAGTAACGAAGAAGGCTTCTTGGAACACCAAGGTGGTGGTCGTCTTGCAAAGTGACGTAATAAAAACTAATAATGTGAAGGAGAATGCTTGTCACCGAATGGATTTGGTGCATATTTAAGAATGGAAGGATATGTTGGGATTGGTTTGTACCAAGGAAGGATTCAATGACGAATCCTCTTTTAAGGAGGGTAGACTTGTAAAATCCCGAAAATCTATCAATTTATGATTCGGGCCAAAGGGTGAACCGTATCTCCGGTAAACGAGAAAGTTGGCGAGAGTTTCATGTAAAACTCTATTCGTATAGATAAAGGGACCCGGTTAGCAAGGTTTTCAGGTAATAACTGGAGGTATGGAAAAAAACGAGAGACTCGGCTAGCCATAGATGGAATAGTTGAGATTCAAAGCACTCAAAGGTAGAGACGCAAGGACCCGGATGTAACATTGTAACATTTAAAAACAACATTTAGAGGAAACGTGAGGCCATTCAGCCAAGGGGGTGCACGACAGCTGGGGGAAATGGGAAGGGAGGGATGACTGGAAGGAGGCGACGGTGGTCGTTCAACGGTGGTTTGAACTAATGCCTTCCGATCATCATCTAGGTAATCCTCGTTTTCGTTTATGCACACTCGTATATTCTTTCTCCTTACATGTTTACAATCGGGTTTTAACCATGGTGGGTTTAGCAATGGCCGGCAAAGGCTGTGATGGGATGCCCGGTGGCAACCGTGAGCGAAGGCGGCAAGGACATGGGTAGAGAGCACCGGACAGCAGAGGGTGTCCTCGGCTGTGGTTGAACTTGTCGGAGAAGACGACAGTGAGAGTATCGGCATAGGAGATGGCTCTCAGCTAGGGTACCGACGTGGGTGATGATGGTGGTGGTGACGGATGTAGCAGGGTACGGCGGTTAACGACAGTGTTTGAAGGTGTTCTTTTGTTTAAGTGGGGTTTGGCTAGGTCTTCAAGCGTAGCAAAGACGATGTGCGTGTGGTAGTTGTGGTAGTGCACGACAACAAGGACAGATGTGTACGGGACGAGCTCGTACGACGACAAAGGGTGGCTAGGCTAGGGTTTCTCTTGGTACATGGTTTGCATGCAAAAAAGAAAACCCGACACGTGCACGTGTGTATTCGAGGAACTAGGGCTTTGCACGGTCACGTACACGTGAATGCACATAACTCAGTTCTAGTATACGAGTTCCAAGCGGGGCAATGACGATCCATGTTGGGTAAACGCATGAAACTAGAGTTTCATGGGGACGTGGCGATGACGAGACGAATTTCGAGAAGTAATTTATTATTATATGTTACTTGACGTACGTATGGGACATGTCTGATCTTATGATCATACATTTGACAGGTTTGGGCTTAAGCGTGAACGGGCAAGATGCATAGCTAGGATTTGGACTCGCTATAACCGGTGAGATTCTAATCCCTCTCTTTAAATGTTTTGTGTTTTGGGGCTATCGTACATACTTTCAAGACATGATTGATTATGTTAAATGTGTAAAGAGTTTTGGGGTCTAACCCGGTAAGGTTATAAAATTGAGTATTCAAATATGGGGCTAAGGGACTATGTGTTGCTCTTCGGATGTGTAGGTTAATGTTAGGTATATGGTCGTGGGTTGAATAGTGACCTAAGATGGGTGAGTCAGGATTGTATTTGCGGGTCGTACGGGTACAACTAGGAGGTCTCACAGGGTGTGCATGTACAAGGTATGTGCTTAGATAATGATATATAGTATTTGTATGAGTGCTGAGATATTAGAAGGGTTTTATGTTATGAGTTAGTCAGGGTGAGTCAGGATATGAGCTAAACGCTTATGAATACGTGTAGGATACCTTATCCTAGTGCTATGTGTGAAGTGCAGGTGCAGTTAATGAGTCATGTACATAAAGTATAATGTTATGTGCTTATACATGTGTTGTGTGTATTATGTCGTTGTCCTTCTGACACGACGGGTATATTGTTTGCATTGTTTTCATTATGACACGGCGAACGGGATTGTGGAGGACGAAGTCCTTCGGGAGGTCACCAAAGGTGACGATGTTCAACATGACAGTGATGAGCTCGGGGTGTGTCGAACGCCCTGACGAGGGTGCAGTGATGACGTATATATATTTATGTGTTAAATTTCATGCAAGAGATGAGCTATATTAATTGTGTATGATATGATACTGATATGATAAATAGATGGAATCAATGTGGTGTGTCAAGTTAGATTAACTGTTGTGTCGGGCCGAGTGCATTGTGTATAATTGTTGAGTCAGTTGGTTTATGAGAGTCCGGGTTAGGACTGGTAAGTCGGTGTCTAGAGGTTGGATGGGTTAACCAGTGTATGGTTAAGATATATGGTAAATTGTGAGTTATCAGAATATAAGTTCGTTGTATGTCAGAGAGACTTACTGAGTTAAAACAGTGGGTAGAGTTTGGGATGAAAAATCCTCTGGGATATGGTTAGATAACAGGGTTATCTACTTGATAATAACTTATAAAACTATATTACTAGGACATGAGTATCCTGAGTGGAGATAAACAATAAATGAGACGAGTTAGCTTTTGTTAATTTAAACTATTAGAAATCACTCAGCGTAGCTGACTTTGTATATATGTTCGATTGTTTTGCAGGTGACTCTGCTAGATGAGGTATCTTGGCTTGGGAGCTGAGCTACTCGGTTTGGTGTGCATGCATTCGTCAGGTAACGTTATGAAAAATTAACGAGTTTAAAGATAATACTATTTTGAGAAAGTCTTCCGATGTTTACTTAAATGAAAGTTAAGTGTTTTTTAATGGGTTTACCTAGTGATGATAACCAATTGTAGGTGTCTGGTTTGTGGCCTTAAACCTTCCTAATTCACATCACTTTTATTCACAGGGTTGGTTGAAGGGATAACATTATCTGATTTTGATTGCAAGCCAAGATGCCTAAATACATCTTGTACAACATTCTACAACTGATTTATTTGAACTTGTTCCTGTTCAATTATTATCTTTTTGTCGCCTACTCTCTGCACGAAGTTCTCTAATTTCTCTTGAATTCATTGCTTCTCTGCCTTGTAAAATTGCAATATGTGTCGTCAATTGGCTCATAGTATCAGCAGTCTCTCTAGTTGCAAAGTTCATAAACTCTTCATCTACCAAGTTATAGTCTCTCGATGGCTTGACTTTAGGTTTCTCTGGAATCTCTTTTCCTTTACCTTTACCAGCTACATCTCTCTTAGCCATAGTTTTTATTCTCTTTCCTTCAAGACTTTTGAACACGATACCCTTAGACGGAGGAGGTCTAGAAGGCGCGGTTGTTTCTATATCAGCTTCTTTTCTTTTCTTTGTTGATGGAGTTTCTGTTTCTATTGTTTCTGCCTCTGGAGTAACAATCACTTCATTAGTAATAACTTCTTCATTTTTAACCTCTTTATGAATTTCTCCAACCATATTAACAACAGCTTCAATGACTTCAACACTCACAGTCTGTTCAACATTAACTCGAGTTCTTTCATTCACTGGTCGTTCTATATTCACTGGTGGTTCATCTTCCACATTTTGATTCACTTGATCAACATTACCTACACCACCATCATTACCGTCATTACCTCCATCTTCATCATCATCACCGTCATTATCCTCAACATCACTATCCAATAGGTCATCAACTTCATCAACCACATTGAAATATGGATCTGGGATATCAATAATCATATTAGGTCATTTGCTCTAATGGTAACTAAATTCCATCATTTGGTAAGTCTGGCAGTAAAGTATTTATTATCATCTGAATAAATATCGGATAAAGTAGAAACTTGAAATTTTGCCTCGGAACGAAAAAGTTATTTATCATGGCTTCAAAAAGCATCCTTGAATAGTTAAATCTTCGGTGTGTAGCCAAACAAACCAAAGCACGGCTAAACACTTCGCCAATCTAAACAAATTCTATTGTCCTTGGACTTAAGCAATGAATAAGATCATGTACGAGGTATCTCCATTGCTTCCCAAACATAGTCTTTGTCACTTGCCTTCTTTGAAATTCTCCTTCATATCCCATGGTCATCACAATACCGGATACTCATGTGTAGCAAAATTTATAAGGATAGTCTGGTGAATCTCTGAAATTCAACACTTCTTTAATAGTTTGCTCTGTAACTTTGATCTTCTTACCACCCACTGTGCTTTCAATCCAAAATTCCTTGTTAACATATTTGTACTCAACATTTTCCCAGAATTCTCGAATATGTCTTCCAAACACTTGAACTTGAGTTGAGATGACAGTATGAATTCTTGAACGGTTTAAGAACTTGACTATTTGCTCATAACCTCTTGAATTCCTTGTAGATGACGTAAGACATGCACAGATGTTGTGCCTAGGCTCAAACTTCAGTTGATTTATAACTGAAACGACAAACACCAAAAGTTAGAAAATCTTGAAATTTCTGAAAAATTCACAACTCCAAAGAATTCGACCGGAAACTCTTGGTTGAAACACTTTTCGATCTAAAACTCATAACTTAACATAATTCAATCTGAACACTTTTCGACCGAAAACTTTACTTTTCGATCAAAAACTCTATGATCAAACACTTCAGATTTTTTGATCGAAAACTCGATTTAGATCAAAATTTCCAACTACAGACTTTTCGACCGAAAACCCTGTTGATTGAAAACTCATTTCGGACAGATCAGTGACTTCATTTCCATCCCAAAGAGATTTCGGTCCATTCAAGAAATTTTCGGGCAATTAATCAGAGATTTTGGTCGAGTCAAATTTAATCTAAGGCCAAGGATCTAACCTATACACCTCTACGAATCACGAAAACGTACCTTCATGATCAGAAACTCAGAAGAACACTGATGACGTCACAACCAATAGATATCACTCGAAAACTTTGTACTCAACTAAATTCTCAACAGAGCGTTCGGAAACTGAACAAGGTGTTGAAAATGTTTTCGATCGAAATGTCCATATATATAGCTTTCAAGATTTCGATCGGAAACGATTTCGGTCAAACACTTTTCGGACAGAACAGATTTCGATCAAACTTTTCGGATAAAAGATTTCGGCCAAGAGATTTCGACCAAAAACTTTATACTTGTAAAATTTCAACTTTTATTTCACATGTCCGATATCGATATCATTAAGACATGTTCCCAATTTTTTAATGATTTTCAGACACAAACAACTATTTATAATCAGCACATAACACTTATATATACAACGAGCAACAACATTTATACTAATCAAACTAATACATACTAATTCACAATCAGTTATTATGAGACAAATAGCAAACATATGTAAACCAACAATGAGATACCACACCTTCATTTAATCCTTTTGAAATTTTAATTTATTTGAGATATTCATTATCTTTTTTTGTAAACTGAAATTGACATAGGATCATAAATGTACAGTCTCATTACACTGCATATCGCAAATTTGTAGTGTAATATAAGTTAATATTTTCACACTTAGAAACTTGTGGATTGAAATAAGTAAATCTATGTTGTTCACACTGATGCCTTAAGAATGTTTCAAATGCAAAAGCAATAGTGCAATTTGTTGGATTTATTAAGTTCAGGTGACGTAATTCTCTGATACCACTTATGAATCCCACTCACAGTTGCCTAGCTGCTTTGACGTAAGTGCTGTTGGAGCTTTCTTTGATTTATCTTCTTCATCAATAAACTCTATTTTCTTAACTCCATTTCCATCAACTTTCTTCTTCTTTTCTTTTGGACATTCACGTGCAAAGTGGCCAAGCTGTTGACAGTTATAACATCTCAACTTTGCTTTGTCAAAACCAACTTTCTTTCCGAACTGCAGCTTATCTCTTCCAGTTTTCTTCAAATACTTTTTGGCATGAACCGAAATCATGGCCATCTGCCGCTGTAGGTCCATGTACTCTAGGTCATCCGGATTGATTTGCACAAGATCTTCAGCATCTAGAACGGCTGGTTGTAGTTTGCCAGTCACAAAAGCATTGTAACTATTCATGAAAGCACCAAACAAGGCAATCTGGTCATCAGGAATCTAACCAACCGCTTTACCTTTTTTCTCCACTTACATTCTCAGATCCAAAACAATTCTTACACTTTCCAACCTTCGATCCACCGGTACTACTTTCACCAGATCCTGAGAATAGAGCTGCCTTGGCTAAGCTTGTGTTGTGTGACTTATCAGGATTGTTAAGCTCCCTTTTCTTTGCTTCAAGATCATAGGATTCCAACAGACAAATGATATCATCAAGAGTTTTACTCTTCAGATCTAGAGTGGTATTCTTATTTAACATACACGGGATACTCCAAGTATCCGGAAGTGAATCCAGTAGTTTCTTACATACATCATACTCTTCCAGCTTAACACCCGTCTTTCTCAGCCTATTGAGCATGGTGGTGTATCGAGTAACTTGTTCACTAAGTGATTCACCCTTCTTATCGTTGAATATATTGTATTGCTTAAGTAGAAGATCTGTACGACTCTCTTGCAAAGCTTCATTCCCTTCGAACCTCAAACATAATGCATTCCATAGCCCATAAGCATTATCATGTTGTTCGAAATTTAAGTATAGTTCAGTAGGCAAAGCAAGGATAATTGCTCCTAAGGCTCGGTTATCCCTTTCAATCATCTTCTTATCAACTTCAGTGTATTGGTTTGGGTCTGCTATTGGAACAAGTCCATCAGCATTAGCCATCTTTGGTACATGTGGACCTTTAACAATCGAGTCCCACAGTGTATGCTCGGTAAACCTAAAGTATGCTTTCATCTGTATCTTCCAGTTAGAAAATTATGCAATGGATTTTAGCATTGGTGGCGACTTACCCATGAACTTCTCAGTCTCTTACACCTTTCCAGCCATCTTACACAGCCCCGAGAAACAGACTACAAATTTCAATAAAACTTCCAAGTATGAAGTTTTTGATCAAAAACTTTTTCGATCGGAAACTATTTCGGGCAAAGACTTTTCTGTCAAAAAGTCAAGTATTTGAACACTAGAGAATTCGAACACGTCTGATTTTTCGGTCAACACTTTTCGATCGAAATCTATCAACCAAAAAGACTTTTTGATCGAAATGAGATTTCGACTCCTTCAACATACTTTTCGATCGCTTCTTCTCAAGAACACCAAAAATCAACCTGCAACTCCTCGGATGCAAAATCAGATGTCCAAATCGATACTAAACTTAATCTCCATAAAATTTGACTCAGAAAACATGAAAATGGCAAGGAAATTCACTCTGATTCGATAGCAAATGATGAAAAAACGCTTGAATATCACGAGCTATAACCAACAGCTCTGATACCACTTGTGAATCCCACTGATCTTGTGATAATCAAGCATATAATCTGCACAATACTCCTGGAGAGGCGAAAACACTCCAGAATTCAATAACGATCGAATAAACCAAATCAAGCGAGAATAATAACGAAAACCGCCACATAAACGAGATGTAACATCAAATACGTAGATTTCATTGATAAACTTGTAATTACACATGACTAAATTAAGATAATACAAGAGATTACAATCAGTTCAGATCTAAGCACACTTGCAATTATGACTAATCTCTTACAAAAGGTTCAAACAAACAACTATATATAGTTAAAAGATTTTGATCGAAATCTTTGACCGAAAACGTTTTCGACCGAAAACCTATAACTTGTACAATTTAATATTAACTTGATTTCTATGGACTACTAGGTCCCAACAATCTCCCCTTAGTCCATTGAACATCAAGTCTTCAGTTGTTTTCTGTTGCTGGCTTGGCTTCAACTTTTCCTCGCTTAGCTTCGAGATCTGCTAATCTTTTCTTGATAATCTTCGCTTCATATCGCATCGAGAGACATCTTGCAACCACACGTATGTACAAATTTGCTTTAGTCTTTATCATAGTACACATGTCACACTGGATTGGATTATGATAAAGAATCTTCAGATCTTCATCAGAGAAACTGAACAGATCCATCGGATCGAAGATTCTAATTTCAGGTAATTCTTTCTGTGTGATAACCGCTTCATGAGTTAGACTCTCATACTCCTATCTAATAAAAGCTTTGATAAAACATTCTCGTCTTGCTGGAATGTACACAGTCGTCACCGTATCAGCTGGATTGACTATGTATCTGAACTTTCTTTGAGCAGTTGATCTGTACTTTCTCTTTATCTTTTCACACTTAGGAACTTGTGGATTGAAAGAAGTAAATCTATCTTCCTCACACTGATGCCTTTAGAATGTTTCAAATCCAGAAGTAATAGTGCAATTTGTTGGATTTATTAAGTTTAGTGACTTAATTCTCTGATATCCCATCTTGGCAATGTCTACAGCTTAGGACTTGTAGCAAAATATTGAATATCACCATCAACCCTCTTGATAACATACATCTTTTTCTCATTATCGTACATCCAACTCAATATCTGTCTAGTCAATGCTTTCTTTGGATTACGAATATTTTAAGTAACCTGTTCGACAATAGATGGTTTTTCTCTAATCTTCCACCACAAAATTTTTTCACTAACATTGGTCTTTGGTGCTTCAGATGATTTATCTTCATCATCAGGAACATCAAATGATTCAGTATCACTAACAATCTTATCAATCATTCCAATCACTGACCCATCATTTTCAACATACGTTTGCTTCTCTTCGTATTCATACTTTTTATAAACTTTGTTCGAATCATTTTCATCACTTGAAGCATTATCATTTGATCCACCACCAATGTTACCAGTACCATCACTGCTAGTATCATCATCATCTGACGGCTTGTCATCGTCTTTCTTTTCTCTAGTAATAACTGCTTCATTATCTTCCTCTTTCTCTTTCTCTTTCTCATCATCTTCAACATCTTTGTTTTGACTATCAGAGATTTCCATTCCTTCACCTTAGTTATTAAGTAGACAATCAACATCAAACATATCTTGTGACCCATATATAGTTGCTTCACATACAGGAGATGAAACACTATATGGTTCTACTGTAGATGGTCCTTCCTGATTCAAATCACTTTGATTCACAAGGTTGGTTGAAGGGATAACATTATCTGATTTTGACTGCAAGCCAAGATGCCTAAGTACATCTTGTACAACATTCTGTAACTGATTTATTTGAACTTGTAGCTATTCAATTATTATCTTTTGTCGACTACTCTCTCCACGAAGTTCTCTAAGTTCTCTTGAATTCACTGCTTCTCTGCCTTGTAAATTTCTCTTCGTTCTTGCGTACTTGATAAGTATGCAGGCTTTGATTCTTGCGTACTTGATAAGTACGCAGGACCTGCTTCTTGCGTACTTGATAAGTACGTAGGCTTTGCTTCTTGCGTACTTGATAAGTACGCAGGACCTGCTTGCGACCAGCCTTCTTCCCCGCAAAAACCTAACTTTTACATGCAGATCCGACCTCATCAAGATCCGAGCTTTTTCCGTTCAAAACATGTGTTTTCTAACCGAGAGTCTAAATCTATACTTTGTTTCCATTTTTAAATGTAAAAACCCAACCTATACCCGATTTTTCTTCAAAACCCAACTCATAACAAAAACTCAGATCTCGGAGAATCGGCTACCTGTAAACGCTTCTTCTCCGTAGCTAAATGTTCCAGATACGTATGCCTATGATCCTATGAGCTCGGATTCGAAAACCAGGACTTTCTCTTTCTAGGCTCTCTCCCACCTTCTCTCTCTAGAAAACGAAAATGGTGTTGCTAGTGAGGGTTTGGGGCCGATCTTGAGGCCTATAAGGGGCCCAAACCCCCTCCCATTCCCGGCCCATACACCCGACCCAAGCCCTCTATCCTTTTTCTTTTAAATTTCTTATTCTCGTGAACTATTACGTGTCCTAAAACTCGGGATGTTACAAGTGTACCCTCCTTACAATAGGTTTAATCCTCGAAACCTGCCATAAGCTATACTGATAGCAAATCACATAATGGGTGGCATAAATCGTAGCTATGCAAGGCAGCTTAGTCATGAAGGCCATTGTGATTAACTACCGCAGAGGGTCTAATCAGGGAAATATCTAGTTCTAAGGCTTCTAAGCTAAGGGGGCTAACTAATTATTTAAGGATTCAATAACATGATCATGCCATAGTAAAAATAGGAGTTTGCAATGTACCTTACTGAGTTATCTGGTAAGCCTTTGCTTTGGCCTTGTTGATGTAGGGTTCCTTCTTTGCACCCTTACCCTTTTCGGATCCTCCCACTTCCGGCACTTTGTGCTCTCTACAGTCTCGGCTCAAATGCCCCATGTAATCTCCAGGAAATTTCCCGCTTTTATTTTAACTTTTCCGGCAATGTAAGTTCATTATTTTGGTGAATCACATTTATGAAGAACCTTAATTACCTACTTCAAATTCATAAGTAATAAATATTTATGTTATATGCTTTGTAAATAATTGTCACCATCCTATTCCATAAATATATAGGTACATACTAAGCCATTTCTAAAACTATATATATACACACATGATATAAATAATTTATTATGAAAATATAACATTGCTAGTATTTTTAAATTACTAAAGGTAAATAAAACAAATAAATATATAATTATATCTATAAACATATTAAATATGAATTATGATGAAATGAAGTCATGAACATAAAATTTATGAGCACTTAAGTTGAAATATGTTATGAAATTAAAAACTATTTTTCATATTTTGCAATCTTAATCCCTATAACAAATTAAATTTTGTAAATAAGCCCATGATACTACCCTATAAATAGACCCTCATTCTTCCCTCATTCTCACACCAAATCAAGTTCTAATCTCTCTCTCAAGATTCAAAGTCGTTTCCATATTCATAAGTAAGTTCTTATATTCTTGCTTGTTCATACTTTCCTTTAAAAATCTCTCATAACTAGCTATATCTATGATCCCTAACATGTTTATGTTATAATCATAGACCTATCCAAGATCAAAAGCCCTATTTTAATTAAAATTGTGTCAAACTTTTATTTAAAAGCTTGGTTGATCATTCTTACTCCTTTCAATTTCAAAAGTTATGTTTTTACTAAAAATCTTTATTTTCAAGTTAAAATATTTAATATTCAATTTCTATCTTTACATAAACTTATATTTTCACTTTAGCCCAAATACTTTTCAAACACAAACTAAACTTGGTTAAGTATGCCAATAGAGTAAATTTCAAACCAGTATGTAGATATCTGGCAAACATTAAAGTTCTGGCTAGGAAAAGACGGGGTTCTGATCCGACCAACTCTTTCCTGGGAACTTTTCTGTTGGAGGTACTACTCTGGAATGATAACCATTCTAGTGTATAACAACCACTTTCAACTAATTATGATTATGATTATAAACTCATTTCTTTATAAATATTTATACAAACTTTTATATAATTTATTTTTAATATATGAGAACATTTAAAACTCAATTCTATACTTTTAATTAATAATTAATTATGGTTTAATTATTAATTAAAACATTATTATACTTTAAATTTTGGTTTAATTACCAACTAATTAAATCGTTATTTTTAACACTTGTTTTTTCATAAATCAAATGAAAGGTTTCATTCATTTATTTATGTAGTAAATTATATAATTACTCAACTAATTATTACTCATTTGTTTATTCATCTATCTATCTATTGATTTATGCAATTACAAATAAAAGAAAACTAGTCATTTATTTATTTGTGTATTTATTTACAAACAAAATAAACTAGTTATTTATTCATACGTTTATATAATTATTACAAACAAACCACATCGTTATTAATTCTTTCACTTATTACAATACAAATATTTATCGAAGATTTACATAAAATATTATTTGCAACTTAAATAATTATTATTAAAATGAGGACACTCACATCAATCTCCTCGCACAATAGGATTCTCTATTTCAGTTGTACAAATCATTGACATATATGTTCCATCAAACATAGGTTAACCTTGTGATTAGCTAGAACATTTATGCAATATACTTGTGTGACATCCAAGCTACTCATTGCAAGGTGATTTTACATAGCCCCTATTTACTGTTTTTGCTTTTGGGGTGAAACATGTTATCAACTTTATCTATTTAAACAATTCAATATCTATGTTCTTGTGCTTGATCTTTATGCTTTATATTTGAACTACTTGGTGACCATTGCATGTGTTTCATGCCAGTACATTCATTAACTTGCAGCCCAAGCCTAAGGTAGTACCTAACATGATTATTTATATGGAAACTGAAACTATAACTTACCACAAGACCTTGGCGGGTTTTGTTGGGTATCAACTATAACTTGGAGTATCCGCTTGCTCCCTTTTTTAAAATGGCAATCAGTGGGATTGCGTATCTAGTTTTCTATTATCAGGCTTGAATTGTACGCTTGGAACCTTGTATGTTTTCACATATATGCTTTAGACATGCTTTAAACATATTGAATTGTAAACCTATACTTAACTTTTGTTTGGTGTCAAAACCTATGTTACTCACCAACTACTTGTAGTTGACATTTACTCACATGTTTCAGGTGCACCAGTTTGAGGACACTACTTGATCACTTAGGACATTGGACCTAGCTCTATTAAAGATTAAATACAACTTATGTCATATTTGAACGCTTTATTATCCATTTCTACTTGTAACAGATGCGTTTAATTTTGATGAATAAATATTGTCACATTTAATAGATGATCGTGTGCTTATGAACAACCGCGTCAGCCCCGGTGTATAATCCGCCGCCGACCGGGGTGTGACAGATTGGTATCAGAGCCATGGTTATATGGAATTAGGTTATTAGACACACATAACCTAGACTATAACCTAGGAGTCCCCAAACATGAGTTTAACTCGTGTCTTTTATTAGGAACTCTATTCTATACTCATTTATACACATACTTACTTACATATATCTACTTCCGTTTACATGATACAATTATATGAACTACAACATTCCAATGACTACATGAAACTACATGAATTACTTGAAACATATTCTTAGTCTATAGCCTATAACCTTAGGATACCTTGGTATAATATTCCTACATATTATATAGTTGCATGATACAATACAAATTATCTTATGTGCAATGTTACTTGATAACCTACATGTCTACTAAAACTACTACCCTTGTGATACCTTCTTTGCTACACTATTTGAATTGTATGCACAATACCTATTTGATATCACTAAATGCTATCCTATGTTTTGCCACACACTTATACACTTTCATCTTTACACAGCATCACTAATCACCTATGGAAAGATTCAAACTCTTAGGCCCAATGCCTATTAAAATTTTAAAACCCCGTCAAAGTTTTGGGTTCGGAAAATTAGTAGAGAACATGTGCAATCCGGAAGGGTGAATGCATGTACCTTGGGTTTTCTGTCTAGGAAAGCATTTCATATAAATCCAAATCAACCGAATGATCCGTATGCTTTCCTGGGAATTCCCAAAGTGAGTGTTCACCTATAGGCCAAAGCATGTCTTCTTGAAAGTATACAAACTTGAACCACTTTGATTTGTCACAGCATTCATTTGGTTACGTGCTAGATGAATGCAATCTAAACATCATTCGCTTAATTATTATAATTTAGTACACAAGACTAAACCTCCTATTTGGTTCTTACACTTAATCATATTTAAGTCAACTATACCTCTTCATCCTCATACCTTGGAAATTTTATCACCCTTATTATCATTTGCAAGAGATTTAAACCCTTAGACCTTACCCCTCAAGAAATGGAAGCTACTTGAATAGGTGAAGCACACCCTAGGGCCACAAGACACAATCCCTAACGATTCTCACCATAACCATGAGTTCAAATAATAATGTTAATGGTACATGATGGCTGGAAGAGTGAGTGTAAGCCCATGGAAGATTCTGACGAAGGAAAGACTGAGTACTTCAGTGTATCCCTCGTGACCCACCTCTCTTTCCTAGGAATCCTTTTCGTGGGTACACTACTTATAGGTCAAGTGTTACTCCCGATATATTATTATAAGAAATCGGTGTTATGATTAGTCTTACGACCTTTTCGTGCTAGACATGGTCTCTTACCCTCCTCATTCCCCGAGAATCACCCTGAAGCAGAGTCAACACAAGAGGAAGGCTTTGGGTCCAAGTCACCAGAAAACTAGTCACCAACACGACTATCTTCCAGATCCATGTTCGACCATAGAGCAGATTGGCTTAAGAACAAGTTTGAGACTCCGAGCAGTTGAAGCTCCACCTCCGAGAGACCCTTATGTAGCACCTAACCTTTACCATCCAGACCTAGGAGCAGGACAAGCGAAGAAACCTACCAGTGCCTTAGGAATTCCAGCTAATACCGCTCACCTATATGTAGGGACCGCAGAGTTTCTGAGGCAAGGAATGGAGACCAAGAGATACTTGATGCACATATGGAGATAACTAGGACTGAAGCCCGGTTTGCAATACGAATAACCACAACGATGTTCGTCTTGGTGCACATCTACTTCCTGGTGGAGAAACTATCTGAGAAGTTAGCCGGATATTCTATTTTACGTTTTCTTAAAATTTAAATTGAAACCCATAACCTGTAACCAAATATAAATGATATTATTGTTGGCTCTCCTTAATGGTTGACATCTAAAATCTTCTTTGAAAACTAATTATTTTGTTATTTCCCGATTTAACTAATATAGTTATTTTGTTCAAACAAAACCTTTATCAAACTCTTAGTTTATAGATTTTATCTAGAGTATAAACTATTTACAAACCCCCTTTACCTCGCAAAGAAGCTTAATACCAGTCTTGTACAAATGATTTTATAAAAGTAATAACAAGTATTTCATCCTTTTTATGATGACTTGATTAACTATTTTATTATGACTTGTTATTTCGTTAAACTAATTATTATTTAAATTTTGACTTATTTATTAAATAATAAGGCCATTATTATCTTTTGAAACATTTGCTTTATGATAATCAAATTAAAAGGTTTTTATTTATCCAATTATCCATCCGCCCAAATTATTATTCCATTTATTAATTTACAAACAAGAGTACAAATTTCAAATTACCCGTTTATTTATAAACAAAAAGCATAAATTAGATATTCATATACACATTATGCTGAATACCTGCAAAAGCTTCCCATCACCTTGCACCTTCCGGAATGTATGAGCTTACTAGTCATTTCAAGGTGATGAATCATTTCGCGTAGGCGTTAACCACCCATATAAACCTCAACGAAAATGGAAAACTTAAAACCCAACTACCTACATGATAGATGAATGTCAAGCAACATGCCTGGCTGCAAAACTCGATCACCTATGAAATTTGATAGCTTACGTTACTCATGAGAGTTGATTACTTACATATGAACGTTCACATTATACGTGAAAACCAATTTGTTTACTTCATAGACGAAACTTAATTAGTCACATTATACACGAAACTTGGTTGTTTGCAATATGCAAGATACTAGATTGATCACATCACACTTGAAACTTACTCGTTTGCAATATACATGATACTAGCTTGTTCACATGATACAGATACTTGGTTGTTTACAATATATATGATACTAGATTGATCACATTATAGACGGAACTTGATTACTTGCAACATGCACGACACTAGATTGTTCACATGATACGTGATACTTGGTTAATTACAATATGCATAGTACTATATTATTCACGCTATACATGAAACTTGAGTGCCTACATTACACACGAAACTAGATTGTTTACATTGTTTACAATAAATTGCCCACTATATACATGAAGCATGATCGTTCACTTTATCCATGAAACTTGATAGCTATAAACTTTAAGCTACTCGGGGTTTGACGTATTCTTGTTCAAACACGAGAAAGCTATAAACTTTGAGTTACTCGGGGTTTAACGTATTCTTGTTCAAACACGAGAGAGCTATAAACTTTATGGATAACCTGGAGGGTGTGCCATCTACTTAGGGCACCCATGTATGGGGTTGTGTCAGTCTTTACTCCCTGATTGACTTTACCATCTAGACACACAATTACTCACTAGCAACTCATGTATGAAAACAATAATAAAGTAAATGTTTTTTATATTCCCCCACCTCTCTACCCACACGTAATAGAACGATCTATATGGACCATACGGCGATTTGAGTAATTACGGGTGCACACGTAATTATAAAAATCAGCGCATGGAAAACATAGTAAATTCTGTCGTGTGCGATGACATAAAACCTATGGTGAAATAAACTAACGAAACTAACGGAATATGATAAGGGCATAGTAGATATACCGCTGCTACATCCTATATATATATATGTGCTCTTGTCATATTATAAGAAGTAACGTTGTCCGTATTCATGTAGGGATTTCCTATTACTCTAACCTTGACTAGTAGTTCTGAAATCCTTATCCAGTGACATCATTCGAACATCTTAGACTATATCTTAAACAAGTTTAGATCTAAAAGTTTCCATCATCCTCATTACAAGTGATGCATTCCATCATTTGAATAAAAAAAAATCATTCTCGGGCAATCTTTTCCATATTTCCACTCAAACAAAATCCACTACCACCATCCATACCTCACACGATGACCTGACCTAAAACTTGTCATCAACTATACTCCTAAAACCGAAAAGAAAGCTAGTTGAGAATCCAAACACATGTCTCTTCCTTAGACCCTTCTCCTAAATAATTTCGGGACGAAATTTTCTAAAGTAGGGGAGACTGTAATCTCCAGGAAATTTCCCGCTTTTATTTTAACTTTTCCGGCAACGTAAGTTCATTATTTTGGTGAATCGCATTTATGAAGAACCTTAATTACCTACTTCAAATTCATAAGTAATAAATATTTATGTTATATGCTTTGTAAATAATTGTCACCATCCTATTCCATAAATATATAGGTACATACTAAGCCATTTCTAAAACTATATATATACACACATGATATAAATAATTTATTATGAAAATATAACATTGCTAGTATTTTTAAATTACTAAAGGTAAATAAAACAAATAAATATATAATTATATCTATAAACATATTAAATATGAATTATGATGAAATGAAGTCATGAACATAAAATTTATGAGCACTTAAGTTGAAATATGTTATGAAATTAAAAACTATTTTTCATATTTTGCAATCTTAATCCCTATAACAAATTAAATTTTGTAAATAAGCCCATGATACTACCCTATAAATAGACCCTCATTCTTCCCTCATTCTCACACCAAATCAAGTTCTAATCTCTCTCTCAAGATTCAAAGTCGTTTCCATATTCATAAGTAAGTTCTTATATTCTTGCTTGTTCATACTTTCCTTTAAAAATCTCTCATAACTAGCTATATCTATGATCCCTAACATGTTTATGTTATAATCATAGACCTATCCAAGATCAAAAGCCCTATTTTAATTAAAATTGTGTCAAACTTTTATTTAAAAGCTTGGTTGATCATTCTTACTCCTTTCAATTTCAAAAATTATGTTTTTACTAAAAATCCTTATTTTCAAATTAAATTATTTAATATTCAAATTCTATCTTTACATAAACTTATATTTTCACTTTAGCACAAATACTTTCCAAACACAAACAAAACTTGGTTAAGTATGCAAATAGAGTAAATTTCAAACCAGTATGTAGTTATCTAACAAACATTAAAGTTCTGGCTAGGAAAAGACGGGGTTCTGATCCGACCAACTCCTTCCTAGAAACTTTTCTGTTGGAGGTACTACTCTGGAATGATAACCATTCTAGTGTATAACAACCACTTTCAACTAATTATGATTATGATTATAAACTCATTTCTTTATAAATATTTATACAAACTTTTATATAATTTATTTTTATTATATGAGAACATTTAAAACTCAATTATATACTTTTATTTAATAATTAATTATGGTTTAATTATTAATTAATTAAAACATTATTATACTTTAAATTTTGGTTTAATTACCAACTAATTAAATCATTATTTTTAACACTTGTTTTTTCATAAATCAAATGAAAGGTTTCATTCATTTATTTATGTAGTAAATTATTTAATTACTCAACTAATTATTACTCATTTATTTATTTATCTATCTATCTATTAATTTATGCAATTACAAATAAAAGAAAACTAGTCATTTATTTATTTATATATTTATTTACAAACAAAAGAAACCTAATTATTTATTCATACGTTAATATAATTATTACAAACAAACAACATCGTTATTAATTCTTTCACTTATTACAATACAAATATTTATCAAAGATTTACATAAAATATTATTTGCAACTCAAATAATTATTTTTAAAATGAGGACACTCACATCAATCTCCTCGCATAATAGGATTCTCTATTTCAGTTGTACAAATCATTGATATATATGTTCCATCAAACATAGGTTAACCTTGTGATTAGCTAGAACATTTGTGCAATATACTTGTGTGACATCCAAGCTACTCATTGCAAGGTGAGTTTACATAGCCCCTTTTTACTGTTTTTGCTTTTGGGGTGAAACATGTTATCAACTTTATCTATTTAAACAATTCAATATCTATGTTCTTGTGCTTGATCTTTATGCTTTATATTTGAACTACTTGGTGACCATTTCATGTGTTTCATGCCAGTACATTCATTAACTTGCAGCCCAAGCCTAAGGTAGTACCTAACATGATCATTTATATGGGAAACTGAAACTATAACTTACCACAAGACCTTGGCGGGTTTTGTTGGGTATCAACTATAACTTGGAGTATCCGCTTGCACCCTTTTTCAAAATGGCAATCGGTGGGATTGCGTATCTAGTTTTCTATTATCAGGCTTGAATTGTACGCTTAGAACCTTGTATGTTTTCACATATATGCTTTAGACATGCTTTGAACATATTGAATTGTAAACCTACTTAACTTTTGTTTGGTGTCAAAACCTATGTTACTCACCAACTACTTGTAGTTGACATTTACTCACATGTTTCAGGTGCACCAGTTTGAGGACACTACTTGATCACTTAGGACATTGGACCTAGCTCTATTAAAGATTAAATTCAAATTATATCATATTTGAACGCTTTATTATCCATTTCTACTTGTAACGGATGCGTTTAATTTTGATGAATAAATATTGTCACATTTAATAGATGATCGTGTGCTTATGAACAACCGCGTCAGCCCTGGCGTATAATCCGCCACCGGCCGGGGTGTGACACCCCAACTCTCCACAGTTGTGGCACCTAGGCTTCACCGGGCAGTCACGTGATTGGTGGCCAAACTTGCCACACCTAAAGCATCCCGCCTGCCCAGCTCTGCACTCTCCTCTGTGCCTTTTTCCCACATTTTCCACATAGACCCTTCGCTTCTAACCTTGACCTCGTATCACTAGGACCCTGAAGGTCCTCCCTAGTCCGCTTAGCCGCCTGTTTCTTAGGCGCTTCATAAATGACTTCAGAGGAAATGTCATCATAGACAACTCCGCTCAGAACAACCACCGACTCAAAGGTACTCGATATTTGGTCTTTACAAAGGTACGTATCTTTGGAGGCAACCCCTGAACATAATAATGAATCCTCCTCTCCTCTGTGGTTACAAGACGAGGCACCATGTGTGCCAGTTCGTTGTACTTGGAAGTGTATTGCTTGTGAGTCATGAGTCTGGCTTGCAAAGTTAGGAACTCTCTCTCCACCTTGTGGACTTTATTCTTGGGGCTGAACTTCTCAATTACTAACGCTTTCAGATCATTCCACCTCATTAGCTCGACCACTTATTCACCCTTAGCCTGTTTCACAGTCTCCCACCAGCATGCTGCCTCTCCCTTCAGTGACTTTGCTGCGAACCTGACCGCTTGATCCGGTCGGCAGTCACTGGGGCGGATGGTGGATTCCATGCCATTGATCCAATCTAAAGTATCAGCTGCTTCTTTCTCCCCAATTAGCTTAGGGGGATCACAACCACGAAATGCCTTGTAATCGCATCCGCGAGTAGGCGGTGCAACATTATCCACCAGAACTGGTCCTCCCATGGCTGGGAGCACCATTGGCCCTTCAGTGGCTGGGATTAAGTTGAGGTTCTCCTTGGCCTTCCTCAACGCTTCGTCTAGTATGGCATGTAAGGTTTCCTTCAGCAGTCGTATGAATTCCCGGTCGAGAGCTGCTTATACGGCTGGTCATCTCCTTTCGCATGTTCAACATTGTGCTGACTAATCTCCGTCTCAGTATGGGTAGTGTGAACACTCCCCTCAATCTCTTGGTTTGTGCTAGATCCACCGCGGCGGCCTGTACGTCCACCACGTCTTCCTCCTCCACCTCCTCTAGTTCCTCCATGTCTAGCCATTTCTAACTAAAAGATAGAGAACAAAGGGATTTAATTTCGTCATGTTAGGGAATATGTAGAACACAATAAGTAAGGTAAGATGTTAATATACACTGGCCATCTGCAATTAACCATTATATCACTTCTTGTTTTCTATTTATTCGCTTTCATGATTCCACTAAAACCTCTATTCTTATCTTGACACTCTAAAACAAGGAAAGAAACATTACTTACTATACACTTTTGGTGCTTTGGTTTGAGTTACCCGTTACTGGCATTCGCTACTTGGTCCCATTCTCAGTTTAAGTCTGGACATCGGGATGTCCAAATCTCTCAAACTACGGCTCTGATACCAACTTGTAAGGTCCCAAACCCGGGAGGCCTCACGTATTGGATTTACTCATCAACACATAGCACTTTAAACATAAGGCATTCATTAACACAGCGGAAACGATTTAAAACTTCAACATACGCAGTGGAAACATAAACATGTCTAATACAATTTGTCTTTAACAACATCAAATTAAAACATAACATAAACGTAAAAGGGATGCCAGACGTTGATCTTCGGGAAACTGTTCTCGCTAAGCCAAGCATCTACTGCACCTGCACTTAACTGATATGCATATTAAAAATCAGCAACGATGAGTGAGTTCTAACGTTTACTTTAAATCAATTATGCAAAAGATTTACTAATACATACTGCCCTTAAGGTAAAACTTTACATACTTCACTTTTCAAAAACAATTTAAAACATTCATAAGGTAGCCGTCAATCCCTTGTCATTGTTTATACTGCCCTCGTGATCAATACCGCTTAACCGTCAATTCTTATCACTGCTGGTATTGTCCTCGTGATCAGTACCACTTATCCGCCACATCCTTGTCACTACTGGTATTGTCCTCGTGACCAATACCGCTTAGCATGATGTTGTCCTCGTGATCAAAAACTGGTATTGTCCTCGTGATCAATACCGCTCATCATGGTTTGGTCCTCGTGACCAATTGATGTTGTCCTCGTGATCAACACCACACGACACGATGTTGTCCACGTGAACAACACCGGGTATTGTCCTCGTGATCAATACCGCTTAACTGGTACATGGGGGATTGCGTAGTCCCCCGAGCAACCACCGTCACTCATCCCAATTGTACAACTGTTAACGAGCCATCAAGACTCTAACTAATGGGTAGCACCCATATCTGGAATCCTCTACAAGTAACATCTATCCCAAGGACCTTATCCAACTGCTTCACTTCCCATAGTAAGACTGTTCACTTTCTGTTCATAAACTTTCTTTAATTTGATGATACTAAACATATATCATACCTTTGTTTATGTATATGAAAATATAGTAAACGCTTACCAATGATATAATTATACTTTACTGGAACATAACTTGTCATAAATATCATGCCTTTGTTTATGTATATGAAAATATAGTAAACGCTTGCCAATGATATAACTATACTTTACTCAAAACGTACATTTGGCTCTTTTAAACTTGTTACAAAAATACATCTTTCACTTTGTTTATTAATATAAAAATATGTAATAAACGCTTTACACTAAGTATTCACACCACCCCTAAAGAAGGCAAAAAGGGATTAGAACTCACCTGGTATCTTAGCTGGAATGGTCTACCGGATCTCACACAATCTTAACAATCATAACAATTCAAAACGTATCAGACTTAACTCGACATTAAACGGTTTCACCATTTCTGGCTAGACGAACTTAAGGCTAAGTTCACCTCTTTCTATCCAGAAGAACATACTGACTTCACTAACCAGCTATATATACCCATAGACTTGATGCATGAGCACATAGCAATTGCAGGGCCTTGTTCTTGCGTACATAATAAGTGCGCATACTTCGTTCTTGCGTACTTGATAAGTACGCAGGCTTTGCTTCTTGCGTACTTGATAAGTACGTAGGACCTACTTGCGGGCAGCCTTCTTCCCCGCAAAAACCCTAACTTTTTCATGCAGATCTGACCTCGTCAAGATCCGAACTTTTTACGTTCAAAACATGTGTTTTCTAACCAAGAGTCTAAATCTATACTTTGTTTCCATTTTTAAACATAAAAACCCAACCTTTACCCGATTTTTCTTCAAAACCCAACTCATAACAAAAACTCAGATCTAGGAGAATCGGTTACCTGTAAACGCTTCTTCTTCACAGCTAAACGTTCCAGATACGTATGCCTACGATCCTCTGAGCTTGGATTCGAAAACTGGGACTTTCTCTCTCTAGGCTTTCTCCCACCTTCTCTCTCTAGAAAACGAAAATAGTGTTGGAAGTGCGGGTTTAGGGCTGGTCTTTAGGCTTATAAGGGGCCCAAACCCCCTTCCATTCTCGGCCCATACACCCGACCCAAGCCCTCTATCCTTTTTCTTTTAAACTTCTTATTCTCGTGAACTATTCCGTGTCCTAAAGCTCGGGATGTTACACTGTGTCTTCAATTGGCTCACAGTATCAGCAGTCTCTCTAGTTGCAAAGTACATAAACTCTTCATCTACGAAGTTATAGTCTCTCGATGGCTTGAGTTTAGGTGTCTCTGGAATCTCTTTTCCTTTGCCTTTACTAGCTTATAGACTTGAAACTGGTACTCAGGATCTTCAAATCCTGGTGGTTGATTCACATAAACTTCATCTTTAACAACCCCCATATAAAAATGCGGTTTTCACATCCATTTGATATACCTTGAATTTCATATATGAAGCATAAGCTAAAAAAAATCGGATAGCTTCAATTCTGGCCACAGGTGCAAAGACATCATCATAATCCAACCCTTCTTCTTGATAGAAACGTTGCACAACCAATATGGCTATGTTACGCACAACAATCCTGCGATCATCTATTTTGTTCCGAAACACCCATTTTGTACCAATGGGTTACTTTCCTTTCGGCAAATCCACCAAATTCCAAACATTTAATTTCTTGAACTGCAAAAGTTCTTCCACAATGCTTCAATCCAATTTGAATCTTGAAGTGCAATGGTAACATTTTTGGGTTCCTCTTGAGATATGAAGCATGAATACAAGCAAATGTTTATAACTCCTGATAGACTTCTTGTTCTCACTCCTTCCTCAATTGATCCAATTATATTTCAACAGGATGGACATAATTTATTCGATGAGATTGAACATCTGCTACGTGAGCTGTCACAGGAAAATTTGTGATATCGATTTCATGATTGGTCCTCAACATGTAAGGGTAATCAGTTTACCTTATAAAACAGTCTAAACTTAGAAGAATTCTTTGAAGTTAAAAGATTTCGACCGAAATCTTTTCCGATCGAAATCGTTTTCGGACGAAATACATTTCGACCGAAATATATTTTGGACAAATCCATTTCTTGCCTTCTTAGTATAAATACTTGTATAGTTTGAACATTGTAAGGAGGGGACTTCATTTGATATATCAATAAAGAGTTGAGATTTACACCTTTAATTATGTGTTTCTGATTCTACCTCGTTTCTTGATTCTTGTATCGATGTATTGAATCTGCTATGAATAACAGGTTTCATCAAGATAGTTGAAAATCATGTTGGAACTAATTGTAGGCCATCGCATAGTCTGAAGTCAGAAGAATTCTTTGAAGTTCAAAGATTTCGACCGAAATCTTTTCCGATCGAAATTGTTTTCGGACGAAATACATTTCGATCGAAATGTATTTCGGGTAAATCCATTTCTTCTCTTCTTAGTATAAATACTTGTATAGTTTTAACATTGTAAGTAGGGGACTTCATTTGATATATCAATAAAGACTTGAGATTCACACCTTTAACTATGTGTTTCTGATTCTACCTCGTTTTCTTGATTCTTGTATCGATGTATTGAATCTGCTACGAAATAACAGGTTTCAACAAGTGGTACCAGAGATTTCGGTGCTCGATTTTGGGGTTTTCTAGCAAGATTCAAGTGTTCTTCAAGTTTTCTACAAGTTTTCACATTTTCAAGATTCAAAAGCCTTCAATTTGCATCAAAATTCACACCATTGTTGAAGATTTATGATATAAAGCGATGGAAAATCAATTTGGGATTAATTTGAGGGTTTAAGGGGTTGATTTGATTATTTTTGGAAGTTTTGGTGCATTTTCGGGTTCAAACATCATGAATCGTCTGAAATCTCCTAGAAGCGTCCGGAATATTTTTTTGACCAAAAAGTCTACCCAAAAACTTTTTGATCGAAACGTCTGCCCAAAAACCTTTTTTGATCGAAAAGTCTGCCCAAAATCTTTTTTGATCGAAAAGTCTGCCCAAAATCTTTTTTGATCGAAAAGTCTGTCCGAAATCGTTTTTAGTCGAAAACTTTTTCGTCCAAAACCTTTTTCCTTAGAAAATTTTTCACCTCCAAAAAAAAAATAAAAAATTGGAGGATGTTTACACCTATGTTTTGGGTTGTTTATGAAAAAATGAGGAGATAAAAAAAATAAAAAATAAAAAATCTTGATGGCTGACGAAGGGTGTGCATATAAGGTTTTTGTAAATGGACTGAGGTATATTCATTCAGATCTTGTTGAAACATTATATGTGAATAAGGAAGATAAGAAAAGACAGGCAAGACAAGACACATTAATGAAAAGATATCAAGTGTTCGCACGTGCTGAAGGAGAATCTTTGACAGACCAGTATCACAGATATGTGAAATTGATAAATAATCTGAAGGATGTTGATATTGAATATGACAAATCAGAAGTCATGGATAGTTTTCTCAATGCTCAACCAGAAGAGTGGATGATGTATAAATTGTACATCAGAAATAGAGGACTAAAATTTAACATATTAGAGCAAAGTTACAATTCGATGCACTCAAAGCAGATAAGGACATAATAGTGATCAAAGGTGGATACGGTTATGATTTTCAAGGAAATTGTAAGCGTATAGAATCCAACTTGGTTGTTGAAGCAATGAAAGAATCAGAGGAACTTAAAACTTATTCTGAACTACTCAATGAAAATATGTGTTATGTGGAGTGTTTTGAGAAAATTGCTGATTACAAGAAACAAAAAACTTCTGATGGATGCATTGAAACATTCACATACTACAAACAAGTTTCTAAAAGATCGTGAGAAAGAGTATAAAAAGAAAGATTGATGATTGTGTTAAATAAAATTCTCACGTGAAGTTTCAGTTAAAGAGAAAGAATTATGAAATTCAACTATTGATTGCTGACAGAGAAAAGAAAAGAAATTGCTGACCGAGAAGATGGAAAAGGTAGCAAATACAACAATTAAGGTTGATAAAATACACATTTTAGGAAAATGGCTAGTGGGATCATTGAGGATCAAATACATGACAAAGTAAAGTCTGGGCTTGGATATAAAAGCACTGGTGAAAACATTGAGGCTCAATTTAATGATAAGTGAATAGTGAAGTTGGATATAAAAATGTTCCTCCTCCATTTACTACAAATGAGTTTTATTCACATATGCCTCAACCATACATTCCCGAGCCGTTTTGTCAAATGTTTATCCTTTTTTTGAGCCAAAGAGAAATTCCGAAGCAAATAAAGTTGAATCGAAGATTCCAAGAGATCTTGCTTCTGATGATGATTGTGTCAGTGACAAATCTGAAAAAAGTCAAGAATGTGTGGAATTTTTTGACAATAAGGGTGGCTTAGGGTTCAAGAAAGAGAGTCCACTTAATGCTAATTCCATCCCCTTTTTTTCAAATAAATTTGCTCCGCTTATGTTTGTTAAAGAGGGAGTAGAAAAGTCAAAAGTTGAAGAACATAAGTCTAAAGACAAGTCAGCAACTCAAAAGGGGACTTATCAAAGAACATGTCCTGTTTTGAAGAAATGTTTCAGTTGTCGAAAGCAAGGTCATTTGTCAATAGATTGCTGCATCAAGAAACACAAGTCTCACAAGCAAAAGGTTGTTTCTCAACCTTAGAGAAAGTTTCAAGAAAAGTTGTTAAAGCTTTTAATTGGTTGAAGATGTTTTGGACGTCAAAACCAAAACAAGATTGGTAGGTCAAAGCTAAACCAAGACAAGTTTGGAGAGTTAAAGCTTCGAGTCCATGATCTAACTTTGATGATGCAAAGTGTATGGGGGAGCTTGGCAGAATTCCCGTGTTTTGATATGAAATGGCCTAGGGGGAGATTGTTAGAACTAATTGTAGGCTATCACATATAAAACAGTCTGAAGTCAGATGAATTCTTTGAAGTTAAAAGATTTCGACCGAAATCTTTTTCGATCCAAATTGTTTTCGGACGAAATACATTTCAACCGAAATGTATTTCGGACAAATCCATTTCTTGTCTTCTTAGTATAAATACTTGTTTAGTTTGAATATTGTAAGGAGGGGACTTCATTTGATATATCAATAAAGACTTGAGATTTACACCTTTAACTATGTGTTTCTGATTCTACCTCATTTCTTGATTCTTGTATCGATGTATTGAATTTGCTACGAATAACAGGTTTCAACACCCATTACCCCGTACCTTAATTCCACACATAGCACATAACACATAATCACATAATTCACATAAACGTTTATCTAAGGTACGTGTCCAGTGTACTTACATTATCCTCGGGTAGTTCCTAAGTTCATTCCTTGTCTAAACGCTTCTCTAAACTTGAACCGTACTCGCAGCGTACCGCACTGACACTTAAACGCACCGCACTGGGCCCCTTGCTCCTTCTCAATTTCGTGTGTTTGTGTGTGAGAAAGTGTATGGCCAACTCCATCTATTTATAGGTTGAGATGAGACCCATGTCTGACCGACATATAAAAGCATATCGGTCCGACATCCACATATCGGACCGACTTATAAAAGCATATCGGTCCGAAATCCACATATCTGACCGACATATAGAAGCATATCGGTCCGACTTGGGGTAGAGTCATCAGACACGCGTCATAACCTCCTGATTTGCTTTGGGAACACATGTCGGACCGTTATGGTTTAGGATATCGGTCCGATATACCTCATATTCAGATTCTCCTCATCGAAATACCCCATTTACATATATTATGGCTCCCGTAACTCATTTTCTAGTTTGGGATATGCCTATATGAAGTTTTGGTCTATTTCTGGGCGAATAGTCTTTCTGTTTCGCATCCAGTTAAGTTCTTAGGTCATGTTTCTTAACCGAGATTCATCCTAACTTATTATTTTTCATTTCCATTTCCCCCATTAAGCTTTTGGTATCGCGTTTCGTTACCGATACCATTGGTAGCTTTACGTTTAATGTCCATTTGACCGTTAACCGTTTACGGCTGGATTTTTGGGATATTACAAGTGGTCATTGTGCTTCAGTATTATTTTATTCGGGTTAAAGTAAAAGTTTCATTGCCACAAATTTTTCTAACAGAAGAAAAAGCACAGTTAGAACCATCACGAAAACTTTCGAAATAGAAACTGTTGTTGGTAGAATCACAAAAATAGTTAAAGTAAAAGTTTCATTGCCACAAATTTTTCTAACAGAATAAAAAGCACAGTTAGAACCATCACGCAAACTTTTGAAATAGAAACTGTTGTTGGTAGAATCACAAAAATAACACAAGCCGTAGAAAAATGCATGATAGGAATCGAAGGTCATAAATTTCTTGCTAGGTTATTCCATAATGCCTTCGGGGTACTTCTTCGAACAAAAGGAACAGAATATGAGGCAGAGGCGATGGTTAGAACTCTTAAAGGACTATGATTGCGGAATCATATACCATCCTGGAAAGCAAATGTGGTGACTGATGCTCTAAGACGGAAGGACGTGCCAGCTCCGATTAGAGTGAAAGCCTGCCAACTGGTGGTAACACCATATGTTATGACGGAGATTGAGAACGCTCAAGTTAAGGCACATAAGGAAGGGAACATAAAGAAGGAAAGAATGGTTGGTCAACAGGAAAATTTGGAATTTTACACCCTTGGTGTTAGGACACGTTTCAGATGGGTATGGATACCTATGGGTGGCGATCTTAGAACCAAAATCCAGATG
This sequence comes from Smallanthus sonchifolius, assembly GCA_023525975.1. Taxonomy (NCBI): domain Eukaryota; kingdom Viridiplantae; phylum Streptophyta; class Magnoliopsida; order Asterales; family Asteraceae; genus Smallanthus; species Smallanthus sonchifolius. Next base: position 18,582,112 of record CM042033.1, read on the forward strand.
AGGTTCATAACTCCCGCTACTCTATCCATCCCGATGCCACAAAAATGTATCAAGACCCGAGGAAAGAATATTGTTGGCGTGGAATGAAGAACGATGAGACAAAGTACGTTAGCAAGTGTCTAACTTGCTCACAAGAACGATGAGACAAAGTACGTTAGCAAGTGTCTGACTTGCTCACAGGTAAAGACTGAACACCAGAAACCATAGGGGAAGACATTACCATGGACTTCATAACCAAGCTACCTCGTACAACTACAGGTTATGACACCATTTGGGTAATTGTGGACCGTTTGATGAAGAGTGCTCATTTCCTACATATTCGAGAGATATTTATGTCAGAAAAGTAAGCTGAAGTATTTATCGTGGAAATTGTAGCACGACATGGAGTGTCGTTGTCGGTTGTATCCGACCGAAACACACGACTCACGGCGAGTTTCTGGAAAAGATTTCATGAATCGATGGGCACATGGTTACATATCAGCATGACATATCACCCACAGACGGATGGTCAGTCTGAAAGGACCATTCAAACGCCGGAAGACATGCTCCATGCTTGTATTATAGATTTCGGTGGTAGTTGGGACATTCACCTTCCATTAGCAGAGTTCTCCTACAACAATAGTTACCCCGTAACGATAGACATGTCGCCTTATGAGATGTTGTATGAGAGAAGGTGAAGGACCCTGGATTGTTTGGGAGAGATAGGTCAGAAGGAATTGGGAAATCTCGAAGATGTTAAAGAGACACATGAAAAGTTTGATCAGATCAAAGCGCGAATGAAGGCCACTCAAGATCGCTAGAAATCCTACGCGAATAAAAGGCGAAGGCCAATTGAATTTAATGTTGGGGACCGAGTAATGTTGATAGTGTCTCCTTGGAAAGGAATTATACGATTCAGGACGAGAGGAAAGTTAAGTCCGACGTTCGTCGGACCGTTTCAGATATTGGCACGGGTTAGGGAAGTCGCATATCCGTTGGAGTTTCCTAACGAGTTAAGTGGAATTGATCCTACGTTCCACGTATCACACTTGCTGTTACACCCCGACCGACGACGGATTATACGCCAAGGCTGGCGGGTTGTCCAAAAGCACATGATTAACTATTTTAAATGTTTCAATATTTATTCCATCATATTAAGTATTCCTTACAAGTAAATAAGATATACATTATACAACAGAAACATAACATAATCAAAATTTGGATTTAATTTAACTAAGTGCAAAGTCCTATATGATCAAGTCTTGTCCTCAAACGGGTGTACCTGAAACATGTGAGTAAATGTCAACTACAAGTAGTTGGTGAGTAACATAGGTTTTGACAACAAACAAAGTTAAGTATATTTTATAATTCAATATGTTCAAAGCATGTCTAAAGCATATATGTGAAAACACACAAGGTTCCAAGCGTACAGTTCAATCTTGGTAATGGAAAACTAGATACGCAATCCCACTGATTGCTATTTTGAAAAAAGGGGCAAGAGGATACCCAAGTTGTAAGTTGATACCCAATAGAAACCCGCCAAGGTTTTGTGGTAAGTTATAGTTTTGAATTCCCGTATAAATGATCATAAAAGGTACTACCTTAGGCTTAGGCTGCAAGTAATGAATGTACTGATATGAACACATGTAATGGTCACCAGGTAGTTCAAGAAATAAAGCAAAAAGATCACAGCATAAGAACATAGATATTGAATTATGTAAGTAAAGCGTTTGTAAACATGTTTCACCTCAAAAGTAAAAATTGTAAAAATGGGCTATGTAAACCCACCTGTAATAAAGCTTGATAATTACGCAAATTTATTGTTGTTGTTGAACGAGTGTTCTAGTTAACCACAATATTAACCTATGTTTGCCAAAGTATGATGGGTCAATAATTTGTACATATTTAATATAGAAATGATTAAAAGAAATAAGAACGGGACGATTGGGATTTTAGGATTTGGGAACGAGTGAACAGACGGAATGATATTAAAGATTTGATTTGTTACGATAATAATTAAGTGTATAAATCAAGTTACAAGAGAAAAATATTTTATAAATTTTTATTTACAAAAACTTGGTGTCATAAATAGTGATTTCCAATTAAATGTCTTATTAAGATAATGTGGAAATAATAATATTTTATATGAATATCGGTTGAAATAAATAAGTTAATTAGAGTTTGAGAAAGTATTAATAATAATATAGTGATAGATATTCTATTACAACGATTAATAAAATCGTTGTTATTAGTAAAAATATATTATAGATTTAATTGTTACTAAATATTTATATCCTTTAGTTTAATTGGACTTATGACATGTACATAAAATGACAATGTTCATCATGTTTCGAAATTCATAGCGTTAATGAAAAGAAGATATATATATATATATATATATATATATATATATATATATATATATATATATTTGTACCGGTGATAATAACTATACATTTCATAAACGTTTATAAAACAATTAGATCCTTTAATCTTAACTTAATAATATTACATAATTATGGGTGTGTGAAAAGTACAAGATTAATAACAAGAAAAAAAAATAAAAAGAGGACAGCTACAGGTCTTGAACCTGAGACCTTTTGCTATGAGATAAGGGCTTAAACCATTAGACCAAGGAGACCCTTTTGGTTTTAGAACTGGACCAAAATGATTTAAATCCTTTTTTCCATTTGTCATCTTCCCCAAACATACAAGCCTTTCCCAGATTCATTCCAAAACCCTAATCGGTTTGTGTAAACTAGAAACAACCCAAATGGGACGCGATTAAAGGGAAAAAAAGTACCTGGAGTCGAAAACCACAAGGATTAGAGTCTCATAGACGATGAGTTAACCCTCTAGGAGTTCCTCGCGTCGCTCGGAAAACGGAAAAAGAATGGACGAATTTTTTGAGGTCTAGAGGCTTGTAATCGATGTAATTAGGTAAGGTGGTGTGATAATAACGCGTTACAGTCGTTATATGAGTGGGATCGACGAAAGTTGAAGCCGAATCGTAAGTTCTTGAATGCTCAAACCGTAACCCCCCATTTGGGCTTCAAAAACGTAATTGCTAAACTCTATAAACCGATTTCTGGTTCTAAATGATTGTTAATACGTGGTGAAACGCTTCTGAGGAGGAATGAATTCCATAATACGGATATTGATTGCTCTAGAACCTGATTTTGACTTTTATAGGTCAAAGTTTGAGTAAAGCATTGTTTCAGGGTTCAATACCATTAAAGGAGGTTCAAAACTAGGTTGAGGGGGTTCAAAGCTCCTTTATTTAGCTTTTAATTCTTTAAAAATTTATAAAGCTTATAAATATCTAAAATATTATTTGTTTTTACATATAAAGGAGAAACTTTATACAATTACAAAGTTGGTTTATTTGGTAAAATCGAATGTATACATATATTTACACATTTATTCATAAATATATATATATATATATATATGTATATATATGTATATATATATACAATAAAGAAAAATAAGATGTAAACGCATGATTTAAGTTCATCGGTTGTACTCTTATAAAACTAGAAATCGTATGCTTAGTTTGTTGGGTATAATTCAAATATATATTTGTATATATATTTACACATAAATCTATCTATATCTATATGATGAAAAAAAAGTGTAGATACATGGTTGGTAACTCTCGTGTTTCACTTTAATATATACTTATCATAACATAACGTTTGCTTATATAATTATATATATAAATATATTTAAATGAGTTATAGAGGCAAAGTATGTAATGCAAGGTTGAGAAATTGAATATATATATATATATATATATATATATATATATATATATTTACAATGATAATAATGGGACATGAGGTTTTTGATCAAGTACGGGATTGAATGGATTTTTATTATTGTAAAAATAAAATAAAAAATATAGCCGGGAAAATCACGGATGTTACAGTATCACCAATTTGAGGGAATTTCGTCCCGAAATTCAACTGGTGGAGGCTACGGAATCATGAAAAGATGTGGATATTTGTGCTTTATTTGATCTTCATGTTCCCAGGTAAACCCGGGGCTACGTTTGGATTTTCAATGAACTCTGCCCGTCAGTTTGAGGGTATAATTGATAAAACGATTCAAGTTCGATACTCAAAGTCAGTCATGGATGATGATAGTTGGTTCGAAGGGGATTAAAGAGGAAATTGTCGAAGCAAATTTTGGTCTCCAAAGATGGGATGCATCACTTGGGACGGAAACAATGAGAGTTTGATGGTTAAGGCTTGTTTAGGATATAATCTAATACGTTCAACAGGTATTACTAGGTAGAGATAGAAAAAGCTTACGTGACACGAACAACGCTACCTCTGACAATATGGAAGGAAACTTATATATAGGATGTACTAGAGGCATATCCACCATGCCCTTACCATATCACATTAGTTTCGTTACTGTATATCACTATAGGTTTTATGTCATTATACACGACAGAATTCACTATGTTTTCCATCCGCCGACTTTTATAATTAAGTGTGCACCCGTAATTACTCAAATCGTCGTATGGTCCGTATAGATCATTCTATTGTGTGTGGGTACATAGGGGATAGAAGATCACTAAATTCATAACTATTGTTTTCACTTATGTTTTGCTAACAAAGAGCTTTGCCCATAGATAATGTAATCAATCAAAGAATAACAATGGGGCACAACCCCATAGTTATCCTAAACAGATGGTATAATTCTCAAGTTTATCCACAAAGTTTATAGCTTCCGCGTGTTTGAACAAGAGTACGTCAAACCCCGAGTAGTTCAAAGCTTATGGCTTCCTCGTGTCTAAACAAGAATACGTCAAACCCCGAGTAGCTCAAAGTTTATAGCTATCAAATTTTATGGATAAAGTGAATAATAATGCCTTATGTATAACGTGGACAATCAATTGCAACAATGTAAACAATCTAGTTTCGTGTGTAATGTAAACACTCATGTTTCATGTATAATGTAAATAATCTAGTATCATGTATATTGTAATCAACCAAGTTTCATGTAGAATGTGAACAATCTAGTATCATGCATATTGCAAACTACCAAGTTTCATGTATGATATGAACAATCTAGTATCATGCATATTGAAAACAACCAAGTTTCATGTATGGTGTGAACAATCTAATATCATGCATATTGCAAACAACCAAGTTTCGTGTATACTGTGATCAGTTAAGTTTCGTGCATAATGTAAACAATTTAGTTTCACTTGTAACGTGAAGATTCATATATAAATAATTGACTCTCTTAAGTAACATAAACTATCGAATTTCGTAGGTTTTCGAGTTTTGCAGACCAACGTGTTGTTTGACGTTCATGTATCATGTAGGTAGTTGGGTTTTAAGTTTTTCAATTTTGTTGAGGTTTATATGGGTGGTTAACGCCTACGCGAAATGATTCATCTCTTGAAGTGACTAGTAAGCTCATACATTTCCGAAGGTGTAAGATAATGTGAAGGTTTTGCAGTTAATCAGAATAATGTGTACATGAATAACTAATTTGTGCTCTTTATTTGTAAATAAATAAGTAATTGAAATTTTACTGTTGTTTGTAAATTAATAAATAAGAGAAAATAATAAATTGAGTGAATAGATAATTGGATAAATAAAAACTTTTTATTTATTTAATTTAATTATCATAAAGAAGATGTTTCAGAAGATAATAATGGTCTTATTATTTAGTAATTAAGCCAAGATTTACCTGATAATTAGTTTAACGAAATAAAAAGTCATAATGAAATAATTAATCAAACCATTGTTGAATTAAAAGAATGTAATATTTGTTAATGTTTTTATAAAACAATTTGTAAAAGGCTGGTATTAAGTTCCTTTACAAGGTAAAGGGGTTTGTAAATAATTTATAATCTAGATAAAATCTATAAACCAAGGGTCTGATAAAGGTTTTGTTTGAATAAAATAACTATACTAGTTAAATCGAGAAATAACAAAATAATTAGTTTACAAAGAAGGTTTAGATGTCAACCATTAAGGCGAGCCAAAAATAATAACATTTATATTTGGGTACAGGATGTGGATTTCAATTTAAATTTTAAGAAAACAAGAAATAGAATATCCAGCTAACATCTCAGGCAGTTTTTCCACTGGGAAGCAGATGAACATCATTAAGGTTATTCGTATTGCAAACCGGGCTTCAACTTTAGCTATTTCCGTACGTGCATCAAGTATTTCCCGGTCTCCTTCCATCATGTCTATGTGGGTGCCAAGATTTTAAATTTAGTCCTCATGGTATTGCACTTGACCTAATAGGCTATCTATTCGTTGCCCCAGCAGGTCGTGCCTTATCCCATGCTCCATCCTTGTCTCAGAAACTCTGCGATCCTCACATATTGGTGAGCGGTATCAGCTGGAACTCCTGTTACACTGGTAAATTCCATGACTTGTCTTGCACCTGGGCCTAGATGGTATAGGTTAGGTGCTAGATAAGGGTATCTCAGAGGAGGTGATTCATAAGTTCGAAGTCTCATGCCCGCTCTCCTAAGCGAATTTGCTCTGCGATCAAACATGGGTCTGACAGATGGTTGTGCCAATGACCGGTCGTCTGGTGATTGGGATTCGAAGTCTTCCTCCTGGGCTGATTCTGTTTCAGAGTGATACTCCGGGGAGTGAGGCCATGTCTAGCACGGAAAAGGTCGTAAGTGATAATGTAATGGTAAGTGTTAAGTACAAAGGCATTCATCAGTTTAAGATTTGATTAATCATAAAACCGGGTTCTCATAATAGTATGTTGGGAGTAACACTTGACCTACAAGTAGTGTTCCCATGAAGAGAATTCCCAGGAAAGAGAGGTAGGCCACAAGGGACACACTTAAGTACTCAATCTTTCCTTTGTTAGAATCTTTCATGGACTTACACCCACTCTTCCAGCCATCATGTACCATTAACATTATTATTTGACACCATTGTTATGGTGAGAATTGTTAAGGATTGTGTCATGTGGCTCAAGGGTGTGCTTCATCTATTCAAGCAGCTTCCTTTCCTTGAATGGTAAGGCCTAAGGGTTAAGATTTCTTACAAGTGATGATAAGTATGATATGATTTTCAAGGCTTAAGGATGAAGGGGTATATGGACTTAAATGAGATTAAGTGTAAGAATTTAAATAGGGAGGTTTAGACATGTGTACCAAATTATAATAATTGAACGAATGATGTTTAGGTTGTATTCATTTGGAACATAACCCAATGGATACTGTGAGAAATCAAAGTGATTTGAGTTCATATACTTTTAAAAAGACATGCTTTAGCATATAGGTGAACACTCACTTCGGGAATTCCCAGGAAAGAATACGGATCCTTCAGTTGATTTGGATTTATATGAAATGCTTTCCTAGATAGAAGACCCAAAGTACAGGCATTCACCCTTCTAGATTGCACATGTTCTCTATTAATTTTCAGAACCCAAAACTTTGACAAGATTTTAAAATTTTAGTAGGCATTAGGCGTAGGTGTTTGAATTTTCCACAAGTGATTAGTGATGATGTGTAAACATGGGAGTGTATAAAGTTTTATATATAAATAAGTGTATGACAAGACTTATGTTAGCATTTAGTGATATCTAATAAGTAATATGTGGACTAATCAAATAGTGTAGCAAATAAGGTATCACATGAGTAGTTGTTTTTGTAAACATGTAAGTTATCAAGTAACATAGCACATAAGATAGCCCGTATTGTATCCTGCAATGTAATACATTAGATATATGTAGGATAATCACACAAGGGTATCCAAAGGTTATAGACTAGGTCATTGGTTTCCTATAACCTAATTCCCTATAACCATGGCTCTGATACCAATTTGTCACACCCCGGCCGACGACGGATTATACGCCGGGGCTGATGCGGTTGTCCAAAAGCACATGATCAACTATTTTAAATATTTCAATATTTATTCCATCATATTAAGTATTCATTACAAGTAAATAAGATATACATTGTACAAGAGAAACATAACAAAATCAAAATTTGGATTTAATTTAATTAAGTCCAAAGTCCTATATGATCAAGTCTTGTCCTCAAATGGGTGTACTTGAAACATATGAGTAAATGTCAACTAAAAGTAGTTGGTGAGTAACATAGGTTTTGACACCAAACAAAGTTAAGTATAGTTTACAATTCAATATGTTTAAAGCATGTCTAAAGCATATATGTGAAAACACATAAGGTTCCAAGCGTATATTTCAATCTAGGTAATGGAAAACTAGATACGCAATCCCACTAATTGCAATTTTGAAAAAAGGGGCAAGAGGATACCCAAGTTGTAAGTTGATACCCAACAGAAACCTGCCAAGGTTTTGTGGTAAATTATAGTTTCGGATTCCCGTATAAATGATCATAAAAGGTACTACCTTAGGCTTGGGCTGCAAGTTAATGAATGTACTGACATGAACACATGTAATGGTCACCAGGTAGTTCAAGACATAAAGCATAAAGATCACAGCATAAGAACATTGGTATTGAACTGTGTAAGTAAAGCGTTTGTAAACATGTTTCACCCCAAAAGTAAAAATTATAAAAATGGGCTATGTAAACTCACCTGTAATGAAGCTTGATAATTACATAAATTTATTGTTGTTTTTGAACGAGTGTTCTAGTTAACCACAATATTAACCTATGTTTGCTAAAGTATGATGGATCAATAATTTGTACATATTTAATATAGAAATGATTAAAAGAAATAAGAAGGGGACGATGGGGATTTTAGGATTTGGGAACGAGTGAACGGACGGAAGGATATTAAAGATTTGATTTGTTACGATAACAATTAAGTGTATAAATTAAGTTACAAGAAAATAATGTTTTAAAAAATTTTATTTACAAAAACTTGGTGTCATAAATATTGATTTCCATTTAAATGTCTTATTAAGGTAATGTGAAAATAATAATATTTTATATGAATATCAGTTGAAATAAATAAGTTAATTAGAGTTTGAGAAAGTATTAATAATAATATAATGATAGATATTCTATTACAACGATTAATAAAATCTATGTTATTAGTAAAAATATATTATAGATTTAATTGTTACTAAAAATTTATATCCTTTAGTTTAATCGGACTTATAACATGTACATACAATGACAACGTTCATCATGTTTCGAAAATCATATCGGTAATGAAAAGAAGATGTATATATTTATTTTTTTATTTTTTTGTACCGATGATAATAACTATACATTTCATAAACTTTTATAAAAGAATTAGATCCTTTAATCTTAACTTAAAAATATTACATAATTGTGTGTGTGTGTGTGAAAAGTACAAGATTAATAACAAGAAAAAAAAAAGAAAAAGAGGACAGCTACAGGTCTCAAACCTGAGACCTTTTGCTGTGAGATAAGGGCTTAAAACATTAGACCAAGGAGACCCTTTGGGTTTTAGAACTGAACAAAAATGGTTTAAATCCTTGTTTCCATTCGGCAAAACATACAAGCCTTTCCCAGATTCATACCAAAACCCTAATCGGTTTGTGTAAACTAGAAACAACCCAAAGGGGACGCGATTAAAGGGAAAACAAGTACCTGGAGTCGAAAACCACAAGGATTAGAGTCTCATAGCCGATGAGTTAACCCTCCGGGAGTTCCTCGCGTCGCTCGGAAAACGAAAAAAGAATGGACGAATTTTTTGAGGTCTAGAGGCTTGTAATCGATGTAATTAGGTAAGGTGGTGTGATAATAACGCGTTACAGTCGTTATATGACTGGGATCGACAAAAGTTGAAGCTGAATCGTGAGTTCTTGAATGCTCAAACCGTAACCCCCCATTTAGGCTTCAAAAACGTAATTGCTAAACTCTATGAACCGATTTCTGGTTCTAAATGATTGTTAATACGTGGTGAAACGCTTCTGAGGAGGAATGAATTCCATAATACGGATATTGATTGCTCTAGAACCCGATTTTGACTTTTATAGGTCAAAGTTTGAGTAAAACATTGTTCCAGGGTTCAATACCATTAAAGGAGGTTCAAAACTATGTTGAGGGGGGGTTCAAAGCTCCTTTATTTAGCTTTTAATTCTTTAAAAATTTATAAAACTTATAAATATATAAAATATTATTTATTTTTACATATAAAGGATAAACTTTATAAAGTTTTATAATATTACAAAGTTGGTTTATTTGGCAAAATCGAATGTATACATATATTTACACATTTATTCATAAACAAATATATATGTATATATATATATATAGTAAAGAAAAATAAGATGTAAACGAATTATTTAAGTTCATCAGTTGTACTCTTATAAAACTAGAAGTCGTATGCCTGGTTTGTTGGGTATAATTCAAATATGTATTTATATATATGTTTACACATAAATCTATATATATATATATATATATATGATGAAAAATAAAAGGTGTAGATACATGGTTGATAACTCTCGTGTTTCACTTTAATATATACTTATTATAACATAACGTTTGCTTATATAATTATATACATATATAAATATATTTAAATGAGTTATAGAGGCAAAGTATGTAATGCAAGGTTGAGAAATTGAATACATATATATATATATATATATATATTCAATGATAATAATGGGACATGAGGTGTTTGATCAAGTACGGGATTGAAATGGATTGTTATCATTGTAAAAATAAAACAAAATAAAAAATATAGCGGGGAAAATCACGGATGTTACACTTGCGAAAGTGTTTGGCTGGTTGATCGGCTCACGTACCACTTACAGACATCGAGATTGAAAACAACCTTAACTATACCGAAGAACCCGTAGCCATCTTAGACCGGAAGGAGAAGCGTTTACGTAATAAAATCATCCAGTTGGTTAAGGTACAATGGAAGCACCGAAAAGGATCAGGAGCCATTTGGGAGACGGAGTCAGATATGAGGGAGTCGTACCCTCAACTGTTTGACTTATGACAGGTTTTGAGGATGAAACCTATTGTAAGGAGAATAGACTTGTAACATCCCAAAATTTAAGACAAATAATAAACGTCATTTTTAGACGAAATGAAAGAAATAAACGAAAGGGACTCACGGGCCGCGCAATGGGCCGAAGAGGATGGGCCGGGGGAGTGTGGGCTGGGGAGCGAAACTGGGGGAGGAAGGGGTGCGCTTAAGTCCCTGACCTAAGCATTGTTTCCATCATTACCAGTTTCCACCCAAATTCAAGATAGAGAAGGTAGAAAGATTTTGTAAGAGAAAGTCGGGTCTTGCCTTAAAGGTTGGATTTTTACGTGTAAAACTGAAAAGGACGTTAGATCTGGACTCACAAAGAATAGATGAACGTTTTTTAACGTAAAAGTTAGAGTCTTGATCATCTTCATGCTTAGCCGCCATCTCCATGCAGACACCCTAGGTTTCTGCCGGAGAAGATGACTTATCGAAACTAACTGAGGAAGCGAAACTGTTCCTCGATCGAAATTAACTAGTGTTGCCTAGTCCTGAGAAATCGAACCTGATATAGTTTCGCCTGGAGCCCAGTTTTGCTGAAAGCTTAGTTTCGTTGTGATTATGTAGGCGAAACTAATGTAGTTTCGCCGTGGATAGGAAGCGAAAGTGTCATAGTTTCGCTAAGAATGTTGGAGCGAAACTAACCATAGTTTCGCTCACATCAGAATGATGTTTAGAGCTGATACGTTTGACTATCGATTCAGATTTCAAGCGTCATCAGTAGAGTTGGGATAGTAAGTTTGAGCTAGCTGATCAGGTGAGTTCTAGAGCTATCTTTTAAATGTTTTATTGATGTTTTGGGCGGGTGTGCATACATACGAAACGATGTTTATGAAATGATGTTTACGAAAGATGTTTATGAAAAATGTTTATGAAATGATGTTTACGAAAGATGTTTATGAAAAATGTTTTGAAAGTGAAGTTTTGGATGGGATTACGAAATGTTTTGCCAAAGAAGTTTACGAGTGGTTTACGAATGAAATGTTATTTAATAAATCGTACGAATGCTTTAACTAAAGTTTGAAGTAAAAGAAGTAAATGTTTTATGAAAGTCACATAATGAACGAATCTATCAGGATTCATTCTGCAATTGAGGTAATGTATGCTATGTATGTTATGTATGGGCAATTCCTTTATAGGGGTCTTTGTAACTGGTCAACTGTTGTATAGCTGGGGGTGATGACGATCACCGTAAGGATTACCGTGATCTTTGAAGTTTGGTACGTGATATCCTTTGGGACGTCGTGCTTGAAGTTTTGGTATGTGTGCTCTATGAAGACTGTACTTGAAGTTTGGTACGGGTGCTCTATGAAGCACCATGCTTGAATTTTGGTACGTGTGCTCTACGAAGTACCGTGCTTGAAGTTGGAATTGACGGTTATGAGAAGGCGTAGATTCGATGTATTTGATGACTTCTGTTTTCCCCCCAAATGTTATTGCATGCATGTTTTACGTACGTTTTTATTAAGGAGGTTTGAATGTTATGTTTTGGAAAATATTTGAAGTTAATGTTTTATGTAAAGCTAGAATTCACCGGCGTAGTTGACTTTTAATATGCACATTCACGTTAAGTACAAGTTTGGATGTTGGACATGGATGCTTGGCGAGCGAGAAGAGTTACTCGACTGATCATGAAGACTTGCATCCCGTTAGGTTTATGATTTGTTTACGATTATGATTAGACAATGTTTATGACTTGTGAATGTGAACAAGTTTATGTTATGTTTGAATGAAAGTTCCGCTGCGGTGTTTCATATTCGAGTTTAAGAACTGTTTGTTTATGAGTAAATCCAACACGTGAGGCCTCCCGGGTTTAGGGCCTTACAATATCTAAACAAAATTCACCTAAATCAAATCCATCAAACACTATGCAATGTTATAGATCCAATTATCCAAAAAATTACATAAATAACAAAACCATGGCCTTCAAACTCGCCGTGAGGATCAAAAGCGCGCATCAAATGAACGGCGTCTCACTAACGGAATGAAATCATTCATTTTCAAATCGGTAAACAAAGATTGGAGGTGGAAACGATGAAGCATTAAGAGCCCATTGAGAGCCCTAGGATTTCTTAAAATAAAGATTGTACCTCTACAAGCCCGTTGCTAGTTCAGATCTACGCCGATGTTAGATCAGATCGTACCTCTATAAGCTCGTTGCTGGTTCAGAGCCCATTGAGAGCACTAGGGTTTCTAAAAATAACGATCCTACCACTTCGTCACAGCAGAAGAACAACAAGAGCCTCGATATACACACCAGGAAACAACAAGAATTTTGAAAAAACCCCGATGTCAACAGACCATACGAATGGATGAAATCTTCAGAGAAATCGCTTCTCAGATATATTATTTAAACTCGAAATCCCTGTTATACACAACAATCCTGATCACAATTTTTTAGAGAGAGTGGAAAGGTGCAACTATGTTTTTTTAGAAAGAGGGTGTGGAAAGGTACATTTGAAGAGGGAGAGAACAAATTTAGGGTTCAAAGACAGGGAGAAAATAACACAAATACTCTCTCAGGTTAAAAATAAAATAAAAAACTAAGAAAATAAAAATGTGACCCAGATTTAATTTAAGAGTTATTTACAATAAATTAAGGTTTTCTCTTGATACATATTGTTAACCCACTATTATTGTGTTAACCCAATAAATTTCCCAAAATTAATTCAAATCATTATTTTTTTTAATAAAATTATTACACCAATACAATATCATGTTCTTTTTTGTATATTTGTAAATTCGCAAGAGTGTAAAGATTTGCTGAAAACATAAAAAAAACACAATTTTCAGCAAAACATTACACTTGTGTAAACTGCCTTACACTTAAGAATTTACAAAATTACAAAAAGAACATGACGTTGTATTGGTATAATAATGTTATTAAAAAAATTAATTATTTATATTGATTTTGAAGAAGTTAATTGGGTTAACATAATAAAAGTGAGTTATTAAAATATCACTATCGTGTATATATATATATATATATATTGTTATATACTTATTAATAAAAAAACTTATGACTTTAAAAGCATTGTATTACACGGGTTAAATAAAATATAATATAATCTGTCAACACATACAATCAATAAAATATGTTTTAAAAAAAATGTACTTTGACGTGACACTTATAAATTCTGTTATGTTAATTATTAAAACATTTTATTTTAATTGGGTATTAATTTTTTTATGTAATTGATAAATGTTAATTTATATTAAATTCATTTGGTTAATGATATAATAACTATCCATAATTAAATAATAAGTATCCATAATTAGTTTTATATTAAATATTTAAAAATATATCTTTATTCTAATAAATCACTAACTATTACGTCACGTGTCCTTTTTCTGTGCACCCAATTTTAGGGTTTTCCGCCTCTCTCTCATTCTTACAATCAATCCCTTTGATTTCTAAAATTACTCCCCTAATTTCCATTTAATCTTTGTTTTCCTTCTTTTTCTATGCAGTCAAATGAATTTAAAAAGAATGTAGTAACTTTAAAGTTATTGTCGATATCCATTAGTTAACAATTTTGTTTGATTCTAAATTATGTTTCTAAATTTACAATAATCCCTTTGAAAACACGAATCCAAATATTTGTAAATAATTAATTTTAGCTACAAAATGTGATATATTTCTTGAATCAGTGTTGAAATGTGAAACCTTAATGTACTAGTAATAAAAGTATATAAGTGTATTATCAACTATATTCTTTTAATGATTTAATCTATGTAATATACGGCTTTCTAACTTAGTTCTTTTATTATAATTATTTAATAGAAGAGAGAGATGGGAAAAACGTGTTGAGTATGCATCAGAAAGTGAAACGTCTCCTCGTAAAAATTTTATTTATTAGTATAAAGAGATACTTATAAGATGTAGGTTATCACAAAGTTAACGTAAGGTGTTATCATTAAAAAAAATACCACATCGATGAGTAATTGAGTATACATTAAACCCTCTTATAAATGTGCAAAAAGCTCTAAGGTCATCCGTAGTGGTTTCACGCATCCCTTTTTCACGCCCCGCCACGTCAACGGCACATCAGCACATGGGCAATCACCAGACATAATCATAAATTTGCGTAGAGGTTTCACGCCCCCACAATTATTTTTTAATAATTAACTATTTATTCAACTAAAAAGAAAAACAAAATAATGAGTTGGATAAAATTGATTGGTTGTTGGTTTGGTTGGAATGCCCTTTGCCCCGTGATTGCACCCACGCCCCACCTCATTCATGCCCCTTTCACGCCTAGGGATGCGGTGTTCCTGGGCGTAAAAAGCTGTATTAAATCACGCCCCCACTTTCACGATACCACTACACATGGTATAATAGTTGTTTGCAATATGAAATAGTAACAAACAAGGCTTTCCCGATAATAAGATTTTATCATTCATAACCATTATGACCAAAGTATCATAACTTTACATTATTGTTCATCATTTTAATATTGTTTCACTTTTAGGCATGAAAATATAACGTCCCTACAATTATTGCTCATCATTTGATAATGTCATAATCACTTATACACAAATGAACCCGTGTCTTCAAGTCTTAAGTGTGCAACTCAAAGACGTCAAGATTGTCATGATTTTTTTTTACTATTTTTGATATCTATTTATAGCTTTGAAAATAACCACAAACACATTTTCAGTCTAATATTTTCCCTCTAATAAAATATTTGTGAAGTACAATGCAACTCTTTACAAGTTTTCATGTAACCAAGTTCACGTTAGTGTTAATTCAAAACTACGTCCATAATTTTAATCGGCTTTTAAAATAACGGAGTTATACATGTGTTTAAATATGATAATATAGAACATTAGCAAAGAACCATATCCAATATGCCAAGTTAGAAAAATAAATATTGTTATTTATGCTCCAAAAATGGCATACATATCTGTTCGGTGCGTGAGGTTGGTTGGATTACATGTTCAAAGACCTATCTATTATGCAAAGCGGAAGTCTCAAAAAATAAAGCTTTACATACTTAAATACAAAGTATAGCCAACTCCTCTAATTTATGATCTAATCAGAGTTTATCTAATACCATAGCGCCCATTTCTAGTCGGCTCTCTTCCTCTATAATTAGGATTATTAAATCTCTAAAATAGTTGAGCTTACCGTTGACCGTGTGTGAGTGGTTTTAAGTGCGAAACTCTTACGTTCTAAGTTTTAAATTTATAAAAATGATTTTTACCAAATATTACAGACACGTTAGGCAAGTGTACCTATCGTATCCATAGCGTAGCAAAGGCAATAACCAAGTATAGATCCACGGGACATTGGTGGCAGCACTTAATACTAGACTTTTTATCAATATCTGGTTAACTTCTATTTTGAGAAAAGGAATATTTATAAGAATGAAAATAACTTTTGGGATGAAAGCAGAATGATAAAGGTTGTATCATCTAGACTTGGAATCATTTTGACTAATGATAGAATGTTTATATGGATGATTGGGATTGTATAGGAAATCCTCACATGCCAAGGATATTAGACTTCTAATGACGATCGTGTTATAGACAACACTAACACCTTAATCAAACACCTTGTGTCTTGGAATCTTCAAACTATATCCAGAAAGTGTAGTACTTGCCGGAGATGTCTCCTAAGCCCAGAATATATAAGGAAAACTCTAAGAAACTCTTAATCCTTTTTAACCAGAATTAACAATTAAGCAGTGTTTCTACCCTTACCCAAACTTAGACCGAAGGCTATAACCTGCAAACGTTGAGTGATAATTCTAAACAACAAGCCTTACACTCTATTACCAAACCCACATCAAGATCAAAGATAGTTTAGACAATTTCAAAACATATATGCAACACAAAATCTTTAAATTAGGAAGATCAAATCCACAATGTTTCATAATATCAATCAAACAATTAAATACTCTTAGTCAAAATTCATAAAAATGAAGATGACAAAAGCAAGTTTAGCTACTCATAGTATTTAAAAGCAAAATAAAGAGAAATGAGAACATCATCAAGGATAAACAAGGAAAATAGAACCGAATAAAGGGCTCCAGTCTTCAATGCTTCACCCTGAGGATTATCTCTACTCTGAATGCTTTAGCCTTCGGCTTTCTACTCTCCAAAGATTGATTACTAACTAATATTTTCGGCCTCTATCGCTCTTGTAACTGATGTAAATGATATATTTCTTCCTTTAGCTGTACGGTCCTCAAACATGGCTACATCTTCGAAACTTGGGCAAGCGTACGGCTTGTACACTGTCTTCTATGATTCTTCTATTTCTTTCAAGTCCTTGAACTTCAATATCTACTGGTTTCTTCTCCATATTTGCTTCTTTTAACCAAGCAGGCCTATGAATTAACTTAGAATGCAATTTAACCCATAAACTAAAATTTCATAGTTAAATCGTTTATAATTTGAGATTAATTGAATACTAAAAAGATTTGGTATTTAAAGCACGTCACATACGTTGGTGAGCTCCTATTTTTAAAATACTTTATCAATCAGTTAAAATAAAATTAATCATTTACTTCACAGACACGAATTATCATAACAAGCTTTTCATAATGGCGAACACTCTGCCACCTCACGTGGACTATTACTCCGTCACCCATGTCGTTTAAAATGCACGTTAAAGTGTCAACATTTATACATATTTTCATGCACAACCATCCTCATATTTGACTGATTTCTAAGCAATTGTACTGGATTATGGACTAAATCCGTTCTTTTGAGATAATTGCAAGTTATTTGGCTTCCCGGCTAAAAGGAATGAAAAGTCAAAGATCTGTGAAAGCCAAAGGTCAAGCATGACCGTGCATGGCCAGGCATGACCATGTGGCCCCTAAGAACCATTAGGAATATTCTAGAAGCCAGTCAACGAATGGTCAACACAAGGCACGCCCGTGTACACGCTTGCACGCCCGTGCACTTTTATAGGCTTGCGAGAAAAAAAGTTGTCTTCATACAAAATGTGATTCGCACGGTCGTGCTTACGGAGGCACGGGCATGCCTCCCCCTGTTCCGACCTATAAATAGAGGTCCAAGCCCCCTCATTTTGTAAGAAACATTTGGGAAGAGCTCCCACATATCTCTACCACAATATTAGTAGAGAGAGGGAGGGTTAGTCACTTCACCTAAAATCAAGAAGCATTTCATAATCACTATATTTGTCTTTGGTTTGATTACTTCTTTTCATGCCATGATCTATATATCAACAAGTGTTTGTGTATTCATTTGTATGGCCACTAGTGGCTAGTCTTCTTGTATCACTTGGGTGAAGATGAAACTTTATGTAAATTAATATTTTAAATAAGCAAAAGGGTCTGTTTATGTTTTGTAACACCTCAAAAATAATAATAATAGAATAAATGAGGATAAACGCGACACAAGACAAAAGACAAGTGAGGAAAGGGGGCATAACCCTAGCCGTCACCTTCCCTTCTCCTCATTTTCACCTAGTTCAACCATTCCAGAGAGAGTTCTAGAGAGAGAAAGTGAAGGATTCAACATTTGAGCCTCAAATCTCGTTCCTTATCATCTGTTGAAGCTGATAATCAAAGAAGCAAACGAATACAGGTAACAAAACCCGTCCAAATCTAAGTTTTCGGTTGAAAAGTGGGTTTGAGGGTTTTTGGGGTTTTTAAACAAAAAGGTAGGATTTTTACGTGTTAAAAGTTGATTTAAGCTCAAATCTTGCTTCATGGAAGCTAGATAAATGTTTTGGACGTAAAAAGTTATGATTTTGGATAAAAAAACGGGCCTGGAACATGAAGGTGTTCTTCAGGCGACACTAACTGGCGACACTATTTCTTGGGGCGACACTAGTCGGGAAGACGAAGCGTAGTCCCGAAGAAATACCAATGATTGGCGACACTAAGCAGTGTCTCCATTCCATTTGGCGATACTAAGGGCGACACTAACAATGTCGCCATACACGTGGATGACATTAATGGTAATGACACTAAGTCCAGAACGAAAGTTCTGGCGACACTGACCCTTGCGACACTATCACTAGGCGACATTGTCCGACGACACTAGTGTGTTATAGAAACTAGTTCCTGGCGAAACTAACTGGCGACATTAATCTAGGCGACACTAGCTAAAAGTTAACCATTCCGCGTGTTAACTTCGTAGTGACCGTCTAGCTTGACAATTCGATAGTTGATCAGTGATAGCAGAATTGGTGAGTTATTATTGCCCTTTTTTCCTACGGTTTTGGGCTGACATACATACAGATTGAAAGTTTTGAAAGGCAAAGTATTGTTTTTATAAAAACGTTATTTTTATAAAGTGAAAGAGAAAGTTATAGTTTTTATAAAAATGTTATTTTTATAAAAAGAAACTGAAATTGTTAAAAAGTATAGTACTATCTTTGAAATATATTTTAAAAAAAAATAAAGAGTTAAAGCAAATAAGGTAAACAAGCTGCACTTCGGTGTAGCTTGACAGTGACAGTGACAGATGTCATATTATATGCTTCTGTATTAATATGTGTTATTTGTTTATGTCTTATGTGTTTCAATGGCATTATATTATGTGATGTAGTATAATTGCATAGTAGAAAGTCCTGCAGGTAACCAAAGTAGAAGTCTCACCCCGGGGTGTGAGCAAGCAATGTAGAAAGTCTCACCCGGAGGTGTGAGCAAGCAAAGGAGTCTTACCTTGAGGTGTAAGCGAGAAAGTCCCACCCTGAGGTGTGGGCACAACAAAGTAAAAGTCTTACCATGAGGTGTAAGCGAGAAAAAGGACCTTTTCCTCGGACATTGATCCATACGTGATAGTTAAAGTATGTTATAGTCACTTGTCCTTTACGAGTGAAAAGTAAAGTTGGAAAACGTAAAGGGGGACACCTTAACGAAAGCTAATAGAAAGAAAGAAAAACATGACCATAAGACCTACACCTGATGGCATGCGATATATGTGGATCAACAGGCAAAACCACTGAACCAAACAAAGAATTTGTTGAAAAGAAAGATATGTAGTTATATTATTATCGAGTTGTGTATCAACTTTGAGATGAGCATTTATTAAAGACGAGCTTCATAAACATAACAAGTACCATGGTCAATGTCACAGTTTGACCATGTATCACCGTCTGGTTCCTAGACATAACTAACAAGAATAAGTCATGTTCAAAAATTCAATTTGATGTTCAACAATGCCAAAAGAAACAATTCAAAGATATACATAAATCAAGACAAAGTTGAAGGGTATCACAAAAGGAATTAATCATTCTTGAATTGCATTATAAAAGTCTTCATGAGTTTCTATAAGAAACAAAATACTTAGAGCTGATAACATGTCACGGTAGTACCGATAACATAAATTCACTGAATAATAATAGTTGATATCATGTCTACTAATGGCGAAACAAAACCACAAGCTCCTGCACCAAAATCACCAAGCGTGGCCGACCAGGATGAGCCCATTACAAGAAGTGATGAATCTGGTATGTATAGTATGTAAACATGTTCCACCCCGAGTATTTGTAAACATTAGTAAAGAGAAAGGGGGCTATGAAACTCACCTTGCAATGAGTAGCTTGAATGTCACGCAAGTATGTTGTTTGTTGCACAAATGTTCTAGCTAACCACAATGTTAACCTATGTTTGATGGAATTTATGTATCAATGATATGGCGACTACTTAGAGCGGATGAAGCAACTAAGGGAGACCGAAATCTCACAATCCTACACCAAAAATAGTGAATCAAGTTGGTAGATTATGCGGCAACCCCATAGGGCGAGCTAGATGAGGCTACAACATCATTTGCTATAAATGATGGATGACCAACCACTGGTCTCGAGTGTGCCGGACTTTCAAGCACATGTTGAAGTTTATCAACAGGTGATGCAAGAAAGCGGGAAACATGTAGATACTAACCTTATTGAAGATACCCATATCTTGTCACCTCATGCCTTGATAGTTTACATGCATCTGATTTCATCGAGAACTTTCAAGATACTATTATTTAAACATTATGTGATGGTTTTGTGATGACCATGACCTTTTTGTTTGGATTCATTTAAACTTTTGTGCCATTTTGATTTAATTATCACATTTTTTAATTATTATTTATTTTTAATAGAAATATGTTTACAAGCTCTTGGGGAGCTATATTGAAGATAAATGCTTAGTAGATAACAGCACTAACAACATTATTCTCAAACGTAAATAAATGCTTAGTAGATAACAGTACTAACAACATTATTCTCAAACGTAATTGCTTCTCTTAGTTTTCTCTCATAGAGGCACTTGTTGGTACTATCCTAGGTGTTAGTAAGCTCATTGAAGTCTTTAGAAGACTATACATCTTATTACCTTTATGTACCAAACTAATTATCAGTGATGTATTATACTCTAGTATCAGACGAAATTTACCAAGTTTTAAAAATATTTGACAAAATGGTTACCACCCCAAAACACATCTGAAAATAATATCATATAACTGCAAATTACTTCAAATGAAAATGGCCAAAAGACCATTCTAGAAAAGCTAAAAGCATTATCATCTGCATTATATTGTACTAGCATTAATCCAATCGAATATTACATGGTGAGTAATAGAAATTACTAGATAAAAGGTCATCCTTTTAGCATAATGACGGTGAGAATAATCAAAAGTGCAATTGAGCACTTCTAATTAAAAAACTAAGAAGTATTTCTATTACAAGATTTATCATGTGTAGTGTGCTTTCTAGTTAAACTCATTACTCGACCCTCAGAGAGGAATCTAATAAAAGAAAACCCCTCATATTTTTAAAGAATCCAATGGGACATATGTGGGCCTATACATCCTCCATCTGCCATTCCATTATTTCGTGTTATTAACCGATGCATTCTCACAGTGTTCATACGTGAGTTATTTAGCTACCCGAAATAAAGCATTTTCCTGGCTATTAGCACAAACTATACAATTGAGAGCCAACTTCCCTCATATACCTAAACTAAAAATATCTCAGTCAATATCACATGAAAATTTACATACCACACATTCAATGACTATTGTATGTCAATTGGGATCAATGTTAAACATCTAGTAGCACACGTTCACACCTAAACCGTTCTAACTGAATCACCAATCAACCGACTATAATTAATCGTTAGACCACTCATGATAAGATGTAAACTACAATCTTCTACACGTGTTTGAAACCCGTCTTTTACACGGATTGAATAAAGGAAATATTAAATAGTTAATAATGAGGATTTATGAATTATAAAGGTAATATTAAATAATGAAGATTTAGGAATTTTTTTTTGAACGGCTGCGATTTATTCATACACGGATGGGATTAGCAAGTAACTATCCCAACCAAAACACCATGAAACACCAGCTTCCAATAGGAGATTAAAATTACACCAATCTAACCAAATAAAACCATTCTTTGTCGCTCTATTTTTTATCCATAATTTTATCGTACGAAGCGTATGAAGACACCATCATGCGACACGTGTTTAGTGGGCGAGACGTAAATGCGTCTGCGTCGTAATAATAACGCATGTTTATAATAACGCATGTGTAAAATGATAATAACGCATTTAAAAAAAGATAATAATGTATGTATAAAATGATAATTACGCATGTTTTATAATAACGCATAACTGTAATCACGTATGTTTTATAGTAACAAATGACCATATTCACGCAATCACGCATGCTTTTAAATAACGCGTGACCATAATCACGCATGTTATACGCATAATCACGCATGTTATATACATAATCATGCATGTTGTATAACAACGCATGACCATAATCACACATGTTATACGCACAACACATCGACATTTAAAAAAAGTTGATTAAAAAAAAAATAAAAGTACAGCAAAATTATACACAAATTAAAGAGAATACAATTCTTATTTTTATGGTGTAATTTTTTGAAAAAAATAATGTCGTATGAAAAAGTTGTACGTGTTTTAAAAAAATGGGAGAACTTGAAAATGGTCAACAAATATACGTTATACCCATTTTATTCTTTCAAACTCTTTTCACAATTAAAACCAAGCTGACTAAGCACACCTTTCCTCTCAACCCTTGAATTCGTAGATCAATGATTCAAAATCCTTCGCACGCTTCGTATGAAAAATGACCTTTGTATTTAAAACTTCCTATATATATATATATATATATATATATATATTTATAGGGACATGTTCAATTAATAACCATAATTTTAACGAGAACCAAAAGAACCATGTATTTATACATATATGCAGTAAGGATGCATGTATGAGACGATTAATAACCATAACTTTTGATCCCCATCCTATATATATATATATATATAGGGGGAAGATTAAATAAGAAGTTGTTTTCGGCTAAGAACTCTAAGAAGTGACAAAAACATTAAGAAACGATATCAAACGAACTCGGATTGAGCTCATTCCAGCGACGTTGGAACCGTATCGTCGAACTCTACCATCTTAGCTTTTAGGGTTTAGATCTTAGAGTTGAATTTTAGGATTTTAGCCTTAGGGTTTAGCTTTTAAGGTTTAGGTTTTTTTTGGGGGGTGGGGGTGGGGGTTTAGGTTTTTGGGGGTGGGTGGGGGTGGGTTTAGGTTTTTAGGGGGGTGGGGTGGGGGGGGGAGGGTTTAGGTTTTTGGGGGGTGGGGGTGGTGGTTTTAGGCTTTTCGGGGTGGGGTTGGAGGGGGGTTTAGGTTTTTGGGGGTGCCGGTGGAGGGGGGTTTAGGTTTTTGGGTCCGGATTAGAGTTCGATGAGACGGTTCCAACGCCGCTCGAATGTAAAATCAAAACCCACCCCCCAAAAACCTAAAACCCCCCACCCACCCATCAAAACCTAAACCCACCCCCACCCACCCCCGAAAACCTAAACCCCCGACCCCCACCAAAAAAAAAAACATAAACCATAAAATCTAAACCCTAAAAGCTAAACCCTAAGGCTAAGCCATAAGACTAAAACCCTAAAATTCAAACATAAAATCTAAACCTTAAAAGCTAAACCCTAAAAGCTAAAATAGTAGAGTTTAACGAGATGGTTCCAACGCCGCTGAAATTAGCTCAATCGAAATTCGTTTGATAACTTTTCTTAAGGTTTTTGTCATTTTTTAGATTTTTTAATGAAAAACTATTTTTTTATTTTATTATTCCCCTGTATGTATGTGTATATATATATAATATTTATCTTTTTGCAAAGGGAAAAAAGAACATCAAATTAAATTTTTCAATATCTACCTTTGTTTTTGCATTTATAACCTGAAACTTAATTGTTTTTGTCCCTTATTATGTTTGGTACAATTACTGTACATGGCCTTCCATTCGTTGCAATTTAAGAGGACCCCCCTTATGCATAATTATGGAAAGTATAATCTGGATATTGACTAGTCAACAGGACTTATATGTATGAACAAGAAACAAGGCATAAATATACATGCAAAAATGGAAATGAAAAAATTTCCCCGGAAAAGACAATAATAAGTAACTGTACCACAGTACCACCATAATAAATAGGGTTGACACCTTCAATATGGTCCATCCCATTTGCTACCCACCACAAAAAAACAATTTCAATTTTACAAAATTTTCAAGGTTTTGGAGTTCATGTTAATTGAAAATATCAATCCATCACATTTTAGTGAATTTTAATTATTTAGGTAATATGTAGGGGGCGTGAAACGCAGACATGGCACCCCTATCACGCCAGGCATACCGCTCTCATGGGCGTGATAGGCCAACTCGTGAAGGGTTCACCTGAATGCAGTTGTGCGCAAACCCCAACCAAATGTAGCCGTTAACCATTTAAAAATTATATTTTAACCCAAAAACATCTTTACAGTTATTACACCACTGTCTACTTGACGATTGCGTAACAACACTTTTTTATCATTATCACTAAATCATTACGCATGGTCTTAAGTTAAATTTTAAATATTTTAATAGTAAAAAATAGGCCTTTAATATTTAAAGTTGTTATATTTTGTGTTTTAAATGATTTTTAGGGTTTTTAACCGCAACTATCTTCTTCAAAACAATTAGTTCAAGATTCATGCTATTATTACTGTATATAAATACATTCAGAAGATAGTGTATGTTACTGTGTGAGATGGAAAGTGTGTGAAAGAGAGAGAGTGTCTGTGTGTCACGGGTTTACCTTGAAAGGCTCTTATTTCACAGTCCAACATCAGACACACAGACACATATTCTCTTCTTCCTCTCTACAGGCGGCCCCTGCCCTAGTGCCTTCATCTTCTTTTCTCTCTCTGTTCTTCTCTAGAAGTAATAATTTGAAACTTCAAGACTTTCACACCCATCTTCACCAACCCTCAACAACCACCTTTTATCTCTCTCTAGAACCTTGAAGAAGAACACTGATAACAAGAATCTAACAAACGGTTTCATATATAATGGCAATGATGTTAGACAACTCATGTGATGGTGGGTTTCTTTTGTCATTAGACTCACACAAAGCAGTTCCTGCACCTTTTCTAACGAAAGCTTATCAACTTGTCGATGATCCGGCTACGGATCACATCGTCTCGTGGGGCGAAGACGACACCACGTTCGTCGTCTGGCGTCCGCCCGAGTTCGCTCGTGATCTACTTCCCAACTACTTCAAACACAACAACTTCTCGTCCTTTGTCCGCCAACTTAACACCTACGTAAGTATATTAAAACACTTTATATGTGTTGTTTGTCCAATCTTCTAATCTGTCACACTAGATTAATGAACTCTATTGTGTAAATATGTCATGTAATGTGTGTAAGATTAGCTAATTTATTCCTACCAAAGGATTTGTAGTCTAACAATATCAAAGTATGTATTAAAGGCAGTGTATCCCTGTACAAGGATTTGTAGTCTAACGCTATCAAAGTATGTATTAAAGGTGTTTTACGGTAGGAGTATGAAATATGTCATGTAATATGTGTAGGATTAGCAAGTTTTGTTCCTACCAAAGGGTTTGTACTTTGTATTCTAGGGGTATCAAAGTGTATATTCAATTTATTTTGTGATTGAGGGTTCGATCTAGTCCATGATCCACATAGGTGTACATTTAAGAGTAGATTTTGAGGGTGTAAATTAGTTGTTAAATAAAACTAATTTATTCATGTGATACTAATTTTGGGTTGTTTGTTTTATTTGATTAGGGTTTTAGGAAAATAGTACCGGATAGATGGGAGTTTGCAAATGAGTTTTTCAAGAAAGGAGAGAAGCATTTACTATGCGAGATCCACCGCCGGAAAACATCTCAACCACAAGTAACACTTAACCACCACCACCAGCATCCACATCACTTCACCGGCATTTCCGGTGGCGGTGGCGGTTTACATCACACTAATGGTTACTTTGCATACCCTAATACACGAAGCATCTCTCCACCGGACTCCGACGACCACTTATACTCCGACAACTCAACACCTCTCTCCTCCCCCACCACCACCACAACCGCCGGTACGCTTGGAATCTTTGACAACGGTAAAGGTGGCAACTCCGTGACAGCATTATCGGAGGACAATGAACGACTACGGCGGAGTAATAATATGTTGATGTCGGAGCTTGCACACATGAGGAAACTTTACAATGACATAATCTACTTCGTGCAAAATCATGTCAAGCCTGTGACACCAAGTAATTCATACCCTTCATCACTTCTTCTACACTCCAACACTTCGAACATGAATATGGGTGGTACTAATAAATCCCAACACTTTCATGCTTCGACTATGAACAACGTTGTTGATGATAGTAAAACAAAGCTCTTTGGAGTTCCATTGTTGTCCAAGAAAAGATTGCATCCTGAATATGGGTATAATAATGCAGTGGTGGAGACTCATAAAGCAAGATTGGTTCTTGAAAATGATGATTTAGGATTAAATCTCATGCCCCCTTCTCCTTGTTGACTTTTTCTTTGTACGAATTAGATTATATCATTGATCAAGAAATCTTGTTGAGTTTCGTAAAAAAAGGTTTTTTTTTAATTATCTTTCTAAACAATATCATTTAACACTATTTCTTTTTGTTTGATTGATTCGTTTGTGTGTTTTTTAACTAAGGCTATGTGTAATGGGCATGGATGGAGGCGTGGATGACGGGGCCTGTGATTGGGCATGGAAGACCGCCTCCCTCGGGCGTGATCTTGGTGTGAAGGGCAAAGGATGTGACAAATAACGGGCGTGGTGGATGAGGTCAAACCAATTTATTATCCAATAAAATGCCTCCACCTCATCATTTTTTAAAAAAAAACTTGAAAAAAAAAAGTGGAACCCTGATAAAACATTAAACACTTTAGTGATTCTAGTAACTTGTTTCACTCCTGTTTACGTGGCATGACGTTTTTTACTTTTTTTTATAAAACCAATTAATATAGAATCCTAGAGTTACTAAGAACATGAATTAGTATGATTACAACTAAATCTACAAGCAAGTCATAATATTAAAACACCATGATTTAATTAATTCTACATATTATTTTCTTTCATTATTTCTTTTTATCTGATAATGATCATAATATCTAGTGGATCTGAGGGAGCAATAATTATTTGGGCTCGATTACCAATCTCATATTCTTCTTTTTAGCATCTCTTTCTGGGATTTTTGTTTTGATATTTGAAAGTTTCAGTTCAGTCTCATTAATGGTATAAGACTTCTCATAAGACAAATGTTCGTGTTCAGTGCATTTATGGTTGCTACACGTACAGTACAACGTATATGGTGATCAAGTCAAATTACACTTTGACCACTGAATCATACTTTGTAGCATAGTTCTAGTTTAAAAAGTTGTGAACTTTAAAATTCAAATAATTATGGAAACTATTTTCAAGAAGTAAATCATTTGACCTAGAGAAGTAGCACGGAGCATGATCCAGAAAAGAAGAAAATAAAAAGGGAGTCATCATCATCATCATATCTTTGGGATTAAACTTAATTAATCTTTAACAAACCATCTAGTAAAATGTAGTAAAGATTAATTAGCAAATGGGGTGGGTGGCCTATTGGTAGAGTAAAATCATTTAGGAACACCAAGATTTGAGCAGTTAATGGGTTCAAGTCCCACCGACACATAAGTAAAGAAATTTGTCTTTTAAAAAAAAGTAAAGATTAATTAGTTAACTGTATAAATATAAATATAAATATAAATATAAATATAAATATAAATATATATATATATATATATATATTAATTAGTGTTTTTGAGAGATATACGAGTCATGCCATGTGTATAAAGACGGCAAGTAGACGCAAATAGAAACGAATTTAGAAAGGAGTAAAAGAGAAGGGGAGTTTTGAGTTATTCGATGAAAGTGAAGTATGGTATGGGAAAAAATATGGTCTAAATTTGTTGGTTTGAAAGGTTCAATCAGTCCATAACACTTTTCTTCCTTGCTTCTTCTTCTGACCACCAAAAGATAAAAAAATGAAGAAAACACATTTGCATGAATTCTCTATCCTCTCTCTCTTTGGATCCCCTTTTACACTCTTTAAACACCCACTAATCCATCGTGAAACTTTTAAACAAATTCATCACAAAGTGGGAATTTAAATATTTGCAGCAGGCCAAAACCAAGGGAGGGTTAAGAGGGTGGATTGACTCCGTCACTAGAAATTGTTAATATATAAAAGTTTAGTTTTTTTAAGAAAAAATGACTTGGACCCTTAAATCGTAGTTAGTAAAGAAAGTTCGCAAACCTTTTAATTGATCACTCTCGGACGAAGAAATTCTAGTTCCATCACTTTTTATAGAAAAAGATGTGAATATCAAACAAATTTTATGTTTGTCAATATAAGTAGAAATCACTAGGTATAGTTATTCAATAAACTTAGACTAAATTATTTTATGTTGTTTCTTTTTTTCCTTTTCACCAGTGTTGTAAGGCTGGACTGACCGGTCAAACAAAGGATTGATACATAAAAAGTCCGGTTAAGCTTGTTTGAACCGTTCTCAATTAAAATATCCTTTCGAACTCATTGATCAGCTAATTGGACCGAATGATTGGACAAAAATTTTATTTCCTTTTTATTTTAAATTCTTATATAAGCTTTCACATCTTATTTTTAAGAGACTTTATATTTTATTAATATTATAATTTTATTAGTATTATAAATACACATCTAAAGATAAAATAGAATCTTACATTATTTTAAATTACTTATACATATTTTATGTTTAGTTTTTAAATTGTATATATATAAGACTATAAGAGTGTGACTGTGATAAGTGGAGGATTCAATTCAATTTTATTTTCACTAAATAGAAATTATTGTTATATATTTTTTTTAGAACGACATGTCGGTTATGATGTCGCTAACCCCACCTAGCTCAGATTTCAAGTCTTATCACAGAGAGTGTTGCTGAAATTATGAATTATAGCTTGTGAGCATTGAAAGTGTATTATTGTTATATATGTAAAGAGAAGAAAGAAGGAAATCTTGGTCGTCAACTGTAATGATTCCCATGTGATAAGAAACCCTAACCCTAGTTTGTCATACCTACTAAGCTTCTTCTATTGTTTTCTTGTTTCGATGTGCCACGTGGATAATGCATGTGCGTTGAAGGATACGTCTCTTCCAACCTGGTGAGATTGTGAGTAGTAGTCGTATATTACATTAGATCCCTTTACATCTCATATTCTAACAGATGCACCCTTCACCTTTTACCACATAACATATTCCTTCCCACTTTTTAATATTCAAAGTGGAACCATACCTTTTGAAATTGAAACTAGTATTTTCACTATGTATAAATTTGTTTCGAGATCATTAAAGTTAACTTTTGTCCAAACTAAGATTGTTGTATTAGACCTCGAAATCGGCCTCGTAATGCCAGAGCTAATGAGCCTGAGATAGTATTTGTCGTTGGGTTAAGTTCTTTATCTTACTATTATTTTCTTTTATATTTTGGTTATAATTTGTAAATTAGATGTAAGAATCAAAAAGGATTTGATGTAGTGTTTGTTCTTCTATGAAATGAAATCAAGTTCTATTTTCATAAATGTCTACTAATATATATGTTTGTAAAAATTATGACTTCATAGTTGTCTCATAGCTGATCCAACAGGTTATAAGTAGACTTATCAATGTTCAATATCTTTAGTGTTTGTGTATGTGGATGATTTTCATAAATTGTAGCTTGCATTCTTAATTTGAAAATATACTATAGTTCATTTATAATTGGCAACATTGATTGTGTTCCGGTTACCAGCATGTTATAGTGAGATTGTATATAGCTCTACTTAGCAGGCTCGTAAGAGCATTTACAATGTACGGGAGGCCACAAACCTCCACATCGGCTCTTCCGCAAAACCCCCACGAATCGAGCAAATCTTCAAGGGCACTTTCTCTTTTATTTCTCCTCCATCTCTCATAAAAATCATCTTCTCTCTCTATGTCACGGACTTCACCGTGAAAAACCAAGCCGTTCTTAGCTTCACCCCCCCCCCCCTAGCAAGGAGCTCAAGAACCCCAACCGGAGAATCTCGAATGAGATGTCTCTTTTCTTTATGTAGACCATTATTCTTCTTCCCATCATATGATCATTTATAAAAGCAACAATATGAAACTGGTTACCTTCTAGGATATAGTTTAATGACTAGTCTTTACATTACGAACTCATGACATTCTTATTCTCA
This sequence comes from Smallanthus sonchifolius, assembly GCA_023525975.1. Lineage (NCBI taxonomy): Eukaryota > Viridiplantae > Streptophyta > Magnoliopsida > Asterales > Asteraceae > Smallanthus > Smallanthus sonchifolius. The sequence goes on from CM042033.1 coordinate 18,612,612, forward strand.
AACTCTAGTCTCAGACACTGGTTAGTCGTGACGAATGGTATAAAAACACACAGCAAAAACTACACCTTGAATTCTTTATTCATATAAATATTGTTTTACAACAGTAACAAAGTTTTACATCATGTCTACCGGTTCCTAGCACGGAACCTAAACCCATATGACTTATTGTTCTTGTAAACATGCTTCCAACCATTCCTTCCAAGGTCACCTTATTTATCTACCTGGAAAGCCAATCTATGTATCACCTGAGATGTGTACTAAAAAACATTTAAAGAACACATATGTGTCGATAAACAAAGCATTTTCAAAATCAACAATGTATCTTGAAACCTGAATGGAGTACAATTTGATTTCCCAATTCCAACTCATAGAACACCAAGCAAAAGATAACCGCCCTAACTTCTTAGCGGACCGTCACTTTGTGTTTTAGCGGTCTGCTACGGATTCGAAGTTTGCCTATAAATAGAAATGTTGAGATCTCAGTTTTGAAACATCACACCTACTAATTTCACACTCAAAACACGTAGCTGGGCTCTGATAATCGAATTCCATGCTCCGGTTCACAAAGAGAAGTCCGGGTTCCAGCTTTTCGGCCCAAATACACAGTAGATAGTCTCGAGGTAAGATTCTGACTAGTTTCCAAAGACTTGGTCATTTTCACTAAGCTACGAACTTGTGTCTAAGTGATGTTATAATGGCTTAGGACTCTGAGCCAAGTAATTGTGTTGTTTTCAAATAGCCAAGTAAAGTTATCGAAAAGAAAGGAAGTTAGAGGTCGTGATGCCCGTTTTAAACGCTTTTAAATGTTTTTGGGCATGATGCATATGTTATGAAAAATTTTACATAGATACTCTATGCCCCTTGATTTAAATACTTTGGGCTGGTATCCATGTTTGTTGCAAGAGGTTATAGTTATAAACATTGTCTAAACCTTAAAACCATGTAACAGAGTATTAATAAAATATCAAAGGGGTGGTGGGTACGTCGATGGTATACCCTATACATAAACTTCTTTGATATATCATGGAGAAACCTTTAAATGGTTTAAGATAAGGACCAATTTTAAAAGGAATGGTTTAAAAGGAAACTTGTCTTTTGACATGATTTCACAATGTAAAGGTTATGGATAGAAAATGGTTTTGACACGTAAAATGTTTTAAGACTTGCCTTGGATACCATGATAAGTGATAACCAAATATGTCATTGGTAGTGACTGCATTGACATAGAAAAAATGTTTTTACCAAAATGGTCTGTATAGAAAAGTTTTGCCATGTTTGGCCAAAATGCCACATAATATCTTGCAACTTATGGGACTGTGGGCTGTTACATTTCTTTGTGAGATGTATTGGGGGACCCTTTATATAAAGGTAATGTTAATTGGTGATAACCACTTAGAGGTTAACGTGACCTCAACTAGAGATAAGTTGTGCAAGAATAAATATTGTGTTTGGGCGAGGTTTATGTGCAGAGTAACAGCGATGTTCTAAAACATGTCATATATATGTATATAACCCATTTATACAGATCAAATATATTTTGATTAATACTTAGAACTCATCGGCGTAAGCTGACATGCATTTAAGCATGTGTATCAGGTAAGGATGTAGGCTCGTGCAGTGAAGGCAAAGGGCTAAACTAGAGGCATCATGGGTAGGCTATCTGGCATTCAAGTGAAAGACTGGCATTAGTTAAAAGTCATACTTTATTTAGAATGTACAAGAGACAAGTTTTATGAAATAATGTAATATTTTTAAAAGTCTTCTGCTGTGTATGATCTCTTTTTACTGTATTTTCATGAGTAAATCCGACAAGTGACCGGCGTCTCGGGTGATCTGGGATGTGGGTGTCACAAGTTGGTATCATAGCTATAGTTTAAGAGATTTAGATATTTGCCCAAGTATCTAGACTTAAACTAGGATTAAGGGACAGTAGAAATGCCAACAGAAATGCAGTAAAGATAGCATGATGCCAAGGGTAAAGAAAAAGTATGGGCATCTAGTAAAGTAACATGATTGAGAAATAACTTGAGCACGGAAAGTGGCGGAAATGATTAATTTCGTTATGGCCATAGTTATTAATTATTTACAATACACTTGTGTTCTGAGTTATCAATCAATCATGCGAATACTAAAATGCTATATATCTTTTGTACAGAAAAATGGCAGGTAGAGGTAAAAGAGGAGGAAAGACTAGTTCTAACACTCCTAGAAGACAAACGCGGTCTACTGTAAAAGCCGAACCTAAAATAGAACATGTAGAGAGGAATGAACCAGTAGTAGTACCACAAATGCAGAACGCAATAGATACTGATGTGGCTAAAGCCTTAAAAAGAAAAAAAGAAGAATGAAACGGAAAAAGTTTGGTAAGAATTTAGATGATGATGAGCTCTACGAATATGAGTCCATCGATTCATATGAAGTGAGACCGGTGAAGAAAGGAAAGAAGGGATGTCCTTACAAGGGATTCAAAGACGGTAGTCATCCAAAATTTGATGGTACCAAGGATGCCACGGTTACTCATCAGTGAATTCAAGAAATTGAAGCAGTAATCAAGATTAGTGAGTGTAGAGACGACCAGAAGGTAAAATACGCCGCTCACTCATTTCGTATCAGAGGCACTGTGTTGGCGGGAAAACTTGGTCAATGCTATAGGAGAGAAGGCTATTAACCGGATGACATGGTAAGAGTTAAATAAATTTTTTATAGAGGAATATTGTTCGGATAACGAAATGGTCAAACTTAAAAGAGATTTTCTTCGATTAGAAGTTGGTAGTATGACTCACTGTGAGTAAACTACCAAGTTCAATAGGATGGCTTGTCTGGTACCTCACCTGGTGACTCCTGAATCGGTGCGCATCAAGCGGTACTTATAAGGGTTACCATCTGAGTTACGAAGATTAGTTAAGACATACAAAAAGTATCGATCTGCCGTACAGCTTGCTTCAACCATGTACGACGAAGTTTATAGTTCTCGTCCGGTGGAATCAAAAAGGAAATGGTCTGAGAGTTCGCAGGGCCAGAAAAAGCGGAATGAAGGAGGATAGAAGAAGAAGGCAACTACAAATGGTTCTTCAGTGTTAGGTCTAGTTTGAGAATGATATTAATCAAATAATGCAATCACGAGAAGTTTAGGTTCGCTTATGAAAATGGGCCTGAGAGTCGCTAGCGACACTATGAGAGTCGCTTGGCTGGTTTCAGCCGACTCTCTGAGAGTCGCTAGGTCATCTTCAACCAACTCTCTGAGAGTCGCTAGGCTGGGTTCAGCCGACTCTCAGAAGAGTCGCTAGGTCGGTTATGGCCGACTCTAAGCGAGAGTCGGCAATCTGCACGCCGACTCTCTCAGGTTTCCAATATATACCTGACCATTTTCATAGCTAAGGCACCTTCACCAGAATTTCTCTGTAATTTCTGTATTTCCATTGTTTAGCTTGTTATAGAGGTTATTAGTTTGTGGTTGTTCCACCACCCCGGGGGAGCTCACCCGGGGTGGATGGTGGTAGATCGTTGTGGTCGTTTCTGTCCAGGAGCTTATTGTATTCATCTTAGTGGAATTCAAATCATATTTTTGGGTTTATGTTTTTCTTTTTACGCTCTTTTTTTTGCATTTTTATTGATTTCATCAATAACAGTTGATCTATAGCTGATTTGTTGATCAGATCTTGACTAGAATAATCATAGCACAGGGACCCTATCATTATGACCTAAAATTAAAGGAGACAAAGGAAGAGGCAATAGATTATCAAATGCTGAGAAGACGGTTGCCGAGCTTTGGATATAATTGATAACGTCATTCTCTTGGGAAAATTGTTGGGTCTAGTTTGAGAATGATGTTAATCAAATCAAGCGATCACGAGATGTTTAGGTTCATGTATGAAAATGGGTCTGAGAGTCGTTAGCGACACTTTGAGGGTCGCTAGGTCATCTTCAGCCAACTCTCTGAGAGTCGCTAGGCTGGCTTCAGTCGACTCTTAGAGAGTCGCTAGGTCGGTTATGGTTGATGTGGCCCAGACGGTCTATATAAAAACTAACTAAACCTAACCTAGACTCCTAAGTAATAAATGAAAAACCTATGAACTAGACCGCACTGACAGGCAAGTGTACCTATCGAGTGTAGCACAGCTTAATGGTAAACCGGAATATCGAACCCTAGAGACACTAAATACTAATACTAGACTCTGACTTGGACTAAAGATTGATGATTGGGGAGTTGACTACACTAAAGATTAACTAAGAATGCAACAAACAAGATCGACTCAACTATCAAGATCAAGAAATAAGGTAATATCAGATGATAGGAAGAATACTACCTAGGTCGGAATCCTACTTACAAAGCAGAACTTCTACTGGTTCTTGAAACAAAGATGTATTTGGGTTTCTAAGGAAACAACTCTAGACTACCTAGTGGATTCCTAATCACTCTCGGGGTGTCACCAACTTAGGAACCTAAAGATGTAATAACTCACCAGGTAGTGGATTACCTTTCGGTCTCTCCAACAATGATAAAGTACCCGAATACATAGATCACCTTTCAATCTCACTATCCACCATACATTCGAAGAATGCACGGGGTAATCTCAAGATAATCACTAGACACCTAATACCAAATTCCTCTCAGACAGCTGATACTCGGATTCCTAATGACGAAGACTAAATGACTATCTCTCACTTCTTAGGTATTGAGACAGGATACACACTCAGTTCTAATTAACATTCAACCACAACTCCTATGGCTACTATCTCTAGTAAACCACAAAAAACAACCACAAATCCTAAGATCTATGACCCAGATACGCTAATCAAGCTGAAAGATATCCACAATCAACGTACGGAATCGAAATCAAACACCACTCAGATTTAAGCATGCATATACATCACAATCAATATCGTAAGATTCGTTACAAGATCATTAAACCATAAAATAGAATCCAAAACGAGTAAAAATCGTAACTTTAGCAAATAATCATCATAAGCCCCAGGCAGTATCAATGTTTTAGCCTAGAATCATACCAAAGTTCAACAAAATAGAAGAACATGCATAAACCATGGTATCAAACTATCAAATCAAATCCAAAAATCGAATCTTGAACACCGAACAAGTTAAACTACAAACCCGGGATCCAAAGGTTCAAGGGTTTCTCTTCAACTGACTTTCTTACTCCCAAAATCACCCTTGGCTCTTCTCCAGATGGCAAACAATCGAACTTTTTGAAAAATGGCATTACAATTCTATTAAAACTCGAATTAGGGCTTTTTGCGGAATAATAGGCCTCTCGCGTACCGCGAGACATTTGGATGGGTTCCTCGTTTACCGCGAGGAACAAATTAGTCGCGACCACTTTCTACTTCCCTCGCGTACCGCGAGACATTCTTCTTCTCTTCTCGCGTACAGCGAGAACTCGAAATTTCAACATTTTTCTTTTTAATTTTATCCTTCACTTTCTCGCTCTGTTTCTTCGCGATATAGCTTCCTATTCCACACGAGCTCCTGAAAATATACAATAGACTCAAATACAGACTTAAACGACTAAAAACTAACACAAAACTAATAAAAAAACGCACGAAAAGATGTGTGCTTCGCACTACATCAAACATCCCCACACTTAACCTTTTTTCGTCCTCGAAAAAGCTGCAATGGAATCATAACTCAGATCTAACTCAACAAAGTCACAATTACCAATTAGCAAAACATACTCACGCGTTAAAAAGCAATAATCAGTATTTTTGTCCGATTAAACCCAAGCACCAACTATCAAGCCCCCGTAATGTGTTCTAAATCCAATTTATACATATATCAATCAACCTATGTGACTCACACTCAGAAGTTACAACTCTACCTAATCCCGTCTCACGGTCATGTTAGACACGTATTAAACCATATAGATTTACCCTACCACGTTAAACTAATATTTATTTGTTTAAGAAATTAGATGAAATATGAATGAATGGATGATAATGAGCATTAATTCAAGCAAATGAACTTCATCTAGATGCGTTTCAACCAAGTCACTATCTCGGAAGGTAACACATAGACTAAGATCTATCAATAAAGCACATAAGAATCACTTAGGGGTGTTTTCTCCAAGTGGCCATCTCGGAGGGTAACACATAAGCAAAACTCAGTATTCTAACAAATAAGCTCATGAATTATGGAATTTATAGATGTGGGCGCCACCAAACTCGGATTTATCCTCATAAAAAGAGAATGGTGTGCCAAATATTTCAAAAACAAATAGATATTAACTTAACATGGTACCTATCACAGTTTCAGTATCTCCGACACCCTAAGATTAGTACCCACACGATTTCTTGATTTAATTATGTCATTAATCCTAAGTAACACCCACAGGCTATTTAAGCTATTCAACTGGCTGGGTATACCAAAACATCACTAATTAGACGCGTTTTTTATTATTTAATTCATTTAAAACCAACAAGTAGATCCAATTGTACTATCATTTTTCAAATATAAGCAGTTTTTTTCAAGGACACTTTTAAAAAAAATTAATTTTTTTTTGAATTTTTGAATTTTTATAAACAAGACAAACTAACTAAACTAGACACTCACATCGCCACACTTGAAAGACACATTGTTCTCAATGTGAAGCAAGACACAACTAAAAAAATAAAAATACAAAAATAAAACAGGAATTGACTTAGCTGGTTATGTATATGCTTTCGAAGAAAAATCCAGCTTCGTTCATCCTTGTTTGCACCGTATAGCATTTCGGTCGTGGTTGCAAAGATTGCTGGGTTGCCTTTACATACTATAAATAAGTGATGATCGATCCCACCCGAATGGAGATTGAGTACGGGCGGAATGATAAAACCTGCAAAATAAACCACACAACAAACCCGCAGCATTAAACTGACTCAAGATAAAATTAAGACTGAACTGACTCAAACTGGCTCGCTAAAACGTAAAAACTCAAGATAGATAGCATGTAGAGAAACGTACTCAATGGGTGGCAAACACATAGATATGAATGACACATCAAGGTAGATCATTGGGTCACGAACGGTTTCAATTTCTCATGGTCGTGGTGGTCGGATGGTATGAATGTGAATGGTGGAAATGATAATGGATGATGTGAATGATAGAGTGATAGTGGATGATGGATGATGATGGTGGTGAGAGAAATGGCAGCACTCCTCGCATACCGCGAGGAGGCAGAAATTAAGCCGACCATTTAGTGTGTCCTTCGCGTACCGCGAGAGGACTTCCCAATGACGTCGCATACCGCGAGAACTGGCTGGTGATAGAAAGTTAAGGGGGCTTTTATACTTAGAAAATTTTTCACCCCTTAAACGTTTTTCACCCAAATTCCATAAAAACCTATTCCAAGCATAAAAACATATGTAAAATATCTTGAACTTCATTCTCGATGATTTTTCTCACCGAATCAAGCGCGAATTCCAGCAAAACATGACACAAACAAAATACACACACCGAAAAACATAAAATTTGACATGGACTCAAACCAAGTAATGCATACAAACTCTACATCCCGGGCACTTGGCCGAGACTAAAACAAACCTATCAGGAGGCTTCTCCTTGATCCTAACCGGAACGGCCTTCATCCTACGCGGTCTACCGATTCTCCAAATCCTTAACAAACAACTACTCTTACCAAACACACCCTTATGTCTATCACTTCGATTCTTCCACCAAAACTTAAATCTACCGGGTCCGAAAACAACCTTGTTCAAGTACTTCAACAACTTATATCCCATAGACGTCCCACACTTGGGGTTTGCTTTCTCCCTAAATCAGATGACTCTGTCAGAGCACGGGTTCTCTTTCGGGGTGGCCTAGACCTAGGAGAACTGCAACTAGGGGTTGGTTCAGTGGTCCTCCCCTCAGAATGAACAATAGTGATGGTTAAAGGCTCGGGCACAAGTGTTTCTAATGGTATGACCTCTAAGCCTTCACCAGGAACATCAGTATCCTCTTCCTTCTCTAACTTCCCCACACTTGGGGCTTGCCATATCATCTCCTCCAGCTCTGCCATCATCTCCTGCAGATCACTGGGTATCTCATCACCGTAGTCGTCCGGTGCATCTAACAACTCCTCTAGCTCTACCGCTAAATCCGATGTTTCTTCTAAATTAGGGGCGGCTTCATCGACTTCTCTCTCTGGATCAGAGTCCTGATGGTAGTCCATGAAGGCATCCAGCATACACACGGAGTGGCTATGCTCGCCAACATCCTTCACGGACTTCATAGCATCGAATGTGATCATCTCATCCCCCACACGAAGTGTGAGTTTCCCGTCAAAGACCTCGATCAATGCCTTGGCGGTATGTAGGAATGGGCGTCCTAGGATGAGTGGGACTTTGTCATCCACTTCCATATCTAGAATGACGAAGTCCACGGGGAAGACAATTTTACCCACTTTCACTAACAGATTCTCCACATTTCCCCATGGATACTTGACTGAACGGTCAGCCAAGGAAATACTCATGCGCGTACATTGCGGTTCACCTAGGTCTAGCTGGTTATATATGGAATAAGGCATCAGATTGACGGTAGCACCGAAGTCAGCAAATGCGTGGTTTAAGGGCAAACCACCAAGCAGACACGGGATCGTGAAACGACCCGAATCCCTCATTTTCTTCGACAGTTTATCCTAAACCACTACAGAACATTGCTCACTAAGTGAGACTTCAGAGATCCCCTCTAGCTTCTTCTTATTGGAAAGAAGATCTTTCAGGAACTTGCCATACTTTGGCATACGCCAGAGGACCTCTATGAATGGGAGATTGACCTTGAGTTGTTTGAACATATCAAGGAAGTGACCGTATTCCCTAACGTGTTTATGTAGCAACAAGCGCGCTTGGTAGGGAACACTACTCAAGTCAATATTGGGGGTCTTACTCTCATCCCCACTCTTATTCTCCTCTGCCTTCTCGGCAGGCTTCTCTATAACTATCTCTTCATCCACCGGCTCTTCTTCTTCTACTATCGGTGGGCTCTCCTTCTCTTCTGCCCTCATACTCCTAGTCGACACAACATTCAACTCGGGCACCTCTATCATCCTAGCATCGATCTCAGCAAACCGAGCTCTAAAATCTACCTTCTTCACCTCCTCTACCGAAGGAATACCATAGTCAGCACCGTGGGAGGCTTCCTCTTTTACTCTCTCCTCTCTAGACTTCTGATAGACACGGCTATCACTAAAGCACTGGGGCATGAAGATGGACCTTCCTGTCTGTCCCTTAAACTCTTCGAGATGTCTCCTACCATGCGTTACAAATCTTAAAATGCCGACTGCTGATTCTTCAAAAAAGTGTCATGGGCATCCAGTCTTTGCCTAGCTTCCCTGTCCTGCTGGACTAAATGGGTAAGCATCTGCGTCTGATTCTCAATCATCTCCTCAATCTTCCTTGTGTTGACACTGCTTCCCGAGGTCGCTCCAGCTTCTCATCCTCCATACTGATGCGGGCGACCATTAAACCTAGTCGGTTGTTTCCAGATCTCCATCCCAAGCCAAAAGAATTATTGTAGTTGTTGTACCCTCGGTTCTGGTTGGGGTTGCCAGCAAAACTCACCTGCTCCTGATGATTGATGGGGCAATCTCTAGTGTCGTGTCTCCCCTGCACATCTCACACCTAAGGGCACTGAGCTTCACCTCCTTGATCTTGTTTGCCATAGCTGCAAGTGCAGCAGCCACGCTAGTATCAGGAGTGACCTGATGCACACATCTAGGAGAAGAGGCGGATGCTCTAGCATTACGAATGGAAGTCCTAGTAAAGGGTTGCTGATGTTCCGCCAGAGCGAAGCTCTCGAACATATACTCACACTCGGCTGGCTCGAGTTTATCCATGATATGGCCTCCCGCAGCTGTGTTGAACCTTTTGCTGCTTCTCGAAGGTGAGACTATTGTAGAACTTCTCCATAATTGCCCAGCTGGAAAGACCATGCTTTGGTCATGGGCTCAACAGTGCGTTGAACCGCTCCCAGGCCATGTGATAAGGCTCGTCAGGGTCCATCCGGAACGAATGGATCTTGTCCCGAAGGCGAGCGGCCCTGGAAGGTGGATAGTACTTCTTAAAGAACTTGGCTTAAAGATCCTCCCAAGTGGTCATAGAATTGTTGGGGAGGGTGTCAAGCCAAGTAGATGCACGCCCAGAGAGTGAGAATGGAAAGAGACGCAAGTAAATAGCGTCCTTAGACACACCCGTGATATTGAAGGTATCACATATCCACGCGAAGCGGGACAGATGTCCGGGTGCATCCTCATCCTCAAGTCCATGAAATTGAGTAGCATGAGTGATCGTGCTCATGACATGTGACGGGATCTGCCATGAATTGGTGTTCTGAATAGCGAGGCGTGTGATAGAAGATCTCACCCCGGTGACCCCGTCACTGGCCCTCTGGTGTACCGTATGCCTCACTGGTGGGTCAGCGTCACCCATGATAGGAAATGGAATTGGGCTAGTAGAACATACCCGGTTGCTGTAGAATGCTTTCAAACGCTCTGGGAAGTCGCGGGTGCGCTCGTGCAGCTCTCGTTCGGGCTCTAAAGAAGCAGAATATGGTGGTAATCCATGCGAACATGTGTGGTGCATAAACTGACACAAGAATAAAAGAAAATAAATAAAGACTCAAGACAGCAAGACTCGATCCTATATTAGACACTCAGATAGGACACACAAGTAGCAGATAAGACAAAGACACATAATTAAGACTCAAAAACAAAACAAACCAAAAATAAAAAAAAGAACTAGTCAAAGCTAATATTGCTATTGCCAAGTGTCCCCGGCAACGACGCCAAAAACTTGATGTCGCCCAGACGGTCTATATAAAAGCTAACTAAACCTAACCTAGACTCCGAAGTAATAAATGGAAAACGTATGAACTAGACCGCACTGACAGGCAAGTGTACCTATCGAGTGTAGCACAACTTAATGGTAAATCGGAATATCAAACCCTAGAGACACTGAAAACTAATACTAGACTCTGACTCGGAATAAAGATTGATGATTGGGGGGTTGACTACACTAAAGATTAACTAAGAATGCAGCAAACAAGATCGAATCAACTTTCAAGATCAAGAACTAAGGTAAAATCAGATGATGGGAAAAATACTACCTAGGTCGGAATCCTACTTACAAAGCATAACTTCTACCGGTTCTTGAAACTAAGCTGGATCTGGGTTTCTAAGGAAATAACTATAGACTACCTAGTGGATCCCTAATCACTCTCAGGGTGTCACCAACTAAGGAACCTAAAGATATTATAACTCACCAGGTAGTGGATTACCTTTCGGTCTCTCCAACAATGATAAAGTACCCGAATAGACAGACCACCTTTCAATCTCACTGTCCACCATACATTCGAAGAATGCACGGGGTAATCTCAAGATAAGAACTATGACTAAGAATAGCAACAATCACTAGATACCTAATACCAACTTCCTCTCAGACAGCTGACACTCGGATTCCTAATGACGAAGACTAAACGACTATCTCTCACTTCTCGGGTATTGAGACAGGATACACACTCAGTTCTAATTAACATTCAACCACAACTCCTATGGCTACTTGTTAGGACATGTTTTGTAACTGTTGATAAAATTCTGTGTAAGTTCATAGAGAGGCGAACTTAACAAGTTCGCCTAAGCATCTTTAGGAGCGAACTTGTTAAGTTCGCCTAGACTATTAGAGGCGAACTTAATAAGTTCGCCTAAGTATCTTTGAAGCGAACTTGTTAAGTTCGCCTATGGCAGAGCGTGTGTTTATAAATAGGAGTTTATAGTTTCAGTAGAATAGAGGACAACAGAGGGACTTTGAACTAGTGTAATTCATTGATCAAGTCTGTAAACTCTGTGAGTGCTGGAATACAAAGTGAATGTTATTTACCTGATTGTTTCTATTGTCTATTTCGTATGCAATCGTTGATTCGGTAGGATTTCGCACTCCGCGTTAACGATACGTCTTATCACGAGAACGATCTGTAGAAGAGACATGTGGACCTACAAGTGGTATCAGAGCTTTTGCTCATGATTTGCGTTTGATTCTTGGTGATTAGAGACGTTTTTGTGAACAATTTGATAAGAAATTGAGCATTTTTGTATCCATGGAGTTTACAAGTTCTTGAAACTGATTTTACTGCTGATTTCGTGAAATTGAGGTGGATTTTGATGAAATTGATCTGATAGAAGTGTTCTAATTCATTAAATACTCAATCCTACAGTGCAATTTCTTTAAATTCCTTCAATTATGTGAGATATGATGATTTTTGGTACTGTTATGTTCGTGTTTGGGTTAATGTTCTTGTTGAGTTTGTTACAGCTGAAGCAAGCGAACTTGCTGATTCAGTTACAGGCAAACTTAGGGAGGCGAACTTAATAAGTTCACTCGGTGAAGATCAGGCAAACTTAACAAGTTCGCTTGGGGTCAAGTTCGCTCAGTGAAGTTCAGGCGAACTTATTAAGTTCGCCCAGGCAGTACCAGGCGAACTTATTTTGGCGGGAAATTTATTCTTGTCCAAATTTTTTAGGGAAAGCTTATATGGTTGGTTTATATCATTTTTGAAATTTTGAATTTTTGAAATTTTTAAAAAGAGTATTTTGGCGGGAAATTTTTTTCAGATATTTTTGCAAAAATTTCAAAATGTCAATTTCATGTGATGATAATGCAATTGGAACTATGCCACCGAGGCTTTTGTGCATATCAGATTACGTAGCTGGAAAGTCCGGTTCGAACAGTTCGTAACAGAAACTGATGAAAATTTTTGGAGACCAATAACAGAAGGATATGTGCATTCTACTTTTGACTTTCTGGAATTTCGTGATGTTCCTAAACCAGTGACAGCTCTTACTAAAGTAGAAAAGCAGAAGTTTGATCGAGAGATGAAAACGTGTGAAACTTTAACGATGTCTTTACCAAAAGAAATAATTCATAGTCTCGGGAAGTGTCCAACTTCAAGAGATCTATGGGAAGCATTGAGGAAAAAGGGTGAAGCAACTTCTCAAGCGTTTGTGGTCTTGATCAAAGAAGTATTGGAGAAGCAAGGTGATTTTCAAAGTGATTCTTCTGCAGATTTCAGTGATAGTGAGAGTATTCGTTCTGGTGAAAGTACTCAATCTACTGAGACGGATATGATGACTGGAGAAAGCTTTCAGACAGTAGAAGATGATCTGAGTGAATCAGAAATTGATATAGAGCCTGTCATTGTTGCTCAAAAGGGTGAAGCTGATGATGACGTTTTCATGGCTCCTGGTGCATCTTCTTCAGAACTAAAACCTGAGGTAGTTTCTAACTCTGAAACGTTTTGTTGTAACTGTAATTCAGTGAAGGATAAAATGATAAGGGTTATGGATGATAACGTAAACCTCATTTGTGATATGAAATCCATGCAAACGGTAAACAAAAAATTAAAAGATAATGAGAATGTGTGTATTGAAAGGATAGAATCAATGAAGAGTGATATAAATTCTCTGACTTTGAAATCAAAGAGCAGGCATATCACCTGGATATGTCCTTTGCAGAAATTGAGAAAAGAAATAATGATCTTGTTGAGAAAGATAAGGAACTAGCTGAATCTAAAGCAGAGGTGATCAGATTGCATAGAAAGTTAGAAAGCTTTTGAAATTCATCATTCTTATTAGGACATTATCATGTTAATACTAAAGAGGGGAAGGGAACTAGTGGTATTGGTTATGTTCCTCCACCATTCAACGAAAATTATTCTGTTACACCTGAGATTATAAAGATGAGAATTTAGATCCTAAGACTGTGTTGAAGGTGAATCCAGTCACAGGTGAAGATATGGTGTATTCTGATGAGAGTGATGATGAATATTTTGATGAAGCTAAGGTAGAGGGGATACCGATAGAGATTAAGAAAGAAGACTCAAAGGTTGATTCTAATTCATCTGGAAATTATACATTTGGAAGTTCTTCAAATTCAAGGAGAGTTTCATATGTCAGATATTATAAAGATAGGCGTACATGTTTTCATTGTAATGAGATGGGACACATTGTGGTGACCTGTCCTTAAAAAAATAAAGATAAGAAGCATGTAGTTCCTGAGAAGATGAAGTCTGAATCAAAACCTGTTGAGAAAAAGTTTATTCATTCTCAAACTCCAAAAGAAGTTCATGTACGAGAATCTTCTTCAAGTGCATCTTATCGTGTGAAGATTCCTTATATGAGAGAGTATAGTGAGAAGAGATCTTGCTTTTACTGTGGTCTTATGGGTTATATTCGGATTGCTTGTCCTCACAACGCCAAAGGTAACCGATATGTTACTCCAGAAAAGGTAAGAACTCCTGGTAAGCCTTATGTTAACCCAAATGTGGTTAAACCTCATGATACACCAAAGGGTAATTCAAAATCTGAGGTTAGGCTTTCTAGACCTTAAAGACGGAGAAGAAATAGAAGATTGAGAAAACTTTTAGAACAACAAGAGTTTTCACAATCAAATCAAATTTCATATGAAAGAAAATGTTCAAACACTTCACATTTTAAGCAAAAAGAACTTAATGAATAGAAGTATGTTAGGAAATCTAAAGTTTCTGTTTCTGACTCGTCGGAAAAATCTTCGAAAATTGATGAGAGATTCCATTGTGAATGGAGTGAGGTTTATTATTTTGATACAGATGGATGACCCATGACTACCATGGCTTGGGTCCCAATTTCAGATTAATGTTTCTTGTTAGATGTGCAGGATTAACCAAGTGGGACTATTAATATCATTTTGGTTGTTGATAGTGGTGGTTCTAAGCACATGACAGGGAATGACATCTGCGAGAGTAAAGAGTTGTTGATAATTGAGAAATCTATTTGATTCAACGACTTGATGCTCAAGGGGGAGAATATGTCACACACAATGTTTTGGAAAGAGTTTTACAAAGTCCAAATGAAAACCTGATACTTAGGATGACGATGGTGAGCATAATGCAACCATTTGACTAGTTGAGGGGGAGTCTACAGGACAGGGGGAGTACAGATTTGTGTTGGTGACAAAGGCATTCAATTATAGGATTACATCGGTTTGAGCTTTTAATTTATTGACTTGCTTAATCCTGAGTAACCAAGTAAAATATTTTTCTTAAAATGTTTTCATGGAATATTTTATTTTTGTTTGTTTTACTTTCTTTGAAATAGATTTTGAAAAAGCCAAACAAATTGAAAAAGATAAAATCGACATTACTTGAAGTTAAAGAAGAGATGATAGTACATCAGTAGATGTTCTTTCACACATGACCTTAGATTGACTGGTTGGTGCTTTATGTTAATATATCTGAATTATATGTTTTGATCTAAACTTCAGAGACTACACAAATAGGAAATGATAGTGTAGTGTATGCATATAATTTGAATTGTCAGTAGACTAAAAGCGTCACTAAACCATTAGTAGTGTGAAAACATATATGCATATGTTACAACTGTGATTTGATCCCATTTTATGCCTGGGTGTGTGTGTTAAAATATCACTATCAGATAAAGAATATTTTCTTTTAATAAAGATTGTCCTATGAGATCAGTTTCGGGTTATGTCCTTAGCACTATTCATTCGATTTGCTTCAGTGCCCATGTCCCGAAAAGCATGCAATTTGAAGTATAATCAAGATATGTACTTGACAACATCTGTGAAACATATACTAGACTTTGGGTCATATTGATAAATCATCTTTACTGATTCCATTAAATCATAATCCAGATAACAGTTGGATCCACATACCTGAATCTTATGATTCCACATATATAGGCCAAAACATTGAATCATTCGATTCTGAATCTCATTGATTCATATACAATCCAAATTGGATTCTGATATTCATGTGCTAAGTGATGTTTCCTCATTCCGGAAATTCGGATAATCTTTAGTAAAATCTCATATGTCTTGAAGATAGTGCATTTACTTTCTGTTTGTCATAATAGTGGGGTACACATTGTATTTCATACTTAAATGGTACCTTAACTCACAAGAAAGTGGGAATGAGATGCTTTAGTTTCAAATCTTATAATATTGACAATTTGAATTTGTGTGTCATAGCCTGATCCTATTTTCTTTGAATGTTTATCTCGTATCATAACATGCAATATGAAAGTCTTGAAAAGATAGAGTGTGATAATCTTGAAAGATATTGGTTTGATTGGTCAAGGCTTGAAAGAATGACATAGGATACCTTTTGATATTATATGGATTTTATATCCAAGATGTGTGATTGATGCATTGCTTTTACTGATATGATCTTCTTACTCGTGATGTTCGAGCAAAAAGATGTGATTTTGTATTTTACATTTTCAGTTTATATAGAGAAAAACCAAAAAGATTTTGTGTTTCTTATGTTTGAAAAATCAAAAAGATTTTATTTTTCCAGCATCCATGGAAATCTTAATTGTTGGTTATTCTTGGTTGTTCTCCTTTGCATAAACAGAAAATTGCAGACAGAAGTTGACAAGGGGTCCTTCTCCCAAGTTTTTTTCTAGAAATAAAGAGAGAGTGTGAAGATGAACAAGACGAAGACTACAGTGTGTTTGATGATATATGAAGACGGATGACAATCTTCTAAAGCTGTTGTCAAGGGGGAGTCTGTTGGAGCATATTCTGGTGACAACGAGCTTGAAGATATTATGTCTTAGTCTTAGAGTCTTTGACTTGTAATTGATAGAATTGTTAGCAACAGTTAAAGGAGAGTCTGTTAGGACATGTTTTGTAACTGTTGATAAAATTTTGTGTAAGTTCGAGAGGCGAACTTCACAAGTTTGCCTAAGCATCTTTTGGAGCGAACTTGTTAAGTTCGCCTAAGTATCTTTGAAGCGAACTTGTTAAGTTCGCCTATGGCAGAGCGTGTGTCTATAAATAGGAGTTTGCAGTTTCAGTAGAATAGACGACAGCAGAGGGACTTTGAACGAGTGTAATTCTGTGAATCTATAACTCTGTGTTTGTTAATATAAAAGAGAAAGTTTATTTACCATTATTTCTATTGTCGATTGTTATACAAAACGTTAATGCGGTAGGATTCCGCACTCCGCGTTAACGATACGTCCTGTCACGAGATCGATCTAAGATGTGTAATGGGGACCTACACTACTATCTCTAGCAAACCACACAAACAACCACAAATCCTAAGATCTATGACCCAGATACGCTAATCAAGCTAGAAGATATCTACAATCAACGTACAGAATCGAAATCAAACACCACTGTAGGTCCCCTGGTGTCTCGGATAATTACGTGTGGGTTTGTGACTAGTCGGACCTGGTGCTGAATGCCCGTGACTAAGTGGAGAATCAAAAAACACAAAGTCAATCGACAAAGAAATCACTTTAAAGTTCCTTCTATTATAAACTCGAACAGTTACAGAGAGAAAATAATGAGTGCAAATGTCTTCTGTCAACATATTCTATTTATACAAGACCTGATCTCTGCGCACTTAACAAGTGCGAAGGAAAAATTGTTCATGCGTACTTAGCAAGTACGCAGAGTATTCTTGCGTACTTGCTAAGTATGCAGGAACTAATTCCTGCGCACATGCTAAGTGCGCAAAACACTTAGAGAAAAAATACAACAATGACAGGCATTAGAAATTACAACTTGATAACTAATACAAACATACATTACAATACAAAGACAAAACATATAAGACAAGTACAATAAACTAATACATTATCCAGAGTGTTTGTCACACAAAAGTGCTTCAACAAACTCCCCCTTGACAACAATGCTGGATTGTCTTCGGTCTTCACTGCTCCCCAGCTTTAGCTTCCATCTTCTTCTTATAGTCAAGGCAGAACTTGATCACCTTTTCGTATTTAGAAGTAAGGAACTTTGTCCACTCGTCCGGGTGCATGCAGTACTTGTCAGCTAGTGCCTCAAGATCTTTCACAGAGAAGTTTATGAAGCAGACTTCATCAAACACTCTGATCAGTTCCCTTGGCACTAAGCTTCCACTATCGGACCATACTTTTCCAATCACTACTGCCTTGCCCGTTTTAGGATCTATGTACCAGTACCATATGTTACCGAGGATATCCTGAGATAACTTGCTCAGGGGAATCTTGGTTTCACACATCACTGGCTTGCATACCAGTTTCTTTAAGCTTCTCTTAGTCACAGGATGTCTAGCGTTCTTGTCCCTGACTCGCTTGGGCACTTGAGGCTTAAACATTTCGAATTTCCCAGATCTTGCTTCTCGCTGTAGAACCTGCCACAAACCCATCGCTACTACGTTATTTGAGTGACCCAGCAGCTCTTGATTTACTAGGTTCACGAGGTCGTATCTTGGTAAGGAGTTGAAAGCTTCGCTGGTTGGTTTCAAGTATTGAACCCCCCCCCCCCCAGCTCGCTTGATTGCAAACAACTTCTTATCCTCATCGAACCTCACAGTTAAGATCATCCCTGTCGCTCCGTGTTTGTCTATGATTAAAGTCTTTTGCCATACCGGAGCTGGATCCTTTGATGAACTTTCAGGCATATGTTCGTCTTTCTTTGACTCTAGATCCACAGGTGTAGGGTCGACAGGGGAGGCTTTAGTCGACGCCTCAACAGTACTAGCAGGCTCTACTGAACCTGTGTCAAGTTGAGAATCAAAAGATGGAACTTCGAAGATCTCTCCATCTTCAAGCTCATATTTTCCTTCCCCGTCGCCCTTGGGAACTTCTATCACCACATCATCATCTTCCTCATCCCAATCGTCAGTAGAGTCGATATCTCCTTCTTCAAGATTGCAGAGAGCCTCGATCTGTGCTTCTTTGGAATAGTCTGGCTCTAAGAATAAGATCGCACTATCCGAAAAGTCGTCAGATAGATCTTTCAAAACGTCAGCTACAGACTTTCCTTTACCTCCATCTGAAGCATCACCACCTTCCTAGTGCGTCGACTCCCCCTCAGCCATTGGAACAGCAGAAATGGGAACTATCGCCAAAGCTTGTTGATCACTTCCACTAGGACAGACTTCAGGATCCTTGTCTTTGTCATCATCCTTTGTTAAATCAACCGGATGACAAGCCTCATCACCGCTAGATTTTGATGCCTTTTCCTTCTCTTTCTCTTTCTCCCCCTGAGCAGCAAGCTTCTTGGTCAGTTCAGCAACTAACTTGACCATCATTTCTTGTTCTTTCCGCTGCATGTCAAAACATACCTCTAAGGACGTTCTGTGTCCCAGAATCATATTATTCTTTTTGATCAATAGTTTGTTCTGGGCTATCACATTTGCAAGTCTCTCTTCAGTCCCAGTCCGCTGGCTTCTTAGAATAGTAACTTCGTCCACCAACGAATTTATCTGAGCCTGTTGAGCTTCAGATTCTTCTCTTGATTTCCGAACTGTTTCAAGTAGACCAGCGACTTGTGTTTCCAAAGTTTCAATCCTGGCATCATTTGGATCAGGATTCCTGGACGTAGAGGCTTCAGCATTGTGGAAGGGAGATGAGAAAATCGTATCAAAGTCAAAACCCTGGGAAAAGTCTCCAAAGTTGTAGGGTTTACTGATAGGTTCAATGGTGGTAGTGGGGATTGATGATGGGATGGTGGTTGTAGAAGTGGTGGAAGGAGTGATGGTGACTGACTCGGTAAGAATCGGAGTAGTTACCACCACTTGGACAGATGTTACAGGGAGGGACACTATCACAAGAACCTCCTCTGTGATAGCAGTGACAGCCACATCAGGTGTAACCTGTGGCCTCCTCCGCTGTCGCCGGTACAGCTGTTGTGAAGGTGGGGTAGAAGCGAAATCAGTACTCGCAGTCGATACATTTACTTGCCTCCGAGCACTGACCTCTACCTCACGAAGGATATCTTGTTGCGGCCTATCCCCCCGTTGCTTATTGATACTTTCTCTCCTACGTCTTTGTATAGCAGTGTCTGAATCAGAATCTGGTTCGTATTCACTGCTAGTCGATTGTCGCTGTCTCTTAGAAGATGACTCGGGAAGGTTCACGTTCGTCAGTCTTCTTGGGTGTGCCTGTGATGGTGCATCATCAGAATCAGATGAATCAGACTCTGTATCTTCGGAGTCGTATTCTTTAGTACCAACACTACCCGCTTCGTCGTTTCCTCCTTCAGACAGTTCATCCTGACTCTCAACTTCCTCATGTTCTTGTTGCTCATCAGAATGTTCACTGACTTCTGGCTCAAACTCATGACTAAACCATCTCCAATCAGCTGGTGCCACATACGCTTCATTAATCAGGTGGCCAAAGAGTGGGGTAGGTTCTACACTGCCTGGCTTTATAAATTGTGCAAACACTCTCTTGTCCACGCTTTTGACTTGCAGTCACTCCCCAATAGCAGTCAGATTTAGCAACGCATCATTGATTAGTAGTTGCACAAATCTTGGGTATAATAGGAATCTAAACCTCTCAGCCGTATTGATCTGATCAGTTAAGGCCTTCAAAATATATCTTGAGAAGTTATAGCCCCTGTTGAGAGACAAGCCAACCATGGCTGCTGCAAGATCATGTCCCATAGCATCCTTCCCCGTCTTCCGGGAAGAGATGCACATGATCATCACGTGGGCAAAGTACCTCCACTGATTTAGCACTCACATCTTCTTGTACGAAGATTAATCTCGTACACCGACGTATCCCATACGCTGCCTCCAACATCCATCCACAAAGTAATCAGGATAGGCAGTTGGGTCGGTGGCGAGATCCCGGAACTGTAAGACCCTTCAAATTGTGTCCTCAAAAAAAGCAATGTCATGACCCACCACAGTAGCCCGAATTACATTAGGGGTTACCGTACAGTCATGATCCGCTGTATCCCAGAACTGCTCCAGGTACGGTCTTGAGACTATTGGATCTGCTGATATAGCATAGCTGATCTTTGAACGATTCAAGAAATCAACTATCTCTTTGTATTGTAATGCAGCACCCTTCCATTCAGGTTCTGTAAGTGCAAGGAGATTAAATTCATTGGTAAAGGCACGAGCCATCACTACAAAGATAAACAGTAAACATAATTAGAACAAGAAGATTCATTGGAACTGAAAACACATGACCGAATATGGTACATTCACACTGAACTGAAACCAGACTTAGAAAAATTCAGAAAAAGCCTTCCTGCGCACTTGTCATCTACTCAGGGTTTAGGTCTTGCGTACTTAGCAAGTACGCATGACTTAACACTTGGACAAATTTTGAAAAATCAAAATCAAAAATTTGTGAAATTGATGTTGAATATGGTTGTCATTACGTTGAAAACAATGTCTAGGACCAATGTAACCTATTTCAACCCAATAAAGTACCATAAGATGGTCATTTTGACCTAAGTGTGAACCAACTGTATCTTTGGTTCAAACACGAGATCAAAACCAAAATCAGGACAAGTTAAGGACGATTTCTTGAAGATTGAGGTTCGATTAATGCATTTAACCATGTATTAGGTCACAATTTTAGTCAATAATAACCAAATATGGTCCAAAAAGCATCATCAAACCCTAGTTCTTGAGGGCAGAAATCAGTCCCAAACAGTCGATTTAACGGATGAAATTCCTTAAGATTCTCACCAAATGTTGTTTATCCGTAGATGAAACAATGATCGGGATGAAAAAGCTCTTTGGAACACACAAAATTTTTGAGGAAAAGATGGGCAGAGGGTAATCAATAGTGGTCGACGTTTGAATGAGAAAGTTATGAAAAAAATTCTAACTCCTGTTTAAATACCCCAACACATTAGGTCTTGCGAACTTGATAAGTGCGCAGGAAGTAACTCCTGTGTACTTAGTAAGTACGCATGACTTATGTCTTGCGCACTTGCTAAGTACGCAAGGTTTAACTCTTGCACACTTAACAAGTACGCAGAAACCAATGTTCACTCAAAATTTCAACTCAAATTATGAAGAAATCAAATCAATTAACGAACAAGATAAGCACATTCAATCAAGAGTATTCAAAATCAATTCAAGAATGTTTTTCTGATTAAAAAGAAATGTACACAAACTTAAAATCTTTTTGCTCTTTTCTAAATGAAGATATACAAGTATATACACACACACTATTTTTGCTCAAAGACACGAGCTGAGGATCATATCAGGCTAAACTTTAGCAAAAACAATACAAGATAAACGTTAAAGAATATGGGATCATGTCATGAGTTACAATTTATTCATACGTAATAAGCACATAAACAAGTAATTCAAGTTGGCAATATTATGATATTTGAAACCATAAGCATCTTTGTATCACGTTCTTGTGTGTTAAGGTATTAATTTTAGGATATACAACGTGTACCCCACTGATATGCTATAGAAATGTAACTTGCATTATCTCAAGGCATCTAAGATTTTCCCAAGGATTTTCAAATCTCCAGAATGAAGTTACACCGTTTAGCACAGAAAAATCAAGCAAAATCCATAAGGATTATCAAGAATCATAAGATTCAGAATCGAGTGATTCAGATGTCTTGGTTTGATTGGATTTTCTTCTATTAATGTCATATGATGATTTAGGTTAATAGATATAGAGTCTGAGGATTTAGGTAAGGTGATCAAAATTTTATCTGGATTTGATTTCAATGAATCAGGTATGATTCAAGGGTGAATACATGCTCAATGGTTGATGTAAAGACATGTCTTGATTCAATCTCTCATTACATACTTGTGAGTATGGTCAGTGAGATGAACCGCAATAATTGTGCTAAAGATATAACCCGAAACTGGTCTCTTAAGAAAATATTTGCTAAAATCTTACCTCCTTTATCTGATAATGATCCTTTTTGTATTCTTTTACACACGCACACATGCATACATGGGTTCAAATCACAGTTGTAGTCTAGATTTAGTTTCCACACTACTAATGATGCAAGGACGCCTACAGCCTACTGACAATTCAAATTACTTGTAAATAGGCAGATTAAAAACATAACAATTTAAACAATCAAGTAAGCATGACGCAATCATTTCCCATATGAGCAATTTATGGCGTTTAGATCATTACTGATGTACTATCATTTTCTCTTTTCTCAAGATAACTTTGAAATTTTCTCCATTTTCTATTTTGTTTGAATTTTTGTAAAATATTTGAAAAATTAAAAGAACTATATAGAAATCTCAAAAGAAATAAAATTTAACTTTCATGAATCGAATTGATTTAAGAAAAACAAGTTTTCACTCTGGATTGAACATTCCTATCAAGTTGACAAGATGCTCAAAACGGGATCGATCAAATGCCTTAGTGAAAAGGTCAGCAAAGTTGTCATCCGTGTGAGCCTTTACAAGTTCAATAAGATGCTTTTCAGCATAATCACGGATGAAATGATGGCGAATTTCAATATGTTTAGTTTTGGAATGTTTCACCGGGTTGTTTATGATGGACATGGTGGCATTGTTGTCAATGAATAGAGGAGTTCCAGTGAAGTTCAAGCCGTAGTCTCTCAATTGTTGCTGAATCCACAATATCTAAGAACAACCGCTAGCTGCAGCAATGTATTCTGCTTCACATGTTGAGACAGAAACCGTTGACTGCTTCTTACACTGCCAGGAAACCAGTCTGTCTCCCAAGAATTGACATCCACCAGAAGTTGACTTTCTATCAAGGTTACAACCGCCATAGTCTGAATCAGTGTAGGCTTTGAAGTCAAATGACTGCTGCTTAGTGTACCAAAGACCCAATCGGGGTTTCCTTTTCAAGTATCTAAAAATCCTCTTTACAGCTATCATATGAGACTCATTCGGTTGTGACTGAAACCTTGAGCACAAACATACAGCAAACATTATGTCGGGCCTTGAAGCTGTGAGACACATAAGAGATCCCATCATCCCACGGTACAATTTGCAATCCACATCCTTTCCATCTTTCTCTGGATGCAGACCATGATTGACAGGGATAGGTGTGCCATAAGTACTACTATCATTCATCTTGTATTTTGACAAGAAGTCCTTCACATACTTGGTTTGATGCAGATAAATGCCATCCTCTCTTTGACTAACTTGCAGACCCAGGAAGAACGACAATTCACCCATGTTACTCATCTCAAACTTGGACTTCATCACCTGTTCGAATTCCCTACACATCTCTTCATTTGTAGACCCAAAGATAATGTTATCGACATACACTTGTACAAGAAGAATATCACCTCCTGCTTTCCGTATGAAGAGGGTCGAGTCAATCTGTACACGGTCGTAACCATTAGACAGTAGATGTTTAGATAATGTCTCATACCATTCCCGAGGTGCTTGATGAAGACCATAAAGTGCTTTGTCGAGCTTATACACTTTATTGATATTATGCGGATCTTCAAAGTCGGGAAGTTGAGTGACATAGACCTCTTCATGAACTTTTCCATATATGAAAGCACTCTTCACATTAATTTGATAGACCTTGAAGCCAACATATGAGGGATAAGCCAGAAACAGTCGAATGGCCTCAAGTCTAGCAACTGGGGCATATACTTCTGTGTAATCCAAGCCCTCTTGTTGATAAAAACCCTGAACAACCAACCTTGCTTTGTTCTTCACCACAACATGACGATCATCCGTCTTGCATTTGAACACCCATCTGGTGCCAATTGTTTGTACGCCTCTTGGAAAGTCAACCAAATCCCACACATGCAACTTTTGGAATTGAGACAGTTCATCTTGCATTGCCTCAGTCCAGCAGTTGTCAGCGAGAGCTTCTTTCACATTCTTCGGCTCTAACTGGGACACGAATGCAGACATGTTTCCATGACACCAGTGTTAAGTATCTCTGAGTAAAGACTAGTGTTCTCAGCAATGGTTCGATGACGAGTTTGAACACCGCATGAGGATCACTAATAATGTTGTCAATTGGATGATTCTTATGCACTCTCATCTCTGGAAAATTCGATTCCTGAATTTCTTAATCGAGGTTCGTGCTTAACTCGCACATATCCTGTGTTCCAGAAGAAGAAGATTCAATGTTGATTGGATCAGCTGGAGCTTCATTTCCTACACGAGTGTTAGGATTAGCTTGAGCGTCATTTCCATCAACATGAACATTTTCATTGTTATCACCGTCATGAGTTCCAGATGCAGATGCAGCATAGGAATAAGGAGTTACGATCGGTACAGTAGCACGAGTTGAGAAACTGGAGTCATCCCTGCCACCAAATAATTCATATACATTTGCGGCATCATTTGCAGACTGATCTGGAAGATTGAAAGATTTGAATAGCGCATCATAATCAAAACCCCAAGCTGGACCAGTTGGTTCTGGTGGAATGCTGTGTTTACTACAATCCACTTCAAACCATTCCTCGACAGTACGAGTTCCTATATTGTACACTCTCTTGCAAGGCGAGTTGGCAACATATCCTAAGAAGATGCTTTCCACCGCTTTTGCATGAAACTTAGACTTTCGGTCTTTGTATTGTAGCAATAAGGAACAGGGACTACCAAAAGGAACTAGATAGTAAAGATTGGGAGATCGATTGTTGATCTACTCATTACAAGTCTTGTTGTGCCTCTTCACAACCAGAACTTTGTTCAAGACGTGACACGCTATATTAACTGCTTCTACTCAGAAAGTGACAGGAAGCTTTGCATCTGACAACATTGTCCTTGTAGTCTCAATCAAGGTTCTGTTCTTCCGTTCTGCGACTCCATTCTGCTGAGGTGTGTACGGGACACTAAATTCATGACGGATCCCCTTCTTGAGACAAAAAAGTTCCATCAAATTATTCTTGAATTCAGTTCCGTTGTCACACCTTATTCTTCTAACCTTCAACTTGCACAGAGATTCCAAGCTCAGGATCAGGTATTGAAGAATGTCAGCAGTTTTATCCTTTGTACCTAAAAAATGCACCCAAGAAAAATGTGAGAAATCATCAGTTACAACCAGACAGAATGACTTACCTCCAATACTCCTGATACTTACGGGGCTAAACAAATCCATATGTAATAGCTCCAAAGGGGTATCGATGGAGTTTTGGAGTTTGGGCTTGTGAGACTTCCGTTGTTGTTTGCCGTTTTTACAAGGCATACTGTCATCTGCAACTGTAAATCTCAGCTTAGGAACCCCGGTTACCAAACCATTTCGGACAAGACGATTCAATTTTTGATAAGAAATGTGTCCGAGTCAAGCTCTGTCGCTTTGGTAAGCAAACAAGTAGCAACTGATGAGGTGGTTGTTGCCACACTCATATCAATCTGATAGGTGTCGTTTTTCCTTGGCGCTCTAATCATAATCCAGTCTTCAGGAACTTCAAAACCAGGTTTGAGAATCAAACATTCAGTCTTGTCAAACATCACCGAGTAATGCTTGTCACACATCTGGGAGACACTCAACAAGTTATGCTCCAGCTGCTCGTAGTAGTTGACGTTGTCGAAGCTGACACAACCATTTGAAACCACGCCTTGACACGTGATACTACCGCCTTTCTCTCCAGGAAAGGCCACATAGCCGCCTCTGAATGGTTTCACATCTTGAAGCAAGGCTATGTTACCTGTCATGTGCCGGGAGCATCCACTATCTACATACCAACGATTAGAGATAGTACCCTTCGGATGTCCCTGCACGAATCACAAAAAGAATTAATTAGATTTGGAGACCCAAGCCATAGTGATCTTGGGTAGTCCGTCTTTCTTAAAATAAACAACCTTAATTAATTCACAGTCGTGACTGTCAAAAATTGATGAATCTTTAGAAGAATTGGGATCAGGAGATTGAGAACATTTGGATTTGTTATTCCAGGACCTCTTCTTTTTCTTAACTAGAACAGTAGACTTAGATTCAACAGCAGCAGGTGAACTAGTGGAAGCTTCACCTGATTGAATTTCAGCCAGCTGTTCTAGCTTTCTCAATCTCTTGTTCCTTCTTCTCCTCTGTGGCTTAGAGAGTTTCACCACAGGTTTCACACCAGTTTGTGCACTACCAGAGATAGACGCACTAGGTTTAGTAGGTAGCTTTCCCCTTTTTGAAACAGATGGTTTAGCCTCAGTTGTGATCTTTGGCTTTACAATAGGTTTTACTGGTAGTTTCACCACAATTGCTTTTGGACTTTTGGAATGCTTCACTAGTGGTGACTTAGGGATAACAGCCGGTTGTGAAACAATTGGCCGTTTCCCTTGGTTCTTAGCAGGACAGTTCACAAGAATGTGACCAACCATACCACGATGAAAGCAAGTTCTCTTTTCTTTGTAAGTCCTCCTGCAAGGCTCATTTTGATCTGGCATTATATGACTCAGCATGATGAGCAGGAGAAGTTGTTTGGTGAACAGTAGTTTGACCCGATGATGATTGGCTTTTGGGAGAATAAAATTTTTGGAAATTTTCTTGATAACCAAGCCCAAAATGAGCTGAAAAAGCTTATTTCTTAACTTGATTAATTTTTTTATATCCTCCATAAAGCATCACTTTCAATTTCTCATTAGATTCAATGATATCGAGTTCAGTCAAAATACAATTATCACTATCAGTGATAATGTTTTTCTTAACTTTCTGTTCACTTAACAACTCCTTAGAGACTACTCCTTCAGGGCAGGTGTTCTCAGACCCATCATCAGAAGCAGTAAAGAACTCTTCATTAGCTGCAAAGTCAGCCTTACTTGAGGAATCATCCTTGTTAGAGGAATCATCCTGACTTGAGGACTCATCAAGGCAAGACAAATCAATGTCAATTAAGCTGTTGACAAATTTCCCGCTAACTGGTGGAGGAATTGCATTAGTACCCAGCCCTAAGCCATTCACTTGCCTCACTACAGACTCGTAGTATTCCACCACAAAACGAGAATTTTTCAACTTCTCAATATTACCTTTCAATTGCAAGATCTCATTTTGCAGCTTGTTGATCTCATTGTTCCTTTTCTCTAACCCCTTGTACGCAACATCCAAATGAAACTGTTGATAGCTGATTTTAAGTGAATAATCACGTTTTTCTTTCTTCAGAGTTTCAATTGAATCTTTATAACGTTTTTCATTTTCCTTGTAGCTTAACGCTGCAATATGAAGGGTTCGACTTTGTCTTGAAGCTTAGAGTTTTTCAACCTTTAAGCTTAGAAATTTTGAACAAGAAATGACAGCAAAATAATTAGAATCTACCTCATTCGATGAACATGATGCCTCTCCAATAGCCATGAGGGCAACTGCCATTGTAGACTCTTCTTGATCAGCCACAGAAGCTTCCCTTTCCTCAGCTTCCATAATCTCAGCCATGAGACCTACCTGTGTTTGTGTAATAAGGGCATCCTCCAAATGAACAACCCAATCAAAGCTTTCGTCATGTTGAGCCACCAATGCATTGGACGTTCCACTTTCACTTTGATTGCGGTTGTTAGAGTTGTACCCTTGGTTGTTTCCTTGATTGCTTCCCTGGCTTGGTCTTGTGAATCCAGAGGCAGGTGCTTTGTCCTTCTGACATTCACGAGCAAAATCTCCAAAGTTCAGACACTTGTAGCACTTGGCCTTGGATTTGTCAAAACCAACCTTGGCATTGGAATGCCCACCAATGAACTTTCGGCCAGTTTTGTTCAGGAAACGCTTCGCACTCCTCAAGATCATGGCCGTATTCCATTGAATATCCATATCATCCGGATCCACCTGATTAAAGTCTTCTTCGATGGTTTCAGGATCCGTTAGCTTACCTCCAATGAAGTTCTCATAGGAAAGCATGCATGATGAGAATAAAGCCACATGATCTTCAGCTATCTTGGCTATTGCTGATTGGTTAGCTGAAGATGTGGGAAAGCATTTCTTGAGGAATTCTGGTGATGAGATCCAGAGCCAGATCCAGATGCTGCATAGCACGCATGACCACCACAAGCCTTTACAGTTTCTTCCTCATGAAAGTTTCCTTAGAAAAGGGCAATTCCAGAGTCTGATGACTTGGTTGTAGAAGACATCCCATAATACATAGAAGGGTCTTGTATTTGAGGTCTTCCTGAGCTCTCCTTTCTTTTTAGGTTCATGTCATGTGCTTGAACCTTTCCAATTGCCTCATCAATTGTCATCTCGTAAAACTTGGAATTCTCTCTGTAGGTCCCTAATTCGGTGCGTGACGGATCTCTAGACTCGCGGTTAGACACGGTGATAAAGTGCGGAATCCATGATCAACGTGCTCGTGTGACTCAATCAACAACGGTGTAAATAAACGCTCTTTTTATTCCACTACAATATCAGTTTACACAATTTACATAATTCTCAGTCCCTCCTGATATCGTCCAAGTCTCTCTCTGTGTTCTTAAAACTACTTCTCTGTTTCTGCTGAACTGTTCTATTTATAGACACTGAACAGTATTAGGCGAACTTGTTAAGTTCGCCTCTAATAGGCTAAGCGAACTTAACAAGTTCGCCTCTGATAGACTAAGCGAACTTGTTAAGTTCGCCTCTGATAGCCTAGGCGAACTTAACAAGTTCGCCTCTAGCAGAACTTACACAGAATTTTATCAACAGTTACAAAACATGTCCTAACAGACTCCCCTTTAACTGTTGCTAACAAATCTATCAATTACAAGTCAAAGACTCTAAGACTAAGACATAATATCTTCAAGCTCGTTGTCACCAGAATATGCTCCAACAGACTCCCCCTTGACAACAGCTTCAGAAGATTGTCATCCGTCTTCATATATCATCAAACAAGTTGAAGTCTTCGTCTTGTTCATCTGCACACTCTCTCTTTCTATCTAGAAGAAAACTCGGGAGAAGGTCCCCTTGTCAACTTCTATCTGCAATATTCAGTTTTTGCAAAGGAGAACAACCAAGAATAACCAACAATTAAGATTTCAATGGAAGCTGGAAAAATAAAATCTTTTTGGTTTTTCAAACATAAGAAACACAAAATCTTTTTAGTTTTTCTCTGTACAAACTGAAATGTAAAATACAAAATCACAACTTTTTGGTCGAACATCACGAGTAAGAAGATCATATCAGTATATATGATATATCAATCACACATCTTGGATATAAAATCCATATAATATCAATTGGTATCCTATGTCATTCTTTCAAGCCTTGACCAATCAAACTAATATCTTTTAAGATTATCACATTCTATCTTTTCAAGACTTTCATATTGTATGTTATGATACGCGATAAACATTCAAAGGAAATAGGATCATGCTATGACACACAAATTTAAATTGTCAATATTATAAGATTTGAAACTAAAGCATCTCATTCCCACTTTCTTGTGAGTTAAGGTACCATTTAAGTATGAAATACAACGTGTACCCCACTAGTATGCCAACCGAAAGTAAATGCACTATCTTCAAGACATATGAGATTTTACTAAAGATTATCCGAATTTCCAGAATGAGGAGACATCACTTAGCACATGAATAGCAGAATCCAAATTGGATTGTATAGGAATCAATGAGATTCAGAATCAAATGATTCAATGTCTTGGCTTATATATGTGGAATCATAAGATTCAGGTACGTGGATCCAACTGTTATCTGGATTATGAATTCAATGGAATCAGTAAAGATGATTTATCAATATGATCCAAGGGCTAGTATATGTTTGACAGATGTTGTCAAGTACATATCTTGATTATACTTCAAATTGCATGCTTTTCGGGACATGGGCACTGAAGCAAATCGAATGAATAGTGCTAAGGACATAACCCGAAACTGATCTCATAGGAAAATCTTTATTAAAAGCTAATATTCTTTATCTGATAGTGATCTTTTAACACACACACCCAGGCATAAAATGGGTTCAAATCACAGTTGTAACATATGAAATTATGTTTTCACACTACTAATGGTTCAGTGACGCTTTTAGTCTACTGACAATTCAAATTATATGCGTACACAACACTAACATTTCCTATTTGTGTAGTCTCTGAAGTTTAGATCAAAACATATAATTCAGATATATTAACATAAAGCACCAACCAGTCAATCTAAGGTCATGTGTGAAAGAACATCTACTGATGTACTATCATCTCTTCTTTAACTTCAAGTAATGTCGATTTTATCTTTTTCAAAATATTTTTCAAAGAAAGTAAAAACAAACGAAAGTAAAATCTTCTTGAAAACATTTTATGAAAAACATTTTACTTGATTACTCGGGATTAAGCAAGTCAATCAATTAAAATTCAAACTGATGTAATGTAATTGAATGTCATTGCCTCTGTCACCAACACAGTTCTGTACTCCCCCTGTCCTGTAGACTCCCCCTCAACTAGTCAAATGGTTGCAACAACGACTTTATGCTCACCATCGTCATCCTAAGTTTCAGGTTATCATTTGGACTTTGTAAAACTGTTTCCAAAACATTGTGTGTGACATATTCTCCCCCTTGAGCATCAAGTCGTTGAATCAAATAGATTTCTCGGTTATCAACAACTCTTTACTCATGCAGATGTCATTCCCTGTCGTGTGCTAAGAACCACCACTATCAACAACCAAAATGGTATTAATAGTCCCTCTTGGTAAATCCTGCACAACTAACAAGAAACATTAATTTGATATTGGGACCCAAGCCATGGTAGTCATGGGTCGTCCATCTGTATCAAAATAATAAACCTCACTCCATTCACAATCGAATCTCTCATCGATTTTAGGAGATTGTTCCGACGAGTCAGAAACAGAAACTTTAGATTTCCATACATACTTCTTTTCATTAAGTTCTTTTTGCTTAAAATGTGAAGTGTTTGAACATTTTCTTTCATTTAAAAATTGATTTGATTGTGAAAACTCTTGTTGTTCTAAAAGTTTTCTCAATCTTCTGTTTCTCCTCCGCCTTTGAGGTCTAGAAAGCCTAACCTCAGATTTTGAATTACCCTTTGGTGTATCATGAGGTTTAACCACATTTGGGTTAACATAAGGCTTACCAGGAGTTCTTACCTTTTCTGGAGTAACATGTCGGTTACCTTTGGCTTTGTGAGGACAAGTAATCCTAAGGTGACCCACAAGACCACAAGAAAAGCAAGATCTCTTCTCACGATATTCTCTCATATAAGGAATCTTCACACGATAAGATGCACTTGAAGAAGATTCTCCTACATGAACTTCTTTTAGCTTTATTTTCTCTAGAACTCCAGATTTTGCAGTTTGAGACCGAACAAACTTTTTCTCAACAGGTCTTGATTCAGGCTTCACCTTCTCAGGAACTACATGCTTCTTCCCTTTATTTTTGTAAGGACAGTTCACCACAATGTGTCCTATCTCATTACAATGAAAACATGTACGCCTGTCTTTATAATCTCTGACAAATGGAACTCTCCTTGAGTTTGAAGAACTTCCAAATGTGGAATTTCCAGATGAATTAGAATCAACCTTTGAGTCTTCTTTCTTAACAGCTTTCGGTATACCTTCTACCTTAGCTTCATCAAAATATTCATCATCACTCTCATCAGAATACACCATATCTTCACCTGTGACTGGATTCACTTTCAACACAGTCTTAGGATCTAAATCCTCATTGTTTATAATCTCAGGTGTAACAGAATAATTTCCGTTGAATGGTGGAGGAACATAGCCAATACCACTAGTTCCCTTCCCCTCTTCAGTATTGTCATGATAATATCCTAGTAAGAATGATGAATTTCCAAAGCTTTCTAACTTTCTATGCAATCTGAGCACCTCTGCTTTAGATTCAGCTAGTTCCTTATCTTTCGCAACAAGATCATTATTTCTCTTCTCAATTTCTGCAAAGGACATATCCAGGTGATATGCCTGCTCTTTGATCTTCAAAGTTAGAGAATTTATATCCCTTTTCAATGATTCTATCCTTTCAACACACACATTCTCATTATCTTTTAATTTCTGATTTACCGTGTGCATCGATTTCATATCACAAATGAGGTTGACGTTGTCATCCATAACCCTCATCATTTTATCCTTAACTGAAACACAGTTAGAACAAAACGTCTCAGAGTTAGAAAATACCTCAGGTTTTACATCTGAAGAAGATGCATCAGGAGCCATAAATACGTCATCATCAGCTTCACTCTTTTGATCAACTATGACAGGCTCTGCATCAATTTCTATTTCACTCAGATCATCTTCAACTGTCTGAAAACTTTCTTCACTCATCACATCAATCTCAGTAGATTGAGTACTTTCACCAGAACGAATACTCTCACTATCAGTTAAATCTGCAGAAGAATCACTTTGAGAATAACTCGGCTACTCCAATACTTCGTTGATCAAGACTACAAAAGCTTGAGAAGTTGCTTCACCCTTTTTCTTTAATGATTCCCATAGATCTCTTGAAGTTGGACACTTCCCGAGACTATGAATGATTTCTTTAGGTAAAGACAGCGTTAAAGTTTCACGCGTCTTCATCTCTCGATCAAAATTCTGCTTTTCTACTTTAGTAAGAGTTGTCACTGGTTTAGGAACATCATAATATCCCATATAGTCAAAAGTAGGATGAATATATCCTTCAAATATGGATGTCCAAAAGTTTTCATCAGTGACTGATACGAACTGTTCGAACCGGACTTTCCAGCTACGAAAATCTGATATGCACAAAAGTCTCGGTGGCATAGTTCCAATATCAATATTATCACATGAAATTGACATTTTGAAATTTTTGCGAAAGTATTCGGAAAAAATTTTCCCGCCAAAATACTCTTTTTAAAAAATTTCGAAAATTCAAAATTTCAAAAACGATTCAAAACGACCATATAAGCTTTCCGTAAAAAAATTGGACAAAGTGAATTTTCCCGCCAAAATAATCTTTTCTTTTTTTTCTTTTTTTTTTTTTGATAAGTTCGCCTGAAACTGACACGAAGCGAACTTGACCCGAAGCGAACTTGTTAAGTTCGCCTGATTAAGTTCGCTTACCCTGCACCAAGCGAACTTATTAAGTTCGCCTCCCTAAGTTCGCCTGCACAACGAACAGCAAGTTCGCTTGCTCCAACAGAATCAAACTCAGGAACAGATTCGAATCAGTTTCGCGAACCAAGATCAACCAGAAATCGTCATAATTCACTGATTTGAAGGAACTAATCAAAATTGGACCGTAGGATTGTGTAATTTCGCAATTAGAACCTTTCTATCGGATCAATTTCTTCAAAATCCTCATCAAAAATACCAAATCAGTAAAGATTTCTCCATTTTTGCAAGAACACGAAAAAGATGAAAAATCCTCAAAATCTCTGAACTTTGATGTTGATTGGACACGAAAACACCACGAATCTTTTGCTAATCAAGAGCAATAGCTCTGATACCACTTGTAGGTCCCTAATTCGGTGCGTGACGGATCTCTAGACTCGCGGTTAGACACGGTGATAAAGTGCGGAATCCATGATCAACGTGCTCGTGTGACTCAATCAACAACGGTGTAAATAAACGCTCTTTTTATTCCACTACAATATCAGTTTACACAATTTACATAATTCTCAGTCCCTCCTGATATCGTCCAAGTCTCTCTCTGTGTTCTTAAAACTACTTCTATGTTTCTGCTGAACTGTTCTATTTATAGACACTGAACAGTATTAGGCGAACTTGTTAAGTTCGCCTCTAATAGGCTAAGCGAACTTAACAAGTTCGCCTCTGATAGACTAAGCGAACTTGTTAAGTTCGCCTCTGATAGCCTAGGCAAACTTAACAAGTTCGCCTCTAGCAGAACTTACACAGAATTTTATCAACAGTTACAAAACATGTCCTAACACTCTCTCATCAGGGTAGTATACATCTCAAATTTGGGTGGCAAAGCATCCAGAAATTTTTCAATTAATTCCTCATTTGGATAGATGAGGTCAAAAGCATTCAACTCAGTCTGCAGATGATAGAATCTAGAGATGAGTTCATCTATGGATTCGTTCTCCAGATATCTGAAGCACTCATATTGCTTCCTGAGAAGATCCTTTTACTCTTCTTGATGTCACTGTTACCCTGAATCTCTTCTGTAATGCTTTCCAGAGATCCTTGGAGTTATCGTATCCTCTGAAGCTGTGGAATAACTCCCTGATCAAGGACATAGTGATAGATCCGTGTGCCTTCTTCTCTCTATCATAAACTTTTTTTCTTCTTCACCAAGTTTAGAGATAGGCTTGGGAACTTCCTCATCAAGGTAAGTGTATGTGGGATGCTTATATCCCTCCAGAATGGGTATCTATAACGAAGAATCGGTATAAGAAATATAATGTTTAAAGCGTGCTTTCCAGTTTGAATAATCATTTACATTAAGCAGCTTTGGGGGTTTCTGTGGGGTTCCGATCTCGTTATCATAGTTCAGAAGGTTACCGAGGTTTTGAAGATTTGACATGGTAAACACTTAGTCAAATTTCAGAAAAGTCAAAGAAACTTGCGCACTTGTCTCTGGCCTTGCGCACTTAACAAACCTAGTCTTGCGTACTTAGAAATTGCTCTTGCGTACTTGATAAGTACGCGGGAGTAAATGATAAGTACGCAGGAGAAAATTAAGTACGCAGCAAGTATGGTCTTGCGTACTTGATAAGTACGCAGCAAGACTGTACTTGTTGCCAAATAAGGTAAGTATGCAGATCACCTTTTTACCAACTCTCACCAACTTTTTTCGGTCACTGGAATCTCACCGGAGATGTCAGAAATAGAAAATGTGACCAAACAAAATGAGCCAAAGGGTCAGAAACTCGTTTCTAACCAACCTTTGATGCTCAAAACACTCAAATACACAACAAAAGTCGGTTTTTGAGTGATTTTTGCTTCTAAAATAGTGCTCAAGAGCTACCCCTATTTTATCAAAAAAATCAATAAAAACACTCACTCTTGCTTGTAAAATCTCTGTAGGATGTGTAGAAAATGCTCCTAACACACTCACAACACTCGAAATCAAGAACGGAGTTCTGATACCACTTGTAGGTCCCCGGGTGTCTCGGATCGTTACATGTGGGTGTGTGACTAGTCGGACCGGGTGCGGAATGCCCGTGACTAAGTGGAGAATCAAACAACACAAAGTAAACCGACAAAGAAATCACTTTAAAGTTCCTTCTATTATAAACTCGAACGGTTACAGAGAGAAAATACTGAGTGCAAATGTATGCGTACTTATATTCTGTCAACCTATTCTATTTATACAAGACCTGATCTCTGTGCACTTAACAAGTGCGTAGGGCAAATTGTTCATGCGTACTTAGCAAGTACGCAAAGTATTCTTGCGTGCTTGCTAAGTACACATGAACTAATTCCTGCGCACATGCTAAGTGCGCAAAACACTTAGAGAAAAAATACAACATTGACATACATTAGAAATTACAACTCGATAACTAATACAAACAGACATTACAATACAAAGACAAAACATACAAGACAAGTACAATAAACTAATACACTATCCAGAGTATTTGTCACACAAAAGTGCTTCAACAACCACTCATATTTAAGCATGCATATACATCACAACCAATATCGTAAGATTCGTTACAAGATCATTAAACCATCAAATAGAATCCAAAACTAGTAAAAATCGTAACTTTAACAAATAATCATCATAAGACCCAGGCAGTATCAATGTTTTAGCCTAGAATCATACTAAAGTTCAACAAAACAGAAGAACAAGCACAACCCATGGTATCAAACTATCAAATGAAATCCAAAAATCGAATCTTGAAAACCGAACAAGTTAAACTACAAACCCGGGATCCAAAGATTCAAGCTTTTCTCTTCATGTGACTTCCTAACTCCCAAAATCGCCCTTGGCTCTTCTCCAGAAGGCAAACAATCGGACTTTTTGAATAATGGCATTACAATTCTATTAAAACTAGAATTAGGGCTTTTTGCGGAATAATAGGCCTCTCGCGTATTGCGAGACATTTGGATGGGCTCCTCGCGTACCGTGAGGAACAAATTAGTCACGACCGCTTTCTGCTTCCCTCGCGTACCGCGAGACATTCTTTTTCTCCTCTCGCGTACCGCGAGAACTCGAAATTTCAACATTTTGCTTTTTAATTCTACCTTCACTTTCTCGCTCGGTTTCCTCACGATATAGCTTCCTATTCCACACGAGCTCCTGAAATATACAAGACTCAAATATAGACTTAAACGACTAAAAACTAACACAAAACTAATAAAAACGCACGAAAACAATATGAATAAAGATGTGTGCTTTGCACTACATTAATGGTCGACTCTCAGCAACAGTCGGCAATCTGCATGCCGACTCTTTCAGGGTTCCTATATATACCTGACCATTTTCATAGCTCAGTGACCTTCTTCTCCACCAGAATTTCTCTATAATTTCTGTATTTCCATTGTTTAGCTTGTTAGAGAGGTTATAAGTTTGTGGTTGTTCCACAACCCCGGGGGACCTCACCCGGGGTGGATTGTGGTAGATCGTTGTAGTCGTTTCTGTCAAGGAGCTTATTGTAATTTTTTTAGTGGAATTTTAATCAGATTTGAAAGATTTTGTTCTTACTTTTTCATACTCTTTTTCTTGATTGTCTCTTGATTTCATCAATAGCAGTTGATCTATAGCTGATTT
Source organism: Smallanthus sonchifolius (assembly GCA_023525975.1). Lineage (NCBI taxonomy): Eukaryota > Viridiplantae > Streptophyta > Magnoliopsida > Asterales > Asteraceae > Smallanthus > Smallanthus sonchifolius. The sequence goes on from CM042033.1 coordinate 18,649,877, forward strand.
GTTGATCAGATCTTGACTAGAATCATCATAGCACAGGGACCCTATCATCAAGACCTACATTCAGTTTGTACCACGTGAGGTAAGCCGCATACTGGAGAATGTAGGATGAAGTCGGGCACATGTTTAGGTGTGGCAAGGCTGGACATTTGGTGTACAATTGTCCTATCAAGCCCAAATGTTTTAAGTGTGGAGAGACTGGGCATAGGATGTTGGATTGCCCAACGCTTAAGATAAATAATCCCGAGCCTCTTAGAATAAAAGAAGGGGAAACCTCCAAAGCCAAGAGTAGGGCTTATACTCTGAAAACATAAGAGGTTAAGGCACTGTCAAATATAGTATCAGGTACATTCCTCGTTAATCACGTACCCGCTACTATATTATTTGATTTCGGTGCTAGTAGAAGTTTCGTATCCTTAGATTTCTATCCTTCCTTAGCTAGACCTACTATAAGACTGGATGAAACCTTTGAAGTTGAAATGGCTGTCGAAAAGACGATGAAGGTGACAGAAATCATTTGTTAAGCCCCAAACCAGGCACCCTACAGTTGGATCTCATAACGGGTTATTCCCTTGAAAATACTCATTTTAGATATATTAAGCTACATCAGAAGTCTTTCTAAAAACATTAATTACTAATTAATGTCATTAAGTTACCTTATGATTGCTTGCACACCAATTCGAGTAGCACCGCTCCCAAGCCAAGATACGTCAGTGCAACGCTTACGTGCAAAACAATCTATCGTACACACAAAGTCAGCTACGATGAGTGAGTTCTAATAGTTTAGTTTAATTAAAAGCCAACTCGCCCCAAAAGTTATTTAAACTTTACTCAGGACCCACGGTCCTTATAAAATAGGTCCACAATTCATTAACAAATAGATAACCCTTGTTATCACACGTTATCCCATAATAGTTCATTACCCAAGACTCATCCCATAATAATAATAATCCTGCAGTCTCATCGACATAGGTCGAACTTACTACACTAATAAGTCATACTCAAGTACATGTATTAACTCGACACCTGGTTAACACAACAAGTCTCTAGACATCAACTTACTCAGCATTGACCAAGGCTCTTACAAATCAACTGACATAGCAGTTGTATGCACCACATCACAATCCTGACACAACGGTCAATGTAACTCTCCTTACCACATTATTACTATCTCATGCACAATAAATATAACTCAACGCTTGTATGCAATTTAACACAAATATATAAGCACACAAACACATACCTCATTACTGCACCCTCGTCAGGACTGTCCGGTTGGACATCGTCACCTTTGGTGACCTCCCGAAGGACTTCGTCATCCATAATCATGTTTTCTATTTCATAATGACAGTAACGCAAACACAATACCCATCGTGTCACAAGGACAACGACACAATGCACACAACACATGTATAATCACATAACATCATAATCTATGCACATGACTCGTTAACTACACCTGCACTTCACACATAACACTTAGGACAAGGTATCCTACACACATTCATAAGCGGTTAGCTTATATCCTGACTCACCCCGACTAAATCAAACACAATACACTGCTAATATAGCAACACACCTACAAATACTATATCTCATTATTTAAGCGCATACCCCGTACATGCAGGCCCTGTGACACCTCCTAGTCGTACCTGTACGACCCGTAAATACAATCCCGACTCACCCCTGTTAGGTCACTATACGACCCGTGACCAGATACCCACCTGTAACCCGCACGTCCTCTGGACATACACAGACCCTTAAACCCACATTTAACTATTTAATTTCATAAACTCATAGGGTTACGCTCCAAGGTTCTTTACCTATTTAATACAATAAAACATGCATAGAAAGTATGTACGATAGCCCCGAAAATGTTAAAAACATTTAAAAGAGTGGGATTAGAAACTCACAGTTGTGAAGATCCCAGCCTCGCCCAGTAGTCCTCCTCTTGTTCGAACTTCAAAATTGCCAACGTATGATCACATGATTAGATACGTTCTAAAGATACGTCGACTAATGCATAGCATAATAAAAATCCTGAAAATTAGTCTCATTTGCGAGACAGTCCATCCTCATGAAACCCTAGTTTCACACGTGCACTCGAACCGGATCGTCCTTGACCCGTTTAGGAATACGGATACTCGAACCGGGTTTCAAGCATGCACGTACATGACCATGCAAACCCTCGTCATGCATTGCAAACCCTAGTCGGGCATACTCGAACTCTAGTCGGGTTACCCTTGCATGCATGCAAACGAAGCCGTGCACCAGCTTAGTCGGGGAAATCCATAATCGGCCACGCTGACGTCCCTTGTCTCTACCTCGCGCACCGTGGTGCCACCTGTTACCGTCGTGTACCGCTGACCGGCCACTACCGTGTGCCACCGCCTTCCTCGTGTGCCATCTCCTTCATCTTCCTCGTGTTATCCCTAGCCGGGCAACTCTCGCCGTCCTTCACCTCCATTTGCAGCCGTGAACCTCCCGTGGTTCTTCCACAATCGTCTCCGAGCATCACCACGGTTAACGCCAGCCACCGCCACCTCTTCGTCGTTTCTCCATCCACGTCCTCTCCTTCTCTTTTCTTGTAAATTTGATGCCACGCAAAACCGGGGCCCACCGTGACCCGCGCTTTCCGTCTTCCTCCGCCACACACACACACCACCGTCATCCATCCTTGTCATCCTTCTGCGTTCCGCCATCATTGTCTAAAGCCGACCACCGACCCAAAATTCTATCTATCTACGAAAGAACTCGAATATACTAGCATGCATAAGAGAAACGATGGTTACCTTAACGACGTGTCGAACTGCCCTCGTCCGGCCCTCCTCTCTCTCGCGTCCCTTTCGGTCGTCGCGCACACCCTAGGTCACGATGATCTAGGGTTTTCCAATAACGTGGCATTTAAACCCTTTAGATCTTTCATCCGGGTCCCTCTAATTTCCCTTGGTGCGTTTCGATCTCAAAGTTATATTAAACGACTAATTGGGCTCTCTTATTCTCGTTAAATAGAGTTCTACACGAAAGTCCATGCTAACCACAACACTTAATGAGGATACGGGTTATCCACTACCCCGAACCCTTAGCTTCTGGATTTTTTTTTGAGATGTTACAAGTCTATCCCCTTAAAAGAGGATTCATCCTCGAATCCAGCGTCGGCACAAACCAACGTAACTCGTCCTTTAGTTGCACCTTATGCATAAAAACTTCTCTCTCGTGCCATGCGTTCATTTTTGCAAGCGTCATGGTTATCATCACCCTTCGACACGATCACCATCCTTGGTGTTCAAGTAAGTCTTCTCCTTTGCTCGCTTTCAACTTTTAGACTTGGAGGATCACCTACATATTCCCCATCTTTCCAGCCATTAGCCAAACGGTTGCGCTTCCCACCCTCGCTATTCTGTCACTCGCTAGAATTTGTAACATTTCATTCTAGCTCACGGGCACAATTGCCTTCGTCTCCTATATAACCCTAATGATCTCGTCATTCCGACAGTCACCTCTCTCTAAATGCTTATCACCTTTCATGAATGGATTCATTCGTCGCCCCTCCAAAGTGAAGTCGTCAAACCTTTCGTCTCATACCTTGATCGCCATCCAGTGACGATTTCTCAACTCAATCCCACTGCTCCACCCATAACAGTATCACTTTGTCCCTCTCCGATGATCTCTAGGAGCTTGTTCAAGCTACACTGGTCCCCACCAAACTCCACTACCATAACATCTCCTTTACCTCATTTTCACGCTTTAAAAACGCCCATTAACTAAGCTCATAATACTCTACACTAGAGTTACCTTCATCAGCTCTCTAACGTTTCTCAATGCTCACATACCATCGCCATGTCTGTTCCAACAGCCAAACACTTGCTTCACTAGGATGCTCCACAGGAGCTCGCTTTAAACTAGCCTTAAATCTACCAGCGTAGGCATCTCCTTCCCAGTTACTTATGTGCAATCCTGCACGAACCTTTCCTGAGTTTTACTTTTCTCATTAATGCTCTACTATTACCATGCGACCACCGACCACGTCTCATGTATCATGTACGAACATGAAGTTCGTCTGCTCACAAGCCTCAGCTATCCGTCGTCTCGTTCAGGGAAAACATCCCTATTCATGTGGTGCCTTACCTCGACTGAATTCTTCATATGGAACGTATTCCATGAAGGTCCTTCGTCACCTCGTTAACTCCTTGCTGAGATCTTTAGCGTCACCACGTTGATCTCATCTTAAACATCTCGGGTCATACGCCCATGTAAACGCTTTCATCATCTACTCTCATGGCTCCACCCATTGGCTTCGTGCTCTGATTTCCCAAGATATAAGCGTAGGCATCTCTTAAGAGCACCTCACTGGTCGCCTAGAAAGACATCAAAACTTCTTGCACCACCTCAATGTATCCACGTCAAGATAGAAACACTATACTTGAGCACACTGACCTCTCGTCCTATATATGACCTCCCGTCCTATACAGGATACACAATGTTCTACACATGTACTAGTAACCCCAAACTCTAAACACACATCATGTGTATTCACACACAACTGCTATATCTGAGTAAATCTACTTGCATACAATATGACCTTTTTATTTATAGACACACAAATATATCATGTTATCTGGCCCGAAGACACAAGCAACACGATCTCCCGCTTGACTGCCATCAGACACAATAACCTGTTGACAAATGTCAACACCATATCAAGCTTACACTTGACCTTCCGCCTAACTAATGCCAGACACGATATCAAGCTTATTATTGATCTCCCGCCATGACTTTTAAGTACGTGACACAAATAACTCATACTCATAAACAACTCAATTAACGGCATACAAGTTTACTCACAAAACACTTTCATGTCCTTAAGCACCAAAACATTACCTTGCAAAGATCTATGTCTTAAGATATAAAGACATTCAATATCATAGTAAGGCTAAACACACCCCGTTACACTTCACACATCACCTAAGCATAACACATAGGAGACACTATCTTAAGACCATAGACACACACAATTAATCACAACTCAGGTCTACACTGGTCTACTCATACAGTCTAATCAACCAAGCTCTAGCATCACATTAAAGATTACATTTACGTGTGAACACATGTTGTTCAAAGGTAATCACATAATTACACATAGCAAGATATCACTCCTGCAACTATCATTTATTATACCTAATTCATCTCGCGATATAACTCGCACTCAATGTCAAAATCAAATAGTCAATATCTGAAATAAACATCATACCACGTAAACATCTAATCACTCAAAATGTTAAATCACCCCACAATCTCTCGTGAAAACCGTCACGTTCAAAATTCATTTAGAAGTCCAACGTCTCAACAATGCTCGCAAGATTACTACGAGACCACATTAGGTATAATTGTTGTGTCCTTCTCCAGTTCTTCCTCATCGGATCCTGGGTCATTAGTCGGTTCCTCTCTAGATAGAGCTACCTTAGCTGTAATAAGTGGTTAATCTCTCAACCATCTAAGTCCACATCCTTGAGGGAAATCACGTACTGCCGACGTGACCCTCCTTTTCCATCTTGTTACTCTAGTCTCAGCACCACGCGGGATGCTGTCATCCTCAGCTCTAGTCACACTTGACGCGGGAAGCGCCAACACTACTTCTATGTCACTGTCCTTCTTGTCTACAGCAACCGCCTGTTTGTCCTGACGATCTGCTCCTCCCCCGGCCGGAGCTCCCCGTCTGGCAGATTTGGTATGCTTTGTCTTAGCCATCAGTACCTGCACAAGGTAGAACGTTGGAGTGATTACTATAGGCATAAAATTCAGAATATGAGAGTAATCATAGACTGCCAAATCATGGTGATCAAATGCAATTTGGTGGTCCACATTACTGATCGGATTCTAAACCTTCCCCGTCATATTCACACTAGCTTTCTATCTTTCATACACCGTGGATGAAGATGCATCCCACACAACTTATATAGTATCACACAATAATCTAGCAAGTCATCATATTTATCACAATGTCACACCATCAAAGATTACACATAAAATTACTAAATCATATCGACACACCAAACTATCTCACATAGTTAGAATTAATGCTACTCGACATAACTCACATCATGGTCTTATTTAATCATACCACACAACTCCACGTAGTTTTACACTTATACGATTAATATTCTAACAATAAATATTTAACTCAAAAGACGTACTTCTTGGCTCGCGGTTACTCGTGGTGACATTCGTTTCACCCTCGTCCCATTTTCAGTTTAAGTTAAGACATTTTATTTGTTTAAAAACACCACTTTTCTCTTAAACCTCGGCTCTGATACCAACTTGTAAAGCCCAAACCAGGCACCCTACAGTTGGATCTCATAACGTGTTATTCCCTTTAAAATACTCATTTTAGAGAAAGTCTTTCTAAAAAACATTAATTACTATTTAATGTCATTATGTTACCTCACGAATGCTTGCACACCAAGTCGAGTAGCACCGCTCCCAAGCCAAGATACGTCAACGCAATGCTTACCTGCAAAACAATCTATCGTACACACAAAGTCCTCCTCTTGTTCGAACTTCAAACCTGCCAACGTATGATCACTTGATCAGATACATTCTAAAGATACGTCGACTAATGCATAGCATAATAAAAATCCTAAAAATTAGTCTCATCTGCGAGACAATCCATCCTCATGAAACCCTAGTTTCACACGAGCACTCGAACCGGATCGTCCTTAACCCGTTTAGGAATACGAATACGAATACTCGAACCGGGTTTCGAACATGCACGTACGTAACCATGCAAACCCTCGTCACGCCATGCAAACCCTAACTTTCTAATCGCTTGAACTTGAGTCGGGTTACCCTTGCATGCATGCAAACGAAGCCGTTCACCAGCTTAGTCAGGGAAATCCCTAATCGGCCACGCTGCCGTCCCTTGTCTCTACCTCGCGCACCGTCGTGTCACCTGTTACCGTCGTGTACCGCTGAACGGCCACCACCGTGTGCCACCGCCTTCCTAGTGTGTCATCTCCTTCATCTTCCATGTGTTATCCCTAGCTGGGCAACTATCCCCGTCCTTCACCTCCATCCGTAGCCGTGCACCTCCCGTGGTTCTTCCACAACCGTCTCCGAGCATCACCACGGTTAACGCTGGCCACCGCCACCTCTTCATCGTTTCTCCATCCACGTCCTCTCTTTCTCTTTTCTCGGCAATTTGCCGCCACACAAAACTGTACACCATCGTGACCCGTGCTTGCCGTCTTCCTACGCCACACACACACCACCGTCATCCATCCTTTCCATCCTGCTGCTTTCCGCCATCAATGGCTAAAGCTGACCACCGACCATAAATTCTATCTATCCACGCAAGAACTCGAATATACTAGCATGCATAAGAGAAACGATGGTTACCTTAACGGCGTGTAGAAGGTGATGGTGCATCCCCGTCATCGAACTGCCCTCTTCCGACCCTCCTCTCTCTTGCGTCCCTTTCTTCCGTCGCGCACACCCTAGGTCACGATGATCTAGGGTTTTCCAATAACAGGGAATTTAAACCCTTTAGATCTTTCATTCGGGTCCCTCTAATTTCCCTTGGTGCGTTTCGATCTCAAATTTATATTAAACGACTAATCGGGCTGTCTTATTCTCGTTAAATAGAGCTCTACGCGAGAGTCCATACTAACCACAACACTCAATGAGGATCCGGGTTATCCACACCCTTAACTTCTGGATTTTTTTTTTGGGATGTTACACATTCAAGATTGTTTTATTAATCTTGAAGGACACAAATTTCCCATTAGACTATACCCTATGATCCTCGAGGGATTTAATGTAGTTTTGGGAATGGACCAGTTGGCAGTAAACGACGCCCAGATCATTTACAACCAGAAAGCAGTTCAGATTTAAACCCTAAACGACAACCTGATCACAATCTGCCATGATACATTAAGATCAGCCATTTGGATCATATCTATGATGAAAGCCATGAAGTTTATGAATCGTGGCAATGAGGCCTACCTGGCATATGATATTGATTCCAAAGTGAAAACTAAGGAATTAAAAGATGTGCCAGTAGTATGTGAATTCCTGACGTATTTCTAGAAGAATTACACAAGATACCGCCCGAAAGAGAGGTAGAGTTTAGAATTGATTTAATGCCTAGTGCTAAGCCAGTTGCTAAGGCACCATATCGATTAGCTCCGTCAGAAATGAAGGAACTAATGTCACAACTGCAGGAGTTGTTGGACAAATGTTTTATTAGACCGGGTATATATCTCGCCCAGTACACTTTGTAAAGAAGAAGGATGGTAGTATGCGCATGTGCATGGATCGATGACTTGTTCGATCAATTACAAGGAGTGAACTGATTCTCCAAAATCGATCTAAGCTCAGGTAATCATTAACTGAAGGTTAGAGATGAAGACATTCCAAAAACAGCCTTTTGTACGAGATATGTACATTATGAATTCTTAGTAATGTCATTTGGTTTGACTAATGCTCCTGCTGCATTCATGGATCTCAAGAATAGTGTTTGTCGACCAATATTGGACCGATCTATGATCGTGTTCATTGATGATATTCTAATCTACTCAAACACTGAAGGGGATCATGCATGCCATCTCAAGGAAGTGCTGGAGACACTTAGAAAAGAGAAGTTGCATGCAAAATTTTATAAATGTGTGTTTTGGCTCCGAGAAGTTCAGTTCTTGGGTCATGTGATAAATGCAGAAGGTATCCTTGTTGATACGTCAAAGATAGAAACAATGATAAAATACAATCCGCCAAAGACACCTACAGAAATTCATAATTTCTTAGGTTTGACCGGTTACTATAGAAGGTTTATTCAGGATTTCTCCAAGATTTTCTTCCTCATTAACAAACCTCACGAAGAAGGAGACAAATTTCATTCGGGGAAAAGTGCAAGAAAATGCTTTCCAAAAGCAAAAGGAGAAATTGACTCATGCTCTGGTATTGTCTTTACCGGAAGGACCTGAGGATCTAGAAGTTTACTCTGATGCTTTGTATCAGGGACTGGGATGTGTGCTTATGCAAAGAGGCAAGGTCATAGCATATGCTTCACGGCAACTCAAACCCCATGAAGTTAACTACCCAACTCATGACTTGGAATTAGCTATTGTAGTATTTGGACATAAGATATCGAGACATTATCTATATGGAGTTAAGTGCATAATCAACACAGATCATAAAGGCCTAAAATATTTCTTTGAGAAAAAAGATATGAATATGAGGTAGCAAAGGTGGTTGGAGCTGATAAAGGATTATGATTGTGAAATCTTGTATCACCTAGGAAAATCCAATACGGTGGCAGATGCTTTGAGTCGTAAATAGATCATCCGCGTATCAGCGTGAACTCATACAAGTTGGTTATAACTCCTGACTTTATGGCTTAGCTTAGAATTGTCTAGTTAGAAGCATTGAAAGTAGAAAATGTTAAGAAGGAAAGAATGGTTGGACATGAGAAATATTTGGAAGAGAATGAGTGTGGAGTTAAAACTCGATTTGGCCGTTGTATACCACACATAGGGGAATTCTGAATTAGAATTTTGGACGAGGTACACAAGTCACGATATTCTATTTAGTCGGGTACTACAAAAATGTACCAAGATATGTGCCAAGATTATTGGTGGCCCGGTATGAAATTTGATATCATAAAGTATGTGGCTAAATTCCTAACTTATTAACAAGTTAAGGCAGAGCATCAAAAGCCATATGGAAAATTGCAGCCACTAGATATTCCAGAATGGAAGTGGGAACATATCACTGTGGACTTCATAACAAAGCAACTAAGAACACCTAAAGGTTATGATAACATATGGGTGATAGTTGATAGACTAACTAAGACTGCCACTTCTTACCAATACGTGAGACTTACTCTTCTGAAAGTTAGCTGAAACATTAGTTAAAGAAATAGTTTCAAGGCATGGAGTGTTGGTTTCAATTAAATCTGACAGAGACACACGTTTTACGTCGCGTTTCTGGAAAAAGTTCCACGAGGAAATGGGAACTAAGTTATTGATTAGCACTGCATATCATCCTCAAACGGATGGCCAAAGTGAAAGGATGATACCAAAACTTGAAGATATGTTGCGTGCTTGCATTATTAACTTTGGTACAAGTTGGGATAATCATCTACCTTTGGTAGAATTCTCATATAACAACAGCTACCATGCAAGTATTGGCATGCCACCATACGAAATGTTATACGGAAGGAGATGTATAACTCACATATGTTGGGGAGAGTTTGAACAAAAAGAAATAGGATGTAAGAAAATTATCCAAGCTACATGGGTTAAATTAGATCAAATTAAGGCTCGCTTATAAGTCGCACAAGACAAACAGAATTCCTATGCAGCCACAAGGCAAAGATCGATAGAGTTCCAAGTCGGTGATTACGTTCTGTTTAAATTATCCCCGTGGAAAGGAATCATTAGATTCAGAAAGAGATCAAAGTTAAGTCGAAGATTCATTGGATTATTTAAGATTGCAGCTCTAGTAGGGAAGGATGCATATACACTGGAATTACCAGAGGAATTGAGTGGAATCCACTCAACATTTCATGTATCACACTTACGTAAATGTCTAGCTGATGAAACCTCTCATGTACCACTGAATGATATTGAAATAGATGAAAGATTGAATTATGTCGAAAAGATAGTGGCTATACTCGACTGGAAAGAAAATAGATTACAAAACAAAGTAATCAACCAAGTGAAAGTTTAGTGGCAACATCGAAAGGGATCTGAAGCCACACGGGAAACAGAGAAAGAGATGAGGCAATCCTATCCCTACTTATTCAAGTAAGTGATAGGTTTCAGGGACGAAACCTTTATAAGTGGGTAGATTTGTAACTCCCCAAATTTCACCATACAGATGCGTGAGGGAGTAAAAAGGTAAATAAGGAAAACCCTAGATAGTTAGAATATAAATAAAGCAAAGTTCAGGGACTGAAAATGAAAATTTATGAAATTTGGTCGTTAGCGGACCGTCACCTACAAGCTTAGCGGTCTGCCTCGTGGAGAAAAAGGCATCAATGATGAGCGGCCACGCGTCAGCAGACTAACGGGTGAAAACTCGCACGTGGTAACCCTAAAGCGGACCGTAATACAGACCTTAGTGGTCCGCCAGCCGCAGTTTTCGTTAGCGGTCTGCTACCAAATAGCCTAATGGTCTGTTATTTGGTCGCTAAGCAAAAGTTAACCGCCCTAACTGCATAGCGGACTGTCACCTTGTGTGTTAGTGGTCTGCTATGGATTCAAAGTTTGCCTATAAATAGAAAGGCCGAGATCACAGTTTTGAAACATTACACCTACTAATTTCACACTCAAAACACGTAGTTAGGCTCTGATAATCGAATTCCAAACCCCGGTTCACGTAGAGAAGTCCGGGTTCCAGCTTTTAGGCCTAAATGCGCAGTAGATAGTCTCGAGGTAAGCTTTTGACTTGTTTCCAATGAATAGGTTATTTCCACCAAGCTAGGAACTTGTATCTATGTGATGTTATAATGGATTAGGAATCTGAGCAAGTAATTGTGTTATTTTCAATTAGCCAAGTAGAGTTATCGAAAAGGAAAAGAAGTTAGAGGTTAGTTCTATGATGCCCCTTTTAAACGTTTTTAAATGTTTTTTAGCATGATGCATATGTTATGAACTATTTTACATAGATACTATATGCCCTTTGATTTAAATACTTTGGGCTGGTATCCATATTGTTGCTAGAGGTTATAGTAAAAAACATTGTCTAAACCTTAAAACCATGTAACGGAGTATTCATAAAATATCAAAGGGGTGGTGGGTACGCCACTGGTACACCCTATACATAAACTTCTTTGATATATCTTGGAGAAACCTTTACAAGGATTTGAGATAAGGATTGCTTTTAAAAACAATGGTTTAAAAGGAAACTTGTCTTTTAAGATGATTTCACAGTGTAAAGGTTATGGATAGAAAATAGTTTTGACATGTAAAATGTTTTAAGACTTGTCTTGGATACCATGATAGGTGATAATCAAATATGTCATTGGTAGTGACTACATTGACAAAGAAAGAATGTTTTGACTGAATTGGTATGTACAGAAAATTTTTGCCATGTTTGGCTAAAATGCCACATAATGTCTTGCAACTTATGGGACTGCGGACTGTTACATTCCTTTGTGGGATGTAACGGGGGACCCTTTATTTAAACGTAATGTTAAGTGGCGACGACCGCTTAGAGGTTACCATGAGCTCAACTACAGATAAGTTGTGCAAGAATAAATACTATGTTTGGGCGAGGTTTATGTCCAGAGTAAAAGTGATGTTCTGAAACGTGTTACATATATATATATATATATATATATATGTATGTATTTAAACCATTTTTACAAATATATTTTGATTAATACATAGAATTCACCAGTCTTAGCTGACATGTGTTTAAGCAATTGTATCAGGTAAGGATGTAGCCTTGTGCAGTAAAGGCAAAGGGCTAAACTAGAGGCATCATGAGCAGACTATATGTCATTCAAGTGAAAGACTGGTATAAGTTAAAAGTCGTACTTTCTTTAGAATATACATGAGACAAGTTTTATGAAATAAAGTAATAGTTTTAAAAGTCTCCCGTTGTGTATGATCTCTGTTTACTATATGTTCATGAGTAAATCCGACAAGTGACCGACGTCTCGGGTGATCCAGAATGTGGGTGTCACAATGTTTCAAGATACCCAAAATGTTTTCACAAATCAATCATGCAAAATGGAGTATAACTGGCTCGTGATTATTTTAAATGATATACATATCACAGTTTAGGAACTCACCTCAACAACACCTCGGCTTAATTTAATTCAGGTTGTATAAACACCTTGCCCAATATCCTAAACCATATTTGCGTTACTTAATCAAGTACTACTAGCTTAATAGTACATAACCAAGCCTTAAACAGTGGGTTGGAACCTTACCTAAAACTATCTATTGCAAGTTGTATGCGAAATATGAGAAACCTGACTTTTACGGATACGAACCAAACTCGGAATGCTTGAGATCAGAGACTAAGTGTGTGTTTGGAAGATGTGGATAGTGTGTGTTGATGTGAAGTTGCCAAAGTCAAGATTCTAATTTATAGGCCTCACTTGGTTATCTAGGGAGGTAGCGGTCCATTACCACCCTACTATCGGATAAGGTCCTTGCGCTACAAGTAGCGGACCGTTAGCCTGTGCTTAGCGGACCGCTAAGGGGGTTTGCGGCTTGGTGGACCTTTAGGGAAACATGTGACGGTCTGCTATAGGGTTCCACGCATCAGTTTCCACCTGCTAGTCACCCGATACGTGTCAGCTCATTATTAGTTTCTTCCTTGGCACATAGAGGACGGTTAAGGACCTGGGTAACGGTCCACTACTAGTCAAATTTAAAAAAATTTCATTTTTAGTCCTTGTAACTTTGGGAAAATTCTTTTAACTCCTTGCACTTTTATTTCCTGAATTTTTCAAGGTGTTACAAATCTCCCCTCCTTTAGGAAATTTCGTCCTTGAAATTAAGAGATAAATAGATGAAATGCATAGCATTCATCTGATCTGCTAACTCCCATGTTTTTTCGGGTCCAATCCGACCTTGCCACTGGACTAATACCGTTGGTATTATTTTCTTTCTAAATTTCCGCTCTTGTGTGTCTAGGATTTTGATTGGCTGTACTTTAAGTTGAGCTTGTCATCAACTTGCACATCGTCTAGTGTATTAGCTTGAGCTGGGTTTGCTAAACATTTGCGCAGGCAAGATACATGAAACTTATCAAGGATTCCTTGTAATATTACCTCTGGCAATTCTAGTTTATGCCACTGCCCCAACTCTTGTAGTGACTTTGTAAGGTCCAGTATCTCGATCCTAATTTTCCATGCTTTTGGAACCTTAAAAAACCTTTTCAAGGTGAGATCTTTAGCATAACATAATCTCCAACATGTAATTCTAAAGGTCTTCGACGTTTGTCGATATAACTTTTCTGCTGATTTTGGGCAGCTTTTAATTGTTGCTTAATCTGGACTATTTTATCTATCAAATCTTGTATAACTTCAGGTCCAGATAATTGATTGTCTTGTACTTCAGTCAAACATACATGGGTTTTGTACTTCCTCTTTGATACTTGAATGCTAGCAAGTAGGAGAATTCGATTAAGGGAAGGTGATTATCCCAATTATCTCTGAAATCAATAACACAAGCTCTTAGCATATCCTTCAGAGTTTGAAAAGTTTGTTCACTCTGTCCATCCGTCTGGGGATGATATGTTGTACTCATGTTAAGTCGCATTCCCAACTCCTTTTCGAAACTAGTCGAGAGTCTAGATGTGAGCCGACTATCTCTATCAGAAATAATAGACATCGGTATACCATGGCGACTCACAATTTCATTAATATAGACTCTGGCTAACTTATCCATTGAGTAGCTTTCGTTGATGGGTATGAAATGGGCTGACTTGGTAAGTCTATCGACCACGACCCATATAGCATTATGTCCTCTTTGTGTTCTTGGTAACTTTGTGATAAAGTCCACTGTAATGCGTTCCCATTTCTAGACAGGTATTTCCAATGGTTGTAGTTGACCTGCTGGCTTTTGATGTTCAATCTTGACCTGAAGGCAAGTTAAACATCTATCTATGTATTCGGCTATGTATCTCTTCATGTTGGGCCACCAATATTGATTCTTTAAGCCTTTATAAATTTTATTTGCTCCAGTATGCATTGCATATTTTGATTTATGTGCTTCGACCAATACTTTCTCTTAGATGTTTCTAAATTTTGGAATCCAAATTCTTTGTTCAAATATAAAGATTCTTTCTTCTCCCTTGGTCAATAGTTTCTGTTTTCCCACCATTTGTTCCTTCTTAATGTTCCCGTCCTCTAATGTGTTATATTGGATCTCCTGAATGTGTGACATTCAATCCATTTTTATATCCAATCATAAAGCTTTTACCCTAATCGGTTTACTTCTATCTTTCCGACTTAGGGTGTCTGCTACTGCATTTGCCTTCCCGGGATGGTATTTGATCACATATTCATAATCATTGATAAGCTCCATCCACCTCCTTTACCTCATATTTAAATCCTACTGATTAAAATATGTTGGATGCTTTTGTGGTCTGAATATATCACGCATTTGGTACCATACAGGTAGTGTTTCGAAATATTTAGAGCAAACACTTTATCACCAAGTTCTAGGACATGCGTGGTATAGTTCTTCTCATGAACTTTTAGTTGGCGTGATACATAGGAAATAACCTTATCTTGCTTCATCAACACACAACCCATACCATTTCGGGAAGCATCATAGTAGACTACGAAATCATCGTTTCCTTCGGGTAATGCTATAATCAATGCATTACTGAACTTTTTCTTAAAAATAGTAAATGTTTCTTCATGCTTCAAACCCCATTAGAATTTTACTTCTTTCTGAGTTAAAACAGTTAATGGCGTAGCAATCTTGGAAAAATCTTGAATGAATCTTCGGTAATAACCCGCTAATCCGAGAAAGCTTATGACTTCAGTTGGATTCTTTGGGGTTTCCCATTTCATAATAGCTTCGATCTTACTTTGATCTACTTGTATTCCCTTCTCGTTTACTACATGCCCGAGGAATTGTACTTCTTGTTTCCAAAATTCACATTTGGAAAATTTAGCGTACAATTTCTCTCGTCTTAGGGTTTCTAAAATAATTCGGAGATGCTCAGCATGTTCTTCCTTACTTCGAGAATAGATAAGAATATTATCGATGAATACGATGTCAAACTTATTGAGGAAAGGTTTACAGACCTGTTTATTGGGTCCATAAATTCCGCCGGATCATTTGTTAGACCAAATGACATGACCAGGAACTCATAATGTCCGTTTTGGGTTCTGAAAGCAGTTTTAGGTACATCTTCTTGTACCTTTAACTTGTGATATCTTGATCTTAAATCGATTTTCAAGAAATATTTGGCTACTTGTAACTGATCGAATAGGTCATCTATTCTGGGCAATGGATACCTATTCTTCACATATAGCTTATTTAATTCTCGATAATCGATACACATCCACATGCTTCCGTACTTTTTTCTTTACGAATAGTACTGGTGCTCCCCATGGTGAAGTACTTGGACGAATGAACCCTTTATCTAAGAGTTCTTGGATTTGTTTCATTAATTCTTTTAATTCATAAAGAGCTAGACGGTACGGAGACTTACCAACGGGATTCGGTGGTGAGTCGGATGAGACGAGGTCCGACACAACAGTAAGTGTCGGAGGTGAGTTGGATGAGACAGGGTCTGGCATAACTGTCGATGGTGCCAATGAAGATGTAATAGGGCTTCCACCAAATGAAAGGTGATGAGTAATCGAGTTCGAAGACTCCATATCTGTAGAGGGCTAGTTTCTGGCATCATTCGGCATAGTGGGTGGCAGCCAGAGTTTGCACTCGACGGGAAACTGAGTGAGGCCGGTGGTACCCGCCGGAACCGATTTTAGCGATATGAAGATCGAGTACTCAGATAAGGAGGGAGTGGAGTGAAAAGAAGCATACGAGAAGTGAGTCTCGTCAAAGGTTACATGGCGAGAGAAAATGACCCATTGAGTAATGAGATCCATGCACCAATAGCCTCGATGATCGGAAGACGGACCAAGATAGAGACAAGTAGTAAAGCGTTGCGACAGTTTGTGAGGACCAGTAGGGGAGAGATTTTGGTAACAGAGACACCTAAATACTCGAATATGGACACACGTTAAGAAGAAGCCATAAAGCGCTTCAAATGGTGCATGAAAAGAGAGAGTGGTGATAGGAAGGAGGTTGAGAATATGGGCAGCCATGTTCAACACCTCTACCCAGAACGTGGGTGGAAGAGAGGCCTATAAGAGGATAGTGTGAATGATGTTGTGTATAGTTCGGATGGTACTTTCAGATTTGCCATTTTTTCTAGATGTGTAAGGACAAGAAAACCTTATCTTATTGCAATGTTTATTAAATAGGCCCATAAAAAGTTTATTGTTGTATTCGCGACCACTATCACATTGAAAAGCTTGAATATCCGTCTTAAACTGATTAACAACATAAGCATGAAATTTCACAATGACTGTAAAACATCATATTTTGCATGCAACGAAAACACCAATAAGAATGTGAAAAATCATCCAAGAATAAGACATAATATCTAAAACAGTTAAACTAAAACAGGTAACATATTACTAAACAAGGAAGAAGTTTGTGAGAAACTAAAAACTTAAAGATAGATTCGACTAGATGTCCCCGACGTTGATGCCAAGTCGAAGAGGAGACAGCAGCAAGCGAGACAGTAGGACTAGATGACTGAAAGGGTAATACCAAATAGAGATCCCTAACGTTATCACATCATTGGAGATGATTCCCTATTTTAAGATCCTTTACAGAAAAACCAAACAGGTCAAACTCAACAGAAAGAAAACTATCAATAGTAAACCGACGCACAGAGATGAGATTTTTAACCATTTGATTAGAAACAAAAATGTTATTTAGTGCCAAACTGTCATGTAAAAATGGAAAGAAAGAGTTACCGACACACGAAACCGGAAGTAAAGCACGATTACTAGTCATTATGCCTTTAGATTTATCACAGGAGATAAAGGAACGGATATTACATCGGTTAAATTGTATGTGATTGCTAGCCCTAGAGTCCATGTAGTAGTTGTCGTCCTGAGCAGGTTGGTTGGAGAGACATGGAGCTGAAGACTGATGCTAAAACCATGTACTAAGGTGGTGGAATACCATAAGGTGAGGGCTGAGGAGAGCCGAACCTTGCGAAAGGCGAGGCCGGTGGACCGAGCAACGAAGGAAACTATGGGGCAATCGGTTGTGATAGTGGCAGGAGTTGTGGTGTGTGATAGAAATGTGACATAGCAGTAGAAGCAAAGTGAACACCATATTGCAATGCTACTCAAATGCGTCTAGTTTAGTTCTCTTCCAGACTGCCTTTGTTCGAGACATCCTTACACGGGCCGATATGGTCATGTGTAATTGATGTCGCCCAGACGGTCTATAAAATAAATAACAAAACCTAATCTAGACTCCTAAGTAATAAATGGTGTACCTTCGACTAAACCGCACTGATAGGCAAGTGTACCTATCGAGTGTAGCACAGCTTAATGGTAAACTGGATTATCGAACCCTAGAGACACTACGATAACAAAACCAGACTCTGACTCGAACTAAAGATTGATGATTGGGGGGGTTGACTACACTAAAGATTAACTAAAGAATGTAGCAAACTAAAGATCGACTCAACTATCAAAACAAAAGAACTAAGGTGAAATCATATGATGGGAAGAATACCACCTAGGTCGGAATCCTACTTGTAAAGTACAACTTCTACCGGTTCTGGAAACTAAGATGGATCTGGGTTTCTAAGAATGACAACTAAAGACTACCTAGTGAATCCCTAATCACTCTCAGGGTGTCACCAACTAAGATACCTAAAGTGTACTAAACTCACCAGATGGTTAGATCACCTCTCGGGTATTTCTAACAATGATAAAGTATCGTAAAGACAGTTCACCATTCAGTCTCACTGTCCACGATACATTTAAAGAATGTACGGTGTAATCTCAGGTTAACAACTATGATTCGAACTTGCATCAATCACTAAACACCTAATACTAACGTCCTCTAAGACTGTTAACACTCGGATTCCTAATGACGAAGACTAGACAACTAATTCTCACCTCTCGGGTATTGAACTAGGACACACACTAAATCTAATCAAGGATTAACCAACACTCCTATGGATTACTACGTCTAGCAAACCACTCAGGTCACAAGCAATACGCAAACAACCTAAACATGCATCTATTAATGAAAGACATTCAACAAGACAACATGAGGAACATTAATCAACACAAAACCAGATTAAAGCAGGCATATACATCTTAATAATCAAAACAAGATCTTTTACAAAATCATAAAACCATCAAATAGAATCCAAAACCAGTAAAAATCACAACTTTACGCAGTATTCATCATAAACCCAGGCCGTACTAATGTTTTATCCTAGAATCATGCTCAAAACATCCAAAATAGAAGAATTAAACACAATCAAGGTTCAAACACAAGAAACAAAGATAAAGGTTCAAGCTTTGGAACCGAAAACGCTAAATCTAACGCACCTGGGATCAAAGATTTGACCTTTGCACATCAATTCACTCCTCCAACCTCAAAATTGCCTTTTTTCTCCTTCTAAACGGCCGGAAATCGATCATCCACATAATGGGAGAGTCCTAATCTATTTAGCCTTGAAATTAGGTCAAAATTCGTGTTTCTGGGGCCCCTCGTGTACCGCGAAGCCCCTTTGTCAATTCTCTCGCGTACCGCCGGAGAAAATAACTCACGCAGATTTCTCGGTCTCTCGCGTACCGCGAGGGAATGAGCCCCCATCTCTCGCGGTACGCGAGAGATTACTGGATTTTTGTATTCTTCTTGTTGAGCTACCCCAAATCGATATATTATGGGCCCGTAACTAATTTTCTAGCCCGAGATATGCCTCTTCTAAGTTTGGACTTTTTCCTTACTTTTTTCGTTTCTCATCTCGGGTTCTCGTGGGCTCGTGCTTTCCCGGTTCTTGTTCGTTTAAGCCCAAAGGTGACCCGATCACCTACAAAACCATGTATGAATCAATACTAACTAAAAAAGACTCAATACGACTCTAAAACTATATAAAAACCACACGAAATATGATAGAAATGCATGTGTGCTTTGCAACACATAAGACATCCCCACACTTGACCTTTTTTCGTTCTCGAAAAAGTCTGCAATGGAATCATAACTGAGATCTAACTTAACAACTCATCAGTTACCAATTAGCAAAACATACTCACGCGTTAAAAAGCAATAATTAGTATTTATGTCCGATTAAACCCAACCACCAACTTTCACGCCCCCTTAATGTGTTCTAATTCCAATTTATACAGATATCAATCAACCTATGTGACTCACACTCAGAAGTTACAACTCCACCTAATCCCGTCTCACGGTATTGTTTAGGCACGAATCAAACCATATAGATTTACCCTACCACGTTAAACTAAAATTTACAGGTTTCAGAAATCAGATGAAATATGACTGAATGGATGATAATGAGCATTAATAAGCAAATTAAACTTCATCTAGAGGCGTTTAAACCAAGTCACTATCCTGAAAGGTAACATATAGACTAATTCATAACAATGAAGCACAAAAGAATCAACCCAGTGGTGTTTCAATCAGGATGGAACCTGGCGTGTGACACGTAGGCGAAACTTAGATTTCAATTAAATAAGCTCAAGAATTATGGAATTATGGATGCGGGCGCCACCGAAACTCGGATTTATTCTCATAAAAAGAGAGTGGTGTGCCAAGAAATTTCAAAAACCTCTAAATTTTAACTTAATGTGGTACCTATCACCCTATATTGACAGTTTCACTATTACCATTACCCTAAGATGAATACCCTCAAGATTTCATGATTTAATTCAATGATTAATCCTAAGTGACACTCACAGGCTATTCAAACTATTCAAACTCGCTGGGTCTACCAAAACATCACTAATTAGACGCGTTTTCTATTATTTAAATCAATTAAAACCAACAAGTAGATCCAGTTGTACTATCATTTTTCAAGTATAAGCAGTTATTTCCAAGGACATTTTTTTGAGGGTTTTTTAATTTATTTTGTATTTTTTGAATTTTTTATAAACAAAACAAACTAACTAAACTAGACACTCACATCCCCACATTTGAAAGACACGTTGTCCTCAATGTGAAGCAAGACACAACTAAAAATAAAAATGCAAAAATAAACAGGAAGCGACTTAGCTGGTAATGAGGATGCAAACAAATTAAACTAGCTTCGTTCTTCCTCGTGTGCACTGTATAGCATTTCGGTCGCGGTTGCTTAGACTGCTGGGTTGCCTTTACAAACTTCAAATAAGTGATAATCAACCCCCGCCCGAATGGAGATTGAGTACGGGCGGGAAGATAAAACCTGCAAAATAAACCTCACAACAAACCCGCAGCATTAAACTAACTCAAATTAAAATAAAAATACTCGACTGACTCAAACTGACTCACTAAGAATTAATATAGATAGCAGGGAAACGTACCTGATGGGTGGCAAACACATAGACATGAACGCCACAGCAAGGTGAATCATCATATTGAAAAGGTTCACGTTTCCCATGGTAATGGTGGATGGTGAGTGATATGATGGATGATGGTAATGGATGGTAAACGGTGAGGGATGGTGGTGGAGTCGGTGAGGGTGAACGGTATGGGAAACCATGGAAAAACATGGACGGTGGGAGAACCCAGGGCTCCCCCGCGTACCGAGAAAGGGAAGGGGTAACTCCTCGCATACCGCGAGGAGTTGGAAATCTAACCGGCCAAGGCCAGCATTCCCTCGCGTACCGCGAGGGAATTTCTTCCCCCTCTCGTGTACCGCGAGAAGGCCATGGTGACAGAAAGTTATGAAAAAATTTAAATTTTATACTTAGAATATATTAGACCCCTCAAAATATTTCTTCAACCAAATTCCTCAAAAACCCATTCCAAGCATAAAAACATATCATACCTGGAACTTCGTTCCTGATGATTTCCTATACGGAATCAAGCGTGAATTCCTCCAAAAACTGACACAAACAAACGAACAATACCGAAAAACACAAAAATGACACGGACTCAAACCATGTAACGCACACAAACTCTACATCCCGGGCACTTGCCCAAGACTCAAACAAACCTATCAGGAGGCTTCTCCTTGATCCTAACCGGTACCGCCTTCATCCTTCGCGATCTACCGATCCTCCACAACGTAAATCTACCAGGTCCAAAGATCACCTGGTTCAAGTAATTTAGCAAACTATCACCTCTAAACATCCCCACACTTAGGGTTTTCACTCTCCCTAGATCAACAACCTCACTCAACTCTCGGAGTTTCTTACGGGGCGACCTAGATTTAGGGGATGACTCGGCTTCTATCCCCTTAGTATAGACACAAGTACAGGTTAAAGGCTCAATATGTGATATCACTAAAGGTGTGGCCTCTAACCTCTCGCCCGGATCCTCATGATCCTCAACTCTCTCCACTACGGGTGGCTCACAAACTATCTTCTCCACTTGTGCTAATATCTCGCTTAAGCTGAAATCATCATCGCTAGCATCTAAGAATGAGGACCCTACTAATTTCTTTTCAAACTCCTCTAACCAATTCGGAGGCTCCTCAATATTTCTTTCTCCATCCCTTTCAACATCATCCTCTCCTAGATTAGAGTCCCGATGTGCGTCCACGAAGGAATCAAGCATACACACGGAGTGGCTATGCTCTCCAACATCCTTCACGGACTGTGTAGCATCAAACGTAGTAGACTCATCCCCCATATGAAGTGTGAGTTTCCCGTCGAATACATCAATCATTGCCTTGGAGAACGGGCGTCCCAGGATGAGTGGGACTCTATCATCCACTTCCATATCCAGAATCACAAAATCCACGGGGAATACAAACTTGCCTACTTTAACCAGAAGATTCTCCACAATTCCCCGTGGTTACTTGACTGAATGGTCAACCAAGGCTATGCTCATGTGCGTAGGCTGCGGTTCACCCAGGTCTAGCTGCTTATAGACAGAATATGGCATCAGGTTTATGCTAGCACCCAGATAAGCCAACACGTGGTTTAAAGACAAACCGCCAAGCAGACATGGGATCGTGAAATGACCTGAATCCGCCAGTTTCTCCGGTAGTTTTTTCTTAACCACATCAGAACATTGTTCACTAAGTGAGACTTCAGAGATCCCCTCTAGCTTCTTCTTGTTTGAAAGAAGATCTTTTAGGAACTTGCCATACATAGGTATATGCTGGAGAACCTCTATAAATGGGATATTGACCTTGAGTTGTTTGAACATATCAAGGAATGTACCGTATTCCCTAGCATGTTTATGTGGCAGCAAACGAGCTGGGTAAGGAATATGGGTCAGGTCAATCTCGAGGGTCTTCATCTCCTCCCCCTTCTTCATCTCCTCTGCCTTCTCGACCGACTTCTCAACTACAATCTCCTCATACACCTGCTCCTCGTCTATCTTAGCGTCGATCTTAGCGAATCGAGCTGTCCAGAATATCTTCTAGACCTCCTCAGGTGATGGAATATTATGCTTAGTGAAGTGGGAGTCATCCTCTTCAACCTCTTTCTCCTCGTCACTCCCAACTGACACGGCCATCACTGAAGCATTAGAACTCTTATAGGCCGCAGATGCTTCACTCTGCCTCTCCTTCAAGCTCCTCGCGATGTCTCCTACCGTGCGCTGCAAATCCTGGAATGCCGACTGCTGATTCTTCAATAGGGTGTCGTGGTTATCTAGTCTCTTCCTAGATTTCTCGGTCTCTCACGTACCGCGAGGGAATGAGCCCCCATCTCTCGCGGTACGCGAGAGATTACTGGATTTTTGTATTCTTCTTGTCGAGCTACCCCAAATCGATATATTATGGGCCCGTAACTAATTTTCTAGCCCGAGATATGCCTCTTCTAAGTTTGGACTTTTTCCTTACTTTTTTCGTTTCTCATCTCGGGTTCTCGTGGGCTCGTGCTTTCCCGGTTCTTGTTCGTTTAAGCCCAAAGGTGACCCGATCACCTACAAAACCATGTATGAATCAATACTAACTAAAAAAGACTCAATACGACTCTAAAACTATATAAAAACCACATGAAATATGATAGAAATGCATGTGTGCTTTGCAACACATAAGACATCCCCACACTTAACCTTTTTTCGTTCTCAAAAAAGTCTGCAATGGAATCATAACTGAGATCTAACTTAACAACTCATCAATTACCAATTAGCAAAACATACTCACGCGTTAAAAAGCAATAATTAGTATTTCTGTATGATTAAACCCAACCACCAACTTTCACGCCCCCTTAATGTGTTCTAATTCCAATTTATACAGATATCAATCAACCTATGTGACTCACACTCAGAAGTTACAACTCCACCTACTCCCGTCTCACGGTCATGTTTAAGCACGGATCAAACCATATAGATTTACCCTACCACGTTAAACTAAAATTTACAGGTTTCAGAAATCAGATGAAATATGACTGAATGGATGATAATGAGCATTAATAGGCAAATTAAACTTCATCAAGAGGCGTTTCAACCAAGTCACTATCCTGAAAGGTAACATATAGACTAATTCATAACAATGAAGCACATAAGAATCAACCTAGTGGTGTTTCAATCAGGATGGAACCTGGCGTGTGACACGTAGGCGAAACTTAGATTTCAATTAAATAAGCTCAAGAATTATGGAATTATGGATACGGGCGCCACCGAAACTCGGATTTATTCTCATAAAAAGAGAGTGGTGTGCCAAGAAATTTCAAAAACCTCTAAATTTTAACTTAATGTGTTACCTATCACCCTATATTGACAGTTTCACTATTACCATTACCCTAAGATGAATACCCTCAAGATTTCATGATTTAATTCAATGATTAATCCTAAGTGACACTCACAGGCTATTCAAACTATTCAAACTCGCTGGGTCTACCAAAACATCACTAATTAGACGCGTTTTCTATTATTTAAATCAATTAAAACCAACAAGTAGATCCAATTGTACTATCATTTTTCAAGTATAAGCAGTTATTTCCAAGGACATTTTTTTGAGGTTTTTTTAATTTATTTTGTATTTTTTGAAATTTTTATAAACAAAACAAACTAACTAAACTAGACACTCACATCCCCACATTTGAAAGACACGTTGTCCTCAATGTGAAGCAAGACACAACTAAAAATAAAAATGCAAAAATAAACAGGAAGCGACTTAGCTGGTAATGAGGATGCAAACAAATTAAACTAGCTTCGTTCTTCCTCGTGTGCACTGTATAGCATTTCGGTCGCGGTTGCATAGACTGCTGGGTTGCCTTTACAAACTTCAAATAAGTGATAATCAACCCCCGTCCGAATGGAGATTGAGTACGGGCGGAAAGATAAAACCTGCAAAATAAACCTCACAACAAACCCGCATCATTAAACTAACTCAAATTAAAATAAAAATACTCGACTGACTCAAACTGACTCCCTAAGAATTAATATAGATAGCAGGGAAACGTACCTGATGGGTGGCAAACACATAGACATGAACGCCACAGCAAGGTGAATCATCAGATTGAAAAGGTTCACGTTTCCCATGGTAATGGTGGATGGTGAGTGATATGATGGATGATGGTAATGGATGGTAAACAGTGAGGGATGGTGGTGGAGTCGGTGAGGGTGAACGGTATGGGAAACCATGGGAAAACATGGAAGGTGGGAGAATCCAGGGCTACCCCGCGTACCGAGAAAGGGAAGGGGTAACTCCTCGCGTACCGCGAGGAGTTGGAAATCAAACCAACCAAGACCAGCATTCCCTCGCGTACCGCGAGGGAATTTCTTCCCCCTCTCGCGTACCACGAGAAGGCCACGGTGACAGAAAGTTATGAAGAAATTTAAATTTTATACTTAGAATATATTAGACCCCTCAAAATATGTCTTCAACCAAATTCCTCAAAAACCCATTCCAAGCATAAAAACATATCATACCTGGAACTTCGTTCCTGATGATTTTCCTCGTGTTGGTTCTCAATCAACTCTTCAATTTTCCTCGTGTTGACACTGCTTCCCGAGCTAGCTCCTGCTTGTCCTTCTCCCTGTTGATGCCGCTGGCGACCGTTAAACCCAGGTGGGTTGTTTCCATATCTCCATCCCGAGCCAAATGAATTATTGTAGTTATTATACCCTCGGTTCTAGTACTGGTTGCCAGCATAGCTCACCTGCTCCTGATTATTAACGGGGTAATCTCTGGTGTCATGGCCTCCCCTACACACCTCACACCTAAGAGCATTGAGCTTCAGCTCCTTTATATCGTTAGCCATTGCTGCAAGCGCAGCAGCCACGCTAGAATCAGGAGAGACCTGATGCACACCTCTAGGAGAAGAGGCGGGTGCTCTAGCAGTAGGAATGGAATTCCTAACAGAACGTGGATGGCTCTCAAACATATCCTCATACTCAGATGGCTCGAGTATATCCATGATATGGCCTCCCGCAGTTGTATTGAACATTTGCTGATTCTCGAAAGTGAGACCATTGTAGAATTTCTTCACTATCTCCCAGTCCGACAGACGTGGTGGGGAGATCGGCTCAACAGCATGTTGAACCGCTTCCAGGCAATGTGATAGGGCTCGTCGGGATCCATCCGAAAGGAGTGGATCTGGTCCCGAAGGTGGAAAATACTTCTTGAAGAACTTGGCTTCGAGATCATCCCATGTGGAGATCGAGTTGTCTGGGAGAGTGTCGAGCCAAGTAAAATCACGCCCAGAGAGGGAGAATGGGAAGAGACGCAAGTAGATTGCGTCCTTAGACACACCGGTGATATTGAAAGTATCACAAATTCGCGCAAAGCGTGACACATGTCCGGTGCATCCTCATCCTCAAGGCCATGAAATTGGGTGGCATGAGTGATCATACTCATGACATGTGATGGGATCTTCCAAGAATTTATGGTCGGAATAGTGGGGCGTGTGATCGAAGATCTCGTGCCCGTGATCCCATCATTGGCCCTCTGGTGTACTTAACGCCTCGCTGGTGGGTCAGCGTCGCCCATTTGTGGAAAGGGGATTGGGCTAGTTGGACGTACCTGGGTGCTGCACATGCTTTCAAATGCTCCCAGAAGTCACGGGTGCGCTCGTGAAGCTCTCGTTCGGGCTCTTAAAAACCTACAAAAGTTGGTGATCCCTACGAACGAGTATGGTGCATAAACAGAAAGACACAAGATAAGAGAGAAAGAAAATACTCAAAGACAGAAAGACTCGATCCTAAGTTAGACACACAAGTAGCACAGAAGACAAGCACACAAACAAGACTCAAAAGAAAAGAAAAGACTCAATTAAACCAAAAATCAAACAAAGAACTAATCAGAGTTAATATTGCTATTGCCAAGTGTCCCCGGCAACGGCGCCAAAAACTTGATGTCGCCCAGACGGTCTATAAAATAAATAACAAAACCTAACTGTAGGTCCCATGTTCGGTGCGTGATGGATCTCTAGACTCGCGGTACGACACGGTGATAACGTGCGGAATCCATGATCAACGTGCTCGTGTGACTCAATCAACAACAACGGTGTAAATAAACGCTTTGTATTTCCACCACAATATCAGATTACAAGATTCTGTCTCTAATCAAGTCTACTCTGATATTGTCTCACCTCTCACTTGTCTAATTCTGTTTCACAGACTCTGAAACTCTATTTATAGGCACCAGTTCTGCACCAGGCGAACTCTAATAAGTTCGCCTCTGATAGGCTAGGCGAACTTGTTAAGTTCGCTTCTAGCAGAACTTACACAGAATTTTATCAACAGTTACAAAACATGTCCTGACAGACTCCCTTTAAGTGTTGCTAACAATTCTATCAATTACAAGTCAAAGACTCTAAGACTAAGACATAATATCTTCAAGCTCGTTGTTACCAGAATATGCTCCAACAGACTCTCCCTTGACAACAGCTTCAGAAGATTGTCATCCATCTTCATATATCATCAAACATTATGTAGTCTTCGTCTTGTTCATCTACACACTTTCTCTTTCTATCTAGAAGAAAACTTGGGAGAAGGACCCCTTGTCAACTTCTGTCTGCAATATTCAGTTTTTATACAAAGGAGAACAACCAAGAATAACCAACAATTAAGATTCCCATGGAAGCTGGAAAAATAAAATCTTTTTGGTTTTTCAAACATAAGAAAGACAAAATCTTTTTGGTTTTTCTCTATCTAAATTGAAATGTAAAATACAAAATCACATCTTTTTGGTCGAACATCACGAGTAAGAAGATCATATCAGTATATATAAGATATCAATCACACATCTTGGATATAAAATCCATATAATATCAAATGGTATCCTATGTCATTCTTTCAAGCCTTGACCAATCAAACCAATATCTTTCAAGATTATCACAATCTATCTTTTCAAGACTTTCATATTGCATGTTATGATACGCGATAAACATTCAAAGAAAATAGGATCAGGCTATGACACACAAATTCAAATTGTCAATATTATAAGATTTGAAGCTAAACCATCTCATTCCCACTTTCTTGTGAGTTAAGGTACCATTTAAGTATGAAATACAACGTGTACCCCACTAGTATGCCAACAGAAAGTAAATGCACTATCTTCAAGACATATGAGATTTTACTAAAGATTATCCGAATTTCTTGAATGAGGAGACATAACTTAGCACATGAATAGTAGAATCCAAATTGGATTGTATAGGAATCAAAGAGATTCAGAATCGAATGATTCAATGTTTTGGCTTATATATGTGGAATCATAAGATTCAGGTACGTGGATCCAACTGTTATCTGGATTATGAATTCAATGGAATCAGTAAAGATGAATTATCAATATGATCCAAGGGCTAGTATATGTTTGACAGATGTTGTCAAGTACATATCTTGATTATACTTCAAATTGCATGCTTTTCGGGACATGGGCACTGAAGCAAATCGAATGAATAGTGCTAAGGACATAACCCGAAACTGATCTCATAGGAAAATCTTTATTAAAAGCTAATATTCTTTATCTGATAGTGATCTTTTAACACACACACCCAGGCATAAAATGGGTTCAAATCACAGTTGTAACATATGAAACTATGTTTTCACACTACTAATGGTTCAGTGACGCTTTTAGTCTACTGACAATTCAAATTATATGCATACACAACACTATCATTTCCTATTTTTGTAGTCTCTGAAGTTTAGATCAAAACATATAATTCAGATATATTGAATAAACACAAACTACCAACCAGTCAATCTATGGTCATGTGTGAAAGAACATCTACTGATGTACTATCATCTCTTCTTTATGTTCAAATGATGTCAATTTAAAATTTTTCAATTTGTTTGGATTTTTCTAAAACTTTTTGAACGAAAATAAAATCTTCCATGAAAACATTTTAAGAAAAACATTTTACTTGGTTACTCAAGATTAAGCAAGTCAATCAATTAAAAACTCAAACCGATGTAATCCTGTAATTGAATGCCTTTGCCTTTTGTCACCAACACAGTTCTGTACTCCCCCTGTCCTGTAGACTCCCCTTCAACTAGTCAAATGGTTGCATCAACGACTTTATGCTCACCATCTTCATCCTAAGTGTCAGGTTATCCTTTGGACTTTGTAAAACTGTTTACAAAACATTGTGTGTGACATATTCTCCCCCTTGAGCATCAAGTCGTTGAATAAAATATATTTGCAGTTATCAACAACTCGTTACTCATGCAAATGTCATTCACTGTCATGTGTTAAGAACCACCACTATCAACAACTAAAATGGTATTAATAGTCCCTCTTGGTAAATCCTGCACAACTAACAAGAAACATTAATTTGAAATTGGGACCCAAGCCATGGTAGTCATGGGTCGTCCATCTGTATCAAATAATAAACCTCACTCCATTCACAATCGAATCTCTCATCTATTTTCGGTGATTGCTCCGACGAGTCAGAAACAGAAACTTTAGATTTCCAAACATACTTCTGTTCATTAATTTCTTTTTGCTTAAAATGTGAAGTGTTTGAACATTTTCTTTCATTTGAAAATTGATTTGATTTTGAAAACTCTTGTTGTTCTAAAAGTTTTCTCAATCTTCTGTTTCTCCTTCGTCTTTGAGGTCTAGAAAGCCTAACCTCAGTTTTTGAACTACCCTTTGGTGTATCATGAGGTTTAACCACATTTGGGTTAACATAAGGCTTACCATGAGTTCTTACCTTTCCTCGAGTAACACGTCGGTTACCGTTGGCTTTGTGTGGAAAAGCAATCCGAATATGACCCACAAGACCACAGTAAAAGCAAGATCTCTTTTCACGATATTCTCTCATATAAGGAATCTTCACACGATAAGATGCATTTGAAGAAGATTCTCCTACATGAACTTCTTTTGGAGTTTGAGACGGAACAAACTTTTTCTCAACAGGTCTTGATTCAGGCTTCACCTTCTCAGGAACTACATGCTTCTTCCCTTTATTTTTGTAAGGACATTTCACCACAATGTGTCCTATCTCATTACAATGAAAACATGTACGCATGTCTGTATAATCTCTGACATATGGAACTCTCCTTGAATTTGAAGAACTTCCAAATGTATAATTTCCAGATGAATTAGAATCAACCTTTGAGTCTTCTGTCTTAACCTCTTTCGGTATCCCCTCTACCTTAGCTTCATCAAAATATTCATCATCACTCTCATCAGAATACACCATATCTTCACCTGTGACTGGATTCACCTTCAACACAGTCTTAGGATCTAAATCCTCATCGTTTATAATCTCAGGTGTAACAGAATAATTTCCATTGAATGGTGGAGGAACATAGCCAATACCACTAGTTCCATTCCCCTCTTTAGTATTATTATGATAATGTTCTAATAAGAATGATGAATTTCCAAAGTTTTCTAACTTTCTATGCAATCTAATCACCTCTGCTTTAGATTCAGCTAGTTCCTTATCTTTCTCAACAAGATCATTATTTCGTTTCTCAATTTCTGCAAAGGACATATCCAGGTGATATGCCTGCTCTTTAATCTTCAAAGTCAGAGAATTTATATCCCTTTTCAGTGATTCTATCCTTTCAATACACACATTCTCATTATCTTTTAGTTTCTGATTTACCGTGTGCATCGATTTCAAATCACAAATGAGGTTTACATTGTCATCCACAACCCTCATCATTTTATCCTTAACTAAAACACAGTTAGAACAAAACGTTTCAGAGTTATAAAATACCTCAGGTTTTACTTCTGAAGAAGATGTACCAGGAGCCATGAAAACGTCATCATCAGCTTCATTCTTTTGATCAACAATGACAGGCTCTGCATCAGTTTCTAATTCACTCATATTATCTTCAACTGTCTGAAAACTTTCTTCACTCATGACATCAGTCTCAGTAGATTGAGTACTTACACCAGAACGAATACTCTCACTATCAATTAAATCTACAGAAGAATCAGTTTGAGAATAACTCGACTTCTCCAATACTTCATTGATCAAGATCACAAATGCTTGAGTAGTAGCTTCACCCTTTTTCTTCAATGCTTCCCATAGATCTCATGAAGTTGGACACTTTCCGAGACTATGAATGATTTCTTTTGGTAAAGACAACGTTAAAGTTTCACGCGTTTTCATCTCTCGATCAAACTTCTGCTTTTCTATTTAAGTAAGAGCTGTCACTGGTTTAGGAACATTATAATATCCCATATAGTCATAAGTTGGATGCACATATCCTTCAAATATGGGTGTCCAAAAGTTTTCATCAGTTTCTGATACGAACTGTTCGAACCAGACTTTCCAGCTACGAAAATCTGATATGCACAAAAGTCTCGGTGGCATAGTTCCAATCTCATTATCATCACATGAAATTGACATTTTGAAATTTTTGCGAAAATACCCGGAAAAAAATTTCCCGCCATAATACTCTTTTTAAAAAATTTCGAAAATTCAAAATTTCAAAAATGATTCAAAACGACAATATAAACTTTCCCTAAAAAATTTGGACAAGAAGAAATTTCCCGCCAAAATTTTATTTTATTATTTTTTTTTTTAAAGAAGACTAGCTAAGTTCGCCTACTTATTAAGTTCGCCTGATTAAGTTCGCCTACTCTGCACCAAGCGAACTTATTAAGTTCGCCTAATATTCACCAAGCGAACTTATTAAGTTCGCCTGCACAACAAACAGCAAGTTCGCTTGCAGTAACAGAATCAAGATCAAGAACAGATTCAGACCAAAATCGCGAACACGAACCATACTGAATTCATCATAAATCACTGATTTGAAGGAATTAGACAAAATCAAACCGTAGGATTGTGTATTTTCTCAATTAGAACCTTTCTATCGGATCAATTTCATCAAAACCATCCAAAATCAATCCAAATTTGTCAAAAATTCTCCATTTTAATCAAGAACACAAAAAGATGAAAAACCTTCAAAATCTCAGATTTTTGATGTTGATTGGACACGAAAACACCACGAATCTTTTGCTAATCAAGAGCATAAGCTCTTATACCACTTGTAGGTCCCATGTTCGGTGCGTGACGGATCTCTAGACTTGCGGTACGACACGGTGATAACGTGCGGAATCCATGATCAACGTGCTTGTGTGACTCAATCAACAACAACGGTGTAAATAAACGCTTTGTGTTTCCACCACAATATCAGGTTACAAGATTCTGTCTCTAATCAAGTCTACTCTGATATTGTCTCACCTCTCACTTGTCTAATTCTGTTTCACAGACTCTGAAACTCTATTTATAGACACCAGTTCTGCACCAGGCGAACTTAACAAGTTCGCCTCAAAGATGCTTAGGCGAACTTATAATAGGCTAGGCGAACTTAATAAGTTCGCCTCTGATAGGCTAGGCGAACTTGTTAAGTTCGCCTCTAGCAGAACTTACACAGAATTTTATCAACAGTTACAAACATGTCCTAACAGACTCCCCTTTAACTGTTGCTAACAATTCTATCAATTACAAGTCAAAGACTCTAAGACTAAGACATAATATCTTCAAGCTCGTTGTCACCAGAATATGCTCCAACACTAACCTAGACTCTTAAGTAATAAATGGAGTACCTTCGACTAAACCGCACTGACAGGCAAGTGTACTTATCGAGTGTAGCACAGCTTAATGGTAAACCGGATTATTGAACCCTAGAGACACTACGATAACAAAACTAGACTCTGACTCGGACTAAAGATTGATGATTGGGGGGTTGACTACACTAAAGATTAACTAAAGAATGTAGCAAACTATAGATCGACTCAACTATTAAAACAAAAGAACTAAGGTGAAATCAGATGGTGGGAAGAATACCACCTAGGTCGGAATCCTACTTGTAAAGTACAACGTCTACCGGTTCTGGAAACTAAGATGGATCTGGGTTTCTAAGGATGACAACTAAAGACTACCTAGTGGATCCCTAATCACTCTTAGGGTGTCACCAACTAAGCTACCTAAGTGTACGAAACTCACCAGATGGTTAGATCACCTCTCGGATATTTCCAACAATGATAAAGTACCCTAAAGACAGATCACCTTTCAGTATCACTGTCCCCGATACATTCAAAGAATGTACGGGGTAATCTCAGGTTAACAACTATGATTCAAACTAGCAACAATCACTAAACACCTAATACTAACGTCCTCTCAGACTGTTAACACTCGGATTCCTAATGACGAATACTAGACAACTAATTCTCACCTCTCGGGTATTGAACTAGGACACACACTCAATCTAATCAAAGATTAACCAACACTCCTATGGATTACTATGTCTAACAAACCACTCAGGTCACAAGCAATACGCAAACAACCTAAACATGCATCTATTAATGAAAGACATTCAACAAGACAACATGAGGAACATTAATCAACACAAAACCATATTAAAGCATGCATATACATCATAATAATCAAATCAAGATCTTTTACAAAATCATAAAACCATCAAATAGAATCTAAAACCAGTAAAAATCATAACTTTACGCAGTTCATCATAAACCCAGGCAGTACTAATGTTTTAGCCTAGAATCATGCTCAAAACATCCAAAACAGAATAATTAAACACAATCATGGTTCAAACACAAGAAACAAAGATAAAGGTTCATGCTTTGGAAACGAAAACGCTAAATCTAACGCACCCGGGATCAAAGATTCGACCTTTGCACTTCAATTCTCTCCTCTAGCCTTAAAATCGCCTTTTTTCTCCTTCTATACAGCTGGAAATCGATCATCCACATAATGGGAGAGTCCTAATCTATTTAGCCTTGAAACTAGGTCAAAATTCGTGTTTCTGGGGCCCCTCGCGTACCACGAGGCCCCTTTGTCAATTCTCTCACATACCGCTGGAGAAAACAACTCGCGTAGATTTCCCGGTCCCTCGGGTACCGCGAGGGAATGAGCCCCGATCTCTCGCGGTACGTGAGAGATTACTGGATTTTTGTATTCTTCTTGTCGAGCCACCCCAAATCGATATATTATGGGCCCCGTAACTAATTTTCTAGCCCTAGATATGCCTCTTATAAGTTTGGACTTTTTCCTGACTTTTTCCGTTTCTCATCCCGGGTTCTCGTGGGCTCGTGCTTTCCGGTTCTTGTTCGTTTAAGCCTAATGGTGACCCGATCACCTACAAAACCATGTATGAATCAATACTGACTAAAAACGACTCAATACGACTCTAAAACTATATAAAAACAACACGAAATATGATAGAAATGCATGTATGCTTTGCAACACATCAGTAATCCTTGCAGCACTCCTACAGATATAAAGGCCAAGCTTTCCTTGGCTGGAAAACCCGTTGCTGATCCTACTCTCTCTCGTAGACTTGCTGGTGCATTGCAGTATCTAACATTGACTCATCTAGAAATTGCCTTTGTTGTTCACCCGGTCTGTCTATTCATGCATGACCCTTGTGAACCCCACCTTCATGCCCTGAAGTGTATCCTATGCTACATTCAGGGTAATCTTTATCTCGGTCTCCGGTTTCGTCCTTCTTCTATAAATTGTCTAGTTTCTTATAATGATGCCGACTGGGCGGGCTGTCGTGATACACATTGGTCCACATTAGGGTTTTGTGTGTTCCTTAGTGACAAACTTGTGTCTTGGTCATCCAAACGTCAACATATTGTTTCCCGGTCCAGCGTTGAGGCTGAGTATCGCGGTGTCGCCAATGTTGTTGCTGAAGCAGCTTGGCTTCGTAATCTCCTTCTTAAGTTACAATGGATACCATTGAGAATATGAACACCAGTAGCAGTACTTTTGATATGTTCTTAAACACATATGTTTTTATAGTCGTTTTAACCTGTTTTACTATGTTTTATCAGTCAAAATCTTAGAAAACTGGTACTTAATGATATTTTTGTTGAATATGCAGGTTCTGTTGATAAACCGAAGAATTTGATGAAGAAACGGGGCCGGAAAAAAGCGGGAAAAACTTACAAGAAAATCATCAAGAATTGGAATTTCAAGACCGTAACAGACCGTCACGGGTGGTGACGGTCCGTCACGACCGGCCGCCGAGGTCATATCCGGGAATTTAATATTAATGAAACATTATCCCTGTGACGAACCGTCACTGGTGGTGACGGTCCGTTACGAACCTGACGGGCCAAAAAGCCCTAATTCAGCCATTTTAAAGCTTGGGATCGATTGTCTTTGACATATATCGGTTTCTTGCGGCTGTACACGACGAAGAGACTATGAGGATTGAAGAATTAAGGCTGGGGATCTCTGGATTGAGAGAAGTTGCCGTATTTCGGTTTGCAAACATTGGTTTTTTGTTCTTTTTCTTATTCCTATCATTTATTTAGAGACCAAACTATGTTTTCAGTATATTTTGGATTGTACATGAGTATTATGAGTAGCTAAACTTGTTGCTACCTAGATTAGGATGAATATTAGCTTGATTTGATTGTTTTCGGTTTGTTTATTGATCGTATGACGGATGCTAGTGTAAAGACTTCTGATTTAATGTTTATAAATGTGTTCTAATACTGATTTTCTACTGATTTTGCATGAACTTGTTGTACTTGAGGTTTTATTTGAATGCTTTGTGTGTTTTAGGTATGATTTAGGGTTTTCGTGTCATTTACTTTGTGTTTGTGATCTAGACGATTAGGCCAATCGTTGTAGTAGGTGTGTGTGTTCATAAAAGTCAGTGTTTTACCAGTCTTGAGTCCGAGAGGAGATAGGTTGTCAGGTTTTCTTTTGGTTTGTCTGTATGGGTTACAATTGCATGAGAGTGGGTTGTCCAATTCCTTACCTGTGAGCTTAATCTGACATGTGTATGTGAGTCTGAGAGGAGATCCCGCGTGTCTTAGTGATTCCCGAGACAGTCTATTATTAGAACCAGTGTCGTACAATCAATTTACCCTAAAGAAGTTAAATTTGCCAAAAGGATTCCTGGTCTGGGTAGTGTTTATCTCGTAGTTGGTCTTGTTTCGTGTTCCAATTTGTTTGGTCTATCTTTCGTACTTTGTCCTTGTCTTAGTCTTTCCTCATGTCTAAGTTTTGTTTTGTCTTTTTAGTATTTGAGTCGAGTCAATATTTTGATTGTTTAAGTATAATTTGCATGTTCTAAAATTATAAAAAGAATATAATCACTTATTTTACATCGGTTAGGAGTCAATAGAGGTCAGGGCCGCCACCTTTTGTGTCCACGGTTCGATAACTCGGGCTTGCTTTCTTTACTACACTTGACTGGTACACTTGCCGTAAGTGTGTGATTTAGTTGTGAGTCCACTTCTACAATTAAAATTTGGTAAAATTAATTTATATAATATCACACATAAAGTTTTTGGCTCCGTTACCGGGGACACTTTTTGGATACTCCGAGAATGACCCGAGTTGGGGGTCTAACCACTTTGTGTTCACTATTTATGCTACTTATCTATTTAGTGTGCTCTTATTTTATTTTCTTATTTTATTCACTTTGATTTTTGTTACATATAGAATTAGTTAACATACTGACTTTATTTTTTGTTTTTATTTTTCGTTTTACAGTGTATGCAACATTCCCGCTGCACTCGTTCTATAGGATCTACTGAGTTTCTGCTCTCCTTGAGCCTGAGCGATTGTTCTGAAAGAAACCTATTGAAGAAACCGTTGAAACATCTACTGAAGAGATGGGCGACTGACCTACTAGTAGGACCGTTTCTGACTACGCTAAGTCTGATGATGGCGGCGTGCGTTCTAGTATCACTCAGCCTACTAT
The DNA here is from genome assembly GCA_023525975.1 of Smallanthus sonchifolius. Classification (NCBI taxonomy): domain Eukaryota; kingdom Viridiplantae; phylum Streptophyta; class Magnoliopsida; order Asterales; family Asteraceae; genus Smallanthus; species Smallanthus sonchifolius. The sequence goes on from CM042033.1 coordinate 18,686,668, forward strand.
AGAAGCTAACGCATGGCAATTTCCATCCCACGTCATGAGCACCATTGCTACTAACATTCAATTCCATGGGAAGTCTCATGAGAACCCACACTCCCATCTCTCCAGATTTCTTAGGGTCTGTGACACCTTCCGCCTTAATGGCGTCTCTGTAGATGCAAAGATGTTGCGTCTATTACCATTCACCTTGGCTGATAAAGCCACCACCTGGCTTGAGTACCTACCTAATGGTTCCATCACCACTTGGGTTGCTTTGAGGGGGGAACATGATGACGAGTAAGTCCCCCGAGGAGTGCTTTGACCTGTTTGAGAATATTTCTTGACCTCTTACCAGATCCCACATACTGAGAGTTCCCAGAGAGGGGTTATGCATGCTGATTCGACTACGGCCTTAGCAGCACAGATGGAGGCATTAGCTAGAATAGTGAAAGATTTGTAGGTTCAGACGGATAGGAGCTGTGAGATCTGTAAGGGAGTCCACAACACTGCTGATTGTTAGATGACCCAGGAGCAGGTAGAGTACTTAGGAAACCAATACCGAAATAATTTATACGTAATTCTGGATGGAGAAACAACTCCGGTTCCAATTGGAGGAGTAATCAGAACCAGATCCTATTCAATATTTCGGGTAAGTGAAGCGGGGATCAGAGGACCGATGGCTCAGCTTCTGGAGCATGACACGTGACGAGAGGAGATATCAAGAGAATGCAGTAAAGTTTAAGGAGCATGACACGATGATCCAGAGTCAGGGAGTGGCATTGCAGAATTTAGAGAGGCATGTAGGAGAGATAGCTGAGATGTTGAATTGTAGGAAGGAGGGTAGTCTGCCTAGTTACACAGATACGAACCTAGGTCACTCACGACAGTTCATAAAGGTAGTGACTACTAGGAGCGGCTGAGGTGCCGAGACTCCGAGACTGGTAGTAGATGATGATGAGCTGGTCGATGAGGAGATTGAGATGTAGGCGGACCCTGGCAAGGTGTAAGAGAGGCGAAGCCCAGCAAGTACAACACTGCGAGAGGACTCCACTAGGAAGGTGACTGAGATGCCTGTAAGATAGTATAAGCCCCCACTTCCATATCCCGGTAGGCTTAGAAGAGAGAAAGAGGACGTTCACTATCAGAAGTTCCTCAGCATGCTACGATAGCTACACATTAAATTCCCATTTGCCAAGGCACTGTCTAGTATGCCCAAGTATGTCAAGTACCTCAAGGACATGTTGACGAACAAAACTAAACTTGAGGCACTTTCCACCTTGGTGATGAATGAACGGTGTTCTACGGTTATAGAGCCCAGTCTTCCATAGAAGATGAAGGACTCAGGGAGTTTTATTATCCTTTGTGTTATAGGTGGGTTTTCTGTCGGCAACACTCCTGTCGACCTAGACGCTAGCATCAACCTAATGCCCTACTCTGTTTTTAAGAGGCTAGGCCTAAGAGATCCACAACCGACGGGGATGAGTCTTCAACTTGCCGATCGATCGGTTAAGTATCCGCCCGGTTTTGTTGAGAATATATTGGTTAGGGTCGACAAGTTCATCTTCCCGTTGGACTTTGACATATTGGATATGGACGAGGATGAGCATGTTCCTCTTATTCTAGGTTGTCCATTCCTAGCTATCGCACACGCGATGATTGATGTCTTTAGTCGTAAGCTGACCCCTGGTGTGAATGATGATAAGGTGACGTTCAACATAAACACGTCCATGAAGCATCCGAGCAGTCAATACAATACACTTTACTTCATAGAGTCGATCATGTCACATGTGGGAGAGTTCTTGAGTGATATCTGCGGGAGAGATGCGTCTGACACGCATATCCTGGTTAGATAGAACGGCGAGATTGAGATGACAGTAGCAGCCGTTGGTGAGAGTTCGAGTCGTCTAGAGAGTTAGGCTACCCAGGATCCCACTGGATTCGAGGAGATAGAGAGGAGTGAGCATGTGGAGAGGACGTCTGTTGAGAGCCCATCGTTTTCCTTAGAGCTTAAGGAGTTACCTTCTCATTTAGAGTATTCTTTCCTAGATGATGAGAGGAAGCTTCCCGTGATTATTGTTGCAGATCTGACGGGAGATGAGAAGGAGAGACTGACTGGCGTGCTGAAGGCACATAAGCATGCGATCGCGTGGAAGCTGATGGATATCAAGGGTATAAACCCTTCCTTTTGCACTCATAAGATCTTGATGGAGGATGATTTTAAGCCAGTTGTGCTAGGGTAGCGGATACTAAACCCTAAGATGTAGGACATCGTGAAGAAAGAGGTGTTGAAGTTGTTAGATGCAGGGTTGATTTACCCCATTTCTGACTCAGCATGGGTTAGTCCAATGCAAGTTGTCCCCAAGAAAGAGGGAATGACAATTGTGGTGAATGAGAGGAATGAGTTGATTCTGACTAGGACAGTTACATAGTGGATAGTGTGCATATACTACAGGAGGCTGAACGACGCGACTAGGAAGGATCATTTTCCGCTACCGTTCATTGATCAAATGTTGGAGCGTCTGGTGGGAAAGCAGTTCTATTGCTTTCTCGATGGCTTTTCTGGTTATTTCTAGGTCCCCATTGCACCTAAGGACCAGGAGAAGACCACTTTCACGTTCCCCTAGGGTACGTTTGCTTACCGTCACATGCCCTTCGGGCTATGCAACGCTCCAGCTACCTTCCAGCGTTGTATGATTGTTATCTTTCATGATATGGTCGAGGACTTTATGGAGGTCATTATGGATGATTTCTAGGTTTTTGGGAGCTCCTTCGACCATTGCTTGAGGAATTTAGAGAGGATGTTGGCACAATGTGAAGAGACAAACCTGATGCTGAATTGGGAAAAGTGCCACTTTATGGTGAGAGAGGGCATAGTGCTAGGGCACAGGATATCGCGTGCAGGCATAGAGGTGGATTGAGCTAGAGTGGAGACAATCTCTAAACTTCCACCCCCGACATGTGTGAGAGCGATTAAGAGTTTTCTTGGACACGCCGGCTTCTACCGGTGATTCATTCATGATTTCTCTAAGATAGCGAGGCAGATGACTTAGTTGTTGGAGAAGGATGTGCCCTTCGTGTTTTCTGATGATTGTGTGAGAGCATTTGAGTTGTTGAAGGGCAAGTTGGTTGATGCCCCAATCATGGTAGCCCCGGATTAGTCACTGCCATTCGAGTTGATGTGCGATGTGAGCGACTTCGCATTAGGGCAGTTTTAGGACAGCAGAAGGACAAACACTTCCATCCTGTTTACTATGCTAGCCGGACCTTGAATGATGCTTAGGAGAATTACACCACTACGGAGAAGGAGTTATTAACCGTGGTGTTTGTTTCGACAAATTCAGGTCCTATCTTGTGTTGTCCAAAGCCATCGTATACACGGACCATGCCGCAGTGAGATATCTCTTCAGCAAGCAGGATGCTAAACCCCGCCTTATTCATTGGATGTTGTTGCTGCAAGAGTTTGATATAGATATTAAGGATAAGAAGGGGCAGAGAACGTGGCATCCGATCACTTGTCAAGATTAGAAGGTGCTGAGAGTGAGCACATGGGAGTTCAGATTGATGACCATTTTCCCATGGAGAGTTTGATGAGAGTGAATACGAGTGGGGATGATTGCCCTGGGTTCGCGGACTACGCGAACTACCTTGTTGACGGCACCTTTATAAAGGGCATGACTCACCAGCAGAAGAAGAAATTATTCGTCGACATTAGGCACTCTATCTTAGAAGATCCGCATTTGTTTAGAGTTGGAGTGGATCAGGTGATTAGGAGATGTGTGGCTGAGAGTGAGGTTGAGAGTATTCTCAGGCAGTGCCATGAAGGTCCCACTGGAGGTCACAACGGGCCAAGCTACACAACTAAGCGAGTATTTGATTCAGGTTTCTACTGGCCGATGATATTTAAGGATGCTCACGAGTTTGTTAGGAGATGTGATACATGCCAGAGGACGGGGAATATCTCTTCTAAGAATGAGATGCGACAGAACCCCATTCAGATTGTTGAGGCGTTCGATGTTTGGGGGATTGATTTTATGGGGCAATTCCCGTCATCTCGAGGGAATAAGTACATACTCGTTGCGGTAGATTATGTTTCTAAGTGGGTGGAGGCCGAAGCTCAACCCACGAATGATGCGAGATTAGTTGTGAGGTTCTTGGGGAAGTTATTTGCTGGGTTTGTAGTGCCGAAGGCACTGATCAGTGACAGGGGTACCCACTTTTGTAATGCACAGATGGAGAAAACCATGCAATGATATGGGGTCACCCATAGACTTGCAACAGCTTATCACCAGCAAACTAGTGGGCTCGAGTTACCCGTACTGGCATCCGCTTTCGGTCCCATTCAAAGTTTAAGTTCAGACACTAGGAGTGTCCGAATCTCTCAAACTATTGCTCTGATACCAACTTGTGAGGCCCCAAACCCGGGAGGCCTCACTTATTGGATTTACTCATTCACAAGCAGTTCTTAAACATGAATATCAGATAACGCAGCGGAAATTTCATTTAAACATAACTTAATCGTTGTCATACATGCGGAAGCGTAAACATAGTTTAAAACATATTTACATCATAACTAAACATAACGGGATGCCAGTCTTCAAAAGCAGTCGGGTAACTCTTCATCTCTAGCCAAGCATCACCGTCCATCCTCAGAACCTACCTTAACCTGAATGTGTACACTTAAAAACGTCAGCTACGCTGGTGAGTTCTAGTTTTCGTTCGTTTTAAGAAATGGTTCATCATTCAAACATTCAATAGGGTTTAACATTCGTATAAGAAAACAGGGCCTTTCATTCGTAAACCTTCGCATATTTAAACACAATCATTTGTTTAAAATATTAACATTCATTTAAGTCATACATTATTATCTAAATCTGTATCGTTACGCGTCTCTATGTCCCCGTAGGAACTTTTAATGTTGTGGGCAACCGTTACGTATCGCCGTCATTGCCACAACCATACCACTACGTTGGGTCAACCGTTACGTATCGCCGTCATTGCCCAACCCTTCAATGCGTGGGGTCAACCGTTACATATCGCCGTCATTGCCCAACACGCATCTTTCCTTTGGAAATTAACCGTTACGTATCGCCGTCATTAATTTCCCATTACCATTCAATACGTGGGGTCAACCGTTACGTATCGCCGTCATTGCCCAACACGCATCTTTCCTTTGGAAATCAACCGTTACGTATCGCCGTCATTGATTTCCCATTACCTCGTTCGCTTAGGATGATCGTCATCACCCGAGTAACCGTCGTTACTCCCTTACCAGTTGTACAACATCAAAACCATTGACATGCCACAAAGACATTGCCCATGTTGTTCTTGTGGTAACTATGGCTCACTGTCCATAATCTACCACAAGGCTGGGAATCACATTCCCAGACTTCATTCGTCAATTCCATTCATTCGACAGATTAGATTTGTAATGACTTCTTTAAAACATTTGCCCCTTTTTGTTTTCTTTTCATAAAACCTTTCCTTCACTTTCAAAACCCTTTACCTTTTCATTAAACCATTTCTTTATAACATTCGTTCGTAAGCATTTCGTTCATAAACTTTCTTTCCATAAACCCTTCGTTCCAAATCATTTCCTTTCGTAAACGTAGTTTCATAAACATCATTTTATAAAACATCATTTCATAAAACATCATTTCATACGTGTACACACCAGCCCGAAAACATTATATAAAAACATTTAAAAGAGGGCTTCTAGAACTCACCTTATAAGCTAGTCTCGGTTGTCCTAATCAAGGGTCCAACCACGTCACTTCCGATCTGAATTGAGTAGTTACATACACATCAGACCATTACCGACTCTAACGGTTTAACCATTCTAGACATACTAATCTCTACTCAACAGCCTGATGTCTGCGCACTTAGCAAGTGCGCAGACCCTTCCTCCTGCGCACTTAGCAAGTGCGCAGGTCCTTCCTCCTGCGCACTTAGCAAGTGCGCAGGTTCCTCCTCCTGCGCACTTAGCAAGTGCGCAGGACCTGCTCCGTGCGCACGACCTGTTCTTCGCGAAAAACCCTAACTTTTGCATTCGGTCTGATCATGTAAAGATCCCGAACATGTTGCATCCTAAACGTTTGTTTTCCATTAAGGAATTCGATTCTATGATTATCTTTCAGTTTCATCCACAAAAACGTCCGATTTTCACCCAAGACCCGAAAACCCAAAAACGAACTAAAAACTCAGATTTAGGTCGGATCGTTACCTGAATCGAGCTTCTGATCCGGAGGTTCTTCTCACGAGTGCAAGAGACACGAGCGGGTGCAATCTTGTGCGATTCCGACACTTTCTCTCTCTACGGTTTTCTCTCTCTAGAATTGCAAATGAGAGAAACATGTGGTGACCCTGGCTATTTATAGGGGAGACCTCCCCAAGCCCGGTTCGCGACTGACCCGGCCCGACTTCGGCCCGCTTGAACTCGTTAACTTTATTTCTTGACATTTTGGGATGTTACACAGGTAGAGGTTAGCAACCTTGGGATTAAACGGATCCTGGAGAAAACAGTTGGGTCGAATAGGAAGGATTGGGCAGATAAGCGAGATGATGCACTCTGGGCTTTCCGTATACATGCAGGACAGCTATCGTATCGGTTCCAAACCGTTTAGGTTAATTTATGGGAAAGTGTGCCATCTGCCGGTTGAGTTAGAGCATCTTGCATATTGGGCCCTCCGTACCGTCAATCTTGACGAGCCCAAGGCGGGGGAGAACCAGATGTATGAGTTACATGAGTTAGAGGAGCTGAGGGATCATGCTTATACACGTTCATATGATTATAAGTTGAGAACTAAAGAGTTGCATGATCGCCACATAAAAGGTGGCAAGGAGTTTGAGGTAGGAGATCAGTACTACTGTTTAATTCCCGGTTAAGGTTATTCTCGAGAAAGCAGAGATCTAGATGGTCGGGCCCCTTCACAGTTATTCAAGTTTTTCCATACGGGACGATAGAGATTGAGGGAGAAGATGGAGCTAAGTTCAAGGTGAATGGGCATAGGCTGAAGAAGTATATCACTAGCCCGGTCGGGGAACGCTCAGTTGAGGTTATGCACCTCGGCCCACCAAAGAACTAAGTGTGAGGATGAGTCAGGATGAGGACTCGTTAAACCAAGCGCTCTCGGGAGGCAGCCCGAGTTGTATTTGTCATCTGGTATTCGGTACGTTTTGTTTTATTTATTTTATGGTATTAACTGGTATTTATGTATTTGTTAAATTGTTTGCTGAGTTGTACAGTTTAGCACAGACCCGTACAGGATAACACGAATCCAGGTTAGTACAATTAATTTTTGTTCAGTTTGTAGCAACCGCCCCTGTAGTTATCGGTTTTAATTTTAATATTCAAAATTCTAATTGTCTAGAAACCGTGTATTTTTGAAATCATTATATTGTAAATTGTATTTTTATATAATAACTTTAAACAGTACTTCATAAAAAAATTAATCAAAGGGGTAACGGACCGTCACAGCCCATGACGGTCCGTCATAGCCCATGACGGTCCATCATAAGTCAAATTTCAAAATCTACAGCCAAGAATTTGGTGACGGACCGTCACCGTCCATGACGGTCCGTCATGGCCTTTGAAATTCAAAAAAATATAAAAGGCACGGGGGAGGGGCGTCACAACCCACACGCACCCCTGTTTCCCTCTTCGGCTCCCCATCACCACCACAATCCACCAACTCCACTACCACTACTCCACCAACCAAAACCTGTAAACCACCACCGTACTCCACTGTCTCCACAACTACAGCACCACCACTGTCCGAAGACATTTTCGACTGCAGCACTGCAGTCACCACCCCAGCCACTACCATACAACGCTACTTCACCATCAAGTACGCCCTCACCCTATAGTTCAGTCGTTTAGGGTAGAATTTAGGTTGTAGTTGCTGTTGTATATTTTAGGGTTTGTTTAGTGTACAAATTACCCAGTTTATTAGATTTGAAATTGGCAAATGGTCCTGAAAATCAATACCCCGGTACCCAATCTCCATTCTAGGGGGTTGAAATTCGGTCGCCTGAAATTTTTGGGTAACTGACCGTCACCACCCATGACGGTCCGTCACAGGCTCAAACCTCGAATTAGGGCATGATTTGGGTGACGGTCCGTCACAACTTCTGGGCAGATAAGTTTGTTGTTATTTTTTGCTACTGGGTGTAGATTATTATTTTACCTTTAATTGTGTAAATATTGTACCGTTTGTATTAATTAATTAGTTCTATTTATATCTAGTTGTTGTACACACAATTTTCTTGCAGATATGGCGTCGTCATCATCCCAGGCCTAGAAACGGGCCTGCCTTGAGGGTACTCACGCCCAGGGAGATGATGCCGCTGGAAATGACCAGCCGGACGCACCGCCACCACCACCACCATTGCACCCCTACCAGCTGCTGAGTTTCGCACCAGGTACCCCAGAGCACGATAGGCTCGCATGTATGGTGATCGCACCACTACACGCCAGCCATCACTGGCCGCTTATGGGCCAGTTGGGTGTCCGCCACCGGCTGCCGCAGCTGCTGCCTCTACGCTCGATGCAGCTCCTGGACGTTTCGAGGGAAGAGTACATCGAGCGCACCTTGTAGTTTTTCTCCACGTTCAGGTTGCACCACGATGACTTGATGGCAGCGACAGCATTTGAGTTTAGCATGGGAGGAGCGCTGCACCACATGTCGATCAGCCAGTTCACTTCGCGGATTGGTCTGTATACCGAGGCAGAGGTATCCCTCCCCATATTCACAGACAGCCTCTGTCCCATCACTACGCGGGAGGCTGCTTACGGCATCACTCATCAGCAGCTGATGGAGTGGTGGCCGACCAACGCAGATGGGGTCAGGCACACAATCTGCCCAACTTCATGGATACGCGACCCGGTGCATCGTTATATACACCGCATCATTACGTGCACGATCACCGGTCTCCATCAGAGCATAGAGAAGGTCTTCGAGTTAGACTTCTTCATTTTTCTACTCCATTCTACAGCCGGTCCAGGCCAATCTCGCCACCATCTTGCTTGCTTCTTTGGCGACGCCGCAGACCAAGGCGGCCCGCCTGTGTCAGGGACCTTATATTACACATATAGCCTACCGGCTGGGCGTCTTCCTCGCTCATGCCCCGGACACCTTGACGGCTGGTCCCGAGACCATGCCGGTCAGGTACAATGACATGATCCAGATGGGGATCGTCACAGAGGGCGCCCATCGTAGATTTGTGGAGGCCCGACCAGCAGTTTTAGCACCACCACCACAGGGCTTTGTACCAGAGGACGTGGCACCGATTGTAGTCCCACCACCACGCCAACCATGAGTCCGACCTCCTCCAGCCGGACCCCGACCAGAGGGCGCGCCACCAATCACACTAGAGGACCTTTATGCCGAGCTCGTGGCTCAGATGGAGATGTTACAATGCATTATGGATTTCTTACAGATCCCTCCCGATCCGCAGCCACCACCGCCGTAGATCGGGTTTGTTATTGTATGTATATCTTTTGTACTTTACTTTTCATGTATTTTGTTTACTTATCATTGTATTTCTTACCTTCTTTTGTATTAGTACTTATCATTGTATTTGTAGTTAGCTTTTGTATTCAGGTACTGTATTCTAAATGGTAGGCTTGTTGTATAGTTTTGTTTTCGCGTACTCTGTAAATATCTGTGATGTATTTTAGTGTATGTATATCTTATATGTTTAATGCTTAGTTGTGTAGTTTCATGTATAGAATGGCAGATAGCATTGAACTTGACAGTCAGAATACTCCACACGTGTTGAGTACCATCATCACCAGGGGAGTTTGATTTTCATTTTTGCTTTATTTTTATTTTCATTCTCCTTTATTTTTAGTTTCCTTTTATCTTTCTTCCAAGCACATTAGGGACAATGAGCATTTCAAGTGTGAGGAGGGAGGATATTTAGTAGATGTAAATAAAAAAAGGAGTTGTTTGTTTCTGCAAGTCCCGAGAGCTTCACATACTATTTTTATATCCGGGCACACAAAAGACCTGTTTTTGTGCGATGTAAACCAGAAGCTTTAAGCGGGTCGGGTGTGGGTTTGCGTTTCATTAACGCGGTTTTCTCCAAGTATTCGGGATTAGGTGTTATCAACTAGTCGGTTTTTCGATAATAAAGTCATTCTGGGATGCCTAGGAGAGTATAGCAAACTAGATGGTGATAATTGTGCATGACTTGTATCGGTAACCCGATTCCCCACACTTCAGTGAGATTTTGAGCCTTTCATATTCATTCATATTCACCGCTTTTCGTTTCATGTGTGTTTTACCTGAATAACTTGACTGGTTAGAACTTAATTATCTTGATACATGTCGAGACCCTAGGTTTAGACAACACACAGAAATGATCTAAGGCATTCGGATTCAGCCATTTTTGTTTAGCCTTTTCTTTTGTTTATCCCTACCTAAACATTAACCCCTAGTTAGCCCACTTGAGCCTGACTCCCTTTCGTTTCTAAAACCCACCTAATACACCCCTAACCTTGCAGCCTTTTACTTTTTTACCCCGTGTCGCTGGTCTGGACTGATTTAGTTGTGTAATTAGTGATAGCAAGAAAAATAAAGAAAGAAAGAGTGCAGTCGATATAAAAAAAATAGAAAAGCTATGAGAGAAATCACAAAAATAGAGTGTTTCAAAAGAATAAGTGTAAGAATAAAAGATTCTCATGATTTAGTCTAGTTTCTTTTAGTTAGTCTGTTTCTTTTTGGTGTAATTTCTTTAGTCCGGACCAGTTTCACCTTAGCCACTTAAATTTTCCTATCCATACCCTGAACCCTAGCCTAACATTACAACCTAGTTAAAGACCTTTTTGATCTATGTGTTTGTCTTCACATTCGGGTGGAGATTTGATTGATTTTCAAGCTTATGACTTAGGCATTTCATTGGTAGGTCTGAGAGTTAGAATAGGAACTAGCACAATTTTTGCTAGTCACAGAAATAAACCGAGTGGAGAGAACTCCTGTGAGGGGTACGAGTCGTGCACGGTTAGAGCTTGAAAGAATGCGAGTCTTGAATAGGTAGGTGATGTGTTGTAACTATATATATATTTTTTTAAGAATATTTTTACGCAATTAGTTTTAAAAAGGGTTTTCACCAAAGACTAATCACACACACACCGGGCAAGTGTACCCGTCGGATAGCAATATAGTAAAGATAAGAACCGGATATCAATCCGTGGATACGGTGGAATGCAATAATAAACCAGAACTAAGATTCAATCAAGTGATGGTAAAAAGATATTTTGAAGAGTTTGTTTAATTAACTAACATGCAAATATATAAAACTAGACTAAAATCATAATACAAACAATCAAGGAAAGAGATCACTTCGGTACCGAATCCATCTAGAATACATTCAATACACTCATGGAAGCATGGCAAATACACGAACATAGATTGACTAAATTCTCGTCAAAGACTTCTAATCAAATGACCATTCGGAAAGCTAGAATGAATTCCACAAGCTAACCACCTAAGATCATGCAATGAAGCTCACGTGTTGTAATCATGTCAATGTTTATAGAGATTGAACTAGTTTCCAATCAAGGTACACTAATCCCACAACTAGTTGGAAAGACAATATGAGAAACACACTACCCACCTCAAGTTGATTTAATTAGATAATCACATGCACTTCTTCAACATACAATGTGCATACAAAGTTTATATAAATTAGGGCATTGTGTCAACCAATCCTAGATAAACATAATACTAAGCATGAAACATCATAACAAACACTTTTTCTTTCCAAATATAAGCATAAGGATACACATTCAAGAATCATAAATCATAAGCAAGACTTCATCCACTATTCCTAGTCAAAAGCCACAAACTAGCATACAAACATACACCAATTCATGAATATGATCATACACCATAAGTTTTCCAACATTATGTAGCATACACAAATACAAGTCTTACAAAAAACTTTAGATTCTCAAACACATAATTTCATTGAAGAATAATCATACGATTGTCATAACATTAACATAATGATTGCCAATAATCCATAAATGTTGTCAAATGATTCTAAACTTCATCTAAACCAAAATGAACAAGAGTTTTAGCTCATAATGAGCTCAAGAATGACAAATAAACATGGGAAAATTGCAAGAAACATGATAGAAATACAAGAATCAAACCACTCATCCAAGCCTAGATGTTGTTGTTGATGTGTGGTGATCCTCTTGATGTTGTAATCCCTCCAAGATGCTTGAAAAGTGGCTGGAACAAAGCTGGTTCAGAGCTCAAACGGTGGGTTTTTGCTCTGGTTGCTTAATGACTGAGTGAGAGAAAAGCTTCTGTATATATAGACTGGAAGAGGCACGACCATGCCCAAGGGTGAGACACGACCGTGCTTGTCGCTGTGGAGAGACCATGCCTAAGGTCTAGCACGGTCGTGGGATAGATGGTTGACCGATCCGGAGCTTCTATTGGGTCCCATTGAATGAAGAAGTATGGCTCTGAGGTCATGGATCAGACTCACTGGATAACACGCGGCAGTGGGGTGCTTGAGCACGGTTGTGCTGGATGATTTGGCTTGGCGCGGCCGTGCAAGATGCGAGGAGCGACCGTGCCTAGGGTTTGCAAGCTTGGCGCGGTCGTGCCAAGTAAGGGACACGACCGTGCCTCCATCTCAGAAACCCTAAAAACTTCATCTTAATCCTGGAATCGTCTTGTTTGTTCACCTAGCTTCACAAAAACCTACAAAACTAGAAATAAAGCAAATAAGTGTCTAAACGTGGAAGGCCCATGTTTTCAAAAACTTAGATCCCATCTAGACTGGTTGAATTGTAAATATATTGACCGTTGTAAATCTTGGGGAGTCATTCGTTGTTTCTGGATTTCGTAGCCTGTAACTAGCTTTAGCTTGAGATTCTTGTATTTGCGCGATTACTGAGTTGGATGTACTGTTTGGTGCTTTGCTTAGGGACAAGCAAACTTCAAGTGTGAGGTTGTTTGATGTGTTCTAAAATACATATGTTTTTATACTCGTTTTAACCCGTTTTACTCATTTTTATCAGTCAAAATCTTAGAAAACTGGTACTTAATGATATTTTTGTTGAATATACAGGTTCTGTTGATAAACCGAAGAATTTGATGAAGAAACGGGGCCAGAAAGAAGCGGGAAAGACTTAGAAGAAAATCATCAAGAATTGGAATTTCAAGACCGTAACGGTCCATCACGACCAGCCGCGAGAGGTCACACGCGGGAATTTATTATTAATGAATCATTAGCCCTGTGACGGACCGTCACGGGTGGTGACGGTCCGTTACGAACCCGATGGGCCAAAAAGCCCTAATTCAGTCGTTTTAAAGCTTGGGATCGATTCTCTTTGACATCTATCGGTTTCTTGCAGCTCTAGAGGACGAGGAGACTCTGTGGATTGAAGAATTAAGGTTGGGGATCATCCAGATTGAGAGAAGTTGACGTTTTTCGGTTTGCAAACATCGGTTTTTCATTCTTTTTCTTATTCCAGTCATTTGTTTCGAAACCAAACTATGTTTCCATTATATTTTGGATTGTACTTGAGTATTATGAGTAGCTAAACTTGTTGCTACCTAGATTAGGATGAATATTGTCTTGATTTGATTGTTTTCGGTTTGTTTATTGATCGTATGACGGATGCTAGTGTAAAGACTTCTGATTTAACGTTTATGAATGTGTTCTAATACTGATTTGCTACTGATCTTGCATGAACTTGTTGTACTTGAGGTTTTAGTTTAATGCTTTGTGTGTTTTGGGTAGGATTTCGGGTTTTTGGGTCATTTACTTTGTGTTTGTGATCTAGACGATTAGGCTAATCGTTGTAGCAGGTGTGTGTGGTCATAAAAGTCAGTTTTTAACCAATCTTGAGTCCGAGAGGAGATAGGTTGTCGGATTGTCTTTTGGTTTGTCGGTTTGGGTTACAATTGCATGAGAGTGGGTTGTCCGAGTCGTCTTTATCATTTGCAATTCTGTGTCATAAACAGTATTTTGGGAGTTTACTCCTTGCTCTTAGGTCTGTCTAGGATAGCCTTTGGGTATAGAGCAGTTGAGACCGAGAAGTGAAACCGTTATCGAGTACGTGGTGTTCTAGGTCTTGGTGAGTCTGAGAGGAGATCCAATTCCTTACCGATGAGCTTAATCCGACCCTTAAGATAGTTGAGGTGTGTAGGTGAGTCTGAGAGGAGATCCTGCGTGTCTTAGTGATTCCCGAGTCAGTCTATCTTTAGAACCGGTGTAGTACAATCAGTTTACCCGAAAGCGGTTAAATTAGCCAATAGGATTCCTAGTCTGGGTAGTGTTTGTCTCGTAGTTGGTCTTTGTTTCGTGTTCCAGATTGTTTGGTCTATCTTTAGTATTTTGTCCTTGTCTTAGTCTTTCCTCGTGTCTAAGTTTTGTTTTTTCTTTTCAGTCTTTAAGTCGAGTCAGTATTTTGATTGTTTAAGTATAATTTGCATGTTCTAAAACTATAAAAAGAAAATAATAACTTATTTTACATCGGTTAGGAGTCAATAGAGGTCTAGTATCGAGGGCCGCCGCCTTTTGTGTCCACGGTTCGATAACTTGGGCTTGCTTTCTTTACTACACGTGACCGGTACACTTGTCGTAAGCATGTGATTTAGTTGTGAGTCCATTTCTATAATTAAAATTTGGTAAAATTAATATATATAATATCACACATCAACTTTCCACCCAAAAATACCTTGGCAATTATGTCTGTTTAAACATGATTCTGGTCATCTCCATTATTATTCGGTTATTTCCTTTCTGATACTCCATTCTGTTCTAGTGTATATGGTGTGGTTAACTCTCTCTAGATACCATTTGTTCATAAAACTCGTTGAACTCTTTGCTGCAAAATTCTCCTCCCCGATCAGTTTGTAATACCTTAATAGAGTGACCACTATGATTTTCAACAAGTGCTTTAGATATTTTAAAATTTGTGAATGCTTCAAACTTCTTTTCAAAAAATATCTCCAACACATCCTTGTCAAGTCGTCGATGAAGATAATAAAATATATGTTCCCACCCAAGACTTTATACATGCATAAGTCCACAAAGGTCTGTATAGACAAGCTGTAATTTTGTGGTTGCTCTCCAAGCATGATGTTGGAAGGGGAGTTTGGATTGTATTCATACACACACACCCTTCACATAGCTCTAATTCCTTGATGTAAGGTAAACCATGTACCATTGACTTTTCGGATAGAAGCTTTAGACCCTATGCATGTAGATGATCGTATCTGAGATGGCAAATCATTATATTCACCATTGGTCAGGTTCGTGTATTGCAAGTTCTCTCTGATCACCGATTTGCAGATATATCACCAAAGGCTTGTTGGGTTTTATCAGTGGTGACCGGTTGGATTAGTTATAAAAAACGGTTGATAAGTAATTATAGATTAATAATAACTATTTACTAATTATTAAAACTCAGCGGAACGAAACCGATTCAACACAAGATAGAAACCCGACAGGATCTGGGTTACAAAGCATACGAATACGGAATAAGATATAAATCTAACTACCAATGAGAAAGATATACCTCGGTTAATGATTAACCGGTTGAGACACCAAGGTACAACGAACCTATGCTAGATCACAAACCGAAAACACGGGAACGAAGCGGCGCCGGTCGGCGGCGCTGGCTTGAGGCTGCCGAAAAGATCAAAGACTGAAACCTTTGTTCCTGGTAGGTCGCAACTTTGAAAAAGTCAATCGCCAAAAGGAAATCTTCTTGCGGCTGAGAACTGTTCTCTCTTTTTACGATTAGATTTTAATATATCTATATATATTAATTACTCTAATCGTAAAACGAGAGAACAGTTCTCAGCCGCAAGAAGATTTCCTTTTGGCGATTGACTTTTTCTTATTGGCAAGACGATATATATTTATATATATTCGTTAGACGGGAATTATTATTTATACTGGTTTATAAATAATAAATATTTATTGTTTTAATCTTTTTATTAAAACAATTAAATGAGTTCAGACTTTAATATTAACTATTGGGTTTAGGCCCGGTATGATTTTTATTAAAGTCTGAACCCATTTAATTGTTTTAATAAAAAGATTAAAACAATAAATATTTATTATTTATAAACCAGTATAAATAATAATTCTCGTCTAACGAATATATATAAATATATATCGTCTTGCTAATAGATCGTAATTACCAGTTAAGCGGGTTAAGTGGATTTAATGTTCGTTGCCCAAGGTGTAACTCTTACGGGTCATAGCTCGGTCAGTCGCGTTGTCCATCGGGTCGGTCCATAAAATCCAACAAGGCTTACCATCACAGTTGTTCTTAGACATCAAATCCAGTCTTAACGTTCAGGTTCCCTCTACTCTGACTGCAGGGGGTATGTTAGATAAGTTACATAATTCTATGGGTGTATTATAGCATTATGTTTAGTATGGGGATCATTCTGTAATAATTTATTTTATACCATGTAGTGTACTCTTATATATACCGTTGCTCAATAAAATGAACCCTAATTAAGGAATTTCTCAAACCCTAACACATAGTAAGAAGTGTTATTTATTATTATCGATGGAATGCAATTGCCTTCCCAACTACAATGCTGACTGGTTAATCCAGAAGTGTTACCAAACATAATAAAGTTAAAGGATCGTTTGGTCATTCAATGAAAGATGGGGTGAGAGGAGGATCACTAGTTCACAGTTTAAGAAAAACAAAGATGTACACAAGTTGTCTATCATCTATAAATTTACGGATCACCAAGGGTAAAATATGCTTTTTAGAAGAGAAGAAGTGATTTTAGTGTTGCATTTCTTATCATGACAGGCCAGTTTTGAAATCTGTGAAAGAAAAAAAGAGACACCGACTTTTGTTAGGGTTTTTTTGGTCTTTTTACTCTCTCTTTATTGACATTTTATTCCTTACGAGTCACTTTATTGACAAACTAAAGCATACTTTTTAGAATAATATTTATTGAAAACAGGATGTAAAATACCATAAAGGTGTGCTTTAGTAGAAGGTGGCAGAGTTTCTTTCTGTTATGCCCTATAATATTCAAAAAAAATTGTATGGAATCATCGATCTTGTTCTTGTGCTGTGTTGTGTGTTTCCTTGATTTGTGGGTATTTGGTTTTTTATCGTTTGGTGTTTCCTAGATATGCGGTTTTTCCTTTTGTTCTCCTTTTTCCTCGATAAGTAAAGCTTGCTAGTTTCTATAGTGCCCAAAACTTTTATATTAAAATAACCATTTTTTATGTTTATAAATTATAACGATGATAAATTTTGTTTTCCTTGGCATCAAAGAATGTAGATATATTGCACAAAAGACTAGCCAGAAACAATTATATCGAAGATCTTGGACAGACGATCCAATTCAACAAAATATAATTTGGAGAAATCATTACTGCTATTTTTGATTTGGATATCATGAAGCATTTGTACCCTTGGACACCACCAATTTCTAAGTTACTTTTCAGCACTTTGTTGCTCTACACTTTACACGCCAACCAGAAACGAACCAAAATATATGTGATCAACGGTTTTTGTGAGAATAATTCAAACATGTAGTGAGTCTGTTATGTGTTAGTGGGTAATTAGTTAGTGTTTGCATAAGTTTTAGGGAATACCCGTTAGGCGAGTAGTGGTCTAATTGTTGGATTTTATGGACCGACCCGATGGACAACACGGCTGACCGAGCTATGACCCGTAAGAGTTACACCTAGGGCAACAAACATTAAATCCACTTAACCCGCTTAACTGGTAATTACGAACTGTTAGCGACACGGTATATTTTATATTCGTTACACGGGATTTATTATTTATACAAGTTTATAAATAATAATTCATATTTATTGTTTTAATCTTTTTATTAAAACAATTAAATGGGTACAGGCTTTTTATCTCGTATTAGAATTTGGGCCCGAAAACAATTATTAGGGTTTATAATTATTATATAATTATAATCTAATTATTTGTTGAAAAGGAAGATACAAAGCAGCCGCCGTTTTCTTCTTTTTCATCGAGGAAAGCAGAAACATTAGTTTGGTGATTTCCGGCACCGCCAAACCAACCCAAGCCGGACCCTGCCCCGATGCTGTCCCGTTTTCGGTCAGCCCCGGCGCTACTCGTCTCTCGTGTTGTCAGTTCGTGATCTAGCATCGGTTCGTTGTACCTCGGTGTCTCGAGCGGTTATTTATTAACCATCAAGGTATAATTAATCTCATCAGTAGATTAATTGTTTTATTTTTGTGTTTGCGTGTTCATAACCAGATCCTGTTCGGTTTGTCAGTGTTGTTAAATAGGTTATGATTTTATTTTCCGCTGCGTATTCATTAATTAACTGAATTAATTATTTCTCTGTCAAAACCCGTTTTTACAAAAGTCAAACTGATCACCACTGAATCTCAACACTGGTATCAGAGCCTGTGTTATAACACGTAAATCGGAACCAGTCTGGTTTCACCGGTTAGATTAATCACAAACTTTAACTATCTTGAAGTTTATGATCTGATCTGTTTTTGGGGCAATTTTTTTATTTATTAATTTGGTCGATTTTTATTTTATTTGACCAAATATATTGCCTGTATGTGATTGTGTTGAATATGTAAATCTGGCCCGACCCATGTGATTGAGTTGTTTGTGTTTATTATTCAGTTTTTTGGTTTTATGGATTTGGCCCACTTTTGATGGCTCAAAGTTGTAATAGAATAGGCTTTTTTTTATTTTATGTAATGTAATAAAAACCCGAAGACAAATCTGAAGACGCAACAGAAATCATGGAGTCATTGGGAGTCATTCGAGACGACTAGATGCACGGAAGTCCATCCTTGTGGTTGTTTTAATTTTGTGGACCCCGTGACCCGTTTGGTCTTGCTAACTAGCTCTAGCAATATCAAACAAACTTGGCCCTAAAAGATTTACATATTTATTTGCTTTATGGTTGCTTTTAATTTTTTTATAACTTAAATTTATTATAAACCAACCAAACACCAAACGTTTTAAAAGGAGTTTTAAAATGTCACATTCTGTCACCACAAGTTCTAATTTTACAACTTGTAGAATTTTATAAAATAACAACTGGCTTGTTTTTATAAAATAAATAACCGCTAAAGTTTTGCAATTTAAACTAAATTTAATTTCAAAAACTTATAACTTAATAGTTTTCAACTATTAACTTTAACTGTTTATTCAAGTAGCGACAAACTTAGTTTTAATAGGTTATTTAAAATTAAGTGTCCTGAGAGATGAAAGGGTTCATCAAATTTGTCATGACTTTAAATAGTAAAAATGGCTTTTACAACACACGTATGATTTAATCATTCGTTGTGTTTGACCCTATTCGGTAAACACTAAAATTGGAACCCATATTTAAAACCAATGGTCTATGCCATCCTATTATAAGGAACACTTGGAGCATAAAATGAAACATCAGTGTTTGGAGCCACAGCACCGCACTGGATGCGTAGTTTATCCTTCCAAGGTGCAAGGGTTTCGTTGACACATCCGGCCCTTCCGCAAGTACCTGTTTTAGGACGACTATTACTTTTCTCTTTTGTTACATGCCCCAGCTATCAAGAGATTAAAAGTGGGCATAGATGAGGCTAAACGTATCAATGCATAGACATGTCTTGTCTTAGCGGCCTCATACACGAGAGTTGTGCATCTTTCCACAATTGATACTAATTGTCAGTCTAGTTACCCACTTACTAATGTTGTATGCCACAACTACCATTAGTGACTGATTTAGCTAGATTCTCACTCGTTATTTTAATTTCTGTAATTGGGTCATAAATTAATAAGGATTTTTCACTTTCTTTATACTAATTTATTTTCTTTGCTTATCTTGACAGATGTCTACTGAAAATAATAATACTAATAACTCATTCGCTCTCAAGTCTATCCTTGAGAATGAAAAGCTGGATGACACCAACTTTCTCTCGTGGCAGTGCAATCTGAGAATAGTTCTCAAGATGGCCAAGAAGCTCTATGTTCTCGATGCACCAGTCCCTGAGGCACCCGATGGTAACACGGCTGCCGCTCGTAAGGCCTGGGAAAAACAAAGAGATGATGCCACTGAGGTGGCCTGCCTTATGCTAGCCTGCATGTCCCATGAGCTCCAAAAGAACATGGAGGACCTGGATGCCTTTGACATGATTGAGCAACTTAAGGGCATGTTCCTGAAACAAGCCCGACAAGAACGCTATGAAACCATGTCTCAGCTCATTCGTTGCACGATGCAAGAGGGCACGCCTGTTAGTACTCATGTATTTAAGATGAAAGGGTACATCGACCAGATGAACAAACTTGGATATCCCATGAAGGATGACATGGCTAATGATTTCATCTTAAACTCTCTCCCAAGCTCCTATGCTCAATTCGTAATGAATTTCAACATGAATGGCTTGGAGAAGACAGTGGCCGAGCAACATGGTATGCTCAAAACGGCCGAGATGAATATCCAAGGAAAGAAAAATCAAGTTCTGATGGTCAGATCTGCTGGTGTTAAAAAGCCTAACCCCAAGAAAAGAGGTTTTAATAGCAAAGGCAAGAAGAAGGTTAATGTTGCTGCCAAGCCTGCCACCAACAATAACAAGAAAGCTTCAAAAGCACCCCCTCCTGAGGAGCGCCAATGATTTGAATGCAACAAAATGGGGCACTGGAAACGTAACTGTCCTGAATATCTAGCCAAGCTGAAGCTGCAGAGGGCCAGTGGTGAGGGCACCTCTTCAGGTATTCTCATTTATGTTATTGAAATTTTTACTGTTTCTAGCAACACATGAGTATTTGATACCGGATGTGGATACCACATCATTAATGTCTTGCACGAGCCTAAAAGTTGGAGGAAGATGAAACAAGGCGACATGGAGCTCATCGTTGGTGATGGGAAAAGAGTACCCGTTCTTGCAACTGGAACATATCATCTCTCATGTCCTTCTGGCCTTGTGGTTGTTTTGAATAATTGTTTGTTTGCACCTAGTTTAACCAGAAACATTATTTCAGTTTCTTTATTGTTTGAACAAGGATTTAAGTACGTTTTTACTGGTATTGCTATTTCTGCCTACTTAAATGATAACTTTTATTTTGAGGCTAAACCTCAAAACGGTATTTATAAGATTGACGTTCAAACTGACAATAACATATATAATCTTTCTAAACGTATCAAATCTGGCATTAATGATACTTTTCTATGGCATTGTCGACATGGCCACATAGGCAAGGCACGCATTAAAAGACTCGAATCCGAGGGAATTCTTGAACCTACCGGACATGACTCATTTGATAATTGCGAGTCTTGTTTAGCTGGCAAACTCACAAAGGACCCCTTCACCCATGTTGGTGAACGAGCCAAGGATCTGCTAGGCCTTATACACACTGATGTGTGTGGCCCTTTCAGAACCATGTCTAGAAATCATGAAAGATACTTCGTTTCATTTATTGACGATTATAGTCGATATGCTTATGTCTATCTTATGAAACATAAGCATGAAACATTTGAAAAGTTCAAAGAGTTTCAAAACGAAGTAGAGAAACAACTCGATAAATCTATCAAGACACTTCGATCAGATCGAGGTGGCGAGTATCTCAGCTTAGAATTTCTTAATCATCTGAAGGAGCACGGAATTATTTCTCTGCCCACTCATCCTAGCACACCCCAACTTAATGGCGTGAGCGAGAGGAGAAATCGAACGCTACTTAATATGGTTAGATTGATGATGTGTAGAACTAACTTGCCTCACTCCTTCTGGAGTTATGCTCTTATAACCGCCGCCGCCCGCCTTGTAAATCTGGCACGGACTAAGAAGGTGGACAAAACCCCATATGAGATATGGCACGGGTCTAAACCCAATTTGTCTTACCTTAGAGTATGGGGATGTGATGCATATGTCACCAGCGATTCTGATGACAAGCTCGATCCCAGAGGCGAAAAAGTTGTTTTCGTCGGTTACTACAACAAAAGCGGATATTATTTCTATCATCCTGATGCAAACATTGTTTCCATCAAAAGGAAAGGACGCTTTCTCGAGGAAGGTCTTCTAAATCGAGGAACCGGAAATAATATTATGGATCTTGAAGAAATTCGAGAAACACAAACAACCACTGAGGAAGTCGGAGCGTCTGATCAACAAGAAGTTGTTGCTGATGAATCAGACATAAACACAAGCGTTGGCAGAAGTAGCAGGTCTCGTAAAGAACCTAATAGATACCTATGGAATCTTGAAGCTTCTAAAGTCCTGTTAGTAGTTGAGTCAAATGACGAACCTACAAACTACAAATCTGCTATCTCAGATCCTGAATCGGAGAAATGGCTTGAAGCCATGAACGCCGAGATACAATCTATGCGTGATAATCAGGTCTGGGACTTGATTGAGCTACCCCCCGGTTCTCGGGCAATAGGGAGCAAATGGATTTTCAAAAGAAAAACCGACATGCATGGTAATATACAAACCTATAAAGCACGGCTAGTTGCAAAGGGTTTCACTCAAACTCAAGGTATTGACAATGTTAAAACTTTCGCTATGATCAAATCGATCAGGATACTGCATGCCATAGCCGCGTACCATGATTACGAGATATGGCAAATGGATGTCAAAACCGTTTTTCTTAATGGACATCTTTCTGAAGATGTCTATATGGTTCAGCCTGATGGTTTTGTTGATCCAAAGTATCCTAGTAGGGTCTGCAAACTGAATAAGTCCATTTATGGACTTAAACAGGCATCTCGAAGCTGGAATCTTCATTTTGATCAGAAAATAAAAGAATTTGGTTTTGTCAAGAATGAAGATGAGCCTTGTGTTTACAGAAAGGCTAGTGGGAACACTATATCATTTCTCGTCTTGTATGTGGATGATATACTGATCATTGGAAACAACATCCCTATGCTTGACAAAGTCAAACAATGGTTAGGATCTTGTTTTGCAATGAAGGATCTTTGATAAGCTGCTTACATTCTAGGAATCAAGATCTACAGGGATAGATCTAAGCGGCTTCTAGGGCTAAGTCAGAGTACTTACATAGACAAAATGATGACATGCTTTAGAATGGAAAACTCCAAAAAAGGAGGTGTTCCGATGACTAAAGGGACTGTGTTGAACAGATCGCAATCTCCTTCCACGGACATTGAACTTAAGGAATTGGAAGCAATTCCATATGCCTCAGCGATTGGTTCTATCATGTATGCCATGTTGTGCACTAGACCTGACGTCTCGTATGCTTTAAGCATGACCAGTCATTTTCAGCAAAGTCCTGGCATTGCCCATTGGACTGCAGTCAAGAACATCCTGAGGTACTTAAGAAGGACCAAAGACATGTTCTTAATATTTGGAGGAGTGAAAGAGGAGCTCACTGTACGATGTTACACTGATGCTAGCTTTTAAACTGACCGAGATGACTCTCGCTCACAGTCGGGTTTCGTATTCACTCTTAATGGAGGAGCTGTTTCATGGAAAAGCTCCAAGCAGAGTGTAGTGGCGGATTCAACCACCGAATCTGAGTATATAGTCGCATCAGATGCTGCTAAGGAAGCTGCTTGGATGAAGAAATTCATTACTGACCTCGATGTGGTTCCGAGTATTCGCCAACCAATCGAGATACTTTGTGATAACACAGGTGCTATAGCTCAAGCCAAAGAGCCCAGATCTCATCACAAAGCCAAGCACATTCAAAGGAAGTTCCACTATATACGGGAAATTGTGGAACGTGGAGACGTCGTGATAAGCAAAGTAGACACAGATCAAAACCTAGCGGACCCGTTCACTAAGCCGATGACTCAGGAAAGGCATGATCAACACAGAAATGCTATCGGTCTTAGTTTTGCTAGCGATATGTTTTGATTTAGTATTTTGAATGTGCGAACATTTAAACAGTTGTACTTTTGAATTCTTTTGGTTTACTGATTTAAATGCAATTCTGAATTCTTATAACTGTGTTCGATTTTAATACGTTTAATCCATGAATCTTGTATTCTTAATTATCCGTAGTCGATCAGAATCGTGAGAACGACTCTGAATTAAGACTATTCTGAACTTGGACTCAAGTAGTTGACTTCCAACTTCACAGACCTCATCTTGGATGATGTTGGATGTAACTCGTTCAAATCATCTTCATGGATTTTAATCATAAGATGTTTTTTTTTATATTGGTATACTCATTTAGTATCCTCTGACTTGAGATGCATACTAGAACTTTCGTTTACCAAGGACTGTTCTTTAATCACTGTCAACCGTTGTCGCGTATCTGCCAGTCATAAAGGCATTTGTTAGGAACAGATCTAAAGTTCAGTGGGAGTTGTATGTAGTCAATAAGGGATTCTGTACTCTTACATTATATGTAACAGATAGGCATCGTGGCGCCCTCGTTGATTCAAAATGGTGAAGTGTAAGGCCTTACCCAAACTTACTGTGTGTTTGATTGGACCACTTTGATTCTTGATCGAGGACAATAATAATTGAATGCCATATGAGAATGAACTAATTCCATGTCTCATTGATTCAATTGATGTTTTATACGGAAAGGATGAATAACAACTATTGCCATAAATCTATTGTCTTGCTTTAGTTAGCTGTTACTAACACCGAGATATTTGGTTAATGACTTTAAAGCGTCATACCTTGTTAGGGACAGCCATGTGCAGCTAGAGCGCCGCTGACTGTTTGCGTTGATTTATCGTGGATCGTCCAAGTGGGAGATTGTTGGATTTTATGGACCGACCCGATGGATAACGCGGCTGACCGAGCTATGACCCGTAAGAGTTACACCTAGGGCAACGAACATCAAATCCACTTAACCCGCTTAACTGGTAATTACGAACTGTTAGCGACACGGTATATTTTATATTCGTTACACGGGATTTATTATTTATACAAGTTTATAAATAATAATTCATATTTATTGTTTTAATATTTTTATTAAAACAACTAAATAGGTACATGCGTTTTATCTCGTATTAGACTTTGGGCCCGAAAACAATTATTAGGGTTTATAATTATTATATAATTATAATCTAATTATTTGTTGAAAAGGAAGATACAAAGCAGCCGCCGTTTTCATCTTTTTCATCGAGGGAAGCAGAAACATTAGTTTGGTGATTTCCGGCACCACCAAACCAACCCAAGCCGGACCCTGCCCCGCTGCTGTCCCGTTTCCGACCAGCCCCGGCGCTACTCGTCTCTCGTGTTGTCAGTTCGTGATCTAGCATCGGTTCGTTGTACCTCGGTGTCTCGAGCGGTTATTTATTAACCACTAAGGTATAATTAATCTCATTAGTAGATTAATTGTTTCATTTTTGTGTTTGCGTGTTCATAACCAGATCCTGTTTGGTTTGTCAGTGCTGTTAAATAGGTTATGATTTTATTTTCCACTGCGTATTCATTAATTAACTGAATTAATTATTGCTCTGTCAAAACCCGTTTTTACAAAAGTCAAACTGATCACCACTGAATCTCAACACTAATGGTTCCTTATATTATGTAAAGTAGGATTCTTTTATATTTGAGTCATGTATTGTTTTCTTTGTTTGAGATGCAACAAGATATACTCGCTCTATTGATCCAAATTACTGTGATTGCGTAAGTGATTATTCACAACATTGTGGTATTAGAGCAGCAAAGTGAGACAATAATCTCATGGAAGTGAAGAAAAGTGCTCAAACTACAACACAAACTCTTATTGAGAAGGATATGAATTCTAGAGCACACAAATGAAAACAATTCTCAAATGAGAAGATCTATGTGATTTGGTTGAAAGGGGGGCGAACGAAGCAAATAAAGATCAAGACAGGTATAAAGAAGCAAAGAAGAAGGACACAAAGGTAGTGACTTTTATCCAACAAGCAATTCATGATGAGCTGTTCTCAAGGAACACAACATGAGAAACCCTGCGCATTGAGTTTCAAGGTGATTCACAACTATAAGCCATTAAACTACAACGAAGGCTTATAAAGAGACTTTAAAACACATGTGTGAAGGAAGGATAACTAGTGGTGACTATTGTTAGTCATGAAATGCTCTTATGGAGATTAATAGCTAATCAAACAGTACTCTAGAAGATTCTGAGGAGTTGACTCCAAACTTGATTATCTCGTACTTTCGATAGAAGTAGTCAATAAATTATCTACACTCTTGTGAGGTCAATAGGACATTTGCAATCACAAAAGGAATAAATCAATAGCATAATGGTTGAAAAACAAGAAGAATGGGCATTGTAGTCAATTTAAAGTAGTATAAGATTTCAAAATGAAGAGGAAACTACAAGCTTCAAAGATCATGGATGTTCATTCAGCTAAAGTGTTAGAATTATATGTACGTACCCGATTATTTAACGTTACTGACCGAGTTATGACCCGTAAGAGTTACACTTAGGGCAACTAACTTTAAATCCATTTAACGTGATTAACTGGTAAATACAAATTATTAGCGTGACAAAATATATTCGTTAGACGGGTTATATTATTTATACTTGTTTATAAATAATATATATTGTTTTAATCATTTATTAAAACGGGCCTTTTCATTACGTATTGGACTTTGGACCCGGTAGTAATTAAAAAGAGTTTATAAGGAGATGACCAACCTAATACTCCCAACCCTAGCCGCCGCTTGCAAGGAGCCGGCCTCCTCCCTCTCGTGATTTTCCGGCAGTCCCAAGGCGTCACCGCCGCCGTCGTCCGGCGCTGCAGCCTCTGCTCGCGTTGTTGGTTCGTTTCTAGCTTTCGTTCGTTGTACCTCAGTGTCTCGATCGATTATTTGTTAACCACAAAGGTATTATTAATCTCATTGGTAGATTAATCTTTATTCCGTGTTCATATGGGTGTATTCTAGATCCTGTCGGGTTTTTCGTTGTGTTGAATCCTTGTTTTTATTCCGCTGCGTTTATTAATTACTATTTAATTAATAATAAACTATAATTATTATCAACGGTTTTTGATAACTAATTTTTAACTGATCACCACTGCAAAACCTAACATTGGTATCAGAGCATTGGTTACAACATACGAATCAGATCCGGTCTTTTAACCGGTTATAGATCACAAACTTTAACTCGTTTAAAATTTCTGATCTATGTTTTTTTAGGGTCAATTTTTATTATTATTTGGTCAAAGTTTTAATTATTTTATTTGACCAATAGTTTGCCCGGTTTATTTGATTGTGATAAATATGTAAATCTGGCCTGACTTTGGTTTTGTGTTTATTTCAGTTTTGGTTTTATGTTTTTGGCCCACTTTGATGGCTCAAAGTTGTAATAGGTTGGTTCTTATGGTTTTGGCCCACTTTGATAGCTCAAAGTTGTAACAGCTTAGGTTTTTTTTTCATTATGTATTCTGTATAAATATTGTAATGTTAAAGACCCGAAGACAAAACTGAAGACGGAGACAGGAATCTTGGATTTAGTGGGAGTCACACGAGACAACTAGACGCATGCAAGAAGTCCATCCTTGTGGTTGTTTGTGTGTGGTGACCCCGTGAACTAGTTTGGTCTTGCTAATAGGCTCTAGCGATATCAAACAATTTATGGCCATATGATTTATATATTTTTATTTTGCTATTGTGGTTGCTTTTTATCTTATAATTGTTATAACATACTGACCTAATACCAAATTTTCACAATCATAACTTAATAGTTCTTTTAAACTATTAACTTTTAATTGGTTAATTATATCGCGACAAACTTAGTTTTAGTAGGTTATTTAAAACTAAGTGTCCTAAGAGATGAAAGGGTTCATCAAAATTGTCACGATCTAATATAGTAAAATTGGCTTTTACAACACACGTATGATTTATCATTCGTTGTGTTTAACCCTATTCGGTAAAACACTAAAATTAAATCCCATATTTAATATCAGTAGTCTATGCCATCCTACTATAACACTTGGGGCATAACGTGAAACACCAGTGTTTGTATCCACAACACTGCACTTGGTGCGTAGTCTATCCCTCCAAGGTGCAAGGGTTTCGTTGATACATCCGGCCCTTCCACATATACCTATACTAGGGCGACTATTACTTTTCTCTCTTGTACATGCCCTAGTTGTATGGAGACTAAAAGTGGGCATAGATTAGGCTAAACGTATCAATGCATAGACAAGAGTTGTCTTAAGGCCACATACTCGAGAATTGTGCCTTTTCACAATTGGCAATTATTGTCAGTCTGCCTAATACACTTAATAATGTTGTGTGCCACAGCTGCCGTTAATAACTGATATAACCAGATTCTCTATTCTTACTCTATTCTTTCCATGGGTCATTAATATAAGAATTAATACATCCTAAATACTAATTAATATTTATTCTTCTGCTTATTCAACAGATGTCTACTGAAAAAAGAAATGTACCGTTGACCACATCATTGTTGGCTTGAGCTTCATTGGCGTTTATGTTGAAAGAACGCCCATGACCTCCGCCTTGTCTAGCATTGGTGAACTTCGGGCACTAGTCACGGAAATGATTTGGGTTGCCACATTCATAACAAGCATGCCCATTTGCAATAGCGTGAACACCTTGATTAGCCACTTGTTGGTTAGATCGGGTTGGTGGGTTGACATGACCCGCAAGTGCTTTGGCTCTACAAACATTAACCGTATGGCCATATTTCCCACAGTGAGTACAAAGGCGACAGGGAATATTTTGGAGATGGAGATAATTGCATGTGGCACAGAGTGGGTAGGTCCCCACATATAGCTTCTTGACTGGTGCTTGAGCCATGGGAGCAACTTGGTTAACAGGCATAGCAAGAGTGACCACAGCAAAATTTCTAGACTTTCTTTTTTTATTATGGTGGTAGGGTTCAGTTTTAGCTTCTTTGATGTGTACATGAGGAGTTGTGGTGTCGGGAGCTTTCTTGGTGCCTTTTCTAGTCAGAGTACCTGCTTTCACATGGTTGTCGGTCAAAGTAGCAGATAATCGGATAGCATCTTCGAGTGTTGCGGGATTTCTCCCTAAGACAGTATCCTGAATCTGCCTAGGTAATCCACCGATGTACTTTTCAATGCAGCGGGTTAAGGGTGTGACCATATGGGGCACAAGGAGACTCAGTTCATGAAACCGAGTTGTATAAGCCAGACTTTCACCACTGTCTTGGGTAAGATCCCAAAACTCAGCTTCCAGCTTCCTCACCTCATTCCGAGGACAGAACTCTTCGGTCATTAGTCTCTTAACCTCATCCCATGGTAAGGCCATGGTAGCATCCATACCTCTAGTTCACTTTTCCCCATTCCACCACATGAGTGCCCGTTTTTGGAAGACACTTGTAGCATGACGAACACGAAGGTTATCGGGGCAGTCACTATTAAGGAAGGTGCCCTCAATACTTTCGAACCATTGAAGGAGTCTCGTAGCTCCTTCGGTACCATAGAACTTAAGAGGATTACACGAATTGAAGTGCTTGAAGGTACATTGCGGTGGCTTGGCACCACCACCACCATTAGTTCAATGGGTACCACTAATGGCTCCATTAGCTTGGGTGAGTTGAGTTACAAGTTGTGCAAGGATAGCAGCAATGTCGGTGTTGTCGTTGGTCACGGTAGCACGACGGGGAGGCATTCTACAGATTTGCACAAGACAAGAAAAGATGTAAGAACTTATGAAAGTTATTTGGATTTAAAAGGATAAGATAGCAAATAAAACAGTTAATCATACTTTGGATTGTATTCAAATAGTGAAAAAATCATTTGAATACTATGACACATTAAGGTTAATTAAACTCATATAATTTTCAATGAGACATACTATGGAAAGCATACGGGTCCCTCGGTTGATTGGGATTTATCCGGAATGCTTTCCTAGACAGAAAACCCAGAATACAGGTGTCATCCTTCCAGATTGCACGTTTCCTCAAATAATTAATAAATTTTAAAAGCCTTAACGAGGAAATAAAGAAATTTTTTTACAGATTTAGATCGATGAAGTTTCCACATGCTAAGAGGATGATGATAGTGAGATAGGTAAGGAGGTTATGAGGCTTTAAGGTATAGGTAGGGATATTGTTTATTTAATTTATTATTTAAGTATAGTCTAATAAGTCATGAATTTTAGCAAGTAAGGCATCAAAATGAAATAATAACTAATCATAGTAAGCATGTAAACATCTTGCATGTAGCATAATCATGAAGCATGGCATAAATGGGTGTCCTAAAGTTATAGTCTAGGTCAAGGGTGTCTAATAACCTTGTTCCCTATAACCAAGGCTCTGATACCAATCTGTCACATCCCAACCGATGGCGGAATACGTCGGGGCGGGACATGTAGACTGTTCATGAGCACAAGGTTGTCTAGATTTCAATATATTAATCATCATATTTCATTTCAAGCAAAACAAACACAAACCAAGTACATAAACGAAATACATATTGTTCATTGTTTAAAATTAACTAAGTCCAAACTTAAGTGTAGCATGTCTTGATCAACACACACGTTAGCACCTGAAACATGAATAAAATAAGGTCAACTAAACAGTTGGTGAGCATACACAGGTTTAATCATAAATAGTGTATAGATGTAAGTGATCAAATCCTCACATAACATGATAAAATAAGGCATTTATGGCGAGTAACTATTGTGTAACTAAAGTACAATCAAACCTTTGTAACTAGCATGCAAATTGTGTTGTCGGCAACAATCACCCCAATCTGGGTGGGTTTGTTAGACTCATGTAACCGTCGGCTTGTATAGTTAATTATTGCACATGTAAATTGCACACAAATGTAGTTAACATACCTAGTACTCAAACATAAAGCTCAAATTGCACACATGAATGTAGAGAGGATTTGTGTTTGTGTAGTTTGTGTAAATGTAAGCAATTGTGTGTATAGAGTTCATGTTTCACCCCAAAAGTGTAAAAGAGTAAAAGGGGCTATGTTACACTCACCTGACTCAAGGATGTAGCTAGCACGCGAAAACTAGGCAGCAAATTGATACTTGTAACTCACCACGTTATCCTAGTGTGTAAAGTATATGGATCTAAATAAATAATGTGTACAATAGTATAGGTCTAAGTCTAGGGTTTAACTGGATGTGTCTACAACGGTTGAAGTTGTAAATGTTACTGGTTTGTACTTAAAAACGGGTGTTGTATAAAATGAAGGATTGAAATAAATAGTTTTTAGAATAATTGAATTTGGGTTTAAATAACTAAGTAACTTAAATAGTTGTTATTTATTTATTTAGTTACAAAAATAATGTGAATTATATTAGATAAAAATTAAATAAATAATTTTACTTTATTTATTTATTTATTTATAAAGATATGTAAATAATGTTGATATATAAAATTAATAGTAATTATATATTTTTTTAGTGTAGATTATAATAAATAAATTTATTTAATTTTTTTTATCATTTTGAAAGTAAATATTTGATTACTTTTTATAAAGTTGACATTTTATAAACTTTATAAAAATAATGTTCTTATTAGGAAATTAATCTAAATATTTTAAAATTTTTGTTTTAAGCCTTTAATATACAATTCAAATCATAAATTCAAAATAAAAATGGATTTATATTGAAAATTAATGAATCTGGTTTTATTCTGTTAGAAATATTGTGAGGTTTTATAAAATAATTTTTATGAAATTTTTGGAGCTTTAAAAATTGATTTAAAAATAAATGGGGCTTGCTCGGGTCGAACCCGGGTCTCCCCAGTGGAAGCATCAAGGACTAACCACTGGACCAGGGACTACTCCTTGACAGATATCCGGTTCGCAAAGGTTTTAAGGTGTACATACAAGGGGACCGGGTCTGAGTCTAATGCTTGCGCAAAAAGGACCGGTTATGTGGGTTATGGGTTTCGAACCCACGCCTCCGGGTCCAGTGGTGCAGTGACTTACCATCTGGACCAGGTGGTTTCGCTGATGACAAAAGATATCATTTATTACTATAGTGATTCGGGATTAAACCCCAAATCAAAAAGATGTAAGAACTGGTCATGAATCCCAGATCGATTTGCGTTTGATACCCTCTGTCATCAGAAATTGGCAGAGGGTTATTATTCACCATCAAATAACGAATCAGAAACGATAAAACTTACTTGAATCGATGAAGTATCGGACGAGAACGACAGAGGTGTAGATTTGACTGTTCTTGGAGCCGGTACGTGATCCAAGAATGAAATGCCGAGAAGGTGAGGGTTTAAGGAGTTTGCAGAAGGATTTGCGGAGGTTTGGGTTGAATCAATTTGATCAGTTACACGTTAAGGGTAGAATTCGATTATTTGTTTGAAGGATGACAGTTGTTGATCGAGTTACGCGTTAATTTCGTCGATTAGGAATGGATTGGGTCTTGTAATTGGGTCAGATGCATACGAGACTAATCCATGCGTGATTTACGGGTCTTAATCGAGTCTCATTTCATGAATTGATGATCAAATTGGTTCGGTTTGACTCCGAGTAGTCAAACCATTTGAATTTCAAATAAAAACGCGTAATAGATTAAATTGAATTGTCACAAGGGTTTAACACTGGTCGATATTCGTTTAGCTATACAGGGAAAATCCGTATTAATCGGGTTGTTTGATTTTTGCCTTGAATTGCTAGAGATTTGTATTTGTTTGACTTAAAAAGTCAAAATAGGTCAAGCAAGGGAATAGGGTCAAAATTGAAGTTAAGGAGGGGGGGGGGGGTTCAACTTGAGTGTCCAAGAGTATCAAAGGGTTCAAACCAAGTTTATTAAACTTCGTAAATATTTATATGAATATATTTATAAATTGATGTTTTTGTTAATAACCATAAAACTTTATAAACTAATTTTTTTATAAATTTTAAAAATGGTTTATTTAAAATGTTGAATTCATATATATACACACACACACATATATATATATATATATTTGTATAAAACTTAAACCAACATTTTACATGGTTTAATTTAATAACTTCAAAATGTATAAATGTATTTGCACCTAAAATTTTAATAAATTGTTTTACACACACACACACACATATATATATATATATATATATATATATATATATATATATATATATATATATAAATATATATATATATACATCTATGTATATACACATTCAAAATCATACATCTACAAGGAAAATATTATATGATGCAAGGTTTGAAAAAAAAAAGAATTTCATTGCTATATGTGTAACAACAAAATAAGGAATGTGACATGATACGTTTGAACAAGTATGAGACTTCTTTTGATAATTATTGTTAATAATAAAATAAAATAAAAATAAGGAAAATTTTGGTTTGGAAAATCGTGGATGTTACAGTCTCCCCATGTTAAGGGGATTTCGTCCCGAAATTTAACTAGTGGAGACTACATAATCAGCAAAGAGGTGCGGGTACTTGAGCTTCATTTTGTCCTCACGTTCCCAAGTAAACTCAGGACCACGTTTTGATTCCCAACGAATCTTGACAATAGGGATACGGCTTCGTTTGATTTGCTTGATCTCGCGATCCAGGATCTCTACAGGTCTCTCAACGAAGTGCATCGTTTCGTCAATGCGCATGTCGTCAAGAGGTATATGGAGATTATCATCAGCAAGACATTTCTTTAGGTTAGACACATGAAAGGTAGGATGCACATTGCTCAGTGATGGAGGTAACTCGAGTTTGTAAGCCACTTTCCCAATCCTTTCAAGGATCTTGAATGGACCCACATAGCGAGGTGCTAACTTGCCTTTCTTTCCAAAACGGATCACACCTTTAGGAGAACAAGGTCACCGACTTGGAATTCCAAGGGTTTTCGTCGTTTGTCGGCATAACTCTTTTGCCGACTCTTCGCTACTCGAATGTTGTCACAGATTTGAATGATCTTGTCGGATGTTTCTTGGATTAGCTCGGGACCGGTGATTTGTGCTTCACCAATCTCATTCCAACAGATAGGAGAACGGCACTTACAACCATATAGAGCTTCAAATGGAGTCATGTTGATACTTGTGTGGTAGCTATTGTTATAAGAGAACTTAATTAGGGATAGATGTGAATCCCAATTACCACCAAAATCAATTACACAAGCTCTAAGCATGTCCTCAAGAGTTTGAATTGTACGCTCGGTCTGACCATCAGTCTGGGGATGGTAAGTCGTGCTTAAATTCAATCGCGTGCCAAGAGCAGTTTGGAGAGATTGCCAGATACGGGAGGTGAACCGAGCATCTCTATCGAAGATTATGTTTAAGGGAACACCGTGACGGCTCACAATTTCGTCAATGTAGATTCGGGCCAATTTCCCAACCCGATAGTCTTCACGGATAGGTAAGAAATGAGCAGATTTGGTGAGGCGGTCAATGATCACCCATATGCTATCATAACCACTTGAGGTTCGAGGGAGTTTGGTAATAAAATCCATAGCTATGTTCTCCCATTTCCACACGGGAATTTCCGGTTGTTCAAGTAAACCGGAAGGACGTTGATGTTCGGCTTTGACTTTGGAGAAAGTTAGACATTTGGCAACATAGAGGGCAATGTCTTTCTTCATACCGGGCCACCAATATTGATGGCGAAGATCTTGGTACATTTTATCTGCACCGGGATGGATAGAATAACGAGTCTTGTGGGCCTCGTTCATAAGAAATGCACGGAGATCATCACGATCGGGAACCCAAATACGGTTCAAGTAATAAAGTAAGCCATTGGGTTTTGATTCGAGTTGAAGTTAAACACCATATGACATTTCCTCGTACATGTTACCCTCGGTGACCGAGACGTGTTGAGCTTCTAGGATACGATTATGCATGTTGGTTTGAATTTGGACACAATGAAGCATGACATGGTCCTTTCGACTCAAAGCGTCGGCTACAACATTTGCTTTGTCGGGATGGTAATGAATCTCGCAGTCATAGTCGTTAAGGAGTTCAACCCAACGTCGTTGCCTCATATTGAGTTCTTTTTGGTTGAAGATGTATTGGAGACTTTTATGGTCGGTGAACACCACACATTTTATGCCATAGAGGTAATGTCTCCAAATCTTCAATGCGAATACAACCGCACACAATTCTAGGTCGTGCGTTGTATAATTCTTCTCATGAATCTTAAGTTGCCTCAATGCATAAGCGATTACCTTGCCTCGTTGCATGAGGACACAACCGAGTCCTTGGTTGGAGGCATCACAGTAGACGACTAAATCATCATTCCCAACAGGGAGAGTCAAAATAGGGGCGTTGCACAACTTTTGCTTAAGAGTTTGGAAAGCTTCTTCTTGCTTTGGTCCCCATTCATAAGGTTTTCCCTTGCGGGTCAAAGCGGTGAGAGGAACAACAATCTTAGAGAAATTTGAAATGAAACGACGATAATATCCCGCAAGACCAAGAAATGAACGAACTTCGGTGGGGGTCTTAGGGGCATTCCAATTCTTAACAGCTTCGATCTTAGCAGGGTCAACATGAATTCCTTTTTCGTTGACAATATGACCCAGGAATTGAACCTCCTTTAGCCAAAATTCATATTTGGAGAACTTGGCATATAGTTGCTCTTTCCTCAAGAGGTCCAAAACCAACCTAAGGTGTTGCTCATGATCGGATTTAGTTTTGGAGTAGATTAAGATATCATCAATGAAGACGATCATGAATTTATCAAGGTACGGTTTGCACACACGATTCATGAGGTCCATGAAAACCGCGGGTGCATTGGTTAGCCCAAAAGGCATGACCATGAACTCGTAGTGATCATACCTTGTTCGGAAGGCAGTTTTTGGAATATCTTCCTCTTGTACACGGAGTTGGTGATAACCAGATCGAAGATCAATCTTCGAGAAGCAAGTAGAGCCTTGAAGTTGATCGAAGAGGTCGTCAATCCTAGGCAATGGATAACGGTTCTTGATGGTAAGCTTGTTGAGTTCGCGGTAGTCAATACACATGCGAAATGATCCGTCCTTCTTCTTGACGAATAAGACGGGTGCACCCCACGGTGAATGACTTGGACAGATGAAGCCCTTGTCGGAGAGTTCTTGGAGTTAACTTGCAAGTTCCTGCATTTCAGAAGGTGCAAGACGGTATGGAGCTCTAGCCACTGGGTTAGCTCCGGGTACAAGGTCAATGCGAAATTCTACTTCTCGAACGGGTGGAAGACCGGATAAGTCTTTGGGGAATACTTCGGGAAAGTCCCGGATGATGGGGATGTCTTGAATATTCTTCTCTTTGACATCCTTTTGAACAATATGAGCTAAGAAGGCCACGTACTTCTTTCGTACGTACTTTTGAGCAGTGTTGCATGACATTAACCTGAGTCCTTTCTAAGGTTTTTCACCAAAGACTCTTAACGTTTCTCCTGACGGAAGGGGTATTCAGATGCATTTCTCAAAACAGATGACTTCGTCATGGTGATTTGACAACCAATCCATGCCTATGATGATATCAAAACTTCCTAGTGGCATTGGCACGAGGTTGATTGGAAATGTATGATCATTGAGTTCTAGAGAACAGTCATGGATAACGGAGTCTATTGTAAGGGATTCACCATTTGCTACTTCGACAATGAAGGTTTTCTCTAATTTGGATCGTGTTTTTGCAAGTAAAGGTTCAAAGTTAAGTGACACAAAACTTTTATCTGCACCGGTATCAAATAAAATGGTGGCATATTGACTATTAACAAGGAACGTACCGTTGACCACATCATTGTTGGCTTGAGCTTCATTGGCATGTATGTTGAAAGCACGCCCACGAGCTCCGCCTTGTCTAGCATTGGTGAACTTCGGGCACTGGTCACGGAAATGATTTGGGTTACCACATTTATAACAAGCACGCCCATTTGCAATAGCGGGAACACCTTGATTAGCCACTTGTTGGTTAGAACGGGTTGGTGGGTTGACTTGACCCGCAAGTGCTTTGGCTCTAAAAACATTAACCGTATGGCCATATTTCCCACAGTGCAAAGGTGACAGGGAATATTTTGGAGATGGTGATAATTACATGTGGCACAGAGTGGGCAGGTCCCCACATATGGCTTCTTGACTGGTGCTTGAGCCATGGGAGCAACTTGGTTAACAGGCATAGCAGGAGTGACCACAGCAAAATTTCTAGACTTTCTTTTTTTATTATGGTGGTAGGGTTCAGTTTTAGCTTATTACATGTGTACAGGAGGAGTTGTGGTGTCGGGAGCTTTCTTGGTGCCTTTTCTAGTCAGAGTACCTGCTTTCACATGGTTGTCGGTCAAAGTAGCAGATAATCGGATAGCATCTTCGAGTGTTGCGGGATTTCTCCCTAAGACAGTATCCTGAATCTGCCTAGGTAATCCACCGATGTACTTTTCAATGCAGCGGGTTAAGGGTGTGACCATATGGGGGCACAAGGAGACTCAGTTCATGAAACCGAGTTGTGTAAGCCAGACTTTCACCACTGTCTTGGGTAAGATCCCAAAACTCAGCTTCCAGCTTCCTCATCTCATTCCGAGGACAGAACTCTTCGGTCATTAGTCTCTTAACCTCATCCCAGGGTAAGGCTATGGTTGCATCCATACCTCTAGTTCTATTTTCCCCATTCCACCACGTGAGTGCCCGTTTTTGGAAGACACTTGTAGCATGACGAACACGAAGTTTATCGGGGCAGTCACTATTAAGGAAGGTGCCCTCAATACTTTCAAACCATTGAAGGAGTCCCGTATCTCCTTCGGTACGATAGAACTTAAGAGGATTACACGAATTGAAGTGCTTGAAGGTACATTGCGGTGGGTTGGCACAACCACCACCATTAGTTCCATGGGTACCACTAATGGCTCCATTAGCTTGGGTGAGTTGAGTTACAAGTTGTGCAAGGATAGCAGCAATGTCGGTGTTGTCGTTGGTCACGGTAGCACGACGGGGAGGCATTCTACAGATTTGCACAAGACAAGAAAAGATGTAAGAACTTATGAAAGTTATTTGGATTTAAAAGGATAAGATAGCAAATAAAATAGTTAATCATACTTTGGATTGTATTCAAATAGTGATAAAATCACTTGAATACTATGACACATTAAGGTTAATTAAACTCATATAATTTTCAAGGAGACATGCTTTAGCCTATAAGTAAACACTAATCCCGGGAATTCCCAGGAAAGCATACGGGTCCCTCGGTTGATTGGGATTTATAAGAAATGCTTTACTAGACAGAAAACCCAGAATACAGGTGTCACCCTTCCAGATTGCACGTGTCTCAAATAATTAACAAAGTTTAAAAGCCTTAACGAGGAAATAAAGAAATTTTTTTATAGATTTAGATCCATAAAGTTTCCACATGCTAAGGGGATGATGATAGAGAGATAGGTAAGGAGGTTATGAGGCTTTAAGGTATAGGTAGGGATATTGTTTATTTAATTTATTATTTAAGTATAGTCTAATAGGTCATGAATTTTAGCAAGTAAGGCATCAAAATGA
The DNA here is from genome assembly GCA_023525975.1 of Smallanthus sonchifolius. NCBI lineage: Eukaryota > Viridiplantae > Streptophyta > Magnoliopsida > Asterales > Asteraceae > Smallanthus > Smallanthus sonchifolius. Next base: position 18,724,925 of record CM042033.1, read on the forward strand.
AATAATAACTAATCATAGTAAGCATGTAAACATCTTGCATGTAGCACATATCACATAATCATGAAGCATGGCATAAATGGGTGTCCTAAAGTTATAGTCTAGTTCAAGGGTATCTAATAACCTAGTTCCCTAAAACCAAGGCTCTGATACCAATCTGTCACACCCCAACCGACGGCGGAATACGTCGGGGCGGGACATGTAGACTGTTCATGAGCACAAGGTTGTCTAGATTTCAATATATTAATCATCATATTTCATTTCAAGCAAAACAAACACAAACCAAGTACATAAACGAAATACATATTGTTCATTATTTAAAATTAACGAAGTCCAAACTTAAGTGTAGCATGTCTTGATCAACTCACACGTTAGCACCTGAAACATGAATAAAATAAGGTCAACTAAAAAGTTGGTGAGCATACACAGGTTTAATCATAAATAGTGTATAGATGTAAATGATCAAATCCTCACATAACATGATAAAATAAGGCATTTATGACGAGTAACTATTGTGTAACTAAAGTACAATCAAACCTTTGTAACTAGCATGCAAATTGTGTTGTCGGCAACAATCACCCCAATCTAGGTGGGTTTGTTAGACTCAATAGATCTATCATTGTTAACCGTCGGCTTGTATAGTTAATGTTTGCACATGTAAATTGCATATAAATGTAGTTAACACACCTAGTACTCAAACATAAAGCTCAAATTGCACACATGAATGTAGAGAGGATTTGTGTTTGTGTAGTTTGTGTAAATGTAAGCAATTGTGTGTATAGAGTTCATGTTTCACCCCAAAAGTGTAAAAGAGTAAAAGGGGCTATGTAATACTCACCTGACTCAAGGATGTAGCTAGCACGCGAAAACTAGGCTGCAAATTGATACTTGTAACTCACCACGTTAACCTAGTGTGTAAAGTATATGGATCTAAATAAATAATGTGTACAATAGTATAGGTCTAAGTCTAGGGTTTAACTGGATGTGTCTACAACGGTTGAAGTTGTAGGTGTTACTGGTTTGTACTTAAAAACGGGTGTTGTATAAAATGGAGGATTGAAATAAATAGTTTTTAGAATAATTGAATTTGGGTTTAAATAACTAAGTAACTTAAATATTTGTTATTTATTTTTTTAGTTACAAACATAATGTGAATTATATTAGATAAAAATTAAATAAATAATTTTACTTTATTTATTTATTTATAAAGATATGTAAATAGTGTTGATATATAAAATAAATAGTAATTATATTTTTTAGTGTAGATTAAAATAAATAAAATTATTTAATTTTTTTATCATTTGAATGTAAATATTTGATTACTTTAAATAAAGTTGACATTTTATAAACTTTATAAAAACAATGTTCTTATTTGGAAATTAATCTAAATATTTTAAATTTTTTGTTTTAAGCCTTTAATATACAATTCAAATCATAAATTCAAAATAAAAATGGATTTATATTGAAAATTAATGAATCTGGTTTTATTCTGTTAGAAATATTGTGAGGTTTTATAAAATAATTTTTATGAAAGTTTTGGAGCTTTAAAAACTGATTTAAAAATAAATGGGGCTTGCCGGGGTCGAACCCGGGTCTTCCCAGTGGAGGCATCAAGGACTAACCACTGGACCAGGGACTACTCCTTGATCAATATCCGGTTCGCAAAGGTTTTAAGGTGTACATACAAGGTGACCGGGTCTGAGTCTAATGCTTGTGCAAAAAGGACCGGTTATGTGGGTTGTGGGTTTCGAACCCACGCCACCGGGTCCAGTGGTGCAGTGACTAACCATCTGGACCGGGTGGTTTCGCTGATGACAAAAGATTTCGTTTATTACTATAGTGATTCGGGATTAAACCCCAAATCCAAAAGACGTAAGAACTGGTCATGAATCCCAGATCGATTTGTGTTTGATACCCTCTGTCATCAAAAATTGGCAGAGGGTTATTGTTCGCTACCAAATAACGAATCAGAAATGATAAAACTTACTTGAATCGATGAAGTATCGGACGAGAACGACAGAGGTGTAGATTTGACTGTTCTTGGAGCCGGTACGTGATCCAAAAATGAAATGCCGAGAAGGTGAGGGTTTAGGGAGTTTGCAGAAGGATTTGCGGAGGTGTGGGTTGAATAAATTTGATCAATTACACGTTAAGGGTAGAATTCGATTATTTGTTTGAAGGATGACAGATGTTGATCGAATTACGCGTTAATTTCGTCGATTAGGAATGGATTGGGTCTTGTAATTAGGTCAGATGCATACGAGACTAATCCATGCGTTATTCACGGGTCTTAATCGAGTCTCATTTCATGAATTGATGATCAAATTGGCTCGGTTTGACTCCGAGTAGTCAAACCATTTGAATTTCAAATAAAAACGCGTAATAGATTAAATTGGATTGCCACAAGGGTTTAACACTGGTTGATATTCGTTTAGGTATCCAGGGAAAATCTGTATTAATCGAGTTGTTTGATTTTTGCCTTGAATTGCTAGAGATTTGTATTTGTTTGACTTAAAAAGTCAAAATAGGTCAAGCAAGGGAATAGGTTCAAAATTGAAGTTAAGGAGGGGGGGGGGGTTCAACTTGAGAGTCCATGAGTATCAAAGGGTTCAAACCAAGTTTATTAAACTTCGTAAATATTTATATGAAGATATTTATAATTTGATGTTTTTGTTAATAACCATAAAACTTTATAAACTAATTTTTTTATAAATTTTAAAAATGGTTTATTTAAAATGTTGAATTCATATATATATATATATATATATATATATATATATATATATATATATATATATATATATATATATATATATGTATAAAACTTAAACCAAAATTTTACATGGTTTAATTTTATAACTTCAAAATGTATAAATGTATTTGCACCTAAAATTTTTATAAATAGTTTTACACACACACATATATATATATAAATATATATATACATCTATGTATATACACATTCAAAATCATACATCTATAAGGAAAATATTATATGATGCAAGGTTTGAAAAAAAAAGAATTTCATTGCTATATGTGTAACAACAAAATAAGGAATGTGACATGATACGTTTGAACAAGTATGAGACTTCTTGTGATAATTATTGTTAATAATAAAATAAAATAAAAATAAGGAAAATTTTGGTTTGAAAAATTGTGGATGTTACACCATGCAGGATGAAATGAAAGCATATTTCATCTTGAACTCTCTCCCTAACTCCTATGACTAGTTCATAATGAATTTCAATATGAACGGATGGGTCAAGATTGTGCCTGAGCTTCACGGTATGTTGAAGACAGTCTAGATAAATGTTCCATGTAATACTAATAAAGTGTTAATGGTCAGATCTGTTGGTGTTAACAATCCCAAACCCAAGAAAAGGGGTTATAACAGCAAAGCCAAAAAGAAAGTTAATGTTGCTGCCAAGCCTGCCACCAACAATAACAAGCAAGTTGCAAAACCCAAACCACCCCCTCCTGAGGAGCGCCAGTGCTTTGAGTGTAACAAGATGGGGCACTGGAAACGTAACTGCCCTGAATATCTAGCTAAGCTGAAATCGAAGAGAGCCAATGGTGAAGGCAACTCTTCAGGTATTTCTATTTATGTCATTTAACTTTTTACTGTCTCTAGCAACACATGGGTATTTGATACTGGATATGCTTATCACATCGTTAATGTATTGCAGGAGCCTGAAAAGTGGAAGAAGCTGAAACAATGCGACATGGGACTCATCGTAGGTGATGGGAAGAGAGCACCGGTTCGAGCAACTGGAACATTTCACCTTTCATGTCCTTCTGGCCTTGTAATTATCTTAAATAATTGTTTGTTTGCACCTGGTTTAACCAGAAACATTATTTCAGTTTCTTTATTGGTTGAACAAGGATTTAAGTACGTTTTCAATGGAGTTTCTATTTCTGCTTACTTGAATGATATTTTCTATTTTGAGGCTAAACCTCGAAACGATATTTATGAGGTTGATGTTCAAACAAGTAATAACATATACAATCTTTCAAAACGTATCAAATCTAGCATCAATGATACATTTCTATTGCACTGTAGACTTGGTCATATAAGCAAGGCCCGCAAGAGAAGGCTCTAATCCGAAGGGATCCTAGAATCCACCGGACATGACTCCTTTGAAGACTACAAATCATTCTTAGCTGGCAAACTCACTAAAGGATCCTTCACATGCATTGGTGAACGAGCCAAGGATCTGCTAGGACTCATACGCACTGATGTATGTGGCCCTTTCAAAACCATGTGTAGAAATCATGAAAGATACTTCATTTCATTCATCGATGATTACAGTCGATATGCTTATGTCTATCTTATGAAACACAAGCATGAAACTTTTGAAAAGTTCAAAGAGTTTCAAAACGAAGTGGAGAACCAACTAGGTAAAACGATAAAGACACTTCACCATCGAGGTGGTGAATATCTCTGCATAGAGTTCATCAATCATCTCAATGAGCATGGAATATTTTCACATCCCACTTCACCTGGCAAACCCCAACTTAATGGCAATCGAACCCTACTTAATATGGTTCGATCGATGATGTGTAGAACAAACTTGCCTCACTCCTTCTGGAGTAATGCTCTTATGACATTCGTCCACATTGTAAATCTGGGACAACTAAGAAGGTAAATAAAACTCCATATGAGATATGGCATGGGTCTAAACCCAATCAGTTTTACCTTAGAGTATGGGGATGTGATGCATATGTCACCAACAATTCTGATGACAAGCTCGATCTTAGAGGCGAAAAGGTTGTGTTCGTCGGATACTATAACAGAACCGGATATTATTTCTACCATCCTGATGCAAATGTTATTTCCATCAAAAGGAAGGGATACTTCCTCGAGAAAGAAATTCTTGAACGAGGAATTGCAAATAATATCACAGATCTTGAAGAAATTCGAGAACCACAAACAACCGCTGATGAAGTCGGAGTGTATGAACAAAAAGAAGTTGTTGCTGATGAATCAGACATAAACACACGCGTTCGCATAAATGTTAGGACTCGCAAAGAACCTAACAGATACCTATGGCATCTTGAGGGTACCGAAGTCCTATTGGTAGCTGAGTCTAATGGCGAACCTACTAACTACAAATCTTTTATTTCAGATCCTGAATCTACAAAATGGCTGGAAGCCATGAACGTCGAGATGCAATCTATGCGTGACAATCAAGTCTAGGACTTGGTTGAGCTACCCCCGAATCTCGGGCAGTAGAGAGTAAATGGATTTTTAAGAGAAAAACCGACATGCATGGAAATGTACACACCTATAAAGCGCGGCAAGTTGCAAAGGGTTGCACTCAAACTCAAGGTATTGACTATGATGAAACCTTCTCGCCCATTGCTATGATCAAATCGGGATATTACTTGCCATAGCCGCGTACTATGATTACGAGATATGGCGAATGGACGTCAAAACTGCTTTTCTTAATGGGCATCTCTCTGAAGATGTCTATATGGTACAGCCTAACGGTTTTGTTGATCCAAAATATCCTAATAGGGTGTGTAAACTGAGTAAGTCCATTTATGGACTCAAACAAGCATCATGAAGCTGGAATCTTCATTTTGACCAAAAGATCAAAGAGTTTGGTTTTGTCAAAAATGAAGATGAGCCTTGTGTTTACAGAAAGGCTAGTGGGACCACTATATCATTCCTCATCTTCTATGTGGATGATATACTTATTATTAGAAACAACATCCCAATACTTAACGAAGTTAAACACTGGTTAGGAACTTGTTTTGCATTAAAAGATCTTGGAGAAGCAGCTTACATTCTAGGAATCAAGATCAACAGGGATAGATCTAAGTGGCTTCTAGGGCTAAGTCAAAGCATATACATAGACAAAGTGATGGCACGCTTTAAGATGGAAAACTCCAAGAAAGGAGGTGTTCATATGACTAAAGACACTGTATTGAACAAATCGCAATCTCCTTCAACGGACATTGAAACTAAGTGATGTGTGTAAAGTATATATAAAATTAAATCAAATTCACACAACGGTTTTGTAGTCAGTGGATGAAGTGGAGGCAGGTGTTTGCGTAGACATAGACTCCATATTTGAGAAGGTGAGAGGCTCAAATATTTGGGAGAATGAGTCTATGTCAAAGAGCCAGTTTGGACCTTTTCCCTGCTCACAGACAATGTGTTCTCTACATTCCACATTCGCTGATTCTTCCACAATTCTTGTTCTTGAATTGAATACTCTATAGGCCTTTGATTGAGTGGAATAGCCTACGAAATATCCTTCATCAGATTTGGCACCAAACTTAGGAAGAACCCCATGTGTGATGAGAATGGTGCATGGACACCCAAAAGGTTTTAGGAACCCAATGTAGGGAATTCTTTGAAACCAAAGTTCATAGGGTGTCTTATTGAGGGGTTTGACAATTAGAACTCGGTTTTGCACATAACAGGCTGTGCTAACTGCTTCTGCCCAGAATGTGAATGGCAGTTTTGAGTCAGCCAACATAGATCTTGCTGACTCAATAAGAGTTCTGTTTCTTCTTTCAGCAACTCCATTTTGTTGAGGAGTTCTTGGAGCACTGTATTGTCTTTCTATCCCCTTGCTTTTACAGAAACAGTTCAAGGTGTGGTTCTTGAACTCTGTGCCCTGATCACACCTTATGATCTTCACCTTTTGATTGCTTTGATTCTCTACCCTAAGAATGTAGGATTTGAGAATTTCAGCAGTTTCATCTTTAGTTCTCAAAAAGTATACCCATGAGAATCTGGTGTAGTCATCTGTTATCACCAGACAGTATGACTTTTTGCCCATTGACATGACATTTGTAGGACCGAATAGATCCATATACAGCAGTTGAAGTGGAGTGTCATTTGAATTCAAGGTCTTGGGCTTGTGAGAACTCTTGTGCTGCTTCCCCTTTAGGCATGCAATGCAGTGGTCTTCCAGCTAAAATTTTTTGTCAGGAATCCCTCTGACAAGATTATTCTTCACCAATTTGTTAATGGTTTTGATATTAACATGGATTAATCTCCTGTGCCAGAGAGCTGATTCATCAACTGAGGCTTTTGATAAAAAGCAGGAGACACTCCCAGATGGAGTGACTTCATTCATGTCCAATACATAGAGATTTTCTTTTCTCTGAGCAGTCAGTAGAATGCTTTCTGGAGGAGGTGTGGATAAGCCTGGAGACGGTACAAAGCATTCTTTATCTGTGAAGAGCATCCAATGCTTTTGATCACAGACCTGGGAAACACTCATGAGATTGAAATCCAATTCTTTGACATAGTTGACCTTATCAATGCTCATTCTTTCGTTGGACACAGTTCCTTGTCCAGTAATGGATCCTCCCTTTGAGTCACTTCCAAAGGCAACATATCCTCCATTGAAATGTCTGAAGTTGGAGAGGATGGATCTGTTGCCTGTCATGTGCCTGGAACAACCACTGTCTACCACCCAGGTGTTATTCTTGTGACCTGGCCGTCCCTGCACATGATAGATTTTTAATTAGTAGGAGGAACCCAAGAGTCTGCAGACTTGAAAAAGATGGTTGTTAGTTCATCCTTTTCAGTATGTTTGCAGTCAATGGAACCAATGACAATGCTTGGAGATGGTTTGGCTTTCCATTGCCTTGTTGGTGATTTTCTAATTTTCCTCACATTGTCAGCAGCAGATTTTGCTACTGATGTTGCTGGCTTGTCAACAGTAGATCTTGCTGTTGATGGCTTTGTTGAAGTGGCAGCAGTCTTTGCTGTTGAAGGCTTTACCTTAGATTTTGCCTTATCAGCAGTGGACACTATTGCTGCTGATGGCTTTTCCTCATCAGCAGCAGATTTTGCTATGGAGGATTTTAGCTTATCAGCAGCAGACTTGGTTGCTGTTGAAAGCTTCTGCTTTGTTTTCTTGGGCTTAACTTGACTAACAACCGATGTATGCTGATCCTTCTTTACCTTTTGTCTTGGAGGGGCTTGATGAAGGATCTGGTTGAAGGGGTTAAACTTACAGTTTGCAGCAAAGTGGTCTGATTCACCACAGATGATGCAAGTTTGTTGAGCTTTAGGCAGCTTCACTCTTGGGGGAGATAGAGACTCCCTGAACTTAGTTGCTTTGACCTCGTAGCTTCTTACCTTCTTGTTTTTGTTAGTCCTTTCAAAGGCATGCTGCTTTGAATTTCTTTGGTATTCCAGGTAATGAAAGCAGGTGTTGGCAGTGTGGTTATATCTGCCACACACAAAGCATGATCTTGCCAGTTTGTCTCTTGAAAAGTAGACATAGTCCTTTCTTTGGAACAGATCCTTGAAGTTCCATGGATGAGTTTGTTATGTTCAAAAGTGGCTTCTTCTAGGGTCTTTTGAACATATGGAACTTTTTCTTCAGGCTTACGACATATATCAAATACCTTCCTCTTTGTGATTGGCTTTGACTGAGGCTTGGGGTTTGTGGGTCCTGATGTCTGTCCCTTTACAATGTTTAGCTTTCTTCCATCTGGAGGATAGCTGATCTTGATCTGTTTGAATGGTACAGGGGCTAGAACAGCTGGAAGAACAGCAGGGACTTCAACTTTATTCAGAACAGCTTCAGATGGGGCTGCACTGGTTTCATCATGGTCTGAGTACGTTGACTCAGATTCCGATGAGGTAGTGCAGTCTTCGACAAAAGGTTCATCCGTTGAAGGATCAAGGTTTTGGTTTGCAGTGTCAAGATTTGCAACATTGAAGCTTGGTTCGTAAATGGCAATATAGTCAGCAGGAGGAGGAACAGATTTGTACTGATCATTGTTATACCCAAGTCCAGTCTTTACCTTCTCATGGACTTGAATATCTAAAAGTCTTTGTAACTTTTTGGAGGAAAATTCATATTTTTCAACATGAACTTTCTGTTCTGCCAGTTCAGCTCTGGTAGCTTTTAGTTTGATCAGTAGATCATCAATCTGAGTTTCAAGATTAGTTTGTTTGTGTTTTAGCGATGAAATCTCTTTCTTAAGGAAGTTAATCTTTTCTTTATAAGTATTTTCAACCTTTTTGAACTCAGATTTCATCTGATGAAACTCTTCATTTTGATCTATAAGGTTTTGGTTATGCTTTCTATAACCCAAAACTTTATCAATACAGGCTTGAGAGCAAAGATGTTCAAATACCTAAGGTGGTATCTCTGTAGTGTCTGCCATAAGAGCTTGATTGTTGACAGGCAGTTCTTCATACTGGAAGCTCCAGTCGAACTCAGAAGTTTCAACAGTTGCACAGGCTGCAGTTTGAACTGGAGGAGTAGCTTGTTGTTGTTGTCTGGGTTGGGCTTGGTGAGCTTGTCTTGAATGAGGAGTAGCTGGATTTTCTCTTGGTGCCTTGCATTCTCTAGCAAAGTGACCCAGTAGGTTACAGTTGTAACATCTTAGTTTGCTTTTATCCAAGCCAACTCTGGTGTTGGAGTTGTTACATGGAATGGGTCTTCCGATTCTAGAGTAGAACCTTTTTGCTCTTATAGAGAGCATGACATACGAGTGTTGTATGTCCATTTCTTCTAAATCATCTGGATGAAAGCATTCCAGATCCTCCTTGATAAAGGACATGTTGCTTGAGTTTTCAAAAACAAAATCAGCAGAGGTTGATGTTTGAGGAGGAGCTTCTAGGAGGAATGGAGATGTGTTTGTTTGAGAGATTGGAGTTTGAGGATGAGTGATGATGGGAGGATAATAGTTGCTTGAACTAGGACCTGAGTGCTCAGAATGGAGGGCAGAGGAGGTGGTGGTGGATGTTGAGGCTGTTTGGTAGCTTGAGCTTCTTTCTTTTGCCTGAATCATCTCTAGCTCATAAGTTTTTAGCATTCCAAAGAGCTCAGTCATCTGGAGAGTCTTCAGATTCTCAGTTCTTCTGATTGACACTGTGTAAAGTGTCCAGCAGCTTGGTAGAGACCTGATGAACTTCTTAAGAATATCTTCATTCTCTAGCTTCACCTTTGAGCACTGCAGCTCACCTACAAGATAGGTAAATCTGTTGTATAAAACAGTTAGAGACTCACCTTCCTTCCAGACGAAGTTTTCATACTACTGCTTCAGGATGTCTCTTCTGTTTTCTTTGACTTCCTCAGAGCCAGCAAACATCTTCTCAAGAGCCTCCCAGAGCTCTTTAGCAGTCTTGTAACTTCTGAAGTTATGAAAAACTTCATTTGGAAGGCACATCTGGATAACTCATAGTACCTTGAAATCTACCTCCATCTTCTTTATGTCCTCTTCTGAGTACTTGGAGGGCTCCTTTGGAACTGGTGGTCCTCCAGAGTCAGCAGAGGCCACCATGGGAGTGTAGGGTCCATCCCTGATGGATTTCCACATTCCGTACTCCTGATAACAGAAAAAGCTTTCCATGCGATTTTTCCACGTCGTAGTCTTCCCCAGATACCAATTTTGGTGGTCGGTTGATGCTGCCGATGTCTTCAAATTCATTGCTCTGTGTCATCTTTGTTCTTGGTGACTTGATGAAAGAGAGAGTTTAGAATAGAACCAGAAGTGATTAAACAAGTGTGAGTTTGTTTAATCTGAGCCAAAGCTCTGATACCACTTGTAGGATCGTGAAAGTACAAGATGGTTCTGTTCTTAGTTGAAATTGGCGGAAACAATAACAACTACACAAGTATAATCGAGTAAGCAGAAATAATACTTTTAAGAACACTGTTGTATTAAACTTTTGCAAATAAACGATTACAAATTAAAACTCAATCAAAAAGCACACTTACAATGAAGTGTTTACACAGTATTTATACTCACTTAGAATCAAGACAGACCCTTGATTCTAAGGATCAGATCTAACACAGACCGTTAATCTGTTGTATATAGCTAACTATTACACGTTTAGTCTAAAACTAGTTAACTTTATTGAAGCGTCTTATTTATGCATTATTACTTGCATGCTTGGAGAAGAGCATTGTTGTCTGTCATTGGTTGAACCATTGAGGTTCCTTCTGCTTTGAGTGTGTCAGTTGCTTTTGCAGAAAGTTGTCAGTGACGCTTGGCATGGATAGTCAGCTGCAACGATTTGTCTTCAAGGCACACGGCTGTCAGCAGCAAAGATGAGGATCAGCAGCAAGATGTGACCATCCAAAGCTGCTAATGATTTGCCTGTCAGCAGCATCAAGTGTTGATGCTGCTGAGAAGCCTATCCGCAGCAACTCTGGTCTTCAGCAGATAAGGCTATCCGCAGCAGATTTGTTCTTCAGCAGGAGAACAAGTATCCGCTGCAGATAAGCATGTCTACAGCAGTTTGTTGGTCAGGAGCAAACTCTGAGATCAGCAGCATTTGTACTTAGAGAATTTTGTAGCCATCAGTCTTTATCTCTACAAATAAACACTACTATATATCTTTGTATTAGCTTTTAGCCACATCATCAAACAAAAACAATAGCGGTTCGTCACATTTAGCCACTGCTTTTGTTTCATTTACTAATTGCAAAACACTACTCTTTGGTCACACAATCTAAAATCAGTAATCATATCTATTAGCTCTTAGCCAAATCACTAAAAATATACTATGGCAGTTTGTCACACTTGGCCACACTATTCGTGAGTGGCTAGTATATGTCACATTTTTGTTTTAAAGTGTGGCAAATAGATGTGTTTTTTGGTCACATGAATAAAAAATCAAACAAATACCATAACAGTTTGTCATATTTGGCCACACTTTTCTAGTGTGGCTACTAAATATCATATTTTTTTTCTTAAAGTGTGGCTAATAAATGTGTTTTTAATCACATGAAACAAATATTGTGGTTGTAGATCACAGTTGGCCACACTTTTATAGTGTGGCTACCAAATGTCATAGTTTTTTTCATAAAGTGTGGCTAATAGATGTGTTTTTGGTCACATGTATAAAAAAAACAAATATTGTGGTCATAGATCACATTTGGCCACACTTTTATAGTGTGGCTACTAGATGTCACAGTTTTTTCTTAAACTGTGGATAAAGGTTTTGAACTGTTGTACATTGGTCACATGAATAAATAAAATGTGTGACCAAAAGTAGGATAGAAGGTTTTGAAATGTGATTAATGACCTTAAGCCACACATTTAATCGAAAGTGTGACAGTGCGTTTTTTGAATATGTGTGGTCGTAGGTCACTTTTGGCGTAGTGTTAATTAATAATAAACTATAATTATTATCAATGGTTTTTTATAACTAATTTTTAACTGATCATCACTGCAAAACCTAACATAAAAGACATGGTCAAGATAGAGGTTCTGGAAGAGGAAGACGACCTCAGTGCTATCAAATGCAAAGGTTTGAGCATTTAAAAGGGATTGCTAGGCGGGAATCTTATGTTTAACTTGAGCGACAGATTACCGAAGGAAGATGCATCAGAAATAGTTTTCACAGACCCACATGGGGTGTCACTCTGTAATCCGTCAGTAATAGTCTCTTTTTCCAAGTTTAGGTAATTTGTCGTTGATCCGCCGCCCGATGTTATTTTTACTTTTTACGTTCTATTTTTGGTTCTTATTTTTAGTCGGATATTTCGCTCATCCGTCTATACATGTTGTCAGTCATATACTCAGTTTTCTAATAATGTTATTTATTTTGTGTTTGATATGCAATAAAATATATTCTACGTTATTCATGGTAGGTTTCCATTTATGGCAAGTTTCGTTACTATTACTTGTTAAAGATTCCGTTGCAAACTACCATCACCGACAAATGAGTAAAAAGCACGGGAGGGAATCTTATCTTTGAGATGAGCGAAAATTACCAAGGGAAGATCCCTCGAAAAATACTTCCCACAAACAACAAACAAAGTTGGACTTACCCACGTCGGGTACCCCTCGGTAAAACGTCGGTAATACTCTCTTTTTCCTGGTTTAGGCTATTCGTCGCTGACCCGCCGGTATGGTTATTTTTACTCTTTGTTTTCAATTTTTTTGTTTTTGTTTAATGACATCCATTGCTCATCCATCTATACATGTTGTTAATGATATACTCGGTTTTCTAATAGTGTTATTTCTTTTGTTTTGATATGCAATAAATTATATTCTGCACATTCAAGTTATTCTGAACGCATAAGTGATTATTTATCAACATATTTGGTGTCATCATCACAAAAAAGACATCTGACTGAGTTCGTATCAACTCCCTCGTGGTCTAAATCAGATCTTAGGTAGGGATACCACACAGGATAGAAAATGGTTGGCCGTAAATATTACACTTGAAAAACGCCAGCTTGTTCATCATACTATAAATAGCCGTATATTAAAGGAGAGCTTAAAGTCATGTATCAAACAGGTCATTGTCCCTTCCTAAAGGTAATTACCCAAAATGGAAAGTCTTTTATTTAAAATAGCACGATTAGTAATTGATCCAACTAGGAAGAGATGAGTTCCTGAATCCAAATATTAGGATCTAAATGTGATTTTTTACCCGCGTAGCACCTCTTATTTCTATATGAGACTATGTGTAATGGTTTTACAACACATGCGGTGTTGATCAGGTGGAGGTGCGGGGAATGGCAGCAACACCGCACCTACCCTTCCACTCGCTGCAGATTTCATCAAGTGCGGTAAAGACACGCCGCTGCTTGCATCTTCATCGCCACACAAAAGTATCCATTGGGCTAGCCGTTGCCAACGATCAAAACATTAAAAAATTATTTTTAAAATTATTTTAACCCTTATAAACACAATTCTACACTTCTGACTTTTTACATATCTAATCCCACTGTAAAAAAATGAATCCTAACCACCCAAACAATCCATTCCATGCCGGTAATCCCTATATATACACCATACTTTGATTCGGCTATCTATCAACGTAATCCCCAATGCAACATGTATATCCCCAAAACCTACAACTAGGATTTGCCCGATGGTCCCAACATAACTTTCAACTTTTCTAACCCAATTCCCAACCCAATCCTTAACTCGACTCTCAACCCTATTCACATCCTGATTCTCAACCGGATTCTGACCCCGAATCTGACACGCCCCAAACCGGGTACATCTCATAGTTGGCACAAAATATAACAAACATAGTTTTTGCACTAGAAATTAGAATCTATTATAGCGAAAGTTGAAACATTCATAAATAAATTAAAACTTAAACAACTTTAGCTAAACATCGTTCGAAGATAAACTTTCGAGAAAGAGAGTGTCAGTCTTCAGCGCAACAACACGTCAGTCCATGCTATCGAGCCCTCACGGCTTCTCAACTCATACTTTACCTTTACTTGTACCATCTGACATGCATACTAAAAAGTCAGCTAACGCTGGTGAGTTCTATTTTTACTTTAAACTTTAAACTTTAAACTTTCTTTAAGATAGAATAATTTTATAAAATAAAATAAGCTCTTCTTTCTTTACATTAAAAACAACTTTAACCTTTACTTTAAAACTTTACAACGTTACAATTTATAAAAAATCGTTCCGTTAAACTTTCTTTTAACTAAACCAGTTAAGGTGTCCTACTTTACTCTTGCAAACTTTCTTTTCAGTCGTACAGGACAAGTGACTTTCACATACTTTAACTATTATAATATGGTTCATTCGATAAAGGACAAGATCCCTTTATCGCTTACACCTCAGGGTAAAACTTTTAATTTAGCTATGCTCACACCTCGGGGTGGGAGTTTCTCGCTTACACCTCAGGGTAAGACTCCTTTAACTTGCTCACATCTCGGGGTGAGATTTCTACTTGATCTTGCTCACACCTCAAGGTAAGACTTCTACTTTATCATGCCTGTAGGACTTTCTACTTTACAATACTATGCAATTATACTACAACACATAATATAGTGCATTCAAACAAACATCACATATTAACACATAAGCAAATTACATGGCATCTGTCACTATCACTTTCAAGATGCACCAAAGTACAACTTCTTTATCTTTCTTTACCTCCGTTCATTAATTTCTTTAAAATGTTTATTTCAAAGATAGAACTGTACTCTTTATCTGTTTCTTTTTCTTTTTATAAAACTATAATTTTTATAAAACTACATTTTTTATAAAACTACAATTTTTATAAAAACAATACTTTGTCTTTCAAAATTTTCTATCGGTATGCATGCCAGCTCAAAACCATAGGAAAAATGGCAATAAGAACTCATAAGCTCTGATTGTATTATTAAAACTCCTTAAGTGTTTCTGCTAGACGGGATGCTAGAAGTCTGTAGTAAATCAACGAGTGAGAATTATCAACAAAATATCTAGTGTCGCTTTGTAGTGTCTCCGGCATAAGGTCAGTGTCGCCAGGGCAGCGTCGCCAGGGGACATGATCAGTGTCGCCAGAACATGTGTTCAGGACTTAGTGTCGTTCTGATAGTGTCGCTGACTAGGAATGTCGCCAATGGACACAGGCGACACTCCATGGTGTCGCTTAGGGGAATGACACGTATCCCAATCATTCGAGATATTGGGGAACACGTTACACTCTCCAACCCTAACCCCGACTAGTGTCGCCACATGAAGGTGGCAACACTGGTCAATGTCGCCTGATGAACAGCTTATCCAAACCGACCCGTTTTTAATGAAAGCTTGTAATTTTTTACGTCTAAATCGTTTGTTTGACTTCCAAGAAGTCAGATCTGGGCTTAGTTTGCTATTTAACACGTAAAAACCCCTCCCTTGAGATGAAAACCCTAGTTTTATCTGATAAACCTATTTTGGAACAAAAATAGTGATTCAGGTTCGATCCATACCTCAAAGACGACGATTCTTCGTGGTTTCTTGCTGTAGAGTGATGGAGAAACAGATTGAGTGAATCTTTGGCTCCAAACTTGATGATTTCTTGACTTTCTCTCACTCTAAACTTTCTCCTTTCTCTCTCTAGACGAAAATGGGAGTTTGAGGGTGATGGAGGCTGATTGCTTCAGATCCAAGGGTTTATTCAACCCTAATGGGCCATGTCTAAATCCCAAATCCCATGCCTTATGCCCTTTCTTCTTTTCTTCCCTTTTTGGCCCATTAAAGAAATGTCAGTTTTGCGGGTGTTACAGAACCCAAGCCGATTAAGAGCTCCAAAAGGAAGAGCTCTAAAAAACCCATCACTAGTCTAAGTATGGGTCCCGCACCGACTTAACCATGGACTTTCTCTCAGTTTTGCGGGTGTTACAATATTTTATTTTTGTAATATTTTATTTGCACACTAAATTTATTTTATAATTTCGTTCTAATTGTGTACTATATTTTTTAGGTGACTCGCAACTTTTAGCCATTTTTAGAGGACCGTTATAGGAAAAAAAAAATCACTTAGCAATGGGACGAGAAGAATATTGGTCTAACCATCAGCTTAACTCGAAATGGTCGTCTATGAGATGAAAGTTGACGAAGTTTAGTGCCATCTACAACAACCACAACAATCAACGGAAAAGTGGCCAAAATGATTCCGAAAATTTGAAAGCGGCTACTACCCAATATGGTGCGTATAATAACGGCCAAGCATTCAACCAAATATAGGCATGGGATATTGTAAGGCGTTCTCCTAAGTGGTGTATTGTTCCCGAAATGTGCGATACAAGTTACTTATCTAAACGGGTGAAAACATCCGAGTCTAGCACGGGTGCCGGTGTACGAGGATAGCCGATTGATCTCAACGATGAGGATGGCGAGGACAACCCGCTAGAACCACCACGACCCACCGGGAGAAATAAAGCAAAACCAGCGTCATCTTCATCTCAAGCGGAACCCAAAACGAATTCTATCGGATAGGTTGACACAATTTAACGAGATACAAATAGAAAGGCTACCCCTGAAGAGGGAAGCGGCTGAGTGGCAAGATTTAAATACGTTGACGAGACAAATTTATCATCTAACTGGAAAGGCCCTCGTTGCCGCTGAAAATTTGATCGAGAGAATTGCAAATAAATATTCTTAATGCTTTATTTATGTACTTTTTACTTATTTTGTAATGCCTATTTATTTTTAAACTAACGTCTTTTATTTTTAAATTAATGTGTATTTAATTCTAATTATTATTCATTTTTTATTATTAACTTAATATTATTTTTGTCATATAATATTTTAATTTATTGTATTAAAAAATTTTATAAAAAGAGAAGGAGGTCAAGTGAAGCAAACCTACGGTGAAATATAGAGTGAAAGATGGTGATGTGACGCTGAGGTGACACTTAATACTAAAAAATGAAACAAGACCAATAAACATAGCCTAAATTGTTTGGAATATTTAATCATCAAGAAAAGGAAGGTACCACTTACCTTGACTTTTGATGAATCAAATTAAAATTTGTTATGTAATATGGCTATAGGAATTCTGGATTTCGTGTATGCTTGGACTCTCTAATAACCATGTTAGACCGTTTTTCATTGAATTGTTTCCGTGGTATACACTAATATTTAATCGGATAAGAATTAAAAATTCAAGAACGAATATGTGAAAACTTTTAGGAATTTTGTGTGTTTGATACTGACCAAAATTTACTTATACATAGGGGTAAACATATGCAATGAAACGTTATGACGGTTATTGATTGAAAACCGTCAAAACCGTCAATCCTTAACTGTTGTTTCAATTTGGTTCAGATGACCAAATCTAGTCCGGATGAGTAAATCTACTCATCAAACAAGTGTGCACTCCACACTTACCAACTCGTTTGATGTTTCATTATAAGTTCTCATTTGACGATTAAGTAAATCTAATTACACAAAATAGCTAAAGTTTCATTGTAATTGATAATAACCAAAGTATTGTGCTAATCATTAAAAGATATAAACTTGAGGGATCATATGACAAATAGTTATAAGATTGAAGCGCAGATTGGTAACCCAAAGCTTAATTCCAGCAACTACAAGTGATTAATCGGTACTCACTAACTGATTAGCACTCCTTGCTCCAATTTGTATGACTTAAGTGGGTTTATGAACACAAGTAGTGAATTTCAAGAACTGAGTTTAATCATAGCACCAGGAATTAACCTTAATTATGGCATCTTAAACTTAATAAATGTTGCTAAAGATGATTGTAATATGTTTGTTAGGTTTAACAATAATCTAACTTAGTGGTTTACTACTTTACTTGCATAGTTGCATGTTTGTGTTCTTGAAGCTGGTAATTAACCAATTTCGTCTGGAGAGAATTATGTTATAAACACTAGGAATGTGCAACGGGTTCAAATCGAACCAGGTTAAGACGACATCGACCGGATTGGAAACCGGGAAGGGAGAACATGGACCATAGACCGGACCGTGATGGTTCAGTGAGCCAGTTTGTCGATTCGTAAACTGGGTTGGACCAAACTGCTTGAATTACATATGCTACAATTTGGTTAGTGTGTGATGCATAATTATGATTAAATGAGCTGCACAATTTTGATAAAATGGGCTGCAATTTTCACACTGTGTCATTCTTTTGGACAGCAATTGTTACAAATTCAGCTACATGATTTTGGGCAATAATTTTTATAAAAAGTTAACCAATTTTAATATATGTTAAAAAATAAGAATTCATCAAAAACAAAGTAAAATCAATATTTGTTTAAAAAACTATTAATTCATCAAAAAATTTATTGTAATATTTGTGAAAAAAACTAGCAATTCATCAAAAGCAAACAAACAAATTTTAATATGTGTTCCCTAAACTAATAAAATGAGCATTTGTGTTCAGTCATGACAAATTGACGTGCATAGTTAGGCTATGGGTAATGATTTTATTAAAAAATGTAATCACGTCCCATCCCGTCACGTCACGTCACTGTCACATCAGCACAGAGGCAATCACTACTAGAATCACTAAGCTATGTAATGGTTTCACTGCCTCGTCACAAGTTAATAATAAAAAAAATATAAATTAAACAAAAAAAAATTACATTCATAATTTAATAATAAAAAACATAAATTAAACATAAAAAATTACATTCATGAATTAACAAAAAAACATAAATTAAACATAAAACGTTAGATTAAAAATTTAATCTAATTTTATTAAGTTGATATTTTATCCTAATTTCTTCCTTTCGTTTTTCCATAATTTCACGATCTACGCCCGTCAAATGGAACAGGTTCATATAGAGGATAATATCTTGGTTTTTTTTGTTTTTCTCTTAATCAAGAGTAGTTTATCAATTTTCGATTCTAATTTTTCAAACTGGTTGTGGACACGTTTGAAGATGTTGCTCGTTTACCTTTAGAATTTCCCCAGGGCATACGAACCGGTTCAACCGGTGCAACCGCTTCATCCGGTGTATCAAGATCGTCAACCGTTTCATCTGGTGTATCAAGCTCGAAGTGTAGTCACCGGACGATAACGTCTATGAACGTTTAGATGATTGCCCATCAATGGGCGGTGTTTCGGTAAGGTTTCTAGTGTGTTAGGGGTTGGGTTTGGGTCATTTTGAGCGGGAGATAATTTAGGTATATAAACGTTGGGAAAATAATTAGGATTTAAAAATTGCGCAGGACGTTTAGCGTGTTAGCATAAAACGGGGTGTTTAGGTTCCAAACATTCATGTTTGGGTCGGGTTGTGGGTTCTTGATTAATTGACTGTTATTTGAATCTCTCTCCCCCCCCCTCACGCCCCCAATAATGTCTAAGGGACGGTGTTCCACGCCCTTTCACGGCCAAGTGGATCACGTCACCCCCAATCCTGCCCACTACACTCGGCCTTAAATCTTTCTCAAAATTTCTCAAAGTTGTTTGTAGTTTTCAAAAAATCTATGAAAGGATTATGATTAGAAATAAAACTTTGCCACTTAGGTTATAGCCCAGTGATAAGAGGCAAAGCCCTCTAGAGGAGACCCAGGTTGAAATTAATTAAAATTGAAATAATAAAACTTTAATTAATTGCATGACTTTCTAAATGGAAGGTCATGGTTCAAGTCTCGTTTGAGACAAATTGTTTCAGGTTGAGCCAGGGGATTTTTCTATTTGTGGGTTTCCTCCTAGGTGGGTCCCGGTTTAGAGTCCGCTGCAGTTACAACCCATTGAAAAGATATGCATGACTCATATGAACACCTGGGCTGCTCCTGGAGGTAGTAGGGGTTTAAGAAAGTCGTCTTTCAAAGAAAAAGAAATAATAAAACTTTGCCACTTGGGTTATAGCCCAGTGATAAGAGGCAAAGCCCTCTAGAGGAGACCGAGGTTAAAGTTAATTAAAGTTGAAATAATAAAACTTTAATTAATTGCATAATAAATTAACAATAATAAGTGATATAACTCCTCCTAGGTGTTCCCTTTGTTCCCTTAAAAGGAATGACACCTAGTGGCAGGAGGGTGCGAAACACCTAACGCGCCTGCGCCCGGGCACGGGCTCGGAACGAAGGCGATGGACGTAATGTGGCGTTTTGATGGCGCACATTGCACTTCACACGCATGAGAGCCGCCTTAGTATTTTTGAGCCGGGGGTCTAAACGGGAGCAGCCTCTCTATCCCTTGGGATAGGGGTAAGTTTTGCCCTCATCACACCATCCCCAGACCCTACTAATAGCGTTAGCTATGTGTGAGATTATACCGGGTACGTTTGGTTTGGTTTGGTAAGGTCATGTGGATTAGTCAATAATCAATGATTTTGATGTCTTTCCTTGACTTTCAATGCTAACTTTGTGCATAAGTTATTGCTTCAACAATAGGATAATATTCAAACTATCACAAGTTTAATTTTAAAATGTTAAAATAAAAGGACGGACTCAAAATCGGTCACAAATATTATTCAAGAAAGCCAAAAACTAAATGAATATAAATTTCAATAAAAGAGATCGTGATTTTTAATTAAAAATAAGAAAAAATAAAAATATAAGGCCTGTTGCAAATAAAATTTAAAAGAAAACAAATAAAAATAAATTTCTATTGCAAAAATGTCATCGCTTTTATTTAAAAAATAAAATAAAAGGCCTAGCAGGAAACCGGTCGTAAATATTATTTAGATAAAAAAAACAAATATAAACAAAATTGGATCGCAAAAACGGTCATAAACTTTGTTTAAAAATTAAATACAAATTAAAATAAAAGGCTAGTAAAAAGTAGTAGCAAAACTGGTTTGCAAATATTATTTAAAACAGAAAAAGTAAATATAACTAAATTTTGTTCGCAACTTTTAAGTAAAAGAACTATTGGACGGAAATAGATCACATATATCAATTATAACAACAAAAAATAAATATAAATAAATTTTAATCTCAAAAAACGGTCACAGATTTTATTTAAATTAAAGACATAAATAAATTTCGGTTTTAAAAACGGTAACAACTTTTAGTTAAAAAATAATTTATATACGTTGGTTGCAAATAATATATATGAAAAAGATAAATTTCGTTAGAACTTTTATTTGTCAATGATTATTGATTATGGTCAATGATGGTCAATGGTGTCAATTAGGGCCAATTAGGTCGATGAGGGTCACTATTGGCCGGTGATGGTCATACATAGACCTAAGTGACTCATTATGGCTCGTTAATACCTATTTAACAACCTAATATTACTCGTTACGGCATGTATCACCTATTATATCCCACTAGGTCAACCATGGTAAATATTGGTCAACGATGGTGAGTATGGTTGAATTAGTCAGAATCTCAATTATGGTCAATGATGGTCAATATTAGTAACTGTGGGTCAACTAAGGTCAATGTTTGTCAATGATGGTTCGTGAGTGTAAATGTTGGTCGATACGGGCTAATGATGGTCAGTTACGATTAATGGTTGTTAGTTGGGCCAAGGAGGGTTTATTATGGTCAATGATGGTAATGAGGGTTGATGATAATCTTGGTATGAGCTGGCTGTGGAAGAAGAAGGGTTATAAGCCCTCATACACTCATGCTTTTCGTTGTTCTATTTACTCTGTCTTTTGGATTTACTATTTTTCTTTACCTATTCTTTCAGAACCCTTTGGTTAAGTCGAGCTTTTATTGGAGTTTAATCGTAATGCTTTACGCCCGGTCGATGTGTCTCTTGAGGCGGATGAGAGGGGGATACTAGAGAGGAAGTTATGCTGCTTTGTATACCCTAAATTTGATGGGTCATTTGATGCCAACGCCGCCATGGCGCGCGTGGTACAGGTAGCCTGTTTCACTCTTTTGTGCTTTTACTCAAGTTCATAATTCTGATGGTTATTCATTTATCAGCGGCGACTTGGTATATGCTTGCCTTGATCATTACATGATATCTGTCGTTATGTACATATATGTTGATTTTATCTTTGATGTTTTCCCCTCACAGGTGGTGGTACTAGTGGCGGAACGAAAGGTGTTGATGAGGGTGGTAAACCTTCGCCCGAAACCATTGACT
Organism: Smallanthus sonchifolius; assembly: GCA_023525975.1. Classification (NCBI taxonomy): domain Eukaryota; kingdom Viridiplantae; phylum Streptophyta; class Magnoliopsida; order Asterales; family Asteraceae; genus Smallanthus; species Smallanthus sonchifolius. Next base: position 18,747,111 of record CM042033.1, read on the forward strand.
TATCTAGTGAGGGTGAGACGCGGAAACGGCGTCTGAAATCATTAGGGGAACGTGATTCTGAGGCAACACCTGATAAGGCCTCCCGCCATAAGGGCCAAAAGAAGGAAAAGATTTCTAAGGAAGGGGAAACAGATAAGTGCTGGATGATGAGATGAGAGTGATAAATACAAGTTCCATGTGAAGGAGGTGGTCGGAATGATGTTAGGGAAAGAGAAGGAGAAAATAAAAGCTTCCGATATTCCTAAATCCGCAAATGGCTCCGGTGGGAAGGATTTAGATCAGGGATTGAGTGAAGAATTGCGAAGGAAAGCAAGTGAGTTAATTGCCAGGGCCATTGCTCAGGAAACCTTTACCAAACCTCCATCTAAATTTACCATGGCTGTTGGGGATTTTGCTACGCGGGTAAGGTTTTCTCATCCCCCTCTCGCTCGTTGGAATGAAGATAACTTTTTCCGCCCATTCGTTCCTAATTGGTCGATCGTACAGGGAACTCATCTTATTAATCATGTCGTGTGCAAAGAATGGTTATTACAGTCAATTCCTCCGGGTGACGCAGCTCATGTTCAGACCTTAGATACTCACAAGGTCAATGACAACATTGCCACCTCTCTGGCTATTGTGCATTCTAATATTGTGGAGATCTGTCGTAGGGTGGAATATGATGCTCAACGGGTTGTGGCTGTTTTAGCTGGAAAACATAAGGTGGAGATGGAATTAGAATCCTCCCGCAAGATTGTAGAGGAATTAAAAACCAAGTCTGAGTCAAAGGCGAAGATGCGGGCTGAGATGGAGGTTAGTTTGTCTGAAACAAAGGAAATGTTAAATGTGATGGTCTTAGAGAAGTTGGCCTTGGAGGAGAAAGTAGTCAAGGTTGAAAAGGTGCAAGCGTGATACTATTATTGAGTTAAAGAGAGAATGTGAGGTTATTGAGTTAAAGAGGAAGACAGTAGAGGAGAATCGTGATCATGGCGCCACAGTCTTAACCCTAGATACTATTATTTCACGTCTTCAAGGAGAGAAGAAGTGCATAATAGAGGAGGGGTTTGCTCTAAATCTTGTTGCTATCAGGCTCGACTCAGGTTATAGTGATAAGTTGCTAGATCTTATTGGAGCAGCAGATGTCGTTGGTCGATATGAGGGCATCCGGGATGGATATGAATGTCATGCTGATGGTTGTCCTCTCGAGACGCATCCTTTATATGTTGAGGCTACTCGGGCTACCCTGAATGCTGCCGCGGAGGCGTTTAGTGATGTCGAGCCAGAGCTCTTAGACCAAATTTACGATCTTGATTCAGAAGACGACATAGATGAGTTGACGGCCTTACTTTGTCCACAAGATAAGATTGTGAAGAGTGAACTGTTGGAAGTTTGGGTATAAGTGTGAATGAATGTCTAAGTGGTAATAGCTTGTCCCACATCGGTTTGGGAACAAAATGAGGTGTTGTTTATAAGGTAAAGCCTTCACTACTCATTTGCGAAAAACTGGGTTTCGACTAGAATTTCTGCGGACACGAAAACCCGGGCCCGCGTGAGGCGATTTTTTGCACTCGTTTTCGTTTAGAGACTGTTGACCTTCATAACTGATTATAACTGTTGACCTTCAGGAAGCGTAATATTTATAAACTTGTTCAAATTACCAAGTTTTTAAGGGCTAGCGCACCCGTTTCTCAGGCGGCGTAATATTTATGAACTTGTTCAAATTACCAAGTTTTTTAAGCATTCACACTCCTATGTCTCAGGCAGCGTGATATTTATAAACTTGTCCCAATTACCAAGTTTTCTAAGCGCTTGCGTGCCTGTGTTTCAGGCAGAATGATATTTATAAACTTGTTCCAATTACCAAGTTTTTAAGCGCTTGCGTGCCTGTGTTTCAGGCGGAGTGATATTTATAAACTTGTTCAAATTACCAAGTTTTTAAGCGCTAGCGCACCCGTTTCTCAGGCGGCATAATATTTATGAACTTGTTCAAATTACCAAGTTTTTTAAGCATTCACACTCCTATGTCTCAGGCAGCGTGATATTTATAAACTTGTTCAAATTACTAAGTTATTTTATGGTATAGCATAATAGGGCGGATGTTTCATTGAGATAATTAATTAACTAACCTACTGCTTAAAACGATAAAGTAGAAGAGTGTCATATGTATGTAAGGCCCCAAACTCGAGACCTCTACTTATTGGTATTTTAGACAAGCACAATAGTTCAAAACATCAAATCGTCTCTTAATTGCTATGGAAATAAAAAGTCAACACATATCAGGCCCACATCGCCTTAAACCAATAAATAGTCAAAACATTCAACATAACAACTGTCCAACTGTTGGGGAATGCCATAAGTCTATTCACATCTCGGGTAACCACTTGCCAATTCAAGAGCCGTCAGCCTACTCCTTTTCCTTACCTGAAATATATGCTAAAAGTCAGTTACGCTTAGTGAGTTTAAAAGGGGTAAACCACCCAAATTCGTTATCGTTTCATAAAACCATTTTCGACATGTTTCACATTCAAAAAGGTTTAATTCGTTTCCTGCATAAAACTCATTTAAAAACACATCATAAAATATAAGTTCTACGACCATTCGTGACAAACGTCACCAACACTCCCCACGGGGCTCATCACTGCACGCGCGACACCCTTGTCAGAGTCCGTCGGCATCCACTCTCGTTTACTGCACCGTCACATCACGACAAACACTAACTCCCGTTTGACCATCGTTAAATATCTAGCCACGTTCAACCACCGCCGAAAATCATAACCACGTTTGACCACCGTCAAACTACATCTCTCGTGACATGCGCCACCCACGCATATCACATCCGTACTCACGTTATGCAATCACACATGTATAACAAGCACGCAAGCATATAAAACATTTAAACAAATCGGTTTATCATACAGACCACATATACCTTGCGTTCATTATAAATTCATTACATCACATGCATTTCATGCCCAAAAACAGTTAAAACATTTAAAAGGGTTTGGCGATAGTACTCACCTTTGTGCGAAACGCTACGCTTCCTAGAACTCATGTGCACCTCACTTTCTTCTTTCGACTTCAAAGTACAACAGGTAATTTACAAGTCAATATACGACTCGAGACATGAAACCGCCTCACTCGGTCTAACTCGTCACCACACGTGACTAAACCCGAATCATAACTATCATCGCCGGAGACCCGCGGGTCCCGCACCCGACCTCCACCGATCACCGTCTGCCATTCCCAATCACTGTCGGCTTCCGCCAGACTTCAGCAGTCATGCCGACCATCGTCGCACCACCACATCCGTCGTCGGGTCTCCCCCCCACGGCTGTCGTGGTTGTCCCTGCTGTCGTACGTCGTGCGAGCACCGTCATCGGCCTCCCATTCACACCACCATCACTCGACAAGCCGTCGGCCACCCCCGTCGTCATGGTCGGACTACCACACACAACCACCATACCTGTTTCGATGTAAAATTTAAATAAACGAGTAGGGTTTAATGATTATACCTTTAAATCGGAAGAACTCATGCGAATCGAATCCCCGATCAACCCGTCTCCTTCTCTTCTTGCTGCCATAAAACACAAATGCGGAGCCCCCCATTGCATCGCACCCTAATAGGGTTTCCCCTATGGGCCGAGTTCGGCCTTTGGCGCCAACAGTCCCTCGTGTTTCGCCTTTTTCGCGTTTTTAAAACAAACCTTGTTAAATCCTCGTTAGATCTCCGTTACATCTTTACAATTTCTACATAATAACATTAACCCCGTCATCTATAAATCCGGGATGTTATAATGTAACAATTTCGAAGATGGGCTATGTTCCAAGTTCTGGGCAGTACTTTTCCGCTTATAAGAATCAACCTTTTGGCGCCCTTTCCCAACACTTCCTGAATCACGTATGGACCTTCCCAGTTTAGGTCCAACTTACCTTGTGTCTATGCCCTACTTGTTTGATTGCTTCTCATCACATATTCCCCTTCTTTGAAAGAGCGCTTAAATACTTTCTTATTATAGGTTTTGTCCAGTTTCCTCTATATTTGGCTTCATTACTGGTTGTAATCTTGCAACATTCCTCTAACATGTTTAGGTTATACCTTAGTTCCTACTCATTTCTAGGGCAGATGCATTGTATATTTGCGCGGAGGGAACTCCCACCTCGGCCGGGACCATGGCCTCGGACCTATACGTCCAACAAGAAGGTGTTTCTCCACGGCTTTTTTTGGGCATAGTTCGATGTGCCCATAGGACGTAGGGCAATTCATCAACCTAAGAGGTTCCTTCATTATCGAGGCGCCTCTTTATACCCTCAACCACACTCCTATTGATACCTTCGATCTGTCCATTGCCTTATGGGTGTGCCAGTGATGTGAAGATTTGTTGAATTTGCAGCTCCTCAAACCAACTTCTAAGTGTTTTGCCAGTGAATTGCTTACCTTTATCAATGATTATGTAGAGTGGTAAACGAAAAGACACACAACATGGTCCCACATGAATTTCTTGTTTTGTACCACCGAAATTGTTTCCAATGGCTTTGCAAATGCCCATTTCGTAAAGTAGTCGACGCAGGAATTACACTCGCCTGCACCTTCGGGAAAAGGACCTACAATGTTCACCCCCCACTTTTGAAAAGGCCACGCTGCGAAGATTGGAAGCAAGTTGTTCTTGGGTCTGAGTATTTTAGGCGCATGGCGCTGGCAACTGCAACACTTGCTTAATTCTTTTACGATATCCATGTGCATGCCTAGCCAGTAATACCTTGCGTTCATAATTCTAGCAACCACCGCTCTCTGTCCGGCGTAAATCACACATATCCGCATATGAGTTTCTCGAGTAAGATAATTCGCCTCTGTACCATCAACACATTGGAGAAGAGGACCTAAAAAATATTTCCTGTATAATACCTTGTCCTGGAGTTGATATTGGAGAGCTTTGGCTTGCATTTTGTTAGCCGCCCTTTTTTCAACCCGTAACTTGACACTGGCCAGGAAATTGATTACCGGTAAGGATGAGCATTTTTCGGGTAAACCCAAAAAGACCGTAACCCGGCCTTGAAAAAAACCCGTACCCAAACCGTATTACAGTACCCAGGGGCTAAAATCGGGTCCGGGCCCGGGCCCGGTCTCGGGGTTATGACCGTTGGTACCCATGAAATAACAGACCGACCCGAAATAAAAATTAACTATAAAGATTACTTTGAATTCATATTAATTTATTAAGATTACTATGAATCCATATCAATTCAGTTTACCATACGCATAAAAAGGAATAAAAATAGGTAGATTAATTATGAAGATTATTATGAATCACAATCAAATCCAATCTATAAATAATAATATAAATCACAATCAAATCTAATCTCTAAATAATTATATAACCAAACAGCCACATGGATAAAAAATACGGTGCTTAAAGTCCAGATTCGAATCCTTCAGCAAGAATTATTCCCAGCCTCCTAGGTCCATTAGCAAGAAGTCTTTAGCAAACTTTGGCTAATTTTGAAGAAAAAATGCAGCAAAAAGGTTAGATTATGACTGCATTTGAATAGTATTCAATAGATTATGACTACATTTGAATAGTATTCAATAGGGATCAAAGTCAAACGGGTCAAATGGTTCAAAAGTACGCATGAGTGTACTTTTGTTAAATACATGTATATAACGTAGTATATATAATCATATTTGTTAAAAAAATTCATGCTAGAAACCTTGTTCATGCTACTGAATCATTAAAAAAAAATTCCAGTAGTACTTAATTTGAATCATATTTTTGACCATTTAAATTTCCTTAATTTGAAGTCGTTTGATTATGCTCTTGAGACTCTGTATAAGTTCCCTATAAGCCTTGTTCATGCTTTTTAGTCCCTGGTTCAATGCCATTAAACTAGTTTGACTAAACTATCTTATACAATTGAATTATAACTAAATTAAACCTCATAATTTCAATAGTAGGCTATATTATTGACTTTGTTAACAGAGTACGCTTTCAAAGAGTCATTACTACTTCATCATATTTGTACAATATTTCCATTCATTTTGAAGAGGTAATCATGGTAACTTGGTTTGTTTTTTTGTTAATTAAGGTAAGATGGATCCAGCGAATTTCGAGCACTTAGCAAGTGACGAATCTTACGGGGGAGATAAAAGGAAGACAAAACAACTTGCACCAAATAAACGAAACAAAAGAAAAGTAAACAGATGGCACATTCTACTGTTTGAGAAGTGTTTGATAGTAAGTATACGGACAAGGAAGGGATTCTAAAGGCAAGATGCAAATACTGCAAGAAAGGGATGTGTTGCGACCTTGGTTTTAAATTGCGCGATGCGTTTCGATGCGTTTCGTCCCAAAATCCGAAGCGCTATGCGAGCGCATCACGTATGTGATGCGTTCTTTATTAGAAAAATTCTAAAAAATTAATTATACATAATATTTTAACATGTTAACTTTCAAACATAAAAAAAAGAAATTTAGATAAATAAAAAAAAAAAAAAGCTATAGGTACCACCAAACAAGCTTTATGTATAACCAAACTAAACCTAACTCAAAAAACAAGTAAAACCTATAACATTAAGGATGAAATTGTAATTTATGATTTATAAGAAAAAGTAAAAGATACATATAAAGTAGTAAACCCTAAACACAAATTACAAAACCCTAAACACATATTACAGCCGTCACTTCCATTTTCATCCTCTGCCATCTTCATCTACATCTCCATGGCAATTTTATGAGTTCATCTTCTCTCCAAGGTTCCTAGCCTTCTCAAAGAGATCTCCTGGTAAGATCCGACTCCCTATTCAGTTTAAAAAGTCCGATTCAAGTCCTAATTCCATGTAGCGCATCTTGCGATTCAGCGCATAATGCGAAATCGGCGCAATATTCGCGCAACAAGGAAACGCTATGCATTATGTGCAGCGATGCGCTAAACCTATCGCAACGTCACAATACGCATTATGCGCGCATAATGCGCGCAATTTAAAAACCAAGGTTGCGACTTAGCAAAAAACGACACAACCACACTGAAACGACATATTGAAATATGTCCAGAAAACCCTAACAAGATGAAGGATCAATGCAACTTGTTTGTGAAAAAGGATCAATTAGAAACCCGAATATGATCATATAAGGGTTTTTGGTTGTCTAACATACTATAGAAGCAATGAAACAAGAGAAGACAAGTTTGAAGCGAGGGGGAGGCCCGGGATTTTTTTGGGTTATGCACAAGGGACGAAAGGGTATAAAATATATGACATGGAGAATAAAAAAATAATAGTCTCTAGGGACACTAAGTTTTACGAGGATAATTTTCCCTTTTCTGTAAACACTCAAAATGAAAACGAGTGTGATGTCTTTGACCTCCCTTATGGGCCGAATCACATCATTGAAGTTGAAGAAAAGGATGGGGAACCAATGGATAACCAACATGAACAATTGGAGGATAACAACAACCCAAGCTCACAGCCTCAAAACCCAATAGCCGATAACGAGAACATGGGCCAAGAAGAAACAAAAGATAAAGGAGTATCGTTAATTTCTTCATGCTTGTTCCAAGTTCGAATTACCAATTGACCCAAATTTATAAAGAATTAAATTCTGAAGTGCCAACCGCGAGACCCAAGAGATAACAAACGCAACCAAAGCACCTCGAAGATTACATCGTGAAGCTTCCCTCTTCGGCTGACCATGCGCAACCTGCATCAAATCAAGTCACCTCAACGGTACACCCTATCACTAATTATATCTCCTATGAAAAAATTTCTAGCCCTCACAAAAGTTATTTAGCGGTTATCACTTCAAATGAAGAGCCAAAATATTTTAAACAAGCCATGTAGGATGAAAGATGGGTCGAGGCTATGCAAAAGGAGATACAAGCTTTGGAAGAAAATAAAACGTGGATGCTCGAAGCTTTACCTAAAGGAAAGCGTGCCATTGATTCCAAATGGGTGTACAAGATAAAATATAAGCTAAACGGCGAAGTTGAGAGATAAAGGCTAGACTCGTTGCTAAGGGTTTCACACAAACCGTAGGCATCGATTTTCATGACACCTTCACGTTAGTAGCAAAACTAGTCAACGTGAAAACCTTGTTAACTTTGGCCACCAAAAAGGATTGGATAATACATCAACTCGACATGAATAACGCTTTTCTGCACGGAGATCTAGACGAGGAAGTTTACATGAAGATTTCTCAAGGTTTTTCCAAGGAAAATGAAACCAGAGTGTGTCGTCTGCATAAATCACTCTACGGCTTGAAGCAGGATTCTAGCAACTGGTATAAAAAATTCACCACTGCTATCCTAGGCCTCGGTTTCTTTCAATCCAAATCAGATCACTCTCTCTTCCTCTATAAAAAATGGCACAACCTTCATTGCCACCCTCATTTACGTTGATGATGGCATCATCGTAGGAAACAACTCACACAGGATTCAAGAAATTAAAACTTGCTTAGATGAGAAGTTCAGTATTAAGAATCTTGGAGTATTAAAATATTTCCTTGGTATAGAGGTGGCAAGAACACTCGAAGGGATAGTCTTGAGTCAAAGAAAATATACTCTTGACATCCTAGAAGATAGTGGGATGGAGGGTTGTCGACCTAGCATGTTTCCGATTGAACAAAATTTGAAACTCAACATGGATGAAAATGAGCTAAAAATTGATGCTAGTCAATGTTATCCTTTGATTTGACGACTATTATATTTACAAGCCACCAGACCGGATATAGCATACTCGGTTAATGTCTTGAGCCAATTCGTCGCAGATCCCCGACAAAATCATTTAGACGCTGCTCACAAGGTATTGCGATATCTCAAAGCTACCCTAAGTCAAGGTATCTTGTTACCACGAGAAGGAGGCACTAATCTGGTTGCGTACTCTGATTCAGACTGGCTTGGTTGTCCTTACACGAGACGATCACAGACATGATACCTCTTACTTTTAGGTGCTCCTGTATCATGGAAGACCAAGAAGCAATATGTGGTGTCTCGCTCTTCCGCTGAAGCTGAATATCGAACCATGGCTACCACCGTTAGTGAAGTTTTATGGATGCGTTGGCTACTCAAAGAATTAGACGTCACTCAAAATGGGCCAACTCCTCTTTTTTGTGACAACCAGGCTGCTCGTCACATAGCCGACAATCTTGTCTTTCACGAACGGACCAAACACGTGGAGATGGATTGCTATTTCGTCTGTGAAAGTATAGAGTCTCAAGAGATTCAGACATTGAAGGTTGACACCAAACTACCACTTGCTGATTTGTTAACAAAAGGATTAGGAGCTCAACACTTACGTTCTCTACTCGACAAGCTGGGCACTTGTAACCTACATGCTGCACCTTGAGGGGGAGTAATGGATTTGGTCTTTTTACTTTGTAAAGATATTCGGAAAACACCAATCAATACAAAAATATACCCTTGATACTATCAAAACTTTAGATATAGATGTATATATAATTATATGCACATCTTTAAGATAAAAAAAAGAACGAATTTCAATTTGAAAAAATGTGCATAATCAACACATTATTCATAAATAAATTATTTATGCAACAAGCATCTCAAACTGGAAAAAGTTAGAATGTTTATATCAAAACAAAGAAACATGGACTACGTTTAGGGGGACCGAAAAATCAAAATCAAATTCCCATTATAGCAAGTTCAATCCACCATAATTTTAAATTAAACCCTCCCTTATAGAACTAGATGCTCAAAGAGGGTCAAATGTGAGCATTACCAACTTATTTAAAACTCACGAGGATGAACAGTAAAACAGGAATTTACAATTCTTTTTGCGTCCTGTACGCTTTATTACTTCTACAGTTCTAGGGCCGTCTAGGTTGCTTACCGGAAGAACAAACAGATCAAAGACATGATGAGAGAGGGACAGAGATCCTCGCTACCATCACTGGTGAGCACCGCCATTGACCAGCACCAACATCCCCCTACTTCTTTTCTTTGACGCTGGTATCAAAGACCTTACCATCGTCGGTGAGCATCGCAGCCGTCGCCGGTGAGACGAGAGGAGAGGAACAACGATCGCTTCAGTTTGTTGTGTAACTCACTGTTTGTGTCGATTAAAACCAGAAAAAAAACAAAGAAAAGTTGAACGCAATATACTGCTTTTAAAAAGTTGTTTATTTTCATTCAACCCTACTTTTAAAATAGCCAACCATTTGCAGTTTGTTGTGTAAACAATAAAATCATGCCATCCTCTGCTGTTTCCCGAATCCGCGTTCGAAATTCTAGGTCCGATTTTGCTCTATTTGTGGCGTTTGACTACCGATTTTTATTGTGTTATTCTACCTATACTGTTGTTTTTGGCTCCTTAAAAGGTTATATAATTTTGGATTTGAAACAGGTTGCAATTGGGGGTATTTTGTAGAAAAAAATACCCATTTTTTAGTTGTTCAAAACTTGACTGCATCAGTTCAGGTATGGTTTTCTGTTTTACTGATTTAGAGTTATTCTTGCTAGCTTAGGATTATTGTTACTGATTTAGAGTTATTATTGTTATAAGTTAACAATGAAGATCAAGATCTATAATATTTTAAGGTTGAAGTCTATAAACAAAATTAAGGTGAACAGCAAGCAAAAATAGATATCATATTAGGTGAACATCAACTCAAGAAATCAAGAATCCAGTAACTATGATTTATTAATCAAGATTCAGAACCGAAAAGTAATCACTTCATCCAAACACTAAAAAGTTAATAAATATTATGACTTCAAGCCACAATAAGCAAATGATTAGTTCCATGCAGCACATCCAAATAAACCCATATATAAGGTATTTGACATCTTTGGCTTGACTTTATCTCATTAACCATAATGTGCAGGTTGACAAGGATTTAAGTCAGATTAAACAGTTCAATGAGCTTTGGATTATGGACTCATTGATCACATTGTTAGACCTCCCCGTATAAAAGCCGATGCACCACGGAAAGAGACTGGTATAGGTATTGTCTTGATTCTCACTTTAAAACTCTTTCCAGGAGGAAGAGGTTAGTGGTGACAGCGGGTTGCGATAGCGTCGTCGCTCCGTCGGAGACCGCCGGAAATATTGATCTTAAAAAGTATGTACCTTGAAAGAGGTGCACATTGATTGATAGGAAGTTAAGAACCCAGCTGCTAAATTTTTTTGAAGATTGATTTTGCTTTTGTTTGGTGTATTTTAGACATGGAAATGGGGTTTTGAAGGTGTTGTATGAGGGATGAGAGGGGTTATGAAAAGGGTTTAGGGTCAACCATTTTTCCCTAAAAATGGGTTAAATGCACACACGAAATCATTTTTGTGCTTGGCGTATTCGAATTTATTATTTGTCAACATGTAAGATATTATGAAACTGCCAATAACTTTTTTTTTGAGCATAAATAGAACATATTTGAAGTTTCTTTGTTACTTGTTTATTGCAAAGGAAAATAAACTATCACTAAGTGGTTATAGGAAATGGAACATCACTAAGTGCGAAACGCGTAATCCCGTTACCATCTAAAAATATTCCAACATCGATCTATGCATATATGAGCCTGAAAAAAACGAATATTCTCCGCCGCAACGGGCGGCGGATAAAACTAGTTTAATAGAAACAGAATTAGGTGCGGAATGCAATTATTTTACATGAAGTTGTCAATGAACTAAACATCAACAAATTGCAATAGTTTAATTTGAACAAAAAACGAGTATAGTAAGCAGAAGATCTGACAGAGAAAGTTAACCAAAATGGATAACCTAAAGTGTTTGCCTACAATTAATAGTCTTCATGACTCGGGAATTTATGAAAAAGTAAAATAAAAACAAAAATAAATTCTTGTAATTCAAAATTCAAATTAGGCTCCTATCGATTGATATTTTTTAAACAAATTCATCACAGATCATAACTTCTTACAATGCATTAAGAGCACCTTCAAAAATATTTACAAAAATTAACAGAGAGGACAGTGTTTTCATAAATATACAGATGAACAGTAACATTTTCTCTCTTATTCACTCACAACCACTTTAAATCACTCTTCTCACTCACAAAAATATAGAGAACCTGCGATGAATGCTATAAAGCTCTTATCAAATAAAAAGAATTTTACCTCCACAAAGGCAAGGAAACTTCAACTTCTTCTTTTTAATCCTCTCCGTCGATTCCATTTCGTCAACCAAATGTTTATGGCACACCAGATCTTCAAAAAAGAAAATAAAAATACCAGATCTCTGTTCTTGTTCTTTACCATATTCGCTTCTTCTAAAATAACCCAGATCTCATTGTTTTGCATCTGCATTCTGCATCGACTTCGTGTTCTGCATGCGCATGTATGTTTTTTATTCATCTTAGTTTCTTTTATCAGGGTTTTGTTCATCTAAGATTTTTGGTTTGGGTTTTTGGTCTTCGGTTGCTAATTTTTTTGTTTGATTTAGATATTATAGAATATGCGGTTGTGATGAGAGAGAAAAAACAAAATCAAGTTACCATTAGGGTGTTGGGGGCGGTCTATTCGATCACAATCGAGTAGGAAAATGGCTTCCGGGTAAATGGGGTACACCGCCCCTAACAAATCGAGTTGGGCCGAGTAGGGGTACCCGAGTATTTGGAACGAGTATATTTACTCGGTGGTTGGGGCTACTAGCCGTTTGGTGGGGGTGGGGGGTGGGTTGGGTGCTTTAAAAAAAATTCTAATTTTTTACCTATATATACCCATATTCCACACACATATATTTTTACCTATCATCTATATATCTTTCATCTCATCTATATAATTTTACACTCTACAAAAAATGGAAGGGTAATACAAAAAATCAACAAAGACTAGAAAATTTAGGCCAAAAGTTCAATCTCAACCGCGACCCGAACGAACCCAAGCCGCTCCCCAACGAACCCAACCACCTCCTCAATGTGAAATTGCTGCAAAGTATGGATTATTATCTCAGCTTTTATTTATTTTGTAGGTTTTTTTTATTTTTAATTGTATTATGTTAATTTTTAATTTAATGAAATTGTCTTTTTATTTTAAATTAAATGTTTATTTATAAAAAAAAGTTGGTGAGTAAATGAGTAGAGCGTTTCCAATGAAATCTGAGTAAATGAGTAGTTTTGAGGTGACAGAATTCTATTGGTCAGTTTTGATGAGTAAATGGGTATTGGGGTTAATGGCCCCCAACACCCTTACATCTTTGATCCGTTTTTAGCGCTTCATTTTAAAAAAAAAAAACTCAGATTTAATTTCAGCCTCAAATTATAATATGCTAAAATTAAATGAAAGGTTTAAAATTTATTTTTTGGTTTTACATGAAAAAATAGTTTTTATTTGATCCATTCTGTGTATCTATACTATATTATAATACATTTAAAAAATACGAGATTGTCTTTTTACATTAATTTTTAAGAGTTTATGGGGCAAAATTATCTTTTATGAATTTGACTAACTTAATTATCTTTTACACACGCATACCAATTATGTGATTAAATACAAGAAAAAATAAAATAAAAAAATAACTGAATAATGTTGATTAAATTAGTTAAACTACAACTTCAATTTTGTAGTTATTACAATTAATAACGAAATTCCTTTGAAAATCTAATTATGTAAACAATTAATTTCCTGTTTAACTAAATTCTTTAAATCATTTTTTTTCTATATGATTTCATATTTACTTTATTTTATAAATTTTAATAAACCTTCGAAACTATATGATAATTCACCAATTAATTGTTTAAGATCTTTATCAGTGCATGTGTTAACGTGTAGTGTTCCTCGACGAAGTGAAGCTGATCGTCTATTTGAATCTCCTCCAATGGTATGACCAGTGTCTCATCTGATAAGCACTTCTTCAGATTCGACACGTGAAACACGTCATGAACGCCACTGGGGGTTTCTGGTAGGTTGCGTTTGTAAGCAACGGGACCAATCCTTTTCAGAATCTCAAAAGGTCCAATGTAACGAAGGTTCAGTTTCCCACGCTTGCCGAAACGTATCACTCCTTTCCATGGCGAGTCTTTCAGTAGCACCTTGTCTCCCACTTGAAATTCTAATGGTTTGTGTCTCACGTCGGCGTAACTCTTTTGACGATCACGCGCGGCTTTTGATACGTTCGCGTATCTGTAAGATCTTTTCTGTAGTCTCATGAATAATTTCTGGACCTGTGAGTTGGCTATCTCCCACTTCTGTCCAGCAAATTGGTTATCTACACTTTTGTCCATAAAGTGCTTCGAATGGTGCGACCTTGATTCTAGTGTGGTAGCTGTTGTTGTATGAGAATTCGACCAACGGTAGATGGGCAGCCTAACCATTCTCGAAGTCAACCACACAAGCTCTAAGCATGTCCTCGAGAGTCTGAATGGTTCTCTCGCTCTGACCACCCGTTTGAGGATGATATGCAGTACTCATATCCAATCGAGTACCCAAGGTTTTCTGTAAAGATTGCCAGAATCGGGATGTGAATCGGCTATCCCTATCTGAAATGATGGAGATTGGCACTCCATGCCTCAAGACTACTTCCTTTAGGTAAATTCGGGTCAGTTTCTCTAACTTGTTGGTCTCTTTTATAGGAAGGAAATGTGCTGATTTTGTTAACCAGTCGACAATTACCCAGATGGTGTCGCAACCATTGGATGCCCTGGGCAATTTCGTGATGAAATCCATTGATATTTGTTCCCACTTCCACTATGGAATCTCTGGTTCTGGAGTAACCCTGATGGTTTCTGATACTCCACCTTGACCTTAGCACAGGTCAAGCATTTACTAACATAGGTAGCAATTTCGGCTTTCATGTTAGGCCACCAATAATGCTCCTTGAGGTCATGATACATTTTGTCGGCACCGGGGTGAATCAAGTATCTTGACTTGTGTGCTTCGTCCATCACTAGATCCCTCAGATTCCCAAAGTTCGGTACCCAAATCCGATCCATAAAGTAGCGAATGTCATCGGATCTGACCTCAAATTGCTTATCCATACCTCGTAGGGACTCGTGGCATAATTTCACCTCTTTGATTGCTTCGAGTTGAGCGTCACAGATTTGAATGGGTAAATTTGTGTGGATAGTCAACTGCAACGCTCGAACTCGTCGCTGTTTTGGTTGTTCTTTCCTGCTCAAGGCATCATCAACGATGTTTGCTTTTCTAGGATGGTAACGGATGGCGCAGTCATAGTCGTAGTCGTATAGCAACTCGACCCATCGACGCTGCCTCATGTTAAGTTCTTTCTAATAAAAATTGTGCTGGAGACTCTTATGATCAGTGAAAATGGTACACTTCGTGCCGTACAAGCAGTGTCTCCATATTTTGAGTGCGAATACTACGACTCCCAACTTTAAGTCATGGGTAGTGTAGTTTTTCTCGTGCACTTTCAGTTTTAGAGAAGCATACGCAATGACTTTCTCCCTCTACATCAACACACAACCGAGTCCTTGATGGGACCCATCGCAGTACACCACGAAATCATCCGTTACTTCCGGTAATGATAGGATTGGTGTGCTACAAAGTTTTTGTTTGAGCAATTGAAAAGCGGTTTCTGCCTTGTTGTTCCATTCGTATTTCTTATCCTTGTGTGTCAGAGTAGTGAGGGGTTGGGCTATGTTAGAGAAATTTTTGATAAACCATGGATAGTAGCCCGCAAGACCTTAGAATTGTCTCACCTCAGTCGGAGTATTGGGTGCCTCCCAATTCTTAATCGCCTCGATCTTGGATGGGTCAACATGTATGCCTTTCTGATAGACCACGTGTCCAAGGAATTGCACCTCACGAATCAAGAAGTCGCACTTCGAGAATTTGGCGTATAGTTTCTCCCATTTCAACAATTCCATGAATAACTTCAAATACTTAGCATGCTACTCTTTACTCCGTGAGTAGATTAGGATATCGTCTATGAACACAATCATGAATTTTTCCAAGTAGGGTTTGCACACTCGGTTCATGAGGTCCATGAAACCGCTGGCGCATTGGTTAACCCAAATGGCATGACCATGAAATCGTAGTGGCCGTAACGAGTTCGGAAAGCGGTCTTTGGAATGTCATCTTCCTGAATTCTTAGTTGATGGTATCCCGTCTTCAGATCGATCTTTGAGTAATAGCTCGACCCTTGTAATTGGTCGAACAGGTCATTGATCCTTGGTAGTGGATATCGGTTCTTGATCGTCACTTTGTTCAGTTCTCGGTAGTCGATGCACATACGGAACGATCCGTCCTTCTTCTTAACAAATAAGACCGGTGCTCCCCAAGGTGAGAAGCTTGGTCTGATGAAACCTTTGTCTAACAGTTCCTGTAATTGATTAGAAAATTCCTGCATTTTCGATGGTGCAAGTCGGTAAGGTGACCTTGCTATCGGAGCAGCTCCAGGTGTGAGATTGATCCGGAACTCGACTTGCCGTTGCGGTGGAAGTCCGGGCAGGTCTTCGGGAAATACTTCCGTATAGTCTCGGATGATCGGAATGTCCTCGATCTTTCTCTCTTCTGCTTTCTTTTCCTTTACGTGCACTAAGATCGCATAGTAACCCTTTCGTAAGTACTTCCGGGCCTTCATGCTGGTAATGATCCTCAGTGCTGTACCACTCTTATCTCCTTGAATCACTAGTGTTCCTCCGTTCGGATGTGGAATGCGAACGATCTTCTCGTGACATACCATCTCGGCTCGGTTATTGGACAACCAGTCCATTCCGACGACTATGTCGAAACTTCACAGTGTTACCGGTAATAGGTCTATAGTGAATGTGTGGTCAGCTAATGTCAGGACACAACCGAGAATTACTTGTTCAAACCATAAAAAGTGCAAATATGTGTCAACAACCTTATATTATGAAGACTTTTAGTTAAAAACATGTATTAAAGACATTGTAACATGAAATTCCTTTAGATGGGTGTGGTACCACCATGTGGCCGAAAATAATAAAAAAGGAATGGATGAACACTTACAAAATCCACATATGATGGTAGGATGGATGTGAAACTAGCTTGGACCCACATGAAATCACCTTGAATGGACTTAAAACACTTGAATGGAGAATCAAATTTGAAAAATGGATGGAGGCTAGCAGGGGGGGGGGGGTGGCGGCCGAGAAAATGAGAGAGGAGATGGAGTGTGAATTTAGGGTTAGGGTAGAAATGAGGATTAAGGGTGGGTTTAGGAGTTTTAATGAAAAGGGTGTTAGGCCTTCTTGGGTTTTAAGGCTTTTTATAAATCAAATGGGATACTAATGGATTTTTAATTAGTAAAAAGTTGAATTATTTGGCCCAAATTATAAAACCATTGTTTTTATAAAATCCCATTTAAAGTTGTTGACACATTTCACGTATCCGATTTAAAAGCGTTAAAATAAAAGTTGCTCTAAAAATTTTGGAAAAATTCATATAAGCATGAAATATTAAATCACAGTATTACATATAATTTTTGCACACCAATTATATGTCTAAATATTATTTCTTAAATTCACCAACGTTCGTGTGACATGACGCGTGTGTGACCCGGTAATCCGCCCGATTACCGATGTATGTAATGAAATGAAACGAATGGACTTGCTATATGAAATATGTACTTAATTACTCTATAATTAAGTATGATGCAAGTGTAATCATATGAATTCAAGTAATAGTCGAGTATGGATATTAACCTGAATTTCAAACTCTAATCATACTTGTGTGGTTCTTTTGACCACAAATACATACCACTCTTGTAAGGTTCTTAAACCTCAATTACAACCGGCTTTGTGAAGTTCATGACTTCAATTTCCACATGTGAGGTTCTTAGACCTCAATACCGACCTTTAAAATACAACAATTTCACACATACACACAAGTTACTAACCCATTCCTATAACCCATATGTTATAGCCGACATGTGGGGTTCAAAGACCCCAATCCCACCCTTTCCATCTGTGAAGTTCAAAGAGTTCAAACCAATAACTCACCCTACTTTGCATTCAACATAAACATATAATAACGCCATAAAATTTATAAGTAATTCTACAACTCTAAACATCATACGACACTGTGGGGTTCATAGACCTTAGGCATTCACCCCTTGCATACAAACACCATATGAGTTTCACCAAATCAACATAACACATTTGCACGTATGCTAATCAACATTATCAACAAGTAAGTGTACGTGCATTTACTACCACTTATCATTACTAAGTAAGTGCAAAGCACTTACCTTTTTCTAAGAAAGATTCCACTTGATCTTCAAGCTTGTGAATCCCTCTGATCCGATGATAATCAAGTATCTAACACTCTGTAACATTCCTGGAAAGGCGAAATCAATCCAAGATCAACAATACCCTAGCAAATTGAATCAAGCACGGACAAGAATGAAAACCGCCACATAAACGAGATGTAACATCAAACACCATGATTCCATTGATAAAACTTGTAATTACAATGACTAAAACCAGAGATAATACAAGATTTCTGAGATATCCAATCTGACTGCAAAACATACAATGGAATAATCTCTCTCTATTCAAGTTCAAAACAACAAACTATATATAGGATACATATTTCGACCGAAATCTTCTGATCGAAAACGTTTTCGACCAAAAACGTTTTAGGCCAAAAACGTTTTAGACTGAAATACATTTCGACCGAAAACTCTAAACTTGTACATTTAAGCCTAAAATTTGATTTGTATGGACTACTAGGTTCCAACAATCTCCCCCTAGTCCATAGAACATCAAGTCTTCAGTTGTTGTCAGCAGTAGGCTTGGCTTCAACTTTCTCTCTTTTTAATTCCAACTCAGCAAGTCTTTTCTTGATCATCTTTGCTTCATATCTCATTGCCAGGCATCTAGCAAGAACCCTCATATACAGCTTAGCTTCAGTCTTGATCTTTAAGCTCATGTCACATTGGATCGGGTTATGATACAGAGTCTTCAGATCTTCATCAGAAAAACTAAAGAGATCCATCAGATCGAAGAATCTAACCTCTGGCAAGTCATGTTGTGTGATCACAGCTTCATAAGTTAAACTGTCATACTCCCATCTTTTAAATGCCTTGATAAAGACTTCTTTTCTTGCTGGGATGTATACTGTAGTCACTATATCTGCAGGCTTGACAATGTACCTGAACTGCCTCTTACCATCTTTATCTTTCTTTTTCAGCTTAACACATTTTGGCCTCTGAGGCTTGAAGCTATCAAACTTATCCAACTCACATTGATTCCTTAATAATTTCTCAAAATTTTCAGCATAATTATTCTTTGACGGATTGATCATCTTCAAATGACTTAATTCTCTAATATCCCAAGTTGGCAATGTCTTCAACTTACTACTGCTATCAAAGTACTGAATATCACCTTCTCCCCTCTTAATCACATACATCTTTTTCTTTGAATCATACATCTAGCTTAGAATCTCACCAGTCAATGCTTTCTTTAGATTTATGATCTTCTATGTTATCTTTTCAATAATTGACGTTTGTTCTCTAACTTTCCACCACTGACTCTTATCAATACCAGTTGTCTTTGGTACTTCAGCAGTCTGTTCTACTTCTACAGGAACTTGAAATGATTCATGATCGCTTACCAATCTGTCCATCTTTCCAATCACAGACCCATCTCCTTCAACATATTTTTGCTTAGGCTCATACTCATACTTTTCATAAACTTTATTCGACTTACCTTCATCACTTAACTCTTGTTCATTGGAACCTCCACCAATATCACCAGTACCATAACTACTACTATCATCGTCATCATAAGGCTTGTCATCATCTTTTCTTTCCCCAGTAATAACAACTTCTTCCTCCTTTTCTTTATCTTCCTCTTTCTCTTTCTCTGTGTCATCAGTAATCTCCATTCCTTCACCTTGATTATTAAGCAAAATATCCACATCAAACATGTCTTGTGATCCATACATTGTTGCTTCATTTATCGGTGAACTAATAGGTTCTGTTGTAGCAGGGATTTCTTGATTTTCAACATTTGTTGTAGGGGTGACATTCTCAGTAGTATTTTAAAGACCAAGATGATTTATCAAGTCTTGTACCACTCTTTGCAGTTGATCAATCTGCTGTTGTTGCTTGTGAATAACATCTTGCTGTCGACTGCTTTCTACTCTCAGTTCTCTTATTTCTCTTTAGTTAGTAGCTTCTCTACTTTGAAGATTTGTAATATGAGTCTTCAATTGACTCACAACATTTGTAGTTTCTCTTGTTGCATAGTTTAAGAATTCTTCATCAACAAGATTGTAATCTTTTGAAGGCTTATACTTCTGCTTCTCAGGAATCACCTTTTCTTTGCCTTTGCCTTTATCTGATGTATCTCTTCTAGCCATTGTCTTAAGTCTTTTGCTTTCGGGAGTTTTGAACACAATACCGTTAGACGGAGGAGGTCTAGAAGGCACGGTCTTTTCAGTTTCTACTTCTTTCCGTTTCTTTGTTGGTGGTGTTTCAGTTGCTTGTACTTCTGGACTTTGCACATTTTCATCAATCAAATGATCTTCATTCTAAACCTCTGACTCTACATTCTGTGTTTCAGCCGGTTTGTTGACATGTTCACTCACTTCATCAATTCCAGGCTCTTCTTGATTGACTTGTTAATTAACCTCTAAATTTTGATTAGCCTGTTCAGCATTTCCAGCATCATTGTCATTGTTATCATTTCCTTCATCACCATCATCTTCATCTTCAACATTCTCTACATCACTATCCATTATATCATCAACTTCATCATCAATATTGAAGTCTGGATCAGGATCTTCTACAATCATATTTGGAAACAACGGTGTTACGGTGCCACTGAACTTGCTTTTTTTCCTAACATTGTTCATACTGCTGAAAATAACTTCTTGCATTTGTTCCAAAGGTAACTCAATCCCATCATTAGGTAAATCAGGCAATAAAGTGTTTAAGATCATTTGTACAAATCTAGGATACATCAAGAATTTGTAGTTTTGTCTTGGACCAACGAAATTGCTTATCATAGCTTCAAAGATCATTCTTGAAAAGTTGAATCTTGGATGAGTAGCTAGACAAACTAATGCACGACTAAAAACTTCTCCAATTTGATTAAAAGCTGTTGTCCTTGGACTCATGCAGTGAATAAGGACATGAACTAGATACCTCTATTGCTTACCAAGCATTGTCTTTATAACCTGTCTTCTTTGAAAGTTTCCTTCATACCCCATAGTCATAACAATCCCATATACTCTTGTATAGCTCATTTTGTATGGGAAATTTGGTCAATCTCTGAAATTAAGCACCTCCTTGATCACTTGCTCAGTAATTTTTATTGTTTTCCCTCCAACTGTGCTTTCTATCCATATCTCTTTCTTGACATGACGGTACACAACATTGTTCCAGAACTCTCGAATATGATTTTCATATACTGGAACTTGAGTAGATATTGCTGTGTGAATCCTGGATTGATTCAAGAATCTGACTATCTCCTCATATCCTCTTGACTTTCGTTTTCATGAAGTTAAGCAAGCACAAATGTTATGCCTTGGCTCGAACTTTAATTGATTCATATCTGCATTGACAAACATCAAGTATTAGAACAATTTGAAAATTTCTGAAATTTTACAACTCCAAACATTTCGATCGAAAACTCTGAGTCGAAAACACTTTTCGATCGAAAACACTTTTCGATCGAAAACTCTAAACAAATCAAATCATAATCCATGACATTTCGATCGAAAACTCCAATTATCAAAAACTACATTTCGATCGAAAACTCTGAAATTCGGAAAAACTTCCAACTTTGAACTGTTCGATAAAAAACCCTTGAAAACACCATTTTTTCGATCGAAAACTCAGATTTAATAAAAATTTCAAACTTAAAACTTTTTGATCGAAAACTCATGCATCATGTTTCAGCAAATACTGTGTGACGTTTAAGATAAGATTAATCAATACAATGTGTACCCCACAATCGAGATGGAAAGAACTAAGAATTAACACAAAATTTCACCAGATCATGATCCAATCACCAGCATGAAGGTAGCGTTCTTAGCATAGGAAAAACAATCCAAGTGGATTTAACGAGAATTATATTAATTCAGAATCATTTTGATTCATTGTCTTGGTTTCTTAGACAACACGGAATCGTATTGATTAATATGAGACATGGAGAGTATATATTTGAAGAATCATGAATGATTCGGGTATGCGGATATCCGTAAGATATTGGATATGTTAATTGAAATCACGAATGATTCAAATGGCTAAACAGATTAACTTCCTGGCTTCCATCCGAGATTTCCACCCGAACCATCAGCTGTATAAAAGTGTTTAACTCTAAATCATATATTTGACGGATATAGTCAATAGAGCAAACAAATTGAGCTAAGAACTAATCAAGATCCTGGTCTCATGGTATCACTAGATTCACTTTGCATTCGAATGATAAAAGTATCGATATTCTATTTGGGTAAAACACAAAGATTGCAATTTAGTTAATCACACAAATATCGCCTAATTTATACATGCAGAGCCTACCGACATATCAATAATCGTAACCAATGTCGCCATCATATCCAATTCACGCGTAAGCTCAGTTTACAAATATACTATCATTTCCAATTTGCAAGTCAATAAGTCACATCATTTTCACAGTTAATCATCAAACTGCACAAATTTTAAAAACACAATATATATTCAGTTTTTCACATTTTTCTCATATTTTCTCTTTTTCTTTTATTCTCCCCCTAAAATTGTGATGCAAATTATTCAAGTTTTGACAGAACAAACAAACATACACACCAACACAATTTTAAACACTAAAAGAAAATCTTTTTGAGGAACAATATGGTCTTTCAATCAAAATCAAACTTTATTATTATTAATTTTTTTTTGTTTTTTTATTAACAAACCAAGATACTTCAAAAAGATATCATACCCAACATTTCCACCAGAGAGTTAAACCAATCAGTTGAAAATGCTTTTGTAAAAATATCAGCTTTTTGCTATAAGGTATCAACGTGGACCACCTTAATCAGACGATTATTAAAACAATCATGAATAAAATGTAACCTGATGGCGATATGCTTTGTTTTCGAGTGCTGAATTGGATTCTTTACTATGCCCAGCACAACTTCATTGTCACAGTAAATTGGGGTCTCCAAGAAGTTGATTCCAAAATCCATAAGTTGATGTTAAATCCAAATGACTTGTGAACAACAGCTCGAAGCAGCTGTGTATTCTGCCTCAGCAGTTGAAGCTGACACATTAGTTTGCTTCTTGCACTGCCACGACACTAACCGCTCCCCCAAAAACTGACATCCACCAGATGTGGATTTCCTGTCTAAATTGCAACCACCATAATCACTGTCAGTATAAGCATAAACGTTAAGGTCAAAATCAGAAGGATACCACAATCCAAGATTAACATGACACTTAAGATACCGAAAGATTCTCTTGACAACTGATTCATGGGAATATTTAGGAGCAGACTGATATCGAGCACAAAAGCAAACAACAAACATAATATCAGGCCTACTTGCAGTCAAATACATTAATGAGCCAATCATGGAGCGATACAACTTTTGATTTACTTCAACACCGGACGGATCCACTGTGAGAGGTTCATGAGGAGTAATGGGGGTGGATGCTGCTTTGCAATCACTCATATTAAACTTTGTCAGAATATCCTTAGCATATTTTGCCTGATGAATAAGAATTCCAGCATCAGATTGTTCCACCTACAACCCCAGAAAGAATTACATTTGACCCATCAAACTCACTTCAAATTTTAACTTCATGACCGTCTCAAACTCACGATAAAGATTCTCATTTGTCGAACCGTAGATGATATCATCAACATAAACTTGAACGATCAAAAGATCAGAATCAATTTTCTTTAAGAATAAATTCTTGTCAATGGTGCTACGAACAAAACCATTTGTTGTAAGATGTGTCGACAAAGTTTCATACCAAGCACGAGGCGCTTGATGCAAACCATACAAGGCTTTATCGAGTTTGAATACCTGAAACGGATGATCATGATCTTCAAAACTAGGTGTTTGATTGACATATACTTCTTCCTTGACAACCCCATAAAGAAATGCAGTCTTCACATCCATTTGATAAACCTTAATCCAACCCTTCTTCCTGATAAAAATCTTGAACAACAAGCCGAGCCTTGTTCTGAACCACAATACACCGATTGTCTTTCTTGTTACGGAAAACCCACTTAGTTCCAATCAGGTACTTGCCATCAGGAAGATCTACAAGATGCCAAACGTTAAGCTTTTTAAACTGAAGAAGCTCCTCTTGCATCGCTTCAATCCAATTTGTATCCTGAAGAGCAATTGTAACGTTCATTGGTTCCTCTTGGGATAAGAAACATGAAAAAAAAAGTAAACAAACATTTATATTTCCTGATTGGCTTCTTGTTTTAACACCATCTTCAATTTGACCAATAATGCTTTCAACTGGATGAGCTGGATGAATTCTAAGAGTCGGAATATCATTAACCTGAACTGATTCTGGCATATTAGTGACATTTTCATCAGGGGATTGGTCACTAGAATCATCAACACTAGAAGAGTTTAGTAGATTTGCACCCTCAGTTGGATCATTAGAACTCTCCGACTGATCTTCAGATACAACTGGTTCTTCATTTGTAACAGGAACTTGTACCTTAGAATCAACATTTGTAATTGAAATTTTAATAGATTCTTCTTGTGTCTGAGTTGAGGAAGTAACAGCATGAGAACTTTCATTTTGATCTATCACTTGTTGAGGACCAACCATGAAGTTGTGAATAGTTTGATCAAGTCTTGTTGAAGACTTATCACTTGAATTTGAAGAACTTGCACTAGCTTAATCACATAAAGATTGTTGATCAAAAGTCTTGAAAATTACATCCGCATCAAAGAACCATCCTGGCCCACTTTGAACCGGAGGAACATACAATTCTTGCCATTCCACGTAATAAGATTCTTGAACAATCTTTGTTCTCTTGTTATAAATTCTGAACGCTTTCTGATATGAAGAATATCCCAAGAAATAACATTCATCACCCACTGCAGCAAACTTTGGCAATGAGTCCTGAGTGTTCAAAAGTGTACACGTGCATCCAAAAGCTCTAAAAAACTTGATATATGGCTTCCTTTTAAAAAGAACTCATATGAAGTCTTCGTATGCTGCTTCACCATTAGAACTCTGTTCAACACATAACACGCCATGTTTACTGCCTCTGCCCAGAAAATAATGGGTAACTTTGAATCCACAAGCATTATACGAGCAACTTCAATTAAAGTTCTATTCTTTCTTTCAGCCACTCCATTTTGTTGCGGTGTCCTGGTTGCACTAAATTGTAGAGTTATGCCTTTTTCTGCACAAAACGAATTTATTAGTTTATTTTTAAACTTGGTTCCATTATCACTGCGAATAATTGACACTTTACTATCACAGATGTTTTCAATACGTTTGACAAATTCAATTATTGTTTCAGATGTCTCATCCTTTGTTGCATGGAAAAACACCTAAGAAAATCTAGAAAAGCCATCTGTGATAACAAGACAGTAAGATTTCTTCGCAATACTTTTGACTCGAACAGGACCAAATAAGTCCATATGAATAAGAAATAAAGGTCGAGTAAATGTCGTCATGGTCTTCTTCGGATGGGATTTCTTGTGCTGCTTTCCTTTTGCACAAGACATGCAACTCTCTTGAATAATGAATTCTTTTCTTGGCAATCCTTGCACCAGATCCTTATGGACCAAATTGTTCATGTTTTTCAAATTTACATATCCCAATCTTCTATGTCACAAATAAGACTCCGAGCCAGTGGCCTTTGACAATAAACAAGATACGCTCACTGGTGTTGAATGGTCATTCATATCAACCACATAAGTGTTGAATTTTCTTGGAGCATGCATCAAAATCATATCTTTTGGAATAACCAGTCTTGGATTTAAGAAAGCACTCCTTTGCTGTAAAATGAACCGGTATATCCTTATCGTACACTTGCGACACCCTTAGCAGATTAAATTCCAATTATAACACATAGTTGACTTTCTCAAGAGTGATTAGATCATTTGAAACTGTTCACTGACAAGTAATCTTCCCACCATTTTTGTCTCCACCAAAAGCAACGAAACCACCATCAAAGGATAAAAAAATCATTCAGAATATCTCTTTGTCCCATCATATGCCTTGAGCAACCGCTATCAACATGCCAAGCATTATCAATAGTCCTCCCGGTTTGACTCTATACATTTTAAGACATTTTAATGATAAACAGGTACCCAAATCATCTTTGACTTTTTACAGTCTTAGTCACCACGACTTGTTCCTTCAAATTCACAACATTCTTTGTTCCAACGATATGTGAAGTTTGTTCATTTTTAACTTTCCAAAAATAACCAACATTTTTCCCATATTTCTTAGTAAATTTTTCTTTAGCAAAATAACTCGGTTGATTAGTTTTCTTCACATATCTCAAACTGTTTTGGACCCTTTTGTCCACAAACTTTGGCAACATATAATCACAACATGCATTTGAATAAAATTCACTATGATCCCTAGAAAGCATGTAATCACGACTGTAACAATGAATCACTCCGGACTCTGACACTTTGTCGTTTTTAGACGCCTTCATGTTGACATGACTTTTTGATCTTTCTTTGTACCCTTTGAAATTTTACTCACTTGACTTATGTTTGCAATTTCTAGCGAAATGTCTAACTTGACCACAGGTAAAACAGTTGTAACTTTTAGTGTTTTGACTTTGACTGCGATTTAGAACACTCGCCTACTTCAAACAGGCACTGTCCTTTATCACTCTTTGATGGATATACATTCTTTGCTAACTTCCCTTTGCTTTGAGCAGGTTTATCTTTGACATCAATGAACATGTATTTGACATCGACTGATTTACCTTTGACACTCACTTTATTTGACACTTTTATCTCACTTTGAATCTTTGTCGGTGCACTGATTTTAACTTGCACAGACCTTTTACTCTCTTGATCACTTATAAGTATATGATTCCCAGGAGCTATGAAATCATCTTTCTTAGGCTTTTCGTGAGAGAGGTCATATTCTTGAATCAATGGATTCCCAAATTTATCTAACACGACATCTTCAGCTAGAAATGAATCTTTTTGAATTGGAATATACTCTCTAGTTGTGTGCACCACTTTATCGAAGAAAGTAGATGTGGAAGAAACCTCATACACACAATAAGAAGCATCATACACAAAATTAGTAGAACATGTAGAAACATTAGAAATATCAAATTCAGAACTATTTTCTAAATCATGCTTGTCACTAGCATTTACATATTTTTTAAGATCACATTTAAAATCTAAGTATTGCTTGCAATCCCTTATGAATTCTCTAGTACACTATTTATTGAAAGCTGAAAAACTCTTAACACCATCAATGTCAACCTCATCCTCGCCACAACCTTTTTTCACATATGCACTTACATACATATCATGAAAATTAGAATCACTCGCACTTATCAAATCATTTGATTTATGCGGTTCACGAAATAGCACAAAATTATCAGGGTGAGGTACTTTGTTATAACCTAAACCATCTTTGATGTACACTTTTCTTTGTTTATTCACGCATTCATCCAAAACATTTCTCTGCATTTTCCACTTTGCAATGATTACCCATTCTTTGATTAAATCAGTTTTAGAGGCAATCAGTTTATCAGAAAGATCTTTGATTAAAACATCCTTTTTATCAAGATATTCTATAAATGTGACATTATCTTTTAGCAAAGCATTGATTTTTCTGGTGTAGGTGACCTCATTCTGTTTTAATTGCTTATTCACCCTTTTCAGTTTATCATTTTCAGCAATCAAGAATGTGTTTGTTGCATGATAATTTTGCATTTTATCAACACAATTAGGAGAACAAATAGAATACTCATCCTCAGAAGTTACCTCACTATCAGAAGAAGATTTAGCATCATCAGCAGTAGCTTTGCCTTTTCCTTTGTTGTTAGTTTTCAAGGCACATTCACTTTCACTTTCAGTTGCCCTTTCAGAAACTTCAATCTCGGCCATCAGAGCCTCATCAAATTCACCTTCAGCATCTTCAATTTTTGTTTCCCATTCACAGTTGCTCAGTTATTTTGACATTAAAGCAGTTGGAGCTTTCTTGGATTTTTCATCCTCCTCAATCATTTCAAATAATTTTACTCCACTGCCATTAGTTTTCTTCTTTTTTTCTTTTGGACACTCGCGAGCAAAATGTCCAAGTTGTTGGCAGTTATAACATCTTAGCTTTGCCTTATCAAATCCAACTTTCTTCCCAAACTATAACTCGTCTTTTCCAACTTTCCGAAGATACTTTTTGGCTCTTACATCGATCATGGCCATTTGCCATTGCAAATCCATATATTCTAAATCATCAGGAATTATTTGCACAAGATCCTCAACATCATGAACAACCGGTTGTAGCTTTCCAGTCACTAAAGCATCATAACTACTCATGAAAGCTCCAAACAATGCAATTTGATCCTCAGGAATTTGACCAGTTGCTTTCCCTTTCTCTCCAGCAGAATATTCTGAACCACAACAACTCTTATGCTTCTCAGATTTTGATCCACTGCTACCTTCACCATTTCCTGAAAACAATGTTGCATTGGCTGAACTTGTGCTATTAGGTTTGTCTGGATTATTCAACTCCCTCTTCTTTACAT
Source organism: Smallanthus sonchifolius (assembly GCA_023525975.1). Taxonomy (NCBI): domain Eukaryota; kingdom Viridiplantae; phylum Streptophyta; class Magnoliopsida; order Asterales; family Asteraceae; genus Smallanthus; species Smallanthus sonchifolius. Next base: position 18,775,667 of record CM042033.1, read on the forward strand.
CAAGTTCATAAGACTCTAACAGGAAATATATATCATCAAGAGTTTTGCTGTTCAAATCTGGAGTAGTGTTTTTTATCAGCTTGCACGGTATGCTCCATGTATCAGGTAAAGAATCAAGTAGCTTCTTACATAATTCATACTCCTCAAACTTAACACCCATCTTTCTCAACCTGTTGATCATTATAGTAAATCTTATGACTTGCTCACTCAGGGTTTCATTTTTATTGTAGTTAAACATATTATACTGCTTCAATAACAGATCAGTGCGACTCTCTTGCAATGCTGCATTTCCCTCAAATCTTAGACACAAAGCATTCCATAATCCTTGAGCTGTCTCATGATGCTCAAAATTCAGATAAAGTTCAGTCGAAAGAGCTAGAATGATTGATCCCAATGCCCTGTTGTCTCTTTCAATCAGCTTCTTATCCTCCTCTGAATACAAGTCTGGATCAACATATGGAGCTAAACTACCAGCATTTGTAGGCTTTGGCACATGAGGACCTTTTACTATGGACTCCCACAAAGTATGCTCAGTAAACATAAAGTAAGCTTTCATCACGATTTTCCAGTAAGAAAACTCTAAAATGGATTTTAGCATCGGTGGCGACTTTCCCACAACACGCTCAGTATCGTACACCTTTCCCGCCATTGCACAAACACAAGTAAACATAGGTCAAAATTTTGAAAATCTTCCAAGTAAAAACTTTTCGATCGAAAACTTTTCCGACCGGAAACTATTTTGATCAAGACTTTTTGGTCGAAAAGTCAAGATTTTGGGCATTATATATTTCGAATACTTCTGAGATTTTGGACACACTTTTCAGTCGAAAAAACTGCTGACCAAAAAGACTTTTCCATTGAAAAGAGATTTCGGCTCCTTCAACAAGACTTTTCGATCGCTTCTTCCCAAGAACACCAAAAATCAACCTGCAACAATCCAGATGCAAAATCAGACCTCCAAATCACTTGAAAACTTCCTTTCCATCAATTTTGACACTGAAAACTCAAAAATGGCGTGGAATAACACTATGATTCGAAAAAATTTGTTGAACAACCACTTGAATATCACGAGCTATAACCAACAACTCTGATACCACTTGTGAATCCATCTGATCCGGTGATAATCAAGTATCTTACACTCTGTAACATTCCTGGAAAGGCAAAATCAATCCAAGATCAACAATACCCGAGCAAATCGAATCAAGCACGAACAAGAATGAAAACCGCCACATAAACGAGATGTAACATCAAACACCATGATTCCATTGATAAAACTTGTAATTACAGTGACAAAAACTAGAGATAATACAAGATTTCTGAGATATCCAATCTGATTACAAAACATACAATGGAATAATCTCTCTCTATTCAAGTTCAAAACAATGAACTATATATAGGATAAAGATTTCGACCGAAATCTTCTGATCGAAAATGTTTTTAACCAAAAACGTTTTCTACCGAAAACTTTAAACTTGTACATTTACGCCTAAAATTTGATTTCTATGGACTACTAGGTTCCAACAAAGCTCGCTCTTTTGATGCCTTGATCACCTTGCAAACAACTTGAATTTAGAAATCATATGATCTCAATTCATTCACCAAATTGAGATTCAAGACACACCTATGATCTATAGATCAACACCCTAACTTAGTTTGGTTATTACAACCTTAAGCAAACCTCCAACATCCCATTTAAATCTTTCAACCCATATTGACCCGTTTGACACATTAAAGTCAAACTCGCAATCCACCAATTCATCATTTACCAATAGAGGTCTAACACTTACCCTAGACCTTATAGATTTCTCCAATTCTAAACTTGATTAATCATATCTTAATCAAGTTTCAAACCTCCCTAAAAAACATTCACCCATTATGACCCATTTGGGTTTTCACCCAAGTTACACCGAAACTCCATTTTATAATTCATCATAAAAATTGGGGCTTTATGGTTAGTTGTGTGTCTATTAACTCCCTAGACACTTACCCAACCTCAATTCAACATTCAAACATTCCCAAATTAAAAATCCTCAATTTTGATCATTAAGAACCCTAACTTTCAAATCATGAAATTGGATGAGGTTTCTTACCTAAAATTGTGTCTATCAACACCATAGACACTTATCCAACATCAATTTATCATTTAAACATCACTAGGATGAAAACCTCCAATTCACCCTAATTCTTGAATCATCAAATTGGATGTTTAGATGTTGTTATCTACCTACCATTACTTGTAATTAGTCCAGATTATCACTTTTAACAAGTTTCTAATCATCTAATTCACCCTCAATAGCCCTAACTCGGATTTCACCCAAAACCCACCAAGAACACGTCAAATGGTGTATACAATAGATGAAAGATTACTTACTTGATAGTTAGAGGAAGATGTGCACACCAAAATCCTCTAATCTCACATGTAAACACTATGATTTTCGATCTCATCTTCACACCTCTTCTTCTTCACTTGCAAAACACCAAGACACACCTTTGTGTGTGTGATTTACGATCCCCCGCTCCCCTTTTTAGCCAGATTTGGAAAATTTACAAAACAACCCCTAGAGTTGTAAAAATAACCCCTTACACCAAAACTAGTTAAATTAATATTTGCAACAAACCTCAAACTCTCCATTTTATTTATTTACACCCATTTAATATAATAGAATTATATTATAATAATAAATCGGAAGTTGGTTCGTTACAAATCATCCCCCCTAACTTTGGATTTCGTCCCCGAAACCCGCCACTATATACGTAACTTAGGGTAACAAATCGACATTACTCCTCTTTACTTTCTTAAGGTCACCTCCACCTTTTATTGTGCTTTCAAGGAACAATACTTGGTAGATCCGTCATTGCACAATTAATTATCTCCACTATCTAAGATAGTCAGCGGTTCGTCTACTTGATTCGAAACAATAACCTCATACACACCATGAGAAGCAACAACAACTTCTCTTGCCAAACATTTCTGTAAATAGACCACGTGAAATGTTTCATGCAGTATACTCGATTCCTCTAGTAACTCCAGTTGGAAATCCACACCATTATAGTTCATAAATTGGACGACCCAACAAAAAGGGGACTTAGCCTCCCATGTTTTCAAACCTGAAACACCTCATTTCAAGGGGAAACATTGATAGTACCAAGTTCCCACTTGAATATTAACACACCTCCTCCCTTTATTCGAGTAGGGTTTTCTATCACATCTTGAGCAGATTTGGAATCGCGCTCTCTTACAAAATTTTCTACCCCATGTCTTGAATCACATGTTTGATTCTATTTTCCAAGTAAATACCTCCACCCCAAAATATTCGATGTTCAACACCATCCACCATCTAGTAAATCGAACAATGACATGTTGATACTCCAATTGTAGCTAATTTGTCACCATGATAACCACGATCACCGACTTCCTTCAATTAGACAAGTGAAACCGACATCTCAATCTAACTCAAAAGATACGGTCACGCCATGTCGTATCACACTTTCCAATAAATCGACATTCCTCGATCATTCATAAGAGTAGGTTTCCTCCAAGAACAGGAATTGCATACTCTTTGGTCAAAAGACCCTCTACTTAACCAAATTGTAACATGTTACCATCTTTTTCATAGACTCTTGTAGTCATACTACTAAAAGCTTCTCTTACCACACATAGGTATATGAAGCTGTTGAGGCTTCCCACACAACCTTCCCGTAGCATTTGAGCGTAGTCCACAAGCCAACGAGATATTTGTCAACATTCTCGACTATGTCTCCTTCCACCTCTTGCCACCAAAAGTTTATGCTCCATAACCAAGCATGAATGTCACTCCATGAGTAAAGATTTCTTAAATTTATGAATCACCTCATAACAGTAGCCAATATGTTTGACAACTAAGAAATTCAGGTTCTATCACATCGTTTCTCCCACCTCATAATTGGAAGTTTCATAGCCTCCACACCAATCCATCCATTGAGGCTTATGGACTGAAATATTTCATACTGTTTGGAATTCAAGGATCCCATCATCTGCATACAATGCTCCTTTGAAGCTCAAAACTTCAATTCGACCATCTAATATTCATGCGCGTAAACAGACACCCGTTCTCTCCTCAAGTTATCTCCTTTAGCTTTTATAATCAAGCCCACAACCGTCTAGGATAATACGCGATAATCCTTACTCATTGCATAAGGACATAACCGAGTCTAAATACATGAGGCACCAAAATAAATAACAAAGCATACGGTCTCTACAAGTAAGGACATGACAATTGCCTTACTCAAATCCCCTTTCACAACCCTGAAAGGTAGCTCCTTATCGGTGACCCAACCCTCAGTTCATCTCCAACGACTAATTCATAAGTCATCCTTTGAGATTCAAGGATCTCAATAACACAATCCCCCTTTTGAAGTTGGAAGACTTCATTCTCAAACACCGTTGGTGAAGTTCTAAGACTTCAAGTACCACCTATGAAGTTCTAAGACTTCAAACACAACTTGCGAAGTTCTAAGACTTCAAACACCACTTACCCCTCGTTTACCACTATCTTTGATGGGTCAACAGATAAGCCTTCATAATTTCCACCTTATCCAAAATGGATTTCCACCAAAGACGAAATGGCACACCACAATCTCATGGTATCCGCAATGGATTTCATAACCATTTATGGGATATTAACCTCCTTTACATTTATCTGTTGGATCTAGGACCTAAGTCACTTTGTTCAACCCCGAAAATTGATGCACAACGTATTCTTCCATTCTTCAATTCTTAAGAATGGTTACACCCCAAAAAGATACACACGGATATAAAACCCTTAATTAACTTCTTCACAATTGGAACGTCAAGTATTCCATTGATCTGGTTGGTGTCAATGGTATAAGCCGGGTGCACACTAATTCATGCGCCATGTGTTTCACCGTCTCTAGATGAGAACAGGTCGACACGTCTCTTCTTAGTCACACATGACATTGATTCGGTCACTAAGTAACCACACAAGTTCCACTACAATCGTAAAACTCCATTCCATGTGATTGTTTCACCCGTAACCTACAATATTTGATTATACACTCGCCAAAAATTAATTGCCCAATGTTGATCACCTCCAAATCCGCTGATCTACATAGCTTCTCACCACACAAGTTACTAACCCATTCCTATAACCCATACGTTATACCCGACATGTGGGGTTCAAATACCCCAATCCCACCTTTTCCATCTATGAAGTTCAAAGAATTCAAACCACTAACTCACCCTACCTTGCATTCAACATAAATATACAATAACGCCATAAAATGTATAAGTAATTCTACAACTCTAAACATCATACGAAATTGTGAGGTTTATAGACCTCAAGCATCCACCCCTTGCATACAAACACCATATGTATTTTCACCAAATCTACAAGTAAACAAGTACGTGCAAAACACTTACGTGCATTTACTACCATATATCATTACTAAGTAAGTGCAAAACACTTACCTTTTGCTAAGAACGATCCTACTTGATCTAAAAGCTAGCTCCTTTAATGCCTTGATCACCTTGCAAACAACTTGAGATTCAAGACACACCTATGATCTAGAGATCAACACCCTAACTTAGTTTGGTTATTACAACCTTAATCAAACCTCCAACATCCCATTTAAATCTTTCAACCCATATTGACCCGTTTGACCCGTTAAAGTAAAACTCCCAATCCACCAATTCATCATTTACCAATAAGGTCTAACACCCACCCAAGACCTTATGGATTTCTCCCATTCTAAACTTGATTAATCATATCTTAATCAAGTTTTAAACCTTCCTAAACAACATTCACCCATTATGACCCATTTGGGTTTTCACCAAAGTTACACCAAAACTCCATTTTACAATTCACCATAAAAATTAGGGCTTTAAGGTTTGTTGTGTGTCTATTAACTCCCTAGACACTTACCCAAGCTCAATTCAACATTCAAACACCCTCGCCCCCCCTAATTTGGATCCTCAAGAACCCTAACTTTCAAATCATGAATTTTGATGAGGTTTCTTACATAAAATTGTGTCTATCAACACGATAGACACTTATCCAACATCAATTTATCATTTAAACATCACTAGTATGAAAACTCCCAATTCACCCTCAAGAACCCTAATTCTTGAATCACCAAATTGGATGTTTAGATGTTGTTATCTACCTCCCATTACTTGTAATTAAGCTAGATTATCACTTTTAACAAGTTTTTAATAATCTAATTCACCGTCAACAGCGCCAACTCGGATTTCACCCAAAACCCACCAAGAACACCTCAAATGGTGGATTTATTAGATGAAAGATTACTTACTTGATAGTTAGAGAAAGATGTGCACACCAAAATCCTCTAATCTCACATGTAAACACTATGATTTTCGATCTCAGCTTCACACCTCTTCTTCTTCACTTGCAAAACACCAAGACACACATTTGTGTGTGTGATTTGCGATCCCCACTCCCCTTTTTGACCAGATTTGGCAAATTTACAAAACAGTCCCTCGAGTTCTAAAAACAACCCCTTACACCAAAACTACTTATATTAATATTTGCGACAAACATCCAACTTTCCATTTTATTTATTTACACCCATTTAATATACTAGATTTATATTATAATAATAACTTGGAAGTTGGTCCGTTACAGCCGGGTCTCTCTTTTCATTTGGGACCTTGAGTATCTTAGACTCACAACCTCCCAAATGTATCAAGTATTTGTTTTCATTTCACGTATATGCTTGATTTATTCCCCAACCAGTCCTCACCATAAAAATTCATAACGGTTTCTCCACGATGCACTAAAAGGGTTTATATATATGAAGTACTAGCGGCGTATCCACCACCCATTTAATACTTTCGTAAGTACTCCGTTATTCCATTTTAGGGTTTAGACTCGTTCCATACTCATTCATATTGGCATGTATCATCTTGCATTCACGTATTTATATTCATCATGCATCACATATTCATGTGTTCATACATTCAACTATATCACATGTTCATACTCGTCATATTTTGTAAAGTGGGGCGATTATCCTTCCAGAGCAGTACCTCTAACGGAGATGTTCCTAGGAAAGATTGAAGTGTCCAGGAGGGATTTACACACCACACTTTCCTTAGACAGAATATTTCGTTTGTCAGATAACTACAAGCCGGTTAGAAGATCACCCATTCGTTTATCATATCTTTTCATCATTGACTTTTAGTATATACCCCTAGACATTCATAATGGTTTCATCATGAAGCATAAAAGAGATTTATATATAGGAAGTACCAGCGGTGTATCCACCACCCCTTGGATACATCATGACTACTCTATTATTCCAGTTTAGTGTTTAAACTAATCCTGTATTTCCCTGTACCCTGGTCTTACACATAACACATAACATATATCATTTAGTCACATAATCCACATAATCATGTCTAGGTTACGGGTCCGGTGTACTTACATTAACCTCGGGTAGTTCCTAAGTTCGTTCGTCTCTTAAATGCTTCTCCAAACTTGAACCGCACTCATAGCGTACCGCACTTGTATTTAAATGTACCGCACTGGGTCCCTTACTCATTCTCAAATTCGTGTGTGTGTATAGAATGTGGTTTGTGTTTAGATGTTTCCAAGGGAACGACCATGCAAATCTATTTATAAGCAACTTCTGAGTCCGTGACGGACCGTTACCAACTCGTGACAGTTTGTCACCATTTTCTTGATGATTATGCACTTGGCGACCACATAACGGACCGTTATCCTTCCATGACAGTCCGTCATGACCCCGTAACAGACCGTTACCCATCATGATGGCCCGTCATAGGGTTTACGTGTATCACTTCACCATGATGAGTAACAGGGCACATGTCACTCTCTAGTCAAACCCTTGCTCATCCCGTAACAGACCGTTATGATCCTGTGATGGTCCCTAACATCCCGAATTTCCAAATTTTTCATTTTAAACCTTGGGATTTGCTTTACTTATTGTTCTTGTTTCTTGAGCTTTGAATTTTGGGATGTTACAGTTCTCCCCCCCCTTAAATTAGGTTTCTTCCTCGAAACTTGTTAATCTTTAAATAATTGACGGTAACTCTTCCTCATTTCTTCCTCACTTTCCTAGGTCATTTCCGACCCTTTTCTCTTTTGTGTCTAGAATTTTGATAGGTTCTTCAACATAAGTCAATTTATCGTCAACTTTAATTTCTTCCAAAGGAACTTGTGTAGTTTTATCAGCCAAACATTTCCTTAAATAAGATACATGGAACGTGTTGTGTCTCTTATTCAATTCTTCGGGTAGCTCTAGCTAATAGGCCACTTTTTCGACTATTTTGATAATTTTGAAAGGACCAATGAATCATGGACTTACCTTTCCACGTTTCTAGGACCGGATTAGACCTTTACAAGGAGATACTTTTAACAAGACGTAATCTCCTTCTTAGAATTCTATTGGTCTACGTCTCTTGTCTGCATATGATTTCTACCTATCATGTGCAGCTTTCAAATGTGTTTTGATTAGGTTAAGCTTTTCAGCCGTAGCCTGAATGATTTCTTTAATTCCTAGTTCCTTCTGACCGACCTCTCCCCAACATACAGGAGTGCTACATTGTCTGCCATATAGCATTTTGTATGGTGGCATACCAATACTGGAATGGTAGCTGTTATTGTATGAGAATTTTGCTAACGGTAGATAATTATCCCAACTTCCACCGAAATTGATTATACAAGCATGCAACATATCTTTGAGGGTCTGTATCGTCCTCTCACTTTAACTGTCGGTCTGAGGATGATATGCCGTGCTGATTAACAATCTAGTTCCCATCTCTTTGTGAAACTTCTTCCAAAAACGTGAAGTGAAACAAGTATCTCGATCAGAAACAATCGAGACTGGCACTCCATGTCTTGAAACAATTTCTTTAATGAATAAATCATGTAACTTTTCTAAAAAGTATGTCTCACGTATTGCTAGAAAATGAGCACTCTTAGTTAGCCGATTTACAACACCCAAATGGTATCATAACCTCTAGCTGTTTTCGGTAGCTTGGTTATGAAATCCATAGTGAGATGTTCCCACTTCCATTCTAGGATTTCTAATGGTTGTAATCTCCTATATGGCTTCTGTTGTTCTACTTTAACTTGTAGACAAGTTAAGCTTTTTTCTACATATTTCATGATATCAAATTTCATTCCGGCCCACCAATAATCCTTGCGTAGATCTTGGTACATTTTCGTAGTACCCGGATGAATTGAATATCATGATTTATGAGCTTCATCAAGAATTATAAGTCTAAACTCACCTGATCGTCGTATTCACATACGACCAAATCGAGTCTTAACTTTATATTCATTCTCTTCAACAAATGTGTCCTAACCAACCATCCTTTCTTTCTTAACATTCTCACCTTTTAATGATTCGATTTGGCCGTCTCGAAGCTGGCTCATGAAATCAGGAGTTATTACTAACTTATATGCTTTACCCGAATAAGATGATGCTCTTCCTTGCGGGTTAGAGCATCAGCTAATACGTTAGACTTTCCGGGATGATATAAGATATCACGATCATAATCCTTGACCAGTTCCAACCACCGTTGTTGCCTCATATTTAAATCTTTCTGGTCAAAGAAATATTTGAGACTTTTGTGGTCTGTATAAATTATACACTTTATTCCATACATAGAATGCCTCCAGATTTTAGTGCGAATACCATCGCAGCTAATTTCAGATCATGAGTTGGATAGTTTACTTTATGTGTCTTTAACTGTCGGGAGGCATAAGCTATTACCTTTCCTCTTTACATTAAAACATATCCTAACCCAAGTTTTGAGGCATCAGAATATACCACAAAATCTTCTACCCCTTCTAGCAATGCCAGAACCGGAGCTTGTTTCAATCTTTCTTTCAGTGTTTGGAATGCCATCTTCTGATCTGCATTCCATTCATACTTCGAATTCAAGTTAGTTTAGTCAAGGGGGTGGCTATCTTAAAAAAGTCCTTGATGAACCTTCTGTAATAACCAGCTAACCCGAAGAAACTTCTAACTTCTGATGGATTCTTTGGTGGAGACTATTTCATTACAACCTCTACCTTTGCGGGGTCCACTGAAATGCCCTTTGCATTTATAACATCGCCCAGAAACTGAACTTCTCTTAACCAAAATGCATATTTTGAGAATTTGGCATAAAGTTTCTCCTTTCGTAAAGTACTAAGTACTTCACGAAGGTATTGTGCATGTTCTTTTTCATTCTTTGAATAAATCAGGAGATCATCAATGAAGACAAAAACAAATCTGTCTAACATTTTCCGACAAACTCTATTCATGAGGTCCATGAAAATTGCTAGAGCATTCGTTACTCCAAAAGGCATCACTATAAATTCATAATGTCCGTAACGAGTTTTGAATGCTGTTTTAGGCACATATTCTTGTTGTACTTTGACTTGGTGATAACCGGATCTTAAGTCAATCTTGGAAAACCAACTTGATCCTTGCAATTGATCAAACAGATCATCAATTATAGGTAAATGATACTTATTTTTGATAGTCAATTTGTTCAATTCATGGTACTCTATATACATACTTATACTACCATCTTTCTTCTTTACGAATAGAATTGGTGCACCCCAAGGGGATACACTTGGACGTATAAATCCCTTGTCAAACAACTCTTGCAGTTGTGACATCAATTCCTTTATTTCTGTTGGTGCTAACCGGTATGGATCTTTAGCTACCGATTTAGCTTTAGGAATCAAATCGATTTTGAATTCAATCTCTCTCTCAGGTGGAGTACCTGAAAGATCGTTTGGGAATACTTCTGGGAATTCTTTTACCATCGTAACTTGATTCAGTTCCTTCCTTTTCATCTTTACATCAGCTACAAACGCTAAGAACGCTTGGTGACATTGTCTTACGTAGTTACTTATCTTGGCCATTGTACATAACGTGATCTGGTTTCGTCGTTCGCCAATGACACTAACTTCCTTTCGTGTAAGCTTCGTGAATTGCATAATTTTTTGATTGCATATGACTGTTCCAGCGTGTGAAGATAACCAGTCCATTCCAATGATCACGTCGAATTCTTGTATCGGTGTCGAGATTAAGTCGACGAAATATTCTTCTCTTTCTATTAGTAGTCGGCAATCTCGACATATCTCAGTTACTACACAGTTTCGATCACTCGCGATTTCAACTTCTAATTCCTTAGCCAACTTACTTCTATTGAAGTTTCTAGAGTTCACACATTTTAATGAAATAAACGATCGACTAGCTCCGGTATTTAATAAAACACAAGCAGTTAGGGAATTCAAGAGTAATGTACCTGATACGATGTCAGGAACATCTTTTGCTTCCTCTGTGGTGATCTGAAAAGCTCTACCCTTTGGTTTTGGAGCATCGATTCTCTTTACTTCATTGTTTGCTACTCTTGATCCTTCTCCGGTCTTTTCTGTCTTAGATTTTAGTTCAAGACATTATCTGCTGAAATGTCCTGGTTTATAGCAGTTGTAGCACAATCTAGTTCCGCTCATACACTGCAATGTAGTGTGTCCAATCTTTCCACATGTATTACAAGTGGAAGATTTAAATCGACACTCCCCCGGGTGCCTCTTTCCACAAGTCTTGCAGTCATGTACACCTTTCTTTTGGGAGGAATCGCCTCCCAGCTTACGGAATTTAAACCTCTTAAGAGACATAGGAGAAGGATAACTCTATCCTTTCCTCTTTCCGTCTCTCTCAGCTTGCCTCTTGAGCTCAGTCTCGCATTCCCGAGCCCAATCAATCATCTCTTCCAAGTTTGCGCACTTGGATGGATGGATAAACTCTTTAATTTCGGTTTTCAAAACGAGATGGTATCTCGTCATCCACATTTCAGGGGTTATTAAAAAAGCCGGACAGAATCTGGATTTGTCAAAGAAGATGCCCGTGATTTCATCTACAGACTCTGTTGTTTGACGAAGTTAGAGAAATTCCTCCGTGATTCTTTCAATTGCCGCTCGAGGGAAATAGTGTTTAAGGAAAAGATCCCTCAACACTTCCCACCTCATATCTTTGATTCTGTCCCTACCTTTCTCTCTCTTCACTACTCCCCACCAATCATCAGCTCGCTCTTTTAATTGGTTGGTAGCGAAGGTAACCTCATCTTCCTTTTCACATTGACATGTATTGAACGTCGTTTCTATCGAGGCGATCCATCTCTGACTCTATAAAGGGCTAACAACTCCTTTAAACTCTAAAGGTTTGCATGTCATGAAATCCTTATACGTGCAACGAGTTGACTTCGTATCAACTTTTGGATTTCTTCCTTCTCCATTATGAGTGATATCTTTGTGTCTTTCGATCCAGCTCTCTAATGAGCTTTGTAATTCAGCTTGTAGGATTGGAAAATTTGCATTAAACGCCTTTCCTTCTTCTAATGCAATCTGTTTATGAATATTCTCTGAAACTTGTTCAATTTCATTTTCCTCAGGAGGTGGAGACTCAGCTCTCCTGTTACTCCCTTCATCACGTATTTCGTCATTATGATGTTAAGCCATCGTTTGCTGATACATGGCATCGTTTTAATCTCTCACTCGTTTACCCTAATCATATTCTAGGGTTTTACACTAAAGGAGTTTTATTAGTTTAACCCTATTAAAGTATTCTAGGGTTTCAAATAAGGCCCCAGCTATACATTTTACACATATGAACATTCATTCATGCATAATCACATTTCCGGCTTACTATCTGTCTACATAAGTTATCATATGATGTTTGCGATATCACGGGGTCCCATACACTAGCTCCCATACTGGCCAGGTATAAGGCAATGTATGTTACGCTTCATGATACTCCCAACTATCATATGGAGCTTATCTCATGCAAATTTTAGCCCACATATACTCACATATTTATGTTTAAGCACTTGAATTTAAACATACCCGCTTCCTTGGACGACCTCGTATTGAATCCCTATTTATATCACGAGCACTTATGGTTTGAGTTTAAGCATCTTTCCGATACTTATATCCCTCAAATCGTGCTCTGATACCAACCTGAAACACCCAACTTATTTCTTATTTTATCAGAGTATTATATTGCGGAAAATGGTTCCAATTTATCAAAACCTCGTCACTAAATGACCAAGCTATATTTTTCATTTATAAATATTATTTTACATGTACAATATTCTATTACAAAAGTCTATGGATTCTTTACTCCGTCCGGCCTGGTCCACAGGAAGCTCTATTCCATATGCTTATTTCCTACAGTGTTTGGAAAATATTTTTGAATTAGCTTACGCTAAGTAAGTACACTGCATCGTTCATTTTATTATGAACCCTTTAGGTTCTTATTATTGTTCAAATTTTCCAGGCTCTCGGCGCCCCGGTGACCATCTCCGGACGTACCTCCCACCACGTCATTCGTAAATTTTATGGGTGTGCTAACCCTCTCATGACCATCTTCGGACGTACCTCCGGTTATAGTATTAATTTCATTTATAGGTGTGCTAACCCCATCAAGACCATCTTCGAACGTACCTCCGGTCATAATATTGGCAAGTTTCTTATACTCGTTAGTATAGACCACTTGTATTTGTCACGAAGACTCATTTGCCATGAAGGCTCATTCAGTTCTTATACTCGTTAGTAATCTTTAGTTTTCTTCTTCTTTATTTTATTGAGATCCACCTTATAGGTCGGGTATCTCTTTTCATTTGGGACCTTGAGTATCTTAGACCCACATCCTCCCAAATGTATCAACATTTGTTTTCATTTCACATATATGCTTGATTTATTCCCTAACTAGTCCTCACCTAAAATCTTCATAACAGTTTCTCCACGATGCACTAAAAGGGTTTATATATAGGAAGTACCAGCGGCGTATCCACTACCCTTTTAATATTTTGTGAGTACTCCGTTATTCCATTTAAGGGTTTCGACTCGTTTCGTCATACTCATTCATATTGGCATGTATTATCTCGCATTCATGTATTTATATTCATCATGCAAAAAATATTCATGTGTTCATACATTCAACTATATCACATGTTCGTACTCATCATATTTTGTAAACTGTGATGATTATCCTTCCAGAGTAGTACCTGCAACAGAGATGTTCCTAGGAAAGAGTGAAGGGTCCAGGAGGGATTTATACACCACTCTTTCATTAGACAGAACATTCCGTTTGTCAGATAACTACATACCGGTTGGAAGATCGGTCGTTCATTTATCCTAGCTTTTCAACATTGTCTTTTACTCTATACCCCTAAACATTCATAGTGGTTTCACCACGAAATATCTAGGAGATTTATATATAAGAAGTACGAGCGGTGTATCCACCACCCCTTGGATACATCGTGACTACTCCATTATTACAATTTAGTGTTTAGACTAATCCCTTATTTCCCTGTACCCTTGTCTTACACATAAAACATATCATTTAGTCACATAATCCACATAATCATGTCTTGTGACACCCACATCCCGGCTCACCTGAGATGCCGGCCACTTGTCGGATTTACTCATGAACATATAGTAAACAAAGATCATACACAGCGGAAGACTTGGAAATACTATATTTATTTCATAAAACTTTGTCTTAATGTACATTCTAAAGAAATTACAAACATTTCTATTCTAATGCCAGCCTATCGGAGAATGCCAGATAGCCCATCAGATGCCTCTACACTAGCCCCTTGCCTTTACTATAGGAGGCTACATCTTTACCTGATACACACGCTTAAACATATGTCAGCTTACGCTGGTGAGTTTTAAGTTTTAGTCAAAATATCTTTGACCTCTGTCCCATACATAAATGGATTTATATGAAACGCATTTAAAAATCACATTAACTTCTTGCCTAAACATAATACTTTAAACTTGCACACTTGTCTATCCGAGGTCACGTTAACCTCCAAGCGGTCGTCACCACTTATACATACCCTTATACAAGGTGCATACTATATTCCACAAAGGAATGCAATATATGTCTACATTTTAAGTTGTAAGATATTATGTGGCATTTGGCCAGACGTGGCAAAACCTTTCCTTTCTTTACAGGTCAATATGGTCAAAATGTTTGACATGGCAAAACATGCCAAAACTCTATCTCTTTCTCTTTACTCTTTGTCAAGACAATAAATGTCAAGACCTCTACAAGTCAAGGTAAAACCATGACTCCTTTGTCATTACTTATCTGGGCTTATCATGATAAGTTCTAAAACGTTTTACGTGTCAAAACCATTTTCTTTCTCAAAATATTTTTAATGTGAAATCATGCCAAAAGGCAAGTTTCCATTCTAACCATTCCTTTCAAAACTAGTCCCTAAATCCTTGTAAAGGTTTCTCCATGGTATATCAAAGAAGACAAGATGGTTATCTTCCCAGAGTAGTACCTCCAACAGAGATGTTCCTAGGAAAGAATGACGGGTCCAGGAGGGATTTATACACCACTATTTCCTTAGACAGAACATTTTGTTTGCCTGATAACTACATACTAGTCGGATGGTTACCCAACGCTTATTTGACATCTCATGAATACTTTGTTACTTAGTTTCAAGATTTAGACATGTTTTATACATAACCTCTTGCAACATGAATGCAATCCCAAATATTTAAATCAAGGTATATAGCATTTATATAAATATTTCTAGCATGCATACCGGCCGAAAACATTTAAAGTAAAACATTTAAAAAGGGCCTCATAGAACTCACCTCTAATTTCGTTCTCCTTCACACAATTATTTCGTGCTAATGTAACTAGCACACCGACTTGTATTAATGTCCTAAGTCATCGTAACATTACTTAATCATAAGTTCCTAGCTTAGTGAAAGTAACCAAGACTTTATGAACTAGTCGGAACCTTACCTCCGAACTATCTTTTGCGTATTGGAACTGAAAAGCTGGAGACCGGACTTTTCTACGCAAACCGGGACTTCTGGGCATGCTTACCGAGGCTAACTATGTATTTTGTATGTGTGTTTGCTGTGTAGGATGGTCTAAAACCGAGCTCATTGTCCATCTATTTATAGGGTGCTCGACGGGTCCGTGGTAGACCGCTAAACCATAGGGTGACGGTCCGCCACCCGTTGAGGCCGCTTATTCAGGATTGTGGCACACGTAGCAGACCGCTATGCTCTATCGTGACAGTCTGCTAAGGATTATTGTGGCTGACAGACAGCTAAGGATTCAATGACGGTCCGCTATAAGGTTCCACACGTCCGCTAGTCAGCTGACACGTGTCACCTCATCATTATTCCCTTGAGCCCTACGTAGCGGACCGCTATCCCTTTGGTGGCGGTCCGCCACCTGTCTAACTTTCAAAATTTTCACTTTTAGTCCCTGAAATTCGGTTCAATTATATTCTAACCTCTTATACCTTAACATATAGTCTTTTCAACCCCCTAGAGTTTCATCAATTGATCATTTTAGTCCTTAAATTTGTATTTCTTAAAAAATGGGATGTTACAAATCTATCCCCCTTACAATGGTTTCGTCCTCGAAACCTACCACTTACTTGAATAAGTAGGGATAAGTATGCCTCATCTCTTCCTATGTCTCCCATGTTGCTTCAGATCCCTTTCGATGTTGCCACCGAACTTTAACTTGCTTGATTACTTTATTTCATAATCTCTTTTCCTTCCAGTCGAGTATAGCAACTGGCTTCTCGACATAATTCAACCTTTCGTCTACCTCTATATCATTCAGTGGTAAATGAGAGGTTTCGTCTGCCAGACACTTTCGTAAGTGCGATACATGGAATGTTGAGTGGATTCCACTCAACTCTTCTAGAAATTCCAATCTATACGCAACCTTCCCTACTCGAGCTAAATTTTTAAATGGTCCAATAAATCTTGGACTCAACTTCCATCTCTTTCTGAATCTAATGATTCCTTTCCACAGAGATACTTTTAGCCGAACGTAGTCTCCGACTTGGAACTCTATCGGTCTTCGTCTTTTGTCTGCATAGGACTTTTGTCTATCCTGGGCAGCTTTCAGACGAGCTTTAATCTAATCTAACTTTACACCTGTCGCTTGGGCAATTTCTTTACTTCCCAACTCTTTCTGTCCAAGCTCTCCCCAACATACGGGAGTTCTACATCTCCTTCCGTATAACATCTTGTATGGTGGCATGCCAATAATTGCATGATAGCTGTTGTTATATGAGAATTCTACCAAAGATAGATGACTATCCCAAATTTCACCGAAGTCAATAATGCAAGCACGCAACATATCCTCAAGTGTTTGTATTGTTCTTTCACTTTGTCCATCCGTTTGAGGATGATACGCCGTGCTAATCAATAACTTATTTCCCATTTTTTCATGGAACTTCTTCCAGAAACGTGACGTAAAACGTGTGTCTCTGTCAGATACAATTAAAACCGGCACTCCATGCTGTGAAACAATTTCTTTGATAAATTCCTCTGCTAACCTTTCTGAAGAGTATGTCTCACGTATTGGTAAGAAGTGTGAACTCTTAGTCAATCTGTCTACTATCACCTATATGGTATCATAACCTTTAGCTGTTTTTGGTAGCTTTGTTATGAAGTCCATAGTGATATGCTCCCATTTCCATTCTGGAATATCTAGTGGCTGTAATCTGCCATAAGGCTTTTGATGCTCTGCTTTGACTTGAGAAGAAGTCAAGCATTTGGCCACATATTTCATGATATCGAATTTCATGCCGGGCCACCAATAATCTTGGTGTAGATCTTGGTACATTTTTGTAGTACCTGGATGAATCGAATATCGTGATTTAAGAGTTTCATTCAGAACTTTAACTCTAAATTCACCCATATGTGGTATCCATATACGGCCGAATCGAATCTTAACTCCATACTCATTTTTCCAAGTATTTCTCTTGTCCATCCATTCTTTCTTTCTTAACATTCTCTGCTTTCAATGCGTCTATTTGAACATTCCTAAGCTGAGTCATAAATTCAGGAGTTACAACTAACTTATATAACTTCACCCTGATAGGATGCTCTTCCTTACGGCTTAGAGCATCTGCCACTACATTGGCTTTTCCTGGGTGATATAGGATTTCACAATCATAATCCTTTATCAGCTCTAACCATCTTTGCTGCCTCATGTTTAGATCTTTTTGCTCAAAGAAATACTTTAAGCTTTTATGATCTGTGTAGATTGTGCACTTAACTCCATACAGATAGTGTCTCCATACTATAAGTGCAAATACTACAGCAGCTAACTCTAAATCATGAGTCGGGTAGTTAGATTCATGGGGTTTGAGTTGTCTTGAATCATAGGCTATAACCTTGCCTCTCTGCATTAATACACACCCCAGTCCCTGATACGAAGCATCAGATTAAACTACCAGATCCTCTGTCCCTTCTGGTAAAGACAAAATCGGAGCTTGAGTTAATTTCTCCTTTAGATTTTGGAAAGCACTTTCTTATTCTGTTCCCCATACAAACTTTGTCTCCTTCTTTGTGAGTTTTGTCAATGCGGTAGCAATCTTGGAGAAATCTTCAATAAATCTTCTATATTAACCAGCCAAACCTAAGAAACTGTGAATTTCTTTAGGTGTCTTTGGCGGGTTCCATTTCTTTACAGTTTCTATCTTTGAAGGATCTATAAGAATACCTTCTGCGTTTATTACGTGACCTAAGAATTGAACTTCTTGGAGCCAAAACGCACATTTAGAGAATTTTGCATATAACTTTTCTTTTCTAAGTGTTTCCAGTACTTCCTTGAGATGACATGCATGATCCCCTTCATTATTTGAGTAGATTAGAATATCATCAATGAACACGATCACATATCGGTCCAACATTGGTCGACAAACCCTATTCATGAGGTCCATGAATGCAGCGGGGGCATTAGTCAAACCAAATGACATTACTAAGAACTCATAATGTCCATATCTTGTACGAAAGGCTGTTTTTGGAATATCTTCATCTCTAACCTTCAACTGATGATACCCCGATCTTAGATCGATTTTGGAGAACCAGCTTGCTCCTTGTAATTGATCGAACAAGTCATCGATCCTAGGTAATGGGTATTTTTTCTTGATGGTAAGTTTGTTCAACTCTCGGTAGTCTATGCACATACGCATACTACCATCCTTCTTCTTCATGAAAAGAACCGGAGCACCCCAAGGTGAGATACTAGGTCTAATAAAACCTCTGTCTAACAACTCTTGAAGTTGTGACATTAGTTCCTTCATTTCTGATGGAGCTAATTGATAAGGTGCCTTAGCTACAGGTTTAGCACCAGACACTAAGTCGATTCGAAACTCCACTTCTCTTTCGAGAGGTATTCCTGGTAATTCTTCGGGAAATACATCAGGAAAGTCACATACTACTGGCACGTCTTTCAATTCTTTAGTTTTCACTTGAGAATCAATAGCATAAGCTAGGTAGGTCTCACTGCCTAGACTCATAAATATCACAGCCTTCATCATAGAGATGATTCTAACGACTGATCTTATTTTATCACCGTGGATGGTAATCCTGTTACCGTCAGGAGTCAGCATTTGAACTGCTTTTAGGTTACAAATGATCTGGGCATCGTTTGCTGCCAACTAGTCCATTCCCAGGACTACATTAAATCCTTCGATGATCATAGGATATAGTTTAACAGGGAATCCGTGTCCTTCAAGATTGATGAAACAATCTTGAATGACACCTTCATCGTTTTCCTGATAGCCGTTTCGACTTCAAAGGTTTCACTGAATCTTATGGTAGGTCTAGCTAAAAAAGAATAGAAATCTAAGGATACAAAACTTCTACTAGCTCCTGAGTCAAATAACACAATAGCAGGTATGTTATTAACAAGAAATGTACCTGATACTACATTAGGAAGTGTCTTAGCTTCTTCTGTCGTCAAGGTATAGGCCCTACTCTTGGCCTTTGGGGCTTCCTTCTCCTTTCCATCTGTAATCAAAACTGGTGCTGAAATCTTCAGGGTTGGGCATTCTATGATTCGGTGTCCGAGCTCTCCACACTTGTAACACCTCATTCCTGACTTATTTGGGCAATTGGTGGCTATATGCCTTGGCTTACAACAATTGTAGCAAGTATTTGTCCCATACTACATTCTCCATTGTGTTGTTTACCACATTTGGTACATTTAGAACCACCACTATGTTCCTGCTTCTTTCCTCCTCCTCCACCTCCTTCATTCTTCTTGTTCTGATTTTTAGAAATGTCAGACCATTTTCTCTTTGATTCCACAGGGCGGGAACCGAAGACTTCATCGTACATTGTCGAAGAAAGTTGTATGGCAGATCGAAAAGTCTTCAAGTCTGAAGTCTTTACCAACCTCCTTATCTCGGATGGTAAACCCTGCACGTATCGCTTAATGCGTACAGATTCAGGAGTTATCAGATGGGGTACTAAACGAGCCATTCTATTAAACTTGGTAGTATACTCTCGGTGAGTCATACTACCAGCTTCCAATCTAAGAAAATCTCTTTCGAGTTTTTCCATCTCATTATCTGGACAGAACTCCTCTATTAGTAATCTTTTCAACTCTTCCCAAGTCATCCGGTCAATAGCTTTATCTCCCAAAGCTATGACTAAGTTTTCCCACTAGCACAAAGCTTCTGAAACAAATGAGTGGGCTGCATACTTGACCTTCTGATCGTCTCTACATTCACTGATCTTGATAACTGCTTCTATCTCTCTTATCCATTGATGAGTAACAGTGGTATCCTTAGTTCCTCTAAACTTAGGAGGGTTTCCGTCTTTGAACGCCTTGTAAGGACATCCCTTCTTTCCTTTCTTATGAGGTCTTGCCTCATATGAATCATTAGATTCATAATCATACTCATCCTCAACATCTAGCTAATTAGTTCTTTCTGTCGGTTGAGTCTCATCATTCTTCTTTCTATTTTCCTCTAAGTTTCTCAATAAAATTGGCATAGCCTTATCTAGTGCTTTGGCAACAGCCATGTCTACAAGATTCTTAAGTTGTGGATCTACCATAGGCTCTTCTACCCGTTCTTCTCTCTCTACATGTTCTATCTCTGGTTCGGCATTGGTGGTAAACCGTGTTTGCCTTCTAGGAGTATTGGGATTAACCCTTCCTCTTCTTCTGCCTTTACCTCTACCAACCATTTCTTTACAAAAATATATGGAATGTTTTAGTATTCGCATGATGGATTGCTAGCAAGAACACAAGTGTATTGTAAACATTAATAACTGTGGCCACGGCGAAATTAATCATTTACGCCACTTTCGGTGCTCTATTTATCCTTTTATCAGGTTCCTACTAAATATCCCTACCTTTTTTCCTTTCTCTATCTTTAGCATTAGGCTATCTTAACTGGCATCTCTACTGGCATTCTCACAGTCCCTTAATCTTAGTTTAAGTTTAGATACTTGGGCAAGTATCTAAATCTCTTAAACTACAGCTTGGATACCAACTTTTGACACCCACATCCCGGCTCACCTGAGATGCCGGCCACTTGTCGGATTTACTCATGAACATATAGTAAACAGAGATGATATACAGCGGAAGACTTAAAAATACTATATTTATTTCATAACACTTTGTCTTAATGTACATTCTAAAGAAAGTACAAACATTTCTATTCTAATGCCAGCCTATCATAGAATGCCAGATAGCCCATCAGGTGCCTCAACTCTAGCCCCTTGCCTTTACTGCAGGAGGCTACGTCTTTACCTGATACACATGCTTAAACATATGTCAGCTTACGCTGGTGAGTTCTAAGTTTTAGTCAAAATATCTTTGACCTCTGTCCCATACATAAATGGATTTAGATGACACGCATTTAAAACATCACATTAACTTCTTGCCCAAACATAATACTTTAAACTTGCACACTTGTCTATCCGAGGTCACGTTAACCTCCAAGCGGTCGTCACCACTTATACATACCCTTGTACAAGGTGCATACTATATTCCACAAAGGAATGCAGTATATCTCTACATTTTAAGTTTCAAGATATTATGTGGCATTTGGCCAGACGTGGCAAAACCTTTCCTTTCTTTACAGGTCAATATGGTCAAAATGTTTGACATGGCAAAACATGCCAAAACTCTATCTCTTTCTCTTTACTCTTTGTCAAGACAATAAATGTCAAGACCTCTACAAGTCAAGGTAAAACCATGACTCCTTTTTCATTACTTATCTGGGCTTATCATGATAAGTTCTAAAACGTTTTACGTGTCAAAACCATTTTCTTTCTCAAAATCTTTTTAATGTGAAATCATGCCAAAAGGCAAGGTTCCATTCTAACCATTCCTTTCAAAACTAGTCCTTATCCTAAATCCTCGTAAAGGATTCTCCATGGTATATCAAAGAAGACATGGTGGTTATCTTCCCAGAGTAGTACCTCTAATAGAGATGTTCCCAGGAAAGAATGACGGGTCCAGGAGGGATTTATACACCACTCTTTCCTTTGACAGAACATTCTGTTTTCCAGATAACTACATATCGGTTGGATGGTTACCCAACGCTTATTTGATATCTCATGAATACCCCGTTACTTAGTTTCAAGATTTAGACATGTTTTATACATAACCTCTTGCAACATGAATGTTATCCCAAATATTTAAATAAAGGTATATAGCATTTATGTAAATCTTTCTAGCATGTATACCGGCCCAAAACATTTAAAGTAAAACATCTAAAAAGGGCCTCATCGAACTCACCTCTAATTTCCTTCTCCTTTACACAATTCTTTCATGCTAATGTAACCAACACAACGACTTGGATTAATGTCCTAAGTCATCGTAACATTACTTAATCATAAGTTCCTAGCTTAGTGAAAGTAACCAAGACTTTAGGAACTAGTCGAAACCTTACCTCAGAACTATCTGTTGCGTATTGAAACCGAAAAGCTGGAGACCGGACTTTTCTACGCGAACCGGGACATCTGGGCATGCTTACCGAGGCTAACTATGTATTTTGTATGTGTGTTTGCTGTGTGGAATGGTCTAAAATTGATCTCATTGTACATCTATTTATAGGGTGCTCGACGGGTCCTTGGCGGACCGCTAAAACATAGGGTGACGGTCCGTCACCCGTTGAGGCGGCTTATTCAGGATTCGGGCACACGTAGCGGACCACTATGCTCTATCGTGACGGTCCGCTAAGGATTATTGCGACTAGCAGACCGCTAAGGATTCAATGACGGTCCTTTATTGGGTTCCACGCGTCCGCTAGTCAGCTAACACGTGTCACCTCATCATTATTCCCTTGCGCCCTATGTTGCGGACCGCTATCCCTTTGGTAGCGGTCCACCACCCGTCTAACATTCAAAATTTTCACTTTTAGTCCCTGAACTTTGATTCAATTATATTCCAACCTCTTATACCTTGGTATAATGTCTTTTCAACCCCCTAGGGTTTCATCAATTGATCATTTTAGTCCTTAAATTTGTATTTCTGAAAAATTGGGATGTTACATATCTGGGGTAGGAGTCTAGTGTACTTACATTATCCTCGGGAAGTTCCTAAGTTCGTTCCTCTCTTAAATGCTTCTCCGAACTCGAACCGCACTCGTAGCGTACCACACTTGTACTTAAACGTACCGCACTAGGTCCCTTGCTTCTTCTCAAATTCGTATCTGTGTATGGAATATGGTTTGTGTGTTTTGATGTTTCCATGTGAACAGCCATGCAAATCTATTTATAGGTAACTTCTGGGTCCGTGACGGACCGTTACCAACTCGTGACTGCCTGTCACAGTTTTCTTGGTGACTACACACGTGGCGACCACGTAACGGACCGTTATCCTTCCATGACAGTCTGTCATGACCCGTAACGGACTGTTACCCATCATGACGGTCCGTCATAGGGTTTACACGGGTCACTTCACCATGATGAGTCACATGACACGTGTCACTCTCTTTTCAAACCCTTGATCTTCCCGTAACGGACCGTTACCGTCTCATGACGGTCCGTTACAGCTCGTAACGAACCGTTATCATCCCATGACAGTCCATCACAACCCGAATTTCCAAATTTTTCATTTTAAACCTTGGGCTTTGCTTTACTTATTGTTCTTGTTTCTTGAGCTTTGAATTTTGGGATGTTACAATATAACACATAAGTAAATAACATTACAGTTACTGATATCACCTAGTGTTATCAAAGATCTAAAGATTTAAACATTTAAGGATAAAAAGTAAAATAAAATATTTATTTAACAAACGATCTTGTAAATCCAGTCACCGACGGGGTAAGCTTCTTGTATATCTAGTCACCAATGGGCAGCCAATGGTGGTTCAATCCTTTTGATTCCAATGAAACCCTGCACAAGGAACAACGCGTTAGGGCGCTACAAGGAGGGGATAATCCCTGTATCGGCCCTCCGGCGTGAGAATAAGTATCTCCAGAGAGGAAAGGAGGTAAGTGAAAGTGTGAAGGGAATGAATGAATATACTTGAGAGGTGATGTGTTATTTATAGTGGATAGGATACTACGGTGCCACTTTCCTAGGGCTGACCTGGCATGAATGCTATTGGTGGAAAGGTCCCAATCAAGAATATCCTCTTGGTCCCCTAACTGATAACTGTTAGTGGAAACCTTGCCTTATGCGGTGGGCCCACTGGAGTGCATGGAAGTGTCTCTTCTTGTGGGACATCCTCTGCTCATTCTGTGGGGTATCCTTTCGTACTCGCAGACGTTCCTGTCCTTTTATGAAGTACTGTCAGAAGTAGGTTCCTTCCGTCGCAAGAAACATTCCGCGGGGTGAATGGACTTCCCCGAGGGAACTGACGTCTTCAAGTCCCCTAGTCCAAAGTTATGCGTAAGTATTTGCGCTTGGCTTTGGACTTGAATAACGTTCCAAACTCTTCGCTCACTACTTTATGCTTGTAAATTTTTGAATTTCTTCATGCGCGCTATGAGATTAGGTATTTGGTGAGTGATGGGACGTTTGACTTTATCGGATGACGCAGGGTTATCAGGTGTCATTATTACTTTCCTTTTTGCAGGTGTATGGGACTCGCTCTTGTACTCTCTGCCCGTCGTTCACGATTCTCCACCTGACTTGTGGCTTCCTAATTGTTTTTGGGCCCACGCGTTACACGCCTTTTCACGTCCCTCTGTCTCGCATTTAATGCGAAGCCTATAAAAGGGGAGCTTAGGGCTTCCGTTTCCATCCTCACCCTCTCCTTCTGTATTTCTCTTCTCTCCTTCCCCTTTTCACTCTGTCTTTTCTCTCCTCCACACCCATGGCGTCCACTACCAGCAAGGGTAAAGGTAAGGGTAAAGGTAAGGGTAAAGGATCCAATGCATCTCTTATTGAGTCTACTTGCATAAAATGGACCCGGGATGATTTTGAAAAGCTTTGTGAGGCTTATTGCATTGACCAAGAGTAGGAACCGGAGCTACCGGCGGCCGGGATATCTGCTACCGACGTTCCTGATGGCAAAATTGCCCTTTATGACGCCTTCTTCTTACACTGCAACTTCTGTATTGCTACCACTAAGTTTATTGGAATTCTTCTTACTTTCTATCAGGTGCACATTTCTCAAATGCACCCCATGGGTCTTTGTCGTGCCACCCACTTCGAGTTTAGCTGTCGGAGTCAAGGAGTTGAACCGACTTGTGTCCGTTTTAATGTGTTTTACAAGATGGTACATCGTTATATCTGGTTTTCTTTTATCGGTCAAGGGGAGAAAGTCAAAAGTCATATTACCAAAGCCACCTTGAGCTTTCATGACTGGGGTGAACGCTTTTTCTTTATCAAGAAAGAAGTGATCCCTTTGGTCATGAACATTCGTTCTTCTACTGATTCCTTTGTGGAGCCAGAGATTGAGAATTTTAAAGGTAAAGATTGGTATACTAAGCTTATTTCCAGCACTGCAGAGATACAATCCCTCCACGAGAGTGCCTTGGTGGCCGTGGGGATGAGCCAGATCTGGAAGTGTGCTGGAAAGGTTCCCTACTACTCCATTGGTGGTCAAGGTATGATATTAATTACTATTCCTTTCCATTCCTACCGTTTCTTACTAGCCCTTGCCTTGCAGCTGTGGACAGTGTTTACGGCACCCTTTTTGATGATCCTCAAAGGAAGATGGTCTGGCAAGACCTAGCGCCTGGCGAGCCTGCTATCTTAGATAGATGGGCGGACAACTTCTTGTTCCTTCATGCCATGGATAGTGACGCTAGCCGCCAAGAGACTTCAGGTGAGGCTTCTTTCCTTAATCCTAGACCTCTTAATTCCATTAGTTCTGCCGGGGAGGCATGTGTGATTATATCTACCGATGAACCTTCAGGCTCATCCAGTGAGGAGTCTCTATTGATTCGTCATAAGCGACGCGTAGGTCCCGACGCTGAAAGAGAGTCTGTTGATAGTTCTATGGCTAGTGATCACGGGGATGGTGACACAAGCCAAAAATTGAAGAGGTTGGTGAAAAGAAAGTCTTCTTCATCCGAAGAGAAGGTGCTCCATTCCTCGCGGGGCAAGAAGCAGAGATTATTTGATCCTCTTAAGCTCGCAGAGGAGGCCGCCCTTGGTACGCGTCCTCCTTACTATTATTTGTTTTATTCCTTAAGTGTCCCAATTTTAACTTCGTTCCTTTTTAGCAAGCTTGGCGCAGAGGCCCCAGGTCTCTCGGTCAGGTGAGCCGCCTAAGGATGCCCCTCCTGCGCCTTCCCCCCTCGTCAATCTTAAATTATTGCTCCTGACCATCCAACTGGTGAGTTACTGGGGTCGTACCTGGTGACCCCAAGATTGTGGATTTAGAAGACCCTACCTTTACCAGGCCTAATCCTTTCCAACAATCATTGGGTTCCACGGGAGTTACTTTTTCTGCTCCACATGGTATGCCGACTACTAGGACTTCCATGCCCGAAGGTTCGTCCGCGGACCCCGTTCATATGCCAAACTGGTGGGTTACTCAATGGATCCGCCGGGTGGACCCTTCCATCTGCAATAACTTTATCAGGTTGTCCCTCCTTCCTGTCGAGCGTTTATTTCAGAGAAACCGCCTGCACAGTCAATTAAAGAATCAAGTGTCTAGAGATGTAGCCGGTACCTTGGCCTCAGTGTCGGAATTATTAAGGGACTGGGAGACGCTTCACGCCGAGCGGGTTAACTATGAAGATCTTAAGCGGGAGGTGGAGGAAACTCGACGAAGTATTGAGAAGACAAAAAAGCTGGAGTGGGAGCTGTCCTCGATGAGGGAGGAGGCCTCTCGTGCCAGAGAGCAGCATTTAAAGGCTCCTGTGGATTGGAAAGTTGCTTGCGATCTTTCCAACCAGAAGCTTGCCCAAGCTGTGGAGTCTAGCCGCCAGGCTACGACCCGTTTGGGTAAGTTTGAGGCCACCCATCAAGAGCTCCTCGATTGGCTTGCCAAGAAAGATACTGAGAATGTCTCCCGGGATGCTGAGATAGCTAGCCTTCTCGCCCAACTCAAGGAAGCTATAGAAGGCCGGGAGATCGAAACCGTGCAAAGGGTGGCTATGGAAGGTGATGTTCGAGAACTTCATGCCGACCGTCATTGGTTACTCACTAAGTGCATCCCTCAAACTGTCGACATGATCAAGAGTTGTCCTGAGTTCCAATAGGTTCTATCACAACTCCTTACTGCAAATAAATTTCTAGGGCGCCAATAGGGTTTTGAGTAGGGTCTTAGGTTTGTGGAGGAGGGGATTCCCAAGGCTGACTTTCCCCTGTTTGATGTGAACTGCCAGGAAGGGTTGGATGAGAAGACCATTGAGTTTGATATCACATCTTTTACCATTCTTAGCGAGATCACTGCCGGCGCCAATCATGACAACCTATCTTATCTTCCTTGTGTCCGGCCTGCATGCCGTGTATGACCCTTGGGTCTTGTTTCTCCTTTTATGGCATGCGTGCCACGTAATTCAGGCCTACGTGCCCCTTTTGGTTTAGAACATTATCCCTTGTTATCTATGAATATTATGTTTGCCTTAATTTTGGTTATTTGTGAAAATAGCACTTGTTTGTCATGTGTCTTTTGGTTTGTCTGTCTATTTGACTTTGCGCCATGAGCTTTGTCGTTAGAGGCAAAGACTTTAGGCCTTATGTGCGCGCCTGTATATCAGGCGGCGTGTAATGTCATGGGCTTTGCCGTTAGGGGCAAAGACATTAGGTCTTATACGCGCGCATGTGGCTTAGGTGGCGTGTAATGCCGTGGGCTTTGCCGTTAGGGGCAAAGACTCTAGGTCTTATAAGCACGCCTGTGTCTCAGGCGGCGTGTAATGTCATCGACTTAGGGGCAAAGAATTTAGGTCTTATGCGGGCGGCTGTGTCTCTGGCGGCGTGTAATGTCTTGGGCTTTGCCATTAGGAGCAAAGACTTTACCTCTTATGCACGCACCTCTGTCTCAAACGGCATGTAATGCCGTGGGCTTTGCCGTTAGGGGCAAAGACTTCAGGTTTTATGCGCGCGCCTGTGTCTCAGGCAGCTCGTCATGCCGTGGGATTTTTCGTTAGGGGCAAAGACTTTAGTTCTTATGCGCGCGCCTGTATGTCAGGCGGCGTGTAATGTCGTGGGCTTTGCCGTTAGGGGCAAAGACTTTAGGTCTTATGCGCGCACCTGTGTCTCAGGCGGCGTGTAATGCCCTGGGCTTTGCCGTTAGGGGCAAAGACTTTATGTCTTATGCGCACGCCAGTATATCAGGCGGTGTGTAATGCCGTGGGCTTTGCCGTTAGAGGCAAAGACTTTAGGTCTTATAGGTGTTTACAAATATATGTCACAAAGAATACGTGTTAAATCATAAATGCGAATCTTTTCATTAAAAACATAAAAAAACTGTTCTTACAAGTAGGCGACATAATTGTTTTGCGTTCCAGGTTCTAGGCACCTCCTTTTCATCCAACTGGTTCAGCGTATAGGCGCCCTTCCCCAATGCCCCACGGATCATGTACATGCCTTCCCATGTTGGACTTAGCTTCCCTGTGTTTTTCGCGCGGCTTGCCTTGTTGCTTCTTAATACAAACTCTCCTTTTTTGAAAGCATATTCATGGACTCTCTTGTTGTATGTTTTTTCTAGTTTACGCTTGTACCTGGCCTCATTGATGATCGCCGTCTCTCTATGCATTTCCAGGACGTCCAAATTGAGTCTTAGTTCTGCTTCATTATCTCCTTCCTATGCATTCAGTCGCCGCGCGGTCGGTATTCTGACCTCCGCCGGTATCATGGCTTCTGTGCCATATGTTAGGCTGAAAGGAGTTTCTACGTTACTGCTTTTTGGCATCATCCGGTGGGCCCTAGGACGTGCGAAAGTTCTTCTAGCCTTCCTTCCTCTTCTAGGCGTGTTTTTATTCCTTCCACTATGCTTCTGTTTGCCCACTCTACCTGTCCGTTACATTGCGGATGTGCCACAGAAGTGAACACTTGTGTGATTTGTAATTCCGCGCACCATTATTGTATAGTTTTGTCCGTGAATTATTTCCCATTGTCGCTAACAATGTAAAGTGGAAGGCCAAAACGACAAACTATGTGTTCCCAGATATTTTTTTGATGTTGGTTGCCGTAATGGTGGCCAGGGTTTTCACCTCAACCCACTTGGTAAAGTAATCGACAGCTACTACCAAGAATTTTACGCACCCTCGTGCATCTGGGAATGGGCTTACCAAATCAATACCCCACTTCTGGAATGGCTATGTTGCCGATACTAGAATGAGGTTATTTTTTGGCCTATGCACCATTGGCGCGTGCCACTGGCAGCTTTGGCACTTTCTTAATTCCTCCGTGGCGTCCACATGCATCCCTGGCCAATAGTAGCTGGCATTCATCAACTTGGCTACCACTGCGCGTGGACCGGCGTTCTAACATCCTAGATTTTCTGGTATTATTTTATTTTATATAATAATAACACTTCATTTCAAACCCGTACTTACCACATTAATTATTATTCTAACGTATATTAATTCAAATTTTCAACCTTGCAATAACATATTATTTTCTATTATTTATATGTAACATATATAAGCATATTTATTTAAATATATATATACCTTGTTATAATAACTACGAGCTTTAAATCATGTATTTTATATTTTATGTATATATATATATGTATTTATTTATAAATATATGTAAATATATATATATATATACATATATATATTTGGTTACAATAAATAAATTATTTATACAAACTTTGTAATTTTATAAAAATGGAAACTTTTCTTTTATAAGATCATTATGACTAAACAAATAATATTTAAACTTTTATAAATATTATAGAAACTAATTTATAAATAATTAAGATGAATTTGTAACAAATAATTAGGTTTTGAACCCTCTAATTGCCTATGAACCCCCACTTGAACCTCCTCAATTCAATTTGGACCCCCTTACCCCGCAGTTTGATTCCGAAAAGTCAACAGGGACGAAACCGCACCAAATCCGAGCTCAAATTCGTTGATTTCAAGTGTGTTAATACCTACTGAACGTGCAAAACCGTTACTCGACCAAAACCTAATGCTATTAAAGGACCATATAAATCATAATCAAATGAATTAATCCTAAGACCTTTCCCGTAACCGTTCCAATCAATGGCAAATCAATTTGTGCGTTTCAAATGAAATTGAGACATATAAACCGGTCATACACCTTTGTGACACCTCCCTCTTACCCTCTGTACATGTAATTTCACTCCAAAACACCACTTGAATACGATCTCAGTCCGAAGGAAACTCGAGCCAAAGCTTCAGCCGAACGCATTCGACCCTCAATCATTCCAGGAAAATTTCATACCATTACACTCGTTTTGATATCCTGAATCCAACATCCCTGTTTCAATTCTGTGTTTAATCGGGTATGATTTGGGCTAGGGTTTGGGTATGACGGTTTGGGGAAGAAGGTGACAAACTAGGGCTGTTTGTTATAACATAAACGAGCCTACTCCTAACAAGGCAAACTCCCAGTTCTACCGGTTAAAGCTCATGACTTGTACGCACTGGGTCGCGGGTTCGAACCCACACACACCACTCCTTTCTGCGCGTGTAACTTCCCTACAACCCGGTTTCCCCTGTCTCTTGTTTAACAATATTAGGAAGCACACTGTTAACACAACTGACCACTAGTCCAGTGGTTTGCGCTTTGAGCTCACACCCGGTACACCCGGGTTTGAGTCCCATGGACTGTTTCTTTTTGTTTTGACTTTTAAAAATCGAATTTTAATCCAAATCTTTTTAAAAAAAAATTATTTTATAAAACCCTTAAAACTCAGAATTGTTTTAATAAATTTAATTTGTTAAATTTTTAAGAAAACCATTTATGCCATTATTATTAGAGTTAATAATATAAATAAAACCTTAACTGTTTAAAACAATTATTTTAGAAAATTATATAAATAAATACATGTATTATAAAACAATAATTATTATATGATTATGACCATTATTATAAACGCAGTCTTTTTTTTAATGTTTTACACACTCTCTAAATAGATTATTTTTAACATTTAAAAACACGTTTTTATGCACTTAATTAATAACTAATGTAGAATTAATTATTAATAAATTTGATCATTATTTTATATTGACTTAATTGCTTACACATGTAAACCCTCATTTCTCTATAAAACTCAAACTATATAGATAAAAGGGTTTTATTTATTTATGTGGTTAGATAATTTTATTTTACTTAAAACATCATTTATTTACTCAAACTAAATATTTCATTTGTCTAACTATTGTAATCTTGAGGTGGTTATCCATATATACACACACATTCAATAAAGTACAAAAACAAATGAAACTGTATACTCTTACGCACATGCTTTACATGAGATTTCATAAACAACCCTTGAAACACAAACATGTATACATTTATTTTGAACAAGTCCACACCCAATCTCTTTGTGCAATAAGATTTCCCCTAGTCATTTGTGCATATCATTGATACATGTATACTATTCAAATCATAGGTTAACCTTGTGGTTAGCTAAACACATGTGCAACATCTTGTTAGTGTGACCTACAAACTACTATTTCAAGTGAGTTTACATAGCCCTTTTTCACTTTTACATCTTTGGGGTGAAACATGATTACATTCAAACTATTTGCAATTACTACAATTCAAACATTATGATCTTGTGTGTAATTTGTGCCTTATGCTTGAACACTATTAGTGCAAACAACATTTACATACTTTTGTGCATAGTGCAAGTGCAATCATAAACTCAGTACAAGCCGACGGTAAACCAATAGATCTATTGCATCTGACCAATCCACCCGGTTAAGGTGATTGTTGCCGACAACACTTAAGGATAACATTAGTGTTATGCCTATCAGTCATAATGTTTGATTGTGCGCCCCAGTTTAAACTATAGTGGTTCTCCATAATTACCTTATTAAAAATGTTACATATGAATTGTATACAAACTGCTGATTTCACTTGTTGTGCCAAAACCTATGTATGCTCACCAACTATTTTAGTTGACTCTGTTTTCATCATGTTTCAGGTGCTGATAATTAAGAGTCATGTTCAAGATGTTTCACATAGGATTTACAAACGTAGTTAATCAATTAAATTTTGTTGAAATACTTTATTGTTTGTCTTTGTTTTGATGAGACAATTGCTATGAAATTTGAATTTAATGAAATATGAAACTTTAGTTTGATCATGTGCTTATGAACAGTCTACACGTCCGCCCCAACGTATTCCGTCGTCGGTTGGGGTGTGACAGGCGTGGATTCCACAAATACCAAAGTGAATTTCTCTGATCAGATAATTGACCTCTGCATGATCCACGCAGCGTAATAGCGGACCCAGGAATGATCGCTGGTACAATATTCCATCCTGCAGCTGGTACTACGCAGATTTAGCTTGGAGCATATATGCCTTTGATCTCTCAAGAGGCAGGATTCCCGCGTCCAAGTATTTTCGGATCAGTGTCATCAAAGATTCTTCCTGCCGTGTGACATTGACCTCTGTTATCTCGGTTGATGGGCTCTCAATCATCTCCAAGTGGATGGTTTTCATTGGGTCACTAAAAATGAAGTCTATTTTGCTCAGTGCGTCCGATTTCTTGTTCTGGCTCCGTGGTATGTGAATTACTTCCCATGAAGCGAACCTTTTGAGTAAATTTCTGTAGATGCTAAGATATCGGATCATGATTGGGCCTTTAGCCTTATAGATTCCGTTGATTTGGTTTGCTACCAATAATGAATCCACATGTGCGCAGACACGCCTTGCCTCCTTTTCTATCGCCTAACGAAGCCCCGCGAGGAGTCCTTCGTATTCCGTCTCATTATTGGGTGCCTGGAAAAGCAGCTTCAGGGCAAGTGTAAATTCTGCCCTTTCTAGGCTAATCAGTAGTAAACCTACTCCTGATCCTTCAATGCATGCTGCCCCATCTGTGAATAACTCCCAAAAGGTCTTTGTTCCCGTACGCTGCGCTTCTATTACCTCGCGCGCCTCCTCTCCTTTCATAGTTCCTGCGTGAACCTCCGTTATAAAATCCGCGATTACTTGGCCTTTGATGGCGGACCGTGGCTTGAAGGCTAACTCGAATACTCCTAACTCAATTGCCCATCCACCCTGATAGTTCAGGTCAACGCTGGATTTGCTATAATGTAAAGTTCGTCAAGACATCGACATCATGCCCCTAAAAGTATCTGCGAAGTTGCCGGAAGGCAAGCACTAAGGCTAAGACTAACTACTCAGTCATCAAGTAATTAGTTTCAGAAGTTGTTAAGACCCTGCTGATATAATAGATTGCCGTCTATACACACACGCGTTCAATCATAAGGACTGCGCTGACTGTTTGGGGTGATGTGGAAAAATAAAATTTTAAACGTTCTCCCTTGGTTGGCACAACCAGCGTGGCGAGAGTGGTTAAGTAGTTCTTCAACTCTTGGAATGCTTTTTCTGCCTCCGCGGACCACTTGAAATCAGACTTTGTCAGACAGTTTTTTAGTGTGGCAATAAAGGGTAAAGATTTCTCCGCGTGTTTTTCCAAAAATCTATTCATGGCCACCAACCGTCCATTCAGAGTCTGCACCTCATTCAACGATTTTGGAGAAGTCATGCATGTGATCGCAGCCATCTTTTCCGGGTTGACTCGTATGCCCTCGCGGGTAACAATGACCCCTAAGAATTTGCCCTCCTCCATTCTGAAAGAGCATTTCACTGGGTTCATCTTAATACCCTCTTTCTTCAATTGGATGAAGGTTTCTGATATATCCGCTAGCATGATCTTTTCATTCCTGCTCTTGATAACTAGATCATCCACATAAACTTCCAAGTTTTTCCCAATTTGATCCTTGAACACCTTACCATCAAGCGTTTGTACATGGAGCCTGCATTTTTTAGTCCAAACGACATCTTTGTATAGCAGAATATGCCGATGTCTGTATGAAAATCTGTCACACCCGTAACCACGGCGGTAACTACCGCGGGGCGTGACGGTCATGGAAATCATCGTCATCGATTACATTGAACGACCACTAAGTGGTTTGAAAATCATACGTAGTAAATCATTTCAAAATACATAATTGTTTTACAAGTTTTAGTGCGGAAGCAAATGTAGAAGTAATAATAGTTTCAAAATGCGACATTTGGTAATGCTAAATGTCCAAAAGTAATTGTGTCCCTAGGTGGCAATGCGACTCCATGCAAGTGTGCAGCTAACTTCCAAGCAATATCAATTACCTGAGAGTACATGCGTAAAACGGGTCAACAAATAATGTTGGTGAGTTCACAGGTTTTAATTGTAAAAGTAAATCGTTGTAATGGACCACAAGACTTTCTATGATTTGATTGTTGTACAGACAATGCTACAATATTACCATAAGTATACCGAAACCGAAGCTAGACTGTAACTGTAAATGTAACTGTAATCCCATGCCCCTACCCATGCCTACCGAATACATGGGGGGTGTTTAGGCTAATAATGCACCCGTTTTGACCTACAATCAAAGTTAGCGCGACTAACTCGGGTGGGGGTTGTCAAACCCGATAGTACTATCCATAATTACCATGCTTTGTGAAAGAAACTAACGGTCCGGTTGTGAGGGGACTTAGTACGGTAAGTAAACCGCTTATGTAATATGTGAAATCATATAAATGTGATTATGTCCAATGAAAATGTAAGTATGCATGTAATCTCCCCCAAAAGGAAAATAAGTAAAAGGGGGCCGTGAAACTCACCTGATGCGTGAGTATTGGAAACGTGCAAGTAGCAAAAGTCCGTGCGTAAACCGACCTATGCGTGCCCTAGAAAATATAAGACACCTTAAAGTCTAAGTAATGATTCTACATGCAAGTTGGTCATGTAACCGTTTCACCCAACTCGTTACGTTATGAAATTCCGTTTGACTCGACGACCCGTTGGTGATATGTATTTGTTATCCAAAAATATATATTTACATAAAATAAATACAAGTCATATACTCGATCAAGTGTGTCCATGTCTACAAGTAACTCGGTGTCAACTTAGAGTTCGGGTTTCAAAATAAAGTTTGACTCGACCCGAGTCGTAACTCGGTGCGAACGGTAAATAAATATATTTGATATTTATTTAAAGTAATGTTTTTGAAATGCGCCATGTTTTTAGGTAAAAATAATATTTATATTATTTATGTAAATATAACTGTCGGTATTCATTTTTACTACCAAAATATATACAAGTATATATTTATAAAGACATATATAAATATATATATATATATATATATATATATATATATATATATATATATATAACTTAAGATCTAGTCTTTCTTTTCAAATACTTATATATTTAAAATAGATGGACTTTAACATAAATAAGTTTTTCCATCATCTTTTTATACAAACATAAATCTTAATATATATACATTTCCAAAAAGAAAACATAACAATAATCATAACTATTAAAATACTAACAAGCAACTGGTAATAATTTAACTTTCATAATTTTGACATAACTTAACCAAGAAACTATAAACTTGTAAGGAACTAATATTCATAATATCACATGTTAAACACTACAAGATTTCTATGGACAAGATGAACCCACTTGATGAATCATTTGAGCATACACTTTATTTTAGTTCGTGAACCATAAAGTTATAATTAATATTTTTACACAAAAATAAGTCTCATTTAGTTATTAGTTTCTAAAAACTCCATATTTAACAAAAATGAATTTTTGTAGGTGAAAGTTGGTACACAACAACATGTAGGTAAAGAATTATAAAACAAGAACAAAAATATAAATAAGTAGGAGGGTTTTCTCACTATAAGCAAGCAGGGAAGAAGGAAGAAATGGTGTAGGTTGCTTGAAGTCCCCCAATGCCACTTGATTTTCACAAAACAAAATAGAATGGGGACGAAGGAGTTTGCAAGATGTCTTGTGTGATTATTTAGAAAAATGTAGGTGTATTATAAGGTGGTATTCCTTGGTAACAAACAAAAGTCTTGGAAATTGAGGTTGGGGTGGGATATTCGGCCAAATGGATTTAGTGGCCAAAGATGGCAAATAGTCAAGTGTGGGATCTTGTGTATGTAAAAAGTGATTTATCATGAGTACGAAAATTATTGTTTTGTAAAAGTCAAAGTGAAGAAAAGGGATTTTGTGTGTATTCATGTTGGTCGATGAAAACAAAAGAAAAGAATAGAGTGGATATGACTAGAGATTTAAAAAGGTAAGGATTTCATGCTTGGTATGTGTGTGTAAAAAAAAGCATCATAAGAATGGGAAAACCCAACACACACTCTTCCTTTGTGTGTGCATTCTCGGTCAACTAGTCATAAAAAGAAAAAGATGAGTTCATATATTATTATTTTTTTTTGAATTCATATGAAAAAGAAGATCATGTAGTTTAAAACGGGTATTCGGGTGGTAGCGGGTATAAATCGGACACGATATAAAATAGAGATTTTAAAACGAGCTTAATAAAATTATACATTACATATTTGGTGGTTCACTAACATGTAAACATATGTTTGGTAATTTAATATAGCGAAATAGCGCGTTAAAGTAGGACATGCCGGTGAAACGGTAAAGGTGCGCGTTGAGTACTCGGTTGATATAAATAAATACACGCATATATTTAAGTTTTAAAAATAGTGTTGTAACATCTCGAATTATTTATTAAAACATAGATATTAATTATCACCAACGTTCGTGTGTGCCGGTTATACTGCGTGTGACCCGGTAATTTATCGCATTAGCGAAAAGGTGAAATGTTATGAATGGACTTTGCTAATTAAGAAATGACCTTAATTATCATAATTAAGTCTAACACGTATATGATGTATGCAATTTATGACTGATACAAGGACGCGTATTGACCTGAAATTGTCGGTTGTCACATACTCCCCATGTTAAAAAGAATTTCGTCCCGAAATTCAGCTGGTGTCATCCGACTGGTGCAGTTTCGAACAGCTGTGGATACTTACGCTTCATCTGGTCCTCACGTTCCCAAGTAAACTCTGGTCCTCGCCTAGAGTTACATCGAACTTTTACAATGGGAATGCGACTCTGTTTGAAGCTCTTGACATCCCGGTCCATAATCTCCACAGGTTCTTCGACGAAATGAAGTTGATCATCGATCTGTATCTCCTCGAGTGGTATAATTTGCGTCTCATCTGATAAACACTTCTTCAGATTTGACACGTGAAAAGTGTCATGAACACCACTGAGTTCTTGTGGCAGTTTAAGCTTGAAAGCTACGGGACCAATTCTTGCTAGGATTTCGAACGGTCCGATATATCTTGGGTTTAGTTTACCTCGTTTGCCAAAGAGAATAACTCCTTTCCAGGGTGAGACTTTCAGTAAAACCTTATCTCCAACCTGAAATTCCAACGGTTTGCGTCTTATGTCAGCATAACTCTTCTGACGATCACGCGCGGCTTTCAGTCTATTTTGAATTTGAACAATCTTCTCTGTTGTCTCGTGAATGATTTCTAGACCAGTAAGTTGACTATCTCCAACTTCAGTCCAACATAACGGTGATCGGCACTTTCTTCCATATAGTGCCTCAAATGGTGCGGCTTTAATGCTAGTGTGATAACTGTTATTGTAGGAAAACTCAGCCAGCGGTAGATGAGTATCCCATTTGTTCCCGAAATCAATCACACAAGCTCTAAGCATGTCCTCCAATGTCTGAATAGTCCTTTCACTTTGACCATCAGTTTGGGGGTGATACGCGGTACTCATGTCCAATCTCGTACCCAATGCTTTTTGTAGAGATTGCCAAAACCTAGAGGTGAATCGACTATCTCGATATGAAATGATGGAGATTGGCACTCCATGTCTCGAGACAACCTCTTTGAGATAAATTCTAGTCAATCTTTCCATCTTATCGGTTTCCTTAATCGGCAAGAAATGTACAGACTTCGTCAATCGGTCGACAATAACCCAA
Source organism: Smallanthus sonchifolius (assembly GCA_023525975.1). Taxonomy (NCBI): domain Eukaryota; kingdom Viridiplantae; phylum Streptophyta; class Magnoliopsida; order Asterales; family Asteraceae; genus Smallanthus; species Smallanthus sonchifolius. The sequence continues at coordinate 18,813,889 of CM042033.1, forward strand.
ATCGTGTCACAACCATTTGATGTCTTGGGTAATTTCGTGATGAAATCCATAGAGATCTGTTCCCATTTCCATTGTGGAATCTCCGGTTGTTGTAGTAACCCTGACGGTTTCTGATATTCTGCCTTGACTTTTGAATAGCACTTACTAACGTAGGTGGCAATGTCAGCCTTTATGTTAGGCCACCGGTAAAGTTCCTTGAGATCTTGATACATTTTGTCAGAGCCTGGGTGAATCGAGTATCTGGACTTGTGTGCTTCGTCCGTTACTAAATTCCTCAAGTTCCCAAAGCTTGGTACCCAAATCCGATTCATGAAGTAACGAGTTTCATCGGATTTGATCTCAAACTTCTTGTCTATACCCCGCAAGGACTCAATTTTTAGGTTCTGCTCCTTGAGTGCCTCTAACTGAGCATCGCGAATTTGAGTGGTTAGACTCGTGTGAATCATCATCCCCAACGCTCGCACTCGTAGAGTTTTGGTTCGTTCTTTTCTACTCAAGGCATCCGCCACGACGTTTGCCTTGCCGGGATGGTATCGAATCTCACAGTCGTAGTCGTTCAGCAATTCGACCCATCTGCGCTGCCTCATGTTTAACTCTTTCTGGTCAAAGATGTGCTGGAGACTTTTGTGATCGGTAAATATAGTGCATTTAGTAACGTAAAGGTAATGTTTCCAAATCTTGAGTGCAAAAACTACAGCTCCTAATTCTAAGTCATGGGTGGTGTAGTTTTTCTCGTGCACCTTAAGCAGTCGGGACGCATAGGCAATAACCTTATCGTTTTGCATTAACACGCATCCGAGACCTTGGTGTGATGCGTCACAGTACACCACGAATCCGTCTGTTCCTTCTGGAAGGGACAAAATCGTAGCACAACATAGTTTCTGTTTCAACAGCTGAAAAGCTGCTTCTTGCTTATCGCCCCAATCGAACTTTTTGACTTTCTGGGTTAAGGTCGTCATTTGCTGGGCTATCTTGGAGAAATTTTCGATAAACCGTCTGTAGTAGCCTGCCAGACCTAGGAATTGTCGCACCTCGGTCGAAGTCTTTGGTGCTTCCCAATTCTTTATCGCATCAATCTTGGATGGGTCAACATGTATACCATTCTCGTTGACCACATGCCCGAGAAACTGCACTTCTCGAATCCAAAAATCGCATTTCGAGAATTTAGCGTACAACTTCTCGTTCTTGAGTAATTCCAAGATCAGTCTCAAATGCTGCTCATGTTCTTTTTGAGTTCGAGAGTAAATCAAGATGTCATCGATGAAGACAATCACGAATTTATCCAAATAGGGCTTGCACACTCTATTCATGAGGTCCATGAATACAGCTGGTGCATTGGTTAGCCCAAACGGCATGACCATGAACTCGTAGTGACCATAACGAGTTCGAAACGCGGTCTTAGGAACATCTTTTTCTTGGATCCGTAACTGATGATATCCTGAACGTAAGTCGATCTTTGAGTAATAACTGGATCCCTGAAGTTGGTCGAATAAGTCATCGATCCTCGGGAGGGGGTATCGATTCTTAATAGTGAGCTTGTTTAACTCCCGGTAATCGATGCACATCCGGAAAGGTCCATCCTTTTTCTTGACAAACAAGACCGGGGCTCCCCATGGTGAGAAACTCGGTCTTATGAAACCCTTGTCTAGCAGCTCCTGTAGTTGGTTAGACAACTCTTGCATTTCCGACGGCGCGAGTAGGTACGGTGATCGCGCTACCGGTGCAGCTCCGGGCACCAGATCAATTCGAAACTCGACTTGCCTCGACGGTGGAAGTCCGGGAAAATCTTCGGGAAAGACTTCGGGATAGTCTCGAACGATCGGTATATCCTTGATTTTCTTTTCCTCCGTCTTCTTCTCCGTTACGTGTGCTAATATTGCATGATACCCCTTTCGTAAGTACTTCCGGGCCTTCATACATGTTATGACTCTTAGCGTAGAGTGGCTCCTCTCACCTTGAATCGACAGCGTTTCTCCATTCGGAAGAGGAATGCGAATGATCTTTTCGCGGCAAACGATCTCTGCTTGATTCTTCGATAACCAATCCATCCCGATAACGATATCAAAACTTCCAAGCGTTACGAGTAGCAAATCTATGTCGAAAGAGTGATCCGCCAAATTCAAAGTACATCCTTGCAACATCTCATCGGTTTCGATTAATTTACCATCGGCTAATTCTATTGTGTACTTACAGGTTAATGCGGTTGGTTTAGTGCCGAGTAATGAACTAAATTCGTTAGACACGAAACTCTTATCAGCACCAGTATCGAACAAAATAGAAGCATAGTGATCGTTAACGAGAAACGTACCCGTGACAATGTTCGGGTCCTGACGGGCTTCTCTGGCTCAAATAGCAAATGCTCGGCCGCGTGCGTTGTTTCCACTAGTTTGCCTCAATTTTGGGCAGTCTTTTCGGAAGTGCCCAGTATTGCCAAATTCAAAACATCCGCGGTTGGCTCCCGTGTTGGTGGTAGGGTCGGCCATTCGGCAATTTTTGGTTGCACGGCCAAAACGCTTGCACTTTTGGCATTTGGAATCTTCACATGTACCCTGATGATGGAAACCACACTTATTACACTTGGGTAGGTTTCCGACATACGCACCTCTTGGCTTCTTCTCAGTTGGGCTTGCAGCAAAGGCCTTAACCGTTTCTTGTTTCTTCTGAACAGGAGGCACATAAGTCTTGCCATGATTGTTATCCCATTTCCTCTTGTTATCATAGCTCTTCTCTACCGCAACCTTCTTCACAAACACACCCTGGCGTACCGCTTGATCTGTCAAGTCATGAGCTATTCTAACTGCATCCGAAATGGTGGCTGGCTTGGAAGAAGTCACCATGCTCTGAACTTGGGGTGCGAGGCCCCAAATATACCTTTCAATTCGCTTGTATTCAGGGGTGACCATATGTGGGCACAAGCGAGCAAGATCATGGAAACGAGTGGTATAGTTTGCCACATCAGGTCCATTCATGGTGTGATTCCAGAACTCAACTTCCAACTTCTGCAGCTCGTTACGTGGGCAATATTCGTCAGTAAGCATTTTCTTTAGTTCATCCCATGGGATTTGGTAAGCAGCATCAATCCCAATAGTCTGGGCATGAGTATTCCACCAAGAGAGTGCTTGGCCCTCAAAAGTACACGTGGCATACTTGGTCTTGTTTTCTTCAACACAGTTACTAATACGTTGGACATATTCCATCTTTTCAATCTAGCGCACTAGTCCCACAGCTCCTTCGTTACCGCGAAAGTTAAGCGGTTTGCAGTTCAGGAAGGCTTTGTAAGAGCAGCCTCTTACAGGTTCCTCGGTTCCTGTATTGCCACAGTTGTTACGTTATTAGTCACGTAATCATAATTTGTGACTCTTACGATCACAATCAGTCAAACTATCCTTTTTACCTCCGTTGGACTCTCGGTCACCACTAGACCCACTGGGTCTTCCAGCATTGTACTGTGCGATCGCATCGGCCACACGCTGCGCCACTAGCTGCTCGATTGCCTCCGAGCTCATGGGTGTTGTTGTGTCGGTGGTTCGATGGTCGGTACGTCTGGTGCCATGGTTTTCTTCTAGTCATAGACGATAAAAGAAATAAGACAATACATAAACAATTGTCAACACATGAACAGGAAATGTAAACAACCATACAATCACAACAACAATCACAATAATAATCAGAATGATAACCACAACAGTAATCACCATCATCACACACACAGATAGCCCATAAGATAGAGCACATAATCAAACGGAAATACTTGATACATAGTTCACAAAAGAAACAAAATGGGTGAGGGTACAAAACCTCCCCAGTACAAGTTTTCCTACTATGCCTACACTAAGTGAGCACAACCCGCTCACATAGGTCTATCTATGCCAATGTGCCACTGCGCTAGTCTGCATCACGGCAGCAGCAACCATGATACAAATAGTGGCAAGCGCGGCAGCAGACGTGGCACGCTCCTCGGCTGCCACTACTCGCTGCTCTAAGGCAGCAATTCTCCTCTCTGCAGCTGCCCTCTGCTGCTCCTCTACTGATAGTCTCATCTCCTGAGCGATCATCCTATCCTCCAGGTGAGTGAATCGCTGGTCCAGAAGGCCAATGGCCATGATCTCCACATATTGTACCTCAGCTACCTGCTCTAGTCGTCCTGTCACAGTCTGAATCCTCTCGTCCTCCTGGAGAGCTCTGATCTCGCCCTGCAGGTTCTGCATATCGTGCTCGTGTCGCATGCCACGAGAAACAAGGATAGGGATAGTGTGCTCCACGGGCTCCTCATAGTACGATAGTGGTCGTGGTGCGGTGGAGGACTCGCCAATCTCATGGGTAGAAGGTATCCACTCCTCATATGCCCAATTTCCCAAGGTTTGGGTCACCCAATCAAAACTCTCGTCGTATCGGGGCCTCTTGGGCTCCCGATCAGTAGTAGTGCCTGTAGTCTCGGCTGGCCTCTTCGCTCCACCACTAGGGGTGTGAGCGATAGGGGTGGTGTGGGCGTCCATGGGAGCCTCCTCAGCTGCAGGTGCATCAACAGTCTCATCTGAAGTGGAGTGTCCATAGAGTACCGTGTGTGTCACAGACTCCCCAGATCCGGTGTGATCACCCTCGGTGGCAGTCTCTCCTGTATTGCCCTCAACTGGGCTCTCTGGTATCTGCTCTGTGTTAGACTCATAGTCCTCCTCCGGGTCCTCATCAGTGTTAGGGATCTCCTCATCTGACACTGTAACCTCCTCCGTGGTGTCGCTAGACGCCTCAACATGTAGTGGTGTAGCGGGTGGCATCCCTGCTGGTGGCGGCGGCGTAGCAGGTGGTGTCCCTGCTGGTGGCGGTGGTGAAAGTGGTATGGACGGGGTGTAGTCCTCATCAGATGCATACACGTGGATGGGGTCAGATGCTGACGACATACCTGCAACATGGCAATTTCTGAATACTCCTAACGTGAGTTATGCAAGTGTATGTAATGTAACTGTAATGATGTGAGCCTACGGTTATAGTCTAAGTCCACTAAATGCAACCTGGTTCTCTATAACCAATGGCACTGATACCAATCTGTCACACCCCTAACCACGGTAGTAACTACCGCGGGGCGTGACGGTCATGGAAATCATCGTCATCGATTACATTGAACGACCACTAAGTGGTTTGAAAATCATACATAGTAAATCATTTCAAAATACATAATTGTTTTACAAGTTTTAGTGCGGAAGCAAATGTGGAAGTAATAATAGTTTCAAAATGCGACATTTGGTAATGCTAAATGTCCAAAAGTAATTGTGTCCCTAGGTGGCAATGCGACTCCATGCAAGTGTGCAGCTAACTTCCAAGCAATATCAATTACCTGAGAGTACATGCGTAAAACGGGTCAACAAATAATGTTGGTGAGTTCAGAGGTTTTAATTGTAAAAGTAAATCGTTGTAATGGACCACAAGACTTTCTATGATTTGATTGTTGTACAGACAATGCTACAATATTACCATAAGCATACCGAAACCGAAGCTAGACTATAACTGTAAATGTAACTGTAATCCCATGCCCCTACCCATGCCTACCGAATACATGGGGGTGTTTAGGCTAATAATGCACCCGTTTTGACCTACAATCAAAGTTAGCGCGACTAACTCGGGAGGGGGTTGTCAAACCCGATAGTACTATCCATAATTACCATGCTTTGTGAAAGAAACTAACGGTCCGGTTGTGAGGGGACTTAGTACGGTAATTAAACCGCTTATGTAATATGTGAAATCATATAAATGTGATTATGTCCAATGAAAATGTAAGTATGCATGTAATCTCCCCCAAAAGGAAAATAAGTAAAAGGGGGCTGTGAAACTCACCTGATGCGTGAGTATTGTAAACGTGCAAGTAGCAAAAGTCCGTGCGTAAACCGACCTATGCGTGCCCTAGAAAATATAAGACACCTTAAAGTCTAAGTAATGATTCTACATGCAAGTTGGTCATGTAACCGTTTCACCCAACTCGTTACGTTATGAAATTCCGTTTGACTCGACGACCCGTTGGTGATATGTATTTGTTATCCAAAAATATATATTTACATAAAATAAATACAAGTCATATACTCGATCAAGTGTGTCCATGTCTATAAGTAACTCGGTGTCAACTTAGAGTTCGGGTTTCAAAATAAAGTTTGACTCGACCCGAGTCGTAACTCGGTGCGAACGGTAAATAAATATATTTGATATTTATTTAAAGTAATGTTTTTGAAATGCGCCATGTTTTTAGGTAAAAATAATATTTATATTATTTATGTAAATATAACTGTCGGTATTCATTTTTACTACCAAAATATATACAAGTATATAGTTATAAAGACATATATATATATATATATATATATATATATATATATATATATATATATATAACTTAAGATCTAGTCTTTCTTTTCAAATACTTATATATTTAAAATAGATGGACTTTAACATAAATAAGTTTTTCCATCATCTTTTTATACAAACATAAATCTTAATATATATACATTTCCAAAAAGAAAACATAACAATAATCATAACTATTAAAATACTAACAAGCAACTGGTAATAATTTAACTTTCATAATTTTAACATAACTTAACCAAGAAACTATAAACTTGTAAGGAACTAATATTCATAATATCACATGTTAAACACTACAAGATTTCTATGGACAAGATGAACCCACTTGATGAATCATTTGAGCATACACTTTATTTTAGTTCGTGAACCATAAAGTTATAATTAATATTTTTACACAAAAATAAGTCTCATTTAGTTATTAGTTTCTAAAAACTCCATATTTAACAAAAATGAATTTTTGTAGGTGAAAGTTGGTACACAACAACATGTAGGTAAAGAATTATAAAACAAGAACAAAAATATAAATAAGTAGGAGGGCTTTCTCACTATAAGCAAGCAGGGAAGAGGGAAGAAATGGTGTAGGTTGCTTGAAGTCCCCCAATGCCACTTGATCTTCACAAAACAAAATAGAATGGGGACGAAGGAGTTTGCAAGATGTCTTGTGTGATTATTTAGAAAAATGTAGGTGTATTATAAGGTGGTATTCCTTGGTAACAAACAAAAGTCTTGGAAATTGAGGTTGGGGTGGGATATTCGGCCAAATGGATTTAGTGGCCAAAGATGGCAAATAGTCAAGTGTGGGATCTTGTGTATGTAAAAAGTGATTTATCATGAGTACGGAAATTATTGTTTTGTAAAAGTCAAAGTGAAGAAAAGGGATTTTGTGTGTATTAATGTTGGTCGATGAAAACAAAAGAAAAGAATAGAGTGGATATGACTAGAGATTTAAAAAGGTAAGGATTTCATGCTTGGTATGTGTGTGTAAAAAAAAAGCATCATAAGAATGGGAAAACCCAACACACACTCTTCCTTTGTGTGTGCATTCTCGGTCAACTAGTCATAAAAAGAAAAAGATGAGTTCATATATTTTTTTTTTTTTTTGAATTCATATGAAAAAGAAGATCATGTAGTTTAAAACGGGTATTCGGGTGGTAGCGGGTATAAATCGGACACGATATAAAATAGAGATTTTAAAACGAGCTTAATAAAATTATACATTACATATTTGGTGGTTCACTAACATGTAAACATATGTTTGGTAATTTAATATAGCGAAATAGCGCGTTAAAGTAGGACATGCCGGTGAAACGGTAAAGGTGCGCGTTGAGTACTCGGTTGATATAAATAAATACACGCATATATTTAAGTTTTAAAAATAGTGTTGTAACATCTCGAATTATTTATTAAAACATAGATATTAATTATCACCAACGTTCGTGTGTGCCGGTTATACTGCGTGTGACCCGGTAATTTATCGCATTAGCGAAAAGGTGAAATGTTATGAATGGACTTTGCTAATTAAGAAATGACCTTAATTATCATAATTAAGTCTAACACGTATATGATGTATGCAATTTATGACTGATACAAGGACGCGTATTGACCTGAAATTGTCGGTTGTCACATACTCCCCATGTTAAAAAGAATTTCGTCCCGAAATTCAGCTGGTGTCATCCGACTGGTGCAGTTTCGAACAGCTGTGGATACTTACGCTTCATCTGGTCCTCACGTTCCCAAGTAAACTCTGGTCCTCGCCTAGAGTTACATCGAACTTTTACAATGGGAATGCGACTCTGTTTCAAGCTCTTGACATCCCGGTCCATAATCTCCATAGGTTCTTCGACGAAATGAAGTTGATCATCGATCTGTATCTCCTCGAGTGGTATAATTTGCGTCTCATCTGATAAACACTTCTTCAGATTTGACACGTGAAAAGTGTCATGAACACCACTGAGTTCTTGTGGCAGTTTAAGCTTGAAAGCTACGGGACCAACTCTTGCTAGGATTTCGAACGGTCCGATATATCTTGGGTTTAGTTTACCTCGTTTGCCAAAGAGAATAACTCATTTCCAGGGTGAGACTTTCAGTAAAACCTTATCTCCAACCTGAAATTCCAACGGTTTGCGTCTTATGTCAGCATAACTCTTCTGACGATCACGCGCGGCTTTCAGTCTATTTTGAATTTGAACAATCTTCTCTGTTGTCTCGTGAATGATTTCTAGACCAGTAAGTTGACTATCTCCAACTTCAGTCCAACATAACGGTGATCGGCACTTTCTTCCATATAGTGCCTCAAATGGTGCGGCTTTAATGCTAGTGTGATAACTGTTATTGTAGGAAAACTCAGCCAGCGGTAGATGAGTATCCCATTTGTTCCCGAAATCAATCACACAAGCTCTAAGCATGTCCTCCAATGTCTGAATAGTCCTTTCACTTTGACCATCAGTTTGGGGGTGATACGCGGTACTCATGTCCAATCTCGTACCCAATGCTTTTTGTAGAGATTGCCAAAACCTAGAGGTGAATCGACTATCTCGATATGAAATGATGGAGATTGGCACTCCATGTCTCGAGACAACCTCTTTGAGATAAATTCTAGTCAATCTTTCCATCTTATCGGTTTCCTTAATCGGCAAGAAATGTGCAGACTTCGTCAATCGGTCGACAATAACCCAAATCGTGTCACAACCATTTGATGTCTTGGGTAATTTCGTGATGAAATCCATAGAGATCTGTTCCCATTTCCATTGTGGAATCTCCGGTTGTTGTAGTAACCCTGACGGTTTCTGATATTCTGCCTTGACTTTTGAATAGCACTTACTAACGTAGGTGGCAATGTCAGCCTTTATGTTAGGCCACCGGTAAAGTTCCTTGAGATCTTGATACATTTTGTCAGAGCCTGGGTGAATCGAGTATCTGGACTTGTGTGCTTCGTCCGTTACTAAATTCCTCAAGTTCCCAAAGCTTGGTACCCAAATCCGATTCATGAAGTAACGAGTTTCATCGGATTTGATCTCAAACTTCTTGTCTATACCCCGAAAGGACTCATTTTTTAGGTTCTGCTCCTTGAGTGCCTCTAACTGAGCATCGCGAATTTGAGTGGTTAGACTCGTGTGAATCATCATCCCCAACGCTCGCACTCGTAGAGTTTTGGTTCGTTCTTTTCTACTCAAGGCATCCGCCACGACGTTTGCCTTGCTGGGATGGTATCGAATCTCACAGTCGTAGTCGTTCAGCAATTCGACCCATCTGCGCTGCCTCATGTTTAACTCTTTCTGGTCAAAGATGTGCCGGAGACTTTTATGATCGGTAAATATAGTGCATTTAGTAACGTAAAGGTAATGTTTCCAAATCTTGAGTGCAAAAACTACAGCTCCTAATTCTAAGTCATGGGTGGTGTAGTTTTTCTCGTGCACCTTAAGCAGTCGGGACGCATAGGCAATAACCTTATCGTTTTGCATTAACACGCATCCGAGACCTTGGTGTGATGCGTCACAGTACACCACGAATCCGTCTGTTCCTTCTGGAAGGGACAAAATCGGAGCACAACATAGTTTCTGTTTCAACAGCTGAAAAGCTGCTTCTTGCTTATCGCCCCAATCGAACTTTTTGACTTTCTGGGTTAAGGTCGTCATTGGCTGGGCTATCTTGGAGAAATTTTCGATAAACCGTCTGTAGTAGCCTGCCAGACCTAGGAATTGTCGCACCTCGGTCGAAGTCTTTGGTGCTTCCCAATTCTTTATCGCATCAATCTTGGATGGGTCAACATGTATACCATTCTCGTTGACCACATGCCCGAGAAACTGCACTTCTCGAATCCAAAAATCGCATTTCGAGAATTTAGCGTACAACTTCTCGTTCTTGAGTAATTCCAAGATCAGTCTCAAATGCTGCTCATGTTCTTTTTGAGTTCGAGAGTAAATCAAGATGTCATCGATGAAGACAATCACGAATTTATCCAAATAGGGCTTGCACACTCTATTCATGAGGTCCATGAATACAGCTGGTGCATTGGTTAGCCCAAACGGCATGACCATGAACTCGTAGTGACCATAACGAGTTCGAAACGCGGTCTTAGGAACATCTTCTTCTTGGATCCGTAACTGATGATATCCTGAACGTAAGTCGATCTTTGAGTAATAACTGGATCCCTGAAGTTGGTCGAATAAGTCATCGATCCTCGGGAGGGGGTATCGATTCTTAATAGTGAGCTTGTTTAACTCCCGGTAATCGATGCACATCCGGAAAGGTCCATCCTTTTTCTTGACAAACAAGACCGGGGCTCCCCATGGTGAGAAACTCGGTCTTATGAAACCCTTGTCTAGCAGCTCCTGTAGTTGGTTAGACAACTCTTGCATTTCCGACGGCGCGAGTAGGTACGGTGATCGCGCTACCGGTGCAGCTCCGGGCACCAGATCAATTCGAAACTCGACTTGCCTCGACGGTGGAAGTCCAGGAAAATCTTCGGGAAAGACTTCGGGATAGTCTCGAACGATCGGTATATCCTTGATTTTCTTTTCCTCCGTCTTCTTCTCCGTTACGTGTGCTAATATTGCATGATACCCCTTTCGTAAGTACTTCCGGGCCTTCATACATGTTATGACTCTTAGCGTAGAGTCGCTCCTCTCACCTTGAATCGACAGCGTTTCTCCATTCGGAAGAGGAATGCGAATGATCTTTTCGCGGCAAACGATCTCTGCTTGATTCTTCGATAACCAATCCATCCCGATAACGATATCAAAACTTCCAAGCGTTACGAGTAGCAAATCTATGTCGAAAGAGTGATCCGCCAAATTCAAAGTACATCCCTGCAACATCTCATCGGTTTCGATTAATTTACCATCGGCTAATTCTATTGTGTACTTACAGGTTAATGCGGTTGGTTTAGTGCCGAGTAATGAACTAAATTCGTTAGACACGAAACTCTTATCAGCACCAGTATCGAACAAAATAGAAGCATAGTGATCGTTAACGAGAAACGTACCCGTGACAATGTTCGGGTCCTGACGGGCTTCTCTGGCTCAAATAGCAAATGCTCGGCCGCGTGCGTTGTTTCCACTAGTTTGCCTCAATTTTGGGCAGTCTTTTCGGAAGTGCCCAGTATTGCCACATTCAAAACATCTGCGGTTGGCTCCCGTGTTGGTGGTAGGGTCGGCCATTCGGCAATTTTTGGTTGCACGGCCAAAACGCTTGCACTTTTGGCATTTGGAATCTTCACATGTACCCTGATGATGGAAACCACACTTATTACACTTGGGTAGGTTTCCGACATACGCACCTCTTGGCTTCTTCTCAGTTGGGCTTGCAGCAAAGGCCTTAACCGTTTCTTGTTTCTTCTGAACAGGAGGCACATAAGTCTTGCCATGATTGTTATCCCATTTCCTCTTGTTATCATAGCTCTTCTCTAACGCAACCTTCTTCACAAACACACCCTGGCGTACCGCTTGATCTGTCAAGTCATGAGCTATTCTAACTGCATCCGAAATGGTGGCTGGCTTGGAAGAAGTCACCATGCTCTGAACTTGGGGTGCGAGGCCCCAAATATACCTTTCAATTCGCTTGTATTCAGGGGTGACCATATGTGGGCACAAGCGAGCAAGATCATGGAAACGAGTGGTATAGTTTGCCACATCAGGTCCATTCATGGTGTGATTCCAGAACTCAACTTCCAACTTCTGCAGCTCGTTACGTGGGCAATATTCGTCAGTAAGCATTTTCTTTAGTTCATCCCATGGGATTTGGTAAGCAGCATCAATCCCAATAGTCTGGGCATGAGTATTCCACAAAGAGAGTGCTTGGCCCTCAAAAGTACACGTGGCATACTTGGTCTTGTTTTCTTCAACACAGTTACTAATACGTTGGACATATTCCATCTTTTCAATCTAGCGCACTAGTCCCACAGCTCCTTCGTTACCGCGAAAGTTAAGCGGTTTGCAGTTCAGGAAGGCTTTGTAAGAGCAGCCTCTTACAGGTTCCTCGGTTCCTGTATTGCCACAGTTGTTACGTTATTAGTCACGTAATCATAATTTGTGACTCTTACGATCACAATCAGTCAAACTATCCTTTTTACCTCCGTTGGACTCTCGGTCACCACTAGACCCACTGGGTCTTCCAGCATTGTACTGTGCGATCGCATCGGCCACACGCTGCGCCACTAGCTGCTCGATTGCCTCCGAGCTCATGGGTGTTGTTGTGTCGGTGGTTCGATGGTCGGTACGTCTGGTGCCATGGTTTTCTTCTAGTCATAGACGATAAAAGAAATAAGACAATACATAAACAATTGTCAACACATGAACAGGAAATGTAAACAACCATACAATCACAACAACAATCACAATAATAATCAGAATGATAACCACAACAGTAATCACCATCATCACACACACAGATAGCCCATAAGATAGAGCACATAATCAAACGGAAATACTTGATACATAGTTCACAAAAGAAACAAAATGGGTGAGGGTACAAAACCTCCCCAGTACAAGTTTTCCTACTATGCCTACACTAAGTGAGCACAACCCGCTCACATAGGTCTATCTATGCCAATGTGCCACTGCGCTAGTCTGCATCACGGCAGCAGCAACCATGATACAAATAGTGGCAAGCGCGGCAGCAGACGTGGCACGCTCCTCGGCTGCCACTACTCGCTGCTCTAAGGCAGCAATTCTCCTCTCTGCAGCTGCCCTCTGCTGCTCCTCTACTGATAGTCTCATCTCCTGAGCGATCATCCTATCCTCCAGGTGAGTGAATCGCTGGTCCAGAAGGCCAATGGCCATGATCTCCACATATTGTACCTCAGCTACCTGCTCTAGTCGTCCTGTCACAGTCTGAATCCTCTCGTCCTCCTGGAGAGCTCTGATCTCGCCCTGCAGGTTCTGCATATCGTGCTCGTGTCGCATGCCACGAGAAACAAGGATAGGGATAGTGTGCTCCACGGGCTCCTCATAGTACGATAGTGGTCGTGGTGCGGTGGAGGACTCGCCAATCTCATGGGTAGAAGGTATCCACTCCTCATATGCCCAATTTCCCAAGGTTTGGGTCACCTAATCAAAACTCTCGTCGTATCGGGGCCTCTTGGGCTCCCGATCAGTAGTAGTGCCTGTAGTCTCGGCTGGCCTCTTCGCTCCACCACTAGGGGTGTGAGCGATAGGGGTGGTGTGGGCGTCCATGGGAGCCTCCTCAGCTGCAGGTGCATCAACAGTCTCATCTGAAGTGGAGTGTCCGTAGAGTACCGTGTGTGGCACAGACTCCCCAGATCCGGTGTGATCACCCTCGGTGGCAGTCTCTCCTGTATTGCCCTCAACTGGGCTCTCTGGTATCTGCTCTGTGTTAGACTCATAGTCCTCCTCCGGGTCCTCATCAGTGTTAGGGATCTCCTCATCTGACACTGTAACCTCCTCCGTGGTGTCGCTAGACGCCTCAACATGTAGTGGTGTAGCGGGTGGCATCCCTGCTGGTGGCGGCGGCGTAGCAGGTGGTGTCCCTGCTGGTGGCGGTGGTGAAAGTGGTATGGACGGGGTGTAGTCCTCATCAGATGCATACACGTGGATGGGGTCAGATGCTGACGACATACCTGCAACATGGCAATTTCTGAATACTCCTAACGTGAGTTATGCAAGTGTATGTAATGTAACTGTAATGATGTGAGCCTACGGTTATAGTCTAAGTCCACTAAATGCAACCTGGTTCTCTATAACCAATGGCACTGATACCAATCTGTCACACCCCTAACCACGGTAGTAACTACCGCGGGGCGTGACGGTCATGGAAATCATCGTCATCGATTACATTGAACGACCACTAAGTGGTTTGAAAATCATACATAGTAAATCATTTCAAAATACATAATTGTTTTACAAGTTTTAGTGCGGAAGCAAATGTGGAAGTAATAATAGTTTCAAAATGCGACATTTGGTAATGCTAAATGTCCAAAAGTAATTGTGTCCCTAGGTGGCAATACGACTCCATGCAAGTGTGCAGCTAACTTCCAAGCAATATCAATTACCTGAGAGTACATGCGTAAAACGGGTCAACAAATAATGTTGGTGAGTTCAGAGGTTTTAATTGTAAAAGTAAATCGTTGTAATGGACCACAAGACTTTCTATGATTTGATTGTTGTACAGACAATGCTACAATATTACCATAAGCATACCGAAACCGAAGCTAGACTATAACTGTAAATGTAACTGTAATCCCATGCCCCTACCCATGCCTACCGAATACATGGGGGTGTTTAGGCTAATAATGCACCCGTTTTGACCTACAATCAAAGTTAGCGCGACTAACTCGGGTGGGGGTTGTCAAACCCGATAGTACTATCCATAATTACCATGCTTTGTGAAAGAAACTAACGGTCCGGTTGTGAGGGGACTTAGTACGGTAATTAAACCGCTTATGTAATATGTGAAATCATATAAATGTGATTATGTCCAATGAAAATGTAAGTATGCATGTAATCTCCCCCAAAAGGAAAATAAGTAAAAGGGGGCTGTGAAACTCACCTGATGCGTGAGTATTGTAAACGTGCAAGTAGCAAAAGTCCGTGCGTAAACCGACCTATGCGTGCCCTAGAAAATATAAGACACCTTAAAGTCTAAGTAATGATTCTACATGCAAGTTGGTCATGTAACCGTTTCACCCAACTCGTTACGTTATGAAATTCCGTTTGACTCTACGACCCGTTGGTGATATGTATTTGTTATCCAAAAATATATATTTACATAAAATAAATACAAGTCATATACTCGATCAAGTGTGTCCATGTCTATAAGTAACTCGGTGTCAACTTAGAGTTCGGGTTTCAAAATAAAGTTTGACTCGACCCGAGTCGTAACTCGGTGCGAACGGTAAATAAATATATTTGATATTTATTTAAAGTAATGTTTTTGAAATGCGCCATGTTTTTAGGTAAAAATAATATTTATATTATTTATGTAAATATAACTGTCGGTATTCATTTTTACTACCAAAATATATACAAGTATATAGTTATAAAGACATATATATATATATATATATATATATATATATATATATATATATATATATATATATAACTTAAGATCTAGTCTTTCTTTTCAAATACTTATATATTTAAAATAGATGGACTTTAACATAAATAAGTTTTTCCATCATCTTTTTATACAAACATAAATCTTAATATATATACATTTCCAAAAAGAAAACATAACAATAATCATAACTATTAAAATACTAACAAGCAACTGGTAATAATTTAATTTTCATAATTTTAACATAACTTAACCAAGAAACTATAAACTTGTAAGGAACTAATATTCATAATATCACATGTTAAACACTACAAGATTTCTATGGACAAGATGAACCCACTTGATGAATCATTTGAGCATACACTTTATTTTAGTTCGTGAACCATAAAGTTATAATTAATATTTTTACACAAAAATAAGTCTCATTTAGTTATTAGTTTCTAAAAACTCCATATTTAACAAAAATGAATTTTTGTAGGTGAAAGTTGGTACACAACAACATGTAGGTAAAGAATTATAAAACAAGAACAAAAATATAAATAAGTAGGAGGGCTTTCTCACTATAAGCAAGCAGGGAAGAGGGAAGAAATGGTGTAGGTTGCTTGAAGTCCCCCAATGCCACTTGATCTTCACAAAACAAAATAGAATGGGGACGAAGGAGTTTGCAAGATGTCTTGTGTGATTATTTAGAAAAATGTAGGTGTATTATAAGGTGGTATTCCTTGGTAACAAACAAAAGTCTTGGAAATTGAGGTTGGGGTGGGATATTCGGCCAAATGGATTTAGTGGCCAAAGATGGCAAATAGTCAAGTGTGGGATCTTGTGTATGTAAAAAGTGATTTATCATGAGTACGGAAATTATTGTTTTGTAAAAGTCAAAGTGAAGAAAAGGGATTTTGTGTGTATTCATGTTGGTCGATGAAAACAAAAGAAAAGAATAGAGTGGATATGACTAGAGATTTAAAAAGGTAAGGATTTCATGCTTGGTATGTGTGTGTAAAAAAAAAGCATCATAAGAATGGGAAAACCCAACACACACTCTTCCTTTGTGTGTGCATTCTCGGTCAACTAGTCATAAAAAGAAAAAGTTGAGTTCATATATTTTTTTTTTTTTTTGAATTCATATGAAAAAGAAGATCATGTAGTTTAAAACGGGTATTCGGATGGTAGCGGGTATAAATCGGACACGATATAAAATAGAGATTTTAAAACGAGCTTAATAAAATTATACATTACATATTTGGTGGTTCACTAACATGTAAACATATGTTTGGTAATTTAATATAGCGAAATAGCGCATTAAAGTAGGATATGCCGGTGAAACGGTAAAGGTGCGCGTTGAGTACTCGGTTGATATAAATAAATACACGCATATATTTAAGTTTTAAAAATAGTGTTGTAACATCTCGAATTATTTATTAAAACATAGATATTAATTATCACCAACGTTCGTGTGTGCCGGTTATACTGCGTGTGACCCGATAATTTATCGCATTAGCGACGCGTGAAATGTTATGAATGGACTTTTCTAATTAAGAAATGACCTTAATTATCATAATTAAGTCTAACACGTATATGATGTATGCAATTTATGACTGATACAAGGACACGTATTGACCTGAAATTGTTGGTTGTCACAAAATCCGTTTTGTCTTCATCTTCTGGTGCCATCTGTACTTGATGATACCCTTTGTAGGTATCCCGAAAGCATTTGTATGGAAAGGACGCCTGGGAATCCACCTTAGACTCGATTTTCGGAAGTGGGTATGAATCCGTTGGGCATGATTTGTTCATATCTTTGAAGTCCACGCACATCCGCCATGACCCATTTGATTTTTTCACCATCACTGGATTGGAAATCCATGTTTGGTACCGTACCTTTCTCAAGATTCTTGTGGCCACTAACTTTCGTACTTCCTTTACCATTGCCTCGCACCGCTCCGACGCCATGCTTCTCCGCTTTTATGCCACTGGCTCCACCGATCGATATGTTCATAGGGCATGTTCCGCCGTATCCCGCGGGACACCCGTCATATCTGATGGTTGAAAGGCAAATACATCAAGGTTTGCTCGTAACAGCTCTTTCAGGTGTTGTCTGACATGCGCGGATATGGTATGCCCAAGGGTAATAGTTTGTTCTGGGAAAGTGGGGTTAATTATCCATTTCTCTGATTCTGTGAGAGGTTGTGAGGGTGGTGTTGCCAAGGTCTGTTCTATTGCTGCACATTCTTGATCCGCCCATACTCTTGCCACCCCCTTTGGTGTGAGGAAAGTGATTAAGCCCAAATATGTAGACACTGCCTCCACCAGAACTCCTAAGGATGTTCTTCCTAGGATGACGTTGTGTTGGGAATGTGCCGGCACCACCAAGAATTGGAGTAAGACTGTCTGCACCCTATCCTTATCCCCAATTGTGACGGGGAAAATGATTTGTCCCAATGGTTTAATTGTTTCTCCTAAAAATCCCATTATGGGTGCATGCACTTCTTCCAATCTTTCTTTATCTTCCCTACCCATCTATCTGAAGCACTGTTCGCATAGAATACCAGAGGAACTTCGAGTGTCAATGAAGACATGGCGCATCCTGTAAGGACCAACTAAGGTTGTGATTGTCAAGGGACCGACATGATAGTCCCCTATTTGGGGTGGGAAGGTCAGTGGTACCTCCATCCATGATTGTGATGGTTATGCGGCTCTCTTCTTCTTTCCTCGCGGGGTATGTAATCCCCCTCTGATCATGTACATGTCACGGACCCAGGGTGGGGGTTCTGTTTCTTTCCCCTTCCTGCTTGAAGGGTCTGCTTGCTTATTGTCTTTAAGAAGGTGCGCCAGCTTTCCAGCTTTCACTTAAAGGTCAATTTGCTTCTTCAAGTGGAAGAACATGTTCATATCATGCCCTGCGGCCTTGTGATAGGTGCAATACATCTTGCAATCTCTTGAGGTGTTTTCCCGGATGGGGCGTGGCTCTTCTAACTTTAAATTTTTTGACGCCAGGATTACGCTCGAGGTTTTACTCAGAGCGGGGTAAGATGAAGCCGGGTATGGCCAATGAGAAAGACTGGATGTTTCACACCTGAGCAGGTAGGATATGCGCGGAGGGTGCGAGTCTCACAGTCTGTCTGATCTCGGGTAAGTGCTGGGTGCCGAAAATGTTGGTCCATATCCTGAAATGTGCGCGTGCCTATACAATTTAACTGAATCTCTCCTGGAGTACGTCTCCGATCCTCTTTTCGTATCCCTTGGTTTTTCACGGGCCCTGTTCAGCGCCACGGACTACTCAGTTTTAATGTAAACCTTAGCCACTATCCTTAATGACTCCATCTCCCGGGCATGCCTTCTGGGCCATGGAGTCGCCGTATCAGATGATCATCGCGGACTCCATTGATGAATCCTGCTATCATGAGGTCCTCCGTGGCTCCTCCTATCTGCCAAATCTCGAGGTTGTATCTTACAAAAAATGTTCCACTATTTCATTATCACGGCGCCGTATGTGGAGGATCTCAGTTTTGTCTTTCGTGTGCCGTTTTTGCTGGCTGAATTGCTGCATGAAGAGATTGATCAAATCTTCAAAGTTGTATATTCCTCCCATTGGCAAATTGTCAAACCACAGGCTTGCCGCCCCTATCAAGGTTTGAACAAACATGTGACACCATACAGGGACTGACCACTGCTCCACCCCTCCTGCGCTGACAAAATCGTTTATGTAGTTGTCCAGATCCCCCGTTCCATCATATTTTCCTACCACGGATGGCATCCGTAACTTGGAGGGAAACTCCGCCTGTGCATTCCGCGCTTTGAACTTGGACTGTGCCACCAATGCCGCGGGGCGGTAGGGTTTGGAAAAGTCATATGCAGCGTTTAGGATGATGTCCTGGTTATGGGTTTGCGCGGCCGGTTCCACGGGCATCCTGGGGTAGCACTTCCTGGTAGGGGGCTATTGAGGGAGATTTGTGTTATTGAGTAAAACATGGGGCTACTTTTTCCTGTTATTCCCTCATTGCTGAACAGGAGCGCGCACACACTTGCTTACTGGGATTCGCGCATCCACTACTCATATTACTACATGTATCTTTGTTTTTCTATCCACCACGCCTGGGGTGGAGGGAATAGGGGATTGTTGGTGATGTTTGGTGGGGGTAATGGGCAGGATGTGACAGTGGTTGAACGAGGTAAACTACTAGTGTGAAGTGTTGCGGAGTAGGAGTAAAGGGTATATGAGAGATACTTGGAGTAAACGGTGGAAAACCCACCGGTGCTTGCGGGGTTGACAAGGGTGTCAACAACGGCGTAGTTTCTGCTGCAGTTGTGGCAAAATTTGTTGGGCTTAGGATTTCTTCTTCTTCTACCTCTTCGACAATAGTGGGTAGGTTTAACAATCCCGCCGATGAGGACTTCATAAGTGGATACTGGACAAGCCTCGCACCAGCTGGTGATGGAGCGAATGAGGAAGCAGTAGAGGTGGTGGTGGGGGTAGGTGTGGAGGAAACCATAGGCTAAACGAAGGAGAAAACAGGAGATGAAAAGCACGCATGGCGCCAATGTAAATCCAGTCACCGACGGGGTAAGCTTCTCGCGAGTGAACATATTACAAGGACTCCAACGGGCAGCCAATGGTGGTTCAATCCTTTTGATTCCAATGAAACCCTACACAAGGAACAACGCGTTAGGGAGTTACAGGGAGGGGATAATCCTTGTATCGGGCCTCCGGCGTAAGAATAAGTATCTTCACAGAGGAAATGAGGTAAGTGAAAGTGTGAAGAGAAAGAATGAATATAACTGAGAGGTGATGTGCTATTTATAGTAGAGAGGATACCACGATGCCACTTTCCTAGGGCTGACCTGGTGTGAATGCTATTGGTGGAAAGGTCCTAATAGAGAATATCATCTTGGTCCCCTAACTGATAACCGTTAGTGGAAACCTTGTCTTATGCGGTGGGCCCACTAGAGTGCATGGCTGTGTCGATTATCGCGGGACATCTTCTGATCATTATGTGGGGTATCCTTCCGTATGCGTAGACGTTCCTGTCCTTTTGTGGAGTACTGTCAAAAGTAGGTTCCTTCCATGGCAAAAAAACGTTCCGCGGGGTGAATGGACTTACGCGAGGGACCTTATGTCTTCAGATCCCAAGAAATTAAAACAATTAATCAAAGAACTTGAGCTACAAACATGTGTAACATAACTATTTCAAAGGTACTGTTGGAAAACAAAAAATTTCAGGATTGAATTTACATTACCTCTTGATCTAAAATATCAAAACAAAAAGCAGCTTCAAATGCCTCAAATAGTAGCTTCATGAACAACTTCAAAAGCCTCAAACAAAAACTATCAAAAGAAAACAAAGCAAGTAGGATCAGATCCTTCAAAGGCCTCAAATAGCAACTTAATGAAAAAGCCAAGAAATCACCCATAAAACCCCTCTATTTTAGGAATTTACACATGTTAAAGTCAATTTTCGTTCATTTCTGTTCTAAAATCTCTATAGTGCTCACATTATTCGTGAAGAACACACAGATCCAGTAAAAAATCAGATGAAGAACAAGTGAAGGAAATATACCACATGAAATTGAAGATTGAGTGAGAGGTGAGGACCGACTAAATCTCTGACTCTATGAACAACTTCTTCGACCGAATTATCAAGGTTATCGATAATTGTAACATTGAATCCTTGATTAAGAAGTTGCACAACAGTGTGTGTGCCTATGAATCCGGCACCTCTGGTGACCAACATCGATGAACTCATCGCAGAAACGAAAGAACAAACGCGGCTAGGGTTTTCAGAATGAGAAATCCATAAACAAGTGGGAGAATGGAGATTGAGGACCGGTGAAGAAGAGAGGGGTTTGATGGTTGTTTGTCGGCGGAGAACTCATCGGCAACCTGCAAATCAGATAGCCCTGAATCTAAAAATCAGGCTCGAAGAAAAAAAAATATTCATATTCAAAATTAAAAAAAAGCCCTAAATTTTACCTTGGAATGATTAACAAAGAAGAAAAGGGCCTGAAAAGTTGAAGTCATCGGCAACCTGCAAATCTGATAGCCCCAAATCTGAAAACTTGAAGCCAAAAATAAGAAAATTGTAAAAATTTAAAGGAACGAAGATGGTAACTACATGATCTTCATCTCCTAGATGAAGATGTCTGATGTTAGGGTTTGAAAATGAGTTGAAGGTAAAAAGGACAAAATTAGTAAAAGACCAAACTCTCCCCAAACAAATCTCATCCATTCATTTTTGACATATTTAATATGATCCACTCATTCAATATTCGACACATGAATCAACCAATAGAAATTGGTTAATGGGTTAACACATTAAACATGGGTTAACTTTTGATCTCCATCATATATATATATATATATATATATATATATATATATATATATGAAGTGTTGACGTTAGAAAATAATGTTTATTAGGATATTAACACTCCGAGATGTAGCGGAAAACAC
This sequence comes from Smallanthus sonchifolius, assembly GCA_023525975.1. Classification (NCBI taxonomy): domain Eukaryota; kingdom Viridiplantae; phylum Streptophyta; class Magnoliopsida; order Asterales; family Asteraceae; genus Smallanthus; species Smallanthus sonchifolius. The sequence goes on from CM042033.1 coordinate 18,835,700, forward strand.
GTATATCAGTATAATTAGGTTTAGTTATAGAAAAGGTGTCACGAGAAAAAAATACGTAGACGTAAAACATCCGCATAATTTAAGTTTGAAAAGAAATTTGGTTATCGTTTAAAAGTAATTAAAAGAAGTTTAGAAAAATAAGTAATATAAAAAGAAAACTTAGTTAATTTAATCTATCAATTTAATTTGTGACAATATAAACTTTTGTATATTTGTAAAATAATTTTATATAATATTATTAATTAGGGTCCTAAAGTAATTTCATTAAGTTAGGTGGAGATACAAAAACCTACAAAGAAGGACGAGGATTGGTTTAGTACCTGTGATGTGACAACCCTGAATTGGGGTCCATAAACTTTGACGGTCGATTCACTAAAAACGGGCTCGGCCCTTTAACGGCACAGTTGTAGGCCCAAAACACAAAGTTGATGTGTAACCTTAGTAGACGGATCACGAGATGACTCGTGATAACGTGTTATTAATACATGGTATTTATAGAGCCTCACAATGTACTGTTAAATAAACTAACACGTTCACGTTTAATAATCGGCACACAACACAATATATGATTTTTAATATTAAATATTAATAATAATTCTAGATATATACTCAGATGATTAATTTAGGAACATTCATGTGTGAGTTATACGACGTTGGACGCACGGATGCAACCAATATTAGTGCGTAATAAACATCCGATTATCTGTGATGTGATATTCGTAAATACATATTGTTATTAGTTATTAATTAATAATAATAGAAAATTAACATAGCGCAAGTCGTCTCTTAAATTTAGGAGCTTCCGGAAGAAAATACGTCGCTAAACGGGTAACGCATCAGTTAACCGATTATTATCGAAAGACGGCATAATGATATCTAGGTCAACCAAGTATTAATACTTATTACTTCTATTTACATTTAAAAGGTTACCGGACAATTCGACGCAAACCGCGCGTACATATCGAAGAAATCGTGTTAAACATGTGCTTATTGATTTTAACATTTCGAGAAGATACCTTGAATAAAATTCCCATAATAACCATTTATTATAATTAATCTTAACTATTACCAACATTTAAAAGTTATGCGGAAAACACGGGACGATCTAACACAGAAACGGGACGAGACGCGTTCATTAATCGGGTCAAATACGTTAAAAAAACCCTAGATATAAAAGGATTGTGTTTCTTCCTTCCTCACTTTTACCCCCTAACACACACACTATGTGTGTGTCTAAAGAGAGAGAGAGAGAGACTTATCGGGAGAGGGGGAGGAGGCCGGCCACCCTCCGGCGGCCCCTTCGGCAACACATCGACGATCTATGGTGGTGGTGGTGGTATGTGAACCACGAAGACGACGACGTAGAAGAAGGCCCCTGTAACGACCTAGGGTTTCATACCCGTTTCTCTGACAACCCTCGTCTTTTCGACGACCCTAAACAGCCGCATCAGGCGACTTTCAAGCAAAACAGAGAAGACGACGACGATGGTGGTGGCCGCGGTGACGTCATAGCGGCGGAGGAAGACGAAGGCAGTGCTAGGCGACGGCGATGACCTGGTAAAAGGTCTCAGACGTGGGTCTCAGGAACACAGACAAACCAGGGGGCGACAACCCGCTTTTCTTGCCAACCTCGCTTATCAAGTGAGTAATCAAACCTCTATGGCCAAGGAGACAGCAAGACGAGTAGTTTTAAGTCTAGATCTACCTAGATTCGGCGATATACGCTTTTCCGACTACAAATCCAGCAACCCTCTGGCAAATCTGTTTTTTGGCGAGATTTAGGGGATTTCCGATGAGTCCTTTTCACGTGTTCTTGTTGTTTAAGACTAGATATACACGTTTTAACGATTGGTTTTTGTTTCAATGTTCCGGTCCGATGAGTCCCAAACGAACGGATCTTGGGTTATACGTTGCTGTATTGTCCAGATCTACGATATGCAATGTTAGTTTCGTAGTTCGAGTGTAGTTTTGTTTGATGAACGATTGATTTTCTGACTAGATCTAGTACTTTGAGTGGCGGGGTTTCATTCGCGGGTGTTAAAAACTGTGTTTTTGAACAGGAAATGACGTCACGGGTCTCAGTCAAACTTGGTCAAACTCAGTCAAACTCGGGTCAACGACGGTTAAACGTGGTTAATACGTGAACCGAAAGGTTTAGAACGTGATGGTTCGTAGACGAGACGTTCGAAAGGTAAAAACGCACGCTAAACGCTCTACGTTCAATATTTCTGTTGAAGCACTTTTGTATGAAAAATATGTTGGATAGAGTCTTGTTTATTGTATTTCATAATATGTATTTGTCTTTGTTTGTAAGTGTCTGTATGTATTAGTTATCGAGTTATATTTACTAATGCATGTTGATAGTTGCTGATATCTCTAAGTGTTTTGCGCACTTGTATGTGCACAGGAATTAGTTCCTGTGTACTTAGAAAGTACGCAAGAATACCTTGCGTACTTCCTAAGTACGCATGAGCAATTTGCCCTGCGCACTTGCTAAGTGCACAGAGATCAGGTCTTGTATAAATAGGATAGGTTGACAGTAGACAAGTACGCAGTCATATACGCAGACTTTGTATACTCAGTATTTCTATCTGTAACCTTCAAGTGTTTATAATAGACGAAAGTTTAAAGTGATTCTCTTGTCGATTTACTTTGTGTTGTAAGACTCTCCACCTAGTCACGAGTATTCCGCACCTGGTCTGACGCAGGAACGCACTTGCATGTGACGATCCGCCACACCCGAGGGACCTACAAGTGGTATCAGAGCATTGCTCTTGATTTCGAGTGTTGTGAGTGTGTTTGGAGAGTTTTCTACAAAGATTTTACAAGCAAAAGTGGGTATTTTTGTGATAAAATAGGGGTAGCTCTTGAGCACTATTTTAGAAGCAAAAATCACTCAAAAACTTGACTTTTGTTGTGTATTTGAGTGTTTTGAGCAACAAAGGTTGGTTAGAAACAAGTTTCTGGCCCTTTGGCTCATTTTGTTTGCTCATCTCTCCGATTTTTGCCATCTCCGGTGAGATTCCAGTGACCGGAATAGTTTGGTGAGAGTTGGTGAAAAGGTAGTCTGCGCACTTACCTTTTCTGGCAAAGAGTAGAGTCTTGATGCGTACTTGCCAAGTACGCAAGACTAATCTTTTTGCGTACTTAAGTTAACTCCTGCGTACTTATCTTCTACTTTTGCGTACTTAACAAGTACGCAAGAGCAAATCATAAGTGCGCAAGACCATTTCTCTAAGTACGCAAGGCCAGTATCAAGTGCGCAAGTGTCTTTGACCTTTCTGAAATTTGACTAAGTGTTCACCATGTCGAATCTTCAGAACCTCGGTAACCTTCTGAACTATGACAACGAGATCGGAACACCTCAGAAACCACCAAAGTTGCTAAATGTAAATGATTATTCTAACTGGAAAGCACGCTTTGAGCATTACATTTCTTATACCGATTCTTCGTTATGGATACCAATTCTAGAGGGATATAAGCATCCCACACACATTTACCTTGATGAGTAATGCCCAAGCCTATCTCTAAACTCGATGAAGAAGAAAAGAAATTTTATGATCTAGAGAAGATGGCTCATGGTTCTATCACTATGGCCTTGACTAAGGAGTTATTCCACAGTTTTAGAGGATATGATAACTCCAAGGATCTTTGGAAGGTGTTACAGAAAAGATTCGAGGGCAATAGTGACATCAAGAAAAGTAAACAGGATCTCCTAAGGAAGCAGTATGAGTGCTTCAGATTTCTAGAGAACGAATCTATAGACGAGCTCATCTCTAGATTCTATCATCTGCAGACCGAGTTGAAAGCTTTTAAGCTAAAGTATCCTGATGAAGAATTAGTTGCAAAGTTTCTGGATGCTTTGCCTCCCAAGTTTGAGATGTATACAACCCTGATGATAGAGAATTCTAAGTTCTATGAGATGACAATTGATGAGGCAATTAGAAAGGTTCAAGCTGATGACATGAACCTAAAAAGGAAGGAGAGCTCAGGAAGACCTCAGATACAAGACCCTTCTACGTATCATAGGACGTCTTCTACAACCAAGTCATCGGGCTCAGGAATTACCCTTTTCTCAGGAAACTCTCATGAGGAAGAAACTGTGAAGGCTTGTGGTGGTCATGCATGCTATGCAGCATCCGGATCAGGTTCTGGATCTCATCATCAGAACTCCTCAAGAAATCCTTCTCTCACATCTTCAGCTAACCAATCAGCAATAGCCAAGATAGCTGAAGATCACGTGGCTTTATTCTCATCTTGCATGCTTGCCTATGAGAACTTCATTGGAGGTAAGCTAACGGATCCTGAAACTATCGAAGAAGACTTTAATTAGGTGGATCCGGATGATATGGAGGATATGGATATTCAAAGGAATATAGCCATGATCTTGAGGAGGGCAAAGCGTTTCCTGAACAGAACTGGCCGAAAGTTCATTGGTGGCCATTCTAATGCCAAGGTTGGTTTTGACAAATCCAAGGCCAAGTGCTACAAGTGTCTGAACTATGGACACTTTGCTCGTGAATGTCAAAGAGATAGAGCACCGGCTTCGGGTTTCACCAGACCTAGCCAAGGAAACAACCAAGGCTAAAATAACTCAAACAACCACAATTAAAGCCAAGGTGGAACGTCCAATGCATTGGTGGCTTAACAAGACGATAGCTTTGATTGGGGCGTTCATCTGGAGGATGCTCTTATTGCACAAACTCAGGTTAGTCTCATGGTTGAGATTATGGAGATGATGGAAGCTGAGGAACGGGAAGCTTCTGTGGCTGATCGAGAAGAGTCTACAACAGCTGTTGCCCTCATGGCTATCGGAGATGCATCACATTCATCGATTAAGGTAGATTCTAATCCTTATACTATCATTTCTTGTTCCAAATGTCTAGGCTTAAAAATTGAAAACTCTAAGCTTCAAGACAAAGTCGAACCCCTTCGTATTGCAGCTTTAAGCTACAAAGAAAATGAAAAACGATTTAAAGATTCATCTGAAATGTTGAAGAAAGAAAAACGTGATTATTCACTTAAAATGAACGATCAACAGCTTCACTTGGATATTGCATTCAAGGGGTTAGAGAAAAGGAAGAATGAGATCAACAAGCTGCAAAATGAGATCTTGCAGTTGAAATGTACTAATGAGAATTTGAAAAATTCTCGTTTTGTGGTGGAACACTACGAATCTGTAGTGAGACAAATGAATGGCTTAGGGCTGGGTACTAATACCATTAGTTAGCGGGAAATTTGTCAACGGCTTAGTAGACATTGATCTAACTTGCCTTGATGAGTCCTCAAGTAAGGATGATTCCTCTAACAAGGATGATTCCTCTAACAAGGATGATTCCTCAAGTAAGGATGACTCCGCATCTAATGAGGAGTTCTTTACTGCTTCTGATGATGGGTCTGATAGCACCTGCCCTGAAGGAGTAGTATCTGAGGAGTTGTTAACTGAACAGAAAGTCAAGAAAAACATTATCACTAATAGTGACAATTGTATTTTAACTGAACCCGATGTTATTGAATCAAATGATAAATTAAAGGTAATACTTTATGGAGGGTATAAAAATCTTAATCAAGTTAAGAAAGAAGCTTTTTCAGCTCACTATGGGCTGGGTTATAAAGAAAATTTGCAAAAATACTTTACTCCCAAAAACCAATCTATATCGGGTCAAACTCCTGTTTACAAACCAACTCCTTCTGCTCATCACGCTGAGTCATCTAATGCCAGATCTAATGAGCCTTATAGGAGGACTTACACAGACAAGAGGACTTGCTTTCACTGTGGTCTGGTAGGTCACATCCTTGTGAACTGCCCTTCTAAGAACCAAAGGAAACTGCCTATTGTTTCACAACCGGTTGTCATCCCTAAGTCACCACCAGTGAAACATCCCAAAAGTCCAAAGACAAATGTGGTGAAACCACCAGTAAAACCGATGGTAAAGCCAAAGATAACCTCTAAGGTTAAACCATCTGTTTCAAGAAAGGGAAAGCAACCTGCTATACCTTGTGTATCTACCTCTGGTAGTACATCTAGGAGGAGAAGGAATAAAAGGTTGAGAAATCTAGAACAGCTGACTGGAGTTCAATCATGTGAAGCTTCCATTAGTTCACAGGCTGTTATTGAACCTAAGTCTACTGTTCCAGTTAAGAAACAGAAGAGATCCTGGAACAACAAAGATAAAAATTCTCAATCTCCTAGTCCTAATTCTTCTAAAGATTCATCCATTTTGAACAGTCACGACTGTGAGTTAAAAGAGGTTGTTTATTTTGAAAAAGCCAGACGACCCAAGACCACTATGGCTTGGGTCTCCAAATCTAACTAATTCTTTTTGTCACTCGTGCAGGGACATCCGAAGGGTACTATCTCTAACCATTGGTATGTAGATAGTCGATACTCCCGGCACATGACAACCATTGGTATGTAGATAGTCGATACTCCCGGCACATGACAGGAAACATGGCCTTGCTTCAAGACGTGAAACCATTCAGAGGCGGCTATGTGGCCTTTGCTGGAGAAAAAGGTGGTAGCATTACGTGTCAAGGCGTGGTGTCAAATGGTTGTGTCAGCTTTGACAATGTCAACTTTTGCGAGCAGCTAAAGCATAACTTGTTGAGTGTCTCCCAAATGTGCGACAAGGAGTACTCAGTGATGTTTGACAAGAATGAATGCTTGATACTCAAACCTGGTTTTGAGGTTCCTGAAGATTGGATTCAGATGAGAGCGCCTAGGACAAACGACACCTATCAGATTGATATGAGCGTGACAACAACCACCTCATCAGTTGCTACATGTTTGCTTACCAAAGCGACAGAACTTGACTCTATCTTGTGGCATACGAAACTAGGACATATTTCTTATCGTAAAATGAATCATCTGGTCCGAAATGGTTTGGTAACTGGTGTTCCTATGCTGAGATTTACCGTTGCAGATGACTGCATGCCTTGTAAAAAGGGCAAACAGCAACGGAAGTCTCACAAGCCCAAGCTCCAAAACTCCATCGATACCCCTTTGGAGCTATTACATATGGATCTGTTTGGCCCCATAAGTATCAGGAGTATTGGAGGTAAGTCATTCTGTCTGGTTGTAACTGATGATTTCTCACGTTTTTCTTGGGTGCATTTTTTAGGTACGAAGGACGAAACTGCTGACATTCTTCAATACCTGATCCTGAGCTTTGAATCTCTATGCAAGCTGAAGGTTAGAAGAATAAGGAGTGACAACGGAATTGAGTTCAAGAATAATTTGATGGAACTTTTCTGTCTCAAGAAGGGTATCAGTCACGAATTTAGTGCCCCGTACACACCTCAGCAGAATGGAGTTGCAGAACGGAAGAACAGAACCTTGATCGAGATTGCAAGGACGATGCTGTCGGATGCAAAGCTTCCTGTCACTTTCTGGGAAGAAGCAGTTAATACAGCTTGTCACGTCTTGAACAGAGTTCTGGTTGTGAAGAGGCACAACAAGACTTGTTATGAGTTGATCAACTATCGACTTCCCAATCTTGATTACCTAGTTCCTTTTGGTATTCCCTGTTCCTTATTGCTACAATACAAAAGACCGCAAGTCTAAGTTTCGTGCAAAAGCGGTGGAAGACATCTTCTTAGGATATGCTGCCCACTCGCTTTGCAAGAGAGTGTACAATATAGGAACTCGTACTGTCGAGGAGTGGTTTGAAGTGGATTGTAGTAAGCACAGCATTCCACCAGAACCAACTGGTCCAGCTTGGGGTTTTGATTATGATGCGCTATTCAAATCTTTCAATCTTCAAGATTTGTCTGCAAATGATGCCGCAAATGTATGAATTATTTTTGTGGCGGTGATGACTCCAGTTTCTCAACTCGTGCTACTGTAGCGATTGTAACTCCTGATTCCCATGCTGCATCTGCATCTGGAACTCTTAATGGTGATAATAGTGAAGATGTTCATGTTGACAGAAATGACGCTAAAGCTAATCCTAACACTAATGTAGGAAATGAAGCTCCAGCTGATCCAATTACCATTGAATCTTCTTCTTCTGGGAGTTAAGCACGAACCTCGATTCAGAAATTCAGGAACAGAATGTACTAGAGACGAGAGTGCATAAGAATCATCCAATTGACAACATTATTGGTGATCCTTATGCCGGTGTTCAAACTCGTCATCGAACCATTACTGAGAACACTAGTCTGTACTCGAAAATACTTGACACTGGTGTCATGGAAACATGTCTGCATGCTGCATTCGTGTCCCAGTTAGAGCCGAAGAATGTGAAAGAGGCACTCGCTGACAACAGCTGGATTGAGGGGATGCAAGATGAAATGTCTCAATTCCAAAAGTTGCATGTGTGGGATTTGGTTGACTTGCCAAGGGGTGTACAACCAATTGGCACCAGATGGGTGTTTAAATGCAAGACGGATGATCGTCATGTTGTGGTGAAGAACAAAGCAATGTTGGTTGTTCAGGGTTTTAATCAGCAAGAGGGCTTGGATTACACAGAAGTATATGCCCTAGTTGCTAGACTTGAAGCCATTCGACTGTTTCTGGCTTATGCCTCATATGTTGGCTTCAAGGTCTATCAACTTGATGTGAAGAGTGCTTTCCTGTATGGAAAAGTACATGAAGAGATCTATGTCACTCAACCTCCCGACTTTGAAGATCCGCATAATATCAATAAAGTGTACAAGCTCGACAAAGCACTTTATGGTCTTCATCAAGCGCCACGGGCATGGTATGAGACATTATCTAAGCATCTACTGTCTAATGGTTTCGACCGTGGATAGATCGACTCGACCCTCTTCATACGGAAAGCAGGAGGTGACATTCTTCTTGTACAAGTCTACGTCGACGACATTATTTTTAGATCTATAAATGAAGGGATGTGTAGGGAATTCGAACAGGTGATGAAGTTCAAGTTTGAAATGAGTAACATGGGTGAATTGTCGTTCTTCCTGGGTCTGCAAGTCAGTCATAGAGAGGATGGCATTTATCTACATCAAACCAAGTATGTGCAGGACATCTTGTCAAAATACAATATGAATGATAGCAGTACTTATGGCACACCTATCCCAGTCAATCATGGTCTGCATCCTGACAAAGATGGAAAGGATGTGGATTACAGATTGTACCATGGGATGATCGGATCACTTATGTATCTCACAGCTTCAAGACCCGATATAATGTTTTCTGTGTGCTTGTGCTCAAGGTTTAAGTCACAACCGAAGGAGTCTCATATGATAGCTGTAAAGAGGATTTTCAGATACTTGAAATGGAAACCCCGATTGGGTCTTTGGTACTCTAAGCAGCAGTCATTTGACTTCAAAGCCTACACTAATTCATATTATGGCGGTTGTATCCTTGATAGAAAGTCAACGTCTAGTGGATGTCAATTCTTAGGAGACAGACTGGTTTCCTGGCAGTGTAAGAAGCAGTCAACGGTTTCTGTCTCAACATTTGAAGTAGAATACATTGCTGCAGCTAGCGGTTGTTCTCAAATATTGTGGATTCAACAGCAATTGAGAGACTACGGCTTGAACTTCACTGGAACTCCTCTGTTCATTGACAACAATGCCACCATGTCCATCACAAATAACCTGGTGAAACATTCTAAAACTAAACATATTGAAATTCGCCATCATTTCATCCGTGATTGTGCTGAAAAGCATCTAATTGAACTTGTAAAGGTTCACATGGATGACAATCTTGCTGACCTTTTCACTAAGGCGTTTGACCGATCCCGTTTTGAGCATCTTGTCAACTTGATAGGAATGTTCAATCCTGAGTGAAAACTTGTTTTTCTTAAATCAATTCATTTCATGAAAGTTAAATTTTATTTCCTTTAAATTTTCTGTATAGTTCTTTTAATTTTCAAATATTTTACAAAACTTCAAACAAAATAGAAAATGGAGAAAATTTTCAAAGTAATATTGAGAAAAGAGGAAATGATAGTGCATCAGAAATGATCTAAACGTCATAGACTCATCATATGGGAAATGATTGCGTCATGCTTACTTAATTGTTTAAATTATTATGTTTTTTAATCTGTTTATTTACAAGTAATTGGAATTGTCAGTAAGCTGTATGCATCTTTGAATCACTAGTAGTGTGGAAACTAAATCTAAATTACAACTGTGATTTGAACCCATGTATGCTAGTGTGTGTGCGTTAAATAATGCAAAAGATCATTATCAGATAAAGGATGTTAGATTTTGGCAATAATTTTCTTCTGAGATCAGTTTCGGGTTATGTCTATAGCACAATTAATGCGGTTCATCTCACTGCCCATACTCACAAGTATGAAATGAGAGATTGAATCAATACATGTCTCTACATCAATCGTGGAGCGTGTATTCACCTTGCATCACTCCTGATTCATTGAAATCAAATCCAAATAAAAGTTGGATTCCCCTACCCTAATACTCAAACACCATATTCATTATCCTGAATCATCATACCGAAATTCACTAAAGAAATCAAATGAAACCAAGACAAATGAATCACTCGATTCTGAATCTTATGATTCCTGATAATCCTTATGGATTTTGCTTGATTTTTCCTGTGCTAATTGATGTAGCTTCATTCTGAAAATTTAGAAAATAATTAGAAAAATCTTAGATGCCTTGAGAAAGTGCAACTTACATTACTGTAGCATATCAGTGGGGTACACATTGTATATCTTATAATTAATACCTTAACACATAAGAACGTGATACAAAGATGCTTATAGTTTCAAATCTTAAAATATTGTCAACTTGAATTACTTGTTTATGTGATTATTACGTATGAATAAATAGTAATCCATGACATGATCCCAAATTCTTTGATGTTTATATTGTATCGTTTTTGCTATATGTTAGCCTGATATGATCCTCTGCTCGTGTCTTTGATCAAAAATAGTTTGTGCGAATATGTGTATATTTCTATCTTGAAAAGATCAAAAAGATTTTAAGTTTGTGTATAGTTCAATTTTATTCAGAAAAGCCAAAAATATTTGTGTTTAACCTTCTTGAATCCTCTTGATTGAATGTTTTTATCTTGTTCGTTATTTAACTTGAAATCTTCATAATTTGAGTTGAAAGTTTGAGCACACAAGGGTTTCTGCGTACTTGATAAGTGCGTAGGAGGTAAACCCTGCGTACTTAACAAGTACGCAAGACTTAAGTCATGCATACTTAGTAGGTACGCATGAGTTAAGTCATGCGCACTTAGTAAGTACGCAAGACCATTTTGTGGTGGGTATATATACAGGACTTAGAAAAAATTCAGAAGCTTATCTCATTCAAATTTCAAACTCCTGTTGAATTCCCTCTGCTCCTTTTACTCATAAAATTCCGTGTGTTCCTAACCGGTTTTTCGTCCCGTTTCTAGTTCCATCATCGTATTACAATCACTTGGTGAGAATCTAAAGACATTTCATCCATTATATCTCGAATTATGGATCGATTTAGACTATAAAAATTTTAGGGTTGAATCTTTATTTTTGTCAATCTTTTAGTTGTTTTGGTAACACACTATAATTAAAAAATTGCTTAGAATCAACAATCGATCCTTATTTAGTCCTTAATCGTTCTTATCGATTCTTAATTTTGACTTTGGCTTGGATTTTGACCGTCGGTTCGACTGGGTCGCCATTTAGGTCAAAATGTGACTAATGTAGCGACTGTTTGGTGTTGATATTGGTCCCATAGGCTATAATCACGGTTATCGATCTTGTGGGGACCTAATCCACATCAATGTTCATCATCAGTTTAAAAAAAAAATTGGATTTCTGAAAATTTGAACAAGTGCATTTCTTGCACACTTAACAAGTACGCAAGAAGTAATTCATGCGTACTTGTTAAGTACGCAAGAAAAAATCCTTGCGTACTTGCTAAGTACGCAGGACCAACACTTGTGAAATTTTCAAAGTCTGAAATTTCAGTTAAATGAGTAACTGCTATACTAAGTCATGTGTATTCAATTCCAATGAAACTTATTGTTCTTATTGTGTTTTCTGTGTGTTTTTGCAGTTATGGCTCGTACGCTTACAAGTGAGTTCAACCTTCTAGCACATACTGAACCGGAATGGAAGGGTGCTGCACTACAATACCGAGAGATAGTTGACTTCTTGAACCGTTCAAGGATCAGCTATGCTATATCAGCAGACCTGATAGTATCAAGACCGTATCTGGAGCAGTTCTGGGAGACCGCGGAACATCACTGCACTGTAACCCCCAATGTTATACGGGCTACCGTGGAGGATCATGACATCGCTTTTTCTGAGGACACCATTAGACGGGTCTTGAAATTCCGAGATCTCTCCACCGACCCAACAGCTTATCATGACTACTTTGTGGATGGATGTTGGAGGCAGCGTATGGGATACGTCGGTGCAAGAGATTATGCTTCATACAAGAAAATGTGGGTGCTCGATCAATGGAGATATTTTGCCCACGTGATGATCATGTGCATCTCTTCAAGAAAGGCAGGGAAGGATGCAATGGGTCATGATCTTGTTACAGCCATGGTTCGCTTGTCTCTCAACAGGGGCTACAACTTCTCAAGATACATCTTCAAAGCCATAAATGATCAGATAAATATGGCTGAGAGGTTTAGGTTCCTGTTATACCCAAGATTTGTGCAACTACTAATAAACGATGCGTTGCCAAATCTGCCTGCTACTGGGGAGAGATTGCAAGTCAAGCGGGTGGACAAGAGGGTGTTTGCACAATTCTTAAAGACAGGCAGTGTAGAACCTACCCCTGAGCACACAGCACTCTTTGGCCACCTGATAAATGAAGCGTATGTGGCACCGGATGACTGGAGATGGTTTAGCCATGACTCAGAGCCAGAACTAAGTGAACATTCGGATGAACAACAAGAAGAGGAGGAAGTTGAAAGTATGGATGAATCATCTGAAAGTGGAGACGAAGAAGCAGTTCATGATGGTGCTGAAGGATCCGACTCCGACGCTACAGAGTCTGATTCCTCTGATTCTGATGATGCACCATCACAGGCACACCCGAGAAGAACGACGAAGGTGACCCTTCCTGAGTCATCTTCGAAGAGAAAATTACAGTCAACAAGTAGTGAATACGAGCCAGATTCTTACTCTGACGCTGCTATTCAAGGACAAAGACGTGAAAGTGTAAACAAACGTAGGGGGGATAGGTAGCAACAAGCTATTCCTCGTGAGGTGGAGGTTAGTGCTCAGCAGCAAGTACAAGTATCGGCTGCAAGTATTGATTCAACATCTACCCCTCCTTCACAGCAACTATACTGGCAACAGCGGAAGAGGCCACAGGTAACACGTGATGTGTCGGTCACTTCTATCACAAAGGAGGTTCCTTTGATAGTGACCCTCCCTGTATCATCTGCCCTTGTGACGGTGACTACTCCGATTCTTACAGAGTCAGTCACTATCACACTTTCCATAACTCCTACAACCATCATCACATCCACAATCCCTACAACCACCATTGAACCGATCAGTCAACCCTACAACTATGGCGATTTTAATCAGGGTTTTGACTTCGATACTATCTTCTCATCCCCACTTCATAATGTTGAAGCATCTTCATCCAGGAATCCTGATCCTAATGATGCAAGGATAGAATATCTGGAAAACCAAGTGGCTGCTCTACTGGAAACTGTTCGGAAATCAAAGGAGGAATCTGATGCCCAACAGGCTCAGATAAATTCATTGGTGGACGAAGTTACAATTCTGAAAAGCCAAAGGATGGGGCTGAAGAGAGACTGAAAAATGTGATGGCCCAGAATGAGCTACTGAACAAGACAAACAATATGATTCTGGGACACAGGTCATCTCTTGAGCTTCGGTTTGATCTGCAGCGAAAAGAGCATGACATGATGGTCAAATTAATTGCTGATCTGACCAAGAAGCTAGATGCTCAGGGAGAAGACATCTAAACCTAACGGTGATGAGCCTTGTCATCCTGTTGATTTGATGAAGGATGATGACAAAGACAAGGATCCCGAAGTCGGTCCTAGTGGAAGTGAGCATCAAGCTTTGGCAATCGTGCCCATTTCTACTATTCCAATGGCTGAGGGGGAGTCTACTCATCTGGAAGGTGGTGATACCTCTGGTGGTGATAAAGGAAAGTCAGCGGCTGATGTTCTAAAGGATCTATCTGACGATGAAATCTTATACTTAGAGCCTGACTATTCCAAGGAAGCACAGATCGATGCTCTCTACAATCTTGAAGAAGGAGATATCGACTCTGGTGATGATTGGGATGAAGATGATGATGTAGTTATTGAAGTTACCAAAGGTGACGGGGAAGGAGAGTATGAGTTCGAAGATGGAGAGATCTTTGAAGTTCCATCCTTTGAATCTCAGCTCGACACAGGTTCAGTCGAGTCTGCTAGTAATGTTGAAGCATCGAATGAAGCCTCCCGAACGACCCTACACCTGTGGATCCAGAGGCACATAAAGATAAAGATATGCCTGCTAGTTCATCAAAGGATCCAACTCCTGTTTGGCAAAAGACGTCTATCATAGACAAACAAGGAGCAACAGGGATGATCTTAGCTGTAAGGTTCGAGGAAGATAAGCAGTTGTTCGCAATCAAACGATCTGGGGGGGGGGGTTTCAATACTTGAAACCAACCAGTGAAGCGTTCAATTCCTTACCTAGATACGAACTCGTGAACCTAGCAAACCGAGAGCTGCTGGGTCACTCAAATCACGCAGTGGCTATGGGTTTGTGGCAGGTTCTATAGCGGGAAGCAAGATTTGGGAAGTTTGAAGTGTTCAAGCCTCAAGTGCCCAAGCGAGTCAAGGATAAGAATGCTAGACATCTTGTGACTAAGAAACGCTTAAAGAAACTGGTATGCAAGCCAGTGCTATGTGAAACCAAGATTCCCCTGAGGAAGTTATCTCAGGATATCCTCGGTGACATGTGGTACTGGTACGTAGATCCTAAAACGGGCGAGGCTGTGGTGATAGGAAAAGTATGGTCAGAAAGTGGATGCTTAGTGCCGAGGGAACTAATCAGAGTATTTGATGAAGTCTGCTTCATAAATTTCTCTGTGAAAGATCTGGAGGCACTAGCGGACAGGTATTGCATGCATACAGACGAATGGACGAAGTTCCTTGCTTCTAAATATGACAAGGTGATCAAGTTTTTCCTTGACTACAAGAAGAAGATGGAAGCTAAAGATGCAGAGCTATGAAGACCGAAGACGATCCAGAGCTGTTGTCAAGGGGGAGTTTGTTAAAGCACTTTTGTGTGACAAACACTCTAGATAGAGTCTTGTTTATTGTATTTCATTGTATGTATTTGTCTTTGTTTGTAAGTGTCTGTATGTATTAGTTATCGAGTTGTATTTACTAATGCATGTTGATAGTTGTTAATATCTCTAAGTGTTTTGCACACTTGTATGTGCGAAGGAATTAGTTCCTGCGTACTTAGCAAGTACGTAAGAATACCTTGCGTACTTGCTAAGCACGCATAAGCAATTTTCCCTGCGCACTTGCTAAGTGCGCAGAGATCAGGTCGTGTATAAATATGATAGGTTGACAGTAGACAAGTATGGAGTCATATACGCAAACTTTGTATACTCAGTATTTCTCTCTGTAACCTTTAAGTGTTTATAATAGACGAAATTTTAAAGTGATTCTCTTGTCGGTTTACTTTGTGTTGTTAGACTCTCCACCTAGTCACGGGTATTCCGCACCCGGTCCGACTCAGGAACGCACTTGCATGTGACGATCCACCACACCCGAGGGACCTACAATTTCAAAAGTTAAACACGTGTAACCGTTAATTGTGTTGACCTCTAAACAATTCGTTAACGACAAAAATAATTACTAACTTAACGATTAATATTAATGGACCCTAAAACACATATAGTTAAAATAGAGAAACTCGTTCGGGCTAAATATATAATTGTTAACAAACGAGGAAAATACATTCATAAATGGATAATCGGTTAAACGAGAATCTTAAACGCGATCAACGAACGGTATGTACGATTAGTATATATTATTACGTGAACATAAAAATAATTATATTATAATTGTGGTATAAACTGTTTATACAACTTAGATACGATCAGAATAACGTTAACTTCAAGTATTTTATATAACCGTATACATATATATACTTATATACGTACCCATAAATACTTATATGAAAATAAATGTTCACATTTTATTTAAAATTAAATGAATATTTTGAAACACATGACTGTGGCATTTTAAGTATGTTTTTCAGGTAACACGTTATTGTGGCATAGTTGGAATAGGTTACACATTTGGATTAAGACCTTAGAAGATGAAGACGCATGGTCGTTTAACGTCAAGTCCATTTAGACCTATATGGATTTAGGTCTATGTACTCACTTACTACTTGTAATGTTGTTCGATACTTTAAAAGTCTTCAATTTGCTTCCGCTGTTGTGTAATGTTACCAATCGTTACAAGACTGATTTATTTATTTCCTAAGTAAATAATTTGGGGGTGTGATAGATTGGTATCAGAGCCAATGGTTTCAGCGAATTAAGTCTCCTTAATGACACCTAGGCTCTAACCAGACTCATTTAGGGACGAAGATTACTAAGACTTGCATCATACTAAGAACACCAAAAACTTGAGTATAGATATTCCAACCGTTGCCGAATAACTTGAGTCAACTATTAGTGTATGTGATTACACTATGATAGAATTAGACACGTTAATATTAGAAACAATTATGTGACATACGTGACTAACATCTGATACGTGCAACAATGTGGAAACAATCAAATCCTAGAATATGACCCACAACGGGAGACTACTAGAGTGATCAAGTAAAGTAAATTGACATTTACACTTGATATCATGTAATTGTGAATTTATAGGTACTTGTAAATTCTGGGAAATTCTATTGTGTTGACCTATGTATAACGTAATAGTTAGTTACTATTGACGACGCGGGCGTAGTCATCAGTTCATCTATTGTTGTGTCATTGTAACTCCAACTTCCTCTTTTGAGGTTAAAGAAAAGGACAGTTTAGCTTAAGATCTTGACGATCTCGACTTCCGATCCGTAGTGATCACTCTATCATCTTTGGATATTAGTCATGTTATGCTGATATGATTGTAACACTTTGAACATGTTTTTACCTCATAATCATATGAACCTCATGAAGAAACATGTGCTAATTTATAATCATGCACAAGCCATACTTCAACTCTTCGAACTTACTGATCATAAGATCTAGCTGGATTCTCTGTAGGTTCTTCAGGAATTGTTGATATTCTAGACAATCTCGACAAACACTACAATTGGCCATGAACATTATTAACTCATCCAACCCCTCATCTTTATTGAATCATTTCTATTACAACAACTCTTTCAGTGTGAATTCACTATCAACTCGCGACATCGATTAATCTTTATTCACACGCCTTTTGTACGTCCAAATATATATTTTTCTTCTAGCCAGTTATTATCAATTGTCCAAATGCATTCCTGTGCTATATTAATTGATACGTACTGATTTCAATATGCTCTTCACGTCCTTTTACGTTATATCATAATGGACTTCATTCTCTACTTTTGAACAACAACTATTATTGTGTAAGGACGCAAACAAAAATGAATGGTCATAATGATTATCATTGAAGCCTAGTGCAAAAGACTTTGACTCTTAATCACAAGACTTTGGGTGAACCATTATTATACAACTCCCTCAACAATCTCCAAGCCATACTTATGTATAAGATGGGACATAGAAATTGAGAATAAATTAATCATTCCTGTCTTTCACATCCGGAACCAACCAATTATACACAAGAGATATCACGCCCACGTACAATCTTGTTGACCCCTTTGATACACGATTCTTTTCGTTTAATGAAAAGGAAAATGTCTTCGACAAATGATTAGTTTTCAAGGTTATGGATGGTAATGTTGTTTCCAGAAATAGTACACCAACGAACCAAGACCATTCCTTGCAAACCTCATTTAATCATACTTCACTTCAAAGAGATTAAGTTCGGATTCGCTAATTCTGATAATGGGAATGTTTACATCTTTGATTTCTATGGCTTAGATTATCAGTGTTAAAGGCCGTGACAACGACAGACATGTACATATTCAAGACCTCCTAATTACCTTTAAACACTATGAGTTGACTGTAAAGTCACCAATACGTGGGTTGTTTCGAGAGATATCTAGTTAGGAAACCTAACCACTGTGCTAAAACAAATTCTTGTTTGCAAGCTCTGATATCTCTTCTAATGACAATGCAAACATTGTTAACGCTTACAAGTTCTCATTGAATTAATAATTCCATGCAATAGATCGTTTACTTATTATCGCATGTTTCCATTAATATGATTATAAACTGTTGATATTGACCATTGCGTGTCAATTACAGTTCATTGACTTGATACCCGAGCATATTATTGGAGTGCTAAGTTACTACACTTTTAGTAAAGGTTCTAATAACCTGTTCATTGAACATCATTATGCGTGCTGAAATATACACACATTGTTAAACGTGCTGAGATGCACACAATGTTATACGTGCTGAAAGATGCACGCACAACTCATTGTATATTATATGGCTCACATGGGTATTTTCGCATGATACGCATCAAATTTCCTATCTCTATCAGGCACATCTAGAAGTCAACACGGAGCCCGGAAGTAAATCATATCTATGTCCAATCTTACTAATAAGTTCACACATCTATTAAGTCCACCCTTAAATGCCATGTATCTTCCTTATGAACGGTGTATCGAGATACACTGTTCCTATACTTGCATGATAACTATGGAAAGGTGGAAAACTCAAACATGGATGAGTGGAAGTCCTAGTTTTCACAAAAATTTAACACTCAAGGATCGGGGCACTACATAATAGGTGCGTAAGTAAAACCTTTACTTTGTATGATTTCCAACGATCCATAAGCCATACTTATGATTAGATGAGTCATAGGACTTAGGAGTGAGTTGTCTGCCACTGTTAGACATACATAAAGCCGACACTCCATGTCTAGAGTTTATCTCATCTACGAAGAACCATACAACATCATCGCTTCAATCCTCTCCGTAATAGATAGAAATGAGTTGTCTTCGACGACCAAATTTCTATAAATTATATGAAAGGAGATGTTATTTTCATCAACAGACTACCAAAGACCCACAAACATTCTTTACAAAACTTAGTCATCTTCATCCATGATGATCATACTTACAAATTCAACTATTTCATTCATGGATCCCAGAATACCAGTGACAAGAAAATGAATTAATCCACACCGTCTATCATTTAACTATTCTCAAATACTTAGATATTCTCTTACCTCCTCATCTGAATTCATCTTCAACTTTTAGAGGAACCATAGACATCCAGATGATTCAACGTACCACGAGATTTTGTTGTCTCAAATAGACGACTCGACACCTATTTCGGCAAAATTTCAGTCAAAACCAATTTATAAAAAGCATACGCATGATGTTACTAGTAGATGGATTTGACAACTGGGATCAATCTCTGTAACACCCGTATTTTCAAAACCAATTTAATTTTTTTTAAATTACATGGAAAATAGGTCCCAGTCAAACATTACCATGTAAACATGGTTCCACTGTTTACAAACATTGAGTAATACGTCCCATATCCCAAAAGGAAGAACGAAACAAGTTTTAAAACAACCATAAGTTCAAAAGACATCAACATGATGTATTCCCATCCACGGGATTATTTTAAAACAAAACAAACATTCAAAAAAAATTGAGAATCCAATATTCGACTTTGACGAGACCCGGGATCATTTTGGAGCTTTCCCTACATTCAAAACACCAAATGGAACACCAAATGAAACAAGGTTAGTAAAGGTAAACAGCCCTTGGGGCCTCCCACAAGTCTCTACAACAACGACAGGCCAAAACCTCAAAAACCCAAAAATTCCAGCGTCTACCAGACCCAAATGGGCGTATCATATGCTCCGAGCGTATGATGCGCTAGCATTAGGTCAAACACACCCCCAAAATTGATTTTCAGCGTATGCAACCCCCCGTTGACTGACACGTTTGCATATTTAAGCTATTAGCCATCATAAACTCATGTTTACACTACATATATGATCACCCACATATACTAACATCCATTGGTTAGTAATCCACCCCAAAACCCGAGCACCACTACTCGTTTTTCACTCTTGAAGTGTTTAACTTCAAGTTCTACCATTTTATTATTTAGAAATACAAAAACCTACAATTTAAACATGTGTTAACTCCATACAAGTCTTGCATTATATCATCCATTAACTTGACATATCCACATGTCTAATGCGAGAACCACCCCTCACTTTCCACATGGAGTAATTTACTACATGTCAACCCATGAAGTATTTGACTTCATGTTACCCGTGAAGCATTCAACTTCACTTCCACCCGTGACGTATTTGACCTCACTACCACCCGTGAAGTATTTGACTTCACGTAAACCCCTCCACAAAGCATCCTCGCTTCATGTAACCAACTAATTAACCGTTTTCCACGAACGAGTCGTCTTTTAACATATTAAATCAATTTTAATATACTTTCCCTTTATTTCACAATTTAGTTGACTCTAACCACGTTGAGTGATATGCCCTAAATTATACTTGTTTTACATGCATAAAAATCCCCATTTTATGGTACTAATCAATCAAAAGCCTTGCAATTGATACTTAATGCCTTAATATTTCATATTTACAGTTTATTCGGTGTCCTAATATAAACAAAGCAAAAACCAGCTAAAACATGAAGAAATCAACCTTTTGGAGGACCAAACCTGAACTTTGACCCCCAAGAAGTCAAAACAGGTCAACATAAGTCAAACCAGCAGCTAAAAGACGAAACTGGGAAGCAGTTGGGCATTGCACGGTTGTGCAAAGCCATGCACGGACGTGCAAACCCAATCTTGCTTCCCAAGGCTCCGGTACACTGTCCTTTATACCCTGTTTGATTCCCAAGGTGTTTGCACGCCCGTGTAATCCAATGCACGGTCGTGCATTGCTCATTTTGAGGCCTATAAATAGATGGTTTGGGTTCTTCATTCCATACACCCTTACATACATTACCAGAGCTCAAGAGAGTCCGTTTATGTAGTCTAAAGTAGAAAGTAGAGAGTAGAGAGGCTCCTACTCTTTGTCCACAATAGGGGAGCCTGCGAAACTCAGCGTTACGCTAGTTTGTATGGCCAATCGTGGCTAAACTTCTTGTATTGCTAGGGTGAAAATGATGTTTAGTGCATGTTAATGTTTGACGTATTAATCTAGTGGTATGCTTATGTCTTTAATTATTCATCCTTAAAACCACCATTCGGTGTTATAGTCTAAATCCATCTTTATATTTGTGAGTCTTCTTGATTTTAACGTGTAAGATCGTAAAACGTTTTTAATCAAACTTTCTTTGAAGCTTGTACGTCTTTATACAAGCAGAGATTGATAAGTCAAGGCTTGGGCAACATTAGTAAGGTCATACGTCTTTATACCAACTTATTATGCAACTAAGAATTGGTGAACTCATGTTGGGAACCATCTTTATACTCGGTCCCATTGTTACACTGCCTCCCGGTGAACAAAGTATAATCACATATTTAACTTTAATACAAAACATTTACGTTCGATGTCTTAAACCAATCTGGAGATGACCATTCGAAGGGTTGAGGGTAACTGTTGTCCCTAACGAGAGCCACTACTATTTTAATTTAAAGATTTTAATTCGTGAATCAAATGTCGTGAGGACGAGGCTCTATCGGCGACCCGGGTCACAAGTTTGTAGTAGTCATATCACTGGATTAGTCAACTTAACATTATCACGTAACAAGCTGACTCGAAGCCCGAAGCAATACTCTTCGTGACCTGATCATTTTCGAGATATTTACTTTCTTGTTGTTTACTATTCTCCTATTTACATTCATGTTACACACATCACGCACGTTTTTTACTTTTCTGTTATTTACTTTACCGTTATTTACTTTTATGTCATTTACTATTCTACTTCACAAGCACATAAAACTCACTCACTAATTGATCCGGCTAAACGATAACAAAAGTTGAGTACTGGAACTCGACCGTGTCCATTGGTTCGATACTTGGTTCTTACATAAACTATATTACACTGCGATAGGTACACTTGCCTATTGTGTGTGTTTTTAAGTTAAAGTAATTATCTTTTTATAAATTTAAAACCTGAACTCGTAAAACCAACATAAAAATATATTATATTTTTATATATTAAAAACGACACATCAAGTTTTTGGCGCCGTTGCCGGGGACATGGTGATTTCAAGAAAACTTCAAGTTAACGGATTAGGGTTATCATTTTTCATCTGTTTCTCTCTAACAATTTGTTGCAGGCAGTGTATGATCCATAGTTCCACTACTGGTTTATATCAGCCTTTAGTAGAGCCCGAAAGATTCTTTCACCGCCGAATACGAGAAAATCGTAGGAGAAGAATGGCCGTAATAAACCGCACTATTTCCGATTTCCCATGACCGTCACTAGAGGCTTTAGGGTCCAGTATCACAAGGCCAACGGTTGACGCTAACAACTTTGAGATCAAATCTCATGTTATCCACATGATCTATAACGTTTGACGCTAACAACTTTGAGATCAAATTTCAAGGAACTAACAAGCCAAGTAATGGGTTAAGCTTGGAGGACGCGGTAACTAAGTTATTCTATAACTGAAAGTCAAGCCATTCTAGCGGATTCCCATCACAAACAATATGAGGAGAAGTTTAGTCTTCACGAAGCTGAGTTTAGGACATAGAAAGCAACTCTTCAGTCCATTGAGACGCAATTAGGACAAATTGCAAAACTCCAATCCGAAAGACAACCAGGATGCCTCCCGAGAAATACTGAAACCAATCCAAAAGTAAATGTAAGTGCTATCACTCTTAAAAATAGCAAGGTTTATCCAGAACCACCCATGCCAGAAGAAGAAGTTCAATCACCGGAGAACCACTTCGTCCGCACATCGTAGAAACAACTACTCATGGATCGCAATCAATTGTAATCCCACCTCCTGCTCCAGTAGATACTCCTCCAAAAGTTTCAACAAAAATAGCGTTCCATTCTCACATACCATACCCAGGAAGATTAGTAAAGCAGAAGAATGACGAATAATATGAGAAATTCATCGAATTGTTAAGTCAAATCCATGTCAATCTTCCTTTCCTGGATATCATACAACAAATGACTAAGTATGGACGTTTCTTGAAAGATTTCCTTACAAACAAGAGAAACATGGAAGAGGGAGTGAAAAGGACCAATCATTGTGTCGCTCTTATCGAAAGATGTCTTCCGAAGACACTTTCAAATCCTGGAAAGTTCTCTCTACCATGTTCTATCGGACCACTGCTGATAACTTTCGCACTCGTTGATTTGGGAGCAAGTGTGAATGTAATGCCATATAAAATGTTTCAAAGGCTCAAAATTGGAAATCCGCGGCCTGTTAATGCAACTATTGAACTCGTGGATGGATCGATTAAATCACCTATAGGAGTCATTGAGAACTTACTAGTAAAATTCGGCAAGTTTGTCTTCATTGCCGACTTCATGGTTTTAGAAATGGGACTCGACTATTCCGTACCTTTGATTTTGGGTCCCCCACCCGAGCCGTCATTGACATGAATGAAGGAATTTTGACACTTCGTGTCAGAAAACAATCAGTGACTTACACCATCGGAGGAAACGAGTGCTTGTCCAATGATCCCTTTGAAATTGCATAATTCATCGACACTAATCTAGACTACCAGCTGAAGAAAGCCAAAGAACTCAACAAAGGAAAGAAACTGGATCTTCGCAAGAATTTTGACAACACTCACCGGATCGATGAATACTTTGATAAGCTACCAAAACTGAAGGACTTGAATGAAGGAACAGGAGACACGGGGGAAGTCAATGGCCCTCACCTGAAGAAAGACTGATGAAGCACGTACGGGTCCAACCAACGACCCTTAAATAAACATGGCGCTTCCGGGAGGCAACCCGATGATCACAAATAAATTGAGAAGTTGGCGCATACGGCAGAATGCATGGACCTCAGGTGTGGTTTTCTAAATTTAAGTTTCTCATACTTCAGCTCCCAAGTATGCCTTCTCGATACTAGGACCTTAGTAGCTTAACTACTACCTTTTAATTTCCTTGACTTCTTTTATGTTTTCCTTTGTGTGTCAGGTAGAATAACATCACCAGATAGTCTCTCTACTTCTTTGAGGAGTTACACTCCACCTCTACAACCCTAGGAGTCGGAAACCACATCAAATGTCTGAGAAATTAGATGAAGTCTTTAAAGAAAAGTGTTGACAAGCAGCTGATAGGCACAGCCTGACAGCAGCAATAAGTTTTGGCCTTAGGTTATACACCGAATTGACCGGGGGAGTACCAGTTTCTTTTCCCTTAAAACTTCATGCATTTAAATTCCTGCATAGCATTCCATTACATGCATTTATACATTGAGGGCAATGCACAATTTTAAGTGTGGGTGGGGAATTAGAGATTCAGGACTACTTGTAACTTCAAAGCAGTAAAACTAAACTTGTGATTTTCTACCCATATGACTAAAACCTTAATAAAAACCTACTATTGAAACACCCGAAAAATTTTCAAAAAATTTAAACCATGAAATCTAAACCTCTTTGAGTTCGCACTTAATTAAATAAAATGAATACATGGCAAGTAGATACAAATGGAAATTATGCATAACAAATCACTAAACCCTATCCCATCCATTTCCATATGAGAATAATCTGAGCCTTTTTACGAGCATTATTATCATTATTTTTCGCATGCTCTTTCGTTTGGTATATTGAGTGTTTATTCGATCGGATTCTATGCATAATTAGAACTTGTGTGACTTATACATATCAAGACCATGAATAGTAGAAGTATGAAAGTGATTGAGGCACCTAGGACTTTATTACCCTTATATATTATCCTTAAACCCAAAAATCCCAAAAATATTATCCGCCTAGTTAGCCCTCTGAGCCTTATCCTTTTTTTTTCTACTACCCACATTTATCAACCAATCAGCTTTTCATAAACACCGGTTATTGGCTGAATGTCTTTAAAATGGGAAAATTATCTTATGTTGTTATTTCAAGTTCATTACCATTGAGGCAATTTTGGAAAGAATCTGTTTTACTCAAAAGAATTGGAATATACAAGAAGGTGGATGTATTAGGAAGAAATAGCCGAACTATCTGCAAGGAATTTATGGAAATATTATTTCAAAGAAATTGAGTAAAAAGAATTATTGAAGAATTTGCCTTGATACAAAAAGAAAAGAAAAAGAATGAGAGAAGTGCGTCTTTTACCGGCTAGACCTTAAAGAACTGATTATGCATTATTTTGATTTTAATTTGCTTTTCTACCTTCATTTCGCAAAGCGTGAATTACCAACCGAACTCCGAGAGAAGATTTTCCAAGCAACAAGTGATGTAAGAAAACGGTGGCGCAAGCAAGAACAATTGCCACCATTCTACGGCCTGTCAAAAAGTGCCGCCAAAAGAAGAGCCAAAAGATATGACAAATGTGTGAAGTATGGGGTATTATGATATGCCCTAAATTATACATGTTTTGCATTCATAATAATCCTCATATTATGGTACTAATCAAACAAAAGCCTTGCAATTGATACTTAATGTGTTAATATTTCATTATTGCAGGTTATTCGGTGTCCTAAGATAAACAAAGCAAAAACCAGCTTAAAACATGAAGAAATCAAGCTTTTGGAGGACCAAACCCGAACTTTGACCCCCAAGAAGTCAAAGCAGGTCAACATAAGTCAAACCAGCAGCTAAAAGACGAATCTGGGAAGTAGTTGGGCATTACACGGTCAAGCAATGCCTTGCACGGCCGTGCAAACCCAATCTTGCTTCCCAAGGCTCTGATACACTATCCTTTGTACCCTGTTTGATTCCCGAGGTATATGCACGCCTGTGCAATCCAATGCATAGTCGTGCATTGCTCATTTTGAGGCCTATAAATAGATGGCTTGGGTTCTTCATTCATACACCCTTCCATACATTACTAGAGCTCAAGAGAGTCCGTTTCTGTAGTCTAGAGTAGAGAGTAGAGAGTGAAAATGCTCCTCCTCTTTGTCCGCAACAGGGGAGCCTACGAAACTCAGCGTTACGCTAGTTAGTATGATCATTTGTGGCTAAACTTCTTGTATTGCTAGGGTGAAGATGATGTTTGGTGCATGTTAATGTTTGACGTATTAATCTAGTGGTATGTTTATGTATTTAATTATTCGCCCTTAAAACCACTATTTGGTGGGCTTTTATTATAGTCTAAATCCGTCTTTATATTTGTGATTGTTCTTGATTTTAAAGTGTAAGATCGCAAAACATTTTTAATCAAACTTCCTTTGAAACTTGTACGTCTTTATACAAGCAGAGATTGATAAGCCAAGGCTTGCTCAACATTAGTAAGGTCGTACGTCTTTATACGAACTTATTATGCGACCAAGAATTGGTGAACTCATGTTGGGAAGGGTACGTCTTTATACTCGTTCCCATTGCTACATCGCCTACCGGTGAACAAAGTATAATCACCTATTTAACTTTAATACAAAGCATTTACGTTCGATGTCTTAAACCAATCCGGAGATGACCATTCGAAGGGTTAAGGGTAACTGTTGTCCCTAATGGTAGGCACTCTATTTTAATTTAAAGATTTTAATTCATGAATCAAATGTCGTGAGGACGAGGCTCTAGCGGTGACCCGGGTCACAAGTTTGTAGTAGTCATATCACTTGATTAGTCAACTTAACATATCACGTACCAAGCTAATTCGAAGCCCGAAGCAATACACTTCGTGACCAGATCATTTCCGAGATATTTACTTTCTTGTTGTTTACTATTCTGCTATTTGCATTCCTGTTACACACATCACACATGTTTCTTACTTTTCTGTTATTTACTATACCGTTATTTACTTTTCTCTCGTTTACTATTCTGCTTCACAAGCACACAAAACCCACTTACTAATTGATCCGGCTAAACGATAACAAAAGTTGAGTACCGGAACTCGACCGTGTCTATTGGTTCGATACTTGGTTCTTACCTAAACTTTATTACGTTGCGATAGGTACACTTGCCTATTGTGTGTGTTTTTAAGTTAAAGTAATTATCATTTTATAAATTTAAAACCTGATCTCGTAAAACAATCATAAAAATATATTATATTTTTATATATTAAAAATGACAAATCATTGAGTCATTTACACCATTTAATCATATTAGTTAATCTAGTTTGGCTAATCACCACTTAAACCAATTACACAAATTACCACACATCAATAATTTAGTTTGACTAAATTTCCACATTGAGTCAAACATACAAGTCTTACCATATCCACATTATACATTGACTATATACCACACAAGTCAAATACAACAACAACATGCAAATAGCATATCACACCAACTACTTACACATAACTGCTTATCTAATACTAAGTAAGTGCAAAGCACTTACCTTTTGGGTTTGATGATTCCGATTTCTCCTTGACTTTGACCACTTGATTACCTTAACAATATGACACTAGTTTAGTAATCTAAGGTCTTATTGTTCACCAAATTAGGCATACACACCCTCCTAAGACCTTATGGTCTTATACCTTAGTTAAGACTTGGTTTATCAATCTTCTACACAAGCTTTTAACCATTCCAAACCTTACTCACCCATTTGACCCGTTATGGTTTTCACCCATTTGACCCATTATGGTTTTCACCCAAATTTCCCAAATCCATCTAATTCAAAATTAACCAATTTAATTGGGTTTTCTACATGGAATTGTGTTTATCTAACACCATAAACACTAGTACTCACTCCAATTCAAAATTCACCAATTCAATTGGGTTTTCTCAAGAACCCTAATTTTTAAAACTTCTAATTAGGTGAATTAACATGAATTTGTTGAACCTCAAGCTTTAGTAATGCTAGATTATCAATCCTTTTCAACAAAACACCCAATACATTCCCCAATTCCCATCTATTAGGGTTCACCTACCCAATCCTTTATAAAGAACACGAAATTAGATGGAAGAGTGAGATAGGAATGATTCTTACTTGATTAGATGAAGGTGTTGTGCAATCCAACCCTCCAAATCCAAGCATCCAAGCTCTAATTAGATTATTCTTGGCTTGAAACCTTTTTCTCCCCTCTTTTCTTTTCAAAATCATGACACACACACACATCTGAAGTGTATGTGTCGCCATCCTCCTTAAGCCCAAATTCAAAATTGGCAAATTGCAATTCTGGTCCCTCCACTTGCAATTTAAACCCTTTCATCCAAAATTAGGTTGTTTAGTGAAATAAATACACCCACCATATTTTATTTTATTTATAAACACCCCCTATAATATAATAAACATATTATAGGATAAGCCTAAAAGTAGGTTCATTACAATCTTAGGAAATCACATTTCCATAAAACTATATTCCATATCATAGCTGTCTACCTCGCTACCTAGATAACTATTAGCATGTAAGGCCCCAAACCCGGGAGGCCTCACGTGTTGGATTTACTCATTCACAAATGGTTCTTAAACTTGAATATAAAATAACACAGCGGAAAAACTTTCAATCAAACATAACATCAACATTGTTCAACATGCAAAAGCATAAACATTGTCTAAAACATAAACATAACATAATCAATTCATCACGGGATACCGGTCTTCATATCATCCGGGTAACTCACCAAGCCGCCCAACATTACCGTACATCATCACAACCTGCCTTAACCTGAATGTGCATATTAAAAGTCAGCTACGTTGGCGAGTGCGAGTTATAACATAAAACGTTAACTTCAAATATTTGCCAAAAACATATCATTCAACGTCATTAATAAAAGCTTACGAAAACATGCAACAACATAACATAGCACATAACATAACCCATAAGTCAACGAACATATCGAATCTGCGCCTTCTCGTAACCGTCAATTCCAAACATCACATACCGGCGAAGAAACCTAAGAATCACCACCATATGCCCTTCAACACCTACATTACCTGTAGGTAGAGAAACCTAGGGCCCGATACTTAGGCCAGTCAACACCAAACTTGAAGCACGGCATCACAAGGATAACACGTACCAAACTTCAAGCACTGCACCCTTTAAGGCACAAGTACCAAACTTCAAGCACGGTTACCCCGCAAGGTAAATCGTATCAACTTCAAGGATCACGATAATCCCCTTGGTAACCGTCATCACCCCAGATATACAATAGTTGGCCAGTCACAAAGGCCCCTATAAAGGTAAGGCCGATAACATACATCCCATACCCATAGCTTCGATTCCCGTAGGAATCATGGCAGATTCGTTCGTTTGTGAGTTTCATAGACATTCACTTCTTTTACTTCAAAACTTCAGTTAAAGCATTCGTACTTTTTATTAAAAATCATTCATTCATTTGTAAACACTTCGTAAACTTCTTTTGGCAAAATATTTCATAAACACTTCTTTCATAACCTTTCCTTTCAAAACATCGTTTCATAAAAAGTCACATACATCATTCATAAACATCATTTTATAAAACAGTCACATCTTTACGTATGCATATCAGCCCAAAAACATTTATTTAAAACATTTAAATAAAGGGCTTCTAGAACTCACCTGATAAGCTAGTCTCGGTTGTTCTAAACAAAGGCCCAACAACGTCACGTACGATCTGAATTGAGTAGTTAAATACACATCAGACCTAATCCCGACTCTATCAATTTAACCATACTAAACTAGGCAAACTTAAAGCTAAGTTTTCCCCTAACAAACCTGGCGAATATACATGCGAACTTAGGCTAAGTTCACCTGATCCATACCCAGCAAACTTAGCAAGTTCGCTAACATAGGTTCGCTGGTTTAACCCAGCGAAGTCACTAAGTTCGCAGCCAGCGAACATGAGAAGTTCTCTTACTTCATGCCCCATGCGAACTTGACAAGTTCGCATGCAGGGCTGTCATCTTCCCCAAAACCCTAAGTTTGGATGTAAATGGCGGCCAGATCTATTTACATTCAAGATACTAACTTTCTACGTTCAAAACTTGTAGTTTTCTTCCCTAATCACATATCTATGATTCTTTTCTCATATGGTTCATAAAAACCCAACCTTTTTACGAAAAATACCTGAAAACCCCACTTAAACAAAAACTCAGATTTAGGTTGGTTCATTACCTGAAACGAGCTTATGATTCGAAGGTTTTGCTCACAAGCAGTAGAGGAACAAGATGCTAGCTCCTCGGGTCGATCCGTGTACTTTCTCTCTCTACGGTTTCTCTCTGTAGAATGGAAAAATGAGAGAATCCTTAAGGGTTTAGGCTATTTACAGGGGAAGACCCCCTATCTTCGCCACCCCAAGTTTGCCAGGCCCATCCCGACCCGGCCCATGACGCCTCGTTCGTTTATTCCATTTGTTGTCGCATTCTAACCCATTATTATAATTCTCGTTTTATTTTTGGGATGTTACACAGCAGTTTATCCAGCTTCTTTAAAGAAAAAGTACATACACTGGTGCTATTTCTTGGGACTCAATTGAATCATCTTACCTTACGAAACTTTTGTTCTAAAGAGATTGAATGTATCAAGGTATTGACTCGTTGCGATGAAAACTCAATTAGCTGATTTTTGACTAACACATAATCATATCATTAAACCATCCAACTTACCTTTACTAAATTTTTTATAGTTTTCTCTTAGGTTCTATCATGATTTGGTCTTCATACGTTAGAACACGAATAACAATAAAGAGTATGTGCCCACATACCTTCAAAATTCATGTGCACGAATGCACCGTTGCCTTTCATTACCAATGATGATTGTCTTATGATCACATAAGCAAATTCTTCGACATCTAATCCTTAAATATTTACCTTGCTGTGTGAGTTATGCACTTAGTTTGTGAAAACTCAATATTTAATTCACATTAATCAGACAACCTCTTAATGACCTACTTGATGTAGTGCAAAGCACACGTCTTCGTTCCTAGTGTTTTGTGCGTTTTTGATTAGTTTTGTGTTTGTTTTTATTCGTTTAAGTCTGTATTTGAGTCTATTGTATATTTTCAGGTGCACATGAAGATTACAAGTGAATACGTGAAGAAATCGAGCAAGAGAATGAAAGCCGGAAGAACAAAAGAAGAAAATGTGAAAACCAAGTCCCTCGCGATACTCGAAGGGTTAGCCTCAATATCTCGCGATACGCGAGGATCTCAGATATCACGCTCAATTATTTTATTCCTCGCGGTACGCGAGAAACCCAACACAATTGTCTCGCGGTACGCGTGAGACCTAATTTCCTCTAAACCCTAAAAATCGAAATTAAATAGATTTTGATAGCCATTATGAGGGGAGTTCGTATCTTTGCCATCCAGAGGGAGCATTAGGACGATTTTGGGTGATTGGAGGTCAAGTGGAGTTAAAGTTTGAGGCTTTTGAATCCGGGTTCGTAGTTTAAGCGTTCTAGGTGTTAAAGATTCGATTTTATCTTTGTTTGCTTTGTTTGAAAGCATGATGATTGTTTATACTTCTGTTTTGGTTGTTTAAGCGTGATCCTAGGCTAGAACTTCGATATTGCCTAGGTCACATGATGAATACATGTTAAACTATTGCTATTTATCAGTTTTGGTTATTTTGAATGGACTAATGATTTTGTAAGCAATCTTTGTGTTAATAATTTTGATGAATATGTATGCTCATGTCTGATTGTGATGTTGATTATAACTCCCTGCGTTGATTGTGGTTGTCTGCTAGTTTGATCTGCGTGTCTATGTCATAGATCTTAGGGTTTGTGATTAGGGTGGTTTGCTAGACGTAGTAACCATAGGAGTTGTCATTGATTACTGATTAGAGTTGAGCGTGCATCCTAGTTCAATACCCAAGAGGTGAGAATTAGTCGTTTAGTCTTCGTCATTAGGAATCCGAGTGTCAGCTGTCTGAGAGGAAGCCGGTATTAGGTGTCTAGTGATTGTTGCTATTCATGTCATATTTGTTATCTTGAGATTACCCCGTGCATTCTTTGAGTGTATTGGTAGATGGAGAGAGTGAGAGGTAATCTGTCTATTCGGGTACTTTGTTATAGTTGGAAATACCCGAGAGGTGATCTTACCATCTGGTGAGTTTAGTACACTTTGCAAGTAGGATTCCGAACTAGGTAGTATTCTTCCAGAACTAGGTAGAAGTTATACTTTGCAAGTAGGATTCCGAACTAGGTAGTATTCTTCCCATCTTCTGATTTCACCTTAGATCTTGTTCTCGACAGTTGAGTCGATCTTTGCTTTCTGCATTCATTAGTTTAAATAGTAGTGTAGTAAACCCCCCAAACCAAATTAATCTTTAGTCCGAGTCAGAGTCTAGTTTTGTTACATAGTGTCTTTAGGGTTCGATAACTCGGTTTACCGTTAAGCTGTGCTACACTCGATAGGTACACTTGCCTGTCAGTGCGGTTTAGTTGAAGGTACTCCTTTTATTACTTAGGAGTCTAGGTTAGGTTTTGTTATTATTTTAATAGACCGTCTGGGTGACATCAAGTTGTTGGCGTCGTTGCCAGGGACACTTGGCAATAGCAATATTAACTCCGACTAGTTCTTTTAGTGATTTTTGGATTGTTTTGTTCTCTTTTGAGTCTTGTGTGCTACTAGAAAGTCTTATCTGAGTGTCTAATTTAGAATCGAGTCTTTCTGTGTGTCTTTGAGTCTTTGTTCTATTTCCTTCTAGAGTCTTTCTGTTTATGCACCATACTCGTTCGCAGGGATCACCACCTTATTTAGCTTGTCCAGAGCCCGAACGAGAGCTTCACGAGTGCACTTGCGACTTCCGGGAGCGTTTGAAAGAGCTTTGCAAATCCCAGGTATGTTCTACTAGCCCAATTCCATTTCCGATCATGGGCGATGCTGACCCACTAGCGAGACGTACCGTGCACCAGAGGGCCAGTGGCGGGGTCACGGCAGATCCCATCACATGTCATGAGTACGATCACTCATGCTACTCAATTCCATGGCCTCGAGGATGAGGATGCACCCATACATTTGTCCTACTTCGCGCGGATATGTGATATATTCAATATCACGGGTGTGTCTAAGGACGCTATCTACCTGCGTCTATTCCCCTTCTCCATCTCTTGGCGTGCATCTACTTGGCTCGACACTCTCCCAAACAACTCAATCACCACATGGGAGGATCTCGAAGCCAAGTTCTTCAAGAAGTACTATCCACCTTCTAGGGTCGCTCGCCTTCGGGACCAAATCCATTCATTCCGGATGGACCCTGACGAGCCTTGTCACATGGCCTGGGAGCGATTCAACGCGCTATTGAGCCGATGTCCTCAGCATGGTCTTTTCGACTGGGTACTGGTGGAGAAGTTCTATAATGGCCTCACTTTCGAGAACTAGAAAATGTTTAACACAGCTGCGGAAGGTCATTTCATGGAGAGACTCGGGCCTGATGAGTGCGAGGAAATGTTCGAGAGCTTCACTCAAGCCGAACAACAGCATCAACATTCTGTTAGGAATTCCATTCATACTGCTAGAGCACCCGCCTCTTCTCCTAGAGGTGTGCATCAGGTACTCCTGAGACTAGCGTGGCTACTGCACTCGCCTCAATGGCTAACGAGATTAAGGAGCTGAAGCTCAGTGCTCAGCGGTGTCAAGTGTGCAGAGGGTAGTTTGGATGTTAAGAAAAGCAGAAAAGAATTACTGAAGAAGCAGTTCTTAGTATTCAAGCACTTTCAAAATGAATCTTTAGATGATCTTGTAACGAGATTCTATCATTTGCTAAGTGAATTGTCAAGTGCTTCAGTGGTTTATGAGACTGAAGAGATAAATGATAAATTTTTGGAGGCAATACCATCTAAATTTGATGTGTATTCAGTTTTGATAAAAGAGAATGTCAAGTATAAAACTATGTCTCTTGAAGAGGTTCTTGGCAAGATTGAATCACATGATTTGAATATGAAAAAGAAGGAAACTAATATGGAGCATATTCAAGATCCTTCAATGTATTTTGCTAAGACTTCTGGCAAAACTGGTGCAGGGGTTGCGTTCTTTTCTAGTGATACTCAAGATGCTTCTAATGGTCATTATTCCGGGGGTTCCAAGTCATTCTGGTTTCTCTGCAAATACAGCTTCTTCATCATCTGGAACACATAATATGAATCAAGGAGTTGCTGATGATTATTTAGCGATGTTTTCTTCCTTTATGGCTTCTTATGAAAATTTTATTGGAGAAAAGATTCATGATCCAGATGTTATTGAAGAGGATTTCAGACAAATTGATCCTGTTGATCTGGAAGAGATGAACATTCAATGGAACATGGCTATGCTGATGCAA
Source organism: Smallanthus sonchifolius (assembly GCA_023525975.1). Lineage (NCBI taxonomy): Eukaryota > Viridiplantae > Streptophyta > Magnoliopsida > Asterales > Asteraceae > Smallanthus > Smallanthus sonchifolius. The sequence continues at coordinate 18,869,992 of CM042033.1, forward strand.
CAAGGAAAGGATTTTTTGAAGAAGACTGGAAGAAAGTATATTTGTTCTAACAGTCGTTCACGTATGGGATTTGACAAAACCAAAGTTCGTTGTTATAATTGTCAGGAGTATGGTCATTTCGCCAAAGAATGTGTGAAGCCAAAAGTTGATTTTGATTCTCAGAAGAAGCCTAATAACTTTCAGAACAATCATAATCAGTCACATGGCTCCTCTGGTTCTGGAAATTCTAATCATGCGTCTGCATCATCTGCTTTGGTTGCTCAGAATGATGAAAATTATGACTAGGGTATTCATCTTGAAGATTTTGTTGGTACTGTAAGTCAAGCTTTTGTAGCTGAGATTCATTCTGCAAAATCTGAAGAGTCAACTGATGATGATAGCTCAAGTGATGGTGAGAGTTTGCCAAGTGCTGATGAAGAGCATGATCAAGTACAAAATGTTGAGTCTGATATTGCATCTGGTGTATCTGAAGATGATATAGTATTAACTCAAAATTCTTCTGATGGTGCTGATTCTGAAAATATTCCGATTGCAAAAGTCTTCATGGCAGATATGTCAGATCCTTCAAAGGTAAAAGATTCTGTCTGTCACATTTATTGCTCTAATTGCATCAGTATAAAAGATAAACTGCAAAAAGTAATGGATGATAACACTAATTTAATTTATGATATGAAATCGATGCATCCAGTTAATCAAAAATTGAAAGATAATGATAAATTGTGTATAGATAGAATTGAGTCTTTGAAAAAGATATTTGAACTCTTTGGGATTGAAATATAAGGAACATGCATATCATCTGGATATGGCTTATGCTGAGACTGAGAAGCGAAATGAAATTCTCGCTCAAAAGAACAAAGAGATTTCTGACAAAGAATCTGAAGTGATCAAATTACATAGAAAGCTGGAGAATTTTGAAAATTCATCTGTGGTATTGGATTACTTTAATGCTAATGCTGATCCTACAAAGAGGGTTGCTGGAATTGGATTTGTTCCTCCACCATTCAATGCAAATTATGTGGTTGAACCAGAAATTATTCATGAAGAGGAAATTGATCCAAAGACGGTGTTGAAAGTAAATCCAGTAACTGGTGAAGATATGATCTATGATTCTGATTCTGAGAATGAAGTTTTTGATGAGAAAAAGGTTGAAGGCATTCCTAAGGAAGTGAAAATTGTTGAACCAAAGGTGGTGAAACAAGTTACCCGTGATAGATGCATTTTAACAGAACCTGATGAAGTGAAAGTTGATCATCCTAACCTTTCCAAAATGTTAAAATCAAGTGGTTTTGTAGCTGCCGGTCATTAGAAGAAGAATTCATTAACGGAGACTAAACAAGTTTTTGTTCAAAAGAAGCCAGTCAACTGTTCAGTAAAATCTTCTGAAGCTTGTTCATCGGAAGGGTCATCAAATTCAAGAAAAACTCTTTATATCAGAAATCATCAAGATAGAAGAGTTTGCTTTCACTGTAATGAGGCTGGTCATATGCTGATTCACTGTCCTTATAAGAATCAAGGCAAATTAAGGAGTGTTCCATCACAACAACGAGTGGTGACGATTTTGAAAAGACCAAATGTGGGAAAGCCTACTTGTAGTGTTGTAAAGAATATGCCTTGTCAATCATTTGCTAAATCTTCGGGATTTAAGCAACATGATAAGCATATTTCTAAACTAGTTGTTTTTCAAAATAAGTTTGAGATTCCACATGTTGGAATTCCAAAAGATTCTCAACCTAAGGTCAAACTTTCTAGACCACAACGAAGAGGACTTAACAGAAAATTAAAGAAACTTTTGGAAATATCTGAATCTTATAATCATATATCTAATAATGTTTTTTCAATTAATCATACTGTGTCTTCATTGAGAAGGTCTAATTGTGAATCTTATATTCCAAAGGTTGATGACAATGTTGATTGTGAACTGCTTGAAGTTGTTTATTTTGATCCATCTGGATGACCCAAGACCACAATGGCTTGGGTTCCTATTTCTAACTGATTTTCTTTGTTTATGTAGGGGTAACCAAGGAGGACTATCAACAATACGTGGTATGTGGATAGTGGTTGTTCTCGACATATGACAGGGAATATTCGTTTGCTGGAAGATGTTATTAATATTGATGGTGGTTATGTCGATTTTGCTGGAAATAAAGGCGGGTACATAACTGGTCAGTGTACTTTGAAAAATGATAAAGTCAAATTTGAGAAAGTGAACTATGTGGAGAAACTTGAACACAATCTTTTGAGTGTATCTCAAGTGTGTGACAAGAAGTTTTCATTTCATTTCAATGATTCTGAGTGTTATATCTTGAAACCGGGCTTTGTTATTCCTGACGAATGGAATCTAATGAAGGCTCCGAGGAGAAATGACACATATGTCCTAGACATGAGTGTTGCTACAACAACGGATTCAATTCCTACATGTTTACTCTCTAAGGCGTCTGAGTCGGATTCTATTTTGTGGCACAGGAAACTTTCTCACATCAATTATCGGAAAATGAATTATCTCATGAAGAATGATCTGGTTATTGCTGTTCTGAAAATGAAATTTTCCGTTCCTGATGACTGTATTCCTTGCAAGAAGGGGAAACAACACAAAAAGTCCAACAAATCTAAGACAAAGAATTAAATTGTGACTCCTTTGGAGCTACTACATATGGATTTGTTCGGACCGATTAGTATCAGGAGTATTGGCGGTAAATCTTACTGTCTGGTAGTAATAGATTATTTCTCTAGATTTTCATGGGATAAGTTCCTTGCTTCTAAAGCCGAAACCACAGAGTTAGTACAATTCTTAATCCTGGGTTTAGAGAATTTGTGCAAACAGAAAGTCAGAAGAATTAGGAGTGACAATGGCAGTGAATTTAAGAATAGCAAGATGGGTTTATTCTGTCTTCAAAAGGAAATTCATCATGAATTCATTGCGCCATATGTACCTCAACAAAATGGAGTGGCTGAACGAAAGAACAGGACTTTGGTTGAAACGGCACGTACGATGCATGCAGATTCTAAGCTTCCAGTTACTTTTTGGGCTGAGGCTGTGAATACTGCGTGTCACGTTTTGAACAGAGTTTTGACCGTTAAGCGACCCAACAAGATATGCTATGAGTTGCTTAATAATCGGAAGCCAAATCTGGAATATTTACTACCTTTTGGTAATCCATGCACCATTTTGAAAGTTAGAGATGTCCCAATCAAGTTCAGTGCTAAGGCTAATGAAGGGATCTTTCTGAGATATGTTGCAAATTCTACTACCAAGAGGGTTTATAACAAAGAGACTCGTCAGGTTGAGGAATGGTTTCATATTGAATGTTCTAATCGGTCATTACCTCAAATGGCGATTGGACTAGACTGGGCTTTTGATTAAGACAATTTATTCAAGTATTTTCAATTACATTCTGATGTTTCTCCTGAGGAAGCTGCTGTATTATATGATTCATGTCAGCATGCACAGAATAGTGGTTTTCAACCGACTGCGGTTCCACAATCATCTGTTCCCTCTACATCTGCTCCAGATCCTAATGTTGCTTCTTGTTCGGGAACACATGAGTCTGATAGTGAGGACGACAATGTTATTTTCCAAGATTCTTTTACTGATCATTTGTTAGTTGATGACCCTTCTAATTCGACACAGGCTCAAGGGGAGATTCCTACATATCTGGACTCGGAGATACCAGTTAATCAAAATATGTGTTATCAATCTGATACAACTGAAGTTGATGTGTTGCCAGTTCCTGAGGTTGCATCAATCAAGGAACTCAAAGCTCATCCGATTACAAATATCATTGGGAATTTGCGAGATGGAGTGCAAACGCGTTCTATTATTGAAAACACTTGCTTGTATACAGGTATTAAGGATACTGGTGTTCTTGATGTATGCTCACATTCCTGTTTTATTTCTCAGGTCGAACCAAAGAATGTCGAAATGGCGTTACATGATAACAATTGGATAGAGGCCATGCAGGAAGAACTTGCTCAGTTTGACAAACTCAAAGTTTGGAATCTTATAGATCTTCCAAAGGGTGTGTATCCAATTGGTATAAATTGGGTGTTTAAATGCAAGAAAGACGATTGAGGTGTTGTGGTGAGAAATTAGGCAAGATTAGTTGTACAAGTTTTCAATAAACAAGAGGGAATTGTTACACTGAGGTTTATGCTCCTGTTGCTAGGCTTGAAGCTATACGGTTGTTTCTTGCTTTTGCTTCATAAAAAGGGTTTAAGGTGTTTCAATTAGATGTAAAGATTGCTTTCTTATATGGTAAAGTCAAGGAGGAGGTTTATGCGTGTCAGTCGGCGGGGTTTGAAGATCCACTTAATCCGTCTAAAGTTTTCAAGCTTGATAAGGCTCTCTATGGTCTTCATCAACCTCCCCGAGCGTGGTATGAAACGTTGTCTACACATCGTATAGATAATGATTTTGTCCATGGCAAAATTGACTCGAATTTATTCATTAAGAATGCAGGGGGAGAATACCTACTGGTGCAGATATATGTAGATGATATTATTTTTGGTTCTACAAATGAAGGGTTGTGCAAAGAGTTTGAGAGTGTTATGAAATCGAAGTTTGAGATTTCAGCTATGGGAGAGTTGTCATTTTTCCTAGGTCTTCAAGTTAATTAGAAGGAAGATGGTTTCTTTATTCATCAGTCCAAGTATGTAAAAGATATCTTGAGCCGTTTCAAGATGGAGAACTGTACCCCATACGATACTCCGATTCCGGTCAATCATAAATTGAATTCTGACCCGGATGGAAAATAAGTTGATTGCCGACTCTACCGTGCAATGATTGGATCTCTCATGTACTTAACCGCTTCAAGGCAAGACATAATGTTCGTTGTGTGTATTTGTTCTAGATTCCAAGCAAAACCAAAAGAGTCTCATTTGATTGCAGTAGAGAGAATCTTTCGTTATCTGAAAGGAAAACAAAGATTGGGACTATGGTTTCCACATGAATCTAACTTTGAATTTAATGCATATACTGATTCTGATTTTGGTGGTCGTTGTTTGGACAGGAAATCTACTACAGGTGGTTGCTAGTTCTTGGGTAATCGTCTAGTTTCCTGGCAATGCAAAAAGCAAACTACGGTCTCCATTTCAACATGTGAAGCAGAATACATCGCTGCTGCAAGTTGTTGTTCACATATCTTATGGATCCAACAGCAATTAAGAGACTACGGTTTGAATTTTATAGGAACCCCCATGTTTATTGATAATAATGCTACAATGTTTATCATAAATAATCCTGTTAAGCACAGTAAAAAAAAGCACATTGAAATTAGATATCATTTTATCCGTGATTGTGCAGATAAAAAGTTGATTGAGCTGGTAAAGGTACATACAGATGATAATTTTGCTGATCTTTTTACCAAGGCATTTGATCGTAACAGGTTTAAATTTTGGATCAAAATGATCGGTATGATCAATCCGAAATAAAAGTTTTTCAAAAACAATTTTTGATGGGAGATTTTGTTTTTTAAATTTCTTTTATTGCTTTATTACATTTCTGCATTTTTAAATTTCATTCAAAATGACATCATTTGAAGTTAGAGAAGAAATGATAGTACATCAGTGAATAGTTCATTACACATGACCATAGTAGACCTTTGATATATGATAGTTTAAAGTAAATTGATTTGATCTAAATTTCAAAGTCTGCATAAATGAGAAATGATAGTATTTTGAATGCTCTAATCTTGATAATATGTTTTAATTTGAATATGAGTTTGAAACTTGAATTGTCAATAGACTAGAAGCATTTTTGAACCAATAGTAGTGTGAAAATTAAATATGATATGATTACATATGTGATTTGAATCCATTATATGCATGGGTGTGTGTGTAAAAGATCATTATCAGATAAAGAATATATGGTTTTACGAATTTCATGAGACCAATATCGAATTATGTCTTTAGCACAAACTCTTTCAGTTCACTTCACTGCCCATGCCCCGAAAAACATGCAATGTTTTGCTGAACTAAGATATGCTTTCTAACAACATCAGTAAGGAACATATATTCGCCCTTGGATCAGTTAGATACATCATCTATTCTGATTTCATTGAAAATTATCCAGATAATAGTTGGATCATCCTACCTGAATCTATTGATTCTCATTATAAAGCTAATTCATTAGAATCTTTTGATTCTGAATCATCCTGATTCTTATATCCTTTGGGATCTACTATTCTATACTTGTGCTAATAGAGATAATTTCATCTTGAATATTGATCTAATCTTGCAATAAACTGTGTATGTATTGAAGATAGTGCAAATTTAAATTTCTATTGGCATATATGTGGGGTACACGATGTTTTTCATCTAAATGGTACTAACTCACATGAAATTGGAAGGAAAATGCTTATAGTTTGAAATTATATAATATTGACAACTTATGAATTCATGCTTTGTATTACAAATTCGGTATGAATAATTGAGCATCTCATGACCTGATCTTGTTTACTTTGAAATTTATCGCGTATCATTTCAAGTATTATTCAAATTGATTGAAAAGTTGAAAAATGAATATGATGGATTTATAAATATTCATTACAAAAATTACATAAAAATGAAAAAGATACGAGTTACATAAGAATAAGTTTGATTGTTTCATATCATTTTTTTGTGCATATCATAGGTTACCCATAGTTGATGATAGACTGTGTGATGAATTGCTCATATACTGATATGATCTTCTTGCTCATGATGTAAAACCAAAAATATGTGTTTCAATTTGCTCAGATAAAAACCAAAAATATGTGATTCCGTTTGTGCAGATAAATCCAAAAATAGTTTGTTTCTATCTTCCATGAAAATTTTATTTTTTATTAAAATGATTCAGGATTGGATCGGATACAAGCTACAGATAGAAGTTCACAAAAATGTGACGTGTTGAAAGTTGACGAAATTGTTCAAGGCAAAGGTTTGAAGCGAACTTAATATGTTCGCCTGTTCCTGATTAAGCGAACTTAATATGTTCGCCTGGGGCTTGTTAACGAACTTAACAAGTTCGCCTATTGAAGCGAACTTAATTTTGTGAATAAATATTTTGTTCGGACGAACTTATCCTTATTACCATTTTCACTGTGTGAGCGAACTTACTGGGTTTTAGCGAACTTGTGAAATTTTGAATTAGGGTGTTTCGATTTGAAATTTTCGTGTCTGTTTCTGGATCGGCTTTGAATTGCGAGTCTATCTAAGGTACTTTCATGGATTTTTATCCGTTAAATCGATGGGAAATTGCTCCTTTAACCTTGTGTTCTTTGTATTTTGATGTTCATACGATTGTCTGAGTAAATCACATTTATCTAGGTGTAAATCTTGAAATTGAACCTTAGTATTGTTTAGTTGTTGTGAACCGATGCTTATACTGTGTTTGATTTGAAACTATTTGATGATTTGAACATTTTGGAATCTGCTTTTGAATTTGTATCGACAAATTGGTTCAGGCGAACTTGTTCAGACGAACTTGTTCAAGCGAACTTGTTTAGGCGAATTTATTATGTTCGCCTCTTGCAACACTAAGCGAACTTATTAAGTTCGCCTAAGGGCTAAGCAGTGTTTGGACTTGTAATTTTTTTGTGTGTGAAATTTTTTTTTAATTTTCTTTTGTTTGTTATATGACTAATGTGTGTATCATATATGTGTGTGTACTATTACTAATGTTTGATACTATGTCCAATACATTTACAGATGGCTCGTCGTGTTGAGTACAAACATAATCAAGTGGCGTTGTTAGATCCAAATATGTCTGAGGCTGTTAATTTCCAAGGAATTATCAATTTCTTGAATCGTTCACGTTTACATGTGGCCTTATCCGCAGATCCGTACACCAGCTTACCATATATCCAACAATTATGGGATACAGTACATCAAGACACAGATGTTGAACCTCACGTCCTTCGTGCAACGGTAAATAATACAGAGGTAGCTATTTTAGTGGAAACTATTCGTGCTACTTTGGCATTGAGAGGAGCTAATGAAGATTCTATGTCTTATCCTGGAACACTGATCATGGGGTGTTTTCAGAGGATCGGCTACAGAGGTAGACCAAATGATACTCAAGCACGAAAAGGTGGTTTAGTTGGAGAATGGAGGTATTTTATGTAGGTAATCATCCAATGTTTTTCTCCAAGAAAGGCTGGTACTGATGGTTTGAAGAGTGCGTTACAAGCTGCAATGGTTGCATTGACCCTGAACAAACGGTTTAACTTTGCTTTGTATATTTACCGTGAGTTGGTCATGCAAATCAATCCTCCAGGAGCTCAAGGGTTTCTTATGTACCCTAGGTTCTTGCAAATGATTCTAAACCTTTTAATTCCAGATTTACCACAGCATACAATACGTTTGATCTTGACTCCTATATCCAAAAGAATATTTACTGATTGTACCAAGGTTAAACCACAAAATGTTGCTTGATTCCAGTTCCGACTCCTTTGTTTGGTCATTTAATCAATCCTGATTATATGGACCCTCCTAATGATAATTGGTTTCATCCTGAGGAGTTAGTTCAAGAACAATTCCCGAATCAACTACAACAACCACAACAAGTTCAAGCTCAGGTGCAAGCACAACAACAAGTTCCTATTCCACAAGAACAGGTTCATATTCCTGTTAATGAACCAGTTCAAGAAGACGTTGTTTAGGAAAATGAACAAGATTTTGGTATGAATATGGAAGATTTTGATAATGAATCTGTAAACTCACCCATTCATGAAGCTGAAGGGAATGTGGTGGATACGAGTTTCGGTGATACTATTTTACCTGATTCTGAGGCTACTAACTCTGATTCCTCTAGAGACTTTAGCTCAGGTCATTATGAGAGATTGGCTACTATGCCTTTGGCTAATGCAGGAAAACACGTTAAATCTATAGCCAGGAAGCCGAGGCATAAGTCTGTTCGGAATCCTCCTTCCAGATCAGTACTTGGAAAGAGAACATTAATCAATGAGAGCTCGGATTCTGATAGTGATGCACATTCGGTTCCAAAAGCTCAGAAGCTTATGTCTGCTTCTATTGCTGCTGCACATTCATCTCAAGGTGTTGAGGACGCTACTTTTGTTGCATCCTTACTGGTTACACCTCCTTCATCTAAACATATGTCTCCTATGATTACTCCTGTTCCTACAGTTTCTAAATCTTCTGTTGGTACTTCAAAGCCTCCTGATTCTGAAAGGATTACCTTCCTTGAATCACAGGTGATTGCATTGCAGACTCAGGTAGATACTCTTGTGACTACTGATACTCAGAGACAGTTAGTTCTTCAGGCTCAAGCTACACATATTGCTGACATGCAGTTATTGGTTTCCATACTTGTTGAGCGTCTTGACGCTCAAGGGGAGTTAAGGATACATGATACTTGTCATGCTGAGTCAATTCAACGAAAGGATGATGATGACAATGATCCTAGTGGTAATGTTGAGGGTGATCGTCAATACGCTGCTGACGTAAATCCCATATCAAGATCTTAGGGGGAGTCGACATCACAAACTATTGAAGGAACCAAGAATGATTCTGGAGTGAATGAAGAAATTTTATTATTGGAATTCTTTGCTGATTCTGAAAATATTCCGATTGCAAAAGTTTGATGATTCTGAAGAAGAAGAAGAAGCTGAGAAGTTAGAATGTCTGGATGATATTGATGAATTATTTGATGATGTTGAAGAGGATGTGTTGGATAATGAAGTTGAAGAAGGAGAGATTGTAGAGATTGAGATAGAAAAGAGTAAAACTAAAGTTATATATGAAGGCAGTGATGGTCTGAATGTACCGTATAACTTCATCCAAGATGATGTTATTCCTGAGTTTTCTTATGAAGGAGTAACAGATTCTATGGACTCTGTTGAAGATATCATTACACCTGATGATACTGCTCAATCCAAGATAGATACTGATGTTGATACTACTCATCATGTATCTCCTAAGCCGAATGAAGAACCTGTGATATATAGAAATACAAGAATGACTAGAGAACAGTGGAGAGAAGTAGTTAGCAGTTGGATGAAAGTACTACCCAAGTCACTTATACAACCTGCTCAGAAAGAAAGATATGTGAACAAAGAGCGGTGTATTGGAAGAATCATCAGCTGGTTTTATGATGATGACATGAAGTTGTTTGCTCTTAAGATATCTGATGGTGTTCAATACATAAAGCCTAGGATCAAGTATTTCAATACCTTGCCAAGGTGTGAAATGAATGGTCTAGCTACGAAACCACTGATTAATAGATCAAAGTGTGGATTAGCCGATGTTATTGCCAACTTGATTAAAAGAGAAGGTGGATCAGGGAAGTATGAAAGGTTAAAGCCACCGAAAGGAAAAAGAGTGAAAATTGTAGATCAAAAGACTGAGATTGTGACCTGGAAGTATAAGTTCAAGCCAGTAAGTGTTGTACAGAAGATACCATTGAAGAAAATACCATAATATTTTCTGGGGAATATGAAATGGTGGTACGTAGATGTGAATACTGGTGAAGCTAGAATTGATGATAAAGATAATAAGGTCATTGTTAGTTTCTATGATGCAATGAATCTTATTAACTTCTCAAAGAAAGATCAGAGGACGTTAAGAAAGAATGAGATTATGTTTACTGATGAATGGAGAGAACAAGGATTGCAATATAAAAGAGTGTTGGAGATCTGTCAGAGATATGGAGTGCACGCAGGAAGCAGATTACCAGATAACTGGAAGAGCTCGTCATAAAGACTGAAGACAGAAGATCAAGGTATTGTCAAGGGGGAGTCTGTTAGGACATAGATTGTATGACAAAAGCTTTATAATAGTTTAGGTCTTATTGTCTTTATGTTTTTATGTAATTGTATAGACTTTGTATAAGTGTTAGAACAAGTTCTGCTAGAGGCGAACTTGTATAGTTCGCCTAGTCTCATGTGAGGCTAACTTGTTAAGTTCGCCTAGTCTATTTGAGGCAAACTTGTTAAGTTCGCCTAAGCATCTTTGAGGCGAACTTGTTAAGTTCACCTATTGCAGAGCTTGTGTCTATAAATAGGTGTTTACAGATTCTGTTCTATAGGGCGTTGAACGAGTGTATTCTGTAAATCTGTAAACTCTATGTTTTGTGGAATACAAAGAGAAGTTTATTTACATGTTGTTTCTATTGTCAATTCCTATACAAACGTTAACATGGTAGGATTCCGCACTTCGTGTTATCGAGGCCTCCTGTCACGAGATCGATCTGTAGATGAGTCATGTGGACCTACAGTAACGAAGAAACCGCGTTAAACGTGTGCTTATTGATTTTAACGTTTCGAGAAGATCCCCTGAATAAAATTCCCGTAATAATCATTTTTTATAATTAATCTTTACTATTTCCAACATTTAAAAGTTATGCGGAAAACACGGGACAATCTAACACAGAAACGGGACGAAACGGGTTCGTTACGCAGGTCAAACACGTTAAACAAAACATAGATATAAAAGGATTGTGTCTTCATCCTTCCTCATTTTTAACCCGTAACACACACACACACACTATGTGTGTGTCCAAAGAGAGAGAGCATAATCGGGAGAGAGGGAAGAGGTCGTCCAGCCTCCGGCAACACATCGCGAACGGTGGTGGTTTGTGAACCACGAAGACGACGGCGTAGACCTAGGGTTTCATACCCGTTTCTCCGACAACCCTCGTCTTTCCGACGAACCTAAGCAGCCGCATCAGGCGACGTTCGAGCAAAACAGAGAAGAGGAAGACGATGGTGATGGCCGTAGTCACGTCATAGCAGTGGAGGAAGACGAAGGCAGTGCTAGGTGACGGCGATGACCTAGTAAATGATCTCAGACATTGGTCTCAGGAACTCAGACGAATCAGGGGGGCGACAGCCCACTTTTCTGGCCAGCCCCGTTTACCCAGCAAGTAATCAAACCTCGATGGCCAAGGAGACAGCAGGACGAGTAGTTTTAAGTCCAGATCTTCCTAGATCTAGCTATACGCTTTTCCGACTACAGATCCGGCAACCCTCTGGAAAATCTGTTTTCCGGTGAGATTTAGGTGATTTTCGGTGAGTCCTTTTCACATTTTCTTGCTGTGTAAGACTAGATATACACGTTTTAATGACTGGTTTTTGTTTCAAAATTCCGGTGAAACTCCGATGAGCCCCAAACGAACGGATCTTGGGTTATGCGCTGCTCTATTGTCCCAATATATGATATGCAAGGTTAGTTTCGTAGTTCGAGTATAGTTTTGTTTGACGAACGGTTGATTTTCTGAGTAGATCTAGTACTTTGAGTGGCCGGGTTTCATTACCGGGTGTTAAAAAGTGTGTTTTTAAACAGGAAATGACGTCACGTGTGTCCGTCAATTGTGACACCCGACAAAATCAGGTTAATATCCATACCCGGCTAACACATATATTATAGTATATGACATGCATCCCACTTAATTTTATAAAAATTAAGTCCATTTCACAATTAGCAAGTCAATCGTTTACACGTATGGGTAATCCGGAAGATTACCAGGTCAAACACGCATCCTGTAGCACGACCGTTGGTGACAGGGTCGGCCCAATGGGCCTACGGGCAACTCGACGGTAGTGGGCCTAACATTTCGAGGGGCCCAAAAAAAAATTAAAAATTTTTAGGCTTTAAAAAAAATTATTGAGCCTTTTATAAAATTATATATTTCATTATGTGCCTTTTTTTCGGCTCGTGTAGGGCATTCGAATCCTCAGGATCGGCTCTGGTTGGTGATATTATAAAACAAATACTTAGACATATAATCTGTAATTTAATTAATCATGCCTATGTGAATTTTTTGGTGATTTATTGAAATACTTATATTTTCAGCATAGTCCGGTAGACACGTAGTGTGCACTAACTAGGTGAATAATTATAAGCATATACATAGACACATATTTGGTGTGCACAAATTACATGTAATAATGTTATATTTTATTTCAAGTCTCTGTGAATTTTTCGTGAATTTTCGGAGAAACTTTCTTTTTTAACGCAGTCCAGCCAGTCCGGAGTATGTACCGACAGTTTCAAATAAAAATATGAAAATTTTATATGTTAAACATTCCTATATGAGTCAAATTATTTTTAAATAATTTCGTTCATACCCGTTCGGTAATTCCGTCAATAAATCGGTGACTATTCGTTTTTCACCAACCGGTGTCCCAAGACCCTATATAAACCCCTACCACTCCCCATTTTCATCTTTCACAACTCCTCTCTCTCTCTCTCTCTCTCTCTCTCTCTTCCTTCTTCCTCCTTTGGCCGAAACCCACACCCACACCCACACCACCATCTTAACCATTTTTTTTTGTTTTTTGATGTTGTTTTCTTCAAATCCAAGCTTCCAACATCAAGAATCAAGCATTTGCACGAGATTTCATCCATCATTTCATCCCATTTTCGAGTTTGGTAAGATCAAAACCCACTTTTTCTCCATTTTCATATTCATGTTCTTATGAACATGCATCCAAGAAAAAGTCATTTTTATGAAAGATTAACCATGGATTCTTGAAATAAATGAGTTTTCTAACAAAATGGTACATATTGTTGGTGGTTTTGGACTCGGGTTTTGTTCTTAGGCTTGGTTTCCATATAAGGAAACTTTATTGTATAAGCATTTGTTAGATGATGTGTTCTTGATAATTTGATGATGGATTATGTTGTTGTAATGTTTGTAGATGGATAATATGTGAAAACTTTGTTGTCAAAAGTGTTGGATGATACATGCATGCTAGTTTTTGCTATTTATGGAAACTTTAAATTTAGGGTTTTTGTTAAAAGAGGTTATGATGTGATTTGTTTGGTGGAAATGATGCATAAATACTATATATAGACATTGTATGATTTTTTTTCGGTAAAATCACATGCTCATGATGTTTTTAGTCTCATTTTCTATTTTTGAAAACTTTATTTCTTGACATGTATGAAAACTTGATGATTGGGTACATTTAAAGCATGAAACTAGTATAGTGAACATTATGGAAGTATGATTGACAAAAATGATGGGTTTAAATGCATGTGTATGGGTTCTAGAGCACGGTTTCTAACTAAGGAAACATTATTTTTTTCCAAGAGTTGTGTTTGAAAGTTATTTACATGATTAGAAGGTTTAAATGACTTAGTAACATGAATCTAAGTGCATTGTATGATAATATAAGTTTTCTATCCATAAACTTGACAATTTGACATGGTCTTGCTATAATAGGAAACTTTGATTATCCAAAACTCGCATGTTTGTCTATTTTTAGCAAGTAAACATTGAAATGTTCTATATGTGTTATAACATGCCTAATTTCATGTGTGAAGAGTAACTTTGTATAGTTGCCATGTTTAGGACTCAAAACTTGACTTTCCAATTAAGGAAACTTTCATGTATCAAAAGTTGTGTTTCAAGTTCTAAATTCCAATTGAATGTTCTAATGTGTTTATTAGAATCCTAATAGGCTATTTGAAAGGAGGTTTGAATTCTATTTTAGGATTTGAATGTTTAAGTCCAATATGTCACCAACGGGTCGTCGAGTCAAAACATCTTTGAAATATCAAAGTCACTTTTCAAACAACTTTTTTGGAAGCATAGAGTTCCATAAACCAACCTTTACAATACTTAGACCTTAAAGTCCTAAATGTTTCCTAGGGCACGAGTAGGTTGTCTCATTTAGTCGGATTTGCTAAGACTTGGCATATCATTTCACTGCTTTATCAGGTGAGTTTCACGGCCCCTTTTTACTTGCTTTATACTTTGGGGGAAAAACATGCAGAGTCTTACGAAACATACCAGCTTTACAAAGGCATTCAAGCTTTACAAAGACACACAAGTTTTACAAAGTGCATACAAGTTTTACAAAAACATTTCATTTTACAAAAAAACATTTCAGTTTTACAAAGACATCAGGTTTACAAAGATATCAGTTTTACAAAGCATATCAGCTTTACAAAGTGCATACAAGTTTTACAAAGTATTTCAGTTTTACAAAGACATCAGTTTTACAAAAGCATTTTAGTTTTACGAAGACATCACTTTTACAAAGCATATCGGCTTTACAAAGTGCATACAAGTTTTAGAAAGCATTCCAGTCTTACAAGGACATCAGTTTTACAAAAGCATTTCATTTTTACAAATACGTCAGTTTTACAAAGCATATCGGCTTTACAAAGTGCATACAAGTTTTACAAATTATTTCAGTTGTACAAAGACATCAGTTTTTCAAAATCATTTCAGTTTTACAAAGACATCAGTTTTACAAAGCATATTGGCTTTACAAAGTGCATACAAGTTCTACAAAAACATTTCAGTTTAACAAAGCACATCGGCTTTACAAAGTGCATACAAGTTTAAAAAAACATTTCAGTTTTACAACGACATCAGTTTTACAAAATCATATCAGTTTTACAAAGCATATCGGCTTTTCAAAGTGCATACAAGTTTTACAAAGCATTTCAGTTTTACAAAGACACCAGTTTTACAAAAGCATATCAGTTTTACAAAGACATACGCGTTTTACAAAAAACATACGATGTTTTCACTCATACAAAGCTTACAAAAACACGCACGGTTTTCACATGATAACGAGGTATTCTGATCTCAAATGGGTTAAATGAGTTTACAAGGACATCACAACAAAAGTCCCCAGGAACACACACACTATAACCATTAGCTATGTAGTTAGCCTAGGAATATATGAATACTACTAATGGGATTGGCACCCCCATTCATCAAGTTGGTCGCGCCAACTATTAGTTTAATGGATGCATATTATCCAAAAATTTCACTTCAATGTTTGTGATGGAACATTGACTGGGCAACAATAAGGAACCGTCCAGGGTTGGTTATAGGCTCGTGGTAATTGCGTTACTTTTGTTTATTCCTAGCTAGACAACAATAGATCACCTTAGGACTCGTTTATTACATTTATGACGTTTTCATTTTCCAATTTACCAAAAGCTTTCCAAGCATGTCCATCGTAATGTCCAACGACAAGTTCAACAAGATTGTTAAACGTGTGTTTATTATGCTTTCTGATAAAACGTTTTACAAACATTTCAAGGGAATGTCCTATGGGAATTCCAATCCATATTATTCAATAAAACATTTTACAATTATTCCAATGGAATGTCCTACGGGAATTCCAACAACATTGTTTTCAAGATTTACAAAGGAAAGTTTTACAAAAATCCTTAGGGTATGTTTCAAAAGTTTTTCAAGAAAATATTCTTCTATTATGGCACTCAAACCTGTGAACTCACCAACTTTATGTTGACATTTTTAAGCATGTTTTTCAGGTATTGTTTGGCAACGGCACAGTTGGAATAGGCTAGTCATTTGGATTAAACCCTAGAAGCCGAAGAGACCTGATTGTCAAACGTCGAGACATATTTGATTTGTATGGTTCTAGAACATTGTACTAGTTTATGTTAGTACTTGTAATGGTGTTCAACACTTTAGAAATCTTCGTTTTAGCTTTCGTAACTATGTAATGATATAAGTCCTTACAACCTTGAGTTATTTATCAAGTAAATAATTTGGGGGTGTGACAGATTGGTATCAGAGCCAATGGATTTAGCGAATTAGATTCCTTAGTGATACCTAGGCTCTAACCACACGTATCTAGGGACCGAGATTTCATAGACTTGCACTACAACAGGAACACCTCAGACTCGAGTTTAGAAATTCCAACCGTTGCTAGATCATTTGAGTCAACTGTTAGTGTATATGATTACACTAGGACGTCATTAGCTACATTGACACTAGGAATGATTATGTGGCATACGTGACTAACATCTAACATACGTATCAATACGAAAATGATAAGCATCTATATTATGACCCACTACAGGAGAATACTAGAGTGATCCAGTGAAGTAAATTGAAAATTACACTTGATATCACGTAATTGTGAATTTACATGTACTTGTGAATTCTAGGAAATCCTAAGGTGATGACCTATGTAGGACGTAATAATTAGCTACCAATGATGACACGAGCGTAACCATAAGTCTATGCCTTATTTCGTCATCGTAAATCCAACCTTTATCCAGCAGTTTAAACAAACCGACAGTATGCATTAGAAATCTTGACGATCTTGTCTACTATTCTTTAGTAATGACTCTATCACCTTTGACGCTAGTCTTGTTATGCTGATACAAACCCAGTACCTTAAACATGTATTCAATTCTTATGTTATACAACCTCATGGCGACGTAGGATCTGACCCTTATTCATATTCAAGCCCTATTTCAACTCTTCGGACACACTGACCAAATTTTCTAGCCGGACGCTTCACATGTCCTATAGAGATTGCTAATAATCGAGACGAGTCTGACGGACACTTCAACTGGCAATGCACATTATGAACTCATCCAACTTCTACCTTATTAAATCGTTTCTATTACTACAACTCCTTCACTGTGACTTTCTACCAACTCGTGACATCGATTGGAACTTATGCATGCACCTTTGTACGCCTGATGTTATCTCTTTCATTTAGTTATTTACTACCAATTTTTCTAGTACGTTTTGGGGTTATATTAATTGGTGTATATTGAATTCAATTACATTTCGGTACGCCTCCCATGTTCTATCACATCGAATATTGACGGGTGACATTTCAACTACCGGCTAGAGATGTAAACACAAAGGAGTGACCAACAAGGTCTACGTGGAAGTCTAACCCAGAAGTCTTCAACTCTTGATCACAAAACCCTTAGTGAACTGTTATAATTCACCTCTCTTGACAATCTCTAAATTTATACATGTGTGCAAGATGAGTCTTGGAAGCTGAACATAAGTTATATGTTCCTACCTTATCTAAGACTAACCTATTAGATGCAAGAAATGTTACACCTACGTGAAATCTTGTGAACCTCCCTTTGATGCATAATCCTTATCACCCCATGAGAAGAAAAGTGTCTTCAACAATTGACTAGTTGCAAAGGTTATAGACGGCAATACTATCTCCACAAATAGTACGCCAACTAACTATGATCTCGACTTGTAAACATCACATGGTCATGCTTCACCGCAAAGAGGCAGGCTCATAATTGCAAATTTTGATAGTAGGGATGTTCACATTCCTCATGCTTAACCTTGTTAGCTGAGATCAAAATGTTGCGCTTGTAAATCATTGAAACATGATCTCTTCTTATAATATGAATGTTGACCCGTTCCAACACCAAATACTAGATGTAAGAATAAGACTTAACTCAAGAAGTATTCCTTTGCAAAACGCTCAAGTTCAACTCCCAGTACATATGTGTATCATACATGTTGCCTAAAATCATCAATGATGAGAGCCATGACAGCGATTGTCATGTACAGAATCAAGCTTCCTGATTCCTTTAAACATTATGTTTTGACTGTAAAGTCATGAGTACGTGATTCGTGACCATATATCCTTAACGTCAAAATCTTATAGACACGTTTCATGATAAATCACTAACTATCTATTAAATAGCAAAGTGTGAAAGACACGATATATCCAAACAAAGGTAGAACTGTATAACTAGCGGTCGATGCTTGAGGACGAGTATCATATTTGTTTCCTTAGAAACACCCTTTGCCTTCACCTGAATACCTAAATTTTCCTTCAATTTCACTTTCACTTGTCCTTATTCTTCGTTCAAACCTATCCTTTTTCCTTAGCAAAACACTGAACCCAACTAGTTCAGTGTGTTCCTCACATTTGACTCTTCTAACTGGATTATTTAATTTCCACCTTGTCATAAACCTTGACTTGAATCACCTTACCGATCAGCAATGGTTCAATGATGAGTTTAAACACCTGCAAGAGGATCACCAATAATGTTGTCAATTGGATGATTCTTATGCACTCTCATCTCTGGTATATCTGGTTCCTGAATTTCTGAATCGAAGTTCGTACTCAACTCCCCCATATCTTGTGTTCCAGAAGAAGAAGATTCAATGTTGATTGGATCAGCTGGAGCTTCATTTCCTCCACGAGTGTTAGGATTAGCTTGAGCGTCATTTCCGTCAACATGAACACCTTCAATGTTATCACTATCATGAGTTCCAGATGCAGATACAGCATTGGAATCGGGAGTTACAATCGGTACAGTTGCACGAGTTGAGAAACTGGAGTCATCACCGCCACCAAATAATTCATACATATTTGCGACATCATCGGCAGACAAATCAGGAAGGTTGAAAGATTTGAATAGCGCATCATAATCAAAACCCCAAGCTGGACCAGTTGGTTCTGGTGGAATGCTGTGTTTACTGCAGTCCACTTCGAACCATTCCTCGACTGTACGAGTTCCTATATTGTACACTCTCTTGCAAGGCGAGTTGGCAACATATCCTAAGAAGATGCCTTCCACCGCTTTTGCATGAAACTTAGACTTTCGGTCTTTGTACTGTAGCAATAAGGAACAGGGACTACCAAAAGGAACTAGATAGTCAAGATTGGGAGGTCGATTGTTGATCAACTCATAGCAAGTCTGGTTGTGCAACTCTGTTCAAGATGTGACAAGCTGTATTAACTGCTTCTGCCCAGAAAGTGAAACAGAAAAGCTCCATCAAATTATTCTTAAATTCAGTTCCGTTATCACTCCTTATTCTTCTAACCTTCAACTTGCAAAGAGATTCCAAGCTCGGGATCAGGTATTGAAGAATGTCAGTAGTTTCAACCTTTGTACCAAAAAAATGCACCCAAGAAAAAAGTGAGAAATCATCAGTTACAACCAGACAGTATGACTTACCTCCAATACTCCTGATACTTATGGGGCCAAACAGATCCATATGTAATAGCTCCAAAGGGGTATCGACGGAGTTTTGGAGCTTGGGCTTATGTGACTTCTGTTGCTGTTTGCCCTTTTTACAAGGCATACAGTCATCTGCAATGGAGAATCTCAGCTTAGGAACACCGGTTACCAAACCGTTTCGGACAAGATGATTCATTTTTGTATAAGAAATGTGTCCGAGTTTCCTATTCCACAAGATAGAGTCAAGCTTTGTTGCTTTGGTAAGCAAACAAGTAGCAACTGAAGATGTGGTTTTCACCACGCTCATGTCGATCTGATAAGTATCATTCGTTCTTGGAGCACGCATCAGAATCCAGTCTTCAGTAACCTCAAAACCAGGTTTGAGAATCATGCATTCAGTCTTGTCAAACATAACGGAGTACTCCTTGTCGCACATCTGGGAGACACTCAACAGGTTATGCTTTAGCTGCTCGCAGTAGTTGACGTTGTCAAAGCTGACACAACCATTTGAAACCACGCCTTAACACGTGATACTACCGCCTTTCTTTCTGGAAAAGGCCACATAGCCGCCTCTAAATGGTTTCACATCTTGAAGAAGGGCCATGTTACCGGTCATGTGTCGGGAGCATCCACTATCTACATACCAATGATTAAAAATAGTACCCTTCGGATGTCCCTCCACGAGTCACAAGAAATTAATTAGATTTGGAGACCCAAGCCATAGTGGTCTTGGTTCGTCCGTCTTTCTCAAAATAAACAACCTCAATTAATTCACAGTCGTGGCTGTCAAAAATTGATGAATCTTTAGAAGACTTAGGACTAGGAGATTGAGAACTTTTGGATTTCTTGTTCCAGGACCTCTTCTTTTTCTTAACTGGAACAGTAGACTTAGATTCAACAGCAGCAGGTGAACTAATGGAAGCTTCACCTGATTGAATTCCAGCCAGCTGTTCCAGCTTTCTCAATCTCTTGTTCCTTCTTCTCCTCTATGGTTTGGAGAGTTTTACCAGAGGTAGATGCACAAGGTTTAGCAGGTAGCTTCCCCCTTTTTAAAATAGATGGTTTAACCTCATATGTGATCTTTGGCTTTACCATAGGTTTTACTGGTGGTTTCACCACATTTGCTTTTGGACTTTTGACCCAATGAGGTGCCGAGACTAAGCTTCGGACCTGTTCGAGGTCAAGACTGACCGGGTGAAGCATGTCATTGCTATTGGAGTTGGTTCCATAGATTATAATCTAGCATTTCGACCTTGTGGTGACCTTAATCCACGGCAAAGACTCACGTCGAATGAATTTTTGGATTTTAAAATGGTTCTAAGTGTTAGTACTTACGCACTTAGCAACTACGCAAGGTATTCCTCCTGCGTACTTGCTAAGTACGCAAGAACAACTGCTTACGTACTTGCTAAGTACTTAGGAAGGATATTTTGGAAAAATTCCTAAGTCTGGAAACTCAGTCTATGTGCATGTGTTATACCCTGTTCAGTTCTTTCAATTCTGATGAATCTTCTTGTTCTATTGTGTTCATTGTGTGTTTTTGCAGTGATGGCTCGTGCTTTTACCAGTGAGTTCAATCTAATGGCACTTACTGAACCGGAATGGAAGGGTGCTGCACTTCAATACATGGAGATAGTTGAGTTCTTAAACCATTCAAAGATCAGCTATGCTATCTCAGCAGATCCCATAGTTTCAAGACCGTATCTGGAGTAGTTCTGGGACACAGCGGATCATGATTTCACGGTAACCCCTAACGTCATTCGGGCTACCATTGCGGGTCATGACATTGCTTTTTTCTGAGGACACAATTCGAAGGGTCTTACAGTTCCGGGATCTCGCCACCGACCCAACTGCCTATCATGATTACTTTGTGGATGGGTGTTGGAGGCAGCGTATGGGATACGTCGATGTACGGGATTATTCATCTTACAAGAAGATGTGGGTGGTAGATCAGTGCAGGTACTTTGCCCACGTTATGATCATGTGCATCTCTTCCAGGAAGGCGGGGAAGGATGCCATGGGACATGATCTTGCAGCAGTCATGGTTGGTTTGTCTCTCAATAGGGGTTTCAACTTCTCAAGATACATCTACAAAGCCTTAACTGATCAGATCAATACGGCAGAGAGATTTAGTTTCCTGTTATACCTAAGATTTGTGCAACTATTGATCAATTATGCATTGCCAAATCTACCTGCTATTGGGGAGAGACTGCAAGTGAAGTGGGTGGCAAAGAGAGTCTTCTCATAGTTCTTAATGCCAGGCAGTGTAGAACCTAACCCTCAGCATACTACACTCTTTGGCCACTTGATCAATGAAGCATATGTGGCCCCTGCTGACTTCAGATTGTATAGTGTCGAGTCTGAGCCAGAACTCAGTTAACATAGTGATGAACAACAGGAAGAAGAGGAAGTTGAATCTGAAGATTAAATGTCTAAAGAAGAAGAAGAAAGAGATGAAGAACAGAAAGTTGGAGGTGCTAAAGTTTCCGACTCTGAATCGACCGAGTCAGATTCCTCTAAGTCTGATGATGCACCATCCCAGGCACACCCAAGAAGACTAACAAATGTGACCCTTCCCGAGTCATCTTCCAATAGAAAGCGACAAGACACTACCAGTGAATACGAGCCCGATTCTGATTCGAACGATGATATACAGAGACGCAGAAGAGAAAGTATAAATAAGCAACGGGGGGATAGGCCGCAACAAGCTATCCTTCGTGAGGTAAAAGTCAGTGCTCAGAAGCTTGCACATGTAACGGCTGCGAGTACTGATTCCACTTCTACCTCACCTTAACAACAGCTTTACAGGTGACAGTGGAGGAGGCCACATGTAACACCTATTGTGGCTATCACTGCTATCACAGAGGAGGTTCCTGTGATAGTGTCCCTCCCTGTGCAATCTGTCCAAATGATGGTGACAACTCCTATTCTAACCGAGTCTGTCACCATCCAATCAACCACCATCCCTACCTCAATCCCCACAGCCACTCTTCAACACATCAGTGAACCATTTCATGACTTAGATTTTACTCATGGATTTGATTTCGATGAAATCTTCACCTTCCCAGCTCATAAAGCTGAAGCATCGTCTTCCAGGGGACCTGATCCTCGTGATACGTGGATCACTACCCTAGAAACTCAACTCGCAAGTCTTCTTGAAATGGTACGGAAATCAAGAGAAGAATCTGACAAGCAACAAGCATCGTCTTCCAGGGGACCTGATCCTCGAGATACACGGATCACTACCCTAGAAACTCAACTCGCAAGTCTTCTTGAAATGGTACGGAAATCAAGAGAAGAATCTGACAAGCAACAGGGCCAGATCAACTCTTTGATTGATGAAGTAGCCGCGTTGAAGAAACAGCGAGCGGGTGATGAAAAGTAGCTATTAGAGCATGACACTATGGTGAAATTGGTCTGTGATATGGCCAAGACGCTTGATGCTCAGGGGGAGAATTTGAAGGAGCTGTTGGAGAAGCAACCACCTAAGCCTAGCAGTGAAGAGGCTTGTCACTTAGTTGATCTGACTAAGGGTGATGATCAGGACAAGGATCCTGAAGCCGTACCGAGCGGAAGTGAGCAGCAATCGTCGGCTTGGGTGATTGTTCCCATTTCTGTAGTGCCTATGGCTGAGGGGGAGTCCACACATAGTGAAGGTGGAGGTGATGCTTCAGGTGGCAATACAGGAAATTCGGTGGCTGGCGTTCTGAAAGATCTATCTGACGACGTGTCGAATGATGTGATCTTATTCTTAGAGCTAGACTATTCCAAAGAAGCACAGATCGACGCTCTCTTCAAACTGGAAGAGGGAGAGATCGACTCTGGTGACGACTGGGATGAGGAAGATGATGATGTGGTAATCAAAGTTCCCAAGGGCGACGGGGTAGGAGAGTATGAGTTTGAAGATGGAGAGATCTTCGAAGTTCCATCCTTTGAAACTCATCTTGACACAGGTTCAGTCGAGACTCCTAGTACTGTTGAGGCGTCGACTGAAGCCTCCCCTGCCAACCCTACACCTGTGGATCCAGAGGCATAGAAAGACAAACATATGCCTGCAAGTTCATCGAAGGATCCGGCTCCTGTCTGGCAAAAGACTTCAATCATAGACAAACACGGAGCGACAGGGATGATCTTAGTTGTGAAGTTCGAGGAGGATAAGCAGTTGTTTGCAATCAATAGAGGTGGGGGGTTCAATACTTGAAACCAACCAGCGAAGCATTCAACTCCTTGCCAAGATACGACCTCGTGAACCTATTAAACCGAGAGCCGCTGGGTCACTCAAATCAAAAAGTAGCAATGGGTTTGTGGCAGGTCCTACAGCGAGAGGTAAGATCTGGGAAATTCGAAATATTTAAGCCTCAAGTGCCCAAGCGAGTCAGGGACAAGAACACTAGACATCCTATGACTAATAGAAGCTTAAAGAAACTGGTATACAAGCCAGTGTTGTGTGAAACCAAGATTCCCCTTAGCAAGTTATCTCAGGATATCCTCGGTAACATATGGTACTGGTACGTAGATCCTTAATCGGGCGAGGCAGTGGTGATTGGAAAGGTGTGGTCCAATAGTGGAAGCTTAGTGCCAAGAGAATTGATTAGAGTGTTTGATGAGGTCTGCTTCATAAACTTCTCTATGAAAGATCTAGAGTCGCTAGCTGACAAGTACTGCATGTACACGGACGAGTGGATAAAGTTCCTTGCTTCTAAATATGACAAGGTAATCAAGTTCTGCCTTGACTACAAGAAGAAGATGGAAGCTAAAGCTGGGGAGCAGTGAAGACCGAAGACAATCCAGAGCTATTGTCAAGGGGGAGTTTATTGAAGCACTTTTGTGTGACAGACACTCTGGATAGTGTGTTAACTTTTGTACTTGTCTTGTATGTATTAGTCTTTGTATGTTAGTGTCTGTATGTATTAGTTATCGAGTTGTAATTTCTAATGCATGTTATTGTTGTATATTTTCTCTAAGTGTTTTGCTCACTTAGCATGTGCGCAGGAATTACTTCCTGCGTACTTAGCAAGTACGTAAGAATACTCCGCGTACTTGCTAAGTACACATGAACAATTTACCCTGCGCACTTGTTAAGTGCGTAGAGATAAGCTCTAGTATAAATAGGATAGGTTGACATAATTTATGTACGCAGACATTTGTACTCAATAGTATTCTCTCTGTAACCTTCAAGTTTATAATAGACGGATTTTGAAAGTGATTTCGTTGTCGGTTTACTTTGTGTTGCTTGATTCTCCACCTAGTCACGGGCATTACGCACTCCGTTCGACTAGTCACACACCCACACGTAACGATCCGAGACACCCGGGGACCCACACCGATCCGTAGCAATAACCATCCCACACCAGTAAACAACTAACATTATCCGACTTCTCTATAGTTCGGATTATGATTAGCCCTATTCTCAATCAGCGTCTCATGGTGTGAAAGATCATTATACGTCAATATATGCTAAAAAGGTACATTATGAATCACAATAGCCTTCGCTAACGACATGTCACCTCGATGACTCTGGCGAATAGCAGGCTCACCTTTAGAAATGGTGGCTAGCTCGTAGTCTAGTCCCAGGTTTCAAAAATCTAATACAAGACATAACTAATGTTATGGGTATATCAGTTCATAGGCTTGTCTATGAAAATATTGACTTGGAAGTTTCATTCATAACAACTCCCAACTTCAGGTATGGACAAATTTCATTGAGCCATCAATCGCGGACGTATATACTATTTATAATGACACTTTGATCTATGAACATTCAAAGAGAATGCTTCATGAAAGATCAGTCATTCATATGACGGTATTCATGAGATCTGAAAGGTAACCTCGTTACCAAAGGGCATACAAATCTCGTCAAAATCAGAGGATTGATTTCCGAACCTGTCGGATTCAACATTGCATAATAATGTACGAGTTATCATGTATTGACACTACAACAACTAGTAGATACATTAATACCGTATACCGGTACTTATTGTTTATGGATGGTGGGTGTAACCTTGTCACTCTTAGACTCTAGTACTAATACAATCATATCTCAGTTCAATGATCCTTCAAGAACCGTTTGCCCTCATTCAAATTAAGGAACTGTCAATTACCTGATTATGGGACTAACACACAATCATTTCATTAAACCCTCCAATCAATCATTACTGAACTTTCAATTATTCTCTTTTAAATTCT
The DNA here is from genome assembly GCA_023525975.1 of Smallanthus sonchifolius. Classification (NCBI taxonomy): domain Eukaryota; kingdom Viridiplantae; phylum Streptophyta; class Magnoliopsida; order Asterales; family Asteraceae; genus Smallanthus; species Smallanthus sonchifolius. The sequence continues at coordinate 18,895,852 of CM042033.1, forward strand.
ATCATGACATCGTTCCCATGAGAGGAATCACACATATAAACTTGGAGTATGTGTCTGCATACTTTCAGAAACCTGTGTGCATGAATGCACGTCTACCTCTATTTACTAAGGATGGTGATCGTACTGTACCACGCTGAGGAGAACAATCACATAATGAAATTCTTCGGCATCAAATCCTTGATGGTTTACTCTCGTATGTGAGTTCACTTGAATTGTGAAAACTCGCTATTTTAATTCACACCGAGTAAATATTCTTTTCACAACTTACCCACTAAACAAAGAGGACCCAACTGGTTGTAAACCCTTCTGTTTATGGGACTCTAATGATGACTCTATCACCTCGGGGTATAGCTAATGTCGTTCACATGGCGACATAATCAAAAGAATTCTCAAAATCAACTCATTCGCTTTAATGCATGCTCAACGGTAACGTTATACTGTTATTCGATACAATGACATCTCAATTCCTTACACAACCAATATCATTAGTTGATGAGATATCCACTTTATCTACATTACTGGCTATTGTTTAAAATCAGTGAAATTTCTCCCTAGGCATCCGGAAATAGAGATAGATTTCGAAAGCTTAATCCGAGTAAGCTTAACAAATTTCAAGGACGAAATTTCTTTAAGAAAGGGAGAATGTGACACCCGGCAAAATCAGGTTAATATCCATACCCGACTAACACATATAATATAGTATATGACATGCATCTAACTTAATTTTATAGTAATTAAGTCCATTTCACACTTAGCAAGTCAATCCGTTTACACGTATCGGTAATCCGAAAGATTACCAGGTCAAACACGCATCCTACAGCACGACCGTTGGTGATATTCTAAAACAAATACCTAGACATATAATATGTGCATGTAAATTATATGTAACACTGCGATTTAATTAATCATGCCTATGTGAATTTTTCGGTAATTTATAGAAATACTTTTATTTTCAGCACAGTCCGGTAGACACGTAGTGTGCACTAGCTAGGTGAATAATTCTAAGCAGATACTTAGACAGATATTTGGTGTGCACAAATTACATGTAATACTGTAATATGTTATTTCAAATCTCTGTGAAATTTTCAAAAATTTTCGGAGAAACTTTATGTTTTAACGTAATCCAGCCAGTCTGGAGTATGTACCGACTGTTACAAAGAAAAATATGAAAATTTTATATGTTAAACATGCCAATATGAGTCAAATTATTTTTAAATAATTTCATTCATACCCGTTCCGGAATTCCTTCAATAAATCGGTGACTATTCGTTTTCCACCACCCGGTGTCCCAAGCCCTTATATAAACCCCCACCACTCCCCATTTTCATCTTTCACAACTCTCTCTCTCTCTCTTCCTTCTTCCTCCTTTGACCCACTCCACCATCTTCATTGTTTTATGTTCTTTGATCTTGTTTTCTTCAAATCCAAGCTTCCAACATCAAGAATTAAGCATTTGCAAGAGATTTCATCCATCATTTTATCACATTTTCGAGTTTGGTAAGATCAAAACCCACTTTTTCTTCATTTTCATCTTCATGTTCTTATGAACATGCATCCAAGAAAAAGTCGTTATTATGAAAGATTAACCATGGATTCTTGAAAGAAATGAGTTTTCTAACAAAATGGTACATATTGTTGGTGGTTTTGGACTCAGGTTTTGTTCTTAGGGTCGGTTTCCATATAAGGAAACTTTATTGTATGAGCATTTGTTAGATAATGTGTTATTGATGATTTGATGATGGATTATGTTGTACTAATGTTTGTAGATGGATGATATGTGAAAACTTTGTTGTCAAAAGTGTTGGATGATACATGCATGCTCGTTTTTGCTATTTATGGAAACTTTAAATTTGGGGTTTTTGTTAAAAGAGGTTATGATGTGGTTTGTTTAGTGGAAATGATGCATCAACACTAGATATAAATATTGTATGATATTTTTGGGTAAAATCACATGCTCATGATGTTTTTAGTCTCGTTTTCTATTTTTAGAAACTTTATTTCTTGACATGTATGAAAACTTGATGATTGGGTACATTTAAAGCATGAAACTAGTATAGTGAACATTATGGAAGTATGATTGACAAAAATGATGGGTTTAAATGCATGTGTATGGGTTCTAGAGCCCGATTTCTAATTAAGGAAACATTATTTTTTCCAAGAGTTGTGTCTGCAAGTTGTTGACATGATTAGAAGGTTTAAATGATTGAGTAACATGTAACTAAGTGCATTGTATGATAATATATGTTGTCTATCCATAAACTTGACAATTTGACATGGTCTTGCTATAATAAGAAACTTTGATTATCCAAAACTCGCATGTTTGTCTATTTTTAGCAAGTAAACATTGAAATATTTTATATGTGTTATAACATGCCTAATTTCATGTGTGAACAGTAACTTTGCATAGTTGCCATGTTTAGGACTCGAAACTTGACTTTCCAATTAAGGGAACTTTCATGTATCAAAAGTTGTGTTTCAAGTTCTAAATTCCAATTGAATGTTCTAATGTGTTTATTAGAATACTAATTTGCTATTTGAAAGGAGGTTTGAATTCTATGTTAGGATTTGAATCTTTAAGTCCAACGTGTCACCAACGGGTCGTCGAGTCAAAACATCTTTGAAATATCAAAGTCATTTTACAAACATTTATTTTGGATGCATAGAGTTCCATAGCCCAACATTTGCATTACTTATACCTTAAAGTCCTAAATCTTTCCTAGGGCACGAGTAGGTCGTCTCATTTAGCCGGATTTGCTAAGACTTGGCATATCATTTCACTGCTTTATCAGGTGAGTTTCACGGCCCCTTTTTACTTGCTTTAGAACTTTGTGGGAAAAACATGCAGAGTCTTACAAAACATACCAGCTTTACAAAGGCATACAGGCTTTACAAAGACACACAAGTTTTACAAAGTGCATACAAGTTTTAGAAAAACATTTCAGTTTTACAAAGACATAAGTTTTACAAAGACATAAGTTTTACAAAGCATATCGGCTTTACAAAGTGCATACAAGTTTTACAAAGCATTTTAGTTTTACAAAGACATCAGTTGTACAAAAAGCATTTTAGTTTTACAAAGACATCAGTTTTACAAAGCGTATCGGCTTTACAAAGTGCATACAAGTTTTACAAAAATATTTCAGTTTTACAAAGCACATCGGCTTTACAAAGTGCATACAACTTTTTCAAAAACATTTCAGTTTTACAAAGACGTCAGTTTTACAAAGCAAATCGGCTTTACAAAGTGCATACAAGTTTTACACAGCATTTCAGTTTTACAAAGACATCAGTTTTACAAAAGCCTATCAGTTTTACAAAGACATAAGCGTTTTACAAAAACATACGATGCCTTCACTCATACAAAGCATACAAAAACATGCACGATTTTCACATGATAATGAGGTATTCCGATCTCAAATAGGTTACATGGGTTTACAAGGACATCACAACAAAAGTCCCCAGGAACACACACACTATAACCATTAGCTATGTAGTTAGCCTAGGAATATATGAATACTACTAATGGGATTGGCACCCCCATTCATCAAGTTGGTCGCGCCAACTATTAGTTTAATGGATGCATATTATCCAAAAATTTCACTTTAATGTTTGTGATGGAACATTGACGGGGCAACAATAAGGAACCATCTAGGTTTGGTTATAGGCTCGTGGTAATTGCGTTACTTTTTGTTGATTCCTAGCTAGACAACAATAGATCACCTTAGGACTCGTTTATCACATTTATGACGTTTTCATTTTCCAATTTACCAAAAGCTTTCCAAGCATGTCCATCGTGATGTCCAACGACAAGTTCAACAAGATTATTAAACATGTGTTTATTATGCTTTCAAATAAAACGTTTTACAAACATTTCAAGGAAATGTCCTATAGGAATTCCAATCCATATTATTCAATAAAACGTTTTACAAATATTCCAAGTGAATGTCCTACGGGAATTCCAACTGCATTGTTTTCAAGATTTACAAAGGAAAGTTTTACAAAATCCTTAGGGTATGTTTCAAAAGCTTTTCAAGAAAATGATCTTCTATTGTGGCACTAAAACCTGTGAACTCATATACTTTATGTTAACATTTTTAAGCATGTTTTTAAGGTAATGTTTGGCAACGGCACGGTTGGAATAGGCTAGTCATTTGGATTAAACCCTAGAAGTCGAAGAGACTTGACTGTCAAACCTCGAGACAGATTTGACTTATATGGTTCTATAACATTGTACTAGTTAATGTTAGTACTTGTAATGGTATTCAACACTTTAGAAATCTTCATTTTAGCTTCTGCAACTATGTAATGATATCAGTCGTTACAACCTTGAGTTATTTATCAAGTAGATAATTTGGGGGTGTGACATCAACCCTGATCAAACTCAGCCAAACTCGGGTCAACGACGGTGAAACGTGGTCAATACATGAACCGTAAGGTTTATAACTTGATGGTTTGTAGACGATACGTTCAAAAGGTAAAAACGCACGCTAAACGCTCTACGTTCAATGTTTCAAAAGTTAAACGCGTGTGCGGTTAGTTGCGTTGACCTCTAAACAATTCGTTAACGACAAAAATAAGTACTAACTTAACGAATAATGGATCGTAAAACACGTATAGTTAATATAGAGAAACTCGTTCGGGCTAAATATATAATTGTTAACAAACGAGAAAAATATATTCGTAAACGGGTCATCGGTTAATCGAGAATCTTAAACGCGATCAACGAACGGTACGCACGATTAGTATATATTATTACGTGAACGTAAAAATAATTATATTATAATTGTGGTACAAAACGGTTTATACAACTTAGATACGATCGGAATAACGTTAACTTCAAGGATTTTATATAACTGTATAGATATATATGCTTGTATACGTACCCATAATTACTTATATGAAAATAAATGTTCACATTTTATATAAAATTGAATGAATATTTTAAAACACGATACTTATTCTCGAAGATATACACGTATATTCATATAATCGAAGGTAAAATAAATAAATGTATCAGTAAGAAGTTTCGAGATAAATGACACGAACAATTGGAAACTTAACGAATACGTTTTGAAGGAATATGAAAGCTTAGACTTTTATGAACTCGGACAAAAATTTTGTCACGTGTTTATGATGGTATTTACATTTAAACGCATAGTTATAAGTGTTTATATTTTCTATAAAGCAATGGATATTATATAATACGATGTTAAACTGCAAACGCACACACACAAATGTATATGCATTACTATTGACAAATGGACTTAGGTATGACTAACATGAACTCGAACGTTTACTTGCGGGATACATGAACTGTACGAACATTTTCTAGGGTTCTGATTATATATATATATATATATATATATATATATATATATGAAGAGAGAGAGAGATAGTAATGTGTATATGTTATAAAACTCTGAGATAGTTTCATTAAAACATAGAGTTGCACACATTTTGTTAAAAAGTCACACGAACGATAATCATGATTATTAATTATAAATGCACATGGATATGCACAATCGTACACTTGACAAACTAATGTGGAAAACAAACAATATTGAGTAATCAGGATCTAAGCAACCACCATTATTAACATATACCCGATCAGTATTGTAACATAGTGAATCAACATGGCTCAAATGCACATGCGATAACTTAACCCTAGTATCAGAAGTTAATAATATTTTTGTAATTAGGATTATGATGATGGTGATTACCTACACATCGTTGGATTGCTTGCAACATTGGTACACTTATGTCTATTAAACAATCAAATGTGAGTTTCACGGCCATTTTTTACTTGTTTTTCAAACTTTGGGGAAAAAGCATACTTACAATTGTTTTTATATGGTAACAAAAAAACAAGACTTGACCCTTATGTTTACATGAGTGAACACACGTACCATTAGCTAGGAATTAGCCTAAGATTCTATGGATAGTACTATTGGGATTGACACCCCTGGTCATGGTTAGTCACGCTAACCGACGATCCACCTGGTCGAATGACTGCATAGTGTCTAATCACGTTCTCGTGAGGTATGAGCAAGGGGCAAAACATATGTGTCTTGGTTTGGTTATGTCACATGTATGAACATATATTTGTATTCCTAGTTAGTTTACAAATGGGCACACATTAATTGTTTTGTTTAAATATTTTCGTGCAAATGATTTTGCCAAATGTTTTTAAGGAAAACGGTTTCATATTATGGCTATGTACACGTTATCAATATTTTCAAGGAATGTTGTCTCATATTATGGCCATGTACACTTTATCAATGTTTTCGAGCAAAACGATTTCATATTATGGCCAGGTACACATTATCAATATTTTCAAGGAAAATAGTTTCATATTATGGCCATGTACACTTTATCAGTGTTTTCGAGGAAAACAGTTTCATATTATGGTCATGTACACATAATCAATGTTTTCGAGGAAAAACGGTTTCATATTACGGCCATGTACACATTATCAAAGTTTTCAAGAAAAACTGTTATACATTGCAACAATTAAACCTGCGAACTCATATGGCCAGGTACACATTATCAATGTTTTCGAGGAAAATAGTTTCATATTATGGCCATGTACACTTTATCGGTGGTTTCGAGGAAAACAGTTTCATATTATGGCCATGTACACATAGTCAATGTTTTCGAGGAAAAACGGTTTCATATTACGGTCATGTACACATTATCAAAGTTTTCAAGGAAAACTGTTATACATTGCAACAATTAAACCTGCGAACTCACCAACATTACACTTGCATTTTAAGTATGTTTTTCATGTAACACATGACTGTGGCACGGTTGGAATAGGTTACACATTTGGATTAAGACCTTAGAAGATGAACACGCATGGTAGTTTTACATTACGTCAAATCCGTCTAGACCTATATGGCTTTAGGTCTATGTACTCACTTAGTCTTTGTAATGGTGTTCGGTACTTTAGAAGTCTTCAATTTGCTTCCTTTGTTGTCTAATGTTACCAATCGTTACAACCTTGATTTATTTATTTTCTAAGTAAATAATTTGGGGGTGTGACGCGTGACCTCTTATAGACTATAGGCACGCGACCACCAAGCTGAAACCTCAATTTTATTTTAATTGGTTTTTTAATTTATTCAAGTATAGAGGAAATGAGTGGAAGTAAATGATGGAACAAAAATAGGAAAAAGCGATTGAAGACCCCCAGCAAGTATAAGTAGCTAACCATCTGCGCTAGTTGTCATTTGTTACTTGTATCGGGAAAATAATATATAACCTATAAATACAAGTGTCAAAAATTGATTGAAAGAGTTAGTATTCATCAAGTTTGATTTTAATAGTAATAAGAGTTAATTACATGATAATCCCTGTGGTTGAAAGAGTTTCAAGTTGCAAGTATGTGTATTATGCTTTCAATTTTATAACGAGTTTAGGTATTAAGACTAACCGACGTTAGCTTTTCTGTTAAATTGAGGTGAAATGACCAATATACCCTTTTATAATTACAAGGACCATTTATGTGACAACCCAAACTTTTTGTTTCAGACAACTTGCAATTTGGATTAATTTTCTATACGAAAATTCCTTCAACAAGGGGTTGATGTGACATCCGACATTTTCAGGTTAACTCCGTTAACACAAACATCGTTATCTCAAACATTTATTTATTCAAACTCAGTTATCTCAAACATTCACTCATTCATTACAATTAATTAGGTCAATTAGATGTGTCAGTTTCGCACAAACACTCACGTATCGGTAATTTGTAGAATTACCGGATCACACACGAGTCGAACCCGGAACGTTGGTGAACTAATAAATATAATTGCGAACAATTATTTTAATATAAATTATGTGAATTTATGTGCTATGTGAATTTTCTGTGAATTATGTAAACTTTTGTGTTATCGCACATAATTATCAGATTTGTATTTTACTAGTTATTTTTATAGAATATGGAAGTTTTATAAAAAATAATTATTTAAAAACCATCTTTATCTAGTAGGATTATTTAAATGATTTTTTTTATCTAGAGATTATCCTTATCCATTCCAAATTTAAATCCCATGCAAATTGAATAAAAAGGAATTTTATAAAAATTTAAAATCTAATCTCCTATTTCTCTCTCTCTCTCAAAATCTCGACCCAAACCCCCCCTCCTTCTCCCTTGTTGAGCCGTGAACAACCAAGCAACCATACACCTTCGTTTGATCTTCGATCCTGCAATTAAACGCGTATTTGGACTCCTCTCAACGTTTCTAACAATCCTACGTAAGTCGTTTTGTTCAATTTCGTTACTTTTTTATTCCTAAATTTTAGATCAAAACCTTAGTTCATCCAAACATGGATTTTTATAATAAAGATGCTAACTTTATCATTGTTTTGCATGTATTTGTTGATTTTATGGTTATTTGGAAATATGTTTAGTAACTTGTTAAAAGATTAAACTTTTTAATTATGCGATGTTGTAGAATTGCATGTTAGAGATGTTTGATGCTTGTTAAGTTTATAATCATGTTAGATAGATGGTATGTAATGGATTGGATGCTTTGAATCCCGTTAAACAAGCCTAGATATCATAACTTACTTATATTGGAAACTTTTTAGAAATTCTATCTTGCATACTAGACATGTGTTGAATGATATGATGATGATTATATGCTACTTTATCCATGTATAAGTGATTTGTGAAATTAGATTTCTAATACCTAACACGGTTTTACAAACTTGCTAAATAAGGAAACTTTAATTTGCAAAAGTATTCATAACTTGCTATTTAGACATGCATGATAGGGTTTAATGATTGATACATGTTAGTTAGGACATAATAACAAGTTGCAATGTGTTGGATGCTTGAAGTCATGCATATCTCTCATAGGTTACTAAAGATAGAAACTTTGTCTTGAATTGTGAATCACATGTTAAGTTCTAGGCAGGTGTTATGTGATGTGGTGATCTAGAACATGTTATAGTAACCTTACAAGAATATTAACAATGATAATTCCAAGAAACACGAATCCCGAACAAACCTGCGATTTATGGAAACCTGCTATTTATGGAAACCTGCTAATTATGGAAACTTGCTATCTTGCTAGAACAAATAGGATTTGTTGCTAAGTGTTACAGCATGAACATTTGTGTATAGTATAGAAGTGTTATAATAAACAAACATAATGTAATATAACGTGTCACCAACGGGTCGTCGGGTCAAACTTGAGTCAAATTTGCAAACCTTTTCTAAACACTTAAACATTGGTCTTGTTTGGATACTAAGGGTTCATATCAACTTGCGTGAACACACACTTATAAACCTATGGTTTTAGGTGGCAGTTAGAGGTTCTACAGTTTTCTCTTAGCTTTTATTTGGATACACATTCAGGTGAGTTTCATGGCCCCTATCTTTACTTACTTTCCTTTTGGGGGAGAAAGCATACACGCAAACATTTTAGGATTTGTATTATTGTATTATCACTTGCTTAATAAAGTGTAAACATACCTACAAGTCCTTACATTCTCAAACGGTTAGTATTGGAACTTAGCGAGGTGATTTTGAGTAGTACTACTGGGTTTTGACAAGCCCCACCCGAGATAGTCGCGCTAACTTGACTTGAGGACGAACGGGTGTAAGATTAGCCTAGACATTTTCCATTGTTCGGTAGACATAGCGGAAGGCAAACAAACACAAACAGTCAACTTCGGTTTCGAACTCTTGTAGTAGCATGACATAGACTAGCTATCTATCGGTATACATTAATTACATTATCTAGCAAAAATCTAACTTTTTATTTACTTACATCTCTATGAACTCACCAACCATTGTGTTGACACTTTTAGCATGTTTTCTCAGGTCGCTAAGGTATTGAGCACGAGCATAGGACATGCATTGAGTCCCATCATATTTCAAACACTGAATTTATTTTACTTTTTTAAACTGCATGGTTTGGGCGCCTTGTTTTGCGTATTTGACTATTCTGGAATTTGGATTTTGTTTACGCTTCAGCAACGTATTCAAACTTAAACTTTTGTTGTCTCGTGACTATGAGCAGCATCAGTATTTTATTTAAATTCATACAGAGTCGTACCGTGTAACTAATGACTGAGATCCTGGTATGTCACGCGCCTCGCGGTAAAACCCCGCAGGTGGATTTTGAGGGTGTGATAGATTGGTATCAGAGCCATTGGTTCTAGTGAAATAGGATTTGCATACTAGACTATAACCACACACATGCATTAGTTACACAACACTTACACTCATACATGTCACTTACTCGTCACACTTCAGGAAATGTCTTCTTCAGCAAGGTCACCTACATCCCTAGTCGATCAGGAACCCGAGGTTCCCATAGTACCTTCACCAGAGCCTAAGAGGTTGAGATTGACACCTATCATTGATGCTATAGTGCATGACGAGCCTTTTCATGTGCGTGTCGAAGACAATACGCAGAACTGGGATTGGTATCCCGATAGGATCAGGAGCTGGATCCGCGAGGAGCAGGTCCCACCCCCATTCACTGCTGACATTCCTTCTTCTTCCTCTTCGTCTTCGCGAGTATTGCCACCGCTGAGGTATCCACTCGAGCATGTTCTAGCTGCCTTTGTAGCTAAGATGGACATAGAGATACGCAACATGCGTGAGGCTGCAGGTGAGATCACCAGGCTATTACAGCGTGGATACAAGACCGATTAGAGGGTAGAGAAGATGATTAAGAATCAAGTTAGATTACATACTGTACAAGACAACTTTGCGGCAGCATTCTATGAGCTGCAGGCACAAGTGTACAGCACCTTAACCTCGAGGCAGTGGGAGATAGGATTGATGATCTGGAGGGGCAGGTCGAGGCTGCCAACGCCGAGGAGGTTGCACAGGAGGATGTCGAGGAGGAGCAGGATGAGGATGATTATGTTGTTTCTGATGTGGCTTCAGTTGACAATGATGATGATTGATAGACTATCTTTTGAGTTATTTACTTTTATTTAAACCTAGATGGGCAGGGTTGTTTCCATCCAACAGATATTTCTGAATCTTGATGTTTTGGTTGATATTATTTTGTAGCTTTACAATTTATTTAATCAAGGATTTTTATGGAAATATTAGATGTTGTGGTTTATATTTCTTTTTCTTTTTACTTATACTTGTATGACAATGATATGCAATGTATTTTTGCTCATGATTTTTTATTTGTGAATGTGAAGAACATGTCTGGACATGGAGGACGCGCTGGTGGGCGTGGCAGTCGTGGCAACATCAACATGACTGCAGCAGAGCTCACTGCTATGATAAACGAGCGTGTGGCTGAGGCATTAGCAGCCAACCCGATTGGAGGTAAATCTATCACTTACGACTCTAAGTGAGTCATTAAACAATCTAAACTCATTACCGAATCCATTACCCCTAAACACATTCTTATCTCAACTTTCAAGTCATCAGAACAATCAGCAGGTATGTACCTACAAGACCTTCATGGACTACAAGCCCCACACCTTTAGCGGAGCTGAGGGAGCAGTTGGTCTACTCCGTTGGATGGAGAAAACCGAATCAGTCTTTGCCATGTGTAATTATCCGCTTAACAGCCAGGTGAAGTATGCGTCTGTCACACTAGAGGGTCCAGCCCTTACCTGGTGGAACTCCCAGGTACAAATGCTAACTTTGGAAATGGCAAACGCTTTGCCATGGGAGGAATTTAAAAACATGCTGAAGGAAGAGTACTGCCCTCGCGATGAGGTGCAGAAGCTTAAGGCCGAACTCTGGAACCTAAAAATGGAGGGGTCTGAAATTGAAGCTTACACTACCCGCTCCCACGAGCTGGCAACTTTGTGCCCACAAATGGTGACCCCAGCGTATAAGCGGATCGAGATGTACATCGGGGGCCTAGTCCCTCAAATTCAAAGTATGGTGACATCGTCCAACCCCACCACTGTCCAACAAACTATTTGGCTATCCCACAAATTGACCAATCAGGATGTTTCCCAAGGTACACTACCTCCGAGGAAGTCAGCTTCAAAAGTGGTTGATAACAAGCGTAAATTTGACAGTCCGCACTTCAAATCTTCTCAGTTTAATCCACCCGCACAACAGCAACATCGAAAGTTCGAGCATACCAAGAATACTTCACAGTCAAACTCTGCTCAGCAAAATCAGGGTACCTATGCTGGTAAGTACCCAAAGTACAACAAATGTAACTTTCATCACACTGGAGCTTGTGACAGGTACCGTTGTCAACGGTGTGGGAAAATGGGCCATTCGGCCAAAGATTGTAGGGGAGAAATGCAAACTAAACAGACACCAACTAGTGACGCAACCAAGGGATGCTTTGAGTGTGGTAAAGAGGGGCATTTTAAAAGCGACTGCCCTCAGCTGAAGAAAACTAGCAATGGGAACGGTACCGGCAATAATCATCAGGGTGGTAATGGGAATAATAATGGAAATGGTGAGAAGGGTCGGGCCTTCATGATCGGCTCAAGAGAAGCTCGAAAGGACCACAACGTTGTTACCGGTAAGTTTCCTTTAAACGATCATTTTGCTTCTGTACTATTTGATACCGGTGCCGTTAGGAGTTTTTTTCTGAGAACTTTAGTAAATAGATAGAGATGACCACAACCCCTTTAGAGCACAAATATTCCATAGAAATAGTTGACGATAAGCTAATCGAGGCAACTCATATCCTCAAGGGATGTAAGTTAGGATTTTCTTGTCACAAACTTGACATCGATCTCATGCCAGTTACACTCGGCAGCTTCGACATAATTGTTGGTATGGATTGGTTATCTAAAAACCAAGCTGAGATCATCTGTAAAGATAAGATTGTTCGTATTCCCCTAGCTAGTGGAGAGATCCTTTCTGTAAAAGGCGAGAAGAGTGGTGCAGTCATGGGCATCATATCTTATATGAAGGCGCAGAAATGTCTACGCAAGGGTCATACCGCGATACTAGCCATTGTCGCTGATAAACCTTCCGAGGAGAAGAAACTTATAGATATCCCTATCGTTCGCGACTTCCTAGAAGTTTTTCCTGAAGACTTACCCGGTCTTCCACCCCATCGACAGGTCGAATTCAAAATCGACCTAACACCCGGAGCAGCACCTATTGCCAGAACACCTTATAGACTTGCACCAAGTGAGCTACAGGAATTATCCACACTGTTGCAAGAACTGTTGGATAAGGGTTTCATCCGACCCAGTTCATCACCATGGGGAGCCCCAGTCCTATTTGTCAAAAAGAAAGATGGGACTTTCCGCATGTGTACTGATTACCGAGAGCTGAACAAGGCAACTATTAAGAACCGCTACCCACTTCCCCTCATTGACGATCTATTCGACCAACTTCAAGGGTCGAGTGTCTATTCAAAAATTGATTTACGATCTGGATATCATCAACTGCGAGTTCATGATGAAGATATATCCAAAACCGCTTTCAGAACCCGGTACGGCCATTACAAGTTTTTGGTCATGCCATTTGGATTAACCAACGCACCCGCGGTGTTCATGGACCTCATGAACCGTGTTTGTAAACCCTACCTTGACCAATTCGAATTCATTGACGATATCCTTATCTACTAAGAGTAAGGAAGAACACGAAGAGCACTTGCGCTTAATCCTTGAACTGCTAAGATAGGAGCAGCGATACGCGAAGTTTTCCAAATGCGATTTTTGGATTCGTGAGGTTCAATTTCTCGGACATGTAGTCAATGAGAAGGGAATACATGCCGATCCATCCAAATTAGAAGCCATTAAGAATTAGGCAGCGCCAACGACTCCGAAAGAGGTGCGACAATTTTTGGGATTGGCTGGCTACTACCGCCAATTCATAGAGGGATTTTCTAAGATCGCTAAACCTCTCACCGCCCTAACTCAAAAAGTAAGCCGTATACCTGGAGTGAAACTCAAGATTCAGCATTCCAACTTCTGAAGCAGAAACTCTGTAGCGCCCCCATCCTATCTCTACTAGACGAAACGGATGACTTCATAGTGTATTGCGATGCTTCTATACAGGGTCTCGGTTGTGTGCTAATGCAACACGAGAAAGTTATCGCATACGCTTCTCGGCAATTGAAAATCCACAAGAAAAACTACATGACTCACGACTTGGAGTTGGGAGCCGTGGTATTCGCGCTAAAAATTTGGAGACACTACTTATACGGTACCAAGTGCACCATTTACACCGATCACAAGAGTCTCCCGAACATATTCGAACAGAAAGAGTTGAACATGCGACAACGTCGCTGGATCGAACTCTTAAATGATTATGATTGTGCCATCAAGTACCATCCAGGCAAGGCTAACGTGGTAGCCGATGCTCTGAGTATAAAGGAAACAAACCCCGATGAGTTCGAGCTTTGCAACTCACTATTCATATAGGATTACCCGAACAAATCCGTAATGCTCAACTTGAAGCCTTAAAAGAAGAAAACTTAACGTCGGAAGCCACCCGTGGTATGGAGAAACAACTGGAAGTTAAATCTGATGATATTTGCTATTTCACGGAGCTAATATGGATTCCAGTGTATGGAAAACTGAGAGAGCTTGTTATGGATGAAGCTCACAAATCCCGATACTCTGTTCATCCAGGATCTGACAAAATGTACCACGATCTGAAGGTGTTGTATTGGTGGCCGAACATGAAAGCCGGCATAGCCACCTATGTGAGCAAGTGTCTTACTCGTTCAAAGGTCAAGGTGGAGTATCAAAAGATATCTGAATTGTTTCAAAAGCCGGAAATCTCGATGTGGAAATGGGAGCAGATTTCCATGGATTTTATTACCAAATTACCCCGAACCCCTACCGGATGTGACACAATCTGGGTAATAGTGGATCGTCTAACTAAATCTGCTCACTTCCTTGCTATCAAAGAAACTGACAAGATGGAGAAGTTAACCCGCATTTATCTTAAGGAAGTAGTCTCTCAGCACGGAGTGCCAGTTTCAATCATTTCAGATTGAGACGCTCGAATTACTTCGCGCTTCTGGCAATCCCTACAGAAATCTCTAGGTACGCGTCTGGAAATGAGCACAACATACCATCCCCAAACAGATGGTCAGAGTGAGCATACAATTCAAACCCTAGAGGACATGCTACGGGCTTGCGTAATCAATTTTGGAAATAGTTGTGAGACTCACCTACCCTTAATGGAGTTCTCTTATGACAATAGCTACCATACTAGCATCCAGGCAGCACCGTTCGAGGCGTTATATGGACGGAAGTGCCAATCACCTCTCTATTGGGATGAAGTTAGAGATAGCCAAATTACAGGCCCTGAACTTGTGCATGAAACTTCAGAAAAGATAGTGCAAATTTGAAACCGTATGGTGGCAGACCGTGACCGTCAAAAGAGTTATGCAGACAAGCGCAGAAAACCGTTAGAGTTTCAGGTGGGTGACAGAGTGTTATTAAAAGTTTCACCTTGGAAACGTGTGATCCGTTTCGGAAAACGGGGCAAGCTAAACCCGCGTTATGTTGGACCATTCGAGATAGTGAAAAGGATTGGTCCGGTTGCGTATCAATTAAACCCACCAGATGAACTCAATGGAGTACACAATGTCTTTCATGTTTCAAACCTTAAGACATGCCTATCTGAAGAGACACTAGTGGTTCCACTCGAGGAGTTAGAAATCGATGAGCAGTTACGTTTCATAGAGGAACCAGTTGAAATTATGGACCGTGAGGTCAAAACGCTCAAGCACAGCAAAATCACAATTGTTAGGGTTCACTGGAACTCGAAACGTGGAACGGAGTTCACATGGGAACGAGAGGATCAGATGATAAAGAAATATCCTCAGCTTTTCAAGCACTCAACGGCAAACACGAAAGGTACAAATTAAATTTTGAGACGAAATTTCTTTCAACAAGGGGATGATGTGACAACCCAAACTTTTTGTTTCAGACAACTAGCAACTTAGATTAATTTTTGGGACAAAAATTCCTTCAACAAGGGGATGATGTGACATCCAGCATTTTCAGGTTAACTCCGTTAACACAAACATCGTTTTCTCAAATATTTATTTATTCAAACTCGGTTATCTCAAACATTCACTCATGCATTACATTTAATTAGGTCAATTAGATGTGTCAGTTTCGCACAAACACTCACGTATCGGTAATTTGTAGAATTACCGGATCACACACGAGTCGAACCCGAAATGTTGGTGAACTAATAAATATAATTGCGAAAAATTAATTTAATATAAATTATGTGAATTTATGTGCTATGTGAATTTTCTGTGAATTAAGTGAACTTTCATGTTATCGCGTAAAATTATCAGATTTGTATTTTACTGGTTTTTTTATAGAATATGGAACTTTTATAAAAATAATTATTTAAAAACCATCTTTATCTAGTAGGATTATTTAAATATTTTTTTTATCTAGAGTTTATCCTTATCCATTCCAAATTTAAATCCCATGCCAATTGAATAAAAAGGAATTAAAAAAAAACATAATCTCCTATTTCTCTCTCTCTCTCAAAATCTTGACCCAAACCCCCCCCCCCCCTTTTTCGAGCCATGAACAACCAAGCAACCATACACCTTCGTTTGATCTTCAATCTTGCAATTAAACGCGTATTTGGACTACTCTCAACATTTCTAACAATCCTACGTAAGTCGTTTTGTTCAATTTCGTTACTTTTTTATTCCTAAATTTTAGATCAAAACCCTAGTTCATCCAAACATGGATTTTTATAATAAATATGCTAACTTTATCATTGTTTTGCATGTATTTGTTTATTTTATGGTTATTTGGAAAACCCTAGCTTCATATGTTTAGTAACTTGTTAAAAGATTAAACTTTTTGATTATGTGATGGTGTAGAATTGCATGTTAGAGATGTTTGATGCTTGTTATGTTTATAATCATGTTAGATAGATGGTATGTAATGGATTGGATGCTTTGAATCCCGTTAAACAAGCCTAGAAATCACAACTTACTTATAATAGAAACTTTTTAGAAATTCTATCTTGCATACTAGACATGTGTTGAATGATATGATGATGATTATATGCTACTTGATCCATGTATAAGTGATTTGTGAAATTAGATTTCTAATACCTAACTTGGTTTTACAAACTTTCTAAATAAGGAAACTTTAATTTGCAAAAGTATTCATAACTTGCTATTTAGACATGCATGATATGGTTTAATGATTGATACATGTTAGTTAGTACATAATAACATGTTGCAATGTGTTGTATGCTTGAAGTCATGCATATCTCTCATAGGTTACTAAAGACAGAAACTTTGTCTTGAATTGTGAATCACATGTTAAGTTCTAGGTAGGTGTTATGTGACGTGGTGATATAGAACATGTTATAGTAACCTTACAAGCATATTAACAACGATAATTCCAAGAAACACGAATCCCGAACAAACCTGCTATTTATGGAAACCTACTATTTATGGAAACATGCTAATTATGAAAACCTGCTATATTGCTAGAACAAATAGGATTTGTTGTTAAGTGTTATAGCATGATCATTTGTGTATAGTATAGAAGTGTTATACTGAACAAACATAATGTAATACAACGTGTCACCAACGGGTCGTCGGGTCAAACTTGAGTCAAACTTGAAAACCTTTTCTAAACAGTTAAACATTGGTCTTGTTTAGATACTAAGGGCTCATATCAACACTTGCACGAACACACACTTATAAACCTATGGTTTTAGGTGGCAGTTAGAGGTTCTACATTTTTCTCTTAGCTTTCATTTGCATACACACTCAGGTGAGTTTCATGGCCCCTATCTTTACTACTTTCCTTTTGTGGGAGAAAGCATGCACGCAAGCATTTTGGGTTTTGTATTATTTTATTATCGCTTGCTTACTAAAGTGCAAACATACCAACAAGTTCTTACATTCTCGAACCGTTAGTATTGGAACATAGCGAGGTGATTTTGAGTAGTACTACTGGGTTTTGACAAGCCCCACCCGAGTTAGTCGCGCTAACTTGACTGGAGGTCGAACGGGTGTAAGATTAGCCTAGACATTTGCCATTGTTCGGTAGACATGGCGGAAGGCAAACAAACACAAACAGTCATCTTCGGTTTCGAACACTTGTAGTAGCATGACATAGACTAGCTATCTATCGGTATACATTAATTACATTATCTAGCAAACATCGAACTTTTTATTTACTTACATCTCTATGAACTCACCAACCATTGCGTTTCCACTTTTAGCATGTTTTTCTCACGTCGCTAAGGTATTGAGCACGAGCATAGGACATGCATGGAGTCCTATCATATTTCAAACACTGAATTTATTTTACTTATTTAAACTGTATGGTTTGGGCGCTTTGTTTTGCGCATTTGACTATTCTGGCATTTGGAATTTATTTACGCTTCCGCAACGTTTTCAAACTTAAACTTTTGTTGTCTCGTGACTATGAGCAGCATCAGTATTTTATTTAAATTCATATAGAGTCGTTCCGTGTAACTAATGACTGAGATCCTGGTATGTCACGCGCCTCGCAGTAAAACCCCGCAGGTGGATTTTGAGGGTGTGACAATTTATGTCATTAATCCTATTTTAATTGAAGGGACTATTTATGTAATTACCAAATATATATCTTTTTCTCTCTAACCTAGTACCAAACCAAAACACCGGACACCACAGTCGATTCAACCACCTCCGGCGACACCACCATCAGTTCAACCACCTAAAAGGTTGCCGAGCTGTGTTCAGTAATCATTCATGGGAGAAATCCCTAATTATTCCAATAATAATCTTCGTCATCGGAACCCTAACCCTAACCTAAAACCTAAATCAAACAAGAAGAAGCATTTTCCGGTGGATGCTTATTCGTTCAATCAAAGACCGATTGAGGTCACCGGTGGAGCCGGATATAGAAATAACCATGGGGCGTTTGTGACCTACAACATTGCCGCGTGTTTTAGAAGCGAGATAAATGAGCTCCGGAAGAAATTAGCTTCCAATCTTGAATGAATTCGAAACCTCAATTATCGAATTCAGGCTGGCGATTTAAATCCTAGGTCATCGAACGGAAAATTCAAGAAATTGTTCGGTAATAAACGGTTGCCGTTTGGAATCGGAAACAAAGAGCTGAAACATGTGCGTTAGGGTTTGGTAAACGGTGGAGGATGTGAAGGAGATGCGAATCTATTGAGAGAGAGCGAGTGGACGGCGACGACGGTGGTGGACAGCGGTGGAGGTGGCTGGCGACGATTTCCTCATGGTGGTGTTTCTCCACAAATTAATATATATGTATATGTGTGTGTATATAATTTATTATATATATGTTTAATAATTATTTTTATTAAAGGGCATTTTAGTTATTTTTGCAAAACTTAACAGTAAACTAACGTCAGTTAGTTTTAAAACCCAAACTCGTTACAAAATTGAAAGCATAATACTTATACTTGCAACTTGAAATCCTTAGTACCCATACATGTTACTTTTCACAAACCACATGAAATATCCGTGTAATTAACTCTAGTAATAATAATACAATAACTAAAAAAATCATGTATCAAAATCGCGTCCAAAATTGCTAGGTTTCATAATTATAGATCAAGTGCATTGCTAAATAAACAAATTGTTATTATTTAGATTAATCGAAAAATAACTGATATAGACGATACCAACTCACCATTTAACACTCACTTTTTGACTACTTGTTCTTTCCTACTCTATAAATAAAGCATGTTTAAATCATTAATCTTTCGATTGTATTTATAATTTATAAATGTCTAAAATAAATATAAAACAACTTAGATAAATACCTTGGCATTGTCGGTGTTGTTGAACTTACAAATGTTATTATTTAAAAGACTAAGATAACTACTTACGATTTTCTCCCTCCCTTTATTGGTAGATGAATTATCGCTTAATATTTTCAATGAGTCTAGTTTAGGTTTTAGTTTGTTCTTAAGTAAATAGTTTATCCGAAAGTTAAAAAGTAATTACAACCCGAGCCTGTGAATTAGGTTACTTTATTTCTGTTGGATCGATCCGTAAATAGTTTATCCGAAACTTAAAAGTAATTACAACCTAAGCCAAAATTACGTGAATTAGGTTACCTCATTTCCATTAGATTATCGGTTTTTAAAGGATTAGGATTTAGGGTTTAGAATTTTAAGGTTAACTCGAATTACTTGCGTCTTTACACGTTAATGAATAATTTTAAAAATTATGAGCGTGCATAATATTTAAGTAAAAAACTAGTGAAAAATCAAACTCAAACCTAAATGAGTATTTTATTTCATGTCCAAACAACCACCCTAATTTGACACAATATATTACAAGTGAATTTATAACACGCATGAATAAAAGTTTAATTAAATTTTGGTTCACATATAGTGACATATCAAATGCTCACTACTATATTATAATTAAGAAGTTAATTGAAATACTATTTTAACATTTTAAACCAAATTTTATACATATAATGCTTTTAAAATGTAAAAATAACATATTGTAGACCTGTTTTTCGCTCCAATTGCATAATTAATTATATATAATCTAATCATGTGAAATTAGAGTGTTGATTAATCCATATGCTAAGCCAGTTGTAATTTGACTCTTATCTTATAATAAAAGTCAATTGCTTAAATAATGTTAATATATATATATATATATATATATATATATATAGGGAAGGGTTCAAATACTAACCAACTTTTTATGTGATAACCGTGCTAACCACTATAAAACAATCACATAATTTATAAATTATTTTTTCTTTTAATTGTTAAAATAGTATTTAAATATCTTGAATAAATATTTTGAACGTAAATACGGAAATTATGAGTCTTACATATACGTACCAAATAGTGTTACATATACGTGACACTTACTGTTTACATATATGTAACATTAACATAATGATAATTGTTATATATATGTAGCACTATGTTTGAAAGTGGTTATCATGGTTATTACATAAATATTGGTTAACATTTGAACCTCACCCTATATATATATATATATATATATATATATATATATATATATATATATATATATATATATATGGGTCATGTCAAGTTCCCTTTACATGATTACATTTTAACTTCTTAGCTTCAAAGCCATGGCAGAAGAATTCTGTGAAAGTTACTTGGTGGTTGATGCCAAAGAAGCAAGTCTCTATGACATAGCTTGTATTTTGATATGTTCAACTAGTTTTTTGAACACCAAAAGCTTTTACAAAGATCAATCTAAAGATGTCAAGAGGTCAATGGAGGAAAACATGTGCAGGCGATTCATCATCTTTGCCTCCATGCTTGCACAAAAAGCTTTTATTTGGGCAGACAAGCCTATGGCTGTAATAGGGTCTTTGATTGAGATATGGTTGAATCTTTTGTCTAGCAATGGAGGGTTTTTTGGGCTTTTCATTAATCATATTCAAGGTTAGTTTTTTTTTTTAATAAAAGATTGTGATCCTTCTTTTTTATCTAGCATTGCGATGGCGACTTTGATTGGTGTTGTAGGGAAGATGGTGCGGCCGGAGGAATCACCGGAGAAGTTTATGTCGATTATTGGAGAACTTGACCAGCGGTTGAACCTGGATGCGAGTATTAGAAAAGGCGAGGGAAGGTATAACCCTTCGCTATCGATTATGGCTGCAAAGTTGTGTTATGAGAATGAGGATTTTGTGAAAGCTGCCATACAAGATCAATTGAAGGTCACTTGATCTATCTTCCTATCTATCTATCCATTTATCTATTAAGTTAGTTTTGATCGACATCGAAAATGGATCAAACGAATTGAATTTTATTTGGTTTGATTTGGTTTATTTTGAAAATTATGGTTTTATTGGACATCTCTCTTAAATTGGTTTTGATTGACCTCAAAAATATTGTACCATAAGAGTCATCGGATTAAACGAGTTGATTTTTATTTGGTTTGGTTCGTTTTCAAAAATCTGGTTTTATTGGCATATCTCTCAATTTGGTTTTGGTTGAACTCAAAAATATTTGACCATAAGAGTCATTTGATTAAACGAGTTGATTTTTATTTGGTTCGTTTTCAAAATTCTGGTTTTATTGGCATATCTCTCAATTTGGTTTTGGTTGAACTCAAAAATATTGGACCATAAGAGTCATTTGATTAAACGAGTTGATTTTTATTTGGTTCGTTTTCGAAATTCTGGTTTTATTGGTATCTCTCTCAATTTGGTTTTGGTTGAACTCAAAAATATTGGACCATAAGAGTCATTGGATTAAACGAGTTGATTTACATTTGGTTTGGTTTGGTTTGGTTTGGTTCGTTTTCAAAATTCCAATTTCAAACTAGTTTTATTAATAATCTTTCTCTAAAATTGGTTTTATTAATTTGACATCAAGAATATTGGACCATAAGAGTCATCGGATCAAAGGAGTTGAATTTTATTTGGTTTGATTTGGTTCGTTTTCAAATTCTAATTTTAATCTGTTTTTATTGATATCTCCAAATTCTAATTTTAATCTGTTTTTATTGATTTCTCTCAAATTGGTTTTGATTGACATTAAGAATAGTCGACCATAAGAGTCATCGGATAAAATGAGTTGATTTTTATTTGGTTTGGTTTGATTTTAAAATTCTGGTTTTATTGATAAATATAAATTTTGTAGTTATTATGAGGTTGGTAAACTATGTGAGAGAAAATCCATCTGAGACTCGATTATTTAAACTTTTTTATGAATTCCCAATTTGATTTTTCTAATGAAGAATTAGGATGTGCTTATTTGTTTTTTACTAATAATTATTTTACTCATAATTAATGTATGATTATTGTTGGTTGAAATTAGTTATGAATTAGATCTAGAACTCTTATGCTTCACCAACTAAGTTTCATGTATGACCAAATTTTGATTATTAAAAATATTAATAAATAATAGAACATTTAATTAAAATACTCTTTAACAAATATAAAATATATAATCTAGAGATTGCTGGAAAAAAAAACAACATATCCCTTAATAACAAATATTGAATCAGAAAACTTCGATAAAAATGTAATCACGATGACAAAGAAACATAACTAAGGTAGTAAGCACTAAAAAAATATAATTATCTTTTACAACACATAGAATACCTTAATGTTTTTTGTGATTTTATGAGGACCATTTGTTTAGTATTATAGGAAATCGATATATAATTATAAGTAATATTAACTTTACTCCTAACAATAAATAGATATATGAAAGATTTCCATATTTATGTTTTAATTAGTCCACTAATCTTACAACTTCTATTTTTGGGTTTTTCTTTCTTTTCTCAGATGGAGTTTATAGGCTTCTACAAATTTTGGAACGGTAAGATACTCTTTAGATAATAAATGTTTTATATGAAATTGACATCTCTTATCCTAATTTATATGAATTATTTTTGTGAAATATACATCTTAAAGTAGTATTATATACACATTAGCCTAACTTTAGTGATTTCACTAAAAAGTGTAATTACGCTCCGTCCCGCCACGTCATTGTTACATTAGCACATGGGCAATCATTCCCAGAATCACTTAGGGTAATCAGTATACCTCACGTGAGAGTGCGTGAAGGGGGGGGGGGGGTAAGAGGCGTGAAACACCGCCCTAGGGTAGAGGTGCTCAAAAGAACCGGAACCGAATCCGATCCGATGGATTATCCGAAACCGGATCCGGCTAGAACCGGTTTTTTTTGGAACCGGACCGGATTTTTTGAGAACCGCCGGATCCAAAACCGGTTCCAAGGTTTTGTCCGGACCGGATAAAAATCGGACAAAAATCGGACAAAATGGAACCGGACAAAATCGGACACAAAAAAAATCCGGAAAAAAACCGGTTCCAATCGGATAAAACCGGATCCGATCCGGATCCGATCCGGAACCAGTTCCAAATAGGTTCCACCTCTCCACTCCCAAAACCGGATCCGATCCGGAACCGGTTCCCTTGGGTCCGGTTCTTGACCAACGTTGACGGAACCGGTCCGGATCCGATCCGGATCCGGTTCCGAAAAAAAACCGGTTTGTGCACCTCTACCCTAGGGGTGTTCAATATTTGGTTTTAAACCGATAACCGAATCGAAATCGAAATCGTTTAAAACCAAACCGAGTTACATATTTGGTTTTCAGTTTGGTTCAAACAGAAAACCGAATATGTAATTTGGTTTATGGTTTGGTTTAGTTTCAAGATTTTTAATTCGGTTTGAACCGAAAAACCCGAATTGGGTTATACCACTATTTTAATCCATATTTTATAGTTAACTCAATTCATTTGTGTCAATAACCAATATCCATATATGGATTATAAATTATTATTTGATGAAGTTATGTTTTTGTTTAAACTTTCTTAAAATATTGTGTTGTTTAAACCAAATAAGCTACAATTGTGAGTCTCTCTCTTTCTCACACACATACACACACTAAACTCAAATCACTCAATTAACTTTTTTGAATTAATTAATACTCACATCACTAACACTCACACCGGTATACCCCTGTCATGTGAGGGTGATGTGAAAAATGTTGGTGGTGAGGTAGCGCCCACGTGGCATTCACTTTTTACTCATATTACTCTCACTCACGCCCGGTATACCTCATGCTAAGCTTGGTAGTGGTTTCATTGTCACGTCACTGACTGCATTAAATTTTTAATAATTAACTAATCATTACTTAATTAAATGAAGACAAAAAAATAAAAATATTAAAAATATGTGTGTCAAAACAACTTACGAGACTAAATATATTTTTTTATAAAACTCCGTTTTTATTAAAATTTATATCAGGATGTTTAGAAAAAAAAATAAACAAGCATGTGTATAATTATTTCGTTTTAAATAATTACCAAACTACGAGTTATTTGAAAAAAATAAATTAAATCTCAATGTAAATATTGAATTAAAAAATAGAAAAATGAATTGATGAGGTGTCCATTCTTGATTGATAAAATGCTTGACTCCCTAAATGCAACAAAAATTAATTGCCCATGTGCACATAAAACTACTAACGTTCTCTAGGCCACTCACGCCCCTTCTTTCTACACCAACTACAGATAACCTTTTTATGTTATGAAATAGTTTAGAACCCGTGTAATACAAACGGATGAAAAATATCAATAAATAAAACTTTTAAATTTTTATATATGTATTTTACAGGTGTAAAAATTTATTACATATATCAAGGATAGAAACAAAATTCAAATATGTAAAAATTTATAAATAATTTGGTTTCAAAAATACATTAATTGCTATTTAATGTAATTTGACTTTTATTTTACTATTTGATTGAAAATAAAAGTAAAATAATTAGATTTCAAAGTTTCTTATAATAAGAGATAATTTAAAATAAATGTATTTTATTAGTATAATTAGTATTTTCTTTAAAAATATATTATTATTAAAAGATAGAGATGTATTTAATAACATAGAGAAGCTGGAAAAAATGATAAGAATGAATATGGAGGCGACACGTGCCATGAAAAAACCTTCATTTATTAAATAGTATAGATTATAAGGACGATATCAAATCCAAGCTCGCATATGTCATAAGGTTACATTTTTATTTATTATGTATAAAGTATTTAAAATATTAGGATTGAGTTAACAAGAATATAAAAAAATCACCTTAAACCGTGAAAATATCATATATACGTACTCAACCATAATAAAAATATCAGATATACGCTTACAAATATTTATGAATATCATATATACATATTTCATCAAAAACAATAAAAGAAATGATCATTTTACCCTTATCTTTTTAAAACTTTAATATATCATATTTGCTCATTTTTTATTTTAAAATTTTATATTTACCCATTTTTAACTTTTAAAACTTTATATTACACACAAACAATAATTTTCTCAAAATATTATCTTTAACATTCTCACTTTCTTTTATAAAATTATGATTTTATTTTATTGCATTTATACATTCTATAAGAAGGAACCCGTTTTCTTTTATAACAACTATAAAAAATATGATCGAACTAGAAATGGAACTCGCAATCGACATGGGTTTGGAGAATTGCGATGGATAGGGGTAACGGTCATAAAGTAAAAAATCATTTAAGTTGGTATATATATTATTTTTAGTTTTGTTTGGATATATATGATATCTTTTGATCAGTTCTTTAACATGATAATGAAAAACGATATTAAACATAAACATTACCTGGTAATCCAGTAAGGATGGAAAGGAAAGACGTCATGACCCTGATGATGATCGGGTTCCCGTTTAGGATGTATCCGTAAGGATGGCTTAGCGTGAGATGAGACTCACAGACTTGAGAGAGAGAGAGAACCGAGAACTTTAATTGGTGAATTGATGATTTATCAGTTTTCTATTGTCTTTATTAAGCTCTCTATATATACACCCAAGAGGAAATCCTATTTAGTATAGTAAGGGTAATTATGTCCATCGAATAATTACCATTTAAGTCATAGGGGTAAATAAGTCAATGATATATTAATTAATAAATGATAATAAAGGTCACATAATAATAATGAGTCTTACATTCTCCCACTTGGCCGAGTGATCATTTATGATGAGCATTAGTAAGTCTGGCCAGATGTTAATACTCATTTTGGTTCTAAACCGAAAGTATAGCAGAGAAATACAGTTATTGATATAATATTAAACTCAAGACCCCCATTAATCATACTACAATACCAGATTTAAAACTTAAGTGAACTTAGGATTAAATTGACAATTAAGACTTTAACGTTGATTTGTATAATTACTGTCTATATGTCTTTAGGCATGCATGGACATATTAAGAGACAAACAAATTTAAATAAATGAGGAAAAATTCATTAAACGTAAGTAAGTACATTATGATACTAAATAAGGTCTTTAGAAAAACCCATCTTCGAAACATGTTATTCGAATACTTTAGAAGGGAAACCTTTAGTTATCGGATCCGCAAGCATAACTTTAGTACTTATACACTCAATACAAAGATTATTTTCCTCAACTCGCTCACGAACGAACAAGTACTTTGTATCATGATATAATCCAGCTCCAGTCGAACTGTTACTTGTCGAGAAACCAACGACAGTTTAGTTATCACAGTAAAGCTTCAATGGTCTAGAGATGGAATTAACTACTTTGAGTCCAGTGATAATATTCTTTAGCAACATGCCATGACAGTTCGCATTATAAACAGCGATATATTCTGCCATCATAATGGATGTTGTAGTCAACTGTTGCTTATGACTCTTTCATGAGATAGGTCCGCCAGCTAACATAAAGATATACCCCGAAGTGGATTTCTTGTCATCCTTTCATTTAGCAAAGTCAGAATCAGAATTACCAACCACTTCTAAACTATCACTTCTTCTATATGTCAGTTTATAGTATTTCGTCCCTTTCAGATATCGAAGCACTTTCTTAGTTGCTTTCCAATGATCAAGACCAGGATTAGTTTGTTAACGGCCTAGCATTCCAGCAATATAAGCGATAAAGTATCATTCTTATTTGCTCCTTTTCAACCTCTGTTTTGGGACATTGGAATGAACCGAAAACATCTCCTTTAACTACTGGAGCTACAGAAGGAGAGCAGTGCTGCATGTTATAACGTGTGAGGACACGCTCAATGTAAGTCTTTTGAGATAATCCTAAGATCCCACTGACTCTATCTCGGTGTATTTCGATGCCAATAACATAAGAAGCCTCTTCGAGATCCTTCATGTCGAATTAAGCGAAAGTAAACGCTTCGACTCATGCAACATATCTAAACTATTACTTGCCAATATAATGTCATCTACGTAAAGGACAAGTATAGTGAAGTTGCTCCCACTCATCTTGAGGTAGGTGCAATGATCCACTTGGTTCTTAATGAAATCTTGTTTCTTCATGGTTTCATCAAACTTTAGGTACCATTGACGTGATGTCTGCTTCAACCCGTATATGGATTTCTTTAACTTACAGACTAAATGTTCTTGACCTTTAGGTTTAAAGCCTTCAGGCTATCTCATGAGCACGTCTTCGTTCAAGTCGCCGTTGAGGAAAGCGGTTTTGACATCCATCTGATGTAGCTGAAGATTAAAGTGAGCTACTAGGGCCATCACGATCCTTAAACAATCCTTTCGAGAAACAGGAGAAAAGGTCTCTTGATAGTCGATTCCTTATTTCTGAGTGAAACCCTTTGCAACCAATATCGCTTAAAGTGTTTAATGTTTCCATTCGGATCCAGTTTAGTTTTGAAGACGCATTTACATCCTACGGGTTTTACTCCGTTGGGTAATTCAACTAAATCCCAAACATCATTTTTCTTCATGGAGTCAAGCTCGTTAATCATAGCTTTATTCCATTCAGAAGACTGATCACTGCTAATGGCTTCATGATAAGAAGTAGGATCTGTAAACTTTCTAGCATCCATTTCAGCTTCAGTCTGGAAGGTAACATAATCATCAAAGTTAGTAGGTCTTTTGGACCTAGACGATCTCCCGAGTAGATTAACGGGTTTGGCATTGTCTTCATGTCGGTCGTTTGGTGTTCCTTCATTCTCAAGGATAAACAGAGTAGAATTAAGTTCTGTGTGTATAGGAAGTGGCGCAGTGACGTGTGGTGCAGCGTCGTGTACAAGAGGAGTAATCGGAGGTAAAATAAGTGACTAATCTCCCCCCCCCCCCGCTTCTTGTACTTCTTGCAAATCGTGATAAGGATTTTCACTTCTCCCACTGACCTTAAAATCCTCAAGGAACTCAGTACGCTTGGTTTCTACAATACGAGTGACGTGAGAAGGACAGCAGAATCTATAACCCTTTGAGTGATCGGGATACCCGATGAAGTAACAAGTGATCGTTTTCATGTCAAGTTTCTGTAAGAAAGGATTATAAAGTCTAGCTTCGGCAATACAACCGCATACTTTCATATATCTTAGACTCGGTTTCCTTCCTGTCAAGAGTTCATAAGGAGTTTTAGGGACAGATTTCGAAGGAAATCTATTGAGTATATGAACAGCTACTTTTAAGGCCTCGGTCCAGAGGAATGAGGGTAAGCCTGAGTTGGCTAACATACTACGTACCATGTCCATTAGGGTCCTGTTTCTTCTCTTAGCAACACCGTTTTGTTGAGGAGTATCGGGCATAATGTACTGGTTCACGATCCCCTGGCCTTTACAAAACTCATAAAATGGACCAGGAGCCTGACCCACATCAGTATGTCTACCATAATACTCACCTCCTCTATCTGATCTCACAACTTTTATTTGAAGATCAAGTTGTTTTTCAACTTTAGTTTTATAATCTTTAAAGGTTACAAGTGATTCAGATTTTTCTTTAATAAGATATAAGTACATATAACGGAAATAATCATCGATAAAAGTGATAAATGAAGTATGTCCAGTTATTCCAGCTATGGGATAAGGGTCACTAATGTCAGTGTGAACGAGTTCTAATAAATTAGAGCTCCTAGTGGCACCTTTGTTATTCGCTGCTGTCATTTTACCTTTAAGGCATTTGACACATGTTCCAAAATCATTGAAATCGAGAGAGGGTAAGACTTCATCCTTCAAGAGCCTCGATAAACGCTCTCGTGAAATGTGGCCTAAACGTTGATGCCACAACATGGATGAAGTTTCTAAGTCTCGTTTTCGTTTAGTCTTTGTTAAATTCTCACTAATATTATATGATAACAAAGACTTGGAAAGTTCTAATTTATAGAGACCACCATCCAGAAAACCATGTCCAAACACTTGAGAATTAAAGCTAATAGTAAGTTTGCCATGACCATGAGAAACATCAAAACCATCTATGTCTAACTTTGGTTCTGATACAAGATTCTGAGTAATCTTAGGAATATATAAGGTATCATAAAGTTTAATACATAAACCAATTTTCATTATTAATTCTAAGGTTCCCACTGCTTCGACAACTAGTTCCTTTCTAGTCCCCAGTTTAAGTGTTCTTCGGTTTCTTTCCAGCTTCTGGATTGTAAGGAATCCCTGAGTAGAATTGGTTACATGAACCATATAACCAGAGTCAAACCACCATGTGTTAGTTGGAACATTTAAGTTAAAGGACTCAATTATCATATAAAGATGATTACCGCTCTTAGTCAGCCACTCCTTGAAGTCTGGGCATTCTTTCTGCTTATGTCCGGCCTTGCGGCAGAATCTTCAGTGAAACTTCACATTGGAGTTCTTAGAGCTGGAAGCAACACTTGAATCTTGCTTTTGGACCTTTGAAAATTCCTTTTTATGGAAATTTCACTTCTTTTTCTTAGAATCACCAGTCATGAGGTAAGCCACATCAGGTTTCTGTAGCTTTAGGCGCTCTTCCTCTTACACACACATAGCAATCAACTCACTCATCTTCCATTTCTCTTTCTGAGTGTTGTAGTTGGTCTTGAATGCCTCGAAAAACGCAGGTAGAGAAGTCATAATAAAGTGCACCAGGAAACCATCACTGATCTCCATTTCAAGTCCCTTAAACTTATGGGCCATGTTGTGCATCATCATGATGTGCTCACGAATACCGTTGATCCCGTTATACTTAGTAGTCACCATCTTCAGAATAAGAGTGCTAGCATGCGCCTTAGAAGTTCCTTTGAATTGTTCCTCCACACAAGCCAGATAAGTCTTAGCATCATTTGAATCTGGAATTGCTCCCTTGATGGCGATGCTGATGGATTGCTTTATGAGCATAAGAGACACTCGGTTGCACTTATTCCACTTCTCATTGAGTATTTTGTCGTCAGCGGTACTCTTATCAGTGAGAGCAGGGGGTGCAGCCTCTCTCAGTGCATAATCAAAATCCAGCATTGCGAGATTCAGCATTAGAGAATCTTTCCAAGAATGAAAGTTAGAACTGGTAAGAGTTTCAATTCACATATTGGGAGCTGCAGTGAATTTAGATGAGAAGAATAAGATACATAACTAAATAGAAGAACTTAGAGTGAACTTGTGGGGTACTAGACTATGGCAGGCGGAAAGTAAGGACCATTATACTAATGAAGCTATGATAAAGTCTATTATAACACC
This sequence comes from Smallanthus sonchifolius, assembly GCA_023525975.1. Classification (NCBI taxonomy): domain Eukaryota; kingdom Viridiplantae; phylum Streptophyta; class Magnoliopsida; order Asterales; family Asteraceae; genus Smallanthus; species Smallanthus sonchifolius. The sequence goes on from CM042033.1 coordinate 18,926,734, forward strand.
AAAATAATAAACTAATTAAGGTTCTACTTAAACAACTGGCTTTCGCTTTGGCTATGAACAATTATTTAAGCATTAGGAACAAATAAGGTATGTAAGTTAAATATAACACTTCGCCTTTGGGCAGAAGTGATACATTTAATTTACACAATTTAAGTTTGCAGGACACAAATGAAACACATCATCTTTGGACATAAGTGAAACATTTATGTATTTAAGGCATATGTCATGTGAATATCTAATAATTTAATGATATACACTAAGTGACAATGCTTAATTATACTTGAAAAAATGTACACATGTATCACATCACATTTTGGCAAAAGTGAAACGGTTAGGTGTTATTCAAGTAAATTAAATGTTGTAAAACATTTAAATTTTTAAGGTTTCACAAAAAATTATTTAAGCCCCCGCCCCGAAAAATTTTGTGGACCCGAGTACCTTTTAAGGGCCCGAAAACATAAGAAGCCGAGTACTTTAGACATGAGCCGAGAATTTTTTTTGAGTAGCCATGAACCATAGTAATCAGTCGAGAACCTATGTGAGCCGAGAACTTTTAATGAGCCGTGAACTATTGGGTAGCCGTGAACTATGTGATTAGCCGAGAACCTGGGTGAGCCGAGAAAATTTGATGTTCATGGGAAAAAGTGAGTTCTCGAGTTTTAGGTTAAGTTCACGGGAAAGGTGAATTTCACGGGCAAAACAAGGTTTACGAGAAAAACTTACGTTCACGGGAAAAATGATGTTCATGGTAAAAGTAAGGGTTCACGGGAAAACTGATGTTCTCGGGAAAACATAATTCGAGAACTTGTGTAAAACCGTGAACTTAGGGATAGATTTTAGGGATATCTTTTATTTCGAAATCAAGCATTTATTTATATCCAAGATTTGACCAGTTCGTAAAAATTTCAAAGTTTAAATAATTTAAATGAAACTTGAAGATAAAGTTGCTTAATTTTAGGAAGCAAGATTAAATTCAATCTATTACCAAAGTAAGCATGATTTCACCGAAAATAAGGATGAACATTAAGAACAATTATGATGAACATCATAACTGTTCTTGATTAATATCATGGTTTTAGCCTGGAATCGAAATCATAATTCATCATATTAAGGATTTCGAAAATTATCAATGTTTTATGGATCAAACCGGTTATTCAGATCAAAAAAACCAAAACATCAAAACTGAAAACTTTAGGTTTAGATCTGAGAACTTTAATAAATCATAAAAACAGTTTATTTGATCCAAATAAGGGATCAAAATAGGGTTTAGAAATTGTTAAATGAAACATATCTGGAAAAAGTACGTCCAGAGCAGAAAACTTTTATAAAAAAACGATTTTCCGATTCATTCCAGTTTTTAGGGAACGGAAAAAGAACTGATTTATCAACATAGGCTCTGATACCACATGTTGATCAGTTCTTTAACATGATAATGGAAAACGATATTAAACCTAAACGTTACCTGGTAATCCAGTAAGGTTGGAGAGGGAAGACGTCATGATCCTGATGATGATCGGGTTCCCGTTTAGGATGTATCCGTAAGGATGACTTAGCGTGAGATGAGACTCCCGGACTTGAGAGAGATAGAACCGAGAACTTTAATTAGTGAATTGATGATTTATCATTTTTCTATTATCTCTATTAAGCTTTCTATATATACACCCAAGGGAAAACCCTATTTAGGATAGTAAGAGTAATTACGTACGTCGAATAATTACGATTTAAGTCATATGGGTAAATAAGCCAATGATTTATTAATTAATAAATGATAATAAATGTCACATAATAATATCAAGTCTTACAATTTCTTTATATTTATAGGGGTATATATAATATTTGTTGAAGATTAAAATGTTGAAAAAGGTGAATGCTGTTTTTTTAGGCAAATGCTCAAAATCATAACAAATTTTATATTATTTTTCATCATTAGTAATCAACATCTTTACCTAATTTTAGATAACCCACTTTAAAAATTACCAAAATAAGGATATTTAATAATTTATTTTTTGGGTAACAAATTTCAGAGTAATATAATTTATTCAAGTTTTAGTTACATTCATCGATGGATACTTACTAGTAGTTTTCTCTTCAAATTTACTACTTCCTCATATCGAGTTTTAAAAATTAGTTAAACTATCATCGACAAGTAACCTACAAAAATCAATTCAGACCATGGCGAAAATTACTATGTGACACCGGTAACCTTCAACCTATGTTTCATTCGACTTTGACTTGATTTTGATATCCAGATTACCAAGATCAGTTCACAACATATGCAACCATGTTTCAAGATACATTAGATCCCAACTTGATAGTAGTAGCATTTAGAGGAACAAGCCCGTTCATCGCCAAAGACTGGATAACAGATGTCGATATCTCATGGTACGAGCTCAAAGACCTGAACAACTCCAACCCCATTGGCCGAATCCATGGCGGGTTCATTAAAGCCCTCGGCTTACAAAAGATCAAAGGTTGGCCAAAAGACCTCGAATCACCACCAAATGCAACCGACGAGCACCCTTTTGCTTATTACACGATCAGAGAAAAGCTCAAGGAGATTTTAGAAAAGAATACAAACGCAAAGTTTATACTAACAGGCCATAGTTTAGGAGCGGCGTTAGCAATCTTGTTCGTGGGTGTTCTAGGGTTACATGAGGAGACATGGTTGTTGAAGAGGATAGAAGGGGTGTACACTTTTGGGCAACCAAGAGTGGGAGATGTGTCTTTTGGAAGATACATGATGAAGTTGATTGAAGATTATGATGTGAGATATTTTAGGTATGTTTATGGCAATGATATAGTGCCTAGATTGCCTTATGATGATAGATCTTTATTCTTTAAGCACTTCGGGCCAAGTCTATTCTTCAATAGCTTCTACAACGGCAAGGTATAATGATCATTTTTAGTCACTTATACTCGAGTATATCATCTATGATAGTTGCATGTTCAAGCCTTGATTCTAACAATGCGTACATATTTTCTAGATGTCGCATGGTCAGGTTGGATCACGGGTCAAAATGGGTCTATTTTGCTCAACCTGCAAATCTTTTTTTGTCCACTTAGTTTTTTAAATAACTAATGTGGTAGATATGATTACAAGAATCATGTTGCTACAATATTTTTTTACTTTTTCTAATAAAGTGACGTTAGAGGTAATTTATCGTCAAACATACGTTTTGGGTAACATTCAACCCGTTTAACTTATTTGACGTATTTTTATTTTAATTGCTTTTGCTTGGTTTATCCAATTGGCCCGTTAAAGATTAAACATAAACCAAACTGACTCATTTTTTAAGTAAACTAGTCGCAAATATCCCCCATTCCCTTCTATATATCTGGATCATACTGAAAGTTCTATGAGTTTGTGCATTTATGTTCTTATGACTAATCTTTGAACATAAATTCAGATAATGGATGAAGAACCAAACAAGAACTACTTCTCGATAGTGTGGGTTATACCCAAGTATATAAACGCGTTTTGGGAGATAATTAGGGGCTTCATTTTACCGTATTGGAAGGGTAAAGAATACAAGGAATCGCATACCGAAAGATTGTTCAGGATGGTCGGATTGATAATCCCGGGAATAGCAGCTCATGGTCCCAAAGACTATGTTGATGTCACAAGACTAGGGACTGATCTTGTACCAACCATTACTAAGAATGAATAAGTTAGCATAGAAAATGACTAAAGTGTGTATAGGGGTGAAGACAACATTCTTGTAGAAGTGATTTAACTTCAATATTTGAAATTAAAACATAAACTAATTAATATTCATTTTCTAAGATAGTGTGTGGCAAACGAAAATCCTTGTTTAACACAGTTTACATTTATGTGGGTTGGTTGCAAGTTTCTTTAATTAAAATGTGTTACTCGTTTTAAAGTTAGTAGGGGTATGCTAGATTTGACCATATGCCGGCTGCTCAACCGCATAGGGCTTCCTTTTTCAAAGCTTGAGTTTTAACAAATATATGTATACATTGGAAGTTATTTGTAAGTTTGACAAATCTATGCCAACGAGCCTCATATCAATTGGATTGGGAAGAGGCACTCCCATGACCTTCTAATATGGAGGTCATGGGTTCGAGACTCAGCAGTGCTGTCTACATTCGTGGGCGTGTGTGGCCTTTCACCAATGGTTTACCCGGGTGGCCAGACTTATAGTATTCGTTGGCCGTTAAAAAAAAAGTTTGACAAATCTATATGTAAGAAGGAAGGTGCGTTTAGGAGCGGATCTAGAAAAGATTTTTATCATTGTGATTATGTTTTGGTAGTTGTATGTTCAAGAAATACTTTTTATCATTGTCTTCTATGATTACATTTAAAACTTTTGTATGGGACAACTAGGTTCCACTCAAAGTGGGTTGCTTCTCATGGAGATTATTTCAAAAGAGGATTCCTTATGCACAAATCTCGAATTTAGGGGAGTCAACATTCAATCAACGTCAGTTGTGCTCCTTGGAGGTTGAATACATTGATCACCTATTCCTTTTATGCTCTTTAGACTATCCGTAGTGAGAGAATGAGAGGAGGGTGGCGTGAGCCACATCAGACTTTCACGCTCGGGAACACCACCCCCTAGGCGTGAAAGTGGCGTGAAAAGGGCGGCGTGAGGCATTTCACGGGCGCTGTGTCACTCATCCCAATCTCAAATGGTAATATTTTTTGTCTAGGAAATAATCAATCAGAAAATGATTTTTGGTGGCGTGTTCGTACGAAATTTCACGAGGCAATGGGGAGGGGTGAATACCGGAACCCCGACAATATCTCTGGTAAATGGCGGGACTAAACTGCAAGCTTACTAAGTTTAACAACTTTTACAACAAACACTACAACAATCGTAAAAGTGGTCAAAGTGACCGCGATATATACTTAGAAGCTTGTGATGAGTACAAAGCCGTAGTGGGTTCGGCTTTTAATTCTAATAAATCATGGGAGATTATTAGAAAATCTCCCAAATGGGGCCAAATGCCGTTGATGTCCCAGTCGTCCAAACGAACTAAATCGTGGTCTACCGGCGATTATTCGCCCGGTATCAATTCAAGAATTAATCTAAATTAAACCGATGACGAAGTTGAAGCACCGGAAGAACCGGTTCGTCCGCCCAGAAGAAACAAAGGTAAACGGGCTGCTTCTTCGTCAACATCGGACACCCGCTTTGAAAGAATAGACTCGAAGCTTGAAAAACTACTTTCTTTTAGACAGGATAAACAACAACTACAAGATATCAAGTTTCTAACTATGAACTTCGACCACCTTACCGGAGGTGTTCGTAAACTAGCGGAGAGGCGAAAAAATGAAATATACGAACGCCAAAACATAAACGACGAGGATGAGGACGAGGACGAGGAGGTTTTTTATATTTTTATGAACGTAGCTTTTTTTATTTTTATTTTTTTATGAATGTAGTTTTTTTTTAATGAATGTAGTTTTTTATTTAGTTTAATTTTATTTTGTTGGTACTTAGTTAATTATTAGTTAATGATTAAAAATTAAATGTGGGGCATGAAACCACTACGCACCTTAGTGATTATGGGCAGTGAAAACCCAAGTGATGATGTGGCGCTGACGTGGAGGGGCGTGAAAGAGAGGGGCGTGAAACCACTACGGATAGCCTTATGGAAAAGAAATTTGGAGACGGGCGGTTTGTTGGTGCGGTCGAGATTTTTTAGAGATGATGTTGATGTAAGGTCAAATATCCCGTGTCTAAGAGTCGTTTTTCTATGGTCTTAAGTGTTTAACTTTGTATTTCGAGTGGGTTTTATATGATATTTGTAGTTTGAGTGTTACATGTCTAATTGTGCTTAAAAGAGCGGAATACACGAAGGAATTAAGAAGGCATCAAAGCACGGAAAGTCAACAAAAGTCAAAAGGTCAAAATCTTGAAGTTTGGGTCCTCTCCGTATGCGAAGACTTGGGTGGAGATCCTCGCGACACGCGAGGGAAAGAAGAATGGGTCGCGACTATTTTGGCCTTCGCGGTACGCGAAGGTCTGGCCTGAAAGCTTCGTGATCGGTGTCGAATGGACCGGTCAAAGATAAAGAAATAGAGTGTCCTAATCACCTTAAACTAGTTAGGGTAAGAAGGGTGTCGAACCACGAAGAGTTTGTGGTCGGTGCTCAACTTCAATTAACAATGCAAATTATGAAGTTACAACAGGTCTTTCTGACCAAACACAATCAATGATTTAAGTGAAAACTTTATAAACTCAACAAACAAATCAAGTACCAAACAAAACGGTTTAAGTTGTAAACAATAATTAAAAAGGGTATCACACCCGGGTTTCAAGCTCACAAATAATTAGGGATTATCACACCAACATTTGAGTTCAAACAATCGAATGGTTATTCAAATCTAATTAACCAAATCTAACCAATAACATCAACATTCATACATCATCGGCAAATAGTGTAAAACAATATTCACGAATGAAATCGAGACAAATGTATGCAATATAGAATTAGATTAATCAATAGATTCAACATAAATCAAAGTTCATAGCAATTATCATCTAACGGGGTCAATGGTGCAAGAATTTATCGACTCCCGTGAGTTCATAACCATACTAAACACAAAGATTCAAGTGTTTCAAACCAAACGATTACAAGAATTGTTTCTCAAAGCTAGCACATGATAAAACCCTAAAAACTTACAAACAATCCACCCGGGAATGATAACCGGTGGATTAGCCGCTCATGGTGGTGGAAATCATCTTCAATCCTTTAATCTTTCGGGTATCGATCTTCAATTTGATGTTGGAATCGTGTTTCTAGTCTCCCAAGAACTCCAAAATCGCCCCAAGAACTGTGGTAAAAGTCGTGATTCGAATATTGGGGAAGAAACCCCCAATTAAACCTCAAAATCGGCTGTTTCCCCAAAATTCGCGTCCAGAAAACGTAACCAGCGTAAGCTTACGCTGGTGTGGCGTAGGCTTACGCTGGGGCACTGGAAGCTGCTGTGAAGAAAATACTCAGGCGTAGGCCTACGCTGATGGGGCGTAAGCTTACGCTGGTGGCGTAGGCTTACGCTGGACCTGTATTTTGCCCCGTTTTCTCCGTGTCTCTTCCGACTCTTGCATCTCTCGCCTAATATCTTCCAAAATCATACTTTAAGCTTCCAACACCTGCACATGCATGGCTACACAAAACCTTTGTATTCCACATATCAAATTGCATAAATATAGCATATTACACCTTTTAATACATGAAACTTTGGTCACTTATCATATCCCCACACTTGAGTTTTGCTTGCCCTCAAGCAAAGTCATTTGCTTTTAAATTCACATTACAAATTTTTAAATAATCGTTTTCACTAAACATAAGTTAAGGTCCAAGGTCATGCAAAATTCATAAAAATTATACTCTCAACTGCTTTACAATCCAACAAACCATCAATGAATTTTTAACAAAAGGAAATATTGGAACGCGCTTAACTCATATCTAGTTATGGTTTTGCATGCACACACCCCTTACAATCAGTCACTCCACTCGGCTTCATATATGGACTAGCGATGATGTGCTAGTATTTTTCACTCAAAGCCAAACAATGAATCACATTATCATAGGCTTGCATATTGATCACATCTCCACCTACTAACACAACTAAAACGCACAAATCAAAAGGTCTTTTAAGGGTTGTAATGTAGGCTAGGGTTACAGGTATGGATAAGGATTTTTAAAGTGGCTAAAGGTGAGTGGAATTCAACTAATGAAGTTACAAATCAACTCTTAAACTTTCAAAATTCTACCATGGGTATAAATGACCCATCAACACTAAAGTTCTTATTTCTTCAAACTATCAAATGAAACTTGAGTTAAACTGACCCAATAACATCTTTTATTGTAGCTCAACTAATATTCAAAACCTTTGGGCACATGTTGACCCAATACTATTTTTGTATTTCTTTTTCATTCATTTTTTTTTATGCAACTGCAACTGCAACAACCTAAGTTAATTAAATTCCAATTTACGGGTTTAAAAAGAAAAGGCTAAAAGGTGGATGGGTTAATGTTATGGGTTTTGTCAAAAGAAAAGGTATAGGCTCAGAATGGCATCTAGTGGATATTAACGGGTAAGGGTATAAAAATGGCTAAAAATAAAAAAATTTCTCCTAATGCCTTTATCATTTTTGCGCAATCAATTGGTTCAAGGTTTCAACATGTATTAACAATATGGAAGTTCTAAAATATGAAACAAAGTGGCTAAACACTCAAATAAGAGAATATAAATCAATTTGGCTCAAAGTCTCACAGAAACGGTGGAAAATAGTTTACCGACATGTGCATGCAAACCATCACCTTCTACTTTGTTACTCCCAATTCCAACATTTCCAATTTATTATATATATATATATTTTTTTTAACATTTGTTGGAAAAACTTAATCGAGTAACTTAATGAATTAACCATGACCAAAGACCTCTACCAAACACTTTGTAAAACAATTTTAAAAATATTTGTATGGTTTCCAAGATTTTCCACATCCCCACACTTGAACCTTACATTGTCCCAATGTAAATAGTTATGAAATGTAAAAGTGCGGTTCATGGGTGCAAAAATAACCAATACCCAATACCTCCCAATATCCAACTCAAAGATTCCCATAACCATAAGCACCAACCCAAGCATCACCCAAGTACTCGCCAAAACAAAAACAAAACAAAATTTCAAAATAACCTAAAACACACAAAGCACACCAAAACAATAATTTTTTTTTTTTTGTATATATATGCAAGAAAGAAGTAAAAGTACGTGGACCTGTTCGAAATGCCCAACAACATCAGGCAAAGCTGTCCTCACTGTTTTGTTCCTCATCCTCATCATCATCTTCCTCCTCATCATCGTCTGCATCATCATTGCCTGGCTTGTAAGGCCAGTATGCCTCCGGCCTAGCATCATATGGCTCCTGCTGTAACGGTTGACCAAAAACTGACTCATATAAAGATTGAGTCATATCTCTCATGTTATTCAGACCTCCTTGAGCCGTTCCACTCGAGCCTTGCCCACTTGTATCCGGTGTCGGGTATGGCGCCACCCACTCAGAATGATGACTCTGTGGGTAGCGCTGGTATGTATCGCCCATGTCATAAGGATTCAAAGACTCCCAATCAGTAGGGGCTGGATGCGAAGAATATGGTACGCCCTGATGGTAATCATTGTAGTGGCGCACTTCTTCGTTGTCCCTAAAATTTCTGTTTATCTCCTCCTCTTGGGCCCACATCATCCCCCTTCTAAATCTCCTATCTTCCTCCAGGTTCTGTGTTTGCCTATCAAACATTATACGCGAGGCCTCCTCCCAATTAGGATAACTTTTCGGGCGAGCCTGCTCTATTACTTCCGTGAAGGATTGATTGTAACCAGCACCATATCCAAATCCGTGCTCGAACCCATAACCTGCACCACTTGTCCCCATAGTTGGTCCTGTGGGACCAACTTCTTCATCTTCCAGGTTCATTTCTTCTTCTTCCGACACATCACTTCTTAATTCCTCCAAGAACCTCGCAGTGGTGGTATCAGTCAACACATAAGTTCTTGCTGTCAACTCATATCTCCAACTTCCTTGCTGCAAGGACCTTAAGGTATAAGGTTTATGTTTTATTTTTAATACCGCCGGTCTTCGTGACAAAACCTTTGCCCATTTGAGGAACTTTGACAACAACCGACAATGAGGGATGACCATCCTCTCTCTTTCCTCCCGTGACTCCCAAATATTCCACATGATCAAGTGTTTAGATGACATAACTGGGGAACCCTTTAATAGTGCATGTAAAACCATAACTTCATAAAAGCGCACCTTTGTCTTATCCCCCGTTCTTGGGACCACGTTCAATGTCACAAATACCAACAGCAATTTGGGAAGTGGCTGCAGCATATCTCTTCTCAATATCAATCGGAACACATCACAACCTTCATCCACCACAAAGAGGGCTCTGATCATGTTTTCCCACATTGTTTCCTGGATCACGTGAGCCTTCAACTTATCATCAGATACATATTCATAAGGTTCATTATTTTCTGCTCCTGAGTCAAAGTGGGCAATCTTGTCAATAGTTTGAAATGACAAGTCTGCTTGTTTCCCATTCACTGTACCCCTCAAAATTGTCGTTTGGGGCGGGTTATCTCCTTCAATTCGTTGAAGGGTTGCCATCCACTCAAGAATTGCTTCACCATACACATCATCAATTCCATCATAGTGGAAAGCAAGGCTCTCTTCCCAACCAAGCCGTCGAAAACAGTTAACCACTCCAAACCTATCAAAATCCGGCTCGTGGATCTGCTTTTCACAAGTAAATAACGATTCAAATCCACCAGCCGGGTTTTTCACCTTGTCCATGTATAAATCTTTCTGCTGTGGATATGGGAAAGATGACAATCTCACCAGTTTCTTCCATATTGTGGGTCCAAGTTCCTCTTCAGATTCATGGGCACTCTCTTCTTCACTTCTTTCGTGCAGAACAATAGTGTTTCGTGCCCTCTTTGATCTACTTCGTGATGAGGACTCACCCGCTTTTTCTTTACCCTTGTGAGACTCTTTCGTTCTGACCATTGTTCCTACAATTTCAACAAGCACACATAAATCAAAGAATTCACCAAGAATCAAACTTGTAACAATTCTTCATTAATAATGCTAATTGAATTCACTCCATATTAACTTTTTATCATGTGAAAACAAAATTTCTGTTATTTTCATCAAAACAAGTTTACATGTTGTTTTAAAATTTCAAACTTTCTCCCAAAATTTTAATCAAGTTCTATTCAATTAATCACTAACACAATTATTTCCAATGCTTCAACAATGTCATCATTCAATCTTCTAATTCTGACTTAAACCATCCCTCCCAAAGTACACAACAACCCAATTACAAGGTAACATCAATTCTTATTCGAAAATATACCTTCAAACAACCAAGAATTGTAATATAAACGTACCTTTTGGGTTTAGATGCTTAAATATCAAATAGTGATGATTATTCCTTCCACTTCACACAAAAGCCCCAAAAAATTCGAAACCCTAGAATTTCAGGTCTCTCGGGTATGGTTGATTCGTTGAATTCCGCTTGGTAGGGTTTACTCCTCTTGCAAAGTTATGCAAAAACCCTCAACCAATTTTTGATTTTTATCAATAGATGGTAGATTAAGGAGTGGAAGAAGATGAAAGTAAAGGGAAATTTTTAGAGAAGAAGATGGAGTAGAGAGATAAGAGGTAGGTGATAATGAGGAGAGAAGGAGAGAAAAACGTTTTTAAGTTTTTTTTTTTTTTTTTTTTTCGGACTTACCTGCGACTTTTTGCGTGAAATTCCGATCCAGCGTAATCTTACGCTAAAGGGGCGTAGGATTACGCTGAGCCTCTGACGCTTCTGTTTGAAAAATGGCCCGGCGTAGGCTTACGCTGAACCAGCGTAGCCTTACGCTGAGTTCATCGGCGTAGCCTTACGCTGCAGGTCTGATGCTTCTGTTTGAAAACTTGGTCCGGCGTAGCCTTACGCTGATATGGCGTAGCCTTACGCTGACCTGCTTCTGGTCTTTTTTTTTTTTTCAGCTCCCAACTTGAATGTGTTTCGTCCCTGAAATACCGACATCCTCTGTAACCTCATACTTTACGCCTTCCTTTGATTCTTGCACAAAATTTAAACATAAATTAGCTAAACAAAGAAAAATAATAAAACATAATGTAATTAAAAACATCACATAAGCCGGGTTGCCTCCCGGTTAGCGCTAAGTTTATTGTCCTCAGCCCGACACCTCTTCATGGTATTACTCATGCTCGTTCGTCACGAAGCTCAATAAGAATGCTTCTGCTTGGTTTGTTGGCCCATTAATCTCGTTGAGTTCGAGATATGGCTTCAATCGGTGACCATTCACAACTTGCCTCAAGTGATCCTCACAATCTTCAATCTCGATATCTCCATAGTTGCCAACTCGTGTGATCAAAAATGGTCCCGTCCACTTGCTTTCCAATTTTCCTAGAAAGAACTTCAACCTTGAATTATAAAGCCAAACTCTTTGGCCCACTTCAAACTCCTTCTTCCGAAGCTTGGCATCATGAACCGCCTTCATTTTGTCCTTGTAAGCGGATGCACAATCATATGCCTCACTTCTCAATTCTTCTAGTTCATTTAGACTCAACTTCCTTTCTTTTCCTGCAACATCATAATCCACATTAACTTCTTTGATAGCCCAAAACGCCCGGTGAGCTAACTCTACCGGTAAATGACAATCTTTTCCATAAACCAACCGGTATGGGGTCGTGCCAATAGGGGTTTTATAAGCCGTCCGGTAAGCCCATAAAGCATCAGTCAATTTGGTTGACCAATCCTTTCGGTCCGCCCGGACGGTTTTTTGTAAAATATCTTTTATTTGCCTATTAGACACTTCCACTTGTCCGCTTGTTTGGGGATGGTAAGGAGTTGCTATTCTATGATCCACGCCATACCGTTTTAGTAATTTGCCAAATGTAAAGTTTTTGAAGTGAGATCCCCCATCACTTATAATGACACGGGGGATACCAAATCTCGAGAAAATGTTTGTTTGGACAAAGTTACACACAACGGTATGATCGTTCGTCTTAGTGGCTATCGCCTCTACCCATTTAGATACATAGTCGACCGCCACCAAGATATACAAATTGCCAAACGAGTTTGGGAACGGTCCCATGAAATCAATTCCCCAAACATCAAAGATGTCAAGGACGAGAATCGATTTCATGGGCATTTCGTCTCTTTTGGAGATGCTCCCTAACTGTTGACATTTGACGCAATGTTTCGCAAACTCAAACGTATCCTTAAACAAAGTTGGCCAGAAAAGACCACATGCAAGAATTTTGTGTCCTGTATTTTGGCCACTGAAATGGCCTCCACATGCATAAGAGTACACATGTGCTAGCACACTTGGAATTTCCTCATTTGGCACACATCGTCTAATCATTTGATCCGCTCTCACTTTAAATAACTCCGGTTCTTCCCAAATGTATTGCTTTACTTGGGATAGAAAATGGACTTTCTTCTTCTTTACCCAATGACTAGGGATTGCACCTGTTGCCAAAAAATTTACAATATTAGCAAACCAAGGTACAGATGAAACAGACATAATATGCTCATCAGGGAATGATTCATTTATCACTGTCGTGGACTCTTCATCATCAACCATGATCCTTGATAAGTGATCGGCTACTACATTTTCACTCCCTTTTTTATCACGGATCTCCACGTCAAATTCTTGCAACAACAAGATCCACCTTATGAGTCTTGGTTTAGCATCCTTTTTCTCCATGAGGTACCTGACAGCACTGTGATCAGAATAGATAATAATTTTGCTTCCCCATATATAGGACCTAAACTTGTCTAACGCATATACTACTGCGAGTAATTCTTTTTCGGTTGTGGTATAATTCAATTGAGCATCCGAAAGACTTTTACTTGCATAATATATGGCAACGGGTTTCTTCTCAACCCGTTGTCCCAACACGGCCCCAACCGCATAGTCACTAGCATCACACATGATTTCAAAAGGAAGTGACCAATTTGGTGATTGTAAGATTGGGGCCTCTACCAATTTTTGTTTCAAAGTGTTAAAAGCATTAATACATTCATCATCAAAAACAAACGGCGCATCTTTTAAAAGTAAGTTACATAATGGTTTCGTGATTGAGCTAAAACCCTTAATAAACCTCCTATAAAACCGCGCATGCCCCAAAAATGATCTAATGCCTTTGACATTCGTGGGATGAGGTAAAGTAGATATAACTTGAACTTTCGCATGATCTACCTCAATTCCACGATTTGAAATCACATGACCCAAAACTATCCCTTCTTGGACCATAAAATGACTCTTTTCCCAACTCAAGACCAAATTTGTTTCAACACACCTTTTTAAAACTTTTTCCAATTGGTTTAAACATGAATCAAAAGATGTACCAAAAATGGAAAAATCATCTATAAAAATCTCCAAAGACTCGCCCACCATATTTGAAAAGATACTCATCATACACCTTTGAAAGGTGGCGGGGGCATTACATAGTCCAAATGGCATTCGCCTAAATGCGAAAGTACCATATGGACAAGTAAATGTTGTCTTATGTTGATCCTCGGGATGTATAGCAATTTGGTTGTAACCCGAATAACCATCAAGAAAGCAGTAATATTTCTGACCTACGAGTTTTTCCACAATTTGATCAATGAACGGTAATGAGAAATGATCTTTTGAAGTAGCTGCATTTAATTTCCTGTAATCAATACTAATCCGCCACCCGGTTACCGGCCGAGTGGCTACTTCCTCACCTGAGTCGTTCTTGACGACTTGAATGCCCGCCTTTTTGGGCACGGTTTGTGTTGGACTCACCCATGTACTATCATAAATTGGGTAAACAATACCGGCGTCCAACCATTTGAGAACTTCCTTCTTTACGACTTCCCGCATATTTGGATTTAACCGCCTTTGTGCATCGTGGGATGGTGTAATAACTTGATCCGTGACAATCCTGTGCATAACAATCGAGGGACTAATACCCTTCAAATCCACAATACTCCACCCAATTGCCGCCTTATGGGTGGCTAACACCTTCATCAAAGCCTCCTCTTGTTCCTTTGTCAGATCTGATGCAATGATCACCGGGAGAGTGTCGTTTTCTCCTACAAAAGCATACTTGAGGTTCTTTGGAAAATCCTTCAACTCGACCTTTGGGGGTTGCTCCAAAGATGGCTTCAACTTTGTGTCAATGTGTTCGGGCAAGCTTTCCACTTGGTGAGTCCACGGTGGTCTCCCATTCTTAATTGTCATTGCTTCAACCCTCTTTTCTTCTTCTTCAAGTTCCCTGCTTGTCTCAACCTGTAACCTGTCACATGAAAAACATGTCTCTGTGGTGCCATCCTCATTTACAATAACATCACAAAGAGGAATGTACCCGTCAACAATGTCCGCCGTAAAGCATTCATCGTTGACCAGAGAGTTAGAGATATGTGAAAAAACATTTAATCTCAACTTTCGGTTCCCAAATGTCATGTCAACCGTTCAACTTCGGCAATTAATTTGGGCATTTGCGGTTGCCAGAAATGGCCGACCAAGGATAACCGTAGGTTGTTTTGTTCTATCGGAAGAGACATAATCCAACACTAGAAAGTCCACTGGGAAATAAAAATCTTCCACCTTTACAATAACATCAGTCAATATTCCTCGGGGGAGCTTAGGGGTTAAGTCGGCCAAGACCACGGTAGTATCGGCCTTCCTAAGAGGGCCAAAATCATATTGGTCATAAAGGCTCCCCGGAAGAATACTAACACTAGCTCCAAGATCTAGGAGTGCCCTTTTTATTTTGAAATCACATACTTGAATAGATATAATAGGCGCCCCCGGATCTTGTAGTTTAGGTGGAAGAGCACCCGATAGAATAGCATTCACATTAGCGGTTATATCAAGTTTCTTTGGGAATTTATGATTCCGCTTTTGTGTACACAATTCTTTCAAGTACTTTGCGTAAGCTGGAATTTGTTTAATGGCATCCAAAAGGGGTATGTTAATTTTAACTTGTCTAAACATCTCCCACATTTCTTCTTGTTGTGGTCCTCTTTTATTTACTATTTTTGCTTTAAATAGTTCAACTAATGCCTCTAGATAAGGAACGGAACCACCCGTCATATCCTTTCCTTTAGCAATAGGTGACTCATCTCTAAAAACCGGTTTAATTTTTTCAAGATTTTGAGTAATTGGTTTTTTATCATTAACAAATTCCACTTCGCCTTCACTTTCCTCACCCTCAATAACATCCTCCACCACCCCTTCAACCAATTATGGTGGAGACTCGACTTTATTATCGATAACCTTACCATTACGAAGAACCGTAACTTTACTTACATTTGCATTGGTTGAAGTCGACCCTTGATGTTGCGGGTTTAATGTAGTGTTACTCGGTAGCCTCCCTCCACCTTGCTTTAGCAAAGATATTTCTTCGGCCATTTGACCCACTTGTCTTTCCAATGCCACAAACGACTTGTCCCTCACTTCATTCTCCTTCTTTGATTCTTTCATCATCTCTAATAGTGCATCCAACTTTGAGTTAACCGCATCATCTCCCCCTGATGACCCATTTTGTTGTTGGTGATCTTGATTGTAATTCCTTGGGGGGTAATTTGTGTTCCGGTTATTTTTATAAGAACCCCTTTGATAACCACCCGAATTGTAGTTCCCTTGTTGACGCGGTTGATATGAGGTTGATGAGGTGTTTTGATTCACACCTTGAAAGTTGGGGTTCATTTGGTTTGCGGCGTTCCCATACTTGAAGTTAGGATGGTTTCTCAACCCCGGATGATAGGTGTTTGAGTTCATGTCATATTGTTTCCTCTCACCATACACTTGATTCACCTCTTCTTGCCTCCCTTCTTGAAATAGGCACTCCATTGTTTTGTGACCTATATCTCCACAATCTTCACAAACGTCGAATCGAGCTTTTACTCCCGCTACTTCTTTCTTTTCGCCTTTCCTCAACAATGCCAGTTCTCTCTCGATAGATGCTAACCACTCTTTTGTATCATAATCCGGGACGGACTTAGAAATTGTGTGTTTGGCTCTTCGGCTAGCCGATGCCTCGGCTTTAGAACTTTGGCTCATTCTTTCTAAGAAATCCCAATCATCTTCTTCGGGATTAGACAACAATGTCCCATTACTTGTGGACTTCAAGTACTTCCTCTCCTCTTGAGTCAAACCATCCACAAAACATTTTACCAATTCCCACAACTCAATTTGATGGTGGGGGCATTTCCTCAACAACTCCTTGAAGCGTGTAAAAGCTTCATGTAAAGGCTCACCCGTTTGTTGTTGAAAGGTCCGAATCTCAATTCGGGAGTCATCTGTCTTCGTAACCGAATAGTACTCATCCAAAAAGACTTGTTGCATTTCATCCCATGTGTGGATGCTATTGGCCGGCAATGTGATAAACCATTGCTCTGCTCGATCTTTTAGAGAAAACTGGAAAAGTCTAAGTTTGACTTCGCTTTGATCAAAATTCTCATCCCCAATTGTGCTACAGATGGCAGCAAACTCGGCTAAATGGGTGTATGGTTCTTCGGTGACCATACCATGAAAATGTGGAAGGACATTGATGTAATTCGGTCTTGACTTGAACCTCCTCATTCCTGGAATTGGTGGAACAATTGGAAAAGCATTCTCCGAAATAGCCGGTCGAAAACGACCATTAACTCCACCCATACGGGCTACTGGTTGTCTTCGGTTTTCATTATTGTAGCCCAGTAGCTCTCCTCCCTTCCTGTCTAGGAGGTTACCCAAATCTCTCTGGTCGAACTGTTCGACCCATTGGTTGTCTCGCCCTTTGGTGAACACAATTCACCTCTTCTTCCTCTCCAAAGCCTTGTCCCTCGTTATACTCTCCATATTGGCTCCTCTCACCATCTTCATACTCATAATCTCCAAACCCTTCACCATTCCCAACATCTTCATTATCATCATACCCAAAATATTCACCATCTTCATCCTTCCAACCCTCGTTCTCATTTTCGTTTCTTGGTTGAGTTCCAAAGATTTTTCCAGGGGGGGGGGGTTTGATTTTGTTGTGGTCCCCTTCTTCCTTGGTATGTGGGATTGGTATGGATGTTAACGGGTCGGTTTTGTTGAACTGGACCCGACCCACGGGGTTGGTTGTTATTGATAGGTATGGATGGGGTTGGGGTTCGGTGAGGTGGAGTTGGTGGGCGGTTAAGGATACGGCCTCTGTTTGGAGTTGGCCCACGGTTTCTTATGCTAGTTCCAGAATGACTGCTTCGACCAACCATGGATGATGGTTCCGATGAAATAGGTTGTAAATTTTGTTGTTGTTGGGTTCGGTTTTGCCTTGCTATCCTCTCAATTTCTGGTTCAAATACAAGCGGTGAAGTCCTCCCGGATGAACGGGTACGCATACACTAATCTGTCACCTGCACACACAAACAAACACCACGCGAAACACAAAAATAGAAGAAGATTAACTAAACAAAACAAGTAACAAATAGTAACACGAGTCAATTAAAAATAAAACACCAAGCGCACACACTCCCCGGCAACGGCGCCAAAATTTGATCGATGTCGAAGGGACCGGTCAAAGATAAAGAAATAGAGTGTCCTAATCACCTTAAACTAGTTAGGGTAAGAAGGGTGTCGAACCACGAAGAGTTTGTGGTCGGTGCTCAACTTCAATTAACAATGCAAATTATGAAGTTACAACGGGTCTTTCTGACCAAACACAATCAATGATTTAAGTGAAAACTTTATAAACTCAACAAACAAATCAAGTACCAAACAAAACGGTTTAAGTTGTAAACAATATTTAAAAAGGGTATCACACCCGGGTTTCAAGCTCACAAATAATTAGGGACTATCACACCAACATTTGAGTTCAAACAATCGAATGGTTATTCAAATCTAATTAACCAAATCTAACCAAGAACATCAACATTCATACATCATCGGCAAATAGTGTAAAACAATATTCACGAATGAAATCGAGACAAATGTATGCAATATAGAATTAGATTAATCAATAGATTCAACATAAATCAAAGTTCATAGCAATTATCATCTAACGGGGTCAATGGTGCAAGAATTTATCGACTCCCGTGAGTTCATAACCATACTAAACACAAAGATTCAAGTGTTTCAAACCAAACGATTACAAGAATTGTTTCTCAAAGTTAAAACATGATAAAACCCTAAAAACTTACAAACAATCCACCCGGGAATGATTACCGGTGGATTAGCCGCTCATGGTGGTGGAAATCATCTTCAATCCTTCAATCTTTCGGGTATCGATCTTCAATTTGATGTTGGAATCGTGTTTCTAGTCTCCCAAGAACTCCAAAATCGCCCCAAGAACTGTGGTAAAAGTCGTGATTCGAATATTGGGGAAGAAACCCCCAATTAAACCTCAAAATCGTCTGTTTCCCCAAAATTCGGGTCCAGAAAACGTAACCAGCGTAAGCTTACGCTGGTGTGGCGTAGGCTTACACTGGGGAACTGGAAGCTGCTGTGAAGAAAATGCTCAGGCGTAGGCCTACGCTGATGGGGCGTAAGCTTACGCTGGTGGCGTAGGCTTACGCTGGACCTGTATTTTGCCCCGTTTTCTCCGTGTCACTTTCGACTCTTGCATCTCTCGCCTAATATCTTCCAAAATCATACTTTAAGCTTCCAACACCTGCACATGCATGGCTACACAAAACCTTTGTATTCCACATATCAAATTGCATAAATATAGCATATTACACCTTTTAATACATGAAACTTTGGTCACTTATCACTTCGCGGTACGCGAGAAAAGGGATTTACGGTAAAAATAACCTAATTTCAATTTTAAACCCATTGTGACTTCCATTCTCGAATTAACTTTGTTGCAGCCTGCCCAGAGGCGATTTTCATCATTCTTGGATCAATTGTTTGTAGTTTTTCATGTTTGTAAGTTCTAGATTGGAAATTTTGATGTTTGTTATAATCATGAGCGGCTAATCCACTTGTGATTGCTTTCGGGTGGATAGTTCGTCTAAGTGAAACCTGAGTTTATGGTTTTTCTAATGCTTGACTTGTGTTCTTGAGTGACAGTCTTGAATGCACGTACTTTTGATTAATTTAAACTGTTTTCTTGTGTCGAAGTTGTTTGAGTCGCCATCTGTTTTCGGTTTTCTTGCATCGTTAGTGTCACACCCGTAACACAGGACAATTATCTAACAAGAGTAGTACCTCTAACAGATACATTACCAGGAAAGAGCGATGGGTCTAGGAGAGATTTATACGCCGCTCTTTCCTAGACAGAACATTCCGTTCGTCAGATATCTACATACCGGTTGAAGGTCCCCTTCTAGTTACTGTGACGTTGATACCAAAACAACACACAGCGGAAGACTAAACATCATAACTTGTTTCATTTCATAATATAATGTTTGTACAATAGGGGCTGACTGGCAAAATACAACATAAACAATTATGGACTTATAGCTCACGAAGAATCAGGCCATCCACTCAGGCCTTTTGGTCACACAGGGACCTGCCCTCAGTCATCCCTATTCCCAAAATATCTTTACATCTTCTCTAGAATGCCAACCACCAGCTAAGGTTCACCTGTGCTTAAAAACATTTGAAAACATTTTTTGATCAGCTTAATGCTGGTGAGTTCATACACAAAATCATCTTTACGGTTATCTTTGATACAGGGATGAATGCCCCGACAAGTCTTACAACCATCCCCTCCAATCCGTCACCCAGTAACCTCTGCTTTACTCGGGTTTTGAGTCTACAACATACATTTATACAGAGACCTTACGGAGCGCGAGTTCCATATGTACTAGATCTCAAACAAGAGGATCGGTCTTGTCCTTAGGTCCCACCCCAATCATGGCCATAATAAGTACTTATTATATGATATATGCATGGATAGTATTGGGATCTCAAATAAAATAATTTAAAAAACATTTTATAGAGCACAGTTCAGAGGAACTCACATCTAGCAGAACCTCCTCCTGAATATAACAATCAACACTTCGATAGAACCCTAGATCATATTCGACATTATCATAATCAATATCCCTATCTTAGGTTTACACGAAGAAATCTCAGGGTGTTTAGAAACCTTACCTCGTCACTATCTACGGCAATTTGCGAAAGAATTGTGAGAAACAGGACTTTCGAGAGCGAGCTACCAGAGCTTATGTGTGTGTAACTGAAAGTGTTTGTGTATGCAAAATGGTGGAGCTAGACCCATCTATTTATAGGCTGATTTTTCCTCATATTAGACCGTAATGCAGGGGAAAGCGTTCCGCTATCGCCCTGCCTGCGTCAGCCCTACATGCATCCTACTTCTATTGGACGGTCCCTCATTTTGCGGCTGTAGGACCGCAATGGGTGGAAATGTCGGTCCGACATGGCGCCACGCATCAAATCTCCACCGGTGAGTCATAGGACACGTGTCAACACCTTATTCATACCTTCGTCAACACATATCGGACCGATATGGATCAGATGTCGGTCCGACATCCGCCTCATTTTCAGAATTTTCACTTTTAGTCCTCTATCTTTGGAAAACTTGCAGTTTAACCCCTGAACTTTGTCTTTTGATACTTTTAGCCTTTATTCGACTTGGGATTTATCAGGATGTTACAAATCTCCCCTCCTTAAAAGAATTTCGTCCTCGAAATCTAAGATAATTCAAATAGATGGGGATATTTAACTTTCATCTGTTAGGTTAATTCCCAAGTTTTGTCGGCACCTTTCTGACCTTGCCACTGTACTAGTACCATTGGTATAGTTTTCTTTCTTAGATTTCGAACTTGGGTTCCTAAGATCTTAATAGGTTGTTTGGTGAATTGGAGTTTGTCATCGACGTGTATGTCATCTAATGAGATTGCTTGATCGGGGACTGCTAGACATTTGCGTAAACATGATACGTGAAACGTATTATGAATATCCTGCAATGCTGCAGGCAACTCAAGTTTATATGCTACAGCCCCAACTCTTTCTATGATCTTATAAGGCCTAATATACCTTGGCCCTAATTTTCCACTCCTGAAACGTAGCACAACACCTTTCCAAGGTGATACTTTCAACATGACGTAGTCACCAATTTGGAGTTCTAACGGTCTTCGGCGTTTATCTGCATAACTCTTTTGTCGATCTTGTGCTGCTTTCAGTCTCTGCTTGTTCTGGATTATCTTATCAGTTGTCTCCTGTAAGATTTTTGGTCCAGATAGTTGGCTATCTCCAACTTCTGTCCAACGAACTGGAGTTCTGCATTTTCTACCGTATAATGCCTCAAACGGTGCAGCCTATATACTTGAATGATAGCTGTTGTTGTAAGAAAATTCTATTAAGGGTAGATGACTATCCCAGCATATCCTATAGGGTTTGGATTGTTCTTTCACTTTGTCCATCTGTTTGAGGGTGATAGGCTGTACTCATGTTGATTCAAGTTCCCAACTCTTTCTGGAAACTAGTCCAAAACCTGGAAGTGAACCGACTATCTTTATCCGAGATAATAGATAGCGGTATACCATGGCGGCTCATGATCTCATTGATGTTGAGTCGGGCAAGCTTAACCATTGAATAATTCTCACTAATAGGAATGAAGTGTGCCGATTTGGTTAATCTATCAACCACAACCCAAATAGTATTATGCCCTTTCTAGGTTCTTGGCAGTTTCGTGACAAAGTCCATTATAGTCCTATCCCACTTCCACACAGGTATCTCCAAGTGTTGTAGTTGGCCTGCGGGTTTCTGATGCACAATCTTGACTTAAATTAAGCATTTTTCTATATACTGGGCTATGGATCTCTTCATACTTGGCCACGAATAATGAGTTTCCAGGTCTTTATACATCTTATCAGCTCCGGGATGTGTCAAGTATTTGGATTTGTGAGCTTCATCCATCACTTTTGTTTGAAGTTCCCCAAGTCTAGGAATCCAAATTCTGTTTTCAAATCGTAGGATTCCGTCATCGCCTTTGGTTAGTAACTTCTCCTTACCAACCATGCGCTCTTTCTTGATGTTATATTCATGGAGTGCTTGGGTTTGAGTTTCTTTAATCTGATTCATCCAGTTTATCTTGATTTCTAACCTTAATGCTCTTATTTTGATAGGCTTAATCTCTCCTTTCGACTTAATGCATCTTCTACAACGTTAGCTTTCCCGGGATGGTATTTAATCTCACAATCATAATCATTAATGAGTTCCATCCATCTTCTTTGTCTCATATTCAATTCCTTCTGATTGAATATATGCTGGAGACTGTTATGGTCTGTATATATCACACACTTAGTACCACATAGATAGTGTCTCCAAATCTTTAGAGCAAACACTATGGCACCAAGTTCGAGATCGTGCGTGGTATAGTTTTTCTCATGAACCTTAAGTTGTCATGATGCGTAAGCTATAACCTTTTCTCGCTGCATAAATACACAACCTAGACCAATACGGGAAGCATCACAATAGATGATGAAATCATCATTTCCTTCGGGTGGTGCTAATATTAGTGCGGTACTGAGTTTCTGCTTAAGGTTTTTGAATGCCTCTTCTTGCTTATGACTCCATTCAAATTTCATTGTCTTCTGAGTTAAGGTAGTTAATGGAGTAGCAACATTTGATAAGTCTTGTATAAATCTTTGGTAGTATCCGGCTAGACCCAGAAAACTTCAAACCTCAGTCGGCGTTCTTGGAGTCTCCCACTTCATAATAGCTTCAATCTTGGTTGGATCTACTTGAATTCCCTGTTGGTTTATAACATGCCCTAAGAATTGTACCTCTTGTTTCCAAAACTCGCATTTGGAAAATTTAGCGTACAACTTCTCTTTTCTAAGAGTTTCTAGAATTATCTGAAGAAGTTTGACATGTTCTTCTTGAGTCCGGGAGTAGATAAGGATATCATCTATGAATACTATAACGAATTTTTCCAAGAATGGTTTACAAACTCGGTTCATTAAGTCCATAAATGTTGCGGGAGCATTTGTTAGACCAAATGACATAACCAAAAATTCGTAGTGCCTATATCGGGTTCTAAAAGCAGTCTTAGGTACGTCTTCTTCCTATACCTTCAACTTGTGATATCCAGATCTAAGATCAATCTTCGAGAAATATTTAGCTCCTTGCAACTGATCGAACAAATCATCTATTCTTGGTAATGGATATTTGTTCTTTATGGTGAGCTTATTCGGTTCTTGATAATCTATACACATCTGCATGCTTCAGTCTTTCTTCTTTACAAACAGCACTGGTGCTCCCCAAGGTGAAGTACTTGGACGTATGAAGCCTCTGTCTAATAATTCTTGAATCTGCTTCACCAACTCTTTCAAATCAGATGGTGCTAGATGATATGGTGCTCTCGCTATGGGTTTAGCGCCAAGGATGAGGTCAATTTGGAATTTAATTTGTCTATCCGGTGGCAGACCAGACAATTCTTCTGGAAATACATACGGGTGATCGCATACTATAGGGATGTCCACAATATGTCATTCGGGTTTAGCATCTAAAGCATAAACTACGAATACACTACCTCCTGTATTCACACATTTCTTAGTTTTGGCTATAGAAATTGTTTCAATCTTATTCTCATCACTATCACATTGTATCAACATAGACTTTTTGTTAGGCCTACAAATCCTAACAGTTCATTGATCGCAATCGATCTGAGCATGGCATTGGTTTAACCAATCTATTCCAATGATAACATCGTACTTGCTCATACTCATTGGTATTAATTCAATCATTGAATTTTCGTTGCCCGGAGTCATCTTGCAAATCGCGTACGATTTGGTTATCCTAATTTGCTCACCACTCACTGTCTCAACTACGTAAGCACGCTCAAGTGGAGTTGGTTTCAAGCCTAAATGCAAACTAAAGGCATCTGAAACAAAACTTCTATTTGCTCCTGTATCAAATAGAATTTTAGCATAAATATTGTTAACTAGAAACGTACCAGCTACCACCTTGGCATTTTCGTTTCTCCTTCCTTCACCTATTACAAACACTCGACCTTTAGCCCCTCATCCGGGCTTCTGCAGCGTGGATTTGGTACAATTCCTTGCCAGATGTCCCATTTCATTACAATTAAAACATCTAAGGGATGGACAATACGTTGTAGTATGCCCTGACTTCTGGCATTTATAGTATCTTGTCTCTTGAGAGTTTCTCACTTGATTGTTTCCCTCTCTCCTAGGGAATTTGAAATTCCTTGGTTTAAATCGATACATCACCTGCTCACTCTTTCTCTTTTTTTCTACTAGTTTTATCTCTGCCGCCTTTTCAGCTTTCTCCTTGGCTTCTTGAGCTGCCACATCATCATAAATTGTGGCACTCAATGATAGAGCTGTATTCATGGTTGAAGGTGCAGAGGTTTTCACCAAGGTTCGTACCTTTAGTGGCAAACCCCTGATAAAGTGCTTGATTCTCCTAGATTCGGGTGTCACCAGATGTGGCACCAATTTTGACATCTCATCAAATTTTGTCGCCTACTCCTGATGCGTCATAGTTCCAGCCTCCAAACGCTGAAACTCCTCTTCAAGCTTATCAAGTTCGTTCTGAGGACAAAAACGTTGCAAGATTAGTTCCTTGAATTCATTCCACTTCATATTATCCGCAGCTTGTTCCCCTCTGGCTTGCTTCACAGATTCCCACCAATCCAGTGCAGTGATTTCCAAGGAATTTGCGGTAAATTTTACTGCCTGATCGCTTCTACATTCACTGAGTTTGATCACAGCTTCCATCTTTGTGATCCATTGAGTAGTATCGATAGCTCATTTCTTGCCATTGAATGACTTGGGTTTGCATCCTTCGAAAGACTTGTAGTTGCATCCTTTGTGATTCTCAGTTCTCGTCGCTGAGCTAGTATTGGTGTTTCCATTTGTACCTCCGGTATTGTTATTGGTTCCTCCTCCAGCATTTCCAGTACCCATCCTTCTTGTAAGAACTTCGTCTAATAGTCTGGGTAGTGTGGTTCGTAAAGCTTTTGTTACCTCACTAGCCACAACATCTTGAAACTAGGATTCAAACATAACTACTTCTTCAGCATGAGTATTCGTAGTATTATCGTTCTCATTCGCCTCATGATGATGGTTAGTATCGGTGTTATTTTCAGTGTGACTATGGCTCCTAGTAACCGGAGTACGACCTGTTCCCCTACCTCTTCATCTTCCTTGTCCAACCATTGTTATCTATACACACAGATGTATGATATCAGAATTCGTATAATCGGTTATGATCCAAAAAATCAGAAATTAAAGACATTTGGCCAAGAATGTACTTAATATATGTTTTCTCGACATTTCCTGTTATATTCATAATGATAATCAACATCTCTACTTATGTCCTGTGGCATTCCAGCTATTCTCAGAGCTCTTAGTTTAAGTATAGATACTAATCTTTCCTATTAGTATCTAAATCCCTTAAACTACGGCTCTGATACCAACTTGTCACACCCGTAACACAGGACATTCATCTAACCAGAGTAGTACCTCCAATAGATATGTTCCCAGGTAAGAGCGACGGGTCTAGGAGAGATTTATACACCGCTCTTTCCTAGACAGAACATTTCGTTTATCAGATATCTACATACCGGTTGAAGGTCGCCTTCTAGTTACAATGACGTTAATACCAAAACAACACACAGCGGAAGTCTTAACATTATAACTTATTTCATTTCATAATATATCATTTATACAATAGGGGCTGACTGGCAAAATACAACATAAACAATTATGGACTTATAGCTCATGAAGAATCAGGCCATCCACTAAGGCCTTTTGGTCACACAGGGACCTGCCCTCAGTCTTCCCTATTCCCAAAACATCTGTACGTCTCCTCTGGAATGCCAACTACCATATAGGGTTCACCTGTACTAAAAAACATTTGAAAACATTTTTGGATCAGCTTAATGCTGGTGAGTTCATAAACAAAATCATCTTTATGGTTATCTTTGATACAGGAATGAATGCCCCGACAGGTCTTACAACCACCCCCTCCAATCCATCACTCAGTAACCTCTTCTTTACTTGGGTTCTGAGTCTACAACATACATAAATACAAAGACCTTACGGTGCGCTGGTCCCATATGTACCAGATCTCAAACAAGAGGGACGGTCTTGTCCCTAGGTCCCACCCCAATCATGGCCATAATAAGTACTTATTATAGGATATATTCACGGATAGTATTGAGATCTCAGATAAAAATCATTTACAAAACATTTTATAGAGCACAGTTCAGAGGAACTCACCTCTTGGAGAACCTCCTCCTAAATATAACAATCAACACTTCGATAGAACCCTAGATCATATTTGACATTATCATAATCAATATCCCTATCTTAGGTTTACACGAAGAAATCTCAGGGTGTTCAGAAACCTTACCACGTTACTATATACGGCAATTTGCGGACGAATTGCGAGAAACCGTACTTTCGAGGGCGGACCAGAACCTCGGGAATTGAGCTACCAGAACTTATGTGTGTGTAACTGAAAGTGTTTGTGTGTGCAAAATGGTGGAGCTCAACCCATCTATTTATAGGCTGATTTTGGCCTCATATCAGACCGTTATGCCGGGGGACAACGTTCCGCTATCGCCCTGCCTGCGTCAGCCCTACATGCATCCTGCTCCTATTGGACGGTCCCTCATTTTGTGGCTGTCGGACCGCAATGGGTTGAAATGTCGGTCCGACATGGCGCCACGCGTCAAATCTCCACTGGTGAGTCATAGGACACGTGTCAACACCTTATTCATACCTTCGTCAACACATATCGGACCGATATGGATTGGATGTCGGTCCGACATTCGCCTCATTTTAAGAATTTTCAGTTTTAGTCCTCCATCTTTGAAAAACTTGCAGTTTAACCCCTGAACTTTGTCTTTTGATACTTTTAGCCTTTATTTGACTTGGGATTTATTTGGATGTTACAGTTAGCTATTTGGTTGATTTGTACTGCTTTGCATAAGTGAATTGGTATTTGGGCGGACGAACGAGTCTTAAAAGATTGTCCCACATCTATCACTTTAATTAATTGGTTAGCGTCACGTTTAGTGGAATTGAACTGAGTAAAACCTGAACCTTGGTGGATCTATTGAACTTGAACCCCGGAAGTGATTGCGTTTTTCTCCAACAGTTTTCTCAACTCAAAGTTAATTGTTTTTTATAATTCGTTTTTTAATTAATAAAGTTTGAATCTTTAGTAGTAATTGAATCAGTTTTCTAAATAGTGTTTTCCACGAGTTCACTGTGGATTCGACAACCCTACTTCCCTGTCTATAGTCTAAGTAGCTAAGGAGTAGTTTTTAATATAGTTTTTTATTAGCCTTGACAACGCGATCAAAATGGCGCCGTTGCCCGGCAGCTAGCGCGCTAGTGTGGTTTGTTTTCTTTGGTTTTTCTTAGTAATAGCATAAAAACAAATAAAAAAATAGTTTTTTTACCATGTTTTCTTTATCTGTTCGCTTTTACACCGGGTATTCTAGTTGTCCTTGTAGGGTAATTTCTTTATGGGTTCTTCAATTTTAATGGATTTTGTGATCAACATGAATTATGTTGATGAAGATGATCCATGTATGTGTTGCGGGAGCTACAGTGTAACACCCAAAAATTCAAACCGATTAAAATGTTTTTAAAACGACGCGAAGCAGTCCCAAATACAACATTTAACGTATCCATATGTTTTCATTTTACAAACACGAATTAACTACTCTAGTTCCACAAAAGTTGTTTTAACAAAACTTAACCACAACAAGTTATCCACAACCTTTAATGACTCCAAAATATTTGTAAACACTCCCCACGAGAAGGTTAACAAATACAATCACGAAACACGTCCACAAGAATCCAATCCACATGACGCGAGACCCGAGAATCACTCTGGAGCTTTCCAACATACAAAACATCAATTTGTATATGGTTAGTAAAGATAAGAAGCCCTTGGGACTCCCAACAAGTCCCCACAACAATGAAAAGCCAAAATCCCAAAAATCCAGAAATTCCAGCGTACACCAGACCGTAAGGTGTGGCCGTAAGGCAGAACTTCTAGGCCATAAGGTCCAATCCAGCCGTAGGCCATCTTGAGGGGGCCCATAGGCTATGGCTAGGCCGTAGCTTACTACCAATGCTGCAACCGTAGAACCTTCCGTAAGGCAGAGAGGAGCAGCCGTTAGGTGCCCTGACTGAGCCGTAGGATACGGCTAGGCCGTAGCTTACGGCGGGGGCTAGGCTGATGGGTATTTAACTGAATTTTTTTTTCTTTTTGATTCCCAAAATCGAGTACCACAACCCGTTTCCCACTCGTTAGGAGTTTAACTTCTAATCCCACCCTTTCATTAGTTTAGGCACACATTGACCTACAACTTAAGACATGTATTAATCCATACATGACTTACGTTTTACCATTTGTTTATCTTGACGTGTCCACATGTCTAATCGAGAGATCCACCTCTCGCTTTCTCACATGGAGTATTTGACTACATGCCGACCCACGAAGTATCCACACTTCATGTCACCCGCGAAGTACTTGACTTCACTTTCACCCGTTAAGTATCCACACTTGACGTTACACCTCCATGAAGTATCCACACTTCATGTAATCAACCAATTACCGTTTTACTACCAACGGTTGACTTTCACCACATTAAGTCAATTTTAGTCTAATATTACCACATTCTACATTTTAGTTGACTCTTGACCACATTGAGTCATTTACACCATTTAACCACATATCACTCATTAGTTTGACCAATAACCACACACGTCAATTTACATCTATTTACCACCTTTGCACAATCAAGTTTGACTATTAACCACATAGTCTAATTACACATATTTACCACATTTGCACAATCATGTTTGACTATTAACCACATAGTCTAATTACACATATTTACCACATTTGCACATTCAAGTTTAACTATTAACCACATAGACTAATTACACCAGTTTTACCATTATCCCCAATGGTTTGACTTATACCACATTAAATCAATTTTATATCACTTTCACCATTTATCCACAAATGGTTTGACTTATACCACACTAAGTCAACTACACCTATTTACCACAGTATGTTTGACTATTTACCACATTAGTCATCTACACCACTTTTACCACATTATGTTGTCTATTTTCCACATTAGTCAACTACACCACTTTTACCACATTATGTTTGACTATTAACCACATTAGTCAAATATACTACTTTTACCACATTATGTTGACTATTTACCATATTAGTCAACTATACCACTTTTACCACATTATGTTTGACTATTAACCACATTAGTCAAATACACTACTTTTACCATTTTTCACGCTTTAGTTTGACCATAAGCCACATAGTCAAAATCAACATATAACAAGTAAATAGAATTTACCATATTATCTTTTTACATAAAAACTACTTATCCATTACTAAGTAAGTGTAAAGCACTTACCTTTGCCAATGAAGATTCTAATCGTTCCTCAAAGCTATCACCTTTAACGCCTCGATCACCTAAACATCCCACATGTTTTAGTAATCTAATTTACCTCAACACATTCATCAATTGAAGTTTAACTCCCACCCAAGATCTTATGATCTTCACTATCATCTAATCATGGTTTATTTAGCTTTACACAAGCTTTCAACCATTCTAAACCAAATCCACCCATTTTGACACGTTAAGGATTTCACCCAAATTCCATAATTTCATGAATTCATAATTCACCAATTCAATTGAGTTTAAAACTTGAAAATGTGTTTATATAACACCATAAACACTTATTCATACTCAATTCACCATTTGAACACTTCCAATTATAAAACCCCCAAATTAGGTTCTCAAGAACCCTAATTTTCAAATCAACAAATTGATTAAGGTTTCTTATCAATTAATGTGTCTATTACACCATAGATAATTACCAACCTTCTATTCATCATAAAAACATCCCCAATTATAAAACCCCCAAATCACCCTCAAGAACCCTAATTTTATGATTCTTGAATTAGGTGTTAAAAAGATGTTATTAACCACTCTTTAACACTAATCAAGCTAGGTTTTAACTTTAAACAAGTTATTAACCACAAACAACCACCAATTTAGCCCCTAGCTTGATTTCTATAAAAACCCACCAAGAACACATAAATGGAGGATTCAAGAGAAGAAAGAGATCTCACTAGATGTTTAGGAATGGATTGTGTGGATCAAAACCCTCAATTTCAAGCTCCAACTTCCAGATTTGAGGTTGGTGCTTCTTCTCCTCTTTTCTCCTCTCAAAATAACGATCCAAACACACACAAGTGTGTGTTTGTGTGAACTCCTTCAATAAAAATCTGAATTTGCAAAGTTACAAAATGGCCCCTGAACTTCCAGTTTTGATCCTTTCTTCCAAAACTAGTTATAATCCATCTTTATTAGCAAACCCCCAAATTTCATTTATATAAAAACACCCCTACGATATAAAGAATATATTTTAAGGTGAACCCGAAAGTTGGTTCGTTACAAATCACACCCCCTAATTTTGGGTTTCGTCCTCGAAACCCGATCCACCATAAGATTAAGGTAACACACTCGAGTATCTATCCATAGATTGGTTAATCTGCCAAAGTAGTTTTCGCCCCTTATCTAATGACCCCATATAACCAACACTTGGTTAATCCGCTTATACCACAAGCGTTTCACCTAACTACCTAAGGTAGCCATCGTTTCACCTAACTACCTAAGGTAACCCCCTTATGATGGAAACTTTTATATCGCCAAAGTTCCCATTTGAAATTTGATACACCTCCTTACTAAATCCACATAGGGTTTCCTATCCACCTTGAGTGGATTTTTCAATCACACTCAGTAAACAAGATCTTTCACGCTAAGTCTTGAATCACGCCATGATTCTTAGTTTCACGACAACCAAAATCACCCAACCAAATGGTATTAGACACCGTTCACCATTTAGTAATTCAATCAATCTAAAAAGAATACTCAAATGGTAGTTAAGATGACACCATTCTTCAACCAATGGTAATTAGTCACCTGGTTTCCTCCAAATCGAAAAGAAAACTAACACTTCAAACCGACTCAATAGGCACAGATGTACCATGTCATATCACACACTTCTTGAACCAATGTTCTCAGATCAATCGGAAGAGTAGGTTCCATTTTTGGTATTCGGCCTTAACCCGTAAGCAAGTGAGAGACTTATAACCACACCCTAGATTGTGCCTCTTTTCATCCCCAGCCACCAAAAGTTAAATTCCAAAACAACTATACAATAACCCATGAGACTTTTAAGTCTAAGTCATCACCCATGAAGTACAAGGACTTCAAGAACACTGATGAAGTTTGAGGACTTCAATTCAACCTTCTAACGCTCGCTCGCGTATAGATTCATCAATTCCCCCTCTAGGTTCTCTCATTTAGTTGTTACAATGAAGCTCACAACCGACTAGGAGAATATGAGATACTCCTGTCTCGTTGCAAATAGACATAATCGAGTTTAATCCACGAGGCACCAAAACAACATACTAGGCATACGATCTTCCTAAGGAAAGCCGCGTCAAATGCCATTGCCAAATCCTCTTTCATAAACCAACATCCTATTAATCCCAACGACTTTAGCGTAAGTCATACCTTGAGATTCAAGGATCTAAATCTTACAATCCCCCTTTGAAGTTCGAAGACTTTATTTTCTATCACCGGTCGTGAAGTTCTAAGACTCCAAACACCATTTACCCCTTGATTACTTCAATCATGTCGGGTCAACATATATGTCTTTAGAATTCACCGCCACATCTTATAATGGATTTCCACCAAAGCCAAAATGGCACACCAAGACATTTCAAAAAAAGGCCTCTCCTTTCAAGAATATTCATGAAACTCACGAAGATAATGAGCGTGAACGACTTCGCTTCAAAGATAAAAATGACTATCATCAAATAAGCGACCACCTTATGAGCATACATGGGTCTTCACACCTTTCATATTGATCCACATAACCCGCGTAACTTCTAACAAGCCATGAAGTTATATACGCAATCCTATAGTATTCATAACGGAAATGATACCATTCATGGGATAACGTCCTCCTCCACCTTCATTGTTGAACTAGGACTTAGACACCTGTTCCAACCCGACAGATGCACGTATACATTCTTCCATTCTTATTTTCCTCAAGAGATCGGTTACACCCCAAGAAGAGACATTCGGGTATAGAACCCTCATGAACTTCTTCGTAACTGAAACATTAAGTATTCCATTCCTCCGGTTGGTGTCAATGGCATAAACCAGGCATACACCAATTCATACGCCTCATGTTCACCGTCTCTAGGTGAGAACGGGTCGACACATCACCCTTTAGTCATACACGACATCGATACGGTTACTAAGTAACCCCTTTAATTTCCACTACAATCTTAGGACTCCATTCCATGTGATTGTTTCACTCACATCTTTCGGTTATTAACTCATACATTTGTCAACATTATGAAATCCGCAATGTTGATCACCTCCGAATCCACCGATTCACATATAATCTAATCCAACAATTATGCCAAAGGACTTTAGCTTCGTCTTTGGTAGTTAGAAATGTTCGGCTCAACAACCTTAAAGTTTTCTATTTTCTGCCCCTTTCATTCGTGTGCTTTAACCCGAGACATTCACTTCGAATGAGTCCCTACTTGAAACCATCATAGCACCCATTATTAGGACTAGAACACTATGGCGTAGTGTGTCCCATCATTCCATTTGTGTAACTTCCACACATATGGCAACAATGAGTATTGCCTTCCCAAAGGGATTTCTAGCTCGGCTAGAATATTTGGCTTTCTTGAAGCCACCACTAATTCCTCTTCACACCCCACTAGTTTCCCGAGTTTATCTACTTGCGTCATAAAATAATCAAATCCACCCGAGGTGTACACCACGAAGGAGAATCCACTCTAAAAGTCAACCGATAGCATCGAGAAAGCCGATCTATCTTCAATCCCTCCGACATTCCAAGATTTGGGCAAGACCACACATAGTCATATGACATGCCCACAATATTTTTATTAATCCACCGGTCTATCATACATGAAGAAAACTCTCATTTACAAGATCCACGTCGGCTTGTAGACAAGTTAACTCAAGAACATCTCTCGAGTTCACCCTGTTGCATTACCTCCATGCCTTTCAGCCTTTCTCCATACGGAGAACTTCCAACCGAATAATCCACCATATTTCGAAGTCGACTCTCCACGAGTAGTACTCCATTCGCCTATCACAATGGATTGCTTCAAAGACAATACCGATAGTGATGTATCGTTTGTTAAACAACGAATAAACTCCTACCATTTAACTCCTTTGGCTCGCACACCACGAACCCCTTGTGAAGACAAGGTTTCCTTCCTCTACATAATCAACTAAGTTCGATCCTCCCGCCCTTAAGGCTTCATGCGGTTCTTCAAAGTACCGCCTCAATGAGCTCCTATCTTCCTTGAAGGAAAATTTGCACGACATTGTTGAAAGTATTAGCCATCCTCCACTAAAACGATGGTTTCCATTTCTCCCAACTATTCCAAAGCTTGTCCCCATCCTCGAGGTGATATCCACATAGAATCCTTCGTACATGAGTTTTCAAATCAACTTCTATCTACAATTCCGCCTATTAAGATATGTACCACAGTCATCCTTGACCGTGTAATAAATAGTTTGAAGGTATCCTACCTACTTATAGGCATCTAGTCTTACTCTATAAGGCACTACCTTTTTCTATGTGTATATTAATTTCCCCCGCATAATCATCTATGCACAAACATATAATATATACATATACACATATAACCATCTTCATTTACTCATTGTCGGTGTTCATCATCATATGGTTATCATAAAGGTATTCGCACATGTTACATTAAGAATCAAACTGGCCAGGCATGATTGATAATGTAATATGCCCAATTACATTCACTGTCTCCATATAACGAATCCCTTAACAACTTTTGGCACAATTAGTTCACACTGGACACTAATTAAACAAACAACACATAATCATACTAACCTCGGCCTTTAAGCTCCGTGTCTCGGTCACGCCATCATTGGATTCTCATTTCTCCGACCATATCAAGAGCATTATAGGTTTGAGTTTGGTGTCTCGCACACCAAATCCCTCAAATCATTGCTCTAATACCAAGTTGTAACACCCAAAAATTAAAACCGATTAAAACGTTTTCAAAACAACGCGGAAGCGGTCCCAAATACAACATTTAACGTATCCACACGTTTTCATTTTACAAACACGAATTAACTACTCTAATTCCACAAAAGTAGTTTTAACAAAACTTAACCACAGCAAGTTTTCCACAACCTTTAACGACTCCAAAATGTTTGTAAAGACTCCCCACGAGAAGGTTAATAAATACAATCACGAAACACGTCCACGAGAATCCAATCCACATGATGTGAGACCCGAGAATCACTCCGGAGCTTTCCTACAAACAAAACCTCAATTTGTATATGATTAGTAAAGATAAGAAGCCCTTGGGACTCCCAACAAGTCCGTACAACAACGAAAAGCCAAAATCCCAAAAATCCAGAAATTCGAGCATACACCAGACCGTAAGGTGTGGCCGTTAGGCAGAACTTCTAGGCCATAAGGTCCAATCCAGTCGTAGGCCATCTTGAGGGGGCCCATAGGCTATGGCTAGGCCGTAGCTTACTACCAATGCTGCAACCGTAGAACCTTCCGTAAGGCAGAGGGGAGCAGCCGTTAGGTGCCCTGACTGAGCCGTAGGATACGGCTAGGCCGTAGCTTACGGAGGGGGCTGGGCTGATGGGTATTTAACTGCAGTTTTTTTTCTTTCTGATTCCCAAACTGGAGTACCACAATCTGTTTCCCACTGGTTAGGAGTTTAACTTCTAATCCCACCCTTTCATTAGTTTAGGCACACATTGACCTACAACTTACGACTTGTATTAATCCATACATGACTTATGTTTTACCATTTGTTTATCTTGACGTATCCACATGTCTAATCGAGAGATCCACCTCTCGCTTTCTCACATGGAGTATTTGACTACATGCCGACCCATGAAGTATCCACACTTCATGTCACCCGCGAAGTACTTGACTTCACTTTCACCCAGAAGTATCCACACTTGACGTTACACCTCCATGAAGTATCCACACTTCATGTAATCAACCAATTTACCATTTACTACCAACGGTTGAATTTCACCACATTAAGTCAATTTTAGTCTAATGTTATCATATTCTACATTTTAGTTGACTCTTGACCACATTGAGTCATTTACACCATTTAACCACATATCACTCATTAGTTTAACCAATAACCACACACGTCAATTTACATGTATTTACCACATTTGCACAATCAAGTTTGACTATTAACCACATAGTCTAATTACACATATTTACCACATTTGCACAATCATGTTTGACTATTAACCACATAGTCTAATTACACATATTTACCACATTTGCACTTTCAAGTTTAACTATTAACCACATAGACTAATTACACCAATTTTACCATTATCCCCAATGGTTTGACTTATACCACATTAAATCAATTTTATATCACTTTCACCATTTATCCACAAATGGTTTGACTTATACCACACTAAGTCAACTACACCTATTTACCACAGTATGTTTGACTATTTACCACATTAGTCATCTACACCACTTTTACCACATTATGTTGTCTATTTTCCACATTAGTCAACTACACCACTTTTACCACATTATGTTTGACTATTAACCACATTAGTCAAATATACTACTTTTACCACATTATGTTGACTATTTACCACATTAGTCAACTACACCACTTTTACCACATTATGTTTGACTATTAACCACATTAGTAAAATATATTACTTTTACCATATTTCACGCTTTAGTTTGACCATAAGCCACATAGCCAAAATCAACATATAAGAAGTAAATAGAATTTACCATATTATCTTTTTACATATAAACTACTTATCCATTACTAAGTAAGTGCAATTTGCCAATGAAGATTCCAATCGTTCCTCAAAGCTATCACCTTTATCGCCTCGATCACCTAAACATCCCACGTGTTTTAGTAATCTAATTTACCTCAACACATTCATCAATTGAAGTTTAACTCCCACCCAAGATCTTATGATCTTCACTATCATCTAATCATGGTTTATTTAGCTTTACACAAGCTTTCAACTATTCTAAACCAAATCCACCCATTTTAACACGTTAAGGATTTCATCTAAACTCCACAATTTCATTAATTCATAATTCACCAATTCATTTGAGTTTTAAACTTGAAAATGTGTTTATATAACACCATAAACACTTATTCATACTCAATTCACCATTTGAACACTTCCAATTATAAAACCCCCAAATTATGTTCTCAAGAACCCTAATTTTCAAATCAACAAATTGATTGAGGTTTCTTATCAGTTAATGTGTCTATTACCACCATAGACACTTACCAAACTTCCATTCATCATAAAAACATCCCCAATTATAAAACCCCCAAATCACCTTCAAGAACCCTAACTTTATGATTCTTAAATTAGGTGTTAAAATGATGTTATTAACCACTCTTTAACACTAATCAAGCAAGGTTCTAACTTTAAACAAGTTATTAACCACAAACAACCACCAATTCAACCCCTAGCTTGATTTCTATAAAAACCCACCAAGAACACATAAATGGAGGATTCAAGAGAAGAAAGAGATCTCACTAGATGTTTAGGAATGGATTGTGTGGATCAAAACCCTCAATTTCAAGCTCCAACTTCCAGATTTGAGGTTGGTGCTTCTTCTCCTCTTTTCTCCTCTCAAAATAACGATCCAAACACACACAAGTGTGTGTTTGTGTGAACTCCTTCCATAAAAATCTGAATTTGCAAAGTTACAAAATGGCCCCTGAACTTCTAGTTTTGATCCTTTCTTCCAAAACTAGTTATAATCCATCTTTATTAGCAAACCCCCAAATTTCATTTATATAAAAACACCCCTACAATATAAAGAATATATTTTAAGGTGAACCCGGAAGTTGGTTCGTTACATACAATCACTGGGTTGAAGATTGTCAAGTGTCGTATGGCGGGTACAAAGATTTAAGGAGGAATGAGGATGAGGACACAAGGAGGCAAAGATATATGATGGCACATCATGAAGGCTCAGACTCATCCTCTTCATGTTTTTGCTGTGGGCGAATTCACGTATTTGAAGATAGTCAAGTGTTTTTTTAAAAATGGATGATGTCAGTTAATGAATGGGAATAGACACACACAAATCCACAATACGAGCCACATCCATCAGATTATCAAGGATATTATCCAGAAGTGAATTACAACTTTGATCAAGATTGGGAATGCAACAATTATGAACTGGAGATGGTACAAAGCTCAAGTTTTTCCCAAGGTTACCATCAGAATCAATGCCAATTTCAAGAAAATGTTGCTACACAAGATGTCGAGCTATCTCAAAACATTTATCAATCGGAAGAAGAGGAAAATATTGCTTGATTAGAGTTGTTGTTGTCCAAGTGCGATGAGAATTTATCACAACACCACCTTTCGGATCAACAATGATTTAACAACTTAAGTATGAAGTGTGAGGTATTATTTATGAAGATACAGATTGAAGAGTCTTTATAGGACGTGGTCGATAGGGAAGCGGTTGTGGAGAATAATACCACACCAAATTCCTCAGTTGTAGAGGAAGTGGCTTTTGTACCGGTTATAGATGATGAAGTGAGAGAAGAGGTTTTAGGTCTGTCATAGCACAAAGTGTAGTGTTTGAATACAGTTGAAGACACATTACCTCTCGAAGAACGGTGACCCAGGTAACCAGGTGTATCCTAATTATCCTCCTATAGTTATTACAATGATAGATGAAGTTAGGGAGGATGATTTGAGTTCAAGGAAGAGGAAGGTGAGTCGGG
This sequence comes from Smallanthus sonchifolius, assembly GCA_023525975.1. Taxonomy (NCBI): domain Eukaryota; kingdom Viridiplantae; phylum Streptophyta; class Magnoliopsida; order Asterales; family Asteraceae; genus Smallanthus; species Smallanthus sonchifolius. Next base: position 18,965,121 of record CM042033.1, read on the forward strand.
AAGATATCGGGCAGATTGTTCAGAAGTGGACCTGCAATGTTTCATTTGACATGTCAAGGGCAGGAAAGACGGTGTGGATATGGCATGTCAACTACGTAACATATATTGGAAACTTGGTGGGCAAATATGTAGTTAGACTGTCAAGCATTGCACCAACAGATAGACTGATCATGAGAGAACGAGTTTGGACCGGACACATCAAATTTCAAGCTTTTATTGGGAATGTGGTAGGTAAATGTTCACTGCGACCATCATGAGAGACACATCAGGTACGGACTGGCTGAAGATCTTAAAACTTAGCGCTAACTAGGAGGCAACCCGACTTTCTTTGTACATTTTTGTATTTCAATTTTTGTTTGGTTTTGTTTTGTTTGTTTTTTGTTTTAGTTTCTTGTGGCTATAGCAACACCCAAGTGTGGGGAAGGCTCATGGAGGCAAGTAGGGAACTTTGTGGGTGTGTTCACTAAAAACCCTCACGAGACTTCACTCGTCCACTCGGGCTACCGAGGGGTTTAAAAAGCTTGTTGCATACTCTAAATGCAACCATGATTCCTACGAACGTGAGTTTTTAGGATTTTGATTTACGCATATGAGGACCGTGCCATGAAGACATAATCAGGTCCATGTACTCTGTCCTTAACGTTTGTATTTTTTGTTTGTTTGTTTTTATTTTTGGTGTGTTTAGTTATTTTGTGTTTAGGTGTCATGAGTCGGGTTAGTTTTGTATGTTTATAGTGATTTGGGAATGGGATGGTAGTACCTTCGAGCCGCACATAATTTTTAACTCTAAATGTACATTGGGGACAATGTAAATTTGAAGTGTAGGGATGGGGGTAAAAGTTGAAAAGGTTGAAAAGTTTGAAATTGAAAATTTTAAAAAATGTCCCTAAGGCAGGTTCAATTGTGCACGAAAACAGAGTTTTTTAATGTAAATTGTGATGGTATTTCTAAACCAGTGCACACGTCTAGGTCCTTAGTCATGGTTGGTCCTTTAAGTTGCGGAATAAAGTACTCTTAGCAAACGTTTTTCAGAAACAGAAATCAGATATGATTGCCTAACTAGGGGTGACATGCTGGATAGTGAACAAAACATGCATGCTTTACATCTTTAACCTTATCCGTCGTTTCTGTGAGAATTTGAGCCTACTCTTGAGCTTTAGAACATACGTAGGAAGAATTGCTATTTTCGTTTCTTGTGTGTTTAATTATCATAATGTTACATTATTTTAGAACTTGATTATTTGATACATGTTAAGACCATGAACCGGAATTTTGCACAGATATGATTAAGGCATTAGGATTAACCCTTTGTTTAGACATTTTCTTTGTTTTCTCTACCCTAAACATTATACCTTAGACACCAATTTTCCGCCTAAACCCTTTCGTTTGTTGAAACCCGCATTATAAACCTCATTAGCCTTTTTAAGCCTTTTCTTTTTAACCCTGTGAGTTAGAATTTAATTATGTTAGTGTTAGTAGAATAATTTTTTTTAAATATATTATCTAACAAAAAAAAGAGAAAATGAAAAATAAAAAAAAATAGATATGAAAAAAAAGAGAAAATATAAAAATACAAAAATAAGTTGGGTCGAAATAACCCAAGTTTCAGGTTGTCAGTCAGAAAATAAGAGCTTCGCTGTGAATGGTCATTTTTACCCAAGTTAGAGTTTTGTAGTTAGTTTGATTTTGTAAACTACTTAGTTGAATTACACTCACCTTAGCCACTTTAAATTCCTTATCCATACTCTACCCTAGCCAAACATTATAACCCTTAAAAGACCTTATAATTTGTGCTTGATTCTGTGTTAGTTGGTGGATATATGATTGATTTGCAAGCTTATAAAATTAGTGTTTCATTATTGGTCTTGAGAGTGTCATAGATATAATTAGCACATATTTTGCTAATCCTGGTATTAACCTGAGAGGAGTGACCCATTGTGAGAAGGTGTAAGTGCATGTAACTTTTAAACTTGAAGCATGGTAGGCCTGGTTAGGTAATTTGAATTTTTAAATGACATAACACTTTTGCTTGCTAAGATGTAAACCTATTGAACGTTGTAAGTCTTATGAACCGGGTATGACTTTGGACCTTAGCTAACACTTGGTAAAGGGATGCTTAAACGTGCGTTGCGAGAAAGCGTTGCTTGAGGGCAAGCAAATAACAAGTGTGGAGATGTGATGAGTGGTTGATTTACAGATCTTAATTATATATAAATAAATGTTTTTATTCGTATTTATGTGCTAAACAATTTACTTTGAGTGTGTTTGTGGGCTCAGGTTATATTAGAAAAAACAAGCTAAAATGAGCAAAATGACCCGTTGATATTATCAGTTTGAAATGATTGTAATGATCAACTAATAATTAAAATGGGTTATCCTTTGGTTCAACAACTTACGAAAAGTTGTGGGTTGATTAATGATAATTAATTGGACATTTGATTTCAAATGCAATCTGAAGTCTTTGGAAGATGATATACGAAGGAAGCTAATGGATAAGGTGTACTGACGGATCCAGGATTTTTTGTCAGTTGGGGCCTAAATAGCGTCACCTCATAACGGTCAATGGTCGGGTAATAACGGGTTAGGTAAAAATTAAATTAGTTCATAAAAATATGACACGAATTTATATAATAATATAGAAACCAACACCATAATAATATATATATTTAGTAGCCCATAAATTTTGCAAATTTATTTGTTGACAAATGTTTCAAATCTTTCAATCTTTATCCGTATACAACTATTTATAAAAAAATGTGAGTGCCAAGCACTCAAAACACAAATAAGGATTAATTATAAAATACAATTTTTTTGTTGAAACACTAAATGATAATAATAACTATTAAGAAAAAAATTAAATATTTAACATTTTTATCTGAAATATACATTAGACGTTAAATGTATAAACAAATATAATTTAAAAAATTTCAGTGAATAAGATTGACTTTGATTTTCAGTTAAAAAACAAATGATATTTAAATGGAATTTGACTTTAATTTTCTGCTATTTTAGTTCTTAATGCTTAATAGTGAATAAAATTTATTGATTCTTTTAAAATAAAATTTATTTATTGATTCTTTTGCTTAAATGTCTGGAAGAAAATATCAATTTAATTTGGACTGGTTTTGGTAGTCAAAGGGGCTTTTAGGGATCCTGTTAGATAAATTAGGAGGGGCCCGATTGTTTTCCTATCAAAATTAACACTGTTTTTCTGTTTATTATGATTGGCTAAACGTTTGTAGTCGTTTCCGGGTGAATGGTTCATTATGAGTGAAACTTTTCTTTACATTTTTCTTAGTTTTGGATTAGGTTTTTGATGGGTATCTTACTTTATGGACCTTGTTATCTAGCAGTAATGAATTTTTGATGGGCATCTTAAGCCTTATGAATTCGATTATTTGTTTGGTTAAAGTTAAACTGTTTATGGTGTTTAAGCATTAGTGCATTTACATCAGTTCTTCTGTTTTCTTGCATCGTGAACTCATTGTTTGTGTATTGTGTTTTGCATTTATAAATTGGTAACTGTGAGAATGAGCTAGTCTTAAAAAGCATGTTCCACTTTTATCACTTTAATCTAAACGCTTTTTAACATCATGTCTATGTGATTTCCAGTTAATTTAAGTTTAGGCATTTGTGAATCTTTTAAACTTGAATCCCGGAAGTGATTTACTCTTATCTCATATTTGTTTAGTTAATTAACTTTAGGAATTCGAGTCAATTTCATAACAATCAATAAAAATCAGGTTTCTATTCTTTAGATTAACTTAGGTAATTTAATTAGGTTCAAGATAGATTAATCAACAAAGCTTATTACACTGACCACATGCTTCTCGTGGATATGATACCTTACTTGCCCTAGCTATCTATGTTTGTTAGGTTTTTGCATGACCCAAACGACGGTCATCAAAATGGCGTCGTTGCTGGGGAATTTGTGTGCAAAGTGCTATTTTTGATTTGTTTAGTTTAGTGCTACTAATTAATTGCTTACGTGTGCAGTTATAGTTTTATGCATACTCGGAATTCAGGAAGGAAATCTCCTTTACTATTTGATCCAAAACTTGAAAGAGCAGCAAGAGCAAACAAGAAATTGCAAGGAAGAGTCCAAACAATCCTTGAAAAACTTGGTAGCCCGAGAATGTCCCGAACTCAACCAGCAAACTCAGATCCTTACCAAGGTAGGGGACCTATCCCACCTGTTCCACCACTACCAGATCTACTATTCCCAAACCATCCACAAAAGCAACAACCACATAATCAAGCTGTAGGTCCCGGGAGCCTCGTCGTGCAGCGGAGATACACGGACATGTTCTGTGATTTGTGTGGGAACAAAGAAAACGAAGCAGAGAAACACGAACATAGACAAAAGACAATGAAACGACACGTAATCCATAACATAGAATTCATCCTGTATTACAGACTACATACCGAAGGAGCACACATCTCTCATCTAAGCTCACGGTCCAAGGGTCGGGAGAGCTCTTCCCGACCCGGACACCTCTCGGCCTAGTTCCAGAGTTCCACCTACAAATGAAGACAAGTCTTCTATTTATAGGGGAAGGAACACTACCTGCGTACTTGACAAGTACGCATGGTTTGGTCATGCATACTTGACAAGTACGCAAGGCAAAAGCCTTGCGTACTTACTAAGTACGCAAGACAAAACTGGTGTGCGGGCTAAGTACTCAGGAACACCCTCCTACGTACTAGCCACGTACACCGATACATAGAATTTAATCTATAGTTACAAAAATGCTTCTACAAACTCTCTCTTAACTATAGCATCAAATTCTATCTATCACTAACACTGATAATCATCAGTTTACAAAGAATGTCCTAACAGACTCCCTCTAAACTATTGACATCACGTGTCTTCTGGCGAGACTTGATCTTCTGGCATTCCACTTGAGATCTTCAAATCTTCAAACTTCAGTTGCCGAGTGATGACAAACCCGACTCCCTCATAACTGTAGCTTTCATTGTAGATTAAAACAAGTGCTTCAATAAGAACCAACTAACCCAACACAACTCATTGTAATTCATCCTCTCAGCATTAGCAACTTCCACCCTGACTTAGGACTCTGAGTCTGACAATGTCTTCCTAACCAGGTAACAATAGTAGATTAAGACAACTCTAAATCAGCTGGCATATGATAGAGAGTTTGAGTTTCCAATAACCTGTATAAAACTAATCAGCTCCCATAGGAATTCCAGTAAGATAAACTTAAGTCTTCAACCAGATGTGTCCAACTCTATCTGTATCTTTACGAGTCAACCAAATTCCCGAAAATGTTCATTTCCAATATCCCCTTTCAGTTTAAGCTCCATCTGACTAGACCAGAAACAAGGGTATGTTTCCTATCCCATCGGCCAATGATAAAAGGTTCCATCTTCAACTAATAATCCAACGAATATCCATCTTCATCTTGAAGACACACGATATAATCAAACACGAAAAATATAGTTTACACGAGAAATCACGATTGGGATCCATGTTACGTCAAAGAGGTATATATATAGGAAGTACCAACGGCTTTTCCACCACCTCTTTAATGTCTCATGAATACTAGATTTTATTCTTGTAGGTCTCGAGAGCCTCGTCGCGCAGCGGAGATACACGGACCTGTTCTGTGATTTGTGTGGGAACAAAGAAAACGAAGCAGAGAAACACGAACATAGACAAAAGACAATGAAACGACACGTAATCCATAACATAGAAGTTATCCCGTATTACAGACTACATACCGAAGGAGCACACATCTCTCATCTAAGCTCACGGTCCAGGAGTCGGGAGAGCTCTTCCCGACCCGGACACCTCCCGACCTAGTTCTAGAGTTCCACCTACAAATGAAGACAAGTCTTCTATTTATAGGGGAAGGAACACTACCTGCGTACTTGTCAGACAAGTACGCATGGTTTGGTTGTCAAGTACGCAAGGCAAAAGCCTTGCGTACTTACTAAGTACGCAAGACCAAACTGGTGTGCGGGCTAATTACTCAGGAACACCCTCCTACGTACTAGCCACGTACACCGATACATAGAATTTAATATATAATTACAAAACATGCTTCTACACAAGCTCCTAGACCACAAAATCCACCACTTCCACAACACCGACCACAACCACCACCATTTTTCCATGATCACCAATACCAACCGTATGATAGCTACCCAAGCTATTCTGAATTTGGGCATGATGAGCCTTTGTCACCAGGGGGCAGCCATCAGCCACAGCATGGTTCTCAACATGAGAACTAGAGGTATGACCTAAACCATCAGGAGGCATTCCCTCCCAAAAACCAAAGACATGATGGAGTTAATGGTTAGCCACCACCGAGAGCAGAATATGGGTATCCATCGAGGAATAACCGTCAGGGCAATATGGGAAACTTTGAAAGAGAGAATAGGTATAGGCAACCTCCTTAGAACCATCAGAGTTATAGAGAGGAACAGCCTAGAAACATGCACCTAGCCAGGCACGATCAAGGGGTGGACAGTCACTTCTGCCCCGCTCTAGCTTTAAATGCTTCCCCCGTCATACCACCAGTTCGTAGGGGGAACGCATTCAAGATCCATCCTGGATGTCTTGGGATCCTCCCACACTTCTTTGGGAGAGCTAGTTAAGAGCCTTACACTCATCTTTCAGAATATGAGGCTACATGTGGAACCATCGGAGGTCAAGGGTTTACAACATATGAGGTGTAACTGGTGCTTTTCCGGTTCTCACTAAAGGATAGGGCAAAGCAATGGTTTCTGTGTTTGCCATATGCTAGTATTGCCACCTGGGCTAAGTTACAACAACAATTCCTAGATGAATACTTCCCACCTCATAGGACTAATGAGGCCCGAGCTACAATACGGGATTTCAAGAAACAATCAAGGGAGCCTTTTTATGAGGCATTTAAGTGGTTTAAGTAGTTGCTGAGAAACTGCCCACATCATGGGAAAGAGAAGTGGGAGCTAATTCAGGCCTTTTATGATAGTCTGCTGCCTGAAGATGTCAGAGATGTGAACTCAACCAGTAACGGGTCCTTCTTCTCAAATCATGTGGATAACGACTCAGATATTTTAGAAAGGATGGCAGTGACTTCAAAGAGGCAAGCTCATGCCAGTAGGAGAGCAAAGAATGGAGCATATGCTAAGGCAGTTGATTATGAGACATAAAAGCGTCTAGATGCCATGGAACTACAAATGGCAAGGCTTGGCAGATCAGGTGGAAAAGATGTGGCTAATGTGTCACAAACATATCCGGTTTGTGACGGATGTGGTGATTTGGGCCATAATGTAGTTAACTGTCCGAGGGAGCAGGGCAAGGTGGAAGAGGTGAACCAAGTTGGGGGATATTGGAAGCAGGACCTGAATGCAACCCACTACCATTCGGGACTCTGAAATCATCCAAACCTAAGGTATGGAAATGAATCAAATCATTTAAATCCTAACTTTTAGGGTTCTGATGTGCAGGGTGGAAGTCAAAAACAGTACCAGAGCCGCCAACAAGGCTATAATCAAGGCGGGTACCAAAGAAATCAAGGTAATTAAGGGTACCAGCAAGGAGGCTATCAGCAGAGAAACTACCAACAGAATCAACCCCAAAAGTACCAACAACAAGGGAACCAGCAGAATAGACCCCCATCCGGTAATGATTCACAACTTGCGGTCATAATGGAATCCCTGAAAATAATTGAACAGGATATGGAGATCCAGACCAAGACCAACGAATCCTTTGAGAGACAACTGGGTCAATTAGCTGAGAAGTTAGCTAAAGTGTCAGAGAGACCACATGGGCAACTCCCGAGTGATACAAAGCTAAATCCACAACATCAAGGAGCAAGCTCCTCTGGGTCAATGAATACTTATGTTAGTGCGGTAAGTACCCAACAAAATGATGAAGAGAGTGAGTCAGAAGATGACAGTGAGCAGGGCGAACCCATTATCCCAGTCAAAGTGGGGGGTTTGCAGATTGATCAGGCTTTGTTAGATTATGGGTCGAGTGTCAGCATATTACCAGGAAGCTTATATGACCAGTCTGACTTTGGCCCACATCAACAAGTTGACACTACTATGGTGTTTGCTGATTTAACAAGGAAACGAGCTCGATGCATGATTAGAGGTGTTGCGGTGCAAGTGGGGGAATTCTATTACCTCAAAGATTTTCTGGTGATTGAATAAGAACTGAATGTGAAAGAGAAGCAAGAAAGGGTAATCCTAGGCAGACCCTTCTTGGCAACTACCAACGCTCAGATCAATTGCAGAGACAAAATCGTAAGCATGACCTTCGGTAACAGGGAGTTTAACTTAGACATTCGTTCTAATGCTTTTACATAGTTTAGTAAAGTTAAATGTCCTAAACCAGGTACTAGTAACAAATGTCCCCCTCGGTCCAGGTGGATGAGGGTGGCACAAAAGATAAAAGTGTTGTGGTTGATAGGTCTGAGTTGAAGAATATGATCAACACGGTAGGGGATGTAGTAAACCCCAAGTGTGGGGAAGTTGGAATACAAGTGGGAAAGCCACCATGGAAACCTCAGGTGGAAAGTGCAAGTAATTATACCAGATTAGGAACATGACCATCAAGGTCACCAGGGGGTCAAAGAAACCTCCTAAGTTCATCAGGACTTCATATGAAATGGGTGACTCTTGGGTAATGCGGGGTGAAGAAGAAATCACGGCTGGAGAACACATGCAGAATCTGAACCTGAATGGTAATGACTACCAAAGGGCATGTGGAGTAGCATTTGGCAAGGAATTTGTGTTCCAGCCATAGTATCATCAGTGAGGTACACCGCGTCTGGCTGAAGACGCTAAACTTAGCGCTCTTGGGAGGCAATATAAGGTTATTTAGTTTAATTTCTTGTCTAGTTAAATGAACGTTGTGGGTGTGTTGCCTACAAAACCCTCATGAGACTGAACTCGTCTTCTCGGGCTACTGAGGGGTTTAAAAGGCTTGTTGCATACGCTAAATGCATCCGTGATTCCTACGAAAGTGAGTTAGGACTTTATTTCTTTATTTTCCTTTATTTGTATGCAATTGGCCAAGGGTGGGGACGTCTCTGGGGAGATCATGGTTGAAATGAGTGTAATTGAGGACAATACACAAACCTGTGGGGGTAGGATGCCGTTGTAGAGTCTGTAAGAAATTATACAAGGTTTCGGTCTTTTCGGTATAGTTTTGTGTTTTTCTAAGTTTTTGCAAGGATTCGTGGCCATTTGGGGGAGAAAAATCATTAGGAATGACGTCCAGGTATGTATGAACAACAATGAAGGGTTGGAACAAGTTTTGGAAACAGTTGAAAAAATGAGTTTTGAGATTGAAAATTTTTCTAAGGCAAAAACTCAAAAATCCGTCTTAACTTTTTGTCATCAATAGCTCCTCACGGTACGCGAGAGCTTCAGGCCTAGTCCTCACGGTACACGAGAGACAGAAGAAGGGGTCGGGTAACTGTTTGTCCCTCTCGGTACGCGAGGGAGTTTCATCTGGTCCTCGTGGTACGCGAGAGACCATGGTTGGCCATTTTTCCCTAATTTTTATTTTTGTAATTTTGAGTCATGACGAGTCCGTCGGGTCTTTTATTTTTGTTTTTGCGTCTTTATATTGAGTCAGTTTGACGCTCTTGGGTTTATTTCGAGGTTATCTTTGCAGGTTTCGATTGATCTGCCCATACTCAATCTCCATTAGGGTGGTGATTTTTGACTTTCACTTGATTCATGTGTACAAGGCAGCCCATGAGCAGATTTTCACGGCGATCGCGAATGAAATACAGCTCGGGGTGTGTCGAACGGCCCGACGAGGGTAACCCTGACGAGGGTGCAGTGATGCGGTATGTGTTTGTGTGCATATATATGTATTGAATTTCATACAAGTGTGGAGTTATATTTATTATGCGTGCAATAATAATTAATGTGATGTGTAGATGATATTAATGAGACGAGTAGAGTTAGATTGACCGTTGTGTTGGTATTATGATGTGGTGTTTATAACTGTCGTGTCAAATGAAGTGTGAGAGCCTTGGTCATGGCTGAGTAAGTCGGTGTCTAGGGATTTGTGGTGTTAACCAGGTTTTCTTACTAACATGGGTCGTAGATTACGAGTAACCAGGGTAGTAAGATTGATTTATGTCAGTGAAGTTTAGGAGGTTATGATTGTTGGATGAGTCTAGGTGGTGAGCCTTTTGGGATATCATAAGATAACAGGGGTTATCTCTATGATAATAAATTATAAAACTCTTTGATAAGGACCGGAGGGTCCTGAGTAAAGTTTAAAGAACTTTTGTGACGAGCTGGCTTTTAATTAAATTAAACTATTAGAACTCACTCAGCGTAGCTGCCTTTGTATGTACGTTAGATTGTGATGCAGGTGAGCTTTGGAGTCGACGTATCTTGGCTTGGGAGCGGTGCTACTCGGATTGGTGTGTAGACATTCGTGAGGTAAACTTAATGACAATAACGACATTAAATAGTAATTATTGTTTTTAGAAAGACTTACGCTGTAGTTTGATTAATAATACAAGTATTTTAAAGAGAATAACCAGGTATGAGAACCAACTATAGGATGCCCGGGTTGGGGTCTTACAAGTTGGTATCAGAGCCGTGGTTTAAGAGAAAATCGGTGTTTTTACTAAAATAAGATACCTTAACTTAAACAGAAAATGGGACGAGGGTTAAACGAATACCACCACTAGTAACCACGAGCCAAGAGGAACGTCTTTTAACTTATGCATTAATTGTTAGAATGTTAATTGTGTAGTGTAACACTACGTGGAGTTGTGTGGTGTGATTAAGTGAGATTATGTGTGAGTTGAGTAATGTGGAGTAGAATTAATTGTAACTATATGACATAGCTTGGTGTGTCGGCATGGTTTAGTGATTTTGTGTGTAACTATGTGTGGTGTGAAATTGTGATAAATATGATAATTGTTAGACTGTTGCGTGGTGCTATGTGAGTTGTGTGGATGCATGTGCATTCGGGGTGTGTGAAAGGTGGAAAGTTAGTGAGAGTATGACGGGAAAGGTTTAGAATCTGAGCCGTAATGTGGACCACCAAATTGCCTTTGATCACCATGATTTGGCAGTCTAAGATTCATATTCTGAATTTGTGCCCATAGTAATCACTCCAACGTTCTATCTTGAGTAGGATTAGGTGGCTAAGACAGAGCGTACGAGATTTGACAAGCGTGGAACTCTTACTAAGAGGAATGCAGATCGACAAGTTAAGCCGACGGCTGATATAGAGGGAACATACAGTGACATGGGAGTAGTGACGGCGCTTCCCGCATTGAGTATGACTTGAGCTGCGGTCGGCGACATGCCGCATGGTGCTTTAATTGGTGGGACTGGATGGAAAAGGAGGGCGGTGTCAGCAGTGCGTGATTTCCCTCCATGATGTGGACCTGTATGGCTGAGAGATCGACTTGCGACAGCTACCGGAGCTCTTTCTCAAGAAGACCTGACAAATGACCCGGGATCTGATGAGGAGGAACTAGAGAATGACACGGCAGATACACCTGATGTGTTCCAGTTGTGATTTTGCGAGCGTTATTTAAGACATTTGACTTCTTGATAACTTTTGGATGTGACGGTTGTCACGAGAGATTGCAGAGTGATTTGACATTCTGACTGATTAGACGTTTACATGGTGTGGTTTTTAATTCAAATGTTGACTATTTGATTTTTACATTTATTGTGAGTCTTACCGCACATCAATTTGAACATATTTAATGAAATTGTGTTTGTGACGACGTGTGATTGTGGTTACAGTAGTGGGATATGTGCGGTATGGTGTGATTGTCTGATTCCATTCTAAATGACGTGAGTTAGCGTTATATGTGATCTTTGCTGTGATGCTAAAGCATGGTTTATTAGATGGTGTGGGTAGACCTGTATAGACATGAGTTTCGAATTTGTGTGTGTCTACGGTCTTAAGGTAGTGTCACCTACCTGCTAAGGTCTAGGTGATGTATTCAGGACGAGGTCCTATGGGGAGTTGTGAATATATATCTTTATTATGTGTAAATGTTCAGGACGAGGTCATGTGGGAGTTTATAGTCATATACCTTATGTCTATGTATAAATGTTCAGGACAAGATCCTTTGGGTAATTATGATATTTTTATATCTTGTGTGTGTGAGTGTGTAGAGTGATGAATTATGTCTAGACTGAGTAGTGTGTCGTTCTGAACCTCTGGTATGACCCGTGTGGGATACGGCCGTGTGAACTCTGTGTGAGTACGTGATGACACGTGGTAGGGGCCACCGTTATGGTGAGTAAGAGGTAAGGTTCAGCAGTTTGTGTGTCTAAGAATGGCGTGGTCAGGTCGTATGCACGTAGCTTTACTCAGGTCTAGAAGTTTGTGTGTGTGCACATGATGTGTGTTTAGAGTTTGGGGTTACTAGTACGAATGTAGAACATTGTGTGTTCTGTCGTTATGTTATGTCGGTGTGTGTCCTTGTAGTACACAGTGGGTCATGTGTAGGATGTTTAGACGATGTACTATGGTGGAGTACTTATACCTTTAATAATCTTCTCGGCATTTGATATACCGAGATGATGCGAGGAGTTTTGGCGTTTTCTAGACGATCGGCGAGGTGCTCCTGGGAGATGCCTATACTTATATCTCGGGAATTTGGAGCACGAAGCCAAGGGGTGGAATCGTGAGAGTTAATGATGAAAGCTTTTACGTGGACGCTTGATCAGAAATAGTTATAATGTGATCGAGATGATGACGCACGGAGTGAATGAAAGGACGAAAGGGCCTCCATGGGACACGTTCCATACGAAGAATTTGGTCGAGGTGAGATACTAGAGGAATAGGGGTGTTTTCCCCAAATGAGGTGATGGATAGCAGAGGCTTACGCTAGGACGGACCTCAGGTTCGCTCTCGATAATGATACGCGGTCGGTGATCACGTGGGAATGATAGGGTAACAACGAGGAAAGTCGGACGAAGGAAGAGTAAGTGCGGGATTGCACACAAGTGTTTGGAAAGAGAAGGCCTATGTTGGTAGATATTTGACTAGCCTAAAGGTGAGCTTCTGTGGAGCCCGGTTAAGGATAATGGGTTGGATATGTGTTTGAGATGCGAGAAACTTTTGAGAAAAACATCGAGAGCTGATGAAGCCAACTCTAGTTATAACATTTAGGGTTTTTCTCATTGCTTTGATTTGTGCAATAACATTATTTCAATCCCAGTTCTGGATCATTTAATTTTGATACATTAATTGTAAGTTGTGCATTTATATTTCAACATCACTATGATTATATGTAACATGATATATCTCTATATACACGCATTTATTTCATTTTATTAAGGAGTTAATTTGCATTATGGTACATATAAATAAATATGATTAATTATAAATACATGACAATAAACTTTTAATAAAACATATATGTAGATTCCCCTCTTTTATAAACATATAAGATATATGTACACCTATGAATTATTTAAATTCTAACTATATATATATATATATATATGTGTGTGTGTGTGTGTGTACTTTTACACTTATGTATATAATTAGTAACCTAAATAAATAATTGGATATATATATATATATATATATATATATATATATATTACATTTTTATAAAGCATTCAAACTCATAGTTTTAAATTTTTATAGATTTTACAAAAGGAACAAAATCAAATTTGTTATATAAATACACAAAAGGATTTAAAGAAAATGAACTTGGTTTGAACCCTCCCCCCCCCCCCCCCCAAACAAGTGAACCGCCACTTGATCTAATGAACCCCCTTTGGATACATTGAACTCTCAATTTGGACCCTTTGTGATTTAGAACCCACTCCACACAGATTTGACTCTTGAAAGTCAAACCGAACCAAAAGCCCCCAATTTCGAGCTTGAATCTGTCTCAATCCCCTGTAAATCAACATACGACGGTTTTACTAGGCCATGACGAGCTAATTACATCTTGAATCAATGAAATTGATTTCAAACGGCTCATAACCGTCCTCATTCACTCACAACTTCAATTCGGGCATTAAATCTGAAATTGGCCAATAAAACCGAGTACCACACCTTCATAACACTCATACTAAACACTCTAAACATTCGTTAGCATCGCAATACACCTCCGGAGCCCTGTCGAGTTCATAGATCGCCGAATCGGTCGTCCCTACCGTTCGCTCTCCACACGCAACCGATCGAGGTAAACTTGGTGTCTTTAGATTCGTCTCAGTCATCTGATCAAAAGCCCTATGGTCTAGGGATCGATCGTTGTAAAATCCAATCGATTGAGTGGCTAGGGTTTGGGGTTACGGGATGTGGAAGAAGAATGGTGGAGGGTTGGGTATTAAAATAATTGTGCGTCGGATATAAATCAAGGCATACGCGTAGGTTCACCGGTTAAAGCTCATGACTGTTAAGGAGGAGGTCGCGGGTTCGAATCAGCCCCGCACCTCGCCCCTTTTCTTTTACGCGTATAGAACCCGCCTCCCCCTTACCCTCTTGTTAAAATCATTTAAATCTACACTTAAACCACTACCAGGTCACTGGTCTATTGGTTTGCGCGTGGTGGTTTCTCCCCGGCAACCCGGGTTCGAGTCCTATGGCTCCTTTTTATTTTTAAAACATTTTTAAAACCTATTTTCAATCCAATCTTTTTATAAAATTTATTTTATAAACCACCCAAGGCTCGGGCTTACTCTGTGAGCAAAAATATTAACGTTTCAAATATAAAACAATTATTTAAGCATTTGAGAGGACTAGAGACTAATAATTTCTAATTAAAACTTATATAACTATTTATTTAAAACCTCTACGAGTTACTTTACTTACCCAATTATTTAGTACGACTTATGTCTTCTTTATATTTATTTAAATTAATAAAGAATTAATTTAGCCATTTAATTAATTGAAACATTACAATTTATTAACCTAATTATTTATATGTTCCGTTAAATATTGTTTAAACACTTATTCTTTTATTCGTAAGTAAACTAATTATATATATATATATATATATATATGTATATGTATATACACTTGTATATAAACTGGAATTAGCAAACAAAACACATTATTTACGATAAATAGATACACGTCTTTGACCTACCCCAATTCTTTTATACATTAGCCTTTTTAGAATTTTCATTGATACATATGTAATTTCGAACATAGGTTAACCTTATGGTTAACTAAACAACTTGTGCAACTACCCGTACTTGGGCATTCAAACTACAAATCCATTTTGAGTTTACATAGCCCTCTTTTTACACTTTTACATCTTTGGGGTAAACATGGTTACATTCAAACTATTTGCAACTATTACAATTCAAACATTATGATCATGTGTGTAATTTGTGCCTTATGCTTGAACACTATTTGTGCAAACAACATTTACTTACTTTTTGTGCATAGTGCAAGTGCAATCATTAACTCTGTACAAGCCGAAGGTATATGATGTGTTAGTATTTACACATCTTTTTGGCACAAAACTTCGCTCATTTAACGATCAATTCTTGGTTATATTCAACCTTTAGACACTTATTTGCTTCATTTCCTGTTTTGTAGTTTTTTGTGAAGCTTGGTAAACAAACAAGAAGATTCCAGGATAAAAAGTAAAGTTTTAGGGTTTATGTGATGGAGGCACGGTCGTGCCAAGCTTGCAAACCCTAGGCACAGTCGCGCCCACATCTTGCACGACCGCGCCAAGCCAAAAATCCAAGGCACAACCGTGCCTTGGCTCCCCACGGTCGCGTGTCACCTCGTGAGTCTTAACAGTTGTACGTCCTCGATCAGTGGTACCCAATGGAAGCTCAGGATTGGTCAACCCTCTGTCACACGGTCGTGTCAAGACCTAGACACGACTGCACCTTTGTACCAGGCACGGTCGTGCCCTCTCTGTTGGCACGGTTGTGCCTCCCCTTTTCTATTTAAACAGAACTTAAACTCTCATTCATGAATTCAGCAACCAGAATGAAAAACCCAATGTTCCAGCTCGTATTACCCTTGTTCCATCCACATTTCAAGCTTCTTGGAGAGGATACAACATCAAGAGGATCACCATACATCAACAACAACATCTAGGCTTGGAGGAGTGGTTTGATTCTTGTTTTCATATCGTGTTTCTCACTATTTTTCCCTGCTTATTTCTAATTTTGGTGCTCATGATGAGCTAAAACTCTTGTTCACTTTGGTTTAGATGAAGTTTAGATACATTTGACAACATTCATGGATTATTAGCAATTATTATGTTAATGTTATGACAACCGTATGATTATTCTTCGATGAAATTATATATTAGAGTATTTTGAGTTGTTTACAAGACTTGTATTTGTGTATACCATATTATGTTGAAAAACTTGTGGTTTATGCTTATATTTATGGGTTGGTTTATGTATTTATACTAGCTTATGGCATTTGACTAGTAATGGTGATTGAAGTCTTGTTTATGAATCATTATATTTGTATGTGTATCCCTATGCTTATGTTTGGAAAGACAAAGTGTTTGTTATTTTGTTTTATGTTTATCTAGGAATACACATTCTCCAAATTTATATAATCTTTGTATGAACATTGTATGCTGAAGAAATGCATATTGTTGCCTAATTTAAGCAACTTGAGGTGGGTAGTGTGTTGTTCATATTATCTTTCCAACTAGTTGTTGGATTAGTGTACCTTAATCGGAAGCTAGTTCAATCTTTATAAACATTGACATGAATGTTAAACACGTGAGCTTCATTGTATGACTTTAGGTGGTTCGTTTGTATAATTCATGCTAGCTTTCCGGATGGTCATTTGATTAAATATCTTTGATGAGAATTTAGTCAATTTATGTTTCATGTATTTGCCATGCTTCTATGAGTGTATTAAATGTATTCTAGATGGATTCGACACCGAAGTGATATTTTCTCCTAGATTGTTTGACTTGTGATCTTAGCTTAGTTTATATATTTGCATGCTAGTTAAGTAAAACAAACTCTTCAAAATATCTTTTTACCATCACTTGATTGAAGCATAGTTCCGGTCTATTATTGCATTTCACCGTGTCCACGGATTGATATCCGGTTCTTACCTTCACTAAATTACTATCCGACGGGTACACTGCCCGGTGTGTGTGTGTGATTAGTCTTTGGTGAAAATCCTTTTTAAAACTCAAATTGTGTGAAAAAATACTTACAAAAAATATATATATACACACATCAAGTTTTTGGCGCCGTTGCCGGGGACACGGTTTTACGAGAACGATTGGAATTAATTTTTAGTCATTTAGTATATATATTTTTTGTGCATATCGTGTTTTCTTGTTTGTTATTTTGCAATTTTTGTGTATAGATATTTTACATTTTACTTGTTATTTTTAGTTTCATTTGTATATATATACATTTTAGTTTTTATTCCATTTCATTTTTCATTTTTATTTTTTTTATTTTATTTTTATTTTTGTCTAACTTGTGTTTTCTTTGTCTTAGGTTCGAATATTTAAATCAAACTTGTCCTGCAGATTGTGTATGTTCTCCACTCCCGTCGAGGAGGTTCGTGAGCCGTCTTACGAGCCGGAGCGTGATCTTCATCGGAGAGTGTGAGCCCGTTCCCGATTTGTGGCCCGATTACTCGAGTTTGACGAGGTTGTTGTTGACAAGGTTGTTGTTGACGAAGTAGAGGAGATGGCGGGTGAGGATGCAGGTCGGACGCTTTCAGATTTTGGCAAACCGACACTTGATGGTTTGGAGTCGAGCATCAATAGGCCGACGGTTGGAGCACATCAGTTCGAGATCAAATCCAGCATTATACAGATGGTGCAGAACATGTGTCAATTCGATGGCAAGGATCACGAGGATCCTAATACTCATTTGGCCGGTTTCTTAGAGATTTGCGCCACTTTCAAAATTCGTGACGCTACCGACGATGCTATTCGGCTCCGGTTGTTCCCGTTTTCCTTACGGGATTGAGCCAAGGCTTGGTTACTGTCACTTCCCCCTAGGTCCATTAGTACTTGGGACCAGATGGCTGCTAAATTCTTAGAGAAGTACTTCCCTCTGGAGAAAACATTAAAGTTGAGGGCCAGGATTCTTTCTTTCCAGCACGACGACGGGGAGACGATCTATGAGGCGTGGGAGAGATTCAAGGAACTGATGAGTAAGGTTCCCCACCATGGATTGTTGAAGTGGCAGCAGTGTGAGACCTTCTACAATGGACTACAGATGACAGGGAAGCAGCTGATCGACGCATACGCGGGTGGAGACATTGGAACGAAGACACCCCAGGAGGCGTACGACCTACTAGAGAAGGTGGCATCGAAGAGCTACACTCAGCATACTTCCCAAGCGAGAACTCAGAGGTAGGGTGTCCATCAAGTGGATGGAATTACTTCTTTAGCTGCCCAGGTGGAAGCACTTTCCACTAAGATTGATCAGATGCACGTCCACAAGACCCAGCCCTTGTGTGAGTTTTGTGGTGGGGTGCATCCCACGAGTGCTTGTGAAGTTGGGGATCAGGGGGCCCACGAGCGGGTTGATTTCATGTCCAACCAGAATCGTCCCTAGAATAATCCCTACAGCAACACATATAATCCGGGGTGGAGGAATCACCCAAATTTCAGTTGGAAGTCTAGCAACAATAGCAAGCAACCACCCAGATTCACTCACCGCCCCCCATTCCAGCATCACTCCCACCAGTCTCAGGGACAGAGTTCCTAGTTTTAACCTCAACAGGCCCAGTTTCAAGGCCAGGGTTCTATTAGCGGTCCACCACCGGCACCTGAGGGTAAATCCAGTTTGGAGGACATGGTTGCACGGCTACTTGCCAACTCAGAGAGTCAGAATCAATTGGCAGAGAAGCAGAACTGTTACATGGAGGAGCGTTTTCACACGCATGAGACTGAGTTGAGGAATCAGAAAGCTTCGATCCAGACCATAGAGAACCAGGTCGGGTAGATCGTAAAGTTTCTTTCCGATAGACCGCCAGGTGGCCTGCCTAGCAACACTGAGCCCAATCCCAAGGCTCATGTGAAGGACATCACTTTGAGGAGCGGTAGAGGCACATGACCGGATCCAAAGGTTCCTATGCATGAGTCATCCGAGGAGGTGGTTGCGATTGAGATTCCTGATGAGACACCGCCGAGGGGTAAATCGGCGAGCACATCGCACCCTCGCGAGCCTGTGAGAGATTACACTCTCGCCATTCCATACCCAGGCAGATTGAAGAAACTGAATATGGAGGTGCAGTATGGTAAGTTTTTAGGGTTGTTTAAGCAGTTGCATATCAACTTGCCATTTGTGGAGGCTCTAGCTCAGATGCCTAAGTATGCGAGATTCTTGAAGGATATCCTCACGAATAAGAAGAAATTGGAGGAGTTGTCTCAGGTGACGCTGAATGAGGAGTGTTCGACGGTGATTCAGAACAAGCTACCGAAGAAGAGATGAGATCCGGGGAGTTTCACCATCCCCTGTTTGATAGGTAGCCTATCGATTAGCAATGCCTTAGCTGACCTTGGTGCTAGCATTAATCTCATGCCATATGCGGTCTTTGCTAAGCTTGAGTTGGGAGAACCTACACCGACACACATGAGTATCCAGCTGGCCGATCGTTCGGTCAAGTATCCGCGAGGGATAGTGGAGAATATGTTGGTTAAGGTTGATCGTTTTGTGTTTCCTGTAGACTTTGTGATTCTAGACATGGATGAGGACAAGAATGTCCCTCTGTTAGGACATAGTTTGTAATGACAAAAGCTTGTAATAGTTAGATTTTATGTCTTTATGTTTTTGTTATGTAAATGTCAAAAGTGTCAAGTGTTTTGCAAGTATAGCCTAGAGGCGAACTTGTTAAGTTCGCCTGGTCTATCAGAGGCGAACTTAATAAGTTCGCTTAGGTCTAACTGAGGCGAACTTGTTAAGTTCGCTTAAGCTGTTAGAGGCGAACTTAATAAGTTCGCTTATATCAGATCAGTTGGTTATATATTTGTATGTTTACAAAGTCAGTCATAACGAACTAGAACAAATCAGAGAGAGATCAGATTGAGTCTGTAAACAACATTGTGATTGGAATACAAATTGAGAAGTTTATTTACTTGCGTGTTTGAATTGTCTTTTATGCATATAAACATTGACTCGTTGGATTCCACACTCCGAGTAAACGTCACGTCTTATCATGAGATCGATCCGTAGACGCGCCATGGGGACCTACAAGTGGTATCAGAGCTTTTGCTCGTGATTCTTGTTGATTCTAGACGATTTTGTATGCAAATTGACATCAAATTCATCATTTTTGAGTTTTTCATTTCAATGGAGTTTTCAAGACTGATTTTGATCTGATTTGGTGTTTTTGAAGAGGATTATGATGAAATTGATCCGATAGAAAGCTTCTATTTGACAAATTACACATTCCTACGGTCCAATTTTGTTTAATTCCTTCAATTCAGTGTTTAATGATGATTTTTGAAAGTTCTTGGTTCGCGGCTGTGGTCTGAAGAAGTTCTTGATCAAGTTTCTGTTACGGCAAGCGAACTTGCTGAATTCTGTGCAGGCGAACTTGTCAAGTTCTCTTCTCACAGGGTTAAGCGAACTTATTTTAGGCGAACTTAATCAGATTGTTGAATTCTGATTTAAGCGAACTTATTAAGTTCGCTTCTCATTAAGTTCGCTTGAGTGACTTAGCAGGCGAACTTGTTATCTTTGCCTAAGGGTAAAGGAAGCTCAACACTTGGAAAATTTTTCAAGAAAAATGGCAAATATGGTTCAAGTCACGAATATGTTCAATTATGACAATGAGATCGGTACATCTCAAAAACCTCCGAAGTTGTTGAATCTAGCTGATTATTCTAATTGGAAAGATCGGTTTGACCAGTTTGTATCTTTTACCGATACTAGTTTGTGGATTCCGATTTTGGAAGGATATACGCATCCGACTTATTCTTGGATGGGACAGGACAATGTTCCAAAGCCGGTGTCAGCGTTAACTACTGAAGAGAAGTTGTTATTTGATAGAGAAAAGAAAGCAATGGCTAGCATTTCGATGTCTCTTCTAAAGGAAATATATCACAGTTTTAAACAGTTCAAGTCTTCTCAACAACTGTGGGAAGCATTACAGAAAAGGTGTAGAGGAAGTTTGGATGTGAAGAAGAGTAGAAAGGAGTTACTAAAGAAGCAGTTCCTAGTCTTTAAACATTTTCAAAACGAATCTTTGGATGATCTTGCTACAAGATTTTATCATCTTCTTAGTGAACTGGACAGTGCATCTATGGTATATGAGACTGAGGAAATCAATGATAAATTCTTGGAGGCTTTACCATCAAAATTTGATGTGTATACGGTTTTAATCAAAGAGAATATTAAGTACAAAACCATGTCGATTGAAGAAGTTCTAGGAAGATTCAGTCGCATGACATGAATATGAAGAAGAAAGAGACTAATATGGAGCATATCCAGGATCCCTCAATGTATTTTGCCAAATCTACTGGTAAGTCTAGTACTGGAGTGGCATTCTTTTCTGGTGATGCTCAAGAGTCTTCAAATGATCAGTGTTCTGGAGTTCCAATTAATTCTGGTCATTCAAGCCATTCTGGATTTTCTGCATCTACAGCTTCAACATCATCTGGATCTCATTTGAATCAGAAAGTTGCTGATGATTATCTTGCTATGTTTTCTTCATTCATGGCATCATATGAAAATTTCATTGGAGGTAAAATCCATGATCAACGTGCTCGTGTAACTCAATCAACAACAACGGTGTAAATAAACGCTTTGTATTTCCACCACAATATCAGGTTACAAGATTCTGTCTCTAATCAAGTCTACTCTGATATCGTCTCTTCTGTCTTGTGTTCTAATAATAGACTCTGTTATGTCTATTTATAAACTACTGTTCTGCACCAGGCGAACTTAATAAGTTCGCCTCTAATAGGCTAAGCGAACTTAATAAGTTCGCCTCATATAGACTTAAGCGAACTTATTAAGTTCGCCTCTGATAAACCAGGCGAACTTAATAAGTTCGCCTCTGATAAACCAGGCGAACTTAATAAGTTCGCCTCTGATAGGCTAGGCGAACTTATTAAGTTCGCCTCTAGCAGAACTTACACAGAATTTTATCAACAGTTACAAAACATGTCCTAACAGACACCCCTTTAACTGTTGCTAACAATTCTATCAATTACAAGTCAAAGACTCTAAGACTAAGACATAATATCTTCAAGCTCGTTGTCACCAGAATATGCTCCAACAGACTCCCCCTTGACAACAGCTTCAGAAGATTGTCATCCGTCTTCATATATCATCAAACACACTGTAGTCTTCGTCTTGTTCATTTGCACACTCTCTCTTTATTTCTAGAAGAAAACTTGGGAGAAGGACCCCTTGTCAACTTCTATCTGCAATATTCAGTTTTTGCAAAGGAGAACAACTAAGAATAACCAACAATTAAGATTTCCATGGAAATTTGAAAAATAAAATCTTTTTGGTTTTTCACTATATAAACTGAAATGTAAAATACAAAATCACATCTTTTTGATCGAACATCACGAGTAAGAAGATCATATCAGTATATATGAGATATCAATCACACATCTTGGATATAAAATCCATATAATATCAACTGGTATCCTATGTCATTCTTTCAAGCCTTGACCAATCAAACCAATATCTTTTAAGATTATCACACTCTATCTTTTCAAGACTTTCATATTGCATGTTATGATACGCGATAAACATTCAAAGAAAATAGGATCAGGCTATGACACACAAATTCAAATTGTCAATATTATAAGATTTGAAACTAAAGCATCTCATTCCCACTTTCTTGTGAGTTAAGGTACCATTTAAGTATGAAATACAACGTGTACCCCACTAGTATGCCAACAGAAAGTAAATGCATTATCTTCAAGACATATGAGATTTTACTAAAGATTATCCGAATTTCCAGAATGAGGAGACATCACTTAGCACATGAATAGCAGAATCCAAATTGGATTGTATAAGAATCAATGAGATTCAGAATCGAATGATTCAATGTCTTGGCTTATATATGTGGAATCATACGATTCAGGTAACTGGATCCAACTGTTATCTGGATTATGAATTCAATGGAATCAGTAAAGATGATTTATCAATATGATCCAAGGGCTAGTAAATGTTTGACAAATGTTGTCAAGTACATATCTTGATTATACTTCAAATTGCATGCTGTTCGGGACATGGGCACTGAAGCAAATCGAATGAATAGTGCTAAGGACATAACCCGAAACTGATCTCATAGGAAAATCTTTATTAAAAGCTATTATTCTTTATCTGATAGTGATCTTTTAACACACACACCCAGGCATAAAATGGGTTCAAATCACAGTTGTAACATATGAAATTATGTTTTCACACTACTAATGGTTCAGTGACGCTTTTAGTCTACTGACAATTCAAATTATATGCATACACAACACTAACATTTCCTATTTGTGCAGTCTCTGAAGTTTAGATCAAAACATATAATTCAGATATATTAACATAAAGCACCAACCAGTCAATCTAAGGTCATGTGTGAAAGAACATCCACTGATGTACTATCATCTCTTCTTATAACTTCAAGTAATGTCGATTTTATCTTTTTCAATTTGTTTGGCTTTTTTTAAAAATCTTTTTCAAAGAAAGTAAAATAAACGAAAATAAAATCTTCCATGAAAACATTTTAAGAAAAACATTTTACTTGGTTACTTAGGATTAAGCAATTCAATCAATTAAAAACTCAAACCGATGTAATCCTTTAATTAAATGTCATTGCCTTTTGTCAACACAGTTCTGTACTCCCCCTGTCCTGTAGACTCCCCCTCAACTAGTCAAATGGTTGCATCAACGACTTTATGCTCACCATCGTCATCCTAAGTTTCAGGTTATCATCTGGACTTTGTAAAACTCTTTCCAAAACATTGTGTGTGACATATTCTCCCCATTGAGCATCAAGTTGTTGAAACAAATAGATTCTCAGTGATCAACAACTTGGTACTCTTGCAGATGTCATTCCCTGTCATGTGCTAAGAAGAACCACTATTAACAACCAAAATGGTATTAATAGTCCGTCTTGGTAAATCCTGCACATCTAACAAGAAACATTAATTTGAAATTGGGACCCAAGCCATGGTAGTCATGGGTCCCAAGCCATGGTAGTCATGGGTCCCAAGCCATGGTAGTCATGGGTCGTCCATCTGTATCAAAATAATAAACCTCACTCCATTCACAATCGAATCTCTCATCGATTTTCGGAGATTGTTCCGACGAGTCAGGAACAGAAACTTTAGATTTCCAAACATACTTCTTTTCATTAATTTCTTTTTGCTTAAAATGTGAAGTGTTTGAACAAATTCTTTCATTTGACAATTGATTTGATTGTGAAAACTCTTGTTGTTCTAAAAGTTTTCTCAATCTTCTGTTTCTCCTCCGTATTTGAGGTCTAGAAAGCCTAACCTCATATTTTGAATTACCCTTTGGTGTATCATGAGGTTTAACCACATTTGGGTTAACATAAGGCTTACCATGAGTTCTTACCTTTTCTGGAGTAACATGTCGGTTACCTTTGACTTTGTGAGAACAATCAATCCGTATGTGACCCACAAGACCACAGTAAAAGCAAGATCTCTTCTCACTATATTATCTCATATAAGGAATCTTCACACAATAAGATGCACTTGAAGAAGATTCTCCTACATGAACTTCTTTTTGCTTTATTTTCTCTAGAACTCCAGATTTTGCAACAGGTTTTGATTCAGGCTTCATCTTCTCAGGAAATACATGTTTCTTTCCTTTATTTTTGTAGGGACAGGTCACCACAATGTGTCCTATCTCATTACAATGAAAACATGTACGCCTGGGTGTGTAATATGATATCATATGATAATATGATTACATCTGTGTGTTAAATTAAATATAATATGATTACATATGTGTGTTAAATCCATTATATGCCTGGGTGTGTGTGTAAAAGATAATTATCAGATAAAGAATATATGGTTATAAAGAATTTCATGAGACCAATATCGAATTATATCTTTAGCACAAATCTATTTCAGTTCACTTCACTGCCCATGCCCCGAAAAACATGCAAGGTGTTGTTGTTGAAACATATATTCGCCCTTGGATCAGTTAGATACATCATCTAGTGTGATTCCATTGAATTTTATCCAGATAATAGTTGGATCCTCATACCTGAATCTGTTGATTCTCATTAAACAGCCAATCCATTAGAATCTTATGATTCTGAATCATCATGATTCTTATATCCGTTGGGATCTGCTTTTATACTTGTGCTAAAAGAGATAATTTCATCTTGGAAATTGATCTAATCTTAACATTAACTGTATGTGTCTTGAAGATAGTGCAATTTTTTTTTGTTTGGCATATATGTGGGGTACACGATGTTTTTCATCTAAATGGTACTAAATCACATGAATTTGGAGAATAAACGCTTATAGTTTCAAATAATATAATATTGACAAATTTAAGAATTCATGCTTTATATTTCAAATTCGGTATAAATAAAAGAGCATTTTATAACCTGATCTTATTTATTTTGAAATTTATCGCGTATCATTTCCAATATTATTCAAATTGAATGAGTTTCAAAATGAAAAAGATGCAACGTGCACAAAATTGAGTTGAATGGTTTCATACTATAGGTTACCCTTTGTTATTGATAAAATGTGTGATGAATTAATTGAATACTGATATGATCTTCTTGCTCATGATGTTAATTCAAAAATATGTGTTTCTGTTTATACAGATAAAATTCAAAAATATGTGTTTCTGTTTGTACAGATAAAATCCAAAAAAAAAATGTGCTTTCGTCTGTATAGATAAAACTCAAAAAGATTTTGTTTTTTATTTTCCATGAAAATTCTAAACATTTATTAAAATTGTTCGGGATTGGATCGAATATGTGTTGCTGACGGAAGTTCAAGATTTGGCAGGTTGAAGTTGATAAAATTTTTGTTCAAGGCAAAAAGGTTGAAAAGCAATTAAGTTCGCCTGTGTACAGTGAAGCGAACTTAATATGTTCGCTTAAAACAGTGAAGCGAACTTAATCTGATTATCTGGGGTGAAGCGAACTTATCTTGTTCGCCGAAGGCTTGTTAAGCGAACTTAACAAGTTCGCCTAATTAAGCGAACTTAATGGGTTTAAGGATCTAGATCAGGCGAACTTGTCAGTTCATCGTCTTCCTCATTTTTAGGCGAACTTGACGGATTTTTTTCAAAATTTTTAAACGTTGTTGTTGGAGTTGTTTACCGTTTCTGACTTACTCCAAATTGAATTGCGAATTCAACCAAGGTATTTTCGTTGCATTTCATCCGATAAATTGAGAGCATTTGGTCCTTTTCATCTCGGTTTTACGTCGACACTTTCAACGGACGGTTTTGACCTAATTGTGACCGGTTTATAAAATTGATCATCCGATTTGGTTATAAATTGATATTCAACTGATTTTCATTGCTTATTCCTTAATTTCATACCGATTTGAATATTTTTTGCTAAACTGAGTTTGAATTTGAAACGCCACAAGTTCAGGCGAACTTGTTCCAAGCGAACTTGTCAGGCGAACTTAATAAGTTCGCCTCTTGCACTACTAAGCGAACTTATTAAGTTCGCCTAGGGGACAGTGAGGATTTGGACTTGTGAATTTTTTTTTGTTTGAAAATTTAAAAAAAAATATTTTTTTTTTGTTTTGTTTTGTTTGTACTCGTTATTTTTTCTAATATGTTTGTTGTCCAAATGTTTCAGATGGCTCGGCGTGTCGAATATAAACATAATCAAGTGGCATTGTTAGATCCCAACATGTCCGAGGCTGTGAATTTTCAAGGCATTATAGGATTTTTGAACAGATCACGTCTTCAAGTTGCTCTATCTGCTGATCCTTACATAAGCCTCGTGTACATACAGCAATTTTGGGATACTGTGCATCAAGATACGGACGTTGAACCTCATGTTCTTCGTGCCACTGTTAATAATACCGAGATTGCAATTTCTGAAAAGACGATTCGTGCTGCTCTTAATTTGGGTGGCAATGCTGAAGATCCATTATCTTATCCAGGCACTCTTATTATGGGTTGTTTTCAAAGAATGGGATATCGTGGGAAACAGAATGATACCCAAGCACGGAAAGGTGGATTAGTCGATGAATGGAGGTATTTCATGCATGTGATCATTCAATGCATCTCTCCTCTCAAAGCTGGTACCGATGGATTGAAGATGGCTCTTCAAACTGCTATGGTGGCCTTAACATTGAATAAGAGATTCAATTTTCCACTTTATTTCTATCGAGAGATGGTCATGCAGATAAATCCAGCTGAAGGTCAAGGATTCTTGATGTATCCTCGTTCAAATGATACTCAATCACCTTATTCCTGATCTTCCTCAACATCCAATAAGATTAACGTTGACTCCGATGTCAAAACGTATCTTTACCGACTGTACGAAGGTGAAACAACAGAATGCTGCATTGATTCCAGTCAATACTCCTTTGTTTGGGCACTTAATCAATCCTGATTATGTTGCACCACTGAATGACAACTGGTTTCATCCTGATGAAATTGTTCAAGCTCAAGGATTCAATATTCAACAACCACAACAGCAACAACCAGCACAACAACAAGTTCCACAACAACAGATACTAGTTCCACAAATACAAGTTCCCGTACAACCTCAAATTCCTATTCCTGAACATGTTCCCGCACAACCAGAAATACCTATTCATGAACCTGTTCAAGAGGAGGTCGTTCATGCACATGAACATGATTTAGGCATGAACATGGATGATTTCGTTGATGATGCTGTGAACTCGCCCATTCCAGAAGCTGAAGGGAATGTGGTGACTGATGCTGATTCTAGTTCAAGCTCAAGTGATACGATATTATCAGTTAATGAAAGCACTGATTCTGATGACTCAAGGGATTTTTCCTCAGGTCATTATGAATGGTTGGCTACAATTCCACTGGCTAATGCTGGCAAACGCATTAAATCTCAAGCCAGACGACCAAGAAGAAAGTCTGTTCGGGATCCTCCTTTCGGATAAGTACTTGGCAAAAGATCTTTGGTCGATGAGAATTCTGACACTGATAGTGACTTTACTCCAGATCCTAAGACTCAAAAGCTAATGTCTGCTGCGATTGCTGCTGCACAATCTTCTCAGGGAGTCGAGGATGCTAATTTTGTTCCTTCATTGATAGTTACTCCTCCAAGATCTAAGGATCCATCTCCGGTGATTTCTCCTGTTCCTCCAGTCATTCCTACTACTTCCAGTCCTTCTATTCCACAATCAACAACTGGTCCGTCCAAGCCTTCTGATTCTGACAGGATTACTTTCCTTGAATCTCAAGTGCTTACACTACAAGCTCAGGTAAACACTCTTGTGTCTACTGATTCACAACGGTAGCTGGTGATTCAGACTCAAGCTCAACAGATTGCTGATATGCAAGCATTAGTTTCCAAACTCGTTCAGCGTCTTGACGCTCAGGGGGAGTTGAGGATACTTGATACTTGTCACACAGAGTCTATTCAAAGACGTGATGATGAAGACAATGATCCTGCTGGAAATATTGAGGGTGATCGTCAATACACTGACGCTAATCCTATATCTAGGGTTCAGGGGGAGTCGACATCACAATCACTTGAAGGAAACAAAGACAAAGATACTTCTGGTACTAATGAAGAAGAAATTCTATTATTAGAGTTCTTTCAAGATTCAGAAGAAGAGGAAGCTGAAAAGATTGCATGTCTTGATGACATTGATGATTTATTCAATGACATGGAAGATGATATGTCGGATAATGAGATAGAAGAAGAAGAAATAGTAGAGATTGAAATAGAGAAAGATAAAGATAGTGTTACTTATGAAGGCTGTGACGGTCTTAAGGTGCCGTATAACTTCATCTAGGATGATGTTATTACTGAATTCACTTATGAAGGAGTAACAGATTCTATGGACTCTGTTGAAGACGTCACACTGCCTGATGATACAGCTGATTCAAAGATGGATACTGATGATGAAAATTTTCAATCCAATAAAGATGCTGAAACTGAAACTACTCACACTGAGTCTCCGAAGGTTAATGAAGAACTTGTAATATACAGAGATACAGGGATGACAAGAGAACAGTGGACAGAAGTTGTAAACAGTTGGATAAAGGTGCTTCCCAAGTCTCCAGCACAACCTGCTCAGAAAGAGAAATATGTGAATAAAGAGCAGTGTGTAGGAAGGATCATTAGTTGGTTCTATGATGATGAATCAAAATTATTTGTAATTAAACGATCTGATGGTGTTCAATAGTTAAAGCCAAGGATCAAATATTTCAATACCTTGCCAAGGTGAGAAATAAATGGTTTAGCTTCAAAGCCATTCATTAATAGATCGAAGAAAGGTTTGGCTGATGTAATAACAAATTTGATCAAGAAAGAAGGTAGTTCAGGAAAGTATGATCGTCTGAAACCACAAAAGGGAAAGACAGTGAAGAACACAGATCCAAAGACTGGGAAAGTGACCTGGAGATACAAGTATAAACCAGTGCGTGCTATTCACAAGATACCGTTAAAGAAGATTCCTCAAGACTTTCTTGGGAATATGAAATGGTGGTATGTTGACGTTAATACTGGTGAAGCAAGGATTGAAGATAAAGATAATAAGGTCATTGTGTGTTTCTATGACGCAATGAATCTTATTAATTTTTCAAAGAAAGATTAGAGGACGTTGCGAAAAAATGAGATCATGTACACTGATGTTTGGAGAGAACAAGGTTTTACAGTACAAAAGAGTTTTGGAGATATGCAGAAGATATGGTGTGCATGCTGGCATCAGACTACCGGATAACTGGAAGAGTTCAAGATAAAGACTGAAGACTATAGATCAAGCTAGTGTCAAGGGGGAGTCTGTTAGGACATAGTTTGTAATGACAAAAGCTTGTAATAGTTAGATTTTATGTCTTTATGTTTTTGTTATGTAAATGTCAAAAGTGTCAAGTGTTTTACAAGTATAGCCTAGAGACGAACTTGTTAAGTTCGCCTGGTCTATCAGAGGCGAACTTAATAAGTTTGCTTAGGTCTAACTGAGGCGAACTTGTTAAGTTCGCTTAAACTGTTAGAGGCGAACTTAATAAGTTCACTTATATCAGATCAGTTGGTTATATATTTGTGTGTTTACAGAGTCAGTCATAACAAACTAGAACAAATCAGAGAGAGATCAGATTGAGTCTGTAAACAACATTGTGATTGGAATACAAATTGAGAAGTTTATTTACTTGCGTGTTTGAATTGTCTTTTATGCATATAAACGTTGACTCGTTGGATTCCGCACTCCGAGTAAACGTCACGTCTTATCACGAGATCGATCCGTAGACGCGCCATGGGGACCTACAGTTGACACATTCCCCTAATTTATATAACCTATGTATGAACATTGTATGTTGAAGAAATGCATATTGTTGTCTAATTTAAGCAACTTGAGGTGGGTAGTGTGTTGTTCATATTATCTTTCCAACTAGTTGTTGGATTAGTGTACCTTAATCGGAAGCTAGTTCAATCTTTATAAACATTGACATGATTGTTAAACACGTGAGCTTCATTGTATGACTTTAGGTGGTTGGTTTGTATAATTCATGCTAGCTTTCCTAATGGTCATTTGATTAGATATCTTTGATGAGAATTTAGTCAATTTTTGTTTCGTGTATTTGCTATGCTTCTATGAGTGTATTAAATGTATTCTAGATGGATTCGACACCGAAGTGATATTTTCTCCTAGATTGTTTGACTTGTGATCTTAGCTTAGTTTATATATTTGCATGCTAGTTAAGTAAAACAAACTCTTCAAAATGTCTTTTTACCATCACTTGATTGAAGTTTAGTTCCGGTCTGTTATTGCATTCCACCGTGTCCACGGATTGATATCCGATTCTTACCTTTACTATATTGCTATCCGACGGGTACACTGCCCGGTGTGTGTGTGATTATTCTTTGGTGAAAACCCTTTTTAAAACTCAAATTGTGTGAAAAAATATTTACAAAAAATATATATATAGTTTACACACATCAGTATTCAATGATAGATCTGTTGAGTCTGACCAACCCACTCGGTTAGGGTGATTGTTATCGAAAACACTTAAGGATAACTGTCATGTTATTCCTATCAGTCACAAGGTTTGGTTGTGCGCCCCGGTTTAAACTATAGTGGTTCTCCATAATTGCCTTATTAATCCATGTATCATATGAATTGTACACAAACTTTTGATTACACTTGTTGTGCTAAAACCTATGTATGCTCAGTAACTATTTTAGTTGACTCTGTTTTCATCATGTTTCAGGTGCTAACAATTGAGAGTTAGGTTCAAGAGTCATCACGTAGGAAGTTGCAGGACCTAGTTAATAAATCAAACTTTGTTTAAAGTACTTTGTTCCCTATTTGTCTTTGTATTTAGGAAACAATTGTTATGAATTTGAGTTTAATGAAATATGCAACTTTAGTTTTGATCATGAGCTTATGAACAGTCTACATGTCCCACCTCGACGTATTCCGCCGTCGATTGGGTTGTGACAGATTGGTATCAGATCCATGGTTATAGGGAATTAGGTTATTAGAAATCCATAACCTAGACTATAACCATAAGACACCCATACTACATGCTATGTGTTGCCTTACTTGTTAGATTACTTACTAGTACTTCTATCCTAAGACTCTTATCATTCTTACCCCTACCTATGTCATCATCAAAATCCATAAAGCTCGTCAAGGCTTTAAATTCTAATAATTAGTAGGGAACATGTGCAATCTGGAAGGGTGACACCTGTATTCTAGGTTTTCTGTCTAGGAAAGCATTTCGTATAAATCCAAATCAACCAAAGGACTCGTATGCTTTCCTGGGAATTCCTGGGATGAATGTACACTTATAGGCTAAAGCATATCTTCCAAAAAATTTCATGAATTTAAATAACCTTGATAAGTCATAGTATTCAAATGGTTATATTACCAACAGAATACCACCCGAATATAATTATTCTTACCCTTGTGATGTTTCTTCTATGGTATGCATACCTGTCATGCCAACGAGACCAACAACAACAACAATGACCTTGCTGCCCTCCTTACTCAACTTGTGAACCAACTCACTCAGGCCAACAACAATAGTAATGGAAATGCTACTGGTGGAGGTGGTGGTGCCAACACGCCCCAATGCACCTTCAAACACTCTAACTCATGCAACCCCGTCGATTTATATGGTACTGAGGGAGCTACATGTCTCCTTCAGTGGTTTGAAGGAATTGAAAACACTTTCCTCAATAGTGACTGCCCTGACAATCTCAGAGTCCGTTATGCTACGAGCATTTTCCAGAAACAGGCGCTCACTTGGTGGAACGGTGAGAAAAGGAATAGAGGTGTTGATGTGGCAATGGCGTTGCCATGGGAGGATATGAAGAGACTGATGACCAAGGAGTTCTGTCATCGGAACAAAATGAAGAAACTGGAAGTTGAATTTTGGAATCTTACCCAAAACAGTGGGGAAAACTTGGTCTACCCAACTCGTTTCCATGAGATGAGTCTCCTGGTGCCACACATGGTCACACCTCTGTCTCGGAGTATTGAGAAGTACATAGGTGGACTACCTATGAGCATCCAGGACACAGTGTTGGGAAGAAATCCTGCCACTCTTGAAGACGCTATACGCCTAGCCGCCACGTTAATTGACAACCACGTGAAGGCAGGTACGTTGACAAGAAAGGGTACAAAGAAGGTCAGTGACTAGGCAACCCCATCTGAAACAGCCAAAGTGGATAAGCCCGAACCTTCTTTCCATAATAAGAAACGCAAGGCTAAGAACTTTGCTGTCGTTACCCCTGCTACACCCATCACCCAAGTTGCTCCTGTGGCTCAGAATCCTGACAGAATGCCATATGTAGGTGTTAATCCCTAATGTAACACCTGAAAGTATCATCACTACCCGACTGTACGGTGCCGTCTATGTACAAGTTGTGGGAAATATGGACATGTGGCTAATACTTGCCGAGCTGGAGCTCCTGTTGCCTAAGCCAATCCAGGAAACCGAGTCAATCCACCAGCTGCCAACCGATTTGTACCGGCTATTGCTAATGGGCGCGCTTGCTACGAGTGTGGTGACCCAAACCACTTCCGAGATCGTTGCCCAAGGTTGGTTAATGCAAATCAGGGTGGTACCGTGGGAATGCTTTCAACATAAACGCCAATCAAGCCCAAGCTAACAACGATGTTGTTAATGGTACGTTTCTCGTCAATAACCAATATGCTTCTATTTTATTTGATACCGGTGCCGATAGGAGTTTCGTGTCACACAAATTTGAACCATTACTTGCAAAAACATGAACTAATTTAGAGAAAACTTTTACCGTTGAAGTAGCGGATGGAAATCCCATCACAATTGACTCTATTGTCCACGATTGTTCTCTTGAGCTTAACGAACACAACTTCCCTGTCAACCTCATACCAATGCAATTGGGAAGCTTCGATATCATCATTGGTATGGATTGGTTATCCAACCACCATGCCAAAGTCATTTGTTTTGAGAAATGCATTCGAATTCCTCTTCCTTCGGGCGACACGTTGCGAATCTTTGGAGAGAAACCTAGTAGTGGACTCAAACTCATGTCTTGCACCATGGCCCAAAAGTACCTGCGAAAGAAGTATGTAGCCTTCCTGGCACATGTTGTGGAAAAGAAGGACAAAGGGAAGGAGATTCAAGACATTCCAATCATTCGAGATTAGGAACATGACCATCAAGGTCACCAGGGGGTCAAAGAAACCTCTTAAGTTCTTCAGGACTTCATATGAAATGGGTGACTCTTGGGTAATGCGGGGTGAAGAAGAAATCACTGCTGGAGAACACATGCAGAATCTGAACCTGAATGGTAATGACTACCAAAGGGCATGTGGAGTAGCATTTGGCAAGGAATTTGTGTTCCAGCCATAGTATCATCAGTGAGGTACACCGCGTCTGGCTGAAGACGCTAAACTTAGCGCTCTTGGGAGGCAATATAAGGTTATTTAGTTTAATTTCTTGTCTAGTTAAATGAACGTTGTGGGTGTGTTGCCTACAAAACCCTCATGAGACTGAACTCGTCTTCTCGGGCTACTGAGGGGTTTAAAAGGCTTGTTGCATACGCTAAATGCATCCGTGATTCCTACGAAAGTGAGTTAGGACTTTATTTCTTTATTTTCCTTTATTTGTATGCAATTGGCCAAGGGTGGGGATGTCTCTGGGGAGATCATGGTTGAAATGAGTGTAATTGAGGACAATACACAAACCTGTGGAGGTAGGATGCCGTTGTAGAGTCTGTAAGAAATTTTACAAGGTTTCGGTCTTTTCGGTATAGTTTTGTGTTTTTCTAAGTTTTTGCAAGGATTCGTGGCCATTTGGGGGAGAAAAATCATCAGGAATGACGTCCAGGTATGTATGAACAACAATGAAGGGTTGGAACAAGTTTTGGAAACAGTTGAAAAAATGAGTTTTGAGATTGAAAATTTTTCTAAGGCAAAAACTCAAAAATCCGTCTTAACTTTTTGTCATCAATAGCTCCTCACGGTACGCGAGAGCTTCAGGCCTAGTCCTCACGGTACACGAGAGACAGAAGAAGGGGTCGGGTAACTGTTTGTCCCTCTCGGTACGCGAGGGAGTTTCATCTGGTCCTCGTGGTACGCGAGAGACCATGGTTGGCCATTTTTCCCTAATTTTTATTTTTGTAATTTTGAGTCATGACGAGTCCGTCGGGTCTTTTATTTTTGTTTTTGCGTCTTTATATTGAGTCAGTTTGACGCTCTTGGGTTTATTTCGAGGTTATCTTTGCAGGTTTCGATTGATCTGCCCATACTCAATCTCCATTAGGGTGGTGATTTTTGACTTTCACTTGATTCATGTGTACAAGGCAGCCCATGAGCATATTTTCACGGCGATCGCGAATGAAATACAGCTCGGGGTGTGTCGAACGGCCCGACGAGGGTAACCCTGACGAGGGTGCAGTGATGCGGTATGTGTTTGTGTGCATATATATGTATTGAATTTCATACAAGTGTGGAGTTATATTTATTATGCGTGCAATAATAATTAATGTGATGTGTAGATGATATTAATGAGACGAGTAGAGTTAGATTGACCGTTGTGTTGGTATTATGATGTGGTGTTTATAACTGTCGTGTCAAATGAAGTGTGAGAGCCTTGGTCATGGCTGAGTAAGTCGGTGTCTAGGGATTTGTGGTGTTAACCAGGTTTTCTTACTAACATGGGTCGTAGATTACGAGTAACCAGGGTAGTAAGATTGATTTATGTCAGTGAAGTTTAGGAGGTTATGATTGTTGGATGAGTCTAGGTGGTGAGCCTTTTGGGATATCATAAGATAACAGGGGTTATCTCTATGATAATAAATTATAAAACTCTTTGATAAGGACCGGAGGGTCCTGAGTAAAGTTTAAAGAACTTTTGTGACGAGCTGGCTTTTAATTAAATTAAACTATTAGAACTCACTCAGCGTAGCTGCCTTTGTATGTACGTTAGATTGTGATGCAGGTGAGCTTTGGAGTCGACGTATCTTGGCTTGGGAGCGGTGCTACTCGGATTGGTGTGTAGACATTCGTGAGGTAAACTTAATGACAATAACGACATTAAATAGTAATTATTGTTTTTAGAAAGACTTACGCTGTAGTTTGATTAATAATACAAGTATTTTAAAGAGAATAACCAGGTATGAGAACCAACTATAGGATGCCCGGGTTGGGGTCTTACAAGTTGGTATCAGAGCCGTGGTTTAAGAGAAAATCGGTGTTTTTACTAAAATAAGATACCTTAACTTAAACAGAAAATGGGACGAGGGTTAAACGAATACCACCACTAGTAACCACGAGCCAAGAGGAACGTCTTTTAACTTATGCATTAATTGTTAGAATGTTAATTGTGTAGTGTAACACTACGTGGAGTTGTGTGGTGTGATTAAGTGAGATTATGTGTGAGTTGAGTAATGTGGAGTAGAATTAATTGTAACTATATGACATAGCTTGGTGTGTCGGCATGGTTTAGTGATTTTGTGTGTAACTATGTGTGGTGTGAAATTGTGATAAATATGATAATTGTTAGACTGTTGCGTGGTGCTATGTGAGTTGTGTGGATGCATGTGCATTCGGGGTGTGTGAAAGGTGGAAAGTTAGTGAGAGTATGACGGGAAAGGTTTAGAATCTGAGCCGTAATGTGGACCACCAAATTGCCTTTGATCACCATGATTTGGCAGTCTAAGATTCATATTCTGAATTTGTGCCCATAGTAATCACTCCAACGTTCTATCTTGAGTAGGATTAGGTGGCTAAGACAGAGCGTACGAGATTTGACAAGCGTGGAACTCTTACTAAGAGGAATGCAGATCGACAAGTTAAGCCGACGGCTGATATAGAGGGAACATACAGTGACATGGGAGTAGTGACGGCGCTTCCCGCATTGAGTATGACTTGAGCTGCGGTCGGCGACATGCCGCATGGTGCTTTAATTGGTGGGACTGGATGGAAAAGGAGGGCGGTGTCAGCAGTGCGTGATTTCCCTCCATGATGTGGACCTGTATGGCTGAGAGATCGACTTGCGACAGCTACCGGAGCTCTTTCTCAAGAAGACCTGACAAATGACCCGGGATCTGATGAGGAGGAACTAGAGAATGACACGGCAGATACACCTGATGTGTTCCAGTTGTGATTTTGCGAGCGTTATTTAAGACATTTGACTTCTTGATAACTTTTGGATGTGACGGTTGTCACGAGAGATTGCAGAGTGATTTGACATTCTGACTGATTAGACGTTTACATGGTGTGGTTTTTAATTCAAATGTTGACTATTTGATTTTTACATTTATTGTGAGTCTTACCGCACATCAATTTGAACATATTTAATGAAATTGTGTTTGTGACGACGTGTGATTGTGGTTACAGTAGTGGGATATGTGCGGTATGGTGTGATTGTCTGATTCCATTCTAAATGACGTGAGTTAGCGTTATATGTGATCTTTGCTGTGATGCTAAAGCATGGTTTATTAGATGGTGTGGGTAGACCTGTATAGACATGAGTTTCGAATTTGTGTGTGTCTACGGTCTTAAGGTAGTGTCACCTACCTGCTAAGGTCTAGGTGATGTATTCAGGACGAGGTCCTATGGGGAGTTGTGAATATATATCTTTATTATGTGTAAATGTTCAGGACGAGGTCATGTGGGAGTTTATAGTCATATACCTTATGTCTATGTATAAATGTTCAGGACAAGATCCTTTGGGTAATTATGATATTTTTATATCTTGTGTGTGTGAGTGTGTAGAGTGATGAATTATGTCTAGACTGAGTAGTGTGTCGTTCTGAACCTCTGGTATGACCCGTGTGGGATACGGCCGTGTGAACTCTGTGTGAGTACGTGATGACACGTGGTAGGGGCCACCGTTATGGTGAGTAAGAGGTAAGGTTCAGCAGTTTGTGTGTCTAAGAATGGCGTGGTCAGGTCGTATGCACGTAGCTTTACTCAGGTCTAGAAGTTTGTGTGTGTGCACATGATGTGTGTTTAGAGTTTGGGGTTACTAGTACGAATGTAGAACATTGTGTGTTCTGTCGTTATGTTATGTCGGTGTGTGTCCTTGTAGTACACAGTGGGTCATGTGTAGGATGTTTAGACGATGTACTATGGTGGAGTACTTATACCTTTAATAATCTTCTCGGCATTTGATATACCGAGATGATGCGAGGAGTTTTGGCGTTTTCTAGACGATCGGCGAGGTGCTCCTGGGAGATGCCTATACTTATATCTCGGGAATTTGGAGCACGAAGCCAAGGGGTGGAATCGTGAGAGTTAATGATGAAAGCTTTTACGTGGACGCTTGATCAGAAATAGTTATAATGTGATCGAGATGATGACGCACGGAGTGAATGAAAGGACGAAAGGGCCTCCATGGGACACGTTCCATACGAAGAATTTGGTCGAGGTGAGATACTAGAGGAATAGGGGTGTTTTCCCCAAATGAGGTGATGGATAGCAGAGGCTTACGCTAGGACGGACCTCAGGTTCGCTCTCGATAATGATACGCGGTCGGTGATCACGTGGGAATGATAGGGTAACAACGAGGAAAGTGGGACGAAGGAAGAGTAAGTGCGGGATTGCACACAAGTGTTTGGAAAGAGAAGGCCTATGTTGGTAGATATTTGACTAGCCTAAAGGTGAGCTTCTGTGGAGCCCGGTTAAGGCTAATGGGTTGGATATGTGTTTGAGATGCGAGAAACTTTTGAGAAAAACATCGAGAGCTGATGAAGCCAACTCTAGTTATAACATTTAGGGTTTTTCTCATTGCTTTGATTTGTGCAATAACATTATTTCAATCCCAGTTCTGGATCATTTAATTTTGATACATTAATTGCAAGTTGTGCATTTATATTTCAACATCACTATGATTATATGTAACATGATATATCTCTATATACACGCATTTATTTCATTTTATTAAGGAGTTAATTTGCATTATGCTACATATAAATAAATATGATTAATTATAAATACATGACAATAAACTTTTAATAAAACATATATGTAGATTCCCCTCTTTTATAAACATATAAGATATATGTACACCTATGAATTATTTAAATTCTAACTATATATATATATATATATATATATATATATATATATATATGTGTGTGTGTGTGTGTGTGCGTGTGTACTTTTACACTTATGTATATAATTAGTAACCTAAATAAATAATTGGATATATATATATATATATATATATATATATATATATATATATATTACATTTTTATAAAGCATTCAAACTCATAGTTTTAAATTTGTATAGATTTTACAAAAGGAACAAAATCAAATTTGTTATATAAATACACAAAAGGATTTAAAGAAAATGAACTTGGTTTGAACCCTCCCCCCCCCCCCCCCAAACAAGTGAACCGCCACTTGATCTAATGAACCCCCTTTGGATACAATTAACTCTCAATTTGGACCCTTTGTGATTTAGAACCCACTCCACACAGATTTGACTCTTGAAAGTCAAACCGAACCAAAAGCCCCCAATTTCGAGCTTGAATCTGTCTCAATCCCCTGTAAATCAACATACGACGGTTTTACTAGGCCATGACGAGCTAATTACATCTTGAATCAATGAAAGTGATTTAAAACGGCTCATAACCGTCCTCATTCACTCACAACTTCAATTCGGGCATTAAATCTGAAATTGGCCTATAAAACCGAGTACCACACCTTCATAACACTCATACTAAACACTCTAAACATTCGTTAGCATCCCAATACACCTCCGGAGCCCTGTCGAGTTCATAGATCGCCGAATCGGTCGTCCCTACCGTTCGCTCTCCACACGCAACCGATCGAGGTAAACTTGGTGTCTTTAGATTCGTCTCAGTCATCTGATCAAAAGCCCTATGGTCTAGGGATCGATCGTTGTAAAATCCAATCGATTGGGTGGCTAGGGTTTGGGGTTACGGGATGTGGAAGAAGAATGGTGGAGGGTTGGGTATTAAAATAATTGTGCGTCGGATATAAATCAAGGCATACGCGTAGGTTCACCGGTTAAAGCTCATGACTGTTAAGGAGGAGGTCGCGGGTTCGAATCAGCCCCGCACCTCGCCCCTTTTCTTTTACGCGTATAGAACCCGCCTCCCCCTTACCCTCTTGTTAAAATCATTTAAACCTACACTTAAACCACTACCAGGTCACTGGTCTATTGGTTTGCGCGTGGTGGTTTCTCCCCGGCAACCCGGGTTCGAGTCCTATGGCTCCTTTTTATTTTTAAAACATTTTTAAAACCTATTTTCAATCCAATCTTTTTATAAAATTTATTTTATAAACCACCCAAGGCTCGGGCTTACTCTGTGAGCAAAAATATTAACGTTTCAAATATAAAACAATTATTTAAGCAT
Organism: Smallanthus sonchifolius; assembly: GCA_023525975.1. Classification (NCBI taxonomy): domain Eukaryota; kingdom Viridiplantae; phylum Streptophyta; class Magnoliopsida; order Asterales; family Asteraceae; genus Smallanthus; species Smallanthus sonchifolius. The sequence continues at coordinate 19,005,013 of CM042033.1, forward strand.
TTGAGAGGACTAGAGACTAATAATTTCTAATTAAAACTTATATAACTATTTATTTAAAACCTCTACGAGTTACTTTACTTACCCAATTATTTAGTACAACTTATGTCTTCTTTATATTTATTTAAATTAATAAAGAATTAATTTAGCCATTTAATTAATTGAAACATTACAATTTATTAACCTAATTATTTATATGTTCCGTTAAATATTGTTTAAACACTTATTCTTTTATTCGTAAGTAAACTAATTATATATATATATATATATATGTATATGTATATACACTTGTATATAAACTGGAATTAGCAAACAAAACACATTATTTACGATAAATAGATACACGTCTTTGACCTACCCCAATTCTTTTATACATTAGCCTTTTTAGAATTTTCATTGATACATATGTAATTTCGAACATAGGTTAACCTTATGGTTAACTAAACAACTTGTGCAACTACCCGTACTTGGGCATTCAAACTACAAATCCATTTTGAGTTTACATAGCCCTCTTTTTACACTTTTACATCTTTGGGGTAAACATGGTTACATTCAAACTATTTGCAACTATTACAATTCAAACATTATGATCATGTGTGTAATTTGTGCCTTTGCTTGAACACTATTTGTGCAAACAACATTTACTTACTTTTTGTGCATAGTGCAAGTGCAATCATTAACTCTGTACAAGCCGAAGGTATATGATGTGTTAGTATTTACACATCTTTTTGGCACAAAACTTCGCTCATTTAACGATCAATTCTTGGTTATATTCAACCTTTAGACACTTATTTGCTTCATTTCCTGTTTTGTAGTTTTTTGTGAAGCTTGGTAAACAAACAAGAAGATTCCAGGATAAAAAGTAAAGTTTTAGAGTTTATGTGATGGAGGCACGGTCGTGCCAAGCTTGCAAACCCTAGGCACAGTCGCGCCCACATCTTGCACGACCGCGCCAAGCCAAAAATCCAAGGCACAACCGTGCCTTGGCTCCCCACGGTCGCGTGTCACCTCGTGAGTCTTAACAGTTGTACGTCCTCGATCAGTGGTACCCAATGGAAGCTCAGGATTGGTCAACCCTCTGTCACACGGTCGTGTCAAGACCTAGACACGACTGCACCTTTGTACCAGGCACGGTCGTGCCCTCTCTCTTGGCACGGTTGTGCCTCCCCTTTTCTATTTAAACAGAACTTAAACTCTCATTCATGAATTCAGCAACCAGAATGAAAAACCCAATGTTCCAGCTCGTATTACCCTTGTTCCAGCCACATTTCAAGCTTCTTGGAGAGGATACAACATCAAGAGGATCACCATACATCAACAACAACATCTAGGCTTGGAGGAGTGGTTTGATTCTTGTTTTCATATCGTGTTTCTCACTATTTTTCCCTGCTTATTTCTAATTTTGGTGCTCATGATGAGCTAAAACTCTTGTTCACTTTGGTTTAGATGAAGTTTAGATACATTTGACAACATTCATGGATTATTAGCAATTATTATGTTAATGTTATGACAACCGTATGATTATTCTTCGATGAAATTATATATTAGAGTATTTTGAGTTGTTTACAAGACTTGTATTTGTGTATACCATATTATGTTGAAAAACTTGTGGTTTATGCTTATATTTATGGGTTGGTTTATGTATTTATACTAGCTTATGGCATTTGACTAGTAATGGTGATTGAAGTCTTGTTTATGAATCATTATATTTGTATGTGTATCCCTATGCTTATGTTTGGAAAGACAAAGTGTTTGTTATTTTGTTTTATGTTTATCTAGGAATACACATTCTCCAAATTTATATAATCTTTGTATGAACATTGTATGCTGAAGAAATGCATATTGTTGCCTAATTTAAGCAACTTGAGGTGGGTAGTGTGTTGTTCATATTATCTTTCCAACTAGTTGTTGGATTAGTGTACCTTAATCGGAAGCTAGTTCAATCTTTATAAACATTGACATGAATGTTAAACACGTGAGCTTCATTGTATGACTTTAGGTGGTTCGTTTGTATAATTCATGCTAGCTTTCCGGATGGTCATTTGATTAAATATCTTTGATGAGAATTTAGTCAATTTATGTTTCATGTATTTGCCATGCTTCTATGAGTGTATTAAATGTATTCTAGATGGATTCGACACCGAAGTGATATTTTCTCCTAGATTGTTTGACTTGTGATCTTAGCTTAGTTTATATATTTGCATGCTAGTTAAGTAAAACAAACTCTTCAAAATATCTTTTTACCATCACTTGATTGAAGCATAGTTCCGGTCTATTATTGCATTTCACCGTGTCCACGGATTGATATCCGGTTCTTACCTTCACTAAATTACTATCCGACGGGTACACTGCCCGGTGTGTGTGTGTGATTAGTCTTTGGTGAAAATCCTTTTTAAAACTCAAATTGTGTGAAAAAATACTTACAAAAAATATATATATACACACATCAAGTTTTTGGCGCCGTTGCCGGGGACACGGTTTTACGAGAACGATTGGAATTAATTTTTAGTCATTTAGTATATATATTTTTTGTGCATATCGTGTTTTCTTGTTTGTTATTTTGCAATTTTTGTGTATAGATATTTTACATTTTACTTGTTATTTTTAGTTTCATTTGTATATATATACATTTTAGTTTTTATTCCATTTCATTTTTCATTTTTATTTTTTTTATTTTATTTTTATTTTTGTCTAACTTGTGTTTTCTTTGTCTTAGGTTCGAATATTTAAATCAAACTTGTCCTGCAGATTGTGTATGTTCTCCACTCCCGTCGAGGAGGTTCGTGAGCCGTCTTACGAGCCGGAGCGTGATCTTCATCGGAGAGTGTGAGCCCGTTCCCGATTTGTGGCCCGATTACTCGAGTTTGACGAGGTTGTTGTTGACAAGGTTGTTGTTGACGAAGTAGAGGAGATGGCGGGTGAGGATGCAGGTCGGACGCTTTCAGATTTTGGCAAACCGACACTTGATGGTTTGGAGTCGAGCATCAATAGGCCGACGGTTGGAGCACATCAGTTCGAGATCAAATCCAGCATTATACAGATGGTGCAGAACATGTGTCAATTCGATGGCAAGGATCACGAGGATCCTAATACTCATTTGGCCGGTTTCTTAGAGATTTGCGCCACTTTCAAAATTCGTGACGCTACCGACGATGCTATTCGGCTCCGGTTGTTCCCGTTTTCCTTACGGGATTGAGCCAAGGCTTGGTTACTGTCACTTCCCCCTAGGTCCATTAGTACTTGGGACCAGATGGCTGCTAAATTCTTAGAGAAGTACTTCCCTCTGGAGAAAACATCAAAGTTGAGGGCCAGGATTCTTTCTTTCCAGCACGACGACGGGGAGACGATCTATGAGGCGTGGGAGAGATTCAAGGAACTGATGAGTAAGGTTCCCCACCATGGATTGTTGAAGTGGCAGCAGTGTGAGACCTTCTACAATGGACTACAGATGACAGGGAAGCAGCTGATCGACGCATACGCGGGTGGAGACATTGGAACGACGACACCCCAGGAGGCGTACGACCTACTAGAGAAGGTGGCATCGAAGAGCTACACTCAGCATACTTCCCAAGCGAGAACTCAGAGGTAGGGTGTCCATCAAGTGGATGGAATTACTTCTTTAGCTGCCCAGGTGGAAGCACTTTCCACTAAGATTGATCAGATGCACGTCCACAAGACCCAGCCCTTGTGTGAGTTTTGTGGTGGGGCGCATCCCACGAGTGCTTGTCAAGTTGGGGATTAGGGGGCCCACGAGCGGGTTGATTTCATGTCCAACCAGAATCGTCCCTAGAATATTCCCTACAGCAACACATATAATCGGGGGTGGAGGAATCACCCAAATTTCAGTTGGAAGTCTAGCAACAATAGCAAGCAACCACCCAGATTCACTCACCGCCCCCCATTCCAGCATCACTCCCACCAGTCTCAGGGACAGAGTTCCTAGTTTTAACCTCAACAGGCCCAGTTTCAAGGCCAGGGTTCTATTAGCGGTCCACCACCGGCACCTGAGGGTAAATCCAGTTTGGAGGACATGGTTGCACGGCTACTTGCCAACTCAGAGAGTCAGAATCAATTGGCAGAGAAGCAGAACTGTTACATGGAGGAGCGTTTTCACACGCATGAGACTGAGTTGAGGAATCAGAAAGCTTCGATCCAGACCATAGAGAACCAGGTCGGGCAGATCGTAAAGTTTCTTTCCGATAGACCGCCAGGTGGCCTGCCTAGCAACACTGAGCCCAATCCCAAGGCTCATGTGAAGGACATCACTTTGAGGAGCGGTAGAGGCACATGACCGGATCCAAAGGTTCCTATGCATGAGTCATCCGAGGAGGAGGTTGCGATTGAGATTCCTGATGAGACACCGCCGAGGGGTAAATCGGCGAGCACATCGCACCCTCGCGAGCCTGTGAGAGATTACACTCTCGCCATTCCATACCCAGGCAGATTGAAGAAACTGAATATGGAGGTGCAGTATGGTAAGTTTTTAGGGTTGTTTAAGCAGTTGCATATCAACTTGCCATTTGTGGAGGCTCTAGCTCAGATGCCTGGGAGGCAATATAAGGTTATTTAGTTTAATTTCTTGTCTAGTTAAATGAACGTTGTGGGTGTGTTGCCTACAAAACCCTCATGAGACTGAACTCGTCTTCTCGGGCTACTGAGGGGTTTAAAAGGCTTGTTGCATACGCTAAATGCATCCGTGATTCCTACGAAAGTGAGTTAGGTCTTTATTTCTTTATTTTCCTTTATTTGTATGCAATTGGCCAAGGGTGGGGATGTCTCTGGGGAGATCATGGTTGAAATGAGTGTAATTGAGGACAATACACAAACCTGTGGGGGTAGGATGCCGTTGTAGAGTCTGTAAGAAATTTTACAAGGTTTCGGTCTTTTCGGTATAGTTTTGTGTTTTTCTAAGTTTTTGCAAGGATTCGTGGCCATTTGGGGGAGAAAAATCATCAGGAATGACGTCCAGGTATGTATGAACAACAATGAAGGGTTGGAACAAGTTTTGGAGACAGTTGAAAAAATGAGTTTTGAGATTGAAAATTTTTCTAAGGCAAAAACTCAAAAATCCGTCTTAACTTTTTGTCATCAATAGCTCCTCACGGTACGCGAGAGCTTCAGGCCTAGTCCTCACGGTACACGAGAGACAAAAGAAGGGGTCAGGTAACTGTTTGTCCCTCTCGGTACGCGAGGGAGTTTCATCTGGTCCTCGTGGTACGCGAAAGACCATGGTTGGCCATTTTTCCCTAATTTTTATTTTTGTAATTTTGAGTCATGACGAGTCCGTCGGGTCTTTTATTTTTGTTTTTGCGTCTTTATATTGAGTCAGTTTGACGCTCTTGGGTTTATTTCGAGGTTATCTTTGCAGGTTTCGATTGATCTGCCCATACTCAATCTCCATTAGGGTGGTGATTTTTGACTTTCACTTGATTCATGTGTACAAGGCAGCCCATGAGCAGATTTTCACGGCGATCGCGAATGAAATGCAGCTCGGGGTGTGTCGAATGGCCCGACGAGGGTAACCCTGACGAGGGTGCAGTGATGCGGTATGTGTTTGTGTGCATATATATGTATTGAATTTCATACAAGTGTGGAGTTATATTTATTATGCGTGCAATAATAATTAATGTGATGTGTAGATGATATTAATGAGACGAGTAGAGTTAGATTGACCGTTGTGTTGGTATTATGATGTGGTGTTTATAACTGTCGTGTCAAATGAAGTGTGAGAGCCTTGGTCATGGCTGAGTAAGTCGGTGTCTAGGGATTTGTGGTGTTAACCAGGTTTTCTTACTAACATGGGTCGTAGATTACGAGTATCCAGGGTAGTAAGATTGATTTATGTCAGTGAAGTTTAGGAGGTTATGATTGTTGGATGAGTCTAGGTGGTGAGCCTTTTGGGATATCATAAGATAACAGGGGTTATCTCTATGATAATAAATTATAAAACTCTTTGATAAGGACCGGAGGGTCCTGAGTAAAGTTTAAAGAACTTTTGTGACGAGCTGGCTTTTAATTAAATTAAACTATTAGAACTCACTCAGCGTAGCTGCCTTTGTATGTACGTTAGATTGTGATGCAGGTGAGCTTTGGAGTCGACGTATCTTGGCTTGGGAGCGGTGCTACTCGGATTGGTGTGTAGACATTCGTGAGGTAAACTTAATGACAATAACGACATTAAATAGTAATTATTGTTTTTAGAAAGACTTACGCTGTAGTTTGATTAATAATACAAGTATTTTAAAGAGAATAACCAGGTATGAGAACCAACTATAGGATGCCCGGGTTGGGGTCTTACAAGTTGGTATCAGAGCCGTGGTTTAAGAGAAAATCGGTGTTTTTACTAAAATAAGATACCTTAACTTAAACAGAAAATGGGACGAGGGTTAAACGAATACCACCACTAGTAACCACGAGCCAAGAGGAACGTCTTTTAAGTTATGCATTAATTGTTAGAATGTTAATTGTGTAGTGTAACACTACGTGGAGTTGTGTGGTGTGATTAAGTGAGATTATGTGTGAGTTGAGTAATGTGGAGTAGAATTAATTGTAACTATATGACATAGCTTGGTGTGTCGGCATGGTTTAGTGATTTTGTGTGTAACTATGTGTGGTGTGAAATTGTGATAAATATGATAATTGTTAGACTGTTGCGTGGTGCTATGTGAGTTGTGTGGATGCATGTGCATTCGGGGTGTGTGAAAGGTGGAAAGTTAGTGAGAGTATGACGGGAAAGGTTTAGAATCTGAGCCGTAATGTGGACCACCAAATTGCCTTTGATCACCATGATTTGGCAGTCTATGATTCATATTCTGAATTTGTGCCCATAGTAATCACTCCAACGTTCTATCTTGAGTAGGATTAGGTGGCTAAGACAGAGCGTACGAGATTGGACAAGCGTGGAACTCTTACTAAGAGGAATGCAGATCGACAAGTTAAGCCGACGGCTGATATAGAGGGAACATACAGTGACATGGGAGTAGTGACGGCGCTTCCCGCATTGAGTATGACTTGAGCTGCGGTCGGCGACATGCCGCATGGTGCTTTAATTGGTGGGACTGGATGGAAAAGGAGGGCGGTGTCAGCAGTGCGTGATTTCCCTCCATGATGTGGACCTGTATGGCTGAGAGATCGACTTGCGACAGCTACCGAAGCTCTTTCTCAAGAAGACCTGACAAATGACCCGGGATCTGATGAGGAGGAACTAGAGAATGACACGGCAGATACACCTGATGTGTTCCAGTTGTGATTTTGCGAGCGTTATTTAAGACATTTGACTTCTTGATAACTTTTGGATGTGACGGTTGTCACGAGAGATTGCAGAGTGATTTGACATTCTGACTGATTAGACGTTTACATGGTGTGGTTTTTAATTCAAATGTTGACTATTTGATTTTTACATTTATTGTGAGTCTTACCGCACATCAATTTGAACATATTTAATGAAATTGTGTTTGTGACGACGTGTGATTGTGGTTACAGTAGTGGGATATGTGCGGTATGGTGTGATTGTCTGATTCCATTCTAAATGACGTGAGTTAGCGTTATATGTGATCTTTGCTGTGATGCTAAAGCATGGTTTATTAGATGGTGTGGGTAGACCTGTATAGACATGAGTTTCGAATTTGTGTGTGTCTACGGTCTTAAGGTAGTGTCACCTACCTGCTAAGGTCTAGGTGATGTATTCAGGACGAGGTCCTATGGGGAGTTGTGAATATATATCTTTATTATGTGTAAATGTTCAGGACGAGGTCATGTGGGAGTTTATAGTCATATACCTTATGTCTATGTATAAATGTTCAGGACAAGATCCTTTGGGTAATTATGATATTTTTATATCTTGTGTGTGTGAGTGTGTAGAGTGATGAATTATGTCTAGACTGAGTAGTGTGTCGTTCTGAACCTCTGGTATGACCCGTGTGGGATACGGCCGTGTGAACTCTGTGTGAGTAAGTGATGACACGTGGTAGGGGCCACCGTTATGGTGAGTAAGAGGTAAGGTTCAGCAGTTTGTGTGTCTAAGAATGGCGTGGTCAGGTCGTATGCACGTAGCTTTACTCAGGTCTAGAAGTTTGTGTGTGTGCACATGATGTGTGTTTAGAGTTTGGGGTTACTAGTACGAATGTAGAACATTGTGTGTTCTGTCGTTATGTTATGTCGGTGTGTGTCCTTGTAGTACACAGTGGGTCATGTGTAGGATGTTTAGACGATGTACTATGGTGGAGTACTTATACCTTTAATAATCTTCTCGGCATTTGATATACCGAGATGATGCGAGGAGTTTTGGCGTTTTCTAGACGATCGGCGAGGTGCTCCTGGGAGATGCCTATACTTATATCTCGGGAATTTGGAGCACGAAGCCAAGGGGTGGAATCGTGAGAGTTAATGATGAAAGCTTTTACGTGGACGCTTGATCAGAAATAGTTATAATGTGATCGAGATGATGACGCACGGAGTGAATGAAAGGACGAAAGGGCCTCCATGGGACACGTTCCATACGAAGAATTTGGTCGAGGTGAGATACTAGAGGAATAGGGGTGTTTTCCCCAAATGAGGTGATGGATAGCAGAGGCTTACGCTAGGACGGACCTCAGGTTCGCTCTCGATAATGATACGCGGTCGGTGATCACGTGGGAATGATAGGGTAACAACGAGGAAAGTGGGACGAAGGAAGAGTAAGTGCGGGATTGCACACAAGTGTTTGGAAAGAGAAGGCCTATGTTGGTAGATATTTGACTAGCCTAAAGGTGAGCTTCTGTGGAGCCCGGTTAAGGCTAATGGGTTGGATATGTGTTTGAGATGCGAGAAACTTTTGAGAAAAACATCGAGAGCTGATGAAGCCAACTCTAGTTATAACATTTAGGGTTTTTCTCATTGCTTTGATTTGTGCAATAACATTATTTCAATCCCAGTTCTGGATCATTTAATTTTGATACATTAATTGCAAGTTGTGCATTTATATTTCAACATCACTATGATTATATGTAACATGATATATCTCTATATACACGCATTTATTTCATTTTATTAAGGAGTTAATTTGCATTATGGTACATATAAATAAATATGATTAATTATAAATACATGACAATAAACTTTTAATAAAACATATATGTAGATTCCCCTCTTTTATAAACATATAAGATATATGTACACCTATGAATTATTTAAATTCTAACTATATATATATATATATATATATATATATGTGTGTGTGTGTGTGTGTGTACTTTTACACTTATGTATATAATTAGTAACCTAAATAAATAATTGGATATATATATATATATATATTACATTTTTATAAAGCATTCAAACTCATAGTTTTAAATTTTTATAGATTTTACAAAAGGAACAAAATCAAATTTGTTATATAAATACACAAAAGGATTTAAAGAAAATGAACTTGGTTTGAACCCTCCCCCCCCCCCCCCAAACAAGTGAACCGCCACTTGATCTAATGAACCCCCTTTGGATACAATTAACTCTCAATTTGGACCCTTTGTGATTTAGAACCCACTCCACACAGATTTGACTCTTGAAAGTCAAACCGAACCAAAAGCCCCCAATTTCGAGCTTGAATCTGTCTCAATCCCCTGTAAATCAACATACGACGGTTTTACTAGGCCATGACGAGCTAATTACATCTTGAATCAATGAAAGTGATTTAAAACGGCTCATAACCGTCCTCATTCACTCACAACTTCAATTCGGGCATTAAATCTGAAATTGGCCTATAAAACCGAGTACCACACCTTCATAACACTCATACTAAACACTCTAAACATTCGTTAGCATCCCAATACACCTCCGGAGCCCTGTCGAGTTCATAGATCGCCGAATCGGTCGTCCCTACCGTTCGCTCTCCACACGCAACCGATCGAGGTAAACTTGGTGTCTTTAGATTCGTCTCAGTCATCTGATCAAAAGCCCTATGGTCTAGGGATCGATCGTTGTAAAATCCAATCGATTGGGTGGCTAGGGTTTGGGGTTACGGGATGTGGAAGAAGAATGGTGGAGGGTTGGGTATTAAAATAATTGTGCGTCGGATATAAATCAAGGCATACGCGTAGGTTCACCGGTTAAAGCTCATGACTGTTAAGGAGGAGGTCGCGGGTTCGAATCAGCCCCGCACCTCGCCCCTTTTCTTTTACGCGTATAGAACCCGCCTCCCCCTTACCCTCTTGTTAAAATCATTTAAACCTACACTTAAACCACTACCAGGTCACTGGTCTATTGGTTTGCGCGTGGTGGTTTCTCCCCGGCAACCCGGGTTCGAGTCCTATGGCTCCTTTTTATTTTTAAAACATTTTTAAAACCTATTTTCAATCCAATCTTTTTATAAAATTTATTTTATAAACCACCCAAGGCTCGGGCTTACTCTGTGAGCAAAAATATTAACGTTTCAAATATAAAACAATTATTTAAGCATTTGAGAGGACTAGAGACTAATAATTTCTAATTAAAACTTATATAACTATTTATTTAAAACCTCTACGAGTTACTTTACTTACCCAATTATTTAGTACGACTTATGTCTTCTTTATATTTATTTAAATTAATAAAGAATTAATTTAGCCATTTAATTAATTGAAACATTACAATTTATTAACCTAATTATTTATATGTTCCGTTAAATATTGTTTAAACACTTATTCTTTTATTCGTAAGTAAACTAATTATATATATATATATATGTATATGTATATACACTTGTATATAAACTGGAATTAGCAAACAAAACACATTATTTACGATAAATAGATACACGTCTTTGACCTACCCCAATTCTTTTATACATTAGCCTTTTTAGAATTTTCATTGATACATATGTAATTTCGAACATAGGTTAACCTTATGGTTAACTAAACAACTTGTGCAACTACCCGTACTTGGGCATTCAAACTACAAATCCATTTTGAGTTTACATAGCCCTCTTTTTACACTTTTACATCTTTGGGGTAAACATGGTTACATTCAAACTATTTGCAACTATTACAATTCAAACATTATGATCATGTGTGTAATTTGTGCCCTATGCTTGAACACTATTTGTGCAAACAACATTTACTTACTTTTTGTGCATAGTGCAAGTGCAATCATTAACTCTGTACAAGCCGAAAGTATATGATGTGTTAGTATTTACACATCTTTTTGGCACAAAACTTCGCTCATTTAACGATCAATTCTTGGTTATATTCAACCTTTAGACACTTATTTGCTTCATTTCCTGTTTTGTAGTTTTTTGTGAAGCTTGGTAAACAAACAAGAAGATTCCAGGATAAAAAGTAAAGTTTTAGAGTTTATGTGATGGAGGCACGGTCGTGCCAAGCTTGCAAACCCTAGGCACAGTCGCGCCCACATCTTGCACGACCGCGCCAAGCCAAAAATCCAAGGCACAACCGTGCCTTGGCTCCCCACGGTCGCGTGTCACCTCGTGAGTCTTAACAGTTGTACGTCCTCGATCAGTGGTACCCAATGGAAGCTCAGGATTGGTCAACCCTCTGTCACACGGTCGTGTCAAGACCTAGACACGACTGCACCTTTGTACCAGGCACGGTCGTGCCCTCTCTCTTGGCACGGTTGTGCCTCCCCTTTTCTATTTAAACAGAACTTAAACTCTCATTCATGAATTCAGCAACCAGAATGAAAAACCCAATGTTCCAGCTCGTATTACCCTTGTTCCAGCCACATTTCAAGCTTCTTGGAGAGGATACAACATCAAGAGGATCACCATACATCAACAACAACATCTAGGCTTGGAGGAGTGGTTTGATTCTTGTTTTCATATCGTGTTTCTCACTATTTTTCCCTGCTTATTTCTAATTTTGGTGCTCATGATGAGCTAAAACTCTTGTTCACTTTGGTTTAGATGAAGTTTAGATACATTTGACAACATTCATGGATTATTAGCAATTATTATGTTAATGTTATGACAACCGTATGATTATTCTTCGATGAAATTATATATTAGAGTATTTTGAGTTGTTTACAAGACTTGTATTTGTGTATACCATATTATGTTGAAAAACTTGTGGTTTATGCTTATATTTATGGGTTGGTTTATGTATTTATACTAGCTTATGGCATTTGACTAGTAATGGTGATTGAAGTCTTGTTTATGAATCATTATATTTGTATGTGTATCCCTATGCTTATGTTTGGAAAGACAAAGTGTTTGTTATTTTGTTTTATGTTTATCTAGGAATACACATTCTCCAAATTTATATAATCTTTGTATGAACATTGTATGCTGAAGAAATGCATATTGTTGCCTAATTTAAGCAACTTGAGGTGGGTAGTGTGTTGTTCATATTATCTTTCCAACTAGTTGTTGGATTAGTGTACCTTAATCGGAAGCTAGTTCAATCTTTATAAACATTGACATGAATGTTAAACACGTGAGCTTCATTGTATGACTTTAGGTGGTTCGTTTGTATAATTCATGCTAGCTTTCCGGATGGTCATTTGATTAAATATCTTTGATGAGAATTTAGTCAATTTATGTTTCATGTATTTGCCATGCTTCTATGAGTGTATTAAATGTATTCTAGATGGATTCGACACCGAAGTGATATTTTCTCCTAGATTGTTTGACTTGTGATCTTAGCTTAGTTTATATATTTGCATGCTAGTTAAGTAAAACAAACTCTTCAAAATATCTTTTTACCATCACTTGATTGAAGCATAGTTCCGGTCTATTATTGCATTTCACCGTGTCCACGGATTGATATCCGGTTCTTACCTTCACTAAATTACTATCCGACGGGTACACTGCCCGGTGTGTGTGTGTGATTAATCTTTGGTGAAAATCCTTTTTAAAACTCAAATTGTGTGAAAAAATACTTACAAAAAATATATATATACACACATCAAGTTTTTGGCGCCGTTGCCGGGGACACGGTTTTACGAGAACGATTGGAATTAATTTTTAGTCATTTAGTATATATATTTTTTGTGCATATCGTGTTTTCTTGTTTGTTATTTTGCAATTTTTGTGTATAGATATTTTACATTTTACTTGTTATTTTTAGTTTCATTTGTATATATATACATTTTAGTTTTTATTCCATTTCATTTTTCATTTTTATTTTTTTTATTTTATTTTTATTTTTGTCTAACTTGTGTTTTCTTTGTCTTAGGTTCGAATATTTAAATCAAACTTGTCCTGCAGATTGTGTATGTTCTCCACTCCCGTCGAGGAGGTTCGTGAGCCGTCTTACGAGCCGGAGCGTGATCTTCATCGGAGAGTGTGAGCCCGTTCCCGATTTGTGGCCCGATTACTCGAGTTTGACGAGGTTGTTGTTGACAAGGTTGTTGTTGACGAAGTAGAGGAGATGGCGGGTGAGGATGCAGGTCGGACGCTTTCAGATTTTGGCAAACCGACACTTGATGGTTTGGAGTCGAGCATCAATAGGCCGACGGTTGGAGCACATCAGTTCGAGATCAAATCCAGCATTATACAGATGGTGCAGAACATGTGTCAATTCGATGGCAAGGATCACGAGGATCCTAATACTCATTTGGCCGGTTTCTTAGAGATTTGCGCCACTTTCAAAATTCGTGACGCTACCGACGATGCTATTCGGCTCCGGTTGTTCCCGTTTTCCTTACGGGATTGAGCCAAGGCTTGGTTACTGTCACTTCCCCCTAGGTCCATTAGTACTTGGGACCAGATGGCTGCTAAATTCTTAGAGAAGTACTTCCCTCTGGAGAAAACATCAAAGTTGAGGGCCAGGATTCTTTCTTTCCAGCACGACGACGGGGAGACGATCTATGAGGCGTGGGAGAGATTCAAGGAACTGATGAGTAAGGTTCCCCACCATGGATTGTTGAAGTGGCAGCAGTGTGAGACCTTCTACAATGGACTACAGATGACAGGGAAGCAGCTGATCGACGCATACGCGGGTGGAGACATTGGAACGACGACACCCCAGGAGGCGTACGACCTACTAGAGAAGGTGGCATCGAAGAGCTACACTCAGCATACTTCCCAAGCGAGAACTCAGAGGTAGGGTGTCCATCAAGTGGATGGAATTACTTCTTTAGCTGCCCAGGTGGAAGCACTTTCCACTAAGATTGATCAGATGCACGTCCACAAGACCCAGCCCTTGTGTGAGTTTTGTGGTGGGGCGCATCCCACGAGTGCTTGTCAAGTTGGGGATTAGGGGGCCCACGAGCGGGTTGATTTCATGTCCAACCAGAATCGTCCCTAGAATATTCCCTACAGCAACACATATAATCGGGGGTGGAGGAATCACCCAAATTTCAGTTGGAAGTCTAGCAACAATAGCAAGCAACCACCCAGATTCACTCACCGCCCCCCATTCCAGCATCACTCCCACCAGTCTCAGGGACAGAGTTCCTAGTTTTAACCTCAACAGGCCCAGTTTCAAGGCCAGGGTTCTATTAGCGGTCCACCACCGGCACCTGAGGGTAAATCCAGTTTGGAGGACATGGTTGCACGGCTACTTGCCAACTCAGAGAGTCAGAATCAATTGGCAGAGAAGCAGAACTGTTACATGGAGGAGCGTTTTCACACGCATGAGACTGAGTTGAGGAATCAGAAAGCTTCGATCCAGACCATAGAGAACCAGGTCGGGCAGATCGTAAAGTTTCTTTCCGATAGACCGCCAGGTGGCCTGCCTAGCAACACTGAGCCCAATCCCAAGGCTCATGTGAAGGACATCACTTTGAGGAGCGGTAGAGGCACATGACCGGATCCAAAGGTTCCTATGCATGAGTCATCCGAGGAGGAGGTTGCGATTGAGATTCCTGATGAGACACCGCCGAGGGGTAAATCGGCGAGCACATCGCACCCTCGCGAGCCTGTGAGAGATTACACTCTCGCCATTCCATACCCAGGCAGATTGAAGAAACTGAATATGGAGGTGCAGTATGGTAAGTTTTTAGGGTTGTTTAAGCAGTTGCATATCAACTTGCCATTTGTGGAGGCTCTAGCTCAGATGCCTAAGTATGCGAGATTCTTGAAGGATATCCTCACGAATAAGAAGAAATTGGAGGAGTTGTCTCAGGTGACGCTGAATGAGGAGTGTTCGGCGGTGATTCAGAACAAGCTACCGGAGAAGAGATGAGATCCGGGGAGTTTCACCATCCCCTGTTTGATAGGTAGCCTATCGATTAGCAATGCCTTAGCTGACCTTGGTGCTAGCATTAATCTCATGCCATATGCGGTCTTTGCTAAGCTTGAGTTGGGAGAACCTACACCGACACACATGAGTATCCAGCTGGCCGATCGTTCGGTCAAGTATCCGCGAGGGATAGTGGAGAATATGTTAGTTAAGGTTGATCGTTTTGTGTTTCCTGTAGACTTTGTGATTCTAGACATGGATGAGGACAAGAATGTCCCTCTGTTAGGAAATAGTTTGTAATGACAAAATCTTGTAATAGTTAGATTTTATGTCTTTATGTTTTTGTTATGTAAATGTCAAAAGTGTCAAGTGTTTTGCAAGTATAGCCTAGAGGCGAACTTGTTAAGTTCGCCTGGTCTATCAGAGGCGAACTTAATAAGTTCGCTTAGGTCTAACTGAGGCGAACTTGTTAAGTTCGCTTAAGCTGTTAGAGGCGAACTTAATAAGTTCGCTTATATCAGATCAGTTGGTTATATATTTGTATGTTTACAAAGTCAGTCATAACGAACTAGAACAAATCAGAGAGAGATCAGATTGAGTCTGTAAACAACATTGTGATTGGAATACAAATTGAGAAGTTTATTTACTTGCGTGTTTGAATTGTCGTTTATGCATATAAACATTGACTCGTTGGATTCCGCACTCCGAGTAAACGTCACGTCTTATCACGAGATCGATCCGTAGACGCGCCATGGGGACCTACAAGTGGTATCAGAGGTTTTGCTCGTGATTCTTGTTGATTCTAGACGATTTTGTATGCAAATTGACATCAAATTCATCATTTTTGAGTTTTTCATTTCAATGGAGTTTTCAAGACTGATTTTGATCTGATTTGGTGTTTTTGAAGAGGATTATGATGAAATTGATCCGATAGAAAGGTTCTATTTGACAAATTACACAATCCTACGGTCCAATTTTGTTTAATTCCTTCAATTCAGTGTTTAATGATGATTTTTGAAAGTTCTTGGTTCGTGGCTGTGGTCTGAAGAAGTTCTTGATCAAGTTTCTGTTACGGCAAGCGAACTTGCTGAATTCTGTGCAGGCGAACTTGTCAAGTTCTCTTCTCACAGGGTTAAGCGAACTTATTTTAGGCGAACTTAATCAGATTGTTGAATTCTGATTTAAGCGAACTTATTAAGTTCGCTTCTCATTAAGTTCGCTTGAGTGACTTAGCAGGCGAACTTGTTATCTTTGCCTAAGGGTAAAGGAAGCTCAACACTTGGAAAATTTTTCAAGAAAAATGGCAAATATGGTTCAAGTCACGAATATGTTCAATTATGACAATGAGATCGGTACATCTCAAAAACCTCCGAAGTTGTTGAATCTAGCTGATTATTCTAATTGGAAAGATCGGTTTGACCAGTTTGTATCTTTTACCGATACTAGTTTGTGGATTCCGATTTTGGAAGGATATACGCATCCGACTTATTCTTGGATGGGACAGGACAATGTTCCAAAGCCGGTGTCAGCGTTAACTACTGAAGAGAAGTTGTTATTTGATAGAGAAAAGAAAGCAATGGCTAGCATTTCGATGTCTCTTCTAAAGGAAATATATCACAGTTTTAAACAGTTCAAGTCTTCTCAACAACTGTGGGAAGCATTACAGAAAAGGTGTGAAGGAAGTTTGGATGTGAAGAAGAGTAGAAAGGAGTTACTAAAGAAGCAGTTCCTAGTCTTTAAACATTTT
This sequence comes from Smallanthus sonchifolius, assembly GCA_023525975.1. Taxonomy (NCBI): domain Eukaryota; kingdom Viridiplantae; phylum Streptophyta; class Magnoliopsida; order Asterales; family Asteraceae; genus Smallanthus; species Smallanthus sonchifolius. The sequence continues at coordinate 19,021,849 of CM042033.1, forward strand.
CAAAACGAATCTTTGGATGATCTTGCTACAAGATTTTATCATCTTCTTAGTGAACTGGCCAGTGCATCTATGGTATATGAGACTGAGGAAATCAATGATAAATTCTTGGAGGCTTTACCATCAAAATTTGATGTGTATACGGTTTTAATCAAAGAGAATATTAAGTACAAAACCATGTCGATTGAAGAAGTTCTAGGAAGATTCAGTCGCATGACATGAATATGAAGAAGAAAGAGACTAATATGGAGCATATCCAGGATCCCTCAATGTATTTTGCCAAATCTACTGGTAAGTCTAGTACTGGAGTGGCATTCTTTTCTGGTGATGCTCAAGAGTCTTCAAATGATCAGTGTTCTGGAGTTCCAATTAATTCTGGTCATTCAAGCCATTCTGGATTTTCTGCATCTACAGCTTCAACATCATCTGGATCTCATTTGAATCAGAAAGTTGCTGATGATTATCTTGCTATGTTTTCTTCATTCATGGCATCATATGAAAATTTCATTGGAGGTAAAATCCATGATCAACGTGCTCGTGTAACTCAATCAACAACAACGGTGTAAATAAACGCTTTGTATTTCCACCACAATATCAGGTTACAAGATTCTGTCTCTAATCAAGTCTACTCTGATATCGTCTCTTCTGTCTTGTGTTCTAATAATAGACTCTGTTATGTCTATTTATAAACTACTGTTCTGCACCAGGCGAACTTAATAAGTTCGCCTCTAATAGGCTAAGCGAACTTAATAAGTTCGCCTCATATAGACTTAAGCGAACTTATTAAGTTCGCCTCTGATAAACCAGGCGAACTTAATAAGTTCGCCTCTGATAAACCAGGCGAACTTAATAAGTTCGCCTCTGATAGGCTAGGCGAACTTATTAAGTTCGCCTCTAGCAGAACTTACACAGAATTTTATCAACAGTTACAAAACATGTCCTAACAGACACCCCTTTAACTGTTGCTAACAATTCTATCAATTACAAGTCAAAGACTCTAAGACTAAGACATAATATCTTCAAGCTCGTTGTCACCAGAATATGCTCCAACAGACTCCCCCTTGACAACAGCTTCAGAAGATTGTCATCCGTCTTCATATATCATCAAACACACTGTAGTCTTCGTCTTGTTCATTTGCACACTCTCTCTTTATTTCTAGAAGAAAACATGGGAGAAGGACCCCTTGTCAACTTCAATCTGCAATATTCAGTTTTTGCAAAGGAGAACAACTAAGAATAACCAACAATTAAGATTTCCATGGAAATTTGAAAAATAAAATCTTTTTGGTTTTTCACTATATAAACTGAAATGTAAAATACAAAATCACATCTTTTTGATCGAACATCACGAGTAAGAAGATCATATCAGTATATATGAGATATCAATCACACATCTTGGATATAAAATCCATATAATATCAACTGGTATCCTATGTCATTCTTTCAAGCCTTGACCAATCAAACCAATATCTTTTAAGATTATCACACTCTATCTTTTCAAGACTTTCATATTGCATGTTATGATACGCGATAAACATTCAAAGAAAATAGGATCAGGCTATGACACACAAATTCAAATTGTCAATATTATAAGATTTGAAACTAAAGCATCTCATTCCCACTTTCTTGTGAGTTAAGGTACCATTTAAGTATGAAATACAACGTGTACCCCACTAGTATGCCAACAGAAAGTAAATGCATTATCTTCAAGACATATGAGATTTTACTAAAGATTATTCGAATTTCCAGAATGAGGAGACATCACTTAGCACATGAATAGCAGAATCCAAATTGGATTGTATAAGAATCAATGAGATTCAGAATCGAATGATTCAATGTCTTGGCTTATATATGTGGAATCATACGATTCAGGTAACTGGATCCAACTGTTATCTGGATTATGAATTCAATGGAATCAGTAAAGATGATTTATCAATATGATCCAAGGGCTAGTAAATGTTTGACAAATGTTGTCAAGTACATATCTTGATTATACTTCAAATTGCATGTTGTTCGGGACATGGGCACTAAAGCAAATCGAATGAATAGTGCTAAGGACATAACCCGAAGCTGATCTCATAGGAAAATCTTTATTAAAAGCTATTATTCTTTATCTGATAGTGATCTTTTAACACACACACCCAGGCATAAAATGGGTTCAAATCACAGTTGTAACATATGAAATTATGTTTTCACACTACTAATGGTTCAGTGACGCTTTTAGTCTACTGACAATTCAAATTATATGCATACACAACACTAACATTTCCTATTTGTGCAGTCTCTGAAGTTTAGATCAAAACATATAATTCAGATATATTAACATAAAGCACCAACCAGTCAATCTAAGGTCATGTGTGAAAGAACATCCACTGATGTACTATCATCTCTTCTTATAACTTCAAGTAATGTCGATTTTATCTTTTTCAATTTGTTTGGCTTTTTTTTAAAATCTTTTTCAAAGAAAGTAAAATAAACGAAAATAAAATCTTCCATGAAAACATTTTAAGAAAAACATTTTACTTGGTTACTTAGGATTAAGCAATTCAATCAATTAAAAACTCAAACCGATGTAATCCTTCAATTAAATGTCATTGCCTTTTGTCAACACAGTTCTGTACTCCCCCTGTCCTGTAGACTCCCCCTCAACTAGTCAAATGGTTGCATCAACGACTTTATGCTCACCATCGTCATCCTAAGTTTCAGGTTATCATCTGGACTTTGTAAAACTCTTTCCAAAACATTGTGTGTGACATATTCTCCCCATTGAGCATCAAGTCGTTGAAACAAATAGATTCTCAGTGATCAACAACTTGGTACTCTTGCAGATGTCATTCCCTGTCATGTGCTAAGAAGAACCACTATCAACAACCAAAATGGTATTAATAGTCCGTCTTGGTAAATCCTGCACATCTAACAAGAAACATTAATTTGAAATTGGGACCCAAGCCATGGTAGTCATGGGTCCCAAGCCATGGTAGTCATGGGTCGTCCATCTGTATCAAAATAATAAACCTCACTCCATTCACAATCGAATCTCTCATCGATTTTCGGAGATTGTTCCGACGAGTCAGGAACAGAAACTTTAGATTTCCAAACATACTTCTTTTCATTAATTTATTTTTGCTTAAAATGTGAAGTGTTTGAACAAATTCTTTCATTTGACAATTGATTTGATTGTGAAAACTCTTGTTGTTCTAAAAGTTTTCTCAATCTTCTGTTTCTCCTCCGTATTTGAGGTCTAGAAAGCCTAACCTCATATTTTGAATTACCCTTTGGTGTATCATGAGGTTTAACCACATTTGGGTTAACATAAGGCTTACCATGAGTTCTTACCTTTTCTGGAGTAACATGTCGGTTACCTTTGACTTTGTGAGAACAATCAATCCGTATGTGACCCACAAGACCACAGTAAAAGCAAGATCTCTTCTCACTATATTCTCTCATATAAGGAATCTTCACACAATAAGATGCACTTGAAGAAGATTCTCCTACATGAACTTCTTTTTGCTTTATTTTCTCTAGAACTCCAGATTTTGCAACAGGTTTTGATTCAAGCTTCATCTTCTCAGGAAATACATGTTTCTTTCCTTTATTTTTGTAGGGACAGGTCACCACAATGTGTCCTATCTCATTACAATGAAAACATGTACGCCTGGGTGTGTAATATGATATCATATGATAATATGATTACATCTGTGTGTTAAATTAAATATAATATGATTACATATGTGTGTTAAATCCATTATATGCCTGGGTGTGTGTGTAAAAGATCATTATCAGATAAAGAATATATGGTTATAAAGAATTTCATGAGACCAATATCGAATTATATCTTTAGCACAAATCTATTTCAGTTCACTTCACTGCCCATGCCCCGAAAAACATGCAAGGTGTTGTTGTTGAAACATATATTCGCCCTTGGATCAGTTAGATACATCATCTAGTGTGATTCCATTGAATTTTATCCAGATAATAGTTGGATCCTCATACCTGAATATGTTGATTCTCATTAAACAGCCAATCCATTAGAATCTTATGATTCTGAATCATCATGATTCTTATATCCGTTGGGATCTGCTTTTATACTTGTGCTAAAAGAGATAATTTCATCTTGGAAATTGATCTAATCTTAACATTAACTGTATGTGTCTTGAAGATAGTGCAATTTTTTTTTGTTTGGCATATATGTGGGGTACACGATGTTTTTCATCTAAATGGTACTAAATCACATGAATTTGGAGAATAAACGCTTATAGTTTCAAATAATATAATATTGACAAATTTAAGAATTCATGCTTTATATTTCAAATTCGGTATAAATAAAAGAGCATTTTATAACCTGATCTTATTTATTTTGAAATTTATCGCGTATCATTTCCAATATTATTCAAATTGAATGAGTTTCAAAATGAAAAAGATGCAACGTGCACAAAATTGAGTTGAATGGTTTCATACTATAGGTTACCCTTTGTTATTGATAAAATGTGTGATGAATTAATTGAATACTGATATGATCTTCTTGCTCATGATGTTAATTCAAAAATATGTGTTTCTGTTTGTACAGATAAAATTCAAAAATATGTGTTTCTGTTTGTACAGATAAAATCTAAAAAAAAAATGTGCTTTCGTCTGTATAGATAAAACTCAAAAAGATTTTGTTTTTTATTTTCCATGAAAATTCTAAACATTTATTAAAATTGTTCGGGATTGGATCGAATATGTGTTGCTGACGGAAGTTCAAGATTTGGCAGGTTGAAGTTGATAAAATTTTTGTTCAAGGCAAAAAGGTTGAAAAGCAATTAAGTTCGCCTGTGTACAGTGAAGCGAACTTAATATGTTCGCTTAAAACAGTGAAGCGAACTTAATCTGATTATCTGGGGTGAAGCGAACTTATCTTGTTCGCCGAAGGCTTGTTAAGCGAACTTAACAAGTTCGCCTAATTAAGCGAACTTAATGGGTTTAAGGATCTAGATCAGGCGAACTTGTCAGTTCATCGTCTTCCTCATTTTTAGGCGAACTTGACGGATTTTTTTCAAAATTTTTAAACGTTGTTGTTGGAGTTGTTTACCGTTTCTGACTTACTCCAAATTGAATTGCGAATTCAACCAAGGTATTTTCGTTGCATTTCATCCGATAAATTGAGAGCATTTGGTCCTTTTCATCTCGGTTTTACGTCGACACTTTCAACGGACGGTTTTGACCTAATTGTGACCGGTTTATAAAATTGATCATCCGATTTGGCTATAAATTGATATTCGACTGATTTTCATTGCTTATTCCTTAATTTCATATCGATTTGAATATTTTTTGCTAAACTGAGTTTGAATTTGAAACGCCACAGGTTCAGGCGAACTTGTTCCAAGCGAACTTGTCAGGCGAACTTAATAAGTTCGCCTCTTGCACTACTAAGCGAACTTATTAAGTTCGCCTAGGGGACAGTGAGGATTTGGACTTGTGAATTTTTTTTTGTTTGAAAATTTAAAAAAAAATATTTTTTTTTGTTTTGTTTTGTTTGTACTCGTTATTTTTTCTAATATGTTTGTTGTCCAAATGTTTCAGATGGCTCGGCGTGTCGAATATAAACATAATCAAGTGGCATTGTTAGATCCCAACATGTCCGAGGCTGTGAATTTTCAAGGCATTATAGGATTTTTGAACAGATCACGTCTTCAAGTTGCTCTATCTGCTGATCCTTACATAAGCCTCGTGTACATACAGCAATTTTGAGATACTGTGCATCAAGATACGGACGTTGAACCTCATGTTCTTCGTGCCACTGTTAATAATACCGAGATTGCAATTTCTGAAAAGACGATTCGTGCTGCTCTTAATTTGGGTGGCAATGCTGAAGATCCATTATCTTATCCAGGCACTCTTATTATGGGTTGTTTTCAAAGAATGGGATATCGTGGGAAACAGAATGATACCCAAGCACGGAAAGGTGGATTAGTCGGTGAATGGAGGTATTTCATGCATGTGATCATTCAATGCATCTCTCCTCACAAAGCTGGTACCGATGGATTGAAGATGGCTCTTCAAACTGCTATGGTGGCCTTAACATTGAATAAGAGATTCAATTTTCCACTTTATTGCTATCGAGAGATGGTCATGCAGATAAATCCAGCTGAAGGTCAAGGATTCTTGATGTATCCTCGTTCAAATGATACTCAATCACCTTATTCCTGATCTTCCTCAACATCCAATAAGATTAACGTTGACTCCGATGTCAAAACGTATCTTTACCGACTGTACGAAGGTGAAACAACAGAATGCTGCATTGATTCCAGTCAATACTCCTTTGTTTGGGCACTTAATCAATCCTGATTATGTTGCACCACTGAATGACAACTGGTTTCATCCTGATGAAATTGTTCAAGCTCAAGGATTCAATATTCAACAACCATAACAGCAACAACCAGCACAACAACAAGTTCCACAACAACAGATACTAGTTCCACAAATACAAGTTCCCGTACAACCTCAAATTCCTATTCCTGAACATGTTCCCGCACAACCAGAAATACCTATTCATGAACCTGTTCAAGAGGAGGTCGTTCATGCACATGAACATGATTTAGGCATGAACATGGATGATTTCGTTGATGATGCTGTGAACTCGCCCATTCCAGAAGCTGAAGGGAATGTGGTGACTGATGCTGATTCTAGTTCAAGCTCAAGTGATACGATATTATCAGTTAATGAAAGCACTGATTCTGATGACTCTAGGGATTTTTCCTCAGGTCATTATGAACGGTTGGCTACAATTCCATTGGCTAATGCTGGCAAACGCATTAAATCTCAAGCCAGACGACCAAGAAGAAAGTCTGTTCGGGATCCTCCTTTCGGATCAGTACTTGGCAAAAGATCTTTGGTCGATGAGAATTCTGACACTGATAGTGACTTTACTCCAGATCCTAAGACTCAAAAGCTAATGTCTGCTGCGATTGCTGCTGCACAATCTTCTCAGGGAGTCGAGGATGCTAATTTTGTTCCTTCATTGATAGTTACTCCTCCAAGATCTAAGGATCCATCTCCGGTGATTTCTCCTGTTCCTCCAGTCATTCCTACTACTTCCAGTCCTTCTATTCCACAATCAACAACTGGTCCGTCCAAGCCTTTTGATTCTGACAGGATTACTTTCCTTGAATCTCAAGTGCTTACACTACAAGCTCAGGTAAACACTCTTGTGTCTACTGATTCACAACGGTAGCTGGTGATTCAGACTCAAGCTCAACAGATTGCTGATATGCAAGCATTAGTTTCCAAACTCGTTCAGCGTCTTGACGCTCAGGGGGAGTTGAGGATACTTGATACTTGTCACACAGAGTCTATTCAAAGACGTGATGATGAAGACAATGATCCTGCTGGAAATATTGAGGGTGATCGTCAATACACTGACGCTAATCCTATATCTAGGGTTCAGGGGGAGTCGACATCACAATCACTTGAAGGAAACAAAGACAAAGATACTTCTGGTACTAATGAAGAAGAAATTCTATTATTAGAGTTCTTTCAAGATTCAGAAGAAGAGGAAGCTGAAAAGATTGCATGTCTTGATGACATTGATGATTTATTCAATGACATGGAAGATGATATGTCGGATAATGAGATAGAAGAAGGAGAAATAGTAGAGATTGAAATAGAGAAAGATAAAGATAGTGTTACTTATGAAGGCTGTGACGGTCTTAAGGTGCCGTATAACTTCATCCAGGATGATGTTATTACTGAATTCACTTATGAAGGAGTAACAGATTCTATGGACTCTGTTGAAGACGTCACACTGCCTGATGATACAGCTGATTCAAAGATGGATACTGATGATGAAAATTTTCAATCCAATAAAGATGCTGAAACTGAAACTACTCACACTGAGTCTCCGAAGGTTAATGAAGAACTTGTAATATACAGAGATACAGGGATGACAAGAGAACAGTGGACAGAAGTTGTAAACAGTTGGATAAAGGTGCTTCCCAAGTCTCCAGCACAACCTGCTCAGAAAGAGAAATATGTGAATAAAGAGCAGTGTGTAGGAAGGATCATTAGTTGGTTCTATGATGATGAATCAAAATTATTTGTAATTAAACGATCTGATGGTGTTCAATAGTTAAAGCCAAGGATCAAATATTTCAATACCTTGCCAAGGTGAGAAATAAATGGTTTAGCTTCAAAGTCATTCATTAATAGATCGAAGAAAGGTTTGGCTGATGTAATAACAAATTTGATCAAGAAAGAAGGTAGTTCAGGAAAGTATGATCGTCTGAAACCACAAAAGGGAAAGACAGTGAAGAACACAGATCCAAAGACTGGGAAAGTGACCTGGAGATACAAGTATAAACCAGTGCATGCTATTCACAAGATACCGTTAAAGAAGATTCCTCAAGACTTTCTTGGGAATTTGAAATGGTGGTATGTTGACGTTAATACTGGTGAAGCAAGGATTGAAGATAAAGATAATAAGGTCATTGTGTGTTTCTATGACGCAATGAATCTTATTAATTTTTCAAAGAAAGATTAGAGGACGTTGCGAAAGAATGAGATCATGTACACTGATGTTTGGAAAGAACAAGGTTTTACAGTACAAAAGAGTTTTGGAGATATGCAGAAGATATGGTGTGCATGCTGGCAGCAGACTACCGGATAACTGGAAGAGTTCAAGATAAAGACTGAAGACTATAGATCAAGCTAGTGTCAAGGGGGAGTCTGTTAGGACATAGTTTGTAATGACAAAAGCTTGTAATAGTTAGATTTTATGTCTTTATGTTTTTGTTATGTAAATGTCAAAAGTGTCAAGTGTTTTACAAGTATAGCCTAGAGACGAACTTGTTAAGTTCGCCTGGTCTATCAGAGGCGAACTTAATAAGTTTGCTTAGGTCTAACTGAGGCAAACTTGTTAAGTTCGCTTAAACTGTTAGAGGCGAACTTAATAAGTTCACTTATATCAGATCAGTTGGTTATATATTTGTGTGTTTACAGAGTCAGTCATAACAAACTAGAACAAATCAGAGAGAGATCAGATTGAGTCTGTAAACAACATTGTGATTGGAATACAAATTGAGAAGTTTATTTACTTGCGTGTTTGAATTGTCTTTTATGCATATAAACGTTGACTCGTTGGATTCCGCACTCCGAGTAAACGTCACGTCTTATCACGAGATCGATCCGTAGACGCGCCATGGGGACCTACAGTTGACACATTCCCCTAATTTATATAACCTTTGTATGAACATTGTATGTTGAAGAAATGCATATTGTTGTCTAATTTAAGCAACTTGAGGTGGGTAGTGTGTTGTTCATATTATCTTTACAACTAGTTGTTGGATTAGTGTACCTTAATCGGAAGCTAGTTCAATCTTTATAAACATTGACATGATTGTTAAACACGTGAGCTTCATTGTATGACTTTAGGTGGTTGGTTTGTATAATTCATGCTAGCTTTCCTAATGGTCATTTGATTAGATATCTTTGATGAGAATTTAGTCAATTTTTGTTTCGTGTATTTGCTATGCTTCTATGAGTGTATTAAATGTATTCTAGATGGATTCGACACCGAAGTGATATTTTCTCCTAGATTGTTTGACTTGTGATCTTAGCTTAGTTTATATATTTGCATGCTAGTTAAGTAAAACAAACTCTTCAAAATGTCTTTTTACCATCACTTGATTGAAGTTTAGTTCCGGTCTGTTATTGCATTCCACCGTGTCCACGGATTGATATCCGATTCTTACCTTTACTATATTGCTATCCGACGGGTACACTGCCCGGTGTGTGTGTGATTATTCTTTGGTGAAAACCCTTTTTAAAACTCAAATTGTGTGAAAAAATATTTACAAAAAATATATATATAGTTTACACACATCAGTATTCAATGATAGATCTGTTGAGTCTGACCAACCCACTCGGTTAGGGTGATTGTTATCGAAAACACTTAAGGATAACTGTCATGTTATTCCTATCAGTCACAAGGTTTGGTTGTGCGCCCCGGTTTAAACTATAGTGGTTCTCCATAATTGCCTTATTAATCCATGTATCATATGAATTGTACACAAACTTTTGATTACACTTGTTGTGCTAAAACCTATGTATGCTCAGTAACTATTTTAGTTGACTCTGTTTTCATCATGTTTCAGGTGCTAACAATTGAGAGTTAGGTTCAAGAGTCATCACGTAGGAAGTTGCAGGACCTAGTTAATAAATCAAACTTTGTTTAAAGTACTTTGTTCCCTATTTGTCTTTGTATTTAGGAAACAATTGTTATGAATTTGAGTTTAATGAAATATGCAACTTTAGTTTTGATCATGAGCTTATGAACAGTCTACATGTCCCACCTCGACGTATTCCGCCGTCGATTGGGTTGTGACAGATTGGTATCAGATCCATGGTTATAGGGAATTAGGTTATTAGAAATCCATAACCTAGACTATAACCATAAGACACCCATACTACATGCTATGTGTTGCCTTACTTGTTAGATTACTTACTAGTACTTCTATCCTAAGACTCTTATCATTCTTACCCCTACCTATGTCATCATCAAAATCCATAAAGCTCGTCAAGGCTTTAAATTCTAATAATTAGTAGGGAACATGTGCTATTTGGAAGGGTGACACCTGTATTCTAGGTTTTCTGTCTAGGAAAGCATTTCGTATAAATCCAAATCAACCGAAGGACTCGTATGCTTTCCTGGGAATTCCTGGGATTAATGTACACTTATAGGCTAAAGCATATCTTCCAAAAAATTTCATGAATTTAAATAACCTTGATAAGTCATAGTATTCAAATGGTTATATTACCAACAGAATACCACCCGAATATAATTATTCTTACCCTTGTGATGTTTCTTCTATGGTATGCATACCTGTCATGCCAACGAGACCAACAAAAACAACAATGACCTTGCTGCCCTCCTTACTCAACTTGTGAACCAACTCACTCAGGCCAACAACAATAGTAATGGAAATGCTACTGGTGGAGGTGGTGGTGCCAACACGCCCCAATGCACCTTCAAACACTCTAACTCATGCAAACCCGTCAATTTATATGGTACTGAGGGAGCTACATGTCTCCTTCAGTGGTTTGAAGGAATTGAAAACACTTTCCTCAATAGTGACTGCCCTGACAATCTCAGAGTCCGTTATGCTACGAGCATTTTCCAGAAACAGGCGCTCACTTGGTGGAACGGTGAGAAAAGGAATAGAGGTGTTGATGTGGCAATGGCCTTGCCATGGGAGGATATGAAGAGACTGATGACCGAGGAGTTCTGTCATCGGAACAAAATGAAGAAACTGGAAGTTGAATTTTGGAATCTTACCCAAAACAGTGGGGAAAACTTGGTCTACCCAACTCGTTTCCATGAGATGAGTCTCCTGGTGCCACACATGGTCACACCTCTGTCTCGGAGTATTGAGAAGTACATAGGTGGACTACCTATGAGCATCCAGGACACAGTGTTGGGAAGAAATCCTGCCACTCTTGAAGACGCTATACGCCTAGCCGCCACGTTAATTGACAACCACGTGAAGGCAGGTACGTTGACAAGAAAGGGTACAAAGAATGTCAGTGACTAGGCAACCCCATCTGAAACAGCCAAAGTGGATAAGCCCGAACCTTCTTTCCATAATAAGAAACGCAAGGCTAAGAACTTTGCTGTCGTTACCCCTGCTACACCCATCACCCAAGTTGCTCCTGTGGCTCAGAATCCTGACAGAATGCCATATGTAGGTGTTAATCCCTAATGTAACACCTGAAAGTATCATCACTACCCGACTGTACGGTGCCGTCTATGTACAAGTTGTGGGAAATATGGACATGTGGCTAATACTTGCCGAGCTGGAGCTCCTGTTGCCTAAGCCAATCCAGGAAACCGAGTCAATCCACCAGCTGCCAACCGAGTTGTACCGGCTATTGCTAATGGGCGCGCTTGCTACGAGTGTGGTGACCCAAACCACTTCCGAGATCGTTGCCCAAGGTTGGTTAATGCAAATCAGGGTGGTACCGTGGGAATGCTTTCAACATAAACGCCAATCAAGCCCAAGCTAACAACGATGTTGTTAATGGTACGTTTCTCGTCAATAACCAATATGCTTCTATTTTATTTGATACCGGTGCCGATAGGAGTTTCGTGTCACACAAATTTGAACCATTACTTGCAAAAACATGAACTAATTTAGAGAAAACTTTTACCGTTGAAGTAGCGGATGGAAATCCCATCACAATTGACTCTATTGTCCACGATTGTTCTCTTGAGCTTAACGAACACAACTTCCCTGTCAACCTCATACCAATGCAATTGGGAAGCTTCGATATCATCATTGGTATGGATTGGTTATCCAACCACCATGCCAAAGTCATTTGTTTTGAGAAATGCATTCGAATTCCTCTTCCTTCGGGCGACACGTTGCGAATCTTTGGAGAGAAACCTAGTAGTGGACTCAAACTCATGTCTTGCACCATGGCCCAAAAGTACCTGCGAAAGAAGTACGTAGCCTTCCTGGCACATGTTGTGGAAAAGAAGGACAAAGGGAAGGAGATTCAAGACATTCCAATCATTCGAGATTTCCCCGAGGTATTCCCTGAATATCTATCCAGTCGGCCGCCCGTACTACAAGTGGACTTTCGCATTGACATTGTGCGCGGAACTAATCCCGTTTCTAAAGCTCCATACATACTCGCACCTTCAGATATGCAATAACTTGCAATCCAACTCCAAGAACTTGCCGATAAAGGTTTCATCCGTCCAAGTCATTCACCCTGGGGTGCACCTGTCTTATTCGTCAAAAAGAAAGACGGTTCATTCCGGATGTGCATTGACTATCGTGAACTCAACAAACTTACCATGAAGAACCGCTACCCATTACCGAGGATTGACGATCTCTTTGACTAACTTCAAGGTTCAACCTGTTTCTCAAAGATTGATCTTAGATCCGGTTATCACCAACTTGGTGTGCATGAAGAAGATATCCTGAAGACTACCTTTCGTACGAGGTACGGTCACTACGAATTCATGGTTATGCCTTTTGGGCTAACCAATTTACATGCGGTTTTCATGGACCTCATCAACCGTGTGTGCAAACCATATTTAGACAAATTCGTAATCGTCTTCATTGACGACATCCTGATCTACTCCAAGACTAAAGCGGATCACGAGCAACACCTTAGGTTGATTCTAGACCTCTTGAAGAAAGAACAACTCTACGCCAAATTCTCCAAATGTGAATTTTGGTTGAATGAAGTTCAATTCTTGGGTCATATTGTCAATGAAAAGGGAATACATGTGTATCCTGCCAAGATCGAAGCTGTGAAGATTGGAGTACACCTAAAACCCCTACCGAGGTTCATTCATTTCTTGGTCTAGCAGGTTATTACCATCGATTCATCTCCAACTTTTCCAAGATTGTTGTCCCTCTCACCGCTTCACATAAGGGTAAACCTTATGAGTGGGGACCAAAGCAAGAAGAAGCATTTCAAACTCTCAAATAGAAGTTGTGCAATGCCCCTATCCTAACCCTTCCTGATGGAAATGATGATCTCGTTGTCTACTGTGATGCATCAAACCAAGGTCTTGGTTGTGTTCTTATGCAACGAGGCATGGTGATCGCTTATGTATCAAGACAGCTTAAGATCCACGAGAAGAATTATACGACGCACGATCTTCAGCTAGGTGCGGTCGTCTTCACATTAAAGATTTGGAGACACTACCTTTATGGCACGAAATGTGTGGTTTTTACCGACCACAAGAGTCTCCAACATATCTTCAATCAAAAGGAACTTAACATGAGACAGCGACGTTTGGTTAAACTTCTTAACGACTACGATTGCGAGATTCATTACCATCCTGGTAAGGCGAATGTCGTAGCCGATACACTAAGTCGTAAATATCACATTACACTTCATAGTATCAAGATTCAAACCGACATCCAAATCCGCATTCTTGAAGCTCAACATGTCTCGGTCACCGAGGGTAACATGTACGAAGAAATGTCATGTGGAGTTAAACTTCAATTAGAAACCAAACCCAATGGTTTACTTTACTTCTTAGATTGTATCTGGGTTCCCGATCATGACGATCTCCATACATTCCTTATGAACGAGGCACACAAAAGTTGTTATTCCATACATCCCGGTGCGGATAAAATGTACAAAGACCTTCACCTGCAATATTGGTGGCCCGGTATGAAGGACATTACCCTTTATGTAGCAAAGTGTCTTACTTGCTCAAAGGTCAAAGCTGAACATCAACGTCCTTCCGGATTACTCGCACCTCCAGTGTTCATGATAGTATATGGGTAATCATTGACCGTCTTACCAAATCAGGTCACTTCTTGCCAATCCGTGAAGACTATCGAGTTGAGAAATTAGCTCGAATTTACATTGATGAAATTGTGAGTCGTCATGGGGTTCCTTTGAATATAATTTATGATCGAGATGCCCGATTCACCTCCCAATTCTAGAAATCCCTCCAGACTGCCCTTGGTACACGATTGTATTTAAGTACGGCTTACCATCCGGAAACTGATGGTCAAACCGAACGAACAATCCAAACACTTGAGGATATGCTTAGAGCGTGTGTCATCGACTTTGGTGGCATTTGGGATTCTCATCTAGCCGTGATTGAATTCACTTACATCAACCGCTACCATACAAGCATCAACATAGATACTTTTGAAGCCCTTTATGGCCGTAAATGACGTTCACCTATTTGTTGGAACGAGATTGGTGAAGCACAAATCATTGGTCCTGAGTTGATACAAGAAATATCTAACAAAATTATTCAAATCCATGACAACATTCGAGTAGCGAGGAGTCGGAAAAAGAGCTATGCCGACAAATGATGAAAACCCTTAGAATTTCAAGTCGGGGACCTTGTACTTCTAAAGGTGTCTACTTGGAAGGGTGTGGTTTGCTTCAGGAAGAAGGGTAAGCTAGCACCTCGCTTTGTGGGTCTATTCAAAATCCTTGAAAGGATTGGGAAAGTGGCTTACAAACTCGAGTTACCCCAAGAACTCTGCAATGTGCATCCAACATTTCACGTATCCTGCCTAAAGAAATGCCTAGCTGACGAAAATCTTCACATTCCGCTTGATGAAGTACACATTGATGACATTATGCACTTTGTTGAAAAACCCATGGAGATTATGGATCGTGAGAATAAACAACTCAAGCGAAGCCGTATTCCTATTATCAAAGTTCGTTAGGAATCTAAACGTGGCCCAGAGTTCACGTGGGAACGTGAAGATCAGATGAAGCTCAATTACCCACACCTCTTTCCTGATTCAGTAGCTTCAACTAGTTGAATTTCGGGACGAAATTCCCTCAAGTAGGGGATACTGTAACATTTAGGGTATTTCTCATTGCTTTGATTTGTGCAATAACATTATTTCAATCCTAGTTCTGGATCATTTCATTTTGATATATTAATTGCAAGTTATGCATTCATATTTCAACATCACTATGATTATATGTAACATGATATATCTCTAGATACACGCATTTATTTCATTTAATTAAGGAGTTAATTTGCATTATGGTACATATAAATAAATATGATTAATTATAAATACATGACAATGAACTTTTAATAAAACATATATTTAGGTTCCCCTCTTTTATAAACATATAAGATATATGTACACCTATGAATTATTTAAATTCTAAATATATATATATATATATGTACTTTTACACTTATGTATATTATTAGTAACCTAAATAAATAATTGGATAACTTTACAAATATATATATATAAATAATTGGAGATTGTAATAAATTCTAAT
Organism: Smallanthus sonchifolius; assembly: GCA_023525975.1. NCBI lineage: Eukaryota > Viridiplantae > Streptophyta > Magnoliopsida > Asterales > Asteraceae > Smallanthus > Smallanthus sonchifolius. The sequence continues at coordinate 19,037,620 of CM042033.1, forward strand.
TAATCTTACAAACTATTTTTATCATTTCAATAATTGTCATAAACATATATTTTCCTATAAAAATATACGTACCAATCCCATGCCCAGTCCCAAGCTCCCATGAAACCCTAAATGTCTCAATATCTCCTAAATACCATGTAGACGAATATTGAAATTAGGTTACCATTACACGTGTAGGTGTGTTGTGAGAGTTCCTCACGAGGCCTAACAATCTCTACCAATTCGTACCATTCCTAACTTTAATACAAGAGAGTTTCATAGCCCCCTTTCTCTTTACTATTGTTTACAAATACTAGGGGTGGAATATGTTTACATACTATACTTACAAAATTCAATACCAATGTTCTCATGCTATTTACTATGTGCTTTATGTCTTAAACTACTTGCTGTCTATTACATGTGTTCATGCTAGTACATTCATTAGGCCTAAGGTAGTACCTAACATGATCACTTATAGGGAATCCGATTCCAGTAACACGAACCTTGGCGGGTTTTGTGTGTACCATATTACTATTTTTCCAAAACACAATCAGTGGGATTGTACTTACAAGTTTTTTCATTTACTACGGATTGAATTGTACGCTTGGAACCTTGTATGTTTTCACATTTATGCCTTAGTTATGCTGTGAACATATTGAATTTCAAATACTTTTTACTCAACTTTTGTTTGGTGTCAAAACCTATGTTACTCACCAACTACTTGTAGTTGACATTTACTCACATGTTTCAGGTGCACTTGTTTGAGGACACTACTTGCTCACCTAGGACTTGGACCTAGTTTAAGTTTAAATATTCTCTTGTCCTGAAATTTTCATATTCCATTTCCTTTGTAACGGATGCTTTTAAATTGATGAATAAATATTATCATATTTAATAGATGATCATGTGCTTATGAAAAACCGCGTCAGCCCCGGCGTATAATCCGCCATCGGCCAGGGTGTGACAGATTGGTATCAAAGCATGGTTATAGGGAATTAGGTTATTAGACACATGACCTAGACTATAACTTAGGAGTCCCAAACATGAGTCTAACTCGTGTCTATCATTAGGAACTCCACTCTATACTATACCTACCTACATCTATCTATTTCTGACTACGTGATACAACTACATGAACTACAAAGGATCTACATGAATCCTACTCTTAGACTGAAAGGTCTAATCCAAATGAAAATATCAAAGGTACGTAGGTTCTAACTAATGAATGAGAACTTGTGCAATCCTAAAGGGTGGATGCCTGTATTCTAGGAGTTCTGTCTAGGAAAGCATTTCGTATAAATCCAAATCAACCGATGGACCAGTTATGCTTTCCTGGGAATTCTTGGAATGAGTGTCCACTTATAGGCTAAAGCATGACTTCTCAAACATTAGATGAACTTAAAAGTACTTTGATAAGTCAATATGCCCATTAGGGTACCATCCATGTTTTACCTAGTACCTTATGAATTATTTACAAATTCTTACACATGATTCACACCTTACAAACTTTCTATTCATCCACATTATAGAATGCCTCCCCATCGTGAACGTAGGGGCAACCTCACCAACAGGATCATTCAGCAAATGGCTATGATCCTACCAACCATGGTTAACCAACTAAACCAAAATGTTGCACCAAGGAACCCGGTGTGCACTTTCAAACACTTCAACTACTGCAACCCCACCAAGTTCTACGAGAACGAGGGAGCCACTGGACTTCTCCAATGGTTTGAAAGCATTGAGGGGACCTTCATCAATGCTGACTGTCCCGAGAGCCTGAAAGTCAGTTATGCTACTAGTGTCTTCCAGAAGAGGGTACTCACCTGGTGGAACGGGGAAACGCGTAACCATGGAATAGAAGTTGCTCTAGCCCTACCTTGGGCTGATGTCAAGACACTCATGACCGATGAGTTTTGCCCCCGCAACGAGATCAAGAATCTGGAAGCTGAGTTCTGGGATCTCAAACAAGACAGTGGTGAAAGCCTTGCCTACACCACCCGTTTTCATGAGCTGAGCCTCTTAGTGCCTCATATGGTCACTCCTCACTCCCGACCTATTGAGAAATACATCAATGGCCTGCCCATGCGGATTCAGGATACTGTTTTGGGTAGCAAACCAGTCACCCTCGAGGAAGCCATCCATCTTGCTGCTGCCCTGTCAGACAATCATGTTAAGGCAGGAACTCTATCTAAAAAGGGTGCCAAGAAGACCATTGAGAAAACCACTGCTGAACCCACTAGGGAGACAAAGTCTGAGTCTTCCTTCAATAACAAGAAAAGGAAGGCCAGGAACTTTGCCATTGTTACACCTGCCACTCCTCTAGCCCAAGTAACTCCTACTGCCTCCAACCCCATCAAGAAACCTTATGTAGGAACTCTACCCTTGTGCAACACTTGCCAGCTCCATCATACCACCTACATGCCATGTCGATTATGTACCAATTATGGTTGGGCATACATCTAACATCTTTCGTACTGCTCCCCGAGTTAACCAAGCTTACCAACCTGTTGTCCATGTTCCTACTCCTGCTGTTATCACCCAGGGTCGTGCTTGTTACGAGTGCGGTGACCCAAGTCATTTCAGGAACCGTTGCCCTAGGTTGGTCATTATGAACCAAGCCAACATGAACTAGGGAAACATGATTCAGGGAAATATGAACCAAGGGAACATGAACCAGGGAAATATGAACTAGGGGAATGCAAACCCCGTGGCTCATGGACGTGTCTTCAATATCAATACCAATGAAGCTCAAGCCAACAATGATGTGGTGAACGGTACGTACCTAATTAACCAGAAATATGCTTCTATCCTATTTGATATTGGTTCTGATAGAAGTTTTGTGTCCTTTGAATTTGAACCACAACTTGCCATGAGTCGGGCTAAGTTAGACAAACCCTTTGACATATTAGTGGCGGATGGATATTCTGTTTCATGTGACACCATCATTAGAAACTGTACCCTAAACTTGAACGACCATGAATTCTCAATCAATCTTATCCATATGGCTCTCGGAGGTTTCGACATCATAGTAGGCATGGATTGGCTGACTAAGCATCATGCCGAAGTTGTCTGCTTTGACAAGTATATTCGTATCACTCTTAACTCGGGCGACATTCTGAACGTCTACGGTGAGAAGCCGTCGAATGGACTAAAGCTTATGTCTTGCACCACCACACAGAAGTACTTACGATAGAAATGTGTGGCATTCTTGGCTCATATTGTGGAGCAAAAGGGCAAAGACAAGAGTCATCAAGATATTCCTGTGATCAAAGACTTCCCTGAAGTCTTTCCCGAAGACTTACTCGATCTTCCTCTAGCACGTCAAGTCGAATTCCGTACTGACCTAGTGCCTGGAGCAAACCCCTTGGCCAAGTCACCTTATCGTCTTGCACCATCAGAAATGCAAGAACTTTCAAGCCAGCTTCGAGAAGTTTCCGACAAAGGATTTATTCGCCCTAGTGTTTCCCCCTGGGGAGCACCTGTCTTATTTGTCAAGAAGAAAGATGGCTCGTTCCGGATGTGCATCGACTATAGAGAACTCAACAAACTTACTGTAAAGAACCGTTATCCACTTCCAAGGATTGACGATTTATTTGATCAACTTCAAGGCTCGACTTATTTCTCTAAGATTAATCTTCGTTCTGGTTATCACCAGTTACGAGTCCTTGAATCCGATATTCCCAAAACATCTTTTCGTACAAGATACGGTCATTACAAGTTCATGGTTATGCCCTTCGGACTAACCAATGCACCCGCGGTATTCATGGATCTTATGAACCGTGTGTGTAAACCGTACTTGGACAAATTCGTGATCGTCTTCATTGACGATATCCTCATCTATTCAAAATCAAAAGCGGAGTGCGTTTGGTTTTGGATCTCTTGAAGAAGAAGCAGTTATACGCTAAGTTCTCCAAGTGTGAATTTTGGCTAAAGGAAGTCCAATTCTTGGGACATATAGTCAACGAGAAGGGTATTCACGTGGATCCCGCTAAGATTGAAGCGGTGAAGAACTGGCAAGCCCCAAAGACCCCTATAGAAGTCCGCTCGTTTCTTGGTTTAGCTGGCTATTACCGTCGCTTCATAGCCAAATTTTCAAAGATCGCGGTACCACTCACAGCCTTAACACATAAAGGCAAGCTCTATAAGTGGGGACCGAAACAAAAAGAAGCCTTTCAAACCCTGAAGCAAAAATTATGTGAGGCTCCCATCTTAACCCTTCCCGATGGAACCGAAGACTTTGTCATTTACTGTGATGCTTCCCCTTAAGCCTTGGTTGTGTTCTAATGTAATGAGGCAAAGTGATCGCTTATGCGTCCCGATAACTCAAAATTCACGAGAAGAATTATACGACGCACGATCTTGAGCGGGGTGCGGTCGTATTCGCTCTCAAAATTTGGAGGCACTACTTATATGGTACTAAGTGTGAGATTTTCACCAATCATAAGAGTCTCCAACACATTTTCAATAAAAAGGAACTCAACATGAGGCAAAGGCGTTGGGTTCAACTCCTAAACGACTACGACTACAATATTCGCTACCATCCTGGTAAGGCGAATGTCGTAGCCGATGCTCTTAGTCGTAAAGAACCTATCAAGATCCACAGCATTCGAATCCAAAATGAAGCTCAACATCTTTCCGTTACTGAAGGAAACATGTACAACGGAATGTCATGTGGTGCTGAACTTCAACTCGAAATCAAACCCAACGGATTACTTTACTTTCTGAATCGTGTCTGAATTTCGGACCGTGACAATCTTCGTACCTTTGTCATGAACGAGGCTCACAAGACTCGTTATTCGGTACATCCCGGTGCGGATAAGATGTACAAAGACCTCCGTACCCAATATTGGTGGCCCGGTATGAAAAAGGATATTGCCCTATACGTATCCAAATGCTTTACTTGTTTGAAGGTTAAGGCCAAGCACCAGCGTCCATCTAGGTTACTTGAACAACCCGAGATACCCGTGTGAAAATGGGAGTGTATTGCCATGGATTTCATAACCAAACTCCCGCACACATCCCGTGGTCATGATAGCATATGGGAAATCATCGACCGTTTGACAAAATCTACTCATTTCCTACCCATTCGTGAAGACTATCGAGTTGAGAAATTGGCTCGAATCTATATTGACGAGATCGTTAGTCTTCACGGTGTACCTCTCAACATTATTTCTGATCGTAATGGACGATTCACCTCTCGTTTCTTGTAATCCTTACAATCAGCTTTGGGCACTCAGCTGAAACTTAGTACGGCTTACCATCCACAAACTGATGGTCAATCCGAGCGAACGATTCAAACCCTCGAAGATATGCTTTGAGCCTGTGTCATTGAGTTCAAGGGAAATTGGGATTTATATCTACCCTTAGTCGAGTTCTCGTATAACAACAGCTATTACACGAGCATAGACATGGCTCCTTTTGAAGCACTTTATGGTCGGACGTGCCGCTCTCCTATCTGTTGGACTGAAATTGGTGAAGCACAAATCACTGGTCCCGAACTCATTCAGGAGACTTCTAGCAAGATCATGTTAATCCGAGACAACCTTCTAGTAGCAAGGAGTCGGCAAAAGAGCTATACTGATAAACTTCGAAAGCCCTTAGAATTTCAAGTCGGTGATCTGGTACTTCTCAAGGTATCCCCTTGGAAAGGCGTGGTTCGTTTTGGAAAGAAAGGGAAACTTGCACCAAGATTCGTAGGTCCTTTTAAAGTTCTTGAGCGGATTGGAAAAGTAGCCTACAAGTTGGATTTACCCGAAGAACTCAGCAACATCCATCCTACATTTCATGTCTCGAACCTAAAGAAATGCTTAGCCAACGAGAACCTCCACATACCACTTGACGAGATTCACATTGACGAATCAATGCACTTCATGGAGAAACCCGTGGAGATCATGGATCGAGAAGTTAAGCAACTCAAGCAAAGTCGAATTCCTATTGTTAAAATTCGGTGGTTGTCCAAGCGTGGCCCTGAATTCACTTGGGAACGTGAGGATCAAATGAAGGCCAAATAACCACACCTGTTTCCCGGACCCTCTCCCTAATCAATTTCGGGACGAAATTTCCTAAAGTAGGGGAGACTGTAATCCCCCGAAAATTCGGATCTCTATTTTAACTATTATGGCTATTGTGATTTCATTATTATAAGATTTGCAACTATTCATTTCAAGGAACGTATTCTATTTATCCAATATATTTCATGAGTATACGCATATACATACATCGATTGCAATTACTTCAAATTCAAAAAAAATATATAAATACTTGTATAAGTTATTATGTAAATAATTGTTACTATACTATGAAATAAATATGTATATACGTACTAAGGTATTTTCTAAACATATATATATATATACATAAAATCTAAATTATAAAAGTAAAATTTGAGGTTATAAAAGTTTATGTGATTTTTAATAGAAATAAGAATATATATATTTAGTAAATCACAGTTTTCATATTTATAACACTTAAACATAACACTTACGTTTATTAGATTTTGTAAAAAATTACAAAGATTTAATAATCTTATGTTTTATAAAAGTTCGGGGTTCATTTTAAATAGATCTTTTAAAAACACATAAATAATTATTTGGCTAGAATAATTATTTAGAGCATTTAAAAGTATAAAGAATTACTCAAATAATTATTTTTAGATAAATAGTTATACAAGATTAAACTAATTTTATTTAACACTAATATTAATTTAATATCTCTTTATTCATCGTTTTTTAATATAAAAAAAGAGATTATTTAAATAGTTTAAATAATTATTTTTGAAACAATTATTTAAACATTTACTAGTTCATAACCTATTTATTAATTATTTTATTCAATACATCATTATTACTATAAAACACATTATAAATAATTGGAGATTGTAATAAATTCTAAATAATCTTACAAACTATTTTTATCATTTTAATAATTGTCATAAACATATATTTTCCTAAAAAAAAAATACGTACCAATCCCATGCCCAATCTCAAGCTCCCATGAAACCCTAAATGTCTCAATATCTCCTAAATACCATGTAGACGAATATTGAAATTAGATTACCATTACACGTGTAGGTGTGTTGTGAGAGTTTCTCACAAGGCCTATTGGTTATTATTTATTTTACAACAAACTGTTTGTTTATTTTTACAACAAACTGTTTGTTTTATTATAAAAACAATTACAAGTTGTAAAATAAAAACGTTTAGAACTTGTTATTATCTTGATTGTAAAAAAATTGGTATTAGGTTAGTACATTATAACAATTATAAGATTAAAAGCAACCACAATAGCAAAATAAAAAATATGTAAATCATATGACCAAAAAATGTTTGATCTTGCAAGAGCTTTCTGCAAGACCAAATTAGGCCACAAGGTCACAACACAAACAACCACAATGATGGATTTCATGCATGCTTCTAGTTGCCTCGTGTGACTCCCACTACATCCAAGATTCCTGTCTCCATCTTCATTTTTGCCTTCGGATCTTCGTTACAATATTTATACAATATACACATTGAAAAAATAAAAACCATAATCTAACTTTGAGCCATCAAAGTGAGCCAAAACCATAAAAGCAAAAGATCACAAGAATAATGGTCGGGCCAGATTTACATATTCAACACAATCAAATAAACCAGGCAATCTTTTGGCTAAATAAAATAAATAAAACTTTGACCAATAAAATAAAAAAAAATTTGTCCTAAAATAAAACAGATCAGAAACTTTAAACGAGTTAAAGTTTGTGATCTATAACATGTTAAAAGACTGGATCTGATTCATGTGTTGTAATCAATGCACTGATACCACTGTAGGGTTTTGCAGTGGTGATCAGTTAAAATTAGTTATCAAAAACCGTTGATAATAATGATAGTTTATTATTAATTAAATAGTAATTAATAAATGCAACGGAATAAAAACAAAGATTTAACACAAACGGAAAACCCTATAGGATCTAGATTACAAAACCATACGAACACGGAATTAAAGATTAATATACCATACGAACACGGAATTAAAAACAAAGATTTAACACAAACGGAAAATTCTATTAATGTATTTTATAAAACACAATTTACTTTGCCATAACAATTTGAATGGAAAGTTAACGTTAGAGTGGTTGGACAATAGATAAACCTACCCCCTCCCCCGCTCAACCAAATAAGTTTGTTGATGGTCATTGGGGTTGGTGACCTACTGGTGAGAAAAATCTTATAAAAACATCAAGGTTTGAGATTTGCCTTTAAAAAAAGTAAGCTTGTTGATTACTATTCAGTTAATTTACTATATAAATATAAATTATGAATATTTAAATAATAATTCTACTAATCAAGAGTACAAATTTAATATAGTTAGTAATTTGTGTAATTATGTAAAGAAAATAAATTGAAAAAGTACTTTTTTATTATCTACATGCATTTAAAAAAGGGGTAACTTTGTATAATAGTAACTAAGTTTCAAAATTGTTTCAATTAGTTCACTTAATACGCATTTTACATGGTATACACCCTCAGGTATACTATGATAAGTGACCTAATTGAAACACTTTTAAAACTTGGTTACTATTTTGTGGTGTTTTCCCTTTAAAAAAAATACTATTTCTTATTCTTAATAAACTGTTGAAAGAATGATGTCTTTCAAAGAATAAATAACGACACTTGTGGTTATTTGATATGTAGAATAAAGATGAAAACATTTTACACCGTTATTTTAATGTTTTTGGATACTATTAACAACTTTTACATATTAATAAACCTTTTTACAAGTACTTAAATGTTTTGCTTTTTTTATTTTTTTTATTTATGTCACGAGGCCACTGAAATCCCCATGACGACCATGAGTAGGAGCCTCAAAATAGATAGACAACAAACATTTTAACCCACTCGGATGTGATTTTGTCGGTAACTGTAGAAAGAATAAGGAAGTTCGAGGACAAGTCGACTGAAGCAATGTTTTTATAAGACTAAGTATAGTAGGATAACGTCAGCGTACACCCAGTGGTGGCTCAACATATTTTGAAGCCTAAAATGAACATTAAAATTGTGGCTTTATGAAAGTTTTCTAAATATATCATTTCTTTCTAAAAACACAAAAGTTGATAAATTATCACATATATATTTACGTTAAAACATAGATTGAACTATCGAAATAGTTTATTCAACTTTTGTGGCCCTTAACATTTGGAGGTCTAAAGCGATTAATTTAGTTGCTTGTATTGTAGAGTTACTCTCGCGAAACACCATTACGCTGTCGCCAAGAAGGGGCGCCATTGGAGGGGGTGTGCCCTATTATCAGGCGCGAGATAGAGAGTTAATCTTTGTTTTTTTTGCCAATCACATTCTGCCACATCACCCATCTTTATTTAACTTTTTTTAGTTAAACCACCACACTTTTAAGGGTTTAGTCAGCGAAAGCGCCACTGCCTACGTGGCAGTCAATTTTTCATTTTTTTTAGTAAAACCACTACACGGTCTAATGGTGATGTAGATAACTCTCTGCGAGCTCAGGTTAGAATCATGTCGGTTGACGAGTGACTTATGAAGCTGATCACGACTCATATATTTATTCATGTCAAAGACATCAACTCTAACATGAACACAATGAAAATCATGTAACCTGAGAAGGACTGTTTAACCAGCTTATCTAAACAAATCAAATGTGTTGACGGGTTGTATACAAGGTTGCGAGATATAAATGGGTTGTAATCTTGTTGTAAACGGGTTAAACGAGTCATAAAGGGATTGGCGGCTTGTAATACATGGGGTTAAACGGGTCGTAAAAGGGTCGGCGATTGACCTTATAAAATATATTTTTTATTCTAATTTTAAACAAGTTGATCGATCAACTTGTTTAATTAAACACATCAACCAAAACACGACCCGTTTAACTAATGGGTTAAACAGAACCCGAACACGACCCGTTTTACTAAACAGGTTATAAATGACAGCTCAAAACCTGATTATTTTCGAGTCGTGTTTCGGGTCGTGTCAGGAACTTAATGTGATGTGTATTCAAGTGATGTAGATGAGAAACACAGAATTTAATAATATTCAAATCCAGAAACTGTTGAGATTAAAACAAACAAAGATAGTTTGTCAAAATGCAGGGCAGGTAAAGCAGCCGGTCAAGAAACGTACATGGCGAGTCTTGATGAGTGAGATGGCCTTGTGTGAAGATTTAGAAACTCGGTGAGGCTGGTTAGATAATACCGATTCTCTCATTTCTTCGGCCTTCTTCTGAGCCGATTGTAGTTTATAGACGATCCTGTCCATCGATGACGATCTCTTTTTTTCCAATTTCATCTGAACAAAATGACTCAAGTAAGAGCAGACTCCCGTCTCCCTTGATGTTTATAAACCTATACAGCCCTATGCATGCTAAGGGATCTTAGAAGTGGTAATTTTGTACATTTACTTACAAGTGGGTCAAACAAATAAATGGTTAAAAGGAAATGGGTCAAATAAAAAATAAAATTAATTACATGGATGGTCCCTATTGTATGGTCATATTACAAGTTTGGTCCCTAACTTTGAAAAAATACACTGATGGCCCAACAGTTTGCCTAACTGTAACACTTGTGGTCCTTGACATGTAATATGACGACTCTAGAAAAGGTTAACGTCCATCTATGTTAAGGACCACCCGTGTTACGGTTGAGTAAAATATTGGACCATCAGTGTAATTTTTCAAAGTAGGGACCAAACTTATAATATGACCATACCACAAGGACCATCGTCCATCCGTTTAATTAACTCTTAAGAAAACTCAAGAACCGACTCCCTCGTATTTATAAACCAATAGGGTAATAGGCCCTATGCATGCTAAAGATTGAGGTGGCAAATTTGATAAATTTACTTATAAATGGGTCAAACCGAAAAAAAGGCTAAAAGGAAAGGGGTCAAATGGGTCAAAATAAATAAAAAAATAATAATTCAAGTAAAAACCAACTCCCTTGATATTATAATCCAATACGACCCTAATCCCCTGTGCATGCGAAAGATTAGAGATGGCAACTTAAAGTTGCCAACTTTAATACATTTACTTATAAGCAGGTCAAACCCAAAAAATTGGCTGAAAGAAAACCGGTCAAATGGGTTGAAAGTCATTATTTTAGTAAACAGTTATTTGTAATTATATCTAACACTAACTATTTATAAAAAAATAGTAAACTAAAAATGTTTTGCCAAAAAATCTGGAAATTTTAAGGAACTGGATTGAACTGCAAAAGCAAAATGCATCCACCTAAATCATGAAAGTGAAATTATGTATGTTTTTCCAAATAAAAGTTAAAAAGCATATGCAGGAAAGATGGAAGGAACCTCTAGTTTCCTTATTGCTGCATCTGCTTTTGCCTTCTGCAGGTTCTCCCATGCAGTAATTTTTGCTTCTTCCCTCTGAACCTTTGAGAGGCTCTCTCTAATCTCTGAACCTTCGGTTTTCCAGTCATCCACAGTGTTTGACCCCCTACCTTGAATGTGACCTCTACTTTTCTTAGAGTATGGAGTCAAAGTGACCTGATCATCTACCTCTACATCCCTGATATCTGATTTAGAAGAAAGTATATGCTGCAGATCAACGGCTAGGATAGAGCTAGAGGTTGTTTTTCTTGGAGATGAAGAGGGGCTACTCTCAGGGCTCATTTGGGTAGCCATATCTCTCCTTGATACATCATGAGATATGTTGGTGGCAGCACCCGTTGAACCACAACTTTTATCATCTGGATGGTGATGAAAAGCCGATCAAAACCCAGAATTGTAACATGATACACCAAAAGATTTATCTAGTAAATGAATAGAGGACCCTTCACTTTTGCATATAACCATATCTGAATCTTTATGTGAATCATAATGTTTGTAAAATACTTATTTACCTTTAGTAATCTGCAACAACGAATGGCTCAGCAATTCCGAGCAACCGTGTAAGCTGACTGACCTTGCAATACAATGATCCATCAGTGAAGAGAAGTTCATATTACAGTCTGTGTTTACTTCAGTTAAAAGTGGTGATTCAGTAACAAAACTCCTAACAATCCCTCTTTCAAAATTAGCCCCTGCAGGCGAATACATGGAGGAGCATGCCGACCCGTGAGGCCCAAGCGGTCCACTCTTTGACTTGGGTCGTTTTTGCGGTTGAACCGAAGGCTTCAAAGCATCATCTCCTGCAACCAGACTAATTATCCACCTCTCAGCATCTTCCCATTTGGAAGGCAACGTCTTCCCATTATTATATGGCATTGATGTACTCCGGTTTGTATTTGTATGCAAAGGCACGCGTTCTGAACTCCACCCCTTCTGAACCCCAAAGCTTGCAGGATGATAATTCGGTGTTCCCGGGCTTGGAAACGCGCCTCTTCTTCGAGCTGAAGCAGAGGATTTCATGGCTGACACTAATCTCGGGGAAGAGCTAGTGACATTCATGGCTTGATTGTTCATATCCAATGATGCAGGCCTTCTCCGATCAGATTTCGTTAGCAGAATTTCAAATCTTGACTTCCGGTTTTGGCATTCTAATCAAACAAGATACATAAAGTATAAACAGTTTAAAGTCAAATTAAGAATCAAAATCCAACTGGTACCTTTATAAGAGAAGGAGCTTCTTGCTGAATAAACAGTTTGATTCTCTCCATCAGTTTCTGCATCAATGTGCTCTTTTATAGCTGCATTCAATTTGAAACGAGAATTCACCTATAAAATTTGAATTTCTTTACAGCGTATAACTTTTAGGTTTTAGCCTTCAATTTCACTTTAATTACGACGGTAGGAATTAGGAACATCACATTATACCTTCTGCTTTATCCACCTTTTGCCCTAACAGGTAGGGACCGCCATTGTTACGTGTGGAATTCCTTTTTGGATCTGGATCTGAACCACGGAAACCTCCTGACGATACATGCTGTATCAAAATTAAAATTGTGTTTAAGAACAAACGATCCACAGACCACGAATTCAAAATCAAATCATCATGCTGATACTAAATCAGAGCATCAATCAAATCAAGCAAATTATCAAATTCAAAAAGGTACTGAGAACAAACGATATGCAGATGATGAATTCGAAATCAAATTAGCCCTAAGTTTACTGATAATAAATCAGATTCATAAGGTACCAAAATTTGTCACGAGCATCAATCAAATCTAACAAACGATCATCAGAGGACGAATTCGAAATCAAATCATCCGTAAGTTCGCTGGTACTAAATCAGCTTCATAAGGTACGAAAATTTGTCACGAGCATCAATCAAATCAAGCAATTATCAAATCAATAATGTGTTTGAGAACAAACTATTCGCAGAGGACGAATTCGAAATCAAATCATCCGCAAACGCCTGTTACGTTGATCGTGAAATGCTAATTCAGGCATTGTCGATTATCAGTCAATCAATCAATCACTGGTTTAGTTGTCAATTGTTGTCGATCGTTTCACGAATATTAAATCAATTGTGAGTGAAGAGAATCTTACTTTGAGAACTTGGATTGTAGCATCACATATGGCGTTAGTGGAAGGGAAATGGTGACACGAGGATCGGTACAGGGAGGAGGAAAGAGACAAGAATGATCATGGTGGTTCACTGCTTTGTTAAAAGTTGAAACAAACTGTTGACAGACGATAGAATAGTGATTTACATAATTATATCCTGTTATGTATCATCTTGTTTGACCCGGACTTTTTATAACAAATTTTGAAAATCACACTTTACATGTTACTCTATTCCAATACAACCTAATGTTAAATTAACTAACATAATAAAAAAAATTTATACATTTAATTGAACGAATAAACATAAACAAATGTATGTTCGTTTATGTTTGAACTGAATTCACTGGTTAATGAAGAAGTTAATTTTTTTCTGCTGGTGGTGGAGGCGGAGGTCAGCGGCGAGAAGGACGGTGGCGGGGGAGGCGATGGTTGTGACAGCGGTGACGACAATGGTGGTGGTGGTGGCGGCTAGGGATGGGGGTGAGGATGGGACGATAGTAAGTGATCGAAGATTCTAATTTCTTTTGTTGAATTTCTTATAAATTTGGAAAGGTTGTTCAAATCCTTTACGTGAAGGAATTAATTTCAATTCCAATTTAAGTTCATGTCTTAACCAAACACATTAAAATGAAATTTAAATTCCAATTCAATAGAGTTATATTGTATTCTTTGAATTCTAGAAAATTCTGTAAACTAAACATATTGACAAATAAAATTCATATTTCACTTATATTGTATTCTTTGAAACAAACGCACCATGAGTATTTTTCATCGTAAGTTTTAATCCATGGTTAAGTCATGACATAAAACGTTTTAGATAGTATTTTTTTTTTTCTATTTTTTATTAGTGAAGTATAAAAATCTTTTGTGTACTTTTGAGCCTAATAATTACTTGCACCATGTAACCTCCAACTAATGTTTTATACCCATCTTTTTTTAACAACCAACAAAACATATTAACATAAGCAGATACAAACACCAATCATCCAAAATAACTCCTATATTATATCATGGATTAGAGTTGCAATGCTATCTAGGATCTCCTATATCATCTATGATAAATGATCTCCATTGCTCACAAGACATTGTTGCATCTTTTGATCTACTTCCAAACCAAAGAAAACTCATAGCTTTTATTTCTTCGGTTAGTTTACCATGATTAACCGGCTTTAGCTCGAACACCATTTCGTTACTAGCTTTCCACAAACACCAAAAGGCTCTTAAGATGACAGATTGGATTGTCTTCTTCTTTAATGTAGAACCTCATGTGAACGTATGCATTCGTAATAAATCACGTACTTCAAAGATAAAAAAAATGAGGGGATATTGCACCATTGCGATATTATCTCCCACATTGATTGGGCTAGACTACAAGATATAAAGATGTGTTATGTTGATTCATTGTGATTTGCACAAAAGGTGCATGACGTGGCCTACACATTTATCCTTCTAGCCGCCATTGATAGTCGGGTGGGGAGACGATCCAATTTTGCTCTCAAGACAAGGAAGTTTACCTTTGAGGGGACCCGATTATTCCAAGGAAATTTAAAGTCTGAGGGCTCATGATTTGTAGTTTGAGTTCACTACTTGATGCTTTTTACTGAGAAGGTTCCCGAGCCATCTAGAGACCAACACCATTTGTCATTGGTTGATGAGAGGCATAATGTTTGAAGGAGATGAGATAGCTGTGACAGTTCATATAGCTAGCTTGGTGTAGCTGGTGCCATTTTTCATTGAAAACTGACTGATGTACCACCATTGGATTCCTGGATTCGGTTAGCTACCGAACAAGATTAGGAGGATTCTATTGAAAATAAGTCGAAAAATCTGATTGATAGAGGTTCAGAATCAAATAGATGTCAAGCCAGGAAAAAATGTTTGTCACTTCCCAGAATTCCACTGATTGATGAGTTTAGGTCAATTCCTACTGTCGATAAATCTTGAGCTCTGGTTAATGAATAGGTTTAAATATTTAAATCTTATTTATTATTTTAAAACACATCTCCTTATCTTCTCTTATTCTTCCCTTTAATTAAAAAAACTGATATTATAAAAAAAAAAGTTGAATATGGTTAAAAAACCTTAAAAAATTTGGTTACTATTTTATAAAATAAAAAAAAAATTAAAAAAAATACTCATATCCACCATTTTGGCCCAAAGTTGAGTATGGGTATTTCCACCACATAGGGCCTTAGGTCTATCATCTATGGGTGTAATTGAGTAAATGGACTTTTTTGAGCTTAAGTCTGTTAAAGCTCGTTCTCGGTTAGTTTCAAGTTCTACTTAAGTTTGATAATAGTTATTTTATTATAATAAATATATGATAATAGTTATTTTGTAATTATACTATATGAATAATAATACACCTATGAATCTAATTAAGCTTGATGTATGGAATTTCGTCTCAAACTTCTCTATGAGAGAGCTCTAAATTGAGATCAACTCGTGTTCATTTAAGATCAACTCGATTTAAGCTTTTAGTAAAGTGATCTTGAGTAGCTCACAACCAGTTTGACTCGTTTATACCGATATTTTATGTCTATTTAAGTTCATACACATTGTTTTGGGTAAAAATTATTATGTCAAATTTTGTAACCAAACTTCATAAGTGAGGTAGTGTGCTTGTAATATTCGTGATGAATAAAGTGTATAGAACAATAAAATGACACGATTGTTTACGAGGAAAGCCATTGATCCTTCAGGATCTCCGACACAAAACCTCGGGAAGTGACTAAACGTTACTTGCATCATGTTCTAGTATAAATCGATAAAAGAAGTACAATTCTGAGCAGCGAATGATCGAATACAAAGTGTTACAGAGGTTTGCGAGTGTGTGTATATCCTATAATCGATCTATCGCTCGAATAAATATAATGGATAACATAACAAACTATCCTAAAATAAAGGCTAGACTAAGTTTTCTCCATATGACCGTTACTCAAGTCTTCGTGCGTATTTCCCACGTGGTCCACTTCCTTATGAGCGAGTCTTCAGGTAAGAATGACGTTATAAGTCTTTCCTGCAAATAATAAAGAAGTAGAGGACAAATAGCCATTAGTAGCAAAATTCAGGATACCAAATTTACCAGGATCTTGGATTTCGGATTATACAATACTCAGGATCGTGTATGAAATTCAACTCATAACAATTGTCCCCAAAACTTGACAGCTGTACACGGAAGTTACAGCTGTAAAACTTTCAAAATTTGAATTCTGAGAAATATACGGCTGCTTGATAAGACGTGATGCGAGAATCGAGGGTAGAAACGTCGTCGTTCAAGGCAGTTATTATTACTCCCTTATAATTACTTTTCTTTTTATTCCAGCTTCGTCTTCTCTAGGATTTCAGGTAAAAAACTCTCTTTTTCTTTCTTAACTTTCTGATTTTTATATAAACAAAATGGCCAAAAATAGTACTTGTTCTTCCTCATCTTCAGATGATCTTTGTAGTCAGCATCTACTGGCCAATCCTAATTATGAAAAATGTACCTTTACCGATCGTGATATCGAACTCCTTGAATCTGGAGGGTGCTTCCCAAAAAATACCGTTTTTTGACCGTTCGACCTTAGGACCAGGGCGGATTTCACCTCCGACAGTTGGGTATGCTTTCCATCCTTGCCATTTACCATTGGCTTTTCATATCCCTTTCCAGCCTTTACCACTGAATTTTTTTACAAAAACCAGTCTGAGTTATGCTCAGACGATGCCTATGATTTAGCAAACCTTGGCTTCTTTGGAGCTTTTGATCCGTCATCATGCTTTAGATTTCACCGTCTCGGAGTTGGCATATGTTTATAATCTGAGAAGCCGCGATTCTTCCCGTTTCTTATTTCAAATCAAACCTGGCATGAGTCATCTAATTTTGAAAACAACCCAAAATCATTCCAACTGGAAAAATCATTTTTTCTTTGTGAGAAGAGATTCAATCCCTGGTGGGGATAAATTGCCGGTGAAATGGATTGTAAAGGGTAGGATTCTGTCTGTGGGATCCCTATTATTTCGACACCTGGGATACTGACCCTTGATTTTCTTTTGTTTTACAGCACCGAAGTTTCCTGAGTTAGCTCCTTCTACTCCAGAGACTGCCAGAAGGTTGCTTCCTTCTACAGTATTGAACCCATCGAACGAACTTTTAAGTTCAAGGTTGCATCGGTGGCAGAAAGCTCAGAGACTTATCCTTCCGTTACAGAGATGTCTAGTAAGATAATAAAGATTCATAATATTTTGTTAGTTAATAAGATGTGTAATAACCTGACCTGTTATTTTGAAATAGGTGTCCACAAATCAAGCTCCAAATTCGCCCTCGAAGATATCGACAGCATGGTCTCCAAGGGCAAGAATATCAAGAAGGAACCCAGCCAAACCGCCATTGTAGCACCCAAGCATGAAGCTCCTAAGCCAGAATTCTCAACTTCTTGTCTCAAGCCAACCTCTAACAAAAAGAGAAAGATCATTGATCCTGCCGAGATTGCCTCAATGAATGTTCTGATTATGCTGACGTTCCCAAGAAGTTGCACGCTCCCAGTCACCTAGTAAGAAATATTTAAAATCTCGGAACCTGATCCTGATCTTATACTTATATTAATATATCTTGTTCTTTAACAGGCTATGGAGAAAATGGTCAGGTTCTACGAGTTGTTAGTAAAAGAGGCTGAGGATAGGAAGCATATGATCGTTGATTTGCAGAGGATTAGGGCCGCCAAGAGTAAGAAGCTAGCTGATGCAAAGAGGCTGAGGATAGGAAGCATATGATCGTTGATTTGCAGAGGATTGGGGCCGCCAAGAGTAAGAAGCTAGCTGATGCAACTGATGATCTCAATGTCACACCCCGGCTGGCGGCGGATTATACGCCGGGGCTGACACGGTTGTTCATAAGCACATGCTCATCTACTAAATATGATCATATTTATTACTCGAATTAAAAGCATCCGTTATATTAGGAATAAGAAAACAAAGTGTTCAACAAAACATAATTAAAAGTTAACTAGGTCGACTTCCTATGTGATCATGTAGTCCTTAAACTGGTGCACCTGAAACATGTGAGTAAATGTCAACTACAAGTAGTTGGTGAGTAACATAGGTTTTGACACCAACAAAAGTTAAGTAAAAAGTATTTGAAATTCAATATGTTCAAAGCATAACTAAGGCATGAATGTGAAAACATACAAGGTTCCAAGCGTACAATCAAACCGTGTAAGTGGAAAACTGTAGGTACAATCCAACTGATTGTCATTTTGAAAATGTAGTAAGATGTATACACAAAACCCGTCAAGGTTCGTGTTATGCAATGAATCGGATTCCCATATAAATGATTATAAAAGATACTACCTTAGGCTTGCAACTCAAGTGAATTATTGTACTAAACATGAACACACATATGGTCGCCAAGTAATTTAAGACATAAAGCATTTAGTAATAGCATGAGAACAAATGGTATTGAATTTCTATGTATTGTAATGTAAACAAGTTCCACCCCGAGTATTTGTAAACAATAGTAAAGAGAAAGGGGGCTATGAAACTCACCTGAGTTGTGTACTAGTAGTGGATAGCACCACACAAGAATGCAATAGAAAACACAAAAGTTTGCCTGTGAACCGTCTACGTATGTCCTAGAATTATAAGCATAATAATTAGGGACACATGAGAGATGGTGACGATGACACTGAAGAGTGAACGTCCTAAGACGCACTAACGATTAAAGAGTAGACGAACTTGTTTACGGGAGTAAGGTTTCTTAATATAATAATTAGGATAAATGTGTTACGTGCCGGACGTCTCTAATTATGAATAATAAATAAATAAATATCGTGTGTTTGTACCACTAAATAATGGCTAGAAAAATAATATAACTATATATATTATTTTTAAGTTCGAAGGATTAATAAAATAACCATTTATGTGGTGAGAATAATAAAAATATTTATTCTTATTAGGGGATATAAATGTGGGTAAATAATATAAATAATTATATTATTTATAAATTTTGAAACGTTACACGAAGTTTCTAAACGAGGTGAAAATATATATTATTTTTAATTAGAGTCACGGGTTGAAAATAATATAAACATATTATTTTATTCGAAGTCGTGGTTTGAAAATAATATAAATATATTATTTTAAAAGTGGAGATAATATTAGTTATAAGTTATAAAACCAAACTCGAGCCTACGGGTTGTTTCCGGAGATAAAACACTTTAATATATTATTATTATTATAATATAGGAAAAGGTTTTATAATTAAATAATGCCTAAAAATAATTAAAAACCAAAACAGGGGAGGGGAGACTCGAACCCGTGTCTCCTCCCCATCAGCACATGTGTTTAAACAGTCCCGCCCGCTAGAGTCATCGTAACAGAACCCGGTTTCGAATAGTTTTAAACAATAATTCCCGTGAGATCCTCCCCCAAGCAAACCCGATCCCAAAACCATCCGATTTCCATAGAATTCGATTCTGAAAGGGTACAAAGTCATAGGGGTTTTGTTTGTTGGGGTATTGCGAATCTGAGGTCAAGTTTAATTTGAAAAACAACAAGTTTTGGTTTGTTAATTTACAGATTTAAATAACGAAACCCTAGACATGAACCCAGAACCAAATGGAACGAATTCGATAATATTACAGATTGAAATCATCGGGTTTTTACTAAACAAAGGATTGCGAATCTACCTATGTGGTTTAATTTGATTGACGTTGTGTTTAAGATCAAAACCCCCAAATTAAAAGATGAACAAACCCTAATTTATGGATCAAAAATAATTCGATGTTATTAGGTTAAATTAGCATAGGGCTTTCATTTGACAGGTGGTTACAAATCTAGTGGTATAGGTTAATTGGGTAAAAACAGGTTCCAAAGTAGAGCTCGATTAAATCGCTTTCCTAAGAACCCTAGATTCTGGGTTTTGACCCAATCAATGATATGAGTCCCAATTGGCATAGGGCTTTCATATAATTGACTCAAACGAAGCTAAGGGTGAGATGAATTACCAGAATAGGTGTTGAACTGATTGATATCGACTAGAATAGGTTTTGACTGTGAACGACTTGATCTGCGGTGATTCCTTTTGCTATTCCGATCGAGTTGAAGTGTGAAACAGGTTCCGTGGAGTTCTAGTAAGATGCGCAGGTGATTCAATTGTGATGATAACATACCAAATGATCGAATTTGATCACTCTCGATGGTACGGTCGATGGTTATAACATAATTACCCATAATTGGGTTTGATTACGAATCAATGTCTGGTTTAATGACTTATTAGTGGCCGTTAATGATCATAACCGTGCAAATTCAGTTACAATTCCAACTGAAATCGAATAAGGCTTGCGAATTGGGTTCAAGAACAATCGGGTTGACTTTTTAAAGTCAATGAAATCAAGATTAGCCAAATTACAGGAATGGTCCCTGAGTTTTCATGTGTTTGAGTTTGAATATAGGCAGAAATAGTCCCTGTGGTTTTAAGGCTTTATTATTTTATGTTTAAAGTTAATTTTTGATTGAACATCGGTTTCAAAAAGTTATATTTTGAACCCTAAATATTTATAACACATACACTCTAATAAATCTTATAATTTTATAAAATCTAATTAATAAAAAAATATATTAATGGTATAAACCTTTTTATTTTTATCAATGTAAACCCTAATCTTTATGACATTTATAATTGAATTTTGTAAACACACACACACACATATATATATATATATATATATATATATATTATAATAAGATAACAATAATAATTATGTAACCTTTACATAAATATTTATTTCTCTTGAATTTGAAATAATTGTATCCAATATATGTATGCATGAGTTATATTGAATAATAGTAAAAAAAATTATAAAATAATGAAATTACATGTGCCGAAAAAGTTAAAAATAAAGGTGGGAATTTCCTGGTGATTACAGTCTCCCCCACTTTTGGAGTCCCGAAATTGGTTAAGAAGAGGTTCCTGGAAATAGGTGTGGGTATTTGGCTTTCATTTGATCCTCACGTTCCCAAGTGAATTCAGGGCCACGTTTGGATTCCCACCGAACCTTAACAATTGGAATGCGACTTCGCTTGAGCTGCTTATCTTCTCGATCCATGTTCGCCACAGGTTTTTCTATGAAGTGCATTGATTCGTCAATGTGAACCTCGTCAAGTGGTATTTGGAGGTTTTCGTCAGCTAAGCATTTCTTTAGGTTTGAGACATGGAATGTAGGATAGATGTTGCTAAGTCCTTCAGGTAGTTCCAAATTGTAGGCTACCTTCCCAATCCGTTCAAGAATTTTAAAAGGGCCTATGAATCTTGGTGCAAGTTTCCCTTTCTTTCCAAAATGAACCACACCTTTCCAAGGGGATAGTTTGAGAAGGACTAGGTCACCGATTTGAAATTCTAAGGGTTTTTGACGTTTGTCGGCATAACTCTTTTGCCGACTCCTTGCTACTAGAAGGTTGTCTCGAATTAACATGATCTTGTCAGAGGTCTCCTGAATGAGGTCGGGACCAATGATTTGTGCTTCACCAATTTCAGTCCAACAGATAGGAGAGCGACACTTCCGACCATAAAGTGCTTCGAAAGGAGCCATGTCAATGCTCGTGTGATAACTGTTGTTATACGATAACTCGACTAAGGGTAGGTGTAAATCCCAATTTCCCTTGAAGTCAATGACACAGGATCTAAGCATATCTTAGAGGGTTTGAATTGTTCGTTCGGATTGACCATCTGTTTGCGGATGGTAAGTCGTACTAAGATTCAACTGAGTACCCAGAGCTGATTGTAAAGGTTACCAGAATCGAGAAGTGAATCGTGCATCACGATTAGAAATAATACTGAGGGGTACACCATGGCGACTAACAATTTCATCGATGTAGATTTGAGCTAATTTCTTGACTCGATAGTCTTCACGGATGGGTAGAAAGTGAGCAGATTTTGTCAAACGGTCAATAATTACCAAAATACTATCATGACCACGAGACGTGTGCGGGATTTTGGTTATAAAGTCCATGGCAATACACTCCCATTTCCACACAGGAATCTCGGGTTTATCAAGTAAACCAGATGGACGCTGATGCTCAGCTTTAACCTTTAAGCAAGTAAGGCACTTGGACACGTATAGAGCAATGTCCTTTTTCATACCGGGCCACCGATATTGGGTACGAAGGTCTTTGTACATCTTATCCGCACAGGGATGCACCGAATAACGGGTCTTGTGAGCCTCGTTCATGACAAAGGTACAGAGATTATCACGGTCTGGGATCCAGATACGGTTCAGGAAGTAGAGTAATCCATTGGGTTTGGTTTCGAGCTGAAGTTCAGCACCACACGACATCTCGTTGTACATGTTTCCTTCAGTGATGGAAAGATATTGTGCTTCAAGGATGCGAGTTTGAATGTCATTTTGGATTCGAATGTTGTGGATCTTGATAGGTTCCTTACGACTAAGGGCATCGGCTATGACATTCGCCTTACCAGGATGGTAACGAATATTGCAGTCGTAGTCGTTTAGGAGTTCAACCCAACGCCTTTGCCTCATGTTGAGTTCCTTTTGATTGAAAATGTGCTGGAGACTCTTATGGTCAGTGAAAACTTCACACTTAGTACCATATAAGTAGTGCCTCCAAATTTTGAGAGAAAATACTACCACACCCAGTTCAAGATCATGCGTCGTATAATTCTTCTTGTGGATTTTGAGTTGGCGAGACGCATAAGCAATTACCTTGCCTCGTTGCATTAGAATACAGCCAAGGCCTAAGTGAAAAGCGTTACAATAGACGACAAAGTCTTCTGTGCCATCGGGAAGAGTCAAAATGAGAGCCTCACATAATTTCTACTTTAGAGTATGAAAGGCTTCCTCTTGCTTTGGTCTCCAATCGTAGGGTTTGCCTTTGTGTATTAAGGCTGTGAGTGGTACTGCGATCTTTGAAAAGTTTGCTATGAAACGACGATAATAGCCCGCTAAACCAAGAAACGAGCGGACTTCTGTAGGGGTCTTTGGAGCTTGCCAGCCCTTCACCGCTTCAATCTTAGCGGGATCCATGTGAATACCCTTCTCGTTGACTATGTGTCCCAAGAATTGGACTTCCTTTAGCCAAAATTCACATTTGGAGAACTTAGCATACAACTGCTCCTTTTTCAAGAGATCCAAAACCAAACGCTAGTGTTTTTCGTGTTTCGCTTTTGATTTTGAATAAATGAGGATATCATCAATGCAGACGATCACGAACTTGTCCAAGTACGGTTTACAAACACGGTTCATAAGATCCATGAATACCGCGGGTGCATTGGTTAATCCAAAGGGCATAACCATGAACTCGTAATGATCGTATCTTGTGCGAAAGGCTGTCTTGGGGATATCGGATTCAAGGACTCGTAACTGGTGATAACCAGAACGAAGATCAATCTTCCAGAAATAATTCAAGCCTTGAAGTTGATCGAATAAATCATCAATCATCGGGAGTGGATAACGGTTCTTCACGGTAAGCTTATTGAGTTCCCGGTAGTCGATGCACATCCGAAAAGAACTATCATTCTTTTTTACTAATAAGACAGGTGCTCCCCAAGGAGAAAAACTAGGACGGATAAATCCTTTGTCGGAAAGTTCTCGAAGTTGGCTTGAAAGTTCTTGCATTTCTAACGGTGCAAGATGATAGGGTGACTTGGCCACGGGATTTGCTCCTGGCACTAGGTCAATACGGAATTCGACTTGACATGCGGGAGGAAGACCGGGTAAGTCTTCGGGAAAGACTTCAGGAAAGTCTTTGATCATGGGAATATCTTGGAGACTCTTGTCTTTGCCTTTCCGTTCCACAATATGAGCCAAGAATGCTACACATTTCTTCCGTAAGTACTTCCGTGCGGTAGTGCAAGACATAAGCTTGAGTCCCTTAAACGGCTTCTCACCATAAACTTTCAGAATGTCACCCGAGTCAAGGGGAATATGAATATACTTGTCAAAGCAGACGACTTCAGCATGATGTTTGGTCAGCCAATCCATGCCTACTATGACGTCGAAACCTCCGAGAGCCATAGGAATGAGATTGATTGAGAAGTTATGGTCGTTCAAGTTTAAGGTACAATCCCTAATAATGGTGTCACACGAAACAGAATAACCGTTCGCTACTAAAATATCAAAGGGTTTGTCTAACTTAGCTCGACTCATAGCAAGTTGTGGTTCAAATTCAAAGGACTCAAAACTTCTATCGGAACCAGTATCAAACAGGATAGAAGCATATTGTTGGTTAATTGGATATGCATCGTTCACCACATCATTTTTGGCTTGAGCCTCATTGGCATTGATGTTGAAGGCACGTCCACGAGCCACGGGGTTTGCATTCCCCTGATTCACATTTCCCCGGTTCATGTTGCCCTGGTTCATGTTGTCTTGGTTCACAATGACCAACCTAGGGCAGCGGTTCCTGAAATGATTTGGGTCACCGCACTTATAACAAGCGTGACCCTGAGTGATGGTAGCAGGGACAGGAGCAGCAGTTTGATAGGCTTGGTTAGCTCGGGGAACAGCACGGAGGATGTTAGCCGTATGTCTATAACGTCCACAACTGGTACATAAACGACATGATATGTTGGTTGTATGATGGTGCTGACAAGTGTTGCACAAAGTTAACGTTCCACCACATGGCCTCTTGTTGGGATTGAAGGCAGTGGGGGCTACTTGGGATAGAGGAGTAGCAGGTGTGACAATGGCGAAGTTCCTACCCTTCCTTTTCGTCCCATTAAAGGAAGACTCAGTATTCGTCTCCTTAGTGGGTCCAACAGTGGTTTTCTCAAGGGTCTTCTTGGCACCCTTTTTGGATAGAGTCCCTGCCTTAACATGGTTGTCTGTCAAGGCAGCAGCAAGACGGATGGCTTCCTCGGGAGTGGCTGGCTTGCTACCCAAAACAGTATCATGAATCTGCATAGGCAGACCATTGATGTATTTCTCAATGGCTCGGGAGAGAGGAGTGACCATATGAGGCACCAAAAGGCTAAGCTCATGGAAACGGGTGGTGTAGGCAAGGCTTTTCCCACTATCTTGTTTGAGATCCCAGAACTCAGCTTCTAGTTTCTTGACCTCATTATGAGGGAAAAACTCATCAGTCATGAGGGTCTTGACAACAGCCCAAGGTAGGGCTAGAGAAATTTCAATCCCACGGTTACGTTTTTCCCCGTTCCACCATGTGAGTGCCCTCTTCTTGAAGACACTACTAGCATAACGGACTTTCAGGTTCTCGGGACAGTCAGCATTGATAAAAGTTCCCTCAATGCTTTCAAACCATTAGAGAAGTCCAGTGGCTCCCTCATTCCCGTAGAACTTGGTGGGCTTGCAGGAGTTGAAGTGTTTGAATGTGCACACCGGGTTTCTTGGTGCAATATTTTGGTTCAGCTGGTTAACCATAGTCGGTAGGATTGTAGCCATTTGCTGAATGATCATGTTGGTGAGGTTGCCTCTACGTTCATGACGGGGAGGCATTCTACAAAGGGATGAGTAGGAAGTTCATAGGATATGAATCATGTATAAGAGTTTGCAGATAATTCATAAGGTACTAGGTAATACATAGACGGTACCCTAATGGGCACATTGACTTAATAAAGTACTTTAAGTTCATCCAATGTTTGAGAAGTCATGCTTCAGCCTATAAGTGGATACTCATCCCAATAATTCCCAGGAAAGCATAACTTGTCCATCGGTTGATTTGGATTTATACGTAATGCTTTCCTAGACAGAACTCCCAGAATATAGGCATCCACCCTTCCAGATTGCACAAGTTCTCATTCATTGGTTAGAACCCACGTACCTTTGGAAGTTTCATTTGGATTAGACTTTTAAGTCTAAGAGTAAGATTCATGTAGTTCAAATAGTTGTTGTGTATGTAATTGCACCATGTAGACAAAATGAGTAGATGTAGGTAGGTAGAGTGGAGTTCCTACTACTAGGAATGAGTTTAACTCATGTTTGGGACTCCTAATTTATAGTCTAGGTCATGTGTCTAATAACCTAATTCCCTCTAACCATGGCTCTGATACCAATCTGTCACACCCCGGCCGGCGGCGGATTATACGCCGGGCTGACGTGGTTGTTCATAAGCACATGATCATCTATTAAATATGATAATATTTATTACTCGAATTAAAAGCATCCGTTACTATAGGAATAAGAAAACAAAGTGTTTAATAAAACATAATTAAAAGTTAACTAGGTCCACTTCCTATGTGATCATGTAGTCCTTAAACTGGTGCACCTGAAACATGTGAGTAAATGTCAACTACAAGTAGTTGGTGAGTAACATAGGTTTTGACACCAACTAAAGTTAAGTAAAAAGTATTTGAAATTCAATATGTTTAAAGCATAACTAAGGCATGAATGTGAAAACATACAAAGTACTAAGCGTACCATCAAACCGTGTAAATGGAAAACTGTAGGTACAATCCAACTGATTGTCATTTTGAAAATGTAGTAAGATGTATACACAAAACACGTCAAGGTTCGTGTTATGCAATGAATCGGATTCGCATATAAATGATCAGGAATAAGGTTTCTTAATATAATAATTAGGATAAACGCGTTACGTGCCGTACGTCTCGAATTATGAATAATAAATAAATATCGTGCGTTTGTACCTTTAAAATAATGGCTAGTAAAATAATATAACTATATATATTATTTTTAAGTTCAAAGGATTAATAAAATAATCATTTATGTGGCGAGAATAATAAATATATTTATTCTTATTCGTGGATATAAACGTGGGTAAATAATATAAATAATTATATTATTTATAAATTTTGAAACGTTACACGAAGTTTCTAAACGAGGTGAAAATATATATTATTTTTAATTAGAGTCACGGGTTGAAAATAATATAAACATATTATTTTATTTGAAGTCGTGGTTTGAAAATAATATAAATATATTATTTTAAAGGTGGAGATAATATTAGTTATAAGTTATAAAACCAAACCCGAGCCTACGGGTTGTTTCCGGAGCTAAAACACTTTAATATATTATTATTATAATATAGGAAAAGGTTTTATAATTAAACAATGCCTAAAAATAATTAAAAAACAAAAAAAAGGAGGGGAGACTCGAACCCGGGTCTCATCCACATCAATACATGTGTTTAACCAGTCCCGCCCGATAGGGTCATCGCAACAGAACCCGGTTCTGAATAGTTTTAATCAATAATTCCCGTGAGATCCTCCCCAAGCGAACCCGATCCCAAAACCATCCGATTTCTATAGAATTCGATTCTGAAAGGGTACAAAGTCATAGGGGTTTTGTTTGTTGGGGTATTGTGAATCTGAGGTCAGGTTTTATTTGAAAAACAACAAGTTTTGGTTTGTTAATTTACAGATTTAAATAACGAAACCCTACGAAACCCTAGACATGAACCCAGAACCAAATGGAACGAATTCGATAATATTACAGATTGAAATCATCGGGTTTTTACTAAACAAAGGATTGCGAATCTACCTATGTGGTTTAATTTGATTGACGTTGTGTTTAAGATCAAAACCCCCAAATTAAAAGATGAACAAACCCTAATTTATGGATCAAAAATAATTCGATGTTATTAGGTTAAATTAGCATAGGGCTTTCATTTGACAGGTGGTTACAAATCTAGTGGTATAGGTTAATTGGGTAAAAACAGGTTCCAAAGTAGAGCTCGATTAAATCGCTTTCCTAAGAACCCTAGATTCTGGGTTTTGACCCAATCAATGATATGAGTCCCAATTGGCATAGGCTTTCATATAATTGACTCAAACGAAGCTAAGGGTGAGATGAATTACCAGAATAGGTGTTGAACTGATTGATATCGACTAGAATAGGTTTTGACTGTGAACGACTTGATCTGCGGTGATTCCTTTTGCTATTCCGATCGAGTTGAAGTGTGAAACAGGTTCCGTGGAGTTCTAGTAAGATGCGCAGGTGATTCAATTGTGATGATAACATACCAAATGATCGAATTTGATCACTCTCGATGGTACGGTCGATGGTTATAACATAATTACCCATAATTGGGTTTGATTACGAATCAATGCCTGGTTTAATGACTTATTAGTGGCCGTTAATGATCATAACCGTGCAAATTCAGTTACAATTCCAAATGAAATCGAATAAGGCTTGCGAATTGGGTTCAAGAACAATCAGGTTGACTTTCTAAAGTCAATGAAATCAAGATTGGCCAAATTACAGGATTGGTCCCTGAGTTTTCATGTGTTTGAGTTTGAAT
The DNA here is from genome assembly GCA_023525975.1 of Smallanthus sonchifolius. Taxonomy (NCBI): domain Eukaryota; kingdom Viridiplantae; phylum Streptophyta; class Magnoliopsida; order Asterales; family Asteraceae; genus Smallanthus; species Smallanthus sonchifolius. The sequence continues at coordinate 19,066,278 of CM042033.1, forward strand.
ATAGGCAGAAAAAGTCCCTAGGTTTTTAAGGCTTTATTATTTTATGTTTAAAGTTAGTTTTTGAATGAACATCGGTTTCAAAAAGTTATATTTTGAACCCTAAATATTTATAACACATACACTCTAGTAAATCTTATAATTTTATAAAATCTAATAAATAAATAAAATATATTAATGATATAAACCTTTTTATTTTTATCAATGTAAACCCTAATCTTTATGACATTTATAATTGACTTTTGTAAACATACACACACACACACACACACACACACATATATATATATATATATATATATATTATAAGATAATAATAATTATGTAACCTTTACATAAATATTTATTTCTCTTGAATTTGAAATAATTGTATCCAATATATGTATGCATGAGTTATATTGAATAATAGTAAAAAACAATTACAAAATAATGAAATTACATGTGCCGGAAAAGTTAAAAATAAAGGCGGGAATTTCCTTGGGATTACACTCAATAAGGCAAAAGCAGAGCTTCAGGATGACTGCGCTCAGCTTGCTCAGGATCTCAAAGAATCCCACGAGCAAGCGCAGATGTCGGCCGTAATCTCCATTTTTCAAGCTAGGATCAAGATGGCTGAGGAGGCCAAAAATTTTGATCAAGCTAACTGGGACGTGCAGGGCTGGAAGAAGTTGGTTGCTGAGTTAAGTGGAGAGCCAACACCGAACGATGATGAAGGCATAGCGGTGGCTGAAGGCGAGGTGGAAGCTCTGCGAAGGTGGTCGATGAGGTGGTTGGTCAAGACAATGATGACAAAGAAGAGAAGGACTGAGTCTTGAATTTGGTATTTGTAGTTCTCAACTTTAATCTTGTTTGTCTGTGGAACAATTTACTTTTTCTTGCTCCTTAGAATCCTTGGATGGGATAAACAATTGAACAAATGGGTCCTTTTTTCGGATGAAACCCGGGACATTCTTTATTTTCTACACTCATAATATTAGTATCTTTTGACTATTTGCCATGATTGTTGGGTGCATGGTTTCTTTTGACATTTCTTAGAAGGTCCGGATCCTTAGGTATTTAAGCCTTAGAAAAATAGTTTCTAGGAATATTTTAGGGATACCGGATCGTTCATAAATAATATCTTAGATTTTTATTGAATTTTGACTTAGAAAAATATATTTTTATTTTAGTAAATGGTATGGAAGATTACCAATTACAAACGAATCATGACTTAGTCATTGAAATCTTGGTTATACTTTTAATCAAGTAGTCTCAAGTACATACCTTAAATGAAAATCAGAATGCATAGATGCACATAACAGATGTTTGATAAGTAGTTTAAAATATTACAACCTTGAGTTGTCCCTTCTGTATAGTCATTAAATACGTCGTGGACTTAGTGATTGTATTTCAGGATCTTTATAGGTCTTCAATCTGTTTAAGGATCTTGAATCAGCATATGTTCTAGTTTTAACACATATAGGTGTTAAATACATGTGACAACTTAAAATCGTGGGCCAATCCAGATAACGTGGCCCAAGCCAGAAAAACATGGGCCAAGCCAGAATAACATGGGCCAAGCCAAAAGAACATGGGCCAAGCTGGAATAACGTGGGCCAAGCCAGACTTAATTTAGCATGAAAATTCTAAAAACCTTAGGAGTAACACGTATGTTACTATCGTAGGATCCAAGATATAGCCAATAGTGATGAAATTATCAGCCAGTGTTACATGGACTGGTCGCACCACCTTGAACTATACTTGAACATCGTGCGCTACAGGCGGAATGTTTAAACTCAATTCTTAGAAAGGTGAAAACCTTTAAAGCTTAAAGGTATGTGGGATACCTTAAACTTAGGAGAGATGGCCAATATCTATCTTTTGTCGGGGTCCCTGAGAATCCTTTCTACAAAACTTGAAACCTTGGTTAAGGTGGGTGTTAGCCTGGCTAACACCCCTTCGACGCTCAAGTCAGTACTTTGATAAAGAATAATAAATATAAAAATAGCCAGGGATAGAAGACATACCAGTCTTAGTTAGAATCTAAGTTCCAACTTACATAAAATAGGCTTTAAGATGGATAGTGTTCCAAGATCTTGGCAAGATATCTCCTTCCATAGTGGATAACCAGTAGGCAGCCTTGCCTGCCTCCGAATCAATCAAGTATAGGCCTTCCCATTTCGGTGCATGCTTCACATCACTAGGATTGGTAGTACTTTGAAATGCTTTTCTCAATACTAAGTCACCCACTTGGAATCTTCTGATCCTTATGCTTTTGTTGTATGACTTTGCTATCCTCTTCTGATAAGCCGCAATACGAACTTTGGCCATAATGTTAAGATCATGAGCACAAGTTTCGTTGTTGGTCTCTGGAGTTTGAAGATTGGTTCTAGCAGTAGGGATAACCATCTCTGTAGGGATCAGGGCTTTAGTTCCAAACACTAATGAGAATGGGGTTTAACCTGTTGCATTCTTTGTGGTTGTCCTATCTTCCCAAAGTGCAAATGGTAGCTCTTCGGCCCATCTTCCTATCTTTGTTCCTAATCTTTTTTTGAGGTTGTTGATGATGATTTTGTTGCTAGATTCCACCTGCCCATTGTCTTGAGGATGCACGGGGGTGGAGGTTATCATTTTGATTCCCCAACTAGCACAGAAGTTAGTTGTTCTTTTGCCAATGAACTGGGATCTGTTATCACATACTATCTCTGTCGGGATCCCGAATCTTGTCAGGATGTTGTGTTTGATAAAGGAGATGACTTCTTTTTCTCTGACTTGGACAAATGCTTTAGCTTCAATCCATTTGGAGAAGTAATCTGTCATTGCTAGCATAAAGACCTTTCCTCCTGGTGCCTTGGGAAGTTTGCCGACTATATCCATTCCCCATTTCATGAATGGCCATGGAGAGATGATTGGATATAAAGGTTCTGATGGTTGATGGAGTATGTTGCTATGTCTTTGGCAAGCATCACATTTTTACGAATAAGTCATAGCATCTTTCCTCATGGTAGGCCAATAATATCCTGTCCTCGGGATCCTTGAGAATAATGCTCTGCCCCATAGTGTGATTACCACAGTCACCTTCATGTATGTCTTTGAGGACTTCATGTGCTTAAGGGTCCTCCAAACATCTTAAGTATGGACTCGCAATAGACTTTCTATACAAGATATTGTGTAATATTATAAAACGAGACACCCTCATGCAAAAAGCTCCGTGATTCTTTTCGTCATTTGGGATCTCACCATCCTGCAAATATTTCTTAATGGGTGAAATCCAAGATCCTTGAATAGGTTCAAGATCCCGAATATCTGCTTCTTCTTCTATGTTGGATACTTTGTTTGTTTTTTCAATTGTTGGGCTCAAAATATGTATGATAGGTATTTTAATACCTTCTGGTATTTTGAGAGCCGAAGCATGGTTTTCTAAGGCATCATCCTCAGCATTATCTTCTCTAGGTACCTGTGTAATGTTAAAAATTTTGAATTCCATAGATAATTGCTTAACTATTGTGAGATATTTGGCTAATTTCTCACCTTTTACTGCATAGGAGCCATTGAAATGGTTAGCAATTAACAATGAATCTACATATACTTGGAGATACTTGATTTTCATATTCCTGGCTAATTGTAATCCTGCTATCAACGCCTCATATTCTGCTTCATTATTCGTAGCCTGGAACTCACAACTTATGGATTGGGGTATTGTGTCCCCTTGTGGCGATTTCAGTATGATACCTAGACATGTTCCTCTTACATTGGATGCACCATTAGTGAATATGACCCACTTGTCCTTGGATTCTTCCAACTGTTAAACTTCAAGGTCTGCTTCATGTTGAATGTCACTACTGAAATCAGCCACAAAGTCCGCAAGTGCCTGAGACTTTATTGCTGTTCTAGGTTCATATATGAGGTCATGGGTGCTGAGCTTGACTGACCACTTAGCCATCATTCCAGACATCTCTGGCTTTCTCAGGACACACTTAATGGGATAATTAGTCTTAACATGAATAGCATGAGTTTCAAAATAATGTCTTATCTTAGTGGATGCCATTATTAAAGCTAATATTAACTTTTCTAAATGAGAGTACCTGGTTTTTGCCGCGAGTAGGATTTTACTTACATAGTATACCGGATGTTGCTGGCCTTCATGATCCTTGACTAGGACATCACTTACAGAGTTTCTGGACACCGCCAAGTATAGGGATAATGGTTCGCCTTCTTCTGGTTTCATCAGTAGAGGAGTTGTTGACAAGTACTCCTTTAATGATTGGAGTGCTTGCTCATGCTTCTCTTCCCATTCGAATATCTTGTTCTTCTTTAGGATGTCGTAGAACTCTTTACACCTTTCTGAGGATCTTGATATGAATCTGTTGAGTGCTGCTATTCTGCCAGTTAGTCTTTGGACATCCTTAGTGTTTGCTGGGGATTTTAGATTGATGATCGCTTTGATTTGCTCTGGACTGGCCTATATTCCTCTTTTTGTTACCATATAGCCCAGGAACTTTCCTGCCCCTACTCCGAAGTGGCATTTTGAGGGGTTCAGCTTCATGTTGTACTGGTCCAGGATATCAAATGCTTCTCTGAGATCCCTGAGATGATCCTCAGCTTTCTTTGACTTTATCACCATGTCATCTATGTATACTTCCATGGTGTCCCCTAGTTTCTCCTTGAACATCATGTTCACCGGCCTTTGGTATGTTACACCTGCATTTTTCAAACCAAAAGGCATAGCAATATAACAATAAGTACCTGTTGGAGTCATGAATGCAGTATCCTCCTGATCTGAGGGTTCCATTTGTATCTATTGGAATCCTGATGAAGCATCCATAAATGTCAGCATTTCGTGGCCTGCTATGGCATCAACCATTGAGTCAATTTGTGGTAGTGGAAAAGGGTCTTTGGGGCATGCTTTGTTCAAGTCAGTGAAGTCTACACGGACTCTCCATTTCCCGTTCTTCTTCTAAACCACTACCACATTAGCTAGCCACCTTGGGAATTTCACTTCCCTTATCATTCCTGCCTTCAATAGTCTTTCAACATCTTCTTGGATAACTATATTCCTTTCTGGAGTGAATTTCCTTCTTTTTTGGTGTATGAGTCTGAAACTGTTATCAACACCTAATTTATGTGTAATAATACTTTTAGAGATACCTGTCATGTCTTCATATTTCCAAGCGAAGGTTGAGGTTTTGCTCTTTAGTAACTCAATAAGATCTTGCTCAATATCTTTAGGGATATTGGTTCCAACAAGCACCTTGACATCAGGATCCTCTGCATTTAGGGATATTTCTTTAACATCTTGTTATTTGGTCTCCAAGATGTTTCGGGCTTGCTTCTTTAATTGCTATGCTTGCCTGGTTTTGGCGGAGGCTTTCATAGAAGAAGTGTAGCAATCCTCAGCTTCCTGCTGGCCACTGTTAATCTTTACTACTCCCCAAGGGGTTGGCATCTTGACACGCTGATGGTACGTTGAGGGTACCGCCTTCATGTCGTGTATCCATGGCCTTCCTAAAGTGATATTATAGCAAGATAAAGAATCTATTACACAAAATTTTTGTATAGCATTTACCCCTTCAATGTATATTGGCAGTTTTATTTCTCCAACTTTGCTTTTAACTTCTCTGCTGAATCCCACCATCACTGAGGATTTTGAGATAATTTTAGAATCCGGAATCACCATTCTTTTAAGGACTTCAAGTTTTTGATGTTCACCGAACTCCCTCCATCTATCAATATTCTACGGATGAAGTGGTTGGCAATGTAAAGAGTTATGACTAAGCCGTCATGGAGAGGATCCTATACATCGTCTCTGTCCCCTTCGTCAAAAGAGATCACTTTCACTTTAGTTAAGATGGAGGTCATGGTAGGCCTGTCCCCTTTCTCTGTCTTTGCTTCCTTGGCATTCCTCTTTGCTGCAGAGTAAGAAGTGCCACAAATGTCAGATCCACCACATATAAGCCGGCGGCGGGGATGTTGCTCTCTGCGGGATCCTGTCTTGTTCCTTGGCTTTATTCTTTCCTTTGCCTAGAAATTCTTTGAGATGTCCCTTGCTTAAGAGCTAGCTTATCTCCTTTCGTAAAGCAATGCAATCTTCCGTCACATATCCGAAGTCCTCGTGGAATGCACACCACTTGGACTTCCATCATGTGCCCTTTTCAAACTTGCGAGGCCATCTAGCTTTTTCTCCAAGATCCTACATAGCAAATAGTTAACCAGTTGTATTAAGAGAAAAACAGTATTCAGATAACTTAGGATATTCTTCATCGTCCTCGTTATCCTCCACAACATTAACTCTGTGATTGTTAGGTTTAGAATAAGGTTTGGATCTTTAGGGCTTGAAGGGAGCGGACTTAGTCTTTCGGTTGGGCTGATTATAACCAGTTGGAGCATCCATTCTCTGTTGGATCTTTTTATCATCCTCGAGCCTTATGAATCTTAATGCCCGGTTCCTGACTTCGTCTAGGTTCCTACAGGGATTCATAACAAGGTCCTCATTGAATTGGGAGTCATTTATCAGCCCCATCTTGAATGCCTGGACAGCAGTGGTGACATCAAGGTTCAGGATGTCTAGAGACTCTCGGTCGAATTTGTTGACATAATCTAGGAGAGATTCCTCGGGATTCTGAATTATCCTGTATAAGTCACTTGTTAACCTTTCAAACATCCTACTGCAAGAGAATTGGTTGTTAAACAGGTTAATCAAATGAGAAAATGAAGTAATAGAATAAGGTGTAACATTCAGTAGCCATTTCAAGGCCGATCCAGTAAAGGTAGAGCCGAAGCCTTTGCATAAGCAGGCTTCCTTTAGGTCCAAGGGAATGGGGTTTATCTCCATTCTCTCCCTGTATTGCGCGACATGCTCCTCGGGGTCCGTAGTTCCATCATACAACTTCATGTTGGGAGTTTGGAAGCGTTTTGGGATTTCAGCATCACATATCGGCGGAGCGAATCTGGAGATCTTATGACTGGTAGCGGACATCTCGGGTATAGGCTGGACTACACCTGGTACACTGGAGATCATTTCTCTTAACTTCTACAACTCCTTGGCCATGGATGGAGTAATTCCTGTATCCTGCACAAATTCTTTAGTGTTCGAGAATTGGTTGAAAGTGTTACCGTTATCAGGATTTTGGAATGATGATCCCGGAGTTATTCCAAGATCCTAATTCGTAGTAACTCTTACAGCCGGAGTTGGGCCAACTGCAGTGATTCCAGTTTGCATGGGAACAAAATCTCCCTTATGGACTCTTGAGGATCATGAATAGTTGTCCAAGACCCTTGGTTGCAGCGGGGTCGTCACTTCCACTGGTTTCTTTGATTCTTTGACCTTTTAAAGCTCTTTAAACAGCATCAGGGTGGTCTTTTTCTGCTGCCCCATTTGCTGTTTCATTTCTGAGAACAGATTGACGATATCATCATTTGAAACGTGCACAGGTCCCCCAACAGGTATTCCAGATCCCGAAAAACCCGCAGAAGTAGTTTTCTTCGGCTGATTGACATTCTTCTGGAATGGAGGAGGAGGAATAGGGTTGTTCAACCCAGAGCTTGAAGACGGAGTAGAAACAGAAACATTTTTTTATTGGGACGACATTTTTGAAATCAGTTTGGAAAAATAATGATTGAACGCAAACTTTAGTAAAGCTTTGAAGATAAAAAGTACCACTTGCCCCATGGTGGGCGCCAAATTGTTTTGGGTAAAAATTATTATATCAAATTTTGTAACCAAACTTCGTAAGTGAGGTAGTGTGCTTGTAATATTCGTGATCAATAAAGTGTATAGAACAATAAAATGACACGATTGTTTACGAGGAAAGCCCTTGATCCTTTAGGATCTCCGGCACAAAACCTCGGGAAGTGACTAAACGTCACTTGCCTCCTGTTCTAGTATAAATCGATAAAAGAAGTACAATTGTGAGCAACGAGTGATCGAATACTAAGTGTTACAGAGATTTACGAGTGTGTGTATATCCTATAATCGATCTATCGCTCTAATAAATATAATGGAGAACATAACAAACTATCCGAAAATAAAGGCTAGACTAAGTCTTCTACATATGACCGTTACTCAAGTCTTCGTCCGTATTTCTCATGTGGTCCACGTCCTTATGAGCGAGTCTTTAGGTAAGAATGACGTTATAAGTCTTTTCTGCAAATAATAAAGAAGTAGAGGACAAATAGCCGTTAGTAGCAAAATTCAGGATATCGAAGTTACTAGTATCTTGGATTACGGATTATACAATACTCAGGATCATGTATGAAATTCAACCCATAACACACATATAATCGACCATTTACATCTTTTCGGTGAAAGAGAGGATCAAATCCACTAATCTGAACTAACAACAATTTAAAGCAAAACCACAGGTCAATGGAGTTCGTTAACCTTCTGATCACCAATTTTCGTCAAAACTTTCTTTACAAAAATAAGTTTCTTTTATAAAAAAGTTGGTCGAACCCCTAAGAGAAGAGAATGTATAGTAACTCTTATAAAAAAAGTTTTAATTCCGCCATTATTAATTAGTTTAGAACACATAAAATTCTCTAATAGTTTTGCTTTCGGTTTACAAATATTATATAACTATACATGTTACATGTATTAAGTTCTCATATATATCAACTTAATTTGTGTGTTAAGAGACAAGAGGGCGTCTTTCTTTACATCTACAACTATTTTATATAATGAATATAAAATTACCTAATTTAAAAAAAATCATGAAACTGGGTACTTTTTAGGATATGATATACCCCTAGCCACGTTAGAAATAAATCATCGTTCTAGTCAAGTATTATGTGACTTCATATACCCTTATAACAACTTTATCAAATTATTAATAGGCTTGAGTTTGTGCCACTTCATATCCGTAAGTTTTCATGACACACCGTGAAAAATGATGAGACTTACGTCTAGTTTAATACTCGCTTAAAAATGATCGAGTCTTCTTGCCCATTTTATTGCCTTTTTATTGAATATACATATGCATCTCAAAGGTTTACTAGGACACCCTTTCATGTAATATACACATATAAAAGATGATACGTCACTATAAAATAAACAAACAAATTTATATAGTAAAATCTCACTCATAGCAAATTATTGGTAGAGTATTTGAAGTGTTAGATGATGATAAATATTTTATTTAGAGTAAAGTAACTTTTTCGTCCCTGTGGACCTGGTTTGGTCATTTTACCCACTTTCATCCAATTTTTTTTTAAAATTTTTCATTCATAACTTTTCAAAATCTAGTCATTTTCATCTATCATACTAAATTCGTCTATATTTTAACGTTAAATCAGGGGCAATTTGGTCTTTTCAACTGCCTTCTACTTTCTATGGCATTCAAGAAAGATTTTTGAAAATACCAAATTGTCCCTGATTTAACGTTAAAATGTAGACGGAGTTAGTTAGATGAATGAAAATGGCTAGATTTTGAAAAGTAATGAACGAAAAAGCTAAAAAAAAGCTTTTTGATTAAATAGCTAAAATGATCAAACCACACGAACAAAAATGACACTTTACTTTTTTATTTATCACTGATAATAAAAAACTGCTTTCAACTAGACCCGTCCAAAAACTATTTCTGATATGCCACCATATATCGAGTAATACGTGAGTACAATGATAATTATATATCGATCTATCTAAAATGCCATGTCGGTGGCATTGCGTGAAGAGTAGCTTAGCAAGCTCTTAATGTTTATTAATTTTTTTAATTTCATTTTTAGGTCATCCATAGTGGTTTCACGCCCTCTCTTTCACACCCCGCCATGTCTGCGCCACATTATCACATGGGCAATCACTGTCCAGAATCACTAAGGTGCGTAATGGTTTCACGCCCCGCATTAATGAGTGAATTTTTTTATTTTATTTTGTTAATTATTATAACAATTATTTATTAGTTGAAATGTCGATCCAAACATGTTAAAAAACCATTTACGTGACGAAAAATAGTTTTTTTTTTAAAACAACTTCGTTTTCGTTAAAATTTATACATGGAGGTTCAGAAAAATAAAATAAACAACCTTGTGTATTTCGTTTTTTTTAATAACTACCGAGCATTAGTTATTTAAGAAAAACCAAATTAAATCCTAAACTAAATATTTAATAAAAAAAAATAGTGAGGTGTAAACATGTGTTTCACACCTCAATTACAGAAACTACTTTAATCACACCGCCCCGCGCCAATTTATTTTTTTCTCTCACATCGGCTGCTTTTGTTTATTATTTACTAGTTTAGATCCCGTGTCTACATACGGGGTGAAAACTGAAAAATATCAATATACAAATATTTTAAATTTTTATGTATAAATTTTACAGGTGTAAAAGTGTATTACATATAATAAGGATATAAACCAACTCAAAATATGTAAAAGTTAATATATAATTGAGTTTCGAAAATACGTTAATTACTATTTAATGTAATTTAACTTTCATTTACTATTTGATTGAAATAAAAGTTACATAATTAAATTTTAAATTTTCTTATAATAAGAGATAATTTAAAATAAATGTGTTTAATTAGTATAATTAGTATTTTCTTTAAATATATATTATTGTTAAAATATAAAAGTGCATTAAATAAGAGAGAGAGGCGGGAAAACAAATATGAGAATGAATATGAACGCGACACGTGGCAGTAAAAACCTTTATTTATTATATAGTATAGATTTGATTTTTATTTTTAAATTATTTTAATATTTATAATTAATTTTGAAAATATTTTGTTTTTCTCTTATAACTTTTAAACTTTGATGTTTTATAAAACTCTGAATGTATCTTTGCGACATGCTTATTTGTGTCTACCGTTTCGATAGAGTTTAATTCAAAACCGAGTTTTCGTTATAATGTAAAAGTCAACAAAGCACGAACGTACAAACCGTCAAAGCTGTTTCAAGTTTTTGTTTTTTATATACTAAAATTATTTATCAGGTTGAATGGCAGTGTACAAGTCATTTAAACGAGTCTTACAAATTTTAACATATCAATGCAACGCGCGGGTTTCACCTCCTATCTTTCTAATATAAGAATAAAATATCACAACACATAAAATGCTACTTTTTACATTACTTGTTACTGTTTACATAGGGTGTTACTTTAAATTTATGAATAATTACTCCGACAAAGAAAAACAAACCGGTAAAAAAGATGGTCAGCGTCCTGAAAAGGCACTTTAATCCGTTTCTTCAATTTGCCATGAAAGAGGCGAAGAGGAGTTTTAACATTATAGTTTCTTTTTAAATTTTATTTTGGATAGAAATTTATGTAAAATAAAAAAATTATAAAAATTATTCTATTTTTAAATATTTATAAAGGAGAAAAAGGAGCTCTTTTTTTCGGAGTAGAGTGAAGAAAAATAGTTTATTAACTATATATGTTTATAAATTTGTATATATTTATTTCAAAATTATTAATCTTTTATACGAAATAAGCATTATTATAAAAGATTAGCTTCAAATAAAAAAGCTTTTAAATCTAAAAATGTGAAAAGGATTTAGGGCCATTAGATATATTTTTAATGGTTGAGATCAAATTGTATGAGAAAAAATTATTAAAAGGGTATTTTAGTCGTAGACACTTTTGTTAACTTTTTATCAAGTTCCCTTTTTTTTAAACGTTCATAACTTTCACATACGACATTATTATTATTTTTTAAATTACACTATAAAAACGAGCGTTTTTAAATTTAAAACGAGTATAGTGTCGTTATATACAAAAACGAGAAAAAATTATGCTTTCTAGCTCATTGTGATTATTGTTCGTTTTTGTGTCTAATGTCAGGTAATTGTGTCTAATGCCAAGTAATTGTGTTAAATATTTTTCATTATTGTGTCTAATGTCAAATATTTTTCTAATATCAGGTTATTGTGTCTAATTTCAGGTCATTGTGTCAAATATTTTTCATCACTGTGTTATATATAATATAAAAAACAGTGACAAAAATAACACTAAATTATCTAAAACGTAAAACAAAATGATGAATACACATAATACAATGATAAAAAATATTTGACACAATAACCTGACATTACACAATAACCAGACCTTACATTAAACAAAATGACCTGACGTATTTAACACAATGACCAATATGCCATCCTTTCAAAAACAATAAAAAGACACATGTCAAGCCCATAATACTTCTTATCTTTTTAGATTAAATACCTTTTTTACTATAATTCAACCCTAATTATAAAAACATTTTCTATTATTTCTCTTATCAACATAAAAATATGAAACTTATTTGTGTTTCTTTTCTGTTTCTGTAGTTTTTTTTAACTCGATAACACAAATCAATCAATAAATTTCCGTAACTTTCGTTCTCTTTGTTGCCTTTCACTAAAACTCGAGAAAATAACTATCAAAGTTTAATCGATAAAAAGTAAAACGATGTAACAGGTTAACCGCGAATGATGATCCCATTTTCTTTAGTGATCCATACGTGGTTTGCTTTAGAATTCATCGTTAATAAAAAGTTAACCGGTTGGAGAGCGGTAATGGAACGATTACCAACGAAGACAGGCGTGTGCAAGAGAAACGTCCAAGTCAACTCAGTTCAGTGCGTGCTATGTCATAATGGAACAGAAACGATGGAACACTTACTAACCACGGGTTACATTGCAGCTACCGTGTGGCATGGTTTAAGCCGATGGTTCCAACTTCCAAATCCCTCCCATATTTGCCTTCTCCGTCAAAGACCTACTAGAGATTCATAAAGTATCTAAGAAAAATGACAAGACTAGAAAGAAAAATAACCGCGTGTTGCTGCATTTGGAAATCGAGAAACGATCTCATATTCTCTAACAAGCCCGTGGCAATCGCAAAGCTTTTTGTAACATTTAGCTATTTACAAGGACTAAAAAGTTACTAAAATTAAACTGGAAGGACTAAAGTAATAAAAACCCAAAAGTTGTAGGACTACAAATGGAAATTTTGGAACTTTCATAGGTAGCGGACTGCTACCCACTTGATAACGGTCCGCTACGTGGTCCCAATGGTAATCATGAGGGAATGGCGCGTGGCATGGTGAGACATCTAGGAATTCCAACGTGTGTCATGGGTAGCGGACCGCTACCCATCCCTTAGCGATCCACTAGAGCCGCCATTTTCTAGTGGACCGTTAGGCTAGACCGCCAGGGCAGAAAAAAGGTTGGGTGGCGGACCGCTACCCATTTGCTTGGCGGTCCGCTAGCCGCAATCTCAGTTGCCACCTAAGAACTCTCCGGTCTCCACGTATCCCAACTGACTCGCTAGGGTTGAAGCGGTAGCGGACCGCTACCCTTCTACTTAGTGGTTCGCTACGGACCCCAACTCAGCCTATAAATATCAATGCCGTCCATTTCCAAAAAGTACCAACATCCAAAATTTACGAATTTTCTGATTCTCTAGGCTTCTTCCACTCCTAGAAACACCATTTCCAGATATAACAGACCCTCACTTATTTACTGCACTAGCCGTTTAAGTCAAGAAACGCTTGAGGAACTCTTGTAGAACCTCCATCAGGAATCCCTAAGATTAGAAAGCCGTGCTAATGTGCTATCCAACGAGGGAAACGACTTTAGAAGTCCACGAATCTTTTATAAAGCCAAGATTCTGTCAAGGTGAATACATGTTATTTTCAAAATGCTTTCGAAATTATAAACTAATTTGATTTATGATCTGACTTGATTGAACTAATACAACCATTGGTCGCATAAGGTGATTTTCTATAAAGCATTCAGACCATAGGGTCACGTATAATTATGCATGTGTTACAAATGAAACGCTGTAACATGGCCAGGGCTACGGCTCGGTTGTTAGCAATCACGTAAAACACCTACATCGCATGTGCGTAAGGTTGTGGCTGATATAAAACAAGTGTAACCCGAGAAAGTATCTGGTGTGGCTAGTGGTCATACCTTCAGGTGAAATAGACTGTTGAATGTGTAAAATTGACCAGTTAAATATGGGCAAATTGTTCTATTTATTCAGTCTTGTCAGATTATAAAAAGCATATATGTATTCACCAGCTTGTGCTGTTAAATATTATCAAAACATTTTTAGGTAATCAAGGGTATTTATGTTTGATTGTCGAGACGTGGGGACCGTGGACCCTTGGCGATAAGGACATAATGTCAGAAAAGGGAACGTATACCCTCGACATCAACTGGAATGAATTGCTTTATATAAACCCTTGATTTTGTAAAAACGTTTTGTACTAAAACACGGTATTTCCCTATAATTTTGAAATAAAATGAAACAGGGTGTTTCCCTGTTTTTGTGAAATAATATATTTTGAGTTTTGAAAACTCCCGAAGATTTTCTACTGTGTTACAAACTCTAATGTTATAAAATAAGAAACAAGTACCAACTATTGGTCGCACACCCAGGCCTGAAAACCGGGGTGTGACACTTTTGGACGACATCAAGACACTTGCTTTCTTATGGATGAAGAACCGTTCTAAGCTACATCTATTAGAATGGAAAGATTGGTGTGTGTTCAAACTAGACATTTAATTGTATTTCCGGGTGATTTTGGATTTTTACTTTTGTATCATTTGTGTAGCTACTTGCTAGTCTTTTAATATTACACTGCCATTAAAAAAAAGTTAACTGAAACTTACTATTTTAAATTATGTGTTTTGTAAATACGGAAAAGCATAACTTATATTAAAAATCATAAATTTAAGGGGAAAGGTGAGAAATTCAAGAAGAAAACAAGATGAGAAATTAAAGAAGAAAACAAGCATAACTTACACTGCCTATGTTCTCGTTCTTTTCTAGTCGGTGGTGGCAGCGGTCTGTCTGGCTGGAGGTGGTGGGTCTGGCTAGATATGGCATGCCTGGACGGAGGTGGTGGCCTGGGTGGAGTCTATCTAGGGTTTGGGTAGATGGAGTAGATTGGTGAAGATGATAAAAAGAGCCGATGGTGGCGGCGGTCTGTCTGGCTAGAGGTGGTGGGTCTGGCTAGAGGTGGCGGGTCTGGCTGCAGGTGGCGGGTCTGGACGGAGGTGGCGGCCTTGCCGGAGGTGGTCAAATAAACTACATTTGGAATCGATAGCAGAACCCTAATAATCTTCAAGCTTCGGGTTGGTTTCTGACAGGTTTTCGAATGATCTGAACTTTGTGAAAAACAAGATACAGAGATCTGTAATGGAACCTCCAAGAGGGTGGTTGCTGCATCTATGGAATTTCATCTATTTCTTACCCTATTTCATTGGTCTTCTTCTTGTTGGTTTTCTTAAAGGTCAGCTTTTAAATTTGTTTTTTGATTAAACTTTTATCTGACCTTATTAACCTCCGATTAAGATGATTGTGGTCAATTTCAGGCGCCATTGTTGCTGCAATAGTTTGTGTTATTATGACAATTGGGAATTCTGTGATTAGTGAGATGATAAAAAGAGCCGGTGGTGGCGGCTGTCTGTCTGGATGGAGGTGGTGGGTCTGGCTGCAGGTGGTGGGTCTGGACGGAGGTGGCCGCCTGGGTGGAGTCTATCTAGGGTTTGGATAGATGGAGTAGATTGGTGAAGATGATAAAAAAAGTGAGAGAGTGTTTATATAACTATTTTATTTAATTAATTACAAGGGTACTTATGTATTTTTACATAATATTTAAGAGAATAATTGATGGTGTTAAAAAAGTGGACTTTAATTGAAACAAAACTGAAACTATTGGACTAAAAAAGTTAAAATTTAAACTTTTGGACTGAAACGGTTATTTTTGTCAAACCACAGGTACTAAAACCGTATTTAACTCAATAGTTTATTTTAAACAGAAACCATCTCGTCACAAATATCATTTATATCAGCTCAGGACATTCCGGTCATTTATAAAACGGTTTGTCATTTATTAGCATAGTGGTACCCCATGTTACCTCTCATTCCCCATAAGGGTCCACAATCCCAGACTCAACCCATACCCATTAATCCAGTAAGTCTCACCGACATGTTTCGAGCTTACTACACTACTAACTTGCATTCTACCATACGCGTCAACACGAAATCTGGTTATAACAACCAACTCGTAATCATAGACCCGACTAGCCCTAACAATGACTCTTTCAAAGGCTACTACGCAGTAGTCGTGAACACGGCCCCGTTCCCACACCACAGTCAATCTATTTCTTAACATCAAAACAATAAAATCACATCACATTACTTATCAGTAAACACTTGCATGCAATATAAAACAAATATAAATGCACACAACAATTGCCTCATCACAACCGCCCTCGTCAGGGTTACCCTCGTCAGGGCTTTTATCATACTCCGAGCTCATCACTACCCCCAATGGAATTATCACTCTTGGGGACTTCCCAAAATGACCTCGTCCTTCACATCATTACCCGTCATGTCACAAGGACAACGAAACAATCACACACAACATCAAGCATATATCGCATAACAGCATACTAGCATTTATATGACTCGTTAACCAAGCATAAACCCCGCACATATTCCCATGATATCACTCTCTAAATATATTCATAAAACGTCTAACTCAATTCCCATCACATCACGGATAACTCATAGTACGACACACGCATCTAACATGCCAACCCATAGTCCACACAACCTAAGGACACCACATAGACCCTTAGTTGATTATTACATAATTATCTCATAAACCACTACAGGTTTAATCATAATTCGTAATACGTTTGATTAATGGAATAAAACACGCGAGTATGTACTATAGCCCCAAAACAGTAAAAACAGTAAAGAGGGGATTAGAAACTCACTGTTACGCCAAGTCCCAATACTTGCTCTGCACCCCGATCACTCTCTCAAATCCCAAACCTGTCAAACGTATGATCACACGATCAGAATACGTATGCATGAATATAAAATAAACCCTGAAGCTCAGTCTCATCCGCTCATTACACCTCCATGAAACCCTAGTTTCACGTGTTCACCAGAACCGGATCATCCTTGACCCGTTTAGAACCCATATGTCCGGACCTAGGTTTCCATGCATGCACGTACATGATCAGGTAACCCTAGTCCCACGAGCACACACGTACTTGGACCGGGTTCCATACACGTATGCACGCCATGCATGGTAAAACCTTCACCACATGAAACGTATGAACTTGCGTCGGGTTCCCATGCATGCACGCCATGAAACAACCCTAGCCAAGCCCACCATTGTCAACGTATAAGTCCACCTCGTACTCCATCGTCTTCATTTTGCCCGTTGTCAACCCTAGCTGTCACGTACCCGAATCCAAGCTCGTCCATGCACCACCGCTTACCACCGTGTCCCATCCGCACAGCCACCACCGTGACTGGTCGGCACCAAGTCAGCCTTTGTGCTCCACCGCCGGAGTTAAACCGTCACCCGGTTGCCGTCTCCACCGAGCTTCACCCTCACGGATACCACCGTAGTCGCACACGTAGGTCGTAAATGACCTAGGGTTTACGAGTTTAGGTGTTAGTTAAACCACCCCAACTTTCAATCGGGTCCTCGTTTTTCCTCGCATACGCGTTTCGATCTCGAACTATCTCTTTAAACGACTAACAACCTATTTTCCGTCGTTACAACGCACCTTCGTGTCAACCTTGCTTCTAATTACATTTAATGAAGGTTCAGGTTGTCCACTAACCCGAACCATCAGTTTTCAGATTTTCAGGATGTTACAAGTCTACCCCCTTAAAGGAGGATTCGTCCTCGAATCCTGCGTCAGCACAAACCAACACAACTCACCCTTCTGTTCCTACTAGTGCATCCAAAGTCCTTTGGTGCCATTCATTCACTTTCATATACATCATCCCTGTCATTTTACATTATAGCTCGGCTACCATCCTTGGAGTTCAAAGAAGTCTTCTTCATTACCCGCTTCAACCTTGGGACTTGTAGGTTTCACCTACATATTCCTTCATCCCTCGTCTTCCTAACCATTAATCAAACGACACATTACTTTTACACGTTTCCCACTCTTCATCCTTAACTAGCATGTTACAGATTTGTCTGTCCAACTTTAGTTATTCTAGCATTTGCCGGAAGTAACCTTCTGTGGTTGCTTTGAATACTATCCTTTTCAAGAAGGTTTCATGGTTATTGCATCATCAATACCTCACCGCACTTGCTGTCCTTACTCATGTCGTAAGTACTGTCCCAAGTACTACGTAGCACAACACTACTAAAAGTTCGTTCACTTGTCACATTCCCATTCTAGCTCATTGGCACACTTTTCTTTGTCCTATAAATATTCCTGATGGCCTCGTCATTCCGACGGTCATCTCCCCAAGTAGGCTTCCTCCCCTTTCCTGCATAGAGTCATTCGTCGCTCTTCAAAATGAAGTCGTCATACTTCTCATCTCATAATCTGATCGCCATCCTATGATGGTTTACTCATAAAGGTATTTCATCTGTCCTTCTCAGATGATCTCCAGGAGCTTGTGCAAAACTCTTCTAATCTCAATCTATGCAAACGTTCCCCTACCGAAGTAGCTGTTTGCTTCGTTACCTTGCATTCCTCATGCCTTATAGGTAAGCATACGCCACTTATCACTAGTGCTACGATCAACGTCTACCTATGATCTCTGAAAGTTCGTGCACCATATTCACGTCCATTTCGAAAACAAAACATTTTCTCCTCCGATGCTCCAGAGGAGTTTGCCCTTAACTTAGTCATATGTTTACCAGCGTAGGCATTTCCTTTCCGGTCATTTGTGTGCATTCCTACACTTATCCTTCCTTCGTTCCACCTTCCTTGTTATTGCTCAATTATGCTACACGATTACCGACCGCGTCTCATTCATCAAGTACGAACATGAAGTCCGCCCTAGCATAAGCCCCAGCTATCCATCATCTCGTTCGGAGAGAACATCCCCATTCCTCTTGTTTCCCACGTCGACTTAATCCTTCATATGGAACGTATCCATAAAGGCCATTTCGTCACCTCGTCACTCCGCGCTGAAGTCTTTAGCGTCGTCATCCCGATTATCTCATAGATATCTACCGATCAAGCGTCCACATAAACGCTTTCAGCCTCAACTCTCACAACTCCACCCATTGGCTTCGTGCTCCGACTTCCAGGGATATAAGTATAGGCATCTCCCACGAGCACCCTACCGATCGTCTAGAAAACATCAAAACTCCTCGCATCATCTCGATAAATCAAACGCTAAGAAAATCATCAAAGGTAGAAGTACTCTACCAGAGTAGACCATCTAAACGTCCTACACACGACCCACTGTGTACTACAAGGACACATACCGACATAACGTAACTATAGAACACACAATGTTCTACATACGTACTAGTAACCCCAAACTCTAAACTCGCACCATGTGCACACACACAAACTGCTAGACCCGAGTAAAACTACGTGCATACAACCTGACCACGTCATTCGTAGACACACAAACCCCTGAACCCCATCTTTTATTCATCACAACGGTGGCCCCTGCCACACCTCATTACGTACCCACATAGAGTCCCCACATTCGTACCCCACACGGGCCATACCAACGGTTCAGAACGACACACTACTCAGACTAGACATAAGACATCATCTCACTGGTTATAATATAGGTGTCATACACTAGGTATCATCCTACACATTCATGCATACATAATATGTATAATTATCACTAACACATGACACCGTCCTAATCACCCATACATACAGAAGTTGTATGACAATCGACTCCCATAGGACCCTGTCCTGAACATTCACACCAAGTGCAATATACCAGCTGCACTAAGACACCACATAGACATTAGCACATAGGTGACTCTATCTCAAGACCGTAGACACAGACAAATTCAAATTTATGTCTATAAAAGTCCACATGCACAACCTACTCAACCATGCTCTCTATGAATCACATCTAACATGAACTCACGTCATTCAAAATGTAATCACATACTCACACATTACCGCACGTAATCAACGATCGCAAGCACAACCGTATACAATCATAAAACACTAACATCAATTATGTCTCAAATCAGCATGCGATAAAACTCACAATCAATATCACCAATAGGTAACAAAAATCGAGATAAGAATCTCATAACGTCAATGTCTAGTCAACCACAACATCAAATCACCTAAACTCTCTCGTGACAACCGTCACAGCAGCTAACCATCGAACAATCGAGCATCCCAAACAATGTCCGCAAAATCACCACTATATCACGTCAAGGTGTATCTGGTGTGTCCTCCTTTGGTTCCTACCCGTCACTTCCCAAGTCACCCACCAGGTCTTCCTGGAACCGAGCTCTCTAAACTGTCGTAAGGGGTTGATCTCTCAACCATCCTAGTCCACATCCTGGAGGGAAATTACGTACTGTTGACACCAGCATCCATTTCCATCCAGTCTTTCCAAACATAGCACCACGTTGCATGTTGCCAATTGAAGCTCTAGTCACACTCGGCGCGGGAAGCGCCAACGCTACTCCTAGCTCACTGTCGGTTCCATCTATAACAGCCGCCGACTTGACTTGTCGATCTGCATTCCTCCAGCAAGAGCCCCATGTCTGACCGATCTCGTATGCTTCGTCTTAGCCATCTATTCCTACACAAGTAGAACACTTATACGACTATTACAGGTAACAAATTTAGAATATGAGAGTAACTATAGACTGCCGAATCAAGGTGATAAAATGTGATTGGTGGTTAACGTTACTGCTCGGATTCTAAATGTTCCCCATCATACTCACACTAGCTTTCTACCTTTCACACAACGGATGCACATGCATCCCACACAAGCCACACAAAAACAATGTAATATCACAATATTCACAACACAATGTTTACAAAACATGATTCCACATAATCATATCACACAACTCCACATAGTGTCATACTACACAAATGATACTCTAACAATTAATGTTTAACTTGAAAGATGTAGCTCTTGGCTCGAGGTTACTCGTGGTGGCATTCGTTTATCCTCGTCCCATTCTCGGTTTAAGTTTAGGTATTTTTATGTTTTTAAAACACCGTTTTTCTCTTAAACCATGACTCTGATACCAACTTGTAAGGCCCCAAACCGGGTACCCTACAGTTGGGTCACATCACTGGGTATTCTCTTTAAAACACTTAACTTTCATTTAAAACATACAGCGGAAGTATTTCTCAAAATAGTTTTATCTTTAAACTCGTTATCGATCTTAATTTTACCTTACGAATGCTTGCACACCAATCCGTGTAGCGCCGCTCCCTAGCCAAGATACCTCGTCACGTAAACCCACCTGCAAAATAATCTAACGTACATACAAAGTCAGTTGCGCTGAGTGAGTTCTAATAGTTTATTTTAAATAGAAACCATCTCGTCACAAATATCATTTATATCAGCTCAGGACATTCTGGTCCTTTATAAAATGGTTTGTAATTTATTAGCATATTGGTACCCCATTTTACCTCTCATTCCCCACAAAGGTCCACAATCCCAGACTCAACCCATACCCATTAACCCAGTAAGTCTCACCGACATGGTTCGAGCTTACTACACTACTAACTTGCATTCTAGCATACATGTCAACACGAAATATGGTTAAAACAATCAATTCCTAATCATAGACCCGACTAGACCTAACAATGACTCTTTCAAGGGCTGCTACACAGTAGTCGTGAACACGACCCCGTTCCCACACCACAACCAATCTATTGCTTAACATCAAGGCAATAAAATCACATCACATTACTTATCAGTAATCACTTGCATGAAATATAAAACAAATATAAATGCACACAATAATTACCTCGTCACAATCGCCCTCGTCAGGGCTTTCATCATACTCCAAGCTCATCACTGCTCCCAATGGCATTATCACTCTTGGTGACTTCCCGAAGGACCTAATACTTCACATCATTACCCATCGTGTCAGAAGGACAACGACACAATCACACACAACATCAAGTATATACCACATAACAACATTCTAGCATTTATATGACTCATTAACCAAGCATAAACCCCGCACATATTCCCATGATATCACTCTCTAAATTGACTCATAAAACATCTAACTCAATTCTCGTCACATCCCGAGTAACTCATAGTATGACACACGCATCTAACATGCCAACCCATAGTCCACACAACCTAAGGACTCCACATATACCCTTAGTTTGATTATTACTGTGAAACCCATCAAATTCAGGTTAATACCCATACCCGACTATTTCCTGATCATGCATAGTTACACATGCATCATACTTAATTATAGAGAAATTAAGTACATATTTCATATATCAAAGTCCATTCATTTCATTTCAATTCATTCATCGGTAATCTAGAGGATTACCGGATCACACACGCGTCCTGTCACACGAACGTTGGTGAATTATAGAACTAATATTTAGACATATATTTGGTGTGTATAAATCATATGTAATACTGTGATTTATTATTTCGTGCTTAGATTAATTTTTCGGGAAGTTTTAGAGAAACATTTATTTTTAACGTTTTCTAGCGGATACGCGATATGTACCAACAAATCCAAATGAGGTTTTATAAATACAAATTGTTTTATATTGTGGGCTTAATAATTCAGATTTTTAAGTTATTAGTAATTAAAAGCCCAATTCCCTTATTAAAGAAGCCCATTTGCTTATAAAAAAGCCATACACTTACACTATAAGTTGCACCTTAAGCCTTAAGCCACCATTTTTACAAAACCCTAAGCCTAATTTGCTCTCCCTCCTCCCTCCCTCTCACTTTTGGCCGCCATCCACATAGCCCCAAGCCACCACCTTCACTCTTTGTTCAAGCAATCCAAGCCATTCCAAGGTGTTTTCAAGAGATCTTATGGTGTTTCAAGCTATCAACATCTTCATTCCATCATCATACTTGGATTTTGTAAGTATCTATCCATGTTTTCTCATTATTTTCGGCCATATGGTGGTACACCACTCGTCCTAACAAAAATCCATGTTACAAGTTTGTAATCTATGTTTTAAACAAAGTTTTTTCAATATAAAGAGTTTTTAACACATGTTGGTACATATAGTAGCTAGAAGTGGTTTGTTTGTTGTGTATTACACTAGTTTCTATTTAAGGAAACTTTTTTTTGTTCTAGATTTGTATGTTTGATGGTTTATATGTTACTAGTATTGTTAGTATAGATGAGAAACATGATTTTAATTGTTGAAATGTGTTGGTTGCATCATTTGGAGTCGTTTCTATAAATAGAAACTTTATTGATTTGTAATTTGTGTTCTTAAGATAATAGATTATATGACATGATGTAGAGCTTTGGTTATGTTTATTAAAGTAATTTATGAGTTTGTTAAATGTTAAACATGTGTAGCTTGTAATATGTCAACTTTCCATAAAAGGAAACTTTGTTGGAAGAAAAGTTGTGTTTGCTTGATATATATATCAAGTATAGGTTAAATGATGTTATTAACACTTGGTTAAATTATTAGTATGATAATATGTGGTTGAAAGCTTTGTTATGACTTTGGACTACCTTACTAATAAAGGAAACTTTGTTGGTTTGGAAACCGCATGCTTGCTTTATATGGAATGATAATGAATGAAACCATGTTAGTAACATTGAAATAGGATAATGTCATGTGTTGTTTGTTATTTGAACCATGTTACAAAAAGGGTATCAAAATCCTAGCTTTCCAAAGCAGGAAACTTTTGTGTTACATGAAATAGGTTACAAGTTTCTAACTTACTTTGCATGTTCTAATGTGTTGAATATGATGTTACTAAGTGACTAGTACTATAATATGAGTTATATCAATTATCTTTGATGTCATAGTGTGAAACCCTAATACAGGTATGTATAAGTGTAAGGCTCCAAACCGGGCACCCCTACAGTTGGTTCTCATCACTGGGTATTGATGTGCCATCATTTATACATGTTTTGCATGCATAATAATCCTCATATTATGGTACTAAATGAATATAAAACCTTGCAATTGATACTTAAAACATCTATAATTTGCAATTGTATGTTATTCGGTGTCTTAAAGATAAACCAAGCTAAAACCAATCAAAAACACCAAGAAATCAAGCTTCTAGAAGGATCATTCCCGAGCTTTGACTCCCCAAGAAGTCAAAATTGGTCAACGCAAGTAAACAAGCAGCTAAAAGACAAAGCTGGAGAGCCGAGGGGGCATTGCATGGCCGTGCAATGCCATGCATGGTCGTGCAAACCCAATATTGCTCCCCAAGGCCCAATACACAGTCCTCTATACCCATTTTGATTCGCGAGGCCTTTGCATAACCGTGCAACCCAATGCGCGGTCGTGCGATGCACATTTTGAGGCCTATAAATAGATGTCTTGGGTTCTTGGTTTCAAACACCTTACCACAACAAAAGATAGAGAGAACAGTTCGTTTCCAACAGCTTTAGAGTAGTAGTAGAGAGTAGAGAGGCTTCTCCTCTTTGTCCGCAATAGAGGAGCCTACGAAACTCAGCGTTACGCTAGTTAGTATGGACATTCGTGGCTAAACTCTTTGTATTGCTAGGGTGAAGATGAAGTTTGGTGTATGTTAATGTTTGAAGTATTAATCTAGTGGTATGTTTATGTAAGGCCCCAAACCCGGGAGGCCCCACTTGTTGGATTTACTCATTCACAAACAGTTCTTAACTTGAATATCAAAATACGCAGCGGAAAATTTCATTTAACATAACGTCATCATATCATAATTATTCATACATGCGGAAGCGTAATATAGTCTATTACATAAACACAACTCAAAACTAATCGTAACGGGATGCCAGTCTTCATAGTCAGCCGGGTAACTCCTCTCGCTAGCCAAGCATCACCGTACATCCTTTTATCCTGCCTTAACCTGAATGTGCACACTAAAAACGTCAGCTACGCTGGTGAGTTCTAGTTTTAACATAAAACGTTAACTTCAAATAAGTTGCCAAAAACATAACATCATACTTCATTTAATAAAAAGCGTACATAAAATAATGCAATAACAAAACATAACACTTCATAAGTCAACGAACATATAGAATCTGCGCCTTCTCGTAACTGTCAAATCCAAACGTTACATACTGGTTGAATAACTTAAGGATCACCACCACTAGGCCCATCATCACCGTACTGTCTTTCGGGTGAGGAACTCCTAGGGCCCGATACTTAGGTCATCCAACCCTTCAAGCACGGCGTCCCAAAGGATAGCGCGTACCAAACTTCAAGCACTGCGCCCCGTCGGGCGCAAGTACCAAACTTCAAGCACGACTACCCCGTAAGGTAAATCGTACCAAACTTCAAGGATCACGATAATCCCCTTGACGACCGTCATCGCCCCAGTTGTACAACAGTTGGCCAGCCACAGAGGCCCCTAAAAGGTAAAGGCCCATACTTCCCATCCCTTAACCTTCATTCCCTAAGGAATATTGGCAGATTCGTTCGTTTGTGACTTTCATAAACCTTCGCTTCTTTTACTTCAAAAACTTCAGTTAAAGCATTCGTACGTTTTATTAAAAACATTCATTCATTCATAAATACTTCATAAACTTCGTAAACTTCGTAAAACTTCGTAAACTTCGTAAACTTCATAAAACTTCGTAAAACTTCGTAAACTTCGTAAAACTTCGTAAAACTTCGTAAACTTCATAAAACTTCGTAAAACTTCGTAAACTTCGTAAAACTTCTTTTTGGCAAAATATTTCATAAACACTTCCTTCATAAACATCCTTCGTAAACATCATTTTATAAAACATTACATACAAATCGTTTTATAAAATCATCACGTGTGCACACCAGCCCAAAAACATTATTAAAACATTTAAAAGAGGGCTTCTAGAACTCACCTGATAAACTAATCTGGGTTGTCCTAAACAAAGGTCCAACAACGTCACTTCCGATCTGAATTGATTAGTTAAATACACATCAGACCTAATCCCGACTCTAGCGGTTTACTCGTTCTGTTTTCGACATATGCAGACCCATCGAAACTATCTAGTTTCGATATGTGCAGACCCATCGAAACTTCTAGTTTCGATACGTGCAGACCCATCGAAACTTCTAGTTTCGATACGTGCAGACCCATCGAAACTTCTAGTTTCGATACGTGCAGACCCATCGAAACTTCTAGTTTCGATACCTGCAGGCCCATCGAAACTACTAGTTTCGATACCTGCAGAACTCAGCCTTCTTCCCCATGAAAACCCGCATATCCGACCTTGTCAAGATCCGAACTTTTTACATTCAAAACGTTTGTTTTTCGTTTAAGAACTCAAATCTATGCTTTTCTTTCAGTTTCATCCGTAAAAACACCATCTTTTTACTCAAAACCCGAAAAACCCCAAAATGAAGAAAAACTCAGATCTAGGTCAGATCGTTACCTATATCAAACTTCTGATTCGGAGGTTTTGCTCACGAGCTATGGAGTAACACACTTCTTCAATCTCGGGTCGATCCGCCAACTTTCTCTCTCTACGGGTTTCTCTCTCTAGGCTCTTGCAAAAGAGAGAAATGAAGGTGGCTTCTCCTATTTATAGGGGAAGCTCCCCTCCTTCCAGCATGCCGGCCCATTCGGCCCGGCCCGTCATGCCTCGTTTGTTTATTCCGTTCGTTCTCGCATTCACCCATTATTATAATTCTTCTTTTTATTTTTTTTGGGATGTTACAAGTCTACCCCCCTTACATTAGGTTTCGTCCCCGAAACCTATCATAAGTCAAAAAGTTGAGGGTACGACTCCCTCATTTCCGTCTCTGTTTCCCATGTATCTTCCGATCCCTTCCGGTGCTTCCATTGGACTTTAACCAATCGAATAACCTTATTACGTAAACTCTTTTCTTTTCTGTCTAAGATGGCCACAGGTTCTTCGATGTAGTTAAGGCTGTTGTCGACCTCGATGTCAGTAAGTGGTACGTGAGCCGATTCATCCGCCAAACACTTTCGCAAGTGTGATACATGGAAGGTAGGATGAATCCCACTTAACTCATCAGGCAACTCCAACCGATAAGCGACTTCACCAACCCGTGCCATTATCCTGAACGGTCCGACAAACCTCGGACTTAACTTTCCTCGTTTTCTGAAGCGTATGATTCCCTTCCAAGGCGACACTTTCAACATTACTCTGTCCCCAACATTAAACTCAATAGGCCTTCGTCGTTTATCCGCATAGGATTTCTGACGATCTTGGGCGGCCTTCATTCGTGCTTTGATCTGATCAAACCTTTCGGATGTTTCTTTAACTACTTCAAGACTTCCCAGTTCCTTCTGTCCAATCTCACCCCAACAAACCGGGGTCCTGCATCTTCTCCCATACAACATTTCGTAAGGCGGCATGCCTATCGTCGTGTGATAACTGTTGTTGTAGGAGAATTCGGCTAATGGCAGGTGACTATCCCAACTGCCCCCAAAATCTATAATGCAAGCACGGAGCATATCCTCCAACGTCTGAATGGTCCTTTCAGACTGACCATCCGTCTGCGGGTGGTATGCCGTGCTGATATTAAGTCTCGTACCCATCGTCTCGTGAAATCTCTTCCAGAACCTCGATGTGAATCGTGTGTCCTGATCAGATACAATCGTCAAAGGCATCCCATGCCGCGCCACTACTTCGTTAATAAATACTTCCGCTAACCTTTCCGACGAGAACGTCTCGCGAATAGGTAGAAAATGAGCACTCTTTGTTAATCGGTCCACAATTACCCAAATGGTGTCATGACCTTTAGCTGTGCGAGGTAGCTTGGTTATGAAGTCCATAGTAATGTGTTCCCACTTCCATTCTGGTATTTCGAGTGGTTGAATCTTCCCATACGGTTTCTGGTGTTCGGCTTTAACCTGTGAGCAAGTCAAGCACTTGCTTACGTATTTCGTCACTTCGGGTTTCATTCCAGGCCACCAGTAGTCCTTCTTCAAATCTTGGTACATTTTATTGGTACCAGGATGGATAGAGTAACGAGACTTATGAGCCTCATCCAAGATCTTGGTTCTAAGCTCGCCACCCATAGGTATCCATACCCGTCCAAAACGTGTCCTAACACCAAGGGTGTTATATTCCAACTTGTCCTGTTGGCCAACCATCCTTTCCTTCTTTATGTTTTCTTCTTTAAGTGCCTCATCTTGAGCTCTTTCGATTTCGCTCATCACATCCGATGTTACCACCAACTGGCAAGCTTTCACTCTAATAGGAGTAGGCACATCCTTGCGGCTTAGAGCGTCAGCCACTACGTTTGCCTTTCCAGGATGGTACATTATTTCACAGTCATAGTCCTTCAACAGTTCTAACCATCGCCTCTGCCTCATATTAAGTTCCTTTTGTTCGAAGAAGTACTTCAAACTTTTGTGGTCGGAGTAAATAGTAAACTTCACCCCGTACAGGTAGTGCCTCCAAATTTTTAATGCGAATACGACAGCAGCAAGTTCCAAATCGTGAGTCGGATAGTTGACTTCGTGAACTTTCAACTGCCGCGACGCGTATGCAATCACTCTACCGCGTTGCATCAACACACACCCTAATCCCTGACCCGACGCGTCAGAGTATACCACCAGGTCTTCACTGCCCTCGGGAAGGGCCAAGACTGGAGCTTGAGTTAGCTTTTCCTTCAATTTCTTAAACGCCTCATCTTGGGTCGAACCCCATTCATACTTAACTTCTTTCCGAGTCAACTTTGTCAATGGCGAAGCTATTTTCGAGAAATCCTGGATGAATCTCCGATAGTAGCCCGCCAATCCCAAGAAACTGCGGATCTCAGTTGGCGTCTTAGGAATGTCCCATTCACTTACCGTTACTATCTTTGCTGGGTCAACCATAATGCCGTTCGGGTTAATGACGTGACCTAGGAATTGGACTTCCCTAAGCCAGAACGCGCATTTGGAGAACTTAGCATACAACTTTTCCTTCTTCAGAGCTTCCAATACTTCCTTCAAGTGACACGCGTGATCACCCTCATTCTTGGAGTAGATGAGGATATCATCGATGAACACGATCACCGATCGATCCAGCATTGGTCGACAAACTCTATTCATCAAATCCATGAACGCTGCAGGGGCGTTCGTCAATCCAAAAGACATTACACGAAACTCAAAATGTCCATAACGTGTGCGAAATGCAGTTTTCGGTATGTCTTCTTCCCTTACCTTCAACTGATGATACCCGGACCGAAGGTCGATTTTCGAGAACCAACTTGCGCCTTGCAATTGATCGAACAGGTCGTCGATCCTTGGTAACGGGTACTTGTTCTTTACGGTACGCTTGTTCAACTCGCGATAATCAATACACATTCTCATCGAACCGTCTTTCTTCTTCACAAACAACATCGGAGCGCCCCACGGCGAGATGCTCGGTTGGATAAATCCTTTCTCAAGTAACTCGTCTAGTTGGACCATAAGTTCCTTCATTTCCACTGGTGCTAGTCGGTATGGAGCCTTAGCCACGGGCTGGGCATCTGGTACTAAGTCAATTCGGAACTCAATTTCTCTATCGGGTGGTATCCCAGGTAAATCCTCTGGAAACACCTCCGGGTACTCGCGTACCACGGGTACATCGTCTAGTTCCTTCACTTCCTTACACTTGTCAATCACATACACCAGATAAGCCTCGCATCCGCGCCTCAAGCAATTCGTTGCCTTAATCATTGAGATGACGTTTGGCATCGGGGCGTCACGATCTCCAAAGACTTCGACTTTGCTACCATCCAGAGCCTTGAGTTGGATTATCTTTCGTTTACATATAATTTGCGCTTCATTGGCAGTTAGCCAATCCATACCCAACACCACATCGAACCCTCCCAAAACCATAACGAACAATCTGACAGGGAATCTATGACCTTCTATCTTTATTGTGGAGTTGTCAACTACATCGGTTACTCTTGCAGTTCTACCCTCAGCGGTTTCTACGCTAAAGGCCCTTTCTAGCTTACTCACAGTATACTTCACTCGCTTACAAAAACTCGCAGATATAAAACTCTTACTAGCACCCGAATCAAATAACACAGAAACCAAAGTGTTGTCAAGGATGAATGTACCTGACGCCACATCGGGATCTGCCCTGGCTTGTTCTTGCGTCAGTGCGTACGCACGAGTCTTTGCTCGAGATCCCTCTCCCTTCTTCTCCGGGCCCTTTCCCTTCCCGGTTTCCCCCATCCTGGGCTTGGTGCATTCCCGACTCATATGACCATTTTCCCCACAATTGTAGCATTTGTAGCCTTGCGGGCATTCACGGGAGTAATGTCCGGTCTTGCCGCATTTAAAGCACAGATTCGATCCTAACCGACATTCACCCGCGTGTCTTACCCCACATTTCCCACAGACTGTCATCTCGCCTACCCTGGCATGCTTGTCCCGAGCCCCAAACAACTTCCCACCCGATCGTTTAGCGGGAAAACTCAACTTCTTCTTAGGCTCTTCAATGGCGACAACATTCAGCGCCAGATCATCAAATACCACGCCGCTCAGTTCTACTACAGAATCATAGGTAGTAGGGGCGTTTGCCTTGACATAGGTGCGGACCTGGTCCGGCAACCCTTGAATATAACATGAAATCTTTCTTTCCTCCGACGTGACAAGATGTGGCACCAGACGTGCCAGTTCATTGAATCGGGTTGTGTACTGCCGGTGCGTCATGCTTCCGGCCTTCAAACCCAGAAATTCCCTTTCTACCTTCTCAATCTCGTTCCTTGGGCAGAAATTCTTGATCACCAAGGTTTTCAAGTCAGCCCACATCATCGCATCCACAACCTCGCTCCCTTTTGCCTGACGTACACCTTCCCACCAATGGGATGCTTCCTCTCTCAAGGAGTTAGCAGCAAATTTCACAACTTGATTTGCTCGACACTCGCTCAGACGAATGGCAGCTTCCATTCGGATTACCCAATCAAAAGTAGCCACCGCGTCCTTCTTCCCAGTCAGGACCGGCGGGTCACATGCTTTAAATGACTTATAATCACATCCGCGAGCAGGCGGTGCATTGTCGGTCTCATTGTTCTGAGCACCAACTGCCGCGCTAGACCCACCCACCGCATTGACCTGCTTCAATGCTTCTGCCAACAGACTTGGCAGAGAAGTCTTCATCAATTCTGTGAACTCTCGAGCTATAGCTTCTCTCACTTCTGGTTCAAAGGTGAAAGGTTGTTCTTCAACCTGTGTCTGCTCGGCTCCATGCACACTAACCGCCGGTTCAGTGTGAACACTTCCTTCTTCACTATACTCTTGGCGCGCAGGGATCCTGCCACGCCCACCATTTCGACCGCCGGTACGACCACCGGTACGGCCACCACGCCTTCCGTTTCCTCTCCTTGCCATTACGCTCTATAAGACAAGAAATCCAATGTCATCACGCTAGTTAACAAATAAAATTCAATAAGTACTGTAAGATGTTAATATACACTGGCCATCTGCAATTAACCATTACACTACCTTTCGATTTCTATTTGACCACCTTTGTGATTTCATCAGAACACAAGTCCTTACCTAACCCTTTCTAAGGCATATTATATATGTAAATATATACTACCTTCATACCTGATGCTGTGGCTCGAGTTACCCGTACTGGCATCCGCTTTCGGTCCCATTCAAAGTTTAAGTTCAGACACTGGGAGTGTCCGAATCTCTCAAACTATTGCTCTGATACCAACTTGTAAGGCCCCAAACCCGGGAGGCCCCACTTGTTGGATTTACTCATTCACAAACAGTTCTTAACTTGAATATCAAAATACGCAGCGGAAAATTTCATTTAACATAACGTCATCATATCATAATTATTCATACATGCGGAAGCGTAATATAGTCTATTACATAAACACAACTCAAAACTAATCGTAACGGGATGCCAGTCTTCATAGTCAGCCGGGTAACTCCTCTCGCTAGCCAAGCATCACCGTACATCCTCTTATCCTGCCTTAACCTGAATGTGCACACTAAAAACGTCAGCTACGCTGGTGAGTTCTAGTTTTAACATAAAACGTTAACTTCAAATAAGTTGCCAAAAACATAACATCATACTTCATTTAATAAAAAGCGTACGTAAAATAATGCAATAACAAAACATAACACTTCATAAGTCAACGAACATATAGAATCTGCGCCTTCTCGTAACCGTCAAATCCAAACGTTACATACTGGTTGAATAACTTAAGGATCACCACCACTAGGCCCATCATCACCGTACTGTCTTTCGGGTGAGGAACTCCTAGGGCCCGATACTTAGGTCATCCAACCCTTCAAGCACGGCGTCCCAAAGGATAGCGCGTACCAAACTTCAAGCACTGCGCCCCATCGGGCGCAAGTACCAAACTTCAAGCACGACTACCCCGTAAGGTAAATCGTACCAAACTTCAAGGATCACGATAATCCCCTTGACGACCGTCATCGCCCCAGTTGTACAACAGTTGGCCAGCCACAGAGGCCCCTAAAAGGTAAAGGCCCATACTTCCCATCCCTTAACCTTCATTCCCTAAGGAATATTGGCAGATTCGTTCGTTTGTGACTTTCATAAACCTTCGCTTCTTTTACTTCAAAAACTTCAGTTAAAGCATTCGTACGTTTTATTAAAAACATTCATTCATTCATAAATACTTCGTAAACTTCGTAAAACTTCGTAAACTTCGTAAACTTCATAAAACTTCGTAAAACTTCGTAAACTTCGTAAAACTTCGTAAAACTTCGTAAACTTCATAAAACTTCGTAAAACTTCGTAAACTTCGTAAAACTTCTTTTTGGCAAAATATTTCATAAACACTTCCTTCATAAACATCCTTCGTAAACATCATTTTATAAAACATTACATACAAATCGTTTTATAAAATCATCACGTGTGCACACCAGCCCAAAAACATTATTAAAACATTTAAAAGAGGGCTTCTAGAACTCACCTGATAAGCTAATCTGGGTTGTCCTAAACAAAGGTCCAACAACGTCACTTCCGATCTGAATTGATTAGTTAAATACACATCAGACCTAATCCCGACTCTAACGGTTTACTCGTTCTGTTTTCGACATATGCAGACCCATCGAAACTATCTAGTTTCGATATGTGCAGACCCATCGAAACTTCTAGTTTCGATACGTGCAGACCCATCGAAACTTCTAGTTTCGATACGTGCAGACCCATCGAAACTTCTAGTTTCGATACGTGCAGACCCATCGAAACTTCTAGTTTCGATACCTGCAGGCCCATCGAAACTACTAGTTTCGATACCTGCAGAACTCAGCCTTCTTCCCCATGAAAACCCGCATATCCGACCTTGTCAAGATCCGGACTTTTTACATTCAAAACGTTTGTTTTTCGTTTAAGAACTCAAATCTATGCTTTTCTTTCAGTTTCATCCGTAAAAACACCATCTTTTTACTCAAAACCCGAAAAACCCCAAAATGAAGAAAAACTCAGATCTAGGTCAGATCGTTACCTATATCAAACTTCTGATTCGGAGGTTTTGCTCACGAGCTATGGAGTAACACACTTCTTCAATCTCGGGTCGATCCGCCAACTTTCTCTCTCTACGGGTTTCTCTCTCTAGGCTCTTGCAAAAGAGAGAAATGAAGGTGGCTTCTCCTATTTATAGGGGAAGCTCCCCT
Organism: Smallanthus sonchifolius; assembly: GCA_023525975.1. Lineage (NCBI taxonomy): Eukaryota > Viridiplantae > Streptophyta > Magnoliopsida > Asterales > Asteraceae > Smallanthus > Smallanthus sonchifolius. Next base: position 19,099,687 of record CM042033.1, read on the forward strand.
CCTTCCAGCATGCCGGCCCATTCGGCCCGGCCCGTCATGCCTCGTTTGTTTATTCCGTTCGTTCTCGCATTCACCCATTATTATAATTCTTCTTTTTATTTTTTTTAGGATGTTACAGTTTATGTCTTTAATTATTCTCTCTTAAAACCATCTTCTAGGTGGCTTTTTATTATTATCTAAATCCGTCTTTACACTTGTGAGTGTTCTTGATTTTAAAGTGTAAGACCATAAAACCTTTTTAAGCAAACTTCTCTTGATGATTGTACGTCTTTATATAAGTGGATTTTGATAAACCAAGGATTGGTTAATACTAATAAGGTCGCACGTCTTTATACGAACTTGTTGGGAACGATATGTCTTTATACATGGTCCCATTGTTACACTGCCTCCCGATGAACAAAGTCTAATCACCTTTTTAATAATAATTATTAAGCATTTAAGTTCTATGTCCTAAACCAACTTGGATATAGCATTCAAAGAGTTGAGGGTAACATTGTCCCTAGCTGGGAATCATTACCATTTTATTATTAAAGATTATAATTCGTAAACCAAATGTTGTGAGAATGAGTCTCTAGCGATGTACCGTTTACATGTTTGTATTAGTCATACCACCAGATTAGTCAACTTAACATTATCATATACCAAGCGGATTCGAAGCCCCAAGCAATACTCTTCGTGACCTGATTATCCTCGAGATATTTACTTTCCTGCTATTTACATTTTTGTTACACACTTCATGCACAATTTTTACTTTTTTGTCATTTACTTTACTGTCATTTACTTTTCTGTCATTTACTATTCTGCTTCACAAGCACACAACCCACTTACTAATTAAACCCTCTAAACGATAACAAAAGTTGAGTATTGGAACTCGACCGTGTCCATTGGTTCGATACTTGGTTCTTACCTAAACTATATTACTCTGCGATAGGTACACTTGCCTATTGTGTGTGCTTTAAGTTTGAGTATTTATTATTTTATAAATTTAAAACCTGATCTCGTGAAACCTTAATATAAAAATCTTTTTATAACTACATCACACGCGCATCAGGTATTCTGTTTAAAATACTCTTTTTATTTATCAAAACTATAGCGGAAGTCTTTCTAAAAACAATACTTACTTTTAGTAAACACACCGTTTATAACATTACCTCATGAATGCCTGTACACATATCCGAGTAGCCCCGCTCCCAAGCCAAGATTCGTTGACTCTGAACTTACCTGCAAAATAATCTAACGTACACACAAAATCAGCTACGCTGAGTGAGTTCTTGTCACACCCCCAAATTCCACTTTCGGGCTATACCCGAGGGGCGTGACTCGAGAGGATCTTTACCATTGAATTACTTTGAATGACCACTAAATGGTTTTCAAAATACCTGTTTTATGCATGACTGGAACGAGTCCAAAATAAAGTTTGACATAGTCCAAAGTAAAAGTGCGGAAGCAATGTTTAAATGTTTACAACATTTACAAATAAGGATGATAAAATATTGTTTATCAAAATAGGATGCCATACATGATGAGTGTGTGACTCCAGTGGGTGCATCCTAGCCACATATCCTATGCATTCAACGACCTGAGATAAACATGCTAAAATGGGTCAACATAATGTTGGTGAGTTCACAGGTTATATGTAATGAAAATCATATCATGAAATTTTTTGGAAATCATATATTGACAATGCATGGAAAAGCATATATTGAAAATGCATGGAATAGCATATGTACTCTACACAATCATTGTTGATCAGACAAAACCAAAAATTATCATAAGTCCGCCAACCGAAGCTTAACTATAGCCACTGAAAAAGGAAAAGGATGTGGTTCGCCTCTTTGTGCCTTGCACATGAATGGATTAGGTCAATTATGTACCCGTTTGACCTCCAGTCGAAGTTAGCGCTACTAACCCGGGCAGGGGTTGTTAAACCCAACAGTACTGTTCATGATCACCTCGCTTGTGGAAAAATTAACGGTTGACTCTAAGAGGACTTTGTACACACCATGTAAACTTATATAATTGATGTAGCTGTGTAAGTATGGAAAATGTGACAATCGAAAATGTCTACTTGAGCATGTATCTCACCCCAAAAGGAAAATGAGTAAAACGGGGCTGTTAGAACTCACCTGATAAAGTGGTAATGATATGCAAGTCTTAGCAAATCCGGCTAAATGAGACGACCTACTCATGCCCTAGGAAACATTTAGGACTTTAAGGTCTAAGTATTGTAAATGCTTAACTATGAACTCTATGCATCCAAAGAGTTATTTGAAAAGTGACTTTGACGTTTCAAAGATGTTTTGACTTGATGACCCGTTGGTGACACGTTGGACTTAAGCATTCAAATCCTAACATAGAATTCAATCCTACTTTGAAATAGTCTAATATTGTATAATAAACACATTGGCACATTCGATTGGAATTTAGAACTTGAAACACAACTTTTGATAGTTAGAAAGTCAAGTTGTTGAGTCTTAAACATGGTAACTATGAAAAATTGATGTTCACACATGAAATTAGGCGTGTTATAACATATATAGAACATTTCAATGTTTACTTGCTAAAAACAGACAAAATGTTGAAGCACTTTTGTGTGACAAACACTCTGGATAATGTCTTAGTTTATTATACTTGTCTTGTATGTCTTGTCTTTGTATGTTAGTGTCGGTATATATTAGTTATCGAGTTGTAATTTCTAATGCATGTTATTGTTGTATTATTTCTCTAAGTGTTTTGCGCACTTAGCATGTGCGCAAGAATTACTTCCTGCGTACCTAGCTAGTACGCAAGAATACTCTGCGTACTTGCTAAGTACGTATGAACAATTTGCCCTGCGCACTTGTTAAGTGCGCAGAGATCAGGTCTAGTATAAATAGAATAGGTTGACAGAAGATATGTACGCAGACATTTTGCACTCAGTATTTTCTCTCTGTAACCGTTCAAGTTTATAATAGACGGAACTTTAAAGTGATTTCTTTGTCGGTTTACTTTGTGTTGTTTGATTCTCCACCTAGTCACGGGCATTCCGCACCCGGTCCGTGTAACCCACACGTAACGATCCGAGACACCTGGTTTTAAGGTTCCTGAAGACTGGATTCTGATGCGAGCGCTAAGGACAAACGGCACCTATCAGATCGACATGAGCGTGGAGAAAACCTCCTCATCAGTTGCTACCTGTTTGCTTACCAAAGCGATAGAGCTTGACTCTATCTTGTGGCATAGGAAACTCGGACACATTTTTTATCGAAAAATGAATCATCTTGTCCGAAACGGTTTGGTAACCGGTGTTCCTAAGCTGAGATTTACCGTTACAGATGACTGTATGCCTTGTAAAAAGGGCAAACAGTAACGGAAGTCTCACAAGCCCAAGCTCCAAAACTCCATCGATGCCCCTTTGGAGCTATTACATATGGATCTGTTTGGCCCCATAAGTATCATGAGTATTAGAGGTAAGTCATTCTGTCTGGTTGTAACTGGTGATTTCTCACGTTTTTCTTGGGTGCATTTTTTAGATACAAAGGACGAAACTGCTTACATTCTTCAATACCTGATCCTGAGCTTGGAATCTCTTTGCAAGTTGAAGGTTAGAAGAATAAGGAGTGACAACGGAACTGAATTCAAGAATAATTTGATGGAACTTTTCTGTCTCAAGAAGGGGATCCGTCACGAATTTAGTGCCCCGTACACACCTCAGCAGAATGGAGTCGTAGAACGGAAGAACAGAACCTTGATTGAGACTGCAAGGACAATGCTGTCACTTTCTGGGCAGAAGCAGTTAATACAGCTTGTCACGTCTTGAACAGAGTTCTGGTTGTGAAGAGGCACAACTAGACTTGTTATGAGTTGATCAACAATCAACCTCCCAATCTTGACTATCAAGTTCCTTTTGGTAGTCCATGTTCCTTATCGCTACAATACAAAGACCGAAAGTCTAAGTTTCATGAAAAAGCGGTGGAAGGCATCTTCTTAGGATATGTTGCCAACTCGCCTTGCAAGAGAGTGTACAATATAGGAACTCGTACTGTCGAGGAATGGTTTGAAGTGGATTGTAGTAAACACAACATTCCACTAGAACCAACTGGTCCAGCTTGGGGTTTTGATTATGATGCGCTATTCAAATCTTTCAGCCTTCCTGATTTGTTTGCAGATGATGCCGCAAATGTATATGAATTATTCGGTGGCAGTGATGACTCCAGTTTCTCTACACGTGCTACTATACCGATTGTAACTCCTGATTCCTATGCTGCATCTGCATCTGGAACTCATGACAGTGATAACATTGAAGATGTTCATGTTGACGAAAATGACGCTCAAGCTAATCCTAACACTCGTGTAGGAAATGAAGCTCCAACTGATCCAATCAACATTGAATCTTCTTCTTCTAGAGCCCTGGATATGTGGGAGTTAAGCACGAATTCAGAAATTCGGGAACCGAATGTACCAGAGATGAGAGTGCATAAAAATCATCCAATTGACAACATTATTGGTGATCCTCATGCCGGTGTTCAAACTCGTCATCGAACCATTGCTGAGAACACTAGTCTTTACTCTGAGATACTTGACACTGGTGTCATGGAAACATGTCTGCATGCTGCATTCGTGTCCCAGTTAGAGCCGAAGAATGTGAAGGACGCTATCGCTGACAACTGCTGGATTGAGGCAATGCAAGAAGAACTGTCTCAATTCCAAAAGTTGCATGTGTGGGATTTGGTTGACTTGCCAAGAGGTGTACAACCAATTTGTACCAGATGGGTGTTCAAATGTAAGATGGATGATCGTCATGTTGTAGTGAAGTACAAAACAAGGTTGGTTGTTCAAGATTTTTATCAACAAGAGGGCTTGGATTACACAGAAGTATATGCCCCAGTTGCTAGACTTGAGGCCATTCGATTGTTTCTGGCTTATGCCTCCTATGTCGGATTCAAGGTCTATCAACTTGATGTGAGAGTGATTTCCTGTACGGAAAGGTTCATGAAGAGGTCTATGTCACTCAACCTCTCGGCTTTGAAGATCCACATAATATCAATAAAGTGTATAAGCTCGACAAGGCACTTTATGGTCTTCATCAATCACCTAGGGCATGGTATGAGACATTGTCAAAACATCTACTTTCAAATGGTTTTGACCGTGGACAGATTGACTCGACCCTCTTCATACGGAAAGTAGGAGGTGATATTCTTCTTGTACAAGTGTATGTCGATTACATTATCTTTGGGTCTACAAATGAAGAGATGTGTAGGGAATTCGAACAGGTGATGAAGTCCAAGTTTGAGATGAGTAACATGGGTGAATTGTCGTTCTTCCTGGGTCTGCAAGTCAGTCAAAGAGAGGATGGAATTTATCTACATCAAACCAAGTATGTGCAGGACATCTTGTCAAAATACAAGATGAATGATAGCAGTACCTATGGCACACCTATCCCCGTCAATCATGGTCTGCATCCTAACAAAGATGGAAAGGATGTGGATTGCAAATTGTACCGTGGGATGATCGGATCTCTTATGTATCTCACATCTTCAAGGCCCAACATAATGTTTGCTGTATGCTTGTGCTCAAGGTTTCAGTCACAACCGAAGGAGTCTCATATGATAGATGTAAAGAGGATTTTCAGATACTTGAAAGGGAAACCCCGATTGGGTCTTTGGTACTCTAAGCAGCAGTCATTTGACTTCAAAGCCTACACTGATTCAGACTATGGCGGTTGTAACCTTGATAGAAAGTCAACTTCTGGTAGATGTCAATTCTTGGGAGATAGACTGGTTTCCTGGCAGTGTAAGAAGCAGTCAACGGCGTCTGTCTCAACATGTGAAGCAGGGTACATTGCTGCAGCCAGCTGTTGTTCTCAGATATTGGGGATTCAGCAGCAATTGAGAGACTACGGCTTAAATTTCACTGGAACTCCACTGTTCATTGACAACAATGCCACCATGTCCATCACAAACAACCCGGTGAAACATTCCAAAACTAAACATATTGAAATTCGCCATCATTTCATCCTTGATTGTGCTGAAAAGCATCTCATTGAACTTGTAAAGGTTCACACGGATGACAACTTTTCTAACCTTTTCACTAAGGCATTTGATTGAACCCGTTTTGAGCATCTTGTCAACTTGATAGGAATGTTCAATCCAGAGTGAAAACTTGTTTTTCTTAAATCAATTCAATTCATGAAAGTTAAATTTTATTTCTTTTAAAGTTTTCTGTATAGTTCTTTTAATTTTCAAATATTTTACAAAAATTCAAACAAAATAGAAAATGGATAAAATTTCAAAGTTATCTTGAGAAAAGAGGAAATGATAGTACATCAGTAATGATCGAAAAGCCATAGACTGCTCATATGGGAAATGATTGCGTCATGCTTACTTGATTGTTTAAATTGTTATGTTTTTAATCTGCTTATTTACAGGTAATTTGAATTGTCAAGAGGCTGTAGGCGTCTTTGACTCATTAGTAGTGTGGAAACTAAATCTAGAATACAACTGTGATTTGAACCCATGTATGCATGTGTGCGTGTATAAAGAATACAAAAAGATCATTATCAGATAAAGGATGTAAGATTTTAGCAAATATTTTCTTAACAGATCAGTTTCGGGTTATGTATTTAGCACAATTACTGCGGTTCATCTCACTGCCCATACTCACAAGTATGTAATGAGAAATTGAATCAAGACATGTCTTTACATCAACCGTTGAGCATGTATTCACCCTTGAATCATACCTGATTCATTGAAATCAAATCCAGATAAAAGTTGGATCACCTTACCTAAATCCTCAGATTCCATATCTATTAACCTGAATCTTCATATGATATTCATAGAAGAAAATCCAATCTAACCAAGACATCTGAATCACTCGATTCTGAATCTTATGATTCTTGATAATCCTTATGGATTCTGCTTGATTTTTTTTTCAGTGCTAAACGATGTAACTTCATTCTGGAGATTTGAAAATCTTTGTGAAAATCTTAGATTCCTTGAGATAGTGCAAGTTACATTTCTGTAGCATATCAGTGGGGTACACGTTGTATATCTTAAAATTAATACCTTAACACATAAGAACGTGATACAAAGATGCTTATGGTTTCAAATATCATAATATTGCCAACTTGAATTACTTGTTTATGTGCTTATTATGTATGAATAAATTATAATTCATGACAGGATCCCATATTCTTTGACGTTTATCTTGTATCGTTTTTGCTATAGTTTAGCCTGATATGATCCTCTGCTCGTGTCTTTGAGCAAAAATAGTGTGTGTGTATATATTTGTATATCTCTATTCAGAAAAGAGCAAAAAAGATTTTAAGTTTGTGTACAGTTCAATTTTAATAAGAAAATATTTGTGTTTAACCTTCTTGAATTGACTTTGAATCCTCTTGATTGAATGTGCTTATCTTGTTCGTTAATTGACTTGAAATCTTCATAATTTGAGTTGAAAGTTTGAGTACACAAGGGTCTCTGCGTACTTAGTAAGTGCGCATGAGGTAAACCCTGCGTACTTAACAAGTACGCAAGACTTAAGTCATGCATACTTAGTAAGTACGCAGGAGTTAAGTCCTACACACTTAACAAGTACGCAAGACCATTTTGTGTTGGGTATATATACAGGAGTTAGAATTTTTCTTGAGTTTCACCTCATTTCAAACATTTCGACTGTTGAATACCTTGACTCTTTTTTACTCAAAATTTTTAGTGTGTTCCTAATCGATTTTCCGTCACGATTCTTGTTTCATCTTCACCTTAATCATCTTTGATGAGAATCTCAGTGAATTTCATCCATTAAATCTTGAGTTACAGACCGATTTGAGATTTTGAAAATCTAGCGTTTTGAATCTTGATTTTGGACAATTTTTTGGTTTTTTTATAACACATTATGATCAAAAATGTTTAGAATCATCTTTCGAAGCCTGATCATTACTTAATCGTCCATAACGCTTCTTGATTTTGACTTTGATCCCTTGTTTGACCGTAGATTAACGTCGGACAAAGGCTAGGTCAAATTTGACTAAGTTTAGCGGCTCATTGATGTTGATAGTGGTTCCATAGGTCATCGTCTTGAATTTTGACCTTGTGGTGACCATAATCCACAACAATGCTTCTCCTCTGATGAATTTTGGATTTTTGAAATTTGTCTAAGTGCAAGTTCTTGCGCACTTAACAAGTACGCAAGAAGCAATTCATGCGTACTTGTTAAGTATACAAGAACTAATCCATGCGTACTTGCTAAGTACGCAGGAAGAACACTTGTGAAAAATTTCTAAGTTTGAAATTCAGTTCATTGTGTAGCTGCTCTATTTTGTCATGTCTGATCCATTCCAATGATGCTTCTTGTTCTTATTGTGTTTATTGTTTGTTCTTGCAGTGATGGCTCGTGCATTCACCAGCAAATTCAATCTGCTGGCATTAACACAACCCTAGTGGAAGGGTGCTGCACTTCAGTATAAGGTGATAATCGACTTCCTGAACCGATCAAAGCTCAACTATGCCATATCTGCTGATCCTATTGTCTCAAGACTGTATCTGGAGAAATTATAGGAATCTACTGATCATGACTGTACAGTAACCCCAAACGTCATTAGGGCTACTGTAGCAAGACATGACATTGCTATTTCTGAGGATACCATCAGACGCGTACTACAGTTTAGGGACTTATCCACTGATCCGGTGAGTTACCCTGACTACTTCGTTGATGGATGTTGGAGACAAAGGATGGGGTATGTCGGTACCATGGACTATTCCTCATACAAGAAGATGTGGGTACTTGATCAGTGGCGTTACTTCGCACACGTCATGATCATGTGCCTATCTGCTAGAAAGGCTGGAAAGGATGCCATGGGGCATGACTTGGCGGCTGCAATGGTTGCCCTCTCTCTCAACAAGGGTTAAAACTTCTCGAAGTATATCTACAAGTCTATCACCGATCAGATCAATGTTGCTGATAGGTTTAGATTTCTATTATACCCTAGGTTCGTGCAGTTGTTGATTAATGATGCTGTACCGAATCTACCGGCGATTGGAGAGAGACAACACGTCAAACGGGTGGACAAGAGAGTGTTTGCACAATTTCTAAAGCCAGGCAGTGTAGAACCTGCCCCTGAGCACACTCCTCTCTTTGTCCACCTGATCAATGAAGCATATGAGGCCCCTGCTGAATTATGATGGTATAGTGCCGAGTCTGAGCCAGAACTCAGTCAGCACAGTGATGAACAACAAGAAGAAGAGGAAGTTGGATCGGAAGATGATATGTTGAAAGATGAAGGGGACGAGGAACAAAATGTTGGAGGTGCTGAAGAATCCGACTCATAATTGACTGAGTCAGATTCATCTGATTCTGATGATGCACCATCCCAGGCACACCCAACAAGACTGACGAAGGTGACCCTTCCCGAGTCATCTTCTAAGAGAAAGCGACAATCGATTAGCAGTGAATACGAGCCCGATTCTGATTCGGACACTACTATACAAAGACGTAGGAGAGAAAGTATTAATAAGCAACGGGGGGATAGGTCGCAACAAGCTATCCTTCATGAGGTAGAAGGCAGTGCTCAGAGGCAAGTACATGTATCGACTACGAGTACTGATTCCGCTTCTACCTCACCTTCACAACAGCTTTACAGGTGACAGTGGAGGAGACCACAGGTAACACCTGATGTGGCTGTCACTACTATCACAGAGGAGGTTCCTGTGATAGTGTCCCTCCCTGTACCATCTGTCCAAGTGGCGGTGACAACTCCTATTCCTACCGAGTCAGTCACCATCACCCCTTCCACCACTCCTACAACCACCACCCCATCCACAATCCCTACTACCACCATTGAACCTATCAGTCAACCCTACAACTTTGGAGACTTTTCCCAGGGTTTTGACTTTGATACGATCTTCTCATATCCCCTCCATAATGCTGAAGCCTCTACGTCCAGGAATCCTGATCCAAATGATGCCAGGATAGACACTTTGGAAACACAAGTCGCTGGTCTACTTGAAATTGTTCGGAAATCAAGGGAAGAATCTAAGGCTCAACAGGCTCAGATAAATTCGTTGGTGGACAAAGTTAGTATTATGAGAAGCCAGAGGACTGGGACTGAAGAGAGACTTGAAAATGTGATGGCCCAGAACGAACTACTAGTCAAAACGAACAATATGATTCTGGGACACAGAACTTCTTTAGAGGTACGGTTTGACATGCAGCGGAAAGAACATGAACTGATGGTTAAGTTAGTAGCTGAACTGACCAAGAAGCTTGCTGCTCAGGGGGAGAGAGAAAAAGAGAAGGAAAAGGAATCAAAATCTACCGGTGATGAGGCTTGTCATCCAGTTGATCTAATAAAGGATGATGACAAAGACAAGGATCTTGAAGTTGGTTCTAGTGGAAGTGAGCAACAAGCTTTGGCGATAGTGCCCATTTCTGCTGTTCCAATGGCTGAGGGGGAGTCAACTCACCAGAAAGGTGGTGATGATTCAGGTGGAAATAAAGGAAAGTCGGTGGCTGATGTTTTGAAAGATCTATCTGACGACGTGTCGGATAATGCGATCTTATTCTTAGAGCCAGACTATTCCAAAGAAGCACAGATCGAGGCTCTCTGCAATCTTGAAGAAAGAGAGATCGACTCTGGTGAAGATTCAGATGAGGAAGATGATGATGTGGTGATCGAAGTTCCCAAGGGCGACGGGGAAGGAGAGTATGAGTTTGAAGATGGAGAGATATTCGAAGTTCCATCCTTTGAATCTCATCTTGACACAGGCTCAGTCGAGCCTGCTAGTACTATTGAGGCGTCGACTGAAGCCTCCCTTGCCGACCCTACACCTGTGGATCCAGAGGCACAGAAAGACAAACATATGTCTGCAAGTTTATCTAAGGATCCGGCTCATGTATGGCAAAAGACTTCAATCATAGACAAACACGGAGCGACAGGGATGATCTTAGTTGTGAGGTTCGACGAGGATTAGAAGTTGTTTGCAATCATTCAATACTTGAAACCAACCGGCGAAGCTTTCAACTCCTTACCAAGATACGACCTCGTGAACCTAGTAAATCGAGAGCTGCTGGGTCACTCAAATAACGCAGTAGCGATGGGTTTGTGGCAGGTTCTACAGCGAGAAGTAAGATCTGGGAAATTTGAAATGTTTAAGCCTCAAGTGCCCAAGCGAGTCAGGGACAAGAACGCTAGACATCCTGTGACTAAGAGAAGCTTAAAGAAACTGGTATACAAGCCAGTGATGTGTGAAACCAAGATTCCCCTGAGCAAGTTATCTCAGGATATCCTCGGTAACATATGGTACTGGTACGTAGATCCTAAAACGGGCGAGGCAGTGGTGATTGGAAAGGTGTGGTCCGATAGTGGAAGCTTAGTGCCAAGGGAACTGATCAGAGGATTTGATGAAGTCTGCTTCATAAACTTCTCCGTGAAAGATCTGGAGGCACTAGCTGACAAGTACTGCATGTACACGGACGAGTGGACAAAGTTCCTTGCTTCTAAATACGACAAGGTGATCAAGTTCTGCCTTGACTACAAGAAGAAGATGGAAGCTAAAGCTGGGGAGCAGTGAAGACCGAAGACAATCCAGAGCTGTTGTCAAGGGGGAGTTTGTTGAAGCACTTTTGTGTGACAAACACTCTGGATAATGTCTTAGTTTATTAAACTTGTCTTGTATGTCTTGTCTTTGTATGTTTGTGACTATATGTATTAGTTATCGAGTTGTAATTTCTAATGCATGTTATTGTTGTATTATTTCTCTAAGTGTTTTGCGCACTTAGCATGTGCGCGGGAATTACTTCCTGCGTACTTAGCAAGTACGCAAGAATACTCTGCGTAATTGCTAAGTACGCTTGAACAATTTGCCCTTCGCACTTGTTAAGTGCGTAGAGATCAAGTCTAGTATAAATAGAATAGGTTGACATAAGATATGTATGCAGACATTTTGCACTCAGTATTTTCTCTCTGTAACCGTTCAAGTTTATGATAGACGGAACTTTAAAGTGATTTCTTTGTCGGTTTACTTTGTATTGTTTGATTCTCCACCTAGTCACAGGCATTCCGCACCCGGTCCGACTAGTCACACACCCACACGTAACGATACGAGACACCCGGTGACCTACAAAAATGCGAGTTTCGGATAATTAAAGTTTCTTATTATAGCAAGATCCTACCAAATTGTCAAGTTCGTGGATAATCATCATGTATTATCATACAATGCACTTAGTTAAGTGTTACTAAGTCATTTAAACCTTCTAATCATGTTAACAACTTACAAACACATCTTGTGGAAAAGTAAAGTTTCCTTATTGAGAAACCGGGCTCTAAAACTCATACACATGCATTTTAATCCAACATTTTGGTCAATCATTCTTCCATAATGTTCACTAGACTAGTTTCATACTTTGAATACACCCAAAAATCAAGTTTTCATACATGTCAAGAAATAAAGTTTCTAAAAATAGAAACCGAGCTTAAAAGCATCATGGATATGTGATTTTACTGAAAAAAATCATGCAATACCTATATCTAGTGTTTATGCATCATTTCCACCAAACAAATCACATCATAACTCCTTTTAACAAAAACCCAAAAATTAAAGTTACTATAAATAGAACCGAGCATGAAATCTCATATGACCAAAAGTTCTAGATAGCAAATCTACACATATTATCCATTCTTTATGCATATCTAACCATTTTCCATCATCAAATCACCCTAAACATGGCATCTAGCATGAAACCCAAAATTAAAGTTTCCTAAAATAGCAAAACCGAGCATGCATGTATCATCCAACACTTTTGTCAACAAAGTTTTCACATATTGATCATCTACAACTACTATTACAACATAATCCATCATCAAACCAAAAAAATCTCATCATCTAGCACATGCATACATAATAAAGTTTCCTTAAATGGAAACCGAGCCTATGAACAAAATCTGGGTTCAAAATCACTAACAATATGAACCGTTTGAGTTATAAAACACATTTCCTTTAAGAATCCATAGTTAATATTTCATAAAAATGGGATTTCTTTGGATGCATGTTCATAAGAACATGAAGATGAAAATGGAGAAAAATGGGTTTTGATCTTACCAAACTTGAAAATGTGATGGAATGATGGATGAAATCTCTTGCAAACTTGATAATCTTCACTTGGATGCTTGAGTTTTGGATGGTATGGAGATCAAACAACAACAAAAATGAAGATGTATGGAGGTGGTGATCTCAGCTCAAAGAGGGGAAGAAAGAGGGAGGAGAGATATTGTGGAATGGTGGAATGGGGGTGTGTAGAGATAAAGACTGATGGCTACAAAATTATCTAAGTACATATACTGCGGACTCAACGATTCTGCTGACTTACAAATTTGCTGCTGATAAGGCATATGCTGCGGATAGTTAAGTTCTACTGCTGATGAACAACTATGTTGTGGATAGCCTTATCTCCTGAAGTCCAAAGTTGCTGCTGATAGGCAAATCATCAGCAGCTTTGACTTTACTAGTGACACCTTTTTCTACAACACTGACACACCTATCAGCAGAAGGAATGTTATTGGTGCAGATGATTAAAGACAAAGCTACTACTTCTAAAGTCTCCTACAAAGATTCCTAAGAAGACTTTTGACCTGATTCATACTGTTTGCTGCAGTTTGTCTTTTAGTTGCCTACCAATTGTGGTGTAACTTGTAAATGTCAAAGATCAACGGCTTGTGTTTGATCTGATCCTTCGAATCAAGGGTCTGTCTTGATTCTAAGTTCCTTTATATGTATTGTATCTCTTCATTGTACGTATGTGCTTCCTTAGAGTTTTCTCTATAACTTGTAAACATTGAAGATTAATACACTTTGCATTTATCAGTATTATCACTGTTTCTTGTCTACATTGCATAGTTGTGATTGTAAAACATCGATCCTACAAGTGGTATCAGAGCTTTGGCTCTCAAATTAAACAAACTTACACTTGTTTAAATCACTATCTGGTTTTGTTATCTCTTTGCTGCTAAACCATCTATCCAAAGTATGGCTCAGAATACTGGATTTGATGAAGTTGGAAGCCTTCACAGACCACCAAGACTGGTGTCTGGAGAAGATTATGACATGTGGAAGAAAAGAATGGAAAGTTTCTTCTTCTACCAAGAATATGGAATATGGAGATCCATAATTGATGGTCTGTATGTGCCAATGGTGGCTTCTGCTGACTCTGGAGCTCCATCTGTTCCTAAAGAAGCCTCTAGATATTCTGAAGAAGACATCAAGAAGATGGAGGTAGATTTTAAAGCTCTGGGAGCTATACAAATGTGCTTACCAAATGAAGTTTTTCATAACTTCGGAGAATACAAAACCACCAAAGAGCTATGGGAAGATCTTGAAAAGATGTTCGTTGGTTCTGAAGAAGTGAAAGAAAATAGAAGACACATTCGAAAGCAACAGTATGAAAAATTTGTCTACAAGGATAGTGAGTCTCTTACCACTGTATACAACAGGTACACCTATCTTGTGGGAGAGCTACAGTGCTCTAAAGTCAAGCTGGAGAATGAAGATATTCTCAAAAAAAAATTTAGATCTCTTCCAAGTTGCTGGACACTCTACATAGTGTCAATCAGAAGAACTGAAAACCTGAAGACTCTTAAAATGACTGAGCTGTTTGGTATGCTGAAGACACATGAGCTGGAAATGATTCAAGCCAGAGAAAGAAGCTCAGGTCATTCATCCTCATCCTCGTCATCCACCACTTCCTCTTCACTACACTCTGATCACTCAGCTCCATGTTCAAGCAACTACTATCCTCCCATTGTTACCCATCAGCAAACTCCCAACTCACAAACTAGCAACTCACCTTTTCTCCTTGAAGCCCCACCTCAAAATAACTCTGCTGCATTTGTCTCTGAAAACCCAAGCAATATGTCATTTATCAAAGAAGATCTGGAGTGTTTTCATCCAGATGACCTAGAAGAAATGAACATACAACACTCTTATGCTATGTTATCTCTTAGAGCTAAAAGGTTCTACTTTAGAACTGGAAGACCTATTCCAAGAAACAACTCTAACACTAAAGTTAGGTTGCACAAGAGCAAGCTAAGATTTTACAACTGTAATCAACTTGGCCATTTTGCCAGAGAATGTAAAGCACCAAAGGCACACCCAGCTGCTGCACAGCCAAGACAGACACATCAAAGTCAGGCAGGTCAAAACACTCCTCCTGCTCAAACTGTAGCTTGTGCCACTCAACAAGTGGGAACAACTGATTTTGAATAGAGTTTTCAATATGAAGAACCAACAGCTAACAACCAAGCTCTCATGGCAGACACCAAGGAGATACCACCTCAGGTATATGAACATCTCTGTTCTCAAGCTTGCATTGATAAGGTTCTAGGATATAGAATGCATAACCAAAATCTTATAGATCAAAATGAAGATTTTCATTAAATGAAATCGGAATTCAAAAGGTTGAAAATAGTTACAAAGAAAAGATTAACTGTCTAAAAAAATAAATTTCATCATTAAAACATGAACAAACAAATCTTGAAACTCAGATTGATGATCTATTGGTTAAGCTAAAAGCTACAAGAGCTGAACTGGCAGAACAAAGGTTAATGTTGACGAATATGAATTTGCATCCAAAAAGTTGCAAAGACTTTTGTATGCTCAAATTCATGAGAAGGTAACTGCTGGTCTTGGGTATCAAGCTGAGAAGACTTATAAATATGTACCACCACCTGCTAACTATGTAGCTAACCATGAACCTAACTTCAACCTCACAAACCTTGACCATGCAAAACCGAAACCTTGATCCTTCCAAAGAAGAAACAGTTGTGCAAGAATGCAATACCTCAACTGAATCTGAGTCCACTTGCTCAGAATCCACTGTAACCATTACTACATACCAATGAAGTAATTCTAAAAACCACCAAATCTGGCAAAGTAATTCAAACAAATGGTCCAAGTCCCTTTATTCCTTCCATACCAATAACTCAACTCACCAAGCAAATCAAAATCAGCTATCCTCCTGAAGGAAGAAAGCTGATTACTGAAAAGGGACAATCCTCAACCTCCACAAACCACCAAGCTAACCAACCAAGAAAGGTGTTTGACATCTTTCATGCACCTTGAGAGAGAACTCCATATGTTTAGAAAACATTAGAGGAAGCTACTTTTAAACATAACAAAACTCATCCCTGGAATTTCAAAGATTTATTCAAAAGAAAGGACTATGTGTACTTTCAAAGGGATAAAATTACTAAATCATGTTTGTTTGTGGCAAATACAATCATACTGCAAGCACCTGCTTCTATTACCTTCAGCAGCAACGAAACTCAAGGAACAAGCCTTTGAGAAAGCAAACAAGAACAAGAAAGTAAGAAGCTATGAAGCAAAAACAACTAACTTCAGAAAATCTCTCTCTCCACCAAGGAAACAGATCCCAAAAGCTCAAAAATCTTGCATCATATGTGGTGAATCAAATCACTTTGCTAAAAAGTGTAAATTCAATCCTTTCAACCAGCTCTCTCAATCATACCAGCTCTTTCAATCAGCAGCAACTGTCAAGATCCTTCCTAGACAGCAGCCGGTGTAGGTCCAGGTAACTCAACTACTGATCGGACTCGTAATATGACGTTGCTATAACACGAAGTGCGGAATCCTTCATGTTATCATTTGTATACTAACCGACAATTGAAACAACACGCGTAAATAAACTTCTCGTTATATTCCAAATTTCATAGAGTTTACAAGATAATCGCTTCTGCTCTGTTCTGTTTCTCTCTGCTCTGCTATATCTAGAAACAAACTGTAAACTCTATATTTATAAACACAAGTTCTGATATAAGCGAACTTATTAAGTTCGCCTCTAACAACTTAAGCGAACTTAACAAGTTCGCCTCTGATAGACCAGAACTTAACAAGTTCGCCTCTAGGCTCACTTGTAAAACACTTAGTAACTTTAGACATTTACATAACAAAAACATAAAGACATAAAATCTAACTATTACAAGCTTTTTTCATTACATTCTATGTCCTAACAGACTCCCCCTTGACAATAGCTTGATCTTCTGTCTTCAGTCTTTATCTTGAACTCTTCCAATTATCCGGTAGTCTGATGCCAGCATGCACTCCATATCTTCTGCATATCTCCAAAACTCTTTTGTACTGTAGACCTTGTTCTCTCCATTCATCAGTGTACATGATCTCATTCTTTCTCAATGTCCTCTGATCTTTCTTTGAAAAATTAATAAGATTCATTGCGTCATAGAAACACACGATGACCTTATTATCTTTATCTTCAATCCTTGCTTCACCAGTATTAACATCAACATACCACCATATCATATTCCCAAGAAAGTCTTGAGGAATATTCTTTAATGGTATCTTGTGAGTAGCACGCACTGGTCTATACTTGTATCTCCAGGTTACTTTCCCAGTCTTTGGATCTGTGTTCTTCACTCTCTTTCCTTTATGTGGTTTCAGCCGTTCATACTTACCCGAACTACCTTCTTTCTTTATCAGGTTTGCTATCACATCAGCCAAACCATTCTTCGATCTATTTATGAGTGGCTTTGAAGCTAGACCATTTATTTCACACCTCGACAAGGAATTGAAATATTTGATCCTCGGCTTTAAGTATTGAACACCGTCCGATCGTTTAATAGCAAATAATTTTGATTCATCATCATAGAACCAACTTATTATCCTTCCTACACACTGCTCTTTATTCACATATTTCTCTTTCTGAGCAGGTTGTGCTGGAGACTGGGGTAGCACCTTCATCCAACTGTTTACAACTTCTCGCCACTGTTCTCTTGTCATCCCTGTATTTCTATACATCACAGGTTCTTCATTAACCTTCGGAGACTCAGTGTGAGTAGTTTCAGTTTTAGCATCTTTATTGAATTGAAGATTCTCATCATCAGTATCCATCTTTGACTCAGCTGTATCATCAGGCAGTGTGACGTCTTCAACAGAGTCCATAGAATCTGTTACTCCTTCATAGGTGAATTCAAGAATAACATCATCCTGGATGAAGTTATAAGGCACTTTAAGACCATCACAACCTTCATAAGTAACACTATCTTTTTCTTTCTCTATTTCAATCTCTACTATTTCTCCTTCTTCTATCTCAGTATCTGACATATCATCTTCCATGTCATTGAATAAATCGTCAATGTCATCAAGACATTCAATCTTTTCAGCTTCCTCTTCTTCTGAATCTTGAAAGAATTCTAATAACAGAATTTCTTCGTCATTAGTACCAGTAGTATCTTTGTTTCCTTCAAGTGATTGTGATGTTGACTCCCCCTGAACCTTTGATATAGGATTAGCGTCAGTGTATTGACGATCACTCTCAATATTTCCAGCAGGATCATTGTCTTCATCATCACGTCTTTGAATTGACTCTGTGTGACAAGTATCAGGTATCCTCAACTCCCCCTGAGCGTCAAGACGCTGAACGAGTTTGGAAACTAATGCTTGCATATCAGCAATCTGTTGAGCTTGAGTCTGAATCACCAGCTGCCGTTGTGAATCAGTAGACACAAGAGTGTTTACCTGTGTTTGTAGAGAAAGCACTTGAGATTCAAGGAAAGTAATCCTGTCAGAATCAGAAGGCTTTGATGGACCAGCTGTTGATTGTGGAATAGAAGGACTTGAAGTAGTAGGAATGACTGGAGGAACAGGAGTTTGAACTGGAGATGGATCCTTAGATCTTGGAGGAGTAATTATCAAAGAAGCAACAAAATTAGCATCCTCGACTCCTTGAGAATATTTTGCAGCAGCAATTGACGCAGACATTAACTTTTGACGTGTAGGATCTGGATTAAAGTCACTATCAGTGTCAGAACTTTCATCGACCAAAGATCTTTTACCAAGTACTGATCCGGAAGGAGGATCCCGAACAGACTTTCTTCTTGGTCGTCTGGCTTGAGATTTAATGCGTTTTCTAGCATTAGCCAGTGGAATAGCAGCCAACCGTTCATAATGACCTGAGGAAAAATCCCTAGATTCATCAGAATCAGTGCTGTCATCATCAAATGATATCGTATCACTTGAGCTGGAACTAGAATCAGCATCTGTCACCACATTCCCTTCTGTTTCATGAATGGGCGAGTTCACAGCATCATCAACAAAATCTTCCATATTCATTCCTAGATCGTGATCAAGGTCATGAACGACCTCTTCTTGAACTGGTTCCTGAATAGGTATATCAACATCAGCTTGTGGAATAGGAACTTGTTCAGGAATAGGAATTTGTTGTTGTATGGGAACTTGTTCTTGTGCGGGTTGTTGTGGTTGTTGCTGTTGTTGTTGTGGTTGTTGCTGTTGTTGCACATTGATGCCTTGAGCTTGATCAAGTTCATCAGGATGAAACCAGTTGTCATTAGGTGGTGCAACATAATCAGGATTGGTTAAGTGCCCAAACAAAGGAGTATTGACTGGAATCAATGCAGCATTCTGCTGTTTCACCTTCGTACAGTCGGTAAAGATACGTTTTGACATCGGAGTCAACGTTAATCTTATTGGATGTTGTGGAAGATAAGGAAGAAGGTGATTGAGTATCATTTGAATAAAACGAGGATACATCAAGAAACCTTGACCTGCAGCTGGATTGATCTGCATTACCATCTCCCGATAGAAGTAAAGAGGAAAATTGAATCGTTTATTCAATGTTAAGGCCACCATAGCTGTTTGAAGAGCCATCTTCAATCCATCAGTACCAGCTTTGCGAGGAGATATGCATTGAATAATCACATGCATGAAATACCTCCATTCACCAACTAATCCACCTTTCCGAGCTTGGGTATCATTTTGTTTCCCACGATATCCCATCCGTTGAAAACAACCCATAATAAGAGTGCTTGGATAAGATAATGGATCTTCAGCATTTCCACCCAAATCAAGAGCCGTACGTATCGTTTCTTCAGAAATTGCAATCTCAGTATTATTAACTGTGGCACGAAGAACATGAGGTTCAACGTCCGTATCTTGATGCACAGTATCCCAAAATTGTTGTATGTACACGAGACTGATGTAAGGATCAGCAGACAGAGCAATGTGAAGACGTGATCTGTTCAAAAATCCTATGATGCCTTGAAAATTCACAGCCTCGGACATGTTCGGATCTAACAAAGCCACTTGATTATGTTTATATTCAACACGTCGAGCCATCTGAAACATTTGGACAAACAAACATATTAAAAAAAAATAACGAGTACAAACAAAATAAAACAACAAAGAAAAAAAAATTTAAAAAATTTTCAAACAAAAAAATTTTTCAACAAAAATTCACAAGTCCAAATCCTTACTGACCCCTAGGCGAACTTAATAAGTTCGCTTAGTAGTGCAAGAGGCGAACTGTTCGCTTGGAACAAGTTCGCCTGAACTGTGACGTTTCAAATTCAAACTCAGATAATCAAATGTCATCGAATCAAGATAAAATCATGAAATAAACGTTGAATAACAGTCGAATAACAATTTATAACCAAATAGTATGATCAATTTTACAAGTCCGGTCAAAATTAGGTTAAAATCTGCCGTTGAAAGCTTTGACGTAAAAACCGAGAATAAAATCATCAAATACACACAATCTATCGGATGAAATTCAACAAAAGTACCTTAGTTGAATTCGCAATTCAATTTGGATTAAGATTCAACCAGTAAACAACTCCAACAACAACGTTTTAAAAATTTTGAAAATTCGGTCAAGTTCGCTTAAAACGGAGGAAGACGATGAATTGACAAGTTCGCCTGATTAAACCCTTATTCAGATTAAGTTCGCTTGATTAGGCGAACTTGTTAAGTTCGCTTAACAAGCCTTCGGCGAACAAGATAAGTTCGCTTCATCCCTAAGTTCGCTTCACCCCAGACAGCAGATTAAGTTCGCTTCATTGTTTTAAGCGAACTTATTAAGTTCGCTTCACTGTACACAGGCGAACTTAATTGCTTTTCAACCTTTTTGCCTTGAACAAAATTTTTACCAACTTCATCCTGTCAAATCTTGAACTTCCGTCAGCAACACATATTCGATCCAATCCCGAACAATTTTAATAAAAGTTTAGAATTTTCATGGAAAATAAAAAACAAAATCTTTTTGAATTTTATCTATACAAACAGAATCACATATTTTTGACTTTTATCTGAATAAACCGAAATCACATATTTTTGGTTTTTATCTGTACAAACTGAAATCACATATTTTTGGTTTTTATCTGTACAAACTGAAATCACATATTTTTGACTTTAACATCATGAGCAAGAAGATCATATCAGTATTCAATTAATTCATCACACATATTATCAATAAAAAAAGGGTAATCTATAGTATGAGACCATTCAACTCAATTTTGTGCATTTTGCATCTTTTTCATTTTGAAACTCATTCAATTTGAATAATATTTGAAATGATACGCGATAAATTTTAAAGTAAATAAGATCAAGTTATAAAATGCTCTTTTATTTATACCGAATTTGAAATATAAAGCATGAATTCTTAAATTTGTTAATATTATATTATTTGAAACTATAAGCGTTTATTCTCCAAATTCATGTGATTTAGTACCATTTAGATGAAAACCATCGTGTACCCCATATATATGCCAAACAGAAAGTAAATGCATTATCTTCAAGACATATAAGATTTTACTAAAGATTATCCGAATATTCAGAATGAGGAGACATCACTTAGCACATGAATAGTAGAATCCAAATTGGATTGTATAGGAATCAATAAGATTCAGAATCGAATGATTCAATGTTTTGACTTATATTTGTGGAATCATAAGATTCAGGTACGTGGATCCAACTGTTATCTGGATTATGAATTCAATGGAATCAGTAAAGATGATTTATCAATATGATCCAAGGGATAGTATATGTTTGACAGAAGTTGTCAAGTACATATCTTGATTATACTTCAAATTGCATGCTTTTCGGGACATGGGCACTGAAGCAAATCGAATGAATAGTGCTAAGGATATAACCCGAAACTGATCTCATAAGAAAATCTTTATTAAAAGCTAATATTCTTTATCTGATAATGATCTTTTACACACACACCCAGGCATATAATGGATTTAAATCACAAATGTAATCATATTCTATTTAATTTTCACACTACTATTAGTTTCAAAACGCTTTTAGTCTATTGACAATTCAAGTTTCAAATTTTATACACAAATTTCAAAACAAATTATCAAGAATAGAGCATTCACAACAATATCATTTCTTATTTATGCAGACTTTGAAATTTAGATCAGATCAACTTATTTTAATCAATCATATATCAAGGTCTATTAAGATCGTGTGAAATGAACTAATCACTGATGTACTATCATTTCTTCTCTAACCTCAAATGATGTCAAATTTTATATTTTTCAATTTGTTTTGACTTTTTATAAATTAAACTTTTTGACTGAAAATGTAAATGCATAAATGTAATAAAGCAATAAAAGAACTTAAAAAACAAAATTTTCCATGAAATTCTGATTTTGAAAAACTTTTATTCGGGATTGATCATACCAATCATTTTAATTAGGAATTCAAACCTGGTACGATCAAATGCCTTGGTAAACAAATCAGCAAAATTATTTTCAGTGTGTACCTTGACCAGCTCAATCAACCTTTTCTCTGCACAATCACGTATAAAATGATATCAAATTTCGATGTGCTTAGTTTTACTATGTTTAACAGGATTATTCGTTATGGACATAGTAGCATTGTTATCAATAAGCATAGGGGTTCCTGTGAAATTCAAACCGTAATCTCTCAATTGCTGTTGTATCCACAGGATCTGTGAACAACAACTTGCAGCAGCGATGTATTCTGCTTCACATGTTGAAATCGAGACTGTGGTTTGCTTTTTGCAATGCCAGGATACAAGTCGATTACCTAAGAACTGGCAACAACCTGTTGTAGATTTCCTGTCCAGACAACAACCACCAAAATCAGAATCAGTATAAGCATTGAAATCAAAGTTAGAACCATGAGGATACCATAGCCCTAAACGTTGTTTTCCTTTTAAATATCGAAAGATTCTTTTCACAGCAATTAAGTGAGATTCTTTTGGCTTTGCCTGAAATCTGGAACAGATACACACGGCGAACATTATATCCGGCCTTGAAGCGGTTAAGTACATGAGAGATCCAATCATAGCTCTGTAAAGTCGACAATCCACATCTTTTCCTTCCGGGTCAGAATGCAACTTATGATTGACCGGAATTGGAGTATCATATGGGGTACAGTCCTCCATCTTGAACCGGCTCAAGATGTCTTTGACGTATTTGGACTTATGAATAAAGAAACCATCTTCCTTTTGATTTACTTGTAAACTGTAACATTTCTGATTTTTTTATTTATCCGTATTTCAATTCAATGTAATGCATTTCAAACCCAAGTTCTAGTGCACTGTTTGTTCTATTCGTACCATCAATTAAGTACTATATTTCAATGTTAACCCGCAATTTTTACACGGGTATAACCTAATAAAACACTACATAAGTATCTATTTATACAAATACGTCAAAGACCAAAGTTACAAGGTCTGATGTTGAAAAATTTCAAGAAACCCTAATAGGCACGGTCGCGCCTCGTTCTGGCACGGTCGTGCCGAGTGCTTTGGCACGGTCGCGCGACTTGCTTTGAAACGATCGCGCCTGGTGCCTTAACACGGTCGCGCCTCGTTTAGGCACGGTCGCGCCTAGTATCAGTCAAAACGTAAAATCAGTTTTAAACGCGAGAATCGTTGAGTTTCGTAACCGATATACGTTTCACTTTCGTTATCAAAGACAATAATATTATCAATCGTAACAACTGACAACAGAAATCGATTCATCTCAAAGAAAACAAAAATCATTCACTTGAACCAAAATCCTCCTATTCTAAAGTGCAATTCCCTCGATCAATCGCTCCATAGAATCTCTCTGAAACCCCTGAACACACTGGTTTAGCCGGAGTGTAGTGGAAGACGCCGGAGACCGAACTCGTCGACGCCGGAACTCCTTTCCTACCGTCATCTATCAATTCGTCGTCCATCCGGGTAATTAAAACTCTTTCCACAGTCTATTTTGCCTATAGATCAAAAGCCCCATATTAATTTGGGCTCTCAATATAGAATTAGTCCGAAACCCGAATCTGAGTTTTGTTCAAAAACGATTTAATCGAACCCAGTTCTAAACATGACTTACATACAATTAATCTATATAACCAGACTCGTAATAGTACGGTAAATAAAAGCCCTATGATTCCCAGCAGTAACAATATAAAAATCAGTCAATTCGTGTCTGTTTTGGAAGAGACACGGTCGCGCTAATCATCTAGCGCGGTCGTGCCTCATTAGACGCGGTCGTGCCGGTTACCAGCACGGTCGTGCTAGTTACCAGCGCGGTCGTGTCCTCCTGTCCAGACCCAATCATGCCCTTTGGCTAATCTCAGTCGTGTCTTGAAATCATAGACACGATCGTGCCTGTCCAAGGCACGGTCGTGCCTAACGATTTAATCAGTTTAAGCCTCTGTTTGATCAACACGGTCGCGCCCTGATTAGCATGGTCGCGCCCGTGGTTCGAGCACGATCGTGCCCTTCCCAGGCACGGTCGTGTGTGAGTTAAAATCTTGGCAGAATGATAAATTTTATATATTTTTCAAACCACAAATATTCTGATTGAATTACAAAATAAAAATAGTTGAATTTTATAAAAGTTGCATTTAATCTTATTTAGAAAGAACAAATATTTAAAAAATGGAAAAATTAATTATTTAAAGTTTATAAAATTTAATTTACAATTATTGTTAAACCTTTCATTTAAAAAGTATTTAAATGGTTAAGTTACATTTTATAAATAAATAAATAAAATAATTATTTATTTAATTTATATTTAAACAAAAACGATTAGTTAATTATACTAACTTATAACTAATACTTACAATGTTTTCATAAACAAAAATTATTTACATTACTTATTTAATTATTTAAACTCAAACTTTAATCAATGTTCTAAAAATACTCTTTCAAACTTTATATATTTTATTCAATACCTCCAATTACAAATCAATGACCTTATTACACAAGTCCAAATGCAACTTTAGACTTAAACATTGGTGCACACTATTAATACCATATACATTACACTTTAGGTTAACTTGTGCATTTCAAGGATCTTTATTCTATCTAGTACCTTTGTTAGCAACGCCTTCAAACCAAGTGAGTATACATAGCCCCTTTTACTCTTTTACATTTTTGGGGTGAAACATGAACATTATTCAAATTACATGTTTACATTTACACAAACAACACAAGTACAAATCCTATTTACATTCATGTGTGCAATTTGAGCTTTATGCCCGAGTGCTAGGTGTGCTAACCTTTGTATGCGATTATGTGCAATCATTAACTATTCAAGCCGACGGTTTTCAATGATAGATCTATTGAGTCTGACAAACCCACCCAGATTGGGGTGATTGATACCGACAACACAATTTTGCATGCTAGTTACAAAGGTTTGATTGTGCATGGTTACACAATAGCTGCTCCCCATAAATGCCTTATTTATCAAGATATGTATGGATTTGTTTTACAAACTATATGCTATCTATATAAACCTGTGTTATACTCACCAACTTTTTAGTTGACTTTATTTTATTCATGTTTCAGGTTCTAATGTGTGAGATTGATCAAGATGTGCTACACATAGGCTTGGACTTAGTTAAATTAATTAAAAGAACTCTATGTATTTCAATTTTAGTTTCTATCTTGGATTTGGTTGTGTTTGGATTACTTGCAATGAAATTTGACGTTTAATATATTCAATCTAGTCAACCTTGTGCTTATGAACAGTCTACATGTCCCGGCCCGATGATTCCGCCATCAGTCGGGGTGTGACAGATTGGTATCAGAGCCTTGGTTATAGGGAATTAGGTTATTAGACACTTTGACCTAGACTATAACTTTAGGACACCTAGTTATGCTATGTTTCATGATTACATGTTATACGCTACGTGCTATATGTTATATGTTATGTGTTACATGCTATGTGCTACATGCTTACTATGGTTAGTTATTATTTAGTTTGATGACTTAATTGTTAAATATCCATGACTTATTAGTATATACTTAAAAAATAAATTAAATAAACAATATCCTTTCCTATATCCTAAAACCTCATAATATTCTTATTCTCTTTCTCCATCTTTATCTTTCTAATCATGTGGAAACTTCATGAAGCAAAAATTTATAAAAATTTCTTTATTTCCTCGTTAAGGTTTTTAAACTTTGTTAATTATTTGAGGACACGTGCAATCTGGAAGAGTGGCACCTGTATTTTAGGTTTTCTGTCTAGGAAAGCATTTCGCATAAATCCCAACCAACCTAGGGACCCGTATGCTTTCCTGGGAATTCCCGAGATGAGTGTTTACTTATAGGCTAAAGCATGTCTCCTTGAAAATTATATAAGTTTAATTAACCTTAATGTGTCATAGTACTCGAGTGATTATATCACTATTTGAGTACAATCCAAACTATGATTATCTATTTATTTTGTTATCTTATTCTATTAAATCCAAACAATTCTCATAAGTTCTTACATTTTTTTTCTTGTCTTGTGAAAATCTGTAGAATGCCTCCTCGTCGTGCTCCCGCGGCCAACACCAATACCGACATTGTTGCTATTCTTGCACAACTCGTGACACAACTCACTCAAGCTAATAGTGCCACCAATGGCAACAATGGTGGAAATGGTAGTAATAGTGGTAATGCTGGTAATGGTGGAAATGGTGGTAACAACCCATCTCAATGCACCTTCAAGCATTTCAACTCGTGTAATCCCCTCAAGTTCTATGGTACCGAAGGAGCTACCGGACTCCTTCAATGGTTCGAAAGCATTAAGAATACCTTTCTCAATAGTGACTGCCCCGACAACCTTCGTGTTCGTCATGCCACAAGTGTCCTACAAAAACGGGCACTCACGTGGTGGAATGGGGAGAAGAGAAATCGAGGTGTGGATGTGGCAATGGCCTTACCTTGGGATGAGGTTAAAAGGCTAATGACCGAGGAATTCTGTCCTCGAAATGAAGTAAAGAAACTTGAAGCCGAATTTTGGGATCTTGCCCAAGATAGTGGTGAAAACTTGGCGTATACGACTCGTTTCCATGAGTTGAGTCTTCTTGTGCCCCACATGGTCACTTCTTTGTCCCGCTGCATTGAAAAGTATATTGGGGGACTACCTAGGCAAACTCAAGATACTGTCCTAGGAAAGAATCCCGCAACACTTGAAGATGCCATCCGTTTGTCCGCTACCTTAACCGATAATCACGTGAAGGTGGGGACTCTTACTAAAAAGGGCACCAAGAAAGTTTCTGACACTATAACCCCTCCTACCCACAACAAAGAAACCACAACTGAACCCTCCCGCAATAATAGGAAAAGGAAGACTAGAAACTATGCTGTGGTCACTCCTGCTATTCCTATTAACCAAGCTGCACCTATGGTTCAAGCACCGGCCAAAAAGCCATATGTGGGAATCTACCCACTTTGTGCCATCTGCAACTACCATCATCCCCAAGGCATCCCATGTCGCCTTTGTACTTGTTGTGGAAAATATGGCCATACAGTTAATGTTTGTAGGGCCAAAGCTCTTGCGGGCCAAGTCAACCTACCAAACCAAACCAACACCCAAGTGACTAATCAAGGTGTACCCGCTATTGCAAATGGTCGAGCATGTTATGAGTGTGGCAACCCGAACCATTTCCGTGATCAATGCCCAAAGTTAGTCAATGCTAGACAAGGTGGAGCTCGTGGGCATGCTTTCAACATAAACGCCAATGAAGCTCAAGCCAACAATGACGTGGTCAATGGTACGTTTCTTGTTAATAGTCAATATGCCTCCATTTTATTCGATACCGGTGCCGATAAGAGTTTCGTGTCACTTAACTTTGAACCTTTACATGCAAAGACACGATCCCAATTAGAGAAAACCTTTACCGTCGAAATAGCAAATGGTGATTAACTAACAATCGAGTCTATTATCTATGACTGTTCTCTAGAACTTAATGAACATACATTCCCAATCAACCTTGTTCCAATGCCACTAGGAAGTTTTGATATCATCATAGGCATGGATTGGCTATCAAATCATCATGCCGAAGTCGTCTGTTTTGATAAGTGCATCCGAATACCTCTACCATCGGGAGAAACGTTGAGAGTCTTTGGTGAAAAGCCTTGCAAAGGACTTAAATTAATGTCATGCACTACTACTCAAAAGTACTTACGAAAGAAGTACGTGGCCTTTTTGGCCCATATCGTTCAAAAGGATGTTAAAGAGAAGAGTATTCAAGATATCCCCATTATCCGAGATTTTCCTGAAGTATTCCCCCGAAGACTTATCCGGCCTTCCACCCGTTCGTCAAGTAGAATTTCGCATTGATCTTGTGCCCGGAGCTAATCCCGTGGCTAGAGCTCCATACCGTCTTGCACCATCTGAAATGCAAGAACTCGCAAGTCAACTTCAAGAGCTCTCCGACAAAGGATTCATTCGTCCAAGTCATTCACCGTGGGGTGCACCCGTCTTATTCGTCAAAAAGAAGGATGGATCATTTCGCATTTGTATTGACTACCGCGAACTCAACAAACTTACTATCAAAAACCGTTATCCTTTGCCTAGAATTGATGATCTCTTTGATCAACTTCAAGGTTCTACTTGCTTCTCAAAGATTGATCTTCGATCTGGTTACCACCAACTCCGTGTGCAAGAAGACGATATTCCAAAGACTGCCTTCCGAACAAGGTATGGTCATTACGAGTTCATGGTTATGCCTTTTGGACTAACCAATGCACCCGCAGTTTTCATGGATCTCATGAATCGTGTGTGCAAACCGTACCTCGATAAGTTCGTGATAGTTTTCATCGATGACATCTTAATCTATTCCAAGACTAAAGCCGACCATGAGCAACATCTTAGATTGGTTTTGGATCTCTTGAAGAAAGAACAACTATATGCCAAATTCTCCAAATGTGAATTTTGGTTAAAAGAAGTTCAATTTCTTGGTCATATTGTCAACGGCAAGGGTATTCATGTTGACCCTGCTAAAATCGAAACGGTTAAGAATTGGAATACCCCGAAGACCCCCACTGAAGTTCGTTCATTCCTTGGACTTGCGGGATATTACCGTCGCTTTATCTCAAACTTCTCTAAGATTTCTGTTCCCCTTACCGCTTTGACCCACAAAGGTAAGACTTATGAATGGGGACCAAAACAAGAAGAGGCTTTCCAAACCCTTAAGCAAAAGTTGTGCAATGCTCCCATTTTGACTCTCTCTGATGGGAATGATGATCTAGTTGTCTACTGTGATGCTTCTAACCAAGGTCTCGGTTGTGTCCTCATGCAACGAGGCAAAGTAATCGCTTATGAATCAAGGCAACTTAAGATTCATGAGAAGAATTATACGACGCATGATCTCGAGTTGGGTGCGGTCGTATTTGCATTGAAGATTTGGAGACATTATCTCTATGGCACGAAATGCGTGGTGTTCACCGACCACAAAAGTCTCCAACACATCCTCAATCAAAAGGAACTCAATATGAGGCAACGACGTTGGGTTGAACTCCTTAACGACTATGACTGCGAGATTCGTTACCATCCCGGCAAAGCGAATGTTGTAGCCGACGCTTTGAGTCGAAAGAACCATGTCATGCTTCAATGTGTTCGAATTCAAACCGACATTCAAAATCGCATCTTAGAAGCTCAACACGTCTCAGTCACTGAGGGTAACATGTACGAAGAAATGTCGTGTGGTGTTGAACTTCTGCTTGAATCTAAACCAAATGGCTTACTTTATTACTTGAACCGTATTTGGGTTCCCGGTCGCGATGATCTCCGTACATTTCTTATGAACGAGGCCCACAAGACTCGTTATTCTATTCATCCTGGTGCGGATAAAATGTACCTAGATCTTCGCCAGCAATATTGGTGGCCCGGTATGAAAAAAGACATTGCTCTTTATGTTGCCAAATGTTTAACATGCTCCAAAGTCAAAGCCGAACATCAACGTCCTTCTGGTTTACTTGAACAACCAGAAATTCCCGTGTGAAAATGGGAAAACTTAGCCATGGATTTCATTACCAAACTCCCTCGCACCTCGAGTGGTTATGATAGCATTTGGGTGATTATTGACCGTCTCACCAAATCTGCTCATTTCTTGCCTATCCATGAAGACTATCGGGTTGAGAAACTAGCCCGAATTTACATCGATGAAATTGTGAGCCGTCATGGTGTTCCCTTGAACATAATATCCGACCGAGATGCCCAGTTCACTTCTCGATTTTGGCACTCTCTCCAAACTGCTCTTGGCACACGATTGGATTTGAGCACGGCTTACCATCCCCAAACTGATGGTCAAACCGAGCGAACAATCCAAACACTTGAAGACATGCTTAGAGCTTGTGTAATCAATTTTGGTGGAAATTGGGATTCACATTTATCCCTCATCGAGTTCTCTTACAATAATAGCTATCACACAAGTATTAACATGGCTCCATTCGAAGCTCTTTATGGTCGCAAGTGTCGTTCTCCTATCTGTTGGAATGAGATTGGTGAAGTACAAATCACCGGTCCCGAGCTAATTCAAGAAACATCCGACAAGATTATTCAAATCCGTGACAACATCCGAACAGCGAGAAGTCGGCAAAAGAGTTATGCCGATAAACGACGAAAACCCTTGGAATTCCAAGTCGGTGACCTTGTTCTTCTTAAGGTATCCCCGTGGAAGGGTGTGGTCCGCTTTGGAAAGAAAGGAAAATTAGCCCCTCGCTATGTTAGTCCATTCAAAATCCTTGAAAGGATTGGGAAAGTGGCTTACAAACTCGACTTACCTCCATCCCTTGGAAATGTGCATCCTACATTTCATGTATCTAATCTGAAGAAATGTCTCGCTGATGAGAATCTCCATATACCACTTGATGACGTGCGCATTGATGAAACGATGCACTTCGTTGAGAAACCGCTAGAAATTATGGATCGTGAAATCAAGCAACTCAAGCAAAGTCGTATTCCTATTATCAAAGTTCGTTGGGAGTCTAAGCGTGGCCCTGAATTCACTTGGGAACGAGAGGACCAAATGAAGCTCAAGTACCCCCATCTTTTCACTGATGCCGTAGTTTCCTCTAGCTAAATTTCGGGACGAAATTCCCTCAACATGGGGAGATTGTAACATTTCTGATTTTTTTATTTATCCGTATTTCAATTCAATGTAATGCATTTCAAACCCAAGTTCTAGTGCATTGTTTTGTTCTATTCGTACCATCAATTAAGTACAATATTTCAATGTTAACCCGTAAATTTTACACGGTTATAACCTACTAAAACACTACATAAGTATCTATTTATACAAATATGTCAAAGACCAAAGTTACAAGGTCTGATGTTGAAAAATTTCAAGAAACCCTAATAGGCACGGTCGCGCCTCGTTCTGGCACGGCCGCGCTGAGTGCTTTGGCACGGTCGTGCGACTTGCTTTGGAACGATCGCGCCTGGTGCCTTAACACGGTCGCGCCTGGTGCCTTAACACGGTCGCGCCTCGTTTAGGCACGGTCGCGCCTAGTATCAGTCGAAACGTAAAATCAGTTTTAAACGCGAGAATCGTTGAGTTTCGTAACCGATATACGTTTCACTTTCGTTATCAAAGACAATAATATTATTAATCGTAACAACTGACAACAGAAATCGATTCATCTCAAAGAAAACAAAAATCATTCACTTGAACCAAAATCCTCCTATTGTAAAGTGCAATTCCCTCGATCAATCGCTCCATAGAATCTCTCTGAAACCCCTAAACACACTGGTTTAGCCGGAAGTGCAGTGGAAGACGCCGGAGACCGAACTCGTCGACGCCGGAACTCCTTTCCTACCGTCATCTATCAATTCGTCGTCCATCCGGGTAATTGAAACTCTTTCCACAGTCTATTTTGCCTATAGATCAAAAGCCCCATATTAATTTGGGCTCTCAATATAGAATTAGTCCGAAACCCGAATCTGAGTTTTGTTCAAAAACGATTAAACGAACCCAGTTCTAAACATGACTTACATACAATTAATCTATATAACCAGACTCGTAATAGCACGGTAAATAAAAGCCCTATGATTCCCAGCAGTAACAATATAAAAATCAGTCAATTCGTGTCTGTTTTGGAAGAGACACGGTCGCACTAATCATCTAGCGCGGTCGTGCCTCATTAGACGCGGTCGTGCCAGTTACCAGCGCGGTCGTGTCCTCCTGTCCAAACCCAATCATGCCCTTTGGCTAATCTCAGTCGTGTCTTGAAATCATAGACACGATCGTGCCTGTCCAAGGCACGGTCGTGCCTAACAATTTAATCAGTTTAAGCCTTTGTTTGATCAACACGGTTGCGCCCTGATTAGCATGGTCGCGCCCGTGGTTCGAGCACGATCGTGCCCTTCCCAGGCACGGTCGTGTGTGAGTTAAAATCTTGGCAGAATGATAAATTTTATATATTTTTCAAACCACAAATATTCTGATTGAATTACAAAATAAAAATAGTTGAATTTTATAAAAGTTGCATTTAATCTTATTTAGAAAGAACAAATATTTAAAAAATAGAAAAATTAATTATTTAAAGTTTATAAAATTTAATTTACAATTATTGTTAAACCTTTCATTTAAAAAGTATTTAAATGGTTAAGTTAAATTTTATAAATAAATAAATAAAATAATTATTTATTTAATTTATATTTAAACAAAAACGATTAGTTAATTATACTAACTTATAACTAATACTTACAATGTTTTCATAAACAAAAATTATTTACATTACTTATTTAATTATTTAAACTCAAACTTTAATCAATGTTCTAAAAATACTCTTTCAAATTTTATATATTTTATTCAATACCTCCAATTACAAATCAATGACCTTATTACACAAGTCCAAATGCAACTTTAGACTTAAACATTGGTGCACACTATTAATACCATATACATTACACTTTAAGTTAACTTGTGCATTTCAAGGATCTTTATTCTATCTAGTACCTTTGTTAGCAACGCCTTCAAACCAAGTGAGTATACATAGCCCCTTTTACTCTTTTACATTTTTGGGGTGAAACATGAACATTATTCAAATTACATGTTTACATTTACACAAACAACAAAAGTACAAATCCTATTTACATTCATGTGTGCAATTTGAGCTTTATGCCCGAGTGCTAGGTGTGCTAACCTTTGTATGCGATTATGTGCAATCATTAACTATTCAAGCCGACGGTTTTCAATGATAGATCTATTGAGTCTGACAAACCCACCCAGATTGGTGTGATTGATACCGACAACACAATTTTGCATGCTAGTTACAAAGGTTTGATTGTGCATGGTTACACAATAGCTGCTCCCCATAAATGCCTTATTTATCATGATATGTATGGATTTGTTTTACAAACTATATGCTATCTATATAAACCTGTGTTATACTCACCAACTTTTTAGTTGACTTTATTTTATTCATGTTTCAGGTTCTAATGTGTGAGATTGATCAAGATGTGCTACACATAGGCTTGGACTTAGTTAAATTAAATAAAAGAACTCTATGTATTTCAATTTTAGTTTCTATCTTGGATTTGGTTGTGTTTGGATTACTTGCAATGAAATTTGACGTTTAATATATTCAATCTAGTCAACCTTGTGCTTATGAACAGTCTACATGTCCCGCCCCGATGATTCCGCCATCGGTCGGGGTGTGACATAAACCTAAGAAAAACGATAACTCTCCCATAGCAGACATTTCAAATTTAGACTTCATAACACCCTCAAAGTCTTTGCATAACCCTTCATTTGTCGAGCCAAAAATAATATCATCCACATAAATCTGTACCAGTAGGTAAATCTCCCCCTGATTTCTTTATGAATAAGGTCGAGTCTATCTTTCCACGAACAAATTCATTTTCCAAAAGATGTGTGGATAAAGTCTCATACCACGCACGAGGAGCCTGATGAAGACCATAGAGAGCCTTATCAAGCTTGAAAACCATATTCGGATTCAATGGATCTTCAAACCCCGGCGGCTGACACACATAGACTTCCTCCTTGACCTTTCCATATAAAAACGCACTTTTAACGTCTAATTGAAACACCTTAAAACCTTTAAAGGAAGCAAAAGCTAGAAACAGCCTTATAGCTTCGAGCCTCGCAACCGGCGCATAAACCTCGGTGTAATCAATTCCTTCTTGTTGATTGAAGCCTTGGACAACTAATCTTGCCTTGTTGCGTACCACGACACCTCGATCGTCTTTCTTACATTTAAACACCCATTTTGTTCCTATCGGATACGCACCTTTCGAAAGATCAACAAGATTCCAAACCTTAAGTTTGTCAAATTGAGCAAGTTCTTCCTGCATAGCTTCTATCCAGTTATTGTCATTTAAAGCCATCTCAACATTCTTGGGTTCAACCTGTGAAATAAAGCATGAATGTGAGCAATCATCAAGAACACCAGAATCTTTAATGCAAGTATACAAACAAGTATTGTCAACAAGAGAACGTGTCTTCACTCCATCCTATAAATTTCCAATGATATTCGTCACCGGATGATCTTTGAGTTCCTTGATAGATACGACCTCAGAAACCGGCAACACGTCAACTTGGGTAGATTCAAATTGATAAGAATAATCTTGAGTAATTGGAATTTCCGAGTCTAATTTGAAGGAATCTCCCCCTGATCCTGTGTCGAAGGTAATGGATCATCACCCAACAACGGATCAGCAGACGAATCCTGAAAAATAGCATTATCCTCCTCACTCTCTGAATCTTGTGGACCGGAACAAGAAGCAACATTTGGGTCGGGAGCAGAAGTAGATGGAATCGATGAATTTGGAACTGCATTTGGTAGAAATCCATTGTGCTGTGCATCTTGACAAGAATCACAAAGAACAGCAGCATCTTCATCAGAAATGTCAGAAGGTAAATGAAAAGACTTGAATAAGTTTTCATAATCAAATGCCCAATCCGGACCAATCGCCATTTGTGGTAAAGACCGATTTGAACAGTCAATATGGAACCATTCTTCAACTTGGCGTGTCTCTTTGTTATAAACCCTCTTGGTTGTCGAATTTGCCACATACCCTAGAAAAATCCCTTCAATAGCCTTCGCACTGAATTTAGTTGGGACATCTCGAACTTTCAACAGAGTGCTAGGATTACTGAACGGTAGTAAATATTCCAGATTCAGCTTTCGATTATTCAGCAACTCATAGCACGTCTTGTTATGTCGCTTGACGGTCAAGACCCTGTTCAAAACATGACATGTAGTATTCACAGCTTCAGCCTAAAAGGTGACTGGAAGCTTAGAATCTGCAAGCATAGTGCGAGCTGTTTCGACCGACGTCCTGTTCTTTCGTTCAGCGACACCGTTTTGTTGAGGAACATATGGCGCACTGAATTCATGATGAATTCCTTTTTGTAGACAGAATAAGCCCATTTTGCTATTCTTAAATTCGCTGCCATTGTCACTCCTGATTCTTCTGACTTTCAGATTGAATAAATTCTCCAAACCCAGGATTAAGTATTGTACCAACTCAGTGGTTTCAACTTTAGAAGAAAGAAACTTAACCCATGAAAATCTGGAGTAATCATCAGTTACGACCAAGCAGTACGATTTTCCACCAATGCTCCTAATACTGATAGGACCGAACAAATCCATATGCAGCAACTCCAAAGGAGTTACGATAGAATTCGTCGATTTCGAGTTGTGAGATTTCTTTCTTTGCTTCCCTTTCTTGCACGGAATACAATAATCAGGAACTGAGAATTTCATTTTTGAAATCCCAAGCACAAGATCATTCCTAACAATGTAGTTCATCTTCCTGTAGTTAATGTGAGCTAACTTCCTGTGCCACAATATTGAATCAGATTCTGACGCCTTGGAGAGTAAACATGTTGGAATTGAATCCGTTGTAGTGGCGACACTCATATCAAGGACATACGTGTCATTTCTCCTTGGAGCCTTCATGAGAATCCATTCATCAGGAATCACAAAACCCGGTTTCAGAATATAGCATTCATGATCGTTGAAATGGAACGAAAACTTCTTGTCACAGACTTGTGATACACTTAAAAGATTGTGTTCCAGCTGCTCAACATAATTCACCTTTTCAAATTTGACTTTGTAATTTTTTAACGTTCCCTGGCCAGTTATGTACCCGCCTTTATTACCCTCAAAAGCGATATAACCTCCATCAATTTGTTTTACATCCTCAAGCAATCTAACATTCCCTGTCATATGTCGAGAGCAACCACTATCCACATACCATGTATTGTTGATAGTCCTCCTTGGTTGTCCCTACATAAACAAAGACAATTAGTTAGAAATGGGAACCCAAGCCATTGTGGTCTTGGGTCGTCCAGATGGATCAAAATAAACAACTTCTAGCAACTCACAATCTACTTTATCATCAACCTTATGCACATAAGATTCAGACTTAGATTTTCTCAAAGAAGACTCAGAATGATTAATTGAAAAAACATTGTTAGATATATGATTATCAGATTCAGATGTTTCGAAAAGTTTCTTTAGTTTTATGTTGCGTCTTCTTCGTTGAGGTCTAGAAAGTTTAATTTCAGGTTGAGGCTCTTTTGAACTTCCAACATGTGGAATTTCAAACTTCTTTTGAATAACAGCAGGTTTAGAAATATTCTTATCATTTTGCTTAAATCCTGCACATTTAGCAAAAGATTGATAAGATACATTCTTTACACCACTCAATGAAGACTTTTCCACATTCGGTCTTTTCAGAATTTTCACCACTCTTTGTTGTGGAATTTCACTCTTCAATTTTCCCTTATTCTTATATGGACAATGAATCACAATGTGACCAGCCTCATTACAATGAAAACAGACTCTTTTATCATGATGACTTCTGATATAAGGAGCTTTTGTGAAATTTGAAGAACTGTTGGACGAACAAGATTCAGAAGATTTCACTAAACAGTTGACTGGCTTCTTTGGAACATAAACCTGTTTAGTCACTGTTGATGAATTCTTATTTTGATAACCAGCAGCCACAAACCCACTAGATTGTAATACTTTTGACAAATTAGGTTGAACAGCTTTCACTTCATCAGGTTCTGTTAGAATACACCTATCACGAGTAACATTCTTCACAACCTTTGGTTCATCAATTTTCACTTCTTTCGGAATGCCTTCAACCTTTGAATCATCAAAAACCTCATCCTCTGTATCAGAATCATACACCATGTCTTCACCCGTCACTGGATTCACTTTTAATACTGTCTTGGGATCAATTTCCTCTTCATGAATGATTTCAGGCTCAATCACATAATTTGCATTGAACGGTGGAGGAACAAACCCAATACCAGCAACTCTTTTTGTGGGATCAGCATTAGCATTGAAATAATCCAAAACTACAGATGAATTCTCAAAATGTTCCAGCTTTCTATGTAATTTTATCACCTCGGATTCTTTATCAGAAATCTCCTTGTTCTTTTGAGCAACAATTTCATTACGCTTTTCGATATCAGCATAAGCCATATCCAGATGATATGCTTGTTCCTTATTTTTCAATCCCAAAGAGTTTAAATCTCTTTTCAAAGACTCAATTCTTTCTATACACAATTTGTCATTATCTTTTAATTTCTGATTAACTGAGTGCATGGATTTCATATCACAAATTAGATTTGTGTTATCATCCATAACTTTTTGCATTTTATCTTTAACACGGATGCAATTAGAACAGTAAATTTGACAGACATAGTCTTTTACCTTTGTTGGATCTGACATATCTGCCATGAAGACTTTAGCAATAGGAATATTGTTAGAATCAGCACCTTCAGAAAGATTTGGAGTTAAAGCAATCTCTTCTTCAGATACACTAGATGCCATCTCAGGTTCAACAGTATCATGTTCTTCATCAGCACTCGGCAAACTTTCACCATCAGTGGAACTTCCATCATCAGTTGACTCCTCAGACTTGTCAGAATGAATCTCAGCCACAAATGCTTGATTCACAGCACCAACTAAATCTTCAAGATGAATTCCCCAGTCATAATTGTCATCATTTTGAGCAACCAATGCAGATGATGTAGTTGCATGATTAGAATTTCCTGAACCATGTGATTGATTACGATTGTTCTGAAAAGTATTTGGTTTTTTCTAAGAATCAAACTCAACTTTAGGCTTCACACACTCTTTAGCGAAATGACCATACTCTTGACAATTGTAGCAATGAACTTTTGATTTATCAAATCCCATACGAGAATGACTGTTAGACCCAATATACTTTCTTCCCGTCCTTTTCAAGAAATCATTTGCCTGTCGCATTAGCATAGCCATATTCCACTGAATGTTTATCTCCTCTAGATCAACCGGATCAATCTGTTTGAAATCTTCTTCAATGATCTCCGGATCATGAATCTTCCCTCCAATGAAATTTTCATAAGACGCCATGAAAGAAGAAAACATTGCTAGATAATCATCAGCAACTCTTTGATGCACATTATGTGATCCAGAAGATAAAGAAGCGGTATTTGCAGAAAAACCCGAATGACTTAGAATTCCAGAACAGTGATCATTAGTAGCTTCTTGATTATCTCAGAAAAAAATGCAACCCCTGCAACAGTTTTTCCTGAAGTATTTGCAAAGTACATCGAAGGATCTTGAATATGCTCCACATTAGTTTCTTTCTTCTTCATATTCAAGTCATGAGATTGAAGCTTCCCAAGAACCTCTTCAAGAGACATAGTTTTATACTTCACATTTTCCTTTATCAACACTGTATACACATCAAATTTTGATGGTAATGCCTCCAAGAACTTATCATTAATCTCTTCAGTCTCATAAACAACTGAAGCACTCGATAATTCACTCAGCAAATGTTAAAATCGTGTTGCAATATCATCCAAAGATTCATTTTGGAAATGCTTGAAAACTAAGAACTGTTTTTTTAATAACTCTTTCCTGCTCTTCTTGACATCCAAACTCCCTTCACATCTCTTTTGCAAAGCTTCCCACAACTGTTGAGAAGACTTGAATTGTTTAAAGCTGTGATAAATTTCTTTAGGTAAAGACATAGAAATGCTAGCCATAGCCTTCTTTTCTCTATCAAACAGTAGTTTCTCTTCGGTGCTCAAAGCAGATACCGGTTTTGGAACATTATCCTGACCCATCCAAGTATACGTCGGATGCGTATATCCTTCTAAGATTGGAATCCATAAACTCGTATCGGTAAAAGACACAAACTGATCAAACCTATGTTTCCAATTAGAATAATCTGCAAGACTTAACAACTTTGGTAGTTTCTGAGATGTACCAATCTCATTATCATAGTTGAACATATTTGTCACTTGCACCATAATTGCCATTTTAAAAAAATAATTTCTGAAAAAATTTCCAGGTGTTGAAGCTGAACACCCCTTAGGCGAAGATAATAAGTTCGCTTTAGTGAGTACCAAGCGAACTTGAGATCAAGCGAACAAGACAAGTTCACTTAAGGAGGAAATCCGGTAAGTTCGCCTACTAATTAAGTTCGCTTAAAATGTGAGAAGCGAACTTAATAAGTTCGCTTGCTAAGTTCGCTTGCACAGGAACTTGCAAGTTCGCTTTAACTGCTGTAACAGACTCAGAGGAATCTCTACCCAAACACGAACCAAGAACTTCAAAAATCATGATTTCTTAGCGAATTGATGGAATTTAAGGAAATTGAACCGTAGGATTATGAATTTTATCAAATAGAACACGTCTATCGGACTAATTTCGTCAAAATCACTTCCAAAAACACGAATTCAGCAGAGAAACGATTTTCAAGAACTTGAAAAACTCCATTGATGCAGAAATTTCAAAAATGTTGAATTTCTTGTCGAATTGTACACTAAACCGTCACTAATCACCGAGAATCGTACTTAATTCACGAGCATAGGCTCTGATACCACTTGTAGGTCCATGTAACTCAACTACTGATCGGACTCGTAATATGACGTTGCTATAACACGAAGTGCGGAATCCTTCATGTTAACATTTGTATACTAACCGACAATTGAAACAACACGCGTAAATAAACTTCTCATTATATTCCAAAATTCATAGAGTTTACAAGATAATCGCTTCTGCTTTGTTCTGTTTCTCTCTGCTCTGCTATATCTAGAAACAAACTGTAAACTCTATATTTATAAACACAAGTTCTGATATAAGCGAACTTATTAAGTTCGCCTCTAACAACTTAAGCGAACTTAACAAGTTCGCCTCAGTTAGACCTAAGCGAACTTATTAAGTTTGCCTCTGATAGACCAGGCGAACTTAACAAGTTCGCCTCTAGGCTCACTTGTAAAACACTTAGTAACTTTAGACATTTACATAACAAAAACATAAAGACATAAAATCTAACTATTACAAGCTTTTGTCATTACAATCTATGTCTTGTCATTACAATCTATGTCCTAACAGCCGGTCTATAGAAGAACTCCTACAGAAAAACCCACTTTCAACAGGAAGGTAAAGAAGGAGAAGCAAGTAATTATGGTTGAACAGTCAAAGGCTATCAAGGATGCTGCTGATCAATTTAAGCCAAAAAACGTGAAGAACAAATCTAAGTCAACATCAGCAACCAAGTTTGCTGCTGATCAGTCAAAGCCATTGGTAGCAATCAAGTTTGCTGTTGATCAGCCAAAGCCAACAGCAACCAAGTTTGCTGCTGATCAGTCAAAACCATCAGCAGCAAATCTTAAAATGCAGAAAGAACTATCAGCAACCAAAGTCACATATGCTGCCGATAGAGAAAAAGGGTCTGGAAAATTAATTCAACAATGGAAAGCAAAGTTCACACCTTCATCCTCTCAAAGTATTATCATTGGATCTATTGAGTGCCAGCATAGTGATGATTTTGTTCTCAAAACACACTCACCCAAGTCTGCACGTTCTTGGGTCCCTCTCTCTAACTAAATCTCTCTCATGTGCAGGGACAACTAGGTAACAAGGATAACACCTGGGTTGTAGACAGTGGTTGTTCCAGGCACATGACCACCAACAGATCCATCCTCTTAAATTTCAGAAACTTCTATGGAGGATATGTTGCCTTTGGGAGTTTTTCAAAAGGAGGATCTATAACTGGACAAGGAACTATGTGCAATGAAAGAATGATTATTGAAAAGGTGAACTTCGTAAAAGAATCAGAGTTCAATCTCATGAGTGTGTCTCAAATTTTTGATTAGAAGCATTGGATGCTTTTCACATATAAAGAATATTTTATGCTCTCCCTTGGGCTAAGCAAACCTGCTTCAGAGAAGATCTTGCTGACTGCTCAAAGGAAAGATAATCTATATGTTCGTGACATGAATGAGGTCACTCCATCTGGTAGTGTATCGTGTTTTCTGTCCAAGGCATCAGTTGATGAATCTGCTCTATGGCACAGGAGATTGAGTCATGTTAATGTTAAAACCATCAATAAGCTGGTCAAAGGAAATCTTGTCAGAGGACTCCCTGATATGGAATTCCAGCTTGAAGATCACTGCATATCATGCTTGAAGGGGAAGCAACACAAAAGTTCTCACAAGCCCAAGACATTGAATTCAAATGACACTCCATTATAGCTGCTGCATATGGATCTCTTTCGTCCTACAAATGTCATGTCAATGGGCAAGAAGTCATACTGTCTGGTGATAACTGATGACTACACCAGATTCTCATGGGTATACTTCTTAAGAACAAAAGATGAAACTACTGAAATTCTTAAATCCTACATTCTTAGGATTGAAAATCAAAGCAATCAGAAAGTCAAAATCATAAGGTGTGATCAAGGTACAGAATTTAAGAACCAAACCTTGAACTGTTTTTGTGATAGCAAAGGAATTCAAAGACAATACAGTGCTCCAAGAACTCGTCAATAAAATGGAGTTGCTGAAAGAAGAAATAGAACTCTAATTGAGTCTACCAGATCCATGTTGGCTGACTCAAAGCTGCCTCTCACATTCTGGGCTGAGACAGTTAGTATAGCTTGTTATGTACAAAATAGAGTTCTTTTTGTCAAGCCTCTGAACAAAACACCTTATGAACTATGGTTAAATAGAGTTCCCTATATTGGCTTCCTAAAACCCTTTGGATGCCCATGTCCTATTCTTATCACCAATGGCGTTCTTCCAAAATTTAGTGCCAAATCCGATGAAGGATATTTTGTGAGATATTTCTCTCAATCCAAAGCCTATAGAGTGTTTAACTCTAGAATAAGAATAGTTGAAGAATCAGCAAATGTGGAATGTAGGGAACACATTCCATGTGAAAAGGGGAAGGGCCAGACTGGCTGTTTGATATAGATTCCTTCTCTCAAATATTTAAGCCTCTCATCTTCTCAAATATAGAGTCTTCATCCACACACAACCCTGCCACTTCATCTAACAATGACTACAGATTAGGCTTCAATGGTCCATCTATAAGAATTAAAAGACCATCCATTGATCCTCCATCTGTTGTTGATGCTATTGAAGCCAGTGAAGCCAGAACAATCAACTCAAATGTCACCAGCAACAGTCTTTTTGATAATGAAGATCAAGATGAGGGAATTGCATTTAATGCTGCTGATGCTACTAATGCTGCTGATGCTGCTGACAACTCACCTGCAGATGCAGTTGCAGTTGAAGACATTTCTGTAAACAACCCTCTTGGAAGTCATCATCTTCCTGATCAAAACCAAAGCAATCTTGACCAAGAAATCCGGATGGATGTTGTTCCAGCCTAAAGAAATAATAGAACACATCCTCTAGAGAATGTCATTGGTTCAGTTCAACAAGGAATTCAGACAAGAAGCAAGTCACATGAAGCCAATATTTGTCTGTTCTCATGCTTTCTGTCTCAAGTTGAACCAAAGAAGATAGATGAAGCATTAAAGCACAGCAGCTGGATTGAAGCTATGCAGGAAGAGCTTTTGTAATTTAAGAGATAGGAAGTATGGACCTTAGTTGATCTGCCACCTGGTCAAACTGATATTGGCACAAGGTGGGTCTTCAAAAACAAGCAAGATGAGAGAGGGATTGTAGTCAAGAACAAAGCTAGAATTGTAGCTCAAGTCTACACTCAGGAAGAGGGAATTGACTATGATGAAGTATTTGCACCTGTTGCCAGACTAGAGGCTATCAGAATCTTCTTAGCATACGCTGCATCTAAGAGCTTCACAGTCTATCAGATGGATGTCAAAAGTGCTTTTCTATACGGGAAGATCGGTGAAGAAGTCTATGTCAGACAACCTCCAGGCTTT
This sequence comes from Smallanthus sonchifolius, assembly GCA_023525975.1. NCBI lineage: Eukaryota > Viridiplantae > Streptophyta > Magnoliopsida > Asterales > Asteraceae > Smallanthus > Smallanthus sonchifolius. The sequence continues at coordinate 19,142,900 of CM042033.1, forward strand.
GTAGATCCTGCAAATCCTGACAAAGTGTTCAAATCAGACAAAGCTCTTTATTGCCTACATCAAGCTCCAAGAACCTGGTATGAGACCATGTCAGGATATCTACTCAGCAACAATTTCAGAAGAGGTGCCATTGATCAAACCTTGTTTATCAAATATGAAGGGGGAGAAATCCTGCTGGTACAAATCTATGTAGATGATATCATCTTTGGATCAACAAGGAAGAAATTATGCAAAGATTTTGAGATCCTAATGCACTCAAAGTTTGAAATGAGTTCAATGGGTGAACTAAATTTCTTTTTGGGTCTCCAAGTCAAACAAGTTCCAAATGGAATCTTCATCAGTCAATCCAAATATGTCAGAAGCATTTTGGAAAGATTCAAACTGGCTGATTGCTCTACTGCAAGAACTCCTATGCAAGTGCACCATCAACTGTCCCCAGACAAAAATGGTCAAGACACTGATCAACATCAGTACAGGGCAATGATTAGATCACTCATGTATCTAACTTCATCAAGACTAAATATCATGTTTGCAGTATGTCTATGTGCAAGATTTCAAGAAGCTCCAAAGAACTCACACCTCCAAGCTGTCAAGAGAATTTTTAGATACCTAAAAGGAGCTCCAGGACTTGGGCTATGGTACTCTAAGAATGATAAATTCTACTTATATGCATACAGAGGGACCCGTTACGTAACTTGTGGGTGGTGTTTAAACCACCTTAGGCGCAAACCCTAAGCCATTCGGCTAGGGGATTGCGACGACAGTAGGGAAGAAAGAAGAGGAGAGGGGCGGCCAGAGGAGGAAGGTTCACGGCGTTTTCGAACGGGAACTTCACATCCAGCCAATGTAATCCTTATTCATTCTTGTTACATGTTTGTTTACTTGTTTGGTGTGAAAAACCAATTAGGGTTTGGGTTTCATGCTCACGCCCGGCGACAGGGTGAGGAGGATGATGGAGGTCTGATGTGGTGGTGGTGGTGGTACGGGGATGTTAGGCTGCTGGTAGCGAGGTGGCTGCGCGCACCAGGGATGGACAGCAGGGGGACGTCATGGTGGTAACCGGTTGGTGTGGTGATCAGGCTCTGGGAAAACAAGGGGGAGAGAGGGTGATGAGTGAGTGGGGTATGACTGTTGTGCCTACTGGGGTAGCGCACTTTGGTGGTGTTCGACGGCCGTGCGACGGAAGTGGTGGTGGTGTACCATGGCAGCAAGCGTGGAGGGTTGTAACTATGGTGCTCGGCTAGGGTTTTGGTGATACGAGGAAGACTACGATGTTTGGCTAGGGGTGCCCGGTGGGAAGCGGAGGACGACGCGGTGGCCACGGTGGTCGAGCATGATGACGGTAGCAGTACATGGATGGTGCATAAACGAGCTCGAATGCGGGTTCACGCCGAGTTAGGGTTTTTGCATGGCTAGCATGCACGTAAGGAGAACACAGTTCGAGTATGAGCGTCTCGTGGGTTAGGGTTTGAATGGTCACGTATGTGCATGCGTGAGACCCAGTTTGGGTATTCGGCTTCTAAATGGGTCGAGGACGATCCAATACGTGTGAGAACCCGGGACGGGATTTTAGTGGAAATAAAGGACGAGCTGGCGAGACGGTGTTGGGGTTCATATTTTTATACATTATACGACGTAAGTGTAGAACGTGTTCTGATCATGTGATCACGAGTTTGTCAGGTTTGGGATTCGAGCGTGGACGGACGAGTTGAAGAGCAAGGCTGAGGCTCAGCATAACTTGTGAGTTTCTAATCCCCTCTTTAAACGTTTTACTATTTTGGGGCTATCATACATACTCACATGTTTTATTATACGAACGTATTACGAGTTATGGTTTAAACTTGAAGTGTTTTATGAGATCGTTATGTAATAATGAAGCTAAGAGTCATTATGGGGTCCCTAGTATGGGTGAACAAGGGTTGTGATGATCTCTGTGTGTCATCTTACGAGTTAGTCGGGGTGAGTCGGGAATTTAGTTAAAGCTTGTGATGGTTTTATAAGGAGAGTTATCATGGGAACATGTACGTGGTTCATTAATGAGTCATCTTACGAGTTAGTCAGGGTGAGTCGGGAATTTTGCGTGTAACCTTGGATGGTGTAAAATTGTGATAAATTTGATGAATTTCTAGATTATTGTGTGGTGCTATGTCAGTTAGGTGGGATGCATGTGCATCCAGGGTGTGTGAAAGATAGAATGCTAGTGTGAATATGATGGAGAATGTTTAGAATCCGAGCAGTAATGTGGACCACCAAATTGCATTTGATCACCGTGATTTGGCAGTCTATGATTACTCTCGTATTCTGAATTTGACGCTCATAGTAATCAGTCTAACGTTCTATCTTGTGGAGGTACTGATGTCCATGACGATTCAAACTAGATGGATTAGGCGGGAAGCTCTCATTAGGAGGTTGACAGAACGACGGGCTAGACGTGCGGCTGCTGTTCGTACGGTTATCGTTGGGAAAAGACAGATCTTAGAATCTGTTCCATTGACGGTGGTTCCACCAGGGGCTGAGGATGAGGAGGAGCTACCAGTACATGAGGTGATCTTGGCGCTTCCGGCGCCTAATGCTCCTAGTACTACCACGGCAGCCATGAGGGGGGGACTTAGTAACTCCTTCTATAGGAGGAGTGGTTGGGGAGGAAGGAACACATTTACGATTAGGCATCAACCTCCGAGGCAAGTTTTGGAATCAGGAAACGGATGGCTGGAGGTATCTGACGACGAGGAACAAGTGGGTGATAAATTTGACTTGTTCTGTGATTAGAGCAGTGGTGGTTACCACGAGAGGACTAGAGCATTTTGAGTAGTGGCCGTCAGGCACGTTTGTGATGAAATATTTGTCCTTGGTTTTTTAATTGCTTGATTTTAACCTTGACAGTGAATCTTACCATGGGATGGTTTAAAACGTAGTTAATGATAGTTGAATGTGTGATAACTTGATATTGGTGGTGCAGTGTTAATTATGTGTGATTATGTGATTACCTTTTGAACAACGTGAGTTCATACTAAATGTAATCCATGATGTGATGCTAGAGGTTGGTTGATTAGACTGTATGACTAGACCCGTGTAGACCTGAGTTTTGATTATTTGTGTGTGTCTACGGTCTTAAGATAGTGTCACCTATGTGTTATATTTAGGTGATGTTTGAAGTGTAAGGGGTGTGTTGCACCTGGTGTAGTTGTTCAAGACGAAGTCTTGTGGGAAATCTTAAATATACATATTTAGTATGTATAAATGTTCAGGACGAGGTCATGTGGGAAACTGTAGTTACATACCTTACATCTAGGTATACGTGTTCACGACCAGATCCTGTGGGGAAGTAAGATATTTTATATCTTGTGTGTATGAATGTTAAGATTGATGTTTTGTGTCTAGAGTGAGTAGTGTGTCGTCTTGATGTATGGGTACGACCGAGTAAACTTTGTACGAGTATATGATGACGTGTGGTAGGGGCTACCGTTGTAGTGAGTAAGAGGTAAGGTTCAGGAATTTGTGTGTCGATAAATGACGAGGTCATAATGTATGCACGTAGATTTACTCAGATCTAGCAGTTGTGTATGTGCACGTGATGTGTGTTTAGAGTTTGGGGTTACAAGTACACGTGTAGAACATTGTGCGTCCTTGTAGAACACGCTTAGTCGTGCATAGGACGGGTGGTCAGTATGCTCAAGTATAGTATTTCTATCTTGACGATCCTCTCGATGTTGATACGTCGAGGTGGTGCGAGGAGTTTTGACGTCTTCTAGGGGACCAGTGAGATGCTCTTATGAGATGCCTATGCTTATATCTCGGGAATTTGGAGCACGAAGCCAATGGGCGGGGCTGAGGAGTTAGTGATGAAAGCGCTTACGTAGACGCTGGACCAGAGATATCCATGATGAGATTAAAGTGATGACGCTGAAGATTTCAGCACGAAGTAAGCAAGGTGACGAAGGACCTTCATGGAACACGTTCCATATAAAGAATTCAGTCGAGGTGAGACACCAAATGAATAGGGATGCTTTCCCTGGACGAGACGACGACTAGCTGAGGCTTGTGAGCAGACGAACTTCATGTTCATACATGTTAAATGAGATGCGGTCGGGGATCGCATGGTAATGATAGATCAACATAGAGAAAGGTGAAACTCAGAAGGGGTAAGTGCAAGATTGCACATAAGTGACTGCAAAGGAGATGCCTACGCTGGTAAACATATGGCTAGTTTAAAGTGAATTCCTACGGAGTATTCAAGTGAAGCAAATGTTTGGCTATTGAAACAAACATGACGATGATGAGTAAGTTTTGAGAAACATCGAGAGCTGGTAAAGATGACCCTAGTGTTGGGTGTATGTGCAAACTTAAGGGGCGTATTGAACGCGTGATAATGAAGTAACGAGATACCATGGTAGGGGAATTTGGTAGGGACCAGTGTAGCTTTGCACAAGCTCCTTGAGATCGTCAGAAAAAGGATAAAAATAATGCCCTTACGGGTAGGGCAGTGAGTTTGAGTTTGGGAAAATCATCGCAAGATGCCAATCGAGGTGTGAGGCGAAAAGTATGACGACTTTAATCAGAAGAACGACAAGTGTCCTTAGATATGAGTGGCGAGAAACCCATTTGGGGAGATGATTATCGGAGTGATGAGTTCGTTAGTATTATGCAGGAGGCAAGGCAATGGTGCCCGTGAACTGGAATGAGATGTAACAGGCAAGTGGACAAATGGCTGGAAAGACGAGCGATGAGGAAGCGTGTAGGTGAAACCTACAAGTCCCAAGGTTGAAAGCAGATAACGGTGATAAATCCGTTGTACGCCAAGGGTGGCAGTCGAGTTACAAATCAAAGTAATAGATTGGATAAACGTGAAGGTGAATGCTTGTCACCGGATAGATTTGAGTACGAGTATGAACGATGAGATAAGTCGTGTTCGTTTGTACCGACACAGGATTCGAGGACAAATCCTCTTATAAGGGGGGTAGACTTATAACATCCCTAAAACCAAATAGCTAATGGTTCGGTTTAACGGGTAACCCAAGTTTCTACTAAATGGCGTGGTTGGCTTGGACCACTGAGCAAAGCTTGGATTAGCGGGATTTAAAGGAACCGGTTGGCCGCTTGTTTCAAAAGTTGAGATGGAAACGAATTTAACGAATCTGGAGCTGGTTGACCGTTACGTAACTTGTGGGTGGTATTTAAACCACCTTAGGCGCAAACCCTAAGCCATTCGGCTAGGGAGCTTGGACGGCAGCAGGGAAGAAAGAAGAGGAGAGGGGTGGCCAGAGGAGGAAGGTTCACGGCGGTTTCGAACGGGAACTTCACATCCAGCCAAGGTAATCCTTGTTCCTTCTTGTTACACGTTTGTTTACTTGTTTTCTGTGAAAAACTGATTAGGGTTTGGGTTTCATGCTCACCATCGGCAACGAGGTGAGGAGGATGATGGAGGTCGGTTGTGGTGGTGGTGGTACGGGGATGTTAGGCGGCTGGTAGCGAGGTGGCTGCGCGCACTAGGGACGGACAGCAGGGGAGGTCACGGTGGTGACCAGTTGGTGTGGTGATCGGGCTCTGGGAAGAGAAGGAAGAGAGGGTGACGAGTGAGTGGGGTATGACTGGTGTGGCTGCTAGGGTGGCGCACTTTGGTGGTGTTCGGCGGCCGTGCAACGGCAGTAGTGGTGGTGTACCATAGCGGCAAGCGTGGAGGGTTGTAACGATGGTGCTCGGCTAGGGTTTTGGTGAGACGAAGAAGACTACGTTGTACGGCTTGGGGTGCCAGGTGGGAAGCGGAAGACGACGCGGTGGCCACGGTGGTGAAGCACGATGACGGTAGTAGTACGGGGATGGTTCACGGACGAGCTTGAATGCGGGTTCGTGCCGAGTTACGGTTTTTGCATGGCTCGCATGCACGTAGGGAGAACCCAGTTCGAGTATGAGCGTCTCGTGGGTTATGGTTTGCATGGTCACGTATGTGCATGCATGAGACCCAGTTCGGGTACTTGTTTTCTAAACGGGTCGAGGACGATCCGATACGTGTGAACACCCGGGATGGGAGTTTAGTGGAAAGAAAGGACGAGCTGGTGAAACGGTGTTGGGGTTCATATTTTTATACATTATACGACGTATGTTTAGAACGTGTTCTGATCATGTGATCACGCGTTTGTCAGGTATGGGATTTGAGCATGGACGGACGAGTTATAGAGCAAGGCTGAGGATCAGCATAACCTGTGAGTTTCTAATCCCCTCTTTAAACGTTTTACTGTTTTGGGGCTATCGTACATACTCACATGTTTTATTATACGAACGTATTACGAGTTATGATTTAAACTTGAAGTTTTTTATGAGATCGTTATGTAATAATGAAGCTAAGAGTCATTATGGGGTCCCTAGTGTAGGTGAACAAGGGTTGTGATGATCTGTGTGTGTCATATTACGAGTTAGTCGAGGTGATTCGGGAATTTAGTTAAAACCTGTGATGGTTATATAAGGAGAGTTAGCATGGGAACTTCTACGTGGTTCATTAAGGAGTCATGTAGGTGCTAGTATGTCATTGTGCGTCAAGTGCTTGATGTTGTACGTATTGTGTCGTTGTCCCTGTGACACAACAGGTATGGCATTGCATGGGACTATGTGGTGTCCTTAGTATGTATGGGCTATAAGCCAGTGTGGTGTTTGTGTGTCGTATAATTTCCTATTCGGAAAGAGTTGGGTAATGTGTCTAGACGTTATGAGGATACATCTAAGTAAGCATTGGATTACACACGTAAGTGATCCGTAAATGGTGGTGAGTCGTAGTACATGTCCAGGTAGTGTCATGTGTATATATGTGTTGCTTTGTGTGTTTGCATTTTTGTCCGTGTATACGGCTAATAGTGATGTGGAGGACGGAGTCCTTCTATGTCATCATTGTACTTGTGATCTGTCAGTCATCGTATGGTAGATGATATAGTCACCATATGGTAGATGACATAGTCACCATGTGGTGGATAGGTAGTCATCATAGATGACGAGTGTGTCGCTATGTTTAGCGGCGGGGCCCTGTAACAAGGGTGGAACTGAGCTTATGACGAGTATCCCGACGGGGATAACCCTGACGAGGGTGCCGTGATGAGGTATGTGTTTGTGTGCTTATATACACGTTAAATTTCATTCAAGTGATGAGTTATATTAATTGTGTACGAAATGATATTGATGTGTAAAATAGATGGAATCAATGTGATGTGTCGAGTTAGATTGACCGCTGTTTTGGGAAGAGTACATTGTGTACAACTGTTAAGTCAGTTGGTTTATTAGAATCCTAGTTAGGACTGGTAAGTCGGTGTCTAGAGGCTGGATGAGTTAACTAGTGAAGGGTTAAATTATATGGTAAATTGTTTGTTATCATAGTAGTAAGCTCGTTCTATGTCGGTGAGACTTACTGAGTTAAACGGTGGGTAGAGCCTGGGGTGGTGAATCCTTTGGGATAATATAAGATAATGGGGGTTATTTATATAATGAAAATCTATACAACTATTTTCTAAGGACCAGAGGGACTTAAATGGAAATAATTATATAATGAGATGAGTTGGCTGTTGTTTAAATTAAACTAATAGAACTCACTCAACGTAGCTGACTTTGTGTGTACGTTAGATCGTTTTACAGGTGAGTCAGTTGGACGAGGTATCTTGGCTTGGAAGCGGGGCTACTCGGGTTGGTGCGCATGCATTCATCAGGTAATGTTATCAAAGTTCACGAGTTTAAAGATAACACTATTTTGAGAAAAGACTTCTGTTGTTTATTTAAACGAAAGTTAAAGTGTTTTTAATAAGTTTACCTGGTGATGAGAACCAACTGTAGGTGCCTGGTTTCGGGCCTTACATGATCCCTACAGAAATGGTTATCCCTACCGCAAGATTCAACCTCTAAACTCCTAAAACTAATAATGAAGCCCTCGCTCAGGATCTTAACATCATCGACGAGATTAGGGATCACGCCCAAATCCGGATTGCGGCATACCAGCAAAGGATAGCAAGATCCTACAAAAAATATATGAGAACAAGAAGGTTCCAGGTAGGTGACTTAGTGCTCAGAAAGACTTTTCAAAACACTATCAACCCTAATGAGGGAAAGCTAACACCCAAATGGGAATGACCATATCTGATAGACTCGGAGGCTGGTAAAGGTGCATACTGGCTGGCCACTATGGAAGGAGAGATCCTCCCAAGATCCTGGAATGCCATTCATCTCAAGGCATACTTCATATAAGTTAGGATTCAAATTCTAAATCAAGCTGGTATGATCCTGGATCTTCGACGTACTTCGGTATCCTGACAAGTTTCGGTATCCTTAATATTTAACCGTTATATCTTTCTTCTATCTTTATTTATTCACAGGTAAAACGTGCGAAGTCAATTCCATCCCTGAAGAATCGGTCTAGAAGTCAAAAGGAACGTGTAGAAGACGTGTGGAGAGGCTTCCAACGGTCATATTAGAAGACTTGGTCGATTCCGGGATTCTCGGATAGTTAGTTATGTTAATCTTTGTATATATTCAGCAGTAATATCGATTAGAGAACACACACAATTCACTTAGCAATACTCAATACTCGCAATCAGCTCTGTAACACCTAGAATTCGATCAATTACTGCTCATACTTGTACTTTTTTATCGATTTATACAAGACTAGGAGGCAAGTGACTTTCAGTCACTTCCCGAGGTTTTATGCCGGAGATCCTCAAGGATTAAGGGCTTTCCACGTACATCGTCGTGTCAAGCTTTACTTTTTCATTCATAACTTTGCATTTTGATCAAGCACACTACCTCACTTACTAAGTTTGGTTACAAAATTAGTCTTGTTAATTTTTACCCAAAACAATTTGGCGCCCACCGTGGGGCGAGTGGTGCTTTTCATCTTCAGATCTTTGTTAAAGTTTGCATTCAATCACTATTTTTCTAAACTGATTTCAAAAATGTCATCCCAATCCAAAATGGTTTCTTCTTCAACACCATCTTCAAGCTTTGGGTTGAACAACCCTCTTCCTCCTACTCCATCATTCCAGAAGAAGAATGATAATCTGCCAAAGAAAACCACTTCTGTAGGTTTTTCGGGATCTGGGATACTTGCCGGGGGACCTGTGCTTGTTTCAAACAACGATATCCTCAATCTATCTCAAAAGTTAAGCAACAAATGAAACAACAGGAAAAGACTAATCAGATGTTGTTCAGAAAGCTTGAGAGGATAAAAGACTCAAAAAAACCAGTGGAAGTGACAACTCCGCTGCAACCAAAGATCCTGGACTTTAATTATTTAGGATCCTCGGGAATCTATAAGGGAGACTTCCTTCCCATGCAAACTGGAATCACTACAGCTGGCCCGACTCCAGCTGTCAGAGCTACTGCGAATCAGGATCTTGGAATCACTCTAGGATCGTCATCTTGAAATCCTGATAACGGTAACACTTTTAATCAGTTTTCTAACACTAACGAACTTGTGCAGGATACAGGGATCACTCCATCCATGGCCAAGGAGCTGAAGAAACTAAGGGAGGTGATCTCTAGTGTACTTGGTGTAGCCCAACCTATACCAGAGATGTCCTCTACCAGTCACAGGATCTCAAGATTTGCTCCGCCGTTATGTGATGCAGAGATCCCAAAACGCTTTCAGACTCCCAACCTGAAGTTGTGTGATGGAACTACGAATCCCGAGTAGCACGTTGCACAATACAGGGAGAGAATGGAAATCAATCTCATTCCCTTGGACTTAAAAGAAGCTTGCTTATGCAAGGGTTTCGGCTCCACCCTAATTGGATTAGCCTTGAAATGGCTGCTAAATGTTCCACCTTATTCAAAAACTTCATTTGCTCATTTGATCAATTTATTTAAAAACCAATTCTCTTGCAGCAGAACGTTCAAAAGATTGACAAGTGACTTATACAGGATAACCTAGAATACCAGAGAATCCCTTCGGGATTATGTCATCAAGTTCGGCCGAGAATACCTAGATATCCCGAACCTTGATGTCGCCACATCGGTCCAGGCATTCAAGATGGGATTGAAGAAAGACTCTCCATTCTACGAAGACCTTGTCATGAACCCCTGAAGGAACCTCGATGAAGTCAGAAATTGGACACAACGATTTATAAGGCACGAGGATGACAGAAAGATCCAACAAAGGATGGATGCTCCAACCAGTTACAGTCAGCCTAACTAGAAGACTGAGTCTGCACCTTTCAAGCCTTACAGATCTAGGCCTTACTCTAAACTTGACAATCACAGAGTCAATGCTGTGGAAGATGACGAAGACAAAGAAGAGTATCCTAGACTATCTGAATACTGTTTTTCTATTGATACAACAGGTTTGTTGTTTGCCATGAAGGTCTTGGTGAAAAATCCAGGTGGGATCACAAATTTGAGAAGAGCACAGGACGGAAGGATAAGTCCAAGTGGTGTGCATTCCATGAAGATTTCGGCCACATAACCGACGATTGCATCGCTATGCGAAAGGAGATAAGTTACCTCCTAAAGCAAAGGACACCTCAAAGAATTCCTGGGCAAGAGAAAGGACAAAACCAAGGATCATAACAGGATCCCGCAAAGATCAACATCCCCACCGCCGGATGCAAAGGTAATAAATTTCATATCTGGTGGGTCTGACATATGTGGTAACTCTTATGCTGCAGCAAAGAGAAACGCTAAGGAGGCAAAGACAGAAAAATGGGATGGGTCTACCAAAATCTCCACCTTGACGGAAGGGAAAATAATCTCTTTCGACGAAGGGGACATAAATGATGTAAAAGATCCTCACCATGATGGCTTAGTGATCACCTTCTACATTGTCAATCACTTCATTCGTAGAATCCTGATTGACGGAGGGAGTTCAGAGAACATCATACAGCTTGAAGTCCTAAAGAGGATGGGGATCCCTGATTCCGAAATCATCTCAAAATCCTTAGTACTGGTAGGATTCAGTGGAGAGGTCAAGAACACAGCTGGAGAAATAAAGCTACCAATCTACATCGAGGGGGTAAACTCTATACATAAATTTTGTGTTATTGATTCTATGTCTTGCTATAACATTATTCTAGGGAGACCTTGGATACATGACAAGAAAGCGGTACCTTCAACATATCACCAATGTGTCAAGATGCCGACCCCTTGGGGGTAGTAAAGAGCAACAGTGATCAGCAGGAGGCCAAAGATTGTTATACTTCTTCAATGAAAGCCTCCGCCAAAACCAGGCAAGCATAGCAATTAAAGAAACTAGCCTGAGACATCTTATAAACCAAAGAGCAGGATGTTAAAGAAGTATCCTTAAGAATGGATGATTCTGATGTCAAGGTTCTTGTTGGAACCAATATCCCCAAAGATATTGAACTGGAACTCATAGAACTACTGAAAAGCAGAGTCTCAACCTTCGCTTGGAAGCATGAAGACATGAAAAGTATTTCTAAAGATATTATTACATATAAATTTGGTGTTGATAGTAGTTTCAGGCCAATACACCAAAAAAGAAGGAAATTTGCACCATAAAGGAATACAGTTATCCAGGCAGAGGTTGAAAGACTGTTGAAAGAAGGAATGATAAGGGAAGTGAAATTCCCAAGATGGGTAGCTAATGTAGTGGTGGTCCAGAACAAAAATGGAAAATGGAGAGTCTTTATAGACTTCACTGACTTGAATAATGCATGTCCCAAGGATCCTTTTCCATTACCACGCGTTGACTCAATGGTGGACGCAACAGTAGGCCACGAAATTTTAACATCCGTGGATGCTTCATCAGGATTCTAGCAGATCCAAATGGAACCATTAGATTAGGAGGATACTGCATTCATGACTCCAATGTGTATTTATTGTTATATAGCTATGCCCTTTTGTTTAAAAAAATGCAGGTGCTACATACCAAAGACTGGTGAACATGATGTTCAAAGAAAAGCTAGGGGACACCATGGAAGTCTACATAGATGATATGGTGGTGAAATCAAAGAAAGTTGAGGATGATCTTAGGGATCTCAGAGACGCATTCGATATCTTGGACCAGTACAACATGAAGCTGAATCCTTCAAAATGCCACTTCGGAGTGGGGGCAGGTAAATTCTTGGGCTATATGGTAACCAAGAGAGGGATAGAGGCCAGTCCAGAACAAATCAAAGAAATCATTAATATGAAATCCCCAGCAAATACCAAGGATGTCTAGAGACTAACCGGCAGAGTAGCAACACTCAACCGATTCATATCAAGATCCTCAGAAAGATGCAAGGAATTCTATGACATTCTGAAGAAGAACAAGAGATTCGAATGGGAAGAGAAGCATGATCAAGCTATTCAATCATTAAAAGAAATATTTATTATCAGCACCTCTACTAATAAAGCCAGAGGATAGTGAACCATTATCCATGTACTTGGCGTTATCCGAAAATGAGTAAGTGTCGTCCTAGTCAAGGATCATGAAGGACAGCAGCATCCCGTATACTATGTAAGTAAAAGCTTACTAGCAATAGAGACTAGGTACTCTCATTTAGAAAAATTAATCTTAGCTTTAATAATGGCATCCACTAAGCTCAGACATTATTTTGAAACTAATGTTATTCATGTTAAGACTAATTAACCAATTAAGTGTGTCTTAAGAAAGCAGACATGTCAAGAAGAATGGCTAAGTGGTCAGTCAAGCTCAGCACCTACTGTCACACCCTGAAAAACCACGACGGGTTACCCGCGGGTTGTGACTGTCAAGGATCATCAGTCCCGGTCATTTCGAACGACCTCTAAATGGTTTTCGAAAAAACTTTCCGTTTGAACATCATACAAAAGCAAATAAGTAATACACAGTTTGAAAATGCGGAAAGTAAAGTGCGAAAGCAAAAGTAATGTAACAAAATACAGAAGCATAATCTTTAGGTTCCCAAAAACCTAAGCTTCTAATGAAAACATAATATGTGACTCCAGAAGTGCAACCTTAGTCCATGCATGAATGTTTAACGACCTGAGATAAACATGCTTAAAAGTGTCAACACAGGGTTGGGGAGTTCACAGGTTTAAGTAACAGAAACAGAAATAAAAAAACAGTGTAACATTACGTATGTATACTAGTGATTCGATTGTTGATCAGACAATAAACATTAACCATATAAGCAACACCAAAACCGAAGCTCAATGAAGGAATGCTGAAACTAGCATTTTGCCTCTTACGTGCCCAGCACGCAATGGATTAGGTCAATTATGCACCCGTTTGACTCCCAGTCAGAGTTAGCGTGACTAACCCGGGTGGGTGTTGTTAAACCCAATAGTACTATTCACGAATCACCTCGATTTGTGTAATAATTAACGATTCGAATATGAGAGGACTTTACGTGCGGGAAATGCACCCACTTATATATGTTAAAGCGAAATCAAAGTAATCATCATACGACTAAGTAAGAAAATGGTTTACCATGTATCTCCCCCAAATGGAAAAGTAAGTAAAATGGGGCCATGAAAACTCACCTGGGAATGAGGTGAATGAAGTATGAAAGCAACACGAGAAATCTAGCAACTCTGGATAACCGACCTAACTGAGCCCTAGGAATAGTAAGGCTATAAGGTCTATGAAAGTAAACATGGTTTATGTAACCACATTCATCCAAACGACTCAACATTGAAAGGTTACTTTGACTTTTGAAAAGGTTTGACCAAAGTTGACCGAGGTTTGACCAACTTTGACCGAGGTTTGACCAACTTTGACCAGGTTTGACCAACTTTGACCAAGTTTGACTAATATTGACCAATGTTGACTAATGTTGACCTATGTTGACTAATGTTGACAAATGTTGACAAATGTTAACCAATGTGACACGACGACCCATTGGTGACACATGGTGGAAACATGTACAAGTAGCACATAAGTAACATATGACTAACATACAAGTAATACCTAAGTACTCATGAGTAGCATACAAGTAATACTTAAGTAACACATGAGTCATACTTTGTGACATAACATTCATGCTTCAAGTAGTTGCATAAGTCATTAACATGTGACAAGTAACATGGCATTTGTACGTTTTCATGGTATATTTCATACATGTTAACCATTTACACACATAAGTTATGTCGTTACATTAATAACCTATTAACATTATTTCAACTCATTTGAATAAGTAACATAACATGTCATTTCTACATCAAGGTTTTTTACATAGCAAAGTTTCCCTTTTTATGCAATTAGGGTTTTAGTGCACCTTAGGTGTCTTGGATCAACTAAACAAGTTGTACATGAAATTATACTAGTAACATATCATAGACATTATTCTTATGCATACACTTTCTATTTCAAGCAAAGGTGTAGTTCCCAAAGTAATAAAGTTTCCTTATTTAGCAAGATCCTCCAAAACACGTCATAATGCCATTTCAAATTACATATTCTTGCATAAGACATCTATTCATATAGTAATAAAGCTATTTATCCTATTTTAGACCTTTATAACATACACATACAAAATATGAATAATTAAAGTTTCCTTTTTAGGAAAGTGGTCCAAACGACCTTTTGCACATGTGTAACTTTAAATAACCCTTTCTACTACTTTAATAGATGTTAAAGAACCATATTTTGAGGTATTTATCCACTAGAACATCATAAAACAAAATATGACAAAATAAAGTTTTCTTATATAGTAAGTCGACCATAACATAGAGTAAAACAACATTTCAACCAAAAAAATTACATTTCCTACTTATTCTACTATTATGAGCATCATTTAAACTATCAAACATATCATACACTCATTTATGCAAAATCTCAACCAACAAAGTTTCTATAAATAGAAACGAGCAAATAACAACCTAAATGAACATTTCAAACAATAAAAAGTGCAAATATGTATCAACAACTCTTTTACTATGAAAACCTTGATTAAAACATGGATTATAACACTTGTAACATGAGAAATCGTTTGGATAGGTGGGTTTCACCATTTGGCCAAAAATAATGGATAAAAATGTGGATGGATTACTTACAAATCAAGGTAGGATGATAGTATGGATGTTGTATTAGCTTGAATCACCACCAAAACACTTGAAATCACCCTCTGGATTAGCCCTTAGAACACTTGAATGGATGAAAGAGTTTGAGAGAGGTGGTGGCTAGGAGGTGGTGGTGGCGGCCGAGAATGAGAGGAGAGGGAGAGAGGAGTGAGTTTGGGGTTAGGGTAAAAATGAGGTGGGAAGGGTTTAAGGGAGTTTTATTTAAATGGGTTTTGGGCTTTTCTACTCTTTCAAAACTTTTTATTAATTAAATGGGCTACTAGAATGGATTGATAAGTTAATTTTCTGAATTAGTAAGCCCAAATTTATTTTTATAAAATCCAATTTAAAGTTGTTGTCACATATCGCGTATTCGCTTTGAAAGCGTTAAAATAAAAGTTGCTCTAAAAATTCCGGAAAAAATTATATAAGCATGAAATATTAAATCACAGTATTACATATAATTTTTGCAAACTAATTATATGTCTAAATATTATTTCTAAATATCACCAACGTTCGTGTGATAGGACGCGTGTGTGACCCGGTAATCCGCCCGATTACCGATGCATAAATTGAAACAAAACGAATGGACTTGCTATATGAAATATGTACTTAATTACTCTATAATTAAGTATGATGCAAGTGTAATCATGTGAATTCAAGTAATAGTCGGGTATGGATATTTTCCTGAATTTGCCGGGTATCACATACTCCCCTATTAAAAGGAATTTCGTCCCGAAATTCGGTTCGCGTCACTGGTAGACGGTGTAGTTTTGAACAAGTGAGGGTATTTACGCTTGAATTTATCCTCGCACTCCCAAGTGAATTCTGGTCCGCGTCTAGAATTCTAACGAACCTTAACTATAGGGATGCGGCTTTGTTTTAGCTGTTTGACCTCCCGGTCCATGATCTCGACTGGTTCCTCGTCGAAGTGAAGCTGATAGCCTATCTGAATCTCCTCCAATAGTATGACCAGTGTCTCATCTGATAAGCACTTCTTCAGATTCGACATGTGAAACACGTCATGAACGCCACTATGGGTTTCCGGTAGGTTGAGTTTGTAAGCAATAGAACCGATCCTTTTCATAATCTCGAAAGGTCTAAAGTAATGAGGATTCAGTTTTCCATGCTTGCCGAAACGTATCACTCCATTCCATGGCGAGACTTTCAGTAGCACTTTGTCTCCCACTTGAAATTTTAATGGTTTGCGTCTCACGTCAGCGTAACTCTTCTAACGATCATGCGCGGCTTTGATACGTTCGCGTATCTGTACTATCTTTTCTGTAGTTTCATGAATGATTTCTGGACCTGTGAGTTGGCTATCTCCCATTTCTATCCAGCAAATTGGCGATCTACACTATCGTCCATAGAGTGCTTCGAATGGTGCGACTTTGATGCTAGTGTGGTAGCTGTTGTTGTATGAAAAATCGACCAATGGTAGGTGGGCATCCCAACCATTTCCAAAGTCAACCACATAAGCTCTAAGCATGTCCTCCAGGGTCTGGATGGTCCTTTCACTCTGACCGTCCGTCTGAGGATGGTATGCAGTACTCATATCCAACCGAGTACCCCAAGGCTTTCTATAAGGATTGCCAGAATCGGGATGTAAATCGACTATCCCTATCTGAAATGATAGAGATCGGCACTCCATGTCTCGCGACTACATCTTTTAAGTAAATCCTGGTTAGTTTCTCCATCTTGTCCGTTTCTTTAATGGGAATGAAGCGTGCAGATTTTGTTAGCCTGCCGACAATTACCCAGATTGTGTCACAACCGTTTGAGGCCCTGGGCAATTTCGTGATGAAGTCCATTGAAATTTGTTCCCATTTCCACTGTGGGATCTCTGGTTGTTGGAGTAACCCTGATAGTTTCTCATACTCCACTTTGACCTTAACACGGGTCAAGCATTTACTGACGTAAGTAGCAATTTTGGCTTTCATGTTAGGCCACCAATAGTGTTCCTTGAGGTCATGGTACATTTTGTCAGTACCGGGGTGAATCGAGTACCTAGACTTGTGTACCTCATCCATCACTAGATCCCTTAGATTCCCAAAGTTCGCTACCCAAATCCGATCCATGAAGTAACGAATGTCATTGGATTTGACCTCAAATTGCTTGTCCATACCATGTAAGGACTCATGGCATAGGTTCACCTCCTTGATTGCTTCGAGTTGGGCGTCACAGATTTGTATGGGTAAGTTCGTGTGGATGGTCAACTGTAGCGCCCGCACTCATCGCGACTTGGGTTGAACTTTCCTTGTCAAGGCATTAGCAACGACGTTTGCCTTTCCAGGATGGTAACGGATGGCGCAGTCGTAGTCGTTTAGCAGTTCGACCCATCGACGTTGCCTCATGTTAAGCTCCTTCTGGTCGAAGATGTGTTGAAGGCTTTTGTGATCGGTGAAAATTGTACATTTTGTGCCATACAGGTAGTGTCTCCAGATCTTGAGTGCGAATACTACCGCTCCCAACTCCAAGTCGTGGGTAGTTTAGTTTTTATCGTGCACTTTCAGTTGTCGAGAAGCATAAGCAATGACCTTCTCCCTTTGCATTAACACGCACACGAGTCCTTGGTGTGACGCATCGCAGTACACCACAAAATCGTTTGTTCCTTCTAGTAACGATAGGATAGACGCGCCGCAAAGTTTCTGTTTGAGTAATTGAAAAGCGGTTTCTGCCTTGTCGTAACATTCGTATTTCTTATCCTTGTGCGTGAGAGTAGTGACGGGTTGGGCTATCTTAGAGAAATTTTTGATGAATCGTCGATAATAGCCCGCAAGACCTAAGAATTGTCGCACCTCAATCGGGGTCTTAGGTTCCTCCTAATTCTTAATGGCTTCGATTTTGGATGGGTCAACATGTATGCCCCTCTCGTTGCCCACGTGTCCAAGGAATTGTACTTCTCGAATCCAAAAGTCGCACTTCGAGAACTTGGCGTACAATTTCTCCTCTTTTAGTAACTCCATGATTAACTTCAGATGCTCGGCATGCTCCTCCTTACTCCGTGAGTATATCAGAATATCGTCTATGAACACAATTACAAACTTGTCCAGGTAGGGTTTGCACACTCGGTTCATGAGGTCCATGAATACCGCCGATGCATTGGTTAACCCAAATGGCATAACCATGAACTCGTAGTGACCGTAATGAGTTCGGAAAGCGGTCTTCGGAATGTCCTCCTCCTGAATCCTTAGCTGATGGTATCCCGACCGCAGATCGATATTCGAGTAATAGCTCGACCCTTGTAATTGGTCGAACATGTCATCAATCCTTGGTAGTGGATATCGGTTCTTGATTGTCACCTTGTTCAGTTCTCGGTAGTCGATGCACATACAGAACGATCCTTCTTTCTTCTTAACAAACAATACGAGAAGCTTGGTCTAATGAAACCTTTGTCTAACAGTTCTTGTAATTGGTTAGACAATTCCTGCATTTCTGATGGCGCCAGTCGGTAAGGTTACCTTACTATCAGAGCAGCTCCTGGGGTGAGATCAATCCGGAACTCGACTTGCCGTTGCGGTGGAAGTCCGGGCAAATCGTTAGGAAATACCTCTGGATAGTCTCGGATGATCGGTATATCTTCAATCTTCCTTTCTTCAGCTTTCTTTTCTGTCACTTGTGCTAGGATCGCATGGTAACCCTTTCGCAAGTACTTCCGGGCCTTCATGCAGGTAATGATCCTTAGTGTGGTACCACTTCGTTCTCCTTGGATGCTTAGTGGTTTCCCATCCGGCAGTGGAATGCGGACTATCTTCTCGTGAAAAACAATTTCAGCTTGGTTCTTGGACAACCAGTCCATGCCGACAACTATGTCGAATCTTCCCAATGTTACCGGAAATAAGTCTATATTGAAAGTGTGATCGGCTAACGTTAAGACACAACCGAGAATCACTTGTTCTGTCTCTATTAGTTTACCATCTGCTAGTTCTACCGTATATAGGTAATCTTGAGCGATCGGAGTAATACCAAGTAATGAACTAAACTCGGTGGATACAAAGCTTTTATCAGCACCCGTGTCAAACAAGATGGAAGCATAACAGTTATTTACGAGAAACGTACTAGTAACAATGTTGGGTCTTGTCTAGCCTCGCCGGCTCCAATCACAAACGCCCTGCCCCGAGCATTTGTATTTCCTGGTCTTCGATTCTTTAGGCAGTCTTTGTGGAAACGCCCGGGGTCACCGCACCCGAAACATACAAAAGTAAATAAGTAATACAGAGTTTGAAAATGCCGAAAGTAAAGTGCGGAAGCAAAAGTAATGTAACAAAATACAGAAGCATAATATTTAGTTTCCCATAAACCTAAGCTTCTAATGAAAACATGAAATGAGACTCCTGAAGTGCAACCCTAGTCCATGCATGAATGTTTAGCGACCTGAGATAAACATGCTTAAAAGTGTCAACACAGGGTTGGTGAGTTCACAAGTTTAAGTAACAGAATCAGAAATAAAAAAAACAGTGTAACATTACGTATGTATACTAGTGATTCGATTGTTGATCAGAAAATAAACATTAACCATATAAGCAACAACAAAACCGAAGCTCAACGAAGGAATACAGAAACTAGCATTTTGCCTCTTACGTGCCCAGCACGCAATGGATTTGGTCAATTATGCACCTGTTTGACTCCCAGTCAGAGTTAGCGTGACTAACCCGGGTGGGGGTTGTTAAACCCAATAGTACTATTAATTAATCACCTCGCTTTGTGTAATAATTAACGGT
The DNA here is from genome assembly GCA_023525975.1 of Smallanthus sonchifolius. Taxonomy (NCBI): domain Eukaryota; kingdom Viridiplantae; phylum Streptophyta; class Magnoliopsida; order Asterales; family Asteraceae; genus Smallanthus; species Smallanthus sonchifolius. The sequence continues at coordinate 19,162,570 of CM042033.1, forward strand.
TCGAATATGAGAGGACTCTACGTGCGAGAAATGCACCCACTTATATATGTTAAAGCGAAATCAAAGTAATCATCATACGACTAAGTAAGAAAATGGTTTAGCATGTATCTCCCCCAAATGGAAAAGTAAGTAAAATGGGGCCGTGAAAACTCACCTGGGAATGAGGTGAATGAAGTATGAAAGCAACACGAGAAATCTAGCAACTCTGTATAACCGACCTAACTGAGCCCTAGGAATAGTAAGGCTACAAGGTCTATGAAAGTAAACATGGTTTATGTAACCACATTCATCCAAACGACTCAACGTTGAAAAGTTACTTTGACTTTTGAAAAGGTTTGACCAAAGTTGACCGAGGTTTGAACAACTTTGACCAAGGTTTGACCAACTTTGACCAGGTTTGACCAAGGTTTGTCCAACTTTGACCAAGTTTGACTAATGTTGACAAATGTTGACTAATGTTGACAAATGTTGACTAATGTTGACCAATATTGACAAATGTTGACCAATGTGACACGACGACCCGTTGGTAACACATGGTGGAAACGTGTACAAGTAGCACATAAGTAACATATGAGTAAAATATAAGTAATACCTAGGTACTCATGATTAGCATACAAGTAATACTTAAGTAACACATGAGTCATACTTTGTGACATAACATTCATGCTTCAAGTAGTTGCATAAGTCATTAACATGTGACAAGTAACATGGCATTTGTACATCTTCATGGTATATTTCATACATGTTAACCATTTACACACATAAGTTATGTCATTACATTAATAACCTATTAATATTATTTCAACTTATTTGAACAAGTAACATAACATGTGATTTCTACATCATGGTAATTTACATAGCAAAGTTTCCTTTTTTATGCAATTAGGGTTTTAGTGCACCTTAGGTGTCATGGCTCAACTAAACAAGTTATACAAGAAATTATACTAGTAACATATCATAGACTTGATTCTTATGCATACACTTTCTATTTCAAGCAAAGGTGAAGTTCCCAAACTAATAAAGTTTTCTTATTTAGCAAGGTCCTCCAAAACACAGAATTCAAGTGTTAGTTTTCTTATTAAACAAGTGTTAGTTTGTTTAATCAAAGTAATTAAAAGGTGAAGATCATAAGGTGTGATCAAGGCACAGAATTCAAGAACCACACCTTGAACTCCTTCTGTGAAAGCAAGGGGATAGAAAGACAATACAGCGCTCCAAGAACTCCTCAACAAAATGGAGTTGCTGAAAGAAGAAACAGAACTCTTATTGAGTCAGCAAGATCTATGTTGGCTGACTCAAAACTGCCACTCACATTCTGGGCAGAAGTAGTTAGCACAGCCTGTTATGTGCAAAACCGAGTTCTAATTGTCAAACCCCTCAACAAAACACCCTATGAACTTTGGTTTCAAAGAATTCCCTATATTGGGTTCCTAAAACCTTTTGGGTGTCCATGCACCATTCTCATCACACATGGGATTCTTCCTAAGTTTGGTGCCAAATATGATGAAGTATATTTCGTAGGCTATTCCTCTCAATCAAAGGCCTATCGAGTATTCAATTCAAAAATAAGAATTGTTGAAGAATCAGCAAATGTGGAATGCAGAGAACACATTGTCTGTGAGCAGGGAAGAGGGCCAAACTTGCTCTTTGACATAGACTCTTTCTCCCAAATATTTGAGCCTCTCACCTTCTCAAATATGGAGTCTACGTCTACACAATCTCCTGCCTCCACTTCATCCACTGACTACAGAATAGATTTTCCCAAATCTTCTCTCAGTATGAGAAAACCATCAGTCGATCCTCCAGCAGTTGTGGAAGCAATTGAAGCAAGTGAAGCAGGAACAAGACTGTCTGACGTAACCAGCAGCAGCCTGTCTGATACTGAAAATCTAAATGAAGACTTTTTGGTAAATGCTGATAATGCTATTGCTGAAAATATTGAACTGGACAATGCTGTTGAAGACTCTTCCACCTTGAATGAAGAGTCCCCTGATCAAAATCAAAGCAATCTGGAAGAAGGGATACAGCTGGAGGTGGTACCAGCACAGAGGATCCACAAAGAACACCCTCAAGAGAATATTATTGGCCAAATACACCAAGGAGTTCTCACAAGAAGCAAATCTCATGAGGCCAATATATGCTTGTTTTCATGTTTCCTATCTCAGGTGGAACCCAAGAAGATAGATGAAGCACTCAAACACAGCAGCTGGATTGAAGCAATGCAGGAAGAATTGCTACAATTCAAGAGGCAGGATGTCTGGAAACTTGTTGATCTTCCACCAGGAAAATATGTCATCGGCACACGATGGGTTTTCAGGAACAAGCAAGACGAGAGAGGCATTGTAGTCAAAAACAAAGCCAGACTTGTAGCTCAGGGCTACACTCAGGAAGAAGGAATTGACTATGATGACGTCTTTGCTCCTGTTGCCAGACTGGAGGCCATCAGAATCTTCCTGGCATATGCTGCATCCAAGAATTTCATTGTCTATCAAATGGATGTAAAAAGTGCCTTTCTGTATGGGAAGATTGGTGAGGAAGTATACGTCAAACAGCCTCTAGGCTTTATAGATCCTGCACATCCTACTCAAGTGTTCAAACTAGACAAAGCTCTATATGGCCTACATCAGGCACCGAGGGCCTGGTATGAAACCATATCAGGATATCTACTAAGCAACAATTTCAGAAGAGGTGCCATAGACCAGACCTTGTTTATCAAAGATGAAGGGGGAGAAATCTTACTAGTTCAAATTTATGTTGATGATATCATCTTTGGATCAACAAGGAAATAGCTGTGCAAAGACTTTGAGATTCTGATGCACTCAAAGTTTGAAATGAGTTCAATGGATGAACTAAATTTCTTCTTGGGTCTACAAGTCAAACAGGTCCCAAATGGAATCTTCATCAGCCAATCCAAATATGTAAAAAGCATTTTGGAAAAATTCAAAATGGCTGACTGCTCTGCTGCAAGAACCCTTATGCAAGTTCATCATCAACTGACTCCAGACAAAGATGGCCAAGATACTGATCAACATCAGTACCGTGCAATGATAGGGTCTCTCATGTATCTCACTGCTTCAAGGCCAGATATCATGTTTGCAGTATGTCTATGTGCAAGATTTCAAGCAGCTCCAAAAGCTTCACATCTTCAGGCTGTCAAGAGAATCTTTAGATACCTAAATGGTGCCTCAAGACTTGGACTATGGTACTCAAAAAATGACACGTTTAATCTGTATGCATACACTGACAGTGACTATGGGGGATGCAACTTGGACAAAAAGTCCACTTCAGGGGGATGTCAGTTTCTGGGAGGGAGGTTAATTTCATGGCAGTGCAAGAAGCAAACATGTGTTTCAACTTCTACAGCTGAAGCAGAATACATTGCAGCTTCAAGTTGCTGTGCACAAGTCATTTGGATACAAAATCAAATGTTGGACTATGGGATGAGTTTTATGGAAACTCCAATTCACATTGACAACATGAGTGCTATCTCAATCACAAACAATCCGGTGAAGCACTCAAAGACAAAGCACATTGACATCAGGTATCATTTCATAAGAGATCAAGCTGAGAAAAAGAGGATTATTCTAACCAAAGTTCATACAAATGAGCAATATGCTGATTTGTTTACAAAACCTTTTGATGAAGCCAGATTTAAATATTTAGTTGAATCCATTGGTATGATGAACTTTGATTAAAATCTTTATCTAAAATTTTTATTTAAAATGTGTTTTGTCTTATGTTGTAAATAAAAGATACAAGTCAGCAGCATTTTTGTCCTTCCGCGGCTGACAGGTTTAATCATCAGAAGCAAAGGATTTGCCACTGACTGCCTTAAGTTATCAGTAGGAACAAGTTTCCTGCGGATAGCTTTAAAGCCATCAGCAGCAACATCCTTGCTGCAGATCACTGAATCCATCAGCAGCAATTGAGTTTGCTGCTGACAGACTTAACCTTCCGCAGCAACCAAGCTTGCAGCGGACAGGCTTATCCATCCACAGCAACCAAGTTTGCTGCTGATGGGTAAATTTAAGTCCAAATTAACTTTTACCCGCTGTAAAAGAAATCAACGTCAGTCTTTACCATGACTGCCTCGGTGCATTACAGTTGTAACAATAAAAGGTAAATAAGGTTGTACGGTATAATTCATTTTGCTTTTTCTCACCTCTGCCGTTATAAAAACAAAATCAAATTTCCTTACCACCTCTTCACCTTCCTCCATAAACCAACATCACTTTCTCATGGAAGTCCCCACCAGCATCACTTTCTCACAAGTCCCAACCAACCCTCATCCACCAACCTTCAAACCTTCCCTCCATGGAAGTATCTCTGGAAATCAATCGGGTACACTGGAAATCAAAATGGGTATACAGTAGAGAAGGCGCTGATAGGCCCTCCATGGAAGTATCTCTGTCACACTCTTCTCCAATGCATATCTCAGAAGAAAAGCAGATGGCATCAAGTAAGCTCCGCTCTTGCCACCACAGAGAAGAAGGACAAGGTGGAGAGTTGGCTCCTTCTGGATGTTGTAATCGGCTAAGGCACTACCGTCCTCGAGCTGTTTTCTGGCGAAGATTAGACGCAGCTGGTCTGACGGGATGCCTTCCTTGTCCTGGATCTTTGCCTTCACGTTGTCGATTGTGTCAAAGGATTCGACCTCAAACGTGACCGTCTTACCAGTTAGGGTTTTCAGGAAGATCTGCATTTTCGCCGATTTGGAGTGATAAGATGAAGCTGTTTCCAAAAAGGTACTCATGGGTCAATGTTCCATTGTTATCTACAATGCCGAACATACAAAGTACCCCGGGTGACAGTTCAGTAATCCCAGCTGATACTGATCCCACACCCTCCACCTCACAACCTGAACAACAGTCTGCTTCTACCATTCGAACCCCTGTGCATACCACTAAGGATGCACAGGTACAAAAAATCACTTCACCTCTTTTGGATGTTATCGTTCAACCGGAATACAGGGCCCCGGTTGTGACGACTATGAAAAGGGGCAAGGAATCTCCTTCTTCTCTTGCCTCAAAGGCCCAAACCTAACCTAACAGCCCTCACTCAGAATCACAACATTCTGGTGAGAATATCATAAGGGACAGCCACATTATTAGGGAGACTCCTTTGGATGTCTCTCTATTAGGATCAGGATCACTTCCCGGATCCATAGAACAGCCCCCTGAGCCTTTCCTTTTTCTTTTGAACTTAAGTGTTGAGGAACCTGATCAAAATGATGTACCTTCTCCAACTACTACTATCTCGGAGGTACTGATTGATCTTGCTTCCAACACACCCAACCCAAGTTCGTCTACCCTGAAGGTCCACTCTAGGAGCCATGAAAGAGTGGATGTGGAAGAGGCTGTCACTACTGCTGGTCCATCAAATGACCAAGAGGACAGTGACAACATTGCTAAGACCTCAACCACGGCAACTCACAGTGAGGATATTTCCCTGGAAACTCCCCTCACTGAGAGGAATCCCAGGTGCCAAGAAACCATGGGTGATGGGGATGAAGAGGCCAGGCCTAAGACCCCATCTGGATCCAAGGATTCCACAGCTGTGGATGAGGACAGACTGTAACTTCATATCTTGATATTGACGGCCAGGATGGTCATGCTAGAGGCTGAAGTGTCCAAATTAAGACACCAAATCTCTATGCATGAAGCTCATAAATTCCAAACTTTACCTACTCTCTTCCTTGTGTCAATGGGCACCCAAACTTATGCTTATTCGTCCACCGATGCACCCAAAAAGGGGGAGATGGTCCCAATGGAGGATATAAGGTTGAAAGGATAGTCAGAAACATGCAAAAGCTTCAGCAACAAAGACAGTAAGAGAATTTTGGTAGCATCAGTCTAGGGGGAGTTTGTAGAAACAAAGACTGATGGCTATAAAATTCTTTAAGTACAAATGCAGCTGATCTCAGAGTTTGCTGCTGACCAACAAACTGCTGCGGACAAGCTTTTCTGCTGCGGATACTTGTTCTCCTGCTGAAGAACAAATCTGCTACGGATAGCCTTATCTGCTGAAGACCAATGTTGCGGCTGATAGGCTTATCAGCAGCATCATTCTCATTCTTGCTGCTGATAGCTATGTTCCTTGAAGACAAATCGTTGCAGCTGACTATCCATGCCAAGCGTCACAGATAACTTTCTGCAAAAGCAACTGACACACTCAAAGCAGAAGGAACCTCAATGGTGCAACCAATGACGGACGACAATGCTCTTCTCCGAGCATGCAAACAATGATGAATAAAGAAAACGCTTCAATAAAGTTAGCTAGTTTAGCTTTAACGTGTAAAATTAGCTTTTGTATAAAAGATCAACGGTCTGTGTTCGATCTGATCCTTAGAATCAAGGGTCTGTCTTGATTCTAAGTTAGTATAAATACTGTGTAAACACTTCATTGTAAGCGTGCTTCTTCACTGAGTTTTCATTTGTAATCGTTTATTCACAAAGCTTAATACAACAGTGATCTTACTAGTATTCTTTCTGTCTGTTCGATTACATTTGTGTAGTTGTTATTGTTTCCGCCAATTTCAACTAAGAATACAACCATCTTGTAATTTCATGATCCTACACTTATATAGTAAGTTGACTATAACATAGAGTAAAACAACATTTCAACCAAAACAAATTACATTTCCTACTTATTCTACTATTATGAGCATCATTTAAACTATCAAACATATCATACACTCATTTATGCAAAATCTCAACCAACAAAGTTTCTATAATTAGAAACAAGCAAATAACAACCTAAATGAACATTTCAAACAATAAAAAGTGCAAATATGTGTCAACAACTCTTTTATTATGAAAACCTTGGTTAAAACATGGATTATAACACTTGTAACATGAGAAATCATTTGGATAGGTGGGTTTCACCATTTGGCCAAAAATAATGGATAAAAATGTGGATGGATTACTTACAAATCAAGGTAGGATGATAGTATGGATGTTGTATTAGCTTGAATCACTAGCAATACACTTGAAATCGCCTTGGATTAGCCCTTAGAACACTTGAATGGATGAAAGAGTTTGAGAGAGGTGGTGGCTAGGAGGTGGTGGTGGCCGCCGAGAATGAGAGGAGAGGGAGAGAGGAGTGAGTTTAGGGTTAGGGTAAAAATGAGGTGGGAAGGGTTTAAGGGAGTTTTATTTAAATGGGTTTTGGGCTTTTCTACTCTTTCAAGGCTTTTTATTAATTAAATGGGCTACTAGAATGGATTAATAAGTTAATCTGCTGAACTAGTAAGCCCAACTTTATTTTTATAATATCCAATTTAAAGTTGTTGGCACATATCGCGTATCCGCTTTAAAAGCGTTAAAATAAAAGTTGCTCTAAAAATTACGGAACAATTCATATAAGCATGAAATATTAAATCGCAGTATTACATATAATTTTTACACACCAATTATATGTCTAAATATTATTTCTAAAATTCACCAACGCTCGTGTGATAGGACGCATGTGTGACCCGGTAATCCGCCCGGTTACCAATGCATGAATTGAAATGAAACGAATGGACTTGCTATATGAAAGATGTACTTAATTACTCTATAATTAAGTATGATGCAAGTGTAATCATGTGAATTCAAGTAATAGTCGGGTATGGATATTAACCTGAAATTGTCGGGTATCACAACTACGATCTAGTGTATGAACCTAGAACAGCAATAAAATCTAAGGCACTTGCAGACTTTGTGGCTGATTTCAGTAGTGACATCCAACATGAAGTAGACCTTGATGTTTAACAATTAGGAGAATCCAAGGATAAGTGGACATTGTTCACTGACGGTACATCAAATGCAAGAGGATTAGGTCTAGGTGTCATACTAAAACCGCCACAAGGGGCATAATACCCCAATTCGTAACTTATGAGTTCCAGGCAACAAAGAATGAAGCAGAATATGAAGCGCTGATAGCAGGATTACAACTAGCCAGAGATATGAAAATTAGGTATCTCCAGGTATATGTAGATTCATTGTTGCTTGCTAACCATTTCAATGACTCATATGTAGTAAAGGGTGCGAAATTGGCTAAATATCTCGTATTAGTTAAAAAATAATCCGTAGAATTCAAAATTTTTAGCATTACACAGCTACCTAGAGAAGACAATGCTGAGGCCGATGCCTTAGCAAATCGTGCTTCAGCTCTTAAAATACTAGAAGGTATTAAAATACTTATCATACATATTTTGAGCCCAGCAATTGAGAAGATATATGAAGTCTCAAATACATAAGAAGATGAACAGACTCAGGATCCTGAAACTAGTCAAGGATCCATTAAAAAATATTTGCAGGATGGAGAGATCCCGATTGACGAAAAGAATCTCAGAGCTTTTCGCATGATGGTATCTCATTTTCTAATATTGCACAATATTTTGTATAGAAAATCTATTGCAGGTCCATACTTGAGATGCTTGGAGGATCCTGAAGCAAATGAAGTCCTAAAAGACATACATGAAGGTGACTGTGGTAATCACACTAGGGACAGAGCATTATTCTCAAGGATCCTGAGAACAGGATACTATTGGCCTACTATGAGGAAAGACGCTATGACTTACGCCCAGAAATGTGATGCTTTCCAAAGAAATAGCAACATACTCCATCAACCAGCGGAACCTTTATATCTAGTCATCTCCCCATGGCCATTCATGAAATGGGGAATGGATATAGTTGTCAAACTTCCCAAAGCACCAGGAGGAAAGGTATTCATGTTGGCAATGATGGATTATCTCCTTCATAAAGCGTAACATCCTGACAAGATTTGGGATCCCGGCAGAAATACTATGTGATAATGGGTCTCAGTTCATTAGCAAGGGAACAACTAACTTCTGTACCAATTGAGGGATCAAAATGATAAGTTCCACCCCTGTACATCCTCAAGCTAATAGACAAGCGGAATCTAGTAACATGATCATTATAAACAACCTCAAGAAGAGATTGGGAACCAAGAAAGGAAGATGGGCTGAAGAGTTACCGTTTGTACTTTGGGAAGATAGGACGACCACAAAAAATGCAACAGATCAAACTCCATTCTCACTGGTATTTGGTACTTAAGCCATTATCCTGACAGAGATGGTTATCCCCACTGCCAGAACCAATCTCCAAATCCCAGAAACCAACAACGAAGCTCTTGCTCATGATCTTGACACTGTGGATCAGCTCAGGGATCTTGCCAAAGTTCGTATTGCAGCTTATCAACAGAGGATAGCAAAGTCATACAACAAAAACATAAGGATCAGAAGATTCCAAGTAGGTGACTTAGTGTTTAGAATACTACCAATCCCAGCGATGGAAAGCTTGCACCAAAATGGGAAGGCCCATACTTAATTGATTCAGAAGTGGGCAAGGGCGCTTATTGGCTAGCCACTTTGGAAGGAGAAATCTTGCCGAGATCCTAGAATGCTATCCATCTCAAAGCCTATTTTATGTAAGTTAGAACTTAAATTCTAACTTGAATTGATATGTCTTCTATTCCCAATTGTTTTTATCTTTATTATTCCTTTATAAAGGTACTGACTTGAGCGTCGGAGGGGTGTTAGCTAGGCTAACACCCACTTTCACCAAGGTTTCATGTTTTGCAGGAAGGATCCTCAGGCATCCTAACAGAAGATAGATATTAGCCATCTCTCCAAAGTTTAAGGTATTCTGAATACCTTATAAGGTTTAAAGGTTTTCACCTTTCTATGAATTGAGTTTAAACACTCCGCCTGTAGCGCATGATAATCAAGTATAGTTCAAGGTGGTGCGACCAGTCCATGTAACAGTGGCTTATAATTTCATCACTGTTGGCTATATCTTGGATCCTAAGATAGTAACAGACGTGTTACTCTTAAGGTTTTTAGCATTTTCATGCAAACTCATCTTTCTGGCTTAGCCCACGTTTTCTGGCTTGGCCCACATTTTCTGGCTTGTGCCCACGTTTTCTAGCTTAGCCGACGTTTTCTAGCTTGACCCACATTATTGGTCTTGTCCCAAATATTTAACCCTTATGTGTTAATCCAAGTATTAATATGATTACTCAAGATCCTTAAACGGATTGAAGACTTTTCAAGATTCTGAGGTACAATTACTAATCATACGGTATGTTTGATGGCTATACACATGGGACAACTAAAACTTGTTATATTTTGAACTTCCTATCAATATCTTGTATGTGTATCTATCCAATCTAATCTTCAATAAAGGTATGTATTTAAGACTACTCTTTAATTTTCAATTAATAGTAGATTCAAAATTTGAATGACTAAGTCATGATATGTTTGTAACTGGTGTTCTTCCATACCATTTATCAAAACCAAAATATATTTTTCTAAGTAAAATTTTGATAAAAACCTAAGATGTTATTTATGAATAATTATTATGGATCTGGTATCCTAAAAATATACCAAAACCTATTTTTCTAAGTATTACAAGGCTTAACTGCCTGAGGATCCTGATCTTCTAGAACATGTCAAAGCAAACCAAATGCATAACAATCATTGTAATCCCCAAGAAATTCTGGTCTATATTTGAACCTTTCCGACATTGTAATTTCATTATTATGTGGTTGTAAGTATCCATTTCAATAAATTAGCTTATCCATCCACTATATTGCATAGGTGTTTATACATGCATACGTTAGGTACAATTATTGCAAAAATAATAAATATTTATATTATATAAATGATCGTTATCATTCTATAAACAAACATATATTTATGATAAATTACTTCTAAACCTGTATATATAGATATATATACACCGATATTAATAAATATATAGCTTACAAAGAAAAATTAAATTATAAATTCTATAAGAAAACTAGGGTTTATGTGTCTCAATCAAAATTAATCTTATTTAGTAAATTACATTTTTTTATTTATTTATATCCTTTAATTATAACTAAATGATTTAATTGATTTTATAAAAAATTTCTAGATTAAATGATTTCATGACTTATAAATGTCCATGGTTGAAAATGCAAATTTTGAAACCTCAATTCCAATTAAAAATAAGTTACATACATAAAATAATAAAGCCTTAAAAGCCCAAGGACATGTTTGGCCAAACCCTGAAACTTCGGGGGCATGGTTGCAACATTCGGGTGAAACCCCTTCTTCCCCATTCTGATCGCGTGTTCGAGTCACACACCCACCGGTTCTAAGACCTTGAATCACGAAGCCACTGCTGAGACGTTCTTAAGCGAAACCAACAATGGCTTTACAATTAGGACATCCAAACGAACAGCCCCTCGTGTTTAATTGATTTAATATGACCATTACTGTGCTTAATCCGTAACCGAAACCTCCATTAACGACCATTTAATCGATCGGGCCCTTGCTATCCGATTTGACTATAAATAGAGGTCTCAAATCATTAGCGACGCTCAATACAAACTTCCCATACCTACGATTTCATTTAATTCCATCCCTTTACCACCCAAACAAGCCGACGAACACGAATTATTTCACGGAAGTCGTCCTCCTTCTCCACTTGTCCTTTCCAGGTACTTTTTAGGTCATTGAGTTCGTATGAGTACAGGGATCTGAAGCCCCATGGTTCGGGCTTCGATCTTTAGTCTGATCAGGCAAATCAGACGGGCTAGGGTTTTGGGATCGAATTGGGGAAGATGACATCGGGTATTGCTTATCAAAAACCAAATGGAACGACCATTGGACAAGGCATTACGCCCTGGTCCAGTGGTTAGCGCGTGGTGTGACCCGGGAACCGCCCACAGGCGCAGGTTCAAGTCCCAGAGGGCCGGATCTTGCTCCTTTTTCACTTTAAACCTTTTAAATACATTTTTGACATATAAACTTTCCTAGTTAATTTTATTATGTTAAAACCTTTGTAAATCCTAAATAAACGATATAAATAATTGTTTAGACGAATCTAATTTTGTTATTTATATTATTCCACAAATTCTATTTATATATTTAAATAGTATTTAAAGTTATTATTATTGATTGATAAGAATAATCATTTAAATACTTTTAAGTTTATAAACACCTACGTAATTAATATAGATAATTATTTTATAAAGTGCAATTAATTTTATGTAAAGGATACTTATTGTCTTGAAATTTATTTAAAATGAATTATTAGATTATCTAACCATTTTTACCATTTTATTTAAATGAATTAATTACCTACTATTTATTAATAATTTAATTAAAATTATTTTGGTGAAACTTATTAAACATTTTCTCACTTTATAAATTTATTGTTACAAATATATTATTTTTCCATACCACATTACGTGTGTGTAATATTCATACATAATATTAATTAAAACCTTTTCACATTAGGAGTTTTAATTTATAAATAAAGGTGAATGAAACCCAATCATTTTTTTTAAATACATATGTTTTCCTACCAAGAAACTACACAAGCCCTATGTCCGGTCCCGAATCCCCATACGTTCCAATATCTCCTAAATACCATTTAGACATATGTTGAAATTAGGTTACCAATACATGTATAGGTTTGTTGTGAGAGTTCCTCACGAGGCCTAACAATCTCCACTAGTTCGTACCATTCCCAACTTTAATACAAGTGAGTTTCATAGCCCCCTTTCTCTTTACTATTGTTTACAAATACTCGGGGTGGAACATGTTACTTACCATGCTTACCAAATTTAATACCATTGTTCTCATGCTATTCACTATGTGCTTTATGTCTTAAACTACTTGGTGACCATTACATGTGTTCATGCTAGTACATTCATTAACCTGCTACCCAGGCCTAAGGTAGTACCTAACATGATCATTTATAGGGGAATCCGATTCCAGTTAACACGAACCTTGGCGGGTTTTGTGTGTACCATATTACTATTTTTCCAAAACACAATCAGTGGGATTGTACTCACAAGTTTTCCATTTACTACGGATTGAATTGTACGCTTGGAACTTTGTATGTTTTCACATTTATGCCATAGTTACGCTTTGAACAGTATTGAATTACAAACACTTTTTACTTAACTTTTGTTAGTGTCAAAACCTATGTTACTCACCAACTACTTGTAGTTGACATTTACTCACATGTTTCAGGTGCACCAATTTGAGGACCCTACCTGCTCATCTAGGACTTGGACCTAGTTTAATTTAAATTATGTTTTATTTTGAACGTTTCGTTTTCCATTCCCTATGTAACGGATGATTTTAAGTTGATGAATAAATATTGTCATTTAATAATAGATGATCATGTGCTTATGAACAATTGCGTCAGCCCCGGCGTTTAATCCGTCGCCGGCCGGGGTGTGACAGATTGGTATCAGAGCCATGGTTATAGGGAATTAGGTTATTAGACACATGACCTAGACTATAACTTAGGAGTCCCAAACATGAGTCTAACTCGTGTCTTTTATTAGAATCTCCACTTTATTCCTACCACGTATACTTACCTACACTTATCTATTTTGATTACTTGATACAACTACATGAACTTCAACATTCAAGAGTCTACGTGAAACTATTTGGAACTACTTGAACTACATGAAACTTACACTTAAACTTAATAGTCTAATCCGAAGGAAACTCTCGTCAAAGGTATGTAAGTTCTAACTAATGAATGAGAACTTGTGCAATCTGGAAGAGTGGATGCCTGTATTCTGGGAGTTTTGTCTAGGAAAGCATCTCGTATAAATCCAAATCAACCGATGGACCAGTTATGCTTTCCTGGGAATTCTTGGGATGAGTATCCACTTATAGGCTAAAGCATGACTTCTCAAACATTAGAAATACTTAAAATACTTTGATAAGTCAATGTGCCCATTAGGGTACCATGTATGCTTCATCTAACAGCTCATGATTAAATTGCAAACTCTTATTCATGATTCACATCTTATGAACTTTCTATTCAACCGTTTGTAGAATGCCTCCCCGTCGTGAACGTAGGAACAACCACACCGATAGGATCATCCAGCAAATGGCAACGATCCTACCAACTATAGCCAACCAACTAAACCAGAATGTTGCACCACGGAATCCCGCATGTACATTCAAACACTTCAACTCCTGCAACCCCACCAAGTTCTACGGGAACGAAGGAGCTACTGGACTTCTCCAATGGTTTGAAAGCATTGAGGGGACTTTCATCAATGCTGACTGTCCTGAGAACCTAAAGGTTCGTTATGCTACTAGTGTCTTCCAGAAGAGGGCACTCACATGGTGGAATGGAGAAAAACGTAACCGTGGGATAGAGGTTGCACTAGCCTTGCTTGGGCTGATGTGAAGACACTCATGACAGATGAGTTTTGCCCCCGTAATGAGGTCAAGAAACTAGAAGCTGAATTCTGGGATCTCAAACAAGACAGTGGTGAAAGCCTTGCCTACACCACCCGCTTTCATGAGCTTAGCCTACCGGTGCCCCATATGGTCACTCCTCTCTCCCGAGCCATTGAGAAGTACATCAATGGTTTGCCCATGCAGATTCAGGATACCGTGTTGGGTATTAACCCAGCCACTCTTGAGGAAGCTATCCGTCTAGCTGCCACTCTATCAGACAACCACGTTAAGGCAGGAACCTTGTCCAAGAAAGGTGCTAAGAGAAACATTGAAAAATCCACCACTGAACCCACTAAAGAGACCAAGGCTGAGTCCTCCTTCAATGGCAAAAAGAGAAAAGGAAAGAACTTTGCCATTATCACACCTGCTACTCCTTTAGCCCAAGTAGCCCCTACTGCCTTCAACCCTAACAAGAAGCCTTATGCGGGGACTCTACCTCTGTACAACACCTGCCAGCTCCATCATACTACCTACATGCCATGTCGTCTATGTACCAATTGTGGACGTTCTGGGCATACGGCTAACATCTGCCGTACTGCTCCCCGAGCTAACCAAGCTAATCAAACTGTTGTTCATGTTCCTGCTGCTATCGCTCCGGGTCGTGCTTGTTACGACTGTGGAGACCCAAATCATTTCAGGAACCGTTGCCCTAGGTTGGTCATTGTAAACCAAGCCAACATGAATCAGGGCAACATGATACAAGGGAACGGGAACCAAGGTAACATGATTCAGGGAAACAGGAACCAGGGGAATATGAACCGGGGAAATATGAATCAGGGGAATGCAAACCCCGTAGCTCGAGGACGTTCCTTCAACATCAATGCCAATGAGGCACAAGCCAACAACGATGTGGTGAACGGTACGTACCCAATTAATCACCAATATGCTTCTATCCTATTTGATACTGGTTCCGATAGGAGTTTCGTGTCCTTTGAATTTGAACCACAACTCGCTATGAGTCGAGCTAAGCTAGACAAACCCTTTGATATTTTAGTAGCGGATGGTTATCCTGTTTCATGTGACACCATTATTAGAGATTGTACCTTAACCTTGAGCGATCATGACTTTTCAATCAATCTTATTCCTATGGATCTCGAAGGTTTCGACATCATAGTAGGCATGGACTGGCTGACGAAGCACCATGCTGAAGTCGTTTGTTTGACAAGTATATCCGTATCCCTCTTAACTCGGGTGAAATTTTGAACGTATATGGTGAGAAGCCTACAAAAGGACTCAAGCTTATGTCTTGCACTACCGCACAGAAGTATTTATGGAAGAAATGTGTGGCATTCTTGGCCCATATCGTGGAACGAAAAGTCAAGGATAAGAACCTCCAAGACATTCCTGTAATCAAAGACTTCCCTGAAGTTTTTCCCAAAGATTTACCCGGTCTTCCTCCCATACGTCAAGTCAAATTCCGTATTGACCTAGTGTCAGGAGCAAACCCCGTGGCTAAATCACCTTACCGACTTACACCATCAGAGATGCAAGAACTTTCAAGTCAACTCTGAGAACTTTCTGATAAGGGGTTTATTCGTCCTAGTGTTTCCCCTTGGGGAGCACCTGTTTTATTTGTCAAGAAGAAGGATGGTTCTTTTCGGATGTGCATCGACTATCGGGAACTCAACAAGCTTACCGTGAAGAACCGATACCCACTCCCGAGGATTGACGATTTATTTGATCAACTTCAAGGCTCGACTTATTTCTCTAAAATCGATCTTCGTTCTGGTTATCACCAGTTACGAGTGCTCGAATCCGATATCCACAAGACAGCCTTTCGTACAAGATATGGCCATTACGAGTTCATGGTTATGCCCTTCGGACTAACCAATGCACCCGCGGTATTCATGGATCTTATGAACCGCGTGTGTAAGCCGTACTTGGACAAGTTCATGATCGTCTTCATTGATGACATCCTCATATATTCAAAATCCAAAGTGGAACACGAAGAACACTTGCGTTTGGTTTTGGATCTCTTAAAGAAGGAGAAACTGTATGCTAAGTTCTCCAAGTGTGAATTTTGGCTAAAGGAAGTCCAATTCTTGGGACACATAGTCAACGAAAGGGTATTCACGTGGATCCCACTAAGATTGAGGCGATAAAGAACTGGCAAGCCCCAAAGACCCCTACCGAAGTCCGCTCATTTCTAGGTTTAGCGGGCTATTATTGTCATTTCATAGCGAACTTTTCAAAGATCGCGGTACCACTCACAGCCTTAACTCACAAAGGTAAACCCTACGAGTAGGGACAAAAACAGGAGGAAGCCTTTCAAACCCTAAAACAGAAACTGTGTGAGGCTCCTATCCTGACCCTCCCCGATGGAACTGAAGACTTTGTCGTTTACTGTGACGCTTCCCACTTAGGCCTTGGTTGTGTACTAATGCAGCGGGGCAAAGTGATTGCTTATGCGTCCCGACAACTCAAAATCCATGAGAAGAATTATACGACGCACGATCTTGAGTTGGGTGCGGTCGTATTTGCTCTAAAAATCTGGAGACATTATCTATATGGTACCAAATGTGAGGTTTACACCGATCATAAGAGCCTCCAGCACATTTTCAATCAAAAAGAACTCAACCTGAGACAAAGGCGTTGGGTTGAACTCCTAAACGACTACGACTGCAATATTCGTTATCATCCTGGTAAGGCGAATGTCGTCGCCGATGCTCTAAGCCGTAAGGAACCTATCAAGATCCATAGCATTCGAATCCAAAATGATATTCAAACTCGCATCCTTGAAGCACAAAATCTTTCCGTCACTGAAGGAAACATGTACAACGAAATGTCCTGTGGTGCCGAACTCCAACTTGAAACCAAACCCAATGGGTTACTTTACTTTCTAAATCGTATCTGGATTCCGGACCGTGACAACCTTCGTACCTTCATCATGAACGAGGCCCACAAGACTCGCTATTCTGTGCATCCTGGTGCAGACAAAATATACATGGATCTTCGTACCCAATACTGGTGGCCTGGTATGAAAAAGGACATTTCTCTATACGTGTCCAAATGCCTTACATGTTTAAAGGTTAAAGCCGAGCACCAGCGTCCATCCGGTTTACTTAAACAACCTGAGATCCCCGTGTGGAAATGGGAGTGTATCGCCATGGACTTTATAACCAAACTCCCACAAACATCTCGTGGTCATGATAGCATTTGGGTAATCATCGACCGCTTGACAAAATCTGCTCATTTCATACCCATACGTGAGGACTATCGAGTTGAGAAACTAGCTCGAATATATGTTGATGAGATCGTTAGTCGTCACGGTGTACCTCTCAACATTATTTCTGATCGTGATGGACGATTCACCTCTCGTTTCTGGCAATCCCTGCAATCAGCCCTAGGTACTCAACTAAATCTTAGTACTGCTTATCACCCAAAAACTGATGCTCAATCTGAGAGGACGATTCAAACTCTCGAAGATATGCTTAGAGCCTGTGTCATTGACTTCAAGGGAAATTGGGATTTACATCTACCCCTAGTCGAGTTCTCATACAACAACAGTTATCACACAAGCATTAACATGGCTCCTTTTGAAGCACTTTATGGTCGGAAGTGCCGCTCTCCTATCTGCTGGACTGAAATCGGTGAATCACAAATCACTGGTCCCGAACTTATCCAAGAGACTTCCGATAAGATAATGTTAATCTGAGACAACCTTCTGGTAGCAAGAAGTCGGCAAAAGAGCTATGCCGACAAACGTCGAAAACCCTTAGATTTTCAAGTTGGCGATACAGTTCTTCTCAAGGTATCCCCTTGGAAAGGCGTAGTTCGTTTTGGAAAGAAAGGGAAACTTGCGCCAAGATTCGTGGGTCCTTTTAAAATCCTTGAGCGAATTGGGAAGGTAGCCTACAAATTGGACCTACCTGAAGGACTCAGTAACGTTCATCCAACATTTCATGTCTCGAACCTAAAGAAATGCAAAGCTGACGTGAATCTCCACATACCACTTGACGAGGTTCACATTGACGAAACAATGCACTTCGTGGAGAAGCCCGTGGAGATCATGGACCGAGAAGTTAAGCAACTCAAGCGAAGCCAAATTCCAATCGTTAAGGTTCGATGGGAATCCAAGCATGGCCCAGAGTTCACTTGGGAACGTGAGGATCAAATGAAGGCCAAGCACCCACATTTATTTCCGGGACCCTCTTCTTAACCAATTTCGGGACGAAATCTCCTAAAGTAGGGAAGACTGTAATCCCCAGGAAATTCCGGTCTATATTTGAACCTTTCCGACATTGTAATTTCATTATTATGTGGTTGTACCTATCCATTTCAATAAATTAGCTTATCCATCCACTACATTGCATAGGTGTTTATACATGCATACGTTAGGTACAATTATTGCAAAAATAATAAATATTTATATTATATAAATGATCGTTATCATTCTATAAACAAACATATATTTATATGATAAATTACTTCTAAACCTGTATATATATAGATATATATACACCGATATTAATAAATATATAGCTTACAAAGAAAAATTAAATTATAAATTCTATAAGAAAACTAGGGTTTATGTGTCTCAATCAAAATTAATCTTATTTAGTAAATTACATTTTTTTATTTATTTATAACCTTTAATTATAACTAAATGATTTAATTCATTTTATAAAAAATTTCTAGATTAAATGATTTCATGACTTATAAATGTCCAGGGATGAAAATGCAATTTTTGAAACCTCAATTCCAATTAAAAATTAGTTACATACATAAAATAATAAAGCCTTAAAAGCCCAAGGACATGTTTGGCCAAACCCTAAAACTTCAGGGGCATGGTTGCAACATCCGGGTGAAACCCCTTCTTCCCCATTCTGCTCGCGTGGTCGAGTCACACACCCACCAGTTCTAAGACCTTGAATCACGAAGCCACTGCTGAGACGTTCTTAAGCGAAACCAACAATGGCTTTACGATCAGGACATCCAAACGAACAGCCCCTCGTGTTTAATTGATTTAATATGACCATTACTGTGCTTAATCCGTAACCGAAACCTCCATTAATGACCATTTAATCGATCAGGCCCTTGCTATCCGATTTGACTATAAATAGAGGTCTCAAATCATTAGCGACGCTCAATACAAACTTCCCATACCTGCGATTTCATTTAATTCCATCCCTTTACCACCCAAACAAGCCGACGAACACGACTTATTTCGCGGAAGTCATCCTCCTTCTCCACTTGTCCTTTCCAGGTACTTTTTAGGTCGTTGAGTTCGAATGAGTACAAGGATCTGAAGCCCCATGGTTCGGGCTTCGATCTTTAGTCTGATCAGGCAAATCAGACGGGCTAGGGTTTTGGGATCGAATTGGGGAAGATAACATCGGGTATTGCTTATCAAAAACCAAATGGAACGACCATTGGACAAGGCATTACGCCTTGGTCCAGTGGTTAGCGCGTGGTGTGACCCAGGAAACGCCCACAGGCGCATGTTCGAGTCCCAGAGGGCCGGATCTTGCTCCTTTTTCACTTTAAACCCTTTAAATACATTTTTGACATATAAACTTTCCTAGTTAATTTTATTATGTTAAAACCTTTGTAAATCCTAAATAAACGATATAAATAATTGTTTAGACGAATCTAATTTTGTTATTTATATTATTCCACAAATTCTATTTATATATTTAAATAGTATTTAAAGTTATTATTATTGATTGATAAGAATAATCATTTAAATACTTTTAAGTTTATAAACACCTACGTAATTATTATAGATAATTATTTTATAAAGTGCAATTAATTTTATGTAAAGGATACTTATTGTCTTGAAATTTATTTAAAATGAATTATTAGATTATCTAACCATTTCTACCATTTTATTTAAATGAATTAATTACCTACTGTTTATTAATAATTTAATTAAAATTGTTTTGGTGAAACTTATTAAACATTTTCCAACTTTATAAATTTATTGTTCCAAATATATTATTTTTTCATACCACATTACGTGTGTGTAATATTCATACATAATATTAATTAAAACATTTTCACATTAAGAGTTTTTAATTTATAAATAAAGGTGAATGAAACCCAATCATTTTTTTAAAAAAATTTAAATACATATGTTTTCCTACCAAGAAACTACACAAGCCCTATGTCCGGTCCCGAATCCCCATACGTTCCAATATCTCCTAAATACCATTTAGACATATGTTGAAACCATTAGATGTATAGGTTTGTTGTAAAGTTCCTCACGAGGCCTAACAATCTCTACTAGTTCGTACCATTCCCAACTTTAATTCAAGTGAGTTTCATAGCCCCCTTTCTCTTTACTATTGTTTACAAATACTCGGGGTGGAACATGTTTACTTACCATGCTTACCAAATTTAATACCATTGTTCTCATGCTATTCACTATGTGCTTTATGTCTTAAACTACTTGGTGACCATTACATGTGTTCATGCTAGTACATTCATTAACCTGCTACCCAGGCCTAAGGTAGTACCTAACATGATCATTTATAGGGGAATCCGATTCCAGTTAACACGAACCTTGGCGGGTTTTGTGTGTACCATATTACTATTTTTCCAAAACACAATCAGTGGGATTGTACTCACAAGTTTTCCATTTACTACGGATTGAATTGTACGCTTGGAACTTTGTATGTTTTCACATTTATGCCATAGTTACGCTTTGAACAGTATTGAATTACAAACACTTTTTACTTAACTTTTGTTAGTGTAAAAACCTATGTTACTCACCAACTACTTGTAGTTGACATTTACTCACATGTTTCAGGTGCACCAATTTGAGGACCCTACCTGCTCATCTAGGACTCGGACCTAGTTTAATTTAAATTATGTTATGTTTTGAACGTTTCGTTTTCCGTTCCCTATGTTACGGATGATTTTAAGTTGATGAATAAATATTGTCATTTAATAATAGATGATCATGTGCTTATGAACAACCGCGTCAGCCCCGGCGTTTAATTCGCCGCCGGCCGGGGTGTGACAATCATGGCAGATAGTCATACGCTACTAATTAATATTGAAAGTGAAAGAGGATCAAGAATTCGGGCTTCATCCAAAAGTTGGACCCATCCACCCGAATCCTGAACCATTTGTCAAAAAATTTAATTTGTCTATCCCTTGCAGGGAGGATCCCCAAACACAAAAGAAAATTATTTTTAGACAGGTAACCAATTAGAACAGTCAAAGAACCACAAATTCCAGGGCTCAGGCCTAGGCATCATTACCCTCATTGCCCTGGTCAGCTTGTTTCTCACCATCGCCAGCTCTAAGATCCTCAACAACCTTGCTAGTCTCCACCGCTTCACCACCAAATTTGACCAGAGAAGTACGCCATCCCTGAAGATCCCAGGCTGCAGTGTCAAAACCTTAAACAACAGCTTGCTCAGCCACCTGAATCCTAGATTGAAGAATAGCCATAGCAGTAGATTTCTTGGCATCATCCACGGTTTCTTGCATTTTCTTCTCATACTGGGCTAAGGTCTCTTGCAGTTAATCCTTCAGAGTCTAGATCTCCTTCTCCAAGTACTTGGACTTCGTGGCAGAAATTTCCTTCAAGTCTTCGACCTTCTCCAGGGTTTCTTCAGCATTCTTCTCCGCCATAGCCAAGTTAACATTTAGCTTCTCAAGTCCCTGCAGGATTCAGACATATTAGTAAATTAGGGATCTTGACATCATAATAGTGATACCGAAAATTACTTACCAGGTTCAACAAGGATTGCAGCTTTTTGGCAATGTCAGTGGAATCCATACCCTCAAAGATCTCCAGATCTACCACATCCGCAGTCTTCCTCTTCTTACTCCCTTAAGCTTTGGACCGGAGTAGTGGAATACGAGACTTGGTAGTTGTAGGTGTAGAACCCTCCTTCTTGAAAATGATGGCTCCAGACAGAAGGCTATCAAGATCAGACAAGGCAAATTAGGAGCTAGACTTCGGGATTCCTATATAAGATTAGAGCAGATCAGGATTATAATATTTGGTAATACAAGTATGAATTGTTCTGTACCTGAAGACATCTTGGATTCAGAATGCTGGGTGTCAAGGCTTGTTTCGCTGATGGTGGATTTAACGCAAAAGGACCTCTCCGCAATAGGTATTTCTAACAATGCTTCAATTCTTTTTTCTGTGTCACTTCTCGCAGGAACCAGTTCAGCAAACTTAGGGGCTGCACAAAGGTAAAACAAAATCATCAGAAACGGGTTAGAAACATTAAAAATTGCAGGGATCCTAGTTACTTCCTACCCTTCTGAACCCATTGACGTGGCAAGAGATCCCCACCAGGGATTGAATCTCTCTTTACAAAGAAAAATTCTCCCTTCCATTCGTTATCATTTTGAGTAGCTTTTGGGATTAGAGGAGTTCGCCCAGATTTAAACTGGAGAACAAAACAAGAAGATCCGTGGGTTGTTAGATTATAGACATGAGCTAGCTCAGGGAAACCAATGGTCAGAGAATGCGAATGATTTAACCTCTCCAAAGTAATCAAAAACCTCCAAACCATAGGTATGATTTGGGAATAACACAAGCCGGTGAGTTTGAAGAAATCAGTAATAAACGGAGGGAAAGGATACGACAGACCCAGAGTGAAAGGATAAATAAGGAAGCAGACACAAGTTTCAGAAATCATGTCGGCTTTCATCCTATATTCAAAAGACCTAAAAACAACTTTTTTGGGAAAACACTAGTTAACTTCAAAAGTTTAATATCCTGATCTGTAAAGGAGCAAAGTTCCTGATCAGAATGGTCAAGGATTCCTTGATCAGTGAAATCTTCTATCGTTTCGGCAACAATAGAGGAAGATGATCTAGTCATTTTCTTTCCCATTATCACGAAAGTTTAGAGACGAAGAAGAAATCGAAGATCAGAGTAAAAAATTTACATGCTTAGCCTTGAGAAGATCGGAATGAGAGAGAAAGAGGTAATAATGAATTTATTCTGCAAGATACAACGGCTAAATTGCATTGGAATTCAGGAGAGTCTCATCGCAACCGTATCATCATTCACCATTTGAATTTCAAAAATTTACAGATGTCGGTGCTATTGACATCTGTTAAATTTGGGGGAAATTGTTAGGGGCACTTTTACGGCTAAGGATCCTGGATCTTCGACGTACTTCGGTATTCTGACAGATTTCGGTATCCTTAATAATTAACCGTTATATCTTTCTTCTATATTGATTTATTAGCAGATAAAACGTGTGAAGTCAATTACATCCATGAAGAATTGGTCTAGAAGTCAAAAGGAACGTGTAGAAGACGCGTGGAGAGGCTTCAAACGGTCATATTAAAAGACTTGGCCGATTCCGGGATTCTCAGATAGTTAGGTATGTTAATCTTTGTATATATTCAGCAATAATATCGATTAGAGAACACACACAATTCACTTATCAATACTCAATACTCGCAATCAGCTCTGTAACACCTAGAATTCGATCAATTACTGCTCATACTTGTACTTTTTTCATCGATTTATACAAGACTAGGAGGCAAGTGACTTCCAGTCACTTCCCGAGGTTTTATGCCGAAGATCCTCAAGGATTAAGGGCTTTCCTCGAACATCATCATGTCAAGCTTTACTTTTTCGTAAATAACTTTGCATTTTGATCAAGCACACTACCTCACTTACTAAGTTTGGTTACAAAAGTAGTCTTGTTAATTTTTACCCAAACCAATTTCCTATTCTTACTTGTTTCATCTTTTATTCATTATTTTATTAAGTTACTGACTTAAGCATCGGAGGGGTGTTCACCAAGGTTTAATGTTTTGTAGATTGGACTCCCAAGGATAATAAGCAAAGTAATTGAGACTGGCCATCTCTCTACGTAAAAGTTATTCCAAAACCCTTCTAAGGTTTAAAGGTTTCACCTTTCTAAGATATTGGGCTTATACTCCCGTTTGAATGCGCAAGATCCAAATATAGTTCGAGATAGTGGGATCAATCTATGTTACAGTAGCTGACAATTTCACTATTGTTGGCTATATTTTGGACCCTACGAATATTTTCAACGGAATAACATGGACATGTTATACGTCGGGCATGACCCAAGCATTTAAAATTGACATGTTAAACATAAAATTTTCAACACATACGTGTCATATCGGGTTCAACCCGCACATCTGAACAAAAGTTTTTGGCACGACCCAAGTACTTAGCATTTGCATGCTAACCAAAGATTTACACCGGAATGGGGACATCCCCAAAGATCCTAAGATATAACCATTGAAGAGAAACTCTAAAAGACTAAGTGGGTGATTTGCTTATCAGCAATGCACAGGAAATAACCAAGAGATTATGACCTACCGTTACTCAAGCTAAACTCATCCGGTATGTTTACTCATTCAAAATTTCTCTTCCTCAGAATACATGCTTTTATCTCAATTGAGATCTTAATTTTTTAAGTACAGAGTCTAATTCTAGTGTTTTCATGAGGTACGTTTTCAAAACGTTTTTTAACCTAGAATCCCTGCCCTAAAAATACTTTCGAAAGATCCAGTGTCCTAACATGATACCAAAATCTTCTTTTCAAATGTAATAAGTCTTACCTATCTTGGATGCTCATTTCAAAGCATTTAACAAAACATGTCAAGTATGGCACAAAAATTGTTAATACCTAAGTCATTCATCAAAACGTTTAAACTATCCCCAAACCGGGGATCCTAAGTAGAAATTATTTAAAACATGTCAACCAAAAAACTCCCAAAACACGGGAGACCAAAAGCTAAATTGTTTTTAAGATAGAAACCAAATCAACCCATTGAAAACAGAGCTCAGGCCTTTGCATATTCGCCTTCATCACCCTTTTTATCTCCACCTTCTCTTCCACCTTCACCCAAGCCAGCCTCAACCTCCTGCACCTCACTTGTTCCAGCCACATCACCCCTAAGACCGGCTAGAGCCTTGCGCCATGCCTTAAGATCCCAAGCCTTAGCATCAAAGTCCTTGGTGGTAGCCTGCTCAGCCATCTGGATCCTAGCCTGGAGGACAGTCATGGTAGTGGACTTTTTAGCATTATGTAAGACCCCGTCCAGCTCATGGTCATATTTGGATTTGGCCACCTCCAGCTCCTTCTGCAGGCGAGTAATCTCCCTGGAATCATTCTCCATTGCCTTTTTCTTAGCAGCTGCAATCTTCTTCATATCATCCATCATCTCTTCGGCACTAACAGCCCTCTTCTCGGCGGCTTCAAGGAAAATATTCATTTGATCTAGACCCTGTAGTATACAAAGGTATGTAAATCTCTAAATACAGGTACATGATGAAGAATATTACAACCAACCTACCTGGTTTGATCTGGAAAGGGAAAAGGGAGGAACCATGTCTCTTAAGGTTGTAAACATGGGCTAACTCATAAACATTGATATCAAGAGCATGATTTTGAATAAGATTCTCCATGATAAATAGAGTTCTCCACACCATGGGCATGGTTTGAGCATAGCTTAGACCCGACAGTTCAAAGAACTCAGAGGTAAGCGGCGGAAAGAGATAACGAAAACCTATGCTGAACGGAAATGCAGGAAATCACACCCAAGTTTTGGACACAAAATCAGACTAAACCCTAGTATCGAAGGCTCTAAAAATAGTTTTTTTAGGAAACGTTGAGTTCGCCTTCAACAGTTCAATTTCTGAGTCAGTAAATGTACATGATTCCTTATCAGGATGCTCAAGGAGCCCCTGATTTATGAAACTCTCTACAGAACTACCAACAGCCGGAGAGTGAGATCGAGTGATCTTCTTACCCATAACTACGGAATGTAAAGAAAAGGAGGTAAAACTTTTGCAGAAATCTTACCTCTGGAAAACTCTTTTGCATGGATGAAATAAGGAGGCGGAGAAGATAAGAGTAAAAAAGAGAGGCAAAGGGGATATTTATAACCAAGAGAAACGGTGTCGTTTCATAACCTAAAACCTCATGCCACAACAGATGACGTCCTATCACGTTCCTATCTGTAGAGACATGTTTTGGTGACAATGAGCTTTGTAATAGAATAAGTCTTTATATTGTCTTTATGTTTCATGTATTGTCTTTTATGTTTGAAGTTGTAATAGTTGGTTAAGTTTTATATTAGGTGAACTTAACAAGTTCGCCTAGGACAAGTTTCTGGAGAACTTTTTAAGTTCGCCTATGGTAGTTTGTGTGCCTATATATAGTGTTTGCATGATCTAGTTTGTGAGCTTTTGTCATTCAGTCCTGTAAACACTCAGAGTTTAAGAACAATAGAAGAGAAGTTTATTTACATCATGTGTTCATTGCTATTGTTCTTGTCATATATATACAAACATGCATGGGTTTGATTCCGCACTCCGTGTGTATGACGAGTCGCTTATCTAGACAAATCCGTATTGACCCCGAGGGGACCTACACTATAGTGTTTAAATTTTTACAGTTATCGATAAAGCATCTACAGCCGTCAAAATTTGGGGACAATTGTTAGGGGTCGATTTTATGACTCAGGATCCCGGATCTCAAGTAAGTTCAGTATCCTAAATACTTACGATACTAATCAACTTTTTTCTATTGTCTTTGACTTGTCTTCACAGGTATTTAATAGCGACTTAGTCCATGCTTAAGAGTCGGAGATTAGTTAAAGAAAACGTGTGTAAAAGGTCCTCTAACGGTCACAAATGATAACCGAGTTCTCCCCAAGATAATCGGGAATTAGTTATTTTCTTTTTCTTATTTATACGAGCATTATGATCGTAATAGCAACACACAACACACTCTATCTACTCATTTGTAACACTTGGCTTTGATCGATTGCTCCATTAATGTAATCTTTACTTCGATCAATAACAAGAACAAGAGGCAAGTCTACGATTAGTCACCTCCCGAGGTTTTATGCCGGAGATCTTTAGGGATCAAGGGCTTTCCTCGTAATCATCTGTGTCATTTTATTGCTTTATATCATACATTTGCTACACGAATCAAACAAGCACACTACCTCACTTACTAATTTGATCACGGAATTCTCTTTGGTAATTTTTGGTCAAAACAAACTTTGTCACATTTTTTACAAATAACTGATAATCCAATACTTTTCACTGTAATTCTCCGCCTCAAGTGTAGATCCTCCTAACTTGTAGGTAAAAGATAAAGGTTTGAACTTCCACTTATCAGTAAAAAAAGGTCAGGTCTCCAGAAGATGACAAAACCCTAAATCCATGCCATGAACCCCAAATCTTCAACTACTTGTCACCCTATTAAAGAAGCATCCTAGATGTTCGTAGCCTACATTTTCAGGATCCAAATACTCTCAGATGTGACATCCATATCATACAAAAAAAAATCATGGACAGTTGTGAAGATCTTCTAACATCCCTAGATCCACTATTGCCAAAGAAATAAAATTTCCGAAAACCCGAAAAAACATTATCTCCAAGTTTTTGGACAATGATCCACCTTTTATTTCAATATCCTTCCTAAAATTCATCTAAGAAATTTTCTCCAAAATATATTTCTTTTAGGAATACTTGTATAGTGTCACCACCAATGTCGTCGACAGTTTCGTCTCACCACTAATCAATGTCCCTAAGTGAACTTGCGTTCAAGATTCTAGTGTCGCCAAGCACTAATGTCGTCGGATGAATGATGAGTGTCGCCAGATGAATGATGAGTGTCGCCGGATGAATGAACAGTGTCACCCGATGATCTGTTCAGCCAAGAAACGCGAAAAATCACTAAAATTATTCAAATCTGACCTCATTTAATGTCTTTTGCGGGTTTCTAATGAAGATCCGATCAAAAGGAAGTCGAAATCAGTAACCGAAACTCTGAAACCAATTAATAGTCCTTCAAATCTTGATTCCGACTTCGTTTTTGATAGAAATGGGTAGAGACGGGTTGTTGTGAGCCAAACAATCAAACATAAACACGATAGAAACATAAAAGCTACTAATTTCATTGATTTTGAACAAGAAATACATAACTTTCATCTACCCCAGGTGAGCTCCCCCGGGGTGGTGGCTCACAGAAGAACCAACAATGACAAATGAGACCAAATGCCTTATTTATAAGCTCATGAACCTTGTTTTCCAAGTTAACCGTCTCTGCTTGAGAAACCCTAGTTAGTGTTGCCAAAGCATGCCACCTGGGAACATGGCGACACTATTAGTATCGTCGGTCACAAAAACTTCGTTTTTTCTTCTGGACCGTATGATTGATAACATCATTCTATTATTTATACCCAACAGTATACATTTAATGTTTTTAGATAAAATTACACATTATGTCCTTTATGTATTATGAAAATTACGATACGTATCCTTTAATATAAAAATAACACCGGTTGTTCTTCTTTTCAAAAGATTCTATCATATTTCTCCTTTTGAGTAACGTCCATCCACATCATCCGTTTAATATTGGCACGCACCAACCACGCGAGGTGAAAAAAGACTTTTTAGCCACCCTCCTAATCCCTACACATTTAATCTTTTTTGTTAACAACCCCTTATTCAATCAGATCATGACTTCTCCCCCCCCCCCCCTTTCTTCACCTTTTGGAGCAGGGTGATTCGCATAAGGAATTTATGGCAATCCTTCGTAATAATAAGGGTTATAATATGGATTTTCACCATAATCAGGATTACGAGTTGCAGCCGTAAAAGCATAATGGATAATAATTGAGGGTACATATGGATTTGCAAGAGGTGCTAATTCTCCTAGACTTCGATATGTACTCCCCGTGTTTTCAATATTTTCTCCAGGTTCATAATCGGATTCATTCGTTAATTAAATTACAGAAAACTAAAATTACATTTAATGAAATGACATAAAGTAAACTAGTCTAAAACTGTTTAAACATACAATAAATGACAACAGCTTATACATAAGATAAGACTCTACAAGGTGGAGCATGCCTATGAAAGAAATCGCGTCCTTTTCCCTTCCCTGGCATCTATAAAACAAGAAGAAAATATTTTTTTATTTATATATAAAATATACATAAAAGAAACTGGAAATTACATTTATTTTATTAACTTCTTTCCCAGCTTCTTCACCTGCTTCCCGTGTTTTTCTTGTTCTTCTCCATTTGTTTTATCCTTTTCTTTAGTTTTATGTCCGTTTCTCTTAACGAACGATCGAGGAATTCGGTAGACGATCCTAGATGAGCATAAGGATAATTGTATTGGGGTGAGGGTTCCCTAATACCAAATAGTATATCATTGTATACATTTCTTTAAGGGTTGGTGGGTACTATTCGTGGAGGATTTCTTATATAATCTTCGAGCATAGTCAACTAGTTTTGGGATGAAGTATTTTCCTCAGAGGTCAAATAGACATAAGGATCTAAGAATTTGGATCGACAAAAGTGTAGCTCTTCGGATTCCTCCCCCATTGGTAAATTCTAGTAGATGTCATTCACTTCTGATGCCGACGGTAACTGTACCGTCTCTATTGGCATTCTTACCCGTATCCGTGGTTTCATAGTTTTGCTAGGTCCAGCTTCTGCTTTACATGTGTTTACCTGCTTTACCATGGGCAGTGGAGTATCCGTCCGCCAATTGTCCAAGTCTGAAGCTCCCGCTTTCCAGGAATAACCGGATCCATTTTTGTGGACCTGGTTTTCCTCCGTCGGGTGATAAGACTCACCGTCGAAAATTATGACCGGGTCATCGTCGTCAGGAATGACTATGGGAATTTCCCTAGTACCAATAGGGTTATAGAAATCCTTTGGTTCTTCTTCTGAATGTCCAAAGATATAAGTAAAATAATTTACTCCCGACATTCTGTATAATATAATTAATTAATTATTATATGTAAGAATCTACCTACTCTTACTCTTTAGGTATTTGTAATGGTTAAAGCTTATATACCAAATTAAGTACCTTACTTGCTAAAACCAATCCATAATCAAGGTTACGACATAGATACAATTTCTAGTATCTAATTCGCTGAAACCAATGACTTTAAAACAAACCTTTCACACCCCGGATTTTCAGACCCGAGTGTGCGGCCATCAGTTGGTACCTTTTTATTATTTCATAACAGGTATAAATCATAGTAGAATTTGATTCCAGAGTTTCCATAACTCAAAACATTTCATTTCATATTAACAGGGAAACACACTGATTGTTTACAAAACGAAGGATTTTATAAAGCCATTCATTTCAGTTGATGTCTAGGGTGTAACGTTCCCTTTCGGACATCATCGCCAAGGATCCACCGTCCTTTCGGTATATTTATTCAACCATAATTACCCTTGGTTACGTCTAAAACGTTTTAAAAATATTTATCAGCACAAGGTGGTGAATACAAGTATGCTTTTTATAATCTGACAAGACTGAATAAATAGAACAAATTGCCCATATTTGTATGGTCAATTTACACATTCAGCGGTTTATTTCACCTGAAGGTATAACCACCGGCCACACGAGGAGACACTTGTTTTATGTTAACCACAACCTTATGCAAATTCGATGTAGGTGTTTTACGTTATGCCAACAACCGAACCATAGCCCTGGCCCTGTTACAGCGTTTCATCTGTAATGCGTGCATAATTATACGTGACCATATGGTCTGAATGCTATATAGTAAATCACATTATGCGACCAATGGTTGTATTAGTTCATCGAGTAAGACCATAAATCAAATTAGTTTATGGTTTCGAAAGCATTTTAAGAACGTAACATGTATTCACCTCCATAGAGTCTCGGCTTAAATGATCTCTATGATGGTATTCCAACTGGAGCAGCACCTCTATTTAGCTTCCTAGCCTTGGGTATTCTTAACAGCGGTTCTACACGAGTTCCTCAATTGTTTTTTTGTTTATTTGGCTAGTGCGGTTTATAAATGAGGGTCAGATATTTCTGGTAGTAAGGTTTTTGGAAGTGAAAATAGCCTATAAGAATTGAAAGTTTGATTTCGGAATGTTTTGAATTTTCATGGAAAATGAACTTCTTATATAGGCTGAATTGGGACCCTAGCGGACCGCTACGTAGAAGGCTAGAGATCCGGTAAGTAGGCGGGTAGCAGTCTACCACTCAAACTCTTTTAGTCTTAGCAGACCTGCCTAACGGACCTCTTACGGATTGCGGCTCTAGCGGATCGCTTAGGAACAGGTAGCGGCCTGCCACCCATGACACGTGTTAGGAACCCTAAATCTCTCATCATACCATGCGTCATTCTCTCATTATTGCCTTTGGGCTACGTTGTTGTTAACGGTCCGCTACCGAAGAATTTTCCAAATTTTTCATTTTTAGCCCTCCATCTTTTGGGTATTTATTGTTTTGGTCCTTCTAGTTTATTATTAGTAATTTTTAGCCCGTGTACAATGGCTTGATGTTACATTCTCCCCACCTTCATAAAAATCTCTCCCACGAGATTTACTAGAATAAATCTGGATACTTTTTCTTCATTTCTAACTCTAATTTCCAAGTATTCGGGTCCACGCTTAGAATTTCATTTAACTTTGACCAGCATTAATCTTTTCTTTTTCAGTTTCTTGATTTGGAGATCCTCAATCCGTAGTGGCTGTTTTATAAATTTTAATTTCTCGTTCACCTCTACTACTTGCAGAGGCATTACCAGGGATTCATCAGCTAGATACTTGCGTAGATTGGATACATGGAATACATTATGTATTCCACTCATCTCCTCTGGTAATTCTAATTGAAATGTCACTTGTCCGATTCTTTTTATAATTTTGAAGGGTCCAACAAAACGAGGACGTAGTTTTCCTTTCTTTCTGAATCGAACTATGCCCTTCCAAGGTGATACTTCTAATAACACCATGTCTCCTATATTAAATTCAGTGGTTTTCTTCTTTTATCGGCATAACTCTTTTGCCTATCATGAGCTGCCTTTAATCGCTCTTGTATTTGAGTCACTTTGTCAGTAGTTCCTTATACCAGTTCAGGACCTGACAATTGACTTTCTCCTATTTCGGACCAACATACAGGAGTTCGGCACTTCCTTCCATATAAGGCTTCAAAAGGTGCCGCCTGAATGCTCGTGTGATAACTATTATTATATGAGAACTCCATTAAGGGTAGATGGTCATCCCAGCTACCTCCTAAGTCTATCACATATGCCTGAAGCATATCTTCCAATGTCTGAATTGTTCTTTCACTCAGCCCATCCGTTTGCGGATGGTAGGCAGTGCCCAAGTTTAGACGAGTTCCCAGAGCTTTTTGGAAACTCTATCAGAGTCGAGATGTGAAGCGACTATCTCTATCTGACACTATGGATACTCCGTGTAAAGATACAATTTTGTCTACATATAATCAGGCCAATCTATCCATACTAATGGTTTCTTTCATTGGCAGGAAATAGGCAGATTAAGCTAATCTGTCAATGATAACCTATATAGTGTAATTTCCTCAACTAGTTCGAGGAAACTTGGTAATGAAGTCCATGGTTACCATTTTCCCATTTCCAAACTAGCAATTCTAGTTGTTGTAATAAACCAAAGTGTTCTGTCTTTACTAGAGCACAAGTAAGACATTTTGTAACATATATAGTGTAATTTCCTCAACTGGTTCGAGGAAGCTTGGTAATAAAGTCCATGGTTATGATTTTCCATTTCCAAACTGGCAATTCTAATTGTTGTAATAAACCAGAGGGTTTCTAGTGTTCTTCCTTTACTCAAGCGCAAGTAAGACATTTTGCAACATAGATTGCAATGTCTTTCTTCATGCCAATCCACCAATAGTTTTCCTTCAATTTTTTGTACATTTTATCGCCTCCTAGGTGCATTGTATATTTTGATTTATGTGCTTCTTCGAGAATTCTTTCTCGAAGATCTCCAATGACCGGAACCCAGATTCTTTATTCATACTTAGAATTTCATCTTCTCCTTTGATAAGTTGGTCAAGCATACCCTTCATTCCTTCTTTCTCCAAATTTCTTTCAGCTTGAGCTGATTGTTGGGCATCTTTTAATTGAGACATAAGATCAATATGAAGATCAAGTCCTAAGGCATGAACTCTTTTAGGTTTCACTCTTTCTGCTTAATGCATCTGCAATGACATTTGCCTTACCTTCATGGTAGTAGATTTCACAATCATTGTCGCTTAAGACCTCAAACCATCTTCGTTGTCTCATATTTAGTTCTTTCTAATAAAAAAATGTACTTCAGACTTTTGTGGCCGGTATAAACTGTGAATATACTCCATAAAGATAGTGCCTCTATAATTTGAAGGCAAAAATTATGGCACCTAATTTGTGATTCGTGTAATTCTTCTCATAGGTTTTTAATTGACGAGATGCATAGCCAATGACTTTGGTTCCTAGCATCAACACACAACCTAAGTCGGTGTATGAAGCATCACAATATACCACTAAGTCTTCGTTGCATCTAGCAAAGCCAGTATGGGTGCATTCATCAGTTTCTATTTCAGGATTTGGAAAGCTTCTTCTTGTTTGGGTCCCCACTCGTGTTGGATATAAGATGTCCGATCATCGATTAAATCAACGTTAGTATCGAGCTACGATCCAAAGAGTTACACTTTGGGATTGAGCAATTGATAATATTTAGTCGTAAATGTTATAGTTAACAAAGCACGGTTTTATTATTCGGCGAGTAAATATTTAATGAAATATTTATCGATGTGTTTGATAATTAATTATTTAGAGAAATAATCATATGCGGAGGAATTAATGTTTAAGTGTTAAACATTTAAATGATTAAGGTTTACCGATTAATTATAAGTAGTTAAATTGCAGGGGTTAACAATAGTTAATGGTTAATTAGTTGGGGATTAAATGTTAATACCCTAGGGTGCAGTCAGTAATTAAGGGGGTTATAAATATAACCTTAAACTGAAACCCTAAAAACAACTTTGACTGCCTCCAACCCCTCCTTCGCAAACTCCAAAGCCGTCGGCCTCCCATCCCCGACAACGCCATCCACCGCCGTCGATCGGCTGACACCGTGAGCCGCCACTGCCGCCGAAACAGCCGTCGCTAGCCGCCGTCGCCGGTCCCGTTTGCGTAAACGTAAGCCGTTTTTCGTTGTGTAGCGGGTTTCGTGAACTGTCACTAGCAAGACGCTCGTTGAACCAAAGTGTCTGATATATCGGTTAATCATCAAAGGTATAATTATTTACCGGCCATGGTTGGCATAATTTTATTGTTTATACGCGTGTAATCGGATCACTTGCGGGATCCAGGTTTTGAACCGTTAACTTGTACAAACGCTTCCGCTCATTAAATTATATTTATTTATTTAAAAAGGTTTAAACTAATTTGATTTAAAAGTTAAAACTGGTACAATGATTCCCAACAGTTAGGGGTGTGTAAAAATATCAGTATCCAAAATTCCGAACGAAAAACCTGAAATTCCGAACACGAAATATCTGAGTTTCGGATTCGGATTCGGATATCAATTTTGGAAAAATCGGATAATTTGGATATCCGATATCCGAAAATATAGTTTTATTTTATTAATTATATATTATTATTTTAACGCCTATATAAATCACTTTTTGAAACCCTAAACTCCTAAATGTGTTTCCCATTTTGCAGTTGTTAGCGATTCACGATCGCCTCTTCTTCCAGCCTTCAGTCCTTCACTCTTCCACAACGATTGCTGTTGTTACCGTCTCTTCCATTCTTCCCGTATTCAATCTCGTCTAGTCTTCTACTCTTCTGAGACTCTAGGGCTGTTACGAATCGTCTGAGACTCTAGGGCTGTTACAAGTCGTCTTCACTCTTCATCTACAGACTAGAGGTTAGCATTAATTAGGGTTCAATTCTTGAGGTTAGCATCTCTTCAGGTTAGCGATCAGGGTTGATTCTTGAGTTTAGCCTGCTTTAATATAAGCAAAATTGTTTATCTCTTCAGATTATATTGTTTAAAATAATAATGAGATTATATTGCAACATATTATTCACATATTATATTGCTTTAATTGAATAATGGGACATTCCTTATTATATTCACAGATTATATTATCTTCTGATTATATCAAATTTTCAATGGACATCCCTGATGCAAGAAACTTTTTTCAGAATTTTAATATGTTTATACAGGTTTATTTTTTCCAGAATTCGGATATTCGCCTTACTATCCGAACCGGATATCCGAAATTTTGTATACGGATTCGGATAGTAAAATCCACTATCCGAAAATTTCATCCCTACCAACAGTGGTATCAGAGCCAGGTTGGTTTGGTACTCCAACTACGTATGATAAAAAGTTTTCAAGACAAATTCGTTCTTCAAAAGAATCCTTTGGGTCTTTTCTTCCTATCTGGTTCTCTGGAACCGGTGAAATCCTATGTTTATAAGCACACTTAACCTTTCAATAATATCCAACCAATAAAGATTTCAAGAAAGTTTTAGACATAATTCACTACACTTACTAGTCATTGGGCTTTTGCAGCAGGCTACTTAAGGAGTCATTAAAAATACTCATGTAATATTCGACTCGCCAT
Source organism: Smallanthus sonchifolius (assembly GCA_023525975.1). Lineage (NCBI taxonomy): Eukaryota > Viridiplantae > Streptophyta > Magnoliopsida > Asterales > Asteraceae > Smallanthus > Smallanthus sonchifolius. Next base: position 19,198,194 of record CM042033.1, read on the forward strand.
ATTGTGTAGCCATAACACTACACAGGGGGCGTCCAAGATTCTATGGAATCTTAGTCACTGAGGTTAAGGGTTAACCTAACCAAAAGGAACTAAGACGACGTAAACATAATCATAAATCACTGCTGATTATGTCGCGTCAAGACACAGCTAAACAACACTCCATTCGGGGGCGGTCAGCTGCGCGTTTAGGCATATTATTTATTTTTTTGATCTTATGTTTTATTTGTCAAAACTTTTTTTGACAAAAAGATCGTACCTTTTCGTTTGGTTTGATTTGGTTATGTTAGATAAATCGAGCTCTAGTGATCCATGGTTGTGTTTATTTATTTTGGTTGTATTTATCTTTGTATTTTTATGGTTATTTTGAACCCATTGTAATAGTAAGGTTTATTTTATTTATTTATTTATTTTTATTGTATTTGTAAATAAAATTGTAAACCTAACGAGACGAAGACTAGAAGACCAAAGGCAGACAAAAACGAAACTAGAAGATGTAGACCTTAGACTAAGTGGCAGATAGCAAAATTAAATTGGTTATTTTGCTGTCCCTTGACCAACCCGGTTTTCGTTTGATGGCCCAAACGAAACTGGACAATTTTTAATAGTTGCTCGATTTATATGTTTTATATTTTTGTGGTTGAGGGTTGGCCCGCGTGTTGCGACGCGTGGGGCGTCAACCCTTTTTAGTTGTGAACATTAGGTTGAAATGTAAAACGTGAGAAAGTCATATTACATAATGCCCATTTTTACCAATACGCATACAAAAGTGATGTCACATGATAACATACGAAAAAAACATACATAGGCGACGTCGTATAGCATCACATATTAAGAGTAAACAAAAAGTTGAACGTCACGACATCATATCACAATAGTTCGAAAATACATACAAAAAGTAACATCATATGGTATTATATGTTTATAGTAAACCAAAAGTTGAACGTTAAGTAATGGCGGAGACCTGATAAATACCATTAGGACAACATTATTGTTGTTTGGCCTTCTGTTTCAAAACAAGAGCTCTACTTCGTCTATTTAAAGATACAAGCAATGTGTGAGATTACATTCTAAGTACTATGTATGTAACAAAAATATTCAATTTTGACCAGTCTGATGAATTTAGTTAAGGGTTTATCCACAACGGTCAAAGCAAAAAAACTAAGCTAAAGAATATTTAGGTATGTGGTAACACCACCTTTTCATCCAAAATCTTTTCCAATACCTCAAAATAAAAAATGAGTTATAATAAAAAAAAAATAACAAATTACACCAAAATATGGTAATATTAACCACTCAACTCCAACTCTAGACTATTGTAACTTGTTAATCAGCAGTAAAGAACTGATTAGAACAATCAAAAAGTCAGTCCAGTATTCACCCAAAAAGCTAAAAAATACAATATGAAATAAGAAAATAATGTGGACAGATTATGCTTTGCAAATTACACCACTAAGAACTTGCAGACCAAGCCCAAAACCTTTGATTACCACTACAAATTATCCATTTTAGCTTGCTTAAGAAAGATAATATTATGTTTATACTTCAAAAACAAATTTAAGCTTTCTACACAAACTGAGATTAATGTACCTTGATTTCTTGACACGCCTCAAAGGAGCATAACAGGTTTACATCATTACTTAGTCATAACAACATAACCGAAAAAAATTTGTTAGTTATTTCATCCAACTTATATAAATTGTTGTGTTAAAGGTAAAAAAAATAAAAATAGATGATCTTAGCAGATTACCTTAAACAGCAAACGAACACCTAAATATACATCTGCAAAACATCAAAAACAGTTAGTTTTTTTTTAAAAGATAGATTTGCATGTTTTAAAATAAAAATATTGAGTGACAGGCCATGTCTAACTCAATGCTCTACTGTTGATCTTTTTTATTTTGAATTTATCAATAGAAAATAATATTTTTTTAAGAGGTTTCAGAAAAATCAGACTTACAAAATTTTAGCATCCACACCATCGATCTCCTTTTCTAGCTTTCAGATCATAGCATGAACCTAAAAATAGATAAGTGCTAGTCACTGAATGAAACGACTTGTTCTTTACGCAAACCACTTGACCATATATTAGATGTATAATCTGAAATGTCAAAAAAAAAAAATATGGCCTTACAGGTGGTTCTTGGACGACAATTTGTAACAATTTAGTTATGAAATGGGTTGATTTGGGTAAAGTTTTATCTTTAACAGATCAAACGCATAAAATAAAATACACTAACTAAAAATGGAATGGCTCAAAAGTCAGCCAAAGTGTTTTTTAATCCAAAAATACCAAACCGTTTAACTCAGAGAATTATCTTATTGTTGAAACAATATAAAATTTTGTAATTATATTAACACGGATGTCGGGTCAGAACGGGTTTAAATGAAAATGAAGGTGATATATTTCTATTGAATTCTTAAGTTTATTTTTGCAATATCTTGACAGGAAGAGTAACATGCTCATAAAATGTAGTTACAGAAATGAAATATCTAACTGAAAAGAAGGTGATTCATCACCACAACTTAAAAATCTTGACAAACATTTGATGAAAAAGTGATAGATAGTTGTTTAATTTGAGTCAACCCTTTCTGACCAATTGTTTAATTTTAGTAGATCTGTATGAACCCGAATCCAAATGTAATTATTTTTTACCCATTTCAACCCATCTTTTTTATTAACGGGTCATGATTGTCAGGCCTACAACTAATTAAACAAATAACCAAATCACAATTCTCATACGCTAACTTTCTAACCAATTAACCAAATCATAATTCTCAGATTCTAACCAACCAATTAATCAAATAACCAAAGAAAACCAAATCACAATTCTTAGATTCTTACTTTCTAACCAATTAAGCAAATCACATATTCTAAGTTTCTAACAAATTAATCAAATAAATAACCAAGTTAAAAACATACTTGTGGGAAGTGGGCCGTGCAAGGCAACAAGAAATCAACAAGAATCCACTCCACAGAAATCATTTTTCTTATCAAAAATACGGTGACAATGGGACCAATTGAGTGAAGGGTGAGCAATCTCTTTGACTTGATTTGACTTGACTTCACAACACCTTCTCTAATCTCTAATCTATTGTGTTTGGTCATCTACAGTCAAGCTAGTTGATATAATATCAGCTTTCAAAATGAAAATAAAATCACATATACTATTCTAGAGACACTAACAAAAATAGGTGGCAAAAATGGGCGGATTGGGTTACTTGGGTACCAGATCAAAACATACAGATTGACACGTGTCAGGCCAGAATTGCCCAAAACATTTTTTGTTTAAAAGAGTTGATTTTTGATGTAGTGCAAAGCACACGTCTTTATTCCTAGTGTTTTGTGCGTTTTTACTTAGTTTTGTATTTCTTTTGAGTCGTTTTTGTATACCATTAAGTCTGTCTTGTTTGCAGGTGCTCGTGAAGATTACTAGTCAAATCATGAAGAAACCGAGTGAAAGAACGAAGCCCGAGGATCAAAAGTGAAAAATGAAGAAAATAGGTCTTTCGCGGTACGCGAGGGAAAGGAAAACCGTCCACGACTATTTTGTTCCTCGCGGTACGTGAGGAACCTATCCCAAATGTCTCGCGGTACGCGAGAGAGCTAATTTCCGCAAAACCCTAATTTTCCAATTTAAATAGAATTTTAGTCCCATTATGAGGCGAGTTCGAAATATAGCCGTCCAGAGGGGGTTTAGAGGCGATTATGAGGAGAAGGAAGTCAATCGGAGTGAAACGGTGAAGGCTTTGAGATCCGGGTTCGTTGTTTAAGCGTTTCGGGTTTGCAAGTTTGAGTTTTTATCTTTGATTTGATTGTTTGAAACCATGAATCTTGTTTATACTGTTGTTTTTGGTTGTTTAAGAATGATCCTATGCTAAAACTTTGATATTGCCTAGGTTATATGATGAATACTTGTTAAATTTTTTATTTTTATCGGTTTTTGGATTTAAATTAATGGGTTTATGATTTTGTAAAAGATCTTGAGTTGATAATTGTGATGTTATTGCATGTTTAGATCTGATCTTGTGTTTGATTTCAATTCCTTGCGTTGATTGTGGTTGTCTACAAGTTTGATCAACGTATCTTGGTCACAGATCTTAGGGTTTGTGATTAGGGTGGTTTGCTAGACGTAGTAGCCATAGGAATTGTCTTTGATTGCTGATTAGAAGTGAATGTGTATCCTAGTTCAATACCCGAGAGGTGAGAATTAGTCGTTTAGTCTTCGTAATTAGGAATCCAAGTGTCAGCTGTCCGAGAGGAATCCGGTATTAGATGTCTAGTGATTGTTGCTATTCGTGTCATAGTTGTTATCTTGAGATTACCCCGTGCATTCTTTGAGTGTATTGGTGGACGGAGAGACTGAGAGGTAATCTGTCTATTAGGGTACTTTATCAGATTTGGAAATACTTGAGAAGTGAACCAACAATCTGGTGAGTTATTACATCTTTAGGTTCCTTAGTTGGTGACACCCTGAGAGTGATTAAGGATCCACTAGGTTGTCTAGAGTTGTTTCTTTAGAAACCTAGATCCATTATAGTTTCCATAACCGATAGAAGTTGTGCTTTGCAAGTAGGATTCCGACCTAGATGATATTCTTCCCATTCGTGATATTACCTTAGTACTTTCATCTGGTTAGTTGAGTCGACCTTAGTTTACTTCATTCATTAGTTTAAATAGTAGTGTAGTCAACCCCCCAACCAAATAATCTTTAGTCCGAGTCAGAGTCTAGTTTTGTTATCGTAGTGTCTCTAGGTTTCGATACTCGGTTTACCATTAAGATGTGCTACACTCGATAGGTACGCTTTCCTGTCAGTGCGGTCTAGTTCATAGGTTTTCTATTTATTACTTAGGAGTCCAGATTAGGTTTAGTAGTTTATTTTATAGACCGTCTGGACGACATCAAGTTTTTGGCGCCGTTGCCGGGGACACTTGGCAATAGCAATATTAACTCTGAGTTCTTTTAGTGATTTTTGGTTTGTTTTGTTCTCTTTTGAGTCTTGTGTGCTACTTGTCTTCTGTGCTACTAGTGAGTCTTATCTGAGTGTCTAATTTAGAATCGAGTCTTTCTGTGTGTCTTTGAGTCTTTGTTCTATTTCCTTCTAGAGTCTTTTTTGGTATATGCACCATACTCGTTCGCAGGGATCACCACCTTATCCAGCTTTTCCAAAGCCCGAACGAGAGCTTTACAAGCCCACCCGCGACTTTCAGGAGCGTTTAAAGGAGCTGTGCAAATCCCAGGTACGTTCTACTAGCCCAATCCCATTTCCTACTATGGGCGACGCTGACCCACCAGGCAGGTGTACAGTACACCAAAAGGCCAGTGATGGGGTCACGGGCGCGAGATCTTCGATCACTCGCCCCTCTATTCCGAACACCAATACATGGCAGATCCCACCACATGTCATGAGTACGAACACTCATGCTACTCAATTACATGGCCTCGAGGTTGAGGATGCACCCGGACATTTGTCCCGCTTCGCGCGGATATGTGATACATTCAATATCACGGGTGTGTCTAAGGACGTTATCTACTTGCGTCTATTCCCATTCTCCCTCTCTGGGCGTGCATTTACTTGGCTCGACACTCTCCCAGACAACTCAATCACCACATGGGAGGATCTCGAAGGCAAGCTCTTCAAGAAGTAATATCCACCTTCCAGGGCCGCTCGCCTTCAGGATCAAATCCATTCGTTCCGGATGGACCCTGACGAGCCTTATCACATGGCCTGGGAGCGGTTCAACGCGCTGTTGAGCTGATGTACTCAGCACGGTCTTTCCGACTAGGCGCTGGTAAAGAAGTTTAACAATGTTTAACACAGCTGCAGGAGGTGACATCATGGAGAGACTCGAGCCTGATGAGTGCGAGGAAATGTCGAGAGCTTCGCTCAAGCCGAACAACAGCATCCACGTTATGTTAGGAATTCCACTACTACTGCTAGAGCACCCGCCTCTTCTTCAAGAGGTGTGCATCAGGTCACTCCTGATACTAGCGTGGCTGCTGAACTCGCCGCTATGGCTAACGAGATAAAGGAGCTGAAGCTCAGTGCTCTTAGGTGTGAGGTGTGTAGGGGAGGCCACGACACCAGAGATTGCCCAGTGAATAATCAGGAGCATGTGAGCTATGCTGGCAACCAGAACCAAGGGTACAACAACTACAATTCTTTTGGCTCGGGATGGAGATCTGGAAATAACCCGCCTGGGTTTAATGGTCACCAGCAGTAGTATAAAGGAGCTGAAGGAGGATCAAGTTTAGGAAGCAGTGTTAACATAAGGAAGATTGAGGAGATGATAGAGAATCAGACACAGTTGCTTGCTCAGTTAGTGCAAAATGATAGGGATGCTAGGCAAAGATTGGATAGCCATGACACCTTATTGAAGAATCAGCACTCGGCATTACAAGATTTGCAATGCATAGTAGGAGACATCGCGAGCAGCTTGAAGGATAGGCAGAGTGAAGCATCTACGGCCTATAAGGGTTCTAATGCTTCAGTGATGGCCGTGTCAGTTAGGAGTGTGGAGAAGAAAGAGGTTTTAGAGGATGACTCCCACTCCATTGAGTATGGAATACCTTCGGTAGAGGAAGTGAATAAGGTAGATTGGAGAGCTCGATTTGCTGCGATCGATGCTAAGATGAGTGAAGAGCAGGCGGAGGAGGAGACACTAGAGAAGCCGGTAGGAGAGGAAGAGCCGGTAGATGAGGAGATTGTAGTAGAGAAGCCTGCCGAAAGGGCAGAGGAGAAGAAGAAGGGGGTGGAGATGAAGTCCCCCAAGATTGACTTGAGTCGTGTTCCCTATCCAACGCGCTTGCTGCCATATAAACAGGCTAGGGAATACGGTACTTTCCTTGATATGTTCAGACAACTTAAGGTCAATCTTCCTTTCATAGAGACCCTTCAGCACATGCCAAAATATGGCAAGTTCCTTAAAGATCTTTCCAACAAGAAGAAACTAGAGGAGGGCTCTAAAGTCTCACTTAGTGAGCAATGCTCTGCGGTGGTGCAAAACAAGCTGCCCGAGAAATTGGGAGACTCAGGGCGGTTCACGTTTCCGTGTCTCCTAGGAAGTTTGCCCTTACACCACGCATTGGCCGACCTAGGTGCTAGCATCAATCTGATGCCCTATTCGTTATACAAGCAGCTAGAACTTGGTGAACCACAGCCGGCGCGCATGAGTATTTCCTTGGCTGACCGTTCAGTCAAGTGTCCACTGGGAATTGTGGAGAATCTATCAGTGAAAGTAGGCAAATTTGTCTTCCTCGTGGACTTCGTCATTCTGGACATGGAAGTGGATGATAGAGTTCCACTCATCCTAGGAATCCCGTTCCTACGTACCGCCAAGGCGATGATCGATGTTTTTGCGAGAAACTCACACTCCGTGTGGGGGATGAGATGATCACATTCGATACTGCTAAGTCCGAGAGGGATGTTGGCAAGCATAACCACTCCGTGTGCATGCTTGAGGCCTTCACGGACTACCATCAAGACTCAAATCCATATGAGATAGAAGTAGGTGAACCCGCCCCTAATATAGAAGAACCATCTGATTGGGCGGTGGAACTAGAGAAGTTGCTGGAACAGCCGGACGATTACGGCGATGAGGTGCCTGATGATCTGCTGGAGATGATGGCGGATTTTGAATAGATCATAGGAAAAACCCAAGTGTGGGGAAGTTGGTGGAGGTTGTAGAGGATCCCGGAGATCCGGGGGAAGGTTTATAGGTCCCACATATAGAAAATCCCATTCCTGAACCGTTACCCATCACCATTGTGCTTTCTGAGGGGAGAATCGTTGATCCGGCCCCTAGTTCTAGTGTTCCTAGGTCTAGGCCACCCCGGAAGAGAACCCGTGCTTTGATAGATTCATCTAATTTAGAGAGAGTGAAAACCCCAAGTGTGGGGATGTTTAGAGGTGATAACTTGCTAGGATACTTGAATCATATTATCTTTGGACCTGGTAAGTTTAAGTTGTGGTGGAAGGATCGACGTGATAGACATAGTAGAAATTTGAAGTTTGAGAGGAGTATGAGCTTGACGAGGTTCTGTAGGACTGGTAGACCGTGAAGGATGCAGGCGGTGCCGGTTAGGATCAAGGAAAAGCCTCCTGATAGGCTTGCTTAAGTCTCGGGCAAGTGCCCGGGATGTAGAGTTTGTGTGCTTAACTGGTCTGAGTCCGTGACTTTTTCGGTGTTTTTCGGTATGTGTTTTGTTTGTGTCAGTTTATGTAGGAATTCATGTTCGATTCGGCAAAGGAAATCATCATAAACGAAGTTCAAGTTATTTTTACATTGGTTTTTATGCTTGGAATAGGTTTCAATTGGAATTTAGGTGAGAAGAAGTTAAGGGGTGAAAAATTTTCTAAATATAAAAACCCCCTTTACTTTCTGTCACCAGGGGTCCCTCGCGGTACGCGTGGGTGTGTTTGAGGTTTCTCGCGGTACGCGAGAGACAAAAGACATTGTCGGCTTAAATGCCCCTCCCTCGCGGTACGCGAGGAGTGGCCGCCTATTCTTTGCGGTACGCGGGGTACCCCTGGAAGTGCCTTTCTTCCTTGTTTTCCATGGTATCCCTCACTGCACACCGTCATCCACCACTACTAACCATCCACCACCACCCATCATCCACTACACCACCATTCTTCATTACCATGGATCATCTACCATCCATTACCATTCATCAACCACCGACTACCATTACCATGTGAAACTGGAAACCGTTCGTGACTGATGACCTACCTTGCTGTGGCATTCATGTTTATGTGTTTGCCATACATCGAGTATGTTTTTCTGCATCTATCTATCTTGAGTCTTTAAGTTCTTAGTAAGTCAGTCGAGTCTTTAATTTTTACTTTCAGTCTATAACTTGTGTCAGTTTAATACTGCGGGTTTGTTTTAGTTTTATTGTGCAGGTTCTGATCGCTCCGTCCGTACTCAATCTCCATTCGAGCGGGGTTGATTCTCATCTTATCTATATTGTAAAGGCAACCCGACAGTCGTTTATGCAACAGCGACCGAAATGCTACACGGTGCACACGTGGAATAGTAATGCTGGACCATTCATGCTACAATACCAGCTAAGTCGCTTCCTGTTTATTTTTTCATTTTTATTACTTCACATTGAGGACAATGTTTTTAAGTGTGGGGATGTGAGTGTCTAGTTTGTCTTGTTTATAAAAAAATTCAAAAAAACAAAAAAAATAAAAATTTTGGAAAAATGTCCTTGAAAATAATTGCATATACTTGAAAAATGATAGTACAACTAGATCTATTTGTGATTTTAAATGAATAAATAATTGAAAACGTGTTTAATTAGTGATGTTTTGGTAGACCCAGCCGATTTGATAGCTTAAATAACCTGTTTGTGTTACTTAGGATTAATAATTGAATTAATTCATGATATCTTGTGGGTATTCATCTTAGAGTAACGGTAATACTGAAACTGTCAATATAGGGTGATAGGTACCACGCTAAGTTAAAATTTAGAGGTTTTTGAAAATTTTGGCACACCACTCTCTTTTTATGAGAATAAATCCGTGTTTTGGTGGCGCCCGCATCCATAATTTCATGTACTTGAGCTTATTTGATTGAAATCTAAATTTCTCCTACGTGTCACACGTCGGGTTCCAGCCTGATTGAAACACCACTGGGTTGATTCTTATGTGCTTCATTGATATGACTGTAGTCTATGTGTTACCTTCTGGGATAGTGACTTGGTTGAAACGCCTCTAGACGAAAGTTCTTTTGCTTAATTATGCTCATTTCCATCCATTCATTTATATTTCATCTAATTTCTAAAACATGTAAATCTTAGTTTAACGTGGTAGGGTAAATCTATATGGTTTTATCCGTGCCTAGACATGATCGTGAGACGGGATTAGGTGGAGCTGTAACTTCTAATTGTGAGTCACATGGGTTGATTGATATCAGTATAAAAGGGAATTAGAACACATTATGGGAGCTTGAAAGTGGTGCTTGGGTTTAATCGGAGAGAAATACTGATTATTGCTTTTTAACGCGTGAGTATATTTTGTTAATTGGTAATTGATGTTTATTAAGTAGATCTGAGTTATGATTCTATTTGCAGTTTTTTTGAGGACGAAAAAAGGTTAAATGTGGGAATATTTGATGTAGTGCAAAGCACACATCATTATTCCTAGTGTTTTGTGCGTTTTTACTTAGTTTTGTATTTGTTTTGAGTCGTTTTTGTATACCATTGAATCTTTGTCTTGTTTGCAGGTGCTCGTGAAGATTACAAATCAAATCATGAAGAAACCGAGCGAGAGAACGAAGCCCGAGGATCAAAACTGAAAAATGAAGAAAATAGGTCTTTCGCGGTACGCGAAGAGTGGAGACCAAGAACCACGCGGTACGCGAGGGAAAGGAAAACCGGCCGCGACTATTTTGTTCCTCGCGGTACGCGAGACAGCTAATTTCCGCAAAACCCTAATTTTCCAATTTAAATAGACATTTAATCCCGTTATGAGGGGAGTTCGAAATATAGCCATCCAGAGGGGGTTTAGAGGCGATTTTGAGGAGAAGGAAGTCAATCGGAGAGAAAAGGTGAAGGCTTTGAGATCCGGGTTCGTTGTTTAAGCGTTTCGGGTTTGCAAGTTTGAATTTTTATCCTTGATTTGATTGTTTGAAACCATGAATCTTGTTTATACTGCTGTTTTTGGTTGTTTAAGCATGATCCTAGGCTAAAACTTTGATATTACCTAGGTCATATGATAAATACTTGTTAAAGTTTTGATTTTTATCGGTTTTTGGATTTAAATTAATGGGTTTATGATTTTGTAAAAGATCTTGAGTTGATAATTGTGATGTTATTGCATGTTTAGATCTGATCTTGTGTTTGATTTCAATTCCTTGCGTTGATTGTGGTTGTCTGCCAGTTTGATCTGCGTATCTTGGTCATAGATCTTAGGGTTTGTGATTAGGGTGGTTTGCTAGACGTAGTAGCCATAGGAATTGTCTTTGATTGCTGATTAGAAGTGAATGTGTATCCTAGTTCAATACCCGAGACGTGAGAATTAGTCGTTTAGTCTTCGTCATTAGGAATCCAAGTGTCAGCTGTCTGAAAGGAAGCCGGTATTAGATGTCTAGTGATTGTTGCTATTCGTGTCATAGTTGTTATCTTGAGATTACCCCGTACATTCTTTGAGTGTATTGGTGGACGGAGAGACTGAGAGGTAATCTGTCTATTACGGTACTTTATCATAGTTGGAAATACCTGAGAAGTGATCCAACAATCTGGTGAGTTATTATATCTTTAGGTTTCTTAGTTGGTGACACCCTGAGAGCTATTAGGGATCCACTAGGTTGTCTAGAGTTGTTTCCTTAGAAACCCAGATCCATTATAGTTTCCATAACCGATAGAAGTTGTGCTTTGCAAGTAGGATTCCAACCTAGGTGATATTCTTCTCATTCTTGATATTACCTTAGTACTTTCATCTAGTTAGTTTAGTCAACCATAGTTTATTGCATTCATTAGTTTAAATAGTAGTGTAGTCAACCCGCCAATCAAATAATCTTTAGTCCGAGTCAGAGTCTAGTTTTGTTATCGTAGTGTCTCTAGGGTTCGATACTCGGTTTACCATTAAGCTGTGCTACACTCGATAGGTACGCTTGCCTGCCAGTGCGGTCTAGTTCATAGGTTTTCCATTTATTACTTAGGAGTCTAGGTTAGGTTTAGTATTTTATTTTATAGACCGTCTGGACGACATCAAGTTTTTGGCGACGTTGCCGGGGACACTTGGCAATAGTAATATTAACTCTGACTAGTTCTTTTAGTGATTTTTGGTTTGTTTTGTTCTCTTTTGAGTCTTGTGTGCTACTTGTCTTCTGTGCTACTAGTGAGTCTTATCTAAGTGTCTAATTTCGAATCGAGTCTTTCTGTGTGTCTTTGAGTCTTTGTTCTGTTTCCTTCTACAGTCTTTCTGTTTATACACCATACTAGTCAGTGTTGTAAAAATCGCGCCTAGGCGCCGATTAGTCGCTAGGCGGCTCGTTAACGACTAATTTTGGCATAGTCGGTCCACAAATCGCTAGGCGTTCCAAATCGCGCCTAGGCGGTCCTAGGCGGCAAGATTCCGGCGAACATTCCGGCGAAAACCTGAAATTTCCGGCCAAATTCCGGCGAAAACCTTTGGTGTGGTTTAAAAATGAACATTTTTATAAAAATTATATATGAAAATGTGTGTATATATATTAAAAACTGAAAATTACATATAAAAATTAGGCCCCGATTAATCCCGCCTAGGCCTAGGCCCTACCTCACCGCCCGACTAGCGCCTAACGATTTTTACAACCATGATACTCGTTCGCAGGGATCACCACCTTATTCAGCTTGTCCAGAGCCCGAACGAGAGCTTCACAAGCCCACCCGCGACTTTCGGAAGCGTTTAAAGAAGCTGTGCAAATCCTAGGTACGTTCTACTAGCCCAATCCCATTTCCTACTATGGGCGACGCTGACCCACCAGCCAGGTGTACAGTACACCAGAGGGCCGGTAATGGGGTCACGGGCGCGAGATCTTCGATCACTCGCCCCTCTATTCCGAACACCAATACATGGCAGATCCCATCACATGTCATGAGTACGATCACTCATGCTACTCAATTACATGGCCTCGAGGATGCACCCGGACATTTGTCCCGCTTCGCGCGGATATGTGATGCATTCAATATCACGGGTGTGTCTAAGGACGTTATCTACTTGCGTCTATTCCCATTCTCCCTCTCTGGGCGTGCATCTACTTAGCTCGACACTCTCCCAGACAACTCAATCACCACATGGGAGGATCTCGAAGGCAAGTTCTTCAAGAAGTACTATCCACCTTCCAGGGTCGCTCGACCAAATCCATTCGTTCCGGATGGACCCTGACGAGCCTTATCACATGGCCTGGGAGCGGTTCAACGCGCTGTTGAGCCGATGTATTCAGCACGGTCTTTCCGACTGGGCGCTGGTGGAGAAGTTCTATAATGGCCTCACTTTCGAGAAGCAGCAAATGTTTAACACAGCTGTGGGAGGTAACATCATGGAGAGACTCGAGCCTGGTGAAACTCGGCTTTTGTTATTCCAATCAACGTAGATCAAGTTTGCTATATGAACAATAACTCTAACTCCTTGAGGAGCTCCGATAAGCAAAGCAGTCAAATCTTTAGAACAATAAAAAATCATACCTTTGATGATTTTGGTGTAAGAAATGATAACCTGAGCGAATCTTGCTCGATAGCCAAAAGCATACAACTTAAAATGTAACAAAAATAACCAAAACTACATTAATTACTTGAACACATGCACAAAATGAGCATCATACAGATAAATGCAATTCCATAATAGTTGGGGACAATGTTCTTTCATATGTTCATTATAAACCAAAAAAGAACGGTACAGAAATGCCTTAGTTTATAGGGGCATTCAACGACAGTAGCCCTGTATCGCTGTCAAATCAATCAGGAATGATGGATATATAAGCCATGAGATTCTACATATCTTATGGACATTGCAACATTTTATTGACAAAATATATCATATAAATGGGTCAATTTGGGTAGAGTTTTATCTAAGAGTGTCAAAATAAAAAATCTCATCGAGGTAGAAACTTGCCCAAAATGTATTTTGATACATACAACCTCATGGTTTTCCATTAAGAAAGAATTATAATTCAAATCCGTATTATCATATGTAAAATCAGATCTTGCCCATTCATATCTTTCCAAATTAAAATCTTCATCTGAAATATAATTTTCGTTTTCAATGAAATCATTTTGTTCATCTATACTAAGCATCTTTATTTCATTATTAGTAAAATTAATGTTTCAAAAAATTATTTCATCTAAATAGAATCAATATCATAAAGTAATGGGAAAAAAGGGCAAGTAACAGATTTAAGATGAATTTACCAAGTTGATATAATTCAGCAATTGCAATCTAATATGAAAAGCGGCTGTTATATAAACTTCAAACCTGAATGTTATTGACAAGGAAGACTCCACGGGTGATGGAATTCCGTGGTGCTCATGGGGGAGGAGTGAGCTGAAAACTGGAGAAAAGAGCAGTCATAGTCAAATTTCATACTACTGACATAAAGGTAGTAATTTCCACCCATTTACTTATGAATGAATGAAATCCAGGTTATGTTTAAATTATTGTTGAAATAAATATAATATATAATCATCTTGATATACTATTTATAAAGAAGTTGTTAATTTTGGAAGAAAAAAATATTCAGAGTCAACCAGACCGATTTTGGGTTGTACCAAAAAAACTTGTCGTCTTGACCCGTAAACCTGCTTGACTCATTCATTTTGCCACCTCTTATGTTATCTAATCACTATTTCTTCCTAGAAGCATGGAGAGTTTATGTTTTGTGGGGAGAAATGTACCAGAGTGTTGTGCTTCATCCTCATAATCTGAGCAGAACATAAGATCCTACATGAAAAGTTAAAATTTAGAAAGAGAACAAAGCATTTATCTCAGAAAAAAGACATTTGTAACTGCAAGGTCTCTTTGAGAATGCCCCTACAAACTCACCTGTCTTGTGCTTGCAGTCTTATGGATCATTTCTACATAAAAAGGAAAAAGAAGGTATATAACTAATTTCTTACAAGAAGATGTAAATTCATGAGTGTGCATATATATCAACATGTACTTCACATGGTCTGGAGAATAGGGTCAAAATGTTGCCAATATTAGAAACATTAGTGTTCACTGCCAGGGTCAAGCCCAGAAAACAATCATCCTTTTTTTGACTGAAATCCCAGAGATTTAACTCAAGATTTGGTTGTGATCCTGTAGAATAATCACAAACCATCAACATCGTACTATAACAATGGCATAATTTAGAGATGGCAATTTTAGCCCATTTGCAAAAATGGATCGCTACGGGTTATGTTTAATGTATATAATGTTGTTAACCGAAAAAAAAAAGGGTCAAAAGTAGCTAAAAGTGTACTTTTTAACACGTAAAACCTCTTAAATTGTTTTATTCAAAAAATTAGATTGTTATTGGAACAATGAAATATTTGTAATCTTATTATACATTTTGGGCAAAAAGAGTTTCAGGTCAACCCAAACCAGTCCAACCCGTGCAAATATTACTTGTTTTGACCCGTTACCAAAACCTAACCGAACCACCCATTAGCTACATCAAAAAGGTACCGATCAATCAGTTTTAAAATACTCACCGATGTTGTCCATTGTCAGCTGAAGCGGATCCGCAAGTGGACGAGAAATCCACGTGTTTCTATGAATTGCAACATGTGAGATGGTTTATCAATATTCTTAAATATTGAGACTTAAAAAAAACATGAACAAACACATTACATAGAAAAACGGATGTTGTAAGCATTCCTCTGCGGTTGGCCTCCTTAATGGGTCCCACCAACACAGTTGCTACATCCCGAAGAAACAAAATCATAAGCCGGAAAAATAATGTAGACTATTAATTGAACAAGCCAATTAGAAATGCACACAAGGGAGATTCTATAGAATGCTACTCACCTTGATCAAATCAATAGCTTCTAAACTTGCATTTGGTATCAGGTCAGCAAGATTAGCAGGCATAATCTACACAGGTAACAGAGAAGGGATTAAGAGAGAGTATGGGTGTGAGAGAGAGAGACCCAAATTACGCCTTTATGTGATCGATGGTTCCAGTTTCTTCCTGTTTGATAAAAAATTACCCCATGTAAAACAAACTGAGATCTTTGTTTTGGATTTTTATGTTCCTAATTTTACTGTGGTTAGTTGGTTTGTTGAAGTTTTTTGATTGATTTTATTTGTACATCTTCCAAAAATCAACCTCTTTGTCAAACAATTTTGTACCCTTATAACACCTCCTTGTACTAAAAAGGTTACCGTCATTTCTGTACATTTAGACATTGTGATGTTCACATTCAAAATTGATGTAGATTTCCTAGCTCTTCAATGATATTAATAAATATTACCACCATATATCATTATACCTAAAATTGATGTAGATTTTCTAACTGATTTGGAACTTTTGGGACGGATGAGGTATTGTTATAATTAAAAGATTTATGAATTTAAGTACATCTACAACCTTATTTTCTTTTTCAGCCATTTCATTTCAAGAACAACAAAAGCAATTTGGAATGTTTGATATCTTGGTTCGTCCATATGGGTTGGCTGTAGATAAGGGGAAATATTCTGTGCACGGTATCTCCTTTGGCCAACCATAAACAGTAGCTGACGATGAAAACACAATCTGAAATGTTAAAAGACCAAGAAAAAATGCCAAATTAACAAAATATATTATTCTTATGAACGGAATTCACAAAATAAAACAAACACTATGCCTTTTTGTATCCATGAGCTTCCATAACTTGCAACAGAGTTAAAGTACCAACAATATTGTTGTCATAATACATCAACGTCTTCGGCACACTTTCACCAACGGCCTTCAATCCAGCGAAATGTATAACATCATCAAACCTGCATAGCAATCTTAATTAATCCAAATTCGCACTTATTTATAAGCATCTTCATACCTAAAGAATAAAACAATACAATGAATAAATAAGCTTACTTTGTGGAGGCAAAAAGCTTCTCTAGTTCAGGCTTGTCCCTGATGTCCATCTGCAAAAAAATAACAAAGAAAAACCCTTAGTGTTTACTCATAAATACATAGATTAAGCCCAAATAAGTTTACTACTCATTCGACAAAAATCCATTAACCAAAATGCAATAACCCGAGTCCTTTAAAACCGAGTCACTTTTGCATTTTTCAGAACAAGAATGGTTGAAACAGTTAATCATATTAAGCAGATCAAGGATCATAACTTAAAAAAAAAGATTAGAAGTTTTTTTTCCTTTTCTTCATTTTAATGTGTGGACATGCTTCAAACAAAATTGGAACCTCCTACCAACCGAAAACTGTAACGTCAATCAATATTCCAAATCAAGCATGCAGGTCCACGTCACTTCACAATCGACATGATAATCACTAAAGGCACACTTAATTCAGAGACTAATTTCTAGATAAAAATGAAAGCCTAATTAGCAACAGATTATTTACAATGCACAATTTATCAGGTCCCACAATCATCTAATTAAACACCAATTTCACAAACCAAACACTTCAACCTAACCCTAATTGCTCAAAAACCCTAACAATTTTCAAAAACAAGACTAAATTGAACAGGAGCAAAGAAGAAAACTAACCTTATGAAAAATTAGGTTAACGACATGATCACCGGCGAGTTCCTGAACACGATTGTTAGCAACCTGTGAGGAATTATCGAGATTATCAATGACCACCGTCTTGTAACCGCCTAACAGTAGCTGCAAAGACGGTGTGACTCTCGATATAACCGGCACCACCAGTGACCAAAACGCAATGCGGTAGCGTCATTGTAGAAGGGTTATTGTGCTTCTAAAGTTTATGGGTTAAATACTTAAATGGTAATTATTAGTCTTTTAAATTTATGGATTAAGATGGTAATTAAACACCTTTTATGTATTGGTAATATGTACATTATGCATAAAAAATTGTCCGAAATGTTTTAATTTTTTTGTTAAATTACAAAAGTATCCATTCAATATGTATTATATAGTAGTAGAGATAATAATTAAACCGGAAATAGTTTTATAAAACTTTTGACACAATCTTAAAACGACAAAATTCTTTAAAGATTTCTCTGAAAGGTTATTAAATAAAAGTGTTTTTATTTAAAAGTAAAATGAGTTTCAAATGTAATTGTTTTATTTAAACTATTTTAAATTAATTAAATAGTTGATTAGTTTAAAATATAGTTCGCGATTAACGACCAATTTAGATTAAATAAGGTATTTAAAATTGGATCGTGTTGAGTGTTGAAAGGCTTTTCACGAACTAAAATAGTAAAATCGGTTTACTAAAATTGCACGACTTGGATCATGCTCATCATCGTCCAAAATGTTTTTGACCCTTAATTGGTAATTTAAAACATTAAATGAAATCCCAAATTAAAATCGATATTTCTATGCCACCCTAAATTGTGACACTTCAACTGATCTATCCGAACCCCCGGTGTTAGTGAATTACCGTGTATATGGCCCTATGATTTTGGTTGAAGGTACAGCCACGATTCCTGAATTACTTAGGCCGGCTCTACGGTTACGATTGAAGAACAAATATCACTTAAGGTCGTATTAAGTGGGCGTAGTTGAGGGAAACGTATCCAAGCTTGAAAATACTCGTCATGCCCCTCAAACCGAGAATTGTGTAGTTGACACAATCAGTAATCATTACCTACCTACATAGTCGTGCCAGTGGAGAGTGCTCAGCCATTCACTGTGAAATGGTGAACTGGGATCTCACTCCTAATTATATATTTTTGCAATTGGGTCAAAAATTTAATTAGGACGCTATGCATGAAAATACTAAAACCTTATTTTTGAATTTTGTAGATGTCTAACGAATCTAATCCCAACTCCTCATTCTCCCTAAAGTCAATCATTGAGAAGGACAAACTTGGCAACTCCAACTTCATGGATTGGTACCGAAACCTGAAAATTGTTATCAGGGCTGAGAACAAAATGTATGTTCTCGCGGAACCAATTCCAGAAGAACCTACTGCCGCTACGGGCGTTGCTCGTAAGATCTAGGATAAGCATGTGGATTATTCCATCAATGTCTCTTGCTTAATGCTAGCGTCCATGATACCAGAACTTCAAAAGAATCTGGTTGATATGCCAGCCTATGACATGATTAGGGAACTGCAGGAAATGTTCCAGCAGCAAGCCCGTCATGAACACTTTGAAGTGATGGTCACTTATAAGCTTTCGTATGCAAGAAGGTTCTTCGGTCAGCACTCATGTGTTGAAGATGAAGGGATATATTGATCACTTAGCACGTCTTGACTCTCCCTTAAGCAATGAGCTGGCTAGAGGTATAATCCTCAACTCACTACCTAAATCATATGACCAGTTCACTTTGAACTATAATATGAATGCTTGGGACAAGACCATCCCGGAGTTGCATATGATGCTTAAAACTGCCGAGATGAATATACCAACTTCTGCTAAGTCTGGTCCAGTGCTGATGATCAAGGAGGGTCGAGTCAGGAAATCTGAAGTCAAGGGGAAAGGCAAGAAAAGCTTCAAGGGCAATGGTAAAGGCAAGGATGTTGCCAAGAAACCTTTGAAGGATGTCAAATGCTTTCATTGTGATGAAGCTGGATACTAGAAGAGAAATTGCCCCAAATATCTAGCTGAGTTGAAGCAGAAGAAGTCTTCTGGAGGACAGTCCTCAAGTATGTTTGTTATTGAGATCTTCTTTCTGTCTAGCAAATCTTGGGTGTTTAACACTGGATGTGGTTTTCACATTTGTAATTATTTGCAGGGACTAAAGAAGGTTAGGAAGCTGAAGCATGGTGAAGGTTGTAGGAGAATATGTTATTTTACTTCCTTCTGGCCTTGAACTTGTTTTGAACAAAGTTTATTTCATTCCTAGTTTAACTACAAAGCCTCACAATCGAATCTATGAGATATAGGCCCATGATAATAACGTTTTATACAACATCTCCTCCAAACGTAAGAAATTAGATTTCAACGATATGTATCTATGGCATTGTCGACTTGGACACATAAACAAGAATCGCATAAAGAAACTCCAGACTGTAGGAATTTTGAATTCAACTAGTCAAGAGTCTTTTGATGATTGTGAATCTTGTTTAAGTGGCAAGTTAACTAAAGCACATTTCACCTGTATTGGTCATAGGGCTAAGGATCTGTTAGGACTCGTACATACTGATGTATGTGGTCCATTCAGAACAATGTCTAGAAGTGGAGAGAGAGACTTCGTTACATTTACTGATGACTTCAGTAGATATGGTTATGTTTATCTTATGAAGCATAAACATGAAATGTTTGAAAAATTCAAACAATACCAAAATGAGGTACAAAACCAGCTAGGTAAAACGATTAAGATGCTTCGATCTGATCGAGGTGGCGAATATCTTAGTCAAGAGTTTGATGAGCATCTTAAGAAATGTGGGATCATTTCTCAACTCAATCCACCTAGAACACCACAGCTTAATGGTGTGTCTGAGAGGAGGAATCGAACTCTATTAGATATGGTTCGATCCATGATGTGTCGTACAAACCTCCCACATTCCTTCTGGAGTTTAGCTCTCGAAACTGCCATAAGAATCATCAATCTACCTCCTACAAAGAAGGTAGACAAAACGCCTTATGAGATATGGCATAGGGAGAAACCCAAAGTGTCCTACCTTAGGGTCTGGGAATGTAACGCTTATGTTACCAGTGAATCTACGGATAAACTGAATCCCCATGGCAATAAAGTTGTTTTCGTCGGATATCCTAAAACCATTGGTTACTACTTCTACAATCCTACTGAAAACCGGGTTTTCAGTAAACGTAGAGCTACCTTCTTGGAAAAGGAACTACTTGCGAGAGGGATTGGAGAAAATCATGTGGACCTGGATGAGATCCGAGAACCACAAGTAACCGAACCCCAAAGTGAAACTGCCAATCAAGTTGAGACTATTGAAACTGAATCTGGAAATGTTCAAGATTCAACTGTGACACAAAACATCCTGTGACAACCCCGACTTTTAGTCTAACCTCGTTAATTAAAACCAGTTAAGCTTAACCTAATTAACTTAACTCTAATCTCAAGGACTATTTCTGCCAAATTTCTAAACATGAATGCATGAAACTATAGGGACTGTTTCTACCAAGTCCCAAAACTTAATCGGTTGACTCTCAAAGTCAAAATCAAAGGGGGATTTATTCTGTTTCGCAAGCCTTTGTTCAAATTTGAATTCCATAACCGAAATTCGTCCGATTCTGTAACTGATATGCACAATCACTCCATTAACGACCATCATTGACACCTTAATCGCAACTTTAATCCGACATTAAACTCAATTATGGGAATTAAGTCCAAAACCGTCGACCATTATCATATCCTCATCAAATTAATTCGTTTATGTTATCATCCTCACAAATCGACCCTCTGCACACATGCAACGGACATTTCAGAAGCAATACCACCCATCAATTTCACCGGAGTTGAAGCCAGAGTCGCCAGAGACCAAGCTTGCGCGAGTAAGAATTCCACTTAGTCATACACCATCATTTCCATATTCATTCTAGTAATTGTTTACAGCCTTAGTTTCGTCTCTATTCATAGAACATAAGCCCTATCATTATCAGGGCTTACATTATCGAATTAAACAAGAACATATTCAAGGGTTCTTACTCTTTCAGGTTTTAATCGAATCCTACTCTAAACCTGTTTTAAATCCAATTAACTTGTATCACCAGACTCGCAATCTCCTGTTTAATAATAGCCCTGTGTTAATTTAAATGTTTACCATCGATTTGATCATAATCCGTAAGCTAGGGTTCATACAATTTCAGTTTAATCGAGCTCTACTCCTGACCTGTTTTAAATCCAATTAATATACATGATTAGCTTCGCAATCCTCTATATAGTAAAAGCCCTATGTTTATTGAATCAAACATCATCAAATTGTGTAAGATCCGATAACTAGGTTTTGTTCTTAATCAGTTTTGGGGCTTTTGATCTTAAACACATCCTTAATGAAATTAAACCACATCCATAGATTCACAATGTTTTAATGAGTAAAAGCCCCATGATTTCATCAGTTTCTAACATCAAATTCGTTCAGTGTGATTCTGAGTTCAAAAGCTAGGATTTAGGGATTTCAAATGAGTTTTTAACCAATCTAAACTTGATAACTTTTCAATTAAACGCGTACACAGATTCGTCATATCTCGATTAACAAAACCCCTAATCTATTTGGTTCGATCGAAGTCAAAATCGATGAATTTGGGGGCTGGACTTGGTTCGGCTTAGATAGGGGGAGAACACAAGAAACCAAGTTGCTAAAACTATTTCAATTTGGGTTTAGAATGCGATGGCCTAGCGGCTGAGATGGTTCAGGCTTTGTGCTTGTAGGGGAGGGACCCAGGTTCGAATCCCTCCCTACTGTTTTGTTTTTAAAATCTTTTCCCAACCATTGTTTTAATATTAAATCAAACCCTATATTATTATATTAATATATTAGCATGTTTTAGCCCGGGAAACCACCCGTAGGCTCAGGTTTGGTTTGTAAACAATATTTATTATTAAAAACTCATATATAAAATAATATTTATATTATTTTCAACCCAAAACTCCAACTAAAAATAAAATATTTATACATATATTATTATCATCGCGTTCATAAACATTTTTGTAGCATTTCAAAGTTATAAATAATATAATTATTTATATTATTTACACTCGTTATATCATCGAATAAAGTTAATAAATTATTATTTTTGTCACGCAAGTTAATTATTTGCGTTACTTCGCTAAACTTAAAAATAATATAATAAATTATATTATTTTCCTGGACTTCTAGTTAACGACAAAACGTTCGAATATATTTATTATATATATTTTGTCATTCGTCGCGTAACGTATATATATCTTAATTATTAATTAAAGAATTCCTATTCTCGTGGACACGTTCGTCTAATCTTGGTTATTAGAGCGTTTCTTTAGGACGTTTATCTTTCCGTGTCGTCGTCACAAATCCCAACTTGTCCCTAATTTATGTGTTTATAATTTTAGGGCATACGTAAGTCGTCTAAGACTTACACTTATGGTTTCAACTTATCTCTTGTGTGAGCTAATCCACTACTCAATCCAGGTGAGTTTTCACGGCCCCTTTTACTGTTTTATCTTGGGGGAGAAAACATGTCGCAAACTATTTTTGGATTATTGTATTCATATGTTATCAATGTTAAAGCTAAAGCGTAACACGCTATCACTGAAAGTCCTCAACACACATCGAACCGTTAATATGGAGCTCAGCGAGGTAATGTTTAGTAGTACTACTAGGTTTGATAAATCCTACCCGCGTTAGTCGCGCTAACTCAATTGGAGATCGAACGGGTGAAATGTTAGCCTACCACATCGCCGGGGTTGATAGACCTGGCAGGAGGCAAATAAACAAACAGTCAGATTCGGTTGCGAGCGCTTAAGTTAAACATGAACATAGGTTAGCTACCTATAGATACATATTGAATGATCAATAATCTGGTAAACATTTATTTATATACTGAAACCTGTGAACTAACCAACCTCGTGTTGACATCTTTTCTTGCATGTTCTCTCAGGTCGATAAGATAAGGCATAGGTGTACACATAGGACATGCATGGGATTCTCCTTTTGATTTATGTTTTATTAAATTGTTTGGACTTTCTTGAATTATGTTTGGACTTTTGGACTTTTTGGGCGCGGGTGTTTTGCGCATTTACTTTCTTTACGCTTCCGCATTAAAACTCTGATTAATATGATATTTTCATTTGAGTCTCATGTAGAGTCGTTCAATGTAACTAATGACTAAGATCCTGGTTTATCACTTCCCAAACGGTAAAACTCCGTTAGTGGAATTTGGGGGTGACAGATTGGTATCAGAGACGTTGGTTATAGAGAACTAGGATTGCATACTAGACTATAACCTCACACATTAGTTACATGTTATAAACCTTGGATGTTTGGCACTTATATGTTATATTACAGGATCATGTCGTCAACTCCACCACCATCACCTAAGGCACCTACCGTATCGTCCCCGGAGCCCAAAAGGCGTCGGACTAGTTCTAGTGACAACTCGGTGGAACATGGTGAACCTAGTAATGCACGAGCAAGGAACACGACACTTAATTGGGGTGCATATCCAAAGATGATCCAAAGGTGGATCGAGATGGGAAATGTTCCATAGCCTTACCTTGGTTCCACTTCCTCATCCGCTACTTTACCTAGCTTGCCATGCACCATGGAACAAGCTTTTGTAGGTTTTGTGTTTATCATAACTAAGGAGTTAAAAGAGATGAAGGAGTCCATTGATGAGATACCGTACATTCTAGAGCGAGAGCCACAGGTGGAAGAAAACAAGGTAGGAATTGAGCTTTTGACTGCTGAACTAGCAGCAACGAATCAGGTCCATAACCTTTTGGTGGATCGGGTTACACATTTGGAGACGAGGGTGGACACCTCGAACCAGGATGTAGGAGGGATTCTGGAGAGAGTGACTCATCTGGAAGCCCAACTTCAAGTAGCAGACCATGTTGCTGAAGGACTTCGGGAGAGAGTGACTCACTTAGAAGCCCAACTACAAGCAGCCCTATTTCCAGAGGACATTCCACTTTCGAACGACGAGGAGGAGCCCTTCGAAGAGGAGCCCTTCGAGGATGAGCCCTTAGAGGAGGAGCCACCCGAGGAGGAACCGGTGGAGATCGACGATGCACAATCATACGTTTCTTCCGATGACGAGGATGTTTGATGATCTTTCTATTCTATCTTTCCTTTTCATTCATGTTTCGCTTATGTTAGTTCTATTTTCAAGCTAGATGGGTAAGGTTGTTCCCATTCAATAAAAGCATGAAAAGTTTAATGTTTGAGTTATTTATTTTGTAATCTTACAATTTATTTAATTTTCAAAATGTTAGATGTTGTATTTCCTTACTTGTACATTAATAATGTTTAATATGCGATATATTTCTCATTATTTTGTATTTGTGAATGTGAAGAATCATGTCGGGAAGAGGACGTGGAGGTCGTGCTGGTGGCCGAGGTACCATCAGCATGACAGCAGCTGAGCTGGCGGCACTAATCAACGATAGTGTGGCAGAGGATCTCGCAGCACAGAATGCTGCAGGTAAATGTTTTAGCTATTGACTAATGAGGTCAATTCATCTCTTAAGTGCCTTTCCTAAGCTCTATAATCCCAATCCTATATTATGCTTCTAAATCCAGGTCAACAGAATCAGCAGCCAGCCTTCACCTTCAAGACATTTGTGGACTGTAAGCCCCACACCTTTAGTGGAGCCGAAGGAGCTGTCGGAGTACTCCGTTGGTTCGAAAAAGTAGAATCGGTGATTGCCATGTGCAACTGCCTAGTGGCCAATCAGGTCAAGTTCGTCGCTGAAACTTTGGAGGGCCCGACTCTCACGTGGTGGAACGCTCAGGTCCATATGTTGGGTCTAGTCATGGAAAATGGACTCCCGTGGGAGGAGTTTAAGACAATGATGAAGGAGGAGTACTGTACTCGCGGTGAAATTCAGAAGCTGGAAGGTGAATTTTGGAACCTGAAAATGGAAGGTTCTGAAATTGAACTGTATACCACTCGCTCCCATAAGCTTGCTACCATGTGCCCACATATGGTGACTCCGTACTACAAGAGGATTGAGTTGTATATTGGAGGTCTAGTGCCACAAATTCAAAGTATGGTTACTTCATCCAACCCTGCTACCATCCAGCAGACGATCAGACTAGCCCACAAGCTAACCGACTAGGCGGTGACTCAAGGGACTTTACCCCCGAGGGGTTTGGTCTCTAAATCCACCGACAATCATAAACGCAAGTTTGATCACCATTCCAGCTCTCACTCCAACTCAAAAGGACCCCAGCCCAACCAACCTCAGCAACAGCAGCAACAGCGTAGGTTTGAGCCTACTAAGAACTTCAACCAGACGACCTCTTCAAGTCAAAATCAGGGTGGTTATGCGATAAAATCTCCCAAGTGTAACAAGTGCAACTTCCATCACTTTGGGGTTTGCAACCATTGTCAGCGGTGTGGCAAAATAGGCCATGTTGCCAAAGATTGTAGGGGTGAGTTGCAAGCCAAGCAGCCTTTTCAACAGCCTGGGTCTACAAAGGGTTGTTTCGAGTGTGGGAAAAAGCGACATTTTCGAAAGAATTGTCCTCAGTTAAAGAAGGGGGTAATGGAAACCACAACCCTAATCAAAATAACAACAATGGTGGCAACAACGAAAATAACGGAGGGAATGGTGCGAAGGGACGAGCCTTCGTGCTAGGATCTGGAGAAGCTCGTTATGATCATAATGTGGTCACCGGTAAGTTTCTTTGAAATAATTACTTTGCTTATGTACTTTTTGACACTGGTGCTGATAGGAGTTTTATATCTAAGAAACTTAGTGATATGATAAAAGGAACTCCAACTCTGTTAGAATCTAAGTATGCAATAGAGATAGCTGATGGTCAAATAATTGAAGCAACTCACATTCTTAAGGGATTTAAGATTGAGCTAGCTAGTCATATACTCGATATCGAACTTATGCCGGTCACACTTGGTAGTTTTGATGTAATTATCGGCATGGATTTGTTATCCAAAAACCAAGCCGAAATCATCTGTCATGAGAAAATTGATCGCATTCCACTCCTGAGTGGAGAAACCCTTTCCGTTTAGGGCGAAAAGGTTGGTGCAGTCATGGGCATCATATCCTTTATGAAAGCACATAAATGCCTTCGAAAAGGGCATACTGCTATTTTGGCTCTCGTTGCTGAGCAGCCATCAGAAGAGAAGAAGATTTATGATATTCCCATCGTTCATGAATTTCTGGAAGTATTTCCCGAGGATTTGCCTGGTCTGCCACCACACCGTCAAGTTGAATTTCAAATCGATCTATCACCCGGAGCAGCACCGATCGCTCGGGCACCTTATAGACTAGCACCTAGTGAATTACAAGAGTTATCCACTCAGTTACAGGAATTGTTGGATAAAGGTTTCATCCGACCTAGCTCATCGCCATGGGGAGCTCTGGTCATGTTTGTCAAGAAGAATGACGGGACTTTCCGTATGTATATTGACTACCGTGAACTGAATAAAGTCACAATCAAGAATTGTTATCCTTTGCCTCGTATAGATGATCTCTTTGATCAACTCCAAGGATCAAGTTTCTATTCCAAGATAGATCTTAGGTCCAGTTACCATCAATTGAGAGTCCGAGATGAGGATATCTCTAAGACTGCTTTCAGGACAAGGTACGGCCACTACAGGTTTATGGTCATGCCTTTCGGATTAACCAACGCACCTGCCGTATTCATGGACCTCATGAACCGTGTGTGTAAGCCATACCTTGATCAGTTTGTCATCATTTTCATCGACGACATTCTCATTTATTCCAAGAACAAGGAGGAACATGAGGAACATCTACGCTTAATTATGGAATTACTTAAAAAGGAGCAGCTGTATGCTAAGTTTTCCAAGTGTGAATTCTGGATTCGAGAAGTTCAATTCTTAGGACATGTGGTTAACGAGAAGAGAATACATGTCGATCCATCAAATATTGAAGCCATCAAGAATTGGTCAGCACCGACAAATCCGACCGAGGTGCGACAATTTCTAGGATTGGCTGGATATTACCTTCGATTCATCGAGGGATTCTCTAAGATCGCACAACCTCTCACTGCCTTAACTCAGAAGGGTAAAGCCTATAACTGGGGCGATAACCAAGAGTCAGCATTCCAACTTCTTAAGCAGAAACTTTGTAGTGCACCTATCCTAGCTCTTCCGGAGGGTACGGATGATTTTGTGGTGTATTGTGATGCATCCATTTAGGGTCTGGGTTGTGTATTAATGCAATGAGAAAAGGTGATCGTATATGCTTCGCGTCAACTAAAGATTCACGAGAAAAACTACACCACTCATGATCTAGAGTTGGGAGCTGTAGTTTTCACACATAAGATATGGATACACTACTTGTACGGTACCAAGTGCACTATCTACACCGATCACAAGAGTCTTCAGCACATCTTCGAGCAGAAAGAGCTGAACATGAGACAGCGTCGTTGGGTCGAGCTCTTGAATGATTATGACTGTGTGATCCGGTATCATCCGGGTAAGGCTAATGTTGTAGCTGATGCCCTAAGTAGAAAGGAAAACCAAGCGCAAACGAGTTCGAGCATTACAACTTACCATTCACCCCGGATTACCTGAAAAAATCTGTAATGCTCAACTTGAAGCTCTGAAAGAGGAAAACCTACCGCTGGAAGGTACACGCGGTATGGAAGCACAACTCGAGGTCAAATCGGCCGGTATTCGCTACTTCGCTGAGCGAATATGGGTTCCAACATTCGGGAACTTAAGGGAACTAGTCATGGATGAGGCTCATAAATCTCGTTACTCTATTCATCCAGATTCCGACAAGATCTATCATGACCTAAAGGTGTTGTATTGGTGGCCAAAGATGAAGGCCGATATAGCCACGTATGTGAGCAAGTGCCTGACTTGCGCGAAGGTCAAAGTTAAATATCAAAAGCCTTTTGGTCTTCTCCAACAACCATAGATTCCCATGTGGAAATGGGAGCAGATATCCATGGACTTTATCATAAAATTGCCACGAACTCCTACCGGATGTGATACCATTTGGGTAATAGTCGATCGTTTAACAAAGTCCGCTCACTTCTTAGCAATCAAGGAAACCGACAAAATGGATAAGTTTACTCGTATTTACTTAAAAGAAGTAGTCTCTCGGCACGGGGTGCCAATCTCTATCATTTCGGATCGTGATGCACGATTTCACCTCTCGTTTCTGGAAATCGTTACATAAAGCTTTAGGCACGCGTCTAGATATGACCACAGCATACCATCCTCAAACTGATGGCCAAATGGAGCGTACAATTCAAACTCTAGAGGATATGCTACGAGCTTGTGTGATTGACTTCAGTAACATCTGGGAGTCTTACCTACCATTGGTGGAGTTCTCCTACAACAACAGTTATCACACTAGTATCAAGGCAGCTCCATTTGAAGCATTATATGGACGGAAATGTCGTTCTCCTATTTGTTGGGCCGAGGTTGGGGATAGTCAACTCACAGGTCCTGAACTCGTACTTGAAACTTCTGAGAAAATCATTGAAATTAGAAACCGTATGGCAGCAGCTCGTGATCGTCAAAAGAATTATGCCGATAAGCGTCGTAAACCATTAGAATTTCAAGTAGGCGATATGGTTCTGTTAAAAGTCTCACCTTGGAAGGGTGTCATTCGTTTTGGGAAACGAGGCAAGCTGAATCCTCGTTATATTTGACCATTGAAGATAGTGAAGAGAATCGGGCCAGTAGCGTATCAACTGGACCTACCTGAAGGACTTAGTGGTGTACACAACGTCTTTCACGTCTCAAACTTGAAGAAATGTCTAGCAGACGAGTCACTCACGGTTCCTCTTGAGGAACTACACACTGATGAACAGTTACGTTTCATCGAAGAACCCGTGGAAATTATAGATAGGGAAGTCAAAACACTTAAACGCAGTAAAATCCCTAATGTCAGAGTTCGTTGGAACTTGAAACGCGGACCGGAATCCACTTGGGAGCGCGAGGATCAGGTGATGCGCAAGTATCCTCATCTATTCAAGCAATCCACTTCAAATTCTTAAGGTACTATTCTAATTTTCGGGGCAAAAATTCTTTCAACTAAGGGATGATGTGACACCTAGAAAATTTTTTTTATTATTTTAATTTTCGTGACGAAAATTCTTTCAACTAGGGGATGATGTGACAACCCGGACTTTTAGTCTAACCTCGTTAATTAAAACCAGTTAAACTTAACCTAATTAACTTAACTCTAATCTCAAGGACTAATTCTGCCAAATTTCTAAACCTGAATGCATGAAACTATAGGGACTGTTTCTGTCAAGTCCCAAAACTTAATCGGTTAACTCTCAAAGTCAAAATCAAAGGGGGATTTATTTTGTTTGACTTTCGAAAGTCAAACTCGCAAGCCTTTGATCAAATTTGAATTCCACAACCAAAATTCGTCCGATTCTGTAACTGATATGCACGATCACTCCATTAACGACCATCATTGACACCTTAATCGCAACTTTAATCCGACATTAAACTCAATTATGGGAATTAAGTCCAATACCGTCGACCATTATCATATCCTCATCAAATTCATTCGTTTATGTTATCATCCTCACAAATCGACCCTCTGCACACACACGTGACGGACATTTCAGAAGCAATACCACCCGTCAATTTCACCGAAGTTGAAGCCGGAGTCGCCGGAGACCAAGCTTGCGCGAGTCAGAATTCCACTTAGTCGTACACCATCATTTCCATATTCATTCTAGTAATTGTTTACAGCCTTAGTTTTGTTTCTATTCATAGAACATAAGCCCTGTCATTATCACGACTTACATTATCGAATTAAACAAGAACATATTCAAGGGTTCTTACTCTTTCAGGTTTTAATCGAATCCTACTCTAAACCTGTTTTAAATCCAATTAACTTGTATCACCAGACTCGCAATCTCCTGTTTAATAATAGCCCTGTGTTAATTTAAATGTTTACCATCGATTTGATCATAATCCGTAAGCTAGGGTTCATACAATTTCAGTTTAATCGAACTCTACTCCTGACCTGTTTTAAATCCAATTAATATACATGATTAGCTTCGCAATCCTCTGTATCGTAAAAGCCCTATGTTTATTGAATCAAACATCATCGAATTGTGTAAGATCCGATAACTAGGGTTTGTTCTTAATCAGTTTTGGGGCTTTTGATCTTAAACACATCCTTAATGAAATTAAACCACATCCATAGATTCGCAATGTTTTAATGAGTAAAAGCCCCATGATTTCATCAGTTTTTAACATCAAATTCGTTCAGTGTGATTCTGAGTTCAAAAGCTAGGGTTTCGGGATTTCAAATGAGTTTTTAACCAATCTAAACTTGATAACTTTTCAATTAAACGCATACAAAGATTCGCCATATCTCGATTAACAAAACCCCTAATCTATTTGGTTTGATCGAAGTCAAAATCGATGAATTTGAGGGCTAGACTTGGTTCGGGTTCGATAGGGGGTAGAACATAAGAAACCAAGTTGCTAAAACTATTTCAGTTTGGGTTTAGAATGCGATGGCCTAGAGGCTGAGATGGTTCGTAGTTCTATGCCTTTCTTATCACATAGGATATGGGTCTGATTGTCGGCTAACCAGTTTATTCCTAGGACAACATCAAAACCTGCTAGTTTCATTGGCATTAACCGAGCCAGTAAGATGTGTCCTGATATTGTGATTTTATAGTTATCTAGGGACTCGGATATCTTTACTAGATTCCCTTCAGCCGTCTCTACTTCATAGATTCTATATAGTGTAACTAAGGGCTCGTTTAATAGATTACATAATTTATAATCTATAAGACTTAGATTTGCACAAGAGTCAAATAATACTCTAGCATAAATATTATTAACAAGGAATGTACTGGTAACTGCATCCGAAATGGTTGCAGCATCACGGGTGTTTAGTACGAAGGTGATGTGCGTTTTCTGTATATATAAAAATATATCCCTTCTAATGACACCAAAAAATTGATATCAAATGCGAGTGATACAATATATATTTTTAATGTTCGGTTTAGAGTTACACAAAACCAGGTTTTAAATTTATAAATTAAAATGATAATTACTTCAACTAAATACACACACAATAGGCAAGTGAACCTATCGCAACGTAGTATCGAACCATGGACACATATTCTTACTTAACCCTCGCTATTGTCTGACCGAGATAGAAGTTGGATGAGGTTTTGTTTAAAAGAAGGAAAAAAGAAAAGAAAAGTAATTAGGAATATCATCTCATTTAAGGTGTTACTCTAGTTGTTATCGCTTGTTAATTAATGTTGTATTTTATTAAGGTTGGTCGAAGTTACTAGTACTAATCCTTTCGATAGGGGAGTTAGTTTTCGTAACAGAACAGTGGATACGGTCCGCCAACTGTTCCTAATAATTCTAGGGATCCTAATGAGGTCTCATCCGTCGGCTGTCCCGTAAATTATTATTCGGACTAGCATTATCCTGTCGAATGGGACACGCCATTTCGTGTAGCTTCTTTGGAAAGTTAGAATGCGCAACCCCCTCAAAAGCTACTTTATGAAAGCTCGAACCTAACAAATAATATTCTTAAATTAGTTATCTTTACGTGTAAAAATATATTAAATAAATATAATTTTCCTTCTCAAGGTTGGATACTCGACTCCCGCGGTCGGTTCGTCCTTGAGTATCAGCACAAGTGGAGTAAAGTTATACCGACACGAACCACACGGTCCAGCTAAGACTCGAATGACTTGTTGAATACCCAAACCTCCAATCAAACCATAATGTTAAACTTATACTAACTAAGCCCTTGGTAGCACCAAGATTTGTATATAGTCCGTACAAACTTGAATAAGCTTCACAAACAAGAAGTCTTGCTTAAGTAACTCACATGATTTAAGATTATTAAGTTGGTTTAAATATTACTTATTTTTTTCTTTTTAAGATAAATTAAAAGAAAGACTTGAAGAATATAACATAACAAAATACTTCATTAATTAGACAAAGTTCAACCAACCTAAGTAACGTAAGAAGACTAGTCATGAATGACTATACAAGTGACTTCACTAACCCTTAGATCATGTATAGAATTGATCTGCACCAAGGGAGAGTGAGTATAGGTTGCTTCTTGTTTGCTTGAATAATAAGAATCATTCCATATTACAAAACTAGAAAAGGAAAATAAAACGAAGAAAAAGCTAAAAATGGGACAAAATCGAGAGAGTTTCTTCCCTAGCAAAGCACCATGGCTTCGACTAACCCAATCTTGAACACCTAAATGCATGGAATAAGATTTTTATTTATAGGCAAAGATTTTGGGGATGCACGGCCGTTCAAAGCTCTCCTTTCTTACACGCGTGGAATCTTGCAGCTTTTATAGGCTTTGGGACACGTGTACACATTGCACGGCCATGTAATGGGATGCACAACCTTGCAAACCCCTTTGTTGACTTTTTTTAACTTTTTGTCTTCTTTTGATGGCTCCTTGGGTGCATGAACGTCCAATTGGTTTTAAGGTGCTAATTTCCCCTTGATTTTGTTTGATTTCTTCATATTTTTGTAATCGAGGGTTAATTATCCTGTTATTTCAAAAAGGAATGAATTAAGTATCAAATTCTATTGAAATGCACAAACGTGTAATAAATATGGGGATAATTATGCAACAAAAACATGTATAAATTATGACAAATCATAATACCCCACATTTAATCTTTGCTTGTCCTCAAGCAAAATCTGACTTGACTTAATGATTAAAAGGTAAATAAACCCTTATTAAACTTAGCTTAGACATTGTGACTAAAGAACTTACATTGTTTGTTGGCATCCAACTTCAAAGTATCGAACTTATTTTTATCAAAAATAAAGAAAAATATAAAAATTAAACACGTAAACCGTTCGAAAGCGTCACGCCTATCTAAAGAGAATGCTTTCAAATGACGGCACTTATATTTCTTCATTTCTCTTAACAACAATTTCGCGGTCGCGATCCTTGAAAGTTCCTGCAAAAATAGATCAATTAATACAAGCACAAAAATGAAAATAAAAATAAAATTAAAAGTGAGAAGAATAAAAAAATAAAAAGAAAAATAAAGTTGAAATAAAACAAAGAGAAAATAAAGATTTGGGGAATAAAGTTGAAATAAAACACCTAAATGCTTAGAATGAGCTTGCTATTTATAGGCAAAGATTTGGAGAACGCACGACCGTGCATTGGGTTGCACGGCCGTGCAATGCTCTCCTTTCTTGCACGCGTGGAATCTGGTAGCTTTTGCAGGCTTTGGTACATGTGGCACACTTTGCATGGCCGCGAAATTTTTGTTAAGAAAAATAATGAATCGCGACCGCGAAATTTTTTGCAGGAATTTTTGTAAGAATTTTAAGAAAATTAATGAATCACGACCGCGAAATTTTTGTTAAGAAAAATAATGACCATAAGTGCCGTCATCTGAAAGTAAAAATATTTTCTTGTTAGGCGTAACGCTTTCGAACGGTTATTACGTGTTTAAGTTTTACTTTCTTCCTTATTTCCTCTAAATAAAAACAAAAACAAAAAGAAGTCAAAACTGGTCAGACAGGGGCAATGCACGATCGTGCATTGGGATCCGTGCAGTCAGGAGATGAATTGGGGCAGAATGTTCATTTCCTCAAAACCTCACCCCCAAACACTTGTTGGATGATTTGGATACATTGACACACATGTTTTTTTTACCGGTTACGTAGATAACCGTTGATATGGTGCCACCACCACCACTTTCGGCTGCCCTAGTTGGAGAATATTAGTTTAATGTTATTTTTATTTCCAGAAATTAGTTGTGTCTTGAGCTTTGAATAAACATGTAAAGACAAGTTTTGGTTCGTGCTCGGAAATACATTTTAGGTGATGGTGGGAATCGACCACTATGAACTACCCAATTTATTGAATTAAAAGTTATATAGAAGTAATAAAAACATTTTCAAAAATAATCTTAAAGCAAAAGTCTTAAAAATCATTTGGCATAAACGGGCTTATAAAAACAGCAATTTGAAATACCGTTGAAGTGAATCAAGGAAACAAATAGGGAAGATTAGGAATCACAACTGAAAGAAATAAATAAGTTTATGCACTTTTTTACTTTATTACCCTTACCTTCCGTTTCCATGTGAGAATTTGAGTCTATCCGAGCATTATCATAAAAGCCATCAAGTTTTTGGCGCAATTAATTATTACACATTTCACATTCTCATTTCATTTGATAGAGTAATTGCTAATTATTGCTTTGTGTGTTAGAACTTGTGTAAAATATACATTTCAAGATCATGGACTAAAAGAATGCATAAAAATGATTGAGGTATTAGGATTAACCCATTCTCTTTAGCCTTTTCTCTTTCTTTTACCTACCCTAAACATTATCCCATAGTTATCCCCTTTGAGCCTAAACCTTTTCATTTCTAAATCCAACATCTCAAACCTATAAACCCGACAAATTACCCTTTTTATCTCTTAACCCTTTTAGTTGAAAACTAGCTTGGCTATGAATCAAGAAATGATTATCCTCCAAAATTTTATAGATCCATCTTATGTTCAAAGAAAGAAACTCAGTTAATATAAAAAGAAGAATTATTTTGAAAAGAAAAAGGGCAACCAAAAAGAAATTAGTAAATCGCCCAAGCTAGTGAAGAAATCTCATCAAAAGAGAATCAAACTTACTCGAAAAAATGGAGTATGCAAAGCTGATCAAAGCGAATGTATTAGGAAGAAACAGCCGACCGATTCATGGGAACTGATAGCAATGAATATTTCAAAGATAAGAAGAAGTTGACATTCTTGAAGAAAGGGATTCGGTCTTGACGATCTGACCTTAAAAGAGTGCTTAGATTAGTCACAATGTCTAATCTAAGTTGAATAACGGAATCATTTTCATTTTTATCATTAAACCAAGTCAGATACTTGCTACCCAAACTCTAAGCCAATCATTACAACCCTTTATAAAGCCCTATTGATTTATACATATTTTATTTCAATTGGTGAAGATTTTATTTTTATACAAGCCTATGATTATGCAAGTGTTAATTATAGCATTAAATGTTCTTTTTGACATACAGTATCCATATATTTAACCCGAGTTTTGAGTGAACATTTATGAGACTGTAATTTTGTGCATAATCATAGTTCCATCAAGTATGTTGGGCTTGCTACCCTCTTGTGGAGAAACACTCGAAAGGTATAACCACCAAATCATTGTTTTTATGAAGGCCATTCAGCCATTTGGGACAATAGCTTTGGATTAACATCTTATCAACACTTTACTTCTATAGGTATAATCATGCATAAGTTTGCTTGAGGACAAGCAAAGTTAAGTGTGGGGTATTATGATATGACGTAAATTATACATGTTTTTCATGCATAATTATCCCCGAATTCATCACAATTAAAGATAATATGATAATAATTGATGCTTAATCCATCCATTTGTGTTCTAATAGGATAATTGACTTGGATATGCAAAAACATGAAGAAAACACTCAAAATCAAGGTGAAATCAGCATTCGGAAGTCAATTGAACGAAACCGGACGCAGAAGGTCAAACCTGGAAGTCAAAAAGTCAACAGGGACCAATATAAGGCAATGCACGGGCGTGCATTGCCTTGAACGGTCATGCAAACCCTATTTTGGGTCCCTATACTCTCTTGTACTGCAAGATTCCGCACGTGAAAGAAAAGGGTACTTTGCACGCCCGTGCAATCCAATGCACGGCCGTGCATTGCCAAAATCTTAGCCTATAAATAGCAAGCTTATTCTACTATTTTAGGTGTCCAAGATAAAGAGTAGGGAAGGCCTTAGTGCTCTGCTAAGAGCCGGAACTCTCTCGGTTTTGGTCCATTTTAGCTTTCTTAGTTTATTTACTTTTTAAAGTCTTGTAATATGAAGCGATTCTTCTCGTTCGAGTAAAACAAGAGGTATTCTATACCCACTCTCCCTTGGTGTTGGAATACTTCCACACATTATCTAAGGGTTAGTGGAGTCACTTGTATGGTCATTCATGGCTAGTCCTCTTGTGTTGCTCGAGTTGGTTGAACTTTAATTAATTAATAAAATATTTTTAGTATGTTATGTTTTTAAAGTCTTTACTATGAGTTATCTTAAAAAGAAAATAATAATTGTTCTTTCAAGCAATCTAATAATCTTAAATCTTGTGAGTTACTTAAGCAAGACTTCTTGTTTGGGAAGCTTATTCGATTTTGTACGGTCTATATACAAATCTTGGTGCTAGCAAAGGCCGGTTAGTATAGATTTAATATTATGGGTTGATTGGAGGTTTGGGTATTCAGCAGGCCGTTTGAGCCCTAACCAGACCGGGCGGTTTGTGTCGGTAATTCTTTACTTCTCTCGTGTCGGCTTGCAGAGGACTTCTAGCGGGAGCCATGGGGTTTGATCTTGAGAATGAAATTCTTATTTATTTAAAATAATATTGTATGTAAAGACGACTATTTAAGAACATAATTTTTTAGGTCCGAGCGTTCATAAAGTACCTTTGAAGTTACAAGACATGACG
Source organism: Smallanthus sonchifolius (assembly GCA_023525975.1). Classification (NCBI taxonomy): domain Eukaryota; kingdom Viridiplantae; phylum Streptophyta; class Magnoliopsida; order Asterales; family Asteraceae; genus Smallanthus; species Smallanthus sonchifolius. The sequence goes on from CM042033.1 coordinate 19,234,892, forward strand.
TACGTCAGTCATTGGATAATCCTAGTCTGAATAATGAATCATGAGATAACCGGTGGACTTGAGACCCCGTTCAGGGTCTGGAGATTCCTTAAGGAATAGTTGGCCGACCGTATCCACTGTTCCGTTACGAAATGCTAACTCCCCTATCGAAAGGGTTAGTACTACTAACTATGACCAACCTTACTTTAAATATAGCTTTAATTAACAAGTGATAACAACTAGAGTAACACCTTAAACGGGATAATACTTCTAATTACATTTCTTATCTTTTTATTTTCCTTTTAAAACAAAACCGATTTTCCAACTTATTATCCTAGTCAGACAATAGCGAGGGTTAAGTACGGGATCCGTGTCCATGGTTCGATACTTGGTTCTTACCCGGACTATACTACACTGCGATAGGTACACTTGCCTATTGTGTGTGTATTTAGTTGGAGTAATTATCATTTTAATTTATAAATTTAAAACCTGATTTTGTGTAGCTATAAATAGAATATATTTATTACTACTAAAAACACGCTATCAAGTTTTGGCATCGTTGCCGGGGATATATATATTTATATTTCTATCTACATATAAAACACACATCAGTGTGATAAATATGGAGATAATTATGCATGAAAAACATGTATAAATTATGACACATCAGAAGGCTCGTACATTTTTCGTTGTTCCTTCGTTAGCCCTCGTTCAACTAGAACCTGCCTGATTTAGCTTTGGGCAGGACGACTTGAAGTGGCCCTGTTCCCCGCAACTGAAACAAGTTGCGTTTTTCTTCCTTTGGCAGTTTTCGAATGTGTGGCCTGCCACTTTGCAAAATTTGTAGAAAGAAGATTTCTCGAAATAATATTTTCCCTCATGTTTCCTCCCGCAGGTATTACATTCAGGGTCTGGAGAATTAAATCCTTTTTTTGTGGGCTGATTCTTTTTCTTCCGGAAAGTATTGCTTTTACGGTTCTCTTCAACCTTACTGATGACTTCTTTCACCTTATTTTCCTCTTGCTTCTGGATCATTCCATCAGTTAACAGTCCACCTAGCTCAATGGCGGACTCTATGGTTTTAGGCATTGTAGCCTTAACCATGTCTCGAATCTCTTCCTCCAATCCCCATATAACGATTTATTAGGTGGATTCGGGGGTTGAGAGATGTGGGACTAGGCGAGCATATTCGAAAAACATCGAAACATACTGTCTATGATTGACACCAACCATTTGGTGATTCAAGAATTTAGTTTCAATTCTTTCCTGTTCATTGATGGGGCAGAACTTCCGGATCACTAGCTCCCAGAATTCTTCCCACTCCAGGGCATAGCCATTTATCCTACCCTTTGCCTATATCACGGAGTTCCACCACTTTGACGCTTCGTCTTTAAATAAATTTGAAGCGTATAATACCATGTCTTCATCAGCACACTTGATAATGGCTAATACTTATTCAGTTTTCTCAAGTCAACGTAAAGCTATTACAGCTCCTTCACTACCTGCAAAGTCTATAGGTTTACAGGCCTGGAATGCACGATATGTGCATCCTCCTTTTCTTTTTGTTTTCTTATCATCTCCTTCTTAGTTTCCTCATTTGAACTACGACCATCATCCAATACTTCTTTAGATTCTACCCATTTATGACTATTGGGTTTGTTTTCTTGGATTGCTTTTATAATAGTGGGGATAGCAACTTTAATCCCCTCAGAGATAAGCTTTTGAATTTCATCTTTTTGATTTCTTTGTTCTAGAGTTTAACTAGTTTCTATTACTAGCTTTTGCCTTCCTCTAGTATTCTGTGATGGTCTGCTTTTATTTCCTTGTTTCGACATGCTATAATCAAAAGGCAATTTTTATTTATTTCAAACTTATATATGTACATATATACAGGAATTAACAAGGAAATTTCAAACATATCCTTGATTTGTAGCATTTTCTAACATTTGTCTTGATGCTCTATTCTAAGCATCTACAGCAGCCAATCGTTGATTTTCTCTTTCCAATTCTGCTACTCGATCATGTAATGCCCTTGTGTGCTCATTATTAGGAGTTTCCTCATTATCTCGAGAAATTCAAATATTGACTGATTCATAATACTCATACGGTCTATTAGAATCCTTCCTTTCTTCTCCTTCTGGAGCAGGGTGATTCTCATAAGGAATTTCAAGCAATCCTTCGTAATAATAAGGGTTATAATATGGATTTTCACTGTAATCAGGATTACGAATTGCAGCTGAGGTGTTGCAAAACACACCTCTTATTCCTTGTATTTTTGTAGCGTTTTAATATAGTTTTAGAGACCTTTATGTTTAGTAATGAGTTGTGTGTTGGTTTGTGGTCATGTCACTTTGAAGCTAAACGATCGAGAACCGGGAAGGTACGAGCAAACGAGGCAAAACGAGAAACGGTAGAAACTTTCTGTCAATACTTCGTGCCCCCCCCCCCTCGCGGTACGCGATGGGCACAGGTTCAGGAAAATTTCACGTATTGATTTCTTTGGTTGTACGCGACGGATTTGTTCTCTTGGCCTCGCGGTATGCGAGAGACCCCAGATACGCAGATTTTGGCTTATTTTCAAGGTATAAAAGGGGAGGTTCGATCCTAGGGTTTATTATTCGATTCCAAACACAAAGATTGAAGATTTTTGGTGATTCTAAGTGGGAGAAGGCTTCTAGGATCAATCGGAGACTTGGATTGAAGTTGTAGATCATAGAGTGGGTCGATTTCATCTTCCGGTTCTTGTTTTCATTCTTTGTTCTACTTTTTTAGATTTGAAACCATGATTTATGTGTTTGATTCTTCTGTTTTGATGTTATTGAACATGATGATTGGCTAGACATTCATAGTTACCTAGATTTTGATGAGTGTACGTTGTTAATTGGTTTTCTTTCGGATTTCGGATATGTGTTGATGGATTAATATTAAAGTAAAGAACTTGTTTTCGTTTGATGAGATGTATTTGCGTATTTAATCTTGATTCATGATCTGTTGAATGTTCCATATGCTACGTTGTGAATGTCTTTCTTGTATGGTTGCATATTAGGTCACTAGCTGTGTGCATGTGATTTGTTTATGGTTCACTAACGTCGTATCCATAGGAACATCGATTGAGAGTCTGTTAGGGTTAAATATTCTGCCTACTTCAATAGCTGAAAGGTGCGAAGTTTTCGGGTAATCTTTGTTGTTAGGGTTTTTAGGTCAACTGCTCTGAAAGGAGGGTTCCCTAGAGTTTCTTAGTGTCATTGTTATTCCGTGTCTTGTCAAGAGAAATCAGGTTACTCCTTGCACTGAAAGGTGTATTTAGAAAGTGATACTGAGAGGTAATCTTTCTAGCGAGTACTTTAGTGTTGTTGGAGATAGTTGAGAGGTGATCCGACTAACTGGTGAGTTTCACACGTCCCTTAGGGTTTCTTTTTGGTCACACCCGGAGAGTGATCTAGGATCCATTAGGTATTCTAAGTGTGCCGTATTCTTACAGCCCGGCTCCATCATAGTTTCTGTATCCGAGAGAGTTCCAAGGTACATGCATAGGATTTAGAGTCTAGGTAATGCTTTCCCTATTTGTGAGTTGTCCAAAGTCCTTTGCTTTACATTTGGTGTCGTTAGTTAGAGAGTTTCATTAGTTATAATCAACACAAAACCCCCAATATATTTCAGTTCTGTTAGTTGAGTCAGAGTCTAGGTAGAGTTGTCACTAGTGTCTCGTGGGTTCGATATCCGGACTACATTAGACTTTGCTACATTGATGAGTAGACTTGTCGGTTGTGTGGTCTAATATTAGGTTAAGTCTAGATTTATAAATTTAAAGCTAGAATGTCTAGCTTAGGTTTTATAGTTAGTTTTTATAGACCGTCCAACACACATCAAGTTTTTGGCGCCGTTGTCGGGGACACTTAGGCGTAGCGCATCTAACTTTGATTGAACTTAACTGATTATTTGGTCTTATTTGTGTTTTGAGTCGTAGAGTGTCTAGTGTCCGTGTCTTTTCTTTGTTTTTAGTGAGTCTCTGTGAATATTTGTTTATTTTCTTAGCTTGGTATTTTTCTTATTTCTTTATTTATTTATTGTTATATATATCTGGTGCCCGTGATCCTTTTGTTTGAGTGTCCATTGTAGGGATTTATATGGTGCGTTATTACGGGAACAGCTACCAAGAACGTTATTATGCTCAAGAGTATCAATATGTGAACGTGTGGTGCGAGGTTTGTGGAGGTCCCCATCGGGGTACTCCACAGACGACTATGGTAATCCTCATCCGCATCCACAGTCATATGAGAGTTCTGAAGGAGAGGTAAGCCTGTCCTTGATTGAAAGCCCCAACGACCTATGCGAGACTTTCAATCAATGGATGGAGGAGAATGAAGAGAGAAAGAGAGCTCAAGATGAGAAGACCCCACTCTGGGAAGACTTGCTTCAACAATCAAATGACATGCTTGCTCAAATGGTGGAGAATAAAAGAATTGAGGAGGAACAAAGAAGGATCAACGAAGAAGAGCGTAGGGAACAAGAGGAGAAACTCTATAGAATAGAGGCACTTGAATCTGAATATCAGGAGATGCGTGCTAATTATCGAGGGTAGAATTCGTCTTGCAACATGAAGCTGACCGGGGATAAAGCAGATGATGTGTTTTTTGCTACTCCACGTAGTTCCACACAAGTCCCACATCCAGGTAAGTTTTCTGACTCTAATGTCGATTGTGACTAGTTTCATTCACCTGATCCTATACAAGATCACATATTTCAGTATAAATCTTTACACTTGTCCTGTGAGATTGAGTCAGTGCAGGAAATACAGGTAGAAGAAACACTCCAGGACAAGTAAAGGAAAGTGCATGAGATAATGGGCACTCAGTGGACCCGTTTAAGTAAAGCCGAGCAGCTGTACTTCCTAGAAGAAAATGGTAAACTTACGGACGAGCTAGAAAGCCTGAGGCTAGCTAGAGAAATATAGATTTTAACGGAAAAGGCGCAAGTCAAAAGTATACAACACTTTGTGCCAGACCCACCTCCGATTCCTACACCCCAGAATTACGGACTAGAGCACATCGAGGACGGTTTCTTCAGTGACGATGAGATAGAGATAGAAGAGTCCTCAGACGACACTATGGGTGATGGTCCAGGTAAGTTTTCAGAACCCGACCTTATTCAGTATGATTGTGACATCCCTGAGTCATTTAATTTTCCGGATGGCGAGCTTGAGTCTTCGAATATACATGATACTTCACGCTTGTTCGTTGAGAATGATGTGATGCAAACTAGAGAGCGAAGACGGGTGCATTGAAGAGGGTATACCAGAGTTGGATGAGCAAGAGGAGGATTCAGAAGAGGAGCAGGTCCCATATTGGGAAAGTGAATTTGGAGACGAGTTGGGGGGCCTGCCGACTCCTAGTGAAGAAAGTTTCGACCCACTTGGCGATATGAAATTACTTGAAGAACTGTTGTATCAAGGCCAAGTGTGGGGAGGAAAGAAGAGGTGCAAGTGCAGGAGGTTATCAAAGAACCACAAATAGAGCTGGTGTCAGACCCACCACATTGCACCCGAGAGAGCAAAAAGGAAATGCCCGTAGATGAAGCCGATGGCAAGTTGCCACAGGAACCAAAGGCACCACGGGAAAGTGAAAGGAAGACTGGGCACAAGGCCAACTCTGGAGTGAAGGGACAGCGACAAAAGCAGCTCAATGTTCTATCACAGGATAAAGCAGATCGTCACCTTCACTATACATTGCATATCAGGTTTGGCCCAGATACGTTCAAATATTGGTGGACTGACCCGTTTAGATTTTTTAAAATATTTTAAAGTCTACCATCAGTGTGTGTCAAATCGGTGGTAAACCAATTACACTAAACGGGCCGGACGGGGGCGCATAAAAGAGAAGCCTCCTGATTAGGTTTGTTTCTTGGGTTAGAACCCGAGTGTATAGTTGTATAAATTTTGATTTTATTTTGAGTCTGTTTGATACTGTTTTGGGTTACTGTGAGTTTGATGTTGCAGGTATAGATCGCACCGTCCGTACTCAATCTCCATTCGGGCGTGGTCGATTCAAACCTTATGTTCATGTAAAGGGAACCCGGCAGAATGTTTGTGCAAGCCGCGAATAGAATGCTATATGGTTGCACCAGTGGAGGAACGAAACTGGACAAAATCGTGCTATCATTACCAGCTAAGTCGTTTCCACTCTACTATTTGTGTTTATTTTTTAGTCTTTGTTTTTATTTTTCATTGTTTTTTGGTTCACATTGAGGAAAATGTGTCGTTCAAGTGTGGGGATGGGAAACTTCTTGAGTCTAGTATGTTTAGTTTGTTTTTCTTTTATAAAAAGTCAAAAATACCTGGATTTGCAAACAAAAAAATTAAAAAATATCCTTTGAATTAGAGTTTTGCAAACAAAATGGAAGATGATAGGTATAACAGGATCTGCTTTTGAGAGTTTAAATGAATAAATGATAGAAAACGCGTATAATCTGTGATGTTTTGGTAGACGCACCCGATTTGAAAGCTTAAATATCATGTGCGTGTTAATTAGGGTAATTAAATGAATTAAATCATGAAATCTTATGGGTTATCATCTTAGGGTGTCGGTAATACTGAAACTGTCAACATAGGGTGATAGGTACCACCTTAAGCTAGAATTTAGAGATTTTTGAAATTTCTTGGCACATCACTCTCTTTTTATGAAAATAAATCCTAGTCTGGTGGCGCCCGCATCCATAATTCCATTTAATAATGAGTATAATTAATCGATTGAGAAGCTTGAGTTTTGAAATACGTGTTACCCTCCGGGATCGCGACTTGGTTGATACACCAATGGGTTGGGACTTAAGTGATCAATGTTTTGAATAAATAAGATTGATTTATGTGTTTCCCACGGGGATAGTGACTCTATGGATACGCCTCTAAGTTGATTTCTTATGTGCTTAATTGATAAACTGCAGCCTATGTGCTACCTTCTGGGATGGTAACCTGGGAGATGCACCACTAGGTGAGGTTGATTCATATGCTTAATAATGCTCATTAACAATTCATTCCATTCTTTCATCTTAATTTTTAAAACCTATAAATCATAGTTTAACGTGGTGGGAGAAATCTATACGGTTTAACCCGTGCCTAGACATGACCGTGAGACGGGAATAGGTAAAACTATAGCTTTTAAGTGTGGGACCAATAGACTGATTGATATGCTTGGTAATGTAGAATTTAGAACACAATTGAGGGCTTGATAGTTGGTGCTTGGGTTTAATCGGATAGAAATATTGTTGCATTTTAACGGGTGATTATGTCTGTGCTAATGAATTTATAAGATTGTTAAAGCTTGTGTTCCAGTTGTGATTCCATTGCAGAGATCTTTTTCGAGGACGAAAAAGGGTTAAGTGTGGGGATGTTTGATGTATTGCAAAACACACCTCTTATTCCTTGTATTTTCGTAGCGTTTTAATATAGTTTTAGATTCGTTTAGAGTCCTTTATGTTTAGTACTGAGTTGTGTGTTCGTTTGTAGGTGATCGTGTCACTTTGAAGCTAAAACGATCGAGAACCGGGAAGGTACGAGCAAACGAGAAACGGCAGAAACTTTCTGTCAATGCTTCCCTCTCGCGCAACGCGAGCCACAGGTGCCCCCCCTCCCCCCGCGGTACACGAGGGGCACAGTTTCAGGAAAATTTCGCGTGTTGATTTCTTTTGCGGTACGCGAGGGATTTGTTCTCTGGGCCTTGCGGTACGCGAGAGACCCCAGATATGCAGATTTTGGCCTATTTTCAAGGTATAAAAGGGGAGGTTCGATCCTAGGGTTTATTATTTGATTCCAGGAGCAAATCTTGAAGATTTTTGGTGATTATAAGTGGGAGAAGGCTTCTAGGATCAATCGGAGACTTGGATTGAAGTTGGAGATCATAGAGTGGGTCGATATCATCTTCCGGTTCTTGTTTTCTTTCTTTGTTCTACTTTTATAGATTTGAAACCATGATTTATGTGTTTGATTCTTCTGTTTTGATGTTATTGAACATGATGATTGGCTAGACTTTCATAGCTACCTAGATTTTGATGATTATGCGTTGTTAATTGGTTTTCTTTCGGATTTCGGACATTTGTTGATGGATTAATATTAAAGTAAAGAACTTGTTTTCGTTTGATGATATGTATTTGCGTATTTAATCTTGATTCATGGTCTGTTGAATGTTCCATATGCTACTTTGTGAATGTATTTCATGTATGGTTTGCATATTATTTCACTAGCTGTGTGCATGTGATTTGTTTATGGTTCACTAACGTCGTATCCATAGGAACATCGATTGAGAGTCTGTTAGGGTTAAGTATTCTGTCTACTTCAATAGCTAAAAGGTGCGAAGTTGTCGGGTAATCTTTGGTGTTAGGGTTTTTAGGTCAACTGCTCTGAAAGGAGGGTTCCCTAGAGTTTCTTAGCGTCATTGTTATTCCGTGTCTTGTCAAGAGAAATCAGGTTACTCCTTGCACTGAAAGGTGTATTGAGAAAGTGAGACTGGGAGGTAATCTTTCTAGCGAGTACTTTAGTGTTGTTGGAGATAGCTGAGAGGTGATCCGACTAACTGGTTAGTTTCACACGTCCCTTAGGGTTTCTTTTTGGTCACACACAGAGAGTGAACTGGGATCTATTAGGTATTCTAAGTGTGTCGTATTCTAAGAGCCCGGTTCCATCATAGTTTCTGTATCCGAGAGAGTTCCAAGGTACATGCATAGGATTCAGAGTCTAGGTAGTGGTTTCCCTATTTGTGATTTATCCAAAGTCCTTTGCTTTACATTTGGTGTCGTTAGTTAGAGAGTTCTATTAGTTATAATCAACACAAAACCCCCCAATATATTTCAGTTCAGTTAGTTGAGTCAGAGTCTAGGTAGAGTTGTCACTAGTGTCTCGTGGGTTCGATAACCGGACTTTATTAGACTTTGCTACATTGATCGGTACACTTGCCGGTTGTGTGGTCTAGTATTAGGTTGAGTCTAGATTTATAAATTTAAAGCTAGAGTGTCTAGGTTAGGTTTTATATTTAGTTTTTATAGACCGTCCAGCACACATCAGCAGCCGTAAGAGCATAATGGAAACTAATTGAGGGTACATATGGATTTGCAGGAGGTGCTAATTCTCCTAGACTTCGATATGTACTCCCCGTGTTTTTAGTATTTTCTTCAGGTTCATAATCGGATTCGTTTGTTAACTGAAATTCATAGCCAGGTGGAGCATGCCTATGAAGGAAATCGCGTCCTTTTCCCTTCCCTGGCATCTATGAAACAAGAAGAAAATACTTTTTATTTATACATAAAATATACATAAAAGAAACTGAAAATTACATTTATTTTATTAACTTCTTTCCCTCACCTTTTTCCCATATTTTGCTCGTTCTTCTCCATTTGTTTTATCCTTTTCTTTAGTTTTATGATTCTTTTCTTACCTCGTCTGTTTCTCTTAACGAATGGTCAAGGAATTCGATAGGCGACCCTAGATGAGAAGAAGGATAATTGTACTGGGTGGGCGTTCCCTAATACCAAAGAGTATATCATTGTATACATTTCTCTAAGGGTCGGTGGGTACTATTCGTGGATGATTATTTATATAATCTTCGAGCATAGTCATCGAGTTTTGGGAAGAAGTAGTTTACTTAGAGGTCGAATAGATATAAAGATCTAAGAATTCGGATGGACAAAAATGTAGCTCTTCGGATTCCTCCCCCATTGGTAAATTTCGGTAGATGTCATTCATTTCTGATGCCGACGGTAACTGTACCGTCCCTGTTGGCAGTCTTACCCACATCCGTGGTTTCATAGTTTTGCTAGGTCCAGCTTCTGCTTTACCTGTGTTTACCTGATTTACCATGGGAGGTGGAGTATCTGTCCGCCAGTTGTCCAAGTCCGAAGCTCCCGCTTTCCAGGAATAACTGGATCCATTTTTATGGACCTGGTTTTCCTCCATCGGGTGATCAGACTCACCGTCAGAAATTATGACCGGGTCATCGTCATCAGGAATGACTATGGGAATTTCCCTAGTACCAATAGGATTATAGAATTTCCTTGGTTCTTCTTTGGAATGTCCAAAGATATAAGTAAAATAATTTACTCCCGACATTCTTTATAATAATTACTTAATCTACCTACTCTTACTAAGTAGTGTAACGTCCCAGAAATCCATAAATCTAATTAAACGGGCAGTGGGCGACCCGAATCTTTATTGAAGTGTAGTGAGGGGCATAAACTGCCACTATAGAAGCGTTTAACTCATGTAACTGAACCAGATAACCATTAGAAGACATAGTTGTGACAGTAACACTATCTTAGGTAATATAGATTATGTGAATGTATATGCAATGTGAATGATGTGATGTGAACTATATGAGCCTGTAGTTATAGTCTAAGTACACTAAATGTAACTTAGTTCTCTATAACCAGGGCTCTGATACCAATCTATCACACCCTGGAATTCCATAGCGGGTTACCCGTGGGTTGTGACTGTCAAGGATCATCGGTCCCGGTCATTTCGAATGACCTCTAAATGGTTTTTGAAAAGACATCCCGTTTAAACATCATTCAACGTTTATAAGTAATACAGAGTTTGAAAATACGGAATGTAATGTGTGGAAGCAACAGTAAATGTATCAAAATATAGAAGCATAACATTTAGGTTCCCATAAACCTAAACTTGTAATGAAAAACATGAAATGAGACTCCAGACATACAATCCTTGTCCTTGTATGAGTGCTTAGCGACCTGAGATAAACATGCTTAAAAGTGTCAACACGGGGTTGGTGAGTTCATAGGTTTAAGTAACAGTAAAGATGTGAAAATAGTGCAACATTAAATGTATACCAGTGATTCGATTATTGATCAGACAATAAACATTAATAATATAAGCAATCTCCGAAACCGAAGCTAACGAAAAGGATGCTGAAACTTGCATTTTGCCTCTTACGTGCCCAGCACGCATTAGATTAGGTCAATGATGCACCCGTTAGACCTCCGGTCTAAGTTAGTGCGACTAACCCGGGTAGGGGTGGTTAAACCCAATAGTACTATTCATGATTACCTCGCTTGAGAAATAATTAACGGTTCGATTATGAGAGGACTTTACGTGCGGGAAATGCACCCACTTATATATTAACGCGAAATCAAAGTAATCGCCATATGACTATGAAAGTAAGTTTGAGCATGTATCTCCCCCAATGGAAAAATAAGTAAAATGGGGCTGTGAAAACTCACCTGGGAATGAGGTGAATGAAGTATGAAAAGAAACTATGAGAATCCTAGCAAGTCCGGACAACTAGAAATATTAAGGCTATAAGGTCTATGAAAGGTAAATGCGGTTAATGTGACCACATTCATACAAACGACTCAATGTTGAAAGATTACATTGACGTTTTAAAAAGGTTTGACCAAGGTTTGACCAATGTTGACCAAGTGTGACACGACGACCCGTTGGTGACATATGGTGAAGACATGTACAAGTAACACATAAGTAACACCTTATGACATAACACACATGTTTCAAGTAATTGCATAAGTAAGTAACACATACTAAGTAACATAGTTGCATAAGTTCATAACATAGATGGTAACACATAGTCTTAAGTAATTTCATAAGTAAGTAACACATACTAAGTAACATAGTTGCATAAGTTCATAACATAGATGGTAACACATAGTCTTAAGTAATTTCATAAGTAAGTAACACATACTAAGTAACATAGTTGCATATTTTCATAACATAGATGGTAACACATAGTCTTAAGTAATTGAATAACTAAGTAACACATACTAAGTAACATAGTTGCATAAGTTCATAACATAGATGGTAACACATAGTCTTAAGTAATTTCATAAGTAAGTAACACATACTAAGTAACATATTTGCATATGTTCATAACATAGATGGTAACACATAGTCTTAAGTAATTGCATAAGTAAGTAACACATACTAAGTAACATAGCATTTGTACAACCTTAGAACATATTCCATACATGTTAAAAAATTATCCACATAAATCATGCTATTGTACCAGTCATCTAATAATACCATTTCAACCCATTTGAACAAACAACATAACTTGACATTTTGGTACTATAATTTATGACAAAGTTTCCCTTTCTGGACAATTAGGGTTTTAGTACCCTTTATGTATCATAGCTCAAATAAACAAACTCTACATGAAATTAACATAATGCAATGTTACTAACATGGTTTTATTCATTTACATTCCATTTAAAGCAAAGATGAAGTTTCCAAACCAATAAAGTTTCCTTTATTAGTAAGGTCTTCCAAAACGGGTCATAGCAACACTTTAAATCACATATTCTTTCATAAATCATCTAAACATATGATAACAATGCTATTAAACCTATTTTAGACCTTTATAGCATGCAAACACAAAATATGTTCCAATAAAGTTTCTTTTTTAGGAAAGTTGTCAAACGACCTCCTACACATGTGTAACTTCAAATATCCCTAAATATCATGTTAATAGGTATTATAGAACCATTTTAGCATGTTATTATCCATTATAACTCAATAACTCAAAATCCAAAACAATGAAGTTTCTATTTATAGAAACGACTCCAAATTATGCAACCAAAACATTTCAACAACAAAAATCATATTTCTCATCTATTCTAACATTACTAGAAACATACAAACCATCAAACACATCATATGAACATAAATACAAATCTAGATGTAATAAAGTTTCCTTAAATAGAAAGGAGCATATAACACATCAAACAACACTTTTCAAGCATCAATATGTACCAACTTGAAATAAAAACTCTTTATCTTTGAAAACCTTGAATAAAATATAGTTTAAAGACACAAAACATGGATTTTGTTTGGATGAGTGGTTCATACCATATTAGGGCCGAAAATATGAAGAAAAAAAATGGATGAAATGCTTACAAATCAAAGTTTGATGATGAAATGGTTATTCTCTTGCCTTGTATCACCTTGAATCACCTTGGAATGGATTTAGAAGCTTGAAATGGATTTAGAAGCTTGAAATGGATGAACAAAGTTTTAAAGAGTAGAGGAGAGGGGAGGGGGAAGTGGCGGCTGAAACTTAGTGTGGGGGCTAGGGTTTTGTAAAGTGTGATAGTTAGGTTAAGGATGGTATTTATAAGGGAGGGTTTAAGGGCTTTCTTGTAAGAGTTGGGCTTTTTTTTTATAAAAGTTGGGCCTCATTATAAAATAATTAGATTTTATAAAATTTATTAACTTAAAAAGCTGAAGTAAATAGTTTATAATGTAAAACATGTTAACTTTGTAAACTCTCATTTGAAATTGTCGGTGCATATCGCGTATCCGCTAGACTGCGCTAAAAATGAAAGTTTCTCTAAAAATTCCAAAAAAATTAATCTAAACACGAAATATTAAATCACAGTATTACATATAATTTTTACAAACCAAATATATGTATAAATATTATTTTTATAATTCACCAACGTTCGTGTGCCAGGACGTGTGTGTGACCCGGTAATCCGCCCGATTACCGCATGTATTGAAATGAAATGAATGGACTTGCTATGTGAAATAAGTATTTAATTACTCTATAATTAAGTATTATGCATGTGAATCCAAGTAATAGTCGGGTATGGATATTAACCTGAATTTGTCGGGTATCACAAACGAACATGAGCACATGTCTCGTTCGTTTATTTACGTTCTTTTATGTTTGTTTATTTACGCTCATTTATGTTCGTTCGTTTATGTCCGTTCGTTTATGTCCGTTCGTTTAAATATTAATACTACATTTCAAATACATAATATCAATATATATGTTTGTTCGTTTAAATATTAATGCAAAACCCATTTATACTTTTTTAATTTATAAGATAACTATAATATATATATATATATACACACACACACAAAACCCATTTATATTTTTTAAACATGGATGATGGATTTTCGGATGAAACATGGATGGTGGATGAATCATCATGGATTTTCGGTTGAATCGTCTACATTTAAACGAATAATTTATATTTCTTTTTGGATGATCGTGATGTATTAGACATGTTCGTTGGTGTTAGTTTATGTTCGCTTGTGTTCGTTTATTTTTGTTCATTTGTTTTCGTTTATTTTTGCTCAATTATGTTCATTTGTGTTTGTTTATTTTTGTTCATTTGTCTTCGTTTATTTTTGTTTAGTTATATTCATTTGTGTTCGTTTATGTTTGTTTGTTTACGTTCATTTATGTTTGTTTGTTTACGTTAGTTTGTGTTCGTTTAGGTTCATGAACTGATCATTTAGCAACGAACACGAACATGTCTATTTTCTTAACAAACGAACATGAACAAAAAATTTAGTTCAATTATATGTTAATGTTCGTGTTCGGTTAAAGTTAAATGAACAAACATGAACATTCCCTTTAAAGTTTACGGGCCTACACATCCATGTTTAAGTTGTTTTCTCTTTACAAGCTGCATTGATTTTCCTCTTTATTTTTAAACTTTTTATTATTTTTACTTTGTTAGTTCCACCACATATATAAGAATTATGTTAAGATGTTAAAAAGTCATAGTTCCACCACATATATAAGGAAGATCCAACATTTGTACTAGCCAATCCATCAAGAATTGATCAACAAATACAAGAGGCTATTTGGTTCATGAAATGTTTTATAATTGAAATTGAAATTGAAATTGAAATTGAAGTTTAAAGAATTTCTTTAAAAATCCATAATGCGGGAGCGATCCGACCCCTCCCCGGACCCTGCGCAAACACGAGAACTAAGTCAAGCACCAGGTACGTCCTTTACGCCCTTTGAAAATCCATAATGTGTTTGATTGATAAATTTGTTAATGAAATTGGACTATAAAAATAACTAAAATGACAAAATGACCCCTTAAAATTAACAAAACATAAAACAAAGATCCAAGCTCAAATATCTTTTAGAAAATGTTTAAAAAAATGAAAAACTAGCTAGTTTTATTATGTAGATTATAAACATTCCTAGGGTTCTTTTGAAATGTCAAGGGATTCCGAATTCCATCAATTGAAAACTGTAGTTAGAATTTATTCCAATTTTAATTCTTTCTCTTAACTAACCAAACATACAAAGAATGTAATCTAAATTCCAATTCCATTGAAATCACATGAATTCCTGCCAACCAAACACATCTACCACTTTATAAAAATGAATGCTTTTATAGCAATTAGGCAAAAGATGATGGCTTTTATTCCTAGGGTTGGATTCCGAATTCCATCAATTGAAAACTGTGGTTGGAATTTATTTCAATTTCAATTCTTTTTCTTGCCCAACCAAACATACAAAGAATGTAATCTAAATTCCAATTCCGTTGAATTCACGTGAATTCCTGCCAACCAAACACATCTGCCACTTTATAAAAATGAATGCTTTTATAGCAATTAGGCAAAAGATGATGGCTTTTATTCCAATTAAAGTGGTCCAACTGCCACTTTCACAATGATGGTTAGACTGCAAAGAAAAACCAAATGCAATAACAAAACATTCAACACTCATGGCAACCAGATTCTGCCTACAAATATGTAACCTAACCTTGTATTTCCTCTACTGCTTCAAGTGACAATGGGGTTTAAATACCCCTAAAACCTGTTTCTAAGAAATATGTACAGATACATAAACTTCCCGTTTTACCCCTGTGAGACTTCAACAGCCTTGGTGCACATCTTCACCATGGACCAGACAGTGTCCTTCTCAGATTGCGACATTTTGCTCCAGGTTGCGTGCTCATCATTTCAATAACCTGCTATTATTGGACCAGATAATGATTCATGCAATCAAAAATCGACTTTGTGTTAGACACATGTCTAAAAAATAGATGTGGCTGTTTCGACCCATTTACCTGCAGTTGGTCGATTTGGGTCTATGTTTTATTTCAAATTGGTCGAACGGGTCAAATAAAAAAAAGTTAACAAAAAGGGGAAGGGGTCATATGGGTTGAAAACGAGTCGAAATCTGTTGAAAGTGTTTTAAATGCATAAAAGATTAAAATCACCTTAATTGTTTTATTAAAAATATTATCATTGATAATATAGTTTTGTAATTATTTAACACGTTGACTGTTTATAAAAATGTTATAAAATCAACAAGAAAGGATTAGTGGGTCAATCAACTGTGACCTGTTTCGTCCTCTACAAACATAACATGTTCTAACCCAAAAGCCCGTTTTGACCCGTTTGGCATACCTCAAGTACGCATTTAATGCAAAAGATTAACCCTTTACATTTAAAATCTTTAGTAGGTTGGATGAATATATTTATAAAAGATATTAAACCAGCAAATATATAGTGGGAGTCAAGTAGTCAAGGAAAGAAAAACGAGCACTCATGGGCATGCTCAAATAACAAACAAGGGAACATGGTTACTTAGTAAAATCCCCAAAAAGTAAGTTATTTACATTCTAGTAATTAAAAAAAAATGATTTAGAATACCTGATTCTGTTGCTTTTCCATCATCTCAGCCTGCTGAATATAAACCATGTCATCATAAAACTTCAACATTCAAAAATTTTCAAAAAAATCAGTTTTGTAACTTTAGTTTTTAGTAGTTTAATAAGATTATCAAGTGATGAAAGTATTACAAAATAAAAAAGAAATCTTTTTTATTAAAAAAAAGATGATTTTTTTACCTTTCTTTTCAATTCATGATTCTGTTCTTTCAGTTTTGCTACTTCTGCTTCCAGTTCCATAGTATAAGCCTACAAATAGCCGAAAAGAAGTTAAAAAAAACATTAGTAATTTTTAGCCATCAAATAACATAAAGGCCTGATAAAACACATTTCTCCAATCCTTAAACCATAATGTATGTTCCCAAAACTATGACCAACTAATGTTTGTGCTGATTTAAGCTTTTATATTCATTTTCATTTCATGTTCATTGCAAATTTGTTCACCACATCAAGCATCCAACCGTTCAACTTCTTCTTCACAAAATTAAAATCAAACAGAACATTTACTTCACATTTAGAACAAGACAACCAAAAGAATATAAGCTTAAAAACAATAAAAACAACACTAACCTGCTTACGAGCCCGTGATCTTGCAGCTGATTCACGGTTTTTTATCATTCGTCTCTGCCTTCGTTCAACAACTTTTTCCACCGCTCCGTTTCTTCTTCCCCTCACAATCCCACTAAATTCATAAGGTGAAGGCGAAACCGAAGATGTGTCTCCATTATTCTTCCCCATTCCGTCTGATGAAACTGCAGGAGATCCCATCGTCACTGTAACCCCCCCGGGTACCCCTAACCCCACCATACCCCCCATTCCACCTTGTAATGCACCACTAGAAACCAAACCATTATTCATCACAGGATCAGAAACACCCATGATTCCATTCCTAATTACAGGACTACCCAACGGTTTGCTACCTGGTACAGCCATGGGAGCTCCATAAGAAAGATTAGTTTGCTTTGGAAACAGTTGCTGGTTTTGTGTAGATCTAACTCCATTGACATTCAATGGCAGATTAGATGACTGAAATGCAATTTGATTGCTGTTATTGACATTCACTACTGCATTTCCACTTGCACCCTGCTGAAATCCTATACCACCCAAACCAGGGGTATTTGGGGAATTTGTCAAATTCGAAAACAACCCGTTATCATTCGGGTTATTAGCTAATTGGGCTTCTTCCCTTACAACTCCAGCTTTGACCAAAAACTCCTCAAGAGTCATCTCTCCCAAAGTTTGCTGTCTTTGTGGAAAATTCGGTTGACCAAAACCGTTGAACTCTTTTGATATATCTTTCCAAACTTCATCTACTGTCTTTTGGCTTAATGTTCTCGGTAGGGTCAATGACCCTTGGCGTTGTATATTTGCTCCACCACCACTGCCACCGCCTTCTTGTACACCGTTGGCAGCGATGTTTCCAGTTGTTTGAATCTCTTCAGCACTCCAAATGCTTTTTAGCAATTCATCCATGTTCATAGACCCAAAATCTTTACCAATGCTACCCATGGTGTTTTGCAGCTCATCAAAAGTCAATGCATATATTGACCCTTGTCTTGCTAAGTGGAAGCTGCCCGGCGGCCTCCCGCTACCGCCACCAACCTCCGCCGCCGCAGCCGCAGGCGGCTGAGTTCCAAAGTTCTTAAAGTTCATAATTCTATCTTAAATTATCTCAAATCTGTCAAATAAGAGTTCTTCTTAAGCTAATCAAAATCACTGTCCAACACAAAAACAGAAAACAATCCCAAACACTGAATCAGATCAAATTGAACCCCTATATCAACTTCTCATCATGAAAATAACTTATTTCAACAGTTTTTGAAGGTATAAGGGGTAAAATCACAAAAACCCTAATTTCCGATTGCCAATAAAACCACAATTCCCCTCAAAAAACACATACATAAGCTCAAATTCACCCGATTTTGAAGGCGAAATTACTTCAATACTTGCGATTTCAACAACAAAACGAATTACAGAAAACCAAAAACCCTAATTTCGGAACACCATAGAAACCACAATTCTCCCTCAAAATACACATATATGAGCTCACTTTCACCCAATTTTGAAGGTGAATTATGCAATAACAAAACGAATTACAAAAAACGAAGATGATTTAACTTGAATCAAAACAGAAATTAACAGTGAAACTATGAAGTAAAGAGGGAAGAAACGTACATGAATTGATTATCGAGTGAATAGTAGGAAAGAAATTGATCGGATTTGTGTGCCAAATCGGGAGTGGTCAGCTGCGTGGTGATGAAGGTTCACCTTTTTATGCCTAATATAGAATCATGGTGCGGATTAGCAGCTTTTTTTAATGGGGTAGACAATTGGTCCGTGTGGTTCACTTTCTAATTTTAGAAGGTGTGGGGATAGCTTTAACTTTCTCAATAAAAAAAATGTTAAATATTTTTTTAAGATAAGACACTATTATTGTTGTTATGTTTTTATTTTATTGTTAGGTTTGAACATTTATGGTGATCTTTTAAATTTAAAATATTTGTGTACCTTTTGGTAATTATTAGGGTGGAGGAAGAGGTATCCATGAAACCCTCTAATTTTACTCAATTAAATTTTGTCATATCATTTTTACTCTTTTGAATCATCTCCAACCCTAAAAGGAAGGTGTGGTACCCATTGAGCCCTTGAATTTTTTTAATTTTACCCAATTAATTTTTTTTAATCCCCACCGTCTCAAAAGAAGAGTTTTGTACTAGAGTCTCTCTCTCTCTCTCCACGGGTACGAACGGGTATTACTACCAGTGTAAGAAAGCCCTTGCCAAGCCCTAGCCACTTGTGGCGGTGTAGCCCGTGAAGCCCTTGCAACCCGTGAGGAACCCGTGCCACCACTCCCTTCACCCTTAAAAGATATTGTGTTAGAGCATTCACAGCCCGTTCCTTATAATTATGTGAGTGAGTTTTGTATATTTTATGGAGTGATTTAAAATGGTTGTGAGTGGAGTAGAGAGAAAAGATATAAGGTTTTTGTAAATATAAGGATAAAAGTAGTGGTTTTTAGTATAATTATAAGGATAAGGAGAGAGAAAAGTAGATATAAAAGGTAAAAAAAATATTTTACTCGTGATAGATGCATTCTGACTGAACCTAATGAGATGAAAGTTGTTACACCTAAGCTTTCTCCAATTCTACAGTCAAGTGGTTTTGTCGCTGCTGATCATCAAAAGGTGCATTCATCAAAGGTGCCTACACAGGTTTATGTTCCAAAGAAGTCAGTAAACTGTTCTGGAAAATCTTCTGAAGTTTATTCTTCTGATGGCTCCTCAAACTCAAATAACACTTCTTATTTCAGAACTTATAAAGAGAGAAGAGTTTGTTTTCATTACAACGAGGCTGGTCACATTCTGGTCAATTGTCCTTATAAGAACCAGGGCAAATTGAAGACTGTTCCTTCATAACCAAAAGTGGTGAAGATTCTAAAAAGAACAGATGAGGGAAAGTCATCATTTAGTTTGGAGAAAAATATGTCATGTCGATCTTTTGTTAAATCCTCTGGATTTAAACAGCAGGATAAATTGAATTCTAAATCATTTGTTTGTCAAGAGAAACTTGAGATTCCTCATGTTAGAATTTCAAAAGATTCTCATTCTGAAGTTAAATTGTCTAGACCTCAAAGGAGAAGACGAAACAGAAAATTAAAGAAAATTTTGGAAACATCTGAATCTGATAATAATATATCTAATAATGATTTTCAAAATAATCAAAATGTGTCTTCTTTGAAAAAGTCTGATGGTGAAACTTCTATTCCAAAGATTAATGATAACATTGATTGTGAATTGCTAGAAGTTGTTTATTTTGATCAATCTGGACGACCCAAGACCACAATGGCTTGGGTTCCTATTTCTAACTGATTTTCGTTGTTTATATAGGGACAACCAAGGAGGACTATCAACAATACATGGTATGTGGATAGTGGTTGCTCTCGACATATGACAGGGAATATTAGATTGCTTGAAGATGTTAAAAATATTGATGGAGGTTATGTCGCTTTTGCGGGTAATAAAGGCGGGTACATAACTGGACAGGGTACTTTAAAGAATGACAAAGTCAAATTTGAGAAGGTGAATTATGTGGAGCAGCTTGAACACAATCTATTGAGTGTATCACAAGTTTGTGACAAGAAGTTTTCGTTCCATTTCAATGATGCTGAGTGTTATATCTTGAAACCGGGTTTCGTTATTCCTGACGAATAGATTCTCATGAAGGCTCCGAGGAGAGCTACTACAACGGATTCAATTCATACATGTTTACTCTCCAAGGCGTCGGAATTCGATTCTATTTTGTGGCATAGGAAGCTAGCTGTCACACCCCAACCGACGGCGGATTATATGTCGAGGCGGACGCGGTTGTTCAATAGCACAAGGTTGACTATTAAAGTTTCAATATTTCATTAATGAATAATTTAAGATTCAATACAAGGAAGAATAATACGAATACAACATTTAATTTAAGTAGTCTAGGTCCAAAGCATCCTATGTGATCACGAATAAGTCTCATGATGTAAACCTGAAACATGTGAAAGAATCTGTCAACTACAAAATAGTTGGTGAGATACAAAGGTTTTGACACAGTTTAACAAGTATTTGAAAAGTATTACAATTCACTATGATTCATGCATTCTATAATGTAAGTATGAGGAAACAAGCATGTTAGACATTGTGCACATCAACCCTCCGACCAAGTTTAAAGTTTAATGTATGTAACAAACACCAAGGGCTCCCCCCCGAAGGGGTCAATCAATCAAGGTGGATTGGTCAAATGCAATAGATCTATCATTGTTACTATCGGCTTGATCAAAGCTAATGAATGTGCTAGTTTTAAGTTTAATCTAAGCATACAAGTCTCAAGTTTAACATAAGAATAAACATGTAGTCATAGTTGTACAAGAATTGTATAAGTTTAAGAATTGTGAACATGTTTCACCCCAAAAGAATAAAAGGAAAAAGGGGCTAAGTATACTCACTTGGATGATGAATAGTATCCGACACGGATAAGTATTTGCAAGACTTGTTGGGAGAATATCCTCACGATAAGCCTAAGCATGCAAGTTTAAAGATTTAAACATGATCCTATAAGTCTATGGTAAGGATCTAGGATTTCAAGATCGACTAGGGTTTCAAACGGGAGACGAGAATGATTTGGGTTTACAAAGTTTAGATTGAAGTTTCAAATACTAAGATTGGATATCAAAGTTTAAATAAATAATACCTAATTATAAGTTTATAAAAGGTTAAATAGGATTTCTTGTAAAGTTTATATTTTGGTTCTAAGTCTTTAAGTTCAAATAAAATTATAAGTTTATAAAGTTTCTTTCAAATGGTAAGCTCATAAGCATAAGTATTTAATTAAAGTTTATGTTTTAAAAGTATAAGTCTAAAATTGTTTTAAAGTCTTTATTTTAGTTTATAAAGTTTATGAGTTTGTAAATATTTAAAGAAAATAAATAAGGTATATTTGTTTTCTCATGTTTTAGATTTATATAAACAAATGGATTTATGTTTATATGAAATATGAAATGTATAAGTTTAAAATTTATTAAGTTAAAGTCTTTGTTTTCATAAAGTTTATAAACTCATAAGTTTATAACTTTCTAATCTTATTCCCTTTTTAATATATACATAACTTTTATAAAAATGTATAAGTTTCTGTTTCTATATAAGTTTTATAAACTTTTTCTGAGTTTATAGAATTAATATAAGTTTTCTGTGTTAATTAAAGTTTAATACATAATTAAAGTTTCAAACAAAATAAGTTTATAAAAAAAAGAAATAAGGAATCAAGTTTCAAATTTTATAAAAATGATTTCTATTCAAGTTTTATAATTTTTTGAAGTATTCTTATTAGCCTTCAAGTGTTTAAAACTATTTTTAATGCATTTATTATTATAAGTTTTAATTAAGTTTAATTAAATAAAATGTTTCCAAAAGGTAAAAGTGTAAACAAAATTCATTTTTAAGTTTATGAAGATTTAACAGAATTTATAAAATTTATTAAAAGTATTAAAAACTGTTTAAAAATGGTAAGAAAAATAAAAGAGTAAAACCTGGCTCGAACCCGGGTCACTGACCGGGTCGAGGCGCGCACACACACTCTAACCATCCGACTACTGCCTCATTTGTGTTTATACCCGAAATAGAAATTTAAAAGTAACAACTCAAATCACTCCCAAATTCCCTATGAACCCTAGAAACTAGAATCCGTAAATTTGAATTGGAATCCCTCTGTCATCGTAAATTGACAGAGGGCAAATGTTTATAGCACGAAATCGATGCAAGAGGACGTTTGAATTACCTGATATGGTATCGAAATGAAGGAGAACTCGTCCGAGTTTTGTTCGGCTGTCCACGAGCGCTCAGTCGGCAATGCAGGTTCGGATCGACGAAATAGATAGTCGAGGGAGGTTAGGGGTGATGTTGTTGAGGTGTAGGAGCCGGTATATATACGAGATTTGGACATTAATTGCTAGATTAGGTGAGGAGATTATGGTTGGGAAGACGGGTTTAATCCCGAACCCACGCGTGATTACCGTTAAAATGGAGCATTGATGAGCGTTGGGTGATGGTCGCATGCGCGGGTCGGAGCTCGAGGAACTCTCAATTCGGCTGTTAGCGCATTTTTGAATAATCGGAGGTGGAAACCGGCTGTGGCGGGACTCGAACTCGTGACTGAGCTTGGGTTCCGGGTGTTTGGCCTTTGTGCAAAACAGGTCCCTATAGTTTGTAGGTTTTATCATTTTATGATAAAACATGGTTTTCAAGTTTTAAACCAAGTTTCAGAAATGACAGTTTAGTCCCCGGACTTTTATAAAAATAAATGTGTTTTATTTTTATAAAAACTAACTAAGTTTTATTATTTTATATTTTTATAAAATATTCTATAGGTTTATTAGTTTATAAGTTTAAACATTAATAATAAGTAAATTATATTATCTATATAACCCTTAAGGTTTTAAGAATTTTAACATACATGTATGTATAAGTCTCATATATTTTCAACTAAATCAATATTTATTATTTAAGAAAAAATAATTTTTAATAAAATTTCAAGTTTCAAATGAATAATTCGTGCATAAGTTTAGAAAGAGTTAGGTCGGAAATTCTCGGATATTACACTAGCTCACATCAACTATCGGAAGATGAACTATTATTGTTGTTATGTTTTTATTATATTGTTAGGTTTGAACATTTATGGTGATGTTTTAAATTTAAAATATTTTTGTATCTTTTGGTGGGTGGAGGGAGAGGTACACATGGAACCCTCTTATTTTACGTAATTAAATTTTGTCATATCATTTTTACCTTTTTAAACTTCCATCCAACCCTAGAGGGAAGGTGTGGTACCCATTGAGCCCTTGATTTTTTTTAATTTTACCCAATTAATTTTTTTTAATCCCCACCGCCTCAAAAGAAGAGTTTTGTACTAGTGTCTCTCTCTCTCTCCATGGGTAAGAACGGGTATTACTACCCGTGTAAGAAAGCCCTAGCCACTTGCGGCAGTGTAGCCCGTGAAGCCCTTGTAACCCGTGAGGAACCCGTGCCACCACTCCCTTCACCCTTAAAAGATATTGTGTTAGAGCATTCACAGCCCGTTCCTTATAATTATGTGAGTGAGTTTTGTATATTTTATGGAGTGGTTTTGTATATTTTATGGAGTAGTTTAAAGTGGTTGTAAGTGGAGGAGAGAGAAAAGATATAAGGTTTTTGTAAATATAAGGATAAATAAAAGTAGTGGTTTTTAGTATAATTATAAGGATAAGGATAAAGAGAGAGAAAAATAGATATTATAAGTAGAAAAAATAGTGTTTTTTAGTATAATTATAAGGATAATGATATAGAATATAAAGAACGGGCTGGGAATGCTCTTAGTGAATGTCATCTCAAATCATGTGCAACTCTCATATGTGTTTTTTACTTGAAGATATCATAAATATGTTTTGATTTAGTATTCTTTAGAAAAGATCAAAAGACATAATAAGTGATAGAAATTATCTTGTTTGCATAATGATATATTTGTCTAATAAAATAAATATTTTGGTAATTTCTATAATTATTAATTATATGTATGACTGATAATACATATTAAAAATATTTTTATGACATCACCTCGTTTTAAATTAATCCAGGTGATATTATAACGTTAGATGTGTGATTTATTTCAGAAGATCATGATCAAATCCGAAGTAACCCTGCATATTTGGACATAAGGTATAAAGTTACATGACAATATTATATTTAACAAATGGCACACCACTACTGGTTGACATGGTGAAAGTGATGTGCCATCCACAACATGGCTTTCGGCAACGCCCCGGTCTAAGAATTTTTCATATAAAGAAGTCAAGATAAGATTGTAAGGTATACGTACATGCTCTCAATAATCTTTCGATATATATACTTATATTTATTCCTATGACTGACTTGATCGTCAGAGTTTATACTCGAGACACACGATCTTGGCTCATACTCAAAATCGTTCTCTCTTTTAGGTCAAAACCACTCGACCGGATTACCTAAAAATGAAATACACTATTTCATAAACCAATAATTTTTTATTTATTCTAAAAGTACTTAGGTGTTCATTATCATTTGTTTTTTAATTGGTGTAATATTTCAAATTTAAATGACTGTCTTCTACAACATGTCTAAACCAACTCTATTGACATTAAAAGTTGATAGTATTTGCATTGTTTTAAAATATAAATATAAATGTGATTTTTTCCATATTAATATTATTAAATCTTAGTGGAATATATATTTTAAATTAGAATATAAGAATAACCTCCTTTTAATTTAAATTTTATTTTTTAAAACAAAATAGTAATATGTTTAAAAAATACACTGCTTTAAGCACCAAAGTTGAAATGTGGCAAAAGAATAATAAATAAATATATAAAATAAAATGATTATGTTGGACATTATGTTTGAGCCAAAACAGGTAAACATGGACCACCACACCACCACCAACGAGAAGGTAGGAAACTGATGGGAGAAGCAACCTACCACTATTTGACAAATGGTTTGATCTTAGCCGTCCACGTATTTATGCTTTTAAATTTGGAAGTTTGTCTTGTAGTCAAATACACTCTCTCTTGTGAATTGTGATATGTCTAAATTTTCTGATAAGGCATGGAACAAAGACACACATCTAACATAACATAAAAGCAAAAATAAATAGATTATCTTTTTGATAACCACTTTTATATAGAAAAATTCAAGCTACCACTATCTTGTTAACTAATAACATGGCATTATATTATAATCTAATTTAATTCGAAGTGTCGGTTAGATTTTTTAAAATACAATTCTCACCCTAGACTATTTAAAATAACATAACTCACTCTGACTTTTTAAAATGTCACTTTAACATCCTCAAGTTTAATAAAAATCAAAATATATAAATATATAAAAAGTTTAAAAATATAAAAATATTTAATGAACGAACGTAAACGAACGAACGTTGAGTATATATAATAATATTAGTTCGTTAATTATTTTTTTTTTCTTGACGTCACGGTATAAATTTCATTAAAAATGGAGTTGTATTAAATGTAGGGTATTTTTTAGGTGTCGTGGGTTATATCGACTGACGGTAACGTACTGGTACCGTGAAAAACAAGACCGACACCTACTGAAAAACATTGATTCCGTTATATAACTGTTTTTTTATCGATCTTTCGATCTCACAACCGATTCGTCGTAACTTATACGTTTCTTTTATGTACTTAACCACGTTTCTTTTTGTGTTTAGCCACGTTAATGTCATCGCCTCGGACGTTTAAGATCCGCCTCCCACCACGTGGTGCTGACGCCTACCGCTGCGGAGCGCGGGGCTCATTTTCTAGTTTAAGGGATTAAATGCATATAACTTGTATAATAAATTTAGACATGAGATCTTTGATAGAGGGTCTTAAAAACGTATATAACTTGTATAATAAATTTAAAAATGAGATCTTTGATAGAGGGTCTTAAAAACGTACCACCATGCCACCCCCTATAAAAGGTTAAATCATTTTAAGATTATTGTTTAATAAACAAGTCTTGTTATGGATAAATTGATCCAGACAGCAACATAATTAGATAAACATCTTATACAAATGTTGTCCGAGTTACATAGATCAATTATCCGTGTTAAAATTATGTTTTTAATATAATTATTTAAAGAGAAAACTTATCAAAATAGTAACTGAAATTAATATGCATGACCTGCTAACTATAAAATATAGTTTGTGTTTTGACACGTAGCATTGAAAAAGTTTGAGGTTTTGTAATTGGATATAAAGTAAATCAAACTTGTTTCGTTTAATCTTTGAACTTACAAAACTAAATGTGTTACCTGAAAAAAATATATATTTTATAAAATCCGTAAGTTGGTTTAATAGGAGTAAGAGCATTCTCAGTCCGTTCTTTATATTTCATATTCTTATCCTTATAATTACACTAAAAAACACTATTTTTCTACATTTTATCTCTACTTTTCTGTCTCCTTATCCTTATCCTTATAATTATACTAGCCACTACTTTTATCTTTATATTTACACAAACCTTATATTTTTTTCTCTCTTCTCCACTCACAACCACTTTAAACCACTCCATAAAATATACAAAACTCACTCACATAATTATAAGGAATGAGCTGTGAATGCTCTAAGTGAAATCCCCACCCACCCGCCATTC
The DNA here is from genome assembly GCA_023525975.1 of Smallanthus sonchifolius. Classification (NCBI taxonomy): domain Eukaryota; kingdom Viridiplantae; phylum Streptophyta; class Magnoliopsida; order Asterales; family Asteraceae; genus Smallanthus; species Smallanthus sonchifolius. The sequence continues at coordinate 19,262,002 of CM042033.1, forward strand.
TCTCTTTCCTTTTTCTATTTAAAAAAACTAAAAATTTCAGTTCGTATTTTAATTTCTATATCAACACATAAATATATATAAAAAATTATTTTATTATTCAATAATTTTCTTTTAAAATTATTTACATCAATTACATAACTCATTTCCAAATCTATTGATTTTAAATATAAGTTCATATAAGTTATTCAATATATAAACTTATAATTTATTAACATGGGTATTAAGTGGTCATATAAAAACCTCAACTTAAGTCTTGGTCTGTGACCGTTGGTCATTTGGTGCAAATGTAGTCACAAGACTTCTCATAGTGGAGGAGATGTTGGGTTCGAATCCTGGTCACAGTAAAAAAGGAGTCTGTGTCCAGGTCAGGGGGTTTACCATATTGAGGGTTCCTCCTGGGGTGAGTTGCCCTAGATGTTCTAGGTGTTGCCCAGGGTAGGGCCGGCCCCCAAAGGGGGACAAAGTGGGCTACCGCTCCAGGCCCGATAACCCTCGAGGCCCGAAGTTAAATTATATATATATATGTGTGTGTGTGTTTTTCAAACAAAAATTCAATATATATTGTAAACAAAAAAAATCAATATATAGAGGCCCGGATTTTTTTTACATGTCCCTTGCCAAAACGTTTTGAAAATTCTTGGGACCGGGCCTGGCTCCGGGAAAACCCAATTATCCTAAAATATTTAGGTGTTGTAGTTAAAAAAAAGTATTGGTCTGTGTTTATCAATCTAGCTCAAATTAGTTTTGGTATTAATAACCAATCTTGTTTTTTCTAATTTTAATAGTGATCATCACTCACAAATTATAATTCACAAAAATAAGTGTTAAATATTAACATTACAATCACCCTCACAAAACACTTCTTCTTTTGCCTTCCATTAGATATTTTGATTTTGATTATGGAAGATAAAAAGAGTTTATGGATCAATTTAAGATGAAAGTAAGTATTTTATATGGCTGGCTCGACTATAGAAAAAAATAAGCTGCCGTTTAGGGCTCTCATATTTAAGGGGGCCAATTTTATGATTTAACTTTGTTTGATTTTTAGGTTTGACAAGAAAAACAAAAAATCAGTATATTTGAAAGAGTTTTTCTTTTTATTAAAACACAATTCAACTTTAATATGTGTGATTGTATACCTTTAAGAAATTGTGTAAAAAATATACATCATTATATTCTCATGTGTTAGGAGTCTAAAAAAAATATTTTTTTTCTATGAAAAGGGTCCCAATTTTATAATTCGTTTTGGGCCCAAAAAGATTGAGCCGACCGTTGTATTTTATTTTCTTTAGAAAAGGTTGGTTTAAAGGTGAGCAAATGTTGCTTAAACATCTAGAGATATCAATTTCAGAAAATTGAACAAATCGCCCACCTCTGATTCCACGTAAAGTCGTGTTCCTTTTAGTAGTTCTCGACATTTTTTATGTTTGGCCGTGTTTTAGTTTTTCAAACCACTTGACCAAAATTTGGTATCGACAACTAAAGTTAATCATTCCGTTTATTGTTATTTTAAAACATTTTGGCCTATTTTTTAAATTAAAACTTATACCAAATTCTTAAATGGTTGAGTATAAAGAGTAAACTCGCAATTTCGTCCCCATGGTTGAGGCACTTTTGCCATTTTCATATAAAAGGTTTATTTTTCTTCTGTATATCCTTGTGATTTATAAAACTTATCATTTTCATCTAATCAGTTAACTTCATCCATATTTTAACGTTAAATGAGGGATATTTAAGTCTTTTTTGCATATATTTTTAATTTATCAACATTTTAAACACTTAATATTCCCCCATCCCTGTAAACCGAATTAAACCTAATTACCCTATTACGATTGTCCCTGTAGCCATCATCTTCAATCCCGATCGTCCATGTGGCCACCATCGTCTTGAATTACGAATGTCCCTGTGGTAATTCAAGAAGATGATAGCCATATGAACGATCTTAACTCAAGAAGATGATAGTCACATGGACGATCAAGAAGAAGATGGCCACATGGACGATCGTAATATGGTGATTAGAGTTAATACGGTTCAAGGATATGGAGGAATAATTAAGGGTTTAAAATATTGATAAAATAAAGAAATATATAAAAAAAAGACCTAAATACCCTCATTTAACGTTAAAATATGAATGGAGTTAACTGATTTGATGAAAATGACAAGTTTTGTAAACCATAAGGATAAACAGGAGAAAAATAAACTCTTTGGATGAAACTGACAAGAGTGACTAAACCACGAAGACGAAAATGACAGTTTACTCTTTTATAAAAATGTATATGTTGAGTTTTTAAGACGCTAAAGCTTCTTGGAAGGTTTTCCTTTTAAGGAAGATTTTTCTAACCAATTCTTTTTAAATACTTTCATTTTATAACATATATACACTTTTAAAAATTCTAGTTTGTTTATAACAAATATCATAGTATATGATCTAATTTATAAAAATTCTTTTTATCAAACTCCTTTGAGTTTATAAAAATTATGAACTCATTCTAATGATTATTATTGCTACTCTTATCATTTTTCTTGTCTTCAGTGATCTTCCATCCCGTTTTGTTCTTTTATTCATTGTTGTCGATTATCAACACTTCTATTTGTTTCATCTTAATGTTTACATCTCCAAATTATGTTTGATCTTTAATTCTTTCAATCATATTTGATTTTGCCAATAACTTTTTCGATCTTTTAATTAGCTTTCTCACTTGACTTGAAAATTTCAATCATAGATTGACGAGGCTTCTTATTTTCTTACTGTGTAGTTGTGTTTAATCTTATCTATGTATTTATATATGTACATACGTACGTATGCATGCATGAGCACCTATGTTTGTAGATAAATATATATGTAAACAGAAACAAGTATTGTAGCAATCAGGGCCGGAGCTGAGGATTTAAAGGCTTGAGGCGAGCTAGAAAAATAGGCCTCAAACGATAAAAAATTTAAATAAAAATAATCATTATTAAGGGAAAATTTTTTTATGGCAATAAACATAACAAAATTATAGTTTTAGAATGACATACTATAGTAGTTAACCGACGTATCGTGCAGATCTTCTAGCATTTTTATAGCAAATTAATTGATTAAGTCTTCATAGTTCCTGTCGTCTAATATTTCGTTCTCGATAGCTATAATTGTCAATCCGTTAAGTCTTTGTTCTAACATTGTGATCGTAAGTAAGATTTTTACAACGTCAACTTTGAGAAACTTCTCTCTGCAGATGCCACCGTAACTGGAATAGTCAATAATATTCTATATGCAATGCTTGCATTTGGGAAATAGTCGAGTTGTTTAAGATATTTCAAAACTTCTATAGAGTTAATAACTTCACTAGTTTGTAATGTGTCAAATAACTTCAATTCTATATAAATGTCATCTCCATCAATATCAGATCTTTCATGAAACTTGAGTGCATCTTCAAGAACACAACAACTCAACTTAATATCTTTATCTTCTAACTCCCTCAACTTGTTTGGAAACAAGAAACCAAATAATTTTTCATACTCTTTGCGTTGGTCAAATCTTGTTTCAAGAGATGCATTAGCTTGATCAACGATATATAAGAAATAATTGAGTTTAAAATTGTTTTTCAGTTGAAAATGAAATTTCTTTGTCACTTGAACTTTCATCAAATTGTTTTTCCTTCGAACCGGACGCCTTTGTGAAAATATTGGATCAATAATGTAACATCCCGGAATTTCGTAGACTAATAATTCGGACCAATGGGTGACCCGAACCTCTGGTAAACAAGACGGTTGACAAGGGATTTCACGTAAAACCCTATTCGTGAATGTAAAAGGACCCGGTTTGTCGTTAAAGAGTTAACTCGAGATCGAAAGGCATGAAGTGGAATCGGAGGGACCCGGATGTAAGTTCGAATGGTATATAAACCACTTAAACGCAAACCCTAGGGCCATTATTGACCCTAGGTGTGCGACAGCAACCGTGAGTAGCCTTAAGGAGGAATCCGGCAACAGGGGTGATCGGACGGGAAAAAGGAGGCGGTGGAGCAGCGACATTTGCCCGGAAGTCTCCGAAATACATTAAGGTAATCCATGTTATGTTTAGTTATGATTGTACACTTGTTTCTTGCATGGTTTGTTAGAGTTTCGTGTTCGTTGATGGCGTGACGGTCGGAGGAGGTGACCACAGTGGAAGTGGAGTTTGATGAAGATGGTGACGTTTACGGTTCTGAAGTGGGTGGTTGACGTTGGTGGTGACGATGAGGGACAGTTGTCAGGGGAAGGAAACGGGGTACGGGGGAGCGACGAGGCCGTGATGGTAGCTGACCTAGCGGCTGTGGAGGGGTGCGGCCCGGCTGGCTGAAGCAGCAGACGACCCGAAGAAGGCCGGCTGAAGTCGGTGGCGCATGGCAGAAGCCGTGTGGACGACTACGGGTGGCAGCTGCTGCTGGAGTTGATGAAAGCCCGCGAGGACGATGGCGGGACAGGTTGGAGGCCGGTTAACGGTACTAGGTGAAGGAAATTGGAGCGGTTAGGGTTATGGATAGCTAGAAGAGGGGGACGATGGCGGAACACGACGGTAGTGCATGGCAGGCTCGGCTAGGGTTTCGTAAGGCATGCGTGCAATAAGGACCCGACACGGGTTCATACGTTCGCATGGTCAGGATTTTACGTTGCATGGCTTGCATGTGGGTGTGAGACCTGGTTCGAGTACGTGTGCTCTCGTGGGATTATAGTTTGCGTGGTCACGTATGTGCATGCATGGAATAAATCCCGGTTCGGGTATGCGGGTTCCAATGGAGTCAAGGACAGTTCGGATCACCTGAACATGTGGAACTAGGATTTCATAGGGATGATATGACGAGCGAATGAGACCGAGTTTCGGGATGTATTTTATTTATACGTTATACAACGTATGCTTAGAACGTGTTCTGATAATGTGATCATGCGTTTGGCAGGTTTGGGTTTCGAGCGTGGACGGACGAGTTGCAGAACGAGGACTGAGCATAACTAGTGAGTTTCTAGTCCCCTCTTTAAATGTTTTAATGTTTTGGGGCTATCGTACATACTTGTAGAACATATTTTTTGTGAACTAAGCGTGTTAAGAGTTTTGGGTTCTAACCCGATGTGTTTATGCACTAAAACCTTTATAAATGAGTCGTAGGGTCAATGAGGTGTTTATGGGATTATGTGAGCTAGAGTTGAGAGTTATTAATGGGTGTTGTGATAAGGGTTAGTCGGGGTGAGTCGGGGTATAAGCTAAACGCTTATGGGTGTGAGTAGGACATATTTTCCTAGGGCTAGATGAGCGGTACAGACCTATTTAATGAGTTATGTAAATGCTAGTATGATGTTATGTGTTATGAGATAGTCGGGGTGAGTCGGGATGTGAGCTAGGCGCTTGTGAGTTTGTGCAGGATATGTTATCCTAGAGCTATGTGTTTGGTGCAGACTTGGTTAATTAGTCATGTAAATGAAATATGATATTATGTGTTTTATGCTTGTTGTTTTGGGTAAAAATTAACTGGAGTAATTTTGTAACCAAAGTTAGTTTGTGAGGTAGTGTGTTTGATAAAAATGCAAAGTTATAAATGTAAAAGTAAATCTTGACACGATGATTTACGAGGAAAGCCGTCAATCCCTAAGGATTGTTGGCATAAAACCTCGGGAAGTGACTGAAAGTCACTTCCCTCCTAGTCTTATATAAATCGATGAAAAAAGTACAAGTATGGCAGCAATTGATCGAAATCTATGTGTTACAAAGCTCTTTGCGAGTGTTTTGTGTTGTGAATGTTGTTAATTGTGTTTCCTATTCGATCTTCCTACTGAATAAATACAAAAGATAAGCTAACTAACTCTCCGAGAATCCTGGAGATTACTTGGTCTTCTAATATAATCGTTGTAGACTCTTTCCCGCATCTTTCACACGTTTTTCCTAACTCCCTGACCGATTCTTCAGGGATGAGGTTGACTCCACACGTTCTACCTGCGAATAAATCAAGATAGGAGAAGGATACAACGGTTAGCGATATGAATGTTAAGGATACCGAAACCTGTCAGGATACTGAAGATTGCCAAAGATTCAGGATCCCTAGTCATAAAAATGACCCCTAACAATTGTCCCCAAATTTAACAGCTGTTAGCTTCATCGACATCTGTAAAATTTTAAAATTTAAACCGTAAATTGATGACAAGGTTTTGATAGGACTCTTCCCGGGTTCCAATGAAAAATGACCGTTGCTTCTGTAGGATATAATCATAATCCTTCACGCTTCTCTCACTTGGATCTTCTCAAAGCTAACAGGTAAAGCTTTTTACTTCCATCTTCATCTCTTTCTTTACAAGTATTTGCATAATTCTGAATTATCTGACTCTTTATAGGAATCCCGAAGTATGATTCCCAATTAGCTTTGTTAGGTATGTTAGTTAAACGTATATATAGGAATCTAACCCATTATCCTGTAGCAGGCGCTCGTAGGTTAAGCTCCCGATTTGCCCTCGATGACATCGATAGCATGGTTTCCAAAAACAAAGCTATCTAAATGGAAAAGGGTCAGCCTGCTATTGAAGTTTTGAAGCCTGATGCTCTTACTCCCCGCTCCAAGATCAGCGTTGGCAAAAAGAGAAAGCTCTGTGATGTTTCCGATGTAGCTATATACGAAGGCTTGGACTATGTTGATGCCTACAAGAAGCTTCATGTCCTTAGTCATCTGGTAACAAACTTTCAGTATCCTGGATTCTGAACCTGCATTGATGAAATTCTAACATATTTTCTTATAACAGGGCCTAGAGCAGATGACCGTGTGCTATGAGTCAGTTGTGAAGGCGGTGGAGAAGGTGGTTGAACAGGACAACGATGGCGACAAAGACAAGGCCTGAGTCCTGTGTTTGGTGATTGAAATCTTTACTTTTGATGTTTGTGGTTGTTGAACAATTTTACCTTTTCTGCTTTGGGGATCCCAATTTGGGACATACATATTCAACTCTTGACTGATGGTTCGTGATTCGGGTGGATGGGTCCAGCTTTTGGATGAAGCCCTAATCACTAACTTTCCTACACTCTCAATATTAGTAAATAACTTATGACTATGTGTCATGATTGTTATGTGTTTGATATGTTTTGACATAATTTTTAGAAAATAAGGATCCTTAGGCAATTAAGCTTTATGATACACGAAAAAATAGATTTATGTATTTTTTTAGGATACCGGATCCTTTATGAACATTTATTAATAATATCTTAGGTTTAAACTTCGGTTTAGGAAAACATACCTTGTTTCTAATAAATAGTTTGTAAAAATACCAGTTACAAGCATACCATGACTTAGTCATCAAATATCTCGAGTCTACCCAAAATTTAAAATTAATAAGCAATTTTAAGTAAATACCTTCATCGAGAATCAGGCTCGGTAGATATACATACCAGATAACGATAGGGAGTCCAAACAGACTCAAAGTATGATAACTTTTAGTTATCCCCTGTGTATAGTTTTCAAACAAATTGTTTTCTTAGTAATCGTACCTCGGGATTCTCAAGGATGTCCCTAATACGCTTGAGTGTCTGAGTCTTGAGTCTGTATATAAATACTTGGGACAAGCCAAAAACTTAAGTTAACACATAAGTGTTAAATACTTGGGACAAGCCAATTCTTGAGTTAGCATATGAATGCTAAAACTTGGGACAAGCCAATTACTTGTGTTAACACGCAAGGTTTAAGTACTTGGGTCATGCCCGGTGATCGTAGTGACATGAAAATGCCGAAACCTTAGTTTAACACGAGTGTTAAATGGTTGGGAGAAACTTGAGGAATAACACGTCTATTATATTCGTAAGGTCCAACATATAACCAACAGTGATGAAATTATCAACCACTGTTACATGGACCGGTCGCACCACCTCGAACTATACTTGGATACCGTGCGCATCCAGGCGGAGTGTCAAAACCCAATCTCGTTAGAAAGGTGAAAGCCTTTAAACCTTTGAAGGGATTTAGAATACCTTAGACTTAGAGAGATGGTCAGTCTCTATCTTTTGATCAGAATCCTTGGGAGTTTAATCTGCAAAACACATAAACCTTGGTGAAGGTGGGTGTTAGCCTGGCTAACACCCCTCCGATGCCTAAGTTAGTAATTTATAGATTGAAAAATAATAAAGCTGAAATAAATATGGGATAGAAAACATACGAGTCTTTGTTAGAATTTAAATTCTAACTTACATAAAATATGATTTGAGATGGATAGCATTCCAGGATCTTGACAGGATATCGCGCTTTGTGAAGGCGATAACTCCTTTTTCTCTGACTTGGACAAATGCTTCAGCTTCTATCCATTTGGAGAAATAATCCGTCATTGCCAGCATGAATACCTTTCCCCCTGGTGCTCTGGGTAGTTTGCCGGCTATATCCATTCCCCATTTCATGAATGGCCATGGGGAGATGATTGGATACAAGGGTTCTATTGGTTGATGGAGTATGTTGCTGTGTCTTTGGCAAGCATCACATTTCTGGGCATAAGTCATAGCGTCTTCCTCATGGTAGGCCAGTAGTATCCTGTTCTCAGGGTCCTTGAGAATAATGCTCTGCCCCCAGCGTGATTACCATAGTCTCCCTCGTGTATGTCTTTCAAGACTTCTTGTGCTTCAGGATCCTCCAAGCATCTCAAGTATGGACCTGCAAGCGATTTTCTATACAAAATATTGTGCAAAATTATAAAACGAGATACCTTCATACGAAAAGCCTTGTGATTCTTTTCGTCACTCGGGATCTCACCATCGTGCAAATATTTTTTTAATAGGTAGGATCCAGGATCCTTGATTAGTTTCGGGATCCTGACACTTCATCTATTTTCTCAATTGCTGGGCTCAAAACCTGTATGATTGGTATTTTAATACCTTCTAGTATTTTAAGAGCCGAAGCAAGATTTGCTAAGGCATCAGCCTCAACATTGTCTTCTCTAGGTACCTATGAAATACTAAAATTTTGAATTCTATAGGTAATTTTTTAACTATCACGGGATATTTAGCTAACTTCTCACCTTTTACTGCATATGAACCATTAAAGTGGTTAGCAAGTAATAATGAATCCACATATACCTGAAGATACCTGATTTTCACATCTCTGGCTAGTTGTAATCCCGCTACTAGTGCTTCATATTCCGCTCGTTATTTGTCGCTTGGAATTCACAACTGATCGATTGGGGTATTATGTCCCCCTGTGGCGATTTCAGTATTATGCCTAGTCCTGTTCCTCTTATATTGGATGCACCGTCAGTGAATAATATCCAATTTATCCTTGGATTCTTTCAGTTGTTGGACTTCGAGGTTTGCTTCATGCTGAGTGTCACTACTGAAATCAGCCACAAAGTCCGCAAGTGCTTGTGACTTTATTTCTATCCTAGGTTCATACACTAGATCATAGGCACTGAGTTTGGCGGACCATTTTGCCATTCTCCCCGACATCTATAGCCTTCTTAAAACACACTTAATAGGATAATTAGTTTTAACATGAACATTATGTGTTCCAAAGTAATGTCTAAGCTTGGTAGATGCCTTTATTAAAGCTAAAATTAATTTTTCTGAATGAGAATACCTGGTCTCCGCGGCTAATAAGCTCTTACTTACGTAGTATATGGGATGTTGATGTCCTTCATAATCCTTAACTAATACTACACTTACAACGTTTCCGGATACTGTCAAGTACAGGGATAATGGCTCACCATCCTCCGGCTTCATTAGTAGAGGTGCTGATGATAAGTACTCCTTCAATGCTTGAAGCGGCTGTTCATGCTTCTCTTCCCCTTCAAATCGTTTGTTCTTCTTTAAGATGTCATAGAATTCCTTGCATCTTTCTGAGGATCTCGAGATAAATCGGTTGAGTGCTGCCACCCTTCCTTTTAGTCTCTGCACATCCTTGGTGTTCATCGGGGATTTCAAATTGATGATTGCTTTGATCTGCTCTAGACTATCTTCTATCCTTCTCTTGGTTACCATATATCCTAAGAACTTTCCTGCTCCCACTTCGAAGTGGCATTTAGAAGGATTTAGCTTCATGTTATACCGGTCCAGGATATCGAATGCCTTTTTGAGATCCCTAAGATGGTTTTCTGCTTTCTCTGACTTCACAACCATATTATCTATATAGACCTCCATGGTGTCCCCCAGTGTTTCTTTAAACATCATGTTCACCAGCCTTTGGTATGTGCACCTGCATTTTTTAAACCAAAGGGCATAGCTATATAACAATAAATACCTGTTGGAGTCATGAATGTAGTATCCTCCTGATATGAGGGTTCCATTTGAATTTGCTGGAATCCTGATGAAGCATCCATGAATGTTAACATTTCGTGGCTTGCTGTTGCATCTACCATTGAGTCAATATGTGGTAATGGAAATGGATCCTTGGGACACGCTTTATTCAGATCAGTGAAGTCTACACAGACTCTCCATTTTCCATTTTTCTTCTGGACCACCACTACATTAGCTAGTCACCTTGGGAATTTCACTTCCCTTATCATTCCTACTTTAATCAGTCTCTCAACTTCTTCCTAGATAGCTGCATTCCTTTCCGGTGCAAATTTTCTTCTTTTTCTGTGTATTGGCATGAAACTATTATCAACACCCAATTTATGTGTAATAACATCTTTGGAAATACATGTCATGTCTTTTTGTTTTCAAGCGAAGGTTGAGATTCTGCTTTTTAGTAATTCTAAGAGTTCCTGTTCAATATCTTTGGGGATGTCAGTTCCAACAAGCACCTTGACGTCAGGATCCTCCGTGCTTAAGGACATTTCTTTGACATCTTACTCTTTGGTCTCTAAGACATCTCGGGCTTGTTTTTTTAATCGCTATGCTTGCCTAGTTTTGGCAGAGGCTTTCATTGATGAAGTATAGCAATCTTCAGCTTCCTGTTAATCACTGTCAACTTTTACCACTCCCCAAGGGGTCGGTAATTTGACACATTGATGTTATGTTGAAGGTACTGCCTTCATGTCATGGATCCATGGTCTCCTTAAAATAATGTTATAGCAAGAGAGTGAGTCAATAATACAAAATCTTTGAATTGAATTTACCCCCTCAATGTAGACAGGTAATATGATTTCTTCGATTGTAATTCTGACTTCTCTACTGAACCCCACCAACACTGAGGATTTTGATATGATCTCAGTCTCAGGGATATTCATTTTCTTCAATGCCTTCAGTTGTATAATGTTAACTGAACTTCCTCTATCTATCAGGATCCTTCGTATGAAATGATTGGCGATATATAGAGTAATCACCAATCCATCACGACGACGATCCTACACATTATCCCTATCATCTTCGTTGAACGATATCACCTTTTGGTCAGTAACAGTTGATGTCCGGGTAGGTCTATCTTTTTTTTTTCTTGGCTTCCTTTGCATGTCTTTTTGCTGCAAAAGAGGAAGTACCACAAATATCAGAACCACTAGAAATAAAGTTTATTACCTTGGCATTCTTATGTGGGGATGCCGCTCGTCCTAGGGTAGCATCAGGATTCTGATTCTTTTCTTTCTTTCTTCCCAAGAGTTCCTTCAGGTGGCCCTTACTAAAAAGATAGCTTATTTCCTAAGGGCAATACAATCCTCAGTCATGTGCTCGGAGTCTTCATGATAGGCACACCATTTGGATTTTTCATTCCATCCGGATGCCTTGTCAGTTTTCCTGGGCCATCTGATCGTGCCCCCAAGATCCTGCATAGCATACATGAGTCTTGAAACATCAACAGAAAAACAATAGTCAGTCAGTTTAGGATAATTTTCTTCTTCCTCATTGTCCTTCACAATGTTGATTCTGTGATTGTTAGCTCTCAAGTAAGGCTTTGATCTATGAGGTTTGAAAGATGATGATTCAGATTTCCTGTTGGGATAATCATAGTTGGAAGGTGCATCAATCCTTTTCTGGATCTTTTTGTCATCCTTGAGTCTTATGAACCTCAACGCCTGATTTCTGACTTCGTCCAAGTTCCTGCAAGGATTCATTACGATATCTTCGTAGAAAGGGGAGTCCTTTAGAAATCCCATCTTGAAAGCTTGAACTGCCGTAGAATGTCAAGGTTCGGGATATCCAAGGATTCCCGGCCAAACTTGCTTACATAATCCCTAAGAGACTCGTCAGCATTTTGGGTCACTCTATACAAGTCACTAGTTAGTCTTTCAAAGGTTATGCTGCAAGAAAATTGGTTGTTAAATAAATTAATTAAGTGAGCAAACGAAGTAATAGAATAGGGAGGAACATTTAATAGCCATTTCAAGGCAGATCCTGTTAAGGTTGATCCAAAGCCTTTGCACAGACAGGCCTCTTTCAGATCCAGAGGGATAGGATTGATCTCTATTCTCTCTTTATATTGAGCGACATGCTCTTCGGGATCGGTAGTTCCAACGTATAACTTCGTGTTGGGAGTTTGGAAGCGTTTCGGGATCTCTGCATCACATATTAGAGGAGCGAATCTGGAGATCCGGTGACTGGTTGAGGATGCTTCCGGTATTGGTTGGACCACACCTAGTACATTGGAGATCATATCCTTCAGCCTTTTCAATTCCTTGGCCATGACTGGACTGATCCCTGTATCCTACATAAGTTTGTTAGCGTTTAAAAATTGATTGAAACTGTTACCCATGTGAGGATTCCGCGATGAGGATCCTGGGGTGATTCCAAGATTTTGTAGGTAAAGCTTGACACGATGATGTACGAGGAAAGCCCTTAATCCCTAAGGATTGTCGGCATAAAACCTCAGGAAATGACTGAAAGTCACTTGCCTCCTAGTCTTATACAAATCGATGAAAAAAGTACAAGTATGGAAACAATTGATCGAAATCTATGTGTTACAGAGCTCTTTGCGAGTGTTTTGTGTTGTGAATGTCGTGAATTGTGTTTCTTATTCGATCTTCATGCTGAATAAATACAAAAGATAAGCTAACTAACTCTCTGAGAATACCGAAGATTACTTGGTCTTCAAATATGAGCGTTGTAGACTCTTTCCCGCATCTTTCACATGTTTTTCCTAACTCCCTGACCGATTCTTCAGGGATGAGGTTGGCTCCACACGTTCTACCTGCGAATAAATCAAGATAGGAGAAGGATACAACGGTTAGCGATATGAATGTTAAGGATTCCGAAACCTGTCAGGATACTGAAGATTGCCAAAGATTCAGGATCCCTAGTCATAAAAATGACCCCTAACACTTGTGTTGTGTGTTTGCATCGTTGTTTCTGTGACACAGCAAACAGGATTGTGAAGGACGAAGTCCTTCGGGAAGTCACTAAAGGTGACAATATTAAGCAGGTTAATGATGAGCTCGGGGTGTGTCCAACACCCTGACGAGGGTGACTGTGACGAGGTATGTGTTTGTGTGCATATATATGTGTTGAATTGCATTCAAGTGTTGAGTTATATTTATTGTGCATGAGATGCTATTAGTGTGATGTGTAGATGGTATTAATGTGGCGAGTAGAGTTAGATTGACCCTTGTTTCGGGATAATGACGTTGTGATTATAACAGTTGTGTCGGTTGACTTGTCAGATTCTTGGTAGGGTTGGTTAAGTCGGTGTCTAGGGTTGGTTGAGATAACCGGGTTTCGGGTTAATATGTGTGGTAGATTTCGAGTTATAAGTGTAAGTAAGCTCGATCCATGATGGTGAGACTTACTGGGTTATAAATGTGGGTTGAGTCAGAGGTGGTGAACCCTTATGGGATACTGTAAGATAACGGGGGTTATCTATATGTCATTAAACGACAAACTATTTTTATAAAGGACATAAATGTCCTGAGTTGACTTAAACGATATTTATGACGAGATGGTTTTTATTATTTTAATTATTAGAACTCATTCAGCGTAGCTGACTTTGTTTGTACATTAGATTGTTTTGCAGATGAGTTTCATGGTCGACGTATCTTGGCTTGGGAGCGGTGCTACTCTGGTTGGTGTGCGTGCATTCGTTTAGTAAGGTAATGTGTAATAAGTTATTCAAAGATAATTACTATTTTTGAGCGAGACTTCCGATGTATGTTTTTAGAATAAAGTAAGTGTTTTAAAGAGAATACACAGTGATGAGAACCAGCTGTAGGGTGCCCGGCTTTGCTATTGATAAAGTATTTTGGATTGAGACGACATTTTTGAAAATAGCTTTGAAAGATAGTGATTGAACACAAACTTTAGTAAATATTTGAAGATGAAAAACACCACTTGCCACACGGTGGGCGCCAAATTATTTTGGGAAAAAATTAAGTAAACTAATTTTGTAACCAAACTTAGTAAGTGAGGGAGTATGCTTGTAAAATCAATAAAAATCGATAAAAAGAAGTAGAACTTGAAACAGTTGTTTACGAGGAAAGCCCTTGATCTTTAAGGATCTCCGGCATAAAACCTCGGGAGGTGACAATCGATACCTGCCTCGCTTCTTGAATAAATGGTAAAAAGATTACAAGTGTGAGCAGCAAATGATCAAAATCTAAGTGTTTACAGAGCTTCTTGCGAGTGTTTGATAATGCTAAGTGAATTGTGTGCGTTGCTAATCGATCAACCGCTGATTAAATACAAAAAAAATGATCCTAACTAACTCTCCGAGGATCCCGGAGCTTTACTCGGTCTTCAAATATGACTGTTATTGAGATTCTATCGCAAGTTTTACACGTTCTCTTTGACTTCTCGTCCGATTCTTCAGGGACAAAACGAGTCAACACGTTTTACCTACGCATATAAAAGAATAGAGGACAAGTAGCCGTTAGTAGTATTAATATTCAGGATACCGAATTTAACAGGATCTTGGATTCCAGATCATACATCATTCAGGATACTGATTGAAATTTAACCCATAACAAATAATAATAATAAAGATGTTAAAAAATAGCTGGCTATAATAGTAGGTAACAGTTTTAAAAAAGTATTATCTAAAAATTAATTTAATGATGACATCACCATGGACATAAAATATTTTTACGCAAACTAGAAACTTCTACGATTCTTTATTTCCAAATTAGTCTTGGGACTTTAATCACTATGAATTTTTTAAACCCCTTTTACTTGTTTTGAAATTAAAATGTTTCCGTTTCTCTTTTTTAATATAGCATAATAATATTGTTACATTTTGAACATGACCAAGGATAAATAGAATTAAAATGTTACCCGATATTCAAACAAAATTTCACCTCAAGACACTCAAAACATTATATTATTTTTTATTTATGTGAAAAGAAAAAAAGATTAAAATTAAATTTTAGGTATTTAAAATAGAAAGAAGATTTTTATCAACGTATCTTTTTTATTCAAGTAATTGTAAATCTAACACGTTGGTTATTTGGTTCAATGGTAGCCCAAGACTTACCATAGTGGAGATCTTGGTTTCGAATCCTGGCCACAGCAAAAAAAGGGTCTGTGGCCAGTTCAGGGGATTTACCCAGTTGGGGGGTTTCTCTTTGGGTGCGCTGCCCTGGATGTTTTAGGTGTTTCCCGGAGAAACCCAATTATCCTAGAATATCTAGGTGTTGACGTTAAAAAAAATGTAAATCTAAGAGTGTTTAATGATTGTGTAAGCATGTAAAATCCGAACTTGTTTTTTAACCCTATTTTGTATATTTCTCTTTTTCATTTATCAAATAACTAGCTTAGACCCCGTGTAATACATACGAGGTGAAAATTATCAATATATAAAAATCTTAAATCTTATTATATATATTTTACAGGTATAAAAATGTACAACATATAGGATATTAAACAAAATTCAAAATATGTAAAAATTAATTTATAATTGGGTTTCGAAAATACGTTAATTACTATTTAACGTAATTTGACTTTTATTTATTATTTGCTTGAAAATAAAAGTTACATAATTAGATTTCAAATTTTCTTATAATAATGGATAATTTAAAATAAATGTGTTTTATTAGTATAATTAGTATTTTGTTTAAAAATATATTATTATTATTATTATTATAACATAGAGGTGTATTTAATAAAAGAGAGAGACGGGAAAAAAAAAGATGAGAATGAATATAGAGGCGACATGTGACATAAAAAACTTTTATTTATTATATAGTATAGATATAGATAAGTTAACTTAATATCAAATAATTATATATTCGTTTAAAAGCCCTTATAATCTTATATTATTATTTGAGCGAGCCAATGATCAAACTTTCTTTGGCTCGTACGTGAATGAAAAATTTATACGACTTGTTTAATTAAGTTTTTAACGAGATAATTTATTTCGATAGGCAAAAGAATTAAGAAAAATAAAAAAAAATTATCGAGATAATTGATGAGTAAGTTAAGAGAAAATTACGAGTTACGAGTTATTTAACTATATATTTTTTTTATAAAATAAAGAACTAATAAAAAATAAATAAATATGATTTTTAAAAGTTTAAATAGATGAATTTGTGTAATAGTCAGGTAGTATGAAAAGGTAGCAACCAATGAACATGTCTTTCTCACATGGCTCTCACATTCATTACCACAACTCCCCACATGCTTCCCATTGTGTCCTTGGTTTATAATAGTCCACCCTAGTTTTTAATTTACTATAAACATTGAAGTATGCATAATATTAACCACATTAGTACCTTTAAATAGATAATATAATTTCAAAAATAATATGAAAATGAGACACATGGAAACAAGACAAAAGGCTGACATTTAGAATAAGGCTAACCTAAGGTGGTCTCCATTAATATAATAAGAGTGACCTTCGGTAAAACACGAAATTAGACATAATAATTATCATCAAATCAAGTATAGTGATTTGGCGTCATCTGCGACCTCACCTGAAAATGGCCGTCAAACATCGGTGAAAGAGGGGCCGTTAAGGGGGCGCTGTGGGTATGGATGGCAAAAAAACCCTGAGCCCGGCTGATGTATTACGAAAACCATTAAAAAACCAATTTTAACCAATCATATAATAATAATAATTTTTTATTTTATTTATAAGAGTATCAATGTAATATTACATATTTTTACCAAAAAATCATTTTAAGTTTGAATTACGTATACGTAACAGATAGTGCACGTATGTGTTATACGTATACATAAACAAAAAAACAAAAAAACTGTAGTTACGTTTGTAAGACTCACTATTATTATGTGGCTATTATTATCATTGATCATTGACTTAAATACCCTTATTACTAATTGGTAATTATTAGATGGACATAATTATCCTTACTGTCATAAATAGAGTTTCTCCTTGGGTGTATAAATAAAGATCATTAGACAGAGATTAAATGTTGTTGAACACCACATAACTCACGAATTCTCTCTAGAATTCGTAACCCTCTCTGTCTCCCTAAACCATGAGAATCATCTCACCTAAACCATCATTATGGTACATCCTAAACGGGAACCCGATCATCAAGATCATGAAGACTTCTGTAAGGCCCCTAAACCGGGCACCCTACGGTTGGTTCTCATCACTAGGAATTCTCTTTAAAAGTACTTGTTTTATTTTCTCAACTATACAACGAAAGTCTTTCTAAAATAGTTATTGCTCTTTAAAGTAATTAATGTTACTAACTTTACCTCACGAATGCCTGCACAACGATTCGAGTAGCACCGCCTCCAAGCCAAGATACGTTGTCCTCAGAACTCACCTGCAAAACAGTCTAACGTACACACAAAGTCAGCTACGTTGAGTGAGTTCTAATAGTTTTATTTTAAACAAAAGCCAACTCGTTACAATTAATATTTATCTCCACTCAAGACCCTCTTGTCTTTGTAAAAAATAGTTTTATAAATCTTTATCATATAAGTAACCCCTGTTATCTTATGATGTCCCAAAAGATTCACCACCCTAGACTCAACCCACATTATCTGTTGGAACCTAAGAAATCGTTGTATTCCTGATAAACTATAGGGGTTAGTTTGTAACTTAGGTTTTGGGGTCAAGAGTTGCTAGCGACTCTTGATGAGTCGATAGGTCGGCTGCCAACCGATTGTCTTGACAATCGTGTGACAACCCAAACTTTTTGTTTCAGACAACTAGCAACTTGGATTAATTTTCGGGACGAAAATTCCTTCAATAAGGAGATGATGTGACATCCGGCATTTTCAGGTTAACTCCGTTAACACAAGCATCGTTATCTCAAACATTTATTTATTCAAACTCAGTTATCTCAAACATTCACTCATGCATTACATTTAATTAGGTCAATTAGATGTGTCAGTTTTGCACAAACACCCACGTATCGATAATTTGTAGAATTACCGGATCACACACGAGTCGAACCCGGAACGTTGGTGAACTAATAAATATAATTGTGAACAATTATTTTAATATAAATTATGTGAATTTATGTGCTATGTGAATTTTCTATGAATCATGTGAACTTTCTGTAAATCATGTGAACTTTCGTGTTATCGCGTAGAATTATCAGATTTGTATTTTACTGGTTATTTTTATAGAATATGGAACTTTTATAAAAATAATTATTTAAAAACCATCTTTATCTAGTAGGATTATTTAAATGTTTTTTTATCTAGAGATTATCCTTATCCATTTCAAATTTAAATACCATGCAAATTGAATAAAAAGGAATTTTATAAAAAATTAAAACCTAATCTCCTATTTCTCTCTCTCTCTCAAAATCTCACCCACCCCCCTCCCTTCTCCCTTGTTGAGCCGTGAACAACCAAGCAACCATACACCTTCGTTTGATCTTCGATCTTGCAATTAAACGCGTATTTGTACTCCTCTCGACGTTTCTAACAATCATACGTAAGTCGTTTCGTTCAATTTCGTTACTTTTTTATTCCTAAAATTTAGATAAAAACCCTAGTTCATCCAAACATAGATTTTTATAATAAAGATGCTAACTTTATTATTGTTTTGCATGTATTTGTTGATTTTATGGTTATTTGAAAAACCTTAGCTTCATATGTTTAGTAACTTGTTAAAAGATTAAACTTTTTGATTATGTGATGTTGTAGAATTGCATGTTAGAGATGTTTGATGCTTGTTATGTTTATAATCATGTTAGATAGATGGTATGTAATGGATTGAATGCTTTGAATCCCGTTAAAAAAGCCTAGAATTCATAACTTACTTATAATGGAAACTTTTTAGAAATTCTATCTTGCATACTAGACATGTGTTGAATGATATGATGATGAGTATATGCTACTTGATCCATGTATAAGTGATTTGTGAAATTAGATTTCTAATACCTAAAACGGTTTTACAAACTTGCTAAATAAGGAAACTTTAATTTGTAAAAGTATTCATAACTTGCTATTTAGACATGCATGATAGGGTTCAATGATTGATACATGTTAGTTAGGACATAATAACATGTTGCAATGTGTTGGATGCTTGAAATCATGCATATCTCTCATAGCTTACTAAAGATATAAACTTTGTCTTGAATTGTGAATCACATGTTAAGTTCTACGCAAGTGTTATGTGATGTGGTGATCTAGAACATGTAATAGTAACCTTACAAGCATATTAACAACGATAATTCCAAGAAACATGAATCCCAAACAAACCTGCTATTTATGAAAACCTGCTATTTATGGAAACTTGATATCTTGCTAGAACAAATAAGATTTGTTGCTAAGTGTTACAGCATGATCATTTGTCTATAGTATAGAAGTGTTATACTGAACAAACATAATGTAATACAACGTGTCACCAACAGGTCGTCGGGTCAAACTTGATTCAAACGTGCAAACCTTTTCTAAACACTTAAACATTGGTCTTGTTTGGATACTAAGGGTTCATATCAACTTGCACGAACACACACTTATATACCTATGGTTTTAGGTGGCAGTTAGAGGTTCTACAATTTTCTCTTAGCATTCATTTGCATACACACTCAGGTGAGTTTCATAGCCCCTATCTTTACTTAATTTCCTTTTGGGGGAGAAAGCATGCACGCAAACATTTTGGGTTTTGTATTATTGTATTATTGCTTTCTTACTAAAGTGCAAACATACCAGCAAGTCCTTACATTCTCGAATCGTTAGTATTGAAACATAGCGAGGTGATTTTGAGTAGTACTATTGGGTTTTGACAAGCCCCACCCGAGTTAGTTGCGCTAACTTGACTGGAGGTCGAACAGGTGTAAGATTATCCTAGACATTTGCCACTGTTCGATAGATATGGCGGAAGGCAAACAAACACAAACAGTCAACTTCGGTTTCGAACACTTGTAGTAGCATGACATAGACTAGCTATCTATCGGTATACATTAAATGCATTATCTAGCAAACATCGAACTTTTTATTTACTTACATTTCTATGAACTCACCAACCATTGTGTTGACACTTTTAGCATGATTTTCTCAGGTCGCTAAGGTATTGAGCACGAGCATAGGACATGCATGGAGTCCCATCATATTTCAAAAACTGAATTTATTTTACTTATTTAAACTGCATTGTTTGGGCGCCTTGTTTTGCGCATTTTACTATTCTGGAATTTGGAGTTTATTTACGCTTCCGCAACATTTTCAAACTTAAACTTTTGTTGTCTCGTGACTATGAGAAGCATCGGTATTTTATTTAAATTTATATAGAGTCGTTCCGTGTAACTAATGACTGAGATCCTGGTATGTCACGCGCCTCGCGGTCAAACCCTGCCGGTGGATTTTGAGGGTGTGACAAATCGGCTATCTGAATGTCGACTCTTGCTATGTGTCTATAAATAGCAACCCCAAAAACCTAACTCAATAGCACTTGATTCACCCGTTGTTACTATAGTTAACTTGAGAAGGTAGGAGGCGGTAGTTATTATCTTTGTTATCCAGGAGCTTATTGTGTAATCGTATCATTATGGATATAATAGAATTGTGTCTTTGATCTTCTTATCTGTTATTGCTATTCATCTTGTGTTTCTTACGATCATCAACAAATTAGCTAGTCTATAGCAATTCTGTTGATTGTTTCTTGGTTAGAATCATTCTAGCACAGGGACCCTATTGTTTGGACCTACAATTTGGTAGGGGTGTTCATCGGGTTTTTTAATCGGGTTTCGGGTTATTCGGTTCGGGTTATTCGGGTTTTTTGTTATAAGAATCCTACCCGTTTACCGACCCAAATAAGATTCGGGTTAATCGGTTTCGGGTTATTCGGTTTCGGGTTTATTCGGGTCGGGTTAATCGGTATTCGGGTTTTTAAATACAAGTTGCAACGCATACTTTATTATTTAACTTAATATTATATTTATTAAATAATAAGCAAAAATGTCAAATAAAAATCTTCTCAATATGATTTTTCATTCAAACTCATCCACTAAACACATATTAACTAAAAAAACACCAAATAAAATAATCAAAAAACTAAAGTGTATCAATCAATCCTATAAACTAAAAAAAAATGACAAATCGTATCAACCAACAAACTCGTTAACAATGTTCACTCTTCAAATTTTCACATTCATGTTTGCTCGTACGTTTTCAATCTTAAATTAAAAAAAAAAGTGAAATAAATTAAGCATTAAAAATGGTTAGATGTATATTGAGCTAATATTACAAATAAATATTAATAATAAAATAGCTTTTTATTATTATTCGGGTTAATCGGGTTAACCCGATTAACCTTTTTTTAACCCAATTACCAAACCGAATACTACCTTCGGGTTCGGGTTCCATCTTAAACGGGTTCGGGTTGTTCGGGTTCCATCTTAATCGGGTTCGGGTTAATTTGGGTCGGGTTCGGTATTCGGGTTTCGGATAAAAAGAACACCCCTACAATTTGGTATTAGAGCCTTCTGTGCTCTTGATTCTTAGTGATTTGTGATTAGTTTCTGGGTTTTTATGAAAATCTGAATTTCTTTGATTTCTGGCTAGATCTGTATCAAGATCAGAAATTGGTATTGAAATTCACTCAGAAATTTGTTTGTGAAGAGTTTGACAGGTCTGATTGTTATTTTGGTTTAGATCTGAGCATTTAGTGATTGATTCTGTATTGTTTTGTGAAGAAGAGTACGTTCATGTTCTTGAGCCGATTATCCAGGGTCGACTCTCTTGTCTGAGCCAATTGTCACTTGATCTGGCTGATTGTCCGAGCTGATTCTCAGTCATCTAGCGATTCTCTCTGTAAACACAAGCTTACGACTCACAAGTGTGAGGTAGCGACTATCATACTCGACTCTTCACGTGAGTTTTCCTAAAAACCTTTGGGTGTTGCCGACTGTTCCTTGTCTTTAGCCGACTCTTCGAGCCGACTGTCTTGCTTGTTCCGAGCTGACTCTCTGAGCCGACTCTTGGATTTTCTCTTTTTCTGAACTTGTTTGTTTCTTTGTTTCAAGATGTTTGTTACTTCTATTACCCAAGCTGATCTGGAGACTGGCTTCATGTCTAGACCTCCTAAGCTTTTATCTACCGATGATTTCCCTAACTGGAAGAACCGCATGAAGGCGTACTTTTATGTGACGGACTTCGGTCAGTGGGTCTCGACTACCAATGGTCCACACTGTCCTATGACCACTAGAGCTGATGGTGTTGTAGCTCAAATTAATGCCGCTGCTTATACTGAGAATGACAAACTTCTGATCCTAAGAGATTATAAAGCCTTCGGTTCTATCAATATGGCTCTTCCAGCCGACATCATGAACATGTTTGAGGAATACAAGACCGCTCAAACGTTATGGCAGTTACTGTGTGATTTCTATGAAGGGAATTCTGACTTGAAAGAAGGGAAGAAGGACATGCTCCAGAAATAATATGATACCTTCGGGAGTATGAAAGGAGAAGGTTTGTCTAAGCACATCTCAAGGTTCATGGAAATTTCAAGCATATTGAAGCAAGCCGAGGTTGTCATTAAGAATTCTGATCTTATCAAAAAACTGCTAGACTCTCTGCCTCAAGAATGGAGTATAAAGTGCATGCTGATCAAACGACAATATGTGAATGAAGCTTCCACCTTATCTGATATAATAAATACCCTAAAATCCTTTGAAATGGACATTGAAAAGCGTCAAATGAATCAAACAGGGTACACCAAAACCATGGAACCAACCAATGCAGCTTTTATTGCTCCAACCTCCTCAAACAATGCTGCTAGCTCATCTGAAGTCGTTCCCACTATGGTTTCCGCTCCTTTTACTACTCAATAGACTCTTTCAAGCAATGAATCAAAAAGTAATTCAAGTAACACCTCTACACCAAATCCATCAAGTGAACACATGGCATTGTTTGGTCTTTTCGTCAACAGCTATCAAGCTCTCATTTCAGGAGAATTGAAGGCTGGGGTGAGCCACATAGAAGATGTTTTCCAAGTTAATCCAGATGATATGGAAGAAGTTGATCTACAGTGGCAAATGGCTATGCTAACTCTTAGGGCTAAGAGATTTATGGATAGAACCGGTAAGAAGCGTCTTGGAGGAAACTCTGCAGGATCTGACAAGTCTAAACTAAGATGCTACAACTGTAAGCAACACGAGCACTTCAAGAGGGAATGTCCCCATCCTATCACTGACTCTCCACCTCTACCTACCATTGTTGCTATTACCGATGGCCAAGTACAGACTGAGAAGGCAAAAGAACCAGCAAATGCCTTAGTAGTAAACGACTTTGAATGGAGCAATGAAATTGAAGAAGCTCAGGTTGAGGTGCGCAAGGCTCTTATGGAAAATACTCCTTTTACGCAATTTAAGGTTCATGAAATAGAAGCATGTCTAGTTGAAAAAGAAAAGAATGAGGTGCTGAGAAGAATTATCATCAACAATGACTCTATTGGTCCTGCTGCTCTCCTTAGACAATTTGCTATTCAGGGGACAGAGAGTCAGGTTATTGACGCTGAAGGAAGCATGACTGAAAATGCCAACATCAAGATCATGAATGCAGTGAAGATGAATGGTGAGAAGAAGGATACCTGTCCAAGTTCCAGATCAACGGATCGAGTTAACTCTCCGGAGAGTGCAGGTGATGGAACTCAAACCAACGGTGATGAAAGCTCTAATCAAGGATGCATCTGCAGGAAAACAGCTGCTGAGCTGATTCCACCTAAGGTAAAGTCTCGTCTCTGTTCCTCTGACTGTGTTGACATGATTGTTCACTATCGCACATTAAATCAACTCATTATTCGTGAGAAAGATGATGCTCTTTCTATCCTCAATCAAATCAAGAAGAACGAGGTAACTCTCAAAGTCAGTTTGAACCAGGCTAATCAAGAAATCCAAACCCTGAAAGAGTTTGTTTATAGAAAGGAATTTTTTATCACAGATTTAACTGAAAAACTAACATCTTAAAGAAATGAATATGTTAAATTGCAAATAATTATAGATAGATTTAACGTTAGCAAAAAGGCACAAGATACTATGTTGGATTGTCAGAACACCTCTGGTTTTGTGAAAAATGGGGTAGGATATTTAGATTCGAATAACTTTGAGAGGAAGTTGTTTCACCCTCCCACCCATGGTCATTATGACCCTATTCCGTATCTACATCCTAAAAACGATCTTGCAAAATTATTTTTTTCTGCAACTAATGTAAATACTGCAGGTTTAAAAGGACAGGATGAGGATGATTGTGGTGCTGGATTGGGTCACACGGAATGCAACCGAGAATCTGTTTTATCTTCATTTTTAAATTTAAATTCCCAGAATCCAGAGTCATGTAATTCGGGCTCTGTTGATAGCAATAGTGGATCATGTTATAGGATAATTAACTTTAACTATGATTGTAATGAACACAATAGCTGTAATGACTTTATTTCTATGAATGATGTTTGTTTTAATGATTCAGTTGATACCGTGTCAAAAAATCAGTTTGAAAGGTTTATTATAGAAGAAATTCCTGTCTTCATCCCGGCATCAACAAGTCAAAGTGATAGTCAAATTGACTCAGACTATTTGTCTACAAGAAATAGTGAAGAAAGTGCATATGATTTAGACAGATCTGTCGAAACATCCGCGGAATCATACAATGCATCTGATGAAGAAGCAAGTCAAATGACAAATGTTGATAAAGAATCTGACCAAGAATCATCAACCACTCATATTAGTCAAAAGAAGGAGAAATTCATCAAAGGCAAAAGCAAAAGGCAAATCAAAGTGCCAGTTCAACAACAATCTTCCTCATTATCTTATAAACCGCCACACAAAAGAATAACTTTTAAGCATGTTAATTGTTTCAGTTGTGGGAAAGGCGGTCACACTGCTAGGAAGTGCAGTAGTGTATCTTATTGGGTCAAATTTGAACGACCTAAAATGAATAGTGTGAGAAATTTTAACAGACACCAACAAGATCACAATCCTTTTTATCATAAAATTGACAAAATTCGTCAAAATGTAAATCATTTTTTAAAAGGAACATGTTGGTGGAGAACCAAAACCGATAGAATTGCTAAATTTGATGTTCCACCTAAGTTGAAAATGACTTGGGTTAATGTTTCTCAATAAATTATCTTGTGTGTGACAGGGTTTTCCCATGAGGACTATTGATAATGCATGGCTTGTTGATAGTGGGTGCTTTCGTCACATGACCAGGCTAAAAGATCTGCTCACTGACTTCAAAATTAACAATGGGGTTATGTTGCCGTTACGGGTGATGAAAAAGGAGGAAAGATTACCGGACAGGGAAATATATGCAATGGAACTCTCACTCTGGAGAAAGAGAATCTTGTTCCAGAATTCTGCTATAATCTATAGAAAATTGGGTTTGTTGAACTTTGAGTAACATCTTCCATCCCTCATGCATTGTATATACCTCTGTTCATTTTTGTCTTTCAAAAATCCAAAAATATTTTCTTGACCAAAATAAGTTGATGATCGAGCTGCAAAAATATTTTATCTTTTATCTAGAAAATTCCATTAAAAGAGTTCGTCTATAAATAAAATTTTTGAGGGAAAGTGTATGTGAATAGAATAGAAAAAGAAAATCGTTTGAAAAATATGTGTTTCTTGGCTGTTTTCGCATAACTGTTACTGTGGAAAATGATAGTTACACTGACATACTTGTTCACCACTTAGGATCAAAAGGGGGAAGCGGTTATACTGAAGGACATGTTAGTAGACTCAGCATTCAAACATATAGACTGCAACTCAGTGACAAAGATAATGACTGCTGAAAAGTGTATACCCATCTTGTTCAGGTCTGCTCATAATCAAAGTCCCGTCACAAAGGGGTTGCGGTTTCTTCTCATACTATATACTTACTCTAAAGAAAAAGAAAAAAGACACGCAATGACGTGCATTAGGCAAATAAAAGAGATGCAATGACATGCAAATCCAAGCAAAAGACACGAATGATGTGCACCCTAGTACTGAATTTGTCTATCTTGAGCAAAAGACACGCAATGTCAATGTCGTGCATTAGGAACTGAAATCTCAAAAGATACACAATGTTAGTGTGTACATATATATATATATATATATAGTATATATTTTTGTTTTTGGGTTTGTGTGACTGCGAACGGATTTTCTTGAGAAAAATATGGCTTGTAAGACCGACGTGCAAGTAAGTCCAGCTTATTTCATAAATCAGGGCATATAAGTCCGTCATGCTTTGTCCCTGACGCAAAATCCTTTTAAAGATATCCTAAACGGTTCACGGACCTGTGCTAGTTATGCTCGTTTAGCTATTTTAGGATTTTTGATGATCAACTTCCTTGATTATGCATTGGCATAGGCCTGAAGCTCTCATCATCACACTCAAAAGACCATGAGGATGGGTAGGTTATATAAGACAAGTGTGGGGAACACTGACTTCATCCTAATCTTACCAGAACATGATAATCGTTCACCAGTTGTATGTGGAAAGTATGGTGCATGGGTTTCAAAGGACAGATATACCAACAGTCGTACGTAGGCCGTGGACGCCAAATGCAATAAGAATCGACTATGTGAAAATTTATGTCGGTATGATTCCACGAGATCAGGTTTGCATGTTCTATGATCTATATTTTGAATCATTTGTGCCTCGTTTTAGTCTTAGGGATAACTCTAAAGCTTTTTGGTGTGTATATATCCTTGTTCAAAGTTTCATAGGTCCTTATCTCAAATATCATGCTCGAAAGTCTATTTGTTTTGGTGAAAAGTTCAAATTTCTCTTTAAAATTTCTGCCCTAGCGACTCTTCGGCCGACTGTCTAGTGTCGGCCCCCAACTTTTTTACCGTATATATATGTTTGAAAAAGGGTATTTTTTTTACTTTTCGAAACCCTTGCCTCTGTGAAATCTTTCCGGCGACAAAGAACCCCATTCCGTTCAAAACCATCTTTTTCCGATCAAGTGCTTTTTGTGTGAGTACTGCATCAAATCAAGGTATTGTTATGATTATTTACATGTTTATTTACATCCTTTGGTCTTTTAGATCACGATTACATCATCAAAATGTTGGCTTTAATCGGATTTTGAAACTGAAACTTGGTGACTGTTTACCTTCCTGATTGCCGACTGATCAGACGACGATGATGACTAGAGTCGGCTTGTGTTTTCGATTCTCTCTACTCGCTTTAATCAGTGAACACAAGTTCAAAAATCTCCCCCGATTGTTGGATCGATTCTTGTAGACACATCGCAGACGAACTATCGACTGTATCTTGTTGTAAGTCGACTGACAAGTGATTTCAGCCGATTCTTTTATGTTCACTGCAAACTCTTGTCCTATCATCTTGCCGACTCTTTGCATCAGACCATTAATCTTCGGCCGACTGTCACATATCATATGGCGACTCTCAGTACATATATATCTTATTCCTCTTTGGTCGACTCTCATCAACCGATTCTTTGGTTGACACTTTCTTATGTTTATATATTTAAAATTTGTAGTTGAATTACTCATATTGGTTTCTATTTTTGTTACAGATTATGGACGACGATCATCTTGCAAGTGATAATCGTCAAAACATGGCAATATCGTTTCCTGAATCAGTTCCCGAGGAATTTAATGATGTTGTGAGATGGATTCTTCAAAGTAAAATTGCTTATGCAATCACTTGGAATGAAGCAGTCTACCGAGATCTGATCGAAGAATTCTGGATCAATGCTGAGTATAAAGTCCACTCTGTCACAAAGAAGCCTCATGTGAGATCCATTGTTCATGGGAAGGAGGTACTGATTTATGAGAGTACTGTTAGAAATGCGTTACGACTGGATTATGATAGACGGGACCCAAGAGGTATCAACAAGGATGAGATAAAAAGAACAGATTCGTGTAAGAGTTAGGGTACCATTTAGAAAGAAC
Source organism: Smallanthus sonchifolius (assembly GCA_023525975.1). NCBI lineage: Eukaryota > Viridiplantae > Streptophyta > Magnoliopsida > Asterales > Asteraceae > Smallanthus > Smallanthus sonchifolius. The sequence goes on from CM042033.1 coordinate 19,290,094, forward strand.
GTAATTCAAAAGAGATTTTTATCTAAAGATTGAAAGCTCATTATGTACATTTTTATACACACTCTTTCCCACAGAAAAGGCGGTTATGATGCATTGAGTGTATATTGGTGTGGAATTATGCTAACGATTTGCGGTGAAGAAAGATTCAATCTCTCGTATCATTTATTCACCCAGATAATCAACCGAGCAAAAGAAAGCAAGTGATCCTCGATTCATACAAATGATCCTTAACTATCTTCTGAAAGATCTACCACCATGTGGTCGTCCCATGACCTTTACATAGGTTGAATCTCGTATCTACACTAATGTACTAAGGGTATATGAGAAGTTCTCTGGGAAATCGACTCCCATGTTCTATAATATGTATCGGGAAGAACGTTTACCTTCGATATAAGCCGCTCCTAAAGCTGTTAAAGAAAAGAAAACAGAGATTGCAATGATTGTTGAACAGAAAAGAAAGGTTGAGAATAGGAAGGAACCATCAATAATTGATGACGAGATTGCTCGGAGAAGAAAAGATAAAGGAAAGGCAATTGAACTTGATGCTTGGAAGAAAAAGAAGCAAAGATCTGGAGGTAACAGTGAAGGATTCATGAAACAAGAGACAGTTATGTTCGTCAACAAAGGAGTCCGTCAAGACTAAATACTCCTCCTCCCCATAGTATTATTGATGAAGACATTGAGGCAGATCGCTTAGCCCGCGCCGCTCTGGAAGCCGAAGGACTTCCTCCGTCCAGGCAGACAGAAGGCTCGTCAGGAACCATACATTCTCCTTCTCCACAAACAACTTCCATCCCTCCTACCGACACTCCTAAAAGAATGAAATCTATGGCCAAAAGGAAGTCTAGGCCAATTGTAAATCCCGTTCCTCCTCCTATCAAAGAACCTTTGGATCTAGAATTGGTTAAAAATGTTGGGATTGAGGCTGCTCAGTTACTTAGATGGATGAAAGGACAGATTGAAGCATCAAAGAGCAAAGAAGATGATAGAGACTGTGAGATTGAGGATTTAAAAACTACCATCAAGAAACTGAATTTTCAGCTTGATAATCAAATTTCTCTAAACCAGAAGATTCAAACAAATATGAATGATATGAGCAAAGCTCTATTGACATTGAAGAGAGGAAGTCGTAGTCTGACCTCGGAAGTGAATAAGCTACGAGAACGCTTGAATGAAGAACCTCTTATCTATGATGAAATCTTTGACTCATCCATCTTCAATGATGCGGTTATCTTTGACTTGGATCAAGATGAAAAGGAGAAAAAGAAACATGAAGATCCAACGGATCAGGAACCAAGCACAGAAATACCGAAGAGCAAGAATAATGAGGATGATGAAGGACATGGTGGTACTAGTTTGGGAACAGGCTGAACTAGCTCAAATGCTCCTAAAGAAGGTGAAGAATGCAATATGGAAGGAAATAAAACCTCCGATATCCATGTATCTGAAGAAGCCAAGGAGGATGTTATGAATAAAGACATGGAAGATATGCCAGAAGAATTTATGGAAGAAGGCAAAGGTGAAAAGATTTGCTATGAAACTGCTTTTGGAGAATCCATCAACCTTGATGACGATGGACCAATCAACAAGTCTGAATGGTTCAAAGCTCCCAAACCTATCCCACGCCCTCTCCATAAAAACATTGACATTCTTCGAAAAGCATCTGAAAGAAATATTATGTCATGGGCATATGACGGTCTAAAGCATCTATTTGTTATCAAAAGAAGAATAGGAGAGATACATTACTTTCAAAATGAGCATGATCTTCAATCCTTACCAACTTGGGATATTTATTCTTTAGAGAAGCTGAGTATGATCAATCATGGCAATCATTCAGAAGGCAACAACGTTGAACAGATGATTATCTCTGAATACCACAAAAGGTTCCCCACTTTCAAACCTCAGCAGCCTAAGAAGAAAAGGTCAAAGAAAGAGATAGATCCTGTGACAAACCGCCCTAAGATCATCACTTATGTTCAACCAGCCAAGGTAGTTAATAGGATTCTGATTCCTCCAGAACGAGTGACGTGTCTTCATCACTTTATCAAATGGTAATATGATAATCACACAGGAGAAACGGTACTATGTAGAGACGGGACTCCTTTGAATGACATTCGTGTAGTTGATCCAATGGACATGTTCTCTTTCTCAATTCCTGATCTTGAGGTGCTTTTCAAAAACAACATCAGAAGGGGTGCAGGTCATGCAAACGAAGAAGTGGCATTATTTGCTCGTGCTGCCACCCAAGCTTTGAATTTAAAGAAGAAAATGGCTGAGCTAAAAGCCAGCATCGAAGCCCAAGAAAAGGATGATCATCCCAAGGATTCTGAGGAGGAGAGGCCCAAGGAACTTTAAAAGAATCAGGAATGCAACAATTTCGGGGGAAATTGTTGGAACCTGAGAAATCGTTGTATTCCTGATAAACTATAGGGGCTAGTTTGTAACTTTTGTAACTTAGGTTTTGGGGTCAAGAGTCGTTAGCGACTCTTGATGAGTCGATAGGTCGGCAACCAGCCGATTGTATTGACAATCGGCTATCTGAATGTCGACTCTTGCTTTGTGTCTATAAATAGCAACCCCAAGAACCTAATTCAGTAGCACTTGATTCACCCGTTGTTACTATAGTTAACTTGAGAAGGTAGGAGGCGGTAGTTATTATCTTTGTTATCCAGGAGCTTATTGTGTAATCGTATCATTATGGATCTAATAGAATTGTGTCTTTGATCTTCTTATCTGTCATTGCACTTCATCTTGTGTTTCTTACGATCATCAACAAATTAGCGAGTCTATAGCAATTCTGTTGATTGTTTCTTGGTTAGAATCATTCTAGCACAGGGACCCTATTGTTTGGACCTACACTATCACTCAGTAAGCCTCTTCGACATGGATCAAACTTACTACACTTGTAACTCAAAATTTACTACACTAGTTATCTCCACCAACCTCTAGACATCGACTTAACCAACCTTAACCAAGACTCTCACAAGCCAACTGACACAATAGTTGTAACACAATGTCCTCATCCCGACACAACGTCAATCTGACTCTACATACCACATTAATAGCATCTACTCACCACATCAATATCATCTCATACACAATAAATATAACTCAACGCTTGTATGCAATTTAACACACACACACACACACATATATATATGCACACAAACACATAACTCATCACTGCACGCTCGTCAGGGCGTTCGACACACCTCGAGCTCATCACTGTCCTGTTGTACATTGCCACCTTTGGTGACCTCCCAAAAGACTTAGTCTTCCACAATCCCGTTTGCCGTGTCATAAAGACAACGATGCAAACACAATACCGACCGTGCCGCAAGGATAACGACACAAAATACATAACATCAAACACATAAGCCACAAAGTCTACTAGCATTTACATGACTCGTCAATGAACCACATATGGTTTCCCATGCTAACTCTCCCTATATAACCTTCACAGGTTTAACTTAATTACCAACTCACCCCGGCTAACTCATACCACGACACGCATGTCAATAACTCTCATAACCCCAACTCCCATAATTACACCGACATCCCGTAGACTCTCTGAATAATTAATGCAAGGTTTAGTTTATAAAACACCTCTGGTTATACCCAAAATCTTAATTCATTTAATATAACAAACACAAATTACAAGTATGTACGATAGCCCCAACAACATTAAAACGTTTAAAAGAAGGGGATTAGAAACTCACCGGTTATGCCGAGTCCAAATCCTAGTTCTGCACCACGATTACTCGTTCAAACGCTGAACCTGTGAAACGTACGATCCACGGTTAGAACAAGTTCTACACGTATGCCAAACAACTCATAAAGCATAAACCCCTACACCATCACGTCATCATAGTTTGATAATTCTCATTCACAAACCCTATTCTCCTGGGTTTATGCATAATATGGTTCCCGCCTCGATTAGAACTCGTATACACACCCCCAAGCTCATATGCATGTAAGTAAACATGCCATGCATGGTCTTAAACACCATGATTGTCCTCATGCAAAAACTCCGGGTTTGTTCCATCCACACCCGACACCACCCATGCACCACTACGGATGCCACCACCCTCGTCATGCCCTACCACCGTGGGCACCACATCGCCTCTGCTCCTCCACTGGGTACGAGAATCTCCACCTTCATGGCCACCCTTATCTCACAAACCCTGGCCGACGATCATCACTACCGCCCTCCTTGATTGCCATCTTGGTACACCACCCACCACTGCCATGACACAACAACCTTGCACCACCATGGTTTCCGTCACCTTGTCGTCCTTGATTTGTCCAACTGGGCATCACCATTAACACCCTCCACCGCTCGCCACCACATCTAGCGCCCCATGACTACTCCCATAGCCGACCACCACCTTCACCTCTACTCTTGTTGTCCACGGCTAAGTACTAGAAACCCTAATCAGGTTTTCAACCAAATGCATGCAAACAATCATTGACAAAGAGGAGTACGAGCTTTAATTTAGAGAGTGATGGTGTCACCGTCACTAGACACCGCTGTCGCCCCCTCCTCGTTGGATCTTTCTCTCCTGGTTCCTTCTGCCGTCGAGTGCTCCTAGGCCAATATGGCCTAGGGTTTGCTGTTAGGAGGCTTATAAACCCTTGCATATTACTCTCGGGTCCTTATGTTTCCCTTAACGTGCGTTTCGATCTCAAACTTGTGCAACAACAGTTAACTAGGTCCTTACATTTTGATAATCCAGCTTTACATGAAAAACCGTACTACCCATGACACATTATAAGGATTCGGGTTGCTAATAGTGTGTTTTATATGTAGATAAAAATATAAATATATATCCCCGACAACGAAGCCAAAAATTTAATGGCGTGTTTTTAGTAGTAATAAATATATTCTATTTTGAGCTACACAAAATCAGATTTTAAATTTATAAATTAAAATGATAATTACTTCAACTAAATACACACACAATAGGCAAGTGTACCTATCGCAGCGTAGTATAGTATGGGTAAGAACCAATTATCGAAAAATGGACATGGATCCCGTACTCAACCCTCGTTATTGTCTGACTAAAATAATAAGTTGGAAATTGGGTTTTGCTTTAAAAGGAAAATAAACAGGTAAGAAATGTAATTAGGAGTATTATCACGCTTAAGGTGTTACTATAGTTCTTATTCCTTGTTAATTAATGATATATTTAAAGTAAGGTTGGTCATAGTTACTAGTACTAACCCCTTCGATAGGGGAGTTAGTGTTTCATAACGGAACAGTGGATACGGTCGGCCAATTGTTCCTTAATGAAAATAACGGACCCTAAACGGGGTCTCAAGTCCGTCGGTATCTCACAATTTATTATTCGGAGTAATTTTATCCCTATGACTGACGTACGTATGGTCTTGTAACATCCTTTGGAAAGTCGAAATGCGCAACTCCCTCCAAAGCTACTTTATGAATGCTCGGACCTAACAAATTATGTTCTTAAATAGTTGTCTTTACTTATAACATTATTTTAAATAAATAAGAATTTCCTTCTCAAGATCAAACCCCATGGCTCCTGCTAGAAGTCCTCTACAAGCCGATACGAAAGAAGTAAAGAAATACCGACACAAACCGCCTGGTCTGGTTAAGGCTCAAACGACTTGCTGAATACCCATACCTCCAATCAAACAAAAATATTAAATCTATACTAACTGGCCGTGATAGCACCAAGATTTGTATAAACAAGAAGTCTCGCTTAAGTAACTCACAAGATTTAAGATTATTAGATTGGTTTAAAGATCACTTATTCTTGTCTTTTTAAGATAAATCATTGTAAAGGCTTTAAAAACATAACATACTAAAAATACATCATTAATTAATTAAAGTTCAACCAACTCGAGCAACACAAGAGGGCTAGCCATGAATGACCATACAAGTGACTCTACTAACCCTTAGATAATGTGTGGTAGTATTCCAACACCAAGGGAAAGCGGATATAGAATGCCTCTTGTTTTACTCGAATGAGAAGAATCGCTTCATATTACAAGACTTTAAAAAGGAAATAAACAAAGAAAGCTAAAGCGGACCAAAACCGAGAGAGTTCCGGCTCTTAGCAGAGCACTAAGGCCTTCACACCTCTTGGTAATGGACACCTAAAACACTAGAATGATATTGCTATTTATAGGCTAAGATTTTGGCAATGCACGACCGTGCATTAGATTGCACGAGCGTGCAAACTATCCTTTTCTTTCACGTGCGGAATCTGGCAGTACAGGAGAGTACATGGACCCAGATTAGGGTTTGCACGACTATGCAAGGTAATGCACGACCGTGCATTGCCTTTTTCTAGTCCATGATGACTTTTTGATCTTCTGGTTTGACTCTCGGCGTCCGGTTTCGTTCAATTGGCCCCCGACTGCTGATTTTACCTTGTTTTTGAGTGTTTTTTTCATGTTTTTGCATATCCAGGTCAATTATCCCATCGGAACACAAATGAGCGGATTAGGCATCAATTATTATCATATTGTCTCTAATTGTGATGATTTCGGGGATAATTATGCGTGCAAAACATGTATAATTTATGTCATATCATAATACCCCACACTTAAACTTTGATTGTGCTCAAGCAAACTTATGCGTGATTATACCCGTAGAAGTAAGATATTGATTAAATGTTAATCCATAGCTTTTGTCCTAAATGGCTGAATGGTCTCTTAAAAAAAATTATTTGGTGGTTATACCATTCGAGTGTTTCTCCACAATAGGGTAGCAAGCCCAACATACTTGATGAAACTATGTTTATGCACAAAATTGCAGTCTCATAAATGTTCACTCAACACTCGGGTTAAATATATGGATAATGTATGTCAAAAATAACAATCAATGCTATAATTTATGCTTGCATAATCATAGGCTTGTATGGAAATCAAATCTCCATCAATTGACATAAAATATGTGCATAAATCAAGAGTGCTTTATAAAGGGTTGTAATGATTGGTTTACGGTTAGGGTAGGAAGTATATTGGAATAATGGCTAAATGTTGAAAATCTGGCTTGGCTTAATGATAAAAAAATGAAAGTGATTCCGTTATTCAACTTAGATTAGACATAGTGACTAATCTAAGGACTCTTTTAAAGTCAGATTGTCAAGACCAAATCCCTTACTTCAAGAATGTCAACTTCTTCTTATCTTTGAAATATTTATTGCTATCAGCTCCCATGGATTGATCGGTTGTTTCTTCCTAATACATTTATTTTGATCATCTTTGCATACTCCAATTTTTCGAGTAATTTTGATTCTATTTTGATGAGATTTCTTCACTAGCTTGGGCGATTTACTAATTTCTTTTTGGTCGCCCCCTTTTTCTTTTCACAATAATTCTTCTTTTCATATTAAATGAGTTTCTTTCTTCGAACATAAGATGGATCTATAAACTTTCGGAGGATAATCATTTCTTAATTTATAGCCAAATTGATTTCAACAAAAAGGGTTAAAAGATAAAAGGGTAATTTGTCGGGTTTAATGGTTTTGAGATGTGGGTTTAGAAACGAATAGGTTTAGGCTCAAAGGGGCTAACTAGGGGATAATGTTTAGGGTAGGTGAAGGAAAAGAAAAAGGCTAAAGAAAATGGGTTAATCCTAATGCCTCAATCACTTTTATGCATTCTTTTAGTCCATGATTTTGAAATGTATATTTTACACAAGTTCTAACATGCAAAGCAATAATTAGCAATCACTCTATCAAACGAAATGAGCATGTGAAATATGTGATGATCAATGGCGTAAAAAACTTGATGTATCCGTGATAATGCTCGGTAGGTTCAAATTTCTCACATGGAAACGGAAGGTAATCGGTAATAAAAAAAGTGCATAAACTTATTTCTTTATTTCTGTTGTGCTCCCCAATCTTCCCTATTTGTTTTCTTGATTCACTTCAACGGTATTTCAAATTGCTATTTTTATATGCCTGTTTATGCTAAATGATTTTTAAGACTCTTGCTTTAAGATTATTTTAGAAAATATTTTTATTACTTCTATACATAAATTTTGATTTCACGAATTGGGTATTTTTTAATCATGCAATTGTAATACTTAATACAAGATCAAGCAGTCAAAATATCAACGGGGTTCCACCCTACACTTAGTTTATGGCAATATGAATGTATGCACTATGATATGTGTCATGAATAATAAGAGTGTGGTAAAACTAATACTCCCCTGATGAGACATAATTGTCGGGCATATAATCGATTCTCATCAATGCCTAGATCGTATTTCCGGGCACGAACCAAAATCTGTATCACCTGTAATGCTATGCAATGCTCAACACATAAAGTAAGTACTAAAAGGAAAAATTAAACTAATATTCGCTTAACAAAGAGGCCAAATAAGGTTGGTGGCTATGCCACCATGTCAACGGTTACTCCTGAAACCGGTAAAAATGGTCACGTGTTTAGTCAAACAAACCAATGTCAAAAGTCAAGAACCCAAACGATGTTAGAAAATAACCACAGATACCAAAGAAGAAGGGTGAACAGAGCTGCTACTGAAAAGGAGGACGCCGCCACTGCTTGTGCGGGCCGGGAGGCTACTGTTGATATTGCTGATAGGCATACAGATCATGAGTGTGATCGTAAAAGTCCTGCCGCATGCCATCCATCGTCTGACCCAGCTGACCTATACAAATCACTAAATCTAACATCGTGGGGTCAGCAACAGTGTGGTACATACCTGGGCCTTGATGCCTCAGTTGTCCCATAGGTGCTCCCTCGTCCTCTGATTCTTCAACTACACCAGTCCAAATATTTCCCCGATGGCTTACTAATCGGTACAACCCATTGAACTTCTTCATCATATGCATGTTGATCAATACTTAGGTGTCAACAGGTAGAATGGGTTTGTCCCTACTAATTGGTACAGCCCATTGAACGCTCACAACCCCTGTGCTATCCTTTCCCCCCTGATGGAAAGGACAATGCATTGGTGCATGTAAGGGTTGAGGGGATGTCTGATCTTGGTGCTCTTTTGACTGTGCGGGTCAAAAGGTCCGGATCCGATCCTATGCCAAAATGCTGATGCTTCTCCTTCGGTAAACTCCCCTTTGCTGTCAGTAAAGATCGGCTCCATTATCTCTATGTGCCTGTATAATCCCATTTTTACCCCCAAATTGTGCCAATGACATTTCATACCAATGTCTAGCCATCCTGAAACGTACACAATCATGCATTTCCATACTCACTACTGGCCTATCAAACTGGAAGGATGCTAGAAACTAAAGGGTGAGCTCATAATAGGTTGCTTCCCTAATGGCGAAGAATCTTTGCCAAGGCTTTGTGATGAGGGGAACTGCATTGTCCAAGAGATTAACATCTTCCAAGGTTGGGTAGCAAATTGTCTTGTGTGTTCCGAAGGTTTGCCTTAGCAGTGTGGGTAGTGTTTGGTAGGCATGGACCTTGATGGCATCATTGGGTTCAAAGATAAGCCACGGGTGCAAATCCTGTGGCCCTTCTAGCATGGGCTATGGGTGAACAGGTGGTGGAGGAGATGGTAGAGTCTGTGGCAAGCCACTCATGTGGGCAGACGAGGATGAACCCGACCTAGAGCCGGATCGGGTGTTTCTTCTCTTTCGCCCTGCTTGTCGGGAAGACTCAGCCATGACCTACATAATCATCATTTAAAGGAGTTAGTGATTCAACATATATATTTTAACAGCGCCAAAAACTTGATAGGATGTAAACTACGATGCATATTGGTGCCAAAAGCTTGATAAGAATCATGTTTTTATAAAAATATATATGTATGTAATTTTTGGACCACACAAGGGAAACATAAATTCGTGCATGGTTATGGCCCGGTTATGTTTCTCGAGTCTCAAAATGGTCAATTGCAATCAATCAAACAAGGCGCAAATTCAAACGGTTCAATATGACTACTAATATAGATGGTCAACATGTTGACTTTCAAAAAGTCAAACCCGTCAAAATTCTTAAACTAATTCAACTAATCAACAATTTCCCACCAACTATGTTAAAACCTAAACACATTCAAACAAGATTCATGCTCCAATTTGTATTTCTAAGTTTAAGAGTTCTAGGTCAAAATTCATAAACTCATCCATATAAATCAAACAAATCCTACCCAAATAAGGGTAAAATGAGTTACATTATGATCCTATCTAGTCAAATATACATCTAGATCAAACATTGAGTTCATATTCAAGCATATTTAAACCAAAGTTCAAAACGAAACCCTAGCCTCATTTGAACAAGATTAGCCACATTTGAAGCATAAATCATACTAAATTTGACAATGGACAAGTTTACATACCTCGGGGAAGAGATTGGAAGCAAAAATCAAGAGAAGCCGTGAGAAATCGGGGGTTTTGGAGCGATTTTGGCCGAAACCGAGCGAGTTCAGAGTTTGGGATTTTGAGAAAAATGAGTTTTCTTCAGTTTTTAACACCAGACACGCACAATCCCCAATGCACGGTCATGCATTGGGTTGCACGGACATAAAATTCCCCCTGTTGACCAGTTGACTTTTTTTAATAGTACTTTAAAAATAAATTTTTAATTAATAGATTAATAAAAAATAATTTAGATTTATTAAAGTACCAATTTATAAAAAATAAATATCAAAACTCCCGATTTCACATTAGAAAACTTACCTTGTTTCTTGATATCCAATTTCAAAGTATCGAGCTTATTATCATCGAAAGTAAATAAGAATTTAAAATTTAAACACGTAAAATCATTCGAAAGTGTTACGCCTATTTTAAAATGCTTTTGAATTGCGTCACTTGTATCCGTTCAATTTTCTTAGCAATAATTCCTGGGTTGCGATCCTTGAAAATTCCTAGAAAGAAAGATTAGCTAACACAAGTACCAAAATAAAAACAAAACTAGAAATAAAAATAAAAAGGAAAAAATAAAGATGAAGATAAAATGAAAATGAAAGATAAACTAGAAATAAAACAAAAGTAATATATAATTAAATAGTCAGTCCAACGACTTAGATCTTTCGTAGAATTAGCTTGTCCCCGGAAACGGCGCCAAAAACATGATAGTGTGTTTTATATGTAGATAAAAATATAAATATATATCCCCGGCAACGACGCTAAAAACTTGACGGCGTGTTTTTAGTAGTAATAAATATATTCTATTTAGAGCTACACAAAATCAGATTTTAAATTTATAAATTAAAATGATGATTACTTCAACTAAATACACACACAATAGGAAAGTGTACCTATCGCAGCGTAGTATAGTATGGGTAAGAACCAAGTATCAAATCATGGACACGGATCTTGTACTCAACCCTCGTTATTGTCTAACTAGGATAATAAGTTGGAAAATGGGTTTTGCTTTAAAAGGAAAATAAACAGATAAGAAATGTAATTAGAAGTATTATCACGCTTAAGGTGTTACTCTAGTTGTTATCCCTTGTTAATTAATGATATATTAAAACTAAGGTTGGTCATAGTTACTAGTACTAACCACTTCGATAGGGGAGTTAGTGTTTCGTAACGGAACAGTGGATACGGTCGACCAATTGTTCCTTAATGAAAATAACGGACCCTAAACGGGGTTTCAAGTTCGTCGGTATCTTACAATTCATTATTCGGACTAATATTATCCCTGTGACAGACGTACGTCTGGTCTTGTAACTTCCTCTGAAAAGTCGGAATGCGCAACTCCCTCCAAAGCTACTTTATGAACGCTCGGACCTAACAAGTTATGTTCCTAAATAGTTGTCTTTACTTATAACATTATTTTAAATAAATAGTACTTTCCTTCTCAAGATCAAACCCCATGGCTCCCGCTAGAAGTCCTCTGTAAGCCGATACGAAAGAAGTAAAGAAATACCGACACAAACCGTCCGGTCTGGTTAGGGCTCAAACGACTTGCTGAATACCCAAACCTCCAATCAACCCATAATATTAAATCTATACTAACTTGCCGTGATAGCACAAAGATTTGTATATAGACCGTACAAACATCGAATAAGCTTCCCAAACAAGAAGTCTTGCTTAAGTAACTCACAAGATTTAAGATTATTAGATTGGTTTAAAGATCATTTATTCTTGTATTTTTAAGATAAATCATAGAAAGACTTTAAAAACATAACATACTAAAAATACTTCATTAATTAATTAAAGTTCAACCAACTCGAGCAACACAAGAGGGCTAGCTATGAATGACCATAGAAGTGACTCCACTAATCCTTAGATAATGTGTGGAATTATTCCAAAACCAAGGGAGAGCGGGTATAGAATGCCTCTTGTTTTAATCGAATGAGAAGAATCGTTTCATATTACAAGACTTTAAAAAAGAAATAAACAAAGAAAGCTAAAGCGGACCAAAACCTAGAGAGTTCCGGCACTTAGCAGAGCACTAAGGCCTTCACACCTCTTGGTAATGGACACTAAAACACTAGAATGATATTGCTATTTATAGGCTATGATTTTGGCAATGCACGACCGTTCATTGGATTGCATGGGCGTGCAAAGTATCATTTTCTTTCACGTGCGGAATCTGCAGTACAGGAGAGTACAGGGACCCAGATTAGGGTTTGCACGACCGTTCAAGGCAATGCACAGCCGTGCATTGCCCTTTTCTGGTCCTTGATGACTTTTTGATCTTCTGGTTTGACTTCCTGTGTCCGGTTTCGTTCAATTGGCCCCCGAATGCTGATTTTACCTTGTTTTTTAGTGTTTTCTTCATGTTTTTGCATATCCAGGTCAATTATCCTATCGGAACCCAAATGAGCGGATTAAGCATCAATTATTATCATATTGTATCTAATTGTGATGTTTTCGAGGATAATTATGCGTGCAAAACATGTATAATTTATGTCATATCAGTTACCCACAAACCCGAACCATTAGTTTCTGAACTTTCGGGATGTTACAAGTCTACCCCCTATAAAAGAGGATTCGCCCTCAAATCCTGCGTCGGTACCCACCAACACAACATATCCTTTCGTTCTTAAATGTGCACCAAATCCATTTGGTGACAAGCACTTGTTTGCACAATTACCAAACTGTCACTTTGCTTAGCCATTCGATCATCGCCCCTTGTGTCCAAAGAAATCCTCTTCACTGCTCGCGTTCGACTTGGGGCTTATAGGTTTTACCTACACATTTCATCGTCTTTCATCTCTCCGGCCATACACCCATAGCATGATATGGATTTACACATGATTGACATAATATCCTCTCATTAGCAACACCATCGGCTGCTTATAGTTACATGCCCCTTAGTACCACGCTCCTTGCATTCAATGCATCTCCATAAACACCTCGTCAGCACATTTGTCGATGTCTCTTACATAGCCCCGATAATCTCGTCATTCCGACGATCATCCTCCCAAGTAGGTCCTTGTCTTTCACCGACAGGAACAATAGTTGTCTTACTATCGTGTGTCCATCACACTCCTCTCTCTTATGCTCCGATCGCCATCTTGTGATGATTCCTCAAACTCAATCCCACTGTCCTACACATAAGGGTATTACTTTTGACCTTCTCTGATGATCTCCAAGAGCTTATGCAAAGCTACACTGGTCTCCTCAAAATTTCTCTACCATAGTATCTCTTTACTTCACTATCACGCATTCTCTGCGCCCCTTAAGTATGTACATACACCTAACACTACGGTCATCTTCGTCAGCTCTCGATGTTTCTCAAAGCTCACTTACCTCCGTCATGTCTGTTTCAACAGCCAAACACTTGCCTTACTTGAATGCTCCATAGGAGCTCACATTAAGCTAGTCTTAGATTTACCAGCGTAGGCATGCCACTCCCAGTCACTTATGTGCAATCCTACACTTCCCCTCCTGAGTTTCATTTTCCTCATTGTTTCTCTACCAATACCATGCGATCACCGACAGCATCTCACTTATCATGTACGATCATGAAGTCCGTCAGCTCACAAGCCTCAGCTATCCGTCGTCTCGTTCATAGAGAACATCCCCATTCCTGTTGTTCCTCACATTGACTGAATCCTTCATATGGAACGTCTTCCATGAAGACCCTTCGTCACCTCGTTAACTTCGTGCTGAAATCTTCAGCGTCATCACCTTGATCTCATCATACATATCTCTTGTCAATGATCGGCAGTCAATGGACCGATCAAAGATAAGTTAAGAGAGTTTCCTTAGTACCTTAAACTAGTTAGGGTAAGAAGGGTGTCGAACCACGAATAGCTTGTGGTCGGTGTGTAACTCAAATGACTATTCTTTTATGAAGGAGTTCCAGATTCTTTAGATTTGAGAAATTGGTGAACCAATGATGTGGTTCAATTGATTTGCAATTAGAACGGAACAATGACTTATAACTTGAAGTAACAATAAGACAATGATTAACAATTTTGCAAACATAGTGATTATAATGAATTTGTAAAAAATAAGATGAGAAAAGACCACACTCGGGTTTCCGGATTTGCAAGCAACTAGGATACTTTCACACAAATGGTTTGAATTTCTATGAAACACAACGATATCGAGGACTTGTTAATATGATTACTTAATTGGAGGCATCAACGCTCGTTTAACATATGTAATTGGTGCAAGAAAACCTTCACTATATGTATTTCGGACAAACATATGCTTTATGAATCAAGAACACAAAACAAACCTTAACATGAATTGAAACTAATAGCAATCATCATCTCATAATGTCAACGATGCAAGAAAATCTCAACAATTACAAGTTCATGACAATACTAACAATCAATGCTTGTAAACTCAATCGAATGATTATCCATGTTAATGTTTCACACCAAAGGTGCAATATAAAACCCTAGAAAACTTACAACCATCCACTCGGGGATGATCTTGGATGAATTAGCCACTCATGATGTTGATTTGATCTTCAAAAACCTTGAGTTGATCTTCAATTGTGTGATGGAAGGTGATTTGGGATGATTTGAAACCTTAGAAATAACCAATTTTCGCCCTAGAGAAGCCCCAATTCGATGATAGGTCCAAAAATCCCGAAATCCCCCTAAAAAACTAAAAAAATTGGCAGCTATAGATTTTCTGCGCAGCACCGGCGTCTGGGTAGCCCAGATCAGCGTCTGGGACGCCTGTCTGCAGGCCCTGGGATGCCTGGGGAAGAGTCTGGGACGCCCACATTGCAAAATTCCGGCTTTTCGTGTTTTTGCTTCATTTCTTGATCCCGAACTTGATAGAATTCATCCTAAGGTTTTGTAAAGCCTCAAAGAGCATCCAAAATACACCTTAAACCTGTCGAAGCTTGCAAAACACAAACATCTCAAAGTATCATATTCTAATACTCATTTTAACCAAAACAAATAGAGTTAAACGCTTTAAACTCGAGGAATATACCCATCAGTCAAGCGTCCATGTAAACGATTTCATCATCAACTCCCATAACTCCACCCCTTGGCTTCGTGCTCCAAATTCCAGAGATATAAGTATAGGAATCTCCTACGAGTACCTCGCCGACCATCTAGAAAATGTCAAAACTCCTCGCATCATCTCGGTACATCAAATGTCGAGAAGATTATCAAAGGTATAAGTACTCCACCAGAGTATATCGTGTAAACGTCCTACACATGACCCACCGTGTACCACAAGAACACACACCGACATAACATAACGACAGAACATACAATGTTCTACATTCGTACTAGTAACCCCAAACCCTAAACACACATCACGTGCACACACACAAAGTACTAGACCTAAGTAAAGCTACGTGCATACGACCTGACCACGTCATTTGTAGACACACCAACTCCTGAACCTTATCTCTTACTCACAACAACGGTGGCCCTTACCACACGTCACCACGTACTCACACAGAGTTGACACGGTTGTACCCCACACGGGTCGTACCAATGTTTCCAGACGACACACTACCATGTCTAGACACAATACTACACCCAAAGCATTCACACATACAAGATATAAAATTTCATAATTCCCCACATGATCTGGTCCTGAACATTTATACCTAGACATAAGGTATGTAACTACAGTTTTCCATAGGACCTCATCCTGAACATTTACTCCAGCACCATATACCCTTGTACTTCAAACATCACACGGAAATTAGTACCTAGGTGACACTACCTTAAGACTGTAGACGCACACAAATTCAAAACTCTGGTCTATACAAGTCTATCCACTCATTCTAGTCAATCATGCTCTAGTACCACAACAAGGACTACTTTTAATACAACTCACATTGTTAAAAGACAATCATATAACCACATAAAATTAATACTGCACCACCTATAGTATGCTCTCACAAATGCAACTATCATTAATCATGTTTTAAACGATCACATGGTAAGACTCATTGTCAAGGTCAAAATCAAGTAATTGAAAAACCAAGGACAAGTATTTCGTCACAAAAGTCCCTGACGACCACTACTCAAAATACTCTAATCCTCTCGTGGTAACCCCCACTGCTCTAATCGCTAAACAAGTCAAAGTTATCCCCCACATGCTCCTCATCATCAGATTCCTCCAACCATTCGTTTCCTGGCTCGTTGTTGTGTCTCAGGGGCTGGCTTCTGACCACAAATGCGTTTCTTCCTCTCCAGTCACCTCTCCTGTAAAAGGAGCTACTGAGCTCACCCCTCATAGTTGCCCTCGTAGCACTGGGGGCATTTGGTGTTGGAAGCCCCAGAATCACCTCTTGTGCTGGTAGCTCGTGCTCATCCTCAGCCGCCGGTGGAACCATCATCAATGGAACAGGTGCTAAGATCCGTCTCCTCCCAAATATAACTGTGTGGACAGCAGCCAAACGTCTAGCCCGACGCTCTACCAATCTTCTACCAAGACCCCCCTATTCACCTCGTCCTAAACGTCCTCACCATCAGTACCTACACAAGATAAAACGTTGGAGTTATTATTATGGGTTCAAATTCAGAATATGAGGGTAATCATAGACTGCCAAATCACAGTGATCAAATGCAATTTGGTGGTCCACATTACTGCTCGGATTCTAAACCTTTCCCAACATATTCACACTAGCTTTATACCTTTCATACACACCGGATGCACATAAATCCCACACAACTAACATAACACCTCGCAATAATCTAGAAAATCGTCATATTAATCACAATTACACACCACACATAGTTACACACAAAATCATTAAACCACGCCGACACACCAAACTATCTCACATAGTTACAATTAGTACTACTCCACATACCAAACTCATAAAACATATTCTCACCTAATACTACCACACAACTTCATGTAATGTTACACTACACAATTAACACTCTAACAGTTAATACATAACTCAAAAGACGTACCTACTGGCTCGCGGTTACTCGTGGTGGCATTTGTTTCACCCTCGTCCCATCTTTAGTTTAAGTTAAGGTACTTTAATTTAGTAAAAACACCTATTTTCTCTTAAACCTCGGCTCTGATACCAACTTGTAAGGCCCCTAAACTGGACACCCTACAGTTGGTTCTCATCCGTAGGAATTCTCTTTAAAAGTACTTGTTTTATTTCTTAACTATACAACGGAAGTCTTTCTAAAATAGTTATTGCTCTTAAAGTCATTAATGTTATTAAACTTTACCTCACGAATGCCTTCACAACGATTCGAGTAGCACCGCCCCCAAGACAAGATACGTTGTCCTCAGAACTTACCTGCAAAACAGTCTAACGTACACACAAAGTCAGCTACGTTGAGTGAGTTGTAATAGTTTAATTTTAAACAAAATCCAACTCGTTACAATTAATATTTATCTCCACTCAAGACCCTCTAGTCTTTGTAAAATAGTTTTATAAATCTTCATCATATAAGTATCCCCTGTTATCTTATGATTTCCCAAAAGATTCACCACCCGAGCTTCAACCCACCACTATCACCCAGTAAGCCTCTTCGACATGGATCGAGCTTACTACACTGGTAACTCAAATTTACTACACAGATTAACCAAACACTGGTTATCTCCACCAACCTCTAGACACTGACTTAACCAACCTTAACCAAGACTCTTACAAGCCAACTGACACAACAATTGTAACACAATGTCCTCATCCCAACATAACGGTCAATCTGACTCTACATACCACATTAATAGCATCTACTCACCACATCAATATCATCTCATACACAATAAATATAACTCAACGCTTGTATGCAATTTAACACACACATATGCAACCGCAATACCCGCTGTGTCACAAGGCCATTGCCACCATTGGTGACCTCCCGAAAGACTTAGTCTTCCACAATCCAGTTTGTCGTTTCACAGAGACAAAGATGCAAACACAATACCTGTCGTGCCACAAGGACACGAAACAAAACACATAAGCCACAACAGTTTACTAGCATTTACATGACTCGTCAATGAACCACATATGGGTTCCCGTGCTAACTCTCCCTATATAACCTTCACAGGTTTAACTCAATTACCGACTCACCCGACTAACTCATAACATGACACGCATGTCAATAACTCTCATAACCCCAACTCCCATAATTACACCGACACCCTTAGACTCTCCGAATAATTAATGAAAGGTTTAGTTTATAAAACACCTCGGGTTATACCCAAACTCTTAATTAATTTAATATAACAAACACCTCTTACAAGTTTGTACGATAGCTCCAAAAACATTAAAACATTTAAAAGAAGGGGATTAGAAACTCATCGGTTATGCCGAGTCCAAATCCTGGTTCTGCACCCCAATTACTCGTTCAAATTTCGAACCTGTCAAACATACGATCCATGGTCAAAACACGTTCTACATGTATGTCAAACAACTCATAAAGCATAAACCCCTACACCATCACGTGATCATAGTTTGATAATTCTCATTCATGAACCCTATTCTCCAGGGTTTACGCATAATATGGTTCCCGCTTCGATTAGAACTCGTATACACACACCCAAGCTCTCATGCAAGTACCTAAACATGCCATGCATGGTCCAAAACACCTTGTTTGTCCTCTTGTAAAAACCCCGGGTTTGTTCTATCCACACCTGACACCACCCATGCAACACTACGGATGCCACCATCCTCGTCATGACCTACCACCGTGGCCACCACATCGCCTCCGCTCCTTCACCATGTACGACCATCCCCACCTTCACGGCCACCCTTATCTCATAAACCCTGGCCGACCATTGTCACTACCACCCTCCATGCTTGCCATCGTGGTACACCACCCACTACTGTCGTGACACAGCCGCCGAGCATCACCATGGTTTCCGTCACCTTGTCGTCCTTGCCTTGTCTAGCCGAGCATCACCATCAACACCCTCCACCGCTCGCCGCCGCATCTAGCCCCCCCTGTGACGACCCCCATAGCTGACCACCACCTTCACCTCTACTGCTGTTGTCCACGACTAAGAACTAGAAACCCTAATCGGGATTTAGACCAAAAGCATGCAAACAATCATTAACAAAGAGGAGTATGAGCTTTACCTTAGCGAGTGATGGTGTTCCTTAAGCTTGACGTCATCACAGGACCGTCGCTAGACACCACCATCCCCCCCTCCTCGTCGGATCTCTCTCTTTCGCTTCCTTCTGCCGTCGAGTGCTCCTAGGCCGATATGGCCTAGGGTTTGTTATTAGGAGGCTTATAAACCCTTGCATGTTACTCTTGAGTCCTTATGTTTCCCTTAATGTGCGTTTCGATCTCAAACTTGCACAACAATGGCTAACTGGGTCCATAAATTTTGTAGGGCATTAACTTTTGTAAGCTAGTTTCATCAATGTAACAACTGAACAATATTTTTTGTGTTTGATTATTTATGTTATTAAGTAGTTTCTATTTGATGTAATTTACTGCTTTTATAGACTAAGTCTGGGCCATCGAAACTACCTAGTTTCGGTTGAGTTTGTTCAACCGAAACTAGTAGTTTCGATAGATGTGAAGTTTCGACAGGAGGTTCATTATCATGTAAATGCTCAACCGAAACTACTAGCATAGTTTCGATGCCTGTCAGCTTCCTATAAATAGTCTAGTTAGAGAATGTTTTAGGGTGTGAGTTACTGCTGTAACCTTGTATTCTCTCTTTCACAGTTTTTACTTGAATCAATACACGCTTTGAGTTTATTCATTGTGTTCTTACAACTTCATGTCATTGTGTATTGTTATTCAAGTGAAGTTAGGCTGTTATCTTCACTATCATACTGTTTTGCTTCTGTTTGACCACCATACACACCTATTCCGCAGGTCTGTATGTGTAATCCACATGTCCATTCATTTTTGGTTTCTATTTCATCATTTTTCAGAGTTTCCCTTCAAGTTTATTGGATTTGAAGATTGATTTGTGTTCCAAAACACATTTTGAAGCATTTCGTTGGATCAAATTGCAGTTTTATTATCTTTGATTTATGAAGTTGTTCATCCATGGAGTTTTTCTGAAGCTTGGGGAAGAAGGTATCAAAACTATCAGGGGACATATTCTATTTTCGGTTGTTCATCGAAACTAGTTTGTCTGTACTTATTTTCTGAGAAAAGGTATCATCGAAACTAGTGTTTTTGTCTTATTTATATCGAAACTAACCCTTGCAGCATTTCAATCAAAACTAGTTTCAATCGAAACTTGTAGTTTCAATTGGATTTTCTCATCATCGAAACTAGTTGTTTCGGGCTCTTATTATCTATCGAAACTAGGAGTTTCGGGCAGTCTGTCTTCAATCGAAACTAATAGTTTCGGTCAGTATTTTGTCACCCGAAACTAGTCTCTGTTCAAGTACATTATTTCTGAGATATGGCATCTTCAAGTAACAATGAGTATGCTAGAGGAAACAAAGCACCTATCTTGGTGTCCACTAGAGACTTTGATGATTGGACCATAAAGATGAGGACTTTCTTTCAGTTCCATTACCACACTCTTCTGTAGTTAATCATTGATGATCCACAAAAGCAGTTACAACTACTGCAGATGTTCAGCATCCCAAGACTGTTACTGAATATGATGAAAAGGATATTGCATTAATTTTCAGAGACAACAAAGCTTATGGATCTATTGCTATGGCTCTTCCTATGGATGTGTTCAACATATTTACTGAGTATACCACCGCCAAGGATCTTTGGGTGGCTTTATGTACTAGGTATGAAGGACGTGATGAGGTAAGGGAAAGTAAGAGAGATTTGATCAAGAAGCAGTATGAGATGCTTAACAGTGTTCCTGGAGTGCCTATGTCTGAATTAAACAACCGGTTCTCAAGCATTGTGTCCAAGTTGAAGGTTTTAGGAACTGAGTATCCAACAATTGAATTAAACAAGAAGCTGCTTGATTCACTGGCTGAGGAATGGAATATGTACATGATCATGATCAAGAAAACTGAGAAGCTAAGTGAGCTGTCACAACAAGAACTCTACAACATTTTGGAATCTTATGATTTGAAGATAAAGAAAGGTGCAATCAACCCAACAAATCATTCAGGGAATACCGCTCTTCTTGCTGGTCAAAGTTCTTCCACTCAGTCTAGCAAAACTACTATGGCATACTTTCAGACTGATGTTCCACCTTCTGTATCTGGGATTCATCCTTCCAGCTCCTGTACCGCACAGAAGCAGTCTCCTATGATCCCAGATGACTATCTTCTTATTATGACTGCCTTCATGTCATGCTATGATGCATTGATTTCAGGAAACCTGACACCAGTCAATTTCCAACTTGATGACTTGGAGCAGATCAATTCTGATGATTTGGAGAAGATGGAAATTGACTGGTGTATAGCTATGCTGGCTTTGGGGACCAAGAGATTCATCAAAAGGACTGGGATGGATAGGTTCAGAATGGGAAAGACTTTGGGGTTTGACATAAAAAAAGTGAGATGCTATAACTATGATCAGTTTGGTCATTTTGCAAGAAACTGCAAAGAGCCATCCTCTAAGGAGCATCAAGAGAAGAAGAACTCAAATGGGAAACAAGCTGCAAACTCTCCAAAATCCACCATAACTTCCAGCTCTACAGCTCTGGTTTGTGAAGCTGACGGGCACTATCATTGGGAAGATCAGGAAGGGGAAGCAGCTGACAAGGCTCTAATGGCTGACATTGAGGAAAAGGATAAGCTTGTTTTTATCCAACCAGCTGAGGATCTCACTACAGTTCCAGATGAGGTATTGTCTATAATTTGCAAAGCTCAATCATGTTTAAATGAAATTCAAAAATATAGATTCATCAACCAGGCTTTGGTCGATGAACGTGATCATATAAAAGTGATGTATGATTCTGTGGCTAAAAATGAGAAACTATATTTAAAGAAAATCCATGACATTTCTGGTGAAAACCGATATTTAATTTTGCAACTTACCACCCAAACGAATAATAATCAAATTTTAACTGAGAAACTTCAAAAGGCTAAAAAGGCAAAATTTTAAGTTGAAAACATAGGTATGGATCAGAAAATTTTGTTTAGAATCATTGATAAACAATTCCATAAGAAAGTCATAGAAGGTATTGGGTACAATACTCACCCTCCGCCTTATTCCAAGTCAGGTAGATTTGCTGATATGCCAGCTCTTCATGTTCCCACACATTTTGTTTGTACTTTATCTGTAAATGATTATATTAAGACTTCAGATTCTTACAATTTTGCTTCTTGTGCAGAATCAGATTATGTAAGTTCTGAGGATGATTGTGATGAGAGTACCAGTAAGAGGAGTAATTTAAATGAATTTGAGTCGGATGAATGTAATAATATGTTCGTGTCAAAATCAGATATTTGTGAACACGTTGAAAACTTGTATTATGATTTCGTGCCTTCTGAGTATGATTGTTTGAGGAATAGCATTTCTAAGTTTAAAGATGCTTTACCTTTTGTTCCTAAGTCTTTAAATGCTATGAGTTGTCTTGCTAATTTTAAAAGTGTAGGAATTGTTATGACTGGTCTTCCTCAAGAAACAATGAGCAATCAAGAGTTTTTCAGAATAAAGAAAGATTAAAAATTTGAAGAAAGAATTGAAGAAGAAAGATTTGCTTCTATTTCTAATGCCTCAACATCACAATCATCTTCATCATCCTGTGATGACAATTATTAGGCTAAGCCGTCTTGTGATAAATTTTGTTTCAATTGTGGAGAACCTAGTCATGTTTTCAATAGTTGTAATTTGTCTACTTATCAATTCAATGAAGAAAACATGCCATTCCTTGCTTTAAATTCAAATGAATGTGACTCAAATGTTTTACTGAATCATAATTACGTCAAAACATAAGAGAGATTTGAGATGTAAAAGGATTAAAAATGATAAAAATAGTTTGAAAAGAATCTTTTTGATGACCATACTTCATTAAAAGAGGATTCTGAATATGATTTCCAAGAAGTGTTTTGTGATTCCAAGTCAACAATGGCTTGGGTACCAAATTCAAATTGATTTGGTCTGTGTAGGGGCAATTGAAGAGGACTGGAGACAATATGTGGCTTGTCGACAGTGGTTGCTTGATGGGAGTCATGATAAGTTAAAAAGATGTTTAAATTATTAAGGTTTCACGAGATCAGGTTTTAAATTTATAAAATGATAAATACTCAAAATTAAAACACAGACAATAGGCAAATGTACCTATCGCAGCGTAATATAGTTTAGGTAAGAACCAAGTATCGAACCAATGGACACGGTTGAGTTCCAATACTCAACTTTTGTTATCGTTTAGCCGGTTTAATTAATGAGTGGGTTTTGTATGCTTGTGAAGCAGAAAAGTAAATGATAGAAAAGTAAAAGTCGGTAAAGTAAAAAACAGAAAAGTAAAAACTTGCGTGATGTGTGTAACAGGAATGTAAATAAAAGAATAGTAAATAGCAGGAAAGTAAATATCTTGGAAATGATCAGGTCACGAAGAGTATTGCTTTGGGCTTTGAATCCACTTGGTATATGATAATGTTAGGTTGACTAATCCAGTGGTATGACTAATACATATGTGTGACCCGGGTCACCGCTAGAGCCTCGTCCTCATGACTTTTGGTTCACGAATTATGGTCTTTAATGATAAAATGGTAGGACTCCCAGCTAGGGACATCGTTACCCTCAACTCTTTGGTGTTATCTCCGAGTTGGTTTAGGACATCAAACTTAAGTGCTTGGTTATTATTATTAAAAGAATGATTAGACTTTGTTCACCGGGAGGCGGTGTAACAATGGGACCATGTATAAAGACTTACCGTTCCAAACGTGAGTTCACCAATTCTTGGTCTCATAACAAGTTCGTATAAAGACGTACGACCTCGTTAATATTAACCAAGCCTTGGCTTATCAAGATCTACTTGTATAAATATGTACAAGTATCAAGAGAAGTTTGATTACAAAGGTTTTATGGTTGATATGCCCTAAATTATACATGTTTTGCATGCATAATAATCCCCATATTATCATACTAATTGAATAATAACCTTGCAATTGATACTTAAAACGTTTATATTTCATAATTACAGGTTATTCGGTGTCCTGAGATAAACAAAGATGAAACCAATCAAAAACACCAAGTAATCAAGCCTTTTGGAAGATCATTCCCAAGCTTTAACCACTAAGAAGTCAAAATTAGTCAACAACAAGTCATCCAGCAGCTAAAAGATGAAACTGGGAAGCAAGGAAGGGTTGCACGGCCGTTCATCCAATTGCACGGTCATGCAAACCCAAACTTGCTCCCTAAGGACTTAGTACACTGCCATTTGTACCCTGTTTGATTTCTGAGGTTTTTGCACGCCCGTGTAATCCAATGCACGGCTGTGCATTCGTCATTTTAAGGTCTATAAATAGGTGGCTTGAGTTCTTCATTAGGATATCCCATACACACCACAACACAACCAAAGGTAGAGAGAATAGTTCATTTCTAGTAGTATTAGAGTAGTAGTAGTGAGTAGAGGGGCTCTTCCTCATTGTTCCATAATAGGGGAGCCTACGAAACTCAGCGTTACGCTAGTTAGCATGGCTATTCGTGGCTAAACTTATGTATTGCTAGGGTGAAGATGGTGTTTGGTGCATGTTAATGTTTGACGTATTAATCTAGTGGTATGTTTATGTCTTTAATTATTCGTTCTTAAAATCACCATTTGGTGGGCTTTTAGTATTGACTAAATCCGTCTTTATATTTCTGAGTGTTCTTGATTTTAAAGTGTAAGATCGTAAAACCGTTTTAATCAAACTTCCTTTGAAGCTTGTACGTCTTTATACAAGCAGATATTGATAAGTCAAGGCTTGGTCAACATTAGTAAGGTCGTACGTCTTTATACGAACTAATTATGCGACCAAGAATTGGTGAATTCAAGTTGGGAACGATACGTATTTATACTCGGTCCCATTGTTACACCGCCTCCCGGTGAATAAAGTATAATCATCTATTTAATTTTAATACAAATCATTTACGTTCGATGTCTTAAACCAACCAGGAGATGACCATTTGAAGGGTTGAGGGTAACTGTTGTCCCTAACGGGAGGCAATACTATTTTAATTTAAGGATTTTAATTTGTGAATCAAATGTCGTGAGTACGAAGCGGTGACACGGGTCTTAAGTTTGTAGTAGTCATATCACTGGATTAGTCAACTTAACATTATCACGTACCAAGCTGATTCGAAGCCCGAAGCAATACTCTTTGTGACATGGTCATTTCCGAGATATTTACTTTCTTGCTATTTACTATTCTGTTCATCACATTTCTGTTACACTCATGACACACGTTTTTACTTTTCTGTTATTTACTTTACCGTTATTTTTTTTTTGTCATTTACTATTCTGCTTCACAAGCACACAAAACCTACTCACTAATTGATCCGGCTAAACGATAACAAAAGTTGAGTACCGGAACTCGACCGTGTCTATTGGTTCGATACTTGGTTCTTACCTAAACTATATTATGCTGCGATAGGTACACTTGCCTGTTGTGTGTGTTTTTAAGTTAAAGTAATTATCATTTTATAAATTTAAAACCTGATCTCGTAAAACCATTATAAAAATATTATATTTTTATATATTAAAAACGACACATCTAGTTTTTGGCGCCGTTGCCGGGGACACAGTGATTTCAAGAAAGATTCAAGTTAACGGATTAGCCTTTTTAACCTTAACATATTTTTTTATGGTTTGTTTTGATTATTCTTTACAACAACTTTCATGGATTACAACTACGAGAGTTGTTATGAAGGATACCAATACAACTATGAGTACCACTATTCGAAGGTTTGGTGTGAGATCTGTGGGGAACCCCACTACACTCAAGATTGTTATCACTATCAAGGGTATTCCACAGATTTTCACCAACCCTACCAGCAACCATATGAGGAAACCACACCGCCACAAGAAATTCAACACTCAGCTCTAGATTCCGACTCATGGACCCCAGGAAATCTGTTTCATCATTTGGAAGAAATTAAGATTAAACTCCTAAAGAGCTCTCCGACTGAACAACAAGTGTTTCGTCATTTGGAAGAAATTAAGGTTCAAATCCTAAAGAGCTTTCCAACTGAACAACAAGATGATCTCTTCAAATTCCAAGAATAGGAAGTTATAGCTCCAACATCTCTAGTAAGGTCGAGTGATTATAAGGAGCAAGAACCTTCCAGCTTCACAAGCATGGATCAGTCGGAAGTGAGACCGGATGATTCAAAAGAAAGGGTTACTGCAACTTTACAATCACTTATTGACTTCTATGAGAGGCTGGAAGCTAAAACATCAAAGGAGTTAGAAGAATGAATCTCCAAAGAAGAATCGATGGTAATCCTAAATATGGAAGCACAAGAAGGATGTATGGAACAGTCTGGAGTTCCTGTCACTTTAGAGACAACATCATATGAAGAACCAGGTTGTGAGACCTACATCCGGGAGGAGATTATATAGGAGAATGTGATCACCAACAAACAAATGACAATGGTGGCACATTTTCCTTGCAACACTGATAGCCGGCCTGTGACCAAGCATATCAGTGAATCATTCCATGAATCACATAAGCCATAGGATACGGCAGATCACTCTAAGGACCACTTCTCATGGAAGAAGCAACGTTCATTCAACGAAAATTACGTGACAAAATTATCACACTGAGGTGACCGTCTCCTTCACTACATGGGTTCCTTGAATTTTGGTCCAGTAAATTTCAAATGGTGGTGGGGTGATTTAATTACACTATTTTCTTTAGGTGCTCTTCTATAGAGCATTCTAAAATTGGCAGGTTTATAAAAATTTTTAAATTTCCAAATCAATCCATCCAAACTAAAATTAAAACTATAAAAAACTTTGGAAATACATAAATCAATGATTCATCCGTTTTAGCACAAAAACGTTGAAGGTATTAAAAAAAAAATTGGGGAAAATATTTGATTTATAAAATTGGGGCACTTAATGGTGGAAATTAGCTCGGACCACTGGGACAAACCACTTACGACATTTTCCACATGATCCGGCTTGTCGAAACCTTTCCGTCCCCTGGTCGGGGGCCCTCTAACTCTAAATGTAGCTCAAGTTATGACCGTTTCAAGTTTAAACTCTTTTTACCCTGTTTTCCCTTGTCTAGTTGGTCCAAGATGGACCCCACTAATTCCGGGATCAGCTTATTGTTTTGGGTAAAAATTAACAAGACTAATTTTGTAATCAAACTTAGTTTGTGAGGTAGTATGCTTGTAAAATCAATGTAAAACAATGTAAAAACGTAAGGTGTGACACGGTTGTTTACGAGGAAAGCCCTTGAATGTTCAGGATCTCCGACACAAAACCTCGGGAGGTGACAATCGACACCTGCCTCGTTTCTTCAATAAATGACAAAGAATTACAAGTGTGGAGCAGCAAATGATCGATATCTAAGTGTTACAAGACTGATTACGAGTGTATTCTATTGCTAAATGCATTGTTGTGTGTTTTCTAATCGACCAAGCCGCTGATTATATATAGAGATTATGCTAACTAACTATCCGAGAATCCCATAATCGACTTAGTCTTCAAAAATGACCGTTGGAGGCCAATCTACGCGTCTTCTACATGTTCTCCTTGACTTCAAGAGCGATTCTTCAGGGATGAACTTGACCACGCACGTTTTACATGCGAATAAGTAAAGATAGAAGGAAGATACATTGGTAAGGTAATATATAAATTGAGGATACCAAAACCTGTCAGGATAACGAAGTACGTTGAAGATCCAAAATCCTTAGAAGTAAAATGACCCCTAACACTTATTATCACATTGTAAGCATGGTTATCAAATGGGTTGGATGAACCTCTCTATATTACAAGCCACCCATTTGATTGATTATTCCACCACGAGCACTAATTTGGAAATTCACGAAGCACGTACGGGTCTGGCCAACGTCCCTTAAATAAACGTGGCACTTCCGGGAGGCAACCCGATGATCATAAATAAATTGAGAAGTTGGTGCATACGACATAACTCATAGACCCCAGGTTTGTTTACAAATTCAAAGTTTCATGTACTTCCTCCCCTAGGTATGCTTTCTCGATACTAGGACCTTAGTAGCTTAACTACTATTTGTTATTTCCGTTTCTGTTTTTATGTTTTTCTTTGTGTGTAGTATAACATCACCAGACATTCTCTCTACTTCTTTGAGCAGTTACACTCCATCTCTACAACCCGAGGAGTCGGAAACCACATCAAATTTCTGAAAAGTTAGATGAAGTCTTTAAAGCAAAGTGTTGACAAGCAGTTGATAGGCACAACCTGACAGCAGCAATAAGTTTCAGCCATAGGTTATATACTGAATTGACCGGGGGAGTACCAGTTTCTTTTTCCTTAAAACTTCATGCATTTAATTCTTGCATAGCATTCCATTACATGCATTTGTACATTGAGGGCAATGCACAGTTTTAAGTGTGGGGTGGGGAATTAGAGATTCCGAACTACTTGTAACCTCAAATCAGTAAAACTAAGCTTGTGAATTTCTACCCGTTTGACTAAAACTTTATTTCCAAAACATACTATTTGTAAAACCCAAAAAATTTTCAAAAATTTTAAACCCTAAAGTCTAAACCTCTTTGAGTTCGCACCTAATTAAATAAAATGAAAACATGGCAAGTAGAAAAAATGGATATTATGCATAACAAATCACTAAACCCTATCTCATCCGTTTCCATGTGAGAATAATCTGAGCCTTTTCACGAACATTATTATCATTATTTTTCGCATGCTCTTTCATTTGGTATATTGAGAGTTTATTCGATCGAATTATATGCATAATTAGAACTTGTGTGACTTATACATATCAAGACCATGAACTAGTAGAAGTATGAAAGTGATTGAGGCACCTAGGACTTTATTACCCTTATATATTATCCTTAAACCCAAAAATCGCAAAAATATTATCCGCTTAGATAGCCCTATGAGCCTTAGCATTTTCTTTTCTACCACCCACGTTTATTAACCAACCAGCTTTTCATAAACACCGGTTATTGGCTGAATGTCTTCAAAATGGGAAAATTATCTTATGTCGTTATTTCAAGTTCATTACCATTGAGTCAGTTTTGGAAAGAATATATTTTACTTAGAAGAATTGGAGTATACAAGAAGGTGGATGTATTAGGATACAAGAAGGTGGTATTAGGAAGAAACAGCCGAAATACCTACAAGAAATTTATGGAAATATTAATTCAAATAAATTGAGGAAAAAGAATTATTGAAGAATTTGTCTTGATACAAAAAGAAAAGAAAAAAATAGAAAAAGAAGAAAAGAAAAAGAAAGAGAGAAGTGGATCTTTTACCGGCTAGACCTTAAAGAACTTGATATGCATTCTTTTGATTTTAATTTGATTTTCTGCCTTCATTTCGCAAAGACTGAATTACCAACCGGTAACATCCACGACTTCTGGTATTTATTTATTTTCATTTTCGATAATTGTCCAACTTAATAGGTCACATTAGTTATTATATTAAATATGTATCAACTCAAGACTTCAACCTTTCAGTTACATATTATTTTCTGTTATATATAAATATATCAAAAAATAAATCTACTAGATTTTTATCGAGAAATTTCACCTTTATATATATATATATATATATATGTATATATGAATTTATGTAATATATATATAGTTACTCATGTTAAATAAATAAATAAATGATACAATCTATAAATTAAATGAAAATTTTGTTTCCTTTATAAATTTCTTATAAGATTTATAAAATTCAATTTTTGTAAGTAAATAAAAAGGTTTTATAAACAAATAAAATGACGAAGAAACTAAATGATTTTGATCTTGAACTCTCCCAAGCAATTGGACCCTCAATTTGAACCCCACCTTTTAAAATTGAACCCCCAATCCTCGATTTTGACCCTATTCAAAGTCCTTGATCAGAATTGACTTTCAAAAGTCAAAGGTGCCGAATACTTGCCCCAAATTGATGAGAGGATCGGCCAAACCCGACTACTTTGGACTTGCCATACATACTAGGGTAATTATCGATCAGTTATAAATCCATTTGACATACCAATTTAACGAATTAGCCGCTGGGATTCAAATTCAAACACGTTTGACTGTCATGAGTCAAACCGTGCCAAATCACCCTTAAATCAAGGTAATTAAACGCGTATAATGCCCACAAATCACGCGTCGCCATAACTCTTACGAATTCAGAACCTAATAGTGTCCCAATTCATTCCGAACTAAACGAATAAATTCAAATATCAATCCCGTATCCGTTACAGACAAATCCGGACCAATTCATGAGTTAGGAATGAAATTAAATCAATATAACGAGTCGTACACCATCTCAATCAGTTTTACAAACTCCCTAAATACTCATATCAAACGCATTACCCATCTGGATTGCAATCCCAATCGAAGAACTTGAGCTCGGAAACCCCTAATCGATCTCACCCTCTGGTTAACCGTAACAGGTAATTCTTATATCTTTAATATCGTTTTGATTCCAGGAAGGAAAGCCCTATGGTTCCGAGATCGATCAATTGTTTAATTGAATCGATTTAAGAGCTAGGGTTCACAGTTATAATATGGGGAAGAAAGGGTTCTGGGGTTGATCGTTAAAGAATTAATCGAATTAAAACTCATCAAGGCAGTCGCCCAGTTCCACTGGTTAAAATGCAAAACCCATAGGCACGTGGTCGTGTGTTCAAAACCCACAACCCGCGTATAACATTTTTTTTGCGCGTATACTTGAACCAAACCCGACCCCTTTCAAAACAAGGGTTATTGGTTTACGAACTAGTCTTGTATGACGTGGTAGTCCCCTGGCCCAGTGGTAAGACCCACTAACAAACACAGAACCCACCCGGGTTCGAACCGGGTGGCGTTCATTCTTTTTTTAAAATCACTGTTTTAAATAGTAATTAATTTATAAAAATTATTTTATAAAACCTAGTACCTCTTGAGACTAATTTAGGCATAAATAATCAGATATTCAATTAAAACTATTATCCTTACAAATTAAAGGATTTTAATACAAATAAAATTTTATCTAAATATAAATATATATATATATATATTTTTCGTTTTCTTAAAAGAACGTACCATTTTAAATGATAATGAATAAATAAAATTATTTATTATTTATATATTTTACATTCACAATCCACTTAGGGTTTAAATTGTATTTAACATTATTACTATTATACTTATATACATGTACACATTTTCATAAGTAAATAAATAAAATAAATGTATTTATTTAAATTAGATTTCAACAAATATAATCCCACACTACTTTTCTAAATGAATAAACAAAAGAGGAATTACTTTCTTAATTTATTTAGTCATTCAAATTAAACCCTAAATTTTTTTATTATTAAAAATCATATGCTTCAAACTTACATTTTTACAAAACACTTATTCAAATGCAAACACAAACTCATACACATTCCTCCTCCATAATGTAACATGAACTCATTGTACAATTCCCTATACTCACACCCATTGAAACCTTAGACTTTGCCTTAGACATTTTATTAATTCATATTCATACGCATTACACTCTAGGTTAGCGTTGTGAGTACAAGGATCACCTTGCCACCTATTCTCTTGTGATAGCTACATCCTTAATATCAAGGTGAGTTTTACATAGCCCCTTTTTCACTGTTTTAACATTTTGGGGTGAAACATGATCACAACTTACAATGATTTACATAAACTACACAATACAAATCCACTTTACAATTTGTGTGCAATTTGAGCTTTATGTTTGAGTGCTAGGTGTGTTAACTACTTATTTGCAATTACATGTACAATCATTAACTAACCAAACCGACGGTTAACAATGATAGATCTATTGAGTCTGACAAACCCACCCAGATTGTGGTGATTGTTACCGACAACACAACTCTTGCATGCTAGTTACAAAGGTTTGATTGTACTACTTGGTTACACAACAGTAACTCCCCATAAATGCCTTGTTAATCATGACTTGTATGGATTTGTTTACACACAACACCTTAATACTATTTAGAGTCAAAACCTATGTATGCTCACCAACTTTTTAGTTGACCTCGTTTTCATCATGTTTCAGGTACAAAATATGAGTGATCAAGTTTGCTTCACTTAGGTTGTGGACCTAGTTAATTGAACAAGAATGAACATGTTATGTATTTCAATGCTCATGTATTATGGAAATTGTTTTGTTGGAGTTATGAATGGAAATTTAATGTATTAATCTATTTCAATTTAGTCAACCATGTGCTCATGAACAGTCTACATGTCCCGCCCCGACGTTTCCGCCGTCAGTTGGGGTGTGACAGATTGGTATCAGAGCCTTGGTTATAGGGAATTAGGTTATTAGACACTCTTGACCTAGACTATAACCTTAGGACACCCACAATATACCATACTACTATATGATTTGCATGATTAACACTTGTTTGAATATTTTTACATGTTATCCTAAGTAATTTTAATACATGTTACAATACTTGATAGTTTATGTGTCACACTACTTGATAACTCTTGTGCTTACATTCATTACTGTCTACATGCTACCTATGTGTTTCACTAAAGTGTTATCCTAAGTTAAACACACACACATACACACCAAATTCTCCATACACCTTTGAACTCACACACATGATACCATCAGTTTATGTAAACAAAGGCTTAAACTATTGGGCCTAATACCCATTAATAATAGACTAAGAAGCCCACCCATTCTCCAAGAAGAATAAGTCCACTAAAATGCGTAAACCTTACATTCGGGCCACAAGGCCCAGTCCATAATAATTCTCATCATGACCATGAGCCCAACAATAGTACTATTAATACATGATGGCTGGAAGAGTGTGTAGGCCCATGAGGGATTCTGGCTAAGGAAAGACAGGGTACTTAAGTGTGTCTTAGTGACCCACCCCTCTTTCCTGGGAATTCTCCTCAGGGATGCATTGCTTATAGGTCAAGTGTATTTCTAAAATACTATTGTGAAGACTCGGTGTTATGACTAGTCAAACTCTAAACCTATGAACTCCTATATTTAACACTCAGTATTTCATTATCACTTACAACCTTTTCATTGTTTTCCTACTAGACATGGACTCCTACTCTCCTTCCTCCCCGGTGTACCGTCCCGGAGCAGAGTCTGATTGGGAAGAAGACATTGGGACACCCGTGTATCGGTCACCAACACCCCCAGCTGCTAGACCAAGGTTTGATGTAAGGGCAGATTGGATTAGGAACACCGGCCCAAGACTTCGAACACCTGGATCACCCCCACCCAGAAACCCGTATC
The DNA here is from genome assembly GCA_023525975.1 of Smallanthus sonchifolius. Lineage (NCBI taxonomy): Eukaryota > Viridiplantae > Streptophyta > Magnoliopsida > Asterales > Asteraceae > Smallanthus > Smallanthus sonchifolius. Next base: position 19,323,685 of record CM042033.1, read on the forward strand.
AGACACCCCATCTCCACAATCAGTTACCACCCCCACTACGAGACCCGTATCTAGTACCCGACCCGTATCATCCTAAACCTTGGGTAAGGCATACCATGACACCCACTAGAGTCATAGGAATTCCAATCAATGACATTCACCAATATGTGAGAGCCTCAGAGTTTGAGAGGCAAAGGATGGAGCACGAGGTAATGCACAACTTGCAAGGACAAAGAATAGATAGCCTAGTAAACCAGTTAGGGTACCAAAAGGAATTAATCTCCATCCTCGAAAAAGAAATACTGGAGAATCGTACGGAAACGGCTAGAGCTGAAAGCAGATCGACCACCCGAGCGACCATAGCGGTGCTCGTCTTGGTGATTATCTTCCTTCTAGTGGAAAGCTACCAGAGACGTTAACTGAAATTTCTATTTATTGTCTTTAGATTTTCGGTTGAGAACCATCCTCTTATGTTTTGAATAATGGTTACCATTTCAGCATTTAATAAATTTTATATTCTTCCAAATTCTAAAGTTATTATTCATTGATTTAATACGTTGAATGTGAATTTCATCCATCATATTTTCATCAAGACCCTTCAAGTATCACCTTCTTCATTCAATACGATTTCATCTCCTTCGTAATCAAATCATCATATTAGATTTAAACAACCTCGTTATTTTCAAATCAAATGTTTATCAAACTTTTAAAAGAGTATCAGAAATACCAAGTTCCCACAAACATTCACTTTGCAAGGGAATTTAATACAACCTATTTTATAAAAATATTACTTCAAATTGATAAATAAGTATGATTTTCCTCATTAAAGTAATTGTTTCAAAAACTTGGCTAAATTAATATAAAACTACTCGATTAGCCAATATTTCCTCTTAAAAATATTCTCCTTATAATAATTGAAAATTTAAAAAGTTTTTCCTATAAACTGTTTATTTATTTAGATTATGTAACTCAATGGTTTCACTACTTTATATATCTACAACCAAGAACAATTTACAAATTCCTATTTTCAAACAAAGATCAGTTATTTGTAAACATATTTCCCTGATTGTTTTCAAGACCCCCCTCGTTACCTTTCACTTGCCGCTTCAAGAGACGATCCACACCACGTAGATATTAACCATCCCCATCAACCTCAACAAGATTTAAAGAGCTAGAACCTAACTACCACATTATACATGAACGCCAAACCACACGCTTCTCCGCAACACTCGATCACATACAAAACTCGTTAGCACATGCCACACATGAAACTCAATAACTTACGTATGCACATTTACAATGTACACAACACGATCACATGATACATGAAACTTAGTTATTTCCAATATACCCAAGGCTACACTAATTACATGATACTTGAAATTTGATTATTCTGCAATACACGTTCTACTAGATTGATTATGTAATACATGAAACATAACTGTTTGTAATATACGTATACCAAAATGATCACACAATACATAACAATCGTTTGTTTAATGCAAAATACTTGATTGACCACATTGAACATGAAACTTATTTGGTTACAAGGTACATGATATTACATTACTGACATTACACATGAAAGATTATTGGTTTACAAATACGTGGTACTAAGTTGTTAACAGCATACATGAAATTCATTGCTTGCGATACACATGATGCTTCATTACTTACAATACAAATTTAGTTGATTTTACAAGATACATGATGCTAAGCTGTTCACGTTACACATGAAACCTATTTGATTACTAACTACACAACACTCGGTCGTACATGAGATTTGTGTGTTTACACTATACATGAAACTAAGTTGCTTACAGTTGTTGCAATTGATTGATCACAATATACATGAAGCATGGGCATACACTTTGTTCACCAAAGTTGAAAACCATAACACATTGAAGCTAATCGGGGTTTGATGTATTCTTGTTCAAACACGAGGAAGCTGTAACACTTTAAAACAACTCGGTGTTTGACATATTCTTGTTCAAGCACGAGTAAACTATGGAACTTTAAGTTATACTACCTTATTACTCTTTAGTTGCTAACCGACCTGCCTATTTAGGGACATAGTTACTTTTAGCAACTCTTATGTGAAAACAATAGACATGAACTGAGTGAAATTGTGCCCCTCTTGACCCGCACACAACGGAAGGATCTATACGGACCATGCGATGATTTGAGTAATTACGGGTGCACACGGAATTATGAAAATCAGCGCCTGGAAAAGATAGCGAATTTTGTCGTGTGTTGTGACCTAAAACCTATCGTGATATATAACAACGAAACTAATGTGATATGACAAGGGCATGGTGGATACGCCGATGGTACTTCCTATATATAAGTGCTCTATCATATTATCAGAAGTAGCGTTGTTCGTGTCACGTGAAGTTTTATGTTATTTTGACCGGACCAATGTTTGTGGAATCTCTTACCCATTAACACTTCTTGAGCGTAATAGACTACATCTCAAACAAACCCTGATGATCAAACCCCCTTTGAATACATTCCAAGTAACGCATTTCACCTTTAGAATCCATAATATTATTCGTCAGCTTTCCCTTTAAATTCATTTCAACACTAAATTCATTATCATCATTCATACCTGATCTTGAGAAACGCGTCTGAATCTTGTTATCAATCGTACTCCCCGACCCCAACTTTCAAAGTTCATTGAGGATCCCAACGTGGTCCAGAGTTTACTAGAGGACGTGAGGATCACACCAAGCCTAAATATCCACATCTCTCTTCTAATTCAATAGCCTCAATCAGTTGAATTTCGGGACGAAATTCACTCAACTTGGGGATACTGTAACATCCACGACTTCTGGTATTATTTTATTTTCATTTTCCATACTTGTCCAACTTAATAGGTCACATTAGTTATTATATTAAATATGTATCAACTCAAGACTTCAACCTTTCAGTTACATATTATTTTCTGTTATATATAAATATATCAAAAAATAAATCTACTAGATTTTTATCGAGAAATTTCATCTTTATATATATATATATATGTATATATGAATTTATGTAATATATATATAGTTACTCATGTTAAATAAATAAATAAATGATACAATCTATAAATTAAATGAAAATTTTGTTTCCTTTATAAATTTCTTATAAGATTTATAAAATTCAATTTTTGTAAGTAAATAAAAAGGTTTTATAAACAAATAAAATGACGAAGAAACTAAATGATTTTGATCTTGAACTCTCCCAAGCAATTGGACCCTCAATTTGAACCCCACCTTTTGAAATTGAACCCCAATCCTCGATTTTGACCCTATTCAAAGTCCTTGATCAGAATTGACTTTCAAAAGTCAAAGGTGCCGAATACTTGCCCCAAATTGATGAGAGGATCGGCCAAACCCGACTACTTTGGACTTGCCATACATACTAGGGTAATTATCGATCAGTTATAAATCCATTTGACATACCAATTTAACGAATTAGCCGCTGGGATTCAAATTCAAACACGTTTGACTGTCATGAGTCAAACCGTGCCAAATCACCCTTAAATCAAGGTAATTAAACGCGTATAATTCCCACAAATCACGCGTCGCCATAACTCTTACGAATTCAGAACCTAATCATGTCCCAATTCATTCCGAACTAAACGAATAAATTCAAATATCAATCCCGTATCCGTTACAGACAAATCCGGACCAATTCATGAGTTAGGAATGAAATTGAATCAATATAACGAGTCGTACACCATCTCAATCAGTTTTACAAACTCCCTAAATACTCATATCAAACGCATTATCCATCTGGATTGCAATCCCAATCGAAGAACTTGAGCTCGGAAACCCCTAATCGATCTCACCCTCTGGTTAACCGTAACAGGTAATTCTTATATCTTTAATATCGTTTTGATTCCAGGAAGGAAAGCCCTATGGTTCCGAGATCGATCAATTGTTTAATTGAATCGATTTAAGAGCTAGGGTTCACAGTTATAATATGGGGAAGAAAGGGTTCTGGGGTTGATCGTTAAAGAATTAATCGAATTAAAACTCATCAAGGCAGTCGCCCAGTTCCACTGGTTAAAATGCAAAACCCATAGGCACGTAGTCGTGTGTTCAAAACCCACAACCCGCGTATAACATTTTTTTTGCGCGTATACTTGAACCAAACCCGACCCCTTTCAAAACAAGGGTTATTGGTTTACGAACTAGTCTTGTATGACGTGGTAGTCCCCTGGCCCAGTGGTAAGACCCACTAACAAACACAGAACCCACCCGGGTTCGAACCGGGTGGCGTTCATTCTTTTTTTAAAATCACTGTTTTAAATAGTAATTAATTTATAAAAATTATTTTATAAAACCTAGTACCTCTTGAGACTAATTTAGGCATAAATAATCAGATATTCAATTAAAACTATTATCCTTACAAATTAAAGGATTTTAATACAAATAAAATTTTATCTAAATATAAATATATATATATATATATTTTTCGTTTTCTTAAAAGAACGTACCATTTTAAATGATAATGAATAAATAAAATTATTTATTATTTATATATTTTACATTCACAATCCACTTAGGGTTTAAATTGTATTTAACATTATTACTATTATACTTATATACATGTACACATTTTCATAAGTAAATAAATAAAATAAATGTATTTATTTAAATTAGATTTCAACAAATATAATCCCACACTACTTTTCTAAATGAATAAACAAAAGAGGAATTACTTTCTTAATTTATTTAGTCATTCAAATTAAACCCTAAATTTTTTTATTATTAAAAATCATATGCTTCAAACTTACATTTTTACAAAACACTTATTCAAATGCAAACACAAACTCATACACATTCCTCCTCCATAATGTAACATGAACTCATTGTACAATTCCCTATACTCACACCCATTGAAACCTTAGACTTTGCCTTAGACATTTTATTAATTCATATTCATACGCATTACACTCTAGGTTAGCGTTGTGAGTACAAGGATCACCTTGCCACCTATTCTCTTGTGATAGCTACATCCTTAATATCAAGGTGAGTTTTACATAGCCCCTTTTTCACTGTTTTAACATTTTGGGGTGAAACATGATCACAACTTACAATGATTTACATAAACTACACAATACAAATCCACTTTACAATTTGTATGCAATTTGAGCTTTATGTTTGAGTGCTAGGTGTGTTAACTACTTATTTGCAATTACATGTACAATCATTAACTAACCAAGCCGACGGTTAACAATGATAGATCTATTGAGTCTGACAAACCCACCCAGATTGGGGTGATTGTTACCGACAACACAACTCTTGCATGCTAGTTACGAAGGTTTGATTGTACTACTTGGTTACACAACAGTAACTCCCCATAAATGCCTTGTTAATCATGACTTGTATGGATTTGTTTACACACAACACCTTAATACTATGTAGAGTCAAAACCTATGTATGCTCACCAACTTTTTAGTTGACCTCGTTTTCATCATGTTTCAGGTACAAAATATGAGTGATCAAGTTTGCTTCACTTAGGTTGTGGACCTAGTTAATTGAACAAGAATGAACATGTTATGTATTTCAATGCTCATGTATTATGGAAATTGTTTTGTTGGAGTTATGAATGGAAATTTAATGTATTAATCTATTTCAATTTAGTCAACCATGTGCTCATGAACAGTCTACATGTCCCGCCCCGACGTTTCCGCCGTCGGTTGGGGTGTGACACAACCGAACCTCGAGAGAAGATTTTCCACTCAACTTGTGATGTAAAAAAACGGTGGCGCAAGCAAGAACAAATGCCACCATTCTGTGGCTTGTCAAAAAGTGGAGCACAAGATACGAAAAATGTGTGTAGTGTGGCAACTGGAGCCATGATGGAAAGTGTAGCAAGAATCAAACTCATTCCCAGCATGAGTATACGCATCTGATCAAAGTAGGAGCTGTTAGGCTACATGCCGAAAGATCACGGAAAGGCAGTAATGTGTACTACGCAGTGAGGGAAGAGTTGAGAATGATAAGAGACCTTGGTCTTGGCAATCTGACCATAAACGAGCCCTCAGATTAGTTATACCCTCATGATCTGAGTACTGTAGAAGGACCTGCTAGTATTTTCCACTTTAAGCCAGGAAGCCGCAACTGTGTTTCATGATAGCTGCATCCCTTCAAACCCTTTTAAATACCTAAAAATCGAAAAAAAATTTCATTTTCACCCTTTATTTTTCTTTTAGCCACATTACAACCCTTTTTAAGTCCTCTTGATTCATGCATACTACTTAGTTAGTTGGTGGAGACTTGATTTGCATACAAGCTTATGACCATTGCATAATTCAATTCGAACTTGAGTGTTCCACATTATCTATACATATATAACCCTAGATTTGAGTGAACATTGTGAGGAGTGAGAGATTATGCATAATTAAAGTTCTAGTACGCTTGCCATTGTTTCCATCTTAGAAAAATACAAAAATAGAATAAGCAACTCAAGAGCTATCCCGGGGTTTCCAACTACTTGGAACTCCATTACCTTTGAAAAGTTTTTAGTTATGGGTCTGATCATGCATGAGTTTGCTTGAGGACAAGCAAAATTTAAGTGTGGGGTATTACGATATGCCCTAAATTATACATGTTTTGCATGCATAATATTCCTTATATTATGGTACTAATTGAAAAATAACCTTGCAATTGATACTTAAAACATTTATATTTTATAATTGCAGGTTATTCGGTGTCCTGAGATAAAAAAAGATGAAACCAGTCAAAAACACCAAGAAATCAAGCCTTTTGGAAGATCATTCCCGAGCTTTGACCCCCAAGAAGTCAAAATTGGTCAACAACAAGTCATCCAGTAGCTAAAAGACGAAACTGGGACGCAAGGGAGGGTTGCACGCCCGTGCATCCCATTGCACGGTAGTGCAAACCCAAACTTGCTCCCCAAGGACTTAGTACACTTCCATTTGTACCCTGTTTGATTCTCGGGATGTTTGCACGCCAGTGCAATCCAATGCATGGTCGTGCATTGCTCATTTTGAGGTCTATAAATAGGTGGCTTGAGTTCTTCATTAGGACATCCCATACACACCACAACACAACCAAAGGTAGAGATAATAGTTCGTTTCTAGCAGTATTAGAGTAGTAGTAGTGAGTAGAGGGGCTCTTCCTCCTTGTTCCGCAATAGGGGAGCCTACGAAACTCAGCGTTACGCTACTTAGTAGGGCCATTCGTGGCTAAACTTATGTATTGCTAGGTTGAAGATGATGTTTGGTGCATATTAATGTTTGACGAATTAATCTAGTGGTATGTTCATGTCTTAAATTATTCGTTCTTAAAACCACCATTTGGTGAGCTTTTATTATTGTCTAAATCCGTCTTTATATTGTGAGTGTTCTTGATTTTAATGTGTAAGATCATAAAACCTTTTTAATCAAAGTTCCTTTGAAGCTTGTATGTCTTTATTCAAGGAGAGATTGATAAGTTAAGGCTTGGTCAACATTAGTAAGGTCGAACGTCTTTATACGAACTTATTATGCGACCAAGAATTGGTGAACTCATGTTGGGAACGGTACGTCTTTATACTTGGTCCCATTGTTACACCGCCTCCCGGTGAACAAAGTATAATAACATATTTCACTTTAATACAAAGCATTTACGTTCGATATCTTAAACCAACCTGGAGATGACCATTCGAAGGGTTGAGGGTAACTGTTGTCCCAAACGGGAGGCACTACTATTTTAATTTAGAAATTTTAATTCGTGAATCAAATGTCGTGAAGACGAGGCTCTAGCGGTGACCCGGGTCACAAGTTTGTAGTAGTCATATCACTGGATTATTCAACTTAACATTATCACGTACCAAGCTTATTCGAAGCCCGAAGCAATATTCTTCGTGATCCGATCATTTTCGAGGAATTTACTTTCTTTCTATTTACTATTCTGTTCATCACATTTCTGTTACACACATCACGCACGTTTTTTACTTTCCTGTTATTTACTTTACAATTATTTACTTTTCTGTCATTTACTATTCTGCTTGACAAGCACACAAAACTCACTCACTAATTGATCCGGCTAAACGATAACAAAAGTTAAGTACTTGAACTCGACCATGTCTATTGGTTCGATACTTGGTTTTTACCTAAACTATATTACGCTGCGATAGGTACAATTGCCTATTGTGTGTGTTTTTAAATTAAAGTAATTATCATTTTATAAATTTAAAACCTGATATCGTAAAACCATCATAAAAATATATTTTATTTTTATATATTAAAAACGACACATTAACGGTCTTACACTTTAAAATCAAGAACACTCACAAGTGTAAAGACAAGTTTAGATAATAATAAAAAGCCCACCTAGAGGGTGGTTTTAAGAGAGAATAATTAAAGACATAAACATACAACTAGATTAATACGTTAAACATTAACATACACCAAACTTCATCTTCTCCCTAGAAAATACAAAGTGTTTAGCCACGAATGGCCATACTAACTAGCGTAATACTGAGTTTCGTAGGCTCCCTTATTGCGAACAAAGAGGAGGAGCCTCTCTACTCTACTCTAAACTATAGAAACGGGTCATAATGTGCTATAATAATCTCTGGTAGTGTGTGTGAAACCAAGAACTCAAGCCCTCTATTTATAGGCCTCAAAATGAGCAACGCACGGCTGTGCATTGGAATGCACGGGCGTGCAAACACCTCGGGAATCAAACAGGGTACAGAGGAAATTGTACTTGAGCCTTGGGGAGCAAGAGAGGCATTGCACGGCCGTGCAAAGGGATGCACGGTCGTGCATCCCTGTTTCATCTTTTAGCTGCTAGTTGACTGATTTTGACTTCTTGGGGGTCAAATCTCGGGAACGATTCTTCTAGAAGCTTGATTTCTTGGTGTTTTTGGTAGGATTTAACTTTGTTTATCTTTAAGACACCGAATAACCTGCTGTTACAAATTACAAACGTTTTAAGTATCAATTGCAAGGTTATTGTTCATTTTATACCATAATATTGGGATTAGTATGCATGAAGACCCCCCCAACCAAAGCATCTTTAGTCCTAGTCAGAGTCTAGTGTAGTTATTCAGTGTCTCTAGGTCGATATTCCGGTTTACCATTAAGCTGTGCTACACTCGATAGGTACACTTTCCTGTCAGTGTGGTTTAGTTCATAGGTACTCCATTTATTACTTAGGAGTCTAGGTTAGGTTTAGAGATGTCGTGGAACGTACGGCTACGGCTTCCTGGATTAAGATGGAAAAATACTAGTGGGACCCTCTACAGTACTCAGATAACGAGGGTATAACTAATCTAAGGGATCGTTTATGGTCAGATTTCCAAGACCGATACTTCTTATCATGTTCAACTATTCCCTTACTGCGTAGTACACATTACTGCCTTTTCGTATGGACCCCTCGGCTTTTAACCTAATAGCACCCATTTTGATCAGATGCATATACTAGTGTTGGGAATAAGTATGAGTCTTGCTGCATTTTCCACCGTGTCTCCAGTTGCCACACTTCACACATTTGCCATATCTTTTGGATCTTCTTTTGGCGGCGCATTTTGACAAGCCGTAGAATGGTGGTAGTTGTTCTTGCTTGTGCCACCATATTCTTACATCACTTGTTGCTTTGGAAACTTTCTCTCGAAGTTCGGGTGGTAATTCAGGATTTGTGAAATGAATACAAGAAAGCAAATTAAAATCAAAAGAATGCATATCCAGCTCTTTAAGGTTTAACCGGTAAAAGACCAACTTCTCTCTTTTCTTTTTCTTTTCTCATTTTTCTATTTTTTTAGACAACATATCTTTAAGACTAATTTTTCAATAATTCTTTTCCTCAAATTCCTTGAAATAATTTTTCCATATCTTCGTTGTAGATCGTTCGGCTATTTCTTCCTAATACTTCCACTTTCTTCTTGTATATTCCAATTTTTTTGAGTGAAACATATTATTCCAAATTGCCTCAATGGTTGTAAACTTGAAATAGCGACATAAGATAGTCTAATATTTTTCCATCTTGAAGACAGCTAGCCAATAACCGGTGTTTACGAAAAACTGGTTGGGTGATAAATGTGGGTAGAGAAAAAGAAAAGGCTAAGGCTCAAAGGGCTTTCTAGGCGGATATTGTTTTTGGTATTTTAGGTTTAAGGATAATATCTAAGAGTAATAAAGTTCTAGGTGCCTCAATCATTTTCATACTTCTACTAGTTCATGGTCTCGATATGTATGAGTCACACAAGTTCTAATTATGCATAAAATTCGATCGAAAAACACTCAATATATCAAACGAAAGAGCATGTGAATAATGATAATAACGCTCGTGAAAAGGCTCAGATTTTTCTCACATGAAAACGAATGGGATAGGGTTTAGTGATTTGTTATGCATAATATCCATTTGTTTCTACTTGCCATGTTTTCATTTTATTTAATTAAGCGTGAACTCGAAGAGATTTAGGTTTTAAGGTTTAAAGTTTTTTTGTAAATTTTTGGGGTGTTCAAAAGGTAGGTTTTTAGTAAGGTTTTAGTCAAATGGGTAGAAAATCACGAGTTTAGTCTTACTGCTTTGAGGTTACAAGTAGTGCTGAATATCTAATTCCTCACCCTACACTTAAAACTGTGCATTTCCCTCAATGTACAAATGCATGTAATGAAATGATATGCAGTAATTTAAATGCATGAAGTTTTAAGGGAAAAGAAACTGGTACTCCCCCGGTCAATTCGGTGTATAACCTATGGCCAAAACTTATTGTTATTGTCAACACTTTGCTTCAAAGACTTCATCGAATTTATCAGAAATTTGATGTGCTTTCCAACTCCTCAAGTTGTAGAGATGGAGTGTAACTCCTCAAAGAAGTAGAGAAACTATCTGGTGATGTTACGCTATTTGACACACAAAGAACACATAAAAACAGAAACGAAAATAACAAGTAGTAGTTAAGCTATTAAGGTCCTAGTATCGAGAAGGCATACCTGGGGGTTGAAGTATGAGAAACTTAAACTTGGAAAACCAAACATGAGGTCCACGTGTTCTGCCGTATGCACCAACTTCTCAATTTATTCATGATCATCGGGTTGCCTCCCGGAAGCGCCGCGTTTATTTAAGGGTCATTGGCCAGACCCGTATGTGCTTCATCAGTCTTTCTTCGGGTGGGGGCTGTTGACTTCCCCCGTGTCTCCAGTTCCTTCATTCAAGTCCTTCAACTATGGTAGCTTGTCCCAGTAGTTATCAATCCAGTTTGTGTTGTCAAGATCTTTACCAAGATCTAGTTTCTTCCTTTTGTTGAATTCTTTAGCTTTCTTCAGTTGGTAGTCCAGATTGGTATCGATGAACTGAGAAATTTCAAAGGGATCATTCGATAGACATTCATTTCCTCCAATGTTGTAAGTTACCAATTTTTTCCGACACAGATTGTCAGAATTCCTTCATTCATGTCAATGACAGCTCTGGCGGTAGCTAAAAATGGGCGACCCCAAATCAAAGATATAGAGTAGTCGGGTCCCATTTCTAAGACCATGAAGTCGGCAGGGAAGACACACTTGCCGAATTTTACTAGTAAGTTCTCAATGACTCCTATAGGTGACTTAACCTAACCATCCGCAAGTTCAATAGTTGCATTAACAGGTCACGGATTTCCAATTTTGAGTCTTTGAAACATGCTATATGGCATTACATTCACACTTGCTCCCAGATCAGCAAGTGCAAAAGTTATCGGCAGTGGACCGATAGAACATGGTAAAGAAAACTTTTGGGATCTGAAAGTTTCTTTAGAAGGCATCTTTCAATGAGAGCGACACATTGATTAGTCTTTTTGACTGCCTCTTCCATGTTTCTTTTGTTAGTGAGGAAATCCTTCAGAAATCGTCCATACTTTGGCATCTGTTGTATTATGTCTAGGAAAGGTAGGTTGACATGAATTTGGCTTAAAAGCTCGATGAATTTCTCATATTTTTCGTCAGTCCATTGCTTTACTAGCCTTCCTAGGTACGGTATGTAAGATTTGAAGGTTCTTTTTGCCGGGATGTTAGGAGGAGTGTTCACTGGAATGGGTTGTGTATTTTCCATTGGTTGTGATTCTTGAGCGGTTGATTCTATGACAGGTGGACGAAGTGGTACTCCAGTGAATATCTCCCTCAATGGTGTTTGAACTTCTTCTTCCTCTGGTAATGGAGGTTCTAGATAAACTTTACTATTTCTCAGCGTGATAGCACTAACATTTGCTTTGGGATTTGGTTCGGTGTGGCTAGGAAGACATCCTGGTTGTCTTTCCGATAGAAGTTTTGCAATCTGTCCTAGTTGTACTTCAATGGACTGGAGAGTTGCTTTCTATGTTCTGAACTCAGCTTCGTGAAGACTAAACTTTTCCTCATATGGTTTGTGACTAGCATCCGCTAAAAGAGCTTGACTTTCAGTTGTAGATATCAACTTAGTTACCGCATCCTCCAAACTTAACCCATTACTTGACTTGTTAGTTCCTTGAAATTGTTGGCGAGGCTGATAGTTTTGAGTTTGTCTTTGTTGAAACTGTTGTTGTTGTCTGAAACCAGATTGTCCTTGGTTGTTGTTATCCTTCGAGCTGAAATTTGGATGGTTCCTCCATCCAGGATTATAAATGTTACTGTAGGGGTTGTTCTGTGGACGGTTTGTTCCGATAAAGTCAACTTGCTCAGCATTGGTAGTTGATGTAGTGCAAAGCACACATCTTTATTCCTTTGTATTCGTGCGTTTTTAGATAGTTTTGTATTTGTTTTTAGTCGTTTTAGCTTGTATTTGAGTCTATGTTGTCTATTCAGGTGCTCATATGAAGTATGAAGCTATATCGTGAAGAAACCGAGCACGAGAGTGAAGCCCGAAAGAAATAATGAAAAATGGTGAAAATCAGTCCCTCACTGTGTCATGCCCCACCAAGGCAGAAATGCGAGGTGTCACACATATAGTTCATAGCACAAGGTATAAAGACATTTACAAAGGCATCACGAAATTTTTTAATTTCATAAATTAATGTCAATACTTGTTAAAATAGATAAACAAACAATCCCAAAGAAATTATTCAAATTTCTTTAACTAAGTCCATAAGCAATCCTACATGATCCTTCATCATTTAGTTATTGTTTCCTGAAACATGTAAAGTAAAATGGGTCAACATAAAGTTGATGAGAGACATAGGTTTTATAAGTTATAAAGATAAATTGCCATAAAAGATATAAAGCAAATTCAGTACAAGTTCAAACAAGTGTGCAAGCATATCAATACCAAATTTATTGCAATAAACCCTTAATGTTATATGCATCTACAATCACACATATTGTGCCGTTGAAATGTTATTGCATCCACAATCACAAAGATTGTGCCGTTGGATTGTTATTGCATCCACAACCCCAAAGATTGTGCCGTTGAAATGTTATTGCGTCCACAATCCCAAAGATTGTGCCATTGAAATGTTATATCAGTTTCCCCTATATGGCCATACTAGTACTACCTTAGGCTTGAAAACAAGTTAATGATTGCAATATGTTATTAGTGTTCAAATATCAAGCAAAAAGTTGAAATACTTGTTTAAAAATTTGTTTTGGTAAAAAAGTTTGAGTTATCAAGTTATATGTATACATGTTTCACCCCAAAAATAAAAAGAAAAATGGGGCTATGAATCTCACATTGAATAATAGAAGGTCGAGCTTCTAACTTGTAGCAACAATAATTAAGGACGCCCTAAGTTGAATAAAATTGGATATTATAATGTAGAAACGGTTAAGAGAAACAACAAATGAACGATTTGAGATTTTAGGGTTTTGGAATGAACGAGTGGTCGAGGATGCGAATAGAGTTTGTAAATATGTTTTATAAAGTTTATTTATAAAAGGAGAACGTGTGTCGATAATAAGTATTATTCGCAAATAGAATAATATAATAAATATCTTAGTACAATATTTATATTTTTAAGACAATGTCAAAGGTGTTTAAAACTAGGCATTAAAATGATCATCATTTCGAAATATTATATAAAACATATTTTGTAATTATTATGTTTTAAAGAAGAACACGCGATCTTTAAATAATGCTTAAATATATATAGTTTTTCATTTAAATAACGTTATTAGTTTTAGATAAAAACATAACTTTAAATGGTTTCTCGCGAAATCTTTTATAAAAGTATACAAAATCCCTTTATGTTTATTTAAATAAAAATTCATTATTTATTTAAGTTATTTTTAAAAAAAGAATACTTTTTTTTTATTTTTTATAAAACACTATATACAATACATGGTAAATTGGAATTTCTAAAAAAAGATTTAGTTTAATCTCATTTATTTGTACACAACCATATTAATATATGTATTTAGGAATGTATGTGTGTATAAGTGTTTAAAAGAAAAAAACAGAAAAAGAAAAGAATGAAAAGGGGGTTTATGGGTTTCGAACACATAACCTCTTTATTTATGTTCATTTTTAAACTTGCTAACCACTACACCAAGGTACCATCTTGTTTAAAGTTTTCGACAATTAAATAATACAACGTTTTTAAGCCTTTACTATCTTCCCCAAAACATCAGACGTGAAACCAGGACCATCATTAGAGCATGGGGTATACCGGTGTGATTGTAGTGTGATGTGATAATAAAGTGCACGCCACGTGGCGCCACGTCAGATTCTGGAAAAATCACACCATAATCACATGGCAAGGGGTATACCCATGTGATTGTGGTGGTGTGATAATTTAATGTTTTTTATTTTATTTTTATTTAAATAAAATAAAACATAATAAAATAATATTCATTAATAATAATAAAAATAAAAATTACATTAATAAAAAAATTACATTAATTAAAAAAAACATAACCAAAACCTACGGTATACCATGACGTTCTTTGATCTCCTTTTGTTTTTTTTCAATCAAAAAACGTTGGGCGGTTGTGAGTGAATCAAGATCGATACCAAGAATTTCGATCTCTTGTTTTGTTCGTTTCCAATCCATCCTCTCGTCTTGGGCGTTGTTAAATCTTGTCATTTGTTCGACCATTTTCTCGCCGATTTCGTCGTGTCTTGAAACCGATCCCGAGCCCGAGCCCGTTGCTTGGGCTTTTGCTTTTTTCTTCCCAATCGGACGGGGTATTTCTTCCACGTCTTCCGGTGCATCTATGTCGGTTGATGTTCTTTTTTTGGACGAGCCGGTTCGGGTGGGGGCAATGTATAGTGTTTGCCACTTTGGCGAATTCCTACAAATCTCCCAATATTGAATTGGTGTTTCGCCACCATGGTCGTCTTTAAACCGGACCGTTGCTCTTGTCAAAATATCAGAATCGCTCTCACCGCTTCTTCGATCCCGCAAAACTTCTTGATATATCCCGTGGAACTTTACCACCTTCCCATTTATATGAGACATTTGGGGTGGGTAGTTAAACATTTGAAAGTTCGGGTTTGGTAGGAAGTTTGGGTTGGATAGGAAGTTTGGGTTGGGTTGGAAGTTCGGGTTGGCCGCAAACGCGTTATCACGAGCCGCGTATTGAGCCTAAAAGTGTTGGTTATGGTTCGGATCATTACTCATTTTTGGGTTGGGGATATTAGAAATGAGTATTGAAGATTAGTAAGTTTGAGTAGAAAATGAGTGTAAATATTATGGAGTAAAATTGGGTATTTATAGTGAGTAAAAATAATATTATTAGTTATTATTTATTTATTTTATTCCAACGGTACAAAATACTACCGTTCAACGGTAGTTTTTTTTTTAAAATGAATTTGCTGGCGTGAAAAAAATCACGTCGAGGAACGACGGCGTGATTAAACAAACGAGGGGGCGGTGTGGGTTTAAAATCACGGCGTGATTTTGGGCTACACGTAGGACGACGCCGTGGTTTATAATGGTATACCGGATGCCCTAACCCTAAAATTCGATTCTTAGGATGAAAGCAGTAAGGAATCGTGCGATTAACATGAAACTCATTACCTGGAGTCGAAAATCACACTGAAAGATTCAAGTCGTCAACGAATCGAGACCCGGTCCCCACCCTTTTTGCGCCGATTGGAATTAGAGAGAAAGAAAGCGATTTTTGAGGTGACTTCGACTTGTAATCGATAGGGATATTTATAGGGGGGATGAAATACGCGTTTAAAGCTGTTAATTTAAACGAGAATCGTGGGATTTGGACTTGATTTGTGGGTTCCGAAACCCATGACCGTGATTTTTGTCCATCTCCAATGAATTCGGTTTTAGGTAATGATTTGTCAATTAAAAGCTTGATTCGTTGTTCCTATACGATTGGGATTGACTTAAGATGAGTTTAGAAGGTTTGATTTGCGGATTTAGGGGAAATGGGAAGACTGATTTGAGCTTTTGACTTTTCAAAGTCAAAATTGATTTCTTTCCTTGATTTTGGTTCCAGGGTTCTTGATCTAGAGAAGGGGTTCAATTATAGTAAAGGGTTCAAAGGCATAAAAGGGGTTAAACTTATTGTTTTCTAATATAAATGGATAGATTTATAAGTTTTATAAATCCATAAAACATATATATATATATATATATATTAATATTTATTTTATTAAAAATAAGACCTCATTTTATAAAACTTAAAGTTTATAATTAGCTATTTAATTTAACAAGAATACATGTATACTATAAAACGAAAGTTTAAATCTTAAAATTCTAATTCGTCATATGTCAAATGTGAAAATTGATATAATATAATGTCATAACGTGGTTGAAATAGTATGGTAGTTACAACGTTATTATTGTATAAAAATAGAAAAAAATAGTTTAAGCAAAATTCATGGATGTTACATGCGGTACGCGAGGCAGGAGTGAAAATGTCTCATGGTACGCGAGGGAAACCAAAGGCGGGCCCGACTAAGTCCCTTGCGGTACGTGAGGGGCTGGCCACAATCTTTCGCGATATGTGAGGACAGGAAATCCGAGAAAAAGCCCAAATCGATTATATTAGGTTTTCTAATGCCATTCTTTGGGGAAGATCGAGTTTTAGCCGTCTTGAGAGAGCTAGGAGGCGATTTTGGGGCTGGAGAAGTCGATTTAAGAGCAAGATCAAGACTTTTGATTCCGGGTTTGTTTAGATTAGTTTATTCGGTTTCAAAGTTCGAATCTTTGTGTTTGATTGTTGTGTTTTAACCATGTTTATGCTTTATTACTTCTGTTTGGATGTTCTAAGTATGATTATTGGCTAGATCATTGATACTGCTTGGATCATTAGATGAATATTTGTTAAAGTCATGATCTTTATCTGTTTTTGGTTTCAATTGATGGGTTGATGATTTTGTAAAGATTTTGGTTTAATAGTTATGATGTTATGCATGCTTTGAACCTGATTTGCAATTGATTATAGTTCCATATGCTGCTTGTGTATGTCTTTCTGTTTGAGTAGTATATCTAGATCATAGACTATGTGTTTGTGGTTGTTAGATGGTTTGCTAGACGTAGTATTCCATAGGAACTGTGATTGAGAGTAGGATAGATGTGAGTGTTCTTCTTGTCTCAATACCCTAAAGGTGAGAGGTAATCGGTTAGTCTTCGTATTAGGATTCTGAGTGTTAACTGTCTGAGAGGAAGTTTCCCTTAGGGTTCTAGTATCCGTTGCTATTCCGTGTCATAGTTGTTATCTTGAGATTACCCCGTACATCTTAGATGTATTGTGGACAGTGAGACTGAAAGTTGATATGTCTTCTGGGTACTTTATCATTGTTGCAGATACTGAAAGGTAATCCGACCATCTGGTGAGTTTAGTACATCTTTAGGTTCCTTTGTTTGTGACATCCTGAGAGTAATTAGGGATCCAATAGGTTGTCTAGATCTATTATTCTTATAAACCCAGATCCATCATAGTTTCCATAACCGATAAAAGTTAAGCTTTGTAAGTAGGATTCCGACCTAGGTAGTATTCTTCCCATTCCTGGTATTTCCCTGAGTTCTTTGTCTAGATAGTTGAAGTCGATCGTTAGTTATGCTTTCGTTAGTTTAATCAGTAGTGTAGAAAAACCCCCAACCAAATCATCTTTAGTACGAGTTAGAGTCTAGTGTAGTTATTCAGTGTCTCTAGGGTTCGATATTCCGGTTTACCGGTAAGATATGCTACACTCGATAGGTACACTTGCGTGTCAGTGCGGTTTAGTTCATAGGTATTCCATTTATTACTTAGAAGTCTAGATTAGGTTTATATGTTAGTTTTTTATAGACCGTCTGGGCGACATCAGTATTGATGCTTTTTTACATCTTCAGTAATCTGAGTGATTGCTTTGCCCTTGCTAAGTTGATTGAGTCGAGTGGTGAGGGCGTCTACTTGAGCGGAAAGTGAAGTGATGTAACCTCTAGGATTTTCCAGCCTTTATTTTACCATTCTTGTACTTCTATTTCCATTATTGTGTAATTTGTCCTTTTCAATTTCAATGGAAGCTATCATATTTATCCATCTCGTTACCCATTCCAAACACATGAATATATACATACATAAGTGCATTTGAGTACAATTGTTTTCATTTCAAAACATAACAAAGATTTATATAAGGAATTATATAAATAATTGTTTAAAACTTCAAAAAAATAAATTAAAAGAAAATTTATGAATCTTTAAGTATGCATTACACCTTGTTATATATATGTATTCATATTTAATGTATACTAAATAAACCATTTATTCAATTTGTTAATTTTATTAAAAAAGGGAATTTACTCCTTATAAATAATGTAAATAAAATCAAATAATAAATTAGACATTTATAAATTTTATAAACAATTTTTATAAATGATTAAAATGATTTTAAATCAAATAATTAAGTATTGAAACCCATTAAATAGCAAATGGACCCTCTCAAATTCGTTTGAACCCCTCCTCCATTTCAGTTGGACCTCATTTGAACCCCCCTCCATTTAGAATTGAACCGTGGAAATCAAATAGAACCAATTTTGACTCAGAAAAAGTCAACCCACATAAAAAACTCTCAAATTCACTCAATTCGGATTGCAAATCCCTTGTAACGGTTTCTCCACTCATTCAAAATCATTTAGAACTAGAAATCGTTAATTGATTTCGTCATTTACCTTCTTAAAACCAATTTTTGGTGGTTACGGTTTGAGCATTCAAAAAGCCCCGAACCACACTTCAAAACACGTAATTCCAATTGATTGGAGTTTGTAATGCGTGTGTTAATCAACCCTTAAAGTCCCTATACCATTTTCCAATCGATCCCCATCCAAAAATCCAGTTTTTCCCGGCTCTCTTCACCCCTCGGTCGCGAACAGCAGCGGGAGCAAGAACACTTCCGTTTTCGAGAATTCAAGGTCAAATACAGGTAATACGCTCACCCTATTACTCGAATCAACCCCCTATTACAATAGCCCTTTGAATCGGAAACGAATTGTTGTGAATTTGAAGGTTAGGGTTTTGATTTAGGTATGTTGGGGAAGAAGACTTATAGGTCTAATTGTTTAAATATTTGCGTTTCTGCTTATGTCATGGCATATAGCCCAGATCAAATGGTTAGAACCCTTGCCCCACTCGCACCAGGTCGCGGGTTCGACTCCCAGGAGCATATTTATTTTCTTAAGCCATCTTCAACCTTCATTATTTTTATAAAAACTATCTTATAAAACCTCTAAAACTCATATTTACTTTAATGAATTTAAAATACTAAATTCACAAGAAAAACAATTTTATTTATTATTTTGATGTAATCCTTGTTTTAACCCCTCATACACACACACACATATATATATATATATATATATATATATATATATTATATATATACATATTCATATATACATTCATGCGTACCCTTATGAAGACTATAATGGTAAAATACTTACGTTCTCATCATAACCAAGCAAATAAATATTGACATCAATACTTTACAAACGCTATACATATATATATATATATATATAGGGGACGGTTCCAGTAATAAGTAGTTTTTTGCTAAGAAATATTAAGAAGTGGGTTAAACGAACTCCGATTAAGCTCATTCCAGCGGCGTTGGAACCGTCTCATCGAACCCTAATCTGGACCCAAAAACCTAAACCCCCTCCACCCGCACCCCCAAAAACCTAAACCCCCCCCTCCAACCCTACCTAGAAAAGCCTAAAACCACCACCCCACCCCCCAAAAATCTAAACCCCCCTACCCCACCCTTCCCCCAAAAAAAACCTAAACCCACCCCTAAAAATCTAAACCCCCCCCCCCCCAAAAAAAACCTAAACCCCCCACCCCCATAAAAAAAAAACCTAAATCATAAAATCTAAACCCTAAAAGCTAAACCCTAAGGCTAAACCATAAGGCTAAAATCTTAAAATTCAAACGTAAAATCTAAACCTTAAAAGCTAAACCCTAAAAGCTAAGATGATAGAGTTCGACGAGACAGTTCCAACGCCGCTGAAATTAGCTCAATCGGAGTTCGTTTGATATCGTTTCTTAAGGTTTTTGTCATTTCTTAGATTTTTTTAGTAAAAAACTACTTTTTATTTGATACTCCCCCTATATATATATATATATATATTTGAGGAGTAATACAATTTTTATTATGACAAATCCCTTATTTTATTTCGAGAGTTATAACTATTATAATTTTATAAATAAAATCCAATATATTCAAATTACTTCTAAACTTTAATCTACAAATTATGGTCATACCATAACCATGATCATTATTAATTTTAAAACTCATTTATTTTGTAGGACATATACATCTATCATATAATTTATTTTTAACCTTTAAAACATACTTTTATATTCTTAATTAATAATCGATTTTAAGTTTAGTTATTAATTAATTGAAACTCTATTTTTTTATTTACTTATGTCATGCAACTAATTAACATACAAATATTTATGCAATTATTAAAATGTGCATTTCAATCAAGAGAAAAACCAGTTATGTATCTAATTATCTTTTTTTTTTCTTTTTGTTCAACTAAATATTTTACAATTACTTATTTATTCATTTCTTAATTTTACAAAACATGAGTAAATTACTTATTCAATTGTTTGCTTAATTATAAACAAAGAGTCACAATTAATTATTCATATATTCGTTATTCTAAACGTTTGCAAAACAAATGAAACCATATTTTCATGTACACATACTTTTTACAAAGAAATTTCGTAAGCATCATTTGAGACTCTAACAAGTATTTTCCCATTTAACCAAATACACCCACACCAAATCCCTTGGTACATTATGATTCCCTTTAATCATTTGAACTCATCATTGATACAATTATATCATTAAATCATAGGATAACCTTGAGGTTAGCTTGAACCTTTTGTGCAACAAACAATATACTTGTGGACATACAAAACTTCATATTGCAAGGTGAGTTTCATAGCCCCTTTTATATTACTTTTTGTTTACAAATACTCGGGGTGGAACGTGTTTACAATAATTTACTTTGTAGAATTCAATTACTATGTCTTTATGCAAGGTCTATGTGCTTCATGTCCTAAACTACTTGGTGTTACATGTGTTCATGTTTTTAGTACAATCATTAACTTGAGTTGCAAGCCAAAGGTAGTACTTATTATGATCATATATAAGGGAACCCGATTCATTACTTAACACAAATCTTGGCAGATTTGTGTATACATTTTGGTACCTTTCATAACACAATCAGGTGGATTATGTATACATTGTTCATATTTCATGGATTGATTGTACACTTGGAACCTTGTATGTTTTCACATTTATGCATTAGAATTGATATGGATATAATGAATTTTAAATCATTTTCAACTTTTGTTGGTGTCAAAACCTATGTTACTCATCAACTACTTGTAGTTGACATTTACTTAACATGTTTCAGGTGCACCCGTTTGAGGACAAGTCTTGTTCATATAGGACTATGGACCTAGTTATATTTAATTCAAGCTTTGATTATGTCATGTTTCTTTTGAACTATGTGTTTCTCATTTCCTTGTAATAAATACTTAATATGGTTGAATAAATACCAGAACTTATTTAATAGTTGATAATGTGCTTTTGAACAACCGTGTCAGCCCCCGCGTATAATCCGTCGTCTATCGGGGTGTGACAAGTGACAGTATCGACGGAGTGAACACCTTTCCTCGCTCCCCTGTTACTTCTCGGATTGTACCATTGATAGATGTTCATAGCTATTTCCTCAATTAGGTTGTAAGCTTCTTATGGCCTTTTGTTTCCAAAAATACCACATGTAGTAGCGTCGAGTGTCTGACGAGCTTGATTGTGCAACCCATTGTAGAATGATGATAGTTGTAACCAAACTTCTAGCCCATGATGAGGGTATTTTCTCAACATATCCTTTAAACGTTCCCATGCCTTATATAGTGATTCACCATCTTCCTGGTTGAAAGTGGTAATATAATTTCTCAGTTTTGCAGTTTTTGCTGGCGGGAAGTATTTCGACAAGAATTTTTGAGCAAGATCATCCCATATAGTCATTGATAGGAAGAGAGTTTAACCATGCCTTTGCTAGTTCCCTTAAGGAGAAAGGAAACATTTGGAGTCGAATAGCGTCATTCAAAACTCCGTTCAGTTTGAAAGTGTCACAAAATTTGAGGAAATTTGCAATGTGGGCATGTGGATCTTCATCGGGTAATCCATGGAAAGTGCATGATGATTGGATCATGTGAATGACATGCGATTTGATCTCATAGTTGTTAGTGTCAACTGTAGGTCTTGTGATGCTAGACCCCAAAGCCCCAAGTGATGGCCTTGCAAAGTCGAAAATAATGCGATTTTCTACGACCATTTTTCTAGCACGGTTTTTTCGTATTTGGCGGTGTAGAGATAAAGACTGATGGAAACAAAATTCTCTAAGTAAGATTGCTATGGACTCCACAATTTTGCTGGTGACTTACAAGTTGCTGCAGATAAGGCTAAGTGCTGCAGATAGTTGTGTTCTCCTGCTGATGAACAAGTTTCCTGTTAATAGCCTTATCTGCTGAAGTCCAAAGTTGCCGCTGATAGGCTTCTCAGCATCATCAAACATTTGATGTTGCTGATAGGCAAATCATCAGCAGCTTTGACTTTGCCACCTCTGGTGTAACTCTGACACACATATCAGCAGAAAGAATGTTATTGGTGCAGATGACAAAAGACAATGCTCTTATTCTGATATGTCCTGCAATGATCAGAAATCTTTTCAGTGCAGAAGTCTTTTCACTGTAGTTGTCTTTTAGCTACTTGTCTTTTAGTTGTCTATCAGTAGTAATGTAACTTGTAAGTGTTAAAGATCAACTGCTTGTGTTTGATCTGATCCTTAGAATCAAGGGGCTGTCTTGATTCTAAGTTCCTTTATATGTATTGTATCTTTTCATTTTACATGGTGTGCTTCCTTAGAGTTTTCTCTGTAAACTTGTAAACATTGAAGATTAATACACTTTGCATTTATTAGTATTATCCTTGTTTTCTTGTTTACATTGATTAGTTGTTATTGTTTCTGCCAATCTCAACTAAGAACAGAATCATCTTGTAAACACCGATCCTAAAAGTGGTATCAGAGCTTTGGCTCTTAGATTAAACAAACTAACACTTGTTTAATCACTATCTGGTTCTGTTATCTCTTTGCTGCTGAACCATCTATCCATAGTATGGCACAGAATACTGGATTTGATGTTGTGTGAAGCTTTTATAGAGCACCAAGCTTGGTGTCTGGAGAAGATTATGATATGTGGAAGAAAAGAATGGAAAGTTTCTTCTGCTACCAAGAATATGGAATGTGGAGATCCATAGTTGATGGTCCATACGTGCCTATGGTGGCTTCTGCTGATTTCGGAGGTCCATCAGTCCCTAAAGAAGCCTCAGAGTACTCAGAGGAAGACATCAAGAAGATGGAGGTAGATTTCAAAGCTTTGGGAGCCATTCAGATGTGCTTGCCAAATGAAGTTTTCCATAACTTTAGAGAATACAAGACTGCTAAGGAGCTATGGGAAGCTCTTGAAAAGTTGTTTGCCGGGTCTGAGTAGGTGAAGGAGAATAGAAGAGACATTCTGAAGCAACAATATAAGAACTTTGTCTGGAAGGAAGGTGAGTCTCTTACTGTTTTCTTTCAACAGGTACACCTATTTGGTGGGAGAGCTAAAGTGCTCTAAAGTGAAGCTGGAGAAAGAAGACATTCTCAAAAAGTTTATCAGATCTCTTCCAAGCTGCTGGACACTCTATACAGTGTCAATTAGAATAACTGAAAACTTGAAAACTCTGAAAATTGTTGAGCTGTATGGCATGCTAAAGACATATGAATTAGAAATGATTCAAGCCAAAGAAAGAAGCTCATGTCATTCAACAGTTTCATCAACAACCACCACTTCATCTGCACTACACTCTGACCACTAAGCTCCCAGTTCTAGTAACTATTATCCTCCCATTGTCACCCACCCTCAGACTCCCAACTCACAAACAAACAACTCACCATTTCTTCTTGAAGCTCCACCTCAACCAAACTTAGCTGCCTTTGTCTCCAAAAATTCTAGCAACATGTCCTTCATCAAAGAAGATCTGGAATACTTTCATACAGATAACTTAGAAGAAATGGACATACAACACTCCTTTGACATGCTTTCTCTCAGAGCAAAACGGTTCTACTCTAGGACTGGAAGACCAATTCCAAGCAACAACTCTAACACTAGAGTTGGCTTGGACAAGAGCAAGCTAAGATGTTACAATTGTAGCCAACTTGGTCACTTTGCCAGAGAATGCAAGGCACCAAAGGCAAACCCAGCTGCAACACAACCTAGACAGACCCATCATGGTCAAGCAAGTCAATGCAACACCACTCCTACTCAAACTGCAGCATATGTAGTTGTTGGAATAGTTGATTTTGATTGGAGCTTCTAGTATGAAGATCTTCCTGCCAACAACCAAGCACACATGGTAGACACAACAGAGATACCACCTCAGGTATATGAACACTTTGTACTCAAGCTTGCATTGATAAGGTTCTAGGATACAGGAAACATAACCAAAACCTTATAGATCATAATGAAGAGTTTCACCAAATGAAATTTGAATTTAAAAAGGTTGAAAACAGTTATAAAGAAAAGATTAACTACCTAAAGAAAGAGATTTCATCACTAAAAATGAACAAACAAATCTTGAAACTCAGATTGATGATCTATTGGTTAAGTTAAAAGCTACAAGAGCTGAGTTGGCAGTCCAAAAAGTTCATGTTGACAAATAGGAGTTTGCATCCAAAAAGTTGCAAAGACTTTTGGATGCTCAAATTCATGAAAAGGTTACTGTTGGCCTTGGGTTTCAAGCTGAAAAAGCCCTACAACACCGTCCCCCCACCAGATGACTATGTAACTATCCATGAACCAAACGTCAATCTCACAAATCTTGACCATGCAAACCGAAACCTTGATCCTTCCAAGGAAGAATCATTTGTGCAAGACTGTAATACCCCCTCTGAATCTGAGACCACATGCTCAGAATCCACTCAAACAAGTGAAGCTCCATTACTCCATACCAATGAAGTAATTCTCAAAACCACCAAATCTGGTAAAGTAATCCAAACCAATGGTCCAAGTCCCTTTATTCCCTCTATATCAGTAACTTCTCGCACCAAACAAATCAAAATTAGCTATCCTCCTGAAGGAAGAAAGTTAAAAGTTGAATAGGGACAATCTTCAACCTCCACCATTCCGCAATCAAAATCCAATCAACCCAAGAAGGTGTTTGACATTTGTCATGCACCTGGAGATAGACCTCCATATGTTCAGAAAACATTGGAGAAAGCCACTTTTGAACACAACAAAGCTCATCCCTCAAACTTCAAAGATCTATCAAAAAGAAAAGATTATGTATACTTTCAAAGAGATAAATCAGCTAAATCATGTTTTTCCTGTGGCAAATACAATCACACTGCACGCACATGCTTCTACTACCTTCAGCAGCAAAGAAACCTCAAGCAAAATGCTTTTGCGAAGACAAATAAAAACAAGAAGGTAAGAAGCTATGATACCAAAACAACTCAATTCAAGAAAGTCTCTCTCTCCTCCTAGAAAGCAGCTTCAAAAACCTCAACAATCTTGCATCATATGTGGTGAATCAAACCACTTTGCTGCTGATTGTAAATTCAATCCTTTCAGCCAGATTTTTCAACCAACCTCTATAACAGTTCATGCTACTCCAAAATAGAAGCCTATCTATAGAAGAACTCCCACAGAGAAACCCACTTTTAATAGAAAGGTAAAACAGGAGAAGCATGTATCTGTTGAACCATCAGCAGCCAGCAAAAATGCTCCTGATCATGTAAAGTTAAAGAAACCCAAGAACAAGCCATCAGCAGCAACCAAGTTTGCTGCTGATCCGCCAAAGCCATCAGCACCAAAAGCCACATCAGCCGCTGATAGAGTAAAAGCGTCTGGAAACTCACTTCCTCAACAATGGAAAGCCAAGTCCACTACTTCTATCTCTCAAAGCATCATCATAGGTGTCACACCCCCAAATTCCACTAACGATGTTTTACCGTTTGGCGTGTGACAAACCAGGATCTTAGTCATTAGTTACATCAAACGACACTATATGGGACTTAAAATGTCAAAACATAAAAGTTCAGAGTTAAATGCGGAAGCGTAAACATTAGAATGAAATCAAAAGTAATTACACGCAACAAGCGTCAATTAATGTAAATAAGTAGCACTATTTAAAATGTTTGAAATGAATGCTATGATAGTAGGACTCCATGCATGTCCTAAGTGTGCAACCTGTGCCAAAGCGACCTGAGAAACATGTAAGAAAAAGTGTGAACACAAGGTTGGTGAGTTCACATGTTTGTATGTAAATAAACTGTTTGAGTATTGCTGGATCCACATACGTAAGTCACACCAATTGCTAGCTAGACAATGTACAAGTTACTCTAAGAGGTTGCAACCGAAGCTGATTGTTTGTGTTTGGGTGCCTTCCGCCATTGCTAACATCAACAATGTCAAGTGTTTAGGATAATTTACACCCGTTAGACCTCCAATCAAGTTAGCGCGACTAACCCGGGTGGGGTTTGTCAAACCCAGTAGCACTACTCAAATTTCTTCGCTATACTCCATATATTAACGGTCCGAGTGTGTAAGGACTTTGCATGTTATGTTTGCACTTAGGTACACAAGTGGTAATGAAATACTATGTGATCCATGTCCGTGTGTATGTCTCTCCATGGCTGGAAGACAAGTAACAGATGCTTGCTTGTACGCATGTTTCTCCCCAACGGGAAAACAAGTAAGATGATGATTATTTGCACACATGTTTCTCCCCAACGGGAAAACAAGTAAGATGATATTCGTTTGTATGCATGTTCCTCCCCAACGGGAAAACAAGTAAAATATTGTTTGTGTGTATGCATGTTTCTCCCCCAATAGTAAAACAAGTAAAAAGGGGCCGTGAAACTCACCTGAGTTGCGTAGGTAGATTCACACAAGAATAAGATTGAAACCACAAGTGTTAGCCTGAAACGGCTTACGTGTGCCCTATAATTATACACATAACAAGTAGGGATACAATGGGATTTGTGACGACGACACGGAAGATTGAGCGTCCTAAAAAAACGGTCTAATGATCAAGTAGTAGACGAACGTGTCCACATACATAAAGGTTCCTTAATATACTTATTGAGATAAACACGTTTCGTGTCGAATGATTCTAATTAAAATAATAATATGTAATAAATATATATTCGTGCGTTTGCACTATTAAACTAATGGTTAGAAAAATAATATAACTAATATATTATTTTTAGAGGAATAACATGATTATTTAAAATGTGTGACACAATTAATAAAACTATCATTTTTATCAGGATCATAATCACGTGAATAATAATATAAATACATATATTATTTTTAGTTTGAAACGTTTTACGAAGTTTATAAACGAGGTGAAAATATTAAATAATATATTATTTTTAATAGGAGTAATAGGGACGAAAATAATATAAATATTATTTTATCTGGAGTCACGGTTTGAAAATAATATAGATATATTATTTTAAAAGTATGAAATAATATTAAAAATGAGTTATAAAACCAAACCCGAGCTTACGGGTGGCTTCCGGTTTCAAAACCTGTTAATATACTAATATAATATATAGGGAGTGATTTTATAATTTAAAATAACAATAAAAACTGCTCAGAAAAACAAATGGGGTTGTGGGACTCGAACCCGGGTCTCCTCCCCAACAGCCCCAAGATTTAACCAACCCGCCTGCTAGGGCAATCGCAACAAAGCTTCGATCGAATTGGTTTTAACATTCAAACACTACGTTCTCCCCCCCCCAATCGCGATTCCGGTCAAACCCCGCTCCAATTCCCTCTGCTTTCGACCAAGATTGATCATAAAAGTATAGGGGTTTTGATAACTAGTGTATTGCGAGTCTAAGCATGAGTTTAATTGCAAAATCATCAAGTCTAGGATTGTCTAATTACTCGTTTAAGAACCGAAACCCTAATTTAAGAACACAAATTCAAATTGATTAAATCTTATGAAATTAACTATTGAAATGATAGGGCTTTTGATGAGTGATGGGTTGCGAATCTATCCATATGGTTTAATTGGATTTAAACTGAGTTTAGGGTGAAGCTCGATTAAAATGGGTTCGTGAAGAACCCTAGATTCAGGTTACGTTTAATTCAATGTTATAAGCTCTCAAATGGTTAGGGCTTTCAATCTACGACGGATTGAGAATCTAAACATGTAGTTTAATTAGATTGAGGTGATGTCCGGATTAGAGTTCGATTAACCAAAATAAGATGAACCCTAGCTACGGGTTTATGCTTAATTCGATGTTGTGTGTCCAAATTAGGTTAGGGCTTTAGTTGTAGACCAGAAAACGAAACTAAAGGTGTATTTGATTACCTGAAACGATATCAGATTGTTAGGGAATGAAAAATTGGGGTTCCGGCTCCGCACGGTTTGGTCTCTGGCGTTTCTGGCTTTGATTCTGATCGAGTTGGTGTGGGGGATTGCTTCTGAGGGGTGTGATAGAGGTGCGCATATGCCTGATTGTGGGAAATAACAAACCGATTGATAGAATTGATGGTCTTAGAAGCGAGGGTCGACGTTTAGAAGATTAAGCTAATTACAAGTTTAGTTCTTTTGGTTTCATGCATCTGAGTTTGAAAAGAGGCAGAATTGGTCCTTGTAGTTTGAATGTGGTTATCTACAAGGTTAGTTTGACTATCAAAAGTCAATAGGACTTAAGTCTTGTATTTTGACTTTACAAAGTCAAATAGAATCGAGTTTAGGCTAATTACAAAACTAATCCATGTAATTAGTGTGAAGTAGGGTTTGAGAAATGACATAAATAGTCCCTGGAGTTGAGGTTGGGTTAGATAGGTTAGGATTTAACTGAATTTGATAACGGAGTTAACCCTAAATAGCCGGATGTCATAATAGGATCCATTGAATGCAAGCATACTGATGCTATTGGCTCAAAGCCACACTTACCCAAGTTTACAAGTTCAAGGGTTCCTCCCTCTAACTAGATCTCTCTCATGTGCAGGGACAACCAGGTCACAAGGATAACACCTGGGTTATAGACAGTGGTTGTTCCAGCCACATGACCGGCAACAAGTCCATTATCTTCAATTTCAGACATTTCAATGGAGGATATGTTGCCTTTGGGAGTGATTCAAAGGGAGGATCTGTAACTGGACAAGGAACCGTGTCCAATGAAAGAATGAGTATTGAAAGGGTAAACTTTGTCAAATAATTGGACTTCAATCTCATGAGTGTGTCTAAGATCTATGATCAAAAGCATTGGATGCTTTTCACAGACAAAGAATGCGTTGTGCTCTCCCCTGGTTTAAGCAAACCTCCTCCAGAGAAGATTTTATTAACTTCCCAAAGAAAATATAACCTATATTTGCTTGACATGAATGAGGTCACTCCATCCGGCAGTATATCTTGTTTTCTGTCCAAGGCATCAGTTGATGAATCAGCTCTATGGCATAGAAGATTAAGCCATGTTAATGTAAAAACCATCAAAAAGTTGGTGAAGGGAAATCTTGTAAGAGGCCTTCCTGACAAGGAATTCCAACTTGAAGATTATTGCATGGCATGCCTGAAGGGGAAGCAACACAAAAGTTCTCACAAGCCCAAGACATTGAATACAATTGACACTCCTCTACAGCTGTTGCATATGGTTCCTTTTGGTCCTACAAATGCCATGTCAATGGGCAAGAAGTCATACTGTCTGGTGATAACTGATAACTATACCAGATTCTCCTGGGTATACTTCTTGAGAACAAAAGATGAAACTGCTGAGATCCTTAAATCCTACATTCTTAGGGTGGAGAATCAAAGCAATCAGAAAGTCAAAGTCATAAGGTGTGATCAAGGTACCGAGTTCAAAAACCACACCCTGAACTGTTTCTGTGAGAGCAAGGGTATAGAAATACAATACAGTGCTCCAAGAACTCCTCAACAAAATGGGGTTGCTGAAAGGAGAAACAGAAGTCTAATTGAATCAGCAAGATCAATGTTGGCTAATTCAAAACTGCCTCTCACATTCTGGGCAGAAGCAGTAAGCACATCTTGCTATATGCAAAATAGAGTTCTCATTGTCAAGCCTCTCAACAAAACACCTTATGAGCTTTGGTTCAAAAGTGTTCCCTACATTGGATTCTTGAAACCCTTTGGATGTCCATGTACCATTCTTATCACCAATAGAAGTCTTCCAAAGTTTGGTGCAAAATCAGATGAAGGATACTTTGTGGGCTATTCCTCTCAATCCAAGGCTTACAGAGTATTCAACTCCAGAACAAGAATAGTTGAAGAATCAGTAAATGTGGAATGTAGGGAACACATTCCATGTGAAAAGGGTAAAGGACCAGGCTGGCTTTTTGATATTGACTCCTTTTCACAAGTATTTGAGCCTCTCATCTTCTCAAATATAGAGTCTTCCTCTTCCCAAAAGCAAGCATCTACATCATTTGAAGACTACAGAGTGGGTCTCAATGGTCCATCTACAAGAATCAAAAGACCATCCATTGATCCTCCATCTGCCGTTGATGCTCTTGAAGCCAGTGAAGCCAGAACAAGCAACTCTAATGTCACCAGCAACAATCTCTCTGACAATGAAGATGAAGATGAGGGTATTGCATCTGATGCAATGCTGATGATGCTACTAATGCTGCTAATGCTTGTGATGCTGCTAACAACTCATCTACAGATCTTGTTGCTGTTGAAGAAATTTTTGCAAACAACCCTTTTGACAATCATCATCTTCCTGGTCAAAATAAAAGCAATATGGAGCAAGGGATACAGATGGATGTTGTTCCAGCACAGAGAATCAACAAGGAACATCGATTGGAAAATATAATTGGCCAAGTTCAGCAAGGAGTCCAAACAAGAAGCAAGACTCATGAGGCCAATATATGTCTGTATTCTTGCTTTTTATCTCAAGTAGAACCAAAGAAGATATATGAAGCTTTGAAACATAGCAGTTGGATTGAAGCAATGCATGAAGAGTTGCTGCAATTCAAAAGACAAGAAGTATGGACCCTGGTTGATCTTCCACCTGGTCAAACTACTATTGGAATAAGATGGGTATTCAGGAACAAGCAAGATGAGAGAGGGATTGTAGTCAAGAACAAAGCCAGACTTGTAGCTCAAGGCTACACTCAGGAAGAGGGATTTGACTATGATGAAGTCTTTGCTCCTGTTGCCAGACTAGAGGCCATCCGAATCTTCTTAGCTTATGCTGCGTCCAAGAGCTTTACTGTTTATCGAATGGATGTCAAGATTGCCTTTCTGTATGGGAAGATTGGTGAGGAAGTTTATGTCAGACAGCCTCCAGGCTTTGTAGATCCATCACATCCAAACAAAGTTTTCAAACTAGACAAGGCTCTATATGGACTACACCAAGCCCCAAGAGCCTGGTATGAGACCTTGTCAGGATATCTACTAAGCAACAATTTCAGAAAATGTGCCATTGATCAAACATTGTTTATCAAAGATAAAGAGGGAGAAATTCTATTGGTGCAAATCTATGTAGATGACATCATCTTTGGATCAACAAAGAAGAAATTATGCAAGGACTTTGAGATTCTAATGCACTCAAAATTTGAAATGAGTTCAATGGGTGAACTAAATTTCTTTTTGGGATTCCAAGTCAAACAAGTTCCAAATGGAATCTTCATCAGCCAATCCAAATATGTCAAAAGTATCTTGAAAAGATTCAAACTGACTGACTTTTATGCTACAAGAACCCCCATGCAAGTGCACCATCAACTGACTCCAGATAAAGATGAAAAAGACACTGATCAACATCAATGCCGTGCAATGATAGGATCACTCAAGTATCTAACTGCCTCAAGGCCAGATATCATGTTTGAAGTATGCCTGTGTGCAAGATTCCAAGCAGCTCCAAAGAATACACACTTTCAAGCTGTCAAGAGAATTTTTAGATACCTAAAGCGAGCCCCAAGAATTAGGCTATGGTATTCTAAAAATGACAAGTTCAATCTATATGCATACACTGATAGTGACTATGGAGGATGCAACTTGGACAAGAAGTCCACATCAAGGGGATGTCAATTTCTGGGAGGAAGACTGATTTCATGGCAATGCAAAAAGCAAACCTATCTTTCAACCTCTACAGTAGAAGCAGAATACATTGTAGCTTCCAGTTGCTGTGCACAAGTCATATGGATACAAAATCAAATGTTGGATTATGGGATGACTTTCATGGAAACTCCCATTCACACTGACAACATGAGTGCTATATCAATTACAAACAATCCTGTACAACACTCCAAGACAAAGCACATTGACATCAGGTATCATTTCATAAGAGATCAAGTTGAGAAAAAGAGAATCATTTTAATCAAAGTTCATACCAATGAGCAGTATGCTGACTTATTCACAAAAGCCTTTGATGAAGCTAGATTTAGATATCTAGTTGAATCCATTGGCATGATGAACTTTGATTAAAATCTTTCTCTAAAAACTTTAAAATAAATGTGTCTGTCTCTCTCTTGTTGTAAATAAAGTTTTCTGAAAATTAAATGATCAGCAGCAAACATTTTTGCTGCTAATAGGTTTAGTCATCGGCGGTAAAGTATTTGCCGCTGACTGCATTAAGTTATCAGTAGGAACAAGTTTGCTGCCGATAGCTTCAAGGCAATAAGAAGCAATATCTTTGTTGCAGACTAATACATCCATCAGTAGCAACCAAGTTTGCTGCTGATAGGCTTAACCATCCACAGCTGCCAAGTTTGCTACTGATCGGTAAAATGGGTCCCGCTGTAAAAACCACCTTCAGTCTTTACCATGGCTGCTATAGTGTGTTACAGCTGTAAAACAATGAAATGCAAATGGGTTGTACAGTACATGTAATTCTGCTTTTTCCCTCGTTTGTCGTTATAACACAAATCAAATTTCTTCCTCACCACTTCACATTCAATTCTGAGCTAACCCTCATCTTTTCTCTCAAACATTCAAAGCTTTTCATACTTAACCACCTTTCAAAATCTTCCTCCTTTCCCTCCAAACCTTACTAAAATGGTAGAAGTTGATATCAACAACCCCGATGACAAGTTCTCAACCTACCATAATCTCCCCGCTTATCTTGTCAAAGGAAAGAAATCTGAAGGGTTTGACGACATGATTGACTTCCTCTGTTAATCAAAAATTCACTTTGCACTAACTGTCAACCCCACAATCTATATCCCTCACATGGAGGATTTCTGGAACACTGCTGTCTACTCTACCGAACAGGGGACTCCCCAAATCAAAGACACGGTAGACGGCAAAGACATCACCATCACTGAAGCCACACTTAGAAAACACCTCAAGCTTCAGGACGAGGGGGCCGCCATCTCATACACCAAAGATGCATATATGAGGACCTTTGTATCCATAGGGTACACTGGAAATCAGGATGAATACATGATTGAGAAGGCACTGATGGGTCCTCCTTGGAAGTTCTTATGCCACACTCTTCTTCAATGCATATCTCAGAAGAGAAGTGGATGGCATCAAGTGAGCTCTGCCCTTGCATCTGCAGTTCATGGTATTGTAACTGGACAGGGTTTCAATTTTGCTCATTTAATATTCGAAGGTTTGAGATATAACCTTCAAGAAGGTGCAAAACAAGCCCTCTTTATGTACCCAAGGTTCTTGCAGAAAGTTTTTAATCATGAACTAAAAGACCTTTCAAAACCTGCAAGAATCTACTTAATGCTGGGTCATAAAAATAACATTTTTCAAAGTATGAGAGTTGTTTCCAAAAATTTTTTAGGGGTCAATGTTCCATTGTTATCTACAATGTTGAACATACAAATCACCTAGGGTGACAGTTCAGCAGTCCCAACTGATACTAATCCCACACCCTCCACTTCACAACCTGAACATACTTCTGCTTCCCTTGATTAAACCCTTGTGCAGCCTATTAAGGGTGCACAGGCACAACAATTACTTACCCCAGTCCTTGAAGCCCAACTGGAAGACAGGGCCCCAGTTGAGGCAATTTATACTAGAAAGCGAAAAATGAGAAAGAAGACTCCTTCTATTCTTGTCTCACAGGCCCAATCCCAACCCAAAAGCCCTCTTTCAGAATCCCAACATTCTGATGAGAATACCAAAAGGGATAGCCACATTATTAGGGAGACTTCCTTGGAAGTCCCTCTATTAGGATCGGGATCACATCCCGGATCCATAGAACAACCCTTTTAGCCTATACAATCTTCCTTTTCTTTGAACATAAGTACAGAGGCACCATGTCAAGATGATGTACCTTCTCCAACTGCCACTATCTCGAAGGTACTGATTGACTTGGCTGCCAAAGTACCCAGCCCGTTCACTCTGGAAGTACTAAAAGAGTGAATGTGGAAAGGGCTATCACTACTACTGGTTCATCCATTGACCAGGAGGACAGTGATAACGTCATTAAGTCCCCAACCATGGAAACTCATGGTGAGGATGTTTCTTTTGAAACACTTTTCACTGAGAGGAATCCCAGGCGTCAAGAAAACCAGGGTGATGGGGATGAAGAGGCTAGGCCTAAGGCCCCATCTAGTTCCAAGGATTCCACAACTGTGGATTAGGACAGACTGAAACTTGAAAATCTGGAATTGACGGCAAGGGTGGCTATGCTAGTGGCTTAAGTGTCCAAACTAAGGCACCAAGTCTCTATGCATGAAGCCCATCAATGAACAAGTGTGACTTCTCGCTCCCTTGTATCAGTGGGAACCCGAACAGACACAACCAAAAAGGGGGAGATAGTTACTACTGAAGATGCAGAGATAGTTTGGAGGATTGGATACAAGAGCAGGTTGCCTTTCAAAGAAGACTATTTCAGCCCGCTTTTGTTTAAGTTCATGATTTGATGCCTCCCAGAGATGAAGAGGAAGAGATCTCTGAGGAATGGAAGTTGGTGACCAGGGATGTAGACGAAGTATTCCCTGAGGAAATGGAAATTGAAGATGAAGAGGAAGAAATGCCTCCCTTAGCCACTATACTTCCAGCCACTGCTGCTATCTCAAGACAAGCCATATCCCCTCATTTTCCATTAACTGCAAACAATCTGGAGTTTGATACAGTCCTAGCATGAGGATATGATGGACTAATGGAAAGATTTTGGATTGGATGGAAGTTTGCTGGAGTTCTAGAACTCAATTGGGACAATCTGAGTGCCTTTGACATATTAGCCCTGTATACAGAAAAATGCATCAATACTTCAAAGAAACTCTCTGCCCAACTTGCAATTGAACGATTCTATGATTTCATGGAGGACAACATGCACTGGTTTGAGTGGTTTCTTAAAGAAGCTAAGAAGGTGGCTTATCCCAGGCTTAAGAATGAAGAGCTCAAAGGTCTAAATTAATAAGATGCAGGGTGTTGACAGAAGACCAAATTCTATGCCTAAGAAGATTCTTGTATAATGAAGTTGTCAGGGGTTTGGAAGTGCATGGATGGGCAAGCTCCGGGTCTTTTGGCTTTCAGTTCTTTCTATGTGATGGATCATCCTTTATTATCAACAATATTCAAGAAACCCTTCTCCTCAACCCAGACTTCCTGTACAAGGTCTTTGAACTCAGGACACATATCTGCAACATCAACTCCTTAAAAAGTCAAGAAATGATCAAAATTGTCAAAGCTTTTCTTGAAAAGGAGGGATGGATTGCAATGGATGATTCTAACTCAGACCTATCCACTCCCTCCTCACCAATTGTCATTCTAAATACAACAGAAGAATCAAAAAGAATAGCTGCACAGAATATTAAAGAGGCATATATGACTGCATATGGAAATGAATAGGAGAAGGATGAGAATGAAGAAGTCCCTTCCTCTTTGTCTGTTCCTCAAATTGCCAATGAAGCTGAAGCAGAGGCATCCATTAAAGACAAAGGGAAGGGTATCATGACAGAAGAAGAAGAAGAAGAAGAGAGGATAGTGCAAGAAAAGAAGGATATTGAAAGAAGAAGATAAAAAGAAGAGGAGGATATGGATGAGCTTAAAAAGGCTCAAGAAAGAAAAACTGCCATACTCCTTAGAGAACAACAAATCTAGTTATATGCTAGGCAACTGGATGAAACAAGAGTTCATGTTCATATAGCTTCACAACTAAAAGAAGATGAAGCCTTAGCTCTTCAGCTGTCAGAACAGTTCACCAAAGAAGAAGAAGAGAGCGAGAGGAAAAGAAAAGAAGAAGCCAAGTTCAGAATCACTGACTCCGAACTTGCTAAAGAAATGAGGGAAGAGTGGACTGAAGCTCTGATTTCTCAAGGTGAGGATGCAGACTACCTTGAGAAATTATCAAATAAAGAAATATGCAGAGCTTTTATGGGACAGCAAAGTCAACTAGCAAATAAGAAAAGGGCTGAAGAAGAAGAAAAAGCTAAACAGAAATCCAGGAAGACCATTGCATTTAATGTCAGATCCCATGAATAAAGGAAGGTCATGATGGAGTTGCTAATGGCTAGAGGAGAAAGTGAAAAAAGGATGGGTCCCATGAGCTTCATGAACCAGCAAGCCTTGTATGTCAAAGTTAAGAAGGAAGAGGAAGAGAGACTGGGGCAGACAGGCTCAAAAAGAAGGGTAAACACTCAAACTGATGAAATAAAACAAAAGAAACCCGAGCCTACTCTCTCATCCACTCCTTCCTCTGTCCAACAACCTTCCACTCTCCCTCCTAGACCTCCCTCATCTCTTCCCAAAGAGTCCAAATCCTCTCACCCAGCTCCTCCTCATCAACAGTCTCCCAAGAAGAAAACCAAACCTACTACCACACCAGAAGATTCAAGAGAAATTGTAGTATGGTTCTACAGCAATCAATACCAATGGTTTGAAGTTTTCAGGGGAAGGGCAGAGTTAAAAAGATCAATCTACAGATCAGTTGATGAGGTGATGCAGCTTCCAGATTCTGAACTTCAGAGAATGATGTAGTTGGGTGAAGCTCATGAGCCTGAAAATGATAGTGGAAGACATCTGTTTTTGGTGATCAAGCATCACTTCAACCCCAGCAAAGATGTGGTTATTGATGTTAAACCTCTTCAATCCCACTATCCGTTTGTCAGTTGGTCCTACATTGCTGCTCAAGATGAGTACACTTTGATAGATGTCAGAGGTCAGAAGATGAGATGTTCA
Organism: Smallanthus sonchifolius; assembly: GCA_023525975.1. Classification (NCBI taxonomy): domain Eukaryota; kingdom Viridiplantae; phylum Streptophyta; class Magnoliopsida; order Asterales; family Asteraceae; genus Smallanthus; species Smallanthus sonchifolius. The sequence continues at coordinate 19,361,187 of CM042033.1, forward strand.
AGTAAGACCATCTTCAGCATGCCAAGCAAGGACATCAAGACTCTATCTGAAATCCCTCTTGACAATCCAAGCATGGACCCAAAAGGCTATGAGACAGCAAGGATTGTTGCTCACATGCAAAAGCTTCAACAACAAAGGTAATAAGAGAGTTTTGGTAGCATCAGTCTAGGGGGAGTTTGTAGAGATAAAGACTGATGGCTATAAAATTCTCTAAGTAAGATTGCGGCATAATTTTGCTGCTGACTTACAAGTTGCTGCAGATAAGGCTAAGTGCTGCAGATAATTGTGTTCTCCTGCTGATGAACAAGTTTCCTGCTGATAGCCTTATCTGCTGAAGTCCAAAGTTGTTGCTGATAGGCTTCTCAGCAGCATCAAACATTTGATGCTGCTGATAGGCAAATCATCAGCAGCTTTGACTTTGCCACTAACACCTTTGCTGTAACTCTGACACACCTATCAGCAGAAGGAATGTTATTGGTGAAGATGAAAAAAGACAATGCTCCTATTCTGATCTGTCCTGCAATGATCAGAAGTCTTTTCAGAGCAGAAGTCTTTTCACTGCAGTTATCTTTTAGCTACTTGTCTACCAATACTAATTTAACTTGTATCTGTTAAAGATCAACGGCTTGTGTTTGATCTGATCCTTAGAATCAAGGGTCTGTCTTGATTCTAAGTTCCTTTATATGTATTGTATCTTTTCATTTTAAAAGGTGTGCTTCCTTAGAGTTTTCTCTGTAAACTTGTAAACATTGAAGATTAATACACTTTGCATTTATCAGTATAAACCCTAAAGGTTTATATAAACCAGTATTGGAGCTATGACTCATACACTACCTAAAACAAAACGTAATAGAAAAACAGATGGAAAGGGAAAAGGCTAATCCGTTAACTCGATTTTTTCTTGAAATCACCGTGTTCCCGGCAACGACGCCAAAAACTTGATGCGTGTCGTGATAAGTTAAAAAGACGTTTAAATTATTAAGGTTTCCGAGATCAGGTTTTAAATTTATAAAATAATAACTACTCAAACTTAAAACAAACATAATAGGCAAGTGTACCTATCACAGCGTAATATAGTTTAGGTAAGAACCAAGTATCGAACCAATGGACACGGTCGAGTTCCTGTACTCAATTTTTGTTATCGTTTAGCCGGTTTAGTTAGTGAGTGGGTTTTGTGTGCTTGTGAAGCAGAAAAGTAAAAGACGGTAAAGTAAATAACAGAAAAGTAAAAACGTGAGTGATGTGTGTAACAGGAATGTAAATAACAGAATAGTAAATAGCAGGAAAGTAAATATCTCGAAAATGATCAGTTCAGGAAGAGTATTGCTTTGGGCTTCGAATTCGCTTGGTATATGATAATGTTAACTTGACTAATCCAGTGGTATGACTAAAATAGATGTGTGACCCGGGTCACCGCTAGAGCCTCGTTCTCACGACATGTGGTTCACGAATTATAGTCTTTAATGATAAAATGGTAGGACTCCCAGCTAGGGACATCGTTACCCACAACTCTTTGGTGTTATCTTCGAGTTGGTTTAGGACATCAAACTTAAGTGCTTGGTTATTATTATTAAAAGAGTTATTAGACTTTGTTCACCGGGAGGCGGTGTAAGAATGTGACCATGTATAAAGACGTACTGTTCCTAACGTGAGTTCACGAATTCTTGGTCTCATAACAAGTTCGTATAAAGACGTATGACCTCGTTAATATTAACCAAACCTTGGTTTATCAAGATCCACTTGTATAAAGACGTACAAGTATCAAGAGAAATTTGGTTAAAAATATTTTAAGACCTTACACTTTAAAATCAAGAACACTCACAATTGTAAAGACAAGTTTAGATAATAATAAAAAGCCCACCAAGAGGGTTGTTTTAAGAGAGAATAAATAAAGACATAAACATACCACTAGATTAATATGTTAAACATTAACTGTAGGTCCCTGGAGCCTCGTCGCGCAGTAGAAATAACACGATCTGTTCAGTGATTTGTGTGGGAACCAAGAAACAGACAGAGAGAAAAACACGAACATAAAGAAGAGAATCAACACAAAAATGATACGTAATCCATAACAACGAAATCATCTCACATTACATACTAAAGAAGTACACATCTCTCATCTACGCTCACGGTCCAGGGGCGGGAGAGCTCATCCCGCCCGGACACCTCTCGACCTAGTTCACAAAAGTTCCACCTACAAATGAGGCCATCATCTCTATTTATAGGGGAGGGAACACTACCTGCGTACTTGGCTAAGTACGTGGCTAAGTACGCAGGGCATTGGTCATGCGTACTTATCAAGTATGCAAGCCAAAAGCTATGCGTACTTACTAAGTGCGCAACACCAATCTGGTGTACTTGCTAAGTACGCAGGAACACCCTCATGTGTACTAGCTAAGTACACCGATACGTAGAATTTAATCTGTAGTTACAAAAACATGCTTTTACAAACTCCCTCTTAACTATATCATCAAATTCTATCTATCACAAACACTGATAATCACCAGTTTACAAAGAATGTCCTAACAGACTCCCTCTAAACTAATGACATCACGTGTCTTCTGGCGAGACTTGATCTTCTGGCATTCCACTTGAGATCTTCAAACTTCAGTCTTCGGTTGCCGAGTAATCTGACAAACCCGACTCCCTCTTAACTGTAGCTTTCATTGTAGACCAAACCAAGTGCTTCAATAGGAACCAACTAACCCAGCACACTTCATTGTAGTTCAACCTCTTAGCAGTAGCTTCCTCCAACTTGACTTCGGAATCTGAGTCTGAACGAGTCTTCCTCGCAAGGTAACATCAGTAGACTAAGACATCTCCAAATCAATTGGCATCTGATAGAGAGTTTTAATTTCCAATAACCTACATCAAACTAATCAACTCTCATAGGAATTCCAGTAAGATAAACTTTAGTCTTCAAACCAGATGTGTCCAACTCTATCCTGTATCTTCACAAGTAAACCAAATTCCCAAATATGTTCATTTCCAATTTCCCCTTTCAGTTTAAGCTCCTCTCGACTAGACCAGAAACAAGGGAACGTTTCCTATCCCGTCGGAAAATGATAAAGGTTCCATCTTCAACTAATAATCCAACGGAGATCCAGCTTCATCTTGAAAAACACTCGATAGAATCAAACACAAAATCATGTTTGGCAGTGATCATCATGTATCCAAAGTCCAACATTCTTCAATTAGATCTTCATTCCTAGTTAACACCTCCTAATCTGTATACATTCACCATGGCGTGAAATTCCATAACTAGGTTATCTATCTAGCATTCCGCTCAGATCCCAAATGAGAAATCCAATCATAGCTAAATCACATCAAATCTTGAACACATGCTTGATCAACGAGCACGAAAAATATAGTTTACACGAGAAATCATATTTGAGATCCATGTTACGTCAAAGAGGTGTATATAGGAAGTACCAACGGATTTTCCACCACCTCTTTAATGTCTCATGAATACTAGATTTTTATCCCCCTCATTTCTCTGTAAACTATGACCAGCTTCATCACAGCTTCACTCAAGTCCTTCAAAACCACAACTAGTCAAATCTGGGATTTTATTCATTTTTTTTTTATTATTATTCCTTTGCTAAGATCCAAAACAACAAATCCTTGGGTTCAAGTTGTTCCAGTATTCATCCCCTATTAAAGAAGTATCATAGATACTCGTAGCCCACATATTCAGGTTTGAATACCTAAACAATATGATTCTTTTTGCAAAGACCCAAAGCAGCAACATCTTCACAAATAAAACGAGACCTTTAGCTGATGACGACCCAGTTGCTCAACTTGATTTAGCATTCATTCCCTATTAAAGAAGTATCCCGGATACTCGTATCCCACATTTTCAGGTTTGAACACTTAAACAATGTATGACAATTGGTATCATCCATGAAAAATCTCGTCCTTGTTTCGCAAAGCCACATCAAATTTCAGTCCCGAAAAACCAAAATCACTATCTTCTCAAATTTATTTATTTATTTATTTTTAATCCCAGACGATAGTTCATGCGTACTTAGCAAGTTCGTAAAACCAAATGTTCATGCGTACTTGATAAGGTCGCACAGCCAAATACCCATGCGTAATTAGTAAGTACGCAGAAAAGGTGATTCTGCGTATTTAGTTAGTACAGCAACGTTCTTGACTGATCATGAGGACAATGCTCAAAAAGTGTTGGATCTGAGAAATTGATGCTTCCAAAAGCTTAGAAATCATCATCTAACAAACCCTCAGCCTTCCAAACACCAAATGAAGCGATAAAAAAGATGAATCTAAGGCTTTTTGACAGAAAAAGTTACGACTAGTGAAGAACTCAGATCTGCTCAAAACCCTAAAAACTCGAATCTGGAACACAAATCAACGAACACCGTGGCTCTGATACCAGTTGTAGGTCCCTGGATCCTCGTCACGCAGCGGAAATAACACGATATGTTTAGTGATTTGTGTGGGAACCAAGAAACAGATAGAGAGAAAAACACGAACATAAAGAAGAGAATCAACACAAAAACGATACGTAATCCATAACAACGAAGTCAACTCACATTACATACCGAATAAGTACACATATCTTATCTACGCTCACGGTCCAGGGGCGGGAGAGCTCATCCGGCCCGGACACCTCTTGACCTAGTTCCCAAAAGTTCCACCTATAAATGAGGCCATCATCTCTATTTATAGGGGAGGGAACACTACCTGCGTACTTAGCCGAGCATTGGTCATGCGTCCTTATCAAGTATGCAAGGCAAAAGCCATGCGTACTTACTAAGTGCGCAACACCAATCTGGTGTACTTGCTAAGTACGCAGGAACACCCTCCTGCGTACTAGCTAAGTACACCGATATATAGAATTTAATCTATAGTAACAAAAACATGCTTCTACATTAGCATACACCAAACTTCATCTTCACCCTAGCAATACAAAGAGTTTAACCATGAATGGCCATACTAACTAGCGTAACGCCGAGTTTCGTAGGCTCCCCTATTGCGGACAAAGAGGAGGAGCCTATCTACTCTATACTCTAAACTATACAAAAAGGACTATATTGAGCTATAATAATCTCTGGTAGGATATGTGAAAGCAAGAACTCAAGCCCTCTATTTATAGGCCTCAAAATGAGCAACGTACAGCCGTGCATTGGATTGCACGGGCGTGTAAACACCTCTGGAATCAAACAGGGTGCAGAGGACAATGTACTTGAGCCTTGGGGAGTAAGAGAGGCATTTCACGGCCGTGTAAAGGGATGCACTGTCGTGCATCCCTCCTCCTACTCCCTGTTTCGTCTTTTAGCTGCTGGTTGACTCCTTGTTGCTCAATTTTGACTTCTAGGAAGTCAAAGCTCAGGAATTATCCTTCTAGAAGCTTGATTTCTTGGTGTTTTTGACAGGATTTAGCTTTGTTTATCTTTAAGACATCGAATAACCTACAATTACAAATTACAAATGTTTTAAGTATTAATTGCAAGGTTATTGTTCATTTAGTACATTAATATGGGGATTAGTATGCATGCAAAACATGTATAAATGATGGCACATCATTGCTCAAGGCACATGACCGGCTAGTTTTCATTACTGCAAGATTATGAACCAATTGACAGAGAATTTGTTGTCTTTGTGGGCAATGCAAGAGGCGGAAAAATAGAAGGACAAGGAACCGTGTCCAATGGTGTAAATAGCTTGGAAAATGTCAACTTTGTCCCGCAGCTTAATTACAATCTGATGAGTGTGTCCCAGATCTGTGACAAAGACTTTTTTACTTTCCCCAATTCAAGGGAATGTTTGATTCTGAAGCAGGGCGTGGTTATTCCTGAAGACTTAATCCTTATGCGTGCTCCTAGAAGATTTAACACTTAGGGTCTTTTTTGGTATGGGGTAATGGAATGGACGAGGGAATGGAATGAACGAGGTAATGGAATGGATGAGGGAATGGAATGAACGAGGTAATATAATGGACAAAGGAATGAAATGGACCATTCCATTCCATTGTCTTGATTGGTTACAACGAGGGAATGGAATAAATCATTACTTTATGTTGTTTGGTAGGCTAGAAAAGACGAAGGAATAAAATCGGTGGTGAGTGGCGATGGTGGTGGTGGGTGGCGGTATTGGGTTGTGGTGGGTGGCGGTATTGGGTTGTGGTGGGTGACGGTGGGTGATGGCAGCGATGGAAGGCGGTGGTGGGTGGTTGTGGGTGGGGGTGGCGGTGGTAGGAGGTGGTGGTGGTGGGTGGTGGAGAAGGTGACAATGGTGGTGGTGGTGGGAGGTGGCGGTGGTGATGGTGGCGGTGGTGGATTTAGCCGTGGGTGGTGGTGGTGGTGGTGGTGGTGACGGTGGTAGTGGTGGTGGTGGGAGGTGGCGGTGGGTGGCGGCGGCGGCGGCAGTGGGAGGTGGTGGTGGGTGGTGGCGGTGGTGTGGTTGTGGGTGGTGGCGGTGAGAGATGGCAGTGGGTGGTGGAGGCGGCTACGGTGGTGGTGGGAGGTGGTGGTTGGTGCTGGTAGGAAGGTGTGGTGGTGATGAAGGGTGAAAGAGGGGATGGAATGAAAAACAAACAAGGGGGTGGATGGAATGAATTTGAGGGATTTAGAGGGAATGGCATTTCTTGTGGAATGGGTGATTCCATTTCATCGTCCAACCAAACACCATTTTTTTCATTACCTCGTAATTGTCCATTCCTTTCCATCTTCCATTCCTGCATACCGAACGCTACCTTACAGTCTGGATATGAATAATCCATCATGAATCGAATCCTGCTTTCTCTCAAAAGTTTCAGAAGATGAGTCCTTCCTTTGGCATAGAAGATTGGGACATGTAAACTTCAAAACAATGAATCGTCTTGTTCGAGGAAACCTTATCACATGTTTGCCTCTCAAAGAATTTTCTCCCGTAGAACATTTCATTTCTTGTTCTAAGGGGAAGCAACACAAATCCTCTCACAAGCCCAAGACCATTAACTCTATTGACTATCCTCTTCAATTGATTCACATGGATCTCTTCGGTCCTGTGAGTGTCATAAGTCATGGTCAAAGTTCTACTGTTTGGTAGTAACCAATGACTTCTCTCGGTTTACATAGGTACACTTTCTGGCAAGAAAATATGAGACACTAGAAACTCTGAAGATTCAAATGTTGCAGATCAAGAATTTGTTCAATTTAAGAGTGAAGACTATCAGAAGTGATCACGACACTGAGTTCAAGAATGTCATTCTAGATTCGTTTTGGGAAAGTAAATGTATCTCCCGGTAGTTCAGTGCACCTCGTACTCCATAGCAAAATGGTGTAGCTGAACGAAGAAATCGCACGTTGATAGAAGCAGCAAGAACCATGATTGTTGATTCTAAGCTTCCTGTCACATTCTGGGCTGAGGCAATCAATACCGCATGTTTTGTTCAAAATCGTGTCCTCATTACTAAAAGCTGCAACAAGACCCCCTATGAGATCGTGTACAAGCGAAAGCCTGTTATTAATTTCTTTAAGAAATTTTGATGTGTTTGTATCATGTTGAACTCTTCGGACCAGCTGAACAAGTTTGAAGCTAGATCTAATGAATGTTATTTTGTGGGCTACTCTTCCAATCAAAGAGCTAGTGAATTGTGCTGGAATCCATCGACATCAACTGGCATGAAAGCAATTAAACGGACTCAGGGGACGGTCCTGATTGGCTTTTTGACGTCGAATATTTGTTTAAATCATTTAATATTCCTGTGTTTACCAATATAGTTGTTCCAGCTAATCCTCTCGTTTCTATGAATATCCTAGGTTCCATCTGTGGATCTTCCTCCTACTATTTCTGCTGAATCCACTTCGGGGTCCTCGGTTTCTGTTGCAACAAGTGAAACTATCGAGGAACAAACTCCGCCAATAGTAGATGTTGGTCAACAGTCCTATACTGCAGATCCTGAAGTAGAAGAAGCAGAGATTCCCGACAACTATATCACCAATCTAGAAGAGAAAAGAGGATGTGATTCCACAGTTACGAGTGCACAAAAATCATCCTACGGATAACATCATTGGTCCATTCAATGTAGGAGTCCGAACTCAAAGTGCCACAGAAGCCATGAATGACGGTCTTTTCACATGCTTCATCTCTCAAGTTCAACCTAAGAATATCAATTGTGTTTTACTTGAGAACGATTGGGTAGAGGCAATGCAGGAAGAATTACAGCAATTCAATAAGTTACAAGTATGGAATCTGGTAGACCTCCCAAAGAAAAAAGTCCCAATCGACACTCATTGGGTATTCCGTAACAAGAAGGATGAAGAAAGGATTGTGGTTCGTAATAAAGCCTGCTTGGTAGTTCAGGGGTTTTTATCTAGATGAAGGGATTGATTTTGAGGAATTCTTTGCACCAGTGGCACGCTTGGAAGCCATCTGAATGTTTCTCGCCTACGCAGCCTACATGGACTTCACAGTCTATCAAATGGATGTTAAGAGCGCATTTTTATATGGAAAGGTCCAAGAAGAAGTTTACGTCAAGCAGCCATTGGGTTTCATTGATCCAACTTATCCAAACCGTGTCTACAAATTGGAAATGCATTGTACGGTCTTCATCAAGCACCTCATGCGTGGTATGAAACCTTATCCAAGCATCTGCATGATAATGGTTTTACACGAGGAGCTATTGACCAAACTTTGTTTAAACGGAAGAATGGTACGGATACCAATTTGGTGCAGATTTATGTTGATGATATCATTTTCTGATCTACCAATCCGAGGTTCTGAAAAGAGTTTAAAGAAGTGATGCGTTCTAAGTTCGAAATGAGCTCCATGGGGGAAATGAAGTTCTTTCTTTGATTGCAAGGTGATCAGTCGGAGTCAGGAATTCTCTTTCACCAAGAGAAATATGTCAAAGAGATTCTGACCAAGTACAAAATGATTGAGTCCCATCCATTAAAGACTCCTGTGGAAGTTCGACATTGTCTATCTCCTGATAAGGATGGTGAAAGCGTTGATCAGCACCTCTATCGCTCCATAATAGGATCTCTCATATATCTCACTGCTAGCCGACCAGACATCATGTTTGCAGTGTGCTTGTGTGCACACTTTCAGGCTAATCCTAAACTCTCTCATTTAACTGCTGTCAAATGAATTTTAAGATATTTGGTATCCTAAAAATAACATGTTTGATCTTGTGGCCTATTCAGATTCAGTCTACGGGGGATGCAACTTAGACCGCAAATCCACTTATGGGGGTTGTCAATTTCTTAGTAATCGACTCGTGTCCTGGCAATGTAAGAAACAGACCACTGTTTCTCAGTCCACAACAGAAGCTGAATACATTGTTACAGCCCTTTGTTGTTCCCAAGTTCGTTGGATACACCATCAGATGCTATATTATGGCATCACATTTCATGTAACCCCCATCCTCTGTGACAACACCGCAGTTCCTCATATCACCAAAAATCCCGTCCAGCACTCCAAAACCAAACACATCGCGATCAAACATCATTTTATCCGTGACTGTGTTGAAGAGAAACATATCAAAATTGTTGAGGCCAAAACCGACAAGCAAGCCGCTGACATCTTCACAAAAGCATTCGATTCTACCAGATTTGAGAAATTGGTGGAAATGCTCAACTTTCAGTAACCCTTATGCATATTGTCTTATCTGTTTAAACTTGTTAATCGGGAAGATTTTCAAAAAAATATTTTTGTATAGTTATTTCCTTTTATCTGTGTTTGAAAGCAAATATTTTGAAGGAGAAATTGGAATTTTGTCAGAATAGAAAGAAAAGAATTGCTTTGTATATAGTTGTTTGTTTATGAAAAGTTCTTATCCTCGATCTCACTGATGTTATCAATTTTGTTTCTGGAAAATCTGATCCGACCCTGTGAGAAGTGATTAAGTCTGATCATACATCTTGGAGCATGGAATGGACCATAAGCGACGATGCTTACTGAGGTATAGCCGATAGGCCCGGCATATGGTTATAATTCTTTAGTAGTGTGAAAATCTAAATCTCAATCGTATACATGTGTTTGAACCCATTTTTAAAACATCTAACCCATTTCCGCTAAGAAAACTGATTCAATCAGATATAGGCTTACGTGTCGGATTCTGATTCATGCGCCAGGTGACCGTCAAGGTAAGGAAAGTTATCGCTGATGACCCCGTCTGTTTTGCTTACGCAGAGATCTCGGGTGTTCATCTTTTTCTCATCCACTTGTATGATTTGACCCTGTTTGTTTTGCTTATGCAAAGATCTCGGGTGTTCAACCTTTTCCTATCCGCTTGGATAATTTTACGACATCTTATGTTTTGCTTACGCAAAGATCTAGATTGCTCGTACTTTTTAATATCCACTTGGATATTTTTCATTTTACACCTTCTCAATCCATTTGGATCTTATTTTCTTTTGGTGGTGAATTTGACTTACCAAGATGGTACCCTGGTTAACCGGTAAGAGATGATATGATGAATGCGGGTATTTCTTGAGGATTGATAGGCCTTCAAAACCATTTTATTTCAAAACGCGGGGAACGCCATGTTTTGTGCTTAAATGGTACCTTATAATCACAAGAAATCTTGTACAAACAAATGCTCGGGTTTACCTTGCACAAATATCGGCTATCTTCAGGGATTCACAGTAGCTGATTGCAAAACGAAGTGTTTCAAGAGTTTGACCAGACATGATCTCACGTTGGATCTTTTCCAAGGCTAAGTGTACATATCCTTTTGTTTGGTTTTTGCTTTTATTTTTCCCAAATGAAAATCTAATCTTCCTTATTAGCTTGTTTAAATAGTTGTACATATGAAAGTTTCCTTTGTTTATATTGTTCAAAGTTTTTCAGGCCTATCGAAACTACTAAGCTATCGAAACTTCACTTGGTCAACCGAAACTACTGTGGTATAGAAACTACTCAGCCCTATCGAAACTACCTAGTTTCGACAGGGTTTTTTTTTTGTCTTTTTACAACTTTAAATTGAATTTATTCATAATCAAGTCTCACTTTCATGCTCTATCATCCGGATCCTTCACGCACCCTCATTTCACACATAAAATCTTGTTTTCAGTCGGTCTAAGTTTGCAAGAATCAGTGTATATTTTCTGATTCTCCTCGTCGTCTCCATCATCAAGTACAAATTTCTTAAGTTTTTATTACCGTTTCAAAACGTGAAACTAGGGTTTCATTGGTGAATGTTTTATGACTGAAACCATGTTTTTAGGGTTGTTTCTTGCTTAAATCCTGTATATAGTCTCACCATTGCCTATATCTTACCTGTTTACTGTAAATATTCGCAGATTTCTACAAGAACCTTCAATAAGATGAAGTTTCGACACCATTATAGGCTTCTCTTACCCTTCTTTTGCTCTTTGCTAACTTTTACTTCTTTGTAAATAGTTTGTATATTGTTTTAATATAGTCTTTCTGCGTTTTGAGTGATTGTATTCCTTTTCAGGGTTTAGGTGTCGAAACTACTTGTTTCGAGAAAAAGTGGATTTTCCTTTAAAATATAATTCTCTGAATTTGAACAAGTTGCCAACTGAAACTAGTTGTTTTGATATCCAAGTGTTTCTCAACCGAAACTAAGTATTTTCGACAGGGTGTATTTCAACCGAAACTAAGTAGTTTCGGTCAGGCCTATTCTGAAATTTTTCTAAGTGTTACCCTAATGTTCTGTTAACCTTATCTTTTACATAATGGATCTATTGTTTGTAAAGAAGCACAACATCTGTGCATTCCTCAATGCAGCTGACCCAAAGAGTGAAGGTTTTGTACCAGTGCAAAATTTCTTGGCCAACTCCAATGTGAGCTTTACTATAAACCATAATCTGCCAATCATTGAGTCTACAATCAAACAGTTCTGATCATCAACAACCAGGAGCACATCAAAGCCACTGTCTACAATCAAGAAGTTCTGATTTCTGAAGCCCTTATAAGACAAGTTCTGCAGTTCAATGACAACCATAATGCTCCAGTTGAATACTGAGGCTTCTTTATTCGGGAAAACTTTAGGAGAATGGGTCACCCTGATGAGCTCAAGACTGGCTAGATCATCAAGACTTTCCTCGCTTCTCACTGGAGATATATAGTACATGTGTTTATTCACCATATCTCCATAAGGAAAGGTGGCTTTGACTCTACTAATGCCATGGTGGCCTATGCATTTCTAGGGTTGATCAAAGGAAGAGACTACAACTTCTCAGGGGTAGTCTTCAGGCAGATGATGGAGAATATCACTGGCAAAATCAAAGACAAGTTTCCGGTATACCCGAGGTTCCTTCAGATGATTATCAATCATCTTCATCCCAATCTACATCAAGAAGGACACCTGCTGATATTAGACAACATGATTGCCAAGACACTAAGTTATATGAAGAGTTCTAGCTCCAGAAGCAACAGGATTATTAACAACATTCCTTTATTTGGCAATATAATCAGTGAAGTTGAGCCCGGGGTTCCTGATGTTGATCCAGAGGAAGTTGTTGATTCCTCATCACCAGAGGAAGAAGAGGAACAAGGACAGGGTAATCAAGAGGCTAAGTTTGAGTTACATCATAAACAGGAAGTTGAGTAACCCATTGTGGAAGCTAAGTTCCTTGATCAAGAAATGGAGAACCTAGACCCGTTAAACTTTCAAGAACAAGGTCTCCAAGCTGAAAATGTTGAAGCTGAACATCACGAGGAGGGTGAAGCAGAGTCTAGTGGGACTCTAGAAGAAGGTATATATGGATTAAATTATGACAAATCTGAGTCCTAAGAGTTGGTGGAACCTCCTCCCTCCTCCTCTAAAAGACCAGCTGAGTCAGAATCAGATTACGAAATTGAAGAGACCCTAACTAAGAAAATAAACAATGGACTGGAATCCCTCACTACATCTTCTGAATCTCTGTTTGGATCACCACAACACCTAACTCCTCCACCATCACCCATCCATATAGCCACCTCTCCATCACCCAAGCAACCTACTCCACAACCCACCCACAACCAACACCACCCCTCTTTCTTGCTGAAACCTCATCACCCTCTCAAGAACATCATCTATCCCTAGAGTTAAAAGCTTAAGCCTAAATGTCAAGAAACTGAATGACCATCTGATGAAGAAGGATGAGGAAATCCAGTTATTGAAGTCTGATCTTGAAGACCAAAAGGAAGAAGTTAAGGATTTGAAGGTCGAAGTTGTAACCCTAAAGAATCAACTGGAGATACAAAAATCATAAATGTATGTACAACAAGAGCAACTGCTAAAACAACAGCAAGATCTTCTGGTTGTTACCTCTCTTGTTAACTAGCTCAAAAGCTCAATGGTTCAATCCTCACAACAAGCAGATGTCCAGAAAGAACATGCTTCCACTACTCAGGGGGAGACTCATGAATCACCATCTACAGCAACCGGTGGTCCATCCTCCCCCGCCTTTGTGACTAATCTTGTATCTGTTGTGATTATTTATTTAGGTAAAGCTGGAAAACCAAAGGAGGCAGTGGAAGTAAAGGTGGAAGAGTAAGAGTATGAATTACCTTCATTGAGCCATATAAGAGATGATCAGGGCAAGGGGAAGGCTAAGGAATCTGATATTGATTTGGTGGTTTTAGATGAAGAAGAAGTTGGTTCAGACCATGATTTGGATGAGCTCCTAAAGCAAATTGATGATTTTGGAACTATCGATGATTTCCCTAAGATTATAACCCTTGGATAGGAACATGGAGAGAAGATATGGTATTTCACTGAGGCCGGAGATGAAATTCAAGCTCTTTTTGAAAATGATGAAGATGACCCATCTATTCAAGTGGACTTTGCTGAACCAGAATCCACTACTAAGCCAGTAACAACAACTCCAGAAGCAACACCAACAACAACATCTCCAGAAGTTGCTCCCACTTCACAAGTCCAAGACCCAAAGAAGCATTGGTTCATGAAGCTACCATTAGAGGAGCCACGAAAGCACTATGAGTGGTTTGTAGAATAACAAGAATTGAAGAGGCCACCTGTTGGCTGGAAATATGACAAGGAGAGATCTTTGTTTATTGTCAGGATATACAAGGGAGGAGTGGAGCACTTCAAGACTCCACATGAATTTAGCTCTCTCCCTAGATATGACCTGAGAGCCCTAGCCAAGCTGCCTCTCCAAAACCCTGGAAATGAAGGGATTGCTAGAGATTTTGAAACTTTCCTACGGAACCAGACCATCAATGATTTCAGGTCAATGACCACAGCAAAGCCAAGGAGAGTTCTCTCCAAGACCAGGATTTACCCTCAAACACAGAAGCCATGGGTAAGTCTGTGGTACAAACCGATAACAATTGTCAAATCCATCCAATTGCCAAGGTCTGTACCTGTTCAGCTCCAGAATTACACAAAATGGTTCTGCAACTCAACCATCGAAAGTGCAGTGATTGAATGTGAAGGAAGGGAGGACATTCATATTTTTAAGCCTATGGAGCTGTTGAAATTTCAACCTGAAGATCTAGAAGTACTGTTCAACAACCCCATCAAGATTTCCAGTGAAGATGATGAGGCAGATGCAAAAGCCTACCAAAGAGTGGTGACTGTGAATGTGAAGCCCTTCTTTAAGAGATCAGGTGATGCTCCAACTGCTTGAAGTTTTTGAAGACATTGATGCAACAACTTAGGGGGAGATTGTAGGGCATTAACTTTCGTAAGCTAGTTTCATCAATGTAACAACTAAACAATGTCTTTTGTGTTTGTTTATTTCCGCTATTAAGTAGTTTCTATTTGATGTAATTTACTGCTTTTATAGACTAAGTCTGGGCCATCGAAACTACCTAGTTTCGGTTTGGGAATTGAAACTCTTACCGGTTCTAACTTTCATTCTTGGAAAGATTCTCCAGTGTTGAATCTCACGATGCTGGATTTTGATTAGGCACTGAGAGAGGTTGCTCCTCCTGCTCTCACTGATAAGAGTACTGCTGACGACAAGATACTCCATGAGTAGTGGAATAGGTGCAACCGAATGTCTCTTATTCTCACAAAGCAATCCATCAACATCACCATCAAGGGGAGCAATTCCAGATTCAACTGATGCTAAGACTTATCTTGAATATGTGGAACAATTCAAAGGAACTTCTAAGGCGCATGCTAGCGCTCTCCTTCTGAAGATGGAGACTACTAAGTATGACGGGATCAACGGTATTCGTGAGCACATCCTGATGATGCACAACATGGCCCATAAGCTTAAGGGACTTGAAATGGAGATCAGTGATGGTTTCTTGGTGCACTTTATTATGACTTCTCTACCTGCGTCTTTCGAAGCAATCAAGTTCAACTACAACAATCAGAAAGAGAAATGGGAGATGAGTGAGTTGATTGCTATGTGGTGCAAGAGGAAGAGCGCTTAAAGCTAGAGAAACCTGATGTGGCTTACCTCATGACCGGTGATTCTAAGAAGAGGAAGGGAAATTTTCGTAAAAAGGAATTTCCGAAGGTCCAAAAGCAAGATTCAACTGTTGCTTCCGGCTCTAAGATCTTCAAAGGGAAGTTTCACTACAGGTTCTGCCGCAAGGCCAGACAAAAGCAGAAAGAATGCCCAGACTTCAAGGAGTGGCTGACTAAGAGAGGTAATCATCTTTATATGATACTTGAGTCCTTTAATTTAAATGTTCCAACTAACACATGGTGGTTTGACTCTCGTTCTATGGTTCATGTAAACAACTCTACTAAGGGATTCCATACAATCCAGAAGCTGGAAAGAAACCGAAGAACACTTAAACTGGGGAATGGAAAGGAGCTAGTTGTCGAAGCCATGGGAACCTTAGAATTAATAATGAAAACTGATTTGTGTATTAAACTTTATAATACCTTATATATTCCTAAGATTACTCGGAATCTAGTATCAGGACCAAAGTTAGACGTAGACGGTTTTGATGTTTCTCATGGTCATGGCAAACTTACTATTAGCTTTAATTCTCAAGTGTTTGGACGTGGTTTTCTGGATGGTGGTATCTATAAGTTAGAACTTGATGATGAATTTTTCAAGTCTTTGTTTTCATATAATATCAATGAGAACTTAACAAAGACTAAACGAAAACGAGACTTAGAAACTTCATCCATGTTGTGGTATTAATGTTTAGGCCACATTTATCGAGGCTCGTGAAATATGAAGTCTTACTCTCTCTTGATTTCAATGATTTTGGAACATGTGTCAAATGCCTTAAAGGTAAAATGACAGCAGTGATTAAGAAAGGTGCCACTAAGAGCTCTAATTTATTAGAGCTCATTCACACTGACTATAGTGGCCCCTACCCCATCGCTGGAATAACTGGACATACTTTATTTGTCACTTTTATCCATGATTATTCTCGTCATATGTACTTGTATCTTATTAAAGAAAAATTTGAATCACTTGCAACTTTTAAAGATTATAAAACTGAAGTTGAAAAACAACTTAATCTTCAAATAAAAGTTGTGAGACCAGATAGAGGAGGTGAATATTATGGTCGACATACTGATGTGGGTCAGGCTCCTCGTCCATTTTATGAGTTTTGTAAAGGCCAGGGGATCGTGAACCAGTACACTATGCCGATACTCCTTAGCAGAATGGTGTTGCTGAGAGAAGAAACATGACCCTAATGGACATGGTATGCAGTATGTTAGCCAACACCGATTTACCCTCATTCCTCTGGACCGATACATTAAAAGCAGCTGTTCATATACTCAATAGAGTTCCTTCCAAATCTGTCCCTAAAACTCCTTATGAAGTCTGGACAAGAAGGAAACCGGGTATAAGATATATGAAAGTATGGGGCTGTCTTGCCGAAGCTAAACTGTATAATCCTTTCTTAAATAAACTTGACATGAAAACGATTACTTGTTACTTTATCGGTTATCCCGATCACTCAAAGGGTTATAGATTCTACTGTCCTTCTCACGTCACTCGTATTGTAGAAACCAAGCGTGCTGAATTCCTTGAGGATTTTAAAGTCAGTGGGAGCAGTGAAAATCCTTATCATGATTTGAAAGAAGTACAAGACGAGGGGGGGGGGGGAGATTCATCGCTTACTTTACCTCCGATTACTCCTCTTGTACATGACGCTGCATCGTATGTCACTGCACCACCTCCTATACACACGGAACTTAATGCTACTCCGTTTATACCTAAGAATGAAGGCACATCAAACGACCGACATGAAGACAATGCCAAACCCGATAATATACTCAGGTGGTCGTCTAGGTTCAAAAGGCCTACTAACTTTGATGATTATGTTACCTAACTGACTGAAGCTGAAATAGATGCCGAAAATTTTATCGATCCAAATTTTTATCATGAAGCCATTAGCAGTGATCAGTCTTCTGAATGAAATAAAGCCATGATTGACGAGCTTGACTCCATGAAGAAAAATGATGTTTGGATTTAGTTGAATTACCCAACAGCGTTAAGCCCGTAGGATGTAAATGGGTCTTCAAAACTAAACTAGATCCAAATGGAAACATTAAACGCTGTAAAGCGAGATTGGTTGCAAATGGTTTCACTCGAAAAGAAGGAATCGACTATCAAGAGACCTTTTCTCCTGTTTCTCGAAAGGATTCTTTAATGATCGTGATGGACCTAGTAGCTCACTTTAATCTTGAGCTACATCATATGGACATCAAAACCGCTTTCCTCAACGGCGACTTAAATGAAGACGTGTTCATGAGACAGCCTGAAGGCTTTAAACCAGAAGGTCAAGAACATTTAGTCTGTAAGTTGAAGAAATCCATATACGGGTTGAAGCAAGCATCACGTCAATGGTACCTAAAGTTTGATAAGACCATGAAGAAACAAGATTTCATTAAGAACCAAGTGGATCAATGCACCTACCTCAAGATGAGTGGGAGCAACTTTACTATAAATGTTCTTTACGTAGATGACATTCTATTGGAAAGTAATAGTTTAAACATGTTGCATGAGTCAAAGTGTTTACTCTCGCTTAATTTAGACATGAAGGATCTCAGAGAAGCTTTTTATGTTATTGGCATCGAAATACACCGAGATATAGTCAATGGGATCTTAGGATTATCACAGAAGACTTACATTGAGCGTGTCCTCACACGTTATAACATGCAGCACTGCTCTCCTTATGTAGCTCTAGTAGTTAAAGGAGATGTTTTTGGTTCATTCTAATGTCCCTAAACAGAGGTTGAAAAGGTGCAAACGAGAACGATACCTTATGCATCAGTCGTTGGAAGCCTTATGTATGCTCAAGTCTGTACTCTTCCAGATATCGCTTATATTACTGGAATGCTAGGCCGTTATCAGACTAATCCTGGTCTTGATCATTGGAAAGCAGCTAAGAAAGTGCTTCGATATCTGAAAGGGACGAAAGAATATAAACTGACCTATAGAGAAAGTGATAATTTATGACAAGAAATCTACTTCGGGGTATATCTTTATGCTAGCCGGCGGACATATCTCATGGAAAATTCATAAGCAACAGTTGACTACAACATCCACTATGATGACAGAATACATCGCTATTTATAAAGCGACCTATCATGGCATGTTGCTAAAGAATCTTATCACTGGACTCAAAGTAGTTAATTCCATATCTAGACCATTCAAGCTTTATTGTGTTAACTCAGCTGCCGTTACTTTCTCGAAAAGTAACCGTTTGACTGAAGCTGGATTATATCTTGATACAAAGTACTTTTTCGTACGTTAGCGAGTTCAGGAAAATAATCTTTGTATTGAGTATATAAGTACTAAATTTTTGCTTGCGAATCCGATGACTAAATGTCTCCCTCCTAAAGTATTCGAAGATCATGTTTCGAAGATGGGCTTTTCTAAATACCTTATTTAGTAGCATAATGTACGTACTTACGTTTAATGTTAAAATTTCCTCATTTATTAGAATTTTTTTGTCTCTAAATATGTCCATGCATGCCTAAAGACATATTGACAGTAATTATACAAATCGACGTTCAAGGCATAATTGTCAATTTAATCCTAAGTTCACTTAATTTTTAAATTTGGGATTGTAGTATGATTAATGAGGCTCTTGAATTATATATTGATTCAATGATTGTATTTCTCTGCTATAGTTTCAGTTTAGAACCAAAATGAATATTAACATCTGGCCAGACTTACTAATGTTCATCATAGATGATCACTCGGCCAAGTGGGAGAATGTAAGACTCACTATTAATATGTGGTCATTATTATCATTTATTTATTATTGATCATTGACTTAAAAACCCCTATGACTAATTGGTAATTATTCGATGGACATAATTATCCTTACTGCCATGAATAGGGTTTCCCCTTGGGTGTATAAATAGAGATCATTAGGCAGAGATTTAATGGTGTTGAGCACCACATAACTCACGAATGTTCTCTAGAATTCGTAACCCTCTCTGTCTCTCTAAACCGTGAGAATCATCTCACCTAAACCATCATTATGGTACATCCTAAACGGGAACCCGATCATCAAGATCATGACGACTTCCCACTCCAACGTAACTGGATTACCAGGTAAACGTTTATTATTAATCTTGTTTTCGCTTATGTGTTAAAGAACTGATCAACATATACGTAAAACAAAATACATAAAAACTTTTTTTGGTAAAATATGTAATATTAAATTATTACCCTTAGAAATAAATTAAAAAGTAAAAAAATCTATAAATTATTTGATTGGCTTTTGACGGTTTTCGCATAACTATGTGGTTTTCTCATGATCCCTCTAGAGTAAGATTCCTATAAAAAGTCTATTTTGCCTAAAAAATTAAAAAGGATTTGAAAAATGACACATGACAACTCTAACAAACTTTGATTTAACTTATTCTAGAGGCGTTGGAATCGTCTCGTCGAACCCTAAACCCTAAAGCTATACTATAAACCCTAAAAACTAAGATGGTAGAGTTCGACGAGCCGATTCCTATGCTGCCGGAATAAGTTAAAATCGGAGTTCGTTAGAGGTGTCACATGTCATTTTTCAAATCCTTTTTAGGCAAAAAAATAGTAGACTCTTTATTTGAACCATATATATATATATATATATATATATATATATATATATATATATATATATATATATATATATATATATATATATATATATATAGGGATGTTCAAATAAGATGTGAATTTTCAGTAAGAAACCTAATAAATGATTTTTTTTAACCGAAACCGGGTCAAACGAACTCAAATTAAGCTAATTCCAACGGCATTGAAACCGGATCGTCGAGGTTTTTGGGGGTGAGGTGGGGGATTTAGGTTTTTTGGGGGGTGGGGTGAGTAGGTTTAGGTTTTTGGGGGGTGGGGGTTGGAGGATTTAGGTTTTTAGGGGGGTGGGGGTTGGAGGATTTAGGTTTTTGGGGGGTGGGGTGGTTAGCTATAGGGTTTAGCTTTTAGGGTTTGGCTTTAGCGTTTAGTTTTAGGGTTTGGCTCTAGACTTTATTTCGACGAGCCGGTTCCAAAGCCGATGAAATTAGTTCAATCGAAGTTCGTTTGACTCAATTTCTTAGGTTTCTTAGCGAAAATTCATTTTTAGCAGAACTTTCCCATATATATATAGTGTGAGATTTACTTACCTACGCTCTTAGGATTGACTGTAACTTCTAACTCTTCCACAACCCGTTGACTCTCTTAAGTCAAACCTTCATCATGTTAAAAATCAAGTTCTTTGACATAACCTCCCAATTCAAAACATAAGTATCATTTCAACTTATTAGGCTTTCATTTACCAACAATTACGTCGTTACTGTTATGACATGTAACTATCTTATTCATATACCCGAGTTACCTGTTTGACCCGTTTAAAATCAAAACTTGCATAGTTTATTAGGTTTACGGGAAGGAATCAAATGAAAATCATAAAATTATGTGAAAACCAAGAAATCATTCACAAAATTTATGGTTTTCATTTGATCCCTACCCTATATATATATTTGTGTGTGTGTGTGTAAGTGAGGTTTGTTTGTTTGTTATATATTAGTGAGGGTTCTTGTGAAAACCAAATTAATGGTTGATATCCATCGATGGAAAATCTGAAAATATATATTAGATAATGAATTTAATTAAATGCTCAAGGTGTATATTCGATAGATTGTACCTTTTAAATTTGGAAACAACTGATCATTAATAAACCTCCTTAAAAACTATCTCTCCAATCTCTACCTCTAATCGGTTTCATTCAAAATCAACGCTCCCCATTTACAAAACAGTTGAAGATATTAGGGGAATTGAAATCAAATAAGAAGCTGACGAAGAACAGGACCGATAATCGATTCATCTTTTTTGCAAAATTTCAATATGTTTACATATATGTAAGAGATACACTATAAGGAAGAAAAAAAGAAGCCAAAAACGAATATATCTAGTTGATATATGTTGCATATAGGTGATATGACAACTAATACATCAAGAATCAAACCTCACCTTCAAAAATCAGTTTGGGTCTCATACATGTAAACATGGGATTGCATATATGTAAACCTGTGTGTAACCATCGTCTTTTTCAATTGACCATCGACTTCTTCAATTCATCATTTACATACATGTAAACCTGTTGTATATCTTTGTTCTAAAATTGTGTTTACATATATGTAAACCCGTGTGGCACCATCGTCTTCTTCAATTCAGCGTCTTCTTCTTCAAATCATCATTTACAAATATGTAAACACATGTTTACGTACCTCTATCATTCACTTCATTCCAGAAAACCAATCGATCTTTATTCCAGAAACCAATTGATCATCCATTTCGTTATAGAAACCGTCGAGCTTTGTTCTAAGATCAATCATACACACCGTCGATCTTTGTTTAGAAACCAATTGATCATCCCCTTCGTTCGAGAAGCCGTCGATCTATGTTCTAAAATCGAACCCAAAACTTGCAATCTTCTTTGCAAAATCGAATCCGAAACCAATGATCTTTGTTCTAGAATAACAGGTAATTATAAAAAAAAATCCATCCATTCCCATTGTTCTTCGTATGTTGGAACTGGTTCTTCGTATGTTGAACTAGGTACAATCGAACCAACCGTTTTTCTTCATATGGTTTCGTTTGAATTATTCAACAAAATGTGATTATAGATTAGAGAGATCCAAGGGATTCACTTTTAAAAATATATAAGTACCTAAAATAGTGGAAGTGTAATTTTACTAAAATACCCTTTAAATAATAATAAAAAAAATCATTAGAAATTATGTGATTGATGAGATTGGTGTTCTTAAAACTTAAATGATTTTCTCATGATTCTCTCCTAGTATATGTATATTTCTAAGTTTTATCTGTCAAAATTATAAGTATCTTTTTCGCATCATGTATAAGGTTGTTTGCGTAAATCAAGATCTGTGGCGATTTCGTTCCTTCGATCGAGATCTAGGTATGTCGGAATCGGAACAGGTGGATGCAATGTTGAAATAGCTGCGGAAAACGGTAAGTCATTGCAGGTGGATGCCGGTGTTGAGAGCTGTTTTAGGTATTTTTGACTTGATTAATTTTGGTTAGTTTAATTTAATTTTAGCTGTAATTGAGGCCTTAGATAGCAAAAATGAACCGGAACGAACTGAATGACCTGGCAAACATCAATTGAGACCGGACTGTAATTGAGACCTTAATATGCAATTGAGGCCTTAGATGAAAAAAAATCAATTTGAATGAGACCTTAAACTGGAATGATCGTTTTGAAACTAGTGGGTCGTTCAGAAATGATTCGTCCGGGTCACAACGGTGAAAATTGCGGTGGCAGCCACTTGAGCGCCCCATTTGTGAACAACGGTGAGAGGTATTTTGGGATATTATTAGTGGGATGAAAATGACAAAGATGATGGAATTGAGCTCATAATACTTTTGGTTTTATTTTATTTGTTTGATTTTATAATAGTAAGGTTATTTTGGTCATATTCATAGAAAACAAACTGAAAAATCTAACGTGTATTAGCTTAAATGTTATAATTTGAAACAAACCATATATATAAAGGGTGTTCATCATAATTAATGAAGATTAAAGTCTGCTAATTTGGTATATAGATAAAGTTTGTTTTTTTTGTAATTTACTCCTATTATTATTATTATTACTATTATTATTATTATTATTATTATTATATCCATCTATAGACTTTAAATTTAAAAATGGTTAGCATGATATCGAGAATCAAAGCTGGGACACGTAGAGCGGGTGAAGTATATTTTAATTTTAAAAAATATAAAGAATAGTAATATTTTAGTAATGGAGTTGTCCCTTTTTTAACCCAAATTTAGATTACGGAGGCAACTCAAGATCCTGTTCCCAGAATATACATATTGAGAGCATATTACGTGTATACGTAACTCTTTAATCATGTTCTTTTATTCCTTTAAGTCCTTTTAATTATAATTAATTGTCTTTTCTCCTTTTCTCATTGATTTATTCGATTTTATCTTATAATCAAGCCATTAAAAGTTTAAGTTATTGAAATTATGAAACCGGTTTCAGTTATTGGTTAAAAATACAAAGTGGATCATTTCTGAGTTTGTTTTACTTCAGTCAGGTTTAATATAAGTAGGGATTTAACAAAACTAAAATATTTTAATAAATTTAATATACATCTAGCCATGAATTTTTGGATTAAGATTTTCTAACATTAATAATAACAAATAAGAAATTAACATTTAAACAAAAGCATAGCATATCGTCTCGACTAGGGTATGACACAAAAAAAAAGAATACTCGACATAAATCTGACATATGTGACAAAAGTTCCGTATATAAACAAAAAGCAGAAAAAAGTAGATCAAATATTGTACTTTCATACAAAATATGTCGATTTAGAAAATTGAACTTACAGGTAAAACTTGTTCTTTCATCTCATGTATGCACGTTAAAAGTTTACGCGAAATCCATACTAACGTATAAATATATTTATAACATGTAACATCTCGTTTTGGGTATGATTTATCAAATAAAGGGTATTTGTATGATTACTAAGAACAGTACATTGGAATATTAAGAAAATTATAAATAAATTGATGTTGTAAACTGTATTCTTATAGAATATAAGTTATGTTGGAAACCTCTAAACTTGAGTGTAAAAATAATTACATTTTAGACTTCAGGGGCCTTTTTGAAAATAACGGAACGTGGTCAAAAGGGGATTAAATATCTGACTTTTTGGTCAAAATAAAAGGGTTTGTGTCTGTGTGTTCTTAAGGTATATCGACAGGAAGATGATAATCAGCAAAGGGGTTCTACAATTTTGAAGGTGTGAAATCAAGATGTGAAGTCTAAATACTATCTTCAATCAAAGGAGAACAAGTCATTCTTTATATAACCTTGTGGGATTTGTGACATGAAGTCATTATCAACCCAAACCTTTATATTTGTAGGTATTATTGTGTGTTTAGAATCTTTTTATAAACGTGTGGGATTTGTGTGTTTTGGAGGTTAATGGTGGTTCCCCAACTGAGTAAAGAAGTTAAAATACCAAAAACCCATTTGTCCTAATTCATAAAATTGAGGGGTTTGAATTAAAGATGAATTAATGATATATACTATATATACTTGATATTTTGGATGAAATGGGTTAGTAAAACTTCAATGATAGCTACATGTAACACCCGTCAAAATTCGGTCCCAAAAATGCAAGAAATAAAACCACAAAGGTTGATTTTGCAATTAACCTAAAGTTCAAGTGTTAAAAATAAAATTTTGAAAAGTCGTCGGTATCGGAATGCTACCATTGACTTAATGGTCCGTTACGTAGCCTCAGAGGAACCCACCAGGAAATGCCACATGTCTGATGACTAAGGACATGGGTAGCGGACCGCTACCTAGTCTCTTAGCGGTCCGCAACGCCGCAAAATAGGAGTCGTCCGCTAAGGACATGACACGTGCAGGGGCGGATCTTATAAGGGGCGGGTGGGGGTTCCCGACCCCTCCTGATTTTGGGCTTAGAAGTTCAAATTTTAGCCTATTACGTGTAGATAATTTGGACTGATTGTGATTGTGCCCTTCCTATCAATAGCCCAATTTCAATTTTATTTTTCTAGCCCAAAAACAAATCTCACAACCCCAAAGACCTTAAAGGTCGTCAAGCTGAGTCGTAATTCTTCTCCCTTTGTTGTTTATGTGTAAGAACCGGTTGTTTTTATTTTTATTTATGATCTTTATTTGACGAGAAAAAAAATTAGTTTTTCATGTGTAATATTTTCGGTCCTCCCACTTTAATTGTTCAAGTTCCGCCACTGGACACGTGTCAGGGATGACACAAGGGTCAGCGGTAGCGGAGCGCTACCCCCTGTCTTCACGGTCCGCTACGTCGCTTGGCTTAAGGCAGTAGTGGACCGCTACCCCTCAGCCTAGTGGTTCGCTACGGGGTCAGATTTTGGCCTATAAATTGATTCCATTGTCCGACCATTTCCAAACATCCCAACTTCACTCCACTCTCCAATTTTCTTGGAACTCAACCCTAGAACCTTTTAACACACCACACTATCTAGAAATATCTGATAGTCGCCTAAGTGACGCACTTCTGCATAAACGCTCTTTCTCTTAAGAAGAAACGCTAGGATTTTGGAGAATCCGGTCTAAGAGTAAGAGCAATCTTTCTAAGTTGTTGCTAAACCCTCATAAGGTGAATACGTTTATTGTTTTCAAAACTTTCAAAACCTTTACGTTTAGAAAAATGGCAAAGCATGTATTAAATGGATAAGGGATTTCTATGAATAAGCATTCATGCCATAAGTATACGTAAAGTTTGATCAAATGATGGTCATGTTATGGGTGAAATTCCCATAACAGGGTTAGTACTTACTCTGTAATGTTGATGTAAGATGGAGGTTGTGGTAAACCACGCAATAAGTAAAACTGGAACTGAAATCTCTAGTAGTCAAATTACAAAGCATGATACCAGTGTATACTATGGTTGTACACTCACTTGAAAAAGTTCTTCTGAATGTGTAGATTGACCTGTAAATTATGGTTAAAAGCTTTAATATTGTTCATGCCGAAATATTTTCATGTTATGATAAATGTATTCACCGGCGTTTGCGCTGGCCTTTTATTTTCAAAATATTTTCACGTAATCAATGAAACGTTTTAATTGTTTTTCGAGACTAGCCCAAAGGATTCTGACTCCCTAGGCCTAAGAGATAGTCTGGAGGACAATTGTAAATATGTTTGTGACAAGGTTATGTGCTAAATGGATTCCGACTACCTAGGCACAGGAGATAAATCTGCAAGAAATAAAGCAAGAGTATGTGCTGAAAGGATGGCGACTCCCTAGGCACTGGAAA
Organism: Smallanthus sonchifolius; assembly: GCA_023525975.1. Lineage (NCBI taxonomy): Eukaryota > Viridiplantae > Streptophyta > Magnoliopsida > Asterales > Asteraceae > Smallanthus > Smallanthus sonchifolius. Next base: position 19,387,349 of record CM042033.1, read on the forward strand.
CTCCCTTGATATACATAAGGCTAGGTGCCCAAAGAATAAACTCCCTAGATACCGTGCTGAATAGGCATAATATTGAAAGGATAAACTCCCTAGGCAAATGAAAACTACCTTGTGGCTTAAATAAACCTGCTGTGATGTAGGATATGTTGTAATTTGATTTCAAAAAATGTTTTGTAATCAAAATAGGTATTTAAATCCCAGTTATGAAAGATTTTAGTTTATTCAAAGAAATATTTGGATGTATTCAATATCAACCCACGGGTTGAGTATTTATGAAAGATCGATCCAAATTATTTTCTGATGCCAAAAACTCTGATGATTTAGAAGGATAAAATGAAAAGGAATGGAGGTACCAATAAGTCGCACGCCCGGAGTGTCCTAAAACCGGGGTGTGACACTATATTATGTTTAGAAACATCAAAAACCATTATTGAATCTAATCTATGTTGATGTGTGTTAAGGTTTTTGGGAGTTCAAATGGGTTATGTTCAAATGATACTATAATATGATTTCTATAACCTAATGGTGATGTAAGTAGGTTGATTATGTTCTGTTATTCTTTAATTATACTAAGAACACGTGTACTTCCATTGATTAATGTTATATGAATGGGTTAGTATGCTAAAAAAAGTGAGTTATGTGATGTAAGAACTAATAAGTATACCACAATGAATGATTTTATAAAAATTGGGTGAACTGATACTAAGAACATAATAAATCTTTAGTGAGAAGTTAAATGAATGGAAATTTGATAATTTGTTTGAGATTGTGTGAAAAGGTTAAATATATCCAAAATCATGTGTCTAAGGTATTGAAACTAAGAGATTTGGGGGTAGGGGTCAAACAAAAACACAACATAGTGTTACATATTACGTATATGTGATAATTTCTCATTTTGTTTACTGTTGACATAGTGTTACATGTGTTACATATATGAAACACTCCTCATTCTTGTATTTATGTTTAACATATATGTAATACATAATTAAATACCCTTTTGAGAATTAAAAGAAAAAATAATTTATAAATTTTGTAATTGGTTTTCACATAAGTTTATGGTTTTCATTTGATCCCTATCCTATATATATATATTAATATAGGTGTATATATGAGTGTTTTACATATACGTAATCTATGGTAGTTGTTAGGTTTCATTTATTTCATGGATTATGTAGTTTTCGAAAACAATGTGAAGTTTTCGTTTGTTTAGTTTTGGTTAAAAGTGATGGTATTGTAGGTCATGAGCAGATCCGCAAACACAGATCTGCGAAGAAATCTTCAAACAGCCCGGATCAAGAGGCGGAATCTTTGGATCCAGTATCACTCTAGAATCAGAAAAAAAGGGTAGAGACGGGTGCGGGAATCACAAACACGTACATAAATATATAAAAGTGAACAAGAACAAATAATTGGAGCATAAAACGTATGATTCTTTGATTTATATGAAAAATAAAAGCTCCTCACACACTCAACAATTAGTCTCACCCTAGGGTGAGCTCCCCCTAGGGTGGTGATTCCCTCTACAGACACACACTCCTCCTATGAGATAATCTGCTATTTATAGGAGGCCAAGCACATATGCCTTGTTTTCCATGCCACCGCCAAATGGGCACGAAACACAGGTATCGAAACTAACAAATGTACAACCGAAACTAGTAGTTTCGTTTGAACAAATGTTCAACCGAAACTAGTTGTTTCGATACTTTAGTTTTTATTGACAGCATCAGTCTCAATTTTATACCCAACAATCTCCCCCTATACTAATGCTATCAATTCTTGTCCGACACTGTCTTTCGTCTTCATAGATTGACTGATGATCCAATGCTTATCTTTGTGATTCTCCCCCTCAAGTGTAGACCCTCCTATCTTGTAGGCAATTGATAAAGGTTTGAATCCCAAGTATTCATGTATATTGCCGAAGAAATGAAATTTTTGAAAACCCGAAAATGTTGTCTCCAAGTTTTCAGCCAAAAATCCCCTCCATCTATGCAATATCCTGTGAAAAAATTTATCAAAGAAATTATCCAAAATACTTTTTTTTAATATCTTGGAGAGTACTTGGACAGTTCTACCTGAAAATTCGATAGGCTATACTTCAGTCGAAACAAGGCTAGTTTCGGTAGAGACAGTATTGTTGAAGCACGTTTGTGTGACAAACACTCTGTATATTGTCTTAGCTTTTGTACTTGTCTTGTATGTATTAGTCTTTGTATGTTAGTGTCTATACGTATTAGTTATCGAGTTGTAATTACTAATGTATGTACTAGTCGTCTGTTTTCTCTAAGTGTTTTGAGCACTTAGCATGTGCGTACTTAGCAAGTACGCAAAAATACTCTGCGTACTTGTTAAGTACGCAGGAAAAATTTGCCCTGCGCACTTGTTAAGTGCGCAGAGATCAGGTCTACTATAAATAGGCTAGGTTAATAGAAGTTATGTACGCAGACATTTTGCACTCAGTTGTATTCTCTCTGTAACCTTCAAGTTTATAATAGACGTAGTTTGAAAGTGATTTCGTTGTCGGTTTACTTTGTGTTACTTGATTCTCCACCTAGTCATGGGCATTCCGCACCCGGTCCGACTAGTCACACATCCACACGTAACGATCCGAGACACCCGGGGACCTACAAGTGGTATCAGAGCATAGCTCTTGATTTTGAGTGTTGTGAGTGTGTTAGGAGCATTTTCTACACATCCTACAGAGATTTTGCGAGCAAAAGTGGGTGTTTTTGTTGATTTTTGTGATAAAATAGGGTAGCTCTTGAGCACTATTTTAGAAGCAAAAATCACTCAAATACCGACTTTTGTTGTGTATTTGAGTGTTTTGAGCATTAAAGGTTGGTTAGAAACGAGTTTCTGACCCTTTGCCTCGTTTTGTTTGGTCATATCTTCAACTTTTTCTGTCTCCGGTGAGATTCTAGTGACCGGAAAAAGTTGGTGAGAGTTGGTGAAAAAGTGATCTGCGTACTTACCATATTTGGCAACAAGTACAGTCTTGCTACGCACTTAACAAGTACAGTATTGCTGCGTACTTATCATTTACTCCTGCGTACTTGTCGAGTACGCAAGAGCAAATTCTAAATACGCAAGACTAGGTCTTTAAGTGCGCAAGGCCAGATTCAAGTGCGCAAGTTGTTTTGACTTTTCTGAAATTTGACTAAGTGTTTCACTATGGCAAATCTTCAGAACCTCGGTAACCTTCTTAATTATGACAATGAGATTGGAACCCCACAGAAACCACCAAAGCTGCTTAATGTATATGATTATTCGAACTGGAAAGGACGCTCTGAGCATTATATCTCATACACCGATTCTTCACTTTGGATACCCATTATAGAGGGTTATAAGCATCCCACATACATATCTTGATGAGGAAGTTCCCAAGGCTATCTCCAAACTTGATGAAGAAGAAAAGAAAGTTTATGACAAAGAGAAGAAGGCACACGGATCTATTACTATGGCCTTGACCAGGGACTTATTTCACAGCTTTAGAGGATATGATAACTCCAAGGATCTCTCAAAGGCTTTGTAGAAGAGATTCGAGGGAAACAACGACATCAAGAAGAGTAAGAGGGATCTTCATAGGAAGTAGTATGAGTGCTTCAGATATCTGGAGAATGAGTCTATAGATGAGCTTATCTCTAGATTCTATCATCTGCAAACTGAGCTGAAAGCTTATGACCTGATCTATCAAAATTAGGAATTAGTTGAGAAATTTCTGGATGCCCTACCACCAAAATTTGAGATGTACACCACTCTGATGAGAGAGAACTCAAAGTTTTATGAGATAACTATTGATGAAGCAATCAGAAAGGTTCAAGCATATGATATGAACCTAAAACGAAAAGAGAGCTCAGGGAGACCTCAAATACAGACCCTTCTATGTATTTTGGGACGTCTTCCATGGCCAAGTCATCAGGTTCTGGAATTGCCCTTTTCTCAGGGAACTCTCACGAGGAGGATAACTCAAATGTCTGTGGTGGTCATGCTTGCTATGCAACATCTGGATCTGGTTCTGGTTTTGGATCTCATCACCAGAATTCCTCAAGAAATCCTTCTCCCACATCTTCAGCTAACCAATCAGCAATAGCTAAGATAGCTAAAGATCATGTGGGTTTATTCTCATCATGCATGCTTGCCTATGAGAACTTCATTGTCGGTAAGCTCACGGATCTTGAAACCATAGAAGAAGACTTCAATCAGGTGGATCCGGATGATATGGAAGACATGGATATTCAATGGAATATGGCCATGATATTGAGAAGGGAGAAGCGTTTCCTGAATAGAATTGGAAGGAAGTTTATTGGTGGACATTCAAATGCCAAGGTGGGATTTGATAAATCCAAGGCCAAGTGCTACAAATGCAATAACTTTGGGAATTTTGCAAGATAATGTCAAAAGGACAAAGCATCAGCCTCAGGGTTCACCAGACCTAGCCAAGGAAACAATCAAGGGTACAACAACTCCAACAACCGCAATCAAAGTCAAGGTGGAACGTCCAATGCTTTGGTAGCACAACAAGACGACATCTTTGATTGGGGTGTTCATCTGGAGGATGCCCTTATTGCTCAAACACAGGTTGGTCTCTTGGCTGAGATTATGGAGATGATGGAAGCAGAGGAACGGGTAGCTTCTGTGGCTGTCCAAGAAGAGTCTACAACTATAGTTGCCCTCATGGCTATTGGAGAGGCATCATGTTCATCTAATGAGGTAGATTCTAACTCTTTTGCTATCATTTCTTGTTCCAAATGTCTAAGCTTAAAGGTTGAAAATTCTAAGCTTCAAGACAAAGTCAAACCCCTTCGTATTGCAGCCTTAAGCTACAAAGAAAATGAAAAACGATACAAAGATTCAATTGAAACGTTGAAGAAAGAAAAACGTGATTATTCACTTAAAATCAGCGATCAACAGTTTCATTTGGATGTTGCGTACAAGGGGTTAGAGAAAAAGAACAATGAGATCAACAAGCTGCAAAATGAGATCTTGCAGTTAAAAGGTAATATTGAGAAGTTGAAAAATTCTCGTTTTGTGGAGGAACACTACGAGTCTGTAGTGAGACAAGTGAATGGCTTAGGGCTGGGTACTAATGTCATTCCTCCACCAGTAAGCGAGAAATTTGTCAACGGCTTAATTGACATTGATTTGTCTTGCCTTGATGAGTCCTCGAGTCAGGATGATTCCTCTAACAAGGATGATTCCTCAAGTAAGGCTGACTCTGCATCTGATGAAGAGTTCCTTACTACTTCTGATGATGGGTCTGAGACCACCTGCCCTGAAGGAGTAGTCTATGAGGAGTTGCTCGGTGAATAGAAATTTAAGAAAAACATTATCACTAATAGTGATAATTGTATTTTGACTGAACCCGATATCGTTGAATCAAATGAAAAATTAAAAGTGATGCTTTATGGAGGATATAAAAACATTAATCAAGTTAAAAAGGAATCCTTTTCAGCTCATTATGGGCTTGGCTATCAAGAAAATTTGCAAAAATATTATATTCCCAAAACCAATCATCATCGGGTCAAACTACTATTCACTAAACAACTTCTCCTGTTCATCATGCTGAGTCATATAATTTCAAATCAAATGAGCCTTACAGGAGGACTTACAAAGAAAGGAGAACCTGTTTTCACTATGGTATGGTCGGTCACATCATTGTGAACTGCCCGAATAAGAACCAAGGGAAACGGCCAGTTGTTTCATAACCATCTGTTATCCCCAAGTCACCACCAATGAAACAGCTTAAAAGTCCAAAGAAAAATGTGGTGAAACCACCAATAAAGCCTATGGTAAAGCCAAAGATCACATCTGAGGCTAAACCATATGTTCCAAAAAGGGAAAAGCTTTCTGCTAAACCTTGTGCTTCTACCTCTGGTAGTGCACCTACTGGTGAGAAACCTGTGGTAAAACTCTCCAAACGACAGAGGAGAAGAAGGAACAAGAGATTGAGAAAGCTGGAACAGCTGGCTAGCATTCAATCAGGTGAAGCTTCCATTAGCTCACATGCTGCTGTTGAATCTAAGACTATTGTTCCAGTTAAGAAAAAGAAGAGGTCCTAAAACAAGAAATCCAAAAGTTCTCAATCTCCTGGTCCTAAGTCTTCTAAAGATTCATCCATTTTTGACAGTCATGACTGTGAATTAATTGAGGTTGTTTATTTTGAGAAAGACGGACGACCCAAGACCACTATGGCTTGGGTCTCCAAATCTAATTAATTTCTTGTGACTCGTGCAGGGACATCCGAAGGGTACTATCTTTAATCGTTGGTATGTAGATAGTGGATGCTCCCGACACATGACAGGTAACATGGCCCTGCTTCAAGATGTGAAACCATTTAGAGGCGGATATGTGGCCTTTGCTGGAGAGAAAGGCGGTAGTATCACGTGTCAAGGCGTGGTTTCAAATGGTTGCGTCAGCTTCGACAACGTCAATTACTGTGAGCAGCTAAAGCATAACCTGTTGAGTGTTTCTCAGATGTGCGACAAGGAGTACTCAGTTATGTTTGACAAGACAGAATGCATGATTCTCAAACCTGGTTTTGAAGTTCCTGAAGACTGGATTCTCATGCGAGCACCAAGGACAAATGACACTTATCAGATTGATATGAGCGTGGCAACAACCACCTCATCAGTTGCTACTTGTTTGCTTTCCAAAGCTACAGAGCTTGACTCAATCTTGTGGCATAGGAAACTCGGACACATCTCTTATCAAAAAATGAATCATCTTATCCGAAACGGTTTGGTAACCGGTGTTCCTAAGCTGATATTCTCCGTTACAGATGACTGTATGCCTTGTAAAAAGGGCAAACAACAACGGTAGTCTCACAAGCCCAAGCTCCAAAACTCCATCGATACCCCTTTGGAGCTATTACATATGGATCTGTTTGGCCCCATATGTATCAGGAGTATTGGAGGTAAGTCATACTGTCGAGTTGTAACTGATAATTTCTCACGTTTTTCTTGGGTGCATTTTTTAGGTACAAAGGACGAGACTGCTGACATTCTTCAATACCTGATCCTGAGCTTGGAATCTCTTTGCAAGTTGAAGGTTAGAAGAATAAGGAGTGATAACAGAACTTAATTCAAGAATAATTTGATGGAACTTTTCTGTCTCAAGAAGGGGATCCGTCACGAATTTAGTGTCCCGTATACACCTCAGCAGAATGGAGTTGCAGAACGGAAGAACAGAACCTTGATTGAGACTGCAAGGACAATGCTGTCAGATACAAAGCTTCCCGTCACTTTTTGGGCAGAAGCAGTAAATACAGCTTGTCACGTTTTGAACAAAGTTCTGGTTGTGAAGAGGCACAACAAGAGTTGCTATAAGTTGATCAACAATCGACCTCCCAATCTTGACTACCTAGTTCCTTTTGGTAGTCCATGTTCCTTATTGCTACAATACAAAGACTGCAAGTCTAAGTTTCATGCAAAAGCAGTGGAAGGCATCTTTATAGGATATGTTGCCAACTCGCCTTGCAAGAGAGTGTACAATATAGGAACTCGTACTGTCGAGGAATGGTTCGAAGTGGAATGAAGTAAACACAGCATTCCACCAGAACCAACTGGTCCAGCTTGGGGTTTTGATTATGATGCGCTATTCAAGTCTTTCAACCTTCCTGATTTATCTGCCGATGATGCGGCAAATGTGTATGAATTCTTTGGAGGCGGTGATGACTCCAGTTTCTCAACCCATGCAACTGTACCAATTGTAACTCCCGATTCCAATGCTGCATCTGCATCTGGAACTCATGAAAATGATAACATAGAAGTTGTTCATGTTGACGTAACTGACGCTCAAGCTAATCTTAACACTCGTGTAGGAAAAGAAGCTCCAGCTGATCCAATTAACATTGAATCTTCTTCTTCTAGAACACAGGATATGGGGGAGTTGAGCACGAACCTCGATTCATAAATTCAGGAACCGGATATACCAGAGATGAGAGTGCATAAGAATCATCCAATTGACAACATTATTGGTGATCCTCATGCCGGTGTTCAGACTCATTATAGAACCATTGCTGAGAACACTAGTTTGTACTCAGAGATACTTGACACTTGTGTCATGGATACATGTTTGCATGCTGGATTCGTGTCCCCGTTAGAGCCAAAGAATGTGAAGGAGGCTCTCGCAGACAACTGCTGGATTGAGGCGATGCAAGATGAATTGTCTCAATTCCAAAAGTTGCATGTGTGGGATTTGGTTGACTTGCCAAGAGGCGTACAACCAAATGGAACCAGATGGGTGTTCAAGTGCAAGATGGACAAGAATAAAGCAAGGTTGGTTGTTCAAGGATTTTATCAACAAGAGGGCCTGGATTACATTGAAGTATATGCCCCAATTGCTAAACTTGAGGTCATTCGACTGTTTCTGGCTTATGCCTCCTATGTCGGCTTCAAGGTCTATCAACTTGATGTGAAGAGTGCTTTCCTGTATGGAAAAGTTCATGAAGAGGTCTATGTCACTCAACCTCCCAGCTTTGAAGATCCGCATAATATCAATAAAGTGTATAAGCTCGATAAAGCACCTTATGGTCTTCATCAAGCACCTCGGGCATGGTATGAGATGTTATAAAAACATCTACTGTCAAATGGTTTCGACCGTGGATAGATTGACTGGACCCTCTTCATTCGGAAAGTAGGAGGTGATATTCTTCTTGTACAAGTGTATGTCGACGACATTATCTTTGGGTCTACAAATGAAGAGATGTGTAGGGAATTCGAACATGTGATGAAGTCCAAGTTTGAGATGAGTAACATGGGGGAATTGTCGTTCTTCCTGGGTCTGCAAGTCAGTCAAAAAGAGGATGGCATCTATCTACATCAAACTATGTATGTGCAGGACATCATGTCAAAATACAAGATGATTGATAGCAGTACTTATGGCACACCTATCCCCGTCAATCATGGTCTACATCTAGACAAAGATGGAAAGGATGTGGATTGCAAATTGTACCGTGGGATGATCGGATCTCTTATGTATCTCATAGCTTCAAGGCCCGATATAATGGTTGATGTATGCTTGTGCTCAAGTTTCAGTCACAACCGAAGGAGTCTCATATGATAGCTGTCAAGAGGATATTCAGATACTTGAAGGGGAAACCCGATTGGGTCTTTGGTACTCAAAGCAGCAATCATTTGACCTCAAAGCCTATACTGATTCAGACTATGGCGGTTGTAACCTTGATAGAAAGTTAACTTCAGGTGGATGTCAATTCTTGGGAGACAGGCTGGTTTCCTGGCAGTGTAAGAAGCAGTCAACGGTTTCTGTCTCAACATGTGAAGTAGAGTACATTGCTGCAGCGAGCGGTTGCTCTCAGATATTGTGGATTCAGCAGCAATTGAGAGATTACGGCTTAAACTTCACTGGAACTCCACTGTTCATTGACAATAATGCCATCACAAACAACCCTGTGAAACATTCCAAAACTAAACATATTGGAATTCGCCACCATTTCATCCGTGATTGTGCTCAAAAGCATCTCATTGAACTTGTAAAGGTTCACACGGATGACAACTTTGCTGACCTTTTCACTAAGGCGTTTGATCGAGCCCGTTTTGAACATCTTGTCAACTTGATAGGAATGTTCAATCTAGAGTGAAAACTTGTTTTTCTTAAATCAATTCAATTCTTGAAAGTTAAATTTTATATCTTTTAAGTTTTCTATATAGTTCTTTTAGTTTTCAAATATTTTACAAAAATCCAAACAAAATAGAAAATAGAGAAAATTTCAAAATTATTTTGAGAAAAGAGGAAATGATAGTACATCAGAAATGATCTAAAAGCCATAGACTGCCCATATGGGAAATGATTGCGTCATGCTTACTTGATGGTTTAAATTGTTGTGTTTTTAATCTGCTTATTTACAATTAATTTGAATTGTCAGTAGGCTGTAGGCATCTTTGAATCATTCGTAGTGTGGAAACTAAATCAAGACTACAACTTGTGATTTGAACCTATGTATGCATGTGTGTGTGTGTAAAAGAATACAAAAAGATCATTATCAGATAAAGAATGTAAGATTTTAGCAAATATTTTCTTAAGAGACCAGTTTCGAGTTATGTCTTTAGCACAATTTTTTCGGTTCACTTCACTGCCCATACTCACAAGTATGCAATGGGAAGTTGGGCCAAGATATGTCTTGACATCAACCGTTAAGCTTATATTCACCCTTAAATCATACCCGATTCATTGAAATCAAATCCAGATAAAAGTTAAATCCCCTTACCTAAATCCCCAAACTCCATATCTATTAACCCGAATCATTATATGATATTCACAGAAGAAAAACCAATCAAACCAAGACATCTGAATCACTCGATTCTGAATCTTCTGATTCTTGATAATCCTTATGGATTCTGCTTGATTTTTTCTGTGCTAAACGATGTAACTTCATTCTGGAGAATCGAAAATGTTTGGGAAAATCTTAGATGCCTAAGATAGTGCAATTTACATTTCTGTAGCATAACAGTGGGGTGCACGTTGTATATCTTAAAATTAATACCTTAACACACAAGAACGTGATACAAAGATGCTTATGGTTTCAAATCTTATAATATTTCCAACTTGAATTACTTGTTTATGTGCTTATTACGTATGAATAAATTGTAATCCATGACATGATCCCATATTCTTTAACGTTAATCTTGTATCGTTTTTGCTATAGTTTAGCCTGATATGATCCGTTGCTCGTGTCTTTGAACAAAAATAGTGTGTGTGTATATACTTGTATATCTCTATATAGAAAAGATCAAAAATATTTTAAGTTTACTTACAGTTCAATCTTAATCAGAAAAGCAAAAAATTTTTGTGTTTAACCTTCGTGAATTGACTTTGAATCCTCTTGATTGAATGTGCTTATCATGTTCGTTATTTGACTTTGACTTCTTCATAATTTGAGTTGAAATTTGTGCAACACAAAGGTTTATGCGTACTTGTCAAGTGCGCAGGATTAAACCTTGCGTACTTGCTATGTACACAAGAATTAAGTCTTGCGCACGTGTTAAGTATGCAAGACCAAATTGTGTGGGGTATATATACAAGACTTAGAATTATTTCCGGATTTTATCTCATTTCAAACCTCTTTGACACTGTTCTATACCCGCTTCATATTTCCTCGAATCTTTGTGTGATTCCAAATATCTTTTCATCCCGTTCATTGTTCCATCTTCATTTAACAATCATTTGGTGAGAATCTCAGTCCATTCCATCCATTAAATCTCCAGTTATTGACAGATTCTTTGAACTCTCGAACCTAGGGTCTTGATAGTGAAACTTTGACCGATTTTGGATGTTTTTGATGAAAATTAAGACATAAAACTAGTTATAAGTCACTAATCAAAGCTTCTTGACACCTAAATTTTTTTAATAGGGTTTGATTTTGATTTTGACCCCTTGTTTGACCGTAGGTTACCGTCGGACCAAAGCTAGGTCAAAATCGACTGGTTTAGCAACTCATTGGTGTTGATAGTGGTTCCATAGGTCATAATCATGTATTTCGACCTTGTGGTGACCATATTCCACAGCAATAGAATACAACTGTTGAATTTTTGGAGTTTGAAATTTCGCTAAGTGCAGGTTCCTGCGCACTTAACAAGTACGCAAGAAGTAATTCATGCGTACTTGCTAAGTACGCAAGAACTAACCCCTGCGTACTTGCTATGTACGCAGGAAGGGCACTTCTGAAAAATTTCTAAGTCTGAAATTCAGTTCATTGTGTAATTGCTATATCAAGTTATGTTTGATCCATTCCAATGATACTTCTTGTTCTTACTGTGTTTATTGTTTGTTTTTGCAGTGATGGCTCGTGCATTTACCAGCGAATTCAATCTGCTGGCTCTAACACAACCCGAGTGGAAGGGTGCTGCACTTCAATATCAGGAGATAGTCGATTTCCTGAACTGCTTGAAGATCAGCTATGCCATCTCTGCTGATCCTATTGTCTCAAGACCATATCTGGATCAATTCTAGGAAACTGCTGATCACGACTGTACAGTAACCCCAAACGCCATTAGGGCTACTGTAGCAGGTCATGATATTGTTATTTCTGAAGACACCATCAGACGAGTACTACAGTTTAGGGACTTATCAACTGATCCAGTGAGTTACCCTGACTACTTCGTTGATGGTTGCTGGAGACAAAGAATGTGGTATGTTGGTACCATGGACTACTCCTCGTATAAGAAGATGTGGGTACTTGATCAGTGGCGTTACTTCGCGCACGTCATGATCATGTGCCTGTCTGCTAGAAAGGCGGGCAAGGATGCCATGGGGCATGACTTGGCAGCTGCAATGGATGAAAGAGATGAAGAACAGGGAGTTGGAGGTGCTGAAGATTCTGACTCAGAAACGACCGAGTCAGATTCCTCTGATTCTGATGATGCACCATCCTAGGCACACCCAAGAAGATTGATGAAGGTTACCCTTCCCGAGTCATCTTCCAAGAGAAAGAGACAAGCGACTAGCAGTGAATACGAGCCCGATTCTGATTCGGACGCTGCTATACAGAGACGCAGAAGCGAAAGTATAAACAAGCAACGGGGGATAGGCCGCACCAAGATATCCTTCGTGAGGTAGAAGTCAGTGCTCAGAGGCAAGCACGTGTAACGGCTACGAGTACTGATTCCACTTCTACCTCACCTTCACAACAGCTTTATAGGCGACATCGGAGGAGGCCACGTGTAACACCTGATGTGGGTACCACTTCTATCACAGAGGAGGTTCCTGTGATAGTGTCCCTCCCTATGCAATCTGTTCAAGTGGTGGTGACAACTCCTATTCTAACTGAGTCTGTCACCATCACCCCTACCACCATCCAAACAACCACCATCCCTACCTCAATTCCCATAACCACTCTTCAACACATAGTGAACCATTTCATGAGTTAGATTTTACTCAAGGATTTGATTTTGATGAAATCTTCACATTCCTAACTCATCAAGCAGAAGCATCGTCTTCCATGGGACTTGATCCTCGTGATATCCGGATCACTACCCTAGAGACTCAAGTCGCTAGTCTTCTTGAAACGCAACGGAAATTAAGAGAAGAATCTGACAAACAACAGGGGAAGATTAACTCTCTGATTGATGAGGTAGCCGCACTAAAGAAACATCGGGCGACTGATGACAAGCAGCGTTTAGAGCATGACACTATGGTAAAATTGGTCTGTGATATGGCCAAGACGCTTGCTGCTCAGGGGGAGAGATTGAAGGAGCTATTGGAAAAGCAACCACCTAAGCCTAGCAGTGAAGAGGCTTGTCACTTAGTTGATCTAACTAAGGGTGATGATCAGGACAAGGATCCTGAATCCGAACCAATTGGAAGTGAGCAGCAATCGTCGGCTTTGGCGATTATTCCCATTTCTGGCGTGCCTATGGCTGAGGGGGGGTCCACTCAGAGTGAAGGTGGAAGTGATGCTTTAGGTGGTAATAAAGGAAAGTCGGTGGCTGACGTTTTGAAAGATCTATCTGACGATGTGTCGGATGATGTGATCTTATTCTTAGAGCCAGACTATTCCAAAGAAGCATGGATCGAAGCTCTCTACAATCTGGAAGAGGGAGAGATCGACTCTGGTGACGACTGGGATGAGGAGGATGATGATGTTGTAATCAAAGTTCCCAAGGGCGACGGGGAAGGAGAGTATGAGTTTGAAGATGGAGAGATTTTCGAAGTTCCATCCTTTGAAACTCATCTTGACACAGGTTCAGTCGAGCCAGCTAGTACTGTTGAGGCGTCGACTGAAGCCTCCCCTGTCGATCCTACACCTGTGGATCCATGGGCACAGAAAGACAAACATATGCCGGCAAGTTCATCGAAGGATCCGGCTCTTGTCTGGCAAAAGACATCAATCATAGACAAACATTGAGCGACAGTGATGATCTTAGCTGTGAGGTTCGAGGAGGATAAGAAGTTGTTTGCAATCAAGCGAGATGGGGGGGGGGTTCAATACTTGAAACCAACCAGCAAAGCCTTCAACTCCTTGCCAAAATAGGACCTCGTGAACCTAACAAACCGAGAGCTGCTGGGTCACTCAAATCACGCAGTAGCAATGGGTTTGTGGCAGGTTCTACAGTGAGAGGTATGATCTGGGATGTTTGAAATGTTTAAGCCTCAAGTGCCCAAGCGAGTCAGGGACAAGAACGTTAGACATCCTGTGACTAATAAAAGCTTAAAGAAACTGGTATATAAGCCCGTGTTGTGTGAAACCAAGATTCCCCTAAGCAAGTTATCTCAGGATATCCTCGATAACATATGGTACTGGTCCGTAGATCTTAAATCGGGCGAGGCAGTGGTGATTGGAAAGGTGTGGTCCGAGAGTGGAAGCTTAGTGCCAAGGGAACTAATCAGAGTGTTTGATGAAGTCTGCTTCATAAACATTTCGAGTGGACAAATTTCCTTGCTTCTTAATACGACAAGGTGATCAAGTTCTGCCTTGATTACAAGAAGAAGATGGAAGCTAAAGCTGGGGAGCAGTGAATATCGAAGACAATCCAAAGCTGTTATCAAGGGGGAGTTTGTTGAAGCACGTTTGTGTGACAAACACTCTGGATATTGTTTTAGCTTTTGTACTTGTCTTGTATGTATTAGTCTTTGTATGTTAGTGTCTGTACGTATTAGTTATCGAGTTGTAATTAGTAATGTATGTACTAGTCGTCTGTTTTCTCTAAGTGTTTTGCGCACTTAACATGTGCGCACGAATTACTTCCTGCGTACTTAGCAAGTACGCAAGAATACTCTGTGTACTTGTTAAGTACGCAGGAACAATTTGCCATGCGCACTTGTTGAGATCAGGTCTAGTATAAATAGGCTAGGTTAACAAAAGTTATGTACGCAGACATTTTGCACTCAGTTGTATTCTCTATGTAACCTTGAAGTTTATAATAGACGGAGTTTGAAAGTGATTTCGTTGTCGGTTTACTTTGTGTTACTTGATTCTCCACCTAGTCACGGGCATTCCGCACCCAGTCCGACTAGTCACAAACCCACACGTAACGATCCGAGACACCCGGGGACCTACAAGTATAGAAACAAGAAGTTTTGATAGAGAGATTCTTCAACCGAAACTAGTAGTTTTGGTAGGAGATTCTTCAACCGAAAATAGTAGTTTCGATACCCTCTAGTTTCGATAGCCTAGTTTCGACAGCCTAGTTTCAATGTTTTCTACTTCTGATTTAAGGCTTCATCAGTAGTTTCGATAGAACATGTTCAGCCGCCACCTAGTTTCGACCAAAATCTTCAGCCTCCTTCTTGTTTCGATTGAACATCTTCAACCTTCAGCTACTTCGATACCCCCAATCCAGGTCTGAAAAATGCTTCAGAAAGCCTTACATCTTCAGTTTTTGACAGTGTAAATGTAGAACATCAGTCACGAACCTGCTACACATCGATATCTTCATGTTTAACGTCTCAATGGCGGGTTTTCACTGAATTTCGAGCAGATCCGAGAGCAATAAACAGCCACCATGGCTCTGATACCACTAGTAGGTCCTGAGCAGATCCTCAAACACAGATCTGCGGAGAAATCTTCAAACTGCCTGAATCAAGAGGCGGAATCTCTAGATCCGGTATCACTCACGAATCAGAAAAAAAAGGTAGAAACGGGTGCGGGAATCACAAACACGTACATAAATATATAAAAGTGAACAAGAACAGATAATTGGAGCATAAAATGTATGATTCTTTGATTGATATGAAAAATAAAAGCTCCTCACACACTCAACAATTAGTCTCACCCCATGGTGATCTCCCACTGGGGTGGTGATTCCCTCTACAGTCACACACTCCTCCTATGAGATAATATGCTATTTGTAGGAGGCAAGCACATATGCCTTGTTTTCCAAGCCACCGTCAAATGGGCCTGAAAAACAGGTATCGAAACTACCTAGCTTCGATACTGTAGTTTCTATTGACAGCATCAGTCTCAATTTTATAACCAACAGGTATGATGTATTAACGATCTAGGTTTTATCTGTTCATGATGAAGCAGGTTTAAGGATTACATATGTGTAATCGGTGACATTATTTATAAATATATAATGGTTACATATATGTAATCGGTGTTACCAATTAACTTGTTGCGTTTTGAGGTTTGAGGTGCAGTACATGAAGTTTTTTTTATATATATTACATATATAAAATATGTTATATTACATATATTTAATTTGTCATATTACTAATTACTAACTTTATTTAAATGACAAAGGCAGGGAATAGTAACTCCCCCAATGGAGAAGTGTAATGCGTAACTATAAATGTTTTTTTCGTTTTTAACCCTCATACTATATATAATATACACTTTTAACCCATCTGATTTTCCAATAGTTTCGTTTCTCTATATTAACTTTCGTTCTTTAACTTTTTATAAAAGAACGGAAAAGTTAAAGAATGGAAAGCCCGTCTCTCTTTAGTATTTTTTGTCAACGTTCCGGTTTGTATTCAAAATCGAGTATTTTTTCGTACGCTATAGCGAGTGTACGTAGGTTTTAGCCCCGCAAACGAGCGAACTGATACTATATATTATATACGTTTTAGCCCCTCATACTATATATAATATACGTTTTAACCCGTTTAGTTTTCTATTAATTTCGTTTTTCTTTGCTAACTTTCGTTCGTTAACTTTTTTTAAAAACGTAATGCGTAGTTTCCTTTATTTTTTTATCAACGTTAAGGTATAAATTTTATTAAAAACAGAGTTATATTCAAGTTCGATTTTTTTTTGCTATCTTACGCTATAACGAATCTGCGTTCGACATACGTTTTCTCCACCCAAATGAGCAGACCCCGATAACGATCAGAGTCCCGCAGTGAAGCGCGGGAAAAAAAAAAAGAATCTAGTTATATATATATATATATATATGTAATCTTTCATATTATCCAGTTCCAACAAGTTTTTTTAATACAACAATACTCTACTCAGGTTAAAGATAAAATAATGCTCAAAGTTATTAATGTTTAAAAAAAAGGTGAACTTGATAAAAGCAACAATAGTGACTTTTCCCATTTTTCCTCTATGAATAATAAAATATAAAAATACCAAGAAATTGTTTGATTGGTTCATGTGATTTTCTAAGTTTTCTCATTTAGAAGGAATTTTTCTTGATCCTCTTCATTAGAAAAAGGGAGGTGTCAAGTGGCATCACGGCTTGTCGTGGTCCAGTTAGCCTATTGGAACAATCTACAATATACAAGGTTGCATCAAACATTTATGGGTTTTGACGCAAAAGTTTGTAACATACGGGTAACTTATTACAATGGTATGTCTAACCCATTGCAATGGTGCGTCTAACTTCTTAGGTGTGTTGCTACATTAATAAGTTTTTGACATACATGTATATGGCGACACGTTTAACTAATTACAACAGCCTGTCCTGTCCATTGTGATGACGTGTCTAGTTTTTATGTTTGATTCAGCGATGCAATCAATTTTGACGCACATGTATATAAGTATGTATCCGATCCATTTTTTGTAGGTTTGAGGCACAATTTCAAATTTATTTTATCAATAGTTATTGAAACAATAACATACATATGAGACACCTAAAATATGTTTTATTTAAAGGTTGTTCATTATATACTGACGTGCATAAATTTATACATGTTTTTCATATCAAATGTCATTCATTTTCCGTATGTTTTCTTAAAAATATTGTGAATTAATGTCAAAATTAGTCCATGCTGAGTTTTCAAGGCCTAAAGTTCAAGAATTGATCAAAGAAGCATAAAACGTGCAAAATCTAAAAGAATTGATCAAATCAGGAGCTCAAGCACGGGGCTTGCCTCATCAAGCACGCCCCCGTGCCCTAGATCAAGAGACAAGAAAACATATGGGACCCACTCCCCCGTATCCAAGCAAACACGCCCCCCATGCCAAGGGTCAAGCACGCCACGCCCCCGTGTTGTACCCTCTTGTCCAAGACTGCATCGACCAAGTTAGTGGAGTTGAAGTTAGGTACACACGGGGTCGTGGTTCATCAAGCACAGCCTGTGCTCGAGTCTCTGATCAGCCTATAAATAGGTGGTTCTTGCATTCATTTGGGTGAGCCAAGTTAGAGAGGTGATAGCCACTTGTTAGAAGAAATTCTATGAAATTTTGTAGTTAGTTTCCATTGCCAAGATTATAGATACATTTAACAAATTTGAAATCTTGTAATGATGCTTGATTGTGTTTATATAAGTTTGATATTTGTTATTTGCATGGCCATTCTTGGCTAGGTTCTTTGAATCACTTTGGTAAGATGAACTTTCAATAGAGTAGTTAGCATTTTTATGGATTCAATATTGGTGTGTGTGTGTGACTTCAAAATATGATCTTTTAACATTGAAAGTGGATCCGCACAACCGTCGGAACGATTCATCAACTTCATGCTTCGTTGATTCGGGCATTCACACTTCTATGTCTATGTAGAGTCAGTGTGTTAGTTATTTGAAAGAGTGCTAGAAGTTGTGAATTGTGAACGCGGTTGTGAAGGTCCTTGCTTTTTAATATGTTGTAACTCTTGTGGAGAGGAATCAAAGTAAGGGAGTCATAGTGATTAGTGTATAAAGTCCCTTATCAAAAGACATAACTTTGATAATTAATTCCAACATTACAGTGGTTGTTATGGTGGCATACTTTCCAATATTGTTGTGGGAGTCAATATCCCGACCTAGGAGTTGCTCCACTTTTTGCACACACACATACATTTTCACTGATCTTCAATAATATGACGTGGTGTCCCGAACCAGGAACCACGTCTAGGAGAGCATAGTGGTAGTCATGTTGTTCAAACTACTACCCCCGGGAAGAAAAAATCAACCCGCGTCATAGGGTTTAACGGCTTGAGTGACAACCGCCATGCTTACGACATAGTGATCTTTTAAGAATCCATAAACTAAAGCTAACTATAATATTGAAAGGAATTTGAACCAAAGTGATTTATTCTTGTCATTGATTACTATTACTATCTTCTACCATTTCTATCATTCTCTTTAAAGCTCCCAAAATTAAATCAACAACTTTAAATTATGGAAATATTAGACATCAACTGAAGTCCAGTACAAAGAGCCTTTGTATCCTTGGATCGACACTCGGTCTTACCAATACGACGGGTACACTTGCCCTAAGTGTGTTTTCGTGAGTAGTAGTAATTCTATTTTTACAAATTTAAAGCTTTTTGTGTTAAATTTAATATATTTTTATATACACACCATGGCACATCATATACTAAGTCTCTTTAAGCGTCTAATCAGTAAGTCAAACAATGATCGTATAATTTATCACATAAGGAACATGTGATGATATGATAAATATAACCAAAATATGTAACATGCATAGTAAAGTCTAGGGGGTTTATTCAGGTTTTTAATCGGGTTTCGGGTTATTCGGATTTTTTATTATAGGTATTAAACCCGTTTACCGACCCAAATAAGATTCAGGTTACTCGGTTTTTGGTTATTCAGTTTCGGGTTTATTCTGGTCAGGTTAATTGGTATTCAAGTTTCTAAGTACATGTTGCCATGCATAATTTACAATTTTACTTAACACTATATTCATGAGATAATATGCACCAAATGCCAAATAAAAACACTACTAATATGATTTTGCATTCAAAGCCATGCGGTTCACACATATATTAACTAAAAAAAGTCAATTAAATCAAGCATAAAATCAAACCGTATCAACCAGTCGTATAACTAAAAAGAAAATATCAAATCGTATCAACCAATAAATTTCTTAACAATCATCACACTTCAAATTGTCACCTTCATGTTCGTTCATCCATTTTCAATCTAATATTAAAAAGGTCAAATAAAATAAGCATTAAAAATGGTTATATAAGTGTGTGTGTGTCTATATATATATATATGTATATGGGAGGGATCATGAGAAAACCACATAGTTAGGCAAAAACGGTGTAAACTACCAATAGTCAATCAAATAATTTATAGATTTTTATGTTTTTAATTTATTTCCAAGAGTATTAATGTAATATTACACATTTTACCAAAAAAATCATTTTACGTATACGTAACTGCAGTTTTTTTGTTTTCTATTTACGTATATGTAACACTATGTGTTACTTATACGTACCCAATATTTAAAATGATTTTTTTGATAAAATAGTATAATATTACATTGATACTCTTATAACTGTTGTCCCTAATGGGAGACACTACTATTTTAATTTAAATATTTTCATTCATTAATCAAATGTCGTGAGTACGAGGCTCTAGCGGTGACCCGTGTCACAAGTTTGTAGTAGTCATATCACTGGATTAGTCAACTTAACATTATCATGTACCAAGCTGATTAGAAGCCCGAAGCAATACTCTTCGTGACCTGATTATTTCCGAGATATTTATATTCTTGCTACATACTATTCTGTTCATTACATTTCTGTTACACACATCATGCACGTTTTTACTTTTATGTTATTTACTTTACTGTTATTTACTTTTCTGTCATTTACTTTTCTGCTTCACAAGCACACAAAACTCACTCACTAATTAATCCGGCTAAACGATAACAAAAGTTTAGTATTGGAACTCGACCTTGTCCATTGGTTCGATACTTAGTTCTTACCTAAACTATATTACGCTACGATAGGTACACTTGCCTATTATGTGTTTTTAAGTTAAAGTAATTATCATTTTATAAATTTAAAACCTGATCTCGTAAAACCATCATCAAAATATATTATATTTTTATATATTAAAAACGACACATCAAGTTTTTGGCGCCTTTGCCGGGGACACGGTGATTTCAAGAAAAATTCAAGTTAACGAATTAGCCTTATCATTTTCCATCTATTTCTCTCTTACATTTTGTTGCAGGCAGTGTATGATCTATACCTCCACTACTGGTTTATATCATCCTTTAGCAGAGCCCGAAAGATTCTTTCACCGCCGAATACGAGAAATCCGTACGAGAAGAATGGCCGTAGAAAACCGCACTATTTCCGATTTCGCAAGACCGTCACTAGAGGCTTTGGGGTCTAGTATCACAAGGCCAACGGTTGACGATAACAACTTTGAGATCAAATCTCATGTTATCCACATGATCCAGTCATCATGCATTTTCCATGGATTGCCCGATGAAGATCCACATGCCCACATTGCAAATTTCCTCGAAATTTGTGACACTTTCAAACTGAATGGGGTTTCGAATGACGCAATTCGCCTCTGAATGTTTCCCTTCTCCTTAAGCGAACGAGCTAAGGCATGGTTAAACTCTCTTCCTACCGGGTCGATCACTACATGGGATGATCTAGCTTAGAAATTCCTGTCAAAATACTTCCCGCCAACAAAAAATGCAAAACTGAGAAATGATATCACCACTTTCACCCAGGAAGATGGTGAATCACTATATGAGGCATGAGAACGTTTTAAGGATATGCTAAGGAAATGTCCTCATCATGGGTTAGAGGTTTGGTTACAAGTATCATTATTCTACAATGGGTTGCGCAATCAAGCTCGTTAGACACCGGATGCTACTGCAGGTGGTATTTTTGGAAACAAGAGGCCACAATAAGCTTACAACCTAATTGAGGAAATAGCTATGAACAGTTATCAATGGTACAATCCAAGGAGTAATAGGGGAGCCAGGCAAGGAGTTCATTCTATCAATACTGTCACTTCACTTTCCGCTCAAGTAGATGCCCTCACCGCTCAACTCAATCGGCTTAGCAAGGGCAAAGCAATCACTGAGACTACTAAAGAAGTAAAACGCATCACTGCCAATATTGAGCAAGTTGACTTTATCAGAACAAACCGCCCGCAGAACAACCCCTACATCAACACTTATAATCCTGGATGGAGGAATCATCCAAATTTCAGCCAGAAAGATAACAACAACCAAGGACAATCCGGTTTCAGACAACAACATTAGTTTCAACAAAGACAATCTCAAAACTATCAGCCTCGTCAAGAATTCCAAGGAACTAACAAGCCAAGTAAAGGGTTAAGCTTGGAGGACGCGGTAACTAAGTTGATATCTACAACTAAAAGTCAAGCCCTTCTAGCAGATTCCCATCACAAACAATATGAGGAGAAGTTTAGTCTTCACGAATCTGAGTTTAGGAAACAGAAAGCAACTCTTCAGTCCATTGAGACGCAATTAGGACAAATTGCAAAAGTCCTATCCGAAAGACAACCAGGATGCCTCCCGAGTAATATTGAAACCCATCAAAAAGCAAATGTAAGTGCTATCACTCTTCGAAATAGCAAGGTTTATCCAGAACCACCAATGCCAGAAGAAGAAGTTCAATCACCAAGGAGAGAAATATTCACCGGAGTACCACTTCATCCGCACATCGCAGAAACAACTACTCAAGGATCACAATCAAATGTAATCCCACCTCCTGCTCCAGTGGATACTCCTCCAAAAGTTCCGACAAAAAGAGCGTTCCATTCTCACATACCATACCCAGAAAGATTAGTAAAACAGAGGACTAATGAACAATATGAGAAATTCATCGAACTGTTAAGTCAAATCCATGTCAATCTTCCTTTCCTGGATATCAAACAACAAATGCCTAAGTATGGATGTTTCTTGAAAGATTTCTTTACAAACAAGAGAAACATGGAAGAGGTAGTAAAAAAGACCAATCATTGTGTCACTCTTATCGAAAGATGTCTCCCGAAAAAACTTTCAGATCCTGGAAAGTTCTCTCTACCATGTTCTATTGGACCACTGCCTACTTTAGCACTCGCTAATCTAGGAGCAAGTGTGAATGTAATGCCATATAACATGTTTCAAAGGCTCAAAATTGGAAATCCGCGGCCTGTTACTGCAACTATTGAACTCGCGGATGGATCGATTAAATCACCTATAGGAGTCATTGAGAACTTACTAGTAAAAGTCGACAAGTTTGTCTTCGCTTCCGACTTCTTGGGTTTAGAAATGGGACCCGACTATTTTGTACCTTTGATTTTGGGTCGCCTATTTTTAGCTACCGCCCGAGCCGTCATTGACATTAATGAAGGAATTTTGACACTTCATGTCGAAAAACAATCAGTGATCTACAACATCGGAGGAAACGAGTGCTTTTCCAATGATCCCTTTGAAATTGCACAATTCGTCAACACTAATCTGGACTACCAGCTGAAGAAAGCCAAAGAATTCAACAAAGGAAAGAAACTGGATCTTGGTAAGAATTTTGACAACACTAACTGGATCGATGAATACTTGATAAGCTACCAAAACCGAAGGACTTTAATGAAGGAACAGGAGACACGGGGGAAGTCAATGGCCCCCACCTGAAGAAAGACTGATAAAGCACGTACGGGTACAACCAACGACCCTTAAATATACGTGGCGCTTCCGGGAGGTAACCCGATGATCACACATAAATTGAGAAGTTGGTGTATACGGCAAAATGCATGGACCTCAAGTTTGGTTTTCCAAATTTAAGTTTCTCATATTTCACCCCCCAGGTATGCCTTCTAGATACTAGGAACTTAGTAGCTTAACTACTACCTTTTATTTTCCTTGTCTGCTTTTATGTTTTCCTTTGTGTGTCAGGTAGAATAACATCACCGGTCAGTCTCTCTACTTCTTTGAGGAGTTACACTCCATCTCTACAACCTGATGAGTCGGAAACCACATCAAATTTCTGAGAAATTAGATGAAGTCTTTAAAGCAAAGTGTTGACTGCAACAATAAGTTTTGGCCTTAGGTTATATATCGAATTGACCGGGGCAGTACCGGATTTTTTTTCCTTAAACTTCTTGCATTTAAATTCCTACATAGCATTCCATTACATGCATTTGTACATTGAGGGCAATGCACAGTTTTAAGTGTGGGGTGGGGAATTAGAGATTCAAGACTACTTGTAACCTCAAAGCAGTAAAATTCTAACTTATGATTTTCTACCCATTTGACTAAGACCTTACAAAAACCTACCTTTTGAAAAACCCGAAAAATTTTCAAAAATTTTAAATCCTAAAACCAAAATCTCTTTGAGTTCGCACTTAATCGAATAAAACGAAGACATGGCAAATAGAAACAAATGGATATTATGCATAACGATTCACTAAACCCTATCTGTGACACCCCGGTCCCAGGCACCGGTTTGACGTGACGTATGGTACAGAACACACAGCGGAAGCTAAACCATAAAACCTCTTTCATTTATATATAAATTGCTTTTACATCATAAACCAAAATTCTATTACAGACTAACCAAACCATCACATATCAGTCCCTGTCATGGAACTGAAAACATCCACATGGCAGCTCTCCCAAGCATGCCTTCTTTCATCACGATCCTCTAACCATTCCAACAACATCTATATATATATCTATGTACCTGGAATTCCAACTAAGGGATACACCTTCAACAATCTTAAAATAATAAAAGTAACTAGATCAACATAAGTTGGTGAGTTCATGAATATTTACCACATGGATGTTATTCAATCACCAGCAATCCCATGTCCCACCCATTAGTACACAAACTAATCAGGCTTTTGTTATATATATAACTAGTCAAACATTCCCGCCACTAGTATAAAATGGACAAATTATTCCATATTACTAGTCATCCCACACAAGTAGTATGATATAATCATTCCATATTACTGGTCATCCCACACCAGTAGTATGATATAATCACTCCACCTGTAGGTCCCAGCCTCGCTCGAAACGTTATAAGTACTTTAATACGCCTTATATATACTTGGAATAGGGCATTACATCAGGAATATTTCAAATAACCACCACGTAAACAAATACACATTTCAATTCAGAGGAACTCACCTGGACAGTACCTCGATGTAATCTTAATCTATAATGACAACCTTGAATAATATCCTAATAATATTGGCATTTCTTAATTAAGATGTTTAACAAGCTTAAAAATAAATAACCCAAAGCTTAATAATAGATCGGAACCTTACTGTGACACCTGACAAATTCCCGTTAACCTCGTTAACCAAATCCTGTTAAAATCTAACCTATCTAACCCTATCTCTAACTCCAGGGACTATTTCTGTCATTTCTCGAACCCAAATTCACATAAACAACAAGGACTAATTGTGCATTTAACCAAAACTTAATTATGTTGACTTTAGAAGTCAAAATCAGGAGTTTGGTGTTCTGATTGACTTTTGAAAGTCAAACAACTTGTTCTTAACCCATTCCAAAACCCTAAGGACTAGTTCTGCCTAATTCCTAAACTCTAACACATGAAACTACAGGGGCTAAACATGTAATTAACTCATTATCAATTCCTGTTGACTTTGAGAGTCAAACCCGTAGTCTTGAATCCAAAATACGAACACCTCAACTGAAATTCGTTGCAATGTGTAACCGTTATACTTGATCAGACCATTATTGACCATTAATAAGGCTTTAAACCGCGGACATTGATTCAAATTAAACTCTAATTATGAGTAGTTAAGTCCTAACCGTCGACCCTCGCGTCTAAGACCATCAATTCGATCATTTGGTTTGTTATTTCCCACAATCAAGCATCTGCGCACCTCAAACGAACATCCCTGAACCTGTTGCACCATCCTCTGTGATCGGAGACACAACCGTGAACGCCGGAGAGTGGCTAGGGGAGCCGCGACTTACTTTTAGTCGATCTCCACACTTCTGTTATCATCTTATGTAATTGAATTCACCATTAGCTTCGTTTCCACCTCTAATTAAAAAGCCCTATGCTAATTGGGGCGTACATTGTCAAATTTAAATCAAACCGATTCAAGGGTTCATCCCAAACATGGTTTAATCGAATGCAGGTCTAGACATGTTTTAAATCTAATTAATATATATGAATACTTTCACAATACATCACCCTTTGAAAACCCCATGATTTCAGCAACTGTTATTACAAGTCTCGATCAAATTGAATCAGTGTTCTTAAACTAGGGTTTTGGTTTTTCAAATACGTAATTAACAACTTTAAACTGGTCGGTTTTCCAATTAATCTCTCCCACAGGTTCGAAATACCTCGATCATTAAAACCCCTATATCATTTGTGTCAATTATAATCAATTTCCGTAGATTTGGGGGGCGGGGGGGAGTTTGGTTCGGCTTCCGTGGGAGGAAGATCCACTGGGTTTGTATGTTAAAACTTATTGGATCCGGGTTTGTATGCGATGACCCTAGCGGGCGTGGTGGTAGAGCAGTTGACCCGTACGCAGGAGACCCGGGTTCGAGTCCGGTCTCCTACATCTCTTTTTTTGGGGGCTTTTCCACTATTTTACTTTTATAAAAATAATCCCTATATTATTATATTATTATATAAATGTGTTTTAGCCTGGGAAAACCACCCGTAGGCTCGAGTTTGGTTTGTAACCCATTTTCATTAGAAATACCCACTTTTAAAATAATATATTTATATTATTTTCAAAACTCGACTCCGAATAAATTATATATTTATATTATTTTCAACCCGTGACTCCAATTAAAAATAATATATATTTATATATTATTTTCGCCACGTTTATGAACTCTATGAAACGTTTCAAACTAATAAATAATATATTTTTTTATATTATTATCCACGTTGTTATGATCCGGATAAAAATAATAGTTTTATTATTTTGTCACATTTTAAAATGATCATGTTATTTCTCTAAAAATAATATATTAATTATATTATTTTCCTAGCCATTATTTTATTGATACAAACGCACGAATGTATTTATTTAATATTTAACATTATTCGTAATTAGAGACAACGTAGTTATCTTAATAATTATATTAAGAAACCCTTATTCCCGTGGACACGTTCGTCTACTCATTGGTCCTAGAATGTTTTAAGACGTTCTAATCTTTCGTGTCATCGTCACAAATCCCATGTGTCCCTAATTGTTATGTTTATGATTCTAGGTCATACGTAAGCCGTTGCAGGCTAACACTTGTGTACCAAATCTCATACTAGTGAGGAGCTATCCTCTACTCGTACACAACTCAGGTGAGTTTCACGGCCACTTTTACTGTTTTAAATTGGGGGAGAAAACATGCACACAAACAAACAACATCCTTTACTTGTTTTCCCGTTGGGGGAGAAACATGCACGCAAGCAATCATACTTTTACTTGTTTTCGCGTGGGGGAGAAACAGGTACGCAAATAAACATTATTTTACATGCTTTTTCCTTTGGGGGAGAAAATATGACGCAAACTATTTTGATTATTGTAATTCATATGTTATCACTGTTGAGGCTAAGCGTAACACACTATCATTGAAAAGTCCTCACACACTTCGGACCGTTAATATGGATTTAGCGAGGGAATGTTTGGTAGTACTACTGGGTTTGACAACCCCCCCCCCCGTGTTAGTCGCGCTAACTCGATTGGAGGTCAAACGGGTGAAATATTGGCCTAAACACATTAGTCAGAGTTGATAGACCTGGCTGGAGGCAAATAAATAAACACACTGTCAGCTTCGGTTGCGAGCGCTTTAGTAAGACATGAACATAGGCTAGCTACCTATTGATACACATATTAAATGTACATAATCTGGCACACGCTACTTAAAAACTGAAACCTGTGAACTCACCAACCTAGTGTTGACACTTTTTCTTACATGTTTTTCTTAGGTCGCTAAGTTCAGGTGCACAACAGGGCATGCTTGGAGTCTTGTTAGCTTTTCAAGTTTTGATCAAATTTTGTTAATGCTTTCTTTTTAGACTTGACTCGGGCGCATTGTTTGCGCATTTACTACTCTATTTAACACTTCCGCATTCACACTGAACTTTTATGATATTTTATTTATGTCCCATTAGTGTCGTTTGATGTAACTAATGACTGAGATCCTGGTTTGTCACACGTTAAACGGTAAAACTTTGAGTCAGGGATCCAAATTCGACCCATGAAGTAAAGAAGATCATCGGGTTTGGGTTCCAAGTGCTTTTCGGCACCACAATCCAACTCCTTCTTCAACTCATCATTTGCAAAAACTTGTTTTTGAGCTAGGAGGATCTTATCTTTGAGACTGGCTTGGACCAACATTCCCATGGCTCGCACACGGGTGGGTTTGATTCGGTCCGTGCAACTAAGGGCGTCAACCACCACATTAGCTTTCCCCGAGTGGTAACGAATTTCGTAATCGTAGTCACTAAATAATTCAACCCAACGTCGCTGCCTCATGTTGAGTTCTTTCTGGTTCAGAATATGTTGAAGGCTCTTGTGATCGGTAAAAACCACACATTTAGTGCCGTAGAGATAATGTCTCCAGATTTTCAAAGCAAAGACCACCGCACCCAACTCAAGGTCATGAGTGGTGTAGTTCTTTTCATGAACCTTGAGTTGTCTGGATGCATAGGCTATGACCTTGTCTCGTTGCATCAACACGCAACCAAGACCCTGGTTTAAGGCATCACAATATACAACGAAGTCATCATTGCCATCAGGAAGACTTAGAACAGGGGAGTTGCATAATTTCTACTTAAGAGTTTGGAACGCATCTTCTTGCTTTTGTTCGCAGACGAATGGCTTATTTTTCTGAGTTAATGTAGTGAGAGGCAGGGCGATCTTTAAAAAGTTCGAGATGAATCTTCGATAATAACCCGCCAAACCCATAAATGAACAGATCTCAGAGGGTGTAGATGGTGTACTCCAATTTTTGATAGCGGTGACTTTGCTGGATCGACGTGTATACCCTGGTCGTTGATCTAGTGAACCAAGAAATGAACTTCTCTAAGCAAGAATTCACACTTGAAGAATTTAGCATAAAGTTGTTCCTTCTTCAAGAGTTCCAAAATCAGCTTAAGGTGGGTTGTATGATCTTCTTTCATTCGGGAGTAGATCAAGATGTCATCAATGAAGAAAATGAAAAATTTATCCAGGTAGGGTTTGCAGACACGGTTCATGAGGTCCATGAATACTGTAAGTGCATTGGTTAACCCAAAAGGCATAACCATGAACTCGTAGTGTCCATAACGAGTTCCAAAGGTAGTTTTAGGAATGTCCTCTTCATGGACTCGGAGTTGATGATACCCAGATCGGAGATCAATCTTCAAGAAACAAGTTGCTCCTTGAAGTTGATCGAACAGGTCATCGATCCTAGAAAGCATAGTATTGCTTCCTCAAATAGCTACGTTCCTTCATGCAGGAGATGAATTTCAAACCTTTTCATGGTACTCTCCAAAATTTTCAATATCTCACCGGATGGTAGAGGGATACGAATGAGTTTCTCCGAACAGTTGATTTCCACATGATTGTGGGATAGCCAATCCATTCCCACAATGATATCAAAACTCCCAAGAGTGATGGGAATTAGGTCGATGAGAACATGTGATCGTTAAGAGTTAGGGCACAACCTCGAACAACAGAATGCACAATAGTTAGTTTGCCATCGGCTATTTCTATAGTATAAGCAGGTTCAAGAATGGTACGACAAGTTTCAAGTAAAGGTTCAAATTCTAGGGAGACAAAGCTTTTATCCGCTTCGGTATCAAAAAAGATAAAGGCCACGATTATTGATGAGAAACGTACAAGTGACCACGACATTGTCATTTCTAGCCTCGGTTGCTCCTATGGAAAAAGTGCGAGCACGTGCACCTCGGTTATTGTTGTTGAGCTTCGGGCATTGGTTTTTGTAGTGATCAGGAGCACCGCATTCATCACAGGCCCTACCATTGATGAAGGCAGGAGTGGCAGTTTGGGTAGTAGCAGCCTTTTTAGCTACGCGACAAACGTTAGGAAAATGATCAAGCCTTCCACATTTAGTGCACGAACGACATTGAACTGTGGTAGGATGATGGTATTGGCACTTTGCATACAGCGGGTGAGGTCCGCTATATGGCTTCCTGCTAGGTGCAGGTTGAGGTGCCACTTGGGCAACTTGAACAGCTGGGGTAACTATGACAAAGATTTTAGAGGTCTTTTGCTTCTTGTGGCGATACTCAGCCTTTTTCGCCACTTCCTCCTTAACTCTCTTGTCACCTTTCCTGAATAGAACTCCAGACTTAACCAGATCGCATGTTAAGGACACAGATAAATGAATAGCAGCTTCAAGTTTTGTTGGGCTACTACCCATGACAGTACCGCAAATTTGAGGCAGAAGGCCTCCAATATAACGATCAACCATTCGGGTCAAGGGTGTAACCAGATGAGGGACTAGAATGTAGAGTTCATGAAAGCGTGTGGTGTACGCCTCACTCTCCCCACTATCCTAGGTAAGGTCCCCCAGCTCAATCTCTAACTTATTCATCTCATTGCTAGGACATAACTCTTCGATCATAATTTCCTTGAGCTTATCCCAAGTCATAGCAAGAGCTCCTTCCCTACCCCGAATTTTCTTTTCAGCATTCCAATAAATCAATGCCCTCCTTTAGAAGGCACTTGAAGCTTATTTTACCTTAAGTTCATCGGGGCAGTCACTCATCTTAAATGTGTTCTCCATGCCTTCAAACCATTGTAATAGCCCTGTTGCACCTTCAGATCCAAGGTACTTGTGTGGGTTACAAGAGTTGAAGTGCTTGAAAGTATAAACACTCCCACTAGATCCTCTGGTGGAGTTGTTGATTTGAGTGACAATAGTGGGTAAGACCGCAACAAGTTGTTAAGTGAGCAGGGTGTCTATGGCGATGGTTTCGGCGGAGGCTTCACCTTTGTTAGCCATGGTGTTGTATGCTCTTCTTTCGTTCGGGAGTAGATCAAGATGTCATCAATGAAGACAATGACAAATTTATCCAGGTAGGGTTTGCAGACACGGTTCATGAGGTCCATGAACATCGCAAGCGCATTGGTTAACCCAAAAGGCATAACCATGAACTCGTAGTGTCCATAACGAGTTCATGGACTCGGAGTTGATGATACTTAGATCGGAGATCAATCTTCAAGAAACATGTAGCTCCTTGCAGTTGATCGAACAGGTCATCGATCCTAGGTAGCGGGTAACGATTC
Source organism: Smallanthus sonchifolius (assembly GCA_023525975.1). NCBI lineage: Eukaryota > Viridiplantae > Streptophyta > Magnoliopsida > Asterales > Asteraceae > Smallanthus > Smallanthus sonchifolius. The sequence goes on from CM042033.1 coordinate 19,418,183, forward strand.
TTGATGGTAAGCTTGTTTTGTTCACGGTATTCGATTCACATGTGGAAGGACCCATCCTTATTTTTGACAAAGAGATTCGGAGCTCCCCATGGTGAGAAGCTCGGTCTAATGAATCCCTTGTCTAACAGCTCCTGTAGTTGGCTAGAAAGTTCTTGCATCTTAGAAAGGGCTAAGCGGTACGAAGATTTGGCAATGGGGTTAGCTCCTAGTAAAAGATCAATCCGAAATTCAACTTGTCGAGTTGGAGGGAGTCCACGCAAGTCATCAAGGAATACTTTCGGAAAATCTCGGATGATCGGTATGTCTTGTAGTTTCTTTTCTTCAGATTTCTCCACCACATGTGCCAAGAAAGCGTAGTATTTCTTCCTCAAATAGCTATGTGCCTTCATGCAGGAGATGAATTTCAAACCTTTGCATGGTTTCTCTCCAAAATTTTCAATATCTCACCGGATGGTAGAGGGATACGAATGAGTTTCTCCGAACAGTTGATTTCCGCATGATTGTGGGATAGCCAATCCATTCCCACAATGATATCAAAACTCCCAAGAGTGATGGGAATTAGGTCGATGAGAACGTGTGATCGTTAAGAGTTAGGGCACAACCTCGAACAACAGAATGCACAATAGTTAGTTTGCCATCGGCTATTTCTATAGTATAAGCAGGTTCAAGAATGGTACGACAAGTTTCAAGTAAAGGTTCAAATTCTAGGGAGACAAAGCTTTTATCCGCTCCGGTATCAAAAAAGATAAAGGCATAACGATTATTGATGAGAAACTCACAAGTGACCACGACATTGTCATTTCTAGCCTCGGTTGCTCCTATGGAAAAAGTGCGAGCACGTGCACCTCAGTTATTGTTGTTGAGCTTCGGGCATTGGTTTTTGTAGTGATCAGGAGCACCGCATTCATCACAGGCCCTACCATTGATGAAGGCAGGAGTGGCAGTTTGGGTAGTAGCAGCCTTTTTAGCTACGCGACAAACGTTAGGAAAATGACCAAGCCTTCCACATTTAGTGCACGAACGACATTGAACTGTGGTAGGATGATGGTATTGGCACTTTGCATACAGCGGGTGAGGTCCGCTATATGGCTTCCTGCTAGGTGCAGGTTGAGGTGCCACTTGGGCAACTTGAACAACTGGGGTAACTATGGCAAAGATTTTAGAGGTCTTTTGCTTCTTGTGGCGATACTCAGCCTTTTTCTCCACTTCCTCCTTAACTCTCTTGTCACCTTTCCTGAATAGAACTCCAGACTTAACCAGATCGCATGTTAAGGACACAGATAAATGAATAGCAGCTTCAAGTTTTGTTGGGCTACTACCCATGACAGTACCGCAAATTTGAGGCAGAAGGCCTCCAATATAACGATCAACCATTCGGGTCAAGGGTGTAACCAGATGAGGGACTAGAATGTAGAGTTCATGAAAGCGTGTGGTGTACGCCTCACTCTCCCCACTATCCTAGGTAAGGTCCCCCAGCTCAATCTCCAACTTATTCATCTCATTGCTAGGACATAACTCTTCGATCATAATTTCCTTGAGCTTATCCCAAGTCATAGCAAGAGCTCCTTCCCTACCCCGAATTTTCTTTTCAGCATTCCAATAAATCAATGCCCTCCTTTAGAAGGCACTTGAAGCTTATTTTACCTTAAGTTCATCGGGGCAGTCACTCATCTTAAATGTGTTCTCCATGCCTTCAAACCATTGTAATAGCCCTGTTGCACCTTCAGATCCAAGGTACTTGTGTGGGTTACAAGAGTTGAAGTGCTTGAAAGTACAAACACTCCCACTAGATCCTTTGGTGGAGTTGTTGATTTGAGTGACAATAGTGGGTAAGACCGCAGCAAGTTGTTAAGTGAGCAGGGTGGCTATGGCGGTGGTTTCGGCGGAGGCTTCACCTTTGTTAGCCATGGTGTTGTATGCTCTTCTTTCGTTCGGGAGTAGATCAAGATGTCATCAATGAAGACAATGACAAATTTATCCAGGTAGGGTTTGCAGACACGGTTCATGAGGTCCATGAACATCGCAAGCGCATTGGTTAACCCGAAAGGCATAACCATGAACTCGTAGTGTCCATAACGAGTTCATGGACTCGGAGTTGATGATACTCAGATCGGAGATCAATCTTCAAGAAACATGTAGCTCCTTGCAGTTGATCGAACAGGTCATCGATCCTAGGTAGCGGGTAACGATTCTTGATGGTAAGCTTGTTTTGTTCACGGTATTCGATTCACATGTGGAAGGACCCATCCTTATTTTTGACAAAGAGATTCGGAGCTCCCCATGGTGAGAAGCTCGGTCTAATGAATCCCTTGTCTAACAGCTCCTGTAGTTGGCTAGAAAGTTCTTGCATCTTAGAAAGGGCTAAGCGGTACGAAGATTTGGCAATGGGGTTAGCTCCTAGTAAAAGATCAATCCGAAATTCAACTTGTCGAGTTGGAGGGAGTCCACGCAAGTCATCAAGGAATACTTTCAGAAAATCTCGGATGATCGGTATGTCTTGTAGTTTCTTTTCTTCAGATTTCTCCACCACATGTGCCAAGAAAGCATAGTATTTCTCCCTCAAATAGCTACGTGCCTTCATACAGGAGATGAATTTCAAACCTTTGCATGGTTTCTCTCCAAAATTTTCAATATCTCACCGGATGGTAGAGGGATACGAATGAGTTTCTCCGAACAGTTGATTTCCGCATGATTGTGGGATAGCCAATCCATTCCCACAATGATATCAAAACTCCCAAAAGTGATGGGAATTAGGTCGATGAGAACGTGTGATCGTTAAGAGTTAGGGCACAACCTCGAACAACAGAATGCACAATAGTTAGTTTGCCATCGGCTATTTCTATAGTATAAGCAGGTTCAAGAATGGTACGACAAGTTTCAAGTAAAGGTTCAAATTCTAGGGAGACAAAGCTTTTATCCGCTCCGGTATCAAAAAAGATAAAGGCATAACGATTATTGATGAGAAACGTACAAGTGACCACGACATTGTCATTTCTAGCCTCGGTTGCTCCTATGGAAAAAGTGCGAGCACGTGCACCTCAGTTATTGTTGTTGAGCTTCGGGCATTGGTTTTTGTAGTGATCAGGAGCACCGCATTCATCACAGGCCCTACCATTGATGAAGGCAGGAGTGGCAGTTTGGGTAGTAGCAGCCTTTTTAGCTACGCGACAAACGTTAGGAAAATGACCAAGCCTTCCACATTTAGTGCACGAACGACATTGAACTGTGGTAGGATGATGGTATTGGCACTTTGCATACAGCGGGTGAGGTCCGCTATATGGCTTCCTGCTAGGTGCAGGTTGAGGTGCCACTTGGGCAACTTGAACAACTGGGGTAACTATGGCAAAGATTTTAGAGGTCTTTTGCTTCTTGTGGCGATACTCAGCCTTTTTCTCCACTTCCTCCTTAACTCTCTTGTCACCTTTCCTGAATAGAACTCCAGACTTAACCAGATCGCATGTTAAGGACACAGATAAATGAATAGCAGCTTCAAGTTTTGTTGGGCTACTACCCATGACAGTACCGCAAATTTGAGGCAGAAGGCCTCCAATATAACGATCAACCATTCGGGTCAAGGGTGTAACCAGATGAGGGACTAGAATGTAGAGTTCATGAAAGCGTGTGGTGTACGCCTCACTCTCCCCACTATCCTAGGTAAGGTCCCCCAGCTCAATCTCCAACTTATTCATCTCATTGCTAGGACATAACTCTTCGATCATAATTTCCTTGAGCTTATCCCAAGTCATAGCAAGAGCTCCTTCCCTACCCCGAATTTTCTTTTCAGCATTCCAATAAATCAATGCCCTCCTTTAGAAGGCACTTGAAGCTTATTTTACCTTAAGTTCATCGGGGCAGTCACTCATCTTAAATGTGTTCTCCATGCCTTCAAACCATTGTAATAGCCCTGTTGCACCTTCAGATCCAAGGTACTTGTGTGGGTTACAAGAGTTGAAGTGCTTGAAAGTACAAACACTCCCACTAGATCCTTTGGTGGAGTTGTTGATTTGAGTGACAATAGTGGGTAAGACCGCAGCAAGTTGTTAAGTGAGCAGGGTGGCTATGGCGGTGGTTTCGGAGGAGGCTTCACCTTTGTTAGCCATGGTGTTGTATGCTCTTCTTTCGTTCGGGAGTAGATCAAGATGTCATCAATGAAGACAATGACAAATTTATCCAGGTAGGGTTTGCAGACACGGTTCATGAGGTCCATGAACATCGCAAGCGCATTGGTTAACCCGAAAGGCATAACCATGAACTCGTAGTGTCCATAACGAGTTCATGGACTCGGAGTTGATGATACTCAGATCGGAGATCAATCTTCAAGAAACATGTAGCTCCTTGCAGTTGATCGAACAGGTCATCGATCCTAGGTAGCGGGTAACGATTCTTGATGGTAAGCTTGTTTTGTTCACGGTATTCGATTCACATGTGGAAGGACCCATCCTTATTTTTGACAAAGAGATTCGGAGCTCCCCATGGTGAGAAGCTCGGTCTAATGAATCCTTTGTCTAACAGCTCCTGTAGTTGGCTAGAAAGTTCTTGCATCTTAGAAAGGGCTAAGCGGTACGAAGATTTGGCAATGGGGTTAGCTCCTAGTAAAAGATCAATCCGAAATTCAACTTGTCGAGTTGGAGGGAGTCCACGCAAGTCATCAAGGAATACTTTCGGAAAATCTCGGATGATCGGTATGTCTTGTAGTTTCTTTTCTTCAGATTTCTCCACCACATGTGCCAAGAAAGCATAGTATTTCTCCCTCAAATAGCTACGTGCCTTCATGCAGGAGATGAATTTCAAACCTTTGCATGGTTTCTCTCCAAAATTTTCAATATCTCACCGGATGGTAGAGGGATACGAATGAGTTTCTCCGAACAGTTGATTTCCGCATGATTGTGGGATAGCCAATCCATTCCCACAATGATATCAAAACTCCCAAAAGTGATGGGAATTAGGTCGATGAGAACGTGTGATCGTTAAGAGTTAGGGCACAACCTCGAACAACAGAATGCACAATAGTTAGTTTGCCATCGGCTATTTCTATAGTATAAGCAGGTTCAAGAATGGTACGACAAGTTTCAAGTAAAGGTTCAAATTCTAGGGAGACAAAGCTTTTATCCGCTCCGGTATCAAAAAAGATAAAGGCATAACGATTATTGATGAGAAACGTACAAGTGACCACGACATTGTCATTTCTAGCCTCGGTTGCTCCTATGGAAAAAGTGCGAGCACGTGCACCTCAGTTATTGTTGTTGAGCTTCGGGCATTGGTTTTTGTAGTGATCAGGAGCACCGCATTCATCACAGGCCCTACCATTGATGAAGGCAGGAGTGGCAGTTTGGGTAGTAGCAGCCTTTTTAGCTACGCGACAAACGTTAGGAAAATGACCAAGCCTTCCACATTTAGTGCACGAACGACATTGAACTGTGGTAGGATGATGGTATTGGCACTTTGCATACAGCGGGTGAGGTCCGCTATATGGCTTCCTGCTAGGTGCAGGTTGAGGTGCCACTTGGGCAACTTGAACAACTGGGGTAACTATGGCAAAGATTTTAGAGGTCTTTTGCTTCTTGTGGCGATACTCAGCCTTTTTCTCCACTTCCTCCTTAACTCTCTTGTCACCTTTCCTGAATAGAACTCCAGACTTAACCAGATCGCATGTTAAGGACACAGATAAATGAATAGCAGCTTCAAGTTTTGTTGGGCTACTACCCATGACAGTACCGCAAATTTGAGGCAGAAGGCCTCCAATATAACGATCAACCATTCGGGTCAAGGGTGTAACCAGATGAGGGACTAGAATGTAGAGTTCATGAAAGCGTGTGGTGTACGCCTCACTCTCCCCACTATCCTAGGTAAGGTCCCCCAGCTCAATCTCCAACTTATTCATCTCATTGCTAGGACATAACTCTTCGATCATAATTTCCTTGAGCTTATCCCAAGTCATAGCAAGAGCTCCTTCCCTACCCCGAATTTTCTTTTCAGCATTCCAATAAATCAATGCCCTCCTTTAGAAGGCACTTGAAGCTTATTTTACCTTAAGTTCATCGGGGCAGTCACTCATCTTAAATGTGTTCTCCATGCCTTCAAACCATTGTAATAGCCCTGTTGCACCTTCAGATCCAAGGTACTTGTGTGGGTTACACGAGTTGAAATGCTTGAAAGTACAAACACTCCCACTAGATCCTCTGGTGGAGTTGTTGATTTGAGTGACAATAGTGGGTAAGACCGCAGCAAGTTGTTAAGTGAGCAGGGTGGCTATGGCGGTGGTTTCGGCGGAGGCTTCACCTTTGTTAGCCATGGTGTTGTATTATCTTCTTTCGTTCGGGAGTAGATCAAGATGTCATCAATGAAGACAATGACAAATTTATCCAGGTAGGGTTTGCAGACACGGTTCATGAGGTCCATGAACATTGCAAGCGCATTGGTTAACCCGAAAGGCATAACCATGAACTCGTAGTGTCCATAACGAGTTCATGGACTCGGAGTTGATGATACTCAGATCGGAGATCAATCTTCAAGAAACATGTAGCTCCTTGCAGTTGATCGAACAGGTCATCGATCCTAGGTAGCGGGTAACGATTCTTGATGGTAAGCTTGTTTTGTTCACGGTATTCGATTCACATGTGGAAGGACCCATCCTTATTTTTGACAAAGAGATTCGGAGCTCCCCAAGGTGAGAAGCTCGGTCTAATGAATCCCTTGTCTAACAGCTCTTGTAGTTGGCTAGAAAGTTCTTGCATCTTAGAAAGGGCTAAGCGGTATGAAGATTTGGCAATGGGGTTAGCTCCTAGTAAAAGATCAATCCGAAATTCAACTTGTCGAGTTGGAGGGAGTCTAGGCAAGTCATCAAGGAATACTTTCGGAAAATCTCGGATGATCGGTATGTCTTGTAGTTTCTTTTCTTCAGATTTCTCCACCACATGTGCCAAGAAAGCATAGTATTTCTTCCTCAAATAGCTATGTGCCTTCATGCAGGAGATGAATTTCAAACTTTTGCATGGTTTCTCTCCAAAATTTTCAATATCTCACCGGATGGTAGAGGGATACGAATGAGTTTCTCCGAACAGTTGATTTCCGCATGATTGTGGGATAGCCAATCCATTCCCACAATGATATCAAAACTCCCAAGAGTGATGGGAATTAGGTCGATGAGAACGTGTGATCGTTAAGAGTTAGGGCACAACCTCGAACAACAGAATGCACAATAGTTAGTTTGCCATCGGCTATTTCTATAGTATAAGCAGGTTCAAGAATGGTACGACAAGTTTCAAGTAAAGGTTCAAATTCTATGGAGACAAAGCTTTTATCCGCTCCGGTATCAAAAAAGATAAAGGCATAACGATTATTGATGAGAAACGTACAAGTGACCACGACATTGTCATTTCTAGCCTCGGTTGCTCCTATGGAAAAAGTACGAGCACGTGCACCTCGGTTATTGTTGTTAAGCTTCGGGCATTGGTTTTTGTAGTGATCAGGAGCACCGCATTCATCACAGGCCCTACCATTGATGAAGGCAGGAGTGACAGTTTGGGTAGTAGCAGCCTTTTTAGCTACGCGACAAACGTTAGGAAAATGACCAAGCCTTCCACATTTAGTGCACGAACGACATTGAACTGTGGTAGGATGATGGTATTGGCACTTTGCATACAGCGGGTGAGGTCCGCTATATGGTTTCCTGCTAGGTGCAGGTTGAGGTGCCACTTGGGCAACTTGAACAGCTGGGGTAACTATGGCAAAGATTTTAGAGGTCTTTTGCTTCTTGTGGCGATACTCAGCCTTTTTCGCCACTTCCTCCTTAACTCTCTTGTCACCTTTCCTGAATAGAACTCCAGACTTAACCAGATCGCATGTTAAGGACACAGATAAATGAATAGCAGCTTCAAGTTTTGTTTAGCTACTACCCATGACAGTACCGCAAATTTGAGGCAGAAGGCCTCCAATATAACGATCAACCATTCGGGTCAAGGGTGTAACCAGATGAGGGACTAGAATGTAGAGTTCATGAAAGCGTGTGGTGTACGCCTCACTCTCCCTACTATCCTAGGTAAGGTCCCCAAGCTCAATCTCCAACTTATTCATCTCATTGCTAGGACATAACTCTTCAATCATAATTTCCTTGAGCTTATCCCAAGTCATAGCAAGAGCTCCTTCCCTACCCCGAATTTTCTTTTCAGCATTCTAATAAATCAATGCCCTCCTTTAGAAGGCACTTGATGCTTATTTTACCTTAAGTTCATCGGGGCAGTCACTCATCTTAAATGTGTTCTCCATGCCTTCAAACCATTGTAATAGCCCTGTTGCACCTTCAGATCCAAGGTACTTGTGTGGGTTACAAGAGTTGAAGTGCTTGAAAGTACAAACACTCCCACTAGATCCTCTGGTGGAGTTGTTGATTTGAGTGACAATAGTGGGTAAGACCGAAGCAAGTTGTTGAGTGAGCAGGGTGGCTATGGAAGTGGTTTTGGCGGAGGCTTCACCGATGTTAGCCATGGTGTTATCAGGATCACGAAGAGGAGGCATTCTAAGTTGGTAGTTAGGATAGACATTCAAGAAATAAAAGTGACAATATTTGTAAATAAAATTACCCAGTCATTAATATTAATGTCTTACAAGATAAATAAAACATATATTTAAAACGTATATGTTGAATTACAAATGAAATATAAAGTCATAACTGACTAGTCAAAATTCAAGATTCGGATGAATGATACTAGTGGGACGTGTTTTAGCCTATAAGTGAGCACTCACTCCAAGTGTCCCTAGGTAAGTGCGACTCATAACGAACGTGCCTCACTTTCCTTTCCCAAGACCCCTAGTGTACATGCGCTCACCCTTCCAGATTACACGTGTCTCTAGTATCACTATCCAAGCCTTTGATATTGATGAGAATATTTTAGATTAGGCCTTGCCCAAGAGTTGGATTCAGCTTCACAAGACAGCTTTCTTTTCTTGAACGGGAGTTAGGCCTCATAAATGGTTCCAACATGGATCTCTTGGTCTTCGGATTCCAAATCGCTTGATATGTTGATTACTTCAGGCTTCGGTGCGGGCCGGCTTGTCACAACGGAGATTAACTCGGGCTTGACATTATGTTTCGAGGGTAGCAGGCTTCCAGAGAAAGATGATCGTGGTGAGATTAGCCTACTCCAACTAATTAGGCTTTGGGACCCATCATCGGAAATAAGGCTTGAATTGCTAGAGATGTCAGTAGAGTACGACCACATACTAAAGATATGAGAGTTAGTGGATTAGAATCACATAAGCATATAAGTTTCAAAGGGGAGCTTAGGTTATAGTCTAGGCCAAATAGTTGCTTAATTCTCTATAACCTGGCTCTGATACAAATCTGTCACACCCTAACCGTGCATCTTAACCACGGGTGCGACTTAATTGATAAAAGAACACAATGGAATAAAGATATTTACTATTAAAGTTTCATAATATTTAAAACCCAATTAAATAAGTTTCGAATTAAACCAAACAGATAACATGTTCAAAAGACAAGCAACTTAAAATAAAATTCTTCAATTGATATCTAGGCAAATTCAATGTGATCTTGACTTGACCAATCACGAGCCTAATCACCTGAAACATGTACAAAAAACAAGTGTCAACTAAAAATAGTTGGTGAGAAATCACAGGTTTAATAAAAGTATAAGTTTGGCAAAGGTAACAATTCATATTTCAAGTTCATCAAATAGCACGTAAAATAAGACAAACACATGATTAGCAAATCAAACCTAAAATGATGAGTAACGAATAAGTGGTACAACTCGCAAGTTGCACTGATAACGAATAAGATGTCCAACCAAAAGTTGTCCATAAAGTATATGCGGTTTCGATCCTATGGCCCATATTTGTACTACCGTTGGCTTGAAAGTTTCAAGTTAAGGATTTGCATGTTTAACGTTTATCATGTTGTGTTCATTTATTCACACACATATAATATTCACTTGTTTTAGAATTTTTTGAAAAAGAACGTGTTTTAATGCGTGCCAACGCGTACATGTTTTCCCCAAAACGATTTGAATAAAGTGGGGATATGAAGTCTCACCTTAAAAGCTAGACAAGATAAGAGACTAGAACAAATAGACGAGGTGAATCACAGACCAGACCCTAAACAATTAAATAAACTATTTTTAGGGTAGGTTCGATGGTTATGAGTATTAGATAGGCGGTTCGGGTCATAAGGTTATGAATTATATGCAAAAATAGAGTTCTAGTTGATTTTCATATTTGGACAGCAAAGTAGCTGAATAGAAATGTGCTTGTTAAAAATATGAAACGACGTCCTACAGGGGATTATTTTAAGTCGTTCCGAAGAAGTTTCATTTAGAAAGTTATTTTATTTGAGACTCGGATCATAGCCAAAACAGTCCAACAAGACAGAAGGTACTGAAAAAGGTTTCTGTCCCGTTTTGGCTACTACCAAGTCATACTTTTAAATTAGAAAACGAGTCAATTATGGTTGGAAAGGAAATTCAACGAACTACGTCGTGGAATTTGATTTTACTCAGTTTTGTTTAATTATGATCAAGTTATGCCCAGTTAAAATCAGCACAGTTTCTGTCCAAAATCAACGGTTGCACTTAAGTGGTCCGTTTAGGGTTTTAAGATTACCAAACGTGCAAATAAAAATTAGGCGAATGTTATTATGTTATTATAATAGATAATATAATCATATTAGGTTAGCCAAAATGTCCCGTGTCACCGGTCTAGCCATGATATTCACAGAAGCGTTTTGGAGAATCACATAATGCAATCGGCATAGCCGACACGAGCAAGCAGATTCTATGTTTAAATTAGCGTGTGAGTTTATATAAGTGATAATACATAATTGTTAACATGTTTTATTTTATCAAGAATATACTAAAGCATCGGCAGAGCCACTTTTGCAATAGTTGTCTTGAGGATTCACAGATTGCGACGGCATAGCCGCCATTGCAAACGGGATCCTTTGTTTGATTGTTGGTGATGTTAGCTTGATTTATTAGTTTGATTAAGATTATTAAAGGGTTTTTAGGGCAGAGGTTTCACATGATCAAGTGATCATGGATAGAAAATAGAAAAAGATTGAGGGGATGAAGAAAGAATGAAATAAAAAGACGGTATTGAACTTCAGAGGGTTACTTACTTGTTTGATCTTCAAAATTTTGGAATCCTCTAAGGGATTTTTGAAATCTTCAAGGTTGGGAAGGGATTTCATAACTTAGGAGGGTTTGGGAGTGTTTGAGGGAGAATTAGCAAAGAAAACAAGATCATAAGCCTCCTATTTATACTAATGGTTGAAGGGGTGTAAATATGGAATGTCTTGGAAAGCAATTTAGGGTTTTAGGGGCCTCAAATCTGTGAAATTTTCCTCAATGGGGCTGGGTTTTTGTGATTTCTTGCTTGGGCTAGGTCCAAGAGTAGGTGGGTTGGGTCCTAGCTTGACACGGCTGACTGCGCGCATTCAAAAATTGCGATTTTAAGCATTTCTAAGCGAAATTGGCAAATGTTTTCAACATTAAAGTTGATTTTCATAACAAAAAGAGTATGTTTAGCTAAAAACATTTAAGTTAAAGTTACGTTATTTGCATATGGTAGTTGGCGATCGTTGGGCGAGAAAACAGACTTTTTGATCGTTTTCTGAATTTCAAGATTTATTTAAGGAAAGTTTTGCGTACAAACTTTGTTTTAATTAAAGAAATGAATATGTTAAACCTTTAAAAAATAAATTAATGTCATGTTAAACGAATTTGTCGGTTGTGGACGGTACGTAGTTAACGACGGTTTAAAATGCGAACGATCACATGAAAGTACTAAATAGTACTTTTATACACCAATTCACATTGAATGAGTTGTAAGAACATGTTTGAGATGTATGGGGGTGGTTTATGTGTATTTAATGTGTCATAAATATCAATTAAGTCTACGTGCGATCCATGAATCAATCACAGATAAGTATAAGTCTTTGAAATCAAGCATAAACGTAATGTTTCACATGTGAACTAGTATTGTAACAATGTATGAATAGGATTTCAAGTAAAATGAAATGTCATGTGGATTTTCATTGATAAATCTAGAACGAGTACAAGTAGTGAAAATAAGAAGTGTCACAATTCAAACCTTAGAGGGCATGCTGCGAGCTTGTGTGATCGATTTCGGTAACACTTGGGAATCTCACCTGCCTTTGGTGGAGTTCTCATACAATAACAGTTATCATACAAACATCAAGGCGGCACCGTTCGAGGCATTATACGAACGTAAATGCCGATCTCCTATCTGTTGGGCTGAATTTAGGGATAGCCAACTTACAGGCCCTGAACTTGTATTCGAAACCTCTGAAAAGATTGTTCAAAATTCGAAACCGTATGGCGGCAGCTCGTGATCGTCAATAGAGCTATGCCAATAAGCGTCGTAAGCCATTAGAATTTCAAGTAGGCGATATGGTCCTATTGAAAGTCTCACCTTGGAAAGGAGTGATTCACTTCCGGAAACGAGGCAAACTTAACCCTCGTTATGTTGGACCGTTCAAGATAGTGAAGAGAATTGGCCCGGTAGCGTACCAACTGGACCTACCTGAAGGACTGAGTGGTGTACACAACGTCTTTCATGTCTCGAACTTGAAGAAATGTCTACCAGACGAGACACTCGCGGTACCTCTTGAGAAACTACACATCGATTAACAATTGTGGTTCGTTGAAGAACCGGTAGAAATCATGGATAGGGAAGTCAAAAAGCTCAAACATAGTGAGATCCCTATGGTCAGAGTTCGTTGGAACTCGAAACGCGGACCGGAATTTGCATTGGAGCGCGAGGATCAGATGATGCCCAACTATCCTCATCTGTTCAAGCACTCCGCGTCAATCTCTTAAGGTACTATTCTAATTTTTTAGATGAAAATTCTTTTAACTAGTGAATGATGTGACACTCAGAAAAAAAAATTATTTTAATTTTTGGGACGAAAATTCTTTCAACTAGGGGATGATTTGACATCCAACAAATTCCCGTTAACCAAATCCTGTTAAAATCTAACCTATCTAACCCTATCTCTAACTAGGGGATGACGTGACATCCGAAAATTCTTTCAACTAGGGGATGATGTGACATCCGACAAATTCCCGTTAACCAAATCCTGTTAAAATCTAACCTATCTCTAACTCCAGGGACTATTTCTATCATTTCTCGAACCCAAATTCACATAAACAACAAGGACTAATTGTGCATTTAACCAAAACTTAATTATGTTGACTTTAGAAGTCAAAATCAAGAGTTTGGTGTTCCGATTGACTTTTGAAAGTCAAACAACTTGTTCTTAACCCAATCTAAAACCCTAAGGACTAGTTCTGCCTAATTCCTAAACTCTAACATATGAAACTACAGGGGCTAAACATGTAATTAACTCATTATCAATTCCTGTTGACTTTGAGAGTCAAACCCGTCGTCTTGGATCCAAAATTCGAACACCTCAACTGAAATTCGTTGCAATGCGTAACCGTTATACTTGATCAGACCATTATCGACCATTAATAAGGCTTTAAACCGCGGACATTAATTCAAATTAAACTCTAATTATGAGTAGTTAAGTCCTACCCGCCGACCCTCGCGTCTAAGACCATCAATTCGATCGTTCGGTTTGTTATTCCCATAATCAAGCATCTGCGCACATCAAACGAACATCCCTAAACCTGTTGCACCATCCTCTGTGATCGGAGACACAGCCGTGAACGCCAGAGAGTGGTCAGGGGAGCCGCGACTGAATTTTAGTTGATATCCAAACTTCTGTTATCATCTCAGGTAATTAAATTCACCATTAGCTTCGTTTCCACCTCTAATTCAAAAGCCCTATGCTAATTGGGGCGTACATTGTCAAATTCAACTTCAACCGATTCTAGGGTTCATCCCAAACACGGTTTAATCAAATACAGGTCTAGACATGTTTTAAATCTAATTAATATATATTAATAGTTTCGCTATACATCACCCTTTGAAAACCCCATGATTTCAGCAACTGTTATTACAAGTCTCGATCAAATTGAATCACTGTTCTTAAACTAGGGTTTTGGTTTCTAAAATACGTAATTAACAACTTTAAACTGGTTGGTTTTGCAATTAAATTCTCCCACGGGTTCGAAATACCTCGATCATCAAAACCCCTATATCATTTGTGTCAATTATAATCGATTTTCGTAGATTTAGGGGTGTGGGAATTTGGTTCGGCTTCGGTGGGAGGAAGATCCACTAGGTTTGTATGTTTAAACTTATTGGATCTGGGTTTGTACGCGATGACCCTAGCGGGCGTGGTGGTAGAGCAGTTGACTCGCACGCAGGAGACCCGGGCTTGAGTCCACTCTCCTGTATCTCTTTTTTTGGGTGCTTTTCCACTATTTTACATTTATAAAAATAATCCCTATATTATTATATTATTATATAAATGTGTTTTAGCCCGGGAAAACCACCCGTAGGCTCGAGTTTGGTTTATAACCCATTTTCATTAGAAATACAAACTTTTAAAATAATATATTTATATTATTTTCAAACCTCGACCTCGAATAAATAATATATTTATATTATTTTCAACTCGTGGCTCTAATTAAAAATAATATATATTTATATATTATTTTCGCCACGTTTATGAACTCTATGAAACGTTTCAAACAAATAAATAACAATTTATTTATATTATTATCCACGTTGTTATGATCCGGATAAAAATAATAGTTTTATTATTTTGTCACACATTTTAAAATGATCATGTTATTTCTCTAAAAAAAATATATTAATTATATTATTTTCCTAGCCATTATTTTAATGATACAAACGCACGAATGTATTTATTTAATATTTAAAATTATTCATAATTAGAGACCTTCGAGATGTAACGTAGTTATCTTAATAAATATATTAAGAAACCCTTAATCTCGTGGACACGTTCGTCTACTCATTGGTCCTTAAAATGTTTTAAGACGTTCTAATCTTCCGTGTCATCATCACAAATCTCATGTGTCCCTAATTGTTATGTTTATGATTCTAGGGCATACGTAAGCCGTTGCAGGCTAACACTTGTGTACCAAATCCCATACTAGTGAGGAGCTATCCTCTACTCGTACACAACTCAGATGAATTTCACGGCCCCTTTTACTGTTTTAAATTGGGGGAGAAAACATGCACACAAATAAACAACATCTTTTACTTGTTTTCCCATTGGTGAGAAATATGCAAGCAAGCAATCATACTTTTACTTGTTTTCCCGTGGGGGAGAAACAAGTACGCAAACAAACGTTATTTTACATGTTTTTTCCCGTTGGGGGAGAAAACATGACGCAAACTATTTTGATTATTGTAATTCATATGTTATCACTGTTGAGGCTAAGCGTAACACACTATCATTGAAAAGTCCTCACACACTTCGGACCGTTAATATGGATTTAGCGAGGGAATGTTTGGTAGTACTAATGGGTTTGACAAACCCCACCCGCGTTAGTCGCGCTAACTCGATTGGAGGTCGAACGGGTGAAATATTGGCCTAAACACATTAGTCAGAGTTGATAGACCTGGCTAGAGGTAAACAAACAAACACACTGTCAGCTTCGGTTGTGAGCGCTTTAGTAAGATATGAACATAGGCTAGCTACCTATTGATACACATATTGAATGTACATAATCTGGTACACGCTACTTACAAACTAAAACCTGTGAACTCACCAACCTAGTGTTGACACTTTTTCTTACATGTTTTTCTCAGGTCGCTAAGTTCAGGTGCACACTAGGGCATGCATGGAGTCTTGTTAGATTTTCAAGCTTTGATAAAATGTTGTTCATGCTTTCTTTTTAGACTTGACTCGGGCGCATTGTTTGCGCGTTTACTACTCTATTTAACGCTTTCGCATTTACTTTTAACTTTTATGATATTTCATTTTTGTCCCATATAGTGTAGTTTAATGTAACTAATGACTGATATCCTGGTTTGTCACATGCCAAACGGTAAAACTCCGTTAGTGGATTTTGGGGTTGTGACACTTACCTCAGCACTATCTTCTGTAATTTAAAGACGTAAGGCTTGAAATCGGACTGCTAAACGCGTATCGGAACCTTGGCATGAACTTCTAGGTTAACTATGTGTATTTGATGGTGAAATGGATGTGTTTTTGTGTCTCAAAAGATCTGGGATTTTATTTCTATTTATAGGCCATCATCGGACCCGTAGCGGACCGTTAACACATAGTGTAGCGGTCCGTCACCCCTTATAGCGGCTTAATTGGCGTAGCGCCCACGTAGCGGACCGTCCCTTAGGGTGGTAGCGGTCCGCCACCCAATGGGTTTCAGCGAGTCACAGGACACGCGTCACATGCTCATTGTTCGGGTCTACTTTCCGGCTAGCGGATCGTTAGCCAAAGGCTTAGTGGTCCGCCACAGGGCTGAGTCATCAGACACGCGTCTGATGATGTGGTATTCCCTCATTATTGCCTTTCTCTCCACGTAGCGGACTGCACGGACCTTGGTAGCGATCCGCTACCAGCCAGCTTTCAAAATTTTATATTTTAAATCCTCCAACTTTGGAATAATTGTAATTCAACCCCTAAACTTCATTTCTTAGTATCTTTAGCCCTTATATTCCATAGGAAACTTCAAGGTGTTACGCTATCCCACCTGTTTCCATGTGAGAATAATCTGAGCCTTTTCATGAGCATTACTATCATCATATTTTCGTATGCTCTTCCGTTTGGTAAACTGAGTATTTTTCGATCGGATTTTATGTATAATTAGAACTTGTGTGACTTATACATATCAAGACCATGAACTAGTAGAAGTATGAAAGTGATTGAGGCACCTAGGACTTTATTACCCTTATATATTATCCTTAAACCCAAAAATCCCAAACATATTATCCGCCTAGATAGCCCTTTGAGCCTTAGCCTTTTCTTTTCTACTACCCACATTTATCAACCAACCAGCTTTTCGTAAACTTTGGTTATTGGCAGGATGTCTTAAAAATGGGAAAATTCTTATGTCGTTATTTCAAGTTCATTACCATTGAGGCAATTTTGAAAAGAATCTGTTTTACTCAGAAGAATTGGAGTATACAAGAAGGTGGATGTATTAGGAAGAAACAACCGAAATATCTGCAAGTAATTTATGGAAAATATTATTTCAAGGAAATTGAAGAAAAAGAATTATTGAAGAATTTGTCTTGATACAAAAAGAAAAGAAAAAAATAGAAAAAGAAGAAAATAAAAAGAAAGAGAGAAGTGGGTCCTTTGACCTTAAAGAACTGGATATGCATTCTTTTGATTTTAATTTGCTTTTCTGCCTTCATTTTGCAAAGCCTGAATTATCGCCCGAACTCCGAGAGAAAGTTTTCAAAGCAACAAGTGATGTAAGAAAACGGTGGCGTAAGCAAGAACAATTGCCACCATTCTGCGGCTTGTCAAAAAGTGCCGCCAAAAGAAACGACAAATGTGTGAATTGTGGCAACTAGAGCCACGATGGAAAGTGTAGCAAGAATCAAACTCATTCCCAGCATGAGTATACGCATCTGATTAAAGTATGAGCTGTTAGGCTACAAGCCGAAGGAACCATACGAAAAGGCAGTAATGTGTACTACGAAGTGAGGGAAGAATTGAGGAAGATAATAGATCTTGGTCTTAACAATCTAACCATAAACGAGCCCTTAGATTAGTTATACCCTCATGATCTAAGTACTGTAGAGGGACCTGATAGTATTTTCCATTTTAAGCCAGCAAGCCGTAGCTGTGTGTTCCACTATAACTGCAGCCCTTCAAAACCCTTTTAAAATCCCTAAAAATACAAAAAGATTTTCGTTTTCACCCCTTATTTTTATTTTAGCCACATTACAACCATTTTAAAGTTCTCTTGATTAATGCATACTACTTAGTTAGTTCGTGGAGATTTGATTTGCATACAAGCTTGAGTGTTCCACTTAACTTATATTATCTATACATATATAACCCTAGAGTTGAGTGAACATTGTGAGGAGTGAGAGATTATGCATAATTAAAGTTCTAGTAGGCTTGCCATAGATTCCATCTTAGAAAAATACAAAAATAGAATAAGCAACTCAAGAGTTATCCTAGGGCTTCCAACTACTTGGAACTCCATTACCATCTATAAAGTTTTTAGTTATGGATATGATTATACATGAGTTTGCTTGAGGACAAACAAAGTTTAAGTGCGGGGTATTATGATATGCCCTAAATTATACATGTTTTGCATGCATAATAATCCCCATATTATGGTACTAATCAAACAAAAGCCTTGCAATTGATACTTAATGCGTTAATATTTCATAATTGCAGGTTATTCAGTGCGTAAGAGAAACAAAGCAAAAACCAGCTTAAAACATGAAGAAATCAAGCTTTTGGAGGACCAAACCCGAACTTTGACCCCCAAGAAGTCAAACCAGGTCAACACAAGTCAACAAGCAGATAAAAGACAAAGCAAGAGAGCAGAAAGGGGGATGCACGGTCATGCAATCCCTTTCTTGCTCTCGAAGGACCCAGTAAAATGTCCCTTATACCCTTTTTGATTCCCGAGGTGTTTGCACGCCCGTGTATTGCTCATTTTGAGGCCTATAAATAAATGACTTGGGTTCTTTTTTCCACACACCTTAAAACACCCAACCAGAGTTAAAGAAAGTTCGTTTCTGTAGTCTAGAGTAGAGATTAGAGAGGCTCCTCATCTTTCTCCACTATAGGGGAGCCTACGAAACTCAGCGTTATGACAGTTAGTATGGCCATTTGTGCTAAACTCTTTGTATTGCTAGGATGAAGATGATGTTTGGTGCATGTTAATGGTTGACGTATTAATCTAGTGGTATGTTTATGTCTTTAATTATTCGTTCTTAAAACCACCATTTGGTGGGTTTTTAATATTGTCTAAATTCGTCTTTATATTTGTGAGTGTTCTTGATTTTAAAGTGTAAGATCGTAAAACTTTTTTAATCAAACTTCCTTTGAAGCTTGAACATCTTTATACAAGCAGAGATTGATAAGCCAAGGCTTGGTCAACATTAGTAAGGTCGTACGTCTTTATACGAACTTATTATGGGACCAAGAACTGTTGAACTCATGTTGGGAACGGTACGTCTTTATACTCGGTCCCATTGTTACACCGCCTCCCGGTGAACAAAGTATAACCACCTATTTAACTTCAATACAAAGCATTTACATTCGATGTCTTAAACCAACACGGAGATGGCAATTCAAAGGGTTGAGGGTAACTGTTGTGCCTAACGGGAGGCACTACTATTTTAATTTAAAGATTTTAATTCGTGAATCAAATGTCGTGAGGACGAGGCTCTAGCGGTGACCCGGGTCACAAGTTTGTAATAGTCATATCACTGGATTAGTCAACTTAACATTATCACGTACCAAGCTGATTTAAAGCCCGAAGCAATACTTTTTGTGATCTGATCGTTTCCGAGATATTTACTTTCTTGTTATTTACTGTTCTGTTCATTACATTTCTGTTACACACATCACGCACGTTTTTACTTTTCTATTAACAAGCACACAAAACTCACTCAATAATTAAATCGGCTAAACGATAACAATGGTTGAGTATTGGAACTCGACCGTGTCCATTGGTTCGATACTTAGTTCTTACCTAAACTATATTACGTTGTGATAGGTACTCTTGCCTATTGTTTGTGTTTTTAAGTTAAAGTAATTATCATTTTATAAATTTAAAACCTGATCTCATAAAACCATCATAAAAATATATTATATTTTTATATATTAGAAACGACACATCATCAACCATTTCATTCTCATTTTTATCACAAAAAGATGCTACATTTTTCTAAAGTTAATCAAATCGTTCAAGCCTAAACGTTTGTAATTGTTGCTTCGTTGCGTTAACCATCCCAACTGCATTCACTATATTTTGATCCTTTCTTTGAAGAGTTTGAGACAATGCATTAGTAACCCCCAAGACGTGCTTCATCAAGTGTAATAATATGCAAAATCATATGACTTCATGTGTCCAAATTCCATTTGTTTGTCTTTGTTGAACATTAATGAGACTAGAATTACGAATATATTCAAGCACTACAATAATCGATGGAAATAGTTTAACCAAATGCACAAGTGTTTTATGATGTGAACTCCATCGTGTATCTCCAGCTCTAGCAAGAGAAAGTTCTTTATTTAAACCGCTCGCGGTTTCAACTTCTTCACGACCTATTGCTTCTTTCAATACATCTTTTTGACTTTCTCGAATCATATCTATTCATTTGCAAGATACACAAACCACATTTGTTAAATTCGATACCACTTCAAAAATTTTCAAATATCATCATGTTTGTTTGCTAGGACCACAACAACTAGTTGAAGTTGGTGGGAAAAACAGTGTATGAAATAAGCTGAAAAATTTTCTTTCAGAATTAAAGCTATCAATCCATTAAATTCACCCGCCATGTTGCTTGCACCATCATATCCTTGACCTCTTACTTTCGTCAAACTCAAATTATATCTAGAAAATAACTCATCAATAGCATATTTAAGAAAAAAAAAGCATATTTAAGAGATAATGAAGTTGTTTTCTTGACATGAACAAGGCCAATAAATCGCTCTTTAACAAGTCCCAATTTGTCAACATATCTCAACACCACCGCCGTTTGTTCCTTTTTAGAACAATCCCTCGACTCATCAACTAATATAGAAAATACATCATCGCCAAGTTCTTCAAAAATATGTTTTAGAACTTCTTAGGCAAAACAATTAGTGACTTCTTTCTGGATTTATGGAGAAGTCATTTCGCTATTCTTCGGAGCATTTTCTAATATAACTTTATCAATGGATTCATTCACCTCCCCCAATAATTTTAGCAACTCCAAGAAAAGTTTTTTATTCAAGGATTTTCATACTCACCATGACCACGAAAAGGTAATGCACCATTATGTAATGCTTTAGAAACAATGACAGTAACATGTAATCGGATCCTATACTCACTCTTTTGCTTTTAAGTTTTCTTTTCAAATGCAACATGTACAAATTGATTTTGTCTAAGTAAATATTCACACTTTTTAACGGCCTTGTTCTGAAAACTATTTTTATCACCAACATGCGCTTTAAGTCTATCTTTTTTGTTCCAATAATAATAGCCATCACTAACAAATGAATCTTTTTTTACCAATTTCCTTGAATAAATAATAAAACAAGCAATAGATTTGATCCGTTTTTCACTATATTCCAACCAAGTTGGATATGATTCAAACCACTTCACACTAAACCGTCTATCAACACCACACAAATTTCGTATTGGAAAATCATGGCTTTTTGGTTGACATGGACCTCTAGTCAAATATTCTCGTCTAACTTCGTTTTTTTATTAGGATGATAAAATGAAATTGGTTTCCTTTCAGAAGGATCTCATGGAAGATCATATAAATCAATTTTCTCCGGTTTACTATTCGAAGATGAAGAATCAAAGGCTGTTGACTTTCTCTTTAGGAATCGTTCAAGAACCTCTAATCAAGTAAAAAATAACTAAAATTAATAATCCTATAACTATATAAAGTATCATACCTTTAATCAAGTATAAAATCAACTAAAATTAATAATCCTATAACTCTATAAGGTATCATACCTTTAATCAAGTATAAAATCAACTATAAAATCAACTATAAAAACAACTACAATTAATAATCCTATAACACATAATTCAAGTATAAAATCACATAACTTTAATTAAATATTCATGTCTAATTTCAATTTTAAAGATTGAAGAATACCTAACCTTTACTCATGTTTGGTTTAATCGTCCTTGGGCTTGACTAATGACTAGTCTAATTGGATCGGTTTAATAGACCATCGCCGATTGATCATTGAGAAGAAGGTGATCGACGTTTACCTTCCAAGGCTGCCATTGTGAACTCAAAAGAAGGCATAAGCGATTGACGATTGATGATAACTCAGAATAAGCGACCTTTTTTAATTTAGGTTAAATAATTGACATGTGCCTATAATGGTTATTGCCTTATTGGGTTAAAAATTTAAAAATGAAACATGAGCCTTTAATATTTTAAAGTCCATTATTAAAAATTAAGTAATTGGGCTTAATTTTTAAACTATATATTTTTTTAGTATGTAAAACGTTTAGATAACTTTTTTCTTTAATAAAAAAATATATATATATTTTTCATGCCAATGGGGTCAATATTTTCTTTATAAAACTAACGGTGTCAATCATGAAAAAACAATGATGTCGCCCAAAATTTTCCTATTACTCGTTACATATGAGACGCGAAAATCACGGAACATGATCGTATATGAAGCAGTTTAACTAAAGCAATCAAACTGCTTAAGAACGATTAGTTAATCAATGTCTCAAAAGGTTCAAGAACAAAGTTCTTATAAGTTTAAATTCAATCAAAAAATGATAATAAACGTTCGCCAAACCCTATATTTATACTAGTTCCTAACAACCTAAAGATAATGATAAACTAAAAAAAGATAAACTAAAAAAGATAGTTAAAGAAATAAATATTCAAATTCAAACTTAAATCGTAGATAATCTTGAACCCATGCATCGTTATCTGTATCAGTCTATATGTTAACTCAATTTATGTAGGTATTATGGGTTCGTGTATATGATGTGGCTTAGATTCTCTAACAATCGTGATAGTTCATTTTCAGATTGAATTATTTCTGTGATATACATATAATTCAATCGGTTAAGAATCGGAGATTCAAGAACGAATATGTGAAAATCTGTTAGGAATTTCATGTGTCTTACAAAGACCAAATTCACATGTATTTAAGGGGTAAACAGATACACCGGAACGTTATGACGGATATTGGCTGAAAACCGTCACAACCGTCAATCCATAACTTCTAAGTCATTCTACTTCGGAGATGCAATCTACTCCGAAGAGGCAATATACTTCGGAGAGACAAACTTACTCAGCCAGGAGGAGCAAACTTACTCAGGATGAGCAATCTGGTCCGGAGGACCAACTTTTAGCAGTTTTCACTTCTAAACTCAGTTCTCCATGTATAACAAAACATGCAAAATAAATATTTCCATGCTGACTGATATGCTTTAAATTATACATGATTTGCATGCATAATAATCCCCATATTATGGTACTAATTGAATAATAACCTTGAAATTGATACTTAAAACGTTAATATTTTATAATTGCAGGTTATTCGATGTCCTGAGATAAACAAAGCTAAAACCAGTCAAAAACACTGAGAAATCAAGTTTCTAAAAAGGATCATTCCCGAGCTTTGATCCCCTAAGAAGTCAACCAAGGTCAACGAAAGTCAAACAAGCAGCTAAAAGACAAATCTGGTAGTCAGGGGGCAATGCACGGGCGTGCATTCCCAAACCTTGCTCCCCAAGCTCCAGTACATTGTCCTTTATACCCTAATTGATTCCCGAGGTGTTTGCACGTCCGTGCAAACCAATGCATGGTCGTGCATTGCTCATTTTGAGGTATATAAATAGATGGCTTGAGTTCTTCATTAGACACACCCAAAATACATTACCACAGCTCAAAAGAGTCCATTTCTGTAGTTTAGAATAGAGAGTAGAGAGGCTCCTCCTCTTTGTGTCCGCAATACGGGAGCCTACGAAACTTAGCGTTGCGCTAGTTCATATGGTCATTCGTGGCTAAAGTCTTTGTATTGCTAGGGTGAAGATGAAGAATGTTTAACGTATTAATCTAGTGGTATGTTTATGTTTTTAATTATTCATTTTTGAAACCACCTTCTAGGTGGGATTTTTATTATTATCTAAACTTGTCTTTACACTTGTGAGTGTTCTTGATTTTAAAGCGTAAAACCGTAAAACCTTTTTAATCAAACTTCTCTTGAAACTTGTAAGTCTTTATACAAGCAGATTTTGATAAGCCAAGGCTTGGTTAATATTGATAAGGTTGTACGACTTTATACGAACTTATTATGAGACCAAGAATTGGTGAACTCGCGTTGGGAACAGAACGTCTTTATACATGGTCCTATTGTTACACCGCCTCCCGATAAACAAAGTCTAATCATTCTTTTAATAATAATAATTAAGCATTTAAGTTTGATGTCATAAACCAACTTGGAGATAGCATTTAAAGGGTTGAGGGGAACGATGTCCCTAGCTGGGAATCCTACCATTTATTATTAAAGAGCATAATTCGTGAACCAAATGTTGTGAGAATAAGGCTCTAGCAGTGTACTGTTCACACATTTGTATTACTCATACCACCGGATTAGTCAGCTTAACATTATCATATACCAAGCGGATTCGAAGCCCAAAGCAATACTCTTTGTGACCTGATTATCCTAGAGATATTTACTTTCCTGCTATTTAGTGTTCTGCTATTTACATTTCTGTTACACACTTCACGAACATTTTTACTTTTCTGTCATTTACTTTACCGTCATTTACTTCTTTGTCATTTACTTTTCTACTTCACAAGCACACAAAACTCTCTCACTAATTTAACCGGCTAAACGATAACAAAATTTGAGTATTGGAACTTGGCCGTGTCCATTGGTTCGATACTTGGTTCTTACCTAAACTATATTACGCTGCGATAGGGACACTTGCATATCGTGTGTGTTTTAAGTTAAAGTAATTATCATTTTTTAAATTTAAAACCTGATCTCGTGAAACCGACATCTCTAAATATATTATTACATAATATATTTATCACATCTACACGCACCATCAAGTTTTTGGCGCCGTTGCCGTGGACATGGTGATTTCAAGAAAAAATCGAGTTAACGGATTAGTCTTTTTAACCTTAACTTTTTCCATTTGCTTTTTTGTTACGTTTTGTTGCTGGTAGTGTATGATCCATAGCTCCACTACTGGTTTTATATCAACATTTAGTAGTGCCCAAAAGATTCTTTCACCGCCGAATACGAGAAAACCGTACTAGAAAAATCATCGTAGAAAACCGCACTATTTCCGACTTTGCAAGACCGTCACTTAAGGCTTTGGGGTCTAGCATCAAAAGGCCAACCGTTGACGCTAACAAATTTGAGATTAAATCGCATGTTATTCATATGATCCAGTCATCATGCACTTTCCATTGATTACCCGATAAAGATCCACATGCCCATATTGCAAATTTTCTTGAAATTTGTGACACTTTCAAATTGAACGGAGTTTTGAATGACGCAATTCGACTCCGAATGTTTCCCTTCTCCTTAAGGGAACGAGCTATGGCATGGCTAAACTCTCTTCCTACTGGGTCAATCACTACATGGGATGATCTAGCTAAAAGTTTCCTGTCGAAATACTTCCCGCCAGCAAAAACTGCAAAATTGAAAAATTATATTACCACTTTCACCCAGGAAGATGGTGAATCACTATATGAGGCATGGGAACGTTTTAAGGACATGTTGAGAAAATGCCCTTATCATGGGCTAAAAGTTTGGTTACAGCTATCATCATTTTACAATGGGTTGCATAATCAAGCTCCCCAGACATTCTACGCTACTGCAGGTGGTATTTTTTGAAACAAAAGTCCACAGGAAGCTTGAAACCTAATTGAGGAAATAGAAAGTGTTTCAAAACTCGGCCTAGGCGGCCGAGTACTCGGCGCCTAGGCGCTTCTCCGCAATTTATCTCACCGTTTTTCCCCTACTCGGCCTAAGGAATCGGACTCGGGCCTAGGCTGTCTGACTCGGGCCTAGGCTGTCTGACTCAGGCTAGGCGGTCCATTATCTGATTTTTTTGTTTATATTGTCCGATTTGGTCGATGAAGTCATAAAACTGACAGTTAGGGTCCGATTTTGCTTCATAATGGTCCGATTTTGCTTTATAATGGTCCGATTTCACATCTTTGCTTCATAATGGTCTGATTTTACCACTATATATACTCTCTACCTTTGTCGCCGGATATGGAGAGGTGAAGAACAGAGGACCAAAGGTTCTCTTAAATTATTTTCAGAAATTATTTTCTCTTACATCAACATTAACCGATTTTGCAACTGTATATATCTGTTGATTTGGTTCTTTGATTTTGATTTTGGGAAATCTTTTAAGTATATACTAGTAAACTTAAGATATTTGACATGTATATAATCTCTCAAAAAATATTTTCTTTATAATTTACTATGTCCAAGTACTCCCCGCCTAGTCCGAGTACTCGCAACTCCCCAGTCGACCGCCCTGGGAGCGCCTAGCGCCTTCTACAACCTTGGAAATAGCTATGAACAACTAGCAATGGTACAATCCGAGAAGTAATAGGGGAGCTAGGCAAGGTGTTCACTCTGTCGATACTGTCACTTCACTTTCTTCTCAAGTAGACGCCCTCACCACTCGACTCAACCAGATCAGCAAGGACAAGGTAAATACTGAAACTGCTGGAGAAAAAAAAACCACCACTGTTGATGATGAGTAAGTTGACTTTATCAGAAGAACAAATCGCCCGCAAAACAACCCCTACAGCAACACTTACAATCCTGGATGGAGGAACCATCCGAATTTCAGCCGGAAGGATAACAACAACCAAGGACAATCTGGCTTCTGACAACAACAACAATTTCAACAAAGAAAATCTCAAAACTATTAGCCTCGTCAACAATTCCAAGGAGTTAACAAGTCAAGTAATGGGTTAAGCTTGGAGGACGCGGTAACTAAGTTGATATCTACAACTGAAAGTCAAGCCCTCTTAGCGGATGCTCGTCACAAACAATACGAGGAGAAGTTTAGTCTTCACGAAGCTGAGTTTAGGACACAGAAAGTAACTCTCCAGTCCATTGACGTACAACTAGGGCAAATTGCAAAACTTATATCTGAAAGACAACCAGGATGTCTTCCAAGCAACACTGAACCCAATCCAAAAGCGAATGTTAGTGCTATCACTCTCTGAAATAGCAAGGTTTATCTAGAACCTCCATTACCAGAAGAAGAGGAAGTTCAAACACCATTAAGGGAAATATTCACTGGAGTACCACCAACGGCGCCAAAAACTTAAGGTATATATATAAAATTAAGTCAATTCACACAATAGTTTTAAAAAGGAATTACCAGTCCTAAAACACACAAACAGCAAGTGTACCGGTCACGCGTAGTAAAGACAGTAAGCCCGAGTTATCGAACCGTGGACACAAAAGGCGGCAACCCTCGATACTAGACCTTTATCGACTCCTAACCGATGGAAAACAAGTGATGATTTTATTTTTATTATTTTTTAAAACATATAATTAAACGAAAACAAATATGAGAGAAATAAATAAACAAACTGACTTATAAACGAACAATACACTAGAAAGAAATAGACAAAAAATGAGAAAATGAAAAGACCAAACGAACTAAGGCACGAAGCGAAAACGAAGTATGAGACAAACACTACCTAGAATAGGAATCCTATTGGCTAGTTTAAATGCTTTCGGTAACAACTAACCACACGAGACCGACTCTAAAGATAGACCGACTCAGGAACCACTAACACACGCAGGATCTCCTCTCAGACTCACCTACACGCCCTAACTATCCTAAGGGTCAAGATAAGCTTACCGGTAAGAAAGTGGATCTCCTCTCAGACTCACCACTCCCTAGAACACCAAGTAATTGAAAATCAGCTTCACCTTTTAGTCTCAACCGTTACTATACCGAGAGACTATCCTAGACAGACCTCAGGGCAAGGAGTAAGCACTAAAATACCGACTATGACACGAAATTGCAAGTGAGAAAGCTAACTTAGACAACTCACTCTTGTGCAATTGCTACCCAAATCACGAAAACCAAGAGACAACCCGACAACCTATCTCCTCTCAGACTCAAGGTTGGTAAAACATTGGTCTTTAAAGACCCATACAACTGCTCCTACGACCGATCGAATCGTTTAGACTAAAACACCAAGTAAATGACCCAAAACTCGAAACCCTACTCGAAACACACAAAGGAAACGATCAAGATGACAAGCAGAACAAGTTCATGCAGGATATTCAAAAACACAGCATTCATACACATTCATAATAAAAAAAAAACAATAACCCGGAAAATAGCATTCGTCATACGAGTAATTAAAAACCGAAAAACATTCAAACCGAGTCAATAATCATCCTAATCTTGGTAGCAAACAAGGCTTTGGGGACTAGCATCAAAAGGCCAACCGTTGATGCAAACAAATTTGAGATCAACTCGCATGTCATTCATATGATCCAGTCATCATGCACTTTCCATGGATTACCCAATAAAGATCCACATGCCCATATTGCAAATTTTCTTGAAATTTATGACACTTTCAAGTTGAACGGAGTTTTGAATGACGCAATTCGACTCCGAATGTTTCTCTTCTCCTTAAGGGAACGAGCTATGGCATGGCTAAACTCTCTTCCTACTGGGTCAATCACTACATGGGATGATCTAGCTAAAAGTTTCCTTTCAAAATACTTCCCGCCAGCAAAAACTGCAAAATTGAAAAATTATATTACCACTTTCACCTAGGAAGATGGTGAATCACTATATGAGGCATGGGAACGTTTTAAGGACATGTTGAGAAAATGCCCTTATCATGGGCTAAAAGTTTGGTTACAGCTATCATCATTTTACAATGGGTTGCATAATCAAGCTCCCCAGACATTCTACGCTACTGCAGGTGGTATTTTTTGAAACAAAAGTCCACAGGAAGCTTGAAACCTAATTGAGGAAATAGAAAGTGTTTCAAAACTCGGCCTAGGCGGCCGAGTACTCGGCGCCTAGGCGCTTCTCCGCAATTTATCTCACCGTTTTTCCCCTACTCGGCCTAAGGAATCGGACTCGGGCCTAGGCTGTGTGACTCGGGCTAGGCGGTCCATTATCTGATTTTTTGTTTATATGGTCCGATTTGGTCGATGAAGTCATAAAACTGACAGTTAGGGTCCGATTTTGCTTCATAATGATCTGATTTGCTTTATAATGGTCCGATTTCACATCTTTGCTTCATAATGGTCTTATTTTACCACTATATATACTCTCTACCTTTGTCGCCGGATATGGAGAGGT
This sequence comes from Smallanthus sonchifolius, assembly GCA_023525975.1. Taxonomy (NCBI): domain Eukaryota; kingdom Viridiplantae; phylum Streptophyta; class Magnoliopsida; order Asterales; family Asteraceae; genus Smallanthus; species Smallanthus sonchifolius. The sequence continues at coordinate 19,447,120 of CM042033.1, forward strand.
GAAGAACAGAGGACCAAAGGTTCTCTTACATTATTTTCTGAAATTATTTTCTCTTACATTAACATTAACCGATTTTGCAACTGTATATATCTGTTGATTTGGTTCTTTGATTTTGATTTTGGGAAATCTTTTAAGTATATACTAGTAAACTTAAGATATTTGACATGTATATAATCTCTCAAAAAATATTTTCTTTATAATTTACTATGTCCGAGTACTCCCCGCCTAGTCCGAGTACTCGCAACTCCCCAGTCGACCGCCCTGGGAGCGCCTAGCGCTTTCTACAACCTTGGAAATAGCTATGAACACCTAGCAATGGTACAATCCGAGAAGTAATACGAGAGCCAGGCAAGGTGTTCACTCTGTCGATACTGTCACTCCACTTTCTGCTCAAGTAGACGCCCTCACCACTCGACTCAATCATATCAGCAAGGACAAGGTAAATGCTAAAACTGCTGGAGAAAAAAAAACCACCACTGTTGATGATGAGCAAGTTGACTTTATCAGAACAAATCGCCCACAAAACAACCCCTACAGCAACACTTACAATCCTGGATGGAGGAACCATCCGAATTTCAGCCGAAAGGATAAAAACAACCAAGGACAATCTGGCTTCTGACAACAACAACAATTTCAACAAAGACAATCTCAAAACTATTAGCCTCGTCAACAATTCCAAGGAGTTAACAAGTCAAGTAACGGGTTAAGCTTGGATGACGCGGTAACTAAGTTGCTATCTACAACTGAAAGTCAAGCCCTCTTAGCGGATGCTCGTCACAAACAATACGAGGAGAAGTTTAGTCTTCACGAAGCTGAGTTTAGGACACATAAAGTAACTCTCCAGTCCATTGACGTACAACTAGGGCAAATTGCAAAACTTATATCTGAAAGACAACCAGGATGTCTTCCAAGCAACACTGAACCCAATCCAAAAGCGAATGTTAGTGCTATCACTCTCTGAAATAGCATGGTTTATCCAGAACCTCCATTATCAGAAGAAGAGGAAGTTCAAACACCATTAAGGGAAATATTCACCGGAGTACCACCAACGGCGCCAAAAACTTAAGGTATATATATAAAATTAAGTCAATTCACACAATAGTTTTAAAAAGGAATTACCAGTCCTAAAACACACAAACAGCAAGTGTACCGGTCACACGTAGTAAAGACAGTAAGCCTGAGTTATCGAACCGTAGACACAAAAGGCGGCAACCCTCGATACTAGACCTTTATCGACTCCTAACCGATGGAAAACAAGTGATGATTTTATTTTTATTATTTTTTAAAACATATAATTAAACAAAAACAAATTGGAGAGAAATAAATAAACAAACTGACTTATAAACGAACAATACACTAGAAAGAAATAGACAAAAAATGAGAAAATGAAAAGACCAAACGAACTAAGGCACGAAGCGGAAACGAAGTATGAGACAAACACTACCTAGACCAGGAATCCTATTGGCTAGTTTAAATGCTTTTGGTAACAACTAACCACACGAGACCGACTCTAAAGATAGACCGACTCAGGAACCACTAAGACACGCAGGATCTCCTCTCAGACTCACCTACAAGCCCTAACTATCCTAAGGGTCAGGATAAGCTTACCGGTAAGAAAGTGGATCTCCTCTCAGACTCACCACTCCCTGGAACACCAAGTAATCGAAAATCAGCTTCACTTCTTAGTCTCAACCGTTACTATACCCAGAGACTATCCTAGACAGAAATAAGGGCAAGGAGTAAGCACTAAAATACCGACTATGACACGAAATTGCAAGTGATAAAGCTAACTTGGACAACTCACTCTTGTGCAATTGCTACCCAAATCACCAAAAGCAAGAGACAACCCGACAACCTATCTCTTCTCAGACTCAAGGTTGGTAAAACATTGGTCTTTAAAGACCCATACAACTGCTCCTACGACCGATCGAATCGTTTAGACCAAAACTCGAAACCCTACTCGAAACACACAAAGGAAACGAACAGGATGACAAGCGGAACATGTTCATGCAGGATATTCAAAGACACAGCATTAATACACATTCATAATAAAAAAAACAGTGACATTGACAATAGCATTCGTTATACGAGTAATTAAAAACCGAAAAACATTCAAACCGAGTCAATAATAACAAACATGTTTAGCCAATCACAAGAAAAACAGACCTCAAAAAGTTAATATAACCGTTCATCCTAATCTACTTCAGTTAATGTTGAGTTGCTTCTGTGCTTACGATGTTTTCTTCGATGGAATTCAAAAACTTATATTTGTTTTCTTTTTCTTGTTTCCACGCCAAACACACTGCCTCAATTTCCGTGAATCTTCAATCGCCAAAAACCAATATCAAAGTCAACTTCTTTATTCCTTTATGTTAGACGATTCTCCACCCCTCGAGCCGTATCCCCACAAACAGCCATCTATCTCTAATTGTCTTTCACGACCTTCATTCTTTTATTATTTATTCACCTAGCCCACTTAACCCAATTGAGTTCTAATGCACTCTATTAATTATTTGGCCCAAACGCTAATTCTTTTTCCATAGCCCATCTAATTCTTCAATGTCCAAAGAGTTATACCGCCTCTCCAAATTCTTCGTTTTAACTCGTTTATCCGCTAAATATCTTCGTTTCTCTCACAATACCTGTAAAATTAACCTTTATAAACATAAGTATCATAATCAAATGAATTCTCAACCAAAACCGCTCCAAATGTGATAAAGTACGCCCGATAAACCTATGTGTTTCACGACACATCAAGTACCACTTTCTCCACCTGTCATAGACTCAACCGTTCAAGAATCACCACTAAAGGAGAATCCACAACCTGCTCTAGTGAACACTCCCCCTAACATACCGATAAAGAGAACCTTCAAATCTTACATATCGTACCCATGAAGGCTAGTGAAGCAAAGAACTGACGAATAATATGAGAAATTCATCGAGCTTTTAAGCCAAATCCATGTCAACCTGCCTTTCTTGGACATAATATAGCAAATGCCGAAGTATGGACGATTTCTGCAACATTTCCTCACTAACAAAAGAAACATGGAAGAAGTTGTTAAAAGAACTAATCAATGCGTCGCTCTCAACGAGCGAAGCCTTCCAAAGAAACTATCAGATCCTGAAAAGTTTTCTTTACCATGTTCTATCGGACCACTACTGATAAGTTTCGCACTCGCTGATCTAGGAGCAAGTGTGAACGTGATGCCATACAACATGTTCAATAGACTAAAGATTGGAAATACGTAACCTATCATCGCAACTATCGAGATTACGGATGGAACTATTAAATCACCTATGGGAGTTATTGAAAATTTTCTAGTAAAAGTTGGCAAGTTTGTCTTTCCTGTCGACTTTATGGTCTTAGAAATGGGGCCCGACTATTCAGTCCCTTTGATTTTGGGTCGCCCATTCTTAGCCACTGCTAGAGCAACCATTGACATGAACGAAGGTATTTTGATACTTCGTGTTGGAAAACAATCGGTAGCCTACAACATCGAGGGTAACGAATGTTTATCCAATGATCTCTTTGAAATTGTACATTTCATAAACACTAATTTGGACTACCAATCGAAGAAAGCTAAAGAAATCAACAAAGTAAAGAAACCTAATCTAGGCAAGGATCTCAACAACACTAACTGGATTGATAACAACTGGATCAACTAAAATTGATTAAGAAAAAGGAAATGAAGGAAGGAATGGGAGACCCGATAGACTGATGAAGTACGTACATGCCAGGCCAATGACCCTTAAATAAATGTGGCGCTTCCGGGAGGCAACTCGATGATCATGAATAAATTGAGAAGTTGGTGCATACGGCAGAACGCATGGAACTCAGGTTTGGTTATCCAAGTTTAAGTTTCTCGTACTTCAGCCTCCACGTATGCCTTCTCGATACTAGGACCTTAGTAGCTTAACTACTACCTTTTATTTCCGTTTTCTATTTTTATGTTTTTCATTGTGTGTCAAGTAGAATAGAATCACCAAGTTGTTTCTCTATTTCTTTGAGGAGTTCCGCTCCACCTTTACAAGCTTGGACGCCGGCAAACCACCCCAAATGTGTGAGAGATTTGATAGAAGTTTTTGGCGTCACACTGACTACAATCACAAGCATTGGCCATAGGTTATACACCGAATTGACCGGGGGAGTACCAGTTTCTTTTCCTCTTAAAACTTCATACATTTAAATTTCTGCATAGCATTTCATTACATGCATTTGCACATTGAAGGCAATACACAGTTTTAAGTGTGGGGTGGGAATTTGAAATTAAGGACAAACTTGTTTCCTAAAAGGAGTAAAACTAAACTTGTGATTTTCTACCCATTTGACTAAAACCTTACTTTAACCGAAAACTTATTTTCCTAAAAACCCTAAAAGTTTTGAAAATTATAAAACCCTAAAAAACTAAACCTCTTTAAGTTTGCGCTTAAATAAACAAAAAGGTAAACGGAAACATGGCAAGTAGAAACAAATAGATATTATGCATAACGAATCACTAAACCCTATCCCATCAGTTTTTCATGTGAGAATAATCAGAGCTTTTCACGAGCATTATTATCATTATTTTTCGCATGCTCTTTCGTTTGGTATATTAAGTGTTTTTTGATCGAATCTTATGCATAATTAGAACTTGTGTGACTTATACTTATCAAGACCATGAACTAGTAAATGTATGAAAATGATTGAGCCACCTAGGACTTTATTACCCTTAAATATTATCCTTAAACCCAAAATACCAAAAAACAATAACCTCTTAGATAGCCCTTTGAGCCTTTAGTCTTTTCGTTTCTCCTACCCACATTTATCACCATACAAGCTTTTCGTAAACACCAGTTATTAGCTAACTGTCTTTAAGATGGATTGAGGAAAAGAATTTATTGACAAAGCAGTCTTGATGTTGTTTAAAAAAAAAGAAGAGAAGTTGGTCTTTTAGATGTTAGACCTTAAATAGCTGGACATGCATTCTTTTGATTTAAATTTGGTTTCATGTATTCATTTTGGGAAGCCTGAATTACCACCCAAACTCCGAGAAAATGTGTTTGAAGCAACGTTTGATGTATGAAAATGGTGGTACAAGCAAGAACTACTACCACCATTTTGCGGCTTGTCAAAAAGCGCCGCTAAAAGAAGAGCCAAAAGATATGGCAAATGTGTGAAATGTGGCAACTGGAGCCACGATAGAAAATGCATCCGGAATCAAGCTTACTCCCAACATGAGTATACGCATCTGATCAAAGTAGGTGATATTAGGTTACAAGCCGATAGAACCATAAGAAAAGGCAGTAATGTGTACTACGCAATGAGGGAAGAGTTGAACAAGATAAGGGATATCGGTCTTCGCAATCTGACCATAAACATGTCATCAGATTAGTTAAACCCTCATGATCTGAGTACTGTAGAGGGACCCATTAGTATTTTCCTTCTTAAGCCATGAAGCCTTAGTCGTGTGTTCCACGTTAACTGCAGCCCTTAAAACCCTTTTTAAATCCCTAAAAACCCAAAAAAGATTTTCATTTTCACCCTTTATTTTCTTTTTAGCCACATTACAACCCTTTTAAGTCTTCTTGATTCATGCATACTACTTAGTTAGCTGGTGGAGACTTGATTTTTATACAAGCTTTTAACCATTGCATAATTCGATTCGAACTTGAGTGTTCTGCTTAACTTACTTTATCCATATATATAGAGTTGACTGAACATTGTGAGGAGGGATAGATTTTTCATAATTGAAATTCTAGTAGGCTTATCATGGATTCCATCGTCCTAAAATCAAAAAAATACAAAAATAGAATAAAGCGACTCATGAGATATCCCGAAGACTCCAACTACTTGGAGCTCCCTTTCCTTTGGTAAAGTTTTTAGTTATGGGTCGGATCATGCATGAGTTTGCTTGAGGACATGCAAAAGTTTAAGTATGGGGTGTTATGATATGCCCTAAATTATACATGTTTTGCATGCATAATAATCCCCATATTATGGTACTAATTGAATAATAACTGTAGGTCCTAATGATAGGGTCACTGTGCTAGAATGATTCTAAACAGGAAACAATCAACAGAATAGCTATAGACGAGCTACTTTGTTGATGATCATAAGAAACATAAGATGAAGAGCAATAACAAATGAGAACATCAAAGACACAATTCTATTTGACCCACTATGATACGATTACAAAATAAGTTCCTGGATTACACTAAGAACACCATCAACCTTCTACCAGCTCTAATATGACTATAATAATGACGTATTGTGTAAGAACCCATGAAAATTAGGTTCTTGGGTTGCTATTTATAGATCTCATAGCAAGAGTCGGCATGAAGATTGCCGAATGTTGATAGTCGGCCGATAACCGACATGTCGACTCTCAAGAGTCGCTAGCGACTCTTGACCAAAACTCTTTCTATACAAAAATTACAAACTAGCCCCTATAGTTATCAGGAATGCATCGGTTTTTCAGGTTCTAACAATTTCCCCCGAAACCATTGCATTCCTGATTCTTTTAAAGCTCTTGGGCTCCTCCTCTCCTCAGAACTCTTGATATTCACTATCTCCTTCATCTTCATCTTCAGAATCATCATCTTCATCAAAACTTACCACTTCAAAGACGTTATGAAATGTCAGTGGTTATTCGTTGTCTCTTGCCCTTGCACAGTTTAGTTCATTCAAAATATCTCTGCTCCTTTCCTAATCATTGCCATTGCTTTGGAAACACACCTCATGTTCTTTCGGTGTACTTCATTCTACCTGATCTGCTTATTCCAACGTATCTTCATTCCTAAAATCTCTTTTCTCAGCTTCTCATGGGATTTTCTTAGAGCGTAAATTTCATATTTGAGATTGTCCAGTTCAGTAGACTTCTTTGGAGGAAGAGGTGCATCTTTTCTTGGAACCACCGCAAGTTTCTTGGCGGCTGAGATTGATTGTTTTGATTTGCTAGGAGGAGGAATAGCTTGATTCTTGGTGGGAGATTGATGTGTTCTAGAAGTACCTTCTAACCCGATAGACTGATGAAGTGCAGAAAGAGTCATACCAGCAATGAAATCTGCTTCAATTACTTCATCGTTAAGGAATGGGGTGATGGAGTTGTCTTGCTGGATTCTTTCTTGTTCTCTTTGGTAGGCTAACCTTGCTGACCTCATTAATCCATCTCCACTGCTGGGCACAAGAGCTCTTTTCTTTTTCTATTTATCGGAGGTATCGATAGCCTTACCTTTTGCTTTTCTTTTTGCTACCTCTTTCTTAGATTCTAAAGACTTTCCTTTGTCAGATACACTGGTTCCTTCAACCCTTCTCCTCATAGTGTTGTAGCTTTCTTCGGATGAGCTTTCAACTTCAGGCATGATTTCTTTCTCAATCATTTTCTTGAACAGAGGAGTTTCCTTTCCAGTAAAGCTAGGATGAGTTCTAACAAGATCGGTGTAAAAGCGGGAATCAAGTTTTGAAATGTTCATTGGGATTCCTTTGGTGGTAGCTTCTTGATAAGGTGATTCAAAATCATTTGGACAAATCGAGGATACAGTACCATTTGTTCTTTGTAACATTGATATACATGTATTCAAATATGTGATGAGAAATGTTGCAGGTTTCGTGATTGCAGACTTTCACGATGACTCCTCCCCATTTTAATCTTAGGCCATCATATCCTCCCCTTTTGTGAGACAAAGAGTGAATGAAGATGTATAGAATTGTTTTCCAGTCCTTAGATAATCCTTTCTTTATAATATCACCCTTTCTGAATGGTCCTTCATATCCAATTTCCTCAATAAAGCGTCTTTCAACTTCCTTCTTGTTAGTAGTGTACGGTTCAAGAGAGTTATCCTGTAACATCAATGCTTCCCTAACGGTGTTTTCAAACACTACCACCTTTTGTCCAGCAACAGTAGATCTGATAAGAGGATCGCTGGTAATCGAGTGTTGTGAGGCTTCAACGTTGTTCCAGAATTCTACAATAAGATTCTTGTAGACCGGTTCGTTCCATGAGATGGAGTAGGATATCCTACTTTGTAAAATCCAGTCGGTTACCTTGGTGAATTCTTCAGGAATGTGTTTGGGAAAGCAGATGGCCATATTGTGACGATGGTCGCTCACTAGCTCTTTTGCAGCCATTATCTGTGCACACAATATAAGTAAGTCAATGATATACAAAGAAATTTACTTAAGCTCTAAAGAAATAAGATGAAATAAAAATAAAATAAGAAGGAGAGTCGGCCATAAAAGAGATGAGAGTAGGCAGTAAGAATCGACAGAAAAATTATATTTCACGTTGAGAGTCGACCAAAGGGGTGAATAAATCAAATTTCGATGAGAGTCGCTATCGACTCTTGACAGTTTGCCGAAGAAGAATCGGTTGAATTTTGATCAAACAGATAGAGTCGCCAAGTTCAGGGACAAGGTTCTGTCCTGATCAGGAAAGAGTCGCTCGATATTCTAGGTGACATTCGACTTCAAAGGAGAAACAGTCGATAGTTCCTTATGAGGTTTTTAGAAGAATCGGCCCGTATACGACCGATAACAGTCGGGTACGACATGTGAACTTTCGTTCAAAAAACGATCAAGGCTAGTAATGAGAATCGACTGACACGAGCCGATTCTATTCATCATCTTCATCTGGACAGTCGGCTATTTGGGAAATGAACAGTCATCAATTTCAGGATCTAATTTGTCAATAAAGCTTCCAATTTGCTGATGATTCCAAGTTCTGTTGACCAAAAAGATGTTAATAATCAAGTGTATAATCATAAAAATACCTTTATTCGATGCAAGACACACATAAAAAGCTTTGAATCAGAAACAATGGATTTGAAAGAGGCTGTGAACAGATCACCGGAGGAGATAGTAAAAACTAGGGTTATAGATAAAATGAAAAAAAAAACCCTTTGCAAATAATATATATACGGTAAAAATTTTGGGAGCCGACACTAGATAGTCGGCTCAAGAGTCGCTAGGGACAGGAAAAAAATACAACAATAGACCAAGACGAATCGATTCTCAAGCTTGATTTTTGAAATGTGGACTCAAAGGGTTTTGTACAAGGATATAAAACTAAAACTAGGCACAAACGATTAAAATAATAAGTGAGGACAGCAAACCTGATCTCGTGGAATCATACAGACATAGCTTGTCACATAACCTTTTCATATTGAATTTTGGATGTCCACGGCCTACGAACGACTATTGGTTTATCTGTCCTTTGAAACCCATGCACCATACTTTCCACATACAACTAGTGAACGATTATCATGTTCTGGTAAGATTAAGATGAAATCGGTGTTCCCACACTTGTCAGGTATAACCTACCCATCCTCATGGTCTTTTGAGAGCGATGATAAGAGCTTCAGGTCTATGCCAACGCCTAACCAGAGAAGTTGATCATCGAAAATCCTAAAATAGCTAAACGAGCATAACTAGCACGGGTTCGTGAACTGTTTAGGGTATCTTTAAAAGGATTTTGCGTCAGGGACAAAGCCCGACGAACTTATATGCCCCGATTTATGAAATAAGCTAGACTTGCTTGCACGTCGGTCTTACAAGCCATATTTTTGTCAAGAAAATCCCTTCGCAGTCTCACGAACCCAAAAAAATATATATACTATATATATGTACCCACTAACATTGTGTATCTTTTGAGATTTAAGTTCCTAATGCACGACATTGACATTGCGTGTCTTTTGCTTAAGATTGACAAATTCAGTACTAGGATGCACATCATTGGTGCCTTTTGCTTGGATTTGCACGTCATTGCATGTACTTTATTTTCCTAATGCACGTCATTGCGTGTCTTTTTTTATTTTTCTTTGGAATAAGTATATAATATAATAAGAACTCGCAAACCCTTTGTGACGGAACTTTGGTTATGAGAAGATCTGAACAAGATGGGTATACACTTTTTAGTGGTCATTATCTTTGTCACTGAGTTAGAGTCTATATGTTTGAATGCTGAGCCTACCAACATGTCCTTCAGTATAACCGCTTCCCCCTTTTGATCCTAAACGGTGAACAAGTATGTTAGTTTAACTATCATTTTCCATAATAACAATTATGCGAAAACGGCCAAGAAACACATCTTTTTCAAACAATTTTCTTTTTCTTTTCTATTCACAGACACTTTCCCTCAAAAATTTTATTTATAGACAACCTCTTTAAATGGAATTTTCTAAATGAAAGATAAATATTTTTGCAGCTCGATCTTCAACTCATTTTTGGTCAAGAAAATATTTTTGGATTTTTTTTAAAAGAAAATATGAACAGAGGTATATACAATGCATGAGGGATTGAAGATGTTACTCAAAGTTCAATAAACCCAATTTCTGCATGAGATCAAGAAACTTGGATTTACCAAATGTTTTTGTAAAGATATCAGCTTTCTGATCATTGGTGTTCACTGGAAGGACTTGAATATACTCTTTCTCATAGGAATCCCGAATGGCATGAACCCGCACATCAATGTGCTTGGTTTTTTAATGATAGATCTGTAGGTCCCTCGGGTGTGGCGGATCGTCACATGCAAGTGGGTCTATTAGTCGGACCGGGTGCGGAATACCCATGACTAGGTGGAGAGTCTTACAACACAAAGTAAACCGACAAGAAGATTACTTTAAACTTTTGTATTTTATAAACACTTGAAGGTTATAGAGAGAAATACTGAGATTACAAGTTCTGCGTATTTGCTACTATGACTGCGTCTAAGACTGCGTACTTATCTATGGTCAACCATTCCTATTTATATACGACCTGATGCCTGCGCACTTAGCAAGTGCGCAGGGCAATTTGCTCATGCGTACTTAGCAAGTACGCAAAGGTATTCTTGCGTACTTGCTAAGTACGCAGGAACTATCTCCTGCGCACATACAAGTGCGCAAAACACTTAGAGAAATCTGCAACAGTCAATATGTAAAAGTAAATACAACTCGATAACTAATACATACAGACACTTACAAACAAAGACAAATACATACATGAAAGTACTAAACTAAGACTCTATGTATCCAGAGTGTTTGTCACAAGAAAGTGCTTCAACAAACTCCCCCTTGACAACAGCTCTGGATCATCTTCGATCTTTAGTCTTCGGTCTTCAGTCTTCACAGCTATGCATCTTTAGATTTCATCTTCTTCTTATAGTCAAGGCAGAACTTCATCACCTTGTCATATTTAGAAGCAAGGAATTTCGTCCATTCGTCCGTATGCATGCAATACCTGTCTGCTAGTGCCTCCAGATCTTTCACAGAGAAGTTAATGAAGCAGACTTCATCAAATACTCTGATTAGTTCCCTCAGCACTAAGCATCCACTTTCTGACCTCACCTTTCCAATCACCACAGCCTCGCCCGTCTTTGGATCTACGTACCAGTACCACATGTCACCGAGGATATCCTGAGATAACTTGCTCAGGGGAATCTTGGTTTCATATAGCACTAGCTTGTATACCAGTTATTTAAGAATTTCTTAGTCACAGGATGTCTTGCTATCTTATCCTTGACTCTCTTGGGCACTTGAGGCTTGAACACATCCAACTTCCCAGATCTTGCTTCCCGCTGTAGAACCACCCACAAAAACCCATCGCCACTGCGTGATTAGAATGACCCATCAGCTCTCGGTTTGCTAGGTTCACAAGGTCGTATTTGGGTAAGAAGTTGAACGCTTCACTGGTTGGTTTCAAGTATTGAACCCCCCAGATCTTTTGATTGCGAACAACTGCTTATCCTCCTCGAACCTTACAGCCAAGATCATCCCTGTTGCCCCTTGTTTGTCTATGATAGACGTCTTCTGCCAAACAGGAGCTGGACCCTTAGATGAAGTAGAAGGCATATCTTTTTCTTTCGGTGCCTCCGGATCCACAGGTGTAGGGTCAACTAGGGAGGCTTCAGTCGAGGCATCAACATACTAGCATGCTTGACTAAACCTGTGTCGACCTGAACTTCGAAGGATGGAACTTCAAAGATCTCTCCACCTTCTAACTCATACTCTCCTTCCCCGTCGCCCTTGGGAACTTCTATCACTACATCCTCATCATCTTCATCCCAATCATCACCAGAGTCGATCTCTCCTTCTTCTAGGTTGTAGAGAGCATCGATCTGTGCTTCCTTGGAATAGTCAGGCTCTAAGTATAAGATCTCATCGTCAGATAGATCCTTAAGCACATCAGCCGCTGACTTTCCTTTGTCACCACCACCACCAGAAGTATCACCACCCTCCTGATGTGAAGACTCCCCCTGAGCCATTGGAATAGCAGAGATGGGCACAATTGCTAAAGCTTGGTGCTCACCTCCACTAGGACCGACTTCAGGATCCTTGTCTTTGTCATCATCCTTTGTCAAGTCGACAGGATGACAAGGCTCATCACCAGAGTGTGTCTTTTATTTCTCTTTATTCTTCTCCTTCTCCTTATCTTTCTCCCCCGAGCATCAAGCTTCTTGGTCAGATCAGCAATTAGTTTGACCATCAGCTCATGCTCCTTCTTCTGCATATCAAACCTCAGCTCGAGAGATGACCTGTGCCCCAGAATCATGTTGTTTGTCTGGATTAGAAGCTCATTCTGGGCCATTATGTTCTTCAGTCTCTCGTCTGTCCCCGTTCTCTGGCTTCTTAGAATTCTAACTTCATCCACCAACGAATTAATCTGTGCTTGTTAAGCATCAGATTCATCCTTTGACTTCTAAATAGTTTCCAACAGACCAGAAACTTGGGTTTCCAGAATTACTATCCTATCATCATTATGATCAGGATGTCTGGAGGTAGATGCTTCAGCATTGTGAATTGGGGAGGAGAAGATAGTATCAAAGTCAAACCCTTGAGTAAATTCTCCGTAGTTGAAGGGTTGACTTATCGGTTCAATGGTGGTAGTTGGGATTGAGGATGTGATGACGGTTGTAGGTGTTATGGAAGGGGTGATGGTGACTGAATCCGTGAGAATTGGAGTAATCACCGCTACCTGGATTGATGTGACAGGGAGGGTCACTATCACAGGAACCTCCTATGTGATTGAAGTGACTGCCACGTCAGGTTGTACCTGTGGCCTCCTCCTCTGTCTTCGGTATATTCGCTGTGAAGGTGGGGTAGAGGCTAAGTCATTACTTGCAGCTGGAACTTGTACTTGCTGCAGAGTAGTAACCTCCACCTCACTAGGAATAACAAGTTGCTGCCTATCCCCTCTGTTCTTGTGAACATTTTCACGTCTTTGCCTTTGAATAGCAGCGTCAGAGTCAGAATCTGGCTCATATTCACTGCTAGAGGACTGTCACTTTCTCTTTGAGGACGACTCAGGAAGGGTGACCTTCGTCGTTCTCCTCAGGTGAACCTGCGATGGTGCATCATCGGAATCAGAAGAATCAGACTCTGTCTCTTCCGAGTTGGATCCCTCAGCACCATCATGACCTTCTTCTTCGTCTCCACCATCAGACGATCCATCTTCACTTTCAACCTCCTCCTCTTGTTGTTGGTGTTGTTCATCTGAATGTTCACTCAACTCTAGCTCCGAATCATGACTATACCATCTCCAGTCAGCCGGTGCCACATATGCTTCGTTTATTAGGTGGCCAAAGAGTCCTGTATGCTCAGGGGTAGGTTCTACACTGCCTGGCTTAAGGAATTGTGTGAACACCCTCTTGTCCACCCTCTTCACTTGTAGTCTCTCCCCAATTGCAGGTAGGTTTGGCAACGCATCGTTTAACAGAAGTTGCACAAACCTTGGGTATAATAAGAACCTGAACCTCTCAGCCGTGTTAATCTGATCATTGATGGCTTTGAATATGTATCGTGAGAAGTTGTAGCCCTTATTGAGAGACAAGCCAACCATGGCAGCAGCAAGGTCATGACCCATTGCATCCTTTCCAGCTTTTCTTGAGGAGATGCACATGATCATGATGTGGGCAAAATATCTCCATTGATCGAGCACCCACATTTTCTTATAAGAAGCATAGTCTCTCGCACCGACATACCCCATTCGTTGCCTCCAACAGCCATCCACAAAGTAGTCAGGATAGGCTGTCGGGTCGGGTCGGTGGAAAGATCTCTGAATTGCAAAACCCGTCTAATAGTGTCTTCAGATAAGGCGATATCATGACCAGCAACGGTAGCCCTTATAACATTGGGGGTGACCGTGCAATCATGTTCCGCGGTCTCCCAGAATTGCTCGAGATAAGGTCTTGAAACGATAGGGTCAGCTGAAATAGCATAGCTGATTCTTGAACGGTTCAAGAAATCAACTATCTCTCGATACTGAAGTGTTGCACCCTTCCATTCCGGTTGAGTATGAGCTAGAAGATTGAACTCATTCGTAAACGCACCAGCCATAATCTGCAAAAACACACAAAAAACATAAACAGAACAACAAGTTTCATTGGAATTGAATAAACATGACTCAGTATAGCAGTTACTCTTTGAACTGAATTTTCAGACTTAGAAATTTTTCCCAAGTGTTGGTCCTGCGTACTTAGCAAGTACGCAGGAATTTCCTCTTGCGTACTTAACAAGTACGCATGAATTATTTCTTGCGTACTTGTTAAGTGCGCAAGAAAAGCACTTGTTCTATATTTCAGAAATCCAAAAATTCAATAGATGATCAAAATTAATGTGGATTAGATCACCACTAGGTCGAAATCCGTGATTACAGCCAATGGAACCTCAAACCACATCAATGAACCACTACATTTGTCACAATTTGACCTAAATGGCGACCCAGTCGAACCCACGGTCAAAATCCAAGCCAAGGTCAAAATCACTGACGATTAAGGACTAAATAGGGATCGATTATTGATTCTAAGCAATTTTTTAATTATAATGTTTTACCAAGACAACCAAAAATTTGACTAAAATCACGATTCAACCCTAAAAAATTTTAGAAGTCTAGATCGGTCCAAAATTCACGATTTTGTGGATGGATTGGATCTAGATTCTCACCAAATGATTGTAAGAAGATGATGATACTAGAGATGGGACGAAAAACGGTTAGGATGCTCGAAATTTTTTTTTTTGAGTAAAAATGTCGGAGGGAAGTTCAACAGTTGAGAAGTTTGAATGAGATAAAAATTCTGAAAAATTTCTAAGTCCGGTTTTTATACCCAACACAAAAAGGTCTTGCATAGTTGATAAGTGCGCAAGATTTAACTCTTGCGTACTTGTTAAGTACGCAGGGCTTACTTCATGCGCACTTGCCAAATACGCAGAAACCCTTAAGTGCGCAACCTTTCAACTCAAATTATGAAGATTTCAAGTCAAATAACGAACAAGATAAACAACATTCAATCAAGAGGATTCAAACCCAATTCAGGAAGGTTAAATACTAATATTTTTGGTTTTTCTGATTAAGATTGAACTGTCATAAACTTAAAATATTTTTGATCTTTTCTAGATAGAAATATACATGTATTTACACAAACTATTTTTTATCAAAGACACGAGCAGAGGATCATATCAGGCTAACTTATAGCAAAAACGATACAATATAAACATCAAAGAATACGGGATCATGTCATAGATTACTATTTATTCATACATAATAAGCACATAAACAAATAATTCAAGTTGACAATATTATAAGATTTGAAACTATAAGCATCTTTGTATCACGTTCTTGTGTATTAAGGTATTAATTATAAGATATACAACGTGTACCCCACTGAAATGCTACAATAATGTAAATTGCACTATCTCAAGGCATCTAAGATTTTTCCAATGATTTTCTAAATTTTCAGAATGAAGCTACATCAATTAGCACAGGAAAAATCAAGAAGAATCCATAAGGATTATTAGGAATCATAAGATTCAGAATCGAGTGATTCATTTGTCTTGGTTTCATTTGATTCTTTCATTGAATAGCGGTATGATGATTCGGGATAATGAATATGGTGTTTGACTAAGGTAAGGGAATCCAACTTTTATCTGGATTTGATTTCAATGAATCAGGAGTGATTCAAGGGTGAATACATGCTCAACGGTTGATATAGAGACATGTCTTGATTCAAACTCTCCTTGCATACTTGTGAGTATGGGCAGTGAGATGAACCGCATTAATTGTGCTAACGACATAACCCGAAACTGACCTCAAAAGAAAATTATTGCCAAAATCTAACATCCTTTATCTGATAATGATCTTTTCTATTCTTTTACGCACACACACTAGCAAACATGGGTTCAAATCACAGTTGTAATTTTAGATTAAGTTTCCACACTACTAGTGATTCAAAGACGCATACAGCCTACTGACAATTTAAATTACTTGTAAATAAGCAGATTAAAACCATAATAATTTATACAGTTAAGTAAGCATGATGCAATCATTTCCCATATGAGCAGTCTGTGACGTTTAGATCATTTCTGATGTACTATAATTTCCTCTTTTCTCAAGTTAACTTTGAAATTTTCTCTATTTTCTATTTTGTTTTTGATTTTTTTTTTTAAAGTTAACTTTGAAATTTTCTCCATTTTCTATTTTGTTTTTGATTTTTTTTTAATAAAGTAAAATGTTTTATGAAAGTTAAAAGAACTATACAGAAAACTTAAAAGAAAATAAAAAATTAATTTTCATGAATTTAATTGATTTAAGAAAAACAAGTTTTCACTCAGGATTGAACATTCCTATCAAGTTGACAAGATGCTCAAAACAGGATCTATCAAATGCCTTTGTGAAAAGGTCAGCAAGATTGTCATCCATGTGAACTTTAACAAGTTCAATTAAATGCTTTTCAGCACAATCACGGATGAAATGATGGAGAATTTCTATATGTTTAGTTTTGGAATGTTTCATCGGGTTATTTGTGATGGACATTATGGCATTGTTGTCAATGAACAAAGGAGTTCCAGTGAATTTTAAGCCGTAGTCTCTCAATTGCTGCTGAATCCACAATATCTGAGAACAACCGCTCGCCGCAGCAATGTATTCTGCTTCACAAGTTGACACAGAAACCGTTGACTGCTTCTTACACTGCCAGGAAACCAGTCTGTCTCCTAAAAATTTTCATCCAACAGAAGTTGACTTTCTGTCAAGGTTACAACCGCCATAGTCTGAATCAGTGTAGGCTTTGAAGTCGAATGACTGCTGCTTAGAGTACCAAATACCCAATCGAGGTTTCCCTTTCAAGTATCTGAAAACTCTCTTCACGGCTATCATATGTGACTCCTTCGGTTGAGACTGAAACCTTGAGCACAAGCACACAGCAAACATTATATCGGGTATTGAAGCTGTGAGATACATAAGTGATCCGATCATCCCACGGTACAATCTGCAATCCACATCCTTTCCATCTTTGTCAGGGTGCAGACCATGATTGACTGGGATAGATGTGCCATAAGTACTGCTATCATTCATCTTGTATTTCGACAAGATGTCCTGCACATACTTTGTTTGATGTAGATAAATGCCATCTTCTCTTTGACTGACTTGCAGACCCAGGAAGAACGACAATTCACCCATGTTACTCATTTCAAACTTGGACTTCATCACCTGTTCGAATTCCCTACACGTCCCTTCATTGGTAGATCCAAAAATAATGTCGTCGACGTAGACTTGTACAAGAAGAATGTCACCTCCTACTTTCCTAATGAAGAGGGTCGAGTCAATCTGTCCACGGTCGAAACCATTAGACAATAGATGCTTAGATAATGTCTCATACCATGCCCGCGGTGCTTGATGAAGACCATAAAGTGCTTTGTCGAGCTTATACACTTTATTGATATTATGTGGATCTTCAAAGCCGGAAGGTTGAGTGACATAGACCTCTTCATGTACTTTTCCATATAGGAAAGCACTCTTCACATCAAGTTGATAGACCTTGAAGCCGACATATGTCGCATAAGCCAAGAACAGTCGAATGGCCTCAATTCTAGCAACTGGGGAATATACTTCCGTGTAATCCAAGCCCTCTTGTTGACAAAAACCCTGAACAACCAATCTTTCTTTGTTCTTCACAACCACATGACAATTATCCATCTTGCATTTGAACACCCATCTGGTGCCAATTGGTTGTACCCCCTTTGGAAAATCAACCAAATCCCACACGTGCAACTTTTGGAATTGAGACAATTCATCTTGCATCGCCTCAATCCAGCAGTTGTCAGTGAGAGCCTCCTTCACATTCTTCGGCTCTAACTAGGACACGAATGCAGCTTGCAGACATGTTTCCATGACACCAATGTCAAGTATCTCCGAGTAAAGACTAGTGTTCTCTGCAATGGTTCGATGACGAGTTTGAACACCTGCATGAGGATCACCAATAATGTTATCGATTGGATGATTCTTATGCACTCTCGTCTCTAGTACATACGGTTCCTGAATTTCTGAATCGAGATTCGTGCTTAACTCCCCCATTTCCTGTGTTCCAGAAGAAGTAGATTCAATGTTAATTGGATCAGCTGGAGTTTCATTTCCTACAGTTGTGTTAGGATTAGCTTGAGCGTCATCTCCATCAACATGAATATCTTCACTGTTATCACTGTCATGATTTCCAGATGGAGATGTAGCATTGGAATCAGGAGTTACAATCGTTACAGTAGCACGAGTAGAGAAACTGGAGTCATCTCCGCCACCATCATAAACATTTGCGGCGTAAACTGCAGATAGATCAGGAAGATTGAATGACTTAAATAACGCATCATAATCAAAACCCCAAGCTGGACCTGTTGGTTCTGGTGGAATGCTGTGTTTACTGCAATCCACTTCAAACCATTCCTCGACAGTACGAGTTCCTATATTGTACACTCTCTTGCAAGGCGAGTTGGCAACGTATCCTAAGAAGATGCCTTCCACCGCTTTTGCATGAAATTTAGATTGGCGGTCTTTGTATTGTAGCAATAAGGAACAGGGACTACCAAAAGGAACTAGGTAATCAAGATTGGGATGTCGATTGTTGATCAACTCGTAACAAGTCTTGTTGTGCCTCTTCACAACCAGAACTCTGTTTAAGACGTGACAAGCTGTATTAACTGCTTTTGCCCCGAACGTGACAGGAAGCTTTTCATCCGACAGCATAGTCCTTGCAGTCTCAATCAATGTTCTGTTCTTCCGTTCTGCAACTCCATTCTGCTGAGGTGTGTACGGGGCGCTGAATTCATGACGGATCCACTTCTTGAGACAGAAAAGTTCCATCAAATTATTCTTGAACTCGGTTACGTTGTCACTCCTTATTCTTCTAACCTTCAGCTTGCAAAGATATTCCAAGCTCAGGATTAGGTATTGAAGAATGTCAGCAGTTTCGTCCATCGTACCTAAAAAATGCACCCAAGAAAAACGTGAGAGATCATCAGTTCACGATTTTTACACAAGCTTCGTTGTCGATGAACACTGGAGTCTGCTTTAAATTGATACCATAATCCATTATTTGATGCTGAATCTAGAGGATTTGAGAGCAGCAACTGGAAGCAACGATATACTCAACTTCTGCAGAAGAGATGAAGACCAAAGTTTGTTTCTTGCACTGCCAAAACACTAGACAGTGTCCCAAGTACTGACATCCTCCTGAAACAGACTTTCTGTCAAGCTGACATCCACCATGATCACTATCAGAGAAGGCCACCAAATCAAAGCTATTGGATTTTGGATACCAGAGCCCTAACTTGGGAGAGCCTTTTAGGTAGCGGAAGATTCTTTTCACAGCAATTTCATGGGATTCCTTGGGATTTGTCTGATAACGGGCGCAATAGCAAACTGCGAACATGATATCCGGACGGCTGGTAGTGAGATATAGTAGAGACCCAATCATAGAACAGTAATGATACCTGTTAACGGATTTTCCTTCTGGATCAGCAGAGATGGGTGATCTAGTAGAAAAAGGTGTTGATGCTGCTTTGGAATAAGTAATCTGGAACTTTTTGAGCATATCTTGAATATACTTGACTTGATGAATC
Organism: Smallanthus sonchifolius; assembly: GCA_023525975.1. Taxonomy (NCBI): domain Eukaryota; kingdom Viridiplantae; phylum Streptophyta; class Magnoliopsida; order Asterales; family Asteraceae; genus Smallanthus; species Smallanthus sonchifolius. The sequence goes on from CM042033.1 coordinate 19,466,956, forward strand.
AGAGTTCCGTCATGTGACTACTTCACTTCCAATCCGAGAAAGAACGTGAGCTCACCCATCTTGATCATTTCAAATTCGTCCTTCATAACGTCCTCAAAATCTCTACAAAGCTTCTCATTGGTCGACCCGAAGATGATGTCGTCCACATAGATCTGTACCAGCATAATATCTTTTCCTATCTTCTTCTTGAATAAAGCCATAACAATCTTCCCTCGTTCAAAGCCATTCTGTAGAAGATAAGAGGACAGAGAATCATACCAAGCCCTTGGAGCCTGATGAAGTCCGTACAGAGCTTTGTCTAACTTGTAAACGCGACTCGGATAATCTGGATCTTCAAACCTCGGAGGCTGGCATACGTAGACTTCCTCCTCGACCTTTCCAGATAAGAATGCACTTTTAACATCCATTTGATAGACCTTAAAGTTCTTGAAACACTCATATGCTAGGAAAATCCTTATTGCTTCTAAACGAGTCATGGGAGCGAACACCTCCTCATAATCAATTCCCTCTTCTTGGCCAAAACCTTGCACAACCAAACGTGCCTTATTCTTGATGACTACATTTCTTTCATCGGTCTTGTTTCTGAAGACCCAGCGAGTACCGATTGGGTACTTATTCTTGGGTAGGTCAACGAGAACTTTTAATTTCCTGAATTGAGCCAGTTCTTCCTGCATGGCGTCTATCCAGGTCGAGTCTTTCAGGGCCATGGAGATATTCTTTGGAACATCCTGTGAGAGAAAACAAGCATACAGGGTCATGTTGTAAGGAGTTGAATAACTTCTAGTACGAACACCTTTAGTGATTGGCCCAATCATATTTTCCAAAGGATGATTTGATAAAGTTTTGAAAGATGGCCCATCAGCAACTTCAACTTGAGCAGAAAGGTTTGTTAAATTTTCATAAGAAATAATCGACCCATCATTATTGTCAGAATCACTGTCATAATTGTCATAGGGATCATTTGTCAAGTCCTAGTTAATATTAGAATTTACAGTTGCAGTTTGACCAGAACTGACATCATCAGAAGTATTCACAGGATTATTCCAGATTTCAATCGAAAATCACTCGTAAGATCGATTACACACACACAGGCGAAATTTGTGTGTATGGTGGTGAAACAGAGGAGAGAAACAGAAATGGTGAAGATAACAGCTAACCACACATAGAATCAACACAAATATGATGTGATAATGTGAGAACAAAGCATTAAACAAATGCATATTGTATTGATTCTTCAAGAACAGTGAAAGAGAGAATTCAGAGTTACAGCCACTACTCACACCCTAAACATTCTCAAACTAGGCTATTTATAGTAAGTTGACAGGCATCGAAACTATGCTCACCGAAACTAGTAGTTTCGGTTGAGCATTTACAAGTTAAAGAACCTCATGTCGAAACTTACCATCTATCGAAACTACTAGTTTCGATTGAACAAAACTCAATCGAAACTAGATAGTTTCGATGGCCCAGACTTAGACTAAAAGGCAGAAAATTACATCAAATGAAATTACAAGTAAATAAACTAAACTAACATTATTCAAAATACATTAATGACATCAGCTTATAAAAATACAAGACTCTACAGACAATAGGTGTGATTCTTGTTGAAAAAGGAAAAAATTCATCTTCTGCTTGGATGGATGGAATGAATGAAGGTTTAACGGATGAAGATGGTTTAGGTACGAGCGGTGCAGGAGGAATGAAGTTATTGAATACAATATCTACATCATAGAACCATTCGGGACCGGTTCCAGTATTTGTAGTATTTACTTCTTGCCAGTCAACGTAATAAGATTCCTGCACGATCTTTGTCCTTTTGTTGTAAACACGATAGGCCTTTTGAGATAACGAATATCCAATGAAATAACATTCGTCACCAACTACACCAAACTTTGCAAGATTCTATGTTGTGTTCTATAGAGTACATGAACATCCAAAAGCTCTGAAGAATTCGACCAGGGGCTTCCTTCCATGAAATAGCTCATAAGCAGTCTTGTTGTGAACCTTGACCACAAGAGCACGATTCATGACGTAATTAGCAGTGTTAACTGCTTCTACCCAGAAAATGATTTACAGCTTTGAATCTATCAGCAATGTTCTGGTAGCTTCAATCAATGTTCGGTTCTTCCTTTCAGCAACTCCATTCTGCTGTGGAGTCTTGGCAGCACTGAATTGTCGAGAGATTCCTTTGCTTTCGCAAAATTCATTCAAGACATGATTTTTGAACTTGATTCCATTGTCACTTCTGATAGAAATCACCAAACGCTTGCAGATTTTCTCGATTTTGAGAATCAGACTCTTCAATACTTCAGGAGTTTCATCTTTAGTTGCTAAGAAATTAACCCAAGAATACCTGGAGAAATCATCTGTCACAACCAAACAATAAGAGTTCTTAGAGATGCTTTTAACACTGACGGGACCAAAAAGGTCCATGTGAAGTAATTGAAGAGGAACAGAAATGGAATTCACTGCTTTGGACTTATGTGTCTTTTTGTGTTGTTTGCCTTTAGCACAGGCCATGTAGTTTTCAGAAAAACTGAAGTCCTTGGAGGACAAACCTCTCACAAGATCTTGTTTTACTAAACGATTTATGTTTTTAAAATTCACATGGCCAAGTCGATGATCCCAGAGCATTGATTCAGAGTCAAATGCTTTTGACAGTAAACAAGCCATATAAGCTTTTGTTTTAGGATCATTCATGTCGACGATGTAGGTGTTGTTTCTTCTTGGAATCCTCAACAGGACTAGATCTTCTGGAATAACAAATCCAGGCTTGAGAAAGAGACATTCTGCTTTGTTGAACAACACCGACAGTTGTTTATCACAAACTTGTGATACACTCATCAGATTATAGCAAAGTTCTGGAACAAGATTCACATTCTCCAGAGTGAGAGTTCGATTGCATACAGTTCCATGTCATGTAATCTTTCCTCCATTTTCGTCACCTGCAAAGGCAACGTATCCCCCATCGATAATTCTGAAGTCAGTGAGCAGATCTTTTAGCCCGGTCATGTGATGAGAGCACCCACTATCAACATGCCATGCATTATCAATAGTCCTCCTGGGAAAACCCTGTCACACACAAGACAATTTATTGAGAAACTGGAACCCAAGTCTTTCTCAACTTGGGTGGAACATCAATTTTAGCAATTCTATCAGTTCTGATTCTCCACCAACATGTTCCCTTTAGAAAATGATTTACATTTTGACGAATTTTGTCAATTTTATGATAAAAAGGATTGTGATCTTGTTGGTGTCTGTTAAAATTTCTCACACTATGCATTTTAGGTCGTTCAAATTTGATCCAATTATTATGATAAGATGCACTACTGCACTTCCTTGCAGTGTGACCGCCCTTCCCACAACTAAAAAAATTAACATGCTTAAAAGTTTTTCTTTTATGTGGCGGTTGATAAGATGATGAGGATGATTGATGCTGAACTGGGACTTTGATTTGCTTTTTGCTTTTGCCTTACGGATGTTTTGACAGATCTGTCCGAATCATATGAACTTTCTTCACTATCTCTTGTAAACAAATAGCTGAGTCACTTTGACTATCACTTTGACTTGTTGATGCTGGGGTGAAGACTGAAATTTCTTCTGTCATAAACCTTTCAAACTGATTTCTTGACACAGTATCAATTAAATCATTAAAACCACCATCATTCATAGAAATAAAGTCATTACAGCTATTGTGCTCATTACAATCATAGTTAGAGTTAATTATCCTAGAACATGATCCACTAACAGAGCCCGAATTACATGACTCTGGATTCTGGGAATTTAAATTCAAAAATGAAGATAAAACAGATTCTCGGTTGCATTCCGTGTGACCCAATCCAGCACCACAATCATCCATAATATCCTCATCCTGTCCTTTTAAACCTGCAGTATTTACATTAGTCGCAGAAACAAATAATTTTTCAAGATCATTTTTAGGATGTGTAGACGGAATAGGTCATAATGACCATGGGTGGGAGGGTGAAACAACTTACTCTCAAAGTCATTCGAATCCAAATATCCTACCCCTTTTTTCACAAAACCGAGAGCGTTCTGACAGTCCAACATAGTATCTTCTGCCTTTTTGCTAACGTTCCATTTGTCTATAATTATTTGCAATTTAACAGATTCATTTCTTGAAGATGTTAGTTTTGTAGTTAAATATGTGTTCAAAAATTATTTTCTATAAACAAACTCTTTCAGGGTTGGATTTCTTGATTAGCCTGGTACAAACTGACTTTGAGAGTAACCTCGCTCTTCTTGATTTGATTGAGGATAGCAAGAGCATCATCTTTCTCACGAATAATGAGTAGATTTAATGTGCGATTGTGAGCAATCATGTCAATACAATAAGAGGGACAGAGACGAGATTTTACATTAGGTTGGATCAGCTCAGCAGCGGTTTTCCTGCAGATGCATCCTTGATTAGACCTTCCATCACCATTGGTTTGAGTTCCATCACCTGCACTCTCCGGAGAGATAACTCGATCCGTTGAGCTGGAACTGGGGCAGGTGTCCTTCTTTTCATCAGTCACCATTACTACATCCTTGATCTTGATGTTGGCATTCTCAGTCATGCTTCTTTCAGTGTCAATAACCTGACTCTCTGTCCCCTGAATAGAAAATTGTCTGAGGAGAGCATCAGGACCAATAGAGTCAGTGTTGATGATAATTCTTCTCAGCACCTCATTCTTCTCCTTTTCAACCAGACTTGCTTCCATTCCATGAACCATAAACTGTGTAGATGGAGTATTTTCCATAAGAGCCTTGCACACCTCAACCTGAGCTTCTTCAATTTCATTGCTCCAATCAAAGTCGTTTACAACCAAGGCATTTGCTGGTTCTTTTGCTTTCTCAGTTTGTTCTTGGCCATCGGTAATTGCAACAATGGTAGGTAGAGGTAGAGAGTCGGTGATAGGATGGGGACATTCCCTCTTGAAGTGCCCGAGTTGCTTACAGTTGTAACTTCTTAGTTTAGACTTGTCAAACCCTGTAGACTTTCCTCTAAGACGCTTCTTACCGGTTCTATCCATGAATCTCTTAGCCCTAAGAGTCAGCATAGCCATTTGCCACTATAGATCAACCTATTCCATATCATCTGGATGAACATGGAAAAGATCTTCAATGTGGGTTACCCCAGCCTTTGATTCACCTAATATTAGAGCTTGATAACTGTTGACAAACAGTCCAAACAACGCCATGTGTTCACTTGATGGATTTGGAGCAGAGGTACTATTACCCTTTGATTCATTGCTTGGTTGATTATGCTGATTGGTGACGGGAGCGGTCATCATAGCAGGAATGATTCCTGATAATCTTGTAGCATTGCCTGATGAGGTTGGAACAATAAAAGCAGCATTGGTTGGTGCCATGGTTTTGGTGTATCCTGATTGATTCATTTGACGCTTTTCGATGTCCATTTCAAAGGACTTTAGGCTGTTGATTATATCAGATAGGGTAGAGGATTCATTCACATATTGCCTTTTGATCAACATACATTGTATGCTCCATTCCTGAGGTAAAAAGTCTAGCAACTTCTTGATCAGATCAGAAGTTCTAATGACTACTCCGACTTGCTTCAATTTGCTTAAAATTTCCATGAACCTTGAGATGTGCTTAGACAAACCTTCTCCTTTGATACTCCCGAAGGTATCATATTGTTTCTGGAGCATGTCTTTCTTCCCTTCTTTCAAGTCAGTATTCCCTTCATAGAAATCACACAGTGCCTGCCATAACGTTTGAGCGGTCTTGTATTCCTCAAACATGTTCATGATGTCGGCCGGGAGAGCCATATTGATAGCACCGAAGGCTTTATAATCTCTTAGGATAAGAAGTTTGTCATTTTTAGTATAAGCAGCGGGATCAGTTTGAGCTACAACACCATCAGCTCCAATCGTTATAGGACAGTGTGGACCATTGGTAGTCGAGACCCACTGACCGAAGTCAGTCACGTAAAAGTACGCCTTCATGCGGTTCTTCCATTTAGGGAAATCATTGTTGGATAGAAGCTTAGGTCTAGCTTAGGAGGTCTTGAAAATGAGAAAACCAAGAGTCGGCTCGGAACAAGCAAGACAGTCGGCTCGAAGAGTCGGCTGAAGACAAGGAACAGACGGCACCACCACAAGGTGTTTGGAAAGATCACTCGAAGTGTCGGCTCTGAAGAGTCGCTACCTCACAAAAGTGAGTCGTAAACTTGCGTTTACTGAGACAATTTCTAGATGAACAGACAATCGGCCCGGACAATCGGCCGGATCAAGTGACAGTTGGTTCAGACAAGAGAGTCGACCCTAGACAGTCGGCTCAAGAACATCAACATACTCTTCTTCACAAAACAATACAGAATCACTCACCGGATGCTCAGATCTAAACCAAAATGACAATTAGATCTGTCAAACTCTTCACAAACAAATTTCTAGTGAATTTCACAATCAATTTTTGAACTTGATACAGATCAAGCCAAAGATCAAAGAAATTCAGAAATCACATAAAACCCCAAAAACACTCAAAAATCACTAAAATCAAGAGCACGGAAGGCTCTGATACCAAATTGTAGGTCCTGAAGATAGGGTCCCTGTGCTAGAATGATTTTAAACAGGAAACAATCAACAGAATAGCAATAGACGAGCTAATTTGTTGATGATCATAAGAAACATAATATGAAGAGCAATAACAAATAAGAACATCAAAGACACAATTCTATTTGATCCACTATGATACGATTACAAAATAAGCTCCTGGATTACACTAAGAACACCATCAACCTTCTACCAGCTCTAATATAACTATAATAACAACGTATTGTGCAAGAACCCCTGATAATTAGGTTCTTGGGTTGCTATTTATAGAGCTCATAGCAAGAGTCGACATGAAGATTACCGACTGTCGATAGTCGGCCGATAACCATATATTGACTCTCAAGAGTCGCTTTCTATACAAAAATTACAAACTAGCCCTTATAGTTATCAGGAATGCATCGGTTTTTCAAGTTCCAACAATAACCTTGCAATTGATACTTAAAACGTTAATATTTTATAATTGGAGGTTATTCGGTGTCTTGAGATAAACAAAGCTAAAACCAGTAAAAAACACCAAGAAATCAAGCTTCTAAAAAGGATCATTCCCGATCTTTGACCCTCCAAGAAGTCAACCAATGTCAATGAAAGTCAAACAAGCAGCTAAAAGGCAAAACTATGAGTTGGGGGCAATGCACGGGGTGTGCATTCCCAAACCTTGCTCCCCAAGCTTCAGTACAATGTCCTTTGTACCCTGTTTAATTCCCGAGGAGTTTGCACGCCCCGTGTATTGCTCATTTTGAGGCCTATAAATAGATGACATGAGTTCTTCATTAGACACACCCAAAATACACATTAGCACAGATCAAGAGAGTCCATTTCTGTAGTTTAGAGTAGAGAGTCGAGAGGCTCCTCCTCCCTGTCTGCAATAGGAGAGCCTACGAAACTCAACGTTACGCTAGTTAGTATGGCCATTCGTGGCTAAACTCTTTGTATTGCTAGGGTGAAGATGAAGTTTGGTGTATGTTAATGTTTAACGTATTAATCTAGTGGTATGTTTATGTCTTTAATTATTCACTCTTGAAACCACCTTCTAGGTGGGCTTTTTATTATTATTATCTAAACTTGTCTTTACACTTGTGAGTGTTCTTGATTTTAAAGCGTAAGAACGTAAAACCTTTTTAATCAAACTTCTCTTGAAACTTGTACGTCTTTATACAAGCAGATTTTGATAAGCCAAGGCTTGGTTAATATTGATAAGGTCGTACGTCTTTATACGAACTTATTATGAGACCAAGAATTGGTGAACTCACGTTGGGAGCAGTACGTCTTTATACATGGTCTCATTGTTACACCGCCTCCCGGTGAACAAAGTCTAATCACTCTTTTGATAATAATAATTAAGCATTAAAGTTTGATGTCTTAAACCAACTTGGAGATAGCATTCAAAGGGTTGAGGGGAACGATGTCCCTAGCACGGAATCCTACCATTTTATTATTAAAGAACATAATTCGCGAACCAAATGTTGTGAGAATGAGGCTCTAGCGGTGTACCGTTCACACATTTGTATTAGTCATACCACCGGATTAGGCAACTTAACATTATCATATACCAAGTGGATTCGAAGCCCAAAACAATACTCTCCGTGACCTGATCATCCTCGAGATATTTACTTTCCTGCTATTTACTATTCTGCTATTTACATTTCTGTTACACATTTCACGCACATTTTTACTTTTCTGTCATTTACTTTTCTGATTCATAAGCACACAAAACTTTCTCACTAATTAAACCGGCTAAACGATAACAAACGTTGAGCATTGGAACTCGATCGTGTCCAATGGTTCGATACTTGGTTTTTACCTAAACTATATTACGTTGCGATATGTACACTTGCCTATTGTGTGTGTTTTAAGTTAAAGTAATTATCATTTTATAAATTTAAAATCTGATCTCATATTTTTGTCTTTTATTTTGTTTCTTTCGGTATAATTTTTACTTGTAATGTATTTAAATGCATGTCTAACTATTTTATTCATTTCAAATATCTTCATCTTTACATCACACCTATGCAAGATATAGAAGGTGATGGGAATTGTTGATCTCAAGCAATACCTACTTTTATCTACTATGACCAAGAATATTGCCCCAAATTAGGAAAGATCTATTGAACGAGTTATGTGAACACCTAGAACAATATCTTATTATATTTTGTCTCGGTTATATGAATATATTTTATCACTCATTAAATCTTGCATTGCGTACACATCCAATAATTATGCAGACAAATTATTGTTGATTGCTTAAAGGTGTGAGGTAATAGTTACTTTCAATCGTTCGATACATGATGACATGCGTTCTCCTTTGGTCTAGACCTCATGTATAATTATTGCAATAAGCCAATAACAAAGTACAAGTTAACCACTTGTGGTAGTGGGGCTATATGCACAATACCAAATGTCACTTACTCCAAGTATTGGTTTCATGCAACTAGGAATGTCAAAAAAAAAAAAAAAAACTGAGTTTGACGGCAATACCCGAAACATCTGGGACGGGTATTCAGAAATGAGATTTGTTTAAAAATATTTCGCGGTATGGGATTTGATGATACCCAGCCCGATTACCAGAAACTATGTACCCCTTTACCCGAACCATATATTCGGACCATATACCTGACATTTTTTTTTATTTTCATTTCAATCTTATCAAGTAATTCTCCATTTTATTAGGTTAATTACGTGAAAAATTATTTTTTCTTTTGAGATATTTATTCGATGATGTTATTTATATGTGTATGCTATGGAGTACGGATTTATCTATTAAGATTTATATAATCATGAAATTTAAATTTTTAGATATTTCAAACATTTTATGGTGATGTTGATATGTATGTAATTTATCAAATTTTAATTTATTGTAGTTATATACATAAAATTATAATGGTAACAAAAAGAAATATACTTGGAAATCACAACGGGAATTATTTTAACAAACTAACGGGTATATCCATACCCGCAGGTATGCTCGATACCCGACGGGTAATTACCTGACAAAAATAAGACGAAGGCGTGGTATGGGACAAGATTTTACAATCGAGGTATGGGACTGTGATTACCGATTTCCGCTTCAATGCCATCCCTAGATGCAACTTAACACATAACCCAAAATATTATCTACTTAATACGTCTAATAGGGGTGTGTATGTGTGTATGTGATCGAATGTCGTCGGTTCGGTCAAAAAGTAATTTATAAACCCTTAATCACTTCTTAAGTAGACAGCGGTAGTAAGGGGTCGATCCAAGGGAATCGTGATCTAGCGTTAATCTATTATCAGAGTTGCGCATAATAAATTGTCACAATACTTAAAAATCGGATTTTGTAAAATATTAAAGAAAGCAATGGTTCTCTTTCGGATCCGGGTTTGCCAATCACAAGCATTTCAGATAATAACTTAGTGGGAATCTCTTAAATGGAGATTTGCAAATGATGAATCTAACCAGTGTTGCAAACAAAACTTAACAGGTTTTGATTATCACAACAAACAATCCAATAACATATATATGACGGATTAATCTTAACAGGTTTAATCACAACACATAACATAATCAGATTTCTAGCAAACACATCATAATGATTTAGATAAAACTTAAATGGTTTACAATCTAATCCCACAATCAGTTACAAATCAAGAAATACAAGCAAGATTAACAAACCCATTACCTAGGAGAACCATCAAGGATTTAGCCTCTCATTTCTTGAAATGGATCGATGGCTTCAAAACTCCTCCCTGAAGCTTTCTTCTTCTTTCTTCTTGTTCTTCCCCAAAAACGAGTTGCTTCTTTTTTCAAGATGAAGATAAGAGATGATATATTAGTTTTTATCAAGTGGGAGCAAGTTGATGGGCGGCAGATTGACTTTTGTGGCTAGGGGCCGTAAGTTACGGTGAAACCACCGTAACTTACGGTGAGACTTAATTATTTTCTAGCTTACGGCCTTTAGGTTCTGGTTTACGGTCCATTTTTCTCCCCTGTCCACCGTAAGTTACGCTAGATTCACCGTAACTTACGGCCACCGTAAGTTACTGTGGCCTGGCCGTAAGTTACTGCCAGCCCTTTTTCACTTCTTCGTTTCTTCGTTCCGATTCCCGTAACCTGCGTTCCTACTTGCCTTAACACCTTCGGTTTGTGTGATTTACCTACAAAACCACAAGTTCTTGTAGTTAATCAATTCAAATGGTATAAACACACAAAACACATTAAAACCCATATATTTGTATCATTTAACGCTCGGGTTTTTACCCCTCGATCACATCCCCACACTTGTCTTTTGCTTGTCCACAAGCAAACCATTTCAAAGTTAATAAACAAATTTTCAACAAAACACCTCAACATCCGTATCAACTTTTAGAATTAAGATCCAAAGTCATCCAAGTCCTACAAATGATCACAGTCGGGTTTGATAATGACAAGACAGTTAATTATATGCCAAATCAAGACCTGCCTAACTAAACCTACCATGCTTTAAACTTGCACAAACACAGCATACCCCTCACAATGATACTCTCCTCTCGGCTATATCTGAACTAGTAGAAAATGTACTAGTGTATTTACTCAAGACCAGATGTGTTATCATGTAAGCATAAGCTTGTAAAGCGATCATACCTCCACTGCTGCAGAATAGTTCACAGATCAAAGGACTTTTTCGGTTTTAGGCTTTGGCTAAAGGTAGGGATTAGGCTTTATTTAGTGGCTTTAACAATATGAGAAATCCAATTGATAGCATTCTATATCAAATCTTGAATACACGAATCATTTTGACCCGTTTGTTCTTTTCATTCTATTTTTGACTTTTTTCAATGATTTTTCTCTTTTTTTTTTTTTTTTTTATCTTTTTTTTATCATATATATATATATAGAGATTTATCACAGCTATATTTGTAACAAAACTATTGGATTCTCACTTTCAGAAAAATATGTCTTTGATGCTCGGTTTTCGGGTTTAGAAATGAAAAGGAGAATTGTAGGCTCAAAATGGGCAACTAAGGGAAAATTCTTTTGATAATTAGGGTTAATACGGGATAATTGGGTGTCCTAATGCCTTCTCATTTCTGTTTCACACATCATACTAAGTTTCAGCACGAATCAACCAAAACAAGTTCTACCACAATCAACACATAATAGTCACACTCAACAAATGAATTCATCTATATGTGATCTAACCATCTAGTTGAATGGGGCTTCAAAATATCACACACGGAGTAATAGGGTTACCGACATGCAGTGTATGTGACTATCTAAAGCATGCTAACTTTTGTTAGGCATTTCTATCCGTTTTCTTCAAAAACACTTGTCAAAATACTATCCCAATGCTACAAGAGACAAGGATGATTAAGGACCTATATCTGTTTGTCAAGTAAGGAATTATGTGATGAATTGGAAAATCCGCTTTCGGTTGTTTAATCTTGAGGACGTTTTTGCTTGTTCTCACCCTTGTAACACAAAATTTTTCAAAATTTTCAGATTTTTCTCTATTATATATGAACTATATACACACAGATAGACAACAGATAGACGCTAGTCTCCCTCCCCACACTTGAGAATTACATTGCCCTCAATGTAGATCAACAAGTGACTAAACGACTATCGACAAAAGGTAAAGCATAAGTTGGAACAAACTAACCGGGTTTCTTTCATTAATCGAAGTTCCAAGCTCCGTCGCGTGGTGTTTGTGACTGTATAGCATTTCTGTCGCAGCTTCAAAACACCAGCCAAAAATCTGAGATGCTTGAGAAAGTTGGATTCAATCGGCCACGTCCAAATGGATATTGAGTATGAACGGGTCAAGATCACTGAATTCTTCTTTCTACCATCTCTACCAAAAATCGCGTGTTTGACCTTTCAAAAGGCTTCCCCACACTTGGGTGTTGCACACGCTATCAAAAATCCGGAATTTTACTTCCATTTGGGTTGCCTCCCAAAAAGCGCTAAGTTTACACGTCTTCAGCCAGACGTAGTCCCCTCGACTCTCTAAACTGGGTCATACACAACCGTTTCCACAAAAAGGCATTCAGACTGCTTGTCGACTCCATTGATATCATTCGCCTCTAGATATGGTTTTAGGCGATGTCCGTTCACAGTTTGCCTCAAATGATCATCGAAGTCCTCGATTTCGACTTCTCCAAACTCGCCTACCCGGATAATCGAATATGGACCTGTCCATTTGCTTTTTAGCTTACCGGGGAATAACTTGAATCTCGAGTTGTATAACCAGACTTTCTGGCCAGGCTCAAACTTCTTCAATCGAAGCTTAGCATCATGCACTTTCTTCATCTTGTCTTTGTATGCTGATGCTGTTTCATAAGCTTCGTCTCTGATTTCTTCAAGTTCACCCAATGCCAGCTGCCTCTGTTTACCTGCACACTCGTAATCCATATTAGCAGTTTTGATGGCCCAAAGGGCCCTGTGTGCAATTTCTACAGGCAAGTGACAACCTTTACCGTAGACCAACCGATAAGGTGTAGTTCCGATAGGCGTTTTATAAGCAGTTCGGTAAGCCCATAATGCATCGTTTAATTTATTTGACCAATCCTTTCGATCTGGTCTTACCGTTTTTTGTAAAATTTCTTTTATCTGCCTATTAGAAACTTCAACCTGTCCACTCGTTTGTGGATGATACGGTGTGGCAATCCGATGATCTACGCCATAGCGTTTAAGAAGTTTGCCAAAGTGAAAATTTTTAAAATGCGATCCCCCATCACTTATGATCACACGGGGGATACCAAACCTGGAAAATATGTTTGATTGGACAAACTTACACACAACGCTATGGTCGTTTGTTTTGGTGGCGATTGCTTCAATCCATTTCGATACATAATCTACCGCCACCAAAATGTAAAGGTTTCCACAAGAATTCGGGAAGGGGCCCATGAAATCAATGCCCCAAACGTCAAAGATGTCAACAACAAGAATGGGTCGTAATGGCATTTGATCTCTTTTAGCTATACTACCCATTTGTTGGCATCTTGCACAATTCTTAGCAAACCTGTATGAGTCTCTAAACAATGTTGGCCAAAACAAACCACAAGATAGGATTTTATAACCCGTTTTCTGGCCACTGAAATGCCCTCCACATGCTGAGGTATGAGCCATCTCCAGTACACAATGGATTTCTTCATCCGGTATACATCTTCTAATGATCTGATCTGCTCCTACTTTGAAGAGGTCCGGTTCATCCCAAATGTAGTACTTTGCCTTTGCTTTAAACTGCTGCTTCTTCCTTTTGTTCCATTCGTCCGGCATTGTACCTGTCACAAGATAATTAGCAATATGAGCGTACCATGGACTGGTGCAGACAGACATAAGGTGTTCATCTGGGAATTGTTCGTTGATTTCAGGGGTGGTGTCTTTCTCAGTCGGTTGGATCCTTGATAAATGATCGGCCACCACATTCTCACATCCTTTCTTGTCACGAATTTCCAGATTAAATTCCTGCAGCAACAAAATCCATCTGATTAGTCTGGGTTTAGCATCCTTTTTGTTCATCAAATACCTGATAGCACTGTGGTCAGAATACACAACAACCTTGCTACCCCAAATATACGATCTAAACTTGTCTAAAGCATATACAACAGCAAGTAATTCTTTCTCGGTTGTAGTGTAATTCATTTGAGCTTCCGAGAGAGTCTTACTTGCATAATAAATCACAACGGGTCTCTTTTCCACCCGTTGTCCCAAAACAGCCCCAATTGCAAAATCACTGGCGTCACACATTATTTCAAAAGGTAGTGACCAGTTTGGTGATTGTAAAATGGGAGCTTCTACCAGCTTTTGTTTTAACAATTCAAACGATTTTACACATGCTTCATCAAACACAAACGGGACATCTTTTAACAGAAGGTTACACAATGGTTTGGTTATACTTGAAAATCCTTTTATAAACCTTCTGTAAAAACCAGCATGTCCAAGAAAGGAACGAATACCTTTAACGTTAACAGGTGGGGGTAAAGTAGAAATAACTTTAATTTTAGCATGATCGACTTCAATACCCCGCCCCGAGATAACATGTCCCAATACAACACCCTCTTGAACCATGAAATGGCTCTTCTCCCAGCTCAAAACCAGATTTGATTCGATACATCTTTTTAAAACCTTTGTCAATTGTTCTAAACATAAATCAAATGATGTACCAAATATAGAAAAGTCATCCATGAAGATCTCTAAAGACTCCCCGATCATATCAGAAAAGATACTCATCATGCACCTTTGGAAGGTGGCCGGGGCATTACACAATCCGAATGGCATTCGCCTAAATGCAAATGTGCCATACGGACACGTAAATGTGGTCTTATGCTGATCATCCGGATGAATGGCTACCTGATTATATCCTGAGTAACCATCTAGAAAACAATAAAATTTCTGACCTGCCAGCTTTTCAATAATCTGATCCATGAAAGGCAGAGGGAAATGGTCCTTCGAAGTTGCATCATTTAACTTCCTGTAATCTATACAAATCCTCCACCCGGTTACCGGCCGAGTGGCAACTTCTTCACCGTCCTTACCTTTGACGATTTGAATGCCCGACTTCTTTGGAACTGTCTGAGTCGGGCTCACCCATGAGCTATCTGAAATGGGATAGATAATCCCGGCATCTAACCACTTAAGAACTTCTTTTTTTACAACTTCCCGCATGTTCGGGTTCAATCTCCTTTGCAAATCTCTCACTGGCTTGACTCCTTCTTCAGTAATGATCTTGTGCATGCAAATAGATGGACTTATGCCCTTGAGATCGGAGATACTCCATCCAATGGCGGCTCTGTGCTCCATCAACACTTCCATTAAAGCATGCTCCTGTTCCTGTGACAAGTTAGAAGCAATAATAACAGGGAGAGTTTTGTTTTCTCCCACAAAAGCATACTTTAGATGGCTTGGTAACTCCTTCAACTCCACTTGTGGAGGTGATTCCAAAGATGGCTTCAACTGGGTATCAATGTGCTCGGGAAGCTTCTCCACTTGATGTGTCCAAGTAGGTCTTCCCTCCTGCATGGCCATCACCTCCATCTCTTTCTCTTCTTCTGCAAGTTCCCTCTCCAGATCATACCTGTTCCTGTCACACATAAAGCACGTCTCCGTGGCGACCTCCTCATTTTCATGAGGTGGGCACCCTTCAACAATGTCTACCATAAAGCAGTCACTGTTGAACGGAGAGTTAGGAGCATGGGAAAATACATTTAATCTCAACTTGCGATTTCCAAATGCCAGATCTACTATCCCAGTTCTGCAATCGATCACTGCATTGGCTGTAGCTAAAAATGGTCTTCCAAGGATGACCATTGGTTGTTTTGAAGAACCAGCCGATACATGATCAAGAACCAAAAAGTCTACGGGATAATAGAAATTCTCTACCCGCACTATCACATCTTCCACAATTCCCCTAGGGAGCTTTGTTGTCAAATCAGCCAATACTACAGTAGTATCGGCTTTCTTTAAAGGTCCAAAATCATATTGATCATATAAGCTCCCTGGAAGAATGCTAACACTCGCCCCGAGATCCAATAACGCCCTGTTGATTTCAAAATCACCTACTTGTACAGAAATAACAGGCGTTCCTGGATCTTCCATTTTTGGTGGGATTTCACCCGACAAAACGGCACTAACTTGTCCGGTTAAATCAATTTTCTTTGGGACTTTGTTATGCCGTTTCTGGGTGCACATTTCTTTCATATATTTGGCGTAAGCCGGAATTTGTTTGATGGCATCAATCAGAGGAATGTTGATTTTAACTTGTTTAAAGACTTCCCAGATTTCCTCTTGTTGAGGCCCCCGTTTATTACCCTTTGAACCTGATGTTGATTTCAATAAAGCTTGTGGAAAAGGAATGGTATTACCCTCCATATCATTTTCCAAAATTTCAAGTTTATTTTGAAAAGTTACCTTTTTCTTGGTAACGGGTTTTTCAAAAATTTCAACTTCTGACTCACTATCACTATCCTCCCGACCCGTTAAGTCTTCCACCTCACCATCCCGTCCCTGTGGTGGTGTACTAACATTATTATCATAAGTTTTACCTGATCGGAGGATTGTTATCTGATTTACTGAGGGATTGGATGTCTGTTGAAAACTTGAGGACGGATGACTCGGGTTCCTTCTTGTATCACTAGGCAGCTTTCCCGGGTCTCGCCTTCCGTTTGCTATCTCTTCAGCCAATTGACCTACTTGTCTGGATAGAGCTTCATGGCTTTTGTCCCTCACCTGATTGTTCTTTCTGATCTCCTCAAAATTCTTCTTCATTTCATCATTGTCCTTCTTCAGTTCTTTTAGCATTTCGAAAATGGCATCCGTCTTTGATGCTTCATTGTTGGAAGAAGAAACACCTTGTTGGTTGTTGAAGTTTCTTTGAGGTCCTCGGTTATAACCAGCTTGATTGTAGCCTTGATTGTACCCTTGGTTACAACCCTGTTGACGATTTTGATAAGGCTGGGGGTTGTTTTGTTGTTGTTGCCCTTGAATTGGTGCTTGAAAGTTGGGATTCATCTGGTTGGAGGCATTACCGTATCTGAAATTTGGGTGGTTCCTCAAACCTGGGTGATAAGTATTTGAGTTCATGTCAAACGGTCTTCTATCACCATAAACCTGATTTACCTCAGCAGTTCTATTTGAATCTCCCGAGCATTCTAGATCCGAATGCCCCAAATCACCACAAGCAGAACAAATGGGAAATGAATTTACAGCTTTTGCTTCATCGCCCCTGCCTACAGTTAACTGAGCTACCTGCCTTTCCAAACTCTTGATTCGCTTTTCGGCTTCTACATCAACAACTTTAGCCGACACCCCCCTGGTTTTCCTGTTAGAAGCTAATCTTTTAGAAATCACGCTCATTCTCTCCAAGAATTCCCAATCAACATCTTCATGGTTTGTTAAGAACGTGCCATTGCTTGTAGAGTTTACTTCCCTAACATCCTCGGGAAGTAGTCCATCGTAGAATGCTTTAATCAGTTCCCATTTTGGGATGCCATGATGTGGACATCTTCTTAACAAGTCTTTGAAGCGTGTGAATGCTTCATGAAAAGGTTCACCCATGTGTTGTTGGAAAGCTCGGATGGCTTCTCGAGCTTCTGTTGTTCGATTCATTGTATAATATTCTTCCAAAAAGACCTGCTGCATTTGTTCCCAAGTTCTAATGCTTCCTGCGGGCAGTGTGAGAAACCATTGTTTTGCCCGATCTTTCAGAGTAAACTGGAACATCATCAATTTAACTTCATCAAGGGAGAATCCGTGTCCTCCAATTGTTCCACGGATGTTTTCAAACTCAGCAAGATGTAGATATGGCTCTTCGTTTGGCTTGCCATAAAATGTGGGTAAATAACCCAAATACTGAGGTCTTACCTCAAATGTCCTTCCATCCTGATTGGGTGGAACAATAGGTGAAGTACTTTGAGCGACCATGGGTCTGAAATGGGTGGTAACACCTTGAGCTGGCCAATGATAATTTCTTCTCGGTACTCCATCTGCATAAAATCCGGCTCGAGGTTCCCGAAGTGGAGGATTTGGAGCGCCCATATGTGGTACCCCGTTGTACATTCTTGGCCCCTGTCGACCATGTCTGACTCGTCTATGATAAGCTCTCTGATTTCCCCCATAATGTGGGTCAGGACCCTCTTCGTCCATATATCCATCTGAATATTCTTCATAGCTCTCGCTGCCGTTATAATCATCATTCCAGTCATCTGTGTGAGCTCTGGTTCTTTGATAATAGGCATGCTGGCTAGTTGCGAAGGGTGGGGGATCATAGTTCATGTTCGGTCCCCCTTCGTCAAATACCGATGGATATTGGTAATTTGGATTGGGCGGAAAAGGTGGATTTGGTTGTAGTGGAGGAGGTTGTGTTGGTGGTTGGTTGAATGGTGGTGGTATTGGCGGTACAGGTGGTGGTTGTGGTGGGATACTGGTGGTTGCGACATGAGATGTCACATTTGGATTTACGGGAGTGTTTGGATTGTTGGGTTCCATTTTTGAATTTGTTGTTGGTTTTCTGAGTGATCGTTGATTGGCACGATTATGTCGTGCAGTTCTTTCAATTTCTGGATTGAAAATAAGAGGCGATGTCTTTCCCGATCGACGGGTGTGATGCATCAACCTGTAATTAACCTGCAATGACAAAAACAACAACGTACACGTAAATCCGAACAATAAGGATGAAAAATAACTAAGAAATCAACTTGGAAATTTTTTTTTGAAAACAGTGAAATACAAATCAAAGATTAACACTAAATGCACCGAATCCCCGGCAGCGGCGCCATTTTTGATCGAATGTCGTCGGTTCGGTCAAAAAGTAATTTATAAACCCTTAATCACTTCTTAAGTAGACAGCGGTAGTAAGGGGTCGATCCAAGGGAATCGTGATCTAGCGTTAATCTATTATCAGAGTTGCGCATAATAAATTGTCACAATACTTAAAAATCGGATTTTGTAAAATATTAAAGAAAGCAATGGTTCTCTTTCGGATCCGGGTTTGCCAATCACAAGCATTTCAGATAATAACTTAGTGGGAATCTCTTAAATGGAGATTTGCAAATGATGAATCTAACCAGTGTTGCAAACAAAACTTAACAGGTTTTGATTATCACAACAAACAATCCAATAACATATATATGACGGATTAATCTTAACAGGTTTAATCACAACACATAACATAATCAGATTTCTAGCAAACACATCATAATGATTTAGATAAAACTTAAATGGTTTACAATCTAATCCCACAATCAGTTACAAATCAAGAAATACAAGCAAGATTAACAAACCCATTACCTAGGAGAACCATCAAGGATTTAGCCTCTCATTTCTTGAAATGGATCGATGGCTTCAAAACTCCTCCCTGAAGCTTTCTTCTTCTTTCTTCTTGTTCTTCCCCAAAAACGAGTTGCTTCTTTTTTCAAGATGAAGATAAGAGATGATATATTAGTTTTTATCAAGTGGGAGCAAGTTGATGGGCGGCAGATTGACTTTTGTGGCTAGGGGCCGTAAGTTACGGTGAAACCACCGTAACTTACGGTGAGACTTAATTATTTTCTAGCTTACGGCCTTTAGGTTCTGGTTTACGGTCCATTTTTCTCCCCTGTCCACCGTAAGTTACGCTAGATTCACCGTAACTTACGGCCACCGTAAGTTACTGTGGCCTGGCCGTAAGTTACTGCCAGCCCTTTTTCACTTCTTCGTTTCTTCGTTCCGATTCCCGTAACCTGCGTTCCTACTTGCCTTAACACCTTCGGTTTGTGTGATTTACCTACAAAACCACAAGTTCTTGTAGTTAATCAATTCAAATGGTATAAACACACAAAACACATTAAAACCCATATATTTGTATCATTTAACACTCGGGTTTTTACCCCTCGATCAGTATGTATTATGCTATTATTTATGTTTTTATATTATTAGTATTTATGCTTTATTTAAAATTTAATTTTTTAGATAAATAAATGATTTTAATTGTTTAGGGTGAGTTCTTGCATGGTCATTTCTTTTAAAAAATCATGGATTTACTCACTATTGCTTGTTAAACCATAACGCGTTTGGTCATTTTCACTTCAGATGTTAAAAAAATCTTTTAAATCCATGTAAAATGATAATTTCACCCCATTCCTATTGATGATTTATACCGAAAAAGTTTGATATAATAGTCTTCTGATCTGATCTAATGTGGCTTTCGTTTACGAAGCGTTTGTGTAACTGAAGGACTGCATAGACTAGGTGGTGGAGGTGGTAGTGGTGTTGCAGCGAAGGAAGTCTTCTAGCATGGGAGCTTATTGCTTGTCGATACACGACTCCATGAAGTTGTTTTCTATGGTATACATCGTTGATGGAAATAGAGGAGAGGGAAGTTTCTAGGTTTTAGGATGAGGGGAGGGTGGGACGAGGAGTGGGGTATGGATTTTTTCAAGTAAAAGGGTAAAAATGTTATTTTAAAAAACTTAACAAACTTCTTTTTTGCAATGGGTAGTGAAAAGGATTTTGGATGAATAGTGGCGACCATATATGTAATTTAAAAGAAAATTAAACTTGCAATATGAATATACCACATATACCATTCAAGTAATTTACATGAATAGTTCATGCGGTATCTTCATATTATAGTTTTGATCCCAGGTTTTTGGAAACTATACATTTGGTTATCATTGTTCACTAACGAGGTAACACGAATGACCTATGGCCGTCTATTTTAGAAGTTAACTTTTTTAAATTACTATTATTCCTATTTTCTTAATTAAGGAACAACAAAATAAAAATATTAATTCTCCGGCCAGCCAGCCAATGCCCCTTTTCATTCCCAAGAAATCTGATCGACGAGCCTTCGTCTTCGCTGGCAACGCTACACACTGCATCCCCTCGAACAACCACCAATAACAAAATCGAAACCAAGTACCATCATTGACGTAATCACACCTAACCATCATGGAAAACTTGAAACCCATATTGGGTTTTATAGTTTTTTTTATCAAATCAAGTGTTTATTAATTGATTTCAGTAAATACATTGAAAAAATTGATGAAGAGCTTGTGACGAAATATGCTAAGATATATCAGTGAAGAGGTGTAGGGAACATGAAGCTGAAATTTTTAGATATTCTTCAACCAAGAGAAATTTGACTTGTCTTCAGTAGATTTGGGGTAACAACATCGAGTAGCAATGGTGGTATGCTGTCACAATCAAGGCAGACAACGGTGGCAGATCATCATCAACAAGAAGTAGTGAGGGTAAGAACAAAATGAGGGATTTTTTTTTATTCTTTAGCAACACAATCAATACCATATTCAACTGGTTACATCTAGACCGAGAGAGACAAAATTAGTGTTCATCATTAGCTATCAATCATGCATTTCCAGTAAAAATCATAGTCCTTTTCGTCTCCGTTAACCACATCCAAGTTCGACTTGAATTCTGTAGGAACACTGTTCATATAAATAAGTAAAACTCTTTTATTTCTCGATAATCAAAATATAATACAGAAACTTGAAATAACATAAAGTAAAAATACACAAAGGAAAGAAAAGGAGAAGAGAGAAACGAAGTGGCTGAGGATTTATGTTAAATAGAGTTCTCTTAAAACATATTTCGGGTCTCCCAGGGTATAACAACCGGAGCAGAAGCACTGTCGGAGCCTACCAAACACATGAAACAGTACCTGACACAATGGTGTAAAGATCCAAGACTGAAGGAAATTCCTTAGATTCCGTGTGTGTTTTCTGAAACATACGCTGCAGAGTTTTCATGTATCTGGACACTGCACCTGTTCCTCACATATATACACGAAAATAGTGACCTGAAAGGTCTGAGTTAATACACAATTAACTTTGATTAATGGTGGAACTTGAACAGTCTTATAATTGGTGGAAAACGAACAGACAGACTGTATCCGCGCAACCGCGCTTGCAAGGCCACACGCGGGCTACCGCCGCGCCTATAGGGACGCGCGCCACTACACGACACTTACAGCGTGGACTCGCGCCAGGGAACGCATAGTCATCCACTACCCGCCACGACTGGCTCGCGCCAGGGCACGCAGACTCATCTGCCACTCGCCAGGGCACGCGGACTCATCTGCCACCCGCCAAGCAAGTCACCCACCTGCCACAAGGTATACACGCGGACACCCGGGAAGGTATGCGAATTCCAGCCGCCTAGCCATGCGCCACGCGCGCCCGTAGGGACGCTAACACGGGACGCCACGCCCACGCAGATCCACACGCTACGCCACGTACAACCGGTAAAAAAAATACTAATGGCGATACGAGCGTGTGAAGTGAAAAGTGCGCCATCAAAACACCACATTACGCCCATCGCCCTCGTCCCGATCCCGTGCCAGGGCACCGGCGTGTTCGGTGATTCGCACCCTCCTGACTGCCACTGGGTGTCATTCCTTATAAGATAACAAGATTCTATAAGGGCTCCCCCTTATAAACCCATCGATGTTTTATCATCCCACCAATGTGGGACAAGTTCCCATATCTCAAGTTTCAAATACACACCTGGAGCATTGATATCTTATTCATCTTAGCTCTGTTTTGGACAAGGTTTAGTTCGTTGTGATCCTCTCACACACGCGTACTAATTAATAACTATATTATCAATAAATAAAAATTATTTTTGTCCAAAATTTCCAACAATCCCCCACATGAATAGAGATCGATCCATACACGCAAGTGTTAAGATAAAATTTCAACGGTTGAGTAATACAGGTGAAGTAGGCGTCCCCTTGTGAAGTATACTTGGTCTCCTTGCGGTTAGTAGATGCAATGTCCTTGAACCAACCCCTATTTATGTAGACGTTTTTACACTTTACACAATATTCTTCATGGTCTGGTTAACCCCTCATTGTCGTGTCCGTTATGGTCATGGAACACTAGCCTGGTTCTGCAAGAGCTCTAGGATTTGTGCCCCCATAATTCCATTCGAAGCGACCCCACTTCTTTGATATCACTGATTTGTTATAGGAATGGACAAGGAAGTATGCAAGTCGCTTTATATGTTGGGGTACACCCCCACAGTGATCCGAGTTCGTACAATTAGGTTGTCCTATTGAGCCTAGATCATGGGATCTCCAATCTTCTAGGATAGGTTTTCCTTTGTACTAATTTAGTCCAAGGGCTTTAGTCTCATTCTTCTCGACGACTTATATACTGCCTATCTGCTTAATCCTTTTGTAAGCGGATCCGCAATGTTATCCTTGACTTCACATAGTCAATCGAGATAACCCTTGTTGAAAGCAGTAGTCGTATCTTGTTATGTCTACATCGTATGTTCCTTGATTTGCCATTATATATTGCATTTTCAGCTCTACCAATAGCCAATTGGGAATCACAATGTATGCAAATAGCCGTCACAGGCTTTGGCCATCCGGGAACATATTCCAAGAATTGACGTAACCATTATGCCTCTTCTCCAGCTTTGTCTAGCACGATAAACTCGGATTCCACGGTGGATCTAGCTATGAGAGTTTGCTTAGACGATTTCCAAACTATAGCCGCTCCTCTAAGGGTAAACACATAACCACTTGTGGATTTGAAATCTTTTATATCAGATATCCGGTTAGCATCATTGTATCCTTCCACAACAGTTGGATCTTGGTCATAACGTAGTCCATAAATCCTCGTGTATCTCAAATACCTCAGTATTCTTCCACTTCTCAGAACAAGGATTACTAGTATATCTACTTAGCATGCTCATAGCATATGCTAAGTCTGGCCAAGTACATGTCATGAGATACATAAGACTGCCAATTATCCTTGAATACTCTAATTGAGTAAAACTGTCGCCTCTATTCTTCGACTGGTGGTGGGTAGTGTCAAGGGGAGTTTTAGCTACACTCGTGTCCTCCGCATTGAACTTTTCAAGGATCTTGTCCACATAGTGAGTTTGATTTAACACAAGACCGTTTTGGGTTCTAATGATCTTCACACCAAGAATCACATCGGCTAGACCCATGTCTTTCATGTCAAATCTTGCTTTCAACATGTCTTTAGTAGATCTGATCATTACTCCCAATGATTAGCATATCATCTACATAAAAACATAAGATCACATAACCTCTAGATGTGTCTTTCGCATAGACATACTTGTCGCACTCATTTATTTTGAAACCATTGTCAAGCATGACTTGGTCAAACTTTTAGTCCCATTGTTTTGGAGCTTGCTTCAAGCCATATAATGACTTGATGAGTTTACTTACTTTGTTTTCCTAGTCACGAGTGGAGAAACCCTCAGGTTGCTCCATGTATATTTCTTCATCTAAATCCCCGTTTAGAAAT
Organism: Smallanthus sonchifolius; assembly: GCA_023525975.1. Classification (NCBI taxonomy): domain Eukaryota; kingdom Viridiplantae; phylum Streptophyta; class Magnoliopsida; order Asterales; family Asteraceae; genus Smallanthus; species Smallanthus sonchifolius. The sequence goes on from CM042033.1 coordinate 19,491,269, forward strand.
GCGGGTTTTACATCCATTTGCTGTATTTTTAATTTTCTCAACGCAGCAATTGCAAGCACCAACTAGATAGAGGTTATTCGTGTCACAGGCGAGTAAGTATCAAAGTAGTCTAGACCATCCTTTTGTCTATACCCTTTGATCACTAGCCTTGCCTTGTACTTCTCAATAGAGCCATCGGCTTTCATCTTCCTTTTGAATATCCATCAATATCCAAGTGGTTTACAACCTGTTGGAAGATCCACTAGCTCCAAAGTATGATTCTACAAGATAGAATCAATTTCATTCTTGTTCGCTTCTTTCCATTGAGGTTCTTCTGAAGAGGTGATTGCTTCTCGGTAGGTGTTGGGCTCACCCTCAACCATATAGGTAAGAAAATCAGGAAGAAAATATTTCTCAATCCTTTGTCTTTTGCTTCTTCTTTGCTCAACCTCTTCAGCCTCATATTGTTCTTGAGTTTCATCATAAAAAATCTTATCAACTGTTGTTGATGAACTCACGTGTTCCTTTTCTAAACAAGGAATCACATCTTCAAAGAATGAAGCATTCCTTGATTCCATTATAGAATCCTTGTGTATTTCAGGATACTTTGACTCATGTACCAGAAATCGATATGCACTACTATGAGGGGCATAACCTATGAATACACAGTCCACGATTTTGGGTCATATTCTTTGAACCTTTGGTGGTGGCACCACCACTTTGGCTAGGCACCCCCATACTTTCAAGTATTTGTAAGATGGTTCTCTTTCCATCCACAACTCATAAGGCGCTACATCCTTTTTCTTGAAAGGTATCTTATTCAAAAGATAATTAGCCGATAGAATGGCTTCCCCCACATGTTCTGGCTTAATCCAGAGCTTATCAACATGACATTCATCATTTCTTTTAGTGTACAGTTCTTTCGTTCTGCAATGCCATTTTGTTGTAGAGAATAAGGAAAGGTGCACTCATGAATAATTCCACTTTGTGCACAAATATCTGCAAATGGTGAAACATATTCACCTCCTATATAGCTCCTTAGAACCTTTATCTATTTGTTTAGTTGATTTTCAACCTCAGTTTTGTACAAGACGAACTTGTCTATTGCTTCATCATTTCTCTTAAGTAAATATACATAGCAATATCTTGTACTATCATCAATGAAAGTGATGAAGTACTTGTTTCCACCTCTAGTGGGAACCGATTTTAAGTCACATACATCAGTGTGTATCATATCAAGGGGCTCGGTTATTCTTTCAACCAACTTCAACGATAATATTGTTTGTTTAGCTTCAACACAAGTTTTACATTTTGAATTTGTCTCAATGGCGAAAAGAGGTATGTAATCTAATTTAATTAAATGACTCATCGAATTAAAATTAACATGACCAAGACGACCATGCAAAACATTAGATGACTCAATCAAGTAAGAAGAAGTAGAACCATTCTTATTCATGTTCTTTTTTATAGCCATTACATTGAGTTTAAATATACCATTTTGGGCATAGCCCTTTCCAACAAACATACCACGCTTACTTAAGACAAATTTATCATATTCAAAAACTAAAACGAAAGCCAAACTTTTTAAGCAACCATCCCGACACAAGGCTTTTGCGTAGGTCTGGAACATAAGGCACGTTGCTTAGATTAAGCTCCTTCCCCAAAGTCCACTTCAAGATCACATCGCCCTCACCCTTGATATCCGCTGTACCAACATCTCCCATGTAGACCTTCTCATTTTCCACTATCTCTTTAAACGTATTAAAGAGGGTTTTGTCCGAGCAAATAGTGGCGGAGCTTGAAGAAAAATGCAGGGGGGGCGGGATTTTTTTTCCCTATCAGGGGGGCCGGAACTATAAATTTTTTGGCCAAATACGTATAAATTAACACTACTGAGCAAAAAATCGTCCGAATTCGTATAAATTAACCCTACTGAGCGAAAAATCAGGGGGGGCCTCACTATCCTTCACCCCTGCGAGCAAACATGGCGAGTAGGCCCAGTGTCAACCCACCACAAGAGGCAGTGATGTCAGTGATCATAGCCACAAGAGGCATGTCATCATCAATCATATGGGCCTTCTCACGTTTGGGCGCCTTGCATTGGTCAACACGGTGACCAGATTCATGGTAGTTGTAGCATTTCCCTTTGAAGGGAACAATCTTTTTCTTCACACCAACACTTTTTGGCTGAAGATCAAACTTGGACTTTCCTTTGCCAAAAGGTTTCTTGCCTTTGTAGCCTTTGTTCCCCCTAGAAGATTGACCATGCTCAACCATGTTGGCTTTAGGAGAGGCTTCCACATAGCATCCCTTTATTGCCAATTTGTTGTCTTCCTCAATTCGAAGATGGACCATAAGGTTGTCACACCCTGGTTTCAGGACACCCCAGGCGTGCGACACCAGTTGGTACCTCCAACTTATCTTATTAGAGTGTTTTGCCGTGGAAAAATATTTTGGATAGATTTTGTATAAAACCTTAACCCGAGGGTTGATATTGGACAATTCCAATTCTTTGGGGATAAATAAAGCTTTTCGTTTCTCGGGGACTTAAACACCCCTTCCTTTACAAAAATCAATTCGAGTTTAATATACAACATCTCCTGCATCAGCAGGTTTTATATCGAGCCACAAGATAGTTGGCATGTGCCTAGGACCATCCGATTCAGCACCTATCCTTGTGAAGATCTGGGGAGTATCCTGTGTCCAGGAAATTATCATCCTAAGACACCTCCCTTTTTACTACAGGGGAATCTTCTGTGCCTAGGGAGTCGTCCTCCATTTAGCACATCACCCTGTCAAAAACGTATTTACATTTATCCCCAAGGTTGTCCCTATGGACTAGCCTCATAGATAATCATTGATTACCTGAAAAACATTTCCGAAAATAAAACGTCAGCGCCAACCCTCGTGAATATATTTATTAGGACACAAAATCTTTTTGGAAAATATAGTATTAAAGCGTTTAACCATAATTCGGGTTCAATCTACACATCCAGCGGAACTATTTCATCCGAGTGTACAACCACGGTATACACCGGCTTTGTATCTATAATGTGCATGCTGGACCCAGTCCCAATCTTACTTTAGTTGCGTGGTCGTCATGGCATCCTCCGTCTTACACCACATTATAAACAAATACGATCCCCATTACGTATACTTATGGCCTGAATGTTTCCCGAAGAAACCCTTATGCATTAAACTTTAATAGATGTATTGCCGTTTTCCTAAACGTAAAACTTTTCAGGGTTTTGAAAAGAATAAGCATATTCACCTTATTGGATTATAGCAACTGCTAAGGTTGTGGCTTGCTTAGAAGTGTGGCACTATAGCTCTAGCACCTTATCTTGGTTAACCTAGCGTTTCCTCGTTCATCAGAGCGTTGTATTATGAGTGCGGCACTTCTAGAGTATGACATGATTACCGGAGCTGAATACAAGTCAGATGTGTACAAAATCGTTTGAGCTTTTTATATGAAAAACAAACGAATCTTAACTCCAATTTATAGGCTGAACATAGGAGGTTAGCGGACCGCTAAGCTAGGGGGTGGCGGTCCGCTACCGGCCCAACTTTCATAAACGTAAAACTTTTCGAGGTTTTGAAAGCAATAAACATATTCACCTGATTAGTAGCTTGGAACTAGTCACAACTTAGAGGAATGACTCTAGCAAGATTTCTCCAACTTCTAGTGTTTCCACTTAAGCGGAAGAGCGGTTTGTCGAAAGTGCGAAAAATAAACTAGTGTCGGATATTACCCGGCAGAGTGGTATGAATATTGAGGTGGAATCACGTCTCCAAGATTTACGGGAGGTGAAATATGATTTGTGTGTATGAAATGGATGCCGGATCAAAGGAATTTATAGGCTGAAATATGGACTCATAGCGGACTGCTAAACAAGGGGTAGCGGTCCGCTACCGCCCATGCTTCGCTGAGTCACTAGGGATACGTGTCATCTGTAGAAATTGCGGCAAGAATGCGGCTAGCAGACCGCTACCCAAGTCATTTCATGCCAGGAGGACCTCCTTGGCGGACCTCCAAGAATTGGTGGCTCTAGCGGACCGCTAATGGCTGGGTGACAGTCCACTACCCTGCCACCTCAATAGGGTTTCTAACATCCATGTGTCAGCACCATAGGAATTCCTTCCTCACTACTTCGCGGACCATTATGGACCCGGTAGCGGTCCGCCACCGGCCAAACTTTCATTTTTTTTAATTTTTCACCCCTCAACTTTGGGAATTGGCAAATCCAACCACTGGGGTTTCCATTTTGGCAAATGAGGACCTCGAATTTTGACTGGTGTTACAAGGTCCTCAAACATAGGAGGTTAGCAGACCTCTAAGCTAGGGGGTGGCGGTCCGCTACCGGCCCAACTTTCGTAAACGTAAAACTTTTTGAGGTTTTGAAAGCAATAAACATATTCACCTGATTAGTAGCTTGGAACTAGTCACAACTTAGAGGAATGACTCTAGCAAGGTTTCTTCAACTTCTAGTGTTTCCACTTAAGCGGTTTGTCGAAAGTGCGAAAAATAAGCTAGTGTCGGATATTACCCGGCAGAGTGGCATGAATATCGAGGTGGAATCACGTCTCCAAGATTTATGGGAGGTGAAATATGATTTGTGTTTATAAAATGCATGCCGGATCAAAGGAATTTATAGGCTGAAATATGGACTCATAGCGGAATGCTAAACAAGGGGTAGCGGTCCGCTACCGCCCAAGCTTCGCTGAGTCACTAAGGATACGTGTCATCTTTAGAAATTACGGCAAGAATGCGGCTAGCGGACCGCTAATGATTTGGGTAGCGGTCCGCTACCCAAGTCATTTCAGTCTAGGAGGATCTCCTTGGCGGACCTCCAAGAATTGGTGGCTCTAGCGGACCGCTAATGGTTGGGTGACAGTCCACTACCCTGCCACCGCAATAGGGTTTCTAACATCCATGTGTCAGCACTAGAGGAATTCCTTCCTCACTACTTCGCGGACCGTTATGGACCAGGTAGTGGTCCGCCACCGGCCTAACTTTCAATTTTTTCAATTTTTCACCCCTCAACTTTGGGAATTGGTAAATCCTACCACTAGGGTTTCCATTTTGGCAAATGAGGACCTCGAATTTTGACTAGTTTTACAAGGTCCTCAATTGTCATCTGCTTTCGCTTATGTTTAAGGTAGTTCTTGAAATCTACCCAACTAGGAGGTAACTTTTCAACCATAGCCGCTACTTGAAATGTCTCACTAAGAGTCATCCCCTTCGTTTGAATGCCACTGAGTATAACCAGCAGCTCTTGAACCTGGCTAATCACGGTCTTGGAATCAATCATTTTAAAGTCCAAAAACCGGCTCACAACATATTTCTTTGTCCCGGCATCTTCCGTTTTGTACTTGCGCTCCAACGACTCCCATAAATCTTTGGCGGTTATTGTCTTGAAGTATACATTGTATAGAGCATCCGCAAAGGCTGTTCAACACATAGTTATGGTGTAACGATGCAAAGAAGATTAGCATGGCCAATTGTAATACCCTAGGAAAATCCCACATTGGCTGTGGCTATGAGAGATTCTTGGTTCATAAGGAATGCCTTGCCTCAAATACTATCAACGGCCCAAGTTTCAAAGTTTTCAATTTTTCACCCCTCAACTTTGGGAATTGGCAAATCTAACCACTGGGGTTTCAATTTTGGCAAATGAGGACCTTGAATTTTGACTGGTGTTACAAGGTCCTCAATTGTCATATGCTTTCGCTTATGTTTAAGGTAGTTATTGAAATCTACCCAACTAGGAGGTAAGTTTTCAACCATAGTCACTACTTGAAATGTCTCACTAAGATGCATCCCCTCAGAGTGAATGTCACTGAGTATAACATGTAGCTATTGAACCTGGCTAATCACGGTGTTAGAATCAATCATTTTAAAGTCTAAAAAATGGCTCACAACATATTTCTTTGTCCCGGCATCTTCCATTTTGTACTTGCGCTCCAACGACTCCCATGATTCTTTGGCGGTCATTGTCTTGAAGTATACATTGTACAGAGCCTCCGCAAAGGTCGTTCAACACATAGTTATGGTGTAACGATACAGAGAAGATTAGCATGACCAATTGTAACACCCTAGGCAAATCCCATATCAGCCATGGCTAGAAGATATTCCTGGTTCATAAGGAATGCCTTGCCTCAAATACTATCAATGGCCCAACTTTCAATTTTTTCAATTTTTCACCCCACATCTTTAGGAATTGGCAAATCCAACCACTGGGGTTTCAATTTTGGCAAATGAGGACCTAGAATTTTGACTGGTGTTACAAGGTCCTCAATTGTCATCTGCTTTCGCTTATGTTTAAGGTAGTTCTTGAAATCTACCCAACTAGGAGGTAACTTTTCAACCATAGTCGTTACTTGAAATGTCTCACTAAGATCATCCCCTCAGAGTGAATGTCACTCAGTATAACATGTAGCTCTTGAACGTGGATAATCACGGTCTTGGAATCAATCATTCTAAAGTCCAAAAACCGGCTCACAACATATTTCTTTGTCCCGGCATCTTCCGTTTGTACTTGCGCTCTAACGACTCCCATGATTTTTTGGCGGTCATTGTCTTTGCAGTATACATTGTACAGAGCATCCGCAAAGGTCGTTCAACACATAGTTATGGTGTAACGATACAGAGAAGATTAGCATGACCAATTGTAACACCCTAGGCAAATCACACATCGGCCGTGGCCGCGAGAGATTCTTGGTTCATAAGGAATGCCTTGCCTCAAATACTATCAACGCCTTTTGGGCGCATTGGTTGTGGATGAGAGGAGAACTCCACAGTTAAGCGTTATCAGGTGGGAGCAATCTAGGGATAGGTGACCCACTAGAAAGTTTTCACACAGGCAACCAAAAACAAATCTGTGAGCTCCTAGTGGGCTCATGTCGCCCAGACGGTCTATAAAAACTATGAATAAAAACCTAATCTAGAATCATAAGTAATAAAAGGAGTACCTTCAAATAAACCGCACTGACAGTCAAGTGTACCTATCGAGTGTAGCACAGCTTAACGGTAAACCGAGTTATCGAACCCTAGAGACACTAAATACTAATATTAGACTCTGACTAGGACTTAAGAATGATTTGGTTTGGGGGGTTTACTACCTACTATTTAACTAAGAATGCAATAAAATAAGGTCGACTCAAATAACCAGAAAAGTACTAAGGTGAAATCAAGAGTAGGAAGAATACTACTTAGGTCGGAATCCTACTTGCAAAACACAACTTCTATCGGTTATGGAAACTGTAATGGATCTGGGTTTTTAAGAAAACAACTCTAGACAGCCTAGTGGATCCCTAATCACTCTCACGGTGTCACCAACTAAGGAATCAAAAGATGTACTCACTCACCAGATTGTTGGATCACTTCTCAGGTATTTCCAACTATGATAAAGTACCATAAGAGACAGATTACCTTTCAGTCTCTCCGTCCACCAATACACTTGAAGAATACACAGGGTAATCTCGAGATAACAACTATGACACGAATAGAAAAAATCACTAGACACCTAATATCGGCTTCCTCTTAGACAGCTGACACTCGGATTGCTAATGACGAAGACTAAACGACTAATTCTCGCATCTCGAGTATTGAACTAGATACTCATTTAATTCTAATCAGCAATCAAAGACAACTCATATGGCTACTACGTCTAGCAAACCACCCTAATCACAAAACCCTAAGATCTATGACCAATATACGCTAATCAAACTGGCAGACAACCACAATCAACGCAAGGAATTGAAATCAAACACAAGATCAGATCTAAACATGCAAAAACATCACAATTATCAACTCAAGATCTTTTACAAAATCTTAAACCCATTAATTGAATCCAAAAACCGATAAAAATCCAAACTTTAACAAGTATTCATCATATGACCTAGGCAATATCAAAGTTTTAGCCTAGGATCATGCTTAAACAACCAAAGCAGAAGTAACAAACAGGATTCATGGTTTCAAACAAAGCAAACGAAGATAAAAATCCAATCCTGCAAACCTAGAATGTAAAACTACGAACCCGTGATCCAAAGATTCAAGCTTTAGCCTTCAATTGACCTCCTATCTCCCAAAATCGCTTCTGGTCTCTTTCTAGACGGATAAAAATTGAACTCCTTGCATTGTGGGATTAAAATTCTATTTAAATTGGAAAATTAGGGTTTTGCAGAAATTAGCTTTCTCGCGTACCGCGAGACATTTGGGTTGGGTTCCTCGCGTACCGCGAAGAACAAAATAGTCACGGCCGGTTTTCCTTTCCCTCGCGTACCGCGAGATCTTTCCTTCTCCTTTCTCGCGTACCGCGAGAGGCATAAATTTCCCATTTTTTTCTTTTGAATTCCCGACTTCATTCTCGTGCTCGGTTTCTTCACGTATTCCATTGTAATTCATATAATCACATGTAACCAAGACATAGACTCAAATACAGACTTAAATGAGTAAAAACAAACACAAACCTAATCAAAAACGCACAAAACACTAGGAATAAAGATGTGTGCTTTGCATTACATCAAACATCCCCACACTTAACCTTTTTTCATCCTCGAAAAAGCTGCAAATGGAATTATAACTCAGATCTAACTTAACAAACATCAATTACCAATTAGCAAAATATACTCACGCATTAAAAAGCAATAATCAGTATTTCTGTCCGATTAAACCCAAGCACCAACTTTCATGCCCCCGTTACGTGTGCTAATATTACATTACCAAGCATATTAATAACTCTATGGGACTCACACTTAACAATTACAGCTCTACCTAACCCCGTCTCACGATCATGTCTAGGCACGGATCAAACCATATAGATTTACCCTACCACGTTAAACTAAAATTTACAGGTTTTTAGAAATAATGATGATCAATGAATGAATGGATGATAATGAGCATTAATAAGCAAGTTAAACTTCATCTAGAGGCGTTTCAACCACGTCACTATCCCGGAAGGTAACACATAGACTAAGTCATAATCAATAAGCCCATAAGAATCAACCCAGTGGTGTTTCGATCAGGCTGGAACCCGACGTGTGACACGTAAGCAAAACCTAGATTTCAATTTAATAAGCTCAAGAATTATGGAAATATGGATGCGGGCGCCACCTAAACTCAGATTTATTCTCATAAAAAGAGAGTGGTGTGCCATGAAACTTCAAAAACCTCTAAATTTTAACTTAACGTGGTACCTATCAACCTATATTGACAGTTTCAGTATTATCATTACTCTAAGATGAATACCCACAAGATATCATGATTTTAAATCAATTAATTCCTAAGTAACACTCACAGGATATTTAAGCTTTACTAGCTGGCTGGGTCTACCAAAACATCACTAATTAAACACGTTTTCAATTATTTAACCATTTAAACTCACAAGTAGATCCAATTGTACTATCATTTTCCATTTATATGCAATTATTTCCAAGGACATTTTTCAAAATTTTTTTAATTTTTTTTTAAACAACACAAACTAACTAAACTAAACACTCACATCCCCACACTTGAAAGACACATTGTCCTCAATGTGAAGCAAGACACAACTAAAAATAAAAATGCAAAAATAAAACAGAAAGCGACTTAGCTGGTAATGTAGAACTAGATATATCCAGCTTCCTTCATCCTTATGTTCAACTTCGTTCTTCCTTGTATGCACCGTATAGCATTTCGGTCGCGGTTGCATAGACTGCCGGGTTGCCTTTACAAACTTCAAATAAGTGATAATCGATCCTGCCCGAATGGAGATTGAGTACGGGCAAAATGATAAAACCTGCAAAATAAACCTCACCACAAACCCGCAACATTAAACTGACTCAAATTAAAAATAAAGACTCTAGATAGATAGCAGTGAAACGTACTCAATGGATGGAAAACACATAGACATGAATGCCACAGCAAGGTGGATCATCGGTCACTGAACGGTTTCAAATTCTCCCATGGAAGTGGTGGCCGGATGGTATGAATGGTGACAATGGATGATGTGATAATGGATGGTGTGAATGATAGTGGTGGTTATGGATGGTGGATAGAGGATGATGGATGATGATGGTGATGGATGGAAGTGATGGATGGTGGATATGGTGGAGAGATGGTAGTGGTGGGAGTGGTGAAAGATGGTATGAAATAATGGTGTGATGGTGGATAGATGATAGTGGTAGGAGTGAGTGGTGAAAGTGGCTACGGACACGGGAACGGTAAACCATGGGAAAACAAGAAATTTGGGATTTTTCAGGAGAGCCCCGCGTACCGCGAGAACCAAGGCAGCACTCATCATGTACCACGAGGAGGCAAGAATTAAGCCGGCCCTTATGTCTATCCTTCGCGTACCGCGAGGAACAAGGGCAATTTGATTCGCGTACCGCGAGGGCGCTCTGTTAACAGAAAGTTTAGATAAAAATTCAATTTTTTACTTAGAATATTTTTTACCCTTTAAAAACTTTCTTTACCCTAATTCTTTTAAACACTATTCCAAGCATAAAAACATATGTAAAAATACCTGGAACTTCATTCCCGATGATTTTCCTCACCGAATCAAGCGCGAATTCCTGCAAAACATGACATAAACAAAACACACATACCGAAAAACACAAAAATTGACACGGACTCAACCCAAGTAATGCAAACAAACTCTACATCCCGGACACTTACCGAGATTCACGCAAGCCTATCAGGAGGTTTCTCCTTGATCCTAACTGGTACCCCCCTTCATTCTTCGCGGTCTCCCAGTCCTCCACATCAGCAACTTCACACTCTTTTCAAACCATGAACTCAGAACATATTTTTCACACAGATCCTTCCACCACAACTTAAATCTACCCGATCCGAATGTAATATGCATCAAATAACCAAGTAAGTTGTCACCCCTAGATGTCCCCACACTTGGGGTTTTCACTACCCTCACGGTTCTCCCCTCAGAATGCACAGTGGTGCTAATTAACAGTTCAGGAATGGGCTTTTCTATATGTGGGACCTCTAAACGTTCACCAGGATCATCAGGATCCTCAACAACTTTCACCAACTTCCCCACACTTGGGGTTTTGCCTATAATCTCATCAAATTCTGCCATCATCTCCAGCAGATCATCAGGCACCTCATTGTCGTACTCATCCGGCTCTTCTAACAATCTCTCTAACTCTACCGCCCACTCATATGGTTCTTCTAAATTCGGGGCGGGTTCACCAACATCTAATATCGGATCAAATTCCTGCTGGTAGTCCATGAGGGCATCAAGCATGCACACGGAGTGGCTATGCTCGCCAACATCCTCCACGGAGTTTGTAGTATCAAATATAACCGACTCATCCCCCACACGAAGTGTGAGCTTCCCGTCAAAGACATCAATTACTGCCTTGGCGGTGCACAAGAATGGGCGCCCGAGGATGAGTGGGACTCTGTCATCCACCTCCATGTCTAGAATAACGAAGTCCATGGGGAAGACAAATTTGCCTACTTTCACTAGAAGATTTTCCATAATTCCCTGTGGATACTTGACTTAACGGTCAGCCAAGGATATGCTCATCTGCGTCGGCTATGGTTCACCAAGGTCTAGCTGCTTGTATAAAGAATAGGGCATCAGATTAATGCTATCACCTAGGTCGGCCAACGTGTGGTGCAAGGGCAAACTGCCTAGGAGACACGGAATCGTGAAATGCCCTGAATCCCCCAATTTCTCGAGCAGTTTGTTCTACACCACCACAGAGCATTGCTCACTAAGTGAGACTTTAGAGACCTCCTCGAACTTCTTCTTGTTGGAAAGCAGATCTTTTAGAAACTTGACATACTTCAGCATGCGCTGGAGGGTCTCTATCAGTGGAAGATTGACCTTGAGTTGTTTAAACATGTCAAGTAAGTGACCGTGTTCCCTGGCTTGCTTGAATAGCAGCAAACGTGTTGGGTAAGGAACACGAGTCAGGTCAATCTTGGGGGTCTGCATCTTCGCCCCCTTCTTCTCCTCCTTTGCCTTCTCGGCAGGCATCTCGACTACTTCCTCCTCGTCCGCCGGTTCTTCTTCTTCTACCACCGGTGGGCAGTCCCTTTCTCCGGCCATCTTAGCATCGATTGCAGCAAATCGAGCTCTCCAATATATCTTCTTCACTTCCTCTACTGAAGATATGCCATACTCAATTGAGTGGGAGTCATTCTCTACAACCTCCTTCTTCTCCACACTCCAACTGACACGGCCATCACTGAAGCGTTGGAGCTTGAAGTTGGACCTCCCTTTCGATCTTTCAAGATCTGAGCGATGTCTCCTACCATGTGTTGCAGATCCTGGAATGCCGACAGTTGATTCTTCAAAAGAGTGTCATGGCTATCCAATCTCTGCCTAGCATCCCTGTCATTTTGCACTAACTGAGCAAGCAACTGTGTCTGATTCTCTATCATCTCTTCGATCTTCTTTGTGTTGACACTGCTTCCCGAGCTTGCTCCTCCTACAGCTCCTCCATACTGATACTGGAGGGCATTAAACCCAGATGGGTTGTTACCAGATCTCCATCCCGAGCCAAATGAAATGTAGTTGTTGTACCCTCGGTTCTGGTTGCATGCAAGACTCACATTCTCCTGATTATTTATGGGGCAATCTCGGGTGTCGTGGCCTCCCCTGCACACTTGACACCACTGAACACTGAGCTTCAGCTCCTTAATCTCGTTAGCCATTGAGGCGAGTGCAGCAGCCACGCTAGTATCAGGAGTGACCTGATGCACACCTCTAGGAGAAGAGGCGGGTGCTCTAGCAGTAGGAATGGAATTCCTAACAGAATGTGGATGCTGATGTTCGGCTTTAGCGAAGCTGTAGAACATTTCCTCGCACTCATCAGGCTCAAGTCTCTCCATGAAATGGCATCCCGCAGCTGTATTGAACATTTGTTGCTTCTCGAAGGTGAGGCCATTATAGAACTTCTCCACCAGCGCCCAGTCGGAAAGACCGTGCTGAGGACATCGGCTCAACAGCGCGTTGAACCGCTCCCAGGCCATGTGATAGGGCTCGTGACCCCATCACTGGCCCTCTGGTGTACTGTACGCCTCGCTGGTGGGTCAGCGTCTTCCATTTATGGAAAGGGGATTGGGCTAGTAGGACGTACCTGGGTGCTGCACAATGCTTTCAAACGCTCCCGGAAGTCGCGGGTGCGCTCGTGTAGCTCTTGCTCGGGCTCTAGGAAAGCTGAATAAGGTGGTGATCCCTGCGAACGAGTATGGTGCATAAATAGAAAGACTCTAGAAGGAAACAGAACAAAGACTCAAAGACACATAGAAAGACTCGATTCTAAATTAGACACTCAGATAAGACTCACTAGTAGCACAGAAGACTTAAAAGAAAACAAAACAAACCAAAAATCACTAAAAGAACTAGTCAACGCTAATATTGCTATTGCCAAGTGTCCCTGGCAACGGCGCCAAAAACTTGATGTCGCCCAAACGGTCTATAAAAACTATGAATAAAACCTAATCTATACTCCTAAGTAATAAAAGGAGTACCTTCAACTAAACCACACTGACAGGCAAGTGTACCTATCGAGTGTAGCACAGCTTAACGGTAAACCGAGTTATCGAACCCTAGAGACACTGAATACTAATATTAGACTCTGACTAGGACTTAAGAATGATTTGGTTTGGGGGGTTTACTACCTACTATTTAACTAAGAATGCAATAAAATAAGGTCGACTCAAATAACCAGAAAAGTACTAAGGTGAAATCAAGAGTAGGAAGAATACTACTTAGGTCGGAATCCTACTTGCAAAACACAACTTCTATCGGTTATGGAAACTGTAATGGATCTGGGTTTCTAAGGAAACAACTCTAGACAGCCTAGTGGATCCCTAATCACTCTCAGGGTGTCACCAACTAAGGAACCTAAAGATGTACTAACTTACCAGATTGTTAGATTACTTCTTAGGTATTTCCAACTATGATAAAGTACCCTAATAGACAGATTACCTTTCAGTCTCTCCGTCCACCAATACACTCGAATAATGCACGGGGTAATCTCGAGATAACAACTATGACACGAATAGCAACAATCACTAAACACCTATTACTGGCTTCCTCTCAGACAGCTGACACTCGGATTGCTAATGACGAAGACTAAACGACTAATTCTCACCTCTCGGGTATTGAACTAGGATATTCATTTAATTCTAATCGGCAATCAAAGACAAATCCTATGGCTACTACATCTAATCACAAACCCTAAGATCTATGACCAAGATACGCTAATCAAACTGGCAGACAACCACAATCAACGCAAGGAATTGAAATCAAACACAATATCAGATCTAAACATGCAAAAACAACACAATTATCAACTAAAGATCTTTTACAAAATCATAAACCCATTAATTGAATCCAAAAACCGATAAAAATCCAAACTTTAACAAGTATTCATCATATGACCTAGGCAATATCAAAGTTTTAGCCTAGGATCATGCTTAAACAACCAAAGCAGAAGTAATAAAACAGGATTCATGGTTTCAAACAAAGCAAACGAAGATAAAAATCCAATCTTGCAAACCTAGAACGTAAAACTACGAACCCGAGATCCAAAGATTCAAGCTTTAGCCTTCAATTGACCTCCAATCTCCCAAAATTGCCTCTGGTCTCTTTCTGGACGGATAAAAATTGAACTCCTTGCATAATGGGATTAAAAATCTATTTAATTGGAAAATTAGGGTTTTGCGGAAATTAGCTCTCACGCGTACCGCGAGACATTTGGGTTGGGTTCCTCGCGTACCACGAGTAACAAAATAGTCGCGGTCGGTTTTCCTTTCCCTCGCGTACCGCGAGAACTTTTCTTCTCCTCTCCCGCGTACCGCGAGAGGCATAAATTTCCCATTTTCTTCTTTTGAATTCCCGGATTCATTCTCGTGCTCGGTTTCTTCACGTATTCCCTTGTAATTCATACGAGCACCTACAACCAAGACATAGACTCAAATACAGACTTAAATGAATAAAAACAAACACAAAACTAATCAAAAACACACAAAACACTAGGAATAAAGATGTTTGCTTTGCACTACATCATGGGCAAAGCGAACGAAATTGGTCGTATGAGGGGTCGGATGTTACAAATGGTATCAGAGCCAATCCTATGTTGTTCGGGATGGTGGGACAAACCTTATTTAGGATGGTGAGTCCCCGAGGGTGTCCATGAGGACACCCTAGGCAAATCGCAAACCTCATCGAGGACGATGAGTCCATAAGGGGGAGGTGATTGTAACGATACAGAGAAGATTAGCATGACCAATTGTAACACCCTTGGCAAATCCCACATCGGCCGTGGCTAGGATAGATTCTTGGTTCATAAGGAATGCCTTGCCTCAAATACTATCAACACGTTTTAGGCGCATTGGTTGTGTATGAGAGGAGAACTCCACAGTTAAGCGTGCTCGGGTGGGAGCATTCCAGGGATGTGTGACCCTGGGAAGTTTTCACCCAGATAACCAAAAAACAAATCCGTGAGCTCCTAGTGAGCAAAGCGGACAATATTGGTGGTATAAGGGGCCGGATATTACATATGCCATAAGTACTCATGACGTTCACAGATTGAACGTTATCGGCACCTTTGGTGGGAGTGGGAGTGGAATCAGTCAAGAACCTCACAAGGTGCAAGGTAGTCAAATAAAATAGCATCTTTGTTGCCATCATTTCAAGTTCAAACTAGAAAACTTTTCATGTTTTTTCGCATGATTAGCAAGAGCCGTTGCTGATTGGGTACCAACAAATGGGCCCATAGTAGAGGAGGAAGTATCGGGAATGGTTGATGCCATTTATGAGACAAGATAACAACACAAGTTAGGTTTCAGAAATATTAGTTTACAAAAAACCAAAAAGGAATAAGCCTTTTACTTGAAAGGTTTTAGTTTACAAAAAAAAGAACCAAATAACAAACTTTGCTAAAAATTTTGAACAAACCAAATAACTCCAAATATGTATTAAGTTTGTAGGAACACCGTTCATATAAATATATAAAACTATTTTATATCTCAATAATCAAATTACAATACAGAAACTTGGAATAACAGAAAGTAAAAATACATAAAGGAAAGAAAAGGAGAAGAGAGAAACGGTGTGGTGGATGAGGATTTCTGTTAAACAGAGGTCCCTTGAAACAGATTTCGGGTCACCCAGGTGAACCCATCTGTCTCCAAGGGTATAACAGCCAGAGCAGAAGCACTGCCGAAGTCTATCAATCACCTGAATCAGTACCTGAGACAATGGTGTAAAGATCCAAGTCTGAAGAAAATTCCTTAGATTCTCTGTGTGTTTTCTGAAACATACTTGCATATTTTTCGTGTATCTGAACACTGCACCTGTGCCTCATATATACACACGAAAATAGTGACCTGAAAGGTCTAAGTTAATACATAATTAACTCTGATTAATGGTGGAACTTGAACAATCTTATAACTAGTGGAAAACGAACATACAGACTATTCATTTTCAGCATAACTCGTGATTCAAACAATCGCTCGCAAGGCCACACGCGGGCTCCCGTAGGGACATGCGCCACTACACAACACTCGTCGCGCGAACTCGCGCCTGGGCATGCAGAGTCATCCGCCACAACTGGAATCGCGCCAGGGCACGCGAACTCATCCGCCACCCGCCAAGCAGGGCACCCGCCCGGGCACGCGAACTCATTCGCCACCCGCCAAGCAGGTCACCCACCAGCCATGCAATACACACACGGAAACCCGGTAAGGTACGCGGACTCCAGCCGCCTAGCCATGTGCCACGCGCATACTAGTGGTGATACGAGCGTGCGAAGTGCAAAGCGCGCCATCAAAACACCACATTACGACCATCGCCCTCGTCCCGTGGTCGTGCCTAGGGGCGGGCGTGTTGGGTGATTCGCACCTTCCTGAATGCCACTGGGTATCATTCCTTATAAAATAACAGGATTCTATAAGTGCTCCCCCTTATAAACTCATCGAAGTTTTATCATCGCCAATGTGGGACAAGTTCCCATATCTTAAGTTTGAAACACATAATTGAATCATTAATATCTCATTCATCTTAGCTTCATTTTAGACACGGTTTAGTTCTTTTTTATCCTATCACACACGCGTACTAACTAATAATTATATTATCAATAAATAATAATTATTTTTGTCCAAAATTTTCAACAAGTTCCTGGGTGACAATGTCAAGGATTTCGAGTTTCAATTGGGGCAAGTGATGATCAGTTGAAAATTAGGGTTCCTTTTCAAGTTGTAAGAGGAGGATGATGACGATGATGAGAAATAGGGGGTGTGCGATGGTAGGAAATAAGGTGAGCACAAGGGTAGCGCTCGCACATATCTGTTTCATGGAACCGAAAAACGGTGGTTATGGGTGACAAAGAAGGGAGGTTGTTAGGATTTTAATTTTTTATTATTTATTTAATCATAAGGGGTGGTATAGTAATTTTATAAAAAAACATAACATAATATTTGACAATAGTTAGTGATAAGATTGATGTCATTCGACAGTAAATAGTAACGATCAAATGTGTAATTTTCAGAAATCATAGACCAAAGCCATAATATGAACATGACTTTTCGTGTAATTCTCTATAACTTTTAACATAGGGATCAAAGATAATTAACTCAAATATTTAGGCTAGATGATCATCTTAGGGACTAAAACTTATTTTATTAGTAGTTAAGGGAGAACTTTTGTATCTCCTTTCATAATTCAGGGACTTTAATATGTTTGACATTATCGTGGCTAAGCAAAAAAAACGCGTTTAAGTATATAAAGGAAACGTATGAAGTTACGACGACTCGGTTGTGGAGATCTAAACATAGATCAAAGACAGTTATATAGCGGTACAGATGTTTTTCGGTCGGTGTCGGTCTCATTCTTCACAGTACCAGCACACTATCGTTAGTCGATATAACCCACGATACCTAAAAAGTACCATATTTTGAATACAACTCCGTTTTTAACAGAATTTATACCGGGACACCAAAAAAAAACTAAACACAACCACAATTAGTTTTTTTTATTAATGTTTGCAAATTATTGAGAAAAAAATCAGATTATATATACTACGGGGGTAAACTTAAAACTTTTTAAACTTGAGGGGATTAAAGTGAGAATTTATTCTTCACGGTACCAGCACGCTATCGTCAGTCGATACAAATTACAATACCTAAAAAGTACTCTATTTTGAATACAATTCTCCTTTTTAACAAAATATATATCGGGACACCAAGAAAAAAAACTAAACACACCTACAAATTAGTTTTTTTTTAAATTAACGATTGAAAAATATTGAGAAAAAAAATCAGATTATATATACTACATGGGCCATTAGGGTTGGTGACACAATGGTAGAGGTAAAGCCTTTTGAAACACTTAGGATTGTGGAGATCATGGGTTCAAATTTCACTTACATATAAATAAAGAAAATTGTCTTTTAAAAAAAATATATTATATAAGGTAAACTTAAAACTTTTAAAATTTGAAGGGGTTAGATTAAGAATTTACAAAGTAGAGGGTCTACTTTACCATTGTAACAAAGTTGGAGGGTAGCAATAGTCGGTGGCAAAGACCACCGACATTGCTATTTAAGATATAGTTAAAAAAAACTTAACATAATATTTGACAACACTTAGTGATAAGATCGGTGTCATTCCACAGTAAACAGTAACGATCAAAATGTGTAATTTTTCAGAAACCATAGACCAAAGCCATAATATGAAAATGACTTTTCGTGTAATTCTCTATAACTTTTAACACAGGGATCAAAGATAATTAACTCAAATATTTAGGCTGCATGCTAAAATGATCATCATCTTAGGGACTAAAACTTATTTTATTAGTAGTTAAGGGAGAACTTTTGTATCTCCTTTCATAATTCAGGGAGTTTAATATGTTTGAAACTAATTATGAATTAAATAATTAATATCCCCAAATTTGAACTAGGGCTTTTTGTCACCATCAGATCACAGCCAGCTTTCTCACTCGCTCCTTCACTTTCATCACTGAATGGTGGAGCCGATCTCCCTGGTACTATCTCTCTCACACACACATAGATGTAGCACCGAAAATGGTGGAGTTGTTCATGTGCATTTCACTTGATTTGAATTCGTTATGTAACTGTTTCGTGGATTTACATTTGACTTGACTTGATTTGTAACTCTATATCTTTGGGATCCTAAATTTTGAATTTGTATAAAGAAAAATTCACCGTTCAAATTTCATGAAATTTTTTTATATATATTATTTTTTTAAACTGATGGAACATGTATATATTTTCTCCTTGTAAAACTTGGGTATTATTTAGCTGTTTTTTCTGTTTTTACCTTCTGTTTCAGCTTCAAGTTAAATTTAAAAAAACAAATAATCACTGTTTAGTAACCAATACGAAACTTAGTTATATTTTTTAGCAACAATTTCTAAATTTTCTAGTATAAATACTATTTTTTTTTAACGATCAACGAATACTCTAAGCCCGTTCACCGGGGTAAACATAATGGCGAAATGTCACCCACGCCCGCGAACGCAGACAGCGCTGATGACTCGGCCCGCTGACCATTCCAAGGGAAACCCACCACCCGAAGACCCACTATGGAAAATCTCTGGCCCACTTGAGCATATTACACCAAGTGAGACTCGAACCCATGACCTCCACATTGGAAGGCCATCGGGGTGACTCCTCCCAAAACAGTTGATTTGGGGCTCATTGATATTTTTTCGTTTATATAATTGTAACTCTATATATTGACGACGCAGGAAAGGGCTAGCTCGTAGTTCTCAATTGGGTTCCCGAGGTTAGGATTGGGAGTGGGAATTGCAACCAGGTATGCTCTAGATCACTTATCTTCTTTCTTTTCACTGAGTTTGAATTTTTGTTCTTAGTGAAATGTAACAACAATTATGCAAAGATCAAGTGATCTTACCTTACAACTTTGTCTCAGAGGAAGCATTGTGCTTTCCTAAGACAGAAAATAAACATCATTGTAATTTACTTCAAACAAAAGCCCCATCCCCTCAAAGCCATGTTGTTGGTACTTCTTCATGTGTGGTTATGTTGTGCTGGATTCGATAATGATTCTTTTGCAGGGTCACCTGTTTCGAGAATAAACCTGGAACCCTATTTTTTTTATTTCTATTTCTAGATATAAATTCTTATTTCGTTTTCATTCAGCAATGAGTTGAGTTTGAGTATTTGAATAAATTAGACCATTGATTGAAAAAATCTGACCAAAGAGTTTAAAAAAAAAAAGATGAAAATATCTTATATTTTAGTGTTTAAAAGTTAACAATTTAAAACATTATCAATATCCAGTTATCTTGGTTGTCCATCCGACAGCCGCAATGGCAGAATACGAGAGCAGCCACCATAACTACACCATCCCAAAAGAAACCGCCCCGCTAGCACTAAACACCATAATACAACTACATTTCGAGAAAACCCTAGAGAAAAAACGCGCTGTTGACCTACAAAAAAAGGAGCTATGGAAGCTCTTCCAACACTTTTTCCTGTTCCTGGCCCTTGTGTTTACCGCCCAGGTTTAGTCCCCACGGCTCCAATGCCGCCACTGCTGGGTACCCATTGGTCTCTTCACCCTTTCCCACCTCATGTTCTATGTGTCATTGGCTCAGACCCTTAGGTGCATCAATGGGTTCAAGTATCAGAGGAGATGCAACAAGTTGACGCTCGGGTTAGCCACTGAGCGGCTCAGGCAGATCAGGATGAGCGTGAGTGGTGCGGTGGCTGAAGGTGGTGAAGATGTTGTGAGGGATGGTTATGAGATTCATTATCAAGAACCACCAGATAGTTATTTTAGTAAGTTTAAAAGGAACTGGGCTCTGTATTTCGGGTTCTTGATTTTGATTTACATGTTTATGGTGTCTTCCTCTGTTGTGCTTTTATGTTTTTAAGATTTGTATGAAAACAATGCGGTTCGAAGAAGAATTTTCACAAGCTGTTGCAATTCACTTCCACTGCTGTATTGCCCGCCTGTCGATTTTAGAACATGAATACACGGACGGGTTAGGTCAAATCGGGTAGTTTTTAAATTTTAGTGCAGGTTGTCCCTACGTGCATACACATTTTGATTCTTTATAGGTTTGCTTTGTAGTTATATCTTTTAGCCTAATTGATCCGTTAAAGATATAAGATATTTGAAATCAATCAATTTGTGTATAAATGGGTTGAAATTGGTATCTTTGTATAAATGGTTAGTGGTGTCTCATTATTGCTTCCAAAAAGCTATCCCTCAAAAAGGTAGGAATAGAAGTCGCGTAAAATGGGCGCGTTGGGTACTAGGTCAAAACAGGTAAGTTGTCCGGGTTGATCCAAAACATTTTTTTTAATTCTTTATGAATAAATTGAATTGTGTTAGGTATGATTAATAAAACTAAATTCTTAGAAGAAATATTCTTACTTTCTTGAATAAAGTGATTAGAAGGTTGTATGCATAAAAACACTAGGGGACTTTCATCCTGTGTCGCATTTCCTCTTTAGCCAAACATCTTTTTTTGGATTTTACTCATTAGAAACGGAACATAACTTGAATCAAGTCATTCATAAGTAAATGTAGTGTAGTAAATGGAACAAATCAATTATGTTCATTTATTTATTAAACAAATAGACATGAAAAAGATTCTATGTTCGTTTAGTTAAATGAACGTACACGAACAAGCTTCTCGTTCTTTCATTTATGTGCGTGAACATTTTGTAAACTCTTTGTTCTTGTATGTTTGTTTATGTACAAATATTACACACACATATATAATAACATGTTTATACCTAAACAAAAGAACATGAAAAATGAAATTATGTATATTTTAACTTCAATATCTTTTTGTTTGAGGCCATTTTATGTTCGTTCGTAATTTGTTTATCTATTAGATGAATGACACAAACATATTTTCTTAATGAATGAACACAAACAAAAAAATGTCATTGAAGTGTTCGTGCTTGTTCGGTTAGACAACACACACGATAGGCTTCAATATGAGATTATTGGTTATAGGCCCGGAGAATGATTCTAATAAAGTGATATCATAGCTACGGTTTAGCCCCGTTGTGATGCAGATAATGACTTTGTAGACAACTCAGTTAGAGCAGATGGTGTGGCTTAGTTAGAGCGAGTTAATCCTGGTTTGTGTCGTAATAGAAGCCTTCTTATTGGCACCAATGAGGCGAAAATGAATACCAAATTTGTCTAATAATACTTTTATTTATAGAAGATTACATCTTTTATTAAAGTTATTATTTCATTTATCGAATTTTACTGGTATTGGGGGTTATTATATCATGCACCTAACAGAAGAAAGATCCTCTTGTCACTATTCTTGTTAATATTTGATAACGCCCAAGTTCTTCAACCAAGGAAGAAACTCTTCCAGACCCTCGGTTAAGCTTCTCGGCTTGTACTTCAATTCTCTTTTCGCCTTCTCACAAGAATATGCCCACTCGTGTCTAAAGACATCCACAAGCTGTTACAAACAAACATCATTAAAATCAGTTATGTATCGGACGACCCTATACATGTATATATCAAAAGGGTGGCTAAAATGGAACGAGTCAAACGGAGTGAGGTCAAAAGTGGTTCAACATGTATGTAAATGCTTACGAGTTACAATGTGCTAAATGGTTTTATTCAAAAGTCTATCACTTGATTTAATGCCTAATAGAAACCAAGTTTTTTAAGTACTATATTAAAGTTAAAGATTTTTCTCTCTCTAAAGCACTCATCTTTTATTAGGGGTTCTCATCTTGTGAAGTTTTTTTAAAATATATTTTTTTTAAATTAAGTGACTTGAAAGAAACATATATGATTTTTTGTTATTATTTGGTGATTATTTTTTTCAAATTTAACTTGATGTAGGAGGTAATAGTGAAGAAAAAAAATCACTAAATAATAACCAAGCTTCATAATTGTTCAATTTAAATTAAAGATTCATATATGTTCTATCTAGGTCATCTGATCTAACATTCCAAAAATAAAACGACAGTTATAATAACGGAATAAACGAACGAGGCATGGCGGGTCGGGACGGATGGGTCAGCGGGCTATAAATAGCCTATGCCACCCTTTTTCTCTCATTTGCAACTTTTAGAGAGAGAGAAAGTTGGCGGATCGACCCGAGACTTCAGCAAAGTGTTACTCCATAACTCGTGAGAAGAACCTCCGGATCAGAAACTCGATTCAGGTAACGATCCGACCTAAATCTGAGTTTTAGTTCGTTTTTGGGTTTTTCGGGTTTTGGGTGAAAAGGTAAGGTTTGAACGGATGGAACTGAAAGATAATCATGGATTTGAGTTCCTTAATGGAAAACGAACGTTTTGAATGCAACAGGTTCGGGATCTTGACATGATCAGACCCGAATGCGAAAGTTAGGGTTTTTCGCGAAAAACAGGTCGTGTGCACTTGCTAAGTGCGCACGGAGCAGGTCCTGCGCACTTGCTAAGTGCGCAGGAGGAGGGACCTGCGCACTTGCTAAGTGCGCAGGAGGAGGGACCTGCGCACTTGCTAAGTGCGCAGGAGCAGGGACCTGCGCACTTGCTAAGTGCGCAGGAGCAGGACCTGCGCACTTGCTAAGTGCGCAGGCAGCAGGGTCTGCGCACTTGCTAAGTGCGCAGACATCAGAACTGATTAAGTGAAGTCAGTATGTTAGAATGGTTAAACCGTTAGAGTCGGGATTGGTCTGATGTGTATTTAACTAATCAATTCAGATCGGAAGTGACGTTGTTGGACCTTCGTTTAGGACAACCCATATTAGCGTATCAGGTGAGTTCTAGAGCCCTCTTTTAAATGTTTTGTTAATGTTTTTGGGCTGGTGTGCATACTTACGAAATGATGTTTAACGAAATGATGTTTAACGAAATGATGTTTAACGAAATGATGTTTTAACTAAACGATGTTTACGAAAGGAAAGGTTTTGAAGTGTTTTTTGCCAAAAAGGGTTACGAATGCTTTATGAACGGTCTAAATGAGGAAATGTTTAATGAGAAGAGAAAGAGGTAAAGGTTTTAAAGAAGTCATTACAAATCTAATCTGTCGAATGAATGGAATTGACGAATGAAGTCTGGGAATGAGATTCCCAGCCTTGTGGTAGATTATGGACAGCGAGCCATAGTTGCCACAAGAACAACAGGGGCAGTGTCTCTGTGGCATGTCAATGGTTATGATGTTGTACAACTGGTAAGGGAGTAACGACGGTTACTCAGGGGTTAACGTGACCCTATGTAAGGTTAAATTATGATCCGACGGTGTCATGGCCGTGAGCCTTGGCCGTCGATGGAAGTTGTTGGTTTATGGACATGAGAGCCATAAGGGCAACTAAATGGGTATTGTCGGTCCTCGCGCAGTTAGCCTTGGGGGCAATACCAAAAGGGAATTGACGGAATGTATGGTATTGTCGGTCTTCGTGCAGTTAAGCCTTAGGGGCAATACCATACTAAATGACGGAACGAAGGGTAACACAGATTTAGATAATAATGTATGACTTAAATGAATGTTAAAAGTTTTAATGAACGATCCGTATAACGGTGTTTATGATTATGATGTTGATGATGATATGGGTACGAAACCTTTTTAAAGATGTTAGATTATTACATGCTTTTGTAAAAGGTTTTACTAAATGAATGATACGTTTTTGGCAAATGTTGATGTTAAAGTTTTTATAAAATGCTAGAACTCACCAGCGTAGCTGACTTTTTAGTATGCACATTCAGGTTAAGGCAGGTATGGACGATGGACGGTGATGCTTGGCAAGCGAGAAGAGTTACCCGGTCGATCATGAAGACTGGTATCCCGTTATGAGTTGTTTATGTTAAGTTTATGTATTTGACAATGTACGCTTCTGCATGTATGAACAAGTTTTTAGTTATGTTGAATGAATGATTCCGCTGCGTTATTTGATATTCATGTTTAAGAACTGTTTGTGAATGAGTAAATCCAACGAGTGAGGCCTCCCGGGTTTGGGGCCTTACATCTGATTTAAAAAAAAATTAATATATGTAAAAAAGGATTTCACAAGATTGCAAGTTATGAAAGTTAAATGATTTTACATAGACAAAAAACTCTGAGCAATTTTAGTGGAACACATAAGAAACTTGATTACCATTAAGTGAATTTTTCCCTTTTTAATCATATTTAATACATTAATTATTTATAAATTAAAAAAATGGACAAGAAGTACATTTTACCAGCAAATAGAAATTACATGAGTTTTTAGCGAGTTAATCTTAAATAGCTCACGAGCGGATCGACTCGTTTATACCCCTAATCATATTTAATACATTAATTATTTATAAATTAAAAAAATGGACAAGAAGTACATTTTACCAGCAAATAAATTACATATTTATTTATACAATAATAATTATTGAGTTTCTGCTACGTAACCGGAAGCACCGGAAGCACCGGTGACCAACACTTTCATACTTCACCGTCACCGGTTGTCTACTGCCGTCTCAGATTTGCCTCCGAGTTTCTGCTGCAAAAATTGAGTGACAAGAACCGGGAAGGTAATCACTAACCAAAACCTTTAAATAGGGTGTCTGTATGAATATATATTTAACGACTAGGCAAACCCGCACGCTGTGACGAGCACGCATTAAATCGACTCGGTTTTGAACATAAAAAGTGGACAAAAAAAGCATTTAACGACGATATTATCAGAAATCACGAAAAAATTACGTTTTATAAATAAAAAAAATATACATTTTAATGAAATTTGAAAACCGTGTGAAACCGTCAAGAAAAAAAACCAAAAAAATAAAAACCGGTAAAAAAAGTTATAAAGAAAAATAAAAAAACGACATGTGTTTTACATCGATCGAAAACAATAAAAACAAATAGCAATGTGGGTTCTAATAACACCGGTAATGGGCACTGATATTGTCCATTAATTATCGTTTCGGTTCATGAAAGTACCGAGACTTGGTATAGTTTACGGTAGAAAATAAAGTGTACTTGCGATGATTTTGTGCTTTACATCGGCCGAAAACCATAAAAACGAACTCCGATACCAGTTCTAGTAATACCAATGCAGGCAACAATATTGTTCGCTCATTATCGACGCGGTTCGTCACGGTAACGGTACTCGCTATAGCTTACAGTACATAAAAATACTCGGTTTTGAATACAACTCTGTTTTAAAAAAAAAATTATACCGGAATGTCGAAAAAAAAACTAAAGACAGCTGTGTATTCTGTTTTTTTAAGTAAATGAACGAAAGTTATTACACGTAAACGAAATTAATTGAAAATGAAATTGGTTAAAAACGTATATTATATATATTATAAAGGGTGAAAACGAAAAAAAATTAAAAAATGAGTTAAGTGCTTTTTTCATCCCTGTGGTTTGGTAAACAATTGTCATTTGAATCCAAAAATTTAAATCTTGTCATTTGAATCCAAAGGTTTCGTAAAGTTTGTCATTTGAATCCATTTTACCACACCTAATTAACACCGTTAAAATTTTCCGTTAAACTTTCCCCCTTGAGGGGTATTTTAGTTAAAACAATTACAAAATAAAGAACCAGCCCCACATGAGAGGTTTTATGAGTTAAATCTCTTCAGGTAATCGCAAAAGAGGAATTCTACCCCCAAAATCAATCTCTTTCGTCCCCATAATTAACAACAAACGCAATAATCGCAATTTCGTCCCCAAAATCAATCGCAAGTAATATTTGAAGAAATTTGGTTTATTTGTGGCCCTACTAACGATTTCAATCCACATGAGTTTTACGGTAAGTTTGTTCGTCGCCACTTACAGTCGCTATCACCATTGCTTTATCGAATGTAATTGACCCTACTTTTTGATTTGGTGTTTTGGCCCTATTATTCATTGTTCTTGATTTTGTGATTTTGCGCTACTATTTGGGCAAAATTATGTAACTATGAAGAATCATTCATTGATTTTGGTATTGATATTACCAACTGATATTGTAGGCTTTTGTTGCTAATTTAATATGCTAATATAGATCATTGTTGATGCTAACGGAGATTGAACGTACAAAACCCTTTGCTTGAGGCTATTTGTTTCTTTTGTAATTGTTTTGCCTAAAATACCCCTCAAGTGGGGAAGGTTTAATGGAAAATTTTAATGGTGTTAACTAGGTGTGGTCAAATATATTCAAATTGTAATTTTTATGAAACCTTTGGATTCAAATGACAAGATTTACTTTTGGATTCAAATGATATTTTTTACCAAACCACGGGGATAAAAAAAAAACCCTTAGCTCAAAAAAAAATTAGTATCACTATTCATGGCTTGCTCAAATAAAATATCTATAATATATAATTATAGCAAAAAGAACTAAATAATTAAAAAATTAAAATTATAAATAGAATTGGTCACACAAATAAACGGTTTGGCCAGATTCACATATGTGAGGTCTAATTTAAAAGGTTGAATTTTTTATTATGTAGTTTTCACTAATCATTACGGATCATCAAAAACTGTTAAAACCGAACGAGTCGTCTAAACTGTGTCAATTCATCTTGTTTATGAGTCGAACGGAAGAATATGATGTAGCGGTTTGGCCCACGGTTTTCTCTTGTGTTTGGTTGTTTAAACTAAACCGGCCGAAGGTGTTAAACTATACATTGTCTAATAAACAAATGTGGCTCTAGATGGAATGGTAACATCCCTTTCCTTTTCATCCATAAAATTGTGGGTTCAAATCTTGTTAATTAATTGCAAATAGTTTTTCAATTATCTGGGGTTTTTTTCGACGTCTAGAGTAACACCGCTGACATGCTATATATACATTAATGGTCATATGACTTGTATGATGTTTTTATATGGCCCGTAGGAGGTGGTTTTCGTCAAATCATACGACTCATAGATGTAATTGATTGGCATTGAAATGACTGATGTAACCATTGACAAACTCATACGGCCATATGACAATTTTTCGCCAAATCATCAGCTTGTATGACTCATACGGGCCATAGGAATCAATCACTAACAAAATCATACGAACGTATGACAATTTTTCGCTAAATCATGCGGAATGTATGACTCATACGGCATATAAAATATGACAAGGACATGTACATTTTTGGATTAGTGTTCCAATAGCAGGCTTTTTTTAACTCTATTTGTTGTTTGCACATTAAATGGGCCATTTTCACTTCTCAAAAGGATATCTTTTTTTTAACTATATTTATTGTCTACGCCGATGACCTAGTGGTATGGTGTTTGCCCCCTACAACAGTGGTATGGGTTCAAATCTTTGCAAGTGTAAAGTTAACTGGTATTTAAGTGTAAAAACGTGTTGTTAAAAAAATATTGTATGCCTATTAAATGCATCACTTTTCACTTCTCCATGAGTCTGCACGTTAAAAGGTTGGGCTGCTACCATTGAAGATTCAGAGATTCAAAATTTCAACTTCAGTTCACGGCTTAAACTGTTAAACTATAGAAACCGAACCGTAAGTTGCTAGTTTGGCTAGTCCGCCGGTCCCGACCCACCTCACCGGTTTGGTTTGTAGTTTTTTAAAACCATAGTTAGCGGTTTGACCCAAATGTTTATCAAAACCGGTTTAACCGGACTGTGCACATTCATAGTCATACCGCCATTTTTTGTGATTGTCATCACAAACCTCCCAAACCCTTGGCCTCCCCCCCTAAATCCAATCATCCTCTCTCGTTAATGTCGAAAGGACAAAAATCGAGTGCTGAGATATCTGAGCTGAATCGGGTTGTTAAGGAATTGTAGATGAGTGAATTAGAAAAGTTGATGAAAAATGATGTTATTAATAAGGAGACGAACTTGTTATTGGAATGATTGAATCAACTCACCAAGAAATTGAAGAATTCAGAGAATCAAATTTGCGAATTTGAGAGGAAGATCGAGGGGTTTGAGACAAAAGATAGTAATCAGAAAGGAGAGAATTGAAGGTTGAGGTAGATGCTAAAGCGAAAACCATCGCAAAATGTCACACCCCGGATTTAGCCTACCCGGGCGTGCGACCAATAGTTGGTGCATGTCTCTTTATTTTATATCATCAGAGTTTTATAAACACACCGAAATATTTTATAACTCATGATCTTTTCAAAAGACAAGGAAACTCCCGTTCATTTCATATAAATAGGGATAAATCCCCATTGTTGTACACAAACGTTTATTTAACAAAACCAAGGGTTACATGAGCCATTTCTTTCAAACTGATGTCTAGGGTAGACGTTCCCTTTTTCATGACATCATAAATCCATTCATTCCATGGCTACTCAACATAAAATCATCCTTGGTTACCTGTAAAACGTTTGAAAATATTTTATTAGTATAAACCGGTGAATACAAGTATATTTGAAATCATAATTTGACAAGTGTGAATAAATAGAACAATTTGCCCATATTTGAATGGTCAATTTACACATTCAGCGGACCCTCGCCCCGAACGTATAACCACTAGCCACACCAGGCACTTTCTTGGATCATCATTGTTTTACGTTAAATGGGGCCCTGCCTTCCGCCTCAAGCGTCAGCTCTTACGTATTATAAACAACCAAGCCATAGCCCTAGCCCCATTAAAGAGTTTCATCTGTAACACGTGTATGTATACGTGACTCTATGGTCTGAATGCTATATAGTAAATCACCTTATGCGACCAATGGTTGTATTAGTTCATTCAAGTCAAATCACAATCAAAACGGTTTTTAGTTTTGAAATCATTTTATAATAATACAAGTATTTACCTTGACAGAGTCTTGACTTAGGAATCTTCTAGAGTGAGTGTCCTAGTGGGCAGCGTCTCTGCTTAGTCGTTTAGCTTGGTTTCTTCAATTGAGCGTTTCCTAGCTTCTCGACTCGTTCTAGGATGATCCGACACTTCAGGAACTTAAACGTACGAGCAGGAATGGTTTTAGGGGAGTGGAAATAGTGTAAATAACTCTGAAGATCGAGTTTTAAATGTGAGAATTGCTAAAACCCGACCTTGCTGTTTATATAGGATTTTGGCGGCCGTGACGGACCGTTACGGATGGTGACGGTCCGTTACCGCTTGATCATAACAGACCATTACCGTTTGGTGACGGTCCGTCACCGTTTTAGGGTTGCGAAGTCAGGCGTGACGGACCGTTACGAGGCCGTGACGGTCCGTCATAGGGTTTCCACTCGTCACTTTCAGGCCATTAGTCACTGGACACGTGGCACGTCATCTTTACTCGCGTGCTCAGCCCGTAACGGACCACCGTCCAATTTTCATGTTTTTCAACTTTTGGTCCTTGATCTTTCATGTAATTACACTTATAGTCCCTGTACTTTATATTTTTATTATTTTGGTACGAAGTTTTAAGAAATGTTACATTCTCCCCACCTTTTGAAAAATGTCGTGCTCGAAATTACTTAAACATGTGTGGATACTTTTTCTTTATCTCTGATTATAGTTCCAAGTGTATTCAGGACCACGTCTAGAATTCCATTTGACTTTGACAAGTTTTAATCTTTTCTTCTTCAACTTTTTAGTCTGGTGATCTTCTATTTGTAGAGGTTGCTCTACAAATCTCAGTTTTTTGTTTACCTTTATATCTTGTAGAGGCATTATTAAAGATTCATCAGCTAGACATTTACGAAGATTGGATACATGGAATACATCATGTATTCCACTTATTTCCTCTGGTAATTCTAACTGATAGGCCACTGGTCTGATTCGTTTAATAATTTTGAAAGGTCCAACAAATCGAGGACTTAGTTTACCCTTCTTTCCGAATCGAACAACTCATTTCCAAGGTGATACTTTCAATAACACCTTGTCTCCAATTTCAAATTCTAGTGGCTTTCTTCTTCTGTCTGCGTAGCTCTTTTGTCTGTCTCTTGCTAATTTCAATCTTTCTTGTATTTGAGCTACTTTGTCAGTTGTTTCCTGAACAAGCTCAGGTCTTGACATTTGGTTTTCTCTAATTTCATCCCAGCATACAGGTGTTCGGCATTTTCTACCATATAAGGCTTCAAAAGGTGCCACCTGAATGCTTGTGTGATAACTATTGTTGTATGAAAATTCCATTAGGGGTAGGTGATCATCCCAATTACCGCCTAAGTCTATCACACATGCTCGAAGCATATCTTCTAAAGTCTGAATTGTTCTTTCACTCTGCCCATCTGTTTGTGGATGATAGGCGGTACTTAAGTTCAGAGGAGTTCCCATGGCCTTTTGGAAACACTGCCAGAATCGAGATGTAAAACAACTATCTCTATCTGAAACTATGGATAATGGCACTCCATGTAATGATACAATTTTATTTACATATAGATGAGCCAATCTATCCATACTGAAGGTTTCTTTCATTGGGAGAAAATGAGCAGATTTAGTTAATCTGTCAATGATAACCCAAATAGTATCATTTCCCCGACTGGTTCGAGGAAGTTTAGTAATAAAATCCATTGTTATTATCTCCCATTTCCAAACTGGTATTTCTAATTGTTGCAATAAACTAGAGGGTTTCTGGTGTTCTGCCTTTACTTGAGCGCAAGTAAGGCATTTTGCAAGATATATGGCAATGTCTTTCTTCATGCCAATCCACTAGTAGTTATCCTTCAGATTTTTATACCCTTTATCACTTCCTGGGTGCATCATATATTTTGATTTATGTGCTTCTTCGAGTATTCTTTCTCGAAGATTTCCGTTGATCGGAACCCAGATTCTCCTATTCATATGAAGTATTTCATCGTTTCCTTTAATTAGCTGTTCAATCATGCTCTTCATTCCTTCTTGTTCTAATTCTTCTTCTATTTGAACAGAATGTTAAGCATCTTTTATTCGAGATAAGAGATCAACACGAAGTTCAAGTCTGAGAGCACGAACCCGTTTAGGTTTCTCTCTTTCTTTTCTACTTAAGTCATCTACAACAAAATTTGCCTTACCTTCTGGTAACATATTTCACATTCATAGTCGCTCAATATCTCTAACCATCGTCTCTGTCTCATGTTTAGTTCTTTCTGACCAAAGATATATTTCAAACTTTTATAGTCAGTGTAAACTGTAAATTTAACTCCATAGAGATAGTGTCTCCAAAATTTCAGGGCGAAAATTATGGCACCTAACTCTAAATCATGAGTTGTATAGTTCTTTTCATGAGTCTTTAACTGACAAGATGCATAGGCAGTAACTTTGTTTCTTTGCATTAACACACAACCTAGACCGTTGTGTGAAGCATCACAATAGACTACAAAGTCTTCATTGCCATCTGGCAAAGCTAATATTGGAGCATGAGTTAGTTTTTCTTTTAAGGTTTGAAAAGCTTCCTCTTGCTTTGTTTCCCATACATACTTTACATTTTTACGGGTTAAAGTAGCCAGAGGAACTGCAATCTTTGAGAAATCTTGAATAAATCATCTGTAGTATCATGCAAGACGCAAGAAACTACGGATTTTTGTTGGAGACTTTGGGATTTCACATTTGGATATAGCATCAATTTTGGATGGGTCTACTTGAATACCTTCTGTATTCACTATTTGACCCAGAAATTGTACTTCTCTACGCCAAAATTCACATTTTGAGAATTTAGCATACAATTTCTCTTTTCTTAGAAGTTCAAGTATTATTCTGAGATGATTTCCATGATCTTCCGCATTTCTAGAATAAATAAGTATATCGTCAATGAAAACGATATAAAATTTATCCAGATAGGGTTTACAGATACGATTCATCATATCCATAAATGCGGCATGAGCATTAGTAAGTCCAAACGGCATAACCGTGAACTCATAATGTCTATATCTGGTTCGGAAAGATGTTTTAGGAATATCTTCTTCTTGAACTTTCAGTTGATGATATCCCGATCGAAGATCTATTTTAGAAAAATGACAAGCGCCTTGTAATTGATCAAATAGATCATCGATTCTAGGAAGTGGATAACGATTCTTAATCGTTACTTTTTTTAGCTCCCGGTAGTCAATGCACATTCACATTGTACCGTCTTTATTTTTGACAAAAATAATTGGAGCACCCCAAGGAGTTGAACTTGGGCGAATGATTCCTTTTTCCAATAATTCATTCAATTGCTTCTTTAATTCTTTCATTTCAGTTGGGGCTAAACGGTATGGAGCTTTGGCAATAGGAGTCGTTCCTAGTACAAGATTGATTTTGAATTCTACATCTCTTTCAGGTGGTACACCAGGTAATTCATCTGGAAATACATCTGCATAATCAGCTACTACCGGTACATCTTCAATCTTCTTTTCTTTTGTACTGGCAGAAATCTGAACCAAATATGTAATGCATTCCTTCTGAAGGCATTTAGTTGCTTTTAGCATTGAAATGATTCCCAGAGGTCGGTTTTGTTTGTCTCCATAGATTGTTAAAGGTTTTCCAGAGGGAATTTGGATTTCTATAGCCTTTTTATCACAAAGGATATGGGCTTGGTTACTTTCTAACCAATCCATTCCTAAGACAACATCAAATCCTGCTAATGTCATAGGCATTAATCGTACAGTTAAGATATGTCCAGATAATGTGATAGTACATTCTTCTAGGGATTCGAATATTTTGACGAGGTTTCCTTCGGTCGTTTCTACTTCATAGATCTTATATAGTGGAACTAAGGGCTTGTTTAATAGATTACAAAATTTATAATCTATAAAACTTAAATTTGCACCAGAGTCAAATAATACTATAGCATAAATATTATCAATGAGGAATGTACCAATGACTGCATCTGGAATAGTTGCAGCATCACGAGTATTAAGTACGAAAGCTCGTACATTCTTTTTGTTTCCCTCATTGGCATTTGCCCTACTAGATCTTGCTTGATTAAGCTTTGGGCAGGTTGATTTAAAATAGCCAGGCTCTCCACAATTGAAACAGGAGATTTTTTTCTTCTTTGGGCAGTTTTCAAACACATGCCCATTCTGCTTACAAAAGTGGCAATAAATTTTCTTGAAGAAGCATTCTCCGGTATGCCTCTTCTTGAAGATTTTGCATGAAGGATTAAATCCACCTTTGGCAGGCTGATTTCTTTTCTTCCAAGGAGAATTATTTTTCTGTTTCTCTGTAGCCCTCTTTTCCAATTCTCTTGACTTTCCTTCCTCTTGTTTCCTTATCATACCGTCAGTTAGAATTCCTCCTAACTGTACGGCGGATGCTATGGTCTGAGGCATGGTAGCCTTGACCATATATCCGATATCCTCCGCAAGACCCCAAATATATCTCATGATTAGATTAGGTTCAGGAATAGATAGGTGTGGAACTAAACGAGCATATTCAAACTTCTTGTAGACATGCTCCTGATGTTTACTCCCTTCCATACTGAGATTTAAGAATTTAGTTTCAATCCTTTCTCTCTCATTGATGGGACAGAATCTTTGAATCACCATTTCTTTAAATTCTTCTCATTCCATGGCATAGGCCTTGTGCCGGCCCATGGCTCGTATGATAGAGTTCCACAATTCCAACGCCTCATCTTTAAAGAGGTTTGATGCATAAAGCACCATATCTTCATCAGCACATTTGATGATGAAGATAACAGACTCAGCTTTTTCCAGCCACCTCAGGGCTGCTACTCCTCCCTCACTTCCTACGTACTCAAGAGGTTGACATGCTCGGAATGCACAAAATGTACACACCTTCTTTCTTTTCCTTTTCTTGCTAGTTTCTTCATCATTATTTGATGAATTATCTCCATTTGAACTATGGTTTTCTTCCCGGTTGTTTTTAGATTCAGCAAGTTTATTTTTTGCTTTATCTTCCTTCATAGCTTTTAAAATTTTAGGAAGAGCTTCCTCAATTCCTTCTGCAACCATTTTCTTTATTTCTACTTTCTGTTGCAGTTGTTCAGAAGTTTCATTTTAGATTTGTTTGCTTTTACCCTTTGTGTTATGAGATGGTCCTTGTTTTGACATTCTATTAAAAGAAAGAATTTATTAATATTCAGAATACATATTACAGAGATCGGAAAGAAATTTACATATAACCCTGATTACGGACATTTTCTAGCATTCGTCTTAACGCTCTATTCTGGGCGTCTACAGATGCTAATCTATGATATTCTCTTTCCAATTCTGCTACTCGTTCCTAAAGGGCTCTTATATGATCATTATCAGAGTTTTCCTCATTTTCTTGAGGATTTTGTATATTCGTAGGCTCATAATACTCATATGGCCTATTTGAATCTTCTATTTCTTCTCCTTCAGGAGCAGGTTTATTTTAATAAGGTATTTCAGGTAGTCCCTGATAATAGTATGGATTATAATATGGATTCTTTCTATAATCAGGATTCCGGATTGCAGCCGTTAGTGCGGAATAAAAACTGATGGAACGACATAAGGATTTGCCGGAGGTGTTAACTCTCCTAAGCTCCGATAAGTACTTCATGTATGTCTTAAACTTGTTCCGGTTTCTAAATCTGTTTCATTCATTGGTTGGAACTCATATCCAGGTGGAGCATATTTTTGAACATAAAAGGGACCTTTTCAGGCGATTTTGGGGAGTAGAGAAGCTATTGGAGGCCAAAGTCTGGACCTTTTATCATCATATTGGTTAGACACTAATCGTTCGGTGTTTTTCGTGATGATTTTGTGTTTGATTGGTTCGATTGCTACCATGTTCTTGACTTTTACTACTGATTTACTGTGTTGGACCATGTTTCTTAGCTAAACACTTCGTAGCTACCTAGGTTATGATGAATACTTGTTAAAGTTTGAATTTTTATTGGTTTTTGGTTATTCATGATGGTTTGACTCTATTGTAAAAATATTGTCAATTGATCTGATGAATATGCATGCTTAGTTTTGATTTTTCATTGATTTGTGTTCCGCATGTATCTTATTAAATGTCTTTCAGTTATAGATGCATGTTTAGGCTGCTTACCTTGTGTTTGTGATTGTTTATGGTGTTGCTAGACATAGTGATCCATAGGAACGTTAGTTGGTGATTCATTAGATCTGAGTGTTCTTCCTATCTCGATAGCTGAAAGGTGAGAGGTAGTCGGTTAGTCTTTGGTGTTAAGTGTCTAGGTGTAAAGACTCTGAAAGGAGGCTTCTCCTAAGTTCTTAGTATCCTTGCTAATCTGTGTCTTGTCGATTGTTCTAAGATTACCCCTTGCATTCTTCGAATGTATTGTGATATTTAGACTGAAAGGTGATCTATCTATAGGGTACTTTAGTGTCGTTGGAAAGACTGAAAGGTAATCCAACTTCTGGTGAGCGTATACATCCTTTAGAGTTTCCTATTAGGTCACACCCGGAGATTGATCAGGGATCCTTTAGGTATTCTGAGAGTGTCATTCGATAGAACCCCAGTTCCATCATAGTTACCATAGCCAAGAGAAGTCTGTGTTTTATAAATAGGATTCATACCTAGGTAGTGCTTTCTCTATTCCTGATTTTAGCCGATTCTCTTGTTTGATAGTTAGCTGTCAATTGGTTTTCATTTACTTTTGATTAGTTTAGTCTTAGTTCGTAACCCCCCCCCCCCAATATAAATCAGTTAGTTAGTTGAGTCAGAGTCTAGTTAGTTATCACTGGTGTCTCGTGGGTTCGATATCCGGACTTCCATTAGGCTTTACTGCACTCAATAGGTACACTTGCCTGTCATTGTGGTCTAGTATTTAGGATAGTATAGAGTTTAACTAGAGTGTCTAGGTTAGGTTAAATTAGGTAAGTTTTTATAGACCCTTCCTGCGACATCAAGTTTTTGGCGCCGTTGTCGGGGACACTTAGGCGATAGCGTATCTAACTTTGATTGAACTTAACTGATTGATTGGTAGTGAATCTAGTCAGTCAATGTCTTTTGTTTACTATTTTTTCGTGTGTTTATTTGTGAGTCTAAGTCGTGTCTTAGGTTTAGAGTCTATTACTTTTCTTTTGTGTTTAGTTATCTTTCGTAGGTTATTATTAGTTTTATTTTGCTAAATCTCACTTGCTGCTTTGAGAAGAATGTATAGACAGCAGGATAGCCGATTTGGAAAGTCGTGGACGTATGATGGGAAATCCAGGCTGTAAAGGATTACATAGAATCACAACGTTTGAAAAATTGAGAGCGTTTGGTTTATGATCTAGAAGGGAACATGATTGGA
Source organism: Smallanthus sonchifolius (assembly GCA_023525975.1). NCBI lineage: Eukaryota > Viridiplantae > Streptophyta > Magnoliopsida > Asterales > Asteraceae > Smallanthus > Smallanthus sonchifolius. The sequence continues at coordinate 19,528,224 of CM042033.1, forward strand.
CTTGAAACAAGGGTCCCAACACCCCTACAACAGAAGACATTAATGGATGAAGATGCTGACTACACCACAGCTTCGATTGAGGACGTTGTTGATGAGGATGAAAGGTTGACAAAGTACGCTCAAGAAGTTGCCACTTCAGAGCCAGAGACGGTAATGGATGTCAAAGTCCCACCTCCGGTTCAGTAAGATATTGAGCCAAATTTTTGGTGTCCCACACCATGGGATATTGATGATGGGTTTTGGAGTGATGATGAAAGAGATATAAAAGAAGTGGAGTTGACTGAGGGTCCCCAAACCCTGATTGAGGACGATTAATTTGAAGAGGGATTAGCGTGTTTGTTCGAGATGGAGGATGAAAGTGAGTCAAAACCTAGCAAGCCACTGGAAAAGTTAGAAAATGAGCACGTTTCATCTTGGGAAGAGGAGTTTGGTGACGAACTGGTGGACTTGCCAACTCCCAATGAAGAAGAGTTTGACCCACTTGGTGATCTAAAGGTTCTGGAAAATCTACTGTATCAGGAGCCAAGTGTGATGTAGGATCGTGAGAATACAAGATGGTTCTGTTCTTAGTTGAGGTTGGCGGAAACAAAATCAACTACACAATTTATAATCAAGTAAACACAAAGAATACTGATAAACACTGTTGTATTAAGCTTTTGTGAATGCAAAGATTACAGGTGAGAAACTCAATGAATAAGTATGACAAGCACTATCAAGGCACACTTACTATGAAATGTTTACACAGTATTTATAGTAACTCAGAATCAAGACAAACCCTTGATTCTGAGGATCAGATCGAACACAGACCGTTGATCTTGTTTATTAATCTAAATTACACGCAAAGGCAAATCTAGATAACTTTATTGAAACGTCTTCTTAGGCATCATTGTTTGCATGCTTGGAGACGCGCGACATGGTCCTTTATTGGTTGCACCACTGAGGTTCCTTCTGCTTGGTGTGTGGCAGTTGCTTTTGCAGAAAGGTGTCAGAGGCGTTTCACCTGGATAGTCAGCTGCAACGTTTGGTCTTCAGTGAATAAGGCTATCAGCAGCAGAGATGAGAATAATGCTGCTGAAAGTCCATTAGCAGCGCCTTGAGTTGAACACTGCTGATAAGCCAATCAGCAGCAACTTGTGTTGAGCGCTGCTGATAAGCCTATCAGCAGCAACTTGTGTTGAGCGCTGCTGATAAGCCTATCAGCAGCAACAAGTGTTGAATGCTGCTGATAAGCCTATCAGCAGCAACTTGTGTTGAATGCTGCTGATAAGCCTATCAGCAGCATTTGTACTTAGAATAAATTGGTAGCAATCAGTCTTTGGTTCTACAAACTCCCCCTAGACTGATGCAACCAAAATTCTTCTAATCACTTTGCTGCTGAAGCTTTTGCATGTGGCTGACTATCCTTTCAACCTCATAGCCTCTTGGATCCTTGCTGGGATTGTTCAGTGGAAGTTCAGACAGAGTCTTGATGTCTTTGTGTTGCATTTTGTAGATTGCTTTGCTTGAACATCTCATCTGCTGCTTCTTTACATCAATCAGAGTGAACTCATCCAGATCAGCATTGTAGGACCAAGATACAAATGGAGAGTGGGACTTGAGTGGTTTGATGTTAACGATCACATCTTTGCTAGGGTTGAAGTAGTGTTTGATTGCTAGCACAAGACGTTTCCCACTCTCATTTGCAGGCTCATGAGCTTCACCCAGCTCCAAAATTCTTCTTAGGTCTGAATCTGGTAGTTGCAGAACCTCATCAATAGACCTGTATGTAGATCTTCTTCTTTCAGTTCTCCCCCTGAAGATCTCAAACCTTTGACCCTGTGGATTGTAGACCCATTCAACTATGTCCCTTGAGTCTTCAGGTTCAGATGAGGGTTTGGATTTCTTCAAGGGAGGCTGTTGATGAGTGGGAGCTAGGTGGGTTGATTTGGACTTGTTGGGTGGAGGAGTGGAAGGTTTGGGGAGGATAGTGGAAGGATGATGGACTGAGGAAGAGGTAGGTGAGGGAGAAGGCTTGGGTTTCTTTGTTTTTGGTTTTTCTTCTTCTTTGATGAGTACCCTTTTCTTGGAGCCCTTCTTCCCTAGTCTATCTTCCTCATCCTTTTTAACTTTGAAGTAGAGGGCTTGCAGGTTCATGAAATTCATAGGACCTAGCCTCTTTCCACTATTTCCTCTGGCCTTAAGGAAGTCAATCATGACCTTCCTCTCTTCATGGGTCCGTTTATTGAAAGCAATGGTCTTTTTGGACTGTTGTTTGGCTCTTTCTTCTTCTTCAGCCTTTTTCTTCTTTGCCAACTGACCTTGCTGACCCATGAAGGCTCTGTAGACTTCTTTAGTTGATAGTTTCTCAAGGTAGTCTGCATCCTCACCTTGAGAGACTAGAGTCTTTATCCACTCCTCCCTCATCTCTTTAGCTAGTTCAGAATCAGTTATTCTGAACTTAGCTTCTTCTTTCTTCTTCTTCTCCAACTCTTCCTCTTCTTTATTGAATTGTTCCTGCAGTTGAAGAGAAAGAGCTGCATCTTCTTCAATCCGGTCAACTGCAGGAATCTTTCTTTTTAGTTCATCCAGCTGTTTGGCATACAGCTGGATGGTTTGTTCTCTTAGGAGAATGGCTGTTTTTCTTTCTTGAGCCTTTTTCAGGTCAGCCATCTCCTCTTCCTCTCTTCTTCTTCTTTTCTCTTCCCTTTCTCTTTTCTCTTTTAGCAGCCTCTCTTCATCTTCATCAGTCATGATTCCCTTTCCTTTGTTTACATTGGGTGCCTCTGCTTCAGCTTCACTGATCTCAACAGCAGATGATGATGCTGCTATTGGGATCTCTGCCTCAGCTTCATTGGCAAGTTGAGGGATTGACAAGGGATGATCACTTTCGTCATCAAGTTGATACTCAGGACCTTCTATTTCCCTCAGTTGATCCCTGATGGAAGATCTTGTGCCAAAAGCTGCAGAAGTGATGTCAACTTGTGGAGTATCGGAGTTGGAGTCAGTCTCAGAAGTTGACACAGTCTCTTTTTGAGGAATCAGTCCTTCTTTTTCAAGATGGGCTTTGATGATGACCATCATTGCCTGGCTCTCCAGTGAGTTAATATTGCAGATGTTGACTCTGAGCTGAAAAATCTTGAATAGGAAGTCTGAGGGCAGCTGAAGGATGTTCCTGGTGTTGATGATGAGAGAGGAGCCGTTGCTGAGCAGGAGAGTGTGGTCAAGGGACTTAGTGCTCACCCAACCTAGCACGTCCAAGTCCTTGACCAGGAAGGCATACAGGAATCTTCGAAGGCCCAGAACTTCTTCTTCAGTGAGAAGACTGCTCCTTGTTATTTCAAGATTGCTAGGAGTCAGTCTCCTTTCTGCGGCCGCCGAGGATTCAGGATAAGCTACCCGATGTGCTGCTTGTAGGAATCTTTGGAACCTGGGTAGATTATCCTCCATCAGGTCATGGAACCTGCCAATGGCAAGTTCTGCTGAGAGGTCTATTGAGGTGTTGATGCAGTTAGTTAAATGCAGATGTAGGACTTGGAGGGCATTGAGAGAGTTCCAGTTCAGCTCTTCTACTCCGCTGAACTCCCATCCAATCCAAAACCTCTCAGATGATCCATCATACCCCCAAGCTAGAATGGAGTCAAATTCTAGCTTCTTTGATGATCTGAATAGATGGGGGGTTGAGGATTGACCAATGATGGCTGCTGCTTCAGGGAAGATGCTGAATGGTGTATTAGTTTGTTCTGTGTCTTCAGAACCATTCAGCATTTCATCGACAGCCCTGACGACCAACTTCCAGTCTTCAGATGTTTCTTCGTCTTCATTATCTGGGACTGGCAAGTCATGTACTTGGACAAAAGCTGGCTTGAATTGTGAGCTTTGAAGTACAAATTGCTCTTGAATCCAGTCGTCAAGACTGTCTGTATCTTCTTCCATAGAAACCATCTCCCCCTTTTTGGTTGCATCAGCGGACAGGTAAGCATCAGTTTGGGTGCCTACTGATACAAGAGAGGGAGTGGCTAAAGTTGGGCATTTATGCATAGCGACTTGGTGTCTTAGTTTGGACATTCCAGCCTCTAGCATAGCCACCCTGGCCGTCAATTCCAAGTTATGAAGTTTCAGTCTGTCCTCATCCACAGTTGTGGAATCCTTGGACCCAGATGGGGCCGTAGGCCTAGCCTCAGCATCCCCATCACCCATGGTTTCTTGGTACCTGGGATTCCTCTCAGTGAAGGGAGTTTCCAAGGAAACACCCTCACCATGAGTTGCCATGGTTGAGGTCTTAAAGATGTTGTCACTGTCCTCCTGGTCAGTTGATGGACCAGCAGTAGTGACAGCCTCGTCCACATCCACTTTTTCAATACTCTCAGAGTGGACCTCCAAAGGTGAAGAACTTGGGTTGGGTGTTTCGGAAGCAAGACCAATCAGTACCTCCTAAATAGTGGTAGTTGGAGAAGGTACCTCACTTTGGTCAGGTTCCTCAACACTTAAGTTCAAGGAAGATAGGAATGGCTCAAAGGGCTGATCTATGGATCCGGGAAGTGATCCTAATCCTAATAGAGAGACTTCCGAAGGAGTCTCCCTAACAATGTGGCTTTCCCTTATGATATTCTCACTAGAATGTTGTGATTCTGAGTGAGGGATGTTGGCTTGGGTTTGGGCCTTGGAGGCAAGAGAAGAAGGAGTTCTCTTGCCCCTTTTCCTTGTATACTTGGCTGCAACCGGGGCCCTGTGTTCCGATTGAGCAATCAAACTGTGGGTGAGTAATGTATGTGCCTGTGCATCCTCAGTAGAATGCACAAGGGTTCGATCAAGGGAAACAGTAGTTTGAGTTTGTGGCAGTGAGCTGGAGGGTGTGGGATCAGTATCAGCTGGGTTTGCTGAACTGTCACCCTGGGCACTATGTGTGTTCAACATTGTAGATAACAATGGAACATCGGCCCCTGAGAACTTTGATGAAACTGTTCTCATACTTTGAAAAATGTTGTTCTTATGTCCCAGTATTGAGTAGATTCTTGCAGTTTTTGAAAGATCTTGGTGCTCAAAATTGAACACTTCCTGCAAGAATCTTGGGTACATGAAGAACTGTGATTTCACCCCTTCTTGAAGGTTGTATCTCAAACCTTCAAGAATGAGGTGGGAAAAATTGAAACCTGCTCCTGTTATCATACCATGAACTACCGACGTAAGTCCGGAGCTGAGTTGGTTCCAGCCACTCCTCTTCTGGGATATGCATTGGAGAAGAGTGTGGCAGAGATACTTCCATTTGGGACCCATGAGTGCCTTCTCTATCGTATACTCTGTTTGATTTCCAGTGTACCCTATGGATACAAAGGTCCTCATGTATACGTCTCTTGGGTAAGAGATGGCGTCCCCTTCATCCTGAAGCTTGAGGTGTTGACGGAGCTTTGCTTCAGTGATGATCATCCCTTTGCCGTCTACTGTGCCACTGATTTGGGGAGTGCCCTGGTCAGTAGAGTACACGGCTGTGCTCCAAAATTCTTCCATGTGGGAAGTGTAAATGGTTGGGTTGACTGTTAGGGCATGGTGGATTTTGGACCGGCATAGGAAGTCGATCATATCATCGAATCCTTCGGATTTCTTGCCCTTGATTAGGTATGTAGTTAGGTTGTGATATGGGGAAAACTTGTCGTTGGGGTTGTTTATGTCTGCGCCTGCCATTGTATGGATTTGGAGGGAAGAGAGATGGGTGTTTGAATGGTGTTAAATTATGGAGGGCTTTGAATGCTGTGGGGACGGAAGTGAAAGTGATGGGAGCTAGGTTTGAAATTGAATATGAAGAGGTTGTGGGAACGTTTGAGATTTTGATATAACGGCAGACGGAGAAAAGGAAACTTTACTTGTACAGTACAACCTGTTTCACCTTTTATTGTTACAGCTGTACACCACTCGAGCAGTCATGGTAAAGACTGACGATATTTACTTTTACAGCGGGTAAAAGTTAATTTGGACTTATTTTACCCATCAGCAGCAAACTTGGTTGCTGCTGATGGTGAGCTATCCGCTGCAAACTTGGTTGCTGCGGATAGTTAAGTCTTTCAGCAGCAGATTTGGTAGCTGCTGACCGTTGTATTCATTCCGCAGCAAAAAGGTTGCTGCTGACTGCCTTAAAGCTATCCGCAGGAAACTTGTTCCTGCTGATAACTTAAGGCGATCAGTGGCAAGGACTTTGCTGCTGAAGAGTAAAACTGTCAGCAGTGAAAAAGTGCTGCTGAAACTAACCTTTTATTAAAAACAAAAACATAGACATATTTACAAGGAAAGATAAAAATTAGAGACATGTTTTATTCAAAGTTCATCATGCCAATTGATTCAACTAGATATCGAAATCTTGCTTCATCAAAAGGTTTAGTGAACAAATCAGCATATTGCTCATTTGTGTGAACCTTGGATAGGACAATTCTCTTTTTCTCAGCTTGATCCCTGATAAAGTGATACCTGATGTCGATGTGCTTAGTCTTGGAGTGCTGCACTGGATTATTCGTGATAGAGATAGCACTCATGTTGTCAATGTGAATTGGAGTCTGCATGAAGGTCATTCCATAGTCAAGCATTTGATTTTGGATCCAGATGACCTGTGCACAGCAGCTTGAAGCTGCAATGTATTCTGCTTCAGCTGTTGAAGTAGAGACACATGTTTGCTTTTTGCATTGCCATGAGATTAGCCTTCCTCAAAGAAATTGACATCCCCTAGATGTGGACTTTTTGTCCAGGTTACAACCCCCATAGTCACTGTCAGTGTAGGCATAGAGATTGACATTTTCATTCTTTGGATACCATAGCCCAAGTTTTGGAGCTCCTTTTAGGTATCTAAAGATCCTTTTGACAGCTTGAAGATGAGACATTTTTGGAGCTGCTTGAAATCTTGCACAGAGACAAACTGCAAACATGATATCTGGTCTTGAGGCAGTGAGATACATGAGAGACCCTATCATTGCTCGGTACTGATGTTGATCAGTGTCTTGTCCTTCTTTATCCGGAGATAATTGATGGTGCACTTGCATAGGAGTTCTTGCGGCAGAGCAGTCAGCCATTTTGAACCTCCCCAAGATGCTTTTGACATACTTGGATTGACTTATGAAGATTCCATTTGGTACCTGTTTGACTTGAAGTCCTAAAAAGAAATTTAGTTCACCCATTGAACTCATTTCAAATTTGGAATGCATCGGAACTTCAAAGTCTTTGTAGAGCTTCTTTCTTGTAGATCCAAAGATAATGTCATCAACATAAATCTGGACCAACAAAATTTCTCCCCCTTCATCTTTGATGAATAATGTCTGATCAATGGCCCCCCTTCTGAAGTTGTTGCTAAGTAGATATCCAGATAAAGTTTCATACCAGGCTCTTGGGGCTTGGTGTAAGCCATAGAGAGCTTTGTCCAGTTTTAAAACCTTATTGGGATGAGCAGGATCTACAAAGCCTGGAGGCTGTTTGACATAGACCTCTTCACCAATCTTGCCATACAAAAAGGCACTCTTCACATCCATTTGATAGACCATAAAGCTTTTGGATGCTGCATATGCCAGAAAGATTCTGATGGCTTCCAGACGGGCAACAGGAGCAAAGACTTCATCATAGTCAATGCCTTCTTCTTGAGTGTAACCTTGAGCTACCAGTCTGGCTTTGTTCTTAACCACGATGCCCCTTTCATCTTGTTTGTTTCTGAAGACCCATCTTATTCCAATGACTGTTTGACCAGGTGGAAGATCAACAAGCTTCCAAACATCTTGTCTTTTGAATTGCAGCAATTCTTCCTGCATTGCTTCAATCCAGCTGTTGTGCTTGAGAGCTTCATCAATCTTCTTGGGTTCCACCTGAGATAGAAAACAAGAGAACAAACAAATGTTGGCTTCATGAGACTTACTTCTTGTCTGGATACCTGTGTGGATTTGGCCAATGATGTTTTCCAGAGGATGCTCTTTGTTTATTCTCTGAGCTGGTATCACATCCAGCCGTATTCCCTCTTCAAGATTACTTTGGTTTAGATCAGGATTGTCTTCAGTTGTGAGGAGAGGAGCTTGGAGGTTCTGATTATTGTGTTCCACATGGTCAGCAGTATTAGCATCAGAGGCCTCTTCAGCATGAATTGAGGAGGCTTCATTTAAGATTTCTTGGTCAGAGAGATTGCTGCTTGTGGTGTTGGAAGTACCGGCTTCACCTGTACTGGCTTCAATAGCTTCTGCCACTGATGGAGGATCAATGGATGGCCTTTTCATCCTGATGTAGGGACTGGGAAACTCCAGTCTGTAGTCAGAAGAGGAGGTTGAGGCAGAAGGTGTTGATTTTGAAGAAGAGAACTCCATATTTGAGAAGATGAGGGGCTCAAATATCTGGGTGAAGGAGTCTATATCAAAGAGCCAGTTAGGACCTTTGCCTTGTTCACAGACAACATGTTCCCTGCATTCCACATTAGCAGATTCTTCCATAATTCGAGTCCTAGAATTGAATACTCGGTAGGCCTTTGATTGAGAGGAGTAACCCACAAAGTAACCTTCATCAGACTTTGCACCGAATTTAGGAAGAACCCCATGTGTGATGAGGATGGTACATGGACATCCAAAGGGCTTCAGGAAGCCAATGTAGGGAACTCTTTTGAGCCATAGTTCATAAGGTGTTTTCTGGAGAGGCTTAACAATAAGGACTCTATTCTGCACATAACAAGCTGTGCTTACTGCTTCCGCCCAGAAGGTAAGGGGCAGCTTTGAGTCAGCCAGCATAGATCTTGCTGATTCAATCAGAGTCCTATTTCTTCTTTCAGCAACCCCATTTTGTTGAGGGGTTCTTGGAGCACTGTATTGCCTTTCAATGCCATTGCTCTCACAGAAACTGTTCAGAGTGTGATTTTTGAACTCTGTTCCCTGATCACACCTTATGATCTTTACCTTCAGATTGCTTTGATTCTCTACCCTAAGAATATAGGATTTGAGTATCTCAGCAGTTTCATCTTTTGTTCTTAGGAAGAATACCCATGAGAATCTGGAGAAGTCATCAGTTATCACCAGACAGTATGACTTTTTGCCCATTGACATGACATTCGTAGGACCAAAGAGATCCATATGCAGTAGCTGGAGAGGGGTGTCATTTGTGTTCAATGTCTTGGGCTTGTGGGAACTCCTGTGTTGTTTTCCCTTCAAGCAGGCAATGCAGTGATCATCTAGCTAGAATTCTTTGTCAGGAAGCCCTCTGACAAGATTGTCCTTCACTAATTTATTGATTGTTTTGATGTTAACATGGCTTAACCTCCTGTGCCAGAGAGCGGATTCATCAACTGATGCCTTTGACAGAAAACATGAAACACTACCAGAAGGAGTGACTTCATTCATGTCAAGCACATATAAGTTGTCCTTTCTATTAGCAGTTAGGAGAATCTTCTCTGGAGGGGGTTTAGATAGGCCAGGAGCTAACACGAAACACTCTTTGTCAGTGAAGAGCATCCAATGCTTTTGATCACATACTTGGGAAACACTCATGAGATTGAAGTCAAGTTTTTTAACATAGTTGACTCTTTCAATGCTCATCCTCTCATTGGACACAGTGCCTTGTCCAGTGATAGATCCACCTTTTGAGTCACTCCCAAAGGCAACATATCCTCCATTGAAATGTCTGAAGTTGGAGAGGATGGACCTGTTGCCTGTCATGTGCCTGGAACAGCCGCTATCTACCACCCAGGTGTTATTCTTGTTACCTGGCTGTCCCTGCACATGAAAGAGATTTAGTTAGTGGGAGTGGTCCAAGAGCTCTCCTTTTTGAAGAAAAGAGTTCTTGGACTTTCTGATTCATTATGCGTGCATTCAACAGCACCGATGATGATTTTGCTGACAGGAGCAGAGATTTTGGCTTTCCATTGCTTAAGAAGTGGTTTTCCAGTTCTCTTTTCTTTATCGGCTGCAGATTTGGCTTTGGCAGCTGATGAATTTACTCTATCAGCAGCTGGTTTTCCTGCTTAAGGTTTTGGCTTGTCAGCAGCGGCAGGTTTTGCTGCTGATGGCTTCAGCTTATCAGCTGCAGATGTTGTTGTTGATGGCCTTGGCCTTTCAGCAGCAGATTTTGCTTTTGCTGCTGAAGGCTTAGCTGGAGCAGCAGCAGATTTAGTTTTTGCTGCTGACTGCTTTGTTTGAGCAGCAGCAGATTTGGTGGCTGCTGAAGGCTTTGCCTTTTGATGCTGCTTGTGTTTTTCTGCAGTTTCAACTCTTCTACTGGCTGCAGAAGGCCTATCAACTGAAGTATGCTGATCCTTCTTTTGTTTATGCGCTGATTGAAGAAGGATCTGGTTGAAGGGGTTAAACTGACATTTTGCAGCAAAGTGGTTTGATTCCCCACATATGATGCAGGACTGCTGAACTTTGGGCTGCTGCTTCCTTGGTGGAGAAGAAGAGTTTCTGAACTGAGTTTTCTTGGTCTTAACTCTTCTAACTTGTTGCTGATTCTTCTGATTTGGCATGAACTGAGGCTTGGAGTTTGTGGATCCTGATGTCTGTCCCTTTTCAATGTTTAGCTTTCTTCCACCTGGAGGATAGCTGATCCTGATCTGTTTGAATGGTACAGGGGCTGGAACAGCTGGGAGAACAGTAGGGACTGGGACTCTATTCAGAACAGCTTCAGATGAGGCTGTACTGGTTTCATCATGGTCTGAGAAGGTTAACTCAGATTTTGATGAGGTAGTGCAATCTTTAACAAGGGGTTCATCCATTGGAGGATCAAGATTTCTGTTTGCAGTGTCGAGTTTTGCAACATCGAAGCTTGGTTCATAGATGGCAACATAGTCAGCTGGATGAGGAACAGTATTGTATTGTTCCTTGCCATATCCAAGTCCTCCAAGCTTTACCTTTTCATGGACTTGAATATCTAGAAGTCTCTGTAGCTTTTTAGAAGAAAATTCATATTTTTCAACATGAACTTTCTGTTCTGCCAGATCAGCTCTGGTGGATTTAAGTTTTACTAATAGATCATCAATCTGAGTTTCAAGATTGGTTTGTTCATGTTTTAGAGATGAAATCTCTTTCTTAAGGCATTCAATTTTTTCTTTGTAAGTGATTTCAACCTTTTTGAACTCAGATTTCATGTGAAGAAACTCTTCATTTTGATCTATAAGGTTTTGGTTATGTTTTCTATAACCTAAAACTTTATCAATGCAGGCTTGAGAGCATAGATGTTCAAATACCTGAGGTGGTATCTCTGCAGTGTCTGCCATAAGTGCTTGGTTGGAGACAGGAACATCTTCATATTGAAAACTCCAGTCGAATTCTGCAGTTCCAACATTTACACAGGCTGCAGTTTGTGCTGGGGGAGTTTGTTGCTGCTGCTGTTGTCTGGGCTGACTTTGGTAGGCTTGTCTTTGATGGCCGGCACCCTGATTGGCTTTAGGTGCCTTGCACTCCCTAGCAAAGTGACCCATTTGGTTACAGTTGTAACAACGGATCTTGCTTTTATCAAGCCCAACTCTGCTGTTTGAGTTGTTGCTTGGAAATGATCTTCTGGTTCTAGAATAGAACCTTTTTGCTCTGAGGGAGAGCATGGCATATGAGTGCTGAATATCCATTTCTTCAAGATCATCTGGATGAAAGCATTCCAGATCCTCTTTTATGAAGTACATGCTGCTTGAGTTGTCAGAGACAAAAGCAGTAGAGGTTGGCTGTTGAGGAGGTGCCTCAAGAAGAAATGGTGATGAGTTAGATTGTGAAGCGGTTGGGGTCTGAGGGTGAGTAACAATGGGAGGATAGTAGCTGCTTGCACTAGGACCGGAATGATCAGAGTGAAGCGCTGAGGAGGTAGTGGAGGAAGTGGTAGCTGATTGATAACTGGAGCTCCTTTCTTTAGCTTGAATCATTTCTAATTCATAGGTTTTGAGCATCTTCAGATTCTCTGTTCTTCTGATGGACACAGTGTATAATGTCCAACAACTAGGAAGAGATCTTATGAACTTCTTGATAATGTCTTCATTCTCCAGCTTTACCTTGGAGCACTGCAGTTCACCTACAAGATAGGTAAATCTGTTATATAAAATAGTTAAGGACTCACCTTCCCTCCAGACGAAGTTCTCATACTGCTGCTTCAGTATGTCCCTTCTGTTCTCTTTGACTTCTTCAGAGCCAGCAAACATCTTCTCCAGCGCCTCCCAGAGCTCCTTGGCAGTTTTGTAACTTCTGAAGTTGTGAAAAACTTCATTTGGAAGGCACATTTGGATGGCTCCTAATGCCTTGAAGTCCACCTCCATTTTCTTGATGTCCTCTTCAGAGTACTTGGAGGTTTCCTTCGGGACTTGTAGCCCTCCATCATCAACAGAGGCCACCATGGGAATATATGGACCCTCCTTGATGGATCTCCACATTCCGTATTCCTGGTAACAGAAGAAGCTTTCCATGCGATTTTTCCACATGTCATAGTCTTCTCCAGATACCAACCTTGGTGGTCGGTTGATGCTGCCAATATCTTCAAAGCCATTGCTCTGTGCCATTTTTGTTTTTGATTTTGGGTGACTTGATCAAAGAGAGAGTTTAGAATAGAACTAGAGATGATTAGACAAATGTTAGTTTGTTTAATCTGAGCCAAAGCTCTGATACCACTTGTAGGATCGTGAGAATACAAGATGGTTCTGTTCTTAGTTGAGGTTGGCGGAAACAAAATCAACTACACAATTTATAATCAAGTAAACACAAAGAATACTGATAAACACTGTTGTATTAAGCTTTTGTGAATGCAAAGATTACAGGTGAGAAACTCAATGAATAAGTATGACAAGCACTATCAAGGCACACTTACTATGAAGTGTTTACACAGTATTTATAGTAACTCAGAATCAAGACAAACCCTTGATTCTGAGGATCAGATCGAACACAGACCGTTGATCTTGTTTATTAATCTAAATTACACGCAAAGGCTAATCTAGATAACTTTATTGAAACGTCTTCTTAGGCATCATTGTTTGCATGCTTGGAGACGCGCGACATGGTCCTTTATTGGTTGCACCACTGAGGTTCCTTCTGCTTGGTGTGTGGCAGTTGCTTTTGCAGAAAGGTGTCAGAGGCGTTTCACCTGGATAGTCAGCTGCAACGTTTGGTCTTCAGTGAATAAGGCTATCAGCAGCAGAGATGAGAATAATGCTGCTGAAAGTCCATTAGCAGCGCCTTGAGTTGAACACTGCTGATAAGCCAATCAGCAGCAACTTGTGTTGAGCGCTGCTGATAAGCCTATTAGCAGCAACAAGTGTTGAATGCTGCTGATAAGCCTATCAGCAGCAACTTGTGTTGAATGCTGCTGATAAGCCTATCAGCAGCATTTGTACTTAGAATAATTTGGTAGCAATCAGTCTTTGGTTCTACATGTGAAGATAGGAGAGGAGCCCTGCGAGGAGATCCAAGAGGTAGCAAGTGAATCGGCTCTTACGAAACCACACCTCAAGTTTGAAAAACTGAAACACGGACCGTACTTAATCTCCATTCGGGACGTGTTGAGGTCTGAAAAATTGTCCAAAGAAAGCAGGCGGAAAATGGCCGTGGATGAAACCAGTGGTGCAATGCCACAACAACCAAAGGCACCACGGGAAAGTGAAAGAAAGAAGGGGTGTAGGAAAAGCTTAGGAGTAAAGAGACAGCCGAAGAAGCCACACAATGCTCCATCGATCGATAAAGCTGACAGTCTTCTTCACTATACATTACGTTTTTGGCAGTTTAACCCAGGTAAGTTTAAGCATAAGTGGCCCGACCCGTTTGAATTTTTCAAATCAATTTTACATGCTACCATCAGAGTCTGTCAAGGTAGTGGTAGACCGGTTACATCGAACGGGCTGGACGGGGGTGGAATAAAGGAGAAGCCTCCTGATAGAGGATAAGTATGGCGATGGTAGGTGTAGGATAGTGTAAAGTTTTCTAGGTTATGTGATTTTATTTGTATAATTCTTTTTCAGTTGTTTGTAAGACCCCAAACTAGGCACCCTACAGTTGGATCTCATCACTATGTAAACTCATTAAAAACATTTAACTTTCATTTACATAAACAGCGAAAGACTTACTCAAAATACTATTATCTTTAAAGTCGTTAATTTTCATAAACGTTACCTGATGAATGCATGCACACCAACCCGAGTAGTCCGCTCCCAAGCCAATATACCTCAACTAGCAGACTCACCTGCAAAACAACCTAACATACATACAAAGTCAGCTACGTTGAGTGAGTTCTAATAGTTAAAACTAACAAGAGCCAACTTGTCTCATTTAATATTTATTTCCACTCAAGACCCTCTGGTCCTTATATAAATAGTTTTATAAATTTTTCCCATATTGATAACCCTGTTATCTTACCATCTTCCAAATGATTCACCACCCCAGACTCACCCAGCCAATTATCCTCTGTAAGTCTCTCCGACTTGGATCGAGCTTACTATTCTGATAACACACAATTTACCATATATATCAACCATACACTGGTTAACTCAACAAACCTCTAGAAACTGGCTTAACCAGCCCTGACCAAGACTCTTACAAATCAACTGATAGCACAGTTGTACACGATGTACTCGTCCCGGCACAACGGTCAATCTAACTCCACACACCACATTGATTCCATCTATTTATCACATCAATATCATCGCATACACAATTAATATAACTCATCACCTGCATGTAATTTAACACGTATATATGTATACAAACACATACCTCATCATTGCACCCTCGTCAGGGTATCCCCGTCGGGATACTCGTCATAAGCTTAGTTATACCCTTGTTACAGGGCTCCGCCACTAAACATAGTGACACACTCGTCATTTACGATGACTACCTAGCCACCCACACAGTAGCTATATCATCTACCATACGGTGACTGAAACCCCACCAGATGATGACTGCCAAATCACGCGTACAATGATGACCCCGAAGGACCCCGTCCTCCACACCACTGTTGACCGTACACACGGACAACAATGCAAGCACACAAAGCAACACATATATACACATGACACTACATGGACATGTACTATGACTCACCACCCTTTCACGGATCACTTACGTGTGTAATAAAACACCTACTTAGACGTATCCTCTTAACGTCTAGACACATTACCCATCTCTTTCCGAATAGGTAATTATACGACACAATCACCATACTGACTTCTAGTCCGTATATACTATGGACACCACATAAACCCATTCACACACGATACCCACCGTGTCACGAGGACAACAACACAATACACACAATCATTAAACACATGACGCATAACAGCATACTAACATCTACCCGACTCATTAATGAACCACGTACGGGTTCCCATGCTAACTCTTCTTAAAACACGCATAACAGCATACTAATATCTACCCTTATCTCATTCCTACATAATGGTCTAATAAAACACTTCAAGTTTAAATCATAACTCGAACCTGACGTCCGCCGCTGTGAAGCACCACCACACCAACTTCCGTAGCCACCGTCACATGTCACCACAGTCGTCGGCTCCTCCTCGTCGTGCCCTCACACCCGAGACCACCCCTTAACAGCTGGACCTTCCCGTGATCCCACCTCTGTCGTTATCCACTACCGAGAACAGAACCCTAATCGGGTTTTTCATGCAATAACATATACAAGAATCATGAACGGGTAGAATTAGAAATGTACCTTACGTGCGGAGTTACTCCCTTCCCTGCCACCACCGTGAGACCGCCCCCTTCCCTGCCTCTCTCTCCTCTCGCGTCTCTCTTGCTGTCGTCGAACACCCCTAGACCGATTATGGTCTAGGGTTTGCACTAATATTGTATTTAAATCATCCAATGTTTCGTTTCGGGTCCCTCCCCTTACATCTAATGCGTTTCTTATCCTAACTTTTGAAATAACGACTAACCGGGTCCTTCGACTTTGATTAACCGAGCTTCACGTGAGCACCACATGGTCCATGCTATTTAAACGAGGCTCGGTTCACTTAATAACCCGATTTATTACTTCACAAATTTCTGGGATGTTACAAGTCTACCCCCCTTAAAAGAGGATTCGTGCTCGAATCCTGCGTCGGTACAAACCAAAACAACCCATCCTTCTATTAGTGCTTGTGCACCAAAGCCCTTAGGTGTCATTTACTCGATGTATACATCAACACAATCTCCTTACGTTACATCTAGGTCACCATTCTTGGTGTTCAAAGACGTTTGCCCGCTTTCAACTTTGGGATTTGTAGGTTCCACCTACTCATTCCCTTATCTATCGTCCCTTAGAAAACGACTGCGTCTGCCACTATTGCTATACCAGCTCACCGTACAATTGCCTTTTTCCCTCGTATAACCCTAATGAATTCGTCATTCCGATGATCATCCTCCCAAGTAGACTCCATACTTTGATCGTCATCCCGCGATGATTTCCCAAACTCAAGTCCACCGCCTACCCATATGGGTATTACTTCTGCTCTTTTCCGATGATCTCCAGGAGATTGTGCAAAGCCACATTGGTCTCCACTAAATTCCTCTACCATAGTATCCCCTTACTTCATTATCACGCATTCCTTACTCCCCTTAAATACGTACACACCCAACACTAGGGTCACCTTCATTAGCTCTCGATGTTTCTCAAAAGCTCTCTAATCACCCCCCTTGTCTGTTACAACAACCACACTCTTTCTTTGCTTTAAGCTAGCCTTACATTTACCAGTGTAGGCACCTCCTTCCCGGTCACTTATGTGCAATCATGCACTTGCCCCTCTTGAGTTTTACGTTCCTCATTGTTTTTCTACTATTACCATGCGATCATCGACCGCATCTCACTTATCATGTACGAACATGAACTCCGTCTGCTCACAAACTTCAGTTATCCATTGTCTCGTTCAGGTGAGACATCCCTATTACTCTGATATCTCACCTCGACTGAATCCTTCATCTGGAATATGTTCCTTGAAGGTCCTTTGTCACATTGTTAACTCCGTGTTGAAATCTTCAGCGTCATCACCTTGATCTCATCATACACATTTCTAGTCAAGCGTCCACGTAAGCGCTTTCATCATCTACTCTCACAGCTCCGCCCATTGGCTTCGTGCTCCAAATTCCCGAGATATAAGCATAGGCATCTCATAAGAGCACCTCACCGATCGTCTAGGAAGTCATCAAAACTTCTCGAATCACCTCGATTTATCAACGTCAAGATAGAAATACTATACTTGAGCACACTAACCACCCGTCCTATGCACGACTAAGCGTGTACTACAAGGACACACACCGACACACATAACTACAGAACACACAATGTTCTATACATCTACTAGTAACCCCAAACTCTAAACACACATCACGTGCACAAACACAACTGTTAGATCTGAGTAAATCTACTTGCATACAATATGACCTTGTCATTTATAGACACACAAACTCCTGAACCTTATCTCTTACTCACTACAACGGTAGTCCATGCCACACGTCATCATATACTCACGCAGAGTTTACTCGGTCGTACCCATATTTCAAGACGACACACTACTCAGTCTAGACACAAAATATCCCTAAACATTTATGCACACAAGATATAAATATATCTTATTTCCCCACAGGATCTGGTCTTGAACATGCATACCTAAACATAAGGTATGTAGCTACTATTTCCCACAGGACCTCGTCCTGAACATTTATACATACTAAAGATGTATACTTAAGATTTCCCACATGACCTCGTCCTGAATAGTTACACAAGGTGCAACACACCCCTTACACTTCAAATATCATCTAAACATCACACATAGGTGACACTATCTTAAGACCGTAGACACACACAAATAATCAAAACTCAGGTCTACACAGGTCTACTCATACATTCTAATCAACCAAGTTCTAGCATCACATCAAAGATTACATTTAGTATGAACTCACGTTGTTCAAAAGGTAATCACATAATCACACATAGTCAACACTGCGCCACCGATAGCAAGCTATCACCCATGCAACTATCATTAACTACATTTTAAACCATCCCATGGTAAGATTCACTGTCAAGGTTAATATCAAGAGATTGAAAAATCAAGAATAAGTATTTCTTCACAAAAGTGTCCGACAGCCACTACTTGAAGTGCTATAGTCCTCTCGTGGTAACCAATACTACTCTAGTCATTGAACAAGTCGAAGTTATCCCCACTTGCTCCTCGTCATCGGATTCCTCCAACCATCCATTTCATGATTTTGCGTTGTGTCTCGAGGGCTGACTTCTGACTGCAAATGCATTTCTTTTACTCATCTTCAGCCACCGGGGGAACCACTGTCAATGGAACAGGTGCTAAGAATCATCTCCCTCCAAAGATAACTGTGCGAACGGTGTCTAGCCCGACGCTCTGCCAATCTTCTGCCAAGACCTCCTCCTCTGGTCCATCTCGTCCTAAAAATCCTCACCATCAGTACCTGTACAAGATAGAACATTGGAGTGATTATTATCTTCAGCATGCCAAGCAAGGACATCAAGTCTCTATCTGAACTCCCTCTTGACAATCCAAGCATTGACCCAAAAGGCTATGAGACAGCAGGGATTGTTGCTCACATGCAAAAGCTTCAGCAACAAAGGCAATAAGAGAGTTTTGGTAGCATCAGTCTAGGGGGAGTTTGTAGAGATAAAGACTAATGGATACAAAATTCTCTAAGTAAGATTGATGTGGACTCCACAATTTTGCTGCTGACTTACAAGTTGCTGCAGATAAGGCTAAGTGTTGCAGATAGTTATGTTCTCCTACTGATGAACAAGTTTCCTGCTGATACCCTTATCTGCTGAAGTCCAAAGTTGCTACGGATAGGCTTCTCAGCAGCATCAAAAATTTGATGCTGTTGATATGCAAATATTCAGCATCTTTGACTTTGCCACTGACACCTCTGCTGTAACAGTGACACACCTATCAGCAGCAGGAATGTTATTGGTGCGGATGACAAAAGACAATGCTCCTATTCTGTTATGTCCGGCAATGATTTCTGAGAAGACCTTTGTTTTGTTGTTGTCTTTTTAGTGCAGAAGTCTTTTCACTGCAGTTGTCTTTTAGCTACTTGTCTTTTAGTTGTCTACCAATAGTAGTGTAACTTGTAACTGTTAAAGATCAACGACTTGTGTTTGATCTGATCCTTAGAATCAAGGGTCTGTCTTGATTCTAAGTTCCTTTATATGTAGTGTATCTTTTCATTTTACAATGTGTGCTTCCTTAGAGCTTTCTCTGTAAACTTGTAAACATTGAAGATTAATACACTTTGCATTTATCAGTATTATCCTTGTTTTCTTGTTTATATTGATTACTTGTTATTGTTTCTGCCATTCTCAACTAAGAACAGAATCATATTGTAAACACCGATCCTACAAGTGGTATCAGAGCTTTGGCTCTCAGATTAAACAAACTAACACTTGTTTAATCACTATCTGGTTTTGTTATCTCTTTGCTGCTGAACCATCTATCCATAGTATGGCACAGAATACTGGATTTGATGATGTTGGAAGCTTTCACAGAGCACCAAGACTGGTGTCAGGAGAAGATTATGATATGTGGAAGAAAAGACTGGAAAGTTTCTTCTGCTACCAAGAATATGGAATGTGGAGATCCATAGTTGATGGTCCATATGTGCCTATGGTGGCTTCTACTGATTCCAGAGGTCCATCAGTCCCTAAAGAAGCCTCAAAGTACTCAGAGGAAGACATCAAGAAGATGGAGGTAGATTTCAAAGCTTTGGGAGCCATTCAGATGTGCTTGCCAAACAAAGTTTTCCATAACTTCAGAGAATACAAGACTGCTAAGGAGCTATGGGAAGCTCTTGAGAAGATGTTTGCCAGTTCTGAGGAGGTGAAGGAGAATATAAGAGACATTCTGAAGCAACAATATGAGAACTTTGTCTGGAAGGAAGGTGAGTCTCTTACTGTTTTGTTCAACAGGTACACCTATTTGGTGGGAGAGCTACAGTGCTCTAAAGTGAAGCTGGAGAATGAAAACATTCTCAAAACGTTTATCAGTTCTCTTCCAAGCTGCTGGACACTCTATACAATGTCAGTTAGAAGAACTGAAAACTTGAAAACTCTAAAAATGACTGAGTTGTATGGCATGCTAAAGACATATGAATTAGAAATGATTCAAGCCAAAGAAAGAAGCTCAGGTTATTCCATAGCTTCATCAACAACCACCACTTCATATGCACTACAATCTGACCACTCAGCTCCCAGTTCAAGTTACTATTATCCTCCCATTGTCACCCACCCTCAGACTCCCAACTCATAAACAAACAACTCAGCATTTCTTCTTGAAGCTCCACCTCAACCAAACTCAGCTGCCTTTCTCTTCGAAAATTCTAGCAACATGTCCTTCATCAAAGAAGATCTGGAATACTTTCATCCAGATGACTTAGAAGAAATGGACATACAACACTCCTATGCCATGCTTTCTCTCAGAGGAAAACGGTTCTACTATAGGACTGGAAGACCAATTCCAAGCAACAACTCTAACACTAGAGTTGACACAAGAGCAAGCTAAGATGTTACAATTGTAGCCAACTTGGTCACTTTGCCAAAGAATGCAAGGCACCAAAGGCAAACCCAGTTGCGACACAACCTAGACCGACCCATCATGGTCAAGCAAGTCAAGACAACACCACTCTTGCTCAAACTGCAGCATGTGCAGCTGTTGGAACAGCTAATTTTGATTGGAGCTTCCAGTATGAAGATCTTCCTACCAACAACCAAGCACTCATGGCAGACACAACAGAGATACCACCTCAGGTATATGAACATCTTTGTACTCAAGCTTGCATTGATAAGGTTCTAGGATACAGGAAACATAACCAAAACCTTATATATCAAAATAAAGAATTTCACCAAATGAAATCTGAATTTAAAAAGGTTGAAAACAGTTATAAAGAAAAGATTAACTGCCTAAAGAAAGAGATTTCATCACTAAAACATGAACAAACAAATCTTGAAACTCAGATTGATGATCTATTGGTTATGTTAAAAGCTACAAGAGCTGAGTTGGCAGACCAAAAAGTTCATGTTGACAAATATGAGTTTGCATCCAAAAAGTTGCAAAGACTTTTGGATGCTCAAATTCATGAAAAGGTGACTGCAGGCCTTAGGTTTCAAGCTGAAAAGCCCTACAACACCGTCCCCCCACCAGCTGACTATGTAACCATCCATGAACCAAACTTCAATCTCACAAATCTTGACCATGCAAACCGAAACCTTGATCCTTCCGAGGAAGAATCATCTGTGCAAGACTGCAATACCCCCTCTGAATCTGAGTACACATGCTCAGAATCCACTCAAACAAGTGAAGCTCCATTACTCCCTACCAATGAGGTAATTCTCAAAACCACCAAATCTGGTAAAGTAATCCAAACCAATGGTCCAAGTCCCTTTATTCCCTCTATACTAGTAACTCCTCCCACCAAACAAATCAAAATTAGCTATCCTCCTGAAGGAAGAAAGTTAAAAGTTGAACATGGACAATCTTCAACCTCCACCATTCCTCAATCAAAATCCAATCAACCCAGGAAGGTGTTTGACATTTGTTATGCACCTGGAGAGAGACCTCCATATGTTCAGAAAACATTGGAGGAAGCCACTTTTGAACACAACAAAGATCATCCCTGGAACTTCAAAGATCCATTCAAAAGAAAAGATTATGTATACTTTCAAAGAGATAAATCAGCTAAATCCTATTTTGTCTATGGCAAATACAATCACACTGCAAGCACATGATTCTACTACCTTCACCAGCAAAGAAACCTCAAGCAAAATGCTTTTGAGAAGACAAAGAAAAACAAGGAGGTAAGAATCTATGAAGCCAAAACAACTCAATTCAGAAAGTCTCTCTCTCCTCCAAGAAAGCAGCTTCAAAAACCTCAACAATCCTGCATCATATGTGGTGAATCAGACCACTTTGCTGCTAATTGTAAATTCAATCCTTTCAGCCAGATTTTTCAACCAGACTCTATAGCAGCTCATGCTACTCCAAAACAGAAGCATATCTATAGAAGAACTCCCACAGAGAAACCCACTTTTAATAGAAAAGGTAAAACAGGAGAAGCATGTATATGTTGAACCATCAACAGCCAGCAAAAATGCTGCTGATCATGTAAAGTTAAAGAAGCACAAGAACAAGCCATCAGCAGCAACCAAGTTTGTTGCTGATCAGCCAAAGCCATCAGTACCAAAAGCCACATCAGCCGCTGATAGAGTAAAAGGATCTGGAAAATCACTTCCTCAACAATGGAAAGCCAAGTCCACTTCTTCCATCTCTCAAAGCATCATCATAGGATCCATTGAATGCAAGCATACTGATGCTATTGGCTCAAAGCCACACTTACCCAAGTTTACAAGTTCTTGGGTTCCTCCCTCTAACTAGATCTCTCTCATGTGCAGGGACAACCAGGTCACAAGGATAACGCCTGGGTTGTAGACAGTGGTTATTCCAGGCACATGACCGGCAACATGTCCATTTTTTCCAATTTCAGACATTTCAATGGAGGATATCTTGCCTTTGGGAGTGATTCAAAGGGAGGATCTATAACTGGACAATGAACCATGTCCAATGAAGAATGAGTATTGAAAGGGTAAACTTTGTCAAAGAATTGGAGTTCAATCTCATGAGTGTGTCTCATATCTGTGATCAAAAGCATTGGATGCTTTTCACAGACAAAGAATGCTTTGTGCTCTCCCCTGGTTTAAGCAAACCTCCTCCAGAGAAGATTTTATTAACTGCCCAAAGAAAAGATAACCTATATGTGCTTGACATGAATGAGGACACTCCATCCGGCAGTATCTCTTGTTTTCTGTCCAAGGCATCAGTTGATGAATCAGCTCTCTGGCATAGAAGATTAAGCCATGTTAATGTAAAAACCATCAACAAGTTGGTGAAGGGAAATCTTGTCAGAGGCCTTCCTGACAAGGAATTCCAACTTGAAGATTATTACATAGCATGCCTGAAGGGGAAGAAACACAAAAGTTCTCACAAGCCCAAGACATTGAATACAAATGACACTCCTCTACAGTTGTTGCATACGGATCTTTTTGGTCCTACAAATGTCATGTCAATGGGCAAGAAGTCATACTGTCTGGTAATAACTGATGACTATACCAAATTCTCATGGGTATACTTCTTGAGAACAAAAGATGAAACTGCTGAGATCCTTAAATCCTACATTCTTAGGGTGGAGAATCAAAGCAATTAGAAAGTCAAAGTCATAAGGTGTGATCAAGGTACCGAGTTCAAAAACTACACCCTGAACTGTTTCTGTGAGAGCAAGGGTATAGAAAGACAATACAGTGCTCCAAGAACTCCTCAACAAAATGGGGTTGCTGAAAGGAGAAACAGAACTCTAATTGAATCAGCAAGATCAATGTTGGCTGATTCAAAACTGCCTCTCACATTCTGGGCAGAAGCAGTAAGCACAACTTGCTATGTGCAAAATAAAGTTCTCATTGTCAAGCCTCTCAACAAAACACCTTATGAGCTTTGGTTCAAAAGAGTTCCCTACATTGGATTCTTGAAACCCTTTGGATATCCATGTACCATTCTTATCACCAATGGATGTCTTCCAAAGTTTGGTGCAAAATCAGGTCCTCTCAATCCAAGGCTTACAGCGTATTCAATTCCAGAACAAGAATAGTTGAAGAATCAGCAAACATGGAATGTAGGGAACACATTCCATGTGAAAAGGGTAAAGGACCAGACTGGCTTTTTGATATTGACAGTTTTTCACAAGTATTTGAGCCTCTCATCTTCTCAAATATGGAATCTACCTCTTCCAAAAAGTAAGCATCTACATCATTTGATGACTACAGAGTGGGTCTCAATGGTCTATCTATAAGAATCAAAAGACCATCCATTGATCCTCCATCTGTTGTTGATGCTATTGAAGCCAGTGAAGCTAGAACAAGCAACTCTAATGTTACCAGCAACAATCTCTCTGACAATGAAGATCAAGATGAGGGTATTGCATCTAATGTTGTTGATGCTGTTGATACTGCTGATGCGGCTGATGCTGCTGATGCTGTTGATACTGTTGATGCTGCTGATGCTGTTGACAACTCACCTACAGATGTTGTTGTTGTTGAAGAAATTTCTACAAACAACCCTCTTGACAATCATCATCTTCCTGACCAAAATCAAAGCAATCTTGACCATGGAATACAATTGGAAGTTGTTCCCGCACAAAGAATCAACAAAGACACCCCTTCAAAAATGTCATTGGTCAAGTTCAACAAGGAGTTCAAACTAGAAGCAAGACTCATGAAGCTAATATATGCCTCTACTCCTGTTTTCTGTCTCACGTTGAACTAAAGAAGATTGATGAAGCTTTGAAACACTATAGTTGGATTGAAGCAATGCAAGAAGAGTTGTTGCAATTCAAAAGACAAGAGGTGTGGACCCTAGTCGATCTCCCACCTGGCCAGACTGCTATTGGCACAAGGTGGGTCTTTAGGAATAAGCAAGATGAAAGAGGGATTGTAATCAAGAACAAAGCCAGACTTGTGGCACAGGGATACACTCAGGAAGAAGGAATTAACTATGATGAAGTCTTTGCTCCTGTTGCCAGACTGGAGGCTATTCGAATCTTCCTAGCATATGTTGTATCCAAAAGCTTTACTGTTTATTAGATGGATGTCAAAAGTTCTTTTCTATATGGGAAGATTGGTGAGGAAGTGTATGTCCGACAGCCTCCAGGCTTTGTATATCCCCCACATCCAAAAAAAGTTTTCAAACTAGACAAGGCTCTATATGGACTACACCAAGCCCCAAAAGCCTGGTATGAGACCTTGTCAGGATATCTACTAAGCAACAATTTTAGAAGAGGTCCCATTGATCAGACATTGTTTATCAAAGATGAAAGGGGAGAAATTCTATTGGTGCAAATCTATGTAGATGACATCATCTTTGGATCAACAAAGAAGAAATTATGCAAGGACTTTGAGATTCTAATGCACTCAAAATTTGAAATGAGTTCAATGGGTGAACTAAATTTCTTTTTGGGTCTCCAAGTCAAACAAGTTCCAAATGGAATCTTCATCAGCCAATCCAAATATGTCAAAAGTATCTTGGAAAGATTCAAACTGGATGACTGCTCTGCTGCAAGAACCCCCATGCAAGTGCACCATCAACCGACTCCAGATAAAGATGGAAAAGACACTGAACAACATCAGTACCATGCAATGATAGGATCATTCATGTATCTAACTGCCTCAATGCCAGATTTCATGTTTACAGTATGCCTGTGTGCAAGATTCCAAGCAGCTCCAAAGAATACACACTTTCAAGCTGTCAAGAGAATTTTTAGATACCTAAAGGGAGCCCCAAGACTTGGGCTATGGTATTCTAAAAATGATAAGTTCAATCTATATGCATACACTGATAGTGACTATGGAGAATGCAACTTGGACAAGAAGTCCACATCAGGGGGATGTCAATTTCTGGGAGGAAGACTGATTTCATGGCAATGCAAAAAAGCAAACTTGTGTATCAACCTACACAGCAGAAGCAGAATACATTGCAGCTTCCAGTTGTTGTGCACAAGTCATCTGAATACAAAATCAAATGCTGGATTATGGGATGACTTTCATGGAAACTCCCATTCACATTGACAACATGAGTGCTATATCAATTACAAACAATCATGTACAGCACTCCAAGACAAAGCACACTGACATCAGGTATCATTTCATAAGAGATCAAGCTGAGAAAAAGAGAATCATTTTAACCAAAGTTCATACCAATGAGCAGTATGATGACTTATTCACAAAAGCCTTTGATGAAGCCAGATTCAGATATCTAGTTGAATCCATTGGCATGATGAACTTTGATTAAAATCTTTCTCTAAAAACTTCAACAAAAATGTGTATGTCTCTCTCTTGTTGTAAATAAAGTTTTCTGAAAATTAAATGATCAGCAGCAAACATTTTTGTTGCTGATAGTTTTAGTCATTGGTAGTAAAGTATTTGCCGCTGACTGCCTTAAGTTATCAGCAGGAACAAGTTTGCTGCCGATAGCTTCAAGGCAATCAGTAGCAATATCTTTGCTGCAGACCAGTACATCCATCAGCAGCAATCAAGTTTTACAGCTGATAGACTTAACCTTCCGCAGCAACCAAATTTGCTGTGGATGGGTAAAAATGGTTCAAATTAACTTTTACCCGCTGTAAAAACCACCTTCAGTCTTTACCTTGGTTGCTATAGTGTGTTACAGCTGTAAAATAGTGAAAAGTAAATGGGTTGTACAGTAGAAGTAAATCTGCTTTTTCCCACCGTTGCCGTTATAACACAAACCAAATTTCTTCCTTCACCACTTCACATTCAATTCTGACCTAACCCTCATCATTTTCTCCCAAACATTCAAAGCTTTCCATACTTAACCACCTTTCAAAATCTTCCTCTTTCCCTCCAAACCTAACTAAAATGGCAGAAGTTGATATCAACAACCCCAATGACAAGTTCTCAACCTACCATAATCTAACTGCTTATCTTGTCAAAGGAAAGAAATCTGAAGGGTTTGACGACATGATTGACTTCCTCTGTCGATCGAAAATCCACTTTGCACTAACAGTCAACCCCACAATCTATATCCCTCACATGGAGGATTTCTAGAACACGGTCGTATACTCTACCGAACAGGGGACTCCCCAAATCAAAGCCACGGTAGACGGCAAAGACATCACCATCACTGAAGCCACACTTAGAAAACACCTCAAGCTTCAGGACGAGGGGGCCGCCATCTTATACACCAAAGACGCATATATGAGGACCTTTGTATCCATAGGGTACACTAGAAATCAGGACGAATACACGATTGAGAAGGCACTGATGGGTCCTCCTTGGAAGTTCTTATGCCACACTCTTCTTTAATGCATATCTCAGAAGAGAAGTGGATGGCATCAAGTGAGCTCTGCCTTTGCGTCTGCAGTTCATGGTATGGTAACTGGAGAGGGTTTCAATTTTGCTCATTTAATATTCGAAGGTTTGAGATATAACCTTCAGGAAGGTGCAAAACAAGCCTTCTTTATGTACCCAAGGTTCTTGCATGAAGTTTTTAATCATGAACTAAAAGACCTTTCAAAACCTGCAAGAATCTACTTAATGCTGGGTCATAAAAATAACATTTTTCAAAGTATGAGAGTTATTTCCAAAAAGTTCTCAGGGGTCAATGTTCCATTGTTATCTACAATGTGGAACATACAAAGCACCCAGGGTGACAGTTCAGCAGTCCCAACTAATACTGATCCCACATCCTCCACTTCACAACCTGAACATACTTCTGCTTCCCTTGATCAAACCTCTATGCAGCCTATTAAGGGTGCACAGGCACAACAAATACTTACCCAAGTCCTTGAAGCCCAACTGGAAAACAAGGCCCTAGTTGAGGCAAGTTATACTAGAAAGCGAAAAAGGAGCAAGAAGACTCCTTCTATTCTTGTCTCACAGGCCTAATCCCAACCCAAAAGCCCTCATTCAGAATCCCAACATTCTGATGAGAATTCCAAAAGGGATAGCCACATTATTAGGGAGACTTCCTTGGAAGTCCCTCTATTAGGATCAGGATCACATCTCGGATCCATAGAACAACCCTTTGAGCCTATACAATATTCCTTTTCTTTGAACTTAAGTACAGAGGCACCATATCAAGATGATGTACCTTCTCCAACTGTAACTATCTCGAATGTACTGATTGACTTGGCTGCCAAAGTACCCAGCCCAACTTCATCACCTAAAAAGGTTCACTCTGGAAGTACTGAAAGAGTGAATGTGGAAAGGGCTATCACTACTACTGGTTCATCCATTGACCAGGAGGACAGTGATAACATCATTAAGTCCCCAACCACAACAACTCATGGTGAGGATGTTTCTTTTGAAACACTTTTCACTGAGAGGAATCCCAGGCGCCAAGAAAACCAGGGTGATGGGGATGAAGAGGCTAGGCTAAAGGCCCCATCTAGTTCCAAGACATCCACAACTATGGATGAGGACAGACTGAAACTGGAAAATCTGGAATTTACGGTCAAGGTGGCTATGCTAGAGGCTGAAGTATCCAAACTAAGGCACCATGTCTCTATGCATGAAGCCCATCAATGCCCAAGTGTGACTTCTCCCTCCCTTGTATCAGTGGGAACCCAAACAGACGCAACTTTGTGCACTAATGCAACCAAAAAGGGGGAGATAGTTACTACTGAAAATGACAGAGATAGCTTGGAGGATTGGATACAAGAGCAGGTTGCCTTTCAAAGAACACTATTTCAGCCCACCTTTGTTCAAGTCCATGATTTGATGCCTCCCAGAGATGAAGAGGAAGAGATCTCTGAGGAATGGAAGTTAGTGACCAGGGCTGTAGATGAAGTATTCCCTGAGGAGATGGAAATTGAAGATGAAGAAATGCCTCTCTTAGTCACTATACTTCCAGATGCTGCTTCTATCTTAAGACAAGCCATATCCCCTCATTTCCCACTAACTGCTCACAACCTGGAGTTTGATTCCATTCTGTCATGGGGATATGATGACCTATCTAAAAGATTCTAGATGGGATGGGAATTTGCTGGAATCAAAGAGCTTATCTTGGATAACTTAAATCTGCTGGAAATCCTTACCCTGCATCTAACTGAAAATCAATACATCTGAGAATCTATCTGTCCTGCTTGCCATTGAACACTTCCATGACATATGTGAAGATAACATGCCCAGATTTAAGAGCTTTCTTAAGCTTGCTAAGAAAGTGGCATATAAAAAGTTTGAGGATGAAGTAGCAGAGTCCTCCCAAGCAGCTCAACAAAGACATGCTCAAAGGTCTGAATTAATAAGAAGCAGGGTGTTGACAAAAGACCAAGTTCTATGCCTAAGAAGATTCTTGTATAATGAAGTTGTCAGGGGTTTGGAAGTGCATGGATGGGCAAGCACCGGGTCTTTTGGCTTTCAATTCTTTCTATGTGATGGATCATCCTTTATTATCAACAATATTCAAGAAATCCTTCTCCTCAACCCAGACTTCCTGTACAAGGTCTTTGAACTCAGGACACATATCTGCAACATCAACTCCTTAGAAAGTCAAGAAATGATCAAAATTGTCAAAACTTTTCTTGAAAAGGAGGGATGGATTGCAATAGATGATTCTAGCTCAGACCTATCCACTCCCTCCTTACCAACTGTCATTCTAAATACAGCAGAAGAATAAAAAAGAATGACTGCACAGAATATTAAAGAGGCATATATGACTGCATATGGAAATGAATGGGAGAAGGATGAGAATGAAGAAGTCCCTTCCTCTTTGTCTGTTCCTCAAATTGCCAGTGAAGCTGAAGCTGAGATCTCAACATCATCTCTCACATCTGCTGTTGTGATCCATGAAGCAGAGGCATCCAATAAAGACAAAGGGAAGGGTATCATGACAAAAGAAGAAGAAAAGAGGATAGAGCAAGAAAAGAAGGAGGTGGAAAGAAGAAGAAGATAAAGAGAAGATGAGGAGATGGCTGAGATTAGAAAGGCTCAAGAAAGAAAAACTGCCATGCTCCTCAGAGAACAACAAATCCAGTTGCATGCTAGGCAACTAGATAAAAGAAGAGTTCAAGTTCCTGCAGCTTCACAAATAAAAGAAGATGAAGCCTTTGCTCTTCAGCTGCAGGAACAGCTAAATAAAGAATATGAATAAAGGGAGAGGAAAAGAAAAGAAGAATCCAAGTTCAGAATCACTGATTCTGAACTTGCTAAAGAAATGAGGGAAGAATGGACAGAGGCTCTGATTTCTCAAGGTGAGGATGTTGACTACCTTGAGAAGTTATCAAATAAAGAAATATACAGAGCCTTCATGGGACAACAAGGTAAACTGGCAACTAAGAAAAGGGCTGAAGAAGAAGAAAAGGCCAGACAAAAATCCAGAAAAACCGTTGCCTTCAATGTCAGATCCCATGAAGAAAGGAATGTCATGATGGACTTCCTAAAGGCTAGAGGAGAAATTGGAAAGAGGTTGGGTCCCATGAGCTTCATGAACCTGCAAGCCTTATATGTCAAAGTTAAGAAGGAAGAGAGACTGGGGAAGACAGGCTCAAAAAGAAGGGTAAACATTCAAACTGATGAAAGAAAACAAAAGAAACCTTAGCCTACACTCTCATCCACTCCTTCCTCTATCCAACAACCTTCCACTCTCCCTCCTAGACTTCCCTCCTCTCCTCCCAAAGAGTCCAAATCCTCTCACCCAGCTCCTCCTCATCAACAGCCTCCAAGAAGAAAACCAAACCTACTACCACACCAGAAGATTCAAGAGAAATTGTAGTATGGTTCTACAGCAATCAAGACCAATGGTTTGAAGTTTTCAGGGGAAGGGCAGAGTTAAAAAGATCAATCTACAGATCGGTTGATGAGGTGATGCAGCTTCCAGATTCTGATCTTCAGAGAATGAGGGAGCTGGGTGAAGCTCATGAGCCTGAAATTGATAGTGGAAGACATCTGTTGCTAGTGATCAAGTATCACTTCAACCCCAACAAAGATGTGGTTATTGATGTTAAACCTCTTCAATCCCACTATCCATTTGTCAGTTGGTCCTACAATGCTGCTCAAGATGAGTACACTTTGATAGATGTTAGAGGTCAGAAGATGAGATGTTCAAGCAAGACCATCTTCAGCATGCCAAGCAAGGACATCAAGACTCTATCTGAACTCCCTCTTGATAATCCAAGCATGGACCCAAAAGCCTATGAGACAGCAAGGATTGTTGCTCACATGCAAAAGCTTCAGCAACAAAGGCAATAAGAGAGTTTTGGTAGCATCAGTCTAGGGGGAGTTTGTAGAGATAAAGATTGATGGCTGCAAAATTCTCTAAGTAAGATTGCTGTGGACTCCACAATTTTTCCACTGACTTACAAGTTGCTGAAGATAAGGCTAAGTGCTGCAGATAGTTGTGTTCTCCTGCTGATGAACAAGTTTCCTGCTGATAGCCTTATCTGCTGAAGTCCAAAGTTGATGATGATAGGCTTCTCAGCAGCATCAAACATTTGATGTTGCTGATAGGCTTCTCAGCAGCATCAAACATTTGATGCTACTGATAGGCAAATCATCAGCAGCTTTGACTATGCCACTAACACCTCTGCTGTAACACTGACACACATATCAGCAGAAGGAATGTTATTGGTGCATATGACAAAACACAATGCTCCTATTCTGATATGTCCTGCAATGATTTCTTAGAAGACCTTAGTTTTGTTGTTGTCTTTTTAGTGAAGAAGTCTTTTCACTGCAGTTGTCTTTTAGCTACTTGTCTTTTAGTTGTCTACTAATAGTAGTGTAACTTGTAACTGTTAAAGATCAACGGCTTGTGTTTGATCTGATCCTTAGAATCAAGGGTCTGTCTTGATTCTAAGTTCCTTTATATGTATTGTATCTTTTAATTTTACAATGTGTGCTTCCTTAGAGCTTTCTCTGTAAACTTGTAAACATTGAATATTAATACACTTTGTGTTTATCAGTATTATCCTTGTTTTCTTGTTTACATTGATTAGTTGTTATTGTTTCTGCCAATCTCAACTAAGAACAGAATCATCTTGTAAACACCGATCCTACACATATAGCACCACACAATAATCTAGCAAGTCGTCATCTTTATCACAATTTTACACCATCCAAGGTTACACACAAATTTACTAAATCATTTCGACACACCAAACTATCTCACATAGTTACAATTAATGCTACTCCACATTACTCAACTCACATCAATCACTTTACCTAGTGTAACACTACACAAATGGTAAATAATAATTACTGCTCAGCTCGAAAGACGTACCTGTTGGCTCGCGGTTACTCGTGGTGGCATTCGTTTCTCCCTTGTCCCATTTTCTGTTTAAGTTAAGGCATTTTATTTGTTCAAAAACACCAGTTTTCTCTTAAACCTAGGCTCCAATACCAACTTGTAAAGCCTCAAACCGGGCACCCTACAGTTGGATCTCATCACTAGGTAAACTCATTAAAAACATTTAACTTTCATTTACATAAACAGCAGAATACTTACTCAAAATAGAATTATTTTTAAAGTCGTTAATTTTCAAAAACGTTACCTGACGAATGCATGCGCACCAACGCGAGTAGCCCGCTCCCAAGCCAAGATACCTCAACTAGCAGACTCACCTGCAAAATAAGCTAACGTACATACAAAGTCAGCTACCCTGAGTGAGTTCTAATAGTTAAAACTAACAAAAGCCAACTCGTCTCATTTAATATTTATTTCCACTCAAGACCCTCTGGTCCTTATAAAAATAGTTTTATAAATTTTTCCCATATTGATAACCATGTTATCTTACCATCTTCTAAAGGATTCACCACCCCAGACTCACCCTGCCAATTATACTCAGTAAGTCTCTCCGACTTGGATCGAGCTTACTACTCTGATAACACAAAATTTACAATATATATCAACCATACACTGGTTAACTCAACAAACCTCTAGACACTGGCTTAACCAGCCCTGACCAAGACTCTTACAAATCAACTGACACACACAGTTGTACATGATGTACTCGTCCCGACACAACGGTCAATCTAATTCCACACACCACATTAATTCCATCTATTTATCACATCAATGTCATCTCATACACAATTATTATAACTCATCACCTGCATGTAATTTAACACGTATATATGCATACAAACACATACCTCATCATTGCACCCCGTCAGGGTTATCCCCGTCGGGATACTCGTCATAAGCTCAGTTATACCCTTGTTACAGGGCTTCGCCACTAAACATAGTGACACACTCATCATTTACGAAGACTACCCAGCGACCCACACGGTAGCTATATCATCTACCATACGTTGACTGAAACCCCACCACATGATGACTGCCAGATCACGCGTACAATGATGACCCCGAAGGACCGCGTCCTCCACACCACTGTTGACCGTACACACGTACTCTGCCATGCAAACCCCATGCTCACTAAACCCTAATCGGGTGTTCCCCCGATTCCCTCCTCCCCCTTGCTCGATGACGTGAGTCACCACCATCGTGAACCACCACCGTGTTTCGTCCTCCGTATCACCCCGGTTTCCCATCACCTTCCAATCCAATAGAAACCCTAGTCGGGCTCCCTCTCACGTAGACGCACCACTACCACCCTCAACCTGATGTCCGCATCCATGAAGCACAACCACACCAACTTCCGTAGCCACCGTCACATGTCACCACAGCCGCCGGCTCCTCCCCGTCGTGCCCTCACACCCGAGACCCCCACTTAACAGCCGGACCTTCCTGTGCTCCCACTTCTGCCGTCGTCCACCGCCGAGAACAAAACCCTAATCGGGTTTTTCATGCAATAACGGGTACAAGAATCATGAACGGGTAGGTTTAGAAGTGTACCTTACGTGTGGAGTTACTCCCTTGCCTGCCACCACCATCGAACCACTGTGAGACCGCCCCCTTCCTGGCCTCTCTCTCTTCTCGCGTCTCTCTTGTTGCCGTCGAACACCCCTAGACCGATTATGGTCTTGGGTTTGCACTAATATGGTATTTAAACCATCCAATGTTTTGCTTCGGGTCCCTCCCCTTACATCCAACGCGTTTCTTATCCTAACTTTTGAAATAACGACTAACCGGGTCCTCCGAATTTGATAAACCGGGCTTCACGTGAGCACCAAATGGTCCATGCTATTTAAACGAGGCTCGGTTCGCTTAATAACCCGATTTATTAGTTCACGAATTTCCGGGATGTTACATTGTTTCGGTGCGGTTTGTTTTTTTTTTTTTTTGTTTCAGGGATTCACAACTGTGTAGGCAAGGAAAATAATCAAGCACGAAACCCCATGTATGTATGCACTAGATATTATATTTGGGACGGGTTTTAGAAGATGTTGGGTGAAAAAGGGAATTAGAGGCCACATTTTTTTTCTAAGTAAAAAAAAACGGGGCAAGATTTTTTGTGAATGCTTGATCTTGGCGCCACGCGAACTTTAGGGGGTTCTCTTTCGCGCCACGCCAAGGACAAACAGAAAGATCAGGAATTCCTGTCTTTCACGCCACGCGAAATGTTCCTGCTGACCTTTCGCGACACGCGAGGAACCCAAAGTTCTATTTCAAATATATGTCCCTCGGGGCACGCGAGGAGTTGTTGCCCGTGTTTCGCAACGCGCGGAAACCCATTATTTTCAGAAAAAAAAAAAAGAGGGATATATCAGGGTTTATTGTCTTGTTCCCCAATTCACACCAATTACCACCATACACTCCGGCCACCATCATCTCCACTACCACTCACCTCCCGCATCCTCCAGCACCACCATCACCACCGTTGGTCCTCCATAGCCAACCCTAACCACCATCCTCCGACCCACATCACCATCTCAGGGACAACTCACCACCAATTCCAACTTAATCCCGCCTACGCCCACACCTCTGCCACCACCGTGCGCCCATCGTCAGTTCAGTCAGGAAGCTTTTGGGGTTGTTCTTGCTCAATTCAATCTAAATTTACGTGGTTTGTCGTCGATCAGGTACAATTCCTTGTTTTCTGTTGTATTCGAGTCGTTTATAGTGTAAATTGAGTCGGTTGTTTTGTAAATTGAGTCTTATGTGAGCTTAATAATATGTATTGAGTCGTTTGAATAGTAGTCGAGTCCGTTATGACAAATCAAGATCGTTTGGAAATTTTGGTCATGTAAAACTGTTTAGGTAAGT
The DNA here is from genome assembly GCA_023525975.1 of Smallanthus sonchifolius. Classification (NCBI taxonomy): domain Eukaryota; kingdom Viridiplantae; phylum Streptophyta; class Magnoliopsida; order Asterales; family Asteraceae; genus Smallanthus; species Smallanthus sonchifolius. The sequence goes on from CM042033.1 coordinate 19,562,833, forward strand.
TGTACGTTTCATTGGTGTAAGTGGAGAAAATTTCTGAATAGTGTGTGTTATTGGCGAGTCGATTTACTCCAATGGTTTGAGTCTTTATTCTGTAATTCGAGTCATTTTGTATCCAAGTTGTTTTTAATTGTAACTATATGGCTTACAACTACAATTGGGTAATCGAGTCGAAGGAATTTCATTGCTAATGGCATTGAATTGTTATGGTACTACGGCCACATGATTTGAATTAAGTGAAATAGATTTGAGTTTGAATATGCAGGTTTTTTAAATGGGAAAATTTCGTTGTGCTAAGGGGAGGTTTTCAACTTGTTCTAAATTTTCTACATGCACATTTGGTATTATATAATCCGGGCTTGTTGGAATGTGAGATCGTGGCTTTGTGGCATCACCTTACGTAGGAATTTGTTCGTGTCTAGGTCCCATGAGTTGTATCTCGAGTCTTGTAATTAGTTGTATTTTATTTTTTTTCTTTATTTCTAGTATTTAGTAAAATTTTAATTTCGAGTCGGTCGAGTCTTCGGTTTTAGTTTAATTTATTGTATAACTTGTGTAACTCAAGTCTCAGGGATAGTTTCTATTGTCATCTTGCAGGTGCAGACCACCTCGCCCGTACTCAATCTCCATTCGGGGCGAGGTTGTCTGGTTTATATTAAACTAAAAAGGGTATCCTCGAATTTTTCATTTTTTTATTATTTTAGTTTATTATTCAAGTATACGTAGGACGACTGCGAATGAAATGCTATACAGTCGTCTTTGCTGCTAGGAATGCCTTATTGTATATAAGTTTGTCTAACTTTGTTTTGCAGGCATGTCTGAAGCAGGACCATCATCTAGCGCGGCCCATGGGGCTAAGCGTAGGCGTGGGCCGATTCCGCAGCCCAGGGGAGCACCAGAGGAGCCACGCCCGGTCCGTCGACCTGCACGTGTTATTCGATATGCAGTTCCAGAGGTCCGCCCGGCATCCGATTCCGCTAGACGACAGCACACCCTGCTTCGCTTCGATTTAGCGACTGAGGAGTTAGTGCGTTGCGAGAAGTTTGTATATATGGAGCCCTTGCAGCATAGGAGCATCAGTGATGTCGCCTAGACGGTCTATATAAAACTAACTATAAAACCTAACCTAGACTCCTAAGTAATAAAAGGAGTACCTTCAACTAAACCACACTGACATGCAAGTGTACCTATCGAGTGTAGCACAGCTTAACGGTAAACCGAGTTATCGAACCCTAGAGACACTAAATACTAATACTAGACTCTGAATCGGACTAAAGATTTAATTGGTTTAGGGGTTTACTACACTACTAATTAACTAATGAATGCAGCAAACTAGAATGACTCAACTATCAAGATGAAAGTACTAAAGGTGAAATCAGAAATGGGAAGAATATCACCTAGGTCGGAATCCTACTTGCAAAGCACAACTTCTATCGGTTATGGAAACTATAATGGATCTGGGTTTCTAAAGAAACAACTCTAGACAGCCTAGTGGATCCCTAATCACTCTCAGAGTGTCACCAACTAAGGAACCTAAAGTGTACTAACTCACCAGATTGTTGGATCACTTCTCAGGTATTTCCAACTATGATAAAGTACCCTAATAGACAGATTACCTTTCAGTCTCTTCATCCACCAATACACTCGAAGAATGCACGAGGTAATCTCAAGATAACAACTATGACACGAATGGCAACAATCACTAGACACCTAATATCGGCTTCCTCTCAGACAGCTGACACTCGGATTCCTAATGACGAAGACTAGACGACTAATTCTCACCTCTTGGGTATTGAACTAGGAAGAACATTTAATTCTAATCAGTAATCAAAGACAACTCATATGGCTACTACGTCTAGCACACCACCCTAATCACAAACCCTAAGATCTATGACCAAGATACAAAGATCAAACTGGAAGACAACCACAATCAACGCAAGGAATTGAAATCAAATACAAGATCAGATCTAAACATGCAATAACATCACAATTATCAACTCAAGATTGCTTACAAAATCATTAATCCATTAATTAAAATCCAAAAACCGATAAAAATCGAAACTTTAACAAGTATTCATCATGTGACCTAGGCAATATAAGAGTTTTAGCCTAGGATCATGTTCAAACAACCGAAACAGAAGTAATAAACAAGATTCATGGTTTCAAACATCCAAATCAAAGATAAAAATTCAAACTTGTAAACCGAATACGTAAAAACAACGAACCCGGATCTCAAAGCCTTCACCTTTTCACTCCGATTGACTTCCTTCTCCTCAAAATCGCCCCTAAACCCTCTCTGGACGGCTAAAAATCGAACTCCCTCCAGAATGGGATTAAAATTCTATTTAATTTGAAAAACTAGGGTTTTGCGGAATTTTAGTTTCTCGCGTACCGCGAAAGAATCAGGCAAGCCTCTCGCGTACCGTGAAGGCCAAATTAGTCAGGCGCGATTTCTGAGATCCTCACGTACCGTGAAGACTCCTTCTTCCTCTCTCGCGTACCGCGAGAGATTGAAATTTCACATTGTCTTCTTTATTTTCTTTTGGCTTTCTCTCTTGCTCGGTTTCTTCACGTATTCACTTGTAATTCATACGAGCACCTGCAAACAAGACAAAGACTCAAATGTACATTAAAATGACTCAAAACAAATACAAAACTAAGTATAAACGCACTAAACACTAGGAATAAAGATGTGTGCTTTGCACTACATCAAACATCCCCATACTTAACCTTTTTTCGTCCTCGAAAAAGTTGCAAATGGAATCATAACTCAGATCTACTTAACAAACATCAATTACCAATTAGCAAAATATTCTCACGCTTTAAAAGAAATAATCAGTATTTCTGTCCGATTAAACCAAGCACCACTTTCAAGCCCCCGTTACGTATTCTAAAATTTATTTACCAAGCATATCAATCAATCTATGGGACTCACACTTAGAAGTTACAGCTCTACCTAATCCCGTATCATGGTTATATCTAGGCACGGATCAAACCATATGATTTACCCTACCACGTTAAACTAAGATTTACAGGTTTTTAGAAATCAGATGATCAATGAATGAATGGATGAAATATGAGCATTATTAAGCAATTTAAACTTCATCTAGAGGCGTTTCAACCAAGTCACTATCCCGGAAAGTAACACATAGACTAAGTCATAACATTGAAGCATATAAGAATCAACCTAGTGGTGTTTCAATCAGGTTGGAACCCGACGTGTGACACATAGGCAAAACTTAGATTTCAATCAAATAAGCTCAAGAATTATGAAATATGGATGCGGGCGCCACCGAAACTCGGATTTATTCTCATAAAAAGAGAGTGGTGTGCCAAGAAATTTCAAAAACCTCTAAATTTTAACTTAACGTGGTACCTATCAACCTATTGTGATACAGTTTCAGTATTACCATTACTCTAAGATGAATACCCACAAGATATCATGATTTTTTTCCAATTAATAATCTTATTTAACACAAACAGGATATTTAAGCTTTACTAGTTGATTGGGTCTACCAAAACATCACTAATTAGACGCGTTTTCTATTATTTAAATCATTTAAACTCACAAGTAGATCCAGTTGTACTATCATTTTCCAAGTATATGCAATTATTTCCAAGGACATTTTTTTCAAAATTTTTAATTTTTTTTATTTTTTGAAATTTTATAAAGACACAAACTAAAACTAGACAGACTTAACACTCACATCCCCACACTTGAAAGACACATTGTCCTCAATGTGAAGTAAAACACAACTAAAAACAACAATGCAAAAACTAAACAGGAAGCGACTTAGCTGGTAATGTAACAGTGAATATATCCAGCTTCCTTTATCCTTGTGCGCACCGTATAGCATTTCGGTCGCGGTTACACAGACTAGTGGGTTGCCTTTACAAGATAGATAAGATGAGAATCATCCCCGCCCGAATGGAGATTGAGTACGGATGGGATAATAAAACCTGCAAAATAAACCTCACAACAAACCCGCAGCATTAAACTGACTCAAACTAAAAATAAAGACTCACTAAAAACTTAAAAGACTCAAGATAGATGGATATGCAGAGAAATGTACTCGATGGGTGGCAAACACATAGACATGAATACCACAGCAAAGTTTATCATTGGTCACGAACGGTTTCAAGTTTAACATGGTAGTGGTGGTGGGATGGTATGAATGGTAATGGATGGTAGATGATCCATGGTAGATGAAGAATGGTGGTGTAGTGGAAATAGAGGTATGATGACGGTGGTAATAATGGATGGTGAATAGAGGATATAGGTGTAAATGATAGTGGTGGTTGATGCGGGTGAACGGTACAGGAAACATGGGAAAAGAAAGGCAAAAGAGCATTTCAGGTACCCCTCGCGTACCGCGAAGGAAACCTGTCCACTCCTCGCGTAAACCTGTCCACTCCTCGCGTACCGCGAGGGAGTGAATTTTAAGCCGGCCAACTAAGGATCCTCGCGTACCGCGAAGACTCCTTTTTCCTCTCTCGCGTACCGCGAGAGACTGAAATTTCACATTTTCTTCTTTATTTTCTTTGGGCTTTCTCTCTTACTCGGTTTCTTCACGTATTCACTTGTAATTCATACGAGCACCTGCAAACAAGACAAAGACTCAAATGTACATTAAAACGACTCAAAACAAATACAAAACTAAGTAAAAACGCACTAAGCACTAGGAATAAAGATGTGTGCTTTGCACTACATCAATCAGCCGGGAGCTGATTGACCAGTTAGGGCAGCGCGATAGGTTAGAGGAGTTGTTATGGGCCCGATGGATAGCGGTTTTAGCCTGTGATGTCGTTCAGTATAGGGAGTTGACGGTGGAGTTCCATTTTACCTTGAGATATACGGTAGGGTGGTTCGAGGAGCTGACAGCGGTGTCGTTTGCGTTGGGATGACAGATCTACGAGATGTCGGCCCCCAGTTTGCTGTGGCTACAGGGTTTTAAATTGAGGCTGAGCTGGTAGAGCCAACATTTATTCAGAGCCTGCGAGACTATTTTAGGAGGCGTCATGACCAGGGGGTCAGTGATGGTCAGCTACGGGGTTTTTGGTGTTCTATTGCCGACGGCCGATACTCCACTTCTATTGTGGAGTCATCTATTTATGATCCCCTTATCCAATACGTACATAGGATCCTTGCTTGTACTCTTGTCGGACGTAAGTCCGACACCGAGAAGTGCAATCAAGTGGATATTTTCTACTTATTCTACATCATTGGCCGCCGAGATGCCAACCTAGCCACCATTCTGCTTTCATCACTTACCCGGGGCCGACGAGGTGGACCAGAGCGCCAATGGATTTAGGGTCATACATCAGCAGGATTGCCGAGAGACTGGGAGTCTTTGATCGTTATCCAGGCCATCTGCTTACATCCGGCCCGAATACGATCGGTTTTAGGCTGCATGAGTTGCGATTAGCCGGCATTTGTGCATAGGATGAGCCGGCGAGATGGGTAGAGGCTAGAGAGGGTCCATAGGTGCCACCACCTGTCGGGACACCTGCAGAGGAGGCTATTCAGATAGGGGCTCCCACCGCCCGCCAGAGAGTCCTACGCCATATTGACCATCCACAGAGCCAGCATCCGCTGCGTCAGCGACCACCAGCACGGCTGACGTTAGAGGCACTCAGTGATCAGGTTTTTGATAGGATGGATGACAGGACGATGTCATCCGGTACATGATGACTCAGCAGGGTATTGAGATCCCACCATTCTTTAGATTTCCAAATCAGTCTGAGACAGGTACAAATGATCCGGATACAGGTGGAGATCAGGGTTGATATCAGTGCAGCACCGTTCCAGGCGAGCTGTTTTGTTTCTTTATACTTTTTCTTTATTGTTGTTTTCATTTTCTTGGTCTGTATATAAATACTGATGTATTATGGGATTTGTACGGGGGCTTGGTTGGGTGGTTGTTTATATTGATTATCATTGCTATTCATATGTGTGATTGTGCTGCTAGAATAGTGCTTGTGCTTGCCGCTTTCGTTCATGAGGAATGTTTGGAATTTTTGCTGGACTGAGTGCGTTCGAATTAGATGGCATGGAACACGACTTACGAGGAATATATGATATCTTAACCAGGGAAGTCTGTTCCGATTTTGTGCATAGTATTGTATTTTATTTTATTTATTTATTTTTGTTTTTATTTTCCGTCGTTTCTCGGTTCACATTGTGAAAAATGTGTGTTTCAAGTGTGGGGATGGGAGACTACGTCTATCTTAGTTTAGTTTAATTAGTTAGTTTAGTTTAATTTAAATTTAAAAAAAATTTAAAAAATTTCAAAAATGTCCTTGATTGAGAATTTTGCAATTACATGGAAGATGATAGGTAGAACTGAAATCTAGTTGTTGAACATAACTGAAATAATAACAATAGAAATCGCGTCTAATTTGTGATGCATTGGTAGATCCAACCGACTTTGAAAGCTTAAATATCCTGAAAGTGTTGATTATGTTAATTAAATGAATTAAATCATGATATCTTGTGGGTTCATATCTTAAGGGAAACGGTAAAGCTGAAACTGTCAGCATAGGGTGATAGGTACCACATTAAATTTAAAGAGTTATATGTTTTTGAAATTATTTGGCACACCAACTCTCTCCACATTCCATAACTCCATCTTTCATGAGCTTAATTAGTATGAGAAGTTGAGTATCGCCTATGTGTCACACGTCGAATTTCAGCTTGGTTGAAACATCACTGAGTTGATTCTTAAGTACTTCATAGCTAGAACTGCAGTCTATGTGTCACACGTCGAGTTCCAGCTTGGTTGAAGCACCACTAGGCAATGTTTGATTAATTTGACTTTTTAATGCTCATACCATTCATCCATCATTCACCTTAATTTTGATAACATATAACTTTTTGTTTATAGTGATGGGTAAATCTATACGGTTTAACTTGGGCCTAGACATGACCTTGAGATGGGATTAGGTGGTGTTGGGTATAATTTTGAGACTGATGCTGTCAATCGAAATTACAGTATCGAAACTACTAGTTTCGGTTGAACATTTGTTAAATCGAAACTAGGTAGTTTCGATACCTGTTTTTTCAGGCCCATTGGGCGGTGGCTTGGAAAACAAGGCGCATGTACTTTCCTATATATAGCAGATTATGTCCTAGGAGTGAGTGTGTGTCTGTAGAGGGAATCACCACCCCAGGGGGAGCTCACCCTGGGGTGAGACTAATTGTTAGTGTATGATCGAGCATTTATTTTCATTTCAATCAAAGAATCATACGTTTTATGCTTTCAATTATCTGTTCTTTTCATTTTCATATGTTTCTGTTCGTGTATGTGATTCCCGCACCCGTCTCTACCATTTCTGATTCAAGAGTGATACCGGATCCAGAGATTCCGCCTCTCGATCCGGACTGTTTGAAGAATTTCTCCGCAGATCTGTGTTTGCGGATCTGCTCAGGATTTACAAGTGGTATCAGAGCCATGGTGGCTCTTATTGCTCTCGAATCTGCTCGAAAAACAGAGAAAAACCCGCCATTGAGACGTTAAACATGAAGAAATCGATGTGTAGCAGGTTCGTGACTGCTGTTCTACATTTCCACTTTCAAAATCTGAAGATGTAAGGCTTTTGAAGCATTTTTCAGACCTGGATTGGGGGTATCGAAGTAACTGAAGGTTGAAGATGGTCAATCGAAACTATGTGGCGGCTGAATATTTTCTATCGAAACTATTGGTGTTGCCCTAAATCAGAAGTAGAAGACATCGAAACTAGGCTGTCGAAACTAGGCTATCGAAACTAGAGGGTATCGAAACTACTAGTTTCGGTTGAAGAATCTCCTATCGAAACTACTAGTTTCGATTGAAGAATCTCTGTATCGAAACTTCTTGTTTCGATACTGCCTCTATCGAAACTAGCCTTGTTTCGACTGAAGTAGAGCCTATCGAGAATGTCAGGCAGAACTGTCTAAGTACTTTCCAAAAAAAAAAAAAAAAAGTTTTTTGTAAATTTTCTTGGATAAACTTTTTAACAGGATATTGCATAGAAGGAGGGGAGTTTTGGAAGAAAACTTGGAGACAACCTTTTTCGGGTTTTCGAAAATTTCATTTCTTCGGAAATATACACGATGTTCTGCCTGAATCAGCCGTAATTCCTTTGATCAAAGTTCAAGTTTGGGCAGCGGGTAACAAAGTGAAGCATACTTGTGACAAACCGGATCATTAGTTGTTGATTACATGGTGATTTGATCCCTTATCTTTTGCCTAGAAATAGGAGGGTCTACACTTCAGGGGAGAATTACCACGAAAGACTTCAAATTATCAGCAGAGTTATGAAGATGCAAGACAAAGTGAGCCTTTGCTTGAAATTGACCTTTTTTTAGGGGGAGAGAAGGCAAAAGTTGATCAACTGTTCGAGAATGTCAAGAATCCTTGTAGAAAGATGGTTATTTACTGCTAAATACTTGGGATTCAAACCTTTATCATTTGCCTACAAGATAAGGAGGGTCTACACTTGAGGGGGAGAATCACAACGAAAGGCATTGGATCATCAGTCAATCTATGAAGACGAAAGACAGAGTCGGACAAGAATTGATAGCATCAGTCTAGGGGGAGATTGTTGGGTATAATTTTGAGACTGTGCTGTCAATCGAAATTACAGTATCGAAACTACTAGTTTCGGTTGAACATTTGTTAAATCGAAACTAGGTAGTTTCGATACCTGTTTTTCAGGCCCATTGGGCGGTGGCTTGAAAAACAAGGCGCATGTGCTTGGCCTCATATATATAGCAGATTATGTCCTAGGAGTGAGTGTGTGTCTGTATAGGGAATCACCACCCCAGGGGGAGCTCACCCTGGGGTGAGACTAATTGTTAGTGTATGATTGAGCGTTTATTTTCATTTCAATCAAAGAATCATACGTTTTATGCTTTCAATTATCTGTTCTTTTCATTTTCATATGTTTCTGTTCGTGTATGTGATTCCCGCACCCGTCTCTACCATTTCTGATTCGAGAGTGATACCGGATCCAGAGATTCCGCCTCTCGATCCGGACTGTTTGAAGAATTTCTCCGCAGATCTGTGTGTGCGGATCTGCTCAGGACTTACAAGTGGAACTATGACTTTCTGAGTGTGAGACCCATAGATAGAATGATAGCTTGGTAATTTGGGTTTAGAACACAATCGGGGGCTTGATAAGTTGGTGGTTGGGTTTAGTCAGAAAGAAATACCAGTGGTTGCAGTTAACTCATGATTATTTGTCATAATATGATTGTTAAAGCTAATGTTCTAGTTATGATTCCATTGCAGGTTCTTTTTTAAGAACGAAAAAAGGTTAAGTGTGGGGAAGTTGTTCACGTGCCAGTTGCCACGTGGCCGTCTTTGAGTGGCAATTTTTTTTTTTGCTTTCAGACCTTCTATTATATATAATATACGCTTTTAACCCGTTTCATTTTCTAATAATTTTGTTTTTCTATAAAAAAAACTTTCGTTCGTAACTTTAAAAAAAATGAAATGCGCGGTTGATTTTAGTCTTTTTTGTTGACGTTCCGGTATAAACGTTTTTTAAAACGGAGCTTTGTTCATAATCGAGTATATTTTTTGTGTCATACGCTATAGTGAGCGACGTTACCGCTGCGTTGACCGCGACAAACCCAAACGCTTATGAGCAGACAACATCGTTGACGGTGTTTTGGTATAATCGTTTCAGGTATCGGTGTTCGCTTTTATTGTTTTTGACGAGTCGAAGTGATAACGACAAAACTCCTTCCGCGTGATTCGGAGAAAAAACGACTGCTCTCCCCTTCAAAGCGCGGAGTCAAAATACTAGTTATATATAGTATAAGGGGTTAAAATGAAAATAAAATATAAAAAAAGCATGAGCGGTCACGAAAATGGTGGAAAGAGAACTGTAATTAGAGTTCCTTTTATTCTATTATATAATTTTTTACGTGATTACTCCCATGATATGCAACGTACATGATATACGTTTACTATCTGTAAACTTACAAACAAACTTTCGTTTAATTAAAAGAAACTAAACTTAGATACACATACATAATTAGGGGAGAATCAAATAATAAGTATGTTTTCGCTAAAAACTCTAAAAAATGACTAAAACGCTTAGAAACGATATCAAACGAACTCCGATTGAGCTCATTTCAGCGGCGTTGGAACCGTCTCGTCGAACTCTATCATCTTAGCTTTTAGGGTTTAGCTTTTAGGGTTTAGATTTTACGTTTGAATTTTAGGGTTTTAGCCTTATGATTTAGCCTTAGGGTTTAGCTTTTAGGGTTTAGATTTTATGGTTTAGGTTTTTTTGGGGGTGGGGGGTTTAGGTTTTTGGGGGTAGGTGGGGGTGGGTTTAGGTTTTTGGGGGGGTGGGGTTGGGGGGGTTTAGGTTTTTGGGGGGTGGGGGTGATGGTTTTAGGCTTTTGGGGGGGGGGTTGGAGGAGGGGTTTAGGTTTTTTGATCCGGATTAGAGTTCGATGAGACGGTTCCAACGCCGCTGGAATGAGCTCAATCGGAGTTCGTTTGACCCACTTCTTAGCGTTTCTTAACGAAAAACCACTTCTTAGTGGAACCTTCCCTTATATAATTAAATATCAAACCCGAAATCAAATCCTTTTTTGGACCCTGATCGTGTTTATTAGAACTTTTATAGTTTGTCCATAAATTCCTACGGCTACAATAATTACAACAATAATTCCCTGGGCCACAAATGTAGTTGTTCCTATATAACATGTCAAATATGGAGTGTAATTTTGATCTCTTGTAATTATGGTTTAGTTAAGGGTGGTTTGGTTGTTAATAACAGTTGCCATTCAAAAATATATATGGGAAGGATATTTTATAAAGGCTAAAAACCTTACAATGTGTAGGAAGCCATCATAAAATGTCATGTGTCCAAGAAAGATTACAAGAAAAAAAGGTAAAAACGTAAAAAGAGCATGCAAATGTCACTCAAATGATAAGGAACATGTACATGCAAGTCACATGCATATTCTCTCATCTTTTTTAAATGTTCATAACTTTTTTATGCGTTATTACTTTTAAAAAAAAGTTACATCATAATAACGATCGTTTTTTCATCTTTAATATGATTACAATATTGTTATATAGAAATTAAAAAAAAATTACGCGTTAAGTGGGTTTTTTAATTAATGGTGTTTTTGAATTAAGTTGTACAAACTTTATAAAAAAATCATAAAAATCGTCGTAAAAACACCATAAAAACGTCATTAATTTAAAAAAATCATAAAAAACATTTAATTTATGGTTTATTGTGTTTTTGACGCTCAAAAACATCATAAAAAACGCTCGAAAAAACGTTATGAAAAAACACCATAAAATGATTTATGGTTTCGCTCGAAAACATCACAAAACACACACGAAAAAACGTCATGAAAAAATATTATAAAAACACCATTTAATTTATGGTTTATGTTATATATGACGCTCGAAAACATCATAAAAACGTCATGAATTAAAAACACCATAAATACGTCATACAAGACCATTTTTTTTACAAACTTTCGAAAAAACACCATAAAAACTTCAAGTACAAGCGCTCGATTGTTTTTTTTTTACGAACGCTCGAAAAACGCTATAAAATGTCAAATAAAAACGCATGAAAAAACACCATAAACACGTCATACAAACCTATTTTTTTACAAACGCTCGAAAAAACACCATAAAAACCTTAAATATAAACGCTCGATTGTTTTATTTTTTGCATGTTTTTACAAACACTCGAAAAAACACCATAAAATGTCAAATCCAAACGCACACTATAAACACATCATACAAACCCATATTTTTTACAAACGCTCAGAAAACACCATAAAAACTTCAATTACAAATGCTTGTTTTTTTTTTTACAAACACTCGAAAAAACATCATAAAAACGCTTAATTTTTTACAAACGCTCGAAAAAACGTAATATATAAACGCTCAAAAAATACCATAAAATTGACTAGCTAAATTGCCTAGTTCAAAAACACCGTAAAATTGTCCAGTTCAAAAGACACCATAAAATTGTCCAGTCCAAAAACACTATAAAATCGCACAGTTCAAAAACACTTTATAAATATTCACTTTCATAAACACTCGGTTCATGTCTTCTTTTTTTTACTTTTTTAATATAGCAATACCATAGTCATTGGAAAGATAAAAAACGCTCGATTTTATGGTGCAATTATTTTTTTTTAAATAATGACGTATAAAAAAGTTATGGACGTTTAAAAAAAATATGGGAAATGACATGTGACAAGCATGTGCAGTTTTTGGTTGAATCTTCCCATTGTACCCCTACAAGTGGATTCGAATTTAATATTATTTACCCTTATGCAATTGAGTCAATCTCAACCACAAATCATAATAATCTTGTGATTGAGATTCCTTTTTAAACTTTGTAAGGTTTTTAGACTTTGTAAAATAACCTTATAATATATATACACACACACACACATATATATATATATATATGGGAGGGATCAAGAGAAAACCACAAAGTTAGGCGAAAACCGAGAAAACCACATCGTTTCAGGCAATTTTTTATATTTACGTATACATATCCAAAAACAATTTTATTAATTTACGTATATGTAACCATAATTTTTTTGTTTTATGTTTACGTATACGTAACACTATGTGTAAAAATATTTTTTAGTAAAAATGTTTAATATTACATTGATACTCTTATAAATAAATAAAAATAAAATAAAACAAAAAATAAACATTATTTTATGATTGGGTAAAATTGGTTTTTTAAGTGGTTTTCTCGGTTTTCGCCTAACTTGTGGTTTTCTCTGGAACCCTCCCCTATATATATATATATATATATATAGGGTTGAGTTCATGAGAAAACTCATTTTTATGAGAAAATCAAAAAACTCATCATTAAATGTACTACTATGCACCCCAAAAACCTAACCCCCACCCAAAAACCTAACCCCCCCACCCCACCCCCACCCAAAAACCTAACCCCACCCCACCCACCCCTAAAAACCTAAATCCCCCACCCACCTCTCCAAAAACTTAACCTAAAAGCTAAACTAAACCCAAAAGCTAACCCACTATTTTTCCGATAGTTTTTGTTTTGAACGAGGACGGCGTGGGAAACATGGTTTCCGAACCAGTTTTTTAGTTTTTTATTTATATTTTGAGTTATGATTTTTTATTATTTTGTTTACCTTTAATAAGTAGTTTTTTCGTTTTCACATGAACAATGAGTTTTCTTATGATCCTTCCCCTATATATATATATATATATATATATATATATATATATATAATAAAAAGTAGTTTTTCGCTAAAAAATGACAAAAACCTTAAAAACGATATCAAACGAACTACGATTGAGCTAATTTTAGCGGCGTTGAAACCGTCTCGCCGAACTCTACCATCTTAGCTTTTATGGTTTAGCTTTTAATGTTTAGATTTTACGTTTGAATTTTAGGCTTTTAGCCTTATGGTCTGGCTTTTAAGGTTTAGATTTTATGGTTTAGGTTTTTTTTTAGGGTAAGGGTGGGGGGTTTAGGTTTTTAGGGGTGGGTGGGGGTGGGTTTAGGTTTTGGAGGGGTGGGGGTTTTAGGCTTTTCAGGGTGGGGTTGGAGGGGGGTTAGGTTTTTGGAGGTGCGGATGGAAGGGGTTTAGGTTTTTAGGTCCGGATTAGGGTTCGATGAGACGGTTTCAACGCCGCTGGAATGAGCTCAATCGGAGTTCGTTTGACCCACTTTTTAGGATTTCTTAGCGAAAAACCATTTTTTAGTGGAACCGTCTCTTGTATATATAGGGGAAGATTTAAATACAAAGGTCTCAAATCGTACGAAGCGTACGAAGTGATAGTAGCGCGCCGCGTGTTCTTTTTAATTTTGAGTGGGAGTGATAATTTTGTCATTCTACCAGTAATTAATTATAAATGCGTAATTAAGTGATTTCACTAAATAAAAAACATGATTCAATTGTTGAATTCTAGGATTCACCAAACTTTGAAATTGAAATTCACGTTTAAAAAAAAATTATTAACAGTATTAAAGCCGAGAAGGACGATGCGCTTGCGCGATACAGAAGATTCACGAAAATCACGAAACTGTTTCAGAAGATTCATGCGCTTGGTGGATTTCAACTTTAGAATGAATCTAGAAATTAAATTATTATTAAATTCATTGCGTGATTGCACCATGAATCTAGAATTAAATTAAAATTATTATTAAATTCACCAAACCAAGCGTGATTACGTGATAATAATCACTTTTTTTGCGTGATTACGTGAAAAAAATCACGTAAAAACGTTATTATTAAAAAAAATTCAAGGCTTGTGGGTACAAATTGACATTTATGCCATTTTTAACCTGGACTACGCTTAATGTTTTTCAAACTAATTACGTTTATGCTACCGCGTTATCCCAACCCTAGATCATATTAATCGGACGGCTAGGGTCCCTTCGTACGATTTGGACCCTTTGTACGATAACCGTCTCATATATATATATATATATATATATATATATATATATATATATATATATATATATATATATATATGTGTGTGTGTATATATATATATATATATATATATATATATATACACATATGTATATATATACATATACATATGTATATATATATACATATGTATATAGGGGTGGGTTCCAGAGAAAACCAATAGTTAGGCGAAAACCGAGAAAACCACTAAAAAAACCAATTTTAACTAATAATATAATAATATTTAATTTTTATTTTATTTTTTTATAAGAGTATCAATGTAATATTACAAATTTTTACCAAAAAATCATTTAAATATTGGCTTACATATACGTAACCCATAGTGTTACGTATACGTAAACAGAAAACAAAAAAAATTCAAAAAAATTGCGGTTACGTATACGTAACCCATAGTATTACACATTGTTTTAGTGGTTTTCTTGGTTTTCGCCTAACTTTGTGGTTTTCTCTTGATCCTTCCCCTATGTATATATACATATATATGTATACATATATACATATATATGTACATATGTATATATCTATATACATATGTATGTATGTATGTGTATATATATATATATATATATATACATATATATATATATATATGAAAAGAATCAAATGAAAACCAAGTTTAAATGTAAAAACTAATAAAGCAAATTCTGGCCACATATTTATTATAGTTTATATAATGTTTGACTTTTGAAGAATGAATTAAAATAAGATGAAAATAAATGTGTGGTCAGAATTTGGTTTATTGGCTTACGAGTTTGCATTTGATTATACCCTATATATATATATATATATATATAGGGGTGAGTTCATTAGAAAACTCATTTTCATGAGAAAACAAAAAAACTCATCATTAAAAGTACTGCATATGTGTAGTACACCGAAAAACCCCACCCCCAACCAAAAACCTAAATTATCACACCACCACAATCACATGGGTATACCCCTTGCCATGTGATTATGGTGTGATTTTTCCAGAATCTGACGTGGCGCCACGTGGCGCCACGTGGCGTGCACTTTATTATCACATCACACCATAATCACATGGGTATACCCCTTCCCCTAAGGCTAAATCATAAGGATAAAACCTTAAAATTCAAACGTAAAATCTAAACCTTAAAAGCTAAACCCTAAAAGCTAAGATGGTAGAGTTCGACGAGACGGTTCCAACGCCGCTGAAATTACCTCAATCAGAGTTCGTTTGATATCGTTTCTTAAGGTTTTTGTCATTTCTTAGATTTTTTAGCGAAAAACTAATTTTATTTGATCCTCCCCCCATATATGGGATGGATATTTTGAAAACCCACATAAGTTGAGAAAACATTGAAAACTCTCACAAAAAAGTATTTTTACATGTTTTTTTTTTAAATGGAAATCATTCTAAGAAACTTAACGCCGAGCGGTTTTTTTTTTTAAAATGGACAAAAATCCCCGTTTTTTGTGTAAAAACAAAAATTACATATGTAAAAACAAAAATTACATATGTAAAACAACTGGGCAGAATTTTTATAAGCTTTTTTTTATAAAAACATCTTATTAGCGATTTTTTTATTTTTTTATAAAAAGTTTTCAAATTACATATAAAAGCTTTTCAAACAAAAAAAACCTTGTAAAAATCCTTTTTTTGGAGAGTTTTCACAACTTGAGGGAGTTTTCATCCTATATATATATAGGGGAAGGATCAAGAGAAAACCACAAAGTTATACGAAAACCGAGAAAACCACTAAAACAATGTGTAATACTATGGGTTACGTATACGTAACCGCAATTTTTTTGAATTTTTTTGTTTTTTGTTTACGTATTACGTATACGTAAACCAATATTTAAATGATTTTTTGGTAAAAAATTGTAATATTACATTGATACTCTTATAAAAAAATAAAAATAAAATAAAATAAAAAATAAATATTATTATATTATTGGTTAAAATTGGTTTTTTAGTGGTTTTCTTGATTTTCGCCTAACTATTGGTTTTCTCTGGAACCCACCCCTGTATGAAAGGAACAACAACCAAAGAAGCTTTAAGTTGGGATGATCCTCAGAGAAATTCTCATATTCCTGCAATAAAATACCTTAAATGAACACCATACTTCAGTCAAGTATAATAATGAAATTTGACTAGGATCAAAAAAACTAAAAACCTAAGGATATATCTTCAATGCACCAGGTGTCAAAATAATGCTTACCGGCCAATATACTCTATATCCCAAGCCTAAACTGTTGAATGGATGTATATTTACCAGTATACTATACCTTAACCTTAATAATTTGTTAAATGTCGCTGCAAGTATCTTATCCATCTGTTCAAAGAATACCAAATCAAGGTTATATTAATTTATGCGAATTAGTCTATATTTGAACATCTGTTCAATTAACAATTTAAGGACTTCATTGGAGGTTAAAAGGCTTTAATTTTTTCTTAGCTATGTGGCTAACAGCAAACAGAAGGATAATTAGAACCAAGCTAACAACATCAATTTAGTGAAGTGAAATTACCTTCTGCTTTGGTGACACCACTTGGAGGGGACTGAGATGAAACTTCTACGTTTGATAAAATCAATTATTTTCATTTGTTATTGAGCCGCATTTTCAAACTCAACAATTGGCTGTTTGAAAAACGTCTCTACAAAAGTAGCATAATATCAGAAAATAAATATACATGCATATGTGAAAGATTACTTTCAATCCGAACTTTTGAGTATACCGAGAATTCCACTCCTATAATTCCTGCAAAGAGAAATCCAATTTATATATATATGACCACCTATTTAAAGTGACCCGTTATCAAAATTAACATGTGAAGGGTACTTTTGGAACTGTGGGAAGGTGTATTTCCGGTTAAGAAAAGAACGATAAAGACGTTTTCAAACCACTACAGGTGGCAAAATGGGTCGGATTGGGTAACGGGTTAAGGAAGGTAATTCTGGTATAGGTCAGCTAGAGCTGAAGTGACCTGAAACATTTTTTATCCAAAAAGTTTTTATAAACAATCAATGAGCCAGATATGATTACAATAAAAATATTATTCAATAACTGTCCAATTTTGTAAATAAGATAATTTAAGAGGTTTTATATACATCAAAATTACTGTTTGGTCGACTTCCAACCTGTTATTTTTTTAGCATTTTTATTATTATTTTACCCGTTACGTAAAACATAAGCCAAACCCACCCTTGCGTTTGTAAAAGGTTAGAAATTGCCGCCTACACATACCACATAGGGTTGGAAATAATTAAAAAAAAGATACCTGATGAAATTTTGAAATTGCAGCATATCTTCTCATTTTAGACCCTTTAACAGAAAGTGCAGGCTTCAAGTTTACTATGAAAGAACATACATGCATGTTGATGTTCTTTGATCATGACAACAGTCCCATGTATTAAAGTTTATGAGATATATGTCGTTATTCAAGAGCCATTTGTGTAAACTCGTATACACACATAATTGGACAGAATTGGGTTGTGTCTTATATATGTAATGGGTCAAACGGGTTAAGCAAAAGTATTTAACAAAAAAGAATACATGTCAAATGGGATGAGAGTATATTCAAATGCATAAAACTTCTCATATATTTTTATCAAAAAAGCTGGATTATTATTGATAAATGTAGTATTTACAGTCATGTTTAACACATTAAATATATGAAAATTCAAAAATCCTAATAAGTGTTATGGGCATGGACAAACCTATTTTAGCCTGCAATTAAAGGTTACCATTTTACCAAACATGTTTTAACCCGTTACACAACCTCCAACACCTTTTTAAAAATAAATAAATATAAAAACCTGCCACCGTTAAAGTTGAACAAACTTATCTAGGTATCTTTTATAAGACATCTTTTAACAATGGCGGCGCATGTCAACAACCTTTGAACATACATGAACAAAACTCTAGGCAATATTTTTATTTTTGGCTTAATAGAAATGTATTTGACAAGTGAAATCATATACCATGTACCTGTTCACATTCTTCCTTGAAGAACTCTAGCAAATCCATCCTTGCAACTACATCCAGGTCAATTGTCACTTCATCCAAAAAAAGAACCTGAAACAGAAATACTTCCTTATGCCCAATATTTTGATGTTATGTGACAAAGCAGGTATTTTAGCAAATTCTTTCAAGAAATTAGTTGATGAGGGAGAGAATACATAATCAGTAGGATAAACATTCGTAATCACATAAAAACAATCAATCGATATGAAAATAAGACCAGATGTTAAGATATGTAAAGTGCCATACCAATATTTTAAGACCATACACATCTAGCTGTTAATGTGGATGTAGCAAATCCGGTTCGTTGCGACATGTACTAAATTTTACCTGTTGTGACCTAACCCAGCCCAAGTCCTTCAGAACCAACCATATTCAACCGGTTGAGTGGCTTGTATAGTCAGGACGCTGTCAAGATTTAAAAGTCCCATATCAAATATGTGAACACCACAAAAGAATAATGAAAATACCACCGAGAAAATAGTTGAGAGGAATTTCATGGATTAGCTGCAGCCTGAATACAAAATGTTCACTAAATTATAACTTTGACCCGTTTACTAACGGAAAATCCACATTGTTTACCTTATTATATCCAAGTTCTTCTTTATAATACTTTAAAATAATATGCTATATATGATTAAAAAGATTCAATACCCAAGTCACCTGATAGTTTTCAATAAAATGATTAAGAAGATTTCTATGACTCTGAATCGATTTTGAAAGACTTTCAATCAGTTTAACCTATACGAACCATTTGACTTTCAATCAGTTTAATCCAGGTTGTCACCAGCACCCGCAGGTGCATTCCCATCAGGCTAGCTACTTCAAAAAATCCAGATTATTCACAGTAACAGAAACTGAATTTGTTCGCTGCAAATCCTGCACGAATCAAACCGATAAAAATTAAAATTTTAACAAATATTTAAGTATGATTACAGAAATTATATAATTTCAACGATAATAATCTAATTTCTTGATGAAGAACTTAAAAGTTTTGTGTTAAAGATAAGACTTTGGGCAACTTTCGATCTCTTTGAACAATTTCCTTCTGAATTATCAATTTTATTAACCTTTTTGACGTTTTAGAGATAAACAAAACTCGATGGATCCATTTATAAGCAAGTGAGACGAATCTGCCTCTCCAAGATTATCTAAGCACCTATAACAGATGGGTTTTTCACATAGATTACCAATGTCCTTTCTAAATCGTCCCAATGGGACAATTAACTAATGTTAACACCTTAGGACATAAAAAAGATGGCCTTTTGTCCTGTTTGGGTAAACTTGGATACCAGGTAAGCAGGTTAAAATGCTGATGATGTGTCATTTTCTTAACTATTTACCATTTTTTGTGTATTTAAAACTAATGACGTAACGTTTTCAAACAGGATATTTAAATAACAAAAAAATCAACAAAATGACAGATTAGCATGCCAACTCAGCATTTTTTACACTTCCCTGCTTTCCAGTTACCGGATGACCAAACAAGACGAAAAAACATCTTTTAGTGACTCCCAAGGTACTAAAATTAGTCACTACTCTCATTTGGGAAAATTGAGAAAGCACATTGATACTTTATGTATAAAAACCCATAACACATAGCAGAACAGATTAAAAAAAATTGACTTCAGAGTGAGAATGATACCCTAAATATTAATTCATCAGGGACACGGGGAAGTACTTCACGAACAGTTTCAGCCATGTCAAGTAAGTGCGACAAATCATCATCAGAAACACGTGGGGCAGTCCTAATGAGTGAATCGCCAGCATGTCCTCGATGTCTTATGTTACTGTTAGAAGGATTGTTTGAAGTAGACGCGCTAGCCTGAGATGAATTTATAGGCCACAAATTCCAAGAAGCGTCTTCAAGGGCAGTTTGGGCATAGGTTTCCCCAACTGCAGCAAGATGCCTCGTCATCATCTGGACTCTGCCCAAACCCACGTATCTTATAGAAGTAGATGGACCCGCCCCATCAAACCCCAACCAACCCGATTCTGGCCCAGATCCCCTATGCAGAGAAATAAAGGAAAATAAGTAATAGATATAGATTTTTTTTAAAGAAAGAATTTTTTGCTTAATTTAGGAGCAAACCTCCAATCATCATGTTCTAAAGGGGTCGGAATTTGATTTGGAATTACACCTGTAGGATCATTTTGCAGTTCAAGTGTAGAGCTTAACTGGCGGGCAAGTTGTTCATCACTTGAAACATCTCCAGAATGAGGTACAGAATTTCCTTCAGGTGTACCAACAAAGAGGGGTTTAAGACAAGTAGGGCATGAATAATTGTCACTTAGACCTTGGTCTAACCTGGCATCAAGATGCCACCTCAGCATATTTAATCACAACATAATGCTAAAGCAACTTGAATTAAAAGTATATATATGAAATTGTTACCAGGATCTAAGGCATGAAAGATGGAAAAGTTGATTACGGGAGAGCTTCTTAGCCTTGGCCATTGGTTCCTAAATTTACCCAGCATGAGAATTTTTATTGACAAAGACAGTTAGATACTTTTAAATATAACAACAAAACAAAATTAAATTGATTAATCGATTACCCGGCAAATGGCACATTCATCATGAAGTGTTCCCAAAGCTATCCATAACTTAAAAAACCCTCTGATACACTTTGCAACTGCAGTTAACAAGGCCTGTCTATGGCATAGAATTAATATAAGCAAAAGTAGTTTTTTTTTTCTTTCCCGGGTGGAGGATAAACGCATAAAAAAATAAGGTGTTATGAGCAAAATAATAAATTCTGAAACATTAGCTAGTTATCACTGTATCACTTGTACATCATAGAACCCATCTTGCTAGCAACCTTGAGAACATGGTTACTTCCCATATAAAGTGAAGGAGTCTGAATAAACATGGATTCTTGTAACAATAAATAAAATGCAGTTTGATGGCTTTGTCATTCTATCTGATTCAAGCAATAATATAGTATTACTCTAATTAAAATATAAATGCTTACTTCTGTTGAGGTCATCACACCGGGCATATATAGCAAGAATGAATGAAACGATATAAATGTAAAAACTAACCTGATGGTACCCAGGTGGTAAGTTGCACATCATCAGAAAGAAAGTCGGCCATCCCTGAACCGGAGTCATAGACCAATGGTCAAGCATCTATACAAAATGAATATGCCATCAATTAACCAATGTTTGTGTCTACTCATTTAGGCAATATCACAAACACTTGTCGTGCAACCTTAGAAACAAACATAAGCATTGAAATTTTACCCTGTAAAGGAGCCACTTAAGTATACACTTCTTCCCCCATAAGGCCACACAAACGTTTTCGATTAGGTCACCCACTTCTTTCATTCTTTCTGCACATGCCCTTCATTATGCCTGATTTGTAATCATCAGAGAAACCTACAATCAGAAAATAGAAATTGAAAGCTGGCACAACACCAACCTAATACAACCATACAACGAAATAGAAAGCTTTACCTGCGACTGCCGAGGGGGTGCCAGATGAGGGAAAAAGATGAGGGAAACAGTTGAATGGGGTTTTATTGAGATGGTCGTTGCGAAGACGAATCGTCTCTGGCGAAACCGTTCATTGAATGGGGCTTTAATGGCGTCGTAGGTTAGCATGATGAGGGCTCCGGCGTGCGTTATCGGCGACGGCAATGGTGGTGGTCAGATGACGGCGATGGAGTAGGGCAACCAAAGCAGGGGTGCGGGGAGAGCGATAGAACGCTTGAAGTGGGGCTTCTCGTAGGCAGGAAAGGAAGATGAAAGGGCCGGTCACTGAATCGTCTCCGGCGTGATCGGCGGGAACCAAGATGGGATTCCGGCGTCTTAAAATGGGAACTATCCGGCGTCTTAAACTTTGTGTGAAAAGTCTTTTTTACCCACATAATACTCTTTATAAAGGAGTAGGAGTATAGATACGATGAAAACTCTTCAAAGTTGTGAAAACATTGAAAACTCTCCTAAGTTGTGAAAACATTGAAAACTCTCCTAAGTTGTGAAAACATTGAAAACTCTTTAAAAAATGAATTTTTTTAATGTTTTTTTTTTAAAGCTTTTATATGTAATTTGAAAACTTTTTATAAAAAAAATCAAAAAATCGCCGATCAGATGTTTTTATAAAAGAAAAATTTTAAAAATTCTGCCCAGTTGTTTTACATATGTAATTTTTGTTTTTACATATATAATTTTTGTTTTTACACAAAAAACGGGGATTTTTGTCCATTTTTTATAAAAAAAAAAACCGCTCGACGTTTTTTGTATTGTTTGTGACGAAAATTTTATAAAAGTTGCTTACAATGATTTCCAATTTAAAAAAAAACATATAAATATACTTTTTTGGGAGAGTTTTCAATATTTTCTCAACTCATGTGCGTTTTTAAAATATTCATCTCATATATATATATATATATATATATGTATATAGGGGAAGAATCATAACAAAACTCATTTTTTATAAGAAAACAAAAAAACTATTTATTAAAGGTAAATAAAATAATAAAAAAATCATAACTCAAAATATAAATAAAAAATTGTTGGGTATAAAATTGAGACTAATGCTGTCAATAGAAACTACAGTATCGAAACTACCTAGTTTCGATACCTGTGTTTTCAGGCCCATTTGACGGTGGCTTGAAAAACAAGGCATATGTGTTTGTCCTCTTATAAATAGTAGATTATCTCATAGGAGGAGTGTGTGTCTGTAGAGGGAATCACCACCTCAGGGGGATCTCACCCTGGGGTGAGACTAATTTGTGAGTGTGTGAGAAGCCTTATCATTTTTATATCAATAAAAGAATCACACGTTTTATGCTTTCAATTATCTGTTCTTTTTCACTTTTATATATTTATGTTCGTGTATGTGATTCCCGCACCCGTCTCTACCTTTTTTTCTGATTCGAGAGTGATACCGGATCCAGAGATTCCGCCTCTTGATCCGGGCTGTTTGAAGATTTCTCCGCATATCTGTGTTTGCGGGTCTGCTCAGGACCTATAAATGGTATCAGAGCCATGGTGGCTCTTTATTGCTATCGAATCTGCTCGAAATTCAGAGAAAACCCGCCATTGAGACGTTAAACATGAAGATATCGATGTGTAGCAGGTTCGTGACTGCTGTTCTACATTCACACTGTCAAAAATTGAAGATGTAAGGCTTTCGGAAGCATTTTTCAGACCTGGATTTGGGGTATCGAAGTAGCTGAAGGTTGAAGATGTTCAATCGAAACTAGAAGGAGGCTGAAGATTTTGGTCGAAACTAGGTGGCGGTTGAACATGTTTTATCAAAACTACTGATGAAGCCCTAAATCAGAAGTAGAAAACATCGAAACTAGGCTGCCGAAACTAGGCTATCGAAACTAGAGGGTATCGAAACTACTAGTTTCGGTTGAAGAATCTCTCTATCGAAAATTTTTGTTTTGATACTGTCTCTACCGAAACTAGCCTTGTTTTGACTAAAGTGGAGCCTATCGAAACTACAGGCAGAACTGTCCAAGTACTCTCCAGGATATTCAAAAAAAAAAAAGAATATTATGGAGAATTTCTTAGATAATTTTTTTTACAGGATATTGCATAGATGGAGGGGAGTTTTGGCTGAAAACTTGGAGACAACATTTTCGGGTTTTCAAAAATTTCGTTTCTTCGGCAATATACATGATATTCTGCCTGAGCCAGCCTTAATTCCTTTATTTAAAGTTCAAGTTTGAGCAGTGGGTAGCAAAGTCAAGCATATTTGTGACGAACTCGATCATTGGTTGTTGATTACATGGTGATTCGATCCCTTATCTTTTGCCTAGAAATAGGAGGTTCTACATTTCAGGGGGAGAATCACCACGAAAGGCATTGGATCATCATTCAATCTATGAAGACGAAAGACAGAGTCGGACAAGAATTGATAGCATCAGTCTAGGGGGAGATTGTTGGGTATAAAATTGAGACTGATGTTGTCAATACAAACTACAGTATCGAAACTACTAGTTTCAGTTGAACATTTGTTCAATCGAAACTACCTAGTTTCGATACCTGTTTTTCAGGCTTATTTGACGGTGGCTTGAAAAACAAGGCATATGTGTTTGGCCTCCTATAAATAGCAGATTATCTCATAGGAAGAATGTGTGTCTGTAGAGGGAATCACCACCCTAGGGGGAGCTCACCCTAGGGTGAGACTAATTATGAGTGTGTGAGGAGCTTTATCATTTTCATATCAATGAAAGAATCACACGTTTTATGATTTCAATTATCTGTTCTTTTTCACTTTTATATATTTATGTTCGTGTATGTGATTCCCGCACCCGTCTCTACCTTTTTCTGATTCGAGAGTGATACCGGATCCAGAGATTCCGCCTCTTGATCCGGGCTGTTTGAAGATTTCTCCGCAGATCTGTGTTTGCGGGTCTGCTCAAGACCTACAAAAACTAAAAAACCGCTTTCGGATACCTTGTTCACCACGTCGTCCTCGTTCAAAAAAAAAATTCAGCGCAATACTACATATGTGTAGTAGGGTTAGCTTTTGGGTTTAGTTTTTTTGGTTTAGTTTAGCTTTTAGGTTAGGTTTTTTTTTGGGGAGGTGGGGGGTGGGTGGGGGGTTTTGGTTTTTGGGGGGTGGGTTTAGGTTTTTGGGTGGGGATGGGGTGGGGGGTTTAGGTTTAACCTTAAAAACTAAACTCTAAAAGCTAAGATGGTATAGTTCGACGAGACGGTTACAACGCCGTTGAAATGAGATCAATCGGAATTCGTTTGATATCATTTCTTAAGGTTTTTGTCATTTCTTAGGTTTCTTAGCGAAAAACCACTTATTATTTGAACCTCCCCCTACATATATATATATATATATATATATATATATATATATATATATATATATATATATATATAGACACACACACACACACACACATATATATATATATATATATATATGAGGTATAATTAATTAAAGTTTTTAGACTGGACCGATTGGATTGAGAACCGGGTGTCTAGTTGCTCTGGTTATGCCTATATGAAGTTTGAACAATTTACATTTGAACCTGTCGGTTTCCATGAACCTGTGAAATGGACAGGACTGGTCGGACCGGATTTTATTTTTTCTTTAAAAATCTCATTTACTAATACTAAAATGAATCTTGAGGCTCTCATACTTTATTTAGTTAAGCCTTTAATTTTAAAATTACAAATCCTTTACAAAAGATAAAACTTTTTATATTTTATTTTAAATTATATATATTATTTTAATTTTTATAATATTTATAACGTTATATGTTTTTAAATTCTATAAGATGACCGGTTCGATCTCCGTTCCGTTTCAAAATAATTGGGTGTAATTCATTCTTTTAAAATTATATTATAAAAACATTTAATTAATGATATATCTCGTTCTAGTGGCAAAAGAAATTAAAAAGTTAGTTACACTAAAATGTGAGTAATCATCCAAAATGCTTTTGGTTACTTAAAAATTAGATGGATTTATTGTAAAAAATTATTGTAACTTTAATTAGAGTTGATGGGCTATATGTTATTGTTCAAAATTAATAACAAAAGAGTTTATTACATGGATGGTTCCAATGAAAAGGTCATATCGTAAGTTTAGTCCATAACTTTAAAAAATTACACATGTGATCCAACAATTTTTGCATAAACATAACATTAATGTCCTTGGAGGAGATGAATGTTAACTTTTCTATTAAATTTTTGTTATTAACCAAAATACCCTTATTGTAAAAAGGTAAAAAGTAAAATTAAATACATAAACCCATTTAATATTATATATATATATATATATGAATGAGTTCATAAGAAAACTAATTTTTATGAGAAAACCAGAACCCTCCTCCCCCTTAATTTTTAAAACTTAATAAATTTTTCATACGTTATTATTATTATTTTTTTAAATTACACCAATAAATTAAGCATTTTTTTTATCTTTAATCTGATTATAATGTTGCTATATAATAAAACAAAAAATTAACGTGTCGGACCTTTTTGATACTGCATATATACAGTATGATCACACTACATATATATGTAATATCGAATAAACACGACACATTAAAAAAGTTTCGTTTTAATATAACAACATTATACTCAAATTAAAGATAAAAAATACTCGATTTTATGGTGTACTTTTTTTAAATGATAACGTATGAAAAAGTTATTAAGGTTTTAAAATTAAGGCAAATTGGTTTTTAATAATCCAAATTATGACTTATTGGCTGATAATAATCTAAACTAACAGTTTGGCTAGTGATAATCCCAACTTTCACTTTTGTTGTCAATGGCAGTCCCAGTAACATAATCATCATAGATTTAAACTCGTTTTACACTTATTTTCGCTCAAAATGACGATTTTAAATGAAATGGAGAAACGTACAAGCGAAATCGAGTGTAAATCGACTGTAAATATATTAGGATTATGCTACTAGGACTGCCATTGACAACAAAAATGAAAGTTAGGATTATCACCAGCCAAACTGTTAGTTTTGATTATTATTAGCCAATGAGTCATAATCTGGATTATTAAAAACCAATTTGCCTAATATTAAAGGGGGAAGAGTTTTATAGGTTTTCTTATGAAGGATGAGTTTATTCTTGATCCTCTCCCTATATATATTCTCATTGATGTTGGACGGTGGTGGTGAAGACGAAGTCACCGATGATGTTGGATGGTGGTGGTGAAGACGGAGTCGCCCAAGATGAAGATGTTGGGCTTAGTTCCTGACTCGAGGCGAGTCGGTCTAGGAGTTGGGCCAGCCCATTCACATGGAGGTGTTTGGGTTAGGGCACTACTGAGATTACTAGTCGAGTAAGATTAGGAAATCTATTTATCATTATTTATATTTGATTTAATCAATTCGTATCATAGTCTAAAGAGTATAGGTTAGCTATATAAACCGAGTTTTTTTTTTTTTTTTTTTTTACATTGTAATCAAGTTTTGAGTAGGGACGGAAATGAAACCCGAAACCCTAAACATTCGGGACGGGTAACCGGGTATGGGACCGGGTTTGGGATTACTTTTAAATTTTTTCGCGGGTTTGGGACGGGTATGGGATATGATGATATACCCATTTACCCACCCCGATTACCCGATTTCATATACCTGTTTACCCGATTATAAACCCGACATAGTTTTCTTTTTTTTTTTATTGATTTTAAGTATATATACCGTATTTATTTTAAGTATATAATGTATTTATTTTAAATGTATATCCCCGACATGATTTTCTTTCTTTTTTTATTTTAATTACAATTTTTATATATATCCGGTAGATACCCGACGGGTTTTGGGTCAAGTATACCCAACGAGTATTTTTTACAAAGTAACGTGTTTACCCGAAATTCGCGGGCATACCCGATACCCGACTGGTAATTACCTGATAGAAACCCGACGGGTTTTGGGCCAGATATGGGACAAGCTTTTATAATCGGGTATGAGGTTGGGATTACTTAAAATCGACCCATTGACATCCCTAGTTTTGAGTGACTTTTTTTTTTGTAATAAACGTGTTTGGGAGTAAGCCAAATTAACGTGCGTACATGTTTATACCGATTCGGGACTTGAATTGGTATTAGAGCCAGTCCAAAGAAACGTAGTGATCAAGTCTTCCTGAGCCGATCAAACAATCCGAGACCAAGGGGCCAACGATTGATCCAAGAAGGAACGAAGAACACCTCCGGAACATGCGATCAAGAACCCATGAGAAAGCTGCGTTCGAGCTTTCTAAAAAGTCTGATCAATTAGTCTGTGTTTAAGGGGCTGTTGATCCAATCAAATTCACGACTAATCTGTGACAACCCTAAACTTAGGGTCAATAACCTTGGATGGTTAACTTTTCATAAACGGGCTTGGCCCATTGTCGGCCCGGTTAAAGGCCCAAAATATAACTTAACCCGAATAAATCGGTGTGACCTTGCTTGACAGATCACTATCTGATTCGAGATAACATAATATATATATATATATATATATATATCCATTTTAGTGTAATATGAAATGAATTAACACGCACACTGAATAGGGATAAATACCGGTATGCACGTAACCCGATTAATCACTATCTGATATAATTAAATAATATAAATAATTATTAAATTTGATTTTATCACTATTTATTTAATGTTATTATTTAAGAAATAATAAATCCATTCGGAACGCAAAACGTTTAATCAAAGGAACGTGTAAGACACGCGGTTCTTGCGTGTACCACCTGGACGTTCGTCAGGGCGAAAAATTTCATAGATTAAATATTTAAATAACACCAATAATAGCGTTACTTGATTTTGAGGATCTTGAAATAATTTATGGGGACGAGGACGCGATAACGCTTCGGGTTTGACACGCGATATCCACCTAAACTCTCATCCACACGAAACCCTTACCTTATCACCATCTATCCTCCTCATTTTGTTCAAAACTCAAATGAAACCTGAAAAAAAAAGCTCTCAAGAGCTTGAGAGAGACACAGGAAGGAACCTGCTTGAGAGAGAGGAAGAGGGTCGGCCTCCTCCTGTGAAACACGGCGAAACACGGAGAAACACACACATCAGCTCGCGGATGGCAGTGGGGAGGAGTCGGATAGACTGCTGTGGTGAGTGGTGATGGCCGGCTGCCGGCGAAGCAGCAGACGCACATGAAAGATGCAGAGGGCGCGTCGGCGATGGCCAACCCACGGCGGCGCCCAGCGCTGGCGGCGAGTGACGGCGAGTGGAGGAGTCCTTCTGACAAACCTCTTCGTCCTACTTCCGATGATAGTGGTGGTTTGCGCTACCTTGCAGGGACGGTAGGGGAATTCTGGCTCAAAGGGGGCGGCGGCGGCTAGGGTTCCGCCGCATTAGGCGTTTTCCGGCGGTTTTAGGGTTCCGGCGAAACCCAAGGTGCCCCAAGCTCGCCTGCCATATCCTTCTCCTGTTTAGATTCACGTCTTCTGAGGTAACACTCATCTCGTTTCGTTTTTTTTCCGGTTTTACTCATTAGATCCCGTTTTAAGTTCTGATCTTGTGTTCCTTAGGCGAAACCCGATTGTTTGGATGATTTGTGAGTAGTCGACAGCTTTGTGGTGGTGTTTTGGTGGTGGAAACAACGTTGGGAGTGGTGGTTAGCGGCGGTAAAGCCACGACCGGCTTCTTTTCTGGCGACCGGAGGCCTAGCTGGTCACGGTTGTGAGGTTTTATTACTCTGGACAGCAGTAAGCAGGGATTAAGGATTGTTTTGGTTCATTCCTGACAATTTCGGGTTTTTGGTCAAACCTGGTCAAGAACCCGGGTCAAACTGCGGTCAACACGAAGCAAAGATTGTAACCGTAACTCGTTTATATCAACCGAGTGGGCGAAAAGGTATAAATGCGCGCGTAAAGTTTATAAATATTTATTTATAAATAGTACTAATTGTTAACACGTGTGCCTTACGGGTTGAGCTTAAAAGGATCGATTAAAACGATCGGAACGTTAAAGTATTATGAAAGGACAATTGTTTTACGCGAGTCAGGACGGATTATCTTATTACAAGAAAACAGTGACATGAATTCAATATTTGTAAACATATGTTATAACATCTTCATTAGATAAAAGTATATATATACACTTACTAAGTCGATTTGAGTATGAAAATGTTAAAGACACACGGAATGGTATATTTTGTGTCAAAAACGGTATTGCTAAAAGTTCCTATATATTTATATATACATTTTTACACACATACGCATACATGCAAACTTTTCTTGTGATATTAAACATGGGTTGACAAAGGTTCTATATATATACATATATACATCATACAAATATTTAATAACTTGTTTTGGCAATGAGAAATATGAATTAAATAAATACATATGTATACTATTATGGCTACTTTAGAGGAAGTACAATTGAATTTGACGACTATTTTTGACAAAATAGATTCTTAAACCATTTTTTTATATAAATGAATCTCCTATGACAACTAACCATTTTTGTTTGGTGGATTTCAATTATGTATAATTAGAAAACCATGGATGGTTATTTTGTAAATAACGTTATATATTATATTTAATTGGTACAATTTATAAGCAAACTCTATACTTCTATATATGGACATGTATACATATTTATTTGAGTCAGTCATGTATTTACTTTACGAACATTAAACGTTTATCTTTCCATACAAATATTTGTTACTCGAGACACATTTTTCAAAAGGATTGAATGTATATATATACACGTTCATAAATATATGTTTATCCACACCTTGGTTTAAAAAAGCGCGAGGCGAGGCGAAGCGTTTCGGTCCCAAAATCCGAGGAGCCACGCCTCAAGCGTGAGGCGAGGGCTTCACGTATGCGAGGTGCTAAGCTAAAAAAAGTAATAAAAAATTTAGTAACATTCTTAAAACCTCCAACTAAATGTTGTTTCAGTCTAAAATCTCCTCCTTTGAGTAATTTTCACAAAACTTGCAAGAAAAACAACTTAAAAAACTGATTTAAGTAAAGAGGAACTTCAATTGGAACTTAAATTCATAACAAAACAGTGAAAAATGTTGAAAATACATGAAGCGTGCCTCGCCTCGCGCTTCAATCCTGAGGCGGCGCCTCAGGGCGCTTCATGTATCTCGGTCGTTTTGCGCTTAAGGCAGCGCCTCAGGACGTTTTTTTAAACCAAGATCCACACTTAGTTTTATATATATGTATGTATGTATATTTACAACCCCAACCCTAGAATGATTGTTATGCAATCACAACACTTTAACGTATCGGTCGAGCTCAACCACACGTGAAATAACATTACTCTAGTAACATGTGCAGTGCACTGCTTGTGTGCACTATTAGTATGCACTAATCACTTATGCAATGGTTTGCATAACTAAACTTAGGTTTAGACTTAGTCAGATATTTTAGGTAGTCCTTTGAGTCAAACGTGTCTACTTGATTAGTAGGACTCAAGCAGGATACATGGTTTATGGAAATCTTTGTTGTTTGCTGCTAATGAATACTGCTTTGCTAAGGTGAGTTTCACGGCCCCTTTTTACTGTTTTCTATATTTGGAGGAAAACATGTTAAATTCAAATGGTATGATAATTAGAAAACGAGAAACACACATATGATTCCCTTGTGAGCATGAGTTAACACATAAAGGTCCTCGGTATTTCAAACTATAACCATTAGCTATGGACTTAGCCGTAGATCGATATGAACAGTACTATTCGAGTTGACACCCCCAATCATGGTTAGTCACGCTAACCACGACCAGCATGGTCAAGTGATTGCATATTAGGTCTTGTTGTTCTCATTGTTTAAAGGTACAATGAGCTGGGACAAAATTCGAGAATTTGTTAAGGTTTGGTTATAGGCTTGTGCATCATATAATTCGTTTGTGCTAGCTAGACATCGATGAATTAACAACTAACTTGTTTTGTTTATCATATGCATAAAGTAAATTTCGAGCAAAAGGTTTTACCAATGGTATACGTACCAATGGTTTTGCCATTCAATTTCGAGAAATGGGTTTTGCCAATGGTATACGTACCAACGGTTTTGCCAGTAAATTTCGAGCAAATGATTTTGCCAATCGTACCCGTACAATCAGTTTTGTCTATCAATTTCGTGTAAATGGTATTGCCGAAGGATTTCGTACAAATGGTTTTTGCCAAACGTTTTTGTACAAATGTTTTTGCCAATTGTATTCATTTGAAACATGTGAACTCATTAACATTGCGTTGACATTTTTGAGCATGTTTTTCAGGTAATACATAGCTACGACACGGTTGGAATAGGTTGACCATTTGGATTAAAACCCTAGAAGCCGAAGGCCCTGTTTGATCAAGTTAGGCTTTTAGAATCACATATTACCATGAAGACACATGATTGTCAAACCTCAAGTCTATTTTGACCTATATGGTTCTAGGTCGATGTACTATTTCATTTTAGTTTTGTAATGGTGTTCGTCACTTTAGAAGTCTTTATATAGCTTCCGATGTTGTGTAATGTTACCAATCGTTGTAAACTTAATTTATTTATTTATTAAGTAAATAAATTTGGGGGTGTGACATAATCCAAGAACTAGGCCAGGAACCGTGACCGTGTTATTGTACTAGCGTGACCATGCTCTTGAACAAGCGTGATCGTGCTCGTGATCAAACAACAGAATCAAACATTGAAGATATGGAACCAACTGACGATCAAGGAACAACCCTAGTTTTTCAATTTTGAATCCGAACCAGTAGCTATATTGTCACACCCCGCCAAAGACGAAAACCGTGGGGCGTGATGTTCATGAATACCAAAGTCATTGATCACATTGAACGACCTCTATATGAGTTCGAAAACCAAACATTAACATATTAAACCAAATTTAAACATTGTTGAATTTCACATGATTACTTAAATTCAAATCCATGGTTTCAAGTTCAAATATTCAAAAGCCATTGTTCAAAATCAAATTTTTTTCATGATAAGGACCCTAAACATGATCTTATATGCCATGTGACTCCATGATGACAATCCAAATGTGACTCCAATGCAATCAAAGATTATAAGAGATACAATTTTTTGGTCATTAAGGAGCACAAAAAGAAGCGTCGAAAAATGACAAACTAGTGCTAGTTGATGCGAGTTACTTCGGAAACAAACGGACTAAAGTCAAATTCATTTGGGGTATTCTCTCAATTCCAAAAAAAGCAACGGGATCAAGTATGAGTTGTCGATCAGAACATATATGGATAGAACCTATAAAGGGGCTCGAAAAACAAGTAATTTTTGCTGGGCTATTATCCTTTTTTTAGGTTCATTAGGATTCTTGTTGGTTGGAACATCTTTTTCCTATTCAAAGCTCAGCCCTTTGTCTCTGTGTTTTCACATCGAGAATTATTTGCAGATGAAAAGATGTCAAAGGGGCTTCTTACACCCCAAACAAATCCTCCTACATCTCTATATAAACGCTGGTTTATCAAGAAGACGCAAGAAAAGCACTTCAAATTGTTGATTAATCGCCAGAGATGGCTTAGAACCAATTGTTCATTATCTAATGGATCTTTCCGTTCTAATACTCTATCCGAGAGTTATCAGTATTTATCAAATCTGTTCCTATCTAACGGAACACTATTGGATCAAATGACAAAGGCATTGTTGAGAAAAAGATGGCTTTTCCCGGATGAAATGCAAATTGGATTCATGGAGCAGGAGAAGGATTTCAAAACATGCTAAAGTGTGTCAACATAAAGTTGGTGATTTCTCAGATTTTTAAAAATCGAAATTGTTTACTTTGGACCATAGTAGAAGAAATGATATTGTACGCCCGACAATAATTTGTATTGAAATTACCATGAACTCCTAATATCGAAGCTGACATGATTTATGATATGCTCCAAACCACAATGTCGCATCATACGCATTATGCTGACAGGCTAATAATGCACCCGCTTGGCTCCCAGCGAACGGGTGGGGTTGTCAGCCCAAATAGATCTATCCACAATTACCACGCTTACCCAAATTAATGGTATAGGATTATAGGGGTGAAAGGACCCAAACCGGGTACCTCTCATAGTTGGCAAACATAGCATAAACATAGTTCTTAAACCTTGAATTAAACATTAAACATCAACAGCGGAAGTCTTGTACAAAATTCAAAGTTAAGAAAAACTTTTAAAACATAACATTGTTTACATTCATAAACTAATAATGGGGATGTCAGTCTTCTTGCCAGCAGCAGCTATCCAACCATCCTCTTCTAAACCCTTACGACATCATGTCTTTTTCTTTCCTTTGCTACCTGATGTGCATACTAAAATAGTCAGCTAACGCTGGTGAGTTCAAGTGTTTCTTTTTCTTTAACTTTATATCAAACATTTTCTTTAAAAACGTTCTTTAAGCATACATATTATATTATATACATAATACAATAAAATCTTTTTTTTTCTTTTACATACATACGTATTTACTTTTGTGCTCTTTTCTTTAAGCCATACATTAATGTCTATAATATGTTCTGTGCCCCCAAGCGGGCTTCTTCATTCTTATTTCCCGAAGGAACTTTCTTTGCAGGTATTGTTCCCTAAGGCTCAACGTCAAAAGGCCGATACCCGACTTTCTGTGCCCCCAAGCGGGCTTCTTCATTCTTACTTAGCGTCCGTCGCCGCTAGAGTAACCGTCATTACTCATCTTAACCAGTTGTACAACATCCTCGTTACAGTGCCCTGCCGAGCACTGTCCCGATTTTTCTCATGGTACGTCGTAGAATTGTCCATGACGCAACATCGACTTCGAGTAGCACTAGTCTCAAGGACTATCCTACTACCTCAAGACTTGCAACTATGCTTAGGGTACCACTAGTCTCGAGGACTATGCTACTACCCCAAGTCTTTCATCGTATAAGCATACTATTACAGATTAGACAATGTATTTGACTTATTATTCTTCTCATTGTTTATAAAACATATAGTTAAATAAACCATTATTTCTTCTCTTTCTGTTTATAAAACATATAATTAAATAAACCATTATCTTCTTCTTATCTTCTGTTTATAAAACATATAGTTGAATAAACCATTCTTTCATATCCTTCTTTTTTACAAAACGTTTAATTAATAAACCGTTATCTTTCTTATCTTTCTTTCTTATAAAACGTTTAGTTAATAAACCGTTATCTTTCTTATTTTTCTTTCTTACAAAACGTTTAAGTAATAAAATACATTTATTATAAACGCCTAATTCTTGAGTATGCACACCACCCTAAAACAGTAAAAATATGGATTCTTGAACTCACCTGATTTCTTAAAGATTAACTCACTCAGCAAGAACTTCGAGCTAGGTAGAGGATAAAAGGATCTATTAAAAGTCACGAACTAGACAAATTAACACCAAGGCATTATGTCCGAAAACTCTATGTTCAAAATCTATTTCGATCGAAATCTTTTTCAATCAAAATCTTCTTCGACCGAAAACTAGTCATTCGAAAAGTCTCACTTCGCATAATATTTTCGTTTGAAAACATTCTGTCAAAAAACTATTTCGGACGAAATCTTTTTCCTTTAAAATTGTTTGCTCCTGAAACTATTTCGGTAGAAATCCTTTTCGACCGAAAACCATATCGATCTGACATGTTCTGTCCGAAAACTACCCCCGTCCGAAAATACTTTTCGTAAGGCCATATTTTTCGGACCATTCAACGAGATTTCGGACGATTCATACGTTCTTGGCCAAAATCATCATTTTTGATTCAAGTTTGAATCTTTTTAGTCCAAAACTCTTGTTTAGATTCCATCAATGCTTTTTAGGCCGTTTTACACGTAAAAATCCCGACTTTTGATTTAAAACCCACTTCAAACCCTAAAACCCATCTTTCAATAAAAACTCATATCTGGGATCGGTTTATTACCTGTTTTTCGCGTGCTTTCTGTCACACCCCGCCCCAGGCACCCCCTGGACGTGTGCGAGCCCGATTGGTATTACCTTTGAACTTGATTTCAGAGTTTTCATAAATACAGCGGAAGTATTTTTCAAAAGGATCGTTTCAACATTCTTTCAACCTCAGGGGTTGTATTTGTAACTATCAAAACTCAGTTGGAAGACAAAAGTTTTATATTTACTTTATAAACATAGAGATTTAAATACCCTTTTCATTTTTTATTACAAAAACAGTGTTTGAAATCAAATACATTTACAGCCACCGGAAATAGTACTATTCAGGGTTGATCAATCCCCTGGTCCTATCTCCTTATTCTTTTCTTTAGGATTTTCTATACACGAGGCCTGAGAATCCAACGTGCAAGTTTATCCTTTTCATAGGTCAGATCTGATGTCTGCTTCTCACAATTTCTTTTCTTGGGTCATATCTGATGTTTGCCCATACCCCATTCTTATTTCAGTTTATTCATTTCCTGAAAACATTTTGAAAATAAAACGTCAGCGCGAACGCCGGTGAATACAATTATCTTGACATTAAAATCATTTGACACAAACAAGTATTAATTTTATAATCACAACTTTATGTTCAATCCACACATTCAGTAGGCCCGTCCTGTTCAATCGCGCCACAGTATACACTGGCGTCATGACTTATAACAATGGATAGGTTTGCCTCCAAAGTTGTTATAAGACAAGCACCAGCTGTAATCCGGGAATTTCACCCGAGACCCGTGTATCCCTCGCAAGTTTTACGTATACCTATGGCATGAATGCTTTGTTTGTAGAAGAACGTTGAGCATTATTCCCTTAACCTTTATTGGGCCATTTTCGTAAAAGTAAATATTTGACACAAGTTTTCAGAGAGAGAAAGTATTCACCTTGATTTATAGGATTGAGCCTCTAAGTTGAAAGGTTAAAGACTATCTTCTTGACTTGATTTTTCTAGCGCCTTTGAGCTTTCTACGAGCGTTTCTTCCTACATCGGGCACTATAACGAGCGGGAGTCGAACCGGGATCTTTGGGAATGATCTAAGGAAGCTCTGAGACAAAAAATGGAAGTGAAGATCGAGTATGGGATGAGAGAATGGACTGAACTCGATCAACTATTTATAGGGAAAGTCCTGAGATCGTGACGGACCGTTACGGATGGTGACGGTCCGTTACCAGACTAGGGTTCTCGAGTCATCAGACACGTGTCGTCCTCTGGTCAATTTGAGTCATGACGGACCGTTACCAGGCGTGACGGTCCGTTACGGAGTTGATACGTGGCGCACCAGGGTGAGTCTAGGGCCGTGACGGACCGTTACCAGGCGTGACGGTCCGTTATAGGGTTTCCACGCGTCTAATTTCGAAGATGAGTCACTGGACACATGGCAAGCTAACAGGGTTCGCGTGCCCAGCCCGTAACGGACCGTTACCGTCCGTGACGGTCCGTTACCATCTTGTGACGGTCCGTTACCGTCTGTGACGGTCCGTTACCGTCTGTGACAGTCCGTTACCGTTGAATTTTCATGTTTTTCACTTTTTGAACTTTTATCTATAGGTTATTTACACTTATAGTCCTTGTGGTTTGTACTTTAGTTAAATCTTGGACAATTTAGTGGCAGATGTTACATCCTCCTCAACTTGTTTTAATCTCGTCCTCGAGATCATTCAAACAAGTGAGGATATTTCTTTTTCATTTCAGACTCCAGTTCCCACGTGTACTCAGGTCCACGTCTGGAGTTTCATTTTGCTTTCACGATCATCAATTTCTTTCTTTTCAATCTCTTTTCCTGCCTGTCCTCGATTTGTAGAGGTTGCTCCACGAATCTTAATTTTTCATCTACCTCTACATCTTGTAGGGGCATTACCAGAGATTCATCTGCCAAACATTTGCGTAGATTTGACACATGGAACACATCGTGTACTCCATTCATTTCTTCTGGTAATTTGAGTTGATAGGCCACAGGCCCAACTCTTTTCAAGATTTTTAACGGTGATGTGTGTTTTATATGTAGATAAAAATATAAATATATATATATATATATCCTTGGCAACGACACCAAAAACTTGATGGCGTAGTTTTAGTAATAAATATATTCTATTTGGAGCTACACAAAATTAGGTTTTAAATTTATAAATTAAAATGATAATTACTTCAACTAAATACACACACAATAGGCAAGTGTACCTATCACAGCGTAGTAAAGTATGGAACCAAGTATCGAACCATGGACATGGATCCCGTACTCAACCCTCGCTATTGTCTGTCTGGAATAATAAGTTGGAAAATGGGTTTTGTTTTAAAAGGAAAATAAAAAGAGTAGAAATGTAATTACAAGTATTATCCTGTTTAAGGTGTTACTCCGGTTGTTATCCCTTGTTAATTAATGATATATTTAGGGTAAGGTTGGTCATAGTTACTAGTACTAACCCTTTCGATAGGGGAGTTAGTATTTTGTAACGGAACAGTGGATACGGTCGGCCAACTGTTCCTTAATTAATATAACGGACCCTAAACGGGGTCTCAAGTCCGTCGGTATCTCACAATTCATTATTCGGACTAATATTATCCCTGTGACTGACGTACGTCTGGTCTTGTAACTTCTTCCGGTAAGTCGGAATGCATGACTTCCTCCAAAGGTACTTTATGAACGCTCGGACCTAACAAATTATGTTCTTAAATAGTTATCTTTACTTATAATATTATTTTAAATAAATAAGACTTTCATTCTCAAGATCAAACCCCATGGCTCCCGCTAGAAGTCCTCTGCAAGCCGATACGAGAGAAGTAAAGAAATACCGACACAAACCGCCCGGTCTGGTTTGGGCCCAAACGACTTGCTGAATACCCAAACCTCCAATCAACCCATAATATTAAATCTATACTAACTGGCCGTGCTAGCACCAAGATTTGTATATAGACCGTACAAACATCGAATAAGCTTCCCAAACAAGAAGTCTTGCTTAAGTAACTCACAAGATTTAAGATTATTAGATTGGTTTAAAGATCTCTTATTCTTGTCTGTTTAAGATAATCATAGTAAAGACTTTAAAAACATAACATACTAAAAATACTTCATTAATTAATTAAAGTTCAACCAACTTGAGCAACACAAGAGAACTAGCCACGAATGACCATACAAGTGACTCCACTAACCCTTAGACAATGTGTGGAAGTGTTCCAACACCAAGGGAGAGTGGGTATAGGTTGTCTCTTGCTTGCTTGAACAAGAAGGATCGTTTCGTATTACAAGACTAAAAACATAAAATAAACAAAGGAAAAGCTAAAACGGACCAAAACCGAGGGAGTTCCGGATCTAGCAGAGCTCTAGGGCCTTCCCAACCCAAGGTAATGGACACCTAAAACACTAGAATGAGCTTGCTATTTGTAGGCTAAAATTTTGGTCGATCATTCCTCCCAATCCTTCCTTCTCAAGGTTGGGTTCTTGCAAAGCAAGTTTATAAGATTCTTTAATATGAGTGATAAGATCAATTTGGAGATCTAGTCTTAAAGCACGAACTCGTTTAGGTTTCTCATGTTCCTTTCTATTTAAGGCGTCAGCTACAACATTAGTTTTGCCTTCATGATTAAAGATTTCGTAAGCGTAATCATTTAGGACTTTCATCCAACGTCTTTTCCTCATATTTAGTTCTTTCTGACTGAATATGTACTTTAGGCTTTTATGATCAGTGAACACGGTGAATTTGACTCCATAAAGATAGTGCCTCCATAATTTCAATGCAAAGATTATGGCGCCCAATTTTAAATCATGAGTCGTATAATTCTTTTCATGAGTTTTTAATTGTCGTGAAATATAAGCAATAACTTTGCTTCCTTGCATTAACACACAACCAAAGCCGGTGTGTGAAACATCACGGTATACTGAAAAGCCTTCGTTTCCATCTGGCAAAGCTAATATGGGTGCTTGTGTCAGTTTCTGTTTCAGAGTTTCAAAAGCTTCAGATTGTTTAGGACCCCATTCATACTTAATTGACTTACGAGTCAGAGAAGTTAATGGTACAAATATTCGGGAGAAATCTTGGATAAATCTCCGATAGTAACCGGCCAATCCGAGGAAACTACGGATTTCTGTTGGAGTCTTTGGGATTTCC
This sequence comes from Smallanthus sonchifolius, assembly GCA_023525975.1. Lineage (NCBI taxonomy): Eukaryota > Viridiplantae > Streptophyta > Magnoliopsida > Asterales > Asteraceae > Smallanthus > Smallanthus sonchifolius. The sequence goes on from CM042033.1 coordinate 19,602,727, forward strand.
CATTTGGATATAGCCTCAGTTTTAATTGGGTCAACTTGGATACCATCAACGCTAATGATATGACCAAGGAAATGAACTTCTGATAACCAGAATTCGCATTTTGAGAATTTAGCATAAAGCTTTTCGTTTCTCAAGAGTTCAAGCAAGATTTTCAAATGATTAGCATGATCTTCCTTACTCTTGGAATAAATAAGGATATCGTCAATGAATATGATAATGATTTTGTCCAAGTAAGGTTTGCAAACTCGATTCATCATATCCATGAAAGCTGCTGGAGCATTAGTAAGTCCAAACGGCATTACCGTGAACTCATAATGACCATACCGAGTTCTGAATGCAGTTTTGGGAATATCTTCTTCTTGGACTTTCAATTGATGATAGCTAGAACGAAGATCGATTTTTGAAAAACATTGATTTCCCTGGAGTTGATCAAAGAGATCATTGATTATCGGGAGTAGATAACGGTTCTTAATTGTGACTTTATTTAGCTCACGATAATCAATGCACATGCGCATTGAACCGTCTTTCTTTTTAACGAACAAGACCAGAGCTCCCCAAGGCGACGAGCTTGGTCTTATGAATTCTTTTTCGAGCAATTCATCTAACTGTTTCTTTAATTCTGCCATCTCCGTTGGAGCCAATCTGTACGGTGCTTTGGCAATTGGTGTCGTACCGGGTACTAGATTAATTATGAATTCCACTTTTCTTTCAGGTGGAATTCCAGGCAGTTCATCGGAAAAAACGTCAGGAAACTCAGCTACAACCGGCACATCTTCGATCTTCTTTCCAGTGTCGGTGGTTACAGATACGAGGTATGCTAAGCATCATTTTCGTAAATACTTTGTGGCTTTTAATATGGAAATTATTCCAACAGAGTTGGGTAATTTATCGCTATGTATAGTCAAGATATTTCCCTTTGAACGAAGTTCTATAGCTTTTTTGTCACATAGGATACAGGCTTGGTTAGAGGCTAACCAATCCATTCCTAGAACAATGTCAAAACCTGTCAAAGTCATTGGCAATAGTTGTGCAGGAATAACATGTCCTAATAGTGTGAATTTACAATCGTTTAGAATTTCAGAGATTTGAACTAGGTCCCCGTTGGCAGTTTCTACCACATATTTCTTGTCTAATTTAGCTAGAGTTTTATTTAACAGTATACAGAATCTATGATCTATAAAACTTTGGTTTGCACCAGAATCAAACAAAACTCGAGCGTAAATATCATTAACAAGAAATGTACCCGTAATGACATCGGGCATACATGTTGATTCATGAGTATGGAGAACGAATGCTCGCGCATTCTTCTTTACTCCATCTGCCCGTTTTAGACCAGTCCCATCAGGTTTCTTTAGCTTGGGACAATTGATTTTGATGTGGCCGGTTTCACCACACTCAAAACAAGTGATTTGCTTCTTCTTGAAACAATTCTCTGGTTTTTGACCGGACATCTTGCAATAGTTGCAGAAAAGTCCAGCACGACATTGTCCTAAGTGCCTTTCTCTGCACTTGGAACATTCCGGAATGGAAGAGTTGTTGTTTCGGGGAGTGAAATTGGATTTCTTTGATCCACTTGGGCCTTGCTCAGATTCCTTCTTCTTCTTTCCCTCCTCCTGGTTTCTAATCAAGCTGCTGGTTAGTGATGCTCCTAGATCCATAGCATCATCAAGATTTTCACAATTTGCGACTTTGACCATGTCGAGAATTTCTCCAATCAAACCCCAAATATAACGCTTTATCAGGTTTGATTCAGGGGTAGCAAGATGTGGAACTATTCTAGCATATTCAAGGAGTTTGGTGGAATACTTCAAATGATTTGTTCCTATCTTCTTAAGACTCAAGAATTTTCCTTCTATCTGTTCCCTCTCATTCTAGGGAACGTACTTCTTTTCTACTCGGGTTCTGAAAGCACTCCAGCCCATTGCATTGGCTGCTTCTCTTCCTTTGGCAGCAACAATGTTGTTCCACCATTCTAATGCTTGGTCCTGGAATAAATTCGAGGCATAAAGAACCTTGTCTTTTTCAGCACATTTGCTGATAACCAATACAGATTCAGTCTTTTCTATCCACCTCAATGTGGAAATTCCTCCTTCTCCCCCAGAGAAGTTATATGGCTTGCAGTCCTGAAGCATCTTGTATGTACAGCCAACCACTTTCCTCTTCTTTTCAATATGACCATAGTTATTGCCCATACTCTCATTTTCAGAAGAGTCATGGTAATATTATTCTTTCCTAGTCTTCTCGGTCTTATGAGTTGCGGAACCTTCAGGTTTCAGAGTAACTGGCTGGAGGGAGTGATAGTTCGGGTATGCTGGGTTAAAGGTTGAGAATTGACAGATTTTTGATTTGATGGTTGAGTCGATAGTTTATCAGCTTGCCTTTTCTTCAATTCAGTAAAGATAATAGGAAGGGAATCCTTGATTCCTTCTGCAATCATCTTTTGGAGTTCCTTTCGGGACTCAGTAGCAGTATTTTCAACCGCCGTCTGTTTCTTCTTTCCTCTGGTGTGATATGAAGGTCCGGTATTTTTCGACATACTATATAGAAATGAGATTGTAATCAAAACAAAACCTTTTTATTGATAATAATATATTACCGAAGATGATACATATAGAACTTATTGTTCCTAGAAATTTCTAAAATTCTTTTCTTTAAGAGCTTTTATTAGCAAAGCATTCTGAGTTTCAACTTCAGCTTTCTCTCGTTCCAATTCAGCTATTCTGTTTAGCAACATTCGTTTCCTTTCACTTCCCGATGCATTCTCACTTATATGAGGAGCAGGGATGGGAGTCGTCTCATAGTATGGAATGTAAGGTATATTAGAGTCAGCACATTCTTCTTTTTCACGATTATTTTCATAAGGTATATCGGCATATCCCTCATGAAAATTTCGGGAATATAATGGGGTGACATTATAACTTCCAGCGGTAGGAGCATAATGAAAACTTATAGAAGGATTATAGGGAACACTAGGGTTTCCTATTTCTCCGAGGCTTCTAAAAGTTGAACTTTCAGTTTCCTCATTATTTTCTATAGTCGTTTAATTGGTTTTTCGTTCATGATAACTAGCAAATTTACGAATAAAGCTAGGACCCTTGCCTTTTCCGACCATTCTGAAAAATAAACAAAACGATATTTTATTATTATAGAAATATATTACAAAATACAACAAAAACGATTCTAATCTTTCATAAGCTCTTTTCCAAGAGTCATCAAATCCTCGCCATATTCGTATACTTGTTTCCTATAAAATTTGGTTCTTGCTTTGTCCATTATCTTCTTTCTTGTTACTTCGTCCGTTTGGCACAACGAACGGTCAAAACATTCAATAGGTGAAGAAGGCATACTTTCCGCATAACCATATTTAGGAGGAGGCTTACGAAGTCCCATCATAATTTCCTTATAAACATTTTGGTAATCCGGAGGAGTTTTGAAATACTCTTTGAAAGGGCCATCATATGGTGGTTCAGGAAACATATAGGGGTTATATAAAACAGGAGTTTCAGAATTATAAGATTGATAGTCGGAACTATTTGAAATAGGATTATTGAACGGATAGTCTTCCAGGTTTTCAGAAGCAGGTTCATCTTGGTGGGATTCCTCAGATGGATCCTCTTCTGTTGAATTATTCTGCTGGATATAACTTGATTCAGCTTCATTGTTTCCTTGCAGTTGTTGGTTATTTGTATTCTAGTTGATGAAGTTTGAACTAGCCTCCATCCATTGATCCATTGACTAGAAGAGTTATAAGATTGAGGGTTGTATTCGGGAAAGTTGTTATTAGGGAAAATGGCAAACGGATCGTTGTTATAGTAGGGTGAAGAGATAGGGTTCATTCGAGAGCCTAATGATGATACTAAGGTGATTCTTGTTTAATCGGACGATTGGGGTCATAATAAACAGGTACAGAATTATCTCCAGACATCTGTAATCTTAATATATTAGTACTTATCTTATTTTGGTCAAGACTTAGATTCTAAAGCCAGTATCCTTATCTTAACTAAAGCTCTACAAGGATGGTTATCTTTCCAGAGTAGTACCTCCAACAAATATGTTCCCAGGTAAAAGCGACGGGTGTAGGAGAGATTTATATACCGCTCTTTCCTTAGACAGAACACTTCCGTTTGTCAGATAACTACATACCGGTCAGAAGGTTACCTTGTTTTCTTATCTTAATTTTTAAGTAATAGAGAAACTTATGGTTAAAGCTTAGATACCAGATCCAAGTATCTAATTCGCTAAAACCTATGGCTCTGATACCAACCTTGTCACACCCCCCAGGTAGGGGTGTTCAAAAAAATCCGTATACGAAACCGAATCCGAACTATCCGAAATTCCGAATCCGAATTATTCGAAAATTCGGATATCTGAATTTTGGATATCCGAATTTTCGGATTCAGATAGTAATATTGGAAAATTTCGGATATCCGAATCCGAAATATTTTATTTTTTAATTCTTTATTATATTTAAATATATATACATATCACACACTTTAACCTAAAAAAAGCCTCCTTGTTATATACATCTGATGCAAAATCATCCCTGCCGTGAGCCACTGAGCCGTCCCAGCCCAACTCCAAATCCCTCCCAAGTCATCAAGTTGCACACAGTCACGCACTCACGCACGCTCCTCAGTCGTCCCTGCGTTCCGATCGCCTCCGACCGGTGACCCCTCTGACCGGCGACCGCCTCAGACCGCCTTCTGGTCTACTCCGACTAGCAGACCGCCTTCTGGTCAATTTTAAGATGATGCTCCTTCTTTTCTTCTCCGAACTCAGTAAACTTAAGATATTGAAAGTTTGAAAGAATGTTTTGTTCTAGTTATTTACCTTGAATTTGTATGGACTGTTCTTGGTTTTTTTTGTTTGTAACTTTGTATTTGGATGGAATTTGTAGTTTGGAAGTTGGAATAGGATTATTCAGAATTCAAACAAAACTTTATAATTTTTTTTTCCGGATATCTGAAATTTCGGATATCCGTTTTGAACACCCCTACCCCCAGGCACCCTCTGGACGTGTGCGAGCCCGATTGGTATCACCTTTGAACTTGATTTCAGAGTTTTCATAAATACAGTGGAAGTCTTTTTCAAAAGGATCGTTTCAACAATCTTTCAACCTCAAGGGTTGTATTTGTAAATATCAAAACTCAGTTGGAAGACAAAAGTTTTATATTTAGTTTATAAACATAGGGATTTAAATACCTTTTTTTTTTTACAAAACAGTGTTTGAAATAAAATACATTTACAGCCACCTGAAATAGTACTATTCAGTGTTGATCAAATCCCTAGTCCTATCTCCTTATTCTTTTCTTTAGGATTTTCTATACACGAGGCCTGAGAATCCAACGTGCAAGTTTATCCTTTTCATAGGTCAGATCTGATGTCTGCCACTCATAATTTCTTTTCTTGGGTCAGATTTGATGTCTGCCCATACCCCATTCTTATTTCAGTTTATTCATTTCCTGAAAACATTTTGAAAATAAAACATGAGCGCGAACGCCGGTGAATACAATTATCTTGACATTAAAATCATTTGACACAAACAAGTATTAATTTTATAATCACAACTTTATGTTCAATCCACACATTCAGCAGGCCTGTCCTGTTCAATCGCACCACAGTATACACTGGCGTCATGTCTTATAACAATGGAAAAGTTTGCCTCTAAAGTTGTTATAAGACAAGCATGAGCCGTAATTCGGAAATTTCACCCAAGACTCGTGTATCCCTCGCAAGTTTTACGCATACCTATGGCCTGAATGCTTTGTTTGTAGAAGAACGTTGAGCATTATTCCCTTAACCTTTATTGGGCCATTTTCGTAAAAGTAAATATTTGACATAAGTTTTCAGAGAGATAAAGTATTCACCTTGACTTATAGGAATGAGCCTCTAAGTTGAAAGCTTATAGACTATCTTCTTGACTTGATTTTTCTAGCGTCTTTGACCTTTCTACGAGCGTTTCTTCCTACACCGGGCATTATAACGAGCGGGAGTCGAGCCGGGATCGTCGGGAATGAGCTAAGGAAGTTCTGAGACAAAAAATGGAAGTGAAGATCTAGTATGGGATGAGAGAATGGACTGAACTCGATCAACTATTTATAGGGCAAGTCCTGAGATCGTGACAGACCGTTACAGATGGTGACGGTCTGTTACCAGACTAGGGTTCGCGAGTCATCAGACACGTGTCGCCCTCTGGTCAATTTGAGTCGTGACGGTCCGTTACGGAGTTTATACGTGGAGCATCAGGGTGAGTCTGGGGCCGTTACGGACCGTTACCAGGCGTGACGGTCCGTTATAGGGTTTCCATGCGTCATATTTTGAAGACGAGTCACTGGACATGTGGCAAGCTAACAGGGTTCGCGTGCCCAGCCCGTAACGGACCGTTACCGTTGAATTTTCATGTTTTTCACTTTTTGAACCTTGATCTATAGGTTATTTACACTTATAGTCCTTGTGGTTTGTACTTTAGTTAAATCTTGGACATTTTTGTGGCAGGTGTTACACTTTCTCATTCTCCGCTCAACAGGAAGCTCTAGTAACGATCTCAGATCAATGTGAAAGCCTTGGGACTCGGGTTTGAAGCTTTCTCTCTCTACTCTCTCTCTACTCTCTCTCTACTCTCTCTCTAGAACTTGAAAGTGAAGAAGATGAAATGAGGGAGGAGGGTAGCGGCTGGGGCTTGTAATCCCTCCCTCTTTCCTCCTTTATTCGGCCCAAGCCCGATCCCATTGAGACCATCCACATTTTCCTTCCCTTTATTTATTTTCGAGGCCCGTTTACTTTCACTTAATATTATTTTCAACCTTTGACGCCTTCTATTATTTTCGGGATGTTACAAGTCTACCCCTCTTATTAGAGGTTTCGTCCTCGAAACCTTTCATAGGTCAAACATCTGAGGGTACAACTCCCTCAGTTCCGACTCAGTTTCCCACGTGGCTTCTGATCCTTTTCGATGTTTCCATTGAACTTTGACCAGTGGAATAATTTTATTGTGTAGTCGCTTCTCTTTTCTGTCTAAGATTGCTACGGGTTCCTCAATATAGTTAAGCTTGTTGTCCACCTCGATGTCATCGAGTGGAACATGTGCCGGTTCGTCAGCTAGGCACTTTCGCAAATGCGACACGTGAAAAGTAGGATGGATTCCACTCAATTCTTCAGGAAGATCCAAACGATACGCTACTTCCCCAACTCGTGCTACAATTTTAAACGGTCCGACAAACCTTGGACTTAGCTTTCCCCTTTTCCGGAATTAGATTATCCCTTTCCAAGGAGACACTTTCAATAATACCTTGTCCCCAACCTGAAACTCAAGATCTCTTCTTTTCTTATATGCGTAAGATTTTTGTATATCTTTAGCGGCTTTCATTCATGCTTTGATTTGGTCAAATTTTTCGGAAGTTGACTTGACTACATCTTGGCGTGCGAAGCCTTTCTGCCCAATTTCTCCCCAACAAATGGGCGTCTGACACTTCCTTCCATATAGCATCTCATAAGGCGGCATTCCAATGGTCACATGATAACTGTTGTTGTAAGAAAACTCCACCAGTGGTAAGTGGCTAACCCAACTACCGCCGAAGTCAATGATACATGCCCGTAGCATGTCATCAAGAGTTTGGATAGTCCTTTCAGATTGACCATCGGTTTGCGGGTGGTAAGCTGTGCTGATATTAAGTCTCGTACCCATTGCCTCATGGAATCTCTTCCAGAACCTCGATGTGAATCGCGTGTCTCGGTCCGACACAATGGACAAGGGCATGCCGTGTTTGGCCACAATCTCGTTGATGAACAATTCTGCTAGCTTCTCGGACGAGTAAGTCTCACGTATAAGCAAGAAGTGAGCGCTCTTCGTTAGTCTATCCACAATTACCCATATAACATCATAACCTTTAGCTGTACATGGTAGCTTGGTTATGAAATCCATGGTAATGTGTTCCCACTTCCACTCAGGAATGAACAAAGGTTACATATTTCCACACGGTTTCTGGTGCTCGGCCTTCACCTGAGAGAAAGTTAGGCATTTGATCACATAATCGGTTACATCGTTCTTCATGTCGTGCCACTAGTATTCTTTCTTCAAATCATGGTACATCTTGTTGGTGCCAGGATGGATAGAGTAGCGAGACTTGTGAGCCTCGTCGAGGATTTTGACTCTGAGTTCGCCACCCTTGGGTATCCACATCCTCCCGGACCGTGTTCGTACTCCATAAGCATTAGTTTCTAGCTTTTCCTGCTGACCCACTATCCTTTCCCTCTTGACATTTTCCTCTTTCAATGCTTCATCTTGGGCACGTTCTATTTCTGTCATAAGATCCGGAGTTACGACCAATTGATATGCTTTCACCTCGATAGGAGTTGTCATCTCCTTTCCACTCAAGGCTGCCACCACATTTTCCTTTCCAGGGTGGTAAAGGATTTCACAGTCATAGTTTTTCAACAATTCTAACCACCGCTGTTGCCTCATGTTCAACTCTTTTTGCTCGAAGAAATACTTCAAGCTTTTGTTTACTCTATAGAGATAATGTCTCCAAATCTTTAAGGCAAAGACAGCTGCCGCGAGCTCAAGGTCGTGAGTCGGGTAGCTGACTTTGTGAGTCTTTAACTGTCATGATGCATACGCAATCACCTTTCCTCGTTGCATGAGCACACAGCCTAACCCCTGACCTGAAGTGTCGGAATACACCACTAGGTCCTCGTTACCATCGGGTAGTGTCAGTACTGGTGCTTGGGTCAACCTCTTCTTTAATTCTTCGAATGCATTGGTGTGGGCCTGGCCCCATTCATACTTTACTTCCTTTAGGGTCAATTTGGTTAAGGGTGAGGCTAGCTTGGAGAATTTTTGTATAAACCACCTGTAGTAGCCTGCCAAACCTAGAAAACTTTGTACATCCGTTGGTGTTCTTGGAATTTCCCAATTCCACATTGCATCAATCTTTGCTGGGTCTACCATGATGCCTTCTGCTTTAATCACATGACATAGCACTTCCTTTAGCCAGAACACGCATTTTGAAAATTTAGCATATAGATTCTCTGTCTTTAGTGTGTCCAGAACTTCTCGCAAATAACATGCATGATCACCTTCGCTCTTAGAGTATACTAATATATCGTCGATGAAGACTATTACTGACCGGTCTAACATTGGTCAACACACTCTGTTCATCATATCCATGAATGATGCGGGAGCATTTGTCAATCCAAAGGACTTTACACGAAACTCGTAGTGTCCATACCGCGTCCGGCATGCGGTTTTGGGTATGTCTTCCTCTCGTACTTTTAGTTGATGATAACCTAACCGCAGGTTGATTTTCGAGAACCATTTGACGCCTAGCGGTTGGTCGAACAGATCGTCGATCCTGGGTAGCGGGTACTTGTTCTTCACAGTTCTTTCGTTCAATTCTCTGTAATCGATGCCTCATGGCACCATCCTTCTTTTTGACAAACAACACCGGAGGATCCCAAGGTGAAATGCAAGGTCAGATAAATACCTTTTCTTAAAGTTCTTCCAGTTGGGTAATCAGCTCTTTCATCTCAAGTGGCGCTAGTCGGTAAAGTACTTTGGCAACGGGCTGGGAACCTGGCATTAAATCTATTTGAAATTCCATTTCCCGATGAGGCGGAAATCCAGGCAATTCCTCAGGGAACACTTCCGGATAATGGCAAACCACAGGTACTTCGCTTAACTCTTTCACTTTCACGTCTCTGTCGATCACATAAGCCAAGTAAGTCTCTCAACCACGCCTCATATACTTTTTTGCTTTCATCATTGAGATTACATTGGTCAACTGGATGTCTTGTTCCCCGTATATCACGACCTCGCTGCCATCAGGAGCATTGAGCTGAATCACCAATGGTTTACACACAATACGGGCTTCATTGATAGCTAACCAATCAATTCCCAATACTACATCGAATCCCCCTAAGGCTATAACGAATAATTTAACCGGAAATCTATGGCCCTCTATCTTTATGGTAAGGTCGTCTACCAATTCTACCACTTTAGTGTTCCTACCCACAACAATCTCTACATTAAAGGCCCTTTCTATCTTGGAAGTTTTGTATTTCAATATTTTACAGAACGAGGAGGATATAAAACCTTTACTAGCACCCGAATCAAACATAATAGAAACAAAGGCGTGGTCGATGATGAAAGTATCTGACACCACGTTGGGATCTCCCCTTGCTTCCTCCTATGTCAGGGCATAGGCTCTGGTCCTCGCTCCCCCTTTCTCAACCTCCTTTGCCTTTTCATTGTTTACTTCCCTAGGCTTGCGACAGTCACTGGAGATAAGACCTGACTCCTTCTCCGCTCAACAAGAAGCTCTATTAACGATCTCAGATCAATGTGACGGCCTTGGGACTCAGGTTCGAAGATTTCTCTCTCTACACTCTCTCTCTAGAACTTGAAAGTGAAGAAGATGAAGTAAGGGAGGAGGGTGGCGGTTGGGGCTTGTAATCCCTCCCTCTTCATCCCTTATTATGCCCAAGCCCGATCCCATTGAGCCCATCCACGTTTTTCCTTCCCTTTATTTTTTTACGAGTCCCGTTTTCTTTCACTTAACATTATTTCCGACCTTTGACGCCTTCTATTATTTTCGGGATGTTACAAGGGGACTTAATTCGATGCTGATTTGATTCATATAACTAATATATGATAGCTATTTCCATGATAAAAAAAATGATTTGCATGTTTTCTCCCGAAAACAGTATAAAAATAGTGTTAAAATAGTGAAACTCACCTGATACGCGAGTAGTCAGTACAATAAATGTGTATGTAGCAAACACTCGAAAATAAACCGACCTATTCGAGTCCTAAAACGTTTAGGACTATTAGTTCTATGAAATTTTTATACTTGATTATGTGACCAATTCACCCAACTCGACTCATTATGAAACGTGTGTTTGTCTTTCAAATGTTGACCCGACGACACGTTGGTGACATGCTTTGACTCGATAAAATATATTTATCCTAAAAATAAATATAAACAATAATTAAAGTTACATGTATTCACGAATCCATATCTTCTTGAGTTTCCTTTGAGTTTAAGTCCAAGAAATAATATTAAAAGAAAACTCAACTCGAGTCGTAACTCGATTACTATGAAATATATAATTTCAACAAAACCATTTATGTATAACATCATTCTTTCAAAAATATACTTTATAAAACTAATCATGTTTACTAATCCAAAAGTCCATGCATCTTTCCAAACGATTTCAAAATAAACCTTTTATGACCAAATATTATCCAAGTATCCAAACACTACCCAAACTCAGGTTCACTAGCATCCATGGATCCATGCAATCACATAACTCAAGTGATTTATATCATCCAATGTTTTTATATGTTTACATATGTACTAAGAAATGCATTTCCATCATCAAAACCATTTTAGAGCTTAAAACTAGGTTTTATCTCAATAAAGTTTCCTTATTTAGAAAGTTGTTCTATTGACTTGCATGTAGCAAAAATGATCATCCAACACAAAAACGTACATACTTCCTATGTAAAAATACTCTTGTAATCCCAAATGTCACAAAATCCATGTTTAACCCAAAACCCGGTTTTGAAACCAATAAAGTTACTATAATAAGAAACACGATCCATCAACATGCATGTACTCAAAAATCACCAACAATCATGTACCAACATATTTTTGTAAGCAAAGTTTATAAAGATGTCATCTTTTAAGTTTTGTATCTTTTAAAACAAGTAAGATGGTTGGGTGGTGGGTTTTAACATAATCATCATAGGAAATGAAGTATTACATGAAAGAAGCTTACTTAATCAAGCAAGGTTTGAAATGAAGATGGAGAAGTGACGGATTACTCTTGCAAACACCTCAAATGCTCTTGAGGATACCTTGTAAATCCTTGGATTGCAACAAAAATCAACAAAAAGAGGGGGTATAGGTGGGTGGTGGTGGCGATGACTTCAATGGGGGAATGGGATTGGGTTTTTGCTCTTGAAATTTGTTAAGTGTAGTAAAGGGAGAGAGTGAGGGTTAAGGGTAGTATTTATAGGGTGAGAGGGGGAGTTTAGGAGGGATTTTTATAAATCTTGAAATCAAAGGAGAGGGGAGGGGGCTGAAAATCGGCTGGGGGGAGGGTGTTTGGAGGGTGTGGGTTGGGTGATAGGTGGTGATAATGGTGGCGTTTGAGTGTGGCATTGGTTTTGTGGTTTCTAAGTTGTAATGATGGGATTTTGTAATGATTAAGATCTTTTAAATTTGTTTTTCTTTTTCATTTTTTTAAATAAATAAAAGATGTAATATATATAATTGTATGGAGTAAAAAAATAATAGACTCTGTTGGTACACATCGCGGTATATTTGTACTGTGTTTTTGGCGGAACATGTTTTAGAAATACTCAAATAATTATTTTAAGCTTGAAATAATTAATCGCAGTATTACATAGAATTTTTATACTTCAAATCATACTTTGAATTATTCAACTTGAACGTCACCAATGTTCGTGTGTGTCTGGACGCGTGTGTGATCCGGTAATTCACCAAATTACAAATGCGTGATAATTAATGATCGGACTTTGCTGTGTATGAAATGAACTTAATTATTCTAAATTAAGCATGATATGCATGTAATTACGAAAATGACGGGGACGATTAATGACCTGAAATTGTTGGTTATCAAATATATGTTGGACAAGTATGCTCGAGTAACGACATTTGATAATACTACTAACGAGGTAAGATCCAAAGGGTTACACTTTAGGAAACGATTATGATCATTGGATATATTAATGTAACACCCCAATTTTAAAAAAATAGAAGTAGAAGGGTTAAAATGGTCATTTGATGAAAACCAAAGGGGTTAAATAACATTATGTTAAAGTATAAGGGGTTCAGTTGCAATTAACATAAAGTCCAAGGGCTGAAAATGAAAAATTGTGAAAAATGTACGGTGGCAGACCGCCACCAAAAAGGTTAGCGGTCCGCTACGTAGGGAGCAAGGGATCACTCAGGAGTAGCCACATGTCAGGTGACTAATCGCTAAAAACTGATGCGTGGAAGGCTGGTAGCGGACCATCATTGGGTCCTTAACGGTCTGTCACAATGAAGCATAGTGGTCTGCTACGTGCTTGCCAAGACAATAAAGCCGCCTTAAAGGGGTGGTGGACCACCACCCTATGTCTTAGCGGTCCGCCACGGACCCGTCGGGCACCACAAAAATAGTTGGACCTATTGAACGTTTTAGACACTCCCACATCACAAAACACCTTATAAAACACACACTTAGTCTGGGTAAGCGTGCCTAGAAGCCCCGGTTCACGTAGAGAAGTCCGGTTTCCAGTCTTTCAGCCCCAATGCGCAGTAGATAGTCCCGAGGTAAGGTTCTAACTAGTTCCTAATAACTTGGTTATTTCCACTAAGCTAGAAACTTGTGATTAAGAGATGTTATGATGGCTTAGGACCTTGATCCAAGTAGTTGTGCTGTTTACGTTAGCACGTAAAGATTGTTTGAAAGAGAAGAAAGTTAGAGGTGAGTTCTATGAGGCCCGTTTTAAATGTTTTACTTTAAATATTTTAGGCCGGTATGCATGCTAGAAAGATTTACATAAATGTTATATACATATTTAAAATAGCATTCATGTTGCAAGAGGTTATGTATGAAAAATGTTTAAATCTTAAAACTAAACTAACGGAGTACTCATGACATATTAAAGAAGTGTTGGGTAACCATCCGACCGGTATGTAGTTATCTGGCAAATATAATGTTCTGTCTAATGAAATAGTGGTGTATAAATCCCTCCTGGACCCGTCATTCTTTCCTGGGAACTTCTCTATTGGAGGTACTACTCTGGAAGGATAACCACTTTGTCTTATTTGATATACCATGGAGAAACCTTTACTAGGATTTAAGATAAAGACAAATATTGAAAGAAAGAGAAGGAGATAAAGAAAGAAAGAGATGAACACTTGTATTTTGGCATGGTTTCATAAAAGTAAATATTTTGAAATGGTTTTGACACGTAAAACGTTTTAGAACTTATCATGGTATGCCTAGATAAGTAATGGCAGAGAAGTTAGGGTTTTACCTTGACTTGGAAAGATCTTGACAATTATTGTCTTGACAAATAGTAAAGAGAAAGAGATATAGTTTTTGGCATGTTTTGCCATGTCAAATATTTTGACCATATTGGTCTGTAAAGAAAGGAAAGTTTGCCATGTCTGGCCAAATGCCACATAATATCTTGTAACTTAAGACGTAGAGATGTACTGCCTTCTTTTGTGGAATGTAGTATGGAAACCTTGTGCAAGGGTATGTATAAGTGGTGAAGACCGCTGGGAGGTTAACGTGACCTCAGAAAGACAAGTGTGCAAGTATAAAGTATTATTTTTGGGCAAGAAGTTAATGTGATGTTTTAAATTCGTGTCATATAAATCCATTTATGAATGAGACAGAGGTCAAAGATATTTTTGACTAAACACTTAGAACTCACCAGCTTAAGATGACATATGTTTAAGCATGTGTATGAGGTAAAAATGTAGCTTCTTGCAGTAAAGGTACGAGGCTAGAGTTGAGGCATCTGGTGGGCTATCTGGCATTCTCTAACGAACTGGCATTTGAATAGACGTATTTGTACCTTCTTCTGAATGTACATTAAACAAAGTTATGATATAAAATAGTGTTTTTAAAGTCTCCCGCTGTGTATGATCTATGTTTACTATATGTTCATGAGTAAATCCGACAAGTGGCTGGCATATCGGGTGAGCCGGGATGTTGGTGTCACAAGTTGGTATTAGAGCCTACAGTTTAAGAGATTTAGATACTTGTCCAAGTATCTAGACTTAAACTAAGATTAAGGGATAGTAAGAATACCAGTAGTGATGCCAGTCAAGTTAGCCTGATGCTAAGGATAGAGAAAGCAAAATGATAGGGATATTTAGTAGGAACATGATAGAGAGATAACTAGAGCACTAAAAGTGGCTTAAATGATTAATTTCGTCGTGGCCACAGTTATTAATATTTACAATACACTTGTGTTCTAGCTATCAATCCATCATACGAATACTAAAATACTCCATGTCTTTTGTAGAAATGGTTGGTAGAGGTAAAGGCAGAAGAGGAGGAAGGGTTAAACCCAATACTCCTAGAAGGCAGACGCGGTCTACCTCCAATGTCGAACCTAATATAGAACATGTTGAGAGAGAAGAGCGAGTAGAAGAGCCTGTGGTAGATCCACAACTTAAAAAAATCTTATAGACCTGTTGCCAAAGCATTAGACACGACTTTGCCAATTTTAATGACAAACCTAGAAGAGAATAGAAAGAAGCAAGATGAAACTCAACTGGTAGAAGAAATTAATAATGATAGAGATGAAGATGAATTTGATTACAATTATGAATCTGATGATTCATACGAGGTATTCAAAGACGGAAACCCTCCAAAGTTTGAAGGAACGAAGGATGCCACTGTTACTCATAAGTGGATAAGAGAAATAGAGCGGTGATCAAGATCAGTGAATGTAGAGATGATCAGAAGGTCAAGTATGCAGCTCACTCGTTTGTTTCAGAGGCTCTATGTTGGTGGGAAATTTTGGTCATAGCTTTGGGAGATAAAGTTATTGATCGGATGACTTGGGAGGAGATGAAAAGATTTATGATAGAGTAATTCTGTCCAGATAATGAGATGGACAAACTCGAGAGAGATTTTCTTAGATTGGAAGCTGGTTGTATGACTCATCGAGAATATACTACCAAATTTAATAGAATGGCTCGTCTGGTACCCCATTTAATAACCCCTGAATATGTACGCATCAAGCGGTACGTACAAGGTTTACCATCAGAGATACGGAGATTAGTGAAGACTTCAGATCTAAAAACCTATCGGCCAGCCGTGCAACTTGCTTCAACAATGTATGATGAAGTATTCAGTTCCCGCCCTATGGAATCAAAGAGATGGTCAGAATTTTCTAGAAATCAGAACAAGAAGAATGGAGGAGGGGGAGGAGGAAAGAAACAGGTACAAAGTGGTGGTTCTAAATGCACCAAATGTGGCAAACTACATACTGGAGAATGCAAGTATGGAACTAATATTTGCTACAGTTGTGGTAAGCCTGGGCATATAGCCACCAATTTCCTAAGTAAGTAAGGACTGAGCTGTTACAAGTGTGGAGAACTTGGACACCGAATCATATAATGCCCAACCTTGAAAATTTTAGCACCAGTAGTAATCAAGAATGGGAAGGAGAAAGAAGCCTCAAAGGCCAAGAGTAGGGCCTACACATTGACAACAGAAGAAGCAAAGGCATTGCCTGACGTAGTATCAGGTACATTTCTTGTTAATAACGTACCTGCTACTGTGTTATTTGACTCGGGAGCTAGTAGGAGTTTCATATCCTTAGATTTCTATCCTTCCTTAGCTAGACCTACCATAAGATTAAGTGAAACGTTTGAAGTCGAAACAACTATTGGAAAGACAATGAAAGTGGCAGAAGTCATTCAAGATTGTTTCATCAATCTTGAAGGACACAAATTCCCTATTAGATTATATCCTATAATCCTGGAAGGATTTAATATAGTCTTGGGAATGGACTGGTTGGCAGCAAACGATGCCCAAATCATTTTCAACAAGAAAGCAGTCCAGATGAAGACGACAATTGGATTACAATCCACGGTGATAAGATAAGATCAGTCGTTAGAATCATTTCTACGATGAAAGCCACGGAGTTTATGAGTCGAGGTAATGAGGCCTACTTGGCATACGTTATTGATTTCAAAGTGAAAACTAAGGAATTAAAAGACTTGCCAATGGTCTGTCACTTCCCTGATGTATTTCCTGAAGAATTACCAGGGATCCCTTCGGAAAGAGAAGTGGAGTTTAGAATCGACTTAGTGCCTGGTGCTAAGCCTGTAGCTAAGGCACGGTATCTATTAGCTCCATCAGAAATGAAGGAACTAATGTCACAACTGCAAGAGTTATTAGACAGAGGTTTCATTAGACCAAGTATCTCGCCTTGGGGTGATCCGATATTGTTCGTGAAGAAGAAGGATGGTAGTATGCGGATGTGCATAGACTACCGGGAGCTGAACAAGCTTACTATCAAGAATAAATATCCATTACCAAGGATCAATGACTTGTTCGATCAATTACAAGGAGCGAACTAGTTCTCCAAGATTAATCTAAGGTTGTGTTATCATCAACTGAAAGTTAGAGAGTAAGACATTTGAAAAACAACATTCCGTACATGATATGGACAATATGAGTTCTTAGTAATGTCATTTGGTTTGACTAATGCCCCTGCCGCATTCATGGATCTCATGAATAGGGTTTGTTGACCAATGTTAGACCGATCTGTGATCGTGTTCATGGATGATATTCTAATTTACTCTAAGAATGAAGGAGATCATGCATGTCATCTCAAGGAAGTGCTAGATACACTTAGAAAGGAAAAGTTGTATGCATAATTTTCCAAGTGTGTGTTTTGGCTCCGAGAAGTTAAGTTCTTGGTTCATGTGATAAAAACAGAAGGAATCCTTGTAGATCCTTCAAAGATAGAAACTGTAATGAAATGGAACCCGCCAAAGACGCCAACAGATATTCACACTTTCTTAGGTTTGGCTGGTTACTATAGAAGATTTATTCAGGTTTTTTCCAAGATTGCTACCCCATTGACAAAACTCACAAAGAAGGAGACAAAGTTTGTATGGGGAGCAGTGCAAGAAAATGCTTTTCAAAAAATAAAGGATAAATTAACTTAAGCTCCGATTTTGTCTTTACCGGAAGGGACAGAGGATCTGGTAGTTTACTCTGATGCTTCGTATCAGGGACTTGGGTGTGTATTAATGCAGATAGGAAAGGTTATAGCCTATGATTTACTAAAACTCAAACCCCATGAAGCTAACTACCCGACCCATGATTTAGAGTTAGCTGCTGTAGTATTTGCACTTAAAATATGGAGACACTATCATTACGGAGTTAAGTGCACAATCTACACGGATCAAAAAAGCTTAAAGTATTTCTTTGAGCAAAAAGATCTGAACATAAGGCAGCGAAGATGGTTAGAGCTGATAAAGGTTTATGATTGTGAAATCCTATATCACCCTGGAAAAGCCAATGTGGTGGCAGATGCTCTAAGCCGTAAGAAAGAGCATCCTCCTATCAGTGTGAAGTCATATAAGTTAGTTATAACTCTTGACTTTATGACACAGCTCAGGAATGTTCAAATAAACGCATTGAAAGCAGAGAATGTTAAGAAAGAAAGAATGGTTAGACAAGAAAAATACTTAGAAGAGAATGAGTATGGGTTTAAGATTCGATCCGACCGTATGTGGATACCACGTATGGGTGAATTCAGAGTTAAAGTTCTGAATGAAGCTCATAAGTCACGATATTCGATTCATTCGGGTACTACAAAAATGTACCAAGATCTACGCCAAGATTATTGGTGGCCCAGTATGAAATACGATGTCATGAAATATGTGGCTAAGTGCTTGACTTGTTCTCAAGTCCAAGCAGAACATCAAAAGCCTTATGGCAGGTTACAACCACTAGATATTCCAGAATGGAAGTGGGAAAATATCACTACGGACTTCATAACAAAGCTACCAAGAACAACTAAGGATTTTGATACCATATGGGTGATAGTTGATAGACTAACTAAGAGTGCTCACTTTTTACCGATACGTGAGACTTACTCTTCAGAAAGGTTAGCAGAGGCATTTATCAACGAAATTGTTTCACGGCATGGAGTGCCAGTTTCAATTGTATATGATAGAGACACACGTTTTACGTCGTGTTTCTGGAAGAAGTTCCATGAAGAAATGGGAACTAAGTTATAGATTAGCACGGCATATCACCCTCAAACAGACGGTCAAAGTGAAAGGACAATACGGACACTTGAGGATATGCTGCATGCTTGCATTATTGACTTCAGTGGAAGTTGGGATCATCATCTACCTTTGGTAGAATTCTCGTATAACAAAAGCTATCATGCAAGTATTGGCATGCCGCTATATGAGATGTTATACAGAAGGAAATGTAGAACTCCTATATGTTGGGGAGAGGTTGGACAGAAAGAATTAGGAAGTAAAGAGATTGTCCAAGCTACAGGAGTAAAGTTAGATCAGATTAAAACTCGTCTAAAAGATGCACAGGATAGACAAAATTCCTACGCAGATAAAAGGCGTAGACCAATAGAATTTCAAGTCGGAGATTACGTTCCGTTGAAAGTATCTTCGTGGAAAGGAATCATTAGATTCAGAAAGAGAGGGAAGTTAAGAGCAAGATTCATTGGACCATTTATGATTGTAGCTCGAGTAGGGAAGGTAACGTACAGAATAGAATTACCAGAATAGTTGAGTGGAATCCACTCAACCTTCCATGTATCGCACTTGCGAAAGTGTCTGGAAGACGAAACATCTCATGTACTAATGAATGATATAGAGGTAGACGAAAGATTGAATTATGTTGAAAAGGCAGTACCTATACTCGACTGGAAAGAAGAGAGATTACGAAATCAAGTAATCAAGCAAGTGAAAGTTCAATGGCAACATCGAAAGGGATCTGAAGCCATATGGGAAACAAAGGAAGAAATGAAGCAATCCTATCCCACGTATTCGAGTAAGTAATAGGTTTCGGGGACGAAACCTTTGTAAGGAGGGTAGATTTGTAACAACCCAATTTTAAAGAAATAGAAGTAGAAGGATTAAAATGGTCATTTGAAGAAAACCTATGGGGTTAAATGACATTATGTTAAAGTATAAGGGGTTAAGTTGCAATTAACTTAAAGTCCAAGGGCTGAAAATGAAAATTTGTGAAAAATGGACGGTGACAGACCGCCACCAGAAAGATTAGCGGTCCGCTACGTAGGGAGCAAGGGATCACTCAGGAGAAGCCACATGTCAGGTGACTAATCGCTAAAAACTGACGCGTGGAAGGTTGGTAGCGGACCGTCGTTGGGTCCTTAGCGGTCCGCCAAGCCGCAATAATCCTTAGTTGTCCGTCACAATGAAGCGTAAAGGTCCGCTACGTGCTCTCCAAGACAATAAAGCCGCCTTAAAGGGGTGGCAGACCGCCACCCTATGGACCAGTCGGGCACACTATAAATAGTTGAACCTATTGAACGGTTTTAGACACTCTCACACCACAAAACACCTTATAAAACACACACTTAGTCTCGGTAAGCATGCCCAGAAGCCCCAGTTCGCATAGAGAAGTCCGGTTTCCAGTCTTTCAGCCCAATACGCAGTAGATAGTCCCGAGGTAAGGTTCTAACTAGTTCCTAATAAATTGGTTATTTCCACTAAGCTAGGAACTTGTGATTAATAGATGTTATGATGGCTTAGGACCTTGATACAAGTCGTTTTGTTGTTTACGTTAGCACGTAAAGATTGTTTAAAAGAGAAGAAAGATAGAGGTGAGTTCTATGAGGCCCTTTCTAAATGTTTTACTTTAAATATTTTGGGCCGGTATGCATGCTAGAAAGATTTACATAAATGGTATATACATATTTAAAATAGCATTCATGTTGCAAGAGGTTATGTATGAAAAATGTTAAAATCTTAAAACTAAAGTAAAGGAGTACTCATTAAATATTAAAGACGTGTTGGGTAACCATCCGATCGGTTTGTAGTTATCTAGCAAACAGAATGTTCTGTCTAAGGAAAGAGTGGTTTATAAATCCCTCCTGGCCCCGTCATTCTTTCCTGGGAACATCTCTGTTGGATGTACTACTCTGGGAAGATTACCACCTTGTCTTCTTTGATATATCATGGATAAACCTTTACAAGGATTTAAGATAAAGACAGATATTGAAAGAAAGAGATAAAGAAAAAAAGAGATGAACACTTGTCTTTTGGCATGGTTTCATAAAAGTAAATATTTTGAAATGGTTTTGACACGTAAAACGTTTTAGAACTTATCATGGTATGCCCAGATAAGTAATGGAAGAGAAATCAGGGTTTTACCTTGACTTGCAGAGATCTTGACAATTATTGTCTTGATAAAGAGTAAAGAGAAAGAGATAGAGTTTTTGACAAGTTTTGCCATGTCAAATATTTTGACCATATTGGTCTATAAAGAAAGGAAAGTTTGCCATGTCTGGCCAAATGCCACATAATATCTTGCAACTTAAAACGTAGAGATGTACTGCCTACCTTTGTAGAATGTAGTATAGACACCTTGTGAAAGGGTATGTATAAGTGGTGATGACCGCTTGGAGTTTAACGTGACATCAGAAAGACAAGTGTGCAAGTATAAAGTATTATATTTGGGCAAGAAGTTAATTTGATGTTTTAAATGCATGTCATATAAATCCATTTATGAATGAGACAAAGGTCAAAGATATTTTTGACTAAACACTTAGAACTTTCCAGCGTAAGCTGACATATGTTTAAGCATGTGTATCAGGTAAAGATGTAGCTTCTTGCAGTAAAGGTACGAGGCTAGAGTAGAGGCATCTGGTGGGCTATCTGGCATTCTCTAATGAACTGGCATTAGAATAGACGTATTTGTACCTTCTTTTGAATGTACATTAAACAAAGTTATGATATAAAATAGTGTTTTTAAAGTCTTCCGTTGTGTATGATCTCTGTTTACTATATGTTCATGAGTGAATCCGACAAGTGGCCGGCATCTCGGGTGAGCCGGGATGTGGGTGTCACAAGTTGGTATCAGAGCCTATAGTTTAAGAGATTTAGATACTTGTCCAAGTATCTAGACTTAAACTAAGATTAAGGGATAGTAAGAATACTAGTAGTGATGCAAGTCAAGATAGCCTGATGCTAAGGATAGAGAAAGGAAAATGATAGGGATATTTAGTAGGAACATGATAGAAGGATAACTAGAGCACCAAAAGTGTTGTAAATGATTAATTTCGTCGTGGCCACAGTTATTAATATCTACAATACACTTGTGTTCTAGCTATCAATCCATCATGCGAATACTAAAATACTCTATGTCTTTTGTAGAAATGGTTGGTAGAGGTAGAGGTAGAGGCAGAAGAGGAGGAAGGGTTAAACCTAATACTCCTAGAAGGCAGATGTGGGTGTCACTATTAATAGTTAATATATTCCATTAAACGAATATAATGAAATGCGAGATAGTTATTTATGAAATATAAATCTGGACGAACGGATACGATTGGATGTAATGATTATTTATGAAATAATAATTATTATTTTGTCACACCCCGCCGAAGGCGGAAACACGGAGTGGGACTAGTATATCGCATTGAACACAAGTACAATAGAAACTAAAAGGAAAATTGTACATTAAATTGAACCATACTTCTAACGAAAGTACAAATACATGAAAATCCCGAATCAATACAAAGTGTCTAAAAAGGCCCGACTACAACCAAAGGTACACAATAATTATTCTTCCCAAAAGCAAGTCTTTTAAAGCTCATGATCCCCATAACTGTTTACCTGAAAAACTTGTTTCGAAAACAGGTTAACTATAAAAATAGTTGATGAGTATGCAGGTTTTGCGACTCAATAAGAAAAAGTAAGTAATCTTAAAATTTAAAGGTAATCATCCGCAGATGATCATGTACACGTGTTAAGATTTTATTACCCTAAGCCACAATCAAAACAATCAGACTAGTTGTTTGCCCCTGCAGGAATCTAGGTGTCAAATGCGAACACCTACTATGGCTAATTATGCGCCCAATTGACCCTACAAGTTTGGTTGGCGCGACCAATCTTGAGCGGGGTGTCAACCCAAATAGTACTATTCACAATTCCCATCGACTATGATAGTTAATTGATTGCGTTAAAGTGGGGACTTAAGTGCATTTACAATTAAACCCAGGTAATCCAAATCCCATGTAACAACATATAGTGTGTGAAACAATTTTCCCCCCGTAAAACAGTAAAAATGATAAGTGGGGCCGCGAAACTCACCTAAACTTCGGTGAATCGCCTATAAACGAAAAATCCACAAACTCCTGAAAACTGGTAGCATACACGTGTCCTACTAATCAAGTGGACATATAAATGCATTTAGGGCAACCTAAATTATATAACCGAGTCTACGACTCAAACGTGGCTATGCAACCTGTTGCAAAGCAAAACCCGTGTATACATGTGTTTAATCCGTTTTAAAAGTTATGAAAACCAAAGTACCTTTTCGTGACTTTAAAAATCATAAGTTTACAAAATTATAGAGTGTTTATATATATATATATATACACAAATATCTATATTTTTTAGAAAAGTTAAAGTCTCGAAACTTGTTTATTCAAAAATACACGTTCGCGCGTAAAATGCGGTTACCGACGGAATGTCCGTCTTACTTAAAAATAAAAGTTTGTGTATGAGGTTAGCTTCCAATTTTTATCAACCCAATAAGTCAAAATTATATATAAAAACTTTTCTACCCAAAACGTATATTTTTATACAAACACTTTTCATACTTCTAACCAACAAAAAATGCAATTTTATAAACTTTTATAATGCCAAAAATATAAAAATGTATCATAACAGATTGTTGATACCCAAATTTTTGGAAGCTAACACATATAAAAAAAACCAGTAAAACATTTGTTGGTCTAAAAATAAATATATTACTTCCAATATTTATTCCACGTGTACCGGGGTCGGGTTTATAACCAATAACCACTCAAAATACCAAATATCTCAATACTAAATGCATTTGTGATCAATTTCCAACCAATGACTCATAAAACTATTTTATAAACAAACCAAAGCTTAACGGGTTTAGTTTATACCTTCCGTATAAATGGTTTATGTACGCGAAACTACCCGTTTCTCAAATGCAATACGAATCAAAACTATCATTAGGTTCGTTTTTGTTTCCCGAGCATTTATCTATCCTGAAAATTGACATGCAATCTCGTTTGGATGGCTATGCAACCCGATCAATTTCCTGTTTTCGATCCCAGAAACTGTTACGATCTATTCGTATTCAAAAATATAATTCCCGTCATCTGGTCCGAATTTCCTTCAGTAAAAACGTTAATATGTATGTTAGGAAGCTACAACCCGAAAATCGCCACGATCCAACGGTTGGATCTTCGGGAATCGACGATTCTTTAAGACCTAGTTTTCCAAATCCGAAAATACGACCAGTCGAGTTTGAGGTTATAAAAAGCATACCTTGGACCTATGATCAAAAATTCCTCAAGAGGGAATGTGCGTTTATGTGTTGGGAACCATATAACTGAAAATCATGCAATTCTAACGGTCGGATCTTCGGGAATTGTCCGATCTTTGAGACTACGCATGAAACAACATTTAGGACAGATTCATTTTTGACCTTTTTAGAAAATTTAAGCAAGGGTTTAGGGAAATATGAGCTTACCATTGTGTTCGTAGAGTCAAGAAATGGTTCCTGGAGAAAACCCCCGGACCACCGTGGACCGCCGTCGGCCGCCATCGGACCACTGCCGGAACACCATCAGCTCTAGCCCCCTCTTTCTCTAACTTTTTCTGAAAAAGTTTGCAAATGAGCTAGTGGAGATGGAGTTGGGGTATTTATAGCCCCCGTGGTCTCCGATCACGTGTTGGTTTTTCGCTTAAACGAACCCGATAAAAATAACTATTTTATTTTTCCCAAAAATAACTTAATAAATTTATTGTTTTCCCCCGGGTCCTTGCGTCTCGTAAATGTATATTCTTTCGGTTTTAAATTATAATTTTACGATACCTCTCGACTCGGGTGTTAACGCGTGTAGAACCGAATTTGATCAAATCTTTGACATTATAACACCCAAAAAAATCTTGCTATTATTTATCGTTCACTAACGAGTTCCTTTCATTTAAAAGTATATTTCAACATAATAATATTGATGTGTTGTGAATGTATATATATAAATTACTATACCAAGTTTTAAATTAAGAAATGGAATCACGACTAATTGATACGCTTACGGTAATTGTACCGGTCGCGTGTAGCAAAGATAGCAAGCCCGAGTTATCGAACCGTGGACACAAAAGGCGGCGGCCCTCGATACTAAACCTCTATTGACTCCTAACCGATGTAAAACAAGTGAAGATTTTCTTTTTGTAATTTTAAAACATGCAAATTAAACTAAACCAACTGAAACACTGACTCGACTCAAAAACTGAAAAGACACGACAAAATCTAGACACGAGAATAGATGAAAACAAGGACGAGACACTAGAAAGACCAAACTAATCAAGATACGAAACAAAGACCAATTATGAGACAGACACTACCTAGACCAGGAATCCTATTGACTGATTCAACTGCTTTCGGATAAACTGACTGTATGACACCGGTTCTAAAGATAGATTGACTCAGGAATCACTAAGACACGCATGATCTCCTCTCAGACTCACCTACACACCTTAACTATCCTAAGGGTCGGGTTAAGCTCATCGGCAAGGAATTGGATCTCCTCTCAGACTCACCAAGACCTAGAACACCACGTACTCGACAACGGTTTCACCTCTCAGTCTCAACTGCTCTATACTCACAGGCTATCCTAGACAGACCTAAGAGCAAGGAGTAAACTCCCAAAATATTGTTTATGACACGGAATAGCAAGTGATAAAGACAACTCGGATAACTCACTCTCGTGCAATTGCTACCCAAACCGCCAAACCAAGAGACAACCCGACAACATATCTCCTCTCGGACTCAAGATTGGTAAAATACTGATTTTTATGACCACACAAACCTGCTACAACGACTTGCCTAATCGTCTAGTTCACAAACACAAAGTAAATGACCCGAAATCTTACCCGAAACACACAAAGCAATCAAATAATGTCTCAAGTGCAGAAATTTTATGCAAGATCAGTAGCAAATCAATATTCAAACACATTCATAAACATCAAATCAGAATTCTTTACAATACCATTCGTCATACGATCGATAAACAACCCGAAAACAATCAAACCTAGTCAATATTCATCCTAATCTAGGTAGCAACGAGTTTAGCTACTCATAATACTGAGAAATAATCCAAAATAGACTGAAAACATAGTTTAAACTCGAAACACATGGAAATAGAAGAAACCGAATGACAAAAACGCGAATTACAAACCGAAAAACAATCCTCAAGAGCAATCCAAATGATCCCAAGGCTCCTAGTTCGTCCAAGAAGCTCCTCTACTCTCTACCAGCCGCAAACAATCGATAGATGCCAACAAGAATTGACCAAAACCTTTAAAATGGCTGAATTAAGTCTTTTTGGCCCGTCAAGTTCGTAGGTGGTGACGGTCCGTCACCACCCATGACGGTCCGTCACAGGGCTAATGATTCATTAATATTAAATTCCCGGATGTGACCTCTGGCGGCTGGTCGTGACGGTCCGTGACGGTCTTGAAATACCAATTCTTTGATAATTTTCTTCCAAATCCTTTCCGCTTCTTTCCGGCCCGGTTTTTCATCAAAATTCTTCGGTTTATCATCTAAACCGGCATATTCAACAAAAATATTATTAAGTACCAATTTCCTTAGATTTTGACTGATAAAACCGAGTAAAATTGGTTAAAACAAGTATAAAAACATATGTGTTTTAGAACACATCAAATAGTCTCACACTTGAAGTTTGCTTGTCCCTAAGCAAAGCCCCAAACAGTACATCTAACTCAGTAATCACATAAATACAAGAACCTCAAGCTAAAGTTAGAAACATGCCACGAAATCCAATAACAATGAATGACTCCCCAAGATTTACAACGGTCAATAGATTTACAATTCAACCAGTCTAGATGGGATCTAACTTTTTGAAAACATGGGCTTACCTATTCAAGATTCGCTTTCTTTCAAGCTCTAACCGTGCACGAATCGTACCCCTCACAAGAGTTCTCTCCACTCGGTTTATTTCTGTGACTAGCAAATATTTTTCCAGTTCCTATTCTAACTCTCAGGCCTACCGATGAAATGCCTAAGTCATAATCTTGAGAATCAATCAAATCTCCACCCGAATGTGAAGACAAACACATAGATCAGAAAGGTCTTTAACTGGGTTATAATATTAGGCTAGGGTTCAGGGTACGGATAGGGAATTTTAAGTGGCTAAGGTGAAACCAGTCCGGACTAAAGAAATCACGCAAATAAGAAACATACTAACTAAAAGAAACTAGACTAAATCATGAGAATCTTTGATTCTCACACTTGTTCTTTTGAAACACTCTATTTTTGTGGTTTTCTCATAACTTTTCTATTGAATTTAATTCTTTACACCATCTTTTTTTTAACATCAATAAACTATCAACTGCACTTTTTCTTTTTTTATTTTTCTTGCTATCACTAATTACACAACTAAATCAATTCGGACCAGTGACACGTATTAAGATAATCAAGTTCTAACCAGACAAATCATGCAGGTAAAACACACATCAAACGAAAAACAGTCAATATAAAATGAATAAGAAAAGGCTCAAACTCTCACTAAAGTGTGTGGAATCGGGTTACCGATACAAGTCATGCACAATTATCACCGTCTAGTCTGCTAAACTCTCCTAGGCACCCCAAATGATTTTATTACTGAAAAGGAAACTAGTTGAAAACACTTAATCCCGAATACTTTGAGAATACCGCGTTAAGGAAACGCAAACCCACACCCTACCCGCTTAAAATTCTTGGTTTACATCGCACAAAAACAGGTCTTTTGTGTGTCCGGATATAAAAATAGTATGTGAAGCTCTCGGGACTTGCAAAAACAATCAACTCTTTTTGATTTTCTTCAAAAAAAAAATTAAATTTTTTTTTTTACAATTTTATTGGTTTTCTGATTTTTTGTATTTTTATTTTTATTTTAGCTAAATCTACTAAATACCCCCCATCCTCACACTTGAAATGCACATTGTCCCTAATGTGTTCGGAAGAAAGATAAAAAGAAACTAAAAATAAAAAAGAACTAAAACAGAAAATAAAAATAAAGCATAAATGAAAATCAAACTCCCCTGGTGATGATGGTACTCATACGCGTGTGGAATATTCTGACTGTCAAGTTCAACGCCGTCAATCATTCTGTACATGATACTACACAACCAATCATCAAACATCTAATAGATATACGAAAACTGAAATACATACGATAATTTACATAATACAAGGAAGTAAAACTATACAACAAGCCTACCGTTCAGAATACAGTACCTGAATACAAAAGCTAACTACAAATACAGCGATAAGTACAAATACAAAAGAAGTAAACAAAATACATAAACAGTAAAGTACAAAGGAAATAAGTACAAATAACAAACCCGATCTACGGTGGTGGCGGCTGCTGAGCAGGAGGGATGTGTAGGAAATACAAATGATTTGTAATGCATGCAAGTCCCGGCAATTCCTATTATGCAAATAATGATCTATAACATCATGTCCTACCCGAAAAAGATGACTTAGTTTCCCCTATCAACTTAGAACAAATACACATGCACTGGCACGCGTCATGATAAATCTCGTATTTCTGCTTACATTATTTCCCGTTATAACTCATATTTATCCGCCTTATCTAAAATATCATTGTCTTTTCTTATGGTGTTAGAATACCTCCTCGACGTGCAAACTCTAGCACTTCCAACCCGGATCTTGCTATTCTCCTTGCCCAGCTAGTAGGGCAAATGACCCAAGCAAACAACAACAGTGACGGGTCTCACAACATCCAAGGGAACGGTGGTACCAACCCGCCTCATTGCACGTTTAAGCACTTTAACTCGTGCAATCCTACTAAATTCTTCGGAACTGAAGGTGCTACCGGCCTACTTCAATGGTTTGAGAGCATGGAAAGCACATTCCTAAACAGCGACTGTCCCGATAATCTTCGGGTTCGTTATGCCACAAGTGTACTCCAAAAGAGAGCCCTCACCTGGTGGAACGGTGAGAAACGCACTCGTGGTGCTGAGGTTGCTACAACCATATCATGGGATGATCTGAAAAACGCCATGACTGATGAATTCTGTCCTCGGAATGAAATGAGGAAGCTCGAGGCTGAGTTTTGGGATCTTGCCCAAGACAGCGGGGATAACCTGGCTTACACCACCCGGTTCCAAGAACTAAGTCTATTGGTGCCTCACATGATCACTCTCCTCGCTCGGGGAATTGAAAAATACATAGGCGGCCTGCCTATGCAAATTCAAGATGCTGTGCTAGGAAGCAATCCTCCTACTCTTGAAGCTGCTATCCGTCTATCTGCTACACTATCCGACAACCAAGTCAAAGCCGGAACCTTATCAAGAAAGGGTTCCAAGAAGGTTGTGTCTACTCTTGCGGCCGTCAAAGATGTAAAACCCGAGTCTTCTAACCGCAACAAGAAACGAAAGGGTCGAAACTTCGCAGCCGTAACTCCCGCTGTGCCTGCTATTCAAGCGGCCCCTTTGGGTCAAAACCCGAAAACTTATCAGGGCCCGAATCCCCAATGCCAGACTTGCAAGTACCATCATCCTGCCAACCTACCATGCCGATTGTGCTCAAGCTGCGAGCGATATGGACATGTGGTCACTACTTGCCGTACCCGTCCTCCCGTCCATCAAGCTGCTCCAGCCAACCGTCCCGTCTATCCGGCACCTCCCAATGGCCGGGCATGTTATGAATGTGGAGATCCAAACCATTTCCGTGATCTATGCCCAAAACTTCATCATCAAGGTGGTCCTCAAGGACGAGCGTTTAACATAAACGCTAATGAGGCTCAAGCAAACAACGACGTGATAAACGGTACGTTTCTTGTAAACAATCATTATGCATCTGTTTTATTTGATACCAGAGCCAATAGGAGTTTTGTGTCTCTTACCTTTGAAACTCGACTTGCTAAACAAAGAACGAAACTTGACAATTCTTATTCCGTGGAGATAGCAAACGGAAAATCTATTACTATAAACTCTGTTATCCGCGACTGCAATCTCGAGCTTAATAATCATGAATTCTCTGTTGATTTCCTTCCAATGCAATTGGGAAGCTTTGATATTATAATTGGCATGGACTGGCTATCCAAGCACCATGTCGAGGTTGTTTGCTACGAAAAGTGTATTCGTATACCTCTCTCTTCGGGCGACACGTTAGTTATTTTCGGTGAAAAACCGTGCCGTGGTCTTCAAATCATGTCTTGCACATTGGCACAAAAGTACTTGCGGAAAAAGTACGTTGCCTTCTTGGCCCACATAGTTGACACAAAAGACAAGGGTAAGAAATTGCAAGACATTCCAATCATCCGAGATTTTCCCGAGGTATTCCCCGAGGATTTACCTGGTCTTCCTCCTCCTAGACAAGTGGAGTTTCGTATCGACCTTGTGCTCGGGGCAACTCCCGTGGCAAAAGCCCCCTATCGTCTTGCACCTTCCGAAATGCAAGAGCTTGCAAGTCAATTACAAGAACTCTCATCCAAAGGATTCATCCGCCCAAGCCATTCACCTTGGGGTGCTCCCGTGCTGTTTGTAAAGAAAAAGGATGGATCATTATGTGCATTGATTATCGTGAGCTCAACAAACTTACAATTAAGAACCGATATCCTTTACCCCGTATCGACGACCTTTTCGATCAGCTTCAAGGTTCAACATGTTTCTCCAAGATTAACCTTCGTTCCGGATACCATCAATTTCGTGTTCTCGATGAAGACATTCCGAAGACTGCCTTTCGAA
Organism: Smallanthus sonchifolius; assembly: GCA_023525975.1. Lineage (NCBI taxonomy): Eukaryota > Viridiplantae > Streptophyta > Magnoliopsida > Asterales > Asteraceae > Smallanthus > Smallanthus sonchifolius. The sequence continues at coordinate 19,633,260 of CM042033.1, forward strand.
CTAGATATGGTCACTACGAGTTCGTCATGCCCTTCGGTTTGACTAATGCACCTGCGGTCTTCATGGACCTCATGAACCGTGTGTGCAAACCTTATTTGGACAAGTTCGTGATCGTTTTCATTGACGACATTCTCATCTATTCTAAAATGAAAGCGGAACATGAACAACATCTTCGTTTGATTTTGGAACTCTTGAAGAAAGAACAACTATACGCCAAGTTCTCCAAGTGTGAATTCTGGCTAAAAGAGGTTCAATTTTTGGGTCACATAGTCAACGATAAGGGGATTCATGTGGACCCAGCAAAGATCGAGGCGGTAAAGAATTGGAGTACTCCTAAGACTCCTACCGAGATTCGTTCATTTCTTGGACTAGCAGGTTACTACCGCCGTTTCATTTCAAATTTCTCCAAGATTGCGGTCCCGCTCACTGCCTTGACTCACAAAGGTAAGCACTACGAGTGGGGACCCAAACAAGAGGAAGCTTTCCAAACGCTAAAGCACAAGCTCTGCAATGCTCCTATTCTAACTCTTCCTAGTGGTAATGACGACTTTGTCGTTTAAGGTCTTGGTTGTGTTCTTATGCAACGAGGTCAAGTAATTGCATACGCATCACGTCAACTCAAAGTCCATGAGAAGAACTATACGACCCATGACCTCGAGCTTGGTGCTGTCGTTTTCGCCTTGAAAATTTGGAGACACTATCTATATGGCACCAAATGCGTGATTTTCACCGACCACAAAAGTCTCCAACATATTTTCAATAAAAAAGAGCTTAATATGAGACAACGACGATGGGTTGAACTTCTTAACGACTACGACTGCGAGATTCGCTACCACCCCGGCAAAGCAAACGTTGTAGCCGACGCCTTGAGTCGTAAGGACCGTATCATGCTTCATAGTGTTTATATCCATAATGATATCCAAGCCCGTATTCTCAAAGCACAACACACCTCGGTTACCGAGGGAAACATGTATCAAGAGATGGCATGTGGCGTAGAACTCTTTCTAGAAACCAAGGCCAACGGTCTATTGTATTACTTGGACCGTATATGGGTTCCCGATCGCGACGATCTTCGTATATTTTTGATGAACGAGTCCCACAAAACTCGTTATTCGGTACATCCCGGAGCTGATAAGATGTACATGGGTCTCCGTCAGCAATATTGGTGGCCCGACATGAAAAAGGATATTGCCCTCTTTGTGGCAAAATGCCTAACTTGTTCTAAAGTGAAGGCCGAACACCAAAAGCCTTCCGGACTCCTCGAACAACCTGAAATTCCCGTGTGGAAGTGGGAGAACCTTGCTATGGACTTCATCACCAAACTTCCACGCACTTCTAGTGGGCACGATAGTATCTGGGTTATTATCGACCGACTTACAAAGTCTGCTCATTTCTTGCCTATTCGTGAGGACTATCGAGTCGAGAAATTGGCTCGAATCTACATTGATGAGATCGTAAGTCTTCACGGGATCCCTTTGAACATCATCTCCGATCGTGATTCGCGTTTTACTTCCCGATTTTGGCAATCACTACAATCAGCACTTGGTACTCGTTTGGATTTAAGTACGGCCTACCATCCTCAAACTGATGGACAAACCGAGCGAACAATCCAAACTCTCGAGGATATGCTTAGAGCTTGTGTCATTGACTTTGGTGGCAGTTGGGATTCTCACCTACCACTGATTGAATTCTCCTACAACAACAGCTATCACACAAGTATTAACATGGCACCGTTTGAAGCTCTTTATGGACGAAAATGTCGTTCACCAATTTGTTGGAATGAAATTGGCGAAGCACAAATCACCGGTCCCGAACTTATCCAAGAAACCATCGATAAAGTCTCTCTTATCCGTGACAACATTCGGGTAGCAAGAAGTCGGCAAAAGAGCTATGCCGACAAGCGACGGAAACCCTTGGAATTTCAAGTTGGAGATATGGTCCTTCTAAAGGTATCACCTTGGAAAGGCGTAATCCGATTTGGAAAGAAAGGAAAACTTGCACCTCGATATGTGGGTCCATTCAAGATACTCGAAAGGGTAGGAAAAGTAGCCTACAAACTCGATCTTCCTTCAGAACTCGGCAACGTTCATCCGACTTTTCATGTGTCTAATTTGAAAAAGTGTCTAGCCGACGAGAACCTCCACATCCCCCTTGACGAAGTGCGTATTGACGAGAAAATGCACTTTGTTGAGAAACCCGTGGAAATCATGGACCGAGAAGTTAAGAAACTCAAGCGTAGCCGCATCCCCATTGTCAAGGTTCGTTGGGAGTCTAAACGTGGACCCGAGTTCACTTGGGAACGTGAAGACCAAATGAAGACCAAGTATCCGCATCTCTTTTCATAGCCTCCACTAGCTGAATTTCGGGGCGAAATTCCTCTAACATGGGGAAACTGTGACGTTTCGGATTTTCATTCACGCACTTGTGTTATATTTATCGTGTAATCATCTCCTATTTTAATAAAGTGTAAGAGTTTTATTTAGTTTTATGCGATTAGGTATTTTATTTCACGGATATAAATTAATTAAAATTTTATAAGTTTTAAAAACTTATATAAAATTTTATATAAAATATAAATTTTAAAAGTTGCATATTTAATAAAAGAATCTATTTAAATAAGATAAATAACTTTTATAAAAATTATTTATAATAATAAAAAAAAAAAAAGTTTATAAAAACATTTTTAAATTAATTTTATTTAAAAGAAATTAAATTAATTTAGTTAAATAAAAGTTCAAGGGTTGTTTTGTAATTAATCAAACTAGAAGGTTATAAAAACTGAAATCTGTCGAGGGATCATTCCTAGACAAGTTAAAGTACAAGGACCCATCCGTATTTATTTCAAGGGTTAAAATAAGTCAAACCAAACTCCAGGGACTAAAACTGCCAAATTCCAATTCGATTATCCGGTCACCCCCTTCGATTGTCCGGCGGTCCAAAGTCTTTTTCCGGTGACTCCCGACAGGGCTGTTCCCTGCACCTCAACAGCCGACAAAAACTTCTCTGGCCTCGTCGTCCCCACGCGAACAAAAGCCCTCGACAAATTTGTCGATTAAACATAGGGATCGACTGATCCTGTTGGTGGCCGAAAAACCCACGATCGAATTCGCGCTCGACAGGCCACCTCCACGCGTGTCGATTGTCTGGTTACTTTCGTCTCGTTCAGACCAATGTCGGGACATGCCCAATTGCACGTTCTAACATAGAAATCAAGCTCGCCTATAAATGACCATTGTCGGCCCTGCACGAACTCGCTACCATCCTTCCACCTGCTCTCGCACCAAATTGAGGATACCATCACTTTCGTCGTCCCTGAGTGAAGCTGTGACCAGGATTTCGGAAGCTAATTCCACACAGGAATCGAATTCACTTTTGACATTTTCAAGTTTCAAAACTGTGCCGACCAGACCCATTGCAACGTGGTTCGAGCCTCAAATCGACTCCACTACCTTCTATTAATTCCTGATAAACAATCCAACTCGAAATCACGGCAATCGCACGAGAGTTACCGGGCAAACCCAGTGTCCTCGGACACGGTTTGCCGGTCACCGAGGTCCAGCGACCTGATTTGCCCTTGTGTATTTAATTTATCCGTTACACACATAACCAGCGATGGGCAGTAGCCCGGCTGGTTATGCGTGTGTGTGTCCGAGGCTGAGGTCGCGGGTTCGAACCTTCCGGCCTCCGGCCCAACCCCATTTTGCTTCTGTTTTCATTTTTTTTATTTTATTTAATTATCTTAACTTATTTTAATATTATTTTTATACACTAAAGACTAAAACGAGTCGGTTTGATCGTTCGTTTATTTTGAAATCAATTAAACAATCTTTTTATAAACTATTCCAATTTTTATAAATCTTGTAATATTATTTAAATACATTTTTATGTATATAAAATATCCCATATATTTCTATAAATCTTATAATATTTTTATAAACTTATTTAAACACATTTTTATATATAAAATGTCCTATATTTTTATAAATCTTGTAACATTTTTATAAACTTATTAAAATACATTTAATATGTAAAATGTCTCATTTTTATAAATCTAGCAATTGTTTTTAATAAACTTGTTTAAATTCTGAATATCAACATAATTAGTCAAATAAAGACTTTTCTTTTATTTTGTTATATTTTTTTTTATATATAAATACATTAAATATAACAATACTTGTTTAAAACAATATATATATATATATACTCATAAGTTAAAGTTTTATAAAAACTATTATCATTCTATTTCCATACTTTATACAAATAAATAGTTAGGAAGATTATATTAAAGCCTATATACATTTAAATACAAATACACACCTATACGCATACAATAATACCCATTTGTCTACATAGGGTATCAACGTGTTTAGGCTTCCACATACTTATCACCTACACGCGTGGAAAAATACCCGCTAGCAAGGTGAGTTACATAGCCCCTATTTTACATTTTTATAAGTTTTGGGGTGAAACATTATACATGCTACTCACATTGTTTATACGTGTTATACATGAGACTATATGCTTATTCTTTGGATGTACATACATTTATACACAAGACAACCAACTGTAATATTGATAGATCTATTGTGCCTGACCAGCCCACCCGGTTAGGGTGTTTATTACTGCATACTCGGATATAACCGCGTGTTATATTCAAACATATCGGATATAGTGGGTAACTATATTCAAGCATACCGGACTTAGCTGTTGTGCTCTGTTCAAGCGCGTCAAACTCGGTTTGAATTGTGATTAAATAAATGGTACATCATATACATTATGTTTAACAAGATAAACTGTAGATGCATAATATGTCCCTAATCCCTTGTAATATGTATTTCATCTATGTTTAATGTAATTATTTGATGTATTAATGAAATTACATGTTTATCCTTAATGTTTACTCATATATATAACGACTGTGTATTAAACGATCTGATAAATAGCGATAACGTTGATCAATCGTGCTAATGAAAGGCCCATTCGCACGAATGGATCATGAGAATGATCCATTCGCGCGAATAGATCATGAGAATGATTCATTCGCTAGAATAAGTCATGAGAATGATTCATTCGTACGAATGAACCATTCTAATGATTTATTCTTACAAATGAACCATTCTGCTGATTCATTCGCACGAATGAGTCCATTCACATGGATCATTCGTACGAATGGCCTCAGCACTATATATAGAACTTTCACTTCATGAACACAAAAGACAACAGAAAATATAACACATATACACATAGAAGAGACTAACCAGAGCAGAACCAGACTAAGCAACAGAACACACAAACTCTTTGCACCTGTATTGTCGAATCTCTGTCCGTTGAGAGTTTCCAGGTCTTGTATCCAACTTCTCTACACCAAAGGGTCGATAGAAACCTTCGTTTCGACATCTAATCCGCTCGTTTCTTACGACCCGATCCGTGTCATAGATTGGATTGCCAATCAAATCGGATTCCGCACGATTTGGTTCGATTAATGTGTTGAATCATTGGATCAAGGTAGATCCCGATCCAACAAAGTGGTATCAGAGCCTGATTGTGCTCTAGATTCAACATAGAAAATCTAATCTTGCTTTTAATCTTGCTTTTTCTAGCTACTTGAATGTTATAAAGATCATTTGATCGTTGTTTAGCCACGTTCAAAACTTGTGATTATTGCTTCTGAGTGATCTGATCGTCTCAGTTTCCAGATCTGATAATAGGCTCAATCATTGGTGCTTTTTGGTGCAAAAAAGTCAAACAGCCCTCTGTCGTACGAATGGCTACTATGATGAACTTCATTCGCACGAATGGCTCCTACCATTCGCACGAATAGATCAAGGCTCCCGTTCATTTGTTCAAACTTCCAATCACACGAATAGAAAATTCCATTCGCACGAATAGAAAATTCCATTCGCACGAATAGAAAATTCCATTCGCACGAATAGACCCATTCGCACAAATATCTTCTGAATTTTTTTTTTCAAGTGTCAAAAAACTTTGTTTTTTACCATGTCGGACTTAGCCTTTGTTGCCAGTCAGAACAGCAAAATTCAAAACTTGTTATTAATCGATAATGAAGCTGGAAATGCTAACAAGGCTCCAAAACTCATGACAATGGACGAATATCATCACTGGAAAAACAGGTTTGAGATACACATTAATGGAGTTGATACAAACTTATGGATGATGTTAGAGAATGGATATCAAAAAGTGTTGAGTGAGGATGGAACTCCTGTTTTGCTTTCCCTTTTAAGCGAACAACAAAGAAAAGATTATGACTTAGAAAAGAAGGCATATGCTATCTTATCTCAGGCCATATCAAGAGAAATATTTCATCAATTCAGGCAGTTTACATCTTCAAAATCTCTGTGGGTTGCCTTAGAACAACGTCACGAAGGAAATGCTTCGTTGAAAGATATCAATGCTAAGGCCATTAAGAAGGAATTTGATAATTTCATGTATTTTGGGAATGAGTCCTTAGATGATCTATTTGAGAGATTCTATCACTTGATGAGTGAATTGCATGCCCATGAGATCAAAACAACGAAAGAAGAAAAGGTTCAATGCATGGCAGATGCGCTACCACCAAAATGGGATTCATTCTTGATGGTTCTCAAACAGAACAATACTCTTGGAACCATTGACATCAATGAATTTCTTCAGAAATTGAGAGAACAAGAGGTGATGAATAAGTGGAAGTTAAAGAGAGGCGTACAAGCTCAGGATCCTTCATTGTACTATTCCACATCAACTCAACAAAATGCTCCTTTGCAGACTGCGTTTGTATCAAACATGTCAAATGTTTCAGCCAGCCAGTCTTCAACAGCTCATGCTTCAGTTTCATCAAGCTCGGTTCCACAGCAGGGAAATACTGCTAGTACTCCTCCACCAAGCCCCATTAAATTGCAAACAGACAACTTCGACAAGGTTACTATCGAAGTGGCCAAGGAACACATGGCACTGTTGTCTACCGTTGTCAATTCATATGACAGTCTTGTTGCTGGACAGGTTGGAAACAGTCATCTGACAGCAGAAGACTATGCTCAGATTGATAAGGATGAAATAGATCGAATTGATATAATGTGGGCTCTTGCAAGTGCAGTCAGAAGAGCGAGAGATTATGTAAAAAGGACAGGAAAAACTCTCGAAGGGAACAAAGACACTACTTATGGTTTTGATCTGTCTGCTGTTGTTTGTTTTAACTGTGGTGAGAAAGGGCATTTTGCTAGGCAATGTGAAAAGCCTAAACAGACTGGAAACCGCAACCCTTTCAACAACCGTCAAAGCCAACCGAAGCAACAAACTCAAAATACAGAAACAAACCTTGTTCCAGTTACTCTTGCACAAGATAAGGGCACTTCAAGTGGAACAAAAGCTATGGTTGTTCAAACAGATGAGACTGTTGATTGGTCTTTTAAATTTGGAGATGATGGTAGTTCAGGGGATAGACATGGCAAAGGCTGTAGAAGTCAATGAAGAATCAGATTCTGATGCTGAGAGAGAGATTGCTTCAGAAAGTTCATCAGCTGAAGACGACACATCTTCAAACAGTTCTGGCTTCACAGCTGAGAATGAAGAAAAATCATCTGTCGTCTCTTCAAGTCAATCGACAGCTGATGTGGATGATAACAATTCCTCTTCTGAATCTACCTGTAGCTGTGCTTTTATGGTAAAAACATCCACAGGCATTCAGGTAATTTCTGACAGTTTTGAAAGTGAGTCTGAATCTCAACCGTGTTTAATTTGTGATGAACTTGAGAAGAAAGTTGAGACACTTAAAAGTCACAACACAGACTTAATTGCTGATTTAACTAATTGTCTTGAAGCAAACCGTGTTTTAAAGGGAAACGAACTTGCCTTCAAAAACAAAATTGATCTTTTAAACAGGCAAGTTCATGAATTAGAAATCTGTGTTATCAACAAACAAAATGCCATCACTTTTTATTTAAACACGATTGATGAAACAAAGAAAAAGCTGGCGCTTGTCGAATGTGATTATGAAACTTTAAATCAAAAGCTGAAAAGTTATTCAAATTCTTCTTACCTTCTTGATTACATGATTTCACGTCGTCGAGGAAAGAAAAATGCTGGGATGGGGTATAACAATTGTCCTCCACCGGTGTTGAATACTATGGTAAACACACCGGATGATAACCCAATCATTGACTTTAAGGTCAAAACGCCACTTGTCGTTGATCCAACCGAAAACAAAATTTCTCAACCAAAGGTTAACGATAATGGTGCTTCAACCTTGAAGTCCCAGTGTGTTGATGGAATGGTAGAAGAGTGGGATGAAGACAACGATGAGTGTCCTACTTGTGGTTTGGGACACAAAAACTCGTCTGCTCCACAGAATGACAGCATTGGTATTTCAAAATCTGCTTCTAAAAATGTTTTTAAAATTAAACCAACCAATTGCCGTCCATCTTATCCCACTACTTCTGATCAGAAGAGTCAAGTAACCAAAGCCTCAATCAAAAAGGTTAATTTTGTTAAAGCTGGAGAGTCTGTTCAATCAAACAAGTCACTCTCTTCTGCTGAACAAAAAGAAGCTAAGGCTGGTGGTTCAAAAACTCACCAAAGTGAAAATCAATACAGATCTCCGAGGTTGGTTGAGCGGAGATACTGTTTTGAGTGCGGTACAAAAGGACACGTTGTTGTCAACTGTCCTTATCTTCAGAAGCCAAGTAAAAGAGTTAACCATTTTCCAGAAAATAAACAAAAGTTTTTAAAGTCAAAATCTAACTCTTTTACCCAACAACAAGTGCATCAAAAGAAAGTTAAACAAAAGATGCATGACTTGTTGGTCTCTGATTTGAGTTCCACACCTGTACAAATCGTTAAGCAATCCACTGTTTACCACAAACAGTCGTTGCACAAACAACATGTGTGGAAAGCAAAATCAGATGATGCTTCTGACGACTGTACTTCAAAGTCAAATGGTTGTTCCAAAAGTCCACAAGGACAGTGGATGGATTGTACTGTTGTAGATGAGACTGGGAAACCCAAGACCGTAAAGGCTTGGATTCCTAACCTAAACTAATTTTTATCAATTACGTTCCTGTATATATTTTCTTTCTTGCGTTTATTAAAAATCTCAAAAACTCAAAAAGATTTTTCATTTTGAAATTTTAGGGGGAGATAATGTCAGTAAGAAAATGATCTCTTGCTGAGAAAAATGATAGTACACAGACGCTAGTTATCTGAGACTCCAAAAAGATTTTCTATATTGTGTACAGTTATTTGTGTACAGTTTGTTTAAAAAAATAAAAAAAAGATTTTCCATTTTTGTATAGTCTAAAACCCAAAAACATCTGAAAAACTCAAAAATGAGAAATCGTATCCAACCTTTGGGAAGTGATGGCACACTAACCATATGTATGAAGCACATTGCATTTAATGTCATAGTGAATAGTCACACTAAGTCGACATGTGATGCATTGATAGGCTTATCTTACTGAATCTCGACCATTGATGATCAATCTATACCATATTAGATATTGTCTTGTGAGTCACATAATGGTGAAAGGATTGACGAAAATCAACAATAGAAACTGAAGGTGTTTCTCATTCTGTGCACACCAGTTATCATCGGTTTAATGAGATATCAGAAAGTAGTTATAAAATAAAAAAATTAGATTCCGAAGTCGTATACGTGCCATATTGCCTTGTAAATACCTGGCTGAAGCCGTCCATGCGATTAAGAATAAAATAAAAGTATGAATCCGAATCCGTATATGTGCCATATTACCGGGTTGCAGCCTGGTTGAAGCCATCCATGGGATAGGATGAACACAAACACCGTTAGCTGCATACGTGCCATATTGCCTTGTAAATACCTAGCTGAAGCCGTCCATGAGCTGATGGCTGTCACTGTGAATACTAAAAAAAAAAAAAAAAAAATTGGTGTAGTAAAGAAGTAACAGGGAATAACTGAGATCTCATGAACTTATGATGGCTGGTTAAGTAAGTTGTGCTGATTTGAAACATTAACATGTTTTGAAAAGTAATTCAAGTCAATTCTTAACCAGTGTGGGACACACAGATAATGGACTCAATCCTTCAAGATCATCTTGTAAGTGTTGAGAAGAGGTCTGCATAGGTTTAAGATGGACAAACATATCAATGATCGCATTTTGACTAAGTGTACTTAAAGCTCAGATAATTTGCAATGTTGCTGATTGCTATGAGTTTAGTACTGATCCCATGTTCGGATCTTTCTCACAAAAAGATGTGTAAATACCATTGTATAGTTGTATCTACAAAATTCAAAATGTCTCAGATCATTAGTCATTAAGTATGTATGATTTCTCATAAGGATCATTCTTACTAAGACATGCGTGTATATATCTTGTTGATATTATTTTCAGCATTACATATTCAAAAATCCAAAAAGATTTTACTTTTCCTGAATTTTAGATTATCTGATAAGACTCGAACGACTGTCAGAAAATCAAAATTTGAAAACCGCTTGACTTCCTGATTGATCAAATCGTTCCTTTACTTCATAAACTATTCCAAAACTTCATAATTGATCCCTCACTTCATAATTAAATGTAAATTACTTCATAATCAAATTGTTGTCAAGACCGATGTGGTCGGATACCCCATTTAACTTGAAAAGTTTAATTTGCATAAGGGGATTGTCCCATTCGTACGAATGGATGAGCAAAATGGCTCACTCGTACGAATGGATGAGGAGAATAGCTCATTCACACGAATGGACTGACCAGAATGGTCCACTCGTACGAATGAGTGGCAGAATGAATCAAGTCTGGGTCACTCGCACGAATGGACTGACCAGAATGATCTATTCGTACGAATGAACTAGGCCATCCTATAAAAAGGCCATTCATTCGCATTCTCAGCATCATTCGCACAAATCAGAAATCCTTATTCGCACGTCTGTTTGATTAAAATCTGCATTTGAACAAATCTCCGTCCAATCACCGATCTAACGCTTGATTTTTGTTTACAGGTATACCCTCAAGAGATTAATCGTCTGTATACTCGATTCTTGGATGACTCGACTAGATTTAGGGTTCAAAACCGAAAACCAAACCTAAAAACGTAAAAAGTGACTTAATAAACCTATTAAAATGCTATATATTGGTTGAAAATCATAGTCGAGTGTGTTGGTGTCTTTTTAGCTTTTAGGGTTTAGATTTTATGGTTTAGGTTTTTTTGGGGGTGGTGGGTGGGGGGGTTTAGGTTTTTGGGGGGTGGGGGTGGTGGTTTTAGGCTTTTTGGGGTGGGGTTGGAGGGGGTTTAGGTTTTTGAGGGTGCGGGTGGAGGTGGGTTTAGAGTTCGATGAGACGATTCCAACGCCGCTGGAATGAGCTCAATCGGAGTTCGTTTGACCCACTTCTTAGCGTTTCTTAGCGAAAAACCACTTCTTAGTGGAACCTTCCCCTATATATATATATAATCATTATGAAAATATACATATTTGACATATTAAATAAAGTTTATAAATAGTAGTTTCGTTTAGCCTCGCGAGACTTGTTAAGCTTGATATGTGATCCTCAAACTCGAGCTCGTTTATTAAAGAGCTCCAATATAAGCTTGATGGTTAGTAGATGCCTCATATTCGAATCTTGCTTTCACAAGTTTCTTGTCTTAACCTTTTGAAGGCTACCTATCCAGTACAAGATGCGATTTACCTGATGTTGCTGGTGAGAAGGGTATTAGCAAGGTCCCGTGAGTTTCTGGTAAGTGGGTAATGGTTCTCATGGTCATAAAAAGAACCGATCTCGTTTAATCTCCGCACAACTCAAACTTTTAGTGAGTCAATCTCGAATAACTCATGAACTGCTCGGCTCGTTTACACCCTCATAAAATTAAATAGGCAAAAACAAATATTTGACCCCCGATTCATGTCTAATATTTGTTTGCACAAATACAAGTGAATTTGGTACCATATTCATCTCATGAATATCAACTGTATTGACAAATTGTCACTCTTTAATCCTCTAAAATTATATTATGCAAAATCACACAAGTATACATAATGTTCCGGATTTTGATTTGAGACCAAGATCGAGCCGGCCGTTTGATTATATGCCACTTATTTATCAAGAGACTGAACGATCGTTCGATATCTTTTCTTGCCACCTCATGAGCCTTTTTATAATTATTACGTTTAATACCTTCTGGACACGTAAGAGACTTAACAATTGTATCATATTCTGGATATATTCCATCGGCTAGATAATACCCACGCTTGTAGTGCGATCCTCTAAGTTCAAACGACGAGTCGGGTGCGGTTCCATTGATCATATCGTCGAATATAGGCGATTGATTAAGAACATTAATGTCATTGTTCACACCGGCAACGCCAAAGAATGCATGCCAAAACCATAGATCATTTGAAGCCACAGCCTCAAGCATAATACTTGGACGAGGATGATCGTCGCGTACAAACTGACCTCGCCACGCATTGGGGCAATTTTTCCAATCCCAATGCGTGCAATCGATGCTACCGAGCATCCTGGCAAATCCGTGTTTAGCTTCATGACAAGCATATAATTGTTGAATGTCGTTAGCCGACGGTTTACGTAAATATCTCTTACCGTAAAATAAAATTATAGCTTTACAAAACTTGTAAATACATGACCTGATCGTTTGTTCTTACATCTTCAAGTAATCGTCAAACGAATCACTAGCGGTACCATACGCCATTTGACGAATCGCGGCCGTACACTTTTGAATGGAGGTGAAGCCAACCCGACCTCTCGCGTCAACCTGTTGACGGAACCAAGGCACGTCTCTCTCGAGATCATTATTAATTCTTAAAAATAATTTCCGACTCATTCGAAACCGGGTATTAAATTGCTCCTACCCGTACAAACAACCTTCGTCAAAGTAATCTTTGAGTAAAAGTGTGTTAGCAACCGCCCGGTCACGGTTGAGAGGTGCGCTTCGTTATAATGGTGTTGAGGACGATTCCGTCTTTTGCCACCACATAACCGCCACCGATGCGAAAACTCCGAACGCCATTTCCCGGGCTTCTTTGCTTGATGATGAAGACATTTTAGTAGTATTTAGATTTGTGTAGTATGAGATAAGGTAAAATATGAATGGTATTTGTATTTATATAGAAGATGAGAATAATGGAAATTAAATAAATTTTTTTTTATTTGAAAAAGTAGCCGTTCAACGGCTTTAATCCCGTTAAATGGCTTGAATGACCCCGTGAAAAAAACCACGCGCAGGAATCACGCCCCACCCCTTCACGCGGCAAGGGGGAGGTGTTCTAAACCCATCACGCCGTGATTCCCTATGCCACGCCGGACCACATCGTGCTTAAACCATGTATACCGGATGCTCTTATGATCCCGTGACAATACACGTAACTTTTATAAACTTTTTTTATATGTTTATTCGTTTTGTTTATTATATTTTACCAAAAAGTCCCGGAATTTCTAAACTAAAACACGTAGCGGAATAATAAATATTTAAATCCAATAGCTAAGTTCATATTTATAAAGGTAGGGTGCAATTTATATATAAGATAACAGAGTTTTTACAAAAGCATTTCAATCCAATCCTAGATGAAAACTGCAATGGTATCTTCCAAATTCCCAATACATTTTCAGCAAATTTTGAGCTAAAATGGAAATCAAATAGGAACAAATGGAATAGATGAAGATTAGGGTTTATCTGCTATATCAAAAGGCGAGAAGCCGTTAGATAAAGCAATTCCAAACGCCCCCTTAGATTATTAGATCAACAAGACAAATCAGAAACCGGAGGGTTAACCCGATTCGGTTCTAAGCATGTCAATCCCAACCCATAAGGTCCTCATGACAATGTCTAGTAAAGCCTTGCAATTGAATGGTTCAAAGTAGCAAATGTAACCAACTCATGGCCCCTCCAATGCTCACAAGGTGACCTAATAACTTCCATCAATGTCAATAACCATATGAAATGGTAAAATAAACCTTAATTTATGTACCAAACCTAAACATTACATCATCAATTCCTACCTGCCAACAATTTTGCATAAAAGATGATTACTCGTTTTTCCAGATATGGCACGACGGGTCCAACTGATATGCTGATGAAGTTTTCCGTGACATGTGGCAACCTGCTATTGGTTGATCTCCTGCACCATTTTTTCAAGTGCGCCTTTTGAGAGAGGAATGTACAAGCAATCCTGTCCATCTGAGTGTCTTCTGACTTTGACCAATTCGTGATCTTTGAATTCAGTCAAATGGGAATTTAATGTGACTAGACTGCTCACCAGAAAACGCTCTCTACAGCTTGTGAACAACACATCAATGGGCATTCCTGAATGTAAGCAAACAAAGAGTCAAGATAGTCAAAGTTACCAGCACAGCGTCTGCCATGTCATCTTTTTGACCTCATAACCCTATATGGATTACCTTATAAAAGAAACAGTTGAACGTTTGAAGATTTTTATAAAATTTTGGATGTTTGATTGGTTTTTCTGGGAAAAAAGAGATGATTACTTGAAAAAGAAATTGGACTGAAGTCGGCTACTTTTTATAAATAGTCAAACCTGTTCTAAACCTAAATGGTCAAATTTCAGGTGAAGGTGATTACTTCCTGTGTTGAAAATTATACGAATAAATTTAACTATAATAAGAGTATTGAAATACAAATACTTTGGAGATAAAAACAAGTTTAAAATCTTGATAAAGGAGTAAAGTTGTCCTATGTGTAATGTGTCTACTTAGCATAACTATGTTTAGTAATTGAAACCATTTAAAACATTTTTCAAGCACTTAAACATAACACTAGAATCACAATTTTAGCCCAAATGTATGACACTGGATTGATTTAGGCTTTTTAGCTAATCTTTCAGCCTTCAGGTTGTTTGGGCTAAACAGTGTATCCAAATGGTCAAAAAGGGTCGGTCAGGTCAGATTGGGTTGACCTTGCCACCTATTTTTTTTCTTTGCATCTTAGGCTATGTGTAGTGGTTAGTGGGTGCATGCAGGCAGTGGCTTTGGTCACCCTCACACTCACTAAGGGTGTGTAGTGGTTAGTGATTGTGATCCAAAAAGAGCTGGTGAGGTGTGATGTTGTGATTGATGGATGAAAATAAAAAAAATATATATCAAAAAATATTTCCCTTGACCAACGCCGTTACCACCCTCACAGTGGCTGGGCCACGCCCTCACTCACAAAGGGGGGGCACGGCGTGCCACGCCCCTCACACCCGCCACTTCAGCCACGCCCTCTCCTCACGGTGCCCATTACACATAGCCTTATAAATAACTGAAGTATTAAATATAACTACAATAACTACACTATTCAAGATAAAACTTTAACTTTTTGAAATACAACAATTTTGGAGAGGTTACAAGCATTTAATGCTTTTGACACGTTTCATCACCACTCTATTTAGTTTAGAAATTTGATGCTACTAACTTTTTTTTTTGAAAGGCAAATTTCTTTAATCCTGTGGGAGTTGAACCCATGACCTCCTCAAACCTTGGTGTTCCAAGAGGCTTTGCCTCTACCATTGATACTACTAACTAATAATTTGTTAATAAATAAAAATATGTATTTCAATTAATATATTAGTTATAATAAAATTCAAAAGAAATGAAAAATAGCAGTTGACCTGTTTTCAAAAAATGTTCTGTTTCAACCCGGAACCAATTGGTCATGGAATCTGCCCAACCCAACCTTCTATTTGACTGCACCTAGAAGTCTAGCACCAGGAAAAAAAAGTGTACCTTCTTCATCAGGATGGGCTAGTTGATGTTCTGCAAGAACTTTAAAGACGCTCTGAGCATTTGGTGTCAAACTCTGTAAGACTATTGTCGCGGTTTTGACACTTTGTGAAGCGCTGCCATGAGCAAGAATAAGTGGATGGAAAACACCTTCAATCTTGTATGGTGCAAAAGTAGGAACATGATGCCAACACCAATTGAACTGTACATGAACCATTTTTTTGTCCCACACTGTCATTTATTTGTTGCACTATCAGTTTCCATCTAGATAGAGGTGCCAATATGGGTGAACAGGCAGACCGGGTGGTTGGAGTACGGTAAATATGGGTTCAGGTTGAAACGGATTGTTTTTAGTACAGGTTGCGTGGTTGACCCGACAACACTACTTTTTGTCCATTTTGTAACAGTTGTCAGTTAATGAGAAACATATGACTACAAAAACCATGTTATTACAATAATAATCCAGTTTTTTAACATTAAAGGGTTAAAAGAGGGTGTAAGCATTAAAAAATCCAATTCCAGTCTTTCAACCCGTTCAACTCATTTGACCCATTTCATTTTAAGATAATTTTTTTTAATTTGACGCGTTTGACCTGCTAGGGATGATAAACCATAACCCAAATTGACCCATTCACGACCATATATAAGAAAAGGAACTTAAAGAAATTTTCATCTGTGGGAGATTGTCATTGGATGAATTCAACTTACGAAGAGGTGCATTCACATGGTCTATAGAAGCAACAACACGAACATGAGAACAAGCAGCAATTCTAGCTAGAAGATGTTGGGTGTCAGAATCTCGCAATCCAGGCCCATCGATATTGTGAATAACAAGACAAACAAAACATTCGTTTTCTGGTGCATGGGGCCCATCAAGAAAAGCAATAAGATCATCCATTGACCGGGAATTAAAAGGTTGTTGACTTTTAAGCAAGCTTCCAGAAGCAGACCTCGATTGTAGTTTCAGTTGTTCCCATAGTACTTCAGCCATTGCCATTGCAACCTGCATATTTGTCATTAATTAAAAAGAAAAAAGGATGAGGATGAAGATAAAGTAGCTTAGCCTTTTTTTCCTTCTTTTTTATCAAGAGAAGGACAAAGAGTTATGATTGAATTTCACCCAACTTGGACTGTGTATCCATATGCTTACTTATCTTTCTTCAAATGAAACCAACAAGATCTACGGAAATAATAATAAATTAAAATAAAAACTGAAGACATGAAATGCATTTCTAACTTCCATGGATGGCGTGTCAGAATAGACTTACTCTATTCATACTAAGAAGATTAGCTAGAGTTATTATCTCTACCAAATTTGAAAATCAACAAACAAGTGTAGATAGAAGTCTTCTTGCTGATGTATTTTCAACTCCTTGATTTCTTAGTAGTAAGTGTAGCTAAAAATAAATTTAACCAATTTTCTTTTAATATTGCCCCTTCTGAGGATGCTAACAAATCACCATCCATCTTCATCTTTATGCTTGCATATTTTCAACCAATTACTAATGTGATTGCAAATATCACATTATCTGATGCCAATAATTATTCAAAAAGTACTAGATTAGATGATAACATCAAACAAAGTGATAAAATGGATTGTTCACACATACATTTATCTCTAAATAATTAAGTAAAACATAATATCTTGAATTATATTGCCATTATTGTCACTATTTTCCCCATTGTTAAGATAGTTATTCATATCCAGGAGCTCCAGGTAATCTACAAAGTACACTACTAGTACACAGTACATTAAACTATGGTAAAAACTAATAACCTCCTTGCTAGATTGAATTTTTTTTTTTTGATATATGCCTATTTCAAGCATAGGAACACATGAGCCTAAGGATCAAAGAATTGAGTATTATTCCCTAAATGATTATTATTTTTGTATTTATTGCTTCATTCATTTCATTACGAGAGGATTCCCTAAACGAGTAAAATACAAAAGAATCAAACGCCATATAACTGATGTTAGATGGAACTATCATAGTAAGAACGAGTCGATCTTTCAAGCGGGCCAAATTGAAATCTAAGATCACTTATGACAGTCTTATTTGATGAGTTGACATCACCACTGCTAAAACTCTGATAAATAGATGATAAAGACATAAGATCCTAATTCTGTGAAAGCATTACCATACATCATGTCCATGTGTTAGTGCCTTCAACTGGATAACATGATAATTGTTTGTGACTGCATCTTCTCAAATGTTGAACAAAAGCACAAGACTTACATTTACAATTGTGTAAATAAAAATAGCATACCTGTTTAAGATTAATTGATTGAAGATATCCATTAACGACAATCACACTATACTCAGTTAAAGCTGATGATGCAAAATCTTCAATCAGAGTCTTCTTAGATCCAAAACCATAAAGTAGAAGACCAAAGCCATACCTTCAAGAGTTGAAAACAAATATTCCAATGGTCACCCACCTTTCACTCAGTTAACTTACCCAATAACATATGTAAATCAATAATAGGCCCGAGAACTCCATTCAATTTTTCTAATAAAATCCATTTTTTTCCTTTAAGCCATGATATACATATTTATTTGGTTTCTATCATGTAATAACATTGACCCCTCACAAGCAAATCCATATTTAACCTTTTAGTGTCAAACAAGTCTCTTCCGGTTAAAACTGTTAAACAAATTGTTTAGTTTAGTGCAGAAAATCAACACTCACATTGGACCGCTAGAAATTAGTAGAAATAAAGAACATTTTTGGAGTTTAAAAACAATAGGTATTTGTATCCGTTTTCAATTTTTACAAATACTAAGTTGGTTCCCAATGAAATTTTAAACCAATGAGTACATATTGGAACTTAATAAAATTAAAAACTACACACTAGAAATGAAATGAAATAGGAATGTACTTACCTCAACTCAAAAACCCACTCATTGTACAAACTTTTGTAACTATTTATCAATGAAGCAATTTCTTTTTCATGCTTTGGCTCAATATTGGACAGCTCGGCTCGAAGATCCTGCAATGTGGCAAATTCACAAAGAAATTAGATCTACTCGTTGATTTTTGGGTGCAAAATTACCTTTCTAACCCTAAATCTGTAGGAATTGCAAAATAAGAACCCTAAAAAATTGTAACAGCTAATAATAACACAGTAATCCATATCAATTTTGCAATTGAAATCGAACATCAAATTGTTGTTTAATCTGTTCACAATTTTTTACAATCAGAACTACTAGGTTTCACATCAAAAATCAAAAAGTAATACTTTGTATAACCATGCAATTTGAGAAGATTAGATAACCTGTTCATCAACGAGATCGATTTCGGAAAGCTTACGAGCTGATTTCTTCGCCGACTTTCCAGATTCCTTGGCTAGAAAATAGTTTCTGGAGAATTCAAACTCATCTTCGTCGATATCATGATCGGACATTTTGGTCAATCAGACGGAGAAGATGAGATGTTATGTTTGTTCTTTGTGCTGTCAGTTGTGCCCTAATTATCCTTGGTTTCCCGCCATTTTCTTCACCTTGTGGTCAATTTAGTTGGGATATTGGATCCATCAAAGCCCGGTCCAATGTCCAAAGACCCAACGGATCCGGGCTAAAACCGGTTCAGGTTTCGGGTTAGAGCAAAAATGGTTAATATCGGTTTTTGCCTTCTTGGTCAAAACAGTTTGGATTTGAACCGGTTTCTTAGGAGGGAAACGATTGGGTTTGAAATCATGTTTTTACAGGTGTGGTTTGGTTCAGGTTTCACCGAGCTCGGACCGGTTTCAAAGTATAAGATTGCAAACCAATTTCAAACCTATGGTTCGGTTCGGGTCCAAGCTGGTTTCAAAATCTGGCTTGGTTCGGATTCAAAATCGGACTTGGTTCCCAACCTGGTTTTTTTTTCACCTCTAATTGTTATGTCATTTGGCATAATCTCAATACATAAATGATTGAACTTGTTGGGTATGTGAAAGACAAAAGAACTAAACACTTCTTTAGCTTCTAATTACCTCAATATACCAAATCTTCTTGATTTCTTGATGAAACCAACATTTTAATTCATGTGATTAATTTGTGCAATCTAGACCTTTCTTTTTTATGTAAAACTAAGAATTACACAGTCGCGTGATGCGGCGGCCGGCGGCATGAAACACCCTACTTATTTCTTATTTTATCAGAGTTTTATAATGCGGAAAATGGTCACAGTTTAACAAAACATTGCCATTAGATGACTAATGTATAACTTTTATTATAATATTATTTTACATAAGATGTTACATTTACATCATACTATATAGGGATCTTTCAACTCCGATAGCTCCGTCCTAAGGAAGCTTCATACCACGTGCTTCTTTCCTGCAGTGTTTGGAAAATGTTTTTTGAATTAGCTTACACTAATTAAGTACAATGCATCATTCATTTTATTATGAACCCTTTAGGTTCTTATTATTGTTCAAGTTTCCGGGCTCCACCCCCGTGTTCAAGTTTCAACTCCGATAGCTCCGCCCCCGTCTCCGGACGTACCTCCGGTCACGTCATTCGTGTACTTTATGGGTGTGCTAACCCCCTCATGACCATCTTTGGACGTACCTCTAGTCATAGTATTCATTTCATTCTTGAGACCCGCCCCGTAGGCTGGACATCTCATTCCATTCATTCATTTCTCATTCCCGCCCCATAGGCTGGACATCTCTTTTCATTGGGATCTTGAGTATCATAGACTCACAGCCTCCCATTATATTCCCAACCAGTCCTTACCTTAAAATTTCATAACGGTTTCCCCACGATGCACTAAAGAGGCTTATATATAGAAAGTACCAGCGGCGTATTCACCACCCCTTTAACACTTCATGAGTACTCTGTTATTCCATTTTAAGATTTAGACTCGTTTCCATCACACATTCATATTTACACATATAACATGATTGTTTGTCATGCATTCATATATTCACATTTATCACACATTGCATATTTGCACATATAGCATGATCTCTTGTCATACTTTCATATTCATTTCTGCTCTAATTCCTTATAAAGGTTTCTCCATGTTACGTTAAAGAGGTTTATATATAGGAAGTACCAGCGACGTTTAACATCCCATGAATACTCATTTACTTAGAATTAAGCTTCCCCGTTAATCTTCTTTTATTTAATAGCATGACTTCCTCATGCCTTTATCTAATCTTTGCTCTAATTCCTCCTAAAGGCGTCTCTATGATGCATCAAAGAGGTTTATATATAGGGTGTACCAGCGGCGTACCCACCACCCCTATAATACATCACCGATATTCCTTTATTTAGATTTAAGCCCTCCCTTATTCATTTTCATCATGCATTTACACTAATCACCTTTTTGTAGACTAGGGTGATTATCCTCCCAGAGTTGTACCTCTAACAGAAATATTCTCAGGAAAAAATAACTGGTCCAAGAGAGATTTATACACCAATCTTTCCTTAGACTGAACATTATGTTTGTCAGATAACTACATATTTGTTGGAAGATTACCCGTCCATTATGAAATCATAGTATTCTCATCATTGTGTTTTAGTCTATACCCCTAAACGTTCATAATGGTTTCACCACTAAGCGTCAAAGAGATTTATATACAGGAAGTACCAGCGGCGTATCCACCCCCCCTTTGATACCTCGTGATTACTCCATTATTCCGGTTTAATGTCTAGACCAATCCCTATTACCCCGTACCTTAGTTTCACACATAGCACATAACACATAATCACATAATTCACATGAACATTTATCTAAGGTACGGGTCCAGTGTATTTACATTATTCTCGGGTAGTTCCCTAAGTTTGTTCCTCGCTCGTAACTTTAACGCTCTGTTCTTGTAACCGCCGCGCTTGTAACCATCGTGCTACCGCTCGTCGGTATTCGTATTTGTGTGTGTGAAATAATGGTGGTGGTTTGTGTGATGTTTCTCAAATGAACGGCCAAGTCCAACTATTTATAGGCTGAGATTGCACCCATAGCGGACCGTTATGCTGGGCAGTAGCGGTCCGCTATCGCCCATTAGCCAGCTGTCTGGCGTACTCCCCACGTAGCGGACCGTTTGCGGCTGGGGTAGCGGTCCGCTATCCATATTGCGGCATGGCGGACCGTTATGGACCTTGTAGCGGTCCGCCATAGGGCTGAGTCATCAGACACGTATTCGCCACGTGTCATTCTCTCATCATTGCCTTTACCAGCACATAGCGGACCGTTTGCAGCTGGGGTAGCGGTCCGCTATCATCAAATTTTAAGAATTTCTTTTATTTTTAATCCTCCAACTTTGGGCTATTTACATTTGAGCCCCAGTACTTCTATTTTCTTAAAAATTTTGGGTGTTACACGGCACGATCTCGAGTATCAAAACACATATATAAAAATACATTGCAGTGGCTGTCACTCTGTTGGAAAACCCTAAAACGTACCCCATCGTAAAAGCGAGCGTCACTCTGCCATAAAACCCGAAAGCGTATCGTCAAGTAACCCTAACGCAAACACAGATACAAAAACACGTCGCAACGAATATCACTCAAACGTAAAACCCTAAAGCGTACCTCATTGTAAAGTGAACGCCACTCCGTTGTAAAACCTGAAAACGTAGCGTCAATAAACCCAAACCAAATGCAGAGGCAACGATTAGAAATCTAAAGCCAAAACATTAAAAAAACTGGAAAAAAAACACGACAAGACAAAATAGACACTATTTACCTTAATGCTCTTTAAATATAGTATATAATAACGTTTGATGCTTTTCGTATTTTCTCCTCCAGCTTTCTACTATTTAGGTATGATGTAGGTCCCGGGAGCCTCGTCGCGCAGCGGATAATAACACGATCTGTACTGTGATTTGTGTGGGAACCAAGAAACGAGACAGAGAAACACACGAACATAAAGAAGAGAATCAACACAACAACGACACGTAATCAATAACAACGAAGTCATCTCACATTACATACCGAAGAAGTACACATCTCTCATCTACGCTCACGGTCCAGGGGTAGGGAGAGCTCGTCCCGACCCGGACACCTCTAACCCTAGTTCCAGAGTTCCACCTACAAATGAAGACAAGTCTTCTATTTATAGGTGAAGGAACACTAAGCCTTGCGTACTTGATAAGTACGCAAGGCAAAAGCCTTGCGTACTTACTAAGTACGCAGAACCAAACTGATGTGCAGGCTAAGTACTCAGGAACACCCTCCTGCGTACTCGCCACGTACACCGATACATAGAATTTAATCTATAGTTACAAAAACATGCTTCTACACATGATTTTAGTATTTTCTCCTCCAACTTTCTACTATTTAAGCATCATTCGGAGGATTCGTGTGATGGATGCTACAGGTGTTATGATACATTACGTTTGGTTTGGGGTACGGGTTTGAGCAAACCCACCAATTGATATAATAACAAATAGAAAAGTCGGTGCTACTCGTATATTTCCCTATTCATAAGCTGACATTTAGTAATCTTTAATGAAAATTACACTAGATGACATTTAGTAATCTTTAATGAAAGTTACACTTAGCCCCTTAAAAGTTACAATTGGACCCCCTCAAGTTTAGCTATACCTATCATTTATACCTTATACTTATCAATTTGTTCTTTTTGATCCACTCACATTTTTTTTCTTTTATAACTTTTAAAATTTGATGTTGTATAAAATTCCAAATATACCGATGCGGCGTTTTCAGTGTAAATTTAATTTAAAACAGAGTTGTGCATCATAATGTACAAGTCATCGAAGCACAAACGTACAAGTCGTCAAAGCTACTTCAGGGTTTCGGTTTTTTACAGTTTTTTTTTGTTTTTTCTTACAACTTTTTAAAATATGACGTTTTATAAAATCCGAATTCGTCGTTGCGACGTGCTTATTTTTAGCAACTTTTCGACGTGAATTTTTCAACGGTTTCGCTTTTTTTTTTCCGTTGCGATGTTCTTATTTTTATCGACGTGAACTTTTTAATGGTTTCGTTTTTTATGTAAAGTTTCTATTCTTATCAACGTTCCCGCCACAACACGCGAGTTTGTGATGGTTTCGTTTTTTGTATAAAGTTTCAAATTTTATCAACGTCTTTGCTGTTGCGTCGTGCTTATCATTATCAACGTTTAGACGTTAACTTTTTTAGTGAAAAGATTTTGAATATTATCAACGCTCTCGCTAAGTTTCGAAGACGTTAATTTTTTTTCACGATTTAGCGCCGTAACGCGTGCGGATTTAGTACCTAGTTATTACATATTTAGTAAAGAAACCATTAAGACCTTAAAAATATACGAATTAATTATTATAAATATGTTAGTTCAACTATTGATGTTAATAGGGTTATGAATTTAGGATTTTCAAGCCATTAATTCGGTGTTTCTTTACAGGGCCGGCTCAAGCATTTTGGGGGCCTAAAGCGAACTAATAATCCGGGGCCTTTTTCCAAATGTGATGTTAAAACCCTTCTCCTTTATCCGGGCTTGGGACCGGCAATAATAAACTAACAAGTTTATAATTGGCAGAGTTAACAAAAGGTTTTTTTGCATTTTTATATTTTTGTACGTATATAAGGTATTTAGATTGTTTATTTTTCTAGCTTTATTTGACGCAAAGTGTTTAATAAAATCTTCATAATCAATTTCTTCTAACAGTTCTTTTTCAATTGACAAAATAGCTAAACCGTTTAATCTTTTTTGTGACATTGTAGATCTTAGATAATTTTTTATCAGTTTCAATTTAGAAAAACTTCGTTCCGCGGAAGCAACAGTTACAGAAATAGTTAACATAATTCTATAGATAATATATGCATTTGAAAAATAATTAAATTTTTTAATATAAATTAGTATATTAATAAGTGAATCACATTCTAATTGTATAATATCTCTTAAAATTTTTAGTTCTTGAAATAGATCTAAATCATCAATATCTAAATTATCATCATGTTTTAGAATTTTTACAAGATTAATAATTTTTTTTTAAATTCTCTTCATCAAATGATTTTAACCTTTCTATATTAAACAAAAAACCAAAATTAGTTTGAAACTATTTAAATTGTTCGAATATACTTTTAAGTGAAGGACTAACTTGATCTACTATATATAAAAAATAATCAGTTTTAAAACATTGCATAGGGGTTTTTATAGTTTCATTTTCAACATTTTCATCATATTTTTTATTTCTACGAGTAGCACGTTTCTCATGAAAATTAGGTTCTATATTCATCTCTTTAGCTATTTATTTAGCGGTAACCATAGCTTTAGCAAATCCATCATTTCTATTTTTTTCAAAATAATAAATAAGTCCTTTTAGTTGAAATATAGCATTATCAATACACATATATTTTGCTTGTAGGTTCTTACTAACTATATTAATAGCAGATAAAACATCATTCCAAATAACCATCCCTAATAAAAATTCAAAATTTTCAAATTCATATATAGCTAAACATTTAGTCTCGCTTTTAACTTTAGACTCTAGATAAACATCATACATGGCTAACAATGCATCTCTTATTTGTGGAGCTTGATTAATAATTGCTTTGACACTTTCAACTCGACTTTCCCAACGTGTTTGTGACAATGGTTTAAGAGTTAAAGTTGGTATATGATCTTTTAAAATTTTCCATCTTTTGGTGGATGAAGAAAATATAGTATAAACATGTTGTATTACTCCAAAAAGATCACTAGCTTGGTTACAAGAGCTAGCCATATCACAAAGTACTAAATTTAAACTATGACAACCACATGACATATAAAAAGCTCCAGGATTAATGTCTAATAATCTTTTTTGAACACCTTGATGTTTTCCTTTCATGTTTGATCCATTATCATAACATTGTCCTCTAATATCATTTATTTCTAGTCCTATTTTATTAAGTTCATCAATAATAGCATCAAAAAGACCTTTACCTGTTGTATCATCTACTATTAAAAATTCTACAAAGTATTCTTTTACTTTTATGGGAGTTGAAGAAAGATCTAAACATCGTATAACAATCGTCATTTGTTCTTTGTGACTTATATCAGGAGTGCAATCTAGTATAATTGAAAAAATACTTAGCTTCCTTAACTTTAGTAACAATTTTAGTTTTAATTTTAATTTCATCACCTAATAAGTTAATTAGTTCATTTTGCATATTATGACCAAGGTAATGATTATGAATTTCATTGTTCTTTATCCGTCGAATATGTTCTTGCATTATTGGATCAAATTCTACAATCATTTCAATCATACCTAAAAAATTACCATTACTTTCTTGATATACTTTTTTCATTTTTCCCTCGAAAAGCTAGATTATTCTTACCAAGATTTTTTACAACAACAGTAATTCTTATCAACACAGTTTTCCAATGTTCTTTATCTTTATTTATTCGATCTTGTGATTGTTTATCAATTGTTTTATTTTTCGCTAATCCAATTTCTAAGTCAATCCATGCTCTCATATTAATAATATGTTCATTGGTTGCTTCATGTTTTTTCAGTTTTGCACTTATGTTTCTTCAATTGTTACTACCCTCGTTTGATAACTTACTTGTACATAAATTCACATCAAATAACTTACAACAAAAACAAGAAATTCTATCTAACTCTATAGAATAAATCAACCATTTTCTCTCATATTTTTCTCCATTAGCTAGCTTTTGCATATAAAAAGAAGAATTAAAGCCTCTTGCGTTCTCATCTTTTGGAAAATTATAATCATAAATCTTGATTGGACCTTTTTCTACTATTAAATCTCAAATTATTATTCATATGAGTCCATTGACTTGGATCATAAATATTCAAAGGCTTATTTACTTGATTATTTGTAAAATCATCAATATTTATAGGTTCATCCTAATTTAAATGCACATCCTCATTTACATGCTCATTAACATTTACATGCTCATCAATAATTATGTGTTCATTAAGATGTGTAGGTTGATTAATTTTATCTTTGTTAGTTGTAATGAATTTTAGTAGGGACCCTTTTTGTGATTCTATCAAAGGATCTACTTTCAATTTCTTTATCCTTTTAGAATGACCGGATTCGTACTTACGATTTCGATTTGACATTACAAACAAAATTAGGGCAGAATCAAGATAATCAAAATTAGAGCATAATCAAGGTAATCAAAATTAGTGCAGAATTAAGATAATCAAAATTAGGGCAGAATCAGTGTAATCAAAATTAGTGCAGAATTAAGATAATCAAAATTAGGGCAGAATCAAGGTAATCAAAATTAGGGCATAATCAAGATAATCAAAATTAGGACAGAAATCAAGAATAATTAAGCAAAAAATCAAGAAACTCTAACCTTTTTGCTACTACTTCGTCAATCGTGACTCCAAGTGATTGTTTCATGATTGATGATTCAAGAACAAGAACAATAGATTCAAAAAGTGGTTCAATGCTTTGTGACTAACGAACAAGAACAGTCAATAATGCTTTGTGATTCAAGAACAAGAACCATCGATTCAAATATCGCTTTTAACTGTTGTTGATTCGTGAAGAACAAGAACAGTGGAGTCAAGGGGTTCAAAGGGTTTTCGATACCTATTTTCGAACGTGGATTCAATGATTTATCATTCTGGAACTCTATTGGAATCAATCGCGACGTTTCAGGAATCAAGAAAGGCAAGTGAATCATTGAATGGTAGCCGCTACAGGTTTTATGGAAATCTGGAATGAATGAACGATGTTTCAGTAATAACTAATAAGGTAATTGGGAATTTTGTATCCGTTTAATGGAAGTCCAACAGGTATGCGTGATTTTTTCCCCCAACCAGGCCGAATTATATGGGCTACCCACTGCTAAATAGCCCAATAACCCAAATGCATGTATTATATATATGAATTTGTTTTTAAAAATGGGAGCCCTAAGAAAATGGGTGCCTAAAGCACTTGCTTTACCCATTAAGCACATTGGGTCGGGCCTATTTCTTCGTGTAATACTTAACATACTTGCTTCACAAATCTACAATACAAAATATTGAACTATTGTCATTTGTCACGAAGGAATGAGTGAAGTAAGGATGTAAGATAATAATAAAAATTGACGGTAAGAACTGAGAAGGAAGCATCAACGTGAGAGTGTGGGTTTAGATAATACTTGGAGGGATTTTGATCATGAGTATACTAAAACTTACTTATGTTGATCAATTCTCTTAACATGATAAACATGTACCTGATAATCTAATAACCGCAGAGAGGGAAGTCGTCATGATCCTGATGATGACCGGGTTCTCGTTTAGGATGTATTGTAAAGATAGTTTAGGTGAGAGGTTAATCTCACGAATTAGAGAGAGAGTGAGGAAGATTTATGTGGTGTTGTAAGCAATTAATCATTAGTCTTTATTCTCTCTAATAAGCTCTATATATATACACCTAAGGGGAAACCCTAATTATGTCAGTAAGGGTAATAATGTCCATCAAATAATTACCAATTAACTTATAGTGGTATTTAGGTCAATGATCAATTAATTAGATGAATGATAATAAAGGCCACATAATTAATAGTGAGTCTTACATTCTCCCACTTGGCCGAGTGATCATTTATGATGAGCATTAGGTAAGTCTGGCCAGATTTTAATACTCATTTTAGTTCTATACTGAAACTGTAGCAGATAAATACAGTCATTGAATCAACATTAAAGTCAAGACCCCCATTAATCATACTACAATGTCAAATTTAAAACTTAAGTAAACTTAGGATCAAATTAACAATTAAGCCCTTAACGTTGATTTGTATAATTACTGTCTATATGTCTTTAGGCATGCATAGACATATTAAGAGACAAAAAAATTCAAATAAGTGAGGAAATTTTATATTAAACGTAAGTAAATACAATTATGCAACTAAATAAGGTCTTTAGAAAAGCCCATCCTCGAAACATGTTCTTCAAAAACTTTAGGAGGAAGGCCTTTAGTCATTGGATCCGCAAGCATAATTTAGTACTTATATACTCAATACAAAGATTATTTTTCTCAACTCGCTCACGAACGAACAAGTACTTTGTATCAAGATATAATCCAACTCCAATAGAATTGTTACTGTTCGAGAAACTAACGACAGCTGAGTTATCACAATAAAGCTTAAATTGTCTAGAGATGGAATTAACTACTTTGAGTCCAATGATAAGATTCTTTAGCAACATTCCATGATAGGTCGCATTAGATACAACAATGTATCATGCCATCATAGTGGATGTTGTTGTCAACTGTTGCTTATGACTCTTCCATGAGATAGGTCCGCCGGCAAACATAAACATATACCCGAAGTGGATTTGTTATCATATTTGCATTTAGCAAAGTCAGAATCAGAATAACCAACCACTTCCAAATTATCACTTCTTCTGTAGGTTAGTTTATAGTCTTTCGTCCCTTTCAGATATCGAAGAACTTTCTTAGCTGCTTTCCAATGATTAAGGTAAGGATTAGTCTGATAACGGCCTAGCATTCCAGCAATATAAGCGATATCTAGACGAGTACAAACTTGAGCATACATAAGGCTTCCAACTATTGATGCATAAGGTATCATACTCATTTATTCCTTTTCAACCTCTGTTTTCGGACATTGAAAAGAACTGAAAACATCTCCTTTAACTACTAGAGCTACAGAAGAAGAACGATGTTGTATGTTATAACATGTGAGGACACGCTCAATGTAGGCCTTTTGAGATAATCCTAAGATCCCATTGACTCTATTTCTGTGTATTTCGATGCCAATAACATAAGAAGCCTCTCCGAGATCCTTCATGTCGAAATTAAGCGAGAGTAAACGCTTCGACTCATGCAACATGTTTAAACTATTACTTGCTAATAGAATGACATCTACGTAAAGGACAAGTATAGTAAAGTTGCTCCCACTCATCTTGAGGTAGGTGCATTGATCCACTTGATTCTTAACGAAATCTTGTTTCTTCATGGTCTCATCAAACTTTAGGTACCATTGACGTGATGCCTGCTTCAACCCGTATATGGATTTCTTCAACTTACAGACTAAATGTTCTTGACCTTCAGGTTTAAAACCTTCAGGCTGTTTCATGAACACGTCTTCATTCAAGTCGTCGTTAAGGAAAGCGGTTTTGACGTCCATCTGATGTAGCTCTAAATCGAAGTGAGGTACTAGGGCCATAACGATCCTTAAAGAATCCTTTCAAGAATCAGGAGAAAAAGTCTTTTGATAGTCGATTCCTTCTTTCTGAGTGAAGCCCTTTGCAACCAATCTCACTTTATAACGTTAACTGTTTCCATTCGGATCTAGTTTTGTTTTGAAGACCCATTTACATCCTATGGGTTTACCGCCGTTGGGTAATTTAACTAAATCACAAACATCATTTTTCTTCATGGAGTCAAACTCGTCAATCATGGCTTTATTCCATTCAGAAGACTGATCACTGCTAATGGCTTCATTGTAAGAAGTAGGATCATTAAACTTTTCGGCATCCATTTCAGCTTTAGTCAGATAGGTTACATAATTATCAAAGTTAGTAGGCCTTTTAGACCTACACGACCTCCTGAGTTAATTATCAGATTCGGCATTGTCTTGATGTTGATCGTTTGAGGTGCCTTCATTCTCAGATATAAACGGAGTAGCATTAGGTTCTGAGTGTGTAGGAGGTGGTGCAGTGACGTGCGGTGTAACGTCGTGTACAAGAGGAGTATTCAGAGGTAAAGTAAGCAACGAGTCTCTCCCCCCGCGTCTTGTACTTCTTGCAAATCATGATAAGGATTTTCACTACTCCCACTGACCTTAAAATCCTCTAGGAATTTAGCACACTTGGTTTTTACAATACAAGACACGTGAGAAGGACAGTAGAATCTATAACCCTTTGAGTGATCGGGATATCCAATAAAGTAACAAGTGACTGTTTTCATGTCAAGTTTCTTTAAGAAAGGATTATAGAGTTTAGCTTCGGCGAGACAACCCCATACTTTCATATATCTCAGACTCGGTTTCCTTCCTGTCCATAGTTCATAAGGAGTTTTAGGGATAGATTTTGAAGGAACTCTATTGAGTATATGAACAACTGCTTTTAAGGCCTCGGTCCAGAGGAATGAGGGTAAACCTGAGTTGGCTAACGTACTACGTACCATGTCCATTAGGGTCATGTTTGTTCTCTCAGCAACACCATTCTGCTGAGGAGTACCGGGCATAGTGTACTGGTTCACGATCCCCTGGCCCTTACAAAACTCATAGAATGGACCAGGAGCCTGACCCACATCAGTATGTCTACCATAATTTTCACCTCCTCTATCTGATCTCACAACTTTTATTTGACGATCAAGTTGTTTTTCAACTTCAGTTTTATAATCTTTAAAAGTTGCAAGTGATTCATATTTTTCTTTAATAAGATACAAGTACATATAACGAGAATAATCATCGATAAAAGCAATAAATGAAGTATGTCCAATTATTTTAGCGATGGGGTAAGGACCACTGATCTCAGTGTGAATGAGTTCTAATAAATTAGAGTTCTTAGTGCACCTTTCTTATTCGCTGCTGTCATTTTACCTTTAAGGCATTTGACACATGTTACAAAATCATTGAAATCGAGAAATGGTAACACTTCATCCTTCACGAGCCTCGATAAACATTCTCATGAAATGTGGCCTAAACGTTGATGCCACAACATGGATGAAGTTTCTAAGTCTCGTTTTTGTTTTGTAAAGACCTCCATCCAGATAACCATAACCAATAGTAAGTTTGCAAGGACCATGAGAAACATCAAAACCGTCGTTGTCTAACTTTGGTCCTGATACTAAATTCCGAGTAATCTCAGGAATATAGAAGGTGTCATAAAGTTTAATACATAAACCGGTTTTCATAAAAATGTAAGGTTCCCACGGCTTCGACAACTAGTTCTTTTCCATTCCCCAGTTTAAGTGTTCTTCGGTTTCTTTCCAGCTTCTGGATTGTATGGAATCCCTGAGTTGAGTTGGTTACATAAACCATAGAACCAGATTCAAGCCACCATGTGTTAGTTGGAACATTTAAGTTAAAGGACTCAAGTATCATATAAAGATGATTACCTCTTTTAGTCATCCACTCCTTGAATTCTAGGTAGTCTTTCTGTCTATGTCCGGCCTTACGGTAAAACTTATAGTGAAACTTCCGTTTGGAGTTCTTAGAGTTGGAAGCAACACTTGAATCTTGCTTATGGACCTTTGAAAATTCCTTTTTACAGAAATTTCCCTTCCCCTTCTTAGAATCAATAGTCATGAGGTAAGCTACATCAGGTTTCTCCAGCTTTAGGCCTCTTCCTCTTGCACACACATAGCAATCAACTCACTAATCTTCCATTTATCTTTCTGAGTGTTGTAGTTGATCCTGAAAGCTTCGAAAGACGCAGGTAGAGAAGTCATTATAAAGTGAATCAGGAAACCGTCACTGATCTCCATTTCTAGTCCCTTAAGCTTATAGGCCATGTTGTGCTCACGGATGCCGATGATCCCGTCATACTTTGTAGCCAACATCTTTAGAATAAGGGTGCTAGCATATGCATTAGAAGTCCCTTTGAATTGCTCCTTCACATAAGACAGATAAGTCTTAGCATTAGGCGAATCTGGAATTGCTCCCCTGGTGATGATACTTATGGAGTTTTTGATGAACATAAGAGACATTCGGTTGCACCAATCACATTTCTCATGGAGTATCTTGTCTTCAGCAGTACTCTTATCAGTGAGAGAGCAGGGGCATCCTCTCTCAGTGTATAGTCAAAATCCAACATACCAAGAGTTAGCATTAGAGAATCTTTTTATAACACCTGGATTTTTCAAACCAATTTAAACTTTTTACACACGCAGAATTTAGGTCCCAAAAGCATATACCATTTACGACATGGTTTAATATTTACAACAACGAGTTATGATTAAGCAATTCCAAAAGAAAAGAAATCAAAACATGCTTAGACATTCCACAAGTCTAATTAACAACCGACAATCGTTTATAACATCTCCAACGAGATTAGTGTTTAGCAAAACTAGAGGTGCACAAAGCGGTTTTTTCAAACCGAACCGGTTTGAACCGACCCGAACTGGGTTGGTCAACATTTGGTCAAAACCGGTTTGGCCCTAAACCTGTTCGGGTTAAACCGGTTTTCAAGTGAGGAAAACCCAACCCTATCAAACCGGTTAGGGTAGGGTATGAACCGGTTTGAAGGGTAAACCGGTTTAAACCGTTTTTTTCTAAAAAAATTCAAAAAAAATTAATAAACTCACTTGAACATTCCTGCAGGCCTGTACATTTCGTTTTCCACGAGACATGCTATCTAATAAACTCGCTAGTTCACGAGACATGCAATTTGTCTCTTCCTTTTCCACTGTGGTTCACGAGACATGCAATTTCGTTTTCTAAGATACCTGCAATCCTTCTTTCAAAGTTAGACAACGATTCCTAAAGGGCTTCCATATTCAAAAGCCATGGGCCGGCATGTCAGAGCATAGCTCTTTAGCAATCCCTCACAAAAATAATCGGCCTTGGTTGGAATTGAACATTAGAATTCATTGATTCTTAGGAGTCTAGTGTGGTTGCTTTTACTTGCGATAATTTACTGCTCATAGTGTTTCCTATTCAGGGGTTTCTTGATCAATAGATTTTCAGTTGTATTTTGTTAAGATACTATCGAAATAATATGAAACTATCAATATAGGGTTTGTCAAAGTTGAAAAATTGCAGCATAGATTTATCGTTTGATTCTTTTGCAGGAAGGTTCAAGCGAGTTGATAGATCTCTTTAATGGCTACTAAATTTTAGCTACAAAATCGGTTTGAACTGGTTTTCTGAACCGGTTTGGAAGAACCGGTCCCTAACCCGATCAAATTCATAAACATGCAAACCGGTTTGTAACCGCCGATTCATTCCGGGTTTGAACCGATTTAGGGCGAACTGGTTTTCAGGTTTTGACCGGTTGGAAAAATCAAACCGGTTTTTTTGTGCACCTCTAAGCAAAACAAACACCCGAATTTGAGTATGAGAATCCAAATCCATATGAAGTGATACTCGAGACTACATTAGAGCTTTATCTACAAGAAAGCACCCACAATTCACAATTAGTAATGATATATAACTCCCCATTGTCCAGACCGTTTGCAGTTTTATGCAATAAACGATTATAGACTTCCATTTAGACACCATACAAGTCCCACCACATACACTAACATCAATTTGTTAGTTTATCCACCCCCGTTTACGAGTACCACTTCTTGTTTTCACCCATAGAGTGTTTAACTCCAAGTTTTACCATCCTATTTGTATTTTTATGCAACAACCGCCATTTAGACATGTATTGACACCATACAAGTCCTATTATACTACCAACTCACCATTAATCCACCATGGTTTGACTTTATACCACATTAAGTCAATTTACACCAATTCACCATTATTCCACAATGGTTTGACTTATACCACATTAAGTCAATTTGTACCAATTTCACCATTATTCCACAATGGTTTGACTTATACCACATTAAGTCAATTTACACCAATTCACCATTATTCCACAATGGTGTGACTTATACCACATTAAGTCAATTTATACCAATTTCGTCATTATTCCACATTGGTTTGACTTATACCACATTAAGTCAATTTACACCAATTCATCATTGTTTCACAATGGTTTGACTTATACCACATTACGCCAATTTACACCAATTTTGTCATTATTCCACAGTGGTTTGACTTATACCACATTAAGTCAATTTACATCAATTCACCATTATTCCACAATGGTTTGACTTATATTACAATAAGTCAATTTACACCAATTCACCACATTTAGTTTGACTATTAACCACATAAGTCAACTACACCAATTTACCACATTTAGTTTGACTATTAACCACATAAGTTAACTACACCAATTTATGACATTTAGTTTGACTATCAACCACGTAAGTCAACTACACCAATTCACCACATTTAGTTTGACTATCAACCACGTAAGTCAACTACACCAATTCACCACATTTAGTTTAACTATTAACCACATAAGTCAACTACACCAATTCATCACATTTAGTTTGACTATCAACCACGTAAGTCAACTACACCAATTCATCACATTTAGTTTGATTATCAACCACGTAAGTCAACTGCACCAATTCACCACATTTAGTTTGATTATCAACCACGTAAGTCAACTACACCAATTCACCACATTTACTTTGACTATTAACCATGTAAGTCAACTACACCAAATTACTACATTTAGTTTGACTATTAACCACGTAAGTCAACTACACCAATTTACCACATTTGGTTTGACTATTAACCACATAAGTCAACTACACCAATTTACCACATTTAGTTTGACTAAATACCACATAAGTCAAATTATATTATCACACCACACATAAATAGCATTTAACCACACAAATCTATTTACATGTAACTACCGACATATCTATTACTAAGTAAGTGCAAAGCACTTACCTTTAGCTCGAGTTGATTCCACTTGGTCTTCAAAGCTAGCTCCGTTAACACCTTTATCACCTAAACAATCCACTTGTATTTAGTAATCTTATGATCTCAATCCATACACCAAATTGAGATTTAACACCCACCTATGACCAAAACATCATCACCCATATTTAACTTAGCTAATACAACTTTAACCAAACCTCCAACTCCCACTAACTATCATTCAATCCAAGTTGACCCGTTAAGGCCTTATCCAAGTTCACCCAACACCTTAAATTCATAAATCACCCATAATGATTGTGGTTTCTACTAGTTCTAGTATTCATGGACATGTAAAGCCCCAAACCAGGCACCCTACAGTTGGTTCTCATAACGGGTTATTCCTTTGAAAATACTCATTTTAGATATATTAAACTACAACGAAAGTCTTTCTAAAAACATTGATTACTATTTATGTCGTTAAGTTACCTCGCGAATGCCTGCACACCAAATCCGAGTAGCACCGCTCCCAAGACAAGATACGTCAACGCCATGCTTACCTGCAAAACAATCTATCGTACACACAAACTCAGCTATGCTAAGTGAGTTCTAATAGTTTAGTTTAATTAAAAGCCAACTCGTCTCAAAAGTTATTTAATCTTTACTCAGGACCCACGGTCTTTATAAAATAGGTCCACAATTCATTAACAAATAGATAACCCATGTTATCCCCCGATACCCTATAATAGCTCCTTACCCAAGACTCAACCCATAGTAATAATAATCCCGCAGTCTCATTGACATAGGTTGAACTTACCTACACTGATAATTTATAATCAAGTACACGTATTAACTCAACGCTTGGTTAACACAACCAATCCCTAGACATAAACTTACTCAGCCTTAACCAAGACTCTTACAAATCAACTGACATAACAGTTGTAAGCACCACATCACAATCCTGACACAACGGTCACTCTAACTCGACTCACTACATTATTACTATCTCATGCACAATAAATATAAATCACGCTTATATGCAATTTAACACGAATATATAAGCACACAAACACATACCTCATTACTGCACCCTCGTCAGGGCGTTCGACACACCCCGAGCTCATCGCTGTCCTGTTGGACATCGTCACCATTGGTGACCTCCCGAAGGACTTTGTCCTCTACAATCCCGTTTGCCGTGTCATAAAGACAACAATGCAAACACAATACCCGCCGTGTCACGATAACAACGACACAATGCACACAACACATGTATAATCACATAACATTATACCCTACGTACATGACTCATTAACTGCACCTGCACTTCACACATAGCACTAGGATAAGATATCCTACACGTATTCATAAGCATTTAGCTTATATCCCTACTCACCTCGACTAACTCATAACACAACACACTGCTAATATAGCAACACACATACAAATACTATATCTCATTATTTAAGCACATACCACGTACATGCACACCCTGTGACACCTCCTAGTCGTACCCGTATGACCCGTAACTACAATCCCGACTCATCCCTGTTAGGTCACTATACGACCCGTGACCATATACCCACCAGTAACCCGCACGTCCTATGGACACACACCGTCCCTTAGCCTCACATTTAACTATTTAATTTCATAAACTCATTGGGTTAGACCCCAAAGCTCGATATACATTTAATGAAATAAACCATATCTCGAAAGTATGTACGATAGCCCCAAAACGTTAAAAACATTTAAAAGGGGGGATTAGAAACTCATAGGTTATGAAGATCCCTCTCGAAGACTGCACTGGTCTCCTCGTATCAACCCGAACCTGTCAACGTACGAGCACATGGTCAGAGTAAATCCTAAACATGTGTCAGTTACGTAGAACTATAAATAATCCTGGCACTCGTCTCGTTTGCCCTTCGTCCCTACAAAAACCCTAATCCACGTTTCCGCTCAATCCTGTTTATCCTGAACTCGTTTAGAGCCCGCACGCATGCAAGTTTATGTGCCAAGCAA
The DNA here is from genome assembly GCA_023525975.1 of Smallanthus sonchifolius. Classification (NCBI taxonomy): domain Eukaryota; kingdom Viridiplantae; phylum Streptophyta; class Magnoliopsida; order Asterales; family Asteraceae; genus Smallanthus; species Smallanthus sonchifolius. The sequence goes on from CM042033.1 coordinate 19,670,309, forward strand.
CGCCTTAGTCTCGTAGGTCACACGTACCCGAGCTGGGGTCCCCATGCACGTTCGAACTCCGCCATGCAAACGGTGCAACTCTATTCCCTTCTCTCCTCGTCCACCACCGTGAACCACCATCGTGCAACACCGCCGAGCTCCGCCATCATCTTCATCATTCTCGTCACGAACCGCTAACTCGCCGCCATGCACCACCACCGTGGTGATGTTGTCCCTACACGGCCACACTTCCTACGTTCTTCGCCTCACGCTCCCGTAGCGCGCCACCGCCATGGCCGCCACAGCAGCCCCGTTGCCGGCTTCCCCTTCTTATCCTTGGTCTAGCCCTAGCCAGACCACCTTCACCGGCCTCCACCCGTAACCACATCCGTGCACCTCCAGCGTCGCACGTTCCTACCACCCCACCACCGGCCGCTTCCTACCTATACTACCATCACAGCCAGTCTCCGTACTCTTCACCGCCAGTCGTGGTCACAAAATCAAACCCTAGTCGGGTCTGTTAAACAAAACAGGAACAAGAATGCAAAGGAATGAAAACGGTGTTAGAGGGTTACCTTGCACGAGTTGGAGTTGGCCTCGCTTGATACCGCCGTAGCACCACCACCAACCACCTCTCTCCGCTTCTTTCCTTCTCGCGTGCCCTTCTTCCTTGCCGTCGTATGAAACCTAGCCAAATGGTCTAGGGTTTCCCATTAACTTGTATATATACATCCCGTAGTTGCATCCGGGTCCTCGTACTATCCATAACCGCATGTTTTTAACTTGAGTAGCTCGCTAACGACCAATCGGGCCTATTTCGGAAGTTAAACAAAACTCTTTCGGCTAACTCTACTAATTACTTTGCTATATACGGGTTCGGGTCGTTCGTCCACCCGAATCGTTAGCTTCTGGATTTATGGGATGTTACAGGACATACCATGTAAGTCCCCAAACCGGGCACCCTATAGTTGGGTCTCATCACTGGGTATTCTCTTATTAACCCATTTATTTTCAGCGGAAGTCTTAAATCAAAAATAGTTTTATCTCTTTTAGCTCGTTATAGTTCTTAACCTTACCTTACGAATGCATGCACACCGACCCGAGTAGCACCGCTCCCCATCCAAGATACTTCGCCCACGAGACCCAGCTGCAAAATAATCTAACGTATATACAAAGTCAGCTACGCTGAGTGAGTTCTAACAGTTTAATTTAAATAAAAACCATCTCGTCACAAATACCATTTATGACAACTCAAGACATCCCGATCCTTATAAAACAGTTTTGACTTTTCTTGACATATAGTTAACCCCCGTTATCTTACAATATCCCATAAGGGTTCACCACCCAAGACTCATCCCATAATTATAACCCAGTAAGTCTCACCGGCATGGATCGAGCTTATTACACTAATAACTCGAAATCTACCCCACGAATCAACCCGCACTTTGGTAAACACGACCAACCCCTAGACACCAACTTAACAAGACTTAACCAAGAATCTCACAAGGTTACTGACACAACATTTGTATACACAACGTCATCATCCCGACACAACGGTTAATCTAATACTCAACACCACAGCAATATCATCTCAGCATAATAAATATAAATCAACACTTGCATGCAATTAAAACTCACATAAATGCACACAAACACGTACCTTACCACAACCACCCTCGTCAGTCGTCAAACTCCGAGCTCATCACTGTCTCCCTGGACATTATCACCTTAAGTGACCTCCCGAAGGACCTCGTCCTCCACAATCCCGTCATGCCACAAGGACAACGACATAATTTCTCGTCGTGTCACAAAGACAACGACACAAATACACACAGCATCAAGCACATAACACGTAACAGCATACTAGCATTACATGACTCGTTAACTAAGTATGCACCCCACACATATTCTCAGGATAACATATCCTACATAGACTCCTAAATGTCTAACTCATATCGTAACTCACCCCGGATAACTCATAGTACGACACGCACACCTAACATACCAACCCAATTCCTACTTCCCATAGCCTAAGGACACCACATAGGCCCTTAGTTCCGTTTATATGTAATTATCCTATAAAACACTTCATGTTAACTCATAACTCATAACACGTTTGTTTAATAGAATAAAAATCGCGAGTATGTATGATAGCCCCAAAGCATTAAAACAGTAAAGAGGGGATTAGAAACTCACTGGTTATGCTGAGCCTCGGTCCCTGCTCTTCAATTCGTTCGTTCACGCTCAAAACCCAAACCTGTCAATGCATGATCATATGATCAGACACGTTCTTATCGTACATTAATTGAGTCATAAGTATAAATAAACCCTCAACGTTCATCTCATCATCTCATCGACACATCCTCATAAAACCCTAGTTTCACATGCATGCGCGTACGTGTGCCATGCAAACCCTTAACCGTCCTTATCTCGCAAATACCAACTTGTATCGGATCGACCTCGACCCGTTTAAAACTCGAATACCGGACTGGGTTACATGCATGCATGCACGTGCCCATGCAAACCCTAGCCGGTTTCCTTACACGCTTGCATGCCATGCACACGTAGAACCCTAACCGATGCCATTCTGTTCCCCCGTCGTGCACTTCTAGCCGAGTACCACCCGGCACCACCACCATGCACCATCGAGCATGCCACATTCGTTTTCCATACTGTGAAAACCTAACGGCTAACATCACCACACCCACATGATCGTACTTCGCCGGTGCCAACCCACACGCCGGAAGCAACACCCTCATCACCCTTGTCACCCTCGTCGGTTACCGCCGTAGAACGCCACCTCAGCAGCCAACACCGGCCACCGCCTCCTCACTGTCATCTCCGGGTACCACCGTGAACCACACCCCAGGCCAACGCTGTCACCGGGCTACCGTCGGGCTTCCTTTTTGCCGTAATCCATCGTCGCGCGCCACCCCATACCATTATCGGCCACTCGCTACTACATGTAACCACTATCACAGCCCGCTGTCTTCGTCCTCCCTACCGTCATTCACAATCACCAAACCCGAACCCTAACCGGATTCTTAGACCAAGATTGTAAACAAAACGTATGTATAGTAAGGACGAGAATTACCTTGGCTACGATGAATTTCTCCCACTCAAGTCCACTGCGGAACCCCCACTGCCATCGACTCCCTCCTCCTCCGACTAGCTCCCCCTCTCTTTCTCTCTTTGCTCGTCTCCCTTCGGCCGCACGTTCCACACCTAGGTCGTATGACCTAGGGTTTTCACAATGAGTGGTATTTAAACCATAGAACTTACATTTGGGTCCCTGTGTTTCTTCCTTCCCTCGTTTCGACCTCAAAGTGTATATTAAATGGCTAACTGACTCTTTCCATATCGTTCAACCGAGTCTTTACCTGCAAATTTCCCAATCACCTTGTTTACTAAGGACTTGGGTTATCCATTAGCCCGAATCGTTAACATACTGTTTTCGGGATGTTTGTGACACCCGGCAAAAATTCAGGTTACTAATCCACCGAAACTTATGTGATCATAAAGTTTACACGTGTATTACGCTTAGTTATAATTAATTAAGTGCATTTACTACCTAGCAAGGTCCAACACAAACATTTCATGCATTGATAATTCAGTGATTTATCGGATCACATACGCGTCTTGTCTCACGAACGTTGGTGAATTATTAAACTAATACTCCGGCATATATTTGGAGCTTGATTTCTATACGTAATACTGCGATTTATTGTTTCGTGTCTATATTTAATTTTCTGGAATTTTTCGAAAACGTTTTATCCGAAATGCAATATGGAATTACACGTGATATATACCTTGAAACATAAAACTTGCAAGGGAATCATTGTTCCATCTCAAGTTAAATAAATTAATTAATAAACAAAAGCATGTATATATTTTTATAAACTAAATGTTAAACAATTATTTAAAAGCTTTATACAAGAATGGAAAGTAGAAGACTTTTTGTTTCATTTTTATAAAAAAAGAAGAAGGAAAAACTCTACTCTCTCCCTCTCCCAATTCATAACCCCCTCCCCTCTCCCAATTGTTAATTTAAATTTTGAAACCATTAGTCTTAATGTCCATCAATATCAATTAAACCTTCCATTTATCACCATTTTAATTATTTCTTTTGTAATAACACAAGATTAAGAAAAATAACAAATCCCAAACCCCCCACCCCTCCCCTTTGACGTCGCCAACACCCACACACCCACATCATTTCATTTTTGCTTGATCATCTTGTCTCAAATCCTCTCAAATCAAGCCCCCTTTTGGTGATTCTAAGGCAAGGATTGATGGTAGCAAGCAATATTCAATCATCATCTTCAAAGGAGGTAGTTTTTATATATACTTTTCATTTAGAAACATTTCTCCTTCATATGATTCTATTATAATCATGTATCCAAACACAATCCTTGCAAGTAAAACTCATTTTACAAAAGAAATCTTTGATTTTATATACTAAACATAAATGTGTATGTTGTTGGTGTAATGGTTGGAATTATATTATGATTATATTTCTCTAAGGAAAACATTATTTATCATGCTTTGTAGTTGGAACCGCGTATGAATTATCTTGGTATTAGTGTCTCGAGTACACTCGTATAAATGTTGTCCTAGAATTTATGTTATGATTATTTTCTGAAGAGGAAATTGTATTGAATTATATTTTGGAGTTGGAAATATATATAGATTATTTTGAAATTTGTGTCTTGAGAACACACGTATAATGATGTCTTAGAATATAGATAATTTGGATGTCATGGGTTGTTTCGATTCTCAAGAAAAACCATACGGATTTTAATAGGAAAACTATATTTATTCTTTTGTCAACAATTGTGTTTTGATTTTTAGGAATACTTTGAAATTCTAAATTGTTATTTGGATTGTTTAGAACTTGTCTAAACATTCAGAATGAATTCATTTCATGAATTCATAAAACTTTTTTGATTTTTAGAATCATACATGTTCACTTTATTAATATATTTTTATAATAAATATATATGTAGATGTGTTATGACACAAATGACTTCCACCTTTATTCATTTTGTGATTTCATAATATTTACTTGAATTTTAGGATTTTACTTGTTCGCTTGTTAATATATATTTTGTATAAATATATATGTTCGATTCGGAAAGACGTGTTATTACACAAATGATTTCCACTTTTGTTTACATGCAATACAAATATATATTATATTTTATTTTTGCATACCAAGTCATCAACGGGTCGTAGAGTCAACTTAAGTCAACATTTGTCAACCTAAGTCAACTTGGTCAACCAAAGTCAACTTAAGTCAAAATAGTCAACTTTAGTCAACATACGTTTTAAACATAATAACTTGGGAAGTTGTTTGGATACAACGGATTCTAGGAATCCAACACACATTGGAACTCATGGACTATTATGTAATAGGTCTCGGTTAGGATACCTTTCAGACTTGCTAAGCATACACATTTGCATCCTACTCACCCGATCACAAGTGAGTCTCACGACCCCACTTTTAAATATTTTTTCGTTTGGGGAAGAAACATGCTCAACTTATACTTTTCATTTGGACACATATACATAACCAATCTCTTGTGAATACTTAAGTGAAACATACAACATAAAAGTCCTTACTTTATCGTACCGTTAATAACATTTCCAACAGCGAAGTAATCTTGAATAGTACTATTGGGGTCGACAACCCCCACCCGTCGTACCAACTTTAACTGGAGGTCAAAACGGGTGCGACATTGACCTAAACATGCCAGAGTGGCTAGAGGCATGCAACATACTGTCAACTTCGGTTTCGATGCACTTATAGTATCACATACATTGTGTGCACGCAATAAGATGAATATGTAATATATGTGGTCCAGTTATTATAAAACTACTTATTTACTGCTTTGAACCTATAAACTCACCAACAATATGTTGACCCTTTTAAGCATGTTTTCTCAGGTCGTTAGCTGACATACTAAGAATAGGGTGCACGTCACGAGCATGGAGTCTTTTACAATTTACATATTTGAAACTAATTTTGGATTTTGAAAAATTCGTTATTGTAGTGTGATCTGTTAAACTATTTCCGCTTCCGCAAACTCTTTTATTTTCGAAAACTTGAAACTTGTTAAACATTGGTTGTGTTGAATGGTTTTTAAACGTATTTTGAAACGCATATAGATGTCATTCAACAAAATCGGCGACTTTGATCCTGACACGTCACACCCGGCGGTAAAACTCCGTCGTGGAAATTTTAGGGTGTGACAGATTGGTATGAGAGCCCTTGGTTATAGTGAATTAGGTTTGCATTTAGTAGACTTAGTCTATAACCGTAGTCTCACACTTAGATAAAATTTCACACACTTTATATGTAAAGGTACATAGTGTTCCGAACGTTGCCTGCATTACAGGTATGTCGACTATATCAGTTGCCATCCTCGTGTACGCTTCCGACGAGGAGTATTCACCGACGACTCCGCCACCATCACCAGTTAGGGTGACTCCTACACCGCCGACTCAGCAACCTCTACCTCCACTCATCGTTTATCAGTGAAGGGACCGCAAGCGATCCGCACCGGAACCTGTAGCAGGTGAAGAGCCTACGCGCCCTCTACGTCCGGAGGATACGCATCATTGGCGATTCATACCAGATATGATCCAGAGGTGGGCTCTGCAAGAAGGGATTGCGTTTGCATCATAACTGGGCGAGGCCCCAAGGTCACAGGAACTGCCACCACTAGGAGTTCCACTTGATCGCATACTCGCCACATTGATCTGCCATTCGAAGAAGAACGAGATACACTACGGCGCCCTACAACATGGGATTTACCAGCTCCAGGAGTCACAAGATCTTGCCGAGAGGACAGCAGCCTGTGTTGATCAGATTAGAGGAGACTTGCAAACTACTGACGACGTTCACAACAATCTGGTAGACCTGGTGATGGAGATGAAGAATGAGATGGCCGATCTCACAAGGAGGGTTGAAGCTGCTAAGCAGTGCACGACCGAGGATGAGGAGACTATTACTACAATGATGACAGGTTCATCGGACACTGGTGCGTGTGCATTTCATTAGCCTAGGTGGCTGGCCTGTGGCCACACAACATTTTTGAATTTAGACTTGTTTCGGAGGAACGTGTGCTCCCAAAGTATTATGTACCCGCTACAACTTATTTATCAAGATTTATTTATTAATTGTTGCGCTATTATGATTATGTACTTATGTTTACTTTATACAATGTATGTTGATTATATGACTCATATTTTTCTCATTATTGTTACCCTTATGGTTTAAAGAAACACGACCGAAAGAAGAAGGAACAACTATAGCAGAGGAAGGAACCACGACTTGATGAGTGCCACTGAGGTCGAGGCACTAGTAACCCAGTGTGTGGCAGATGCTATTGCAACTTATGAGAGCAGTCATAATAACGGATCCAAAGTGAATGGAGGTAAGTAATTATCTATGAACATTAAGGAGATGGTACTCTAAGGAGTCCACTATTTAACTGTAATTTTTCCTAAACTTTGTGATTGATGCAATTCAGGGACTTCTGGAAATTCCCACCGTGTTCGTTCAAAGCCTTTTTCAATTGTAAGCATCACACGTACAACGGTTCCGAGGGATCCGTTGGGTTGATACAATGGATCGAGAAGATAAAGTCTGTTTTCAGCATGTGTAACTGTGCGCCAGAGCACCAGGTGAAGTATATGTCGGGAAGCTTGAGGGACAAGCCCTCACATGGTGGAATACCTATGTGCAAACCTTAGGACTTGTTGTTTCTAGTGCCACTCCTTGGGATGAGTTCAAGGTAATGCTTAAGGATGAGTACTGCCCGCGTAGTGAATTGCAAAAGCTAGAAGCTGAGTTCTGGAATCTTAAGATGGAAGGTTCCGACATCGAGGGTTACACCACCAGGTTTCACGAGTTGGCCAGATTATGTCCCCACATGGTCACCCCAGAATACAAGAAGATAGAAAGGTACATCAGTGGGTTGGCACCACAAATTCAAAGTGCAGTGACTTCGGCTGGGTCAACCACAATTCAACTTGTGGTGAGAATTGCTCACCAACTTACTGACCAAGCCGTCACACATGTCACGTTACCCAAGAAAGGGGCAGTAGTAAGGGGCGTTGACCATAAACTCAAGTGGGATCATACACCCGCTCAGACTTACACTCCGCCGCCACCACCTTCAGCGAAAAGACAAGAACCAGTTCGGGCTTTTACACTCAACCTTATCAGAAAGGAAAGGGTACTTATGTCGAGAAAAATCCTAAGTGTAACCGGTGTGGCTACCATCACAATGGGACATGTGAAAGTTTCAGGTGTCAGTGATGCAAGAAAATTGGGCATGCCGCAAAAGATTGCAAGGTGGACGTCCAAGCTAATAACAATTAAGTTCCACACGGTTGCTTTGAGTGTGGTAATCCTGCTCACTTCCGGAAGGATTGCCCACGCCTAAGGAAAACTGGAGGCAACAATGCTAGTGGGAGAGCATTCGTGCTTGGACCGGGAAAAGCAAGGCAAGACCCGAACACTGTAACATGTACGTTTCTTCTAAACAATTGTTATGCTTCTGTATTATTTGACACCGGTGCCGATAAAAGTTTTGTATCTATCGAGTTTAGTTAATTACTTGATACCACACCGATTGCACTAGACACAAAGTACACGATAGAATTAGCCAAGGGTAAACTAATTGAAACTGAGCACGTATGTCAAGATTGTATCTTGGAAATGGCAAATCATAAATTCAACGTCGACCTTTTACCGGTAACACTTGGTAGTTTCGACATAGTCATTGGAATGGACTGGATATCCAAGAACCAAGCTGAGATTGTATGTTACGAGAAGATCATTTGTATTCCACTCCCGAGTGGAGAGACCTTGTCTATTCAAGGAGAGAAGAGTGGTGCAACCTAGAGTATCATTTCATGTATGAAAGCCCACAAGTGCTTGCGTAATGGTCATACCGCGATCCTAGCGCTCATCACAGAAAAGCACTCCGAAGAGAAGAAAATCGAGGACATCCCAGTCGTCCGATATTTCCCAGAAGATCTACCCGGAGTTCCGCCGCCAAGGCAGGTTGAATTCCGAATTGATCTCATACCCGGAGCCGCTCCGATTGCAAGAGCACCATACCGACTTGCGCCATCTGAGATGCAAGAATTGTCCAACCAATTTCAGGAACTTTTAGACAAAGGATTCATAAGGCCGAGTTTCTCGCCTTGGGGAGCCCTGGTCTTATTTGTCAAGAAGAAAGATGGATCTTTCCGCATGTGCATTAACTACAGGGAATTAAACAAGGTGACAGTTAAGAACCGTTATCCCCTCCCTCGAATCGACGAATTATTTGACCAATTACAAGGATCAAGCTATTACTCCAAGATCGATTTGCATTCGGGATACCACCGATGATATTCCCAAAACCGCTTTTTGAACTCGTTACGGTCACTATGAGTTTCTGGTCATGCCATTCGGGTTAACCAACGCACCAGCAGTGTTTATGGATCTTATGAACCGCGTGGGTAAACCCTACCTGGATAAATTTGTGATCGTGTTTATTGATGATGTCCTGATATACTCGAAGACTATGGACGAGCATGAGAAACATTTGAAACTAATACTCGAGTTGTTAAAAGAGGAAAAGCTTTATGCAAAATTCTCTAAATGTGAATTCTGGATTCGCGAAGTCCAATTTCTAGGACATGTGGTTAATGAGAAGGGAATTCATGTGGACCCATCCAAAATTGAAGCCATCAAAAATTGGGAGGCACCTAAGTCTCCAACTGAGGTGCGATAACTCCTAGGATTGGCAGGATACTACCGCCGGTTCATCGAGAACTTCTCCAAGATCGTGCAACCACTCACCGCTTTGACTCAAAATGACAAGAAGTATGATTAGAGTGAGAAGTAGGAAGAAACATTTGAACTAACGAAACAGAAACTTTGTTGTGCACCAATATATCATTACCCGAAGGATCCGAGGATTTTGTGGTATATTGCGACGCCTCACATCAAGGACTCGGATGCGTTCTGATGCAACGAGAGAAGGTCATCACATATGCTTCATGACAACTTAAGGTGCATGAGAAGAACCACACCACCCATGACCTAGAACTGGGAGTTGTAGTTTTTGCACTCAAGATCTGGAGACATTATCTGTATGGCATGAAGTATACGGTCTACACCGATCATAAGAGTCTTCAACACATTTTCGACCAAAAAGAACTGAATATGAGACAACGTCGATGGGTCGAATTACTGAATGACTACGACTGTGCAATCAAGTACCACATAGGAAAGGCGAACGTAGTAGCAGACGCCTTAAGTCGTAAGGAACAGTAGAAACCATACGAGCATTACAACTAACAATTCACACTGAATTTCCTGCCCGAATTCGAGACGCTTAACTCGAAGCTCTTAAAGAGGAGAATTTGAAGCAGGAATCTTTGAGGGGTATGGATAAATAGTTTGAGGTCAAAACCGATGGAATACACTACTTCATGGATCGAATTTGGGTACCGAGCTATGGAAACTTAAGTGACTTAGTGATGGATGAAGCACATAAGTCTAGGTATTCGGTCCACCCCGATTCCGACAAGATGTATCATGACCTCAAGGCGCTCTACTGGTGGCCCAACATGAAAGCCGACATCGCCACCTACGTCAGTAAATGTTTGACCTGTTCAAAGGTTAAAGTTGAATACCAGAAACCGTCTAGTCTACTTCAACAACCTGAGATACTCTAGTCGAAATGGGAACAAATCTCCATGGATTTCATCACAAAGTTACCAAAAACCCCTAGCGGATGCGATACGATTTGGGTGATTGTTGATCGCTTGACAAAATTGGCCCACTTTCTCCCCATCAAGAAGAATGATTAGATGGAGAGACTAACCAGGATTTACTTGAAGGAGGTAGTCTCTAGGCACAGGGTGCCGACCTCCATCATCTCTGATAGAGATAGTCGCTTCACATCCCGATTCTGGCGATCGCTACAAGAAGCATTGGGTACCCAATTGGCTATGAGTACCACATACCATCCTCAAACCGATGGCCAGAGTGAGCGAACTATCCAGAAACTAGAGGACATGCTAAGAGCTTGCGTAGTAGACTTTGGTAACAGCTGGGAGACTCATTTAACTTTGGTCGAGTTTTCCTACAATAACAGCTACCACTCGATTCGAAGCATTGTATGGAAACAAGTGCCGATCTCTAATTTGTTGGGCAGAAGTGGGTCATAGTCAAATCACTGGCCTCGAGCTTATGCACGAAACAACTGAGAAAATTGTGCAAATCAGAAACCGCTTAGTCGTAGCGTGTGACTGTCAGAAAAGCTATGCTGACATGAGACGCAAACCCCTGGAATTTCAGGAAGGGGACATTGGTTAAACTAAGTCAACATTGGTCAACCTAAGTCAACTTGGTCAACCTAAATCAACTTGGTTAACTAAAGTCAACACACGTTTTAAACATAATAACTTGGGAAGTTGTTTGGATACAACGGATTCTAGGAATCCAACACGCATTGGAACTCATGGACTATTATGTAATAGGTCTCGGTTAGGATACCTTTCGGACTTGCTAATCATACACATTTGCAACCTACTCACCTGATCATAGGTGAGTCTCACGGCCCCACTTTTAAATACTTTTTCGTTTGGGGAAGAAACATGCTCAACTTATACTTTTCATTTGGACACATATACATAACCACTCTCTTGTGAATACTTAAGTGAAACATACAACATAAAAGTACTTACTTTATCGTACCGTTAATAACGTTTTCAACAGCGAGGTAATCTTGAAGAGTACTATTGGGGTCGACAACCCCCACCCATCGTACCAACTTTGACTGGAGGTCAAAACGGGTGCAACATTGACCTAAACATGCCAGAGTGGCTAGAGGCATGCAACATACCGTCAGCTTCGGTTTTGATGCACTTATAGTATCACATACATTGTGTGCACGCAATAAGATGAATATGTAATATATGTGGTCTGGTTATTATAAAACTACTTATTTACTGCATTAAACCTATGAACTCACCAACAATATGTTGACCCTTTTAAGCATGTTTTCTCAGGTCGTTAGCTGGCATACTAATGATAGGGTGCACGTCACGAGCATGGAGTCTTTTGCAATTTACATCTTTGAAACTAATTTTGGCTTTTGAAAACTTTGTTATTGTCGTGTGATCTGTTAAACTTTTTTCGCTTCCGCAAACTCTTTTATTTCCGAAAACTTGAAACTTTGTTAAACATTGGTTGTGTTGAATGGTTTTTAAACGTATTTTGAAACGCATATAGAGGTCATTCAATATAACCGGCGACTTTGATCCTGACACGTCACGCCCGGCGGTAAAACTCCGTCGTGGAAATTTGAGGGTGTGACAATGTTACATACCACAACACTCATAACCTTTCAAACACCATCCAAAACTCCCTTAACCCAAATGACCCGTTAAGGATTCACCCACGTTTCACCAAAAGCTCTAATTTTACAAAACATCAAATTAATTTAGGCTTATTCGTTAATTGTGTGTCTATTAAAACTCTAGACACTTACCCAACCTCAGTTTATCATTTAAACATCAATAGATTAAAAACCCCCAAATTTAACCTCAAGAACCCTAATTCTTGAATCATCAAATTGGATGTTAGAATCATGTAAATCATGATTATCCAGCATTAACAACACTATATTAAGGTTTATGAACAACATTAAACCAAAATCCCCACACCAATTGACCCAATTTGGGTTTTCTACCAAAACCCACCAAGAACACCCTCAATGGTGATTTAGAGATGAAAGGATACTTACTTTGATGTTTAGAAGAAGATGAACACCCTAAATCATCCAGATTCCATATGCAAATAATCAATTTCGTGATCTTTGCCTTCCTCCTCTTTCACCTCTACAAAGAACGACACACACTCAAATGAGTGTGTGTATGTGCCACCCCCTTTCCTCAAATAATTTGGTTATCAAATTTTACATCTTTAGTCCCCGCACTTTCAATTTTTACAAAACAACCCCTGGACTTTCAAATATGGCCCTTTTCACCACCCAAACTAATAAAAACTCTACTTTTGCAACAAACTTCCAACTTTCATTTTTACATATTTACACCCTTATACATTCTCATTAATTAAGTGCACACAAGAGTTCCCTGTGCACTAACTCCATATTATCTCCGTCTAAGTGCACACAAGGGTTCCTTGTGCACTGTCTCCGTCTAAGTGCACACAAGGGTTCCTTGTGCAATGTCTCCGTCTAAGTGCACACAAGGGTTCCCTGTGCATTTTTCCACCTAAGTGCACACATAGTCCCCTATACACTTTTTCACATAAGTGCACACAGAGTCCCCTGTGCACTTTTTCACCTAAGTGCACACTCCCTGTGCACTTTTCCACCTAAGTGCACACAGATTCCCCTGTGCACTTTTCCACCAAAGTGCACACTCCATGTGCACTTTTCCACCAAAGTGCACAGGGAGTGTGCACTTTTCCACATAAGTGCACACAGAGTCCCCTGTGCACTTTTCCAGAAAATTGGTTTGTTACACTTTCCAAGAAGTAAAGTTAGCACCATTTAGCATTTCAATTCCCATATTGGGAGTTGCAGTGGATTTATATGAGATGAATAAGATACATAGCTAATAGAAACTTAGAGTGAACTATCAGGTAACTTAGACTAAGGCATGCATAAAATAAGGACATTATTCTGATGAAGCTGTGATAAAATCTATTATAACACAAAAATAATAGACTAATTAAGGTTATACTTAAATAATGGTTTTCGCTTTGGCTATGACCAATCATTCAAGTATTATGAACAAATAGGTGTGCAATTTGAATGTAACACATCACCTTTGGGCAGAAGTGAGATATTTAATTTGCACATATTAAGTTTGCAAGACACAAATGTAACACGTAATCTTTGGACATAAGAGAAACATTTATGCATTTAAGGCGGATGTCATGTGAATATCAAACAGTTTAAGGATATGCGCTAAGTGACAATGCTTAATTAGGCTTGAGTAAATTTACAAATGTATCACATCACCTTTGGGCAGAAGTGAAACTTTTAAGTGTTATTCAAGTAAGTTTAAGGTTTTGTAAAACATAATATTTAAGGTTTCACAAAACAAAAGCATTAGCTAATAGCAAAACCACATGTTTACGCGGATCGAACTTAGTGAGCCCGAGAACTCTTATAGAATCCGAGAACTTTAAGAAATCCGAGAACTTAAGGGAATCCGTGAACTTAGGGATCCGAGTACTTATGGAATCTGAAAACTTAGGGATTCCGAGTACTTATGGAATCCGTGTACTTAGGGATTCCGAGAACTCTGATGGATCCGAAAAATAAGGGATAAATCTGATTTCGAAATTGAAGTTGTTTAATTATATCCAAGATTATCAGTTCACAATAGTTTAAAAAAAATATTTTATGCGAAAACTTGGAGATAAAGTTACATAATTTTAGGAAACAAATTTCAATCCAGATTTCCTACCAAAATAAGCGGATTTCATCAAAAATTAGGATGAATCCTCAAGAACAGTTCTTGATTGATAAAGATTTTGAAAAATATATAAGTTTTAGGAATCAAAACATTTTATCCAGATCCGAAAATTTAAAATTCAGATCCGAAAACTTAAGGTTTAGATCCGATAACTTTATACATTGTCAAAAAACAGATTATTTGATCTGAATGAGGGATTAAAACAGGTTTTAAAACTGATAATCAGATCCGAAAATCATAAGTTCAGATCCAAGAACTTTTATAAAAACGTTTTTCAATAAAAAAACCTTGCTTTTTCGATTTTAATTCCAGTTTAAGGAATAAAAAAAGAATTGATTAATCAACATAGACTCTGATACCACATGTTTATCACTTCTCTTAACATGATAATGGAAAAAAATAATAAACATGTACCTGATAATCCAATAACCGTGGAGAGGGAAGTCGTCATGAACCTGATAATAATCGGGTTCCCATTTAGGATGTATCGTAAGGATTGTTCAGGTTAGAGGTTAATCTCACAGATTAGAGAGAGAGAGGACGATTTTAATCCCAGTTTAAGGTTTGCACTCATTTATTTAAATGTTGTATGTAAAGTTTTATCTCTATTTAAAAGTATCAAAATATTATAAAAATAAAGAAAGAACTCAAAAGTATTTAATATTTTTATCCAACCTAATTACAAAAAAAGTTAATGAACAAGTAGTAACTAGAAATTAAGCCCACGCGATGCAGCGGGTTTGCAAACCTCGTAACGCGCGTTGTGCCAGTGGACTGATAACTTAAATGGTTTACTTGTACACATTGTGTTAGCGACAGGACATAGGACAAATGTGTGATCCTCGGTTTCTTCTTCTAGCAAGCATAGAGAGCATAAAGGTGAGTGAATTGGGACACCACGGGTTATCAAGGACTCAGCCATCGGCAGACGGTATTGTAGTAGTCTCCAAACAAAGCAACGGGCAGTTAACGGAACCCATTTTAACCACATAACTTCCTGTCTCATAACTATCAAAGTATTATCATCCATACAACGCCTACATGCTTTCGTTGAGAAACAACCAAAGGAGTCACTTTCCCAAACCCATTTATCTTCCCCTTCTCTAAATTTGTATGTCTTTATCGTTTCTTCCAAATCCAAAATTTCCTCCGCCCTTTTGAGAGCTTCTGTTCTATTAATCCAGTCCCACTCAAAGACCACAACATTTCTCCACTTGATTTCTACCCTTTATGCAATGGAGCAGTCCTTGTGCCTTTCGATTTTGTACAGTGAAGGGAAGATAGTTTTAAAAAAGAACCGGTCCAAACCACCCTAGAGGAATTAAAAAGATCACCAATGTGTTTTCTGAATAAATTTTTTAGCGCAGACCCACTCAGACCCAATTCTTTTGAAGCAATGACAATAGCCGACCACTGATCAGATGTAGATTTTTTGTGCAATTCCTCTGGCGATTCCAAATAAGATTTATGGATGGCCTTAATACTACTAGCCCATAAACTATTCGGATCGTTTAGTGCTTTCCATTTTCACTTTGAGAGCAAAGCATGATTCATGGTGTGAAGACTTCCAACTCTAAGCCCCCCATTCGTCTAGGCTTAGCAATTTTGTCCTAAGCCACCCAATGAATTTTCCGTTTATAAGAGTTACCTCCCCATAAGAAACGTCATCTAATAGCTTCCAATTCTTTGATTACTTTTAGGGGGGCCTTAAACATAGAGAGAAAGTACGGTGGTAGACTGCCAATTACCGACTTAGCGAGTGTGAGTCTTCCCCCAAAATAAAGATTTTTAGCCTTCCAATGATTGAGTTTTTCCATGAACTTGCATACCACCGCCTCCCAATTCTTGACTAACTTCATATTTGCCCCGATTGGTAACCCGAGATGGAAAATAGGCAGAGAGTCCATCGAGCAACCCATACTAGATGCAAAGGTCGAGCATTCATTAGGCGATACTCCCATACCAATAAGTTTACTCTTGTGGAAGTTAATCTTGAGTCTCGAAGCCAAATGGAAGCATCTCAATAAACGTTTAAGACTAAGAATGTTCTCAATATGCCATTCCCCAGTAAAAGAGACATCATCCGCGTACATAGAATGGGTAATAAGAGGGCCGTTGTTAGGGAGAGTGATACTTTTGAATAAACCCTTTTGGGAAGCATATTTCACCATAGCCGATAGACCTTCCATTGCAATAATGAATAAGAAGGGGGAAATAGGATCGCCTTGTCTAACCCCCTCTCTATAGGCCGTAGGGGAACCATTCACCAAGACCGAGGCCCTACCGGACTTGAGATAACCATGGATCCATAGTCTCCATTTGCAACTGAAATTCATTTGGGCCATCACTGAGTCAAGAAACCCCCAATTCAAGGAGTCAAAAGCCTTAGGAAAGTCTACTTTGAACAATATTAGCTTAGTATGAGACTTTTTGGCCCATGCTTGAATAGTGTTGACTAAAATATGGCCATCAAAGATGTTACATCCCTTAAAGAAAGTTGTTTGCTCTGAGCCCACTAGAGAGTGTATTACCCCAATCAAAGAAATGGGCCTAAATTCATTTAATGACTCTTGATCCTTTTGGGGCTGTAATGAATGAAGCGTTACACCCTTTAGCAATCAACTTTCTTCAAGATTGGGTCATAAAGAACCCATAAAATCTTTTTGAAAGATAATCTAGAATCTCTTAATAAAATCAAAGGTTAAACCATCTGGACCTAGAGCAATAGTGAAGATTTATCTTAAGTCCTCCTATCAATCAGAATTAAGCTACAACTCATTTTACTAATACAATCATTTCATTTTACACATATTAAAATAACATGTAAAACAACCACACACATACACTAATGTTTCGGGGAAGATGCTTCTAGTGTTTTGGTTGTTAATTTTGGAAACCGGTTGTCAGTTGTTCCAATTGATGGTTATGTCAGCATTCAACATTAACTTTGTTACAACTGATGATTGACTTTTGTCAGTATGAACCAAGTTGCTATTGCCCCGCTAATCGCACAGTTCCTGCTGATCACATAGTTACTGTTGATCATTTCCTTACTACTAATTTACTACTAAAGAATCAGTTACTACGGATTAATTGGTAGTTAATGATAAATTAATTGTTATTGATATCAATAGTTATACGACAATGCAATTACTACTAAACATGTAGATTAAAAGCCAGCTCCAGAGGCTCTTCCCGCCATCATATTAATTTCGAATAAGTATACATTTCACACCTCCTAACTCGTATCAAAACTTATTCGGATTTCCCTTTGACCTTAAGTAACTCGATTTGATGACACTAAAAGACACTTACATAAATTCCTAGGATAATATCACCTGTCAAAGCATGTCACGTTATGACCACATCGTCTACGATATTTACCAACAAAAAACCCATTATATCCTTGTTTGACCCCTTTTACATCATATATAATTTATAGTATTACTAGCTTTAAACCCGTGTGTTACACGGTGTGAAACATTAAGATTATATTGATTAATATCTTATCATCTCTTTTATATAACATTTGGTGTTATATCTGTAATTTTTTCATATTGTACAACGTTAAGATTATATTAATAAGAGTAATCAAAACATCAAAAAAATACATGAAAATACATTTCATAAGTGGTATATCTTTAACATCAAATACATTTTATATGTCTGGTATATTAATATTTTATTAAACACATCAAATAAAATTTAACTTCATGCCTTTCTTTCTAATTTAAATATTATTCATCAATTTAAGGTTATTTTTAAAAAATTTTCTAGCCCTCATAACCACTCATAGAAAAGAACAGCTTGCCTCTGCTTCCATAAGTGTATTGAAATTCATCATAAGAAGAAATATGTAACACTTCGAGCTGAAGTTTTTAAATCTTTAACATCATGTTCATAAATGTTTAATTCTTCTTCCAAATTAGTGTTGTCAATTTGTGGGAAGATTAATGAACAATTAAGGCTAACTCTTAACTAATTTAAGTTTTGGCGTGCACTTCCATTTTTAAAAACTCTCGGATGCTACACAGGAAACATAAGTGTTTTTCCTTGTTTTGTGAGGCTACTTAGAATGTTGTTTGAAAGAATTTATTTTGTTATTGTTGCAATTGTGCTGGTTGGTTTTTTTTAACATAACATAGAATTGATGATATCAATTACATGATTCTCCCATTTTTTCATCACTGACTGATATTTTTCATATTTGATTAATCGTAAAACAATTTTCAAACGTGCGTGGTGAGCATCAAAATCCATGTTGGAAATTCATATTAGTAAAGTGTACTTTCTACTACCGTGAAAGTTGCTTGGCTTGCTTGTGATAACAATATGTTTACTACATGCAATTGTTATAGCTACACATGTTCTATCTATGATTCCTCACGGCATGATGGTTAGTTTCATACGAGTTGCAACAAAATTGATGATCTAAGAGCATTCGCAGCCTGTTCCATATCCTTATTCTTATAATTACACTAAAATTACTATCTTTTCTCTCTCCTTTTCAATTAAATAATACTTTTTTATACCTTTATCATTACCTTTTCTCTCTCCTCCAATCACAACCACTTTAAAAAAATATTAAAAAATTTATACATGTGAACAGTGTTTCCACAAATATACAAAAAATTTATACATTTTCTTTCTCCTCCACTCACAACCACTTTAAACCACTACTTAAAATATACCAAACTCACTCACAAACATATACCAAACCGGCTGTGAATGCTCTAAAGGTGAAACAAAATTACCTATTTATGCTTTCTTTTTGTAAGTTTAGATATGAGAGCAAGTAGGAGAAAAAAATAATCCCTTGATCATGTGTATAAAAAAATAAGGTGAATACAATGTATATGTCGACATCTTATCTTAATCTAAGCTAATGCACAGAAGCAATTGAAAGCTGGAGGATGCAAAAACTAAAGGAAGCCAAAAGAATTACTCGTGGGAAAGACTCAAGTTCAACCATTCTACCAGTGGAAGCAGGTCTTGCATTATTTTGTACCCTGTTTTTTTATTTTATTTTAGGGGGTGTTTGGAGATGTATGTTTTGAATAATCAATCAGATAATCAGCTGCAATAAAACAGGGTGTAGCAGATAGTGTTTGGATGTGCTTTTATTGATGAAATTTTGATAAAAAGATAATCAATGTCTAAACAAGTTTTTGGTTATTCAAGAAATTAATACATAATATGACCAGAAAAGTCATTCTTGTGAGAAAAGAATAAGTGAGTAAAAGTCTGAAACTAGGAAAAACGAAAGGGAAATTAGATCATTTTATTTAACCCTTTGACAATAATATTTGCTGCAGTTAGTACAAAACTGATTATCCAAAACTCATATTCAGATATTTAGAAGCATAATTTGCATCCAAACATTAAATACTATGCGCGACTGCAAATCCCAATAATCTGAATCACTTTCAGAACTCAAAACCAAGCACCCATTTAACACTTTATGCACAGTTCTTGACAAATTTTGAAGTTAAAAACCTATCCAATTGACAGTCAAAAGTCAACTATAACATGGGTACATGTTTATAGGTATGCTTGCAAGAGCCTTGGAGTTCAACTGGACCGAGCTATCACATGAAATTGGCCTATGGAAGCCAGTTAATGTAATCAATAATGAACATGACGACAAACCCGAGGGTGAAGATGATTTTGGTAATTCCATCTTCTGTTTTCTTTTATTTTATCTGTTTAGTATTTAGACAATTATCTGCTTACGTTGACTTTGACTTTTCAGATGATAGCATCCTAGCCGGTAGGCGGTTACCTTCTGAATGTAATGCAGAACTTCATACAGATTATGGTGGTCAAGCGGTCAAATGGGGTCTAACTCATCATAAAGAAAGTGCATATGAATGTTGTCAAGCTTGTATAAATCAAGCTAAAAATGCAAGATTCGGTGAAATGAAATGTAACATTTGGGTTTATTGTCCTGCTGAAGAAGGATGCCATTCACCGGATATATATCAACATAAACTTGAAGAATGCTGGCTAAAATATGTATGTTTTCCCTCATTTATGTTCTTTTTTAGTTTGAACGAAATATTGTTTATGAGGTCCAGTGGATGTGGGAAAATGGGCGGGTCGGGTAACGTGTCAAAACAGGTAATTTGGTATGGGTCGTAATGGAACGGGTTGGGTTGGCCTCAAAACACTTTTTTCTCTAATTCTTTTATGTTTTAATAAATAGTTAGTGTGTTAAATATGTTTACAAACATTATATTATTTGAATAATAACTCTTTGAATAAAATGGCTTAGGAGGTTTTATGCCTTAGAAATACTATTTGGACGTTACGACCCGCTTGACCTATTTTCCTTCTAAGCAATTTCTTATATTTTACCCGTTTGACTAAATAGAGATAAAACATAATTCCAATTGACCCACTTACTAGTTACTACAAAATGGGTTGAAATTGACATCTCTATCATATCCGAATACTTCGTGTCCCTTGAAAATCGCAACGGTTGACTTAATGGGTAGTATTTCAAGGAAGTTCTTTGAAGATTTAAATATCTAAAATACCCTTTTTAATAAAACAAAAGAGGGGAATTGTCCAAAACTGCCTGTCCTTTAAAATATAGGGTCTTTTTGGCTTTTCTTTGCAAAATAGATTATTTGTTTGGGAAAGTCAAGTATGATAGTTTGAAATGTAATCACTTGATAATAAAAATAAATGTCCTGTTAACATAAAAATACCCCCCCCCCCCCAAAAAAAAAAGGAATTGTTGTAAATTTTCATGGGAAAACCGTAAAAAAAGTGTGTATATTTTCAAGGACCGAGTAGAATAGTGCCTTTGACTCCTTGTTTGATTTTTGAGTTTTCAAAAGAGTAACTTTTTAACTTCAAATGGAGAAGATGTATATTCAAACTAATTGATGATTGTATAGATAGTGAATTTATTGAAGATCTAGAAAACTTGTAGGTGGCTAGATGGGTAAATGGGTCAACGGATTCTGGTTAACATGGGTAAAATTTGAAATAGTATCAAAATGGGTTGGTTTGACCCTTTTTCTTTTTTGAATGAAATGATTCAAAAGTTCAATGATTTCCCATCCTTGAATGCAGGCAGAAGAGCCGAAAGTGAATTTTAAGGATAAATATTCAGAAAGTTACAGAAGAAATCGCCCAAATGCACCTTTGGTCGTTCCTTGGGTCTCAGGTGTTGTAAGTTCTTGACTGTGTGCAGGCAGCAGATTTGAAAACCTATATGAACTACACTCTTAAAAGCTTGCATTTATAATCTATACACGTATATGTATACACATGCAATGCAGTTTTGGTAATCGGACGATTCTTTTACTTGGCATTGTTGAACTAATTTGTATTTGTAAACTGCACCTGTGCTTTTAAAGTGAGAACAACTGGGGCCAAAAGGAAAAGTTATGATAGTTAGGGCAATGCAAAAAGGTGCTGCTCTTTGAGAAATTTAAACATTTTATATATCGCGATTGGGAATTCGAGGTGTTGGGGACTATTTCTTGATAGCGTTTTTGTAATAATTTTTTGTTTTACGACTTTCGTATCATTAACAAGCTTGCTAAAATGCACACTGTCAAGGGTTGGTGACACTGACCCCTTTTGGTGTGAGGCAGATCTTAGTTTCATGTACTTCCAAGTTAAAAACAGAGAAATTCAAAAAGGTAAAAGAAAGAACAAGAGACATAAAAACAAAAATATATAAAAAAATTCTCAACCTACTCACTTAGAATGACACATTGACGTTTGGTTTGGAATTTAATGGAATTGGAATTAAGATTCCATTTTTTATTGTGTTTGGTTTGCATAATTTGTTAAAATTGGAATCTAAATTCATTTTCAATATGTTTGGTTACAACAAGAATTGGAATTGGAATTGAAATTAATTCCAACAAATTCTTTCAAATAAATGATTTTAAATTCCTTCCAAATTGTGAAGTAATTCACAAAAAAATGGAATCTTCTATCACTCACCGTTGTCGCATCCGTACCCCCTAACCCCGCGGCCACCGCTGCCCCGACCCCCGACCGTCGCCGCTCACGACACTCGACCGCCGCCCCGACCCCGGACCGCCGCCACCGACCGCCGCCCCCGATCCTCGACGGCCGCCACATATAGAAAAGAAAAAGGAGGACAAATGTCCTTTTGGTTACGTAAGTGCATACGTAATTTCTTCAATCAATGTACCCATAAGTGGGATCCAGTTCACGTGTATCCTCCTCAAATATTTCTTCTGTAGAGATAGAATCTTGTCAGTGGATTTTTTCTTGTCCACATTCGTCACATTCGTGCTTTTCTATCATGCCTGTCAATTTTTGGCACAATATTTTTTTAGTGGCTGGTTTTGCATCTACTTTATTAAAGATGATCATTTGCTCTATTTTTCAAGGACCTGCTTTTCATGGATGGGTAAAGGTGTTCCACTATAACTGGTAATTACACAGTTCTGACTGCAGTAATTAACCTTTTTAAAACTTTCCACAGTAATTTGTTTGCGGAACCATAAGGTTTTTCTTATGTTTGTAACATAATCATAAGGTTTTTCTTAGGAAAAGAGTTTCTTATTGTGAGAATTATTGCGGAACCATAAGGTTTTTCTTAGGAAAAGAGTTTTTTATTGTGAGAATTAAGGAAAAATGTGTAAAACATCTTAGAAGTTAAAGAACAGTTATGAAATTACCTTGATTATCATTATGATGTCTCTGGCTTTTTATGCTATAAAGGACCAATCCAACCATATATTTCCTAAGGCCTCCTGTCACAGCGGTACTTTTATGGCTACAGGACTCTAGGTTTTATAACAAGATTCAGAGATAGACTAATGATAGAAAAGAAAATATTTTATTTCATAAGGGAAGAACTTCTTCATATCTTATAACATTTCTCCTTAAGGGAGATTCTACTCAAACATATTTAAGAATACAGAGAAGGTAAAGATTTTTCAGGGTGAATTCTCTACTCTACCCTACCCTACCCTACACTACCCTACACTACCCTACCCTACCCTACCTACCCTACTCTACTCTACTCTACCTGCTTCCGGCCGCCGCCGCTCCGACCCCCGGCCGCCGCTGCCCCGACCCACGGCCGTTGCCGCCCCGACCCACGGCCGCCGCCGCCCCAATCCCGACGCCCCGACCCCCGCCCGCCGCCCCGACTTTGACCGCAGCGGCAAGTCTCGTTGAATTTGTTTAATTATGATGTGTTTGCACAAGTCTCGTTGAATTTGTGAACTCATGCTTCCAAGCCCTCTGCTTGTAGCTTGGACAATAAAGTTTTTATATATTTGATCTGTTCTTAAATGCTTTGGAGATTGAGATCCATCTTCATTTGTATTCACTAAAACCTCCAAAATGGAAATAAATACATGAGTTTCAACTTCTGAATGAAGCTTAACATTTCAGTTGACCGAATCTTGAAATGCTTAGTGGACACAAACGTGATTGGAAAAGGGTGTTCTTGTGTAGTGTATCGAGCCGGTCTGGGGCGGCGGTCGGTGGTGGTTGGTGGGTGCGGTCAAGCGGGGGCGGCGGCGGCCTGGGGCAGGGTCGGGGCGGCGGCGGCGGTCGGTGATGGTTGGCGGGGCCGACTACATTAGGTAAGTGGTGGTCATTGTGATAGATTCCGATTCCTTTATGATTGTTTTGTCACACAAATAGATTAGGAATTCAAATTCCTTTAATAGATTCCAATTACAATTCCAAATCCTTTGGACAATTACAATTCGAAATCCAATTCCTTAAAATTCCGATTCAAATTCCGACGAATTCCGCGAACGAAACGCACCCTAGGTTGAATGGAATTTGATGAAATTGGAATTGAGATTCCATTTCTTAGTGTGTTTGGTTGTGTTTAAGAAAAAATGAGAATTGGAATTAATTCCACCCACTTCCTTCTCTTAGTGGAATTGAGAATCCTCCCATCTTTCAAAGGAATGTTGAAAAATCTCTAGAAAGTTAATAAATTTACTGAAATAACCCCATATGACGCTTTCAATCCATATTAATACTAGTTAGGCCAAATGAAAAACTCAGCCGGAGGCGGCATTAACGCCCAGAGGTTTGAGGTGCACCACCATGCCTAGACTGAAGATGATGAAACAAACTCTGATGACTATACACTGGCCCCGCGTTTCAGTTTGAGTTTTGATCGTACGGTAAAGCGTAAACTGGCGGCACAGAAGCGAAGCTGATGTTGATTCCGCCGTTGTTGCTACTGTGGCGGAAGCTGCTGGTTACTCATCAAAGGTTTCTGCTCCGCCTCGGAAGAAGCAACTTTCAGGCGCTACGCGGATCCGCCAACAGAAAGTGAGCTACTGGAAATTGCTTCCACGTCATACCGACTCATCGCGAAATTCGTAACGGCATTCACACCTTTGAATTTGATTGATGATATGTCATAAGCTTCAGCTGCTTCCTCTTCAGTAGCTGAAATAATATCATATTATTATCATTTTTGGTGTGTTGTTTAATTTTTGGTTTAGGATACACCATCTTTATTTGATTACTTATGGCTATCATTTTTGGTTTTGAGTGGGGTGGGGTAGATGGGTTTGGGTTTTGGTTTTGAGTGGGGTGGGGTAGATGGGTTTGGGTTTTGTTTGAGGGTACGGGTGGGAATGAGGGTACTAAAATAGTTTTTTTAAGTTGATTCTAACCACACACGGGATATTGCTAATTGGACCCGTCGTCGCGCGATACGCCCTCGTATAGGTCAATACGAGGGTATGAGGGCGTATAGGGTTTAGTCTCTGACACCAGAATGACACGTGTCATTCTCAGTGTCCCATACGATTCGTATTGCCTTATACGCCTCGTATGAGGCAGGGCTCAATATTTTTCTTCAAAAGTTAGAAGATTTGGTGTTAAATAATCCTATACGTGGCGTATAGACCTATACGCCACGTATAGGATTATTTATTTAATTATATTTTTTTTATAATAATATATTATTTTGTATTTTAGTTTATATAATTTTGTTAATATAAGTTTGTTATCTATTTATAAATTTTATATATTTTATATATTTTTTAAACATTTATTATATTTTTACAGTATAATCAAACAAAATATTAAACATTACAAACCAAACAAAATATTAAACATTACAAACCAAACAAAATATTAAACATTACAACCAAACAAGTAAACTAAACATTATATACATTACATCATAAAATTAAATATATATATCAAAATGTTTTACATACATAACAACGAAATAAACAAAATACAAATAAAAGAACTAAACCTAATCGGCTCCGGCGTCACCCTGACCTGCCCCGCCCTCACCCTGAACGGGGTCGTCCGGATAATGACGTGGCGGTGGCTCGATGCCGGCGGCTCGTGACTGATTCACGAGCTGTCCAACCGCCCACGTCATCAGGTCCTACATGCGATCGAGTTGACGACCCTGTCGTCGTGAGTCGGCAACAAGGCCATCAAGCAATGCATGGGTAGCCCTATCCAGCCTAACAGACCGACGTACGTGTCGGGGATGCTGTGGCGGATGCTCGTGGACCTGCTCGACGTGTGGCGGCTCGTCCTCAATCGCCATACCCTGCAGCGGCTGAGGCATAGGCGGGTCCCCCTGTCCAGGCATCTGCGGCAACGGCACCGGGACCCAAACCTGGTCCTGGACGGCCCCTACGAACCTAAGGCCCTGCGGGAATCGGTGCGTGATGCGCATGCCGCTCGCCGTGCGACGATCTAATCGGACAGGGGGAATGGCCGGTAACATCTGAGGCTCATGGTGGCCAAATGGTATGACCGACCGCATGATATGCGTGATGAATGCACCGCCATATAAAAGTCCGCGCCTCTGTCGCATATAGGCTGAAGCAAAATAAAGCGACATGCTCGTGGACAGGTCGCACCGCCTCCCAGTAAGCAGGCAGAAAAGGAAGAAAAGATCTCTATCAGTGCACCACTCACGGCTTTTCAGACGCGGTGCGATCGACGTCGAAATAAGCCGGTGGAGATATCTATACAAAGGGTCTCTAATACCCGAGATCCTCCCCTTGGTACCCAACCAAGGACTATCTGAAATCAAGCCCCAAAAAACAAGGAGTTCCTCCTTGTCAACCTCCGTCACCGCCTCGGTGAATAGCGGCGAGACCGTCTCAGGCTCGTAGTACAAGCCCGTCGTGACGGCCCACTGACGGAGAGTCTGACGGTAAACGACCCCAAAAATAGAAAAAGAAATACGATCCGGATCCTCAATATCCGGCGCCTCCCCGGGTAGAGGCTGTAGCCCAGTCTCTGAATAGATAAACGTCGAAAGAAACTCGACGACAAGCTCTCGGTATGTCTCCTCAAAAGAAAGGTCAAAAAGACGCGACCATGGCGTGTCCTCACCGATGATGGCCCTAGCTCGCTCGGCCTCATGCACCTCCTCGAGGAGGGCCCAATCCACCGCCGTACCCGGACCCATCTACACCTCCCGGAGCTTCTGGCACCGGGAATAAGCCTCTGTATCGGGCGGAAAATCTAGAAAAGGATAGTGCGCAAAATCGTCTAGCTGATCCATCTGAATATCATCATCATAATCCGCCATATCTGATAATAATTAATTGTTTTTAATATTTTAATTTAAATAATAAATAATAATAATAATAATATATTGTTTAAATTTTAAATAATAAATAATAATAATATTTTTTTTTAAATAATAATAATAATAATAATATATTGTATTTATTTTAAATAATAAATAATAATAATAATAATATTAATATATTGTTTTTATTATATTTTCTTTAATTGAATTAATTTATATAATTAAAAAATTTTTAAATTAAAAACCTATACGCTACGTATAGGCTTATACGTGGCGTATAGGCGGTTGCCGGGTAAACAAAGCCATACGCAGGCCAAATAGGCCATACGCGGAGTTGCCGGGTAAACCAAGCCATACGCGACCAAACTAGGCCATACGCAGGCATGTGACCGGGTAAACTGAGCCATACGCAGCGTATAAGCTTATACGTGGCGTATGGCTTCATTTTCTTCCTTAGATCAATCCAGAAGAACTATACGCCACGTATGGTCCTGTACGTGGCGTATAGTTCTTAATTTCAAACCTAAAAATCGCTAATCTACCTAGTTTTACCCGCTAATATTCAATAAAAACCTAACATTAATGATCGTGGGTTAAGACACGTACCTTTTCAAAGTTTTTTTGATGCCACAATCCAAATCAACGAGCGTTTTATAAGCGGGTCGCGTATGGCTTTGTGTTTGTTTTTTTGGTTCGTTTGGTACAATACGGGGCCAAAACCAGATAAATCAAATGTATATACGCCACGTATAGGGCAATACGTGGCGTATAGAATACCAAAGGTTAGGGAAGATACGCCACGTATTGATCTATACGTGGCGTATAGAAATTTGAATTTTGAAAAAATTTGAATTTTGAAACATTTGAATTAAAATTAATTATTATTATATTTAATTAACATTATAATTAGTTATAATTAAATACAAATATTTAAAATGACAATAAAATTAATTTAAAAAGAATTACAATACAATTTTAAACAAATATCATCCGAGATTCGTGACATATTGTGGAAAACTAGATCTATTAGTGGCCATTATTTTCTTAAATCGTTCTATACGATCATTGTATATATTTTCCCATTTTGCTGCATCATCATTTCGGTGCAAATTCCAAAGTGCATTCGGCGTAGGAATCGGAAATTCTCCGTCTAACTTGACGTGGATGAAATGAGCATTTTTGACGTGAACTAACGATAAGACTTGATGTTGAGCGTGAACGTTAGGACCAAACCACAATGGAAAAAATGTTTGATTACCGTTGATGCTTAAAAGATGAACAATCACCCAAATCTTTGAGCAATTAGGAGTCCTGTGTATGGCATCGACATCCAACAACTAACTGGTGCGGCTTTCACATCCTGCCAATCTATTGTGTGACGTAGCTTATCAAACTCTTGAAAGGCGACTCTGTCAAAAACAGTTCTCCACCATTCCTCTTTATTGTCCATCTCATGTAGAAGTTGTTGTCGGACAAAGAGCCACCGGTTTTCATTTAACCCTAAGCCCAAAGCTACCGATCGAAAACCACAGTTACCGTCGGGTTTTACATCCTGTATATGTGAAATGTACGGATAAAATAAAGAGGGTATCGAATCCTTAAAACATTTTATATTGTTAACCGCATCATTCCCCGTAATCAATGGAAACCCAAGATGGGCGTTATCATCTTGCGGTTGCTTTCCTTTACCCTTAGTTGAACGACTGTGTTGAAAGACCGAACTCGCTTGTATAGAGTCTTGTGACGCAATATACGAGCTGTGTCTCGCAGGGTCACATTTGCTTTGTTGGGATCCTGTGAATGAGTTGTTTCTCGCGACATCCTGTTTCCTTTGTTGTTGCTTTTTCAAAGTTGGACGACCGCGAGTATCTTCTTGTACCATAGGCGCTTTCTTGTTACTTTTGCTCGGAAAGACAACCCCTGCAATTCTCAACAGCATACTTCTTTTGACCTGATCGGGTTGTGACATAATTTTGTTTCTCACTTGACCCAGTACCTTATCCACGTCTACATTTTCATCATCGACAAACGACGGTTTTAAATCAAGTTTCCTCCAGAAGACGTCCACTGCATCTAGAGGGATTATGCCACCTGTATAATAATAATAATAATATATTGTTTAAATTTTAAATAATAAATAATAATAATATATTTTTTTAAATAATAATAAATAATAATAATAATAATAATATATTGTATTTATTTTAAATAATAAATAATAATAATAATAATAATAATAATATTAATATATTGTTTTTATTATATTTTTTTTAATTGAATTAATTTATAATAATAATAATAATTAAATAGTCATAACAGTTTACCTGTAGCTTCGATATTTGCTAGACGACAAGCACACGGCAACCCACAACTACTGAAAAGTTGGCACCCACACGTTGCATTTTGTTTCCGTATATTTGATAACTTGTACCACTCATTTTCTATCAAATCTAGAGCTTTATGTGAAACTTTACCGTGCAGGATATCAAACAATTGAATAGCTATGTGGCTGTCCATTTTCCTTATGATGCTTGTTCCAAACCCAAACTGTAAGTGATAATACTGATCTGATACAATTTCATCAACAAATCCAACAAGTCTATCTAGCGAGCTGTTAGCGTTTCTAAGATAGCTCTTTAAGAGCGAATGCTGGCTCTCGACTCGGTTCGTTGTATGTTGACCAAAATTGAGGTTTTTGTTGGACCACGCGGATACAAACTTTTCTTTATACGGGTCCAGCCAATTTTTAGTCACATAATCAATAACTCCTGGAAAAATATTTAATATTGAATAAATATTTAAATACTGAAAATATTAAATATTTAATATTTAAAACTTACTTCCTCGTTTGGCTGCGTACAGACGTTCGTAAAGTCGGTTGAAGTTGTACTGGTATATATCTGGCGTGGGAACTCACATAATACCGACCATGAATACTTGAAATTTTTCCAGTCTTCGTCTGTAAATGATGCCCTGCAATGTTTTGCGATATTCTCGTGTATGTGCCACCGACATAGGTTCTCGGAACAGCTCGAAAATATTTTATCACACGCGTTCATAAGAGCTTTGTCCCTGTCTGTTACTATCACACGCGGCTCCATACACTTTTGCAACATTGCTTTTATTTGAAGTAACACCCAGACGAAGTTTTCCTCCTGTTCTTTTGATATAAATGCATGAGCGACGCAAAACGACTGGTGTGTGGAGGTCACACCGACCACTTGGACAAATGGAAGTTTGTACATGTTTGTTTTGTATGTCGCGTCGATCATCAACACGTGCGGGAATGCACGCCACATCTCGTATGATTTCGGATGAACAAAGAATATCTCCTCCACACTATTTGTGGCAGGATCTTCTCGAGTATAGTAGACGTATTTTTTTGAAGAAAGCAGGTTTTCCAGAATCTGTATTGGAGTTTCACCGACTCTCGTTTCGTTTTTTATCTTTTGTATTGCATTATAAATGTCTTTTTTAATGCAACTACTCTCTGGGTTTTGTTCCCTTATAGTTGCTAGAATGTTTCGTGGCAACATGTTTTGCGAATACAACTTCCCCACCAAAAGTTGTTCCGACTGAGACAGTCTCCTTGCAAACGAGTGCGCCTCAAGATGTTGATTAGGATCGTGGTTATGACTGTCATCCTTCACCGTTAATTTCCAATCACCAGTATTTTCTTGGTACTCTCCTTCCAATTTAAAGGGACAACCAATTTTCTTGCTACCGGCACGTCTAACCGTGGCAGTAGACGCACGTTCGCCGTGACGGTCACACACAAGCCACACCTTGATAAACGGTTCCGTCGGATCGTCGCCTTTTCTCCTCGATCGTCGGGTGACAATGACGTAACCATTGTCATGTCCTCTCCGGATAGCCCAATCAACCAACTGTTCACGAGACTGAAAATTCTGGTTAGTTTTATAAGACATATTTTGATTATTTTGTTCTTCGTCTTCGGAGTCATCGGTTTGTTGTGTCGGGTAAGAGACTTCATCGTATACGTATTCTTTCGTGGGTTGTGTAAGGTAAGACGGTTCACCATATACGAACTCGGGATTGCTTAGTGGCTCGTTCAAATCTGGAAGCCTTACCCGTTGATGAGAATAAACGTTGGACGAGACCTCCTCCTGGTTCACCTCTTGAACGCCAAAACTTTGCGGATTGTTTTCCACCGACTCGTTAGAATATACCTGAAAACCGTAGTTACCATCCCACCACCAAGACATGTTTACAATTTTTGAATTTTGAAAGCATATGTTCGGTTCGAATGAGAATTCTGCATGGTTAAATACACAAAATTTGGGCCCTATACGCATCGTATAGCCCAATACGATGCGTATAGGGTACGAGGTGATGTGACTAGTGGCAGAAGGTACATTGTACCCTAAACTGCAGCGTATTGCCCTATACGATGCGTATACGATGTTTGAATGCCAGGTTGTAAGAGAATGTCGGGCATGGGAAATTGTGAAGGGCTATACGCATCGTATTGCCCTATACGATGCGTTTATGGCCAAGCCGATTAGCATTCTCCGTGTGTGGTTAGTAGTCCCCTTTTTTTTTTATCATATTTGAGTTTTGGATGTTTGTTTTTTATTTGTTAATTTTAAGGATAATTTTGTCTTTTTAGATATTTTATATTTCAATTCCATTAACAAATGTATCAACCAAACATAGTTTGGATTTTTAAATGAATCCCTTACATTCCAATTCAAATTCCTTTTCCAATTTTAATTCTAATTCCAATGAATTTCACGAATCAAACGCCCTGCGTATGGTTTGCCGGAATTTAATGGATTTCAATGGAATTGGAATCTGAATTTCATTTATTAATGTGTTTGGTTTGCAAAATTTGTGTAAGGCCCCTTTTCCGGGTAACCTCACTTGTTGGATTTACTCATAAACATAGTCATAAATATTGAACTTAAATTAAAAACATTCGAGAGTAGCGAAAACAAACATCATTCAAATACATAACATAACAACGGAAGTCTTAACAATTAAAAACACAACATTTTCTTAACAATTAAGAGTGGGATGTCAGTCGCTTGCCGGGTAACCATCACGCTTTCGCACGACCCTTCCTTTCTTTACCTGAAATGTATACTAAAAGTCAACTAACGCTGGTGAGTTCTAGTTTAAAGCGATTAGGTATGAACATTATTTCTTTAAAAGTATGCATAATTATATATACATTTATATAAATACGTATTCATAGCTTTTGCTCTTCTTTCATCATTCTTATGTGATTACATAGATATGCATTCACCTTTACTTTCCTTAACATTCATTGGTCATACACATAAGGGTGATCAACCCGTCTTTTACTGCGTATATCACAAAGACATACGCCCTTAAGCTACCGTCGTAGCCCTTTTACTCGTCCGGTCCTAGAAACCGTCCGCCTTAAAACCGTCCGGCCAACCTTCGGCCGTCCGTCTTAACCGTCCTACCGTCGTAGTCCATCATATTCGCCCGTCTGCCCTAAGGCATCCGTTTCCCACTTGAACTAATTATACAACCGTGCATCGATTTAGGGACTTACTCCACCGTAGTAGCCATTATCTAGTCTACCTTTCTAGACTTTCCTTTTTGGCTGCATAATAGTCAAGTGGTCGTCCGTCTACCGTAGTAACTGTTAGCTTCAATTCCGTCCATAACGTATACATACATTCATAACATGCAATATATATAATTATAAAGCAAGATTTCATTTATTTACGTTATGCCATTCTTTCATTCATTCTTTATAAACATACGTTTCATTCTTTGTTCATAATTCATTTTCATATATATATAAATATATATTAGTATATCACGTATGATCACATTGGCATTCATATCATTTATTCATTTAGTGTATACACTTCAGCCCTAAAACATTTAAAATGATTTGCACATAACATAGAAGGGGGCACATAGAACTCACCTGATAAGCTAGTCTTGGTTCTCCTAAACAAAGGCCCAACAACGTCACGTACGATCTGGATTAGGTAGTTAAATACACATCAGACCCAATCCCGACTATAACGGTTTAATCATACTGAATTAGGCGAACATACTGACTTCACTAACTAGCCTGCGTAGGGCCTTGTTCTTGCGTACTTAATAAGTGCGCATACTTCGTTTCATGCGTACTTGATAAGTACGCATGACCTTCTTACGTACTTGATAAGTACGCAAAACCTTTCTTCATGCGTACTTGATAAGTACGCAGGATCTGCTTCTTGCAAAAACCCTAACTTTCGCATGCGGATCTGATCATGTGAAAATCCTGAACTTGTTTACATTCAAAACGTTTGCTTTTCATTAAGGAACTCAAATCTATGTTTTTTCTTTCAGTTTCATCCGTAGAAACGTTACCTTTTCATCCAAAACCTGAAAAACCCCAAAACGAACAAAAACTCAGTTTAGGGTCGAGTCGTTACCTGGATTGGGATTCATATTCGGAGGTTTTGCTCACGAGCTCAGCAGTAACGTGCTCCTTCAATTCTGGGTCGATCCGTCAACTTTCTCTTCTAGGCCCGAGCTCTCCTTTCTCTCTCTAAATTGCAAATGGTGGAATTTTGGAAGTTTGAGGCTGTCTTGACCCTTATATACATGGGCCTCCCTCGGCCCGCTGGAGCCGAGCCCAAGCCCATCCATTTTCCTTTCATTATTGACGATTAAATATCGATCGCGTTTTTATTTATTTATTTACTATTTTTGGGATGTTACAAGTCTACCCTCCTTAAAGAGGTTTCGTTCTCGAAACCGTTTATACGTTAAACAATTGAGGGTATAGTCCCCTCATCTAGTCTTCTTTCTCCCATGTCGCTTCTAACCCTTTTCTGTGCTTCCATTGTACTTTAACTAAATTGATCAACTTATTGCGTAGTCGTTTCTCAGCTCGGTCAAGAATGGCTATTGGTTCCTCCACATAATTTAGATTGTTATCCACTTCGATCTCGTCGTAAGGTATGTGAGCTATGTCGTCAGCTAGGCACTTGCGTAAGTGCGACACGTGGAACGTAGGGTGTATTCCACTAAGCTCAACGGGTAGGTCGAGTCTGTAAGCAACTTGACCCACTCTCGCTAAAATCTTGAAAGGTCCGACAAACCTTGGACTTAGTTTGCCACGTTTTCTGAATCGGATGATTCCTTTCCATGGTGATACCTTTAACAGTACCATGTCCCCTACTTGAAACTCTAAATCCCTTCTTCTCTTATCCGCGCATGATTTCTGTCTGTCTTTTGCGGCTTTCATTCGAGCCTTGATTTGATCAAATTTCTCGGAAGTAGCTTTGACCACTTTGAGACTTGCAAAATCCTTCTGTCCAATTTCCCCGCAACAAACCGGAGTCCTGCATCTCCTTCCATACAACATTTCGGATGGCGGCATGCCAATAGTTGAGTGATAGTTGTTGTTATATGAAAATTCTGCCAATGGTAGGTGGCTGTCCCAGCTCCCTCCGAAGTCAATTATACAGGCCCGGAGCATGTCCTCCAAGGTCTGAATGGTCCTTTCAGATTGACCATCGGTTTAAGGGTGGTAAGCGGTGCTGATGTTCAGTCTAGTGCCCATCGCTTCATTAAATTTCTTCCAAAACCTTGACGTGAATTTAGTATCTCTGTCGGACACAATTGACAGCGGCATACCATGTCTGCTTACAATTTCCTTGATAAATATTTCTGCTATTTTTTCCGACGAAGAAGTCTCACGTATTGGCAAGAAGTGAGCACTTTTCGTCAAGCGGTCGACGATCACCCAAATGGTATCATTTCCTGTAGCTGTTCGTTGTAGCTTGATAATGAAATCCATCGTGATCTCCTCCCACTTCCATTCCGGTATTGGTAAAGGTTGCATTTTACCGCATGGTTTCTGGTGTTCGTCCTTAACTAGTGAACACGTTAAGCACTTGTTCACGTACTTCGTCACATCATTCTTCATGCCAGGCCACCAGTGCTCTTTCTTCAAGTCTTGATACATTTTGTTTGTCCCGGGGTGGATAGAATAGCGAGACTTATGGGCCTCATCGAGTATTTTGGCTCTAAGCTCGCCAATCTTAGGTATCCACATCCGGCCAAACCTAGTTCGTACACCGTAAGCATTTGTATCCAAATTCCCTTGTTGTCCTACTATTCTTTCTCGTCTTATATTTCTTTCTAATAGTGCTTCATCTTGTGCCTTTGATATTTCACTCATCAAATCTGGCGTTATAATCAGCTGACATGCTTTGATTCGGATAGGTTCCGATTCTTCCTTTCTGCTTAAAGCGTCGGCCACTACGTTTGCCTTGCCTGGATGGTACAATATCTCACAATCATAGTCTTTCAGTAGCTCTAACCACCTCCTTTGTCTCATGTTTAATTCCTTTTGTTCGAAAAAAATACTTCAGGCTTTTGTGATCGGAGTAGATGGTGCATTTAACTCCATACAGATAGTGCCTCCATATTTTTAATGCAAAAACTACTGCTGCTAACTCTAGATCGTGAGTTGGGTAGTTAACCTCGTGAATCTTTAGTTGTCGTGAGGC
Organism: Smallanthus sonchifolius; assembly: GCA_023525975.1. NCBI lineage: Eukaryota > Viridiplantae > Streptophyta > Magnoliopsida > Asterales > Asteraceae > Smallanthus > Smallanthus sonchifolius. The sequence continues at coordinate 19,705,880 of CM042033.1, forward strand.
GTAAGCAATTACCTTTCCTCGTTGCATAAGTACGCAACCTAAACCATGACCCGAAGCGTCAGAGTAGACTACTAAGTCTTCATTTCCCTCAGGTAGTGTCAAGACTGGAGCTTGGATTAATCGTGTCTTAAGTCCCTCAAACGCGTTGTTTTGAGTTGGACCCCATTCATATTTTACTTCCTTCCGTGTCAGTTTAGTTAGTGGCGATGCTATCCTCGAGAAATCTTGAATGAACATCCGATAGTAGCCTGCCAATCCCAAAAAACTTCGTATCTCTGTTGGTGTCTTTGGGACGTTCCATTCCTTTACTATTTCGATCTTTGCAGGATCTACCATGATGCCGTTTGGGTTTATCACATGACCTAGGAATTGGACTTCCCTAAGCCAGAACGCGCATTTGGAGAATTTTGCGTACAACTTTTCCTGCTTTATCACCTCCAAAACCTCTCTTAGGTGACAGTGGTGATCACCCTCGTTTTTTGAATAAACTAGTACGTCGTCTATAAAAACTATCACTGATCGATCTAACATTGGTCGACATACCCTATTCATCAAATCCATGAACGCTGCTGGTGCGTTAGTTAATCCGAAGGACATCACGAGAAACTCATAATGCCCGTAACGCGTGCGAAACGCGGTCTTTGGTACATCTTCTTCTCTTACTTTCAACTGATGGTAACCCGATCTAAGATCGATCTTTGAGAACCAACTCGCACCTTGCAGTTGATCAAAAAGGTCGTCTATTCTAGGCAGTGGGTATTTGTTCTTTACTGTCCTCTTGTTCAGTTTGCGGTAGTCAATGCACATGCGCATGCTGCCGTCCTTCTTCTTTACAAATAGTACCGGAGCTCCCCATGGTGAAATGCTCGGTCTGATAATTCCTTTTTCTGTTAATTCCCCTAGTTGAGACATCAATTCTTTCATTTCTGACGGCGCCAATCGGTAGGGGGCTTTGGCAACGGGCTCAGCTCCTGGCAGTAAGTCAATCTGAAATTCTATTTCCCAATCGGGTGGCAACCAGGTAGATCCTCAGGGAATACTTCCGGAAAGTTGCACACCACGGGTACATTCTTGAGTTCTTTCGTTTTCATTCTATCGTCAATAACATACGCCAGATAAGCTTCGCAACCGCGCCTCATGTAACTTTCGGCCTTGATCATCGAGATGGCGTTCGGCATCGTACAATTCCAATCCCCGTAAACCGTAATTGGACTGTCGCTAGGAGATTTGAGGTGTATCCTCTTACGTTTACATATGATTTGAGCTTCGTTGGCAATCCATACCCAATACTATATCGAATCCCCCTAAAGTGAGAAGGAATAATCTAGAGGGATACTTATGGCCCTCTATTTCTGTGATGCAATCCTCTGTTACTTGGAATACTGCCGAATTTTTACCAACGGCAGTTTGTACGCTAAAGGCCTTTACTATGGTGTTGATAGTGTAATCCAGTTTACGACTAAATGCATTTGATATAAAACTTTTACTAGCACCAGAGTCAAATAAAATAGCAACATGTTCATCATTTACTAGAAACGTACCTGACACGACATCAGGGTTTCCTCTTGCTTCTTCCTCAGTTAAGGCATAGGCCCGAGTCCTTGCCTTTTGCTGTTCCTGTTCCCTCTCTTTTCCCGAACCAGATTGGCCGGCCTTCCTGCAGTTCTTTGTCAGATGTCCAAACAATCTACATACTTGACACTTGACGTTTTTTACGCATTCTCGGGAGAAGTGCCCCGGCTTCCCGCACTTATAGCATGTGGTGGTGCCGATTCGGCACTCGACAAGATGTTGCCTTCCACATTTCTTGCAAGTTTCATATTCATCCGACCTTGGTTTCTAAATTTCAGTTGCTACATTCCCTTTTTCCGGTGGCTCTAGACGGGTTCTCCCACTTTCTCTTTTGTGTCTCAGGTGCCGGGTCCTCATTGGCATAATCGTCGTAGACGATTCCGCTCAGATTCACTACCGACTCGAAGGTCGAGGGTAGGTTAGCTTTCACATGGACCCGGACCCTTTGCGGCAGACCTTTGACATAGTATTTGATCAGACGGTCTTCAGTTTCCACCAAGTGTGATACCAGTTGGGCCAGCTCGTTGAATCTTGAAGTATACTGGTGATGAGTCTTGTTGCCAGCCTTGAAGTTTAGGAACTCGTTCTCCACACGATCAATCTCGTTCTATGGGTAGAACTTTTGGATTAGGAGCTTCTTCAGGTCTTCCCATGTCATTCTTGCAAGAGCGTTTGGCGACTTTGTTCTTTGAATGTTTCTCCACCAACCTAGTGCTTCATTGGTGAAAGAATGAGCAACATATTTAACCGCCTGGTCCGGTCGACATTCGCTGATGTTGATTACAACTATCATCCTCTCAATCCATTCGAACGTAGCCACTGAATCTTTGTTCCCATCAGACTTGGGTGGGTCTCCGTCCTTGAAACCTTTGTAGGTACACCCACGATTGCTTGATCCCACCTTCACTTCATCCCCATCACTGTCATACACTTTATCTTCATGGTCTCCTTCATCCTCCTCTCTACTTTTCTTTAGTGCCTCGGATAGTAGATCATGCAATACTTTCTTCAGAGTGAGTACAACTTCGCGGGAAATAGTATACCTGACCTCGGGTTCCAACTGTAGAGGCCCTAGGTTGTCGTCCCCAGTTGGGGTCACATCTGTTTCGTGCACACTCTTAGCGTGTTCTGCGTGCACACTCTCTTCCTCTTCATGTCTTTGATTCAAAGGAGGTCTACCGGCTCGGCCAGTGCGACCGCCTCGGCGTCCTGTTCTTCTTCCACCAGCCATAGTTCCTAGTTTCCTGATAGTTATAAAGGGAATACATCAATGCCATTCCTTCAAATCATAGTTTTAGAACAGTACGAGCAAGGTAAATTGTTAATTACAGTGACCGGTTTGTGATTACTAATTTACATTGCTTTTCGGGTTCAAAACTCTTCAAATCGGTTGTGACATTGACATCTATTTGTTCTAAGTTAAGGTATCTATTCTTATCAACATGCATTAACTTTAGTACTTACTTACCGTACAGGCGTTGGCGTCCCATACTGACATCCGTGCGTTGGTCCCATAATCAGCTTGAGTCCAGACATTTAGGGATGTCTGAATCTCTCAAACTATTTCTCTGATACCAACTTGTAAGGCCCCTTTCCCGGGTAACCTCACTTGTTGGACTTACTCATAAACATAGTCATAAATACTGAACTTAAATTAAAAACATTCGGGAGTAGTGAAAACAAACATCATTCAAATACATAACATAACAGCGGAAGTCTTAACAATTAAAAACACAACATTTTCTTAACAATTAAGAGTGGGATGTCAGTCGCTTGCCGGGTAACCATCACGCCTTCGCACGACCCTTCATTTCTTTACCTGAAATGTATACTAAAAGTCAGCTAACGCTAGTGAGTTCTAGTTTAAAGCGATTAGGTATGAACATTATTTCTTTAAAAGTATGCATAATTATATATACATTTATATAAGTACGTATTCATAGCTTTTGCTCTTCTTTCATCATTCTTATGTGATTACATAGATATGCATTCACCTTTACTTTCCTTAACACTCATTGGTCATACACATAAGGGTGATCAACCCGTCTTTTACTGCATATATCACAAAGACATACGCCCTTAACCTACCGTCGTAGCCCTATTACTCGTCCGATCCTAGAAACCGTCCGCCATAAAACCGTCCGGCCAACCTTCGGCCGTCCGTCTTAACCGTCCTACCGTCGTAGTCCGTCATATTCGCCCGTCTGCCCTAAGGCATCCGTTTCCCACTTGAACTAATTATACAACCGTGCATCGATTTAGGGACTTACTCCACCGTAGTGGCCATTATCTAGTCTACCTTTCTAGACTTTCCTTTCTGGCTGCATAATAGTCAAGTGGTCGTCCGTCTACCGTAGTAGCCGTTAGCTTCGTTTCCATCCATAACGTATACATACATTCATAACTTGCAATATATATAATTATAAAGCAAGATTTCATTTATTTACGTTATGCCATTCTTTCATTCATTCTTTGTAAACATACGTTTCATTCTTTGTTCATAATTCATTTTCATATATATATATATAAATATATATATATTAGTATATCACGTATGATCACATTGGCATTCATAACATTTATTCATTTAGTGTATACACTTCAGCCTTAAAACATTTAAAATGATTTGCACATAACATAGAAGGGGGCACATAGAACTCACCTGATAAGCTAGTCTTGGCTGTCCTAAACAAAGGCCCAACAACGTCACGTACGATCTGGATTAGGTAGTTAAATACACATCAGACCCAATCCCGACTCTAACGGTTTAATCATACTGAATTAGGCGAACATACTGACTTCACTAACCAGCCTGATGCCTGCGCACTTAGCAAGTGCGCAGGGCCTTGTTCTTGCGTACTTAATAAGTGCGCATACTTCGTTTCATGCGTACGTGATAAGTACGCAGGCTTTACTTCATGCGTACTTGATAAGTACGCATGACCTTCTTCTTGCGTACTTGATAAGTACGTAGAACCTTTCTTCATCCGTACTTGATAAGTACGTAGGATCTGCTTCTTGCAAAAACCCTAACTTTCGCATGCGTATCTGATCATGTCAAAATCCTGAACTTGTTTACATTCAAAACGTTTGCTTTTCATTAAGGAACTCAAATCTATGTTTTTCTTTCAGTTTCATCCGTAGAAACGTTACATTTTCATCCAAAACCCGAAAAACCCCAAAATGAACAAAAAATCAGTTTAGGGTTGAGTCGTTACCTGGATTGGGATTCAGATTCGGAGGTTTTGCTCACGAGCTCAGCAGTAACGTGCTCCTTCAATTCCGGGTCGATCCGTCAACTTTCTCTCTCTAGGCCCGAGCTCTCATTTCTCTCTCTAAATTGCAAATGGTGGAATTTTGGAAGTTTGAGGCTGTCTTGACCCTTATATACATGGGCCTCCCTCGGCCCGTTGGAGCCGAGCCAAAGCCCATCCATTTTCCTTTTATTATTGATGATTAAATCTCGATCGCGTTTTTATTTATTTATTTACTATTTTTGGGATGTTACAATTTGTTGGAATCGGAATCTAAATTCCTTTTTCAATGTGTTTGGTTGAGACAAGAATTGGAATTGGATTGTATATAATTCCCTTATATTCCTTCAAATAAATGATTTCAAATTCCTTCAAATTGTAAAGGAATTCACCAATAGGAAATGGAATCTCCGACCACTCACCGTTGTAGTATCCGCACCCCCACCGCACCGTCGACGACCGTCCACCCCTGCCGTCGCCGCCGCTCGACCACCCAATGACCGCCAACCGCCACCTCCGTCGATCCCCGCCTCCGCCGTCGATCCCCGCCTCCGCCGTCGACCACAGCCCCCGCCAAACGCTGCGCCGCCACCCCCGACTCCGACCACCGTCGCCTTCGCCAACCGCCGCCGCCAACCCCCTTCCCGACCACCGCCACCACCCGTCAAACGTTGCCGCCGACGAACACAATTCACGGTTTCTCTTTTTCTATATAAACTGGTGCATGTGAAAGTCTTGGCGGTAGTTAAATGTTGCTATGTAAAGTATAGTTTCACAATTTTCAGTGATACTACACCCTGTCACACCTTCATTCTGTTGTATGATGTCTCTTGTGGTTTCCCAAATTGCCTTTGGATGCTTCGTAGAGAGGAACGGAAATACGGAGATATTCTTCTCTATTTCATTTAAAGTTGTTAGAAAAATATTATTATGTACGTATTTTAACTTTTTGCTACGTAAAGTAAGCTGTGCAAAGTAAAATGATCGAGGTCACATCATAGAAATATACGTGTAAAGAACGTTACTTTTTATTACTTTTAGCACAACCATACCATCGGGTGGCCGCGGCGCATTGGGTTGGGGGTCGGTGGATGCGTCGAGGAGTGGGCGGCGCCGACGAGTGGTTGGTGGAGGCGGGGTGGTAGGGTGGCGGCGGGGTGGTCGGTGGCGGCGGGATCGGTGGTGGCGGTGGCGGTGACGGTGACGGGGTGGTTGGTGGCGGGGCAACGACATTCGGTAGGTAGTGATTATTGTGATAGATTCTGATTCCTTTATGATTGTTTTGTCACTCAAAAAATCAAATTCCTTTAATATATTCCAATTCCTTTAAATTCCAAATTCTTTAGACAAATTACAATTCCAAATCCAATTCTTTTGACGAATTCAAATTCCTTCAAAAACATTTCGCGAACCAAATGCATCCTATTATTAGTCAGTTGAATCTTGTAATGTGTTTGTATTAGAATAGATAATTAGGGTTTACATGAAGGTGATATATATAGACCACCATATTACAAGATCAGTCCCTAAACTATCACTATTGTGTCTAATAATCTCGGGGGAGATTTAGGTTGAAAATGTAAATACATAAACTTTAAACATGGAGGGTGTAAGACCCCAAACCGGGTACCCTACAGTTGGGTCACATCACTAGGTATTCTCTTTGAAAACTCGTATTTTATTATAAAAACAATCAGCGGAAGTCTTACTCAATATAGTAATTATCTTTTAAAATCATTATCGTTCTTAAACTTACCTTACGAATGCATACACACCGATCCGAGGAGCACCGCACCCAAGCCAAGATACCCCGTCATGTAAGCCTACCTGCCAAACAATCTAATGTACATACAAAATCAGATACGTTGAGTGAGTTTTAACATTTTGTATTAACAGAAAGTATTTCCGTCCCGAATATCATTTAATTGAATTCAGGACATTTCAATCATTTTATAAAATGGTTTGTCATTTATTAACATATTAATAACCCACTTTATCTACAATTTCCCGTAAGGGTTCAGTAACTTGACCCATTTCCATAGACCCGTAAGTCTCACCGACATGGACCGAACTTACCGCCTTACTAACCTGTAATTTACCACGCGTATCTACCCGAATCCGGTTAAATCAACCGACCCCTAGACGTAGACCTGACAATCCCTAACTAGGACTCTTACGACGTCCACTAACCCATTAGTCGTAAACACGACATTGTTCCAACATAGTAGTCAACCAAATGCTTAACATCGAAGCAATAACATTATAACACAATAAATACCAATTAACACTTGCATGTTGTAACATTTCTGATTTTAGTATCCGTATTTTCATTTCAATGTAATGCATTTCAAACTCAATTCTAGTGCACTGTTTTATTCCTTTTCGTACCATCAATTAAATACTATATTTCAATGTTAACCCGCAAATTTTACACGGTTATAACCTACTAAAACACTACATAAGTATCTATTTATACAAATATGTCAAAGACCAAAGTTACAAGGTCTGATGTTGAAAATTTACAAGAAACCCTAATAGGCACGGTCGCGCCTCGTTCTGGCACGGTCGCGCCGAGTGCTTTGGCACGGTCGCGCGACTTGCTTGGAACGATCGCCTCTGGTGCCTTAGCACGGTCGCGCCTCATATTGGCACGGTCGCGCCTCTTGACAGTTGAAACGTAAAAACGATCTTAAATTCTAAACTCGCTCAATTCCGTAACGGTTATACACGTTTATCTGTTAATAATCATCATTAGACGATTAAGCATCGACATTACACCTGAATTAACACCAATTATAGATTCCTAAGCTAAACCGTCGACCCTTCATTCTTGTTCACCGAATCCACTATTCTGGTCACAATTCTCTCAAACAATCGCATTACCATCCTCTCTAAAAAAGCTTCTGAACGCACAGAAGCAGCCGGAGTTACAGCAGAAGATACCGGAGATCAAACCGTCGTCGCCGGAACAAGTCCCTACCGTACTCCATCAATTCATTATTCATCCGGGTAATTGAAACCTTCCACACTTTCGTTCAGTTCATAGATGAAAAGCCCCATGATAATTTGGGCTTCCTTTATGGAAATCACTACGAACCCGAATCCACATTTTCGTTAAAAATGATTTAATCGAATCAAACCTTAGACACGTTTTAAATACAATTTGGCTAATCTCAGTCGTGTCTTAGGATCATAGACACGATCGTGCCAAGCCAAGGCACGGTCGTGCCTAATGATTTAATTAGTTTAAGCCCTCTGTTTGATCAACACGGTCGCGCCCTGACTAGCATGGTCGTGCCCGTGGTTCGAGCACGATCGTGCCCTTCCCAGGCACGGTCGTGTGTGAGTTAAAATCTTGGCAGAATTATAAATTTTATATATTTTTCAAACCACAAATATTCTGATTGAATTACAAAATAAAAATAGTTGAATTTTATAAAATTGCATTTAATCTTATTTAGAAAGAACAAATATTTAATAAATGGAAAATTAATTATTTAAAGTTTATAAAATTTAATTTACAATTATTGTTAAACCTTTCATTTAAAAAGTATTTAAATGGTTAAGTTACATTTTATAAATAAATAAATAAAATAATTATTTATTTAATTTATATTTAAACAAAAACGATTAATTAATTATACTAACTTATAACTAATACTTACAATGTTTTCATAAACAATAATTATTTACATTACTTATTTAATTATTTAAACTCAAACCTTAATCAAAATGTTCTAAAAATACTCTTTCAAACTTTATATATTTTATTCAATACCTCCAATTACAAATCAATGACCTTATTACACAAGTCCAAATGCAACTTTAGACTTAAACATTGGTGCACACTATTAATACCATATACATTACTCCTTAGGTTAACTTGTGCATTTCAAGAATCCTTATTCTATCTAGTATCCTTGTTAGCTACGCCTTCGAACCATGTGAGTATACATAGCCCCTTTTACTCTTTTACATTTTTGGGGTTGAACATGAACATTATTCAAATTACATGTTTACATTTACACAAACAACACAAGTACAAATCCTATTTACATTCATGTGTGCAATTTGAGCTTTACGCCCGAGTGCTAGGTGTGCTAACCTTTGTATGCGATTATGTGCAATCATTAACTATTCAAACCGACGGTTTTCAATGATAGATCTATTGAGTCTGACAAACCCACCCAGATTGGGGTGATTGATACCGACAACACAATTTTTGCATGCTAGTTACAAAGGTTTGATTGTACATGGTTACACAATAGCTGCTCCCCATAAATGCCTTATTTATCATGTTATGTAAGGATTTGTTTTACAAACTATATGCTATCTATATAAACCTGTGTTATACTCCCCAACTTTTTAGTTGACTTTATTTTATTCATGTTTCAGGTTCTAATGTGTGAGATTGATCAAGATGTGCTACACATAGGCTTGGACTTAGTTAATTTAAATAAAAGGATTCTATGTATTTCAATTTTGTTCTATCTTGGATTTGGTTGTGTTTGGACTACTTGTTATGAAATTTGATGTTTAATATATTCAATCTAGTCAACCTTGTGCTTATGACCAGTCTACATGTCCCGCCCCGATGATTCCGCCATCGGTCGGGGTGTGACACATGTATTTAAACCAACATATATACTCACAACAGTTACCGTCAAAGGATTTTACCTGCCTCATCACAACTGCCCTCGTCAGGGTTACATCGTCAGGTTTTTCGTCATACTCCGACATCAATGCCCCCAAAGAGTATTGTCACATTTAGTGACCACCCGAAGGACCTCGTCCTTCACATCGTCATCTGTCGTGCGACAAGGATAACGACGCAAGCACACAACATCAAGCAAGTAACACATAACAACACACTAGCAGTTACCATGACTCGTTAACTAAGCACACACCACATACGTGTTCTTGTGCTACCACATCCTAGATGTACCCTCCACCCGTCTATGTTCGTTACCCGAATAAACCCGCATAAGTCATTACACGACACACAAACATCATACTAGCTTCTAGCCCTCACGACCTAAGGGCCCCCATAGACCATTAAGTTCGTTATTAAACATTTAACTCCTACATCTCTTCAGGTTTACTTCAACACTCGTAACACGCTTCATTATAAAACTAAAACATGTAGGTATGTACGATAGCCCCAAAACAGTAAAATCAGTAAAGAGGGGATTAGAAACTCATCGGTTATACTGAGTCCAAAACTTGCTCTGCAACCCATCCGTTCACGCTCAAAATCTGAACCTGTCAAATGCGTGATCACATGATCAAAATATGTCCTACCGTTCGTTGAATAAAGTATAAATAAATAAACCCCAACGCTCAGTCTCAACTGCTCCTCATCATCACTACTTAAAAACCTATCTACAAGTACACGTGATTCGGGCCGTCCTTGACCTGCTTAGGGATCCGTATACCCAGAACTAGGTTTCCATGCATGAACGTACGTGACCATGCAAACCCTAATCTTATGAGAATACGCGTACTGGAACCGGTTTCTTTACATGCATGCATGCCATGTAAATGTAAAACCCTAACAGGTGTTACTCCGGTTTTCACGTCTTGCACCACCACTCCACTCGTCCCCACCGTCGTCCTCGTCTCCTTCCTCTAGCACTGCTAGCCCGATCACCACCGTGCACCACCATCATGCGCCTTGTCTTCCTTGTCGGGCGAAGCCCAACCAAGTAACTCTCATCGTTTCCCCGCCGCTAGCCGCCGTCATATTGCCATGGCCACCTTGGCCGTTGCCGGCTCCTCATCACGCCACCATAGCTGCCACCATGGCTGCCGTTTGCAGCCGTCCTGCCATCGTCCCCGTCGTGCCTGTCTCCACCGTGTTCCTCCTTTCTTACCCGACGTTACCGCCACATGCCACCATCTACATCTCTATTTCGGCCACCTTCACTAGCCTCCACCCCGTCGTCGTCGCCTCCTACTACACCAGTGACCACCACCACCACAACCGACCGCCCTCTTCCTTGTCTTTCCGTCGGCCATGATTAAGAAACCCAAACCCTAATAGGGTTCCCCATCAAAGAAAATCACAAACGTACATGCGTAAAAAAAACATAAACGAGGAATACCTTGGTTACGCGTGGAGTCTTCCGCCATGAAACCGCCTACTCCGGCGTCTCTCTCCTCCGCTTTCTCTCTTGCTGCCGTCATGCGTACCCCTAGGCCGAATGGCCTAGGGTTTTCCCTTTTGGTGGCTTTTAAACATTTGAATGTTACGTTTGGGTCCCCGTGTTTACTCTAACGCGCGTTTCAATCACAATTTAGGCATAAAACGGCTAACCAGGCCCCCTTTAAATGACTAACTGTTTATTTTTGATAGTTAAACACACTTCGAACGACAACTCTAGCTAATTCTCTTCATTTATAAGGAGTCGGGTCACCCGCTATCCCGAACCACCATCAATTAGATTTCCAGGATGTTACAGAGGGTCTTCATCTTCTCTCGTTCTCTCCTCCCGCCATTTACATACAGTCATCCCAACAGTGTCGTATGCCTTGCTAGTGTCGCCATCCACTTAGTGTCTCCGCCTGGTGTCGCTCGCCGTCTTGTTAGTATCACCATCCGCCTGAAGTTACTTACGATCGCAAGTGTTGCTCGTAAGTGTGGTTACTTGCGATCGCAAGTGTCTTCTCCCCTATGTTGTAGATATGTAAATGTCCACCCCTTGCAAGTATGGAACTGAAAGCTTTATGGCTTTTGCGAGGTGCACGTTGCCGGAAAAACCGGCTACACTTGTATGGTGGCGGCGACGGGGAGGAGCTGCAATGGGCTTACCTTTAGTGGCAACGACAGAATGTAGGCGTGGCGGATCTGGGGCTTCGGCGGCGGACGGAGGTTGTAGATCTAGGGTTTTTTTGTGTGATGGCAGCGGTGGCCGCTAGGGTTGTTGACGGTGGTGGTGGTTGTAGGAGCAGTGGGGTGGTTGTTGTGTTGGTGGGTTTGACGATAGTGGTAGTTTGTGGTGGCGGCGGCTAGGGTTCCGCCACAGGTGGAGTGGGCAGTAGTGGTTTTGTTGTGGTTGTATGTTGGTATGGTGGTGGTTGACGGCGGTAGAAGGAGGTGTAGAAGAAAAGACCGAGCGCTGTTTGTGTTGTGGTGGTGGGTAGGGGACGGCAACGGTTTCTCAGAAGAAGAGTTGTCTTTTTCTTTGTCAAAGGCAGGGGTTACTGTCACACCCCCAAATTATTTACTTAATAAATAAATAAATAAATTAAGATTGTAACGATTGATACCATTACTCAACTACAGAAGCTAAGAATAAAGACTTCTAAAGTGTAGAACACCATTACATACATTAATTGAAATGTTACACTGACTCGAACCATGTGAGTCATGAATGACTTAAGGATTGACGACCATGCGTCTTCATAATGATGCGCGACCTAAAAGCCTATCTTGATTAAACAAGGTCTTCGGCCTCTAGAGTCTTAATCCAAGTGGTTAACCTATTCCAAACGTGCCATAGCTATGTGTTTCCTGACAAACATGCTTAAATGTCAACATAAAGTTGGTGAGTTCACAGGTTTAATCGCCACACTAGGAAAAATAATTTTCTTGGGAAAACTTGTAAAACATTCCCTTAGAATTCTTGTAAAACATGCTTAAATGTCAACATAAAGTTGGTGCATCCATTTAACGTTAGTTGGCGCGACCAACTTAATGAATGGGGGTGTAAACCCAATAGTACTATTCATATACTCTTAGGATAAGTCCATAGCTAATGGTTATAGTAAGTTCCTGGGGTCTTTTCTCGTGATGTTCGTAACCTATGTAACACATTCGAGATCGAAATACCTCATTATCATATGAAAACCTGGCATGTTTCTGTAAACTTTGTATGTTTCGTAAACCTTGTATACTTTTGTAAAACTTGTATGTTTTTGTATAACCCTGCATGTTTTTCCCCAAAAGTATAAAATAAGTAAAAAGGGGTCGTGAAACTCACATGTGTCACCAATGCTTCGTCATAATGATTTCTAGACAGAACTGTGTGTGCCAATGTGGCGAGCAATTATACCACATGCATGTTTTCACCAATATAAACCTAATTCCAAATATATATGGTGAATACATGCATGTGGTATAATTGCTCGCCACATTGGCACACTCACTTCTGTCTTGAAATCATTATGACAAAGCATCGGTGACACATGTGAGTTTCATGACCCCTTTTTATTTGTTTTATACTTTGGGCAAAAAACATGCAGGGTTATACTGGTGAAGTCATCACGTAAAGACGCTCAGTTTATATATATATATATATAAATATCATCAACTTCTGATACTAGGGTTAAGTAATCACGTGTGCGGTTGAGATCTATTGATTCATTAAGTTACAATACCGATTTAATACATGTTAATGATTGTCGACACTTAGATCTAGATAGTCCAAAATCGAGTTAGGAATACCCAATGTTGTTTGTATTTCCCATGATCGTTCCTTAATAATATTAGTTCGTCTTTACGTAAACATATTCGCATAAATATACTTACTTTAGCATATTCAATTTACATATTTTATTTATTCGAGTTTTAACCGAAAACATAAATATATAATTTTATTTATTGAATATAAGCGTTTCATTGATTTCCCACAAAACATGTGTTTACAACTTTATGTATAAACATGAAATATTATTTAATTCGAGTATTAAAAGTATATATTTACATATACATTTATACTACTTGAACATAATGCTATAACGTCTGATGTTTCGAAATCGTTCATTTCAATATATATCCAAAACTTTAAAGCCGTGAATTTATTTATATTCGTATGCGAATATTATATTTAACAAATGACGACCGATTTTGTATAATGCGAATATACATATATTTATCTTGAATATATATAATACTAGGTTAGAATCCCGTGCATTACAAGAGTTGTATGTTGAAAACGATATAACTTATAAATTTGTAAATATGTCCTAACTTGTCAGACTATTATGATCGTCTAACTTGTCTGACTATTATGATCGTCTCGAGATATATCAAGTGGAAATGTGTGTATATAACAAATTAATATTTTTCTTTAATTAGTTATATTTTGATTTCGTATTATATATATTTTTATTTAATACAATTAGTATTTTTCTTTAATAATATATTTATAATATCATTAGTATTATTTAATAAGATACATGTGCATTTATTAGGAGAGAGGGGCGGGAAAACCAATGTGAGAAGGCATGAGAAAGTAACAAGTGTCCAAGTTAAACATTTATTTATTAGTATAGATAAGATATAATTATAATAACACTTGTAAGTTGTAAAATTCCCGTTCAGTAAATCCGGTTATACACTTTTATATCATTTGACACTTATCAATTATATACATATCTACACGTTTAAACAATCCATTTAAGGTTAAGAACAACCCAATTGTATTTATTTGTACAACTCGTTTTATACAATAATGTAATATAATTGTTTTCACGTCTAAATAATAATATTTAATAACCGTACGTATCGGTGGTTAACCGAATTCAATATTCCCGACCCGTTTAATCGACTACACGTTTACAAATACGTTTTTCCATCTAATAAATACTATATACTTTGTCTAAAAATAATTATTCGTCTTCGTCAAATAATAATTATATATTTTCGGTCGGAACGGAACTCTCTAGACAACACACACGAGTTCGCGGCTTGTTAATATTAATCGCTAGCTTAAAACTTGTTTTTATTGTTAACGAATCGTTTAAGCTCAACGTGACTTAACCGTACACGCGCGTTTAATCTTTACGTAAATAATTATAACCATTTTAGCGCGCGTTTCATACCTTTCCGCTCACTCGGTTTGCGCTTACGAACCCGCTGAATTGTGTTGACCATAATTGACTAGCTGACTTTCGGTGACCAAGTTTGACCGAGTCCCGAGACTACCAAACATCACTAGATCTAAATTGTACAACAACAGATCTAAGGGATAAAAGAGTTTATTTGTCAAGAAATGGGCTCGGGTTCTGGTTTTTACCTCGGATCGCCGGAAAGACGGACTTGGATATTAGATCCACCACCCAAAATGGCCACATACCATCTGTGGCCGGAAATAACCACGATATTAGTGTCCCTACTGCTGGAAACGCCAGCATCTGTGGCTGGTTTGGCCGGAATCCTAGAACGCCGTCGCCTGAACTCACATAAACCACCAGACCCGTCACCATCGTCATCGTTTGGAGTGCCAAAGCAGTCGTCGCCGGTGGTACACCACCAAAGCTCTCCGAAAATCTGTAGATATATGAGACTGATGGCTACAAAATCTTTTAAGTATTTTTGCTACGGACAGTACATTTTTGCCACTGATAGATGCTGCTGCTGATGATGGTTTATGCTGCGGATAGTTGTTACTGCTGCTGATCAACAACTTTGCTGCTGATAGACCATTATCTGCTGAAGTCCATGTTGCTGCTGATAGGCTTATCTGCAGCATCCAACACTTATGCTGCTGATGGGCATATCTTCAGCAACTTTGACTTTGCTACTGACAATCTTTTCTACCACAACTAATAGTACTATCAGCAGAAGGACTGTGATTGGTGCATAAGATAATGCTCTCTCAAATCACCAGATGTCTCAGCAACTCAGCAGACCAGCAGAGATTCCCAACAGAAGATATCAGAGCATGTTTAAATAGTTGTCTTTTATTAGCAACCAATAGTAGTATAACATCTTGTCTAGATTAAGATCAACGGCTTGTGTTTGATCTGATCCTTAGAATCAAGGATTTGTCTTGATTCTAAGTTACTATTTATGTCTTTTTCATTCTTCATTGTAAGTGTGCTTCTTAGAGTTTTCCCTGTAACTTGTTAACTTTGAAGAGTGAAATACAATTTGCAATTATCAGTATTCTCTTTGTTACTTGTTACTTGTTGCATTTATAGTTGTTATTGTTTTCGCTAATATCAACTAAAACAGAACCATATTGTAATCATTCGATCCTACGAGTTGTATTAGAGCTTTGGCTCTTAGATCAAGCAAACTAACATTTGTTTGATCACTTTCTGGTTCTGTTATCTCTTTGTTGCATATCATCTACTCGCAGTATGGCACAGAATACTGGTTTTGATGACATTGGAAGCATTCACAGACCACCAAGGCTGGTGTCTGGTGATGATTATGATATGTGGAAGAACATAATGGAAATTTTCTTCTGTTATCTAGAGTATGGAATGTGGAGATCCATAGTTGATGGTCCGTACTGATGTGGTGCAAAACACACATGTTAATAAAGTGTATTTCACCACATTTAAATAGGCTTTGGTTGTGAATTCATTCGATTATGATACTTGTGTTTATATATGTTGGATTCACAGGTATTTTGAGAGAAACGAAGAATTCTGATGATGAAACGAACCAACGAGGCAAAACGCAAAATCGATGAAACTTTTTGTTGATGGGAATCCTCACGCCATGCGAAAGATGGGACCCCCATCTTTGCGCCACGCCAACAAATGGCACACCAAAATTTTCCCGACAGTTTTGTCTTTGGCGACACGCGAGAGAATGGTATGATGGGTTTCGTGACACGCGAAGAAACCCAGTTACGCAGATTTTTACCTAATTTCATGTTTAAATAGTTTAGGACTCTCCCATAAGTAGGGGGATCGATTACCAACCATTGAGAGACAGAAGAGAGGTGATTTGGGACAACGAGAACATTAAGACTGGGAGTTTGAAGCTTCCTAGAAGCCTCAGAGTGAAGATTGAAGATCGTTTTCGGTTTGGAAACGTTCGGTTTGTGTTTATTTGTTTGATTTCTGGAACTATTGTTGACTATGCTTTTTTTTTATCTTAGTTTTATGATATTTTTGACTTCTATGAGTAGCTAAACCTATTAGCTACCTAGGTTTGATGATTGCTTTCGTGTTTTGACGCTTTTGCGGTTTTTATCGTATGATTTGTTGTGTTGATCTTAGAATCTCTATCTTTACTGCTTGTGAATGGATATGAATTCTGATTTGATGTGATTGCTATTGCCATGACCATGTTTGAATGATGTTTGGTTGATTTTGTGTCTTCTAGATTTATTCTTGCATGCTAGGACGATTACTTTGTATTTTGTCTAATTAGATAACTGACTAGAGATAGCGGTTAGTGTCTTGGCCTTGGTTTGAGTATTATTTTAGTGTTCTACCTAGTCTTGAGACCGAGAGGTGATAGATTAGCCTAGAACCTCCTACCCATTGTGTGTTAGGTCGAGCCTGCGTGAGAGCGAGATTTACCTTTCATTCGTGGATTGGTGTTCTTAGGGCTTGGGGTCTAGTTAGAGATTGTCCTTTGCTCTTGGGTTGTGACCGCAACCTCTAACAACATTGTGAAGGTGAAACCGAGAGGTGATCCTCCATTAGACATTTTGACATCGCCCGTCCTGTTCTTTACATGAGTTTAGTGTTTTCTTACGAAGTCGGTGACACGCCTAGTCGACCCTAGATTCGTACCTTTAGAAACAGTCATACGTATAAATTCCCTTTATCATTGCATGTTAGTAGGATTCTTACCTAGGTAGTTGCTTTCTATCCGATCTTATCCTTACGTCCAGCCTCTGTGTTATTAGTTATTTGCTAGAGTTCAGAGTCGTCTTGTGTTTCGTTTTCCGTAATTTGAATCATTCATATATATTCATAAGTTAGGACTCGATAGAGGTTTAGTATTGAGAGCCGCCATAGGTGTCCACAGATTGATATTCGGTCTTGCCTACGCTTATTACATACGGACCGGTACACTTGCCGTTTATGTGTTTTAGGATTGGTAATTCCTTTTTAAAACCATTGTGTGAATTTGACTTAATTTTATATATACTTTACACACATCACGTACGTACCAATGGTGGTCTCTGCTGATTCTAGAGGTCCATCTGTTCCCAAAGAAGACTCAAAGTTCTCTGAAGAAGACATCAAGAAGATGGAAGTATATTTCAAAGCTCTAGGAGCCATTCATATGTGTTTACCGAATGAAGTCTTTCACAACTTCAAGGAGTACAGGACAGCCAAAGAGCTATGGGAAGCTCTTGAGAAGATGTTTGCTGGATCTGAAGAAGTCAAGGAAAATAGAAGTGATATACTTAAGCAGCAGTATGAAAATTTTGTGTACAAAGATGGTGAATCTCTTACAACACAATACAACAGGTACACTTATCTTGTTGGTGAACTACAGTGTGCCAAAGTGAAGCTAGAAAATGAAGATATTTTCAAGAAGTTCATCAGATCCCTTCCAAATTGCTGGACATTATACACAGTGTCAATTAGAAGAACCGAAAACCTGAAAACTCTCTCCATGACAGAGTTGTTTGGCATGCTAAAGATATATGAGTTAGAAATGATTCAAGCCAGAGATAGAAAATCAGGTTATCCATCTGCAGCCTCTACATCCACCACCACCTCATCAGCACTTCACTCTGACCATACACCACAAAACACAAGCAACTATTACCCTCCCATAGTCACTCATCCACAAACACCTAATGCTCAGATGAAAAATTCTCCTTTCCTTCTTCTTGAAGCACCTCCTCAAACCCCAGCTACCTTCATTTCTGATACACCAAGCAACATGTCTTTCATCAAGGAAGATCTGGAGTACTTTCACCCTGATGATCTGGAAGAAATGGACATACAACACTCTCATGCCATGTTGTCACTCAGAGCAAAATGTTTCTATTCAAGAACTGGAAGACCAATTCCCAGCAACAGTCCAAATGCAAGAGTTGGTTTGGATAAAAGTAAGTTGAGATGCTACAACTGCAATCAACTTGGAAACTTTGCTAGAGAGTGTAAGGCACCAAAGGTA
The DNA here is from genome assembly GCA_023525975.1 of Smallanthus sonchifolius. Taxonomy (NCBI): domain Eukaryota; kingdom Viridiplantae; phylum Streptophyta; class Magnoliopsida; order Asterales; family Asteraceae; genus Smallanthus; species Smallanthus sonchifolius. The sequence continues at coordinate 19,724,534 of CM042033.1, forward strand.
AATCCAGCAGCTGCATAACCAAGGCAAGCTCAAAAAAGTCAAGTAGGTCATAATGCTCAACCTACGGTTTATGCAACTCAACAGGCAGGACCAACTGATTTTGATTGGAGCTTTCAAATTGAAGAAATATCTACTACAAATCAAGCTCTTATGGCTGATACCTCAGAAATTCCTCCTCGTGTATATGAACATCTCTGCTCACAAGCTTGTATTGATAAAGTTCTGGGTTATAGAAAACATAACCAAAATTTAATAGATCAAAATGAAGAGTTTCGTCAAATGAAATATAAATTCAAAAAGGTTAAAAACAGCTACAAAGAAAAGATTAATTGCCTAAAGAAAGAAATTTCATCATTAAAACATGAGTAAACTAATCTTGAAACTCATATTGATGATCTATTAGTTAAACTGAAAGCTACAAGAGCTGGACTTGCTTATCAAAAGGTTCATGTTGACTAATATGAATTTGCATCTAAAAAGCTACAAAGGCTGTTAGATGCTCAAATTCATGAAAAGATAACCGTTAGTCTTGGTTATCAAGAAAAAAATTATAAGTCTGTCCCACCACCCAGTGACTATGTAGCCATCCATGAACCAAACTTCAATCTCAACAACCTTAACACCTCAAACCGAAATCTTGATCCTTCCAAAGAAAACATTTATGTGCAAGAATGTATCACTTCCACAGAATCTGAGACCACATACTCAGATTCTTCTGAAAGCACTGATGCCCCTCTACTTCTGACAAATAAAGTAATCATGAAAGCAACAAAAATTGGAAAAGTAATTCAAACTAACTTTCCCAGTGGGTTCATCCCATCCATTCCAGTTCCAAAACCTACCCAACAGATCAAGATTAGCTATCCTTCTAAAGGGAGAAAGTTAATTATTGAAAAAGGTCAATGCTCAAAAGCCAACAATACTCCCAAGAAAGTATTTGATATCTATTATTCATCTGAAGAAAGAAAACCATATGTTCAGAAGACCTTAGAAGAAGCTACTTTTGAACATAACAAGAACAATCCATGGAACTTTAAAGATCTGTTCAAAGGGACAAAATAGCAAAATCTTGTTTTTTATGTGGAAAGTATAATCACACAGCAAGCACTTATTTCTACTATCTTCAACAGCAGAGAAATCTCAAACAACAATCATTTGAGAAGACTAATAAAAACAAGAAGGTTAGAAGCTTTGAAGCAAGAACCAACCAGTTCTACAAGTCTGTGTCTCCACCAAGAAAGGTTGCTACACCTGCAAAACTCAGAAGATCTCAACAATCCTGCATCATCTGTGGTGAATCAGACCACTTTGCTGCAGAATGTAAATTCAATCCTTTTAATCAGTTTGCAGACCAACGGAAACCATCAGCAGTAGTCAAGTCTGCTGCTGCTAGACAAAAACCTGTCTATGAAAGGATACCAAAATATAAGCCTATCTTTAACAGAAGAAAGAAAAGTGTGCCATCTACAACAAATTCCTCTACAGTTGATAGTTTGAAGCTATAAGCAACAACAAAGACTACTGCTGATAAACCAAAGCAAGCCTCCAAAAGAAGAAGCAACAAACCAAAGCAATCGGCAGTAACTTCATCCACTGCTGAAAATGTAAAGCCATCAACAGCAAAAGCAACATTTGTTGCTGATAGTGGAAAAGGAAAGGCAAAGGTCATTCAAACATAGAGAGAAAAACCAAAAATCCAAATCTTCTCAAGTCAAAGTATTATCATTGGAACAATTGAATGCCAACCTACCTCTGATGTCTTGAATGTTCTTAAATCAAATGTCAAACCCATGTTTGTTGCATCGTGGGTCCCTCCCTCTAACTAGAACTACTCTTATGTGCAGGAACAACCAGGTAACAAGGATAACACCTGGGTAGTAGACAATGGTTGTTCTAGGCACATGACTGGCAACAGATCTATCCTATCCAACTTTAGAAACTTTTATGGTGGATATGTTGCCTTTAGGAGTAATTCAAAAGGAGGGACTATCACTGGACAAGGAACTGTGTCCAAGGAAAGAATGAGTATTGAGAAGGTGGATTTTGTAAAGGAATTAAAATTCAATCTCATGAGTGTATCACAAATCTGTGACCAGAAACACTGGATGCTTTTCACAGATGAGGAATGCTTTGTGTTATCCCCTAGTTTAAGCAAACCTCCTCAAGAGAAGATTCTCTTAACTGCTAAAAGAAAAGACATTCTTTATGTTGTTGATATGAACAAGATCACACCATCTGGCAATGTGTCTTGCTTCTTATCCAAAGCCTCAGTTGATGAATCAGCTCTATGGCATAGAAGATTGAGCCATGTGAATGTCAAGACAATAAACAAGTTAGTCAGAGGAAATCTAGTAAGAGGACAACATGATAAAGAATTCCAACTTGAAGATCATTGTATAGCATGCCTGAAGGGGAAGCAACACAAAAGTTCTCACAAGCCCAAGACAATCAACTCAAATGACACTCCACTACAGTTGCTGCACATGGATCTATTTGGTCCTACAAATGTCATGAGTTTGGGAAAGAAGTCATACTGTCCGGTGATAACTGATGACTATACCAGATATTCATGGGTATACTTCTTGAGAACTAAAGATGAAACTGCTGAGATTCTCAAATCCTTCATTCTTAGGGTTGAAAATCAAAGCAATTAAAAGGTAAAGATTATGAGATGTGATCAAAGCACAGAGTTTAAGAATCAAATCTTGAACTGTTTTTGTGAAAGTAAAGGCATTCAAAGGCAGTATAGTGCTCCAAGAACTCCTTAGCAAAATGGAGTTGCTGAAAGGAGAAATAGAACCCTGATTGAGTCTGCTAGATCCATGCTAGTTGATTCCATGCTACCTCTTACATTTTAGGCTGGAGCAGTAAGTACAACTTGATATGTGCAAAATAGAGTTCTCATTGTCAAACCTCACAACGAAACACCTTATGAGCTATGGTTCAAAAGAATTTCTTACATTGGTTTTCTTAAACCTGTTGGTTGTCCCTACACCATTCTCATTATAAATGGAGTTCCCTCTAAATTCTCTGCAAAATCAGATGAAGTATACTTTGTAGGCTACTCCTCTCAAGCAAAATCCTACATAGTTTTCAATAATAGAACTCGGATCATTTTGGAATCTGCAAATGTGGAATGTGAGCACATTCCATGTGAAAAAGGTAAAGGTCCAGATTGGTTTTTTGATATAGACTCCTTCTCTCAAATATTTGAGCCTCTCATCTTCTCAAATATGGAGTCTTTTCAAGAGAAAGCTACAACACCCAATGATGACTATAGAATGGATTTCAATGGTCCCTCCATAAAGTTTAAAAGATCATCCATTGATCCTCCTTCTGTAGCAAATACCATTGAAGCAAGTGAAGCCAGAACAAGTAGCTCAAATGTCTCCAGTAGCTCAAATGTCTCCAGTAGCAGCATATCTGAACCTGATAATATAACTGTCACAATTGATCAATCTGCAGCTGACAAAGAGGCACCTGTTGTAGATGAAGTCATTAATCCTGATGATAGCTCTACTAATGACACAGAAAATGCTCCTGGACAACATCATAGCAATCTTGAACAAGGCATACAACTTGATGTGATCCCAGCTCAAAGAATCAACAAAGAACACCCTCTAGAAAATGTTATTGGATCAGTACAGCAAGGGGTTCAAACAAGAAGAAAAACCCATGAAGCTAATGTATGTCTCTATTCATGCTTCTTATCTCAAGTTGAACCAAAGAAAGTAGATGAAGCTTTGCAACACAGTAGTTTGATTGAGGCAATGCAAGAAGAACTCCTACAGTTTCAAAGATAAGAGGTGTGGAAACTAGTTGATTTGCCAAAAGGGCAAACTGCCATTGGCACAAAGTGGGTGTTCAGAAACAAATAAGTTGAAAGAGGAATTGGGATATAAAAACAAAGCAAGACTTGTAGCTCAAGGTTACACTCAGGAAGAAGGAATTGATTATGATGAGGTATTTGCACCAGTTGCCAGGTTAGAAGCAATCATAATATTTCTAGCCCATGTTGCATCCAAGAACTTCAATGTATATCAGATGGATGTCAAGAGTGAATTTCTCTATGGGAAGATTGGTGAAGAAGTTTATGTTCGTCAACCTCCTGGCTTTGCAGATCCTCTACATCCTGACAAAGTGTTCAAGCTAGACAAAGCTCTATATGGGTTACATCAAGTCCCAAGAGCTTGGTATGAAACTTTGTCAGGATATCTTCTCTGTAACAATTTCAGAAGAGGAGCCATTGACCAGACATTGTTTATCAAAGATGAAGGGGGGAAATCTTATTGGTACAGATCTATGTAGATGATATTATCTTTGGATCAACAAAGAAGAAAGTATACAAGGACTTTGAGACCCTCATGCATTCAAAATTTGAAATGAGTTCAATGGGTGAAATAAATTTCTTCTTGGGTCTCCAAGTAAAATAGGTCCAAACTGGGATCTTTATAAGTCAATCCAAATATGTCAAAAGCATCCTAGAAAGATTTAAGCTGGCTGATTGCACGAACCCCAATTCAAGTTAACCATCAAATATCTCCAGATAAAAAGCGTCAAGATACTGATCAACATCAATATAGAGCAATTATTGGATCATTTATTTATCTAACTGCATCAAGGCCCGATATCATGTTTGCAGTGTGCTTATATGCAAGATTTCAAGCAGCTCCAAAAATATCACATCTTCAAGTTGTCAAGAGAATTTTCAGATACCTTAAAGGAGCTCCAAAACTTAGATTATGGTATCCAAAAAATGAAAAGTTCAATCTATATGCATATACTGATAGTGACTATGGAGGATGCAATATGGACAAAAAGTTAACATCAGGTGGATGTCAGTTTCTGGGAGGAAGACTCATCTCATGGCAATGCAAGAAGCAGACATGTGTGTCCACGTCAACAGCAGAGGCAGAATATATTGCAGCTTCAAGTTGCTGTGCTCAAGTGACCTGGATCTAAAATCAGATGCTGGATTATGGAGTGACTTTCATGGAAACCCCCCATTCACATTGACAACAAGAGTGCTATTTCAATCACTAACAATCCCGTGCAGCACTCCAAGACAAAACACATTGACATCAGGTACCATTTAATTAGAGATCAAGCTGAGAAAAAGAGAATTATTTTAACCAATGTTCATACCAATGAGCAATATGTTGACTTATTCACAAAAGCCTTTGATGAAGCTAGGTTTAAATATCTAGTTGAATCCATTGGTATGATGAACTTTGAATAAAATTCTTCTCTAAATTAAAAATGAATAAATGTGTGTTTGTTTTATCTTTGTTGTTTGATAAAAGCTTCTCGAAATTACAAAAATAATTTTTTTCATTTTGATAACTTTATCTGTCAGCAGCAAATATTTCTGCTGCTGATAGCTTTAGGCATCAGCAGCAAAGCTCCTGCTGCTGACTGCTTTTTGTCATCCGAAGGAACATTTCTGCTGCGGATAGGTTTAAGGCAATCAGCAGCAACATCTTTTGCTGCGGACCACTATATCCATCAGCAGCAATTAAGTTTGCTGCTGATAGACATAACCATCAGCCGCAACCAGCTTTGCTGCCGATAGGTCAAAATGGTTCAAAGTAACTTTTACCTGTTGTAAAAGGTTGTTACTGTAAGTCCCTTTCCATGACTGCTACAGTGCAATTACAGTTGTAAAACAATATACAGCTACAGTACCTTCACTGATCCCATTGTACTGTACAAGTAACCGTTGCTCAAGCCCTTCCGTTATAACAAAGTCAAATTCCCTCCTTCACCTCTTCACATTCAATTTCGACCTAACTCTCATATCTCACTCTCGCATTCAAAGCCATCTTCTCCATACCCAAATCTCCATAACCAACTTTCAATCACTCACATTTCCCTCCAATTATCTTCTAAATGGCCAACCCTGACCTAGAAAATCCTGACGATAATATTTTAGTGTATCATAATCTGGTAGCCTACCTAGTCAAGAGGAAGAAGTCGAAAGGTTTTGATGATATGATCGACTTTCTATGCTGATCAAAGATACACTTTGCTCTACCCGTCAATCCCACCATTTACATATCCCACATGGAGGATTTCTGGAACTCTGCCACTTACTCCATTGAACAGGGTATTCCCCAAATCAATGCGACGGTGGATGGTAAAGAAATAATCACCACTGAAGCAACAATAAGAAAACATCTCAAACTTCAGGACGAAGATTGTGCTAACTCTTATACCCAAGCTCAATACATGGAGACCTTTATGAAGATTGGGTATACTGGAAATCAGAAGGAATACACCATCGAGAAGGCGTTACTAGGTCCACCATGGAAGTACCTCTGTCACACTCTTCTACAATGCATATCTCTATAGAGAAGTGGATGGCATCAACTGTCATATGGGCTTGCTTCTGCAGTCCATGGTCTGGTGAACTCTCTAACTTTCAACTTTTCTCACCTAATCTTTGAAGGTTTGAGATACAATCTTCAAGAAGGTGCAAAACAATCATTTTTCATGTACCCTAGATTCTTGCAGCACATTTTCAACTGTGAAATAAAATATTTATCCAAAAGTGAAAGAATCTACATCATGGATCTCATAAAAATAACATTTTTAAAAGTATGAGAACTGTTCCAGAAAATTTCTCAGGGGCTAATGTTCCATTGTTATCTACAATGTTGAACATACACAATGCCCAAGGTGACAGTTCAGCAGTACCAGGTGATACTGATCCCACACTCTCCACTTCACAGCCTGAAACTACTACTGTTGCTAATCTTGATCGAACCCTTGTGCAACCTACTGAGAGTGCACAAGCTGAAAAAATAGTTACCCCTACACTCCTTACTCAACTGGAACACAGTGCCCCAGTTGAAGTAAGTTATACCAGAAAGAGAAAGAAGAGCAAGAAAAATCCTTCTATTCTCGACTCAAAGGCCCAAACCCAGCCATAAAGCCCTCATCCAGAGTCACAACACTCTGATGAGAATATCAAAAGGGATAGCCACATTACTAGAGAAACTTCTTTGGAAGGTTCTCTATTAGGATCAGGACTACATCCCGAGTCAATATAAATTCCCATCTCTTAGCCCATACCTGATGGTTCTGAGAACTTAAGTATTAAGGTAACTTGTCAAGATGATGTATCTTCTCCAACCACCACTATATCGGAGATATTGATTGACTTTTCTGCCCAAATACCCAGCCAAGTTCTTCACTTCTGAAGGTTCACTATAGGAGTGAAGATAGAGTGAATGTGGAAGGGGCTTCCACTACTGTTGGTCCATCAGTTATCCAGCAGGACAGTGGTAACATCACTATGACCCCAACTACGGCAACTCATGGTGAAGATGTTTCTCAGGAAACTATCTTCACTGAGAGGAATCCCAAGCGGCAAGAAAACCAGGGTGATGGGGATGCAGAGGCTAGGCCTAAGGCCCCATCTAGTTCCAAGGATTCCACAACTGTGGATGAGGACAGTCTGAAACAACAAAATCTGGAATTGACGACTAGGATAGCTCTGCTAGAAGCTGAAGTGTCTCAATTGAGGCATCAAGTATCTATTCATGAGTCCCATAAATGTACCACTTCAGTTTCTTCTTCCCTTGTGTTAGTGAGCACTCAAACAGAAACAATCTTGGTTACTGATGCAACCAAAATGGTGGAGGAAAGCTTTCATGAAAAATCTACCTCTGCTGATTGCTTTGAAGATTGGCTGAGAGAAGAAGTTGAATTTCAAAGAACCATCTTTAAGCCATCTTTCATTCAGATATCAGGAAGAGAGTATGATTGGGAAGATTCCAGAGAAGAAGAAGAAGAGTTCTCCGAGGAGATGAAGACTGCCAGGGAAGAAGAAGAAGTGTTCCCTGAGGAGATGGAGATTGAAAGGGAAGAAGAGGAAGTATTCCCTAGGTTTGAGATCCTTGAAGCTGCTGCAAACATTTCTAGGATATCCATATCCCCACAACATTCCTTAAAAGCCAAATTCCTAGAATATGACACAATCCTTGCCTGGGGATATGATGAAACTTTTGACATATTCTGGATAGGAAAGAGAGTTCAATGGTCTGGAGGAACTTGAGTAGGACAACCTAAATGTTTTTGATATGTTGGCTCTACACATGTCTGAGTGCATCAATCCCTCTAGGTATCTCTCTGACAGGCTTGCTGTTGACCGTTTTCATGATCTAATGGAAGACAACACGCCATGGTTTGAGAGATTTCTTATAAAAGCCAAACAGGTTGTCCACCACTACCTTGGGGAAGAAGAAGCAGAGTCCTGAAGTGTAGCCCAAAAAAGAAATGGTCAAGGACTTGAGCTTATTGAACATAGTATGGTAAGTTAAGACCAAGTAATGAATTGAAGAAGATATGCATACAATGAATTGGTTAGAGGCTTAGAAATAAATGGATGGCTCAACACAAAGCCTATTGGGATAAAGTTTCTTCTATGTGATGGATCATCAATTGAGTTCAATAACATAAAGGAGGTCCTAATTGTAGAAGCATATTTTAGTAACTATAGATTAAATTTTATGTATCGGTGTACTAGGCTAGTACGCAGGAGGGTGTTCCTGCGTACTTAGCTTGTTCACCAATTGGTCCTGCGTACTTAGTAAGTACTCAAGGCTTTTGCCTTGCGTACTTAGCAAGTACGCATGACCAAACCCTGCGTACTTAGACAAGTACGCAGGTAGTGTTCCTGCCCCTATAAATAGAAGACTTGTCTTCATTTGTAGATGGAACTTCTGGAACAAGGTTGAGAGGTGTCCGGGTCGGGACGAGCTCTCCCGACCCCTGGACCGTGAGCTTAGATGAGAGATGTGTGCTCCTTCGGTATGTAGTCTGTAATACGGGATGACTTCTATGTTATGGATTACGTATCATTTCATTATCTTTTGTTTATGTTCGTGTTTCTCTGTCTCGTTTCTTGGTTCCAACACAAATCACAGAGCAGGTATGTGTATCTCCGATGCTCGACGAGACTCCTGGGACCTACACTAATGATGAACCCTGACTTCCTTTTCAAAGTATTCCAATTAAGATCTCAAAAATTCTCAATTGATTCCACAAGAAGTCAGGAGATGATCTCCCTGATTCAGTCCCATCTAGTAGAGGAAGGAAGGATTGATAGGATGGGAATCACCAACAAGCTCATCTAAGTCATCCTCTTCACTTCATGATGACCTTGACACAACTGAAAATTGTAAAGGCATCATATGAGTCTGGGATTGTTGATACTGAAGAAGATGTCCCTCCTGTGTCAATACCACAAATTGCCAATGAAGCTTATGCTGAGGCTTCAATAGCAACTTCCTCAAACGCTATTGTTGCCAATGAAGCAGATGCTGAGGCATCCACACATGACAAAATAAAAGGAATTATGACTGAAGAAGATGAGAAAAGAATTGAGGAATATAAGAAAGAAAAGGAAAGAAAAAGAAAATAGAGGGAAGAAGAGGAAATGAAGGAGATCAGACAACATCAAGAAAGGAACACTGCTATGCTCTTGAGAGAGCAGCAAATTAGTAAGATTGTGAGATCCCTTGATTCAACAAAAATCCAAGCTCCTGTGTCCTATCAGATTGATGAAGATGTAGCTTTGGCACTCAGGTTGCAAGAATAATTCAATAAGGAAGAGGAAGAAAGGGAAAAACAGGAAGAAAAAGAAGCAAAATTCACAATCATAGATGCCCAGCTGGCCAAGGAAATGAGAGATGAATGGATTGCTGCCCTAACTGATCAAGGTGAGGATGCAGACTACCTTGAGAAGTTATGTAATAAAGATCTCTACAGAGCATATATGGGCCAAGAAAGAGAAGAGCAGAAGAAGAACAAAAGGCAAAGGAAAAATCAAAGAAATTTATTACCTTTGATCAAAGAGCCAGAGATGAAAGAAAAGTCATGTTTGACTTTCTAAAGGTAAGACGAGAGAGTGAAAAGTGGCTAGGGCATATGAGCTTCATGAATCTTCAAGCTCTGTACAGACAAGTAAAGAAGGAAGAAGAGGATAGACTCAAGAAGACAAATCTAATAAAGAGGGGTAGAAAAGCTGAACAGAAAAGAACGAAACCCAAAACTGATCCCTTGGTCTATCCTCCTTCTATACCATTTGTGCCCTCTTCAAGAGTTCCCCCCCTACTCCCAAACTGTCTAAGTCTTCTTACCCATCTCCCTCTCAACAGCATCCTCCTCAAAAGAAACCAAGGCCTCCTACCAACCCTACCGACTCAAGAAAAATTATGAACTGGTTCTACAGTGATCAAGATGAGAAAAGGAAATGAAAAGGTTAATTTACAGATTTGTTGATAAGGTGATACAACTGTTAGATTATGATCTGAAAAGAATCCTTCAATTAGGTGAAGAAGAAGAACCCGTCAATGATAGTGGAAGGCATCTATAGCTAATAATAAATCATCATCTTAATCCTAGCAAAGATGTTGTCATTGATGCAGTACCTCTCCAATCCCACTATCCTCTTGTCCATTGGTCCTACAATACAGCTTCTGATGAATATACAATAACAGATGCCAAAGGAAGTAGGATTAGGGGTTCTAGAAAGGTTATCCTAAAGATGCCAAGAAAGGACATCAAAACCTTATCTGAAATTCCTCTTGACAATCCTAGCAAGGATCCAAGAGGATATGAAACTGCTAGGATCATTCATCACATGCAAAAGTTGCAAGAGCAGAGGTAGAAGAATTTTGGTAGCATCAGTCTACGGGGGAGTTTGTAGATATATGAGACAAATGGCTACAAAATCTTCTAAGTATTTTTGCTGCGGACAGTTCATTTTTGCCACAGACAGATGCTGCTGCTGATGATGGTTTATGTTGCGGATAGTTGTTACTGCTGCTGATCAACAACTTTGCTGTTGATAGACCATTATCTGCTGAAGTCCATTGTTGCTGCTGATAGGCTTATCAGCAGCATCCAACACTTACGCTGCTGATGAGCATATCTTCAGCAACATTGACTTTGCTACTGACAGTCCTTTCTGCCACAACTGACAGTACTATCAACAGAAGGACTGTGATTGGTGCAGAAGATAATGCTCTCTTAATTCACTAGATGTCTTAGCAACTCAGCAGACCAGCAGAGATTCCCAACATAAGATATCAGAGCATGTTTAAAAAGTTGTCTTTTGTTAGCATCCAATAGTAGTATAGAATCTTGTCTGGGTTAAGATCAACAGCTTGTGTTTGATCTGATCCTTAGAATCAAGGGTTTGTCTTGATTCGAAGTTACTATTTATGTCTTTTTCATTCTTCATTGTAAGTGTGTTTCTTAGAGTTTTCCCTGTAAATTGTTAACTTTTAAGAGTGAAATATAATTTTCAATTATCAGTATTCTCTTTGTTACTTGTTACTAGTTGCATTCATAGTTGTTATTGTTTCCACCAATATCAACTAAAACATAACCATCTGGTAATCTTTCGATCCTACAAAATCTTGCTGAAGTGTGGCTGTTCACTACCTAGCTCGACCACCGCCATGAACATGATTAAACCACCACCTCCATTGAGTTCAGGACATCAGGATCTATAGGAGGATGTGATGCACTCGCCAAGATTTTGACCGGAACCCTATTGCCGCCTTGCTCCACCGTTAACCACCGTGGGGCGCCGTCGTGGAGCCTCTTGCTCTGGCGATGGTGGCTGGAAAGGGAGAAGGGGCTCTTGAGAGCTTCTTTTATGATTTTAGGGTTTACAAATGGATGTGAAGAAGAAAGATTTGTATTTATATGTAGGGTTTTCAAAGTGAGTGAAAGAGTAAGAGGATACTGCGTGTCAAACCCAAACTCTATCGCATTTTTGTTCCCGTTAATTATTTCACGTTCATAATAAACAATAATTCTAACATAAATGTTGGAAATAATTATATCGTTATAATTTATTATCGAGGGGTGTCCGAGTCGGTGAACTCGTATGTGAACGCGTTTGACGGTTCTAACGTTTAACATTCTAGTTTTAAATTTTTATTTTTCTAAAAAAGTTAAAATATGTATTTCTAACCTTTTTCGTATCAACGAACGTATCGGTGATACACGTACCACTATCGTTGGTCTTATGCGCACCTAACGTGGATTAACATTCGCGTAAACGTAATACGCATGTATTTATATGAACAGTCTTTTCCAATGAATATTAATACTTAATATTAATAATTTGTTATTTTAATTAATCGTCTCGCCGAATACCCAGTATTAAACCAGTGTCTGACGCGTTAAACGTTTGAATTGCTAAATCGCGTACGTACGTCCATCCTTTCTCAAATTCCTAGTAGTTGTGTAACGAGTCATTAGACGTAACCGAGTGATTGGTTTGATGTTTGGGTTATGAAATTTGGGCCCCTAACGGGCGTGAATTATTATTGGGCCTAATTGGACCAAGTCGGTTTAGCCCAACAACTAGGTTTTAGATTTTGAAATTTTGCTGATGACACAGTCTCCCCTACTTAAAGAAATTTCATCCTCAAAATTTGTTATGCTTACTTGGGTATGGATTTCGTATCCTTACTCCATTTTTAGCTCCTAGGGAGAACCTTATTTTGACCCACCTGATAATCGTTTCTGCGGTTTAGGAAATATTTCTCTATTCGTCAAGATTAGATATGCATATGGTTTGGACCTTATCATATCATGACATTCATATGACGTCACTGTTGTGCATGTACTTGACAAGGAATAAACCAGTTGCCAAGTGGGTGGTGTCGATCATCCCCTAGAGTAAGAAAGTTACCACTTGAGGTTCGACGCGCCAGGAACCCTGATGAGGTCACGTTGAAGTCACATTCTTGTGATGGCTATGTCTTTATAGATTTACCAACTGTTGAGAAGTAATAGGATGTTTCCTTATTAACTAAATAAATATTTGAACACCAGGATAGTTAACTAGCATTGAATATCGAAAAGTTTCGTTATGTGAACATAAATTTCAAGGAAGGATTACATGATAGTCACTATTCGATAATGAAGTGCAAGAGTGCGTTCGTACAAGAAGCTTGTATATGTCCTAAATAGATGGATTCTTGTGCTAGAATGATTCTAGACACGATCAAATCAACAAATAAGCTATTAAGGAGCTCTTTGTTGATGAATCAATGAAAAACAAAGATGAAAAGCAACAAGAATGAAACATAAAATACTTAGATTCTTATTAACATCCACAGGAATGATTACAGATTAGCTCCTGGACACAAAATGATTACAAGACCCCTCTAATAGGCTATCCAAACACAGATTATAACAGTACACAATCAGAAGGTCTAAATGTTAAGAAAATGGTCAGCTATTTAAAGAAGATAGTGAGTCGGCGTTCAGATTGCCGACACTCAAGAGTCAGCTGTAACTGACCCAAGATTCGCTACCGACTCTCTGACCAATTCTTAATTTACATGAATTACAACATAGCCCCTATACTTTGACTAGAATACAACGGTTTTTCAGGTTCCAACAATTTCCCCCGAAACCGTTGCATTCCAGTGTCTTCAATCTTCCTTGGGCTTCTCCTCCATTGGATCCTCGGGCTTCTATTTACTTTTCTCTCTGGCCTCTATGCTTTCTTTAAGTTCAGCCATCTTCTTCTTTAACTCGAGTGCTCGTGTAACAACACGAGCGAATAAGCGAGCCTCCTCTTGAGTAGCATGCCCTGCACCCATTCTGATGTTGTTCTTGAATAAGATCTCTAAGTCAGGAATTGAAAATGAGAACATATCCATCAGATCAAGCACTCGGATGTCGTTCACTGGGGTCCCGTCTCTACACAGCACGGCTTCCCTAGTGAGGTTGTCATAGAACCATTTGATGAAATGATTAAGGTAGGCCTCTCTTTCCGGGGGGATCAGAACCCTATTTACCACTTTTGTTGGCTTCACGTACGTGATGATCTTTGGACACTTGGTAACCGGATCGATTTCTTTCTTTGACTTCCTCCTTGTAGGTTGCTGAGGCTTGAACATTGGAAACCTCTTGTGACATTTAGAGATGATTAACTTTTCAACATTGGTACCTTCAGAGTGATTACCGTGGTTGATCATGTTTAACTTCTTTAAAGCATAAATGTCCCAAGAGGGTAGAGATTGTAGGTCGTGCTCATTTTTAAAATACTGAATCCCGCCTATTCTTCTCTTGATGAAAAATAATTGCTTCAACCCATCATAAGCCCATTAAATGATCTTTCTGTGAGAGGCATGACATGGCCCTTCAATAGTTTGATGAAGGCGGCTAGGGATTGGTTTGAGAGTTTTAAACCAATCAGATTTTTCAATTGGTTCATCGTCTTCAAAGTTGATAGACTCACCAAAGATAGTTTCATAACAAGTCCTTTCCCCTTCTCCTTATTCAATAAAATCCTTAGACATCTCTTCCACATCCTCTTCGTTCATCAATTCATCCTCAGCTACTCCTGATTCAGGAGCATCGGTAGCACCTACATCATCACCAGCCTTATTACCTTCATCAGTAGCAGTCTCGATAGCAGGGGCACTAGAACTGGTACCACCTGCTCCCAATCTTGTACCATCAGGACCTTCATCATCATCATTCTTCTGCTTAGGCAACTGAGTGCTCGGTTTGTGATCCGATGACTTCTCAACCTTCTCTTCTTCCTTTTCTTCTCCTTCTACATAAAAAATTACTACATCATTGAATGCTAACAAGTCAAACACATCCTCAAAAATCATAGGCTCCTCATTCAGTCTTTCTCTCAAACTGTTCACTTCATTTGTGAGAGTATAACCTCCTTTCCTCAATACTACCAAAGCTTTTCCCATGTCATTCATATTCGATTTCATATCCCTGTTTAAGCTTGTATGATTCACGAGCTGGATTTTAGATTTTCAATCATCTTTTGTTGCTCAGATACTGTATTTTTCAATTCATCAATCTCTTGATCCATATCATCCTCTCTGTTCCTTGATGCTTCAATCTGCCCTTTCATCAATCTTATCAGTTTAGCAGTCTCAGTTCCAACCTTTTCTACCACCTCAGGATCCAACGGTTCTTTTATAGGAGGAGGGACGAGTTTTCCCATTGTCTTAGTTGACTTCCTAGCCATTGTTTTTAATCTTTTGGAAGCACCAGTAGAAGGGGTTTGTTGAGATTTGGGTGGTGATTGTCTTGAACCCGAAGTGCCTTCTGTTTGCCTGGACGGAGGAGGTCCTTCGGCATCCAGAGCGGCACGAGCCAAACGATCTGCTTCGATGTCTTCCTCTGTTATACCATGGTGTAACATTTCTAAATTTTGTGCCAAAAATGATAAAAATATAAGTCCAGGGGTTATATACGTAAATACATAAAAGATCAAGGTTCAAAAAGTCAAAAACTTCAAATTCGGATGGTAACGGACCGTCACCATTCGTAACGGTCCGTTACGGAGTGGCCACGCGAGTAATGATGATACGCCACGTGTCCTGTGACTAATGGACTGATTTTGGTGCGTGGAAACCCTATGATAGACCGTCACGGCCTCGTAACGGTCCATCACACCGCAAATGAACCAGACGCTGACACGTGTCTGATGACTCCGCAACCCTAAAGCGGTGACCGACCGTCACCAAACGGTAACTGTCCGTTATGATTAAACGGTGACGGACCGTCACATCCATAACGGTCCGTCACAGACTCACAGCCGCAATTTTACTCTATAAGTAGTAAGTACGAGTTCAGCTCAATTCCCCCATCAAAACTCGTTTCAAGAGTTATATCCATTATTTCCACCTTCCCTAATCTACTCCCGCTCGTTCATTTAATTTCCAGAGGTGCCGGATCATTCTAGAGAGAACCAAAAAGCTAGGAAACGCCCATTCAGAGAAACCAAGATAGACGACCTAAGCAGAGACACTGCCCACTAGGACTCTTACTCTAGAAGATCATTAAGACGAAACTCTACAAAGGTGAATACTTGTATTTTTATAAAAATGATTTCAAAACTGAAAACTGTTTTGATTGTGATCTGACGTGAATGAACTAATACAACCACCGGTCACATAAGGTGATTTACTATATAGCGTTCAGACCATAGAGTCACGTATGCATACACGTGTTACAGATGGAACGCTGTAACGGGGCTAGGGCTATGGCTTGGTTGTTTATATTACGTAAGACCTATATCGCTTGAGGCGTAAGGCGGGATCCCATTTAACGTAAAACAATGATGATTCAATAAAGTGCTTGGTGTGGCTAGTGGTTATACTTTCAGGCCAGGTGGTCCGCTGAATGTGTAAATTGACCATTCAAATATGGGCAAATTGTTCTATTTATTCACGCTAGTCATATTATGATTTAAATTATACTTGTATTCACCAGTTTATATACTGATAAAATATTTTCAAACGTTTTACAGGTAACCAAGGATGAATTTATATTGATATAGTCATGGAATGACAGAGAATTAATGATTTCATGAAAAGGGAACGCCCACCCTAAACATCTGTTAAAAGAAATGGCTCTTGTAACCTTGGTTTTGTAAATTAAACTTTTGTATAATTTATCAGTGTGTTATCCCTGACTATGAAATAAAATGAAATGGGAGTTTCCCCATCTTTTGAAAAGATCCTTAGTTATGAAAATTTATAAATCGTTCCGCTGTGTTTATAAAACTCTGATATAATAAAATAAGAGACAAGTACCAACTGTTGTTCGCACGCCCGGTAGGCTAAATCCGGGGTGTGACAGATTGGTATCAGAGCCATTTGTTTCAGGAAATTAGATACTAGAAATTAGTATCTAAGCTGTAATTTGATTTTGATATTATTTGGTTTTAGCAAATAAGATACCCAGGTAAGGTATCTAAGCTTAAACCCGTATAGAATGCCTGTTAAGTAAAAGTAGGTAGATCTCAATAATGATTAAATGATAAACATATAGATGTCAGGAGATAATTACTATACCTATGTATTTGGACAAACCAGAGGAGAAAGATATCATCCTACAGGATATAGAGAAGAACCTGTACTGATAACAAAGTAATCGTCATTTCCAACGATGAATTTATGCCGTAAGCAAATTCTGAGAACCTTGATGGTTCAAGTTCCTCCTGGATGATGAAAACTTCTAACTTTGAGAATTGGGGTACTGGAACACCACCACCAACTTATCATGCTGGATCTGATGAAGCAGGACCCAGTAAATCTTCCAAACCTAGGATGCGTGTTCGAACTCCCACGGAGCATGTACACGTATCTTTCAAGGAAATGGAGGAAGTATATCAATAAGTACCGGAAGAAGGAGAGGAGACCGAAGACAAACAACCGGAAACTAGAGATCCTTATGTTTATCCTGCTGGTGAAGAAAATCTATATACTCAGACCACAATGCTGGAAGAGTATATCAATGAACCGACCGATGGACATGATGATCCCTAGCATAATGTGTTTAACGACATATTATTTGGTATTCGTGAACCACCTCCACCATATAATTACCCCTCCCCTCATCTTGGAACTCCCATAGAATTCCTTGACTGTTCTCTGAGAGAGACAGATGAAGTGAAAAAGGAATCCAGCGGGTTCATCAACTTGAGGAAGAAAAAGAAAAGAAGAATAAAAGAAAAGATAAAAAGAAGAAAAAATAAAAAGTTACGAGTTAGACTTCCAAGATATCCACATCACTGTAGACAAAGGGTAACCATCCTACCGGTATGTAGTTATCTTACAAACTGAATGTTCTGTCTAAGGAAAGAGTGGTGTACAAATCCCTCCAGGACCCGTCATTCTTTCCTGAGAACATTTAAGTTAGAGGTACTACTCTGGAACGATAATCACCCTAGTTTACAAAATGTGACAAGTTGGTATCAAATAATGTAATTTGCTATTTTATGTATGTATAATAAAGTATAAATAAAAGTATTTTATTTTGTTTAGATGACTGGCAAAAGAAAAGGTCCTCAGTATGTTCAAAAGTATGCCCCTACTGGATATGAATTCCATCCAACAAATGAAACAGACTTAGAACCTGGAGCAAGCTCAAATAATACAGGAAGTACATATCTAAGCTTAGGAGAATTACCACCTCCTGCAAATCCTTATGTACCCTCTATCAATTTTCATTCTGCATTAACGGTTGCAAGTCAAAATCCGGATTATGGAGAGAATCCATATTATAATTCTTACTACTAACAGGGATTACGTGAAATCCCTTATGAAAATAATCCTCTTCCTAAATGAGAAGAAAGAGAAGATTCTAATAGGCCATATGAATATTATGAGCCTACAAATATACATATTCCTCAGGAGAATGAGGAAACCCCTAATAATGATCATATAAGAGCCCTACAGGAACTAGTAGCAGAATTGGAAAGAAAAAATCATAGATTAGTATCTGTAGACGCCCAGAATAGAGCGTTAAGACAAATGCTAGCTAATGCCCGAAATCTGGGTTATATGTAAATTTCCTTTCCAAAATAAATATGTATTCCGAATAGTAATAAATTCTTCTTTTTTAATAGAATGCCGAAAGAAGGACCATCCCATAACACCAGGGATAGGAACAAACAAATCACAAATAAATAAACTTCTAAACAAATGCAACAGAAAGCTAAAATAAGGAAAATGGTTGCAGAAGGAATTGAGAAAGCTCTTCCTAAAATTTTAAAAGCTATGAAGGAAGATAAAGCGAAAAATTAACATGTTGAATCTAAAAATAATCGAAAAGAGAACTATAGCTCGAATGGAGACAATTCTGAAA
The DNA here is from genome assembly GCA_023525975.1 of Smallanthus sonchifolius. Taxonomy (NCBI): domain Eukaryota; kingdom Viridiplantae; phylum Streptophyta; class Magnoliopsida; order Asterales; family Asteraceae; genus Smallanthus; species Smallanthus sonchifolius. The sequence goes on from CM042033.1 coordinate 19,743,197, forward strand.
GTAATGATGAAGAAATTAGCAAAAAGAGGAAAAGAAAGAAGGGATGCAAATTTCGTGCATGTCAACCACTAGAGTATGCAGGGAGTGAAGGAGCAGTGGAAGCCCTGAGGTGGCTGGAGAAGGCAGAATCTGTAATTTCCATCAGTAAATGTGCTGATGAGGACATGGTGCTTTATGCATCAAACCTTTTTAAAGATGAAGCATTGGAATAGTGGAGCTCTATCATTCAAGCCATGGCAGGCACAAAGCCTATGACATGGAATGGGAAGAATTTAAAGAGCCGATGATTCAGTGATTCTGTCCCATCAATGAGAGAGAGAGGATTGAAACTAAATTCTTAAATCTCCGTATGGAAGGAACTAAACATCAGGAGTATGTCTCCAAGATGTTTGAATACGCTCGTTTAGTTCCACACCTTTCGACCCCCAAATCCAATCTAATCAAGAGATATATTTGGAGTCTGGCGGAGGATATCAGAGATATGGTCAAAGCTACTATGCCTTAGACCATTGCATCAGTTGTCCAACTAGGAGGAATCCTAACTGACGGCATGATCAGGAAATAGGAAGAGGGAAAGGCAAGGGAGATTGTCAAGAAGGCTACAGAGAGTCAGAAAAACAATTCTCCTTGGAAGAAAAGAAACCAGCCTGCAAAGGAGGATTTAATCCTTCTATCCCTGAATGTAAAATCTGCAAGAAGAGGCATGGAGGAGAATGCTTCTTCAAGAAAACTTATTATCATTTCTGCAAGAAGAATGGGAATGTATTTGAAAACTGCCCGAAAAAAAACATCTCATGTTTTAATTGTGGAGAGACTGGCCACTTTAAATCATCTTGCCCAAAGCTTAATGAAGCAGGATCTAGTGGGGCAAAAGCCAATGAGGGAACCAAGAAAAATGTACGAGCTTTCGTACTAAACACTCGTGATGCTGCAGCCATTCTGGATGCAGTCACGGGTACATTCCTCATTAATAATATTTATGCTAGAGTGTTATTTGACTCTGGTGCAAATTTAAGTTTTATAGATTATAAATTCTGTAATCTATTAATCAAACCCTTAGTTCCATTAGATAAAATTTACGAAGTAGAGACGGCTGAAGGAAATTTAATTAAAATCTTCGAATCCCTAGAAAATTGTACTGTCACGGTATCTGGACACGTCATACCTGTACGATTAATGCCTATGATATTAGAAAGATTTGATTTTGTCTTAGGAATGGATTGGTTAGCCAGTAACCAAGCCCATGTCCTTTGTGATAAAAAGGCCATAAAAATCTGAATTCCTTTTGAAAAACCTATAACCATTTATGGCAATAAACAAAACCGACCTCTAGGAACTATTTCTATACTGAAAGCAACTAAGTGCCTTCAGAAGGGATGCATCGCGTATTTGGTTCAGATTTCTACTAGTATAAAAGAAAAAAAGATTGACGATGTATCAGTAGTAGCTGAATATGCAGACATATTCCCAGATGAATTACCGGGTATATCATCTGAGAGAGAAGTAGAATTCAAAATCAATCTTGTACCAGGAATGGCATCGATTGCCAAAGCTCCATATCGATTAGCTCCGACAGAAATGAAAGAATTGAAGAAACAACTGGATGAGTTACTAGAGAAAGGATTCATTCGCCCAAGTTCATCTCCTTGGGGTGCTCCAAGTCTTTTTGTTAAAAAGAAAGACGGTACAATGTGGGTGTGCATTGACTACTGAGAGCTAAACAAAGTAACGATCAAGAATCGTTATCCACTTCCTAGAATCGATGATCTATTTGACCAATTACAAGGCGTGTGCCACTTTTCTAAAATAGATTTTCGAACAGGATACCATCAATTGAAAGTTCAAGAGTGTAACATCCCTGATTTTCTGACCCTATTTTAACTTATTTTAACTAATAAAATAACAACACGACATTGAATCATATACTTGTTCAAACCTACACCTCATTAAATTGAGTAGCCGATCATATTTTAATTCAAAGTTTTAGAACTCAAATCACATGGTAACACCTCCTAGAGTTAACTCAGTTAGTAATCCCGTTAGGTGTTCTGTTAAATCCTAACCAAGCTAATTCTGTCAAAGCTGAAGTTGCAAGGGCTGATTTTGTAAATAACCAGAAACCCTAGTAGGCACGGTCGCGCCTCATGTTGGCACGGTCGCGCCTCGTCTGGCACGGTCGCGTCTATTGTTGGCACGATCGCGCCTCAGCTTGGCACGGTCGCGTCTCTTTTAGGCACGGTCGCGCCTCACATCAGTTGAAACGTAAAAACAGCCTTTAATCGCATGACCATTCGATTTCATAACCGTTTTCTTGTATTTACAAACCCAATTAAGTTCTTAATCATCATAATCATGGAAAATAACTCCACTTAAGCCGATTTTCTCAAAACCACCAACCTCTTTCATTAGTCCAACAATCCATCCAATTTGACTGGCAATCCTCCCAAGCAAACGCATCATCGACCCCCTCTGAAACTCCCGAAACCTTCGAAATAGCCGGAATAGCAGCAGGAGACGCCGGAAGTCAAGATTGCCTTCGCCGGAACTCGCCCCTACCGTAAGCTACCAATTCATCGTCTTACAGGGTAATTGAAACCTTCTAAACTTTCTATTTATTCTGTAGATCAAAAGCCCCAATCTAATTTGGGCATTCAATATCGAAATTTACAAGAACCCGATCCTAAGTTTAATTTAAAAATGGTTTAATCGAATCCGACTTTAAACATGTTTTAAACACAATTAACCTATACCAAAAGACTCGTAATAACCTTGTGAATGAAAGCCCTAAACATTCCATCACCTTAAATATAAGGATCAATCAATTCGTTTCTGTTTTGAAAGAGACACGGTCGCGCTAATCATCTAGCGCGGTCGTGCCTCGGGAGACGCGGTCGTGCCGACTTCCAGCGCGATCGTGCCTCATGCTCAGACCCAGTCATGCTCGTTGGCTAGACTTGGTCGTGCCCCTGAAGCATAGACACGGTCGTGCCTGTACAAGGCACGATCGTGCCTAGTGATTTGTCTAAATATGTCCTCTGTTGATCAACACAGTCGCGCCCTGACTAACGCGGTCGCGCCCGTGGCCCGAGCACGATCGTGCCCTGTCTAGGCACGGTCGTGTTTGTTCACAGAATCCTTAAAATTTCTATATTTTTAAACAATTAGTATTTCAAGTTAATTTTCAAAATAAAAATAGTTGAATTTATAAAAATGCGTATTATCTTTATTTAAAAAGATCAAGTATTTAATCTTAAAATAAATGGAAATTATTTAATTAAAGTTTCAACCTTTAAATTATAAACCCTACACTTAAATCATATTTTAATGTCTAAGTTACATTTTATAAATAGATGAATAAGGTAATAATTACTTATTTGATTTATAATTAAACAAAAACAATTATTTAGTTATACTTAATTACATCTAATACTTACATTATTCTCATAAACAATAATTAATTAATTTACTTATTTAATTATTCCAAACTCAAACCTTATTCAAAATGTTGTAAAAATATTCATTTCAAATCTTCCGTTTTATACAATACTTCCAAGTACCAATCACTAACTTTATCCAATTCAACCTTAGACTTAGACTTAGACTATTGTGCATTATTAATGCAATATACATTACACTTTAGGTTAACGTTGTGCGATACAAGGATCACATTACTTTCTAGTATCTCGTGTTAGCTACGCCTTCGAATCAAGTGAGTATTTCACAACCCCTTTTACTCTTTTACACTTTTGGGGTGAAACATGAACATTATTCAAATTACACATTACATTTACACGAACAACACAAAGTACAAATCCTATTTACATCCATGTGTGCAATTTGAGCTTTATGCCCGAGTGCTAGGTGTGCTAACCTTTTGTATGCGATTATGTGTAATCATTAACTTTTCAAGCCGACGGTTTTCAATGATAGATCTATTGAGTCTGACAAACCCACCCAGGATGCGCGGTGATTGAAACCGACAACACAATTTTTTGCATGCTAGTTACAAAGGTTTGATTGTACTTGATTACACAATAGCTGCTCCCCATAAACACCTTATTTATCATGTTATGTAAAGGATTTGGTTTACAAATTATATGCTACCTATATACAAACATGTGTTATACTCACCAACTTTTTAGTTGACCTTATTTTATTCATGTTTCAGGTGCTTTCATATGAGTTTGATCAAGACATGCTACACATAGGCTTTGGACCTAGTTAATCTTAATTCAAAAACAAACTGTATTTCATTATGTACTTTGAATTTGATTCATGTTTGTTTGAATGGAAATGGATTTAACATATTACAATTTAGTCAACCTTGAGCTCATGAACAGTCTACATGTCCCGCCCCGATGATTCCGCCGTCGGTTGGGGTGTGATAAAGAGGAAGATATTTCTAAAACTACATTCCAAACCAGATATGGACATTATGAGTTCACGGTTATGCAGTTTGGACTTACTAATGCTCCTGCCACTTTTTTGGATATGATGAATCGTATCTGTAAACCCTATCTGGATAAATTTGTTATCGTCTTCATTGACGATATACTTATTTATTTTAAAACTGCGGAAGATCATGGAAATCATCTCAGAACAGTGCTTGAACTTCTGAGAAAAAAAAATTGTATGCTAAATTCTCTAAATGTGAATTCTGGCTTAGAGAAGTACAATTTATGGGTCATGTAGTGAATGCAGAAGGTATTCAAGTAGACCCATCCAAAATTGAAGCTATATCCAAATGGGAAATCCCAAATTCTCCAATAGAAGTCTGTAGTTTTCTGGGTTTGGCAGGATACTACTGACGATTCATTCGGGATTTCTCAAAGATTGCAGTTCCCCTAACTACTTTAACTCGCAAAAATATAAAGTATGAATAGGGAACAAACCAAGATGAAGCTTTTCAAACTCTAAAGCAGAAGCTGACTAATGTGTAGGTTCTGATATATTGATCTCAGTGCTATAATGATTCTAGACAAGATCTGAGTAACAAATCAGCTATAGATCGGCTATTTATTGAGGAATCAATAGAAATGTAAGAAAAAGAGCACAAAAATAAGAACAAAAACACCATGATTTCATTAACAATCCACTTTGATGAATACAATAAGCTCCTGGACATGAAACGATTACAACAATCAACCACCATCCACCCCGGGTGAGCTCCCCCGGGGTGGTGGATCAAACACAAACCAACCACCTCTCAAACAAGCTAAACAATTGAAATTACAATGGCAAAAACTATCAGAAGATCTAAATGTCTTGAAAATGGCTTAGTATTTATAGAAAACCTCTGAGAGTCGGTTAGGTGCATGGGCGACTCTCTGAGAGTCGGCTGACACCGACCTAGCGACTCTCAGAGTGTCGCTAGTGACACTCAAGCCAGAATCACTGAGAGTCACCAATCTGCCTACCGACACTCAGCGAGTGTCGGCTGAAACCAACCTAGCGACTCTCAGAGTGTCGCTAGCGATACTCAGGCCAATTTTCATGAACTTCTTGTTATCGCTTGATTTGATACAATCATTCTCAAACCAGACCCAACAATATCCCCATGAGAATGATGCTATCAATGATATCCAAAGATCGTCAAACGTCTTCTCAGCAGTTGATAATTCGTTGCCTCTTCCTCTTTCCCTTCCTCTCTCCCCCGAAAAAAAATTTCACTTTTCGGGGGATCGATATCTGACATTGTCTCGTAACTTCATGAATCCGCCGATAACCCAAAAGTCTTTCATTGTCATTCTCCCCCGGAAATGTAGCTCCCCTATATATATTTCAGTCAAAGTCTCGTATCTCTTCATTAAGGATAATCTTGTAATAGGCTAGGATAAAGGTTCAGTCTTCCAATAATTAACTCCAAGTAACCGGCTTTATCACAAATCTCTTTGACTCAGTCAGAAAAGGCTCAATTTGATTATCACATAATCCAACAGTCTTCAATTCGGTTCTCGTTCATTGTGAAAACCCTCAATTTTGGACTAAGATGAAAATTCAAACCTAATTGACTAATGTTAAATCACATGATCCCGATCATTTTAAACATGGATGAGCTCCTCCGTATGGAAACCCGATCTTCAACAAATCAGAAGACGATAAAAAGCTGTTCTTTGAATACTCTAATCAGCTCTCGATCCGATATTGCCGAAATAACTAAAATTCCAAAAAGTTGTTTCCAAATTTTTGGACAATTAACCTCATGTTCTTCGCAATATCCAGTAAAAACTTCATCCAACAAATTTTCTCGAAAATACCTTTTTTTCTCAAAAACACACAAAAGCAAACCAAAAACGCTCAGATCTAAACCAAAATGCAAACCAGATCTATTAAGCTCTTCAAAAACTTGTTTCTGAATGAATTTCAACACCAATTTCTGAACTTGATACGGATCTAATCCAGAATTGAAGAAATTCATAACTTTTCAAATACCACAAAAACTCCAAGTTTTTCACTAAAATCAGGAGCACAGAAGCTCTGATACCAAATTGTAGGTCCTTATATATTGATCTCGGTGCTATAATGATTCTAGACAAGATCTGAGCAACAAATCATCTATAGATCAGCTGTGTAATGAGGAATCAACAGAAATGTAAGAAAAAGAGCACAAAAATAAGAACAAAAACACCATGATTTCATTAACAATCCACTCTGATAAATACAATAAGCTCCTGTACATGAAACGATTACAACGATCAACCACCATCAACCCCGGGTGAGCTCCCCCGGGGTGGTGGATCAAACACAAATCAAACATCTTTCAAACAAGCTAAACAGTTGAAATTACAATGGCAAAACTATCAGAAGGTCTAAATGTATTGAAAATGGCTGAGTATTTATAGAAAACCTCTGAGAGTCGGCTAGGTGCGTGGGCGACTCTATGAGAGTCGGCTGACACCAACCTAGCGTCTCTCAAAGTGTCGTTAGCGACACTCAGGCTAGAATCACTGAGATTCGCCAATCTGCTTGCCGACACTCAGCGAGTGTCGGCTGAAGCCAACCTAGCGGCTCTCAGAGTGTCGCTAGCGTTACTCAGGCCAATTTTCATAAACTTCTTATGATCGCTTGATTTAATAACATCATTCTCATACCAGACCTAACATAATGCACCCATACTGGCTTTGCTAGATGGCAATGAAGACTTTATAGTCTATTGTGATGCTTCTCACAACGGCATAGGTTTGTGTTAATACAACAAAACAAAGTTATTGCCTATGCATCTTGTTAGCTAAAAACTCATGAAAAGAACTATACAACTCATGATCTAGAGTTAGGTGCCATAATTTTTGCCCTGAAATTATGGAGGCACTATCTCTATGGAATTAAATTCACAATCTACATTGACCATAAGAGTTTGAAATATATCTTTAGGCAGAAAGAACTGAATATGAGAAAAAGGCGTTGGCTGGAAATCTTGAGTGACTATGATTGTGAAATATACTACCACAAAGGTAAGACAAATGTTGTTGCAGATGTCTTAAGAAAAAAGGAAAGAGAGAACCCTAAACGGGTTCGTGCTCTTAGACTTGACCATCGTATAGATCTCTTGTCTCAAATAAAAGATGCTCAGCATTCTGCTCGGACTGAAGAAAATATAGAGCAAAAAGGAATGAAGAGTATTATTGAACAGTTAAGTAAAGGAGACGATGATATATTTCATATGAATAAAAGAATCTGGGTTTCGATCAACGGAAATCTTCGAGAAAGAATCCTCGAAGAGGCACATAAATCAAAATATATGATGCACCAAGGAAGCGATAAGATGTATAAAAATCTGAAGGATAACTACCGGTGGATTGGCATGAAGAAAGATATTGCCATATATGTTACAAAATGTCTTACTTGCGCTCAAGTAAAGGCAGAACACCAAAAACCTTCCGGTTTATTGTAATAATTAGAATTGCCAGTTTGGAAATGGGAGATGATAACAATGGATTTTATTATCAAACTTCCTCAAACCAGCCGGGGAAATGATACTATGTGGGTTATCGTTAACAGATTAACTGAATCTACTCATTTTCTCCCTATGAAAGAAACCTTCAGCATGGATAGATTGGCTCGTCTTTATGTAGATGAAGTTGTATCTTTACATGGAGTGCCATTATCCATAGTGTCAGATAGAGATAGCCGTTTCATAACTCAATTTTGGTAAAACTATGGGAACTCGTCTATCATCCATAAACTGATGGGCAGAGCGAAAGAATAATTCAGACTTTAGAAGATATGCTTCGAGCATGTGTGATAGACTTAGGTGGTAGCTGGGATGATCACCTACCCCTAATTGAATTCTCATACAAGAATAGTTATCACACAAGCATTCAGGCAGCACCTTTTAAAGCCTTATATGGAAGGAAATGCCGAACTCTTGTATGCTGGTCTGAAATTAGAGAAAATCAATTATCAGGACTTGAACTAGTTTAAGAAAAAAATGACAAGGTAGCTCAGATACAAGAACGATTAAAAGCATCAATAGACAGACAAAAGAGTTACGCAGAAAAGAGAAGAAAGCCACTAGAATTTGAAATCGGAGACAATGTGTTATTGAAAGTATCACCTTGGAAAGGTGTTGTCCGATTCGGAAAGAAGGGTAAATTAAGTCCTCGCTTTGTTGGAGCCTTCAAAATTTTAAAAAGAATTGGACCAATGACGTATCAATTATAATTATCAGAAGAGATGAATGGGATACATGACGTATTCCATGTATCTAATCTTCACAAATATTTAACTGATGAATCTCTGATAATGCCTCTACAATATATAGAGGTAAATGAGAAGTTAAAATTTGAAGAACAACCCCTACAAATAGAAGATCGTCAGACTAAAAAGTTAAAGAAGAAAAGGCTAAAGCTTGTCAAAGTCAAGTGGAATTCTAAACGTGGTCCTGATTACACTTGGGAATTAGAATCAGAAATGAAGAAAAAGTATCCACATCTGTTCTAGTAATCAAAAGGACGAGATTTTTAAAAAAGGTGGGGAGAATGTTACATTTCTAAAATTTTGTGCCAAAAATAATAAAAATATAAGTCCAGGGGTTATATACGTAAATACGTAAAAGATCAAGGTTCAAAAAGTCAAAAACTTCAAATTCGGATGGTAACGGACCTTCACCATTCGTAACGGTTCATTACGGGGTGGCCACGCGAGTAATGATGACATGCCACGTGTCCTGTGACTAATGGACTGATTTTGACGCGTGGAAACCGTATGACGAACCGTCACGGCCTCGTAACGGTCCGTCACGTCGCAAATGAACCAGACGCTGACACGTGTCTTATGACTCCGGAACCCTAAAGCGGTGACAGGCCGTCACCAAACGGTAACAGTCCGTTATGATCAAACGGTGACGGACCGTCATCATCCAAAACGGTCCGTCACAGCCGAAATTTTACTCTATAAATAGTAAGTATGAGTTCAGCTCAATTCCCACATCAAAAACTCGTTTCCAAAGTTATTTCCACCCTCCCTAATCTACTCCCGCTCGTAGGTTTAAGTTCCAGAGGTGCTAGCTCAATCTAGAGAGAACCAAGAAGCTAGGAAACGCCCATTCGGAGAAACCAAGATAGACGACCTAAGCAGAGACGATGCCCACTAGGACTCTTACTCTAGAAGATCATTAAGACGAAACTCTACAAAGGTGAATACTTGTATTTTTATAAAAATGATTTCAAAACTGAAAACTGTTTTGATTGTGATCTGACGTGAATGAACTAATACAACCATTGGTCGCATAAGGTGATTTACTATATAGCATTCAGACCATAGAGTCATGTATGCATACACATTTTACAGATGGAACACTCTAATGGGGCTAGGGCTATGGCTTGGTTGTTTATAATACGTAAGACCTATATCGCTTGAGGCGTAAGGTGGGATCCCATTTAACGTAAAACAATGATGATCCAAGAAAGTGCCTAGTGTGGCTAGTGGTTATACTTTCGGGCCAGGTGGTCTGCTGAATGGGTAAATTGACCATTCAAATATGGGTAAATTGTTCTATTTATTCATGCTTGTCATATTATGATTTAAAGTATACTTGTATTCACCAGTTTATACTGATAGAATATTTTCAAATGTTTTACAGGTAACCAAGGATGAATTTATATTGATATAGCCATGGAATGACAGAGAATTAAAGATATCATGAAAAGGGAATGTCCACCCTAAACATCTGTTGAAAGAAATGGCTCTTGTAACCTTGGTTTTGTAAATTAAACGTTTGTATAATTTATCAGTGTGTTTTCCTTGATTATGAAATAAAATGAAACGGGGGTTTCCCCGTCTTTTGAAAAGATCTTGAGTTATGAAAATTTATAAATGATTCCGATGTGTTTATAAAACTCTGATATACTAAAATAAGATACAGGTACCGACTGTTGGTCGCACGCCCGGGTAGGCTAAATCTGGGGTGTGACACATGGGGAGGAGGAGTTTTTAGTCTAGAGGGACCCCTTTGTTGCCTGACATAGCTATCTCTAGCTGCTTTCATAAAACCTTCACCGTCACCGCCGGTTCTAGGTTTCTTTTTCTTGCCCCCTTCTGGTTCAATGGCTTTGCCTTTGCCTTTGCCTTTTCTTTTCTTTATCTCTTCTTCTTTATCGTTTTCTGGTTCTTTCTCTTTCTCACTAACCCTCTTCTTTTCCGCATTCTTTTCTCTTTCTTTCTCGGCTCTTTTCCCTTTCTCAGACTTTAGGGCGGCCTTGATGGTTGGCAGTCTTTCTTCTCTGTACATGTTATCAAACATTGGAGTCCACTTGCCAGAGAAATCTTGGTATTTCCTTAGAGCATCGGTGTAAAAACGAGTGTTGACTTTTGAAAACGTCATGGGTCGACCACTCGGAGGTAGATCTTTGATGTGGAAGTTTAGGATCATCTTTATGAAACGAGGGTATAACAACCACTTGTTATCCTTTGCACGGTTGCACATTTGACTAAAAATGTGATGTGACAGGTTGAATTTCTCTCCCCCGCATATCTTTAGCATTATAGCTCCCCAGTACACGCTCAACGCATCATAACCTCCCTTTCGGTGTAAAAGAGAGTATGAATACGTACATAACAGCCTTCCGATCCATGGACAAGAACCTTTTCTGAATTTCATTCTTTCTTAAAGGACCTTCGTACCCCAACTCTTGCACAAAACTTGTTCTTGCTTCCTCTTCATTGATGGATCTCGGATCATCTCTGTTATCACCCAATTGCAACGCATTTCTTACAACACTTTCTAAAATTAGAACCTCATGCCCGTGAACTATGGATCTGACATGGGGTCTTTTAGTGAAGGGGTGAGTTTTGAACTCGGTATTAATCTAGAATTCTTCAATCATCTCCTTGTAAACAGCTTCATTCCAACAAATAGCATAAGAGATTTTACTTTGCTGCAGCCATCTGATGACATCATTAAATTCCTCTAGAATGGGTTCGGGAAAGCTAATAGCCATGTTATGGCGGCTATCACTAGCAAGGCGTTCTTCAGCCATGTTCTGTTGCACAATGAACACAATTATCATTAATTTAGTTTTAATTGAACAAATTCAAAGAATATGAGAAAAATAAAATCATTAATCTTGTAAAATTAAAGATAGTCGGCTAAAAATGATGAGAGTCGGCTAGAGAATCGCTTGGCAAGAAAGTGTCTGCCCGATGAGAGTCGCCTGGGATAGTCAATGACAATCGGCTAGATAATATTAAGAGTCACCGAAGAGTTGCTTGGGACCAATAATAGTCGGCCCGTCGAGTGTCGGCTGGATTTCAAGCGACAGTCGGCTGATACAAAATGATTGTCAGCTGGACTAAGGCAAGAGTCTACCCTGGTCAAGAGAGAATCCGCCGGTCAAAAGATGACAGTCAGTCCTAGACATGAGACAGTCGGCAGTTCCACAGGAACTTGATCCGGACAGTCGGCACATGGAGACTCTTGGAGAGTCGGGCACAGCTATTAAACTTGCGTTCATGAGAGAATCGACCACAAGAATTGGCCAATATGTAAGAATCGGCCAATCTTAGGCAAATCCTTAGAGTGTCGGCCCATATGCCGACTCTTGTTATCTTCTTCAGTAAACAGTCGGTTGTAGAATCTGAACAGTCAAACCCTATAAACCTTCATCTTAGATCCAAAATCGCTTTCTAGAATCTGTTTCTAACCATAAATCAAGCATATCAAAGGTTAAAAACATATGATACACAGGTATTTCACCTTTAAATGATTCTAAAACCGCAAATCAAGGACCAAGTCGGAGAAAATTGAGGTTTTGGGTGCTGTGTGTGTGAATCACCGGGGAGTGAAGATGGAGAGACAAATAGGGCTAAATGAGTAAAATCGCCCCCTTTTAAACACATTTGAGGGCCGACTCTCAATAGTCGGCTGAAACACCCTACTTATTTCTTTATTATTTCATCAGAGTTTAATGCGGAAAACGGTCCCAGTTTGACAAAAACCTTGCCATGAATGGCTAAGGTATATCTTTATAATATTATTGTTTTACAAAAGATTATATAATTACATCATTATACATAGGGATCTCTAACTCCACTGCTCGGTCCTCAGGAAGCTTCATTTTATGTGCTTCTTTCCTGTAGTATTTGAAAAATATTTTTGAATTAGCTTTTGCTAAGTAAGTGCACTGCATCTTTTCATTTCATTTTGAACCCATTAGGTTCTTATTATTGTTCAAGTTTTCCAGGCACTCGGCGCCCCCGTGACCATCTCCGGACGTACCTCCAGTCACGTCATTTGTATATTTTATGGGTGTGCTAACTCCCTCGCAACCATCTTAGGTCGTACCTCCGGTCCGAGTATTGGCAAGGTTCTTATACTCGTCAGTATAGACCCCTCGCATTTTTCATGAAGACTCATTCATTCATCAACCCCGTAGGCTTGGAATCTTTTCTCCTTCAGCCCCTTAGGCATGGAGTTCTCTTTCTCTTTTCCTCAGCCTCGTAGGCTTGGAATCTTTTTAGTTCTTTTCTTTATTATTTATTGAGATCCACCTTACAGGCCATGTATCTCAATTCATTTGGGACCTTGAGTATCTTAGACTCACAGCCTCCTAAATGTATCAAGCATTTATTTTCATTTCACGTATATGTTTGATTTACTTCCCAGCCATTCCTTACCTTAAAACTTCGTAACGATTTCTCTACAATGCATTAAAAGGGTTTATATATAGGAAGTACCAACGGCGTATCTACCACCCCTTTAACACTTTGTGAGTACTCCGTTATTCTATTTTAGGGTTTAGACTCATTCCATCATACGTATTCATATTTTACATGTATCATCATGCATTCATGTATTCATCATGCATTTCACATATTCATATTCATCATGTATTCACATTTATTATGCATGATATATTCCCGTACTCATGTATTTTCATCACATATTCGTAATCGTCATATATTGTAAACTGAGGTGATTATCCTTCCAGAGTAGTACCTCCAACAGAGATGTACCCAGAAAAGAGTGACGGGTCTAGGAGAGATTTATACACCACTCTTTCCTTAGACAGAACATTCCGTTTGTCAGATAACTACATAACGGTCGGAAGTTCTCCCGTACGTTTACCATATTTCATTGTTGTCTTTTAGTCTATACCTCTAAACATTCATAATGGTTTCACCACAAAGTATCAAAGAGATTTATATATAGGATGTACCAGCGGCGTATCCACCATCCCTTAGATATGTCGTGGCTACTCCACTATTCCCGTTTAGTGTCTAGACTAACCTTTCATTATCCCGTACCCTCATCATATACACATATCATTTAAGCACGTAATTCACATAATCGTGTCTAGGGTACGGGTCCAGTGTACTTACTTTATTCTTGGTAGTTCCTAAGTTCGTTCCTCGTCTAAACGTTTCTCTGAACTCGAATCGCACTCGTAGTGTATCGCACTCGTAACATCCACGCTCGTAACTGTCGTGCTTGCCTTGCCTCGGTATACGTGTAAGTGTTTATGTGTGTTGGTTTGTGTTGATGTTTCTCAAATGAACGGGAAGGGCAAGTATTTATAGGGCTGAGATGCCACCAGTGGCGGACCGCTAAGCAAGGAGTTAGCGGTCCGCTACCGCCCCTTGCTAGGTGTCCAGCGTGTGTACCACGTAGCGGACCATTACGCCTTGGGTAGCGGTCCGCTACCCAATCCTACTCAGCGAGTCACCATACATGTGTCGCCTTCTCGTTGCCTGAGCCCAATTACGGCTAGGAAACCGTTACCCGCCTGGTGGCGGTCTGCCATAGGGCTGAGTCACCAGATATGTCACCGCCATGTGTCACTTGTTCGTTATCCAGGCCAACTACGGCTAGCGGTCCGCTACCGCCTCCATTTTCAACTTCTTTTATTTTAAACCCTCGATCTTTGGAGTAATTACACTTTAGCCCCTGGACTTTCATTTCCTTGAAAATTGGGGTGTTACATCGGCCCAAGAGTCGACTCAAGCAAAAATTAAAAAAAATAAACTTTTTATCAAAACGACTTGATTTTCTAGCTAGATTTTGCTTTAAAACTCATAAAAATATATACTAGGGCAAATAAACACCATAAAAAGCTTCCAAAATATACTGAGAAGCAGAGAACAAGATATTTTAAGACGAAACTTTCCAGGCAGAACTTTAGAACGTGCAAACCTGTTTTGTGAAATCATACCAACTTAACTTATCACTCAAACTAATCTTCTTGCATTCGGATATCTACGGCTTACGAACGACTGTTGGTATGCTTATCCTCTTAATCCCATGCTCCATGAATTTCAACATACAACTAGTGATCGTTTATCATGTTTTGGTAAAATTAAGATGAAATCAGTGGTCCCCACACTTGTCAGGTATAACCTACCCATCCTCATGGTCTTTTGAGTTAGATGATGAGAGCTTTAGGTATATGCCATCGCATAATCAGAGAAGATGATCATCAGAAATCTTAAGATATAGCTATTTGAGCTTTAACTAGCACGGGTTTGTGAACTGTTTAGGGAATCTTTAAAATGATTTTGGTTCAGGGACATAGCACAACGGACTTACATGCCTGATTATGAAATAAGCTGGACTTACTTGCACGTCGGACTTACAAGCCATGTTTTTGTCTAAAAACCCTTAAACAGACATAAGAACCCAAAAGTGAAAAATATATACGTATATATATATATATATGTACACACTAACATTGTGTATCTTTTGATTTTCATTCCTAATGCACGTCACTAACATTGCGTGTCTTTTGCTTAAGAGTTTCTACAGTACTAAGATGCACAACATTGGTGTCTTTTATTTACCTAATGCATGTCATTACGTGTCTTTTTGATCTTTTCTTTTGTATATATATATATATATAGAGAAAAACTCGCAACCCATTTGTCACAGGACTATGGTTATGTGCAATCCTAATCAAGATGGGTATTCACTTATCAGCTATCTTTATCTTTGTCACTGAGTTGTAGTTTACTAGTTTGAAATGCTAAGCCTACCAACACGTCCTTGCAGTATAACCACTTCTTCCTTTCGGTCCTATTCATGCAGTGACCAAGTTAAGTCAGTTTAACTATCATTTCCCACAATAACAGTTATGCAAAACAACGGAAACTTATCTTTTTCATTTCTATGTAAAATTTCCCCAAAAATTTTATTTATGGACAACCTTCTTTAAATGGAATTTTCAATATTTTTGCAGCACGTTTGGCAAATCAATTTGGTCAAGAAAATATTTTTGGGTTTTCAGAAAGAATATGAACAGTGATATGAACAAATAAACACAAAGGAAAGGGATATAAGATGTTACGCAAAGTTCAATAATCCCAGTTTCTTGACAAGATCCAGAAACTTAAATTTATCGAACGCCTTCGTGAATATGTCAGCCTTTTGATCATTTGTATTCACTAGAAGGACTTGAATGTATTCCTTTTCATATGCATCCCTGATAGCATGAACCCGCAAACCAATGTGCTTTGTTTTGGAATGATAAATTGGGTTCTTGACGATCTTCACACACGCTTCATTGTTAATATACATCGGAGTCTGCTTCAAATTGATCCCATAATCCATCAATTGATGCTGGATCCATAGGATTTTAGAACAGCACATAGAAGCAGCAACATACTCAGCTTCAGCGGATGAGATGGAGACTGAAGTTTGTTTCTTGCACTGCCAAGATACTAAGCAGTGTCCCAAATACTGACATCCCCCTAACATAGATTTTCTGTCAAATTGACATCCTCCATGATCGCTATCATAGTAGGCAACCAAATCAAAGCTATCGGATTTTGGATACCAAAGCCCTAACTTGGGAGTGCCTTTCGGGTAACGGAAGATTCTTTTAACAGCGATCTCATGGGATTCTTTGGGATTAGCTTGATATCGAGCACAATAGCAAACTGTGAACATAATGTCTGGACGACTGGCTGTGAGATACAGCAAGGAGCCAATCATTGAACGATAATGATGTCTATCAACAGTAGGGGTGTTCAAAGTCGGATATCCGAAAATTCGGATATCCGAAATATTTTCGGATAGTGGATTTCACTATCCGAATCCGAAATTTCGGATATCCAAATTTCGGATATCCGAAAATTCGGATACGGATTCGGATAGTGAAACGGATATCCGAAAATATAAAAAAAAATAAAAATATATATAAAAATAATATTTTTAAATTACAAAAACAATTAAAAACCTTAAAAAACATTAGAAAATATACATATAAAAATATAAAAATATAATATATCGAGTTTTGATTCAAATTTTCTTATTTTTAAATAATAAAAACAATTAAAAAATATATAAATATAATATTTCGGATATTCGGATATCCGAACTATCCGAAAATCACTATCCGAATCCGAATCCAAAAATTCGGATATCCGAATTCGGATATCCGAAATTTCGGATATCCGAATTTTCGGATAATTCGGATTCGGATTTTCGGATAATTCGGGTTCGGTTTCGGATTCGGATTTTTTTGAACACCCCTAATCAACAGGTTTCCCTTCAGGATCAGAAGTTAAAGGTTTTTTAGCAGCATATGGTGTTGAAGCTGCCTTACTTTCAGTCATCCGGAACTTTAGGAGCATATCTTGGACGTACTTTGCTTGATGAATCAATGTTCCTTCCTTTGATTGTTTTACCTCCAATCCCAGAAAGAAATTGAGCTCGCCCATTCTGCTCATTTTGAATTTTGCTTTCATCACGTTCTCAAAACTCCCTACACAGTTTCTCATCATTTGAACCAATGATTATGTCGTCTACATAAATTTGCACAAGCATGATGTCTTTTTGATCTTCTTCTTGAACAAAGTCATATCAATCTTCCCCCGTACAAATCCATTTTGTAGAAGATATTTAGAGAGAGTATCATACCACGCCCTTGGGGCTTGATGAAGTCCATACAAGGCATTGTCTAATTTGTAGACTTGGTCCGGATGATCTGGATCTTCAAACCCGGGAAGCTGGCACACATACACTTCCTCCTTCACCTTCCCGTATAAGAACGCGCTTTTTACCCCCATTTGATAGACCTTGAAATTCTTGTGACAAACATAAGTCAAGAAAATTTTGATGGCTTCCAGACGAGCAACAGGAGTGAACACCTCCTCATAATCAATTCCCTCTTCTTGTGCAAACCCTTGCACCACTAAATGAGCTTTGTTCTTGATCACAACATTTCTTTCTTCTGTTTTGATATGAAATATCCAACGAGTACCAATCGGGTATTTATTCTTTGGAAGGTCAATGAGATGCCACACCTTCAATTTTCTTAATTGAGCTAATTCATCTTGCATAGCATCAATCCAGCTTGAGTCCTTCAGGGCCATTGAGATATTCTTTGGAACATCCTGTGACAAGAAACACACACATTGGGTCATGTTGTAAGGAGTTGGATAACTTCTTGTACGAATACCCTCTGTGATAGGTCCGATCACATTCTCCAAAGGATGATCTGAAAGAGTTTTGAAGCTTGGCCCATCTGGAACATCAACTTATTCAGGAAGATTTTTCAAATGAACATCAGGAATGGAATCAACTTCTTCTTCTGAATCACTCTCAGAATTGATAGCGGGATCATTTGCCAAATTCTGATCAAGAGGAACAGCATTTGAATTGACAGGAGCTGTTTGATCAGAGGAGGCATCACCAGAAGTTTCACCATGAGCAGTCTCAGTAGCCTCAGAGTGGGAAGAGGTTACTGCACTGTTGTTTGATACAGATAAAGGATCGGTAACAATCGGTGTTATTCTAGTTGAAAATGGCATAAATTCATCATCTGAATTTATTGATGGAATGAATGATGGTTCAGAAGATGGAATAGGTTGAGGGATGAGTGGTGCAGGAGGTATGAAGTTATTGAAAATAACATCTGCATCATAGAACAAGTCGAGACCTATTCCAGTGTTTGTAGAGTTAGATTCCTGCCAATCGACATAGTAAGATTCCTGCACGATCTTTGTTCTATTGTTGTAGACTCGGTATGCTTTCTGAGATGACGAATATCCAATGAAGTAACATTCATCACCCACTACTCCAAACTTTGCAAGATTCTCAGCGGTGTTTAACAGAGTATACGAGCATCCAAATGCTCTAAAAAATTCAATCAAGGGCTTTCTTCCATGAAAAAGCTCATACGCGGTCTTGTTGTGAGCCTTGTCCACCAGAGCACGATTCAAAACGTAATTAGAGGTATTAACTGCTTTTGCCCAGAAGATAATAGGGAGCTTTGAATCTATCAGCATCATTCGAGCAACCTCGATCAACGTACGGTTCTTCCTCTCAGCAACTCCATTCTGTTGGGGAGTCCTGGTAGCACTGAACTATCTTGAAATTCCCTTACTTTCACAAAATTCATTCAAGACATGATTCTTAAACTCGGTGCCATGATCGCTTCTGATAGAAATCACCGAACACTTGCAGATCTTCTCAATTTTCAGAATAAGACTTTTCAGCACCTTTGCGGTTTCATCTTTGGTAGCTAAGAAATTAGCCCAAGAATATCTTGAGAAATCATCTGTCATAACCAAACAATAAGAATTTTTAGAGATGCTCTTCACACTAACGGGACCAAATAGGTCCATATGAAGCAATTGTAATGGAATAGAAATAGAGTTCACTGGTTTAGGCTTGTGCGACTTCTTGTGCTGCTTGCCTTTACCACAGGCCATGCATTTTTCAGAAAAGTTAAAATCCTTAGAGGGCAAGCCTCTCCCAAGGTTTTGTTTTACCAAACGGTTTATGTTTTTGAAATTCACATGACCAAGTCGACGATGCTAAAGCAGTGATTCAGAGTCAGAAGCTTTAGATAACAAGCAAGCAATGGATGCATTTGTTGCGGGATCATTCATGTCCACCACGTAGGTGTTGTTCTTTCGAGGTGTCTTCATCAAGATTAAATCATCAGGAACAACGAGTCCTGGTTTGAGGAAGAGATATCCAGATTTGTTGAACAGCACAGAGAGCTGTTTATCACAGATTTGTGATACACTCATGAGATTGTAGCAAAGTTCAGGAACGAGATTGACTTTCTCAAAGGTGAGAATTCCATTGCACACATTTCCTTGTCCGGTAATTTTCCCTCCCTTTTCATCACTGACAAAAGCAACGTATCCCTCATCGATAATTCGGAAGTCAGTCAGCAGATCTTTTAGCCCAGTCATATGACGAGAGCACCCACTATCAACACGTCATGCATTGTTAATAGCCCTCCTGGGAATACCCTGTCACATACAAGACAATTTATTGGGACATCGAAACCCAAGTCTTTTTCAACTTGGGTGGAACAGTTACTTCAACAGTTCTATCACGTCTAGTACTCCACCAACATGTGCCTTTTAATAAATTGTTAACATTTTGACGAATTTTGTTAATTTTGTGATAAAAAGGATGTTGAACATGTTGGTGTCTGTTATAATAACCCCTACCATTATGTATTCTCGGTCTCTCAAATTTGACCAAATCATTGTGATATGATGCATTACTGCATTGTCTAGCAGTATGACCACCCTTCCCACATGTAAAACAATTAACATGCTTAAAAGATTTTATTTTGTGTGGTGGTTGGTAAGATGACGAGGATGATTGCTGTTGAAATGGCACTTTGAATGGATTTCTGAATCTGCCTTTGGTGTGACGATCCTTTCTTTGTTCAACATGCTTTGTTGATGTTTCTCTTTCTGAATCATCATCAATTTTGATTTTGACTTCAACTGCTTTAGTCATCGATTTTGACTCACAATCGGATTCATTGTTTGACTCAAATGAATGTTATGTGGAGTGTTTTGAGTCATACTCGATTTCTTAACCACCTTTTGTTAACAGATAATCTGAATCACTTTGACTTGTTGATGTGGGAGTGAAGATTGGAATCTCTTATGTCGTGAATCTTTCAAACTAATTTCTTGCTTTTGATACAACCGAATCATCAAAATTTGTAACATTAATAGAATTAAAAGCATTACAGCTATTGTGTTCATTACAATCAGAGTTCAAACTGTCTAAGCTAGAACAAGATTCACTATCACTACCTACAGAATTTGACACACAAGATTCTGCTTTCTTTGAAACTAAAAACGAAAACTTAATAGACTCCCTATTACACTCACTGTGACCTAATCCAACACCACAATCATCTTGAACCTCATCATCTTTCCCTTTTGTTAAACATGTATTATTCACATTAGTAGCAAACACAAAGACACTAACAAGATCATTTTTAGGGTAAGGTGAGGGAATGGGGTTGTAATGTCCCTCGGTAGGAGGATAAAATAATTTTCTTTCAAAGTCAGTGGAGTCCAAGTAACTGACTCCCTTTTTCACAAATCCAGGTTGTTGACAATCAATCATGGTGTCGTGTACCTTTTTACTTAAATTCCATTTGTTAATGATTATTTGAAGTTTGACAGTTTCACTTCGTGAGGCAGTCAGTTTTTCAGTTAAATCAGTGATTAAAAACTCTTTTCTGTACACAAATTCTTTTAAGGTTTGGATTTCATGTTGAGCTTGATTTAGACTGATTTTTAGAGAAACCTCACTCTTCTTGATTTGATTAAGGAGACCAAGAGTGTCATCCTTTGCACGAATGATAAGATCGTTTAAGGTGCGATAGTGAACGATCATATCAACACAATCAGTGGAACATAAGCGAGATTTTACCTTTGGCGGAATAAGCTCTGCAGTAGTCTTCCTGCGGATACATCCATGATTTGAGCTTCCATCGCCATCAGTTTGAGTTCCATCACAAGCACCCGTTAGAGAGTCAACTCGATCCATTGAGCCGGAACTAGAGCAAACATTCTTCTCGTCACAAACATTCTTTTCATCAACACACTTGCCTGTCTCAATCTTGATATGTGCATTGTGCTTCATGATTCCTTAGAATCTATCACCTAACTTTCTGTTCCTTGAACAACAAATTGTTTCAAATAGACAGCTGGTCCGATAGAATCTGTATTGATCATAATATTTCTAAGAACATCCTTATTTTCTTCTTCTACCAGGCTAGCTTACATACCATGAACTACGAACTGAGTTGAGGGAACATTAGCCATAAGAGCCCTGCAAATATCAACCTGAGCTTCCTTGATCTCATCACTCCATTCGAAGTCATTGACGACCAATGCATTAACCGATTCCTTTGCCTTATCGATTTGTTCTTTCCCTTCAGTGATGGAAACAATGGTAGGAAGGGGTAGGGCATTAGTGATTGGATGAGGACATTCCCTTTTGAAGTGGCCCAGCTGCTTACAATTGTGATATATCAGTTTGGATTTATCAAAACCAGCAGATTTACCTCCCATACGTGTCTTTCCAGTGCGATCCATGAATCTTTTGGCTCTCAGAGTCAACATGGCCATCTGCCACTACAGGTCAACTTCTTCCATATCGTCAAGATCCACCTGAAAAACATCCTCAATGTGACTAACATCGGCTTTCAAATCTCTAGCAAGAAGTGCCTCATAACTGTTAACAAATAGACCAAACAACGCCATATGCTCAGTGGATAGATTTGAAGCAGAATTGCTACTCTGACTTCCTTTAGATTCAGTGTTTGACGAGCTTTGTTGATTGGTGGAAGGTGAGGAAACCATAGCAAGAACAACTCCTAAGGAACTTCCAAGATTGCTTGAAGTGGTAGGAGTGATGAATGCTGCATTAGTCGGTGCCATACTTTTGTTGTATCCAAGTTGGTTCATTTTTTGCTTCTCAATATCCATTTCAAAAGATTTCAAAGTGTTGATTACATCGGAAAAGTTTCTGCTTCATTAAGATATTGCCTTTTGATCATCATGCATTGAATACTCCACTCATGAGGTAATGAATCCAATAGTTTCTTGATAAGATCATAGTTTCTGATCACTACACTGACTTGCTTCAGTTTGTTAGAAATTTCCATGAATCTGGCAATGTGTTTTGACAGACCTTAACCTTTGATGCTACCGAAGGTATCACACTGTTTTTGAAGCATATCTTTCTTCCCTTCCTTCAGATCCACATTTCCTTCATAGAACACACACAACGCTTCCCATAGAGCCTGAGCATTACGGTATTCTTCAAACATGTTCATTATGTCGTAGGGAAGTCCCATGTTCAATGCACCAAAATCTTTGTAATCACGAGTGATTAAAGTTCTATCATTCTTGGTATATTGTGCTGGATCAGTTTGCTGAGCAACTCTATAGGTTCCGGTAGTCATAGGACAATGAGGACCGTTAGTGATGGAAATCCATTGACCAAAATCAGTCAGATAGAAGTATGCCTTCATTCTGTGTTTCCAGTTTGAAAAATCATCAGGTGACAGGAGCTTTGGGGGTCTATACATGGAACCGGTTTCCAGGTCAGCTTGAGTGATGGAAGTAATAGACATCTTAAAAGACGGAGGATCAATTAAAACTCAGAAAAGAGAAAATCAGAAAGAGTCGGCTCGGAGAGTCGGCTGAATCAAATAGAGAGTCGGCTGCACAAGGAAGAGTCGGCTGATCAAACTCAGTGACTAAGAATTTTAGTACATGAGAGTCATAAACTTGCGTTTACTAAAAGAATCGCTGAACAAGCAACATTCGGCCCGGACAAACGGCCACAATGACAACAGTCGGCTCGGACAATTGGCCAAACAAGCAAAGTCGGCAGACAGTCTACTCTGAAAAGAGAGTATCGGCTCAGGAACAGTCTGCTCAAGAAAACCAACACACTCTTTTTCACAAAACTACACAAAATCAATCCATGAATGCTCAGATCTAAACCAAAATGCAAATCAGATCTGTCAAACTCCTCAAAAACAAGTTTCTGAATGAATTTCAATGCCAATTTCTGAACTTGATACAGATCAAAGCCAGATTTGAAGAAATTCAGATCAAATCAAAAACACCAGAAACACCAAACAAATTACTAAAATCAAGAGCACAGAGGCTCTGATACCAAATTGTAGGTCCTAAACAGATGGATCCTTGTGCTAGAATGATTCTAGACAGGATCAAATCAACAAATCAGCTATTAAGGAGTTGTTTGCTGATGAATCAATGAAAAACAAAGATGAAGAGCAACAAGAATGAAACATAAAATACTTAGATTCTCATTAACATCTACTGGAATGATTACAGATTAGCTCCTGGACACAAAATGATTACAAGACCCCACTAACCGGCTATCCAAACATAGATTATAATAATACACAATCAAAAGGTCTAAATATTAAGAAAATGGTCAGCTATTTATAGAAGATAGTGAGAGTCGGCGTTCAGATTGTCGGTACTCAGCGAGTGTCGGCTGTAACCGACCTAGCGACTCTCTGATTAATTATTAAGTTACATGAATTACAACATAGCCCCTATACTTTGACTAGAATACAACGTTTTTTCAGGTTCCAACAGCTTGGAATGCATGCGAGCACACACCATTTGTCGCATTCGAGGTTTGTTACAGTGTAAATCCATTCAGGATGTATCCTGAAAGTTTGTTCACGAAGGTTTAATTGGTCAGATTCCTCAACCAAAATGTCAGGTGACAATCTAGGGTCAGGTAATTGACTGTTCCTTAATTTGAATGAAGGCAAACAGTTCTTGAAGGATCACTGAACCGAGATATATTTATATTAGTACTGGAGTCTAAATGTGACAAGGTTACACTAGACATCCATCAGTGATAAGTACTAGTATAGAATGTTAATGTATTTAAATACTAGTAGTAGTAGTGTCAATACATGATAACTCGGACATTATTATGCAATATTTCCGAGTAAGGCTGATGATGTGATTACCACTATAGTGTAATGGATCTAAGAGGTTCAAAAATCAATTCATTGATTGCATGAGACTTATATACCCCAAGGTAACGAAGTTACCTTTCAGATCTCATAAATGTCGTTATATGAATGACTGGTCTTACATGAAGTATTCGTCTTGAATCTTCATATATCAAAGTGTCGTCGCAAATAATATGTATGTCTGCAACAGATGGCTCAATAAAATTTGTCGATACAGGAAGTTGGAAGTTTATCTGAATGAGACTTCCAAAAGAATATTTCCATAGATAAGCTTATGAACTGAAACACCCATAGCATTAGTTATGTCTCGTATCAGATTTTTTTTTTTTTTTTAAACTTGGGACTAGACTATGAACTAGTCCCCATTTCTAAGGGTGAACATACTATTCGTCGTAGCTACCGAGATAACATGTCGTTAGCCAAAGCTATTATGATAACATAATGTTACTTTTTAGCATACATTGGCGTATAATAATCATTCACACCATGAGACACTTTTAAGTGGCATGCACATCTCCCAATCTTAGTGTAAAACTCTCGGGTAGGAGAACGCGTACGCATGGTTTTTGATTGGTAATAGGTTTACCATAATCCAAACTATAGAGAAGTCGGATAATATCGGTCGATTAATGGTATGGGATAGGTTATCGCTATGGATCGGTAAGGTGATTTAGATTAAGGTTTATAACAGGGTGGAAGTCAAATACTCCAGTTAGAAAGATCAAATGTGAGGAACACATTGAACTAATTGGATTCGGTGTTTTGCTAGGAAGATGAGGAACACATGTGAGGAACACATGTGAGGAACACAGTCGAATACTCCAGTTAGAAAGATGAGGATGAGTTCGAACGAAGAACAAAGGTAAGTGAAATTTGAAATTGGAAGGAATTCAAGTATTCTGGTGAAGGCACATGGTGTTTACAAGGAAACAAGTATGGTACTCATTCTCGAATATCGAATACTAGTTATACAATTCTACCTTTGTTTGATATATCGTGTCTTTCACGCTTTGCTATTCAACAGGTAGTGGGTGATTTAACACAAGTCGTGTCTATAGGAGTTTTGACTTTAAGGATGTACGGTCATGAATCACGTTATTGTGACTTTACAGTCAAATCATAGATTATGAAGATAATAAGGGATCTTGAGCCTGTACATGACAGTCGCTGTCACGACCCTTATCACTGATGATTTAAGCAACAGACATGATGCATGCATGCGCCAAATGTTGAATTTGGGCATTATGTAAAGGAATGGGTCGACATTCCTATTGTAGGAACTATGAAATTATATATTATTAATTTAGAGTCGCAAAATTCTGATCTCAGCTCAAGAGATTAAGGATGAGAGGTGTGAACATTTCCACCATCAAAGTCATCAAATATGGGCTTGCCACTTTGAAGTGAAGTATAATTGAATGATGTTTACAAGGAATGGTCATGGTTTGTTGGTGTACTATTTGTGGAAATAGCGTTACCTTCCATATCCTTGTAACTAATCAGTTTTCGGAGATATTTTATCTTCATTGAACGAAAAGAATCAAGTACCAAAAAGGGTCATCAAGATTGCACGTAGGCATGACATTTCTCGTACATGATAGGTTAGTTCTAGATGTGCAAGGCAGAAATAGATAATTTACTTTCAACTTCCAAGACTCATCTTATGTATAAGTATGACTTGGAGGTTGTTAAAAGAGCTGTACAGACATGGTTCATCCAAGTTTCGTGATCAAGAGTCGAAGACTTCATCACTAAACTTTAGTGGAAGTTCTGATGTTCGCCCTCTCTGTTTGTGTCTTTACTCAGTAACAGTCATTGTCTAAGGTGGAGATGACGTACGTTAAGTTATAGCGAAAAAGAATGTGAAGGTCATACAAAAGTATGATTGAACTTTGTGCATACCAATTAATATAATACAGGAATGTATTAGGACAATTGGTAAAAATTGGTCAAATGAAAGATATGTAGTTCGGCGAACAAAGGCATATGAATAAAGATCAATCGATGTCACGAGTTGATAGAAAAGTCACACTGAATGAGTTGTCATAAAAGAAGTGATTTAGTAAGGATAGGAGTTGGATGAGTTCATAATGTTCGTGGTCAATTGAAGGGTTTGTCAAAGTTGTCTCGAATATCAGCAATTATTGTAGAGCTTGTAGAGAGTCCAGCTAGAAAGTATGATCAGTAGGTTCGAAGAGTTGAAATATGGCTTGTACCTGAAGAAAGATCAGAACCTATGTCACCATGAGGTTACATAACTTAAGAGGTGAAATCATGTTCAAAGTACTAGGATTGCATCAGTATAACAAGATTAACATCAAAGATGATAGAGTGATTACTTAGGAATGGAAGACGAGATCTTAATACATATTGTCGGTTTGTTTAAACTACTGAATAGAAAGTCAGATTTATGATGACAAAAATACATATAATTCAGAAGAATATGTGAGTGATTCATACACAGCATCTCTTTCCTTTATGATGGGTTCTACCAATTGATATCTTTCCAAAAATAAGAAGGATAAGAAGGAGTCGAGAAGAAGGTATCAGCAACAACTGGTTTTATTACGGGACAGCTCATAATGTTCATATCGATCTATTATGCACCTCTGCATCTAGCCTCTCCATGGGTATCTGGTAACCATGTATGTAGGGGTAGAATCGGCAATTTGACAGCAAAAGCAATAAAAAATCCAATATAGAATACGATCTAAAAAAGAAAATAGATTCGATACAAAGAAAAAAGAAATGATAAAAATAGGAATAATTTTCTAATTTGATTCCATAATGATTCGAAAAGAGTTTCATTTTAAAACGAAATTACACACGGAATGATGGTTACGATTGTGTCGTCAATAGTAACTAAGTATTACGTTCTACTTAGGTCATCACAAAATAATTTCCAAGAATTCACAAGTACATGTAAATTCACAATTACGTGATATCAATAGGACTGTTCACGAACTGAATCGAGCGAAGGTCCGCTCGAACTCGGTTCGTTTACAAAACGAGCTGCTCGGTTCGGTTTGAGGCATCAGGCTGGTTAAGTAAAGTTAGTATGTTTAGAATGGTTAAACCGTTAGAGTCGGTATTGGTCTGATGTGTATTTAACTAATCAATTCAGATCGGAAGTGACGTTGTGGGACCTTGTTTAGGACAACCCAAATTAGCTTATTAGGTGAGTTCTAGAAGCCCTCTTTTAAATGTTTTAATAATATTTTTGGGCTGGTGTGCATACGTAACGATGTGACTATTTTATAAAACGATGTTTATGAATGTTGTACGTGCGTTTTATAAAATGGTGTTTATGAATGATGTTTTGGAAGGAGTACTCCGTTAAGTTTGATAAATCTGAATGCATGATTCTCAAACCTGGTTTTGAAGTTCCTGAAGACTGGATTCTGATGCGAGCACCAAGGACAAACGATACTTATCAGATTGATATGAGCGTGGCAACAACCACCTCATCAGTTGCTACTTGTTTGCTTACCAAAGCGACAGAGCTTGACTGTTTCTTGTGGCATAGGAAACTCGGACACATTTCTTATCGTAAAATAAATCATCTTGTCCGAAACGGTTTAGTAACCGGTGTTCCTAAGCTGAGATTTGCCGTTGCAGATGACTGTATGCCTTGTAAAAAGGGCAAACAGCAACGGAAGTCTCACAAGCCCAAGCTCCAAAACTCCATCGATACCCCTTTGGAGCTATTACATATGGATCTGTTTAGCCCCATAAATATCAGGAGTATTGGAGGTAAGTCATACTGTCTAGTTGTAACTGATGATTTCTCACATTTTTCTTGGGTGCATTTTTTAGGTACAAAGGACGAGACTGCTGGCATTCTTCAATACATGATCCTGAGCTTGGAATCTCTTTGCAAGTTGAAGGTTAGAAGAATAAGGAGTGATAACGGAACTGAATTCAAGAATAACTTGATGGAACTTTTCTGTCTCAAGAAGGGGATCTGTCACGAATTTAGTGCCCCGTACACACCTCAGCAAAATGGAGTTGCAGAACGGAAGAACAGAACCTTAATTGATACTGCAAGGACAATGCTGTCAGATGCAAAGCTTCCTGTCACTTTCTGGGCAGAAGCAGTAAATACAGCTTGTCACGTTTTGAACAGAGTTCTGGTTTTGAAGAGGCACACCAAGACTTGCTATGAGTTGATCAACAATTGACCTCCCAATCTTGACTACCTAGTTCCTTTTGGTAGTCCCTGTTGCTTATTGTTACAATACAAAGACTGCAAGTCTAAGTTTCATGCAAAAGAGGTGGAAGGCATCTTCTTAGGATATGTTGCCAACTCGCCTTGCAAGAGAGTGTACAATATAGGAACTCGTACAGTCGAGGAATGGTTCATAGTGGATTGCAGTAAACACAGCACTCCACCAGAACCAACTGGTCTAGATTGGGGTTTTGATTATGATGCGCTATTCAAGTCTTTCAACCTTCCTGATTTATCTGCCGATGATGCCGCAAATGTGTATGAATTCTTTGGAGGCGGTGATGACTCCCGTTTCTCAACCCGTGCAACTGTACCGATTGTAACTCCCGATTCCAGTGCTACATCTGCATCTGGAACTAATGAAAATGATAACATAGAAGTTGTTCATGTTGACGGAAATGACACTCAAGCTAATCCTAACACTCATGTAGGAAATGAAGCTCCAGCTGATCCAATTAACATTGAATCTTCTTCTCCTGGAACAAAGGATATGGGGGAGTTGAGCACGAACCTCGATTCAGAAATTCAGGAACCAGATATACTAGAGACGAGAGTGCATAAGAATCATCCAATTGACAACTTTATTGGTGATCCTCATGCCTGTGTTCAGACGCGTCATACAACCATTACTGAGAACACCAGTTTGTACTCTGAGATACTTGACACTGGTGTCATGGAAACATGTTTGCATGCTGCGTTCGTGTCCCAGTTAGAGCCAAAGAATGTGAAGGAGGCTCTCGCTGACAACTGCTGGATTGAGGCGATGCAAGATTAATTGTCTCAATTCCAAAAGTTGCATGTGTGGGATTTGGTTGACTTGCGACGTACAACCAATTTGAACCAGATGAGTGTTCAAGTGCAAGACGGGTGATCGTCATGTTGTAGTGAAGAATAAAGCAAGGTTGGTTGTTTAAGGATTTTATCAACAAGAGGGCTTGGGTAACACTGAAGTATATGCCCCAATTGCTAGACTTGAGGCCATTCGACTGTTTCTGGCTTATTCCTCCTATGTCGGCTTCAAGTTCTATCAACTTGATGTGAAGAGTGCTTTCCTGTATGGAAAAGTTCATGAAGAGGTCTATGTCACTCAACCTCCCGGCTTTGAAGATCCGCATAATATCAATAAAGTGTATAAGCTCGACAAAGCACTTTAGGGTCTTCATCAAGCACCTCGGGCATGGTATGAGACGTTATCAAAACATCTACTGTCAAATGGGTTCTACTGTGGACAGATTGACTCGACCCTCTTCATTAGGAAAGCAGGAGGTGATATTCTTCTTGTACAAGTTTATGTCGACGACATTATCTTTGGGTCTACAAATGAAGAGATGTGTAGGGAATTCGAACAGGTGATGAAGTCCAAGTTTGAGATGAGTAACATGGGTGAATTGTCGTTCTTCCTGGGACTGCAAGTCCGTCAAAGAGAGGATGGCATCTATCTACATCAAACTATGTATGTGCAGGACATCTTGTCAAAATACAAGATGAGTGATAGCAGTACTTATGGCACACCTATCCCTGTTAATCATGGTCTGCATCCAGACAAAGATGGAAAGGATGTGGATTGCAAATTGTACCGTGGGATGATCGGATCTCTTATGTATCTCACAGCTTCAAGGCCCGATATAATGTTTGTTGTATGCTTATGCTCAAGGTTTCAATCACAACCGAAGGAGTCTCATATGATAGCTGTCAAGAGGATATTCAGATACTTGAAGGGGAAACCCTGTTTGGGTCTTTGGTACTCAAAGCAGCAATCATTTGACCTCAAATCCTATACTGATTCAGACTATGACGATTGTAACCTTGATAGAAAGTCAACTTCAGGTGGATGTCAATTCTTGGGAGACAGACTGGTTTCCAGGCAGTGTAAGAAGCAGTCAACGGTTTTTGTCTCAACATGTGAAGCATAGTACATTGTTGCAGCGAGTGGTTGTTCTCAGATATTGTGGATTCAGCAGTAATTGAGAGACTATGGCTTAAAATTCACTGGAACTCCACTGTTCATTGACAACAATGCCACCATGTCCATCACAAACAACCCGGTGAAACATTCCAAAACTAAACATATTGAAATTCTCCACCATTTCATCTGTGATTGTGCTGAAAAGCATCTCATTGAACTTGTAAAGTTTCACACGGATGACAACTTTGCTGACCTTTTCACTAAGGCGTTTGATCGAACCCGTTTTGAACATCTTGTCAACATGATAGGAATGTTCAATCCAGAGTGAAAACTTTTTTTTCTTAAATCAATTCAATTAATGAAAGTTAAATTTTATTTCTTTTAAGTTTTCTGTATAGTTCTGTTAATTTTCAATTATTTTACAAAAATTCAAACAAAATAGAAAACCAGAAATTTTCAAAGTTCTCTTGAGAAAAGAGGAAATGATAGTACATCAGAAATGATCTAAACGTCATAGACTGCACATATGGGAAATGATTGCGTCATGCTTACTTGATTGTTTAAATTGTTGTGTTTTTTAATCTGTTTATTTACAAGTAATTTGAATTGTCAGTAGGCTATAAGCATCGAATCATTAGTAGTGTGGAAATTAAATCAATACTACAACTGTGATTTGAACCCATGTTTGCTAGTGTGTGTGCGTAAAAGAATGCAAAAGATCACTATCAGATACAGGATGTTAGATTTTGGCAATTATTTTGTTCTGAGACCAGTTTCGGGATAGGTCGTTAGCACAATTAATGCGGTTCATCTCACTGCCCATACTCACAAGTATGCAATAAGAGATTGAATTAAGGCATGTCTTTACATCAACCGTTGAGCATGTATTCACCCTTGAATCACTCCTGATTCATTGAATTCAAATCCAGATAAAAGTTGGATTCCCTTACCTAAATACTCAAATACCATATTCATTATCCTGAATCATCATACCGATATTCACTGAAGAAATCACATGAAACCAAGACAAATGAATCACTCGATTCTGAATCTTATGATTCCTAATAATCCTTATGGATTCTGTTTGATTTTTCCTGTGCTAATTGATGTAGCCTCATTCTGGAAATTTAGAAAATCATTGGGAAAATCTTAGATGCATTGAGATAGTGCAATTTACATTCCTGTAGCATAACAGTGGGGTACACATTGTATATCTTAAAATTACTACCTTAACACATAAGAACGTGATACAAAGATGCTTATGGTTTCAAATATTATAATATTGTCAACTTGAATTACTTGTTTATGTGCTTATTACGTATGAATAAATTGTAATCCATGACATGATCCCATATTCTTTGATGTTTATCTTGTATCGTTTTTGCTAGCCTGATATGATCCTCTGCTTGTGTCTTTGAACAAAAAAATAGTGTGTGTGAATATGTGTATATAGTTACTCTGAAAAGATCAAAAAGATTTTAAGTTTTTGTATAGTTAAATTCCAATCAGAAAAACCAAAAATATGTGTGTTTAACCTTCGTGAATTGACTTTGAATCCTCTTGATTGAACATTTGTATACTGTTCATTATTTGACTTGACTTCTTCATAATTTGAGTTGAAAAATCTGGGTACACATGAGTCTCTACGTACTTAGTAAGTGCGCAAGGGTTAAACCCTGCGTACTTAACAAGTACGCAAGACTTAAGTCATGCGTACTTAGTAAGTACGCAGGAGTTAAGTCCTGCACACTTAACAAGTACGCACGACTAATCTGGTGTGGGTATATATACAGGACTTAGCAATTTTTCTGAGTTTATATCATTCAAACTTCTTCGACTCTGTTGTATACCACTGTTCCTTTACCACTCAAAATTCAGTGTGTTCCTAAACGGTTTTTCGTCCCAATCTTAGTTTCATCATCATCTAACTTACATTTGGTAAGAATCTATGACCATTTCATCCATTAAATCATGAGTTATGGACCGATTTGTGAACTTGAAGAGCTAGGGCTTTGAACTTTGATTTTTGACAATTTTGGGTTGTTTCTTACCTGCATTATGACCGAAAATGTGTTTAAATTCATTATTCGAAGTTTGATCATCACTTAATCGATCATAACTCTTGTTGATTTTGGTTTGGACCTTGTGTTTGACCGTGGGTTCGCGTCGGTCAAGAGTTAGGTCAATATGACCGGGTTTTAGCACATATTTGATGTTGGTTTTGGTTCTAGTGATCTTTAACATGTTTTTCGGCTCACTGATAACCAACATTACCATCAAAGATTCACAATTATTGATTTTGGGTTTTCAAAAGTTTGTTTAAGTGTTAAGTCGTGTGTACTTAACAAGTACGCAAGACATAAGTCATGCGTACTTGCTAAGTACGCAATACCTAAACCCTGCGTACATGACAAGTACGCAGGAAGGAAATTTCTAAAATTTTTCTACGTCTGATTTTTCAGTTCTATTTGAATGTACTATACTTGGTCATGTGTATTCAATTCCAATGATGCTTCTTGTTCTTATTGTGTTTATTGTTTGTTTTTGCAGTGATGGCTCATGCATTTACCAGCGAATTCAATCTGTTGGCTCTAACACAACCCGAGTGGAAGGGTGCTACACTTCAATATCGGGAGATAGTCGACTTCCTGAACAGCTCGAAGATCAGCTATGCCATCTCTGTTGATCCTATTGTCTCAAGACCATATCTAGAACAATTCTGGGAAACTGTTGATCACGACTGTACAGTAACCCCAAACGTCATTAGGGCTACTGTAGCAGGTCATGATATTGCTATTTCTGAAGACACCATCAGACGAGTACTACAGTTTAGAGACTTATCAACTGATCCGGTGAGTTACCCTGACTACTTCGTTGATGGATGTTGGAGACAGAGGATGGGGTATGTTGGTACCAGGACTACTCCTCGTATAAGAAGATGTGGGTACTTGATCAGTGGCGTTACTTCGCGCACGTCATGATCATGTGCCTATCTGCTAGAAAGGCGGGAAAAGATGCCATGGGGCATGACTTGGCAGCTGCAATGGTGGGACTCTC
This sequence comes from Smallanthus sonchifolius, assembly GCA_023525975.1. NCBI lineage: Eukaryota > Viridiplantae > Streptophyta > Magnoliopsida > Asterales > Asteraceae > Smallanthus > Smallanthus sonchifolius. The sequence goes on from CM042033.1 coordinate 19,776,627, forward strand.
TCTTAACAAGGGTTATAACTTTTCTAAGTATATCTACAAGTCTATCACCGATCAGATCGATGCTGCTGATAGGTTTAGATTTCTATTATACCCTCGTTTCGTGCAGCTGTTGATTAATGATGCTGTACCCAATCTACCTCAGATTGGAGAGAGACTACAAGTTAAACGGGTGGACAAGAGAGTGTTTGCACAATTTCTAAAGCCAGGCAGTGTAGAACCTACCCCTGAGCACACTCCTCTCTTTGGCCACCTACTAAATGAAGCATATGTGGCCCCTGCTGGCTTCAGATGGTATAGTGTAGAGTCTGAGCCTGAACTCAGTGAACATAGTAATGAACAACATGAAGACGAGGAAGCTGAATCTGAAGATGATATGACTGACGATGAAAGAGACGAAGAACAAGGAGTTGAAGGTGATGAAGAATCCGACTCAGAAATGACCGAGTCAGATTCCTCTGATTCTAATGATGCACCATCACAGGCACACCCATGAAGATTGACGAAGGTGACCCTTCCCGAGTCATCTTCCAAGAGAAAGCGACAAGAGACTAGCAGTGAATACGAGCCCGATTCTGATTCGGATACTGCTATAGAGAGACGCAGAAGAGAAAGTTTAAACAAGCAAAGGGGGGATAGGCCGCACCAAGCTATCCTTCGTGAGGTAGAAGTTAGTGCTTAGAGGCAAGCAAGTGTTACGGCTGCGAGTACTGATTCCACTTCTACTTCACCTTCACAACAACTTTATAGGCGATAGCGGAGGAGGCCACGTGTAACACCTGATGTGGCTAACACTGCTATCACAGAGGAGGTTCCTGTGATAGTGTCCCTCCCTGTGCAATCTATTCAAGTGGCGGTGACAACTCCTATTCTAACTGAGTCTGTCACCATCACCCCTACCACCATCCAAATAACTTCCATCCCTACCTCAATCCCCATAACCACTCTCCAACACATCAGTGAACCATTTGCTGATTTTGACTTCAATCAGGGATTTGATTTTGAAGAAATGTTTACCTTCCCAACTCATCAGGCCGAAGCATCTTCGTCTAGGGGTCCTGATCCTCGTAATGCTAGGATCACTACCCTAGAGACTCAAGTCGCTGGACTACTTGAAACAGTACGGAAATCACGTGAAGATTCTGACAAGCAACATGGCCAGATAAACTCGTTGATTGATGAAGTAGCTGCACTAAAGAAACAACGGGCGGCTGATGACAATCAGCGTTTAGAGCATGACACTATGGTGAAACTGGTCTGTGATATGGCCAAGACGCTTGCTGCTCAGGGGGAGAGATTGAAGGAACTATTGGAGAAGCAACCACCTAAGCCTAGCAGTGAAGAGGCTTGTCACTTAGTTGATATAAATAAGGGTGATGATCAGGACAAGGATCCTGAAGCCAGACCGAGTGGAAGTGAGCAGCAATCGTCGGCTTTGGCGATTGTTCCCATTTCTGCCGTGCCTATGGCTGAGGGGGAGTCCACTAAGAGTGAAGGTGGAGGTGATGCTTCAGGAAGTAATAAACGAAAGTAGGTGGCTGACGTTTTGAAAGATCTATATGACGATGTATCGGATGATGTGATCCTATTCTTAGAGCCAGACTACTCCAAAGAAGCACAGATCAAAGCTCTCTGCAATCTGGAAGAGGGAGAGATCGACTCTGGTGACGACTTGGATGAGGAGGATGGTGATGTTGTAATCGAAGTTCCCAAGGGCGACGGGGAAGGAGAGTATGAGTTTGAAGATAGAGAGATGTTCGAAGTTCCATCATTTGAAGACACAGGTTCAGTCGAGCCTGCTAGTACGGTTGAGGCATCGACTGAAGCCTCCCCTGCCGACTCTACACATGTGGATCCAGAGGCACAGAAAGACAAACATATGCCTACAAGTTCATCGAAGGATCCGGCTCCTGTCTGGCAAAAGACATCAATCATAGACAAACATGGAGCGACAAGGATGATCTTAGCTATGAGGTTCGAGGAGGATAAGAAGTTGTTTGCAATCAAGCGAGCTGGGGGGTTCAATACTTGAAACCAACCAGCGAAGCTTTCAACTCCTTGCCAAGATACGACTCGTGAACCTAGCAAACCGAGAGCTGCTGGGTCACTCAAATAACGCAGTAGCGATGGGTTTGTGGTAGGTTCTACAGCGAGAGGTAAGATCTGGGAAGTTCGAAATGTTTAAGCCTCAAGTGCCCAAGCGAGTCAGGGACAAGAACGTTAGACATCCTGTGACTAATAAAAGCTTAAAGAAACTGGTATACAAGCCAGTGCTGTGTGAAACCAAGATTCCCCTGAGCAAGTTATCTCAGCATATCCTCGGTAACATATGGTACTGGTACGTAGATCCTAAATCGGGCGAGGCGGTGGTGATTGGAAAGGTGTGGTCCGAGAGTGGAAGCTTAGTGCCAAGGGAACTAATCAGAGTGTTTGATGAAGTCTGCTTCATAAACTTTTCTGTGAAAGATCTGGAGGCGCTAGCGGACAGGTACTGCATGTACACGGACGAGTGAACAAAGTTCCTTGCTTCTAAATACGACAAGGTGATCAAGTTCTGCCTTGATTACAAGAAGAAGATGGAAGCTAAAGCTGGGGAGCAGTGAAGACCGAAGACAATCCAGAGTTGTTGTCAAGGGGGAGTTTGTTGAAGCACGTTTGTGTGATAAACACTCTGGATATTGTCTTAGCTTTTGTACTTGTCTTGTATGTATTAGTCTTTGTATTGTAGTGTCTGTACGTATTAGTTATCGAGTTGTAATTACTAATGTATGTACTAGTCGTCTGTTTTCTCTAAGTGTTTTACGCACTTAGCATGTGCGCAGGAATTACTTCCTGCGTACTTAGCAAGTACGCAAGAATACTCTGCGTATTTTCTAAGTATGCAGGAACAATTTGCCCTGCGCACTTGTTAAGTGCGCAGAGATCAGGTCTAGTATAAATAGGTTAGGTTAACAGAAGATATGTACGCAGGCATTTTGCACTAAGTTGTATTCTCTCTGTAACCTTCAAGTTTATAATAGATGGAGTTTTAAAGTGATTTTGTTGTCGGTTTACTTTGTGTTACTTGATTCTCTAACTAGTCACGGGCATTCTGCACCCGGTCCGACTAGTCACACACCCACATGTAACGACCCGAGACACCCGGGGACCTACAATCCAAGATACCGTCTTGGGTAGCAATCCTACCACACTTGAGGAAGCAATCCGTCTAGCTGCTACACTAACGGATAACCATGTTAAGGCAAGGACCTTGACTAAGAAGGGTGCAAAGAAAACCATTGAGAAGATAGCTCCTGAACCCACCAAAGAAGTCAAGGCAAAGTCTTCCTTCAATGGTAAGAAGCAGAAGGGCAAGAACTTTGCTATTATCACCCATGCTGCACCTTTAGCCCAAGTAGCCCCTAATGCTTATAACCCCAACAAGAGGTCGTATGTAGGAACTCTACCTTTGTGCGAAAAATGAAAGCTCCATCATATGACATCGTACCATGTCATCTATGTACCACTTGTGGACATTATGGACATGTGGCTAACACATGCCGCATTCCACAAGTTAACCAAGTCCATCAACCTGTTGTTCCCGCAACTGCTGCTATCACCCAGGGTCGTGCTTGTTACGAGTGCGGTGACCCCAATCATTTCAGGAACCGTTGTCCTAGGTTGTTCATTTTGAATCAAGCCAACATGAACTAAGGCAACATGAATTAGGGGAACATGAACCAAGGGAATGTGAATCAGGGTAATGCAAACCCCGTAGCTCGTGGACGTGCCTTCAATGTTAATGTCAACGAGGCTCAAGTCAACAATGATGTGGTGAACGGTGCGTACCCAATTAATCAACAATGTGCTTCTATCCTGTTTGATACTGGTTCCGATAGGAGTTTCGTATCCTTTGAATTTGAACCACAACTTGCTATGAGTCGAACTAAGTTAGACAAATCCTTCGATATATTAGTAGCGGATGGGTATTCTGTTACTTGTGACACCATCATTAGAGATTGTACCCTAAACTTGAATGACCATGAGTTCTCAATTAATCTTATTCCTATGGCTCTCGGAGGTTTTGACATCATAGTAGGCATGGCTTGGCTAACCAAGCATCATGCTGAAGTCGTCTGCTTTGACAAATATATCCACATCCCTCTTGACTCGGGGAACATTTTGCTTATGTCTTGTACTACCACGCAGAAGTACTTACGAAAGAAGTGCGTGGCTTTCTTGGCACACATTGTGGAGCGGAAAGACAAGGGCAAAAGCCTCCAAGACGTTCCTATGATCAAAGACTTTCCGAAAGTATTTCCTGAAGACTTACCCGGTCTTCCTCCCGCACGTCAAGTTGAATTCCGTATCGACCTAGTGCCAGGAGAAAACCCTGTGGCTAAGTCACCCTATCGTCTTGCACCTGTCTTAACAAAGGATTCATACGTCCTAGTGTTTCTCCTTATTTGGAAGCATGTGACAAACATATTCAGAGCTGTTGTTAAGGGGGAGTCTGTTGGAGCATGTTTTGTGACAAGCAGCTTGAAGATTGTTTGTACTTTATGAGATTCGTTTGTATCTGATCTAGTTGTATATTCGAGTCTTTGTTCATGTATGTTTTAGGTTGTATTAGTGGCTGCGTACTAAGCAAGTACACAGGGAGAGTTGCTCTTGCGTACTTAGCTAGTACGCAAGCTAAGTCCTGCGTACTTAGCTAAGTACGTAGGACCTGGGTCTGTGAGTATAAATAGCTGACATGGTTCTTGGTTGAAATAGGTCTGAACAAGTTCTTGAGAGAAAACCCTTTGTAATCAGTTGTTTGATGCTAATAGACAAAGTTTTATATACTTGTGTTCGTTATCATCGGATCTAGTCATCTTGTTCAAGCTGATCACAGAGGATTTCACACTCTTTTGATTGGTTTCATCTCTTATACGTCAATCGATCTAACACCAGGGGACCTACAAGTGGTATCAGAGCCTTTGCTCTTGAAATTGAGTGTTATAGGAGTGGTATTGAACATTTTCGACTAGATTTGAACTGATTTACAAGGTATTTGACTTGAATTTGAGGGTTGTTGAGCAGATCTGAGCGTTCTTGTTCATAACGTTCATGAACTGAGATTGATTCAAAACATCTCAATAGTTTTTTGATTTTGTAAATTAATCATCAAGGGTTTGTTAGAATTGGATTTCTAAGCTTTTGGTTTGATTAATTTCACATTTTAGATATGTTTTCAGTGATTTTCAGAATTTCAGACGTTTTTGCGTACTTAAGATTTGTTCTTGCGTACTTAGCTACTTCTTGCGTACTTAGGTTTGTTCCTGCGTACTTACATTTGTTCCTGCGTACTTACATTTGTTCCTGTGTACTTAGGTTTGTTCCTGCGTACTTAGGTTTTGTTCCTGCGTACTTAAATTGTTCCTGCGTACTTAGTAAAAAAAATTAAAAAAATAAATAGTAATTTGATTGGTTCAAGAGTTACAATCATGTTGTGTTACAAGAATGAGTTTGGAACATGGCCTCCGCCTCCTATACTCGTATCTCTAAATGATTATTCTACTTGGAAAGCTTGGTTTATGGAGTATGTTTCTTTTATCCACAAAGGTTTTTGGAAACCAATAGAGGAAGTTTATACCCCTCCTACTTACACTTTCTTGGGTGATCCGAACATTCCAAAACCTACATCAAAGTTTACGGTTGAAGAAAATAAAGAATTTGATAGAGAAAAGAACACTAGAGAGGTTATTGAAATGGCTCTTTCACAAGAAACCAACTATAAACTTACGAGGTACTACACTTCAAAAAGCTTATGGGAAGCAATTCAAATGAAGTGTGAAGGATGTTTGATTGCGAAAGACATGATGATCAACTCTGTGGATTCACCAAAATCTTCGGTTGCTCAAAAAGATGAGAACAATGAATGTGAAATTCCTCTTGAAGGTGTAGAAGTAAGCCAGAACCAAGTTTTTGATGATAGTATCGTTTCTGAAGAAAATGCTCAGTCAAAAGACAGTGAAACAAGTGACTGAAGAAAGTTTATTGACTACTGAAAATGAAACAAGTGATGGTGATGATGTCAAAGTCGAAGATAAGGATAATGAGCTCGCATAAGTATTCACATTTGATTGCTCAACATCACTTGACTTCTTTGAGCAGATAGTTTCTGAAACTGAAGAACCTTGTTCCAAATGTATGGAGTTGACTAGTAAGGTGAACCGTCTCCAAGATGATAACCAAAATTTGGTTTGTGATCTTGAATTTCTATGAAAGGGAACTTCAGGAACAAGGTTGAGAGGTGTCCGGGCGGGATGAGCTCTCCCGCCCCTGGACCGTGAGCGTAGATGAGAGATGTGTACTTCTTTGGTATGTAATGTGAGATGACTTCTTTGTTATGGATTGTTTCATATCGTTTGATTCTATTGTCTTTTATCTTTGCTTTTTCTCTGTCTCGTTTCTTTGTTCCCACACGAATCGACGATCAAATCTTTGTTTTTCCGCTGCGCGACGAGGCTCCTGGGACCTACAAAACCCAATGGTTTACTTTACTTCCTGAATGGTATCTGGATTCCAGACCGTGACAATCTTCGTACTTTCATCATGAACGAGACTCACAAGACTCGTTATTCTATACATCCCGGTGTGGATAAAATGTATAAGGACCTTCGTACTCAGTATTGGTGGCCTGGTATGAAAAAAGACATTGCTTTATATGTGTCCTAGTGCCTTACTTGTTTGAAAGTTAAGGCCGAACACCAGCGTCCATCTGGCTTACTTGAACAACCAGAGATTCCCGTGTGAAAATGGGAGTGTATTGCCATGGATTTTATAACCAAACTCCCGCATACGTTGTCACACCCCGACCGGCGGTGGATAAAACAACGAGGCTACCGCGGTTGTTCAGAAGCACATGATCGTCTATTAAATGCGTTTCAAATATTATTCATTATATTAAAAGCATCTGTTACAAAGAGAAATAGAAAACAAAGTGTTCATAACATAAACATAATTTAAATTTATAATTACTAGGTCCATAGCCCTAAGTGTTCAAGCACGGTCCTCAAACAGGTGCACCTGAAACATGTAAGTAAATGTCAACTACAAGTAGTTGGTGAGAAACATAGGTTTTGACACCAAACAAAGTTGATTAAAGTTTACAATTCAATATGTTCAAAGAAAGTCTAAAGCATAAATGTGAAAACATACAAGGTTCCAAAGCGTACAATCAAGCCATGTTTATATGTATGCACAATCCCCCGGATTGCGTGAAGTTTCAAAAATGTATACACAAAACCTGCCAAGGTTTTGTGTTAAGTAATGAATCGGATTCCCGTATAAATGATCATAAAAGGTGTTTCAATGGGGTTTCGGTTACGAGTTTGATCTTGATTAGCTCATGAAAGATCAATTAACTTCGAGGGACTGGTCGATTCGGTGACTACAATGGATTGCCGGTTTCAAATTCACGTGAAAATATCACAGGAACGAGTTCAAGAAAATTGGTCCGAAGAACCGGCTGGTGCGGGACTCGAACTCACGACTGAGTTGGGGGGAAGGGTTTTAGCCAGATTTGCAAACAGGTCCCTGAAGTTTCAGCTTTCTATTATTTCATGTTTAAACTTTGGTTTTAAATGAAATTAAAGTTTCAGAATTTACATGATTAACCCTGAACTTTTATAAAACATAGAATTATTAAATTTTATAAATTTTTATAAAATCTAGTAAATCTTTATATTATATTTAAATATTATAAACATAAAAAAAATATGATTGTAATATAGAAATTGTTTTATTTCTATTAAAAATCATTTTCTTTGAAAATAAATAATATAGATTTTTATAAACCTAATTTTTTATAGAATTTATAATTTAGTTTTTATAAGTTGTGTGTGTGTGTATATATATATATATATATATATATATATATATAGGCTTAGAGATAACGTAGCATATATATATTTATTTCATTGAACATTAAACAATTATTTATATAATCCCTTATATAAATATTTGTTATTTTTTAAATAAAACAATTGTACCCAATGTATGTATGTATGTATGCTCATGTAATGAAATGGATAAATATGATAGCTTTTATTGAAATGGAAAGATGTAAGTCATATAATAATGAAATTACAAGCGCCGGAATAGTAAAAATAAAGGTCGGAAATTCCTGGGGATTACTCCCCTACTTTAGGAAATTTCGTCCCGAAATTGATTAGGAGGAGGGTCTAGGAAAAAGATGTGGGTATTTAGCCTTCATTTGATCCTCACGTTCCTAAGTAAACTCTGGACCACGTTTGGATTCCCAACGAACCTTAACGATTGGGATACGACTTCGTTTGAGCTGCTTAACTTCCCGATCCATAATCTCCACGAAGTGCGTTGACTAATCAATATGAACTTCGTCAAGTGGTATGTGAAGATTCTTGCCGGCCAAGCATTTCTTCAGGTTCGAGACTTGAAATGTCGGATGTACGTTGTTTAGTCCTTCATGTAGATCCAGTTTGTAGGCTATCTTCCCAATCCGTTCAAGGATTTTAAAAGGACCTGCAAACCTTGGTGCAAGTTTTCCCTTCTTTCCAAAATGAACCACGCCTTTCCAAGGTGATACCTTGAGAAGAACAAGATTGCCGACTTGAAACTCCAAGGGTTTTCGACGTTTGTCGGCATAGCTCTTTTGTCGACTCCTTGCTACTTGAAGGTTGTCACGGATTAACATGATCTTGTCGGAAGTCTCCTGAATAAGCTCGGGACCAGTGATTTGTGCTTCACCAATCTCAGTATAACAGATAGGAGAATGACACTTCTGACCATAAAGTGCTTCGAAGGGAGCCATGTCAATGCTCGTGTGATAGATGTTGTTATACGAGAAATCGACTAAGGGTAGGTGTAAATCCCAATTTCCCTTAACGTCAATGACACAACCTCTAAGCATATCCTCAAGGGTTTGAATTGTTCGTTCGGATTGACCATCAGTTTGCGGATGGTAAGCCGTACTAAGATTCAGTTGAGTACCCAAGGCTGATTGCAAGGATTGCCAGAAACGAGAAGTGAATCGTCTATCATGATTAGAAATAATATTGAGAGATACACCATGACGACTAACTATTTCATCAATATAGATTCGAGCCAATTTCTCGACTCGATAGTCTTCACGAATGGGTAGAAAATGAGCAGATTTTGTTAAACCATCAATGATGACCCATATACTATCATGACCACGGGACGTATGCGGGAGTTTGGTTATATAATCCATGGCAATACACTCCCATTTACACACGGGAATCTCTGGTTGTTTAAGTAAGCCAGATGGACGCTGGTGCTCGGCCTTAACTTTCAAACAAGTAAGGCACTTGGACACATATAGAGCAATGTCCTTTTTCATACCAGGCCACCAATATTGAGTACGAAGGTCCTTATACAATTTATCTGCACGAGGATGTATGCGGGAGTTTGGTTATATAATCCATGGCAATACACTCCCATTTTCACACGGGAATCTCTGGTTGTTCAAGTAAGCCAGATGGACGCTGGTGTTCGGCCTTAACTTTCAAACAAGTAAGGCACTAGGACACATATAGAGCAATGTCTTTTTTCATACCAGGCCACCAATACTGAGTACGAAGGTCCTTATACATTTTATCCACACCGGGATGTATAGAATAACGAGTCTTGTGAGCCTCGTTCATGATGAAAGTACGAAGATTGTCATGGTCCGGAATCCAGATACGATTCAGGAAGTAAAGTAAACCATTGGGTTTGGTTTCAAGTTGGAGTTCAGCACCACATGCAATTTCATTGTACATGTTTCCTTCAGTGATTGAAAGATGTTGTGCCTCAAAGATGCGAGTTTGAATGTCATTTTGGATTTGAATGTTATGGATCTTGATAGATTCTTTATGGCTAAGAGCATCGGCTACGACATTCGCCTTACCAGGATGGTAACGAATATCCAGTCATAGTCGTTTAGAAGTTCAACCCAATGCCTTTGTCTCACGTTGAGTTCTTTTTTATTGTAGATGTGTTGAAGACTCTTATGGTCGGTGTAAACCACACACCTAGTACCATATAAGTAGTGTCTCCAAATTTTGAGAGCGAATACGACCGCACCCAATTCAAGGTCGTGTGTCGTATAATTCTTCTCATGGATTTTGAGTTGTCGAGACGCATAAGCAATCACCTTGCCTCGTTGCATAAAAACACAACCAAGGCTTAGATTGGAAGCGTCACAGTAAACGACAAAGTCATCGTTTCCATCAAGAATAGTCAAGATAGGGGCTTTACACAATTTTTACTTTAGAGTTTGAAACGCTTCTTCTTGCTTTGGTCCCCACTCGTATGGTTTGCCTTTATGTGTTAAGGCTGTGAGTTGCACCAAGATCTTTGAAATGTTAAATATAAAGTGACGATAATAGCCCGCTAAGTCAAGAAATGAGCGGACTTCCGTAGGGTTTTTTGGAGCTTGCTAGTTCTTCACCGCCTCAATTTTAGCGGGATCCACGTGAATACCCTTCTCGTTGACTATATAGCCCAAGAATTGGACTTGCTTTAGCCAAAATTCACACTTGGAGAACTTGGCATACAATTGCTCCTTCTTCAAGAGATCCAAAACCAATCACAAGTGTTCTTCGTGCTCCACTTTTGATTTTAAATAGATGAGAATATCGTCAATGAAGAATATCACGAATTTGTCCAAGTACGGTTTACACACGCGATTCATAAGATCCATGAATACCGCGGGTGCATTGGTTAAACCAAAGGGCATGACCATGAACTCATAATGACCGTACCTTGTACGAAAAGCTGTTTTCGGGAAATCGGATTCAAGGACTCGTAGCTGGTGGTAACCAGAACGAAGATCAATTTTTGAGAAATAAGTAGAGCCTTGAAGTTGATCAAACAAATCATCAATCCTCGGGAGTGGATAACGGTTCTTCACAGTAAGCTTGTTGAGTTCCCGGTAGTCGATACACATCCAGAAAGAACCATCCTTCTTCTTGACAAATAAGACAGGTGCTCCCCAAGGAGAAACACTAGGATGAACAAATCCTTTGTCGGAAAGCTCTCGAAGTTGGCTTGAAAGCTCTTGCATTTCTGAAGGTGCAAGATGATAGGGTGATTTAGCCACGGGATTTGCTCCTGGCACTAGGTCAATACAGAATTCAACTTGACGCGCGGGAGGAAGACCGGGTAAGTCTTCGGGAAAAACATGCGGAAAGTATTTAATCATAGGAATGTCTTGGAGATTTTTGCTCTTAACTCTCCGCTCCACAATATGTGCTAAGAAAGCTACGCATTTCTTTCATAAGTACTTCTGCGCGAGTAGCACAAGACATAAGCTTGAGTCCTTTAGACGGCTTCTCACCATAGACGTTCAAAATGCTACCCGAGTCAAGAGGGATATGGATATACTTGTCAAAGCAGACAACTTCAGCATGATGCTTGGTCAGCCAATCCATGCCTACTATGATGTCGAAACCATCGAGAGCCATAGGAATAAGATTAATCGAGAAGTCATGGTCGTTCAAGTTTTGGGTACAACTCTAATGATGGTGTCACATGTAACAGAATATCCATCCGCTACTAATATGTCAAAGGATTTGTCTAACTTAATTCAACTCATAGCAAGTTGTGGTTCAAATTCAAAGGACACGAAACTCCTATCGGAACCAGTATCAAATAAGATATAAGTATATTGTTGATTAATTGGGTACGTACCGTTCACCACATCATTGTTGGCTTGAGCCTTGTTGACGTTAACATTGAAGGCACGTCCATGAGCTACGGGGTTTGCATTCCCTTTGACATTTCCCTGGTTCATGTTCCCCTGGTTCATGTTTCTATGATTCATGTTGCCTTGGTTCATGTTGGCTTCATTCACAATGACCAACCTAGGGCAACGGTTCCTGAAATGATTGGGGCCACCGCACTTGTAACAAGCATGAACCTAGGTAATGGCAGCAGGAGTATGAACAACAGGTTGATGGACTTGGTTAACTCGTGGAACACGACAGGTGTTAGCCCAATGCCCATAACGTCCACAAGTGGTACATAGACGACACAGCACGTTAATGGTATGATGGAGCTTGCAGGTGTTGCACAAAGGTAGGGTTCCCCCATAAGGTCTCTTGTTGGGGTTGTAGGCATTAGGGGCCATTTGAGCTAAAGGTGCAATAGGAGTGATAATAGCAAAGTTCCTGCCTTTTCGCTTCTTGCCATTAAAGGAAGACTCAGCCTTGACTTCCTTGGTGGGTTCAATAGTGGTTTTCTCAATAGTTTTATTGGCACCCTTCTTAGACAAGGTCCCTGCCTTAACATGGTTATCCGTCAATGTAGCATCAAGACGGATTGCTTCATCAAGTGTGGATGGATTGCTAGCTAAGACAGTGTCTTGGATTTGCATAGGCAGACCATTGATGTACTTCTCAATGGACCTTGAAAGAGGAGTGACCATGTGAGGTACAAGAAGGCTAAGTTCATGAAAACGGGTGTTGTAGACAAGGCTTTCACCACTATCCTGCTTGAGATCCTAGAACTCAGCTCCCAGCTTCTTAACTTCATTACGAGGGCAAAACTCATCAGTCATGAGTGTCTTAACATCAGCCCAAGGTAGAGTCAGTGCAACTTCTATACCACGGTTACGCTTTTCCCCGTTCCACCAGGTGAGTGCCCTCTTCTGAAAGACACTAGTAGCATAGCGGACCTTTAGGTCCACGGGGCAGTCAGCATTGATGAAAGTACCTTCAATGCTTTCGAACGATTGGAGAAGTCCAGTGGCTCCTTCACTCCCGTACTACTTGGTGGGGTTGCAAGAGTTGAAATGTTTGAACGTGCATGTGGGATTTCTTGGAGCTGCATTCTGGTTCAGCTGGTTGACCATGGTCGGTAAGATCGTAGCCATTTGCTGGATGATTCTGTCAGTGAGGTTGTTTCTACGTTCACGAGAGGAGGCATTATACAATAGTAAAACACTGGAAAGGATAAATAAGAAATTAATATGATATGAATCATGAATAAGAATTTGTGATAGCATCAAGAGGTACTTAATAAAACATTGGATGGCACCCATTCAATTTATAAATGGATACGTTGACTTATCAAAAGTATTTTAAGTTCATCTAATGTCCAAGAAGTCGTGCTTTAGCCTATAAGTGTACACTCATCCCAAGAATTTACAGGACAGCATAACATGTCCATCGGTTGATTTGGATTTATACGAAATGCTTTCCTAGACAGAATTTCTCAGAATACAGGCATCCACCCTTCCGGATTGCACAAGTTCTCATTCATTATTTAGAACTTACATACCTTTGACGAGAGTTTCATTTTGGATTAGAATTTTAAGTCTAAGAGTATGTTTCAAATAACCCACATAGTCTCAAGTAGTTTCATGTAGTCCCTTGTATTTGTTGTTCATTTAATTGCACCACGTAGACAGAAATAGATAGATGTAGGTAGGTATAGGTGAGTGGATGTGATTCATGTAAGTATGTGTATGGATTAAGTATAGAGTGGAGTTTCTAATAAAGGACACGAGTTGAACTCATGTTTTGGACTCCTAGGTTATAGTCTAGGTCATGTGTGTCTAATAACCTAATTCCCTATAACCATGGCTCTGATACCAATCGGTCACACCCCGGCCGACGAAAGATTAAATGTCGGTGCTGACGCGGTTGTTCATAAGCACATGATTGTCTATTAAATTCGTTTCAAATATTATTCATCATACTAAAAGCATATGTTACAAAGAGAAATAGAAAACAAAGTGTTTATAGCATAAAAATAATTTAAATTTATTATTGCTAGGTCCATAGCCCTAAGTGTTCAAGCACGGTCCTCAAACAGGTGCACCTGAAACATGTAAGTAAATGTCAACTACAAGTAGTTGGTGAGAAACATAGGTTTTGACACCAAACAAAGTTGATTAAAGTTTACAATTCAATATGTTCAAAACAAGTCTAAAGCATAAATGTGAAAACATACAACGTTCCAAAGCGTACAATCAAGCCATGTTTATATGTATGCACAATCCCCCGGATTGCGTGAAGTTCCAATAATGTATACAAAAAACCCACCAAGGTTTTGTGTTAAGTAATGAATCGGATTCCCGTATAAATAATCATAAAAGGTACTACCTTAGGCTTGGCACACAAGATAATGATTGTACAAAACATGAACACATGTATGGTCACCAAGCAGTTTAAGACATAAAGCAGAAAGACCTTTGCATGAGAACATAGGTAATTGAATTGTGTATGTAAAGTATGTAAACATATTCCACCCCGAGTATTTGTAACAAAGTAAAGTAAAGGGGGCTATGAAACTCACATGTAATGAAGCTAGTAATGATATGGGTTGTTAATGATGGATAGGCCTCGTGAGGATTTCTCACAATTAACCTACATGGATAATTGTATTCCAACTCAATGTACGTTTAATGGAAATAAGGAAATTCTAAGATCTTAGGGTTTCATAGGGTTTGGGATTGGATATGGGATTTGTATAATTTTTGTAGGAAAATATATATGTTTATAATGATAAGTTAATACTAATTAGAATTAATTAGAAACTCTAATTAATTATATAGTATTTACAATAATAAAATGTTTAAATTTATTTATATAATTATTCTAAGATAATTAAATAAATAAATTATGGAATAGGAAAAAGGTTTAAATAATAATACATTTGGATTTATTTATATAATCATTCTAAAATAATTAATAAATAAATTAAGGAATAGAAAAGGTTTAAGTAATTATTTTATGTAAATTACATAAAATAATTAATTGAACTTTTTAAATAATCTCATTTACTTAAATCATTTATAAAAGAGTTATTAAATAAATATAAGCTTTAAATGTAATTAATTGAACTTGTATTATTTATCTAAAATAATTATTTAAGTATTTTTATAGATTTAAAATGTTTTAAATAATTATTCTTGCCAAAATAATTATTTATGTGTTTAAAAGAATTTAATAATGTTTAAACATTTAATTATAATTTATTTAATAAACATTATTAACTTATAAATAAAATGACATAATTAAATTCGTCTAAACAAATCATTTATATAATTTTATTTGAGAATTTACAATTGTTTTAATGTGTTTTTAATGAAATAAATTAGTTAAAACATTAATTTATATTTTTTGTTTTTATAAAAGTTCTAGAATGTATTTATTAGATTTATAAAAATTAAACTAGAATTTTAAAATATGCAATTATGTATTAAAATAGCAAAAAGGAAATAAATCCCAAAAACCCGGCTGTAGGGACTCGAACTCGCGTCGAGTCCAGGTTACACACACACGCGTGCACTTAACCATCAGACTGAGCATTCGTTTAAGTTTTAACAAGCAACCCCAAACTATCATCTTCCTCAATTGCAACCCGTAACCCTAACCCTCCGATTGACCTCCTTAAGCAAAACGATTGGCCCTGAAATCATAGGGCTTTTGTTCCCTGGATTAAGGCGAGTCTATTGGTACCGAAATTACCTGAAATGGATACGTGAAGGTCGAGATTGCCTGAGGTGCGCAAACTCGAGTTCTTCGATGGATTTGGGTGATTCAGAGATGAAATCAGACGTGATTAAGGGTGTAGTGAGTTTGTAATGAGTGTCGTCCATGAGTGTGGATGCCTATTTATACACAATTCGTGAGGGAATGGACCGATCGATTAAATGTGTTTCAATGGGGTTTCGGTTACGAGTTTGATCTTGATTAGCTCATGAAAGCTCAATTAACTTCGAGGGACTGGTCGATTCGGTGACTACAACGGATTGCCGGTTTCAAATTCGTGTGAAAATATCACAGGAACGAGTTCAAGAAAATTGGTCCGAAGAACCGGCTGGTGCGGGACTCGAACTCACGACTGAGTTGGGGGGAAGGGTTTTAGCCAAATTTGCAAACAGGTCCCTGAAGTTTCAACTTTCTATTATTTCATGTTTAAACTTTGGTTTTAAATGAAATTAAAGTTTCAGAATTTACATGATTAACCCTGAACTTTTATAAAACATAGAATTATTAAATTTTATAATTTTTTATAAAATCTAGTAAATCTTTATATAATATTTAAATGCTATAAACATAAAAAAAAATATGATTTGTAATATAGAAATTGTTTTATTTCTATTAAAAATCATTTTCTTTGAAAATAAATAATATAGATTTTTATAAACCTAATTTTTGATAGAATTTATAATTTAGTTTTTATAAGTTGTGTGTGTGTATATATATATATATATATGTATATATATAGGCTTAGAGATAACCTAGCATATATATATTTATTTCATTGAACATTAAACAATTATTTATATAATCCCTTATATAAATATTTGTTTTTTTTAAATGAAACAATTGTACCCAATGTATGTATGTATGTATGCTTATGTAATGAAATGGATAAATAGGATAGCTTTTATTGAAATTGAAAGATGTAAGTCATATAATAATGAAATTACAAAAGTCGGAATACTAAAAATAAAAGCAGAAAATTCCTGGGGATTACATATGCCTTGTGGTCATGATAGTATTTGAGTAATCATTGACCGTTTGACTAAATCAACTCACTTTCTACCCATTCGTGAAGACTATCGAGTCGAGAAATTGGCTCGAATCTGTATTGATGAAATAGTTAGTCGTCATGGTGTACCTCTCAACATTATTTCTGATCGTGGTGGACGATTCACTTCTCGTTTATGGCAATCCTTGGAATCAGCTATGGGTACTCAACTGAATCTTAGTACGGCTTACCATCCGCAGACTGATGGTCAATCCAAACGAACGATTCAAACCCTTGAGGACATGCTTAGAGCCTGTGTCATTGACTTTAAGGGAAATTTGTATTTACATCTACCTTTAGTCGAGTTCTCGTAGAACAACAGCTATCATACGAGCATTGACATGGCTCCTTTCGAAGCACTTTATGGTCGGAAGTGTCGTTCTCCTATCTATTGGACTGAGATTGGTGAAGCACAAATCACTGGTCCTGGACTTATTCAGGAGACTTCCGACAAGATCATGTTAATCCGTGACAACCTTCAAGTAGCAAGGAGTCGGCAAAAGTGCTATGCCGAAAACGTCGAAAACCCTTGAAATTTCAAGTCGGCGATCTGGTTCTTCTCAAGGTATCCCCTTGGAAAGGCGTGGTTCGTTTTGGAAAGAATGGAAAACTTGCACCAAGGTTTGTAGGTCCTTTTAAATTCCTTGAACGGATTGGGAAGGTAGCCTACTAATTGGATTTACCTAAAGGACTCATTAACGTACATCCAACATTTCATGTCTCGAACTTGAAGACTTGCTTGGCCGACGAGAATCTTCACATACCACTTGACAAAGTTCTCAATGATGAGACAATGCACTTCGTGGAGAAACCCGTGGAGATTATGGATCGGGAAGTTAAGCAACTCAAGCGAAGTCGCATCCTAATCGTTAAGGTTCGGTGGGAATCCAAACGTGGCCCAGAATTCACTTGGGAACGCGAGGATCAAATGAAAGCTAAATACCTACATCTATTTCATGGACCCTCCTCCTAATCAATTTCGGGACGAAATTTCCTAAAGTAGGGGAGACTATAATCCCTAGGAATTTTCGGCCTTTATTTTAACTATTCCAGCACTTGTATTTTCATGACTTGCATCTTTCCATTTCAATAAAAGCTATCCTATTTATCCATTTCAATACATGAGCATACATACATAAATACATTGTGTACAATTGTTTAATTTCAAAATAACAAATATTTATATAAAGGATTATATGAATAATTGTATAAAGTTCAAGGAAATAAATACATATGTATATTAAATTATTTCTAAGCCTATATATATATGTACAAACTTATAAGAACTAAATTTCAAAATCTCTAAATGAAATTAGGGTTTATAAAAGTTATATTATTTCAATTACAAAGAAAATGATTCTTAATGGAAATAAAATTATTTCTATTTTATAAACTATATTTTATATTTGAATCATTAATTATAATATTAAGATTTATTAATTTTTATAAAAACTTATAAAAGTTAAGGGTTTTATATTTTATAAAAGTTCAGGGTGCATATTTTAATTTCTAAAACTTCAATTAGGCTTTAAAACAAGTTTTTGTACATAAATTGATAAAGCCTTAGAACTTCAGGGACCTGTTATGCCAATCCCGGATTCTCCTTTCCTCAATTTCAGTCTTGGGTTCAAAACCGCAGGCAACCGGTTTTGAGGCCACAAATTGCGAACTCGAGCTTTAACCAATTTCGTGCAGAAATCCCAATGCCTAAACGTTGTAGCCACCCAATCGATCCATCCCTCGCGGTTAATTGAACTTTTATGAGCAATTCAATAGTTAAACTCGTAACCGAAACCTCATTGAAAACCATTTAAGCGATCGATCCATTTATGTGCAAATTGAGTATAAATACACGTCCACAATCATAGACGAGACTCAATGCGAACTCACCGTACCCTCAATCGCGATTGATTTCATCTCAGAATCACCCAAATCCGTCGAAGAACTCTGGTTTGCATGCCTCAATCGATCTCATCCTCTACGTATCCATTTCAGGTAATTCTGGTACCGATGGACTCACCTCATCCCAGAGAACAAAAGCCCTATGATTTCATGGCCAATCGTTTTGCTTAAGGGGGTCAATTGGGGAAGGAGATAAGTTTGGGATTGTGGTATTTAGTTTAAACGCATTAAGTAAGCGTGTGTGCTTGGCCCGGGCTCGACGCGGGTTCGAGTCCTGGTGGCCGGTTTTTGGGATTTTATTCTTTTTGTCAAATTTAAATACATAAACAATGTTCTAAACTTCTGATTTAATTTTTATAAATATAATAAATACATTCTGTAATTTTTAAAAAAGCAAAAAATATAAAATAATGTTTTACTTATTTTATTTATTTAAAAACACATTATAAACATTATAAATTCTCAAATAAACATTATAAATGAGCTAATTAAACAAATCTAATTATGTGGTTTTATTTATAAAAATATAATGTTTATTAAACCAATTTTACTTATTTGTTTAAGCATTATTAATCCATTATTCTAAACATATAAATAATTATTTTGGCAAGAATAATTATATAAAATATTTTAAATCTATAAAAATACTTACCATCACTAGCTTCATTACATGTGAGTTTTATAGCCCCTTTTTTATACTTTTGTTTACAAATACTTGAGGGTGGAACATGTTTACATACTTTACATACACAATTCAATTACCTATGTTCTTATGCAAAGGTCTCTATGCTTCATGTCTTAAACTACTTGATGACCATACATGTGTTCATGTCTAGTACAATCATTAACTTACGTGGCAGGCCTAAGGTAGTTCCTAACATGATCATTTATATGGGAATTCAATTCATTACTTAACACAAACCTTGGCGGGTTTTGTGTATACATTTTGGTACTTCATGCAGTCCGGGGGATTGTGCGTACATATTAACACGGCTTGATTGTACACTTTGGAACCTCGTATATTTTCACATTTATGCTTTAGACTTGCTTTGAACATATTGAATTATAAAACTTATTCAACTGTGTTTAGTTTCAAAACCTATGTTACTCATCAACTATTTATAGTTGACATTTACTTACATGTTTCAGGGGCACCTGTTTGAGGACATTGCTTGATCACATAGGGCTATGGACCTAGCATTAATAAGATTTAATTTTGATTATGTTATGTTTTCTATTTCCTTTGTAACCGATATTTTAATATGATGAATAAATATTACTACACATTTAATAGATGATCATGTGCTTATGAGCAACCGCGTCAGCCCTGGCGTATAATCCGTCACCGGCCGGGGTGTGATAGGCAACCAGAACCGAGGCTTCAATAACTATAACAATTCTTATGGCTCGGGATGGAGATCTGGACACAACTCGCCTGGGTTTAATGGCCGCCCTAATCGGCATGGAGGAGGTGAAGCAGGAGCAAGTTCTGGGAGTAGTGCTAGGGATAAGAAGATTGAAGAGATGCTGGAGAACCAAACTCAGATGCTCGCTCATTTAGTTCAGAGAGACACGGAGACCCAAGAGAGGTTGGATGCACATGATACACTGCTGAGAAATCAGCATTCTGCATTCGAGGATCTGCAGCGCTTAGTGGGAGACATCGCTAAGAGCTTGAAGGATAGACAGGGAGGTCCATCTTCAGGCCCTAACGCTTCAGTGATGGCCGTGTCGACTAGGAGTCGAAGAGTATAGGAGAGAGAGCAGCCGCCGGTTGAAGAAGAAGAAGAAGAAGAAGATGAACCGGTGGACGAGGAGATAGAGATGGAGAATCATGCCGAGAAGGCAGAGGAGAAGAAGAAAGGGGGTGAGATGAAGACCCCGGAGATTGACCTGAGCCGTGTTCCCTACCGAGCGCGCTTGATGCCTCATAAATATGTTAGGGAATACGGCAACTTCCTTAACATGTTCAAACAGCTTAAGGTCAATTTCCCATTTATCGAGGTCCTCCAGCACATGCCAAAATATGGCAAATTCTTAAAGGATCTTCTTTCCAGCAAGAAGAAGCTGGAGGAAGTCTCTAAAGTCTCACTAAGTGAGCGATGTTCTGCGGTGGTTCAGAACAAACTGCCAGAGAAACTAGTAGATCCGGGTCACTTCACGATCCCGTGTCTGCGTGGTGATTTGCCCTTGAACCACGCGTTGGCCGACTTAGGCGCTATAATAAATCTGATGTCGTATTCCATATACAAGCTACTGGACCTATGAGAACCTAAGCCAACGCGCATGATCATATCTTTGGCTGACTGCTCAGTCAAGTATCCATGGGGAATAGTGGAGAATCTTTTAGTGAAAATAGATAAATTTGTCTTCCCTGTGGATTTTGTCATTCTGAACATGGATGTGGATGACAGAGTCCCACTCATCCTCGGGCACCCGTTTCTACGCACCGCCAAGGCATTGATCGATGTCTTTGACGGAAAGCTCACACTTCGTGTGGGGGATGAGTCTGTTACCTTTGATGCTATGAAGTCTGGGAAGGAGGCTAGTGAGAAGAGCCGCTCTGTTTGTATGATTGATACCTTCCTGAACCACCATCGGGACTCTGATCCAGGAGAGGATGTTGTTGATGAACCCGCCCCTGATTTAGAAAAACCATCTGAGTGGGCGTTGGATTTAGAGGAGTTGCTAATGAGCCAGACGAGTATGGTGATGATGTGCCCGGTGATCTGCAAGAGATGATGGCAGAGCTGGAAGAGATGATGGCAGAGCTGGAAGAGATCATAGGAAAAACCCCAAGTGTGAGGAAGTTAGAGATGGTGGAGAATGTGGAAGATCCGGGAGAGAGGTTGGAGGCCACGCCGTTAGTGATATCCCATCTTGAGCCTTTGACCTTTACTGTTATTCGTGTTGAGGGGAGTGAGACTGAGTCATCTAGGCCCACCCGTATGAGAACCCAAGAGTTGAAAGAGGGATGGTGAAAACCCCAAGTGTGGGGATGTTTAGGGGTGAGAAACTACTAGGGTACTTGAACCGAGTTATCTTTGGACCTGGTAGGTTTAAGTTTTGGTGGAAAGACTTAATTGATAGATGTAAGGGAGGTTCGGTGGTTGGTATTTTGTTTTTTGAGGGTATGGAGAGTTGGTATACCGCGCAGGATGAAGGCGGTACCGGTTAGAATCAAGGAGAAGCCTCATGATAGGTTTATTTGAGCCTTGGGCAAGTGCCCGGGTGTAGAGTTTGTGCGAGTCTTTTCTTGGTTTACTTGCATGTCATCTTTGTGTTTTTCGGTTTGCGTGTCTTGTTTGTGTGTGTCTTGCAAGGATTCACGCTTGTTTCGGTGACGAAAATCATCAGGAACGAAGTTCCAGGTATTTTTACATTGGTTTTTATCATTGGAACAGGTTTTAATTGAAGTTGGGTGAAAAAAAAAATTTCTAAGTATAAAACCCAATTAACTTTCTGTTACCAAGTACCCTTCGCGATACGCGAAGATTAAAGGGAAGTCCCGCGCGGTACGCGAAGGACAAGATTAGGGGCCGGTTTGATTTTCAACTCCACGCGGCACGCGAGGAGTGACCCTTAGACGTTCGCGGTACGCGGGGGATCCCTGGGTTCACCCTTCTTCCTTTGTTTCCTATGGTTCACCATCACCATACATTACCATTCGTCTACCACACAATCCACCACTACCATGATAGTTCATCACCACCATGCTCACCATCATTCACCTTCCATCCATCACCATCATCTCACTACCATTATCCCCTCCTCCATCACCATCATCCATCATTTTACCACCATTATTACCATCATCCACCCATATCCACTGACTAACATCACCATGGGAAACTTAAGAACCGTTCGTGACCGATGATCCACCTTTCTTGCGGCACTCATGTCTATGTGTTTGTAAACTATTGGGTGCGTATCCCTGTACTCTATCTTGAGTCTTATTGAGTCAGTAGCGTCTTTTATTTTATCTTTGAGTCTGTATTTTGAGTCAGTTTGATTATGTGGGTTGGTGTAAGCTTTATTTTGCAGGTATTGATCTCTCCGTCCGTACTCAATCTCCATTCGGGCGGGGTCGATCCTGATCTTATAAATTTTGTATAGGCAACCCTACAGTCGATTGTGCAGCTGCGATCGAAATGCTATACGGTGCACACGTGGAAGAGAAAAGCTGGACCATTCACTGCTACATTACCAGCTAAGTCTTCCTAGTTTATTTTTGTATTTTTATTTGTCGTTGTTTCTTGGTTCACATTGGGGAAAATGTTTGTTTCAAGTGTGGGGATGGGAGACTGCGTTGAGTCTAGTTTTCTAGGTTGTTTTCTTTCTTAAAAAATAAAAAAATAATAAAAAATTTAAAATGTTTTTGAAAAAATGTCATTCGAAATCAAAAGTTTTTGCATAATAAATGGAAAATGATAGTAGAACTGGATTTGCTTGTTGAGTTTAAATGAAATAAATAATAGAAAACGCATCTGAATTGTGATGTTTTGGTAGATCCAGCCAACTAGTAGAGCTTAAATAGCCTGTGAGTGTTGTTTAGGATTAATAATTGAATTAAATCATGAAATCTTGTGGGTACTCATCTTAGGGGTGTTGGTAAAGCTGAAACTGTCAACATAGGGTGATAGGTACCACGTTAAGCTAAAATTTAGAGGTTTTTGAAATTTCATGGCACACCACTCTCTTTTTATGAGAATAAATCCGAGTTTCGGTGGCGCCCGCAATCCATAATTCCATATACTTGAGCTTAATTAACTAGAAATCTAAGTTTCGCCTACGTGTCACACGTCGGGTTCCAGCCTGATTGAAACACCACTGGGTATGATTCTTATGTGCTTCATTATTTAGAACTATAGTCTATGTGTTACCCTCCAGGATAGTGACTTGGTTGAAATGCCACTAGACGAAGGTTCATTTGTTTAATTAAATGTTCATTTCATCCATTCATTCATTGATCATCTTAATTTCTAAAACATGTGAATCTTAGTTTAACGTGGTGGGAAATCTATACGGTTTAACCCGTGCCTAGACATGACCGTGAGGCGGGATTAGGTAGAGCTGTAGCTTTTGAGTGTGAGTCCCATAGATTGATTGATATAGTTGTATAAAATGGAATTAGAACACAAAGCGGGGGCTTGAAAGTTGGTGGTTAAGTTTAATCGAATAGAAATACTGATTATTGCTTTTTAACGCGTGAGTATATTTGTGCTAATAAGATATATAAGATTGTTTAGATTATGTCCAGTTATGATTCCATTGCAAACTTTTTCAGGGACGAAAAAATGTTAAGTGTGGGGATGTTGATGTAGTGCAAAGCACACATCTTTATTCCTATTATTTTTGTGGTTTTTAGTTAAGTTTGTGTTCGTTTTTACTCGCTTTTGGTTTGTTTTGAGTCAATGTCAGGTCGATAGGTGCTCGTGTGAAATATAAAGCGATATCATGAAGATAACGAGCAAGAGAAGAAGTCCCAAGAAAAAGAAGTGAAAAAGTGGGAATTTCAAGTCTTCGCGATATGCGAAGACTCAGAGACAAAGTCTCGTGGTACGCGAGAAACTTCAGAAGTGGGCGCGACTAAATTGTCCTTCGCGGTACGCGAAGGACTGGATACCACATCTTGCGGTACGCGAGAGACCTAATTTTCGTGAAAAAGCCCTAAATCGATTATATTAGGTTTTGTAATGCCATTATGATGGAAGTTCGTTCTTTAGCCGTCTGGAACAAGCTCTGAGGCGATTTTGGGAGTTAGGAGAGCAATTGAAGTGCAAAGTTAAAGGCTTTTGATTCCGGGTTCGTTGTATTAGCGATTTTGGTTTTAAAGTTTGAATCTTTATCTCTGATTTCTGTGTTTGAACTATGTTTACGTTTTCTACTTCTGTTTTGAATGTTTTGAACATGAATCTAGGCTAAACATTGATACTGCCTAGGTCATAAGATGATTGCTTGATAAAGTTTTGATCTTTTATCGTTTTTGGATTCAATTGATGGTTTAATGATTTTGTAAACAATCTCGTGTTGATTAATATGATGAATATGCATGTTTAGATCTGATGTGTGATTAATTATAAGTTCCGTATGCTATTTGTGAATGTCTTTCAGTTTGAATAGCGTATCTAGATCACTTACTATGTGTTTGTGATAGTTTGTGTGGTTTGCTAGACGTAGTATCCCATAGGAATTGTAATTGAAAGTTAATAGGATTCTGAGTGTTCATCTTATCTCGATACCCGAAAAGTGAGATAATCGGTTAGTCTTCGGTATTAGGATTCTGAGTGTGGATTGTCTAAGAGGAAATTCCCTTAGGTTTCTAGTGTTTGTTGCTAATCCAAGTCATAGTTGTTGATCTGAGATTACCCCGTGCATCTTTGATGTATTGTGAACATTGAGACTGAGAGGTGATTTGTCTTTTGGGTACATTGTCATTGTTGGAGAGACTGAAAGGTAATCCAACTATCTAGTGAGTTTATTGCATCTTTAGAGTTTCTTAGTTGGTGATACCCTGAGAATGATTAGGGATCCACTAGGTTTTCTAGAGTTGTCATCCTTAGATACCCAGATCCATCATTGTGTCCATAACCGGTAGAAGTCTGTGCTTTGCAAGTAGGATTCCGACCTAGGTGGTATTCTTCCCATTCTTGATATTTCCAGAGTTCCTGTTCTGATAGTTAGAGTCGTTCTTTAGTATTCTGCATTATTTAGTTAATCTGTAGTGTAGAAAACCCCCAAACCAACCATACATAGTTCGAGTCAGAGTCTAGTTTAGTTATTCAGTGTCTCTAGGGTTCGATAATCCGGTTTACCATTAAGCTGTGCTACACTCGATAGGTTCACTTGTCTGTCAGTGCGGTCTAGTTCATAGGTATTCCATTTATTACTTAGGAGTCTAGATTATATTTTTATTTATTAGTTTTTATAGACCGTCTGGGTTACATCAACCGTCTACCGTCTACCGTCGTTACTTACCATCTACCGTAGTAGTCGTTTCTACCGTTTACCAAAGTAACCATTTCTACCGTATTACTGTCGTAGCCGTTTCGTATGTCTACCAAAGTAGTTGTCACATAAATCATGTATTACATGTTTCATTCTTTATATCATTAACATTTGTTTACTATTTACACAATTGTTTCATCAATTAACTTTGTTGGCACGTTTACATACTTTGCCCCTTTTATACTTTAACCGTGGTGGCACGTTATATGTAAGCCCTTTATATATTTTGTCATTCATGTTGGCACATTGATGCATATAGTCACATAATACATCATCATCCCTACATGCACGTAATTATACTTAGCCTATTTCATACTTTACTATTAAGCACATTTAGCCATAAAAGCATTTTACATCGTAGAGTATGCACCCCAGCCCAAAATCATAAACAAAGGGGGACTTAGAACTCACCTGGTTGACGATTTACTGTTGGTACTTATTGTACTTCGGCTAGGCAAGTGCTACATGATCTGTATGAATTTAACATGTGAAATCGGTTAACATTTATTAGTGTAGCCTATAGTGTCGCCACAGGCATTGTCGCCCAACCATTAGTGTCGCCCACACTAGAGTCGTCTGACAGTGTCGCCTGATGAAAGTGTCGCTAGGGATCAGTGTCGTCTGATCAGTGTCGCCGGAACTTTCGTTCTGGACTTAATGTCGTCCTTAAGTGTCGTTATTGTAGTGTCGCCAAGTATTACCGGCGACACTCCTTAGTGTCGTTTATGTGCATGGCGACACTGTTCAGTGTTGCCAACTTAGTGTCGTCAAACAGAATTACATGTGTCCCAATCATTGGCGAACCTCGGGAGACGTGTATCATCGTCCCCGATTAGTGTCGCCCCATGAAGATGGCGACACTATTAGTGTCGCCTCAAGAACAGAAAACCCTAATTCGTGGTTTTCAATCCAAAATCATAACTTTTTATGTCCAAATCGTTTATCAGTGTCGCCTCAAGAACAGAAAACACTAATTCATGGTTTTCGATCCAAATTCATAACTTTTTACGTCCAAATCGTTTATCTAGCTTCCATGAAGCTAGATCTAAGCTTTGTTCATGTTTTAACACGTAAAGATTCGACTTTTAAGGTGAAAACACTAGTTTTACCCCAAAAACCCATTTTTAAGAAAAACAGAGATTCCAGATTGGATTCATACCTCAAAGATGTCGTTTCTTGGTGTTTTCTTGCTTTATGAATGGAGAAAAAGCTTGTGATTGATCTTGAAGCTTAAAATCGAGTTTTGCAACTTTCTCTCTCTACAATACCCACTTTCTTTCTCTACGAATCTTGGTGAGGAAAATGAAATGAAATCAGGTGGAGGTTGTTTAGGGGATGTGATTAGGGTTAATGTGTCATCATGGGCCAAGCCCACCACCCAAAGTCCATAATCACTTTCTTATTTCTTTATTTCGGCCTAAAAATCAAAGTGTCGGGTTTTCGGGTGTTGCATTTCCTGTGGGAGTGAGAATTGAACCCATGACCTTCTCAAATTTTGTTGTATTAAGAGGTTTTACCTCTACCACTGGGCCACCAACCCTAATGGTTTATAATTAAATAGATAAAAATAAATTTTAATTATATTAAATTTCAACGAAGCACACGCCCCCAAGTATTATTTTATTATTTTACAGACTTTAATGGAATATAACTAAATATCACAATACGTCACGAAAAGAGTAAAGTTAATTTGTTTATCGTCGCTACAGAATTTGAAGCCACACAAAGTGCATGTTTGGGAAGACACGATTCCACCGTCTCCCACCGCCACCGCCACCGCCACCGCCACCGCCATTGCCTTGATTCGTACCATTCCTCCAATATCAAGCTCCACCGACACCGCACAATTATTCTACAGGTACTTGTTACCTGAAATTAGCTCAACATCATTCAATTTACAAACTTCTAATTTATCATGAACGCCATATCTAGCACGTTCAAATCAACTTGATTTTGCCGATATTGATGTATGATATTCCTTGTAATTTGCTTTACGCATTGTTTTTGAGTTTTAATTTGGAGAGAGGGGTGATAATTCCCTATTTTCTAGGGTTCATGTGCTTCTTGATATTTTAGTTTGTGCATTGTTTTCTAGGGCTTGAAATTGAAAACCTTCATAGATTGTTTTCCACGTGAGACTCTTTGTTTCCGAAGCGTTTCGATCCCAAAAGCTGATGTGCGCGCATCGTTTATATTTAAAAAGAATACCGAAAAAAATATTTATCGATTGTTAACTTTTAAACACTAAAATATAAGTCATTTTCATTTTTTATCATCTTTGGTCAGATTTGTTCGATCGGTCTCTAATTTGTTCAAATACTCAAACCCATTGCTCAATTGATGGTTATATTTGTTCAATAAGATTTGAAAAACTCACATCCATTGCAATCGATGGTCTAATTTGTTTAAATACTGGTCAATTGCATGTTGCGTCGCATCAGACCGCATCACATGCGCATCAACTGCAGCGATGCTATCTCGTCGCCGCATCATGCGGTCCTGATGCGCCCCTTTTAAAACCAAGGTGAGACTGGATTTAAGATGATTAATAAGCTTATGGTTACTAGTATAAGCTGAAATTATCTATTTCCTTGGATACGAGACTAGTTTAGCGCAATGAATATGTTTATGATCACTACAACTAGAAAGATACAGATCTTTTCTATGCTGATGAGTGTCATTTAGCATGATAAATATGATTTTGTTCCCTAGAAGTATAGGTTTTCTCTGATATGAAAGTAATTTAGGGTTCAAGATATAGATTTCATTAACATCTATTGTCAGTATTATGGGGTTCTGTAATTACTTATATAAATTGTAATTTGGTTATCAATATTTTTTTACAAAAATCTTACAACCCTGATTAATTCTTAAGTTGAAATAGGAAGCCGAATCCAAAAGATCTTGTTTTATGAATCGATCATGAGAAGTGCTGTTTTGTAGCCATTTTTAAGTTCAATCTGCTACAACGTAGCATACCGTTCAATGTTCATGCTTCACTTTCACTATGCTAGTACCAGAAATTGACCATTGCCAGTGTTATATTCTTAAGTCATGCTTTTGCTACACAACTATGAAGCTTGAATTTTCTATCCCATTTGTAGATTAAAAGCACATAAATTTCCACCTGTTATAGAGGTTACCAAATGGGTTATTAATGGGTTAGAATGACAATTATGAGGTTTTATGTATCTTGAATACACTTTGGGCAAGTTTTGACCTGTTTACCCATTCAACGACCCGTTTCATTTTAGCTAACTTTATTATGTTTACTAGGTTAGAAACCCATGTTTTATACGGGCTGAATAAAGGAAATAATAAATAGTTAGTAAGGAAAGTTTAAGAATTATAAAGGAAATGTTAAAAAATAATGAAGATTTAGGAATTAATAAAGGAAATATTAAATAGTTAGTAAGGAAATATTAAATAATTAGTAATGAAGAAAAAATAAGCGGGAAAAAGAATCTTGGGCTCACAAAAGTGTGACACGTGACACAACCAGTTACTTATTTATTAGTTATAGATTACCCCTTTGACCTGTGATAGTAAAACTATAACCTTGATTGACTCATTTATCCATAACGGGTCAAAATTGCTACCTTACGGGGGTCATTTTTCTGTTTCTTCTCTGGTTTCTTTGGCCTTCAGTTATAGTAACCAAATTTGACTGAGAAGTCACTCAGTGAATGGAAGTGTGAAACTGTAAAATAACTCACATTTACCTTTTTTTCTTGCTTCAGTAATGTTAGCAAAAACGACATTGAACAACCGCAAGATAGGTTCTAGGGATGGAATTCTCCGTTGGAGTGTCTATGATAGCATCAAGATCATACCCTCAAAGCCCGAAGCTTTAATGGCAGAGATTAATTCGTCCATTTCATCTCTAGAGTATGCCAAGGCATCAAAATTCCTGAACTCTTCATTTCCTCTTTCCAAGAACAAAAAGAGCATTGATGATGGAACCCTTAATTCTTCTTGTTTATATGATGCCCGAAGGGCAGATGAAGCTTACAAAGCCGGGCTTGCATATTTGGCTGCAGGCAATCTTGAGGAGGCTTTTAGGTCATTAAACGTGGCTCTGACCAAGTGCCCGCCCAATAAGACTTCTGCTGTGGCTAAGCTTCGGTCTCTCATTTCACTCACGGCTCAGCGGCTTAGAAAATCTACCAATATGACTCAGGTTGGTACCTTATAGAGTTGGTACAGTTGTTGAATCAAGTTGCATTAGAAGATAACTTTGATTTGTTCATAAGGGGCATGATGGTTTCACAACTAATAATATGTTGACCTGGAGAATTGTATAATACACTTGTACGTAATGCATAAAGGATAATCAGAAGTAGTGAGAGAGAGAAACATAAGCAGTTAGTTTTATATAGCATTGCAATGGCAATATATATACATCTGCTTTTCATTTTGGCTCCCTTCTCCGGTTTGTACTTTATAACAGGTCTCTAGCTCCAATAATGCAACAAAACCGCTTAAAGTTTTATATAGCAATACGATGACAAATTTGACCCATTTATTTATGAATGAGTTTATCAAAACTAGTCGAACGGTTCTTTTTACTAAAAGGGAAACCAAGTGAGTCACAAGACGTGCGTTTTTAGCGCATACTCTCTCTTAAATCGTTTTTTGCGATTATTGTTGTAATAATATTTGTTTTTTTAATCATACTTGACATATTACTTATTTATAAAAAAAAATAGATAAACAAGTTTTTGGTATATTTTAGCACATTTAGAACAACCTTTATCACTAATCTTCACTTGTGATATGATCACCTATTAACACAATCGAATCTTTCTTTACAGTTGTCAAATTGCTTGCTCTTCGACAACATACACAAACTCAAATCAAACACTCGTATAAACTACTAAACATGTCAATTTAGTGTACCTTGTTTTAGACAGTGAGAACCTAAAACTCATGGGACAACCCTGCTAATCAATAAGGTCATGCAATAGTCAGTTAGCTTTGAACAGGTGACCTTTAAGGGGGTTAAAGGCGGAAACTTGTGGAAGTGGGATTTGAACTTGAGAACTTTGATAGAGAAACTCCATTCATGTTTAGTTAGGGTCGGACAAAACTCACAGTACCCACTCAAGCTTGTGGCTCACGGGTATGAGCGTGGTGTTTCATGCGTGTCCACGGCACCACGTTGACTCACGATGTGGCCTGTGAGAGGTACACCGCATGGTCTTAGAGGGACTGTTACGGGATTAGATCTAACACTTAAAATAAAATCTCTCATAATAAGATGATTTTCATTTCACTCAAATATATATTTTTACATTAACAACTTCATCTGCTCATGGGATGATTTTGATTTGAGTAGTCTTTTATAAAATCATAAAAGATAAATATATTTTTGATATATACTTGAGAAAATTACATAAATGGTGTTTTTGGTTTGATCAAAGTTACGGATCTAATTTTATCTGAATCTGAATCTTTGTTCTGGGTTTCTAATGTATGTTTTCACAATCCCCGCCTAGTCACAATGACGTCGGTTTTTCTTACCTACACGCGTGAAAAGAATACACGTTTTTGAATCAACCCACCCATTTTGCCGCCTCTGGTTTTCATTTGAAACGAATAGAACAAAGGCATACTGAAACAAGTTCAAGTGTGGCGTTATTTTCTTCTAGATCTCAATGTGAAATGACTAAACTACAAGTTTAATCAACACACCAACTCCAACATCAACAGTTGTGTTATTATTCGGTTGGTGAGCCGAGACCAAAATCCAACCAAACCAACGTTGGTAAAAAACTAAACGGAAACATCAAAAAGACACGATAAGAAAACAACCTATATGAACAACGTTTCTGAAACAACAAACAAGATAGAGGCATTATGCATCTCTGCTAGACCAGATTTATGCTCTGTGCTCAATATATGAACCAGAAAGTCCAGATGTTCCAAGAACAGTCACCTGCAAGCAATTAGAGAACAACTTAGTTTCAAAACGGATATGGTTTGAAATGAGTTGTTTCTGTATGGTCAAAACGGGTCAGTTTGGGTCAGGATGACAAGCAACATTTTGATCTTACTTTTTTCACCTTTTTTAAAAGATAACCTAACGTGTTAAATATGATTACGTAAACTATATTATTACAAAGAATTTGCATCATAAAACAATTTTAGGAGGTTGTACATATTAGAAAGAGTGAACTTCAGTTTTCGTCCCTGAGGTTTGCACCAAACTTCAGGTTTCGTCCCTCTATAACACAATTCATCCCTGAAGTTTAATGTTTTAACACTTTGCGTCCTTGGTCCTTAACTCCGTTAAGTTTTCTGTTAGTTTTTGTGCAAATTTACTAATATATCCCTCACCCCTTCTTCTTCTTCTTCAACCATCAGACCCAAGAAGCAATTTTGACTCCATTTTTTTACACTCCACATTTATACACTCCACATTTTGACTCAATTTTGACTCCGTCAGACCCAAGAAGCAATTGTGAAAACCGTTTCCGTCGTCGGAACACCATCCTAATTCCGTTTCCGCTGCCATCAGGTCACCTTAGCCTCCGCCACCGTTGCTACGGCAGAACACTAGATGGGGTGTCGCCGGAAAACTCATCCCGTCACCATCTCCGTCGTTTAACATCGTCACCGTCGCTATCTAGGCCACCCGATGCCGCCTGCTACCTTGTCTCCACCTCTGTCTTTGCTTCCTGGAATCCCTAACCACCGCCGCCACCATTTCTGTTGGAGCCACCAAGACTCGTCGTCGGTCAG
Organism: Smallanthus sonchifolius; assembly: GCA_023525975.1. Classification (NCBI taxonomy): domain Eukaryota; kingdom Viridiplantae; phylum Streptophyta; class Magnoliopsida; order Asterales; family Asteraceae; genus Smallanthus; species Smallanthus sonchifolius. The sequence continues at coordinate 19,808,832 of CM042033.1, forward strand.
GGGGGAGGTGGTGCCGGAGAGCCGGTGGCCGGAGGAAGGTCGCACCAGAGGAAAGTGTCATTCATGTTATTGAGTCTCATATACATTTTATTGAGTCTGATGAAGAAGAAGAAGAAGAAGGGGTGAGAGGTATATTAGTAAATTTGCACAAAAACTAACAGAAAACTTAGTTAAGGACAAGGGATGGAAACTGTTAAAACATAAAACATTAGGATGAAATGTGTTATAGAGGGACGAAACCTGAAGTTTTGTGCAAACCTTAGGGACGAAAACTGAAGTTTACTCTATTAGAAATACACTTTTGGAGATTCTCAACCCGTTTGACATGTTTCTCTTTTAGCTACTTTGTTTTACTTGACCCATTCGACATTATAAAGATACATCATAACCCAAATCGACTTGTTCATAAGTAAATACAATATTATCGCCACTAATAATTCTCAGTTATGTTAGGTTAAATTCCCTCAATTGCCCAAAAAAAGAAGAAAATACAAAAAAAAACACCACTGCCACACTGCTACATTTACACAGATTCTAGGTTGTCTACAAGACATAACGTCTTGAACTAAGGTAACAAGACTCGCAACATCCATCACATACTAGATACAAAACCAAATAAATTTCAACCATCAAAAGAGTGTGTTTGTGAGAGAGAGGGTATACCTTTCCCCAGTCGCCACCAAGACCACTGCATCTCATTTTCAGATGTATCAATTTCATTCCCAACTCATTCTCAACTTTTTTCCGCAAATACCCCTCATCGGGTCCAAAAGAGTCCAAGTATGCATAGTAGCGTCCAAACGCTACACTTAATGCATTAGCAACTTCAGCAGTTAAAGGTTTTACATTCTGCAACATAGTTTAACCATTTAGACAAAAAAAATTTGCCAAAAAATAAATACACAAACCCCTTCATAAGAAAAATTAACGTCACCTCGCCACTCATCCCAACACTGTCATCAATTTCCATTTTCAACGTTACAAGAAACCCACTGAACTCTTCAACTGCTTCTGCAGCCCGTAAAAGGTTGGCTAATGCTTCTTGGCTAGTCTTGTCTTCAGTGTTTTTAGACAATGCTCATTTGGTTTTATTAACAACGGTGTCGGGCAATTCAGCCCAGTTTACAGCCATAAGTTCCTTAAAGGCAAGCTTAATATCACCATCTTTTATGTCTGGTAAGTGTGTCAAGCCATCACTGAAACAACGTATGCTTCCAATTCCCATTGTGAAAGAAGAACGGTTGTCTATATGTGGAGAATATCATAATTAGTTTCCCAATTAAAAGAAAATATCATCAAACTGTTGATGATTTGCGATAACTCAGCATAATAAGTTTGCAACACACACATATAGACAAAGTCATTCAATAAAGAACAAATTTTAAGTAGAGAGAACCGCATAAACAATTATACATTATGCTTTAACTGTGATACATAAAGGGGTTATGTAACAGCATAACCGCCTCTCTCTTTTTTCTCTCCCACCATATCTTTAAAGCACTACGTACAAGTGCTTATACGGTTATCACAGATCTCAACTTAAATTGGTTTTGTAATGAACTTGCCCCTATGTGTGTGTGTGTATATATGTGTGTGTAGGGGCGCGTCTTTTCAGAACCAATGTTATGTTGAGAACCACGTAAATCACATAAGACGCGTACATATCACTTCAATGAAAAGGATAAAATTGAAAAACAATGGTTTATACTTTATTTCTCTCTCCCCCACCCTTTCTTTCATTTTATCTCCTCTCTCCTGAACTTCTTTTAAAAAAGTATAAAAATATGCACATATGCATATACTGATATACATGTGCATATAGCGTATATGCATATGTGCATTAAGATAAAAGACTATCAATACCATAGTTACCGAAATCACTCCTGAACCCACGATTTGCGAATTGGTACGAAGTGTACCGGATCGGAATACGAAGACTAACCGAATCGTGATTCCAATTGTTCCAATCGGTCCTTAATTCGCGATTCTAATCGTATGGTAAATCTGGTCCACACAAAAAGGGGGACATGAATCCGGAACAGTGTTGTAAAAATCGCTAGGCGCTAGCCAGGCGGTGGGTACCGACTAGGGATTAATCGGATTGGAATTTTTACATGTAATTTTTCAAACTTTTATATATATATATATATAGGGGAAGGTTCCACTAAGAAGTGGTTTTTCGCTAAAAAACGCTAAGAAGTGGGTCAAACGAACTCCGATTTAGCTCATTTCAGCGGCGTTGGAACCGTCTCATCGAACTCTAATCCGGACCCAAAAACCTAAACCCCCCTCCACACGCACCCCCAAAAACCTAAACCCCCCCTCCAACCCCACCCCAAAAAGCCTAAAACCCCCACCCCCCAAAAACCTAAACCCCCCCCACCCCACCCCCCCAAAAACCTAAACCCACCCCCATCCACCCCCAAAAACCTAAACCCCCCACTCCCATCCACCCCCAAAAACCTAAACCCCCCACCCCCACCCCCCAAAAAAACCTAAACCCTAAGGCTAAACCATAAGGCTAAAACCCTAAAATTCAAATGTAAAATCTAAACCTTAAAAGCTAAACCCTAAAAGCTAAGAAGATAGAGTTCGACGAGACGGTTCCAACGCCGCTGAAATGAGCTCAATCGGAGTTCGTTTGATATCGTTTCTAAGCGTTTTGGTCATTTCTTAGAGTTCTTAGCGAAAACATACTTCTTATTTGATCCTCCCCCTATATATATATATATATATATATATATATATATATATATCACACACACACAAATACAAACATTAACATATTATCATATTAGTTCAAAATCTAAAATACTTCAAAGATCGGAGCAGGTTGATGGTCAACACTTGCTGACTGAAACAAGAACAACTCACAGAAGCAAGCAGGTAGCGATTAGGTTAGAGCAGGTCGGTGGTCGGAGCAGGTTGGTGACTGAAAAAGAAGCAGATAGCGATTAGGTTAGATAAAAACCCATGGATCCATGTATCAGGTGTTTATTTGGGCTTATTTTCTATTTAAAACCCACTTTTAAAACTGGGCCGACTAAGTCCGATTAGGTCCGCCTAGCCCCGATTAATCCCGATTTCCGATTAATGGTCTGACTAGGCAAAAATTACATAGCAGTGTTGTAAAAATCGGGATTAATCCCGATTAATCGCTAGGCGCTGGAGGGCTGTGTAATATTAGCCTAGTCAGACCATTAATCGCTAGGCGGGGCTAGGCGGGGCTAGGCGGGGCTAGGCGGGCTAATCGGCCTAGTCGGCCCAATCTGAATATTGGGCTTTAGAAAGAAAATAAGCCCAAAAACCAACATACCTAATCCTAATCCTATATGTTGTCTGCGTACCTTTTTTTGAACGATAATAGCTTCAAATTTCAATCGGCGACCACCAAAATTCAAATCGACGACCTCCGACCACCAAGCTACTCTCCACCACCTCCGACCCCCAAGCTCCTCCAACCACCTCCGACCACCAAGCTCCTCCGACCACCAAGGCACCAAGCTGCTCCGACCAACAAGCACCAAGCTGCTCGACGACTAATTTGCTACAAATTGTTTTAAATCGACGACAAAGAAGAAGTTGTAAGTTTTTATCTAACCCATAGGCTACTGGTTTGGTCATTAATTGGTTTAAATAGGTGATTTGGTCATGAATTTGTTCTTGTTCTTGACTGTTAAAATCATGATTTTGTAAAAATGGTGATTTGGTAACTCAACCGACAATTTGTTCATGAATTTGGTCTTGGTCATGATTAAGTTTACTTTTTATCCTATTTCGGTTGTTCTTGATTGTGAAGTATTGTGTAATCGAACAAGTGCTTGGACAAGTGTATCGAGAGAACTTTTTGACGAAGACTTTGAGTCGGAGGACGAGGAGGAGGAGGAGGAGGAGGAGGTGGAAGTAGATGAGGAGGTTGAATACGAGTCGGATGATGTTCAAATCATTGATCAATACGGACAAGACGATGATGAATTTTGAAGTATTTGATATTTGAAGTATTTGATTTTTGAAGTATTTGAACTATTTTATCTTTGAAGTATTTTAAACTATTTGATCTTTTGAAGTATTTTAAATTTTAAACTAATATGATAATAGGATAATGTTTGTATTTGTGTGTGTGTGTATATATATATATATATATATAAAAGTTTGAAAAATTACATGTAAAAATTCCAATCCGATTAATCCCTAGTCGGTCTCGACCGCCTAGCTGGCGCCTAGCGATTTTTACAACACTGTTACATAGGCATCCACCGATTTCCGATTAATCCTCCAATTAATCACGATTTTTACAACACTGATCCGGAAAGCGCATATATAGAAGGTTCAAGTGCTCGCTTAGAGGAAATGGTTTGGGAAGATCTTGATGACGAAGGCGTTGAGAACGGGAAAGGAAAAAGGCAACGGCTAGATTAGAAATTTAGAACTTCTCTGTTTCTGTTTTGTTCTGTGTTAGTAATTTAGATTTTGGAATTTGGTAATTTGGATTTTCTGTTTTGGTAATTTGGAATTTGGTAATTTCTGTTTTGAATTGGGTACATCGAACCGGAATCTATGGTACACCGTACCGGTTTGTACCGAAATGAACCTACCGCCCTCAATACCGAATACATCCCCTCTAGCGAATCGCGTACCCTGTCCACATTCCCGTACCAGAGCGAACCGCGATTTAGGTAACTATGATCAATACCATATTTTTTTTAAATAAATCTTAAACATATTAAAATCTACATGCATTCTAGTCAATTTATATAATAAATAGTGCAAGGGTTAATGCAGTTCTCCCAGTTCTCAACATACTATTGGTTCTGAAAAGTACGCTTCGCCGTATATGTATCTATACATGATAGATAAATCTATGGTACACCGTACCGGTTTGTACCGAAATGAACCTACCCCCCTCAATACCGAATACGTCCCCTCTAGCGAATTGCGTACCCGGTCCACATTCCCGTACCAGAGCGAACCGCGATTTAGGTAACTATGATCAATACCATATTTTTTTTAAATAAATCTTAAACATATTAAAATATACATGCATTCTAGTCAATTTATATAATAAATAGTGCAAGGGTTAATGCAGTTCTCCCAGTTCTCAACATACTATTGGTTCTGAAAAGTACGCTTCGCCGTATATGTATCTATACCTGATAGATAAGTAACTGGTTGCCACTTGTCACAATTCTGTGAGCCATTGGCGGAGCCACATAGGGGATAACGGTGTCGCCCGACACCAGTCAATTTCGCGTCCCATATGTGACGTGTAATAGGAAAATTCCGAGTGACACCATTGTTTTTTTACGATTGACACCATTGTGTTTTACGATTGACACTGATGGTTTTATAAAAAAAATATCAAAACATTTTACATTATAAAAAAATTTATAGTTTAAAAATTAAGCCCAATTACTTAATTTTTAATAGTGGACTTTAGATCATTAAAGGGCCATGTTTAATTTGTAATCTTTTAACCCAAATAACAATTATAAGCCCATGTCCAATTAGTTTATATCATTTGTTTAACCTAAAGAAAAAAAAAGAACACAGTTACATGAAAACATGTAAGGAGTTACTATAAAAATGTATTTTTTTATATATTTAAAATGATTTTGTATTTTTATTATGTGTTCTTTTCAATGACATTGTACTTTTATTATGATATTGACTTTTTTTATGTGATTCGACCAGACCCGATCCAAAAATTGTGACTCCGGTTTATCATAAACCCGAGCATCGAAAAAAATGACACCATAGGAAAAAATTCCTGGCTCCGCCACTGCTATGAGCTCAAGATTCTTTTTCACGCTTATTGTTTCTCAATCGTTTAATTAATAATTTAAATAATGTTGTCGATTGTGATTTGTTTAAATTAAGGTAACGATTCAATCATATCTTATATCAAAATATCATTTTATAATTCACAAATCTTCGTTACTAACTATTTAATATTTCGTTTATTCAACTATACACGAGTTTCTAACCTAATACAGAAGTGGCAGAAATAGTGTTTAACAATCCTAATAGACATCATTAGCCCTAAAATCATATAATATCATGATAATATGCAATTAACACAAATCAATATCATTCTCCGGTGATTTGAAGGATAGATATGTGCAAACGAATAAAATTAAAGAAAAGAATGTTACTGGAAAGCATCGATGCCGGAGAGTGATGAAACTGGTGGATTCCACTGCGGACGCATTGGTGGTTACTGGTTACGGCGGCGGGGGAGATGAAACCTAAAGATCTCCGTGAAATAGAACGATAGATAGACCTCATCATCGCCAATTTCTCCATAGCTGCGCGGATGTGTGAAAATTGATGGATCGGAAAAAGCTTACAAATGATCAGGAACAAGATGGTAACTTTTATTTTCCCAAAATATATCACACTTTAAGTCCCATACTTTATAAGCATGTATCAATATAACCCCTATCTTTTGGTAAACTTTAAAATATTTAGAGTTAAATACGGTTTTAGTTTATTTGGTTTGGCAAAAATAACCATTTTAATTCAAAAGTTAAAATCTGACTTTTTTAGTGCAATATTTTCATTTTCGTATCAATTACAGTCCGGTCCATTAATTCCATTCAAATTTTTCTGTTAACTTTTTTGAAAAAACTAAAATACCCCTCTTAATAAAAAATAAAAAAAATAAATTAAACAAAAAAGAAAACCAATTAACCAATTTATAGACCCCATCATCAAACCAAAAATTCCCGTTTGAAACCTGCATGACCACCACTGCCAGACCACTACCGGAAAACCTACAAGACTGCATCGCCAGACCACCACTCCAGCAGCCCTCTTCCGGCAGTTCGCCGACGAGCCACGCGGCTCCAACGGCCTACCCGTGACCCAAATCAACATCCCCTTCATTTGATTTCAATCACAACCTCTGAAAACCCATACCCACAAACCCTAATCACTTAGAGAGAAAGCTACGGGAGAGAGAGGAAGACCCTTAATCTCTTAGATATACACCTGCCCAACCCCAACCCTCACCCTTTCTGCGGGCAACCAATAACCCCACCGCCGACCGCCACCTCCAACCCCCCTTAGCAACTATGAAATCCGACTCCTTCGGCACTTGGTACTGCCACAGAAACCAAAAACAAGTCATAATTCGTCAAGACCTGCTCATAATCAAAAGAACGAGAAAAAAAACCCTAACCCCACGAGCTTATATAACCTCCTTCCGCCTCCTTCTCCGATCTACTCAAAAGAACGAGAAAAAAAAAGTTTTCAGAAATCTCCTTCTCTGTAATTACTCAAGAGAGAGGAGAGAGACCATCAAATTCGGAATGGGGTTGGTGGTGGTTGCGGCCGAAAAGGGGCAGCCAGAACGAGGGTGGCGGCGAAGGTTCCTGGAAAAAAAAGTTTTCAGAAATCTCCTTCTCTGTAATTACTCAAGAGAGAGGAGAGAGACCATCAAATTCGGAATGGGGTTGGTGGTGGTTGCGGCCGAAAAGGGGCAGCCAGAACGAGGGTGGCGGCGAAGGTTCCTGGATACTTAAGAGATCCAGAGAGTGGATGTTGGAGGTGGGGGCAGGAGGTGGAAGTGGCGGTGGAGGTGACTGAATCTTTGTGAAGGAGTTGGATTTATAATATATATATATATATATAGGGGAAGGTTCCATTAAGAAGTGGGTTTTCGCAAAGAAACGCTAAGAAGTGGGTCAAACGAACTCCGATTGAGCTCATTCCAGCGGCGTTGGAACTGTCTCATCGAACTCTAATCCGGACCCAAAAACTAAAACCCCCCTCCACCCGCACCCCCAAAAACCTAAACCCCCCTCCAACCCCACCCCACCCCAAAAAGCCTAAAACCACCATCCCCACCCCCCAAAAACCTAAACCCCCCACCCCACCCCCCAAAAACCTAAACCCACCCCCACCCACCCCCAAAAACCTAAACCCCCCACCCCCACCCCCCAAAAAAACCTAAACCATAAAATATAAACCCTAAAAGCTAAACCCAAAGGCTAAACCATAAGGCTAAAACCCTAAAATTCAAACGTAAAATCTAAACCTTAAAAGCTAAACCCTAAAAGCTAAGATGATAAAGTTCGACGATACGGTTCCAACGCCGCTGAAATGAGCTCAATTGGAGTTCGTTTGATATCGTTTCTAAGCGTTTTGGTCATTTCTTAGAGTTCTTAGCGAAAACATACTTCTTATTTGATCCTCCCCCTATATATATATATATTTATAGGGGATGCATCAAATGAAAACACTGAGTTGTTGTGAAAACCCTTAAACTCAATGTGGACCATACATTTAATTTTTATATATTTTAACTTGTGGTCAATATTAATCCTTAATTTTTTATTATATATCCAACATAATGTGTGGCTATGAATAATAAGGGGGTAAATGATAATTTAATATATTTTTCTTTTTCTTTTTGGATTCAAACAGAGATACATGTAATTATCAAACACACATTATGACTATCTTCTAGAAGTTGTATTATACATGTGTAAAAATCAAATACACATTGTAATAATCAAATAAACATGGGTAAAAACCCAAATACATAAATCAGAAAAAAAATACATCAAAATACCTAAATATCTTTATAAATCCAAAAAAAAAATATATAATTAATTGTGTAAATGAAAACTAAATATACATGTGTAAAATTAATTACACATGAGTAAAAACTCTTTACATTTGTGTAAATTCAATTTACACTTGTGTAAAAGAATCAAATACGCATGCGTAAAATAAAAAACACATGTGTAAATTCAATTTACACTTGTGTAAAAGAATCAAATACACATACGTAAAATTAAAATACACTACGTGTAAAAATCATTCTCTTGATTCAAATGGCCTTCAGGTCGACACACACCGGACCAAATAACTATTGGCGAGTTTCAACTTTCTTATTCTGCCACAACCTATAGAGTGCACTGTGACCACTTTCAGCATCTCCTGAGCAAAAAATAAGAACAAATCTTTATTTACATAAACTCATTTATGTGTTGAATATTATTTTCATGTAAATAGACTGAGCGGGTCAAAATGGTTTTATTTCAGAACATGCTACGAATGTGAATGACAATGTTACAGGTCTACTATGTACATTGAAATGTTGGAATCTGCAATTTTGTGTAAATCAGAGACAATAGGAGATGTGTGTAAATCGAATATAAACATGTGTAACTTACCTTGTGTAAATCGAACATACGCATGTGTAAATCGAACATACGCATGTGTAAATCGAACATACGCATGTGTAAATCGAATATACACATGTGTAAATCTATAAATCGAATAAGATTTAAAAAAAAAACTGATTTGAAGTGAACGATTTCAACACAAAACCTTATAAATGGTACATTCAATTATTCTTATTTACTTAATAAAACCACAGAATAATCAATTATCAACATGAATTGCTAGAAATCTATATATGTACTACACGTACCTCAAAATCGTCATCAGAAACAACTGGACTTTGTACACTCACATCTTTAGAATCACTACCAACTTTGTTTTCATTCATGACGACTTCTTTCTCTACTGGTTTTAAACCTTCATTTTCTTCTATTTTGTTTTATATATCTTCTATTTTGTTTTATTTTATTTCATAAATTTTAATTATTATATAATTAAAACATTAGGAAATGCATTTTTAAAGATATAAAAGATATTTTGAATAATGATTGCTGTAAATTGGAATTGGTGCACGACTTTCATAGTTTCATTGCAAAAGCGAATGTCTCTTTCTGATTTCAAGATCTTACGCTATTGTTATTTGTACCTTCTGCATCAGTTGTAGTACACTAAAAATAATTTAAAATTTGTAAAATAATTAAAATAAAAAAATAAAGAAAATGAAAACTAACCTGAAACGTAAGATCAGTAAGAACACTTCCAGGTCTTGACTAGTGTATGCTTAGCATTAGGCACCCATGAGTGAATCATGCAACTTAGTGAGATCCACGTATTATAACTCAGTGAATCACCCACAAACATGATCAAAACCCCATCGAACCAAGATCTGATGAAGAAGAAGAAAACCCAGATCTGATCGAAACCCTCTGTAGATCGAAAAAAAAACAGATCTGATTAAGATGAAGAAACGAGATCTAAAAAAACCCAGATCTGAGAGCTGTCATGTAGAGAGAGAGAGAGACATAATGAACTAGTTCATGTTCTTATTCTTCGATCGATTTCTTGTTCTTCGACTTCACTCATCTCCAAAACATGAGTTCTTGTTCTTCGATTTCACTCTCAAATATGAGAAAAGAGAGAAAGAATAGATGTAGAGAGAGGTAGAAGAACAGAGCAATTGTAGAGAGAGGGAGAAGAATGTGATTTTGAACAGAGTGAGATTAGATTGAGGGTTTTAGAGATACTCAAATGACTTAAATACCCTCTTGAATAATAATAAACCAGAAAATCAAAAAATAAAATGAGTGGACCAGAAAGAGTTTAAGAGTTTTTACAACAACTCAGGATTTTCATTTAATACGTCTACTATTATATATATATATATATATATATATATATATATATATATATTAGTGAAAGGGGTATTATAGTCTTTTTGTATAAAGTTAACAGGAAAATTTGGATGAAGTTAGTGGGTTGGACTGTAATTGATATGAAATTGAAACTATTGGATTAAAAAAAGTCAAATTTAAACTTTTGGATTAAAACTGTTATTTTAGTCAAACCATAGGAACTAAAATCGTATTTAACTCAAATATTTAATACTAGAAATTTTGAATATAACCCACGATACCTAAAAATACGTTATCTTGAATACGACTCCGTTTTAAATATATATGAATATATATATATATATATATATAAATACAAACGCAAAAGTTATTAAGGAAAAATCAGATTATATATACTAAAGGGGTAAACTCGAAACTTTAGAAACTTGAGAGGGTCAAAATTACATTTTACAAAGTTCGGGGTGAGTCTTGACATTTGACGAAAGTGAGGGAAAGAAGTGGTCGGTGGCCGGATTTGCTCGTGAGGTGTGGCAGATCATGTAATCTGAGTTTTCACTAAAAAACAAACGTTGAAGTTGTGTTGACGACTTTTGATAACTTATAAAAAGAGAAAAAAAATGTTTGGGGAGAGTCTCAAAATTGTGACGTCCCCTATAAAAATATGGGAAACGAACCAAATTTAAATAAAGTTTATATCGAAACGTAGATATAAATTAAAATGTCGCAACGCTATATTCAAAATTTTATAAAACATTATATATGAGTTATAAAGGAAAAACCAAACTTAAAAATAAAAAAATCAGTTATATTTGACCCGGCTCGGTTTTGAATAATATTTATACATGAACGTAGATAAAAATAAGCATGTCGCAATGGTATATTCAAAATTTCATAAATGTTATATTTAACGAATTATACGAGAAAAACAAAATATGATTAAAAATAAGTATATTATTAAAATATTCAAAATGGAAACCGACATCCTTTCAAAAAAAAAAAAAACCAAACTTTAGTTTAATGACTTTTACATTTCTAATTGTAGTTAACTAGGCTTTACTTCCCGTTCTTCGCGGTTGGAGTCTGGTCGTTATTGATTTGACTCGTTTACGTGGATAAAACTTACATCGAATCGCAGACTCGTTATACCATACGATACCAAAAAAACACTCGAATTTAAATACAACTCCATCTTCAATAAAATTTAAACTAGAACGTTGACAAAAAAAATTAAGAAAAAGGCGCATTCCGTTATTTAAAATAATTTAACGAACGAAAGTTATCATAGAAAACGGTGTTGGGTCCATCGTTAATAAAATTTAAACAAAAACGTAAGCGCAGCGGTAAAAGTAATGTTAATAGAAAGGAAACATAAAACTAAATAATAAAAAAGGGAAAAAACAAATTAAAAAAATTACCGGTTCGGGTCGTCGAAAACCCTAAGGCGAATACCGATACGGGTTCCGATAATACAAATATCGACAATGATATTGTTCACCCATAATAAGTTCGGCTCGTCACGGTACCACAAACGGTAATGACATTCGCTATAGGCAACGATAAAAAAACTCGATTTTGAATACAACTCCGTTTTAAAAAGAAATATATCGGAACGTTGACAAAAAAAAACTACAAATAGCTGCGCATTCCGTATTTTAAAAAAAGTTAATGAACAAAAGTTATTAAAGGAAAACGAAATTAATAGAAAATGAAACACGCTAAAAACGTATATTATATATACTATAAAGGTTGAAAATGAAAATGTAAAAAATAATAAAATGTAGGTCCCAGCTGGTCTACGGATCGATCTCAGACGTATAACACACTATGCGAACTCGTAGTGCGGAATCCTAACGAATACGCACGTACGTAATGATAAGAACAAGATAGACTACAAAGATAAACAAGATTTTCAAACTCTCTCTCATATTGCTATGTCAATAGTGCATACAATTGTAAAACAACTGATTACAAATGAATAAAAACTACGCACTATATATAGGCAAACATTCTGCCTCAGGTGAACTTAACAAGTTCGCCTGTTACAAAACTTAACATCATACTTAGAAAACATTACAAACTTAAAGATACAAAAAACCTAATCTATTACAAAAGCTAATTGTCACACATCATGTTCCAACAAACTTCCCCCTTGACAATAGCTTGGTCTTTGTCTTCAAGTTCTACTCTTCCAATTCTCCGGTAACTTGCTTCCGGCACACACTCCTTGATTAATACACACATACAAAACTCTCTTGTACTGCATTGCCTGTTCTCTCCACTCACTGGTATACATGATCTCTTTACGCTTGAGCATCAACTGGTACTTTTTAGAAAAATTGATAAGATTCATGGTGTCATAGAATCTAACCAGAATCTTCCCATCTAGATCTTCCACCACAGCTTCACCAGTATTCACATCAACATACCATCACTTGATATTCCCTAGATAGTCTTGAGGAACTTTCTTCAATAGTATCTTTTGAACAGATCTGACGGGTTTAAACTTGTATCTCCAGATCTTCTTCTTTGACATTGGATCTACTTCTTTATATCTCTTACCCTTCTGAGGTTTCAACCTTTCAAACTTTCCCGAACTCCCTTCAGTCCATATCAACTTGGAAATAGAGTCAGCAATGCCATTCCTTGATCTGTTAGTCAATGGTTTAGTTGACAAACCACTAACTTCACATCTCAGCAAAGAGTTGAAGTATTTTAGTCTTGGCTTGAGATACTGAACACCATCAGATCTCTTAATAGCAAACAAATTGAACTCATCTTCATAAAACCAACTCAGAATCCTTCCAACGCAATGGTCTTGATTTACATATCTAGTTTTTTAGATTGGAGCAAGTGGAGACACTGGCAACACTTTCTTCCAGTTTCTCACCATTTCAAGCCATTTCTCTTTCGTCATCCCGGTCTCCTTATACAATACCGGTTCTTCAGGCATCTCATCAGCAGTACTAGAAGTAGGTTTAATAACTTCATGGTCAGACTCTTCAGATTCTAAAATTCCTTCTGACATGTCTTCTGGAATCACATTATCATGAAAGAACTCTGATGTCACATTCATTCCATTACAACCTTCATATGTAATCATGTGTGTATCTCTTTCAATTTCCAACTCAACTATTTCTCCCTCTTCAACATCATCCACTACATCATCTTCTAATAAATCATCCAGACCAAATAGACACTCCAGCTTCATCAACATCCGAATCTTCAAAAAAAAAAGAATTATCTAACATCTCTGTAGCATCCTCAGCTGTTGTACCTTTTTCAGATGAAATAATAGTAGCCTCAAAAATTTTGTCAGACTCCTTCAGATTAGCATCAGTGTTTTGACACTCACCTTGATCACCAACATCGGGTTCATCTCATCATTTCTTCTATCCAGATCAGTTGTGTGACAAGCATCTTCTCCCCTTGAGCGTCAATACGCTCTAATAATTGAGATACTAAGATTTGCATCTCAGCAATTTGTCGGTTTTGGGATAGAATGTCTTGTTGATGCTGGAAATCACTTGCTTGTAGCACATCAACCTGAGCTTGAAGACCCACCACTTGGCCTTGTAAACATGAAACCTTAGACTCTAAAGCTTCAATCTTTGCATCTTTATCAATAGGAGTAGTGGAAGGACCCGCCTCATCATTGTTTCGTGGAATAGTTGGAGTCCCTTGAGGAATAGGAGCTTGTGATGGGACTGGAGATATTATCAATAAATCAACAAAGTCCGCATCAGCATTCGTAGCTCTTATAGCCGAAAATATCAACTTCTGTGATTTTGGAGAAGTAGGATGTAGGATCGATGTTTTACAAGATAGTCCTGTTTAGTTGAGATTGGCGGAAACAATCAAAACTATGCAAAATATCAACTTCTGTGATTATATAACTTCTCTAGGTAGTCTCCATCCTCACCTAGATCAGTTAGGACCTGAAACCATTCACTCCTCATTTATTGAGCCAGCTTGGAGTCTGTTATTTTAAACTTGGCTTCTTCTGCTTTTTGTTTCTCTCTTTCTTCATCTTCGTTATTCAACTGTTCCTGCAACTGGAGGGCTAGAGCTTCATCTTCTTCTATTTGTGAAACTGCAGGAATTTAAACTTTTGTTGCATCAAGAGATTTTGCAGCAAGTTGTATTTGTTGTTCTCTGAAGAGCATGGTAGCTTTTCTTTCTTGATCCTTCTTTAGCTGAGCCATCTCTTCTTCTTCTCTTTCTCTTTTTATCCTTTCCACTTCTTTCTTTTCTTCTTCAATCTTCTTTTCAACTTCTTCTGTCATGATTCCCTTTCCCTTGTTTCTGTTGGATGCCTAAGCTTATGCTTCATTGACCACAATAACAGATGAGGAGGTTGCTATTGGAGTCTCAGCATAAGCTTCATTGATAATTTGTGGAGTAGACAAGGGAGGAGCATCTTCTTCTTCTTCATCATCTTCACTCGTTACATCTTCCCACTCTATCATAACTTTTTGTCTTTCCCTTCTTTCAGATAATTTTTCTGTATTGAGCACAGCACTGGAGGAGGAGGGAAAGAATAGTTCTGAATCAGAATCTTCATTCATTGAAGATGAATTGTTAGAATTGGAGTCTTTAGAGTTATCAACCCACCTTTTTGTAAGTAGTGTTTGATAATGGTCATCATTTCTTGACTTCTTGGTGAGTTGACATTGCAAATATGGGATCTGAGCTCAAAGACTTTAATGAGAAAAGCTGGGTTTAGCAGTAAGATTTCTTGTATATTGTTAATTTCAAATGTCCCATCACACAAGAAGAACTTGAACCCTGAAGAGGTAGTTCTTGACCAACCATGAACTTCCATACATCTGACTACCTCATTATACAAATATCTTCTCAAACCCAAAACTTGTTCTTCAGTTAGGACCCTGCTTCTTATCAACCCCAGTATTTGTTTTCCTCTTTCTTGAGCTGCACTTGAGGACTCTACCACTTCATCCTCAAGGCTGGGAGAAGCCACCTTCTTAGCTTCTATAAGAAACTTCTCAAACCGAGGCATATTATCTTCACATATGTCATGAAAACGATCAATGGCAAGCCTGGCAGAGAGATTCTTGGAGGTATTGATGCATTTAGTCAGGTGCATGGCCCAGATGTCAAACAAGCTTAAATTGTCCCAATTGTGTTCTTGAATTCCAGCAAACTCCCATCCAATCCAAAACCTTTAAGATAGGCCATCATATCCCCATGCTAGGATTGTGTCAAACTCCAGATTGTTTGCTGTTAAGGGGAACTCGGGGGATATGACCTGCCTTGAGATACTTGCAGTAGCTTGAAGTATTTGGATGGTTAGGAGTGCATGTTCATCTTCATTCTCAATCTCCATCTCCTTAGGGAGTGCTTCATCTACATACTTGGCAACTAATCTCCATTCCTCAGAGACCTCTGCTTCTTCATCTCTGGACACCATCAAATCATGGACTTGTACAAAGGCAGGTTTGAAGAGTATTCTTTCAAATTCTTCTTGCTCTTTGAGCCAAGTATTTAGGCTTTCAATGTCATATTCTTCTGACATTTTCTTCCCCTTTTTGGTTGCATCAGTGCATATGAATATGTCTGTTTGAGTGCCCACTGATACACTAGAAGGAGGAGACAATGTTGGGCATTGGTGGGACTCATGCACAGAGACTTGGTGTCTTAGTTTAGACACTTCAGCCTCCAACAGGGCGACCCTAGCCGAAAATTCCAAGTTTTGTAGTTTCAGACTGTCGTCATCCACAGATGTGGAATCCTTGGAACTAGATGGGGCCTTAGGCCTAGCCTCTGCATCCCTATCACCCTGGTTTTCTTGGCTCTTGGGATTCCTCTCAGTGAAAAATGTTTCACAAGAAACATTCTCACTGTGAGTTGCCATGGTTGGGGTCTTAATGATGTTATCACTGTCCTCGTGGTCAATTGATGGACTAGGAGTAGTGACAGCCCCTTCCATATCCACTCTTTCATGACTCCCAGAGTGGACCTTCTTGGGTGATGAACTTGGGCTGAGTACATTAGCAACCAAGTCAATCAGTACCTCCTTGATAGTGGCATTTGGAGAAGGTACATCATCTTGATTTGGTGCCTCTACACTTAAGTTCAGAGAAGAAGAAAAATGTATGGGCTTTGTGGGGATTTCTATGGACCCGGGATGTGGTCCTGATCCTAATAGGGATCCTTCAAGGAAGTTTTCCTAATGATGTGGCTATCCCTTTTGATATTCTCTATTATACACCCAAATTCCACTAACAGAGTGTTACCATTTTGGAAGGTGACAAACCAAGACCTTGAATGGATGCATCGCAATATACCACAAAATCATCCGTTCCCTCCGGAAGAGATAGGATGGGTGCACTGCAGAGTTTATGTTTAAGAATTTGGAACGCTGACTCCTAGGTGTCACCCCAGTTATAGGATTTACCCTTTTGAGTTAGAGCAGTGAGGGGAAATCCTTCGATGAATCGCCGGTAATAGCCAACCAATCCCAGAAATTATCGTACCTCCGTCGGGGTTGTCGGTGACGCCCAATTTTTTATGGCTTCTATCTTGGATGGATCGACATGTATTCCGTTCTCATTGACTACATGTCCTAAGAATTGCATTTCACGAATCCAGAATTTGCACTTTGAAAGTTTTGCGTACAACTGTTCTTGTTTTAGCAATTCCAAAATCAAACGAAGGTGTTCCTCATGTTCATCCCTATTCTTGGAATAGATGAGGATGTCATCAATGAAGACTATAATGAACTGGTCAAGGTACGGTTTACACACACAGTTCATGAAATCGATGAACACTGCGGGTGCGTTGGTCAGTCCGAATGGCATGACCATGAATTCGTAGTGACCATACCTATTCCTGAATGCCGTCTTTGAGATGTCCTCCTCTCGGACCCTCAGTTGATGGTAACCGGATCTAAGATCTATCTTGGAATAGAAGCTTGACCCTTGGAGTTGATCAAGTAGATCGTCGATGCGGGGCACAGGATAACGGTTCTTCATGGTTACTTTATTAAGCTAACGGTAGTCGATGCACATGCGGAAGGTGCCGTCCTTCTTCTTGACAAATAGGACTGGAGATCCCTATGGCAATGAGCTACGTCTAATGAAACCTTTATCTAACAACTCCTGTAGTTGTGTAGACAACTCTTGCAGCTCACTGGCTGCAAGTATATACGGTGCCCGAGCGATAGGTGCTGCTCCGGGTGCTAGATCAATTTGAAATTCAACCTGACGGTGAGGTAGAAGACAAGGCAAGTCTTCGGGAAATACTTCTGGATAATCACGTACGATCGGGATGTTGTCAATCCTCTTCTCCTCAGATGGCTGCTCGGCGACGAGAGCCAGAATGGCAGTATGACCCTTACGTAGACACTTTTGTGCTTTCATGAAAGATATGATGCCCATAACAGCACCACTCTTCTCGCCTTGGACAGAGAGGATTTCTCCACTAGGGAGAGGAAAGCGAAAAATTTTCTCCTGACAGACAATCTTGGCTTGGTTCTTAGACAACCAGTCCATTCCGACATTTACGTCAAAACTATCGAGTATGACCGGCATGAGGTCAATGTAAAGTTTATGACCAGCCAGTTCAAGTTTACAACCCTTAAGAATGTGGGTTGCTTCTATTATCTGTCCATATGCTATTTCTATGGTGTACTTGTCTTCTAGTAAGGTTGGAGTTTCTTTTATCAAGTTACTAAGTTTCTTAGATATAAAACTCCTATCGGCACCAGTGTCAAAAAGAACAGAAGCAAAATAGTTGTTCAGAAGAAACTTACCGGTAACCACATTATGGTCGTATCGAGCTTCTCCGGATCCTAACACAAAGGCTCGTCCCTTTGCACCGTTTCCACCATTATTGCCATTGTTGTTATTATTGCCTTGGTGGTTATTGTTGTTGTTGTTGCCGTTGCCACTCTTCTTTAACTGTGGACAATCCTTTCAAAAATGTCCCTCTTTTCCACATTCAAAACAACCTTTGGTAGACTCAGGTTGTTGGAAGGGCTGCTTGGCTTGTAATTCACCTCTATAGTTGTCACACCCCGGTCGACGACAGATTATACGCCGGGGCTGAAGCGGTTGTTCGTAAGCACATGATCATCTATTAATAAGTGACAATATTTATTCATTGAAATTAAAGTATCCGTTACAAATAGAAATGGAAGACAATGAGCTCAAACATAACACAAGTTAAATTCAATCTTTAATAAAGCTAGGTCCATAGTCCTATGTGATCATGTAGTGTCCTCAAACTGGTGCACCTGAAACATGTGAGTAAATGTCAACTACAAGTAGTTGGTGAGTAACATAGGTTTTGACACCAAACAAAGTTAAGTATAGTTTACAATTCAATATGTTCAAAGCATGTCTAAAGCATAAATGTGAAAACACACGAGGTTCCAAGGTGTACCATCAAACCGTGTAATATGTATGCACAGTTCCCCGGACTTTGTGAAGTACCAAAATGTATACACTAACCCGCCAAGGTTCGTGTTAAGGAATTTATCGGTTTCCCAAATAAATGATCATGTTAGGTACTACCTTAGGCCTGCCGCGCAAGTTAATGATTGTACTATACATGAACACATGTATGGTCACCAAGTTGTTTAAGACATAAAGAATAAAGACCATAGCATAAGAACAAAGGTATTGAATTGTGTATGTAATGTAATTATAAACATGTTTCACCCCAAAAGTATAAATAGGAAAAATGGGCTATGTAAACTCACATGAGTTGTGTACTAGTAGTGGATATCACCACACAAGGATGCAATAGAAAAACACAAGAGTTTGCCTGTGAACCGTCTACGTATGCCCTAGAATTATGAGCATAATAATTAGGGACACATGGGATATTGTGACGATGACACGGAAGAGTGAACGTCCTAAGACGCACTAACGATTAAAGAGTAGACGAACTTATTCACGGGAATAGATGATTTTCTTAATATAATAATTATTAAGATAAATACGTTTCGTGTCGAACGATTCTAATTACGAATAATATTCATAAATAAATATTCGTGTGTTCGTACCACTTAAATTATTGCTAGGAAAATAATATAACTATATATTTCATTTTTAAGTTCGTAGGATTAATAAAATAATCATTTATGTGGCAAGGATAATAAATATATTTATTTTTATTCGGGGATACAAACGTGGGTAAATAATATAAATAATTATATTATTTAAGTTCGAAACGTTACACGAAGTTTATAAACGAGGTGAAAATAATATCTAAATATATATTATTTTTAATTGGGGTCACGAGTTGAAAATAATATAAATATATTATTTATTCGAAGTCGTGGTTTGAAAATAATATAAATATATTATTTTAAAAAGTGGGAAAAATAATATGAAAATGGGTTATAAAATCAAACCCGAGCCTACGAATGTTTTACGGGTTCAAAACATTTTAATATATTATTATAATAATATGGGGATAATAAATCGTAAAATTATCAAGTCAAGATCCGTTTAATTTTTGTTTTAAAAACCGAAAACCCTAGGTTTGATTAAGAACCCAATTGGCTAATCCTTATAATGTTTGGGGTTGGATTCAAGGGGCTTTTGATGAATGATGGATGGCGAAACTGCCCAAATAATTTAATTTGATTGAAACCGTGTGTAGATTAAACCCAGATCACGATGATCCCTAGAATTTGTTTATGTTAAATTCGATAGTGTAAGCCTGAATTGGTATAGGGCTTTCAATCAAGATACTGACACGAAGTTAAGGATGAGTTTGATTACTAGAATGGAGATGGAATTGATGGTGTATGACTAGATGGACCTCCAGCTTCAACGAGTTGGACTCCGGCTTG
The DNA here is from genome assembly GCA_023525975.1 of Smallanthus sonchifolius. Lineage (NCBI taxonomy): Eukaryota > Viridiplantae > Streptophyta > Magnoliopsida > Asterales > Asteraceae > Smallanthus > Smallanthus sonchifolius. The sequence continues at coordinate 19,829,139 of CM042033.1, forward strand.
GTTAGGATGTGCAAAAGCTTGATAGTGGTTCGTTTGAGGTGTGCAGAGGTTCGATTTCAGGATTAATGATCGAAATAAACGAACCTGATGCGTTCATAATGAGGAGTCGACGGTTTCGACTTGAATACCCAATAATGGGGTTAAATTCGCATCAATGACTTGTTAATTGTACCAATAATGATCGAAATGATTAATGCCATACGTTACAAATTTTGAATTCGACCAGATTTCGATTATTGGTCACGAATTTGAATCAAGAACAAGATGTTTGACTTTCGAAAGTCAACCCAAATCAAGAGTGGGTTAATTACGGTTTCAGTCCCTGGGATTTCTGGGTTAGGGTTTTGAAAAAGGGCAGGAATAGTCCCTAAGATTTGAATTGAGTTAAGAACTAGTCTGTTTGACTTTTAAAAGTCAACAGGAACAAAACACTTTGATTTCTGGGTTAGGGTTTTGAAAAAGGGCAGGAATAGTCCCTAAGGTTTGAATTGAGTTAAGAACTAGTTTGTTTGACTTTCAAAAGTCAACAGGAACAAAACACTCTGATTTTGACTTCTAAAGTCAATAGAATTAGGTTTTGTCTATTTACACAATTAGTCCTTGTAGTTTAAAGTTTAGATAATGACAGAAACAGTCCCTGAAGTTTGAGTTAAGTAAATTAGGTTAACTTTAACTGGATTTGGTTAACAGAGTTAACCTGAAAGTTCTCGGATTGTCACAACAGTCCTTGGCGGCATGTCCTATCTTGCCACATCGTTGGCAATGAAGTTTGTCACATGCACCAAGATGGTGATAATTGCACTTGTTGCATTTTGGGAGTTTTCCCGTGTAACCACCTTGATTTTGACATGAAGAGGTCGATTGGTTGAAGCTTTTTATAGGTTCAAACCTACGCTGATTTTGTTGGGGTTGATTTGACTAAGAACCCCTGCTGTTGTTGTTGGTGTCAAACTTGCGTTTGTTACTGTCGGTGGCTTTGGAAGCTGAACCTCTTGGAGGCAAAGTTCCCTGAGTCACCGCTTGATCAGTTAGCTTGTGAGCAATCCTGATGTTTTACTGAATGGAAGTGGGGTTCGATGAGGTGACCATGCTCTTGGATCTGGGGTACCAGATCGTTGATAAACATTTCAATCTGTTTGTAGGGTGGGGTCACCATATGAGGGCATATGACAGCAAGTTCATGTGATCGAGTTGTGTAGAGTTCTATCTCAGAACCCTCCATTTTCAAGTTCCAAAATTCCCCTTCAAGCTTCTGGATTTCATGTCGGGGGCAATATTCCTCCCTCATCATCGTCTTAAATTCCTCCCCTGGCGATGCATTAGCCATGTCCAAGCCTAGTATCTGAACCTGAGCGTTCCACCAGGTGAGGGCCGGACCCTCCAGAGTACCTGATGCGAATTTGACCCGATTTACCTCAGGACAGTTGCACATGGCGAAGACTGATTCGACTTTCTCGAACCATCAGAGTAACCCAACGGCTCCCTCCGCTCCGCTGAAGGTGTGAGGTTTGCAATCCATAAAAGTCTTGAAAGTGCAAGCTGGTTGATTGTTCTGCTGACCTGGATAGAGAGTAGATACATGTTTGAGTACACAATATTTGGGAACGATTAAGGTGTAAACAGTTGGCTTCTTAGAGTCCACGAATATTGAGATTACCCGCAGCGATGTGTGCTGCCAGTGCTTTAGCCACACTGTCGTTGATCAGTGTTGTCAACTCAGCTGCTGTCAGATTTATGTTTCCACGACCACCATGACGACCTCCGCGTCCACGTCCGGCCATAGTTCTTCACATTCACAAATACAAACAATGAGAAAATATGTCGCATATTATCATCATTTAAGCATAAGTAAACAGATGGAAAATAAAAAACAACTTCTGAGGTCTCCATAACGATTCTTGATTTATTAAATAGTAGCGGCTATAAAATAAATACCTCAAAACATCAATTTTATTAAGATTTTTATTGAAATGGGAACAACCTTACCCATTTAGGTATTAAATGAAAGGAAATAACAAAATAAGATAAGATAGAATGGAACATCAAACTCCACTGCTAGCGGACGAGATAACTGACTCGTCATCCTCTTCCTCTGGCTCCTCCTCAGGCTCTTCCTCAGGCTCAAAGTCGGGTGCTTCAGCTGGCTTTAAAGCAGCCTCAAGTTGTGCCACTAATTGCACAATCCTTTCCTGAGATTCTACCGCTGCCTCCTCGAGAGTATCCACTCTATCCTGTAACTCATCTACTTTGTCCACTAATGTATTATGCAAGTGGTCGGTGCCAGCCAGTTCTGCTACTAGCAGATCCATCCTGTGGTCCGTCTGCTTCTCCCTCCTTAACAGACCTGTAATCTCTCCTACTGCGTCTCTCATATTTTGGATCTCTCGATCCATAGTGGCTACAAATGCTTGCTCCAAGTGGCACGGAAGCAATGGTAATTGTGGTTCTGATGATGATGAAGCTCCAAAGTATGGAGATGGAACTTGTTCCTGTCTGACCCACTTCCTAAGTAGACCAGGATACCAATCCCAATCACTCCCGTTCCGGATGTGCATGGGCTCTCCATACACAATAGTGTCGTCAATAGGTTCGAGCCGACGTCTCTTTGGCTCCGGTGATGCAATAGCAGGAATATCATATTCCTTTATGGCTGGTGGTGAAGCAGGCGGGGTAGACATGATCCTGAAACATAAGGAGTAAGTTCCTGGATAGATATCTAAGTTGAGTAACTAATGTGTATGGCTATAGTCTAGTATGTATTCCTAGTTCTCTATAATCAATGGCTCTGGTACCAATCTGTCACACCCCCAAATTCCACTAACGGAGTTTTACCGTTTTGGAAGGTAACAAACCAAGACCTTGAATGGATGCATCGCAATATACCACAAAATCACCCGTTCCCTCCGGAAGAGATATGATGGGTGCATTGCAGAGTTTATGTTTAAGAAGTTGGAACACTGACTCCTGGCTATCACCCCAGTTATAGGGTTTACCCTTTTGAGTTAGAGTAGTGAGGGGTTGGGCAATCTTGGAAAATCCTTCGATGAATCGCCGGTAATAGCCAGCCAATCCCAGAAATTGTCGCACCTCCGTCGGGGTTTTCGGTGCTGCCCAATTTTTTATGGCTTATATCTTGGATGGATCGACATGTATTCCGTTCTCATTGACTACATGTCCTAAGAATTGCATTTCACGAATCCAGAATTCGCACTTTGAAAGTTTTGCGTACAACTGTTCTTGTTTTAGCAATTCCAAAATCAAACGAAGGTGTTCCTCATGTTCATCCCTATTCTTGGAATAGATGAGGATGTCATCAATGAAGACTATAATGAACTGGTCAAGGTACAGTTTACACACACGGCTCATGAATTCCATGAACACTGCGGGTGCGTTGGTCAGTCCGAATGGCATGACCATGAATTCGTAGTCACCATACCTAGTCCTGAATGCCATCTTTGAGATGTCCTCCTTTCGGACCCTCAGTTGATGGTAACCAGATCTAAGATCTATCTTGGAATATAAGCTTGACCCTTGGAGTTGATCAAATATACCGTCGATGTCACACCCCAACTGATGGCGAAAACGTCGGGGCGGGACATGTAGATTGTTCATGAGCACAAGGTTGACTATGTTGTAATATATTAAAGCATCACATTTTAATTCATAATTCTAAACATCAACATCCAACAAATACATAAATTTGAATATACATAACAAGTTCACTTTGTTTAATTAACTAGGTCCACAACCTAAGTGAAGCAATCCTTGTCAACTCAAATGATTGTACCTGAAACATGATTAAAAACAAGGTCAACTAAAAGTTGGTGAGCATACATAGGTTTTGACTCTAAGTAGTATCATTGTGTTGTGTGTATACAATCCATACATATCATGGTTAATAAGGCAATCTGTAATATCCGTACTTCCCACATCATCGTTTATTTACATTTTGTACCCTTGTACTTTCATTTTTGAATCCATTGTAACCCGAGACTTATGATCAATGAATTTATTGGATTTATTCAATTACATGTTTACAACATACATTACATTTATACATATGCAAGACAACATCATACGTGCAATATTACAAAATTATATATTACAAACACGCGTTTAACTTTTTTTTACATTTATATTCTCGTTTCACGTCCATACACGCTCGGTTTATTATTATTATTATTATTAGTAGTAGTATTATCATTATTATCATTAGTACTATTATTATTATTATTTCATTTTTTTTCTTTTAAAAAAAAAGAATCACCTCCCTTTCAACCACCAACTCCCAACTAACTCATTTAATACCCCAAACCCTAATCCACACTTATAAATACCCAATCCCTTTCACTCCTCCACCCTTACACCCTCCAAATTCTCTCACAAATCTCTCTAAGTGCTCCATTTCTTCCAAGATTTTTTGGCAGAATTTTGTAAGGTAAAAACCTAATTTTTCTTCAAGTTTCTTCCTTTTTTTTTCTTAACAATTCTTCCTTCACCCTCTTGGATAAACCTCTAGGATCTTATCATTTGTTTACCTTGGTAAACATCTAAGATAAGTCACCATTTGAGGTCCAAGTTGTGGTCTTTCAACTAACATTTCTCCTTCTTCATGTTCTTGTTAGGATATTTTACATCTAGTTGTGGTAAAACCAAACCAAGCCTCCATCAAAATTCTATGATGGAAGCCTTGTGCTAAGGTATTTGGATGAAGTAGATGAACATAGGCTCATCTACCATAAGACATCCAATAGCCACAAGGTGTTCAAATCCTATACATAAATATTATAAATAAATCTAACAAGGTTTGTGGATTTCCCAACCTTTCTCTTGGCCACTTCAAGTGGTATATTACTAACTATACTAACTTTTGACCATCCGAATTCCTAACTAAGTTAGGGGTTTGTGTTTCGTTCCGCCGTCGGCGATGCATGACCAACTTGATACTATTATACATATATATTATTTATTATTTCTTCTCCACCGAACTTATGCCTACGTTACCTTTTAGGTTAACCGGCATTCCCGACTCTTCACCTTCCCGTTCATCCTTTCGTTACCACGCCAAACCGTGAGTTTCATACTTGCCCCTTTTACATTTTTGCACTTTGGGACTTGAAAACATGTACATATTCAAAACCCATACACTACAAGATTCACACTTTATTCAAACACAATTCATTAACATGCTCATGTGACAACAACTTGACTACATGCTTAAATACAACTTGTTAATACAATAGTTCATTAATTCTTGTAAAACCGCACTTAACAAGTGTAGCGCTATAGGATTGACACCCGTCGGCTTTTCGTTACCTTTATGGAGCCCCCGATCTTGTTATGTTATTTTTTTCGACTAGTATTCTTTGGATGCTAGGTATGCTATGTCAACAATAGGTTTGAACTATATCATTACAAATTGTATGAACATTAGTAAAGTATGTCTATGCATGTGAATTGTTGCTTTAAACATGATTATTATATGTATGAAACTTGTATGAACTCACCAACTTTATTGCTGATCAAATATTATTTTACATGTTTTCAGGAGATGTTTGATGCTACCATGGAAACGGAATCTAGGGACTTTGCCTTAGATATCAAATTTAAATATTTTTGTCTTTTGTTTATCAATGTATTTCCTTTAATTGAAACAATTGTATTTGAAATTCTTAGTTTAATGAAATCGGTTAAATTTATATTTCAACAATAGTGCCACGATGCCTTTGAACAATCCTACACGTCACGTTCGGTGATTCCGCCGCCGAATGGGTTGTGACAGATTGGTATCAGAGCCGTGGTTATAGGGAATTAGGAAAATTGCTTATTTGACCTAGCCTATAACTAAGGACCCGTTTTAGACCATTCCTTATGACTCTTAATACGCTTGTTCTACCACCTTTGCTTCTTACTTATTCTTTGGACTAAATACACCGTCATGGATTTCAAGACATCAAGACACTCATATTTCACCAAAGAAACGAACTCACCAAAAGAGGGTAATTCCTCATTCGGTGATAAGTTTTACTCCGCCTAAGACTTAGGAATTTACCATCAAGTTAGGTGTGAAAACCTCACCTTGACGGTAAAAGAATTCCACTCACAAACGCTCTTGGGAAACCTTACCGTTAAAGTTAGGAGTGATTTCCTATCTCAAACGGTTAAGGCACCAACCCTATACAAAACGGAACGACACCACCAAACTAGGAGTGAAATCCACAATTTGGTGATTAGTTCCACTCTTAAAATTTTCAATCTCGCCAAAGTCTCGGCTTTGCTATTGACTAGGGACACGTAGTAACCGGAAGGGTAAAATACCGTTAACCGAATTACTGGCGAGAGTATTTTATCTATTAGGCCAAAATGTGTTTCCCGAACTCTATAGAAGGTTTGACCACTTGGGTTAGTCGACGTTTTCGTTAGTTCAAGAGCCGAGCTAACGAGACACTCCAACTTTTTACAAACAAGCCTCTCTTTTATATATAAACTATTTTCACTACTATTATTATACTAACTCGGTTCGATCTCGTGGACGCTCGCTTTTCGCTACTCGCCTTACTAACTTCAAAACGCTAATACATTCGAGAACCAATTAAATTTATGCTCTTTCATCGTCACATGTTTGTTATATACACTATTTCCATACATGATTCACATGACCAAACGTGCTATTACATGAAATTACTTGATTACTTGTGCCATACGTGAAATTTACATACTCATATGACAACAATTTTTATGCAAAACCATTGATCTAAGTCTCACAACCCCCTTTTGTAGATGTCTTCATCTCGCCACTCTGCTACCGCCAGGAACAACAAGAGGGACAAGCGTTTGGCCGCACTCGTGGCCAAGCAAATGACCCAAGTCATCCCTGGCCTCGTCCAGAACCTCACCCCCAACGGATCGGTCGAATCCAAGACCGAACCTTCCTTGCTTGTCGTCCCGAATCTTTCACGGGACTCGAAGGTGCAACCAAGCTCCTTAGCTGGTTTGCGAGCATGGAAAACACCTTATCGGTAAGCGAGACCCCGGACCATCTCCGGACTCGCTACGCCGCTAGCCTCTTCAAAAAGCAAGCTCTCGCTTGGTGGGATAGCGAGAAGGAGCTCGACGAGGAGATCGTCAACCTGTCTTGGAAGGAACTCAAAGCGTTTATACGCGAGGAGTATTGCCCTCCCCACGAGTTGCAAGCACTCGAGGAGGAGTTTTTCACCCTCAAACAGGACATCGGTGACAATGCTGCCTACAACCTCCGCTTCCAACAACTCTCCGTCCTTGCGCCTCGCCAAGTTGACACCATAGAGCGATCCGTGGCCAAGTACATACAAGGCCTCCCGTCCGTCATCAAGGACACGGTCGCCGCCGCCGAACCCACCAACCTCACCAAGGCCATGCGCCTTGCGGCCGCTTTCTCCCAAAACCGTGTTCAGGTTGGTACTTTAACCATTCAGGGCACCAAGAAGCACGCCACCCAAGCCACCGTTGAGCCCACCGAACCCAAAGTCACCGAACCAAAACCCGCCAAAACCCCTACTCACCAAAACAACAAAAAGCGCAAGTCCCAAGCCCGAAACTATGCGGTTGTCACCCCCGTTAACCAAGTGCCGATGAACCAAGACCCGACACCCCAAAAGAAACCGTATGGTGGATATTACCCATTATGCAACACTTGCCAATACCACTAGTCAAACAACCTCCCATGCCGAAAATGCACCTCGTGTGGCAAATTTGGACACCTTGCCAACCTATGCCGCAACCCACAACATCCCCAAAACACCCAAGCTCCCCCACCAAACTGAAACCCACCGGCCATCACAAATGGTCGGGCTTGCTACCGTTGTGGTGATCCAAACCACATGAGCCCACAATGCCCACAAAACCAAAACCAACACCACCACAACAACAACCCCACCAACAACAACAACCGCAACCAACCACCCAACCAAAACCAACCCACAAACCCAAGAGGCCGTGCTTACAACATCAATGCGGCGCAGGCAAAAACTGATAACGACGTGGTGAACGGTATGTTTCCTATCAATGGTCGGTATGCTTCTGTTTTATTTGATACCGGTGCGGATAAAAGTTTCGTATTGCTAGAATTTGAACTTATGTTAGCTAAGACCCGATCTAAGTTAGAGAACTCCTTCACTGTCGAAATCACGGACGGAAAATCCACCTTTTGTGACACGATTATCCTCGATTGTACTCTCGACCTTAATGGTCATCCCTTCTCGATCGATCTCATACCCATGCAATTGGGGAGTTTTGATGTCATAGTAGGCATGGATTGGCTTGCCAAGAACCATGCCGAAGTCGTTTGCTTTGAGAAATTCATCCGTATTCCCCTTCCATCCGGTCAAGTTTTGCAAATCCATGGCGAAAGGCCATCCGGTGGACTCAAACTCATGTCCTGCACCAAAGCCCAAAAATATTTACTAAAGAACTACGTGGCCTTTTTGGTCCAAGTAGTGAAAAAGAAAGAAAAGGGCAAAGGTGTAAAAGACATTCCCATCATTTGTGATTTCCCCGAAGTCTTTCCCGAGGACCTACCCGGTCTTCCTCCATCCCGTGAGGTCGAATTCCGAATTGATCTCATGCCCGGTACGACTCCGATTGTCAAAGCTCCTTACCGCCTTGCACCCTCCGAGATGCAAGAACTTGCCGGTCAAATTCAAGAGTTAGCCGACAAGGGTTTCATTCGTCCGAGTTCATCCCCGTGGGGTGCTCCCGTTTTATTCGTTAAAAAGAAAGACGGATCGTTCCACATGTGCATCGATTATCGTGAGCTTAACAAACTCACTATCAAGAATCGGTATCCTTTGCCTCGCATCGACGATCTTTTCGACCAACTCCAAGGTGCGTCTTGTTTTTCCAAGATCGATCTCCGTTCGGGATATCATCAACTTCGTGTTCATGAGGACGACATTCCCAAAACCGCATTTCGAACCCGATACGGACACTACGAATTTATGGTGATGCCTTTCGGGCTAACCAATGCACCCGCGGTTTTCATGGATCTCATGAACCGAGTGTGCAAACCGTATTTGGACAAATGTGTAATCGTCTTCATTGATGACATTCTCAACTATTCCAAATCCCGATCCGCCCACGAGGAACACCTTCGCTTAATATTGGAGTTACTAAGAAAAGAACAACTTTACGCCAAATTCTCCAAGTGTTAATTTTGGCTTAAGGAAGTCCAATTTTTGGGACACATTATTAGTGATAAGGGTATCCATGTGGATCCAGCCAAAATCGAAACAGTCAAGAACTGGATTGCTCCGAAATCTGCTACCGAAGTCCGCTCATTCCTTGGTCTTGCGGGCTATTACCGTCGTTTCATCGCCAACTTTTCCAAGATCTCCGTTCCTCTCACCGCATTAACTCAAAAAGGGAAACCCTACGAGTGGGGCCCTAATGAAGAGGAAGCTTTCCAAACACTTAAGGATAAGCTTTGCAATGCTCCGATCCTTACTCTTCCCGACGGAAACGACGACTTCATGGTGTATTGCGACGCCTCTAACATTGGTCTCGGTTGTGTTCTCATGCAACGAGGCAAGGTCATCGCTTACGCATCCCGTCAACTCAAGATCCATGAGAAGAATTACACGACTCATGATCTTGAACTCACCGCCGTCGTCTTTGCTCTCAAGCTTTGGAGACACTACCTTTACGGTACCAAATGCATGGTCTTCACAGATCACAAGAGTCTCCAACATCTTCATAACCAAAAGGATCTAAACATGCGCCAACGCCGAGGGATTGAAATAATCAAAGATTACGAATGCGAAATTCGCTACCATCCCGGTAAAGCGAACGTCGTTGCCGATGCTCTCAGCCGAAAGCACCATGTGAAGTTCCTTTGTGCTCGTATGCAACCCGACATCCATGTCCGTATTTGTGAAGCCCAACATCTTTCGGTCACCGAAGGCGACATGTACAACGAAATGTCTTGTGGTGCCGAACTCCAACTCGAGACCAAACCCAACGATTTACTTTATTTCATGAATCGTGTTTGGGTTCCCAATCGTTCCGATCTTCGTTCTTCCATCATGCATGAGGCTCACAAGTCTCGGTATTCGGTCCACCCTGGTACATACAAAATGTACGGGGATCTGCGTTCTATCTACTGGTGGCCCGGTATGAAAAAGGATATCGCGCTCTATGTGTCGAAGTGTAATACTTGCGCTAGAGTGAAAGCCGAGCACCAACGCCCATCCGGTTTGCTCGTGCAACCGGAGATTCCAGTTTGGAAATGGGAGAGCATTGCTATGGATTTCATTACCAAACTCCCATTGACATCCTCTCGTCATGATTCCGTTTGGGTTATCATCGATCGTCTCACCAAATCTGCTCACTTCATTCCCATCTGCGAGAGCTACCCCGTTGCAAGGCTAGCTCAAATCTACATCGCGGAAATCGTTAGTCGTCATGATGTTCCTTTGGACATCATATCCGATCGTGACAATCGTTTCACCTCCCGTTTTTGGGAATCCTTCAATGAAGCCATGAGTACTCAACTCAATCTTAGTACGGCTTACCACCCTCAGACGGATGGTCAGACTGAACGTACTATCCAAACTCTCGAGGATATGCTTCGATCGTGTGTCATTGATTTTGTTGGTAATTGGGACGTGCACTTGCCTTTGATCGAGTTCTCTTACAACAATAGTTACCATACCAGCATCGGCATGGCTCCATTTGAGGCACTTTATGGTCGAAAATGTCGGTCACCCGTTTGTTGGACCGAGATCGGCGAAACACAAATTACCGGACCCGAGTTAATCCAAGAGACCACAGACAAGATCCTCAAAATTTGCGACAACCTACGTACCGCTCGGAGTCGACAAAAGAGTTACGCCGACTGAAAACGCAACGCGGTTACTTTCGAAGTTGGAGATTTCGTTTTCCTTAAGGTTTCACCTTGGAAAGGAGTCTTTCGCTTCGGGAAGCGAGGAAAACTATCCCCACGTTATCTTGATCCTTTCAAGATTTTCGAGAAAGTCGGTTCTGTTGCATACAAACTTGATCTCCCTACCGAGCTTAGCAGCATCCACCCCACCTTCCACGTCTCTAACTTGAGAAAGTGCTTATCAAATGAAGATCTCCAAGTTCCACTTGAAGACGTTCAGATCGACCCAACAATGCACTTTGTCGAGAAACCTGTTGAGATAATGGATCGTGAAGTCAAACAACTCAAGCGTAGTCGTATTCCAATCATTAAGGTACGTTGGGAAGGAAAACGTGGTGCAGAATTCACTTGGGAACGTGAAGACCAAATGAAAGCCAAGTACCCGCATCTTTTTTCAGAGTCTTCCTCATGAAAGAAATTTCGGGACGAAATTTTTTAAAGTCGGGGAGACTGTAATATCCGTACTTTCCACATCATCGTTTATTTACATTTTGTACCCTTGTACTTTCATTTTTGAATCCATTGTAACCCGAGACTTATGATCAATGAATTTATTGGATTTATTCAATTACATGTTTACAACATACATTACATTTATACATATGCAAGACAACATCATACGTGCAATATTACAAAATTATATATTACAAACACGCGTTTTACTTTTTTTACATTTATATTCTCGTTTCACGTCCATACACGCTCGGTTTATTATTATTATTATTAGTAGTAGTATTATTATCATTATTATCATTAGTACTATTATTATTATTATTTCATTTTTTTTTCTTTTAAAAAAAAAGAATCACCTCCCTTTCAACCACCAACTCCCAACTAACTCATTTAATACCCCAAATCCTAATCCACACTTATAAATACCCACTCCCTTTCACTCCTCCACCCTTACACCCTCCAAATTCTCTCACAAATCTCTTCAAGTGCTCCATTTCTTCCAAGATTTTTTGGTAGAATTTTATAAGGTAAAAACCTAATTTTTCTTCAAGTTTCTTCCTTTTTTTTCTTAACAATTCTTCCTTCACCCTCTTGGATAAACCTCTAGGATCTTATCATTTGTTTACCTTGGTAAACATCTAAGATAAGTCACCATTTGAGGTCCAAGTTGTGGTCTTTCAACTAACATTTCTCCTTCTTCATGTTCTTGTTAGGATATTTTACATCTAGTTGTGGTAAAACCAAACCAAGCCTCCATCAAAATTCTATGATGGAAGCCTTGTGCTAAGGTATTTGGATGAAGTAGATGAACATAGGCTCATCTACCATAAGACATCCAATAGCCACAAGGTGTTCAAATCCTATACATAAATATTATAAATAAATCTAACAAGGTTTGTGGATTTCCCAACCTTTCTCTTGGCCACTTCAAGTGGTATATTACTAACTATACTAACTTTTGACCATCCGAATTCCTAACTAAGTTAGGGGTTTGTGTTTCGGTCCGCCGTCGGCGATGCATGACCAACTTGATACTATTATACATATATATTATTTATTATTTCTTCTCCACCGAACTTATGCCTACGCTACCTTTTAGGTTAACCGGCATTCCCGACTCTTCACCTTCCCATTCATCCTTTCGTTACCACGCCAAACCGTGAGTTTCCTACTTGCCCCTTTTACATTTTTGCACTTTGGGACTTGAAAACATGTACATATTCAAAACCCATACACTACAAGATTCACACTTTATTCAAACACAATTCATTAACATGCTCATGTGACAACAACTTGACTACATGCTTAAATACAACTTGTTAATACAATAGTTCATTAATTCTTATAAAACCGCACTTAACAAGTGTAGCGCTATAGGATTGACACCCGTCGGCTTTTCGTTACCTTTATGGAGCCCCCGATCTTGTTATGTTATTTTTTTCGATTAGTATTCTTTGGATGCTAGGTATGCTATGTCAACAATAGGTTTGAACTATATCATTACAAATTGTATGAACATTAGTAAAGTATGTCTATGCATGTGAATTGTTGCTTTAAACATGATTATTATATGTATGAAACTTGTATGAACTCAACAACTTTATTGTTGATCAAATATTATTTTACATGTTTTCAGGAGATGTTTGATGCTACCATGGAAACGGAATCTTAGGACTTTGCCTTAGATATCAAATTTAAATATTTTTATCTTTTGTTTATCAATGTATTTCCTTTAATTGAAACAATTGTATTTGAAATTCTTAGTTTAATGAAATCGGTTAAATTTATATTTCAACAATAGTGCCACGATGCCTTTGAACAATCCTACACGTCACGTTCGATGATTCCGCCGCCGGATGGGTTGTGACACAATCATGGAGAGTTAGTATTGTGAAACCAATTTGTACAATCAGACCTTTGTGACTAGCATACAAATAACCAAATTGTGTTGTCGGCAACAATCACCCTAACCGGGTGGGTTTGTCAGACTCAATAGATCTATCATTTTTAACCGTCGGCTTGTATAGTTAATGATTACACATGTAAATTGCACACAAAATGTAGTTTGCACACCTAGTACTCAAGCATAAGGCTCAAATTGCACACATGAATGTAGGGTGGAATTGTATTATGTAATTTGTAAACATTGTATAATTGAACTCATGTTCCACCCCAAAAATGTAAATAGTGTAAAAAGAGGCTATGTAAACTAACATGTATCAAAGGTACAGATAGCACGAGGAATAGGTAGCAAAAGTAATTTCCAAATCTCAATATTTACCTAAAGTTGAATTCATATGAATTTGGTTTAGTTATTAAGCACCATATCTAAAGTGGGGTCCAGGGTTTTAATGGGAGTGGGCGTATGGACTTTGTACAAGGAGTTTGTGTCATCTCATGTAGGGAATGTGTGTTTGTTTGTGTTCGTATAAGAATTTCAATGAAAATATAGGTTCAATGTATATGATTTTGTAAATAAATGATTTAGGGTTTAATTTGAATAACTACATAAATTAAATAAATTATTTTTATTTATTTATTTAGAAAAAGTAGGGTGGGATTATATTTATTCAAAATATAATTTAAATAATCTTAAATAAACAAATTCCTTTTAAAATCATGTGTCTTTAAAAGAAATGTATATATATATATATTTAAGAAACTATATTTATTTAATATGACTTAAACCTTAATAAGTAATTGTATTATAATTTGTTTAAATGAAAGAATAAATGGTTTTCTTTGTTTGTATAAATGAATAAATAATCAAACAAATAAAAGATAAATGCATAAATAATTAAACTCTTTTATTTATTTATATATATATTTTTTTTGAATTCCATGAAAATTAAGTGTAACGATAATGATCTAATTAATTCATAATTAAATCAAAATCAAAGTACATAATGTATTTTAAATAATTTTATATAAGAAAGATAATTAAATCAAAAGAATGTTTAAATCTTTATAACGGGTTTATAACCACATTTATATCCCAATTAGAGACTTCACAAATTAATTTTTGCTAAAAATAATTGTATAAATTAATTAATGTTATATTAAGTTTATCCTCAAAATAACAAATAAAATTTGTTTTTCCTTAAAAATTTATCAATTTAAAATAATGACACTGATCTGAGTTTCATAAGTTTATAACATAAATTTTATAGAATGATTTTATATGTGAAAATCGGGTTCTAAAAATAAATGCAGTAGGCCGGGATCGAACCAGGGTTTACTCGGTGGGGGTTTAGGTGCACAACCACTGGACTAAAGGGGCTACCCTGCAAGTGATCTGACATAAAATAGTTTTAACATGGATAGGGGATGGGGCCGGGTTCACTAGTGCGTAAAAGGAAAGGAAAAGGTGTGTGGCTGTATCGAATCCGCGACCTTATCTCTACGGGTCTTGTGGATTAACCGGTGAAACTGGGCATTTGCCTTGGTTATGAACCTGCTGAAAAATAGAAAACCCCTTAAGTCCCCAAGACCCTTCGTCCCTAATGCGTAACCCGGAGCCCTAGCCACCCTAATTGACCCGATTAAGCCACTGATAGAACTCGGAGTCATAGGGCTTTCGTTCCTAGGATCTAAACGAAGCTAATGGTACTCAAATTACCTGCAATGGTGGTGCATAAGGGACGAAAGGCTAACGATCTGGGCTCGGTGTCTTCAATCTTGACAGAGCTTCAGAGGCGAAATGTTGGTTACGAGAGAGATTAGGAAGGTTGTGAGAGGGTTTGCGCATGTGAGGGAGCAGTCTAAATGGATCAATTTCAATTAAATTGTTCGATTTGATTTGGTTTGATAAGAAACAGTTGTTGAGAGTAATTCGTACATTAAATTGCCAATTGATTAGGAATTGGGTCTTGTACATGGTCTGAATACATGCGAGAAGTGTTTTCGCGTGATTTGCAGACTCAAACGCGTCAATTTCCTTTGATTTGCAACAGAATTTACTCGGTTTGACTTTGGGTTGTCAAAATTAATTTGAATTTCGAATTCTACCGTGCCTTAGTTCAAATTAGAACACTTAACGTGTTAAGGAAGGTTCGAAAAGCGGTTATGAGAAAACAATGGGCAGGAATCATCGTACATTGATGATTTGGTAGATCAAATCGGGTCTCTTTGACTTTTCAAAGTCAAATTTTGATGAATGTTGCTCTTGTTGATTTTTCTAGGTCAAAATAAGTTCATTCTTCTTGAATGGGTTCAAATTTAAGATGAAGGGGTTCAATTTGAGGGTCCAAGAGTCCAAATGTTCAAACAATTATCATCATATATATATATGAATTTATTTTGTTTTAAAAATTCAAAACTTTATAAGTTTTTTTATAAATAAGTTTTGAATGTGATAATATATGAATAATATATTTTATAAAAACTTGTCTTTATATATATTTAACAATTAAATATATGCATGCTAGCATAAAAGATGTACATATGTGGTTAAAGCTCCCATGTTTTTTTTTATTTTGGTAGATGTTTATGATAATAAAACATTTACTTATATATACTTATATAAATATACTCACATGTGTTATACTTATATTAGAGAAATAATATGTAATCCAAGATTTGAAAAGATCCGAATTGATATATGTGTAAAATAATAGGTGATGTGACATGATGAATTTGAACAAGTACGGGACTTCAAATGCTTATATAATAAAATGAATAAAGAAAATTTACGTCCTAAAAATCATGGATGTTACCGTCGATGCGGGGTAGAGGATAACGGTTCTTGATGGTTATTTTATTAAGCTCACGGTAGTCGATGCACATACGGAAGGTCCCGTCCTTCTTCTTGACAAATAGGACTGGAGCTCCCCATGGCGATGAGCTACGTCTAATGAAACCTTTATCTAACAACTCCCGTAGTTGTGTAGACAACTCTTGCAGCTCTCTAGCTGCAAGTATATACGGTGCCCGAGCGATAGGTGCTGCTCCGGGTGCTAGATCAATTTGAAATTCGACCTGACGGTGAGGTAGAAGACCAGGCAAGTCTTCGGGAAATACTTCTGGATAATCACGTACGATCGGGATGTTGTCAATCCTCTTCTCATCAGATGGCTGCTCGGCGACGAGAGCCAGAATGGCAGTATGACCCTTACGTAGACACTTTTGTGCTTTCATGAAAGATATGATGCCCATAACAGCACCACTCTTCTCGCCTTGGACAGAGAGGATTTCTCCACTAGGGAGAGGAAAGCGAAAAATTTTCTCCTGACAGACAATCTTGGCTTGGTTCTTAGACAACCAGTCCATTCCGACAATTACGTCAAAACTATCGAGTATGACCGGCATGAGGTCAATGTAAAGTTTATGACCAGCCAGTTCAAGTTTACAACCCTTAAGAATGTGGGTTGCTTCTATTATCTGTCCATCTGCTATTTCTATGGTGTTTGTATTCTAGTAAGGTTAGAGTTTCTTTTATCAAGTTACTAAGTTTCTTAGATATAAAACTCCTATCGGCACCAGTGTCAAAAAGAACAGAAGCAAAATAGTTGTTCAGAAGAAACTTACCGGTAACCACATTATGGTTGTATTGAGCTTCTCCGGATCCTAGCACAAAGGCTCGTCCCTTTGCACCGTTTCCACCATTGTTGCCATTGTTGTTATTATTGCCTTGGTGGTTTTTGTTGTCACACCCCAACCGACGGCGGAATACGTCGGGGCGGACGTGTAGACTATTCATAAGCACATGATTAACTATAATTTCATATGTTCATTAAATCATAATTTCATTACATAAGTTCAATATCTCAACCAAAATCAAATACATCAAGTGTCAAATTTCATTATTTAACTAGGTCTTCGTCCTATGTGTAGCATCTTGTATATGAACTCAGATATTAGCACCTGAAACATGATGAGAACAGGGTCAACTAAAAATATTTGGTGAGCATACATAGATTTTGACACCACAAGTAATATTAAGAGTTTGTGTATAATTCATATGATGCTTGGTTTAATAAGGAAATTATGGATAAATCACTATAGTTTAAACTGGGTCGTATAATCAAACCTTGAGACTGGTAGGCATAACACAACAGTTATCCTTAAATGCTAGGTATAACACGACAGTTATCCTTAAATGTTAGGCATAACACAACAGTTATCCTTAAATGTTAGGCATAACACAACAATTATCCTTAAGTGTGAGGCATAACACAACAATTATCCTTAGATGTTAGGCATAACACAACAGTAATCCTTAAGTGTGAGGCATTAACACAACAATTATCCTTAAATGTTAGGTATAACACAACAGTTATCCTTAAATGTGAGGCATAACACAACAGTTTTCCTTAAGTGTTTTCGGCAACAATCACCCTAACCGGGTGGGTTGGTCAGACACAATAGATCTGTCATTGTATATCGTCGGCTTGTACAGAGTTAATGATTGCACTTGCACTATGCACAAAAAAAGTATGTAAATGTTGTTTTCACAAATAGTTTTCAGGCATAAGGCACAAATTGCACACATGATCATAAGGTTTGAATTGTAATATATGCAAATAGTTTGAATGTAATCATGTTTCACCACAAAGAATGTAAAAGTGAAAAAAGCGGCTATCTAAACTCACCTGAGTTGTGTACTAGGTAGATTCACACAAGAATGAGATTGGGACCGCAAGTGTTAGCCTGCAACGGATTACGTATGCCCTAGAATTATACACATAACAATTAGGGATACAATGGGATTTGTGACGATGACATGAAAGATTTGGACGTCTTAAAACATCCTAAGGATCAACGAGTAGACGAACTAGTCCATGGGAATAAGGGTTTCTTAATACTATTATTAAGATAAATACTTTTCGTGTCGAACGTTTCTAATTACAAACAGTATTAATAAATATTCGTGTGGTTATACCATTTAAATTATGGCTAGGAAAATAATATAACTATATATATTATTTTTAAGTTCGTAGAACTAATAAAATAATCATTTATGTGGCAAGAATAATAAATATATTTATTTTTATTCGGGGCTATAAACGTGGGTAAATAATATAAATAATTATATTCTTTATAAGTTCGAAACGTTACACCATGTTTATAAACGTGGTGAAAATAATATATACATATATTATTTTTAAATCGGAGTCATGGGTTGAAAGTAATATAAACATATTATTTTATTCGAAGTCGTGGTTTGAAAATAATACAAATTTATTATTTTTAAAAGTGAAAATAAAATTAATTATGAGTCATAAAACCAAACCTGAGTCTACGGGTGGTTCCCCGGGCTAAAACACGTTAATATATTAATATAATAATATAGGGTTTGATTTTTATATTAAAATAATAACTAAAAACGGATTTAAAAAGAAATGGGTGTGGAGAGACTCGAACCCGGGTCTCTCCCACACATGCACAAGGCTTTAACCAGTCCCGCCCGCAAGGGTTTCGCAACCAAAGCCGATTCCATATGATTTTAGCATAAAAGTCAAATGGTATCCCTCCCCATACGCATAATCGATCGATTTCAGACCCAATACCATCAAATCTGATCGCGATCCATCGAATTTTCAAAGGGGTTTTGTTAGTCGGTTCATAACGAATCTGCGTGTGTGTTAAATTTCAAAAGTACAAGCTTTAGATTGTTTAATTTCAGAAAGAGAGGCCGAAGCCCTAGTTCAAGAACACCAGATCGAATTGATAAAATCTGATATTAGATGTTGTTGGAATCATAGGGTTTTTACTAAGTATGATCTTGCGAATCTACTGGTATGAGTTAATTGGATTAAAACAGGGTCTATGGTTGAACTTGATCAAACCGGTTTCATATGAACCCTAGATTCTGGGTTTTGATCAAATTGATGATATATGTCCAAATTGGCATATGGCTTACATAAAACAGACTCATACGATGCTAAAGGTAGGTTAAATTACCAGATTTGATGACAAATTTATAGTTCCCGACTAAGAACACAGTCGCGGTACGAGGAGTTGGCCTCCGGTGTCTCCTGCTTCGTCTTCGGTGGGCTTGGTGTGTGTATGTTAGGACATAGATTTGTAATGACAAAAGCTTGTAATAGTTAGATTTTATGTCTTTATGTTTTTGTTATGTAATTGTATAAAGTTGCTAAGTGTTTTTTCTAGTGAGCCTAGAGGCGAACTTGTTAAGTTCGCCTGGTCTATCAGAGGCGAACTTAATAAGTTCGCTTAGGTCTAACTGAGGCAAAATTTTTAAGTTCGCTTAGTCTGTTTCAGGCGAACTTAATAAGTTCGCTTACAGCAGGTTAGTTTTCTATATATATATATGTGTGTTTACAGAGTCATTAGACATGAGACAGAACAGAGAGAACCGATAGAGAGATTTGTCTGATTGAGTCTGTAAACCATTGTGAATTGGAATATAATTGAGAAGTTTATTTACGCGTGTTGTTTCAATTGTCGGTTAGTATACAAATGTTAACATGAAGGATTCCGCACTTCGTGTTATAGCAACGTCAGATTACGAGTTCGATCAGTAGTTGAGTTACCTGGACTTACAAGTGGTATCAGAGCTTATGCTCGTGAATTAAGTACGATTCTCGGTGATTAGTGACGGTTTTGTGTACAATTCGACAAGAAATTCAACATTTTTGAAATTTCTGCAACAATGGAGTTTTTCAAGTTCTTGAAGATCATTTCTCTGCTGAATTCGTGTTTTTGGAAGTGATTTTGACGAAATTAGTTTGTGGATTCCGATTTTAGCTGATTATTCAAATTGGTAGCCATTGCTTTCTTTTCTATTACGAACCGGTTCGGAACATCATCCGATTTTGACGAAATTAGTTTGACCGGTTCGGAACATCATCCTTTCCCATCCATGAATAAGTAGGATGCGTATATACTTCCAAAATCGGAATCCACAAACTAGTATCGGTAAAAGATACGAACCGGTCAAACCGATCTTTCCAATTTGAATAATCAGTTTGACCGGTTCGTATCTTTGACGAATCTAGCTGATTATTCAAATTGGAAAGATCGGTTTGACCGGTTCGTATCTTTTACCGATACTAGTTTGTGGATTCCGATTTTGGAAGTATATACGCATCCTACTTATTCATGGATGGGAAAGGATGATGTTCCGAAACCAGTGCCAGCTTTAACTACTGAAGAGAAGCTGTTATTTGATCGAGAAAAGAAAGCAATGGCTAGCATTTCGATGTCTCTACCAAAGAAAATTTATCACAGTTTTAAACAGTTCAAGTCTTCTCAACAACTGTGGGAAGCATTACAGAAAAGGTGTGAAGGGAGTTTGGATGTGAAGAAGAGTAGAAAGGAGTTACTAAAGAAGCAGTTCCTAGTCTTTAAACATTTTCAAAATGAATCTTTGGATGATCTTGCTACAAGATTCTATCATCTTCTTAGTGAACTGGCTAGTGCATCTGTGGTATATGAGACTGAAGAAATCAATGATAAATTCTTGGAGGCTTTACCATCAAAGTTTGATGTGTATACGGTTTTGATCAAAGAAAATGTTAAGTACAAAACCATGTCTCTTGAAGAAGTCCTAGGGAAGATTCAGTCACATGGCATGAATATGAAGAAGAAAGAGACTAATATGGAGCATATCCAGGATCCCTCAATGTATTTTGCCAAATCTGCTGGTAAATCTGGTACTGGAGTGGCATTCTTTTCTGGTGATGCTCAAGAGTCTTCAAATGATCAGTGTTCTGGAGTTCTAATTTATTCTGGTTATTCAAGCCATTCTGGATTTTCTGCTACTAATGCTTCAACATCATCTGGATCTCATGTGAATCAGAAAGTTGCTGATGATTATCTTGCTATGTTTTCTTCATTCATGGCATCATATGAAAATTTCATTGGAGGTAAAATACATGATCCTGAGGTAATAGAAGAAGATTTCAGACAGATTGACCCTGTTGATCTAGAAGAAATGAATATCCAATGGAATATGGCCATGTTAATGCGACAAGCTAAAGATTTCTTGAAGAGAACTGGCAGAAAATATATTGGTTCAAATAGTCGATCGCGTATGGGTTTTGATAAGAGCAAAGTTCGTTGTTACAATTGCCAAGAGTATGGTCACTTTGCTAAGGAGTGTGTGAAGCCAAAGGTAGAATTTGATTCTCAAAAGAAGCAATCTAACTTTCAGCATAATAGGAATCAGTCACATGGTTCATCTGGTCATCAAAATCATGGTCCTTCTGGTAATACAAATCATGCATCTGCATCATCAGCTTTAGTTGCTCAAAACGACAAAAACTATGATTGGGGCATTCATCTGGAAGATTTGGTGGGTGCTGTGAGTCAGGATTTTGTTGCAGAAATTCATTCAGAAAAATCAGAAGAGTCTACTGATGATGAAAGTTCTAGTGATGATTCGTGTGATGATGATGATAGTGTTCCAAGCGTTGATGATGAGGAAGAAAGAGGGCAAAGTATAGATTCTGATGTTGTGTCAGGGGTTGCTGAGGAAGAAATTGTTCTTACAGAAAATGCTTCAGTTGGTGATGATTCAGAGAATATTCCAATTGCCAAAGTATTCATGGCAGACATGTCTGATCCATCTAAGGTAAAAGACTCTGTTTGTTATATATACTGTTCTAATTGCATTTCTGTTAAAGATAAACTGCAAAAAGTCATGGATGATAACACAAACTTGATTTGTGATATGAAATCAATGCATTCAGTTAATCAAAAACTGAAAGATAATGATAAGCTGTGCATTGATAGAATTGAGTCTTTGAAAAGAGATTTAAATTCTCTTGGGTTAAAATACAAAGAGCAAGGTTATCATCTAGATATGGCTTATGCTGAAATCGAAAAACGAAATGAAGTTGTTGCCCAAAAGAACAAGGAGATTTCTGAAAAAGAATCTGAGGTGATAAAATTACATAGAAAGCTGGAACAGTTTGAGAATTCATCTGTAGTTCTGGATTATTTCAATGCTAATGCTGATCCCACAAAAAGGGTTGCTGGTATTGGGTTTGTTCCTCCACCGTTCAATGCAAATTATGTGGTTGAGCCTGAAATCATTCATGAAGAGGAAATTGATCCCAAGACAGTATTAAAAGTGAATCCAGTGACGGGTGAAGACATGGTGTATGATTCTGATACAGAGGATGAGGTGTTTGATGATTCAAAGGTTGAAGGGATTTCGAAAGAAGTGAAAATTGATGAACCAAAGGTTGTGAATAATGTTACTCGGGATAGATGCATTTTGACTGAACCTGAAGAGGTGAAAGTGGTTCCAACTAAACTTTCTCCAATCTTACAGTCAAGTGGGTTTGTTGCAGCTGGTTATCAAAAAGTGAATTCTTCAAAGGTGACAAAACAGACTTATGTTCCAAAGAAGCCGATAAATTGTTCTGGGCATTCCTCTGAAGCTTATTCTTCTGATGGTTCTTCAAATTCAAAGAAAACATCTTATTTCAGAAGTTATCAAGAAAGAAGAGTGTGTTTTCATTGCAATGAGGCTGGTCATATTTTGATTAATTGTCCATACAAGAAAAAGGGTAAAATGAAGTCTGTTCCTTCACAATCGAAAGTGGTGAAGATTCTAAAAAGAAAAGATGAGGGAAAGTCGTCTTCTAATTTGGAGAAAAATATGCCTGGTCGATCTTTTGTTAAATTCCCTGGATTTAAACAACAGAATACATTGCATGCTAAATCTTTTGTATGCAAAGAGAAACTTGAGATTCCAAAAGTTGGGATTTCAAAAGATACTTTTTAGGAGGTTAAATTGTCTAGACCTCAAAGAAGAAGAAGAAACAGAAAATTAAAGAAAATTTTGGAAACATCTGAATCTGACAATAATATATCAAATAATGTTTTTCAAAATAATAAAAATGGTTCTTCTTTGAAAAGGTCTGATTGTCAAACATCTGTTCCAAAAGTGAATGATAAAATTGATTGTAAATTACAAGAAGTTGTTTATTTTGATCAATCCGGATGACCCAAGACCACGATGGCTTGGGTTCCACTTTCTAACTGATTCTCGTTGTTTATATAGGGACAACCAAGGAGGACTATCAACAATACATGGTATGTGGATAGTGGTTGCTCTCGACATATGACAGGGAATGTGAGATTGCTTGAGGATGTAAAACAAATTGATGGAGGTTATGTCGCTTTTGCGGGTAATAATGGCGGGTACATAACTGGCCAGGGAACATTAAAGAATGACAAAGTCAAATTTGAAAAGGTGAATTATGTTGAGCAGCTGGAACACAATCTTTTAAGCGTATCACAAGTCTGTGACAAGAAGTTTTCGTTCCATTTCAACGATCATGAATGCTATATTCTGAAACCGGGTTTTGTGATTCCTGATGAATGGATTCTTATGAAGGCTCCAAGGAGAAATGACACGTATGTCCTTGACATGAGTGTCGCCACTACAACGGATTCAATTCCAACATGTTTACTCTCCAAGGCGTCGGAATCTGATTCAATATTGTGGCACAGGAAGCTAGCTCACATTAACTATAGGAAGATGAACTACATTGTTAGGAATGATCTTGTGCTTGGTATTCCGAAAATGAAATTCTCAGTTCCTGATGATTGTATTCCGTGCAAGAAGGGGAAGCAAAGAAAGAAATCTCACAAATCGAAATCAACGAATTCTATCGTAACTCCTTTGGAGTTGCTGCATATGGATTTGTTCGGTCCTATCAGTATTAGGAGCATTGGTGGGAAATCGTATTGCTTGGTTGTAACTGATGATTACTCCAGATTTTCATGGGTTAAGTTTCTTTCTTCTAAAGCTGAAACCACTGAGTTGGTACAATACTTAATCCTGGGTTTGGAGAATTTATTCAATCTGAAAGTCAGAAGAATCAGGAGTGACAAT
This sequence comes from Smallanthus sonchifolius, assembly GCA_023525975.1. Classification (NCBI taxonomy): domain Eukaryota; kingdom Viridiplantae; phylum Streptophyta; class Magnoliopsida; order Asterales; family Asteraceae; genus Smallanthus; species Smallanthus sonchifolius. The sequence continues at coordinate 19,853,324 of CM042033.1, forward strand.
GGCAGCGAATTTAAGAATAGAAAATTGGGATTATTTTGTCTACAAAAAGGAATTCATCATGAATTTAGTGCACCATATGTTCCTCAACAAAACGGTGTCACTGAACGAAAGAACATGACGTTGGTCGAAACAGCTCGCACGATGCTTGCAGATTCTAAGCTTCCAGTCACCTTTTGGGCTGAAGCTGTGAATACTGCGTGTCATGTTTTGAACAGGGTCTTGACCGTCAAGCGACATAACAAGACTTGCTATGAATTGCTAAATAATCGAAAGCCGAATATGGAATACTTACTACCTTTTGGTAATCCGTGTACCCTACTGAAGGTTCGAGATGTCCCAACAAAATTCAGTGCAAAGGCTATTGAAGGGATTTTTCTAGGGTATGTGGCAAATTCGACAAACAAGACGGTTTATAACAAAGAGACACGCCAAGTTGAAGAATGGTTCCATATTGACTGTTCAAATCGGTCTTTACCACAAATGGCGATTGGTCCGGATTGGGCATTTGATTATGAAAACTTATTCAAGTCTTTTCATTTACCTTCTGATATTTCTAATGAAGATGCTGCTGTTCTTTATGATTCTTGTCAAGATGCACAACACAATGGATTTCTACCAAATGCAGTTCCCAATTCATCGATTCCATCTACTTCTACTCCTGATCCTAATGTTGCTTCTTGTTCAGGTCCACAAGATTCAGAGAGTGAGGAGGATAATGCTATTTTTCAAGATTCTTCTGCTGATCCGTCGTTGAGTGATGATCCATTACCTTCGACACAGGCTCAGGGGGAGATTCCAACAAATTTAGACTTGGAAATTCCAATTCCTCAAGATTATTCTTATCAATCTGAATCTACTCAAGTTGATGTGTTGCCGGTTCCTGAGGTCGCATCCATCAAGGAACACAAAGATCATCCGGTGACAAATATAATTGGAAATTTACAGGATGGAGTGAAAACACGTTCTCTTGTTGACAATACTTGTTTGTATACTTGCATTAAAGATTCTGGTGTTCTTGATGATTGCTCACATTCATGCTTTATTTCGCAGGTTGAACCAAAGAATGTTGAGATGGCTTTAAATGACAATAACTGGATAAAAGCTATGCAAGAAGAACTTGCTCAATTTGACAAACTTAAGGTTTGGAATCTTGTTGATCTTCCGAAAGGTGCGTATCCGATAGGAACAAAATGGGTGTTTAAATGTAAGAAAGACGATCGAGGTGTCGTGGTACGCAACAAGGCAAGATTAGTTGTCCAGGGCTTCAATCAACAAGAAGGAATTTATTACACCGAGGTTTATGCGCCGGTTGAACGGCTCGAAGCTATAAGGCTGTTTCTAGATTTTGCTTCCTTTAAAGGTTTTAAGGTGTTTAAATTAGATGTTAAAAGTGCATTTTTATATGGAAAGGTCAAGGAGGAAGTCTATGTGTGTCAGCCGCCGGGGTTTGAAGATCCGATGAATCCGAATATGGTTTTCAAGCTTGATAAGGCCCTCTATGGTCTTCATCAGGCTCCTCGTGCGTGGTATGAAACATTATCCACACATCTTTTGGCGAATGACTTTGTTCGTGAAAAGATAGACTCGACCTTATTCATAAAGAAATCAGGGGGAGATTACCTACTGGTACAGATTTATGTGGATGATATTATTTTTGGCTCGACAAATGAAGGGTTGTGCAAAGACTTTGAGGGTGTTATGAAGTCGAAATTTGAAATGTCTGCTATGAGAGAGTTATCATTTTTCTTAGGTTTACAAGTAAATCAAAAGGAAGATGGTTTCTTTATTCATCAGTCCAAGTATGTCAAAGACATCTTGAGCCGGTTCAAGATGGAGGATTGTACCCCATACGATACTCCAATTCCGGTCAATCATAAGTTAAATTCTGACCCGGAAGGAAAAGATGTGGATTGTCGACTTTACAGAGCTATGATTGGATCCCTCATGTACTTAACCGCTTCAAGGCCGGATATAATGTTCGCCGTGTGTATCTGTTCCAGATTTCAGGCAAAGCCAAAAGAATCTCACTTAATTGCTGTGAAAAGAATCTTTCGTTATTTAAAAGGAAAACAACGTTTAGGGCTATGGTATCCTCATGGTTCTAACTTTGATTTCAATGCTTATACTGATTCTGATTTTGGTGGTTGTTGTCTGGACAGGAAATCTACAACAGGTGGTTGCCAGTTCTTAGGTAATCGACTTGTATCCTGGCAATGCAAAAAGCAAACCACAGTCTCGATTTCAACATGCGAAGCAGAATACATCCCTGTTGCAAGTTGTTGTTCACAGATCCTGTGGATACAACAACAATTGAGAGATTACGGTTTGAATTTCACAGGAACCCCTATGCTTATTGATAACAATGCTACTATGTCCATAACGAATAATCCTATTAAACATAGTAAAACTAAGCACATCGAAATTCGATATCATTTTATACGTGATTGTGCAGAGAAAAGGTTGATTGAGCTGGTCAAGGTACACACTGAAGATAATTTTGCTGATTTGTTTACCAAAGCATTTGATCGTACCAGGTTTGAATTTCTAATTAAAATGATTGGAATGATCAATCCCGAATAAAAGATTTTCAAAATCAGAGTTTCATGGAAAATGTTTGTTTTTAAGTTCTTTTATTGCTTTATTACATTTCTGCATTTACATTTTCAGTCAAAAAGCTTAATTTATAAAAAGTCAAAACAAATTGAAAAATATAAAATTTGACATCATTTGAGGTTAGAGAAGAAATGATAGTACATCAGTGATTAGTTCATTACACACGACCTTAGTAGACCTTGATATATGATTGATTAAGATAAGTTGATCTGATCTAAATTTCAAAGTCTGCATAAATAAGAAATGATAGTGTTGTGAATGCTCTATTCTTGATAATTTGTTTTAAAATTTGTGTATAAAATTTGAAACTTGAATTGTCAATAGGCTAAAAGCGTTTTGAAACTAATAGTAGTGTGAAAATTAAATATAATATGATTACATCTGTGATTTAAATCCATTATATGCCTGGGTGTGTGTGTAAAAGATCATTATCAGATACAGAATATTAGCTTTTAATAAAGGTTTTCCTATGAGATCAGTTTCGGGTTATGTCATTAGCACTATTCATTCGATTTGCTTCAGTGCCCATGTCCCGAAAAGCATGCAATTTGAAGTATAATCAAGATATGTACTTGACAACATTTGTCAAACATATACTAGCCCTTGGATCATATTGACAAATCATCTTTACTGATTCCATTGAATTCATAATCCAGATAACAGTTGGATCCACGTACCTGAATCCTATGATTCCACAAATATAAGCCAAAATATTGAATCATTCGATTCTGAATCTCATTGATTCCTATACAATCCAATTTGGATTCTGCTATTCATGTGCTAAGTGATGTCTCCTCATTCTGAATATTCGGATAATCTTTAGTAAAATCTTATATATGTCTTGAAGATAGTGCATTTACTTTCTATTTGGCATATATGTGGGGTACACGATGTTTATCATCTAAATGGTACTAAATCACATGAGTTTGGAGAATAAACGCTTATAGTTTCAAATAATATAATATTGACAAATTTAAGAATTCAGGCTTTATATTTCAAATTCGGTATAAATAAAAGAGCATTTTATAACCTGATCTTATTTACTTTGAAATTTATCGCGTATCATTTCAAATATTATTCACATTGAATGAGTGTCAAAATGAAAAAGATGCAAAATGCACAAAATTGAGTTGAATAGATCTCATACTATAGGTCACCCTTTGTTATTGATAATATGTGTGCTGAATTAAATGAATACTGATATGATCTTCTTGCTCATGATGTTAAAACCAAAAATATGTGATTTCAGTTTGTACAGATAAAAATAAAAAATATGTGATTTCAGTTTGTACAGAGAAAAACCAAAAATATGTGATTTAAGTTTGTACAGAGAAAAACCAAAAATATGTGATTTCAGTTTGTAAAGAGAAAAACCAAAAATATGTGATTTCGGTTTATTCAGATAAAAGTCAAAAATATATGTTTCCGTCTGTATAGATAAAACTCAAAAAGATTTTGATTGTTATTTTCCATGAAAATTCTAAACTTTTATTAAAATTGTTCGGGATTGGATCGATTACATGGTGCTGACGAAAGTTCAAGACTTAAAAGGTTGAATTTAGAAAATTTTGTTCAAGGCAAAAGTAATTGGATATTATGTTCGCTTGTACAGTGCAACGAACTTAATATGTTCGCCCGAGAATAGTGAAGCGAACTTAATCTGATTGTGGTGAAGCGAACTTGTCTGTGGTGAAGCGAACTTATCTTGTTCGCCGAAGGCTTGTTAAGCGAACTTAACGAGTTCACCTAATTAAGCGAACTTAGTGGGTTTAAGGATCTAGAACAGGCGAACTTGTCATTTTCATCGTCTTCCTCCGGTTTAGGCGAACTTGACCAAAATTTTTCAAAATTTTAAATCGGTGTTGTTGTAGTTGTTTACCGGTTGAATCTTAATCAAAATTGAATTACGAATTCAACAAAGGTACTTTCGTTGATTTTCATCCGGTAAATTGGGTGTATTTGATGAATTTAGTCTCGGTTTTACGTCGAAACATTTCAAAGGCAGATTTTGACCTAATTTTGAGCAAAATATAAAATTGATCATCATATTTGGTTGTAAATTGGTATTCGACTGATTTTCAATGTTTATTTCATGATTTTCTATCGATTTGCTGAATTTTGAAATTCTGTGTTTGAATTTGAAACGTCTCAGGTTCAGGCGAACTTAATAAGTTCGCCTCTTGCACTACTAAGCGAACTTATTAAGTTCGCCTAGGGGTCAGAAGTGAATTGGACTTGTGAATTTTTGTTGAATTTTTTTTTTGTTTGAAAATTTATTTAAATTTTTTTTTGTGTGTATTATTAAATGTGTGTTTCATATATGTGTAAGTGTACTAATGTTTGTTGTGTTGTCCAATACTTTCACAGATGGCTCGTCGTGTCGAATATAAGCATAATCAAGTGGCGTTGTTAGATCCTAATATGCCAGAAGCAGTTCATTTTCAAGGCATCATAAATTTTCTGAACCAATCATGACTGCATGTTGCTTTATCTGCAGATCCCTATATCAGCTTGGTGTATATACAGAAATTCTGGGATACGGTACATCAAGATACTGACGTGGAACCACATGTACTTCGTGCAACAGTAAACAATATCGAGATTGCAATTTGTTTGGGAGACGATTTGTGCTGCTCTTGATTTAGGTGGAAATGCTGACGATCCAATATCTTATCCTAGCACTCTTATTATGGGTTGTATTCAACGGATGGGATATCGTGGACGACAGAACGATACCCAAGCTCGGAAAGGCGGATTAGTTGGTGAATGGAGGTATTTTATGCATGTGATTATTCAATGCATCTCTCCGCGAAAAGCTGGTACCGATGGATTGAAAATGGCTCTTCAAACAGCAATGGTGGCCTTAACATTGAATAAACGATTCAATTTTCCTCTTTATTTCTGTCGGGAGATGGTAATGCAGATCAATCCAGCTGAAGGTCAAGGTTTCTTGATGTATCCTCGATTCATTCAACTGATACTCAATCATCTTATTCCTGATCTTCCACAACATGCAATAAGATTAACGTTGACTCCAATGTCAAAACGTATCTTTACCGACTGTACAAAGGTAAAACAGCAGAATGCTGCATTGATTCCAGTCAATACTCCACTGTTTGGGCACTTAATCAATCCTGATTATGTTGCACCACCGAATGACAACTGGTTTCATCCTGATGAACTTGTTCAAGCTCAAGGCAATAATGTGCAACAACAGCAACAACAACAACAACCCGCACAACAACAAGTTCAACAACAACAGATACCCGTTCCACAAATACAAGTTCCTGTACAACCACAAATTCTTATTCCTGAACAAGTTCCTATTCCACAAGTTGCAGTTGATATACCTATTCAGGAACCAGTTCAAGAAGAGGTCGTTCATGAACCTGATCACGATCTAGGAATGAACATGAATGATTTCGTTGATGATGCTGTGAACTCACCATTCATGAACAAGAAGGGAATGTGGTGACAGAAGCTGATTCTAGTTCCAGCTCAAGTGATACGATATCATCTGATGATGACAGCACTGCTTCTGATGAATCTAGGGATTTTTCCTCAGGTCATTATGAACGGTTGGCTGCTATTCCACTGGCTAATGCTGGAAAACGCATTAAATCTCAAGCCAGACGACCACGACGCAAGTCTGTTCGGGATCCTCCTTCCGGATCAGTACTTGGAAAAATATCTTTGGTCGATGAGAGTTCTGACACTGATAGTGACTTTACTCCAGATCCTACACGGCAAAAGTTAATGTCTGCGTCGATTGCTGCTGCAAAATCTTCTCAAGGAGTCGAGGATGCTAATTTTGTTGCTTCTCTGATAATTAATCCTCTAAGATCTAAGGATCTATCTCCAGTTCAAACTCCTGTTCCTCCAGTCATTCCTACTACTTCAAGTCCTTCTATTCCACAATCAACAGCTGGTCCGTCAAAGTCTTCTGATTCTGACAGGATTACTTTCCTTGAATCTCAAGTACTTTCTCTACAAACACAGGTAAACACTCTTGTGTGTACTGATTCACAATGGCAGCTGGTGATTCAGACTCAAGCTCAACAGATTGCTGATATGCAAGCGTTAGTTTCCAAACTCGTTCAGCGTCTTGACGCTCAGGGGGAGTTGAGGATACCTGATACTTGTTACACAGAGTCAATTCAAAGACGTGATGATGAAGACAATGATCCTGCTGGAAATATTGAGGGTGATAGTCAATACACTGACGCTAATCCTATATCTAGAGTTCAGGGGGAGTCGACATCACAATCACTTGTAGGAAACAAAGACAAAGATACTTCTGGTACTAATGAAGAAGAAATTATGTTATTGGAGTTCTTTCAAGATTCAGAAGAAGAGGAAGCTGAAAAGATTGAATGTCTTGATGACATTGACGATTTATTCAATGACATGGAAGATGATATGTCAGATACTGAGATAGAAGAAGGAGAAATATTAGAGATTGAAATAGAGAAAGATAAAGACAGTGTTACCTATGAAGGCTGTGATGGTCTTAAGGTGCTGTATAACTTCATCCAAGAGGATGTTGTTCCTGAGTTCTCTTATGATGGAATAACTGATTCTATGGACTCTGTTGAAGACGTCGCACTGCCTGATGATACAGCTAATTCAAAGATGGATACTGATGATGAGTCAAGTCAATCCAATAAAGGTGCTGAAACTGAAACTACTCACACTGAGTCTCCGAAGATTAATGAAGAACCTGTGATGTACAGAGATACAGGGATGACACGAGAACAGTGGAGAGAAGTTGTAAACAGTTGGATGAAGGTGCTACCCAAGTCTCCAGCACAACCTGCTCAGAAAGAGAAATATGTGAATAAAGAGCAGTGTGTAGGAAGGATCATAAGTTGGTTCTATGATGGTGAATCAAAAATATTTGCAATCAAACGATCTGACGGTGTTCAATACTTAAAGCCAAGGATCAAATATTTCAATACCTTGCCGAGGTGTGAAATAAATGGTCTAGCTTCAAAGTCACTCATAAATAGATCGAAGAATGGTTTGGCTGATGTGATAGCAAACCTGATAAAGAAAGAAGGTAGTTCGGGTAAGTATGAACGGCTGAAACCACAGAAGGGAAAGAGAGTGAAGAACACAGATCCAAAGACTGGGAAAGTAACCTGGAGATACAAGTATAGACCAGTGCGTGCTATTCACAAGATACCATTAAAGAATATTCCTCAAGACTTTCTTGGGAATATGAAATTGGGGTATGTTGATGTTAATACTGGTGAAGCAAGGATTGAAGATAAAGATAATAAGGTCATTGTGTGTTTCTATGACGCAATGAATCTTATTAATTTTTCAAAGAAAGATCAGAGGACGCTGCGAAAGAATGAGATCATGTATACTGATGAATGGAGAGAACAAGGTCTACAGTACAAAAGAGTTTTGGAGATATGCAGAAGATACGGTGTGCATGCAGGAAGCAGACTACGGATAACTAGAAGAGTTCAAGATAAAGACTGAAGACAGAAGATCAAACTATTGTCAAGGGGGAGTCTGTTAGGACATAGATTTGTAATGACAAAAGCTTGTAATAGTTAGATTTTATGTCTTTATGTTTTTGTTATGTAATTGTATAAAGTTGCTAAGTGTTTTTTCTAGTGAGCCTAGAGGCGAACTTGTTAAGTTCGCCTGGTCTATCAGAGGCGAACTTAATAAGTTCGCTTAGGTCTAACTGAGGCGAACTTGTTAAGTTCGCTTAGTCTGTTTCAGGCGAACTTAATAAGTTCGCTTACAGCAGGTTAGTTTTCAATATATATGTGTTTACAGAGTCATTAGACATGAGACAGAACAGAGAGAACCGAGAGAGAGATTTGTCTGATTGAGTCTGTAAACCATTGTGAATTGGAATATAATTGAGAAGTTTATTTACGCGTGTTGTTTCAATTGTCGGTTAGTATACAAATGTTAACATGAAGGATTCCGCACTTCGTGTTATAGCAACGCCAGATTACGAGTTCGATCAGTAGTTGAGTTACCTGGACCTAGAACTTGTACAGGGTGCGAAGTGTGTTCGATTGAGAGGATAACAGGTTAAACGATCGAATTTGAAGATTAAACATAATGTGTCGACGGTTATGAGGTTAATGCCCATAATTGGGTTTAATTCGCGATTGATGGAGTTGTTAGTTGGTCTCATAATGATCGTGAATGGTATTAACTTGGGCAACGATTACTGAATCAAACAGAATTCGATCATGGGATTCGAATTTGGATCCAAAACTGTGAGTTTGACTTCTAAAAGTCAACCAAAATCGAAATCAAGTTAAATACAGAACCAGTCCCTCTAATTTCATGTATTAAAGTTTGAGAATAGGCAGAAACGGTCCTTGTGGTTTGAATTGAGTTAAACACATGGTTAGTTGACTTTCTAAAGTCAACCAGAATAAAATTATTGAATTTTTGACTTTATAAAATTATTGAAGTTTGAGAATAGGCAGAAACGGTCCAAGTATCATGTATCATGTGAACAATCTAGTATTGTGTATCATGTGCTAAATCTAGTATTATGTATATTGTATTCAACCAAGTATCATGTATATGTGAACAATTTAGTATTGTGTATCATGTGCTAAATCTAGTATTACGTATATTGCAAACAGACAAGTTTCATGTATCATGTGATAAATCCAGTGTTATGTATTGTGTGAATGCTCATATGTAAGTTACTGAATCTCATGAGTAACGTAAACTGTTGAATTTTATGGGTGGTTGAGTGTTGTGGACAAGCGTGTTGTTTGACGTTCATGTATAATGTGGGTAGTTGGGTCTTAAATTCTCAATCTTCTTGAGGTTTATATGGATGGTTAATGCCTACGCGAAAGGATTCATCTCCTTGAAGTGCCTAGTATGTTCATATATTTCCGAATGTGCAAGATAACGAGAAAGGTTTTGTAGGTGTTTAGAGTGATGTGCTTATGAATAACTGATTTGTGCTTTTTGTTTGTAAATAAACAAGTAATGGTAATTTACTATTGTTTGTAAATTAATAAAATAGTGAAAATAATAAGTTGAATAACTAGATAAATGGATGAATAAATAAAATTCTTTTATTATCATAAAGAGAATGTTTCAAGGGAAAATAATGGCTAAATCATTTAATAATTAAGCCAAGATTTAATAATAATTAATTTAACGAAGTAAAACTCATAATTAATTATTAATTAAGATAATGTTTTTATAAAACAAGTTGTATTAAGTTTCCTTACAAGGTGAAAAGGTTTACAGAAAATTTATATTCCAGATAATATTTATAAACTAAGGATTTGACAAAGGTTTTGCTCGAACGAGATAATGGTGTTAATAAAATAGTTAGTTTACAAAGGAAAGTTTTAAGTATGTGCACTAAGTTGCAATAAATAAAATGACGTTGTTTAGGTGGTACTCATTTGGTATCATAACCAAATGGATACTTTGACAAATCAAAGTGATTCAAATTCTTATACTTTCAAGAAGACATGCTTTAGCCTATAGGTGAACCCTCACTTCGGGAATTCCCAGGAAAGCATACAGATCCTTTGGTTGATTGAGATTATATTGAAATGCTTTCTTAGACAGAAGACCCAAAGTACAGGCATTCACCCTTCCGGATTGCACATGTTCTCTACTAATTTTCATAACTCAAAACTTTGACGGAATTTTAAAAATTTAATAGGCTTTAGGCCTAAGAGTTTAAATTTTGTTCACAATTGAAGATGGTGCCATGATTCTCAATGTGTAAGAGTGAAGGTGTATAAATGCTTAGATATGAATGAGTGTGTGGTAAGACTTAGGATAACATTTAATGGGATTAAATAGGTAGCATGTAATCAAACAGTGTGTTAAACAAAGTATTACATAAATAGCAATTTTATAAGCATGTGAGTTATCAAATAGTGTAGTACATAAAATATCATGTATTATATCATGCGGTGTAATACCTAGGATAACATGTAATATAATCACTCAAGGGTGCCCTAAGGTTATAGACTAGGTAATTGGTTTCTAATAACCTAATTCCCTACAACCATGACTCTGATACCAATCTGTCACACCCCAACCAACGGCGGAATATGTCGGGGCGGACGTGTAGACTGTTCATAAGCACATGATCAACTATAATTTCATATGTTCATTAAATCATAATTTCATTACATAAGTTCAATCTCTCAACCAAAATTAAATACATCAAGTGTCAAATTTCATAAATTAACTAGGTCCTCGGTCCTATGTATAGCATCTCACCTGAAACATGATGAGTACACGGTCAACTAAAAATAGTTGGTGAGCATACATAGGTTTTGACACCACAGGTAATATCAAGTGTTTGTGTATAATTCATATGATGCATGGTTTAATAAGGCAATTATGGAGAAATCACTATAGTTTAAACTGGGGCGTACAATCAAACCTTGTGACTGATAGGCATAACACAACAGTTATCCTTAAATGTTAGGTATAACACAACAATTATCCTTAAATGTTAGGCATAACACAACAGTTATCCTTAAGTGTAAGGCATAACACAACAGTTATCGTTAGATGTTAGGCATAACACAACGGTTATCCTTAAGTGTGAGGCATAACACAACAGTTATCCTTAAGTGTGAGGCATAACACAACAGTTATCCTTAAATGTTAGGCATAACACAATAGTTATCCTTAAATGTGAGGCATAACACAACAGTTATCCTTAAGTGTTTTCGGCAACAATCACCCTAACCGGGTGGGTTGGTCAGACACAATAGATCTATCATTGCATACCGTCGGTTTGTACAGAGTTAATGATTGCACTTACACTATGCACAAAAAAAGTATGAAAATGTTGTTTTCACAAATAGTGTTCAGGCATAAGGCACAAATTGCACACATGATAATAAGGTTTGAATTGTAATAATTTCAAATAGTTTGAATGTAATCATGTTTCACCACAAAGAATGTAAAAGTGAAAAAAGCGGCTATCTAAACTCACCTGAGTTGTGTACTAGGTAGATTCACACAAGAATGAGATTGGGACCGCAAGTGTTAGCCTGCAACGGATTACGTATGCCCTAGAATTATACACATAACAATTAGGGATACAATGGGATTTGTGACGATGACATGAAAGATTTGGACGTCTTAAAACATCCTAAGGATCAACGAGTAGACGAACTAGTCCATGGGAATAAGGGTTTCTTAATACTATTATTAAGATAAATACTTTTCGTGTCGAACGTTTCTAATTACAAACAATATTAATAAATATTCGTGTGGTTATACCATTTAAATTATGGCTAGGAAAATAATATAACTATATATATTATTTTTAAGTTCGTAGAATTAATAAAATAATCATTTATGTGGCAAGAATAATAAATATATTTATTTTTATTCGGGGCTATAAACGTGGGTAAATAATATAAATAATTATATTCTTTATAAGTTCGAAACGTTACACCATGTTTATAAACGTGGTGAAAATAATATATACATATATTATTTTTAAATCGGAGTCATAGGTTGAAAGTAATATAAACATATTATTTTATTCGAAGTCGTGGTTTGAAAATAATACAAATTTATTATTTTTAAAAGTGAAAATAAAATTAATTATGAGTTATAAAACCAAACCCGAGCCTATGGGTGGTTCCCGGGCTAAAACACGTTAATATATTAATATAATAATATAGGGTTTGATTTTTATATTAAAATAATAACTAAAAACGGTTTTAAAAAGAAATGGGTATGGAGAGACTCGAACCCGGGTGTCTCCCACACATGCACAAGGCTTTAACCAGTCCCGCCCGCTAGGGTTTCGCAAACAAAGCCGGTTCCAAACGATTTTAGCATACAAGTCAAATGGTATCCCTCCCCAAACGCATAATCGATCGATTTCAGTCCCAATACCATCAAATCTGATCGCGATCCGTAGAATTTTCAAAGGGGTTTTGTTAGTCGGTTCATAACGAATCTGCGTGTGTTAAATTTCAAAAGTACAAGCTTTAGATCGTTTAATTTAAGAAAGAGAGGCCGAAGCCCTAGTTAAAGAACACCAGATCGAATTGATAAAATCTGATATTAGATGTTGTTGGAATCATAGGGTTTTTATTAAGTGTGATCTTGTGAATCTATTGGTATGAGTTAATTGGATTAAAACAGGGTCTATGGTTGAACTCGATCAAACCGGTTTCATTTGAACCCTAGATTCTGGGTTTTGATCAAATTGATGATATATGTCCAAATTGGCATAGGGCTTACAATAAACAGACTCATACGAAGCTAAAGGTAGGTTAAATTACCAGATTTGATGACGAATTTATAGTTCCCAACTAAGAACACAGTCACGGTACGAGGAGTTGGCCTCCGGTGTCTCCTGCTTCGTCTCCGATGGGCTTGGTGTGTGTAATAGCCTCCGTGGAACTCGTACAGGGTGCGAAGTGTGTTCGATTGAGAGGATAATAGGTTAAACGATCGAATTTGATGATTAAACATAATGTGTCGACTGTTATGAGGTTAATGCCCATAATTGGGTTTAATTCGTGAATGATGGAGTTGTTAATTGGTCTCATAATGACCGTGAATGGTATTAACTTGGGCAACGGTTACTGAATCAAACAGAATTCGATCATGGGATTCGAATTTGGATCCAAAACTGTGAGTTTGACTTCTAAAAGTCAACCAAAATCGAAATCAAGTTAAATACAGAACTAGTCCCTCTAATTTCATGTATTAAAGTTTGAGAATAGGCAGAAACGGTCCTTGTGGTTTGAATTGAGTTAAACACATGGTTAGTTGACTTTCTAAAGTCAACCAGAATATAATTATTGAATTTTGACTTTACAAAGTCAATCAGATTTGAGTTTGTAGTAATTACTTACACAATTAGTCCTTGTAGTTTTAAGTTTATAAAATGACAGAATTAGTCCCTGGAGTTTGAGTTAGGTTAACTAGGTTAACTGGAATTTGCTGGGTGTCATAATTGTTGATGTTGTTACCGTTGCCACCCTTCTTTAACTGTGGACAATCCTTCCGAAAATGTCCCTCTTTTCCATATTCAATACAACCTTTGGTAGACCCAGGTTGTTGGAAGGGCTGCTTGGCTTGTAATTCACCTCTAAAGTAGTCACACCCCGATCGACGACGGGTTATACGCCGGGGCTGACACGGTTGTTCGTAAGCACATGATCATCTATTAATAAGTGACAATATTTATTCATTGAAATTAAAGTATCCGTTACAAATAGAAATGGAAGACAAGGAGTTCAAACATAACACAAGTTAAATTCAATCTTTAATAAAGCTAGGTCCATAGTCCTATGTGATCATGTAGTGTCCTCAAACTAGTGCACCTGAAACATGTGAGTAAATGTCAACTACAAGTAGTTGGTGAGTAACATAGGTTTTGACACCAAACAAAGTTAAGTATAGTTTACAATTCAATATGTTCAAAGCATGTCTAAAGCATAAATGTGAAAACACACGAGGTTCCAAGTAGAGGTGCACAGAAAAACCGGTTTTTTTTTTACCCGGTCCAAACCGGCAAACCGGTTTGGGATAAACCGGTTTGGAGCAAACCGGTTCGGGTTAGGCTAAAACCGCCAGGTTGAAACCGGTTTGAAGCATTTAGGAGTATACCGGTTTGGGGACCGGTTTGTGTGAACCGGTTTGGAAAACCGGTTTGAACCAGTTTTTGAGTTGGCAAAAAACTAGCCGTTGGGGAACGGAATTATAGCCGTTGGGGTCGATTTTGGCCTTTTTTTGGCCCCATTTGCACTCTTAAAACACTATAAATAGGTGGGGGTGTTTAGGGTTGATCACACCTCTCTTTACATTCTCTAATCTCTAAAACCGCTCTTTAACCGCTCAAAAACGCTCTCTAAACTCTCTCTAAACTCTAAAAAAAAGCATGGCAAGTTTTGGTATTGGTGGTTCCTCAAACGAAGTTACCGTTGTGGAAATTCGAGCAACAACGAGAAATCCGACAATTTGGTGCAATTACGATCTATGTTTGTTGTCAAACGGGAAGGAACGTGCTCGGTGCAAGATGTGTGGTGCGTTTTTGGGGAAAGATTCAAACACTAGTTTGAAAACGCATATGGAAAAATCTTTCCCGTCCTTGAAGGGAATTCAAAGTGAAGGTCAAGCCTCGATGACAAGCGAAGGAGGAATTTGGAACTTTGATCCAAATATTGTTCGAGTTCGAATGGCGAGGTTAGTGATTCAAGAAGGATTTCCATTCAACCACTTTGACAATCCGCTCTTGACAAGGATGATTCAAGAGACACTCCAACCACGTTATCATCAAGTAAGTCGCACAACCCTTAGACGAGATTGTAAAAAAATGTGGAAAAAAGCAAAAAAAGAATTAATTTTGGGTTTTGAAAATTTGGAAACCGGTGTAAACTTAACCACCGATGTTTGGTCGGCTCCACATGGTATACCCGATTCGTACCTTTGCGTTACCGCGCATTGGGTTGATCCCAATACGTGGCAAATGATGAAGCGTACAATCGCGTTTGACTTGTTTGAATATCCACACACCGGCGAAAATTTATTTTATATATTAGATGGTGTTATAACCGAATTTAAATTACAAAATAAACTTTTTTCAATGTCTTTTGATAATGCATCTAATAATACAAATGCGGTTCAAAAACTAAAAATTAAATATAAACCGGTTTGCAACGGCGTTTTTTTTCCATAGTCGATGTGTCGCACACATCATTAACTTGGCGGTGCAAGCCGGGCTTGCAATTGAAGAGGTTTCAAACTTAACATATACTTTTCGACTAATGCTTAAAGATATTTTTAGTAACAAAAAAGGATACCATGATTATATTAGATTTTGTCGTGAAACAAATAATCTTTGCTTAGGTCCGAATTGGGACGTCGAGACAAGATGGAACTCGACTTATACTATGTTTTATAGCGCTTTACGACAAAGAGAAACTTTAGAACTATTTCATAAAATGCTTGCCTCAAAACCTCGTCGTAAAATTCTAAAGTTTCCGTCTACGAATTAGGACATTTTAAAAGACGTAACCTAATTGCTTGAAGTTTTCAAAACCGCCACCACTTTTTTATCCGGTGTTTATTATCCCACAAGTCCATTAACTCTAAAACAAATATATTTAATGGCTAACAAGTTGTATGAACTTGAAAATAAAAGCCCTCTTTTTACAAAAAATGATAGAACCGATGAAAGAAAAATTAGTGAAATATTTTAAAGAAATGCCTCCCGTTATAACTTGCACCGCCGCGTTAAACCCTACCATAAATGTTTACGGGGTTGAAACTTTGATTGATAGAATTACTTACGCTTTGAATTTGGATAGTGAAGACATCCATTTTGCACAAGTCATAAAAACATATTTTAACAAATGTTTACAAGATTTATTTGATGTTTATTTACATAAATATGGTACAACTCCGACTCCACATGATACAATGGATACATCATCAAGTGGTAGCTCAAGAGATGTTAATTTGAATTTATATAACGAAATGTTAAATGAATTTAGTAAACGGGCTCGAGGTACCACCTCGAGTAGCGAACTCGGAAGGTATATTGGCACAAACTTTTTAGCGTTTATGCCTCCTACCGTTTTTGAGGAGTTTGATATTTTGGCTTGGTGGAAAAAAAACGAAGCTTCGTTTCCGATTCTTTCCGCCATGGCCCGTGATGTACTAACCGTCCAAGCTTCCACGGTAGCTTCGGAATCTGCGTTTTCTTTTAGTGGCAGGGTCTTATCGATACGAAGGACTAGACTCACCCCCCTAGCGATGGAAATGTGCATTTGCTTGAAGGACAATTTGGATGCGATGGATAGGATACAAGACCAAACTTCTCTCGAAGACGAAATTCAAGCCGAAGAAATCATACACAACAACGAGGTTGATCTTGGAATATCCGAACCAGTCACCGATGAAGAACTAGCCGAAGATGCAAGGCTACGAAGCTCTAGTTCCGAAGACAACGCACAAGAATAATCAATCATTATTCCAAAAAATAAAAATATATATTGTCATTTGTAATGTTTTAAAATTTTATAATTTTATCTTTTCATGTTTTTTAATTTCCGAACTTTCCAAATATTAATAAACGTTGAACTTTATATTTTCTATTTGTTATTTTTTTATATTAAAAATATAAAATTTATTTAATTTTTTTAATAAAAACCGGTTTACCACACAAACCGGTTTGTAACCAACCCTAACCGGTTTGACCAGTTAGTCATTCTCCACCTACGAAACTGGTTTAACCCGAACCGGTTTAGGCCTAAACCGGTTTTGACTTTTCGTTGACCAAACCGGTTCGGTTCGGGTTGAACCGGTTTGGGTTAAAAAACCGATTTGTGCACCACTAGTTACAAGGTGTACCATCAAACCGTGTAATATGTATACACAGTCCCCCGGACTGTGTGAAGTACCAAAATGTATACACTAACCCGCCAAGGTTCGTGTTAAGTAATTTATCGGTTTCCCAAATAAATGATCATGTTAGGTACTACCTTAGGCCTGTCGCGCAAGTTAATGATTGTACTAGACATGAACACATGTATGGTCACCAAGTTGTTTAAGACATAAAGAATAAAGACCATAGCATTAGAACAAAGGTATTGAATTGTGTATGTAATGTAATTGTAAACATGTTTCACCCCAAAAGTATAAAAAGGAAAAAGGGGCTATGTAAACTCACTTGAGTTGTGTACTAGTAGTGGGTAGCACCACACAAGGATGCAATTTAAAAACGCAAGAGTTTGCCTGTGAACCGTCTACGTATGGTCTAGAATTATAAGCATAATAATTAGGGACACATGGGATATTGTGACGATGACACGGAAGAGTGAACGTCCTAAGACGTACTAACGATTAAAGAGTAGACGAACTTGTCCACGGAAATAGAGGATTTTCTTAATATAATAATTATTAAGATAAATACGTTTCGTGTCGAACGTTTCTAATTACGAATAATATTCATAAATAAATATTTGTGTGTCGTACCACTTAAATTATGACTAGGAAAATAATATAACTATATATATTATTTTTAAGTTCGTAGGATTAATAAAATAATCATGTATGTGGCAAGGATAATAAATATATTTATTTTTATTCGGGGATACAAACGTGGGTAAATAATATAAATAATTATATTATTTAAGTTCGAAACGTTACACGAAGTTTATAAACGAGGTGAAAATAATATCTAAATATATATTATTTTTAATTGGGTCACGGGTTAAAAATAATAAAACCAAACCAAATGTACCCAGTAGGGTTAAAAATAATATAAATATATTATTTATTCGATGTCGTGGTTTGAAAAAAATATAAATATATTATTTTAAAAGTGAAAAAAATAATATGAAAATGGGTTATAAAATCAAACCCGAGCCTACGGATGTTTTACGGGTTCAAAACATTTTAATATATTATTATAATAATATGGGGATAGGTTTTTATAACTAAAATATAGTGAAAAAGTCCCAAAAAAATATATTGCAGGAGACCGGTTTCGAACCCGGGTCTCCTGCGCACAAGTCCATGATCTTAGCCACTCCGTCCGCTAGGGTCATCGCATACATGACCGGATAGGAATGGTTTTTAGCCTTAAGTCCCACGTGTTCTTACCCTTATGCGACCCTTACCCAACCCAGCCTCCATTCCTTCGATTTCAATAATGATTTGCAATAAGGTTTTAGGGGTTTTAATCATCAATCTAATTCGAATCTGTGGGTGTAATAAATCGTAAAATTATCAAGTCAAGATCCGTTTAATTTTCGTTTTAAAAACCAAAAACCCTAGGTTTGATTAAGAACCCAATTGGCTAATCCTAATAATGTTTGGGGTTGGATTCAAGGGGCTTTTGATGAATGATGGATGGCGAAACTGCCCAAATAATTAAATTTGATTGAAACTGTGTGTAGATTAGGGTTTGATTAAACCTAGATCGCGATGATCCCTAGAATTTGTTTATGTAGCCTGAATTGGTATAGGTGTGACATCCGGAATTTTTTTTTATTTTAATTTAATTTTCGGGACGAAAATTCTTTCAACTAGGGGATGATGTGACAATCCGAATTTTTTTGAGATTTATTTCATTAGTATTTTCAGTTAAATCTTAACCTCGTTAACTCAAATCTCAAACCCTAGGGACTATTTCTTCTAATATTTAAACTAGAACTGCAAGGACTAGTTATGATAATTGTTTAAACTCAATCTGTTGACCCTGAAAGTCAAAATTGAGAATTTTGAACCCTGTTTGACTTTGTAAAGTCAAACTCGTAGCATTTGGGTTCAAATTAGAATTCAAGAGTCAATTTTTATCCGATTTTGTAACGGATCAAACATGTTCCTAGCATTAACAGTCGTAACCTTCGGTTTAATCATCATCATTATCAAATTCAAACCCAATTATGGGCATTCAATCCGTAACCGTCAAACTCGTCCCTCTTCATCACCAATAAGCGTCAATTCATTATGTTACACTGAAATCGATCGTCTGTGCATCTGTATCTCTCATCACAGAAGCTCTTACGCACACCAATTTGGTCAGAGGAGTGGCCGGAATCATCGGAGAACAAGCTCGCGCAAGTCGGACTTGTTTTACTCGATTTCCATCATTTCGAATCGCATTCTGGTAATTGCCTTCATGTTTACTTTCGTATTTGTGCCTATATCAAAAGCCCTATAACAATTAGGGCTTAAACTATCAAATTCCTTACATTTGAATTCTAGGGTTCTTGCTTGGCCGGATTTAGTCGAACCCTATCCCCGACTCTGTTTAAATCAAATTAAAACGTTTCAGTAGATTCGAAATCATTCGTTTAACGATAACCCCATGTTAATTGAATCAATAAATATCGAATTTTTCATAATCCAGATTCCAGGGTTTGTTCATATGGCAAATTGGGGGTTTTAATCCTAACACCTACCTCAATCCAATTAAACTATATCAGTAGTTTCGCAAGGTTCTAATGTGTAAAAGCCCCATGATTTCATCGAGTTCTAACATCCAATTTGATCAATTTGATTAAGAGTTCGTACCAAAGGTTTTTGAGTTCTCAAAACAGGAAATTAACGATTCAAAACATGATCATTTTGCAATTAACTTCACCTACTGTTTCGCTAATACTCGATTAACAAAACCCCTAATCTATTTGGTTCGATCGAAGTCAAAATCGATGAGTTTGGGGGCTGGATTTGGTTCGGCTTCGATAGGGGGGAGAACACAAGAAACCAGCTTGCTAAAACCATTTCAGTTTGGGTTTATGATGCGATGGTCTAGCTGTTGAGATGGTTAAGGCTTTGTGCTCGTAGGGGAGAGACCCGGGTTCGAATCCCTCCCCACTGTTTTGTTTTTAAAACCATTTTCCAACTATTATTTTAATATTAAATCAAACCCTATATTATTATATTAATATATTGATGTATTTTGGCCCGGGAAACCACCCTTAGGCTCGAGTTTGGTTTGTAACCCACGTTTATTATTAAAACTCATTTATAAAATAATATATTTATATTATTTTCAACCCTAAACTCCTATTAAAATAATATATGTATATATATTATTTTCACAACGTTTATAAACGTTAGGTAACGTTTCAAGCTAGTAAATAATATATTTATATTATTACTCACGTTGTTATGATCCGGATAAAAATAATAGTTTTATTATTTTTGACACATAGTTAATTAACGTATTATTTCTCAAAGTTTAAAATAATATAGTAACTTATATTATTTTCCTAGACCGCTGTTGAAATGTATAATCACACGAATATATATATGTGTGTAACAATATTATTCGTAGTTAGAAACGTTCGACGCGAAACTCATTACCTTAATAAACGTATTAAGAAACTCTTGTTCCCATAGACACGTTCGCCTACTCATTGATCCTTAGAATGTGTTAAGACGTTCTAGTATTCCGTGTCGTCACAAATCGCATATGTCCCTAACTTATGTGTTTATAATTCTAGGGCATACGTAAGCCATACATGCTAACACTTGAGGTTCAAAATATCATACTTGTGTGATACTACCTACTACGCAACGCATGAGAGTTTCACGACCCCTTTTTACTCGTTTTCCTGTTGGGGGAGAAACATGTACACAAAACATCATACTTTTACTTGTTTTCCCGCGGGGGAGAAACAGGTGCGCAAACAAACATCATTTTACATGTTTTTCCCATTAGGGGAGAAAACATGACGCAATCTATTTTGATTATGGTACTTCATATGATATCACTATTGTGACTAAGCGTAACACACTATCATGAAAGTGCTCACACACTTCGGACCGTTAATATGGAATTAGCAAGGTAATTTTGGTAGTACTACTGGGTTTGACAAACCCCACCCGCGTTAGTCGCGCTAACTCGATTGGAGGTCGAACGGGTGAAATATTGACCTTAACACATTAGTCAGAGTTGATAGACCTGGCTGGAGGCAAACAAACAAATACACTGTCAGCTTCGGTTGCGAGCGCTTTAGTAAGACATGAACATAGGCTAGCTACTATAGATATGCATATTGAATGTACATAATCTGGCAAACACTCTCTTATTGCAAACTTGAAACCTGTGAACTCACCAACATTGTGTTGACACTTTTTCTTACATGTTTCTCAGGTCGCTAAGGCACGGGTTGCACATCTAGGGCATGTATGGAGTCCTACTGTCATTTCATTCATATGCAAACATTTGAGACAATTCAATTGCTCTTATTAAATTAAACTTGAGCGCATTTGTTTTGAGCAGTAATTATCTTGTTTAAACGCTTCCGTATTAACTCTGAACTTTTATGTTATGACATTTCAAGTCC
This sequence comes from Smallanthus sonchifolius, assembly GCA_023525975.1. Lineage (NCBI taxonomy): Eukaryota > Viridiplantae > Streptophyta > Magnoliopsida > Asterales > Asteraceae > Smallanthus > Smallanthus sonchifolius. The sequence continues at coordinate 19,874,755 of CM042033.1, forward strand.
CATATAGTGTCGTTTGATGTAACTAATGACTGAGATCCTGGTGTGTCACATTCCTAACGGTAAAACTCCGTTAGTGGATTTTGGGGGTGTGACAGATTGGTCTCAGAGCCATTGGTTATAGCGAACTAGGAATTGCATACTAGACTATAACCCACACACATTAGTTACACGACACAGACGCTCATACATGCTACACGTAGCATCTACACATACATTGCATTGCAGGCATGTTGACATCTTTCATATTACCCTCTACTGACGAGGAACAAGTCGTTCACATTGCATCATCATTCCCAGTGGTGACACTTGGGGAATCATCTGAACAACATCCACTCCCGTCCGAGGGCAGCGAGACGGAGCCTTCAGAGGAGTCACTCACACCACCATCATCTGTCGGGTTTGGTGGGCTTTCTCAAGTCCATGTTATGGACGATACTCAACAGTAGCACATGTCTCTTTAGGAGTTGGGATCGTCGGAGGCGAGTCCCTACTGTACCTACTAGCAATAATACGCCGAGTGAAGGCAGACCGTTGCATGAATTATTACAGAATCCGTTGACACGTAGATATCATCATTTTCTCGAGCCATGGACTTGCGTCTTTGGTCGATGTTCCGTTGAAGATAGATTGATCACAATGTTGAGAACGCATTTCTCATTGCATACTCAAACCCTATCCTGACTCAGTTGGAAGGACGACTATTTTTCTTTTTCCTGTAACTCGTATCCATGAATTAGTTTCACTTCTCGAAGTCGCATTTCATGTGCATGTTTGTTTCATGTGCATGTTCGCATCTACAATCCGCTGGATTGGACCCTCGTATTATGTTTCAACTTGAGGGAATGCTCGGATCGAACGATTCCTGACTACTTATCCTGATATGAGTCCTAGTTGATCAACTTATGGTTGATGACTAAAGCCTTTCGATGACTTATCATATCTAACAACACTCTGTACTCAGCAATGCAAACTAAAGGACATTATGACACAGGACAGGGAGAATTAGGGTGAGCATGCAAAGCAAATTATCATTACGGGTGCACAAGTAATAGTAAATTGAGGTGCATGTAAGTCCTGGTGAAACCTAGTGTGTGGATAAATGGTCCTAATCTGTGATTTACAAACTTAAGTTTCCACTGTCTGTAGAAATTCTCATAACCCACTCAATGACTAGTTGGTATCATTAAACCTATTCAACAGTTGATAGGCGCGACTATCAGGTTGAAAATGTTTACGGACACACTAAACTATCATCAATGGGATCCATCATTTTATCGAACTCATGTAAGAGTCTTAGTGAAATTAAGACACTCATCTAAACGTGATCACAAAAACCACCTTGATTGAAACTCTAATAGAATCTCATGGCAAACTTATCGACCCCAACTATGTAAGCGGAATTTGTGGAATTCTTTCTAAGCTAACACGTTATTCCTCACACTCTATGAATAAATTTCATTTGACTCTATTACTTTATCATGTGACTAATTCTTAGTCTAATTTGATTTATACCCCAGGACATCCAACTCTGTAAATGGACTTCTATAGAACCAAAGACTGATTGCTTCTAAATTATTCTAAGTACAAATTCTACTGATAGGCTTATCAGCAGCATTCAACACATGTTGCTGCTGATAGGCTTATCAGCAGCATTCAACACATGTTGCTGCTGATAGGCTTATCAACAGCATCATTCTCAATCTTGCTGCTGATAGCTGTGTTCCTTGAAGACAAATCGTTGCAGCTGACTATCAATGCCAAGCGTCACTGACAACTTTCAGCAAAAGCGACTGACACACTCAAAGCAGAAGGAACCTCAATGGTGCAACCAATGACGGACGACAATGCTCTTCTCCAGACATGCAGGCATTAATGCATAAAGAAGACGCTTCAATAAAGTTAACTAGGTTTAGACTAAACGTGTAATAGTTAGCTATATTCATCTGATCAACGGTTTGTGTTAGATCTGATACTTAGAATCAAGGGTCTGTCCTGATTCTAAGTTAGTATAAATACTGTGTAAACACTTCATTGTAAGAGTGCTTCTTCACTGAGTTTTCATTTGTAATCGTTTATTCACAAAGCTTAATACAACAGTGTTCTTACTAGTATTCATTCTGTTTACTCGATTATACTTGTGTAGTTGTTATTGTTTCCGCCAATCTCAACTAAGAACAGAACCATCTTGTACTTTAACGATCCTACAAGTGGTATCAGAGCTTTGGCTCAGATTAAACAAACTCAAACTTGTTTAATCACTTCTGGTTCTATTCTAAACTTTCTCTTTGATCAAGTCACCCAAAATCACAAAACAAAAATGGCACAAAGCAATGGTTTTGAAGACATCGGCAGCATCAACCGACCACCAAGGTTGGTATCTAGGGAAGACTACGACATGTGGAAAAATCGCATGGAAAGCTTCTTCTGTTATCAGGAGTACAGAATATGGAAATCCACCAGGGATGGACCATACACTCCCATGGTAGCCTCTGCTGACTCTGGAGGACCATCAGTCCCGAAGGAGCCCGCCAAGTACTTAGAAGAGGACAAAAAGAAGATGGAGGTGGACTTCAAGGCACTAGGAGCTATCCAAATGTGCCTTCCAAATGAAGTTTTTCATAACTTTAGAAGTTACAAAACTGCTAAGGAGTTATGGGAGGCTCTTGAGAAGATGTTTGCTGGCTCAGAAGAAGTCAAAGAAAACAGAAGGGACATCCTGAGCAGCAGTACGAAAACTTCGTCTGGAAAGAAGGTGAATCCCTAACTGTTTTATATAACAGATATACTTATCTTGTAGGTGAGTTGAAGTGCTCAAAAGTGAAGTTGGAAAATGAAGATATTCTCAAGAAATTCATCAGATCTCTACCTAGTTGCTGGACACTCTACACATTGTCCATCAGAAGAACTGAGAATCTGAAGACTCTTCAGATGACTGAGCTATTTGGTATGCTCAAAACCTATGAATTAGAAATGATTCAGGCCAAGGAAAGGAGCTCAAGCTACTAAACAGCCTTTACATCCAACACCACCTCGTCTGCTTTTCACTCTGAGCACTCAGGTCCTAGTACTAGCAACTACTATCCTCCCATAGTCACACATCCTCAAACTCCTACCTCCAAAACAAACACATCACCATTTCTTCTTGAAGCTCCTTCTCAAGCCTCAACCTCCGCTGCTTTTGTTTCTGAAAACTCAAGCAACATGTACTTTATCAAGGAGGATCTTGAGTGCTTCCATCCAGATGATCTAGAAGAAATGGATATACAACACTCCTATGCCATGCTCTCTGTAAGAGCAAAAAGGTTCTACTCTAGAACCGGAAGACCCATTCCAAGCAACAGCTCCAACACCAGAGTTGGCTTAGATAAAAGTAAATGGAGATGTTACAACTGTAACCAACTGGGTCATTTTGCTAGAGAATGCAAGGCACCTAGGGCAAACCCTGCTGAGGATCGAACAAGACAAAGTCAACCTAGACAACAGCAATAAGCTACTCCTCCAGATCAAACTGCAGCTTGTGCAGCTGTTGGAACATCTGACTTTGACTGGAGCTTCCAGTATGAAGATCTGCCTGCTAACAACCAAGCTCTTATGGCAGACACAACTGAGATACCGCCTCAGGTATATGAACATCTATGTTCCCAAGCCTGTATTGATAAGGTTTTAGGCTACAGAAAGCATAATCAAAACCTCATAGATCAAAATGAAGAGTTTCATCAAATGAAATCTGAATTCAAAAAGGTCGAAGACAGTTACAAAGAAAAAATTAACTGCCTAAAGAAAGAAATTTCATCATTAAAACATGAACAAACCAATCTTGAAACTCAGATTGATGATCTACTGGCTAGATTAAAATCTACCAGAGCAGAATTGGCAGAACAAAAGGTTCATGTCGACAAATATGAATTTGCATCCAAAAAGCTGCAAAGGCTTTTGGATGCTCAAATTCATGAAAAGGTAAAAACTGGTCTGGGGTATCATACTGAACAATATCAAGCCGTTGCACCTCCTGCTGACTACGTTGCCATCCATGAACCAAGCTTCAATCTTGCAAATCTTGATATAGCTAACAGAAATCTTGATCCTGCTAAGGATGAACCTTTGGTACAAGAATGCACTACCTCATCAGAGTCTGATTCAACTTGCTCAGACTCCACTGAAACAAGTGAAGCTTCCTATTTGGTACAAGAATCCACTACTTCATCTCCTCCTGCCCCTAAAGTCATTCTGACTAAAGATGAAGTCCCCATTATCCATTCAGCACCAGTACCAGCCATTTCAGTACCAATTCCTACACCATTCAAACAAATCAAAATTAGCTATCCTCCAGAAGGTAGGAAGCTAAATACTGAAAAGGGTCAGTCCTCATCTTCAGTCCAGCCAAGGCAGGTGTTTAACATATGTCATGCGCCTGGAGAAAGGGTTCCATATGTTCAAAAGACATTGGAAGAAGCTACTTTTGAGCACAACAAAGCTCACCCTTGGAATTTCAAAGACCTTTTCAAAAGAAAGGATTATGTGTATCTTTCAAGGGATAAACTGGCAAAATCATGTTTTGTCTGTGGAAAACATAACCACACTGCCAGCACCTGCTTCTACTACCTTCAGCAGCAAAGAAACCTCGAGCAACATGCTTTTGAGAAGACAAAGAAGAACAAGCAGGTAAGAAGTTTTGAAGCTAAGACAACTCAATTCAGAAAATCTCTTTCTCCACCAAGGGAACAATTGTCAAAACCTCAACAATCTTGCATCATCTGTGGAGAATCTGACCACTTTGCTGCAAATTGTAAGTCTAATCCTTTCAATCAGATTCTTCTTTCAATCAGAAATATACAAAAGCCTATCAGCAAGGTGAAGAAGGATAAGCATACATCTGTTTCTAAGGCATCAGCAACCAAAATAACTGCTGTTGATCGAGTAAAGCCCAAGCAACCAAAAGGAAAGCCTTCAGTAGCAACAAAGTCTGCAGCTGCTCAAGTAAAACCATCAGCAGCAACAAAATCTGCTGATAAGCCAAAATCCTCAGATACAACATCTGCTGCTGAAAAGACAAAGAGAGCTGGAAAACCACCAACTCAACAATGGAAGGTAAAGAAACCACCAAGCATCATCATCAGTTCAGTTGAGTGCGTCTATCCTTTGTTGTAAATATGTATGTCTTACGTTGTAAATAAAAGTTATAACTCAGCAGCATCCTTTTGGTTGCTGACAGGTCTGATCTTCAGCAGCAAAGAATTTGTCCCTGACTGCTTTAATTTATCAGAAGGAACAAGTTTCCTGCGGATAGCTTTAAGGCTGTCAGCAGCAACATCCTTGCTGCAGATCATTGCATCTATCAGCAGTAATTAAGTTTGCTGCTGACAAACTTAACCTTCCGCAGCAACCAAAATTGCAGCGGACAAGCTTATTCATCCACAGCAACCAAGTTTGCTGCTGATGAGTAAACTTAAGTCCAAATTAATCTTTACCCGCTGTAAAAGAAATTAACGTCAGTCTTTACCATGACTGCCTCGGTGTATTACAGCTGTAACAATAAAAAGTAAATAAGGTTGTACCGTACAAGTCATTTTGCTTTTTCTCTCCTCTGCCGTTATAAGAACAAATCAAATTTTCTTTACCACCTCTTCACATTCAATTCAACCCTAAGTCCCCACCACATTCAAAGCTCTCCATATTCTCCATATTCTCAAGTCTCCACCATACTCAAACCATCCCTCCAAAATCAAACGGCTATGGCAGATATCAACAACCCATATGACAAGTTTTCCCCATACCATAACCTAACAGCATACCTCACCAAAGGAAAGAAATCTGAAGGATTTGACGATATGATCGATTTCTTATGTCGATCAAAGATATACTTTGCACTCACCACCAACCCTACCATATATATCCCTCATATGGAGGATTTCTGGAGTACCACCGTCTACTCTACCGAACAGGGAATTCCCCAAATCAAAGCCAAAGTAGACGGCAAGGATATCACCATCTTGGAAGCCACACTCAGAAAACATCTTAAGCTTCAAGATGAGGGAGCAGCGATCTCATACTCGAAGGACGAATATATGAGAACCTTTGTCTCCATTGGATACACTGGAAATCAGACCGAGCATACGATCGAGAAGGCGCTGATGGGCCCTCCATGGAAGTATCTCTGCCACACTCTTCTCCAATGCATATCTCAGAAGAGGAGTGAATGGCATCAGGTGACACTTGCCTCCGCCTTCCATGGTATGGTCACTAACCAAGGCTTCAACTTTGCACACCTCATCTTTGAAGGTTTGAGATATAACCTTCAAGAGGGTGCAAAGCAGCAATTCTTTATGTACCCAAGATTCTTGCAGGAAGTTTTCAGTCAAGAACTAAAAGAACTTTCAAAACCTACAAGAATCTACATCATGTTGGGTCATAAAAATAACATTTTTCAAAGCAAGAGGACTGTTTCCAAAAAGTTCTCGGGGGTCAATGTTCTATTGTTATCTACAATGCTGAACATGCAAAGAACCCCGGGTGACAGTTCAGCAATCCCAGCTGATACTGATCCCACACCCTCCACCTCACATCCTGAACAACAATCTGCTTCTACCATTCGAACCCCTGTGCATACTACTAAGGATGCACAGGCACAAAAATTACTTACACCTCTTTTGGATGTTATCGTTCAACCGGAACACAGGGCCCCGGTTGCAACAACTTATACTAGAAAAAGAGGTAAGAGAACTCCTTCTTCTCTCGCCTCTAAGGCCCTAACCCAACCTAACAGCCCTCACTCAGAATCCCAACATTCTGGTGAGAATATCATAAGGGAAAGCCACATTATTAGGGAGACCTCTTTGGATGTCTCTCTATTAGGATCAGGATCACTTCCCGGATCTATAGAACAGCCCCCTGAGCCCTTACTTTCTTTTCTGAACTTAAGTGTTGAGGAACCTGATCAAGATGATGTACCTTCTCCAACTACCACCATCTCGGAGGTACTGATTGATCTTGCTTCCAACACACCCATCCCAAGTTCTTCTACCCTGAAGGTCCACTCTAGGAGTTATGACAAACTGGATGTGGAAGAGGCTGTCACTACTGCTAGTCCATCAAATGACCAGAAGGACAGTGACAACATTGCTAAGACCTCAACCACGGCAACTCACAATGAGGATGCTTCCTTGGAAACTCCCCTCACTGAGAGGAATCCCAGGCGCCAAGAAACCATGGGTGATGGGGATGAAGAGGCTAGGCCTAAGGCCCCATCTGGATCCAAGGATTCCACAACTGTGGATGAGGACAGACTGAAACTTCATAACCTGGAATTGACGGCCAGGGTGGCTATGCTAGAGGTTGAAGTGTCCAAACTAAGACACCAAGTCTCTATGCATGCAGCCCATCAATGCCCAACTGTACCTTCTCCCTCTCTTGTATTTCTGGGCACCCAAACTGATGCTTATTTGTCCACTGATGCAACCAAAAAGTAGGAGATGGTCCCAATGGAGGAAGACACAGACAGTCTTGACGACTGGATTCAAGAGCAGGCTGTTTTTCAAAGTACACTTTTCAAGCCAGCTTTTGTACAGGTCCATGACTTGCCTGCTTCAGATAACGAAGAAGAAGAAGAAACAACTGAAGACTGGAGGTTAGTCGTCAGGGCTATTGACGAGGTGCTGAATGAAGCTGAAGACAAAGAACAAAAATATATAGCCTTCAGCATCCTCCCTGAAGCAGCAGCCATCATAAGTCAATCCATTACCCCCCAACTCTTTCAAACTTCACAGAAGCTAGAATTTGACTCCATTCTAGCTTGGGGGTATGATGGATCAGTTGATAGATTTTGGATTGGATGGGAGTTTAGTGGAGTAGAAGAGCTAAACTGGAACTCTCTCAATGCCCTCCAAGTTCTACAACTGTATTTAACTAACTGCATCAACACTTCATCAGATCTCTCAGCAGAACTTGCCATTGGCAGGTTCTATGACTTGATGGAGGATAATCTACCCAACTTCGAAAGACTCATACAAACAGAAAAATGGGTAGCTTATCCTGAATCTTCGGCAGCAGAAAGAAGACTGACTCATAGAAGACTTGAAATTATAAGGAGCAGTCTTCTCACTAAAGAAGAAGTTTGCTGCTTAAGAAGATTTATGTACTCCTTCATTGTCAAAGACTTATATGTGCTAGGATGGATAAGCACTAAGTCTCTTGACCACACCTTCTTACTGAGCAACGGCTCCTCTCTCACCATCAACACCAGGAACATCCTGTCACTTCCTACAGACTTTCTCTACAAGATCTTTCAACTCAGGGCAAATATCTGCAATGTCAACTCCCTTGAAAGCCAGGCAATGATAGCTACTGTCAGAGCCCATCTTGAACAAGAAGGAAGAATTACTGAGGAAGTATATGTGTCAAACTCTGACACTGATACTGACTCAGCTTCCCCTCGAGTAGACATCTTTGCTACAGCATATGAGTCAAGATCAACTATCAAAGAAATGTTGAAAGAATTCACAGGTCCTGAGTGTAAAACGGATGAAGCCAATGACCTTCCCCTATTCACCTCTCAATGTACCAATGAAGCTGAGGCTGAGATCCCAATAGCAGCACCATCATCTGCCGTTGTGGTCAGTGTAGCCGAAGCAGAGGCATCCAATAAAAACAAGGGAAAGGGAATTATGACAGATGAAGACGAAGAGAGATTGCTAAAAGAGAAAAGAGAAAGGGAAGAGAAGAGAAGAAGAATAGAAGAAGAGGAGATGGCTGACATTAAAAAGGCTCAAGAAAGAAAAACAGCCATTCTCCTCAGAGAACAAACAATCCCGCTGTATGCTAGACAGCTGGATGAACTGAAAAGAAAGATTCCTACAGTTGACCAGATTGAAGAAGATGCAGCTCTTGCTCTTCAACTGCGGGAACAATTTAACAGAGAAGAAGAAGAAAGAAGAAGCTAAGTTCAGAATAACCGATTCTGAACTAGCCAAAGAAATGAGGGAGGAGTGGGTAAAGGCTCTAGTTTCTCAAGGTGAAGATGTAGACTACCTTGAGAAACTATCGAATAAAGAAGTCTACAGAGCCTTCATGGGTCAGCAAGGTCAATTGGCAAAGAAGAAACAGGCTGAAGAAGAAGAAAAAGCCAAACAAAAGTCCAAAAAGACCATTGCCTTTAATAAACAGACCCATGAAGAAAGGAAGGTCATGATTGACTTCCTTAAGGCTAGACGAGAGAATGGAAAGAGACTAGGTCCCATGATCTTCATGAACCTACAAGCCCTCTACTTCAAAGTCAAGAAGGATGAGGAAGAAAGATTGGGGAAGAAGGGCTCCAAGAAAAGGGTATCTATTCAGGAAGAAGAAGAAACAAAAGCAAAGAAACCCAAGCCTTCTCCCTCATCTACCTCTTCCTCAGTCCAACAACCTTCCTCTCTCCTCCCCAAACCTTCCACTCCTCCACCCAAAAAGTCCAAACCATTCCACCCAGCTCCCACTCATCAACAGCCTCCCTTGAAAAAATCCAAACCCACACCTATACCAGAAGACTCTAGAGACATAGCTGATTGGGTCTATAATCCATAGGATCAAAGGTTTGAGATCTTCAGGGGGAGAACTGAAAGAAGAAGATCTATCCATAGATCTGTTGATGAAGTTCTGCAATTGCCAGATTCAGATCTTGGCAGAATTTTGGAGCTGAGTAAAGCTCATGAGCCTGCAAATGAGGGTGGGAAACTTCTGGTGCTAGCCATCAAACACTACTTCAACCCTAGCAAAGATGTGATCATTGACATCAAACCACTCAAGTCCCACTCTCCATTTGTAAGTTGGTCCTATAATGCTGATTTGGACGAGTTCACTTTAACTGATGTAAGGAAGCAGAAGATGAGATGTTCAAGCAAAACAATCTACAAAATGCCACATAAAGACATCAAGACTCTGTCTGTACTTCCACTGAATAATCCCAGCAAGGGTCCAAGAGGCTATGAAGTTGAAAGGATAGTCAGCCACATGCAAAAGCTTCAGCAGCAAAGTGATTAGAAGAATTTTGGTCGCATCGGTCTAGGGGGAGTTTGTAGAACCAAAGACTGATTGCTTCTAAATTATTCTAAGTACAAATGCTACTGATAGGCTTATCAGCAGCATTCAACACATGTTGCTGCTGATAGGCTTATCAGCAGCATTCAACACATGTTGCTGCTGATAGGCTTATCGGCAGCATCATTCTCAATCTTGCTGCTGATAGCTGTGTTCCTTGAAGACAAATCGTTGCAGCTGACTATCCATGCCAAGCGTCACTGACAACTTTCAGCAAAAGCGACTGACACACTCAAAGCAGAAGGAACCTCAATGGTTCAACCAATGACGGACGACAATGCTCTTCTCCAATCATGCAGGCATTAATGCATAAAGAAGACGCTTCAATAAAGTTAAGTAGGTTTAGACTAAACGTGTAATAGTTAGCTATATTCATCTGATCAACGGTCTGTGTTAGATCTGATACTTAGAATCAAGGGTCTGTCCTGATTCTAAGTTAGTATAAATACTGTGTAAACACTTCATTGTAAGAGTGCTTCTTCACTGTGTTTTCATTTGTAATCGTTTATTCACAAAACTTAATACAACAGTGTTCTTACTAGTATTCATTCTGTTTACTCGATTATACTTGTGTAGTTGTTATTGTTTCCGCCAATCTCAACTAAGAACAGAACCATCTTGTACTTTAACGATACTACAAGTGGTATCAGAGCTTTGGCTCAGATTAAACAAACTCAAACTTGTTTAATCACTTCTGGTCGTGACAAAATTGTTCGCATTCCTCTCCCGAGTGGAGAAACCCTTCTGTCCAAGGCGAAAGGATTGGTGCTGTCGTAGGCATCATATCCTTCATGAAAGCACATAAGTACTTACGTAAAGGGCATACTGCTATTCTGGCTCTTGTCACCGAGCAACAATCCGAAGAAAAGAAGATTGATGACATTCCAATCGTTCGTAACTTTCTGGAAGTAATTCCTGAATACCTGTCTGGTCTTTCACCTCACCGTCAAATAGAATTCCAAATCGATCTAGCACCCGGAGCAGCACCGATTACTCGGGCACCGTACATACTTCTACCTAATGAGTTACAACAGTTATCTACACAACTGCCACAGTTGTTAGGTAAGATATTTATCAGACCTAGCTCATCACCATGGGGAGCTCCAGTCTTATTCGTCAGGAAGAAGGACGGAACTTTCCGCATGTGCATCGACTATCGTGAGCTAAATAAAGTGACGATCAAGAACCATTATCCTCTACCTTGCATCGACAATCTATTTGATCAACTCCAAGGGTCAAGCTTCTATTCCAAGATAGATCTTAGATCCGGTTACCATCAACTGAGAGTCCGAGAGGAGGACATCTCAAAGACGACATTCAGGACTAGGTATGGTCACTACGGGTTCATGGTCATGCCATTCGGACTAACCAACGCAACCGCAGTGTTCGTGGACCTCATGAATCGTGTGTGTAAACCTCACCTAGATCAGTTCGTCATTGCTTTTATCAACGACTTCCTCATCTATTCAAAGAATAAAGAAGAACATGAGGAACGTCTTCGTTTGATCCTGGAATTGCTAAGGAAAGAACAACTATATGCTAAACTCTCTAAGGGCGAATTTTGGATTCGTGAAGTGCAATTCCTAGGACATGTAGTCAAAGAGAAAGCAATACATGTCGATCCATCCAAGATAGAAGCTATCAAGAATTGGGCGACACCGATAACTCCGACAGAGGTGCGATAATTTTTTGGGACTAGCAGGTTATTATCGTCGTTTCATTGAGGGATTCTCCAAGATTGCTCAACCCCTCGCCGTTCTAACTCAAAAGGGTAAACCCTACGACTAGGGTGACACCCAGGAGTCTGCATTTCAATTGCTCAAACAAAATCTCTGCAGTGCACCTATCCTATCTCTGCCAGAGGGAACGGATGATTTTGTGGTATACTGTGATGCATCCATTCGAGGTCTTGGCTGTGTATTAAGGCAACGTGAGTAGGTCATTGCATATGCTTCTCGTCAACTGTAAATCCATGAGAAAAACTACACGACCCATGACTTAGAATTGGGAGCTGTGGTATTTGCACTCAAGATATGGAGACATTATGTGTACGGTACCAAATGCACAATTTACACCGATCACAAGGGTCTTCAGCATATCTTTTAACAGAAAGAGCTGAACATGCGACAACGATGTTGGGTTGAACCTTTAAACAAATATGACTGTGCAATCAGATATCACCCAGGGAAGGTTAATCTGGTAGCCGATGCCCTGAGCCGTAAGGAAACAAAACCCAAGCGAGTCCGAGCACTACAACTTACCATTCACACCGGATTACCTAACAAAATCCGAAGTGCTCAGCTCGAAGCCCTAAAAGAGTAAAACCTACCGTTGGAAGGTACATGTGGTATGGAAGAACAACTCGAAGTTAAATCAGACGGTCTTCGCTACTTCACAGAGCGAATATAAATTCCAGTGTATGGGAACTTAAGGGAACTAGTTATGGATGAAGCTCATAAATCCTGATACTCTAATCATCCTGGTTCTGAAAAAATGTACCATGACCTTAAAGTGTTATATTGGTGGCCGAAGATGAAAGCCGATATAGCCACCTATGTGAACAAGTGCCTGAATTGCGTAAAGGCCACCTATTTGAAGGATGTAGTCTCTCGGCACGGTGTGCCAATCTCTATCATTTCGGATCGTGACGTTCGATTCACATCACATTTCTGGCAATCTCTACAAAAAGCTTTAGGTACGCGTCTAGACATGAGTACGGCGTATCATCCTCAAACTGATGGTCAAACGGAACGTACCATTCAAACCTTAGAGGACATGCTGCGAGCATGTGTGATTGATTTCGGTAACACTTGGGAGTCTCACTTACCTTTAGTGGAGTCCTCCTAGAACAACAATTATCAAACTAGTATCAAGGCAGCACCATTCGAGGCATTGTACGGACGTAAATGCCGATCTTCGATCTGTTGGGCTGAAGTTGGGGATAACCAAATTACAGGTCCCGAACTTGTATTCAAAATCTCTGAAAAGATCGTTCAATTTCGAAACCGCATCGCGGCAGCTCGTGATCGTCAAAAGAACTATGCCGATAAGCGTCGTAAACCATTAGAATTTCTAGTAGGGGATATGGTCTTGTTAAAAGTCTCACCTTGGAAGGGTGTCATTCGTTTTGGGAAACGAGGCAAGCTGAATCCTCATTATGTTGAACCATTCAAAATAGTGAAGAGAATCGGCCCAGTAGCATATCAAATGGACCTACCTGAAGGACTTAGTGGTGTACACAACGTCTTTCACGTCTCAAACTTGAATAAATGTCTGGCAGACGAGTCACTCGCGGTTCCTCTTAAGGAACTACACATTGATGAACAGTTGCGTTTCATTGAAGAACCTGTGGAAATCATGGATAGGGAAGTCAAAACGCTTAAGCGTAGTAAAATCCCTATTGTCAAAGTCCCTTGGAACTCGAAACACGGACCGGAATTCACATGGGAGCGTGAGGATCAGATGATGCGCAAGTATCCTCACCTATTCAAGCACTCCACGTCAAAATCTTAAGGTACTATTTTAATTTTCGGGACGAAAATTCTTTCAACTAGGGGATGATGTGACATCCGGAAATTTTTTTTATTTTAATTTAACTTTCGGGACGAAAATTCTTTCAACTAAGGGATGATGTGACAATCCGAATTTTTTTGAGATTTATTTCATTAGTATTTTCAGTTAACTCTTAACCCCGTTAACTTAAATCTCAAACCCTAGGGATTATTTCTTCTAATATTTAAACTAGAACTGCAAGGACTAGTTATGATAATTGTCCAAACTCAATCAGTTGACCCTGAAAGTCAAAATTGAGAATTTTGAACCCTGTTTGACTTTGTAAAGTCAAACTCGTAGCATTTGGGTTCAAATTCGAATTCAAGAGTCAATTTTTATCCAATTTTGTAACGGATCAAACATGTTCCTAGCATTAACAGTCGTAACCTTCGGTTTAATTATCATCATTATCGAATTCAAACCCAATTATGGGCATTCAATCTGTAACCGTCGAACTCGTCCCTCTTCATCACCAATACGCATCAATTCATTCTGTTACACTAAAATAGATCACCTGCGCATCTCTATCTCTCATCACAGAAGCTCTTATGCTCACCAATTTGGTCGGAGGAGTGGCCGGAATCATCGGGGAACAAGTTCGCGCAAGTCGGACTTGTTTTACTTGATCTTCATCATTTCTAATCGCATTCTGGTAATTTCCTTCATGTTTACTTTGGTTTTTGTGCCTAGATCAAAAGCCCTATAACAATTAGGGCTTAAACTATCGAATTCCTTGCATTCGAATTCTAGGGTTCTTGCTTGGCCGGATTTAGTCGAACCCTATCCCCGACTCTGTTTAAATCAAATTAAAACATTTCAGTAGATTCGAAATCATTCGTTTAACGATAACCCCATGTTAATTGAATCAATAAATATCAATTTTTTTATAATCCAGATTCTAGGGTTTGTTCATATGGCAAATTGGGGGTTTTGATCCTAACACCTACCTCAATCCAATTAAACTATATCAGTAGTTTCGCAAGGTTCTAATGTGTAAAAGCCCCATGATTTCATCGAGTTCTAACATCCAATTTGATTCTGAGTTCGTACCAAAGGTTTTTGAGTTCTAAAAACAGGAAATTAACGATTCAAAACATGATCATTTTGCAATTAACTTCACCTACTGTTTCGCTAATACTCGATTAACAAAACCCCTAATCTATTTGGTTCGATCGAAGTCAAAATCGATGAGTTTGGGGGCTGGATTTGGTTCGGCTTGGATAGGGGAGAGAACACAAGAAACCAGCTTGCTAAAACCATTTCAGTTTGGGTTTAGGATGCGATGGTCTAGCTGTTGAGATGGTTAAAGCTTTGTGCTCGTAGGGGAGAGACCCGGGTTCTAATCCCTCCCCATTGTTTTGTTTTTAAAACCATTTTCCAACTATTATTTTAATATTAAATCAAACCCTATATTATTATATTAATATATTGATGTATTTTGGCCCGGGAAACCACTAGTAGGCTTGAGTTTGGTTTTGTAACCCACGTTTATTATTAAAACTCGTTTATAAAATAATATATTTATATTATTTTCAACCCTAAACTCCTATTAAAATAATATATGTATATATATTATTTTCACCACGTTCATAAACGTTAGGTAACGTTTCAAGCTAGTAAATAATATATTTATATTATTACTCACGTTGTTATGATCCGGATAAAAATAATAGTTTTATTATTTTTGACACATAGTTAATTAACATATTATTTCTCAAAGTTTAAAATAATAAAGTAACTTATATTATTTTCCTAGACCGTTGTTGAAATGTATAATCACACGAATATATATATATGTGTGTAACAATATTATTCGTAGTTAGAAACGTTCAACGCGAAACTCATTACCTTAATAAACGTATTAAGAAACTCTTGTTCCCATAGACACGTTCGCCTACTCATTGATCCTTAGAATGTGTTAAGACGTTCTAGTATTCCGTGTCGTCACAAATCCCATATGTCCCTAACTTATGTGTTTATAATTCTAGGACATACGTAAGCCGTACAGGCTAACACTTGAGGTTCAAAATATCATACATGTGTGATACTACCTACTCCGCAACGCAGGTGAGTTTCACGGCCTCTTTTTACTCGTTTTCCTATTGGGGGAGAAACATGTACACAAAACATCATACTTTTACTTGTTTTCCCATGGGGGAGAAACAAGTGCGCAAACAAACATCATTTTACATGTTTTTCCCGTTGGGGGAGAAAACATAACGCAAACTATTTTGATTATGGTACTTCATATGATATCACTATTGAGACTAAGCGTAACAAACTATCATGAAGGTCCTCACACACTTCGGACCGTTAATATGGAATTAGCGAGGTAATTTTGGTAGTACTACTGGGTTTGACAAACCCCACCCGTGTTAGTCGCGCTAACTCGATTGGAGGTCGAACGGGTGAAATATTGACCTTAACACATTAGTCAGAGTTGATAGACTTGGCTGGAGGCAAACAAACAAACACACTATCAGCTTCGGTTGTGAGCGCTTTAGTAAGACATGAACATAGGCTAGCTACCTATAGATATGCATATTGAATGTACATAATCTGGCAAACACTCTCTTATTGCAAACTTGAAACCTGTGAACTCACCAACCTTGTGTTGACACTTTTTCTTACATGTTTCTCAGGTCGCTAAGGCACGGGTTGCACATCTAGGGCATGCATGGAGTCTTACTGTCATTTCATTCATATGCAAACATTTGAGACAATTCACTTGCTCTTATTAAATTAAACTTCAACGCATTTGTTTTGCGCAGTAATTATCTTGTTTAAACGCTTTCGTATTAACTCTGAACTTTTATGTTATGAGATTTCAAGTCCCATATAGTGTCGTTTGATGTAACTAATGACTGAGATCCTGTTGTGTCACATTCCTAACGGTAAAACTCTGTTAGTGGATTTTCGGGGTGTGACAATAGGGCTTTTAATCAAGATACTGACACGAAGTTAAGGATGTGTTTGATTACCAGAATGGAGATGGAATTGATGGTGTACGACTAGATGGACCTCCGGCTTCTACGAGTTGGACTTCGGCGACGCAGGCTTCGACTCCGGCTTGGTTAGGATGTGCAAAAGCTTGATAGTGGTTCGTTTGAGGTGTGCAGAGGTTCGATTTCAGGAATCCCAGGCGCCAAGAAACCATGGGTGATGGGGATGAAGAGGCTAGGCCTAAGGCCCCATCTGGATCCAAGGATTCCATAACTGTGGATGAGGACAGACTGAAACTTCATAACCTGGAATTGACGGCCAGGGTGGCCATGCTAGCGGTTGAAGTGTCCAAACTAAGACACCAAGTCTCTATGCATGCAGCCCATCAATGCCCAACTGTACCTTCTCCCTCTCTTGTATCTGTGGGCACCCAAACTGATGCTTATTTGTCCACTGATGCAACCAAAAAGTGGGAGATGGTCCCAATGGAGGAAGACACAGACAGTCTTGACGACTGGATTCAAGAGCAGGCTGTTTTTCAAAGTACACTTTTCAAGCCAGCTTTTGTACAGGTCCATGACTTGCCAGCTTCAGATAACGAAGAAGAAGAAGAAGAAACAACTGAAGACTGGAGGTTAGTCGTCAGGGCTATTGACGAGGTGCTGAATGAAGCTGAAGACAAAGAACAAAAATATACAGCCTTCAGCATCCTCCCTGAAGCAGCAGCCATCATAAGTCAATCCATTACCCCCCAACTCTTTCAAACTTCATAGAAGCTAGAATTTGACTCCATTCTAGCTTAGGGGTATGATGGATCAGCTGAGAGATTTTGGATTGGATGGGAGTTTAGTGGAGTAGAAGAGCTAAACTGGAACTCTCTCAATGCCCTCCAAGTTCTACAACTGTATTTAACTAACTGCATCAACACTTCATCAGATCTCTCAGCAGAACTTGCCATTGGCAGGTTCTATGACTTGATGGAGGATAATCTACCCAACTTCGAAAGACTCATACAAACAGAAAAATGGGTAGCTTATCCTGAATCTTCGGCAGCAGAAAGAAGACTGACTCATAGAAGACTTGAAATTATAAGGAGCAGTCTTCTCACTAAAGAAGAAGTTTGCTGCTGAAGAAGATTTCTGTATTCTTCATTGTCAAAGACTTAGATGTGCTGGGATGGATAAGCACTAAGTCTCTTGACCACACCTTCTTACTGAGCAACGGCTCCTCTCTCACCATCAACACCAGGAACATCCTGTCACTTCCTACAGACTTTCTCTACAAGATCTTTCAACTCAGGGCAAATATCTGCAATGTCAACTCCCTTGAAAGCCAGGCAATGATAGCTACTGTCAGAGCCCATCTTGAACAAGAAGGAAGAATTACTGAGGAAGTATATGTGTCAAACTCTGACACTGATACTGACTCAGCTTCCCCTCGAGTAGACATCTTTGCTACAGCATATGAGTCAAGATCAACTATCAAAGAAATGTTGAAAGAATTCACAGGTCCTGAGTGCAAAACGGATGAAGCCAATGACCTTCCCCTATTCACCTCTCAATGTACCAATTAAGCTGAGGCTGAGATCCCAATAGCAGCACCATCATCTGCTGTTGTGGTCAGTGAAGCCGAAGCAGAGGCATCTAATAAAAACAAGGGAAAGGGAATTATGACAGATGAAGATGAAGAGAGATTGCTAAAAGGGAAAAGAGAAAGGAAATAGAAGAGAAGAAGAAGAGAATAAGAGGAGATGACTGACATTAAAAAGGCTCAAGAAAGAAAAACAGTCATTCTCCTCAGAGAACAAACCATCCAGCTGTATGCTAGACAGCTGGATGAACTGAAAAGAAAGATTCCTGCAGTTGACCAGATTGAAGAAGATGCAGCTCTTGCTCTTCAACTGCAGGAACAATTTAACAGAGAAGAAGAAGAAAGAAGAAGCTAAGTTCAGAATAACCGATTCTGAACTAGCCAAAGAAATGAGGGAGGAGTGGGTAAAGGCTCTAGTTTCTCAAGGTGAAGATGTAGACTACCTTGAGAAACTATCGAATAAAGAAGTCTACAGAGCCTTCATGGGTCAGCAAGGTCAATTGGCAAAGAAGAAACAGGCTGAAGAAGAAGAAAAAGCCAAACAAAAGTCCAAAAAGACCATTGCCTTTAATAAACGGACCCATGAAGAAAGGAAGGTCATGATTGACTTCCTTAAGGCTAGACGAGAGAATGGAAAGAGACTAGGTCCCATGAACTTCATGAACCTACAAGCCCTCTACTTCAAAGTCAAGAAGGATGAGGAAGAAAGATTGGGGAAGAAGGGCTCCAAGAAAAGGGTATCTATTCAGGAAGAAGAAGAAGAAACAAAAGCAAAGAAACCCAAGCCTTCTCCCTCATCTACCTCTTCCTCAGTCCAACAACCTTCCTCTCTCCTCCCCAAACCTTCCACTCCTCCACCCAAAAAGTCCAAACCATTCCACACAGCTCCCACTCATCAACAGCCTCCCTTTAAGAAATCCAAACCCACACCTATACCAGAAGACTCTAGAGACATAGCTGATTGGGTCTATAATCCACAGGATTAAAGGTTTGAGATCTTCAGGGGGAGAACTGAAAGAAGAAGATCTATCCACAGATCTGTTGATGAAGTTCTGCAATTGCCAGATTCAGATCTTTGCAGAATTTTGGAGCTGAGTAAAGCTCATGAGCCTGCAAATGAGGGTGGGAAACTTCTGGTGCTAGCCATCAAACACTACTTCAACCCTAGCAAAGATGTGATCATTGACATCAAACCACTCAAGTCCCACTCTCCATTTGTAAGTTGGTCCTATAATGCTGATTTGGACGAGTTCACTTTAACTGATGTAAGGAAGCAGAAGATGAGATGTTCAAGCAAAACAATCTACAAAATGCCACATAAAGACATCAAGACTCTGTCTGCACTTCCACTGAACAATCCCAGCAAGGATCCAAGAGGCTATGAAGTTGAAAGGATAGTCAGCCACATGCAAAAGCTTCAGCAGCAAAGTGATTAGAAGAATTTTGGTCGCATCATTCTAGGGGGAGTTTGTAGAACCAAAGACTGATTGCTTCTAAATTATTCTAAGTACAAATGCTACTGATAGGCTTATCAGCAGCATTCAACACATGTTGCTGCTGATAGGCTTATCAGCAGCATTCAACACATGTTGCTGCTGATAGGCTTATCAGCAGCATCATTCTCAATCTTGCTGCTGATAGCTGTGTTCCTTGAAGACAAATCGTTGCAGCTGACTATCCATGCCAAGCGTCACTGACAACTTTCTGCAAAAGCGACTGACACACTCAAAGCAGAAGGAACCTCAATGGTTCAACCAATGACGGACGACAATGCTCTTCTCCAATCATGCAGGAATTAATGCATAAAGAAGACGCTTCAATAAAGTTAAGTAGGTTTAGACTAAACGTGTAATAGTTAGCTATATTCATCTGATCAACGTTCTGTGTTAGATCTGATACTTAGAATCAAGGGTCTGTCCTGATTCTAAGTTAGTATAAATATTGTGTAAACACTTCATTGTAAGAGTGCTTCTTCACTGAGTTTTCATTTGTAATCGTTTATTCACAAAGCTTAATACAACAGTGTTCTTACTAGTATTCATTCTGTTTACTCGATTATACTTGTGTAGTTGTTATTGTTTTCGCCAATCTCAACTAAGAACAGAACCATCTTGTACTTTAACGATCCTACAAGTGGTATAAGAGCTTTGGCTCAGATTAAACAAACTCAAACTTGTTTAATCACTTCTGGTCGTGACAAAATTGTTCGCATTCCTCTCCCGAGTGGAGAAACCCTTCTGTCCAAGGCGAAAGGATTGGTGCTGTCGTAGGCATCATATCCTTCATGAAAGCACATAAGTGCTTACGTAAAGGGCATACTGCTATTCTGGCTCTTGTCACCAAGCAACAATCCAAAGAAAAGAAGATTGATGACATTCCGATCATTCGTAACTTTCTGGAAGTAATTCCTGAATACCTGTCTGGTCTTTCACCTCACCGTCAAATAGAATTCCAAATCGATCTAGCACCCGGAGCAGCGCCGATTACTCGGGCATCGTACATACTTCTACCCAATGAGTTACAACAGTTATCTACACAACTGCCACAGTTGTTAGGTAAGAGATTTATCAGACCTAGCTCATCACCATGGGGAGCTCCAGTCTTATTCATCAGGAAGAAGGACGGAACTTTCCGCATGTGCATCGACTATCGTGAGCTAAATAAAGTGACGATCAAGAACCATTATCCTCTACCTTGCATCGACAATCTATTTGATCAACTCCAAGGGTCAAGCTTCTATTCCAAGATAGATCTTAGATCCGGTTACCATCAACTGAGAGTCCGAGAGGAGGACATCTCAAAGACGACATTCAGGACTAGGTATGGTCACTACGGGTTCATGGTCATGCCATTCGGACTAACCAACGCAACTGCAGTGTTCGTGGACCTCATGAATCGTGTGTGTAAACCTCACCTAGATCAGTTCGTCATTGCTTTTATCAACGACTTCCTCATCTATTCAAAGAATAAAGAAGAACATGAGGAACATCTTCGTTTGATCCTGGAATTGCTAAGGAAAGAACAACTATATGCTAAACTCTCTAAGGGCGAATTTTGGATTCGTGAAGTGCAATTCCTAGGACATGTAGTCAAAGAGAAAGCAGTACATGTCGATCCATCCAAGATAGAAGCTATCAAGAATTGGGCGACACCGATAACTCCGACAGAGGTGCGACAATTTTTTGGGACTAGCAGGTTATTATCGTCGTTTCATTTAGGGATTCTCCAAGATTGCTCAACCCCTCGCCGTTCTAACTCAAAAGGGTAAACCCTACGACTGGGGTGACACCCAGGAGTCTGCATTTCAATTGCTCAAACAAAATCTCTGCAGTGCACCTATCCTATCTCTGCCAGAGGGAACGGATGATTTTGTGGTATACTGTGATGCATCCATTCGAGGTCTTGGCTGTGTATTAAGGAAACGTGAGAAGGTCATTGCCTATGCTTCTCGTCAACTGTAAATCCATGAGAAAAACTACACGACCCATGACTTAGAATTGGGAGCTGTGGTATTTGCACTCAAGATATGGAGACATTATGTGTACGGTACCAAATGCACAATTTACACCGATCACAAGGGTCTTCAGCATATCTTTTAACAGAAAGAGCTGAACATGCGACAACGATGTTGGGTTGAACCTTTAAACAATTATGACTGTGCAATCAGATATCACCCAGGGAAGGCTAATGTGGTAGCCGATGCCCTGAGCCGTAAGGAAACAAAACCCAAGCGAGTCCGAGCACTACAACTTACCATTCACACCGGATTACCTAACAAAATCCGAAGTGCTCAGCTCGAAGCCCTAAAAGAGTAAAACCTACCGTTGGAAGGTACACGTGGTATGGAAGAACAACTCGAAGTTAAATCAGACGGTCTTCGCTACTTCACAGAGCGAATATAAATTCCAGTGTATGGGAACTTAAGGGAACTAGTTATGGATGAAGCTCATAAATCCTGATACTCTAATCATCCTGGTTCTGAAAAAATGTACCATGACCTTAAAGTGTTATATTGGTGGCCGAAGATGAAAGCCGATATAGCCACCTATGTGAACAAGTGCCTGAATTGCGTAAAGGCCACCTATTTGAAGGATGTAGTCTCTCGGCACGGTGTGCCAATCTCTATCATTTCGGATCGCGACGCTCGATTCACATCACATTTCTGGCAATCTCTACAAAAAGCTTTAGGTACGCGTCTAGACATGAGTACGGCGTATCATCCTCAAACTGATGGTCAAACGGAACGTACCATTCAAACCTTAGAGGACATGCTACGAGCATGTGTGATCAATTTCGGTAACACTTGGGAGTCTCACTTACCTTTAGTGGAGTCCTCCTAGAACAACAATTATCAAACTAGTATCAAGGCAGCACCATTCGAGGCATTGTACGGACGTAAATGCCGATCTTCGATCTGTTGGGCTGAAGTTGGGGATAACCAAATTACAGGTCCCGAACTTGTATTCAAAATCTCTGAAAAGATCGTTCAATTTCGAAACCGCATGGCGGCAGCTCGTGATCGTCAATAGAGCTATGCCGATAAGCGTCGTAAACCATTAGAATTTCAAGTAGGGGATATGGTCTTGTTAAAAGTCTCACCTTGGAAGGGTGTCATTCGTTTTGGGAAACGAGGCAAGCTGAATCCTCATTATGTTGAACCATTCAAGATAGTGAAGAGAATCGGCCCAGTAGCGTATCAAATGGACCTACCTGAAGGACTTAGATGTGTACACAACGTCTTTCACGTCTCAAACTTGAATAAATGTCTGGCAGACGAGTCACTCGCGGTTCCTCTTGAGGAACTACACATTGATGAACAGTTGCGTTTCATTGAAGAACCTGTGGAAATCATGGATAGGGAAGTCAAAACGCTTAAGCGTAGTAAAATCCCTATTGTCAAAGTCCGTTGGAACTCGAAACGCGGACCGGAATTCACATGGGAGCGGGAGGATCAGATGATGCGCAAGTATCCTCACCTATTCAAGCACTCCACGTCAAAATCTTAAGGTACTATTTTAATTTTCGGGACGAAAATTCTTTCAACTAGGGGATGATGTGACATCCGGAAATTTTTTTTATTTTAATTTAACTTTCGGGACGAAAATTCTTTCAACTAAGGGATGATGTGACAATCCGAATTTTTTTGAGATTTATTTCATTAGTATTTTCAGTTAACTCTTAACCCCGTTAACTTAAATCTCAAACCCTAGGGACTATTTCTTCTAATATTTAAACTAGAACTGCAAGGACTAGTTATGATAATTGTCCAAACTCAATCAGTTGACCCTGAAAGTCAAAATTGAGAATTTTGAACCCTGTTTGACTTTGTAAAGTCAAACTCGTAGCATTTGGGTTCAAATTCGAATTCAAGAGTCAATTTTTATCCAATTTTGTAACGGATCAAACATGTTCCTAGCATTAACAGTCGTAACCTTCGGTTTAATCATCATCATTATCGAATTCAAACCCAATTATGGGCATTCAATCTGTAACCGTCGAACTTGTCCCTCTTCATCACCAATACGCATCAATTCATTCTGTTACACTAAAATCGATCACCTGCGCATCTCTATCTCTCATCACAGAAGCTCTTATGTTCACCAATTTGGTCGGAGGAGTGGCCGGAATCATCGGGGAACAAGTTCGCGCAAGTCGGACTTGTTTTACTTGCTCTTCATCATTTCGAATCGCATTCTGGTAATTTCCTTCATGTTTACTTTGGTTTTTGTGCCTAGATCAAAAGCCCTATAACAATTAGGGCTTAAACTATCGAATTCCTTGCATTCGAATTCTAGGGTTCTTGCTTGGCCGGATTTAGTCGAACCCTATCCCCGACTCTGTTTAAATCAAATTAAAACATTTCAGTAGATTCGAAATCATTCGTTTAACGATAACCCCATGTTAATTGAATCAATAAATATCAATTTTTTTATAATCCAGATTCTAGGGTTTGTTCATATGGCAAATTGGGGGTTTTGATCCTAACACCTACCTCAATCCAATTAAACTATATCAGTAGTTTCGCAAGGTTCTAATGTGTAAAATCCCCATGATTTCATCGAGTTCTAACATCCAATTTGATTCTGAGTTCGTACCAAAGGTTTTTAAGTTCTAAAAACAGGAAATTAACGATTCAAAACATGATCATTTTGCAATTAACTTCACCTACTGTTTCGCTAATACTCGATTAACAAAACCCCTAATCTATTTGGTTCGATCGAAGTCAAAATCGATGAGTTTGGGGGCTGGATTTGGTTCGGCTTGGATAGGGGAGAGAACACAAGAAACCAGCTTGCTAAAACCATTTCAGTTTGGGTTTAGGATGCGATGGTCTAGCTGTTGAGATGGTTAAAGCTTTGTGCTCGTAGGGGAGAGACCCGGGTTCTAATCCCTCCCCATTGTTTTGTTTTTAAAACCATTTTTCAACTATTATTTTAATATTAAATCAAACCCTATATTATTATATTAATATATTGATGTATTTTGGCCCGGGAAACCACCAGTAGGCTTGAGTTTGGTTTTGTAACCCACGTTTATTATTAAAACTCGTTTATAAAATAATATATTTATATTATTTTCAACCCTAAACTCCTATTAAAATAATATATGTATATATATTATTTTCACCACGTTCATAAACGTTAGGTAACGTTTCAAGCTAGTAAATAATATATTTATATTATTACTCACGTTGTTATGATCCGGATAAAAATAATAGTTTTATTATTTTTGACACATAGTTAATTAACATATTATTTCTCAAAGTTTAAAATAATAAAGTAACTTATATTATTTTCCTAGACCGTTGTTGAAATGTATAATCACACGAATATATATATATATATGTGTGTAACAATATTATTCGTAGTTAGAAACGTTCGACGCGAAACTCATTACCTTAATAAACGTATTAAGAAACTCTTGTTCCCATAGACACGTTCGCCTACTCATTGATCCTTAGAATGTGTTAAGACGTTCTAGTATTCCGTGTCGTCACAAATCCCATATGTCCCTAACTTATGTGTTTATAATTCTAGGGCATACGTAAGCCGTACAGGCTAACACTTGAGGTTCAAAATATCATACATGTGTGATACTACCTACTCCGCAACGCAGGTGAGTTTCACGGCCTCTTTTTACTCGTTTTCCTATTGGGGGAGAAACATGTACACAAATCATCATACTTTTATTTGTTTTCCCGTGGGGGAGAAACAAGTGCGCAAACAAACATCATTTTACATGTTTTTCCCGTTGGGGGAGAAAACATAACGCAAACTATTTTGATTATGGTACTTCATATGATATCACTATTGAGACTAAGCGTAACACACTATCATGAAGGTCCTCACACACTTCGGACCGTTAATATGGAATTAGCGAGGTAATTTTGGTAGTACTACTGGGTTTGACAAACCCCACCCGTGTTAGTCGCCCTAACTCGATTGGAGGTCGAACGGGTGAAATATTGACCTTAACACATTAGTCAGAGTTGATAGACTTGGCTGGAGGCAAACAAACAAACACACTATCAGCTTCGGTTGTGAGCGCTTTAGTAAGACATGAACATAGGCTAGCTACCTATAGATATGCATATTGAATGTACATAATCTGGCAAACACTCTCTTATTGCAAACTTGAAACCTGTGAACTCACCAACCTTGTGTTGACACTTTTTCTTACATGTTTCTCAGGTCGCTAAGGCACGGGTTGCACATCTAGGGCATGCATGGAGTCTTACTGTCATTTCATTCATATGCAAACATTTGAGACAATTCACTTGCTCTTATTAAATTAAACTTCAACGCATTTGTTTTGCGCAGTAATTATCTTGTTTAAACGCTTCCGTATTAACTCTGAACTTTTATGTTATGAGATTTCAAGTCCCATATAGTGTCGTTTGATGTAACTAATAACTGAGATCCTGTTGTGTCACATTCCTAACGGTAAAACTCTGTTAGTGGATTTTGGGGGTGTGACAATAGGGCTTTTAATCAAGATACTGACACGAAGTTAAGGATGTGTTTGATTACCAGAATGGAGATGGAATTGATGGTGTACGACTAGATGGACCTCCGGCTTCTACGAGTTGGACTCCGGCGACGCAGGCTTCGACTCCGGCTTGGTTAGGATGTGCAAAAGCTTGATAGTGGTTCGTTTGAGGTGTGCAGAGGTTCGATTTCAGGAATAATGATCGAAATAAATAAACCTGATGCGTTCATAATGAGGAGTCGACGGTTTCGACTTGAATACCCAATAATGGGGTTAAATTCGCATCAGTGACTTGTTAATTGTACCAATAATGATCGAAATGATTAATGCCATACGTTACAAATTTTGAATTCGATTAGATTTCGATTGTTGGTAACGAATTTGAATCAAGAACAAGATGTTTGACTTTTGAAAGTCAACCCAAATCAAGAGTGGGTTAATTATGGTTTCAGTCCCTGGGATTTCTTGGTTAGGGTTTTGAAAAAGGGCAGGAATAGTCCCTAAGGTTTAAATTGAGTTAAGAACTAGTCTGTTTGACTTTCAAAAGTCAACATAATTAGGTTTTGTCTATTTACACAATTAGTCCTTGTAGTTTTAAGTTTAGATAATGATAGAAACAGTCCCTGAAGTTTGAGTTAAGTAAATTAGGTTAACTTTAACTGGATTTGGTTAACAGAGTTAACCTGAAAGTCCGGATTGTCACATCATCCCCTAGTTGAAAGAATTTTCGTCCCAAAAATTTGAATAGTACCTTAAGTGTTTGACGTGGATTGCTTGAACAGATGAGGATACTGGCACATCATCTAGTCCTCGCGTTCCCAAGTGAATTTCGGTCCTCGTTGCGAGTTCCAACGAACTCTGATAATAGGGATTTTACTGCGTTTGACCGCTTTGACTTCCCTATCCATGATTTCGACTGGTTCTTCAATGAAGCATAATTGTTCATTGATTTGTAGTTCCTCAAAAGGGACCGTGAGTGTCTCTTCTGTTAGACATTTCTTCAAGTTTGAGACATGAAAGACGTTGTGTACACCACTAAGTCCTTCAGGTAGGTCCAGTTGGTACGCTACTAGGACAATTCTCTTCACTATCTTGAACGGTCCAACATAACGAGGGTTTAGTTTGCCTCATTTCCAGAGTGAATTCGGGGTCACGTTTAGATTCCCAACGAGTTTTGACTGTTGGTTTGGGGAGTACGATTGATAACAAGATTTAGGTCCGATACTCAAAGTCAGGCATGAATGATGATAGTGGATTTAGTTCGAAGAGAATTGAGGAGAAATCTGTCGAAGAATATCTTGGACTTCAAAGATGGAATGCTTCTCTCTAGGGAGGTTCGATGAGGTGACCATGCTCTTGGATCTGGGGTACAATCCGAACTTTTCAGGTTAACTCCGTTAACCAAATCCAGTTATATACTAACCTAGTTAACCTAATGCAAACCTCAGTGACTAATTATGTTATTATTCAAACTCAAAATACAAGGACTAATTGTGTAATTAGCCCAAACTAAATCCTAATTGACTTTGTAAAGTCAAAATCCAATATTCAAGTTTATGTTGACTTTGTAAGTCAACTAACTTTGTGTTTAACTCAATTCAAACCACAAGGACCGTTTCTACCAATTCCTAAACTTAAGAACATTAAACTACAGGGACTAAACCTGTAAATAACTCATTGTTGATTCTGTTTGACTTTTGAAAGTCAAACTCGTGGTTTTTATTCAAATTCAAGTTCCATAACCGATTTCTGTTTGATTTGATAACTGTTATGCACGATTAAACTAATAACGAGCCTAGTTAATGCTCTAATCATCGCTTTTACATCGAAATAATCTCAATTATGGCCATTATTCTAAAACCGTCGACACATTCATGGCTTGACAACCAAATTCGATGAATTCATGTGATAATCTCACAATTGAACACCCTGTGCACCTCAGTCGAACACCCCTGGACCAATTGCACACATCAAACTCGTTGGAATCAAAGCGGAAGTCACCTGAGACCAAGCCACACTCAGTCAGAGTTCAGTTTTAGTCTGACACCTACAATTAGTCAACTATTCTGGTAAATTCCTACACCCTCACCTTCGTTTTCATCTATTAATTGAAAGCCCTATCATTTTTGGGGTTTAAAACATCGAATTGATACGATCCAGTAACCTAGGGTTCATACATTCTCAGTTTAGTCGAACCCTAACAATTCGATATCAAATAATAAAATTAAGCACGTCCTCAGAGTCGTCCTTATGTCTGGATTGAAAGCCCTATGAAGTCCAGGGCTTATATCATCGAATTGAACTCGAATCTAATCTAGGGTTCATCGCAAATTCAGTTTAATCAAACTCAAACCTAAACACGATTTCAATCCAATTAAACTACAGAGGTAGTTTCGCAATCTCTCACTTGTTAAAAGCCTCATGTTTTCAACAGATTCCAATATCCAAATTCATCAATTTGATTCCAAGTTCAAACCTAGGGTACGGCTTCTTGAATCTGTAATTAAAGGATCAAAGACTTGGTGTTTTTCAAATTAAAACTCACCCCAGTTTCGCAAACATCCGATTTACAAAACCCCTAACCTTTTGTTGCAATTCGGATACGAAATTGTTGGTTTTGGGACTGGATTCAATCGGATGTGGATAAAGGGGAAGAACACATGGGAGTTATTGATTAAAAGCTTTCGGATTTGATTGATATCGCAAAACCCTAGCGGGCGGGACTGGTTATGTGTGTGTGCTTGTGTGGGAGAGACCCGGGTTCGAGTCTCTCCACGTCCTTTTATTTTTAAAACATTTTCTGATTATTATTTTAATATAAAAACAATACCCCATATTATTATATTAATATATTAACGTGTTCTAGCCTCGTAAAACCACCCGTAGGCTCGGGTTTGGTTTGTAACCCTTTTTCATTAAAAATACCCACTTTTAAAATAATATATTTATATTATTTTCAAACCCCGACTTCGAATAAATAATATATTTATATTATTTTCAACCCGTGACTCCAATTAAAAATAATATGTATTTAGATATTATTTTCACCTTATTTATAAACCTCGTGTAACGTTTGAAACTAATTAACAATATAATTATTTATATTATTTACTCACGTTTATATCCTCGAATAAAAATAATATATTTATTATTTTTTTCACTTAAGCGATTATCATATAATTTCTACGAGTTCAAAAATAATATATTAGTTATATTATTTTCCTAGCCATTATTTTAATGGTACAAACGCACAAATTTATTCATTTATTTAATATTATTCTTAATTACAGACGTTCGACACGTAACACATTTATCTTAATTATTATATTAAGAAACCTTATTCCCGTGGACACGTTCGTCTACTCACTGATCCTTAGAATGTTTTAAGACGTTCTAATCTTCCGTGTCGTCGTCACAAATTCCAATATGTCCCTAATCGTTATGTTTATAATTCTAAGGCATACGTAAGCCATTTCAGGGTAACACTTGTGGTTCCAATCTCATACTTGTGTGATACTACCTACTACGCAACGCAGGTAAGTTTCACAGCCCCTTTTACTGTTTTTATTTGGGGAAGAAAACATGTCACAACCTTTTTGGTTATTGATCTCATATGATATCACTGTTGAGACTAAGCGTAACACACTATCATTGAAAAGTCCTCACACACATCGGGCCGTTAATATGAACTTAGCGAGGGAATGTTTGGTAGTACTACTAGGTTTGACAAGCCCCACCCGCGTTAGTCGCGCTAACTCGTTTGGAGGTCGAATGGGTGAAATTGTGGCCTAAACACTTTGCCAGGGTTGATAGACCTGGTGGGAGGCAAACAAACACATTAGTCAGCTTCGGTTGCGAGCGCTTTAGTAAAACATGAATATAGGCTAGCTACCTATTGATATGCATATTGAATTCATATAATCTGTTAGACGCTTCTATACTTTATTGAAGCCTGTGAACTCACCAACCTAGTGTTGACCCGTTTTCTTATATGTTTCTCACGTCGATACGCAGGATCACGTTAGGACATGCATTATGTCGTTTGACTATTATCATCACATGTCATTCTATCAAACAATATTTATGTTCTGTTATTACTTAAACGTGGGCGCGTTGTTTTGCGCATTTACTTTTGTTTAAACGCTTTCGTACATTTACTCTTAACTTATTAGATGTTTCCTGAGGGTTTCTTCTGTGACAGTGATGTCCTTGCCGTCTACTTTGGCCTTGATTTGAGGAATCCCCTGTTCAATCGAGTAGGAGACGGAGTTCCAGAAATCCTACATATGAGAGATGTAGATTTTTGGGTTTACTGTCAAAGCAAAGTGTATCTTTGATCGACAGAGGAAGTCGATCATATCATCAAATCCTTCAGAAGTTTTCCCTTTTACCAGGTATGCTACAAGATTGTGGTATGTTGAGAATTTGTCATGAGGGTTGTCGATGTCCGGGGTTGCCATTTTGATGAATGGTGGAGGGAAAGTGAAGGCTTTTGAAGGTTGGTTATGGATGCATGGAACTTTGAATGCTTGAATGTGGGAGCAAAGATGGAGGGTTAGGTCAGAATTGAATGTGAAGGGGTGAAGGAGGGAATTTGATTTTGTTATAACGATAAAAGTTTGGGCAACGGTCATTTGTACCGTACAAAAAGATGAAGCGTAGCACATTGTAGCAGTCATCTACAGTGACGCTTTACTTTTTACTGTTTTACAGTTGTAGCACACTGTATCAGTCATGGTAAAGACTGACAGTGACTTTATACAATGGGTAAAAGTTAATTTGAACCATTTTTACCCATCCGTAGCAAACTTGGTTGCTGCTGATGGATATGATGATCCACAGCAAAGATGCTGCTACTGATTACCTTAAAGCTATCAGCAGCAAAACATGTTCCTGTTGATGGCCTAAAGTAATCAGCAGCAAAATCTTTTGCTGCAGATGACTACAACTATCAGCAGAAAAATTGTTTGCTACTGATAGATAAAATCATCAAGATTAACTAAAGTGTTTGTTGAAATTTTCAGAAGGTTTTTATTTACAACAAAAGAAAGACAACAACATTTATTATTGAAGTTTTTGAAGAAAAAATTTAATCAAAGTTCATCATGCCAATTGACTCAACTATATATCTAAATCTAGCTTCATCAAAGGCTTTTGTGAATAAGTCTGCATATTGCTCATTAGTATGAACTTTGGTTAAAATGATTCTTCTTTTCTCAGCTTGATCTCTAATAAAATGATACATGATGTCAATGTGTTTTGTCTTGGAGTGCTGCATAGGATTATTGGAAATTGATATGGCACTCTTGTTGTCAATGTGAATGGGAGTTGCCATGAATGTCACCCCATAGTCCAGCATTTGATTTTGTATCCAGATGACTTGAGCACAGCAACTGGAAGCTGTAATGTATTCTGCTTCTGCTGTGGATGTTGACACACATGTTTGCTTCTTGCATGGCCAGGAAATCAGTCTTCCTCCCAAAAATTGGCATCCTCCTGAAGTGGACTTTTTGTCCAAGTTGCATCCCCCATAGTCACTGTCAGTGTATGCATACAGATTGAATTTATCATTTTCAGAGTACCATAGTCCAAGTCTTAGAGCCCCCTTCAGGTATCTAAAAATTCTCTTGACAGCTTGGAGATGAGAAGTCTTTGGAGCTGCTTGAAATCTTGCACAAAGACATACTGCAAACATGATATCTAGTTTGGAAGCAGTCAGATACATGAGTGATCCAATCATTGCCCTGTACTAATGTTGATCAGTGTCTTGACCATTTTTGTGTGGGGACAATTGATGGTGCACTTGGATTGGAGTTCTTGCAGCAGAGCAATCAGCTAGCTTGAATCTTTCCAAAATACTTTTAACATATTTGGATTGGCTGATGAAGATTCCATTTGGAACTTGTTTGACTTGGAGACCCAAAAAGAAATTTAGTTCACCCATTGAACTCATTTCAAACTTTGAGTGCATTAGGATCTCAAAGCCTTTGACATATTGCTTTGGTTTTGATCAGGAAGATTTTGACTTTCAAGAGGGTGGTTTGCAGAAATGTCTTTAACTGCAACAACATCTGCAAGTGAGTTGTCAGTAGCATCAGCAAAATCAGCAGTATCAGTAGCATCAGCAGTATCAGCAGAATCAGCAGCATCAGATGCAATACCCTCATCATTTTCAGAAAGACTATTGCTGGTGACATTTGAGTTGCTTGTTCTGGCTTCACTGGCTTCCATAGCATCAACAACAGATGGAGGATCAATGGATGGTCTTTTGATTCTAATTGATGAACCATTAAAGCCTAATCTGTAGTCATCAGTTGATGAAGTGGCTGGGTTGTGTGTGGATGAAGACTCTATATTTGAGAAGATGAGAGGCTCAAATATTTGAGAGAAGGAATCTATATCAAATAGCCAGTCTGGCCCTTTTCCCTTTTCACATGGAATGTGTTCCCTACATTCCACATTTGCTGATTCTTCAACTATTCTTGTTCTAGAGTTGAATACTCTGTAGTCTTTGGATTGAGAAGAATAACCCACAAAATATCCTTCATCAGATTTGGCACCAAATTTTGGAAGAACACCATTGGTGATAAGAATAGTACATGGGCATCCAAAGGGTTTTAGGAAACCAATATAGGGAACTCTATTGAACCACAATTCATAAGGTGTTTTGTTGAGAGGCTTGACAATAAGAACTCTATTTTGTACATAACAAGTTTTACTAACTGCCTCAGCCCAGAATGTGAGAGGCAGCTTTGTGTCAGCCAACATGGATCTGGCAGACTCAATTAGAGTTATGTTTCTTCTTTCAACAACTCCATTTTATTGAGAGGTTTTTGGAGCACTGTATTGTCTCTGAATGCCTTTGTTTTTACAAAAAAACAGTTTAGGGTTTGATTCTTGAACTCTGTCCCTTGATCACACCTTATTGTCTTAACTTTCTGATTGCTTTGATTCTCAACCCTAAGAATGAAAGATTTGAGAATCTTAGCAGTTTCATCTTTTGTTCTCAAAAAGTATACCCATGAGAATCTGGTATAGTTATCAGTTATCACCAAACAGTATGACTTCTTGCCCATAGACATAACATTTATAGGGAAAAAAAGATCCATATGTAGCAGCTGGAGGGAAGTGTCATTCGAGTTTAGTGTCTTGGGCTTATGAGAGATCTTGTGTCGCTTCCCCTTCAGACATGCTATGCAATGATCTTCAAGTTGGAATTCTTTATCAGGTAGTCCTCTGACTAGATTTCCTTTAACCAACTTGTTGATGGTTTTGACATTAACATGGCTCAATCTCCTATTCCATAGAGCAGATTCATCAGCTGATTCTTTGGACAGAAAACAAGATACACTACCAGATGGAGTGACCTTGTTCATATCAATCACATATAGATTGTCCTTTCTTTGAGCAGTTAGCAAGATCTTTTTAGGAGGAGGTTTGCTCAGTCCAGAGGATAACACAAAGCATTCTTCATATGTGAACAACATCCAATTCTTTTGATCACAGATTTGTGATACACTCATGAGATTAAACTTCAATTCCTTCACATAATTTACCCTTTCAATGCTCATCCTTTCATTTGACACAGTTCCCTGTACGGTGATAGAGCCTCCCTTTGAATTGCTTCCAAAGGCAACATATCCTCCATAAAATTTTCTGAAGTCTGAGAGGATGGACCTATTGCATGTCATGTGTCTGGAACAACCACTATCTACAACCCAGGTGTTATCTTTGTTACTTGGTTGTTCCTGCACATGAGAGAGTTCTAGTTAGAAAAAGGGACCCGAGAGCTTGCAGACTTGGGTGGGACTTTTGACTTAACACTAAAATCATCAGCAGGCTAGCATTTAATGGATCCAATTATGATACTCTGAGATGTAGGTGAGGATTTGGATTTTGCTTGCCATTGTTGAATCACTTTTGTAGTTCTTTTAACATTATCAGCAGCAGATGTAGCTTTAGCTGCTGATAGTTATGTCTGATTTTTTATATTTCTGGGTTTAGACTGATCAGCAGCAAACTTGGTTGCTGTGGATGGTTTTAACTAATCCGCAGCAGATTTGGTTGCAGCTGAAGGCTTTGGATTGTTCTTTATCTTCTTTGGCTTCTTATGATCAGCAGTATTCTTGATTGCTGCTGATGGTGTAGCTGGTTCAACAATCATTGACTTCTCCTTCTTTACTTTCCTATTAAAAATAGGTTTTTCTGAGGGGGTTCTTCTATAGACAGGTTTTTGTCTATCAGGGATCATTTTGACTGTTGATGTTGAGGATGATTGAGAGAACTGGTTGAAAGGATTAAACCTACAGTTTGCAGCAAAGTGGCCTGATTCACCACAAATGATGCATGATTGTTTAGCTTTTGGTGGTTTGACAGTAGTAATCTGCCTTGTTGGGGAAATAGACTTTCTGAACTGAGTTGATTTTGCTTCATAACATCTTACCTTCTTGTTTTTGTTTGTTTTCTCAAAAGCTTGTTGCTTGAGATTTCTTTGCTGCTAAAGGTAGTAGAAACATGTGCTGGCTGTATGGTTGTATTTGCTTCAAACAAAACATGATTTTGCAGTCTTGTCCCTCTGAAGATACACATAGTCCTTTCTTTTGAATAGATCTTTGAAGTTCTAGGGATGATTTTTGTTGTGTTCAAAGGTGGCTTCTTCCAGTGTCTTCTAAACATACGTCATTCTTTCTCCAGTTGAATGACAGATGTCAAACACTTTCTTTGCAGGGATGGAGGCTGAGGACTGGCCCTTTTCAATGATCAGTTTTCTGCCTTGAGGAGGATAGCTGATTTTGATTTGTTTGGTGGGTTGTGTGACTGGTGTGGATGGAATGAAAGGACTTGGAAAGTTTGTTTGAATCACTTTCCCATATTTGGTGGTTTTCATAATTACTTCATTTGTGGGAAGTAAAGGGGCATCACAGTTTTTAGAGGAGTCTGAGCATGTGGAGTCAGACTTAGTGGAGGTACTGCATTTTTGCACAACAATATCTTCTTTGGAAGGATCAAGGTTTTGGTTTGCATGGTCAAGATTGGTTAGGTTGAAATTGGGTTCATGAATTGTTACATAATCAGTGGGTTTTGGTACAGATTTGTACTGTTCAGTTTGGTACCCAATACCAGCAGTTACATTTTCATGGATTTGAGCATCCAATAATCTTTGCAGCTTTTTGGATGCAAACTCATATTTTTCAACATGAACCTTTTGATCTGCCAGATCATCTCTTGTAGCTTTTAACTTAACCAATAGATCATCAATCTGAGTTTCAAGATTTGTTTGTTCATGTTTTAATGAGGAAATTTCTTTCTTTAGACAATTAATCTTTTCTTTATAACTGTTTTCAACCTTTTTGAATTCAGATTTCATTTGATGAAACTCTTCATTTTGATCTATAAGATTTTGGTTATGCTTTCTATATCCCAAAACTTTATCAATGCAAGCTTGAGAGCAAAGATGTCCATATACCTGAGGTGGGATTTCTGAAGTGTCTGCCATGAGTGCTTGGTTGTTGGTAGATATTTCTTCACACTGAAAGCACTAGTCAAAGTCAGATGTTCCAAGTTGCTGAGTTGCACAAGCAGCAGTTTGAGCAGGTTGAGTGTTTTGACCTGTTTGACCTTGATGAGGCTGTCTTGGTTGTGTAGCAGCTGGGTTTGCCTTTGGTGCTTTACATTCTCTGGCAAAATAACCAAGTTGATTACAGTTGTAGCATCTTAACTTGCTCTTGTCCAAGCCAACTCTGGTGTTTAGACTGTTGCTAGGGATAGGTCTTCCAGTTCTGGAGTAGAACCGTTTTTCTCTGAGAGACAATATAGCATAAGAATGTTGTATATCCATTTCTTCTAAGTCATCTGGATGAAAATATTCCAGATCTTCTTTGATAAAATACATGTTGCTTGGGGTATCAGAAATAAAGGCAGCAGGGTTTGGATTCTGAGGAGGAGCTTCAAGAAGGAATGGAGAGTTGTTGGTTAGTGAGGTGGGTGTTTGAGGATGTGTGACAATGAGATGATAGTAGTTGCTTGAGCTTGGTAGTGCATGGTCAGAGTGTAATGCAGAGGCTATGGTGGATGATGAGGGTGAAAAATAACCTGATTTTCTCTCTCTAGCTTGAATCATTTCCAGCTCATATGTCTTTAACATACCAAATAGCTCAGTCATTGTGAGAGTCTTCAAGTTTTCAGTTCTTCTAATTGACACTATATAGAGTGTCCAACAACTTGTAAGGGATATGATGAACTTTTTGAGAATATCCTCATTTTCTAGTTTGACCTTAGAGCACTGCAGCTCTCCCACGGGATAAGTGTACCTGTTGTACAGGATTGTAAGGGACTCACCATCCTTGTATACGAAATTTTCATATTGTTGCTTCAGAATGTCTCTCCTATTTTCCTTAACCTCTTCAGATCCAGCAAACATCTTCTCAAGAGCTTCCCATAGCTCTTTGGCAGTCTTGTGTTCTCTGAAGTTGTGAAACACTACATTTGGCAGGCACATCTATATAGCTCCTAGAGCTTTAAAGTCTACCTCCATCTTCTTAATATCTTCTTCTGAATATTTTGAAGCTTCTTTGGGAACAGATGGACCTCCGGAATCAGCAGAGGCCACCATAGGCATATAAGGACCATCAATTATTGATTTCCACATTCCATATTCTTGATAACAGAAGAAGCTTTCCATTCTGTTTTTCCACATGTTATAATCTTCCCCAGACACTAGCCTTGGTGGTCTGTGAAGACTTCCAATATCATCAAATCCAGTATTTTGTGCCATGCTTTGGATGGATGATGTGCAGCAAAGAGATAATAGTAACAGAACCAGAGAGTGATTAAACAAAGTTGAGTTTGCTTAATCTGAGAGCCAAGCTCTGATACCACTTGTAGGATCGATGTTTTACAAGATAGTTCTGTTTAGTTGAGATTGGCGAAAACAATCAAAACTATGCAAAGTAATAAGAAACAGTGAAGAAACCGATAAATGCAAATTGTATTGATCTTCAAAGTTTACAAAATTACAGAGAAAACTCTAAGGAAGCATGCATTTACAATGAAGAAAAACAATACATATAAAGGAACTTAGAATCAAAACAGATCCTTGATTCTAAGGATCAGATCAAATACAAGTCGTTGATCTTGAACTGATGAGAAGCTATACTACTAGTGGTTTATAACATAAAGACAAGTAGCAAAAGACAACTGCAGTGAAAAGACTTTTGCAATGAAAAGACAACAGCAAAACAAAGGTCTTCTTAGTAATCATTGCAGAACAGATCAGAATAGAAGCATTGTCTTTTGTCATCTGCACCAATAACATTCCTTCTACTGATAGGTGTGTCAGTAGTAAAGTCAAAGCTGTTGATGATTTGCCTATCAGCAACATCAATGTTTGATGCTGCTGAGAAACCTATCAATAGCAACTATGGACTTCAGTAGCTATGGACTTCAGCAGACAAAGCTATCCGTAGCATAGGAGTTCATCAGCAGCATAACTTAACTATCCGCAGCATATACCTCATCCATAGCAGCTTCATCAGTTATCAAAACTGTTGAGTCTGCAGTAGATATACTTAGAGAATTTTGTAGCCATCAGTCTTTATCTCTACAAAGACTTGATTTATTGAATGGAATATGAAAGTTCAACTTGATTTTGTAGCCATCAGCCTTTATCATTGTACTTCAATATCTATAGCCATCAGACTCTACAAAGACTTGATTTATTGAATGGAATATGAAAGTTCAACTTGATTTTCGTGGAATAGTCGGAGTCCCTTGAGGAATAAGAGCTTGCGATGGGACTGGAGATATTATCAATGAGTCAACAAAGTCCGCATCAGCATTCGCAGCTCTTATAGCCAAAAATATCAACTTCTGTGATTTTGGAGAAGTAGGAGCATACTCTGAATCCGAAGATTCATCGCGTAATGTTCTCTTTCCAAGCACTGCACCGGGAGGAGGACCCCTGGCAGTCTTTCTCCTTGGTAACTTTACCTTTTTCTTGCTTACTGATTTCTTTCTCTTGGGGAACACAAAATCTGGTAAAATTTCACTACGAGGCACCCTAGTCAATTGAGCATAGTGCTCAGGACTAAAATCCTGTGATCTTTCACCTTCATTATCATCATTATCATTCCCATCACTTTTAGTAGCACTAGAATCATCACTTGAACTGGAACTCGAACTTGTGCTAGTATCTTCAGCTTGCACTTATTCACCTTGAGGTGGAGATGGTACATTAACATCAACATTATCAACATTCTCCTCATTCTCTACATTCTCTTCATGTTCCACATTCTCAACATTTCCTTCATTCTCTTGTTCAAAAACATTTTCAACTGCAGGTTCTTCTTGTTGTGCTTGTTGTTGTTGTGCGGTTGTTCTAGGGCATCATCAACATGAATCCAACGATCATTTGGTGGTGCAACATAATCAGGATTGATTATGTGCCCGAATAAAGGAGTAGACACGGGAATCAATGCTAGATTTTGTTGCTTCACATTGTTGCGGTCGGTAAACAATCTCTTGGCCATAGGATTCAAAGTCAATCTTGGGTTCAATGGTGGTAGATTAGGAATGAGATGGTTGATAATAACCTTCAAAAACCTAGGATACATGATGAATCCTTGTCCCTCTGGTGGTGTTATCTGTGCAACCAACTCCTTATAGATATACAAAGCAAAGTTGAACGGTCTATTCAAAGTCAAAGCCACCATGGCTGCTTGAAGTGAAGCTTTTAAACCATCTGTTCCCGCCTTCCTCGGAGACAAGCTTTGAATGATAACATGCATAAAATACCTCCACTATCCAACAAGACCTCCCTTCCTAGCTTGAGAATCATTTGCTCTACCTCTATAGCCCATCCGGTGGAAACACCAAGTGATAAGAGTGTTCGGGAGCATTATGGGATCAGTATCAGCACCTCCAAGATGTAATGCTTCCCTGATAGTCTGCACCGAGATTGATATTGCTTGATTGTTGATAGTAGCACGAATCACATTGAGATTGACAGTATAGTCATGCTCGGCAGTATCCCAGAACTGTTAAATGTATTGCATGCTGATAACCAGATTAGC
Organism: Smallanthus sonchifolius; assembly: GCA_023525975.1. Taxonomy (NCBI): domain Eukaryota; kingdom Viridiplantae; phylum Streptophyta; class Magnoliopsida; order Asterales; family Asteraceae; genus Smallanthus; species Smallanthus sonchifolius. The sequence goes on from CM042033.1 coordinate 19,913,970, forward strand.
AGACAGTGCAACCCTTAATCTTGAATGGTTCAGAAAATTGATTATCTCCTGATAATTGACAGCTTCAGCCAAATCTGGATCAAGTAAAGCTACCTGATTATGTTTGTATTCAACCCATCTATTCATGACCTACTCAGAACATAAGATCAGACTTTGCAATTTTATAAAACAAAACAAGACATAAAACAAAAATAAAAACTACGTTTAAAAAATATCACAAAAATTGCTAAGTCCAAAGCAACACTGTCCCCTGAGACGAACTTAATAAGTTCGCTTATAGTTACAAGAGGCGAACTTATTAAGTTCGCCTGAGCATGTTCGCTCAAACACATAAGCATCTGCAATAATTTTTCAAGACCAAAAATCATGAAAAAATGAAGAATCAAAGTATCACAGACACTCGCCAAGTCTCGATTAGCAAGAAAATAACATCAATTTCAAGTTTAGACACCCTCACAAGCCATACAAGCACACAACAGTCAAACTGAAACCCTAAGTCAAAAAACAATCAAATTTGATCAAATCAATGGACAAATATGCATGAATCTACCTTCAATGAACTCGCAAACTAAAATAGAATACGAATCAACAGGTAACAATACTTCAAATCACATGAAAATTTTCACACAGACAAGTTCGCATAAACCTCAAGAAGTTCGCACAACAAATTCAGGGTAAATGATCAAGTTCATTGAAATGTTGTTTATATACTCAATCATTTAAGTTCGCCACATCAAGCGAACTTAAAAAGTTCACCACCCATGGCGAACATATCCAATCGAACAAGACAAGTTCGCTAGTTCCAATTACTTAGTGACAAATTTGAACTTTTCAAATTCCAACTTAAATTCCGATCCAACCAACTTCCAAACGTCAACCTGTATGAAATGCAATCCCTGAAAGTTAAACATAATAAGAATTTCATGGAAGATAGAAATAATTTTTTTTTGGAATTTTCTATTAAACGAACTAGAACAAATAACGAACATATTTTTGATTTTTCGAACTTTAAGCTAAAACACACTAAAATCTTTTTTATTTTTCAAGTAAAATAAATCAGTAAAAAGAAAGTAAAATCTTTTTGGTTTTTATCTATACATACTGAATCACATATTTTTGTTCGAACACTACGAGTGAGAAGATCATATTAATATCTATGATGAATCACACACTCATTCTGGATTTAAAATCCCTAGCAGATCTAATGGTGACCTATGGCATTCTGTGTATATACAGATTTTAGCACATCAGACATGCAACTTGTGCAACACTATATGATATCTCAGCAATGAATTTCTCAGAACTAACACTTCAATCTTCCAAAAACTATCAGTTCTTTTGAAATTTCTAATCAGATGCGATCTCAATGATATCACAACTTTATTTTTCACATAATCAGAAAACATGAAATGATACGCGATAAACTTCAAAGTTAACAGAATCAGATCATGACATGCTAACTTATTCGTACCGAATTTGCAATACACTACATGTCAATTCAAGTTGTCAGCATTATAAGATTTGAAACCAAAAGCGTTTTTATCCCACGTTCTTGTGAGTTACTACCGTTTATATGAAAACAATGTGTACCCCACAAATATGCCAACAGAAAGTAAATTGCACTATCTTCAAGACATATGAGACTTATGCAAAGAAAAATCAATCTCCATGATGAAATTATCTCAATTAGCACAGGAAAAGAAGCAGAATCCTAAAGGATTATCAAGAATCAGAATTATTCAAATTGCTTGGTTTGGATGAAGTATCAAGATTCATATCAATAGAAAGATTGTACCAATGGAATTCTTCAATATAAGAATGATCAAGGAATCAATTGATTCAATGAAACAGGGTAGCGTAATCCAACTGTTATCTGGATGTATTCAATGGAATCAAGATAATTGATCCAAGGGCTAGCATATGTTCTAACAAATCTCGTCAGAAACATATCTTACTCCAACTTTACATTGCATGCTTTTCGAGGCATTGGCAGTGAAGTGAACTGAAAAATTGTGCTAATCAATATAATCCGATACTTGTCTCATGAAATACTTGAAGCCTCATATTCTATATTTGGTTATGATCTTTAACACACACACCCGACATACCATGGGTTCAAATCACAGTTGTGACATAGATTATTATGTTTTCACACTACTAATGGTCTAAAAACGCTTCTAGCCTACTGACAATTCAAATTACATACAAATATTCAAATTAAAAAAATTATAAATATGTAATGTTAAGCAGTCATGAAGCTATCATTTCCTATTTTTACAGACTAAGAAGTTTAGATCAAATCATATAAACACAAATATAAATACAGAAACCAGGTAGTAATTCTATGGTCATGTGTATAATCATCTACTGATGTACTATCATTTCTTCTCTAACTTCAAGTAATTCCGATTTTATCGTTTTCAATTTGTTTGGATTTTCTTAAAAGTAATTCAATGAAAGAAAATAAAGTAATCTAAACTAAAAGAAATAAAAAATAAAAACTTCCATGAAAAACCATTTTAAAAACCTTTTTCATGCAAGTTTATACATCCCAATCATTTTGGTAAGAAATTCAAACCGTGAGCGATCAAACGCTTTGGTGAACAGATCAGCAAAGTTGTCATCAGTGTGGACTTTCACCAGCTCAATCAATTTCTTCTTCGCACAGTCTCGGATAAAGTGATGACGTATCTCAATATTCTTTGTTTTTGAGTGCTTCACTGGATTGTTAGTGATCGACATCGTGGCGGTGTTATCGATAAGCATCGGTGTATCAGTGAAGTTCAACCCATAATCCTGTAATTGTTGCTGAATCCACAAGATTTGGGAACAACAGCTGGCAGCTGCAATATCCTCAGCCTCACATGTGGAAATGGCAACGGAGGTCTGCTTCTTACATTGTCAGGACACAAGCATGTTTCCTAAGAATTGACACCCACCAGACTTCGACTTCCGATCCAAGTTGCAACCTCCATAATCTGAATATGTAAAATCTTTGAAATCAAAGTCAGAATTATTAGGATACCACAACCCTAACTTTGGTTTACCCTTCAAATATCTAAAAATTCTCTTCACAGCAATCAGATGAGATTCTTTCGGCTTGGACTGAAACCTCGAACACAAGCAAACTACGAACATAAAATCAGGTCGGGACACAGTCAAGTACATCAAAGAGCCGATCATTCCTTTGTACAACTGACAATCTACCTCTTTCCCTTTCGAGTCAGAGTCAAGCTTATGGTTTACTGGAATTGGAGTACTGAATGCTGAGGCATCTGTCATTTAGAACTTCTTCAAAATATCAGACACATACTTGGTTTGATGAATATAAAAACCATCTTCCTTCTGATCCACCTGAAGACCCAAAAAGAAAGATAATTCTCCCAAACTACTCATTTCAAACTTCAGCGTCATAACTCTTTCAAAGTCTTTGCACATCTCAACATTTTTCGACCCAAAAATTAGGTCATCAACATAAACTTGAACTAGTAGAATATCTCACCCTACTTTTCGTATGAAAAGTGTTGAGTCAATCTGGCCTCGTTCAAAGCCATTCTCGAGCAAGTGCACTGATAAAGTTTCATACGAGGTACAAGGAGCCTGATGAAGACCGTATAAGGCCTTGTCAAGCTTAAACACTTTGTCAGGAAACTTTGAGTCTTCAAAACCAGGCAGCTGTTTCATGTAAACCTCTTCCTTCACTTTTCCATATAGTAAATGTAACACCCTGAAAATCTAAATGAAGGATTAAAGTTGCCAATCTTCATAAGTTCAGGGGCTATAGTGAGAACATTCAAAATCCAAGGATCAAAAATGAAAAATTGGGAAAAATAGCCTGTAACGGACCGTCACCAACCATAACGGTCCGTTACGCATCATGACGGACCGTCACCCGTCATGACGGTCCACGCCGCAATACCAGAGGCGGTTTTAGGGTTTTTGACACGTGTCTGATGACCCACCCTCGTGACGGACCGTCACGAGCCATAACGGTCCATTACGTGGTCCGGAAGTGTGTAGCCGCCAAGTCAAGGTGTGACGGACCGTCACGGACCCAAATCTTGCCCTATAAATAGATGATCGACTTCAGTCCCATTCTCACACAAAACACACTCCATTTCACACACAAACACTCTGGAGATCCGATCCCGAGCCCCGGATCGCGTATGAGAGTCTGGTTTCTGATCATTCGACTTCAAATTGTCGTAGATAGTGCTAAGGTAAGGTTCCAACCTACTATTAAGCTTTGGTTATACACCATTAAGATAGAATTATGTTATTAAGTAATGTCATTACATATCTAGGAGCTTTGCCCAAGGTGTTTACCATATTACTGATTCAATAAGCTGAAATACTGCCAAGGTGAGTTCCTAAATTGTGATGCATGAACCCAATCATGAACTTGTATGGAATGATTGATTTATGAAAATATTTTGAGTATCTTGAAACGATTGCACCGATTGTTTATATATAACGTATTCTAAGCGCTTATTGTATTTCACTTGCCCGTGGAATGGCATGTTGGATAGGACCCGTGGAACGGTCTTTGGTTATATATAGACTGAATGATTGTTCATAGTTGTCTATGAATTTGGGTGTTGATGCCTATGAATGCGTTCAAGATACTCTGGCGAGGCATTTTAATAAACCATTTTAGTTTATGAATTCACCAGCTTTATGCTGACCCATGTTTTATCAAATGTTTTTGAACGCATCACAGGTAGTCAATAGATGAGGCATTTCCAAGACTAGAAAGAAACAATGAACGATCCAGATGATGGGCATGCCTGGAACTATAAGTCCCGAATGACTTGTTCCTTGTTAGGAACAGAAGATGAAACGATGTAACCTTTATGATAACATGATGTAAACAATATTTCAATATTTTAATAAAGGTTGATGGTTATAGTTTCCGCTATATGTTTTTGATATCAACGTCACAGTAACTAGAAGGCGACATTCTGACAAGTATGTAGCTATCTGACAAACGAAATGTTCTGTCTAAGGAAATAGCAGTGTATAAATCTCTCCTAGACCCGTCGTTCTTTCCTGGCTGTTAGAGGCACTACTCTGGTTAGATACCTGTCATGTGTTACGGGTGTGACAGAAAAGCACTTTTCACATCAAGTTGGAATAGCTTGAACTCTTAGAAGGACGCGTAAGCAAGAAATAAACGTATAGCCTCAATCCTCACAATCGGAGCATAAACTTCCGTATAATCAACACCTTCTTGTTGGTTAAATCCTTGAACAACTAACCTCGCCTTATTGCGTACCACAACGCCTCGACGTCACATTTGCACTAAAACACCCATTTTGTTCCAATTGATCTTGAACCCTTCGGTAAGTCAACTAAATCCCAAACATGTAGTTTGTCAAACTGAGCTAGCTCTTCTTGCATAGCCTCTATCCAACAATCATCATCAAGCGCTCCAGCCACATTCTTCGGCTCTGTTTGAGAAATGAAACAAGCACTCAAGCAAGTCTCCATTATACCCGTAGCCACAATCTGCGCATGTAAACAAGAATTTTCAGCAATTGTTCGATGACGAGTCTGAACACCTGCATTCAAATCACCAATAATATTGTCAGTAGGATGGTTCTTATGCACACGAGTTTGAGGTATCACTGTTTCCTTGATCACTGCATCAAGATTAGAAGGTAACTCCCCCTCAACAGGTGCCGATGTTGATGAATCATCGACTATATTCTGGATATCATTAGATGACTCCTGAAATACAGTCTCATCATTTTCAATGTGTTGTACCGAGGTCGAAGCTACATTCGGATCAACTGGAGGAGGAACCACCATGGGGATAACCGATCGTGGCTCGACAATTGAATCATTATTACAGCAAGACTGATACAAAATTTCTGCTTCAACAGGAGACCCTTTAGGAGGAACATTAAAAGATCTGAACAAAGCATCATAATCAAAAGCCTATGAAGGTCCTTTGGCATCCTGAGGAACCGAGCGATTATCACAGTCAATGTGAAACCATTCCTCGATATGTCTGCTTTCTTTATTGAACATCCGCTTGTTGTGAGAATTGGCAACATAACCCAAGAAAATTCCTCAATTGCCTTAACACTAAACTTCGTTTGAACATCTCGAGTCTTCAATAAAGTGCACGGATTCCCAAAGGGCAAGAGATAATTCAAGTTCGGCTTCCGATTATTCAGCAATTCATAGCACGTTTTGTTGTGTTTCTTCACGGTCAAAACACGATTGAGAACATGACAAGTTATGTTCTCCACCTCTGCCCAAAAAGTCATAGGCAACTTCGAGTCATATAACAAAGTACGAGCTATCCCAATCAACGTTCGATTCTTTCGTTCAGCCACACCATTCTGTTGAGGAACATAAGGAGCGCTAAATTCACGGTGAATGCCCTTCTAAAGACAAAATAACCCCATATCACCATTCTTGAACTCCGTTCCATTATCACTACGAATTCTCCTGACCTTCTGTTTGAATAAACTCTCAAGTCCCGTGATTAAGAACTTAAGAATTCCAGTTGTCTCATCCTTCGAAACGAGAAACTTTACCCAAGAGAACCTTGAGTAGTCATCAATCACTACTAAACAATATGATTTGCCACCTTCACTCTTGACACTAATAGGTCCGAATAAATCCATATGCAACATCTCGAGATGAGTCACAATTGAATTATTCAACTTTGATTTATGAGATTTCCTGTGCTGCTTCCCCTTCTTGCATAGAAGAAAGTCTTCGTTCACATGAAACCTCATGGCTGGGACACCAGAGACATGCCCATTTTTCACCAAATAGTTCATTTTCCAAAAATCAATGTGAGCCATCTTCCGGTGCCATAAAGTTGATTCGGACTCTGAAGCTTTAGAAAGCAGACACGTTGGGACAGACGAAGTTGTCGTCGTCGTGCTCACATCAAGAATATACGTATCATTCTTCTTTGGAGCTCGCATTAGGATCCAGTCTTTAGGAATCTCAAACCCTGGCTTCAAAACCAAACATTCAGATTTATTAAAGTGAAATGAAAAATCTTTATCACAGACTTGTGACACATATAACAGATTATGCTCAAGCTGTTCCACGTAATTCACTTTCTTGAAGCTCAAACACCCATTAGAAATTGTTCCTTGACGGGAGATATTACCGCCTTTCTTCCCTGTAAAGGCCACATACCCTCATTGGATTTCTTTCACATTTTCCAATAAGTTAATGTTGCCTGTCACATGTCTGGAACATCCACTGTCGACATACCAATGGTTACCAACAGTCCTCCTTAGAGTTCCCTACACATAGACAGAAAAGTTTAGTTAGTAATGGACACCCAATCTCATTTGATTTTGAAGATTCAGAAGATTCACAATTATCTTTTAAAACAGGTTGTTATAAAAGCTTCTTTAATTTTATGTTTCTTCTTCTTCTCTGAGGTCTTGACAATTTGACCTTCTCATTTGCATTAACAAATTTTGATACACTTAGTTTAACTCCAGATGAGTCAACCTTTTCAATTTTTGGTTTCACAGGAGCAGATGTAACTTTGATCTCAGGTTTAGAAACAATAGGTTTCTTCACAGGTTTAACTTCAACAGGTTTCACCACAGGTTTTGCTGGTGGTTCAACAAAAGTTCTACCCATCTTGGGATCTTCCAGACGCTTACCAACATTTTTATCAGAACAATTCATTAAAATATGCCCAACAACACCTCAGTGAAAACATGCACGCCTCTCTTTATAAACCCGAACATGCCGTTCTTTCTGAACACTATTTGAACGAGATGATTTACACTGAGAAACAGTGTTAGATGCTTGAACAACTATAGGTTTATCAGAATTAACCTTTTCTTTAGTAAAATCATCATTTGATGTTTTATCAATAGTATTAATTTCATCAAGAACCAATCCACCACTTATAAAAGGTTTCAAAGGTTTAGGTTTTGGTTGTTCAACATCCTCATCAGGTTCAATCAAGATGCACTGATCCCTGGTGACTTTCTTAACAACAACAAGTTCATCATCACTAGAATCATCATAAACCATATCCTAGAATCATCATCACTAGAATCATCATAAACCATATCCTCTCCTATAACAGGATTAACCTTGAGGACGGTTTTAGGCTCTAACTTTTCTTCAATCACTGTTTCAATGCTACGAGTTACATAATTGCCATTAAACGGAGGACAGAAACCAACTCTCCCATCAACAGCCTTATCATCAAAAGATGGACAATAACCAATACCTCCAACCACTTTATCACCTGAAGCTTTCTTAGTATAATATTCCAACAGAAAACTGGAATTCTTATAACCTTCAAGCTTTCTCATCAATTTGGTTACCTCGCTCTGTGACTGAGCAAGTTCATTTATCTTTTTTTCGTATTAAGAATACGCCACATCAATGTGAAAAGCTTGTTCATTTACTTTAATTTGTAAAACTTTAATATCATCTTTTAAAGATTCAATTCTGGCATTCAAAATCTTTTCATTTTCTTTCAAAACTTGATTTGATGTGTGAATTGCCTTCATGTCACATATGAGATTTGTGTTATCATCACACAATCTAATGATTTTTAAATCAGAATCAATGCATTTAGAACATGGAACAGAAACTACCTCATTTATCTGTTTAGAATCAGCCATGAATCCACTGGCTTCAGCAAACATTTCAGCTACCTTCTCTATCACTTTCCTTGCAGTTACATTGTCATCCATCAACTCTTCAGTAGACACTTTCTCCTCTGCAGTCTGACTTGTAGATTCATCATTTTCAGTAACACTCCCAGAATCGTTCGAGTCACTGTCTGAAGAACTATTATCAGAACCTGTATCTGAATGAACTTCTGCAAGAAAAGCTTGACTGACATGAGCAACAATGTCTTCTAGGTGAATTCCCCAATCATAATTCTCATCTTGCTGGGAAATCAATGCCGTAGAAGAATTATGGTTATTCTGATTATTCTAGTTGCCTGAAGAAGTATTCTGATTCTGAACCTTGGGCTTTGTACATTCTCTAGCAAAGTGTCCATATTCCTGACAATTATAACACTTCACCTTTGACTTATCCAACCTCATTATGGTTTTGCTTGATGCCCCAATGAACTTCTTCCCTGTTTTCTTCAGATGTTCCTTGCCTTGCCTCATCCACAACTCCATATTCCATTGAATATTCATCTCTTCAAGAGCATCTTATCCAATTGTTTGAAATCCTCTTGTATCATATCCGGGTCAGTTATCTTTCCACCAATGAAATTTTCATAAGAAGTCAGAAACGAAGCAATCATGGCCATCATGTCATCAACAGCTTTAGGAGACACCTTCTGAGAACACGAATGAGTATCACTTTTAGAATTCTTTGAGCATCCAGAATCAAAAGCAACATAGCATGTAGAATCACCACACAAACTTTCTTTCGAACCTTGACCTTCAGAAACTTCCCCTGAAAATAAAGCAACCCCAGACTTTGGTGTAGATGTCCCTTTCCCAAAGTAAATGCTAGGATCTTGATAAACTGTATCCTTCTTTTTCTTATTCAAATCATACGATTGAATCTTTCCCATAAGATCTTCAAGACTAAGCTCATCAAATCCAGTTTGTTCTTTAATAACATTGGTGTACATCTCAAAGTGTGCGGGTAATGCATCCAGAAACTTCTCAAGCACCTTTCTATTCTTATACGAGATATCATTATTCACCATTTCTCTTAGCAAATGATAATAACTGGACATTAATTCATCAATGGTTTCTCCTTCAAAGTGTTTAAAGACACTGAATTGTTTCTTCAGTAATTCCCTTCTGCTCTTCTTGATGTCAGTGTTTCCTTCACATCTCTTCGCCAAACCTTCCCAAAGATCATGTGAGGTCTTAAACTTCTTGAAAGTATGGTAAATATCTAAAGGCAAACACATAGACAAAGCATCAAGTGCCTTTTTCTCACGATCATACAAAGTCTTCTCTTCCACTGTGAGAGCTGAAACTAGTTTTTCTGTATCTGATACTCCCATATATGTGTGCGTTGGATGTTTGTATCCTTCACTGATCGGAATCCACATACTCGTATCATTGATGTTCACATAGTTCTCAAAACGACTCTTCCAGTTTGAATAGTCTTTCAGATTCATCAGCCTCGGTGGTTTAGTCGGAGTACCAATCTCATTATCATAATTCAACAAATGAGTCATGTTATTCACACTAGCATGATTTGAACTCGACATCTTTGCAATTTTGGAAAACTTCAACACTGAGAGAAATTTTGAACAAACTCTGCAATCAGCGAACTTAAGTAACGAACTTAATATGTTCGCCTGATCCAGATGAAGCGAAGTAAGTTCGCCAGTAACTAACTCAGCAAGTTCGCTTGTTTCAGCTAAAGAACAAGGAGGATAAGTTCTATCAACCAAACGCACAAACACTTCTTAAAATCATCATGTCTTGTGATTTTGAAGGAATTAGACAAATTCAAACCATAGGAATCTTCTAATGATGATATAGAACACTTCTAGCGGATCAATTTTGGAAAAAACACACCAACAATGATGAAATCAATCCAAACACTTCTCAAGAACATCACCAAACTCCATGAATACAAATCTTTTGAAAATCTCGATCTTTGAAGACAAATCAAAATGAAACGATGTCACACGTCAATCTCTAATCAAGACAAATCCAATTGTTATAAGTCCTTGTGGCGTCTTCTAACGAGTAGAAACTCCACGATCAAATGCATTACTCGATGATTCCTCGTATGAGACGGAAGCATGAAGCGAATCAAACAATAACACAAACATAGAAGATAGATGAAACACAATCATTTGTAAATATTCAATAACGAACTCGTCATACGAATACAATACCAAAGAAGTGTACATCTCTACGTTTAAGCTTCAATTCCAACTCCTAGGAGTGGTGACTCACTTCTCAAGAGACTCACTCCCTCTCTATGGATGCTAACTCTAGCATGCTTACCCACAAATGAACACATGATGTTCTATTTATAGGCAGCTGAGTCCTACAGGCGAACTTGTCAAGTTCGCTCATAACAACATAGGCGAACTTACCAAGTTCGCTAGTTAAGTTCGCCTAAACATTCCCTTAGGCGAACTTAACATGTTTGCTACATATACACTTAGAATTTTTGCTACAGTTACAAAAACATGTCCTAACAGACTCCCTCTTAACTGTTGCAAACAATTCTAAACAAATACTGATAAATCATCAGTCACAAACTAAGTCCCAACAGACTCCCCCTTGACTGATGATCCTAGGTCTTCACTTTACTTGGTAAAACTTGATCTTCGGAATTGCACTTTAATCTTCAATCTGCAATGCTTCAATCTTGAGGCAATAGGCTCCCTCTAAACTGATGCATCCGATGCAAATCAATCTTGAGGCAATAGGCTCCCCTTCATGACACCAGCATCTCCGCATTAATCCAGAAACAGGAAGACGTTTCTTGTTTAATCGCCATATAATAAAGGTTCCATCTTCAACTAGCTAACAACAAATAACCAGCTTCATTTCAAACGTACTTGACCAAGTCTCACACACATTCGATAGTAATCATCGTGAATCCAACAATCTTCAATCTGATTTTCATTCCTGGTTAACACCTCCTACTAGTCACAATATGCTGTCTATCTAGATTCCGCCCAGATCCCATTTGAGAAATCAAATCATAACCGAATCATGTCGAACATTTTGACGATCTTGATCACTTGAACCGTTTTGCAAAGAAACATGATATTTCTTGAAATTTTTATCTCCCTCTTTTCTTTGCAAAGACCCAAACAGTATATCCTCACAATCAAATCCGAGACCTTTAGTTGATAACAACCCTTTTGTTCAAATTCTTTCAGTATTCATCCCCTAATAAAGAAGTATCCCAGATACTCGTAACCCACATTTTCAGGTTTGAATACCTTAACAATAAGAGTCTTCATTCAAAAGTCATCATCCAATAAAAATCTCTCATTGTTTCGCCAAGCCACATAAAATTGGAATTTTGTTCCCGAAAATAACCAAAATTAACATCTTCTAAAAAATGACCCAAAACAAGCATACAAATGTTCCCTCAAATTTTTTTTATCACTCACTCAACAAGTTCGCTTACACAGCGTCAACAAACTTAACAAGTTCGCTTGCAAACAAACTCTAACGAACTTAACAAGTTCGCCACAGCATCTTCCTGTGAACTTAACAAGTTCGCCTGTAACTGCCATCGGACATCAAGTTCGCCTGACGCATCTGTTACAGCAAACTCCTTTGATTCTTCACGTTTTGGCGGTAAAAACTTCAAATCTTCAAGCTCTTGAAGCTCTGGAATCATCAAACTCATAAAATACCACGAATTTGATGAATTCCACCTGTAAAAATCCTTCTTTTAACGTCTCAATGATGAATATGCAGAATTAAACACCGAATCATGAGTAATTGTGAACCAAATAGGCGATAAGTCCCCCCGGTTTTGAGCCATAGCTCTGATACCAGTTATAAGTCCCTATGGCGTCTTCTAACAAGTAGAAACTCCACGATCAAACGCATTACTCGATGATTCCTCGTATGAGACGGAAGCATAAAGCGAATCAAACAATAACACAAACATAGAAGATAGATGAAATAGAATCATTCATATATATTCAATAATGAACTCGTCATACGAATACAATACCGAAGAAGTGTACATCTCTACGTTTAAGCTCCAATTTCAACTCCTATGTGAGCTCTACCTAGGAGTGGTGACCCACTTCTCACAAAGACTCACTTCTCACAGAGACTCATTCTCTCTATGTGGATGCTAACTCTAGCATGTTTACCCACAAATGAACACATGATGTTCTATTTATAGGCAGCTGAGTCCTACAGACGAACTTGTCAAGTTCGCTCATAACAACATGGCGAAATTACCAAGTTCGCTAGTTAAGTTTGCCTAAACATTACCTTATGCGAACTTAACATGTTCGTTACATATACACTTAGAATTTTTGCTACATTTACAAAAACATGTCCTAACATAAAAAATGAATTAATTACACAGATGGCCCCTGTGGTTTGATCAAATTACGGTTTTGGCCCCTGGGAATGCTAAACTACAACTTTGACCCAATACTTTGCACGAACGTAACACGTTTGACCCCTGAGTTGGATGAACGTTAAATTACCATGTTAAATACGTGTGAAATGACCTAAATACCCTTGGTATTAAGAATAAAAATAAAAACTATGTCAAACCAGGGACATTAGGACCCACACCTAATTCTATCTTACCCTCCCCCTCTTTCTTCTTCACTGAAAACTTTCTCCCCCACTTCAATAGTTGTCGCCGGCCACCACCGTCATAGACGCTTCTCACTGTCTCCCTCACACAACTTAGTTCATAGACGCCGGGACCACCGTCACCCTTAAGTTTTCAAAATTGCGCATCTTTTTCAGATCAATTTTTTTCAAAATTAGGTTTTTAATGGTGGAGTTTTGCTTTGGTTAACAGAGAAGGAGAAAGGGGCGATGTTGAGGGGTCGGCCCAAGTTCCGACTGAATATTCTACCTGTCTTAATCCCTATTACAGAGGTTGAACCCCAAGTTCAAAGCCCAAGTGCAGCCTGATGTCCTATTTGGGTACTAGTTCAAAGGCTAAAACTTGCTCTATCCAACGATTAAACACTATTTTTAGTCAAGATTATAGTGTTTGTGCGTCTCCATAAAAAAGAGTGGGTGTTGAAACGACGGTGTTCAAACGGGCACCCGATGGGGTCAACCTGTTCAAACGAGTCCGGATATGCCAACTGAGTCACAAAAATTCGCATTGTACATCCTCACTTTACCTATCGACGCCGACTATAGAAGCTTCGCTGTAGCCTCCGGCGCCGGAAGATTGTCGGCGACTATGCCGTAGCCTTCTTTCTTCTCAATTTTTGCCCTAATTTTTAACACATGCTAAATTTCTGGGGTTTGTAATTAAGAATCCGGCCTTATATGTTCGAATTTCAAACATTGTTTTAACGAAATTACGAAATCTGCCTATTATTGTTGGATAATTCAATGGGAAGTTCTGAATTTGCATCAATGGTGATTCAAGTCTGGACGAAGAAGAAAAAGAGACGGGGAAGGGGTGAGATTGACTAAGTTGTGGGGCCCACTAGAGTTTAGGTTTTCTTTGTTAATTTATTATGTAAGGGTATTTTAGTCATTTCACATACACTTAACTGAAAAACTTAACTGACATCCACTTCAGGGGCCAAATGTGTTACAATCATGCAAACGATTGGGCCAAAGTTGTAGTTTCCCATTCCCAGGGGCCAAAACCATAATTTGACCAAACCACAGGGGCCATCTGTGTAATTAATTCTTTATAGGCAGCTGAGTCCTACAGAAGAACTTGTCAAGTTCGCTCATAACAACATAGGCGAAATTACCAAGTTCGCTAGTTAAGTTTGCCTAAACATTACCTTAGGCGAACTTAACATGTTCGTTACATATACACTTAGAATTTTTGCTACATTTACAAAAATATGTCCTAACATAAAAATTAAACGGTTGAATCACAAAGTGCTAGGCAGATGACTAGCACTATTCCTTGGCACCACAAATAAAGAGTTAATAATTAAAGGTTAAATAAAATAATAATATGAAAGTATGAGGGTTGTTTGTGTAAGTTGTTATTTGAAACCCATTTGAGTGATATTTTTGGCTGAAGTGCATTATTTTTGGTCAAAAAGGCTATAATAGTGATGATCTCGAGATGAAAAGCCTTCTCTCTCTTATGTGTTTGCTAAACACGTACTCCATCATACGCATATTGTTTAATGTACACGTGTACTTTGACCTCATCGCATTAAATGATTGTACAACATGCATTAGAAGAAGTACCAACTATTCAGTAACTGACACACTATTCACCCAATCTCAAAATGTATGTTTAGTAATAGAACTTCACTTTCTGTAAGAATTTAAAAGATTTCCATAAAAAAAAAAGTGAGACAGGGTCATTTTTATAAATATCCCAAAAAAACTAACCCGGTTATTAGTGCATACATGAATTGTAACTATAAATGCATCTGAAGACGTAGTGAGGTAAACTTCACCGCGGATGGAAACCAACATGTACCCCATATCTCAGAAAAGACAAAAACATATGCGCGTACGGAAGGCAGGGACCACAACGTCGTTAGGAATGTCACGCGGAGGGGGACATCCCCATGCACAAAGTGGGCTCACCAGGTCAGACAAAATTGCCACCACTAACAGTTGTCACCTAGGAGACCAAAAGGATATTCCCGATAGCGACATTCCACCAATAGAATTCTCGCCAGGTCATCACCATGACAACGACATAATAGTACACCCCTCCGGCTATAAATATGAGCACCACCTTCAGGTAAAGGGATCTGCTCCCTCTCGCAATTATCCCTTACATATACCTCTCCGAGAAACTTACTCTCATGTCGGAGGGCCAATGCAGGGATTATCCTCTCCCTGTAACGCCCTAACGCATTGTCATTCTGCAGGATACTTCTCGGAGTCAACGAAGATACCCTCATAGGCTATTCGTTGGAGTCTCTGTGATCTATTCGTTGGTGGATAACCCATTCACCGGAGACTGGATTTACGACACGTACCTTGGCCACCAATCGAGTAATACGGAACCCTATTCTGGTGCTTCCACACCCGACTCATGCGAAGTGCCACCTGTGAAAACTGGTAATTTTACCACACAATTAGTTAAATATAATTACAACAAGACTATGCATATTAGACTAATTTTAATTAATTAGGTCTAACCCGGTCCATTAGAGTCCAACCACTACACAACTACAAATGAAATATTAGAAATTTTCGAGACACATCGAACCCTATATCGCGTTGGTGATAAACTTTAAAATGAACCGCTCGAAAACATTCTCTTTATTTTAATATTAGAGAATACCCAACTATATGGAAACAAATCTTAAATGTTTTACACGAGCACATATTATGGCAAAACTATTAAACTTATATTTTTTATATACCCGACTCGTACCCTACCGACCTCGTAACCAGGGCCCGTTTTTTTTGGGGTCTAAATTTTTTACGAGGCTTGTATATATATATATATATATATATATATATATATATATATATATGTTTTTTTATAAAATTTTAAATACCGGTTTTATATATTTGGTCTTTTTTATAAAAACTTATATATATATTGGGCCCTTTTTATAATGGTTGGGCCCTTTTAATTTTTATAATGGTTGTGCACTTTTAATCTTTATAATGGTTGAGCCTATTTAAACTTAAACCCAATATCAATGGTTAGACACTTTTAATCTTTATAATGGTTGGACCTATTTACTAAATCACATTTTACATGGTTGGTGAGCCTCCCATCGCAGGCCACGTGGCTCATTACTATTGTTTCGATCAATTATTTTTTCTTTTTCTGGAAAACATTAGTGCTTAAATATTTGTATTCTCATATTAAAACAAAAGATTGTGTTAGAGGAGTTAGAAAATGATATGGTATTGAAGTTGGAGGTCATTGTTTCCATCCCCTTCCCATACCCATTTTTTTTTCCTTTTGACTTTTATTCTATTAAATTATTATTTTTTAATTCTTAAACCACGACGTTTGAGACATAATAATGTATTCTATAAATGTTTCAATCTCCATAACTGAGTCGTCGTAACTTCATACATTTGTTTTATGTATTTAACCACAAATCTTTTTTCTTTACTTGGCCACGTTAATGACACCGCCTCAACCATTTAACGCCCGTCTTTCGCCGTGAAGCGCGGGGCAAAATTTCTAGTTTAAACTTAAATTCCAATATTAAAGGCTTTTTTTTTAAATGGCGAATTGCTGCTATGTTTTTTTTTCTATGTTTATTGCTATAATGTTAATCGTCGTTTAAAAAAAATAGTTTATATATTTTGTTCGTATGGGCCTTTTTTTCTGTTTCGGCCGAGGCACTTAAATCCTCAGGACCGGTCCTGCTCGTAACGACTATTAAAAAAACCGGGTTACACTTAGCGGGTATTGTACCGAACTTGGACTACCGGGTAACACCCAACACCATGTACCTACCCTACCCCCTCTCCCCCCCCCCCTCGTGCTCCTCCCTTTACGGCTGAGACCACAATGGGTCTTTCCCTTTTGTTTTCCTCTTTTGTTCCCTCATGAGAGACAAACAACTTGTCTCCATCCAACAATCATGTCTCCTTCCCTACAACTTGGTTCCCCATGCAACATAAGTCTAATGGGTATTACATATTTAGAAGACTATATAAACAAGCATGCATTCACCACAATCAACACCCACAACCCACACACTTTTCCTCTCTTTCTCTCGACAACACCCAAGGACCACTCCCCCCTTCTCCTTGGTGGTTCACGGCAGTAACAACGCCATCCCACCCCCTTGCTTCCTCTCGGAAACCACCACCACAACACCATAACACCACCATTGATCACCACCACCCCTCCACCCCAAGTACGGTAACCACCACCTCACCACCATCACGTACCCACCCTCCCTCTCTCAGCAACACCTGACAACCAACACAACCTCCACCTCAAACCCGACGTCAACCACAACCCGCACCACCGCACACCGCCACTTCATTCACCACAGCCCCGAAACACCCCCGCCACCCTTACGGCTTTCGGGAAACAAGAACCGAGCTCCGCCGCCTCGTACGGGTCTTCGGTTTTCATTTACGAGCACCGAGTCTCGGGTATACGAAGTGTACGAGCTATTTCGGGAGCTAACCGGGTGATACGGGACATCGAACGGAGAAACCGGGTCTCACGTCACCTCCGCCACCTTCTCTCTCGACTTTTTACGTGAGCACCTCGACCTATTTCTATTATTATTAACTAGTTGGCGATATATTTATGATATGGGTATACCCGGTTCGTATTTTGAATAACTAGTTGGCGATATAAAAGACGGATTTTAACGTAAAAAGACGACGGTTAAAAACCATGAATTATAAAACCCTAAATGTTATTACGGTTATAATGGCTAAATGTAAATCATTATTTTCATAAATATATTAGTAGGTCAATTTGATTGAATAACATAAGAAAATAATAATGGTTTTATTATTGTTGAATATAAAAGGATTTAATCATGCAATATTAAATTGCATACAAAAGAAGATTTTATAAAATTATTTTTATAAAACATGCATTCATGTAACTATATATTAATTTTATAAAAGTTAATAATTATATACATATACACATACATATATGTATGTATTGTAGAGACAATTAGAGACGGGTTTGGAAAGTAAAGTAATATGGTAATTATTTTGTGACATTTTATTTGCATCTTATTTTAATAAATATATATTAAATATATTTATTTATTATAAGGGACGACTTAAACCGCAAATAAGAACTAGATAAATAAAAATCTATGTTATAATATTTATTAAAGAGATTTAATAAATATAAATACTACACTGTAACAATAAGTTGTATCACCAACGGCGGTCGAGTCGAACCCTTATAAATTATTACAAGGCAAGGGTCAAGACTTCGGGATGTTAGTCATGTGACCAACCCACACCTAGACAACTACATAGACCTCATAGTGTCTTAAATATTCTAGGACACAAGTAGGTCGGACTATTAGACGGACTTGCTCACAACTTGATAAGCTATTCACCACATCCTGACAGTTGCTCACTATCGGACATATCAGGTGAGTCTTCACGGCCCTACTTTTACTTGTTTTAAATTTGTTTTTAAACATACGGGGGAGAAAATTTGCTCAACTTGACAGCTGGACACAAGTACCTACATTGTTACATGAGTCAACTCGTTTAACGCATCAAAGTCTCCTCTTATTCTGTAACCGTTAATTATGGTATGAACGTGGAAAGCATGAATAGATCTATTTGGGTTGACACCCCCACCCGTGGTTAGTCGCGCTAACCTTGACTGGAGGTCAAAGTGGGTGCATAATTTTCATCAACTATTACAATGTCTTGGCGTTAAGGAGATTGGGTTAGGGGCACAACTACAATGTCGAGTTTCGGTTACGGGAGCTCATGGTAACAATAATAGACTTAAACTATTGTTTTAATTAATGATAGTGGTACATCATTGTTCGGATGAACAATACACAACTGATACATCATTGTTTGGGTGAACAATACACAACTAGAAATCTTGTGGTCCAACATCAAACATTTCAACTAAACCTGTGAACTCACCAACTTTATGTTTACTTTTTAAGCTTGTTTTCTCAGATAACTAGAAACATGGGAAAGAAGGCATACATGTGCGTAGATCAACTTGTTGAGTTTTCCTGTTATAACCTAGGACATCTAGGTCATAGCTGACAAACTGGTTATTTAAAAAGTCGTACACTTGGTTAAGTACGGTACTTCGAATGTAATGTCTTAAAACAATTTGTGATTTTCTATAATGACTTAAACCTTTGATTATGAATGCATTAGAAGTTGTTTGTTGTAATCAAAGATGTCACACCCCAATTTCAACTAAAAGAGTTTTACCGTTTGGGAAGTGACGAACCAGGATCTCAGACACTAGTTACTTTGAACGACTCTACATGGGACTCAAAATGAAAATATCATACAAATCAGAGTTTCAATGCGGAAGCGTAAAGAAAGTAAATGCGCAAAACACACGCGCCCAAACCAAAGTCCAAAAGTCCAAAACGTCCAACCAAACCAAGTACAATAAAATAATCCAAACAAGTATAAATAAGTCATAATCAAAATAGTTGAATCCTATGCATGCCTTAATGTGCACCTGTGTCTTACCTTAGCGACCTGAGAAAACATGTAAGAAAATATGTCAACACGAGGTTGGTGAGTTCGCAGGTTTCAATATATAAATAAGCGTTTACCGGATTTATGATCATTCAGTATGTATCTATAGGTAGCTAACCTATGTTCATGTTTAGCTCAAGCGCTCGCAACCAAAGCTGACTGTTTGTTTATTTGCCTCCTGCCAGGTCTATCAACTCCGGCGGTGTGAGTAGGCTAACATTTCACCCGTTCGATCTCTAATCGAGTTAGCGCTACTAACGCGGGTGGGATTTGTCAAACCCAGTAGTACTACTAAATATTACCTTGCTAAGATCCATATTAACGGTTCGATATAAGATGAGGACTTTATGTGATAGCGTCTTACGCTTAACTTTAACATTGATAACATACGAATTTACAAAATCTCAAAAATAGTTAATCATGTTTTCTCCCCCAAGTTAAAACAATAAAAAGGGGCCGTGAAAACCCACTTGTGTTGCGTTGTGGGTAGTATCACACAAAGGATAAGTTGGAACCACGTGTGTAAGTCTCAATCGACTTACGAATGCCCTAACATTACAAACACATAAATTAGGGACAAAAATGGGAATTGTGAGAGCGACACGGAATGAGAAACGTCTTAACGAAACGCTCTAATATTCAAGAGTGGACGAAGGTGTCCACGGAGTTAGGAATTACTTTATGCGACGAATCACACAATTAATAATAAATATAACCGGGTGTTTTGACATTCATAAAAATTAAGAAAGTGATAATATATATACGAGTAAATAATATAACTAAATATATTATTATTTGGTCTCAATCGATACACGATGTTATAAAATGATTCAAAATAATATAAATATGTATATTACTTAATATTACGGGTCACGGTTTGAAAATAATATAAACATATTATTTTATACGAATTTACGGTTTAAAAATAATATAAACATATTATTTCTTTTGTTGACAATAACAATAATATTTTATTTATAAAAGTGGGAATAATAAAAATATGTTAATAATTCAAACCCGAGTCTACGGGTTGTTTCCCAGGCTAAAACACATTTATATAATACTATAATAATATAGGGTTTGATTTTTAACAATTAAATATATTTAAAAAATTGTCTAAAAAGAAATGTGGGAGCCCGGACCCGAACCCGGGTCTCTCCCACACACGCACACTGTCCTAACCAGTCCCGCCCGCTAGGGTATCGCGACTAAACCCGGATCAGTTTGGTTTTAACATTCAACTCCGGCGTGTTCTTCCCCCCTTCGTAACCGAGCCAAAACCAGTCCCAAAACCCACCAAATCGATCACGATTCGAATCCAAATCTTAGGGGTTTTTAAAATCGAGTATAGACAAGTGTGTGCGAGAGTTTAATTTGAATGTCGTCAATTATAGGGTCGTTAAATTTCCAAATCAATTACCGAAACCCTAGTCTTGAACACAGAATCAATTTGATGGAATCCGATGATGAAACCGGTTGGAATTAGAGGGCTTTCAATTATTAGGACCTTGTGAAGCCACTGGAATGGTTTAACTCCATTTAAAAAGCTGTTAGTGTTAAAATCCCCAAAATGTTTTTATGAACAAACCCTAGATCTGGATCGGGTCAAATTCGATGTTAATTTGAGTTCGACTAAACCGAAATCAAATGAACCCTAGATACGGGTTCGTGCTTAATTCGATGCTGTGTGTCCAAATTAGGTTAGGGCTTTAGTTGTAGACCAGAAAGCAAAACTAAAGGCGTATTTGATTACCTGAAACGATATCGGATTGACAGATTTCGACTAAAAGTCAGTCGTGACTTGATGGGTTAGTCTCCGGCGTTTCCTACTGCGTCTCCGACGTAATTGATGTGTGAAAAAGCTATAGGGGAGTGCGAATTAGGTGCGCAGTGGGTTCGATTGCAGAATGATAAGTGATTTTGCTTGAATTCGATGGTCATTGATGCGGGTTCGATGGTTACGGGTTTAGGGAATTAATTCGTGATTATGGAATTGTTAAAACACATAGAAACGGCTCATTGATGGTCTTCATCATCAATGCCATGATTACCAGTCGTGAATTCGAGTATTATTTCAGTTTCGGGTTTGATTTGGATCAATGGGTCATGATTTTGACTTTTTAAAAGTCAACAGAAACCAAGTGTTCTTGATTTTGACTTTGTAAGTCAACAGATTTGGTTTTGCATATTTACATGACTAGTCCCTGTAGTTTAGATTAAATTATTGACAGAATTTACCCCTGGGGTTCGGAATGGGTTAACTATGTTAAGAATTTTAACGGAATTTGGTTAACGGGGTTAACCCTAAATTGCCGGATGTCACATCATCCCCTAGTTGAAAGAATTTTCGTCCCGAAAATTAAATAAAATAAAAATTTTCCCGGGATATCACATCATCCCCTAGTTGAAAGAATTTTCGTCCCGAAAATTAAATAGTACCTTGAGAATTTTGACGCGGAGTGCTTGAACAGATTTAGATATTTGCGCATCATCTGATCCTCGCGCTCCCACGTGAATTCCGGTCCGCGTTTCGAGTTCCAACGAACTCTGGCAATAGGGATTTTACTGTGCTTTAACGTTTTGACTTCCCTATCCATAATTTCCACAGGTTCTTTGATGAAACGTAACTATTCATCAATGTGTAGTTCCTCAAGAGGAACTGCGAGTGATTCGTCTGCTAGACATTTCTTCAAATTTGAGACGTGAAAGACGTTGTGTACACCACTAAGTCCTTCAGGTAAGTCCTGTTGATACGCTACTGGTCCGATTCTCTTCATTATCTTGAATGGTCCAACGTAACGAGGATTCAGTTTGCCTCGTTTCTCG
Source organism: Smallanthus sonchifolius (assembly GCA_023525975.1). Lineage (NCBI taxonomy): Eukaryota > Viridiplantae > Streptophyta > Magnoliopsida > Asterales > Asteraceae > Smallanthus > Smallanthus sonchifolius. Next base: position 19,936,568 of record CM042033.1, read on the forward strand.
AAACGAATGACACCTTTCCAAGGTGAGACTTTGAGTAAGACCATGTCACTTATTTGAAACTCTAAGGGTTTACGACGCTTGTCGGCATAGCTCTTTTGACGATCACGAGCTGCCGCCATACGGTTTCCAATTTGAACGATCCTTTCGGAAGTTTCGAATACAAGTTCAGGACCTGTAAGTTGGCTATCCCCAACCTCAGTCCAACAAATAAAAGAACGGAATTTCCGTCCATAAAGTGCTTCAAATGGAGCTGCCTTGATGCTAGTGTGATAACTGTTGTTGTAGGAGAACTCCACCAATGGTAGGTGAGACTCCCAAGTGTTACCGAAATCGATCACACAAGCTCGTAGCATGTCCTCCAGAGTTTGGATAGTATGTTCTGCTTGGCCATCCGTTTGAGGATGGTATGTTGTGCTCATATCTAGACGCGTGCCTAAAGCTTTATGTAACGACTGCCAGAAACGAGAAGTGAATCGTGCATCACGATCCGAAATAATAGAGATTGGCACCCCGTGCCGAGAGACTATTTCTTTCAAGTAAGTACGAGTAAGCTTATCCATTTTGTCAGTCTCTTTGATTGCTAAGAAGTGAGCGGACTTTGCTAATCGATCAACAATTACCCAAATGGTATCACATCCGGTAGGAGTTCGTGGTAATTTGGTGATGAAGTCCATGGATATTTATTCCCATTTTCACATGGGAATTTCTGGTTGTTGCAGAAGACCTGATGATTTTTGATATTCAACTTTGACCTTCGCGCAAGTCAGACACTTACTAACATAGGTGGCTATATCGGCCTTCATCTTCGGCCACCAATATAGCACCTTTAGATCATGGTACATTTTGTCGGAACCCGGATGAATAGAGTAACGAGATTTCTGAGCCTCATCCATAACTAGTTCCCTTAGGTTTCCGAATACTGGAACCCATATTCGCTCGGTGAAGTAGCGAATACCGTCGGATTTGACCTCAAGTTGTGCTTCCATACCGCGTGTACCTTCCAGCGGTAGGTTTTCTTCTTTTAGGGCTTCAAGTTGAGCACTACGGATTTTGTCAGGTAATCTGGGGTGAATAGTAAGCTGTAATGCTCGAACTCGTTTGGGTTTCGTTTCCTTTCGACTTAGGGCATCAGCTACAACATTAGCTTTACCCGGGTAGTACCGGATCGCACGGTCATAATCATTCAAGAGTTCGACCCAACGACGCTGTCGCATGTTCAACTCTTTCTGCTCGAAAATGTGCTGAAGACTCTTGTGATCGGTGTAGATGGTGCATTTGGTACCGTACAAGTAATATCTCCATATCTTAAGTGCGAAAACTACAGCTCCCAACTCTAAGTCATGAGTGGTGTAGTTTTTCTCGTGGACCTTTAGTTGACGTGAAGCGTATGCGATCACCTTTTCGCGTTGCATTAAGACACAACCCAGACCCTGAATAGATGCATCACAATACACTACAAAATCATCGGTTCCTTCCGGAAGAGCTAGAATAGGTGCACTGCAAAGTTTCTGTTTAAGATGTTGGAATGCTGGTTCTTGGTTATCTCCCCAATTATAGGCTTTACCCTTTTGAGTTAAGGCAGTGAGAGGTTGTGCAATTTTTGAAAATCCTTCGATGAATCGACGGTAATATCCAGCCAATCCCAGAAATTGTCGCACCTCAGTCGGAGTCGTCGGTGCTGCCTAATTCTTGATGGCCTCTATCTTTGATGGGTCGACATGTATTCCTTTCTCGTTAACCACATGCCCTAGAAACTGAACTTCCCGGATCCAGAATTCACACTTGGAAAACTTAGCATACAGTTGCTCTTGCTTAAGTAATTCCAAAATTAGGCGTAGATGTTCCCCATGTTCTTCCTTGTTCTTGGAATAGATGAGGATGTCGTCGATGAACACGATGACAAATTGATCAAGATACGGTTTACACACACGGTTCATGAGGTCCATGAATACCGCAGGTGCGTTGGTTAATCCGAAAGGCATGACTATAAACTCGTAATGGCCGTACCTTGTCCTGAATGCAGTCTTAGAGATATCCTCTTCTCAGACTCTTAACTGATGGTAACCAGACCTAAGATCTATTTTGGAATAGAAACTTGATCCTTGGAGTTGATCAAACAGGTCATCTATGCGAGGCAAAGGGTAGCGATTCTTGATTGTGACTTTATTCAGCTCACGGTAGTCAATACACATACGGAAAGTCCCGTCCTTCTTCTTGACAAATAGTACCGGAGCTCCCCACGGCGATGAACTAGGTCGGATGAAACCTTTATCCAACAAATCTTGCAATTGAGTGGACAATTCTTGTAATTCACTGGGTGCCAGTCTGTAAGGTGCCCGAGCAATCGGTGCTGCTCCGGGTGCTAGATCAATTTGAATTCAACTTGACGGTGCGGTGGCAGACCAGGCAGATCCTCGGGAAATACTTCCAAGAATTCACGAACGATGGGAATATCTTCAATCTTCTTCTCTTCTGATGGCTGCTCGGCAACGAGAGCCAAAATAGTCATATGCCCCTTTCGAAGGCATTTTTGTGCTTTCATAAAAGATATGATGCCCATGACTGCACCAACTCTTTCGCCCTGAACGGAAAGGGTTTCTCCACTCGGAAGAGGAATACGAACAATTTTCTCATGACAGACAATTTCAGCTTGGTTTTTAGATAACCAATCCATGCCGACAATTACATCAAAACTACCAAGTGTGACCGGCATAAGGACGATATCAAATATATGTCTAGCTAGCTCAAGCTTACATCCCTTAAGAATGTGAGTTGCTTCAATTATTTGGCCATCAGCTATCTCTATTATATACTTAGCTTCTAACAGAGCTGGAGTTCCTTTTATCATATCACTAAGTTTCTTAGATATAAAACTTCTCTCAGCACAAGTGTCAAAAAGGACAGAAGCAAAGTAATTATTTAAGAGAAATTTACCAGTGACCACGTTATGATCGTAACGAGCTTCTCCAGATCCTAGCACGAAGGCTCATCCCTTCGCACTGTGACAATCCGACTTTTCAAGTTAATCCCGTTAGTAATTCCGTTAAATATTCTGTTAAATCCTAACCAAGTTAACCTAACTCTAAAACCAAGGGATCAATTCTGTCAAAGCTGAAGTTGCAAGGGCTGGTTTTGTAAATAATCAGAAACCCTAGTAGGCACGGTCGCGCCTTGTTTTGGCACGGTCGCGCCTCTTATTGGCACGGTCGCGCCTCTTATTGGCACGGTCGCGCCTCTTACCCAGTTGAAACGTAAATGCAGTCTTTAATCGCAAACTTGTTCAATTTTGTAACGGCTTTAGCACGCCGTAACCATTAACGTCCATCATTAGGACTTTAACTTCCGAATTAATCGAGTTCAACACCAATTATGAGGAATCCAAACATAACCGTCGACTCACCCTTATAAACTCTCGAATTCGACGAATTCGATTATCATTCTCTCAAGTTTGCTCATTATCATCTTAAACAAATTGTTCTCTAGCTGATTATCACGTCAATTCGGCCGGAGTTGCAGCATCAGTCGCCGGAAGTCGATTCCGTCACTGTCGGAAGTCATTCTAGCCGTTCACCACCAATTCGTATCGTATTCGGGTAATCACTTACATATTCAGTTTCGTTTCCTTGCCTATATCATTAGCCCTATGTTAATTGAGTCAATCGTTATCGAATTTATCAGGAATCATAAATTAGGGTTTGTTCTTATTCAATTTTGGGATTTTGATATTAATCATGTTGCTAATCAAATTAACCTATCCCATCATATTAGCAATGTTCTGTTTTGTAAAAACCCCATGTTTATTTGATCGATTGTTATCTAAATCAAGCAAATTGGAATTTATTCGGTTATTCTATTAAAAAGGGTCTGTAAATCAGGGAGACACGGTCGTGCCAGGTTCTAGCACGGTCGTGCCTCACCCTCTGACCTGGTCGTGCCTCTTGGCTAGACCTAGTCGTGCCTCAGAACCCTTGACACGGTCGTGCCTAGTGATCAGCTTTCTTGTGTCTTCTGTTTGATCAGCGCGGTCGCGCCCTTTTCTAGCACGGTCGCGCCCATGACTCAGACACGGTCGTGCCTTGTCTTAGGCTCGGTCGTGTGTAAGAAAACCCTTATATCAGAATGTTTTGATTCATTTTTATATTTTTAAAACAATATTATTATATTAATATATAAAAGTGTTTTAGTCCGGAAAACGACCCGTAGGCTCGGTTTAATTTATTAATCCATTTTATAATCTTTTCCACTTTTATAAATAATATATTTATGATATTATCGAATAAAAATAATATATTTATATTATTTTCAAACCGTAACTTCATATAAAATAATATGTTTATATAATTTTCAAACCGTGACTAATCTTATTAAATAATATATATGTTATATTATTTTGTATCGTTTTATACCTTGTGTGACGTTTCAAACCAATTAATAATATAATTGTTATATTATTTACCCACGTTTATATACTCGATTAAAAATAACATATTTATTATTTTTCCACACAAATGACTATTTAGTTAATCCTTCGAACCTAAAAATAATATATTAAATTATATTATTTTCCTAACTTTTGTAAACGACTTTAACGTACGAATGTATTTATTTATTATTCGTTATTAACGTACGACACGTAACGCTTTTCCTTAATGATTATATTAAGAAAGTTATATAATTCCGTAGACACGTCTGTCTACTCTTAAATCCTTAGAAAGCGTTAAGATGTTCTAACTTCCGTGTCGTCGTCACAAATCCCATATGTCCCTAACTTATGTGTTATAATTATAGGGTATACGTAAGCCGTGCAGTCTAACACTTGAGATTATAAATCTCATACTTGTGTGATACTACCTACTACGCAACGCAGGTGAGTTTCACGGCCCCTTTTACTGTTTTTATTTGGGGGAGAAAACATGTCACAACCTTTTTGGTTTATCGTAATTCATATGATATCACTGTTGAGACTAAGCGTAACACACTATCATGAAAAGTCCTCACACACATCGGACCGTTAATATGGTATGAACGAGGTAATTTTGGTAGTATTACTGGGTTTGACAAACCCCACCAGTGTTAGTCGCGCTAACTCGATTGGAGGTCGAACGGGTGTTATATTGACCTTAACACATTAGTTAGAGTTGATAGACCTGACTGGAGGCAAACAAACAAACACACTGTCAGTTTCGGTTGCGAGCGCTTTAGCAAAACATGAATATAGGCATGCAACCTATTGATATGCATATTGAATGTACATAATCCGCAAATGCTTTATTTAAAATGATTGAAACCTGTGAACTCACCAACCTAGTGTTGACTCGTTTTCTTGCATGTTTTCTCAGGTTGGCACTCAGGATCACGTTAAGTCATGCATGTGTCTTGGACTCCAATTGAAATAATTTATCTACCGAATAATATTTATGTTTTGATTGTAATTGGACTTGGGCGCGTTGTTTTGCGCATTTACTTTCATTTAACGCTTCCGCATATACGCTCTGAAACTTGATCTTTTATATTATTACATTTCAAGTCCCATATAGTGTCGTTTGAAGTAACTGATGTCTGAGATCCTGGTTTGTCACCTTCCAAAACGGTAAAACTCCGTTAGTGGAATTTGGGGGTGTGACAGATTGGTATCAGAGTCAGGTTATAGAGAGCAAGGACTGCATTCTAGACTATAGCCACACACATTAGTTACTTGGCATAGACACTTACTCCTTATGTTTCAGGAATTATGTCTACACCACCATCTTCACCACCTACCAATCTGGAACATGACATTCCTGCCATTGCATCACCGGAGCCCAAGAGGCGTAGGCTTGAGCCCATTGATAATTCTATTGTGTATGGAGAGCCTATGCATATCCGGAATGGGAGTGATTGGGACTGGTACCCCAGTTTACTAAGCAAATGGGTTAGACAGGAACGAGTTCCATCACCTTACTTTGGAGCTTCATCGTCATCAGAACCACGTTTACCATTGCTACCTTGTCACTTGGAGCAAGCCTTTGCAGCATTTGTAGCAACTATGGATCGAGAGATCCAGAATATGAGAGACGCAGCAGGAGAAATCACAGGTCTGTTAAGAGGGGAGAAACAGACGGATCACAGGATAGATCTGCTAGTAGCAGAACTGGCAAGCACTGACCGCTTGCATAATGCATTAGTGGACGAGGTAAGGGCGTTGCAGGCTAGAGTGAATGCACTCGAGGAGGCTGAAGTAGAATCTCAGGAAAGAATTGGAGAGTTAGAGATACAACTTGCAGCAGCTCTAGAGCCAGCTGAAGTACCCAATTTTGAGCCTGAGGATGAGCCCGAGGAAGTAGAGGAGGATGATGCTGAGTCAGTCATCTCATCCGCCGGCAGTGGAGCTTGATATTCCATTCTATTCTATCTTATCTTATTTTGTCATTTCTTTATGTTTCAAATAAAAACCTAAATGGGTAAGGATGTTCCCATTCCAATAAAATCTTAGTGAACTGTTTGAGTTGAACCATTTATTCTATGGCCTTATGATTTAAGTTAGCCTTATACTGAAATCAAAAACCTGCATGTCTTTACACATCTCCTTCTGTTTGCTTACACTTGAGTGATGTCAATATACGATGTATTTACTCATTTCTTGTGTTTGTGAATATGAAGAATCATGGCCGGACGTGGACGTGGCGGTCGCAACGGTGGTCGTGGAAATATCAACCTGACACCAGCCGAACTAGCCGCGTTAATTAATGACAGTGTTGCTGAAGCCTTAGCAGCACACGTTGCAGGTAAACCTGTTAACCGTTAATTCTAGACAACCAACTGTACACATTTATTCCACTCTTTCCTAAACCCAACCTACTCTCTCCAATCCAGGGCAAGCGAACAATCCACCGAACAGTCAGCATGTCTGTACCTTCAAGACATTTATGGACTGCAAACCCCACACATTCAGTGGAGCTGAGGGAGCTGTTGGATTACTCCGATGGTTTGAAAAGATTGAATCTGTGTTCTCCATGTGTAACTGCCCTGTGGCCGACCGAGTCAAATTTTCATCGGGAACTTTAGAGGGTCCTGCCCTCACATGGTGGAATGCACAGGTCCAGATGCTAGTCTGGACATGGCCAATGCATCACTATGGGAAGATTTCAAGAACATGATGAAGGAAGAGTACTGTCCCAGGGATGAAATTCAGAAACTCGAGGGAGAATTCTGGAATCTGAAAATGGAGGGTTCTGAAATAGAACTCTACACCACTCGCTCGCATGAATTAGCGGGGATGTGTCCTCACATGGTCACACCACCCTACAAGAGAATTGAAATGTTCATAAGTGGATTAGTACCACAAATCCAGAGCATGGTTACTTCATCCAACCCCACTACCATTCAACAAACCATCCGTCTTGCTCACAAACTGACGGACCAAGCCGTTACCCAAGGGACACTACCTCCCAGAAAGTCAGCATCCAAGTCTACTGACAACAACAAGAGGAAGTTTAACAGTAGCAATAACAACATGGGATTTCAGCCGAATCAATCACAGCAACAACAACAGCGTAGGTTTGAACCTACGAAGAACTTCAACCAGTCGACCTCTTCGGGTCAGCATCAAAGTGGGTATATTGGGAGACACCCCAGGTGTAACAAATGTAATTACCACCACCTCGGTTCTTGTGACAAAAACCGTTGCCAGCGGTGTGGCAAGGTGGGCCATGCTGCCAAAGACTGCAGAGGGGAATTACAAGCCAAGCAGCCTTTCCAACAACCGGGTTTTACCAAGGGTTGTTTTGAATGTGGAAAAGAGGGACACTTTCGAAAGGATTGTCCACAATTAAAGAGGGGTGGAAACGACAACAACAACAACAACCACCAAGGCGATAATAACAACCAGGGAAATAATGCAGGAAATGGTGCAAAGGGGCGAGCCTTTGTGCTAGGATCCGGAGAAGCTCGTTATGACCACAACATGGTTACCGGTAAGTTCCTTCTAAACAACTATTTTGCTTCTGTACTAATTAACACTGGTGCTGATAAGAGTTTTATGACTAATAAACTTAGTAACATACTAAGAAAAACCCCAACCCCGTTAGAGGACAATTACGTCATAGAAATAGCAGATGGACAAATAATAGAAGCAACCCATGTTCTTAAGGGTTATAAACTTGAACTGGCTAGTCATAAATTTGACATTGATCTTATGCCGGTCTCACTCGGTAGTTTCGACGTAATTGTCGGAATGGACTGGTTATCTAAGAATCAGGCTGAGGTTATCTGTCGCGAGATAATCGTTCGCTTTCCTCTCCCTAATGGAGAAACCCTCTCCGTCTAATGCGAAAGGAGTGGTGCTGTTATAGGCATCATATCCTTCATGAAGGCACAAATAATAGTCTCACTTACCTCTAGTGGAGTCCTCCTACATTAATGGTTATCACCCTATTATCAAGGCGGTACCATTCGAAACATTGTACGGACGTAAATGCCGATCCTCTATCTGTTGGACTGGAGTTGGGGATAGCCAACTTACAAGTCCCGAACTTGTGTTTGAAACCTCTGAAAAGATCGTTCAAATCCGAAATCGTATGGCGGCAGCTCTTGATCGTCAAAAGAGCTACGCCGATAAGCGTCGTAAACCGTTAGAGTTTCAAGTAAACGACATGGTTCTACTCAAAGTCTCACCTTGGAAAGGTGTCATTCGTTTCAGGAAGCGAGGCAAACTGAATCCTCGTTATGTTGGACCGTTCAAGATAGTAAAAAGAATTGGGCCAATAGCGTATCAGCTGGACCTACCAGAAGGACTTAGTGGTGTACACGATGTCTTTCATGTCTCGAACTTGAAGAAATGTCTAGCAGACGAAACACTCGCGGTTCCTCTTGAGGAACTACAAATCGATGAACAACAGCGGTTCGTTGAAGAACCGATAACAATCATGGATAGGGAAATCAAAACGTTAAAACACAGTAAAATCCTGATTGTCAGAGTTCGTTGGAACTCGAAACGCGGACCGTAATTCACGTGGGAGCGCGAGGATCAGATGATACGCAAATATCCTAATCTGTTCAAGCACTCCACGTCAAACTCTTAAGGTACTATCCTAATTTTCGGGACGAAAATTCTTTCAACTAGGGGATGATGTGACAATCCGGAAATTTTTTTTTTATTTTATTTAATTTTCGGGACGAAAATTCTTTTAACTAGGGGATGATGTGACAATCCGACTTTTCAAGTTAATCCCGTTAGTAATTCCGTTAAATATTTTGTTAAATCCTAACCAAGTTAACCCAACTCTAAAACCAAGGGATCAATTCTGTCAAAGCTGAAGTTGCAAGGGCTGGTTTTGTAAATAATCAGAAACCCTAGTAGGAACGGTCGCGCCTTGTTTTGGCACGGTCGCGCCTCTTACCGAGTTGAAACATAAATGCAGTCTTTAATCGCGAACTTGTTCGATTTTGTAACGGCTTTAGCACGCCGTAACCATTAACGTCCATCATTAGGACTTTAACTTCCAAATTAATCGAGTTAAACACCAATTATGAGGAATCCAAACATAACCGTCGACTCACCCTTATAAACTCTCGAATTCGACGAATTCGATTATCATTCTCTCAAGTTTGCTCATTATCATCTTAAACAAATTGTTCTCTAGCTGATTATCACGTTAATTCGGCCAGAGTTGCAGCATCAGTCGCCGGAAGTTGATTCCGTCACTGTCGGAAGTCATTCTAGCCGTTCACCACCAATTCGTATCGTATTTTGGTAATCACTTACATATTCAGTTTCGTTTCCTTGCCTATATCATTAGCCCTATGTTAATTGAGTCAATCGTTATCGAATTTATCAGGAATCATAAATTAGGGTTTGTTCTTATTCAATTTTGGGATTTTGATATTAATCATGTTGCTAATCAAATTAACCTATCCCATCATATTAGCAATGTTCTGTTTTGTAAAAACCCCATGTTTATTTGATCGATTGTTATCTAAATCAAGCAAATTGGAATTTATTGGGTTATTCTATTAAAAATGGTCTGTAAATCAGGGAGACAAGGTCGTGCCAGGTTCTAGCACGGTCGTGCCTCACCCTCTGACATGGTCGTGCCTCTTGGCTAGACCTAGTCGTGCCTCAGAACCCTAGACACGGTCGTGCCTGGCTCAGACACGGTCGTGCCTAGTGATCAGCTTTGTTGTGTCTTCTGTTTGATCAGCGCGGTCGCGCCCTTGTCTAGCACGGTCGCGCCCATGACTCAGACACGGGCGTGCCTTGTCTTAGGCGCGGTCGTGTGTAAGAAAACCCTTATGTCAGAATGTTTTGATTCATTTTTATATTTTTAAAACAATATTATTATATTAATATATAAAAGTGTGTTAGTCCGGAAAATGACTCGTAGGTTCGGTTTAATTTATTAATCCATTTTATAATCTTTTCCACTTTTATAAATAATATATTTATGATATTATCGAATAAAAATAATATATTTATATTATTTTCAAACCGTAACTTCGTATAAAATAATATGTTTATATTATTTTCAAACCGTGACTAATCTTATTAAATAATATATATGTTATATTATTTTGTATCGTTTTATACCTCGTGTGACGTTTCAAACCATTTAATAATATAATTGTTATATTATTTACCCACGTTTATATACTCGATTAAAAATAACATATTTATTATTTTTCCACACAAATGACTATTTAGTTAATCATTCGAACCTAAAAATAATATATTAAATTATATTATTTTCCTAACTTTTGTAAACGACTTTAACGTACGAATGTATTTATTTATTATTCGTTATTAACGTACGACACGTAACGCTTTTCCTTAATGATTATATTAAGAAAGTTATATAATTCCGTAGACACGTCCGTCTACTCTTAAATCCTTAGAAAGCGTTAAGATGTTCTAACTTCCGTGTCGTCGTCACAAATCCCATATGTCCCTAACTTATGTGTTATAATTATAGGGTATACGTAAGTCGTGCAGGCTAACACTTGAGATTATAAATCTCATACTTGTGTGATACTACCTATTACGCAACGCAGGTGAGTTTCACGGCCCCTTTTACTGTTTTTATTTGGGGGAGAAAACATGTCACAACCTTTTTGGTTTATCGTAATTCATATGATATCACTGTTGAGACTAAGCGTAACACACTATCATGAAAAGTCCTCACACACATCGGACCGTTAATATGGTATGAACGAGGTAATTTTGGTAGTACTATTGGGTTTGACAAACCCCACCCGTGTTAGTCGCGCTAACTCGATTGGAGGTCGAACGGGTGTTATATTGACCTTAACACATTAGTCAGAATTGATAGACCTGACTGGAGGCAAACAAACAAACACACTGTCAGTTTCGGTTGCGAGCGCTTTAGCAAAACATGAATATAGGCATGCAACCTATTGATATGCATATTGAATGTACATAATCCGCAAATGCTTTATTTAAAATGATTGAAACCTGTGAACTCACCAACCTAGTGTTGGCTCGTTTTCTTACATGTTTTCTTAGGTTGGCACTCAGGATCACGTTAAGTCATGCATGTGTTTTGGACTCCAATTGAAATAATTTATCTACCGAATAATATTTATGTTTTGTTTGTAATTGGACTTGGGCGCGTTGTTTTGCGCATTTACTTTCATTTAACGCTTCCGCATATACGCTCTGAAACTTGATCTTTTATATTATTACATTTCAAGTCCCATATAGTGTCGTTTGAAGTAACTGATGTCTGAGATCCTGGTTTGTCACCTTCCAAAACGGTAAAACTCCGTTAGTGGAATTTGGGGGTGTGACACGCACCATTTCCTCCACCATTGCCATTGTTACCCCCATTGCCATTGTTATTCTGGTTAGGGTTGTGGTTTGCATTACCCCCTTTCTACAATTGAGGACAATTCTTCCGAATATGTCCTTCCTTTCCACACTTAAAACAACCCCTTGTGGATCCAGGTTGTTAAAAAGGTTGTTTAACTTGTAACTCACCCCTACAATCCTTGGCAGCATGACCTATTTTGCCACACCTCTGGCAACGATTGCAAAACCTGAAGTGATGGAAGTTGCACTTGTTACACTTCGGAGATTTCCTCGCATAACCACCCTGGTTTTGACCTGAAGAGGTCGACTGGTTGAAGTTCTTAGTAGGCTCAAACCTACGCTGCTGCTATTGCTGCTGTTGATTAAACTGGGGTAAGTTGGGCTGGGGTCCTTTGGAGTGAGAGTTGGAGTGGGTGTGGGTGTTGGAATGGTGATCAAACTTGCGTTTGTGATTGTCGATGGGTTTAGAGACCGAACCTCTCGGAGGCAGAGTCCCTTGAGTCACCGCCTGATCGGTTAACTTATGGGCAAGTCGGATAGTTTGTTGGATAGTAGCAGGATTGGATGAAGTAACCATGCTTTGTATTTGAGGCACTAGGCCTCCAATGTAAAGCTCAATTCTCTTGTAATCAGGGGTCAACATATGCGGGCACATAGTAGCAAGTTCATGTGAAAGTGTGGTGTAGAGTTCAATTTCAGAACCCTCCATCTTTAGGTTCCAAAACTCTCCCTCTAACTTCTGGATTTCATCGCGAGGACAGTATTCCTCCTTCATCATTGATTTAAATTCTTCCCACGGGAGTCCATTTGCCATGGTCAGACCCAACATTTGGACCTGGGCGTTCCACCATGTGAGAGCCGGGCCCTCGAAAGTTCTGGCGGCAAACTTTACCTGATTAGCCACGGGGCAGTTGCACATGGCAATCACTGATTCTACCTTCTCAAACCAACGAAGTAGTCCAACGGATCCTTCAGCTCCACTAAAGGCGTGGGGCTTACAATCCATGAATGCTTTGAAGGTGCATGCTGGTTGCTGATTCTGCGGGTTTTGCTGCCCTGGATTTAGAAACAATATAGGATTGGGATGATAGAGTTTAGGAAAAACGCTTTAAGGGATGAATTGACCTCATTAGTCAATAGTTAAAGGATTTACCTGCAGCATTCTGTGCTGCTAGAGCCTCCGCCACACTATCGTTTATTAGTGTCGCTAGCTCCGCTGTCGTCATGTTAATGGTACCTCGACCACCGGCACGACCTCCTCGTCCTCTCCCTGACACGATTCTTCACAATCACAAACGAAAAACAATGAGAAATATATCGCATATTAAACATTATTCAGGTATGAGTAAGAAGATACAACATCTAATATTTTGAAAATTAAATAAATTGAAAGGCTACAAAATAAATAACTCAAACATTAAACTTCTCATGCTTTTATTGAATGGGAACAACCTTACCCATTTAGGTTTGAAAAGAGAAATAACATAAGCAAAAACAGCCATGAAAAGGAAGATAGAATAGGAAGATCATCAAACATCTTCGTCATCGGAAGAAACATAGGATTGTGCATCGTCCATCTCCACCGGTTCCTCCTAGGGTGGCTCCTCCTCCAAGGTCTCCTCCTCGAAGGACTCCTCCTCGCCATCAGAAAGTGGAATCTCCTCAGGAAACAGGGCTGCTTGTAGTTGGGCTTCCAAGTGAGTCACCCTCTCTTGAAGACCTTCAGCAGTGTGGTTTGCTACATGTAGCTGAGCTTCCATAGCAGCCAATCTCTCCAGAACTCCTTCCATATCATCGTCCATAGTGTCGGCCCTCGTCTCCAGATGTGCCACATGATCCACTAAAACGTTATGGACCTGGTCCGTCACTTCTAACTCAGCAGTCAAAAGCTCAATTCCTACTTTATTTTCTTCCACTTAGGGTTCTCGCTCTAGGATGCCCGATATCTCATCAGTGGAATCCTTCATTTATTTTAGTTCTTTAGTGATAATAAACACAAAAGCTGCAAAAGCTTGTTCCATGGTACATGGCAAGCTAGGTAAAATGGTGGATGAGGAAGCGGAACCAAAGTAAGGCGATGGAACATTTCCCAGCTCGATCCACCTTTAGATCATTTTCGGATATGCACTCCAGTTAAGTGTTGTGTTCCTTGCGCGTGCATTACTAGGTTCACCTTATTCCACCGAATCGTGACTAGAACTAGTCCGGCGCCTTTTGGGCTCCGGGGATGATAGGATAGGTGCCTTATGTCCTGGTGCCTTAGGTGATGGAGGTGGAGTTGACGACATGTTCCTGTAACAATATGTTTAAGTGCCAAACTCCCAAATGACATGTAACTAACGTGTGAGGCTATAGTCTAGTATGCAATCCTAGTTCTCTATAACCAATGGCTCTGATACCAATCTGCCACACCCCCAATTTCAACTAACGGAGTTTTACTGTTTGGGAAGTGACGAACTAGGATCTCAGACATTAGTTACTTTGAACGACTCTACATGGGACTCAAAATGAAAATATCATACAAATCAGAGTTTCAATGCGGAAGCGTAAAGAAAGTAAATGCGCAAAACACACGCGCCCAAACCAAAGTCCAAAACGTCCAACCAAACCAAGTACAATAAAATAATCCAAACAAGTATAAATAAGTCATAATCAAAATAGTTGAATCCCATGCATGCCCTAATGTGCACCTGTGTTTTATCTTAGCGACCTGAGAAAACATGTAAGAAAATATGTCAACACGAGGTTGGTGAGTTCACAGGTTTCACTATATAAATAAGCGTTTACCAGATTTATGATCATTCAGTATGTATCTATAGGTAGCTAACCTATGTTCATGTTTAGCTCAAGCGCTCGCAACCGAAGCTGACTGTTTGTTTATTTGCCTCCTGTCAGGTCTATCAACACCGGCGGTGTGAGTAGGCTAACATTTCACCCGTTCGATCTCTAATCGAGTTAGCGCGACTAACACGGGTGGGATTTGTCAAACCCAGTAGTACTACTAAATATTACCTTGCTAAGATCCATATTAACGCTTAGCTTTAACATTGAAAACTCACCTGTGTTGCGTTGTAGGTAGTATCACACAAAGGATAAGTTGGAACCACGTGTGTAAGTCTCAAACGACTTACGAATGCCCTAAAATTACAAACACATAAATTAGGGACAAAAATGGGAATTGTGACAGCGACACGGAATGAGAAACGTCTTAACGAAACGCTCTAATATTCAAAAGTGGACGAAGGTGTCCACGGAGTTAGGAATTACTTTATGCGACGAATGACACAATTAATAATAAATATAACCGGGTGTTTTGTCATTCATAAAAATTAAGAAAGTGATAATATATATACGAGTAAATAATATAACTAAATATATTATTATTTGGTCTCAATCGATACACGATGTTATAAAATGATTCGAAATAATATAAATATGTATATTACTTAATATTACGGGTCACGGTTTGAAAATAATATAAACATATTATTTTATATGAATTTACGGTTTAAAAATAATATAAACATATTATTTCTTTTGTTGACAATAACAATAATATTTTATTTATAAAAGTGGGAATAATAAAAATATGTTAATAATTCAAACCCGAGTCTACGGGTTGTTTCCCGGGCTAAAACACATTTATATAAATCTATAATAATATAGGGTTTGATTTTTAACAATTAAATATATTTAGAAAATTGTCTAAAAAGAAATGTGGGAGCCCGAACTCGAACCCGGGTCTCTCCCACACACGCACACTGTCCTAACCAGTCCCGCCCGCTAGGGTATCGCGACTAAACCCGGACCAGTTTGGTTTTAACATTCAACTCCGACGTGTTCTCCACCCATCGTAACCGAGCCAAAACAAATCCCAAAACCCACCAAATCGATCACGATTCGAATCCAAAGCTTAGGGATTTTTAAAATCGAGTATAGACGAGTGTGTGCGAGAGTTTAATTTGAATGTCGTCAATTATAGGGTCGTTAAATTTCCAAATCAATTTGCGAAACCCTAGTCTTGAACACAGAATCAATTTGATGGAATCCGATGATGAAACCGGTTGGAATTAGAGGGCTTTCAATGATTAGGACCTTGCGAAGCCACTGGAATGGTTTAATTCCATTTAAAAAGCTGTTAGTGTTAAAATCCCCAAAATGTTTTTATGAACAAACCCTAGATCTGGATCGGGTCAAATTCGATGTTATAATTTCAAATAATCATAGGGCTTTCATTACACACATTAGTACGAGTCTAAAGGTGTGGGTTAATTGGATTAAAACAGGGTCTAATGTGGTGATCGATTCAACCGGCTTCTCATGAATCCTAGAATCTGGTTCATGTAGATTTCGATAATGGAAGCCTCAATTAGTATAGGGGTTTCAATATACGGCGGATTGAGAATCTAAACATGTAGTTTAATTAGATTGAGGTGATGTCCGGATTAGAGTTCGACTAAATCGAAATCAAATGAACCCTAGATACGGGTTCGTGCTTAATTCGATGCTATGTGTCCAAATTTGGTTAGGGCTTTAGTTGTAGACAAGAAAGCGAAACTAAAGGCGTATTTGATTACTTGAAATGATATCGGATTGGCAGATTTCGACTAAAAGTCAGTCGTGACTTGATGGGTTAGTCTCCGGCGTTTCCTACTGCGTCTCCGACGTAATTGATGTGTGAAAAAGCTATAGGGGAGTGCGAATTAGGTGCGCAGTGGGTTCGATTGCAGAATGATAAGCGATTTTGCTTGAATTCGATGGTCATTGATGCGGGTTCGACGGTTACGGGTTTAGGGAAATAATTCATGATTATGGAAGAGTTAAAACACATAGAAACGGATCATTGATGGTCTTCATCATCAATGCCATGATTACCAGTCGTGAATTCGAGTAGTCATTTCAGTTTCGGGTTTGATTTGGATCAATGGGTCATGATTTTGACTTTTTAAAAGTCAACAGAAACCAAGTGTTCTTGATTTTGACTTTGTAAGTCAACAGATTTGGTTTGCATATTTACATGACTAGTCCCTGTAGTTTACATTAAATTATTAACAGAATTTACCCCTGGGGTTTGGAATGAGTTAACTAGGTTAAAAATTTTAACGGAATTTGGTTAACGGGGTTAACCCTAAATTGCCAGATGTCACAAAAGACTATGAACACCATGGATCGTTACGCCCTGTGTTTCCGCCCTAGGCAGGGTGTGCCACCACCAAAGCTCTCTCGCGGAGGGATTTGATCTCCGCATGATTTGCTATCAACATGTTGTACCAATCCATACCCTCAAAATCTTCTACCTACGGATCCACGATAGAGTTGGAAGCAGATCGAATGTTCATTACAAGCGGAATAACATCCTTCTTAATATAAAAGAACCTCTCGCGCCACTCATGGAAACTGGAAGGAGCCTTGGTGATGTGACTCTTCACTTTCCCTCCCCTACCGACGAAGGAAAACCAGCTGTCATAGAGCACCATTATACAAAAAAACATTAAACCTACCACTCGTCGGCTCCACGCCCTGGGCCTGACAACTGAACTCAAAATGAGTTGCCCGGCAAAGACCCATAGGGTGCATCTAAGAAATATGAACCTGGTAGAAATTCAACAGCGATAAACTTCGTCATCGGAAGATGAAAGTTACAATGAAGAAAGAAAGCAGCATAAAAAGTTATCTTCCCGTCTGGAACATCAGTGGCCGACATCCCAAAAGCAGGAAACTCGGCTTCCCATTCCTTGTCAAAATAGTGCATGGCACAAATCTTCTCAAAATCCTCTCGATTCCACTTGATTCGAATCGTTTCGATAAGGGAGGCCTCAGAGGACCCCTTTCCCCCTTTACATTTGGTATTAGAGCGGAGGTTAAAGGAGCCATTTTGAGAGTCGATTTCGGGAAAAGGGTGTAGCCCTTGGCTAGGGGGAAAATGCAGCAACAAAAATCGATAGCAGGGGCTGATTGGGGGCTATTTTACAGCAGAAGACGAACCTGTTAAAGTGTTTCGGTTCAACCGTTGTCGTGGTGGAAGTACCGTTTGAGATGAAGAGGTTGACCGGTGTTAAACACTCCTGTTCCGTGGCTGTTAGAGGTGATGAAAGAGCAAGAAAAAAGTCATTGATCGACTTGTTTCGTGATAAGGGAAGACCGGCGTACGTGCGTGAAAAGCGGCAGAAAGGATCCGTCAAAGCAGGAGGCTTTGGATTCGGTTCATTTAGCGGGTGAAAGAAACAGTAAAGGTGGTGGCTTTGCTTTCTTGGTCGGTGGAGAAGCCTCTTTGAACAAGGTTGATCGGTAAAGGTTGTGGCTATTTAACACAAGAAGGGTAAATTGAAAAACCAACGGGTGAGCATGGTAGAAACGAAACTGCATGGTTGCTGAGATATTTGTTTAGTGACTCGAATACGGTGCAGCGGATGGCTGGTGTCTAGTTGGTGGATGGTTGATATGCAGGGGGTGCAAGTTCATGATTAGAGAAGACTTTGGACGTGACCGTGGTGGAGGTCGGGTGTCTGGTAGAGGTCAAGATGGTTCGAGAAGAAGGTGACTAAACGCTGTTGTAAGTAAAGGTGTGAACAAACCGATTAAGGGGGTAATTATTGGGTTAATCGGGTTAGTTCACGGGTCATGGGTCTAGCATACGAGTCACGAGTCAATATGTTCAAGGGTCACGGGTTGGCCAAACTGGGTCATCCAGGTCTGTTTTAAACATGTATATGCGAAGGATTTTGTCTCGGTTGAGTCGATAGTACTTGACTGAGTATTGGGGAGCAAAAGGTGGTAGCATGAAATGTTAGCATGATTGGAGAACGTGATTTATTTAGCATGTGATTTAATTATTTTATTATTATAAATAGGAGTGTAATATGCTTTTCAATTAACCCTTTTTTTGTAATCCATATTGAAAGGTTCGTGAGTGAGTGTGTGTGTTTGTAAACCAAGTGGGGTCTGAACCAACATTAGAATCATACATGAGATGTATGAAAATGGATGTCCCAACTCAGTGGACCAAGTGGATAATCCATGTTGTTATATGGCGGTACAATACCACCTTTTATTCAAGAATTAACATGTCCCCTTTGAAACACTCTATGGCTATCCACCCCATACACTTATTATATTATACTATTACTCGATTAGAAGTGTATGTGGCTTAGTGTCACCGACAACTTCTCCTTCGTACTTTACTCAAATGACAAATTCACTCCTTCATTTTATAAATTTGAACTTTAACCCCCTCAAGTTTTTCAAGTTTCGAGTTTACCCCCTTAGTATATACAATCTGATTTTTGCTCAATAACTTTCGCGTTTGTTTGTTTACTATTTTTTTGTTGACGTTCCAGTGTAAATGTTGTTAAAAACGGAGTCGTATTCAAAATAAAGTATTTTTTTAAAGTATTGTGGGTTATATCATCCTACAACCGTGAATATTGAGATCGAGACCGATTGAAAAACATCGGTACCATTATCTAACTGTCTTTTATCTATGTCTCGACCTCCACAACTGAGTCGCCGTAATTTCATACGTTTATTTTTGTGCTTAAGTACGTTAATACGATTTCCTCAACCGTTTTAAGCCCGCCTTCCGTCACGGGGCGCTGAGCAATTTTTTTTTAACCTCGTTTCTTTTTGTGCTTAGCCACGTTAATATCATCGCCTCAAGCGTTTAATGTCGGTTACCGCCGTGAAGCGCGGGGTACAATTTCTAGTTCCTTTCATTCCAAAAACGTTAATGTTGCAACAGGTGAAACACTCTACAAGGACAGAGAAGGCATAATTCAAAAGCCTCAAACATTCTTTACAAAAAGCAAGGAACCGTACGAAGCAATTCACGGATGCTAAAAGATCAAAAAGACAATTTGATGTGGGTGTCTAGGTATACTCGAAACTTCATCTTTATGTATTAACCTCAATGTGCACAAATAAGCATACCAAAATCGGTCCGAATTGGTTTGGACCATTCTTGATGATAGAGAAATTAGGCAAGTTGTTTACAAGTTGGATCTTCCCTCTAAAGCACAATTGCATCCATTGTTTCATGTCTCATTACTAAAAGCATCTCAGTAGCCACCCCCTAGTCCTATTTATTGTTGCAACCCCGAGCTATTATGCATCGACACAAAGGGGATAAGGAGGCACTCATGTTCTGGTCTATTAGCAAGGCTTACCAATTTCAGAAACTACATAGGGAGTTTTTAGAAGAATTTACTCTTCGTTTTCCTTATTTCATTTCTTGAGGACAAGAAAATTTAAAGGAGGGGAGTCCTGTTACGAGCCTAAATAGTTTGTAAAACTAGGGGGGCTAAAATTGTAACAATTGTATTCATAAGGGACCTTTTGTGTAATAAGTAGTCCTAACGACCAACTTGGTTTGTTGTAGCTGTATTAAATATTAAGGGTCGTGCTATACGTACACCATTTCACTGATTTTTACTTGTTCCACCTCTCCTCTTAAGTTTTCAAATAAATACATTTTAAACCTTTTTGTTTTTTTTCTTTTGTCTTTTTGTTAATTAGTCATTATTGGTGAAAAGTTATTTTTTTCGGGGGGTATGTAGAGCCTAACCCGTTTTTATTTTATAGAAAGTGCTTTTAAACTTAAAAAAAATGGTTTTATAAATATTGATTGTTCGAATGGGTTAAAATGGGGGGGGGGGGGCGACAAGTAGGGAGGAGTATACGTTTTATTTTATAAAATGTGTTTTTAAACTTAAAATAATGGTTTTAGAAATGTGATTTTACGAAGGGGTAAAATGATAAGTTTAAAAGTTATTTTTTAGGGGGGGTGCGGCAAGTAGGAGGGGGATATGTATAGCCTAACCCTTTTTTATTTTATAGAAAGTGTTTTTAAACTAAAAAAAAACAGTTATTCGAAAGGGGTAAAACGGGGGGGGGGTGTTACGACAAGTAGGAGGGGGAGGGGTATACGTTTTATTTTATAGAAAGTGTTTTTAAACTTTAAAGAATGATTTTAGAAATAATGATTTTTTGAATGAGATAAAATGACAAGTTTAAAAATTATTTTTTAAAGGGGTACGGCAAGTACGGAGGGGGAATGTATAGCCTAACCCAATATTAATGGACGAACTGAAAGGGGGAATAACAACTCTTCTTCTTGCTTCGCAAATTAGGGGGTGTTTGGATTAACTTATTGAAAACAACTTGTAACTTTTTGAAAAAGTAAATCCTTACTTACTTTTAACTTATAACTTTTTCACCCTTTAAAAACCAACTTTTTCACCCTTACCCAAACAAACTTTTAACTTATTGATTTCTTTGAGAAGTTAATAAGTCAACAATTAGGTTTGAAAATTAATCCCAAACACCCCCTTAGAAAGAACTAGGGCATGAAAACCCTTCGGTCCCTACTCCCCCCCTTAGGCTATCCGTAGTGGTTTCATGCTCCTCTCTTTCACGCCCCTCCACGTCAGCGACCCATCAGCACAGGGGTTTTCACTGCCCATAATCACTAAAGTGCGTAGTGGTTTCACGCCCCGTATTTAATTAATAATAATAAAAAAACTAATAATAATAAAACTAATAATAATAATAATAAAACTAATAATAATAATAATAATAAAACTAATAATAATAATAATAAAAGTAATAATAATAAAACTAATAATAATAATAATAATAATAATAAAACTAATAATAATAATAATAGTAAAACTAATAAGAATAATAATAAAACTAAAAACATATAATAATAATAATAATAAAACTAATAATAATAATAATAATAATAATAAAACTAAGGGTGGAGTGAGTGGTAAACAAGAAACTCATGGAATCCTCTCATTTTACCCAATTAAAATATGACATGTTATTTTTACCCTCTTCAACCCTCTCCAACCCTCTCCAACCCTAAGAGCAGGGTGTTGAACCAATAAGCCCTTAAATTTTTTTTTTTATTTCATTAAAACAAATAAAAAACCACATTTCATTAAATAAAAATAAAAATGATACATATTAAAAACCTAAAATTTAAAAACAATAAAAAGAAAAAAAAACGTGAAACATCAAAATAAAAAAACTAAAATAACCTAAAAATTACACGGCCAATTGTATTTTGACGTAATTTCCCGTTTACGTTGGAGTACGATCGAAAGAAAAGGTTCGGAGATATCGTCATATTTTTTTTAGAAAGTATTCCAAGTCGCGGTCCTGTTCTTCTTTTGAAAACATTTCTTGTTGTTTCTCCAAGAGTTGCACCGCGAGTTCATCCCGTCTTTGTTTTGTTTCCTCCCTTTTCTTGCGGTATTCCATTTTTTTCTCTCTTTCAACATCTTTAGTCGCCTTAAATTCGGAAGGAACCTCCACCAAACTTTTGCTTGAAGACTCAGCGGTTTTCTTTCCTTTGCTCTTGCGAGTCGGTTAAGTCGGTAGGGATTGTTCGTTTAAGTCGGGGAGGTCTCTCGAGGAAGGGTTGTTTGAACCTTCATTTTCGGAGTTGGATATTTTTGATTTCTTGGACGATTGTTGTTCAAACTCCTCACCCATAACCGCGACGGCTTTCCATTTGGGACGGTCTTTGAGAATTTCTCATGCCTCGACGAAGGTGAAACTTTTCCTCTCGTAGAGATTTCGGTAATTTTTTGTGCTTCATTCATGATGTTCGCATCAGACATCCCACTACCCCAACGGCGTTTCTAAAAAAAACATAAATTTAAAAAAATATGTTAATACATTACAAAAAATAAGCAATAATTAAAAGGAACATTCTTAAATTTACCGCTTGCGTGTATAGGTCGTTGAAATTGTTGATCTTTGTGTTCATTGGCGTCCACTTAGAATTCAATTGATCTCTAGTACGGGTGGTTCCACCCATTAGCCCGTCGAAATGATGTAGCACATGTTGCCAAAAGGATTCGGTTTTTTGTTGATCATCAATTGTTGGGTCCTCGGATACATGTATCCACGCTTTAGGTAGAGTCAAATGTTCATTTTCGGTCCAAGGCTTCTTGTCCGCTCGGTTCGAGAACTTTGCTTTACCTTTACTTTTACGTTGTTGTTGTGGTTGAGTTTCTTGTGATTGAGTTTCTGTAAGGCCCCTTTTCACCGGGTGACCTCACTCGTTGGATTTACTCATAAACATAGCCATAGATACTGAATAATTACATTGAATACTTTCTAAACGTAGCGTGAGCTTACATCATTCGATTACATAGCCATAACAGCGGAAGTCTTAATCATTTAAACATAACACAGTGCTTTAACAAAAATTAAAGTGGATGGGATGTCAGCCCCTGATCGGGATAGCCTTCACTCCAATGCACGACCTTTCTTCTTTTTACCTGAAATGTATACTAAAAGTCAGCTAACGCTGGTGAGTTCTAGTTAAAAACATTTAGGTATGAACATTATTCATTTATAAATACTTACGTATAAATATATAAATATAAATACACATTTACATATCCTTTGCTTTCTTTTATCATTCGTATGTGAGCACATAAATATGCATTCACCTTTACTTTCATTAACATTTATTGGTCATACTCATAAGAGTGATCAGCCAACATTCATTTATGCGTAAGTCACGAAGACATACGCCCGTCCTACCGTCGTAGTCCGTCCTCCACAACATCCGGCAAACCTTCGGCCATCTGTTATGCTATACCGTCCGGCAAACCTTCGGCCGTCCGTCTTAACCGTACTACCGTCGTAGTCCGTCATATTCGCCCGTCTGCCCTAAGGCATCCGTTTCCCACATGAACTATTATATATGCAACCGTTCTACTTATCATTGATAAGGCAATTGCTTCGACCGTCCATTAGTGCCTTTCACACGTCCTAGCTAATGAAGGAACGTGTTTGTCCCGATTGCAAAATAGTCACGAGGTCGTCCGTCTACCGAAGTAGCCGTTATCATCGAAGCGTCCATACATTTACATGCATTCGTAACAAGCAATATATAAAATATAAAGCAAGATTTTCTTCCTTTTCGTTATGTCGTTCGTTCATTCATTCTTTGTATACATTCGTTTCATTCTTGTTCATCATTATTTTACGTATGATTATATTAACATTCATATATATATAAGTATCACATATGATCACATTGGCATTCATAACATTTATTCATTTAATGTATACACTTCAGCCCCAAAACATTTAAAATTATTTGCACATAACATAAAAAGGGGCACATAGAACTCACCTGATAGGCGGGTCCCTGAAGTATAATAGCTGGTTTCGAAACGTCACTAAGGTCACCCACAATCTGTATAATAAAGTCATACATATAAGGTAGGGCTCCTAAATGACACTAGACATTACTATTCTTGAACTCAGTAGTTTCGGGAGGTGGGTCGCATCGAAACTATGGTAGTTTCGAGCTATGGTCTTACACTCGAAACTAGGTAGTTTCGAGTCATAATCCTTCTATCGAAACTAGGTAGTTTCGAGTCATGAGATCCTATCGAAACTATGGTAGTTTCGAGTCATTAACTTATGAAAAATCTTAGTTTAGGTTCAATGTGACACTCGAAACTAGGTAGTTTCGAGTCCTGAGTTCCTATCGAAACTATGGTAGTTTCGAGTCATTGGCTGCTATCGAAACTAGATAGTTTCGAGTCAAACATGACTATCGAAACTAGAGTAGTTTCGACGGGTCTGTATGTATCGAAACTATAGTTTCGAGTCATGGGTCTGCATCTTCCCTGACCAGAACCTTGCTCCAGCCAACTTATTTCCAATCGATTAAACCTTGAGCATTTTACGTTAAACACCTTCCTTTATCGTTCTTGAGTTCAAATACGTGATTTGTTTCAAGTTTCATATGCAAAAATCGTATCTTTATTTGATTTAAACCCGAGACATGCAAAGACTCAGAATCAGAGGCGATGCTTACCTCAACAGGCCCGATTTCTGTTGCTATGCGTTGAAATGGTGGAGTCGGATGATTCCCGAGCCCTTGAGTCTTCTCCTTGCGGTTTTCTTCACAAGCCGATCGCTCTCTCTCTCTCTCTCTCTAGTATTCTTGCGCAGGAAGATGAAATGAGAGGGGTTTGGGTTGAAGCTGCTGTTTTGTAATGGGGTTTCCCCCTTTTCTTTTCGGCCCATGGGCCGAAATTTTGGCCAAGCCCACTTTATTTCCCTTTTCTATTTGTCTTGTCATTATTTGGGATGTTACAAGTCTACCCTCCTTAATGAGGTTTCGTCCTCGAAACCTGTTACACGTTAAACAACTGGGGATACAGTTCCTTCATCTCGTCTTCTTTCTCCCAAGTAGCCTCGGACCCCTTTCTGTGTTTCCATTGTATTTTGACTAAAGGGATCGACTTATTGCGTAATCGTTTCTCGGCTCTGTCAAGAATAGCTATTGGTTCTTCTACATAGTTCAAGCTGTTATCCACTTCGATTTCGTCATAAGGTATGTGAGCCGTATCGTCAGCAAGGCACTTGCGTAAGTGTGATATGTGGAATGTAGGGTGAATTCCATCGAGCTCATCTGGTAAGTCGAGTTTGTAAGCCACTCGGCCAACTCTTGCTATGATTTTGAAAGGCCCGACAAACCTTGGGCTTAATTTGCCACGTTTTCTGAATCGGATAATCCCCTTCCAGGGTGACACTTTCAATAGTACCATGTCCCCTACTTGAAATTCTAAATCCCTTCTTCTCTTGTCCGCGTATGATTTTTGTCTGTCTTTTGCGGCTTTCATGCGTGCTTTTATCTGGTCAAATTTTTCAGAAGTAGCTTTGACCACCTCGAGACTTGCAAAGTCTTTCTGTCCAATTTCCCCCCAACAGACCGGGGTTCGACATCTTCTCCCATACAGCATCTCAAATGGCGGCATGTCAATGGTTGAGTGATAGCTGTTATTATATGAAAATTCTGCCAAGGGCAAATGGCTGTCCCAGCTACCACCGAAGTCAATGATACAGGCCCGGAGCATGTCCTCCAAGGTCTGAATGGTTCTTTCCGATTGACCATCGGTTTGAGGGTGGTAAGCTGTGCTGATGTTTAGCCTAGTGCCCATGGATTCGTTGAATTTCTTCCAAAACCTTGACGTGAATCGAGTGTCCCTGTCCGACACGATCGTTAACGGCATGCCATGTCTGCTTACGATTTCCTTGATAAAAATTTCTGCCAACTTCTCAGACGAAGAAGCCTCACGTATAGGTAAGAAGTGAGCACTTTTCGTCAAGCGGTCGACGATCACCCAAATGGTATCATTACCTTTAGCTGTTCGCGGTAGCTTGGTGATGAAGTCCATCGTGATCTCCTCCCACTTCCATTCCGGTATTGGCAAAGGTTGCATTTTACCGCATGGCTTCTGGTGTTCGGCTTTAACTAGTGAACAAGTCAGGCACTTGCTCACATATTCAGTCACATCGTTCTTCATTCCAGGCCACCAGTAGTCTTTCCTCAAGTCTTGGTACATTTTGTTTGTCCCGGGGTGAATAGAGTAGCGAGACTTATGGGCCTCGTCAAGGATTTTGGCCCTAAGTTCACCAATCTTAGGTATCCACATCCGGCCAAAACGAATTCGTACACCGTACGTATTGGTCTCCAGGTTGCTCTGTTGTCCAATTATTCTTTCTCGTTTCACATTTCTTTCTAATAGTGCCTCATCTTGTGCCTTTACTATTTCATTCATTAAATCTGGTGTTATAATCAACTGACACGCCTTGATTCTAATAGGTGTCGACTCTTCCTTCCTGCTTAAGGCGTCAGCCACTACATTTGCCTTGCCTGGGTGGTATAATATTTCGCAATCGTAGTCTTTTAGTAGTTCCAACCACCTTCTTTGTCTCATGTTTAATTCCTTCTGCTCGAAGAAGTACTTCAGGCTCTTGTGATCGGAGTAGATGGTGCATTTAACTCCGTACAGATAATGCCTCCATATCTTTAATGCGAAAACTACGGCCGCCAACTCCAGATCGTGAGTCGGGTAGTTAACTTCATGAATCTTTAACTGTCGCGAGGCATAAGCAATTACCTTTCCTCGTTGCATAAGTACACAACCCAATCCTTGCCCCGAAGCGTCAGAGTAGACTACCAAGTCTTCGTTTCCCTCAGGTAAGGTCAAGACTGGAGCTTGGGTTAATCGTGTCTTCAACTCTTCGAACGCATTGTTTTGGGTTGGTCCCCATTCATACTTTACTTCCTTACGTGTCAGCTTTGTCAGTGGCGAGGCTATTCTCGAGAAATCCTGAATGAACCTCCGATAGTAGCCTGCCAACCCCAGAAAACTTCGTATATCAGTTGGCGTTTTCGGGATGTTCCATTCCTTTACCGCTTCGATCTTAGCAGGATCCACCATAATGCCGTCCGGGTTTATGACATGGCCTAGGAATTGGACCTCCCTAATCCAGAACGCGCATTTGGAGAATTTTGCATACAACTTCTCCTGCTTTAGAACCTCCAATACTTCTCTTAGGTGACAGTGGTGATCACCTTCATTCTTGGAATATATGAGGATGTCATCTATAAAAACTATTACTGATCGATCCAACATGGGTCGGCATACTCTGTTCATTAAATCCATAAATGCTGCTGGTGCGTTGGTTAGTCCGAAGGACATCACAAGAAATTCATAATGCCCGTAACGTGTACGAAACGCAGTTTTCGGTACATCTTCCTCTCTTACTTTCAATTGATGGTAACCCGACCTGAGATCAATCTTTGAGAACCAACTCGCGCCTTGTAATTGATCAAAGAGGTCGTCTATTCTAGGCAGTGGGTATTTGTTCTTTACTGTTCTCTTGTTCAATTCACGGTAGTCGATGCACATGCGCATGCTGCCGTCCTTTTTCTTTACAAATAATACCGGAGCGCCCCATGGTGAGATGCTCGGTCTGATAAATCCTTTCTCTGTTAATTCTTCAAGTTGGGACATTAATTCTTTCATTTCTGACGGAGCCAATCGGTATGGTGCCTTGGCAACGGGCTCAGCTCCTGGCAGTAAGTCAATCTGAAATTCTATTTCCCGATCGAGCGGCAAACCAGGTAGGTCCTCTGGGAACACTTCTGGAAAATTGCACACCACGGGTACATCTTTTAGCTCTTTCGTTTTCATTCTATCGTCAATAACATACGCCAGATAAGCTTCGCAACCGCGCCTCATGTAACTTTCGGCCTTGATCATCGAGATGACGTTCGGCATTGTGCTATTCCAGTCACCATAAACCGTAATCGGACTGCCGTCAGTGGCCTTGAGATGTATCATCTTTCGTTTACATATGATTTGAGCTTCGTTGGCAGCTAACCAATCCATGCCCAATACTACATCGAATCCTCCTAAGGTTAGAAGGTACAATTTAGATGGAAACTTATGGCCCTCTATTTCTACCATGCAATCGTCAGTCACTTGGATGACTACTGAGTTTTTACCAATAGCAGTTTGTACGCTAAAGGCCCTTATAAGGCTAGTGATTGTGCAGTCTAATTTGCGACTAAATGCAGTGGATATAAAACTTTTACTAGCACCAGAATCAAACAGAATAGCAGCATGTTCATCATTTACTATGAACGTACCCGACACGACGTCAGGGTTTCCTCTTGCTTCTTCCTCGGTTAAAGCATAGGCCCGAGTCCTAGCCTTTGGCTGTTCCTTTTCTTTTTCTTTCCCCGAACCAGATTGTCCGGTCTTCCTGCAATCCTTAGTAGCGTGCCCATACCAACCACAGTTCTGGCACTTGATGCCCTTAGTACAATCCTTCGAGTAGTGCCCCGGTCTTCCACATTTAAAACACATGGTTGAGCCGGCCAAACATTCACCGCGGTGCTGTTTCCCGCACTTTGTGCAAATTTCGTACTCATCATTCCTTGGCTTCTTTGCCTCAGCAGTAACATTTCCTCTTCCAGTCCCCTTAGACGAGTTCTCCCACTTCCTCTTTGGTGCCTCCGGCACCGGGTCATCATTGGCATAATCGTCATAGACGATTCCGGACAGATTCACTACCGACTCGAAAGTCGAGGGTAGGTTAGCTTTCACATGAACACGGACCTTTTGGGGTAGGCCTTTGACATAATACTTAATCAATCGCTCCTCAGTCTCTACCAGGTGGGGTACCAGTTGAGCTAGCTCATTAAATCTTGAAGTGTACTGGCGATGAGTCTTGTTGCCAGCCTTGAAATTTAGAAACTCGTTTTCCACTCGATCAATCTCGTTCTGTGGGCAGAACTTCTGGATTATCAACTTTTTCAGATCTTCCCAAGTCATTCTTTTGAGAGCGTTTGGCGATTTAGTTCTTTGGATAGTCCTCCACCAACTTAGTGCCTCGTTGGTGAAAGAGTGAGCCACATATTTCACAGCCTGGTCAGGTCGGCATTCGCTTATGTTGATTACCCCATTCATCCTCTCGATCCATTCAAACGTAGCCACCGAATCCTTGTTTCCATCAAATTTGGGCGGATCACCGTCCTTAAATCCTTTGTAGGTACACCCATGGGTGTTCAGTCTCACTGTCACTTCATCCCCATCACTATCATAAACTTTCTCCTCATGGTTGTTTTCCTCCTCCTCTTTGCTCTTCTTTAGTGCCTCTGATAACAGATCAGGCAGTACTTTCTTCAGAGTTAGTATGACCTCACGGGCAATAGCATCTCTAACTTCGGGTTCCAGTCGTAGAGATCCTTCATTGCCCTCAGCTGGTGGGGTTACATTTGTTTCATGCACGCTCTCAGTGTGTTCCACGTGCACACTCTCCTCTTCCTCATATCTTTGGTTCAATGGTGGTCTACCGACTCGGCCAGTGCGACCGCCTCGGCGTCCAGTTCCTCTTTTACGAGCCATAGTTTTCTAGATTTCCTGTTGAGTAAAAAGGTATACATCAATGTCATTCCTTCAGATCATAGTTTAGAACAGTACGAGCAAGGTAAATTCTTAATTACAGTGACCGGTTTGTGATTAATAATTTGCTTTGCTTTTCGGGTTCGAAACTCTTCACATCAGTAGTGACATTGACATCTAAGCGTTCTAAGTTAAGGTATCTATCCCTAACTACAGGCATTAACTTTATGACTTACTTACTGCACTGGCGTTGGCGTCGGCTACCCAGACTGACATCCGTGCGTTGGTCCCATTATCAGCTTGAGTCCAGACATTTAGGGATGTCTGAATCTCTCAAACTATTGCTCTGATACCAACTTGTAAGGCCCCTTTTCACCGGGTGACCTCACTCGTTGGATTTACTCATAAACATAGCCATAGATACTGAATAATTACATTGAATACTTTCTAAACGTAGCGTGAGCTTACATCATTCGATTACATAGCCATAACAGCGGAAGTCTTAATCATTTAAACATAACACAGTGCTTTAACAAAAATTAAAGTGGATGGGATGTCAGCCCCTGATCGGGATAGCCTTCACTCCAATGCACGACCTTTCTTCTTTTTACCTGAAATGTATACTAAAAGTCAGCTAACGCTGGTGAGTTCTAGTTAAAAACATTTAGGTATGAACATTATTCATTTATAAATACTTACGTATAAATATATAAATATAAATACACATTTACATATCCTTTGCTTTCTTTTATCATTCGTATGTGAGCACATAAATATGCATTCACCTTTACTTTCATTAACATTTATTGGTCATACTCATAAGAGTGATCAGCCAACATTCATTTATGCGTAAGTCACGAAGACATACGCCCGTCCTACCGTCGTAGTCCGTCCTCCACAACATCCGGCAAACCTTCGGCCATCTGTTATGCTATACCGTCCGGCAAACCTTCGGCCGTCCGTCTTAACCGTACTACCGTCGTAGTCCGTCATATTCGCCCGTCTGCCCTAAGGCATCCGTTTCCCACATGAACTATTATATATGCAACCGTTCTACTTATCATTGATAAGGCAATTGCTTCGACCGTCCATTAGTGCCTTTCACACGTCCTAGCTAATGAAGGAACGTGTTTGTCCCGATTGCAAAATAGTCACGAGGTCGTCCGTCTACCGAAGTAGCCGTTATCATCGAAGCGTCCATACATTTACATGCATTCGTAACAAGCAATATATAAAATATAAAGCAAGATTTTCTTCCTTTTCGTTATGTCGTTCGTTCATTCATTC
This sequence comes from Smallanthus sonchifolius, assembly GCA_023525975.1. Lineage (NCBI taxonomy): Eukaryota > Viridiplantae > Streptophyta > Magnoliopsida > Asterales > Asteraceae > Smallanthus > Smallanthus sonchifolius. The sequence continues at coordinate 19,967,396 of CM042033.1, forward strand.
TTTGTATACATTCGTTTCATTCTTGTTCATCATTATTTTACGTATGATTATATTAACATTCATATATATATAAGTATCACATATGATCACATTGGCATTCATAACATTTATTCATTTAATGTATACACTTCAGCCCCAAAACATTTAAAATTATTTGCACATAACATAAAAAGGGGCACATAGAACTCACCTGATAGGCGGGTCCCTGAAGTATAATAGCTGGTTTCGAAACGTCACTAAGGTCACCCACAATCTGTATAATAAAGTCATACATATAAGGTAGGGCTCCTAAATGACACTAGACATTACTATTCTTGAACTCAGTAGTTTCGGGAGGTGGGTCGCATCGAAACTATGGTAGTTTCGAGCTATGGTCTTACACTCGAAACTAGGTAGTTTCGAGTCATAATCCTTCTATCGAAACTAGGTAGTTTCGAGTCATGAGATCCTATCGAAACTATGGTAGTTTCGAGTCATTAACTTATGAAAAATCTTAGTTTAGGTTCAATGTGACACTCGAAACTAGGTAGTTTCGAGTCCTGAGTTCCTATCGAAACTATGGTAGTTTCGAGTCATTGGCTGCTATCGAAACTAGATAGTTTCGAGTCAAACATGACTATCGAAACTAGAGTAGTTTCGACGGGTCTGTATGTATCGAAACTATAGTTTCGAGTCATGGGTCTGCATCTTCCCTGACCAGAACCTTGCTCCAGCCAACTTATTTCCAATCGATTAAACCTTGAGCATTTTACGTTAAACACCTTCCTTTATCGTTCTTGAGTTCAAATACGTGATTTGTTTCAAGTTTCATATGCAAAAATCGTATCTTTATTTGATTTAAACCCGAGACATGCAAAGACTCAGAATCAGAGGCGATGCTTACCTCAACAGGCCCGATTTCTGTTGCTATGCGTTGAAATGGTGGAGTCGGATGATTCCCGAGCCCTTGAGTCTTCTCCTTGCGGTTTTCTTCACAAGCCGATCGCTCTCTCTCTCTCTCTCTCTAGTATTCTTGCGCAGGAAGATGAAATGAGAGGGGTTTGGGTTGAAGCTGCTGTTTTGTAATGGGGTTTCCCCCTTTTCTTTTCGGCCCATGGGCCGAAATTTTGGCCAAGCCCACTTTATTTCCCTTTTCTATTTGTCTTGTCATTATTTGGGATGTTACAGTTTCTTGGTCTTCTTGATCAATATCAAAATCGACATTTTCAAACGGGTTAAAGTCTTCTTGAGCAAACCTTTCCAACGCTTTCATTGGAAGCGGAGTTTCTTGTACATCGGTGTCAACATGTCTGGGGGGAGTAAAAGGTTGATTTTGGTAATATTGAAACGGTGGAGAAGTAGGTGCAGGTGGAAATGGTTGATTTTGGTATTGAAACAGTTGAATTTGGTATTGAAACGGTTGGTTTTGGTATTGAAACGGTTAGTTTTGGTATTGTGGTTGCGAATGAGATGCCCGAGGTTGACTTGAACAAGGTCGTTGCAGTTGACTTGAACGAGGGTTTTGCGGTTAAGAGGCACGCACTTTAGGACGGTATTTTTTAGAGGAGGATGAATCTATTTTTTTTTATTTGTGAAAGGGATTAAGAGATAGTATAAATTTTTTTTTGTGTAAAATGTATATTTATAGGTGAATTTTTTTTTATATTATTTAATACCCAACCCTCCACCCCAACGGTCCCCTCCAACGGCTACAAAGTCTCCAACAGCTAGATTGGCAACGAGTTGTAACGGGTTTAAATACCCGTGCTAGGAAGCCCGTGCGAAGCCCGCACGCATTGCGGCGGTGTAGCCCGTGGAGCCCGCTCTACTCGTGAGAATCCGTTATCACTACTTCGTCCTCCCTAATAATTATAATAATTTAACTCAAAAGTCAAACAAAATACAATCTCAGCGCCCGTGAAATGCCCCACCCCCCTCATTTTCATGCCACTTTCACGCCTAGGGGCGGTGTTCATTGGCGTGAAAATCCTATGGGGCTCACGCCACCCCTCTTACGCTCCCACTTCGGATACTAGAAAGAACTAGGGCATGAAAACCCTTCCACTCTGTTCCAGAGTTCACTTAAAGAAAGAAATGATCTATTTTTCTTCCTAGTCTTTTTTTTTCTTTTCCTCTCTTTTTCCTTTTTTTTTTCTTTCATTTTCTTTCAATTTAGAAGGATTAAATTTAACCCAAAAATTTCTAGAAGACACATTTTTTTTCTTTCCTTCTTCCATTTCTCTAGTAAAAAAAACTACACCTTCATTTTTTTTCTTTCCTTCCAAATCCTTTCTTTTCTCTTGTTAAATGAAACAGAGCGTTCGGTCCCTACTCCCTTGCATCGCTTCCCCTTGCGGCGCTGCTTCGATGAGATGAGGAGATGGCGTTGGTAATTGTTCGGCTGTTTGTTCCAAATCTACAACAAGCAGAAATATTAGGGTTCGTCACCAAATAACCAGTAGATGCCATGGACACACCTAAACTTCTAGGGTTAAGACTTGTGCGCCATGGCTCAACATCATCTGGATTTTCACCACTATGAGCGCTATCTGGCCATCGATTTCCAGTACCTCCATTTGGAGAAGAATTCAGCCCGGTAGGTGTATATTGAAGGTCGGATGTATTTCACTACTTTCTATACAATTGGTTGCCTTCACTGCAGTTGAATTGCAAACTGTTGTTGATGATTACTGAGTAGTTGATAATCACCGAGCAGCAGAAAGGTCGCTGGTAAAATGTGTTCTCTGATGAATTATATCAGTAGTTTTTGCGGATCAGAACATGATGATCTGATTTGATTTATTTCCTTCACTTTGTGTGTTTGTGTCTTTATTGCCAGAGTTAATCTGTGTTGCTGAAACTTGTGCAGAACTGTTGGCTGGAATCTGGTGGCCAAAGCAGCCGGAAAACTGAATCGCAACAGCTGGCAGATTGTTGCAGCTGATCGGAAGTTAGAGCTGCAGCTAATCAGAAATCAGAAGTTCTGCTCTGATAGACTGATAAGTGATACCATAAAGAACAGCTAGGTATGTGATGTGTAATATGATCAATTGAATAGAATAGAATCAACAATGCAAGGCCTCCTATATATAGAAAATACAACCATATAACAAAAAATACAACTAACTGATATAACTACTATATTCTCTAATAGTGTATTTCATAACTATAGACGTAAATTGTAGTCTAACATGATTAGTAACGTATAAAAATACCAAAGAAATGTTCATTTGCGTGCTTTTCTCTTTGTCATTACCCTTAATCAAATATCACAGGTTATATAATCAAATTTCAACCTGATTCTTTGGAAGAGTAGCACATTAATTAAGTACGATAACGATATTAAACATGTTCGTTTTTGCTTCCTTCTATTTCGACACTAGAATTAAAATTGATTCGCCATTTTCAGATCCATTTCCCAACTTATCTCCCTTTCCTGCCACAGCCTTAGTCTCAGTCTCATGCCTCTCAATGAAGTACGCTGGTTGTTTTGGCTCAGGCAGATGCATATTTTCATTTGTAAGCATAGAAACAACTTCAGACATAGTAGGTCTGTCCGTGGCATGGTCTTGGACACATAACAAACCCACATTAACGCATGTCATTACTTCCTTGGGAGTGCATGTATCTTCCAGCATGGGATCCATCAACTCCAAACCTCTGCCTTCGTTCCACAATTCCCATGCCTACATTTATAATTGAATCTTTAAATGGTCTCAGGATGATATACATAAAACAAGAGTTAGGATTAACTTACGAGTCCTAGAAGGTTGAGTGGGTGTTCCACATCATAGCTCGTATTATTCATCTTGCTGCTTATAATCTCAAGCAACAAAACACCAAAACCATAGACATCTATCTTGGTTGAAATGATGCCGTCTATCAGATACTCTGGAGGCATATACCCACTGGATATTGCAAATCAAGAGTTAAGAAATTATCTTTTTCTTATATATAACATAATTGTCACAACACAACTTATGGGCTCACCTAGGGGTGTGAATCTTTGACACGACACAAAAAGACAACACGAACCTAACACGAAATTCACAGGTTTATGTTAGTTTAAACAAGTTCTGGCCAGCTTCTGGTCGAACCAGTGAATACGTTTAGCTAAACAGGTCATGTTCGTGTCAACCCGATGGGTTTCTGTTTAATCCATATATATATTAAAATGTGTTGTGTAATATTAGACTATTTAGTTCGTTTTTATACCAAAGTTTAAAGGTTGAAATACAAATTAGCATAATTTAAACCTACTTTTTTAAAAGAACAAATAAAATATAGGTAAATTTTTAATTTTAAAGAATTAATATGAAAAACAATTATATAAACTTTTTCTATTTAAACGGGTGGTGTTTGTGTCAACCCGTGAATGCATGTGTCGTGTTCCGGTTTATGTATCTGACACGATTTTCGGGTTTGGTGTAAAATTTTCATGTTCATGTCAGATTTGACCCACTAACTTGTGAACACAATCCGTTTAGCAGGCTTAGGCTCACCGTGTTCCAACGACTCTACTTGTATTTGCTTCAGACTCGTTGATCCCAAATAACTTAGCCATGCCAAAATCTGATATTTTTGGCTTCATGTAGTCATCTAGCAAGATGTTACTAGCTTTAAGATCTCTATGGATTATCCTCAGCCTTGAAAACTTGTGGAGATACAGAAGCCCCTGAGCAATGCCGTCAATGATTACAAAGCGACTGTTCCAATCCAGTAATCCTTTCTTGCTAGGATCTGTTAAAAATGAGTAGCAGCAACCAAAGAAAGAGCCAACTTGCGTATGAAAAATGTACTGAGTGTTAGTTTTTACCAAATAGAAAGAAATCCAAGCTATTATTAGGCATGTATTCATATACAAGGATCTTTTCTTGTTTTTCAATGCAGCACCCTAGAAGCCGGACAAGATTAGTGTGTTGAAGTTTGGCAATGAGCTCTGTTTCGTTCTTAAACTCCTTAACTCCTTGTCCAGAGGTTCTTGAAAGTCGTTTGACCGCAACCTCTTGCCCATCAACTAATTTGCCCTGTGAAATGCATCACGTGAACTTTTTAACTGATTGAAATCTTTTTTATTAGAGTACTGTCTTTGAATGTTTACCTTAAAAACTTCTCCATAACCTCCCTTCCCTAGCTTATTAGTGCTTGAGAAGTTGTTTGTGGCAGATGAGATGCTTTGAAAGGTGAAATAATGCAGCTCAGTGTTTATATACTTATCTGTTCGTACATACATGTAGAAGAGTCTCATGCGTCTCATCTGAAGCAGGTACAACTTCTTGGTTTTCTTAGCTACTTTAATAGCGATCCATAATACATTAATAGCGATCCCTAATACGTTAACAAATAAAAACAAGTTAGAAAATTTCAGCTTTGGAAGTCATCATATGTTCCTGTAAGATTGTAACATTGGCAAGCAAAAATGATAACCGGATGAATCGTTTTGACCAAGATGTTGAAATCCCAGATTGAGGGACTATTGTATTTATTTGAATGGAGTAAAAGGTGATGTTGATACCTTTAACATCAATGTTCTTGTATACCCAATAGCATGAGAGGAGTATAACTAAAGGTACAATCATGATAATCAACCCAATCCAGGCCTTACTTTTCTTCTTCTTCTTCTTTGTCTCTTTATTCTCTTCTACATAACCTACAATCATGAAAGTGTACGATTTTGCAGCATCAATGTTTTTGCACATTTAGGATGTCTTTAGTTTTGCTGCGAAGTTATAAAACTAAAGACATCCTAAATGCACGAAGGAGTAGTAACAGCAAAAAGAGCAGTAAGCTTACTAACCTCCATGATAATCGAAGGTGTAATAGTATTCGTGTACAATCTCTCTTTGTGGAGCGTATGCATTTGTGCCATAAGTCTTGCAGCCTATCCGGCCTTTTGTTGTAGTATAGGCCACACAAGAACAATTGCTCCAACATATTCTTTGGCAATCATATAAGTTAAAGCTTTCATTATATACATGTTCATCTCCAAAATCGTAACCATAGTATTTCTGGACTTGTGGTGACCCAAAGTTATAATCTTTTCTGCATTCTATTTTTTCATGCAAATCTTCAGCACAACCAGGAGGGTCATCAATGGAGAGGCACTGGAGGTTTAAGTTTAGAGGTGAACCCTTAAGCTGACCATCTTGATGCATCCTCAGAGCTGGATATGAATCATATGTTCTTGTTAAATATGTGAAGGATTGCTCGGTCTCATTAGAAACATAATAGAGGCGGACATCTGGACCAGAAGATTGTAGATCAGTGTTTTTAAATTCACCATTCTGCCATGGTCCACTCGCCCAGTGGACATTCCCTTGCCTCAGAATGACCATTTGACCTGTGCCATTGAAGTCTCCTACTAACTTAAATAACCCTTCCGCCGGTAGCTCATCATTCCGCCAAGAAGTCAGTGACCAATTGTGCCCAGTCTTGAGATTAATTCCCAGTTTCATTCCAGGTAGAAGCGTGTCTGTTGGATAATCAAAGCTTTGCCATAATACCCGCTTAACAGACCCGTCTGGATGCAGTTCTTGAAGCTTCAAATTCCCTGAATCCAACAGTGTAACACTCGCGTTGCGTGCTACAAGTTCAGTTGGACTGAAGAGATCATGAACAGTGCCTCCACTAGATAAAATGCTGAGCTTCCCGTTTTCATCTATGATGAGCTTGCCGTATGAATCGGGGATAGGACTGTTTCTGTTTGCTACCCAAACCGGGGTATTACTGAACCCGCCAAATGACTTCTTAATGAAGTTGTCCCAATAACGCGATCTGATTTGGTTGCATCTGAGGGCTACCCTTAATTCGTCCAGATAATGGGCTCTGATTTGGTTCTCTCTATAGAATACCCCTAAATAAGGACTCACGCTAGTGCCGAAGCTAAAGAACTTCAAACAGAAGACTCTGTTTGTTGAAATCAATTCATCCCAGTCCTTGAGCTGTTGATCTTGATGTAAAGTATCTGTTTCTGAATAACAAGGATTGCTGATCAAAACGAAAAATAAAGAGAGGAAGAGAAAGTGGAGTATGCTTCCGTATGCCATTGTTTCAGGGTAGACAAATCCTCCGGATCTGGATGAGAAGTGATGTTATCAAAATTCTTGCAAATTTTCTTGGTTTAAACTTCAACACCTTATCTTTTACGTTACATTTAGTCAAAAATAAACATCTGAAAGGGATGTTGATGTATTATTGTAGTAAGAGCCTTGTTTTTCTTTCCATTCAAACTTCCAATTGCACACATCACAAGTTTCATTGAAAGAAAACATTTGTTATTCCAAGGTGTCACCCGCACCGTGCGGGTATACCTGACCCGTACCAGGAACCGTGAGACGGAAAAATTGATACCCGCAAACTGTATAGTAGGGGACGGGTTGGTTACAGGTAAGTGGGTAAAACGGGTACGGGGTTTCATGGGTAACAAAGATTAAACCGTATATTAGCCTAGGAATAATGATCATAGTCTTCCATTTGTGGTGTTGTATTCCTTGATTGTCGATTAGACTTTGATCTCATATTTTCCGGTTGTTGTTTTCTAAGTCAACAAGTCTTCAACCCCACTTATGGTTTGATCGTATATTTTAATTAAATAGAAAATTCAAACTAAAATCATAATAACATTGAAATAAGAGTTGATACTGTATAAAATATATTAGATTGATCTTCCTTCTCTAAATTAGTCTAATGATATGCTAAATCTGTTTAATACTACTAGCACTAGGAATATGCGTAGATAAGGTTTGGCCCAAATCTGGTTTTTTTTAGTTTTAAAAAAATACAATTAGCAAAGGAGTATTAGGCTAAATATAAAATGGCTAATATATAAAAATTGGTATATTCGATTTGAATCGAATTCAATTGCTGTACCTATGGCTCAAATTAAAATGGCTTTTTTTATTTTTTATTTTTATTTTGATTTTGATTTCACAGGTAGACGGTTCCTATGGCTGTCGTCGGGTCAATACCTGTACTCGTAACCGTTTGTTGATTAATATGATAACCCGTAACCGTACCCTTTATAACTTAAACGGGTAATCACGGGTCAGGTACAACTTCTATTACGGGTATCCGGTTTTAAACCCGTTTTTTGCTCACCAATTCCAACTAGTAAAACCAATGATATATGTCTTCACTAATGAATAGACGAGCCTTGTTTCCATCTCCTTTTTTACAAGATTGGATATGCCATTTAAGGTCAGACACGACTTTGTTTTTTCTCATAAACAAAATCATTTAAATAAGTGTTATCATTAGTGTCAAACGAATTTCAAATACATATATGCAAAAAGAAACCTTTGTCGATCCCTTATGAGCACAACTAGAAAGCTCACTATCAAGGACACACGGTCTAAACCACAAAAAAGAGACTTCATCGACGAACATTTACCAACCAAGGGATTATCTACACAGATAAGATTTCGTCAAAAGTTTTTCGTTGTCTTAAATCAGACGGAAATACTAAAGATAAAATTCTAGATAAGGTGTTACTGTGGGAATACGTTTGTGATGGATATTCCGTTAGTAATTCAGTGAAATTCTAAGATAAGATTTCGGATCAAATTTTTGCGGTGGCATCGGGGGATTTGTTTGGTGAATTCAAATTTCGAATAATATTTGAATCAGACCGAAATACTAAAGATAAAATTCAGATAAGGTTTAAATTCTTAACATATTTATCCAATTTGAAAACAAATCATTTATATTTTGAAGTCCATGTCATCATACAACTTCGTAAGCTTGAGTTACAGAGGGAAGTAATCAAACATGGGGAATATGAGCGCATTGAGGATGGAGGGTCTATTCAGAAATGAGAACTACGGTTTTCGAACTTGTATTGCTTTCCACTAATACCTGCAAAATCATCAAATTTCAACAAATTTTGATAAAAAAGAATTCATCAAATTTGTGTAATCAAATGCATGTGTGTGAGCAATAACTTAGTTGAAGTTTAACTCAAAAAAGAATCAGTGTCGTTGATGAGTAATTGATCAGATAAAGCGATGCTACTTCTGCTACTAAAACTTCTTGTTCTTTGTTAGAATTCATTGAGGAAAAATCGATGGCAGTGACGAAGACAACTCTGTCTTCTCGCCAAGCTGTGCATTCTCTGCCGACATACAACCACCTTAGGAGTACATCGATCATTGTGTTTTTTTATAGACCATTCTGCTAACCCCTGATGATTTTGCTCCGCTTTTGTCGTTTCATTGCCGATACTTCTGCTGTTGCCGTTTCATTTGCCAACTGCGGGCCCTAAAAATTCAAGATTAAAACTCATATAACACCTTGAATGACGCATAAATCAAAAGAAAATTGTAGAGTAAAGGGTTTACCTTCTCGCAAATAAGAGTTGATGATCATCTACTTCACCATTGCTACCATTGACATGGGTAGCCATTCTCTCTTTCTCCGATTAGATGAAAACGAAAAGAAATGTGAATCAAACAGAGTAAAATCAGGGTTTGGATCTAGTGAGAGTTAAATAAGCGATTTCTTTAAATCAAAAGCAAAATGTGGAGGTGGATGGCGGATCTTGAAGATGAGAGAGACTAAGAGGGGAGGGAAGGTAGAGATGAAGAGGGTTATGGATATACGTATATATGAAAAAAAAACTAAAAAGTGGTCAGGGGAGTGGAAAAGGTGGTCCAACTTTTGATGAACTGCTATAACCATAAGTTGGAAAGAAAAACTGCCAAATTTTGATAGTTTTATTGAGTTCCAATGGATGAGATTGAATTTTAGGGCGGTTATGAGCGGTTACGATGAATTTGAACGGCTCCGATCAAAATAGATCAACGGTTAACTCACCTTGGTCTATATTTTATATAATGTGGAACTTTTAACTAAAAGTCAAGTAACCACCATTCATTTTTATTGGTTTCTTAACCACCAACCATCTACGGGTGATTATGAGAATTTAGGATTTTAACCATAAGGCATAACCCTAATCCAAAGGGATGGTTTAATGCTGTGTTCCCGAGTCCTTTTTAAAGATGGAAGTGAAAGAAAGTGGAAGGAAACTGAAAAAAGATTTGTGTTCCTGAGTTTTTTAATGAAAGGAAGTGAAAATAAACTCAAAAAGTTTATGTCTTGAGTTTTTTGATGGAAGTGGAAAGAAAAGAAGAGAAGATTTTTAATAATCTTCCCTTCCAAATCGGACAGAAATGGAAAGAAAGGAAAGAAAACACATAAAATCTCTAATTTTTTTTCATTTCCTTCGAACTCTAGAACACGAAATTACATTATATTTTTCCCTTCCCTACTTTCTTTTCTTTCCTTAATTCCCTTCTTTTTCTTCCCTTCCCATTCTTTTCTCCCCTTCATTCTCTTTCTCTTCTTTTCCTTTCTTTATTAAATTCGAGAATACAACTTAAGAGTCGGTCATCAAATTTCTAATGTCGAATAAAAATAGACAGTCTTAATTTTAATTTCCAAATTATTTAAGAGTGAAACCTATTATGAGGTTGGTTCGTTTGTATAGATAACAAAGAGGACGGGATGATAACATGTGAAAATGGATTTCAATCAAAATATATAATGTTTGTACGCATCAAAGCTAGTAGGTTTGGCTTCACCGGAAATATTTTAACTACTTTTAAATCTACTATCTAGTTCTATTATCTTTATTTTAATAGATAAAAATTTTAGAAGACATGTGGCACTTTCTGGTGCATCTTTAGTATTTTTTTCCTGTCTCTCTCATATTAAATAATTATATTAAAATAATATATTTTAAATATTTGAAATAAATCTAATTATGTATACTTATTTATTAAAAGGTAGTTATTATATAATTAACCAAAGAATTTAATATGAATTAACATTTATCAATTAAATAAAAAATAATAATACTCAGTTGAAAAAAAATTGTTTTAAAAATTAGTTTAACAAAATTTATAACATTCACGTCAAACTACATTTTTTAAAGACATATTTTGACGAGTGTGTGTTAAATATTACTTTATATTTTATTCAACCCGTGTAATACACGGATTTTAAAAATATAATTTTTTTATTACTAAGTAACTAACATTACATTTATATATTCAACCCGTGTAATACACGGGATTCTAACCTAGTAGTTAATATAAATATAAAATATTTAATCTATATCAATACTATCTAATAAATAAATGTTTTTTCATGTCACATGTTGCCACCATATTCATTCTTATCATTTCTTTTACTACCTTTGTATCTTATTAAATACATCTCTATCTTTTAATAAAAATATGTTTTTAAAGAAAATACTAATTATACTAATAAAACACGTTTGTTTTAAATTTTCTTTTATTATAAGAAACTTTGAAATCTAATTATGTAACTGTTAGGGGTCAATTTTTACCTTCTGAAATCCCGGATCCTCAGATACGTATCGGTATCCCTGATCCCTACTATATTTCAGTATCATGATTATATAACGTTTATAATCAGATCTTACGCAATCTTTTCTTTGACTTGTTCTTACAGGTAACCCCCCTCGACTTAAAGAAGGCTGAAGACACGAGATTACATTGATTACAACGGATATATGCTTGAAGGAAGACTTGTAACGGTCCATTAAGGCATTTCCGGGATATTAGCTTAGCAATTAATGTCATGATATGTATTTATAGAGGCAATGATTGATAGGAAAAACACACAACACTTTCACCACTCACTTGTAACACTTAGTCTCGATCATATTGCTCTCTCATTTTGTACTTTTTACCGAATTCAATAAGATAAACAAGGCAACCCGACTTTAGTCGGCTCCCGAGATTTTATGCCAGAGATCCTCAAAGATCAAGGGATTTCCTCGTAATTTATCGTGTTATTTCTTTATTTACACTGCATTTTACACAAGTTTATACAAGCACGCTACCTCACATACAAAGTTTGGCTACTTAATTATCTGTGTTAATTTTTGGTCAAAACAGTTTGGTGCCCACCGTGGGGCAAGTGGTGCTTTACATCTTTAAATCTCTTTTGAAACTTATCGTTAATCACTATCTTTCAAAATTCTTTTTGAAAATGGCATCCCAATCCAAACAGATTTCCTCCTCATTTTCATCTTCAACCTCTGGTATAAGTCTTCATCCTCCTCTTGTGCCATTGGCACAGAAGAAAAATGAAAACTTGATCCTTAGAACGACATCTGCTAGTCCAGTATCCCGAGATCTAGAGTGTCTACTGTAGCGCCTGTACTTGTCTCAAACGACGAAGTTATTGCTTTATTTTCGCAGGTAAGACATCAGATGGAAGAACAAAAGAAGACCAATCAGATGCTGTTCAGAGAAATGGAGAAAATGAAGGCGGAGTCAAAGAAACCGGTGGAAACAACAATCACTCCACTGCAACCTAGGATCCTGAATTCTGATGCTCCGGGATCCTCAGGAAGCCATCGGGGAGACTTCATTCCTATGCAGTCTCAACCTGTAGCAACCGAACCAGCATAGGCTGATTCAGGAATAAGTCTAGTAATGGCTAGGGAGATACAAAAACTTAAGGCTAAGAAGATTCCAAGTGGGTGATCTAGTATTAATAAAAACCTTTCAAAATACTATCAACCCAAACGAAGGAAAATTAGCTCCCAAATGGGAAGGACCATATTTGATTGATTCTAAGGCTGGTAAAGGGGCATACTGGCTGGCAAATATGGAAGGAGAGATCCTGCTAAGATCCTGGAATGCCATCCACCTTAAAGCATATTTTATGTAAGTTGAAATTTAAATTTTGACTTGGTCTGCTACGTTTTCTTCTCCTTATTCATTTATTTATCTACTTATTTATTTATTGTTTCCCTATTCATTACCAAGATACTGACTTAAGCATCGGAGGGGTGTTAGCCTTGCTAACACCCACTTTCACCAAGATCTAAGGTTTTTTGCAGATGAATTCCCGGAGAATCCTGATCAGGAAGATTGAGATTGGTCATCTCTCTAAGTTAAAGGTGTTACATTACCATTCTAAGGTTTAAACGGCTTTCGCCTTTCTAAGTAGATTGGGTTTCTACACCCCGCCAGGAGCGTACGATATCCAAGTATAGTTCAAGATAGTGGGACCAGTTTGTGATGAGCAGCTGACAATTTCACTATTGTTGGCTATAGGTTGGACCTTACGAATATTATCGATGGAGTAACACGGGCGTGTTATACAGCCGGGCATGACCCAAGCAGTTTAACATTGACATGTTAATCAAAGGTTATTGGCATTTACATGTTACTACGGGTACAACTCACTACGTTGGCATGTCCCAAGTTAATAACTCAAGTACATCATTTGGCTCAGCCCAAGTATTTAACATTGACATGTTAACAAAAATCACTAGCATAGCCCATGAAAACACTTGACATTTGAACATTGATACTGTTATTTTGCAGAATGGGGACATCCCCGGGAATCCCACAATTTATCTAAGTAATTAGTCCATCAATGATGCAATGGGAACATCCCCAAGGATCCTAAGAATTGATTGTCTCAGAAAAATCTCTAAGAAACAACCAAGTGACTTCTGCATTGCTCATATATTAGGGAAAGTCAAGGATCCCTAAGGATCATAACATACTGAGGTAAAATATGTGCTACAATGAGCTAAAGTCTTAGAACGAAGATTCGGGATCCTAGGCTTGACGGTTACAGGTGTAGGAGCCTCCTGCTTAACAATAGCACCTCTAGAAAGAATGCTGTCAAGATCATCCAAAGCAAACTGAGAAATGATCTTCTTCTAATAAATCAAAACGTCCTCTCTTCGACAAGTAGTTCCAGAAAACACTTCACCCTCTTCACTGTATCAGCTTTTGCAGGTGCTATATCAGAGAACTTGGATGCTGTACAAAAATAGTTAATGTTCAGGATAATCTCAGGGATATCAGAATACTCGAAAAATCCTATAAACTAAATCCTACCCTTTTTGACCCACTGAAGAGGCAGATGATCCCCACCAGGGATAGAGCTGCGCTTCACAAAGAAAATTTTCCCCTTCCAATCACTATCATTTTGAGTAGCTTTTAGCACCAAATGTGCTTTACCAGACTTAACTTGAAAAAGAAAGCGAGAAGAAACATGAGTTCTAAGATTATAGACGCTAGCCAACTCAGAAACATTGAAGTTAATAGCGTGGTTTTGAATCAAGTTCTCTAGGGTGTTTAGAGTCCTCCAAACCATTTGCATGGTTTGTGAATAGCTAAGACTAGTGAGCTCGAAGAACTCAGAAATCAAGGAAGGAAATGGGTAAGATAAACCAAGAGTAAAAGGGAAAGCGGGAAAACAAACCCAAGTTTTGGAGACAAAATCAGACCTAATTTTAGCGTCGAAACCCCTAAAAATCGTGTTTTTAGGAAATGCTTCAAGAGCTCGATTTCATGATCGAAAAATGTACAGTGTTCCTGATCAGCATGCTCGAGAAGCTTTTGATCAATGAAATCTTCGAGGGGATCGTTAGTAGAGGAAGAATGAGATCTAGTTGATTTCTTAGCCATGATCGAAAATCAGAAAAAAAAACAAGTTATGATCTAGAAATTTTACCTCTTGGGAGAGCTCTGCTATGGTGAGAATGAGGAATGGTGAAGATGAAGACGGGAAACAGAAATTATAGGGAATGATTATAACCGCATAGGCACGACGTCACTTCCTAAATTCCCGAGCCTCATTAAGACGTGTCCCGTAGCGACTCCTTTTTGAAATTTTTACAGTTATCGATAAGAGCATCTCCAGCTGTCAAAATTTGGGGACAATTGTTACGGGTCAATTTCAAGACTCAGGATCCCGGATCTCAAGTAAGTTTAGTATCCCGAATGTTAACGGTACTAATAAACTATTTTCTCTTTGTCTTTGACTTGTTTTCGCAGGCATTCAACGAAGGACTTAGTCCACCCATAGAAGTCAGAGATTGACTAAAGAAAACGCACCTAGAAGCTCTCCCAACGGTCACAAGTGAAGACCGAGCTCTTCCCAAGATAATCGGAGAGTTAGTTAGGATATTTTCTTATTTAATAGAGCATGATGATCGTATTAGAACACACAACTCACACTCGAATGTAATCACTTAGCACGATCATCTACTGCTCCATACTTGTAATATTTGTTATCATTTATAAGAAGAACAAGAGGCAGCGTGACTTTAGTCACCTACCGAGGTTTTATGTTGGAGATCATAAAGGATCAAGGGATTTCCTCGTAAACATCCGTGTCATTTTATTGCTTTTAATCTAACATTTGTTATCGAAATATACAAGCACACTACCTCACTTACTAATTTGATCATTGAATTATAGTTGTTAATTTTTGGTCAAAACAATAACTTTTATTTTCAATCAAATAGTAATAGAAAGTCAAATTACATTAAATAGTAATTAACGTATTTTTGAAACCCAATTATATATTAATTTTTACATATTTTGATTTCGTTTTCTATCCTTAGTATATGCAATACATTTTTACACATGTAAACTATATACATAAAGATTTAAGAATTTTATATATTGATATTTTTCACTCCGTATGTTTTATACAGGTTCTAAGCTAGTCTATATTAAATAAATATAACTCTGGACACATGTTATTCATTTAGGCATTCTTACTATTGGTTTTCCCGCACACTCTAAAACTAAAGTTAATTTACACGCGAATCCTATAGATCCGTTCATACCCAGTTATGATCCGGGTTATAACCCGCATCTTCTTTCATACAGGGTAATCCCCCCTTTTGCCTGTTCATTCCGCTTCTTGAAGATCTTCAACTTCAGATTCATGGTTCAAGGTCTTCATCTCCGACTGGTTTGTTACTCTTCCATCAATTTCTAATCGCATCATCCTTCTTCACTGACTAATTTGTTGAATCCTTAAAATCTTAAATAAGTTGAACTGTCTTCCTTCCCTTTCACGACCACACATATTTGGTTAAATTGAGATACAAAACTTATCCTAACACCCAAAAGTCAAAACTGGTTAAGCAACTCCCAAATTGCTTCAGTAGCCGACAAGAAGCCATCAAATGATACTAACATATCTCTTAAAAAACAAATTGGGATGTTTAGAGTTCTTTTCATATACCAAATTGCTTCAGTAGCCGATAAGAAGCCATCAAACTATACACCTATTTAAACACATAAAAAAATTTATTACTAAGATTTTACACACACATGATACTAACAGCTCTCTTTAAAAAAAAGACATTTTATCACTGTTATAGATCTATCAAATTGTTTAGAAAAAAAGTCAAACTGGTTAAGCAACTCCCAAATTGCTTCAGTAGCCTTATACGCATTCGTTTATGTCGTTTCCTTCAAATCATTTGGGAGACTGCAGTCCCCAGTCGTTTCAGATTGAATAACTTCTTATAGATAAAGTTTGCACATGTTAAAGGGTTTTTATCTGTATATGATTTAAAGGGTATTTTTTGTTGATATTGGTGGAATTTTAAGGGAATTATACGATTATTGACGTGATTTCCGGTTCTATTAAGTGTCAATAACAGCTTTGAAGATAATCTAAACACCCCCTAAAATTGGTATATGTTTAGCTTTATTAAGGAGATAATCTAATCCTGGTCTTTATTAATATTTTCGATTAATAGATAGTTACAAAGTAGTGTTGCATGTACATTGACAGAAGTTTCATCACAACAGGCTGCTGAAGAATCTTGATGATTATCAAAAATTAAAGGATCAAGTATATTGCTATGAAATAAAATCCTTTATTTTCATAACTCAAAGTAGGTTCTAGAAGTTCATGATTTTGTTTGATATTTATGTGTAGGAATCAGCAGCTAACCAAGGGAAACAAGTGAAATTAGGGTAATTGTTAACATTTGATTAGGTAATTGTATGAGAAGGTTATGTGTTTCCGTTGCGTGATCAGGTAATTGTTAATGCGCACAAATAAGCATTCCAAAATCGGTCCCAAGTATTTCGAGCAATTCTTGGTGATAGAGAAGATTGGACAAGCTGCTTACCATTGGATATTCCCTTTTAAGGCACAATTGCATCCGATGTTTCATGTCTCATTACCCATAGCAGCTTATGGTAGCCTGATGTGTCGTGTTTAGTATATAGAAAATATATTTATATAATAATATATTCAAGGATATCGGTTTCACGAGATTATGTTTTAAATTTATAATTAAAATGATAAATACTCAAACTTAAAACACACACAATAGGCAAGTGTACATATCGCAACGTAATATAGTTTAGGTAAGAACCAAGTATCGAACCAATGGACACGGTCGAGTTCCAATACTCAACTTTTGTTATTTTTTTAGCCGGTTTAATTAGTGAGTGAGTTTTGTGTGTTTGTGAAGCAGAAAAGTAAATGACAGAAAAGTAAATGAAGGTAAAGTAAATGACAGAAAAGTAAAAACGTGCGTGATGTGCGTAACAGGAATGTAAATAACAAAATAGTAAATAGCAGGAAAGTAAATATCTCGAAAATGATCATGTTATGAAGAGTATTGCTTTGGGCTTCGAATCCGCTTGGTACGTGATAATGCTAAGTTGACTAATCCAATGGTATGACTACTACAAACATGTGACCCGGGTCACCGCTAGAGCCTCGTCCTCACGACATTTGGTTCACGGATTATATTCTTAAATAATAAAATGGTAGGACTCCCAGCTAGGGACATCGTTACCCTCAACTCTTTGGTGTTATCTCCAAGTTGGTTTAGGACATCAAACTTAAGTGCTTAAATATTATTGTTAAATAGGTGATTATACTTTGTTCACCGGAGGCGATGTAACATTGGGACCATATATAAAGACGTACCGTTCTCAACATGAGTTCACCAATTCTTGGTCACATAATAAGTTCGTATAAAGACGTACGACCTTACTAGTATTGACCAAGCCTTGGCTTATCAATCTCAGCTTGTATAAAGACTTACAAGTTTCAAAAGAAGTTTGATTAAAAAGGTTTTATGGTCTTACACTTTAAAATCAAGAACACTCACAAATATAAAGATAGATTTAGACAACAATAAAAAGTCCACCAAGTGGTGGTTTTAAGAACGAATAGTTAAAGACATAAACATACCACTAGATTAATACGTTAAATAATAACATGCACCAAAATTTATATTCACCCTAGCAATACAAAGAGTTTAGCCACGAATGGCCATGCTAACTAGCGTAACACTTAGTTTCGTAGGCTCTCCTATTGCGGAACAAGGAGGAAGAGCCCCTCTAATCTCTACTACTACTCTAATACTGCTAGAAACGAACTATTCCCTCTATATTTGGTTATGTTCTGGTGTCTGGAATGAAGAACTCAAGCCTCCTATTTATAGGCCTCAAAATGAGTAATGCACGACCGTGCATTGGATTGCACGGGCATGCAAACACCTCTGGAATCAAACAGGGTACACATGACAGTGTACTGGGCCTTGGGGAGTAAGATAGGGCAATGCACGCCCGTGCATTGTGCATCCCTCCCCTGCTGCCCAGTTTTGTCTTTTAGGTGCTTGTTGACTATTGTTGACATTGGTTGACTTCTTGGGGGTCAAAGCACGGGAATGATCCTTCTAGAAGCTTGATTTCTTGGTGTTTTTGATATGATTTAGCTTTGTTTATATTTGAGACACCAAATAACCTGTAATTACGAAATATAAACGTTTTAAGTATCAATTGCAAGGTTATTAATCAATTAGTACCATAATATGGGGATTATTATGCATGCAAAACATGTATAATTTAGAGCATATCATAGCCACCCCAGTGTTGCCTCTTCCAACGAATACTCGTTTGTTGTTGTGTAAGGCCTCAAACCCGAGAGACCTCACTTGTTGGATTTACTCATAAACATAGTTATCATTCACTGATCATTAAATAAAACATTCAAACATAGCGGAAGCGTACACTCATTTAGTTACATAAACAACAAAAGTCTTAACATTAAAACATTGTTTTAACATAAAATCAAGTAAATAGGATGTCAGTCTTATGCCAGGTTGTCACACCCCGCCAAGGCGGAAACGCGAGGCGTAACGTTCATGGTTTCCAAAGCATATAATTATTGCAAACGCATACATACAACTAGATACATAAATTAAGTTTAAGGTTTTACAGCCCAAAATAGTAGTTGAAGTTACAAAATATTAAGATTTTCAAATATGACCCAAACATTATGGGTTATACAAGAAAAATCTTCAAAAGTAGTATCCACCATGTATGCATGAACCCTATGTAGTATTACTCTTGTTGCCGCGATTAATTTCCTGAAAAACATACTTGAAAATGTCAACACTAGGTTGGTGAGTTCACAGGTTTTATATATGGATACAATGAGCAAACCAATTGCATGAAAATGATTTTACGTATATGATAAACAAAACAAGTAATGTTTGACCCATTTGTAAACTAGCTAGGAATACAAATAATATGTACATACATGAGGCATAACCAAACCAAGACCAGGTGTTTTGCCCCTCACTCGTACCTCACGAGCAATATTAGAACACTATGCGGTCATTTGGCCAGAGGGACCCATGGTTAGCGTGACTAACCATGACCGGGGGTGTCAGACCCAATAGTACTATCCATAATTTCATAGGCTAATCCATAGCTAATGGTTATAAATATGATGGTCAGGGAACTTTACGAGCTCCAAATGTATCAACTCATGCAAACATAAAGGTCGGGTCTTGTTTTCTTGTTATCATATAAAAATAGTTATAAGTATGTTCCTCCCCCAAATAGTACAAAACAGTAAAAAGGGGCCGTGAAACTCACCTTGAGTTTGTGCATGCTTGCAATGATAATTGTTCTAGTCAACTTGACTATTCGTACCCTAATTACAAAAGGGTAATTCGTGTTATGACCGAATGTCTCATATGCAAATTGTTCACCGATTTAGCAAATCTGATTGCTTTTGTTTAAATATCTTTTTAGTTTTTCAACACTTGTTTCGTTATAAAATAGTTCTAAGTTACTGCCCAATGGGCCTGAAACAGGTATCGAAACTTACTTAGTTTTGATTGAACAGAACAGATGTCGAAACTTCCTAGTTTTGATTGGGCAAGAAAGGTATCGAAACTACCTTGTTTCGATTGAACAACAGGTATCGAAACTACCTAGTTTCGTTTAGGTAAAAGGTATCGAAACTACCTAGTTTCGATTGAGTAAACATGTATCGAAACTCCTAGTTTCGATTGAGTAATAGGTATCGAAACTATCAAACTGGTATCGAAACTCCTAGTTTCGATTGGGAAACAGGTATCGAAACTATAGTTTCGATACTGTCATTTCGTTTTGACAGAATCAGTCCTGCATATTTTTATGTTTTAAACTTGAATTTGACACACTTTTCTGGTTATTTTTCTTACGTTCGAGTAAACTGTATGTTTAGCTACAGTTTTAAAGAAAATAATATGAATAATATTGAGTTTTTACCTCTAAACAGAGATGATGATTTCGAGAGAAACAGAGAATGATCTTGAGCTCCTTAGCTTGATTCTTGAGAAAAACACTTGGAACTCTTCTTATAACACCGAAATATGGTGGATTTTGCCTTAAAACTTGAATTCAACTTGAAGAGAAATGAGGAAAATTGCCGTAAGAAAAAGAGAGAGATAAAAGGGTTCGTGAGATTTTTGATTGAGAGGGTATGGTTTATATCCAAATCTTGAAGACATGAGGTATGGGTCGTAGGAAATGGAAATGGGGCATTCCCTGGGATTTTTGGTCAAGAAAGTCAAGGGAGTGGGTTGGGTTAATTAATCAAATAATTAGATTTAAGTGTAAATTTATTTAATTCATTAAGTGTATTAATATTAATTAGAGTTTCAAATGGTAATTTAATTTGGTTTAGGTTTTCCACGGTATTATAAATTTATTAAGTTTATGGCTCGTTAACGAAAGATATTGAAATCTTGGATTGTATAATTCGTTGAGGTGATTATTTGTAGGTATAGATATCTAAAGTTGACGCTACCAGGTAATATCTTCGAAAGAGTTCGTTAGTTTACTTTTACTTATTTTTATATATATTTTAGTCTAAAAATGAATTATTGTCCAACGTAAAGTTCATGTAATATATATGTCTAGATATTTTTCTTGGTTATTTAATTTAATCACTAACGTTCGTATTTAGTCGGGTTATACGGGTATGTGAACCGGTAACTCCTAGAATTACCAAAATATGAAATGAACAATGTACGGTTTTTCTTAGACTTTAATGTCCTAATTTATGCAATTAGGTAAATCACGAAAACAAATATAATATAAACTCGTTTATATCGTGTACGGATATTGACCTGAAATGTCGGGTGTCACATTCTCCCCATGTTAAAAGAATTTTGTCCCGAAATTCAATTCGTGCCATCTTGAACTGGTGTATCTTTAAACAAGGAGGGGTATTTTGTTTTCATTTGATCCTCTTGTTCCCATGTATACTCAGGACCACGTTTTGAGCTCCAACGTACTTTAACCAGTTTGATTCGACTACGTCTCAGCTTTTGAACTTTCCAATCTGAAATCTCAATCGGTTCCTCGATGAAATGAAGTTTATCATCAATATGAATTTCATCTGGCGGTATGATCAAGGTCTCGTATGACAAACACTTCTTGAGATTCGATACGTGAAACGTGTCATGTACGTTGTTTAGTTCTTGCGGTAGTTTGAGCTTGTAAGCTACCGGACCAACCCTAGCCAGTATTTCAAACGGTCCAACGTATCTAGGGTTGAGCTTACCACGGTTACCAAACCTTGCAACGCCTTTCCATGGTGAGACTTTTAACATTACTCGGTCACCAATTTGAAATTCTAATGGTTTTCGTCTGTTATCAGCATAGCTCTTTTGTCTGTCTCGGGCCGCTTTCAGACGGTCCTTAATTTTGAAGATCTTATCAGTGGTTTCCTGGACAATCTCAGGACCTGTCAAATGTTTTTCACCAACTTTCGCCCAACATAGCGGTGAACGACATTTACGACCATATAAAGCTTCAAACGGAGCTGCCTTAATGCTTGTGTGGTAGCTGTTATTATAGGAAAACTCTGCCAACGGTAAATGAGTATCCCAATTTCCTTCGAAATCAATTACACACGCATGGAGCATATCTTCTAATGTTTGGATAGTCCTTTCACTTTGACCGTCCGTTTGTGGATGGTAGGCTGTGCTCATGTCTAGGCGCGTGCCTAGGGCTTCTTGTAACGACCTCCAAATCCTTGACACGAAACGACTATCCCTATCAGAGATAATAGAAACTGTCACTCCGTGTCTTGCCACAATTTCTTTAATGTAGAGTCTTGTAAGTTTCTCTGTCTTGTCGGTTTCTTTAATTGGCAGAAAGTGAGCAGATTTTGTTAAACGGTCGACAATTACCCATATGGTATCATAACCACTGGACGTCTTGGGTAATTTCGTGATGAAATCCATAGAAATCTGTTCCCATTTCCATTGGGGAATTTCGGGTTGTTGTAACAAGCCAGACGGTTTCTGATGTTCGGCTTTTACTTTTGAACACGTTAAACATTTACTGACATATGTGGCAATATCTCCTTTCATATTGGGCCACCAATATAATTCTTTTAGATCCTTATACATCTTATCTGAACCCGGGTGAATGGAGTACCTAGACTTGTGGGCTTCATCCATAATCAACCCACGTAAGTTAGCGTTACTCGGCACCCAAATTCTGTCCATGAAGTAAAACGTATCATCTGACTTAGACTCCAATTGTTTGATCATTCCAAGTAGTGCTTCATTTTGGATGTTCTTTTCCTTAAGTGCTTCTTGTTGTGCCATTCGGATTTGAGTAGTAAGACTCGTATGAATTGTTAATCCTAGGGCACGAACACGAAGAGTTTTAACTCGTTCCTTGCGACTTAAGGCGTCTGCTACGACATTGGCTTTCCCGGGATGGTACTTGATATCACAATCATAGTCATTTAGTAGTTCTACCCAACGACGTTGTCTCATGTTAAGTTCCTTTTGATCGAAGATATATTGAAGACTCTTGTGATCAGTAAAAATAGTGCATCTCGTACCATAAAGATAATGTCTCCAAATCTTGAGCGCAAACACAACTGCGCCCAACTCCAAGTCATGGGTCGTATAATTCTTTCCGTGCACTTTTAGTTGTCGTGAGGCATATGCGATGACTTTGTCACTTTGCATTAACACACAACCAAGTCCCTGGTGTGATGCATCGCAGTATACGACAAAGTTGTCGATTCCCTCAGGAAGGGATAAGATCGGTGCACTACACAGCTTCTGCTTCAGTAATTGAAAAGCTGACTCTTGCTTGTCACTCCAATCAAACTTCTTTTCTTTCTGGGTTAATGTGGTTAAAGGCAGGGCTATTTTTGAAAAATTCTCGATGAATCGTCTGTAATAGCCGGCCAAACCCAAAAATTGACGCACTTCGGTCGGAGTCTTTGGTGCTTCCCAGTTTTTGATCGCTTCTATCTTAGATGGATCAACATGAATTCCTTCCTTATTGATGACATGTCCAAGGAAATGCACTTCTCGGATCCAGAACTCACACTTAGAGAATTTAGCGTAAAGTTTCTCGTTTCTGAGTAGTTCCAAAATTAATTTCAGATGATGTTCATGATCCTCCTTGGTTCGTGAATATATTAATATATCATCAATAAATACTATCACGAATTTATCCAAGTATGGCTTGCACACTCGGTTCATGAGATCCATAAAAACAGCTGGTGCGTTCGTCAAACCAAACGGCATAACTAGGAATTCGTAGTGGCCGTAACGAGTCCTAAATGCCGTCTTTGGTACATCTTCTTCTTGGATTCTTAGTTGATGATACCCCGAACGTAGATCGATCTTAGAGTAGAAGCTAGAACCTTGTAGTTGATCGAACAAATCGTCTATTCGAGGAAGTGGATATCGGTTCTTGATTGTAAGCTTGTTTAATTCCCAGTAATCAATACACATCCTAAAGGTTCCATCCTTTTTCTTTACGAACAAGACCGGAGCTCCCCAGGGTGAGAAACTCGGTCTTATGAAACCTTTATCAATTAACTCCTGGAGTTGATTTGATAATTCCTGCATTTCAGAAGGTGCTAATCGATACGGTGATCGCGCAACCGGGGCGGCTCCTGGTACCAATTCGATTCGGAATTCGACTTGCCTCGGTGGTGGTAATCCAGGTAAGTCTTCAGGAAAAACTTCAGGGTAATCCTTAACGATTGGTATGTCTTCAAGTCGACGTTCCTCAGTTTTTTCTCGACGACGTGAGCCAGGAACACGCAATAGCCTTTACGTAGGTACTTACGAGCTTTCATGCAGTTTATCATCCTCAATGTCACTCCACTTTTCTCACCTTGAATCGAAAGGACTTCTCCGTTCGGGAGGGGAATATGAACAATCTTCTCAAAAACAAACAATCTCAGCGTGATTCTTCGACAACCAATCCATACCAATAACAACGTCAAAACTTCCTAGGTCAACGGGTAACAGGTCTATACTAAATGTGTGGTCTTTCAAACATATAGTACAACCTTGAATGACTTCTTCGGTTTTAATTAATTTCCCGTTTGCTAATTCAATTGTATAATTTTGGTCTAGTTTACTGGCCTTAATACCGAGTAGGGACTTAAAGTCATTTGACACAAAACTCATATCAGCACCCGTATCGAAAAGTATAGAGGCATAATGATTGTTTATCAGGAATGTACCAGTGACAATGTTAGGGTCCTGGCGTGCGTCCCCAGCTCCCATCACGAATGCTTTTCCTCGGGCCTGATTGTTATTCTGATTATTCAACTTGGGGCAATCCTTCCTGTAGTGCTTCAGATCTCCACATTCATAGCATCCTTGTTTAATCTTATCGGTGGGGTTGGCATTGAGTCGGCATGTCTGCGCTCGATGTCCAAACTTTCTACACCTTTCACATTGAGTGCATTTCCCCACATGGTGATACCCGCACTTATCACACCTCGGTTGGGGGCCAGCATAACCCCTTTTCTCCACAGTGTTAGCAACAAAAACTTTCACAGTCTCCTGTCTCTTATAGGCTTGATTCCTAAATTGGTTATTTGGTTTTCCCACCCATTTCCTCTTTTCTCCTAACTTTCTTTCCTCAGTTTCCTTTTTCTCGAACAAACCATTACGAACAACATCATCCCTTAGTTTGTAGGCTAAGACTATGGCACTCTTGGCATCCATGGGGTTCGACGAAGTCACCATACTACGAATTTGGGGTGCAAGACCCCACAAGTACCTTTCAACCTTTTTGTACTCTGGCGTGACCATGTGTGGCACCAAGATTGCCAGCTCATTGAACCTGTCAGTGTAACCAGCCACATCATCTCCTCTCATTTGAAGGTTCCACATTTCAGTTTTGATTTTCTGCAATTCATTTCGAGGACAGTACTCCTCGATCATCATGGCCTTTAGATCATCCTAAGATAGCTGGTAGGCAGTCTGTCTTCCCAAGGTTTTCATCTGAGAATTCCACCAGGTTAATGCTTTGTCAGTAAGTGTGCAAGTGGCATATTTCACATACAATCAGCTATGCATTCACTAATATCAATCACATATTCCATCTTCTCAATCCACCTCATCAGGCCTACTGCACTCTCGGTGCCATTGAAGTTGCGAGGGTTGCAGGATAGAAAAGCCTTATAAGTGCACTTCTTGCTCGAAGTATCTGTAGGGTCACAAGTCAATAATTTAATAATGTTGTTAACTTAGATCGTGACTGTGTTACAGAGGTGATTACACATTCTGTTACCTCCAGAACCTCCAGCAGTGCCACTGCCTCCTGCACCTCCTCCGCTACCACTACCATTTCCTCCGCCGTTATTTCGATTGGCTTCGTACTGTTCCAAGGCGGCGGCTACACGTTGTGATATGAGTTGCTCAACTTCTGCGGAAATCGTCGTGTTGTTTTCACCAGTAGTGTCACACGGTGCCCTTCTTTTGGGTGCCATGGGTCTGAAGTCGAAATGGGGTTAGTGTGTGACGATATTCAGTGTCTACGATATCCGTACAATATGATGATAAGTTATGAAATGCATATGCAATGAAAAACGTCTCAGTGAGTCATTTAAATTATAGACTAGGTTCGATTTTTAGACTCCTAGTTCGCTATAATCAATGGCTCTGATACCAATCTGTCACACCCCGCCAAGGCGGAAACGCGAGGCGTAAAGTTCATGGTTTCCAAAGCATATAATTATTGCAAACACATACATACAACTGGATACATAAATTAAGTTTAAGGTTTTACAGCCCAAAATAGTAGTTAAAGTTACAAAATATTAAGATTTTGCAAATATGACCCAAACATTATGGGTTATACAAGAAAAATCTTCAAAAGTAGTATCCACAATGTATGCATGAACCCTATGTAGTATTACTCTTGTTGCTGCGATTAATTTCCTGTAAAACATACTTGAAAATGTCAAAACTAGGTTGGTAAGTTCACAGGTTTTATATATGGATACAATGAGCAAACCAATTGCATGAAAATGATTTTACGTATGTGATAAACAAAACAAGTAATGTTTGACCCATTTGTAAACTAGCTAGGAATACAAATAATATGTACATACATGAGGCATAACCAAACCAAGACCAGGTGTTTTGCCCCTCACTCGTACCTCACGAGCAATATTAGAACACTATGCGGTCATTTGACCAGAGGGACCCATGGTTAGCGCGACTAACCATGACCGGGGGTGTCAGACCCAATAGTACTATCCATAATTTCCTAGGCTAATCCATAGCTAATGGTTATAAATATGATGGTCAGGGGACTTTACGAGCTCCAAATGTATCAACTCATGCAAACATAAAGGTCGGGTCTTGTTTTCTTGTTATCATATAAAAATAGTTATAAGTATGTTCCTCCCCTAAATAGTACAAAACAGTAAAAAGGGGCCGTGAAACTCACCTTGAGTTTGTGTATGCTTGCAATGATAATTGTTCTAGTCAACTTGACTATTCGTACCCTAATTACAAAAGGGTAATTCGTGTTATGACCGAATGTCTCATATGCAAATTGTTCACCGACTTAGCAAATCTGATTGCTTTTGTTTAAATATCTTTTTAGTTTTTCAACACTTGTTTCGTAATAAAATAGTTCTAAGTTACTGCCCAATGGGCCTGAAACAGGTATCGAAACTTACTTAGTTTCGATTGAATAGAACAGATGTCGAAACTTCCTAGTTTCGATTGGGCAAGAAAGGTATCGAAACTACCTTGTTTCGATTGAATAACAGGTATCGAAACTACCTAGTTTCGTTTAGGTAATAGGTATCGAAACTACCTAGTTTCGATTGAGTAAACAGGTATCGAAACTCCTAGTTTCGATTGAGTAATAGGTATTGAAACTACCTAGTTTCGATCAAACTGGTATCGAAACTCCTAGTTTCGATTGGGAAACAGGTATCGAAACTATAGTTTCGATACTGTCATTTCGTTTTGATAGAATCAGTCCTGCATATTTTTATGTTTTAAACTTGAATTTGACACACTTTTCTGGTTATTTTTCTTACGTTCGAGTAAACTGTATGTTTAGCTACGGTTTTAAAGAAAATAATATGAATAATATTGAGTTTTTACCTCTAAACAGAGATGATGATTTCGAGAGAAACAGAGAATGATCTTGAGCTCCTTAGCTTGATTCTTGAGAAAAACACTTGGAACTCTTCTTATAACACCGAAATATGGTGGATTTTGCCTTAAAACTTGAATTCAACTTGAAGAGAAATGAGGAAAATTGCCGTAAGAAAAAGAGAGAGATAAAAGGGTTCGTGAGATTTTTGATTGAGAGGGTATGGTTTATATCCAAATCTTGAAGACATGAGGTATGGGTCGTAGGAAATGGGAATGGGGCATTCCCTGGGATTTTTGGTCAAGAAAGTCAAGGGAGTGGGTTGGGTTAATTAATCAAATAATTAGATTTAAGTGTAAATTTATTTAATTCATTAAGTGTATTAATATTAATTAGAGTTTCAAATGGTAATTTAATTTGGTTTAGGTTTTCCACGGTATTATAAATTTATTAAGTTTATGGCTCGTTAACGAAAGATATTGAAATCTTGGATTGTATAATTCGTTGAGGTGATTATTTGTAGGTATAGATATCTAAAGTTGACGCTACCAGGTAATATCTTCGAAAGAGTTCGTTAGTTTACTTTTACGTATTTTTATATATATTTTAGTCTAAAAATGAATTATTGTCCAACGTAAAGTTCGTGTAATATATATGTCTAGATATTTTTCTTGGTTATTTAATTTAATCACTAACGTTCGTATTTAGTCTGGTTATACGGGTATGTGAACCGGTAACTCCTAGAATTACCAAAATATGAAATGAATAATGTACGGCTTTTCTTAGACTTTAATGTCCTAATTTATGCAATTAGGTAAATCACGAAAACAAATATAATATAAACTCGTTTATATCGTGTACGGATATTGATCTGAAATGTCGGGTGTCACACAGGTAGACTTCAGGCCTTTGCCCGTCCTTTCCTCTTGCTACCTAAAGTGCATACTAAAAATCAGCTAATGCTGGTGAGTTCTAGTTTAAAGCAATTAGGTATAACATCATTCATTTGTAAGTACATATATATATACACACATCATTTCCTTCATTGAACATTAATTGCTCATACACATATAGGTGATCAGCCCATCATTGATTACGTAAGTCACAAAGACAGACGTACCGTCCTACCGCCGTAGTCCGTCATTCATACTTTTCTACCGAAGTAGTCCAACCTTCATTACCGTCCGACAAACCTTTGGCCGTCCATCCTACCGTGGTAGTCCGTCCTTTCGCCCGTTTGTCCTAAGACATCCGTTTCCCATACGAACTATATATGCAGTCGTGCTTCGAATAAGGGCCTCCGTCTACCGTGGTAGTCCGTATTTATTCTACCTTTCTAGACTTTAACATACCGTCTGCATAATAGTCGTATGGTCGTCCGTCTAGCATGGTAGCCGTCATGATCGTACCGTCCTACCGAAGTAGTTTGTATTTCCGTCCTTAACGTTTTGTACTTTCATAGCATGCAATATATAAATATAAAGCAAGATTTATTTCGTTTAACGTTAAGTCATTCATAGCATGCAATATATAAATATATAGCAAGATTTTCAATTGTTTTATTCTTTGTAAACATTCATTTGGCATTTCTTAGTTCATCACTTTCTTTCATATAACACATACGGTCATATCATCATCCATAACATTCGTTCAATTTACACATATACACTTCAGCCCCAAAACATTGAAAAAAAAAAACATTTACACATAGCACATAAGGGGCACATAGAAGTCACTTGGTGAGTAGGTTCCTGAAGTATAGTGGCTGGTCATTGAGCGTCACTAAGGTCACACACAATCTGTATAATAAAGTCACACATGATAAGATAATGGACCTAACCGACACTAGACTTTCTTATCTTAGGGTTTGGCGAACTTAGACAAGATCGCCATCCTTGGCTTAAGCGAACATGGTAAGTTCGCTAAATTGAACTAGGCGAAGATGTGATAAGTTCACTATCTAGGTTTAGGGAACATAGGTTAAGTTCGCAATGGTGGTGCCAGGGGTTCATGACAAGTTCGCTTATAAATGTCTAGCGAGCATGCTAAGTTCGCTCTAAGGTGATCAAGCGAACATAACAGATTCGCTACCTTGGTATAAGGCGAACATGCTTAGGCGAACATGCTTAGGTGAACATGCTTAGGCGAACATGCTAAGTTCGCTACTTTGGTCTAGAAATCATAAGCTAAGTTCGCTTGAATGGTTCCAGGCAAACGTGACAAGTTCTCCTACGGTTCAGTCATCTTTCCCAACAAGAAACCCTAGATCTGGCCCATTGATTCTAATCACTCAAGCTTCAAACTTTTTACGTTCAAAACGTTCTGTTTTCATCCGTGAGTCTAGATTTATGATTTGTTTACGTTTCATACCTAAAAACCGTACCTTTATGTGTTTTAAACCCGAAACCCCAAAAACTACAAAATCTCATATTTGAGCTAGCTGATTACCTCTTGACGTCCGGTTTCTGTTGCTTTCCGTTGCTGTGATACCGAGTGATGATTCCTGAGCTTTTGAACTAATTCCCTCGGCTTCTCTCTCTAACCCGAATTCTTTCTCTCTCTCTAAACTTGCACAACAAGGGTGGATGGGGAGGGGGCTGCCCATCTTGTTTATATATGTGGGCTCCCTTGGCCCATTTTCATGAAAGGCCCAAGCCAACTTTCTTCCTTTCATTCCTTTCCTTTCGATCTCGCGTCATAAGTCCCATTCTCGTTTCA
Source organism: Smallanthus sonchifolius (assembly GCA_023525975.1). Taxonomy (NCBI): domain Eukaryota; kingdom Viridiplantae; phylum Streptophyta; class Magnoliopsida; order Asterales; family Asteraceae; genus Smallanthus; species Smallanthus sonchifolius. Next base: position 19,997,596 of record CM042033.1, read on the forward strand.
TTTATTCAACCTTATTTATTTGGGATGTTACAAGTCTACCCTCCTTATAGAGGTTTCGTTCTTGAAACCTGTTACAAGTTAAATAATTATGGGTACAGTTCCCAAATCGCGTCCTCCTTTTCCCATGTAGCTTCTGACCCCTTTCTGTGTTTCTATTGTATTTTGACTAAGGGGATTGATTTGTTGCGTAACAATGTCTGTCACACCCCCAAATTCCACTAACGATGTTTTACCGTTAGGAGCGTGACAAACCAGGATCTCAGACATTAGTTACTTCAAACAACACTATATGGGACTTAAAATGTCGTAACATAAAAGTTCAGAGTTAATGCGGAAGCGTTTAAAAAGAAAGTGAATGCGCAAACAAACGCGCCTAAGTTTTGTTAATAAAAGTAAGTGAAATGTTTAAGATGTTTAAATGAATGACGTGACAGTAGGACTCCATGCATGTCCTAAGCGTGCAATCTGTGTCAAAGGGACCTGAGAAACATGTAAGAAAACCGGTCAACACTAGGTTGGTGAGTTCACACGTTTCAATATCATAGTAAAGCGTTTGTAGATTATGTACATTCAAATATGCATATCTATAGGTAGCTAACCTACGTTCGTGTCTTGCTAAAGCGTTCACAACCGAAGCTGACATGTGTTTGTTTGTTTGCCTCTAGCCAGGTCTATCAACTCTGACTAATGTTATTAGGCTAATATTTTACCCGTTCGACCTCCAATCTAGTTAGCGCGACTAACGCGGGTGGGGCTTGTCAAGCACCAGTAGTACTACTAAACACTACCACGCTAAGATCCATATTAACGGTACGATGTGAGTGTGAGGACTTTCAATGATAGTTGCAATACGCTTAGGCCCAACAGTGATATCATATGACGTACCATAATAAAAAAAATAGTTTGCATGTTTTCTCCCTCAAATTAAAACAGTAAAAGGGGCCGTGAAACTAACATGCGTTGCGTTGTAGGTAGTATCACACAAGTAAGAGATTTGCATGGCTTCTATTTTAGATGGATCGATATGTATTCCTTTTTCGTTGACCTCATGTCCTAAGAATTGCACTTCACGAATCCAGAATTCGCACTTGGAAAGTTTGGCATACAATTGCTCTTGTTTTAGCAATTCTGAAATCAAACGCAGGTGTTCCTCATGTTCATCCCTATTCTTGGAATAGATGAGGATGTCATCAATGAAGACGATAACGAACTGGTCAAGGTACGGTTTACACACACGGTTCATGAGATCCATGAACACCGCGGGTGCGTTGGTCAGTCTGAGTGGCATGCCCATGAATTCGTAGTGACCATACCTAGTCCTGAAGGCCGTCTTTGAGGTGTCCTCCTCTCGAGCTCTCATTTGATGGTAGCCGGATCTAAGATCTATCTTGGAATAGAAGCTTGACCCTTGGAGTTGATCAAATAGATCATCGATGCGAGGTAGAGGATAACGGTTCTTGATGGTTACTTTATTAAGCTCACGGTAGTCGATCTACATGCGAAAGGTCAGATCTTTCTTCTTGGAGAATAGGACTGGAACTCCTTATGGCGATGAGCTAGGTCGGATGGAACTTTTATCCAACAACTCTTGTAGTTGTGTAGATAGTTCTTGCAATTCACTGGGTGCAAGTCTACAGGGTGTGAGTAATAGGCACTGCTCCGGGTGCTAGATCAATTTGGAATTCGACTTGACGATGCGGTGGAAGACCTGGTAGATCTTCGGGAATTACCTTCGGATAATCACAAACGATCGGGATGTCGTCAATCTTCTTCTCCTCAGATGGCTGCTCGACGACGAGAGCCAAAATGGCAGTATGACCTTTACGTAGACGCTTGTGTGCTTTCACGAAAGATATGATGCCCACGACAGCACCACTCTTTTCGCCTTGGACAGAAAGGGTTTCTCCACTCGGGAGAGGAAGGCGAACAGAATTGTTCACGACAAACAATTTCGGCTTGGTTCTTAGATAACCAATCCATACCGACAATTACGTCGAAGCTGCCGAGTGTGACTGGCATAAGGCCAATGTCAAGTTCATGACCAGCCAAATCAAGTCTGCAACCCTGTGAGTTGCTTCAATTATCTGTCCATCAGCTATTTCTATGTAGTACTTAGCTTCTAGTAGGGTTGGAGTACGACCACACCAGTAAGAAATATGTGAAGTCATGCTGAGACTTCTACTGAGACATGTGCTTATAAGGTAAGCGTCGGTCAATGCAAAGGCTAAAGGAAGAGGTTCACATGTAGGAAAAGAAATTTTATGAGACACAGGTTTCAGTAATACCAGGGATAGGTTGTCTGTTTAAGTGGTCGCGTTAATCTGTCACACCCCCAAATTCCACTAACGGAGTTTTACTGTTAGGATTGTGACAAACCAGGATCTCAGACATTAGTTACTTCAAACAACAATATATGGGACTTAAAATGCCGTAACATAAAAGTTCAGAGTTAATGCGGAAGCGTTTAAACAAGAAAGTGAATGCGCAAACAAACGCGCCCAAGTTTAGTTAATAAAAGTAAGTGAAATGTTTAAGATGTTGAAATGAATGACGTGACAGTAGGACTCCATGCATGTCCTAAGCGTGCAATCTGTGTCAAAGCGACCTGAGAAACATGTAAGAAAACGGGTCAACACTAGGTTGGTGAGTTCACAGGTTTCAATATCATAGTAAAGCGTTTGCAGATTATGTACATTCAAATATGCATATCTATAGGTAGCTAACCTACGTTCCTGTCTTGCTAAAGCGTTCGTAACCGAAGCTGACATGTGTTTGTTTGTTTGCCTCCAGCCATGTCTATCAACTCTGACTAATGTGATTAGACTAAAATTTCACCCGTTCGACCTCCAATCGAGTTAGCGCGACTAACGCGGGTGGGGCTTGTCAAGCACCAGTAGTACTACTAAACATTACCACGCTAAGATCCATATTAACGGTACGATGTGAGTGTGAGGACTTTCAATGATAGTCGCAATACGCTTAGCCCCAACAGTGATACCATATGACGTACCATAATAAAAAATAGTTTGCATGTTTTCTCCCCCAAATTAAAACAGTAAAAAGGGGCCGTGAAACTCACCTGCGTTGCGTTGTAGGTAGTATCACACAAGTAAGAGATTTGGAACCTGAAGTGTTAGCCTGCACGGCTTTCGTATGCCCTAGAATTATAAACACATAAATTAGGGTCTATGGGGTTTAACGCCTTAACGCATTCTAAGGATTTAAGAGTAGACGAACGCGTCTACGAAAATATATATGTTTCTTAATATAATAATTAAGATCAAAGCGCTACGTGTCGAATGTTAATAACAAATAATATTAAGTAAATAAATAAATTCGTACGTTTGCCATTTAAAATGGTTAGGAAAATAATATAATTATATATATTAGTTTTTAAGTCGTATTATTAACAAAATAATCATTTGTGTGGAAAAAGAATGAATATATTAATTTTATTCGATATACTAAACGTGATTAAATAATATAAACAATTATATTATTAATTAGTTTAAAACGTTACACGAGGTAAATAAACGAGACGAAATAATATAAAATATATATTATTTTAAACTAGAAGTCACGGGTTGAAAATAATATAAACATATTATTTTATCTGAATTCGTGGTTTGAAAATAATATATTATTTTAAAAGTGGGAATAAAAATAGGTTATAAAACCAAACCCGAGCCTACGAGTTGTTTTCCTGGCTAAAACAATTTAATATATAATATAATAATATAGGGTATAGTTTTTATAAAATGGAAATCATTGAAAAAGTCCCAAAAATATAATTGCAGGAGACCGGTTTCGAACCCGGGTCTCCTGCGTGTAAGTCATGAGTCTTAACCAAGTCTGCCCGCTAGGGAATCGCAATGTTAACCGGGTCGAAATGGTTTTAACAAGTTGGTTTCCTGTGATCTCCCCCCTTATCAAAGCCGACGCAAGAATCAGCCCAAACTCATCGATTTCGACTTCGATCGAACAAAACAAATTAGGGGCTTTGATAATTGAGTGTTAGCGAATATGTGGATGGAGTTAATTGCAAAATCAACAAGTTTAAAGTTGTTAATTACGTATTTTAAAAACCGAAACCCTAGTTTAAAAACACAAGTTCAATTCGACCAAGTTCTTTAAAATCATGGATTGGAATCATAGGGCTTTCAATGAGTGGATGTTTTCGAACCTGATCATATAGTTTAATTTGATTCAAATAGCTGTTAGGATCGGAATACCCAAATCGTTTTAAGAACAAACCCTAGGTTTTAGATTCTGATCAAATCGATATTGTTTGATGGAATTAACATGGGGCTATTACAGAGCATTAACTTGTGATTCAAACCACACCAATTAATTGGATTTAGGTTGAGTCTAAAGTGGATTTCTACTAAACCAGTTTCGTATGAACCCTAGAATCTGGTTCATGATCGATTTGATGTTGAGGGCCCTGAAAACGATAGGGCTTTCAATCACTAGGCTAAAACGAAAATGAGAGTGTGTTTAATTACCAGAATGGATACCGAATTGGTGGTGTACGACTAGATGGGGTTCCGACTTCGACGGCTTTGGTCTCCGGCGCCTCTAACTGCGTTTCCGAACAAATTGTCGTGTGCCACAGCTCTTGATGGATACGACTAAGGTGTACAGTTGATCAATTGTGAGTTTAACCACAAGTTTAAACGAATTTGATGTTCAATACGATCGTGGTCGACGGTTACGGTATAATTGATCATTATTGAGTTTAATTCGACATAAAAACGATGATTAAAGCATTAACTAGGCTCGTTAATAGCTTAATCGTGTACATCGGTTACTAATTCAAACAGAAATCGTTTATGAGCGTTGAATTTGAATCAAAAACCGCGAGTTTGACTTTTGTGAGTCAAACATAATCGAATTTGGGTATATTACAGAATTGGTACCTCTGTTTTCTGTTTTAAAGTTTAGAGATGGACAGGAATGGTCCCTAGAGTTTAGATTAAGTTAGAACTTGGTTAGTTGACTTTCAAAACTCAATAGAATCTTAAATATTGGATTTTGACCATACAAAGTCAAATAGAATAGGGTTTCGGCTAATTGCATAATTAGTCCTTGCAGTTAGGGTTTAGATTATTGATAGAATTAGTCCCTAGGGTTTGAGATAAGTCAAATAAGTTAGGATTTAACTAAAATAGTCAACGGAGTTGGACTAAAAAGTTCGGATTGTCACAGTTTCTCAGTTCAGTCAAGAATATCTATTGGTTCTTCTACATAGTTTAAACTGTTATCCACTTCGTTGTCGTCATAAGATGTGTGAGCCGTGTCGTCAGCTAAACACTTGCGTTAGCGCGACACGTGGAATGTAGTGTGAATTCCACTAAGCTCATCGGGCAATTCCAGTCGGTAAGCTACTTCTCCAACTCTTGCTATGATCTTGAAAGGTCCGACAAACCTCGAACTTAGTTTGCCTCTTCTCTAGAATTGGATGATTCCTTTCCAGGGTGACACTTTCGGCCGTAGCATGCCTCCCACTTGAAATTCTACATCTCTTCGCCTTTTGTTTACGTAAGATTTATGTATGTCTTTAGCGGCCTTCATGCGAGCTTTGATCTTTTCAAACTTCTCGGAAGTAGCTCTGACCACCTTGAGACTCACAAAGTCTTTCTGTCCAATTTCCCCCCTAACAAACGGGAGTTCTATATCTCCTTCCGTACAACATCTCAAATGGCGAAATGTCGATGGTTGAATAGTAGCTGTTGTTATATGAGAATTATGCAAATGGAAGATGGCTATCCCAGCTCCCACTAAAATCAATGATACAGGCCCGGAGCATGTTCTCTAAGGAGTGAATGGTTCTTTCGAATTGACCATCGGTTTGACGGTGGTAAGCGGTGCTGATGTTTAACCTTGTACCCATTGCTTCATTGAGTCTTTTCCAAAACCTTGATGTGAACCGAGTGTCCATGTAGGACACAATTGTCAATGGCATACAGTGTCTACTTACTACTTCGTTGATAAATAATTCTACCAGCTTCTCAGATGAGAAAGTCTCACGTATTGGTAAGAAGTGAGCACTTTTCGTCAAGTGGTCGACAATCACCTAAATGGTATCATTGCCCTTAGTTGTTCGTGGTAGCTTGGTAATGAAGTCCATTGTGATCTCCTCCCACTTCCATTTTAGTGTTGGCAAAGGTTGCATTTTACCACATGGCTTCTGGTGCTCGGCCTTAACTAATGAACAAGTCAGACACTTGCTTACGTATTCGGTCACGCCATTCTTCATGTCGGGCCACCAGTATCCTGTCTTCAAGTCCTGATACATCTTATTTGTCCTGGGTGGATAGAGTAGCGAGACTTATAGGCCTCATCGAGGATCTTGGCCCTAAGCTCACCTATTTTAGTTATCCACATCCTGTCAAACCGGGTTCATACTCCGTATGTATTAGTTCCCAACTTTGCTTGTTGACCAACCATCCTCTCCCTTTTCAAGTTCCTTTCCAATAGAGCCTCTTCTTGTAACTTTGTTATCTCACCCATCAAGTCTGGCGTTATAATCAACTGACATGCCTTAACCCAAATAGGATTTAGGTCTTCCTTTCGACTCAAGGCGCCATCCACCACGTTTGCCTTACCTGGGTGGTACAATATTTCACAGTCGTAATCTTTTAGTAGTTCTAACCACTTTCTTTGTCTCATGTTCAACTTCTTCTACTCGAAGAAATATTTCAGGCTTTTACGATCGGAGTAAATGGTGCACTTAACTCCGTACAGGTAATGCCTCCAAATATTTAACGCGAAAACTACCGCTTCCAATTCTAGATCGTGATTCGGGTAGTTAACTTCATGCACCTTCAACTGTTGTGAGGCGTAAGCGATTACACTTCCTCGTTGCATCAGTATACAACCCAATCCCTGACCCGAAGCGTCAGAGTAAACTACCAAGTCTTCATTTCCCTCGGACAAGGTCAAGACTGGAGCTTAGGTTAGTCTCGTCTTTAATTCTTCAAACGCGTTGTTTTGGGTTGGACCCCATTCAAACTTTATCTCCTTACGCGTTAACTTTGTTAGTGGCGAGACTATCCTCGAGAAATCCTGAATGAACCTCCGATAATAACCTGCCAATCCTAGAAAACTTCGTCTTTCTATCGGTGTTTTCGGGACGTTCCATTCTTTCACTGCTACGATCTTTGCAGGGTCTACCATAATGCCGTTCGGGTTGAACTTCTCTAAGCCAGAACACGCATTTGGAAAATTTTGCATACAACTTCTCCAGCTTCAAAACTTCCAATATTTCTTTAAGGTGACAATGGTTATCACATTCGTTCCTTGAATAGATGAGAATGTCATCTATAAAGATTATCACCGACCGGTCTAACATTGGTTGGCACACTCTGTTCATTAAATCCATAAACGCTGCACGGGCGTTGGTTAGACCGAATGACATTACAAGGAATTTGAAATGTCCATAGCATGTGCGAAACATGGTTTTTGGTACGTCTTTATCCCTTACTTAGAATTGATGGTACCCCGACCTAAGATCAATCTTTGAGAACCAGCTTGCGCCTTGTAATTGATCAAAAAGTTCGTCTATTCTCAGTAGCGGGTATTTATTCTTAACTGTTCGTTTGTTCAGTTCACGGTAATCGATGCTGTGGAAACCGGTTATTCGTAGCAAATCAAGCAATCGATATGGAGAATCTAGAAACGAGTAGAGTAATCAAGAAACGAGTATCAGATCAAAACACATAGTTAAAGGTGTAACTCTCCAATGTATATTGATATTGCAAATGAAGTTCCCTTACAAAGCATTCAAACTATATAAGTATTTATACTAAGAAGATAAAGAATGACTTCGTCCGAAAAACATTTTGGTCAAAATGTATTTCGTCCGAAACGATTTCGAACGAAAAAGATTTTGGACGAAATCTTTTAACTACAAAGAATTCTTCCGTCTTAAGACTGTTTTATAAGCGATGGCCTAAAATTAGTTTCAACAATCTCCCCCTAGGCCATTGCATATCAAAACACAAGAATTCTGTCAAGCTCCCCCATACACTTTGCATCATCAAAGTTGGATCTTGGACTCGAATCTTTAACTCTCCAAACTTGTCTTAGTTTAGCTTTGTCTTGGCAATCTTGTTTTCGTTTTGACATATTGTATGTGCAAAACGTCTTCAACCTATTAAAGACTTTAACAACCTTTTCTTGAAACTTTCCCTGAGGTTGAGAAATGACCTTCTGTTTGGGAGACTTATGTTGCTTGATGCAGCAAGCTCTTGATAAATGACCTTGCTTTCCACAACTGAAACAATTCTTCAAATCATGACATGTTCTTTGATAAGGCCCCTTTCGAGATGCTGACTTGTCTTTAGACTTCTGTTCATCAACTTTTGACATTTCTACTCCCTCTTTAACAAACATGAGGGGAGCAAACTTATTTGAAACAAACGGAATGACATTAGCATTGTGTGGACTTTATTTCTTGAACCCTAAGCCACCCTTATTGTCAAAATAATCCACACATTCTTGAATTTCTTCAGATTTATCACTGACACAATTAATATGTCCTAAATTATACATGTTTTGCATGCATAATAATCCCCATATTATGGTACTAATTGAATAATAACCTTGCAATTAATACATAAAATGTTTATATTTCATAATTGCTGGTTATTCGGTGTCCTAAGATAAACAAAGATGAAACCAGTCACAAACACCAAGAAATCAAGCCTTTTGGAAGATCATTCCCGAGCTTTGACCCCCAAGAAGTCAAAATTGGTCAACAAAAAGTCATCCAGCAGCTAAAAGACGAAACTGGGAAGCAAGGGAGGGTTGCACGGCCGTGCATCCCATTGCACGGTCGTGCAAACCCAAACTTGCTCCCCAAGGACTTAGTACACTGCCATTTGTACCCTGCTAGATTCCCGAGGTGTTTGCACGCCCGTGTAATCCAATGCACGGCCGTGCATTGCACATTTCGAGGCCTATAAATAGGTGGCTTGAGTTCTTCATTAGGACATCATATACACACCCAACCAGAGCTAAAGAAAGTTCGTTTCTGTAGTCTAGAGTAGAGAGTAGAGAGGCTCCTCCTCTTTGCCCGCACTAGGGGAGCCTACGAAACTCAGCGTTACGCCAGTTAGTATGGCCATTAGTGGCTAAACTCTTTGTATTGCTAGGGTGAAGATGATGTTTGGTAAACCGAGTTAACGAACCCTAGAGACACAGAATACTAATACTAGACTCTGACTCGAACTAAGAATATTGGTTTGGGGGGTTGACTACACTAAAGATTAACTAAGAATGCAACAAACTAAGAACGACTCAACTATCAAGATCAATACTAAGGAAGAAATCAGATGATGGGAAGAATACTACCTAGGTTAGAATCCTACTTGCAAAGCACAACTTCTACCGGTTCTGGAAACTAAGATGGATCTGGGTTTCTAAGGAAACAACTCTAGACAACCTAGTGGATCCCTAATCATTCTCAGGGTGTCACCAACTAAGGAACCTAAAGATGTAATAAACTCACCAGATAGTGGATTACCTTTCGGTCTCTCCAACAATGATAAAGTACCCGAATAGACAGATCACCTTTCAGTCTTAATGTCCACCATACATTAGAAGAATGCACGAGGTAATCTCAAGATAAGAACTATGACTCAGAATAGCAACAATCACTAGACACCTAATACTAACTTTCTCTCAGACAGGTGACACTCGGATTCCTAATGACGAAGACTAAATGACTATCTCTCACTTCTCCAGTATTGAGACAGGATACACACTCAGTTCTAACTAACATTCAAACACAACTCCTATGGATCACTATCTCTAGCAAACCACACAAACAATCACAAATCCTAAGATCTATGACCTAGATACGCTAATCAAACTGGAAGACATCCACAATCAACGTACGGAATCAATAATCAAACACAAATCAGATCTTAGCATGCATATACATCATAATTAATAAATCAAGATCTTTTACAAAATCATAATCCATTAAATAGAATCCAAAACCAGTAAAAATCATAACTTTACAAAGTAATCATCATAAACCTAGGCAGTACTATTGATCTAGCCAAGAATCATACTCAAAACATCCATAACAGAAGTAAAAGTATCACACATGGTATCAAACATAGCAATCAAAGAATAAAAATCGAATCTTGAAACCTAGAACGCTATTACTAACGAACCCGTATCCAAAGCTTCAACCTTTTGCTCTAATCTTCTTCTTCACTCCCAAAATCGCTTCTGGTATCTCTCTACACGGCTGAAATTCGATCCTGTGACCTAATTGCAATAAAATTCTATTTAAAATTCGATTTGGGCTTTTTCACGAAATTTCAGTCCCACACGTACCGCAAGACTTTTACTTGGGTTGCTCGCGTACCGCAAGGAACAAATTAGTCGTGTCCAGTTCTGGCTTCCCTCGCGTACCGCGAGGCTCTAGTCATTTTCTCTCGCGTACCGCGATGCTTCTAAATTTCAACTTTTTAACTTTAAACTCCCGGCTTCATTATCTTGCTCGATTTCTTCACTTATTCACTTGTAATCTTCACGAGCACCTGTAAACATACAAAAGACTTAAATACAGACTTAAACGACTCAAAACAAACACAAAACTAAGTAAAAACGCACAAAACACTAGGAATAAAGATGTGTGCTTCGCACTACATCAAACATCCCCACACTTATCCTTTTTTCGTCTTTGAAAAAGCTGCAATGGAATCATAACTCAGATCTAACTTAACAAACTCAATTACTAATTAGCAAAATATACTCACGCGTTAAAAAACAACAATCAGTATTTCTGTCCGATTAAACCCAAGCACCAACTATCTAGCCCCCGTAATGTGTTCTAATTCCAATTTATACAGTTATCAATCAACCCATGTGACTCAAACTTAGAAGTTACAGCTCCACCTAATCCCGTCTCACGGTCATGTCTAGGCACGGATCAAACCAAATAGATTTATCCTACCACGTTAAACTAAGATTTATTTGTTTAAGAAATTAGATGAAATCATGAATGAATGGAATGAATATGAGCATTAATAAGGAAATTAAACTTCATCTAGAGGCGTTTCAACCAAGCCGCTATCCTAAAAGGTAACACATAGACTAAGTCAAATCAATAAAGCACATAAGAATCACTTAGGGGTGTTTTCTCCAAGTGGCCATCCCGGAGGGTAACACATAAGCAAAACTCAGTATTCTAACAAATAAACTCAATGAATTATGGAATTATGGATGCGGGCGCCACCAAACTCGGATTTATTCTCATAAAAAGAGAATGGTGTGCCAAAAAATTCAAAAACAAATAGATATTAACTTAACGTGGTACCTATCACCCTATGTTGACAGTTTCAGTATTACCGACACTCTAAGATGAGTACCCACACGATTTCATGATTTAATTACGTGATTAATCCTAAGTAACACTCACAGGCTATCTAAGATGAGTACCCACACGATTTCATGATTTAATTACGCGATTAATCCTAAGTAACACTCACAGGCTATTAATTTGTTTAAGAAATTAGATGAAATCATGAATGAATGGAATGAATATGAGCATTAATAAGGAAATTAAACTTCATCTAGAGGCGTTTCAACCAAGCCACTATCCTAAAAGGTAACACATAGACTAAGTCAAATCAATAAAGCACATAAGAATCACTTAGGGGTGTTTTCTCCAAGTGGCTATCCCGGAGGGTAACACATAAGCAAAACTTAGTATTCTAACAAATAAATTCAATGAATTATGGAATTATGGATGCGGGCGCCACCAAACTTGGATTTATTCTCATAAAAAGAGAATGGTGTGCCAAAAATTTCAAAAACAAATAGATATTAACTTAATGTGGTACCTATCACCCTATGTTGACAGTTTCAGTATTATCGACACTCTAAGATGAGTACCCACACGATTTCATGATTTAATTACGTGATTAATCCCAAGTAACACTCACAGGCTATTTAAGTTATTCAAGCTGTCTTTGTCAACCAAAACATCACTAATTAGACGCGTTTTCTATTATTTAAACCATTTAAACTCACAAATAGATTCAGTTGTACTATCATTTTCCAAGTATAAGCATTTATTTCCAAGGAATTTTTTCAAAATTTATAATTTTTTTTTTGTATTTTTAAATTTTTATAAACAAGACAAACTAAACACTCACATCCCCACACTTGAAAGACATATTGTCCTCAATGTGAAGTAAGACACAACTAAAAAAATAAAAAATGTAAAAATAAAAACAGGAATCGACTTAGCTGGTAATATATATGCTCTCGAAAAAAATCCAGCTTCGTTCATCCTTGTGTGCACCGTATAGCATTTCGGTCGCGGTTGCACACTCTTTGCCGGGTTGCCTTTACAAACTTCATATAAATGATAATCGATCCCGCCCGAATGGAGATTGAGTACGAGCAGAATGATAAAACCTGCAAAATAAACCTCACAACAAACCCGCAACATTAAACTGAGTCAAATTAAAAATAAAGACTCGACTGACTCAAAATAAAAATTAAATACTCAAGATAGAAAGCATGCAGAGAAATGTACTCGATGGGTGGCAAACACATAGACATGAAAGCCACAACAAGGTAGATCAATGGTTACGAACGGTTTTCAATTTCCCCATGGTAGTGTGGTCGGATGGCATGAATGAAGATAATATGATAATGGAATGTGAATGATATGGTATAACGGAAGGTTTGATGGATGCTATGTGATAATGGTAGTGATGGATGATGGTGGTAATGATGGCGGTGGTGAACGGTGAACGAAACCATGGGAAACAAGGAAGTAGGGTGACACCAGCAAGGCCCCATGTACCGCGATAGACCAGGCAGCACTCCTCGCGTACCGCGAGGAGGCAGAAATTAAGCCGACCACTTCATTTTTCCGTTGCGTACCGCGAGGGGATGGGACAATTGTCTCGCGTACAGCGAGAGCGTGCTGGTAACAGAAAGTTAAGAGGGTTTTTGTACTTAGAAAATTTTTGACCCCTCAACTTTTTTTCACCCAAATTCCATAAAAACCTATTCCAAGCATAAAAACATATGTAAAAATACTTGAAACTTCATTCCCGACGATTTTCCTCACCGAATCAAGCACTAATCCCTGCAAAACACGACACAAACAAAACACACACACACACACACCGAAAAACACAAAAAAATGACATAGACTCAAACCAAGTAATGCACACAAACTCTACATCTCGGGCACTTGCCCGAGGCTCAAACAAGCCTATCAGGAGGCTTCTCCTTGATCCTAACCGGTACCGCCTTCATCCTTTGCGGTCTACCGGCTCTCCACATCCTCAGCAAATTCCTACTTCTATCAAAACTCAAATGTATATCACATGCACCAGTCCAGTCTTTCCACCACAAATTAAATCTACCAGGTCTAAAGATCACCTGGTTCAAGTACCTCAACAGTTTATCTCCCCTAGACATCCCCACACTTGGGTTTTGCTCTATCCTCACATCACAAGATTCACTTAACGCTCGGGTCCTCTTACGAGGTGGCCTAGATTTAGGGGATGACTCGGCTTCTATCCCCTCAGCATGGACACAAGTACAGGTTAAAGGCTCAATATGTGATATCACTAAAGGTGTGGCCTCTACCCTCTCGCCCAGATCCTGATGATCCTCTACACTTTCAACCACGGGTGTCTAACAGATTAATGACCCGACATATGATATTATCTCACTCAAATTGCAATCACCATCATCAGCACCTAAAAACATGGACCCTATCAAATTCCTTTCAATTCAGCTAACCAATCCGGCGGGTCCTCAATCATTTCTCCTCCATCCTTATCAACAGCATCCTCTACTGGATTAGAGTCCCGATGTTCGTCCATGAAGGCATCAACCATGCACACGGAGTGGCTATGCTCGCCAACATCCTTCATGGACTTTGTAGCATCGAATGTGATCGACACATCCTCCACACGAAGTGTGAGTTTCCCGTCAAATACATCGACCATTGCATTGGGGGTGCGCAAGAATGGGTGCCCTAAGATGAGTGGGACTCTATCATCCACCTCCATATCAAGAATGACGAAATCCACGGGGAAGACAAATTTGCGTACTTTCACTAACAGATTCTCAACAATTCCCCGTGGATACTTGACTGAACGGTCAGCCAAGGATATGCTCATGCGTGTCGGCTACGATTCTCCCAGATTTAGTTATTTATAGATAAAATAAGGCATCAGATTGATGCTAGCACCCAGATCAGCCAACACGTGATTTAGAGGCAAATATCCAAGCAGACACGGGATCGTGAAACGACCCAAATCTGACAGTTTGTTCTGAACCACAACAGAACATTGCTCACTAAGTGAGAATTTAGAGATCCCCTCTAGCTTCTTCTTGTTGGAAAGAAGATCTTTGAGGAACTTGCCATATTTCAGCATGTGCTGGAGGACCTTTATAAATGGGAGATTGACCTTGAGTTGTTTGAACATATTAAGGAAGGTACCGTATTCTCTAGCGTGTTTATGTCACATCAAGTGCGCTGGATAGGGAACATGACTCAATTCAATCTCGGGGGACTTCATCTCCACCCCCTTCTTCTTCTGCTCTGCCTTCTCGGCAGGCTTCTCCATCTCTATCTCCTCATCCACCGGCTCTTCTTCTTCTACTACCGGTGGTCTTTCCTTCTCCTTTACTCTGCTGCTCCTTGTCGAAACAACATTCAGCTCGGGCTCCTCTAGCATCCGAGCATCGATCTCAGCAAATCGAGCTCTCTAATCAATCTTCTTCACCTCCTCTACCGAAGGAATGCCATAGTCAGTATCGTGGGAAGCTTCCTTCTCTACTCTCTCCTCATCTCTATGACTCATGACTGACACGGCCATCACTGAAGCATTGGGGCTTGAAGATGGACCTCCCAGCCCGTCCCTCAAGCTTTTCACGATGTCTCCTACCGTGCGGTGTAAATCCTGAAATGTCGACTGCTGATTTTTCAATAAAGTGTCGTGGGCATCCAATCTCTGCTTAGCATCCCTATCATGCTGAACTAAATGGGCAAGAATCTGTGTCTGATTCTCTATCATATCCTCTATATTTCTTGTGTTGGCACAGCTTCCCGAGCTCGCTCCTGCTTCAGCTCCTCCATACTGATGCTGGCGACTATTAAACCCAGGCGGGTTATTTCCATTATTGCATCCCGAGCCATATGAATTGTAGTTGTTGTACCCTCGGTTCTGGTTATGGTTGCCAATAAAAATCACCTGCTCCTGATGATTGTAGTTGTCGTTGCCTTCCCTGCATAACTCACACCTTTGAGCATTGAGTTTAAGCTCCTTAATCTCGTTTGCCATAGCTGCAAGAGAAGTAGCCACGCTAGTCTCAGGAGTGACCTGATGCACACCTCTAGGAGAAGAGGCGGGTGCTCTAGCACTAGGAATGAAAGTCCTAGTAGATGACTGCTGTTGTTCCGCCAGAGCGAAGCTCTCGAACATCTCCTCACACTCGTTTGGCTCGAGATTATCCATGATATGGCCTCCTGCAGCTGTGTTGAACATTTGCTGCTTCTCGAAGGTGAGACCATTGTAGAACTTCTCCACTATCGCCAAGTCAGAAAGACCATGCTGGGGACATCAACTCAACAGCGTGTTAAACCGCTCCCAGGCCATGTGATAAGGCTAGTCAGGATCCATCCAGAACGAATGGATTTGATCCCGAAGGCGAGCGGACCTGGAAGGTGGATAGTACTTCTTGAAGAATTTGGCTTGAAGATCCTCCCATGTGGTGATAGAATTGTCGGGGAGGGTGTCAAGCCAAGTAGAAGCGTGACCAGAGAGCGAGAATGGGAAGAGACGCAAGTAGATAGCGTCCTTAGACACACCCGTGATATTGAAGGTATCACATATCCGCGCGAAGCGGGACATATGTCCCGGTGCATCCTCATCCTCAAGGGCATGAAATTGAGTGGCGTGAGTGATTGTACTCATGACATGTGACGGGATCTGCCATGTATTGGTGTTCGGAATAGCGGGGCGTGTGATCGAAGATCTCGCCTCGGTGACCCCGTCACTGGCCCTCTGGTGCACGGTACGTCTCGTTGGTGGGTCAGCGTCGCCCATGATAAGAAATGGAACTGGGCTAGTAGAACGTACCTGGGATTTGCACAGCTCCTTTAAACACTCCTGAAATTCACCGGTGCGCTCGTGAAGCTCTCGTTCGAGCTCTGGAAAAGCTGAATATGGTGGTGATCCCTGCGAACGAGTGTGGTGCATAAACTAACACAAGAATAAAAGAAAATAAATAAAGACTCAAGAACAGAAAGACTCGATCCTATATTAGACACTCAAAAAAGACACACAAGTAGCAGAAAAGACAAAGACACACAATTAAGACTTAGAAACAAAACAAACCAAAAATCACTAAAAGACTAGTCAAAGATAATATTGCTATTGCCAAGTGTCCCCAGCAACGGCGCCAAAAACTTGATATCGCCCAACGGTCTATAAAAACTATGAATAAAAACCTAATCTAGACTCTTAAGTAAAAATGAAAAACCTATGAACTAGACCTCATTGACAGGCAAGTGTACCTATCGAGTGTAGCACAGCTTAATGGTAAACCGAGTTATCGAACCCTAGAGACACTGAATACTAATACTAGACTCTGAATCGAACTAAGAATATTGGTTTGGGGGGTTAACTACACTAAAGATTAACTAAGAATGCGGCAAACTAAGAACGACTCAACTATCAAGATCAAGACTAAGGAAGAAATCAGATGATAGGAAGAATACTACTTAGGTCGGAATCCTACTTGCAAAGCACAACTTCTATCGATTCTGAAAACTAAGATGGATCTGGGTTTCTAAGGAAACAACTCTAGACAACCTAGTGGATCCCTAATCATTCTCAGGGTGTCACCAACTACGGAACCTAAAGATGTATTAAACTCACCAGATAGTGGATTACCTTTCGGTCTCTCCAACGATGATAAAGTACCCGAATAGACAGATCA
This sequence comes from Smallanthus sonchifolius, assembly GCA_023525975.1. Lineage (NCBI taxonomy): Eukaryota > Viridiplantae > Streptophyta > Magnoliopsida > Asterales > Asteraceae > Smallanthus > Smallanthus sonchifolius. The sequence goes on from CM042033.1 coordinate 20,014,597, forward strand.
CCTTTCAGTCTCAATGTCCACCATACATTCGAAGAATGCACGGGGTAATCTCAAGATAAGAACTATGACACAGAATAGCAACAATCACTAGACACCTAATACTAACTTTCTCTCAGACAGGTGACACTCGGATTCCTAATGACGAAGACTAAAAGACTATCTCTCACTTCTCGGGTATTGAGATAGGATACATACTCAGTTATAACTAACATTCTACCACAAATCCTATGGATCACTATCTCTAGCAAACCATACAAACAATCACAAATCCTAAGATCTATGACCTAGATACGCTAATCAAACTGGAAGACATCCACAATCAACGTACGAAATCAATAATCAAACACAAATCAGATCTAAGCATGCATATACATCACAATTAATAAATCAAGATCTTTTACAAAATCATAAACCATCAAATAGAATCCAAAACCAGTAAAAATCGTAACTTTACAAAGTAATCATCATAAAGCTAGGTAGTACTAATGATCTAGGCAAGAATCATACTCAAAACATCCATAACAGAAGTAAAAGTATCACACATGGTATCAAACATAGCAATCAAAGAATAAAAATACAATCTTGAAACCTAGAACGCTATTACTAACGAACCCAGATCCATAGCTTCAACCTTTTGCTTCATCTTCTTATTCAATCCCAAAATCGCCTCTGGTCTCTCTCTAGACGGCTGAAATTCGATCCTCTGACCTAATTGCAATCAAATTCTATTTAAAAGTCGATTTGGGCTTTTTCAAGAAATTTCAGTCTCCCGCGTACCGCGAGACTTTTGCTTTGGTTCCTCGCGTACCGTGAGGAACAAATTAGTCGTGGCCGGTTCTGGCTTCCCTCGCGTACCGCGAGGCTCTGGTCATTTTCTCTCGCATACCGCGAGGCTTCTAAATTTCAACTTGTTAACTTTAAACTGCCCGCTTCATTCTCTTGCTCGATTTCTTCGTTTATTCACTTGTAATCTTCACGAGCACCTGTAAACATACAATAGACTCAAATACAGATTTAAACGACTCAAAACAAACGCAAAATAAGTAAAAACACACAAAACTCTAGGAATAAAGATATGTGCTTCGCACTACATCATATTGCTAGAGTGAAGATGATGTTTGGTGCATGTTAATGTTTGACGTACTAATCTAGTGGTATGTTTATGTCTTTAATTATTCTCTTCTTAAAACCACCATTTGGTGGGCTTTTGTCATTGTCTAAATCCGTCTTTATATTTGTGAGTGTTCTTGATTTTAAAGTGTAAGACCGTAAAACCTTTTTAATCAAACTTCCTTTGAAGCTTTTACGTCTTTATACAAGCAGAGATTGATAAGCCAAGGCTTGGTCAACATTAGTAAGGTCGTACGTCTTTATACGAAATTATTATGCGACCAAGAATTGGTGAACTCGTGTTGGGAACGTACGTCTTTATACTCGGTCCCATTGTTACACCGCCTCCTAGTGAACAAAGTATAATCACCTATTTAACTTTAATACAAAGCATTTACGTTCAATGTTTTAAACCAACCCGAAGATGACCATTCGAAGGGTTGAGAGTAACTTTTGTCCCTAACGGGAGGCACTACTATTTTAATTTAAAGATTTTAATTCGTGAATCAAATATCGTGAGGACGAGGCTCTAGCGGTGACACGGGTTACAAGTTTGTAGTAGTCATAACACTGGATTAGTCAACTTAACATTATCACGTAGCAAGTTGATTCGAAGCCCAAAGCAATACTCTTCGTGACCTAATCATTTTCGAGATATTTACTTTCTTGCTATTTACTATTATGTTAGTTACATTCATGTTACACACATAACGCATGTTTTTACTTTTCTGTTATTTAATTTACCGTTATTTACTTTTCTGTCATTTACTTTTCTGCTTCACAAGCACACAAAAATCACTCATAATTAATTCGGCTAAACGATAACAAAAGTTGAGTATTAGAACTCGACCGTGTCCATTGGTTCGATACTTGGTTCTTACCTAAACTATATTACGCTGCGATAGGTACACTTGCCTATTGTGTGTGTTTTTAAGTTAAAGTAATTATCATTTTATAAATTTAAAACCTGATCTCGTAAAACCGTCATAAAAATATATTATATTTTTATATATTAAAAACGACACATCAACAATCATCATCAGAAGCAAGATCACTTGGAATCTTCGATTCAATTTTCTTTGCTTCAGAATTTCTCTTTGGCTCTAACAAAGGATAAACATTTGGCACAAACGGTTGTGGAATGTATGGTTAAGGCATATGTGAATAAAATCCATTTGTAGTAAATGGAGGAGAAACACTCTTGTATCCCATCTCGCTATTCACCTTATCATTAACTTTAGCCTCAATGTTTTCACCAATACCTTTATATCCAATCCCAGAAGTTACTTTGTCATGTATTTGAGCTTCAATGATCCCACTAGCCAGTTTCCCATAAATGTTTATTTTATCAACTTTAATTGTTGTATTTGCTACCTTTTCCATCTTCTTGGTCAGCAATTTCTTTTTTGTTTCTCTTTCAGCAATCAACAGTTAAATTTCATAATTCTTTCTCTTTAATTGAAGCTTCACATGAGAATTTTCTTTGACACAGTCATCAATCTTTCTTTTATACTCTTTCTCACAATCTTTTAGAATCTTGTTTGTAGTATGTGCATGATTCAATGCATCCATCAGAAGTTGATTTCGTTTCTTTTAATCAGCAATTTTCTCAAAACACTTCACAGAACACATATTTTCGTTGAGCAGTTCAGAATAAGCTTTAAGTTCCTGTGATTCTTTCACTACTTCAGCAACCAAATCGGATTCTATACGTTTACAATTTCCTTGAAAATCATAACCATATCCACCTTTGATCACTTTTCTGTCCTTATCCGCTTTGAGTGCATCAAACTGTAACTTTGCACACAAATCCTCTAATGTGTTATATTTTAGTCCTTTATTTCTGATGTAGAGTTTATACATCATCCATTCATGTGGTTGAGCATTGAGAAAATTATCCACGACGTCTAATTTGTCATATTCAATATCAATATCCTTCAGATCATTTATCAATCTCACATATTTGTGATACTGGTCTGTCAAAGATTCTCCTTCAGCACGTTCGAACACGTGATATCTTTTCTTTAATGTGTCTTGTCTTGCTTGTCTTTTCTTATCTTCCTTATTTTCATGTAATGATTTAACAAGATCTAGATGAACACACCCCAGTCCATTTACAAAGACCTTATGCACACACCCTTCGTCAGCCATTGAGAATCCTTTTTTTTAATTACCACATTTTTTCATAATCAGCGCCAAACATAGCTCTAAAAATCCTCCAAAAATTTCGACCAACAAAAAATTTCCCGCCAAAGAACTTTTTTTTATTACTCGGTCACACTTTTTGAACGAAAACCTTTTCGGACGAAAAAGATTTTGAACAAGGAGATTTCGAACAAGAGATTTCAGACCAAACTTGAGATTTCGATCGAAAAATCTGATCGAAAAAGATTTCGGACCCTTAAAACAAAGATTTCGGATGATTCAACTGAAACTCGTGAAATTCCAACCTGCAACTCCCGAACGTCAAATTACGTCCCGAAAATCATTCCAAACTCCATCTCCACTGTTGTACATGCTAAATAATAAAAAATGCTGCTGAAAACGATCCAATTTGATGACTTTTGAATCTTGAAAGTATCAAAACTTGTAGAAAACTTGAAACGTGCTTGATACTTGCGTGAATCTCCCAGAAACGTCCATCGAAAGCTCTAATACCAATTGTGAAAACCGGTTATTCGTAGCAAATCAAGCAATCGATATGAAGAATCTAGAAACGAGTAGAGTAATCAAGAAACGAGTATCGGATCAAAACACATAGTTAAAGGTGTAACTCTCCAGTGTATATTGATATTGCAAATGAAGTCCCCTTACAAAGCATTTTAACTATACAAGTATTTATACTAAAAAGACAAAGAATGACTTCGTCCGAAATACATTTCGGTCGAAATGAATTTCATCTGAAAACGATTTCGAATGAAAAAGATTTCCGACGAAATCTTTTAACTACCAAGAATTTTTCCGTCTTCTGACTGTTTTATATGCGATGGCTTAAAATTAGTTCCAACAGATGCACATGCGCATGCTACCTTCTTTCTTCTTTACAAAAAGTACCAGAGCACCCCATGGTGAGATGCTTGGCCTAATGAATCCCTTCTTGGTGAGTTCTCCTAGTTGAGACATTAATTCTTTCATTTATGACGGAGCCAATCGGTAGGGTGCTTTGGCAACAGGCTGAGCTCCTGGCAGTAACTCAATTTGAAATTCTATCTCCCGATCGGGTGGCATGCAAGGAAGGTCTTCAGGGAACACTTTCGGAAAGTTGCACACCACGGGTACATCTTTGAGTGTTGAAGCAATTCTTGTCTTGTGACAAGCAGTCTAAATATTTCTGAAGCTGTTAGCGACTGTAGACATCTCCAGAGCTGCTGTCAAGGGGGAGTTTCTTGAAGCAATTCTTGGGACAAGCACTCTGAAGATTGTTTTTACTTATGTATTGTCTTTATGTATTTGTATTTGTATTTCAGCGTCTGTATGAATTGGATTGTTGAGTTGTAATCATGTTCGAAGGTACTTGTCGTTGTATTCGTCTTTGTTAAGTGTTGTGCGCACTTAAAAAGTGCGCAGGTTGCTCAACCTGCGTACTTAGCAACTACGCAAGAACATTGTCTGCGTACTTGATAAGTACGTAATAAGTACGTAGGAACAAAGCCCTACGCACTTAGCAAGTACGCAGGAAACATGTTTTAATATATATAGCTAGTTAGTGACAGAATTATGTATACACTCATTCTCACTGTAACCGGCTGTGATTATCAATAGACGAAGTTTGAAAGTATCTTGTTTTTTGTTATCGGTTTACTTTGTGTTGCTGGATACTCCCCCTAATCACGGGCATTCCGCACCCGGTTTGATTAGGAACACACTTGCATGTGACGATCCGAGACACCCGAGGGACCTACAAGTGGTATCAGAGCATTTGTTCTTGATTTCGAGTGTTGTGAGTGTGTTAGGAGCATTTTCGACACAATCTACAGCCTTTCTACAAGGAAAAGTGACCGATTTTAGTGATTTTTGTGATAAAATAGAGGTAGCTCTTGAGTGCTATTTTAAAAGCAAAAATCCTTCAAAATCCGACCTTTTTCTTGTTTGTTTGAGTGTTTTGATCATCAAGGGTTTGTTAGAAACAAGTTTCTAACCTTTTGGCTTGATCATCAAGGGTTTGTTAGAAACAAGTTGCTAAGTAGTCTCACCTGATTATTCGAATTGGAAAGCACGCTTTGAGCATTATATCTCATAAACTGATTCCTCTTTGTGGATACCTATACTTGAGGGTTATAAGCATCCGACTTATACATATCTTGATGAGATTGTTCCCAAGCCTATATCTAAGCTAGATGAAGAAGAAAAGAAAGTTTATGACAGAGAAAAGAAGGCACAAGATCTATCACAATGGCCCTAACTAGAGAGCTTTTTAACAGCTTCAGAGGATATGATAATTCGAAAGATCTATGGAAGGCATTGCAGAAAAGATTTGAGGGGAACAGTGACATCAAGAAGAGTAAAAGAGATCTCCTGAGAAAGCATTATGAGTGCTTCAGACACCTGGAGAATGAATCTACAGATGAACTTATATCTAGATTCTATCATCTACAAACTGAGTTAAAAGATTTTGAGCTAAAGTATCCTGATGAGGAATTAGTTGAAAATTTTCTAGATGCGTTACCACCACAGTTTGAGATGTATACCACTCTGCTGAGAGAGAACCCCAAGTTCTATGAGATGATGATTGAAGAAGCAATTGGAAAGGTTCAAGCACACGATATGAACCTGAAAAGAAAAGAAAGCTCGGGGAGACCTCAAATCCAAGACCCTTCTATGTATTATGGGATGTCTTCCACAACTAAGTCAACGGGTTCAGGAATCGCCTTATTCTCAGGGAACTCTCACGAAGAAGATAACTCGAATGGTTGTGGTGGTCATACATGCTTTACAGCATCTGGATCTGGTTCTCAACACCAACGTTCCTCATGAAATCCTACCTCCACATCTTCAGCTAACCAGACTGCTATAACCAAGATAGCTGAAGATCATGTAGCATTGTTTTCATCATGTATGCTTGCCTATAAGAACTTCATTGGTGGCAAGCTTACGGATCCTGAAACCATTGAAGAAGATTTTAATCAGGTGGATCCAGATGACATGGATATTCAATGGAATATGGCCATGATCTTGAGAAGGGCCAAGCGTTTCATGAATAGAATTGGCAGGAAGTTCATTGGTGGGCATTCAAATGCCAAGGTGGGTTTTGATAAATCCAAAGGCAAGTTCTACAAGTGTCAGAACTTTGGACACTTTGCTCGTGAATGTTAGAAGGATAAAGCACCTGCTTCAGGCTTCCCTAGACCAAGCCAGGGAAATAACCAAGGAAATGGACAAGGGTACAACAAATCTAACAACCGCAATCAAAGTCAATGTGGAACGTCCAATGCTTTGGTAGCTCAACAGGACGAAAGCTTTGATTGGGGTGTTCATTTGGAGGATGCCTTTATTGCTCAAACACAAGTTGGTCTCGTGGTTGAGATCGTTGAGATGATGGAAGCAGAAGAAAGGGAAGCTTCTGTAGCTGACCAAAGGGAGTCTACAACTGCATTTGCCCTCACGGCTATTGGGGAGGCATCAAGTTCGTCAACTGAGGTAGACTCTAATTCTTTTCCTGTTATTTCTTGTTACAAATGTCTTGGCTTGAAAGAAGAAAATTCTAAGCTTCAGGACAAGGTCGAACCCCTTCGTGTTGCAGCTTTAAGCTACAAAGAAAATGAAAAACGTTACAAAGATTCAATTGAAAATTTAAAGAAAAAAAGACGTGATTTTTCACTTAAAATCAATTAACAACAGTTTCATTTGGATGTTGCGTACAAGGGGATGGAAAAAAGAAATAATGAAATTACCAAGCTGCAGAATGAGGTTTTGCAGCTGAATGGTAAAATTGAGAAGTTGAAAAATTATCGTTTGTGGTGGAACATTATGAATCAGTAGTGAGACGAGTGAATGGCTTAGGGTAGGGTACTAATGCCATTCCTCCACTAGTAAACGGGAAATTTGTCAATGTCTTAATTGATATTGACTTGTCATGCCTGGATAAATCCTCAAGTCAGGATGATTCCTCTAACAAGAATGATTCCTCAAGTAAGTCTGACTCAGCTTATGATGAGGAATTCTTTTCTGATGAAGGCTCTAAGAACACCAAAGTTGAGGGTGTTGTCTCAGAAGAGTTGCTTGATAAACATAATGTCAAGAAACCCAGTGTTACTGATCGTAACAATTGCATTTTAATTGAACTTGATACTGTTGAAACAAATGATAAACAGAAAATGATGCTTTATGGAGGTTTCAAATCCATTAAGCAAATTACAAAAGAAGCTTTTGCTAATAATTTGGGGAATAATTTTCAAGAAAACATTGATAAACACTACACCCTAAAGAGTCAATTAAAATCAGGTCAAGCACAAGATGCTTGTAATGTTCATCAAACAACTCCTGTTACTCATCAAGCCGAGTCATCTGCATCCAAAAGCAGGGAGTCTTACAGGAGGACTTACAAGGAAAGAAGAGCTTGTTTTCATTGTGGTATGGTCGGTCACATCCTGGTGAACTGTCCTGATAAGAACCAAGGGAAACGACCAGTTTTTCAACAACAAACTGTTTCCCCTAAGACACCATCAGTGAAGCAACCCAGAAGTCCGAAATCAAAAGAGGTGAAACCACCAGTGAAACCTATGGTGAAGCCAAAGACCACATCTGAGGCTAAGCCATATGTTCCAAAAAGGGAAAAGCAACCTGCTAAACCCAGTGTATCTACCTCTAGTAGTACATAAACTGGTGAGAAGCCTGTGGTGAAACTATCCAAACCACAGAGGAGAAGAAGGAACAAGAGATTGAGAAAGCTGAAACAGCTGGCAGGAATTCAATCAGGTGAAGCTTCTACTAGTTCACCTGGTGCTTCTGAATGCAAGCCGACTGTTCCAGTAAAACAAAAGAAAAGGTCCTGGAATAAGAAAACCAAAAGTTCTCAATCTTCTTATCCCAAATCTTCTAAGGATTCACCCATTTTTGATAGTCATGATTGTGAATTATTTGAGATAGTTTATTTTGAGAAAAATGGACGACCCAAGACCACCATGGCTTGGGTCTCCAAATCTAATTAATTTCTTATGACTCGTGTAGGGACATCCGAAGGGAACTATCTCTAACCGTTGGTATGTAGATAGTGGATGCTCCAGGCACATGAAAGGCAACATAGCCCTGCTTCAAGATGTAAAACCATTCAGAGGCAGCTATGTGGCCTTTGCAGGCGAGAAGGGTGGTAGTATTACTTGTCAAGGCGTGGTTTCGAATGGATGTGTAAGCTTGGACAACGTCAACTACTGTGAGCAGCTAAAGCATAACCTGCTGAGTGTTTCTCAGATGTCTGACAAGGAGTACTCTGTTATGTTTGTCAAGTCAGAATGCTTGGTTCTCAAACCTGGTTTTGTTGTTCCTGACGATTGGATTCTGATGAGAGCGCCAAGGACAAACGACACCTATCAGATTGATATGAGCGTGGCTACAACCACCTCATCAGTTGCTACTTGTTTGCTTACAAAAGTAACAGAACTTGACTCAATCTTGTGGCATAGGAAACTCGGACACATTTCTTATCGTAAAATGAACCATCTTGTCCGAAACGGTTTAGTTACCGGGGTTCCTAAGCTGAGATTCTCCGTTACAGATGACTGTATGCTGTGTAAAAAGGGAAAAAAGATACGAAAGTCTCACTAGCCCAAGCTCCAAAACTCCATCGATACCCCTTTGGAGCTCCTACATATGGATCTGTTTGTGCCCATAAGTATCAGGAGTATTGGAGGTAAGTCATAGTGTCTAGTTGTAACTTATGATTTCTAACGTTTTTCTTGGGTGCATTTCTTAGGTACAAAGGATGAGACTGCTGATATTCTTCAATACCTGATTGTGAGCTTGGAAACTTTATGCAAACTAAAGGTTAGAAGAATAAGAAGTGACAACGGCACGGAGTTCAAAAACAACATGATGGATCTTTTCTGTCTCAAGAAGGGTATTCGTCATGAATTTAGTGCACCGTATTCACCCCAACAGAATGGAGTTACAGAACGGAAGAACAGAACCCTAATTGAGACTGCAAGGACAATGATGTTAGATGCCAAGCTTCCCGTAACATTCTGGGCGGAAGCAGTCAACACAACGTCTTAAATAGAGTTCTGGTTGTTAAGAGGCACAATAAAACTTGGTATGAGCTGATCAACAATCGACCTCCAAATCTTGACTACCTAGTTCCTTTTGGTAGTCCCTGCTCATTATTGTTATAGTACAAAGATCGAAAGTCTAAATTTCATGCAAAAGCGGTGGAAGGCATCTTCTTAGGATATGTTGCCAACTCGCCATGCAAGAGAGTGTACAATATTGAGAGTAGGTCCGTGGAAGAATGGTTCGAAGTGGACTGCAGTAAACACAACATTACACCATAACCAGCTAATTATAATGCTCTGTTCAAGTCTTTTAACCTTCCTGATTTATCTGCTGAATACGATGCCAAATTGTATGATTTCTGTAGTGGCAGCGACGACTCCAATTTCTCAACCCGAGCAACGGTACCTGTCCCAACTTCCGATTCCAATGTTGCATTTGCATCTGGAACTCTTGACAGTGACAACATAGATGAAGTTCATGTTGAAGGAAACGATGCTCAAGCTGATCCTAATGTTCATGTTAGAAATGATGCTCTAGTTGATCCAATCAACATTGAGTCATCTTCAGGTATACTTGATATGGGGGAGTTAAGTACTAACCTTGAGTCAGCAATTTAAGAACCATAATTACCAGAGACGAGAGTGCATCAGAATCATCCAATTGAGAACATTATTGGTGATCCTAATGCCGGTGTTCAAACTCGTCATAGAACCATTACTGAGAACACCAGTTTATATGTTGAGATACTTGACACAGGTATCATGGAAACTTGCTTACATGTTGCATACGTATCCTAATTAGAGCCGAAGAATGTGAAAGAGACTCTCGCAGACAACTGCTGGATAGAGGCGATGCAAGATGAATTGTCTCAATTCCAAAAGTTACACGTGTGGGATTTGGTTGACCTTCCGAAGGGTATGCATCCGATTGGAACCAGATGGGTGTTCAAATGCAAGACGGACGATCGACAGGTTGTAGTGAAGAATAAAGCAAGGTTGGTTGTTTAGGGTTTTTATCAGCAAGAGGGCCTGGATTACACAGAGGTGTATGCCCCAGTTGCTAGAATTGAGGCCATTCGACTGTTTCTGGCTTATGCCTCCTTTGTCGGCTTCAAGGTCTATCAACTTGATGTGAAGAGTGCTCTTATATATGGGAAAGTTTATGAAGAGGTCTATGTCACTCAACCACCAGGTTTTGAAGATTCGCATAATATCAATAAGGTTTACAAGCTGGATAAAGCACTTTATGGTCTTCATTAAGCACCTAGGGCATGGTATGAGACTTTATCAAAAAATCTATTGTCCAATGGTTTCGACAAAGGACAAAATGACTCAACTCTCTTCATTAGGAAAGCAGGAGGTGATATTCTACTAGTGCAAGTTTATGTCGACGACATTATCTTTGGGTCTACCAATGAAGAGATGTGTAGAGAATTCGAAAAGGTGATGAAGTCCAAGTTTGAAATGAGCAACATGGGTGAACTGTCATTCTTTCTGGGTCTGCAAGTCAGTCAAAGAGAGGATGGCATTTATCTACATCAAACTAAGTATGTGCAGGACATTTTGTCAAAATACAAGATGAATGATTGTACTACTTATGTCACCAATCTCAGTCAATCATGGTCTGCAGCCGGACAAAGATGGAAAGGATGTGGACTGTAAATTGTACCGCGGGATGATCGGTTCTCTAATGTATCTCACAGCTTCAAGGCCCGACATTATGTTTGTTGTCTGCTTGTGCTCGAGGTTTCAGTCACAACCAAAGGAGTCTCACCTGACAGCTGTTAAGAGGATCTTCAGATACTTGAAGGGGAAACCCTGATTGGGTCTTTGGTACTCGAAGCAGCAGTCATTCGACTTCAAAGCCTATGCCGATTCTGATTATGGCGGTTGTAACCTCGATAGAAAATCAACCTCAGGTGGATGTCAATTCTTGGGAGACAGGCTGGTCTCCTGGCAGTGTAAGAAGCAGTCAACGGTTTCTGTCTCAACATGTGAAGAAGAGTACATTGCTGCTGCGAGCTGTTGTTCTCAGATATTGTGGATCCAGCAGCAATTGAGAGATTATGGCTCGAACTACACTGGAACTCCTTTATTCATTGACAATAATGCCACTATGTCTATCACGAACAACCCGGTGAAACATTCCAAAACTAAGCATATAGAGATTCGCCATCATTTCATCCGTGACTGTGCTGAAAAGCATTTGGTTGAACTTGTCAAAGTTCACATGGATGACAACTTTGCTGACCTTTTCACTAAGGCGTTTGATCGGACCCGTTTTGAACATCTAGTCAACTTGATATAAATGTTCAATCCTGAGTGAAAACTCTTTTTCAAAATCAAATAATTTCATGGAAGTTAATCTTTATTTCTTTTAAATTTCTTTTGTACAGTTCCTTTTCTCTTTATTTAACATCTTCAGAAAAATCCAAACAAAATAGAAAATCTTGAAAAATTTCAAAGTTTTTTTGAAGGTAAGAGGAAATGATAGTACATCAGTAATGATCTAAACGTCTTAGACTGCACATATGGGAAATGATTGCGTCATGATTACTTGAAAGTTTAAGTTGTTTCAGTTTTAATTTGAATATTTACAAGTAATTTGAATTGTCAGTAGGCTATAAGCACTTTTGAATCATTAGTAGTGTGAAAACTAAATCGATACTACAACTGTGATTTGAACCCATGTATGCATGTGTGTGTGTAAAAGAATACAAAAAGATCATTATCAGATAAATGATGTAAGATTTTGGCAAATATTTTCTTATGAGACCAGTTTCGGGTTATGTCTTTAGCACAATTTTTTGGTTTACTTCAGGGCCCATACTCACAAGTATGCAATGGGAAGTTGGGCTAAGATAAGTCTTGACATCAACCATTAAGCATATATTCACCCTTGAATCATACCTGATTCATTGAAATCAAATCCAGATAAAAGTTGGATCCCCTTACCTAAATCCTCAGACACCATATTTATTAACCTGAATCATCATATGATATTCACAGAAGAAAAACCAATCAAACCAAGACAAATGAATCATTCGATTCTGAATCTTATGATTCTTGATAATCCTTATGGATTCTGCTTGATTTTTTCTGTGCTAAACGATGTAACTTCATTCTGGAGATTTGAAAATCTTTGGGAAAATCTTAGATGCCTTGAGATAGTGCAATTTAAATTTCTGTAGCATAACTGTGGGGTACACGTATATCTTTTAACTAATACCTTAACACACAAGAACGTGATACAAAGATGCTTATGGTTTCAAATCTTATAATATTGCCAACTTGAATTACTTGTTTATATTGCATATTACATATGAATAAGTAGTAATCCATGACATGATCCCATATTCTTTGATGTATATTGTGTATCATTTTTGCTTACAATAGCTTGATATGATCCTCTGCTCATGACTTTGATCCAAAAATAGCTTGTGTGTATATTCCTGTGCATTTTATCTTCATTCAGAAAAGCTCAAAAAGATTTTAAGTTAATGTACAGTTCAATTGTTATCAAAATTGCCAAAAAGATTTTAAGTACAGTTTATCAAAACTTAAGAAAAGCCAAAAATATTTGTGTTTAACTTCTCTGAATTGATTCTGAAAAACCTCTTGATTATATGTTTTTATCAGGTTCGTTATTTGACTTGACAATCTTCATAATTTGAGTTGAACTTCGAGTACACAAGGGTCTCTACGTACTTGTCAAGTGCGCAAGAGTTAAACCATGCGTACTTAACAAGTACGCAAGGCTTAAGTCATGCGTACTTGCTAAGTACGCAGGAGTTAAATCCTGCACACTTGACTAAGTAAGCATGACCCATGTGTGTGGGGTATATAAGTCGTAGTTAGACTTTTTCATCAGTTTCAAACGCTCAAACACTGTGTGTACTCTCTGCTCCGATTTCACTCAAATTTTCATGTGTTTCTAAACCGATTTTTCATCCCGATCATAGTTTCATCTTCAAATTACTATCATTTGGTGAGAATCTTGGACCATTTCATCCGAAAATCTCTTATTAAGGACCGATTTCTTGAACTTACGAGCTTAGGGTTTTGGTGTTGAAATTTAGACCGGTTTTGGGTGTTTTTAAGTGAAGTTAAGCTCTAAAACTAGTTTATGATCATCAATCGAAGCTCTTGCATTCTAAATTCATCCTTAACTGCTCTTGATTTTTGGTTTGACCCCTTGGTGTCCGTGGTTTTGCCTCGGACCGAGGTTAGGTCCAAATGACCTGGTTTTAGCTTTGCATTGATGTTGGTTTTGGTCCCATAAGTCTTAAACAAGTTTTTCGACATTGTGGTGACCGATATCACAATCTAAAACTTTGAGTTCCTGAATTTTGGATTTTGAAATTTTTAAGTGTTAGTTCCTACGCACTTATTAAGTACGCAAGAATTAGCTCATGCGTACTTACTAAGTACGCAAGAACAATTTTCTGCGTATTTGTTAAGTATGCAGGAAGGGCACTTCTAAAATTTTTCTAAGTCTGAAAATCAGTTCAATGTGCAAGTGTTATACCATGTCATGCTTGTTCTATTCCGATGATTCTGTTTGATCTAATGTTGTTTCTCTTATGTTCTTGCAGAGATGACTTGTGATGGTGATGAAGAAGAAGGAGGAGATGGTGCTGAAGTGTCAGATTCTGAGGCAACTGAATCTTATTCATCTGACTCTGATGATGCACCAGACCAAACACACCCACGGAGAATGGCGAAGGTTTCCCTTCCCGAGTCATCCTCCAAAAGAAAAAGACAAGAGAGTTCAGACAACAAGTATATTGTTGAACATGAGACCGAGACAAGGAAGAATAGGACTATTCAGGCCACACCTAGCTATCCTTCGTGAGGTAGAAGTCAGTGCTCCGAGGCAAGCAAGTGTAACGGCTGCGAGTACTGATTCCACTTCTACCTCACCTTCACAACAGCTTTATAGGCGACGGCAGAGGAGGCCACGTGTAACACCTGATGTGGCTACCACTGCTATCACAGAGGAGGTTCCTGTGATAGTGACCCTCCCTGTGCAATCTGTCCAAGTGGCGGTTACAACTCCAATTCTAACCGAGTCTATCACCATCACCCCTACCACTATCCAAACAACCTCCATCCCTACCACAATTCCTGCAACCACCCTCCAACACATCAGTGAACCCTTTCATGACTTTGACTTCAATCAGGGGTTTGATTTTGGAGAATTCTTTTCCTTCCTGACTAATCAAGCTGAAGCATTATCTTCCAGGGGACCTGATCCTCGTGATACCCGGATCACTACCCTAGAGACTCAGGTCGCTGGTCTTCTTGAAACGCTACTGAAATCGAGAGAAGAATCTAACAAACAATAGGGGCAGATTAACTCTCTGATTGATGAGGTAGCCGCACTAAAGAAACAGCGGGCGGCTGATGACAAGCAGCGTTTAGAGCATGATACTATGGTGAAACTGGTCTGTGATATGGCCAAGACGCTTGCTGCTCAGGGGAGAGATTGAAGGAATTGTTGAAGAAGCAACCACCTAAGCCTAGCAGTGAAGAGGCTTGTCACTTAGTTGATCTAACTAAGGGTGATGATCAGGACAGGGATCCTAAAGCCGGACCGAGTGGAAGTGAGCAGCAATCATTGTCTTTGGCGATTGTTCCCATTTCTGCCGTGTCTATGGCTGAGGGGGAGTCTACTCAGAGTAAAGGTGGAGGTGATGCTTCAGGTGGCAATAAAGGAAAGTCGGTGGCTGACGTTTTGAAAGATCTATCTGACGACGTGTCGGATGATGTGATCTTACTACTAGAGCCGGACTATTCTAAGGAAGCACAGATCGATGCTCTTTGCAATTTGGAAGAGGGAGAGATCAAGTCTGGTGATGATTGGGATGAGGAGGATGATGGTGTTGTAATCGAAATTCCCAAGGGCGACGGGGAAGGAGAGTATGAGTTTGAAGATGGAGAGATTTTCAAAGTTTCATCCTTTGAAACTCATCTTGACACAGGTTCAGTCGAGCCTGCTAGTACTGTTGAGGCGTCGACTGAAGCCTCCCCTGCCGACCCTACACCTGTGGATCCAGAGGCACAGAAAGAAAAACATATGCCTGCAAGTTCATCGAAGGATCCGGCTCCTGTCTGGCAAAAGACATCAATCATAGACAAACATGGAGCGACAGGGATGATCTTAGCTGTGAGGTTCGAGGAAGATAAGAAGTTGTTTGCAATCAAGCGAGCTGGGGGGGGGGTTCAATACTTGAAACCAACCAGCGAAACTTTCAACTCCTTGCCAAGATACGACCTCATGAACCTAGCAAACCGAGAGATGCTGGGTCACTCAAATCACACAGTAGCGATGGATTTGTGGCAGGTTCTACAACGAGAGGTAAGATCTGGGAAGTTCGAAATATTTAAGCATCAAGTGCCCAAGCGAGTCAGGGACAAGAATGTTAGACATCCTGTGACTCATAAAAGCTTAAAGAAACTGGTATACAAGCTAGTGCTGTGTGAAACCAAGATTCCCCTGAGCAAGTTATCTCAGGATATCCTCGGTAACATATGGTACTGGTACGTAGATCCTAAATCGGGCGAGGCAGTGGTGATTGGAAAGGTGTGGTCCTAGAGTGGAAGCTTAGTGCCAAGGGAACTGATAAGAGTTTTTGATGAAGTCTGCTTCATAAACTTTTCTGTGAAAGATCTGGAGGCGCTAGCTGACAAGTACTGCATGTACACGGACGAGTGGACAAAGTTCCTTGCTTCTAAATACGACAAGGTGATCAAGTTCTACCTTGATTACAAGAAGAAGATGGAAGCTAAAGCTGGGGAGCAGTGAAGACCGAAGACAATCCAGAGCTGTTGTCAAGGGGGAGTTTGTTGAAGCACTTTTGTGTGACAAACACTCTCGATAATGTCTTAGATTTTGTACTTGTCTTGTATGTATTAGTCTTTGTATGTTAGTGTCTGTACGTATTAGTTATCGAGTTGTAATTTCTAATGTATGTACTAGTCGCCTGTTTTCTCTAAGTGTTTTGCGCACTTAGCATGTGCTCAGGAATTACTTCATGCGTACTTAGCAAGTACGCAAGAATACTCTGCGTACTTGTTAAGTACGCAGGAACAATTTGCCATGCGCACTTGTTAAGTGCGTAGAGATCAGGTCTAGTATAAATAGGTTGTGGTGACAGAAGTTATGCACGCACTCATTTTGTAACATCTCTGACCTACAAGTTTTATAATAGACAAAGTTTGAAAGTGTTTTCGCTGTCGGTTTACTTTGTGTTACATGATTCTCCACCTAGTCACGGGTATTCCGCACCCCGTCAGACTAGTCACACACCCACACGTAACGATCCGAGACACCTGGGGACCTACAGATGACAGAGACTCTAGACATCTCCAGAGCTGCTGTCAAGGGGGAGTTTGTTGAAGCAATTCTTGTCTTGTGACAAGCACTCTAAAGATTTCTGAAGCTGTTAGCGACTGTAGACATCTCCAGAGCTGTTGTTAAGAGGGAGTTTGTTGAAGCAATTCTTGTGACAAGCACTCTGAAGATTGTTTTTACTTATGTATTGTCTTTATGTATTTGTATTTGTATTTCAGCATCTGTATGAATTGGTTTATCGAGTTGTAATCATGTTCGTAGGTACTTTTCGTTGTATTCATCTTTGTTAAGTGTTGTACGCACTTAACAAGTGCGCAGGTTGCTCAACCTGCGTACTTAGCAAGTACGCAAGAACATTGTCTGCGTACTTGATAAGTACGCAGGAACAAAGCCCAGCGCACTTAGCAAGTGCGCAGGCAACAGGTCTTAGTATATATAGCCAGTTAGTGACAGAATTATGTACGCACTCATTCTCACTGTAATCGGCTGTGATTATCAATAGACGAAGTTTGAAAGTATCTTGTTTTTTTGTTGTCGGTTTACTTTGTGTTGCTGGATACTCCACCTAATCACGGGCATTCCGCACCCGGTTTGATTAGGAACACACTTGCATGTGATGATCTGAGACACCCGAGGGACCTACATTGAGTTCTTTCGTTTTCATTATATCATCAATAACATAAGCCAGATAAGCTTCGCATCCGCGCCTCATGTAACCTTCGGCCTTAATTATTGAGATGACGTTCGGCATCGTGTAATTCCAATCACCATACACCGTAATCGGACTGATGTTATTAGCTTTGAGATGGATCATCTTTAGTTTACATACAATTTGCGCTTCGTTGGCAGCTAGCCAATCATTGCCCAATACTATATCGAATCCTCCTAAGGTCAGAAGGAATAATCTAGAAGGGAACCTATGGCCTTCTATTTCTATCATGCAATCATCAGTCATTTGGCACAATGTCGAGTTTCTACCAACTGCAGTTTCTACACTAAAGGCTTTTACAATGGTACTAATTGTACAGTCTAGTTTGCGACTAAAGTTATTAGATATAAAGCTTTTACTTGCACCGGAATCAAATAAAATTGCAGCATATTCATCATTAAATAGGAACGTACCTGACACGACATCAGGGTTCCCTCTAGCTTCTTCCTTAGTTAAGGCATAGGCTCGGGTCCTAGCCTTTGGCTGTTCTTGCTCCTTTCCTTTCCCCGAACCTGATTGCCCCGTCTTCCTGCAATCCTTTGTCAGATGTCCAAACAATCCACAACCCTAACACTTGGTGCCACTCAAACAATCTCGGGAATAGTGCCATGCCTTTCCACATTTTAAACACATTGTAGAGCCCGCTCGACACTCACCGAGATGTTGCTTCCCACATTTCTTGCAAGTTTCATACTCCTCATTTCTCGGTTTCTTAGCCTCAGATGCATAGTTTCATCTCCCAGTTCCCTTTGATGGGTTTTCCCACTTTCTCTTTGGTGCCTCTGCCGGGTCTTCATTAGCATAGTCGACAAAGACGATTCCGCTCAGATTCACTACCGACTCGAAGGTCGAGGGTAGGTTAGCCTTCACATGTATTCGGACCCTTTGGGGCATGCCCTTAAAATAGTACTTGATCAGTCTCTCCTTGGTCTCCACCAGATGAGATACCAGTTGAGCTAGCTCGTTGTACCTTGAGGTATACTGGCGATAAGTCATGCCGCCAGCTTTGAAGTTCAAAAAATCGTTCTCTATTATGTCAATTTCGTTCTGTGGGCATAACTTCTTGATCATCAGTACCTTTTGGTCATCCAAGGTCATCCACCTTAGAGCATCCGGTGACTTAGACCTCTGGATAGTTCTCCACCAACTTAGTGTCTCGTTGGTGAAAGAATGAGCAACAAACTTAACAGCCTGGTCAGCTCGACATTCACTAATGCTAATTACTTCATTCATTCTTTCGATCCATTCAAACGTGTCTACAGAATCCTTCTTCCCGTCAAACTTGGGCGGGTCACAGTCCTTGAAGCCTTTGTAGTTGCATCCCCGAGTAGTTTGTCCCACATTCACCTCATCCCCGTCACTGTCATACACTTTTTCATCAGAGTGTTCTTCCCCCTCTTGTTTACTCTTCTTTAGCGCCTCAGTCAATAAGTCGGGCAGTACGTCCTTCAGAGTGAGTACAACCTCTCGGGCAATGGCATCCATAACTTCGGGTTTCGGTTGAAGTGTTCCTTCATTCCCATCTCCCTGTGGAGTCACGTTGGTCTCGTGCACACTATCCTCACGATTCACATACACACTCTCCTCCTCGATGTGTGCTCGGTTCAGTGGTGCCCTACCGCGTCATCCAGTACGACCACCACGACGTCCAGTTCCTCTCCTGCCGGCCATAGTTTCTAAATTCCTGATAGGTAAAGGGGAATACCAATGTCATTCCTTCAGATCATAGTTTAGAACAGTACGAGCAAGGTAAATTGTTACTTACAGTGACCGGTTTGTGATTAATAATTTGCTTTGCTTTTCGGGTTCAAAACTCTTCACATCGATTGACATCTAAAACATGCATTCTAAGTTAAGGCATCTACCCTAAGATACATGTATTAACTTTGCTACTTACTTACTGTGTTGTGTTGGCGTTGGCTACCCGTACTGACATCCTTGCGTTGGTCCCACTATAAGCTTGAGTCCAAACATTTTAGGGATGTCTGAATCTCTCAAACTATGGCTCTGATACCAACTTGTAAGCCCTCAAACCCGGGAGACCTCACTTGTTGGATTTACTCATAAACATAGTTATCATTCACTGATCATTAAATAAAACATTCAAACATAGTGGAAGCGTACAATCATTTAGTTACATAAACAGCGGAAGTCTTAACATTAAAACATTGTCTTAACATAAAATCAAGTAAACAAGATATCAGTCTTGTGGCAGGTAGCCTTCACGCCTTTGCTTGTCCTTTCCTCTTGCTACCTGAAATGCATACAAAAAGTCACCTAATGCTGGTGAGTTCTAGTTTAAAGCAATTAGGTATAACATCATTAATTTGTAAGTACATATATACACACACACACACATCATTTCCTTCATTGAACATTCATTGGTCATACACATATGGGTGATCAGCCCGTCATTTTACGTAAGTCACAAAGACATACGTGCCGTCCTACCGTCGTAGTCTGTCATTCATACGGGTTTCTACCGAAGTAGTCCGTCCTTCATTACCATCCAGCAAACCTTTGGCCGTCCGTCATACCGTCCTACCGTCGTAGTCCGTCCTTTCGCCTGTTTGCCCTAAGGCATTTGTTTCCCATACGAACTATATATGCAGCCGTGCTTCGATTAAGGGCCTCCGTCTACCGTAGTAATCCGTATTTAGTCTACGTTTGTAGACTTTAACATATTGTCTGCATAATAGTCGTTTGGTCATCCGTCTACCGTGGTAGCCGTCATCATCGTACCGTCCTACCGAAGTAGTCCGTATTTCCGTCCTTAACGTTTTGTACATTCATAACATGCAATATATAAATATAAAGCAAGATTTCATTCGTTTAACGTTAAGTCATTCATAGCATGCAATATATAAATATAAAGCAAGATTTCATTTGTTTCATTCTTTGTGAACATTCATTTTCATTTCTTAGTTCATCACTTTCTTTCATATAACACATACAGTCATATCATCATTCATAACATTCGTTCACTTTACACATATACACTTCAGTCCCAAAACATTGGAAAAAAACATTTGCACATAGCACATAAGGGGCAAATAGAACTCATCTGGTGAGTAGGTTCTTGAAACGTCACTAAGGTCACACACAATCTGTATAATCAAGTCACACATGATAAGATAAAGGACCTAACCGACACTAGACGTTCTTATCTTAGGGTTTGGCGAACTTAGACAAGTTCTCCATCCTTGGCTTAAGTGAACATGGTAAGTTCGCTACGTTGAACTATGCGAAGATGTGATAAGTTCGCTATCTAGGTTTAGGGAACATAGGTTAAGTTCACAATGGTGGTGCCAAGGGTTCATGACAAGTTCGCTTATAAATGTCTAGCGAACATGCTAAGTTCGCTTTAAGGTGATCAAGCGAACATAACAGATTCGCTACCTTGGCATCAGGCGAACATGCTTGGGCGAAGATGCTAAGTTCGCTACTTTGGTCTAGCGAACATAAGCTAAGTTTGCTTGAACGGTTTCAAGCGAACCTGACAAGTTCGCCTGCGCGTCAGTCATCTCCCGCCAACAAAAACCCTAGATCTGGCCCATTGATTCTAATCGCTCAAGTTTCAAACTTTTTACGTTCTATTTTCATCCATGAGTCTAGATTTATGATTTGTTTTAGGTTTCATACGTAAAAACCGTACCTTTATGTGTTTTAAACCCGAAACCCCAAAAACTACAAAGTATCATATTTGAGCTAGAGGATTACCTCTTGACGTTCGGTTTCTCTCTCTAACCCGAATTCTCTCTCTCCCTCTCTCTAAACTTGTGTAACAAGGGTGAATGGGGAGGGGGCTGCCCAACTTGTTTATATAGGTGGGCTCCTTTGGGCCATTTTCATGCAAATCTGCTTCTGGTCTTATTATGACTCAACGTATTTATAAAAATCTTATATCTTTTCTCTCTGCTTCACTTACAACCACTTTAAACCATTTTAAACCACCCATAAAATATACAATACTCACTCATATAATTTTATTATGACTCAACGTATTTATAAAAATCTTATATCTTTTCTTTCTGCTTCACTTACAACCATTTTAAACCACCTATAAAATATAGAATACTCACTCGTATAATTTTAAGGGGGTGTTTGGATTTACTTTTCAAACTACTTATTAACTTATTACCTTTTTTAAAAAGGTAATAAGTCAAAAGTTTGTTTGAATAATTGATAAAAAAAGTTAGTTTTAAAAAGGTGAAAAAGTTGTTTTTAAAAAGTAAGTATTTTCTACTTTTACAAGAAGCCAAAAATTAGTTTTAATAAGTAATCCCAAACACCCCTAAAGAAGCTTTTCTTCATGCTTCGAAAATTTGAAAGAACTAGGGCTTGGAAACCCTTGCACCGCTGCCCCTCTCGGCTCTGCTTCGGAGTGAATAACTCGATGAGATGAGGAGTGGCGTCGGTCTCTTTTGTTTGTTCCAAATCTACAACAATAAGAAATATTAGGGTTCGTCACCAGTAGATGCCATGGACACACCCGAACTTCTAGGGTTAAGACTCGTGCTCCATGGCTCAACATCATCTGGATTTTCACCACTATGAGCGCGATCCCGTCATCGATTTCCAGTACCTCCATTTGGAGAAGAATTCAGTCCGGTAGGTGTATATTGAAGGTCGGTTGCCTTCACTGCATTTGAATTGCAAACTGTTGTTGATGATTACTGAGTAGTTGATGATCACCGAGCAGCAGAAAATCTCCGGTAAAATGTGTTCTACAATTAATTAAATCAGTAGTTTTCACAGATCAGAACATGTCAACATGATGATATGATTTGACTGATTTCCTTCACTTTGTGTGTTTGTGTTTTTATTGCCGGAGTTAATCTGTGTTGCTGAAACTTGTGCAGAACTGTTGGCTGGAATCTGGTGGCCAAAGCAGCTGGAAAACTGAATTGCAACAGCTGGCAGATTGTTGCAGCTGATCGGAAGTTAGAACTGCAGCTAATCAGAAATCAGAACTCTCTGATACCATAAAGAACAGCTAGGTATGTGATGTGTAATATGATCAATTGAATAGAATAGAATCAACAATGCAAGGCCTCCTATATATAGAAAATACAACCATATAACAAAAAATACAACTAACTGATATAACTACTATATTCTCTAATAGTGTATTTCATAACTATAGACGTAAATTGTAGTCTAACATGATTAGTGACGTATAAAAATACCAAAGAAATGTTCATTTGCGTGCTTTTCTCTTTGTCATTACCCTTAATCAAATATCACAGGTTATATAATCAAATTTCAACCTGATTCTTTGGAAGAGTAGCACATTAATTAAGTACGATAACGATATTAAACATGTTCGTTTTTGCTTCCTTCTATTTCGACACTAGAATTAAAATTGATTCGCCATTTTCAGATCCATTTCCCAACTTATCTCCCTTTCCTGCCACAGCCTTAGTCTCAGTCTCATGCCTCTCAATGAAGTACGCTGGTTGTTTTGGCTCAGGCAGATGCATATTTTCATTTGTAAGCATAGAAACAACTTCCGACATAGTAGGTCTATCCGTGGCATGATCTTGAACACATAAGAGACCCACATGTATGCAGGTCATTACTTCCTTGGGAGTGCATGTATCTTCCAGTACTGGATCCATCAACTCCAAACCTCTACCTTCGTTCCACAATTCCCATGCCTACATTTATAATTGAATCTTTAAGTTGTCTCAAATGATAAAAACCAGAGTTAGGATTAACTTACGAGTCCTAGAAGGTTGAGTGGGTGTTCCGCATCATAGCTCGCATGATTCATCTTACTGCTTATAATCTCAAGCAACAAAACACCAAAACCATAGACATCTATCTTGGTTGAAATGATGCCGTCTATCAGATACTCTGGAGGCATATACCCACTGGATATTGCAAATCAAGAGTTAAGAAATTATATTTTTCTTATATATAACACAATTGTCACAACACAACTTATGGGCTCACCTAGGGGTATGAATCTTTGACACGCCACAAAAACACAACATGAATCTAACACGAAATTTGTGGGTCTGGTTTAGTTTAAACGAGAACGGGTCGAACCCGTGAAGATGGCGTGTTCGTGCCAACCCGATGGGTTTCGGGTTAACCCGTTTAACCATTATATATATATATATATTTATATAGGGGGAAGATCAAATAAGAAGTAGTTTTTCGCTAAGAAATATAAGAAATGACAAACCATAAGAAACGATATCAAACGAACTCGGATTGAGCTAATTTTAGCGGCGTTGGAACCGTCTCGTCGAACTCTACCATCTTAGCTTTTAGGGTTTAGATTTTACGTTTGAATTTTAGGGTTTTAGCCTTATGGTTTAACCTTAAGGTTTAACTTTTAAGGTTTAGATTTTATGGTTTAGGTTTTTGATGGTGGGTTTAGGTTTTTTTTTGGGGGTGGGGTGGGGGGGGGGTTAGGTTTTTGGGGGGTGGGGGTGGTGGTTTTAGGCTTTTCGGGGTAGGGTTGGAGAGGGGGTTTAGGTTTTTGGGGGTGCAGGTGGAGGGTGTAGAGTATGAAGGCCTTTAGGGTCAGCCGGCCCTAGAGTCTGTTAGGTTACGGGTTTCGGGCTGGGCCCCATATGGGCTTAACTTGTTGGTTAAGCTATTAACCCTAGACTAGTCTCTATATATATGATGTAATAGTCTTGTAATTCTTTGAGCACCTAAATATAATAAACACCCTAGTTGCAGTAAGTGGATGTAGGTCATACCGACTGAACCACTATAAATCTTTCGTGTCGTTTATTCGTTTTAGCGTGTGTTGCGTGTTGTGTGATACCCTAACAACTGGTATCAGAGCTTGGTTCTTGATCGTGTCACACTCACAGCCGCTGCCCGAGGTGCTAGGGTTCCGTCGTGAACAGTACCCGTCGTGAACAGTACCGTCGTGAACAGTATTTTCCGGCTGCTATAGTGTTTTCGACTGCTACAGTACTCGTATTTTGCCGTCGCCGCAAGTCTGCCGTCGTTCGCCGCTGAGTCTCAGCCGTCGAAAACCCTGCTTTCCACCACTTCTCTGCCGCTGACAGATCTGATTTCTGTCCCGTTTCCGCTGGTGCTACCGCTGTTGTTGACCTGGTCAACCGCAGCCGTCAAACTCTAAATCCGGTAAACTGTTTATCGGTGTTCAAAGTCGTTTATTACTGATTTTTTGGTTGAGATTGGTTGAATAGAAAGTGTCCAATAGAACAGTCAATAAGTTCAGGTCGCCGCCACTGCTGTGTTTGTTCACTGTTCCTGGTCTCGACTCGATCAGTTCTACTCGGTAAGTTTTGTTTCAATGGCAGAAGAAGGTAAGGTAAAGATAGTGGCGTTTGATGGACAAGATTATGGATTCTGGAGAATACAAATTGAAGACATGCTCTATCAGAAGAGCTTACATCTTTCGATAATTGGTTTGACAGCAAAACCAGAGAAAATGTCTGAAGCCGACTGGAATCTCCTAGACAGACAAGCCTTGGGAGTAGTAAGGTTGTCTTTGTCAAGGAACGTGGCCTACAACATAGTCAAAGAAAAGACCACTTCAGGTTTGTTAAAAGCCCTGGCTGACATGTATGAGAAGCCCTCTGCCGTTAATAAGGTATTTCTCATCAGGCAATTGGTTAACACCAAGTTGAGAGAAGGTTCGTCTGTTTCTGCCCATATTAATGATTTCAATTCTATTTTAACTCGGTTAGAATCTGTTGATATTAACTTTGAGGATGAGGTACAAGCTCTCCTTCTATTGTCTTCTTTGCCCGAAAGCTGGTCAGGTACTGTTACAGCTGTCAGTAGTTCATCTGGAACTACCAAACTCACATTCAAGGGGATGCGAGATTTGATTCTAAATGAAGACGTGCATAGGAAAAACGCTGGAGAAACTTCCAGTTCTATTCTACATACTGAAGGAAGAGGGAGAAGACCTGAAAGGGGCAATAACAGGGGTAGGTCCAAATCCAGAAAGAGAGGTCAGTCAAAACCAAGGGCTGACATTGAATGTTGGAATTGCAAAGAAAATGGTCATTTTAGGAGCCAGTGTCCTAAACCAGTCGTTGTAAAAAACAATAAAGAGGTGAACAACGTAACAGCCGATGAAGAAGAAGAGGAAGTAGAAGATGATGCTCTTATTTGCTGCGTTGAAAACACTATCGAGTCCTGGATCATGGATTCAGGAGCTTCTTTTCACGCCGTCCCTTGCCCAGAGCTTGTGAAGAATCTACGAACAGGTAACTTTGGTAAAGTTCGTTTGGCTAATGATAAGACACTTGACATTGTAGGGATTGGTGATGTTGATCTAAAAACCACACTCGGAACCACTTGGACATTGAAAGATGTCAGAGTAATTCCCAACTTGAAGAGGAAATTAATTTCAGTTAGTCAGCTGGATGACCAAGGTCACGGGGTTTTCTTCGGGGATGGTCAATGGAATGTTATCAAGGGCAATCTCGTGATTGCACGTGGATAGAAGAAAGGGACACTGTACATGGTGGAGGTACCCGCCGACGGTGTTAATGCCATGACTTCAGGTCCGAGTCCATCTAATTTATGGCACCAGCGACTCAGACATATGAGTGATAAAGGATTGAAAATGTTGGCCGAGAAAGGGAAGTTTCCAGATTTAAAGAAAGTTGAAACCGGATTCTGCAAACCATGCGTTCTCGGTAAACAGAAGAAAGTCACATTCTTGAAGACAACTCAGGCACCAAAAGCTCAGAAACTAGAGCTTATTCATTCGGATGTTTATGGACCTACTTCAGTCCAATCGGTAGGAGGATCTTCCTACTATGTGACATTCATTGATGACGCAACTCGAAAGGTATGGGTTTATTTCCTCAAAAATAAATTTGAAGTTTTTGATACCTTTAAGAAATGGAAAATTGCTGTTGAAAATGAAACTGATTTGAAGGTCAAATGCCTGAAGTCGGACAATGGTGGGGAATACATCAGCAAAGAATTCACTGATTATTGTGCTGATCAGGGAATCAAGATGATCAAGACAGTCCCAGGAACTCCTCAGCAAAATGGAGTTGCAGAACGGATGAACAGAACACTTAATGAAAGGGCGAGGAGCATGAGGTTAAATGCAGGGCTCCCCAAAATGTTCTGGGCCGATGCAGTTAACACTGCGGCTTATCTAATTAATCGTGGAATTGACGCGGAGTGCTTGGACAGATTAGGATATTTGCGCATCATCTGATCCTCGCGTTCCCATGTGAATTCCGGTCCGCGTTTCGAGTTTCAACGAACTCTGACGATAGGGATTTTACTGTGCTTTAACGTTTTGATTTCCCTATCCATAATTTCCACGGGTTCTTCGATGAAACGTAACTGTTCATCAATGTGTAGTTCCTCAAGAGGAACCGCGAGAGACTCGTCTGCTAGACATTTCTTCACATTTGAGATGTAAAAGACGTTGTGTACACCACTAAGTCCTTCAGGTAAGTCCAGTTGATACGCTACTGGTCCGATTCTCTTCATTATTTTGAATGGTCCAACATAACGAGGGTTTAGTTTGCCTCGCTTCCCGAAGCGAATGACACCTTTCCAAGGTGAGACTTTGAGTAAGACCATGTCACATATTTGAAACTCTAAGGGTTTACGACGCTTGTCGGCATAGCTCTTTTGACGATCACGAGCTGCCGCCATACGGTTTCTAATTTGAACGATTTTCTCAGAAGTTTCAAGTACGAGTTCAGGACCTGTAAGTTGACTATCCCCAACCTCGGCCCAACAAATAGGAGAACGGCATTTCCGTCCATAAAGTGCTTCAAGTGGAGCTGCCTTGATGCTAGTGTGATAACTGTTGTTGTAGGAGAACTCCACCAATGGTAGGTGAGACTCTCAAGTGTTACCGAAATCGATCACACAAGCTCGTAGCATGTCCTCTAGAGTTTGGATAGTACGTTCTGTTTGGCCACCAGTTTGAGGATGGTACGCTGTGCTCATATCTAGACGCGTGCGTAAAGCTTTATGTAACGACTGTCAGAAACGAGAGGTGAATCATGCATCACGATCCGAAATGATAGAGATTGGCACCCCGTGCCGAGAGACTATTTCTTTCAAGTACGAGTAAGCTTGTCCATTTTGTCGGTCTCTTTGATTGCTAAGAAGTGAGCGGACTTTGTTAATCGATCAACAATTACCCAAATGGTATCACATCCGGTAAGAGTTCGTGGTAATTTGGTGATGAAGTCCATGGATATTTGTTCCCATTTCGACATGGGAATTTCTGGTTGTTGGAGAAGACCAGAAGGCTTTTGGTATTCAACTTTAACCTTTGCGCATGTCAGACATTTGCTCACGTAGATAGCTATATCGGCCTTCATCTTTGGCCACCAATACAGTATCTTTAGATCATGGTACATTTTGTCGGAACCTGGATGAATAGATAAACGAGATTTATGAGCCTCATCCATGACTAGTTCTCTTAAATTTCCGAATACTGGAATCCATATTAGCTCGACGAAGTAGCGAATACCGTCAGATTTGACTTCGAGTTATGCTTCCATACCACGTGTACCTTCCAGCGATAGGTTTTCCTCTTTTAGGGCTTCGAGTTGAGCACTACGGATTTTGTCAGGTAATACAGGGTGAATAGTAAGCTGTAATGCTCAAACTCGTTTGGGTTTCGTTTCTTTTCGACTTAGGGCATCAGCTACAACGTTAGCTTTACCCGGATGATACCGGATCTCACAGTCATAATCATTTAAGAGTTCGACCCAACGACGTTGTCGCATGTTCAACTCTTTCTGTTCGAAGATGTGATGAAGACTCTTGTGATCGGTGTAGATGGTGCATTTGGTACCGTACAAGTAATGTCTCCATATCTTAAGTGCGAAAACTACAACTCCCAACTCTAAGTCATGAGTGGTGTAGTTTTTCTCGTGAACCTTTAGTTGACGTGAAGCGTATGCGATCACCTTTTCGCGTTGCATTAAGACACAACCCAGACCCTGAATAGATGCATCACAATACACCACAAAATCATCGGTTCGTCCCGAAAGAGCAAGAATAGGTGCACTGCAAAGTTTCTGTTTAAGATGTTGGAATGCTGACTCTTGGTTATCGCCCCAGTTATAGGCTTTACCCTTTTGAGTTAAGGCAGTGAGAGGTTGTGCAATTTTTGAAAATCCTTCAATGAATCGGCGGTAATAACCAGCCAATCCCAGAAATTGTCGCACCTCAGTCGGAGTCGTCGGTGCTGCCCAATTCTTGATGGCTTCTATCTTTGATGGGTCGACATGTATTCCTTTCTCGTTAACCACATGCCCTAGAAACTGAACTTCTCGGATCCAGAATTCACACATGGAAAACTTAGCATACAGTTGCTCTTGCTTAAGTAATTCCAAAATTAGGCGTAGATGTTCCTCATGTTCTTCCTTGTTCTTGGAGATGAGGATTTCGTCGATGAAAACGGTAACGAATTGGTCAAGATATGGTTTACACACACGGTTCATGAGGTCCATGAATACCGCAGGTGCGTTGGTTAATCCGAAAGGCATGACCGTAAACTCGTAATGGCCGTACCTTGTCTTGAATGCAGTCTTAGAGATATCCTCTTCTCGGACTCTTAACTGATGGTAACCGGACCTAAGATCTATTTTGGAATAGAAACTTGATCCTTGGAGTTGATCAAAGAGGTCATCTATGTGAGGCAAAGGGTAGCGATTCTTGATTGTGACTTTATTCAGCTCACGGTAGTCAATACACATACGGAAAGTCCCGTCCTTCTTCTTGACAAATAGTACCGGAGCACCCCACGGCGATGAACTAGGTCGGATGAAACATTTGTCCAACAAATCTTGCAATTGAGTGGACAACTCTTGTAATTCACTAGGTGCTAACCTATAAGGTGCCCGAGCGATCGGTGCCGCTCCGGGTGCTAGATCGATTTGGAATTCAACTTGACGGTGCGGTGGCAGACCAGGCAAATCCTCGGGAAATACTTCTAAAAATTCACGAACGACGGGAATATCGTCAATCTTTTTCTCTTCTGACGACTGCTCAGCAACGAGAGCCAAAATAGCCGTATGTCCCTTTCGAAGGCACTTCTGTGCTTTCATAAAAGATATGATGCCCATGACTGCACCAACTCTTTCGCCCTGAACGGAAAGGATTTCTCCATTCGGGAGAGGAATACGAACAATCTTCTCATGACAGATATTTTCAGTTTGGTTTTTAGATAACCAATCAATGCCGACAATTACATCAAAACTACCAAGTGTGATCGGCATAAGGTCGATATCAAATATATGTCTAGCTAGCTCAAGCTTACAACCCTTAAGAATGTGGATTGCTTCAATTATTTGGCCATCAGCTATCTCTATTATATACTTAGCTTCTAACAGAGTTGGAGTTCCTTTTATCATATCACTAAGTTTCCTAGATATAAAACTTGTATCAGCACCGGTGTCAAAAAGGACAGAAGCAAAGTAATTGTTTAAGAGAAACTTACCGGTAACCACATTATGATCGTAACGAGCTTCTCCAGATCCTAGCATGAAGGCTCGTCGCTTCGCACCATTTCCTCCACCATTGCCATTGTTACCCCCATTGTTATTATTCTGGTTAGGGTTGTGGTTTCCATTACCCCCTTTCTTCAATTGAGGACAATTCTTCCGGATATGTCCCTCCTTTCCACACTCAAAACAACCCTTTGTAAATACAGGTTGTTGGAAAGGTTGTTTGGCTTGTAATTCACCCCTACAATCCTTGGCAGCATGACCTATTTTGCCACACCGTTGACAACGATTGCAAAACCCGAAGTGATGGAAGTTACACTTGTTACACTTAGGAGATTTTCCTGCGTAACCACCCTGGTTTTGACCTGAAGAGGTCGACTGGTTGGAGTTTTTAGCAGGCTCGAACTTACGCTGCTGTTGATTAAACTGGGGTTGATTGGGCTGGGGTCCTTTAGAATTGGAGTGGGAGTTGGAGTGGTGGTCAAACTTCCGTTTATGATTGTCGGTGGGTTTAGAGACTGAACCCCTTGGAGGTAGAGTCCCTTGAGTCACCGCCTGATCGGTTAACTTATGGGCAAGTCGGATAGTTTGTTAGATAGTAGTAGGATTGGATGAAGCAACCATGCTTTGTATTTGAGGCACTAGACCTCCAATGTAAAGCTCAATTCTCTTGTAATCAGGGGTCACCATATGCGGGCACATAGTAGCAAGTTCATGTGAATGTGTGGTGTAGAGTTCAATTTCAGAACCCTCCATCTTTAGGTTCTAGAACTCTCCCTCTAAATTCTGGATTTCATCACGAGGACAGTATTCCTCATTGATTTAAACCCCTCCCACGGGAGTCCATTTACCATGGCCAGACCCAACATCTGGACCTGGGCGTTCCACCATGTGAGAGCCGGGCCCTCCAAAGTTCTAGCGGCGAACTTTACCTGATTAGCCACGAGGCAGTTGCATATAGCAATCACTGATTCTACCTTCTCAAACCAACGAAGTAGTCCAACGGCTCCTTCAGCTCCATTAAAGGCATGGGGCTTACAATCCATGAATGCCTTGAAGGTGCAGGCTGGTTGCGTGTTTTGTGGACCTGGAGTTAGAAACAATATAGGATTGGGATTATAGAGTTTATGACAGGCTTTTTGAGAGATGAATTGACATCATTAGTCAATAGCTAAAGCATTTACCTGCAGCATTCTGTGCTGCTAGAGCCTCCGCCACACTATCATTTATTAGTGCCGCTAGCTCCGCTGCCGTCATGTTAATGGTACCTCGATCACCGACACGACCTCCGCGTCCTCTTCGTGACATGATTCTTCACAATCACAAATGAAAATCAATGAGAAATATATCGCATATTAAACATTATTCAGGTACGAGTAAAAAGATACAACATCTAATATTTTGAAAATTAAATAAATTGTAAGGCTACAAAATAAATAACTCAAACATTAAACTTCTCATGCTTTTAGTGAATGGGAACAACCTTACCCATCTAGGTTTGAAAAGAAAAATAACATAAGCAAAAACAGGCATGAAAAGGAAGATAGAATAGGTAGATCATCAAACATCTTCGTCATCGGAAGAAACATACGATTGTGCATCGTCCATCTCCACCGGTTCCTCCTCGGATGGCTCCTCGGATGGCTCCTCCTCCAAGGGGGCTCCTCTTCGAAGGGCTCTTCCTAAAAGGGCTCCTCCTCGCCATCAGAAAGTGGTATCTCCTCAGGAAACAGGGCTGCTTGTAGTTGGGCTTCTAAGTGAGTCACCCTCTCTTGAAGACCTTCAACAGTGTGGTTTGCTACATGTAGCTGAGCTTCCATAGCAGCCAATCTCTCCAGAACTCCTTCCATATCATCGTCCATAGTGTCGGCCCTCGTCTCCAGATGTGCCACACGATCCACTAAAAGGTTATGGACATGGTCCGTTGCAGCTAGTGTCAGTACTCAGGAGTTCTATTCCTACTTTATTCTCCTTTATTTGAGGCCCATTCTTCAGAAGGTTAGGTATCTCCTCGGTAGCATCTTGCACAATGCTCAATTCCTTCGACATGTAAGATACGAAGGCTGCGAAAGCTTGTTCCATAGTGCATGGCAAGCTAGGTAGTAGGGACGATGAGGATGCAGAACCAAAGTAGGGTGATGGAACATCTCCCATTTCGATCCACCTTTGGATCATTTACGGGTATACGTTCCAATTGAGAGTATAATCCATTGCTCGCGCGCTACTCAGTTCACCTTGGTCAACTGAATGGTCACTAGAACTAGTCCGGCGCCTTTTGGGCTCCGGGGATGATAGGATAGGTGCCTTATGTCCTGGTGCCTTAGGTGATGGAGGTGGAGTTGACGACATGTTCTTGTAACAATATATATAAGTGTCAAACATCCAAATGACATGTAACTAATGTGTGAGGCTATAGTCTGCAATCCTAGTTCTCTATAACCAATGGCTCTGATACCAATCTGTCACACCCCCAATTTCAACTAACGGAGTTTTACCGTTTGGGAAGTGACGAACTAGGATCTCAGACATTAGTTACTTTGACGAACTAGGATCTCAGACATTATTGCCTCCTGCCAGGTCTATCAACACTGGCGGTGTGAGTAGGCTAACATTTCACCCGTTCGATCTCTAATCGGGTTAGCGCGACTAACGCGGGTGGGATTTGTCAAACCCAGTAGTACTACTAAATATTAACTCGCTAAGATCCATATTAACGGTCCGATATAAGTTAAGGACTTTCTGTGATAGCGTGTTACGCTTAGCTTTAACATTGATATCATATGAATTACAAAATCTCAAAATCGTTTAATCATGTTTTCTCTCCCAAGTTAAATCAGTAAAAAGAGGCCGTGAAAACTCACCTACGTTGCGTTGTAGGTAGTATCACACGAAGGATAAGTTGGAACCACGTGTGTAAGTCTCAAACGACTTACGAAATTATAAACAGATAAATTAGGGATAAAAATGGGAATTGTGACGGCGACACGAAATGAGAAACGTCCTAACGAAACGCTCTAATATTCAAGAGTGGACGAAAGTGTCCACGGAGTTAGGAATTACTTTACGCGACGAATGACACAAATAATAATAAATATAACCGGGTGTTTTGTCATTCGCAAAAATTGAGAAAATAATAATATATATACGAGTAAATAATACAACCAATTATATTATTATTTGGTCTCAATCGATACACGATGTTATAAAATGATTCGAAATAATATAAATATGTATATTATTTAATATTACGGGTCACGGTTTGAAAATAATATAAACATATTATTTTATACGAAATTACGGTTTGAAAATAATATAAAATATTATTTTTTGTTGATAATAATAATAATATTTTATTTATAAAAGTGGGAATAATATAAAAATATGTTAATAATTCAAACCCGAGTCTACGGGTTGTTTCCCGGGCTAAAACACATTTATATAATACTATAATAATAAAGGGTTCGATTTTTAATAATTAAATATATTTAAAAAATTGTCTAAAAAGAGATGTGGGAGCCCGGACTCGAACCCGAGTCTCTCCCACATGCACACACTGTCCTAACCAGTCCCGCCCGCTAGGGTATCGCGACTAAACCCGGAACGGATTGGTTTTAACAAACAAGTCGAGTTGGTTCTTCTTCCCCACACAGGCCGAACCAAATCAGGCTCTTACTCGTCGATTCCGACTACGATTTCGATCAATGGCATAGGGGTTTTGTTAAGCGAGGGATTGCGAATCTAGGGACTCGTTTAATTTGAAAACCATCGGTTTTAAGATCGATAATTTACAGAAAGAGGTGTCGTAACCCTAGCTTAGGAACTCATAATTGATTCGAAGTATTCTGATAATAAAAGTTGATAGAATCATAGGGCTTTTGTTAAATGAAACCTTGCGAATCTGTTGATGTGGTTTAATTGCATTAAATTTGTGTTTAAGATCGAAAACCCCAAATCGTTTCCAGAACGAACCCTAATTACAGGATTATGATCAATTCGATGATGGAAGCCCGATATTTCATAGGGCTTTCACTCTACAGACGATTACGAGTTTAATGATGTGGTTTAATTTGATTTAAAAACAGTTTAGAGTTGAATTCGGCAATCTGGTTTCATAAGAACCCTAGATTACGGGTTACAATGATCCTGATAATAAAACATCAAATTGACAGAGGGCTTTCAAAGAAAATGGTATTGCGAATCTGACTGTGTAGCTTAATTGTATTTTTATTGGGTCTAGACTAGGGTTCGATTAAACCGGTCAGTGATGAACCCTAGAGTCGAGATTTTGATCGAATTGATAATGTAAGCCCTAATTGAGTTAGGGCTTTCATTTAAGAGATAAAAGCGAAGCTGATGATGTATCTAGTTACCTGAATTGATGTCGGGACGGTGGAGATCGACTAAAACAGGTCCGACGATGACTGGTTCGATTCCCGGTGGCTTTTGCTATGAATTCGATCAACTTGACGAGCACAGAGGTTTCAGAGAGACTTGATTTAGGTGTGCAGTGTGTTGCTTTGCAAATTGGTAACCGATTACAGTCGAATTCGATCGAATAAGACATAGTGTCGACGGTTACTTGTTTAATTCTCATTATTCGAGTTAATTCGATTAAATTGGCGGCGTTTAATGGATTAATGATGTTCGTAACGATCATGTACGTGTGAGAACAGTTTTAATTTCAACGAACTTCGGTTAGAAACTATCGAATTTGATTGAATCCGTGATGTTGACCTTCAAAAGTCAACAATCCGGTTTAGAGTAATGACAGAAATGGTCAGGTTTTTCCTGAGAATTGGAGTTTGAAACTTGGCAGAATAGGTCCCTCCAGTTTAGATGAGGTTATAATTTGGTTAGTTTGACTTTCAAAGTCAACAGAATTTGGATTTTGACTTTTCAAAAAGTCAACATAGTAGATTAGGGATATTACATAACTAGTCCCTAGAGTTTAAGTTTGAAATATTGACAGAGACAGTCCCTAGAGTTTGAGTTAAGTTAATTTTTGTTAAATTTAACTGGATTTTGTTAACGGCGTTAACTGAAAAAGTCCGAATTGTCACACTGCTGATAGGCAAATCATCAGCAGCTTTGACTTTATTACTGACACCTTTTGCTGCAACACTGACACACCTATCAGCAAAAGGAATGTTATTGGTGTAGATGACAAAAGACAATGCTCCTATTCTGATCTGTCCTGCAATGACTTCCGAGAAGACCTTAGTTTTGCTGTTGTCTTTTCAGTGCAGAAGTCTTTTCACTGCAGTTGTCTTTTAGCTACTTGTTTTTTAGTTGTCTACCAATAGTAGTATAACTTGTAACTGTCAAAGATCAACGGCTTGTGTTTGATCTAATCCTTAGAATCAAGGGTCTGTCTTGATTCTAAGTTCCTTTATATGTATTGTATCTTCCATTTATATAAGTGTGCTTCCTAAGTATTTTCTCTGTAACTTGTAAACCTTGAAGATTAATAAAGCTTGCATTTATCAGTATTATCATTGTTTACTTGTATACATTGATTAGTTGTTGATGTTTCCACCAATCTCAACTAAGAACAGAATCACCTTGTAAACACCGATCCTACATACTACAATCTGAAGAACGTCCTCAGATATAACAAGAAATTACATGTTCTTATGTACCCCTTACCTAAGCAGCCACCTAAGGATGCTAGAGAGTTTGTTCTAAATGCCTGGAACAAACTTAGGGATGATACCCATGCTATATCAGACCTTATGCTGGCATCTGTTAGCCCTGGGATTCAAGCTTCAATCCAACGCTTGTCTGCTTATGATATAATCCGTAACTTGAAGGAGAGATACCATCAAGATTACGACAAGTATCTTCCCACTCTTTAATGTCCTACATTAGAGACATTTCTTTAGAGAATCCGAGACGTGCTATGATTATGAGGAAGAAAGTGGCAGACCTCGAGAAAGCATGCATTCCCATAGATGATCACTTGATCATAGATATTACTGTTGAAGACGTGTTTGACAACTATAAATGGGAAAAACGTCTACTTAGTCGTTATGAAGAAGTGAGGGATTTCGCCTTTTGGTACACCAAGATGGAACCCGAGGATGCTTTAAGCATGCCATGCTTTATTGACCAGCTTGAGAGGACAGGGGTTTACCCTAGTGATAAGCAAAGAGGTATCGGATTACACTGTCAAGACCGGGGATAAGGGCAAAGCTATTGGTGAGACCAAGACGCACCCCTCTAAACCCAGGTGCCGTGTGAGAGAGATGCCGAAGCTGTTGTTGCTAGAGAATGCTTCAATGCATATACTCCAGGTATCTAGGCAACTTTTCCGTTGTTTCTTTATCACTTAAAAGCTAGTCTTTTAATATATGCAAACTTGCTTTTTGCAGAGATTAAAGAAAAGAAGGAAAGGAAGAAGAAAAGGAAGGCGGACACAGCTTGAAGATTGTTTCAAGTTGTTAACCACATCATTTGATGATGTTATTTTATTTTTGTCTGGAACAAATTTAAATTCCGTATTTACTTTCTTTTGATCATTGCTTGATTATTTTAAGTATGACTTATTTAAATCTTTTATGTGTTATAATTGTTTCCTGGCTATGAATTGAGAATTAAATACCATCTATTTGGCATGAAATATTAAAGATATGTGAGACATGTTATTCAAGTCCATTAGATACTTCATTAGATCGGATCTAATAGATATCATGAAACATATTAAGTCTGGTAAAAGGTATATATAAGATATAATGTTTACATATGACTTTATGTTGGGTATAATTTTGAGACTGATGCTGTCAATCGAAATTACAGTATCGAAACTACTAGTTTCGGTTGAACTTTTGTTCAATCGAAACTACTAGTTTCGGTTGAACATTTGTTCAATCGAAACTTCGATACCTGTTTTTCAGGCCCATTGGGCAGTGGCTTGGAAAACAAGGCGCATGTGCTTGGCCTCCTATATATAGCAGATTATGCCCTAGGAGTGAGTGTGTGTCTGTAGAAAGAATCACCACCCCAGGGGGAGCTCACCCTGGGGTGAGATAATTGTAGAGTGTGTGAGGAGCCTTTTAATTTTCATATCAATAAAAGAATCATACGTTTTATGCTCCAATTATCTGTTCTTTTCACTTTTATATATTTCTGTTCGTGTTTGTGATTCTCGCACCCGTCTCTACCATTTCTGATTCGAGAGTGATACCGGATCCAGAGATTCCGCCTCTCGATCCGGACTGTTTGAAGAATTTCTCCACAGATCTGTGTCTACGGTTCTGCTCAGGACCTACAGTTGGTATCAGAGCCATGGTGGCTCTTATTGATCTCGAATCTGCTCGAAAATCAGAAAAAACCCGCCATTGAGACGTTAAACATGAAGAAATCGATGTGTAGCAGGTTCGTGACTGCTGTTCTACATTTCCACAGTCAAAATCTGAAGATGTAAGGCTCTTGAAGCATTTTTCAGACCTGGATTAGGGGTATCGAAGTAGCTGAAGGTTGAAGATGGTCAATCGAAACTATGTGGCGGCTGAACATTTTCTATCGAAACTACTGGTGTTGCCCTAAATCAGAAGTAGAAGACATCGAAACTAGGCTGTCGAAACTAGGCTATCGAAACTACTAGTTTCGGTTGAAGAATCTCCTATCGAAACTACTAGTTTCGATTGAAGAATCTCTCTATAGAAACTTCTTGTTTCAATACTGTCTCTATCGAAACTAGCCTTGTTTCGACTGAAGTAGAGCCTATCGAAACTATAGGCAGAACTGTCCAACTACTTTCCAAAAAAAAAAAAAAAAGTTGTTTTTTTGGAAATTTTCTTGGATAAATTTTTTAACAGGATATTGCATAGAAGGAAGGGAGTTTTGGAAGAAAACTTGGAGACAGCCTTTTTCGGGTTTTCAAAAATTTCGTTTCTTCGGCAATATACACGATGTTCTGCCTGATTCAGCCATAATTCCTTTGATCAAAGTTCAAGTATGGGCAGCGGGTAACAAAGTCAAGCATACTTGTGACAAACCGGATCATTAGTTGTTGATTACATGGTGATTCGATCCCTTATCTTTTGCCTAGAAATAGGAGGGTCTACACTTCAGGGGGAGAATTACCACGAAAGACTTCACATTATCAGCAGAGTTATGAAGATGCAAGACAATGTGAGCCTTTGCTTGAAATTGACCTTTTTTTAGGGGGAGAGAAGGCTAAAGTTGATCAAGTGTTCGAGAATGTCAAGAATCCTTGTAGAAAGATGGTTATTTACTGCTAAATACTTGGGATTTAAACCTTTATCATTTGCCTACAAGATAGGAGGGTCTACACTTGAGGGGGAGAATCACAACGAAAGGCATTGGATCATCAGTCAATGTATGAAGACGAAAGACATAGTCAGACAAGAATTGATAGCATCAGTCTAGGGGGAGATTGTTGGGTATAATTTTGAGACTGATGCTGTCAATCGAAATTACAGTATCGAAAACTACTAGTTTCGTTGAACATTTGTTCAATCGAAACTAGGTAGTTTCGATACATGTTTTTCAGGCCCATTGGGCGGTGGCTTGGAAAACAAGGCGCATGTCCTTGGCCTCCTATATATAGCAGATTATGCCCTAGGAGTGAGTGTGTGTCTGTAGAGGGAATCACCACCCTAGGGGGAACTCACCCTGAGGTGAGATAATTGTAGAGTGTGTGAGGAGCCTTTTAATTTTCATATCAATCAAAGAATCATACGTTTTATGCTCTAATTATCTATTCTTTTCACTTTTATATATTTCTGTTCGTGTTTGTGATTCCCGCACCCGTCTCTACCATTTATGATTCGAGAGTGATACCGGATCCAGAGATTCCGCCTCTCGATCCGGACTGTTTGAAGAATTTCTCCGCAGATCTGTGTCTACAGTTCTGCTCAGGACCTACACTTTATAAGATTTCTCTGGAAACGATCTTATGAGATAAGATATAAAAGAAGCGATTAAAGTTATCACTACTTCAAGACTAAATGGTTAGTCATGTGAAAACAGCTGCCCAAAATTGACATAGTCTAAATCACTAGCCTTGAACCGTAAGGTTCATCTAGAACAGGTATGAAAATTCATATGTGATATGAAGATGTAGAAAGAGTCCAATGAACAATTAAGGATAGGACGTTATGAACTCCTATACGAAAGAGTTTCGTGTGCCACCTTAATAAACCTTCAAGCTTAGTCATGAGATTGAAAATGTTCATGACTAAGATATACCTGGTTCTTGAACAATAAACAATTGTTGTCTAAAGTCCTGAATAAATAGTATTATTCAAATTGCATGGACATAAGATTCATATACAAGCAAGGATGAAATCCTTCATAAATATACGAATGTTTATCATAAACAAAATATATGATCTTTTACAATTGATAAATATATGAAAGTAAAGATGTGATCGTTTACAATAGACATAAGAGATCATGTGATGAAAGAATAAGATTCTTTAGTAAAATCACTTGGTTATGATCCAGACACATAATCCATATTATGACAAATAAAGATTTGATCAGACTACACATGAGTAAGATTCATCAAGATGTAGAAGTTGTTTTGGAAACAACAAATAGATCGTTCATACTAGAAGCCCGACATATTATCAAAAGTTGATAACATATTATCAAAGGTTGATAAAATTGGAAATGTATTCAAGTTTCCTTAAAAGGAAACAGATTACAAGTTTTGAACAATTGAACGAACTAATCAAAATGAACAAGTATTATGAATACTAGAATGTTCTTGTAATAAAATGGCTTCAAGAAGATTATAATGTCTGAATACGTCTAAGACTGTTGAATCATTAATCTGATAAGATCAATTCGAAGAAGATTCAACATGATAGATGCAAAGACCAGTGGGAGTAAATACCCAAGACAAAGAAATGTGTAGAGACACATTATCAAGAGGAATGTATAATAGATACATTGAAACACCACAGAAAGGTATGATAAGCGTTATTATATAATGTACAGTGATACATTGCAAAAATTATGAGTTTAAATATATCATTGAAAGATAGAGTATCTTTAGAGAATAATTTCAAAGCTTGCGTTGATAGCATCTGTATATATAAGATATATATAAAGGAAAGATTCTAGAGTTAGATCATAGCAATCCATTGACAATGGTAAAATTGTTTTAAATGTTTTTATGTGACAAATCATTAAAGACAAATCGTTAACATTTTCTGTTAACATTATCTATAACCCCTAATAATAGGGATAGGATGAAAGTGAAATGGTTCACGTAGTTTCATCTAAAAGATAATGAGCTTTGTCAATATTTTTCATACGATGAAAGAACTTTGAAATTTAATTATGACAGAAGAAAAGGATATTGCTTGAAAAACATATAATGGTGATCATAAAGTGTTATGATGAGATAAAAATATCTTATCGGATAAGATGCCAAGAGTACCAACTTTGACTATCAAGAAGGGTTCTTAAAACAAGATCATAACTAGTTATGACAACTTGTCAGTCAAAGCACTACTGTCTTAAAAGATATAGACACCAAAAGGACGATCATTGAGAATGATTAGATGAATACACCAAGAGATGATCGTTAAGAATGTTTACACGAAACATCAACGTTATCTGATAGAAAAGTTCCATCAATAACAATTGCATAAACATAAGATGTTGTGACTTGGAAACATTAGAAGATAGTATTCTGAAAGGAGTTCAGATAACTTCTAATAGTTTGGAATTGAGTTCCAAAAGAGATTTTCCACCATAAGTTTTCATTAATGGGATCATGAAACTTAGAGACATCATACTAAAACAAAATTCACACAAATCAATATCTAGCTGACCCAATCTCTAAACCTATACCTCAATCTGTATATGAGGAACATGTTGATAGGTGTTAGACATGCTAGACTTGAGTTTGATTAGTTAGTATTGGGTGCTTTCGAACAATATATAGAAGCATTAGTGTTTTATATTGATTTAACGGTTAAATGCATTATAAATAGATGTTTCTATGATTCGATATTTTGTAGGTTTTAGAAATCCTTGAATATTATATTATATTCTAAATGTTCGTAGTCGATCAGATTCATGGGAATCAATCTGAACGAAAGACTATTGTGAATTGGATGATTGGTTCATTAGGAATGAAAGTCCAAACGGTTGGACGTCATATTCACGGATAATCATTAGAGAATGATTATTGAATGTAACTCACTTCAAAACTATCTTCATCGATCAATGTCTTGAGAAGTTTTGAATGTGGTAAGATCTATTGATCCTTCGATCCAAGGCACGCACTAGAACTAACTCTGACTGAAGTGTGTTCTTTGATCTTATCTAACGTTGTACCTTAACAGGCAGTAATAAGGATATGATCAGGAGTAATATGAAGTTAAGTGGGAGTTGTACGTGGCCAAAGGAATTATGTTATCCTTTTATTAGGATTTGGACATTCTGGCGCCCTCGTTGAGTCAAACTGGTATAAATCGCGTGGCCACGCACAAACTAAAGAGTAGTTTGTTTAGACCAATTTTGAATTAGAGAACGAGAACAAGAATAGTTGAACCACATATGAGAAGTGACTTGTATCCATGTCTCATGTTCAACAAATGACCTAAACAGAAAGGACACATAGATATGTTTACCATGGCTATTATACTTGGTTAAGTAAAGGTTACTTGAACCGGAGGAATTAGTTGACGATTGTGAATACGTCATACCTTGTTAGGGGCAGTGAGATACATCTAGGCTTCCACCACTGTTTACGTTGAACTGATTAATCAATGAATCGTCCAAGTGGGAGATTGTTGGATATTAGATGTCCGATTATCATTAATATCAACGTTTCTATCGAGGTACGATCCGAAGAGTTACACTTTGGGCAAAGAACAAATTATATCGTTTAATTGTTAAACGTTATTACATGAAACAAGAATTTAGAATTTGGTGGATTAGATATCTAGGAGATATTTAATAATTACGTTTGGATTTAATTATTTTGAATAATTAAATATAACGGTAGACGGAATAAGGTTTTATATATATATTAGTGAATATATATATAGTCGGGATTTTATATTTAACTGTTAAATATAAAGTGTTCGGTTTTACGCAAGAAATGTTTATTAATTAAAGTAATTATAAACTGGAGGGACTGGAACTGATTAAAGGTTAATCGGTTGGTAATTAAATGTTAATTACACAAGGGATTGACTTGTAAATTAGTTTATTATATAAACATGCTTAAGTCAAAACCCTAGTAAGTTTGTAACCTCCCTCCCTCTCTCTTGCGATCGTCGACCGACCTCCCCCCTCCCTTCTCGGTTTTCACGATCGACCACCACCGGCCACCACCTTCACCGCCGTGAATAGCCGCCATCGGCCACGGGCCTGCTTCCGTGTCCCCTCCGCGAGCCGAACCATAGATACACCCGTGAACCGAGTTTCGTGACTAGGTACGAGCCGAACCGGGTTCCACCCGCTAGCCGGATCAAGTGTTTTCGTGTGACGAGTTCGTTGTAGTCATCTAGCGTGACGTTCTTTGTACCCGAGTGTTACAAATCAGTTTATTCATCAAAGGTATAAATCCTAAACAACCTATTGTTGTGTTTTATTTATTGTTATTGTCTAAACGCTGTGTAATCGGATCACTGTCGAAAAAATCGGATCTTTATTATCGTGTGCTTTTTGTAAACGCTTCCGCCATTGTAAATCTGATTTTATAAAGTTTCTTTTTAAATGTTAAAACCGGTGCACGATATCCTAACACTTGTATTGCTAGGGTGAAGATGAAGTTTGGTGCATGTTAATGTTTGACGTATTAATCAAGTGGTATGTTTATGTCTTTAATTATTCGTTCTTAAAAACACCATTTGGTGGGATTTTATTATTGTCTAAATCCGTCTTTATATTTATGAGTTTTGTTGATTTTAAAGTGTAAGATCGTAAAACCTTTTTAATCAAACTTCCTTTGAAGTTTGTACATGTTTATACATGATAAGCCAATGTTTAGTCAACATTATTAAGGGCGTACGTCTTTATACGAACTTATTATGCGACCAAGAATTGGTGAACTCATGTTGGGAACGGTACGTCTTTATACTCGGTCCCATTGTTACATCGCCTCCCGGTGAATAAAATATAATCACCTATTTAACTTTAATACAAAGCATTTACGTTCGATGTCTTAAACCAACCCAGAGATGACCATTCAAAGGGTTGAGGGTAATTGTTGTCCATAACGGGAGGCACTACTATTTTAATTTAAAGATTTTAATTCGTGAATCAAATTTCGTGAGGACAAGGCTCTAGCGGTGACCCGGTTCACAAGTTTGTAGTAGTCATATCACTAGATTAGTCAACTTAACATTATCACGTACCAAGCGGATTCAAAGCCCAAAGCAATACTCTTCGTGACCCGATCATTTCCAAGATACTTACTTTCCTACTATTTACTATTCTGTTCGTTACATTTCTGTTACACACATCACGCACGCTTTTACTTTTATGCTATTTACTTTACCTTAATTTACTTTTCAGGCATTTACTATTCTGCTTCACAAGCAACAAAACCGACTCACCAATTAATCCGGCTAAACGATAACAAAAGTTGAGTATTGGAACTCGACCGTGTCCATTGGTTCGATACTTGGTTCTTACATAAACTATATTACTCTACGATAGGTACACTTGCTTATTGTGTGTTTTAAGTTAAAGTAATTATCATTTTATAAATTTAAAACCTAGGCTTGATTTCACAAGTTGTTCATCTAATCAAATGGGATTTGATTTTTGTTTTTAAACAACAAAACTTTTGAGAAGAAAAATGAAAGATGTGAAATGGGTTATGTTGGTGTGT
The DNA here is from genome assembly GCA_023525975.1 of Smallanthus sonchifolius. Classification (NCBI taxonomy): domain Eukaryota; kingdom Viridiplantae; phylum Streptophyta; class Magnoliopsida; order Asterales; family Asteraceae; genus Smallanthus; species Smallanthus sonchifolius. Next base: position 20,058,254 of record CM042033.1, read on the forward strand.
GTGTCGTGTGAGTATATGTATATGTATATGTGTATGTTCATGGAGTTCTAAAAATACTTGATTTTGTTAGATCCTTACATGCGTGTATAAATCTTTAAATGAAGGATCATAAAATACAAAGACATATTTAAAGTTCTTGAAAACACACCCATATGGGTATGTGTGTGTGTGAGCCGTGAGTACACATACATATATATATATATATATATATATATATATGTGTGTGTGTGTATGTGGGAGAAAAAGCTTATAAATATTTGATTTTTTTAACTATTCATGTGTATGTATAAGTCTATAAATGAGATAAGGCAAAATGCAAGAATACATTTAAGATATTTAAAAAAACATATATAAATATATATATGTGTGTGTCATGTATATGTATGTATACATGTAGGTGATATGAAAAAGCTTAGAAAATGTTTGATTTATGCTAGATCCCCATATGCATGGATGATCTATAAATGATTGATGATGAAACATGGATTATTCTAGAAATAAAATAAAGATATGTGTATGTATGTATGTGTAAATCATGTGTATGCATATATGTATATGTATAATGATTATATTCATAAAGTAACAATAATTAAAGTAAATGATGTTGCTTGATTAAATACAAAAAAGATCCTTTATGACCTGCTCTAAAAAGGTGTAGTGATGAATAAATAAATTTATAAAAATAATTATATAAAAATAGCAAATGCTAGTAACAATAAATTGTCGGTTTTGCTCGAAAACGGTGATTTCGGGTAAATAAAAATGAGTTTGTTTGAGATTTGTAAAGAGTTGGACAAATATAATTTTTATAATTATATTTTACTGTAAAATAATAATTTTTATATAAAATGAGGAACTTGGTAATTCGACAAATTTATAAATGGGTTTTACGCGCAAAATGTAGTCCGAAACGACGTATTTCGACTTTAAAATTTGAGTTTTGCTTATGTCCGATTTTGAACAAGTTAAAACAGTAAGTTTTGAAGGAAAACTTATATTTTAAGTATAAAAATCAATTAATAAAGTATAGGTTCAATCGTGGTTACGTTATAGACCCGAAAAGCCTACAAACCGACAGATTTCAGCATAAAAATGGATGTTACTTTAAAACTGATTTTTGGGTAGAAAATTTAGCCATATTTTAAACACAAAATACATATGTTAAAGTTTATAACATGATCATGAAGTTATTTGTATGTTTATATAAAAATTCTTGACGCGTAGGACGTCTGAATATGCTAGAAATTGTCATGTTCAAGTAAATTGTGACTTAAATTGCATGAACATGTTTCTATGATTAAAATATGTTTTAACTTGGTTAAATAAAAGTATTTTAATGTGTTAGATGTTTATATTCTTAATATGTGAAAACCTCATACGCATGATTTATTTTGCTAACTTACGTGTTAGTGACTTTAAATAGGATTTTCATGTGGGTGGTACATATATATTATTGATAATAATTATGTATGCATGCGGGATTAAATATTTAAAATAAAATTTATACTTATAAATATATAAATTTAATCAAAGTCACAGTCACCAACTGGTCGTAGAAATTAACGATTTTCAGTTAATAAAATATTTTCTTATGTCTAGTAGGTTGGGTGAACAACTTGTATATAGACTTGTCAGTTCGACCATTAAAGTATCCCTTTATGTTTAGGGAACCGTTAGGTCGGTGTTCATTGGGCTTTTACTTTGCTAGCTTGTTTGACGTGCTCTAAGGTGAGTTTCACGGCCCCCTTTTTATTGTTTTTCTATATTTGGGGGAGAAACATGCCATGCATTTTCATTTGATATGATTAGAAGATATTAACTTTACATGACACTGTGATGGCCTTGAGTTTTCAGTTTCCTACAATGGCCCTCATACTGTAATCATTAACCTAGGAGCTAGGTCGGAGAGTATATTAGTAGATCTACCAGGTTTAACAACCCACTCCCGTGACCGGTCGCTCTGGTTTACATGGACGGGGGCAATATAATTTGGAAGGAACAGAGGGAATTTGCTATTTTGGCTTGATTACGGGCTCTTGGTTGCATCATGTCGTTAGAACTAGCTATTATGTGACATCCTCGGGTTATATCTTTGCAAATCATATCGGTTAAAAATGGTAATTCTGGTTCGAATTCGTCTTTCAGTTAAAAGAAAATTTTGAATTAAATTATGCTTTTCAGTTAAACCTTTTGAACTCACCAACTTTATATTGACACAAATTTTTGACATGTTTCTCAGGTACTTAGTTATGCACGGGAATGAAACTGTTTGTGGCAAACATGCATAAAACTTTGGATGCTACAGTTGGGACCGAACTATGTTGTTTTAAAATGTCTTTAAGTAACGGATAATTTATTTTCCTGTTAAGACATGTTGAAGCAATTCTTGTGACAAGCACTCTGAATATTGTTTTTACTTATGTATTGTCCTTATGTATTTGTATATCAGCATCTGTATGTATTGGTTTATCGAGTTGTAATCATGTTCGTAGGTACTTGTCGTGGTATTCGTCTTTGTTAAGTGTTGTGCGCACTTAACAAGTGCGCATGTTGCTCAGCCTGCGTACTTAGCAAGTACGCAAGAACATTGTCTGCATACTTGCTAAGTACGCAGGAACAAAGCCCTGCGCACTTAACAAGTATGCAGGCAACATGTCCAGTATAAATAGGCTAGGTTAACAGAAGTTATGTATGCAGACATTTGCACTCTGTAGTATTCTCTCTATAACCTTCAAGTTTATAATAGACGGATTTTGAAAGTGATTTCATTGTCGGTTTACTTTGTGTTGCTTGATTCTCCACCTAGTCACGGGCATTCCGCACCCAGTCGGACTAGTCACACACCCACACGTAACAATCCGAGACACTCGGGGACCTACAAGTGGTATCAGAGCTTTGATTTTGATTTCGAGTGTTGTGAGTGTGTTAGGAGCATCTTCTACACATCCTATAGAGATTTTGCAAGCAAAAGTGGGTGTTTTTGTTGATTTTTGTGATAAAATAGGAGTAGCTCTTAAGCACTATTTTAGAAGCAAAAATCACTCAAAAACCGACTTTTGTTGTGTATTTGAGTGTTTTGAGCATCAAAGGTTGGTTAGAAACGAGTTTCTGACCCTTTAGCTCATTTTGTTTGGTCATATCTTCAATTTTTTCTGTCTCCGGTGAGATTCCAATGACCGGAAAAAGTTGGTGAGAGTTGGTGAAAAAGTGATATGCGTACTTACCATATTTGGCAACAAGTACAGTCTTGTTGCGTACTTACCAAGTACGCAAGACCATATTTGTTGCGTACTTAATTGATCTCATGCGTACTTATCATTTACTCCTGCGTTCTTGTCAAGTACGCAAGAGCAAACTCTAAATACGCAAAACCAGGTCTTTAAGTGCGCAAGGCCAGATTCAAGTACGCAAGTTGTTTTGATTTTTCTGAAATTTGACTAAGTGTTTCACCATGGCAAATCTTCAGAACCTCGGTAACCTTCTTAATTATGACAATGAGATTGGAACCCCACAGAAACCACCAAAGCTGCTTAATGTAAATGATTATTCAAACTGGAAAGCACGCTTTGAGCACTATATCTCATATACCGATTCTTCACTTTGGATACCCATTCTAAAGGGTTATAAGCATCCCACATATACATATCTTGATGAGGAAGTTCCCAAGCCTATCTCCAAACTTGATGAAGAAGAAAAGAAAGTTTATGGCAGAGAGAAGAAGGCACACAAATCTATTACTATGGCCTTGACCAGGGAGTAATTCCACAACTTTAGAGGATATAATAACTCCAAGGATCTCTGGAAGGCTTTGCAGAAGAGATTCGAGGGAAACAACGACATCAACAAGAGTAAGAGGGATCTTCTTAAGAAGCAGTATGAGTGCTTCAGATATCTGGAGAATGAATCTATAGATGAGCTTATCTCTAGATTCTATCATCTGTAAACTGAGCTGAAAGCTTATGACCTGATCTATCCGAATGAGGAGCTGGTTGAAAAATTTCTGGATGCCCTACTACCAAAATTTGAGATGTACACCACTTTGATGAGAGAGAACTCAAAGTTTTATGAGATGACTATTGATGAAGAAATTGGAAAGGTTCAAGCACATGATATGAACCTAAAACGAAAGGAGAGCTCAGGAAGACCTCAAATACATGACCCTTCTATGTATTTTGAGACGTCTTCCACAGCCAAGTCATCGGGTTCTGGAATTGCCCTTTTCTCAAGGAACTCTCATGAGGAGGATAACTCAAATGTCTGTGGTGGTCATGCTTGCTATGTTGCATCTGGATCTGGTTCTGGTTTTGGATCTCATCACCAGAATTCCTCAAGAAATTCTTCTCCCACATCTTCAGCTAACCAATCAGCAATAGCCAAGATAGCTGAAGATCATGTGGCTTTATTCTCATCATGCATGCTTGCCTATGAGAACTTCATTGGCGGTAAGCTCACGGATCCTGAAACCATAGAAGAAGACTTCAATCAGGTGGATCCGGATGATATGGAGGACATGGATATTCAATGGAATATGGCCATGATCTTGAGAAGGGCGAAGCGTTTCTTGAACAGAACTGGACGAAAGTTTATTGGTGGGCATTCAAATGCCAAGGTTGGTTTTGACAAATCCAAGGCCAAGTGCTACAAGTGTCAGTACTTTGGACACTTTGCTCGTGAATGTCAAAAGGACAAAGCACCGGCCTCGGGATTCACCAGACCTAGCCAAGGGTACAATAACTCTACCAACCGCAATCAAAGTCAAGGTGGAACGTCCAATGCTTTGGTAGCACAACAGGACGACAGCTTTGATTGGGGTGTTCATCTGGAGGATGCCCTTATTGCTCAAACTCAAGTTGGTCTCATGGCTGAGATTATGGAGATGATGGAAGCTGAGGAACGGGAAGTGTCTGTGGCTGATCAAGTAGAGTCTACAACTGCAGTTGCCCTCATGGCTATTGGAGAGGCATCATGTTCATCGAATGAGGTAGATTCTAATCCTTTTGCTGTCATTTCTTGTTCCAAATGTCTAAGCTTAAAGGTTGAAAATTCTAAGCTTCAAGACAAAGTCGAACCCCTTCGTATTGCAGCTTTAAGCTACAAAGAAAACGAAAAACAATACAAAGATTCAATTGAAACATTGAAGAAAGAAAAACGTGATTATTCACTTGAAATCAGCGATCAACAGTTTCATTTGAATGTTGCGTACAAGGGGTTAGAGAAAAGGAACATTGAGATCAACAAGCTGCAAAATGAGATCTTGCAGTTGAAAGGTAATATTGAGAAGTTGAAAAATTCTCGTTTTGTAGTGGAACACTACGAGTCTGTAGTGAGACAAGTGAATTGTAATATCCAGGATTTTTCCGACCTACCTTTATCCTAAATCCTTACGCGTATTATAAAATTTAAATCTTGAAAACTTATTTAAAACCTATTTTCTTAAATAATAAATACAAACTTATTCGATATATATATTATACTAGAATATATATATATATATATATATATGCATATATGACTTATTTAAAAAAAAATATAGGTTTTATAAATTGTATTAAAACCTTAAAACTTTAAAAGTTTATAATTACATTTATAAACTTATTCTAAACACAGAAAAACTTATAAACTAATAAATTTCGTAAATTATTTTATAGGATTATAAAATGATAAGACTCGTAAAGCTTATTCGGATTTTTATAAAACATATAATTACTTTTATAAAAGTCCGGGGACTAATCTGCCATTCTTGGAACTTGTTTTAAACTCAAACTTATGTTTTAACAGAAAATAATAAAACCTTTAAACTACAGGGACCGATTGTGCCATTTCACTAAACATCCGAAACCCAAACCAGTCACGGTTTCGAGTCCCACATCAACCGGTTTTCACCCTCTTTCACCCGAAACCGCAATCCCGGCCAAATGCGTTGCACCTCGAGCTTCGCCTCCAGCGTGCGAGTCTATCCCGAGGTAATTCAATGCTCGAATCCAACCGTATCAACGTGTGGGTTCAAAATCGGAATTATTACTCCCAACCGTAATCTCCCTAACCGTTCAAGCATTAATCATCGAAATCGCCTATAAATATCAGTTGCTAAACATCAACGACATCACACCCTAACTACACAAACACTCAATTTAACCATTCGTCCCCTGCATTGCTCGTTCGATCCGAGTGGCAGCCGACCGTGAACCCGTACTCATTCTCCCTCGAATCGACACCAAAGCAGGTAATTCTCATGGCCATTATGTTCGTTTTTCCTCTTAGAACGAAAGCCCTCTGTCGATTTACACAAACAGAGGGTTAGCCACTTCGTATTTAGGGTATTTGATCCTAGGGTTCATACGAGAAATTGGGGGTGATTTGAGTTGTTATTTTTAAATTTCTTTTCCAGTTATATTCTCAGCGAGGCCTGTAGCCGGGTTGGTTAAGTCTTGAGCGTGTGAACTGGGCGACCCGGGTTCGAATCCGGGCGACCCCAGTTTTGTGCTTTTATTTCTTTTTGCCTCTTGTGATCAAGATTAACTTTTCTAAAATTTTTTATAAAATCTGTTGAAACTTTATACACTTAAAATCGATTTTTATTTTTATTTTTAGTTTCAGGAAACATTTTAACTAAATAAAAATCGATTTTAAACTATAAAATTTAATACTCGAAATTTGTTGTGAATACAAAAAAATCTACAAAAATTTCCTTAAGTTTTATAAAACTTAACACTTAACAGAAATTAATTTATAAACCTAGAAACTTTAATTAACTATTAATTCGTTTAATAAACAAAGGCTATTTTGTTTATACTTTAATTACAACTTTCATTTATATAAATACAAAGAAGATTTATACACTTATACTTTCATTAGAAACTTATTAATTTGTGCATATTTAAAACTAAATACTTTACTTGGTTATTTAAGAAAATAAATACATTTTTTTTAAGAAATGGGACGCTTGTAGACTTAAAAACTTTATAAAAGTATTAAAAGGTTTATAAAACAAGATTTATACTTGTATAAGTTTGCAAGAAAACCATTTTTATAAATTATTTATTTAAACTTCTAAACAACATTTTTAAATATTATTTAGGAAAAATTATAATTGGTAATAAATTCTTAAATGAAAGAATATTTTAGAGAGTTATTTATTTCCTTAAATGATTATTTCCTCTTTTAGATAATTATTAATTATGCTTACTAATAATTATCTAAGAAACTTAATAATTATTATTAATAGATACCATCCTTTTAAATATTATTGAACCCTACTACGAAATTAATTACTATCCTAAATGCTTGCTTATTATTTTAAAAAAAGAAAATGATACTTGAGAAACTATTTAGAAATCTATTTACTACATGTAAACAATAATTATCTGTTAAACTTCAAACCAAATAAACTTTATATTAGCCATCTAAAACTTGTTATGAATCTAAACTTTATAATACAATTACTCCCATCTCTCAATGGAACCCTAGTCGAATCTTGAAATCCTAGATCCTTACCATAGACTTATAGGGTCATACTTAAATCCTTAAACTTGCATACTTAGGCTTATCATGAGGATATTCTCACTCCAAGTCTTGCAAATACTTATCCGTGTCGGATACTATTCCTCATCCAAGTGAGTATACTTAGCCCCTTTTTCCTTTCTATGCTTTTGGGGTGAAACATGTTCAAAATTCTTAAACTTATATAATTCTTGTACAACTGTGACTACGTGTTTATTCTTATGTTAAACTTGAGACTTGTATGCTTAGATTAAACTTAAAACTAGCACATTCATTAACTTTGATCAAGCCTATAGTAACAATGATAGATCTATTGTATTTGACCAATCCACCTTGATTGATTGACCCCTTCGGGGGGAGCCCTTGGTGATTGTTACTGAATTAAACTTTAAACTTAAGACTTATAAGGGTAACCTACGGGTTATGCCTAAACTTGGTTGGAGGGTTGAAGTGCACAATGTTTAAGATACTTGTCCTCATACTTACATTATAAAATGCATATATCATAGTGAATTGTAATTCTTTCCAAATACTTGTTAAACTGTGTCAAAACCTTTGTATCTCACAAACTATTTTGTAGTTGACAGATTCTTTCACATGTTTCAGGTTCTACATCATGAGGCTTATTTGTGATCACATAGGATGCTTTGGACCTAGACTATTTATTAATTAAACGTTGTATTTCTTGTTATGTTCCTTGTATTGAATCTTAAATTATTATTTAATGAAATATCGAAACTTTAATAGTCAACCTTGTGCTATTGAAAAACCGCGTCCGCCTCGACGTATAATCCGCCGTCGGTTAGGGTGTGACAGATTGGTATCAGAGCCAGGTTATAGGGAATTAGGTTATTAGACACATGACCTAGACTATAACTTAGGAGACCCAAACATGAGTTATCTCATGTCCTTTACTAGGAATTCTCTCCTCATTCTATTCTTAAATCTTATACGCTTGGAGATTCTACATTTCTACTTATCTACGTGCTACAAGAGTCCCCTACATCGAGGGTACATTCTTAGGCTTCAAGCCTAATCCACCACTAAACTCTCATCAAGAATATTTAAGTTCTAGATAATGTGTGAGAACTTGTGCGGACCGGAAGGGTGGATGGGAAATTCTGTCAAGGAAAGCATTTCGTATAAATCCAAATCAGCCGTTGGACCCGTATGCTTTCCTGTGAATTCTTGGGATGAGTATCCACTTATAGGAATGCATGACTTCTCTAAACATTAATGAGCTTAGATCTCTCTTGATATGTCAAAGTACTTACTTAGTGATATGCACTAAAAGAGTACCATCTCAAATACTATACACTTCATAAATTCATGATTCAAAAACTTTCCTCTATAACCTTTATTCTATGATTCTTAAGTCCCGTCTTGTCACATGACAGCATGCTTACTCGTCATGACCTGAAGGAGTTACCTTCAAGGGGAAATTCTTACGAGATTATACTACATACATAAACTTATATTTATAGATACTACGCAATAAACTTCGTGATCATTGTAATACAACCCTTAAAACTATGTATTACTCTACAAATTCTCCTATAAACTTTATTATTTTATAAACTTGGCATATAAAGGGAAACCCTTGTGTCTCATTTCATTTTTCGTCACTCAAACAAACTTCATTTTATGACTAACTCAAAACTTTGTTACACTTTTAAAACTCAAAACCTTCATACGTCCTTAAAACTTACGCATCACCGTTCCTGTAAACAAAACTTAACGTCTTTTAAACCTAAGGTACGTTAACAAAGGGATTAGTAACCTGACTATTTTCTCGCAAGAGAAGAAGCCTACTATAGAATAAACAAGCTCCACGTTTAAGACTCTAAACCCATAATGAACCTTGACATAATACCATAAACCCAAACATCGGTGACAACAACTGAGAGAAGTTGTAGGCCCATGAGGAAGTTCTGGCTAGGAAAATAGGGTACTTAAGTGAGTCCTTGTGACCACCCCTTTCTTCCGGGAATCTTCCTCGTTAGCCTATCAACTTCCAATTAAAACTATTTTTGAAAATATTACTGTGATAACTCAGTATTATGTATAAAAACTTTTGAATATATTTGATCAACTTACTTACAACCTTTCTTTCTACTCTCCCTCTTGCTAGGTAATGGACTCCCACTCACACTCTTCACCAGTGTATCGTCCAGAAGGAGAGTCCGACCGAGAAGAGAGTAGCGAGTCACCGGTGTATCAACCAAGTCCTTATCCTAATGCACGGGCAAGAGCTGAACTCAACACCAACTGGACCAGAAACCCTAGGACATCACCACCGAGGAATCCCTATCAACCACCTCATCTTCACCACCGGTTCTCATCACCACCAAGGGACCCATACCTAGCACCTACCCCTACCCTAAGGGCTAGGCATACCGGAGTACCTGCCGTGGCAATGGGGATCCCGGTGCCTAACATTCCTAGGTTTCTGGAAACCGAAGAATTTATGAGGAGGGAGATAGAGCATAGGGCGTGGCACGACCTGTTAACCCAAAGGATCAACGACCTGGCCAATCAAATCTGGATCCAGGAAGAAAAGATCGTAACTTTGGAGGAAGACAGAGAAATCCTCGAGCACCGTACCGAAACCACTAGAGCGGAGGCTAGGTTCGCCATCCGGGTAACCCTAGCAATACTTGTGATAGTATTAATCTGTTTCTTAGTGGAGAGCTATCTAGGGCGTGCATGAAGCCTCTACTCCTACCAAATTTTAATTTTTGTCTTATGTAAGGGCTAAAAGCCCCAATTTTGAAACATTTAATGAAAGTCATTTGGAAATTTCATCTTGTCATCATCTACTAGTTTAACTTTCTTTTCATCATTACAAACTTAACACTTCTACCCAAACACTTTCGTCAAGAGTAGCTCATGTTAGTACTTGAGATAATTAACAACGTTGCATTAAAAAATCCTAAGTGGCACACGCATACTTGAAGAATAAACTTTCAACAAACCTTCTAATTCGTAAGCACTCTTTTAAAACAACACGACTTACGAACCACTGCCGTAATCAACTGTGATCCTTACCTCTTATATAGACTTCACACTTCTAAACTTGACCAACTTTTCGTTTGACAATCATACATACCTTTTCATAAGTCTTACTTATACTACTTATCAATGTTCAACTCCTCATTTTTAAACAATCTTAATTACACTCTATATAAAAGAAAATTATACATGCTGTTATGAAACGAGATAAAATCATTTATAAACACACTATCATAAACCTTATCGAAACTTTTTCCCGTTACCCTATGTTTAGAGACTTTCCTCATTCAACTCTTGTCACGTAAAAGACTTACTATAAATCACAACGGGAACTAAAAGCTCAAATACACGTTGCTAAAACATTAAACTTCGTATACACCACTACAAGGTCGGAGACTTTTGAGTCATGTAAAACTTGTACAAATACTCAATCACGTATTCCTGAAACTAAACACTTTCTAAACCACCACAGGAGGCATGTCCAATAAGGGATCATGTGAAGCTTAATATTGAAACTTGAAATCAACTGACTTACCCTATTTTTAAACTCATACTTGGATTCTTAATCTTGAAAACTTTTTTGTGTTCGTCCTAACTAAACCTTGTAAGACTTGATAAACGTTCATTTCGAATACACGAGAAAACTTCACTCTTGATACTAGAAACTAACGAGAAGGAGGACATTACTCTTTTTAGCAGAGAACGTCCCCTGACTCCTATCTAAACCAAACATCGGGATCTACCTAACCTTCTGAACGACTCGAATCTTCTGTGAGAAAGCGTATACCGATTAATCCTGTCCCAAACGCTGTCCCACACCGCTTATAAATACTAGAGTATTTAGATAACCACTTTATACTCAGAGCATAATCGTATACTTCTATACACTGAGGCTAAACTAGGAGACTTTAAACTATCCGATGTTTGACGTATTCTTGTTCAAACACAATTTAAACTATTGTATGTTTGACGTATTCTTGTTCAAACACAATTTAAACTATTCTATGTTTAACGTATTCTATGTTTGACGTATTCTTGTTCAAACACTATGAACGTATAAAGACGTTAAACTACTCCATGTTTGACGTATTCTTGTTCAAACATGATGAACGTATGAGACTTTAAACTACTCCATGTTTGGCGTATTCTTGTTCAAACATGATGAACGTACGAGACTTTAAGCTACTCCATGTTTGACGTATGCTTGTTCAAACCCGATGGACGTATAAGACTTTAAGCTACTCCATGTTTGACGTATTCTTGTTCAAACATGATGAACGTATGAGACTTTAAACTACTCCATGTTTGGCGTATTCTTGTTCAAACATGATGTGTAACATCCCAAAAATAATAAAACGAATAAATATAGCGAGACCGGTGACTTAGTCGGAATATTTAAACAAAAGGGAGCGGGCTTGGGCTCGGCTTCAATGGGCCGAGGGAAGCCCAGGCATATAAGAGGCAAGGCAGCCCTCTTCTCTGCTCATTTCCCCATTCACGCAAGTTCTAGAGAGAGAGAAGAGAGCTCGGGTCTAGAGAGAGAAAGTGACGGATCAACTCAGGAATTCAGGAGAACGTTGCTGCTGTGCTCATGACCATCTTCTCCAAATCAGAAATCCAAACCAGGTAAGCGTTCGATCATAATCTGAGTTTTTATGATTTTTTTGGATTTTCGGTTTTAGCCCAATAGATGACGATTTTGCGAATGAAACTTTAAAATGAGCTTAGGTATAGCATCTAGAATGAAAAACGAACGTTGTGACCGAAGAAAAATTTAGATATTGACTCGATCAGACTTGCATGCAAAAATTTCAGATTTTTGGGGAAGACGATGTGCAGACCCATCGAAACTACTTAGTTTCGATATGTGCAGACCCATCGAAACTACTTACTTTCGATATGTGCAGTAGTTTCGATATGAGCAGACCCATCGAAACTACTCAGTTTCGATATATGCATACCCATCGAAACTACCATAGTTTCGATATAAGCCCACGATCCGAAGCTAAGATTACACCTAAGTTACTTATCGAAACTACCAAGTTTTGACAGAAGCAACCTATCGAAACTACCAAGTTTCGACAGAAGCAACCTATCGAAACTACCAAGTTTCGACAGAAGCAACCTATCGAAACTACCAAGTTTCGACATAAGCAACCTATCGAAACTACCAAGTTTCGACAGAAGCAACCTATCGAAACTACCAAGTTTCGATAAAGCAAATCCATCGAAACTACTAGGTTCAAGCATAGTAATGTCTAATGTCATCTAGGAGCACTACCTTACGAGTATGACTTTATTATACAGATCGTGAGTGACATTAGTGACGCTCAGTAGCCAGCTTAGTGTATTTCAGAAACTACTCATCAGGTGAGTTCTATGTGCCCCCTTTTTATGTTATGTGCAAACTTTATTAAATGTTTTGGGGCTGAAATGTATACACTAAATGAATAACAGTTATGAATGTCAATGTGATCATACGTGGTATACAAATATATATATATATATATACATATCTTTACACGAAATAGAATTATGAATAAAGAATGAAACGTATGATTTTTTAAGAACGAACGAAAGTATGACATAACGTGTAAAGAAGAAATCTTGCTTTATATCCATGTATATATTGCTTGCCAAGAATAAGAAATCGTTATGGACGCTTCGATGATAACGGCTACTTCGGTAGACGGACGACCACGTGACTATCGTACAACCGGGACAAGTGCGTTCCTTCATCAGCTAGGACGTACGAATGCCACAAGTACGTTCCTTCATCAGCTAGGACGTACTAAAGTTATTAACGGACGGTCTAAGAAAAATTGGCATCTTATAGTAGAACGGTTGTATAAATAATAGTCGCATGGGAAAGGAATACCTTCGGGTAGACGGGCGAATTACGGCCTACGACGGTAGGACGATTGTAAGTCATGACGGATGGACAAAGGTTGTCGGACGGTTGTAAGAATAAAATGACGGACGATACTTGTTGCCGGACGGTTGTAAGTATAGGTGGGCCATGACGATGGACCGCGGCGATTGTCTTTGTGACCTTCGTAACCAAAAGACGGGTTGATCACCCTTAAGAGTGTTACCCACGAATGTAAAGAAAAGAAAAGAAAAGGTGAATGCATATATATATGTAATCACAAAATAAAGAAGAAAGAGAAGCAAAAGTTATGAAAATAAATGAGACCAATGATGTGAATATATATCTATATGTATTTGCGAAGAATGATAAAGGAGAAGCAATTCAAGTCAATGTGTACTTATATAAGTGAATATATATAATTATGCATACTTATAAAGAAAAGAATGTTTATACCTAATTGCATTAAACTAGAACTCACCAGCGTTAGCTGACTTTTAGTATACATTTCAGGTAAAGGAAAATGAGGTTGTGCGATGGCGTGGAGGTTACCCGGCACGAGACTGACATCCCTCTTTTGTTTTATATGTCTTCGAACCATGTTATGTTTTTAATTGTAAAGACTTCCGCTGTTATGATTATGTAATTGGATGACGAATGTTCTTTTTAATATAAACTCAGTATTTTATGACTATGTTTATGAGTAAATCCAACAAGTGAGGTTACCCGGGAAAGGGGCCTTACAAGTTGGTATCAGAGCAATAGTTTGAGTGATTCAGACATCCCTAAATGTCTGGACTTAAACTGATTATGGGACCAACGCACGGATGTCAGTCATGGGTAACCAACGCCAACGCCAGCATGATAAGTAAGTATTGAAGTTAATGCACTTGGATAAGAATAGATACCTTAACTTAGAACAAATAAATGTCAATGTCACAACCGACTTGAAGAGTTTTGAACCCGAAAAGCAATGTAAATTAGTAATCACAAACCGGTCACTGTAATTAATAATTTACCTTGCTCGTACTGTTCCAAACTATGATCTGAAGAAATGACATTGATGTATTCCCTTTATAACTATCAGGAAACTAAGAACTATGGCTGGTGGAGGAAGGACAGGACGCCGAGTAGGTAGACCACCATTGAACCAAAGATTTGAAGAAGAAGAGAGTGTGCACGCAGAACACACCGAAAGTGTGCACGAAACAGAAGTGACCCCAACTAGGGACGACAATCCAGGGCCTATACAGTTGGAACCCGAAGTCAGGGATGCTATAGCCCGAGAAGTTGTGCTCACTCTGAAGAACATATTGCATGACCTACTATCTGAGGCACTAAAGAAAAGCAAAGAAGAGGATGAAGGAGACAATGAAGAGAAAGTATATGATAGTGATGGGGATGAAATAAAGATAGGATCGAGCAACCGTGGTGTACTTACAAAGGCTTTAAGGATGGAGACGCACCCAAGTTCGATGGCAGCAAGGATTCAGTGGCAACACTTGAATGGATTGAGAGGATGAATGCTGTAATCAACATCAGCGAGTGTCGACCAGACCAGGCTGTTAAAGACGTTGCTCATTCTTTCACCAACGAAGCACTAAGTTGGTGGAGGAATATTCAGAGAACTAAGTCACCAAATGCTATAAACAGAATGACATGGGACGACTTGAAGAAGCTGATCATCCAAAAGTTCTGTCCACAGAACGAAATTGATCGAGTGGAAAATGAATTCCTAAACCTTAAGGCTGGAAACAAGACGCACCGCCAGTATACTTCGAGATTCAATGAGCTAGCTCAACTAGTACCCCACCTGGTAGAAACTGTAGACCGTTTGATCAAGTACTATGTTAAGGGGTTGCCACAACGGGTCCGTGTTCATGTAAAAGCTAACCTACCCTCGACCTTCGAGTCGGTAGTGAATCTGAGCGGAATCGTCTACGACGACTACGCCAATGAGGACCCGGCACCTGAGACACAAAAGAGAAAGTGGGAGAACCCGTCTAGAGGTACCGGAAGAGGGAACGTAACTACTGAAAATAAGAAACCAAGATCGGATAAATATGAAACCTGTAAGAAATGTGGAAGGCAACATTTTGGCGAGTGCCGGGTCGGCTCCACCACATGTTACAGGTGTGGGAAGGCGGGGCACTATTCTCGTGACTGCTTAAGAGACACTAAATGCCAAGTATGTGGACTGTTTGGTCACCTGACTAGGGATTGCAGAAAAACCAGACAATCTGGTTCGGGAAAAGAAAAGGAACAGGAACAACCAAAGACTAGGACTCGAGCTTACGCCCTGACTGAGGAGGAAGCAAGGGGAAATCCTGATGTTGTGTCAGGTACGTTCCTAGTTAATGATGAACATGCGGCTATATTATTTGACTCGTGTGCTAGTAAAAGCTTTATATCAAATGCATTTAGTCGTAAACTGAATTGCACTATCAACACAGTAGTAAAGGCCTTTAGCGTACAAACTGCCGTGAGTAAAAGTTCGGCAGTATTCCGAGTAACAGAGGATTGTATCATAGAAATAGAGGGCCATAAGTTTCCTTCTAGATTATTCCTTCTCACCTTAGGAGGATTCGAGATAGTATTGGGTATAGATTGGTTAGCTGCCAACGAGGCTCAAATCATATGTAAACGTAAGAGGATACACCTCAAAGCTCCTAGCGGCAGTCCAATTACGGTTTATGGGGATTGGAATTGCACGATGCCGAACATCATCTCGATGATCAAGGCCGAAAGTTACATGAGGCGCGGTTGCGAAGCTTATTTGGCATATGTTATTGATGATAGAATGAAAATAAATGAACTCAAGGAAGTACCCGTGGTGTGCAACTTTCCGGAAGTATTCCCTGAGGATCTACCTGGGTTACCACCCGATCGGGAAATAGAATTTCAGATTGACTTATTGCCAGGAGCTGAGCCCGTTGCCAAAGCCCCCTACCGATTGGCGCCGTCAGAAATGAAAGAATTAATGTCTCAACTAGAGGAACTAACAAAAAAAGGATTTATTAGGCCGAGCATCTCATCGTGGGGCGCTCTGGTACTATTTGTAAAGAAGAAAGATGGCAGCTTGCGCATGTGCATTGACTACCGTGAGTTGAACAATAGAACAGTAAAGAATAAATACCCACTGCCTAGAATAGACGACCTTTTTGATCAACTGCAAGGTGCGAGTTGGTTCTCAAAGATCGATCTTAGGTCGGGTTACCACCAGTTGAAAGTAAGAGAAGAAGACGTACCAAAGACCGCGTTTCGCACGCGTTATGGGCATTATGAGTTTCTCGTGATGTCTTTCGGATTGACCAACGCACCAGCAGCGTTTATGGATTTGATGAATAGAGTATGTCGACCCATGTTGGATCGATCAGTGATAGTTTTCATAGACGACATACTGGTATATTCGAAAAGCGAGGGTGATCACCACTGTCACCTAAGGGAGGTTCTGGAGGTGCTAAAGTAGGAAAAGTTGTACGCAAAATTCTCCAAATGCGCGTTCTAGCTTAGGGAAGTCCAATTCCTAGGTCATGTAATAAACTCAAACGGCATCATGGTGGATCCTGCAAAGATCGAGACAGTAAAGGAATGGAACGTCCCAAAGACACCAACAGAGATACGAAGTTTTCTGGGATTGGCAGGCTACTATCGAAGATTCATTCAAGATTTTTCAAGAATAGCCTTGCCACTTACTAAGTTGACATGGAAGGAAGTGAAGTATGAATGGGGTCAAACCCAAAACAACGCGTTTGAGGAACTTAAGGCACGATTAACCCAAGCTCCAGTCTTAACTCTACCTGAGGGAAATGAAGACTTGGTAGTCTATTCTGACGCTTCGGGGCAGGGTTTGGGGTGCGTACTTATGCAACAAGGAAAGGTAATTGCTTACGCATCGCGGCAACTAAAGATTCACGAGGTTAATTATCCAACACACGATTTAGAGTTAGCAGCAGTAGTTTTCGCGTTGAAAATATGGAGGCACTACTTGTATGGAGTTAAATGCACCATCTACTCCGATCACAAAAGCTTGAAATATTTTTTCGAACAAAAGGAACTAAACATGAGGCAAAACTGAAAGACTATGACTGTGAAATATTGTACCATCTAGGCAAGGCAAACGTAGTGGCTGACGCTTTAAGTAGAAAGGAAGAATCGACACCTATCCGAATCAAAGCGTGTCAGCTGATTATAACACCAGATTTGATGGGTGAAATACCAAAAGCACAAGATGAAGCACTGTTAGAAAGAAATGTGAAACGGGAAAGAATAGTAGGACAACAAGGGAACTTGGATGCAAATGCATACGGTGTACGAACTAGGTTTGGCCGAATGTGGATACCTAAGATTGGCGAGCTTAGAGCCAAAATACTTGATGAGGCCCATAAGTCTCGCTATTCTATCCACCCCGGGACAAACAAAATGTACCAAGACTTGAAGAAAGAATACCGGTGGCCTGGCATGAAGAATGATGTGACAGAGTACGTGAGCAAGTGCCTAACGTGTTCTCTAGTTAAGGCCGAGCACCAGAAACCATGCGGTAAAATGCAACCTCTACCAATACCGGAATGGAAGTGGGAGGAAATCACGATGGACTTCATTACCAAGCTACCGCGAACAGCTAAAGGCAATGATACCATTTGGGTGATCGTCGACCGCTTGACGAAAAGTGCTCACTTCTTGCCAATACGTGAGACTTCCTCGTCAGAAAAACTAGCAGAAATATTTATCAAGGAAGTTGTGAGCAGACATGGTATGCCGCTGTCGATTGTGTCCGACAGGGATACTAGATTCACGTCAAGGTTTTGGAAGAAATTCAACGAAGCAATGGGCACTAGACTGAACATCAGCACCGCTTACCACCCCCAAACCGATGGACAATCGGAAAGGACTATTCAGACCTTGGAGGACATGCTCCGGGCCTGTATCATTGACTTCGGTGGGAGCTGGGACAGCCATTTAGCATTGGCAGAATTTTCATATAACAACAGCTATCACTCGACTATTGGCATGCCGCCATTTGAAATGTTGTATGGGAGGAAATGTAGGACCCCGGTTTGTTGGGGGGAAATTGGACAGAAGGATTTTGCAAGCCTCGAAGTGGTCAAAGCTACTTCCGAGAAATTTGATCAAATCAAGGCTCGAATGAAAGCCGCAAAAGACAGACAGAAATCATACGCGGATAAGAGAAGAAGGGAGTTAGAGTTTCAAGTAGGGGACATGGTACTGTTAAAGGTGTCACCATGGAAAGGAATCATCCGATTCAGAAAGCGTGGCAAACTAAGTCCAAGGTTTGTCGGACCTTTCAAGATTTTAGCAAGAGTGGGTCAAGTTGCTTACAGACTCGACCTACCCGTTGAGCTTAGTGGAATACACCCTACGTTTCACATGTCGCACTTACGCAAGTGCCTAGCTGACGACACAGCTCACATAGACGAGATCGAAGTCGATAACAGTCTAAATTATGTAGAGGAACCGATAGCCATTCTTGACCGAGCTGAGAAACGACTACGCAATAAGTCGATACCTTTAGTCAAGATACAATGGAAGCACAGAAAAGGGTCAGAAGCTACGTGGGAAAAAGAAGACAAAATGAGAGGACTATATCCCCAGCTGTTTAACGATTAGCAGGTTTCGAGGACGAAACCTTTCTAAGGAGGGTAGACTTGTAACATCCCAAAAATAATAAAACGAATAAATATAGCGAGACCGGTGACTTAGTCGAAATATTTAAACAAAAGGGAACGGGCTTGGGCTCGGCTTCAATGGGCCGAGGGAAGCTTAGGCATATAAGAGGCAAGGCAGCCCTCTTCTCTGCTCATTTCCCCATTCACGCAAGTTCTAGAGAGAGAGAAGAGAGCTCGGGACTAGAGAGAGAAAGTGATGGATCAACTCGGGAATTCAGGAGAACGTTGCTGCTGTGCTCGTGACCATCTTCTCCGAATCAGAAATCCAAACAAGGTAAGCGTTCGATCATAATCTGAGTTTTTATGATTTTTTTGGATTTTCGGTTTTAGCCCAATAGATGACGATTTTGCGGATGAAACTTTAAAATGAGCTTAGGCATAGCATCTAGAATGAAAAACGAACGTTGTGACCAAAGAAAAATTTAGATATTGACTCGATCAGACTTGCATGCAAAAACTTCAGATTTTTGGGGAAGACGATGTGCAGACCCATCGAAACTACTTAGTTTCGATATGTGCAGACCCATGAAACTACTTAGTTTCGATATGTGCAGTAGTTTCGATATGAGCAGACCCATCGAAACTACTCAGTTTCGATATATGCATACCCATCGAAACTACCATAGTTTCGATATAAGCCCACGATCCGAAGCTAAGATTACAGCTAAGTTACTTATCGAAACTACCAAGTTTCGACAGAAGCAACCTATCGAAACTACCAAGTTTCGACAGAAGCAACCTATCGAAACTACCAAGTTTTGACAGAAGCAACCTATCGAAACTACCAAGTTTCGACATAAGCAACCTATCGAAACTACCAAGTTTCGACAGAAGCAACCTATACCAAGTTTCGATAAAGCAAATCCATCGAAACTACTAAGTTCAAGCATAGTAATGTCTAATGTCATCTAGGAGCACTACCTTATGAGTATGACTTTATTATATAGATCGTGAGTGACATTAGTGACGCTCAGTAGCCAGCTTAGTGTATTTCAGAAACTACTCATCAGGTGAGTTCTATGTGCCCCCTTTTTATGTTATGTGCAAACTTTATTAAATGTTTTGGGGCTGAAATGTATACACTAAATGAATAACAGTTATGAATGTCAATGTGATCATACGTGGTATACAAATATATATATATACATATCTTTACACGAAATAGAATTATGAATAAAGAATGAAAGGTATGATTTTTTAAGAACGAACGAAAGTATGACATAACGTGTAAAGAAGAAATCTTGCTTTATATCCATGTATATATTGCTTGCCAAGAATAAGAAAACGTTATGGACGCTTCGATGATAACGGCTACTTCGGTAGACGGACGACCACGTGACTATCGTACAACCGGGACAAGTGTGTTCCTTCATCAGCTAGGACGTACGAATGCCACAAGTGCGTTCCTTCATCAGCCAGGACGTACTAAAGTTATTAACGGATGTTCTAAGAAAAATTGGCATCTTATAGTAGAACGGTGTATAAATAATAGTCGCATGGGAAACGGATACCTTCGGGTAGACGGGCGAATTACGGCCTACGACGGTAGGACGGTTGTAAGTCATGACGGATGGACAAAGGTTGTCGGACGGTTGTAAGAATAAAATGCCGGACCGTACTTGTTGCCGGACGGTTGTAAGTATAGGTGGGCCATGACGATGGACCGCGGCGATTGTCTTTGTGACCTTCGTAACCAAAAGACGGGTTGATCACCCTTAAGAGTGTTACCCACGAATGTAAAGAAAAGAAAAGAAAAGGTGAATGCATATATATGTAATCACAAAATAAAGAAGAAAGAGAAGCAAAAGTTATGAAAATAAATGAGACCAATGATGTGAATATATATCTATATGTATTTGCGAAGAATGATAAAGGAGAAGCAATTCAAGTCAATGTGTACTTATATAAGTGAATATATATAATTATGCATACTTATAAAGAAAAGAATGTTTATACCTAATTGCATTAAACTAGAACTCACCAGCATTAGCTGACTTTTAGTATACATTTCAGGTAAAGGAAAATGAGGTCGTGCGATGGCGTGGAGGTTACCCGGCACGAGACTGACATCCCTCTTTTGTTTTATATGTCTTCGAACCATGTTATGTTTTTAATTGTAAAGACTTCCGATGTTATGATTATGTAATTGGATGACGAATGTTCTTTTTAATATAAATTCAGTATTTTATGACTATGTTTATGAGTAAATCCAACAAGTGAGGTTACCCGGGAAAGGGGCCTTACATGATGAACGTACGAGACTTTAAGCTACTCCATGTTTGACGTATGCTTGTTCAAACCCGATGGACGTATAAGACTTTAAGCTACTCCATGTTTGACGTATGCTTGTTCAAACACGATGGACGTATAAGACTTTAAACTATTCCATGTTTGACGTATGCTTATTCAAACATGATGAACGTATAAGACTTTTAAACTACTCAAGGTTTGATGTATTCTTGATCAAACACGAGGAAAGTGTAAAGACTTTAAACTACTCGATGATTGAGGTATTCTTATTCAATCATGAGGAAACTTTGAAACTTTAAATCTTGTCACATTCTTCTCTCTTTAATCATTGAATGACGTTTCTCTCTAAGAGACTCGTTAATCAACGATCACTCTTATGTGGAAACACAAGTCATGTGTTAAACAAATTCTTATACTCTTCCTTGACCCACACAAACGGAAGAACCTATGCGGACTATGCGACGATTTAAATGCTTGCGGGTGCACACCTAAGTATGAAAATCAGCGCACGGAAAAACATAGTAGACTTTGTCGTGTGCTATGATCTAAGGCTTATCGTAAAAGGTAGCCTTGGAACTTAGGTACCCTAGCAATCCTTAGACGTATTAGACTACAAACTCAAATCGTTAAACTATCATCGAATACATCCTGAGTGATGCATCTCACTTGAAATTCTAGATGGTAATTCAGCAGATATTCTCTCGAATACATTTCCGAAAACAAAATCTTCATATATTTCGATGAAACTATATGCATCTTAGGGAAACTCTTGGAAACCATGGGCTGTGAAACTTAGAAACTCGGGCGTAAACTTATTCCTACCATTACAACCCATTTAAAAGTCTAGACGTAACCAGAGTTTACTTGGGAATGTGAAGTATCTTTCTCAATATCCTTGTATGTACTATAAACTTAAATCCTGAACTAGATCCTCCTACTTTAATTTCGGGACGAAATTTCCTAAAGTAGGGGAGACTGTAATATCCAGGATTTTTCCGACCTACCTTTATCCTAAATCCTTACGCGTATTATAAAATTTAAATCTTGAAAACTTATTTAAAACCTATTTTCTTAAATAATAAATACAAACTTATTCGATATATATATTATACTAGAAATATATATATATATATATATATATGCATATATGACTTATTTAAAAAAAATATAGGTTTTATAAAATGTATTAAAACCTTAAAACTTTAAAAGTTTATAATTACATTTATAAACTTATTCTAAACACAGAAAAACTTATAAACTAATAAATCTCGTAAATTATTTTATAGGATTATAAAATGATAAGACTCGTAAAGCTTATTCGGATTTTTATAAAACATATAATTACTTTTATAAAAGTCCGGGGACTAATCTGCCATTCTTGGAACTTGTTTTAAACTCAAACTTATGTTTTAACAGAAAATAATAAAACCTTTAAACTACAGGGACCGATTGTGCAATTTCACTAAACATACGGAACCCAAACCAGTCACGGTTTCGAGTCCCACATCAACCGGTTTTCACCCTCTTTCACCCGAAACCGCAATCCCGGCCAAATGCGTTGCACCTCGAGCTTCGCCTCCAGCGTGCGAGTCTATCCCGAGGTAATTCAATGCTTGAATCCAACCGTATCAACGCGTGGGTTCGAAATCGGAATTATTACTCCCAACCGTAATCTCCCTAACCGTTCAAGCATTAATCATCGAAATCGCCTATAAATATCAGTTGCTAAACATCAACGACATCACACCCTAACTACACAAACACTCAATTTAACCATTCGTCCCCTGCATTGCTCGTTCGATCCCAGTGGCAGCCGACCGTGAACCCGTACTCGTTCTCCCTCGAATCGACACCAAAGCAGGTAATTCTCATGGCCATTATGTTCGTTTTTCCTCTTAGAACGAAAGCCCTCTGTCGATTTACACAGACAGAGGGTTAGCCACTTCGTATTTAGGGGAATTGATCCTAGGGTTCATACGAGAAATTGGGGGTGATTTGAGTTGTTATTTTTAAATTTCTTTTCCGGTTATATTCTCAGCGAGGCCCGTAGCCGGGTTGGTTAAGTCTTGAGCGTGTGAACTTGGCGACCTGGGTTCGAATCCGGGCGACCCCAGTTTTGTGCTTTTATTTCTTTTTGCCTCTTGTGATCAAGATTAACTTTTCTAAAAAATTTTATAAAATCTGTTGAAACTTTATACACTTAAAATCGATTTTTATTTTTATTTTTAGTTTCAGGAAACATTTTAACTAAATAAAAATCGATTTTAAACTATAAAATTTAATACTCGAAATTTGTTGTGAACACAAAAAAATCTACAAAAATTTCCTTAAGTTTTATAAAACTTAACATTTAACAGAAATTAATTTATAAACCTAGAAACTTTAATTAGCTATTAATTCGTTTAATAAACAAAGGCTATTTTGTTTATAGTTTAATTACAACTTTCATTTATATAAATACAAAGAAGATTTATACACTTATACTTTCATTAGAAACTTATTAATTTGTGCATATTTAAAACTAAATACTTTACTTGGTTATTTAAGAAAATAAATACATTTTTTTTAAGAAATGGGACGCTTGTAGACTTAAAAACTTTATAAACGTATTAAAAGCTTTATAAAACAAGATTTATACTTGTATAAGTTTGCAAGAAAACCATTTTTATAAATTATTTATTTAAACTTCTAAACAACATTTTTAAATATTATTTAGGAAAAATTATAATTGGTAATAAATTCTTAAATGAATGAATATTTTAGAGAGTTATTTATTTCCTTAAATGATTATTTCCTCTTTTAGATAATTATTAATTATGCTTAATAATAATTATCTAAGAAACTTAATATTTATTATTAATAGATACCATCCTTTTAAATATTATTGAACCCTACTAGGAAATTAATTACTATCCTAAATGCTTGCTTATTATTTTAAAAAAAGAAAATGATACTTGGGAAACTATTTAGAAATCTATTTACTACATGTAAACAATAATTATCTGTTAAACTTCAAACCAAATAAACTTTATATTAGCCATCTAAAACTTGTTATGAATCTAAACTTTATAATACAATTACTCCCATCTCCCAATGGAACCCTAGTCGAATCTTGAAATCTTAGATCCTTACCATAGACTTATAGGGTCATACTTAAATCCTTAAACTTGCATACTTAGGCTTATCGTGAGGATATTCTCCCTCCAAGTCTTGCAAATACTTATCCGTGTCGGATACTATTCCTCATCCAAGTGAGTATACTTAGCCCCTTTTTCCTTTCTATGCTTTTGGGGTGAAACATGTTCAAAATTCTTAAACTTATACAATTCTTGTACAACTATGACTACGTGTTTATTCTTATGTTAAACTTGAGACTTGTATGCTTAGATTAAACTTAAAACTAGCACATTCATTAACTTTGATCAAGCCTATAGTAACAATGATAGATCTATTATATTTGACCAATCCACCTTGATTGATTGACCCCTTCGGGGGGAGCCCTTGGTGATTGTTACTGAATTAAACTTTAAACTTGAGACTTATAAGGGTAACCTGCGGGTTATGCCTAAACTTGGTTGGAGGGTTGAAATGCACAATGTTTAAGATACTTGTCCTCATACTTACTTTATAGAATGCATATATCATAGTGAATTGTAATTCTTTCCAAATACTTGTTAAACTGTGTCAAAACCTTTGTATCTCACCAATTATTTTGTAGTTGACAGATTCTTTCACATGTTTCAGGTTCTACATCATGAGGCTTATTTGTGATCACATAGGATGCTTTGGACCTAGACTATTTATTAATTAAACGTTGTATTTCTTGTTATGTTCCTTGTATTGAATCTTAAATTATTATTTAATGAAATATCAAAACTTTAATAGTCAACCTTGTGCTATTGAACAACCGCGTCCGCCTCGACGTATAATCTGTCGTCGGTTGGGGTGTGACATGAATGGCTTAGGGCTAGGTACTAATGCCATTCCTCCACCAGTAAGCGGGAAATTTGTCAACGGATTAATTGACATTGATTTGTCTTGCCTTGATGAGTCCTTGAGTCAGGATGATTCCTCTAACAAGGATGATTCCTCAAGTAAGGCTGACTCTGCATCTGATGAAGAGTTCCTTACTGCTTCTGATGATGGGTCTGAGAACACCTGCCCTGAAGGGGTAGTCTCTGAGGAGTTGCTCGGTGAACAGACAGTTAAGAAAAACATTATCACTGATTGTGATAATTGTATTTTGACTGAACCTGATATCATTGAATCAAATGAAAAATTAAAAGTGATGCTTTATGGGGGATATAAAAACATTAATCAAGTTAAAAAGGAAGCATTTTCAGCTCATTATGGGCTTGGCTATCAAGAAAATTTACAAAAATATTATATTCTCAAAAACCAATCATCATCGGGTCAAACTACTGTTCACCAAACAACTTCTCCTGCTCATCATGCTGAGTCATCTAATGCCAGATCTAATGAGCCTTACAGGAGGACTTACAAAGAAAAGAGAACCTGTTTTCACTGTGGTATGGTCGGTCACATCATTGTGAACTGCCCGAATAAGAACCAAGGAAACGACTAGTTGTTTCACAACCATATGTTATCCCCAAGTCACCACCAGTGAAACAGCCTAAAAGTCCAAAGAAAAATGTGGTGAAACCGTTGGTGAAGCCAAAGACTACCTCTGAGGCTAAACCTACTATTCTAAGAAGGGAAAAGCATCCTGCTAAACCCTGTGCATCTACCTTTGGTAGTGCACCTACTAGTGAGAAACCTATGGTAAAACTCTCCAAACCACAGAGGAGAAGAAGGAACAAGAGATTGAGAAAGTTGGAACAACTGGCTGGAATTCAATCAGGTGAAGCTTCCATTAGTTCACCTGCTGCTGTTGAATCTAAGTCTACTGTTCCAGTTAAGAAAAAGAAGAGGTCCTGGAACAAGAAATCCAAAAGTTTTCAATCTCCTAGTCCTAAGTCTTCTAAAGATTCATCCATTTTTGATAGTCACGACTGTGAATTAATTGAGGTTGTTTATTTTGAGAAAGACGGACTACCTAAGACCACTATGGCTTGGGTCTCCAAATCTAATTAATTTCTTGTGACTCGTGCAAGGACATCCGAAGGGTACTATCTTTAATCGTTGGTAGGTAGATAGTGGATGCTCCCAGCACATGACAGGTAACATGGCCCTGCTTCAAGATGTGAAACCATTTAGAGGCGGCTATGTGGACTTTGCTGGAGAGAAAGGCGGTAGTATCACGTGTTAATGAGTGGTTTCAAATGGTTGTGTCAGCTTCGACAACGTCAACTACTGCGAGCAGCTGAAGCATAACATGTTGAGTGTCTCCCAGATGTGCGCCAAGGAGTACTCCGTATGTTTGACAAGACTGAATGCATGATTCTCAAACCTGGCTTTGAGGTTCCTGAAGACTGGATTCTGATGCGTGCGCCAAGAACGAATGATACCTCTCAGATCGACATGAGTGTGGCGAAAACCACATCTTCAGTTGCTACTTGTTTGCTTACCAAAGCAACAGAGCTTGACTCTATCTTGTGACATAGGAAAATCGGACACATTTCTTATCGAAAAATGAATCATCTTGTCCGAAACGGTTTGGTAACCGGTGTTCCTAAGATGAGATTTACCGTTGCAGATGACTGTATACCTTGTAAAAAGGGCAAACAGCAACGGAAGTCTCACAAGCCCAAGCTCCAAAACTCCATCGAAACCCCTTTGGAGCTATTACATATGGATCAGTTTGGCCCCATAAGTATCAGGAGTATTGGAGGTAAGTCATACTGTCTAGTTGTAACTGATGATTTCTCACGTTTTTCTTGGGTGCATTTTTTAGGTACAAAGGATGAAACTGATGACATTCTTCAATACCTGATCCTGAGCTTGGAATCTCTTTACAAGTTGAAGGTTAGAAGAATAAGGAGTGATAACGGAACTGAATTCAAGAATAATTTGATGGAACTTTTCTGTCTCAATAAGGGGATCCGTCACGATTTTAGTGCCCTGTACACACCTCAGCAGAATGGAGTTGCAGAACGAAAGAACAGAACCTTGATTGAGACTGCAAGGACAATGCTGTCAGATGCAAAGCTTCCT
This sequence comes from Smallanthus sonchifolius, assembly GCA_023525975.1. Lineage (NCBI taxonomy): Eukaryota > Viridiplantae > Streptophyta > Magnoliopsida > Asterales > Asteraceae > Smallanthus > Smallanthus sonchifolius. The sequence goes on from CM042033.1 coordinate 20,085,686, forward strand.
GTCACTTTCTGGGCAGAAGCAGTTAATACAGCTTATCACGTCTTGAACAGAGTTCTGGTTGTGAAGAGGCACAACAAGACTTGCTATGAGTTGATCAACAATCGACCTCCCAATCTTGACTATCTAGTACCTTTTGGTAGTCCCTGTTCCTTATTGCTACAATACAAAGACCGAAAGTCTAAGTTTCATGCAAAAGCGGTGGAAGGCATCTTCTTAGGATATGTTGCCAACTCGCGTTGCAAGAGAGTGTACAATATAGGAACTCGTACTGTCAAGGAATGGTTTGAAGTGGATTGTAATAAACACAACATTGCACCAGAACCAACTGGTCCAGCTTGGGGTTTTGATTATGATGCGCTATTCAAATCTTTCAACCTTCCTGATTTGTCTGCCGATGATGCCGTAAATGTGTATGAATTATTTGGTGGCGGTGATGACTCCAGTTTCTACGCCCGTGCAACTGTAACGATTGTAACTCTCGATTCCAATGCTGCATCTGCATCTGGAACCCATGATAGTAATAACATTGAAGGTGTTCATGTTGACGGAAATGACGCTCAAGCTAATCCTAAAACTCGTGTAGGGAATGAAGCTCCAGTTGATCCAATCAACATTGAATCTTCTTCTTCTGGAACACAGGATATGGGGGAGTTGAGCACGAACCTCGATTCTGAAATTCAGGAACCAGATATACCAGAGACGAGAATGCATAAGAATCATCCAATTGATAACATTATTGGTGATCCTCTTGCTGGTGTTCAAACTTGTCATAGAACCATTGCTGAGAACACTAGTTACTCTGAGATACTTGACACTGGTGTTATGGAAACATGTTTGCATGCTGCATTCGTGTCCCAGTTAGAGCCGAAGAATGTGAAGGAGGCTCTCGCTGACAACTGCTAGATTGAGGCGATGCAAGAAGAACTGTCTCAATTCCAAAAGTTGCATGTGTGGGATTTGGTTGACTTGCCAAGAGGCGTACAACCAATTGGAACTAGATGGGTGTTCAAGTGTAAGACGGATGATCGTCATGTCGTAGTGAAGAATAAAGCAAGGTTGGTTATTCAAGGTTTTTATCAACAAGAGGGCTTGGATTACACAAAAGTATATGCCCCAGTTGCTAGACTTGAGGCCATTTGACTGTTTCTAGCTTATGCCTCCTATGTCGGTTTTAAGGTCTATCAACTTGATGTGAAGAGTTCTTTCATGTATGGAAAAGTTCATGAAGAGATCTATGTCACTCAACCTCCCGGCTTTGAAGATCCGCATAATATCAATAAAGTGTATAAGCTCGACAAAGCACTTTATGGTCTTCATCAAGAACCTCGGGCATGGTATGAGACGTTATCAAAACATCTACTGTCAAATGGATTCGACCATGGACAGATTGACTCGACCCTCTTCATTCGGAAAGCAGGAGGTGATATTCTTCTTGTACAAGTGCATGTCGACGACATTATCTTTGGGTCTACAAATGAAGAGATGTGTAGGGAATTCGAACAGGTGATGAAGTCCAAGTTTGAGATGAGTAACATGGGTGAATTGTCGTTCTTCCTGAGTCTGCAAGTCAGTCAAAGAGAGGATGGCATTTATCTACATCAAACTAAGTATGTGCAGGACATCTTGTCAAAATACAAGATGAATGATAGCAGTACTTATGGCACATCTATCCCCGTCAATCATGGTCTACATCCAGACAAAGATGGAAAGGATGTGGATTGCAAATTGTACCGTGGGATGATCGGATCTCTTATGTATCTCACAGCTTCAAGGCCCGACATAATGTTTGCTGTATGCTTGTGCTCAAGGTTTCAGTCACAACCGAAGGAGTCTCATATGATAGCTGTCAAGAGGATTTTCAGATACTTGAAAGGGAAACCTCAATTGGGTCTTTGGTACTCAAAGCAGCAGTCATTTCACTTCAAAGCCTATACTGATTCAGACTATGGCGGTTGTAACCTTGATAGAGAGTCAACTTCTGGTGGATGTCAATTTTTGCGAGACAGACTGGTTTCATGGCAGTGTAAGAAGCAGTCAACGGTTTTTGTCTCAACATGTGAAGCAGATTACATTGCTGCAGCTAGCGGTTGTTTTCAGATATTGTGGATTCATCAGCAATTGAGAGACTACGGCTTAAACTTCACTGGAACTCCACTGTTCATTGACAACAATGCCACCATGTCCAACATAAACAACCCGGTGAAACATTCCAAAACTAAACATATTGAAATTTGCCATCATTTCATCCATGATTGTGCTGAAAAGCATCTCATTGAACTTGTAAAGGTTCACACGGATGACAACTTTGCTGACCTTTTCACTAAGGCGTTTGATCGAACCTGCTTTGAACATCTTGTCAACTTGATAGGAATGTTCAATCCAGAGTGAAAATTTGTTTTTCTTAAATCAATTCAATTCCTGAAAGTTAAAGTTTATATCTTTTAAGTTTTCTGTATAGTTCTTTTAATTTTCAAATATTTTACAAAATCCAAACAAAATAGAAAATGGAGAAAATTTCAAAGTTATTTGAAGAAAAGAGGAAATGATAGTACATCAGAAATGATCTAGACGCCATAGACTGCATGTATGGGAAATGATTGCGTCATGCTTACTTGATTGCTTAAATTGTTGTGTTTTTAATATGCTTATTTACAAGTTATTTGAATTGTCAGTAGGCTGTAGGCGTCTTTTAATCACTAGTAATGTGGAAACTAAATCTAGACTACAACTTTGATTTGAACCCATGTATGCATGTGTACGTGTGTAAAAGAATACAAAAAGATCATTATCAGATAAAGGATGTAAGATTTTAGCAAATATTTTCTTAAGAGACCAGTTTCGGGTTATGTCTTTAGCACAATTTATCGGTTCACTTCACTGCCCATAATCACAAGTATGCAATGGGAAGTTGGGCCAAGATATGTCTTAACATCAACCGTTAAGCTTATATTCATCCTTGAATCGTACCTGATTCATTGAAATCAAATCCAAATAAAAGTTGGATCACCTTACCTAAATCCTCAGACCCCATATCTATTAACCTGAATCATCATATGATATTCATAGAAGAAAATCCAATCAAACCAAGACATCTGAATCACTCGATTCTGAATCTTATGATTCTTGATAATCCTTATGGATTCTGCTTGATTTTTTCGGTGCTAAACGATGTAACTTCATTATGGAGATTTGAAAATCTTTGGGAAAATCTTAGATGCCTTGAGATAGTGCAATTTACATTTCTGTAGCATATCAGTGGGGTACACGTTGTATATCTTAAAATTAATACCTTAACACACAAGAACGTGATACAAAGATGCTTATGGTTTCAAATCTTATAATATTTTCAACTTGAATTACTTGTTTATGTGCTTATTACGTATGAATAAATTGTAATCCATGACATGATCCCATATTCTTTGACGTTTTATCTTGTATCGTTTTTGCTATAGTTTATCCTGATATGATCCTCTACTCGTGTCTTTGAACAAAAATAGTGTGTGTGTGTGTATACTTGTATATCTCTATCTAGAAAAGATCAAAAATATTTTAAGTTTGTGTATAGTTCAATTTTAATCAGAAAAGGCAAAAATATTTGTGTTTAACCTTCGTGAATTGACTTTGAATCCTCTTGATTGAATGTGCATATCATGTTCGTTATTTGACTTTGACTTCTTCATAATTTGAGTTGAAAATTGACTTCACATAAGTCTCTGCGTACTACTCAAGTGCGCAACGGTTAAACCCTGCGTACTTATCCTGTATGCAAGAATTAAGTCATGCGTACTTAGTAAGTACGCAGGAGTTAAGTCCTGCGCACTTAATAAGTACGCACGACTGTTATGGTCCGGTATATAAACAGGTGTAAAATTTTTTTATCTAAGTTTCATCTCATTCAATCGTTTTAACACTGTTTGCATCCTCTGCTCGATTTCACTCAAAAATTTCATGTGTTTCTAATCCAATTTTTCATCCTGATCATTGTTTCATCTTCACCTTACTAACATTTGGTGAGAATCTTGGTCTATTTCATCCGCAAAATCTCTTATTGAGGGCCGATTTCTTGATTTTTGAGATTAGGGTTTTGGTGTTGAAATTTAAACTGGTTTTAGGTGTTGTTTAAGTGAAATTAAGCCCTAAAACTAGTTTATGTTCATCAATTGAAGTTCTAGCATGCTAAATTCGTACTTAACTGCTTTTGATTTTGGGTTTGACCCCTTGGTGTCTGTGGTTTTGCGTCGGACCGAGCTTAGGTCAAAATGACATAGTCCATGCTTGTCCATGCTTGCGTCGGTTTCACGAAGCTCAAATTTGACATAGTCGTCTTTGAGCTCACGGATTTTGATCTTGGGGAACCTCTGGTCACTGAGCTCAAATTTGACATAGTTGTCCTTGAGCTCACGGATTTTGACCTTGGGGAACCTCTAATACGACGTTGTTAGACAAATACTATTTGCATACAAATGATAGAGACTGAAGACAACTCCAGAGCTGCTGTCAAGGGGGAGTTTGTTGAAGCAATTCTTGTGAAAATCACTCTGAAGCTGTTTACTCTAAAGCTGTGTAGACATCTCCAGAGCTGCTGTCAAGGGGGAGTTTGTTGAAGCAATTCTTGTGACAAGCACTCTGAAGATTTTTTTTACTTATGTATTGTCCATATGTATTTGTATTTTTATATCAACATCTGTATGTATTGGTTTATCGAGTTTGTAATCATGTTCGTAGGTACTTGTCGTTGTATTCGTCTTTGTTAAGTGTTGTGCGCACTTAACAAGTGCGCAGGTTGCTCAACCTGCGTACTTAGCAAGTACGCACGAACATTGTCTGCGTACTTGCTAAGTACGCAGGAACAAAGCCCTGCGCACTTAACAAGTACGTAGGCAACATGTCTAGTATAAATAGGCTAAGTTAACAGAAGTTATGTACGCAGACATTTGAACACAGTAGTATTCTCTCTGTAACCTTCAAGTTTATAATAGACGGATTTTGAAAGTGATTTCGTTGTCGGTTTACTTTGTGTTGCTTGATTCTGCACCTAGTCACGGGCATTCCGCACCCGGTCCGACTAGTCACACACCCAAACGTAACGATCCGAGACTCCCGGGGACCTACAAGTGGTATCAGAGCTTTGCTCTTGATTTCGACAATCATTCTGAAGTTGTTTACTCTAAAGCGGTGTAGACATCTCCAGAGCTGCTGTCAAGGGGGAGTTTGTTGAAGCAATTCTTGTGACAAGCACTCTGAAGATTGTTTTTACTTATGTATTGTCCTTATGTATTTGTATTTGTATTTGTATATCAGCATCTGTATGTATTGGTTTATCGAGTTGTAATCATGTTCGTAGGTACTTGTCGTTGTATTCGTCTTTGTTAAGTGTTGTGCGCACTTAACAAGTGTGCAGGTTGCTCAACCTACGTACTTAGCAAGTACGCAAGAACATTGTGTGCGTACTTGCTGAGTACGCAGGAACAAAGCCCTGCATACTTAACAAGTACGCAGACAACATGTCTAGTATAAATAGGCTAGGTTAACAGAAGTTATGTACGCAGACATTTGCACTCAGTAGTATCTCTCTGTAACCTTCAAGTTTATAATACACGGATTTTGAAAGTGATTTCGTTGTCGGTTTACTCTGTGTTGCTTGATTCTCCACCTAGTCACGGGCATTCCGCACCCGGTCCGACTAGTCACACACCCACATGTAACGATCCGAGACACCCGGGGACCTACAAGACTTGGTGATTTTCTAAACAACATTATGTAATATTGTTAACTTGTTTAACTTTTATGGTATCCAAATTATGGTTTTGTATGTTTTCTTTAATGATAACCAACTTCAGTTATCACCACACGCTTAATTTCCACTGTATATTTTGAGGTGTGACAGCTAACTAGGGGGTACTGTTTTAGGGTAGGTAAAAGAAAAAGAAAAGGCTAAAGAAAATGGGTAAATTCTAATGCCTCGATCATTTTTATGGATTCTTTTAGTCCATGATCTTGAAATTTATATTTTACACAAGTTCTAACTTGCAAAACAATAATTAGCAGACACTCTATCAAACGAAATGAGCATGTGAAATATGTAATAATCAAGGGCGTCAAAAACTTGATGTGTTTGTGTGATGATTCTCAGATAGGCTCAAATTCTCTCATGAAATGGAAGGTAAAGGATAATCAAGTAAAAACGTGCATAAATTTATTTCTTTCTTTTTCTTGTGCTTTATAATCTTCCCTATTTGTTTCCTTGATTCACTTCAATGGTATTTCAAATTGATATTTTTATAAGCATGTTTATGCCAAATGATTTTTAAGACTATTGCTTTTAAATTATTCAAAAAGCTGTCATGCTTACAGATCATTTTTGAGAATGTTTTAATTCATATATATATATATATATATATATATATATATATATATATATATATATATATATATATATATATATATATATATTTCATCTCATAGATCGGGTAATTAAGAATCATGCATTTGTAAGACTCGGGACAAAATTAGGCAACCAATTTATCAGTGGGGTTCCACCCCACACTTAGTTTCTGACAATATAGATGTCTGCAATATGATATATGTCTTACATAATAAGAGTGTGGTGAAACTAATACTCCCCTGATGAGACGTCATCACCATGTATATTGTCGATTCCACAACTGCCTAAAACATGTTCTAAAGCACAAAACCAAAACCTGTATTTCCCTGTTTTGCTATGTAATGCTCAAAATATAAAATAAGTACTGAAAATAAAGAAAATTAAACTACTATTCGCCAACTAGGGCGGCCGAAAGTGGTGGTGGTGCCACCATATCAACGGTTATCTACGTAACCGATAAAAAAACCATGAGTGTCAATGTATCCAAATCATCCAGCAAGTGTTTGGGGGTGAGGGTTTTGAGGAAATGAACATCATGTCCCAATTTAACACCTGAATGCACAGAGCCCAATGCACGGTCGTGCATTGCCCCTGCCTAACCAACTTTGACCTTTTTTTTTTATAGGAAATAAGAAGAAAATAAAATTTAAACACGTAAAAACCGTCCGAAAACGTTACGCCTAAAATGAAAATTTTTGCTTTCGAATGGCGGTACTTATGTTTTTTTTTTCTTAACAAAATTTTCGCGGTCACGATTCCTTGAAAACTCCTTCAAAGATAGATTAGTTAACACAAGCACCAAAATAAAAATAAAAGGAAAATAAAGTTGAAAATGAAAATAAAGAGAAAATAGAAATAGTCAGTCCAACGACTAAGATCTTTCACAGAATTACCGTGTCCCCGCAACGGCGCCAAAAACTTGATAGCGTGTTTTTAGTGTAAAATATATTCCGTTTAGAGTTACACAACCAGGTTTTAAATTTATAAATTAAACTGATAAATACTTCAATTAAACACGCACACAATAGGCAAGTGTACCTATCGCAAAGTAGTATAGTCTGGGTAACAACCAAGTATCGAACCATGGACACGGATGCCCTACTCAACCATCGCTATTGTCTGACTAGGATAATAAGTTGGAACATGGGTTTTGTTTAAAAGAAAGTAGAAATTATAAGAAATGTAATTAGAAATATTATACCGTTTAAGATGTTACTCTGGTTGTTATCACTTGTTAATTAACGTTATAATTTTAGTAAGGTTGGTCATAGTTACTAGTACTAACCCTTTCGATGGGGGAGCTAGTATTTCGTAACGGAAGAGTGGATACGGTCGGCCAACTATTCCTAATAAATCTCGGGACCCTAAACGGGGTCTCAAGTCCGTCGGCTATCCCGTGATTCATTATTCGGACTAAGATTATCCTTTGACTGACGTATGTCATGTCATGTAACTTATTTTGGTAAGTCAGAATGCGCAACTTACTCCAAATGTACTTTATGAATGCTCGGACCTAACAAATTACATTCTTAAAATAGTTGTTTTTACTTATAAATTCATTTAAATAAATAAAACTTTCATTCTTAAGATCAAGCCCCATGGCTCTCGCTAGAAGTCCTCTACAAGCTAGCACAAGAGAAGTAAAGAAATACTGACACGTTTCATAAGGTCCGGTCAGGACTCGAATGACCCGTTGAATACCCAAACCTCCAATTAACCCATAATAATAAATCAATCCTAACTCGGCCGTTGCTAGCACCAAGATTTCTATATAGACCGTACAAACTCGAATAAGCTTCTCAAACAAGAAGTCTCGCTTAAGTGACTTACAAGATTTAAGATTATTAAGTTGGTTTAAAGATCACTTATTCTTGTCTTTTTAAGATAAATCATAAGAAAGACTTTAAGAACATAACATACTAAAAAAACTTCGTTAATTAATTAAAGTTCAACTAACCCGAGCAACGCAAGAGGACTGGCCAAGAATGAACATACAAGTGACTCCACTAACCCTTAAACAATGTGTGGAAGTGTTCCAACACCAAGGGAGAGTGGATATAAGTCACCTCTTGTTTATTCGAACAAGAAGAATCATTTCATATTACAAGACTTAGAAAAGGAAAATAAACAAAGAAAAGCTAAAACGGACCAAAAACGAGAGAGGTTCGTCTCTAACAAAGCACTAGGGCCTTCACAACCCTTGGTCTTGGACCTCTAAAACTTTAGAATAAGCTTACTATTTATAGGCTAAGATTTGGGCAGCGCACGGGCGTGCAAAGTACCATTTTCTTTCACGTGCGGAATCTGGCAGCTTTACAGAGGATAGGAGAGCATTTTGGGGTTTGCAAGGCAATGCAATACCGTGCATTGCCTTATTTTGCTCCCTGTTGTCTTTTTGACCTCCAGCTTTGACTTCTTGGGTCCAGGTTCGTTCAATTGATTTCCGGATGCTGATTTCTCCTTAATTTTGAGTGATTTCTTTATGTTTTTGTGCATCAAGGGTAATTATCCTATTGTGACATAATTGAATAGATTAAGTATCAATTCTTATCATATTATGTTCAATTGTGATGAATATGAGGATAATTATGCGTGCAAAATATGTATAATTTACGTCATATCAGCCGACGATTGAGGGGAGGTCGGCGATTGAGGAGACGCCGGTGGCGAGGATGAAGCAATGGTGGGAGGCAGGAGGTCGCGATGTTTTTAGGGTTTGTATCAAGCGATCATAATACGCGCTGAAACCATAATGGTTTATGGTAATTCTGTCTGTATTCCACTTGTCATGAATAATACAATGAGCCCTATATATACAAAACATATTTACACTTGAATACCCTTAAGAATACAAAATAACGCATTTGTATAACTATCCGCTAATACCTATGTGGTATCGGTACGGCGTATGGATGTTCAGTCTGGTCTTGTCGATGATACCGTTGGTGAACAGTCCTTTCCAACCGCTCTCTTCCCCATTAGTTAAAAATAATAATAAGTAAGTTAACTTTAAAAACCTACAAATACTCATTTAACGTTTATAATTTTAATACCGATCTTACATCAATTTTCATCATCCATACATCTTTCCATACCTCAATCATATTTCTAAAAATATCTCCATCATCCAACGAGCCTATGTGCAAAAAAAATAAGGGTAAAAACCATAGCAGCAAGTCGATTTCTTAGGATATTCCATAGTTTTATCCATTCCAAACGCCAATCTTTTTTACACCCCAATTTCAATATCAATCCCAACTTCCAAATTTTCCGGTTCAACAAGCGTACAACGATTTCTGACTATCACAACCGTTTCTTCCAAAGATCCAAAACCCTTATTTTGCGTACGGTGACCAACCCGATGAAGATAGAGTTGACACCCAAAACCATTCTGACGACTCCCCGCCAATGAAGACATCTAAAGGCGGTTCTAGTAGGAAGAAGCCAAGGGCATGGAATAACACCGAAGAAACCGCATTAGCGAAGTTTTGGGTCCACATCTTTGAAGACCCATTTAACGGAAATCAACAAAGATCGGATGTGTTATTGTTTAACACGCAACTCGACTCCTAAGGGGGATCTAGGATCCATTCTTGTGTCTAATCTTCTGCTACTTATAAAATAAAAAAAATATACACGTGAAATCATAAATGGACGGTCAAAACATGATCGACCGTATGTTCATCCATGAGCCAATCTTCAAGACTACACAATTCAACATGGACAGAAGACCACGGTCAATACTATAGTCGGACCTTGTATGATCGTGTCGTCTCTGTATCAATCTTAATATTCAACCAATGTGCTTCAAGTCGCATTAAAATACTTGTTGCCAACAATGAAGTATGAATATATCTCAAGAGTATTATTAAGTTAATTTTTAATATAAACCTAAAATTTTTTATGGTAACTTTTATAAAAACTCATGAGTCAAAATTTGTGTGGATGAATCTTCTTAAAGAGACAACTTTCAAATTGAAACCAAGTTTTTTCATACTAATAAGCCATTAGTTGATTGATAAGGGAAAAGACAAAACACAAATTTTGTTGTGTAAAAAGGTACATATCTCGAGACAATTTCAAATTTATGCCTATGACTTTTTTTTAAGAAATAAGTCACATGAATGAAGTAAATATTGAGAACAACACATTTATATTTGAAAGATAAATAGTGATCATAATGCTCAGACCATAGCATTGACCGTCGGACCACTATGGAACTTCTTGTCTTTCTCCTCTTTGGCTATATTAACAAACCTCCTCTATACCATTTGAATTATGTCTTGCGTTATATAAAATACACACTAAAACTTTCACGCTGTTGAGCATATTCATTGATACACATCAAACCTCAAGATCAACAAAAGCAAGAGAAGAATATAGAGATCTCATTAGTAAGTTTAGATTAGAATATACACTACACCACTCTTGTAATCCTCTTGTTTTGGTGATCCTTACTGATGTGTCGTGTGGGGTATATAAAATTGTGTTAGATTTCCACACTAGATCTGGTTTTAAAATTTTATAAAAGAGCAAATTACAAGTTACGTCCTTTAAATATTATCTAAATTTAAGTATACATCCTTTAACTAAAGAAATTACAGAAAACGTCTTTTATGTTTAAAAAACCTTACACGTTACGTCTTTTAGCCTAACGACCGTTAAGTCAAGTCATGTGCAAAGCACATGAGGGTATTTTGGTCTTTTAACCGTAAAAGGACTATTTCTGTAAACCCTCATTCATAGAAACAAATTACAAGAATAATCCCTTTATGTGTGAAAGCCCCAAAATACCCTCATGTGCATCGCACGTGACCAGACTTAACTGTAAAATTTAACGATCGTTAGGCCAAAGAACGTAACGTGCAAGGTTTTTTAAACATAAAGGATGTTTTCTATAATTTCCTTAGTTAAAGGACGTATACTAAAATTTAGGTAATACTTAAAGGACGTAATTTATAATTTGCTCTTTATAAAATGATGAGTAAATTACATGAAAGGTCCCTGTGGTTTATCATTGTTTTTGGATTTGCTCCCCAAGTATGAGAAACTACATGTTTCCTCCCGTGGTATGTAAACTTGTAACATAATAGGTCCCTATAATGGATGTCAGTTAACTTTTCTATCATTCTTTTTTTTGAAAATAACCAAAATACCCTTGTGTTAAATAATCAAAAAGAAAATAAAAAATATAAAGAATGAGACCCACCAAACCCAAACACATTTCATATTCTTCTTCTTCTTCCTTTGTCCTCCAAATGTTGGGAGAACAAGACATTTCTATGGTCAGCAGAAAATCATATTATATATATGACACCTTATTCACGAAAATCACAGCTTACACAAACCATTTCTCTCCAATTTTCATACACCAAAAATCTCCATGGCAGTTCTATCCGAAAAAGATTCATCAAATACATACACAGAAACCATACAAGAAATCATGGAAACATATAAATCACTTCCACCAAGACCAACAATTGAAGAGGTTGAAGCAGCCATATCCGTCATCAAAACAGTGAACATTGAAGAAAAACATATACTTGATGAAATCTCCACACAACTATGCCCAAAATATATCCCACCAGCGCTTTTCTTATGTCCTTCAAAAGGTCAGGCAAACCATGGTCTTGTTTCAGAGCCAACAACAAAGGAAAGAAGCTCATATTGTTGACTTTGACCAGATTTATCAGACCTTTGATGAGTTGATACAGAGAGCTTCCAAGTGTGTTTCTGGAGATACCCAGTTGGATAAAGAAGATGATTTGAAATTCCCAGTTGCTAATTTTGAAAAAGAAGTTGTGATCACTGATGAAAGCTTGTTGAATTCAAGAAAGATCAATAAAAATTTGGGTGGGTCATGATTTCTCGGGTATCGAAGGGGACAATGATATCGCAAATGGTTGGTCATGATTTTCTAGCTAAAGAAGGCCTTCCATCTCACCGATCGGGAATATGTTTTTCGATTGTCTCCTCCGGCGGTGGGATGTGTTGGTGGTGGCGGGTTGTCTTGTTCACCTAACATTTGGAGGAAAAAGGTCGAAGAAGAAGAATATGAAATGGGTTTGGGTTTGGTGGGTCCTATTTTTTATACTTTTTATTTTTTTATTATTTAACACAGGGGTATTTTGGTCATTTTAAAAAAATTGACAGAAAAGTTAACTGACATCCATTATAGGGACCTATTATGTTACAAGTTAACATACCACGAGGAGGAAGCATGTAGTTTCTCATACATGGGGAGCAAATCCAAAACACTGACAAAATCACAGGACCTTTCATGTAATTTACTCTAAAATGATTAATACGTTGACCCAACTACACACAATAAGAAAGTGTACCTATCATGTATTAGTATAGTCTCGATAAGAATCAAGTATCGAACTAATGAACACAGTGACTCTCAGTACTCAATTTTGTCATTGTTTAGTCAAATAATAAAGGGAGTGGTTTTGTGAGAATAAAAATGCAAATATAAAAGTAAGCATGCAATTACATGAGGCAAGAGGTTGAATAATAATCAATCCAAACGGTATATCACTCGGGGCTAGAATCCACTTGATAGTAAATCGTTATTTTAGAGATAGGAGAATGGTGTGGCCAAGAGATAAGGTAGGAACAGCTCCCGTTAGGGTTACCAATTCCTATGGCTGGTTAGAAAGCTAGAATGCATAGCCACCTTGAGCCATGAAATGAGGCCTTAATAAAATTGGCTCCCAGGTAGAGTTAGCATCTCATATGACTTGTTAGAAAGCTAGAATGATATGACACGCTAGTCACCTCGAAGTCATACAATGAAGAATTAATATGAGAGTGTAGAAGTGGCTCCTGTTAGGGTTACCAGATCATATGACTCTTCGAAAAGTTAGACTGATATGACAGCTAACCACCAAAAATCATGCTTTTGAAGACCAAATATATGACTGATTTATGTTTTCGTAATAAAATGGAATGACTCCTAGTTAGGGTTTTCATGGCCCTCAACCTATTGGAAAGCTAGAATGATCTGACATGCTAGCCACCACAAGGTCAGAATAAAGACATCCAACTATGATAAAATTTAAAGGTGAAACTTCCACCTCAAGCTTCAACACTTCAATTCTCCAGCTAAGAGTCATTTGATGTGAAGACAAAAAAATAGAAGAAAATCGATACAAAACACAAGGTTTGCTTAAAACTCAAATGCTTTGAATGAATACCTAACCCAAACTACCAAGAGTTCAAACCTTTACCCACCATTTCTACTGTAGCATCAAAGACTTGTACAAAGACGTACAACTTTGAATAAATGATTAAATAACAGTTTTTCAACATGTATTATTTAAAAGACACACAAGATTATAAACTCTTTTAAGCAAACACCAAATACTCACATTCATAAAGAATGATCATAGTTAAGAATAACAAATACATAAACACACCATTTTACTAAATTAAAATATTAATTTACACCAAGTTTTATTTTCACCCAAGTGATACAAGAAAACTAGTCACAAGTGGCCATACAAATGAATGCACAAACACTTGTTGATACAAGAATCATGGGATGAAAAGAGGTAATCAAACTAAAGACAAGTGTAGTGAGAATAATATGCTTCGTGATCTTAGATGGGATTAATGTAGCTATCTCTACTCTCAAGTTGGAGGAAACCTGTAGGATTCTCTCCTCTAAGTTGCTTTAAAAATGAAGTGGCTACAACTTGCGTTTATAGGCCGAAAAAGGCCATGCATACGGACGCACGATCGTTCCATTTTCTTTGGAAACGGCTTTCTTTTGTACGTATAACAACTTTTTTCTGCTAGGTTTGTTACGGACGCAATACCGTGTACAAGGACGCACGACCGTGCATAGGCGCTGATAACACGGGGCGTGCTTCCATACTTAGTTTTTATGACCATCTTTAACGGGGCACATGCGTGCTTGGCCAGACACGGTCGTGTTTGACTTCTGACTTTCATATATCTTCGTTTTCTTTGACATTTTCTTCCATTTTAGCCCGAGAAGGCAAATAACCTACATTTTCTCAAAGGAACCAATTAAGTACTAATTCCAGTGCAATTTCCCAAAAAATCAGTCAATAATATGAATGATTATGCACGTAAAATATGTATAAATGGTGGTACATCACCTACCGATTTCAAAATAAGGGAGAAGCTAAGGTCATCTCTACTTTAGAGAAAAGAGTTTTGGGTGATCACTACTCATGTTAGTGAGAAGATTATACCGGTGATTACAACCAAAGAGACGCTTTATTGATAGTATAGATAACACTTGATCGAGGATCAATGGGTGAACCTACAGTGAAGTGGTTAACCTTCACCGGAACCACTATAAATCATGGTGTTCATATAGTGATATCTTTTTGCTCACATCTCTCATTTCAATTTCTCTCATTATTGACACTCTGCTCCAAAAGAAATCCATCAAGTTAAAAAAAATTAGAACCTACTCAACCCCCTTCTAAGTTTTAAAAATCGGTATCGGAAAACTTGCTCTTATTTCTTATTAAAGAAAATTATTTTTTCACGAAAAAGTCTTATAAAAAATATTGAGAGTTTCATCCTCGACTCATACTAACTATGGAGTGGGGTGTTCTATGGTGAGACCAACATTGCTTAAAGAAGAGGGATTTTGCTTTTGGAAACAAATATTTCAAACATATGCGAATGGTAAGGATATAGATTTATGTGATATTGTTAAAAATGGAGACTATGTTCTACAAAACTTTTATGAAAAAGATAAATTTTCAAAAATATTCATAAAGAAAAAACTTTCTGTTCTTGTGACAATTCAGGTTTTACATCATCTTTAATAAAAGACTTTTGGTTATTGGAAAGGTTGTTCTAAGCAATCTAGTATATTTATTGGAGCCACTACCCACACCATCTCAAATCTTTAGTGATATATCAATGGACTTTGTTAGTGTACTACGTAAGTCTTGTTGGAAATTTTGGGTGAAAACATGTGGTTTTCACTAAGTTACAAAAATATTTTTTTGTCAACTTTGGGCAGAAATAAATATATGCAAACGATGTAATTTTGCGTATTTTTTATGGGTTTGTGTTGTATGTTGTGAGGGCTTCGCAACGAACAAAACCGCGTCCAAAACAGAGCTAAGATAAATGAGATATCCATGCTCAAAGTTGGGTGTTTATGGTTGTGTAAAGCTGGAGGCAATCTTGGAGTGTTACATTAGTGGGAGCATCCTAAGGAGTTTGTTTCCTTTAAGTTAAACACTAGTGGGACCCTATAAGCACCAAGACTCGCACTCGCAGACACTCGCGCGCAGCGTGGGCGTTGGGTGTAATGTGACATTTTGATGGCGCACTTGGCACAATCGCGTCGTAGTGAGACGCTTGAGAGCCGCCTGTTAAGCATGACCAGCACACTCAGGAGAGCCATTCTACACAGGAGGAGGAAACTGGTCAGTATAACCAGTTCACTTAGGAGAGCCAAGTCTACTTCGGAATAGGAAACTGGTCAGCATGACTAGTTCACTCAAGAAGGCCATTCTACTCAGGAGGAGGAAATCTAGTTAGCATGAACAGTTACTCCCAAATAACAAGTTCAGTTCCACAGCTTCTATTACACAGAATCTTGAAACAGAGGTCAGTTACGAGTTGGAGAATTAAAACAGAATAAAATGCATTGAAGACGTTCAATGCAAATTATTTTCGTTTTAATTCTTTTGAACTGTTTCGACTTTGTTCCCCCTATAAATACCAAGGTGCTCCACGGTTGATAAACACACTAGAAACACCAAGACATTCTAAACACAGACTAGCAAGCTTCTGTCCTTCCTACTCTTCTCTCTCAAGGAATTCTTTCAGGTGCTAGGTCCTACCCGACAGTACATACTGCTTCGGCTGTTGTACCCTGAGAAACAAACAAGTTCTCTTGGGAGACTCGAAATTTGTTTTAAGGGACTGGTATTGAATACAAATCCTTAGTCGCAAATCTCTGTTTCTTCCCCATTCTTTGTAATTTCTATTTATTTCAGTTGTATTTTGTATTGTAATTTATTGCTTTATTTCCTTTCTGTATTGTAATTAGAATTAGTGAAATTGTTTTTATTATTTTGTACGAACGGGTTCCTACAAGTCTCACGATAAGGACATTATTTTTGTGATTATGGATTGCTTTTCAAAGTATGCACATTTCATACTAAAAATGTCCCATCTAATTAATGTAGTCTAAGTTACACAACGGTTACTATAGTAAATCGTGATCTTCAATTTATGAGTCGATTATGAAGGGAATTCAAGAGGTTGCAAGGGGTCCAATTGGCCTATTCAATTGCTTAACACCCACAAAGTAGTCGATAAACAGAAGTTCTTAATAGATGTTTGGAATCATACCTGATATGTATGACAATGAATGTCCCAACTCGGTGGACCAAGTGGATAACCCATGATGAATGGTGGTACAACATCACCTTTCATTCAACAATTAACATGTCCCCTTTTGAAGCACTGTATAGCTATCCACCCATACACTCATCTATTTCATTCCAAATGTCACTAATGTTGCAACAGTTGAAACACTCCATAAGGATAGAGAAGACATGATTCAAAGCGTAAAACTTTGATTGCAAAGAGCAAGGACACGTATGAAGCAATTCACGGATGCTAAAAGATCATAGAGGCAATTTGATGTAGGTGCCTGGGTATACCAGAAACTTCATCCTGTATAGAACTCAATGCGCACAAAATAAGCATTCCAAAATCGGTCCCAAGTATTTCGAGCCATTCTTGGTGATAGAGAAGATTAGGCAAGTTGCTTACAAGTTAGGTCTTCCCTCTAAGGCACAATTGCATCCAATGTTTCATGTCTCATTACCCATAGCAGCTTATGGTAGCCACCCCAGTTTTGTCTCTTCCAACGAATCCTCGTTTGTTGTTGAAACCCCGAGCTATTATGGATCCACGTCTTATTCGTGAAGGAGATAAGGAAGTCACTCAAGTTTTGGTCCATCGGCAACGCTTACCACTTTCAGAAGCTACGTGGCAGTTTTTAGAAGAATTTACTCTTCATTATCCTCATTTCATTTCTTGAGGACAAGAAAGTTTAAAGGAGGGGAGAGTTTAAATAGTTTGTAAAACTAGAGGGGCTAAAATTGTAACAATTATATTCCTAGAGGACCATTTTATTAGCATATTAACAAGGATATATCGTATATATATATATATATTTTGTATAGAATTGCTTAGTTGAGTATTCTAGAGGGGTATCATGTGTATTTTATATAGTTATAAATAGGGGTCTTGTAGATGCCATAGGATTGCAATGGATCTATGGTACTCTCTCAGGCGATTTTCTATCCCGGGTTTTGGAAACAAACATCACCGCTCATGCAGCATGGGTCAAGATACAAGAATTTTTTCTAAGTAACAAAGGTTCCCGCGCTGCAGCACTAGAACACGAGTTCACAAACCTGACTTTGACAGGATCATCGTCCATGGACGAGTACTGCCAGAAACTTAAAGATTTGGTAGAACAGTTGTTTGATGTAGACAATCCGGTCAGTGAATCACACCTCTTTCTTCAGCTGGTTCGTGGTCTGCCACCCAAATACGACACTGTGGCATCCTTTATCAACCAAAGCACCCCTAAATGGGATGTTGCTCGCAGCATGCTTCAACTGGAACAACACCGGCAGTCCGCACGCACAAACCCGACTCAGTCTGTTTTGGTTGCACCTCAGTCTGCAACCCCTGTTGGAGGACACATCCCGTATCAACAACAACAATCTCAACCGTCGTCCCCCTATAACCAATGTCCCTTTGATCAGAACGGGCAATGACAGTTCTACCACGGTCAGGGGCGGGGACGCGGACGATCTAATCAGCGTGGAGGACGCAGTCAGGGGTGCCGAGGATACTCCCAACAGCCGTACAGCCCTCCTCCGTGGGCTTGGTGGAACACTCCTCCGTGCCCACACCCCACGCAACCAGCTTCGTGGCAGAATTAGAGTCCATGGACGTCTAAACAGCAGGGTACGCCCCATTCGGGCCAGTTTCCAGCAGCAAACACAGTCACTGCTTATGGTCCGGCTCCTCCCCCACAAACACAGTATGATGCTTTATCGCATACCGACATCGGGGCAGCGTTTCAGACCATGTACCTAAACCCGCCAGACCCGGCTTGGTATAAGGACACAGGTGTATCGACACATCTTACTGCTGACCCAGGTATGATTCACACCCCCTTGTCTTCATCTAATATAAGCAATATTTTCGTAGGCAATGGTCAATCGTTGCCTATATTCGGATCTGGTAATGCTTTACATAAACTACCAACTAAAACCTACAATATAAACAAACAATATCCACCTTGCACCTAATATAATTAAAAACCTGTTGTCAGTCCGAAAATTCTCTTGAGATAATCAAGTTTCTGTTTCGTTTGACCCGTTTGGTTTTTCTTTGAAGGACATCCACACTGGCACGCACCTGTCCCGCCAAAAATAGCACCGGAGATCTTTATCCGTTCACTTCACCAACTCCAACATCATTTGCTTGCCTCACCTCATCCTTCACATGGCATTCCAGACTTGGACATCCGGGATCTCAAGTTTTAGATTTACTTTCAAATCGTCATTTTATTGGTTGTAATAAGGACAAAAATTTTCATGTTTTCCATGCTTGTCAGTTATCTAATAATAAACGTCTTCCATTTTATGATTCTTTATCATTTACTTTTGCACCATTTGATATAATTCACTGCGACCTATGGACTTCCCCTGTTTTAAGCAAATCCGGCTACAAATATTATATGGTCCTAATTGATAATTTCACTCAATACGTTTGGGTATATCTATTAAAATATAAATCTGAGAATTTTCCTACCTTTGCCAAGTTTCACAAACTCATTGCAACCCAATTCAACAAAAAATATTAAATCCTTTCAATGTGACTTGGGCGGGGAATTCGACAACCATGCATTTAAATCTTTCGCACAATCCAATGGGCTTGTATTCCGTTTCTCGTGTCCTCAAACTTCTTCCCAAAATGGGAAGGCGGAACGTATGATTCGTCGTCTCAACGACATCATACGAGCCATTCTCATGCAAGCCCATCTGCCGCCCTCTTTCTGGGTCGAGGCCCTTCACACCGCTACCTATCTTCATAATATCCTACCCACCAAACGTCTCAACTTTTATACACCCACCTACGCCTTTTTCCTCCGTCACCCTACCTATGATCCCCTACGTGTCTTCGGATGCGCATGTTATCTATACCTTTTGGCCACTCTACCCCCACAAACTTCATCCCCGATCCGTACAGTGCATTTTCCTTGGGTACCCAACCAACTTTCATGGATATCGGTGTTACGACCCGGCTACAGGAAAAGTCCACCTCTCCCGCCATGTTGTGTTCGATGAACAATATTTTCTTCCAATCACCAAACACCTTCTCATGCCTATCGTTTCCTAGATCTTGATCCTGACCCCTCACCTATCGTTATGCATCCACCCTTATTTCCACCTACCACACCACTTATACCCCACCCAAACCCGTCACCCCCTACCACGCCCACAACACCACCAATTCCTACCTCCCTGTCCCCACCCTCCACGGCCCAAACCTCCCCAGCCCAACCGTCCCTGCCCCCTAACCAACATCCTATGACTACCTGAGCCAAAGCCGGTATTTCCAAACCCCAAACTCGTTTAAATCTCCACACCACAACACACCCACCGATCTCTCCCGTCCCCACCACTTATGCTAAAGCATTCTTAGATCCTAATTGGCAACATACCATGCTTAATGAATTTAAAGCTTTGCAGGTGAATGACACGTGGGAACTTGTTCCCCGCCCAGTGAACCACCCAGATATTAGGTGTATATGGTTATTTCGGCATAAATTTAACGCTATGGTGGCTTGGAAAGATATAAGGCTCGTTTGGTGGTTAATGGGAAATCTCAAACAGTCGGTGTCGACTGTCATGAGACATTTAATCAAGTTGTCAAGCCAGCTACTATTCAGACGGTGCTTTCGTTAGTTGTTTCACGTTCATGGCCCATCCATCAGCCGGATATGAAAAACACATTCTTACACGAGGATCTTCATGAGACAGTTTTCATGCATCAGCCTCTGGGGTTCATTGATAGTACAAAACCCAGTCACGTTTGTCGCCTTAAACGGTCCCTATACGGTCTCAAGCAGGCTCCTAGGGCATGGTATACCAGGTTTTCAAACTTTATTTTATCTAAGGGCTTCAAAAGTAGCCTTTGTGACACTTCACTATTAGTGTATTGCCACGGGGAACACACGGCTTACTTGTTATTATATGTTGATGACATAATTTTGACAGCTTCCAGCTCCGACTTTCTACGCACCATTATTACAACTCTGTCTAAAGAATTTGCCATGACAGACTTGGGTCAGCTACATCATTTTCTTGGCATTACAATTAAACGTGATAAATCAGGATTGTTTTTATCTCAATCTCTATTTGCGAGGGAAATTCTCTGGCGGGCGTCTATGGCTGATTGTAAACCAGCTGCCACACCGGTTGACATGTCCTCAAAATTGAGTGCAACTGATGGACCTCTGCTTCAGGATGGGACGTTGTATCGTAGCCTAGCTGGGGCACTTCAGTATCTTACGTTTCCAGACCGGATATATCGTATGTTGTTCAACAGGTTTGTTTATTCATGCATGCTCCACATGAGCCACATTTTCAGTTCTTAAAACGGATTCTCAGGTATGTTCAAGGAACAGTAGACTACGGTTTAAGCTTCACCGCCTCCCTATCTCGTTCTCTTACAGCCTATTCAGATGCGGATTGCCGTCGTTCGACATCCGGTTATTGTGTATACCTGGGGGATAATCTCATTTCATGGTCTTCTAAACGATAGACCACCGTATCACGATCTAGTGCTGAAGTCGAGTATCGAGGGGTTGCGAACGCCGTTGCCGAGGTTAGTTGGCTACGTAATTTATTACTTGAACTTCACGCTCCTCTGCGCCAAGCGACCATAGTCTACTGTGATAACATCTCTGTTGTCTACTTATCTGATAATCCGGTTCAGCACCAACGAACAAAGCATGTTGAGATTGATATCCATTTTGTTAGTGAGAAAGTACGTCTCGGCCACATCAGGGTCCTTCATGTACCTTCTGAATTTCAATATGCTGATATTTTTACCAAGGGATTACCTCGGCACCTATTCCAGAGCTTCAGATCTAGTCTGACCGTCCGTCCTTCTCCCTCTCATACTGAGGGGGCCTATTAGCAAGGATATATTGTGTATATATATATTTTGTATAGAATTGTTTAGTTGAGTATTCTAGAGGGGTATATGTGTATGTTATATAGTTATAAATAGGGCTCTTGTATTATGGAATTTACACTTTTACATTTATGTAATAGTTGTCCTAACAACGAACTTGGTTAGTTGTATTGAAACGGAAAATAACAGCTCTTCTTCATGCTTCTCAAAATAGAGAGAACTACGGCTTGGAAACCCTTGCGGCGCTGCTTCGTAGTGAAGAACTCATCTGGGGAGTATGGCGTCGAGCTCTTTTGTTTGTTCCAAATCTACAACAAGAAGAAATATTAGGGTTCGCCACCAGTAGATGCCATGGACACACCCGAACTTCTAGGGTTAAGACTCGTGCTCCATGGCTCAACATCATCTGGATTTTCACCACTACGAGCGCGATCTCGCCATCGATTTCCAGTACCTCCATTTGGAGAAGAATTCAGTCCGGTTGGTGTATATTGAAGGTCGGTTGTATTTCACTTTCTATACAATTGGTTGCCTTCACTGCATTTGAATTGCAAACTGTTGTTGATCATTACTGAGTAGTTGATAATCACCGGGCAGCAGAAAGTCGCCGGTAAAATGTGTTCTATGGTTAATTAAATCAGTAGTTTTCGCAGACCAGAACATGATGATATGATTTGATTGATTTCCTTCACTTTGTGTGTTTGTGTCTTTATTGCGGGAGTTAATCTGTGTTGCTGAAACTTGTGCAGAACTGTTGGCTGGAATCTGGTGGCCAAAGCAGCCGGAAAACTGAATTGCAACAGCTGGCAGATTGTTACAGCTGATCGGAAGATAGAACTTCAGCTAATCAGAAATCAGAACTATGCTCTGATACCATAAAGAACAGCTAGGTATGTGATGTGTAATATGATCAATTGAATAGAATCGAATCAACAATGCAAGGCTCCTATATATAGAATATACAACCATATAACAGAAAATACAACTAACTGATATGACTACTATATTCTCTATTCTCTAATAGTGTATTTCATAACTATAGAGGTAAATTGTAGTCTAACATGATTAGTGACATAAAAATACCAAAGAAATATTCATTTGCGTGTTTTTCTCTTTGTCATTACCCTTAATCAAATATCACAGGTTATATAATCCAATTTCAACCTGATTCTTTGGAAGAGTAGCACATTAATTAAGTACGATAACGATATTAAACATGCTCGTTTTTGCTTCCTTCTATTTCGACACTAGAATTGAAATTGATTCGCCATTTTCAGATCCATTTCCCAACTTATCTCCCTTTCCTGCCACAGCCTTAGTCTCAGTCTCATGCCTCTCAATGAAGTACGCTGGTTGTTTTGGCTCAGGCAGATGCATATTTTCATTTGTAAGCATAGAAACAACTTCCGACATAGTAGGTCTGTCCGTGGCATGGTCTTGAACACATAAGAGACCCACATGTATGCATGTCATTACTTCCTTGGGAGTGCATGTATCTTCCAGTACTGGATCCATCAACTCCAAACCTCTACCTTCGTTCCACAATTCCCATGCCTACATTTATAATTGAATCTTTAAATTGTCTCAAATGATAAAAACCAGAGTTAGGATTAACTTACGAGTCCTAGAAGATTGAGTGGGTGTTCCACATCATAGCTCACATGGTTCATCTTGCTACTTATAATCTCAAGCAACAAAACACCAAAACCAAAGACATCTATCTTGGTTGAGATGATACCATCTATCAGATACTCTGGAGGCATATACCCACTGGATATTGCAAATCAAGAGTTAATAAATTATCTTTTTCTTATATATCACACAATTGTCACTTCACGACTTAGGGATGTGACAGCATTGCAAAAATCGGGATTAATCGCTAATAGGAGAATCACCTTGGAATTTCATGTGATCGGTCCACTAATCGCTAGTCGGTCCCAGGCGGTCCAAATCGGCAAAAATTGGCCCAAATCGGCTTATTATAGTTTTAACAAAACTACTTTTTCATTTATCACTTATTCTTTAATAAAATTACAAGTTTCATCCTTAAAATTATAGTTTTAACAAAATTAACCAAAACTTTTACATGTGTGTGCATCAAGATGTTGTACATATAGGTTTTTAGGTTGTACATATGTATTTTTTATATATCAAAACACATATAAAGCTTATTTATAGCTAAATTTTGGGTAAGTAATTTTAAAAACATAAAAATATTCCAATCCGATTAATCCCGATTAATCGCTAGTTGGTACACCACCGCCCGACTAGCGCCTAGCGATTTTTACAATAGTGGATGTGAATCTTTGACATGATACAAAAACACAACACGAACCTAACACGAAATTCTTGGGTTTGGTTTAGTTTAAACGAGTTTGGGCCAGCTGCGGGTCAGACCCGTGAACACGTTTAGTTAAACACGTCGTGTTCGTGTCAACCCGATGGGTTTGCGGGTTGACTCGTTTAACCAATTTAATTACATATATATATATATATATATATATATATATATATATATATATGTGTGTGTGTGTGTGTGTGTGTTTTAAAATTTGTTATATGCAATAAATTAGACTATTTAGTTAGTTTTTATGCCAATGTTTAAAGATTGAAATATAAATTGGCATAGTTTAAACCTACTTTCTTAAAAGAACAAATAAAATATATGTAAATTTGTAATTTTAAAGAATTAATATGAAAAACAATTAAATAAACTTTTTATGGTTAAACGGGTGGTGTTTGCGTCAACCCACGAATGCATGTGTCGTGTTCCAGTTTATGTATCTGACACGATTTTGGGTTCGTGTAAAATTTTCATGTTCATGTTGGGTTCGACCCACCGTTTAACAGGCTTAGGCTCACCGTGTTCCAACAACTCTACTTGTATTTGCTTCAGACTCGTTGATCCCAAATAACTTAGCCATGCCAAAATCTGATATTTTTGGCTTCATGTAGTCATCTAGCAAGATGTTGCTGGCTTTCAGATCTCTATGGATTATCCTCAGCCTTGAAAACTTGTGGAGATACAGAAGCCCCTGAGCAATGCCGTCAATGATTACGAAGCGGCTGTTCCAATCCAGTAATCCTTTCTTGCTAGGATCTGTTAATTAATTAATAACTGAGTAGCTGCAACCAAAGAAAGAACCAAGTTCCTGTGAAGAATCTACCTAGTGTTAGTTCTTACCAAATAGAAAGAAATCCAAGCTATTATTAGGCATGTATTCATATACAAGGATTTTTTCTTGTTTTTCAACGCAGCACCCTAGAAGCCGGACAAGATTTGTGTGTTGAAGTTTGGCAATGAGCTCTGTTTCATTCTTAAACTCCTTGACTCCTTGTCCAGAGGTTCTTGAAAGTCGTTTGACCGCAACCTCCTGCCCATCAACTAGTTTGCCCTGTGAAATGCATCACATGAGCTTTTTATCTGATCGAAATCTTCTTTATTAGAGTACCTTCCTTGAAAGTTTACCTTATAAACTTCTCCAAAACCTCCCTTTCCTAGCTTATTAGTGCTTGAGAAATTGTTTGTGGCAGATGAGATGCTTTGAAAGGTGAAATAATGCAGCTCAGTGTTCATATTCTTATCAGTTCGTACATAAATGTAGAAGCGTCTCATGCGTCTCATCTGAAGCAGCAACAGCTTCTTGATTTTCTTAGTGTTCTCTAATATGTTCTTGTATACCCAATAGCATGAGAGAAGTACAACTAATGGTACAAACATGATAACTATGGCAATCCAGGTCTTATCCTTCTTCTTCTTCTTTTCTGCGTAGATGAAAATGAACTCTTTTCTAATTTTGCAATATACAGACACCCTGTGCACAAATAGTAACTACTACATCTTTGAGTAGAACTCATAAATTTTTATACAATCTCCTGACATTTAGATCCTTTCATTTACATTTACAATTACTTCAATTATAACATTCAAATGTTTAATCTATAGTATTTAAAATACCACACACGATAAATATTTCTTAAGGAAGACCTCAATTGTTTTGTATATATAGATGTAGTAATGTTTGTAGAAGGCGGCTTCCAGGGAAGACCTACAGACCCCTGTGCACAAGCATTATTCTGAACATTTTGTAAAAGTAGTACTTTTGAAAACAGGTTTAATTGTAAGACTAGTAGTTTTTTTTTTGTCTAGAAATTGAGTTCAACAAGAATCCATAGTCCCTGACAGTGAATACTTCTATTTTTATTTATTTCCCTTCTTTTAACTTTCATTTAACATATAATTTAGTTTTTCGCTAATAATTTGTAATAATTAATTTACATAAAACCTACTAGTTTTACAAACCTTTTTTCCAAAACATAGTACTTTTACAAATAAAAAACCCTCAATTATAACTTGTAATGTGTGACTTCATTTTCTATGCAGTAACAACAAACAGTCTAGCTAGCAAGCCTACTAACCTTGGATGGTGTAATATCGTTTGTATGGGTCAACTGTTTCTGGATTGTATACCCTTTTACCATAAGTCTTGCAGCCTACCCTGTTTCTTGTTGTAGTATAGGCCACACAAGAACAATTGTGCCAACATATTCTTTGGCAATCATATAAGTTATAGCTGTTATCATATACATATTCATCCACATACCTAAAAGTATTGTAGTAGTAGCCATCTGTTGAACCAAAATGATAATCTTTCCTGCATTCTAATTTCTTAAACTCATCTTCAGCACAACCAGGAGGGTCATTAATGGAGAGGCAGTGGACGCTTAAGTTTAGAGGTGAACCCATAAGCTGACCATCTTGATGCATCCTCAGAGCTGGATATGATTCATATGTTCTTGTTAAATATGTGAATGATTGCTCAGTCTCATTAGAAACATAATAGAAGCGGACATCTGGACCAGAAGATTGTAGATCAGTATTTTTAAATTCACCATTAATCTGCCATGGTCCACTCATCCAGTGGACGTTCCCTTGCCTCAGAATGGCCATTTGTCCCGTGCGATTGAGGTCTCCTACTAATGTAAACAACCCTTCGGCCGGTAGCTCGTCGTTCCTCCAAGAAGTCAGTGACCATCTGTGCCCAGTCTTGAGATTAATTCCCAGTTTCATTCCAGGTAGAAGGGTGTCTGTTGGATGATCAAAACTTTGCCATAATACCTGCTTAACAGAACCATCTGGATGCAATTCTTGAAGCACCAAATTCCCTGAATCTAACAGTGTAACACTCACACTGCGTGTTACTAGTTCAGTTGGACTGAAAAGATCAAGAACAGTGCCTCCACTAGATAATATGCTCAACTTTCCATTGTCATCTATGATGAGCTTGCCATATATATCGGGGACTGGATTGTTCCTGTTTGCTACCCAAACTGCCTTATTACTGAAGTCGTCAGATGCCTTCTTTTGATAGTAGTCTGAATTACGGTATCTGATTTGTTTGTCGTCGTAGAATATCCCTAGATAAGGACTGACCATAGTGCCAAAGCTAAAGAACTTGAAACTGAAGACCCTGTTTGATGAAATCAGTTCATCCCAGTCCTTGAGCTGTTGACCTTGATGTAAGGTATCTGTTTCTGAATAACAAGGACTGTTGAACAAAAAACAAAATAAAGTGATCAAGAGCAATATGCTTCCGTATGCCATTGTTTCAGGGTACACAAGTCCTCTGCTCTGGGATGATAAGTGATATTAATGGTGATTGTATGAAAGTTCTTGGCAACTTCTCTTGACTCTAACTTCAACACCTTATAGTCAACAGAATTAAACATCTGAAAGGGATGTTGATGTATTATTGTCTTAAGAGCCTTGTTTTTCTTTCTAATAGGATAAGATTTCATCACAGGTTTTTAGTCGTTTTCGGTTGGAATAATATCCAAAGGATATTTCTTTGGTAATTGAATGGAAATTCTAAAGATGACTCTGACTTTTCAGGCGTTATTGGTGGAAATACGTTTCCTGCAGATACTCCACGGATAATTCGATGGAAATTCTAAAGATTTTGTATATGATTTTCGCCCAGATTTTGCTGGTATTGGTGGTAATACTTCCCGATAGATATACCATTGATAATCGTCGGAGACATTTATTATAAGTTATAAATATCGCACAAATCTCATGGTTTTCAAATACACTCCATCATTTTCAAATGCACAGGCAGTGGCGGAGATTCATAGAGGAGAATGGTGTCACCCAACATCATTCTTTTTCGCGTCTCAACTCTCATGTACAACGTATAACACAAGTTTTTCGAACGACCTAGTCTTTTAATGGTTGACCTTTTATTTATGAAATTCATTTTTAACCCCATTGCCCATATGAAAAAATTTTATATCAACTTTTAATTAAAAAAATATATAAAATTTATCTAAATAAAAAGATTATTGTTTAGTAAATAAGTTATAAGCCTCCTACTAATTTAAATATGCCCAATTTATTATTTCCATGTTCATATCAAAATATAAAAATTTGAGCGGTATCCAATATAAAGTTATATATTTGATATGACTTAGTTTCTTTATAAGATTACAAATTGCATTTTAAAAATCCGTACTTTCAGTTTTACCAATCTTATTCTGAACTTTCACTTTTATTATCAATGACAATCTTATTGGCATTATTATCATAGATTTACATTAATTTGATTTATTTTACAAAGATGATAAGTTTTCCAATTTTTGAGCATAATGAGTGAAATCAAGTGTAAATCTGTAATGATTATGTGAGTGTGATTGTTCTTGACAACGAAAGTAAAAATTAGGAGTGTACTTGATTAATTGTCGATATGGATTATCATCGAGTAACAAGTTAAAGTTTGGATAATTAAAATTCAATTTGCCATATAAAATTTATATCGAAATTGGTGGCAAAATTACGAACATCGCAAAGTCATATTCAAATTTATATATAGCATTACACATTAAAAGTTATAAAAAAAAAATAAAAGTATATATAAAATAAAAAATAAAAAAATAATGCAAATAGACAAATCTTTTATATCTAGACTTAATTTTAAGTTCTATTAGCCCTAAGACTTGCATTCTTTCCACTCCTACTCAACTGCTCATCTTTACACTTTTAGCCTGAAATTTTAACCATTTCACCCTTCACAACCTTTCATGAAACTAAAAAATTGACGTTAAATCCTTTTCATTAATAACCTTTTTAAATGATTAAATATGATATAATGTTAACACCAAGATTTGGTAACCTATTTGTAAATAGGCAAAACTTTGAATTTCGTAATGTTAAGGGATGGTAGTGGGACGAGTTTTGGCATTCTCAATATCATACTCAATAGTATAATTGTATTCTTTATCTGATCTTATATTCATCGGATATCAGATTCCTTATTACCCCCGGTTTTGTCGAGTTTGTGGCCGTTTCTCCATGAGTATATGGATTCTAGTCTTTTGTGATTAAAAATTAGCCGTTTGAATTCTTATCACCTGGACTCGATCCCAAATTCATCCCAAAAGCCGACTTAAAATGTGAAATACAATCCAAATCAAGCTAACCTCAAAAGTTACGGTGTCACGATATGTTTGAGGGGTAACAAAGAGTCTAACCTCATAAGTTACAGTGTCATGATAAGATGCAAGTTGACGTATCCCTTGGTCATTGTTCTGCATATGATTGTATTTTTGCTACATCATCATGTATAACACCCAACCTGGTTAGGGCTGACGTGTCATTATAACGGTAATCAAATCTTAAAGATGTCTTAACAATTATCACACACACACACACACACACTAGTGGGTGCTCGCGCGATACAGCGGGAAACACAACACTTAGGTTGATGATTTTAGGGATGTGCACAAAGCGGTTCAAACTAATGTTGGGTTATTTTTTTATTTATTATTTTTATTCTTGGTTGAGTAAACTACATGATATGGGGGTAAAATGATCAATTGTTTCATGTATCTTATCTTGCACATGATCTGAGATAATTGTTTAAACTAACGTCCATTAATCAAAAGACAAAATGTGTGAAACATTAAACGAAATGATATTTAGTGTAATTATTGAAATCAAAGAAGCCAGTTACATTTTTTAGGATATCTAAAGACAAAACGTGTAATTTATTCTAGAAAATATAGATTAAAAGGATGACATCTTAAATAAAAATCAACTTTTAACTCGACACAATCAACTAATAAAATTGTATCACAAATTTGAATTTAGAAAAAAAATATTGATTTATTGTTTTTATTTTATTAAATTTGGAGACTTAAATAGTTTTTCCAAACAAGTTTTTAAATAATTGATTAATGATTTTTTTATAACTTTTATAATCTTTAAATAATTTAATTGTTTGTTATATTATATATCATATTAATTGATGAATATCTAGTTCACAAAAGTATAATAGCCAAACTTACAATAATTTTGAAGAACATAACTAATAAGACTGTGTATAACCATATAGTTATTTTTAACATATTTTTTTTTTTGACAAAAGTACTCACTAATACACCGATAACAACTCAGATTAAAACATGTTATTATAAATATAAGTTTGACACGTCCAATTATTTATGAACATTATTGTAAAAATCGGGATTATTTGATAATCGGGGGTCTACCGATGCGATTTCATCTAATCGGACCAAAATGCAGGTAGACGGTCCTAGGCGATCAAAGTCGGCCCAACGCTTTTATTTTTTTATTTTTCGTTACCACTTATTCTTTAATAAAATAAGTGATTTCGTATCAATGTTTACCGGGTTGGCCTGAACCATGGTTGTGATAACCGACAATTTCAGGTCAATACCCGCCCCCGTCTCAGTCATATATTGCATACATCATATACGTATTAGACTTAATTATGGATAATTAAGGTCATTTCATGCATAGCAAATTCCATTCATAGCATTACACGCATCGGTATTTCAGAAAATTACCGAGTCACACGCGGTATAACCGGCACACAAGAACGTTGGTGATAATTAATATTTATGTTTTAATAAATAGTTCAAGGTGTTACAACCTATTTTAGAACCTAAAATACATGTGTGTACATTTAAAACAACTTAGTATTTTAACGCACATCTTTACCTTTTCACTGGTATAACTCATTTTAACGCGTTGTTTCGCAATGTTAAACTGGTAATCATATATTTAAATATTAGTAAACCACTAAATACGTAACGTACAATTTTATTAAGCTCAGTTTTAATAAAAGGTTTTACTTTATATCGCGTCTAACTTATACCCGCTACTACTTAGTTACCCATTTAAAACTACATGAACTTATCCATGCAAGAGTTGACCATTTTCCCTTTATATCTTTCGATCAACAGGGAAGACCACACTCAACCCACATTACCCACCCTACATGACTTGACCCTACCCAAATCATGCCATTTTAGTGATTAGTCACCTTTGCACAAACATCCATCTCATATCTACTAGCAAGTTTCGCCCATATACCCCCTAGATCCGCCAATTTGAAACCCCCCACCAAGTTCCAGTGTTTTTGTTTGTTACCAAGAAACCATCACCTTATAAGACATCCATACTTCTTAAGATAATCGCACAAACCATTTTGCAAAGCTCAATGTCACACCCCACCTCAGGCACCCCTGTACGTGTGTGAGTACGATTAGTACCTGTTTTGATTTTAGAGTTTTTATAAAACACAGCGGAAGTGTTTTTCACAAGGATTGTTTCATCATTTGTTTTCAACCTTGAGCGTTGTATTTGTAAATATCAAGACTCAGTTGGAAGACAAAAGCCTTGCATTTATTTCATAACATAGAGATTTAAATAATCTTTTTCATTTTATTACAAAACAAAGTTTGAAACCAAATACAACTGTTGTCTCTTATGGACAAGTTCAATCCACCGGAAGTAGTACTATCCAAGGTTGATCAGTACCTTGGTCGTATCTCTTTTTTCTTCTTTTCAGTATTATCTATGCATGTGGCCTGAGAATCGAACATGCATTTCATCATTTTCTTTTCTATTTTCATGGGTCATATCTTATGTCTGCCCTTCTTAATTCACGTGTCAGATCTCACGTCTGCCCGTATCCCTTTTTCTTTTACATTTTTACTCATCGCCTGAAATTTTTAAAAAAATGAAATGTCAGCGCGAACTCCAGTGAATATAATTATCTTGACAGAAAAATCATTTGGCACAAACAAGTATTAATTTGATAATCACAACTTTATGTTCAATCTACACATTCAGCATGCCCATTTCTCCTTATCGTATGCACCACTGTATACACTGGCGTCATATCTTATAACAACGGACAAGTCCACGCCTCCGAATTTGTTATAAGATAAGCACCATCCGCAATCCGGGACTCTCACCCGAGACCCGTGTATCCCTTGCTAGTTTTACGTTTACCTATGTCCTGAATACTTTGTTCGTAGAAGAACGTTGAGCATTATTCTCTTAACCTTTATTTGGCCATTTTCGTAAACATAAATGTTTGACACAAGTTTTGAAATAGATAAAGTATTCACCTTGATAATAGAAATGAGCCTCTAAGTTGTAAATTATAGAATCAACCTCATAACTTTGTTTCTCTAGCGTTCCGCCACCTATACGAGTGTTTCTTCTTAAGCCGGGCACTAAAACGAGCGGGAATCGAACCGAAGGCTTCGGGATCGAGCTAGGGAGTCTCTGGAACAAGAATGTGAAGTGAGAATTTGATTTTGATGTGAGGAATGAGCTGAATTCGATCAGCTATTTATAGGGTGTAATCTGGCCCCGTAGCGGACCGCTACGTAGGCGGGTGGCGGTCCGCCACTGTCACAACCTGATTAGACCGTTTATGGTTTTGCGGCTAGTGGACCGTTACCCTGGCCGTAGCGGTCTGCCACCCAGCTACGTGGCATATTCTCATTACTTTGCTGCTCGTTACCACCTGGCGTGCGCCACGAGTACGCGCATCATAAATAATGCCCATTAATCATTGGACACGTGTCACACGCGGATTTATTGCTTAATGACCAAGTAGCGGATCGTTACCTATGTGTGGTAGTCCGCCACCCAATCTTTTCAGGGTTTTTCAATCTTAGCGGACCTCTACCGCCTAACCATACTCGTAGCGGACCGTTAGGGTTTGCCTTAGCGGTCCGCTAAGGTCTTAAAATCCATATTTTTTCAATTTAAACCCTAGACTTTAGGTATTTTAGATACAACTAGTCCTTTAGGTTCTAACATTTGGCATTTCTCGGACATTTTTGTGGAAGGTGTTATATACTCCCCACCTTGTTTTAATCTCGTCCCTGAGATTACTCGAACAAATGAGGATATTTCTTTTTCATTTCAGACTCCAGTTCCCACGTGTACTCAGGTCCACGTCTGGAGTTTCATTTTACTTTCACAATCATCAATTTCATTCTTTTCAATTTCTTTTCCCGCATGTCCTCGATTTGCAAAGTTTGCTCTACGAATTTCAACTTTTCATCTAGCTCTACATCTTGTAGGGGCATTCCCAGAGTTTTATCTGCCAAACATTTACACAGATTTGACACATGGAATACATCGTGTAATCCATTCATTTCTTATGGTAATTTGAGTTGATAGGCCACATGCCCATATCTTTTCAAGATTTTGAATGGTCCTACGAATCTAGGACTTAATTTTTCTTTCTTTCCAAATCTTACAACGCCTTTCCATGGTAAAACTTTCAATAGAACGTTGTCACCGACGTTGAATTCTAACGGCTTTCATCTTCTATCAGCATAACTCTTTTGACGATCTTGAGCCGCTTTTAATCTATTTCTTATTTGAATTACTTTATCAGTTGTTTCCTGGACTATTTCAGGTCCAGACAACTGATTTCCTCCTATTTCGGACCAACAAATTGGAGTTCGACATTTACGTCCATATAAAGCTTCAAATGGAGCGGCCTGTATACTCGGATGACAACTATTGTTATAGGAGAATTCAATTAGAGGTAAGTGGTCATCCCAACTTTCTCTAAGATCAATAACATAAGCCCTTAACATATCTTCTAATGTTTGGATAGTTCTTTCGCTCTACCCGTCCGTTTGAGGATGATAGGCAGTGCTAAGATTCAGTTTTGTACCCAGGGTTTTTTGAAAACTTTGCCAGAATCGAGTAGAAAATCTACTATCTCTATCTGACACAATTGATAGTGGCACACCGTGTAGCGACACGATTTCATTAACATAAAGTTGTGCCGACTTATCCATACTGAATGTTTCTTTCATGGGAAGAAAATGAGCAGACTTAGTAAGCATGTCAATGATAACCCAGATAGTATCATTCCCTCGACTGGTTCGGGGAAGTTTAGTAATAAAATCCATGATTATCATCTCCCATTTGCAGACAGAAATTTCAAGTTGTTGTAACAAGCCAGACGACTTTTGATGTTCAGCTTTAACTTGAGAGCAGGTTAAGCACTTGGCAACATAAATATCGATATGTTTCTTCATTCCTATCCACCAGTAATTGGCTTTTAGGTTTTTATACATTTTATCGCTTCCGGGATGCATTGTTGATGTGTCATTTTTAATATATAAAAATATAATATATTTTTATGATGGTTTTACGAGATCAGGTTTTAAATTTATAAAATGATAATTACTTTAACTTAAAAACACACACAATAGGAAAGTGTACCTATCGCAGCGTAATATAGTTTAGGTAAGAACCAAGTATCGAACCAATGGACACGGTCGAGTTCCAGTACTCAACTTTTGTTATCGTTTAGCCGGATCAATTAGTGAGTGGGTTTTGTGTGCTTGTGAAACAGAATTGTAAATGACAGAAAAGTAAATAACGGTAAAGTTGTAGGTCCCCGGGTGTCACACCCTCGCCAAGGCGGAAACGCGAGGCGTGACGTTCATGGTTTCCAAAGCATATGATTACCGCAAACACATACATGATAAATGGATACATAAACAAATTTAAAGTTTTACATTACAAAAAGTAATCTGAGTTTACAAAAAGTTAAGATTTCACAAATATGACTCAATTCAATGAGTTATACAAGGGAAATCCTCCTTGAGTAGTATCCATCGTGCATGCATGTAATCTACATTGCTAACCTTGAAATCACGTTCAGTTACCTGAAAAACATACTTAAAATCGTCAACACGAGGTTGGTGAGTTCACAGGTTTAATCAAATTGTTCTTTGTAAACTTTGTTTGTTCATAAATAGTTCAGTTGCATGAGATAAGCAGAATAAGAAGTGTTTGACCCATTTGTAAACTAGCTAGGAATACAAATAATATGTTCATACATGAGGCGTAACCAAACCATGACTTGTGTGAGCCCCTAATAAGCGTTATCAGGTTCTATGCGGCCATAAATCCTCCAGATTGTGGTTAGCGCGACTAACCATGACCGGGAGACGTCACTCACCATAGTACTATTCATAGGACCCTAGGCTACAGTTAATGGTTACTATGTTGTTCCAGGGGACTTTAGCGGCCTCCAATGTGTTGTTCTCATCCCATGTAAACATAAAGTCGTGTCTTATTCTCTTGTTATCCCATAAAATAGTTGTAAGTATGTTTCTCCCCCAAATATTTGAAAACAGTAAAAAGGGGCCGTGAAACTCACCTTGAGTTTGTGTATACTTGTAATGTTACTTGTTGTAGTCAACCTTGACTATTCGTACCCTAGATACCAAGGGTAAATTGTGTTAAGACCGAACGTCTCATATTGCAAATTGTTCTCCGACTTTGTAAATCTGGTTACTTTTGTTTAAATATTTTCTTAAATTTTCAACACTTGTTTTGTTATAAAAACAGATCTTAGTTACTGCCCAAAAGGGGACTGACACAGGTATCGAAACTACCTAGTTTCGATTGGGCAATTGAGTGTCGAAACTTCCTAGTTTCGATTTAGCAGTTTGGTGTCGAAACTTCCTAGTTTCGATTGAGTATTTGAGTGTCGAAACAACCTAGTTTCGATTGACAAGAAGGGTATCGAAACTACCTAGTTTCGATTGAGCAAGATGTATCGAAACTACCTAGTTTCGATTGAACAATATGTATCGAAACTACCTAGTTTCGATTGAACAACTAGTATCGAAACTCCTAGTTTCGATTGAGTAACAGGTATCGAAACTCCTAGTTTCGATTGAGTATAGGTATCGAAACTACTTGTTTCGATTGAGTATAGGTATCGAAACTCCTAGTTTCGATTACTGGACTTCTGTTTGACAGAATCAGTCCTGCATATTTATGTTTTAAAACTTGAATTTGACACACTTTTCTTGTTTATCTTACTTGCGATTGAACATTTGGTATGCTTAGATACGGTTTTAAAGAAAATAAAGTGGATAGTAGTGAGTTTTTACCTTAAAATAGTGACGATGATGATGAGAGAAAACAGAGAAGAGTCTTGAACCTTCTGTTAAACTTTCTTTAGAAACACTGGAAATTTTCTTAAAACACTGGATTGTGGTGGATTTTTGCTTTAAAACTTGGCTTCGATTTTGAAGAGAAGTGGAAAATTTGCCGTAAGAAAATGAGTGATAAAAGAGTTTGTGAGAGTTTTGATTGAAACGGGTATGGGTTATATCTGAAAATATGGTAAATGGGACGTGAGAATGGGGATGGTTTTCTCTGCACTTCGGCCGAGAAGTCAAGGGAGTGGGTTGGGTAATTTGATTTATCAAACAATTAGTTTTAGGTGTAACTTTATTAAGGGTATTTTAATTCGGTTAGGTTTTTCACGGTATTATAAATTTAACACGTTTATGGCTCGTTAAAGAAAATATTGAAATCTAAAGGTGACGATACCCGGTAATATCTCCGAAAGATTTTGTTAGTCTAAAAATAATTTATTGTTCCACGTAAAGTTTGTGTAAATAATATATATATGTATATATATTTTTCTGGTTATTTATTTTAACCACTAGTGTCCGAATTTGGTCGGGTTATACGGGTATGTAAACCGGTAACTCCTAGAATTACCAAGTATGAAATGAGACCATGTGCGGTCTTTGTTAGACCTTAATGTCCTTGTTTGTGAAATTAAATAAATCAAAGAAATAATTATAATGTAAACTTGTTTAATGCATGTACGGATATTGACCTGAAATGTCGGGTGTCACATTCTCCCCATGTTAGAAGAATTTCGTCCCGAAATTCAATTCGTGTCATCTTGAACTGGTGTATCCTTAAACAAGGATGGGTATTTTGTTTTCATTTGGTCCTCTCGTTCCCATGTATACTCAGGACCACGCTTTGAGTTCCAACGTACCTTAAATTGTTTGATTCGACTACGTCTCAGCCTTTGAATTTTCCAGTCTGAAATCTTAATCGGTTCCTCGATGAAGTGAAGTTTATCATCAATGTGAATTTCATCAGGCGGTATGATCAAAGTCTCGTCTGATAGACACTTTTTGAGATTCGACACATGAAATGTATCGTGTACGTTGCTTAGTTCCTGTGGTAGCTTGAGTTTGTAGGCTACAGGGCCAACCCTAGCCAGTATTTCGAACGGTCCAACGTATCTAGGGTTGAGCTTACCACGGTTACCAAACCTCGCAACGCCTTTCCATGGTGAGACTTTTAACATTACTCGGTCACCAATTTGAAATTCTAATGGTTTTCGTCTGTTATCAGCATAGCTCTTTTGTCTATCTCGGGCAGCTTTCAGACGGTCCTTAATTTTGAAGATCTTATCAGTGGTTTCCTGGACAATCTCAGGGCCTGTCAATTGTTTTTCACCAACTTCCGCCCAACATAACGGTGAGCGACATTTACGACCATATAAAGCTTCAAACGGAGCTGCTTTAATGCTCGTGTGGTAGCTGTTATTATAGGAAAACTCTGCTAATGGTAAATGAGTATCCCAATTACCTCCGAAATCAATTACACACGCACGGAGCATATCCTCTAAAGTTTGAATGGTCCTTTCGCTTTGACCATCTGTTTGTGGGTGATATGCCGTGCTCATGTCAAGACGTGTGCCCATGGCTTCTTGTAATGATTTCCAGATTCTAGACACGAATCTGCTGTCTCTATCAGAGATAATAGAAACTGGCACTCCATGCCTAGCCACAATTTCCTTGATATAAAGCTTTGCAAGTTTCTCGGTTTTATCCGTCTCCTTGATAGGTAGAAAATGAGCTGATTTTGTCAGACGGTCGACAACTACCCATATGGTATCATAACCACTGGACGTCTTGGGTAACTTTGTGATAAAATCCATAGAAATTTGTTCCCATTTCCATTGGGGAATTTCAGGTTGTTGTAACAAACCAGACGGTTTCTGATGTTCGGCTTTTACTTTTGAACACGTTAAGCATTTACTGACATATGTGGCAATATCTCCTTTCATATTGGGCCACCAATATAATTCTTTTAGATCCTTATACATCTTATCTGAACCTGGGTGAATGGAGTACCTGGACTTGTGGGCTTCGTCCATAACTAACTCCCGTAAGTTACCAAAACATGGCACCCAAATTCTATTCATGAAGTAAAATGTATCATCTGACTTAGACTCCAATTGTTTGATCATTCCACGTAGTGTTTCATTTTGGATGTTTTCTTCTTTGATTGCCTCTTGTTGTGCCATCCGAATTTGAGTCGTGAGACTCGTATGAATTGTCAATTCTAGGGCACGAACACGAAGAGTTTTAACTCGTTCCTTGCGACTTAAGGCGTCTGCTACGACATTGGCTTTCCCGGGATGGTACTTAATATCACAGTCATAGTCGTTTAGTAGTTCTATCCAACGACGTTATCTCATGTTAAGTTCCTTTTGATCAAAGATATGTTGAAGACTCTTGTGATCAGTAAAGATAGTGCATCTCGTACCATAAAGATAATGTCTCCAAATCTTGAGCGCAAACACAACTGTACCCAACTCCAAGTCGTGGGTCGTATAATTCTTTTCGTGTACTTTTAGTTGTCGTGAGGCATATGCGATGACTTTGTCTCTTTGCATTAACACACAACCAAGTCCCTGGTGTGATGCATCGCAGTATACGACAAAATTGTCAATTCCCTCAGGAAGGGATAAGATTGGTGCACTACACAGTTTCTGCTTCAGTAATTGGAAAGCTGACTCTTGTTTGTCACTCCAATCATACTTCTTTTCTTTCTGGGTTAGTGTGGTTAAAGGCAGGGCTATTTTTGAAAAATTCTCGATGAATCGTCTGTAATAACCGGCCAAACCCAAAAATTGACGTACTTCTGTCGGAGTCTTTGGTGCTTCCCAGTTTTTGATCGCTTCAATTTTTGATGGATCAACGTGAATTCCTTCCTTGTTGATGACATGTCCAAGAAAATGCACTTCTCGGATCCAAAACTCACACTTAGAGAATTTAGCGTAAAGTTTCTCGTTTCTGAGTAGTTCTAAGATTAATTTCAGATGACGTTCATGATCCTCCTTGGTTCGTGAATATATCAATATGTCATCGATAAACACAATCACGAATTTATCCAAGTATGGCTTGCACACGCGGTTCATAAGATCCATGAAAACAGCTGGTGCGTTCGTCAAACCGAACGGCATAACTAGGAATTCGTAGTGACCGTAACGAGTCCTAAATGCTGTCTTTGGTACATCTTCTTCTTGGATTCTTAGTTGATGATATCCCGAACGTAGATCGATCTTAGAATAGAAGCTAGAACCTTGTAGTTGATCGAACAAATCATCTATTCGAGGAAGTGGGTATCGGTTTTTGATTGTAAGCTTGTTTAATTCTCGGTAATCAATACACATCCTAAAGGTTCCATCCTTTTTCTTTACGAATAGGACCGGAGCTCCCCAAGGCGAGAAACTCGGTCTTATGAAACCTTTATCAAGCAACTCCTGGAGTTGATTTGATAATTCCTGTATTTCAGAAGGTGCTAATCGATATGGT
Source organism: Smallanthus sonchifolius (assembly GCA_023525975.1). Lineage (NCBI taxonomy): Eukaryota > Viridiplantae > Streptophyta > Magnoliopsida > Asterales > Asteraceae > Smallanthus > Smallanthus sonchifolius. Next base: position 20,125,092 of record CM042033.1, read on the forward strand.
GATTGCGCAACCGGGGCGGCTCCTGGTACCAAATCGATTCGAAATTCGACTTGCCTTGGTGGTGGTAAACCAGGTAAGTCTTCAGGAAAAACTTCAGGATAATCCTTAACGATTGGTATATCCTCAAGTCGACGTTTCTCGGGTTTCTTCTCGACGACGTGAGCCAGGAATACGCAATAGCCTTTACGTAGGTACCTACGAGTTTTCATGCAGTTTATCATCCTTAACGTTACTCCACTCTTCTCACCTTGAATCGAAAGAACTTCTCCGTTTGGGAGTGGGATTTGGACAATCTTCTCGAAACAAATAATCTCGGCATGATTCTTTGACAACCAATCCATGCCAATAACAACGTCGAAGCTTCCCAAGTCACCAGGTAACAGATCTATACTAAATGTGTGGTTTTTAAGACATAAGGTACAACCTTGAATGACCTCTCCGGTATTAATTAATTTTCCGTTCGCTAATTCAATTGTATATTTTTGTTCTAGTTTGCTGGGCTTAATACCGAGTAGGGACTTAAAGTCATTTGACACAAAACTCAAATCAGCACCCGTATCGAAAAGTATAGAGGCATAGTGATTATTTATCGGGAACGTACCAGTGACAATGTTCGGATCTTGTCATGCGTCACCTGCTCCCATCACAAATGCTCTTCCACGGACCTGATTGTCATTTCGGTTCTTCAACTTTGGACAGTCTTTTCTGAAGTGCTTTGGATCTCCACACTCAAAGCATCCCTGATTCATCCTTTCTGTTCCTGGGTTGACTTTTCCTGCTACTTGATTTATCTTATTAGGGTTCGCATTGCTCCTACAGTTATGGGCTAGATGTCCATACTTTTTACATTTTCCACATTGGGTACACTTTCCACTGTGATGATATCCACAATTGTCACACCTTGGTCGTGCTCCAAGGTATCCATTTTGTTCCACAGTGTTGGCGACAAAGGCTTTCATAGTTTCAGGTCTCTTGTAAGTTTGATTCTTGTTTTGATTACTTGGTTTTCCAAACCATTTCCTCTTCTCCCTAGACCTCCCTTCTTCGGTCTCCTTTTTCTTAAACAAACCATCACGCACAGCATTATCCCTTAGCTTGAAAGCTAGAGTTATAGCGCTCTTGGCATCCATAGGGTTCGATGAAGTCACCAGACTTCGGATTTGAGGTGCGAGACCCCACAAGTATCTTTCAACCTTCTTGTATTCTGGGGTAACCATGTGTGGAACCAAGATTGCTAACTCATTAAATCGGTCAGTGTAGCCAGCAACATCATCTCCTGTCATTTGTAAATTCCACATTTCAGATTCGATCTTTTGCAACTCATTTCGAGGACAGTATTCCTCGATCATCATGGCTTTTAGGTCTTCCCATGACAACTCATATGCTGTCTGCCTTCCCAAAGTCTTTACTTGTGAATTCCACCAAGTTAAAGCTTTATCAGTGAGTGAGCATGTAGAATACTTCACCATGCAGTCAGCGGTGCATTCACTAATATCAATCACCGATTCCATCTTCTCTATCCATCTCATTAGTCCAACTGCACCCTCGGTGCCATTGAAGTTACGGGGTTTGCAAGATAGAAAGGCCTTGTAGGAGCACTTCCTAATTGGAGCATCTGTAGAATTACAAGTCATAACATCATTTATTCGGATCATGACTAGGTGTTACGGCTTATTTATTCTATTACCTCCGGAACCTCCGGCTGTACCGCTACCTCCTGCACCTCCTCCGCCGGTACCACTGCCGTTTCCTCCTCCACTGTTTCAGTTTGCTTCATACTGCTCCATGGCAGCAGCTACTCGCTGTGCTATGAGTTGTTCCACGTTTGGGGAAATCGCTTCATTGTTGTCACCAGTAGTATTACGGGTCGTCCTACGCTTAGGTGCCATGACGTTCTTTCTAACATATCAATTGAAAAGAAACAACATTATTTAATAATAATGATAAATCATGACATAAGGATACAACAACATCAAACGCAAACAACCATCATTACAACATAAACCATTACATACATAGTCAAGACATATATAGTACATTGTTCCAAAAGATAAGGATACAAAAAGGATGGGTTCACATGACCTCATCAGTACTAAAGTTTTAAACTACATAATGTACTACGGGCACAACCCGCCCGTACTAGGTTTAAAAGAAGAAGTGAGAGTACAATCAAATCATCATGGCAAGTCCTGCCATGACAAAGCTAGCTCTCGCTACAAATTCTGCAGCTAAAGTTCTTTCTTCCAGCGCCTCCACCATGTCTCGGACCGTAACAGTGAACTGCTAGTCCATATCAGCTCTCAACTCTAGATAGTTTGTGGCACCCTGTATGTCTCGGGTGCGGTCCTCCAGAGTCTGAACTTGAGATCCGAGCCCTTGACGAAGTCGCGTGGCTGCATCCCCATGTGCCCGTATGTCATCTAGGAGATCATCAAGACGCTCCTCATGTGTACGAACGCGAGCTACCAAGGTAAGCACTGTGAGCTCCATGGCTTCTCCAGTGTGGGGTAGAGGTGTTGGGGAGTTGGAAGACTCTCCGAGCTCAAAGGTAGATGAAATGCTCTCCATCTCCCTCCATCGTGGCAAAGTGTTGGGCATCCAACGGATAGTTCCCACGGTAGGGTGGTAACGGGGTCGTTTCCTAGATGGTTCCTCATTGGTCTCCAAGTCTTTCGGGTCACGGGCTGCTAGATTCCTCTTGCGCGGAAGTCGAACCTTCTTTCTAGCGCTTTGTACCTTAACTGGTCCTCCGCTTTTCTTTCGGTAGACGACAGGCGGTTCTCCCAAGGCGACATTAGGTGGGGTGGAGCTACGGGTTTGTACTCGATTTTTGGGACGTGAGGCGAAAAGTTCCTCGTTTGATTCAGTGTCAGAGACAGGATCAGAATGTGAATGTGACGACATGCTTGTGACTACAATATCCATATGACAAAATGACTGGTTATGCAAAGCTTATGCAATGAACACGTGTTAGTCAGTCATTTAGATTATAGACTAGGTTCCAATTTAGATTCCTAGTTCACTATAATCAATGGCTCTGATACCAATTTGTCAAACCCTCGCCAAGGCGGAAACGCGAGGCGTGACGTTCATGGTTTCCAAAGCATATGATTACCGCAAACACATACATGATAAATGGATACATAAACAAATTTAAAGTTTTACATTACAAAAAGTAATCTAAGTTTACAAAAAGTTAAGATTTCACAAATATGACTCAATTCAATGAGTTATACAAGGGAAATCCTCCTTGAGTAGTATCCATCGTGCATGCATGTAATCTACATTGCTAACCTTGAAATCACGTTCAGTTACCTGAAAAACATACTTAAAATCGTCAACACGAGGTTGGTGAGTTCACAAGTTTAATCAAATTGTTCTTTGTAAACTTTGTTTGTTCATAAATAGTTCAGTTGCATGAGATAAACAGAATAAGAAGTGTTTGACCCATTTGTAAACTAGCTAGGAATACAAATAATATGTTCATACATGAGGCGTAACCAAACCATGACATGTGTGAGCCCCTAATAAGCGTTATCAGGTTCTATGCGGCCATAAATCCTCCAGATTGTGGTTAGCGCGACTAACCATGACCGGGAGACGTCACTCTCCATAGTACTATTCATAGGACCCTAGGCTACAGTTAATGGTTACTATGTTGTTCCAGGGGACTTTAGTGGCCTCCAATGTGTTGTTCTCATCCCATGTAAGCATAAAGTCGTGTCTTATTCTCTTGTTATCCCATAAAATAGTTGTAAGTATGTTTCTCCCCCAAATATTTGAAAACAGTAAAAAGGGGCCGTGAAACTCACCTTGAGTTTGTGTATACTTGTAATGTTACTTGTTGTAGTCAACCTTGACTATTCGTACCCTAGATACCAAGGGTAAATTGTGTTAAGACCGAACGTTTCATATTGCAAATTGTTCTCCGACTTTGTAAATCTGGTTACTTTTGTTTAAATATTTTCTTAAATTTTCAACACTTGTTTTGTTATAAAAACAGATCTTAGTTACTGCCTAAAAGGGGACTGACACAAGTATCGAAACTACCTAGTTTCGATTGGGCAATTGAGTGTCGGAACTTCCTAGTTTCGATTGAGCAGTTTGGTGTCGAAACTTCCTAGTTTCGATTGCGTATTTGAGTGTCGAAACAACCTAGTTTCGATTGAAAAGAAGGGTATCGAAACTACCTAGTTTCGATTGAGCAACATGTATCGAAACTACCTAGTTTCGATTGAACAATATGTATCGAAACTACCTAGTTTCGATTGAACAACTAGTATCGAAACTCCTAGTTTCGATTGAGTAACAGGTATCGAAACTCCTAGTTTCGATTGAGTATAGGTATCGAAACTACTTGTTTCGATTGAGTATAGGTATCGAAACTCCTAGTTTTGATTACTGGACTTCTGTTTGACAGAATCAGTCCTGCATGTTTATGTTTTAAAACTTGAATTTGACACACTTTTCTTGTTTATCTTACTTGCGATTGAACATTTTGTATGCTTAGATACGGTTTTAAAGAAAATAAAGTGGATAGTAGTGAGTTTTTACCTTAAAATAGTGACGATGATGATGAGAGAAAACAGAGAAGATTCTTGAACCTTCTGTTAAACTTTCTTTAGAAACACTGGAAATCTTCTTAACACACTGGATTGTGGTGGATTTTTGCTTTAAAACTTGGCTTCGATTTTGAAGAGAAGTGGAAAATTTGCTGTAAGAAAATGAGTGATAAAAGAGTTTGTGAGAGTTTTGATTGAAACGGGTATGGGTTATATCTGAAAATATGGTAAATGGGACGTGAGAATGGGGATGGTTTTCTCTGCACTTCGGCCGAGAAGTCAAGGGAGTGGGTTGGGTAATTTGATTTATCAAACAATTAGTTTTAGGTGTAACTTTATTAAGGGTATTTTAATTCGGTTAGGTTTTTCACGGTATTATAAATTTAACACGTTTATGGCTCGTTAAAGAAAATATTGAAATCTAAAGGTGACGATACCCGGTAATATCTCCGAAAGATTTTGTTAGTCTAAAAATAATTTATTGTTCCACGTAAAGTTTGTGTAAATAATATATATATGTATATATATTTTTTTGGTTATTTATTTTAACCACTAGTGTCCGAATTTGGTCGGGTTATACGGGTATGTAAACCGGTAACTCCTAGAATTACCAAGTATGAAATGAGACCATGTGCGGTCTTTGTTAGACCTTAATGTCCTTGTTTGTGAAATTAAATAAATCACAGAAATAATTATAATGTAAACTTGTTTAATGCATGTACGGATATTGACCTGAAATGTCGGGTGTCACACCGGGTGTCTCGGATCGTTACGTGCGAGTGTGTGGCTAGTCGAACCGGGTGCGGAATGCCCGTGACTAGGTGGAGAATCAAACAACACAAAGTAAACCGACAACAAAAACACTTTCAAACTTCGTCTATTATAAACTTAGTCGGTTACAGAATTCTTACATATGAATGTGTACATACATTCTGTCACTAACAGCTATATATACTAGACCTGTTGCCTGCACACTTAGCAAGTGCGCAGGGTTTAAATCATGCGTACTTAGCAAGTATGCGGACTTTGTTCTTGCGTACTTGCTAAGTATGCAGGATATACATCCTACACACTTACTAAGTGCGCACAATACTTAACAAAGACAACTACAACGACAAGTACCTATGAACATGATTACAACTCGATAAACCAATACATACAGACGCTGACATACAAATACATAAAGACATTACATAAGTAAAAACATTCTTCAGAGTGCTTGTCACAAGAATTGCTTTAACAAACTCCCCCTTGACAGCAACTCTGGAGATGCGTACAGTCTCTAACAGCTTCAGAGTGGTTGTCACAAGAATTGCTTCAACAAACTCCCCCTTGACAACAGCTCTGGAGATGACTACAGAGTGATTGTCACAAGAATTGCTTCAACAAACTCCCCCTTGACAGCAGCTCTAGAGATGTCTTCAATCTCTATCATCAGTATGTAAGTAGTATTTGTCTAACAACATCGTACTAGAGGTTCCCCAAGGTCAAAATCCGTGAGCTCAAGGATGACTATGTCAAATTTGAGCTCCATGAAACCGACGCCAGCATGGCTAACGCACTCCACGTCAGTAACTCAAAATGACGTATATAGAAAGATTCAGGAAGGAATCCCTGAATAGTCCTATTATTCCTTCTCTCAGTCTCATGTTCATGAACATACTTGTTGTCTGAATTCTTTCGTCTTTGTCTTTTGGAGGATGACTCGGGAATGGAAACCTTAGCCATTCTCCGTGGGTGTGTTTGGTCTGGTGCATCATCAGAGTCAGATGAATCAGATTCAGTCGCCTCAGAATCTGACTCTTCGGCACCATCTCCTCCTTCTTCTTCATCACCGCCATCACCAGCCATCTCAAATGTTAGACAGGTGAAGATTAAACAATGATCGGGACGAAAAATCGGATTAGAAACACACGAAAATTTGAGTGAAATCGGAGCAGGGAGTGTACACAGTGTAGAGAGTTTGAATGAGATGAACTGAGAGAAATTTCTAACACCTGTATATATACCTACACGGTGTAGAGAGTTTGAATCGGATTAGAAACCCTTGTGAAATCCAATTTCAACTCAAATTATGAAGAATGTCAAGTCAAATAACGAACCTGATAAAAACATTCAATCAAGAGGTTTCAAAAGCAATTCAAGGAAGTTAAACACAAATATTTTTGGCATTTTTGATAGAAATTGAACTATACATAAACTTAAAATCTTTGTGATTTTTTCTGAATGAAGTTAATATGCACAAGAATATACACACAAGCTATTTTTGCGTCAAAGTCATGAGCAGAGGATCATATCAGGCTATTGTAAGCAAAAATGATACACAATAAACATCAAAGAATATGAGATCATGTCATGGATTACTACTTATTCATACGTAATAAGCACATAAACAAGTACAGTCAAGTTGTCAATATTATAAGATTTGAAACTATAAGCATCTTTGTATCACGTTCTTGTGTGTTAAGGTGTTAAGTATCAGATATACAACGTGTACCCCACAGTTATGCTATAGAAATTTAAATTGCACTTATCTCAAGGCATCAAAGATTTTTCCAATGATTTTCTAAATTTCCAGAATAAGGCTACATCAATTAGCACAGGAAAAATCAAACAGAATCCATAAGGATTATCAGGAATCGTAAGATTCAGAATCGAGTGATTCATTTGTCTTGGTTTCATGTGATTTCTTCAGTGAATATCGGTATGATGATTCAGGATAATGAGTATGGTGTTTGAGGATTTAGGTAAGGGGATCCAACTTTTCTCTGGATTTGAATTCAATGAATCAGGAGTGATTCAAGGGTGAATACACGCTCAACGGTTGATGTAAAGACATGTCTTCATTCAATCTCTCATTGCATACTTGTGAGTATGGGCAGTGAGATGAACCACATTAATTATGCTAACGACCTATCCCGAAACTGGTCTCAGAAGAAAATAATTGCCAAAATCTAACATCCTGTATCCGATAGTGATCTTTTGCATTCTTTTACGCACACACACTAGCAAACATGGGTTCAAATCAGACTTGTAGTATTGATTTAATTTCCACCCTACTAATGATTCAAAGATGCTTACAAACTACTGACAATTCAAATTACTTGTAAATAAGCAGATTAAAAACACAAAAAATTAAACAATCAAGTAAGCATGATGCAATCATTTCCCATATGTGCAGTCTAGGACGTTTAGATCATTTCTGATGTATTATCATTTCCTCTTTTCTCAAGAGAACTTTGAAATTTTCTGGTTTTCTATTTTGTTTGGATTTTTGTAAAATATTTGAAAATTAAGAGAACTATACAGAAAACTTAAAAGAAATAAAATTTAACTTTCATGAATTGAATTGATTTAAGAAAAACAAGTTTTCACTCCAGATTGAACATTCCTATCATGTTGACAAGATGTTCGAAACCACGCCTTGACACGTAATACTGCCGCCTTTCTCACCTGCAAAGGTCACATCGCCGCCTCTGAATGGTTTTACATCTTGAAGCAGGGCCATGTTGCCTGTCATGTGCCTGGAGCATCCACTATCTACATACCAACGGTTAGAGATAGTTCCCTTCGGATGTCCCTGCACTAGTCACAAGAAATTAATTAGATTTGGAGAGCCAAGCCATAGTGGTCTTGGGTCGTCCGTCTTTCTCAAAATAAACTACTTCAATTAATTCACAGTCATGACTATAAAAAATTGATGAATCTTTTGAAGACTTGGCATCAGAAGATTGAGAACTTTTGTATTTCTTGTTCCAGGACCTCTTCTTTTTCTTAACTGGAACAGTAGGCTTACATTCAACAGCAGCAGGTGAACTAGTGGAAGCTTGACCTGATTGAATTCTAGCCAGGTGTTCCAGCTTTCTCAATCTCTTGTTCCTTCTTCTGCTTTATGGTTTGGAGAGTTTCACCACAGGTTTCTAACCAGTTGGTGCACTACCAGAGGTAGATGCACAAGGTTTAGCAGGTAGCTTTCCCCCTTTTGAAACAGATGGTTTAGCCTCACATATGATTCTTGGCTTTACCATAGGTTTTACTGGTGGTTTCACCACATTTGCTTTAGGACTCTTGGGCTATTTCACTAGTGGTGACTTGGGGACAATAGCTGGTTGTGAACCAATTGGCCGTTTCCCTTGATTCTTATTAGGGTAGTTCACCAAGATGTGACCGACCATACCACAGTGAAAACATGTTCTTTTTTCTTTGTAAGTCCTCCTGTAAGGCTCATTTGATTTGAAATTTGATGACTCAGCATGATGAACAGGAGAAGTTGTTTGGTGAATAGTAGTTTGACCCGATGGTGATTGGTTTTTGGGAATATAATACTTTTGCATTTTTTCTTGATAACCAAGCCCAAAATGAGCTGAAAAGGCTTCTTTCTTAACTTGATTAATATTTTTATATCCCCCATAAAGCATCACTTTTAATTTTTCATTTGATACAACGATATCAGGTTCAGTAAAAATACAATTATCACCATTAGTGACAATGTTTTTCTTAACTTTCTGTTCACCGAGTAACTCCTCAGAGACTACTCCTTCAAGGCAGGTGTTCTCAGACTCATCATCAGAAGCAGTAAAGAACTCTTCATCAAATGCAGAGTTAGCCTTACTTGAGGAATCATCAAGGCAAGACATATCAATGTCAATTAATCCATTGACAAATTTCCCGCTTACTGGTGGAGGAATGGCATTAGTACCCAGCCCTAAGCCATTCACTTGTCTCACAACAGACTCATAGTGTTCCACCACAAAACAAGAACTTTTCAACTTCCCAATATTGCCTTTCAACTGCAAGATCTCATTTTGCAGCTTGGTGATCTCGTTGTTTCTCTTTTCCAACCCCTTGTAAGCAACATCCAAATGAAACTGTTGATCATTGATTTTAAGTGAATAATCACGTTTATCTTTCTTCAAAGTTTCAATTGAATCTTTGTATCGTTTTTCGTTTTCTTTGTAGCTTAAAGCTGCAATACGAAGAGGTTCGACTTTGTCCTGAAGCTTAGAATTTTCTTCTTTCAAGCTAAGACATTTGGAACATGAAATGACAGCAAAAGAATTAGATTCTACCTCAATTGACAAACTTGATGCCTCCCCAATAGCCATGAGGGAAAATGTAGTTGTAGACTCCTTTTGGCCAGCTACAGAAGCTTCCCGTTCTTTTGCTTCCATCATCTCTACTATCTCAGCCATTATACCAACTTGTGTTTGAGCAACAAGGGCATCCTCCAAATGAACACCCCAATCAAAGTTTTCATCCTGTTGAGCTACCAAAACATTGGACGTTCCACCTTGACCTTGATTGCGGTGGTTAGAATTGTTGAACCTTTGACTATTTCCTTGGTTGTTTCCCTGGCTTGGTCTAGTGAATCCTAAGGCAGGTGCTTTATCCTTTTGACATTCACGAGCAAAGTGTCTAAAGTTCTGACATTTGTAGCACTTGGCCTTGGATTTATCAAAACCCTCCTTGGCATTTGAATGCCCACCAATGAACTTCCTGCTCGTTCTATTCAAGAAACGCTTGGCCCTTCTCAAGATCATGGCCATATTCCATTGAATATCCATGTCCTCCATGTCGTCTGGATCCACCTGATTAAAATCTTCTTCAATTTTTTCAGGATCCGTAAGCTTGCCACCAATGAAGTTCTCATAGGCAAGCATACACGATGAAAACAAAGCCACATGATCTTCAGCTATCTTGGCTATTACAGATTGGTTAGCTGAAGATGTAAGAGAAGGATTTCTTGAGGAATTTTGATGATGTGATCCAGAACCAGAACCAGAACCAGATCCAGATGCTGTATAACATGTATGACCACCACAAACTTTTGAATTATCCTCCTCGTGAGAGTTTCCTGAGAAAAGGGCAATTCTAGAACCCGATGACTTGGCTATGGAAGACGTCCCAAAATACATAGAAGGGTCTTGTATTTGAGGTCTCCCTGAGCTCTCTTTTCGTTTTAGGTTCATATCATGTGCTTAAACCATTCCGATTGCTTCATCAATAGTCATCTCATAAAAATTTGAGTTCAATCTCATCAAGGTAGTGTACATCTCAAATTTTGGTGGTAAGGCGTCTAGAAACTTCTCAACTAACTCCTTATTTGGATAGATGAGGTCAAAAGCTTTCAGCTCAGTTTGTAGATGATAGAATCTAGAGATGAGCTCATCTATGGATTCATTCTCCAGATATCTGAAGCACTCATACTGCTTCCTAAGAAGATCCCTCTTACTCTTCTTGATGTCACTGTTTCCCTCGAATCTCTTCTGCAAAGCCTTCCAGAGATCCTTGGAGTTATCGTATCCTCTAAAGCTGTGAAATAACTCCCTGGTCAAGGCCAAAGTAATAGATCCGTGTGCCTTCTTCTCTTTGTCATAAACTTTCTTTTCTTCTTCATCAAGTTTGGAGATAGGCTTGGGAACTTCCACATCAAGGTATGTATATGTGGGATGCTTATAACCCTCTAGAATGGGTATCCAAAGTGAAGAATCGGTGTTTGAGATATAATGCTCAAAGCGTGCTTTCCAGTTTGAGTAATCATTTATGTTAAGCAGCTTTGGTGGTTTATGTGGGGTTCCAATCTCATTGTCATAATTTAACAGGTTACCGAGATTCTGAAGATTTGCCATGGTGAAAACTTAGTCAAATTTCAGAAAAATCAAAGCAATGTGCGCACTTAAGCTCTGGCCTTGCACACTTAAGAACTTGGTCTTGCGCACTTAAGATTTGCTCTTGCGTACTTAACAGGTACGCAGGAGTAAATTACAAGTACGAAGGAAGGAGTTAAGTACTCAACAAGAAATGGTCTTGCGTACTTAGCAAGTACGCAGGTCACTTTTTCACCTGCTCTCAACAACTTTTTCCGATCGCCGGAAATACCTCAGATCTTCAAATTTCGAAGATATGAACAAATTGATCAAGCCAAATGGTTAGAAACTTGTTTCTAACAAACCCTTGATGATCAAAGCACTCAAACATTCAACAAAAGGTCAGATTTTGATTGATTTTTGCTTCTAAAATAGCGCTCAAGATCTACCTCTATTTTATCACAAAAATCACCAAAATCGGTCACTTTTGCTTGTAAAAAGGCTGTAGATTGTGTTGAAAATGCTCCTAATACACTCACAACACTCGAAATCAAGAGCAACTGCTCTGATACCACTTGTAGGTACCCGGGTGTCTCGGATCGTTACATGCGAGCTTGTGGCTAGTCGAACCGGGTGCAGAATGCCCGTGACTAGGTGGAGAATCAAACAACACAAAGTAAACCGACAACAAATACACTTTCAAACTTCGTCTATTATAAACTTAGCCGGTTACAGAATTCTTACATATGAATGCGTACATACATTCTGTCACTAACAGCTATATATACTAGACCTGTTGCCTGCGCACTTAGCAAGTGCGCAGGGTTTAACTCATGCGTACTTAGCAAGTACGCAGACTTTGTTCTTGCGTACTTGCTAAGTACGCAGTATATACATCCTGCACACTTACTAAGTACGCACAACACTTAACAAAGACAACTACAACGACAAGTACCTATGAACATGATTACAACTCGATAAACCAATACATACAGACGCTGACATACAAGTACATAAAGACATTACATAATTAAAAACAATCTTCAGAGTGCTTGTCACAAGAATTGCTTCAACAAAAGTAAATAACAGAAAAGTAAAAACGTGCGAGATGTGTGTAACAGGAATGTAACTAGCATAATAGTAAACAACAAGTAAATATCTCGGAAATGATCAGGTCACGAAGAGTATTGCTTCGGGCTTCGAATCAACTTGGTACGTGATAATGTTAAGTTGACTAATCCAGTGATATGACTACTACAAACGGATCACCGCTAGAGCCTCTTCCTCACGACATTTGACTCAAGAATTAAAATCTTTAAATTAAAATACTAATGCTTCCCGTTAGGGACAACAGTTACCCTCAACCCTTCAAATGGTCATCTACGGGTTGGTTTAAGACATCGAACGTAAATGATTAGTATTAAAGTTAAATAGGTGATTATACTTTGTTCACCGGGAGGCGGTGTAACAATGGGAGCGAGTATAAAGACGTACCATTCCCAACATGAGTTCACCAATTCTTGGTCGCATAATAAGTTCGTATAAAGACGTACGACCTTAATAATATTGATCAAGCCTTGGCTTATCAATCTCTGCTTGTATAAAGACGTACAAGCATCAAAGGAAGTTTGATTAAAAAGGTTTTACGATCTTACACTTTAAAATCAAGAACACTCACAAATATAAAGACAGATTTACACAATAATAATCAGCGTTAATGACATGTCCAAGGAATTGAACTTCTGACAACCAGAATTCACATTTTGAGAACTTAGCATATAGCTTTTCGTTTCTCAAGAGTTCAAGAAAAATTTTCAAATGATCGACGTGATCTTCTTTACTTTTGGAATAAATAAGGATATCGTCCATGAATACGATAATGAATTTATCCAAGTAAGGTTTGCAAAATCGATTCTTCATGTCCATGAAAGCAGCTGGTGCATTAGTAAGTGTACCATGAACTCATAATAACCATATCGAGTTCTAAAAGTTGTTTGCAGAATATCTTTTTCCTGTATTTTCAATTGATGATAGCCAGAACGAAGATCGATTTTTGAAAAAAAACGAGCTCCCTGAAGTTGATCAAAGAGATCTCTAATTCTGGGAAGCGGATAACGATTCTTAATCGTGACTTTATTCAACTCACGATAATCAATGCACATACGCATTGAATTGTCTTTCTTCTTAACGAATAAGACCGGAGCTCCCCAAGGCTACGAGTTTGGTCTAATGAATCCTTTCTCGAGCAACTCATCCAACTGTTTCTTTAATTCCGCCATCTCAGTTGGAGCTAATCTGGACGGGGCTTTGGCAGTCGGTCCCGTATCGGGTACAAGATTAATTCTGAACTCCACTTCTCTTTCGGGTGGAATTCCAGGCAGTTCGTCAGGGAAAACATCAGGAAATTCAGCCACAATCGGCACATCTTCTTTTTAGTGTCGGTATTTACAGATACAAGGTATGCTAAGCATCATTTTCGTAGGTATTTTGTGGTTTTCAACATGGAAATTATTCCAACAGAGTTGGATAATTTATCACCATTTATAGTGATGATATTGCCTTTCGGCAAACGAAGCTCTATGTCTTTCTTATCTAATAAGATTCGGGCTTGGTTAGAGGCTAACCAGTCCATTCCTAGAACAATGTCCAAACCTGTCGAAGTAATTGGCAACAGTTGTGCATGAATAACATGTCCCGATAGTGTGATCATACAATCGTTTAGAATTTCTCAGATTTGGACGATATCCTCGTTGGCAGTTTCTACCATATATTTCTTGTCTAATTTAGCTAGACTTTTATTCAACAGTCTACAGAATTTATGATCTATAAAACTTTGGTTTGCACCAGAGTCAAATAGAACTCGAGCATAACTATCATTGACAAGAAATGTACCTGTAATGACGTCGGGCATACATGATGCTTCATGAGTATTGAGAACGAATGCTCGTGCATTCGTTTTTACTCCTTCAACAGGCTTAGGACCTGTCTCTTCAGGTTTCTTTAGTTTGGGACAATAACTCTTGATGTGGCCAGCCTCACCACATTCGTAGCAAGTGATAGGCTTTTTCTTATAACAATCCTCAGTTTTATGTCCAGACATTTTGCAGAAATTGCAATAAAGTCTAGATTTACATTGTCCCAAGTGCCTTCTCTTGCACTTTGGACATTTTGGAATAGAAGAATTGTTATTTCTGGAACTGAAGCCTAATCTTGGCTTCTTAGAACCACTTGGGCCCTGCCCAGGTGTTTCCTTCTTTTTCTTCCCTTCCTCTCGGTTCCTGATTAGACTATCAGTCTAGGAAGCACCCAAATCCATACCATCGTCAAGGGTTTCACATTTAGCAACCTTGACCATGTTCGGATTTCTCAGATCAAACCCCAAATGTATATCTTTATCAAATTAGATTCAGGAGCAGCAAGATGAGGAGATATTCGTGCATACTCAAGGAGTTTAGTCGAATACTCTTGATGATTGGTTCCCACCATCTTCAGACTTAAAAATTTCCCTTCGATTTGTTCCCTCTCATTTTGGGGAACTTGTTTCTTCTCCACTCTTTCCTTGAAGGCACTCCATCCCATATCATAGGCTTCATCCCTTCCTTTGGCAGCAATGATGTTATTCCACCACTCCAAAGCTTGATCTTTAAACAGGTTGGAAGCATAAAGGACTTTATCTTCCTTAGCACACTTGCTTATGGCAAGCACAAATTCAATCTTCTCGATCCATCTTAATGTGGCTATTACTCATTCTCTTCTAGAAAAGTTGTATGGTTTGTAGTCTTGAAACATCTGATATGTACAACAAACAATCTTCCTCTTCTTTTCTAGATGGCCATAATTATTATCAATACCTTCATCTTCGAAAGAATTATGGTAATATTCTTCTCTCTCTGTCTTCTTGGTAGCAGACCCTTCAGGTTTCAGAGTGACGGGTTTGGATTGAGTAATGGTTCGAGTATGTTGAGTTATAGGATGAGAAGGTACATATTTTGGAATTGATGGTTGAACATATATTTTATCTGCCTGCCTCTTTTCCATTTCAGTAAAGATCATTCGGAGAGAATCCTTGATTCTTTCCGCGATCATCTTTTGATGTTCTTTGCTGGAATCAGGGAATTCAACAGCGTTTTCAACCACTGCTTATTTCTTCTTACCTCTTGTATTGTAAGAAGGTCTATTTTGTTTAGACATGCTATAAGAGAAATAAGATTGGAATTAACAACCTAACTTTTTATTGATGAAATATATACAAGTGAAAATACATATATAGAAATCATTGTTCCTACAAATTCCTAAAATTTTTCTCTTCAAGAGCTTGTCTAACAGATCATTCCGAGCTTCAACTTCGGCTTTTTTTCATTCCAGCCCAACTATTCGATTCAATAGCATTTGTTACATTTCACTTCCCGATGCATTCTCATTGATATGAGGAGCAGCGAGAGGAACAGTCTCATAGTAAGGAACGTAGAGTTTATTAGAATCAGCTCATTCTTCTTCTTCGGGATCACATCTATTCCCATAAGGCATTTCAGAATATCCTTCGTGAAAATTGTGTGAATATATTGGAGTGATATTATAGCTTCCAGCAGTAGGAGCAGAATGGAAACTTATAGAAGGATTATAAGGAACACTAGGGTTTCCTATTTCTCCGAGGCTTCTAAAAGTTGAGCTTTCAGTTTCCTCATTATTTTCTATAGTTGTTTCATTCGTTTTTCGTTCAAAATAATTAGCTGGCGCAAATTTACGAAGAAAATTAGGACATTTTCCCTTTCCAACCATGTCTGTTCAAAATAAAACAAAACGAAGTTTATATTATTATTATAATATATTACAGGGAAACAAAAAAACAATAAAAATTTCTAATCCTTCATTAGCTCTTGACCAAGGGTCATTAAGCTTTCTCTGTATTCGTACACCTGTTGTCCATAAAATTGAGTCCTTGCTTTGTACATGATTTTCTCCCGTGTTACCTCGTCCGTTTCGCATAACGAACGATCTAGGCACTAAATAGGAGAAGAAGGCATACTATGCACATAACCGTATTTAGGTGGAGGCTCACGAAGTCCAACCATAATATCATTATAAGCATTTTGATACTCCGGAGCAGCTTGGAAATAGGTTTCAAAAGGACCATGATAAACATGTTTAGGAAACATATAAGGATCGTACAGAACTAGAGTATCAAAATTTTCAGATACAGATTTAGTATAATAAGAATCTTCTTCAGCCGATATATTCTGATGAGTTCGGCTTGATTCAACTTCATTATTGTCCTGTAGTAGTGGGGCATCGGTATTCCAGTTGCTAAAATTGGATCCAACTTCCATCCATTGGTTCGAAGTGTCATAAGATTGGGGATGGTATTCATGAGTAACGTTATCCGGAATTATAGCAAATGGATCATCGTTATAACAAGGTGATGAAATAGGGTTCATTTGTGAACCCAAAGGATGATATTTGGGGAATTCTTGTTTTATTAGTCGATTAGGATCATAATAAGTAGGAACAGAATTATCTCCAGATATCCTGCAACTTAAAGTATTAGTATCTTATTCTATTCTTTTAGTCAAGACTTAGATACTAAGGCTAGTATCCTTATCTTAACTAAAGCTCTACAAGGATGGCTATTTTTCCAGTGCAGTATCTCCAACAGAGATGTTCCCAGGAAAGGATGACGAGTCTAGGAGAGATTGATACACCACTCTTTTCTTAGACAGAACATTCCGGTCAGAAGGTTACCTTGTTTCGTATCTTAAGGTAATTAAATAATCTCATGTTTAAAGCTTGGACACTAGATCCAAGTATCTAATTCGCTAAAACCTGTGGCTCTGATACCAACCTGTCACATCCCACCTCGGGCACCCCCTGAACGTGTGTGAGTACGATTAGTACCTGTTTTGATTTCAGAGTTTTTATAAAACAAGGCGGAAGTCTTTTTCACAAGGATCGTTTCATCATTTGTTTTCAACCTTGAGGGTTGTATTTGTAAATATCAAGACTCAGTTGGAAGACAAAATCCTTGTATTTATTTCATAACATAGGGATTTAAGTATCCTTTTTCATTTGATTACAAAACAAAGTTTGAAACCAAATATAACTCTTGTCTCTTATGGTCAAGTTCAAGCCATCGGAAATAGTACTATCTAAGGTTGATCAGTCCCTTTGTCCTATCTCTTTTTTCTTCTTTTCAGGATTATCTATGCATGAGGCCTGAGAATCCAACATGCATTTCATCCTTTTCTTTTCTCTTTTCATGGTTCAGATCTCACGTCGCCCGTATCCCTTTTCTTTAACATTTTTATTCATTGCCTGAAAACATTTGGAAAATGAAACATTAGCGCGAACGCTGGTGAATACAATTTTCTTGACAGAGAAGACATTTGGCATAAACAAGTATTAATTTGATAATCACAACTTTTTGTTCAATCTACACATTCAGCTGGCCCATTTCTCCTGATCATATGCACCACTGTATACACTGGCGTCATATCTTATAACAACGGACAGGTCCACGCCTCCGAATTTGTTATAAGATAAGCACCGGCCGCAATCCGGGACTCTCATCCAAGACCCTTGTATCCCTTGTAAGTTTTACGTATACCTAAGGCCTGAATGCTTTGTTCGTAGAAGAACATTGAGCATTATTGTCTTAACCTTTATTTGGCCATTTTCGTAAACGTAAATTATCACACCCCAAAATCCACTAACAGAGTTTTACCGTTTGGCGTGTGACAAACCAGGATATCAGTCATTAGTTACATCAAACGACTCAATATGAGTTTAACAAAAACCAGTAAATATTCAGAGTAAATGCGGAAGCGATAAATAAAGTATTAAATGCGCAATACAAACGTGCCCGAAGTTAAGTCTAATCAATACATATAAATAGTCCAAAGTTTGATATAAATGTTTGTAATAAAAATAGGACTCCAATGCATGTCCTAGAATGCACCTGTGCCTTAGCGACCTGAGAAAACATGTAAGAAAATGTGTGAACACGAGGTTGGTGAGTTCATAGGTTTTAGTTTGTAATAGCGTTTGCAAGATTAAGTACATTCAATATATATACCAATAGGTAGCTAACTATGTTCATGTTTATTAAAGCGCTCGAAACCGAAGCTGACTGTTTGTTTGTGTTTGAATGCCTCCCACCATGTATATCAACAATGGTGCCGTGTTTAGGTCAATATTACACCCGTTCGACCTCCAATCGAGTTAGCGCGACTAACGCGGGCGGGGTTTGTCAAACCCAGTAGTACTACTCATTATTACCTCGCTATGTTCATATTAAACGGTTCAATGTGTAAGGGCTTTCAGGATAGAGTGTTACGCTTAGTCTTAACAAGTGATAATATATGAATTACAATAATCAAAAGTGTTTGCGTCATGTTTTCTCCCCAATTTAAAAACAGTAAAGGGGCCATGAAACTCACCTGAGTTGTGTAAGCGTAGGTAATTAGCACCACACAAGGATGCAACAAAAACCAAGAATGAATTGCATGCGTACAGTCTACGAATGCCCTAGAATGATTTGTGACAGTTAGGAACACGTAAGAGTTTGTGACAATGATACGGAATAGGTCGGATGTCCAAAGACACAGTTATAATAAACGAGTAGGTAAACTTATCATCGAGATTAAGAATATTCTTAATATAATAATTAATATAAAGGTGGTATGTAAAAACGATTTTATTTAAAAAATATTCGTGTGTTTTTACAAATTAAATAACGGTTTAGAAAAATAATTTAAAAGATTATATTATTTTTAATGTGGAAGTTAACACTTAACATGAGCTATAAATAATAGTTCAGGTATTAATAAAATAACTATTTTATTATTATTATTATTATTATTATTATTTTTAACACCTAAAATGAGATATAAATCCAAACCCGAGCCTACAGGTGTTTTCCGGTGTCAAAACATATTTATATAACATTATAGTATCATAGGAAAAGATTTTATAAAAAGGAGACTACTGAAAAAGCCCCCAAAAATAAAATGCAGGAGACAAGACTCGAACCCGGGTCTCCCGCGCACGAGTCCAACAACTTAACCACTCCGCCCGCTAGGGTCATCGCATTAGAAGCCTGATTCAAATGGTTTTAACACTGATGTCTCATGTGTTCTTCCCCTTCACGCGAGCCGAACCCAAAACCCAGTCCTAAACTCACGAATATGATAGCGATTGACTAAGGAATCATAGGGCTTTTGTTCATCAGTGTATTGTGAGTATGTGGGTAAGTTTAATTGCAAAAAAATTGAGTTTGGAATCGTTAATTGCTTGATTGAAAAGCCAAAACTCTAGTTTTGAACACCAAATCGAATTGATTAAATCTTATAATAACAGTTGTTGAATTCATGGGGATTTTTAGAAACAGAGGATTGCGAATCCAACCCTGTGATTTAATTTGATTGAGACTGAGTCAGGGGTAGGGTGTAATTAAACCGTATAACGTATGAACCCTAGAATCAGGTTCGTGATTGAATCGATGATATAAGCCCGAATTAACATGGGGCTTTTGATCTAAACATTGAAACGAAACTAAGGATGTAAACAATTACCAAAATGAGGCTCGAATTGATGGTGTTTGACTAGAACGGGTTCTGACTTGCGTGATTTGATCTCCGGTGACACAGGCTTCGTTTTCGATCGAATTGGATGGCGTAACAGGTTCTGTGGGGCTCGTTTGAGGTGCGAAGGGTAATTGATTGAAAAATGATTAACGAATTCGCGAATTGGTGAGTACTAGAGACGAACTCGACGGTTTGGACTTGAATACCCAATAATGGGATTAATTAGCACATAATAATGATGTTTAATGCTCTAATGATGATCGTTTATGATATTAACGAGCATTTTGGTTACAATTTTGGACGGTTTTTCGTTTATGGATTCGAATTTGGATCAAACCCAAATGGAGTTTGACTTTTGAAAGTCAATAGGGCAATAAACACTCTTGATTTTGACTTTAAAAGTCAACAGATTGGTTTAGGGTAATTACAACTTTAGTCCCTGTAGTTTCAGGTGTATTTAAGTTTGAAAAATGATAGAATTAGTCCATGAGGTTTGTACAGAGTTAACTGGGTTGAGAAATAACTAGATTTGGGTTAACGGGGTTAACCCGGATTTGTCGGGTGTCACATCATCCCCTAATTGAAAGAATTTTCGTCCCGAAAATTAAAATAATAAGAAAAATATTTTCTAGGTGTCACATCATCCCCTAGTTGAAATAATTACGTGGATTGCTTTAAGAGATGAGGGTACTTGCGCATCATCTGATCCTCGCGCTCTGATGTGAATTCTGGTCCGCGTTACGAGTTCTAACGAACTCTGACAATAGGGATTTTACTTTGTTTGAGCATTTTGACTTCCCTATCCATGATTCCAACCGGTTCTTCAATGAAACGTAATTGTTTGTCGATTTCTAGTTCCTCAAGTGGTGTCACACCCCGCCCCAGGCACCCCCTAGACGTGTGCGAGCCCGATTGGTATTATCTTTGAACTTTTATTTTTAGAGTTTTTATAAATACAACGAAAGTCTTTTAAAAGGATCATTTCAACATTCATTCAACCTCAAGGGTTGTATTTGTAAATATCAAAACTCAGTTGGAAGACAAAAGTTTTATATTTACTTTATAAACATAGGGATTTAAATACCCTTTTCATTTTGATTACAAAACAGAGTTTGAAATCAAATACATCTATAGCCACCGGAAATAGTACTATCCAGAGTTGATCAATCCCCTGGTCCTATTTCCTTTTTCTTTTCTTTAGGATTTTCTATACACGAGGCATGAGATTCCAACGTGCAAGTTTATCCTTTTCATAGGTCAGATCTGATGTTTGCCCATACCCCATTCTTATTTCAATTTATTCATTTCTTGAAAACATTTTGAAAATAAAACGTCAGCGCGAACGCCGGTGAATACATATCTTGACATAAATTTTTTTTGGTACAAACAAGCATTAGTTCATAATCACAACTTTATATTCAATCCACACATTCAGCAGGCCCGTCCTGTTCAATCGCACCACGGTATACACTGGCGTCATGTCTTATAACAAGGGACAGGTTTGCCTCCGAAGTTGTTATAAAACAAGCACCAACTGTAATCCGGGAATTTCACCAGAGATCCGTGTATCCCGTGCAAGTTTTACGCATACTTATGGCCTGAATGCTTTGTTCGTAGAAGAACGTTGACCATTATTCCCTTAACCTTTATTTGGACATTTTCGTAAATAAAATGTTTGACATAAGTTTTCAGAGAGATAAAGTATTTACCTTGGTTTATAGGAATGAGCCTCTAAGATTATAAAGCTAGCCTTGTAACTTGATCTTTCTAGCGTATCAGCACTTCTTCGAGATTTTCTTCCTACATCGGGCACTACAACGAGCGGGAATCGAACCGGGATCGTCGGGAATCGCCTAGGGATGCTCTAGAACAAGCTTGAGAAGAGAAGAGTGAGTGTGGGATGAGAAAACAACTAAATTCGATCAGCTATTTATAGGGCTGTTTCTGGGGTCGTGACGGACCGTTACGGGTGGTGACGGTCCATCACCAGATTAGGGTTTCGCGAGTCATCAGACACGTGTCGGCCTCTGGTCATTTTGTTTCGTGACGGACCGTTACCAGGTGTGATGGTCCATTACGGAGTGATACGTGGCGCACCCGGGTGAATCTGGGGCCGTGACAGACCGTTACCAGGCGTGATGGTCCGTTATAGGGTTTCCATGCGTCAGAATTCGTTCCTTAGTCACCGAACACGTGGCACGTCATCAGGGTTCGCGTGCTTAGGTCGTAACGGACCGTTACCGTTCGTGAGGGTCCGTTACCGTTGAATTTTCATTATTTCTACTTTTTGAACCTTTATTTACACTTATAGTACTTGTGGTTTGTACCTTAGTCAAATCTTTGACATTTTCGTGGCAGGTGTTACATCCTCCCCAACTTGTTTTAATGTCGTCCTCGAGATCATTCGAACAAGTGAGGATATTTCTTTTTCATTTCAGACTCCTGTTCCCATGTGTACTCAGGTCCACGTCTGAAGTTCCATTTTATTTTCACAATCACCAATTTCTTTCTTTTCAATTTATTTTCCTGTCTGTCCTCGATTTGCAGAGGTTTTTCCACAAATCTTAAATTTTCATCTACCTCTACATCTTGTAGGGGCATTACCAGAGATTTATCTACCAAACACTTGCGTAGATTTGACACATGGAATACATCGTGTACTCTATTCATTTCTTTTGGTAAGTCGAGTTGATAGGCCACAGGCCCAAATCTTTTCAGGATTTGAACGGTCCTACGAATCTAGGACTTAATTTTCCTTTCTTTCCAAATCTTACAATGCCTTTCCATGGTGAAACTTTCAATAGAATGTTATCACCGATGTTGAATTCTAATGGATTTCATCTTTTATTAGCATAACTCTTTTGATGATCACGAGCCGATTTCAATATATCTTTTATTTGAGTAACTTTCTCAGTCGTTTCCAGGACTATTTCAGGTCCGAATAACTGATTTTCTCCTATTTCGGACCAACAGATTGGAGTTCAACATTTACGACCGTATAAGGCTTCAAAAGGAGCGGTCTGTATACTCGTAGGATAGCTATTATTGTAGGAGAATTCCATTAGAGGTAAGTGGTCATCCCAGCTTCCTCCTAGATCAATAACACAAGCCCTTAACATGTCTTCAAGGGTTTGAATTGTTCTTTCGCTCTGCCCGTCCATTTGAGGATGATAGGCAGTGCTAAGATTCAATTTTATACCTAGGGCCTTTTTAAAGCTTTGCAAGAATCGAGAAGTAAATCTACTATCTCTATCTGACACAATAGATAGTGGCACACCGTGTAATGACACGATTTTATTAACGCATATATGTGCCAACTTATCCATACTGAACGTTTCTTTCATGGGAAGAAAATGAGCAGACTTTGTAAGTCTATCAACAATAACCCAGATTATATCATTCCCACGACTGGTTCGGAGAAGTTTAGTAATGAAATCCATGGTTATCATTTCCCATTTCCATACAGGAATTTCAAGTTGCTGTAATAAGCCAGAAGGCTTTTGGTGTTCAACTTTAACTTGAGAACAGGTTAAACACTTTGCAACATAGATAGCGATATGTTTCTTCATTCCTATCCACCAATAATTGGTTTTTAGGTTTGTGTACATTTTATTGCTTCCAGGATGCATGGTGTATTTTGATTTGTGGGGTTCTTCAAGAATTTCTTCACGTACGTTTCCATATATAGGAACCCAAATTCTCTTATTCATTCTAAGAATTCCATCATTATCCTTGACCAATTGGTCGATCATTCCTCCCAATCTTTCCTTCTCAAGGTTGTGTTCTTGCAAAGCAAGTTTATGAGATTCCTTAATACGAGTGATAAGATCGATTTGGAGATTAAGTCTTAATGCACGAAATTGTTTAGGTTTCTCATGTTCTTTTCTACTTAAGGCGTCATCTACAACATTAGCTTTTCCTCCATGATAACAAATTTCGCAATCGTAATCATTTAGGACTTCCATCCAACGTCTTTTCCTCATATTCAGTTCTTTCTGACTGAATATATACTTTAGGCTTTTGTGATCAGTGAACACGGTAAATTTGACTCCATATAGATAGTGCCTCCATAACTTCAATGCGAAGATTATGGCGCCCAATTCTAAATCAGGAGTTGTATAATTCTTTTCATGAGTTTTTAATTGACGGGAAGTATAAGCAATAACTTTGTTCCCTTGCATTAACACACAACCAAAGCCGGTGTGTGAAGCATCACAGTATACTAAAAAGCCTTCGTTTCCATCTGGCAAAGCCAATATGGGTGCTTGAGTCAGTTTCTGTTTAAGAGTTTCGAAAGCATGAGATTGCTTAGGTCCCCATTCATACTTAACTGATTTGGGAGTCAGAGAAGTTAATGGAACCGAAATTCGAGAGAAATCTTGGATAAATATCTGATAATAATCGGCCAAACCGAGAAAACTTTGAATTTTAGTTTGTGACTTGGGGATTTCCCATTTGGATATTGCTTTAATTTTAACTGGGTTAACTTGGATACCATCAACGTTAATGATATGCCCAAGGAATTGAACTTCTGTTAACCAGAACTCGCATTTTGAGAATTTAGCATAAAGATTTTCGTTTCTCAAAAGTTCAAGAAAGATTTTCAAATGATTAGCATGATCTTCGTTACTCTTGGAGTAGATATGGATATCGTCAATGAATACGCTAAGGAATTTGTACAAGTAAGGTTTGCAAACTCGATTTATCATATCCATAAAAGTTGCTGGTGCATTAGTAAGTCCAAATGACTTTACTATGAACTCATAATGACCATACCAAGTTCTGAAGGCATTTTTGGGAATATCTTCTTCCTGGACTTTCAATTGATGACAGCAGAACGAAGATCGATTTTTGAAAAGCAGTGAGCTCTCTAGAGTTGATAAAAAAATCATCAATTCTGGGGAGTGGGTAACGGTTCTTAATCATGACTTTATTTAGCTCACGATAATCAATGCATATGCGCATTGAACCGTCTTTCTTTTTAACGAATAAGACCGGTGCTCCCTAAGGTGAGGAGCTTGGTCTTATGAATCCTTTTTCGAGCAATTCATCCAAATGTTTCTTTAATTCTGCCATTTCAGTTGGAGCTAATCTGTATGGGGCTATGGCAATTGGTGCCATACCAGGTACTAGATTGATTCTGAATTCCACTTCTCTTTCAGGTGTAATTCCAGGTAGTTCATCAGGAAAAACATCAGTAAATTCAGCCACAACCGACACATCTTCAATCTTCTTTTCAGTGTCGGTAGTTACAGATACGAGGTATTCTAAGCATCCTTTGCGTAGATATTTTGTGGCTTTTAACATGGAAATTATTCCAACAGAGTTGGATAATTTATCACCAATTATAGTAATGATATTGCCTTTTGGCGAACGAAGTTTTATGGCTCTCTTATCACACAGGATACGGGCTTGGTTAGAGGCTAACCAATCCATTCGTATGACGATGTCAAAACCTGCCAAAGTCATTGGCAACAATTGTGCAAGAATAACATGTCCTGATAGTGTGATATGGCAATCGTTTAAGATTTCAGAGATTTGGACGAGGTCACCGTTGGTAGTTTCTACCATATATTTCTTGTCTAATTTAGCTAGAGTTTTATTTAACAGTCTACAGAATCTAGGATCTAAAAAACTTTGGTTTGCACCAGAGTCAAACAAAACTCGAGCATAAATATCATTGAGAAGAAATGTACCCGTAATGACATCGGGTATACCGGTTGTACATGAGTATTGAGAACGAATGCTCGCACATTCTTCTTTACTCCACTTGCAAGGTTGGGACTTGTCTCATCGGGTTTCTTCAATTTGGGACAATAGGTTTTGATATGGCTAGCCTCGCCACACTCCAAACAAGTTATTGGCTTCTTTTTGAAGCAATTCTCTATTTTGTGACCGGACATCTTTCAAAAGTTGCAGAAAAGTCCAGCACGACATTGTCCTAAATGCATTTTTTTGCACTTGGGACATTCTGGTATGGAAGAGTTATTGTTTCGGGGAGTAAAATTGGATTTCTTTGTTCCACTTGGGCCTTGCCCAGATTCCTTCTTCTTTCCCTACTCCTAGTTTCTAATCAAACTACTGGTTAGTGATGCTCCCAAATCCATAGCATCATCAAGATTTTCATAGTTTGCGACCTTGACCATGTCGCGAATTTCTCCGATTAAACCCCAAATATAACGCTTTATCAGATTTGACTCGGGGGTAGCAAGATGTGGAACGATTCGGGCATATTCGAAGAGTTTGGTAGCATATTCCAGATGATTTGTCCCCATCATCTTTAAACTTAGAAATTTCCCTTCAATATGCTCCCTCTCATTTTGGGGAACGTACTTCGTTTCAACTCTTGCTTTAAAAGCACTCCAGCCTATTGCATAGGCTGCATCTCTTCCCTTGGCGGCAACAATGTTCTTCCACTATTCTAGAGCTTGATCTTTAACAAATTAGAAGCATACAGAACCTTGTCTTTCTCAGCACACTTGCTGATAGCCAGCACAGACTCCGTCTTCTCAATCCACCTTAGTGTGGCTATTCCTCCTTCTCTTCCAGAGAAGTTGAATGTGTTGCAATATTGGAACATCTTGTAGGTACAACCAATTATTTTTC
Source organism: Smallanthus sonchifolius (assembly GCA_023525975.1). Taxonomy (NCBI): domain Eukaryota; kingdom Viridiplantae; phylum Streptophyta; class Magnoliopsida; order Asterales; family Asteraceae; genus Smallanthus; species Smallanthus sonchifolius. Next base: position 20,151,426 of record CM042033.1, read on the forward strand.
TCTTCTTTTCCACATGACCATAGTTATTATCCATACTCTCATCTTCAGAGGAGTTATGGTTATATTCTTCCTTCTCAGTTTTCCTGGTTTTATGAGTAGTAGAGCCTTCGGCTCTAGGAGTAATAGGCTTTGATTTAGTGATAGTACGAGTATGTTGAGTTAAAGGTTGAGAATGAATAGATTTTAGAATTGATGGCTAGTCAGGCAGTTTATCGGCTTGTCTCTTTTCTAACTCAGTAAAGATCATTGGAAGAGAATCCTTGATCCCTTCCGTGATCATTTTCTTGAGATCCATACAAGAATTAGGATTTTCAGCAGCGTTTTCAATTGGAATCAAAACAAAATCTTTTTATTGATAAGAATATATTACAATACATATGGAATTTATTGTTCCTAAAAATTTCTAAAATTCTTTTCTTCAAGGGCTTGCATTAACAAAGCGTTCCGACCTTCAACTTCAGCTTTCTCTCGTTCCAATTCTACTATTCTTCTTAGCAAATTTTGTTCCCTTTCTCTTCCCGATGCATTCTCATTTATATGAGGAGCAGGGATGGGAATCGTCTCATAGTATGGAACGTAAGGTATATTAGAGTCAGCACGTTTTTCTTTTTCAGGATTATTCTCAAAAGGCATATCGGCTTATCCCTCATGAAAATTTCATGAATATATAGGAGTGACATTATAACTTCCAGCGGTAGGAGCAGAATGAAAACTTATAGAAGGATTATACGGAACACTAGGGTTTCCTATTTCTCCGAGGCTTCTGAAAGTTGAACTTTCAGTTTCCTCATTATTTTCTATAGTTGTTTCATTTGTTTTTCGTTCATGATAATTAGCTGGAGCAGATTTATGAATACAGCTAGGACCCTTGCCTTTTCCGACCATTCTGAAAAAAATAAACAAAACGATATTTTATTATAGAAATATATTACAAGATATAACAAAAACGATTCTAATCTTTCATAAGTTCTTTTCCAAGAGTCATCAAGTCCTCTTCATATTCGTATACTTGTTTCCCATAAAATTTGGTTCTTGCTTTGTCCATTATCTTATTTTTTGTTACTTCGTCCGTTTGGCGCAACGAACGGTCTAAACATTCGATAGGTGAAGAGGGCATACTTTCTGCATAACCTTATTTAGGAGCGGTCTTACGGAGTCCCATCATAATATCGTTATAAGCATTTTGGTATTCCGGAGGAGCATGGAAATACTCTTTGAAAGGGCCATCATAAGGAGTTTAATAATTATAAGATTGATAGTCGGAACTATTTGAAATAGGATTATTGAACGGATAGTCTTCCGGGTTTTCAGATGCAGGTTCATATCGGTGGGATTCCTCTGATGGATCCTCTTCTGTTGAATAATTCTGCTGGATATAACTTGATTCAGCTTCGTTGTTTCCTTGTAGCTGTTGGATATTTTTATTCCAGTTGCTGAAATTAGAACCAGCTTCCATCCATTGACTAGAAGAGTTATAAGATTGAGGGTGGTATTCGGGAGAGTTGTTATTAGGGAGAATCGCAAGCGGATCTTCGTTATAGTAGGGCGAAGAGATAGGGTTCATTCGAGATCCTAAAGGATGATACTCAGGTGATTCTTGATTAATTGGACGATTGGGGTCATAATAAACAGGTACAGAATTATCTCCAGACATCTGCATTATTAAAATATTAGTACTTATCTTATTTTGGTCAAGACTTAGATACTAAGGCCATTATCTTTATCTTAACTAAAGTTCTACAAGGATGGTTATCTTTCCAAAGTAGTACCTCCAACATATATGTTCCCACGTAAGAGCGACGGGTCTAGGAGAGATTTATACACCGCTATTTACTTAGACAGAACATTACGTTTGTCAGAAAACTACATACCGGTCAGAGGGTTACCTTTTTTTCTTATCTTAATTTTAAAACATTAATGGTTGAAGCCTAGCTACTATTTTTAAGTATCTAATTCACTAAAACCTGTGGCTCTGATACCAACCTGTCACACCCCACCCCAGGCACCCCCTGGATGTGTGCGAGCCCGATTGGTATTATCTTTGAACTTTGATTTCAGACTTTTTATAAATACAACGAAAGTATTTTAAAAGGATTGTTTCAACATTCATTCAATCTCAAGGGTTGTATTTGTAAATATCAAAACTCAGTTGGAAGACAAAAGTTTTATATTTACTTTATAAACATAGGGATTTAAATACCCTTTTCATTTTGATTACAAAACAAAGTTTTTAGAGAGATAAAGTATTCACTTAACCTTTATTTAATGTTGAGCATTATTCACTTAACCTTTTTCAGAGAGATAAAGTTTTTAGACAAAAGTTTTGTAGAAGAATGTTGAGCATTATTCACTTAACCTTTATTTAACCATTTTCATAAATAAAATGTTTGAAACAAGTTTTTAGAGAGATAAAGTATTCACCTTGGTTTATAGGAATGAGCCTCTAAGATTATAAAGCTAGCCTTCTAACTTGATCTTTCTAGCGTATCAGCACTTCTTTGAGAGTTTCTTCTTACACCAGGCACTACAACGAGCAAGAATCGAATCAGGATCATCGGGAATCACCTAGGGATGCTCTAGAACAGGCTTGAGAAGAGAAGAGTGAGTGTGGGATGAGAAAACAACTGAATTCGATCAACTATTTATAGGGTTGTTTCTGGGGTCGTGACGGACCGTTACGGGTGGTGACGGTCCATCACCAGATTAGGTTTTCGCGAGTCATGTGACACGTGTCGCCCTCTGGTCATTTTGTGTCGTGACGGACTCTTACCAGGCGTGACGATCCGTTACGGAGTGATACGTGGCGCACCCGGGTGAATCTGGGACCATGACGGACCGTTACCAGGCGTGACAGTCCGTTATAGTGTTTCCACGCGTCAGAATTTGTACGTTAGTCACCAGACACGTGGTGCGTCATCAGGGTTCGGGTGCTTAGCTCTTAACGGACCGTTACCGTCCATGACGGTGTGTTACCATTTGTGACGGTCTGTTACCGTTGAATTTTCATGATTTCTACATTTTAAACCTTTATTTACACTTGTAGTCCTTGTGATTTGTACCTTAGTCAAATATTGGACATTTTCATGGAAGGTGTTACAAGTGGAACCACGAGTGTCTCTTCTGCTAGACATTTCTTTAAGTTTGAGACATGAAGGACGTTGTGTACACCACTCAATCCTTCAGGTAGGTCCAGTTGGTATGCTACTGGGCCAATTCTCTTCACTATCTTGAACGGTCCAACATAACGAGGATTTAGCTTGCCTCGTTTCCCAAAACGAATTACACCTTTCCAAGGTATGACTTTCAATAGGACCATGTCGCCTACTTGAAATTCTAACGGTTTTCGACGCTTAACGGCATAAATCTTTTGACGATCACGGGCTGCCGGCATACGATTTCGAATTTGAACGATTTTCTCTGAAGTTTTGAGCACAATTTCAGGACCTGTAAGTTGGCTATCCCCAACTTCAGCCCAACATATAGGTGTTTGGCATTTCCGCCCATATAATGCCTCAAACGGTGCTGCCTTGATGCTAGTGTGATAATTGTTGTTGTAGGAGAACTCCGCTAAAGGCAAGTGAGTTTCCCAACTGTTACCGAAATCAATCACATAAGCTAGTAGCTTGTCCTCTAGGGTTTGAATAGTGCGTTCAGTCTGGCCATCTGATTGAGGGTGGTACACTGTGCTCATGTCCACGCGTGTGCCTAGAGCTTTTTGTAATGATTGCAAGAAACGTGAGGTGAATCGAGCGTCACGATCAGAAATGATTGATATTGGCACTCCGTGTCGAGAGACAACTTCCTTCTGGTAAATGCGAGTTAATTTCTCCATCTTATCAGTCTCTTTGATTGCTAGGAAGTGAGAGGATTTAGTCAAACGATCTACGATCACTAGATGGTGTCGCATCCCCTAGGAGTCCGGGGTAGTTTACTGATAAAATCCATGGAAATATGCTCCCATTTCCACATCGAGATCTCTTGTTGTTGAAGTAAACTAGATGGCTTTTGGTATTTAGCTTTGACCTTCGAGCAGGTCAGACACTTGCTAACTAAGGTGGCTATATCAGCTTTCATGTTCGGCCACCAATAGAGAACTTTTAGGCCATGATAAATTTTATCGGAACCAGGATGAATAGAATACTGAGATTTGTGAGATTCATCCATTACAAGCTCCCTTATGTTCCTGTACTTTGGAACCCATATTCGCTCCGCGAAGTAGCGAATACCATCCTATTTAACTTCGAATTGGTTCTCCATACCACGTGCGGCTTCTAACGGTAGGTTTTCCTCTTTCAGGGCTTCAAGTTGAGCACTACGGATTTGATCAGGTAATCCAGGGTGGATAGTGAGTTGTAATGCTCGGACCCGTTTAGGTTTGGTTTCTTTTTTGCTTAGTGCATCGGCTACTACGTTAGCTTTGCCCGGATGATACTTGATAGCACAGTCATAATCATTCAAGAGTTCGACAGCGACGCTGTCGCATGCTCAACTCTTTCTTTTCGAAGATATGCTGAAGACTCTTGTGATCGGTATAGTTGGTGCACTTGGTACCGTACAAGTAATGTCTCCAGATTTTTAGTGCAAACATTACAGCTCCCAATTCTAAGTCGTGAATCATGTAGTTCTTCTCATGAATTTTTAGCTGACGAGAGGCGTATGCGATAACCTTCTCGCATTGGATCAACACACAACTAAGACCTTGAATGGAGGCATCACAATACACCACAGAGTCATCCGTTCCCTCTGGAAGAGATAGGATGGGTGCACTGCAACGTTTCTGTTTCAGCAGTTGGAATGCCGATTCTTGGGTTTCACTCCAGTTATAGGGTTTCCCCTTTTGGGTTAGGGAAGTAAGAGGTTGAGAGATCTTAGAGAATCCCTCGATGAATCGTCGGTAGTAGCCAACCAATCCTAGAAATTGACACACCTTTGTCGGACTAATTGGTGCCGCCTAATTCTTGATGGCTTCTACTTTGTTTGGATCGACATGTATTATTTTCTCGTTGACTACATGCCCTAAGAATTGAACTTCACGAATCCAAAATTCGCACTTAGAAAATTTGGCGTACAACTGCTCTTGTTTCAATAGTTCCAGGATAAAACGTAGATGCCCCTCGTGTTCTTCCTTGTTCTTAGAATATATGAGGATATCGTCAATGAAAACGATGATGAACTAATCGAGGTAGGGTTTACCCACATGGTTCATGGGATCCTTGAACACCGCGGGTGCATTGGTTAGTCCGAATGGCATGACCATAAACTCGTAGTGGCTGTACCTAGTTCTGAATGCAGTCTTAGAGATGTCTTCATCTCAGACTCTCAATTGATGGTAACAAGATCTAAGATCGATCTTGGAATAGAAGCTTGATCCCTAGAGTTGATCAAACAGATCATCAATACGGGGTAGAGGATAACGACTCTTGATAGTCACTTTGTTCAGCACACGGTAATCGATGCACATTTGAAAAGTCCCATCTTTCTTCTTGACGAATAAGACTAGAGCTCCCCATATAGATGAGCTAGGTCTGATAAAACCCTTATCCAACAACTCTTGCAGTTGCGTGGATAATTTTTGTAGCTCACTAGGTGCAAGTCTATACGGTGCCTAAGCAATAGGCGCTGCTCCGGGTGCTAAATCAATCTGAAATTCGACTTAACGATGAGGCGAAAGACTAGACAAGTATTCGGGAAAGACTTCTGGAAAGTCATGAACGATCGGAATATCATGAATCTTCTTCTCTTCGGATGGTTGTTCGGCGACAAGAGCCAGAATAGCAGTATGACCCTTACTCAAACATTTATGTGCTTTCATGAAGGATATGATGCCTACGACAGCACCACTCATTTCGCCTTGGATAGAAAGAACTTCTCCACTAGAGAGAGGAAGGCGAACAATTTTATCACGACAGATGATCTCAGCTTGATTATTAGATAACCACTCAATACCGACAATTATGTCGAAACTGCCAAGTGTGACCGGCATGAGATCGATATCAAGCCTATGACCAGCAAATCCTATTTTACATCCTTTAAGAATGTGAGTTGCTTCGATTATCTGACCGTCTGCTATCTCTATAATGTATTTAGTTTCTAAAAGTGTTGGAGTTTCCTTTAACAGATCACTAAGTTTCTTAGATATGAAACTCCTATCAGCATCAGTATCAAAAAGTACAGAAGCAAAAGAGTCGTTCAGAAAGAACATACCGGTAACCACGTTGTTATCATTTCTTGCTTCCCTGGAACCAATCATGAAGGCTCGCCCCTTCACGCCGTTCCCGTTGTTGTTACCGTTGTTCCCTTGATTATTGACGTTGCCGTTACCATTTCAACCTTTCTTCAATTGAGGACAATCCTTCAGGAAATGTCCTTCCTTGCCACATTCAAAACATCCCTTGGTAGATCCCTGTGGCTGAAAGGGTTGTTTGGGTTGAAGCTCACCCCTACAATCTTTCGCAGCGTGACCCATCATGCCACACCGCTGGTAACGCTGCCTTTCACAAGTACCATTGTGGTGATAACCACACTTGTTGCACTTGGGGTATTTCCCAGCATAACCACTTTGATTCTGACTTGAAGAAGTTGACTGGTTAAAAGCCTTGGTAGGTGCAAACCTACACTGCTGTTGTTGAGGTGGGTTAGATTGAAAACTCTTCGTGGTTGTGTTGCTCTCAAACTTGCGTTTGTTACTGTCAGAAGCTTTGGAAGTCGTGCCCCTCGGAGGTAGCGTACCTTGAGTTACAGCTTAATCTGTCAGCTTGTGAGCAAGGCGGATGATTTGCTGTGTGGTGGTAGGGTTAGAAGTAGTGACCATACTTTGTATTTGAGGTACCAGACCATCAATGTACCTCTCGATCCTTTTGTATGTTGGTGTCACCATATGAGGACACATGACTGCATACTCATGAGAACGAGTAGTATATAGTTCAATCTCGGAACCTTCCATCTTTAGGTTCCAAAATTCACCTTCCAACTTCAGGATTTCATCACGAGGACAGTATTCCTCCCTTAACATTGTATTGAACTAATCCCAAGGTAGGGCGTTAGCCATGTCCAGACCCAAAATCTGAACTTGAGAGTTCCACCAGGTGAGGGCAGGACCCTACAGAGTAGCTGAAGCAAATTTGACCTGATTTTCTTGTGGGCAGTTGCACATAGCAAAAACAGATTCAACTTTCTCGAACCAATGGAGCAAGCTGACAGCTTCTTCGACTCCACTAAAGGTGTGGGGCTTGCAGTCCATGAAAGTTTTGAAAGTGCAAGCCGGCGGGTTATTGTGCTGGCCTGGATTGAAACAAAACATATATGATATTACAAGGCTTGGAAAGTGTTTGAAGTGATGGATTGACTTGCTAAAGTCAACGGATATCGAATTTACTTGCAACATTATATGCAGCTAAGGCTTCAGCCACACTATCATTGATGAGTGCAGTGAGTTCAGCCGCTGTCATATTTATGGTACCGCAACCACCATTTCGTCCACTTTGTCCACGACCACTTCCAGACATGAATCTTCACTTTCACAAATACAAATAAAGAGAAAATATATCGCATATCATCATCACATAAGTACGAGTAAATAAATGAAACTAAACCACAACATCTTATATTTCAATAATAATTCTTGATTAGATAAATTGTAACGGCTACAAAGTAAATAAACCTGTTAGGACATAGATTTGTAATGACAAAAGCTTGTAATAGTTAGATTTTATGTCTTTATGTTTTTGTTATGTAAATGTCTAAAGTTACTAAGTGTTTTACAAGTGAGCCTAGAGGCGAACTTGTTAAGTTCGCCTGGTCTATCAGAGGCGAACTTAATAAGTTCGCTTAGGTATAACTGAGGCGAACTTGTTAAGTTCGCTTAAGTTGTTTGAGGCGAACTTAATAAGTTCGCCTATATCAGAACTTGTGTTTATAAATATAGAGTTTACAGTCTGTTCAGAAGAGAACATAGTAGAATAGAGAGAAGTAGAAGTGATTATCTTGTAAACTCTATGAAGTTTGGAATATAACGAGAAGTTTATTTACGCGTGTTGTTTCAATTGTCGGTTAGTATACAAATGTTAACATGAAGGATTCCGCACTTCGTGTTATAGCAACGTCATATTACGAGTTCGATCAGTAGTTGAGTTACCTGGACCTACAAGTGGTATCAGAGCCTATGCTCGTGAATTAAGTACGATTCTCGGTGATTAGTGACGGTTTTGTGTACAATTCGACAAGAAATTCAACATTTTTGAAATTTCTGCATCAATGGAGTTTTTCAAGTTCTTGAAGATCGTTTCTCTGCTGAATTCGAGTTTTTGGAAGTGATTTTGACAAAATTAGTCCGATAGAAGTGTTCTATTTGATAAAATTCATAATCCTACGGTTCAATTTCCTTAAATTCCATCAATTCACTGAGAAATCATGATTTTTGAAGTTCTTGGTTCGTGTTTGGGTAGAGATTCCTCTGAGTCTGTTACAGCAGTTTAAGCGAACTTGCTAGTTCCTGTGCAAGCGAACTTAGGAAGCGAACTTATTAAGTTCGCTTCTCAAAATTTTAAGCGAACTTATTAGTAGGCGAACTTACCAGATTTCCTCCTTAAGCGAACTTGTCTTGTTCGCTTGATCTTAAGTTCGCTTGGTACTCACTGAAGCGAACTTATTATCTTCGCCTAAGGGGTGTTCAACTTCAACACTTGAAATTTTTTTTAGAAATTATTTAAAAAAAAAAATGTCAAATATGGTGCAAGTGACAAACATGTTCAATTATGACAATGAGATAGGTACATCTCAAAAACCTCCGAAGTAGTTGAATCTAGCTGATTATTCAAATTGGAAAGATCGGTTTGACCAGTTCGTATCTTTTACCGATACTAGTTTGTGGATTCCGATTTTGAAAGGATATACACATCTTACTTATTCATGGATGGGAAAGGATGATGTTCCGAAGCCAGTGTCAGCATTAACTACTGAAGAGAAGTTGTTATTTGATCGAGAAAAGAAAGCAATGGCTAGCATTTCGATGTCTCTACCAAAGGAAATTTATCACAGTTTTAAACAGTTCAAGTCTTCTCAACAACCGTGGGAAGCATTACAGAAAAGGTGTGAAGGGAGTTTGGATGTGAAGAAGAGTAGAAAGGAATTACTAAAGAAGCAGTTCCTAGTCTTTAAATATTTTCAAAATGAATCTTTGGATGATCTTGCTACAAGATTCTATCATGTTCTTAGTGAACTGGCTAGTGCATCTGTGGTATATGAGACTGAAGAAATCAATGATAAATTCTTGGAGGCTTTACCATCAAAGTTTGATGTGTATACGGTTTTGATCAAAGAAAATGTTACGTACAAAACCATGTCTCTTGAAGAAGTCCTAGGGAAGATTCAGTCACATGACATGAATATGAAGAAGAAAGAGACTAATATGGAGCATATCCAGGATCACTCAATGTATTTTGCCAAATCTGCTGGTAAATCTGGTACTGGAGTGGCATTCTTTTCTGGTGATGCTCAAGAGTCTTCAAATGATCAGTGTTCTGGAGTTCCAATTTATTCTGGTTATTCAAGCCATTCTGGATTTTCTGCTACTACAGCTTCAACATCATCTGGATCTCATGTGAATCAGAAAGTTGCTGATGATTATCTTGCTATGTTTTCTTCATTCATGGCATCATATGAAAATTTCATTGGAGGTAAAATACATGATCCTGAGGTTATAGAAGAAGATTTCAGATAGATTGACCCTATTGATCTGGAAGAAATGAATATCCAATGGAATATGGCCATGTTAATGCGACAAGCTAAAGATTTCTTGAAGAGAACTGGCAGAAAATATATTGGTTCAAATAGTCGATCGCGTATGGGTTTTGATAAGAGCAAAGTTAGGTGTTACAACTGCCAAGATTATGGCCACTTTGCTAAGGAGTGTGTGAAGCCAAAGGTAGAATTTGATTCTCAAAAGTAGCAATCTAACTTTCAGCATAATAGGAATCAGTCACATGGTTCTTCTGGTAATAAAAATCATGGTCCTTCTGGTAATAAAAATCATGGTCCTTCTGGTAATACAAATCTTGCATCTGCATCATCAGCTTTGGTTGCTCAAAACGACGAAAACTATGATTGGGGCATTCATCTGGAAGATTTGGTGGGTGCTATGAGTCAGGCCTTTGTTGCAGAAATTCATTCAGAAAAACCAGAGGAGTCTACTGATGATGAAAGTTTTAGTGATGATTCGTGTGATGGTGATAGTGTTCCAAGCGTTGATGATGAGGAAGAACTAGGGCAAAATATTGATTCTGATGCTATGTCAGTGGTTGCTGAGGAAGAAATTGTTCTTACAGAAAATGCTTCAGTTGGTGATGATTCAGAGAATATTCCAATTGCTAAAGTATTCATGGCAGACATGTCTGATCCGACTAAGGTAAAAGACTCTGTTTGTCATATATACTGTTCTAATTGCATTTCTGTTAAAGATAAACTGCAAAAAGTCATGGATGATAACACAAACTTGATTTATGACATGAAATCAATGCATTCAGTTAATCAGAAACTGAAAGATAATGATAAGCTGTGCATTGATAGAATTGAGTCTTTGAAAAGAGACTTAAATTCTCTTGGGTTAAAATACAAAGAGCAGGGTTATCATCTAGATATGGCTTATGCTGAAATCGAAAAACGAAATGAAGTTGTTGCCCAAAAGAACAAAGATATTTCGGATAAAGAATCTGAGGTGATAAAATTACATAGAAAACTGGAACAGTTTGAGAATTCATCTGTAGTTTTGGATTATTTCAATGCTAATGCTGATCCCATAAAAAGGGTTGCTGGTATTGGGTTTGTTCCTCTACCGTTCAATGCAAATTATGTGATTGAGCCTGAAATCATTCATGAAGAGGAAATTGATCCCAAGACAGTATTAAAAGTGAATCCAGTGACGGGTGAAGACATGGTGTATGATTCTGATACAGAGGATGAGGTGTTTGATGATTCAAAGGTTGAAGGCATTCCGAAAGAAGTGAAAATTGATGAACCAAAGGTTGTGAAGAATGTTACTCGGGATTGATGCATTTTGACTGAACCTGAAGAGGTGAAAGTGGTTCCAACTAAACTTTCTCCAATCTTACAGTCAAGTGGGTTTGTTGCAGCTGGTTATCAAAAAGTAAATTCTTCAAAGGTGCCAAAATAGACTTATGTTCCAAAGAAGCCAATAAATTGTTCTGAGCATTCCTCCGAAGCTTATTCTTCTGATGGTTTTTCAAATTCAAAGAAAACATCTTATTTCAGAAGTTATCAAGAAAGAAGAGTGTGTTTTCATTGCAATGAGGCTGGTCATATTTTGATTAATTGTCCATACAAGAATCAGGGTAAAATGAAGACTGTTCCTTCACAACCGAAAGTGGTGAAGATTCTGAAAAGAAAAGATGAGGGAAAGTCGTCTTCTAGTTTGGAGAAAAATATGCCTGGTCGATATTTTGTTAAATCCCCTGGATTTATACAACATAATACATTGAATGCTAAATCCTTTGTATGCAAAGAGAAACTTGAGATTCCAAAAGTTGGGATTTCAAAAGATTCTTTTCAGGAGGTTAAATTGTCTAAACCTCAAAGAAGAAGAAGAAACAGAAAATTAAAGAAAATTTTGGAAACATCTGAATCTGACAATAATATATCAAATAATGTTTTTCAAAATAATAAAAATGGTTCTTCTTTGAAAAGGTCTGATTGTCAAACTTCTGTTCCAAAAGTGAATGATAAAGTTGATTGTAAATTACAAGAAGTTGTTTACTTTGATCAATCCGGACGACCCAAGACCACGATGGCTTGGGTTCCACTTTCTAACTGATTCTCGTTGTTTATGTAGGGACAACCAAGGAGGACTATCAACAATACATGGTATGTGGATAGTGGTTGCTCTCGACATATGACAGGGAATGTTAGATTGCTTGAGGATGTAAAACAAATTGATGGAGGTTATGTCGCTTTTGCGGGTAATAAAGGCGGGTACATAACTGGTCAGGGAACGTTAAAGAATGACAAAGTCAAATTTGAAAAGGTGAATTATGTTGAGCAGCTGGAACACAATCTTTTAAGCGTATCACAAGTCTGTGACAAGAAGTTTTCGTTCCATTTCAACGATCATGAATGCTATATTCTGAAACCGGGTTTTGTGATTCCTGATGAATGGATTCTCATGAAGGCTCCAAGGAGAAATGACACGTATGTCCTTGACATGAGTGTTGCCACTACAACGGATTCAATTCCAACATGTTTACTCTCCAAGGCGTCGGAATCTGATTCAATATTGTGGCACAGGAAGCTAGCACACATTAACTACAGGAAGATGAACTACATTGTTAGGAATGATCTTGTGCTTGGTATTCCGAAAATGAAATTCTCAGTTCATGATGATTGTATTCCGTGCAAGAAGGGGAAGCAAAGAAAGAAATCTCACAAATCGAAATCGACGAATTCTATCGTAACTCCTTTGGAGTTGCTGCATATGGATTTGTTCGGTCCTATCAGTATTAGGAGTATTGGTGGGAAATCGTATTGCTTGGTCGTAACTGATGATTACTCCAGATTTTCATGGGTTAAGTTTCTTTCTTCTAAAGCTGAAACCACTGAGTTGGTACAATACTTAATCCTGGGTTTGGAGAATTTATTCAATCTGAAAGTCAGAAGAATCAGGAGTGACAATGGCAGCGAATTTAAGAATAGCAAAATGGGATTATTCTGTCTACATAAAGGAATTCATCGTGAATTCAGTGCGCCATATGTTCCTCAACAAAATGGTGTCGCTGAACGAAAGAACAGGACGTTGGTTGAAACAGCTCGCACGATGCTTGCAGATTCTAAGCTTCCGGTCACCTTTTGGGCTGAAGCTGTGAATACTGCGTGTCATGTTTTGAACAGGGTCTTGACCGTCAAGCGACATAACAAGACTAGCTATGAATTGTTGAATAATCGAAAGCCGAATCTGGAATATTTACTACCTTTTGGTAATCCGTGTACCTTACTGAAGGTTCGAGATGTCCCAACAAAATTCAGTGCAAAGGCTATTGAAGGGATTTTTCTAGGGTATGTGGCAAATTCGACAACCAAGAGGGTTTATAACAAAGAGACACGCCAAGTTGAAGAATGGTTCCATATTGACTGTTCAAATCGATCTTTACCACAAATGGCGATTGGTCCGGATTGGGCATTTGATTATGAAAACTTATTCAAGTCTTTTCATTTACCTTCTGATATTTCTGATGAAGATGCTGCTGTTCTTTATGATTCTTGTCAAGATGCACAACACAATGGATTTCTACCAAATGCAGTTCCAAATTCATCGATTCCATCTACTTATGCTCCCAACCCAAATGTTGCTTCTTGTTCCGGTCCACAAGATTCAGAGAGTGAGGAGGATAATGCTATTTTTCAAGATTCTTCTGCTGATCCGTTGTTGGGTGATGATCCATTACCTTTGACACAGGCTCAGGGGGAGATTCCTACAAATTTAGACTCGGAAATTCCAATTACTCAAGACTATTCTTATCAATCTGAATCTACTCAAGTTGACGTGTTGCCGGTTCCTGAGGTCGCATCCATCAAGGAACACAAAGATCATCCAGTGACAAATATAATTGGAAATTTACAGGATGGAGTGAAGACACGTTCTCTTGTTGACAATACTTGTTTGTATACTTGCATTAAAGATTCTGGTGTTCTTGATGATTGCTCACATTCTTGCTTTATTTCGCAGGTTGAACCCAAGAATGTTGAGATGGCTTTAAATGACAATAACTGGATCGAAGCTATGCAGGAAGAACTTGCTCAATTTGACAAACTTAAGGTTTGGAATCTGGATGATCTTCCGAAAGGTGCATATCCGATAGGAACAAAATGGGTGTTTAAATGTAAGAAAGACGATCGAGGTGTCTTGGTACGCAACAAGGCAAGATTAGTTGTCCAGGGCTTCAATCAACAGGAAGGAATTGATTACACCGAGGTTTATGCGCCGGTTGCGCGTCTCGAAGCTATAAGGCTGTTTCTAGCTTTTGCTTCCTTTAAAGGTTTTAAGGTGTTTCAATTTGACGTTAAAAGTGCATTTTTATATGGAAAGGTCAAGGAGGAAGTCTATGTGTGTCAGCCGCCGGGGTTTGAAGATCCACTGAATCCGAATATGGTTTTCAAGCTTGATAAGGCCCTCTATGGTCTTCATCAGGCTCCTCGTGCGTGGTATGAAACTTTATCCACACATCTTTTGGCGAATGACTTTGTTCGTGGAAAGATAGACTCGACCTTATTCATAAAAAAATCAGGGGGAGATTACCTACTGGTACAGATTTATGTGGATGATATTTTTTTTGGCTCGACAAATGAAGGGTTATGCAAAGACTTTGAGGGTGTTATGAAGTCGAAATTTGAAATGTCTTCTATGGGAGAGTTATCGTTTTTCTTAGGTTTACAAGTAAATCAAAAGGAAGATGGTTTCTTTATTCATCAGTCCAAGTATGTCAAAGACATCTTGAGCCGGTTCAAGATGGAGGACTGTACCCCATATGATACTCCAATTCCGGTCAATCATAAGTTGCATTCTGACTCGGAAGGAAAAGATGTGGATTGTCGACTTTACAGAGCTATGATTGGATCCCTCATGTACTTAACCGCTTCAAGGCCGGATATAATGTTCGCCGTGTGTATCTGTTCCAGATTTCAGGCAAAGCCAAAAGAATCTCACTTAATTGTTGTGAAAAGAATCTTTCGGTATTTAAAAGGAAAACAACGTTTAGGACTATGGTATCCTCATGGTTCTAACTTTGATTTCAATGCTTATACTGATTATGATTTTGGTGGTTGTTGTCTGGACAGGAAATCTACAACAGGTGGTTGCCAGTTCTTAGGTAATCGACTTGTATCCTGGCACTGCAAAAAGCAAACCACAGTCTCGATTTCAACATGCGAAGCAGAATACATCGCTGCTACAAGTTGTTGTTCACAGATCCTGTGGATACAACAACAATTGAGAGATTATGGTTTGAATTTCACAGGAACCCCCATGCTTATTGATAACAATGCTACTATGTCCATAACGAATAATCCTGTTAAACATAGTAAAACTAAGCACATCGAAATTCGATATCATTTTATACGTGATTGTGCAGAGAAAAGGTTGATTGAGCTGGTCAAGGTACACACTGAAGATAATTTTGCTGACTTGTTTACCAAAGCATTTGATCGTACCAGGTTTGAATTCCTAATTAAAATGATTGGTATGATCAATCCCGAATAAAAGTTTTCCAAAATAAGAATTTCATGGAAAATTTTTTAAGTTTTTTTTATTGTCTTATTACATTTCTGCATTTACATTTTCAGTCAAAAAGTTTAATTTATAAAAAGTCAAAACAAATTGAAAAATATAAAATTTGACATCATTTGAGGTTAGAGAAGAAATGATAGTACATCAGTGATTAGTTCATTTCACACGACCTTAGTAGACCTTGATATATGATTGATTAAAATAAGTTGATCTGATCAAAATTTCAAAGTCTGCATAAATAAGAAACGATAGTGTTGTGAATGCTCTATTCTTGATAATTTGTTTTAAAATTTGTGTATAAAATTTGAAACTTAAATTGTCAATAGGCTAAAAGCGTTTTGAAACTAATAGTAGTGTGAAAATTAAATATAATATGATTACATCTGTGATTTAAATCCATTATATGCCTGGGTGTGTGTGTTAAAAGATCACTATCAGATAAAGAATATTAGCTTTTAATAAAGATTTTCTTATGAGATCAGTTTCGGATTATGTCCTTAGCATTATTCATTCGATTTGCTTCAGTGCCCATGTCCCGAAAAACATGCAATTTGAAGTATAATCAAGATATGTACTTGACAACATCTGTCAAACATATACTAGCCTTTGGATCATATTGATAAATCATCTTTACTGATTCTAGTGAATTCATAATCCAGATAACAGTTGGATCCACGTACCTGAATCCTATGATTCCACAAATATAAGCCAAAACATTGAATCATTCGATTTTGAATCTCATTGATTCCTTTACAATCCAATTTGGATTCTGCTATTCATGTGCTAAGTGATGTCTCCTCATTCTGAATATTCGGATAATCTCTAGTAAAATCTTATATGTCTTGAAGATAGTGCATTTACTTTTTGTTTGGCATATATGTGGGGTACACGATGTTTTTCATCTAAATGGTACTAAATCACATGAATTTGAAGAATAAACGCTTATAGTTTCAAATAATATAATATTGATAAATTTAAGAATTCATGCTTTAGATTTCAAATTCGGTATAAATAAAAGAGCATTTTATAACCTGATCTTATTTACTTTGAAATTTATCGCGTATCATTTCAAATATTATTCAAATTGAATGAGTTTCAAAATGAAAAAGATGCAAAATGCACAAAATTGAGTTGAATGGTCTCATACTATAGGTTACCCTGTATTATTGATAATATGTGTGATGAATTAATTGAATACTGATATGATCTTCTTGCTCATGATGTATAAAAACCAAAAATATGTGATTTCAGTTTGTACAGATAAATACCAAAAATATGTGATTTCAGTTTATACAGATAAAAACCAAAAATATGTGATTTCGGTTTATTCAGATAAAAGTCAAAAATAGGTGATTCTGTTTGTATAGATAAAATCCAAAAATATGTGTTTCCGTCTGTATAGATAAAACTCAAAAAGATTTTGATTTTTATTTTCCATGAAAATTCTAAACTTTTATTAAAATTGTTCGGGATTGGATCGATTACAAGGTGTTGACGAAAGTTCAAGACTTGAAAGGTTGAATTTAGAAAAATTTTGTTCAAGGCAAAAGTAATTGGATATTATGTTCGCTTGTACAGTGAAGCGAACTTAATATGTTCGCCCGAGAATAGTGAAGCGAACTTAATCTGATTGGGCTGAAGCGAACTTATCTTGTTCGCCGAAGGCTTGTTAAGCGAACTTAACAAGTTCGCCTAATTAAGCGAACTTAGTGGGTTTAAGGATCTAGAACAAGCGAACTTATCAGTTCATCGTCTTCTTCATTGTTAAGCGAACTTAACTGATTTTTCTGAAAATTCTTAAACGTTGTTGTTGGAGTTGTTCACCGTTTCTGTCTTACTCCATATTGAATTGCGAACTCAACCGAAGTATTTTCGTTGAATTACATCCGGTAAATTGTGGGTATTTGAAGTTTTTCTTCTCGGTTTTTCGTCGAACATTTCAAAGGACGGGTTTAGACCTAATTTTGACCGAAATATAAAATTGATCATCATATTTGGTTGTAAATTGGTATTCGACTGATTTTCAATGCTTATTTCATGATTTTATCTCGATTTGTCGAATTTTGAAATTCTGTGTTTGAATTTGAATCGTCACAGGTTCAGGCGAACTTGTTCCAAGCGAACTTGTCAGGTGAACTTAATAAGTTCGCCTCTTGCAACACTAAGTGAACTTATTAAGTTTGCCTAGGGGTCAGAGTAATTTTGGACTTGTAATTTTTTTGTAAAATTTTTTTTGTGTATTATTAAATGTGTGTTTCATATATGTGTAAGTGTACTAATGTTTGTTGTGTTGTCCAATACTTTCACAGATGGCTCGTCGTGTCGAATATAAACATAATCATGTGGCATTGTTAGATCCTAACATGCCAGAAGCAGTTAATTTTCAAGGCATCATAAATTTTCTGAATCGATCACGACTGCATGTTGCCTTATCTACAGATCCCTATATCAGCTTGGTGTACATACAACAATTCTGGGATACGGTACATCAAGATACTGACGTGGCACCGCATGTACTTCGTGCAACAGTAAACAATACTGAGATTGCAATTTCTGAAGAGACGATTCGTGCTGCTCTTAATTTGGGTGGAAATACTGAAGATCCAATATCTTATCCTAGCACTCTTATTATGGGTTGTTTTCAACGGATGGGATATCGTGGGAAACAAAATGATACCCAAGCTCGGAAAGGTGGATTAGTTGGTGAATGGAGGTATTTCATGCATGTGATTATTCAATGCATCTCTCCTCGCAAAGCTGGTACTGATGGATTGAAGATGGCTCTTCAAACAGCCATGGTGGCCTTAACATTGAATAAAAGATTCAATTTTCCTCTTTATTTCTATCGGGATATGGTTATGCAGATTAATCCAGCTGAAGGTCAAGGTTTCTTGATGTATCCTCGGTTTATTCAAATGATACTTAATCATCTTATTTCTGATCTTCCACAACATCCAATAAGATTAACGTTGACTCCGATGTCAAAACGTATCTTTACCGACTGTACGAAGGTGAAACAGCAGATTGCTGCATTGATTCTAGTCAATACTCCATTGTTTGGGCACTTAATCAATCCTGATTATGTTGCACCACCTAATGACAACTGGTTTCATCCTGATGAACTTGCTCAAGCTCAAGGCGTCAATGTTCAACAACAACAACCCGCACAACAATAACCACAACAACCCGCACAACAACAAGTTCAACAACAACAGATACCAGTTCCACAAATACAAGTTCCTGTACAACCACAAATTCCTATTCCTGAACATGTTCCTATTCCACAAGCTGAAGTTGATATACCTATTCAGGAACCAGTTCAAGAAGAGGTCGTTCATGACCTTGATCACGATCTAGGAATGAATATGGAAGATTTCATTGATGATGTTGTGAACTCGCCCATTCATGAACACGAAGGGAATGTGGTGACAGAAGCTGATTCTAGTTCCAGCTCAAGTGATACGATATCATCTGATGATGACAGCACTGATTCTGATGAATCTAGGGATTTTTCCTCAGGTCATTATGAACGGTTGGCTGCTATTCCACTGGCTAATGCTGGAAAACGCATTAAATCTCAAGCCAGACGACCAAGACGAAAGTCTGTTCGGGATCCTCCTTCCGGATCAGTACTTGGTAAAAGATCTTTGGTCGATGAGGGTTCTGACACTGATAGTGACTTTAATCCAGATCTTACACGACAAAAGTTAATGTCTGCGTCAATTGCTGCTACAAAATCTTCTCAAGGAGTCGAGGATGCTAATTTTGTTGCTTCTTTGATAATTACTCCTCCAAGATCTAAGGATCCATCTCCAGTTCATACTCCTGTTCCTCCAGTCATTCCTACTACTTCAAGTCCTTCTATTCCACAATCAACAGCTGGTCCGTCAAAGCCTTCTGATTCTGACATGATTACTTTCCTTGAATCTCAAGTGCTTTCTCTGCAAACACAGGTAAACACTCTTGTGTCTACTAATTCACAACGGCAGCTGGTGATTCAAACTCAAGCTCAACAGATTGCTGATATGCAAGCATTAGTTTCCAAACTCGTTCAGCGTCTTGATGCTCAGGGGGAGTTGAGGATACCTGATACTTGTCACACAGAGTCAATTCAAAGACGTGATGATGAAGACAATGATCCTGCTGGAAATATTGAGGGTGATCGTCAATACACTGACGCTAATCCTATATCAAAGGTTCAGGGGGAGTCAACATCACAATCACTTGAAGGAAACAAAGATACTACTGGTACTAATGACGAAGAAATCCTGTTATTAGAATTCTTTCAAGATTCAGAAGAAGAGGAAGCTGAAAAGATTGCATGTCTTGATGACATTGATGATTTATTCAATGACATGGAAGATGATATGTCGGATAATGAGATAGAAGAAGGAGAAATAGTAGATATTGAAATAGAGAAAGATAAAGACAGTGTCACCTATGAAGGCTGTGATGGTCTTAAGGTGCCGTATAACTTCATCCAAGAGGATGTTGTTCCTGAGTTCTCTTATGACGGAATAACTGATTCTATGGACTCTGTTGAAGACGTCACACTGACTGATGATACAGCTAATTCAAAGATGGATACTGATGATGAGACAAGTCAATCCAATAAAGGTGCTGAAATTGAAACTACTCACACTGAGTCTCCGAAGATTAATGAAGAATCTGTGATGTACAGAGATACAGGGATGGCACGAGAACAGTGGAGAGAAGTTGTAAACAGTTGGATGAAGGTGCTACCCAAGTCTCCAGCACAACCTGCTCAGAAAGAGAAATATGTGAATAAAGAGCAGTGTGTAGGAAGGATCATAAGTTGGTTCTATGATGGTGAATCAAAAATATTTGCAATCAAACGATCTGACGGTGTTCAATACTTAAAGCCAAGGATCAAATATTTCAATACCTTGCCGAGGTGTGAAATAAATGGTCTAGCTTCAAAGACACTCATAAATAGATCGAAGAATGGTTTGGCTGATGTGATAGCAAACCTGATAAAGAAAGAAGGTAGTTCGGGTAAGTATGAACGGCTGAAACCACAGAAGGGAAAGAGAGTGAAGAACACAGATCCAAAGACTGGGAAAGTAACCTGGAGATACAACTATAAACCAGTGCGTGCTATTCACAAGATACCATTAAAGAATATTCCTCAAGACTTTCTTGGGAATATGAAATGGTGGTATGTTGATGTTAATACTGGTGAAGCAAGGATTGAAGATAAAGATAATAAGGTCATTGTGTGTTTCTATGATGCAATGAATCTTATTAATTTTTCAAAGAAAGATCAGAGGACGCTGCGAAAGAATGAGATCATGTACACTGATGAATGGAGAGAACAAGGTCTACAATACAAAAGAGTTTTGGAGATATGCAGAAGATATGGAGTGCATGCTGGCAGCAGACTACCGGATAACTGGAAAAGTTCAAGATAAAGACTGAAGACAGAAGATCAAGCTATTGTCAAGGGGGAGTCTGTTAGGACATAGATTTGTAATGACAAAAGCTTGTAATAGTTAGATTTTATGTCTTTATGTTTTTGTTATGTAAATGTCTAAAGTTACTAAGTGTTTTACAAGTGAGCCTAGAGGCGAACTTGTTAAGTTCGCCTGGTCTATCAGAGGCGAACTTAATAAGTTCGCTTATGTCAGAACTTGTGTTTATAAATATAGATTTTACAGTCTGTTCAGAAAAGAACATAGCAGAACAGAGAGAAGTAGAAGTGATTATCTTATAAACTCTATGAAGTTTGGAATATAACGAGAAGTCTATTTACGCGTGTTGTTTCAATTGTCGGTTAGTATACAAATGTTAACATGAAGGATTCCGCACTTCGTGTTATAGCAACGTCATATTACGAGTTCGATCAGTAGTTGAGTTACCTGGACCTACAAAACCAAAACATCAAAATCATGAAATAGTTGTTGGATGGGAACAACCCTGCCCATCTAGGTTTAGAAATGAAAGAAATAAACAAGGATAAGATAAAGTGTCAAATGCTATTGCCAGCTGAAGAAATAAATGATTCGTCATCCTCGTCCTCAGCTGGTTCTTCTTCAGGCTCAACATCTTATGCGTCTTCTGCCGTAATGGCAGCCTCGAGCTGTGTCTCTAAATGCTCAATCCTGGTATGGGCTACATCGAGGTTGAATTCTAGAGTATTCACTCGAGTTTCCATCTCATGGAATGAATTCACCTAATTCCCATGATATTGGTCAGTGTCTGCTAACTCTGCTGTCAGCCTTTCGATCTTCTCATTCGCCTGCCTTACACGTTCCAACAGGTCGGTGATTTCCCCTGCAACATCCCTCATATTCTAGATCTCCCGATCTATAGTAGCTACAAAGGCCTACTCCATAGGGCATGTCAAAGGTGGTAAAGTCTGTATAGTAGAAGTAGTGGCTGCAAAATATGGAGGTGGGACCCATTCCTGCCGGACCCAGCTCCTAATCATACTAGATACCACTCCTAATCATGCGTGCTACCTCCAATCCACACATGGAATGGCTCTTCATACACAATGGTGTCATCTATAGGGCCAAGCTGATGCCTCTTGGGCTCCGGTGAAGGTAGGATAGGAACATCATGCTCCTTGATCATCGGGGAAGTGGGTGGAGTAGACATTGCCTGTAACGTAAGATATAAGTGCCACCCTTGAGTGTCTGTGTCGTGTAACTAATTTGTGTGGTTATAGTCTAGTATGCCATTCCTAGTTCTCTATAACCAATGGCTCCGATACCAATCTATCACACCCCCAAAATCCACTAACGGAGTTTTACTGTTTGGCGTGTGACAAACCAGGATCTCAGTCATTAGTTACATCAAACGACTCTATACGAGTTTAACAAAAACCAGTAAATATTTAGAGTAAATGCGGAAGCGATAAATAAAGTATTAAATGCGCAATACAAATGCGCCCGAAGTTAAGTCTAATCAAAACATATAAATAGTCCAAAGTTTGATATAAATGTTTGTAATAAAAATAGGAGACCAATGCATGTCCTAGAGTGCACCTGTGCCTTAGCGACCTGAGAAAACATGTAAGAAAATGTGTCAACACGAGGTTGGTGAGTTCATAGGTTTCAGTTTGTAATAGCGTTTGCAAGATTAAGTACATTCAATATATATACCAATAGGTAGCTAACCTATGTTCATGTTTATTAAAGCGCTCGAAACCGAAGCTGACTGTTTGTTTGTGTTTGAATGCCTCCCACCATGTATATCAACAATGGTGCCGTGTTTAGGTCAATATTACACCCGTTCGACCTCCAATCGAGTTAGCGCGACTAACGCGGGCGGGGTTTGTCAAACCCAGTAGTACTACTCAATATTACCTCGCTATGTTCATATTAAACGGTTCAATGTGTAAGGGCTTTCAAGATAGAGTGTTACACTTAGTCTTAACAAATGATAATATATGAATTACAATAATCAAAAGTGTTTGCGTCATGTTTTCTCCTCAATTTAAAAACAGTAAAGGGGCCATGAAACTCACCTGAGTTGTGTAAGCGTAGATAATTAGCACCACACAAGGATGCAACAAAAACCAAGAATGAATTGCACGCGTACAGTCTACGAATGCCCTAGAATGATTTGTGACAGTTAGGAACACGTAAGAGTTTGTGACAATGATACGGAATAGGTCGGATGTCCTAAGACACAGTTATAATAAACGAGTAGGTAAACTTATCATCGAGATTAAGAAATTTCTTAATATAATAATTAATATAAAGGTGGTATGTAAAAACGTCACTAACTACGAATAATATTATTTAAAAAATATTCGTGTGTTTTTACAAATTAAATAACGGTTTAGAAAAATAATTTAAAAGATTATATTATTTTTAATGTGGAAGTTAACACTTAACATGAACTACAAATATTAGTTTAGGTGTTAATAAAATAACTATATTATTATTATTATTATTTTTAACACCTAAAATGAGATATAAATCCAAATCTGAGCCTAAGGGTGTTTTTCGGTGTCATAACATATTTATATAACATTATAGTATCATAGGAAAAGATTTTATAAAAAAGGAGACTAGTGAAAAAGCCCCCAAAAATAAAATGCAGGAGACCGGACTCGAACCCGGGTCTCCTGCGCACGAGTCCAACAAGTTAACCACTCCGCCCGCTAGGGTGATCGCATCAGAAGCCTGATTCAAATGGTTTTAACACTGACGTCCCATGTGTTCTTCCCCTTTACGCGAGCCGAACCCAAAACCAAGTCCCAAACTCACGAATACGATATCGATTGACCAAGGAATCATATGGCTTTTGTTCATCAGTGTGTTGCGAGTATGTAGGTAAGTTTAATGGCAAAAACATTGAGTTTGGAATCGTTAATTGCTCGATTGAAAAGCCGAAACCCTAGTTTTTAACACCAAATCGAATTGATTAAATCTTATAATAACAGTTGTTGAATTCATGGGGATTTTTAGAAACAGAGGATTGCGAATCCAACCCTGTGATTTAATTTGATTGAGACCGAGTCGGGGGTAGGATTCGATTAAACCGTATATCGTATGAACCCTAGACTAGGTTCGTGATTGAATCGATGATATAAGCCTGAATTAACATGGGGCTTTTGATCTATACATTGAAACGAAACTAAGGATGTAAATAATTACCAGAATGAGGCTCGAATTGATGGTGCTCGAGTAGAACGGGTTCCGACTTGCGTGATTTGATCTCCGGTGACACAGGCTTCGTCTTCGATCGAATTGGATGGCGTAACTGGTTCTGTGGGGCTCGTTTGAGGTGCGCAGGGCAATTGATTGAAGAATCACTCACGAATTGATGCGAATTGGTGAGTACTAGAGACGAACTTGACGGTTTTGACTTAAATACCCAATAATGGGATTAATTCGCACATAATGATGATGTTTAATGCTCTAATGATGATCGTTTATGATATTAACGAGCATTTCAGTTACAATTTTGGACGGTTTTTCATTTATGGATTCGAATTTGGATCAAACCCAAATGGAGTTTGACTTTTGAAGTCAACATGGTAATAAACACTCTTGATTTTGACTTTAAAGTCAACAGATTGGTTTAGGGTAATTGCAAGTTTAGTCCCTGCAGTTTTAGGTGTATTTATGTTTGAAAAATGATAGAATTAGTCCCTGAAGTTTGTAAAGAGTTAATTAGGTTAAGAAATAACTGGATTTAGGTTAACGTGGTTAACTAGGATTTGTCGGGTGTCACATAAACGTTTGACACAAGTTTTGAAATAGATAAAGTATTCACCTTGATAATAGGAATGAACCTCTAAGTTGGAAATTATAGAATCAACCTCCTAACTTTGTTTCTCTAGCGTTCCGACACCTCTACGAGCCTTTCTTCTTAAACCAGGCGCTAACACGTGCGGGAATCGAACCGAAGGCTTCGGGATCGAGCTAGGGAGTCTCCAGAACAAGAATGTGAAGTGAGAATTCAATTTTGATGCGAGAAATGAGCTGAATTCGATTAGCTATTTATAGGGTGCAATCTAGCCCCATAGCGGACCGCTACGTAGGCGGGTGGCGGTCCGCCAACGCCCTATATTGCGTCAGCCCTAAATGTCACAACCTGATTGGACCGTTTATGGATTTGCGGCTAGCGGACCGTTACCCTGGGGCGTAGCGGTCCGCCACCCAACTACATGGCAGATTCTCATTAGTTTGCGGCTGGCGGACCGATACCACTTGGCGTGGCGGTCCGCCATGAGTACACACGTCATAAATAATGCCCATTAGTCATTGGACACGTGTCACACGCGGATTCATTGCTTAATGACCAAGTAGCGGACCGTTGCCTATGTGGTTGCGGTTCGCCACCCAAGCTTTTCAGGGTGTTTCAATCTTAGCGGACCTCCACCGCTTAACCATACTCGTAGTGGACCGTTAGGGTTTGCCTTAGCGGTCCGCTAAGGTCTTAAAATCCATATTTTTTCAATTTAAACCCAGGAATTTAGGTATTTTGGATATAGTCTTTTAGGTTCTAACCTTCGGCATATCTCGGACATTTTTGTGGCAGGTGTTACACTCACACTCCCTCCTCCCTCTTTGTTTATGTCAATATCACCGCACCCACCAACACCTATTTTTCAAGCATTAAAGGTGTTTCAAGCCTCTCTAGTGGAATCCAAGTGGTCTCCCGGTGTTTCACAAACAACCTACATCAATCCTTCCTTGCTTGTTTCTAGTGAGAAAACCCTCCTACTTATCTATATTTTTGTTCTTGTTTTATATTTTTACCTACAAGTTGTTGTGTACCAACTTTCACCAACAAAAATCCATTTTTGTTAAATATGGAGTTTCTATAAACTAACAACTACATGAGACTTATTTTGTGTAAAAACATTAAAAATAACTTAATGGTGGTTCATGAACTAAAATAAAGTGTATCTTAAAATGTTGCATCAAGTGGGGTTATCTTGTTCATGAGATTTTGTAGTTTTAACATGTGTTAATATGCATATTTTTGTTCCTTACAAGTTTATATTTATTTGGTGAAGCTCTGTCAAATTATTGGAAAGTGTGTTATTACTAGTTATTATGTTAGCATTTTTTTTCCTATGTAGTTCATATGGTTTTGTAATGGATTTTGTTAGATATATATATTAGGTATTAAGTTTATATAAAAAGGTGGATGAAAAGCTAGTCTTATTTTATGTTAAAGTTCATTTGTTTTAAACATATTAGTATTAGGAAAGTTAAGAATAGATTTAAATATATATATATATATATATATATATATATATATATATTTATAAATATATATACTTTGGTTGTAAAATGAAATCCGACATCATATTTTAAAGTTATATTTCTCAAAGATATTTATTGTAGAAAATAATATAAATATTATTTTTACTTAAAAATGCGTCGTATTTCAAAAACATTACTTTAAATAAATATATAATATGTTTATTTTCCGTTCGCATCGAGTTACGACTCGGGTCGAGTCAAACATTATTTTATAAACCAAACTCTAAGTTGACACCGAGTTACATGTAGACATGGACACACTTGATCGAATATATAACTTATATTTTTTAGGTAAATATATATTTTCGGGTAAACGAACGCATATCACCAACGGGTCGCCAAGTCAAATGTTTTAAACCAAGGCTTACACACAAAACGGAATGAGTTGGGTGAAACAGTTACATAAACAACTTTCATGTAGAAACAATACTTGGACCTTAAGGTGTCTTATATATTTTAGAGCACGCGTTGGTCGGATTACAATCGGAGTTTTGCTACTTACACGTTTCAGTACTCATTCACTCACGCATCAAGTGAGTCTCCATTTTACTTATTTTCCTTATGGAGGAGATTACATGCATACATACTATTTTCATTGGACACAATTACACTTACATGATTTCACATGTTACATAAGCGGGTACATATTGTATAAAGTCCTCTCAAACTGGACTGTCAGTTTTCTTTCTAAGTGAGGTAATCATGGATAGTACTATTTGGGTTTGACAATCTCCACCCGCGTTAGTCTCGCTAACTTTGACTGGAGGTCAAAACGGGTGCATCATAAGACTAATCACCCCATGCGTACGATAGGCATGGATAGGGGCATTACTTTTCATTACAGTTATAGTCTAGCTTCGGTTTTGGTGTGCTTATGGTAATACTGTAGCATTATCTGTACAACAATCAAATCATAGAAAGTTTTGTGGTCCATTACAACGATTTACTTTTACATTTAAACCTGTGAACTCACCAACATATTTGTTGACTCCTTTAAGCATGTTTTCTCAGGTCGTTAACTAGCATTGGAATTATGTTGCACATCATGCATGGAGTATTTTGCTATTCTAGGAGCAATGAAATTTTGAACCTCCTTTTACTTAGTTGTTGTATTTGAAACAATTTATTTCCTTCCGCATTTACATTCCACATTTTAAACTCTGTAAAAACATTAGTTTATTTTGGAACGACTTGGAACCTATAATTTTCAAACCATTTAGAGGTTGTTCTACGTAATCAGTGACGATGATCCTTGACCTCCGTGGTTAGGGAGTGATAGATTAGTATCAAAGACACTGGTTATATGGAACTAAGTTGCATTTAGTGGGCTTAGAGTATAACCGTAGTCTCATAACATTTACATTACTCCATACACACACAACATACTCATGTTGCATAGTATTTCAGATATTGCCTTGTCGCAGATATGTCTACATCAGACCCCATCAACATTAACGCTTCAGACGAAGAGTATTCACCGTCGACCCCACCGCCACCACCAACCGGGACACCACCTGCGTTGCCACCTGCGCCTTCACCACCGTGAGTGTTGGACAACGATGTTCCCATGACAGATCCAGAGGATGAGGATCCTGATGAGAGTTACGAGGCTAACCAATAGGAGGAATCAGAGGAGTCAGCCACTGACGTTATGGGCGGAGCGGCCGTCGGGAGCGACAGCACCACCTCGGGAAAGACGGGGCCATACTCAGTGATTTACGGAGGTTCTGCCTCGGAGGATGGTACCCTGGTTCTGACACCACCAGCTCATTCGCCATCGAGCGCCGTACCACCATCCACACCCGTCCAACGCATCGGAGTGAGGACGATACAGGTTGCTAGGAAGCAGGTCACCCGGCTAGGGAGGAGGCCAGCCCAGTCACCACTAGCACCTGCCTGTAAGTCCGCAGGGATAGACGATACTTCGCGTCAGCTAGCACGGAAGAATGCCTTGACCACTACGAGGAAGTGGTCGTGGATGCCCCACAGCCTCAAGGGGTGGTTGGCCGAGGAGGGTTTACCCTCCATTCATGAGACGGTTGAGTCATCACAGGTGCCCCGCTCCATACCCTTGACCGGTGAGCCTGTCGAGCACACCGTGCCCACACTGGTGGCATGACACGCCCTTAAGATTCACCATAGTATGAGGTCTTCACATTTAGTCATTGGTGGACTGCATGTACAATATGGAGGAATGGACTTACTTGTTGGACCAGTCACTCAACACCATACGTTTCAGGGATGTCACCACTGAGGAGCGGATCGCTACTGCCGACTAGCGAGCTGAACTTGCCGAGTTGAAGTCTACTGAGTCACGCGAGTGGGCAGAGTCTGCTGTAGCACTCGCTGCAGTTAGTGCTCTCTTCGCCTCTATGGCTATTTGGATTGGTGTATTATCTCGTTTTATTCATTAGCCTATCATGAGTGGGCTGTGCTCACGTAATATTTTGGATTAGAACTTGTTTTGTGGAGCTTTGTACTCTTAAATACTTTGTATTCCGTATAATTTATTTATTAAGTTATGTTATCATTTATATTGTGTGGTTGTTTGGTTGTTGTGGTTATTTACTTTTGTGCACATATGTTTTACTTTATTATATATATTGTCTTATCTTGCTTAACATTATGATTTGAAGAAACATGTCTCCACGAAGGAGAGTCCCCCGAAACAATGCAGAAAGTAGCACACCTATGAGTTATGTGGAGATCGAAGCAATGATCTCACGACGAGTGGCCGATGCTCTCGCCACTTACGAAGCTAACCGGAACATAGGATCCGATATAGGAGCGGAGATTAACGAAGGTGATGGTGGTACGATGAAAGTCTGAAAGAATATGTTGTCATATGTATTGAGTTCACTGTTTTTGATTAGTTGATTACTAACAACGTGATATATACAATTCAGGAACAGAGACCAATGCTAGAGGCTGTTCATTTAAGTCTTTCCTCAACTACAAACCTCATAGATTCAATGGTTTGGAGGGAGCAGTTGGCTTGGTACAGTGGATGGAAAAGGTAGAGTCTGTCTTCAGTATGAGTAATTGCACCACGAACTGCAGAGTCAAGTTCGCCTCAGGCACATTCGAAGGGCAAGCGCTTTCATGGTGGAACTCTCATGTTCAGACATTGGGTCTCGATGTAGCCAATGTAATACCATGAGAGGATTTCAAGGAGATGTTGAGAGAAGAATATTGTCCTCGTATTGAACTACAGAAACTAGAACAAGACTTTTGGAACCTGACCATGGAGGGTGCTGATGTGGAGACTAGCACCACCAAATTTCATAACTATGCACGATTGTGTCCACAAATGGTCACACCTGAATTCAAGAAGATTGAAAGGTATCTCTGGGTTCTAGCACCTCAAATCCAAAGCATGGTAACTTCTGCTGAACCCGCTACCATCCAAAACGCGGTGAGACTTGCTCACCACCTAACCGATCAAGCAGTTCACCAGGGTGTACTAGTGAAATAGGGTTCCTTTGTAAAGAGCATTGACAACAAGAGAAAGTGGGATAACAATCATGGGAAAACCTATGTACCCCTAGTCCAGAAGAAGCAAGAAACGTTAAAGGCCTTTGCTGCAAGCCCAACGGGGAAGAAACCAAGAGGTGGGTACTCCGGAAACCTACCTAAGTGTAACAAGTGTGGTTTTCACCACTTGGGTACATGTGAAGACTCCAAGTGTCAGAAATATAGGAGGTTCGGCCCCGCAACTAAAAATTGAAGGATGAGTGAACCAGCCGCCAACCCAGGAGCCAACCGCGGATGCTTCGTGTAACATCCCGAAAACCCAAAATTTAATGGTCCGGGTTAATGGGTAACCCGAATCTCTAGTAAGTAACATGATTAGTGAGGATTTTCACGTGAAGCCTTGGTTTAACAACTAAATGACCCAGTTAGCCGTTTAATGAGCAGATTGAGTTAGAAACGCGTTAAACGAAAGAGGAAGTTAGGATGAAGGTCGGCGGCGGCGAGAGATGGTTTTGGGTATGTATACAACAATTTCACTCGAAACGTAACTTGTGGGTATATATACCACATTTACGCAAACCCTAGGGCATTATTGATCTAGGAGTGCGCGACAGCCGTGAGCGGAGAAAGGGAGGAAGATGACGACAAGGAGGAGTTCGATGGTGGCCTCTATCGTGCGACTCCATATCAGGCAAGGTAATCCTCGTTGTCACCTTTTTTTATTTTTATTTTCGTTTTCAGTTATGCATGAAACCCGGTTAGGGTTTTGGTTTTGTTTATGGTGATTCATGAAGAAGACGAGGACGATGGTTCTATGACGACGCAGTTGGAATGAAGGCCGACGGCGGCGAGAGATGGTTGTTGACGGCAGTGAAAGTGACGATGGTGGCAACAGGTTGGTCTTGGTGATCAATTGTGACGGTGGTGACCCGTAGGGTGGTGTTCGATGATGATGGTGTAGGTCCCTTCGCGTGTGTCGGATCGTCACATGCAAGTGGTCTACTAGTCAAACCGGGTGCGGAATACCCGTGACTAGGTGGAGAGTCTTACTAAACAAAGTAAACCGAACACAAGAGTCTCAACAAATGTTCTTTGTATTATAAACACTCGACGGTTACAGAATGTGCGTACTTAGCAAAACTGAGTTCGACTCAACTACTGGTTCTGCGTACTTAGCTTTTGTGAACCTATCCTATTTATACTGACCTGATGCCTGCGCACTTAACAAGTGCGCAGCACCAATTGCTCTTGCGTACTTAACAAGTACGCAGAGGTGTTCTTGCGTACTTGCTGTAAGTGCGCAAAACACTTAGAAGAAATCAACACAACATCAAGTAAAAGTAAATACAACTCGATAAACTTTTACATAATGACTCTAACATACAAAGACAAAATACAGACATTAGACATACAAAACTAAGACTCTATCCAGAGTGTTGTCACCGGAAAGTGCATCAACAAACTCCCCCTTGACAACAGCTCGGGATCTTCATCGTCTTCAGTCTTCAATCTTCAGTCTTCACAGCACTTGTTCCTTAGCTTCCATCTTCTTCTTGTAGCTAAGGCAGAACTTAATCACCTTGTCATATTTAGCAGAGAGAAGCTTTGTCCATTCGTCAGTGTGGATGCAGAATTTGTCTGCTAGTACCTCCAGATCGTTCACAGAGAAATTGATGAAGCAGACTTCATCAAAAACCCTGATCACTTCCTTTGGTACTGTGTTTCCACTATCTTACATACCTTTACCCATAACCACTGCCTCGCCCGTTTTTGGATCAACGTACCAGTACCACATGTCACCAAGAATATCCTGAGGTAACTTGCTCAGGGGAATCTTAGTTTCACATCGCACTGGCTTGTATACCAATCTCTTTAACGGCTTCTTAGTCACAGGATGCACAGCGTGCTTATCCTTGACTCTTCTGGGCACTTGAGGCTTAAGATATTCAAAGTTCCCTGATCTTGCTTCCCGCTGTAGTGTTACCCACAAACCCATTGCAACTGCATTACTCGAGTGACTTAGCAGATCTCGGTTTGCAAGGTTAACTAGGTCGTACTTGGGCAAAGAGTTGAACGCCTCACTGGTGGGTTTCAAGTATTGAACCCCCCCAGATCTTTTGATGGCGAACAGCTGCTTGTCCTCCTCAAACCTAACAGCCAAGATCATACCTGTCGCTCCGTGCTTGTCTGTGATAGACGTCTTTTGCCACACGGGAGCTGGACCCTTTGTAGATGCAGAAGGCCTGTCTTTCTCTTTTGGTGCCTCGGGGTCCACAGGTATAGGGTCGACCGGGGAGGCTTCAGTTGTAACTTCAACATTACTTGCCATGTCAACTGAGCCTGTGTCGAGCAGAGATTCGAGCGATGGTATTTCAAAGATCTCACCATCATCTAACTCGTACTCTCCTTCCCCGTCGCCCTTGGGAATCTCTATCACCACATCATCGTCATCATCGTTCCAGTCATCACCAGAGTCGATCTCTCCTTCTTCCAGATTAAGGAGAGCATCGATCTGTGCCTCTTTGGAATAGTCAGGCTCTAAATAAAGGATCTCATCATCAGATAAGTCCTTGAGCACGTCAGCCGCTGACTTCCCTTTATCTCCGCCACCACCAGCTGAGGTATCACCACCCTCTTGCTGAGTAGACTCCCCCTCAGCCAATGGAACAGAAGAGATGGGCACAATCGCCAAAGCTAGGTGCTCACCTCCACTAGGACCGACTTCAGGATCCTTGTCTTTATCATCATCCTTAGTCAGATCGACTGGATGACAAGACTCGGCACCGGTGGATTTCTTTTCTTTGTCTTTCTCTTTCTCTTTCTCTGTCTCCTTCTCCCCCTGAGCACCTAGCTTCGCGGTCAGTTCACCAACTAATTTGACCATCGCTGCGTGCTCCTTTCTCTGCAAATCCATCCTCAGCTCAAGTGAAGTTCTGTGGCCTAGAATCATTTCGTTTGTCTTCATTAACAGTTCATTCTGTGCCAAGACATTCTTCAACTGTTCATCAGTCCCCGTTCTCTGGCTACGCAGAATCTTAACTTCATCCGCCAGAGAGTTTATCTGTGCTTGTTGAGCATCAGAATCCTCTTTTGACTTTTGAATAGTCTTCAACAAGCCAGCAACTTGGGTTTCTAGCACATCGATCCTAGCTTCATTTGGATCCGGATGCCTAGATGATGAGGCTTCGGCGTTGTGGATGGGGGAAGAGAAGATTGTGTCAAAGTCGAACCCCTGTGAGAAGTCACCATAGTTGAAGGGTTGACCTGACGACTCTTTGGTGGGTGTGGGGATTGGGGATGTAATGATGGGTGTGGGTGTTATGGTTGGGGTGACTGTGACTGACTCCGTTAGACGTGGAGTAGTCACTACCACCTGCACAGTTGGAGCAGGGAGGGTCACCGTCACAAGAATCTCCTCTGTGACCGCCGTGACTGCCACATCTGTTTGACCAATTGGCCTTCTCCTCCTTTGATACAGTTGCTGTGCTGGTGTGGTAGATTCTGACTCTGGACGGGCAGCTTCAACTTGTACTGGCTGCACAATCGGAATCTCTTCAACCCTGGGGATAGCAACCTCTTGCCTGTCGCCCCTTTTCTTGTTGGCTTTCTCTCGCCTTCGTCTTTGTAGAGCAGCGTCAGAGTCGGAAGCCGGCTCATATTCGCTGCTCGAGCTTTGTCGTTTTCTTTTTGAAGACGACTCAGGCAGGGTTACCTGTGCCGACCTTCTCGGATGTGCCTGTGATAGTGCATCATCGGAATCAGAAGAATCTGATTCTGTAGCCTTCGAATCGGATTCCTCAGCACCACCAGCACCACCTTCATCATCACCTTCATCATTATCATCATCTTCTTCATCTTGTTCTTCATCAGAGTGATCACTCATCTCTGTTCCCGAGTTGGGACTATACCAGTTCCAGTCCTCCGGAGCGACATATGCTTCATTAATCAGGTGGCCGAAGAGTTCAGTATGCTCAGGGGTAGGTTCTACACTGCCTGGCTTTAAGAACTGTGCAAAGACTCTCTTGGCCACTCTCTTCACTTGCAGTTTCTCCCCGATCGCACGCAGGTTTGGCAACGCATCATCGATCAAAAGTTGCACAAACCTCGGGTATAAAAGGAACCTAAACCTCTCCGCCGTGTTTATCTGGTCATTGACTGCTTTGAAAATAAAGCGGGAGAAGTTGTAGCCCCGATTGAGAGACAAGCCCACCATGGCTGCGGCAAGGTCATGACCCATGGCATCCTTTCCTGCTTTCCTTGATGAGATGCACATGATCATGATGTGGGCAAAGTAACGCCATTGATCTAGAACCCACATTTTCTTGTATGAAGCATAGTCCCTTTCCCCGACATATCCCATTCTCTGCCGCCAACACCCATCCACGTAGTAATCTGGATAGGATGTCGGGTCGGTGGGAAGGTCTCCAAATTGCAGTACTCTCCTTATTATATCCTCAGAGATGGCAATAGCCCGACCGTCAACGGTAGCCCTTATGACATTTGGAGATACCGTGCAATCGTGCTCTGCTGTCTCCCAGAATTGCTCTAAGTAAGGTCTTGAGACTGTTGGATTAGCCGAAATTGCATAACTTATTTTAGATCTGTTCAGGAAGTCCACAATCTCTCTATATTGTAAAGCGGCCCCTTTCCATTCTGGTTCAGTGAGCGCCAACAGATTGAATTCGTCAGTGAATGCACGAGCCATTATCTGCAAACACACACAGAAACCGTAATCAGAACAATTTATAACAATGGAAATAGACACACATGACATAGAATAGTAGTTACACTTTGAAAAAATTTTCAGACTTAAGAAAATTTTCTAAGTGTTGGTCCTGCGCACTTATCAAGTGCGCAGGATTTTACTCTTGCGTACTTAGCAAGTACGCAGGAATTACTTCTTGCGTACTTGCTAAGTGCGCAAGAACAACCTTTAGCAAAAATTTCAAAGTTTTAAATTCGATCAAAATGCGGGTTGATTAGGTAGCCACTAGGTCGGAATCAGGTATTCTAACCTATGGTACCATTATCAACACCGTTTAACCACTAAATGACGATCAAATTTTGGACCTAGGTCGACGAACGTCCCACTGACAGTCGACTTCAACCCGACGGATCAAACGATGACCAAAGGGAAAATGTATGATCGATTAGGCAATCTAATAACCTGTTAGTGACATTAGTTACCCAAACAACCCCAAAATTACCCCAAAATTTGTCGACATTAATCTAAAATTTTCTAGGTCAAAAATCGGTCCAATAAACACGAATCTATGGATGGAATCGGCTTAGATTCTCACCAAAGGGATGAAATACGAAGATGATAAAGTGGAAGGGATGAAAAACGGGTTTGAACACACTCGATTTTGAGAGAAAATTGCAGGGGGAAAAATTTCGGTTTGAAAGCTTAACCTGAAATTTTTTCTAAGTGTTGAACTTATACCCCACTGATAATGTTCGTGCGTACTTGGTAAGTGCGCACGAATTAACTCTTGCGTACTTAACAAGTACGCAGGAATTAACTCTTGCGTACTTGCTAAGTGCGCAAGTCTTACTTCGTGCGTACTTGACAAGTGCGCAGAAATCTTAAGTGCGCAATTTTTCAACTCAGAATTTATGAAGATATTTAAGTCAAATAACGAACAAGATAAAAACATTCGACCACGAGGATTCAAATACAATTCATGAAGATTAAACATAAAAATATTTTTGTTCTTTTCAAGATAGATATGTACAAGTATTCACACAAGCTATTTTTGATCAAAGACACGAGCAGAGGATCATATCAGGCTAACTTATAGCAAAAACGATACAATATAAACATCAAAGAATATGGGATCATGTCATGTATTACTCTTTAGTCTTACGTAATAAGCACATAAACAAGTAATTCAAGTTGACAATATTATAAGATTTGAAACTATACGCATCTTTGTATCATGTTCTTGTGTATTAAGGTATTAATTATAAAATATACAACGTGTACCCCACTTAAATGCTATGATATTTTGCACTATCTCAAGGCATCTAAGATTTTTCCAATGATATTCTTAATTTTCAGAATGAAGTTACATCAATTAGCACAGAAAAATCAAGCAGAATCCATAAGGATTATCAGGAATCATAAGATTCAGAATCGAGTGATTCATTTGTCTTGGTTTCATGATATTTTTCTTCTTTGAATATCGGTATGATGATTCGGGATAATGAATATGGTGTTTGATTATAAGGTAAGGGGATCCAACTTTTATCTGGATTTGATTTCAATGAACCAGGAATGATTCAAGGGTGAATACATGCTCAACGGTTTATGTAGAGACATGTCTTGATTCAATCTCTCCTTGCATACTTGTGAGTATGGGCAGTGAGATGAACCGCATTAATTGTGCTAACAACATAACCCGAAACTGATCTCAAAAGAAAATTATTGTCAAAATCTAACATCCTTTATCTGATAATGATCTTTTCTATTCTTTTACACACACACACTTGCAAACATGGGTTCAAATCACAGTTGTAATTTAGATTTAGTTTCCACACTACTAGTGATTCAAAGACGCGTACAGCCTACTGACAATTCAAATTACTTGTAAATAAACAGATTAAAAACATAATAATTTAAAACAATTAAGTAAACATGACGCAATCATTTCCCATATGAGCAATCTATGATGGTTAGATCATTTCAGATGTACTATCATTTCCTCGTTTCTCAAGTGATTCTTTTGAAATTTTCTCCATTTTCAATTTTTTTTTTTTTTTTTTTTTTAACTTCCATGAATTGAATTGATTTAAGAAAATTAATTTTCACTCGGGATTAAACATTCCTATCAAGTTGACAAGATGCTCAAAACGGGACCGATCAAACGCCTTTGTGAAAAGGTCAGCAAGATTGTCATCCGTGTGAACCTTTACAAGTTCAATTAAATGCTTTTCAGCACAATCACGGATGAAATGATGGCGAATTTCAATATGCTTAGTTTTGGAATGTTTCACCGGGTTATTTGTGATGGACATGGTGGCATTGTTGTCAATGAATAAAGGAGTTCCAGTGAAGTTCAAGCCGTAGTCTCGCAATTGCTGTTGAATCCACAATATCTGAGAACAACCGCTAGCTGCAGCAATGTATTCTGCTTCACAAGTTGAGACAGAAACCGTTGACTGCTTCTTACACTGCCAGGAGACCAGTCTGTCTCCCAAGAATTGACATCCGCCAGAAGTTGACTTTCT
The DNA here is from genome assembly GCA_023525975.1 of Smallanthus sonchifolius. Lineage (NCBI taxonomy): Eukaryota > Viridiplantae > Streptophyta > Magnoliopsida > Asterales > Asteraceae > Smallanthus > Smallanthus sonchifolius. Next base: position 20,188,170 of record CM042033.1, read on the forward strand.
GTCAAGGTTACAACCGCCATAATCTGAATCAGTGTAGGCTTTGAAGTCAAATGACTGCTGCTTAGAGTACCAAAGACCTAATCGGGGTTTCCCTTTCAGGTATCTGAAAATCCTCTTCACGGCTATCATATGTGACTCCTTCGGTTGAGACTGAAACCTTGAGCACAAGCATACAGCAAACATAATATCGGGTCTTGAAGCTGTGAGATACATAAGTGATCCGATCATCCCACGGTACAACCTACTGTCTACATCCTTCCCATCTTTGTCAGGATGCAAACCATGATTGACTGGGATTGGTGTGCCATAAGTAGTGCTATCACTCATCTTGTATTTTGACAAGATGTCCTGCACGTACTTAGTTTGATGTAGATAAATGCCATCCTCTCTTTGACTGACTTGCAGACCCAGGAAGAACGACAGTTCACCCATATTGCTCATTTCAAACTTGGACTTCATCACCTTCTCGAATTCCCTACACATCCCTTCATTGGTCGACCCGAAAATGATGTCGTCGACATATACTTGCACAAGAAGAATGTCACCTCCTGCTTTCCTTATGAAGAGAGTCGAGTCAATCTGTCCACGGTCGAAACCATTAGACAGTAAATGCTTTGATAGTGTCTCATACCATGCCCGCGGTGCTTGATGAAGACCATAAAGTGCTTTGTCGAGCTTGTACACTTTATTGATATTATGCGGATCTTCAAAACCGGGAGGTTGAGTGACATAGACTTCTTCATGAACTTTACCATAAAGGAAAGCACTCTTCACATCAAGTTGGTAGACCTTGAAGCCGACATATGTGGCATAAGCCAAGAACAGTCGAATGGCCTCAATTCTAGCAACTGGGGCATATACTTCCGTGTAATCCAACCCCTCTTGTTGATAAAAACCCTGAACAACCAATCTTGCCTTGTTCTTCACAACTACATGACGATCATCCGTCTTGCATTTGAATACCCATCTAGTTCCAATTGGCTGAAAGCCTTTTGGCAAGTCAACCAAATCCCACACGTGCAACTTTTGGAATTGTGACAATTCATCTTGCATCGCCTCAATCCAGCAGTTGTCAGTGAGAGCCTCCTTCACATTCTTCGGCTCTATCTGGGACACGAATGCAGCATGCAGACATGTTTCCATGACACCAGTGTTAAATATCTCTGTGAAAAGACTGGTGTTCTCTGTGATGGTTCTATGACGAGTCTGAACACCGGCATAAGGATCACCAATAATGTTGTCGATTGGATGATTCCTATGCACTCTCGTCTCCGGTACAATTGGTTCTTGAATTTCTGGATCTAGATTTGTGCTTAACTCCCCCATTTCCTGTGTTTCAGCAGAGGAAGAGTCAATGTTAATTGGATTAACTGGAGCTTCATTTCCTACAGTTGTGTTAGGATTGGCTTCAGCGTCATCTCCAGTAACATGAACACTTTCACTGTTATCACTGTCATGAGTTCCAGATGCAGATGCAGCATTGGAATCCGGAGTTATAATTGGTACAGTAGCACGAGTCGAAAAACTGCTGCCATTCAATAGATTATAAACATTTGTGGCGTCTTCTGCAGATAAATCAGGAAGATTAAATGACTTGAATAGCGCATCATAATCAAAACCCCAAGCTGGACCTTTTGGTTCTGGTGGAATGCTGTGTTTACTACAATCCACTTCGAACCATTCCTCGACAGTACGAGTTCCTATGTTGTACACTCTCTTGCAAGGCGAGTTGGCAACATATCCTAAGAAAATGCCTTCTACCGCTTTTGCATGAAACTTAGACTGGCGGTCTTTGTACTGTAGCAACAAGGAACAAGGACTACCAAAAGGAACTAGGTAATCAAGATTGGGAAGTCGATTGTTGATCAACTCGTAACAAGTCTTGTTGTGTCTTTTCACCACCAAAACTCTGTTTAAGACGTGACAAGCTGTATTAACTGCTTCTGCCCAGAATGTGACAGGAAGCTTTGCATCCGACAGCATAGTCCTTGCAGTCTCAATCAGTGTTCTGTTCTTCCGTTCAGCAACTCCATTCTGCTGAGGCGTATACGGCGCGCTGAATTCGTGACGGATCCCTTTCTTGAGACAGAAAAGTTCCATCAAATTATTCTTGAACTCAGTTCCGTTGTCACTCCTTATTCTTCGAACTTTCAGCTTGCAAAGAGATTCCAAGCTCAGGATCAGGTATTGAAGAATATCAGCAGTCTCGTCTTTAGTACCTAAAAAATGCACCCAAGAAAAACGTGAGAAATCATCAGTTACAACTAGACAGAACGACTTACCTCCAATACTCCTGATACTTATGGGGCCAAACAGATCCATGTGTAATAGCTCCAAAGGGGTATCAATAGAGTTTTGGAGCTTGGGCTTGTGAGACTTCCGTTGCTGTTTGCCCTTTTTACAAGGCATACAGTCATCTGCAACGGTAAATCTCAGCTTAGGAACCCCGGTTACCAAACCGTTTCGGACAAGATGATTCATTTTACGATAAGAAATATGTCCGAGTTTCCTATGCCACAAGATGGAGTCAAGCTCTGTCGCTTTTGTAAGCAAACAAGTAGCAACTGCTGAGGTGGTTTTTGCCACGCTCATATCAATCTGATAAGTGTCGTTTGTTCTTGGTGCTCGCATCAGAATCCAGTCTTCAGGAACTTTGAAACCGGGTTTGAGAATCAGACATTCTGACTTGTCAAACATCACTGAGTACTCCTTGTCACACATTTGTGAGACACTCAACAGGTTATGCTTCAGCTGCTCGCAGAAGTTGACATTTTCAAAGCTAACACAACCATTCGAAACCACGCCTTGACACGTGATACTGCCGCCTTTTTCTCTGGCAAAGGCCACATAGCCGCCTCTAAAAGGTTTAACGTCTTGAAGCAAGGCCATGTTTCCTGTCATGTGCCGGGAGCATCCACTATCTACATACCAGCGGTTAGAGATAGTACCCTTCGGACGTCCCTGCACGAGTAACAAAAGAATTAGTTAGATTTGGAGACCCAAGCCATTGTGGTCTTGGGTCGTCCATCCTTCTCAAAATAAACTACTTCTGTCAACTCACAGTCATGATGACTGTCCAAACCTGGTGAATCTTTGGAGGAATTGGGAACAAGAGATTGAGAACTTTTTACTTTCTTGGTCCAGGATCTCTTTTGAATCTTAACCAGAACAGGAGTCTTTGGTTCAATCACAGCCGGTGAACTTGTGGAAGCTTCGCCTGATTGAGCTTTAGTCAGCTGTTCCAGCTTTCTCAACCTCTTATTCCTTCTTCTTCTCTGTGGCTTAGAGAGTCTAGCCACAGGTTTCTCACCAGAGCGTGTACTACCAGATGTAGACACACGAGGTACAGCAGGTTGCTTTACCTTTCTTACAACAGAGGGCTTGGCCTCAGATTTGATCTTTGGCTTTGCTATCGGTTGCACTGGTGGTTTCACCAAAATTTGCTTAGGACTTTTGGGAGATGGTTTCACTGGTGGCGACCTGGGGATAACAGCAGGCTGTGAAACAACATGCCGTTTCCCTTGGTTCTTAGAAGGACACTTCACTACAATGTGACCAACCACGCCACAGTGAAAACAGTTCCTCCTGTCTACATAAGTTCTCTTGTAAGGCTCTTTAGTTCTGACCTTAGAAAACTCACCATTATGAGAAGGAAGAGTAGGTTTATGAACAGAAGTCTGAACATTTACAGTTTGAGGTTTGGGGGTATAATACTTTTGCAAATTTTCTTTGTAACCAAGCCCATAATGATTTGAAAAAGCCTCTTTCTTAGCTTGGTTAATATTTTTAAAACCTTGGTAAAGCATTCCCTTAAGTTTATCATTTGTCTCAATGATATCAGGTTCAGTTAAAATGCAATTATCACCATTAGTGATAATGTTTTTGTGGACTTTCTGTTCAGTCAACAACTCCTCAGAGACTACTCCTTCAGGGCAAGTGTTAACCGACCCATCCTCAGAAGCAGTAACATACTCCTCACTAGATGTGGAGTAAGCCTTACTTGAGGATTCATCCTTTTTAGGGGAATCATCTTTATCAGAGGGCTCATCTAGACAAGTGAGATCAATGTCTATCAAGCTATTAACAAACTGCCCACTTATTGGTGGAGGAATGGCATTGGAACCAAGTCCTAGGCCATTCATTTTTCTCACCACTGATTCGTAGTGTTCCACCACAAATCGAGAGTTTTTCAATTTCTCGTTAGTGCATTTGAGCTGCAAGATCTCATTTTGCAGTTTGTTATTTTCATTGTTCTTCTTTTCCAACGCCCTATATGCAATATCCAAATGAACCTGTTGGTCGCTTATTTTTAAAGAATAGTCATGTTTTTCTGTTTGTAGCATTTCAACGGATTCTTTAAAACGTGATTCATTTGTTTTGTAATTTTTAGCTGCCAACTTTAGGGGTTCGATTATGTCTTGGAGCTCAGAAATTTCATTCTTTAACCCTAGACATTTAGAACAAGAAATAACAGAGAAAGGGTTAGAATCTACCTCAGATGATGAACTTTGTCCTTCGCCAATTGCCATGAGAGCAACAGCAGTGGTAGAGTCATCTTCATCAGCTACAGAAGCTTCCTTTTCACTTGATTCAGAAGCTTCCTCTTCTTCAGCTTCCTTCCTCTCGGCTTCCTTCCTCTCGGTCTCCATCAGTTCCATGATTTCTGCCATGAGACCAACCTGTGTTTGAGCAATGATGGCGTCCTCTAGATGCACACCCCAATCAAAATTTTCGTCATTCTGTGCGACCAGTGCATTAGACTGATTACTTTGGGTATGATTGTGGTGGCTTTGGTTGTTTTGGCCATGGCTGTTTCCCTGGCTAGGTCTGGTAAAACCAGAGGCCGGTGCTCTGTCCTTTTGACATTCACGAGCAAAGTGTCCATAGTTTTGACACTTGTAGCACTTGGCCTTGGATTTGTCAAATCCAACCTTGGCATTAGAATGCCCGCCAATATACTTTCTTCCTATTCTGTTCAGGAAACGCTTGGCCCTCCTCAGTAACATGGCCATATTCCACTGAATATCCATGTCCTCAATATCATCAGGATCCACTTGATTGAAGTCCTCTTCAATAGTCTCAGGATCCGTTAGCTTTCCACCAATGAAATTCTCATATGCCAGCATACATGATGAGAATAATGCTACATGATCTTCAGCTATCTTGGCAATAGCTGACTGGTTGGTTGAGCACGTATTTTGAGGAGCCTTTGAGTTTTGTTGATGAGATCCAAACCCTGATCCTGATGCATAACATGCATGACCACCACAACTATTTGAGTGGTCATCTTCATTGGGTTTTCCAGTACAGAGGGCAATCCCAGAGCTGGAAGACATTGAAGTGGAAGTCGTCCCATGATACATGGAAGGGTCCTGTATCTGAGGTCTTCCAGAATTCTCCCTCTTTATAAGATTCATGTTGTGAGCCTGAATCTTACCAACTGCCTCATCTACTGTCATCTTGTAGAACTTTGAACTTTCCCTCATCAGGGTTGTATACATCTCATATCTCGGTGGCAGAGCATCCAAAAACTTTTCCACCATTTCCTCTTCTGGATATTTAAGCTCAAACGATTTCAACTCCGTTTGCAGGTGATAGAATCTAGAGATAAGATCATCTAAAGATTCATTTTCTATAAATCTGAAGCACTCGTATTGCTTCCGGAGCAGATCCCTCTTGCTCTTCTTTATGTCACTATTTCCTTCGAATCTTTTCTGTAAAGCCTTCCAAAGATCCTTAGAAGTTTCATATCCTCGGAAACTGTGAAACAAGTCCCGAGTTAATGACATAGTGATTGAACCCAATGCCTTCTTCTCTCTATCATAATTCTTCTTTTCATCTGCATCCAGCTTAGAGATAGGCTTAGGTACGTTTTCATCAAGATACAAGTGGGTGGGATGCTTATATCCCTCAAGAATAGGTATCCATAACGATGAATCGGTGTATGAAATATAGTGCTCAAAACGGGCTTTCCAATTGGAATAATCGTTTACATTGAGCAACTTGGGAGGTTTCTGTGGAGTACCGATTTCATTATCATAATTTAGCATACTGCTAAGGTTCTGAAGATTTGACATAGTGAACACTTAGTCAAAAATCAGAAAAGTCAGAAGCAATTGCGCACTTAAGATTGGCCTTGCGCACTTAAGAAATGGTCTTGCGTATTTAATAGTTGCCCTTGCGTACTTGTAAGTACGCAGGAGTAAATTGTTAAGTACGCAGGATATGTCTTAAGTTCGCAGTTCAGTCTTGCGCACTTGTAAGTACGCAGGAGATAAATCTTGCGTATTTAGCAAGTACGCAGAAAACTGTACGTTTTGCCAAAAATGGTAAGTACGCAGGACACCTTTTCAGCAACTCTCACCAACCTTTTCCGGTGACCAGAAACTCGCCGGAGTTGGCAAAAATTGGTCTGATGATCAATGCAATTGAGCCAAAGGGTAAGAAACAAGTTTCTAACCAACCTTTGATGCTCAAAACACACAAATACACAACAAAAATCGGTTTTTGAGAGATTTTTGCTTCTAAAAAAGTGCTCAAGAGCTACCCCTTTTTTTATCACAAAAATCAACAAAAATACCTCTTTTTGCTTGTAAAACTCAGTAAAACGTCTCCAAACTCACTTGCAACACTCGAATTCAAGAGCAATTGCTCTGATACCACTTGTAGGTCCCTTCACGTGTGTCGGATCGTCACATGCAAGTGGTCTACTAGTCAAACTGGGTGCGGAATACCCGTGACTAGGTGGAGAGTCTTACTAAACAAAGTAAACCGAACACAAGAGTCTCAACAAACGTTCTTTGTATTATAAACACTCGACGGTTACAGAATGTGCGTACTTAGCAAAACTGAGTTCGACTCAACTACTGGTTCTGCGTACTTAGCTTCTGTGAACCTATCCTATTTATACTGACCTGATGCCTGCGCACTTAACAAGTGCGCAGCACCAATTGCTCTTGCGTACTTAACAAGTACGCAGAGGTGTTCTTGCGTACTTGCTAAGTACGCAGGAGCTTTCTCCTGCGCACATGTAAGTGCGCAAAACACTTAGAAGAAATCAACACAACATCAAGTAAAAGTAAATACAACTCGATAAACTTTTACATAACGACTCTAACATACAAAGACAAAATACAGACATTAGACATACAAAACTAAGACTCTATCCAGAGTGTTGTCACCGGAAAGTGCATCAACAGATGGTGATGGGCCTAACAAGGACAATGACGGGGGTTGTTGTGACAACGACCGTCGTGGCGCTGCGGCGGCATGAGGCGAATGGTGGTTAGGGCATTGGTCGTGTTGGATGACACGACGAGGACAACGATGATGATGATGGAAACCAACGGAGACCACTTGGGACGTTTGGCTATGATGATGGATTGATGGTGGCGGTGCATGTTAGGCATGCATGGTGGTGGCTGATCGACGGTACACGGTGGAGAAGGTGAAACCGGAGTAACACCCGGTTAGGGTTTCTGTACATGGCTTGCATGCATGGGAGAGAAACAGACTCGGGTTCTTACGATTCATGGAGTTAGGGTTTTTGATTGGTGTGGTGAGGGCTTGCATGGCACTTGTAAGTGCATGCATGGAGCACAGTCCGGATATACGATTTCTAAACGGGTCAAGGACGATCCGGTTCGGGTGAACACGTGAAACTAGGGTTTCATGGGGAAGGGACGTTGAGCCGACGAGGCGGGTTCCAGGGTCTAATTTTAATTATGCGTTACACGACGTAGGGTTTCAACGTCATCTGATGTGATCATACGTTTGACAAGTTCGGGGTTCGAGCGAGTGGACGGTTGTAGAGCAGGACTTGGATCTCCGTAACCAATGAGTTTCTAATCCCCTCTTTACTGTTTTTACCTTTTTGGGGAAATCGTACATACATGTGTATTTTATTTTATTAATTAAACGTGTTACAAGTTTTGGGTTAAACCTAAAGAGTTTTAGTAGTTAAATATTCAATAATGAAGCTAAGGGTCTATTGGGTGTCCTTAGGATGTATGGGCTAGAAGTCAGGATGATGCTTGGTGTTGTGTAATAACTTATTCGAGATGAGTCAGGTGATGAGTTTAGATGTTGTGTGGGTATGACTAGGATGTGTTAGTATGGGTGCACGTATGTGGTCCGTGTCTAGGTAACGAGTCATAGTAAATGCTTGTGCGCTGCTATGTGTTACTTGCTTGTTGTTGTGTGGGCTGGTGGCATTGTCCTTTTGACATGAAAAATCGATGGTTAAAGGACGAGGTCCTTCGGGTAGTCACTGTGGGTGACGAATGTCCTTCAGGGGCGGTAATGAGACCCAACGGGGTGCTCGGATTGTGATGAATACCCTGACAAGGACAGCTGTTATGAGACCGGTGAAATCTTTAGAAGGTAATTGTTGTGTTTATAATGTTTGGTTTAATTGCATGCAATTTTAATTCATATGCATTGTGTTATTATGTTATTGCTTTCGGTGTTAAGCATTAGATTGACTGTTGGGTTGGTACAATGTTGTGTTTACGACTGCGGTGTTAGTAGACCTTGTGAGAGTCTTGGTTAGGGCTTGTCAGGTCTATGTCTTCGGGTCATTTGAGGTAACCGGACTTCGTGTGGATACCCGTGGTAGATTGCAAATTAGTGGGGTTATAAGTTTGATCCATGTCGGTGAGACTTACTGAGTTATGGTTATGGGTCAGGTCTTAGGTTGTTGAAGTCCGCATGGGAAATGGTAGGTAATATGGGTTACCAATATGTTAATAAACGACAAACTGTTTTACAACTAACTGGAATGCCTTGAACTGAAATAAATGATATTTGTGACGAGAAGGTTTCTGCGTAAAATAAATTGTTAGAACTCACTTAGCGTAGCTGACTTTGTATGTACGTAGACAGTTTTGCAGTTTAATGAGTACTTCTCTCTTCTGCAAGGAAGCACTTTGTTTTGATTTTAAAATAAATTCGTACAGTAAGGTGAAACGAAATAATGATTTTAAAATACAAATATTGTTTTGAGAGAAGACTTCCGCTGTAAGGAAGCACTTTGATGAGTACTTCCCTCTTCTGCAAGGATTTCCCAAAACTAAAAAATCATAGGGGAAATAATGCACGCGGTAGGGCCTTTGTGATAGGAGCCGGAGAAGCCCGACAAGATCCGAATATTGTTACGGGTACGTTTCTCGTAAATAATCACTATGCTTATATTTTGTTCGATACAAGTGAAGATAAGATTTTTGTGTCTAGCGAATTTAGTCCATTACTCGGTATCAAACCAACCATGTTAGCTAGTAAGTATACCATAGAGTTAGCCGATGGTAAATTAATCGAAACCGACGAAGTAATACAAGGGTGTACTCTGAATTTGGCGGATTACCCTTTCGTTGTAGATTTACTACATGTAACGTTTGGAAGTGTTGACATCGTCATTGGGATGGACTGTAGCCAATGTAATACCATGAGAGGATTTCAAGGAGATTTTGAGAGAAGAATATTGTCCTCGTATTGAACTAAAGAAACTAGAACAAGATTTTTGGAACCTGACCATGGTGGGTGCTGATGTGGAGACTAACACCACCAAATTTAATGACTATGCATGATTGTGTCCACACATGGTCACACCTGTATTCAAGAGGATTGAAAGGTATCTATGGGTTCTAGCACCTCAAATCCAAATCTTGGTGACTTCTGCTGAACCCGCTACCATCCAAAAAGCGATGAGACTTGCTCACCACCTGACTAATCAAGCAGTTCACAAGGGTGTACCGGTGAAATAGGGTTCCTTTGTAAAGAGCATTGACAACAAGAGAAAGTGGGATAACAATCATGGGAAAACCTATGTACCCCCAGTCCAGAAGAAGCAAGAAATGGTAAAGGCCTTTGCTTCAGGCCCAACCGAGAAGAAACCAAGAGGTGGGTACGCCGGAAACTTACCTAAGTATAACAAGTGTGGTTTTCACCACTTGGGTACATGTGAAGACTCCAAGAGTTAGAAATACAAGAGGTTCAACCACGCAACTAAAAATTGAAGGATGAGTGAACCAACCCCCAACCCAGGAGCCAACCGCGGATGCTTCGTGTAACATCCCGAAAACCGGCAAGTTAATGGTTCGTGTTAAAGGGTAACCCTATTCTCTAGTAAGTAACATGGTTAGTGAGGATTTTCACGTGAAGCCTTGGTTTAAAAATTAAATGACCCAGTTAGACGTTTAATGAGCAGATTGAGTTAGAAACGCGTTAAACGAAAGAAGAAGGGCTCAAATCATAAATTATGGGTATATTTACTCAAACACTAGGTTATTATTGATCTAGGGGTGCGCGACGGCCTTGAGCGGAGAAAGAGAGGAAGACGACGATGGGGAGGAGTTCGACGGTGGCCTCTATCGTGCGACTCCATATCACGTAAGGTAATCCTTGTTCTAACCCTTTTTCCTTTTTATTTTTGTTTTCGGTTATGCATGAAACCCGGTTAGGGTTTTGTTTTTTTTATAGTGATCCAAGGACGGTGGTCTAGTGACGGCTCTGTAGGGATGAAGGCCGGCGGCTGGGAGAAATGGTTGTTGACGGCAATGAAAGTGACGATGGTGGCAACGGGTTGGTCTTGGTGATCGATTGTGACGGTGGTAACCCATAGGGAGGTGCTCGATGAAGAGGATGACGGGCCTGACGAGGACAATGACGGGGGCAGCTATGACGGAAACCATCATGGCTCTGCGGCGGCATGAGGCGAAGGGTGGTAAGGGCGTTTGCCGTGTAGAATGACATGGCGAGGACGACGATGATGATTGAAACCAACAAAGACCACTTGGGGTGTTTGGCTATGATGACGACTCGATGGTGTTGGTGCATGGTGGTGGACGATTGGCGGTGCACGGTGGAGAGGGGGAACTAGAGTAACACCCGGTTAGGGTTTTCTCTACATGGCTTGCATGCATGGGAGAGAAACTGACTCGGGTTCATACGATTCACGGGGTTAGGGTTTTGCATGGTGCGATGAGGGATTGCGTGGCACTTGTAAGTGCATGCATGGATCTCAGTCCGAATATACGATTTCTCAACGGGTCAAGGACGATCCGGTTCGGGTGAACACGTGAGACTAGGGTTTCGTGGGGAAAGGACGTTGAGCCGACGAGGTGGGTGTCGGGGTCTAATTTTAATTATGCGTTACATGGCGTAGGGTTTCAATGTAATATGATCATATGATCATACGTATGACAAGTTCGGGGTTCGAGCGACTGGACAGTTGTAGAGCAGGACTTGGATCTCCGTAACCAGTGAGTTTCTAATCCACTCTTTACTGTTTTTACCGTTTTGGGGCAATCGTACATACCTATGTGTTTTATTTTATTAATTAATTAAATGTGTTTTATTTTGAGTTTTAGGAGTTAAATATTCAATAACGAAGCAAAGGGTCTATGGGGTGTCCTTAGGATGTATGGGCTAGAAGTCGGGATGATGCATGGTGTTGTGTAATAACTTATTCGGGATGAGTCAGGTGATGAGTTTAGATGTTGTGTGGGTACGACTAGGATGTGTTAGTATGGGTGCACGTATGTGTCTGTGTGTAGGTAACGAGTCATAATAAATGCTTGTGTGCTGTTATGTGTTACTTGCTTCTTGTTGTGTGGTCTGGCGTCGTTGTCCTTGTGACACGGAAAATCGATGATTGAAGGATGAGGTCCTTTGGGTAGTCACTCTGGGTGACGAATGCCCTTCGGGGGTGGTAATGAGACCCAGCGGGGTGCTGGGATTGTGATGAATACCCTGACGAGGGCAGCTGTGATGAGACCGCTACAGTCTTTCGAAGGTAACTGTTGTATGTATAATGTTTGGTTTAATTGCATGCAATTTTAATTTATATACATTGTGTTATCATGTTATTTCCTTCAGTGGTAAGCATTAGATTGACTGTTGGGTTGGTACGATTTCGTGTTTACGACTGAGGTGTTAGTAGACATTGTGAGAGTCTTGGTTAGGGTTGTCAGGTCTATGTCTACGACTCAGTTGAGGTAACTGGACTTCGTGTTGATACGTGTGGTAGATTGAAAATTAGTGGGGTTGTAAGTTCAATCCATGTCGGTGAGACTTACTGAGTTATGGTTATGGGTTGAGTCTTGGGTGGTTGAAGTCCGCATGGGAAATGGTAGATAATATGGGTTACCGATATGTTAATAAACGACAAACTATTTTATAACAAACTGGAATGCCTTGAACTGGAATGCCTTGAACTGTAATAAATGATATTTGTGATGAGAAGGTTTATGCTTAAAATAAACTGTTAGAACTGACTGAACGTAGCTGACTTTGTATGTACGTTAGACGGTTTTGCAAGTGAGCTCAGGTGATGATGTATCTTGGCTTGGGAGCGGTTCTACTCGGGTTGGTGCGTATGCATTCGTACGATAAGGTGAAACGAAATAATGATTTTAAAATACAAATACTGTTTTGAGATAAGACTTCCGCTGTAAGGAAGCATTGTGATGAGAACCAACTGTAGGGTGCCCGGTTTGGGGCCTTACACTTAGAATACGGGAGTACTACACACTTTCGCAAGGATTTTCCAAAACTAGAAAAAAATCATAGGAGCAATAATGCACGCGGTAGGTCCTTTGTGATAGGAGCCGGAGAAGCCCGACAAGATCCGAATATTGTTCCAGGTACGTTTCTCGTAAATAATCACTATGCTTCTATTTTGTTCGATACGGGTGTAGATAATATTTTTGTGTCTAGCGAATTTAGTCCATTACTCGGTATCAAACCAACCATGTTAGCCAGTAACTATACCATAGAGTTAGCCGATGGTAAATTAATTGAAACCGACGAAGTAATACAAGGGTGAACTTTGAATTAGGCGGATCACCCTTTCATCATAGATTTACTACGTGTAACATTTGGAAGTTTTGACATCGTCATTGGGATGGATTGGTTGTCAAAGAATCGAGCAGAAATCATTTGCCGCAAGAAGATTGTTCGCATTCCGCTTACGAATGGGGAAACACTTTCAATTCAAGGAGAAAGAAGTGGTGCTATGCTAAGAATCATTACATGTATGAAGGCCTGAAACTACTTACGAAAGGGCTATCATGCAATCTTTGCACACGTAAAATAGAAGCCAGCGGAGGAGAGAAGAGTCGAGGATATTCCGATCATTCGAGACTAACCTGAGTCTTTCCTGCAGGCTTGCCCGGACTTCCGCCTCCGAGACAAGTCGAGTTTCGAATTGATCTGGTACCCGGAGAAGCACTGATAGAGCGATCATCAATGGCGGATCTAGAACATAATTTCAGGGGTAGCACAATTTTTTTTTACCGTGCATTATAAAAAACGATAATAAACACAGTAAAACATGTACCTATTATATTTCTCCTCTCCGACATTTGAAATTTTGAAACATGTACCTATTGAGGGGTAGCCAAATATATTTTTCAGGGGTAACATAATACATAAATCGTAAAAAAAAGAAGAAAATTCCACTTCACAGGAGAAGTTGAGGGGTAGGGGGTGCTAACCCTCCCTCCTTAATAGAACCTCCCCTGGCGATCACCATACTGGCTAGCTCCATCGTGTGACAACCCTGAATTAGGGACAATAATCTTGAATGATTAACTCATAAATGGGCAGGGCCCATTAACGGCCTAATTAAAGGCCCAAGATACTAACTTCTACGTAACCTTATGTAACATTTCTGATTTTTTTTCATGTATTAGTGTGATGCAACAAACAAAAATATAATTATAATTCAATATTGATGCGAAAATTTCATTTGATACATGGATAAATTCCAATCCATACTAATGCTAAGAAATCAAAACCTTTTCAAATTAACCTCATATATTACAAGATATAACATCTAAAATTTATTCTTTTGCTCATCAAAGTAAATGTATATATATATATGTGTGATTATGAATGTATACACATATAAAATTCCTTAGCTTACATACATTCTTTGGTTTATAAACAAATTAGTCTTGAAACTTACCTTCCCAAGGTCTTTTGAACCCTAAACATGAACCCCCACACTCTCAATTGAACCTTTGATCTAGATTGGACCCCATATGGCTCAATTTTGACCCTCATTCGTCAACTTTGACTTTAAAAGTCAAACAGGCCCAAAGCTATGAAATTCACCATGTGAAATCGATTAAGGCCGGTTGTCATGGTCCTGTCTCGTGTACAAGCAACAAAATCGGCCCAATCCAGACCCAAATATCAACTCAATTCGTTCAATTACGCGGGCGAATTCAATTTTGAATGGTTTGACCTCTTGGAGTCAAAGTTAAATCAATCCGATTCAATTTGATTAATAAAACGCGTTCCAATCCCGGAAATCACGCATAAGCTAATCGTGCATGTATCCGAACCTATTACACGACCAAATACATTCGATTCTAATCGGATTAACGCGTAATTGAGGCTACGGCTGTCACACCGTAATCCCCTCAATCGAATCGGGCATTAATGACGAAATTAATCAAATTAAATCGCCACGAACCTTCGGACGACTCTATATAATCTTCCTCAAACCTCGATTGAGTCTCATTCCACCCCTGCTTGCCAGTCGATCACCAAGAACACCGTCCCTGTTCGTCTAGTCGTCGGCCCTCTGTACTCAACCGATTCAGGTATGGTTTACAGCATTCATTCCGTCGTTTTCCATTCATCGAAAGCCCTCTGTCAATTTTATACGACAGAGGGCATCAAACTCGAATTCGTTTGAAAATCGAAGGCTGTTCACACGATTTTAACCTGGGAATCCATGGTTCAAATAAGTAATGTATTTATTAAATCAAACCCCTTGTATAATCAGCGAAACCACTCGGACCGACTGGTTAAGACCATGCGCCATCAGTCCGAGTGGCGTGGGTTCGAAACCCACAGACCCGTTTTTGCGCGCCTCCTTGAAACCCAACCGGACACCTTTACAACTACGGGTTAAAACCCATTTAAAACCGGACCATTAACACGAAACAGCCACTGGTCCAATGGTAACTCTCAAACTCAACACAGAACCCACCCGGGTTCGAACCGGGTGGTGTTATTTTTATTTTTAGAAATCATTTTTAATGGTAATTAAATTCTATAAAAATTATTTTATAAACCTAATATTCCCTAGAACCGATTTTTACAAAAAATACGGTGTTTAAACCCAAAACATTCATTTTTACAACTTTAAATTGTTTAAATCTCATTTCTAAATTATTTAAAATATATATATATATATATATATTTTTAAGTAGAGTAATTAATAAAACGTATTGACAATACACTTTTATAAATCATATACTTTTCCTACCTATATATATGTAAATATAACTACATTTTAATTTAGCATATTACCTTCACATTAAGTAAATAAAATTTACTACATTCGTTAATCCATACGAGTATGTTCTCTTTTCATAAATAAATAAATGGATGGAATTATTTGATAATTTATATAAGAATCACATTTCTTTTTGGCAAAAATTATTAGTCTAGTAAAATAAATAAAAAGGAGTTTTATTTATTCAAAACCCTAAAGATATAGTATTTTCATATAACATTTTGAAACTTCCAAAATTGACACCAAGCTTTCGATAACTTATTCTTTCACATAAAATAACACAAACTTTATAAATTCTCACACCTAAACAAGACCCGATGAACATTAGACGTACCTTTAGACTTGTGTATATTATTTTAAGATCATGCTTTTCACACTAGGTTAACTTGTGATTTGGGAATCACTTGTTGCTTCATACTTGCTCGTGTCATCCACACAACACATACATGTGAGTTTACATAGCCCCTCTTTTACATTTTTACATATTTTGGGGTGAAATATGATCCATTCTTTAAAGCTTTTTACATAGACTTAAATACAATTCAATAATATGATATTATGTGTTACGTGCTTTATGTTTGAATGCTATGAGTTAAGACTACATATACATGACTTTAGTACAATCATTAACTACGTATAAGCCAACGGTTAACATTGATGGATCTATTGTGTCTGACAAACCCACCCGGTTAGGGTGTTTGTTACCGACTTTACATAAGGGTAACCTGCGTGTTATGCCTCAGTCCAAGGTTTGATTGTACACACATAGTTTAACTATAGGTTCTCCATAAATGCCTTATACACATGTATCGTATGAATTGTATAAAACATCTTAAACTTGTTGTGTGTCAAAACCTATGTATGCTCACCAACTTTTTAGTTGACCTCGTTTTCATCATGTTTCAGGTACTAATGCTTGAGAATAAGTGCAAGATGCTTCACTTAGTACCGATGGCCTAGAATTTAAATTAATGAGACTATTTATGTATTTTCCTATCCTTGTAACGTTGGATTTATGTTTATTTGTGACATGAAATTTGATGTTTAATTATTTAAACTTTAGCAAACCTTGAGCTTTTGAACAGTCTACATGTCCCGCCCCGACGTATTCCGCCGTCGGTTGGGGTGTGACACCTTACTCGACGGATCATGGGGTGATTCGAGATAACGTATTGTAAATACATAGTAATTACAGAGCTTTACCATGTTCGGTTAAACAAATTAACGCGTTCGCAGTCAGTAATCGACACACGACGTGATATTAATTTCTCACATTAAATAATTATAAAAATTATTCGTATTTACTTCAAACGATTATTTGGAAATTAACATGTGAGTCATACGACATAGAACGCGCGGATACGACTAATACCGGCATAAACTTAAATTCTGTTATTTATTAACTTAGGTGATTAAATAATATAAATGAATAACTATATCATCGTTATTTAATCTCTATTTTTATGATTTATAAAATAATGATTTTTATAGTGCGTGAAACATTAAAACGAGCGTACACGTTAGACACGCGGTACGGGTGCGTACCAGTCTAGACAGCAATCGGAGCAGAAACTTCATAAAATAAATAACGAAATAAAATCTATGATAGCACTAAGAAATTTAATATAATAATGCGGAAATTTTAGTCGTGTCAGAGGACCGAGGGTAGACGCGTTTTACCCGCATACAGTCCAAGCCACACTGGTTAGGAGCCTAACCTAAACCCTAGATATATAACGATATTATCCTCTCTTTTCCTCATTCTAGTTCCCAATTCATTTCTTTCAAACACACAACCCAAATGCTAGAGAGAGAGAGACTTAAGAGGAAAGATGGAGAGTGGGAGCCGGCCACCACCTCCCGGTGGCATCATGGTGGCCACGCCGTAACCACCACCATCCTTCTCAAAATCCAGTGGAACTCAGACGAACGAAGTCCGTTCTCCGGCAATGACTAGGTGTGAAGGCGGTGGTGTTAACGACGGTGGTGTTAACGAAAGTAGTAAGACAAGGAATGACTGAGAGCAGTGGTGCAAGGGTTCTCTAACCCGTTTTCCCGGTAAACCCAGATGACGGGATTAGGGTTCTGCCCTAGAGAAGGCGACGACGACGGTCCAGGCGGCCCAGCCGAAACGTAAACCCTTCTCCCTTGTCTTGTCCCTTCGATCGACGACATTGGTGGCTGGTTAAGTTGTTAGTGACGGGGAAATGAGACGGTGGTTTAGGGTTCTGGCGATACCTCCGTTTTTTTTTGGCAGCCTGGAACAGCCGCGCCAGGCGGCAAAGATGGTAGGACTATAGATGGCGGAGGCGGCTAAGGTTTTGCCCTAGCAACGCCGGTGTTGGCGTGGTTGGGTCCCACAGCAACGGATATAGGTCAGGTGGTGCTCGGCGACATCAGGGACAGCGGGAGACAACTCCTAGGTGGCAGCAGACTCAAGTCGGTGTTCCGGCCAAGATCCGACAGAACACGATTCTCCGGCGAGATCTGTTGACAATGCTAGCGTTACGGTGAGTCCTCTTCATGGTTTCTCGTTGTTTAATGCTAGATCTACACGTTTTAACTATTAATTTATGTTTAAATGTTCCTGTGAAACTCCGGCGAGTCCGAAAACACACTGATCTTGGATTATACGTTGTCCTATTGTCCCGATCTACAAGATACAAGGTTAGTCTTGTGGGTTATGCCTAATTTTTGGCGAACGGTTAATTATCCGTCTAGATCTAGCAATTTTGGTTTGTCGGGTTTCATTCCCGAGTATAAATTATGCATTTTTGGACAGGATACGACATCCCGGATCTCGTTTAAAATTGGTCAAAATCAGTCAACGAAAGTCAACTGTGATTAACACGAGTCAATGAGTTTGTATACGCAAAACGAGTGTTTGGAAAGGTATAAACGCACGGTAAAACGATCATATTTATTAATTACAAAAGTTAAGCATTCTTGTACGGTTAAAACGCGTTGAGCCCTCAACGATTCGTCAATAATGAAACTAAATATTAAACTAACAATAAATATTAACGATTCAAGTCACATTAACGTATTATTAGCGAGAGGTTTCCTTCAAAATATATATAATAATTAAACGGTAAATACGAGCGTGGGCGTGTAGTTAGTAAAACGACCGGTTAATTCGAGTACCAAATTTTATATATATTTAGGAATACAAATTAGTACTTTGGTCACGTATACAAATATTTTTACAAAATGTATATTATATATATAAGTCGTTGATGATCATTAATTGGGATAATATGGGTAAAAATTATTCGTATCTCATACATTACGTTTGAACATTTTATAGTGTGACCGACTAAAACAAAAGTTCGACAAGTAACAATGATCCATTCGAATACATTTTTGTATATATATATAAATATATACGTCTATGCCACTAAGACCATTGATTATAAATACACGGACAATTAGAAACTTAAGGTATGCATTTCTAATAAATAAGGGAACTCAGACTTTTATAAACTCGAACAAATGTACTATCATGTATATACAATAAAATTATAAGTAAACGCATAACTGTGTGTCTTCTATGAACCATTGGATGTACAATAGAATGATTTGTTGTAATCACGTACACACAAAAATATATAAGTATATATATATACTAACATCGACAACATGGCTCAACCGCACGCGCGTGATAACTCGATACGAGTTTAGACTCGCTTTACATTATTAGGGTCGGTCTACAAAATTCAAAAAGTACCTACCGGTATCGTAGGACTTTAATAGGACGTAGACCCATGACTACCACATGAACATTGCTTTACATTGCCATCGAAAAGGACATTAGTGTTCCTCGCACGTCATCAGGTGAGTTCATTGTGCCCTTTTAACATTTAAATGTTTTAGAAACATCGGAGGAGAAACATACTTGCATAACACGTTTGAAAACATGAAACATCATTACTTGATACATTTTAGAAAACATGGAACACATACTTACAAACATTTTCATATGGTAACAAGAAAACAAGACCCGACCTTTATGTTTGCATGAGTGAACACGTTTAGAGCTCGTAAAGTCCTCTGACCATCATATTTTATAACCATTAGCTATGGATAGCTTAGGATTCTATGGATTGTACCATTGGGTTTAACACCCCCGACCATGGTTAGTCGCTCTAACCATGGGTCCCTCTGGCCAAATGACCGCATAGTGTTCAAACATTGCTCGTGAGGTATGAGCGAGGGGCAAAACACCTGTGTCATGGTTTGGTTATACCTCATGTATGTACATACTATTCATATTCCTAGCTAGTTTACTGATGGGTCAACATTACTTGCTTTGTTTATCATATACATTGAAATGTTTTCGTTATACATTGAAATGTTTTCGTGTAGATGGATCTGCCAATCATTTACACATAAATGGTTTTGTTATTCGTTTACGTGCAAATGTTTTTATCAATGTTTTCAAGGAACACAGTTTCATATTATGGCCATGTACACATACCATTGTTTTCAGGAAAAACAACTTATTTTATGACTATGACGTCATCACATGTTTTCATTTGAAAAACAACTCAATTTATGAATATGAAGTCATCACGTGTTTTCATTGGGAAAACTACTCATTTTATGACTATGGAGTCATCACATGTTTTTGAGGAAAACAGTCTCGCATTAAGCCCGTGTACATATTTTCAATATTTTCGAGCAAAACGGTTTTATATTTTGGCCACATACACACCATCAATGTTTTCAAGGAAAACCGATTCACAATGTTACAATTAAACCTGTGAACTCACCAACCTTTGTGTTGACATTTTTAAGTATGTTTTTCAGGTAACACATAGTTATGGCACGTTTGGAATAGGTTAACCATTCGAATTAAAACCCTAGAAGTCGAAAACGCCTGATCGTCAACCCTTAAGCCTATTTTGAACTAAATAGATTTTAGGTCAATGTACTAGTTTATATTAGTATTTGTAATGGTGTTCAATACTTTAGAAATCTTTACTTTAGCTTCCGCTGTTGTGTAATGTTACCAATCGTTACAACTTTTATTTATTTATTAAGTAAACAAATTTGGGGGTGTGACAGATAGATATCAGAGCCAATGGTTTTAGCGAATTAGGTTTCCTTAGTGTCACCTAGGCTCTAACAAGACTCATTTAGGGACCAAAATTTCTATGACTCACATCACACTAAGAACACCCAAGACCTGAGCATAGAAATTCCAACCGTTGCAGAACAACTTGAGTATACCATTTGTGAATTTAGTACACTAGGGTATCATTAGTTACACTAATACTTAATACAATTACACGGCACACGTAACAAAATTTTAACACGTACAACAATGTGGAAATAATACACATCTACAACATTACTCAACAAAGTGTCATTATTCGGATTACAAATCAAGGATGACGGGTACTCAGAACACTGTAGCACTAGAAGATCGAGTTACGAGCTGAGCTTGGATGAAGACGGTATAAATCGTCAATTACAGATCTTGGTGTCATAATAGGCTTAACCAGTACCTGAACCTGTATCTATACATGCACCACAACTACATCTACCCCAGCCGTTGAGTCAATTTTCTTTCTGACATATGTTGAGGTATATATATACTCTCCTTCATGAATTTCCAGATTGGATGACTAGAACTTTCACCATGAGTTATGGCAGACAGGACTGCCCAAGTAGAAGGCAACCCGAGGTGGATAAGCACGACTAAACAGGTGAGAACTCCACGGGTATGGAGACCCATAGACTCATCGGGATCATGTTGATCCACACGTACATACAAACTTGGGGCATGATTTGCTTGACACAAATTTGAGGATCTCCACCCTAACGTAGTGCCTGACTTCCACCGCATACGTCCTGTTATTAAAAGACACTGATTGTGTCCTTCTACCATTAACTCCATCTGTAAAAACCTTAGTCGGCAGATTTATGAGTATTGGTACACATGAGCAAGAGTAATACGATAGAACATATACCCCTGAACGCGAGAATGCAACAAAACGACACGATCTAATGAACATTTTAGATCCCTTTTAACTGAGAGCTTAGGATAGGAGAAACACTATAGGGACCATGCAAAGTAAATTATCATTACAGATGCACACGTAATCATAATTTGCAGTGCACGAGAACTCTAGTGAGTCTTACGGTCCGAGCTATTGTTCTTGTTTAATCCGTATCCCTAATCTCAATTTCTAGTCACTCGATTAATGATTGAAATCACCATAACCCCAAGGTTTGAGCCAAAAGGGCATCTGATGATGCGATGGACTATCATAAGTAACATGGAAATTTATTTCCATCCTCTTACACATGACACCATCGGGGTATTGTAGAAACCCAACCTTAGACAAGTAGATAATATGAATTTTCAGAATATTTGTCAAATGGGGTGGTTCCCACAACCTTTGACATCCAGTACTTCATCAAATCCGAATATCTTCCAATGATAAATAAGCCGCAAATTATGCTCGAGCGATTTCCAAGTAAACCTAAGTACGAACTGTCGAATATTGTCGGACCAGCATAAGACTGACATAACAAAATTCTTAAAGGTGTCCCACATGCGTGTTTTCTTTCTAATCTCATTAATTCATGGTATAAATAAGGGACGTAAGCATAAGTCAGTTACAACAACCCAATGTCCACAAAGATCTGAATAGGATAATCTTATACCCTTTTGTACACACACTTCCCCAAGGATCTTCTTGTTGGTTGGATCTCTGAGTTCAGCCTGGAGGAGAGACATGCTTGCATCTTTCATTTCCAGCTTTCTATAATTAGGAAGCTCTAGGACATCTACATTAACGAATGACTTCTTAATGCATGCTCAGGAAAAATACAAAATTTCGATATTTAATACTCATTACCTCAATTTCATAACTCAAATCCTTGCGCTAAGGACTGTAAGGTTATGATTGATATGAGTGGAATACGTAATGGTATGTCACTAAAATACCATTCAAACGCCAGGGAAGTGCAGACACACTGTATGACTAATAGTTGGCAAATTTTAAAACTCCCGAACCTTTGCTACCAACTTATTGGGTTTACAAACCCATAGCCCATCTTTGGGAAACACTAATTCTATGAGACCATCCCCACATTCTCATTGTTTATTTCCTCACCTAGACGAAATGTGACTATTCCAAGCAAACATAGAAATTCATATGACTTACATACCTCGAGGGTATGATAGTCAAGTCATAAATTTACAAATCAGGATGATATGACATAAATGCTAGTCTGCCACGGGAAGGTAGTGTAAGCAATGGGTAAGTTGGTGATTAAGCTCAACCTTTGCTAGTGAGAGCTCACAAGGAACCTTAAAATCTTAAATCCATTACGACCCATGTTAAGGGAAGATTCTAGATGACGCGAAACCTGAAATGAGAGTAAAGTCTTAACCCCGGAAAATACTTCGAGAAGTACAAAAGGGATGAACATGAAGTTTTATTTCTATATTCTATCGTGCTATCCGATTACAGTAGACTTGTTATGCCTCAATTTTTACCTCTGGTATCCCGGATCCTCAGATAAGTATCGATATCCCTGATCCTTACTATATTTTAGTATCCTGATTAACTTACCGTTATAACAATTAATAATACGTGTTTTTCTTTGATTAGCCTTGAACAGGTAATAAAGGCTTCATTAATGACTAAATTAAGGGCTGAAGAACCGTTCAAACAGTAAGGAAAACACGTGGAAGTCAAACTATAACGGTCAAGAATTAATGGAGACTTGTAACTGCCATGAAGACCTGATTTTCCATCGGGATCCTCGCTTTTCAGTTATTTTATCTTTTGTATATATATTCAGCAGTATTGATCGATTAGAACACACAACACTTGCACTACTCATTTGTAACACATTAGTCTCGATCATATTTCTCTCTCATTGTACTTTTTACCGATTTCAATAAGATAAACAAGGCAGCCCGACTTTAGTCGGCTCCCGAGGTTTTATGCCAGAGATCCCCAAAAGATCAAGGGCTTTCCTTGTTTATCTCTGTGTCGATATCCTGATTAACATTACATTTCTTACATAATCTTACAAGCACACTACCTCACATACAATGTTTGTCTACTTGATTATCTTTGGTAATTTTTGGCTAAAACAGTTTGGCGCCCACCGTGGGGCAAGTGGTGCTTTTCATCTTAAAATCTTTGCTAAAATTTGTGTTCAATCGCTATCTTTCCAAACTAATTTCAAAAATGTCGTCCCAATCCAAAATGGTTTCTGTTTCAACTCCATCTTCAAGCTCTGGGTTGAACAACCCTATTCCTCCTCCTCCGTCATTACAGAAAAAGAATGATAATCTGCCAAAGAAAACTACTTCTGCGGGTTTTTCGTGGTTTGGGATACCTGCCGGTGGACCTGTGCTTGTTTCAAACGACGAGATCCTCAAGTTATTCTCAGAAGTGAAGCAACAGATGGAATAGCAGATAAAGACTAACCTGATGCTATTCAGAGAGCTTGAAAAGGTTAAAGAATCAAAGAAACCAGTGGAAGTGACAACCCCGCTGCAATCAAGGATTTTGGATTTCAATTATTCGGGATCCTCAGAAATCCATAAAGGAGACTTTCTTCCCATGCAGACTGGATTCACTACAGTTGGCCCGACTTCGGCTGTTAGAGTTAATACTAATCAGGATCTTGGATTTACTCCAGGATCATCATTCTGAAATCCCGATATCGGTAACACCTTTAATCAATTTTCAAACACTAACGAATCTGTGCAGGATACAGGAATCACTCCACCCTTGGCCAAGGAACTAAAGAAGTTAAGGGAGATGATCTCCAGTGTACCAGGTGTAGTCCAGCCTATACCGGAAATATCCTCTAGCAGTCACAGGATCTCGAGATTTGCTCCGCCGATATGTGATGCTGAGATCCCTAAGCGCTTTCAGAATCCTAACATGAAGTTGTATGATGGAACTACGGATCTCGAGGAGCACGTCGCGCAATATAGAGAGAGAATGGAAATCAACCCCATTCCAAATAAGCTTGCTTTTGCAAGGGCTTCGGCTCTACCTTAACTGGATCAGCCATGAAATGTGTCCCACGTGCAGCAGAACGTTTGAAAGGTTAACAAGTGCAGCAGAACGTTTGAAAGGTTAACAAGTGACTTATACAGGATAACTCAAAATCCCGGAGAATCCCTCCGAGATTATGTCAGCAAGTTCGACCGGGAATCCCTGGATATCCCGAATCTTGACATAGCCACTGTTGTCCAGGCATTCAAGATGGGACTAAAGAAGGATTCTCAATTCTATGAAGACCTTGTCATGAATCCTTGCAGGAACCTTGATGAAGTCAGAAACCGGGCACTAAGATTCATAAGAGTCGAGGATGAAAAAAAGATTCAGCAACGGATGGATAATCCAACCAGTTACAATCAACCCAACCGGAACATTGAATCCGCTCCTTTCAAGTCGTACAGATCCAAGCCATATTCTAAGCCTGATAATCACGGGATCAATGCTGTAAAAGATGACGAGGAAGAGGAAGAATATCCTAAGTTGTCCGAATATTGTTTTTTCCTTGATACAACTGGTTTGCTATTTGCTATGCAGGATCTTGGAGAAAAAGCCAGGTGGCCTCGCAAGTTTGAGAATAACTCAGGAGGAAAGGACAAGTCCAAGTGGTGTGCATTCCATGAAGACTTTGGCCATGTAACTGAGGATTGTATTGCTTTGCGGAAGGAGATAAGCTATCTCCTGAGCAAGGGATATCTCAAAGAATTTCTAGGCAAAGGAAAGAACAAGACTAAGGATCATGACAGGATCCCGCAAAGAGCAAAATCCCCGCCGCCAGATGCCAAGGTAATAGGTTTTATATCTGGTGGATCTGATATTTGTGGTACTTCTTACACTGCAGCAAAAAGAAATGCCAAGGAAGCAAAAACAGAGAATGGGGACAGACCCATCAGAACCTCCAGCTTTACTGAAGAAAAAGTTATCTACTTCGACGAAGATGACAGAAATAACGTGCTGGATCCTCATCACGATGGCCTGGTGATCACACTATACATTGCAAACCACTTCATCCGCAGAATACAGATCGACGGAGGAAGCTCTGTAAACATTATTCAGCATGAAGTCCTGAAAAGAATGGGGATCCCGGATTCTGAGATCATCTCGAAATCCTCAGTATTGGTAGGATTCATTGGAGAGGTTAAAAACACAGTTGGAGAAATAAAGTTACCAATCTACATCGAGGGAGTAAACTCTATACAAAAATTTTGTGTCATTGACTCTTTATCTTGCTATAACATTATTATAGGAAGGCCTTGGGTACACGACATGAAGGCAGTACCCTCAACATACCATCAGTGTGTCAAGATGCCAACCCCTTGGGGGATAGTAAAGATTAACAATGATCAACAAGAGGCTAAAGACTGCTACACTTCTTCAATGAAGGCCTCCGCTAAAAACAGGCAAGCATAGCAATTAAAGAAACAAGCCCGAGACGTCTTAGAGACCGAAGAGCAAGATGTTAAAGAGGTATCCCTAAGTATGGAGGATCCTGACGTCAAGGTGCTTGTTGGAACCAATATCCCCAAGGATATTGAACAAAATCTTGTATAGTTACTAAAAAGTAGAACCTCGACCTTCGCCTGGAAACATGAAGACATGACAGGTATCTCTAAAGATATTATTACACATAAATTGGGTATTGATAACAGTTTCAGGCCAATACACCAAAAAAGAAGGAAATTCGCACCAGAAAGGAATGTAATTATCCAGGAAGAGGTTGAAAGGCTATTGAAAGCGGGAATGATAAGGAAAGTGAAATACCCAAGGTGGCTAGCTAATGTGGTGGTGGTCTAGAAGAAAAACAAGAAATGGAGAGTCTATATAGACTTCACTTACTTGAACAAAGCATGTCCCAAAGATCCTTTTCCACTACCACACATTGACTCAGTGGTCGACGCCACAACTGGCCACGAAATGCTGACATTCATGGATGCTTCATCAGGATTCCAACAAATTCAGATGGAACACTCAGACCAGGAGGATACCGCATTCATGACCCCAACAGGTATTTATTGTTATATTGCTATTCCCTTTGGTTTAAAAAATACAGGCGCCACATACCAGAGGCTGGTGAACATGATGTTCAATGAGAAACTAGGGGACACCATGGAGGTCTACATAGATGACATGGTGGTAAAATCAAATAATGCTGAGGATCATCTCAAGGATCTCAGAGATGCATTCGATATCATGGACCAGTATAACATGAAGCTTAACCCTTCCAAATGCCACTTCGGAGTAGGGGCAAGAAAGTTCTTGGGATATATGGTGACCAAGAGAGGGATAGAGGCCAGTCCTGTGCAAATCAAAGCAATCATCAATCTGAAATCCCCAGGAAAAACCAAGGAGTTCCAAAGATTAACCGATAGAGTAGCAGCACTCAACAGATTCATCTCAAGATCCTCATAAAGGTGTAAAGATTTCTACGACATCCTAAAGAAGAAAAAGATATTCGAATAAGAAGAGAAGCATGAACAAGCACTCCAATCACTAAAGGAATACTTGTCATCAGCTCCTCTATTGATGAAACCAGAAGACGGTGAACCATTATCCCGGTACTCGGCGGTATCCGGAAACTCTGTAAGTGCTGTACTAGTCAAGGATCATGAGTGACAACAACATCCAGTATACTATGTAAGTAAAAGCCTACTCGTAGCAGAAACCATATACTCTCATTTAGAAAAGTTAATCTTAGCTTTAATAATGGCATCCACTAAACTCATACATTATTTTGAAACTCATACTATTCATGTTAATACTAACTATCCTATTAAGTGTGTCTTAATAAAGCCAGAGATGTCAGGAAGGATGGCTAAGTGGTCAGTCAAACTCAGCGCCTATGATCTTATATATGAACCCAGAATAGCAATAAAGTCTCAAGCACTTGCAGACTTTGTTGATGGTTTCAGTAGTGACATTCAACACGAAGCAGAACTTGAAGTCCAACAACTTGAAGAGTCAAAGGATGTATGGACCTTATTCACTGATGGTGCATCAAATGTAAGAGGAACAGGTCTGGGGGTCATACTAAAATCGCCACAAGGGGACATAATACCCCAATCCATAAGTTGTGAGTTCCAGGCAACAAATAATGAAGCAGAATACGAGGCGCTAATAGCAGGATTACAATTAGCCAGGGATATCAAGATCAGGTATCTCCAGGTATATGTAGACTCACTGTTAATTGCTAACCATTTCAATGGCCCTTATGCAGTAAAAGGAGAAAAGTTAGCCAAATATCTCACAATAATTAAGCATTTATCTGTAGAATTCGAAATTTTTAACATTACACAAGTACCTAGAGAAGACAATACTGAGGCCGATGCCTTAGCAAACCTTGCTTCGGCTCTTAAAATACCAGAAGGTATTAAAATACCAATTATACATATTCTGAGCCCAGCAATTAAGAAAACAAACGAAGTATCCAACACTGAAGAAGAAGCACATATTCGGGATCTTGAACCTATTCAAGGATCCTGGACTTTACCTATTAAGAAATATTTGCAGGATGGTGAGATCCAGAATGACGAAAAGAATCACAGAGCCTTTCACATGAGGGTATCTCGTTTTATAATGTTGCACAATGTTTTGTATAGAAAGTCTAGTGCAAGTCCATAGTTAAGATACTAGGAGGATCCTGAAGCACGTGAAGTCCTGAAAGATATACATGAAGGTGACTATGGTAATCACACTGGGGGCAGAGCATTATTTTCCAGGATCCTAAGGATAGGATATTACTGGCCTACCATGAAGAAAGATGCTATGACTTATTCCCAGAAATGTGACGCTTGCCAAAGACACAACAACATACTTCACCAACCAGCAGAACCTTTATATCCAATTATTTCTCCATGGCCATTCATGAAATGGGGAATGGATATAGTCGACAAACTTCCCAAAACACCAGGAGGAAAGGTCTTTATGCTAGCAATGATAGATTACTTCTCTAAATGGATTGAAGCTAAGGCATTTGTCCAAGTCAGAGAGAAAGAAGTCATCTCATTCATCAAGCGCAACATCCTTACAATATTTGGGATCTCGGCAGAGATAGTATGTGATAACGGATCTCAGTTCATTAGTAAGAGAACAACTGACTTATGTACTAATTGGGGAATCAAAATAATAACTTATACCCCAGTACATCCTCAAGCCAATGGGCAGGCGGAGTCCAGCAACAAGATCATCATAAACAACCTCAAGAAGAGATTGGGAGCACAGAAAAGAATATGGGCTAAAGAATTACCATTTGCACGGGCAGATAGGAAAATTACAAAGAATGCAACAGGTTAAACTCCATTCTCATTGGTGTTTGGTACTGAAGCCATGATCCCTACAGAGATGGTTATCCCTACTGCCAGAACCAATCTTCAAACTCCAGAGACTAACAATGAAGCTCTCGCTCAGGATCTCGACACTGTGGATGAGCTCAGGGATCTTGCCAAAGTCCATATTGCAGCTTATCAGTAAAGGATAGCAAAGTCATACAACAAAAACATAATGATTAGAAGATTCCAAGTAGGTGATCTTGTATTAAGAAAGGCCTTCCAAAATACTACCAATCCCAGCGATGGAAAGCTTGCACCGAAATGGGAAGGCCCATACTTGATTGACTCAGAAGTAGGCAAGGTGCCTAGTGGTTAGCCACTATGGAAGGAGATATCTTGCCAAGATCCTGGAACGCCATCCATCTCAAAACCTACTTTATGTAAGTTAGAATTTAAATCCTAACTAAAAATGGTACGTCTTCTTTCCATAATTATTGTTATATTTGTTACCCTTGATCAAAGTACTGACTTGAGCGTCGGAGTAACACCCACCTTCACCAAGATTTCCTGTTTTGCAGGAAGTACCTCCAGGGATCCCAACAGAAGAAAGAGATCGGCCATCTCTCCTAAGTTTGGGTATCCTGAAATACCTCGAAGGTTTAAACGGCTTTCGCCTTTCTAAGTATTGGGTTATTACACCCAGCTAGGAGCACACGATATTCAAGTATAGTTCAAGGTGGTGCAACCAGTCCATGTAACAGTGGCTGATAATTTCATCATTGTTGGCTATATCTTGAATGCTACGATAGTAACAGACGTGTTACTCCTAAGGTTTTTAGCATTTTCATGATAACTTAAGTCTGGCTTAGCCCACGTTATTCTGGCTTGTCCCAAGTTATTCTGGCTTGGCCAACGTTATTCTAGCTTGGCCCACGTTATTGGTTTAGCCCATGTTTTCTGGTTTGGCCCACGATTTTAAATATATAACACTTATGTGTTAATTCAAAAACTTAGCATCAAAATGCTGACTCAGAATCATTAAACAAGTTGAAGACTAATGAGGATCCCGAGGTGTACTTACTAAGCCCACGACGTATTCAACGACTGAACACTGGGGAAAACTAATAGTTGTTATACACTGAACTTCATGCTAATTCGGTATGCATATATATCCGACTTCGTACTCAACAAAGGTATGTGTCACTAATTTTGCAATTACAAGAAGATTTGAAAGCTGAATGACTAAGTCGTGATACGTTTGGTACTCTTATTTAACACTATTTATTAAAACCAAATTGTATTTTCCTAAGTCTAAAATTTGATAAAAACCTGAGAATTTGTTATTAAAGATCCGGTAACATGAAAATATGTCCGAACCTATTTTTCTAAGTTTTAATTACCTCAGAATCCTAATTTTGAAAAATATATCAAGGCAAACAAACAACAAATCATGGAAAATAGTCATAAACCATCTACTAACATTTAAAGTGCAGGAAAGTGTCCCGGGTTTCATCCCAAAGAGGAACCATCCACCCGGTCCACAAGTTGTTCATCCCATTCAGGGATCCCCAAAAGAAGAAAAAATAATTAAAGTCAATAAAACTCAGTAAACAGGTGAAGCAAATTCTTACTTGACGACATAGTGGCTTCGAAGTGCTCGGTTGCAAAACTAGCTTCACTAACTACAGACTCAAAGTGGAAAGATCTCTCACCAACAGGACACAAGGATCATCAAAACAGGTTACATATACATATATATATATATATATACCTACCAACATGCAGGGATCCTAACTACATCATACCCTTCTTAATCCACTTGAGTGGCAAGAGATCCTCCATACCATAAGCATCACCTTAGAAAAGGACAAACTGGTGGACCGAAAGAAATTAGTAATAAATGAAGGAAAAGAGAAAATCGTTTTACCTAGATCTACACACCCATCAAGTCACATCGGTCAAAATTTTTTGAATTTTGAACTTTTAAAGTTTTCTACAGCAGTCCGAATGACCTCCACAACTGTGGAAAACACCTGGAAGTCAAACTATAACGGTCAAGAATTAATGGAGACTTGTAACTGCCATGAAGACCTCATTTTCCGTCGGGATCCTCGCTTTTAAGTTATTTTATCTTTTGTATATATATTCAGCAGTATTGATCGATTAGAACACACAACGCTTGCACTACTCATTTGTAACACATTAGTCTCGATCATATTTCTCTCTCATTGTACTTTTTACAGATTTCAATACGATAAACAAGGCAGCCCAACTTTAGTCGGCTCCCGAGGTTTTATGCTAGAGATCCCCAAAGGATCAAGGGCTTTCCTCGTATATCTATGTGTCGATATCCTGATTAACATTACATTTCTTACATAATCTTACAAGCACACTACCTCACATACCAAGTTTGGCTAGTTGATTATCTTTGGTAATTTTTGGCTAAAAAAAGAGTGATAGTAATAAACTGCACTTATTCTCAGAACTGGATTAAAAACCCATGTCCACTTTTCTGAACAACCATGAAGAATCACTTATCTCTAGTATTTGTTAAACCAAATCGAAAATACTATTCTCAAATACTTTGACATTCTCACCTGCTTCATCTAGATGGTAGATGAACCACAGAAATCTTGACGATACAAGACTACTGCGAGATTTTGTAATATCGAATTATGATTCGACACCTATTTCATGAAGAAATCAATCTACACCGAGTTACGAATTACGCGCGTAATAGAACTACGAATAATGAGAGTGATAAGATCAAAGTAAATCTTAGAAGATTGCGTCTCCGAAATACCTTATTCGATAGCTGTCTCATTCTCTACCCAGACCACCACAGATGGTTTCTCTAAACCATTCCGGGTTAATTAAGAGAAATAGCATACGAGGATGTTATTCCCTGAAACTCGATTGAGCCAACTTAACCTACAAATTAGTTTGACGAGGAAATGTCAGTTATAATCTTCTACCCTGAAAAGATTGAATAAATCAAAGCATTTACTGGATTATAAGAAACAATTAAGTACCTGATTTCAACCTAAAGCCTGAACACCTCATCAAATAATTCCTTTCAAAGATCTATCGAGATCTGGCCTTCGTGCATTAAAACGCATAGATGGACGAAGCGTATGTGCCAGCATACATTAAAAATTCACATGCATCATTTCCTTTCATTATCAGTGATGAACATCACACAACTCCACCCTGATGAGGGTGACCAACTAAGGAAACCTTCGACATCTAACCCAGAATTTTAATGACTCACTCTATGCCTGGGAGTGACTTCACTGAGTGTAGTGAACCTTATTCATGGACTCTTAAAATAAATTTGTTTCTTAAGGGTATAGCCAACCCCTTTCAATGGTCGAGATATTAGAAGAATTGATCTAAATCCACTCGGTTGAGATAACAAATGTTCAACGGTACGATACACTATTGCATTATAATATAACATCTCAATTCTTGTATATCTAATATCATTAGTCGGAAAGGTATTCGTTTTACTTTCAAATACCGACTACTAAATAAATAGAAATCAACAACTCTCCCTATGGTCTAGAAACGAACTAAGGATACAAAGCCCTAACCAGGATAGAGCGAATCAACCCTAGGGGATAATTTAGACAAAGTTTCGAGGACGAAACTTCCTGAACAAGGGGAGAATGTGACAACCCTGAATCAGGGATAATAATCTTGAATGATTAACTCATCATAAATGGGTCCGGCCCACTAACGGCCCAATTAAAGGCCCAACATACTAACATGGGGTTATTAGAGATAACGTATTGAAAATACATAGTAATTACAGAGCTTTACAATGTACGGTTAAACAAATTAACGTGTTCGCAGTCAGTAACCCACACAAGACATGAAATTAATTTCTCACATTAAATAATTATAATAATTATTCGTATTTACTTCAAACGATTATTTGAAAATTAACATGTGAGTCATACGACATAGAACGCGCGGATACGACTAATACCAACATAAACTTAAATTCTATTATTTATTAACTCATGTGATTAAATAATATAAATGAATAACTATATCATCTTTATTTAATCTCTATTATTATGATTTGAGAAAATAATGATGTTTATAGTGCGTGAAACGTTAAAACGGGCGTACGCGTTAGACACGCGGTACGAGTGCATACCGGTCTAGACAGAAGTCGGAGCAGAAACTTCATAAAATAAATAACGAAATAAAATCTTTGATAGCACTAAGAAGTTTAATATAATAATGCAAAATTTTAGTCGTGTCAGAGGACCGAGGGTAGACGCGTTTTACTCGCATACAGTCCAAGCCACACTGGTTAGGAGCCTAACCTAAACCCTAGATATATAAGGATATTATCCTTTCTTTTCCTCATTTTAGTTCCCATTTCATTTCTTTCAAACACACAACCCAAAAGCTAGAGAGAGAGAGACTTGAGAGGAAAGATGGAGAGTGGGAGCCGGCCACCACCTCCCGGCGGCGTCCCACGGCGACATCTTGGCGGTCACGCTGTAACCACCACCATCTTTCTCCAAATCCAGTGGAACTCAGACGAACGAAGTCCGTTCCCTGGCAATGACCAGGTGCGAAGGTGGTGGTGTTAACGACGGTGGTGTTAACGACAGTGGTAAGACTAGGAAGGATTTACAACAGTGGTGCAAGGGTTCTCTAACCCGTTTTCCCGGTAAACCCAGATGACGGGATTAGGGTTCCGCCCTAGCGAAGGCGATGGCGACGGTCCAGTCGCAACCTAAACCCTTCTCTCTTGTCTTGTCCCTTCGAAAAACGACAGCGGTGGCTGGTGAAGTTGTTAGCGACGGCGAAATCAGACGGTGGTTTAGGGTTACGGCGGGACAGCCGCTTTTTCCTACAGCCTAAAATAGCCGCGCCAGGCGGCAAAGATGGTGGTTGCGGCTATAGATGGCAGAGGCGGCTAGGGTTTTGCCCTAGCAACGCCGGCGTTGGCGTGTTTGGGTCTCAAAGAAACGGAAACAGGTCAGGTGGTGCTCGGCGACATCAGGGACAGTGGGAGATGATTCCTAGGCGGCAGCAGACTCAAGTCGGTTTTCCAGCCAAGATCCGGCAGAACACGTTTCTCTTGCTAGATCTGTTGACAATGCTAGGGTTCCGGTGAGTCCTCTTCTTGGTTTCTCGTTGTTTAAGGCTAGATCTACACGTTTTAACTATTAATTTCTATTTAAATGTTACGATGAAACTCCGACGAGTCCCAAAACAAACGGATCTTGGATTATACGTTGTCCTATTGTCCCGATCTACAAGATACAAGGTTAGTCTTGTGGCTTAAGCCTAATTTTTGGCGAATGGTTAATTATCCATCTATATCTACCAATTTTGGTTGTCGGGTTTCATTCCCGAGTATAAATTATGAATTTTTGGACAGGAAACGACATCCCGGATACGTTCAAACTTGGTCAAACTCGGTCAATGAAAGTCAAATGCAATTAACACGCGTCAATGAGTTCGTATATGCAAAACGAGTGTTCGGAGAGGTATAAACGCACGCTAAAACGATCATATTTATTTATTACAAAAGTTAAGCGCGCGTGTACGGTTAAAATACATTGAGCCCTCAACGATTAGTCAATAATGAAAATAAATATTAAACTAACAATAAATATTAACGATTCAAGTCACATTAACGTATTATTAGCGAGAGGTTTCCTTCAAAAAATATATATTAATTAAACGGTAAATATGAGCGTAGGACCCTTAATTCGAATACCAAATTTTATATATATATATATATATATATTATGGCATACAAATACAAATTAGTACTTTGGTCACATGTACTTATATTTTTACAAAATGTATATTATATATATAAGTCGTTCATGATCATTAATTGGGATAATATGGGTAACAATTATTCGTATCTGATACATTATGTTTGAACATTTTATACTTATACAAATTAATTTATAATGTAACCGAATAAAATGAAAGTTCGACAAGTAACAATGATCCATTCGAATACATTTGTGTAAATATATATATATATAAATATATACGTCTATGCCACTAAGACCATAAATTATAAATACACGGACAATTAGAAACTTAAGGTATGCATTTCTAATAAATAAGGGAACTCAGACTTTTATAAACTCGAACAAATGTACTGTCATGTATATACAATAACAATTATAAGTAAATGCATAAATGTGTGTCTTCTATGAACCATTGGATGTACAATACGATGATTTGATGTAATCACGTACACACAAAAATATGTAAGTATATATATATATACTAACATCGACATCATGGCTCAACCGCACGCGTGATAACTCAATACGAGCTTAGACTCGCTTTACATTATTAGGGCCAGTCTACAAAACTCATAAAGTACATACAGGTATCGTAGGACTCGAATAGGACATAGACCCGTGACTACCACATGAACATTGGTTTACATTGCCATCGAAAAGGACATTAGTGTTCCTGACATGCCATAAGGTGAGTTCACTACCCCATTTTAACTTTTAAATGTTTTAAAAACATCGGGGGAGAAACATACTTGCATAACACGTTTGAAAACATGAAACATCATTACTTGATACATTTTAGAAAACATGGAACACATGCTTACACACATTTTCATATGTTAACAAGAAAACAAGACCCGACCTTTATGTTTGCATGAGTGATTGGAGCTCGTAAAGTCCCCATACCATCATATTTTATAACCATTAGTTGTAGATAGCCTGGGATTCTATGGATACTACTATTGGGTTTGATACCCCCGGTCTTGGTTAGTCGCGCTAACCATGGGTCCCTCTAGCCAAATGACCGCATAGTGTTCAAACATTACTCGTGAGGTATGAGAGGGGAAAAAAACCTTTGTCATGGTTTGGTTATGCCTCATGTATGAACATACTATTCGTATTCCTTGCTGGTTTACGGATGGGTCAACATTACTTGTTTTATTTATCATATACATTGAAACGTTTTCATGCAGATGGATCTGCCAATCGTTTACACATAAATGGTTTTGTTATTCATTTACGTGGAAATGTTTTTATCAGTGTTTTCAAGGAAAAAAGTTTCATATTATGGCCATGTACACATACCATTGTTTTCAGGAAAAAAACAACTTATTTTATTACTACGATGATATGTTTTCATTTAGAAAATGACTTATTTTATGACTATGAAGTCATCACGTGTTTTCAATAGGAAAACTACTCATTTTATGACTATGAAGTCATCACATGTTTTCAAGAAAAACGGTCTAGCATTAAGCCCGTGTATATATTTTCAATGTTTTCGAGGAAAACAGTTTTATATTTTGGCCACGTATACACCATCAATGTTTTCAAGGAATACCGCTTCACACTGTGACAATTAAACATGTGAACTCACCAACCTTTGTGTTGATATTTTGAAGTATGTTTTTAAGGTAACACATAGCTATGGCACGGTTGGAATAGGTTAACCATTCAGATTAAAACCCTATAAATCGAAGACGCCTGATCGTCAAACCTCAAGCCTATTTTGAACTAAATAGATTTTAGGTCAATGTACTAGTTTATATTAATATTTGTATTGGTGTTCAATACTTTAGAAATCTTTACTTTAGCTTTCGTTGTTGTGTAATGTTGCCAATCGTTGCAACCTTTATTTATTTATTAAGTAAATAAATTTGGGGGTGTGACTCATCGAAAATGAAAGAATTGTCTAACCAACTACAGGAGTTGTTAGACAAGGGATTCATAAGACCGAGTTTCTCGCCTTGGGGAGTCCCGGTCTTGTTCGTCAAGAAGAAGGATGGATCCTTCCAAATGTGTATCGATTATTGGGAATTAAACAAGATGACTGTTAAGAACCGGTATCCACTTCCGAGGATCGATGACTTGTTTGACCAACTTCAAGGATCCAGTTATTATTCGAAAATTGACTTACGTTCAGGATATCATCAATTACGAATTCAAGAGGTGGATATTCCTAAGACCGCGTTTCGAACTCGTTACGGCCACTACGAGTTCATGGTCATGCCATTTAGGCAAACTAATGCACGAGCTGTATTCATGGACCTCATGAATAGAGTGTGCAAGCCCTACTTGGACAAATTCGTGATTGTTTTCATTGATCACATCTTGATATACTCATGAACTCAAGACGAGAAGTTGTACGCTAAATTCTCGAAATGTGATTTCTGGATTCGAGAAGTACAATTTCTCGGGCATGTGGTCAACAAAAAGGGTATACATGTTGACCCATCCAAGATTGAAGCAATAAAGAATTGGGATGCACCAAA
The DNA here is from genome assembly GCA_023525975.1 of Smallanthus sonchifolius. Classification (NCBI taxonomy): domain Eukaryota; kingdom Viridiplantae; phylum Streptophyta; class Magnoliopsida; order Asterales; family Asteraceae; genus Smallanthus; species Smallanthus sonchifolius. Next base: position 20,225,073 of record CM042033.1, read on the forward strand.
GACTCCGATCGAGGTGCGACAATTCCTAGGTCTGACGGGCTATTACAGATGGTTTATTAAATATTTCTTCAAGATAGCCCAACTAATAACGACCTTAATACAGAAACACAAGAAGTTCGATTGGGGCGATAAGTAAGAAGCAACTTTTCAGCTGTTGAAGCAGAAAATATGTTGTACACCGATGTTGTCCCTTACAAAGGGGATAGACGGATTCATGGTATATTGTGACGCATCATGCCAAGGTCATGGTTGTGTGTTGATACAAAACAACAAGGTTATTGCTTGCGCGTCCCAACAGTTCAAAGTGCATGAGAAAAACTACACCACCCATGAACTAGAACCGGGAGTTGTAGTTTTTGCCTTCAAGATTTGGAGACATTACTTATACGATACTTGATGTACTACCTTCATCGACCATAAGATTCTCCAACACATCTTTGACTAGAAAGAGCTAAACATGAGGCAACGCATATGGGTTGAATTACTTAACGACAACGACTGCGAGATTCGCTATCATCCTGGCAAAGCAAACGTTGTAGCAGATGCATTGTGTAGAAAGGAACAAACCAAAACTCTATGAGTGCGAGCATTGTGAATGAAAATTCACATGAGTCTAACCACTCAAATTCGCGATGCTCAGTTAGAAGCACTCAAGGAACAAAATCTGAAAGATTAGTCCTTACGTGGTATGTACAAACAATTTGAGATCAAATCCGATGAAACCTGTTACTTCATTAATCGGATTTGGGTACAAAGATTTGGGAGCTTGAGGGATTGAATAATAGATGAAGCACACAAGTCCAGGTACTCCATTCACCCCAGGCTTTGACAAGATGTATCAGGATCTCAGGGAGCTATACTGGTGGCCCAACATGAAAGCTGACATCGCCACCTACGTTAGTAAGGGTCTGACGTGTTTAAAAGTCAAGAAGGAATATCACAAACTGTCAGGGTTACTACAACAACTAGAAATTCCACAATGGAAGTGGGAGCAGGTTTTCATGGATTTCATCACAAAGTTACCCAAGACGTCCAGTGGTTACGATATGATTTGGGTAATTGTTGACCGACTGACAAAGTCTGTACACTTCTTGCCAATTAAGGAAACTGATAAGATAGAAAGATTAAACAAGGTTTATCTCAAGAAGGTTGTCTCGAGACATCGAGTGCCAGTCTCCATCATTTCAGACCAAGATAGCCGATTCACCTCTTGGTTCTGGCAATCTCTATAGAAAGCATTGGGTACACGATTGGAAACGAGTACTGTGTATACCTAATATATATATATATATATATATATATATATATATATATATATATATATATATTAGGTATTAAGTTTGTATAAAAAGCCGGATGAAAAGCTAGTCCTTATTTTATGTTAAAGTTCATTTATTTTAAATATATAAGTATTTGGAAAGTTAAGACTAGGTTTTAAACTATATATATATATATATATATATATATATATATATATATATATATATCTTTATAAACATATATACTTATATATACTTTGTGTAAGGCCCCCAAATCGGACACCCTACAGTTGGTTCTCATCAGAGTGCATACTTTTAAAAACACTTAACTTTTATTTAAAATATACAGTGACAGTCTTATCTCAAAACAATATTTGCATTTTAAATTCACCATTTCGTTTCACCTTACCATACGAATGCACACACCAACCTGAGTAGCACCGCTCCCAAACCAAGATACATAATCACCTGAGCTCACTTGCAAAACAGTCTAACGTATATACAAAGTCAGATATATTGAGTGAGTTCTAACAAATTATTTTAAACAGAAACCTTCTCGTCACAATGTAACGAACCAAAATCCAAAATGTAATGTTATTTTCCTAAAATAATATTATAGGGGTGAATGATGATTAAAACAAAGTGGAAGGTTTGTTTTAAATAGAGCATTAATCTAGTTTTGGAAGAAGGGGTCATATATGGAAGTTCAGGGGGCTGTTTGTAACAAAACCAATTCTTGTTTTGGTCTTATATCAAAAAAAACACAAGAACACACTTTGGGTGTGTGTTACTTGCGAAAATCCAAGAGAAGGAAGAAAAGGGAAGAATGCAATCTCGAAATTGATACTTTCATGCTCAGTTTTGAAGGTTTTGGCTAACTCATCGCCTTCTTAACACCATGTAAGCTTTTTCTCCTTAATTTATTCACCATCAATGGTGTTCTTGATGGGTTTTTGGTGAAAAATGAATTTGGGGCTGATTTGGTTGATTTAACTGGGTAATAACTTGTTAAAAGTAATAACCTAGCTTGATTGAAGGTAATGGGAGGTGGATAACAACATCTAAACATCCAATTTGATGAATCAAGAATTAGAGTTCTTGAAGGTGAATTGGGGGTTGGGTAAGTGTCTAGGTAGTTAATAGACACACAACTAACCACAAAGCTCCAATTTTCATGGTAGATTGTAAAATGGAGTTTTGGTGTAACTTGGATAAATCCTTAACGGGTCATTTGGGTGAAGGGAGTTTCGGGTGGTGTTTGAATGGTGTATGAGTTTCGTGGCATGTTCATGAATACTAGACCAAGTAGAAACCACATTCATAATGGGTGATTTATGAAAATAAGTGTTGGGTGAACTTGGGTGATTCCTTAACGGGTCAAAATGGGTTGAAAGGTTGAATTGGGTGTTGGATGTTTGGTTAAGCTTGTGATAACCAAACTAAGTTAGGGTGTGGATCTTTAGATCATAGGTGTGTCTTGAATCTCAATTTAGTGAATGAATTGAGATCATAAGATTTCTAAATGCAAGTTGATTGCTAGGTGATCAAGGCATCTAAGGAGCTAGCTTGAAGATCAATTAGGATCCTTCTTAGAAAAAGGTAAGTGCTTTGCACTTACCTAGTAATGATAGGTGGTAGTAAACACATATATTTGTTATATGAAGGGGTTTAAGTGGTAAAACCACGAAACAAGTTAACTAATCACGGAACCAATATCCATTAGAAAGTCTAGACCAAGCGCGGTATCAAGCCGCGGTAGCAGGAGACTAGTGGCATCAAGCCGCGGTAGCAGGTGAGTCACGGTATTAAAGCTTGATGGGTTTAACCCATATAGGAGCAAGGGGTGTCGTAACAGAGAGACCAACCCAGACTATTCGTGGCTCGGCCCCTACCCTGGCAAGGCTGACCCAGCCCCGGCATGGAGGCCTCAGTCCCGGCAAGCCTGACCCAGTCCCAGCATGCTTGATTAGAGGATGAAGACTTAAAGAGAAACCAGTCTTCACTCACGAGGAGACATCAATTACGGGAAGAAGCCAGGTCCCGATCACCTTCGATGCTTTAGTACAAGCCCACCCGCTCCCGGAGAGGAGAGCAAGAGATCTTGATGTAAGGCAAGCCCTGACAGATATTGTCTTATCAACGAATGCAAGTCTAACACTTAGAAAATATACGAGAGAATACGAAAAGGGAAAACATGTACCAAGGGAGGAAATAACTCTATTGGTTACTAGAGAATATTTCCAGGTAACTATATAGACAAAATGGGAGTAAAGGCCAAAAAGCACGCACTCGTGTACCCGACTGACACCTGCATATGATCCGTATGTCGGATGTATGAGTCAACTATAGAGACAAAGGGTGATAAGGAAACCTGAATCCATGACGGACAGAGTTCAGGTTCATGGTCAGCATACAAAAGGTAAGTCAGCTAAAAAGATAAAAGATACCAACGGGACCTGACTCATAATAGGCAATTGATCAAGTACGGACCTGCACATCCGAGACACATGTCAACTATGGAGACAAAATGTATTTAATGAACCTTAAACCCTCTCGACACTAAAAGAGAAATAACGGTTATGTAAGAAGGAATATGGAGGGAATCTTGACTACAGACTACCTTGAATAGATCCCTAGTCCAAATATCCTGACCATGAAGACCTTATAAATAGCCTCATCAGTTTCTAAGGTAAAGGATCATTCACTCAACACTTCAATTCACTATTTCTCTTCATTACTCTTCTCCTTCTCCTTTCTATTTCACTAAGTAGATACTTATTCTCACGCTGGAGGGTGGTTACAAGGAGAAACCACTTCTACCCGTGGCAAGTCTCACGACGTTACTTGTTTTGAAGATCATTTCGCAAAGCACAAGTCCAAAGATACCAGCTTTGCTTAACGTCCGACACTGCTCCAAGACCTAAGCCTCTAGTTGATAAGTTTTGTAGCAACATTATACATGTTGACTTGTTGACCATCATTTGTGTAATTATGTGTATGTTGATTTAGTAACCTTGCATATGGGGAATGTGTGCAAGGGTAGGGTGTAAGGTGCATGAGGTCCATGAACCTCACATTGTAGTATGGTGATAAAGTCTTTGAATTACTTATGTGTTCAAGTAAACTAATTGTATGGCTATGTTGTATGCAAGGGTTGGGAAGGTGAAATAGTGGTTTGGAGTCTTTGAACTTCACAAATGAAAAGGGTAGAATTAGGATCTTTAAATCCCCCATGTCGGTAAATAACGGATTGGTTATAAAGGTTAATTGGTGTCGTGTTTGTACACTTGTTTGTATGTTTAAGAGTCGGTGTTTGAAGTTTGAGAACCTCACGCGGTAGTTATTGAGGTCATGAACTTCACTTATGTCAATGTAGCTTGAAGTCTAAGAACCTCACACGAAAGTAATTTGAGGTCATGAACTTCACAAGGTTGTGTTGTGGCGTTTGAGGTCTTTAAAACCTCATATAGAGGTGTTTGAAGTCTAAGAACCTCACATAGTAGTTATTTGAGGTCATGAACTTCACCAGTCATTTTGTGGTATTTGAAGTCTAAGAACCTCACACGAAAGTTAATTGAGGTCGTGAACTTCATATAGTCTATTATGGTGGTTTGAGGTCTTTGAAACCTCACAAGGAAGTATGGTAGGGTTGTTATGAGTTTAAAACATCCATGAAATGTTGCTAGTTGCTTAAAACGACTAGGGGTCGAGTCGGGAGGGTCGAAAAGGCTGAAAATTTGCAAAACAAAATTGGTTGATTTTGGACCAGAGTAATTTACGGTGGGTCGGAGTAATTTACACCGCCCAGAGTATTTTACGCCTAAAGTGGTCTGTTTACGGCCCTATTTACGCCCAAAGTGAAAAATTGTCTTTGGGGTTGATTATTGTTGTAAGAGCTTTGGAGGTTCATCTGGGGATTGTATATCATTACTAATGGTTTATTTGTGGTGTTTTCTTGTAGGTAAAGCTCCGGTTTGAAGTCTCGGGCCATGCTTCGTGTCAGATGGATTCTCATTCGTTTTGGTGGACGTTAAAATTTGGAGTTAGAACACCGGTTGGGAGTCTTTAAACTTGTTTTAGGTTGTCTCTTTGATGCTAAAACTTGTTGTTATCTTTAAGTTGTAGGTTGGTTGTTTTACAACAAAATCACGTCGTTGTCGTTTTGTTGTTTTTAAAATGTGTTGTTTGTCAAGAGTGTTTTTATAGGACCTACTTTCACGTGTTTGAATATTAAAAATTTGGTGGGAAATTTTGGGTGTTACAACTTGGTATTAGAGCAATGGTTTGAGGGATTCGGGTGTGCAAGACACCGAACTCAAACTTATTTGCTCTTGATAAAGGTGGGTGTAATGAGAATCCAACGAAGGCATGACCGAGACACGGAGCTAAGGCGAAGGTTAGTAATGATATTTGTTGATTGTTTGTTTGGTGTCCAAGGTGTTTATTTGTGCCGAAACATGTCTTGGGAGTTATCACATGGGGACAATGATAATACCTAGGCATAGTATATTACTAATCATGTCTGGCAAGGATGCTTAGTAATGTAACATGTCTACGTTTCTTCATGGTGGCCATGTAATAATAACCGTCACCAAGGAGTAAGGGAAGGTGGTTATATATGTATGTATATGTATATAGATGTAAATATACTTATATACATATAGGAGCATAACTTGAGATAGATGCCTATAGTTATGTTTATACATGTATGACAAGTTGATTTTTTTTAACATAGTCAGGGAATAACTTACGGAGACGAATGTTAGTAGGCGGAAATAGTAGATGGGAGTTGTCTTAAGGACTCATGTATGTAAGAGTCTACGCGTGTATCACCTCGGGGATGGTGAGGATCTCGAAGTTAGTTGGGAGGGTTAGAGAGCATCATTCTAGTGGAGGACGGGTAGAGCTTTCTACCTTGTCATGTCAATCATCCTTCAAGGAACATAAGGCTCTTCAAGGCGAGCCTTTGGAAGAAATGTACAAAGCCCAAGGAGTGGGAGAAAAAACTTTGGCGAATTAAGGAGGAAGAAAACATTGTTTCCACAAGGGGTTTGTGGCATGCGAACCAAAGGAGTTAATTGGTGGTAGTTTATTCGTTGGTTAGTCAATGATGTATCACTATAGTTGTATTGGCTTCGGAAGCAATCCATTGTGATTGGCGGGTAGAGTACGATTCGCGATGAGCCTACTCCGGTACATGGTGGAGGATTGGTTGGGATTTCTCCATAAGGAGAAAAGCTAAAGGGCATGAAGGCAATGCACCGGGGTGAATTCAAGAGGCGTTCTTGAAATGTTTCTATCCACAAGTTGTAGTGGACTGTGTATCTGAATAATTCTTTCACATGTGGTAGACCGGCGAATTGATTAAGATTAAAGGCATGTGCATGACTAAGCACAACCTTTCCTAAATATTGGAGTGTCGGAAGGAATAGAGATATATCGGTTTCTCGGTACTAACGGTTGACGATATATAGTGGATTCTCCTGCATGGTGTACAACTCTAGTGGAGTTAAGTATTATATGTTACAGGGAGATCAAATTCAGGAGACAAGTGGACTATAAGGAGGAATTAGAGGTGGCTTCAAGAAAGCCAAATACTCTAGCCGAGCTAGAAACCTTTTAGTGAGGCAATACCTGTTACTGTCGTAAGTATGGAAAGTAACTCGAATGGAGAATGATGGGACACACTATGCCATGGTTTTATACTCCTAATAACATGTGCTGCAGTTGTTTTAAATTGAGGCGCATTCGAAGTGGATGTCTCGAGCTAAAGCCCAAAGGTGCTGAAGGGGAGAAAATAGAAATTCTGAGGCCTTCGAGTCAGACATTTCTAACTAACAAGGATGAGACTGAAGTCCTTTGGTTTTGTTTTCGGATAAGAAGCTATGTAGATTAGTGGATTATGAGGTGATCAACATTGGGGATTAAATGTTGACGATAGTATAATTTGATAATTGTAGACTGCGTGTGAAACAATCACATGGAATGGAGTCTAACGATTGTAGTTGAACTTGTGTGGTTACTTAGTGACCATATCAATGTCGAGTCTGTCTAAGAGGTGACGTGTCGATCTGTTCTCATCTAGAAACGGTGAAACACGTGGTGCATGAATTGGTGTATACCTTGCTTATGCCACTAACACCAACCGGAGCAATGGAATACTTGATGTTCCAATCGCGAAGAAGTTCATTAACGGTTTTATACCCGAGTGTCTCTTCTTGGGGTGTATCCATTCTTTGTAGAGTTGAAGAATGGAAGAATGCGTTGAGCATCCATTGTCAGGATTGAACAAAGTGACTTACGTCCTAGATTCAACCAATAAATGTAGAGAAGGTTTAATATCCCATAAATGGTTATGAAATCCATTGCGGATACTATGAGTTTACGTTGTGCAGTTTTGGTTTTGGTGGAAATCCATTTTGGATAAGGTGGAAAATTACGAAGGCATATATGTAGACCCATTAAAGATAAAGATAAACATGGGGTAAGTGGTGTTTGAAGTCTTAGAATTTCACAAGTTATTTTGGAAGTCTTTGAACTTCACAAGTAGTGTTTGAAGTCTTAGAACTTCACCAACAGTGTTTGAGATTGAATTCTTCCAACTTCAAAGGGGGATTGTATGATTGAGATCCTTGAATCTCAAAGGATGAGTTATGATTTAGACGTTGGAGATGAACTGAGTGTTGGGTCACGGATAAGGAGCTGCCTTTCAGAGTTATGAAAGCGGATTTAAGTAAGGCAATTTTCGAGACCTTACTTGGATAAATCGTATGTTTGTCGGTTATTTTGGTGCCTCTCACTTTAGACTTGGATATGTCTTTATGCAACTAGGCGGAATTATCGCGTATTCTCCTTGACAGTTGAAAACTTGATCGCATCAACTAAAGGAGATAACTTTAAGATGGAACGGGTGACTGTATATTGGGTGGTTGAATTGAAGTCTCGAGCTTCAAATAAGTGTTGTATGTAGGTGATGGGATCCTTGAATCCCAACACTATGAAACACTTGAGACCTTAAATATCAAAGAATGGGTAGTTGTGGAGGTTATGAAACTTCCAATTATCAGGTGGGAGAAACGGTGTGATAGAACTTGAATTCCTTAGTTTTCAAACGTATTGACTACTGTTATGAGGTGATTCATAAATTCAAGAAATCTATACACACGGGGTGACAATAATGCTTGGTTGTGGAGCATAAACTTTTGGTGGCCAGAGGTGGAAGGAGACATAGTCGAGGATGTTGACAAATGTCTCATTGGCTTGTAGGCTAAGGCCAAATGCTAAAGGAAGGTCGTATGGGAAGCTTTAACGAATTTATATACCTATGCGTGGTAGGAGAAGCTTGTAGTAGTTTAACTACAAGAGTATATGAAAAAGGTGGTAACATGTTACGATTTGGTTAGTGGCGGGTGTTTTGACGGGGGAGTATGCAATTGTTACTCTTAGAGGAAACATACTCTTATGAACGATCGAAGAATGTCGATTTATTGGAAGGTGTGATACGACATGGCGTGACGGTATCTTTTGACTTAGATTGAAATGTCGGATTTACTTATCCAATTGAAGGAAGTAGGTGATTTTTTTTGTCTATCATGGTGTCATATTAGCTATAGTTGGAGTATCGACATGCCATTGTTTGATTTACTAAATGAAGGATGGTGTGAAAGCCAACTATTCTAGGGTGGAAGTATTTTCTTGGAGCTTAGAACCATTGGTGTGGTTCAAGACTTGGGGTAGAAGATCTTGTAAGTGAGCACGCTTGAATGTTCGCTCAAGATCGATAGAAAACCCTAGTCGAATTTAGGGAGGATGTATTGATATTCAAGTGGGAAATTTGATGCTATCAAAGTTTCCCCTTGAAAGGGGGTGTTTCGGGTTTGAAAATCGCGGGAGACTAGGTCCCCTCTTTGTTAGACCGATCAAACACGATTTTAGCTTGGTAAGTGGTTTACCATTTGGAGTTACCAGGGGGAAGATTTCATGTGGCGCTTTCATGCAAATGTTTGACGGGAGAAGTTGTTGTTGCATCTCATAGTGACTTTGATATAAATGATATTTCATTCATGATGAAGAATCGGTGACTATCTCAGATAGTGGGGCGATTAATTGTGCAATGAAGGACTAACCATGTAGTATTCCTTAAAAGCACGATGTGAGGCGGAATCAAATTGGGGGATGTTAAGAAGGAAAGTTGAGCTACTACCCTAAGTTGATTATGTGGTGGAGGGTTTCGGGGACGGACCCCAAAGTTAGGGGAGATTATTTGTAACGAACCAAAATAAATAATATAATATTATTTTCCTAAAATAATATTATAGGGGTGAAGAATGACTAAATCAAAGTGGAAGGTTTGTTTTAAATTGAGCATTAATCTATTTTTGGAAGAAGTGGTCAAATATGGAAGTTCAGGGGGCTGTTGGTAACAAAACCAATTCTTGTTTTGGTCTTATAGCAAAAAAAAACTAAGAACACACTTTCGGTGTGGGTTCCTTGCGAAAATCCAAGAGAAGGAAGAAAGGGGAAGAATGCAATATCGAAATTTATACTTGTGTGCTCGGTTTTGAATATTTTGGCTAACACATCTCCTTCCTAACAACAAGTAAGCTTCTTCTCCTTCATTTTATTCACCACCAATGGTGTTCTTGATGGGTTTTTGGTGAAAAACGAATTTGGGGATGATTTGGTTGATTTAAGTGGGTAATAACTTGTTAAAAGTGATAACCTAGCTTGATTGAAAGTAATGGGCGGTAGATAACAACATCTAAACATCTAATTTAATGATTCAAGACTTAGGGTTCTTGAGGGTGATTTGGGGATTTTCATCCAATTTCATGATAAATTGATGTTGGATAAGTGTTTATGATGTTGATAGACACATTTTTATATAAGAAACAACATCCAATTTCATGATTTGAATGTTAGGGTTTTCTTGAGGATCAAAATTGGGGGTTTTTGATTTGGGGATGTCTGAATGTTGAATTGAGGTTGAGTAAGTGTCTAAGGAGTTAATAGACACACAACTAACCAAAAAGCTCCAATTTTTATGGTGAATTGTAAAATGGAGTTTTGTAGTAACTTGGATAAATCCTTAGCGGATCATTCGGGTTAAGGGAGTTTTGGTTGGTGTTTGAATGGTGTATGAGTGTTGTGGCTTGTCCATGAACACTAGACCAAGTAGAAACCACATTCATAATAGGTGATTTACGAAATTAAGTGTTGGGTGAACTTAGGTGATTCCTTAACGGGCCAAAATGGGTTGAAAGGTTGAATTGGGTGTTGGAGGTTTGGTTAAGCTTGTGATAACCAAACTAAGTTAGGGTGTTGATCTTTATATCATATGTGTGTCTTGAATCTCAATTTTGTGAATGAATTGAGATCATAATATTTCTAAATGCAAGTTGATTGATAGGTGATCAAGGCGTTAAAGAAACTAGCTTGAAGATCAAGAGGGATCCTTCTTAGCAAAAGGTAAGTGCTCTGCACTTACTTAGTAATGATAGGCGGTAGTAAACACATATATTTGTTACACATGTTGATTTGTTGACTATCATTTTTGTAAATATATGTATGTTGATTTAGTAAACTTGCATATGGGGAATGTGTGCAAGGGTAGGGTGTTTAAGGTGCTTGAGGTCCATGAACCTCACATTGTTGTATGGTGATAAAGTCTTTGAATTACTTATGTGTTTAAGTAGACTAATTGTAAGGCTATGTTGTATACAAGGGTTGGGAGGGTGAAATAGTGGTTTGAAGTCTTTGAACTTCACAAATGAAAAGGGTGGAATTGGTGTCTTTAAATCCCACGTGTCGGTAAATAACAGATGGGTTATAAAGGTTGATTGGTGTCATGTCTGTACACTTCTTTGTATGTTTAAGAGTCGGTGTTTGAAGTCTGAGAACCTCACCCGGTAGTTTATTGAGGTCATGAACTTCACTTATGTCAATGTAGCTTGAAGTCTAAGAACCTCACACGAAAGTAATTTGAGGTCATGAACTTCACAAGGTTGTGTTGTGTCGTTTGAGGTCTTTAAAACCTCATATAGAGGTGTTTGAAGTCTAAGAGCCTCACATGGTAGTTATTTGAGGTCATGAACTTCACCAGTCGTTTTGTGGTATTTGAAGTATAAGAACCTCACACAGAAGTTAATTGAGGTCGTGAACTTCATATAGTCTATTATGGTGGTTTGAGGTCTTTGGAACCTCACAAGGAAGTATGGTAGGGTTGTTATGTGTTTAAAACATCCATGAAATGTTGCTAGTTGCTTAAAACGACTGGGGTCGAGTCGGGAGGGTCGAAAAGGCTGAAAATTTGCAAAAAAAATTTGTTGATTTTGGACCAGAGTAATTTACGGTGGGTCGGAGTAATTTACACCGCCCCAGAGTATTTTACGCCTAAAGTGGTCTGTTTACGGCCCTATTTACGCCCAAAGTGAAAAATTGTCTTTGGGTTTGGTTGTTGTTGTAAGAGCTTTGGAGGCTCATCTAGGGGTTGTATATCATTACTAATGGTTTATTTGTGGTGTTTTCTTGTAGGGAAAGCTCCGGTTTGAAGTCTCGGGCCATGCTTCGTGTCAGATGGATTCTCATTCGTTTTGGTGGACGTTAATAGTTGGAGTTAGAACACCGGTTGGGAGTATTTAAACTTGTTTTAGGTTGTCTCTTTGATGCTAAAACTTGTTGTTATCTTTAAGTTGTAGATTGGTTGTTTTACAACAAAATCACGTCATTGTCGTTTTGTTTTTTTTTAAATGTGTTGTTTGTCAAGAGTGTTTTTATAGGACCTACTTCAGCGTGTTTGAATATTAAAAATTTGATGGGAAATTTTTGGGTGTTACAACTTGGTATTAGAGCAATGGTTTGAGGGATTCGGGTGTGCAAGACACCGAACTCAAACTTATTTGCTCTTGATAAAGGTGGGTGTAATGAGAATCCAACGAATGCATGACCGAGACACGGAGCTAAGGCGAAGGTTAGTAAAGATATTTGTTGATTGTTTGTTTGGTGTCCAAGGTGTTTATTTGTGCCGAAACTTGTCTTGGGAGTTATCACATGGGGACAATGATAATACCTAGGCATAGTATATTACTAATCATGTCTAGCAAGGATGCTTAGTAATGTAACAAGTCTACGTGTCTTCATGGTGGCCATGTAATAATAACCGTCACCAAGGAGTAAGGGGAGGTGGTTATGTATGTATGTATATGTATATAGATGTAAATATACTTATATACATATAGGAGCATAACTTGAGATAGATGCCAATAGTTATGTTTATACATGTATGACAAGTTGATTTTTTTTAACATAGTCGGGGAATAACTTACGGAGACGAATGTTAGTAGGCGGAAATAGTAGATGGGAGTTGTCTTAAGGACTCATGTACGTAAGAGTCTACTTGTGTATCACCTCGGGGATGGTGAGGATCTCGATGTTAGTTGGGAGAGTTAGAGAGCATCATTCTAGTGGAGGACGGGTAGAGCTTTCTACCTTGTCGTGTCAATCATCCTTCAAGGAACATAAGGCTCTTCAAGGCGAGCCTTTGGAAGAAATGTACGAAGCCCAAGGAGTGGGAGAAACAACTTTGGCGAATTAAGGAGGAAGAAAACATTGTTTCCACAAGAGGTTCGTGGCGTGCGAACCAAAGGAATTAATTGGTGGTAGTTTGTTCGTTGGTTAGTCAATGATGTACCACTATAATGGTATTGGCTTCGAAAGCAATCCATTGTGATTGGCGGGTAAAGTACGATTCGCGGTGAGCCGACTCCCGTACATGGTCGAGGATTGGTTGGGATTTCTCCATAAGGATAAAAGCTAAAGGGTGTGAAGGCAATGCACTGGGGTGAATTCAAGAGGCGTTCTTGAAATGTTTCTATCCACAAGTTGTAGTGGACTGTGTATCTGAATAATTCTCTCACATGTGGTAGACCGGCGAATTGATTAAGATTAAGGGCATGTTGCATGACTAAGCACAACCTTTCCTAAATCTTGGAGTGTGAGAAGGAATGGAGATATATAGGTTTCTCGATACTAACGGTTGACGATATATAATGGATTCTCCTACATGGTGTACAAATCTACTGAGTTGAGTATTATATGTTATAGGGAGATCAAATTCAGGAGACAAGTGAACTATAAGGAGGAATTAGAGGTGGCTTCAAGAAAGCCAAATATTCTAGCCAAGCTAGAAACCTTTTAGGGAGGCAATACCCGTTACTGTCGTAAATATGGAAAGTAACTCGAATGGAAAATGATGGGACACACTATGCCATGGTTTTATAGTCCTAATAACGTGTGCTACAGTTATTTTAAATTGAGGCGCATTCGAAGTGGATGTCTCAAGCTAAAGCACAAAGGTGGTGAAGGGGAGAAAATAGAAATTCTGAGGCCTTCGAGTTAGAGATTTCTAACTAACAAGGATGAGACTTAAGTCCTTTGGTTTTGTTTTTGGATAAGAAGCTATGTAGATTAGTGGATTATGAGGTGATCAACATTGGGGATTAAATGTTGATGATAGTATAATTTGATAATTGTAGACTGCGTGTGAAACAATCACATGGAATGGCGTCTTACGATTGTAGTTGAACTTGTGTGGTTACTTAGTGACCATATCAATGTCATGTCTGGCTAAGAGGTGACGTGTCGATCTGTTCTCATCTAGAAACGGTGAAACACGTGGTGCATGAATTGGTGTATACCTTGCTTATGCCCCTGACACCAACCGGAGCAATGGAAAAATTGATGTTCCAATCGCGAAGAAGTTCATTAAGGGTTTTATACCCTAGTGTCTCTTCTTGGGGTGTAACCATTCTTTGTAGAGTTGAAGAATGGAAGAATGCGTTGTGCATCCACTGTCGGGGTTTAACAAAGTGACTTACGTCCTAGATTCAACCAATAAATGTAGATGAGGTTTAATATCCCATAAATGGTTCTGAAATCCATTTCGGATACTATGAGTTTGCGGTGTGCCGTTTCGGGTTTGGTGGAAATCCATTTTGGATAAGGTGGAAAATTATGAAGGCATATATGTAGACCCATTAAAGATAAAGATAAACAATGGGTAAGTGGTGTTTGAAGTCTTAGAATTTCACAAGTTATGTTTTGAAGTCTTTGAACTTCACAAGTGGTGTTTGAAGTCTTAGAACTTCACCAACAGTGTTTGAGATTGAAGTCTTCCAACATCAAAGGGGGATTATATGATTGAGATCCTTGAATCTCAAAGGATGAGTTATGATTTAGACGTTGGAGATGAACTGAGTGTTGGGTCACGGATAAGGAGCTGCCTTTCAGAGTTATGAAAGAGGATTTAAGTAAGGCAATTGTCGTGTCCTTACTTGGATAAATCGTATGTTTGTCGGTTATTTTGGTGCCTCTCACTTTAGACTTGGATATGTCTTTATGCAACGAGGCGGAATTATCGCGTATTCTCCTTGACAGTTGAAAACTTGATCGCATCAACTAAAGGAGATAACTTGAAGATGGAATGGGTGACTGTATATTGTGTGGTTGAATTGAACTCTCGAGCTTCAAATGAGTGTTGTATGTAGGTGATGGGATCCTTGAATCCCAATAGTATGAAACACTTGAGACCTTAAATATCAAAGAATGGGTAGTTGTGGAGGTTATGAAACTTCCAATTATGAGGTGGGAGAAACGGTGTGATAGAACTTGAATTCCTTAGTTGTCAAACGTATTGACTACTTTTATGAGGTGATTCATAAATTCAAGAAATCTATACACACGGGGTGACAATAATGCTTGGTTGTGGAGCATAAACTTTTGGTGGCCAGAGGTGGAAGGAGACAAAGTCGAGGATGTTGACAAATGTCTCATTGGCTTGTAGGCTAAGGCCAAACGCTAAAGGAAGGTCGTATGGGAAGCTTTAACGGATTTATATACCTATGCGTGGTAGGAGAAGCTTGTAGTAGTTTAACTACAAGAGTATATGAAAAAGGTGGTAACATGTTACGATTTGGTTAGTGGCGGGTGTTTTGACCGAGGAGTATGCAATTGTTACTCTTAGAGGAAACATACTCTTATGAACAATCGAAGAATGTCGATTTAGTGGAGGGTGTGATACGACATGGTGTGACGATATCTTTTGAGTTAGATTGAAATGTCGGATTTACTTATCGAATTGAAGGAAGTCGGTGATTTTTTTTATCTATCATGGTGTCATATTAGCTATAGTTGGAGTATCGACATGCCATTGTTTGATTTACTAAATGGTGGATGGTGTTGAAAACCAACTATTCTAGGGTGGAAGTATTTTCTTGGAGCTTAGAACCATTAGTGTGGTTCAAGACTTGGGGTAGAAGATCTTGTAAGTGAGCACGCTTGAATGTTCGCTCAAGATCGATAGAAAACCCTAGTCAAATTTAGGGAGGAGGTATTGATATTCAAGTGGGAAATTTGATGCTATCAAAGTTTCCCCTTGAAAGGGGGTGTTTCGGGTTTGAAAATTGCGGGAGACTAATCCCCGCTTTGTTAGACCATTCAAACACGATTTTAGCTTGGTAAGTGGTTTACCATTTGGAGTTACCAGGGGGAAGATTTCATGTGACGCTTTCATGCAAATGTTTGACGGGAGAAGTTGTTGTCGCATCTCATAGTGACTTTGATATAGATGATATTTCATTCATGACGAAGAATCAGTGACTATCTCAGATAGTGGGGCGATTAATTGTGCAATGAAGGACTAACCATGTAGTATTCCTTAAAAGCACGATGTGAGGCGGAATCAAATTGGGGGATGTTAAGAAGGAAAGTTGAGCTACTACCCTAAGTTGGTTATGTGGTGGAGGGTTTCGGGGACGGACCCCAAATTTAGGGGAGATGATTTGTAACGAACCAAAATAAATAATATAATATTATTTTCCTAAAATAATATTATAGGGGTGAAGAATGACTAAATCAAAGTGGAAGGTTTGTTTTAAATAGAGCATTAATCTATTTTTGGAAGTAGTGGTCAAATATGGAAGTTCAGGGGGCTGTTGGTAGCAAAACCAATTCTTGTTTTGGTCTTATATAAAAAAAAAACCTAAGAACACACTTTCGGTGTGGGTTCCTTGCGAAAATCCAAGAGAAGGAAGAAAGGGGAAGAATGCAATATCGAAATTTATACTTGTGTGCTCGGTTTTGAATGTTTTGGCTAACTCATCTCCTTCCTAACAACAAGTAAGCTTCTTCTCCTTCATTTATTCACCACCAATGGTGTTCTTGATGGGTTTTTGGTGAAAAAACGAATTTGGGGCTGATTTGGTTTATTTAAGTGGGGAATAACTTGTTAAAAGTGATAACCTAGCTTGATTGAAAGTAATGGGAGGTAGATAACAACATCTAAACATCCAATTTAATGATTCAAGAATTAGGGTTCTTGTCGGTGAATTGGGGATTTTCATCTAATTTCATGAAAAATTGATGTTGGATAAGTGTTTATGGTGTTGATAGACACATTTTTATGTAAGAAACCACATCCAATTTCAATATTTGAATGTTAGGGTTTTCTTGAGGATCAAAATTGGGGGGTTTTGATTTGGGGATGTCTGAATGTTGAATTGAGGTTGAGTAAGTGTCTAAGGAGTTAATAGTCAAACAACTAACCGTAAAGCTCCAATTTTTATGGTGAATTGTAAAATGGAGTTTTGTTGTAACTTGGATAAATCCTTAGCGGATCATTTGGGTTAAGGGAGTTTTGGTTGGTGTTTGAATGGTGTATGAGTGTTGTGGCATGTCCATGAACACTAGACCAAGTAGAAACCACATTCATAATAGGTGATTTACGAAATTAAGTGTTGGGTGAACTTAGGTGATTCCTTAACGGGCCAAAATGGGTTGAAAGGTTGAATTGGGTGTTGGAGGTTTGGTTAAGCTTGTGATAATCAAACTAGGTTAGGGTGTTTATCTTTATATCATATGTGTGTCTAGAATCTCAATTTGGTGAATGAATTGAGATCATAATATTTCTAAATGCAAGTTGATTGATAGGTGATCAAGGTGTTAAAGAAACTAGCTTGAAGATTAAGAGGGATCCTTCTTAGCAAAAGGTAAGTGCTTTGCACTTACTTAGTAATGATAGGTGGTAGTAAACACATATATTTGTTATACATGTTGATTTGTTGACTATCATTTGTGTAATTATATGTATGTTGATTTAGTAAACTTGCATATGGGGAATGTGTTCAAGGCTAGGGTGTTTAAGGGGCTTGAGGTCCATGAACCTCACATTGTTGTATGGTGATAAAGTCTTTGAATTACTTATGTGTTTAAGTAGACTAATTGTATGGATATGTTGTATGCAAGGGTTGGGAGGGTGAAATAGTGATTTGAAGTCTTTGAACTTCACAAATGAAATGGGTGGAATTGGTATCTTTAAATCCCACGTGTCGGTAAATAACGGATGGGTTATAAAGGTTGATTGGTGTCGTGTGTGTACACTTCTTTGTATGTTTAAGAGTCGGTGTTTGAAGTCTGAGAACCTCACCCGGTAGTTTATTGAGGTCATGAACTTCATTTATGTCAATGTAGCTTGAAGTCTAAGTACCTCACACGAAAGTAATTTGAGGTCATGAACTGTGTTGTTGCGTTTGAGGTCTTTAAAACCTCATATAGCGTAGTTTGAAGTCTAAGAACCTCACATGGTAGTTATTTGAGGTCAAGAACTTCACTAGTCGTTTTGTGATTTTTGAAGTCTAAGAACCTCACACGAAAATTAATTTAGGTCGTGAACTTCGTATAGTTTATTATGGTGGTTTGAGGTATTTGGAACCTCACAAGGAAGTATGGTAGGGTTGTTAGGTGTTTAAAACATCCATGAAATGTTGCTAGTTTCTTAAAACGACTGGGGGTCGAGTCAGGAGGGTCGAAAAGGCTGAAAATTTGCAAAAAAAATTGGCTGATTTTGGACCAGAGTAATTTACGGTGGGTCGGAGTAATTTAAACCGCCCCAGAGTATTTTATGCCTAAAGTGGTATGTTTACGGCCCTATTTATGCCCAAAGTGAAAAATTGTTTTTGGGGTTGGTTGTTGTTGTAAGAGCATTGGAGGCTCATCTGGGGGTTGTATATCATTACTAATGGTTTATTTGTGGTGTTTTATTGTAGGTAAAGCTCCGGTTTGAAGTATCGGGTCACGCTTCGTGTCAGATGGATTCTCATTCGTTTTGGTGGACGTTAACAGTTGGAGTTAGAACTCCGGTTGGGAGTCTTTAAACTTGTTTTAAGTTGTCTCTTTGATGCTAAAACTTGTTGTTATCTTTAAGTTGTCGGTTGGTTGTTTTACAACAAAATCACGTCGTTGTCGTTTTGTTGTTTTTAAAAAGTGTTGTTTGTCAAAAGTGTTTTTATAGGACCCACTTCCGCGTGTTTGAAAGTTAAAAATTTGGTGCGAAATTTTTGGGTGTTACACACAAATATCATTTATTTGAACTCAGGACATTCTGGTTCTTTATAAAATGGTTTGTCATTTATTAACATATCGGTAACCCAAGTTACCTACCATTTCCCATAAGGGTCCAACCACCCAAGACTCAATCCATAACCATAACCCCGTAAGTCTCACCGACATGGGTCGAACTTAATACACTACTAACTTGTAATCTACCACACGTATCAACACGAAGTCCGGTTACTTCAACCGACCCCTAGACATAGACCTAACAAGCCCTAACCAAGACTGTCACAAGGTCTACTAACACCTCAGTCGTAAACACAACGTTGTACCAACACAGCAGTCAATCTAATGCTTAACACCGAAAGAAATAACATCATAACATAATGCATATCAATGAAAATTGCATGCAATTAAACCAAACATTATACTCACAACAATTACCTTCGAAGGATTTCACTGGTCTCATCACAACTGCCCGCGTTAGGGTTATCCCCGTCGGGATGTTCTCATCACCTCCGAGAAGCCCCTTTCATGTCTCAATATTGCCCTCACAGGGCCCCGTCGCGTAACACAATGACACACTCGTCATCTAAGATGACTACCCAGCCACCCACATGGTGACTGCTACGTCCATCACTTCAGGACTGCCATGTCACCACATGGTGACAACACCCGAAGGATCGACTCCTTCCTATCACCGTTGACCGTATACACGGGACAACATTGCAAGCACACAAATCAACAAGTTAAACACACATGACACTACATGGACATGTACCACCACCCACTTCCCTTACACGGTTCACCTACGTGTGTAACCAAACACATCCTCTAGATGTACCCTCATAAGGTCTAGACCTAACCTCTGACTTATTCCAATAGTCAACATACAACATACTAGTGTCATACCGACATCTAACCTACCCAATCTAAGGACACCACCTTGACCCTTAGTTTTATTTAAAAAGAAGTATAGTTAACTCGTAAAACTCGACGGTTTAACCCATTCCTGTAACACATTTATTTATAACAATAAAACATGCAGGTATGTACGATAGCCCCAAACGGTAAAAACAGTAAAGAGGGGATTAGAAACTCACCGGTTGCGAAATCCTAAATCCTTGCTCTACAACCGTCCACTCGCTCAAATCCCGAACCTATCAAACGTATGATCAGATTACGTTTAAACCCTACAAAGTGTACGCATAGTTATAAATAAACCCCGACACAGGTCTCGTAAGCTCAACGTCCCTTCCCCATAAAACCCTAGTTTCATGAGCTTACAAGAATCGGGTTGTCCTTGACCAATTTAGAACCCGAATATTCGAATCGAGTCCCGTCCCATGCATGCACTTGCACGTGACCATGAAAAAACCTAGCTCCATGGAACACGTGTACTCGATCCGGATTTCCCACTCGCATGCAAGCCATGCAAACCCTAATCGGGTTTTACTTCGGCTTCCTCCCACGGTGCACTATCACCACGTCACCATCGTCTTCTTTATCGGGAAAAACCCTAGCCGGCAACGCTAGTCAAACCCGTCAAAGCACCACCGCGTACCAGCGTGTGCCACCCGCACAGCAACCACCTTGACCGGTCACCACCATGTCGGCTTTCCCGTGTTCCACCGTGTTCCCCTGCTGGAGTCAAAACCATCTCCCGGTTGTCATCTCCTCCTCGTCGTGCCTCCATACTCGTCTTCTATCTCTCTTTCTTCTTCTCCACGGCAGCCGGCCACCACACCTACTGTTACACCCCGGATTTAGCCTACCCGGGCGTGCAACCAACGATTGGTACCAGTTTCTTATTTTATCTCATCAGAGATTTATAAACATAGCGGAATATTGTCATAACTCAAGATCTTTTCAAAAGATGCGGAATCTCCCGTTTCATTTCATTTCAAACAGGGATAAACCCTGATATTGTATACAAACCTTTTAATTTATAAAACCAAGGTTTACATGAGCCATTTCTATCAAGCTGATGTCTAGAGTGGACGTTCCCTTTTTCATGACATCTTACTTCTTTATCATCATATGGCTATATCAATATCAATTCATCCTTGGTTACCTGTAAAAACGTTTGAAAATATTTTATCAGCAAAAACAAGTGAATACAAGTATATTGGAATCATAATCTGACAAGCGTGAATAAATGTAACTATTTGCTTATAGTTTCCGGTTAATTTACACAGTCATCTGACTAACCACCAGCCACACCAGGGATATATTTTTACGTTTTTATATTCTGTTATACGCCTCAAGGGATGTGCTTTTCATAACAACCAAGGGTTTAACCCTAGCCCTGTTACAGCGTCTCATTTTTAACACGTGTATATATATGTGACTCTATGGGCTGACTGCTATATAGTAAATCACCTTATGCCACCAATGGTTGTATTAGTTCATTCAACTCAGATCACAATCAAAATCATTTTCAGTTTTAAAATCATTTTATCAAAATCATTCTCCGCTTAAGAACCTCGCTTGGTTTTTCCAAATGAGCGTTTCCTAGCTTCTCGGGTTTCACTAGAGCGAACCGGCACCTCGGGGACTTAAACGTACGAGCGGGAATGGTTTTGTGAGAGTGAGATACCAGATATAACTCAAAGATTCGAGTTTTACTGTGAGGAATGACCAGAACTCGTACTTTCTATTTATAGAGGCAAATTACGGCTGTGATGGACCGTTATGGATGGTGACGGTCTGTCACCGCTAGGTCGTAACGGACCATTACCCATGGTGACTGTCTGTCACCAATCTAGGGCTGGTAAGTCATCAGACACGTGTCAGTGTCTGGTTAAATTGTTGCGTGACGGACCGTTACGGAGCCATGACGATCCATCATAGGGTTTCCATGCGTCAGATTCAACTCGTTAGTCACCGGACACGTGGCACGCCATCATTACATGCGTGGTCAACCTGTAATGGACCGTTACGGGCTGTGACGGTCCGTTACCACCCGTTTTTGAAGTTTTTCACTTTTTGGTCATTGATCTTTTATATAATTACACTTCTAGTCCCTAACTTTTATTTTTATAATATTTGGCACAAAAATTTTACGAATGTTACATTCTTCCCACCTTTTGAATAATCTCGTCCTCGAGATTACTGGAACAGGTGTGGATACTTTTTCTTCATTTCTGATTCTAGCTCCCAAGTGTATTCAGGACCGCATCTATAATTCCACTTGACTTTGACGAGCTTTAATCTTTTTTTTCAATTTGTTAGTTTGACGATCTTCTATTAGTAGAGGTTGTTCCACAAATCTCAATTTTTCGTTTACCTCTATATCTTTTAGAGGCATGATTTAAGATTTATCAGCTAGACATTTGCGAAGATTTGATACATAAAATACATTATGTATTCCACTCATTTCTTCTGGTAGTTCTAACTGATAGGCCACTGGTCTAATTCGTTTAATAATTTTGAAGGGTCTAACAAATCAAGGACTTGGTTTACCCTTCTTTCCGAATCGAACAATTCCCTTCCAATGTGATACTTTTAGTAACACCTTGTCTCCGATTTCAAATTCTAGTGGCTTTCTTCTCTTGTCTGCCTTCTTTTGTGTATCTCTTGCTGCTTTCAATCGTTCTTGTATTTGAGCTACTTTGTTAGTTGTTTCCTGAACAAGTTCAGGTCCTGACATTTGATTTTCTCCAATTTCAGCCCAGCATATAGCTTCAAAAGGTGGCGCCTGGATGCTTGTGTGATAACTATTGTTGTATGAAGATTCCATTAGGGGTAGGTGATCATACCAACTACCACCTAAATCTATCACACATGCTCGAAGCATATCTTCTAAAGTCTGAATTGTTCTTTCACTCTTCCCATCTGTTTGTGGATGATAGGAAGTGCTTAAGTTCAGACGAGTTCCTATGGCTTTTTGGAAACTCTGCTAGAATCGAGATGTAAAACAGCTATCTCTATCTAACACTATCGATAATGGCACTCCATGTAAAGATACAGTTTCATTTACATACATATGAGCCAATCTATCCATACTGAAGGTTTCCTTCATTGGAAGAAAATGAGCAGATTTAGTTAATCTGTCAATGATAACCCAGAAAGTATCATTTCCCCGATTGGTTCGAGGAAGTTTGGTAATAAAATCCATTGTTATCATTTCCCATTTCCAAACTGGTATTTCTAATTGTTGCAATAATCCAGAGGGTTTCTGGTGTTCTGCCTTTACTTGAGCGCAAGTAAGACATTTTGCAACATATATGGCAATGTCTTTCTAAATGCCAATCCACCGGTAATTTTCCTTCATATTTTTATACATCTTATCACTTCCTGGGTGCATCATGTATTTTGATTTATGAGCCTCTTCGAGTATTCGTTCCAGAAGATTTCCGTTAATCGGAACCCAGATTCTTTTATTCATATGGAGTATTTCATCGTCTCCCTTAAACAATTTCTTAATCATGCTCTCCATTCCTTCTTGTTCTAATTCTTCTTCTGTTTGAATAAAATGTTGAGCATCTTTTATTTGAGACATGAGATCTACACGAAGTTCAAGTCTGAGAGCACGAACCCGTTTAGGTTTCTCTCTTTCTTTTCTACTTACGGCATCTGCAACAACATTTTCCTTACCTTCGTGGTAACATATTTCACAATCATAGTCACTCAAGATATCTAACCATCTTCTATGTCTCATGTTTACTTCTTTCTGACCAATGATATATTTCAAACTTTTATGGTCAGTGTAAACTGTAAATATAACTCCATAAAGATAGTGTCTCCACAATTTTAGGGTGAAAATTATGTCACCCAACTCAAAATCATGAGTTGGATAGTTCTTTTCATGAGTTTTTAACTGATGATATGCATAGGCAATAACTTTGTTTCTTTGCATTAACACACAACCTAGACCGTTATGTGAAGCATCACAATAGACTACAAAGTCTTCATTGCCCTCTAGCAAAGCCAGTATAGGTACATGAGTCAGTTTTTGTTTCAAAGTTTGGAAAGCTTCCTCTTGCCTCGTTCCCCATTCATACCTTATATTTTTGCGAGTTAAAGTAGTTGGAGGAACAGCAATCTTTGAGAAATCTTGAATAAATCGTCTGTAGTATCCTGCAAGACCCAAGAAACTACGGACTTCTGTCGAAGACTTTGGGATTTCCCATTTGGATATAGCTTCTATTTTAGATGGGTCTACTTGAATACCTTCTGCATTTACTATATGGCCCAGAAATTTTACTTCTCTAAACGAAAATTCACATTTAGAGAATTTAGCATACAATTTCTCTTTTCTCAAAAGTTCAAGTATTATTCTGAGATGATTTCCATAATTTTCCGCATTTCTAGAATAAATAAGTATATCGTCAATGAAAACGATAACAAATTTATCTAGGTAGGGTTTACAGATACGATTCATCATATCCATAAATGCGGCAGGAGCATTAGTTAGTCCAAACAGCATAACCGTGAACTCATAATGTCCATATCTGGTTCGGAATGCTATCCTAGGAATATCTTCTTCTTGAACTTTCAGTTGATGATATCCTGATCGAATATCTATTTTAGAAAAATGGCAAGCGCCTTGTAATTGATCAAATAGATCATCAATTCTATGAAGAGGATAACGATTCTTGATCGTTACTTTGTTTAACACTCGGTAATCAATGCACATCCACATTGTACCGTCCTTCTTTTTAACAAAAAGAATTGGAGCACCCTAAGGGGATGAACTTGGGTGAATGAATCCTTTCTCTAGTAATTCATCCAATTGCTTCTTTAATTCTTTCATTTCAGTTGGGGCTAATCGGTATGGAGCTTTGGCAATAGGAGTCGTTCCTAGTACAAGATTGATTTTGAATTCTACTTCTCTTTCGGGTGGTATACCAGGTAATTCATCTAGAAATACATCTGCATAATCGGCTACTACCAGTACATTTTCAATCTTCTTTTCTTTTGTACTGGTAGAAATCTGAATCAAGTGTGCAATGCATCCCTTATAAAGGCATTTAGTTGCTTTAAGCATTGACATGATTCCCAAAGGTCGGTTTTGTTTGTCTCCATAGATTGTTAAAGGTTTTCCAGAAGGAATTTGGATTTATATAGCCTTTTTAAAGGATATGGGCTTGATTATTGGCTAACAAGTCCATTCCTAAGACAACATCAAATCCTGCTAATGTCATGGGCATTAATCGTACAGGCATGACTTGTCAAGATATTATGATAGTACAATCATCTAGAGATTTGGAGATTTTGATGAGATTTCCTTCGGCCGTTTCTACTTCATAAATCTTATCTAGCGCAATTAAGGGCTTGTTTAATAGATTACAAAATTTAAAATCTATAAGACTTAAATTTGCACCAAAGTCAAATAATACTCTAGCATAAATATTATCAATGAGGAGTGTACCAGTGACTGCATCTGGAATAGCTGTAGCATCACGAGTATTAAGTACGAAAGCTCATACATTCTTTCTGTTTCCCTCATTGACCTTTGTCCCACTAGATACTGCTTGATTAAGCTTTAGGCAGGTGATCGATGTGTCAAGGTGAATCAAAAACAATAATAATTCTAATCCCTAGCTACCTTAAACTATAGTATAGTGAAGTAGGGTGTCGTATCCATAGAGAATTGGTGGAAAGTGTTGTGTAGGAAAACTGTTTAAATTCATATTAAAAAGCAAAAATCTTTAAAACTTTGAAAACAGTAACGAGAAAATGGATTACTTCCGGGTTCAGATTGCAAGTTCGGTGATTACTAATTTGTACTTATTGGAAATCACATATACATGACTCGTTTTATTAAGTTTGATAAATAATTAACAATCAAGATAGTGACTGCGTTGAGCAACGATTGTATAACCGAATGCTTGGCACAGGTTAATTACCCAACAATCAATTACCAATTTAGAACATCAGACACAAACACTCAATGATTAACGATATAAAACCGAAAAATTGAAGAACGTATTAAATCTAAAAACCAAATCATTTAATCAAACAGAACAAACTATAGCATTCAAACAATCAAATGATTACAAGAATTCTATACCAAAACAAGTATGAACCAGATTATCACCAAACAAAGCAGATCCTACATCAGGAAGCAACCACAAAAAGGATTAGCCGCTCATCGTCGATTATTTAATGATTGGTGTAACTTGATCTAGCATCAAAAACTCAGAAAGATTGGAACTTTTTCTCTGGAAATCGCCTCTAGGAAGTTACGGGAAGGGTGGATGAAAAGTAATTCTAACAAAGACTCCTCCTTGGCTTATAATTGGAATTAGGTTTAATTTGCTGAATTTCCTGTTCCTCGCGTATCGCGAAACAAACCCAACTCTACTTCGCGTGGCGCGAAGGCCAAAATAGTAGCGACCCATATTTAACTTTCTCGCATACCGCGAACTTGTGCTCACAGTTCATCGCGTATCGCGAAAATCCTAAATTCCATGAATTTTGACTTTTGCTGACTTTGACTTCTCTGGGCCCCATGAATGCTGCTATCCTTTTGATTTATTCCATATTTCCTGCTCAAGTAGCATGTTAAACCTGTAAAACTCATAAATACCAAATGCACATAAAACCGACTCGATATACAAAGCTAAACGCCTAAACGATACGAATTAGACTCGTATACACGAGATATTTAGCAACACATCACATCCCCACACTTGACCTTTTTCGTCCCAAAAAAATTATGCAATGGAATCATAATCGGAAAACTTGTTTCACACTTTATAACTTAAAACATACTCACACGTTAATTGTAACAATCGGTATTTCTGTCTGATTAAACCCAACCACCGACTCTCAAGCCCCCGATTCTGTGATCTACTATATTATACATTATGAAGCATATAGTCTATCTATGGGTCTCACACTAAGAAAGCTACAGTTCAGCCTAATCCCATCTCAGGGTCATGTTTAGGCTCGGGTTAAACCTTATAGATTCTCCCACCATTATAAACACGAAGTTAGAAGTTTTAAAAATCAGACGAATTATGGGTCGATGGATGAATGATACGAGCTTTCATTAACTATGCATAAACCTTAACCATTAGTGTTTCAACCAAGTCACTATCCTGGAGGGTAACACATCGGCTTCAGTTTTTAGAAATGAAAAACGTAAACTCAACTTAGAGGCGTTTCAACCAGGTTGTCATCCCGGAAGGTAACACATAAGTCAAACTTAGTCATCTATGATTGATCACTTAAGAATCTGCCCATGGGCGTTTCAACCAAGCTTGTATCTAGGAGGGTAACACGTAGGCAGAACTTAAGCTTTCAATTTAATTAATTAAGCTCATGTAATGATGGTTTATGGAATGTGGGTGCCACCAACTTTCGGATTTATTTTCATAAAAAGAAAGCGGTGTGCCAAATAATTTTAAAAACTTATAAATTTTTGTTTATAGTGGTACCTATCACCCTATATTGACAGTTTCGACCTTACAGACACCCCTAAGATGAGAAGCCACAAGACATCCTGAATTAATTATTCATTTAAATTTTGATACACTATCAGGATGTTTAAGCCTTTAAAATCGGTTGGGCCTTCCAAAACGTTACAATTTAGACACGCTTTATATTATTTATTTCATTTAATTCCACAAGCATAGTTTCCAATTCTACATATCATCTTCCGTTTAGTTGCAAAAATTCTAATCGAGGGACATTTTTGAAATTCTTAATTTTTTATGGATTTTTCAAATTTTTATGACTCAAAAGTCTCAATTTACAGACCTGGACTACGATCTCCCCTCCCCACACTTGAACTCTACATTGCCCTCAATGTAGGAAGAGCGACTCTAAAACAAAATAAATTACAAAATAAAGAATGCTTAGCTGGACAGACGATCGTATAGCATTTCATTCGCGATCGTGTTCCACATATACAATTGGGCTGCCTTGTACAAGATTCGTCAAACTCGGACTATCGTCACCCGAATGGAGATAGAGTATGGGTAATTTAGTCCAAACCTGTAAAATTAATATCGAAACAAACTCACAAGCATCATATTGACTCAATAAAATGACTCAATCAAAATAAAAAAAACTACGGACTCGACATGACTCAAAAATTACAAAAATAAAAAATAGGGAAAAGGGCTGCGTGTCGCGAAGGTCTGCCCCTCACTCTTCGCGTACCGCGAGGAGTGGGTTTTTAAGCCGGCCATAATGGAACTTCTTTGCGTATCGCGAAGAGTTCCCTCTGGGACTTCGCGTACCGCGAGTACATGTTCTTCACAGAAAGTTTTGGCCGTTTTTATACATAGAAATTTTTTTTGCCTCAAAACTTGAATTTTTCAACTTTTTCAAAAACGCATTCCAATACCTAATGATGTTCATACATACCTGGAACGCTATTTATAATGATTTTCCATGCTCGTATGGTCCCAAATCCCTACAAAAACTAAAAAAAACGTAAAAACATACCTAAAACACTAAAAACTAAGACTCATGACTCTACAAACTCTACACACAGTATCCTACCAGAGAATGATGCAACGTCCCCACACTTGGTCTTTTCCTAGAGAAAAACACAAAAATGAAATAAAAACCTAACTCACTTTCGTAGGAATCACGAATGCATTTAGCATATGCATCAAGCCTTTTAAACCCTTCGGTAGCTCGAGTGGGCGAGTTTAGTCTCGTGAGGGTTTATATAGAACACACCCACAACGTTCATTTAACTAGACTGGAAATTAAAAAGAAAACTAACCTTATGTTGCCTCCTAAGAGCACTAAGTTTAACGTCTTCTGCCGGATGCGGTGTACCTTACTTTGGTTATTCATATGCAGATTCGTGCATCACAAAGTTGACATATTCCTCCTTGATGTCATTGATTTCATCTGTCTCTAAGTAGGGCTTCAGTGTATGCCCATTCACTACCTGCCTCAGGTGGTCATCAATATCCTCTATCTCTACCTCACCAAAATAGCCAACCCGTATGACTAAGTATGGTCCCATTCATTTGTTCTTTAGCTTTCCAGGAAATAACTTCAATCTCAAGTTGTATAGCCACACCTTCTGACCAACTTCAAAGACCTTCTTCTTCAACTTTGAATCATGCATTGCTTTCATTCTTGCTTTGTTTACAGATGCACATTCGTATGCTTCATCCCTTAGTTCTTACATCTCACATAGTTACAACTTCCACTCTTTACCTGCATTATCATACTCCAAGTTAACAAATTTTACTGCCCATAATGCAGGATGAGCTATCTCAACCGTTAGGTGACATCCCTTTTCCATATACTAGCCGGTAGGGTGTGGTACCAATCGGAGTTTTGTAAGCGGTTATGTAGGCCCATAAAGCGTCGTTAAGTATTGTAGAACAATCCTTACGATCGGTTCGTACCGTCTTTTGTAAAATCTCCTTGATTTGTTTGTTCGACACCTCCACTTGCCTACTTGTTTGGAGGTGATATGGAGTGGTGATCTAATGGTTCACACCATACCGTTTTAGCAGTTTACCAAAATTAATGTTCTTAAATTGTGAAACCCAGTCACTGATGATCACAAAGAGGACACCAAACCTGGAAAAGATGTTGTTCTGCACAAACTTACACACCACCGTATGGTCATTCATCTCGGTGGCGATTGCTTTAACCCATTTCGAAACATAATCAACCGCCACCAAGATGTACAAATGCTCCAACGAATTAGGGAAGGGGCCCATGAAGTCTATGCCCCACACATCAAATATGTTGACGACCATGATTGGTTTCATGGGCATCTCATTCCGCTTGGTGATGCTTCCTAATTGTTGACACCGTACACAGTTCTTCACGAACTCTGCTGCATCTTTGAAGATCGTGGGCCAAAATAACCCACAAGTTAAGACCATGTGTCCTATTTTCTGTCCACTAAAGTGCCCTCCACATGCATAGGAATGGGCATGTTCTAACAAGTACTGGACCTCACTCCCGGGCACACAATGCCGGATCATCTAATCTGCCCCAACCTTGAACAAATCTGGTTCATCCTAGATATACTTTTTCACTTGAGACATAAAGTGCTGCCTCTTTTTCTTTGCCCAATGCTCTGGAATTTTACCTGCAGCCAAAAAGTTAACAATGTTAGCATACCATGGGTCAGTGGAAACACTTAAAAGCTGTACATCCAGGAAGGTTTCCCTGATTCTTTCAGTATAATCACTTGCAGCATTCACAACCCTTGACAGATGATCTGCCACCACATTCTTTATGCCTTTATTATTCTGGATCTCTAGGTTGAATTCCTGCAACAGCAGTACCCAACTGATTAACCTAGGCTTGGCATCCTTCTTCTCTATCAGATTCTTCACTGCACTGTGATCCGAGTACACAATCACTTTACTTCCCAAGATGTAGGACCTGAACTTATCAAGAGCATAAACCATAGCAAGTAACTTTTTTTCAGTTGTAGTATAATTCAATTGTGCCCCATCCAGGGTCTTGCCGGCATAGTAAATTGCCACCGGTATCTTATCCACCCTTTGCCCCAAGACTGTCCCGATTGCAAAGTCACTGACATCACACATGATTTCAAAAGGCAGTGACCAATTAGGTGCTTGTAAAATCGGGGTGTCTACCAATTTCTCTTTTAAAATATTAAATGCTTTTAAACATTCTTCATCAAAAACAAACAGGACGTCTTTTAAAAGTAAATTGCATAGTGGTTTTGTGATTGTGCTAAAACCCTTAATAAACCGGCAGTAAAATCCCGCATGCCCCAAGAATGATCTTACCCCTTTGACATTAGTAGGGGGTAGTGTTGAAATTACTTTTACTTTTGCAAGATCTACCTCCATCCCCCGACTAGATACAATGTGCCCCAAAACAATCCCTTCCTGCCATGAAATGACTCTTTTCCTAACTTAAAACCAGGTTTGTTTCGACACATCTTTTCAAAACTTTGGTTAATTGATCTAAACATGTTTCAAATGACTAACCAAAGATTGAAAAGTCATCCATGAAGATTTCCAGAGAGTCCCCAATCATATCTGAAAAGATACTCATATGCACCTTTGAAAGGTGGCTGGGGCATTACACAACCCAAATGGCATTCGCCTGAATGCAAAAGTACCATATGGGTAGGTAAAAGTAGTCTTCTGTTGATCATCAGGATGAATAGCAATTTGATTCTAACCTGAGTAACCATCTAGAAATCAATAAAATTTCTAACCTGATAACTTTTCTATGATTTGGTCAATGAAAGGTAAAGGAAAGTGATCCTTCGAAGTGGTTGTGTTCAACTTCCTGTAGTCAATACATACCCTCCACCCCATTCTGGGCCCGGTGGCTACATGCTCTCCCTACTCATCCCTTATGATCTGGATGCCTGATTTCTTGGGTACGGTCTGCGTTGGTCTCACCCAAGTGCTGTCGGATATGGGATAGATGATCCCGGCGTCCAACCATTTCAGGACCTCTTTCTTCACAACTTCCCTCATGTTCGGGATTAGCCTTCTTTGTGCATCTCTGGCCGGTTTAGCATTAGTTTCGGTGATGATCTTGTGCAATGGAAGGACTAATCCCTTTCAGATCTGATATCCTCCACCCAATGGCTGCTTTATGAGCAACTAACACCTCCATCAACATATTTTCTCATGCCTTGGTCAACTTTGATGCAATTATGACCGGGAGAATTTCATTCTCTCCAACAAAGGCATACCTCAAATTCTCTGGTAGCTCTTTTAATTCCACTTGAGGTGGTGATTCCAATGACGGTTTCAGATGGGTGTCAATAGTATCTGGCAGATTCTTTACCTGAAGTGTCCATTTGGTCTTCCTTCTTTGAAGGCAGACACTTCCAATTGCTCCTCTTCAGTTCTTAGCTCACTCTCATACTCTGCCTCCTCCCTGTTACATAAAACGCATGGCTCCTTGGGCTCATCCTCATTTTCATGAAGAATACACCCATCAATGATGTTTGCACTAAAGCATTCGTCAATGATTGGAGCATTAAATGTACGGGAAAAAACATTTAACCGCATTTTTCTATTATCAAATGCCATGTCGACTGTGCCTGTCATGCAGTTTATAACACATTGAGCAATTTTCAAAAATGGCCTTCCCAAGAAAACATTGGGTTAGCTCCCTTTAGTAGGACCTGCATAGTCAAGCACTAAGAAGTCGACCGGGTAATAGAAGTCTTCCACCTTAACTATTACATATGTCAATATTCCACTAGGAAGCTTAAGGGTCAAATCTGCTAACACCGCGGTGGTATCAGCTTTCTATAGAGGACCAAAATCGTATTGGTCATACAAGCTTCCCGGAAAAATACTAACACTAGCTCCCAAATCCAGCATTGCCTTATCTATTTTGAAATCACCTATTTGAATTTGGATTAATGGCGCCCCTGGATCATGGAGCTTAGGTGGAAGAATACCAGATAGAATTGCACTCACATTATCAGTTAGATCAAGTTTCTTGGGCATCTTATGATTCCTCTTTTGAGTACACAGATCTTTCAAATAGTTGGCATAAGCCGGTACTTGTTTGATGGCATCTATTAAGGGGAGATTGATTTTGACTTGTCTAAAAATTTCCCAATTTTCATCTTGCTGTGGGCCCCTTTTGTTAACCGGTTAAGATGTATCAACCAATGCTCTAGGGAACGGGATCGTATTATTCTCCACACCCGTCCCGTTAACACTAGTGGATTCTTTAGAAATTTGGTTTTTCAAAAGTGACAGTTTTCTTTGGTTTAGATGCCACAACTATCGGCTCATCATCACTTTCATCATCTATATCCTCCACCAACCCTTCAACTAGCGGTTGTGGAGGGACAACCTTGTTGTCATAAGTCTTACCACTTCTTAGGACACTTACCTGGCTTACGTGAGCATTCTTTGATCCTGACCCCTGATGTTATGGGTTGGTCTGAGTGTTACTTGGGAGTTTTCCTAAGTCACGTCTTGACATCTCCTCTGCCACTTGCCCCATTTGCTTTGCTAGAGCACTTATCGTTTTGTCCCGGACTTCATTGTCTTTCTTCAGCTCCATGATAGCATCCATGAGGGCATTAAATTAACCACCCCCAGCTCCTCACCTCCTGCAATTCCATTGTGCTGATTTTGTGGTTGGTAGTTCCTTTGATATCCTTGCTGGTACCCACCTTGATTACCTTCGTTCCTTTGATATCCGACCTGATTGTCTCCTTGTTGGCGGTTCTGGTACTGCTGTTGTGGTTGTCCTCCACCCTGTACATTAAAACCCTGAAAGTTAGGATTCAGTTGATTAGAAGAATTACCATACCTGAGGTTTGGGTGATTTCTGAGTCCCGGATGATAGTGCGTAGCAGTCATCTCTAGTTGCCTTCACTCTCCTCCAAGCTGATTCACTTCATCGGCCTTCCTCTGCTCCCTTAGGCAGTCGGTAAACGTATGACCTATGTCGCTGCACCCGCACATACCGAATATGGTTGTGATACATTTGCCACATCTTTACCACTAGGCCTACCCAGACGTGCCATTTGGATTTCCATGGCATCTAACCTTTTCTGTGTCTCATAATCAACGGATTTTGCAGAAGCACCCGTCTTTGCCCTCCTACTCGCATGAGCTTGCCTCTAAGATGTCACCGCCATTATTTCTAGGATGTCCCAATCATCATCCACATGATTAGAAAAGAAAGTGTCATTATTGTTTGAATTCACATCCCTTACATCCTCAGGCAGCAGGCCATCATAAAACGCCTGAATCAATTCCCACTTTTCTATACCATGATGTGGGCATTTTCTAAGCAACTCTTTAAACCTCTTGAATGCCTCATAAAAAGGCTCCCCAGACTATTGCCTAAAATCTCTGATTGCACCTCTAGCCTCATTAGTCTTGTGTGGTGGGAAGTATTCATCCAAGAACTGCTACTGTAACTCTGCCAGGTGGCAATACTGGCAGACGGTAGAGAAAGGAACCATTGTTTTGCACGGCCCTTTAGTGAAAACTAGAAGAGTACCAGTTTCACCTCATCCGTGGTGAATCCCTAGCCACCTATACTCCCACAAGTAGCCTCATACTCTGATAAATGTGTGTAGGGTTCCTCAGTAGCTCTCCCAAACAAGTGTGGGAGGATCCCTAAACATCCCAGTCTGATCTCAATTGCGTTCCCCCGCGTACTGGTGGTATGACAGGGGAAGCATTCAGGACTAAGGCAGGGCGGAAGTGACTATCCACCCCTTGTTCATTCCTGGGTGGGTTTTTCTTTCTAAGCGGTTCCTCTCGATAGTTTGGTCTGTTCACTTGAGGCTACCTATACTTGCTCTCTCTATCAAGGTTTCCCGGATTTCTTGGTTGATACCCATATTCGGCCCTTAGTGGTGGTTGCACCTAATCATCTACCCCATTAACTTTTTGATTCCTGAGAGGGAATGCCTCTTAGTGGTGTAGGTCATACCACTCTTTTTCTTCATTCAAGTTCTCATGTTGAGAACCGTGTTGTGGCCTATGGTTTTGTCAAGTTGACAGATGTTCATTATCCCCAAAGTCTGAATAGCTTGGGAAACTATTGTATGGTTGATATTGGTGGTCATAGAATGGTGATAGTGGTCGATCTTATGTAGGTTACTGTGCGGGTGGTTGTTGTTGGTGTCAGAATAGCAAGTCTGGAAGTGGTGGAACAGGTGAGATTGGTCCCCCACCTTGATTTGGATCGGGATTTACGGGTTGAGTTTGTGACATCCTCGGGCTATCAAATTTTTCAAGGATTGTTTGGATTGTATTTTGCAGCCTTCTGTTGGCTCTAGCAGCCTTTTCTATTTCCGGGTCGAATAAAAGTGACGACTTTCTTCTGAGTTTGATCCAGTAGGATGATAACGTTCTTCTTCAGATCGTCCGAAGATATAAGCATAGTAACTATTTCTAGACATCTGTATAGTTATAACTTAATCATTATTGAGCTCTACCTACTTTTACTTAGCAGGCAGTCTATATTGGTTTAAGCTTAGATACCTTACTTGAGTATCGTATTTGCTAAAACCAAATAATATAAGAATCAAGTTACAGCTTAGATGCTAATCTCTAGTATCTAATATGCTGAAACAAATGGCTCTGATACTAACCTGTCACACCCCGGATTTAGCCTACCCGGGCGTGCGACCAACGATTGGTACCTGTTTCTTATTTTATCTCATCAGAGATTTATAAACACAGCGGAATATTGTCATAACTCACGATCTTTTCAGAAGACGGGGAATCTTCCGTTTCATTTCATTTCAAACAGGGATAAACCTGATATTGTATACAAACGTTTTAATTTACAAAACCAAGGTTCACATAAGCCATTTCTTTCAAGCTGATGTCTAGGTTGGACGTTCCCTTTTTCACGACCTCTTATTTCTTTATCATCATATGGCTATATCAATTTCAATTCATCCTTGGTTACCTGTAAAAACGTTTGAAAATATTTTATCAGCATAAACCGGTGAATACAAGTATATTGGAATCATAATCTAACAAACGTGAATAAATAGAACAATTTGCCCATTTTCTGGTCAATTTAGACAGTCAACTGACTAACCACCGGCCACACCAGGGACCTTGGATATATTTTTACGTTTATATATTCTGTCTTACGCCTCAAGCGGTGGGCTTTTCATAACAACCAAGGGTTCAACCCCTAGCCCTGTTACAACGTCTCATCCTGTAACACGTGTATATATACGTGACTCTATGGGCTGACTGCTATATAGTAAATCACCTTATGCGACCAATGGTTGTATTAGTTCATTCAAATCAGATCATAATCAAAATCATTTTCAGTTTTGAAATCATTTTAAAAAAACACAAGTATTTACCTTGATAGAGGTTGGACTAAGGATTCTTCTAGAATAAGCTTCTAAGTGGGCATCGTCTCTGCTTAAGAACCTCGCTTGGTTTTTCCAAATGAGCGTTTCCTAGCTTCTCGGGTTTCTCTAGAGCGAATCGGCACCTCGGGAACTTAAACATACGAGCGGGAATGGTTTTGTGAGAGTGAGATATCAGATATAACTCCAAGATTCGAGTTTTACTGTGAGGAATGACCAAAACTCGTGCTTTCTATTTATAGAGGCAAATTGCGGTTGTGATGGACCGTTATGTGTGGTGACGGTCCGTTACCGATGGTGACGGTCCGTCACCAAACTAGGGTTGGCGAGTCATTAGACACGTGTCAGCGTCTGGTTGAATTGAGCGTGACGGACCGTTACAGAGTTGTGACGGTCCGTCAAAGGGTTTCCAAGCGTCAGATTTAACCCGTTAGTCACGGGACACGTGGCACACCATCATTTCATGCGTGGTTAACTCGTAATGGACCGTTACGGGCTGTGACGGTCAGTTACCGCCCAATTTTGAAGTTTTCACTTTTTGGTCCTTGATGTTTTATATAATTACACTTCTAGTCCCTTAACTTTTGTTTTTATAATATTTGGTACGAAAATTTTACGAATGTTACACTTACAGGTCACCCCATTTCCTTCCAGTTGGCTGTCCCTGTCGCACGCCACCCCAACTACGGCTACTACTGTCATCCTCCCTTCCGTCCTCCGCCATCCCTCGCAGTCATCGGCCTTCATTTCCACATAATCACCATGGCTAAACCCGTCCCCACTATTTCCTCGTCCTAACTGAGCCGTCGCCGGACCACCGTCCTCGTCTTCTTCTCCGATCGCCATAAACAAAACCAAAACCCTAATCGGGTTTCATGCAAAACAAGAACGTAAACAATGTAACAAACATAAACAGGGAATTACCTTGGCGATGTGTGGAGTTTCCATGCTCGAAACCACCATTGAACCACCCGTCGCCGGCCTTTCTCCCTCCTCTTGCTCTCGGTCGTCCTGCACTCCCCCTAGGTCAAAAATAACCTATGGATTTCCCATAATGTGGTATTTAAACCCACATATTTTCGCTTGGGTCCACGTACTTTTTCCTCGCACCATCTAATTCCTGAACAACGATTAAAACAAAAAATCGCCCTTCCCCCCTCCTTCGGATTTATTAAATAAATCCACACGCGCCCAAAACCCACCAACTAAATCCATTAATATAAAACCGGGTCGTCCATTTACCCGAATTATAAATTTTAGGGTTATTTGGGATGTTACACTTTGGTTGAAAAATGAAAACCGACATCACCTTTTAAAGTTATATTTCTCAAAGATATTTATTGTAGAAAATAATATAAATATTATTTTTACTTAAAAATTCGTCGTGTTTCGAAAACATTACTTTAAATATATATATAATATATTTATTTACCGTTCGCATCGAGCTACGACTCGGGTCGAGTCAAACATTATTTTATAAACCGAACTCTAAGTTGACACCGAGTTATATGTAGACATGGACACACTTCATCAAATATATAACTTATATTCATTT
Source organism: Smallanthus sonchifolius (assembly GCA_023525975.1). Classification (NCBI taxonomy): domain Eukaryota; kingdom Viridiplantae; phylum Streptophyta; class Magnoliopsida; order Asterales; family Asteraceae; genus Smallanthus; species Smallanthus sonchifolius. Next base: position 20,262,034 of record CM042033.1, read on the forward strand.
TATGTAAATATATATTTTCGGGTAAACGAACGCATATCACCAACGTGTCGTCAAGTCAAATGTTTTAAACCAAGGCTTACACGCATAACATAATGAGTTGGGTGAAACGGTTACATAACCAACTTGCATGTAGAAACAATACTTAGACCTTAAGGTGTCTTATATATTTAAGGGCACGCGTAGGTCGAATTACACTTGGACTTTTGCTACTTACACGTTTCAGTACTCATTCAATCACGCATCAGGTGAGTCTCACGTCCCCATTTTATTATTTTCCTTTTGGGGGAGATTACATGCATACGTACAATTTTCATTTGACACAATTACACTTACATGATTTCACATGTTACATAGCGGGTACATATCGTATAAATTCCTCTCAAACTGGACCGTTAGTTTCCTTTTTAAACGAGGTAATCATGGAAAGTACTATTTGGGTTTGACAACCCCCACCTACGTTAGTCGCGTTAACTTTGTCCGGAGGTCAAAACAGGTGCATCATAAGCCTAATCACCCCATGCATACGATAGGCATGGATAGGGGCATTGCATTTCATTACAGTTACAATCTAGCTTCTGTTTCAGTGTGTTTATGGTAATATTGTAGCATTGTCTGTACAACAATCAAATCATAGAAAGTTTTGTGGTCGATTACAACGATTTACTTTTACATTTAAACCTGTGAACTCACCAACATATTTGTTGACTCCTTTAAGCATGTTTTCTCAGGTTGTTAAACTTGCATTGGTATTATGATGCGCATCATGCATGGAGTCTTTTGCTATTCTAGGAGCAACGAACTTTTGAACGTCATTTTACTTAGTTGTGGTATTTGAAAAAAAATTATTTCCTTCCGCATTTTAAACTCTTTAAAACATTGGTTTTTTTTTAACGACTTGGATTGTATGATTTTCAAAGCATTTAGAGGTCGTTCTACGTAATCAGTGATGATTATCCTTGACCGTCGCGCCCCGCGAGAAATCACCGTGGTTGGGGTGTGACAATGGTTGTGTCGTATCAATGTTTACCAGTGTTCCAATATATTTATAGAGGGTGTCTGCGCGATGCGGCAGGAAACACAAACACCGGTAATCATGTAACATGTTTTTTTTAATTAGAAAAAAACTATGACAATACCATACTCAAATTAAAAAGAGTAAAATGCTCGTATGTATGGTTTAATTTTTTTTTATAAATATTAACGTATGAAAAAGTTTTGGTCGTTTAAAATCATGAGGGAGATGGTAGTTACTGTATGAATAACTTTCATTTTTATTTTTTTTAAAACATTAAAGGGTTGTACTATGAGCTCTAAAAGGTGTGTAAGTAAAACTCTTAAAAAAAGTAAAATGGCATCCTTGTCCTCCTCAAATTCTCTCTCTCTCTATATATATACACTATATAATAAATAAAAATCTCTTATAACATGTGTCGCCTCCTTATCTCTTCTCATCATTTTTTTCACGCATCTCTCTCTTATTAAATACACCTCTTTTTTTAATAATGATTTATTTTTAAAGAAAGTATTATAAAACACATTTATTTTAAATTATCTTTTATTTTAAGAAACTTTAATTTTAAGTAACATTTTTTAACCAAATAGTTAATGTAAGTCAAATTATATTAAATAGAAATTAATGTATTTTTGAAACACAGTTATATATTAATTTTGAACTTTTTAAAAAAACCAATAGTATATATAATACATTTTTCCACTTAAAAGGTGTACATCAAGATTTAAGAATTTTATTCAACCCGTGTAATACATTAGTTTTTAATGATATATATTTTCTATTATTAAGTATATAACATTATATTTTATCAACCCGTATAATAAATAGTATTCTAACCTAGTATATATATATATAGGGGAGAGATCAAGAGAAATCCACAAATTTAGGCGAAAACCGAGAAAACCACTACAAGAAAATCAAATAATTTATAGATTTTTTTTTTAATTTATTTCTAAGTGTATTAATATAATATTACACAATTTAGAAAAAAATCATTTTACGTATTGTGTTTTACGTATACGTAACCGCAATTTTTTTGTTTTCTGTTTACGTATACGTAACACTATGTGTTACGTATATAGTGTTACGTATACGTAAACCAATACTTAAATGATTTTTTGGCAAAAATATGTAATATTACATTGATACTCTTATAAATAAATAAAATAAAATAAAATAAAAAATAAATATTATCATATGATTGGTTAAAATTGTTTTTTTTAGTGGTTTTCTCGGTTTTCGACTAACTTTGTGGTTTTCTCTTGATCCCTCCCCTATATATATATATATATATATATATATATATATATATATATATATATACACACACACTACATATATATACATATATATATAGGGAAGGGATTAAGAGAAAATCACAAAGTTAGGCGAAAACTGAGAAAACCACTAAAAAAACAATTTTAACCATATATATATATATATATATACACACTACATATATATACATATATATATAGGGAAGGGATTAAGAGAAAATCACAAAGTTAGGCGAAAATCGAGAAAACCACTATAAGCCAATCAAATAAATTATAGATTTTTTTTATTTTTTTAATTTATTTATGTGTGTATTAATATAATATTACACAATTTACCAAAAAATCATTTTACGTATTGTGTTTTACGTATACGTAATCGTAATTTTTTTGTTTTCTGCTTACATATACGCAAGCCAATACTTAAATGAGTTTTTAGCAAAAATGTGTAATATTATATTGATACTCTTATAAATAAAAAAAATAAAATAAAAATAAATATTATTATATGATTAATTAAAATTAATTTTTTAATAGTTTTTTTAGTTTTCGTCTAAATATTTGGTTCTCTACCCTCCACTATATATATATATATATATATATATATATATATATATTCCTTTCAAGAGAAAATGATTATTATATGTTTTTCAAAATTATTTGGATAAATCCTAAAATGTATTTTTCTTAAAAATGTAAAATAACAACTTCAACCAATTATTTTTATGGAAATGTTTTAAGGTTAAAGGATAAGTCAGATTGTGTATATTATCAGTGTTTTGAAAACTGGACCGGACCGGCCTGTCGGACCGGTCAAACCGGGAACAGGTGGTCTGGGTTGTCCGATTTTGTATGTTGAAACGATTCTGTAGAGAACCGGAGGTCAAACCGGAAAACCGGTGGTCGGACCGGAGAACTGTAATGAAGTTGCAAATATTAACAGAAAAGCAATGGTGGCGGTAGTGGAGCCGGTGGTCAGCCGGATCTGGAATGGAGTAGCCGGATCTGGACAAAAGCGGTAGTGGTGGCGGCGTGTGCAACATCATCCGGCCAGATCTATCATGGAGCAGCTCGATTTCTTGAGACACGATGCAGGTGGAGATAGGAGTAAAACTTTGCATATTTCTGATGATATTTCAGCTATACCTTGACGGTGGTAGTGGGAAAGATCAATTGTTTCCTCGTCTATGAGGGTAGCTTCGATTAGGAGGAAGAAGAAAAAGTGAAAAGATATAGGGTAATTGAGAAATGAAAGAGAAAATTGAAAAGAGAAATACAAGTGTCTACTTTGAAAAACTTTATATTAAAAAATTGAAATGAAAAAGTATATTGGGAAATAGAAATTGAAACGTATGAATTACTGCAACTTTCTTTCATTGTTTAATTTTTTTTTATAATTATCTTTTACTTTTATTTATATATTGATTATTTGAATATTTGTATCACATTTTAGTTTTCTATTTAGTTTTATTGTAATTTTATATTTTTAAAATTTTAAATTATTTATAACTTTATCCGGTTCTTAAATCCGGTCCGACCAGTGAACCTCTAAGGTGTTCGGTCCGGTTCTGAAAACATTGTATATTATATATTAGAGTAAATTTTGTTTTGAGTCCCTGTGGTATGCCCAAAAAATCGCTTTGAGTCCAATGGTTTTAATTGGATTTTTTGAGTCCTCGTGGTTTATCAATCGTCCCAATCGACTACATGTCACTAACACCGTTTGATTTTTTCGGTTAATTTTTGTTAAAATACTAAAATACCCTTCATAAAAAAATACAAAAAATGAAAAAAAAATAAACATAAAAAACCCTCATCTGTAATATCACCCTAAATTTTAATATTACCCTAAAAAACCCACTAGTACAGCACCAAGCACAACCACCTCAAACAATCCACCCCCATTTTTCTCTCTCTCAAACCACCAAGCACCACCACGACGACTACTTCCCCAGACAAACCATCACCCTCCGGCCACACCAACACCGCCGTCGTCATCACCAGCCTTTCTTCCGGCTGCTCCGAACTCAACCTCAAGTTCTGATTCGAGATCTACGGATCCATTTCCTACACACAAGTGGATTCTGGCATCTACTTTCCTGGTTTTAAGAGAGAGAAGAAGGGTTAGGGGGGGGGGGGGGGGGTTTGAGGTAGGGTTTCAGCGGTGGGGTACTTTCCTGGTTTTAAGAGAGAGAAGTAGGAGGCGTTGGTGGAGACGCCAATGTAGCTTCAGTCGGTACGCCAATGGAGTTTCAGCGGTGGGGTACGACACCCGTGGAGCTTCAGTAGCTGTCGGAGAAACCGTAGGAGCGGCCGTCGGTGACTGCACCAAAGCACTCATCATAACAGAAACCGTTGGAGCGGCCTTGATGGTGGTGGCGACCGGTGATTTTCAGGTGGTGGAGAGGGAGAGTAGGTAGAGAGAGAGAGAGAGGATGGAGATTGGAGAGTGGAGATAAGACAAGATTTTTAGGGTTTTAAGGGTAGAAGAGGGATTTTTTCTATAAGTAAGGGTATTTTGGTCAATTTATATTAAGTTAACAGAATCAATTTAACGACATTAGACACATGGCTTTATTTGAAACAAAAATGAAACTACAAGGACTCAAAAAGTCTAATTGATACCATTGGACTCAAAACGATTTTTTGAGCAAACCACAGGGACTCAAACTGAAATTTACTCTATATACTATGAATTTGGGTTTTCAAATAGGTTAAGGCTATGTGTAATGGTTATTTAAAAAAGGGCTTGACCACATGGCCACGTAGACGCCATGTAGACAGTCACTTCAATTACCTACAAGTCACATGAATGCGTGTAACCATCACTTGACAAAAAGGCTTGACCACAATTAATTAATTAGCATAAAAAGTTATTTTAATTAATTAAACTTAAATACATCAATTCAATTTAGCATGAAAACTCATTTTAATTAATTAAACTTAAATTCCTAATGCTTCAAACTTTTTGTACTCACCGTGACCATGGTCACTCAACTTTGGTCAAACCATTGTCACACAACTTGTGTAATGGTGCAAGGGCTTGATGGTGGTGTGACCAAGTGCCACTTAGGATGGTCACTTGGTAGCTAAGCCCCATTACACATAGCCTAATCACACCGGACCCGGGAGTCATTTCCCCAAACCAAACCAAATTCGTCGGAAAAATCTATCCACACAAATTCCCAAATAATTTAAATCACGATTCAGGTTGGTATATGTTATGCTAAAACAGGGATAGTATGTGTTATCCTATATTTCGATAATAGGACAATAGCTATAATGCTCAAGCGACCGGGACATGGATCGAACTGGGTCACGAAGGTTGGAACATTTTGGACAGAGAGTTGTTGGTTGCACTCAGTTATTCCCGGTCGTGATGAACAGGTCAAGATACTTCACTAATGGAGTCGGTGTGACGGTTGCGCAACTGCCGCCTGTGACGAGAGAATGGATTCAAAATTTCAAGCAATATGTATCAACTGCCGACTGCGACCTTTGGTTCGACTTCCATACTCTTGTCGACTGCTGATGTGATTCGATTTAGATTTTTGACACTAGGGTATGTGGATGACTCGGAATTCTCCCTCTTCTAAACATTATTGTCCTCAAGAATTAGAGTGAACAAGATCTTTAACGGGAAAAGTAAAAACTAGAATCCATAGGAACCCACTCCCATTGAAAGGAACACATCAATTTTGTTATTTTGCTCTCTTAGTTGTAGGTACCAGTAGCTTTAGTAGTACTTGAAGGATTTAATCTTCATAGGTTCACATGTGAAAAAAGGGGTTAGTATGAACAACCAAGTGCAAGGACTAAATCGTCAGACACGTTTTAGTTCGTGTCAAGATAAATGTGAAGTTTATTAGTCTGGTTATCGGTTCCTTAGTGTTCCAAGTTATGTGGAACTTGAGTTTGAATATGTAGCTTATTATTCAATTAATTGATAGTATAAATAAATGGGTTAGGGTCTTTGTATGTATGGTCTTTCATTATTAATAAAAATGTTGTGATCTTGTGATTGAGTCACAAACAAATCTTGATTTACCGTGTGTTGCTCGATCCTATTTTCCAATAAGTGGTATTAGAGCAAGGTCAAGATCAAGAACTGTGGAAAAAGAAGATGTGAAGGTATGATCGAGCAAAGGAGACCAACAATCGAAGACAAGGAGCGAGGCAACCAAAGAGGTAATCGAAAACCGTGATAGATTGTGAAAGCTGAACAAATCAAGATCGGTCGATAGCCTGTGAAGGCCCGTTGTGTGAAGAAATCAAGAGGCGATTCAAGGTGGATCTGTGCATTCGAAATAGGTGAACATATCTATGGGATTCAGGTCGAGCAATCAGAAGAGAAAGGTTGAACAGCAACATGTGTGATTCAGGTTAAATCAATTGAGTTGGTTTCTAGAAGTAATCGAAGAAAAAAAGAGCAGGGAGTTTTTTTTTCGGTGTCAGACAATTTTGTGTGGGACGACAGAAGGTTTAAAGCAAAAAAAAAAGATAAAGATAATTTGTTTTGAACTAACCCAATCTTTATCCTAATTCATATGCAAAGAAAAAACTTGACCCCAAGGCTCTTCGACAATTTTGAAGTGGACGACAGATTTTGTTTTCTTTTGTTCGATGCGACAACAAATTTGAGAAGTTCACGGAGTGAGTTTTTGATTGAAATCGAAGATGGCAGCAAACAATAATTGTTGGAAATCAGGCCCAAAAATACGGAATGTGATCTAAAAAGATCGACTCTTTCTTGTTTATTATAATTCTTGACACACATTACATATGCCCTACCATCTATTTATACTAAAATAAAACATACTAATCCTACTCAAATATTTCTCTCAATTATCTCTACTAATTAATCAAACCAGATAATTCTAAACATTCAAACTATTAATTAAATATTAATTAATTAAACTCTTTCGAATTACTCCTTCAACTTTCACTTTCTTTTGAAACCGAATAAATTAGGATTAAACCCTTCATTCTCTCCCTTAATCCTAATTATGACATGCTTCTCAATTCTTGCTACCTTGCTATCCTTCCCAATCGAACCTCACGGGTCTTGATCGTTTTTGCTTCATGCTTTCTTGCTTCTACTTGTTTTCTTGCTTATGCTTGCTTTCTTGCTTTAACTCGAAACCAAATTTCTTGCTAATCAGAACCAAACGGTTTTTGATTTCTTGCTCTTGCTACTGATCAAAAGATCAGGTTACCTTCTTATCATCTTTCTTACTTTTTTCAAGATCTGGCTCTTGACTACCTTTCAAGATCTGACTCTTGACTGTCTTTCAAGATCTGGCTCTTGACTGACTTTTAAGATCTGACTCTTGATTGTCTTCTTTCTTTCTTTAAGAACTGGCTCTTGACTGTCTTTTACCTACTTTAAAAACATTATTTCTTGGATTCAAAAAAATTGAACCTGACTTACTTCTTGCTTAGTTGCTTAACTTTCTCATATGATTTCAGCCACATATTTTTCTCATGTGTGCTTACCTACTTCCTTTCTTTCCTCCTCGACGGATTTCCAGCCACAAATATCTCTTGTGTGCTAGCTAACTTGCTATAATTTTTTCCCAGTTTGTTTTCCTCGTTCCACATGCAGCATCAGCCAAGAAGTTGTTGCCTTCTTGTTCCTTCGGTCAACGTAGGCAGCCCATACTTGCAGCCCATACCCGACTAAACAGAGAAAAAAAACCAAAACATGAACCTCTTGGTGGTCCTTTTCTCCCCAGCCCCACAACCATAGGGGCTATTCCCCTTTCTCGGAAAACGACTCTCAAACCGTCTTTGTTTTTCCCCAAACTCTGATACCAATTGTTGGAAAATCAGGCCCAAGAACACGGAATTTGATCTCAAAAGATCGACTCTTTCTTGTTTATTATAATTCTTGACACACATTACATAGGCCCTAACCATCTATTTATACTAAAATAAAGCATACTAATCCTACTCAAATACTTCTCTCAATTATCTCTACTAATTAATCAAAACAGATAATTCTAAACATTCAAACTATTAATTAAATATTAATTAATTAAACTATTTCGAATTACCATTTCAACTTTCACTTTCTTTTGAAACCGATTCAATTAGGATTAAACCCTTCAATAATGCGCTTGTTATACCATGTTGTGAACTAAAAAATGTGACATTGCAATGCCCGAAATTGACATTGACCAACTATGCTGCGTGGTCTATTATGATGGAGACCATTCTAGCTGCTCATGGTTAGCGACAGGCAATAAATACCGTGATGGGAGGCGCGATAGAGGATAGAAGGAAGTACATGGCAAAAGCTTTGATTTACCGTGATGGGAGGCACGATAGAGGATAGAAGGAACTACATGGCAAAAGCTTTGATCTACCGATCAATAACCGAAGATGTTCTCCTTCAAGTGGCAAAGCATACGGATCTGAAGGATGTGTGGGGTACACTCAAGGTTCGATATTTGGGAGCCGATAGGGTTCAAAAGGCATGTTTGCAAACGCTTAGGAACGAAGTGTAATTGTTGAAGATGAAAGAAGACGAGTGCATTGACGACTTTGCCGGTATGCTAAGCGAGGTACAATTGAGGTACAAGAGTATTCGATCTTCGCTTGATGATGAGGTACCTATGAGACAATTCTTAAATTCCATGCTGGAAAAATATTTACCAATAGTCGCTTCAAACTAACAATACTCAGAGATTGAGACAATATATTTTGAAGAAGCGAGGGACGACTAAAAGCTTATGAGGAGTGAGTAAAACCCGGAGACACAACCGAGGATACACACGGTAAGTTATTGTTTACTCGTAACAATGAACAATTTACCAAGGAACGATAGTGATTATCATCCACAAGGCCATGAAGGTTTTGGATGGGTTAACCGTGATGGTAGAGGTCGTGATAGGGGCCACCAAGGGAGGAGGTAGCTAACTTGGCTCAAGAGGATGAGTTATCATTTCTTTGATGAGGTAACGGGTCCATATTAAGATTAAGGGTGTGAATGAAGGCTTTAATATTGATAGTTAACATGTGAAAATGGGTTAGTGTGAACAACTGAGAAGTGCAAGGACTAAACCATGGGAAACAATTTAGTTTGTGTCAAGATAAATGTGAAGTTTATTTGTATGTTTATGGGTTTGTTAGTTTTCCTAGTTATGTGGAATTAGAGTTTGAATAGGTAGCTTATTATTCAAGTAATTGGTAGTATAAATAGATGAGTTAGAGATCTTTGTATGTGTGGTCTGTCATTATTAACAAAGTGTCGTGATCTTATGATTGGTCCCAAACAAGTTGTGTTTTACCGTTTAGCCTTCCTATTGTATCTTCAAGTAGGAAGTCTTCAAACCTTGTAACGAATCGAATATAATCATTCCATGAAATTTTTTTGATCGAAACCCCTCTAGTTCAATTGTAAAGCGGTTCCCTATAAATGCAGAGCTGCATATCTCAGCTTCAATTGTTCTAGTGTTTCGTCGACCATGAAAAACTTATCACAACAATACAACCACCCCTCAACGTTCACCGTTAAATTTGGGAATTTTAGTTTGAAAAATCAAATACTGCTCTTGTTTGCTCGTGTTTCAATTGTTGTCTCTATACGTGTTTCTTGATTCATATAATGATTTTTTATACTTAATGCATGAATGTTGCGAATTACCCCATTCTATATCTATCTTATTCGGGCCATTTCTGATAATCTTTTTCCCGATGCTGCCCTATTTCTTCGAGTGATTTCTTAGTTTTCTCCGCCATTGATTCCCACTTACTCAAATCCTTTTCATGTTCCTTGATTACTGTTAAGGTGGTTATACGGCTATTAAGAGTATAATAGAATCAAGAATCAAACAGCAAAAGCGGTTGTTGACTATTGTTGACTAGTCAACGTTGACCGGATTAACCGGCATGGTTAACAGTAAATTCTGATGATGATGCTGACTGGATCAGTTGCGGCCGGACAGATCTTGTACAACCCACAAAACTCACACACAAATAATAAAAAAAAGCCTAAGAAAATAACATAAGAATTCAACGTGGTTTAGTCGGTGCGACTAGGTTGTAACTAGTAGAATATTTTATTGAGGTGTTGAGGAAATTACAATTATAATGCATATATTTATAGGGGAATATTAGGGTTAAACCCCTTGCAAACTTTCCTAATAAACCAAAACTTGTGGAGAAAGAAAAACAGTTGGATGCTTATCTTTGATAACTGCCAAATTTGGCTCCTGCTAGGGGCCGGCTGCCCAACTACACACGAAGCCTCCACCACCCAACAATTACCTTTTTCCATTTCTTCATTGCGAGTGTTAATCGCCATTCACGTTCTTTTCGATGGTCGTCATAGTACCACCTTAGTGCTGCCTGTAAAAAAAAATTTCTTATGGGGATAGATATGCATCAAATTATACATCTTTTACATGCATAGTTATCTACGTATCCAGTTGATTCAGAAGCAATCACATCATAAAACATACTTAATTGCTTCCTTTTTGAAATTTGCTAGTCAATTGACCTCCCGTGCATAAAGGAACGAAAAGTCAAGGAAAAGTGAACAATGTGTGAAAGTCAAAGGAAAGGCATGCCCATGCTTACCTATCATAACATGAGGAATTTTATTCGTATTCGGGTGCGGGTTTTGTCTTAAGATGAGTCGCGGGATAAGACGATCGAGTCATGGGCCGAGGGTGGGCTCGAGTGGGCATAGGGGTGGAAGGGAGCCTCCTTAGCCAAGCCTTCCCCTTCCCCATCGTCATTTTCATCTTCATCTTCCCCACACTTCTAGAGAGAGAAAGTGAAAGTTTTACTCCAAGATCGTTCCATTAATCATCTCCACTGATAGGAAGAAACTTTGCTGAAGAAACGAGCTGAGTTAAGGTAAAGAACTCGTCTAAATTATCTGTTTTAGGGTTTTTGGGTAAATATGGGTAAAAACGAGTTTGATCCAAAAATATTTGATTTTTACGTGTGTTTAAGTCTAAAAACCATGGATTAAGCTTCAAGGATAAGAATAGAACAGTTTGAACGTAAAAAGTTAGGGTTTTGGATCGAAAACGACAGATTTGGCCAAGAACCGTATGAATGGTCCGAAAAGTGGTTGAAGGGATCGAAATGTGTTTTCGACCGAAAAGGTTTTCGGTCGAAATGAGGAACATTGCGTTCCAATCGAAAAGCTACTCGGACGGAAAGGTTTTCGGACGAAATAGTTTTTGGGCGAAATGGTTTTCGGATGAAAGACATTTCGGGCGAGAGAGATTTCGACCAAAAGGGATTTCGGTCGAAAAGTGAATTTCGACGGAAGAGTTTTTGACCAACTCGGATTTTAGGCGAATCGTTTTTGTTGTATCGTGAAGTTAACACATTTCGTTTGTAACCGTTATAGCAGATCGCCTAGCACCATATTGAGTCATACTGATGCAGATTACGGAAACAATCAAATGGCTCACAGGTGTAATGATTATTCATATGTCTCAAAGAACCAAATGGTCCAAGAACAAAGTTCTTTTTTTCTGTTCAACTCAAAAACTGCCTAACAATAAACCTAACATCCCCTTTTTATAGCTAGGGAATCATAATTTAACTAAGAAACAATTAAAATACACTAGGAAATTAAAATTTAAATAAATAATAAAAGATAGCTTGAAATTTAAATAAATAATAAAAGATAGCTTAAAACACGTCGATATTTTCCATGTTTATCAACTGGCTCGCTAGGCCCATACCCATGCAATACATCTAACCCATTCTTGTTAATTTCTTAAGGCCCATTATTGTTGATTAAAGCCTCACTAATTTTTTGTTTATCCTTTTCCATAGGCCCAATAGCAAGCTTCATATGGTTACCTCCTTGGTGTGGCACACTTTCATTACCCAGTTGTGTATGCCAAGAAATCAAAATCGGTGGATTTTGAATTTGAATGTCCTCCTGATTTGAGGATTAAAAAATCATCACCGACTTAAATTTTATTATCCCGTTATTTTTGGATTCCCCCATTTGATGTGTTTCTTTGATTAGAAGATCAATAATAATTGAGGAATTATTCAAACTTTCCATACTAACCTACGAGATTTGAGGTGACGCCAAGGACATTGCACGACAACCCTTATCCACTATATCCACACCATTGGTAACCGTATATTCGTCTTTCAAATATTCATCACAAATACCGGTATACTTTTCGCATATTCTTTTCTTGCCTCCTCTCCGTCATTATGTCTGTCGTCTTCTCCATCATCACTTTCGTCCCCGTAGTCATCATATATAGGAGGCGAATAAAAAATAATGTCGCCATTGGTAGGATGCTCCTCATCCCTAGTGAACTCATCCCCGACGAATCCTTCCGGTTCCCATGTCGACGATGCCACACGATCTTGGACCCGTTGCTTGAGTCGCTAGATCTCTTGTTGTAACTCGAGGTTTCGCACTCGTCGCCGGAGTTTCTTGATCTCAAAATCATGTGGATCATGGTTTCCGATCTCGTTGCCTCTTCCAGCGGATCTACAATCACAGTTGAATCGATCTGCGTGAGCACGTGAATCACCAATGCTCTTGTCGATGACTCGGTCGGCAACTCTTTGAACAAGAAAACACTCGCCTCCACGTAGAGACATTTGATAAACCAAAAGCTCTGATACCAAATGTTACAGATTATGAAAGTAATCAAATGGCTCACAAGTCTAATGAATATCCATATGTCTCAAAGAATCAAATGGTTCAAGAACAAAGTTCTTTTTTTCTATTCAACTCAAAAATTGCCTAACAATAAACCTAACATCCCCTATTTATAGTTAGGGAATCATAATTTAGTTAAGAAACAATTAAAATAAACTGGGAAATTAAAATTTAAATAAATAATAAAAGATATTCTCAATCTTGAATTCAAACAAGCTATCTTGTTCCACACTCCAAGGTTTCTTTCTCGCAGGTCGCCGTTTGGGTCGAGTCAGATGCTCCCGCCTCATATGATGTGGGGACGGAAGCAATCAAATGACTCAAGAAACAAATGATGATAGTTGTCACACCCTCAAATTTCCACGACGGAGTTTTATCGTTGGGCGTGACGTCACAGGATCAAAGTCGCCGGTTATATTGAACGACCTCTATATGCATTTCAAAATACGTTTTAAAACCATTCAACACAACCAATGTTTAACAAGTTTCAAGTTTGCGGAAGTAAAAGAGTTGCGGAAACGGAAATAGTTTAACAAATCACATGACAATAATAAAGTTTTCAAAAAGCGAAAAATAGTCTCAAAGATGTAAATTCCAAAAGACTCAATGCTCATAACGTGCACCCTATCCTTAGTATGCCGGCTAACGACCTGAGAAAACATGTTTAAAAGGTCAACATATTGTTGGTAAGTTCACAGGTTTAAAGTAGTAAATAAGTAGTTTTATAATATCCGGACCACATATATTACATATTCATCTTATTGCGTGCACATAATGTATGTGATACTATAAGTGCATCGAAACCGAAGCTGACAGTATGTTGAAATGCCTCAAGCCACCCTGGCATGTTTAGGTCAATGTCGCACCCATTTTGACCTCCAGTCAAAGTTGGTACGACGGATGGGGCTTGTCGACCCCAATAGTACTATCCAAGATTACCTCGCTGTTGAGAACGTTATTAACGGTACGATAAAGTAAGGACTTTTATGAAGTATGTTTCACTTAAGTATTCACAAGAGATTAGTTATGTATATGTGTCCAAACGAAAAGTATAAGTTGAGCATGTTTCTTTCCCAAACGAAAAAGTATTTAAAAGTGGGGCCGTAAGACTCACCTATGATCAGATGAGTGGGATGCAAATGTGTATACTTAGCAAGTCCGAAAGGTATCCTAACCGAGACCTATTACATAAAAGTCCATGAGTTCCAATGTGTGTTGGATTCCTAGAATCCGTTGTATCCAAACAACTTCCCAAGTTATTATGTTTAAAAACGTGTGTTGACTAAAGTTGACCATGTTGACTTAAGTTGACCAAGTTGACTTAGGTTGACTCGACGACCCGTTGGTGACTTAGTATGCAAAAATAAAATATAATATATATTTATATCGCATGTAGACAAAGGTGGAAATCATTTGTGTAATAACACGTCTTTCCGTATCATAATATATATAATTATACAAAATATATATTAACAAGCGAAAACGCAAGATCCTAAAAATCAAATAAATATTATGAAATCACAAAATGAACAAAGGTGGAAGCCATTTGTGTCATAACACATATTTCCGACTTGCAACATAAATATTTATTATAAAAATATATATATTAATAATATGAACACATATGATTCTAACAATCAAATAAGTATTATGATTCATCCCAAATGTTTAGACGAGTTCTAAATAATACAAATAACAATTTAGAATTCTCAAAGCGTTCTTAAAAATCAAAACACAATTGTTGAGAAAAAAAATAAATATAGTTTTTCGTATTAAAATTCGTATGGTTTTTCTTGAGAATCAAAACAACCAATGACATCCAAATTATCTAAATTCTAAGACAACATTTATACGAGTGTTCTCAAGACACTAATACCACAGTAATCCATATACGATTCCAACTACAAAGTATGATTCAATAAGGTTTCCCTTTAAGAAAATAATCATAAAATAAATCTAACCATTACACCAACAACATACACCTTTATGTTTTATATGTTTAGTATATAATCAAAGATTTCATTTGGTAAAATGAGTTTTACTTGCAAGGATTGTGTTTGGATACATGATTATAATAGAATCATATGAAAGAGAAATGTTTCTAAATGAAAAGTATTTATAAAAACTACCTCCTTTGAAGATGAGTTTTGAAGATGATGATTGAATGATGCTTGCTACCACTATTCCTTGCCTTAGAATCACCAAAGAGAGGTTTGATTTGAGAAGATTGAGACAAGAAGATTAAGAAAATGGATTGGTGTGGGGGTGTGGGTAGTGGCGACGACAAAGGGGATGGGTGGGGTTTGGGATTTGTTGTGTTGTCTCACTAGTTCTTGTATTATTACAAAAATAATTAAAATGGTGATTAACAGAAAGTTTAATGGGTATTGATGTGCATTAAGATCAAATTGTTTCAAAATTTGAATTTGAAGTTGGAAGAGGGGAGGGGGGTTACGAAATAGGAGAGGGAGGGGGAGAGTGAATCTTTACTATTAATTATAAAAATAATATAAAAGTCTACTACCTTCCATCCTTGTATAAAACTTTTAAATAATTGATAATATTTAGTTTTAAAATAAAATACATGATTTTGTTTACTGAATAATTTATTTTAGTTAAGATGGAACAATGATTCCCTTGCAAATTTTTATGTTTCAAGGTGTATATCGCGTGTAATTCCTGACTGCGTTTCAGATAAAACCTTTCAGAAAAATTCCATAATATTAAATGTAGACACGAAATAATAAATCGCAGTATTACGTATAAAAATTAAGCTCCAATTATATGTCGGGGTGTTAGTTTATTAATTCACCAACGTTCGTGAAACAAGACGCGTGTACGATTCGATAATTCACCGAATTATCAATGCATGAAATGTTTGTGTTGGACTTTGCTAAGTAATAAATGCACTTAATTAATTATAACTAAGCGTGATACACGTGTAACGTTATGATCACATAAGTTCCGGTGCATTAGTAACCTTAATTTTTGTCGAGTGTCATATCATCCCCTAGTTGAAAAGAATTTCATCCTGAAATTCAACTTCTGTTGTTCGTGCTTGGTGCTGTCTCAAACAGATATAGGTATTTGCGCTTCATTTGATCTTCCAGTTCCCACGTGAACTCGGGTCCACGTCTAGAGTTCCAGCAAACTTTAACGATGGGAATACGACTGTGTTTAAGTTATTTGACCTCTGGTCCATGATTTCTACCGGTTCGTCAACGAAATGCAGTTGATCATCGATTTGTATCTCGTCCAGAGGTATGACAAGTGTCTCTTCTGACAAACACTTCTTTAGATTAGATACGTGGAAGACGTCGTGTGCACTACTAAGTTCTTCTGCAAGTTTAAGTTTGTAAGCCACGGGACCGATTCTTTTTAGAATCTCAAAGGGTCCAATGTAGCGAGGGTTTAACTTTCCTCGCTTGCCAAAACAAATTACGCCTTTCCAAGGCGATACTTTCAATAGAACTTTGTCCCCTACTTGAAATTCCAGGGGTTTGCGTCTCATGCCAGCATAGCTTTTCTGACGGTCACTCGCTGCGACCAAGCGGTTTCTGATTTGCATAATTTTCTCAGTTAATTCGTGCACAAGCTCGGGGACAGTGAGTTGACTATCACCCACTTCTACCCAAAAAATTAGAGATCGGCACTTGTATCCATACAATGCTTCGAATGGTGCAACTCCAATGCTCGAGTGCTAACTGTTATTGTAGGAAAACTCGACCAAAGGCAAGTGAGTCTCCCAGCTGTTACCAAAGTTGACTACGCAAGCTCTTAACATATCCTCGAGTGTCTGGATAGTTCGCTCACTTTGGATATCGGTTTGAGGATGGTATGCGGTACTCATAGCCAAACGTGTACCCAATGCTTCTTGTAGCGATCGCCAGAATCGGGATGTGAAATGACTATCTTTATCTGAGATGATGGAGATCGGCACCCCGTTCCTAGAGACTACCTCTTTCAGGTAAATCCTAGTTAGTCTCTCCACCTTATTGTTCTCCTTGATGGGGAGAAAGTGCACGGATTTTGTCAAGTGATCAACAATCACCCAAATTGTATCGCATCTGCTAGGGGTTTTTGGTAACTTTGTGATGAAATCCATGGATATTTTTTCCCATTTCTACTGGGGTATCTCAGGTTGTTGAAGTAGAACAAACGGTTTCTGGTATTCGACTTTAACCTTTGAACAGGTCAAAAATTTACCGACGTAGGTGGCGATATCGGCTTTCATGTTGGGAAACCGGTAGAGTGCCTTGTGGTGATGATACATATTGTCGGAACCTGGGTGAACCGAATACCTAGACTTATGTGCTTCATCCATCACTAAGTCTCTTAAATTTTCATAGCTCGGTACCCAAAGTCGATCCATGAAGTAGTGTATTCCATCGGTTTTGACCTCAAATTGTTTATCCATACCTCTCAAGGAATCCTGCTTCACATTCTCCTCTTTAAGAGCTTCGAGTTAAGCGTCTCGAATTCGGGTGGGCAATTCAGTGTGAATTGTTAGTTGTAATGCTCGTACTCGTTTTGTTTTCGACTGTTCTTTATGACTTAATGCGTCTGCTACTACGTTCACCTTTCCTGGGTGGTACTTGATTGCACATTCGTAGTTATTCAGTAATTCGACCCATCGACATTGTCTCATATTCAACTCTTTTTGGACGAAGATGTGCTGAAGACTCTTATGATCGGTGTAGACCGTACATTTCGTACCATACAGATAGTGTCTCCAGATCTTGAGTGCAAAAACTACAGCTCCCAGTTCTAGGTCGTGGGTGGTGTAGTCTTCTCATGCACCTTAAGTTTCCGCGAAGCATATGCGATGACCTTATCTTGTTACATTAGAACGAATCCGAGTCCTTGATGTGAAGCATCACAGTATACCACGAAGTCCTCGGATCCCTCGGGTAATGATAATATTGGTGCGCAACAAAGTTTCTGTTTTAATAGTTGAAATGCTTCCTCCTGCTTCTCACTCCAATCATACTTCTTGTCCTTGTGAGTCAAAGCGGTGAGTGGTTGCGCGATTTTGGAGAAGTTCTCGATAAACCGGCGGTAATATCCCGCCAATCCAAGGAATTGTCGCACCTCAGTTGGAGTCTTAGGTGCCTCCCAATTTTTGATGGCTTCATATTTGGATGGGACTACATGAATTCCCTCCTCATTAACCACATGTCCTAGAAATTGGGCTTCACGAATCCAGAATTCATATTTGGAGAACTTTGCGTATAACCTTTCATCCTTTATTAACTCTAGTATCTGTTTCAAATGTTCCTCATGCTCATCCTTAGTCTTTGAGTATATCAGGATATCATCGATAAACACAACCATGAATTTATCCAGGTTGGGTTTGCACACGCGATTCATAATATCCATAAATACTGCTGGTGTGTTGGTTAACCCGAATGGCATGACTAGAAACTCGTTGTGACCGTAACGATTTCGAAAAGCGGTTTTGGAATATCATCCTTTTGCACCCTCAGTTGGTGGTATCCCGAACGCAAATCGATCTTGGAGTAATAGCTTGATCCTTGTAATTGATCAAATAAATCGTCGATTCGAGGGAGGGGATAACGGTTCTTAACTGTTACCTTGTTTAATTCCCTGTAGTCAATGCACATGCGGAAAGATCCATCTTTATTCTTGACAAATAAAATCGGGCCTTATGAATCCTTTGCCTAATAGTTCCTGAAGTTGGTTGGACAACTCTTGCATTTCAGATGGTGCAAGTCGGTATGGTGCTCTTACAATCGGAGCGACTCCGGGCACGAGATCAATTCGGAATTCAGCCTGTCGTGGCGGCGAAACTCCGGGTAGATCTTCGAGAAAAAACTTCGGGGAAATCTCGGACTACTGGGATGTCTTCGATTTTCTTCTCTTCGGTGTGCTTCTCGGTGATGAGTGCTAGGATCACGGTATGACCCTTACACAAGCCCTTGTGAGCTTTCATACATGAAATGATGTTCAAGGTTGCACCACTCTTTTCTCCTTGAATTGACAAAGTCTCTCCACTCGAGAGTGGAATGCGAACGATCTTCTCATAGCATACAATCTCTGCATGGTTCTTGAATAACCAGTCCATTCCAATGACTATGTCGAAACTACCAAGTGTTACCGGCAAAGGTTGACGTTGAATTTATGACTTGCCATCTCCAAGACACAGTCTTGAATTACATGCTCAGTTTCGATTAGTTACCATTAGCTAACTCTATCGTGTACTTTGTGTCTAGTGTAATCGGTGTGATATCAAGTAATTGGCTAAACTCGGTAGATACAAAACTTTTATTGGCACCGGTGTCAAATAATACAGAAGCATAGCAATTGTTTAGAAGAAACGTACCGGTTACAGTGTTTGGGCCTTGCCTTGCTTCACCCGATCCAATCACGAATGCTCTCCCACCGGCGTTGTTGCCTCCAGTCTTCCTTAGATGTGGGAAACCCTTCCGAAAGTGACTAGAATTACCGCACTCGAAGCAACCGCGTGGAGCTTCATTGTTATTGGCTCGGAGATCCACTTTGTAATCTTTTGCGGCATGCCCGAGTTTCTTGCATCGCTGACACCTGAAACTTTCACATCTCCCATTGTGAGGGTAGCCACACCTGTTACACTTAGGATTTTTCCCGGCATAAGTACCATTTCCTTTCTGATCAGGTTGAGTTGCTGTAAAAGCCCGAACTAGTTCTTGTATTTCGCTGGGGGTGGTGGCGGTGGGGTGTAAGTCTTAACGGGTGTATGATCCCACTTGTGTTTGGGGTCAACGCCCCTTACTACTGCCCATTTCTTGGGTAACGTACCATGTGTGACGGCTTGGTCAGTAAGTTGATGAGCAAGTCTCACCACAGGTTGAATTGTGGTTGGCCAGCTGAAGTCACTACACTTTGAATTTATGGTGCCAATCCACCGATGTACCTTTCTTCTTGTATTATGGGGTGACCATGTGAGGACATAATCTGGCCAACCCATGAAACCTGGTAGTGTAACCCTCTGTGTCGGAACCTTCCATCTTAAGATTCCAGAACTCAACTTCTAGCTTTTGCAATTCACTACGCGGGCAATACTCATCCCTAAGCATTACCTTGAAATCATCCCTAGGAGTGGCATTAGCAACATCGAGTCCTAATGTTTGTACATGGGTATTCCACCACGTGAGGGCTTGCCCCTCAAGTGTCCCTGATGCATACTTCACCCGATGTTTAGGCGCACTTTTACACATGCTAAAAACAGACTCTACCTTCTCGATACATTGTACCAACCCAACGGCTCCCTTAGAACCGTTGTACGTGTGGGGCTTGTAATTGAGAAAGGCTTTGAACGAACACGGTCGGGAATTGCCACCGGTCCCTAAATTGCATCGATCACAAAGTTTAGGATAATTCACAGATTAGATAGTGGATTCTTAAGAGTACCGTCTTCTTAATGTTCGTAGATGATTCCTTACCTCTATTCACTTCGGATCCGTTATTGCGACTGCTCTCATAAGTTGCAATAGCATCTGCCACACATTGGATTAGCAGTGCCTCGACCTCAGTGGCACTCATTAAGTCGGGGTTCCTTCCTCTACTATGGTTGTTCCTTCTCCTTCCGGACATGTTTCTTTAAACCACAAGGGTAACAATCATGAGAAAAATATGAGTCGTATAATCAACATACATTCTATAAAGTAAACACAAACACATAATCATAATATCACAACAAATGATAAACAAAGCTTGATAAATAAGTTGTAGCGGGTACAAAATACTTTGGGAGCACACGCTTCTCCGAAACATGTCTAGATTCAAAAATGTTGTGTGGCCACAGCCCGGCCACCTAGGCTAATGAAATGCACTCACACTAGTGTCTGATGAACCCGTCATCATAGCAACAATAGTCTCCTCAGCCTTGGTTGCACGCTGTTCAGCAACTTCGACCCTCCTTGTGTGATCGGCCATCTCATTCTTCATCCCCAACACCAGATCCACCGGATTGTTGTGAACGCCATCGATAGCTTGCAAGTTCAACACAGGATGCTGTCCTCTCGGCAAGATCTAGAGACTTATGGAGATGGTAAATCCCGTCCTGTAGGGCGCTGTAGTGTAGTTCATTCTTCTTCGAACGGCAAATCAATGTGGCGAGTACGCGATCGAGTGGAACTCCTAGTGGTGGTAGTTCATGTGACATCGGGGCCTCGCCCGGTCATGATGCAAATGCAATCCCTTCTTGTAGAGCCCACCTCTGGATCATCTCCAGTATGAATGATACATGTCCTCCGAACGCAGGGGGCGCGCAGGCTCTCCAACTGCTGTAGGATCCGGTGCGAACCGCTTGCGGTCCCTCCACTGATAAAAGACAAGTGGATGTTGAGGTTGTTGAGTCGGTGGTGCAGGAGTCACCCTAATTGGTGATGGCGGTGGAGTCCTCGGTGAATACTCCTCGTCGGAAGCGTACACGGGGATGGCAGCTAATATGGTTGACATACCTGTAATACAGGAAATGTTCGAAACACTATGTAACTTTTACATATAAAGTGTGTGAAATGATGTCTAAGTGTGAGACTACGGTTATAGACTAAGTCTACTAAATGCAAACCGGGCATAACGTCACACCCTCAAATTTCCATGGCGGAGGTTTACCGCCGGGCGTGACGTCACAGGATCAAAGTCGCTGGTTATATTGAACGACCTCTATATGCGTTTCAAAATACGTTTAAAAACCATTCAACACAACCAATGTTTAACAAGTTTCAAGTTTGCGGAAGTAAAAGAGTTACGGAAACGGAAATAGTTTAACAAATCACACGACAATAATAAAGTTTTCAAAAAGCCAAAAATAGGTTCAAAGATGTAAATTCCAAAAGACTCCATGCTCATGACGTGCACCCTAACCTTAGTATGCCAGCTAACGACCTGCGAAAACATGCTTAAAAGGTCAACATATGTTGGTGAGTTCATAGGTTTAAAGCAATAAATAAGTAAATTTATAATAACCGGACCACATATATTACATATTCATCTTATTGCGTGCACACAATGTATGTGATACAATAAGTGCATCGAAACCGAAGCTGACAGTATGTTGAAATGCCTCAAGCCACCCTGGCATGTTTAGGTCAATGTCGCACCCGTTTTGACCTCCAGTCAAAATTGGTACGACAGGTGGGGGTTGTCGACCTCAATAGTACTATCCAAGATTACCTCGCTGTTGAGAACGTTATTAACGATACGATAAAGTAAGGACTTTTATGAAGTATGTTTCACTTAAGTATTCACAAAAGTTTAGTTATGTATATGTGTCCAAACGAAAAGTATAAGTTGAGCATGTTTCTTCCCCAAACGAAAAAGTATTTAAAAGTGGGGTGGTGAGACTCACCTGTGATCGGGTGACTGGGATGCAAATGTGCATACTTAGCAAGTCTGAAAGCTATCCTAACCGAGACCTATTACATAAAAGTCCATGAGTTCCAATGTGTGTTGGATTCCTAGAATCCGTTGTATCCAAACAACTTCCCAGGTTATTATATTTAAAAACGTGTGTTGACTAAAGTTGACCATGTTGACCATGTTGACTTAAGTTGACCAAGTTGACTTAGGTTGATCAAGTTGACTTAGGTTGACCAAGTTGACTTAGGTTGACTCGTAAACCCGTTGGTGACTTGGTATGTAAAAATAAAATATAATATATATTTGTATCGCATGTAGACCAAGGTGGAAATCATTTGTGTAATAACACGTCTTTTCGAATCATAACATATATATTTATACAAAATATATATTAACAAGCGAACACGCAAGATCCTAAAAATCAAATAAATATTATGAAATCACAAAATGAACAAAGGTGAAAGTCATTTGTGTCATAACATCTTTCTGACTTGCAGCTTATATAGTTATTATAAAAATATATATTAATAAAGTGAACATGTATGATTTTAACAATCAAATAAGTATTATGAATTCATAAAATGAATTCATCCCAAATGTTTTGACGAGTTCTAAATAATACAAATAACAATTTAGAATACTCAAAGCATTCCTATAAATCAAAACACAATTGTTGAGAAAAAATAAATAAATATAGTTTTTCCTATTAAAATTCTTACGGTTTTTCTTAAGAATCAGAACAACCAATGACATCCAAATTATCTAAATTCTAATACAACATTTATACGAGTGTTCTCAAGACACTAATACCACAATAATCCATATACGATTCCAACTACAAAATATTATTCAATAAGGTTTCCATTTGAGAAAATAATCATACAATAAATCTAATCATAACAACATACACATTTATGTTTTATATGTTTAGTATATAATCAAAGATTTCATTTGTAAAATGAGTTTTACTTGCAAGGATTGTGTTTGGATACATGATTATAATAGAATCATATGAAAGAGAAATGTTTTTAAATGAAAAGTATTTATAAAAACTACCTCCTTTGAAGATGAGTTTTGAAGATGATGATTGAATGACACTTGCTACCACTATTCCTTGCCTTAGAATCACCAAAGAGAGGTTTGATTTGAGAAGATTGAGACAAGAAGATCAAGAAAATGGAATGGTGTGGGGGTGTGGGTAGTGGCGACGGCAAAGGGGAGGGGTGGGGGTTTGAGATTTGTTGTTTTGTCTCACTAATTCTTGTATTATTACAAAAATAATTAAAATGGTGATTAATGGAAAGTTTAATGGGTATTTATGTGCAATAAGATCAAATGGTTTCAAATTTTGAATTTAAAGTTGGGAGAGGGGAGGGGGTTACGAAATGGGAGAGGGAGGGAGAGAGTGGATCTTTGCTATTAATTATAAAAATAATACAAAATTCTCCTACCTTCCATTCTTGTATAAAACTTTTAAATAGTTGAGAATATTTAGTTTTAAATTAAAATACATGCTTTTGTTTATTGAATAATTTATTTAAGTTAAGATGCAACAATGATTCCCTTGCAATTTTTTATGTTTCAAGTTGTATATCGCGTGTAATTCCTAGCTGCGTTTCGGATAAAACATTTTTGAAAAATTCCAGAAAATTAAATATAGACACGAAATAATAAATCACAGTATTACGTATAAAAATTAAGCTCCAAATATATGTCGGAGTGTTAGTTTATTAATTCACCAACGTTCGTGAGACAAGACGCGTGTATGATCCGATAATTCACCGAATTATCAATGCATGAAATGTTTGTGTCGGACTTTTCTAAGTAATAAATGTACTTAAAATAATTATAACTACGCGTAATACACGTGTAACGTTATGATCACATAAGTTCCGGTGGATTAGTAAGTTGAATTTTTTCCGGGTGGTGTGCCATCACTTATACATGTTTTGCATACATAATAATCCTCATATTATGGCACTAATTGAATAATAACCTTGCAATTGATACTTAAAACGTTTATATTTTATAATTGCAGGTTATTCGGTGTTTTAAATATAAACGAAGACAAAACCAATAAAAAACACCAAGAAACCAAGCTTCTAGAAGGATCATTCCCGAGCTTTGACCCCCAAGAAGTCAACAAAGGTCAACAAAAGTCAAGCAGCAGCTAAAAGACGAAAGTGGGCAGCAAGGAGGGAAATCACGGCCGTGCATCCCAATGCACGGGCGTGCATTTGCCCTCCTTGCTCCACACGGCTCCCAGTACACTGCCACTTGTTCCCTATGATTCCCTAGGTGTTTGCACGTCCGTGCAATCCAATGCATGATCGTTCATTGCTCATTCTGAGGCCTATAAATAGGAGGCTTGAGTTCTTCATTCCACATACCTCAAGAACCATCAATAAACTATCCAGAGAGAGAGAATTTCATAGTTAGAGTAGAGAGTACAGAGTAGAGAGGCTCCTCCTCTTTGTCCGCAATAAGGGAGCCTACGAAACTCAGCGTTACGCTTGTTAGTGTGGCCATTCGTGGCTAAACATCTTTGTATTTCTAGGGTGAAGATGAAGTTTGGTGTATGTTAATGTTTAACGTATTAATCTAGTGGTATGTTTTTGTATTTAATTATTCGCTCTTAAAACCACCTTCTAGGTGGGCTTTTTATTATTATCAAAATCTTTCTTTACACTTGTGAGCGTTCTTGATTTTAAAGAGTAAGACCGTAAAACCTTTTTAATCAAACTTCTCTTGATGCTTGTACGTCTTTATACAAGTGGATCTTGATAAGCCAAGGCTTGGTTAATATTTATAAGGTCGTACGTCTTTATAGGAACTTGTTATGACACCAAGAATTGGTGTACTCATGTTGGGAATGACTTGTCTTTATACATGGTCCCATTGTTACACCGCCTCTCGGTGAGCAAAGTCTAATCACCTTTTTAATAATAATAATTAAGCATTTAAGTTCGATGTCCTAAACCAACTTGGAGATAGCATCCAAAGAGTTGAGGGTAACTTTGTCCCTAGCTTGGAATCATTACCATTTTATTATTAAAGATTATAATTCGTGAATCAAATATTGTGAGAATGAGGCTCTAGCGGTGTACCGTTCCCATGTTTGTAGTAGTCATACCACCGGATTAGTCAACTTAACATTAACATATACCAAGCGGATTCGAAACCCAAAGCAATACTCTTCATGACCTGATCATTTCTGAGATATTTACTATTCTACTATTTACATTCCTATTACACACATCACGCATGTTTTTACTTTTCTGTTATTTACTTTACCGTCATTTACTTTTCTGCTTCACAAGCACACAAAACTCACTCACTAATTAAACCGGCTAAACGATAACAAAAGTTGAGTATTGGAACTCGACCGTGTCCATTGGTTCGATACTTGGTTCTTACCTAAACTATATTACGCTGCGATAGGTATACTTGCCTATTGTGTGTGTTTTAAGTTTGAGTGTTTATCATTTAAAAATTTAAAATCTGATCTCGTGAAACCTTAATATAAAAAATCTTTTTATAACTTAATCACGTGCACACAGCCATCAAGTTTTTTTGCGCCGCTGCCGGGGACATATTATATATATATATATATATATATATATATATATATATATATATATATTGTATAACTACACGAAAAACACGCTATCAAGTTTTTGGCGCCGTTGCCGGGGACACGGTGATTTAAAAAAAATTTGAGTTAACGGATTAACCTTATCATTTTCCATCTGTTTTTCTGTTACGTTTTGTTGCAGGTAGTGTATGATCCATAACTCCACTACTGGTTTATATCAACCTTTAGCAGAGTTTGAAAGATTCTTTCACCGCCGAATACGAGAAAACCGTGCTAGAAAAATGGCCGTAGAAAATCGCACTATTTCCGACTTTGCAAGACCGTCACTTAAGGCTTTGGGGTCTAGTATCACAAGACCTACGGTTGATGCTAACAACTTTGAGATCAAATTGCATGTCATTCACATGATCCAATCATCATGCACTTTCCATGGATTACTAGATGAGGATCCACATGCCCACATTGCAAATTTCCTCGAAATTTGTGACACCTTCAAACTAAACAGAGTTTCAAATGACGCAATTCGCTTCCGAATGTTTCCCTTATCCTTAAGGGAACGAGCAAAGGCATGGCTAAACTCCCTTCCTACCGGGTCAATCACTACATGGGATGATTTTGCTCAGAAATTCGTGTAAAAATAGTTCCCGCCAACAAAAACTGCTATATTGAGAAATGATATTACCAGTTTCACCCAGGAAGATGGTGAATCACTATTGGAGGCATGGGAATGTTTTAAGGACATGCTGAGGAAATACCCTCACCATGGGCTAGAAGTTTGGCTACAAGTATCATCATTTTACAATGGGTTACACAATCAATATCGTCAGACACTCAATGCTATTGCAGGTGGTATTTTTAGAAACAAAAGGCCACAAGAAGCTTACAACCTAATTGAGGAAATAGCTTTGAATAGCTACCAATGGTACAATCCAAGGAGTAACAGGGAACCAGGCAAGAAGTTCACTCCGTCAATGCTGTCACTTCACTTTCTGCTTAATTAGACGCCCTCACCACATGACTCAACCAAATTAGAGAGGGCAAAAAAACCACTGAAACTACTGAAGAAGTAGAAAAGCATCACCATTGATGATGAGAAAGTTGACTTTATCGGTACAAATCGCCCACAGGACAACCCCTATAGTTACACCTACAATCCTGGATGGAGAAACCACCCGAATTTCAGCTGGAAGGATAATAACAACCAAGGACAATCCGGCATCGGACAACAACAACAGTTTCAACAAAGACAATCTCAAAACTACCAGTCTCGTCAACAATTTCAGGGAACTAACAAGCTAAGTAATGGGTTAAGCTTGGAGGACGCGGTAACTAAGTTGATTTCTACAACTGAAAGTCAAGCCCTTCTAGCGGATTCCCGTCACAAACAATATGAGGAGAATTTCAGTTTTCACGAAGCTGAGTTTAGGACGATGAAAGCAACTCTTCAGTCCATTGAGATACAACTAAGGCAGATTGCAAAACTTCTCTCTAAAAGGCAACCAGGATGTCTTCCAAGGAACACTGAACATAATCCAAAAGCAAATGTAAGTGCAATCACTCTCAGAAATAGCAAGGTTTTTCAAGAACCGCCATTACCAGAAGAAGAAGTTCAAACACCAAGGAGGGAAATATTCACTGGAGTACCACTTCGTCTGCCTGTCACAGAATCAACCGCTCAAGAATCACCACCAAAAGTAATTCCATAACCTGCTCCAGTGGACACTCCTAAACACGTTCCGACAAAAGGAGCTTTCAAATCCCACATACCATACTCAGGAATGCTAGTAAAGCAAAGGACTGGCGAACAATACGAGAAATTCATCGTGCTTTTAAGCCAAATTCATGTCAACCTTCCTTTCCTGGATATCATACAACAAATGCCTAAGTACGAACGTTTTTTGAAAGACTTCCTCACTAGCAAAAGAAACATGGAAGAAGCAGTCAAAAAGACTAATCAATGTGTCGGTCTCATTGAAAGATGCTTTCCAAAGAAACTTTCAGATCCCGGAAAGTTTTCTTTACCATGTTCTATCGGACCACTACCGATAACTTTCGCGCTCGCTGATCAAGGAGCAAGTGTGAACGTAATGCCATATAACATGTTTCAAAAACTAAAAATTTGGAATCCGCGACCTGTCAATGCTACTATCGAACTTGCAGATGGTACTATTAAATCACCTATTGGAGTCATTGAGAACTTACTAGTGAAAGATGGTAGGTTTGTCTTCCCTGCCGACTTCATGGTCTTAGAAATAGGGCCCGACTATTCTGTGCGTTTGATTTTGCGTCATCCATTTTTTGCCACTGCCAGAGTTGTCGTTGACATGAATGAAGGAATTCTGACACTTCGTGTCGGAAAACAATCAGTAACTTACAACATCGGAGGAAATGAATGCTTTTCGAATGATCCCTTTGAAATTACTCAGTTCATCGATACCAATCTCGACTACTAACTGAAGAATGCTAAAGAATTCAACAAAGGAAAGAAACCAGACCTTGGTAAAGATTTTGAAAACACAATTGATAACTACTAGGACAAGCTACCAAAGTTGAATGACTTGAATGAAGGAAAAGGAGACACGGGGAGGTCAATAGCCCCCACCCGAAGAAAGACTGATGAAGTACGTACGGGTCTAGCCAACGACCCTTAAATAGATGTGGCGCTTCCGGGAGGCAACCCGATGATCATGAATAAATTGAGATGTTGGTGCATATAGCAGAAATCATGGACCCCAGGTTTGGTTTTCCAAGTTTAAGTTTCTCATAGTTCAGCCCCCATGAATGCCTTCTCGATACTATGACCTTAGTAGCTTAACTACTACCTTTTATTTTCCGTTTCTGTTTTTATGTTTTCTTTGTGTGTAAAATAGCATAGCATCACCATGTAATTTCTCTACTTCTTTGAGTAGTTGCATTCCACCTCTACAAGCTGGGAGTTGAAAAACACATCAAATTTCTTAGAAATTCGATTAAGTCTTTGAAACACAACGTTAACAACAGCAACAAGTTTTGGCCATAGGTTATACACCGAATTGATCGGGGGAGTACCAGTTTCTTTTCCCTTAAAACTTCATGCATTTAAATTCTTACATAGCATTCCATTACATTCATTTATACATTGAGGGCAATGCATAGTTTTAAGTGTGGGGTGGGGAATTAGAGATTCAGGACAAACTTGTAACCTCAAAGCAGTAAAACTTGAAAGTCCCTGTGACGTCTTCTAACGAGCAAGACGATCACAATCACAACGAATTACTCGATGATTCGCATTGAGACGGAAGCCCGAAGTGGATCAAACATAAAACTGAATACAAAACAGAGATGAAATAGAATCGATTCGTATATATAATCGATAACGAACTCGTCATCACAGATTACAATACCGAAGAAGTGTACATCTCTACGTTTAAGCTCCAATTGCAATCCCTAGGTGAGCTCTACCTAGGGATTGTGACTCACTTCACACAGAGAATCACTCCCTCTCTATGTATGCTAACTCTAGCATTTCTTGCCACAAATGAGCACCTTAATGTCCTATTTATAGGCAAACTGAGTCTGCAGGCGAACTTAACAAGTTCGCCCATAACTCTATAGGCGAACTTAGTAAGTTCGCTTGTTATGTTCGCTTGTTAAGTTCGCCTAAACATTCCCTTAGGCGAACTTAACCTGTTCGCTACATATACACTTAGAATTTTTGCTACAGATACAAATTTATGTTCTAACAAAACTAAACTCATGATTTTCTATCCATTTGACTAAAACCTTACTAAAAACCTACTTTTCTTAAAAACCCAAAAAATTTTAAAAATTTTAAACCCTAAAACCCAAATCTCTTTGAGTTCGCGCTTAATTAAATAAAATGAAGATATGGCAAGTAGAAACAAATGGATATTATGCATAACAAATCACTAAACCTTATCCCATCCGTTTCCATGTGAGAATAATCTGAGCCTTTTTCATGAGCATTATTATCATTATTTTTCGCATGCTCTTTCATTTGGTATATTGAGTGTTTTTCGATCGAATCTTATGCATAATTAGAACTTGTGTGACTTATACATATCAAGACCATGAACTAGTAGATGTATGAAAATGATTGAGGCACCTAGGACTTTGTTACCATTTATATATTATCCTTAAACACAAAATCCCAAAAACAATATCCACCTAGATAGCCCTCTGAGCCTTAACCTTTTCTTTTATACTACCCATATTTATCACCAAACCAGCTTTTCATAAACACCGGTTATTGGCTAAATGTCTTCAAGATTGAGAAATATTAGACTATCTTATGTCGTTATTTTAAGTTTACAATCATTGAGGTAATTTGGAAAGAATTTGTTTCACTCGAAGGAATTGGAATATACAAGAAAAAAGTGGATGTATTAGGAGAAAACAGTCGAACAATCTACAAGGAAGATATGGAAAAATTATTTCAAGGAATTTGAGGAAAATAATTATTGAAAAACTAGTCTTGATAATATGTTGTCTAAAAAATAGAAAAATGAGAAAAGAAAAAGAAAGAGAGAAGTTGGTCTTTTACTGGTTAGACCTTAAAGAGCTAGATATGCATTCTTTTGATTTCAATTTGCTTTCTTGTATTCATTTCGCAAAGCCTGAATTATCGCCCGAACTCCGAGAAATTTTTTTCAAAGCAACAAGTGATGTAACAAAATGGTGGCACAAGCAAGAACAACTACCACCATTCTGTGGCTTGTCAAAAAGCGCCGCCAAAAGGTATGGCGAATGTGTGAAGTGTGGCAATCGGAGCCACGATGAAAAGTGTAGCAAG
Source organism: Smallanthus sonchifolius (assembly GCA_023525975.1). Classification (NCBI taxonomy): domain Eukaryota; kingdom Viridiplantae; phylum Streptophyta; class Magnoliopsida; order Asterales; family Asteraceae; genus Smallanthus; species Smallanthus sonchifolius. Next base: position 20,292,730 of record CM042033.1, read on the forward strand.
AATCAAACTTATTCCCAACATGAGCATACGCATCTGATCAAAGTAGATGCTGTTAAGCTAAAAGCCGAAGGTTCCATACGGAAAGGCAGTAATGTGTACTACACAACGAGGGAAGAGTTGAGAAGGATAAGAGATCTCGATCTTGGCAATCTGACCATAAACGAGCCCTCAGATTAGTTATACCCTCATGATCTGAGTACTGTAGAGGGACCCGCTAGTATTTTCTATTTTAAGCCATGAAGCCATAGCTGTGTGTTTCACGTTAGGTGCATCCCTCCTAAAACCCAAAAATATTTTCCTTTTCACCCTTTACTTTTCTTTTAACCACATTACAACCCTTTTTAAATTCCTCTTGATTCATGCATACTACTTAGTTAATTGGTGGAGACTTGATTTGCATACAAGCTTATGACCATTGCATAATTCGATTCGAACTTGAGTGTTCCATCCATACATATATAACCCTAGAGTTGAGTGAACATTGTGTGGAGTGAAGGTTTATGCATAATTGAAGTTCTAGTAGGCATGTCATGGATTCCATCAACATAAATAGAAAAGACCAAAAATATAATAAGCGACTCATGAGTTATCCCAGAGTTTCCTACTACTTGGAGCTCCATTACCTTTTGTAAAGTTTTAGTTATGGGTCTGATCATGCATGAGTTTTCTTGAGGACAAGCAAAGTTTAAGTGTGGGGTGTTATGATGTGCCATCATTTATATGTTTTGCATGCATAATAATCCCCATATTATGGTACTAATTGAATAATAACCTTGCAATTGATACTTAAAACGTTTATATTATATAATTGTAGGTTATTCGGTGTTTTAAAGATAAAAAAGACAAAACCAATCAAAAACACCAAGAAACCAAGCTTCTAGAAGGATCATTCCCGAGCTTTGACCCCCAAGAAGTCAACAAAGGTCAACAAAAGTCAACCAACAGCTAAAAGACAAAAGTGGGCAGTAGGGAGGGAATGCACGGCCGTGCAACCCAATGCACGGGCGTGCATTTTCCCTCCTTGCTCCCCATGGCTCCCAGTACACTGCCACTCGTACCCTATGATTCCCTAGGTGTTTTCACGCCCGTGCAATCCAATGCACCGTCGTGCATTGCTCATTCTGAGGCCTATAAATAGGAGGCTTGAGTTCTTCATTCCACATACCTCAAGAACCATCAATACACTTTCCACAGAGAGAGAACTTCATATTTAGAGTAGAGAGTACAGAGTAGAAAGGTTCATCCTCTTTGTCCGTGATGTAGTGCAAAACACACATCTTTTATCCTATAGTTTTCGTGCGTTTTACTTAGTTTTATATTCGTTTTGAGTCGTTTAAGTATTTATTTGAGTCTATTGTATATTTTCAGGAGCTCGTGTGGAATAGGAAGCTATATCGTGAGGAAAACAAGCACGAGAAGAAAGCCCAAGAATTAAAAGTGAAAAAACTTGGAATTTGGTTCCCTCGCGGTACACGAGGAAGAAGATAGTGAAGATCTCGCGGTACACGTGGAAGTAAAAATCCGACCACGACTATTTTAGCCCTCGCGGTACGCGAGGGGCTGGCTATGATCTCTCGCGATACGTGAGAGACGGGAAATCTGAGAAAAACACCCTATTCGACTTTTAATAGGATTCTAATGCCACAATTTGAGGAGTTTGATTTTCTGTCGTCTTGAGAGAGTCCAAGGGCGATTTTGGGGCTGTGGAAGTCGAATTGAAGCTAAAGGTTGCATCTTTGGATTCCGGGTTCATTGATATAACGTTTTCGGTTTCAAGGTTTAGTCTTTGTTCTTGATTTGGTTGTTTGAACCCATTTTCTTGTTTATTTACTTCTGTTTGGATGTTTTAAACATGATCCTAGGTTAAAACATTTATACTGCCTAGGTCATTAGATGAATACTTCGTAAATTTTAGATTTTTATCGGTTTTGGTTTCAATTGAATGGACTAATGATTTTATAATTAGGCTCTTGATGATAACTGTGATGAATATGCATGCTTTAATCTGATTTGTGTTGATTTCAATTCCGTATGTCAATTGTGGATGTCTTCCGGTTTGATTTACATATCTAGATCGTAATCTGTGTGATTGTGGTCATTTGTGTGGTTTGCTAGACGTAGTAGCCATTTGAATTGGAGTTGATAGTATTTAGATTCGAGTGTTCATCCTATCTCAATACCCGAGAAGTGAGAGATAGTCGAGTAGTCTTCGATATTAGGATCCTGAGTGAAATCTGTCTGAGAGGAAGTTTCCCTTAGTTTGTTCTAGTATTCGTTGCTATCCCGAATCATAGTTGTTATCTTGAGATTACCCCGCGCATTCTTCGAATGTATTGTGGACAGTAAGACTGAAAGGTGATCTGTCTTTTGGGTACATTATCATTGTTGGAGAGACTGAAAGGTAATCCGGCTATCTGGTGAGTTTAGTACACTTTAGGTTCCCTAGTTGGTGACACGCTGAGAGCGATTAGGGATCCACTAGGTTGACTAGAGCTGTTATTGTAGATCCACACGGGTCTTCTATGGATCTAACTTGAGACGTGACGTGTATCAAGCATACGAAGTGCGGAATCTAACGTACGTGAGACCGTGTAAACAAGGCATTCACATAGACTAGAATCAACACAAGATGTAAATAATATTTCCTTCTATTTCCACCAAAACTCAGAGTTTACAGATCTTGAACACAAATTGCAAAAGCTCTTTAAAACTAACATGTAAACTCCTATTTATAGACTTACAGCCGTGCAGGCGAACTTAGCAAGTTCGCCTAAACTAGGCCTAGGCGAACTTTTTAAGTTCGCCTATAACAAAACTTAAGCCAACATTACAAAAAATAAAGACATAGAAGATCAAATCTATTACAAGGCATATTGTCACACATCTATGTCCTAACAGACTCCCCTTGACAATAGCTTGATCATCTGTCTTCATGGTGAGCTCTTCCAAGTCTCTGGTAGTTTACTCCCTGCGCACACTCCATGTTTGATGCAAATCTCCAATACTCTCTTATACTGTAAACACTGCTCACGCCATTCACTTGTAAACATAATCTATTTCCTCTTTAACATGTGCTGGTCTTTCTTTGAGAAGTTAATAAGGTTCATAGCTTCATAGAAACAAGCTATGACCTTATTGTCTTGATCTTCATTCTTAGCCTCTCTAGTGTTCACATCCACATACCACCACTTCATATTACCCTTACAATCTTGTGGTATTTTCTTCAAAGGTATCTTCTTTACAACTTTGACTGGTTTAAACTTGTAACTCCAAATCACTTTACTAGTTTTAGAATCAGTAGTCTTTACTCTCTTGCCTTTCTGCGGTTTCAGCTTATCATATTTCCCTGAACTATCTTCCAATCTAATCAACCTTGCTATAGCATCAGCAACACCATTCTTTGAATTGTTAATTAAGGACATAGTTGCCAAACCATTCAGCTCACATCTAGGCAAAGTATTAAAATACCTAAGTCTTTGTTTCATATATTGAACACCATCAGATCTCTTTAAGGCAAACAGATTGATTTTCTGCATCAAAGAACCAACTGATAATTCTACCAACACATCTTTCCTTATTTACATATTTTTCCTTCAGAACAGGTGGTGATGGTGACTTGGGTAACACTTTCTTCTAGCTTTTCACCATCTCTAACCATTTTTCTTTCGTCATACCTGTATCCCTATACATCACAGGTTCTTCAGTAGTATTTGACTGAGCATAATCTGAGTTAGGATCAGGCATTGTGACATCTTCAGCAGAGTCCATAGAGTAAGTCATTCCATCAGAAGTTACTTCAGGAATAACATCATCTAGGATGAAGTCAAAAGGCACATTAAGACCATCACAGCCTTCATACATCAAACTTGTTTTATCTTTGGTAATCTCCACTTCTAGTATCTCACCTTCTTCTATTTCTGAGTCATTTTCTTCATATTATAAGTCATCAAACAACTCATCTATATCATCTAAGCAGCCTATCTTTTCAGCTTCATCAAGATCGGAATCATCTTTAAAGAATTCTAGAAGCAAAACCTCTTCATTCTCTCCTATATCTTTTTCACCAGAAGCTTCAACCTGATTTGAAGTAGACTCCCCCTGAAATTGAGATATCGGAGCAGCGTCAGTGTATTGATGATCACCCTTGTTTCCACTGGGATCATTATCTTCATTTTCATTTCTTTGAACTGCCTCTGTATGACAAGCATCTTTAATTACTACAGGCATCTCCCCCTGAGCGTCAATACGCTCTATCAATTGTGATACAAGAATCTGCATCTCAGAGATCTGCTTATTTTGAGATTGAAGAGTTTGTTCTCTCTGAAAATCATTCGCTCTTTATACATCTACTTGACCTTAAAGACCCACAACTTGAGCTTCTAGGCAAGAGACCTTTCCTTGTAGAGCAACAATTTTAGCATCCTTCGAGGAACTAGACGGACCAGCTTGAGAAGAAGTAGGCGGAGGAACTGGAGCAGGAGTACCTTTGGGTGAAGTAGTCTGAGAAGGATTTGGAGATATAAGCAAATAATCCACAAAATCCAAGTCATCAGCTACTCGAGCAGTTGCATCAGCAGTCTTGGAAACAGACAATAGCTTCTGTGACTTCAGAGTAGGAACATAATCATAATCGGAAGACGATTCATCTCTTAACGATCTTTTTCCAAGTGTTGTTCCAGGAGGAAGACCCCGTACAGACTTGCATCTTCGTTTAGTAGCAACAGACTTTAATCTTTTACTAGCATCTGCTATTGGTATACTAGCAAGTTTGTCATAATGATCTGGACCAAAATCCTGTGTAGCTTGAGAATCAGAATCAGCATCAGTAGCTTTTTCAGATGAGCTTGTGCTAGTATCACTAACTTTTCCTTCTTGATTATCTTGTGCTCCTTCATTCACATTCTCATTTTCAACATTCTGAACTTCCTCATGAACCTCCAAATTAGGTTCTATCACATTATCTTGAGCAGCATCTTGAACTTGTACATCAAGTTGTTCTGGTTGTACTTCAGGTGCAGCTTGTTGTGGTTGAGGTTGCTATGGAGCTTGCGGTTTTTGTTGTTATTGAATCTCCTTTGGATGTATCCAATTATCATTTGGAGGAGCAATATAATCAGGATTAATAATATGTCCAAACAAAGGAGTTGGAACAGGTATCTAGGCTGGATTTTGCTGCTTGATGTTGTTACAATCAGTGAAAATCCTTTTCGTCATTGGAGTGAGTGTAAGACGCTTGTTTCCACTGGAATCATTATCTTCAATTTCATTTCAATGAACTGCCTCTGTATGACAAGCATCTTTAATTACTACAGGCATCTCCCCCTGAGCGTCAATACGCTCTATCAATTGTGATACAAGAATCTGTAGCTCGGAGATCTGCTTATTTTGAGATTGAAGGGTTTGTTCTCTCTGAAAATCATTCACTCTTAATACATCTACTTGACCTTGAAGACCCACAACTTAAGCTTCTAGGAAAGAGACCTTTCCTTGTAGAGAAGCAATTTTAGCATCCTTCGAGGAACTAGACGAACCAGTTTGAGAAGAAGTAGGCGGAGGAACTGGAGCAGGAGTACCTTGGGGTGAAGTAGTCTGAGACGGATTTGGAGATATAAGCAAATAATCCACAAAATCCAAGTCATCAGCTACTCGAGCAGTTGCAGCAGCAGTCTTGGAAACAGACAATAGCTTCTATGACTTCAGAGTAGGAACATAATCAGAATCGGAAGACGATTCATCTCTTAACGATCTTTTGCCAAGTGTTGTTCCAGGAGGAAGACCCCGTACAGACTTGCATCTTCGTTTAGTAGCAACAGACTTTAATCTTTTACCAGCATTTGCTACTGGTATACTAGCAAGTTTATCATAATGATCTAGACCAAAATCCTGTGTAGCTTCAGAATCAGAATCAGCATCAGTAGCTTTTTCAAATGAGCTTGTGCTAGTATCACTAACTTGTCCTTCTTGATTATCTTGTGCTCCTTCATTCACGTTCTCATTTTCAACATTCTGACCTTCCTCATGAACCTCCAAATTAGGTTCTATCACATTATCTTGAGCAGCATCTTGAACTTGTACATCAAGTTGTTCTGGTTGTACTTCAGGTGCAGCTTGTTGTGGTTGAGGTTGCTGTGGAGCTTGCGGTTGTTGAACCTCCTCTGGATGTATCCAATTATCATTTGGAGGAGCAATATAATCAGGATTAATAATATGTCCAAACAAAGGAGTTGGAACAGGTATCATGGTTGGATTTTGTTGCTTGATGTTGTTACAATCAGTGAAAATCCTTTTCGTCATTGGAGTGACTGTAAGACGATGTGGTAACTGAGGCAAATTAGGTATAAGATGATTTAGAATCATTTGAAGAAACCTAGGGTACAAAAGAATCCCTTGACCAACAGGTGGAGTTATCTGAGCAACTATCTCCTTATAAAAATAGTGAGCAAAATTGAACCCTCTATTCAAAATATGAGCCACCATTGCTGATTGTAATGATGTCTTCAAAGCATGAATTCCAGCTTTTCTAGGAGAAAGACATTGAATAATGACGTGCATAAAGTATCTCCATTGTCCTACTAGACCACCTTTCCATGCTTGAGTATCATTAGCTTGTCCTCTGTAACCCATCCTTTGAAAACAACCCATAATCAATGTAGATGGTAACCCCAAAGGTTCTTCATCATTTCCTCCCAGATGTAGATCTTGACGAATAGTATCAACAGAATTGCTACTTCCTTGTTATTGACAGTAGCTCTAATAACATTCGGATCAACTGTACAGTCATGTTATGTTGTATCCCAGAATTGTTGAATGCAATTCAAGCTGATATAGGGATTTGCCGAAACAACAACACTAATTCTTGATCTATTCATAAAGTTAATGATATCTCGGTAATTCACAGCTTCAGATAAATTTGGATCCACCAACGCCACTTGGTTATGTTTATATTCAACTCGACGATCCATCTGTAGCAAGGACATAGCAAAAACCACACACAAAACATGTTAAAACACGATACAAACACTAAAAATAAAAAAAAACACAAAACAAAAAAAATAGAAAAAAAAGCTAAGTCAAAATTACTTCTGTCCCCTGAGGCGAACTTATTAAGTTCGCTTAGAGTTGCAAGAGGCGAACTTAATAAGTTCGCCTGAGCAAGTTCGCTCCAAGCTCAGAACAACCCACAGAAATCAAAAACCTCCTAAACGATGAAATTCGATGAATAAACCGAACACCACATGATCGAAACACCTCGATAAACCTTTATCAAATATTAATTTCAAGCACAACACATATGATATCGAGGATTAGATCTAAACGCAGTCTAGGCAACAAAAACCGTAACCTAGAAGATAAGCATGCTTGATATGAACGATTCAATGGATAAAAAGACCTGATTATACCTTGGATTGAAGCGCAAATCCTTGAATAACCAGAAAATAGAAACAACAACACAGATTCAAACACACAACTAATACCGAGAACAAGTTCGCTTAAAATGAGATAAGTTCGCTTCAGACAAAGTTTGTTAGAATATGAAAAAGTTCGCTTCAGATAAACAATATAAGCTTCAGTTTTAAGTTCGCTTACCATGCGAACTTTACCTAGGCGAACAAAATAAGTTCGCTTCTTCTCCACACTTAGAGAAATTTTGAACTTTTGAACTTTCAACCTTCTATACGTCTCTCTCTCAATTTTCTTGTCAATCACCTGGAACCTGTATCCGATCCAATCCCATCCCGAACCTTTGTTTAAAAAGATGGAATTCTCACGAAAGCATGACAAAAAAAATCTTTTTGGTTTTTATCTATACAAACTTGAAAAGAAGTACACTGAAAAGAAATAAAGAACATATTTTTGTTGAACACTATGAGCAAGAAGATCATATCAATATATATGACATATCAATCACACATTTTGGATATAAAATTCGTATATCAAGGTAATTGGTATTCTATGTCATTCTTTCAAGTCTTGACCAATCAAACCAATATCTTTCAAGATTATCAACCTCTATCTTTTTCAGACTTTCATATATTGCATGTAATGATACGCAATAAACATTCCAAGAAAACAGGATCAGGTTATGACACACAAATTCAGATTGTCAATATTATAAGATTTGAAACTAAAAGCATCTCATTTCCACTTTCTTGTGAATTAAGGTACCATTTAAGTATAAAATACAACGTGTACCCCACTAGTATGCTAACATAAAGTAAATTGCACTATCTTCAAGACACATGATACTTATGCAAAGATAATATCAATCTCCAGGATGAAACTATCTCAATAAGCATCTGAAAAGAAACAGATCCTGAAGGATATAAGGAATCAGAATGATTCAATGTCTTGGCTTATATATGTAGAATCATAAGATTTAGGTACGTGAATCCAACTATTATCTGGATTATGAATTCAATGGAATCAGTAAAGATGATGTATCAATATGATCCAAGGGCGAGCATATGTTCCAACAGATGTTGTTAGAAACATATCTTAGTTCAACATTACATTGCATGTTTTTCGGGGCATGTGCAGTGAAGTGAACTGAAAAATTGTGCTAATCAATATAGTTCGATACTGGTCTCATGAAACACTTTAAGCCTCATATTCTATATTTGATAATGATCTTTTAACACACACACACCCAGGCATAAAATGGGTTCAAATCACAGTTGCAACATATGCAATTATGTTTTCACACTACTAATGGTTCAAAGATGCTTTTAGCCTATTGACAAGCTAAATTATATGCATACATAACAGTATCATCTCCTATTTGTGTAGTCTCTTAAGTTTAGATCAAAACATATATAATTCAGATATATTGAATAAACACAAATCACCAACTAGTCAATCTAAGGTCATGTGTGAATGAATATCTACCGATGTACTATCATTTATTCTCATGCTCAAATGATGTCGATTTTAAGATTTTTCAATTTGTTTGAGCTTTTTATAAATAACAAGCTTTTTGACAGTAAATTGAAATGCAGAAATGAAAGAAAGCAGTTAAAAAAATAAAATAAACCTCCATGAGAATAATTTTGAGCGAAACTCATTCGGGATTGATCATACCAATCATCTTTATCAGAAATCCAAACCTTGTACGATCAAATGTCTTGGTGAACAAATCTGCAAGATTGTCATAAGTATGGACTTTCACCAGCTCAATCAACCTTTTATCTGCACAATCACGAATAAAATGATATCTAATTTCAATGTGCTTTGTTTTACTGTGCTTAACTGGATTGTTTGTAATAGACATTGTGGCATTATTATCAATGAACATGGGGGTGCAAGTGAAATTCAAACCATAGTCTCTTAATTGTTGTTGAATCCATAAAATTTGTGAACAACAACTTGCAGCAGCGATGTATTCTGCTTCACATGTTGAAATTGAGACAGTAGTTTGCTTTTTACATTGCCATGACACAAGACGATTACCCAGAAATTGGCAACCTCCTGTTGTAGATTTCATGTCCAAACAATAACCTCCAAAATCTGAGTCAGTATAAGCATTAAATTCAAAATTAGAACCATGCGGAAACCATAATCCTAATATCAGTTTCCCCTTCAGGTACCGAAAAATACGTTTGACTGCAATCAGATGTGATTCTTTTGGTTTTGCTTGAAATCTGGAACAGGGACACACGGCAAACATTATATCTGGCCTTGATGCAGTTAAGTACATGAGAGAACCAATCATTTCTTTGTACAAGCGGCTGTCAATATTCTTTCCTTCCAGATCTGGATTCATCTTATGATTTACCGGAATCGGAGTGTCATATGGGGAACAGTCTTCCATTTTGAACCGACTCAAAATGTCTTTCACGTATTTGGACTGATGAATAAAGAAATCTACCTCTTTTTGATTAACTTGTAATCCTAAAAAGAATGACAACTCTCCCATAGCGGAAATTTCAAACTTCAACTTCATAACACTCTCAAAATCTTTGCATAACTCTTCATTTGTTGAGCCAAATATAATATCATCCACGTAGATATGAACCATCAGGTAATCTCCCCTGATTTCTTTATGAACAAGGTGGAATCAATTTGACCACGATCGAAACCATTCTCTAAAAGGTGTTGCGACAACGTTTCATACCACGCACGGGGTGCTTGATGAAGACCATAAAGAGCCTTATCTAGCTTGACCACTTTTGTAGGATACAATGGATCCTCAAATCCCGGTGGTTGACAAACATAAACATTCCCTTTCACCTTGCCATACAAGAAAGCACTTTTGACATCCAGTTGATAAACCTTGAAACCTTTGAACGAAACAAAAGCTAAAAACAAAGAATTGCTTCTAGCCTTGCTAAAGGTGCGTACACCTCAGTATAATCAATACCCTCCTGTTGATTAAAGCCATGTACGACCAATCTTGCTTTGTTCCTTACCATGACACCACGATCATCCTTTTTACATTTGAAAACCCACTTGGTGCCAATCAGATACAATCCCTTTGCTAAATCAACTAAATTCCACACCTTTAGCTTATCAAATTGAGCAAGCTCTTCTTGCATTGCTTCTATCCAGTTATTGTCTTGTATAGCCATCTCCACATTTTTAGGTTCTACCTGAGAAATACAACAAGAATGTAAGCGAACATCAAGTACTCCAGTATCTCTAATGTAAGAATATAAACAAGTATTTTCAGTTAAAGAACGAGTTTGAACTCCATCTTGCAAATTCCCAATGATATTCGTCACCGGATGATCTTTGAGTTCTTTTATGGACGCCACCTCCGGAACAGGTAAAATATCAACTTGAGGAATATCTTATTGAGAAGATTGATCAAGTGCTATCTCAGAATCTAAAGTTGTAGACTCCCCCTGAACATGTGTAGTATTGGATGAATCATCAACAATTAATGGATCTACCAAAGAATCCTAAAAAATTTCTTCATCATCCTCACTATCAGTCTCGTGAGTTCCCGAACTAGATGGAACATTTGGATCAGGGTGAACTGATGATGATGGAACGGAATATGGAACCGTTGATTTTGGAATTAAACCACAATCTTGGTCACCTTGACATGAATTGTATAGTAATGCAACTTCTTCATCAGATAAGTCAAGAGCAAAATTAAAAGACTTGAACAAGCTGTCGTAATCAAACGCCCATTCTGGACCAACCGCCTTCTGGGGAATAGATCGATTAGAACAATATATATGGAACCATTCTTCGATCTGTCTTGTTTCCTTGTTATACACTCTTTTATTTAACGAATTGGCAACGTAACCCAGAAAAATTCCTTCGATCGCCTTTTCGCTAAACTTAGTATAAATATCCTGGATCTTCAGAAGAGTACACGGATTTCCAAAAGGAAGAAGATAATTCAAAATAGGCTTTCGACCATTTAACAATTCATAACACGTCTTGTTGTGTCGCTTGATGGTCAGAACACAATTCAGGACATGGCATGCCGTATTCACAACTTCGGCCCAAAAAGTAACCTGTAGCTTAGAATCCGCCAACATTGTTCTAGCTGCCTCAATCAGAGTTCTGTTCTTTCGCTCAGCAACACCGTTTTGTTGAGGAACATATGGCGCACTAAATTCAGGATGTATACCCTTTTGTAAACAAAAGAATCCCATTTTTCCATTCTTGAACTCGCTGCCATTGTCACTTCTGATATGCTTGACTTTCTGATTCAAAAGATTCTCCAACCCAAGAATTAAATATTGAACTGTCTCTGCCATTTCAAACTTTGTTGCCAAAAACTTAACCCATGAAAATCTTGAGAAGTCATCCGTTACCACCAGACAGTATGATTTACCTCCAATCTTCGAATACTTATCGGTCCGAACAAATCCATATGCAGTAACTCCAATGGAGTAACAATAGAATTTTGTTTCTTGGATTTGTGAGACTTCCTGTGTTGCTTGCCCTTCTTGCAAGAAATGCAGTCATCAGGCATAGCAAATTTCTTTTTTAGAATACCAGATACCAAATCATTCTTTACCAAATAATTCATTTTTCTGAAATTGATATGAGCTAGCTTCCGATGCCAAAGAATAGAGTCAGATTCAGATGCTTTTGAGAGTAAACATGTAGGAATTTAATCCATTGTTGTAGCAACACTCATGTCTAAAACATATGTGTCATTTCTTATCGGAGCCTTCATCAGAATCCATTCTTCAGGTATTTCAAATCCCGGCTTTAGAATATAACATTCAGCATCATTAAAAAGAAATGAAAACTTCTTATCACGCACTTGAGATACACTAAGTAGATTATGTTCGAGTTGCTCAACATAATTGACTTTCTCAAACTTCACTTTTTCATTCTTTAAGTTCCTTGACCTGTTATGTACCTGTCTTTATTACCAGCAAAAGCAACATAACCACCATCAATTTTAATAACATCTTCAACCAACAAATGTTTCATGTCATATGTCGGGAGCAACCACTATCCACATACCATTTGTCGTTGATAGTCTTCCTTGGTTGACCCTACACAAACAAAGGAAATCAGTTAGAAACGGGGACCCAAGCCATTGTGGTCATAGGTCTTCCATTAGCATCAAAATAAACAATCTCAAGCAATTCACAATCTCTATTATCATCTACCCTTGGTGATTTAGGCAAATCAGAATCAGACATTTTGGATTTTGAAACATTCTTTTTCTTATAAAAAATTGATTGATTTTGAAATTCAGATTCAAATTGATTATTTTCCAAAAGTTTTCTTAATCGTCTATTCCTTCTTCGCCTTTGAGGTCTTGAAAGTTTGACCTCAGGTTGTGAATTCTTTGTGAATCCAACTTTAGGATTCTCAACAAACTTATGAAAAGCAACATTGTTTCTAACACCAGATTGCACAAACTCTTGTTTAGAATCAAAATATATATCATGAACTTGCTGTGTCATCTCTTTCTTAAACCCAAAAGGTTTAGTAACATTCTTCTTAGGCAAATATTCTTTGACAGATTATTTCTTCACATTATCAGATTTAGGCTTTCCCACATTCGGTCTTTGCAGAATCTTCACTACTCTTGATTGACCATGAACAACAGTTGGTGTAACTTTCTCTGAAATAAGAAAATTCTTCTCTTTGTTTTTGTAAGAACAATATAACACTATATGCCCCACCTCATTACAATGAAAGCAAACTCTCTTATCCTTGTATTCTCTGATGTAAGGAACCCTTGTTGAAGTTAAAGAACTTCCTGATGAATAACCTTCAGTAGATCTAGTCTCACTACCTCCTTGTTTCTCTGGAACATACATATTTCTGGATGATTCACTTACATAAGGCTTTGAAACTTGAAACTGATTTTCTTTAGGTTTTGCCACATTCACCTTTTGTTTAATGAAATCACTTGTTGATTTATTTTCAACTTTTGACACTTCCTTCTTGATATCACCAGCACTAATAAAACCACTTTTTGATAAAATTGGTTAAATAGTTGGTTGTTCAACATCATCGAGCTTTGTAAGAATACACCTATCTCTTGTGACTTGTTTTACCACCTTTGGTTCATCAAACTTCACATCTTTAGGAACACCATCAATTTTCTAAGCATCAAATATCTCATCATCACTGTCAGACTCATATACCATTTTTTCTCCTGTGACTGGATTAATCTTTAAAACTGTCTTAGGATCAATATCCTCTTCAGTATTGATCTCTGGTTCTACAGCATAATTCCCATTAAATGGTGGAGGAGCAAATCCAATTCCAATTGTTCTCTTAATAGGATCAGCATTGTCATTGAAATAACCCCACAATAGTGATGAATTTCCAAAACATTCTAGTTTTCTATGTAATTTGATCACTTCTGCTTCTTTGTCTGAAATTTCTTTGTTTTTCTCAGCAACAATTTCATTTCTCTTTTCAATCTCAGCATACGCCATATCCAACCCGTATGCTTGTTCCTTAATCTTCAAAGTTAGAGAATTTATGTCTCTCTTGAGTGATTCAATTCTATCAATACACAACTTATCATTGCCCTTTAAATTCTGATTCACTGAGTGCATCGATTTCATGTCACAAATTAAATTTGTGTTATTATCCATGAATTTCATCATTTTATCCTTCACCAAGACACAGTTAGAACAATATATATTACAGATAGCATCTTTTACCTTTGATGGATCTGACATGTCTGCCATGAAGACTTTTGCAGTTGGAATCTCTTCAGTCATCTCAGGTACTCTTTTAGTCAACAAAATCTCATCTACAGATACGCTTGTTGTAGAAACATTTTCTTCCGAATCAATTTCTTCAAAAATTTCTCCAGTAATAACATTCTCAGAAGATTCATCATTCTGACTTTCTACTTCACTCCCTGAACTTTCACTATCATTCGAACTTCCATCTTCAGATGTCATATCAGTATGAAATTCAACCACAAACGCTTGACTCACAGCACCAACTAGATCTTCTAAATGAATTCCCCAGTCATAGTTATCATCTCCTTGAGCAACCAAAGCAGATGATGTTGAAACATTTCCAGAATTTCCAGAACCACTTGAACTTTGTTGATTTCTGTTACTTTGATAATTGTTGTTCTTCTTTTGAGAATCAAACTCAACTTTTGGTTTATTGCATTCTCTAGAAAAGTGACCTCATTCTTGACAGTTGTAGCATCGAACTTTAGTCTTGTCAAAACCCATTCTTGTTCTGTTGTTTGAGCCAATGTACTTCCTTCCAGTCTTTTTAAGAAAATCCTTTGCTTGTCTCATCAACATTGCCATATTCCACTTAATATGCATTTCTTCTAGATCAACCAGATCAATTTGACGATAATCTTCTTCAATTGCTTCTTGATCATGAATCTTACCTCCAATAAAATTTTCATATGAAGCAATAAAAGATGAAAACATTGCCATATAATCTTCAACTACCCTTTGAGTCACATGATATGAATTCAATGGTTGTGCTCCAGGAAAATTTGATGTTGTTGCAGAGAAACCAGATTGATAGGAACATCCAGAACCATTTTCATTTGAGTTATCTTGACCATCTCCTGAAAACAAAGCAACTCCTGAACCAGATTTTCCAGATGTTTTGGCAAAATACATTGATGGATCTTGCATGTGCTCCATATTGGTTTCCTTTTTCTTTAAGTTCAGATAATGAGATTGAATTTTTCCAAGAACATCTTCAAGTGACATTGTCTTATATTTTTCATTTTCTTTAATGAGAACAGTATACACATCAAATTTTGATGGTAAGGCTTCCAGAAACTTGTCATTAATCTCTTCAGGTTCATAAACAACCTTTGCACTTGCTAATTCACTCAGCAGATGATAAAATCTTGTAGCTAGATCATCCAAATTCTCATTCTGAAAGTGTTTGAGTACTAAAAATTGTTTCTTCAATAATTCTTTACGGCTTTTCATCACATCCAAAATTCCTTCACATATCTTCTATAAAGCTTCCCATAACTGTTTGGAAGATTTAAACTGCTTGAAACTGTGATAAATTTCTTTTGGTAGTGGCATTGAAATACTTGCCATTGCCTTCTTTTCATGATCAAATAACAACTTTTCTTCAGTTGTTAGAGCATATACAGGCTTTGGAACATTATCACTATCCATCCATGAATAAGTCGGATGAGTATATCCTTCTAGAATAGGAATCCATAAACTGGTATCAGTGAAAGAAACAAATTGATCAAAACGATCCTTCCAGTTTGGATAATCAGCAAGACTTAGCAACTTCGGCGGTTTTTGAGAAGTACCAATTTCATTGTCATAGTTGAACATGTTTGTAACCTGCACCATGTTAGCCATAATGACAAATATATGTAAAATATCACATGAAAACAAAATTGAAACAAGTTTACCCACAAGCGAACTTGATAAGTTCGCCTAACTCTTTCCTTAAGCGAACTTGTGTCAAGCGAACTTGTTGAGTTCACCTAAACAAAAACTTAGACTAAGTTCACCTCCTAAGTTCGTCTGTAGCTGAATTTGAGCTAAGTTCACCTGTTTCAGCTAAAAATCCTCAGGAAGATGATATCTTCAACCAAAACACGAACTTGAAACCTCAAAAATCATCATAACTTGCTGATTTGAATGAATTTGATGAAATTAAATCGTAAGATTGAATATAATATGTATTGGAACACTTTGAACGGATCAATTTCTTCAAAAACCACTCCAAATTGATGAAATCAGCCTCAAAATCTTCTCAAGAACAAGGAACCTCAATGGAAATGAAAGTTTCTCAAAAATTCAGTCTTTTTGATGTCAAATCATACAGAAAACGTCACAAATCAATCACAAATCACGAGCACCTGGCTCTGATACCACATGTAGGTCCACACAGGTCTTCTATGGATCTAACTCGAGACATGACGTGTATCACGCATACGAAGTGAGGAATCCAACATACGTGAGACCGTGTAAACAAGACATTAACATAGACTAGAATCAACACAAGATGTAAATAATATTTCCTTCTATTTCCACCAAAACTCAGAGTTTACAGGTCTTGAACACAAATTGAAAAAGCTCTTTAAAACTAACATGTAAACTCCTATTTATAGACTTACAGCCATGCAGGAGAACTTAGCAAGTTCGCCTAAACTAGGCCTATGTGAACTTGTTAAGTTCGCCTGTAACAAAACTTAAGCAAACATTACAAAACAAAAAGACATAGAAGATCTAATCTATTACAAGGCCTATTGTCACACATCTATGTCCTACCAATTATCCTTAGAAACCTAGATCCATCATAGTTTCCAGAACTGATAGAAGTTGAGTTTTGCAAGTAGGATTCCGATCTAGGTGGTATTCTTCCATCTCTGATATCTTCCTTAGTACTTTGTCTTGATAGTTACAATCGTTCCTAGTTTTCTGCATTACTAGTTTAATCAGTATTTTAGTAAACCCCCCCAACCAAATCATCTTTAGTCTGAGTTAAAGTCTAGTTTAGCTATAGTAGTGTCTCTAGGGTTCGATATTCCGGTTTACCGTTAAGCTGTGCTACACTCGATAGGTACACTTGCCTGTCAGTGCGGTTTAGTTCATAGGTACTCCATCTTATTACTTAGGAGTCTAGGTTAGGTTTTGTTATTTTTTATATAGACAGTCTGGACGACATAAAGTTTTTGGCGCTGTTACCGGGGACACTTGGCAATAGCAACATTGGCTTTGACTAGTTCTTTTTTGTAATTTTTGGTTTGTTTTATTTCTTTTATTTGTGAGTCTTAATTGTGTGTCTTTGTCCTATTTCCTACTTGTGTGTCCTATCTGAGTGTCTAACATAGGATCGAGTCTTTCTATTTTTGAGTCTTTCTTATTTGTCTTTGTGTCTTTCACTTTATGCACCACACTAGTTCACAGGGATCACCACTGTATTCTGCTTCGTTAGAGCCCGAACGAGAGCTTCACTAGCGCACCCGTGACTTCGAGGAGCGTTTGAAAGATTTGTGCAAAACCAGGTACGTCCAACTAGCCTAGTTCCTTTTCCTAATATGGGCGACGCTGACCCACCAGCGAGGCGTACTGTGCACCAGAGAGCCAGTGATGGGGTCCTCGGGGCGAGATCTTCGATCCCCCGCCCCGTTACCCCTAAATCCAATACTTGGCACGTCCCATCACATGTCATGAGTACGTTCACTCACTCTACTCAATACCATGGCCTCGAGGATGAGGATGCACCCGAACATCTGTCCCGCTTCGTGCGCATATGTGATACCTTCAATATCACGGGTGTATCTAAGGACGCAATCTACTTGCGTCTCTTTCCATTTTTGCTCTATGGGCGTGCTTTTACTTGGCTTGACACCCTCCCAGACAACTCTATCACCACATGGGAGGATCTTCAGGCCAAGTTTCTGAAAAAGTACTATCCACCTTCCAAGGCCGCTCGCCTTAGGGACCAAATCCACTCCTTCCGGATGGATCCTGACGAGCCTTATCATATGGCCTGGGAGCGGTTCAACGTGTTGTTGAGCCGATGCCCCAAGCATGGTCTTTCTGACTAGGCAATTGTGGAGAAGTTCTATAATGGCCTCACCTTCGAGAAGCAGCAAAAGTTCAACACAGCTGCGCGAGGTCATATCATGGATAAACTGGAGCCAGGTGAGTGTGAAGAGATGTTCGAGAGCTTTGCTCTGGCGTAACAACAATGGCCATCTACTAGGACTTCCATTCCTAGTTCTAGGGCACCCGCCCTTCTCCTAGAGGTATGCATCAGGTCATTTCTGGTACTAGCGTGGCTGCTGCCCTCGCAGTGATGGCGGATGAGATTAAGGAGCTGAAGCTGAGTGCTCGACGGTGTGAGTTGTGCAGAGGAGGCCACGACACCAGGGACAGCCCCGTCAGTCAGCAGGAGCAGGTGAGCTTTGCGGGCAACCAGAACCGAGGCTATAATAACTATAACAATTCTTTTGGCTCGGGATGGAGATCTGGAAACAACCCGCCTGGGTTTAATGTCCGCCTGAATCAGTATGGGGGAGGTGACATAGGAGTGAGTTCTTGGAGCAGTGCTAGGGATAAGAAGATAGAGGAGATGCTGGAGAACCAGACTCAGATGCTCGCTCATTTGATGTAGAATGATAAGGCGACTCAGCAAAGACTCGATGCACATGAAACGCTATTGAAGAATCAGAATTCCGCATTCCAGGATCTGCAACACACGGTAAGAGACATCGCTAAGAGCTTGAAGGATAGACAAAGAGGTCCATCTTCAGGCCCTAATGCTTCAATGATGGCTGTGTCGATTAGGAGTCGACAAATAGAGGAGGAAGAAGCAGTGGACACTGTTATTGATACATTGATTCCTACTGTAGAGTAAGTCTTCCATAGCACTGCTCGTCATATTCCGTCACAGGAAGAGGTGAAGAAGATAGATTGGAGAGCCCACTTTGCTGCGATCGATGCTAGGATGGAAGTGGAGCCACCGTTGGACGAGCAGATAATAGTTGAGAAACCTTCCGAGAAGGCGGACGAGAAGAAAAATGGGGGTGAGATAAAGACCCCATAGATTGACTTGAGCCGTGTTCCCTACCCAGCGCGCTTGCTGCCTCATAAGTATGCTAGGGAATATGGTCACTTCCTGAATATCTTTAAATAACTCAAGGTCAATCTCCCATTCATAGAGGTCCTCCAGTACATGCCAAAGTATGGGAAGTTCTTAAAAGATCTTCTTTCCAACCAGAAGAAACTGGAAGAGGTCTCTAAAGTCTCACTAAGTGAGGGATGTTCTACGGTGGTGCAGAACAAACTACCATAGAAACTGGCAGATTCGGGTCATTTCACGATCCCGTGTCTGCTAGGCGGTTTGCCTCTGAACCACGTGTTGGCGGACCTAGGTGCTAGCATCAATCTGATTCCATATTCTATCTATAAGCAGCTAGACCTAGGTGACCCGCAGCCAACGCGCATGAGCATATCCTTGGCTGACCGTTCAGTCAAGCATCCACGGGGAATTGTGGAGAATCTTTTGGTGAAAGTAGGAAAATTTGTCTTCCCCATGGATTTTTTCATCCTAGACATGGATGTGGATGATAGAGTCCCACTCATCTTAGGGCACCCGTTTCTGCGCACCGCCAAGGCATTGATCAATGTCTTTGACGGGAAACTCACACTTCGTGTGGGGGATGAGTCGGTCACATTCGATGTTGCAAAGTCAATGAAGGGGGCAAGTGAGCAAAGTCACTCCGTGTGCATGATTGATGCCTTCATGGACCATCATTGGGACTCTGATCCAGTTGAGGTAGTTGTTGATGAACCCACCCCTGATTCAGTAGAACATTCTAAGTGGGCGTTGGAGTTACAAGAGTTGTTAGACGAGCCGGATGAATACGGCGATGAGACACCCAGTGATCTGCAAGAGATGATGGCAGAGCTGGAGGAGATGATAAGCAAAACCCCAAGTGTGGGGATGACTGAGGAGAGTGTAGAGGATCCCTAAGATCCTGGTGAGGTCTTAGAAGTCATTTCTTTAGAAATACATGTGCCTAAACCTTTACCCGTCATGTGTGTCCATTCTGAGGGGAGAACCGCTGAGCCAATCCCTGGTTCTAAGACGTCTACGTATAGGCCACCCCGTTAGAGAACTCGTGCGTTGAGAGATGTATGTGATTTAGGGAGAATGAGAACCCCAAGTGTGGGGACGTCTAGGGGTGATAAACTACTTGGTTACTTGAACAGTGTCATCTTCGGACCGGGTAGGTACAAGTTGTGGTGGAAAGATTTGATAGATGAAAGTGATAAGAGTTCATGGCATTATAGGAATATAAGTGTGTTGAGGGTTTGGAGAGCCGGGATACCGCGCAGGATGAAAGCGGTTCCAGTTAGAATAAAAGAAAAGCCTCCTGGTAGGTTTGTTTGAGTCTCGGGCAAGTGCCCGGAATTTATAGTTCTTGGTTTTAATTTCGTGCTATTTTCGTGTTTTTCGGTATGTGTGCTTTGTGTGTGTCGTGTCTTGCAGAGATTCGCGCTTGATTCGGTGAGGAGAATCATCAGGAATGAAGTTCAAGGTATTATTACATTTGTTTTTAGAGTTAGAACGTGTTTTTAGTGGATTTGGGTGAAAAAAATTTTAGGGGTCAAAATATTTTCCTAGTATAAAAACCCTATTAACTTTCTGTGAACGGAGCTCCCTCACGGTACGCGAGATCTTAGTGACTATTCTTCGCGGTATGCGAAGTCCAGAAATTATGGCCGGGCACATTTGCACTTACTCGCGGTACGCGAGGCGTGCCCCTTCAGTCGTCGAGGTACGCGAGGAGCCCCTGGATCACCCCTTTTCCGTTTGTTTTCCCATGGTTTCCCACACCATTCACCGTCCATCAATCCCATCACTACCATTCACCGCCATTATCATCACCATTATTCACATTCCATCTATAATCATCCAGCATATCCATCATCACACATATCTACCATAGCCATGGGAAACTTGGAAACCTTTCGTGACCGATGATCACCTTGCTTTTGGCATTCATGTCTATGTGTTTGCCACCCATCGAGTACGTTTCTCTGCTATCTATCTTGAGTCATAGTGAGTCCGTCGAGTCTTTTATTTTATTTTTGAGTCTGCAACTTGTGTCAGTTTAATGTTGCGGGTTTGTTGTGGGCTTATCTGTGTAGGCATTGATTGCTCCGTCCGTACTCAATCTCCATTCGCGCGGGGTCGATTCTTATCTTATCGGTCTTGTAAAGGCAAACCAACAGTCGTTTGTGCAACCGCGACGGAAATGCTATACGGTGCACAAGAGGAAGAGTAAAGTTGGACCATTCACTGCTACATTACCAACTAAGTTGATTCGTGTTTATTTTTGCATTTTTATTTTTAGTTGTATCTTACTTCACATTGAGAACAATGTGTCTTTCAAGTGTGGGGATGGGACCGCGTCTAGTGAGTCTAGTTGTCTAGGTTTGTTTTATTTTATAAAAATTAAAAAAATACAAAAAATTGAAAAATTTTGAAAAAATTGTCCTTTGAAGTCAAAAGTTTTTGCATAATAAATGGAAAATGATAGTAGAACTGGATCTGCTTGTTGAGTTTTAAAGGAATAAATAATTGAAAACGCGTCTAATTAGTGATGTCTTGGTAGACCCAATCAGCTAGTAAAGCTTAAATATGTTGTGAGTGTTGTTTAGGAATTAACTGAATTTAAAATCATGATATCTTGTGGGTATTTATCTTAGGGTAATCGGTAATACTGAAACTGTCAACATATGGTGATAGGCACCACGATTAAGTTAAAATTTAGAGGTTTTTGAAATTATTGGCACACCACTCTATTTTTATGAGAAATAAATCCGAGTGTTGGTGGCGCCCGCATACAAAAATTCCATGTTATTGAGCTTATTTGTTAGAATACTGAGTTTGCTTATGTGTTACCCTCCGGGATGGCCACTTGTAGAAAACACCCCTAAGTGATACTTATGTACTTTATTGATTATAACTTAGTCTATGTGTTACCTTCTTGGATAGCGACTTGGTTGAAATGCCTCTAGATGAAGTTTAATTTGCTTATTAATGCTCATTATTAGTCATTCATTCATGATTTCATCTAATTTCTAAAAAATGTAAATCTGAGTTTAATGTGTGGGTGAAATCTATGTGGTTTAACCCGTGCCTAGACATGACTGTGAGATGGGATTAAGTAGAGATGTAGCTGTTGAGTGTGAGTCACATAGATTGATTGATATGCTTGGTAATAAGAATTAGAGCACATAACGGGGGCTTGAAAGTTGGTGGTTGGGTTTAATCGGATAGAAATACTAATTGTTTTTTTTTAACGCGTGAGTGTGTTTTGCTAATTGAATAATTGAGTTTGTTAATTATGTCCAATTATGATTCCATTGCAGCTTTTTTGAGGACGAAAAAAGGTTAAGTGTGGGGATGTTTGATGTAGTGCAAAGCACACATCTTTTATCCTATAGTTTTCATGCGTTTTACTTAATTTTATATTCGTTTTGAGTCGTTTAAGTCTGTATTTGAGTCTATTTTATATTTTCAGGAGCTCGTGTGGAATAGGAAGCTCAAGAGGAAAACGAGCATGAGAAGAAAGCCTAAGGATTAAAAGTGAAAAAACTTGGAATTTGGTTCCCTCGCGGTACGCGAGGAAGAAGATAGTGAAGATCTAGCGGTACGCGAGGAAGTAAAAATCTGGCCACGACTATTTTGGCCCTCGTGGTACGCGAGGGGCTGGCTATGATCTCTCGCGATACGCGAGAGACGGGAAATCCGAGAAAAAAACCGTATTCGACTTTTAATAGGATTCTAATGCCACAATTTTAGTAGTTCGATTTTCTACCGTCTGGAGAGAGTCCAAGGGCGATTTTGGGACTATGGAAGTCGAATTGAAGCTAAAGGTTGGATCTTTGGATTCTGGGTTCGTTGATTTAACGTTTTCGATTTCAAGGTTTAGTCTTTGTTCTTGATTTGGTTGTTTGAACCCATGTTCTTGTTTATTTACTTCTGTTTGGATGTTTTAAACATGATCCTAGGCTAAACCATTTATACTGCCTAGGGCATTAGATGAATACTTCGTAAAGTTTAGATTTTTATCGGTTTTGGTTTCAATTGAATGGACTAATGATTTTATAATCACTCTCTTGATGAAAACTTTGATGAATATGCGTGCTTTAATCTGATTTGTGTTAATTTCAATTTCGTATGTCAATTGTGGATGTCTTCCAGTTTGATTTACATATCTAGATCATAATCTGTGTGATTGTGATCGTTTGTGTGGTTTGGTAGACGTAGTAGCCATAGGAATTGGAGTTGATAGTCTTTAGATTCAAGTGTTCATACTATCTCAATACCCGAGAAGTGAGAGATAGTCGAGTAGTCTTCGATATTAGGATCCTGAGTGAAATCTGTCAGAGAAGAAGTTTCCCTTAGTTTGTTCTAGTATTCGTTACTATCCCTAATCATAGTTTTTATCTTGAGATTACCCCGCGTATTCTTCGAATGTATTGTGGACAGTGAGACTGAAAGGTGATATGTCTTTTGGGTACATTATCTTTGTTGGAGAGACTGAAAGGTAATCCGACTATCTGGTGAGTTTAGTACACTTTAGGTTCCCTAATTGGTGACACCCTGAGAGCGATTAGGGATCCACTAGGTTGTCTAGAGTTGTTATCCTTAGAAACCCAGATCCATCATAGTTTCCAGAACCGATAGAAGTTGAGCTTTTCAAGTAGGATTTCCACCTAGGTGGTATTCTTCCATCTCTGATATCTTCTTTAGTACTTTGTCTTGATAGTTAGAATCGTTCTTAGTTTTCTGCATTATTAGTTTAATCAGTAATGTAGTAAACCCCCCAACCAAATCATCTTTAGTCCGAGTCAGAGTCTAGTTTAGCTATAGTAGTGTCTCTAGGGTTCGATATTCCGGTTTACCGTTAAGCTGTGCTACACTCGATAGGTACACTTGTCTGTCAGTGCGGTTTAGTTCATAGGTACTCCATCTTATTACTTAGGAGTCTCGGTTAGGTAATGTTAGGTTTTATATAGACCGTTTGGACTACATCAGTTCGCAATAGGGGAGACTACGAAACTCAGCGTTACGCTAGTTAGTATGGCCATCCGTGGCTAAACTTTTTTGTATTGCTAGGGTGAAGATGAACTTTGGTGTATGTTAATGTTTAACGTATTAATCTAGTGGTATGTTTATGTATTTAAGAATTCGCTCTTAAACCCACCTTCTAAGTGGACTTTTTATTATTATCTAAATCTGTCTTTACACTTGTGAGTGTTCTTGATTTTAAAGCGTAAGACCGTAAAACCTTTTTAATCAAACTTCTCTTGATGCTTGTACGTCTTTATACAAGTGGATCTTAATAAGCCAAGGCTTGGTTAATATTAATAAGGTCGTACGTCTTTATACTAACTTGTTATGAGACTAGGAATTGGTGTACTCATTTTGGAAACAGTACGTCTTTATACATGGTCCCATTGTTATACCGCCTCCCGGTGAGCAAAGTCTAATCACCTTTTTAATAATAATAATAATTAAGCATTTAAGTTCGATGTCCTAAACCAACTTGGAGACAGCATTCAAAGAGTTGAGGGTAACGTTGTCCCTAGCTGGGAATCATTAACATTTTATTATTAAAGATTATAATTCGTGAATCAAATATTGTGAGAATGAGGCTCTAGCGGTGTACCGTTCACATGTTTGTAGTAGTCATACCACCGGATTAGTCAACTTAACATTATTATATACCAAGCGGATTCGAAACCCAAAACAATACTCTTCGTGACCTTATCATTTCCGAGATATTTACTTTCCTGCTATTTACTATTTTGATATTTACATTCTTGTTACACACATCATGCACGTTTTTACTTTTATGTTATTTATTTTGCCATCATTTACTTTTCTGCTTCACAAGCACACAAAACCCACTCACTAATTAAACCGGCTAAACGATAACAAAAGTTGAGTATTGGAACTCGACCGTGTCCATTGGTTCGATACTTGGTTCTTACCTAAACTATATTACGCTGCGATAGGTACACTTGCCTATTGTGTGTGTTTTCAGTTTGATTATTTATCATTTTATAAATTTAAAACCTGATCTCGTGAAACTTTAATATGAAAAATCTTTTTATAACTTAATCACGTGCACGTAGCCATCAAGTTTTTGGCGCCGCTGCCGGAGACATATTTATATATATATATATATATATATATATATATATATATATATATATATATATTATTTATGACTACACTAAAAACACGCTATCACAGGGTGTCACAATATTTGTGACAACCGCGATTTTTCAGGTCGTTACCGTTTCTCGACACTTTATACGTTTATATTTTAAAAATTATGATTATATATATTTTAAGTGTTTCTAGGAATTCTAGGAACATTACCTTAGATAAACACTAAGGTCCGAACTAGAAAACCCGGTTAAGCGCATACACCGCGTATACCGCGAACGAGTTAAATAAACGGTAAAATTTAAATTCTCAAAAATAATTTTTATATTTATATTTTAGTTAAGAATGATATTTTATAATATTATATGTGCTAACTTTTGTTATTCTTGATTAAACTAACAATCACATGTGGTTCTTCGGTAAATACCTGGTGTTTACCCGGTATAACTTTTTGAAAATTTTTGAGTTTTTAAGTTTTAAAAATTATCAAAATTCATTATTTTGGATACTAGAATTTTATGTTTGGATAAAAATGCTTATTAGAATGTAATATTTATAAAAAGTGGGTATTTCTTTATAAATTTGGTCTTTAAAACTCAAGACTTATACCCCATCTATAAATACCCAACCCCCCACCCTTTCACCCTCTTCCTCCTCCTTCAAAAAAATCATGAACCCCCCTCCCCTTGCACCCAAACACACCAAAACTCTCCTTCAAGCTCTTGATCATCCATGCAACCTTGAATCCTTGGATCATTGTTGTTTATGAGCTTGATATTAGTGTTTATGTGACACCCGACAAATTCATGTTAATATTCGTACCGGACTAAAACCTAGGTTATAGTATATGACATGCATCACACTTAATTTTATAATAACTAAGTCCATTTCACACTTAGCAAGTCAATCCATTCACACGTGTCGGTAGTCTAGAAGAATACCAGGTCAAACACGCATCCTTTAGCACGACCGTTGGTGATAATTTAAAACAAATACCTGACATAAAATTTTTGCGTGTAAATTATATGTAACACTGTGATTTAATTAATCATGCCTATATGAATTTTTCAGTGATTTATAGAAATACTTTTATTTTCAGCACAGTGCGGTAGACACGCAGTGTGCACTACTTAAATGAATAATTCTAAGCATACACCTAGACACATAATTGGTGTGCACAAATTTCATGTAATACTGTGACATGTTATTTTAAGTCTCTGTGAAATTTTCGGGAATTTTTGAAGAAACCTTCTGTTTTAACGCAGTCCAGCCAGTCCGGAGTATGTACCGACATTTCCAAATAAAAATTTGAAAATTCTATATGTTAAACTTACGAACATGAGTCAAAATATTTTTAAATAATATCGTTCATACTAATTCGAGAATCCCATCAATAAATCGGTGACTATTCGTTTTTCATCACCCGGAGTCAAAAGACCCTATAAATACCCCCCCAACTCTCCCCCATTCCACCATTTCACCTCCACTCCCTCTCCTCCTCCCTCTTTTGGCCGAGAGCAACCCCACCGCCACCATCCACCATTTTTTTTATGTTTTGATCCTTCTTCCACCCAAAAATCAATCTCCAAGCATAGATTATCAAGTTTGCAAGAAGATTCAACCACCATTCCATCCATATTCACGTTTGGTAAGATCAAAACCCACCTTTTTCTCCATTTTTTTTCTTCATGTTCATATGAACATGCATCTAAAGAAAACTTGATTTTATGAAAGTTTAACCATGCATTCTGAATAAAAAGAGTTTTATAACTAAAATGGTACATATTGTTGGTGGTTTTGACTCGGGTTTTGTTCTTAGGCTCGGTTTCCATATAAGGAAACTTTATTGTATGAGCATATGTTAGATGTTGTGTTCTTGATGATTTGATGATGTATTATATTTTAGTAATAGTTGTAGATGAATAGTATGTGCAAACTTTGTTTTTAAAAGTGTTGGATGATACATGCATGCTCGGTTTTCCTATTTTAGGAAACTTTAATTTTGGGTTTCATGTTAGATGCCATGTTTAGGGTGATTTGATGATGGAAAATGGTTGGATATGCATAAAGAATCGATAATGCGTGTAGATTTGCTAGCTAGAACTTTTGGTCGTATGAGATTTCATGCTCGGTTCTATTTATAGTAACTTTAATTTTTGGGTTTTTGTTAGAAGAGGTTATGATGTGATTTGTTTGGTGGAAATGATGTATAAACACTAGATATAGAGATTGTATGATTTTTTTTAGCAAAATCACTTGTCCATGATGCTTTTAGGCTCGTTTTCTATTTTTAGAAACTTTATTTCTTGACATGTATGAAAACTTGCTGTTTGGGTGTAATTAAAGCATGAAACTAGTGTAGTGAACATTATGGAAGAATGATTGACATAAATAATGAGTTAAAATGCATGTGTATGAGTTCTAGAGCCCGGTTTCTAAATAAGGAAACTTTAATTGTTCAAAAGATGTGTCTACAAGTTGTTAACATGATTAGAAGGTTTAAATGACCTAGTAACACTTAATTAAGTACATTGTGTGATAATATATGATGTTCATCCATAAGCTTGACAATTTGAGATGATCTTGCTATAATATAAACTTTAATTATCCGAAACACGCATGTTTGTCTATTTTTAGAAAGTAAACATTGAAATGTTCTATATGTGTTATAACATGCCTAATTTCATGTGTGAACACTAACTTTGCATAGTTGCCATGTTTAGGACTCGAAACTTGACTTTCCAATTAAGGAAACTTTCATGTATCAAAAGTTGTGTTTCAAGTTCTAAATACCAATCGAATGTGATAATGTGTTTATTAGAATGATAATAGACTATTTCAAAGGAGGTTTGAATTCTATGTTAGGATTTGAATGTTTAAGTCCAACGTGTCACCAACGGGAAGTCAAGTCAAAACATCTTTGAAACATCAAAGTCACTTTTCAAACAAGTCAATTGGATGCATAGAGTTCATAGTCAAACATTTACAATACTTAGACCTTAAAGTCCTAAATGTTTCCTAGGGCATGAGTAGGTCGTCTCATTTAGCCGGATTTGCTAAGACTTGCATATCATTTACCACTATATCAGGTGAGTTCTCACAGCCCCGTTTTACTCATTTTCCTTTTGGGGTGAGATACATGATCAAGTATACATTTTCAAAAATCATATTTTCCATGCTTACACAGTTACATTAATTATATAAGTTGTACTGGTGTGTACAAAGTCCTCTCAGAGTCAACCGTTAATTTTTCCACAAGTGAGGTGATCATGAAGTACTGTTGGGTTTAACAACCCCTACCCGGGTTAGTAGCGCTAACTTCGACTGGAGGTTGAACGGGTACATTATTGACCTAATCCATTCATGTGCAAGGCACAAAGAGGTGAACCACATCCTTTTCCTTTTTCAGTTGCTACAGTTGAGCGTTGGTTGATGGACTTATGCTAATTTTTGGTTTGTCTGATCATCAATGATTGTGTAGAGTACATATGCTTTCCATGCATTTCTTTTTCAATATATGATTTCAATCACATTAAACCTGTCAACTCATCAACATTATGTTGACACATTTTAGCATGTTTATCTTTGGTCGTTGAATGCATAGGATATGTGGCTAGGATACACTCACAGGAGTCATACACTCATCATGCATGGGAATTTTGTTTTGATAAACGCTTTTTAATCATTTGTTTAAGCGTTGTAACCTTTTTAAACATTGCTTCCACACATTTACTTTGAACTATGTCAAACTTATTTTGGGCTCGTTCGAGCCATGCATTAAAATAGGTATTTTGAAAACCATTTAGCGGTCGTTCAAAGTAATTCAATGGCAAATATCCTCTCGGGTCACGCCCACGGGTATAGCCTGAAGTGGAAATTTGGGGGTGTGATAGTTTAGAAGGTATTTTAACATGATTTCATCTTAAAATTTTCTGTTTTGAATCTTGCATATGTTCTCAAGAACACTAAGAACACACACACACTCACTTTGATTTTCAAGTTCTGTTGTTTTCAAGTGTTTAAGCTTAAATTTTGCATTTTTAACAATGATTTATGGATGAAAACTTGTTATAATCATGCACAATGAGTTATCTAGTGAAAAGCTTGCAAGATTTGATGAACAAAGTATATGAACACTTGGGTGTTCGTACTTGCATCGTCTTGAATTAAAGTGAATTTTTGATTGATTTTGAGTCTTTGATCTTGGATTTGAACCACATTGTGATTGTAGGTTATAAATCAAGGAAAACTCGGTAGCTTAGCATCAAATTCCACCTCCATTTGCTGAATTGGAAGGTATATTCTTGATCAATCTTTTTAATTAGCTTGAATGGCCAAGAACATCCATGTTCTTGGTGGTATTTTAAAAATGATTGATTTAACACCCAAATTTATTTTTAACAGTAGGCTTTGTATTAAAATAAAGAGTTGGAAATTTTGGTGATCAAACTCTTATAGATTATTTATTAAAATTCTTACAAGTTTAATATATGAAAATTTGAAAAAAGACCTTTGAGTATTGGAAAATTTGCGAATTTGGACAGTGGTTAGTATATTATAAATGAAGACTCCTGTCCACATTTCGTGAAAATTGGAGTTGTTTAAGTAGGTGTTTAGTATTTATAAAGTTTAAACAAATGATTTGAGGATTATATACTTCTGAACAAATTCTGGATTTGAAACATGGAATGGAATCTCATATGGACCTAAAACTAATCTGGTAAACATTTGGTGAAGTTTTGATTAGTTTAACTATTTTTCCCGAATTTGTTAATTTTTAATAATATTATATTCATAATAAATAATTTGGATATTGGAAAAATATAAAAATGGCCAGAAATTTTTATTTATATATTATCAATTGGTGAAAGTTTCAAGTAGTAACTTTATGTCTAAGTATGGTTTTGGAATTATGGTCCATTAAAATTTTATAAAAAGTTACTAATTTTGGAAATTTTTATATAAAATTGTTTTTATAATTTTTTTTGAGGATTTTGGACAGAAGTATGATCACATTAAAAACATAAATTTGGACTTTTAAATTGGGTGCTAATATTACACTAAAACCCTAATTTCGGACGAATCGGATTTCCAAACTATAAACCGGACTTTACGCGCGCAACTGCGTTATTGATCAAATGAAATCGTGACTTGAGATTTTATCATATATGACTTTTTAACTATTTATGTTATTTATTAAAATCTAA
This sequence comes from Smallanthus sonchifolius, assembly GCA_023525975.1. NCBI lineage: Eukaryota > Viridiplantae > Streptophyta > Magnoliopsida > Asterales > Asteraceae > Smallanthus > Smallanthus sonchifolius. The sequence goes on from CM042033.1 coordinate 20,323,041, forward strand.
AACTTAAAGTTTTAAGGTCAAGAATTTATATAAAAGCCGGTTTTACAATTTTTAACTGTTCGTACGCGTGTGCACGGGTTTTAGGTATGCAATTGATTGCATAGCCACTTTTGACTATTGTTGACTTAGCCACACATATTAGGTTTCCTAAATACATTTCGTGTCTACTTGTTAGTAGGACTCGGTTAGGATACCATTGTTGGCAGTTTCACTATTTTACCTCATTTTTACGCGTTTCACACTCTCAGGTGAGTTTCGCGGCCCCACTTTTAAATTTTTACTGTTTTACGGGGGAAAAGTTGTTTCACACTGCACGTTGTTACTTTGGATTAGGGTTACCTGGGTTTACTTATGGATGCATTAAGTCCCCATTTTAATGCAATCAATTAGCTTGGATAGTCGGTGAGAATTATGTATAGTACTATTTGAGTTGACACCCCCGCCTAGGGTTGGTGGCGCCAACCATAATTGTAGGGTCATTTGGGCGCATAATTAGCCATAGTAGGTGTTCACATCTGACACCTGGATACATGGACAACAACTAATCAGACGGTTTTGAATGTGGCTCAGGGTAATTAAATCTTAACACGTGTACTTGATCATCTGCGGATGGTTACTTTTACATTTTAAAATTTATATACTTACTTTTATCGATTCGCAAAACTTGCGTGCTCACCAACTATTTTTATAGTTGACCATTTTCGAAACATGCTTTTCAGGTAAACAGAATTGAAGTAAATGACTAGTTTGGGGAACTGCTTTTGGGGACTTTCTTTTGGATTATGACTTAGCATTTGGTTATGTATTTTGTATTGGGATGTTGATGCTTGTAGACAATGTGAAACAATACTTTGGTTATTTGGTTTGTAAAACATTTTAGTTTGGTAAGTTTGTAGTGGTTCTTTTGAATTCTACAATGTACCCAATAGCATTCTCTTGCACCTAAGTGTTTGATGCACCGCTCTCGTCTCACCTCCGTGTTTCCGCCTTCGACGGGGTGTGGCAGACTTGATATTAGAGCACTGGTTATAGAGAATTAGGTTTTCCCGAGACCCGAACCTAGACTATGAACTTAGGAAACATTGCAAAGAACCTTAGGAATTATGTGGCATTGCATATCATTTTGCATTATTTATTCTTACCAGCTTTATGTTCTCTGTCACAACATGTCTTCATCATCATCATCATCCTCGCACCAGCAGCACTTCACAGACGATGAGGCGGACATCCTCAATAGATTCCCTCTAGTACCTGTCCCTACAGCATCAGGTGATTAGAGTGCGTTCGAGCCGAGTCATACGTTAGAGGAAGATCGTCGGTGCACTATATGCCCGGTGAGTCTAGTTACACGACCAGCTCTGAGGATTTAGGGAGCTGTCTTCCCTCACCTACTTCAGTCCTACCCCCTCCCCGGGTAGCACTAGTGACCTTCATACTTCATCCTGTAACTCCTGCTAGCAGACAACTGCGATTTCCGGGATCAACCTTTGAGGTCGGGGGATCGTCTACTAGGGCTGCCCCTGCCATTATTGAGTTATGCCATCAGATGAGGATGAAGAAGAGGAGGAGCCCGAGGATACTAGAACTTGGAGGGAGGTACAGATAGATGAGCTGGTGGAGTCTTGCACTGGACATGAGATGAGACTACAGTAGTTTCATACTTTGATGGAGGAAGTTCTAGATCAGATACCCGATTTATATCAGTTCGTTACTATCCTACAGGTGTCAGAGCTAAAAAGGAACCGACACGTCGTTTGTGTTGAGAAGAGGGTCCACCCGGGATTGATTGTACTAGTGACTTTCTTTGTCACACTCATTGCTGTTGTACTAGGCTACTATTTTGGTCACTGAGCAACATGTGCTCAGGTCCTTTTTGTTGGGTTACAAACACTTGGTTTCTTTTGGGGTATCTTGGCATAGTTCTAACTGATGCCTAATTTTGTAAAAAATATTACTAACTCTTGTAAACCCTAGCTAATTTCTATGCTTGGTGAAGCACTTTTGTAAATTTTTGGATGATGGAAATGAACTATATTTTGGATGATTCCTTGTATGCCATAAATTTCATTTGGTTTTGGTTTGTATATTGTTATCATCCTTATTTGTTACCTTGTGTACATGATTCGGTTAAAATTTTTATTGTCATTCTTCAAAACATGTCTTTTATGTATGGATTGTTTGCTATGTTTTGAGTGATTTCTAATCAAGTATCTTCATTTACTCAAACTCTTATCAAATTCCTGTCCGTTTCTGTTTTTAGAAAATGCCACCGAAGAGGGATCCTCAGCATAATGAGACAGAGAATACTCAGTCGGAGTTGACCCAGCTGATAAATCAAGGGATAGATGCGGCTATACCAAGAATCGTGGCCCAGATCACCGCAGGGTTAATCAGAAGTGTTGGAGGCAGTAGTGGTTATGCTTCTGGCAGTGGTGGTGCTGGTGGTGGCACTAATACTGGTAACACCAACCGTGGATGTACTTATAAAGACTTCTTTGTAGTAAAACCGTGACACCTGACATTTCTAGGTTAATATCCGTACATATATTAAACATGTTTACGTAATTCATGTTTTCTAATTTGACCTAATTGCATGGATTAGGTCATTAAGTCTGGCAAAGATCAAACATTAGTCCAATTCATACTTTGGTAATTTTAGGAATTACCGGGTCACGTATATGCATAACCCGACTTATACGAATGTTGGTGACTAAGCTAAATGCCCAAAATAATGTCCAAAGATCCATAATACACTTATAAAACATGTAATTAGGAGTTTTACATCAAACTAATTAACTCATACATTTAAAGAATAATTAAAAACCTTAAACCCAGTAAATTCATTGTTCCAAACCGTAACCGAGATTTAATGCGCTAAAGTCCGGATTAACTACACCAATTAACTCTTTAATCATCCAACTACCCTAACCCCACCCCCCTTTGACCCCATGGCCGAAATTGGTGGGGCCCACACCCCTCCACATGCTTGCTTCATAAATTTTGTAAAAAGCTACACTCCACCTTCACCATTTTTCTTCCATCTCCACTTGTTTAAGTCACCTCCCATGCTTCTTACTCCACCTTTCAATCCAAGACATCATTATATAGCATGCCATATTTCATTTCCATCATACACATTCAAAGAAATATCACACTCAACCATTCACACCCTCCCTCAAACTCACGGCTCACTCCACACACACACTTTCACCTTCTTTCAAACTTCATCCAAGGAATCAAGGAAATCCAAGAAGATCAAGGCGGATTTTGCAAGGATTAAAGCTTGGAGCTACCTTCTAAATTCCTTCTCCTTGCTTGCTTGTTGGGAGTCTCCTACACTTCTCCGTATTTTTCACTCTAACCTTCATAAAAAAAGTATTTTGTTGTATAAAACCACCACCCAAAAGATAAAGTGCTTAAAAATTAGTAAAAAAACATGATTTACCTCTATTGAACTTAAGGCTTTCTTCAAAATACATGTTCATACATTATGAACATACAAAAGCTTTAAAAAAAGAGCTAAAACTTTTAGCATACGAGTTCTTATAAGAAAAGTTGGTCAAAAATAAAGCTTGTTGGTGATTTCTTGTCTATATGAAAAGATCTTAAATTTTAAGTTATAAAAACATGTATATGGAAATTTTAATTCTTACGAACAAGTATTATATGTATAACTTATGGTTAAACGTATAAATAAACTTAAAGTGAAGAGATCTAACTCATAAACTTGTGTAAAAATCGAGATCTACAAGTACAAAACCTTATTTTTTGGATTTTGAACATAAATGAAAATATGGACATAACACACATGAAACTATGTAATATTTGGACAAATCTGGGAATTTGACTTCAAAAAGTGTTAGAAAGGACATAATCATCAACTAGTAACTTGAACAAGTGGTAAAACTTGCACACACCAAAAAATCATGATTAAAAAGGGTACTTTAGGAGTTGGTAGAATTCTGGCAGAAAACAATGCCTGACTTGGGAGGACCATAACTCAGTCCATACTCATCCAAACTTGTAGAATCTTATGTCTAAAACTAAGTAAAAAGAGTCTAGAGTCCAACCCAAGTGGTCTCAGGAAATTTCGTTGAGTTTTGATACCTCAAAGTGGTCATACAAGAAGAGGTGTGAAATCTGTCTTTTTCAGCAGAATTTTAGTGTCACTTGTAGGAGTCATAAATTGGTCATAAAAAGTCCAAACAACCCGATTCTAATTCCTAGAGTTAGTATTTTGTGTCTAAAATAAAAATTCTATGAGCTCGGGTCATGGAAGTAAGCTTTGGTCAGCCAACTCAAAGAAATCCCCAAGTCACTTTAGAGAAACAAATGTTGTACCTTCTATCCAAAATGAATTTATTTCAAATACCTAGATATGTCATAAAATTTTGGTTAATTGTAAGGCCCCGAACCAGGCACATAATAGGTTATACTCTTTAAAAGTACTTGTTTTATTTAACAAACGTTGTAATCCCTTCTGATCCTTTGATACTCAAGTCTCTAATCTTCAAACAGCTTCTAGAAAGGCGGAAACAATCCAGAAATCAATCAACACCAATAAAATCGAATCAAACACGAACTAGAATGAGAAACGCCACAATCATGAAATGCACAACCAAACTAACGATTTCCATTGATTATCTTTGATAATTAAACTTTGAATCAACAACTACAAGCTCTGATTTCACTTGGACATTTCTGAATCAGACAATACAAAATGTGAAATCTCTACATGAAAATATAAAAGACAACATATTTATACTATTAAAGAATTTCGATCGAAATCTTAGTGTTTTCGACCGAAAACCTTAGAGATATACTATTTCAGTCTATAATTGATTTCTATGGACTACTGGGTTCTAACAATCTCCCCCTAGTCCATAGAACATCAATTCTTCACTTGTTGTCTTTATCAGGCTTGGCTTGGCTTTGGCTTTGGCTTTCACTCTCTTGGAATCCAGTTCCGCAAGTCTTTTCTTGATTACATTTGATTCATATCGTCTAGATAAACATCGAGCTACAACTCTCATATACAGCTTCGCTTCAGCCTTTATCTTCAAGCTCATATCACATTGAATCGGATTGTGATACAGAGTCTTCAGATCTTAATCAGAGAAACTAAACAAATCCACCGGATCAAAGACTCTGACCTCTGGTAAGTTATGTTGTGTGATCACAGCTTCATGAGTTCTACTGTCATACTCCCATATTTTGAAGCTCTTGATAAATACTTCCTTTCATGCAGGAACGTAAACAGTAGAAACTGTATCAGCTGGCTTGACAATATACATGAATATTCTTCTTCCATCTTTATCTTTCTTCTTTAACTTCTTACATTCAAGAACCTGTGGTTTGAAGCTTTAAAATTTGTCTTTCGTACATTCTTTCTTTAGAAATTCTTCAAAGTTTCTAGCAAAAGTATTATTGGATGGATTGATCAACTTCATATGACTCAGCTCCCGAATATCCCAGTATGGTAAAGTCAGTAACTTGGAGCTTCGGTCAAAGTACTGTATATTCCCTTCACCTCTCTTTATAACATACATCTTCTTCTCGTCATCATACATCCAACCTAAAATCTCTCCAGTTAAAGCTTGCTCTGGATTTCTTATCTTCTGAGTAATTCGTTCAACAAGAGTCGGCTTTTCTATTACTTTCCACCACGTACTCTTATCAACACCTGTGGTTTTATGATGAACAGATGACTCTTCCACTTCATCAGGTACTTGAAAAGACTGGTCTTCATCTACCAAGTTGTCCATCTTTCCAATCACTGACCCATCTTCTTCTACGTAAGTCTGTTTCTGTTCATATTCATACTTTTTATATTCTGTGTTGGACTCCAATTCTTTCTCAGTCTCTTCAGCTGTCTTTTTAATACCGCCAACACTTCCAGCTCCACCACTGTCACTATCATCATCAGAAGATTTATCATCATCTTTCTTTTCACCTGTTATCACCAACTCTTCATCATATTCTTCTTCTTTCTCAGTCTCTTAATCGTTCTCATCAGTCACCTCCATTCCTTCACCTTCATTATTCAGCAACATATCAATATCTAGTATGGTATTGCCGTCATACATATCAGCATAAAATACTGGAGAAGGAATAGGTTTAGTAGCAGTTGGACTCTCTTGATTCTCAACGTTTACTTCTTCATTTACATTCTGTTCATTTGTTGGAGCACCAACATATGCTATCAAATCTTGCACCATCCTGTGAAGTTGATCAATTTGTTGCTGTTGCTGAGTAATAATACCTTGCAGCCTATTACTTTCAATCCTCAAATCCCTAATTTCTCTAGAATTTGCAGCTTCCCTACTTTGCAAGTTTGAAATCTGAGTCTTCAGCTGACTCACCACATCTGCGGTTTCTCTTGTAGCATAATTAAGAAACTATTCATCTACAAGACCATAATCTTTTGACTTTTTAGACTTGTGCTTTTCAGGAATTTCCTTTGCCTTGCCTTTGCCTTTGTCATGCTTTGTTGTAGTTGTTGTCTTTTGCTTCTTCAACTCTGGATCAGTAAACATGATACCCTTAGACGGAGGAAGTCTAGAAGGTACGGTTTTAGTCATTTCAGGCTCTTTTCTCTTCTTTGAATGTATTGTTGCAGTTGCTTGAACATCAGATACTTCAATCACTTCAGTATTTACCCTTAACACCTCATCATTTTTAGTTACAAACTCTTCAGTATGGCTCAACACTGGTTCATTAACTTCTGAAGCTATATTATCTCTAACATTCACATCATCAACTTCATAATCACCAACATTAGTATCAGCCTGCTTTTCTGCTTTTGCCACTTGTACTTCTGGTTGTACCTTTGTTATAACATTGCCATCACCACCATCATTACCCTGATCATCATCATCCTCACCATCACTATCACTATTAACACCATCTTCAATGTCACTTGCCATCAAATCATCTACGTCATCATCTATGTTGAAATCCGGGTCAGGATTTCTCCCCAACATATTTGGAAACAAAGGTGTCACTGTTCCACTAATCCTGCTTGTCTTTCTTATGTTGTTCATACTACTGAAGATAACTTCTTGCATAGGCTCAAGTGGAAGTTCAATCCCATCATTAGGTAGATCTGGCAGCAAAGTGTTGATAAACATTTGAATGAATTTCGGTTACATCAAAAACTTATAATTCTGCCTTGGTCCCACAAAATTACTAATCATCGCTTCAAAAATCATTATTGAAAAGTTAAATCTTCTGTGAGTAGCCAAACATACCAATGCCCTACTAAACACTTCACCAATTTGATCAAACGATGCTGTTCTTGGACTCATGCAATGAATCAATACATGTACAAGATATCTCCATTGTTTTCCGAACATTGTCTTTGTGACCTATCTTCTAATATAGTTCCCTTCATATCCCATAGTCATGACTATTTCAGAAACTGCAGCATGACTGATCTTGAATGGAAATTCTAGTGAATCCCTGAAGTTAAGAACTTCTCTAATTACTTGCTCAGTGATCTTTATAGTTTTTCCTCCAACCGTGCTTTCAATCCAAATTTCCTTGTTCACATGTTTGTATTCCACATTAATCCAAAATTCTCTACTTGATTTTCAAAAACTCTAACTTGAGTTGATATTGCTGTGTGAATCCTTGAGTTAATTAGAAAACGAACAATCTCTTCATAACCACTTGATTTCTTTGTAGCTGTGGTCAAACAAGCACATATATTGTGTCTCGGCTCGAACTTTAAAAGATTCATACCTGAAAGATACAGTTAGGTCAAAGTTAGAAACTTATGAAATTTTTATTTTTTTTTAAATTCATAACTCCTGACATTTCGGTCGAAAACCCCTTAACATTCACCTTTTCGATCGAAAACTTTGTTTAACTTTTTGACCAAAAACTTGTATACCAAACACCATAAAACTTTTCAACCGAAAACCCTTTTGATAAGAAACAAACATTTCGATCGAAAACTTAGATCAAACAATCTCAAACAGTGAACATTTCGACCGAAAACTCCCGAACATTATCTTTTTCGATCGAAAACTCATTTCGGATAGATCAGAAATGAATCTTCATTTCCATCCGAAAACAGATTTCGGTCCATTCATAGTACTTTTTGAGCAATTTGTTGAAGCACTTTCCTGTGACAAACACTCTGGATAGATAGAGTCTTAGTTTAGTACTTTCATGTATGTATTTGTCTTTGTTTGTAAGTGTCTGTATGTATTAGTTATCGAGTTGTATTTACTTTTACATATTGACTGTTGCAGATTTCTCCAAGTGTTTTGCGCACTTGTATGTGCGCAGGAGATAGTTCCTGCGTACTTAGCATGTACGCAAGAATACCTTTGCATACTTGCTAAGTACGCATGAGCAAATTGCCCTGCGCACTTGCTAAGTGCGCAGGCATCAGGTCGTGTATAAATAGGAATGGTTGACAGTAGATAAGTACGCAATCTTAGACTCTCTCTGTAACCTTCAAGTGTTTATAATAGACGAAAGTTTAAAGTGATTCTCATGTCGGTTTACTTTGTGTTGTAAGACTCTCCACCTAGTCACGGGTATTCCGCACCCAGTCCGACTAGTAGACCCACTTGCATGTGACGATCCGCCACACCCGAGGGACGTACATAATTCATCAAACGTTTTGGGCAGTTCAAACATTCAAGTATTTAAAATTAATCTAAGGCTTTGGATCTACCCTATGCACCTCTACAAGTTGTGAAAACATACCTGGATGATCAAAAAGCTATAAGAATCACGATGACGTCACAAACAACGATTTTTCGCTCGGAATCTTTGAACTTGTAAAATCAACGATTACGACAGAGAAATAAGGTGGGAAAAGGTTTTTGATCGAAAATTACAGAATATATAGAATTTGAGATTTCGGCCGAAAACTTTCGGTTTAGAGATTTCGATCGAAAACACTTTTCGGACAATCTTATTCGGTCAGAGATTTCGACCGGAAACTTTGAACTTTAAAAACTTTGAACAACTATAATTTTGTTTTTCTTTTTCTTGTCCATGCTGACATCATTAAGACCTGTTCCAGAACTTTATTTTTCACACACACACAAAACAACAAAAAAAACACTTTAAACATACAACCCAGATCATAACAACTATTTTATTCATAGACATTTTCACAAACACTTGATATCACTGTAACCCTTAGTTTATTTTCTTTACTGACTTTTGGTGAACTGAAATGACATAGGATCATAAATGCACACTGTCTTAATCACACTTCATATCAAATTAGGATCTAAACAGTTCAACATTGATTGTCAGTATTATTATCCACATAAACTCATGCATCACGTTTAAGCAAATACTGTGTGATATTTAAGGTTATATTAATCAATACAGTGTGTACCCCACAACCGAGATGGAATGAACTTAGAATTAACACAAAATATCACCAGATCATGATCCAATCTCCAGCATGAAGGTAGCGTTCTTAGCACAGGAAAAATAATCCAAGTAGATTTGATTGGAATCATATTGATTCAGAATCATTTTTATTCATTGTCTTAGTTTATGAGATAGTACGGAATCTTATTGATTCATATGAGTTGTGAAGAATCATGAATGATTCGGGTATGCGGATATCCGTAAGATATTGGATATGTCAATTGAAATCACGAATGATTCAAAGGGCGAAACAAACTGACTTCCTGGTTTCCATCCGAGATTTTCATCAGAACCATCAGCTGTATAAAGGTGTTTAACTCTAAATCATATATTTGACGTATATAGTCAATAGAGCAAACAAATTGTGCTAAGAACTCATCAAGATCCTTGTCTCATGGTATAACTAGATTCACTTTGCATTTGAATGATGAAAGTACCGATATTCGATGTGGGTAAAACACAAAGATTGCAATTTAGTTAATCACACAAATATAGCCTAATTTATACAAGAGAGCCTACCAACATATCAATAATTGTAACCGGTGTCACCATCATATCCAATTCATGCGTAAGCTCAGTACACAAATATACTATCATTTCCTATTTGCATGTCAATCAGTCACACATAGTTCATTTTACATCACAATATGAATTTGAACATCTCTTTTTCTCTTTTGCACACACACAGATAAAACACACACTTCACAAATGATAATTTCTTTTATTTTCTTTTATTCTCCCCCTAAAATTGTGATGCAATTAATTGAATCTAAACAAACACATAAAAAGTACATTTAGAACAAACACATAATTCAACACAATTTTAATACTAAAAGAAAAATCTTTTTGAGGAACATTGAATGGTCTTTCAATAAACACACGGACAATATTATTATTATTATTATTATTTTTTAATAAAACATTTACTCAAAAAGATATCATCCCCAATATTTCTACCAGAGAGTTAAACCGATCTGTTGAAAATGCTTTCGTAAAAATGTCGGCTTTTTGCTCTAAGGTATCAACATGGACCACCTTAATTAAACCATTATCAAAACAACCACGAATAAAATGTAACCTGATGGCGATATGCTTTGTTTTCGAGTGCTGAATTGGATTTTTCACGATGTCTAGCACTGCCTCATTATCACAGTAAATTGGGGTTTCCAAGAGATTAATTCCAAAGTCCATCAGTTGATGCTGTATCCAGATGACCTATGAACAACAGCTCGACGTGGCTGTGTATTCTGCCTCAGCAGTTGAAGTGGACACATTTGTTTGTTTCTTACACTGCCATGAAACAAGTCTCTCCCCTAAAAATTGACAACCTCCTGATGTAGATTTACTGTCCAAATTACATCCACCATATTCGCTATCAGTAAAAGCATAAAAATTAAATTCAGAATCAGAAGGATACCATAAACCGAGATTAACTCGACCCTTAAGATACCAAAAAATTCTTTTAACAGCGGATTCATGGGACACTTTTGGAGCTGCCTGATATCTAGCACACGAGCAAACTGCGAACATAATATCAGGTCTACTTGCAGTCAGATACATCAAGGAGCCAATCATTGAACGATATGCTTTTTGATTAACTACAACTCCAGATAAATCCATAGTGAGAGGTTCATGGGGAGCAATGGGAGTAGATGCTGCCTTGCAATCATTCATGTTGAATTTTGTCAAAATATCTTTAACATACTTCGCCTGATGAATAAGAATTCCAGCATCAGATTGTTCCACCTGCAATCCTAGAAAGAACTGCATTTGACCCATTAAAGTCACTTCGAATTTTAGTTTAATAACAGCTTCAAAATCTTTATAAAGAGATTCGTTTGTAGAACCATAGATGATGTCATCAACGTAGACTTGAACAATCAGCAAATCAGAATCAACATTCTTGAGAAACAAAGTTTTGTCAATTGTACCACGAACAAAGCCAGTAGATGTGAGATGTGTCGACAAGGTCTCATACCAAACACGAGGTTCTTGATGTAACCCACACAATACTTTATCGAGCTTGTACACCTGGAATGGATGAACATGATCTTCAAAACTAGGTAGTTGGTTAACATAAACTTCTTCTTTTACAACCCCATAAAGAAATGCAGTCGTCACATCCATTTGATAAACCTTAAACTTCATAAAAGAAGCATAGGCTAGAAAGATATGAATAGCTTCAATTCAGGAAATAGGAGCAAAAACATCCTCATAATCCAACCCTTCTTCTTGATAGAATCTTTGTACAATAAGTCGACCTTGTTCCGAATAACAATGCCACGATCATCCTTTTTGTTGCGAAAACCCCACTTTGTACCAATCGGGTACTTGCGTTTAGGAAGATCAACAAGATGCCACACATTCAACTTCTTAAATTGAAGTAACTCTTCTTGCATCGCTTCAATCCAATTTGAATCTTGAAGTGCGATTATTACATTCTTTGGTTCTTATTATGACAAGAAGCACGAATATAAACATACATTAATGTTTCCAAATTGGCTTCTTGTTTTCACACCTTCTTCAATGGATCCAATAATATTCTCAACAGGATGAGCTGAATGAATTCTGTGAATTAGAATTTCTTCAACCTGAACTGATTCTGGGTTACTAGTGTCATTTAACTATGGTGATTGGTCACTTGAAACACTTGAAGAGTTTGATTGACAATCATTCTCAGCTTGAACATTGGACACTTCTAGCTGATCTTCATAAACAAATGGTTCATCATTAGTAACAGGAACCTGTACTTCAGTTTCATCATTTGTAGTTGAAATTTCAAGTTGCTCTTCTTGTGTTTGTGTAGATTTAGTAACATCCTCAGAGTTTTCACTTTGAATCATTACTTTTTGTGGACCAACCAAGAAATTGTTAACAGTTTGATCAATCCTTGTTACTGACTCATCAACTGTATTTGAAGAACTTGCACCATCAGAATAAGATAAAGATTGTTGATCAAAAGTTTTGAAAATTATATCTGCATCAAAGAACGATTCTGGCCCATTTTGCTCAGGAGAAATAGATGACTCTTGCCACTCCACATAATACGACTCATGAACAATCTTTGTTCTTTTATTATAAACTCTGAAAGCCTTTTTATAAGACGAGTATCCCAAGAAATAACATTCATCTCCAACTGCAGCAAACTTTGGCAAAGAATCTTGTGTATTTAGAAGTGTGCACGAACATCCAAACGCTCTGAAAAACTTGATACACGGCTTTCTTTTTAAAAACAACTCATAAGAAATCTTTGTATGTTGCTGCACCATGAGAACTCTGTTCAACACATAACACACCGTGTTTACTTCTTCAGCCCAGAAAATAATAGGCAATTTTGAATCCACAAGCATTGTACGAGCAGCTTCAATTAAAGTTCTGTTCTTTCTTTCAGCCACTCCATTTTGTTGCAGAGTCCTTGCTGCACTAAATTGATGAGTTATGCCTTTTTCTTCACAAAACAAATTTATCAGTTTATTCTTAAACTCTGTTCCATTATCACTGAGAATAATTAACACTTTGCTATCAGAGATGTTTTCAATACGCTTTATAAATTCGATGATTGTTTCAGGTGTTTCATCCTTTGTTGCAAGGAAGAACATTTGGGAAAATCTTAAAAAATCATCTGTGATAACAAGACAGTAAGATTTCTTCGCAATACTCTTTACTCGAACTAGACCAAATAAATCCATATGAATAAGAATTAAAGGTCGAGTAAATGTTGTCACAGTTTACTTTGGATGGGACTTCTTGTGATGTTTTCCCTTTGCACATGACATGCAACTTTCTTGAATAATGAATTCCTTTCTGGGTAATCCACGCACTAAGTCTTTATGAACCAAGTTGTTCATATTTTTCAAATTCACGTGTCCCATTCGACGATACCACAGATAAGACTCCGAGCCAATGGCCTTTGACAACAAACAAGAAATGCTCACTCGTGTAGAATGGTCGTTCATATCCACCACGTAAGTGTTGAACTTTCTTGGAGCTCTCATCAATATCATTTCTTTAGTGATAAGCAGTCCTGGCTTTAAGAATAAGCACTCCTTTGCTGTAAAATGGACCGGTATATCTTTATCGCATACTTGCGAAACACTTAGCAGATTAAACTCCAACTATGATACATAATTGACTTTCTCGAGAGTTATTAAGTCATTTGAAACTGTTCCCTGACCAGTTATCTTACCACCTTTTTTATCTCCAGCAAAAGCAACAAAACCACCTTCAAATGATCGAAAATCATTCAATATCTCTCTTTGTCCCGTCATATTCCTTGAGAAACCGCTATCAACATGCCAAGCATTATTAATAGTCCTCCCGGTTTGACTCAGCACATTTCAAGACAACTTAATGAGAAACAGGTACCTAAATCATCTTTGACCTAGGCTGACTTTGACTTTTTACAGTCTTAGTCACAACGACTTGTTCCTTCAAATTCTCAACATTCTTTGTTCCAGATATATGTGAAGTTTGTTCAATTTTAACTTTCCAAAAACAACCAACATTTTTCCCATATTTCTTTTTGAATTTTTCTTTAGCAAAATAGATTGATTTGGTTGATTTTTTCACATATATTGGACTGTTTTGGACCTTTTTGTCCACAAAATTAGGTAGCACATAATCATGACAAGCATTTAAATAAAGTTCACTATGATCTCTAGAAAGCAAGTAATCGCGACTGTAACGATGATTCACTCCGGACACAACCACGCTGTCATTCACAGATGCTTTCTTGAACAACTTATTGATATTGCATTTTGTTTTCTTATTGTACCCTTTGACCTTTGACTCACTTGACTTGTGTTTGCAATTTCTAGCAAAATGTCCAACTTGACCACAAGTGAAACAATTTTGACTTTTAAACTTTGACTTTGTCTTTGTCTTTGACTTTGAACATTCGCCTATTTCAAACATGGATTTTCCTTTCTCAAAATCTATTGAACTTTGACTTATTACTGACTTCCCTTACTTTGAACGGGCTTATCTTTGACATCAATGAACTGGTCTTTGACATCATTTGATTTACCTTTGACATTTATTTGATTTGACCTTCCACTAACGTTTTAACTCTTTGTTGGTGTACTGATTTTAATCTGTACATACTTCACATTCTCTCCTTCACTTGTCAAGATGTGATTTTCAGGAACTATGAATTCATTTTTCTTTGGCCTCTCATGAGAAAGATCATAATCTTGTATTAATGGATTTCCAAATTCATCCAACACGACATCTTTGGCTAGACATGACATTTTGTGAATTGGAATATACTCTCTCGATGTATGCACCACTTTATCGAAGAAAGTAGAATCAGAAGAAACCTCAGACAAACAATCAGAAACATCACACACAGAGTTAGTAGAACACGCAGAAACATGTGAACTATCAGAATCTGAAAAACTGTTTACATCAAAACCATTGTTAGCACGTGACTTAACAAACTTGTTTGCAATACATGTATCAACCACAAATTGTCTACAATCCCTTATTTCTTCTCTCACACAAACTTTATTGAATTCATTAAAACTCCTCACATCATCCACTGAAACCTTCTCATCTACATGACCTGTGTTATTTGTTGCACTAACATATAAGTCATGAAAATTAGAGTTATCATCTCTAAGTAAATCATTTGAAACATGAGGTTCAGGAAACGGTTCGAAATGATCAGGATGAGGTACCGCTTTGTAACCAACACCATCTTTAATAAAATAACTTCTTTTCTTATCAACACAGTTTTCTAAAATTTTTCTTTGCATACCCCATTTAGAAATCAAAACCCTTTCTTTCATAAGATCGGATTGGGCAGCAATAAGTTTGTCGGTAAGATCCTTGATTAACACATCCTTTTTGTTTAAGTATTATTTAAAGTTCATGTTATCTTTTAACAAAGCATTGATTTTTCTGGTGTAGGTGACCTCATTCTGTTTTAATTCCTTATTTACCCTTTTTAATTTATCATTTTCAGCAATCAAGAATTTGTTTGCTGCATGATAATTATGCATTTTCTCAATACAGTCAGAAGAACATATGAATGAATCATCATCAGAAGTTACCTCACTGTCAGATGACTTTTCCTAGAGGTAGAAGCTTCTGCTTTGCCTTTATCATAGATTTCAAAGCACAATCACTTGGTTCTTCCTTTTCATATACTCCAATTTCTGCCATCAAGGCTTCATCGAACTCTTCTTGAGCATCTCCAATCTTAGACTCCCATTCACAATTGCTGAACTGTTTCGACATCAAGGTTGTTGGAGCTTTCTTTGACTTTTCATCCTCATCGATCAATTCGATTAGCTTCACTCCATTACCGTAAGCTTTCTTCTTTTTCTCCTTTTGACACTCTCTAGCAAAGTGTCCAAGTTGCTGACAGTTATAACATCTCAGCTTTGCCTTGTCAAAACCAACTCTCTTTCCGAAATGCAGCTTATCCTTTCCAACCTTCTGAAGATACTTCTTAGCAATTATTGCAATCATAGCCATTTTCCATTGTAGATCAATATATTCCAAATCATCAGGATTAATCTGCACTAGATCTTCAGCATCCAGAACAGCTGGTTGTAACTTTCCAGTAACAAATGCATCGTTGCTACTCATAAATGCCCCAAATAATGCAATCTGATCCTCAGGAATTTGACCAGTTGCTTTTCCCTTTCCTCTAGAAGAATGCTCACAACACCACTTACACTTTTCAGACTTAGAACCACTGCTTCCATAACTTGTTCCAGAAAACAGAGCTGCATTAGCTAAACCCGAACCATTTGGCTTGTCTGGATTATTCAACTCTCATTTCTTTGCATCCAGCTCATATGACTCAATCAAGTAGATAATGTCATCAAGTGACTTGTTCTTCAAATCTGGAGTAGTATTTTTGATCAACATACATTGTATGCTCTAGCAGTCTGGTAATGAATCCATCAGCTTCATTCCCAAATCATACTCCTCAAACTTGATACCCATCTTCCTTAGTCTGTTAATCGTAGTAGTAAACCTTGTGACCTGTTCACTCAGGGTTTCATTCTTTTTGTAACTAAACATATTATACTACTTCAACAGAAGATCAGTTCGGCTTTCTTGCAGTGCTGCATTTCCTTCAAACCTTAGACATATTGCATTCCACAATCCCTGAGCAGTCTCATGTTGCTCAAAATTTAGATACAATTCAGTCGGAAGAGCCAAGATGATTGATCCCAAAGCTCTGTTATCTCTTTCAATCAGCTTCTTGTCTTCCTCAGAATACCAATCAGGATCTGCAATAGGAACTAACCCATCAGCATTCGCAGTTTTCCGTATATGAGGACCTTTTGCAATTGACTCCCATAGAGTGTGCTCAGTGAACTTGATATATGTTTTCATCATAATTTTCTAGTTTGAAAACTCTGAGATTGACTTCAGCATCGGTGGCGACTTTCCGACAACTCTCTCAGTATCGTAAACCTTACCAGCCATCTTAAACTAGTACTTTGAACTACTTAGTCAAAAAATGAAAAACTTCCAACTCAGGACTTTTCGGTCGAAAACTATTTCACACAAGACTTTTCAGTCAAAAAATCAAGCTTTCGAACACAGGAGATTTCAGACACTTCTGAATATTTTGAACACTTTTCGGTCGAAAACTGACCAAACAACTTTTCAATCGAAAAGTAGATTTCGACTCCTTCAAAACAGACTTTTCGGGCAATTCTTCCCATTAACACTTCAATTGACCAAAAACTATCTGCAACAATCCGAATCCAAAATCAAGCCTCCAAACCAAGTGTAGACTTCATCTCCATAACTTTTAGCTCTGAAAGTACAACAATGGCACATAAAAACACTCTGATTTGATCGAATTTTGATGAAAAACTTTTTGAATACCAAGAGCTTTAACCAACAACACTGATACCACTTGTAATCCCTTCTGATCCTTTGATAGTCAAGTCTCTAATCTTCAAACAACTTCTGGAAAGGCGGAAATAATCAAGAAATCAATCAACACCAATAAAATCTAATAAAAAACGAACTAGAATGAGAAACCCCACAATCATGAAATGCACAATCAAACTAACGATTTCCATTGATTATCTTGGTAATTTCACTTTGAATCAACAACTACAAGCTCTGATTTCACTTGGACACTTCTGAATCAGACAATACAAAATTTGAAATCTCTACTTGAAAATACGAAACACAACATACTTATACTATTAAAGAATTTCGATTGAAAACTTCTGATCGAAAAGTGTTTTCGACCGAAAACCTTAGAGATCTACTATTTCAGTCTATAATTGATTTCTATGGACTACTAGGTTCTAACAAACGTACAGCGAAAGTCTTTCTAAATTAATTATTGCTCTTTAAGTCACATAACCTTATACTCTATGTACATGACTTATTAACTGCACGTGCACTTCACATATAGCACTAGGACAAGATATCCTACACATATTCCTAATCGTTTAGCTCATACCCCGACTCTCCCTGACTAACTCATAACACAGTACCCTTATAATATATCAACACTAATTCAAAATGCTATATCTCAATATCTAAGCACATACCATGTACGTGCACACCCTGTGACACCACCTAGTCATACCCGTACGACCTGTATATACAATCCTGACTCACCCCTATTAGGTCACTATCCACCCACGACCATATACCCACCTGTAACCCACACATCCTACGAACACACAGTCCCTTAGCCTCACATTTAACTATTTAACTTCATAAACTCATCGTGTTACACTCCAAGGTTCTTTACACATTTAATGCAATAAAACATATAATTAAAGTATGTACGATAGCCCCAAAAACTTTAAAAACATTTTAAAGAGGGGATTAGAAACTCACTGTTAAGAAATTCTAACTCTTGCACTACAACGGTATCCTCGTACAAAGTCCGAAACTTGGTGTCGTGTGAAGATTTCCTGTTTAAACTCGCCGTTGCGCCACCTGTCGGCGGCCTTCTCCGACTCCCGGCGTCTCTCCCCCTCTCATCCACTGTTGCCGTCACGCACACTTAGCCGAATGGATTAGGGTTTACGCTAAGAGTGGTTTAAATACCACCTAGAAGTTTCGCTTCAGGTCCCTCCTAATACGTCCAACGTGTTTCTTAACTGAACTTCTTAAATAATGAGCAACCGGGTCCTCTCACTCTTATATATCGAGCCTTACGTGAAATCATTATAGTTCAAAGTCGTTAAAAATAGAATTCAGATCCCTCATTAACCTGATTCGTTAGTTAACGGATTTTTGGGATGTTACAAGTCTCCCCCCTTAAAAGAGGATTCGGCCTCGAATCCTATGTCGGTACATGACTTATCTTTCCGTTCTTTCTCGCACCAAATCCATCTGGTATCAAGCATTCACCTTCACACTTATCGAATCTACTACTTTGCTTTGTAATTCGACCACGGGCCAAAGAAGTATTCTTCACTGCTCGCTTTCGACTTGGGACTCGTAGGTTTTACCTACACATTCTGTTGTCTTTCATCCCTTCTGCCATAAATCCATAGCACGATACTGATTTACACATGATCTACTTTGTATCCTCTCATTAGCAACACCATCGGTTGCTTATTGTTAGATGCCTCTTAGTATCACGCTCCTTTCATTCATTGCATCTCCATAAACATCTCGTCAGCACATTTTCCTTTGTGTCTTGCATAGCCCCGATAATCTCGTCACCCCGTCGATCTTCCTCCCAAGAAGGTTCTTGTCTTTCACATATAGAAGCAATATTTGCTTTATTAACATGTGGCCATCACACTCCTCTCTTTCATGCTCCAATCGCCATCTTACGATGATTTCTCAACTCAATCCCACTACCCTACCCATAAGGGTATTACCTTTGCCCTTCTCTGATGGTCTCTAGGAGCTTGTGCTAAGCTACACTGGTCCCCTCAAAATTTCTCTACCATAGTATCTCTTTACTTCATATCACGCGTTCATTACGCCCCTTAAGTATATATATACACCTAACACTAGGGCCATCTTCATCAGCTTTTGATGTTTCTCAAAAGCTCACTTACCTCTATCATGTCTGTTTCAACAGGCAAGCACTTGCCTTACTTGAATGCTCCACGGGAGCTCACCTTAAGCTAGTCTTAAATTTACGAGCGTAGGCATCTTCTTCCCAGTTACTTATGTGCAATCCTGCACTTATCCCTCCTGAGTTTCACCTTCCTCTATGTTGCTCTACCATTATCACGCGATCACGGACCGCGTCTCATTTATCACGTACGAACATGAAGTCCATCTACTCACCAACCTCAGCTATCCGTTGTCTCGTCAAGGGAAAGCATCCCTATTCATCTGGTGTCTCGCCTCAACTGAATTCTTCATATGGAGCGTGTTCCATGAAGTCCTTCTCGTCACCTTGTTTACTTCATGCTGAAATCTTCAGCGTCATCACTTTAACCTCATCATGGATATCCCTGGTCCAGCGTCCACATAACTGTTTTCATCACTAGCTCTACAGCTCCGCCCATTGGCTTCGTGCTTCGAGTTTCCTGAGATATAAGCATAGGCATCTCATAAGAGCACCTCACCGATCGTGTAGGAAGACATCAAAGCTTCTCGCATCACCTCGATGTATCAACGTCAAAAAAATTGTCAAGATAGAAATACTATACTTGAGCATAGTGACACCCGTCCTACGCACGACTAAGCTTGTACTACAAGGACACACACCGACACATATAACTACAAAACACACAATGTTCTACACATGTACTAGTAACCCCAAACTCTGAACACACATCACGCGCACACACACAACTGCTAGATCTGAGTAAATCTACGTGCATACAATATGACCTCGTCATTTATAAATACACAAACTCCTGAACCTTATCTTTTACTCACTAAAACGGTAGCCCCTGCCAGATATCATCATGTACTCACACAGAGTTTACTCGGTCGTACCTATACTGGTCGTACCCATACTTCAAGACGACACACTACTCAGTCTAGACACAAAATATCACCCTAAACATTCATGCACACAAGATATAAATATATCTTATTTCCCTACAGGATCTGGTCCTGAACATGTATACCTAGACATAAGGTATGTAGCTACATTTTCCCACAAGACCTCGTCCTGAACATTTATACATGATAAAGATGTCTATTTAAGATTTCCCACAGGACCTCGTCCTGAACAGTTACATAAGGTGCAACACACCCCTTACACTTCAAACATTACCTAAACATATCACATAGGTGACACGATCTTAAGATAGTATACACACACAAATACTTAAAACTCGGGTGTACACCGGTCTACTCGTACAGTCTAATTGACCAAGCTCTAGCATCACATCAAAGATTACATTTAGTATGAACTCACGTTGTTCAAAAGGTAGATTTCATTCATTTACGTTATGCCATCTTTTCTTCATTCTTTGTAAACATACGTTTCATTCTTTGTTCATAATTCATTTTCATATATATATAAATTTATATATTTGTATATCACGTATGATCACGTTGGCATTCATAGCATTTATTCATTTAGTGTATACACTTCAGCCCCAAAACATTTAAAATGACTTGCACATAACATAGAAGGGGGGCACATAGAACTCACCTGATGAGCTAGTCTCGTCCTGTCCTAACAGTGGTCCAATGAGTGCCACACACGATCTGGATTGGTTAATTACACATACATCAGACCTAATCCCGACACTAACGGTTAAACCATTCTGAATTAGGCGACTATACTGACTTTACTAACCGGTCTGTTGCCTGCACACTTAGCAAGTGCGCAGGGCCTTGTTCTTGGGTACTTAATAAGTGCGCATACTTCGTTTCATGCGTACTTGATAAGTACACAAGACCTTCTTCTTGCGTACTTGATAAGTACGCAGAACATTCTTCTTGCATACTTGATAAGTACGTAGGATCTGCTTCTTGTGTACTTGATAAGTACGCATGACCTGTTTCTCCGCAAAAAACCCTAACTTTCGCATGCGGATCTGATTGTGCCAATCTTACAACTTTCTTTGTTCAAAACATGCGGTTTTCATTCCAGATGTTAGTCCTAAGCTTATTTTCAAGTTTCATCCGTAAAAACGTCACCTATTTAGCTAAAATCCCCAAATTAAACAAAAACTCATTTTAGGGTCGAATCTTTACCTGGATTGGGATTCGGATTCAGAGGTTTTGCTCACGAGCTCAGCAGTAACGTGCTCCTTCAAGGTCTGAATGGTCCTTTCAGATTGACCATCGGTTTGAGGGTGGTAAGCGGTGCTGATGTTTAGTCTAGTGCCCATCGCTTCATTAAATTTCTTCCAAAACCTTGACGTGAATCTAGTATCCCTGTCTGACACAATCGACAGCGGCATACCATGTCTGCTCACAATTTCCTTGATAAATATTTCTGCTAGCTTTTCAGACGATGAAGTCTCACGTATTGGCAAGAAGTGAGCACTCTTTGTCAAGCGGTCGACGATCACCCAAATGGTATCATTGCCTTTAGCTGTTCGCGGTAGTTTAGTAATGAAGTCCATCATGATCTCCTCCCACTTCCATTCTGGTATTGGTAAAGGTTGCATTTTACCGCATGGTTTCTGGTGTTCGGCCTTAACTAGGGAACACGTTAGGCACTTGTTCACGTACTCGATCACATCATTCTTCATGCCGGGCCACCAGTACTCTTTCTTCAAGTCTTGATACATTTTGTTTATCCCGGGGTGGATTGAATAGCGGGACTTATGGGCCTCATCAAGTATTTTGGCTCTAAGCTCGCCAGCCTTAGGTATCCACATCCGACCAAACCTAGTTCGTACACCGTATGCATTTGCATCCAAATTCCCTTGTTGTCCTACTATTCTTTCCCATTTTATATTTCTTTCTAATAGTGCTTCATCTTGTGCCTTTCATATTTCACTCATCAAATCTGGCGTTATAATCAGCTGACACGCTTTGATCCGTATAGGTTCCGATTCTTCCTTTCTGCTTAAAGCGTCAGCCACCACGTTGGCCTTGCATGGATGGTACAATATCTCACAGTCATAGTCTTTCAGTAGCTCTAACCACCTCCTTTGTCTCATGTTTAATTCCTTTTGTTCGAAGAAGTACTTCAGGCTCTTGTAATCGGAGTAAATTGTGCATTTAACTCCATACAGATAGTGCCTCCATATTTTTAATGTGAAAACTACTGCTGCTAACTCCAGATCATGAGTTGGGTAGTTAACCTCATGAATCTTTAGTTTTCGCGAGGCGTAAGAAATTACCTTTCCTCATTGCATAAGTACGCATCCTAAACCTTGACCCGAAGCGTCAGAGTTGACTACCAAGTCTTCATTTCCCTCAGGTAGTGTCAAGACTGGAGCTTGGGTTAATCGTGTCTTAAGTTCCTCAAAAGCGTTGTTTTGGTTTGGACCCCATTCATATTTTACTTCCTTCCATGTCAGTTTAGTTAGTGGCGAGTCTATCCTCGAGAAATCTTGAATGAACCTCCGATAGTAGCCTGCCAATCCCAGAAAACTTCGTATCTCTGTTGCTGTCTTTGGCACGTTCCATTCCTTTACTGTCTCGATCTTTGCACGATCTACCATGATGCTGTTTGGGTTTATCACATGACCTAGGAATTAGACTTCCCTAAGCCAGAACACGCATTTGGAGAATTTTGCGTACAACTTTTCTTGCTTTAGCACCTCCAAAACCTCTCTTAGGTGACAGTGGTGATCACCCTCGTTTTTTGATTAAACTAGAATGTCGTCTATAAAAACTATCACTGATCGATCTAACATTGGTCGACATACCCTATTCATCAAATCCATGAACGCTGCTGGTGTGTTAGTTAATTCGAAGGACATCACGAGAAACCCATAATGCCCGTAACGCGTGCGAAATGCGGTCTTTGGTACATCTTCTTCTCATACTTTCAACTGATGATAACCCGATCTAAGATCGATCTTTGAGAACCAACTCGCACCTTGCAGTTGATCAAAAAGGTCGTCTATTCTAGGCAGTGGATATTTGTTCTTTACTGTCCTCTGGTTCAGTTCGCGGTAGTCAATGCACATGCGCATGTTGCCGTCCTTCTTTTTTACAAACAGTACCGGAGCGCCCCATGGTTAAATGCTCAGTTTAATAAATCCTTTTTTTTTGTTAATTCCTATAGCTGAGACATCAATTCTTTCATTTCTGAAATTCTATTTCCCGATCGGGTGGCAACCCAGGTAGATCCTTAGGGAATACTTCCGGAAAGTTGCACACAACGGGTACATTCTTGAGTTCTTTCGTTTTCATTCTATCGTCAATAACATACGCCAGATAAGCTTCGCAACTGCGCCTCATGTAACTTTTGGCCTTGATCATTGAAATGACGTCTGGCATCGTGCAATTCCAATCCTCGTAAACCGTAATTGGACTGTCGCTAGGAGCTTTGAGGTGTATCCTCTTACGTTTACATATGAGTTGAGCTTCGTTGGCAGCTAGCCAATCCATACCCAATACTATATCGAATCCTCCAAAGGTGAGAAGGAATAATCTAGAAAGAAACTTATGGCCCTCTATTTCTATGATGCAATCCTTTGTTACTTGGAATACTGTCGAATTTTTACCAACGACAGTTTGTACGCTAAAGGCTTTTACTATGGTGTTGATAGTGCAATCTATTTTATGACTAAATGCATTTGATATAAAGCTTTTACTAGCACCAGAGTCAAATAGAATAGCAGCATGTTCATCATTAACTAGAAACGTACCTGACGCAACATCAGGGTTTCCTCTTGCTTCCTCCTCAGTTAAGGCATAGGCCCGAGTCCTTGCCTTTGGCTGTTCCTGTTCCATCTCTTTTCCTGAACCAGATCGGCCGGCCTTCCTACAGTTCTTTGTTAGATGTCCAAACAATCCACATACCTGACACTTGACGTCTTTTATGCATTCACGGGAGAAGTGCCCCGGCTTCCCGCACTTATAACAAATGGTGGTGCCGATTCGGCACTCGCCAAGATGTTACCTTCCACATTTCTTGCAAGTTTCATATTCATCTGACCTTGGTTTCTTAATTTCAGTTGCTACATTCCCTTTTCCGGTACCTCTAGACGGGTTCTCCCACTTTCTCTTTTGTGTCTCAGGTGCCGGGTCCTTATTGGCATAATCGTCGTAGACGATTCCGCTCAGATTCACTACCGACTCGAAGGTCGAGGGTAGATTAGCTTTCACATGAACACGGACCTTTTGAGGTAGGCCCTTTACATAGTACTTGATCAGTCGCTCTTCAGTCTCTACCAGGTGGGGTACCAGTTGAGTGAGCTTGAACCTAGAAGTATACTGGCGGTGCGTCTTGCTGCTCCCCTTGAATTTTAGGAATTCATTTTCCACTCGATCAATTTTGTTCTGGGGACAAAACTTTTTGATTATCAGCTTATTCGGGTCTTCCCATGTCATTCTGGCAAGAGCGTTTGGCGACTTTGTCCTCTGAATGTTCCTCCACCAACTTAGTGCTTCATTGGTGAAAGAATGAGCAACATACTTAACAGCCTGGTCCGATCGACACTCGCTGATGTTGATTACTTCATTCATCCTCTCAATCCATTCGAACATAGTCACTGAATCCTTGTTCCCATCGAACTTGGGTGGGTCTCCATCCTTGAAACCTTTGTAAGTACACCCACGATTGCTTGATCCCACCTTTACTTCATCCCCATCATTGTCATACACTTTCTCTTCATGGTCTCCTTCATCCTCCTCTCTACTTTTCTTTAGTGCCTTGAATAGTAGATCAGGCAATACATTGTTCAGATTGAGTACAACTTTGTGGGAAATAGCATCCCTGACCTCGGGTTCCAACTGTATAGTCCGTTGATTGTCGTCCCCAGTTGGGGTCACATTAGTTTCGTGCACACTCTCAGTGTGTTCCGCGTGTGCATTCCCTTCCTCTTCATGTCTTTGATTCAATGGAGGTCTACCGACTCGGCCAGTACGACCGCCTCGGTGTCCTGTTCTTCCTCCACCAGCCATAGTTCCTAGTTTCCTGATAGTTATAATGGAAATACATCAATGTCATTCGTTCAGATCATAGTCTTAGAACAGTACGAGCAAAGTAAATTGTTAATTAAAGTGACCGGTTTGTGATTACTAATTTACATTGCTTTTCGGGTTCAAAACTCTTCAAATCGGTTGTGACATTGACATCTATTGGTTCTAAGTTAAGGTATCTATTCTTATCCAAGTGCATTAAATTTAGTACTTACTTACCGTGCTGGTGTTGGCGTTGGTTACCCATACTTACATCTGTGCGTTGGTCCCATAATCAGCTTGAGTCTAGATATTTAGGGATGTCTGAATCTCTCAAACTATTGCTCTGATACCAACTTGTAAGGCCCCTTCTCTCGGGTAACCTCACTTGTTGGATTTAATCATAAACATAGTCATAATACTGAATTTAATTAAAAACATTCAAGAGTAGCGAAAGCAAACATCCTTCGAATACATAACATAACATAACAACGGAAGTCTTAACAATTAACAACATAACATTGTCTTAACAATTAAGAGTGGGATGTCAGTCGCTTGCCGGGTAACCATCACGCCTTCACACGACTCTTCCTTTCTTTACCTGAAATGTATACTAAAATTCAGCTAACGCTGGTGAGTTCTAGTTTAAAGCGATTAGGTATGAACATTATTTCTTTAAAAGTATGCATAAATATATAAATATTTATAAATACACATTAACATATCGTTGACCTTCATTTGTCGTTCATATGCGATTACATAAATACGTATTCATAACTTTTGCTTTTCTTTCATCATTCTTATGTGATTACATAGATATGCATTCACCTTTATTTTCTTTGACATTCATTGGTCATACACATAAGGGTGATCAACCCGTCTTTTATTGCGTATGTCACAAAGACATACGCCCTTAAGCTACTGTCGTAGCCCTTTTACTCGTCCGGTCCTAGAAACAGTCCGCCTTAAAACCGTCCGGCCAACCTTCGGCCGTCCGTCTTAACTGTCCTACCGTCGTAGTCCGTCTTATTTGCCCGTCTGCCCTAAGGCATCCGTTTCCCACTTGAACTAATTATACAGCCGTGCATCGATTTAGGGACTTACTCCACCGTAGTGGCCATTATTTAGTCTACCTTTCTAGACTTTCCTTTCTGACAGCATAATAGTCAACTGGTCGTCCGTCTACCGTCGTAGTCGTTAGCTTCTTTTCCGTGCATAACGTATAAATACATTCATAACATGCAATATATAATTATAAAGCAAGATTTCATTCATTTACGTTATGCCATTCTTTTATTCATTCTTTGTAAACATACATTTCATTCTTTGTTCATAATTCATTTTCATATATATAAAAATTTATATATTTGTATATCACGTATGATCACGTTGGCATTCATAGCATTTATTCATTTAGTGTATACACTTCAGCCACAAAACATTTAAAATGATTTGCACATAACATAGAAGGGGGGCACATAGAACTCACCTGATGAACTAGTCTCGTCCTGTCCTAACAGTGGTCCAATGAGTGCCACACACGATCTGGATTGGTTAAATACATATACATCAGACCTAATCCCGACTCTAACGGTTAAACCATTATGAATTAGGCGACTATACTGACTTTACTAACCGGTTTGTTGCCTGCGCACTTAGCAAGTGCGCAGGGCCTTGTTCTTGCGTACTTAATAAGTGCGCATACTTCGTTTCATGCGTACTTCATAAGTACACAGGTCCTTCTTCTTGCGTACTTGATAATTACGCAGAACATTCTTCTTACGTACTTGATAAGTACGTAGGATCTGCTTCCTGCGTACTTGATAAGTACGCATGACCTGTTTCTCCGCAAAAACCCTAACTTTCGCATGCGGATTTGATTGTGCCAATCTTAAAACTTTCTTTGTTCAAAACGTGCGGTTTTCATTCTAGATGGTAGTCCTAAGCTTATTTTCATGTTTCATCCGAAAAAATGTCACCTATTTAGCTAAAACCCGAAATTCCCCAAATTAAACAAAAACTCAGTTTAGGGTCGAATCGTTACCTGGATTGGGATTCAGATTCAGAGGTTTTGCTCACGAGCTCAGCAGTAACGTGCTCCTTCAATTCCGGGTCGATCCATCAACTTTTTCTCTTTAGGCCCGAGCTCTCCTTTCTCTCTCTAACTTTGCAAATGGTGGAAGTTTGCAAGTTTGAGGCCCTCTTGGCCCTTATATACCTGGGCTTCCATCGGCCCGTTGGATCCGAGCCCAAGCCCATCCTTTCTCTTTCATTTTCTTAACGATTAAATCTCGACCGCGTTATTATTTATTTACTATTTTAGGGATGTTACAACCTCTAACTCCCAGCCATCTATATATAAAAAGCTCAAGAACATCTTATCTTAGGAAACCACTTCTTAACATATGCTAAGGAAAATTCAAAAATTTGACATTTAACACTCATTACCTCAATTTCATAACTTAAACCCTTGCTCTAAGGACTGTAAGGCTATGATCGATATGAACGAAATACATAATGGTAAGTCACTAAAGTACCATTCGAATGCTAGAGGAGTGCAGACACACTGTATTATCAGCTGTTGGTAAATTCTGAAAACTCCCAAACTTTTCCAACCAACTTTAGTAGGAAGCTAAGGACCAAGATGTAAGTTGACAACCCTATCATTCGAAAGATGCGTTCTACAATCATAGGAATGCAATCTTAAAAACCTATTCCAATGTTCTATGGTTGTTAACCATTTCAAGATACACAATGAACGAAGGATTAATCTTATCAAACCTTGCTCTTTTGGGAGGTCTACACATATAGGTTTCTTTCGTCTCCTCAACTTTCCTTCAAATTGTATATTCACTTTTTCTTCAAGATCTTTTCAGATACCTATGCGTTATCCTTAAAGAACGTAAGGACATGACATGCTTACATTTGACAAATCTTGAAAATCATATGTAGTTATGGTATTATTTTTTGAATATCTGAATTACGGGGTCAAGCCTCAGACTAGATTGAAAGTGATACCAAATCACAGTCTACCAATTTAATGAGTTGGTAAACCCATAGTCCATTTCGGGGAACACTAGTTCTATGAGACCATCCCTACAGTCTCACCGTCTACTAAACAAATTGTGACTTTTCCAAACAAACATAGAACTAATCATGGCTTACATACCTAGTGAGCATGATAGTCAAGTCATAAATCTACAAATCACGATGATACGACCTAAATGCCGGTATGAAGTGGGTAAGAGGTGCAAGCAATGGGTAAAGTAGTGACTAAACTCAATCTTCGCTAGCGAGTGTTCACAAGAAATCCTAAAATCTTAAATCTATTACGGCCCAAGTTAATGGAAGATTTTAGATGACACGAAACCTAAAATGAGAGTAAAGTTTTAAATCCCAGAAAATACTTTCGAGAAGTACAAAATGAACTAACATAAAGTTTCATTTCTGCATTCTATCACTGCTAACCAGTTATAGCAAACTGATAGTGATTGAACTGCGTTTCTAACTCTCAGAACTGGTTAGATACCCATTCTCATTTTTCTATAAACTCATGAAGATTCACTCATCTTTAGTATTTGTTGAGCCAATTCAACTATGCTATTCTCAATTACTTTTACACCTTTTTTATGATCTGTCTAAATGGTAGATGAACCATGAAAATCCTGACGAGTCAATAATACTGTGAGATTTTGTGGTCTCGAAATTATGGTTTGACATCTACTTCAGTAAGAAATCAATATATACCAAGTTACGAATAACGTGCGTGATAGAATTACCAGTAATGAGATTTGACAAGACCAAAGTCAATCTCAAGAGATTTCGTCTCTGTAAAACCTTTCCCGGTTAATTAAGAGAAATAACATACGAGGATGCAATTTCCTGAAACTCGATTGAACCAATTTAACCTACGAACAAATTTGACAGGTAAAAAACCAGTTAGAATCTTTTGTCGTGAAAAGATTGAATGCACCAAGACATTAACTGGATTATAAGAAACAATCGAGTACCCGATTTCAAACTAAAGCATGAACATCTCATCAACACAACGGACCTATCTTACTAGGCTTCAAATAATTCCTTTCAAATATCAACCGAGTTTTGGCCTCCGTGTATTAAAACACGTAGATGAATGAAGGGTATGTGTCAGCATACATTCAAAATTCACATGCACCATTTCCTTTCATTACCAATAACCATTATCACCCGACTCCACTCTGATGAGAGTGATCAAATAAGGAAATCCTTCGACATCTAATATGGGATTTTAATGACTCACTCATTACCTGGAGGCAACCTCACTGAGTGCAGTCCCTCTTGTTCATGGGACTCTTATGATAATTTTATCAATTTAAGGTATAGCCAATGTCGTTTTCTTTTCGATATATCAAAAAAAAAACTTTCCTAAATCCACCCGCTTAGTATAATAAATGTTCTACGATACCGTTGCACTATTACATTATACTATGATATCTCAAATCCCTACACATCCAATATTCTTAGTCGGTGAGGTATTCACTTTACCTTCGAATACCGACTACTAAGTGGATTGAGTTAAAAATTCTCTGAATGATCTAGAAATAAACTAAGAATACGAAACTCTCATCTGAATAAACAACCCTAGATATTAACTTAAACTAAGTTTTGAGGATGAAACTTCTTTAACGAGGGGATAATGTGACACCCGACATTTCTAGGTTAGTATCCGTACATATCTAAAACGCGTTTACGTAATTCATGTTTTCTAATTTGACCTAATTAAATGTACTAGGTCATTAAGTTTAGCAAAGGTCAAACGTTAGTCCAAATCATACTTTGGTAATTTTAGGAATTACCGGGTCACGTATATGCATAACCCAACTTATACGAATGTTGTTGACTAACCTAAATGCCCAAAATAATGTCCAAAGATCCATAATACATTAAATATATTTTTATACATTCAAATATATATTTTAAAGTCCACATTTTATAAAACGAATTGTAACGACGTAAATCGAAGGTTTCACCGCCTACCTTAAATGTAACTACACCCAATTAATTATATCTATGACTTATAAAACATGTAATTAGGAGTTTTACATCAAACTAATTAACTCATACATTTAAAGAATAATTAAAAACCTTAAACCTGGAAAATTCATCATTCCGAACCGTAACCGAGATTTAATGCGCTAAAGTCCGGATTAAATACACCAACTAACCCTTTATTCATCCAACTACCCCAACCCCACCCCCACCCCCTTTGACCCCATAGCCTAAATTGGTGGGGCTCACACCCCCACATGCTTGCCTCATAAATTTTGTACAAAGCTCACTCCACCTTCACCATTTTTCTTCCATCTCCAATTGTTTAAGTCACCTCCCATGCTTCTTACTCCACCTTTCAATCCAAGACATCATTATATAGCATGCCATCTTTCATTTCCATCATACACATTCAAAGAAATATCACACTCAACCTTTCACACTCTTCCTCAAACTCACGGCTCACTCCACACACACACTTTCACCTTCTTTCAAACTTCATCCAAGGAATCAAGGAAATCCAAGAAGATCAAGGTAGATTTTACAAGGATTAAAGCTTGGAACTACCTTCTAAATTCCTTCTCCTTGCTTGCTTGTTGGGAGTATCCTACACTTCTCCGTATTTTTCACTCTAACCTTCATAAAAAAAGTATTTTGTTGTATAAAACCACCACCCAAAAGAAAAAGTGCTTAAAAAATAGTAAAAACATGATTTACCTCTATTGAACTTAATGCTTTCTCCAAAATACATGTTCATATATTATGAACATACAAAAGATTTTAAAAAAAGAGCTAAAACTTTGAGCATACGAGTTCTTATAAGAAAAGTTGGTCAAAAATACAGCTTGGTGATATCTTGTCTACATGAAAAGATCTTAAATTTTAAGTTATAAAAACATGTATATAGACATTTTAACTCTTACGAACAAGTATTATATGTATAACTTATGGTTACATGTATAAATAAACTTAATGATGAGATCTAACTCATAAACTTGTGTAAAAATCGAGATCTACAAGTACAAAACCTTAATTTTTGGATTTTGAACATAAATGAAAATATGGACATAACACATATGGAACTAAGTAATATTTTGGACAAATATGGGCATTTGACTGCTAAAAGTGTTAGAAAGGACATAATCATCAACTAGTAACTTGAACAAGTGGTAAAACTTGCACAAATCAAAAGAGTCATGATTAAAAGGGTACTTTAGGAGTTGATAGAATTCTGGCAGAAAACAAGGCCCGACTTGGGAGGATCATAACTGAGTCCATACTCATCCAAACTTGTAGAATCTTATATCTAAAACTAAGTAAAAAGTGTCTAGAGTCCAACCCAAGTGGTCTGAGGAAATTTCGTTAAGTTTTGATACCCCAAAGTGGTCATACAAGAAGAGGTGTCAAATCTGTCTTTTTCAGCAAAATTTTAGTGTCACTTGTAGGAGTCATAACTTGGTCATAAAAAGTCCAAACAAACTGATTCCAATTTCTAGAGTTAGTATTTTGTGCCTAAATTAAAATTTTTATGAGCTCGTGTCTTGGAAGTAAGCTTTGGTCGGCCAACTCAAAGAAATCCCCAAGTCACTTTAGAGAAACAACTGCTGTACCTACTGTCCAAAATGAATTTATTTCAAATACCTAGATATGTCATAAAATTTTGGTTAATGCATCCTTGTAACCCTAAGATATGTAGGTAACTTGGTATAAAGTTTCATGGCTAAATGAGTTCATTTGGTTAATCAAAAGAAGGACACACAGACAACGTAAAATTCTGAAAAATCACTATAAACTAGGGTTACCGTAATAATGTAGTTTGAAATTAATAACTATCAAAACCTTAACACGATCTATATACGACAACCTATGGATCAGTATCTATTTGTATAACATAAATAATGTATATACTTGTGAATAAATACAAATATGCATCATGAAATTCAAAGACATGTCACCAACGGTTCGTCGGGTCACACTTTCAAAACGTAACACAAGTATCACCGAGTCTAACATTTTGGGTGGATCTTATACGCGTTCAGCTTGTATCTTAGCATCACAATATAAGGTCTTAAGACAACTGTAATTTTTAGGTCATGGTTAAGACAATCTTGCATACACATCGGCTTTGCTAGCACTTACATATTGAAAGCTCATCTTGTGAGTTCATGACCCCCTTTTAGCTTTTAACGTTTTGTAAACATCGAGGGAGAAACATACTTATACAACATATTTGCTTACTTATTTGAAAGCATGAAAAAATCAATGTTTGACACACTTGAGAAAAACATGGAATACACTTACAAACATTTTTATATGATAACAAGAGAACAAGACACGACCATTATGTTTGCATGAGGGAAAAATTATAGAGCTCTTAAAGTCCCCTTAACATCACCAACTTTATAACCATTAGCTTTATAGCCTGGGATTCTATGAATAGTACCATTGGGGGTGACGCCACGGGTCATGGTTAGCGGCGCTAACCGATGACTTGGAGGGTCGAATGGCCACATATTATCTTAACATATACTCATGAGGAGCGAGGGAGGGGCATTCACCGATCATGGTTTGGTTATGGCTCATGCATGAACATAATATTGTAATCCTAGCTAGCATACGAATGGATCAACAATACTTGTTTTGTTATCATATATACTCGGAACTATTTGTGTACAATTGGATATGTTTTTATTCGAAAAACTACACTTTTTGTGACTATGAAGTCACCACCATGTTTGCATTGGGAAAACTAATCGTTGTATGACTATGAAGTCACGACCATGTTTTCATTGGGAAAACTACTCGTTTTATGACATGTGAACTCACCAACCTTTGTGTTGACATTTTTAAGTATGTTTTTCAGGTAAAACATAGCTATGGCACGGTTAGAATAGGCTAGCTTTGGGGATTAAACCTAGAAGCCGACGTGCATAATTTTCAAACCTCAAGTCCATTTTTGATATAGGAGTATTTAGATCAGTGTATTATTTCACGTTAGTAATTGTAAAGATGTTCGATACTTAGAATTTTGTACTTTAGCTTCCGCTGTTTTGTAATGTTACCAATCGTTGCGACCTTTATTAATTTATTAAGTAAATAAATTTGGTGGTGTTACAGATTGGTATAAGAGCCAATGATTTTAGCAAATTAGGTTTCCTTAGTGACACCTACACTCTATCCAGACTTATTTAGGCACCAAAATTTCTAAGACAAACATCACATTCAGAACACCCAAGACTTGAGTGTAGAAATCCAAACCGTTTTCGAACAACTTTAGTAGACCATTAGTGTATGTTGTTACACTAGGGTATCATTAGCTACACTAATACTTAATACAATTACATGGCACACGTAACGAACACTTAACACGTATAACAATGTGAAAATAATAGACACCTACAACATTTCTCAACAAAGTGTCATTGTTCGGGTTACGAATCAAGAATTATGGGTACTCAGCGCATTGTAGCCCTAGAAGATCGAGTTGCCAGCTGAGCTTGGGCGACGACGGCAACAATCGCCAGTTACTGATCTTCGTATCACAACAGGCGAAACCCATACCTGAACTCGTACCTGGATATGTACCTATACTTGTACCACATCTACATCTACTCTAGCCGTGGAGCCAATTTTCTTTCTGACATATGTGGTCATCATTTAGTGTGGTATATATACTCTCTTACATGAATTGCCGTATTGAATGACTAAAACCTTCATCATGAGGTATGACAGACAGGACTCCCTGATCTGGTGGGAACCCGAGGTGGAGAAGCATGACTAAACGAGAGAGAACTCCACGGTCTGGAGACCCAAACACTCATCGGGATCATGTGGATCCACACGTACATATAAACTTGGAGCATGTGTTGCTCGATACTAATTTGAGGATCTCTGCCCTAAACGTAGTGCCTGACTTCCACCATACACATCACGTTATTAGAAGACACCGGATGTGTCTCTCTACCATTGACACCATCCAGCAACAGCCTTAGTCGGCAGATTCATGAGTATTGGTACACATGACTAAGATTAATCCGATAGAACATACACACTCTTGCCCGAGAGTACAACACGATGACACGATCTAATGAACTCTTTTAACTGAGAGCTTGGGATGGGAGAAACACTATAGGGACCATGCAAAGTAAATTATCATTGCGGGTGCAAACGTAATCATAATTTGCAGTGCATGAGAACTGTAGTGAGTCTTACTGTCCAAGTTAATGTTCAGGATTACCGTATCCCAAATCTAAATTCCCAATCACTCAATTAATGATCGAAATCACCATAACCATAAGGGTTGAGCCAAAACGCATCAGGTGATGTGATGGGCTACCACAAGTGACGTGGAAATGTATATAATCTCCTTTATCTTTGAATTCTAATGAATCCAAAACTCTTATCGAGATTCCATCGGCACGACAATTTTTAACCAACACTTTGAAGAGATCTAATCTTGGTGATTCGACTTCAGTATTTAGACTGAACTTAGAAATTCTTTATCGAGTACTACTTCAAATTTTGAGATTGCGCTATAGATTGCCTCTTTTCGATTTCGCTACTCATCAATAATCGTAGGTAGCCGATTTTCAGTTTAGCATGAATTAGACAATAACAACTCGGACACCTCACTTGGATGTTCACGAAACATTCTCGCAGTTCTGGGAACCAGAGAAATTAAAATTTGATTTAACCAGCCTTTGGTAAATCCTGAGTAACGAAGGTTCTCGCCCACATATTCCAACTTGATAATTCATATCTCTTGAGATTTTACTTCTACTTCATGTTGATTCTTACAACAATCAACACTTGCAGTAATTGCACGATTATTGTTGGAAATCACGATGTATTCTTAGGATCTACCCTACGATCTAGAATCACAGCCACCTGAAGTTTAAAATCGGAAGTGCATTGCACTAACTCCTGTAATAGGATGGGAATTTATTCTGAACCTCTTACGCCTAACACCAACAGGGTATTGTGGAAACCCGACGTGAGACAAGTGGACAAGTTTACCTCCTATGTACTTACAATTCTCCAAGAATTAATTGGGTGGCTGAGTCTCTGATTTCAGCCTGCAAGGGGAGACATGCTCACACCTCTTACTCCCAGCCATCTATATATAGAAAGCTTGAGAACATCTAATCTTAGGAAACGGCTTCTTAACATATGCTAGGGAAAATACAAAACTTTGACATTTAACACACATTACCTCAATTTCATAACTTAAACCCTTGCGCTAAGGACTGTAAGGATATGATCGATATGAATGAAATACATAATGGTAAGTCACTAAAGTACCATTCGAATGCAAGAGTAGTGCAAACACACTGTATTATCAGCAGTTGGTAAATTCTGAAAACTCCCAAACTTTTCCAACCAACTTTAGTAGGAAGCTAAGGACCAAGATGTAAGTTGACAACTCTATCATTCGAAAGATGCATTCTACAATCATAGGAATGCAATCTTAAAAACCTATTTCAATGTTCTACAGTTGTTAACCATTTCAAGATACACAATGAACGAAGGATGAATCTCATCAGACCTTGCTCTTTTGGGAGGTCTACACATATAGGTTTCTTTCGTCTCCTCAACTTTCCTTCAAATTGTATATTCACTTTTTCTTCAAGATCTTTTGGGAAACCAACGCGTTATCCTTAAAGAACGTAAGGACATGACATGCTTACATTTGACAAATCTTGGAAATCATATGTAGTTATGGTATTACTTTTGAATATATGAATTACGGGGTCAAGCCCCAGACTAGATTGAAAATGATACTAAATCACATTCTACCAATTTAATGAGTTAGTAAACCCATAGTCCATTTCGGGGAACACTAGTTCTATGAGACCATCCCTACAGTCTCACCGTCTACTAAACGAATTGTGACTTTTCCAAACGAACATAGAACTACTCATGGCTTACATTCTTTGTGAGCATGATAGTCAAGTCATTAATCTATAAATCACGATGATACGACCTAAATGCTGGTATGCAGTGGGTAGGAGGTGCAAGCAGTGGGTAATGTAGTGACTAAACTCAATCTTCGCTAGCGAGAGCTCACAAGAAATCCTAAAATCTTAAATCTATTATGGCCCATGTTAATGGAAGATTTTAGATGACACGAAACCTAAAATGAGAGTAAAGTTTTAAATCCCACAAAATACTTTCGAGAAGAACAAAAGGGACTAACATAAAGTTTCATTTCTGTATTCGATCATTTCTAACCAGTTATAGCAAACTGATAGTAATGGAACTGCGTTCCTAACTCTCATAACTGGTTAGATACCCATTCTCATTTTTTTGGAAACTCATGAAGATTCATTAATCTTTAGTATTTGTTGAGCCAAGTCAACTATTCTATTATCAATTACATTGACACCCTTTTCATGCTCTGTCTAAACGACAGACGAACCACGGAAATCCTGACGAGTCAATAATACTATGAGATTTTGTGGTCTCAAAAATATGGTTTGACATCTACTTCAGTAAGAAATCAATCTATACCAAGTTACGAATAACGTGCGTGATAGAATTACCAGTAATGGGATTTTACAAGTACAAAGTCAATCTTAGGTGTTTGCGTCTCCGTAAAACCTTTTCGGGTTAATTAAGAGATATAACATACGGGGATGCAATTTCCTTAAACTCGATTGAACCAATTTAACCTACGAACTAATTTGAGAGGTAAAATACCAGTAAGAATCTTTTGTCGTGAAAAGATTGAATGCACCAAGACATTAACTGGATTATAAGAAACAATCGAGTACCCGATTTCAAACTAAAGCATGAACATCTCATCAACACAACGGACCTATCTTACTAGGCTTCCAATAATTTCTTTCAAATATCTACCGAGATTTGGCCTTCGTGCATTAAAACGCGTAGATGAATGAAGGGTATGTACCAGCATACATTCAAAATTCTCATGCACCATTTCCTTTCATTACCAATAATGATTATTACCCGACTCCACTCTGATGAGAGTGATCAAATAAGGAAATCCTTCGACATCTAATATGGGATTTTAATGACTCATTCATTACAAGGAGGCGACCTCACTGAGTGCAATCCCTCTTGTTCATGGGACTCTGGTGATAATTTTATCACTTTAAGGTATAGCCAACGTCGTTTTCTTTTCGATATATCAAAAAAAAAAACTTTCCTAAATCCACCCGCTTGGTATAATAAATGGTCTACGATATCATTGCACTATTACATTATACTATGATATCTCAAATCCTTACACATCCAATATTGTTAGTCGGTGAGGTATTCGCTTTACCTTCGAATACCAACTACTAAGTGGATTGAGTTAAAAATTCTCCCAACGATCTAGAAACGAGCTAGGAATACGAAACTCTCATCTGAATAGAGTAAAACAATCCTAGAGATTAACTTAAACTAAGTTTCGTCGAAACTTCTTTAACGATAGGCGAATGTGACACCCGACATTTCTAGGTTAATATCCGTACATATCATAAAAGCGTTTACGTAATTCATGTTTTTTAATTTGACCTAAATAAATGGATTAGGTTATTAAGTTTAGCAAAGGTCAAATATTAGTCCAATTCATACTTTGGTAATTTTAGGAATTACCGGGTCACGTATATGCATAACCCGACTTATACGAATAAATGCCCAAAATAATGTCCAAAGATCCATAATACATTAAATATATGTTTATACATTCAAATATATATTTTAAAGTCCACATTTCATAACACGAATTGTAACGACGTAAATCAAAGGTTTCACCGCCTACCGTCAACCTTAAACGTAACTACACGCAATTAATTATATCTATGACTTATAAAACATGTAATTAGGAGTTTTACATCAAACTAAATAACTCATACATTTAAAGAATATTAAAAACCTTAAACCCGGTAAATTCATCGTTTCGAACCGTAAATGAGATTTAATGTGCTAAAGTCCGGATTAACTACACCAACTAACCCTTTATTCATCCAACTACCCAAACCCCACCCCCCTTTGACCCAATGGCCGAAATTGGTGGGGGCCACACCCCCCCAACATGCTTGCCTCATAAATTTTGTACAAAGGTCACTCCACCTTCACCATTTTTCTTCCATCCCCACTTATTTAAGTCACCTCCCATGCTTCTTACTCCACCTTTCAATCCAAGACATCATTATATAGCATGTCATCTTTCATTTCCATAATGCACATTCAAAGAAATATCACACTCAACCTTTCACACTCTCCCTCAAACTCATGGCTCACTCCACACACACACTTTCACCATCTTTCAAACTACAAAAGCTTTAAAAAAAGAGCTAAAACATTGAGCATACGAGTTCTTATAAGAAAAGTTGGTCACAAATAAAGCTTGTTGGTGATTTCTTGTCTATATGAAAATTTCTTTAATTTTAAGTTAAAAAAACTTGTATATAGACATTTTAACTCTTACAAACAAGTATTATATATATAACTTATGGTTACACGTATAA
Source organism: Smallanthus sonchifolius (assembly GCA_023525975.1). Classification (NCBI taxonomy): domain Eukaryota; kingdom Viridiplantae; phylum Streptophyta; class Magnoliopsida; order Asterales; family Asteraceae; genus Smallanthus; species Smallanthus sonchifolius. The sequence goes on from CM042033.1 coordinate 20,361,908, forward strand.
ATAAACTTAAAGTGAAGAGATCTAACTAATAAACTTGTGTAAAAATCGAGATCTACAAGTACAAAACCTTAATTTTTGGATTTTGAACATAAATGAAAATATGGACATAACACATATGGAACTAAGTAATCTTTTGGACAAATCTGGAAATTTGACTGCTAAAAGTGTTAGAAAGGACATAATCATCAACTAGTAACTTGAACAAGTGAATAAAGTGTATGATCATGCCTTGCGTATAATGTGATCAGTCAATTACAACAATTGCAAACAATTTAGTTTCGTGTATAATGTAAACACTCAAGTTTCATGTATGATATAGTGTTATGCACATTGTAAGCAAATAGGTTTCATGTATAATGTGAGTAGTTTAGTACCATGTATATAGTAAATAAATTGGTTTTATGTATAAGGTGAACAATTTAGTATTTATGTATTTTGTAAACAAACAAGTTTTTATTTATAATGTAAACAATTGAGTATCTTGTGTATCGTGAACAACTAAGTTTCATGTGTCATGTCATCAATCTTATATCATGTATATTGTGAATCAACTAAGTTTCAAGTACTCAATATGGTATTATGTATATTTAACAACTAAATTTTATGTGATCAATCTAGTATTGTGTATCTTGTGAACGTTTATACGCAAGTTATTGAATCTCATGAGTGACGTAAACTAATCAATTTTGTAGTTGATCGAGTGTTGCGGACAAGCGTGTTGTTTGTTAATGTATAATGTGGGTAGTTGGGTTTTGTAACGAACCAAAATCCGGGTTTCGTTTTCAAATAAATAAATAAATATTTCTAATTAATATTATGGTGAAAATAATATTTTAGAAATAAGTTGAAACAAGCGGGTTTCAAGTTATTAACGGGTTATACTAGTTTTTAACTAGTTATGAAAAGATATGGGTGAATTGGAAGTGGAAGGACCTAAAGTGTAAATTGGTAAAAATCTGCCATATTTGACATTAGAAGTCAAAATTGGGTTTATTTTGGTTGTTTGGTCGTTCAAGAGAAAAGGAGAAAAGGAGAATTCAAAATTGGAAGCTAAATCGTGCGTTTGAGGCTTGATTCGTGAAGGTTTTGGCTCACACAATACCTTCCTAACATCAAGTGAGTGATTATCTACTTTTTTTAATTCACCTTTGATGTGTTCTTGTTGGGTTTTGTTAAAAACCCGAAATTGTGGTTGCATGTGGTAAAATGGTGTTAGATTATTGATAATCTAGCTAAACTAAAGGTGTAGGAAGGTGATAAACATCCTAGAACCCTTTGATTTTGATTATGAGAAGTTAGGGTTCATATGGTGAAAATTGGGGGTGTTTGGATCATAATACTCAAATGGTGAATTAATGAAGATTAAGTGTTTTTAAGGTGTTAGACACTTGAACAAACACCAAATTAACTTAATAATAATTTTGAAAGAAGAATTAGTGTTAAGATTAAGTTAATGAAACTCAAGTAGGTGAGTTTGTGGTGAAAGAGGGTGTTTGGTTATGAGGATAACCCAAACGGGTCAATTTGGGTTGGAATTGGGAAATTGAGTTGTGAACTCAATTGTAATGAAATTTTGGTATATGTTAGATTACTAAACTAGGCGAATGTGTTTAGGTAATCAAATTGCAAAGCTTGAAAGCGGTGCGGGATCTTCTAACCCGAAAGGTAAGTGCCTATGCACTTACTTAGTATTGATGATAAATGGTGAATTTTGTGAATTATGAGTTATGTGATTGTGTACATACTTGTGATATGATAAATTGTGAATGATTTAGTATGTACAATGAATGAATGTAGTTATAGTGTTAAGCTATAATGGAAATGGATCATGTGTTGATCATAAATGAAACGGGGATAAATGAGTTTTATGCAAGGTTGTATGTATAATATGTAAAGTTGCATAATTTGTTATGTGGTATGAATGAGCATGAAATTGTATACCTAATTGAAGGAATGTAGTTATAGTATTTATACTATAATGGATATGTTGATATGGAATTATGGTCTATAAACCATAATGGATAGAATGGATATGGAGTTATGGTCTATGAACCATAATGGATAGAACGGATATGGAGTTATGGTCTAAGTACCATAATGGATAGATTAGTTATGGAGTTATGATCTCGTATCCTTTGGGATATGAAGTTGTGGCCTACGTGCCATAATGGAAATGGAAAAGTGATAATGAAATGATGAAAGTAACTTGTAGGTGATATACAAATGTATGAAATCCTTAATTGACCAAATGGGTGTTAACGGGTCAAATGGGTGTTAACGGGTCAAATGGGTGAAAGGTGTGAAAACAAGTTGTAATTACTTGTTTGTTATGTTTAACACATTACAATGGTAATATGTTGATGAAATGTTAATGTATGGAACCCTATTAGACCAAATAGATGCAAACGGGTCAAATGGGTGAAAAGGGTGACAACAAGTTGTAAATACTTGTTGGTTATGTTTATCTCATTACTAATGGTGATATGTTTATATGGTTGTAGGAAAGGCTCCGAAGTAGTTCAAGTCAAGTCCAAGGCGTGAAGGGTTCTCGTATGCATTTTGGTATTTTGGGGATTTTTGGGAAAACCCTCGTAGATGGATGTAAATTTGATACACAATTGATGTTTTAGTGTATTTACTTGTTGTTGATGTGTTTTTGGTCAAAACCCAAGTGTTGGGAATTTTAATGTCTTGAAGGTTTGAAAAAAATGTTGGATATTGGTTAAGTGCTGAAACCTGCAGAAAAACTGAAACTTTCTGTGAAAAAGGGTCACTCGTGGGCCGCGACGGGGGTGGCTTGTATGAGTCGCGGTACGCGACGGGTAAAAAAAAAAAAAAAATTCCTGGGTTTAAGACTTCCGCGCGTTAAAGATTTGTTTTTAAAAGTGGTGTGTTTCAACTTGGTATCAGAGCAATGGTTTGAGGGATTTGGTGTGGTGGCACCAAACTCAAACCGGATGCTCTTGATATGGGGAAAAATGATACGAGAATCCACGAAGGACTTGACTAAGACTCGGAGCTTGCGGAAATGAAAGGTTAGTAATGATTTGATAAATTGATAATATATATATATGTTGTATGTATATATGTATGATGAATGTTGTTAAGGTGTTATGTGTGCCGAAACTTGTTTTGTGACCTGTTATATGGAGATGGTAATTACAATTGGGCATGGCGTATTATTAAACATGTCTGGCCAATATGTTTAATAAGACGAAATGTGCAAGGGACTTTATGATAACCATATAACAATGAACATTTGCAAGGATTAGGTGAAGGTGGTTATATATGTATGTATGTATATAGGTAGGTATATATATACTTAATACATATAATAGTAAATGTGTAATGGATACCTAGGGTATTGAAAGTGAAAGGGTATTAAGGTGTTTGTGGTTCATTTTCTCAGTTTAGAGATGGCAGAAGATGCAAGTAATGAACCATTGGATCCAAGAATCCAAGATATGATAAAAGAGGAAGTGGCTAAGGCCTTCGAGCAAGCCACAACCTTGTTAATGGAAGAAATGAGAGGGGCTATCAAGCTTACCCTCGAAGACGTGTTAAAGGAGAAGGAAAGGGTGCCACAGGGTTGTACCCTAAAAGAGTTTATGGTAATTAAGCCCAAGGAATATAACGGGCAAGTGGACCCAATTCTGAGCCACAGGTGAATTGTGGATATGGAGTCTAATTTTGAGACTACTAAATGTAAGCCCGAGGATAGGGTGATGTTCAGTGTGCCTTTGTTGACTGGAAGGGCAAAGGAGTGGTTGTTGAATCTCCGCAAGGAGAGGGGTGTTTTAGGTGTGACCTCCATGTCTTGGGAGGAGTTTAAGGCGGCTTTTCTGAAGTATCATTGCCCGCAAGCCGCAGTTGATAGAATGACTGAGGAGTTTCTCCTCGTGAGGCAAAAGAATGAGTCAATAGATGAGTTGGCTGGAGCTTTCTTTGATCGCGCCAAGTTCTGTCCGGACGTGGTGTCGACCGAGAAGGCGAAGATTGACAGATTTTATGCTATGTTGACTGTGGAATTCAGAGATAGCATATCTCCATCTTCTTTCACCACGCTTGTGGATTTGATAAACAGGTGTCGGGAAAGGGAAGTGGAGTTGAGGAGGCAAGAAGCTAGAGGAGAGAAGAGGAAAAGGGAAATTGTAGAACAAGTGGTGAGCAAGATAAAGGGCGGGAGCCCTAGTAAGAAGCCTTTTACCAAGTTCTCTTCTCGAGGATGCAAAGTTTGTGGGAAGGAGCACTATGGGGATTGTAAGAAGGGAACGTCGAATTGTTACAAGTGTGGGAAGCCGGGGCATATGGCAAATCAGTGTCCAAGCCAGATTCGTATATGCTACAATTGTTATAAACCCGGGCACAATAGGGCGGATTGTCCCGAGTTAAAGCAAGGTGGAAGTGGAAAGAAAGTGGAGACGCCAAAACCAAAAGGAAGAGCCTTCCACATTTCGGCGGAAGAGGCAAAGAACAACTCGGAGGTGGTGTCAGGTACATTCAAGATTAACTCTTTACCTGCATTAGTTCTTTTTGACTCGGGGGCTAGTCGTTCGTTTGTGTCTTTGAAATTTGTTAAGCATTCTTCTTTTGTAAGTAGCAAGTTAGATGAACCCTTAGAAATCGAAGCGGCTAATGATAAGAGTTTCCTTGTCTTTGACATTTTTAGAGATTGCAAGTTGAGAGCGGGGGGTGAAACGTTCCATATCGATTTAATTCCTATGTCTATGGGGGAATTTGATGTGATAGTGGGGATGGATTGGTTAGCAAGGAACAAAGCGAATATTCTATGTGGGCCTAAAGCGATACTACTCAATTCCCCATCGGGTGAGTCCATTTACATAGAAGGTGAGAAGAAAGGTAATGTAAGAATGTGCTCTTATGTAAAGGCAACCAAGTTCATGGCGCGTGGGTGCAAGGCGTTCATGGCTTGTGTTGCGGTTGTGAATGAGAAAGTAAAGGACATTCGCGATGTTCCGGTTGTGAATCAGTTTGAAGATGTGTTTCCTGATGAGTTACCGGGGGTTCCTCCGGAGAGGGAAGTAGAGTTCGGGATTGATTTGATATCGGGTGCTAAGCCGGTAGCTAAAGCGCCTTATAGAATGGCACCACCAGAAATGAAAGAACTCATGGAGCAATTACAAGAGTTACTTGACAAAGGTTTCATACGCCCAAGCGTCTCGCCTTGGGGTGCGCCCGTTCTCTTCGTTAAAAAGAAGGACGGAAGCATGAGGATGTGTATGGATTATCGGGAATTAAATAAGTTGACAGTGAAGAATAGGTACCCATTGCCTAGGATTGATGATCTTTTCGACCAATTGCAAGGGGCGTCGTGGTTTTCAAAGATTGATTTGAAATCCGGGTACCATCAGTTGAAAGTGAAGGAAGAGGATGTTCATAAGACAGCTTTTCGCACTCGTTACGGTCACTATGAGTTTACGGTTATGCCTTTCGGTTTGACCAACGCACCTGCGGTTTTCATGGATCTCATGAACCGGGTGTGTAGACTGTTCCTTGATCGTTCGGTCATTGTGTTTATTGACGATCTTCTCATCTATTCAAAGAGCGAGGGTGATCACGCTTGTCATTTGCGTGAGATTCTTGAAGTCTTGCAAAAGGAGAAACTTTATGCTAAATTCTCCAAGTGCGCATTTTGGTTGCGCGAGATCCAATTCTTGGGTCATGTGATTAATGAAAGAGGAATTACCGTTGACCCATCCAAGATTATGGCGGTTAAAGAATGGCCATCACCGAAGATGCCTTCGGAGATTAGAAGTTTCTTGGGGTTAGCGGGTTATTATCGGAGATTCATCGAAAACTTCTCTCGGATTGCTGTGCCGATGACGAAGTTAACTCGTAAGGAGACAAAGTTTGTTTGGAGTCCCGAGCAAGAATTTGCCTTTCAACTCTTGAAAGAAAAGTTGACTAAGGCGCCTGTTTTATCCTTGCCGGACGGGACCGAGGATTTTGTTGTTTATTCGGATGCCTCGCATTCGGGGTTGGGGTGTGTTTTGATGCAAAGGGGGAAAGTGATTGCCTATGCATCTAGGCAATTAAAGACTCACGAGGTGAATTACCCAACCCATGATTTAGAGCTTGCAGCCGTGGTTTTCGCGCTCAAAATTTGGAGGCATTATTTGTATGGTGCTAAGTGTACGATCTACACAGATCACAAAAGTCTCAAATATTTCTTTGACCAAAAGGACCTCAATATGAGGCAAAGACGGTGGCTTGAATTGGTTAAGGATTATGATTGTGAGATACTTTATCATCCGGGTAAAGCGAATATTGTGGCGGATGCGCTTAGTAGAAAGTCAAGTCATTCACCTATCAAGGTGAAGTCATTCAAGATGACAATTTCATCATCTCTTATTGATGAAATCCGGGAGGCTCAAGTGTTAGCACTTGGTGGTGACTTGAAGAAAGAGCGGATGGTTGCTTATATTGATAAGCTTGGTGAAAATAGCATGGGCTTGAAGACATGCTTTGATAGGATTTGGATTCCTAGATTGTCAAGTGTTTTGACAACTATTTTGGATGAGGCGCATAAATCCAAATATTCTATCCATCCGGGTGCCACAAAGATGTTTTATGATTTGAGGTGTCATTTTTGGTGGCCGGGTATGAGGCGTGATGTTGTTAAGTATGTTGAGAGGTGTCTCACGTGCTTAAGAGTAAAAGCGGAGCACCAAAAGCCGTATGGAAAGCTTCAACCGCTTGAAATAACGCTTTGGAAACGGGAAAATATAACCATGGATTTGATCACTAAACTACCAAAGACTCGAAGGGGTTATGATGCGATATGGGTAGTAGTGGATCGGTTGACAAAGAGTGCACATTTCCTTCCTATAAAGGAAACGTATTCTTCGGATAGATTGGCGGAAATGTATGTGAAGGAAATTGTGTCACGTTATGGTGTGCCGGTGTCGATTATATCGGATCGTGATACGAGATTTACTTCTCGTTTTTGGAGGAAATTCCATGAGGATATGGGGACTAGATTGAATCTTAGCACCGCTTATCATCCACAAAAGGATGGTCAAAGCGAGCGAACGATTCAAACGCTCGAGGATATGTTGCGAGCGTGTGCCTTGGATTTTGGAGGTAGTTGGGACGACCATTTACCGTTGGCGGAATTCTCTTACAACAATAGTTACCATTCTAGTATTGGTATGCCGCCTTTTGAGGCATTGTATGGGAGAAAGTGTCGAACACCCGTGTGTTGGGGTGAGATTGGTCAACGGGAGCTTGGTAGTGTCGAAGTGGTCAAGGAAACTAATGATAGTATTGACCAATTTAGAGCACGCTTGAAGGCGGCTCAAGATCGCCAAAAGTCTTATGCGGATAATAGGAAGCGGGCGATTGAGTTTCAAGTGGGGGACTTTGTGCTTTTGAAAGTCTCTCCTTGGAAAGGGGTGATACGGTTTAGGAAACGGGGGAAGTTAAGTCCTCGTTTCATCGGGCCGTTTAAGGTGATAGCAAAGGTGGGTACGGTAGCTTATCGTTTGGAGCTACCGGAGGGACTAAGTAGACTTCATAACACATTTCATGTGTCTCATTTGCGGAAGTGTTTGGCGGATGAATCTACTTTTGTCCCTTTGGACGATATCGAATTGGATGAAAAGTTGAATTATGTTGAAGAACCGGTGGCAATCTTGGATAGAAAAGTGAAGCGTTTGCGCAATAAAGAGATTAGCCAAGTTTTGGTGAAGTGGAAACATAGAAAGGGAGCGGAAATGACTTGGGAAACCGAGGAAGAAATGCTTAAACATTATCCGAACCTTTTTATGTGAAGTCGGGTTTCGGGGACGAAACCCAAATAAGGGGAGGTGATTTGTAACGAACCAAAATCCGGGTTTCGTTTTCAAATAAATAAATAAATATTTATAATTAATATTATGGTGAAAATAATATTTTAAAAATAAGTTGAAACAAGCGAGTTTCAAGTTATTAACGGGTTATACTAGTTTTTAACTAGTTATGAAAAGATATGGGTGAATTGGAAGTGGAAGGACCTAAAGTGTAAATTGGTAAAAATCTGCCATATTTGACATTAGAAGTCAAAATTGGGTTTATTTTGGTTGTTTGGTCGTTCAAGAGAAAAGGAGAATTCAAAATTGGAAGCTAAATCGTGCGTTTGAGGCTTGATTCGTGAAGGTTTTGGCTCACACAATACCTTCCTAACATCAAGTGAGTGATTATCTTCCTTTTTTAATTCACCTTTGATGTGTTCTTGTTGGGTTTTGTTAAAAACCCGAAATTGTGGTTGCATGTGGTAAAATGGTGTTAGATTATTGATAATCTAGCTAAACTAAAGGTGTAGGAAGGTGATAAACATCCTAGAACCCTTTGATTTTGATTATGAGAAGTTAGGGTTCATATGGTGAAAATTGGGGGTGTTTGGATCATAATACTCAAATGGTGAATTAATGAAGATTAAGTGTTTTTAAGGTGTTAGACACTTGAACAAACACCAAATTAACTTAATAATAATTTTGAAAGAAGAATTAGTGTTAAGATTAAGTTAATGAAACTCAAGTAGGTGAGTTTGTGGTGAAAGAGGGTGTTTGGTTATGAGGATAACCCAAACGGGTCAATTTGGGTTGGAATTGGGAAATTGAGTTGTGAACTCAATTGTAATGAAATTTTGGTATATGTTAGATTACTAAACTAGGCGAATGTGTTTAGGTAATCAAATTGCAAAGCTTGAAAGCGGTGCGGGATCTTCTAACCCGAAAGGTAAGTGCCTATGCACTTACTTAGTATTGATGATAAATGGTGAATTTTGTGAATTATGTGTTATGTGATTGTGTACATACTTGTGATATGATAAATTGTGAATGATTTAGTATGTACAATGAATGAATGTAGTTATAGTGTTAAGCTATAATGGAAATGGATCATGTGTTGATCATAAATGAAACGGGGATAAATGAGTTTTATGCAAGGTTGTATGTATAATATGTAAAGTTGCATAATTTGTTATGTGGTATGAATGAGCATGAAATTGTATACATAATTGAGGGAATGTAGTTATAGTATTTATACTATAATGGATATGTTGATATGGAATTATGGTCTATAAACCATAATGGATAGAATGGATATGGAGTTATGGTCTATGAACCATAATGGATAGAACGGATATGGAGTTATGGTCTAAGTACCATAATGGATAGATTAGTTATGGAGTTATGATCTCGTATCCTTTGGGATATGAAGTTGTGGCCTACGTGCCATAATGGAAATGGAAAAGTGATAATGAAATGATGAAAGTAACTTGTAGGTGATATACAAATGTATGAAATCCTTAATTGACCAAATGGGTGTTAACGGGTCAAATGGGTGTTAACGGGTCAAATGGGTGAAAGGTGTGAAAACAAGTTGTAATTACTTGTTTGTTATGTTTAACACATTACAATGGTAATATGTTGATGAAATGTTAATGTATGGAACCCTATTAGACCAAATAGATGCAAACGGGTCAAATGGGTGAAAAGGGTGACAACAAGTTGTAAATACTTGTTGGTTATGTTTATCTCATTACTAATGGTGATATGTTTATATGGTTGTAGGAAAGGCTCCGAAGTAGTTCAAGTCAAGTCCAAGGCGTGAAGGGTTCTCGTATGCATTTTGGTATTTTGGGGATTTTTGGGAAAACCCTCGTAGATGGATGTAAATTTGATACACAATTGATGTTTTAGTGTATTTACTTGTTGTTGATGTGTTTTTGGTCAAAACCCAAGTGTTGGGAATTTTAATGTCTTGAAGGTTTGAAAAAAATGTTGGATATTGGTTAAGTGCTGAAACCTGCAGAAAAACTGAAACTTTCTGTGAAAAAGGGTCACTCGCGGGCCGCGACGGGGGTGGCTTGTATGAGTCGCAGTACGCGACGGGTAAAAAAAAAAATAAATAAAAAATTTCCTGGGTTTAAGACTTCCGCGCGTTAAAGATTTGTTTTTAAAAGTGGTGTGTTTCAGGTTTTAGCTTTTTACATCTCGTTGAGGTTTATATGGATGGTTAAAGTCTACGCGAAATGATTTGTCTTTTTGAAGTGGCAAGTACACTCATACATTACCGTAAGTGCAAGGTAACGAGGAGGTTCTGAAGATATTCTGAGTAATGTACTTGCTAATAACTGATTTTGTTTATAAATAAATAAGAAATTGTAATTTATTTTTGTCTGTAAATAAGTAAAATTGTGAAAATAATTAGTTGAATAAATAAATGGATAGTTATATGAAGATCTTTTTATTTAATTTTAATTATTATATGGAGAATATTTCAAGAGAAAAATAGTGGCTAAATATTTTAAGCCATGATTTATAATGGCTAAACAAGTAATTTTAAATTAATTTAGCCAAGGTTTAGAAATAACAAATTTTACAAAGTAAAAGTCATAATTAATTAAGATAATGTTTCATAAATCAGTTTGTATTGAATTACCTTTCAAGGTAGAAATGTTTATTGAAAATTTATATCCCAATCATATCTACAAGCTTAGGGTTTGATAAATAAAATAACTATGTTGTTTAAATCAGATAATAAGATAATCTGTTTACAGAGAAGATTCTTATGTACGTGTACTAAATTGCAATGAATGAAAAGGTGATGTTTGGGGGTTTTCTAATGAAAATATGACGGATACACATCTCACTCGTAGTGTCAAATCAACGAGTAATAGCGTTTGAGTTGTAATATAAAACTTATTACTAAATGCTGAAATGTTGAACATTTATTCCAAACATAGGGAAGTGGTTCTCAAACATAAAATTAAAGACAAGGAATAGAAAAACTCCTGCTAACGTCTTAGGTAGCTTTCCACTAGAAAGCAGATACGCACTAGGACAAACATCGTTATGGTTACCCGGACATCAAACCAGGCCTCAGCTCTAGCTGCTTTCGTGCGTGCAACAAGTATCTCCCTGACTTCTTCCAGACTTGCAATTTTCTCTTCCTGACACCACACTTGATCTAAAAGGCTATCTATTCTCTGACCTAGCAGGTCGTGTTTTACTCAATGCTCCATCCCTTGTCTCACAATCTCTGAGGTCCTCACGTATTGGTGGATGGCATCAATTGGGATTCCTATAGCACTAGTGGGTGTCGTGGTTTGCCTTGCTTTAGGGTGATATGGGTCTGGTGCTAGGTAGGGGTCTCTCAGAGGGAATGGTAGTTGGTTGTGTAGATGAGGTGCTTGATAAGGGTTTCTTGATAGAGTTGATCAAGATGCTCGAAGTCTCGAGCCAGTGTTCCTAACCCAATCTGGTCTTATGTCGAACATTGATCTAGTAACTGGGGTGTTGGTGACCGATGGTATAGTGACCCGATGTCTTCTTCCTGTTCAGACTCTGCTCCAGGATAGTATACCGGGGAGGGAGGAGAGTAGGAGTCCATGTCTAGCAGAAAAGAAGGAGATTGCGAGTGATAGTAAAATACTAAATGTTAGGTATGGAAGTTTTTATGAGCTCAGAGTTTGACTACTCATAACACCGAGTCTTTACAATAGTATGTTAGAAGTGACACTTGACCTATAAGTAGTGTATCCATGAAGAGAATTCCCAGGAAGGAGGGGTGGGTAACAAGGGACACACTTAAGTACCAGGTCTTTCCTTAGCCAGAATCTCTCATGGGTCAACACACACTCTTCCAGCCATCATGTACCAATAACACTATCGTTTGGGCTCATGGTCATAATGAGAATCATTATGGGCCGGGCCTTGTGGCCCAAATGGGAGGTTTATTTAGTCCAGCAGGCTTCCTCTTCTGGGAGGGTAAGTGGGCTCCTTATTTTCTTATTAATGGGCATTAGGCCCAATTATTTAAGTTTTGTTTACAAAAGATGATGGTGACATGTGTGCAAGAATGAGGGTGCATAGAGACTTAGGTGTGAATGAGTGTGTGGTAAGACTTAAGATATCACTTAATGGTATCAAATACGTAGCATGTAATCAAACAGTGTGGTAAGGAAGGTATTACATATATAGCAATGTTTATAAGCATGTGAGTTATCACACTGTTTGATGTATTGTATCATGTGATGTAATACTTAGAATAACATGTAAGATAATCTCACAAGGTAGCAAACATGAAGCACCTAGAAATGGGGTAAATATCATATAACATAAAGCATGGCATAAGATGGGTGTCCTAAGGTTATAGTCTTGGTCAAATGTGTCTAATAACCTAATTTCCTATAACCATGGCTCTGATACTATCACACCCTCAAAATCCACCTGTGGGGTTTTACCGCGAGGCGCGTGACAAACCAGGATCTCAGTCATTAGTTACACAGAACGACTCTATATGAATTTAAATATAATACCGTTGCTGCTCATAGTTACGAGACAACAATCATTAAGTTTGAAAAATGTTTCGAAAGCGTAAATAAAATCCAAATGCAAGTATAATCAAATGCGCAAAACACCGTGCCCAAACCAAAGTAAATAAGACGAGTAAATAAGTTTTAAAATTGTTTATGAAAACCATGCACCGCCATGCATCCTAATCCTGAATGTACCTTAGCGACCTGAGAAAAACAGAAAGACATGCTAAAAGTGTCAACACAATGGTTGGTGAGTTCACAAAGTTGTAAGTAAATAAGAGTTTGATGTTTTCTTGATAATGTAATTAATGTATACCGATAGATAGCTAGTCTATTTCATGCTACAACAAGTGTTTCGAAACCAAAGCTAACTGTTTGTGTTTGTTTGCCTTCCGCCATGTCTACCTAACAATGGAAAATGTCTAGGTCATATTACACCCGTTCGACCTTTAGTCAAGTTCGCGCGACTAACTTGGGTGGGGCTTGTCAAAACCCAGTAGTACTACTCAAGATTACCTCTCTATGTTCCAATACTAACGGTTCGAGAATGTAAGGACTTATGTGGTATGTTTGCACTTCAGTAAGCAAGCGATAATACAATAATACAAGATCAAAAATATTTGCGAGCATGCTTTCTCCCCCAAAAAAGGAAAGTAAGTAAAAGAGAGGGACAGTGAAAACTCACCTTAGTATGCGTGCAGATGAAAGCTAAGTAAAAACAGTTGGACCTCTAACTGCCACCTAAAATCATAGGTCTATAAGTGTGTGTTCATGTAGGTTGACATGAACCCTTAGTATCCAAACAATACCATTGTTTAAGTGTTTAGAAAAGATTTACAAGTTTGACTCAAGTTTGACCGATGACCCGTTGGTGACACATTGTATGAAATTATGTTTGTTTAGTATAATACTACTATAATATACACAGATGATCATGCTCTAGCACTTAGCAACAAATCCTAGTTGTTCTAGCAAGTAAGCACAGTTTCCATAATTAGTAGGTATGTTCGGGATTCGTGTTTCCAGAAAACTATCATCATCAATATGTTTATAAGATTACCCTAACAAGTCCTAGATCATCACATCATATATCAATTGTCTATAACTAAACATGCAGATCACAATTCAAGATAAAGTTGCCATTTTTAGTAATCTTTGAATAGCATGCGTGTTTTCAATCATCTAGCACGTTACAACATGTTATTATGTCCTAATTAACATAGATCTATCATTAAATCACACCATACATGTCTAAATAGCAATATATAACCACTTTTGAAAATTAAAGTTTCTTTATTTGGAAAGTTCACAAAACCGTGCAAGGTTTTCAAAATCTGATTTCACAAATCATCTATACACGCATCAAGTAACACATAAACATCATCACATCATCCTAACGATGTCTAGTATGCACAATAGAAATCACATAAAGTTTCCCTTTTTAGTAATACGTGTTTCTAGAGATCTAGGGTTTCACAAAAACAATAATCTCAACAAATAAGTGTAATAATACTCAAATAATTAACAAAGTCACGAAATTCTTGGAATCATAAAGTAACGAAATCGGACGAAACAACTTACGTAGTAGTGTTAGCAATGCCTACGGAAGACCGATTACAAGTTCAATTACGAGATTCAAGCTTGGAGAAGGGGTGTTAGGATGGCTTCTTGATCTCGGCTCACAAGGGGGGGGGTCTTGCTTGCGACGGCTTGGGAGAGAAGAAAAGAGGTTAGGGTTTTTTTTTATTTTTTTATAAAATTTATATATATATATGCATGCATGGGTTTAAATGGATTATGAATAATCCATGGGTTATCTAGAGATCCATGGGTTATTTTAAAACAAGTTTCCTAATTGACAATTAAAACCCTTGACTATTATTTTTATAAAAACTCCATATCTATAAAAAATAATTAACACAATTAATTTCCGATAAATCTACGCGATTTCACTAAAATCCACATAATTCACGTAAAAGTCACTTAGCATGTAAATTCACATAATTATCACTAAAATAATTGTTCGCAATTATTTTTATTAGTTCACCTACGTTCCGGGTTAGACTCGTGTGTGATTCGGTAATTATATGAGTTACCGCTACGTGAGTGATTGTGTAATAAAATGACACATTTAATTAACCTAATTAAATTCAATGCATGGACGACTAATTGAGATGACGAAGTTTGTATAAACAATGCTCGAGATAACGGTGTTTGTGTTAACGGAGTTAACCTGAAATTGTCGGATATCACATCATCCCCTTGTTGAAAGAATTTACGTCCCGAAAATTAATCCAAGTTGCTAGTTGTCTGAAACAAAAAAGTTTGGGTTGTCACATCATCCCCTTGTTGAAAGAAATTTCGTCTCGAAATTTAATTAGTACCTTTCGTGTTTGCCGTTGAGTGCTTGAAAAGCTGAGGATATTTTTTCATCATTTGATCCTCGCGTTCCCACGTGAACTCCGGTCCACGTTTCGAGTTCCAACGAACTCTAACTATCAGAATCTTGCTGTGATTGAGAGTTTTGACCTCTAGGTCCATAATTTCAACCGGCTCTTCGATGAAACGCAACTGTTCATCGATTTCCAACTCCTCGTGAGGAACCACGAGTGTCTCGTCTGACAGGCATTTCTTTAAGTTGGAGACGTGAAAGACATTGTGTACCCCATTGAGTTCATCTGGTAGGTTTAATTGATACGCAACCGGACCAATCCTCTTTACTATCTCGAATGGTCCAACATAACGCGGGTTTAGCTTGCCCCGTTTTTCCAAAATGGATCACACCTTTCCAAGGTGAAACTTTTAATAATACTCTGTCACCCACTTGAAATTCTAGCGGTTTTCTCCATTTGTCTGCATAAATCTTCTGACGGTCACGAGCTGCCTCCATACGATTTCGAAGTTGCACAATCTTTTCTGAAGTCTCGTGCACAAGTTAAGGGCCTGTAATTTGGCAATCTCCCACTTCAGCCCAACAAAGAGGTGATCGGCATTTCCGTCCATATAGTGCTTTGAACGGTGCTGCCTTAATGCTACTATGATAGCTATTATTATAGGAGAACTCCACCAAGGGCAGGTGAGTCTCCCAACTATTTTCGAAATCAATTACGCAAGCCCGTAGCATGTCCTCTAGGGTTTGAATAGTACGCTCACTCTGGCCATCTGTTTGGGGACGGTACGTTGTGCTCATATCCAGACGCATACCCAGAGATTTCTGTAGGGATTGCTAGATGCGTGAAGTGAATCGAGCGTCTCTATCTGAAATGATTGAAACTAGCACTCCATGCTGAGAGACTACTTCCTTTAAATAGATGCGGGTTAGCTTCTCCCTTTTTTCAGTTTCTTTGATAGCAAGGAAGTGAGCGGATTTAATTAGGCGATCCACTATCACCCAGATGGTGTCGCATCCACTAGGGGTTCGGGATAATTTAGTAATGAAATCCATGGAAATCTTCTCCCATTTCGACATCGGGATTTTTGGTTGTTGGAGCAATCTAGATGGATTTTGATAGTCCACTTTGACTTTTGAACAAGTCAGACACTTGCTCACATAAGTGGCTATATCGGCTTTCATGGGCGGCCACCAATACAGGACCTTCAAGTCATGGTACATCTTGTCGGAACCAGGATGAATAGAATATCTAGACCTGTGAGCTTCATCCATAACAAGTTCCCTCAGGTTTCCGTACACTGGGACCCATATTCGCTCCGCGAAATAATGAATACCATCGGATTTGACTTCAAGTTGTGCTTCCATACCACGAGTTCCTTCTAGAGGTAAGTTATCTTCTGTCAATGCTTCGAGTTGAGCATTACGGATCTGTTCGAGTAAACCCGTATGAATTGTAAGTTGTAACGCTCTAACTCACCGGGGCTTGGTTTCTTTTCTGCTGAGGGCATCAGCTACGGCGTTAGCTTTGCCCGGGTGCTACTTGATGGCACAATCATAGTCGTTAAAGAGTTCGATCCAGCGACTCTGTCGCATGTTGAACTCTTTATGTTCAAAGATATGATGGAGACTCTTGTGATCGGTGTAGATAGTTCATTTGGAACCGTACAAGTTGTATCTCCAGATTTTCAGCGTAAATACCACGGCTACCAACTCCAAGTCATGAGTCGTGTAGTTCTTCTCATGAACCTTCAATTGTCGGGAAGCGTACGCGATGACCTTCTCGTGTTGCATCAAAACACAACCGAGACCCTGGATGGAGGCATTGCAGTACACTACAAAATCATCCGTTCCCTCTTGCAGAGACAGGATGGGTGCACTACAGAGTTTCTGCTTCAGCATTTGGAATGCTTCCTCCTTGGTTTCGCTCCAGTTATAAGGTTTACATTTGTGGGTTAGGGCGGTGAGAGGTTGGGCGATCTTAGAAAATCCTTCGATAAATCGACGGTAGTATCCCACCAATCCTAGAAATTGTCACACCTCAGTCGGAGTCGTTGGTGCTGCCCAATTCTTGATGGCTTCTACTTTAGCTGGGTCGACATGTATTCCTTTCTCGTTGACTACATGTCCTAGAAATTGAACCTCGTGAATCCAAAAATCGCATTTTGAAAACTTGTCATACAGTTGTTCTTGTCTCAACGGTTCGAGGATAAAGCGTATGTGCTCCTTGTGTTCTTCCCTACTCCGGGAATAGATGAGGATATCGTCAATGAAAACAATGATGAATTGATCGAGGTAGGGTTTACACACACGGTTCATGAGGTCCATGAATACCGCGGGTGCGTTGGTTAACCCGAATGGCATGACCAAAAACTCGTAATGGCCGTACCGGGTTCTGAATGCGGTTTTCGATATATCTTCATCTCGAACTCTTAGTTGGTGGTAACCTGATCTCATATCGATCTTTGAATAGAAACTCGACCCTTGAAGTTGATCGAACAGGTCATCGATGCATGGAAGTGGATTGCGATTCATAACAGTTACCTTGTTTAGCTCTCTGTAATCTATACACATACGGAAAGTCCCATCTTTCTTTTTGACAAATAGGACTGGGGCTCCCCATGGTGATGAGCTAGGTCGAATAAAACCCTTATCCAACAAATCTTGCAGTTGTGTAGACAACTCCTGCAACTCACTCGGTGCAAGTCTATAAGGTGCTCGAGCAATAGGTGATGCTCCGGGCGCTAGGTTAATCTGAAATTCGACCTAACGATGGGGTGGAAGAACAGGTAAGTCTTCAGGAAAAACTTTCGGAAAGTCACGGACTATGGGAATATCTTCCGGCTTCTTCTCCTCTAAAGGTTTGTCGGTGACAAGGGCTAGTATTGCGGTATGACCCTTACGCAGACACTTCTGTGCCTTCATATAAGATATGATGCCGACGACTGCACAATTTTTCTCGCCTTTGACCGAAAGGATCTCTCCGCTAGACATAGGAATACGAACAATCTTATCTTTATAGACGATCTCAGCTTGGTTTTTAGATAACCAATCCATGCCAACAATTATGTCAAAACTGCCAAGTGTAACCGGCATGAGATCGATGTCGGGTTTGTGACCAGATAATCCTAACTTACATCCCTTGAGGATATGAGTTGCCTCGATTAACTTACCGTCAGCTATTTCTACGGTATATTTGTGCTCTAACGGGGTTGTGGTCATCTCTATCTGTTTACTAAAGTTCTCAGAAATAAAACTCCTATCGGCACCAGTATCATAAAGGACAAAAGCAAAATGATCATTTAAAGGAAACATACCGTTAACAATGTTGTAGTCATTTCTCGCATCTCCTGTGCCAATCACGAAGGCCCAACCCTTCGCACCATTACCATTATTGTTACCATTTCCACCCTGATTGTTGCCATTACCATTCCCATTGCCAGCTTTCTTCAGTTGAGAGAAGTTTCTTTTGAAGTGCCCTTTTTACCGCACTCAAAACATCCTTTGGGTGCATCACCGGTTGGTGCATGTTTATTCTGTAGCTCTCCCCAACAATCCTTGGTCGAATGGCCCATTTTTCTACACCGTTGACAACGGTACTTGTCACCTGCCCCATTGTGATGAAAGTTACATTTGTGACACTTTGGGTACTTACCGGCGTATGTACCCTGGTTTTGCTGAGTAGAGCTAGACTGTGAGAGATTTTTAGCAGGTTCGGACTTTTGCTGCTACCGCTGTTGTGGGGGTGGGTTGGACTGAGAAGATTTGGAGTGCGTACTGTCAAACTTACGCTTATTATCAGCCATCTTAGAAACTGATCATCTAGGGGGTAGTGTGCCTTGGGTGACTGATTGATCGGTTAACTTGTGGGCTAATCGGATAGTTTGTTGGACAGTGGTGGGGTTTGAGGATGTCACCATGCTCTGGATTTGAGGGACTAGGCCCTTGATATATGATATGTCCTAAATTAACATGTTTTGCAAGCATAATAATCCCCATATTATGGTACTAATTGATTAATAACCTTGTAATTGATACATAAAACATTAATATTTCACAATTGCAGGTTATTCGGTATACCAAAGAAGAATAGAGCAAATATCAGCTTAAAACATGAAGAAATCAAGCTTTTGAAAAACCAAACCCGAGCATAGATCCCCAAGTCAAAATTGGATCACAGGAAGTCAACCAGCAGCTAAAAGAAAAAAACTGGGCAGCAGGAGAGGGATGCACGGCCGTGCATCCCAATGCACGGCCGTGCATTGCCCTATCTTGCTCCCCAAGGCCCAGTACACTGTCCTGTGTACCCTGTTTGATTCCCGAGGTGTTTGCATGGTCGTGCAATCTAATGCACGCCCGTGCATTGCTCATTCTGGGGCCTATAAATATATGGCTTGAGTTCTTCATTAGACAGACCTTCCAACAGCCATCCAGACCTCATTTGAGAGCTTATTTCATAGTTATAGTAGAGGGGCTCTTCCTCCTTGTTCCGCAATAGGGGCTCTTCTTTATTGTTCCACAATAGGCGAGCCTACGAAACTCTGCGTTATGCTAGTTAGTATGGCCAATCGTGGCTAAACTGTTTGTATTGCTAGGGTGAAGATGAAGTTTGGTGCATGTTAATGTTTAACGTATTAGTCCAAGTGATGTGTTTATGTCTTTAACTATCCGTCCTTAAAACCACCATTTTGGTGGGTTTTTATTATTGTCTAAATCCGTCTATATATTTGTAAGTGTTCTTGATTTTAAAGTGTAAGATCGTAAAACCTTTTTAATCAAACTTCTTTTGAAACTTGTACGTCTTTATACAAGCAGAGATTGATAAGCCAAGGCTTGGTCAACACAAGTAAGGTCGTACGTCTTTATACGAACTTATTATGCGACCAAGAATTGGTGACTCATGTTGGGAACGGTACGTATTTATACTTGGTCCCATTGTTACACCGCCTCCCGGTGACCAAAATATAATCACCTATTTAACTCTAATATAAAGCATTTTACGTTTGATGTCTTAAACCATCTCATAGATCACCATTCGAAGGGTTGAGGGTAATTGTTGTCCTTAACGGGAGGCACTACCATTTGTTAAAGCTTTTAAATTTGCAAATCAATTGTCGTGAGGACGAGGCTCTAGCGGTGACCTGGGTCACACGTTTGAAGTAGTTATGTCACGGGGTTAGTCAACATTATCACGTACCAAGCGGATTCAAAACCCGAAGCAATACTATTCGTAACATGATCATTCCCGACATATTTACTTTCGCATTATTTACTATTTTGTTCGTTACGTTTCTATTACACACTTCACGCACGTTTTTACTTTTCTGCTATTTACTTTACCGTCATTTACTTTTCTGTCATTTACTTTTCTATCATTTACTTTTCTGTTCCACAAGCACACAAAACTCACTCACTAATTAAACAGGCTAAACGATAACAAAAGTTGAGTATTGGAATTCGACCGTGTCCGTTGGTTCGATAATTGGTTCTTACCTAAACTATATTACGCTGCGATAGGTACACTTGCCTATTTTGTGTGTTTTAAGTTTGAGTATTTATCATTTTATAAATTTAAAACTTGATCTCGTGAAACCATTTCTAAAACAATATATATATATATATATATATATATATATATATATATATTATACTTATCACACGACACGTCAAGTTTTTGGCGCCGTTGTCGGGGACACGGTGATTTCAAGAAAGATTCGAGTTAACGGGTTAGCCTTTTTAACCATAACGTTTACTTTTATGGTTTTATTTGATTATTCCTTACAGCAACTTTCATGGATGACAACTACGAGGGTTGTTATGAAGGATATCAAGACTACTATGAGCACCACTATTCGGAGGTTTGGTGTGAGATCTGTGGGGAACCACACTACACCCAAGATTGTTTTCACTGTCAAGGGTATTCCATAGATTTTACCTTACTGGCAACCATATGAGGAAACCACACCACCCTAAGATATTCAACACTCAGCTCTAGATTTCGACTCATGGACCCCGGAAAATCTGTTACGTCATTTCGAAGAAATTAAGGTTCAACTCCTAAAGAGCTCTCCAACTGAACAACAAGTGTTTCGTCATTTAGAAGAAATTAAGGTTCAAATCCTAAAAAGCTATCCAAAAAGACAACAAGATGATTCCTTCAAAGTCCAAGAATCGGAAGTTATAATTCCAACATCTCTAGTAAGGTCGAGTGACTCTAAGGAACAAGAACCTTCCATCTTCACAAGCATGGATCAGTGAGAGGTGAGATCGGATGATTCGGAGGAGAGGGCTACTGCAAATTTACAATCACGTCCTGACTTTTCTGAGGGGCTGGAAGCTAAACAATCAAAGGAGTTAGAAGAAGAATTGGTGGGAATCCTAATTATGGAAGCAAATGAGGATCTAATCACCAACAAACAAATGACAATGGTGCCACCTCTTCCTTGTAACAGTGATAGCCGGAATGTGACCAAGTATATCAGTGAATCATTTCATAAATCACATAAGCCACAGGATAGGGCACATCACTCTGAGGACCACTTCTCATGGAGGAAGCAACGTTCATCTAACGAAAATTACATGACAAAATTATCATACTGGGGTGACCATCTCCTTCACTACATGGGTTTCTTGAAGTTTGGCCTAGGAAATTTCAAATGGTGGTGGCGTGATTTAAATACACCATTTTATTTAGGCGCTCTTCTATAGAGCATTCTAAATTTGGCAGGTTTACAAACATTTTCAAAATTTCAAATCGATCCATCCAAACTAAAATTAAAACTATAAATAGAGTTTGAAAATATATTAATCAATGATTCATCCTTTTTAGTAGTAAAAAGTTAAAGGTATAAAAAATATAAAATTGGGGAAAAAATTTTATTTATGAAATTAGGCCACTTAATGGGGGAATTTGGCTCGGACCACTTTTGCCACATGATCCGGCTCGTCAAAACCTTTTCGTCCCCTGGTCGGGGGCCCTCTAACTCAAAATGTAGCTCAAGTTATGACCGTTTTAAGATTGAACTCCTTTTACCCTGTTTTCCCTTGTCTAGCTGGTCCGGGATGGACTTCATTAATTCCTGGACCAGCTTATCATCACATCGTACGTATGGTTATCAAATGGTTTGGATGAACCTCTCCATATTACAAGCCACCCATTTGACAGATTCAACACTAAGTTGGAAATTCACGAAGCACGTACGGGTCTGACCAAAGACCCTTAAATAAATGTGCGCTTCCGGGAGGCAACCACATGATCATGAATAAATTGAGAAGTTGGTGCATATGGTAGAAAGCATGGACCTCAGGTTTGGTTTTTCCAAATTTAAATTTTCTTTTACTTCAGCCCCCAGGTATGCCTTCTCGATACTAGGACCTTAGTAGCTTAACTACTACATTTTATTTTCCTTGTCTGCTTTTATGTTTTCCTTTATGTGTCAGGTAGCATAACATCACCAGATAGCTCTACCACTTCTTTGAGGAATCATATTTCATCTCTACAACCTAAGGAATCAATCACCACATCAAATTTCTTTGAAATCCGATGTAGTCTTTGAAGCAACATGTTGACAAGCAGCTGATAGGCACAACCTGACAGCAACAATAAGTTTTGGCCTTAGGTTATACACCGAATTGACCGGGGGAGTACTAGTTTCTTTTCCCTTAAAACTTCATGCATTTAAATTCCTGCATAGCATTTCATTACATGCATTTGTGCATTGAGGGCAATGCACAGTTTTAAGTGTGGGGTGGGGAATTAAGAGATTCAGGACTACTTGTAACATCAAAGCAGTAAAACTTCAACTTGTGATTTTCTACCCATTTGACTAAAACATTACAAAAACCTACCTTTTGTAAAACCCGAAAAATTTTAAAAAATTTTAATCCCGAATATTTAAAACCTCTTTGAGTTCGCACCTAATTAAATAAAATGAATACATGGCAAGTAGAAACAAATGAATATTATGCATAACGATTCGCTAAACCCTATCCCATCCGTTTTCATGTGAGGAAAATCAAGCCTATTACACAGCATCAAGTTTTTGGCGCAGTGTATAATTATTCGCATGCTCTTTCGTTTGGCATTACTGAGTGTTTTTCGATTGAATTTTATGCATAATTAGAACTTGTGTGGCTTATACTTATCAAGACCATGAACTAGTAGAAGTATGAAAGTGATTGAGGCACCTAGGAATTTATTACCCTTATCCTTAAACCAAAAATCCCAAAAATATAATCCGCTTAGATAGCCCTTTGAGCCTTAGCCTTTTCTTTTCTACTACCCACAATTATCACCCAACCAGCTATTCGTAAACACCGGTTATTGGCTAACTGTCTTCAAAATGGAAAAATTATCCTATGTCATTATTTCAAGTTTATTACCATTGAGGCAACTTCGGAAAGAATCTGTTCTACTCAAAAGAATTGGAATATACAAGAAGGTTGATGTATTAGGAAGAAATAGCCGAACTACCTGCAAGGAATTCATGGAAATATTATTTTAAGAAAATTGAGGAAAAAGAATTGTTAAATAAATTGTCTTTATGTCAAAAAAAAAAAAAAAAAAAAAAAAAAAGAAAGAAGTTGGTCTTTAACAGGTTAGACCTTAAAGAGCTGGATATGCATTCTTTTGATTTCAATTTGCTTCCCTGTATTCATTTCGCAAAGCCTGAATTACCTTCCGAACTCCGAGAAAATATTTTCAAAGCAACTAGTGATGTAAGAAAATGGTGGCGCAAGCAAGAACAACTGCCACCATTCTACGGCTTGTCAAAAAGTGTCACCAAACAAAGAGCCAAAAGATACGAAAAATGTGTGAAGTGTGGCAACTGGAGCCATGATGGAAAATGTAGCAAGAACCAAACCTTTTCCCAAAGTGAGTATACGTAATTGATCAGAGTAGGAGCTATTAGGCTACAAGCCGAAGGCTCCATACGAAGAGGCAGTAATGTATACTACGCAGTAAGGAAAGAGTTGGCACTAATGAAAGATCTTGGTCTTGGCAATCTGACCATAAACGAGCCCTCGGATTAGTTATACCCTCATGATCCGAGTAATTTAAAAGGACCTGCTAGTATTTTCCATTTTAAGCCATGCAGCCGTAGATGAGCGTTTCACGATAGCTGCAGCCCTTCAAACCTTTTAAATCCCTAAAAACCCAAAAAGATTTTCATTTTCACCCCCTTTATTTTTATTCTTAGCCACATTACAACCCCTTTTAAAGTCCTCTTGATTCATGCATACTACTTAGTTAATTAGTGGAGACTTGATTTGCACACAAGCTTATGACCATTGCATAATTCAATTCGAACTTGAGTGTTCCACTTAACTTACATTATTCATACATATATAACCCTAGAGCTGAGTGAACATTGTGAGGAGTGAAAGTTTATGCATAATTGAAATTCTAGTAGGCTTGTCATGAATTCCATCATAGAAAAATACAAAAATAGAATAAGCAGCTCAAATGTTATCCCAGAGTTTCCAAATACTTGGAGATCCATTTCCCCTTGTAAAATTTTTAGTTATGGGTACGATCATGCATGAGTTTGCCTGAGGACAAGCAAAGTTTAGGTGTGGGGTATTATGATATGTCCTAAATTATACATGTTTTGCATACATAATAATCCCCATATTATGGTACTAGTTAATTAATAACATTGCAATTGATACTTAAAACGTTAATATTTCGCAATTGTAGGTTATTCGGTATCCCAAAGATGAATAGAGCAAAAATCAGCTTAAAACATGAAGAAATCAAGCTTTTGGAAGACCAAACCCGGGCATTGACCCCCAAGAAGTCAAAATTGGACCACAGGAAGTCAACCAGCAGCTAAAAGACAAAACTGGGCAGCAGGAGAGGGATGCACGGTCATGCATCCCAATGTACGGGCGTGCATTGCCCTATCTTGCTCCCCAAGGCCCAGTACATTGTCTTGTGTACCCTGTTTGATTCCCAAGGTGTTTGCACGGCCGTGAAATCTAATGCACGGCCGTGCATTTCTCATTCTGGGGCCTATAAATGGATGGCTTGAGTTCTTCATTAGACACACCTTATAACAGCCATCCAAACCTCATTTGAGAGCGTATTTCATAGTTAGAGTAAAGAGTAGTGAGTGGAGGGGCTCTTCCTCCTTGTTCCGCAATAGGGGAGCCTACGAAACTCAGTGTTATGCTAGTTAGTATAGCCATTCATGGCTAAACTCTTTGTATTTCTAGGGTGAAGATGAAGTTTGGTGCATGTTAATGTTTAACGTATTAGTCCAAGTGATGTGTTTATTTCTTTAACTATTCGTCCTTAAAACCACCATTTTGGTGGGTTTTTATTATTGTCTAAATCCGTCTTTATATTTGTGAGTGTTTTTGATTTTAAAGTGTAAGATCGTAAAACCTTTTTAATTAAACTTCATTTGAAACTTGTACGTCTTTATACAAGAAGAGATTGATAAGCCAAGGCTTGGTCAACACTAGTAAGGTCGTACGTCTTTATACGAACTTATTATGCGACCAAGAATAGGTGAACTCATGTTGGGAACGGTACGTCTTTATACTTGGTCCCATTGTTACACCGCCTCCCGGTGAGCAAAATATAATCACCTATTTAACTCTAATATAAAGCATTTTACGTTCGATGTCTTAAACCCACCCGGAGATGACCATTCGGAGGGTTGAGGGTAATTGTTGTCCTTAACGAGAGGCACTACCAATTGTTAAAGCTTTTAAATTTGCAAATCAAATGTCGTGAGTACGAGGCTCTAGCGGTGACCCGGGTCACACGTTTGTAGTAGTCATATCACTGAGTTAGTCAACTTAACATTATCACGTACCAAGCGGATTCAAAACCCGAAGCAATACTATTCGTAACCTGATCATTCCCGACATATTTACTTTACTTTATTTACTATTATGTTCGTTATGTTTCTATTACACAATTCACACATGTTTTTACTTTTATGCTATTTACTTTACCGCCATTTACTTTTCTGTCATTTACTTTTCTGTCATTTACTTTTTTGTTCCACAAGCACACAAAACTCACTCACTAATTAAACCGGCTAAACGATAACAAAAGTTGAGTATTGGAATTCGACTGTGTCCGTTGGTTTGATACTTGGTTCTTACCTAAACTATATTACGCTGTGATAGGTACACTTGCCTATTGTGTGTGTTTTGAGTTTGAGTATTTATCATTTTATAAATTTAAAACCTGATCTCGTGAACCATTTCTAAAACAAATATATATATATATATATATATATATATATTTATACTTATCACACGACACGTCAATATACATCTCGATCCGCTTGTAAACAGGGGTTACCATCTAAGGGCACAAGGTTGCCAGCTCTTGAGAGCGGGTGGTGTAGGCTTCGATCTCATATCCTTCAATTTTGAGGTTCCAGAACTCAACCTCAAGTTTCTGCACCTCATCGTGAGGGCAGTACTCCGCTTCCAGCGTGTTCTTAAATGCATCCCATGGCAAAGCATTTGCCATTTCCAAAGTTAGCATTTGTACCTGGGAGTACCACCAGGTTAAGGTTGGACCCTCCAGTGTGCCAGATGCATAATTCACCTGGTTGTTCTACGGGCAATTTCACATGGCAAAGACCGACTCAGTTTTCTTCATCCAGCGGAGTAAGCCTACTGCTCCTTCAGCTCCACTAAAAGTGTGGGGCTTGCAGTCCATGAAGGTCTTGTAAGTGCAGACCTGCTGATTGTTGTGGTGACCTGGATTGGAGACAAAAAATGTGTTTAGGAATATTTGATTCGGTAATGAGTTTAGAATGAGTGTTGACTCACTAGAGTCGACAAATGAAAGATTTACCTCCAATCGGGTTGGCTGCTAATGCTTCAGCCACACACTCGTTAATCATTGTGGTGAGTTCGGCTACGGTCAGATTGATGCTACCATGACCAACTCACCCACCGTTACGTCCTCCGCGTCCAACACCTCGTCCAGGCATGATCTTTACATTCACAAATACACAATCATGAGCAAAAATATATCGCATATCATTGTCATACAAGTATAAGTAAACAAAAGCAAAATAAACCGCAACATCTCATATTTCCATAAAAACATCAAGATTCAAAAAATATCTGTTGGATGGGAACAACCCTTCCCATCTAGGTTTAAATAAAAGGAATAACTAAAATGATAGACTGTCAAACACCACTCCCAGCTGAGGTCACATCTAAAACATCATCATCATCCTCATCAGGCTCCTCCTCGGGCTCATCCTCCTATTCAACTCCTACAGCGTTGGCAGCCTCGAGCTGTCCCTCCAACTCCTCGATCCTAGCTCTCGTTGCCTCGAAGTTAAGATGTAGCACGTTCACCTGTGCCCGTAACTCATGGAATGTTGTCACCATGTTATCGTGTACTGTATTTGCTCTTCCCTGACTCTTAGTCAGCTTCTCTATCCTCTAGTCGGCCTGGTGTTCACGCTGCAACAGTCCGGTGATCTCATCCGCAGCCTCACGTATATTATTTGTCTCTCTGTCCATCCTCGCCACTAGGGAAACAAAGGCCTACTCTAGTGGGTACTACAGAGGTGGTAGAGTCTCCACAGAAGAAGTACCAGCTGCAAGGTGTGGGGGCGGGACCTGCTCTTGACGGACCCAACTTCAGATCCTGTCTGGGTACCAATCCCAATCGTGCGTGTTACCGCTGACACGCACATTGAAAGGCTCTCCATACACTATGGTGTTATCAATAGATGTCAATATCCGCCTCTTAGGCTCTGGTGAAGGTATTGTAGGAACATTGTGTTCATGAACGACTGGGGATGTAGGTGACTTGGGTGACGTAGACATCTCCTGTAACGGAATGCATAAGTGTCATATATGAGTGTGGGTGTTGTGTAACTTATGCAGTGTGTGTGGTTGTAGTCTAAGTATACTACTAATGCAAACCTAGTTCACTAGAACCAATGGCTCTTATACCAATCTGTCACACCCTCAAAATCCACCTGCGGGGTTTTACCGCGAGGCGCGTGACAAACCAGGATCTCAGTCATTAGTTACACGAAACGACTCTATATGAATTTAAATACAATAACGTTGCTGCTCATAGTCACGAGACAACAATCATTAAGTTTGAAAAATGTTGCGAAAGCATAAATAAAATCCAAATGCAGGTATAATCAAATGCGCAAAACACCGCGCCCAAACCAAAGTAAATAAGACGAGTAAATAAGTTTTAAAATTGTTTATGAAAGCCATGCACCGCCATGCATCCTAATCCTGAGTGCACCTTAGCGACCTGAGAAAGACATGCTAAAAGTGTCAACACAATGGTTGTTGAGTTCACAGAGTTGTAAGTAAATAAGAGTTCGATGTTTGCTTGATAATGTAATTAATGTATACCGATAGATAGCTAGTCTATGTCATGCTACAACAAGTGTTTCGAAACCGAAGCTGAGTATTTGTGTTTGGTTGCCTTCTGCAATGTGAACCGAACCATGGCAAATGTCTAGGTCAATATTACTCCCGTTCGACCTCCAGTCAAGTTAGCGTGACTAAGTCGGGTGGGGCTTGTCAAAACCCAGTAGTACTACTCAAGATTACCTCGCTAAATTCCAATACTAAAGGTTCGAGAATGTAAGGACTTATGTGGTATGTTTGCACTTCAGTAAGCAAGTGTAGGTCCCCGGGTCTCTTGGATCGTCACATGCAAGTGCGTTGGCTAGTCTAACCGGGTGCGGAATGCCCGTGACTAGGTGGAGATTCAAGCAACACAAAGTGAACCGACAAAAAACACAAGAAACTTTAAACTTCGTCTATTGATAATCACAGCCGGTTACAGTGTGCAAATGAGTGCGTACTTAATCACAACACAAACCAGCTATATATACTAGACCTGTTGCCTGCGCACTTGCTAAGTGCGCAGGGCTTTCTTCCGGCGTACTTAGCAAGTACGCAAAAAATTGTTCTTGTACTTGCTAAGTACGCAAGTTATACAACCTGCGCACTTGTTAAGTGCGCACAACCCTTTACAAAAGATAACCAAGTACAAGTACCTACATACATGTTTACAACTCGATAAACCAATACATACAGATACTAAAATACAAGTACAAGAAGTAAAGACACAAAAGCATAGACAACATCCAGAGTGTTTGTCACACAAACGTACTCCAACAAACTCCCCCTTGACAACAGCTCTGGATTGTCTTCGGTCTTCAAACTCAACCAGCTTTAGCTTCCTATCTTTAGCTTGTAGTCTAGGCAAAACTTGACCAACTTGTTGTATCTTGATGCTTGAAGCTTCGTCCACTCGCCCGTGTAGATGCAGTATTTATCATTTAGGGCCGTCAGATCTTTCACCGAGAAATTAATGTAAGTGATTTCATCAAAGACTCTGATTAGTTCCTTTGGCACCAAGCTTCCACTTTCGGACCTAATCTTTCCTATCACCACTGCCTCACCCGTCTTTGGGCCCATGTACCAGTACCACATGTTACCAAGGATATCCTGAGATAACTTGCTCAGGGGAATCCTGGTTTCACATAGCACTGGCTTGTAAACCAGCTTCTTTATACTTCGGTTTGTCACAGGATGTTTGACATTCTTGTCCCGGACTCTCTTGGGAATCTGAGGCTTGAACATCTCAAAGTTCACCAATCTTCCCTCTTTCTGTAGTGCTCCCCACAAACCCTTCGCTACTACATGACTTGTGTCCCCCAGCAGCTCACGATTTGCTAAGTTCACTAGATCGTACTTCGGCAATGAGCTAAATGCCTCACTGGTTGGCTTCAAGTATTGAACCCCACCAGCTTGTTTGATGGCAAACAACTTCTTGTCGTGTTTGTCTATGATATATGTTGATGCTTGATAATATATATATATATATATATATTAAATTAACCAAGTTTAAAATGTAGAAATGGACTCACAACTAAATCACACGCTCACGGCAAGTGTACCGGTTGCGCGTAGTAAAGACAGTAAGCCCGAGTTATCAAACCGTGGACACAAAAGGCTGCAATGTATTATGCTTCTGCTGTAGAAGTTGAGACACATGTTTGCTTCTTGCACTGCCATGAAATTAGTCTCCCTCCAAGAAACTGACATCCCCCTGATGTGGACTTTTTTTCCATGTTGCATCCCCCATAATCACTGTTAGTGTATGCATACAGATTGAACTTATCATTTTTAGAGTACCATAGCCCAAGTCTTGGGGCTCCCTTTAGGTATCTAAAAATTCTCTTGACAGCTTGAAGATGTGAATTCTTTGGAGCTGCTTGGAATCTTGCACAGAGACATACTGCAAACATGATATCTGGCCTTGAGGCAGTGAGATTTATAGAGACCCTATCATTACATGGTACTGATGTTGATCAGTGTCTTGACCATCTTTGTCTGGAGTCAGTTGATGGTGCACTTGCATAGGGGTTCTTGCAGCAAAGCGGTCAGCCATCTTGAATCTTTCCAAAATGCTCTTGACATATTTGGATTGGCTGATGAAGATTCCATTTGGAACTTGTTTGACTTGAAGACCCAGAAATAAATTTAGTTCACCCATTGAACTCATTTCAAACTTTGAGTGCATCAGGATCTCAAATTCTTTACACAACTTCTTCCTTGTTGATCCAAAGATGATATCATCAACGTAGATTTGTACCAACAAGATTTCTCCCCCATCATCTTTGATAAACAAGGTCTGGTCAATGGCACCTCTTCTGAAGTTGTTGCTTAGTAGATATCCAGACAAAGTTTCATACCAGGCTCTTGGGGCTTGATGTAAGCCAAACAGAGCTTTGTCTAGTTTGAACACTTGGTTATGATGTGCGGGATCTACAAAGCCTGGAGGTTATTTGACATATACTTTTTCACCAATCTTCCCATACATAAAGGCACTCTTGACATCCATTTGATAGACCATGAAATTCTTGGATGCAGCATATGCCAGGAAGATTCTGATGGCCACCAGCCTGGAAACAGGAGAAAAGACTTCATCATAGTCAATTCCTTCTTCCTGAGTGTAGCCTTGAGCTACAAGTCTGGATTTGTTCTTGACTACAATACCTCTCTGATCTTGCTTGTTCCTGAATACCCATCTTGTGCCATTGGCAGATTGACCAGGTGGAAGATCAACTAAATATATAAATAACTAAATATCTAAATCTTGCTTGTTCCTGAATACCCATCTTGTGCCAGTGGTGGATGTTGATGATGTTTTGTAGCTTGAGCTTCTTTCCTTGGCCTGAATCATCTCTAATTCATAGGTCTTTAGCATACCGAAAAACTCAGTCATCTATAGATTCTTCAGATTCTCAGTTCTTCTGATGGACACTGTGTAGAGTGTCCAACAACTAGGTAGAGACCTGATGAACTTCTTGAGAATATCTTCATTCTCCAGCTTCACTTTTGAGCACTGCAGCTCACCTACAAGATAAGTATATCTGTTATATAAAACAGTTAGAGACTCACCTTCCTTCCAGACGAAGTTTTCATATTGTTGCTTCAGGATATCTCTTATGTTTTCTTTTACTTCTTCTGAACTAGCAAACATCTTCTCAAGAGCCTCCCATAGCTCCTTTGCAGTTTTGTATCATCTGAAGTTATGAAAAACTTCATTTGGTAAGCACATCTGGATGGCTCCCAAGGCCTTGAAATCTACCTCCATTTTCTTGATGTCTTCATCAGAGTATTTGGAGGATTCTTTGGGAACCAGTGTACCTCCGGAATCAACGGAGGCTACCATGGGTATGTACGGTCCATCTTTAATGGATTTCCGCATCCCATATTCTTGATAGCAGAAGAAGCTTTCCATTCTGTTCTTCCACATATCATAGTCTTCTCCAGACACCAGTCTTGGTGGTCTGCTGATGCTTCCAATGTCTTCAACTCCATTGTTTTGTGCCATTTTTTATTTGTGATAATGGGTGACTTTAGCAAAGGGATAGTTTTGAAAAGAACCAGAGAATGATTAAACAAGTGTGAGTTTGTTTAATCTGTGAGCCGAAGCTCTGATACCACTTGTAGAATTGGTGAATACAAGATTGTTCTATTCTAGTTGAGATTGGCGAAAACAATCACAACTAAGCAATGTAAACAATTAAACAAGAAGAATACTGATAAATGCAATTTGTATTAAGCTTCAAAGATTAC
This sequence comes from Smallanthus sonchifolius, assembly GCA_023525975.1. NCBI lineage: Eukaryota > Viridiplantae > Streptophyta > Magnoliopsida > Asterales > Asteraceae > Smallanthus > Smallanthus sonchifolius. The sequence goes on from CM042033.1 coordinate 20,393,740, forward strand.
AAGATTACAGAGAAAACTATTAAGAAAAAGCACACTTATACAATGACTCTAAGTACTACTTATATAGTAACTTAGAATCAAGACAGACCCTTGATTCTAAGGATCAGATCTAACACAAGCCGTTGATCTTGTATTGAAGCTATTCTACATGTAACGACAATAAATACTACAAAGGTTATCTTTACTCAAACGTCTTCTTAGGCATCATTCCTTGAGTCCTTGGAAGAAGAGCGACGTTGTCTTTTATTGTCTTGCACCAGTAACATTCTTTCTGCGTGGAGTGTGTCGGTGTTGCAGCAGAAAGTTGTCAATGGTAATGGTTGCTTTTTCGAAGCCAGTCAGCTGCAACGTTTGAACTTCAGAAGGAATGGCTATCAACAGCAATGTTGTTGATCAGCAGCAAGACACAACTGTCCAAAGCTGCTGATGATTTGCCTATCAGCAGCAAATTTGGTCTTCAGCAGATAAGGTTGTTCGCAGCAGATTTGTTCTTCAGCAGAAGAACAAGTATCCGCAGCAGATAAGCTTATCCGCAGCAGTTTGTCGATCTGCAGCAAACTCTGAGGTCCACAACAGTTGTACTTAGAGAATTTTGTAGCCATCAGTCTTTATTTCTACACAATAAATGAAAGTGGGAAATGATCCTTCCTAGTCACGTCGTTCAGCTTCCTATAGTCTATACACACTCTCCACCCCGTAACCGTCCGTGTCGGAATCAACTCATTCCTCTTATTTACCACAACTGTCATCCCCCCTTTCTTGGGGACAACCTGCACCGGACTAACACATGCAGAATCAGAAATGGGGTAGATTAGCCCTGCATCTAACAACTTTAGCACCTCCTTCTTCACTACCTCCTGCATCTTGGGGTTAAGTCTCCGCTGCCCTAACACAACTGGCTTAAAGTCATCCTCCATCAAGATCTTATGCGTGCAAAAGGAAGGTTTATACCCTTGATATCCATCAACTTCCACGCGATGGCATGCTTATGTGCCTTCAGCACGCCATTCAGTCTCTCCTTCTCATCTCCCGCCAGATCCGCAGCAATAATAACGGGGAGCTTCCTCTCATCATCCAGGAAGGCATACTCTAAATGAGAAGGTAACTCCTTAAGCTCTAAGGAGGATGGTGGGCTCTCAACAGACGGCCTCTCTACAGGCTCACTCCTCTCAATCTCCTCGAATACAGTGGGATCCTGGTCAGCCTCACTCTCTAGAGGACTCGAACTCTCATCAATGGTTGCTGCTGTCATCTCAATCTCGCCATTCTCTCTAACCAGGATTTGTGTATCAGACGAATCTCACCCACAGATATAACTCAAGAACTCTCCCACATGTGACATGATCGACTCTATGAAGTACAGTGTATCGTCCTGGATGCTCAGATGCTTCATGGACTTATTCACGTCGAATGTCACCTTCTCATCATTCACACTAAGGGTCAGCTTACCGCTAAAAACATCTATAATCGCGTGAGCGGTAGCTAGGAATGGACGCCCCAAAATAAAAGGGACATGCTCCTCCTCGTCCATATCCAATATGAAAAAGTCCACATGGAAGATGATATTGTCGACCCTAACCAACATATTCTCAACAAAACCGCGCGAATACTTAACCGATCGGTCGGCAAGCTGAAGGCTCATCCACGTCAGCTGCAGTTCTCCTAGGCCTAGCTTCTTAAAAACAGAGTAGGGCATCAGGTTGATGCTAGCACCTAGGTCGGCAAGAGCGTTGCCGACAGATAACCCACCAATAACACAAGGGATAGTGAAACTCCCTGGATGCTTTATCTTATGTGGAAGGCTGGGTTCTATAACCACAGCACACCGTTCATTCATCACCATGGTGGAAAGTGCCTCAAGTTTAGTTTTGTTCGTCAGCATGTCCTTGAGGTACTTTTCATATTTGGGCATACTAGACATAGCCTCAACAAATGGGATATTAATGCGTAGCTGTCGTAGCATGTTGAGGAACTTCTGATAGTGACCGTCCTCTTTCTCTCTTCTAAGCCTAACGGGATATGGAAGTGGGGCCTTATACTCTCTCACAGGCGTCTCAGTCTCCTTCCTAGCTGTATCCTCTGGCTGTGCTGTAATTGCTGGGCTTCGCCTCTCTTGCACCTTGCCAGGATTTGCCTCCATCTCAATCTCCTCATCGACCGGTTCATCCTCATCATCCATCGATCTCGGAGTCTCGGCACCTCGGCCGCTCCTAGTAGTCACTGCCTTCACGAACTGTCGTGAGTGATCGGGGTTCCCATCAGTATTACTAGGCAGACTACCCTCCTTCCTACTCTTCAGCATCTCAGCTATCTCTCCTACATGCCTCTCAACATTCTGCAACGCCACTCCCTGGTTTTGGATCATCGTGTCATGCTCCTTAAACTTCGCAGCATTCTCCTGCTGCCGCCTATCATCACGCTCCAGAAAATTTTCCATCATCTCTTCAAAGTGGTCCTTCTTCTCCCCGCTTCCCTGGCCCAATATCTAGAACAAGCTCTGGTTCGGATTACTCCTCCAATTGGAACCAGAGTTGTTTCTCCATCCAGAGTTACCGTACGAGTTATTACGGTTTTGGTTTCCTAAGTACTCTACCTGCTCCTAGGTCATCTGGCAATCAGCAGTGTGGTGGCCTCCCTTACAGATCTCACAGCTCCGATCCGACTTCATCTACAAATCTTTCACTATTCTGGATAAGGCCTCTATCTGCGCCGCCAAGGCTGTATTCGAATCAACATGCATAACCCCTCTCTGTGAACTCTCAGAATGTGGGCTCTGGTAACTGGTCATAGCAATATCCTCGAATAGGTCAAAGCACTCATCAGGGGTCTTACTCGTCATCATGTTCCCCCCTGCAGCTGTATCTAGCTGTCCTCTACTAGCAATGGAGCAGCCATTATAAAACTTCTCAACCAAACACCAATCCTCTATACCATGACGCGGGCAATCGTTACACAGCCCCTTAAACCTCTCCCACGCGTCGTGAAAACTCTCCCCTAGCTGCTGCTTAAAAGCATGGATCAAACTCCTATGGTGAGCAGCCTTAGAAGGGGGTAGTATTTAGCAAGAAAATTGTCCTTCATAGCAGTCCAAGTGGTGATGGAACCATTGGGTAAGGACTCAAGCTAAGTGGCGGCTTTATCTGCCAAACTAAATGGGAATAAACGCAATAGTTTTGCATCCTCAGTGACGCCATTAAGGCGGAAAGTGTCACAGACCCTACTGAATCTAGTGAGATGAGAGTGTGGGTTCTCATTCGAGTTCCCATGGAATTGCACATTAGAGGCGATAGTGATCATGACATGAGATGGAAACTGCCATGCGTTAGCCTCTACAGTAGGCTGAGTGATGCTAGAACGCACGCCACTGTCGGTCGACTTAGCGTAATAAAAAACGGTCCTTCGTGCTGGTGGCTCGCCCATTTCTTTAGAAGATGTTTCAACGGTCTCTTCAACATGTTTCTTTCGGAACAGATGCTCGGGTTCGAGTAGAGCAGTAATGTAGGTCCACGTGGCTCTTCTACGGATCGTTCTCGTGATAAGACGTATCGTTAACGCGGAGTGCGGAATCCAACCGAATCAACAATTGTATACACAAAATACAATAGAAACAATCACATAAATAACATTCACTTGTATTCCAACAATCACAGAGTTTACAGACTCAATCAGACAATTCGTTCACTTCTGTTCAACGTTCCTCTCCCTTATTCTGTTTAACAAAATCTGTAAACTCTATTTATAAACACCAGTTCTGCAGTAGGCGAACTTAACAAGTTCGCCTCAAAGATGCTTAGGCGAACTTATTAAGTTCGCCTCTAATAGGCTAGGCGAACTTAACAAGTTCGCTCCTAAAGATTCTTAGGCGAACTTGTTAAGTTCGCCTCTCTAAGAACTTATACAGAATTTTATCAACAGTTACAAAACATGTCCTAACAGACTCCCCTTTAACTGTTGCTAACAATTCTATCAATTACAAGTCAAAGACTCTAAGACTAACACATAATATCTTCAAGCTCGTTGTCACCAGAATATGCTCCAACAGACTCCCTCTTGACAACAGCTTTAGAAGATTGTCATCTGTCTTCATATATCAACAAACAAGTTGTAGTCTTCATCTTGTTCATCTGCACACTCTCTCTCTATCTAGAAGAAAACTTGGGAGAAGGACCCCTTGTCAACTTCTGTCTGCAATATTCAGTTTTTGCAAAGGAGAACAACCAAGAATAACCAACAATTAAGATTTCCATGGAAGCTGAAAAAATAAAATCTTAATGATTTTTCAAATATAAGAAACACAAAATATTTTTGGTTTTTATCTATATAAACTGAAATGTAAAATACAAAATCACATATTTTTGGTAGAACATCACGAGTAAGAAGATCATATCAGTATATATGAGATATCAATCACACATCTTGGATATAAAATCCATATAATATCAAATGGTATCCTATGTCATTCTGTCAAGCCTTGACCAATCATACCAATATCTTTCAAAATTATCACACACTATCTTTTCAAGACTTTCATATTGCATGTTATGATACGCGACAAACATTCAAAGAAAATAGGATCAGGCTATGACACACAAATTCAAATTGTCAATATTATAAGATTTGAAACTAAAGCATCTCATTCCAACTTTCTTGTGAGTTAAGGTACCATTTAAGTATGAAATACAACATGTACCCCACTAGTATGCCAACAGAAAGTAAATGCCCTATCTTCAAGACATATAAGATTTTACTAAAGATTATCCGAATTTCCAGAATGAGGAGACATCACTTAGCACATGAATAGCAGAATCCAAATTGGATTGTATAGGAATCAATGAGATTCAGAATCGAATGATTCAATGTTTTGGCTTATATATGTGGAATCATAAGATTCAGGTACGTGGATCCAACTGTTATCTGGATTATGAATTCAATGGAATCAGTAAAGATGAATTATCTATATGATCCAAGGGCTAGTATATGTTTGACAGATGTTGTCAAGTATATATCTTGATTATACTTCAAATTGCATGCTTTTCGGGACATGGGCACTGAAGCAAATCGAATGAATAGTGCTAAGGACATTACCCGAAACTGATCTCATAGGACACTCTTTATTAAAAGCTAATATTCTTTATCTGATAGTGATCTTTTAACACACACACCCAGACATAAAATGGGTTCAAATCATAGTTGTAACATATGAAATTATGTTTTCACACTACTAATGGTTCAGTGATGCTTTTAGTCTACTGACAATTCAAATTATATGCATACACAACACTATCATTTCCTATTTGTGTAGTCTCTGAAGTTTAGATCAAAACATATAATTCAGATATACTAACATAAAGCACCAACTAGTCAATCTCAGGTCATGTGTGAAAGAACATCTACTGATGTACTATCATCTCTTCTTTAACTTCAAGTAATGTCGATTTTATCTTATTCAATTTGTTTGGATTTTTCAAAATCTTTTTCAAAGAAAGTAAAACAAAGGAAAATAAAATCTTCCATGAAAACATTTTACTTGGTTACGCAGGATTAAGCAATTCAATCAATTAAAAATTCAAACCAATGTAAAGTAATTGAATGCCTTTGCCTTTGTCACCAACACAGTTTTGTACTCCCTTTGTCCTGTAGACTCCCCCTCAACTAGTCAAATGGTTGCATCAACGACTTTATGCTCACCATCGTCATCCTAAGTTTTAGGTTATCATTTGGACTTTGTAAAACTCTTTACAAAACATTGTGTGTGGCATATTCTCCCCCATGAGCATCAAGTCGTTGAATCAAATAGATTTCTCAGTTATCAACAACTCGTTACTCTTGCAGATGGCATTCCCTGTCATATGCTTAGAACCACCACTGTCAACAACCAAATTGGTATTAATAGTCCCTCTTGGCAAATCCTGCACAGCTAACAAAAAACATTAATTTGAAATTGGGACCCAAGCCATGGTAGTCATGAGTCGTCCATTTGTATCAAAATAATAAACCTCACTCCATTCACAATCGAATCTCTCATCAATTTTCGGTGATTGCTCCGACGAGTCAGAAACAGAAACTTTAGATTTCCAAACATACTTCTGTTCATTAAGTTCTTTTTGCTTAAAATGTGAAGTGTTTGAACAATGTTGTTCATTTGAAAAATGTTTAGAGTGTGAAAACTCTTGTTGTTCTAAAAGTTTTCTCAATCTTCTGTTTCTCCTCCGTCTTTGAGGTCTAGAAAGCCTAACCTCAGATTTTGAATTACCCTTTGGTGTATCACGAGGTTTAACCACATTTGGGTTAACATAAGGCTTACCATGAGTTCTTACCTTTTCTAGAGTAACATGTCGGTTACCTTTGGCGTTGTGAGGACAAGCAATCCGAATATGACCCACAAGACCACAGTAAAAGCAAGATCTCGTCTCACGATATTCTCTCATATAAGGAATCTTCACACTATAAGATGCACTTGAAGAAGATTCTCCTACATGAACTTCTTTTGGTTTTATGTTCTCTGGAACTCCAGATTTTGCATCAGGTTTTGATTCAGGCTTCATCTTATCAGGAACTACATGCTTCTTCCCTTTATTTATGTAAGGACAGTTCACCACAATGTGACCCATCTCATTACAATGAAAGTATGTACGCATGTCTTTATAATCTCTGACATATGGAACTCTCCTTGAGTTTGAAGAACTTCTAAATGTATAATTTCCAGGTGAATTAGAATCAAACTTTGAATCTTCTTTCTTAACCTCTTTCGGTATCCCCTCTACCTTAGCTTCATCAAAATATTCATCATCACTCTCATCAGAATACACCATATCTTCACTTGTGACTGGATTCACTTTCAACACAGTCTTAGGATCTAAATCCTCATCTTTTATAATCTCAGGTGTAACAGAATAATTTCCGTTGAATGGTGGAGGAACATAACCAATACTATTAGTTCCCTTCCCCTCTTTAGTATTATTATGATAATGTCCTAATAAGAATGATGAATTTCCAAAGCTTTCTAACTTTCTATGTAATCTGATCACCTCTGCTTTAGATTCAGCTAGTTCCTTATCTTTATCAACAAGATCATTATTTCTTTTCTTAATTTCTGCAAAGGACATATCCAGGTGATATGCCTGCTCTTTGATCTTCAAAGTCAGAGAACTAATATCCATCTTCAGTGATTCTATTCTCTCAATACATACATTCTCATTATCTTTTAATTTTTGGTTTACCGTGTGCATGGATTTCATATCACAAATGAGGTTTACGTTGTCATCCATAACCCTCATCATTTTATCCTTCACTGAAATACAGTTAGAACAAAACGTTTCAGAGTTAGAAACTACCTCAGGTTTTAGTTCTGAACAAGATGCACCAGGAGCCATGAAAACGTCATCATCAGCTTCACTCTTTTGATCAACAATGACAGGCTCTGCATCAGTTTCTAATTCACTCAGATCATCTTCAACTGTCTGAAAGCTTTCTTCAGTCATCATATCACTCTCGGTAGACTGAGTACTTTCACCAGAACGAATACTCTCACTATCAGTTAAATCTGTAGAAGAATCACTTTGAGAATCACACTGCTTCTCCAATACTTCTTTGATCAAGACCACAAACGCTTGAGAAGTTGCTTCACCCTTTTTCTTCAATGCTTCCCAAAGATCTCTTGAAGTTGGACACTTCCCGAGACTATGAATGATTTCTTTTGGTAAAGACATCGTTAAAGTTTCACACGTTTTCATCTCTCGATCAAATTTCTGCTTTTCGACTTTAGTAAGAGCTGTCACTGGTTTAGGAATATCACGAAATTACAGAAAGTTAAAAGTAGGATGCACATATCCATCTATTATTGGTCTCCAAAAATTTTCATCAGTTTCTGATACGAACTGTTCGAACCGGACTTTCCAGCTATGGTAATCTGATATGCACAAAAGCCTCTGTGGCATAGTTCCAATCTCATTATCATCACATGAAATTGACATTTTGAAATTTTTGCGAAAATATCCGGAAAAAAATTCCCGCCAAAATACTATTTTTTTTAAATTTCAAAATTTCAAAAATGATTCAAAACAACCATATAAGTTTTCCCTAAAAAATGTGAACAAGATGAAATTGACATTTTGAAATTTTTGCGAAAATATCCGAAAAAAATTTCCCGCCAAATTTTTTTTTTTTTTTTAAGAACATTAGCAAACTAGATAAGTTCGCCTGATACTGCTTGAGCGAACTTGACCCCAAGCGAACTTATTAAGTTCGCCTGATCTTCACTAAGCCAATTTAATATGAGGCGAACTTAGTAAGTTCGCTTAAACCAGAATTCAGAAATCTGATTAAGTTCGCCTAAAAATTAAGTTCGCATAATTTGAGAGAAGCGAACTGCTAAGTTCACCTGCAGACCAATTTAGCAAGTTCGCTTGCTTCAACAGAATCAAAACTCAGTAACAGATTCAACTCAAGAACACGAACACAATTTCACCAAAAATCTTCATAATTCACTGATTTGAAGGAATTAGACCAAATTAAACCGTAGGATTGTGTATTTTCTCAATTAGAACCTTTCTATTGGATCAATTTCTTCAAAATCCACTTCAAAAACACCAAATCAGAAGCAAAATAAGCTTGAAAACTCCATGGAAATGAAAATTTCAAAGATGATGAATTTCTTGTCAATTTGCATACAAAACCGTCTAAAATCACCAAGAATCACGAGCATAAGCTCTGATACCACTTGTAGGTCCACATGGCTCTTCTACGGATCGTTCTCGTGATAAGACGTATTGTTAACGCGGAGTGCGGAATCCAACCGAATCAACAATTGTATACACAAAAGACAATAGAAACAATCACGTAAATAACATTCACTTGTATTCCAACAATCACAGAGTTTACAGACTCAATCAGACAATTCGTTCACTTCTGTTCAACGTTCCTCTCTCTTATTCTGTTTAACAGACTCTGTAAACTCTATTTATAAACACCAGTTCTCAAAGATGATTAGGCGAACTTATTAAGTTCACCTCTAATAGGCTAGGCGAACTTAACAAGTTCGCTCCTAAAGATTCTTAGGCGAACTTGTTAAGTTCGCCTCTCTATGAACTTACACATAATTTTATTAACAGTTACAAAACATGTCCTAACAAGTAAACTCAGCAGATCCTGTGGAACGAGTGCGACGAGTATGTTGCATAAACTGCAAAAAGAAAAATAAATATAGAAAATAAAGATAGTATGCTAACTAGAAACAAAACAAAATAGATAAAATAAATGAGAAAATATAATAAAATACTAAACAAATAAGTAGCACAAATAGTTAACAAATAGTGGTCAGACCCCCAACTATGGTCGTTCTCGAAGTCGCCTAGAAGTGTCCCCGGCAACGGCGCCAAAAACTTGATGCGTGATATTATATATATTAAATTAACCAAGTTTTAAATGTAGAAATGGACTCACAACTAAATCACACGCTCACGGCAAGTGTACCGGTCGCGCGTAGTAAAGACAGTAAGCCCGAGTTATCGAACCGTGGACACAAAAGGTGGCGGCCCTCGATACTGAACCTTTATTGACTCCTAACCGATGTAACACACAAGATGATTTTATTTATTACTTTTAGGACATGCAATCTAGAATAAAACAACTAAATACTGACTCGACTCAAAGACGGACAAGACACGAAAATACGTAGACACACGCAAACACAAAGAAGACAAGACAAGACTCTAAAGAAAGACTAAACCAACGAACTAAAATATGAAACGAAGACCAAATATGAGACAAACACCACCTAGACCAGGAATCCTATTTACTGGCTTAACTGCTTTCGGGACGACCGACTATATGACACCGGTTCTAAAGATAGAATGACTTGGGAATCACTAAAACATGCAGGATCTCCTCTCGGACTCACCTACACATCTCAACTATCCTAAGGGTCGGATTAAGCTCACCAGTAAGGAATTGGATTTCCTCTCTGACTCACCAAATCGTAGAACACCACGTACTCGACAACGGTTTCACCACTCGGTCTCAACCGTCCTATACTCAGAGACTATCCTAGACAGACCTAAGAGCAAGGAGTAAACTCCCAAAATACTGTTTATGACACGAAATTGCAAGATGATAAAGACGACCCGGACAACCGACTCTCGTGCAATTGCTACCCAAACCGACAAACCACAAGGCAACCCGACGACCTATCTCCTCTCAGACTCAAGATTGGTAAAACACTGACTTTTATGACCACACAAACCTGCTACAACAATTGGCCTAATCGTCTAGATCACAAACACAAAGCAAATGACCCAAGAACCCGAAATCTCACCTAAAACGCACAAAGCATTCAAGTAAAACCTCAAGAGCAACAAATTCATGCTAGATCAGTAGTAAATCAGTACTCAAACACATTCATAAACAATAAAGCAAGAATCTTTACACTAGTATTCGTCATACGATCGATTAAAACCCGAAAACAATCAAACCAAATCAATAATCATCCTAATCTAGGTAGCTATGAGTTTAGGTAGCTATGAGTTTAGCTACTCATAATACTGAGATACAATCCAAAATATACTGAAAACATGTTTAGAACTCAAAACAAATGTAAATAGAAGAAACCGAATGATGGAAACGCGAATTGCAAACCGAAAAGCAATCCCCACAAGCGATCCAAGTGATCCTGAAGCTCCAAACTCGTCCTTGAAGTCTCTCTGCTCTCTACCAGCTGCAAAAAATTGATCCCAATCAAGAATGGCCGCTTAAATCTTTAAATAATCAAAATCTAGGGTTTTGCGGATTTTTGGCTCTTCGCGTGCCGCGAAGAAATCTACCCGGCCCTTTGCGTGTCCCGAAGGCCAATCTAGTCGGTCCCAGTTTTAAAGCCCCTCACGTGTCGCGAACTTCTGGAGCTCATGCTTCGCGTGTCGCGAAGGGTATAAATTCCACTTTTTCTTGTTTTTATTTCCGGCTCCGTTTCTTCAGTATAATCCTTTGGTTTATCATGAAAACCTGCAAATTTAACAATAATCTCATTAAGTATCAATTTCTTAAGATATTTTCTAATAAAACCGAGTAAAACGGGTCAAAAACAACTCCATAAACATATGTGTTTTAGAACACATCAGATGTCTTTTGCCAGACTGGAGCTTTATCCTTAGTAAACCATCTGCAAGGATATTTACTCTTCCATGCTTCAGGATCAACAAGTTCGGGATCGGTGGGAGAGGCTTCAGTCGAGGTTGCTGCACCACTAGCCTCAGCAACAATTTCAGGCTCGACTGAACCTGTGTTTAAAGCATCTTCAAAGGCTGGAGCCTCAAAAATCTCTCCATCCTCAAGCTCATATACTCCTTCACCGTCTCCTTTGGGAAACTCCACTACAACATCCTCATCCTCCACATCATCCGGATCCACCTAATTAAAGTCTTCTTCAATGGTTTTAGGATCCGTTAGCTTACCACTTATGAAGTTCTCGTAGGCAAGCATGCAGGATGAGAACAGTGCACATGATCTTCAGCTATCTTGGCAATAGCAGATTGGTTTGCTTAAGGGGTAGAGGTAGGGCTTCTTGAGGAATGTTGGTGGTATGAACCAGATCCTGATGTAGCAAAACAAGTGTGACCACCACAACCATTAGAATTATCATCTTCCCGAGGAGTCCTAGAGAACAAGGCAATTCAAGAACCCGATGACTTTGCTGTGGAAAACACTCCATAATACATAGAAGGATCTTGAATCTGAGGTCTTCCAGAACTTTCTTCTTTTTTCAGGTTCATGTCGTGTGCTTGAACCTTTCCAATTGCATCATAAGTTGTCATCTTATAAAACTTCGGGTTCTTTCTCAACAATGTGGTATACATGTCAAATTTTGATGGCAAAGAATCAAGAAACTTCTCCACCAATTAGTCATCAGGATACTTGAGTTCATAAGAGTTTAGCTCTATTTTCAGGTGATAGAATCTAGAAATAAGTTCATCAATAGATTCATTCTCTAAATATCTAAAGCACTCATACTGCTTCCTCAGTAGCTCTCTCTTGCTTTTCTTGACGTCACTGTTTCCCTCGAACCTCTTCTGCAAAGCCTTCCAAAGATCCTTAGAAGTATCATAACCTCTGAAACTGTGAAATAGATCCCTAGTCAAGGCCATAGTTATAGAGCCATGTGCCTTTTTTTTATCGGTCATAAGCCTTCTTCTCTTCTTCATCTAGCTTGGAGATAGGTTTGGGAACAGTTTCATCAAGAAACAGATAGGTTGGATGTTTATATCCCTCAAGAATTGGTATCCATAAGGTGGAATCAGTATACGAGATATACTCATCAAAGCGTGCTTTCCAGTTCGAATAATCATTTACATTAAGCATCTTTGGTGGTTTATGTGGAGTCCCTATCTCGTTGTCATAGTTCAGCAAACTACTAATGTTCTGAATATTTGACATAGTGATTAACTTAGTCAAAAATCAAAAATTTTGCACAACTTGCGCACTTGTGAAAATGGTCTTGTGCACTTAAAAGTTTGGTCTTGCACACTTGTGATTTGCTCTTGCGTACTTAGCAAGTACGCATGAGTAAATGTTAAGTACGCACGAAGAAAAGTTAAGTACGCACAAGAATGGTCTTGCGTACGCAGGAAGACTGTCCTTTTTGCCAAATAAGGTAAGTACGCATAATGCTTTTTCAACTGCTCCACCAACTATTTCCGATCGCCGGAAAATGCTCAAATCTTTAAAATCTGAAGTTTTGAACAAATTGATCAACCCAAAAGGTTAGAAACTAGTTTCTAACAAACCCTTGATGATCAAAACACTCAAATAAACATCAAAAAGGTCGGATTTTGAAGGATTTTTGCTTTTAAAATACCGCTCAAGAGCTACCTTTATTTTATCACAAAAATCACCAAAATCGATCACTTTTCCATGTAAAAAGGTTGTAGATTGTGTCGAAAAAGCTCCTAACACACTCACAACACTCGAAATCAAGAGCAGTTGCTTTGATACCACTTGTAGGTCCTCGGGTGTCTCGGATCGTCACATGCAAGTGCGTTGGCTAGTCTAACCGGGTGCGGAATGCCTGTGACTAGGTGGATATTCAAGCAACACAAAGTAAACCGACAACAAACACAAGATACTTTAAACTTCGTCCATTGATAATCACAGTCGGTTATAGTGTCAAAATGAGTTATGCCATCTCTGCTGATCCTATTGTCATCTCTGATACCAGTTGTAGGTCCCGGGAGCCTCATCGCCAGCGGAAAAACAACGATTTGTTCAGTGATTTGTGTGGGAACAGTGAGGAACGAGATAGAGAAAAAGAAAAGATAAAAGACAGTAGAATCAAACGATACGTAACAAAGACGTCATCTCACATTACATACTGAAGAGGTACACTTCTCTCGTCTACGTTCACGGTCCAGGGGCGGGAGAGCTCATCCCGCCCGGACACCTCTCAACATTGTTCCTGAAGTTCCATCTACAAATGAGGCCATCATCTCAATTTATAGGGGAAGGAACAATACCTGCGTACTTGGCTAAGTACGCAGGTCATTGGTCAGGCGTACTTGATAAGTACGCAGGGCAAAAGCCATGCGTACTTGATAAGTACGCAGGGCAAAAGCCATGCGTACTTACTAAGTACGCAGCACCAATCTGGTATACAAGCTAAGTACGCTGGAACACCCTCTTGCGTACTAGCTAAGTACACCGATACGTAGAATTTTATCTATAGTTACTAAAACAAGTGTTTCGAAACCAAAGCTGACTGTTTGTGTTTGTTTGCCTTCCACTATGTCTACCGAACAATGGAAAATGTCTAGGTCAATATTACACCCGTTCGACCTCCAGTCAAGTTAGCGCGACTAACTCGGGTGGGGCTTGTCAAAACCCAGTAGTACTACTCAAGATTACCTTGCTATGTTCCAATACTAACGGTTCGAGAGTGTAAGGACGTATGTGGTATGTTTGCACTTCTGTAAGCAAGCGATAATACAATAATACAAGATCAAAAATGTTTGCGAGCATGCTTTCTCCCCCAAAAAGGAAAGTAAGTAAAAGAGAGGGACAATAAAAACTCACCTTAGTATGCGTGCAGATGAAAGCTAAGTAAAAAACAGTTGGACCTCTAACTGTCACCTAAAATCATAGGTCTATAAGTGTGTGTTCGTGTAGGTTGACATGAACCCTTAGTATCCAAACAATACCATTGTTTAAGTGTTTAGAAAAGATTTACAAGTTTGATCCGACGACCCGTTGGTGACACATTGTATGAAATTATGGTTGTTTAGTATAATACTACTATAATATACACAGATGATCATGCTCTATCACTTAGCAACAAATCCTAGTTGTTCTAGCAAGTAAGCACAGTTTCCATAATTAGCAGGTATGTTCAGGATTTGTGTTTCCTGAAAACTATCATCGTCAATACGTTTATAAGATTACCCTAACAAGTCCTAGATCGTCACATCATATAACAATTGTCTATAATTTAACATGAAGATCACAATTCATGATAAAGTTGCCATTTTTAGTAATCTTTGAATAGCATGCGTGTTTTCAATCATCTAGCACGTTACAGCATGTTATTATGTCCTAATTAACATAGATCTATCATTAAATCACACCATACATGCCTAAATAGCAATATATAACCACTTTTGAAAAATAAAATTTCCTTATTTGGAAAGTTCACAAAACCGTGCAAGGTTTTCAAAATCTGATTTCACAAATCATCTATACACGCATCAAGTAACACATAAACATTATCACATCATCCTAACCATGTCTAGTATGCACAATAGAAATCACATAAAGTTTCCCTTTTTAGTAATTCGTGTTTCTAGAGATCTAGGGTTTCACAAAAACAATAATCTCAACAAATAAGTGCAATAATTAGCAAAGTCACCATCTTTTTTTGTAAAAACTCATGTTTGGATAAACTAGGGTTTAAATCAAAATTATTGGAATCATAAAATAACGAAATCGGTCGAAACAACTTACGTAGTAGTGTTAGCAATGCCTAGGGAAGACCGATTACAAGTTCAATTGCGAGATTCAAGCTTGGAGGGGGGTCTTTGGATGGCTTCTTGATCCCGGCTCACAGGGGGGGTTCTTGCTTGCGACGGCTTGGGAGAGAAGAAAAGAGGCTAGGGTTTATTTTTTATTTTTTTTTTTATAAAATCTATATATATATATATATATATATATATATATATATATATATATGCATGCATGGGTTTAAATGGATTATGGATAATCCATGGGTTATCTAGAGATCCATGGGTTATTTTAAAACAAATTTACTAATTGACAATTAAAACCCTTGACTATTATTTTTATAAAAACTCCATATATATAAAAATAATCAACAAAATTAATTTCCGATAAATCCACGCGATTTCACTAAAATCCACATAATTCACGTAAAAGTCACTTAGCATGTAAATTCACATAATTATCACTAAAATAATAGTTCGCAATTATTTTTATTAGTTCACCAATGTTCCGGGTTAGACTCGTGTGTGATTCGGTAATTCTATGAGTTACCGCTACGTGAGTGTTTGTGTAATAAAATGACACATTTAATTAACCTAATTAAATGCAATGCTTGGACGACTAATTGAAATGACGAAGTTTGTATAAACAATGCTCGAGATAACGGTGTTTGTGTTAACGGAGTTAACCTGAAATTGTCGGATGTCACAGATACCAATCTGTCACACCCCAACCGACGGCGGAATACGTCGGGGCAGAACATGGAGACTGTTCAAAAGCTCATGATCAAACTAAATTTCATAACTTTATTAAATTGAATTAGAGGTACAAATACATTTTGTTCAAACTTTAGAAGCTAACAATACATCAATTTTATTTGTCACTAGGTCCATAAGCTCCTATGTGATAAACTTTTACATCAACATATCCACCTGAAACATGTTTAAAATGAGAGTGTCAACTACAAATAGTTGGTAAGCATAAATAGGTTTAGAAATCTGAAGTAGTTTTCAAGTGTTGTATACAATTCATATGACATATGTTAAATAAGGCATTTTATGGAGAATCTATAGTCGAAACTAGGTGTACAATCAAACCTTGTGACTGAAGGGCATAACCCGCAAGTTATCCTAATGTAGGGCATAACAACACATGTTATCCTGATGTAGTGTCGGTAACAATCACCCTACCTGGGTGGGTTTGTCAGACACAATAGATCTATCAATCTTACCGTTGGCTTGTACAGAGTTAATGAATGCACGTGTATGTCATGTATATGTAGTTCAACTCATAGCATTCAAGCACAAAAGCACAAATTACACAAGTAGTCATATTGAAGAATTGTATATTCTAATTGCAAATAGTTTTCAATGCAAATCATGTTTCACCCCAAAATGTACAAAAATGAAAAAGGGGCTATGTAAAACTCACCTTGATAAGTAGAGAATTGCACTTGTAACTTGTAGCAACGAGATTTAAGAATGTCCTAAGTTACATAAGATACATTATTTTATGATTTGGGATTTAGGGTTTTGGAACGAACGAACGAACATGGAAATTAAAGATACGGACTTTTAAGAATAACTAAAGTGATAATATATATAAGTGAGATTACATAAAATAATGTTTTATAGATTTTTATTTATAAAGGAAAATTTAGGCGTCAACAATAAATATTAATCGTAAATTTAATAATAATCCTTTTAGGATAACTGGGCTAAAAATAGTCATCATGTTGAGACGTTATAATATTTATATGGATAACAATTGAATAAATTAGTTATGCAGGTTTACTATTTATTCTAATTAATAAGATTAATTATTTAACGAGAAATCATCTTTTCGAGTATATTATTTTATATAATTTGGAATAAGCGACGTGTTGTATCAAGTTACATTATTTGTGCAAGCGATAATAAATTTTATAATAAATATACTATTAAAACGATTTAATAAAATCTATGTTATTAATAACACTATAAAACCGTGTTATATAATAGATTAAGTTGTTACTTAAAACATTTATAACCCTTTTGATTAATAAAGGTCATGACGTTATTAACTCGACCATTTATAATTTTAGAAGTTATATATAAAATAATAGGGTTTATGAAAACCCTCGATGAATTATAAAATAAAGAGTTGATTTATTATTAATATGTATTTTACCAATTTAACTCTACAAAAATATATGTACTATAGTATGAATATGTATATACATATATGTGTGTGTGAGTGAGTACAAGGAGGCAAACAACAAGCAAGAAAAATAAAAATATGAAAACGGGTCAGGGCAGGATCGAACGCACGACCTGCCCTGTGGGGGTGATGCTTTTAACTGTCTGAACTGGGCTAGTGCCTTGTTAATGATTTGAAATGCTTGCTTTATATCAAACAGATTCCAAGGACCCTTCTTCCCTATTAAACCCAAACGCAAAACAAGATCTTCCACAAACCCAACCCTAATCTAATTCAATGCAGAAGGAAAAGAGAGAATTTACAAAGGATAGTTACCTGAAGTTGATTTTGGGAGCAAGAAAGAACTCAAACTGTGTGGGGTCGTCACGAGGTCGTGACCCGTTTCCCCCTCCTTTGCGCTGATAACAAAACAGAGAGGAAGGAGTTGGATTTGAGGTCTTGTAGCATGTAATCTATACGAATATAGATATGGGGTGTTAGCAACGCGTTTACAGTCGTGATTGAGCGAGATTGACTGGATTTGAAGCTTGATTCGTGGGTTTTGAAACCCCATGACCGTAAATCCCTAATTGGCTCTAAAATCACGATATCTCTATCAATCTGATTGATTCTGAGTTTCAACGGATCTTAAATGGGTTGAGGTTTGATATGGGAGGATTTAATTCCGTAATTGCAGGAATTGATGGGAGAATCACGCGTGTTTGACTTTCTATGAGTCAAAATTAGCGATGACTTGGTTCTAGGGTTCAAGGAGGGTTCAAAACTAAAAGTGGGGGTTCAAGTGAAGGTTTAATGCACATAGAGGGGGTTCAAAAGGTTTGAGGGGTTTAACCAAAAAGTTTAAATTGTAAATAATTATATACATACATTTATGAATTGATTTTTTTGTTAATAAGATTTTAAAACATTATAATTTCTATAAAATGATTTTAAATGTAATAATGTAGTAACATATGTATTTTTATAAAAACTTTTATTTATATACCTACTAATCTAGATATATATATAAAGGAGTAAGAATGCAAAATTTTAATCTTTTATTTTTGTATTAACTTGAATAAGAATATATGTATGGGTACATACAAAATCAAAAATTGTATTGATGAAAACTTGAAATTGAAATGTTTGCAAGGATATCATAAGGTACTGCAATAAGGATGAAATTGAAATATTGTTAGAATAATAGTTACTATGACATATTATGTTTGAACAAATATGAGACTTCAAGTGTTTATAGAATAAAATGAATAAAGAAAATTTATGGCCTGAGAATCATGGATGTTACAGTATCCCCATGTTGAAGGAATTTCGTCTCGAAATTCAACTAGTTGAGGCTACTGAATCAGCAAAGAGGTGTAGGTATTTGAGATTCATTTGGTCTTCGCGTTCCCAAGTAAACTCGGGGCCACCGCTTAGATTCTCAATGAACTTTGAAAGTTGGGTCGAGGAGTACGATTGATAACAAGATTAAGGTGTGTTTCTCAAGGTCAGGTATGAATGATGATAATGAATTTAGTTTTGAAATGAATTTAAGGAGAAAATTGTCGAAGAATGTTTTGGATTCTAAAGATAAAATGCATTACTTGAAATGGGAGTGATGGGAACTTGTTGATCAAGGTTAGTTTAAGATGTAGTCTAGTATGCTCGAGAATTGTTTATGAATAACAGATTTCACAAATATTGGTCTAGGTCAAAATAACATAAAATTTTACGTGACACGAATGATGCTACTTCTGATAATATGACAGGAACACTTATATATATGAAGTACCAGCGACGTATCCCCCATGCCCTTATCATATCACATTAGTTTCGTTACTCTATATCACGATGGTTTCATTTCATAACACACGACAGAATTCACTATGTTTTCCATGCGCTGACTTTTATAATTACGTGTGCACCTGTAATTACTCGAATCATCGCATGGTCCGTATAGATCCTTTTCGCTGTGTGTGGGTCAAGAGGGGGCACTAAATTCACTTAGTTCATGTCTATTATTTTCACGTATAAGCTGCTAATAAATAACTGTGACCCTAGATAGTAAGGTCAATCAGGAAACTAAAGAGTAATAATGTAGTATAACTTAAAGTTCCAAAGCTTACTCGTGTTTGAACAAGAATACGTCAAACCCCGAGTAGTTTCAAAGTGTTACATCTTCCTCGTGTTTGAACAAGAATACGTCAAACCCTGAGTAGCTTCAAAGTGTTATAGCTTTCAACTTTAGTGAATAAAGTGTATGATCATGCCTTGCGTATAATATGATCAGTCAATTGCAACAATTGCAAACAATTTAGTTTCGTGTATAATGTAAACACTCAAGTTTCATGTATGGTCTAGTGTTATGCACATTGTAAGCAAATAGGTTTCATGTATAATGTGAGTAGTTTAGTACCATGTATATAGTAAACAAATGGGTGTTATGTATAAGGTAAACAATTTAGTATTTACGTATTTTGTAAACAAACAAGTTTTCATGTATAATGTAAACAATTGAGTATCATGTGTATCATGAACAACTAAGTTTCATGTATCATGTCATCAATCTTATATCATGTATATTGTGAATCAACTAAGTTTCAAGTGCTCAACCTGGTATTATGTATATTGTAAACAACTAAATTTTATGTGATTAATCTAGTATTGTGTATCTTGTGAACGTTCATACGCAAGTTATTGAATCTCATGAGTGACGTAAACTAACGAATTTTGTAGTTGATCGAGTGTTGCGGACAAGCATGTTATTTGTTCAAGTATAATGTGGGTAGTTGGGTTTTAGCTTTTTACATCTCGTTGAGGTTTATATGGATGGTTAACGTCTACGCGAATTGATTTGTCTTTTTGAAGTGGCAAGTACACTCATACATTACCGTAAGTGCAAGGTAACGAGGAGGTTCTGAAGATATTCTGAGTAATGTACTTGCGAATAACTGATTTTGTTTGTAAATAAATAAGAAATTGTAATTTATTTTTGTTTGTAAATAAGTAAAATTGTGAAAATAATTAGTTGAATAAATAAATGGATAGTTATATGAAGGTCTTTTTATTTAATTTTAATTATTATAAGGAGAATATTTCAAGAGAAAAATAGTGGCTAAATAACTTAAGCCATGATTTATAATGGCTAAACAATTAATTTTAAATTAACTTAGCCAAGTTTTAGAAATAACAAACTTTACAAAGTAAAAGTCATAATTAATTAAGATAATGTTTCATAAATCAGGTTGTATTGAATTACCTTTCAAGGTAGAAATATTTATTGAAAATTTATATCACAATCATATCTACAAGCTTAGGGTTTGATAAATAAAATAACGATGTTGTTTAAATCAGATGATAAGATAATTTGTTTACAGAGAAGATTCTTAGGTACGTGTACTAATTTGCAATGAATGAAAAGGTGATGTTTGGGGGTTTTCTGATAAAAATATGACGGATGCACATCTCACTCGTAGTGTCAAATCAATGAGTAATAGCGTTTGAGTTGTAATATAAAACTTATTATTAAATGCTGAAATGTTGAACATTTATTCCAAACATAGGGAAGTGGTTCTCAAACATAAAATTAAAGACAAGGAATAGAAAAACTCTTGCTAACGTCTTAGGTAGCTTTCCACTAGGAAGCAGATACACACTAAGACAAACATTGCTATGGTTACCCGGACAGCAAACCTGGCCTCAGCTCTAACTGCTTCCGTGCGTGCATCAAGTATCTCCCTGTCTTCTTCCAGACTTACAATTTTCTCTTCCTGGCACCATACTTGATCCAAAAGGCTATATATTCTCTGACCTAGCAGGTCGTGTCTTACTCCGTGCTCCATCCCTTGTCTCACAAACTCTGACGTCCTCACGTACTGGTGGATGGCTGATCGGCGTCGAAGGTACCGATCAAAGATAAGTTAAGAGAGTGTCGTTAGTACCTTAAACTAGTTAGGGTAAGAAGGGTGTCGAACCACGAAGAGCTTGTGGTCGGTGTGTAACTCAATTGATTATTCTTTTATGATGGACTTCTAGATTCTTTAAAGTTAAGAAATTGGTGAACCAATGATGTGGTTCAATTGATTTTGCACTTAGAACAGAACAATGACTTGTAACTTGATGTATTAATAAGACAATGACTAGCAATTTAACAAACAAGGTGATTATGATGAATTTGTAAACAATAATATGAGAAAATACCACACCCGGGTTTCCGGGTTTCCGGTTTTGCAAGCAACTAGGATAACTTCACACAAACGGTTTGAATTTCTATGGAACACAATGATTTCTAGAACTTGTTAAAATGATTACTCAATTTGAGGCATCAACGCTCATCTAACATATGTAATTGGTGCAAGAAAACCTTCACGATATGTATTTCGGACAAACGTATGCTTTATGATTCAAGAACACAAAACAAACCCTAACATGAATTTAAACGAATAGCAATCATCATCTCATAATGTCAACGATGTAAGAAAATCTCAACAATTATAAGTTCATGACAATACTAACAATCAAAGCATGTAATCTCAATCAAATGATTACCCAAGTTTAGTGTTTCAAACCAAAAGTGCAAGAAAAACCCTAGAAAACTTACAGCCATCCACCCGGGGATGATCTTAGATGAATTAGCCACTCATGTTTTAGATTTAATCTTCAAAAGGGTTGATTCCAATGATTTCTTCCTTGTAGATGATGATAAAACTCTCCAAAAACTCCCCCAAATCTCCCAAAATTCGTCCAAAAAAAGTTGATTTCGAATTGGGGATGAAACCCCTATAATAACTCACAAGATTTGGCAGTTTCCTAAAATTTCACCCCATTTAACTTCACTCGGCGTCTAGGACGCCGGTTTTGGCGTCTAGGACGCCACCTTGATTTTTTCTATCTTCGTTTCAGCTCTAGGACGCCATATTATGCTGCTTGACGCAAAAAAAAGAAGCATGTGGACGCAGACCGGCGTTCTAGACGCCAGAACTGGCGTCATGGACGCCCCCTATGGATTTCTTGGCGTTTTTCTTCCGTCTTGATCCGTGTTCGCGCATAACCTTTCACGCGATGCTCCAAATACCTCCAAAACATGTCCTTTAACGTGTTTAGACCTGAAATTCATAAACATGCTTGAAGTACCATTATTCTATACCAAAACCAAATAAAAGTACAAAGATAGATGCCAAAATGAACGAAAGAAAACTCGCCCATCAATGGCATCAATTGGGACTCCCATAGCACTAGTGGGTGCGATGGTTTGCCTTGCTTTAGGGTGATATGGGTCGGGTACTAGGTAGGGGTCTCTCAGAGGGGATGGTAGTTGGTTGTGTAGATGAGGTGCTTGATAAGGGTTTCTTGATAGAGGTGATCCAGATGCTCGAAGTCTCGGGCCAATGTTCCTAACCCAATCTGGTCTAATGTCGAACATTGATCTAGTAACTAGGGGTGTTGGTGACCGATGGTCTAGTGACCCGATGTCTTCTTCCTGTTCAGACTCTGCTCTAGGATAGTATACCGGGGAGGGAGGAGAGTAGGAGTCCATGTCTAGCAGAAAAGAAGGAGATTGCGTGTGATAGTAAAATACTAAATGTTAATAACATCGATTCCTTACAATAGTATGTTAGAAATGACACTTGACCTATAAGTAGTGTATCCATGAAGAGAATTCCCAGGAAGGAGGGGTGGGTCCAATGGACACACTGAAGTACCCGGTCTTTCCTTAGCCAGAATCTCTCATAGGTCTACACACACTCTTCCATCCATCATGTACCAATAACACTATTGTTTGGGCTCATGGTCATGATGAGAATCATTATGGACTGGGCCTTGAGGCCCAAAGGGGAGGTTTATTTACTCCAGCGGGCTTTCTCTTCTTGGAGGGTAAGTGGGCTCCTTATTTTCTTATTAATGGGTATTAGGCCCAAGGGTTTAAGTTTTGTTTACAAAAGATGATGGTGACATGTGTGCAAGAATGAGGGTGCATAGAGACTTAGGTGTGAATAAGTGTGTGGTAAGACTTAAGATATCACTTAATGGGATCAAATATGTAGCATGTAATCAAACAGTGTGGTAAGGAAGGTATTACATAGATAGCAATGTTTATAAGCATGTGAGTTATCAAGTAGTGTATCACATAGACTATCATGTATTGTATCATGCAATGTAATACTTAGAATAACATGTAAGATAATCACACAAGGTAGCAAACACGTAGCACCAAGGAATGTGGTAAATATCATATAACATAGAGCATGGAAAAAGATGGGTGTCTTAAGGTTATAGTCTAGGTCAAATGTGTCTAATAACCTAATTCCCTATAACCATGGCTCTGATATCAATCTGTCACACCCCAACCGACGGCGGAATACGTCGGGGCGGAACATGGAGACTGTTCAAAAACTCATGATCAAACTAAATTTCATAACTTTATTAAATTGAATTACAGGGACAAATACATTTTGTTCAAACTTCAGAAGCTAACTGTGACACCCGACATTTCAGGTCAATATCCGTACATGTTATAAACAAGTTTACATTATAATTGTTTTTGTGATTTACTTAATTTCACAAACTAGGACATTAAGGTCTAACAAAAACCGTACATGGTCTCATTTCATATTTTGGTAATTCTAGGAGTTACCGGTTCACATACACATATAACTCGCCTAATACGAACGTTAGTAATTAAATTAAATAAATCAAAAAATATATATGTAATATACGTAAAAGTTAAATGATGGACTTTTCGAAGACGTTACTATGTAGCGTCACCTTTAGGTACTTGTACCTACAAATAATCACCTCAACGAATTATACAATCCAAGATTTCAATATCTTTCGTTAACGAGCCATAAACTTAATAAATTTATAATACCGTGGAGAACCTAAACCAAATTAAATTACCATTTGAAACTCTAATTAATATTAATACCCTTAATGAATTAATTAATTAACACTTAAATCTAAATATTAGATAAATTAACCCAAACCACTCCCTTGACTTCTCGGCCGAAAATCAAAGAAGCCCAATCTCCCCCCCCCCCCCCCCATCTATTCCCAAGATTTCCATATACTTACCATCTCTTGTCATTCACCACTCACTCAAGCACACTCTCTCTCTTTCTCACTTTCTTACGACACCATAACATCCACATCCTTCCCAATTTCCTTCAAGTTGAATCCAAGTTTTAGGGCAAAATCCACCATATTTCGGTGTTATAAGAAGAGCTCCAAGTGTTTTTCTCAAGAATCAAGCTAAGGAGTTCAAGACCATTCTCTGTTTCTCTCAAAATCGTCATCTCTGTCCAGAGGTAAAAACTCGAAACCATCCATATTATTTTCTTTAAATCATGGCTAAACATGCAAATCGTTCCCCAAAATATAGGATGTCTTCATAAATTATCCTAACCTAAGTAAAATAACAAGAAAAGTGTGTCGAGTTCAAGACTAAAAATACGAATTTATGCACGTAAATATATATGCGTATATGTATGAACAAAGTTTTGAAACTGATTCTGTCAATAAAAATTTCAGTAATCGAAACTATAGTTTTGATACCAATTACTCAATCGAAACTAGGTAGTTTCGATACCTATTACTCAATCGAAACTAGGAGTTTTGATACCTGTTTACTTAATCGAAACTAGGTAGTTTCGATACCTATTGATTCAATCGAAACTAGGTAGTTTCGATACCTATTGCTCAATCGAAACTAGGTAGTTTCGATACCTTTCTTACCCAATCGAAACTAGGTAGTTTCGATACCCTGTTTTGCTCAATCGAAACTAGGAAGTTTCGACATCTGTTCTGTTCAATCGAAACTAAGAAAGTTTCGATACCTGTTCATCAGCCCCATGGGACAGTAACTTAGAACTATTTTATAACGAAACAAGTGTTGAAAAACTAAAAATATATTTAAACAAAAGCAATCAGATTTGCTAAGTCGGTGAACAATTTGCATATGAGACATTCGGTCATAACACGAATTACCCTTTTTGTAATTAGGGTACGAATAGTCAAGTTTGACTAGAACAATTATCATTGCAAGCATACACAAACTCAAGGTGAGTTCACGGCCCCCTTTTAACTCTTTACTGTTTTGTAAACATCGGGGGAGAAACATACTTACTTGTTATGTTTTGAAAACATGAATTACATTGCTTATACGTTGACAATATGAACATTTTGGTTTAACTCCTTGTGAGTATCACGGCCCCACTTTTACTACTTGTTTTTAAATTGTTTTTAAACAAACGGGGAGAAAACTTGCTCAACTAAACAGCTGGACACAAGTACACTCAACGATTGTTCGGATGAACAACACACAACAATTGTTCGGATGAACAACACTCAACGATTTGGGGGAAGAACATACTTACAACTATTTTTATGTGATAACAAGAGGATAAGACTCGACTTTTATGTTTACATGAGTTAAACGATTTGAGGCCGCTAAAGTCCCCTGGAACAATTTAGTAACCATTAACTGTAGCCTAGGGTCCTATGAATAGTACTATGGAGAGTGACGTCTCCCGGTCATGGTTAGTCGCGCTAACCACAATCTGGAGGATTTATGGCCGCATAGAACCGGATAACGAAATTAGGGGCGTGTACAATTGTCATGGTTTGGTTACGGCTCATGTAGGAACATATTATTTGTATTCCTAGCTAGTTTACAAATGGGTCAACAATTCTTATTCTGATTATCACATGCAACTGGAACTATTTACGAACAATTGAATTATACAAAAGAGTTTTGATCAGGTTAAAGTGATCAGGTTTATACAAAAGGGTTCTGATCAGGTTAAAATGATCATGTTTAAACATATTTTATGACGGTTAAGTCATGGTAATGTTTTCAAATGAAAACTACTTAGTTTTATGACAGTAAAGTCATATACATGTTTTCGGGAAAAACTATAAGCACTGATATAACTAACTCTGTGAACTCACCAACCTTTGTGTTGACATTTTCAAGTATGTTTCTCAGGTAACTTTTAGCCTTGGCGCGGTTGGAATAGGCTAGCTATGTTGGATCAATTCCTAGTAGCTGGAAGGACGCAGAATATCAAGTCTCAAGTCTATCGTTGATCTAGAAGAACTTAGATCATAGTATTACTTAGCTTTAGTAATTGTATATGTAATCAAGTCTTAGAAATCACAATTACCGCTTCCGCTATCGTGTAATGAACCAATCGTTGCAACCTGTATTTATTTATTAAGTAAATAAATTTGGGGGTGTGACACTAACAATACATCAATTTTATTTGTCACTAGATCCATAAGCTCCTATGTGATAAACTTGTACATCAACATATCCACCTGAAACATGTTTAAAATGAGAGGGTCAACTACAAATAGTTTGTGAGCATACATAGGTTTAGAAATCTCAAGTAGTTTTCAAATGTTGTATACAATTCATATGACATCTAGTAAATAAGGCATTTTAAGGAGAATCTATAGTCGAAACTAGGTGTACATTCAAACCTTGTGACTGAAGGGCATAACCCGCAGGTTATCCTAATGTAGCGTATAACAAGACATGTTATCCTGATGTAGTGTCGGTAACAATCACCCTACCTGGGTGGGTTTGTTAGACACAATAGATCTATTAATGTTACCGTTGGGTTGTACAGAGTTAATATATGCACGTGTATGTCATGTATATGTAGTTCAACTCATAGCATTCAAGCACAAATTGCACAAGTAGTCATATTGTAGAATTTTATATAGTAATTGCAAATAGTTTTCAATGCAAATCATGTTTCACCCCAAAATGTATAAAAATGAAAAAGAGGCTATATAAAACTCACCTTGATAATTAGAGAATTGGACTTGTAACTTGTAGCAACGAGATTTAAGAATGTCCTAAGTTACATAAGATATGTTATTTAATGTATAAACGGTTAAGGGAAACGACAATGGTATGATTTGGGATTTAGGGTTTTGGATGGAACGAACGAACGTGGAAATTAAAGTTACGGACTTTTAAGTATAACTAAAGTGATAATATATATAAGTGAGATTACATAAAATAATGTTTTATAGATTTTTATGTATAAAGGAAAAT
The DNA here is from genome assembly GCA_023525975.1 of Smallanthus sonchifolius. Lineage (NCBI taxonomy): Eukaryota > Viridiplantae > Streptophyta > Magnoliopsida > Asterales > Asteraceae > Smallanthus > Smallanthus sonchifolius. The sequence continues at coordinate 20,420,954 of CM042033.1, forward strand.
TTAGGCGTTAACAATAAATATTAATCGTAAATTTAATAATAATCATTTTAGGATAACTGGGCTAAAAATAGTTATCATGTTGAGACGTTATAATATTTATATTGATAACAATTGAATAAATTAGTTATGCAGGTTTACTATTTATTCTAATTAATAAGATTAATTATTTAACGAGAAATCATCTTTTCGAGTATAATATTTTATATAATTTGGAATAAGCGACGTGTTGTATCAAATTACATTATTTGTGCAAGCGATAATAAATTTTATAATAAATATACTATTAAAACGATTTAATAAAATCTATGTTATTAATAACACTATAAAACCGTGTTATATAATAGATTAAGTTGTTACTTAAAACATTTATAACCCTTTTGAATAATAAAGGTCATGACGTTATTAACTCGACCATTTATAATTTTAGAAGTTATATATAAAATAATAGGGTTTATAAAAACCCTCGAGGAATTATAAAATAAAGAGTTGATTTATTATTAATATGTATTTTACCAATTTAACTATACAAAAATATATGTACTGTAGTATGAATATGTATATACATATATGTGTGTGTGAGTGAGTACAAGGAGGCAAACAACAAGCAAGAAAAATAAAAATATGAAAACGGGTCAGGGCAGGATCGAACCCGCGACCTGCCATGTGGGGGGTGATGCTTTTAACCGTATGAACTGGGCTAGTGCCTTGTTAATGATTTGAAATGCTTGCTTTATATCAAACAGATTCCAAAGACCCTTCTTCCCGATTAAACCCAAACGCAAAACAGGATCTTCCACAAACCCATCCCTAATCTAGTTCAATGCAGAAGGAAAACAGAGAATTTACAAAGGATAGTTACCTGAAGTTGATTTCGGGAGCAAGAAAGAACTCAAACTATGTGGAGTCGTCGCGAGGTCGTGACCCGTTTCCCCCTTCTTTGCTGTAAGGCCCCAAACCCGGGAGGCCTCACTTGTTGGACTTACTCATTCACAAACAGTTCTTAAACACGAATATCAAATAACGCAGCGGAATCATTCATTCAACATAACTAAAAACTTGTTCATACACGCGGAAGCGTACATTGTCAAATATATAAACTTAACATAAACAACTCATAACGGGATGCCAGTCTTCATGATCGACCGGGTAACTCTTCTCGCTTGCCAAGCATCACCGTCCATCGTCCATACCTGCCTTAACCTGAATGTGCATACTAAAAAGTCAGCTACGCTGGTGAGTTCTAGCATTTCATAAAAACTTTAACATCAACATTTGCCAAAAACGTATCATTCATTTAGTAAAACCTTTCACAAAAGCATGTAATAATTTAACATCTTTAAAAAGGTTTCGTACCCATATCATCATCAACATCATAATCATAAACACCGTTAAACGGATCGTTCATTAAAACTTTTAACATTCATTTAAACATCATAATCATCTTTAAAAAGGTTTCGTACCCATATCATCATCAACATCATAATCATCTTTAAAAAGGTTTCGTTAAACATCATTTCGTTAAACATCATTTCGTAAGTATGCACACCAGCCCAAAAACATTAACAAAACATTTAAAAGAGGGTTTCTAGAACTCACCTGATACGCTAATATGGGTTGTCCTAAATGAAGGTCCAACAACGTCACTTCCGATCTGAATTGATTAGTTAAATACACATCAGACCAATCCCGACTCTAACGGTTTAACCATTCTAACATACTGACTTCACTTAATCAGTTCTGATGTCTGCGCACTTAGCAAGTGCGCAGACTCTGCTTCCTGCGCACTTAGCAAGTGCGCAGACTTCCCTTCCTGCGCACTTAGCAAGTGCGCAGGTTCCTCTTCCTGCGCACTTAGCTAGTGCGCAGGGCCTGCTCTGTGCGCACTTAGCAAGTGCGCACGACCTGTTCTTGGCGAAAACCCTAACTTTCACATTCGGGTCTGATCATGTTAAGATCCCAAACCTGTTGCATTCAAAACGTTCGTTTTCCATTAAGGAACTCAAATCCTTGATTATCTTTCAGTTTCATCCGTTCAAACCTTACCTTTTCACCCAAAACCCGAAAAACCCAAAAACGAACTAAAACTCAGATTTAGGTCGGATTGTTACCTGAATCGAGTTTCTGATCCGGAGGTTCTTCTCACGAGTTATGGAGTGACACTTTGCTGAAGTCTCGGGTCGATCCGCCAACTTTCTCTCTCTACGGTTTCTCTCTCTAAAAGTTGCAAATGAGAGAAAGAGGGGTGGCATAGGCTATTTATAGCCCGCTGACCCATCTGACCCGACCCGCCATGCCTCGTTCGTTTATTCCGTTATTATAACTGTCATTTTATTTTTTTGGGATGTTACAAGTCTACCCCCCTTACAATAGGTTTCGTCCCCGAAACCTATCATAAGTCAAATAAATGAGGGTACGACTCCCTCATTTCCTTCTCCGTTTCCCAAGTGGCTTCCGATCCCTTTCGATGCTTCCATTGGACTTTAACCAATTGGATAACTTTATTACGTAAACGTTTCTCCTTCCGATCAAGGATGGCCACGGGTTCTTCGATGAAATTAAGGTTGTTGTCAACCTCGATGTCAGTAAGTGGTACGTGAGCCGATTCATCCGCCAAACACTTTCGCAAGTGTGATACATGGAAGGTAGGATGAATCCCACTTAACTCATCAGTCAACTCCAACCGATAAGCGACTTCCCCAACCCGTGCCATTATCTTGAATGGTCCGACAAACCTCGGACTTAACTTTCCTCTCTTTCTGAATCGTATGATTCCCTTCCATGGTGACACTTTCAGCATTACTCTGTCACCAATATCAAACTCAATAGGCCTTCGTCGTTTATCCGCATAGGATTTCTGACGATCTTGTGCGGCCTTCATTCGCGCTTTGATCTGATCAAACCTTTCCGACGTCTCTCTTACGACTTCGAGACTTCCTAATTCCTTCTGTCCAATCTCACCCCAACAAACCGGGGTCCTACATCTTCTCCCATACAACATTTCGTAAGGCGGCATGCCTATCGTCGTGTGATGACTATTGTTGTAGGAGAATTCAGCTAACGGCAGATGGCTGTCCCAACTGCCACCGAAGTCGATAATACAAGCATGGAGCATATCCTCCAATGTCTGAATGGTCCTTTCAGACTGACCATCCGTTTGCGGGTGGTATGCTGTGCTGATATTAAGCCTCGTGCCCATCGCCTCATGAAATCTTTTCTAGAACCTCGATGTGAATCGTGTGTCCCGGTCAGATACGATCGTCAATGGCATCCCATGCCGTGCTATTATTTCATTAATAAACACTTCCGCTAACCTCTCCGACAAGAACGTCTCACGAATAGGTAGAAAATGAGCACTCTTCGTTAAACGGTCTACAATTACCCAAATGGTGTCATGACCTTTAGCTGTGCGAGGTAGCTTAGTTATGAAGTCCATGGTAATGTGTTCCCACTTCCATTCCGGTATATCAAGTGGTTGAATCTTTCCATACGGTTTCTGGTGCTCGGCATTTACTTGCGAGCAAGTCAAGCACTTGCTTACATACTTCGTCACATCACGTTTCATTCCAGGCCACTAGTATTCCTTCCTCAGATCTTGATACATTTTATTAGTACCGGGATGGATAGAGTAACAAGACTTATGATCCTCATCCAAGATCTTGGTTCTAAGCTCGCCACCCATAGGTATCCATACCCGTCCAAAACGTGTCCTAACACCAAGGGTGTTATATTCCAACTTGTCCTGTTGGCCAACCATCCTTTCCTTCTTTATGTTTTCTTCTTTAAGTGCCTCATCTTGAGCCCTTTCGATTTCTCTCATCACATCCGATGTTACCACCAACTGGCAAGCTTTCACTCTAATAGGAGTAGGCACATCCTTTCGGCTTAGAGCGTCAGCCACCACGTTTGCCTTTCCAGGATGATACATGATCTCACAGTCATAATCTTTCAGGAGCTCCAACCATCGCCTCTGCCTCATATTAAGTTCCTTTTGTTCGAAGAAGTACTTCAAACTTTTGTGGTCGGAGTAAATAGTAAACTTCACCCCGTACAGGTAGTGCCTCCAGATTTTCAATGCAAATACGACTGCAGCAAGTTCCAAATCATGAGTCGGATAATTGACTTCGTGAACCTTCAACTGCTGTGACGCATATGCAATCACTCTCCCGCGTTGCATCAATACGCACCCTAATCCCTGACCCGAAGCGTCAGAGTATACCACCAAGTCTTCACTGCCCTCGGGTAGGGCCAAGACTGGAGCTTGGGTTAGCTTTTCCTTCAATTTCTTAAATGCCTCCTCCTGGGTTGAACCCCATACGTACTTTACCTCCTTCCGAGTCAACTTTGTCAACGGCGAAGCTATTTTCGAGAAATCCTGGATGAATCTCCGATAGTAGCCTGCCAATCCCAAGAAACTACGGATTTCAGTTGGCGTCTTAGGAATGTCCCATTCACTTATCGTTACTATCTTTGCTAGGTCAACCATAATGCCGTTCGGGTTAATGACGTGACCTAGGAATTGGACTTCCCTAAGCCAGAAGGCGCATTTGGAGAACTTAGCATACAACTTTTCTTTCTTCAGAGCCTCCAACACCTCCTTTAAGTGGCATGCGTGATCACCCTCATTCTTAGAATAGATGAGGATATCATCGATAAACACGATTACCGACCGATCCAGCATTGGTCGACAAACTCTATTCATCAAATCCATGAACGCTACAGGGGTGTTTGTCAATCCAAAAGACATTACGCGGAACTCAAAATGTCCATAACGTGTGCGAAATGCCGTTTTCGGTATGTCTTCTTCCCTCACCTTCAACTGATGGTACCCGGATCGAAGGTCGATCTTTGAGAACCAACTTGCGCCTTGCAATTGATCGAACAAGTCGTCGATCCTTGGTAACGGGTACTTGTTCTTCACGGTACGTTTGTTCAACTCGCGATAGTCAATACACATTCTCATCGAACCGTCTTTCTTCTTTACGAACAACACCGGAGCACCCCAAGGTGAGATGCTTGGTTGGATAAATCCTTTCTCAAGTAACTCGTCTAGTTGTACCATAAGTTCTTTCATTTCCACTGGTGGTAGTCGATATGGAGCCTTAGCCACGGGCTGGGCATCTGGTACTAAGTCGATTCGGAACTCAATCTCTCTGTCGAGTGGTATCCCAGGCAAATCCTCTGGAAACACCTCCGGGTACTCGCGTACCACGGGTACATCGTCTAGTTCCTTCACTTCCTTACACTTGTCAATGACGTACACCAGATAAGCCTCGCATCCGCGCCTCAAGTAATATGTTGCCTTAATCATCAAGATGACGTTTGGCATCGGGACGTCACGATCTCGAAAAACCTCGACTTTGCTACCATCCGGAGCCTTGAGTTGGATTATCTTTCGTTTACATATGATTTGTGCTTCGTTGGCAGTTAACCAATCCATACCCAGCACGACATCAAACCCTCCCAGAACCATAACAAACAATCTGACAGGGAAACTATGACCTTCTATTTTTATCATAGAGTTGTCAACTACCTTGGTCACTCTCGCAGTTCTACCCTCAACGGTTTCTACGCTAAAGGCCCTTTCTAGTATACTGACAGCGTACATCATTCTCTTACAAAAAGACGCAGATATAAAACTCTTACCGACACCCGAATCAAATAACACACAAACAAGAGTGTTGTCAAGGACGAACGTACCTGACGCCACGTCGTGGTCCATTCTGGCCTGGTCTTGCGTCAGCGCGTACGCACGAGTCTTTGCTCGGGGCCTCTCTTCCCTCTTCTCCGGGCCTTTCCCCTTCCCGGCTTCACCCATTCTTGGTTTGGTGCATTCCCGGCTCAGATGACCGGCATTCCCACAGTTATAGCACTTGTAGTGTTGTGTGCACTCACGGGAGTAGTGCCCGGTCTTGCCACACTTAAAGCACAGGTTAGATCCCAGTCTACATTCACCTACATGCTCCTTTCCACACTTCTTACAAACAGTCGGCTCATCCACCCGAGCCCTTTTATCGCGAGCCCCAAACATCTTTCCACCAGTTCGCTTGTTTGAGAAGCTCGGTCTCTTCTTTGGTTCCTCGATGGCGACGACATTCAGTGCCAGATCATCAAATACTACGCCGCTCAGTTCTACTACCGAATCATAGGTAGTAGGGGCGTTTGCCTTAACATAGGTGCGGACCTGGTCCGGCAACCCTTGAATGTAGCAGGAAATTTTTCTCTCCTCCGTCGTAACAAGATGTGGCACCAGACGTGCCAGTTCATTGAATCGGGTTGTGTACTGCCGGTGCGTCATGCTCCCGGCCTTCAAACCCAGAAATTCCCTCTCTACCTTCTCAATCTCGTTCCTCGGGCAGAAATTCTTGATCACCAAAGTTTTCAAGTCAGCCCACATCATCGAGTCAACAACCTCATTCCCCTTAGCCTGACGTACACCTTCCCACCAGTGGGATGCTTCCTCCCTCAAGGAGTTAGCAGCAAACTTCACCACTTGATTTGCTCGACACTCGCTCAGACGGATGGCGGCTTCCATACGTATCACCCAATCAAAAGTAGCCACCGCGTCCTTCTTCCCAGTCAGGACCGGCGGGTCACATGCCTTAAATGACTTATAGTCGCACCCGCGAGCAGGCGGTGCGTTGTTGGTCTCGTTGTTCTGGGCACCAGTTGCTGCACTAGATCCGCCTTCCCCACTAACTTTCTTTAATGCTTCAGCCAACAGACTTGGCAGAGAATTCTTCATCAACTCGGAGAACACTCGAGCTATGGCTGCTCTCACTTCTGGTTCAAAAGTGAAAGGTTGTTCTGCAACTTGTGTCTGCTCAGTTCCATGCACACTAACCTCCGGTTCAGTGTAAACACTTCCTTCTTCACTGTGCTCTTGGCGCGCAGGAATCCTGCCACGCCCACCATTTCGACCGCCGGTACGACCACCGGTACGGCCACCACGCCTTCCATTCCCTCTCCTCGCCATTTCGTTCTATAAGACAAGAAATCCAATGTTATCACGCTAGTTAACAAATAAAATTCAATAAGTACTGTAAGATGTTAATATACACTGGCCATCTGCAATTAACCATTACACTACCTTTCGATTTCTATTTGACCACCTTTGTGATTCCATCAGAACACAAGTCCTTTCCTAACCCTTTCTAAGGCATACTACATACACATACTCTACTTTTCATACCTGATGTTGTGGCTCGAGTTACCCGTGCTGGCATCCGCTTTCGGTCCCATTCAAAGTTTAAGTTCAGACACTGGGAGTGTCCGAATCTCTCAAACTATTGCTCTGATACCAACTTGTAAGGCCCCAAACCCGGGAGGCCTCACTTGTTGGACTTACTCATTCACAAACAGTTCTTAAACACGAATATCAAATAACGCAGCGGAATCATTCATTCAACATAACTAAAAACTTGTTCATACATGCGGAAGCGTACATTGTCAAATACATAAACTTAACATAAACAACTCATAACGGGATGCCAGTCTTCATGATCGACCGGGTAACTCTTCTCGCTTGCCAAGCATCACCGTCCATCGTCCATACCTGCCTTAACCTGAATGTGCATACTAAAAAGTTAGCTACGCTGGTGAGTTCTAGCATTTCATAAAAACTTTAACATCAACATTTGCCAAAAACGTATCATTCATTTAGTAAAACCTTTCACAAAAGCATGTAATAATTTAACATCTTTAAAAAGGTTTCGTACCCATATCATCATCAACATCATAATCATAAACACCGTTAAACGGATCGTTCATTAAAACTTTTAACATTCATTTAAGTCATACATTGTTATCTAAATCTGTGTTACCCTTCGTTCCGTCATTTAGTATGGTATTGCCCCTAAGGCTTAACTGCACGAAGACCGACAATACCATACATTCCGTCAATTCCCTTATGGTATTGCCCCTAAGGCTTAACTGCACGAAGACCGACAATACCATACATTCCGTCAATTCCCTTTCGGTATTGCCCCCAAGGCTAACTGCGCGAGGACCGACAATACCCATTCAGCTGCCCTTATGGCTCTCATGTCCATAAACCGACAACTTCCATCGACGGCCATGGCTCACGGCCATGACACCGTCGGATCATAATTTAACCTTACATAGGGTCACGTTAACCCCTGAGTAACCGTCGTTACTCCCTTACCAGTTGTACAACATCATAACCATTGGCATGCCACAGAGACATGCCCTTGTTGTTCTTGTGGCAACTATGGCTCGCTGTCCATAATCTACCACAAGGCTGGGAATCTCATTCCCAGACTTCATTCGTCAATTCCATTCATTCGACAGATTAGATTTGTAATGACTTCTTTAAAACCTTTACCTCTTTCTCTTCTCATTAAACATTTCCTCTTTTAGACCGTTCATAAAACATTCGTAAACCTTTTTGGCAAAAACACTTCAAAACCTGTCCTTTCGTAAACATCGTTTCGTTAAACATCATTTCGTTAAACATCATTTCGTAAGTATGCACACCAGCCCAAAAACATTAACAAAACATTTAAAAGAGGGCTTCTAGAACTCACCTGATACGCTAATATGGGTTGTCCTAAACGAAGGTCCAACAACGTCACTTCCGATCTGAATTGATTAGTTAAATACACATCAGACCAATCCCGACTCTAACGGTTTAACCATTATAACATACTGACTTAACTTAATCAGTTCTGATGTCTGCGCACTTAGCAAGTGCGCAGACTCTGCTTCCTGCACACTTAGCAAGTGCGCAGACTTCCCTTCCTGCGCACTTAGCAAGTGCGCAGGTTCCTCTTCCTGCGCACTTAGCAAGTGCGCAGGTTCCTCTTCCTGCGCACTTAGCAAGTGCGCAGGGCCTGCTCTGTGCGCACTTAGCAAGTGCGCACGACCTGTTCTTGGCGAAAACCCTAACTTTCACATTCGGGTCTGATCATGTCAAGATCCGGAACCTGTTGCATTCAAAACGTTCGTTTTCCATTAAGGAACTCAAATCCTTGATTATCTTTCAGTTTCATCCGTTCAAACCTTACCTTTTCACCCAAAACCCGAAAAACCCAAAAACGAACTAAAACTCAGATTTAGGTCGGATTGTTACCTGAATCGAGTTTCTGATCCGGAGGTTCTTCTCACGAGTTATGGAGTGACACTTTGCTGAAGTCTCGGGTCGATCCGCCAACTTTCTCTCTTTACGGTTTCTTTCTCTAAAAGTTGCAAATGAGAGAAAGAGGGGTGGAATAGGCTATTTATAGCCCGCTGACCCATCCGACCCGACCCGCCATGCCTCGTTCGTTTATTCCGTTATTATAACTGTCGTTTTATTTTTTTGGGATGTTACATTTGCGCCGATAACAAAACAGAGAGGAAGGAGTCGGATTTGAGGTCTTGTAGCTTGTAATCGATATGGATATATATATAGGGTGTTAGCAACGCGTTTACAGTCGTAATTGAGCGAGATTGATGGGATTTGAAACCCCACGACCGTAAATCCCTAATTGGCTCTAAAATCATGATATCTCAATCAATCATATTCATTCCGAGTTTCAACAGATCTTAAATGGGTTGAGGTTTGATATGGGAGGATTTAATTCCGTAATTGCAGGAATTGATGGGAGAATCACGCGTGTTTGACTTTCTAGGAGTCAAAATTGGCGATGACTTGGTTCCACGGTTCAAGGAGGGTTCAAAACTAAAATTGGGGGTTCAAGTGAAGGTTTATTGCACATAGAGGGGGTTCAAAAGGTTTGAGGGGTTTAACCAAAAAGTTTAAATTGTAAATAATTATATACATACATTTATGAATTGATTTTTTTGTTAATAAGATTTTAAAACTTTATAATTTCTATAAAATGATTTTAAATGTAATAATGTAGTAACATATGTATTTTTATAAAAACTTATATTTATATACCTACTAATTTAGATATATATATATATAAAGGAGTAAGAATGCAAAATTTTAATCTTTTATTTTTGTATTAACTTGAATAAGAATATATATGTATGGGTACATACAAAAACAAAAATTGTATTGATAAAAACTTGAAATTGAAATGTTTATAAGGATATCATAAGGTATTGCAATAGGGATGGAATTGAAATATTGTTAGAATAATAATTACTGTGACATATTATGTCTACACAAATATGGGACTTCAAGTGTTTATAGAATAAAATGAATAAAGAAAATTTATGGCCTGAGAATCATGGATGTTACATATACTTACTTTTATCGAGTCGCAAAACATGCGTGCTCACCAACTATTTTTATAGTTGACCGTTTCCAAAACATGGTTTTCAGGTAAACAGAATTGAAGGAAATGACTACTTTGGGAATTGCTTTTGGGGACTTTCTTTTGGATTATGACTTAGCATTTGGTTATGTATTTTGTTTTGGGATGTTGATGCTTGTAGACAATGTGACACAATACTTTGGTTATTTGGTTTGTAAAACATTTTAGTTTGGTAAGTTTGTAGTGGTTCTTTTGAATTCTGTAATATACTCATTAGCATTCTCTTGCGCCTAAGTGTTCGATGCACCGCTCTCTTCTCACCTTTGTGTTTCCACCTTCGGCGGGGTGTGACAATATTCAAACGATTCGAACCGAATGATTCGGTCGAGAAGCTTAAAGCTTACAAATTCTTTAATCAAAATAATCAGCTAAAGAACTAAACAACCTTATATCCCTGTTTATACTGAACAAAGAAAAAGATAAACTAGGAAACAATGATGATAAAATAGGAATTTGAAATTTGAATAAATAATAGAAGATGTCATCTTGATCTCTTATCTCTTCCAAAGAAAATGTGGCCTTTCCACCAACTCGAATGATTAACAATTGGGCGTGGGTTCTGATCTGGTTAGAACTCGATGCTCCCGCATCATACTCCCCTTCTTGAAAAAGACTCGACCACGAGTCTTGTAAAATTCAACTGGATCAAGATGCAGGAATGGAAGCAATCAAATGGCTCAAGATACAATGATTCAATCAAAAGTTTTACTCGAACCGAATTGTTCAAAGAAACCTCAAATGTGTTATTCACAATAATCAATAATCAAAACTCAAAAATAATCAACTAAAGAACTAAACAACCTTGTATCCCAAAAAAACGTGGCCTTTCCACCAACTCGAATGATTCACAATTGGGCGTGGGTTCCGATCTGGTTAGAACTCAATGCTCCTGCATCATACTCCCCTTCTTGGAAAAGACTCGACCACGAGTCTTGTAAAAACCACCTGGATCGAAGGGAAAATCAACCCGATCTTTATTCATTATCATCATGACCGTCCTGAATAGTTCAACTTCATGGTTCGTTTCACCTGGCTTTGAATATACCACCTTTAACAATCGATGGGTTGAAGTTAGCAGGAAGGGATCTAAATTGAATTTGTTGTGTATTGCTCCTCGGTCCTAAATGTGCGACCCCAACAGGCCCAATATTATCCACTTTCACATTCCCACCCTTTGCATTAACAGTAGGCTTCTTCGGCTAAACATCTTTTGATCCCCCACCACTGGTTAATATGTAATCCATGTTAATGTAATTGTCATCTAAAGTCACAGGCCCACGTTAATTTTGTAAGCCCACATAAGATGCATGGGGCTTTAATTGTGGTCTAGTAGTTTTAATTGTCAAATTAGGTGGGCTAATAATAATCGTAGTAATGATGTGCCCATCATTGAATTTAATTGTTGTACATGTAGATGTAGTCTTAATCTCAACCCCATGTACCTTGGTGTCTTGTTCCCCACGTGTAAGAGTAGCATGCGAGGTTGGCATGCTTATCCCATTAGCAAATATATCACCAATTTCAACCATGATATTTCGTGCATGATTATTATTTTTTCTGTTTTGAACTCCCGATAATATTGTGTAGGGGTGTTCACGGTTCAGTTTAAAACCGTGAAACCGTCCAAACCAGTCATCGGTTTGGTTTCACAGTCGGGTTTTTCCTTAACTTCCGGTTGGTCGGTTTCAAAAATTTTAAACCGTAACGAACGATTTGGTTTACGGTTTATACCGAAAACTTGTCGTATAAAAACAGACCAGACCGTAACATTAGTGTGTATGTGTATATATATTTATTAGATTTTTTAACTATGTATAACTAATTAACTATTTTGTGCATTTAAGCTTAATCTGTACTACATAATTTCTGTTTTAATTTATTTGAAATACATCCCTTCATATAAGTTTCCTCTCATCAAAGCCTCTCATTCTGTTATATTTGAAATACATCCCGTAGTTCCCTCCGTCGCACCACGATAGAGCCCGGACAAGAAATCAAATCTCTGCAATGGTTCGCCTTGAATGGCAACCCCGTTCAAGGCTTTTGTAACCCAAACATAGTCTTCTTTGTTCACCACATTGTCTCCATAATCATCGAAACAAGGAAGTGAAGGATAGATAAAACCGCCATGGGTAGGATGCTCCTCATCCCCAGTTAACTCGTTCCGGATCTTGGACCCGTTGCTTAAGTCGTCGGACCTCGTGTTGTAACTCAAGGCATCGGACTCGTCGCCGAATTCGTTTGATCTTAAGATCACGTGGGTCGGGATCAATTCCGTCGTTGCCTCGGTCGGCGGTTCTACGAACAGTACGTCGATCTTCTCCACAAGCCATTTGAATCAACCAAAATCTCTGATACCAAATGATGCGGGGACGAAAAACAATCAAATGGCTCAAAAAACAAATTATGATATTCAAACGATTCGAAGCGAATGATTCGGTCGGGAAGCTTAAAGCTTACAAATGCTTTAATCAAAATAATCAACTAAAGAACTAAAAAACCTTGTATCCCTATTTATACTAAACAAAGAAAAAGATAAACTAGCAAACAATGATGATAAAATAGGAATTTGAAATTTGAATAAATAATAGAAGATATCATCTTGATCTCTTATCTCTTCCAAAGAAAACATGGCCTTTCAACCAACTCGAATGATTCACAATTGGGCGCGGGTTCTGATTCGGTTAGAACTCGATGCTCCTGCATCCAAACACTTAGAGAGGATTAACTAAAAAGGTAAGTTGAGTTCAAGATGTCCCTTTTTACTAAAAGGTTTACTATGTTTTTGGGACCGATCGCATACTTACAAAATGGTTATGAAATGAATGTTTATGAAAGGATTTATGAAATGTTTTGCCTTTAGTGGTTACGAAAGGTTTTGGACGAGATATAAATATAGGACTATCACGGCGGGGGCGCGATTCTGTCTAGGTTAGGATTCTGGACGAGATATAAATATAGGACTTATTTTGTATACTTGTTGGAATTTGGCATATCTTAACCAAACCCTTCGCACGGGCTCGACATGCACTTGTATGGTCTGGAGAAGCTTACTTCTCTTATAGTTTAGCGGCCATATATGTCTTTGGTTTCATTGCTTGCTGTTTTGTCTGGTTCAATAATACGACTTATCCTAGTGAGTTTTATGGACCCACTAGACCAGAAGCTTCTCAAGCTCAAGCATTTACTTTTCTAGTTAGAGACCAACGTCTTGGATTTAATGTGGGATCCACTCAAGGGCCTACCGGTTTAGGTAAATATTTAATGCGTTCCCCGGCCGGATAGGTCATTTTTTGGAGGAGAAACTATGTGTTTTTGGGATTTGTGTGCTCCTTGGTTAGAACCTCTAAAGGGTCGAAATGGGTTGGACTTGAGTCGGCTGAAAAAAAGACATACAACCTTCGGAAGAACGTCGTTCCGTAGAATATATGACTCATGCTCCTTTAGGTTTTTTAAATTTCGTGGATGGAGTAGCTACCGAGATCAATGCAGTCAATTATGTTTCTCGTTTGCCAATGAGCAGGTAGCAATACTCGTTCCTGAGTAGAAACGACTGCCACTTTCTAATGATTCGGACTACGATCGGCAGGGGCTATTATGTGATTTTCCATTTTAGCAGACAAGTTGAAAAGGAAAAAATTGGTATTGTCAGGGAAAATGTACAAGGGAAAAGCGTGAGAGATTGAAAATAAATGTAATGTATTAACATAAATAAGAAGAAAAAGGTAGAATAAAGTTTAACGCATTTAAAAGATTTATGTCGATAAGATAATCATATATAATGTCGGTTAGACGGATATATATTGTAATTTCTTTTTTTGTATTATTGTGTTTAGCATTAACCTCACTTACCAGGTCTGAGTAGACTATGTTCCTAGTTTTGTTTATCCAGTCGTCCTCTTGCGGTGTAATAAATATCTTCAATGATGTCACACCCCGCTAAAGCGGAAACACAAGGCGCGACTGACAAGGAACCATACCAACATTGCTTATACAAAATACTTAAATACTTTCATAACATCATCAAATTAAGATTACATTGTTTTAAGCCTAAAGGCGGCTACATAACTTTATCAAAATACACATTCATCAAAACAAGGAAACGATAACAACAAAAGTCTTCAAAATAAAATCCTTAGCAGGATTGCCATCATGCTTGCTCATTTCCTGAAAAACATGCTTCAAAATGTCAACTTAAAATAGTTGGTGAGCTCGTAGTTTTAAAACACAAATATATATAATTGCATATTTTACACACAAACATGATATAACTACAATTGAGTATTTTCAATGTAAGTATTCAACCGGGAACATGATATATGTATCACCTCTGTTGCGAGAATGAGGCACGATTGAGTCCGTGCTCAGATAGGTAGAGTATTCACCTAGTGACATGGCAAGAACTTTCGTATTGATTTCGTCAGATGTTTCATTTTTTGGACATACTATGGCTCTACCAGACAGCTCGGCAGCATCTGGATTTTCGAGGAAGGCATCATCATAGATGAAGCGAATCAGCGCCTCTAAAGAATTATTTGGTGGATCAGGCAAAAAATGCGGTGGTATTTCTATAATTTTTACATCAGAGGACTCTTCAATAAGCGGAACCCCAATACAGCCATCACCAACATTCAGTAGCCAACTCGAGAATCCTGTTATACGTTCTGTATGGGCGGGCAATGGTTTTCGATTACGTCACACACATATTTGCTTTTAGTTTATGAACCTTGAAGTAACGCCACAAATATGATCTTAGGAGAGATTAGGCTACTATTTCTGCCTTTGTAGCCTTAGGTTTAACTTGTAATGTTTGCCTAAAGTCGCCTCCAAGTAGCACAGATTAACCCACAAATGGTATGGTCGAGTAGCCTGTGAGATCTCTGAGACTTTTATCCAAGGATTCAACGCATTTGCGATCGCTCATAGGAGCTTCGTCCCAAATAATGAGAGATGTTTCGATAAGCAACTGCAAAATTTGGGTGTTTTTATTTATATGGCAGATGGAATCGTCTGCCAATTCAAGCGGTATTTTGATGCGATAATGTGCCGTCCTACCTAACGGTTGGAGCAGTGATGCAATTCCAGATGCGGCGGGACATAATCATGTATATCCTGGTTTATGTTGATGACATTATCGCCACCGGTAACAATACCAACGCTGTCAATACACTCATCAAACAGCTCATCCATGCCTTTGCTCTCAAAGATCTCGGTGATCTTAACTTTCTGGGCGTTGAAATTGTGCAACAAGGTCGTGAATTCTACTATCACAAAGAAAATATATCTCTAAGGTACTTCAACAAGCTGGTCTTTCAGATTCAAAACAAGTTTCTTCTCCGATGACCACTTCAAGTCTTATCTCTTGGTGACAGTGTCCTATTTATGAACCAATCAGGTATCGCCAACTTGTTGATGCACTTTAGTATGTCACTCTCTCAAGGTCGGACATTGCCTTTGCCGTCAACAAAGTGTGCCGGTACATGCACCCACCTTCTGAAAATCACTAGTCTGCGGTCAAACGAATTCTCAGGTATCTAAAAGGCACCATTAATCATGGTTTACTAATTCGTCACAAGTCTGGTTGCACTCTTTAGGCCTTTAATGACGTTCACTGGCAAGGATCCTACACTATTCAAGCCTTCTCCGATGCTGATTGGGCTGGGTGCCTGGATGACCTTCGGTCCACCAGGGAATTTGTAATATACTTGGGCTCTAACCTTATATCGTGGACCGCACGAACACAGAAAACTGTTTATAGGTTATCCACTTAGTTAGAATACAAACCTCTAGCAGATACAGTTGCTGAATTAATTTGCTAAATGCTCTTCATTGAGAACTTGGAAGAGACACAAAATCTACTCACACTCTCTGGTGTGATAACCTCGGTGCAACTTACCTTGCAGGCAATCCACTCTTTCATGCTCGAACAAAACATGTCGAAATTGATTTTCATTTTGTTCGTGAAAATGTGGCTCAAGGAAAACTCAGTGTAAAGTACATATCGGCCGACGATCATATTGCAGACATCTTTACAAAGTCGTTGCGGACTCAAAGATTCATGTTCTTACGCTCCAAGCTACATGTAGCTTGCGGGGGAATATTAGATCATGTTGTAATTAACAATATTATGAGGTAGCATTATATAGATATGGTTATTGTATATAACCCCTCTTCTAACCCTAATCATTTGCAATTATTCAATACAATCACATTTACACACTTAGGGTCTGTTTGGTATGGGGTAATGGAATGGATGAGGGAATGGAATAAACGAGGTAATGAAATGGACAAAGGAATGAAATGGACCATTCTATTCCATTGTCTTGTTTGATTACCATGAGGGAATTGAATAAATCATTACTTTATGTTGTTTGGTAGGCTAGAAAAGACGAAGGAATAAAATCGGTGGTGAGTGACGGTGGTGGTGCTGGGTGGCGGTATTGGGTGGCGGTGGGTGACGGTGGGTGATGGCGGCGATGGTAGGTGGGGGTGGCGGTGGTAGGAGGTGATGGTGGTGGGTGGTGGAGGAGGCGAAAGTGGTGGTGGGTGGTGGTGACAGTGGCGGTGGGGGGTGGTGACGGTGGCGGTGGTGGCAGGTGGCGGTGGGTGGTGGCGGCGGCAGTGGTGGCGGCGGTGGGAGGTGGGGGTGGGTGGTGGCGGTGGTGTGGTTGTGGGTGGCGGTGGTGGTGGCGGCGAGAGATGGCGGTGGGTAGTGGAGGCGGCGGCGGCGGTGGTCGGTGGTGGAGGCGGTGGTGGTGGTGGTGGGTGGGGTTAGTGGTGGTGGTAGAAGGGTGTGGTGGTGATGAATGGTGAAAGGGGGGATGAAATAGAAAAAAAACAAGGGGTGGATGGAATGAATTTAAGGGATTTAGAGGGAATGACATTTCTTGTGCAATGGGTGATTCCATTCCATCGTCCAACCAAACACCATTTTTTTCATTCCCTCGTAATCGTCCATTCCATTCCACCTTCTATTACTGCATATCAAACGCTACCTTAAGGTGTTTAATTAATGCTTAGATATATATATTTGTTTCTTTTATAGACATAGAGAGGATGACCGATTACATTCAAGCTTGGTTCGTAATTAACTTATTAGATAATATTTATTATTCTATTTTATATTATATGATAGAAGTTATAGTTGATATGCTCGTTTAAGAACGGTTGTGAGACTAATCAAACTCGAACCCTACTCGAACCCTATAAAATAAAACATTTAAATTTGAGCTTGATCCAAACTCATTCAACTCACTCAATTTTAGCTTTCGAAAAACATATTTGAGTATGTCACGACTCAGATCGTCTACACTCTACATCACACGTTCTTCCTCTCCTTATTCTAAAATCTAAAATAATAACTTTAATCAAATGTCAATATCCACTTTTAGGGTGTGCATGGGTCGGTTTGGACTAAAAACCGTAACCATAACCGAACTTTCGGTTAACTGGGCAATGATAACCGTCGGTTTCGGTTAATCGGATTTAAATGCGGGTTCGGTTCGGTTACGGTAGGTTAAACGTGAACTACATCCGAGTCAAAGGACAAAAAAATCAATTTAACATAAAGAGCAAATTTTTTGTTTAAATCATTTGACCAAATAGCAAAAAATCTAAAACAAAAGGATTCTATTTGTGATACCGTGTGCCAAAGCTCGAACATCAATCATGTTCTAGTAAATCATGTTTTCTTTTTTTTGAATAATGATTCTCTCTCGTAAGAAACTATATGCAAAACATAGATTCATAAAAACAAAAAAAACTATTATTAATGAATAAATTTATCTTGTTTTGTATTTGGTTTTTCATATAAAAATAATATTTCTCCATTATTAATATGAGTGGTATTTTCGGTTATGACACGTCATAACCAAAATTGACCCATAATTTTTTATTAATCGGTTATGACTTAACTGAACCATCAATTAATTTGGTTCAATTATAAATCAGTTAATTCAATTATGATTTAGTTATGTTGGTTATCTGTACCATAACCAATATTGACCCATAATTTTTGGTTAATTAGTTATGACTTAACTGAACCATCAATTAATTTGGTTCAATTATAAATCAATTAATTCAATTATGATTTAGTTATGTTGGTTATTTGCACAACCCTATCAACTTTTACAACAAACAAATTATTAAACGATCATATTTTATTCAATTAACCCTTAAAAACACTTGACACAAAAAAATAATAATAATAACTTGAAATTTTGTTGTCAAAAAACCATACAATGTTAGAAGTTTTCATCAATAAAATATAGACGTGTACAAAACTTATCATAGAATAATCAAATAAGCAAGATAACAAAACATTATCATGATGAAAATAAAAACATTTTAAAATATTATAATTCTTAATAAACGCAATATAAAATAGGTATTAACTAAACCACAAATCCACAATGATCAACTTGCTTGAAACACACATCAAGGTACAAAAATACATGGTTGGAAAGTTTAGAAGACAACAGTATCAAGCATAGTACCCAATGTCTGAATGATGTTGGATGACATCAAGTTTGAGACATGTTCTTCCAGATGTTTCTTGGCATCTTGCCTTCCGACATTTGCGATGGCTAGTTTCTCCGGAGGTAATTCGTCCTCTTCTTGAACCGCTTTGTTATATTTGATAGCAAGATTCAGCATTTCCTGCACGTTACCAAAACCACTTTATAAGTTAGCGGTGTGAATTTTTGACACCACATTAACCTAACATGAAATTCACAGATTCAGGTCAATTTCAGGTCAACCCCGTGAACAAGTTTAGCCAAATGTGTCAGTGGGTGGCAGGTCGGCCCGATTATTCATATAAATTTTACAACAGGTATTGAATGTCAAAATTTAAACTGGTTAGAGAATTTTATGTCAAAACTTAAAAAGTTAGAAAAGGAAACAAGCGTAAAGATTTGTAGTTTAAGAGCAATTGTTTATAAATGTCTGTGTTTTTGGGTGTAAATTTGTAATTTTAGAGTACTATTATACAAAAAAAATAAATACATATAATTTTTCACATTAAAAAGGTCATGTTCATGTCAACCCAAGAATACACAAGTAGTGTTATGTTTTGTGTAAAACTTCTAGTCGTGTTGGGTTTGCCAACCCGTGAACAAAACCTGTTTAACACCCCTATTCAAATGAATCGATTTGATTTGTGATTTAGGTCGGAAACAACAAAGTCTTCATAAGTTCTGAAGAAAGAAGATTGTTACCTGGACAGTCTGCTCATTGGTTTTAGAGTGGGTATCAAATGGTTCAAGTGTGAGTCCATCAGTCCATTTTTTCTTGTGAAGGTTAAGTAGCATCTTCTCCTCTAGTTTATTCTTCCTGTAATTAATGGCTATTGAGTAATAATGCCTGTTCAAACCATGGATCAATGCCTGAAAAAGATATGACATCAGTAAGATGACAACATAAATACAAATTAATGTTCAAGACTAGAAGTGGCCATTTCGACCCGTTTATTTAGGAATGGGTCGACGGGTTGTTTTCTATCTCAAACAGGTCAAATGGGTCTAAAAAAATTATTCGCTAAAAAGGGTGCCTGTCAAATGAATCAATCAACTTGAAAGTCACCCCAAGTCATTTTCACTACATACAACTTCTTACATTGTTTTATTCAAGAATTTATAAACTATTATTGCAATAATAATTAACGCAATAACCGTTTTTACAAATAAATAATAATAAGTGACAAACAAGTGGGGGAGGACATCACCCAACCCAACCCGACCAATTTTGACCTGTAGTAGAGATGACCTGTTAAGTCAAGATGCTAATGCAGTGGTATATGTGAAGCACTCACTTGGATGGATGGTTTATTGAGATGGCCAAGATTGGAAGTTGTCTGACGTGGCTCTTGACCAAGCATCATGGTTTGGGGGTTAATTAGGCGGAATGCATCTATGACAACCTTCCCTTTAACACTCTGGATTGGATCCACCACCACTGCAATGGCTCGTTGGTTCAGAGCTTCAAAACTCTGAATGCAGATGCAAGAAAATCAGGCTAATATGTACAGTTAATAAAGCTTTCACTAAGTTACCTTCAAAATATTTGAGGAAAAAGTTTTAAGGCATCAAATGCAAGTGGGTTAGATGGAAAAGTGTGAAAAAAGTATCAACTAAAGCTACACATATGATCTCATAAGTGGGTTGGATGGATAGCAATGGATTTGTGTTTAATGCAAAGATTGTAATCATGTATGTATGCATGTAACTGAAAAATATTATTGTTCAGTGCAGTACTGCAGTGGTTAAAAGTTAAAACAATGAAAGTTTCAATGCTGCTTTATTTATCCCTTAATCTTATTACAGAATAAGAATATGCATGCTTAAAGAGATGCTGAGGTGAAGTAACAAACAATAGTGTATGATCCAGAACCTGTTGTGTGTTGATGTCTACTCCAGATAGCCAACAGCCAAATCCAGGATGTGAATGGTACCATCCAACCACCATTTCAGGTCTGAGGCAACAAATAAAAGAACCAGTCAAGCCATAGAAACAACACATCTAAAAATAGTGTCTAAACACGAAAATAATGTTTTCCAGATAACTAGCAGACACTTCTAGATGAGCACTGATGCACCGTATCTTTAGAAAACCAAAGTAACCAAAAGAATATCATGACCAGAAACTAAGTTAATCACACGGTCCACAATGATAGCATTGATACATATCATATAGAAAATTATATAACCACATCTGGCAAACCTCTTCAGGCACTATGCAGTCGATACCACTGATATCTCGGTGATATCTCGGATATCGGTGGTTTCACCAAATATCGGTCCAAATATCGGTGGCGATAATATCGGCGATATTTACCGATATATCGCCGATATAGAGGGTTTGATATATCGGTCAAAATACCGAGAATATCGGTTTGATATATCTGGACCTTTTTAATCCCCCTTTTAGCCCGGTCTCGTTTAAAAAAGGCTGGTCCAAAAGCCCAATAGCCCAAAAACCCTAACTACAATCAATCGACAACTACAATCAGCCTTAATCGATCGACAACTACAATCGGCCTTCACTCGATCGGGAGCACTGACCTACAATCGGCCTTCACAGTACACCGCTGACCTGCTGAACTTGTTATCCCACTTTATCCTTCACTCGATCGGGAGCACCAAGGCTGCAATCATCAATCGACAACTCCTGGACTCCAAAAGCTGCAATCGATCGACAAGTCACAGCCCTAATCAATCGACAAGTCACAGCCCTAATCGATCGACAACTCACAGCCAAGTACTAGGAGCAAAAGAGAGCGCTATATAGATGATGATGATGATGATATTACAGTTGAAGTGAATGATCTGGAGGAACAATTGGATGGCTTGGTTGATGTGGACTCGGAGGATGATTTCATTGCTTACGATTAGATCATGTTTCTAATTTCTAATATAAAATATTGACATCTTTTATGTTTTTTGACTTTTGATTTGACTATTAATATTATTTATGCATGATATAAAAATTACCGATATCTCACCGATATCTCAGATATCGGTCCTTGACCGATAACCGATATTTTTTCACATTAACTGCATAGTTCAGGCACAACAGGTTAAAATAGATGAAGGTATATGAAGAGGCACAAGGGAACTAGAAAGATTGAGAACAGTTTTAAATAGTGGCATGTGAAACAACAAAGAAACTACCAAGGAATAAAAAAATGGCGCACATTTACAATAAAAGGCACCTGCAGAGTACCACTTTAAAAAGTTGCAGCAGTTAAAACTCAATAACTCAATCATACAAGCATACACAACTTTAGAAAGTGCAAGAAAATTCAGATCAACAACTCCTTGCAACACAAATTTTCATCTTAAATAATCCCTAAACTGACTCCAGCATGCAAAGCAGTTTCAATAACACCTTCTTGTAACTAAAAATCTATACATAATAAATAAGTAACTGGTTGCGCCACATATCACAATTATGTAAGCCCAAGATTCTTTTTCCCGCTTATTTTTTCTCAACTATTTAATATTTTTTTCTCAGCTATTTAATATTTTATTTATTTAACTAATTAATTTTTTTCTCAATTATTAAATATTTCTTTTATTAATATTTTATTTATTTAATATTTTTCGTTCTCAGATATTTCCTTTGTCTATTCTGTCGCTTATTACCAAACTATTTAATATTTTTATTCTAACAGGTGTAATACACTAGTTTCTAACCTAGTTAACAGGCATCTAAAATTCCAACTTCCAACCACTAATTTCTCTAATCAAGAATCAAACAATTAGCAGCAATACAAACAATCAGATAATTGAACCAAAAAAAAATACAGACCTCCCAGTTTGTTTAAGCATATCAAGCATATTAGTCTGGAAAACATGATCGACAGCTTCAACACTAACACCAGTACCACTCTGAGGCATAGCAAACACATCTACAACACGAACAGTATACTCATCCACGAATTCCCCAAGCATCAATCCCATAACTTCCATAGGAACTCCCGCTCTCCCTACACATCGCAACATAAACATCATCAAACCCTAACACTATTCAACAAACCACAAACTCGCTCATGTATAGGCACTCTAGTAACAAAAAAACAACCAAATCGAGAAAAAAAACCCTAGAAATGTGATTTTACCATGTTTTAGCATCTTTAAGAGGGCAAGGGAAGAGATGTAAACTTGTTCCGATGTATCGAGAGTCGGAGAGTCTGGTGGCGGATGGCCTAAGGCTCCACCGGCGCCGGCGAACATTCTCTGTAGTCGTTCCATCCCTGACATTTTTCCGATCAGAAATCCAATTTCTTTGGAAACAAGACAGGATTTGCAAATAGGTATATAGACAGCAGATATTTCATTTTACAACCCTGATCTTTGTTACGTTTCTATATTAGTCCTTCAGTTTCATGTAACTTTGCAGTTTTCTGATGGGCCTGTTTACAAGTAAATGCTTGATACGGTGTTTGCAAAATTTAGTTGCTTTAGCCCAAATATAACGGCCCGTAATCCCGCTAATGACAATGGGCTTAACACTTCCAGAGTTCCAGACTCCGTTTTTGATGGTTCCATACTTCCATTCCACTTGCAGAATTATGTGTTCGTACAAATTGGATTGAAGGCCCAACCCGATTCGCCTTTGGTCAACAGAAGTCATAACCGATTTTTGGTCGAACCAGTTTGGGTTGAAACCGGTTCTTAAGGGAGGGTCTGACCGGGTTGAAACTAGTTTCCGAGGGGGGTTTTGACCGGTTTGGCCGGTTTCAAACCGGTGATGTTTTCGGTTCGGATTGATTTCTAAACTTGTTCCGGTTCACAAACCGTTTTTTGTTCACCTCTAGTTTAGGGGTTTGTAACTTAGTATTTTACATGATATCGATTACGATTTAGGTGTATATGATGTGGGAATTTGGATTTAGTTCATAAATTAGGGTTTTTGTTGGTGTTTGCAGGTTTTATTTTGTGTTTCTTGATTATAATCAGCATGAAATACGATTTTGATGTTCAGTGTGTGTTTAGGGCGCTCATATATAACTTTTTAAAAAATTAAAGACTTTAGAGCATCCACATCAGTATTAGTATATACACCATATCTTTAAATTATAAGGGAAAAAAATAAGATTTAAGTTAAAAGAGTCTTATATCAAATTATTTAAACCTTATCTTTATGCTTAAAATTATAAGGAAATGTACACTGAAATCTTAAATATACCAATTCCTTAACAATTTCTTTAAAATTATAAGGATTATAAATTAGATGTGAGAGATTTTTAAAAAATGAACAGATTTTTTATAGAATGATGGTTTTTAGTTAAATTATAAAGATAAAGATAAAGAAACTGATAAGAATGCTCTTAGATCCATTAAATTTAAAGATCTTTAAAATTTGAAAGACTATAAAAAAATTAATTCCATAGTTTAAGATGGTAAATGCTCTTTTAAAATAACGAGAAACTTAGGTCCGCGCTCCGCGGCGGGATGCGGACGTTAAACGGTTGAGATGGTGACATTAACGTGACTTTGCACAAAAAAAACGTATAAAATTAACGTTTGGCGTAAACATGACTTAACATTGAAACGACGAACTCGTTAAAAAAGTTAGTAACAAAGAAAGTTATATAACGGTACCGATGTTCTTCAGTGGGTGTCAGTCTCCTTCTTCTAGACACCAGCACGTTTTTGTCAGTCGATATAACTAACAATACCTAAAAATACCACATTTTGAATACAACTCCATTTTTTTATAAAATTTATACCGAGACGCTAAGAAAAAATAAATAAACACAGCAACAATTTATTTAAAAAAAATATATAGCGAACGAAATTATTGAAAAAAAATCAGATTATATATACTACATGGGATAGACTCTAAACTTTATAAACTTAAGAAAGTTAAAGTGATATTTTACAAGTTTAGGGTCGGTTTTGTCATCCTACAAAAGTTGGAGGGGTGTTTTTGACACTTGCGATTAAGTTTAATTAATGAAATTATTCATGGTCACTTTTTTAATGTGGATGAAAGTTTTTTTTTTTAAATTGCTTAAGTTTATATTTTCTTTTTAAATTGTTTAAGTTTATATTTTCTTTTTTAAGTTAATTACACGGATGGTCTATGTGGTTTGACTAAATTACGGATATCGTCACACCGATGGTCTCTGTAGTGAATGGAGTTTAAGTTTTTTTTGTTAAATTCTTTAAAATAACAATTATACCCTTTATTATAATATTAAAAAATAAAAAATTAAAAATAAAAATTAATTAATACCCATATCCATATCCGCAATTCATCCCCTCACACCGCCAGCAAAATCCACCTCACATGCTCTACTTCACCGGAGTCTTCTCCGGCCAAACACCCTCACTTCTTCCACCTAACCTCCTTCCTCTCTTTCCCCTCTTAATTTGACCTCAACAAACCAGACAGAGGCTCAGCAACAAATCAAGGCTGGAGATGGTGGTATGAGTGATGGAACACAAAGAGATGACAAGTAGGCAACGGGAACAGAAGATGAGAAAATGATCAACAATAGAATATGTGAGAAACCGTCTACTGATGGGATGGGGAGCATGAATCACTGGGTGGTAAACCTAAAAGAAAGCGTAAAAATAAGAAGCAGCTGGACGCTCAACAACAAGTAGGTTTAGTTGACATAGGGGCTGAAGCTAAGGACCATGAAGCAAAGGGTGAAGTTCCCCAGGGGATTAACATTACCGTCAACAGTGTTGAAGACCCAACAATATGTGAAAGGAAACAGAGAATGAGGATGATGGTGGAAAAACACAAAGTAAAAAAGAGCCGACGTAAAAGACAACCCACACAAGAGGTCGCTGCCACCGAGGAATCTGATTTACTGTCTGCCAAGGAATGAAGATGAACCAACAAGAAGAGATTATGCTTTTAACTAACTGTAAATATTGAGGTCAGATTAAGAGGGGAAAGAGAGGAAGGAGGTTAGATGGAATAAGTGAGGGTATTTGGCCGGAGAAGACTCCGATGATATAGAGTAGGTGAGGTGGATTTTGCCGGCGGTGTGAGGGGATGGATTGGTGATATGGATATGGGTATTAATTAATTTCTTTTATTTTTTTAAGTTTTTTAATATTATAATGAGGGGTATAATGGTCATTAACAAAAAAACTTAACCTTCATCCACTCCAGGGACTATCGGTGTTACGTTTTGACAAACTTGTGCACCATGGGTATAGTTTTTCAAACTTAGGAACCAAACTTGTAATTTACGCAAACCACAGGGACTATCTATGTAATTAACGCAAAAAATTATCATGTACCTTATCGCATATAACCATTCCCTCGATGCTAAATTCTTATTATAATAAAGACAAATTGGATTTTAATAATTTAAAATATGACTAATTGTCTAATAATAATCTATACTAACAGTTTGACCGATAACAGTCATAACTTTCACTTTTGTTGTCACTGACAGTCACATTAGCATAATCATCATAAATTTACACTCTATTTCCACTGGATTCATTTGTACATTTCTCCATTTCATTAAAAATCATCATTTTATGCGAAAACAAGTGTAAATCTATGATACTTATGCTACTGAGGCTGCCTTTGACAACAAAAGTGATAGTTGGACTGTCATCAGCCAAACTATTAGTATGGATTATTATCGGCCAATGAGTCATAGTTTAGATTATTAAAATCTAATTTGCATATAACAAAAGAATAACTTTATTTGTTACGTGTCGCATTCAGGTGGAGTTTATATTTTTGTTTCTCGCCTCTCTCTCATATTAAATAACTCTCTGATATATCAAATAATAATTATTTAAAATAATTAAATATCTAAAATTTGTTATATTATTTTATTAAAATTTACTAAATTATAAGAAGATTTCATATATATCTTATCTTAAAATATAATTTTATAAAATCTTAAATCTTCATTATTTATAATTTCAATAATTGCTGATAACATTTAACATACAAATCTTTATTGAAATTACTGATTTATAAAAATAATCTTTAATCAACACATATAATATATAAGTTTCTAACCTAGTGTATGTTATATAATTGAGAAAGCTAAAAAAAAATTAAACACAACCAATAAAATTAATATAACTGGACTTTTATGTTCTCTCAACAAATGGTCAAAATATAACTTATTGTCACATTTTTTAAGTTTAGAAAAAACACTCTCTTATATAGATTTGACAGTTATAATTCAGTTAAATCTAGTAATACTTTGGCTCGAGATTGACACGAACAAATAAACAAATTAAATTTTATATCAAAACGTAGATAAAAAAAAACACGATAATGACGTGTTGATATTTATAGAATTTGACTCAAATTCTTATAAATTTATATATATATATATACTAGGGGGTTGTCCCGCGCAAAGCGGCGGGTGTCACCAAGTCTCTTTAGGAGAGCGCAATCTAACTCGACATGCCTTAAATACTGATTATATTTGGGTATTATTATTATTATTATAACTATGTAAATATTTAGTTGGTGATTTTAAGGGTGTGGACGGGACGGTTCGGTTTTGAGCCACAACCATAACCAATACCAAAATTTTTGTTTAAGAACAGAAAGAACCGGTCTAGCCAGCAAGCAAATTTTACGCAAATAGTTTTAGCAACGTTAGATAGAACAAAATGTTACTCCCTCTTTATAAGAGGTTCCCCCATTGAAGTTCTCTAGCAATCGATGTGAGATGGAGATAAAAAACAAACCTCTATTTATCAATCCTCAACATTTGCTTTTTTCTTTCTCCTATTCGATGTGAGATGACAGTAAACCCAAAGTTTAAAAGGAGCTTAGAGAGTTGAAGGACGGAACACCCTCATTTTACTTCGTTAAGTAGTGGTTAACCCTGTTAAGTGTCTTAAAATGTGGGTAAATTACCATCTCGTCCTTCCAATATGTTTAATATATAAATAGTGGCTTGGCTTGCGCAAAGCGGCAGGTGTCACCGAGGCTCTTTTCGAGAGCGTAATTGTAACATCCCAAATTTTAGGAGAAAAAAAGTCCATGGACTAAAGGTGTAAAAGTCCTAAAGTTAAAGGACTGAAAATAAAGAATATTTCAAAATAAATCCGGTAGCGGACCGCTACCGTCTTCTTAACGGTCTGCTACGTGCGGAAGAGGGAAATGATGAGAGAATGACACGTGGCAGGTACGTGTCGGATGACTCAGCCCTATAGCGGACCGCCACCAGGCGGGTAACGGTTCGCCAGCCGCAATTGGACCCGGACAACGAGCATGTGACACGTGTAAGATGACTCGCTGATAAGGATTGGGTAGCGGACCGCTACCCAGAGCGTAACGGTCCGCCACGTGCGGAGTATGCAAGACACCTGGCAAAGGGGCGGTAGCGGACCTCTACCCCCTTTCTTAGCGGTTCGCCGCCGGTGTGTTTTCAGCCTATAAATAGAAGTCATTTGTCGTTCATTTTGAAAGATAACACAAACACAACCACCACTCCCACGCTTTGCACACAAACCGAGGCGAGGCAAGCACGACGGTTATGGGCGCGACGGTTACGAGTGCGGAGTGTTAAAGGTACGAGCAAGGAACGAACTTAGGGAACTATCCAAGGATAATGTAAGTACACTGGACCCGTACCCTAGACACGATTATGTGAATTACGTGCTTAAATGATATGTGTTATGTGATATGTATATGACGGGGGTACGGGATAATAAAGGGTTAGTCTAAACACTAAACGGGAATAATGAAGTAGTCACAAAGTGTTAAAGGGGTGGTGGATACACCGCTGGTACTTCCTATATATAAATCTCTTTGATGCTTCGTGGTGAAACCATTATGAATGTTTAGGGGTATAGATTAAAATACAGTAATAAGAATATAGTAAACATACGGGAGAACTTCCGACCGGTATGTAGTTATCTAACAAACGAAATGTTCTGTCTAAGGAAAGAGTGGTGTATAAATCTCTCCTAGACCAGTCACTCTTTCCTGGGAACATCTCTGTTGGAGGTACTGCTCTGGAAGGATAATCACCCCAGTTTACAATATATTACAAGTATGAATATGTGATCTAATACATGAACATGTGATGCATGATAAATATGAATACGTGAATGCATGATGATACATGCAAATATGAATGAGTATGATGGAACGGGTCTAAACCCTAAAATGGAATAACAGAGTACTCATGAAGTGTTGAAAGGGTGGTGGATACGTCACTGGTACTTCCTATATATAAACCCTTTTAATGCATTGTGGAGAAAATGTTACGAAGTTTTAAGGTAAGGACTGGTTGGAAAATAAATCAAGCATATACATGAAATGAGAACAAATGCTTGATACATTTGGGAGGCTGCGAGTCTAAGATACTCAAGGTCCCAAATAAAATGAGATACCCGGCCTATAAGGTGGATCTCAACAATAAAGAAGAAAACTAAAAAGATTCCAAGCCTACGGGGCTGAGGAAAAAGATTCCAAGCCTACGGGACTGAGGAAAATATTCCAAGCCTACGGGGCTAAAGAAATGAATGAGTGTTCGTGATAAATGCAAGGGGTCTATACTGACGAGTATAAGGACCTTGCTAAAAACTCGGACCGGAGGTACGTCCGAAGATGGTCGCGAGGGGGTTAACACACCCAAAAAATATACGGATGACGTGACCGGATGTACGTCCGGAGATGGTCACGGGGGCGACGAGAGCCTGTGAAACTTGAACAATTATAAGAACCTAAAGGGTTCAAAATAAAATGAACGATGCAGTGTACTTACTTAGCGAAAGCTAATTCAAAAACGTTTTTCAAACAGTGCAGGATAGAAGCACATAGAATAGAGCTTCATGTGGATGAGGCCGGACGGAATGAATAATCCCTAGATTATGTAATAAGATATTGTACATGTAAAACAATATTTATAAATGAAAAATATACCTTGGTCATTTAATGACAAGGTTTTGCTAAACTGACCATTTTTCGTAATTAAACTCTGATAAAATAATAAAGAAAAAGTAGGGTGTTTCAGGTTGGTATCAGAGCACGGTTTGAGGGATTTGAGTATCATAAGGGTACTTACACTCAAACCATAAGTGCTCATGATACAAATATGTATTCAATCTGAGGCTATCTAAGGAAGTAGTTATGTTTAAATTCTAGTGCTAGGACATAAAGGTGTGAGTATACGTGGGCAGAAATTTGTATGAGATAAGCTCCATGTGATAGTTGGGAGTATCATGATACGTAACATACATTGCCTTATAACTGGCCAGTATTGGAGCTAATGTATGGGACCATCACAATATCGCAAACATCATATGATAACTTATATCAGCAGATTGTAAGTCGGGAATGTGAATATGCATGATTAAAATACTTGATTGAATGTATATATGCATATGAATATGAGCCTTATGTGGAACCCTAGAATGATTAAGTAGGTGTTGAAGCACGTTTGTGTGACAGACACTCTGGATGCTGTCTTAGCTTATGTACTTGTCTTTTTGTATTTGTACTTGTATTTAAGTATCTGTTTGTATTGATTATCGAGTTGTAATCACATATGTATGTACTTAGTCTTGTCTGTTTCTGTTAAGTGTTGTGCGCACTTAGTAAGTGTGCAGGACGTATATCCTGCGTACTTAGCAAGTACGCAAGAACAAAGTCTGCGTACTTGCTAAGTACGCATGAGTTAAACCCTGCGCACTTGTTAAGTGCGCATGCAACAGGTCTAGTATATATAGCTATTAGTGATAGAATGTATGTACGCAATCATTCTCACTGTAACCGGCTGTGATTATCAATAGACGAAGTTTGAAAGTATCTTGTGTCTTTGTTGTCGGTTTACTTTGTGTTGGTTGATACTCCACCTAGTCACGGGCATTCCGCACCCGGTTCGACTAGGAACACACTTGCATGTGACGATCCGAGACACCCAAGGGACCTACAAGTGGTATTAGAGCATTTGCTCTGGATTTCGAGTGTTGTGATTGTGCTTGGAGCATTTTCGACACAATCTACAGCCTTTCTACAAGGAAAAGTGACTGATTTTGGTGATTTTTGTGATAAAATAGAGGTAGCTCTTGAGCGCTATTTTAAAAGAAAAAATTCTTCAAAATCCGACCTTTTTCTTGTTTGTTTGAGTGTTTTGATCATTAAGGGTTTGTTATAAACAAGTTTCTAACCTTTTGGCTTGATCAATTTGTTCATATCTTCAAAATTTGAAGTTCTGAGGTATTTCCGGCGATCGGAATAAGTTGGAGAGAGCAGGTGAAAAAGTGTCATGCGTACTTACCCTTTTTGGCTAAAAGGACAGTCTTCGTGCGTACTTGTAAGTACGCAAGAACATTCTTGTGCGTACTTAACATTTACTCCTGCGTACTTACTAAGTACGCAAGAGGAAATATCAAGTGCGCAAGAACAGTTTTTTAAGTGCACAAGGTCATTCTTAAGTGCGCAAGTTGTATTGACTATCTGAGTTTTTGACTAAGTTTTACCCTATGGCAAATCTTCAGAATCTTGGTAACCTGCTTAACTATGATAACGAGATAGGTACTCCGTAAAAACCGCCAAAGCTACTTAATGTTAATGATTATTCGAATTGGAAATCACGCTTTGAACATTATATCTCATACACTGATTCCTCTTTGTGGATACCTATACTTAAGGGTTATAAGCATCCTACTTATACATATCTTGATGAAATTGTTCCCAAGCCTATATCTAAGCTAGATGAAGAAGAAAAGAAAGTTTATGACAGAGAAAAGAAAGCACATGGATCTATCACAATGGCCCTAACTACAGAACTCTTTCACAGCTTCAGAGGATATGATAATTCGAAAGATCTCTGGAAGGCATTGCATAAAAGATTTGAGGGGAACAGTGACATCAAGAAAAGCAAAAGAGATCTCCTGAGAAAGCAGTATGAGTGCTTCAGATACCTTGAGAATGAATCTACAGATGAACTTATATCTATATTCTATCATCTGCAAACTGAGTTAAAAGCTTGTGAGCTGAAGTATCCTGATGAGGAATTAGTTGAAAATTTTCTGGATGCGTTACCACCAAAGTTTGAGATGTATACCACTTTGCTGAGAGAGAACCCCAAGTTCTATGAGATGACGATTGAAGAAGCAAACGGTAGGGTTCAAGCACACGATATGAACCTTAAGAAAAAAGAAAGCTCAGGGAGACCTCAAATCCAAGACCCTTCTATGTATTATGGGACATCTTCCACAGCTAAATCATTTGGTTCAGGAATCGCCTTATTCTCAGGGAACTCTCATGAAGAAGATAACTCGAATGGTTGTGGGGGTCATACATGCTTTACAACATCTGGATCTGGTTCTCACCACCAATATTCCTCAAGAAATACTACCTCCACATCTTCAGCTAACCAAACTGCAATAGCCAAGATAGCTGAAGATCATGTAGCATTGTTTACATCGTGTATGCTTGCCTATGAGAACTTCATTGGTGGAAATCTTACAGATCCTGAAACAATTGAAGAAGATTTTAATCAGTTGGATCCAGATGACATGGAGGACATGGATATTCAATGGAATATGGCCATGATCTTGAGAAGGGCCAAGCGTTTCTTGAATAGAGCTGGCAGTAAGTTTATTGGTGGGCATTCAAATGCCAAGGTGGGTTTCGATAAATCTAAGGCCAAGTGCTACAAGTGTAAGAACTTTGGACACTTTGCTCGTGATTATCAGAAGGATAAAGCACCTGCCTCAGGATTCACTAGACCAAGCCAGGGAAACAACCAAGGAAATAATCAAGGTTACAACAATTCTAACAACCGCAATCAAGGTTAAGGTGGAACGTCCAATGCTTTGGTAGCTCAACAGGACAAAAGCTTTGATTGGGGTGTTCATTTGGAGGATGCCCTTATTGCTCAAACACAAGTTGGTCTAATGGCTGAGATAGTAGAGATGATGGAAGAAGAAGAACGGGAAGCGTATGTAGCTGACCAAGAGGAGTCTACAACTGCATTTGCCCTCATGGCTATTGGGGAGGCATCAAGTTCGTCAAATGAGGTAGACTCTAATTCCTTTGTTGTCATTTCATGTTCCAAATGTCTTGGCCTGAAAGAAGAAAATTCTAAGCTTCAGGACAAAGTCGAACCCCTTCGTATTGCAGCTTTAAGCTACAAAGAAAATGAAAAATGTTACAAAGATTCAATTGAAACTTTAAAGAAAGAAAAACGTGATTTTTCACTTAAAATCAGCGAACAACAGTTTCATTTGGATGTTGCGTACAGGGTTTAGAAAAGAGAAATAATGAAATTACCAAGCTGCAGAATGAGGTCTTGCAGTTAAATGGTAAAATTGAGAAGTTGAAAAACTCTCTCTTTGTGGTGGAACATTATGAATCAGTAGTGAGACAAGTGAATGGCTTAGGGTTGGGTACTAATGCCATTCCTCCACCAGTAAGCGGAAAATTTGTCAACGGCTTAATTGATATTGACTTGTCATGCCTTGATGAATCCTCAAGTCAGGATGATTCCTCTAACAAGGATGATTCCTCTAGCAAGGTTGATTATGCTTCTGATCGGGAGTTCTTCACTGATGAAGGCTCTGAGAACACCATCCCTGATGGTGCTGTCTCAGAGGAGTTTATTGGTGAACACAAAGTTGTGAAAAACATTATCACTGATCGTGATAATTACATTTTGACTGAGCCTGATACCGTTGAAACAAATAAAAAACTAAAATTGATGCTTTATGGGGGTTATAAGAATATTAACCAAGTTAAGAAAGAAACCTTTGCAAATCATTATGGGCTTGGTTATAAAGCAAATTTAGAAAAATACTACATTTCCAAAAATGAATCAACATCAGGTACATCAAAAACCACTACTCATGTTCACCAAACAACTTCTCCTGTTCATCATGCTGAGTCATCAAACGTCAAATCAAATGAGCCCTACAGGAGGATTTATAAGGAAAAGCGTGCTTGCTTTCACTTTGGTATGGTTGGTCACATCCTTGTGAACTGCCCTACTAAGAACCAAGGGAAATGACCAATTGTTTCACAATCGGCTGTTATCTCTAAGTCACCACCAGTGAAGCAACCCAAGAATCCCAAATCAAATGTGGTGAAACCACCAGTGAAAACTATGGTGAAGCCAAAGATCACAACTGAGGCTAAGCCATCTGTTCCAAAAAGGGAAAAATAACCTGCTAAACCCTTTGTGTCTACCTCTGGTAGTGCACCAATTGGTGAGAAACTTGT
The DNA here is from genome assembly GCA_023525975.1 of Smallanthus sonchifolius. Lineage (NCBI taxonomy): Eukaryota > Viridiplantae > Streptophyta > Magnoliopsida > Asterales > Asteraceae > Smallanthus > Smallanthus sonchifolius. The sequence goes on from CM042033.1 coordinate 20,454,922, forward strand.
GGTTAAGCTTTCTAAGCCACAGAGGAGAAAAAGGAACAAGAGATTGAGGAAGCTGGAACAACTGACTGGAATTCAATCAGGTGAAGCTTCTACTAGTTCACCTGGTGCTTCTGAAATCTAGCCGACTGTTCCAGCAAAACAAAAGAAAAGGTCCTGGAACAAGAAATCTAAAAGTTCTCAATCTCCTGGTCCCAAGTCTTCTAAAGATTCACCCATTTTTGACAGTCACGACTGTGAATTAATTGAAGTAGTTTATTTTGAGAAAGACGGACGACCCAAGACCACCATGGCTTGGGTCTCCAAAACTAATTAATTTCTTGTGACTCGTGCAGGGACATCCGAAGCGAACTATCTAAAAGATGTAAAACCATTCAGAGGCGGATATTGCTTGTGATAAGGAGTACTCAGCCATGGCCCTGCTTAAAGATGTAAAACCATTCAGAGGCGGCTATGTGGCCTTTGCAGGCGAGAAGGGCGGCAATATTACTTGTCAAGGCGTGGTTTCAAATGGTTGTGTTAGCTTCAACAACGTCAACTACTGCGAGCAGCTAAAGCATAACATGTTGTGTGTTTCTCAGATATGTGATAAGGAGTACTCAGTCATGTTTGACAAATCTGAATGCTTAATTCTCAAACCTGGGTTTGAGGTTCCTGAAGACTGGATTTTGATGCGTGCGCCAAGAACGAATGATACCTATCAGATTGACATGAGCATGGCAAAAACCACATCTTCAGTTGCTACTTGTTTGCTTACCAAAGCTACAGAGCTTGACTCAATCTTGTGGCATAGGAAACCCGGACACATCTGTTATCAAAAAATGAATCATCTTGTCTGAAAAGGTTTGATAACCGGTGTTCCTAAGCTGAGATTTGCCGTTGCAGATGACTGTATGCCTTGTAAAAAGGGCAAATAGTAATGGAAGTCTCACAAGCCCAAGCTCCAAAACTCCATCGATACCCCTTTGCAGCTATTACATATGGATCTGTTTGGCCCTATAAGTATCAGGAGTATTGGAGGTAAGTCATACTGTGTAGTTGTAACTAATGATTTCTCAAGTTTTTCTTGGGTGTATTTTTTAGGTACAAAGGACGAGACTGCTGACATTCTTCAATACCTGATCCTGAGCTTGGAATCTCTTTGCAAGTTGAAGGTTAAAAGAATAAGGAGTGATAACGGAACTGAATTCAAGAATAATTTGATGGATCTTTTCTGTCTCAAGAAGGGGATCCGTCACGAATTTAGTGCCCCGTACACACCTCAGCAGAACGGAGTTGCAGAAAGGAAGACCAGAACCTTGATCGAGACTGCAAGGACAATGCTGTCAGATGCAAAGCTTCCTGTAACTTTCTGGGCAAAAGCAGTAAATACAGCTTGTCATGTTTTGAACAGAGTTCTGGTTGTGAAAAGGCACAACAAGACCTGTTATGAGTTGATCAACAATCGACCTCCCAACCTTTACTACTTAGTTCCTTTTGGTAGTCCTTGTTCCTTATTGCTACAATACAAGGATCAAAAATCTAAATTTCATGCAAAAGCAGTTGAAGGCATCTTCTTAGGATATATTGCCAATTCACCATGCAAGAGAGTGTACAATATAGGAACTCGTACTGTCGAGGAATGGTTCAAAGTGGATTGCAGTAAACACAACATTCCACTAGAACCAACCGGTCCAGCTTGGGGTTTCGATGATGATGCGCTATTCAAGTCTTTCAACCTTCCTGATCCATCTGCCGATGATGCCGCAAATGTGTTTGATTTCTTTATTGGCGGCGATGAATCCAACTTCTCGACCCGTGCCACTGTACCTATTGTAACTCCAGATTCTAATGTTGCATCTGCATCTGGAACTCATGATAGTGAAGACGTTGAAGTTGTTCATGTTGATGGAAATGACGCTCCAGCTGATCCTAACACTCGAATAGGAAATGAAGCTCCAGCTGATCCAATCAACATTGAATCATCTCTTCTGGAACACTGGTTATGGGGGAGTTGAGCACTAATCTAGACACAAATCTCCAGAGACGAGAGTGCATAAGAATCATCCAATTGACAACATCATTGGTGATCCTCATGCCGGTGTTCAGACTCGTCATAGAACAATTGCTGAGAACACCAGTTTGTACACTGAGATACCTGACACTGGTATCATGGAAACATGTTTGCATGGTGCATTCATGTGCCAATTGGAGCCGAAGAATGTGAAGGAGGCTCTCGTTGACAACTGCTGGATTGAGGCAATGCAAGATGAACTGTCCCAATTCCAAAAGTTGCATGTGTGGGATTTAGTTGACTTGCCAAGAGGCGTACAACCAATTGGAACCAGATGGGTGTTCATGTGCAAAATGGATGATCATCATGTCGTAGTGAAGAATAAAGAAAGGTTGGTTGTTCAAGGATTTTATTAACAAGAGGGCTTGGATTGCACTGAAGTATATGCCCCAGTTGCTAGACTTGAGGCCATTCGACTGTTTCTGGCTTATGCCTCCTATGTCGGCTTCAAGGTCTATCAACTTGATGTGAAGAGTGATTTCCTGTATGGAAAAGTTCATGAAGAGGTCTATGTCACTCAACCTCCCGGCTTTGAAGATCCGCATAATATCAATAAAGTGTATAAGCTCGACAAAGCACTTTATGGTCTTCATCAAGCACCTCGGGCATGGTATGAGACGTTATCAAAACATTTACTGTCAAATGGTTTCGAACGTGGACATATTGACTCGACCCTCTTCATTCGGAAAGCAAGAGGTGATATTCTACTCGTACAAGTGTATGTCGACGACATTATCTTTGGGTCTACAAATGAAGAGATGTGTAGGGAATTCGAACAGGTGATGAAGTCCAAGTTTGAGATGAGCAACATGGGTGAATTGTAGTTCTTCCTGGGTCTGCAAGTCAGTCAAAGAGAGGATGACATCTATCTACATCAAACTAAGTATGTGCATGACATCTTGTCAAAATACAAGATGAATGATAGCAGTACTTATGGCACACCTATACCTGTCAATCACGGTTTGCATCCACACAAAGATGGAAAGGATGTGGATTGTAAATTGTACCGTGGGATGATCGGTTCTCTGATGTATCTCACAGCTTCAAGGCCCGACATAATGTTTGTTGTATGTTTGTGCTCAAGGTTTCAGTCACAACCAAAGGAGTCTCATATGATAGCTGTCAAGCGGATATTCAGATACTTGAAAGGGAAACCCCGATTAGGTCTTTGGTACTCAAAGCAGCAGTCATTTGACCTCAAATCCTATACTGATTCAGATTATGGCGGTTGTAACCTTGAAAGAAAACCAACTTCAGGTGGATGTCAATTATTAGGAGACAGGCTGGTCTCCTGGCAGTGTAAGAAGCAGTCAACGGTTTCTGTCCCAACATGTGAATCATAGTACATTGCTGCAACGAGCGGTTGTTCTCAGAAATTATGGATTCAACAGCAATTGAGAGACTACGACTTAAACTTCACTGGAACTCCACTGTTCATTGACAACAATGCCACCATGTCCATCACAAACAACCCGGTGAAACATTCTAAAACTAAACGTATTGAAATTCGCCACCATTTCATCCGTGATTGTGCTGAAAAAGCATCTCATTGAACTTGTAAATGTTCACACGGATGACAACTTTGCTGACCTTTTCACTAAGGCTTTTGATCGAACACGTTTTGAACATCTTGTCAACATGATAGGAATGTTCAATCCGGAGTGAAAACTTGTTTTTCTTAAATCAATTCAATTCATGAAAGATTAAATCTTATTCCTTTTAAGTTTTCTGTATAGTTCCTTTAATTTTCAAATATTTTACAAAAATCCAAACAAAATAGAAAACCAGAAAATTTCAAAGTTCTCTTGAGAAAAGAGGAAATGATAGTACATCATAAATGATCTAAACGTCCTAGACTGCACATATGGGAAATGATTGCGTCATGCTTACTTGATTATTTAAATTGTTGTGTTCTTAATCTGCTTATTTACAAGTAATTTGAATTGTTAGTAGGATGTAAGCATCTTTGAATCATTAGTAGGGTGGAAATTAATTCAATACTACAACTGTGATTTGAACCCATGTTTGCTAGTGTGTGTGTGCGTAAAAGAATGCAAAAGATCACTATCGGATACAGGATGTTAGATTTTGGAAATTATTTTCTTTTGAGACCAGTTTCGGGATAGGTCGTTAGCACAATTAATGCGGTTCATCTCACTGCCCATACTCACAAGTATGCAATGAGAGATTGAATCAAGACATGTCTTTACATCAACCGTTGAGCGTGTATTCACCCTTGAATCACTACTGATTCATTGAATTCAAATCCAGATAAAAGTTGGATCCCCTTACCCAAATCCTCAAACACCATATTCATTATCCTAAATCATCATACCGATATTCACTGAAGAAATCACATGAAACCAAGACAAATGAATCACTCGATTATGAATCTTATGATTCCTGATAATCCTTATGGATTCTGTTTGATTTTTCCTGTGCTAATTGATGTAGCCTCATTCTGGAAATTTAGAATATTCATTGAAGAAATCACATGAAACCAAGACAAATGAATCACTCGATTCTGAATCTTATGATTCCTGATAATCCTTATGGATTATGTTTGATTTTTCCTATGCTAATTGATGTAGCCTCATTCTGGAAATTTAGAAAATCATTGGGAAAATCTTAGATGCCTTGAGATAAGTGCAAAGTAAGTTCATAGCATAACTGTGGGGCACACATTGTATATTAATAACTATTACCTTAACACACAAGAACATGATACTAAGATGCTTATGGTTTCAAATCTTATAATATTGCCAACTTGAATTACTTGTTTATGTGCTTATTACGTATGAATAAATTGTAATCCATGACATGATCCCATATTCTTTGATATTTATCTTGTATCATTATTGCTATAGATTAACCTGATATGATTCTCTGTTCGTGTCATTGAACAAAAATATCTTGTGTGTGAAAAAGTGTATATCGTTATTCTGAAAAGACCAAAAATATTTTAAGTTTGTGTATAGTTCAAATTCAGATCAGAAAAGCCAAAAAAATTGTGTTTAACTTCCTTGAATTGATTTTGAAACCTCTTGATTGAATGTTCTTATCCGGTTCGTTATTTGACTTTGACTTCTTCATAATTTGAGTTGAAATTGGATTTCACAAGGGTGTCTGCGTACTTGTTAAGTGTGCATGAATTAAACCTTACGTGACGCAAGACGTAAGTCATGCGTACTTGCTAAGTACGCAAGAGTTAAGTCTTTCGCACTTGTTAAGTACGCAAGACCCGATTGTGTGGGTATATATTGTGGACTTAGAAAAATTCTAAGATTTTATCTCATTTCAAATAAACCACTGTGCTATTCCCTCTCAAAAATTTGTGTGATTTCAAACGGCTTTTTCGTCCTGATCATTGTTTCACCTTCACTTGACAACCATTCGATGAGAATCTTAGCCATTTTCATCCACAAGATCGTCTGTTACTGGACCGATTGAATGTTCTTCGACTTTAGGGTTTTGGTTCTTGATTTTTGACAAATCTGAGTGTTGCTTGACCTAAATTAACACCTAGATATGATTAAAATCTATAATCAATCTTCTATAACCTTTAATTCATCCTTTAATTTGCTCGATTTGGGATTTGACCTTGCTTTGACCGTCTGTTGTGGTCAGGTCCGGTTTAGGTCAAACTTGACCTGGTTTAGCCAGTTTTGTTTTTGTGTCGAACTTGGTCCCATGAGTTGTAAATGCGTGTTTCGGCGTGGTGGTGACCTTGAGCAACATCAAAATTCGACCATTCTATGATTTGGAAAAGTCTGCTTTTTGCTCAAAGTGTTAGAACTTGCGCACTTAGTAAGTACGCAAGATATAACACTTGCGTACTTGCTAAGTACGCAAGTTATAAACCCTGCGTACTTGCTAAGTACGCAGGAAGGCAAATTGCAAAAAAAATTTAGTCTGGAAAATTTCGTCCTTGTGAATGTGCTATACCATGTCATGTTTGTTCATTTCCAGTAATCATTCTTGTTCTAATTGTGTTCATTGTATGTTTTTGCAGTGATGGCTCGTGCTTTTACAAGCGAATTCAATCTACTGGCTCTAACACAACCCGAGTGTAAGGGTGCTGCACTTGAATACAGGGAGATAGTCGATTTCCTGAACAGCTCGAAGATCAACTATGCTATCTCTGCAGATCATATCGTCTCAAGACCATACATGGATCAATTCTGGGCAACATCAAATCATGACTGCACAGTAACCCCGAATGTCATCAGGGCTACTGTAGCAGATCAACAGATAGCCATATCCGAAGACACCATCAGGAGGGTGTTACAGTTCCGGGATCTTGCAACTGACCCAATTACCTATCCTGATTACGTTGCCGATGGTTGTTGGAGGCAGAGAATGGGATACGTCGGTGCAACGGATTATGCTTTGTACAAGAAGATGTGGGTACTCGATCAATGGCGCTACTTTGCCCACATCATGATTATGTGCATCTCTTCAAGGAAAGCAGGCAAGGATGCCATGGGTCATCACTTAGCGGCTGCAATGGTGGGTTTATCTCTCAACATGGGCTATAATTTCTCTAAGTACGTATACAAGGCCATAACTGACCAGATCTATATGACAGAGAAGTTTAGATTCATGTTGTATCCAAGATTTATCCAGCTGCTAATCAATGATGCGTTGCCAAATCTACCGGCAATTGGGGAAAGATTACAAGTGAAGCGAGTTGACAAGATAGTATTTACTCAATTCTTAAAGCCAGACAGTGTAGAACCTACCCCTGTGCATACTCCTCTCTTCGGACACTTAATCAACGAAGCATATGTGGCACCAGATAATTTCAGATGGTATAATCCCGAGTAGGAGCCTGAACTAAGTGAACATAGTGATGAACAACAGGAAGAGGAGGAAGTTGAAGGTGATGGTGAATCTGAAAATGAAGGAGACGAAGAAGAAGGAAGTGCTGGTGCTGAAGAATCTGACTCCGAAGCAACAGAATCTGATTCATCTGATTCTGATGATGCACCAGACCAATCACACCCGAGAAGAACGACAGCGGTGACCCTTCCCGAGTCGTCTTATAAAAGAAAGAGACAAGAAAGTACAAGCAGTGAGTATGAACCAGAATCTGATTCAGATGCTGCTATACAAAGACAAAGACGAGAAAGTATTAACAAGCGTCGGGGGGATAGGCCATCTGCGGGTATCCATAGAGAAGTAGAAGCTAGTGTTGCACGACAACAAGCCAATGAGGACGTGAGCACTTCTTCAACCTCTACATCAAATTCCACCCAGCTATATCAAAGGACGGGGAGGCGGCCACGTGTAACAAGTCAACTGGTTGCTGCTACCATCTCAGAGGATGTGCCTGAGATTATACCCCTACAAATTGAGACTGTCCATCAACTGATAGTGACGACTCCAATTCAGACTAAGTCGGTCACTATCACACCAACCACTTTTGACACCACCACAATTGCACCCACCATCCAATCCACAATCCCTACTACCACCCTTGAACACATCAGTCAACCCTACAACTATGGGGACTTTACCCAGGGGTTTGACTTTGATGCGATCTTCTCATCTCCACTCCATACTGCTGAAGCCTCTACATCCAGGGATTCTGATCCCCATGATGTGAGGATAACCACTTTGGAAACACAAGTTACTGGTCTACTTGAAACTGTTCGGAAATCAAGGGAAGAATCTGAGGCTCAACAGGCTCAGATAAATTCTTTGGTGGACGAAGTTACTATTCTGCGAAGCCAGAGGGCTGGGACTGAAGAGAGACTTAAGACAGTGCTGGCTCAGAACGAACTCATGATCAAGACAAACAATATGATTCTGATACACAGGACGTCTTTAGAGCTACGGTTTGACATGCAGCGGAAAGAACATGAAATGATGGTCAAGTTAGTAGCTGAAATAACCAAGAAGCTTGCTGCTCAGGGGAAGAGAGAGAAAGAGAAGGAGAAGCCATCAAAACCTAGCGGTGATGAGGCTTGTCATCCGGTTGATCTAACCAAGGATGATGACAAAGACAAGGATCCTGAAGCCGGTTCTAGTGGAAGTGAGCAACAAGCTTTGGCAATAGTGCCCATTTCTACTGTTCCAATGGCTGAGGGGGAGTCGACTCACCAGGAAGGTGGTGATGCTTCTGGTATTGGCGGTGATGCTTCTGGTATTGGAGGTGAGAAAGGAAAGTCTGCGGCTGAGGTGCTAAATGACCTATCTGATGAGTTCATTCTACTGATTGAGCCAGACTATTCCAAAGAAGCTCAGATCGATGCCCTCAGAAATCTGGAGGAAGGAGAGATCGAGTCTGATGATGAATGGGATGTAGAAGATGAGGATGTTATGGTAGAGTTTCCCAAAGGGGACGGTGAAGGAGTTTACGAGCTTGAGGATGGAGAGATATTTGAAGCTCCAGCCTTTGAAGCTGATTTTAACACAGGTTCAGTCGAGCCCGAAAGTACTGCTGAGGCTTCGACTAAAGCATCTCCCACTGTTCCTAAACATGTTGATCCAGACGCGTGGAAAAGTAAATATCCGCCTGGTTGGTTTACAAAGGATCAAGCTCCTGTCTGGCAGAAGACATTCATCATAGACAAACATGGATCTACAGGTATGATCTTGTCTGTCAGGTTTGACGACGACAAGAAGCTGTTCGCTATTAAACGGGCTGGTGGGGTTCAATACTTGAAACCTACCAGTGAAGCGTTCAGCTCCCTGCCGAAGTTTGATCTAGTGAACCTCGCAAACCGTTATCTGCTATGTGACACTAGTCATGTATCAGCAATAGGTTTGTGGAGAACACTACAGAAAGAGGGAAGATCGGGGAACTTTGAGATGTTTAAGCCTCAGATGCCCAATAGAGTCCGAGACAAGAACTTCAGACATCCCGTGACTAACAGAAGCCTAAAGAAACTGGTCTATAACCCAGTGCTATGTGAAACCAGGATTCCCTTGAGCAAGTTATCTCAGGATATCCTTGGTAACATGTGGTACTGGTACGTGGACCCAAAGACGGGCGAGGCAGTGGTAATGGGAAAGATTAGGTCCGAAAGTGGAAGCTTGGTGCCAAAGGAACTGATCAGAGTTTTTGATGAAATCACTTTCATTAATTTCTCTGTGAAAGATCTGACACTCCTAAATGACAAATTCTGCATCCACACGGACGAGTGGTTAAAGCTTCAAGCATCAAGATACAACAAGTTGGTCAAGTTCTTCCTTGACTACAAGCTGAAGATGGAAGCTAAAGTTGGTGGAGTTTGAAGACCAAAGACAATCCAGATCTGTTGTCAAGGGGGATTTTGTTGAAGCACGTTTGTGTGACAGACACTCTGGATGCTATCTTAGCTTATGTACTTGTCTTTTTGTATTTGTACTTGTATTTAAGTATCTGTTTGTATTGATTATCGAGTTGTAATCACATATGTATGTACTTAGTCTTGTCTGTTTCTGTTAAGTGTTGTTCGCACTTAGTAAGTGTGCAGGATGTATATCCTGCGTACTTAGCAAGTACGCAAGAACAAAGTCTGCGTACTTGCTAAGTATGCATGAGTTAAACCCTGCGCACTTGCTAAGTGCGCTGGCAACAGGTCTAGTATATATAGTTGTTAGTGACATAATGTATGTACGAACTCATTCTCACTGTAACCGGCTGTGATTATTAATAGACGACGTTTGAAAGTATCTTGTGTCTTTGTTGTCGGTTTACTTTTTGTTGATTGATACTCCACCTAGTCACGGGAATTACGCACCCGGTTCGACTAGGAACACACTTGCATGTGACGATCCGAGACACCCGAGGGACCTACAGTAGGGTTAACTTAATATGAGGCATGTATTATAAATTCCTTGACTATGATTAGGGTAATCGAACGAGAGATTAAACGAAATTCATGTATCAGCAAACGATGGCTAAACATCAGAACGATGAAATACGTGACGAGGGAAGCCACATGAGAGCTGATTCTCCACTTCATGATGAAAACGAATTCGAGCTAGTCTCGGAAAATATCCGGAGATAAATTGCAATAGAAGTAGGAACGGCATTCGATGCAAATTTCCCGATCTTACAAGAAGATCTACATAACTCATTAGAAAGTTGGTTTGAATGCCACAAATATGTTACTCATAATGGAGAAGGAAGAAATCCAAAAATTGATACGAAGTCAATTTGTTGTACGTATAAGGATTTCATGACCTGTAAACCTTTAGAGCTTAAGGGAGCTTTTAATCCCTTAGAAAGTCAGATATGGATCGCCTCAATATAAAGGGCATTCGATACATGCCACTGTGAAAAGGAAGATGAGGTTACCTTCGCTACCAACCAATTAAAAGAGCGAACTGACGATTGGTGGGGAGTAGTGAAGAGAGAGAAAGATAGAGACAGAATTAAAGAGATGAGTTGGGAAGAGTTCAAGGATATTTTCTTGAAAGACTATTGCCCTCGAGCGGCAATTGAAGAATAACTGAGGAGTTTCTTCAACTCCGTCAAACAACGGAGACTGTGGATGAGATCACAGGGATCTTCTTTGACAAGGCCCAATTCTGTCCGGCTTTGTTGATAACCCCTGAGATGTGGATGACGAGATACCATATCGTTTTGAAAACAGAGATTAGAGAGTTTATCCATCCATCAAAGTGCGCGAACTTGGAGGAGAAGATTGATTGGGCTCGGGAACGCGATACTGAGCTCAAGAGACAAGCTGAGAGAGACGGGAAGAGGAAAGGAGAAAGTTATCCTTCTCCTATGCCTCTTAAGAGGTTTAAGTTCAATAAACTGGGAGACAGTTCATCCCCAAGGAAAAGTATCTAAAATTGCAAGACTTGTGGAAGAAGGCACCCGTGAGAGTGTCGATTCAAGTCTATGACTTGTAATAAATGTGGGAAGTTAGGACACACTGCATTGCAGTGTATAAGTGGAACAAAATTATGCTACAACTGCTATAAACCAGGACACTTTAGCAGGGAATGTCTTGAGCAAAAGTTTCAGACTGAAAAAGGGTCTAGAATGGCAGAAAACGAAGTCAAGAGAATCGAGGCTCCAAAGCCAAGGGGCAGGGCTTTTCAAATCACCATAGAGGAAGCGAAAGATGTTCCTGACGTTGTATCAGGTTCATTCCTCTTGAATTCCCTACCTGCTAGTGTTTTATTCGATACTGGAGCTAGTCGATCGTTTATTTCATTAAATTATGCAAACTCTAGAAATTTCACTAGAAGTAAGTTGGCTAAGGCATTAGAGGTTAAACCGCGAATGATCGAAATTGCGTAGTAACTAAAATATGCCGAGATTGCCGACTACTAATAGAAGAAGAAGAATATTTCATCAACTTAATCCCAATGCCAATGCAAGAATTTGACGTAATAATTGGAATAGACTGGTTATCTTTGCATACTGCAACAATTATAAGCAACCAAAAGATCGTGCGATTCACGACGCCTACAGGAAAAGAAGTTAGTGTCATTGGCGAATGACGGAACCAGATTACGTTATGTACGATGGCTAAGATAAACAGCTACGTAAGACAAGGTCACCAAGCCTTCTTAGCCTACATATCTGATGTAAAGATGAAAGGGAAGGAATTAAGCCAAGTTCCAGTAGTGAATGAGTTTCCCGAAGTATTTCCAGACGATCTTCCAGGTGCTCCACCTGAGAGAGAGATCGAATTCAAAATCGATTTAATTCCTAAAGTTAAGCCGGTAGCTAAGGCTCCATACCGGTTAGCACCAATAGAAATGAAAGATTTGATGTCACAACTACAAGAGTTGTTGGACAAGAGATTTATACGTCCAAGTGTATCCCCTTGGGGTGCACCAATTTTGTTCGTAAAGAAGAAAGACGGTGGTATGAGGATGTGTATAGACTACCGTGAATTGTACAAGCTGACTATCAAGAATAGGTATCCTTTACCTAGAATTGATGATATGTTTGATCAATTACAAGGATCAAGTTGGTTTTCCAAGGTTGGCTTAAGATCTAGTTATCATCAAGTCAAGGTATGAGAAGAAGATGCACCTAAAAGGGCATTCAGAACTCGTTATGGACACTATGAATTTGTAGTGATACCGTTTGGAGTAACGAATGCTCCAGCAGTCTTCATGGACCTCATGAATAGAGTATGCCGGCCAATGTTAGACAAATTCGTTATTGTCTTCATTGATGACATCCTCATTTATTCAAATAATGAAAAAGAGCATGCACAACACCTTCAGGAAGTACTTAGTACTTTACGGATGGAGAAACTATACGCCAAATTCTCAAAATGTGCATTCTGGCTGAAGGAAGTTCAATTTCTGGGTCATGTTATTAATGCAGAAGGTATCTCAGTAGACCCAGCAAAGGTAGAGGCTGTGATGAAATGGTCTCCACCTAAGAATCCATCAGAAGTTAGAAGTTTCTTGGGATTAGCTGGATATTATAGAAGGTTCATCAAGGACTACTCTAAGATAGCCAACCCATTAACTAAGCTAACTCGAAAGAACTCGAAATACGAATGGAATGTGGCACAAGAGAAGGCATTCCAGATATTGAAAGAAAGACTGACACAAGCTCCAATTCTTGCATTACCAGAAGGAGTAGAAGATTTTGTGGTATACTCTGATGCTTCCAAGCTTGGGCTAGGGTGTGTTCTGATGCAAAGAGGAAAGGTGATAGCCTATGCCTCTCGACAGCTAAAGATACATGAAGCAAACTATCCAACCCAGGATCTGGAATTAGCTGCGGTGGTGTTCGCACTAAAGATCTGGAGGCATTATTTGTATGGAACTAAGTGTACGATTTACACAGACCACAAAAGTCTTAAGTATTTCTTTGACCAGAAGGATTTAAACATGAGGCAAAGGCGATGGTTAGAGCTGGTCAAAGACTACGACTATGAAATCTTATATCACCCCAGAAAGGCTAACGTGGTAGCCGATGCTCTAAGCCGTAAGGAAGAGCATCATCCTATTCAGGTAAAAGAATATAAGTTAATGATAACTCCTGATTTTATAAGCCAGCTTCGAGACACACAAATCGAAGCATTAGAAAGTGAGAATGTTAAGAAAGAAAGAATGGCTGGTCAGGAGAAATTTCTGGAAGAGAATGAATATAAAGTCAAGACTCGATTTGGTCGTATGTGGATACCACAATCAGGTGAGTTTAGACTTAAGATTATTGATGAAGCTCATAAGTCACGATATTCTATTCATTCTGGTACTACAAAAATGTACCAAGATCTACGCAAAGATTATTAGTGGCCCGGAATGAAATTTGATATCATGAAATATGTAGCAAAATGCTTGACTTGTTTACAAGTTAAAGCAGAACATCAGAAATCATATGGAAGATTACAACCATTAGAAATCCCAGAATGGAAGTGGGAACATCTCACTATGGACTTCATAACCAAGCTACCGAAGACAGCTAGGGTTATGATACCATTTGGGTGGTTGTAGATCGGCTAACTAAGAGTGCTCATTTTCTAGCTATACATGAGACATACTCTTCAGAAAAGTTAGCTGATTTATTCATCAAAGAGATTGTTTCAAGACATGGAGTGCTAGTCTCGATTGTCTCTGATCGAGATACTCGTTTCACTTCACGGTTTTGGAAAAAGTTCCACGAAGAGATGGGAACTAGAATATTAATCAGCACATCATATCATCCTCAAACTAATGATCAAAGTGAGAGGACATTACAAACTCTTGAAGATATGTTGCGTGTTTGTATAATCGATTTCGGTGGAAGTTGGGATAATCATCTGCCATTAGCAGAATTCTCATACAATAACAGCTACTATCCCAGTATTGGTATGCCACCATACGAGATGCTATATGGTAGAAGATGTAGGACTCTTGTATGTTCGGGAGAAATTAGTCAGAAAGAGTTGGGCAGCAAAGAAATAGTTCAAGCCACGTCAGAAAAGCTTGACTTAATCAAGACACGTTTGAAAGCTGCACAAGATAGACAGAAGTCATACGCAGACAAAAGACGTAGACCAATAGAATTCCAAAAAGGAGATTATGTCTTGTTGAAAGTACCTCCTTGGAAAGTTCTAATCCGATTCATGAAACATGGAAACTTAAGTCCATGATTTATTGGTCCTTTCAGAATCATCAAAAGAGTCGAAAAGGTAGCCTACAAGTTAGAGCTACCTGAAGAATTGAATAAGATACACAACAAGTTCCATGTATCTTATTTAAGGAAATGTTTGGCGGATGAAGCTGCACAAGTTCCTTTAGAAGAAATAGAAGTTAATGATAAGTTAACATATGTCGAAGAACCTATCAAGATTCTAGACACAAAGGAGAAGCAGTTACGTCACAAAACGATCAAGCAAGTGTTAATACAATGGACGCACAGAAAAGGGTCGGAGATGACCTGGGAAAGTAAGAAAGAAATGAGGAAAAGTTACCCTATATTATTTAAAGATTAAAATGTTTCGAGGACGAAACCTAATTTAAGGGTGGGAGAGTTGTAACATCCCAAATTTTAAGAGAATAAAAGTCCAGGGACTAAAGGTGTAAAAGTCCCAAAAGGTGTAAAAGTCCCAAAGTTAAAGGACATAAAATAAAGAAAATTTCAAAATTAGTCCAGTAGCGGACCGCTACCGGATTCTTAACTGTCCGCTATGTTCGGAAGAGGGAAATGATGAGAGAATGACACGTGGTGGGTACGTGTCGGTTAACTCAGCCCTATGGCGGACCGCCACCAGGCGGGTAACAGTCCGCCAGCCGCAATTTGACCCGGACAACGAACATGTGACACGTGTAAGATGACTCGCTGATAAGGATTGGGTAGTGGACCGCTACCCAGAGCCTAACGGTCCGCCACGTGAGGAGTACGCAAACACCTGGCAAAGGGGCAGTAGCGGACCGCTACCCCCTTGCTTAGTGATCCACCACCGATGTGTTTTCAGCCTATAAATAGAAGTCATTTGCCGTTCGTTTTGAAAGATAGCACAAACACAACCACCACTCCCACGCTTGCAAACATACCGAGGTGAGGCAAGCACGACGGTTACGGGCGCGACGGTTACGAGTGCAGAGTGTTAAAGTTACGAGCAAGGAATGAAGAGACGTTTTAGCAAGGAACAAACTTAGGGAACTATCCAAGGATAATGTAAGCACACTGGACCCGTACCCTAGACACAATTATGTGAATTACATGCTTAAATGATATGTGTTATGTGATATGTATATAACAAGGGTACGGGATAATGAAGGATTAGTCTAAACACTAAATGGGAATAATGGAGTAGTCACGAAGTGTTAAAGGGGTGGTGGATACGCCGCTGGTACTTCCTATATATAAATCTCTTTGATGCTTCGTGGTGAAACCATTATGAATGTTTAGGGTATAGACTAAAAGACAGTAATAAGAATATAGTAAACGTACGGGAGAACTTTCGACCGGTATGTAGTTATCTGACAAACGGAATGTTCTGTCTAAGGAAAGAGTGGTGTATAAATCTATCCTAGACCAGTCACTCTTTCCTGGGAACATATCTGTTGGAGGTTCCGCTCTGGAAGGATAATCACCACAGTTTACATTATATGACAAGTATGAATATGTGATCTAATACATGAGCATGTGATGCATGATAAATATGAATACGTGAATGCATGATGATACATGCAAATATGAATGAGTATAATGGAACGGGTCTAAACCATAAAATGGAATAACAGAGTACTCACGAAGTGTTGAAAGGGTGGTGGATACGCCGCTGGTACTTCCTATATATGAACCCTTTTAATGCATCGTGGAGAAAACATTACGAAGTTTTAAGGTACGGACTGGTTGGGAAATAAATCAAGCATATACATGAAATGAGAACAACTGTTTGATACATTTGGGAGGCTGCGAGTCTAAGATACTCAAGGTCCCAAATGAAATGAGATACCCAGCCTGTAAGGTGGATCTCAATAATATAGAAGAAAACTAAAAAGATTCCAAGCCTACGGGACTGAGAAAAAATATTCCAAGCCTACGGGGCTAAGGAAAAGATTCCAAGCCTACGTGGCTGAGGAAATGAATGAGTGTTCGTGACAAATGCAAGGGGTCTATACTGACGAGTATAAGGACCTTGCTAAAAACTCGGACCGGAGGTACGTCCGAAGATGGTCGCGAGGGGGTTAACACACCCATAAAATATACGAATGATGTGACCGGAGGTACGTCTGGAGATGGTCACGGGGGCGCCGAGAGCCTAGGAGACTTGAACAATGATAAGAACCTAAATGGTTCTAAATAAAATTAACAATGCAGTGTACTTACTTAGCGAAAGGTAATATAAAAACGTTTTTCAAACACTGCAGGAAAGAAGCACATGGAATAGAGCTTCCTGTGGATGAGTCCGGACGGAATGAAGAATCCCTAGATTATGTAATAAGATATTTTACATGTAAAACAATATTTATAAATAAAAAATATACCTTGGTCATTTAATGACAAGGTTTTGCTAAACTGGGAACATTTTCTGAAATTAAACCCTGATAAAATAATAAAGAAAAAGTAGGGTGTTTCAGTAATCTAACCCAACCTGCCTGAAACACTGATTATATTTAGGTATTCTTATTCTTCTTATTATTTTTATTATAATCAAACCTGGCTCACAAGCTCACGAGTCGAGCCAAGCCTAGCTCGGGCTCAGCTTGTTTACAAACCAAACTGATCTAAGTCTGCAAGCTTACAACCGGAACGATTTCAAGCCGAGCTTTTTTCAAGCAAGATTCGAACCTCGTTAAATATCCAATTTTAGCACTAAAAAAATACTTGTTTACCCAATCTAGCCAAAAAGGGTATAAAGGGCATGGAACACATGGTTCATTTTTCTTAAGTAAGGAGGCTTCTCTATTTATAGTAGTTTGATTTATGATTATGTTGGGTAAACCACCAATGTGGGACAAACTAAAAAGTAAAAAAAAAAACATTTTGTTTAGCTTTAAAGGATTACACTTTGATGTACTTGTACATTGTATTTAACAAGTGGTATTTAAGATGGTGTCTTAAAACTGGATAAAATTACCGTTTTGCCCACCCAATATGCTTTATATAGTAGTATAGATTATATATGGATATTATTATTATTATTATTATTTTTATTATTATTATTATTATTATATATTATTATTATTATTATTATTATTATTATTATTATTATTATCAAACCTGGCTCACAAACTCACGAGTCGAGTCAAGCCTAGCTCGGGCTCAGCTTGTTTACAAACCAAGTTGATCCAAGTCCGCAAGTTTACAACTGGAACGATTTCAATCCGAGCTTTTCTCAAGCAAGATTCGAACCTCGGTTAGATATCCAATTTTAGCATTAAAAAAATACTTGTTGTTTACCCAATCTAGCCAAAAAGGGCATGAAGGGCATGAAACACATGGTTCAATTTTCTTAAGTGAAGAGGCTTCTCTATTTATAGTGGTTTGCTTTATGATTAGGTTTAGGTTGGGTAAACCACCAATGTGGGACAAACTATAAAGTAAAAAAAAAACATTTTGTTTAGCGGTAAAGGATTAGGCTTTGATGTACTTGTACATTGTGTTTAACAAGTGGTATTTAAGATGGTATCTTAAAATTGGATAAAATTATCCTTTTACCCACCCAATATGCTTTATATAGTAGTATATATATATTTGGTTAGGTACCCGTGTATTACACGGGCTGATTAATTAAAATTATAAAAGTCATAACTCTATAAATAAAAGCAATTACATATTACAATAGGAAATAAGCCAACATTGAACATTGTTTTTTATTAGGTATATACAACTTGCAGTTTGACTCGTTATGAAATGAAAACCCAATAAATAGAATGAAATCTGTAATGTAATCTAACTCTTGCAGACTAATTCGTTAGGAAAAATGGCATGAATGTTTTTAAAACAGAGTTAAGAATGGGGCTGCAGGTTTCGAACCCGCTTCGCATGCTTAACCGAAAATCGGAAATCAGGGAAACCACTGCGCCAAGGAAATCTTTTGTTTTCCATGTTCTTCAGTGGAATCTGTGACAAACAAAATAAAATAAGAAAAAATAGAAAATTAAGATCACAAAATACACAAAGTAATATGTTGGGAGAAAGCTCGAAGTGTACTTATAACAAAGGAATGAAATATGTAGGTTTTATCTTTCATCACTCAAAATAATTTTTTTTCCTATAACCAAATTTGTTGAATTCAAGTGGAAATTAGTCAACTGTTTTCTTTACATAGTAGAGAATATATTTAACTTCAATTGTGCAAGTTACAGAAATTAACAAAAGACTTACTGCACAAATCCCTGCTATAAACTGCACCAATCCGATTGCCTTCATCTGCATAAAATTAACAAAAGGGTAAACTAATACAGTGTTGAATAAACATTTTATTGTTACGAAGTATATACCTAGCAGAGTGCATATAGGGATTCTATATAAGAATTATCTAATAGCGAAACTTGGCTTATATAATTATAAGCTACATATGCATAACGAAAGTTCTTTAGTAGTTAAAACTGTAAGAGCAGTTGATTTGTCAATTACTAAATAATGTATTTTGATCGTTTGAGCGTTTAAAGATGTGCCTATGATAAATTATAGCTTGCTAAACCAACCTGGCCATTCAATTTTGTATCATTTATGGGACATCCTAACAACCTTGTGGGTCATTCCGGCATCAGTAAAATGCATAACGGGTTATCATGGGCCGAATTAAAACAATCTAAATTTAAAAACGGGCCAGGAGGGGTTGTAAGAAAGACTGAAAGTGTTAGAATGGGTGTTAGAAATCTAATAGATGCAACTTTAAATCCATAGTGGACAATCATAGTAAGCAAGTGAAGTGTCCATATGAATCAGATGACGACGCTTCTTCCTATATTCTTCTACAACTATTTTTTTATATTTATTTATTTTTTTATAAAGCATTAAATGTATTTTTATAAACTTGCCATACATTATTGTCTCATACTATCATTTACTTTTCATATATATATATATATATATATATATAGGGTGAGGTTCAAATGCTAACCAATATTTTATGATAACCACTCTCAAATATAGTGTTACGTATATGTAACAATTATCATTATGTTAATGTTACATATATGTAAACACAATGTGTCACGTATATGTAACAGTATTTGGTACGTATACGTAAGACTGATCATTTCCGTATTTACTATAGGATCGGTGAATACAAGATGGTTCTATTCTAGTTGAGATTGGCGGAAACAATCACAACTGAGTAATGTAAACAAGTAAACAAGAAGAATACTGATAAATGCAATTTGTATTAAGCTTCAAGGATTACAAGATTATAGATAAAACTCTTAAGCAAAAAAGCACTTAGCACAAGCACTCGCACTGGCACAAGCTCTCTTATACAATGACTCTAAGTACTACTTATATAGTAACTTAGAATCAAGACAGACCCTTGATTCTAAGGATCAGATCTAACACAAGCCGTTGATCTTGTATTGAAGCTATTCTACATGTAACCACAATAAAAACTACAAAAGTTATCTTTACTCAAACGTCTTCTTAGGCATCATTGCTTGAGTCCTTGGAATAAGAGCGTCGTTGTCTTTTATTGTCTTACACCAGTAACATTCTTTCTGCATGGAGTGTGTCAGTGTTGCAGAAGAAAGTTGTCAGTGGTAATGGTTACTTTATAGAAGCCAGTCAGCTGCACCGTTTGATCTTCAGTGGGAATGGCTATCAGCAGCAATGTTGTTGATCAGCAGCAAGACACAACTGTCCACAGTTGCTGATGATTTGCCTATCAACAGCAACTTTGGTCTTCAGCAGATAAGGATATCCGCAGCAGATTTGTTCTTCAGGAGAAGAACAAGTATCCGCTGCAGATAAGCTTATCCGCAGCAGTTTGTACTTAGAGAACTTTGTAGCAATCAGTCTTTATTTCTACAAACTCCCCCTAGACTGATGCTACCAAAACTCTCTTACTGCTGAAGCTTTTTCATGTTACAGACTATCCTTTCTACCTCATAGCCTCTTGGGTCCTGGCTGGGATTGTTTAGAGGAATCTCAGATAGAGTCTTTATGGCTTTGCTTGACATTTTGAAGATGGCCTTGCTTGAACATATCATCTTCTGTCCTTTAACATCAATCAAGATAAACTCGTTGGTATCAGCCTTGAAGGACCAACTGGTGAATGGAGAATGGGTTTGAAGAGGTTTGGCATCAATGATTACATCTTTGCTAGGGTTGAAGTGATGTTTGATCACTAGCAAAAGATGTCTCCCACCCTTATTCTCTGGCTCATGGGCTTCACCCAACTCCATCATTCTTCTTAGTTCTGAGTCTGGGAGTTGCAGTACCACATCAACAGATTTATAGATAGATCTTTTCAGTTCTTCCTTTCCCCTGAAAGCTTCAAACCATTTATCTTGATTGTTATAGAACCAGACAATTATTTCTCTTGAGTCTTCTGGTGTGATGGTAGGTTTGGTTTTCTTCTTGGAAGGTTGCTGATGAGGAGGAGCTAGGTGGAAGGATTTAGACTTTGTGAGTGGAGAGGAGGGAGGTCTACGATTGAGAGTGGAAGGTTGTTGAATAGAGGAAGTGGTGGATGAGGGAGAAGGCTTGGGTTTCTTTTGTTTCCTTTCATCTTCTTAATTAATCACCTTCTTCTTTGAGCCTTTCTTCCCCAGTCTTTCTTCCTCTTCCTTCTTGACTTTAAAGTAAAGGGCTTGCAGGTTCATGAAACTCATGGGACCTAGCCTTTTTCCACTCTCTCCTCTAGCCTTTAGGAAGTCAATCATGACCTTCCTTTCTTCATGGGTTCTTCTGTTAAAGGCAATGGTCTTCTTGGATTTCTGTTTGGCTTTTTCTTCTTCTTCAGCCCTTTTCTTATTTGCCAATTGACCTTGCTGACCCATGAAGGCTCTGTAGATTTCTTTATTTGATAGTTTCTCAAGGTAGTCTGCATCCTTACCTTGAGAATTCAGAGCCTCTATCCACTCCTCTCTCATTTCTTTGGCTAGTTCAGAATCAGTTATTTTGAACTTAGCCTCTTCCTTTTTCTTCTTCTCTCTTTCTTCTTCTTCTTCTTTATTGAATTGTTCCTGCAGTTGAAGAGCTAGAGCTTCATCTTCTTGAATTTGAAAAGCTGCAGGAATCTTGACTTTCAGATCATCTAGCTGCTTAGCATAGATTTGTATTTGTTGTTCTCTTAGGAGTATGACAGTTTTCTTTCTTGTGCTTTTCTTAATTCAACCATCTCTTCTTCTTCTCTTCTTCTTCTTCTTCTTCTTTCCTCCGTTTCCTTCTTCTCTTTCAATAACCTTTCTTCATCTTCTCCTATCATAGGTCTCTTCCCCTTGTCTTTGCTGGATGCCTCTGCTTCAGCTTCATGGACCACAACAGCAGATGTAAGAGATGCTATTGGGATCTCAGCTTCAGCTTCATTGGCATTTTGTGGAATGGTCAAGGGAAGGACACTTTCTTCATCTTCTTCCCATTCAAGACCTGTCACTGCTTTCCATTCTTTCTTCATCTTTTCCATTTCTCTTCTTTTGGATTCTTCTGTTGTGTTTAATCTGACAGTTGGAGAGGAAAGAAAGGATAGGTCAGAGTTGGAGTTGGAGTCATCCATTGCAAGTCGTCCTTCCTTTTCAAGCTTAGCTTTGATGGTTTTTATCATTGCTTGACTATCTAAGGAATTTACATTGCATATGTGTGTTCTGAGCTCGAAGACCTTGTGCAGGAAGTCTGAATTTAGGAGTAGGATCTCATTGATGTTGATTGAGAGAGATGATCCATTACTCAGGAAGAATGTAAAGTCAGAAGACCCAGTGTTTGACCATCCTAGCACTTCCAAGTCTCTGACCACTGTGTTGTACAGAAATCTTCTCCAGCAAACAACTTCTTCTTTTGTTAAAGTACTGCTCCTGATTAGGTCAAGTCTTCTCGGAGCCAGTTTTTGTTCTACTGCTGTTGAAGATTATGCACGGTCTTTAGGATAGGCCACCCTGTTTGCTTCTTCTAATAGTGTTTCAAACCAGGGTAGATTTTCCTCTATTAAGTCTTGGAACCTGCTGATTGCAAGTTCTGCTGAGAGATCTATAGAGGTGTTGGTGCAGCTGGATAGGTACAGTTCAAGCACTTGGAGTGGATTTAGTGCATTCCAGTTCAGCTCTTCTACCCCACCGAACTCCTTTCCGATCCAGAATCTCTCAGTCGAACCATCATACCCCCAAGCTAGTATGGAGTCAAATTCTAGCTTATTTGAAGACAATGTGAATTGGGGGGCAGTGGTTTGACTTATTATAGCTGCGGCTTTAGGAAGCATGCTAAATGATGGAGGCGTGTCGTCATGGTGACTTTCATTCTGTAACTCCTCATCAATAGCTCGGACAACTAACTTCCAATCCTCAGTGATTTCTTCCTCTTCATCTACTGACTCTGGCAAGTCATGAACTTGAACGAAAGCAGGTCTGAATAGAGAACTTTGAAAGGCTGTCTGCTCTTGTATCCATTCATCGAGGCTGTTAGCATCGTATTCCACAACAACTATCTCCCCCTTTTTGGTTGCATCAGTGCATAGAGTCTGGTCAGTTTGAGTGCCCACTAAGACAAGGGAGGGAGTAGTCACTGGAGGGCATTGATGGGCTTCATGCATAAAGCCTTGGTGCCTTAGTTTTGACACTTCGGCCTCTAGCATTTCCACCCTGGCCGTCAATTCCAAGTTATGAAGTTTCAGTCTATCCTCATCCACAGTTGTGGAATCCTTGGATCCAGATGGGGCCTTAGGCCTAGCCTATGCATCCCCATCACCCTGGTTTTCTTGGCACCTGGGATTCTTCTCAGTGAAGAGTGTTTCAAAGGAAACATCCTCACTGTGAGTTGTCGTGGTTCGGGTCTTAGTGATGTTATCACTGTCCTCCTGGTAAGTTAATGTACCAGGATTAGTGACAGCCCTTTCCACATTCACTCTATCTGTACTCCCAGAGTGAACCTTCTTGGGTGAAGAACTTGGGTTAGGTGCACTAGCAGCCAAGTCAATCAATACCTCCGAGATAGTGGTTGTTGGAAAAGGTATATCATCTTGACAAGGTGCCTCTGCACTTAAGTTCAGAGAAGAAAAATAATGGAATGGCTCAGTGGGTTGTTCTATGGATCCGGGATATGATCCTGATCTTAATAGAGAAGCTTCCAAGGAAGTCTCTCTAATGATGTGGCTATCCTTTTTGATATTCTCAGCAAAATTTTAGGATTCTGAATGAGGGCTTTTAGGTTGGGA
Organism: Smallanthus sonchifolius; assembly: GCA_023525975.1. Classification (NCBI taxonomy): domain Eukaryota; kingdom Viridiplantae; phylum Streptophyta; class Magnoliopsida; order Asterales; family Asteraceae; genus Smallanthus; species Smallanthus sonchifolius. The sequence goes on from CM042033.1 coordinate 20,478,184, forward strand.
TTGGGCCTTTGAGACAAGAAGAGAAGGAGTCTTCTTGCTCCTTTTTCCAGTATATTTTACCGAAACTGAGGCCCTTTGTTCCAGTTGAACGATAACATCAAAAACAGGTGTAAGTAATTTGTGCCTGTGCATCCTTAGTAGTATGCACAGGGGTTCGAACAGTGGAAGCAGATTGATGTTCAGGATGTGAAGAGGAGGGTGTGGGATCAGTATCAGCTGAGATTGCTGAACTGTCACCCTGGGTACTTTGTATGTTCATCATTGTAGATAACAATGGAACATTGACCCCTGAGAACTTTTTGGAAACAATTCTCATACTTTGAAAAATGTTACTTTTATGACCCAACATAAGATAGATTTTTGCAGGTTTTGAAAGCTCTTTTAATTCATTGTTGAAAATCTCCTGCAAGAACCTTGGGTACATATAAAATTGTTGCTTTGCACCCTCTTGAAGGTTGTATCTTAAACCTTCAAAGATGAGATGTGCAAAGTTGAATCCTTGGCCAGTAACCATACCGTGAACAGCAGAGGCAAGTGCAGAGTTCACTTGATGCCATCCACTTCTCTTCTGAGATATGCATTGTAGAAGAGTGTGGCATAGATACTTCCATGGGGGGCCCATCAGTGCCTTCTCTATTGTGTACTCATTCTGATTTCCAGTGTACCCTATGGATACAAAGGTCCTCATTTAGACATCTTTTGAATATGAAATGGCGGCCCCCTCATCTTGAAGCTTGAGGTGTTTGTGGAGAGTAGCTTCAGAGATGGTGATGTCCTTGCCATCTACCTTGGCTTTGATTTGGGGTATCCCCTGTTCGGTAGAAAAGACGGCAGATTTCCAAAAATCCTCCATGTGAGGAATGTAAATGGGTGGGTTGACAGTGAGTGTATGGTGAATCATTGATAGACAGAGAAATTCGATCATGTCATCAAACCCCTCGGACTTCTTCCCTTTTATTAGGTATGCTGTGAGGTTGTGGTATGGAGAAAACTTATCATCGGGACGGTTTATGTCTACCTCTGCCATTTGTTGGGTTTGGAGGGAAGGATGAAGGTTTTGAAAGGTGGTTAAGTATGGAAGGCTTTGAATGCTATGGAGGTTTGAGAGAAAGAGATGGGAGTTAGGGTTAAAATTGAATATGAAGAGGTTATGAAGAAATTGATTTGAGTTATAATGGTAGAGGAGGGAAAAAGCAAACTTACTTGTACAGTACAACCTCATTCATTTTTTACTGTTACAGCTGTAATACACTATGGCAGTCATGGTAAAGACTGAAAGGAATTTTTATAGCAGGTAAAAGTTAATTTAGACTTATTTTTACCCATCAGCAGCAAACTTGGTTACTGCGGATGGTTAAGCCTATCCGCTGCAAGCTTGGTTGCGGCGGATAGTTAAGTCTGTCAGCAGCAAACTCAGTTGCTGCTGATGGATGCAATGATCCGCAGCAAGGGTGTTGCTGCTGACTGCCTTAAAGCAATCCGTAGGAAACTTGTTCCTGCTGATAACTTAAAGCGGTCAGTGGCAAAATCTTTGCTGCTGATTATTAAACCTGTCAGCAGCAAAAATGGATGCTGCTGACTTATAACTTTTATTTATAACAAAAGACAAAGACATTTACAAAAACAAATTTTAGAGACATATTTTAATCGAAGTTCATCATACCAATAGATTCAACTAAATATCTAAATCTAGCTTCATCAAACGGTTTTGTAAATAAATCACCAATTGGTATGAACTTTGGTTAAAATAATTCTCTTTTTCTCAGCTTGATCTCTTATGAAGTGATACCTGATGTCAATGTGCTTTGTCTTGGAGTGCTGCACTCAATGGAGCCTATGATGATGCTTTGAGGGATAGAAGCTGGGATCTTGGCTTTCCATTGCAAAGGAGGAGGTTTTCCAGATCTCTTTGCTTTGTCAGCAGCTGATGTTGCTTTGGCTGCTGACAGATTTTCTTGATCAGCAGCATATTTTGCTACTGAGGACTTTGGCTTATCAGCAGCAGATTTGGTTGCTAATGATTGTTTTACTTGAGCAGCAACATACTTGGTTGCTGCTAAAGGCTTGTCCTTTGGTTTCTTGGACTTTACTTGATCAACAGCATTTTTGTTGGCTGCCAATGGTTTAACAACAGATGTATACCCATCCTTCTTTACCTCGTTACCAGATGGTTTCTATATAGAAGTTCTTTTATCAATAGGCTTTTGGTTAATCTGGTTGAAGGGATTAAATTTACACTCTACAACAAAGTGGTCTGATTCACCACAGATGATGCAAGATTGTTGAGGTTTTGGCAGCTTCTTCCTTGGTGGGGAGAGGGAGTTTATGAAATGAGTTACCTTGGCTTCAAAGCTTCTTACCTTTTTTTTCTTGTTCGTCTTTTCAAAAGCATGTTGCTTAAGGTTTCTTTGTTGCTGAAGGTAGTAGAAGAAGGTGCTGGCAGTATGATTGTATTTCCCCACACACAAAGCATGATTTAGCCAGTTTGTCCCTTTGAAAGTACACATAGTCCTTTCTTTTGAACAAGTCTTTGAAGTTCCTTGGGTGAGCTTTGTTGTGCTCAAAGGTGGGTTCTTCCAATGTCTTTTGAACATATGGAGCTCTCTCTCCAGGCGCATGGCATATGTCAAATACCTTCCTTTGTTGGATTGATTTGGATAGAGGATTTGAGTTGGTGGAGGTTGAAGACTGTCCCTTTTCAACAGTTAGCTTTCTTCCTTCTGGAGGATAGCTGATCCTGATTTGTTTGTGTTGATGCACTTTCCTGTGACAACACTCTGGATAGAGTCTTAGTTTGTATTTCTAATGTCTGTAATTTGTCTTTGTATGTAAGAGTCGTTATGTAATAGTTTATCGAGTTGTATTTACTTTTACATAATGTATGTTGCATTTCTTCTAAGTGTTTTACGCACTTACATGTGCGCAGGAGAAAGCTCCTGCGTACTTAGCATGTACGCAGGAAGACCCATGCGTACTTGCTAAGTACGCAAGAGCATTTGGTCCTGCGCACTTGCTAAGTGCGCATGCATCAGGTCTGTATAAATAGGTTTGGTTCATAGAGGATAAGTACGCAATTCAGTTAGAAAATACACATATTGTAATTTCAGTGCTTCTCTCTGTAACCTTCAAGTGTTTATAATACAAAGAACGTTTAAAGTGATTCTCTTGTTGATTTACTTTGTTTAGCTAGACTCTCCACCTAGTCACGGGCATTCCGCACCCGGTCCGACTAGTAGACCCACTTGCATGTGACGATCCGCCACACCCGAGGGACCTATAAGTGGTATTAGAGCATTTGCTCCTGATTTCGAGTGTTGTGAGTGAGTTTGGAGAGTTTTTACAAGCAAAAAGAGGTATTTTTGTTTATTTTTGTGATAAAATAGGGGTAGCTCTTGAGCACTATTTTAGAAGCAAAAATCACTGAAAAACGGATTTTTGTTGTGTATTTGAGTGATTTGAGCATCAAAGGTTGGTTAGAAACACTTTTCTGACCCTTTGGCTCATTTGCATTGATCATCAGACGAATTTTTACCATCTCCGGCGAGTTTCAGGTGACCGGAAAAGTTTGGTGAAAGTTGCTGAAAAAGTATCCTGCGTACTTACCATTTCTGGCAAAAAGGACAGTTTTGTGCGTACTTACTAAATACGTAAGAATTATCTCCTGCGTACTTACAAGTACGCAAGACTGAACTTGTGCGAACTTAAGTTATATCCTGCGTACTTACATTTAATCCTGCGTACGTACAAGTACGCAAGAGGAAATCTAAATACGCAAGACCATTTCTCAAGTGCGCAAGGCCAAAACCAAGTACGCAACTGTGTCTGACTTTTTTGAAATTTGACTAAGTGTTCACTATGTCGAATCTTCAGAATTTGGGAAACATGTTAAATTATGATAATGAGATCGGTACACCACATAAACCACCTAAGTTGTTGAACGTGAACGATTATTCTAATTGGAAAGCACGTTTTGAACATTATATTTCGTATACCGACTCATCGCTATGGATACCAATCCTTGAGTGATATAAGCATCCCACACACATCTATCTTGATGAAGCCATGCCTAAACCTATCTCTAAGCTTGATGATGAAGAAAAGAAAGTTTATGATCGTGAAAAGAAGGCACTTGGTTCGATCACTATGGCATTAACTAAGGAGTTGTTCCACAGTTTCCGAGGTTATGACAATTCCAAGGATCTTTGGAGAGCTTTACAGAAAAGATTCGAATGAAATAGTGACATCAAGAAGAGTAAGAGGGATCTTCTCAGGAAGCAGTATGAGTGCTTCAGATTTTTAGAGAACGAATCTTTAGATGATCTCATCTCTAGATTTTATCATTTATAGACTGAGTTGAAGGCTTTTGAACTCAGGTATCCAGATGAAGAAATGGTGGAAAAGTTTTTGGATGCTTTACCACCCAAATTTGAGATGTACACAACCCTGATGAGGGAAAATTCTAAATTCTATGAGTTGACAGTAGAGGAAGCAATATGAAAGATTCAAGCTCATGAAATGAACTTGAAAAGAAAGGAGAGCTCAGGAAGACCCCAGATTCAAGACCCTTCTATGTATCATGGGACGACTTCTACATCCAAGTCATCGGGCTCTGGAATTGCCCTCTTCAGTGGAAACCCTAATGAAGAAGACCACTCAACTGGTTGTGGTGGTCATGCTTGTTATGCTTCAGGATTAGGGTTGGGATCTCATCATCAAAATACCTCAAGACATCCTCCTGCTACAACAGCTATAGCCAAAATAGCTGAAGATCATGTAGCATTATTCTCATCATGTATGCTTGCCTATTAGAACTTCATTGGCGGCAAGCTCACAGATCCAGAGACAATTGAAGAAGATTTTAATCAGGTGGATCCGGATGACATGGAGGACATGGATATTCAGTGGAATATGGCCATGCTTTTGAGGAGAGCCAAGCGTTTCCTGAACAGAACGGGAAGAAAGTTTATTGGCGGGCATCCTAATGCCAAGGTCGGGTTTGATAAATCTAAGGCCAAATGCTACAAGTGTCTGAACTATGGACACTTTGCTCGTGAGTGTCAGAAAGACAGAGCAACTGCCTCTGGTTTTACCCGTCCCAGCCAAGGAAACAGCCATGGCCACAACAACTCAAACCACCAAAATCAAATCCAAGGTGGAACGTCCAATGCACTGGTAGCTCAAAATGATGAAAGCTTTGATTGGGGTGTTCATCTTGAGGATGCCATCATCGCACAAACCCAGGTTGGTCTCATGGTTGAGATCATGGAGATGATGGAAGCAGAGAAAATGGAAGCTTCTATGGCTGTTCCAGAAGAGTCTACAATTGCTACAAAGGAGGTGAAGGAAGCTGAGGAAAAGGAAGCTTCTGTAGCTGATGAGGAGGAATCGACTACTGTTGTTGCTCTCATGGCCATTGGAGAAGCAACAAGTTCATCTTCTGAGGTAGATTCTAACCCTTTCTCTGTTATTTCATGTTCTAAATGTCTAGGGCTAAAACTTGAAAATTCTAGGCTCCAAGACAAAATCGAACCCCTAAGTTTGGCAGCTCTAAACTATAAAGAAAATAAAAAACGTTTTAAAGATTCTGTTGAAACGTTGAAAAAAGAAAAATCTGAATATTCTTTAAAAATAAGTGATTAACAGCTTCACTTAGATGTTGCATACAGGGGGTTAGAAAAACGGAACAATGAAATCAACAAACTGCAAAATGAGATCTTGCAGTTAAAATGCACTAATGAGAAGTTGAAAAACTCTTGCTTTGTGGTGGAACACTACGAGTATGTGGTGAGACAACTGAATGGGTTAGGTTTGGGTACTAATGCCATTCCTCCACCAGTGAGCGGGAAGTTTGTCAATAGCTTAATAGACATTGATCTCCCTTGTCTAGATGAGTCCTCTGATAAGGATGATTCCCCTAAAAAGGATGAATCCTCAAGTAAGGCTAACTCCACATCTAGTGAGGAGTTTGTTACTGCTTCTGAAGACGGGTCGGTTAACTCTTGCCCTGAAGGAGTAGTATCTGAGGAGTTGTTGACTGAACAAAGGGTAAAGAAAAACGTTATCACTAATGGTGATAATTGCATTTTAACAGAACCCGACGTCATTGAAACAAATGATAAACTAAAGGTAATGCTTTACGGGGGGTATAAAAGTCTTAACCAAGTAAAGAAAGAGGCTTTTTCAGCTCATTATGAGCTTGGGTATAAAGAAAATTTGGAAAAATATTATACTCCCAAAAACTAAACTGGTAAGGTTCAGACTAATGTTCATAAACCAACTCCTCCTTCTCATAATGCTGAGTTATCTAAGGCCAGATCTAATGAGCCTTACAAGAGAACTTATGTAGACAAGAGGAACTGTTTTCACTGTGGCTTGGTTGGTCACATTTTTGTGAACTGTCCTTCTAAGAACCAAGGGAAACGGCCTGTTGTTTCACAGCCAGCTGTTATCCCCACGTCGCCACCAGTGAAACCATCTCCCAAACATCCAAAGCAAAATGTGGTGAAACCACCAGTCAAACCGATGGTAAAGCCTAAGATCATTTCTGAAGCTAAATCATCTGTTCCAAGAAAGGTAACGCAAACTGCTGTACCTCGTGTATCTACCTCTGGTAGTACACGTACTGGTGAGAAACCTGTGGCAAGACTCTCTAAGCCACAGAGGAGGAGACGGAACAAGAGGTTGAGAAAGCTTGAACAGCTGACTTCAGTTCAATCAGGTGAAGCTTCCACAAGTTCACCTGCTGTAGTTGAACCAAAGTCTCCTGTTCCAGTTAAGAAACAGAAGAGATCCTGGACAGCAAAATCCAAAACTTCTCAATCTCCTAGTTCTATTTCTTCTAAAGATTCATCAATTTTGAACAGTCATCATGACTGTGAGTTAAAGGAAGTAGTTTATTTCGAAAAGGATGGACGACCCAAGACCACAATGGCTTGGGTCTCCAAATCTAACTAATTCTTTTGTTACTCGTGCAGGGACGTCCGAAGGGTACTATCTCTAACTGCTGGTATGTAGATAGTGGATGCTCCCGGCACATGACAGGAAACATGGCCTTATTTCAAGACGTTAAACCATTCAGAGGCGGCTATGTGGCCTTTGCCGGAGAAAAAGGCGGCAGTATCACGTGTCAAGGCGTGGTTTCGAACGGTTGTTTCAGCTTTGACAATGTCAACTTCTGCGAGCAGCTGAAGCATAACCTGTTGAGTGTCTCCCAAATGTGTGACAAGGAGTACTCGGTGATGTTTGACAAGTCAGAATGCCTGATTCTCAAACCCGGTTTTAAAGTTCCCGAAGACTGGATCCTGATGAGAGCGCCAAGAACAAACGACACCTATCAGATCGATATGAGCGTGGCAACAACCACCTCATCAGTTGCTACTTGTTTGCTTACCAAAGCGACAGAGCTTGACTCCATCTTGTGGCATAGGAAACTCGGACATATTTCGTATTGTAAAATGAATCATCTTGTCCGAAACGGTTTGGTAACCGGGGTTCCTAAGATGAGGTTTATCGTTGCAGATGACTGTATGCCTTGTAAAAAGGGCAAACAGCAACGGAAGTCTCACAAGCCCAAGCTCCAAAACTCTATTGATACCCCTTTGGAGCTATTACATATGGATCTGTTTGGCCCCATAAGTATCAGGAGTATTGGAGGTAAGTCGTTCTGTCTGGTTGTAACTGATGATTACTCACGTTTTTCTTGGGTGCATTTTTTAGGTACTAAAGACGAGACTGCTGATATTCTTCAATACTTGATCCTGAGCTTGGAATATCTTTGCAAGCTGAAAGTTAGAAGAATTAGGAGTGACAATGGAACTGAGTTCAAGAATAATTTGATGGAGCTTTTCTGTCTAAAGAAAGGGATCCGTCACTAATTCAGCGCGCCATACACGCCACAGCAGAATGGAGTTGCTGAACGGAAGAACAGAACACTGATTGAGACTGCAAGGACTTGCTGTCAGATGCAAACTTTCTGGGCAGAAGCAGTTAATACAGCTTGTCACGTCTTAAACAGAGTTCTGGTTGTGAAGAGGCATAACAAGAGTTGCTACGAGTTTATCAACAATCGACTTCCTAATCTTGATTACCTAGTTCCTTTTGGTAGTCCTTGTTCCTTATTGCTACAGTACAAAGACCGCAAGTCTAAGTTTCATGCAAAAGCGGTGGAAGGCATCTTCTTAGGATACGTTGCTAACTCGCCTTGCAAGAGAGTGTACAATATAGGAACTCGTACTGTCGAGGAATGGTTCGAAGTGGACTGTAGTAAACATAGCATTCCACCAGAACCAAAAGGTCCAGCTTAGGGTTTTGATTATGATGCGCTATTCAAGTCATTCAATCTTCCTGATCTATCTGCAGAAGACGCCGCAAATGTTTATGAGTTATTTGGTGGCGGCGATGACTCCAGTTTTTCCACTCGTGCAACTGTACCAATTATAACTCCTAATTCCAATGCTGCATCTGCATCTGGAACTCATGACAGTGATAACAGTGAAGATGTTCTTGTTGTTGGAGATGACGCTCAAGCCAATCCTAACACAACTGTAGGAAATGAAGCTCCAGCTGATCCAATTAACATTGAATCTTCTTCCTCTGGAACACAGGAAATGGGGGAGTTAAGCACGAATTTAGATCCAGAAATTCAGGAACCGATTGTACCGGAGACGAGAGTGCATAGGAATCATCCAATCGACAACATTATTGGTGATCCTTATGCCGGTGTTCAGACTCGTCATTGAACTATCACTGAGAACACCAGTCTAAACACAGAGATACTTGACACCGGTGTCATGGAAACATGTCTGCATGCTGCATTCGTGTCCCAGTTAGAGCCGAAGAATGTGAAGGAGGCTCTCACTGACAACTGCTGGATTGAGGCGATGCAAGATGAACTGTCTCAATTCCAAAAGTTGCACGTGTGGGATTTGGTTGACTTGCCAAAGGGATTTCAACCAATTGGAACCAGATGGGTATTCAAATGCAAGACGGATGATCGTCATGTTGTTGTGAAGAACAAAGTAAGATTGGTTGTTCAGGGTTTTTATCAGCAAGAGGGCTTGGATTACACGGAAGTATATGCCCCAGTTGCGAGAATTGAGGCCATTCGACTGTTCTTGGCTTATGCCACATATGTCGGCTTCAAGGTCTATCAACTTGATGTGAAGAGTGCTTTCCTTTATGGTAAAGTTCATGAAGAAGTCTATGTCAATCAACCTCCCGGTTTTGAAGATCCGCATAATATCAATAAAGTGTACAAGCTCGACAAAGCACTTTATGGTCTTCATCAAGCACCGCGGGCATGGTATGAGACATTATCTAAGCATTTACTGTCTAATGGTTTCGACCGTGGACAGATTGACTTGACTCTCTTCATTAGGAAAGCAGGAGGTGACATTCTTCTTGTACAAGTCTACGTCGACGACATTATTTTTGGATCTACCAATGAAGGGATGTGTAGGGAATTCGAGTAGGTGATGAAGTACAAATTTGAAATGAGTAATATGGGTGAATTGTCGTTCTTTCTGGGTCTGCAAGTCAGTCAAAGAGAGGATGGCATTTATCTACATCAAACTAAGTATGTGCAGGACATCTTATCAAAATACAAGATGAATGATAGCAGTACTTATGGCACACCTATCCCAATCAATCATGGTCTGCATCCTGACAAAGATGGAAAGGATGTAGACAACAGATTGTACCGTGGGATGATCGGATCACTTATGTATCTCACAGCTTCAAGACCCGATATAATGTTTGCTGTGTGCTTGTGCTCAAGGTTTCAGTCTCAACCGAAAGAGTCACATATGATAGCTGTGAAGAGAATTTTCAGATATCTGAAAGGGAAACCCCGATTAGGTCTTTGGTACTCTAAGCATCAGTCATTCGACTTCAAAGCCTACACTGATTCAGATTATGGCGGTTGTAACCTTGATAGAAAGTCAACTTCTGGTGGATGTCAATTCTTAGGAGACAGACAGGTCTCCTGGCAGTGTAAGAAGCAGTCAACGGTTTCTGTCTCAACTTGTGAAGCAGAATACATTGCTGCAGCGAGCGGTTGTTCTCAGATACTGTGGATTCAGCAGTAGTTGAGAGACTACGGCTTAAACTTCACTGGAACTCCTCTATTCATTGACAACAATGCCACCATGTCCATCACAAATAACCCGGTGAAACATTCCAAAACTAAACACATAGAGATTCGCCATCATTTCATCCGTGATTGTGCTGAAAAGCATTTAATCGCACTTGTAAAAGTTCACACGGATGACAATCTTGCTGACCTTTTCACAAAGGCATTTGATCGATCCCGTTTTGAGCATCTTGTCAACTTGATAGGAATGTTCAATCCTGAGTGAAAATTAATTTTTCTTAATTCAATTCAATTCATGGAAGTTAAACTTTATTTCTTTTAAATTTTGTGTATAGTTCTTTTAAGTTTCAAAATATGTTACAAAAACAAAAAAAAAGGGAAAATGGAGAAAATTTCAAAGTTAACTTGAGAAAAAGAGGAAATGATAGTACATCAGAAATGATCTAAACGTCATAGACTGCTCATATGGGAAATGATTGCATCATGCTTACTTAATTGTTTAACTTATTATGTTTTTAATCTGCTTATTTACAAGTAATTTAAATTGTCAGTAGGCTGTATGCGTCTTTGAATCACTAGTAGTGTGGAAACTAAATCTAAATTACAACTGTGAATTGAACCCATGTTTGCAAGTGTGTGTGCGTAAAAGAATAGAAAAGATCATTATCAGATAAAGGATGTTAGATTTTGGCAATAATTTTCTTTTGAGATCAGTTTCGGGTTATGTCCTTAGCACAATTAATGCGGTTCATCTCACTGCCCATACTCACAAGTATGCAAGGAGAGATTGAATCAAGACATGTCTCTGCATTAACCGTTGAGCATGTTTTCACCCTTGAATCACTCCTGATTCATTGAAATCAAATCCAGATAAAAGTTGGATCCCCTTACCTGATAATCAAACACCATATCTATTATCCTGAATCATCATCCCGATATTCAAAGAAGAAAATCACATGAAACCAAGACAAATGAATCACTCGATTCTGAATCTTATGATTCCCGATAATCCTTATGGATTCTGCTTGATTTTTCCTGTGCTAATAGATGTAGCTTCATTCTGAAAATCTAGAAAATCATTGGGAAAATCTTAGATGCCTTGAGATAGTGCAAGTTAAAATAGCATTTCAGTGGGGTACACGTTGTATATCTTATAATTAATACCTTAATACACAAGAACATGATACAAAGATGCGTATAGTTTCAAATCTTATAATATTGTCAACTTGAGTTACTTGTTTATGTGCTTATTACGTATGAATAAAGAGTAATCCATGACATGATCCCATATTCTTTGATGTTTATTTTGTATCATTTTTGCTAAAAGATAGCCTGATATGATCCTCTGCTCGTGTCTTTGATCAAAAATAGTTTGTGTGAATACTTGTATATATCTATCTAGAAAAGAACAAAAAGATTTTAAGTTTATGCATTGTTCAAGTTTAATCAGAAAAAGCCAAAAATATTTTATGTTTAACCTTCATGAATTGTATTTGAAACCTCGTGATTGAATATTTTTTATCTTGTTCGTTATTTGACCTGAAAATCTTCATAACTCTGAGTTTCAAATTTGCGCACTTAAGGCTTGTGCGTACTTGTCAAGTTCGCACGAAGTAAACCTTGCGCACTTAGCAAGTACGCAAGAGTTAGTCTTGCGCACTTGTAAATGCGCAAGAGTTAAGTCCTGCGTACTTGTAAGTATGCAAGAGTTAACTCGTGCACACTTAACAAGTACGCATGACCGATAAGTGAGGGGTATAAAAGTGACACTTAGCAAAAATTGTCAGTTTCAAGCTTTCAAACCGATCACTTTCCCTCTGCAAATTTAACTCAAAATCAAGTGTGTCTAAACCATCTTTTCATCGCGTCTATAGTTTCATCATCTCATTTCATCTCATTGGTGAGAATCTAGGCGATTTCCATCCATACAATCGTGACATTGGACCGATTCGTGACTTAGAAGTTTTTAGGTTAAATCCGAAATATTTTGGGTAAAATTGGGGTTGTTTGGGTAACTTATTGACATTTCTATGCTAATAGGATTCTTAATCGACTCCATATTCATCCATTTCGTCCCCGATTCTAGCCGTCGGTTGAATCTTAATCGACAGTGGGTTGGGCGACGTTTTTAAGTCAAAATTGGTCTTGGTTTGGTAGTTACTGGTGTTGATAATGGTCCCATAAGTTCGAATCCTCGATTCCGACCTAGTGGCGACCTACTTGACCCGGTTTTTGAGCAATCTGTCATCTCATTAAAAATCTGAAATTTTTGCCAAGTGTTGTTCGTGCGCACTTAGCAAGTACGCAAGAAGCAATTCCTGCGTACTTGTTAAGTACGCAAGAGGAAAAGCCTGCGCACTTGCTAAGTGCGCAGGACCAACACTTAGAAAATTTTTCAAGTCTGAAATTTTTGTTCATAGTGTACCTACTATACCGTGTCATGTTTGTTCATTTCCAATAATATACGTTGTCCTGATTATGTTTTCAGTGTGTTTCTGCAGACTATGGCTCGGACACTCACTGAAGAATTCAACTTGTTAGCGAACACTCAACCTGAGTGGAAAGGGGCAGCTTTGCAATATCGGCAGATCGTTGATTTTTTGAACTGATCAAGAATAAGTTATGCAATCTCAGCTGACCTAACAGTCTCAAGACCTTACTTGGAGCAATTCTGGGAGACGGCAGAGCACGACTGCGCGGTATCTCCTAATGTCATAAGGGCTACCGTTGATGGTCGGGATATTGCTTTCTCTGAAGATACAATAAGAAGGGTCCTGCGGTTCGATGACCTCGCTACCGACCCGACATCCTATCCAGATTACTACGTGGATGGGTGTTGGAGGCATAGAATGGGATATGTCGGAGCGAGGGACTATGCTTCTTACAAAAAGATGTGGGTGTTGGATCAATGGCGGTATTTTGCCCACGTCATGATCGTGTGCATCTCGTCAAGAAAAGCGGGGAAAGATGCCATGGGTCATGACGTTGCAGCAGCCATGGTGGGCTTGTCTCTTAATAGGGGCTACAACTTCTCTCGCTACATCTTCAAAGCAATCAATGATCAGATCAATACAGCAGAGAAGTTTAGGTTCCTATTGTACCCGAGGTTTGTGCAACTCTTGATTGATGATGCATTGCCAAACCTACGTGCTATCAGGGAGAGACTGCAAGTAAAACGGGTGGACAAGAGAGTATTTGCTCAGTTTCTAAAGCCAGGCAGTGTAGATCCTACCCCTGTGCATACTGAACTCTTTGGCCACCTGCTTAATGAAGCATATGTCGCGCCAGAAGATTGGAATTGGTATAGTCCCAATTCGGCACCAGAGATGAGTGATGATTCTGATGAACAACAAGAAGAAATGAATGAAAGTGATGGAGGTGATGAAGAAGGTGGTGATGGTGGTGCTGAGGAATCCGATTCAGAAGCAACATAATCAGATTCTTCTGATTCCGATGACGCACCATCCCAGGCACACCCGAGGAAATCGGCACAGGTAACCCTGCCTGCGTCGTCTTCTAAAAGAAAGCGACAAAGCTCGAGCAGCGAATATGAGCCAACCTCTGACTCTGACGCTGCTCTACAAAAACAAAGGCGAGAGAGTGCCAACAAGAAGAGGGGCGATAGGCAAGAGGTTGCTATCCCCAGGGTTGTAGAGATCCCAACTGTGCAGCAAGTACAAGCTGCGGCTGACAGTCCACAAGCATAATTGCTATCAGAATCTACCCCACCAGCACAGCAAATGTACCGTAGGAGGAGAAGACCACAAGTTCAAGCTGACGTGGTAGTCACGACGGTCACAGAGGAGATTCCTGTGACTGTGACCCTCCCTACTCCAACCGTCCAGGTGACAGTGACTACTCCACTTCTCACGGAGTCAGTCACCATCACCTCAACCATAACACCCACTCCCATCATTACATCCCCACTCCAACCTCACACCACTGAGCCGTCAGGTCAACCCTTCAACTATGGTGATTTCTCACAAGGGTTTGACTTTGACACAATCTTCTCCTCCCCCATCCATAATGCCGAAGCCTCATCATCTAGGCATTCTGATCCGAATGAAGCAAGGATCAATGTCTTAGAGACCCAAGTTGCTGGAATGTTGAAGACCATTCAAAAGTCAAAGGAGGAGTCTGATGCTCAACAAGCACAGATCAATTCCCTGGCCGATGAAGTTAGGATTCTCCACAGCCAGAGAACAGGGACAAATGAGCGACTGAAGAATGTAAGGCACAGAACGAGCTGCTAATGAAAACCAATGAAATGATTCTAGGACACATAACTTCACTTGAGCTAAGGCTGGATTTACAGAGAAAAGAGCACGAAGCGATGGTCAAATTAGTTGCAGAACTGACCAAGAAGCTTGATTCTCAGGGGGAGAAGGAGAAAGAGAAAGAAAAAGAGAAAGAGAAAGAGAAAGAAAAGAAATCCACTGGTGCTGAGTCTTGTCATCCAGTCGACTTGACTAAGGATGATGATAAAGACAAGGATCCTGAAGCCGGTCCTAGTGGAGGTGAGCACCAAGCTTTGGCAATTGTGCCCATCTCTGCTATTCCAATGGTTGAGGGGGAGTCGACTCATCAAGAGGGTGGTGATACCTCTGGTAGTGGTGGTGATAAAGGGAGTCAGCGGCCGATGTGCTCAAGGACTTATCTGATGATGAGATCCTTTATCTTGAGCCTGACTATTCCAAAGAAGCGCAGATCGATGCTCTCCTTAATCTGGAAGAAGGAGAGATCGACTCTGGTGATGACTGGAATGATGAAGATGAGGACGTGGTAATAGAGATTCCCAAGGGCGACGGGGAAGGAGAGTACGAGTTAGAGGATGATGAGATCTTTGAAGTACCATCGCTCGAATCTCTGCTCGAAACAGGCTCAGTTTACATGGCAAGTAATGTTGAAGCTACAACTGAAGCCTCCCCAGTCGACCCTACACATGTGGACCCCGAGGCACCAAAAGATAAAGACATGCCTTCTGCATCATCTAAGGGTCCACCTCCCGTGTGGCAAAAGACGTCCATCACAGACAAGCACGGAGCTACAGGTATGATCTTGGCTGTTAGGTTCGAGGAGGACAAGCAGCTGTTCGCCATCAAAAGATCTGGGGGGTTCAATACTTGAAACCAACCAGTGAGGCGTTCAACTCTTTGCCCAAGTACAACCTTGTGAACCTCGCAAACCGCGACCTGCTGAGTCACTCGAGTCATGCAGTAGCAATGGGTTTGTGGGTAACACTACAGCGGGAAGCAAGATCAGGGAAATTCGAATATTTCAAGCCTCAAGTGCCCAGAAGAGTCAAGGATAAGCCCGCTGTACATCCTGTGACTAAGAAGCACATAAAGATATTGGTATACAAGCCAGTGCGATATGAAACTAAGATTCCCCTGAGCAAGTTACCTCAGGATATTCTTGGTGACATGTGGTACTGGTACGTTGATCCAAAAACGGGCGAGGATGTGGTTATGGGTAAGGGTAGGTCAGCAAGTGGAAACATGGTGCCAAAGGAAGTGATCAGGATATTTGATGAAGTCTGCTTCATCAACTTTTCTGTGAACGATCTGGAGGTACTAGCCGACAAGTACTGCATCCACACTGACGAATGGACAAAGCTTCTTTCTACCAAATATGGCAAGTTGATCAAGTTCTGCCTTGATTACAAAAAGAAGATGGAAGCTAAGGAGCCAGTGCTGTGAAGACTGAAGATTGAAGACTGAAGACGATGAAGATCCCGAGCTGTTGTCAAGGGGGAGTTTGTTGATGCACTTTCCTGTGACAACACTCTGGATATAGTCTTAGTTTGTATTTCTAATGTCTGTAATTTGTCTTTGTATGTAAGAGTCGTTATGTAATAGTTTATCGAGTTGTATTTACTTTTACATAAAGTATGTTGCATTTCTTCTAAGTGTTTTGCGCACTTACATGTGCGCAGGAGAAAGCTCCTGCGTACTTAGCAAGTACGCAGGAAGACCCATGTGTACTTGCTAAGTACGCAAGAGCATTTGGTCCTGCGCACTTGCTAAGTGCGCAGGCATCAGGTCTGTATAAATAGGTTTGGTTCACAGAGGATAAGTACGCAGTTCAGTTAGAAAATACGCAGATTGTAATTTCAGTGCTTCTCTCTGTAACCTTCAAGTGTTTATAATACAAAGAACGTTTAAAGTGATTCTCTTGTTGGTTTACTTTGTTTAGCTAGACTCTCCACCTAGTCACGGGCATTCCGCACCCGGTCCGACTAGTAGACCCACTTGCATGTGACGATCCGCCACACCCGAGGGACCTACAGTTTGGTTGGTTGAGATACTGGTACTGTTTTTGAAGGGATGAAAGGGCTTTGATTGTTGGCTTTAATAACTTCACAGGTAGGTGGTGATGAAACTTCATTGGTTTCAGTGGATTCTGAGCATGTTGACTCAGACTTGAATGAAGTAGTGCATTCTTACACAAGGGTTTCTTGGAAACAGGGTCAAGATTTCGGTTGGCCATATCAAGGTTAGAAAGATTGAAACTTGGTTCATGAATGGCTACATAGTCAGCGGGTGGAGGAACAGCATTGTAGGGTTGTTCAGCTTGGAATCCAAGACCAGCAGTTACCTTTTCATGAATTTGAGCATCCAAAAGTCTTTGCAGCTTTTTGGATGCAAACTCATATTTTTTCACATGGACCTTTTGGTCTGCCAATTCGGCCATTGTAGCTTTTAACTTAACCAGAAGGTCATCAATTTGAGTTTCAAGGTTTGTTTGTTCATGTTTTAATGATGAAATTTCTTTCTTTAAACAATCAATCTTTTCCTTGTAACTGTTTTCAACCTTTTTAAATTCAGATTTCATTTGGTGAAATTCTTCATTTTGATCTATGAGATTCTGGTTATGTTTCCTGTATCGAAGGACCTAATCAATACAAGCTTGAGTACACAGATTTTCATATACCTGGGGTGGTACCTCTGATGTGTCTGCCATGAGAGCTTGATTGTTGGCAAGAATATCCTCATACTGGAAGCTCCAGTCAAAGTCAGCAGTTCCAACAGCTACACAAGCTGCAGTTTGTGCAGGAGGAGTGGCCTGTTGCTGTCTTGGCTGAGCTTGGTGAGCCTGTCTGGTATGAGCAGCAGATGGGTTTGCCTTTGGTGCCTTGCATTCTCTAGCAAAATGACCAAGTTGGTTACAGTTGTAACACCTCAATTTGCTTTTGTCCAAGCCAACCCTGGTGTTAGAGTTGTTGCTTGGAACGGGTCTTCCTGTTCTTGAGTAGAACCTTTTTGCTCTTAGAGAGAGCATGGCATATGAATGCTGTATATCCATTTCTTCTAGATCATCTGGATGAAAACATTCTAGATCTTCCTTGATAAAGGACATATTGCTTGAGTTTTCAGAGACAAAGGCAGAGGTTGATGTTTGAGGTGGAGCTTCAAGAAGAAATGGTGAGTTGTTTGATTGAGAGGTTGGAGTTTGGGGATGAGTGACGATGGGAGGATAATAGTTGCTTGAACTAGGACCTGAGTGGTCAGAGTGGAGGGCAGAAGAGGTGGTGGTGGATGTTGAGGTTGTTTGGTAGCTTGAGCTTCTTTCCTTGGCCTGAATCATCTCTAATTCATAGGTCTTTAGCATACCGAAAAGCTCAGTCATCTGTAGAGTCGTCAGATTCTCAGTTCTTCTGATGGACACTGTGTAAAGTGTCCAACAACTTGGTAGATACCTGATGAACTTCTTGAGAATATCTTCATTCTCCAGCACTTTTGAGCACTGCAGCTCAGCTACAAGATAAGTATATCTGTTAAATAAAACAGTTAGAGACTCACCTTCCTTCCGGACGAAGTTTTCATATTGTTGCTTCAGGATGTCTCTTCTGTTTTATTTTACTTCCTCTGAGCCATCAAACATCTTCTCAAGAGCTTCCTATAGGTCCTTTGCAGTTTTGTATCCTCTGAAGTTGTGAAAAACTTCATTTTGTAAGCACATCTGGATGGCTCCAAAGGGCTTGAAATCTACCTCTATTTTCTTGATGCCTTCATCAGAGTATTTGGAGGATTCTTTAGGAACTAGTGTACCTCCGGAATCAGCGGAGGCCACCATGGGTATGTATGGTCCATATTTTATGGATTTTCACATCCCATATTCTTGATAGCAGAAGAAGCTTTCCATTATGTTCTTCCACATATCATAGTCTTCTCTAGACACCAGTCTTGGTGGTCTGCTGATGCTTCCAGTGTCTTCAACTCCATTGTTTTGTGCCATTTTTTATTTGTGATAATGGGTGGATTTAGCAAGTAGATAGTTTTGAATAGAACCAGAGAATGATTAAACAAGTGTGAGTTTGTTTAATCTGTGAGCCAAAGCCCTGATACCACTTGTAGGATCGGTGAATACAAGATGGTTCTATTCTAGTTGAGATTGGCGGAAACAATCACAACTGAGTAATGTAAACAAGTAAACAAGAAGAATACTGATAAATGCAATTTGTATTAAGCTTCAAGGATTACAAGATTACAGAGAAAACTCTTAAGCAAAAAGCACTAAGCACAAGCACTCACACTGGCACAAGCTCTATTATACAATGACTCTAAGTACTACTTATATAGTAACTTAGAATCAAGACAGACCCTTGATTCTAAGGATCAGATCTAACACAAGCCATTGATCTTGTATTGAAGCTATTCTACATGTAACGACAATAAAAAC
Organism: Smallanthus sonchifolius; assembly: GCA_023525975.1. NCBI lineage: Eukaryota > Viridiplantae > Streptophyta > Magnoliopsida > Asterales > Asteraceae > Smallanthus > Smallanthus sonchifolius. The sequence goes on from CM042033.1 coordinate 20,496,956, forward strand.
TACACAAGTTATCTTTACTCAAATGTCTTCTTAGGCATCATTGCTTGAGTCCTTGGAAGAAGAGCGTCGTTGTCTTTTATTGTCTTGCACCAGTAACATTCTTTCTGCGTGGAGTGTGTCAGTGTTGCAACAGAAAGTTATCAGTGGTAATGGTTGCTTTATCGAAGCCAGTCAGCTGCACCGTTTGATCTTCAGTGGGAATGGCTATCAGCAGCAATGTTGTTGATCAGCAGCAAGAGACAACTGTCCACAGCTGCTGATGATTTGCCTATCAGCAACAACTTTGGTCTTCAGCAGAAAAGGCTATCCGCAACATATTTGTTCTTCAGCAGAAGAACAAGTATCCGCAGCAGTTTGTACTTAGAGAACTTTGTAGCCATCCGTCTTTATTTCTACATTTACGTTCAAAATATTTATTCAAGATACTTAAATACTATTTTAACAATTAATAGAAAAAATAATTTATAAATTATGTGATTGTTTTATAGTGGTTAGCACGGTTATCAAATAAAAAGTTGGTTAGTATATGAACCCTTCCCTATATATATATATATATATATATATAGAGAGAGAGAGTTGGGTTAAACTAAGAAGAAGATTTTTTCTAAAAAGTCTAAAAAGTACATGTTCAGACATGGTGTTCATTTATTTTAGGCATGATGTTTTTTTAAATTTTAAATATGTTCACAAAAATAAAACATAAACAACATGCCTAAAATGAATAACACCAAGCCTAAACATGTACTTTTTAGACTTTTTAGACAAATCTCCTTTTTAGTATAACACACCCCTATATAAATTAATATATATATATATATATATATAAATATATATATCTATATATATAGGGGACGGTTCCACTAAGAAGTGGTTTTTCGCTAAGAAATCCTAAGAAGTGGGCCAAACGAACTCCGATTGAGCTCATTCCAACGACGTTGGAACCGTCTCATCGAACCCTAACTCGGACCCAAAAACCTAAACCCCCTCCACCCGCACCCCCAAAAACCTAAACCCCCCCACCCCACCCCCCCAAAAACCTAAACCCCCCACCCCCAAAAAAATACATAAACCCCCCACCCCAAAAAAAAAATAAACCATAAAATCTAAACCCTAAAAGTTAAACCATAAGGCTAAAAACCTAAAATTCAAACGTAAAATCTAAACCTTAAAAGCTAAACCCTAAAAGTTAAGATGGTAGAGTTCGACGAGACGGTTCTAACGCCGCTGAAATGAGCTCAATCGGAGTTCGTTTGATATCGTTTCTTAAGGTTTTTGTCATTTTTTAGATTTTTTAGCAAAAAACTATTTATTATTTGAACCTCCCCCTCTATATATATATATATTAAAAGGTAGTTAAGATTGTAATTGGAGAAAGAGAAATAAAAAATTAAAAAAAAGAATATAGAGATAGGGATTAAGAATGAGATGTGGAAGGTTTTTAAAAAATGATAGATAAATTTAGAAAATTTTAATATTTGATTAAATTATAGGGATAACGATGAGAAACCTGATATGAATGCTCTAAAGCGGTTACTTTAGTTTGTACCGTAAAGACGCCCATGCTTCTTAGATCTTGTCGAACAATATAAGCTTTTGAAATTTGTGTTGGGCGTGATGTTTGGTAAATAAAATCCAGTTTTTTTTAATATAAACCAGTTTTATAAGCTTGTGAAAATACTAACAAACGTAATATTGGGATCAGTGGCGGAACCCGAATTTTTTAACTGGAGGGTCATAATAGAATTGTTTTACATTCGTAATTCGCTAGCGTACATTAGCTACTTTTCAGTTCGAGGTCCCGAGGCTTGAAACCGTTAAAAATTGCTTCAGTTTCAACACTTGTAAAAACATTTTTCTCAATATAATACACCAATGAATTCGTGAGAAAGATATCACCTATCTTGTTGCGTATATCAGTATCGATAAACTTAATCTTTTGATGATTAAACTTCTTTTATTATTATTATTTTATTTGACATTAAACGGATTTGATGAAGTCTCTGATATTTAGTTTAGGTTTTTATAAAGTATCTTTAAAAAAAACAAATTCTAAATATAATAATAATAAAATTACGGCAAACTAAACTAATATATCTAATTAAATAATCTAACTATTAACTAATGTAAAATTATTAAGTAAAACGAAGAAAACCTTCATATGCTATTAAATTATTAAGTAAATAATAATTATTAACAAAAAGTAAAAAAAAACATGTCAAGTTGACAAACCTCATCTTGATAATTGAGACTTAGAGAGTGAAAGAGTGAAAGTGTGAGACTAGGTGCTACTAGGTTGCAGAAGCATGTGTGTGTCAGAGCAATAGTAGCGGCAGCGGTAATCACTAGGTTAAAGAGTAAATACCACTGGCTTGGTCAAGTGGTTAAGGCGATGAAGGACGAACTTGCTCACACAGGTTTGATCCCGAGCCAACCCGGGTTTTAATCCGGAGTGCGTTACGCTAGCGGGTCTTGGCCCGTGTAGCGGCGCAACTGTTATCAAGTGGCAGCAGGCTTCATGGTTTCCCGATGATAGCCTATGCTCCTCGTACTGAACACGCGGGCCCAGTTCAGACAACGTAGTGGTCAGGTTGTGGGGTACGGGTCTCCGATTTGGAGATGTAACTGCCACGTAAAAAATGAAAGTTACCTATAAAAAAAAAACTAGGTTAAAGAATAAAAGATATAATAAAATAATATTTAGGCTTTTAAATACATTAACTTGACGCTTTTATCAATTTCTTTCTTCTTCTCTCATCTCTTCCATTCTCTCAGTTGCCGAAAAATTTCTCCTGACCGTTGCAGCGAAGGCATCGGCCACCGACCGCGGACCTCTTACCAGAAATTCTTTGAAATTACCCTTCTTTTTTAACGTGAAATACTTTGTTAAAGAAAATAGAGAGGGTCAATCTGCAATTTTTTTAGCTTTGAGCACTCCGATATGCGGTATATTTCGTCAGCCGGAGGGTCAAGGGACCCTCTGGACCACCTTTAAATCCGCCGATGATTGGGATACCCAGTTTGCAAAATGTAAAATTTATCATTATTATTTACAAAAAAATAAGAAAAATTTTGTAATGCCTGTTTTTAGTACAAACTGGACTTTATTACAATATAACTATGTTCCTGGGTACAAACACACTATTATATTTTAACATCTTTATTATAAACTAGCTTTAACCCCGTATTACACAGTATGAAATATTAATATTATATTAATAAATATTTTAACACTTTTTTTTATATAAATTTGATATTGTATTGAAAACTTTTTCATTTTGTTAAATGTTAAGATTATATAGATGAGTGTAATTAAAATATCAAAAAATACACGAAAATACATTTTATAAGTGGTATACTTTTTATAATACATTAAATTACATGTCAAAATTAAACTTTACAATACTGATTTACAAATTTGAAAACAATTCATTGTATAAAACATTTGACGCGATATTGGTAATTTTTTCACGTTTACCAAAGATTAATAGTTTGAGTCCATCTCTACTTATAACTCTTGATAATGCAACATACAGTTGACCATGAATAAATACTGGATCTTTCAAATACAAACCAACCTTTGAAAGTGATTGCTCTAAATTTTTATTCATAGTCAGTGCAAAACATACAACAATTGTATATTTTTCTTCTTTGAAAATTTAAATGAAATTCTTTTGTCTTAATGTGTTAACCCAATTTTAGGGATAAAATTGTAATGACCAGTGTTGCTTCTAGATATAATCTCCACTTCTATAACGTAATTACATAGTGTTTTGACCTGATGTCTTATTTTATTACATAACCCATTTTTTTTATCAACATTTCTTATTAGCATAACTGGAACACCGACATTTAGAACTAACTGATAGTTTGACAAATCTGATAATTTAAGTCAATTTGTAAAATCAGAAGATTATAAACTTTTATCAAAAATATCGTCAAGATGTTCTGATTGACAGATTCTATCTGCACTTGTATACAGAAAATCTCGCTAAACTTTTAATACTAAATCTCTCATTTAAAAAAAATAAAAAGATACAAATAAAATTTAAATTTCAACAATATATCGTATTTTAAATTCAAAATTTAAAACTTCAAATTTTAAAAATCTCACTTCTTATTATATCGACACAATTTAAATTTAAAATTCTAAAATTAAAACTAATAAATAGAAGAATAAAGTACACAGATGGTCCCTGTGGTTTTCACAAATTTTGGATTTGGTCCCTAAGTATGAAAAAGTACACAGATAGTCCAAACTTTTGTATACATGTAACACGTTTGGTCCTCAACTTGGATGTTGGTTAACTATTCTGTTAAATATTTTAAAAATGATCAAAATACCCCTATATTAAAAATTAAAAAAATCATATATATACACACAAAACCCTAGATCTTAAACCAATTGAAGCACCACTACCACCACCTTGCTGCAACCATGTCTTCTCCAGTGCAACCCCTCACCACCACAACCAAATGCTCATATCTGTCGAAAAAACGAGAGAGAGACAGAGACGTATTCTTTGCTCAGATCTGTACAAAAAAACGAGAGAGGGAGAGAGAGACACGATGGAGGTGGTGGCTGGTGCAGGCGAGTTAGTGGATGGCGGAGGGGCGGTTGTTGCAGACGAGGGGGTCGCTGGCGGAGGGGTGCCGCTGGCTCAAGGATGGTGGTGATGGCCGGATATTAGGTGGTACTGTGATGGACTGACGGGATGGCTTGGCGAGGAAGATAATCGGGTTGAGAGGGGGAGGTGGTGGTTGACCTGGGGGGTGTGGTGGCTCCATGGTGGTTGCAGGCGGTGGTGGTCGACGGGGGTTGCAGGCGGTGGTGGTTGGTGGTGTTAATTCCATGGTGTGTAGATGGTTATTCAAGTTGTGAGTTATGACTAAGATTTTTTAATTGAAAGTGATAAGGGTATTTTTGTCACTTCACACATACTTAAGAGAAAAATTTAACCTCAATCCAAGCTGAGGACCAAACGTGTTACATGTATACAAAAGTCTGGACTATCTGTGTACTTTTTCATACATTAAGGGACCAGGTCCAAAATTTGTGAAAACCACAGGACCATCTGTGTACTTTACTCTAAATAGAATTGAAACCAAACATATATTTAAAAAAAATGTCGTTATTTAATAAAAAATTAAAGTTTAAAATACAACACAATTTTTAAAAATAAATATTTACAAGTTTCTTAATTTTAGTTAAAAACTAACTATTAAAAATTACAAATCAAAATAAAAAATTTATCTATAAATATCAAACTTAATTAAAAAACTACTAATTAAATATTAGTAAGTTTTATTCTAACACATATTTATTCAAAATACAAAAATAGTATTTTTAAATTTTATACGTAAAATTAAAAAAATCTTGTTTTTTAATAATAAAATTTTAAAAACTCGTTTTTTAATAACAAAACTTTAAAAGCTCGTTTTTTTAAATATCCTAATTTTTAATTCTTGATTTTTTTTAAATATTAGTTTTTTATGATAATTAAAAAATAATGATGAATTGATTTGGTAAAATGTTTATTTATGTAATTTTTAAAAAAAAGGGACTAAACATGGAAATATTAAATAAATGATGTAAATGTGGTTTTGGGGGGATAAATCTTATGTGGTGATGACAACTGGCAATATATTTAGTCTTTTATTAGAAAAGAGATAAACATAGTGCTCGATATCTTAAATCGGTTTCTACTTATATATTGGACACCAAATTATATATTCAAATCGTTTCTTTTAAAATCAAGTTATATTTATTCTCGAATTTATAGTAGGATTAGTCAAATCAATTTATGTAATTTTTCTAAAACTCTAAAGAGCAAGTCATCTTAATGTCATCCTCATACATTTCTTGTTCCACTTAAACACCCTCAAATATTTACCAATCAATGTGTAAACTTGTAAAGTTCTCTTGCGTTGATCATAGAAGAAAAGACACAACACACATGTTATTTCACAAAAAAATGGTAAAGAGTTAACTAATTTCACAAGCATTGGTTAAACTTGTTCATGAGCTTGTACCTTGTTAACTGTCATGTTAAACTCTTCATGTCGTCCTCTCATATGTCACGTTTTCAATCAACTTTACTGTTATCATAACTTGATCAGATAGTGCGTACACTTCCGCTAATTAAAGTTACCAAACGTTATTATATCGAAAAAACACATTACGTATCTCTGTTTTTTTTAAACGATATTGTCTGACGTGTGTCCTAAACACACATCTTTGTTGGTCTTGCTATTACATTCAAACTCCTAACCCAAGAATCAAAACCACCCACGCCGTAACCGAAGAACAAGATAAAAAAATCATGGCTTCAATATTGAAAGTTACGAACTAGATGGAACAAGAACCTTAAACTTGCAATTATTATTAATGAATTTAATAAATACTCCAAGCAATTACATCCATATAAATAGCCTAGCAATCCTAATCCTAATTGTAATACCCTGAACCTTTATGTAATAGTTATAAACGTGAAATATATGGAACTTATATTTCATATATTGTCAAACGAGCAAGTAACGAGTAAAATGACTATTAGAATTATGAAGTATCTAGACGAACATTTACTAGTATAGGATATCGTTTAATAATAATAAAAAATATATTATATTTAACCTTGCTCGGTTTTTAATAAAACTTAGGTCAAAACATAGAGAAAAATAAGTTCATCTCAACGATATATTCGTAATTTATAAAACGCTGTATTGTAAAAGTTATAACAGAAAAACGAGTTAAGCAGCTGAAAAAAATTATAATAATATAATAATAATAAATAACAACTAAGATATTTGCTATGCGTCAAATGACGTATTCAAAAAAATTCAATTGGAAACGGATGACACTAGCATATTCATGGCTAAAGATGGTAGACAGCCTCGTTTTGTTTTGTTTATTTCCTGAGATGTAACTTGTTTTGTTTGTCTTTATCTCGTGATTCCCCCCTCTATCGTAAAATGCCCTAGAACGGGATGCACTTTGGTTGTTTTTCTTTCGTAATTCATTACTAAATTTTGCCTAGGGTTATGCCCTTTTCAAAAAAAAAAAATAATAATAATAATTCAATCCCACATAGAAAACTAAGTGAAAGGATTCAGTGAAGGTGATGTATAAATAGAGCATTTAACAACCCATATGTATAATTAATTTTTACGAGAACGTTCTAAGTATATAGAGAATCTCGAGCCTTTAGTTATTATTAGTAGCTATTTTGGAGCACGAGTAGGGGGACTCTATCTCAAATTGCTGTAGATAGTTTTCACGTATATTCTCGTTTAAGTTTATGTCTAGTTAATTAATTATTTTTAGACATTAAAGTTATTGACATGGGAGGGTATTGGGTAACCTAGCCTTAGTTAGGCATTGACTGATCACCCATGCTTAAACAAAGCAGGGTTAACCAATATTAACCATGATAATACTAGTTAGGTGTACTATTACCTAACCTAGGATTACTTAAACTGTATCAGGACCCAAAGATATTATATGATTATGCTAGCAACTGTTAAACATGTGAGTTATCATGACTATTTATAAAACTGTGATAGTATACTCGTTGTATCCAAAATGTAATAATGAGAATGTTGTGATATGCGGATATCAGTGGGGGCTATAAAGGATCCTTGTATGCTTAATGAGATATGTTACGAAAGGCTGAAATAGGGCAAGGGTGCCCAGTATTGAGTAACCATGCGCTCAGTAACGTATTCTCATACCTATACAATGGCTGTGGGGACATTACTCGGCCAATATGTTTGTTGTAACGTGGTTATGGGATAGCTAGTACAGCAAAGACCGCCATAACCTATATTCTGTATGCATAATTGTCAATGTGTTTTTGTAAACTATCTAGCATGAGCTCACCAACATTTAGCTGACGTCGTTTTGAGTGTACTTATCACAGGTGAGCCGTGAGGACAATCGTAAGAACTACTTGATGAATGTGGAGCTTAGAAGACCAATAAGTGCTTAGTTGTTATAATTTTGTAAATAAATAATATGATGTAATCAGATTATCATAAGTTTTAATGAAAGTTCAGTTCCTTCCGATGTTAAGACTGTATCAATTGTGCATAATCACTCGGGTTCCGGGTGGGGTGTTACACTAATCCTACTAGAAACCTTTAAGATAAACCTACTAACAAATTAAATACCAAACAAATAATAAAAATAAACTTTCGAGTTCTATACTAATACCAATCCATGTTTATCCTTTAATACTCACGGCTCCTCCTTGCATCCATATCTAGACTTTTGGCTACACATCCACTCTTTCAGTGTTAACCCTTTAATTCCAAATATTCCAAAAACACCCCTTTGAATTTTCATATGTGAACATAACCATTAACTCCTTCATTCACTCCCTTAATGGTTAAGTTCACAATTTGAATCACATTATTGGCGCCCCCTTTTAACTAACTGTAAGACCCCAAACCCGGGAGACCTCACTTATTGGATTTACTCACCAACGCATAGCTCATAAACATAAGACATTCAACAAATCACAGCGGAAACGATTAAAACCATAACATAACAACGGAAGCATAACATGTCTAAACATAACTTGTCTGGTACAAATTAAAACTTGTCTGAACGACATAAACTTAAACATAACACGGGATGCCAGACTCAGATCTTCAGGGTAACTCTTCTCGCCAAGCCAAGCATCCCCATCCATCAACAGCCACCTACACTTAACTGATGTGCATACTAAAAATCAGCAACATTGAGTAAGTTCTAACGTTTACTTTAAATGTTCATACGTATAGAGCAAGAAGGATTTACTAAAACATACATGACACCATTAAGGCTGAACTTTACATACTTTACTTTTAAAACAGTTTAAGTCATACATTATGTGTCAAACCTTGTCGCTGCAACCGTCAATTCCTTTACACTGTACCGCCCCCATGGCCAACGACCATGAACCGATAAGTACTGGTACTAACCCCATTGTAGAACCAAAGACTGATTGCTACCAAATTATTCTAAGTACAAATGCTGCTGATAGGCTTATCAGCAACATTCAACACATATGGTTGCTGATAGGCTTATCAGCAGCATTCAACACATGTTGCTGCTGATAGGCTTATCAGCAGCATTCAGCACTTGTTGCTGCTGATAGGCTTATCAGCAGCATCATTCTCAGTCTTGCTGCTGATAGCTATGTTCCTTGAAGATAAATCGTTGCAGCTGACTATCCATACCAAGCGTCACTGACAGCCTTCTGCAAAAGCATCTGACACACTCAAAGCAGAAGGAACCTCAATGGTGCAACCAATGACAGACGACAATGCTCTTCCCCGAGCATGCAAACAATAATGAATAAAGTAAATGCTTCAATAAAGTTAGCTAGTTTAGCTTTAACGTGTATTGTTAGCATTTGTATAAAAGATCAACGGTCTGTGTTTGATCTGATCCTTAGAATCAAGGGTCTGTCTTGATTCTAAGTTAGTATAAATACTGTGTAAACACTTCATTGTAAGTGTGCTTCTTCTCTGAGTTTTCATTTGTAATCGTTTATTCACAAAGCTTAATACAACAGTGTTCTTATTAGTATTCATTATGCTTACTCGATTATATTTGTGTAGTTGTTATTGTTTCCCCTAATCTCAACTAAGAACAGAACCATCTTGTAATTTCACGATTCTACAAGTGGTATCAGAGTTTTGGCTCAGATTAAACAAATTCACACTTGTTTAATCACTTCTGGTTCTCTTCTAAACTCTCTCTCTGATCAAGTCACCCAAAATCTCAAAACAAAAATGGCACAAAGCAATGGTTTTGAAGACATCGGCAGCATTAACCGACCACCAAGGTTGGTATCTGGAGAAGACTACGACATGTGGAAAAATCGCATGGAAAGCTTCTTCTGTTATCAGGAGTACGAAATGTGGAAATCCATCAGGGATGGACCATACACTCCCATGGTGGCATCTGCTGACTCTGGAGGACCAACAGTTCCAAAAGATCCCTCAGAGTACTCAGAAAAGGATATCAAGAAGATGGAGGTGGACTTCAAGGCACTAGGAGCCATCTAAATGTGCCTTCCAAATGAAGTTTTTCATAAATTCAGAAGTTACAAAACTGCTAAGGAGCTGTGGGAGGCCCTCGAAAAGATGTTTGCTGGATCTGAGGAAATCAAGGAAAACAAAAGAGACATCCTTAAGCAGCAGTACGAAAACTTCGTCTGGAAGGAAGGTGAGTCTCTAACTGTTTTATATAACAGATATACTTATCTTGTAGGTGAGTTGCAGTGCTCAAAAGTGAAGTTGGAGAATGAAGACATTCTTAAAAAATTCATCAGATCTCTACCTAGTTGCTGGACACTCTACACAGTGTCCATCAGAAGAACTGAGAATCTGAAGACTCTTCAGATGACTGAGCTATTTGGTATGCTCAAAACCTATGAATTAGAAATGATTCAGGCCAAGGAAAGGAGCTCAAGCTACCAAACAGCCTCCACATCCAACACTACCTCATCTGCTTTTCACTCTGAGCACTCAGGCCCCAGTACTAGCAACTACTATCCTCCCATAGTCACATATCCTTAAACACCTACCACTAAAACAAACACATCACCATTTCTTCTTGAATCTCCTTCTCAAGCCTCAACCACTGCTGCTTTTGTTTCTGAAAACTCAAGAAACATGTACTTTATCAAGGAGGATCTTGAGTGCTTCCATCCAGATGATCTGGAAGAAATGGATATACAGCACTCGTATGCAATGCTCTCCATAAGAGCAAAAAGGTTCTACTCTAGAACCAGAAGACCCTTTCCAAGCAACAGCTCAAACACTAGAGTTGGCTTGGATAAAAGCAAGTTGAAGTGCTACAACTGTAACCAAATGGGTCACTTTGCTAGAGAATGCAAGGCACCTAGAGCAAACCCAGCAGCTCACCAAGTCCAACCAAGACACCAACAGCAACAAGCTACTCCTCCAGCTCAAACTACAGCTTGTGCAGCTGTTGGAACATCTGACTTTGACTGGAGCTTCCAGTATGAAGATCTGCCTACTAACAACCAAGCTCTTATGGCAGACACAACTGAGATACCGCCTCAGGTATATGAACATCTATGTTCCCAAGCCTGTATTGATAAGGTTTTAGGCTACAGAAAGCATAATCAAAACCTAATAGATCAAAATGAAGAGTTTCATCAAATGAAATCTGAATTCAAAAGGGTCGAAGACAGTTACAAAGAAAAAATTAACTGTCTAAAGAAAGAGATTTCATCATTAAAACATGAACAAACCAATCTTGAAACTCAGATTGATGATCTACTGGCCAGATTAAAAGCTACCAGAGCAGAATTGGCAGAACAAAAAGTTCATGTCGACAAATATGAATTTGCATCCAAAAAGCTGCAGAGACTTTTGGATGCTCAAATTCATGATAAGGTAAAAACTGGTGTGGGGTATCATGCTGAACAATATCAAGCCGTTGCACCTCCTGCTGACTATGTTGCCATCCATGAACCAAGCTTCAATATGGCAAATCTTGATATGGCCAACAGAAATCTTGATCATTCTAAGGATGAATCTTTGGTACAAGAATGCACTACCTCATCAGAGTCTGATTCAACTTGCTCAGACTCCACTGAAACAAATGAAGCTTCATCTCCTCCTGCCCCTTAGGTCACTCTGACTAAAGATGAAGTTCATTCAGCACAAGTACCAGCCATGTCAGTACCAGTTCCTACACCATTCAAACAAATCAAAATTAGCTATCCTCCAGAAGGTAGGAAGCTAAAAACTGAAAAGGGCCAGTCCTCAACTTCAGTCCAACCAAGGAAGGTGTTCGACATATGTCATGCGCCTGGAGAGAGGGTTCCATACGTTCAAAAGACATTGGAAGAAGCTACATTTGAGCACAACAAAGCTCACCCTTGGAATTTCAAAGACCTTTTCAAAAGAAAGGATTATGTGTATCTGTCAAGGGATAAAATGGCAAAATCATGTTTTGTCTGTGGAAAATATAACCACACTGCCAGCACCTGCTTCTACTACCTTCAGCAGCAAAGAAACCTCAAGCAACATGCTTTTGAGAAGACAGAGAAGAACAAACAGATAAGAAGATTTGAAGCTAAGACAACTCAATCTCTTTCTCCACCAAGGGAGCAGTTGTCAAAACCTAAACAATCTTGCATCATCTGTGGAGAATCAGACCACTTTGCTGCAAATTGTAAGTTTAATCCTTTAAATCAGATTCTTCTTCCAACCCCAGTTATACAAAAGCCTATCAGTGAGGTGAAGAAGGACAGGCATACGTCTGTTCCTAAGCCATCAGCAGCCAAAATAACTGCTGCTGATCGAGTAAAGCCCAAGGAACCAAAAGGAAAGCCTTCTGCAGCAACAAAATCTGCAGCTGCTAAAGTAAAATGACCAGCAGCAACAAAATCTGCTGCTGATAAGCCAAATACAAAGTCTGCTGCTGAAAAAGCAAAGAGAAATGGAAAACCACCAACTCAACAATGGAAGGCAAAGAAACCACCAAGCATCATCATCGGTTCAGTTGAGTGCATCTATCCTTTGCTGTAAATATGTCTGTCTAATGTTGTAAATAAAAGTTAAGTCAGCAGCATTTTTTCCCTTCAGCTGCTGACATGTTTAATATTTAGCTGCAAAGGATTTGCCACTGGCCATCAGCAGTAACATCCCTGCTGCAGATCATTGCATCTATCAGTAGCAATTAAGTTTGCTACTGACAGACTTAACCTTCCGCAGCAATCAAAGTTGCTGCGGACAGGCTTACTCATCCACAGCAACCAAGTTTGCTGCTGATGGGTAAACTTAAGTCCAAAATTAACTTTTACCCGCTGTAAAAGAAAATAACGTCAGTCTTTACCATGACTGCCTCGGTGTATTACAGCTGTAACAATGAAAAGTATATAAGGTTGTACTGTACAAGTCATTCTGCTTTTTCTCTCATCTGCCGCTATAAGAACAAATCAAATTTTCCTTACCACCTCTTCACATTCAATTCAACCCTAACCAACTATCACTTTCACCCTACGTCCCCACCACATTCAAAGCTCTCTATATTCTTCATACTCTCAAGTCTCCACCATATTCAAATCATCCCTCCAAAATCAAACGGCTATGGTAGATATCGACAACCCAGATGACAAGTTTTCCACATACCATAACCTAACAGCATACCTTACCAAAGGAAAGAAATCCGATGGTTTTGACGATATGATCGATTTCTTATGTCGATCAAAGATCTAATTTGCCCTCACCACCAACCCTACCATATATATCCCTCATATGGAGGATTTATGGAGTACCGCCGTCTACTCAACCGAACAGGGGATTCCCCAAATCAAAGCCAAAGTAGACGGCAAGAATATCACCATCTCGGAAGCTACACTCAGAAAACACCTTCAGCTTCAAGATGAGGGAGCAACCATCTCATACTCGAAGGACGAATACATGAGGACCTTTGTCTCCATTGGATACACTGGAAATCAAACCGAGTATACGATCGAGAAGGCACTGATGGGCCCTCCATGGAAGTATCTCTGCCACACTCTTCTCCAATGCATATCCCAGAAGAGGAGTGGATGGCATCAGGTGAGCTCTGCGCTGGCCTCCGTTTTCCATGGTATGGTCACTAACCAAGGCTTCAACTTTCCACACCTCATTTTTGAGGGTTTGCGATATAACCTTCAAGAGGGTGCAAAGCAGCAATTTTTCATGTACCCAAGATTCCTGCAGGAAGTTTTCAATCAAGAACTAAAAGAACTTTCAAAACCTACAAGAATCTACATCATGTTGGGTCATAAAAATAACATATTTCAAAGCATGAGGACTGTTTCCAAAAAGTTCTCAGGGGTCAACGTTCCATTGTTATCTACAATGCTTAACGTACAGAGTACCCCGGGTGACAGTTCAGCAATCCCAGCTGATACTGATCCCACACCCTCCACCTCACATCCTGAACAACAGTCTGCATCCACCGTTCGAACCCCTGTGCATACTACTAAGGATGCATAGGCACAAAAATTACTTACACCTCTTTTGGATGTTATTGTTCAACCGGAACACAGGGCCCCGGTTGCAACAACATATACTAGAAAAAGGGGCAAGAGAACTCCTTCTTCTCTTGCCTCCAAGGCCCAAACCCAACCTAACAGCCCTCACTCAGAATCACAACATTCTGGTGAGAATATCATAAGGGAAAGCCACATTATTAGGGAGACTCCTTCGGATGCCTCTCTATTAGGATCAGGATCACTTCCTGGATCCGTAGAACAGCCCCCTGAGCACTTCCTTTCTCTTCTGAACTTAAGTGTTGAGGAACCTGATCAAGATGATGTACCTTTTCCAACTACCACTATCTCGGAGGTACTGATTGATCTTGCTTCCAACACACCCAACCCAAGTTCATCTACCCTGAAGGTCCACTCTCGGAGTTATGAAAGAGTGGATGTGGAAGAGGCTGTCACTACTGCTGGTCCATCAAATGACCAGGAGGACAGTGAAAACATTGTTAAGCCCTCAACCAAGGCAACTCACATTGAGGATATTTCCTTGGAAACTCCCCTCACTGAGAAGAATCCTAGGTGCCAAGAGACAATGGGTGATGGGGATGAAGAGGCTAGGCCTAAGGCCCTATCTGGGTCCAAGGATTCCACAACTGTGGATGAGGACAGACTGAAACTTCATAACTTGGAATTGACGGCCAGGGTGGCTATGCTAGAGGCTGAAGTGTCCAAACTAAGACATCAAGTGTCTATGCATGAAGCCCATCAATGCCCAACTTTAGCCACTCCCTCTCTTGTATCAGTAGGCACCCAAACTGATGCTTACCTGTCTACTGATGCAACCAAAAAGGGGGAGATGGTCTCTATGGAGGAAGACACAGACAGTCTTGACGACTGGATTCAAGAGCAGGTTGTACTTCAAAGCTCACTATTCAAGCCGGCTTTTATACAAGTTCATGACTTGCCAGTCTCAGATAACGAAGAAGAAGAGACATCTGAAGACTGGAAGTTGGTCGTCAGGGCTGTCGATGAAATGCTGAATGATGCTGAAGACACAGAACAAACAAATACACCATTCAACATCCTTCCTGAAGCAGCAGCCATCATAAGTCAATCCATTACCCCCCCAACTCTTTCAAACTACACAGAAGCTAGAATTTGACTCCATTCTAGCTTGGGGGTATGATAGATCAGCTGAGAGATTTTGGATTGGATGGGAGTTTAGTGGTGTAAAAGAGCTAAACTGGAACTCTCTCAATGCCCTCAAGTCCTACAACTGCATTTAACTAACTGCATCAACACTTCATCAGATCTCTCAGCAGAAGTTGCCATTGGCAGGTTCCATGACTTGATGGAGGATAATCTACCCCACTTCGAAAGACTAATTCAAACAGCAAAACGGGTAGCTTATCCTGAATCTTCGGCAGCAGCAGCAAGAAGACTGACTCCTAAAAGACTTGACATTATAAGGAGCAGTCTTCTCACTAAAGAAGAAATTTGCAGCCTAAGAAGATTTCTGTACTCCTTCATCGTCAAAGACTTAGATGTGCTGGGATGGACAAGCACTAAGTCTCTTGACCACACCTTCTTACTAAGCAACGACACCTCTCTCACCATCAACACCAGGAACATCTTGTCACTTCCTACAGACTTTCTCTACAAAATCTTTCAACTCAGGGCAAATATCTGCAATGTCAATTCACGTGAAAGCCAGGCAATGATAGCTACTGTCAGAGCCAAACTTGAACAAGTAGGAAGAATTACTGAGGAAGTATATGTGTCAAACTCTGACACTGACACTGACTCAGCTTCCCCTCGAGTAGACATCTGTACTGCAGCATATGAGTCAAGATCAACTATCAAAGAAATGCTGAAAGAAGTCACAAATCCTGAGTGCAAATCGAATGAAACCAATGACCTTCCCTTATTCACATCTCTAATTGCCAATGAAGCTGAGGCAGAGATCCCAATAGCAGCACCATCATCTGCTGTTGTGGTCAGTGAAGCCGAAGCAGAGGCATCTAATGTAAACAAAGGAAAGGGAATCATGACAGATGAAGATGAAGAGAGGTTGCTAAAAGAGAAAAGAGATATGGAAGAGAAAAGAAGAAGAAGAGAAGAAAAGGAGATGGCTGACATTAAAAAGGCTCAAGAAAGAAAAACAGCCATTCTCCTAAGAGAACAAACTATCCAGCTGTATGCTAGACAGCTGGATGAACTGAAAAGAAAGATTCCTGCAGTTGACCAGATTGACGAAGATGCAGCTCTTGCTCTTCAACTGCAGGAACAATTCAACAGAGAAAAGGAAGAATTGAAGAAGAAGAAGAAGAAAGAAGAAGCTAAGTTCAGAATAACCGATTCTGAACTAGCTAAAGAAATGAGGGAGGAGTGGGTAAAGACTCTAGTTTCTCAAGGTGAGGATGCAGACTACCTTGAGAAACTATCAAATAAATAAATCTACAGAGCCTTCATGGGTCAGCAATGTCAATTGGCAAAGAAGAAACAGGCTGAAGAAGAAGAAAAAGCCAAACAACAGTCCAAAAAGACCATTGCCTTTAATAAACGGACCCATGAAGAAAGGAAAGTCATGATTGACTTCCTTAAGGCTAGAGGAGAGAATGGAAAGAGGCTAGGTCCTATGAACTTCATGAACCTGCAAGCCCTCTACTTCAAAGTCAAGAAGGATGAGGAAGAAAGAGTGGGGAAGAAGGGCTCCAAGAAAAGGGTACCTATTCAGGAAGAAGGAGAAACAAAAGCAAAGAAACCCAAGCCTTCTCCCTCACCTACCTCTTCCTCAGTTCAACAACCTTCCACTCTCCTCCCCAAACCCTCCACTCCTCCACCCAAAAAGTCCAAACCATCTCCCCAAACCCAAGCCCCCACTCATCAACAGTCTCCCTTGAAGAAATCCAAACCCACACCTAAACCAAAAGACTCAAGAGACATAGTTGATTGGGTCTATTATCCACAGGATCAAAGGTTTGAGATCTTCAGGGGGAGAACTGAAAGAAGAAGATCTATCTACAGATCTGTTGATGAAGTTATGCAATTGCCAGATTCAGATCTTGGCAGAATTTTGGAGCTAGGTGAAGCTCATGAGCCTGCAAATGAGGATGGGAAACTTCTTGTGCTAGCCATCAAACACTACTTCAACCCTAGCAAAGATGTGATCATTGACATCAAACCACTCAAGTCCCACTCTCCATTTATAAGTTGGTCCTATAATGCTGATATGGACGAGTTCACTTTAACTGATGTAAGGAAGCAGAAGATGAGATGTTCAAGCAAAACAATCTACAAAATGCCACATAAAGACATCAAGACTCTGTCTGCACTTCCACTGAACAATCCCAGCAAGGATCCAAGAGGCTATGAGGTTGAAAGGATAGTCAGCCACATGTAAAAGCTTCAGCAGCAAAGTGATTAGAAGAATTTTGGTTGCATCAGTCTAGGGGGAGTTTGTAGAACCAAAGACTGATTGCTACCAAATTATTCTAAGTACAAATGCTGCTGATAGGCTTATCAGCAGCATTCAACACATATGGCTGCTGATAGGCTTATCAGCAGCATTCAACACATGTTGCTACTGATAGGCTTATCAGCAGCATTCAGCACTTGTTGTTGCTGATAGGCTTATCAGCAGCATCATTCTCAGTCTTGCTGCTGATAGCTATGTTCCTTGAAGACAAATCGTTGCAGCTGACTATCCATACCAAGCGTCACTGACAACCTTCTGCAAAAGCAACTGACACACTCAAAGAAGAAGGAACCTCAATGGTGCAACCAATGACAGACGACAATGCTCTTCCCCGAGCATGCAAACAATAATGAATAAAGTAAACGCTTCAATAAAGTTAGCTAGTTTAGCTTTAACGTGTATTGTTAGCATTTGTATAAAAGATCAACGGTCTGTGTTTGATCTGATCCTTAGAATCAAGGGTCTGTCTTGATTCTAAGTTAGTATAAATACTGTGTAAACACTTCATTGTAAGTGTGCTTCTTCTCTGAGTTTTCATTTGTAATCGTTTATTCATAAAGCTTAATACAACAGTGTTCTTATTAGTATTCATTCTGCTTACTCGATTATATTTGTGTAGTTGTTATTGTTTCCGCCAATCTCAACTAAGAACAGAACCATCTTGTAATTTCACGATCCTACACCCATGGCCAACGACCATGAACCGACGAGTACCGCTTAACCTGTACTACCCCCATGACCAACGACCATGAACTGACAAGTACTGGTATCGCCCCCATGGCCAACGACCATGAACCGACAACACCGCTTAACGCTACGGGGAGGTTGCATGGACCTCCCGAGTAACCGCCGTCACCCATCCCATTTGTACAACCGTTAACGAACCACAAAGGCTCTTATTAATGGGCATAACCTATAACTGACATCTTGTACAAGTAACACCTGTCCCCAAAGGAACCTTAACAAGCTGGTACACATTTCTGTAGGAAAACTGTTCTCTTTGTTTTCTTTCTAACAATGAAACGACTTCTTTAAAACCTTTTTATACCTTCTTTCTTTTGAAAACTATCTTTGCATCATTAATCACTGTCTTGAACATATCTTTTGACTTTGTTTATATATATGCCAATATAATAAATGCTTTCCGAAAAGATCTTTACTTTGCTAAGACATCACTTAAACGTATATAATGTCTTTGTTTGTATAAAAAAATATAGTAAACTCTTGCCAAAAAATATACCTTTACTTTACTTAAAATGTATTTTTGCCTCTTTTAAACTTTCCTCTAATACATAACTTTCACATTTGTTTATTAAATTAACATATAATAAACGCTTTCCACTAAGTATGCACACCACCCCTAAAGCAAGGAAAAAGGGGATTAGAACTCACCTAGTACACGTTCTACTACGGAAACTAATAAGCTTTGGGCTACACAAGTAATACGTGATCTGTAAGAATACAATACGTGAAATTGGTTAAACTTTGCTAGCGTCGCCTATCAGTGTCGTCGGGACATGATCAATGTTGTTGGGCTTAGTTTCGCTAGTAACTGATCAGTGTCGCCAGGCCAGTGTCGCTTAGGTACACTCACAGCGTCGCTAGAACTTGCGATCTGGACTTGTGTCGTGGAACTCAACTGTCGCCCACCGTAATGTTACCAAATGTTTTTGGCGACACACCTACTATCGCCAGGGAATGACACGTGTCCAATCATTGGATTCCTTGGGCACAACGCCGTCACCCCAACCTCATCCCCGTCAAGTGTTGCCACTTGAAGGTGGCGACACTAACAGTGTCGCCTGATGAACACCATCTCCAAACAAGCCCGTTTTTCACACATATTCGTAACTTTTTACGTCCAAAATGTTTGTTTAACTTCCATAATCATAGATCTGGGCTTTATACCCCTTATTACACGTAAAAATCCTTACATTGAGATGAAAACCCTAGTTTTACCCCAAAAATCCATTTAAAGTTAAAACAAAGATTTCAAGTTGGATCCCTGCCTCAAAGATGTCGTTTCTTGGTGTTTTCTTGCTCTAAATCAGTGGAGAAGAAGCTTGTGACCGATCTTGAAGCTAAAAAAATGAGCTCTTTCACTTTCTCTCTCTAGGATTCTCTCCCTCTCTCTCTAAACGGTTTTGTGTGAAATGTTGGAATGGGGGCTGATCATGGCATATGCCTTAGGGTTAAGGGAAACCCCTTGGGCCAAGCCCACCCCTACAACCCATAAGTGTTAGGTTTTCGGGATGTTACACTAACTTCTTGAGTGAGGTTAGCCTCTTGGTTCTTGTCGTTATCTTGAATCCTCACATTCCACTTAGTGCACTCATATCCAAAGTGACCATGTTCGCCACATTTAAAACACCTGAAGTTACTCTTATCTCTAGATCCACGCCTCTTCCAAAACCACCACCACAACCCTGATTTCCTTCATGACTACTTGCACATGTCAGAAGCAATTTACTCCGATCATTATCTTCACGTTTATCAAAACTCTTCAACCTTTCTTCAAACGCTTTCATTCTACCTACTCCATCTTCAAAAAACATCTTCTCGATGTCAGAATATTGTTCCACTAAGGCTATGAATGGTAAGAACTTCCTTGGTGCTGAATTCAACAACTTCCTTACTATCACCCTATCCTTCAGAACACAAGCAAGAGATCTAAACTTGGCTCTTACCCCACTTAACTTCCCTACAAACATATCTACCATCTCATTCTCCTTCATCTTCATGGCTTCTAGTTCAGCCCTCAAAGTCTGCAAGCGTGACTTCTGAACCATATCTGCTCCTAGATGTAGGATCTTAATCGAATCCCACACCTCGTTTGCGGTTTGGCACTTAGCCACCTTCATCAAGATATCTTCAGGCAATGTCTAAAAAATCATTGCCTTTGTAGTAGCCACGTTCTTTTCTTCCACTTGTGTACCTACTGCTACAATTACCACCTCCCAAAGGCCATAAGCCCTCAAGATGTGCTCCATCATAATCGACCATGTGGTGTAGTTCGATTCAGTTAACTTCGGGTATTGAAGTGACACATTCCCCTGCTCACGTATTGGACCCAAAGCTTGGTTTGGATATGCCGTTCCTTCTTTCTTACTTTATATTCTTTCTTCAAGATCTGGCTCTTAACTGCTGATGTGCGTGAACTATATATATTTTTAATAGAGATTTTCACACAAATATGAGTTTTAAAATGGTTTTCACGTAAACTAGACTACACACACAAAGACAAGTGTACATGTCGAGTGGTAATATAGAGTTGATAAGAACCGAGTGTCAATCCGTGGATACGATTTCACTACTTGATCTTCGTGATTAATTAAGCCGAGTAAATTGAAATGATTCTTTGTTTTTGGTTTTGGAAACTTATCTTGAGTGATAATAATTAGCAATTTAAAACACGTAATTAAAATGTTTGAAATAACAAGATGAAGGAAACTATCATCCTAGTTTAGAATCCACTTTACTAATTACGGTGAAACATATGCATGACCATTTTATGATTATGTTAATGTTCGTTTTAAGAGGTTGAATTAGATTCCCGTCAAGGTCACTAACTCCATAGCTATTTGGAAAGACAATTACGAATAATTTACATAATATCTACCTCAAGCTAGTTTAAATAGGTAAAGATTATATATTCTCTTGATTTATGAACCCCTAAGATAAATTCATGCAAATTATAAGCTCGAGTCATCAATACTTTAATAAACATAAACTTTGTCATAGAAAATTCATAACAATTACCAGTCTTTCCAAACATGAGTAGAAAGGGATGCATGCTTAAATGTTGATTAAATTAATTATAATTTCAAAGATCATTACTAATACTTAGCCATGGAATTAAATGTAGAAACAAAAATTCATGAATAAATGCTAATTTCATAAGTTTTCCAACATGATAGATTTCACATTTACAAATCAATAATTATTTGCCTCAAACATTCAAGCATGCAATTTCCATCAAGAGATTATCATAACATTACCATAACATTAACATAATACTTTCCAAGATTCATAAGTTCAACATAAATTAGTAAAGATTCATCAAAACTAGGATGATAAAGGAGTTTAGCTCAAAATGAGTTTGCATATTACAACAAAGTAGCAAGAACACATGCAATTCATGATAAAATCAAAATGATCTCACCAAAAGTTCAACTTAGGATGGTGTGGTCATGCTAGAACTTCTTCTTGAAGATAAATGGACCTTCCAAGACCTCCAAATGCTCTCCAAAGTCTGGTTCCTGAGAGTAAACAGTGGGTAATTCCTCTCAAGAACCCATGCCTCAAATGAACAAGTTGATGGCCTTTTATAGGTTGTCTAGGAAGTTAAGCAAGACCCGTGCTCAGTGGAGCACGACCCCGTGCTGGGACCAGTTCGTACCCACTAACTTTTGTCATGAACATATTGCAGGAAATGTCGACACGGGGGTGTGCCTAGTGAGGCATGGCCTCGTGCTTCATGGGACACGGCCCCGTGCTGGGACCAGGTCATGCCCGCTAAATTTTTTTGCGAACATACTACATGAAATGTTGGCATGGGGGCGTGCCTAGTGAGGCACGACCCCGTGCTTCATGGGACACGGCCCCGTGCTCGATGAGACTTCGAAAAAGCTGATTTCTGAACGCGTGGAAGGAAGCACGTCCCCGTGCCTAGTTGAGCATGGCCCGTTATTCACCATAGATTCCATCTACATGTAGAGGACTGAAAATAGGATATGTGGGCGAAAAAGGGGCTCAATTCCAAGTTGTACCGAAGCGGGAAAATGAAAAACAAGTTCTGATTGTCGCAGGGTCGTGCCTCTTCATTCTTTGTTTATTTCTTTCACTTTTTCTTCGTTTTGTTCTTCCAGAAGGTTAATGGCCTACAAATTCAAATATGAACTAATTAAGTAATGATTCATATAAGTTTACATAAAAATGGCCAAAATCGGGAATCAATTGATGTAAAATATATGACTAATTTAGTACACATCAACTGCGTTCTTTCTTTCTTTCTTCAAGAACTGGATCTTGACTGTCTTTTACCTACTTTATTCACTTACGTTCTTCAATAACTGGATCTTTGAACTCAAAGCATGGATTTTTACATGTTAAATGGTGAAATAAGCTTAGATCTAGCTTCATGGATGTTAAACAAATGATTTGAATGTAAAAAGTTGGAAACTTGGGTTGAAAACGGGTTTATTAATGAAGATCTTCATGGGGCGACACTAATAGTGTCGCCATATTCATCAGACAACACTAATCGGGGAAGACGACCCAGAAGTGGCGTCGTCCACCGGGACACGTGTCATTCCATAGGCGACACTAACAGTGTCGCCATGCACCTGAACGACACTAAAAGTAATGATATTAATGATAACGACATTAAGTCTAGAATGAAAGTTATGGCGACACTGTCACCAGGCAACACTATCACCAGGCGACACTGTCACCAGGTGACACTGTCTGACGACATTGAGTGTTTGAACGATAATATTTCTCCAACGACACTAGTCTAGGTGACACTAGCAAATGTTAATTGTTTTTCACTCTTTGATTTACTACAAATTCTAGCATCCCACCTAGCCCGAACAGTTATGGAACTGTATAGTAAGATCAGAATTGGTGAGTTCCTATTGCCCATTTTCCCTTTAAAGTTTTGGGCTGAAGTGCATGCTTATGAATGAAAAGAAAGAATAACGTTTTATCAAACGTTTATGACAATTATGTGTTATTAACTTATGTTATAATATATACAAATGTTTATAAACGTGTTAATGTAGTTAATTGTTTGGTAGCATGTATATATATATATATATATATATATATATATATATGTGTGTGTGTGTGTGTGTGTGTGTGGCTATTTGTGCATGTTTCCCCGGGGCGAAAGAATGAATAGAAAGTCTTGTGCAAGCAACGGTGGAGACTTATCTTCGGACAAGCAAACATAGGAGTCTTATCTTTGTGATAAGCAACAAAGGAGTCTTGTTCACAAGCAACATAGGAGTCTTGCATTCATGCAAGCACAATGTTCCAAGCCTACGGGACTTGGGATGGTTAAGACGGAATGTTATCATTCGAGTGTTAGTCACTTAATGATAAGAATGTGAATGGAAGAATGAATCAATGAACGAGCGAATGTACGAATGAAGGAATGAATGTAAAGGCTAGAATGAATATTAATTGTAAATGTGAATGTTTTGAAAAGAAAGCTAGCACGAATGTTTCTAAAAGGTTTAATGAATGAATGGATTCCTTTTTGGGAATTAGAATGTTTGAAAGGAAAGAAAATGTTTTGAACGAACAAGCTTTTATTAACTATATATTCAAGCTGTTTTGAAAGGAAACGATGAAATGTTTAATTACTAAAGTAAAATAGAACTCATTCAGTATATCTGAATTTAGCATGCACCTCGGGTAAATGAAGGAAGAGAACGAATGGAGCCGCGAGGGCTCGGGATACATGGACTTTGATGGCTGGTCATCGATGAAGATTGGCATTCCTAATTGTAATGAACAATTTATGTTATTAATTTGTATGGATGATTGTAATGTTTAAGACTTACGCTGTCATCGTTGTCTGATTATGAAATGATTCGAGGTTTAAGAACTATGTTTTACTGTTTTGTGCCAACTATGAGAGGTTCCCTGTTTGGTTCCTTTCATGCCACCTCCTTTGAAAAAGAAGTTGATGCAGAGTTGTGATGTGTCGTGTTTAGTATATAGAAAATATATTATATAATAATATATTTAAGGATATCGGTTTCACGAGATCAGGTTTTAAATTTATAATTAAAATGATAAATACTCAAACTTAAAACACACACAATAGGCAAGTGTACCTATCGCAGCGTAATATAATTTAGGTAAAAACAAGTATCGAACCAATGGACACGGTCTAGTTCCAATACTCAACTTTTGTTACCGTTTAGACGGTATAATTATTGAGTGGGTTTTGTGTGCTTGTGAAGCAAAAAAGTAAATGACAGAAAAGTAAATAACGGTAAAGTAAATGACAGAAAAGTAAAAACGTGCATGATGTGTGTAACATGAATGTAAATAACAGAATAGTAAATAGCAGGAAAGTAAATATCTCGGAAATGATCAGGTCATGAAGAGTATTGCTTTGGGCTTCGAGTCCTCTTGGTATATGATAATGTTAAGTTGACTAATCCAGTGGCATGACTACTACAAACATATGACCCGGGTCACCGCTAGAGCCTCGTCCTCATGAAATTTGGTTAACGGATTATATTCTTTAATAATAAAACGGTAGGACTCCCAACTAGGGACATCGTTACCCTTAACTCTTTGGTGTTATCTCCGAGTTGGTTTAGGACATCAAACTTAAGTGCTTAGTTATTATTATTAAAAGAGTGATTACACTTTGTTCACCGAAAGGCGGTGTAACAATGGGACCATGTATAAAGACGTACCGTTCCCAACATGAGTTCACAAAGTCTTGGCTTATCAAGATACACTTGTATAAAGACGTACAAGCATCAAGAGAAGTTTGATTAAAAAGGTTTTATGGTCTTACGCTTAAAAATCAAGAACAATCACAAGTGTAAAGACAAGTTTAGAAAATAATAAAAAGCCCACCTAGAAGGTGGTTTTAAGAACGAATAGTTAAAGACATAAACATACCACTAGATTAATACGTTAAACATTAACATACACCAAACTTCATCTTCACCCTAGCAATACAAAGAGTTTAGCCACGAATGGCCATACTAACTAGCGTAATGTTGAGTTTCGTAGGCTCCCCTATTGCGGAACGAAGAGGAGGAGCCTTTCTACTCTAACTACAAAATACTCTCTTTGGAATAGTGTCTTGGGGTATGGAAAGGTGTGTTGAATGAAGAACTCAAGCCATCTATTTATAGGCCTCAAAATGAGTAATGCACGACCGTGCATTGGATTGCACGGGCGTGCAAACACCCCGGGAATCAAACAGGGTACACACGACGGTGTACCAGAGCCTTAGGGAGCAATAATGGGATTGCACGACTGTGTAATGGGATGCACGGTCGTGCATCCCCTTCCTGCTTCCCTGTTTTGTCTTTTAGCTGTTGTTTGACTTGTTGTTGACCTAGTTTGACTTCTTGAGGGTCAAAGCTCGGGTTTGGTCCTCCAAAAGATTGATTTCTTGATGTTTTTGAGTGGCTTTAGCTTTGTTTACTTCGGGACGCCGAATAACTTACAATTATGAAATATTAACGCTTTAAGTATCAATTGCAAGGTTATTAAATAATTAGTACCATAATATGGGGATTATTATGCATGCAAAACATGTATAATTTTGGGCATATCATAATACCCCATACTTAAACTTTACTTGTCTTCAAGCAAACTCATGCATGATCAGACCATAACTAAAAACTTTACAAAAGGTAATAGAGCTCCAAGTAGTTGGAAACTCCCGGATAACTCATGAGTCGCTTTATTCTATTTTTGAAATTTTCTATTTTAGGGTGGTGGAATTCATGACAAGCCTACTAGAACTTCAATTATGCATAATCTATCACTCCTCACAATGTTCACTCAACTCTAGGGTTATATATATGTAGATAATGTAAGTTAAGTGGAACACTCTAGTTCAAATCGAATTATGGAATGGTCATAAGCTTGTATGCAAATCAAGTCTCCACCAACTAACTAAGTAGTATGCATGAATTAAGAGGACTTTAAAAGGGTTGTAATGTGGCTAAAAGAAAAATAAAGGGTGAAAATGAAAATATTTTTGGAATTTTAGGGATTTAAAAGGGTTTTGTAGACTGCAGCTAACGTGGAACACACAGCTACGGCTTCATGGCTTAAGATGGAAAATACTAGCGGGACCCTCTACAGTACTCAGATAACGAGGGTATAACTAATCTGAGGGCTCGTTTATGGTCAGACTGCCAAGACCAAGATCTCTTATCTTTCTCAACTCTTCTCTCACTGCGTAGTACACATTACTGCCTTTTCGTATGGTTCTTTCGGCTTGTAGCCTAACAACTCCTACTTTGATCAGATGCGTATACTCATGTTGGGAATAAGTTTGATTCTTGCTACGCTTTCCATCGTGGCTCCAGTTTCCACACATCACACATTTGTCGTATCTTTTGGCTTTTCTTTTCAAGCAAACTCATGCATGGCGACACTTTTTGACAGGCCGTAGAACGGTGGCAATTGTTCTTGCTTGCGCCACTATTTTCTTTCATCACTTGTTGCTTTGAAAATCTTCTCTCGGAGTTCGGGTGGTAATTCAGGTTTTCTGAAATGAATACAGGAAAGCAAATTGAAATCAAAAGAATGCATGTCCAGCTCTTTAAGGTCTAACCGTTAAAAGACCAACTTCTCTCTTTCTTTTTCTTTTCATTTTTCTTTTTTTTTCTTTTCTTTTCTTATCATCAAGACTAATTTTTTAATAATTCTTTTTCCTCAATTTCCTTGAAATAAATTTTCCATATCTTTCTTGTAGATCTTTCGACTGTTTCTTCCTATTACATCCACTTTCTTCTTGTATATTCCAATTCTTTTGAGTGAAACTGATTGTTTTCAAATTGCCTCAATGGTTGTAAACGACATAAGATAGTCTAACATTTTTCCATCTTGAAGACAATTAGCCAATAACCGGTGTTTGTGAAAAGTTGGTTTGGTGATAATTGTGGGTGGTAGAAAAAAAAGGCTAAGGCTCAAAGGGCTAACTAGGCGGATATTGTTTTTGGGATTTTGGGTTTAAGGATAATATATAAGGGTAATAAAGTCCTAGGTGCCTCAATCATTTTCATACTTCTACTAGTTAATGGTCTTGATATGTATAAGTCATACAAGTTCTAATTATGCATAAAATTCGATCAAAAAATACTCAATATAGGAAATGAAAGAGCATGCAAAAAATAATGTTAATAATGCTCGTGAAAAGGCTCAGATCATTCTCACATGGAAACAGATGGGATAGGGTTTAGTGATTTGTTATGAATATTATCCATTTGTTTCTACTTGTCATGTATTCATTTTATTTAATTAAGTGCGAACTCAAAGAGATTTTGGTTTTAGGGTTTAAAATTTTTGAAAATTTTTCGGGTTTTACGAAAAGTAGGTTTTAGTCAAATGGGTAGAAAATCATAAGTTTAGTTTTACTACTTTGAGGTTACAAGTAGTCCTGAATCTCTAATTCCCCACCCTACACTTAAAACTGTGCATTGCCCTCAATGTACAAATGCATGTAATGAAATGTTATGCAGGAATTTAAATGCATGAAGTTTTAAGGGAAAAGAAACTGGTACTCCCCCGGTCAATTCGGTGTATAACCTAAGGTCAAAACTTGTTGTTGTAGTCAACACTTTGCTTTAAAGACTTCATCGAATTTCCAGAAATTTGATGTGTATTCCGGCGTTCCATCTTGTAGAGATGGAGTGTAACTCCTCAAAGAAGTAGAGAAACTACCTGGTGATGTTATGCTACTAGACAAATAAAGAAAAACATAAAAACAGAAACGGAAATAACATGTAGTAGTTAAGCTACTAAGTTCCTAGTATCGAGAAGGCATACCTAGGGGCTGAAGTATGAGAAACTTAAATATGGAAAACCAAACCTGAGGTCCGCGTGTTCTGCCGTATGCACCAACTTCTCAATTTATTCATGATTATTGAGTTGCCTCCCGGAAGCGCCACGTTTATTTAAGGGTCGTTGGCCGGACCCCGTACGTGCTTCATCAATCTTTCTCTTCTAGTGGAACCTCTTCCACTATTTTACCAATTGGTCCTTCGAGGTAGCTTTTCACCTGATGACCTTTAACTTTGAAGGTTGTCCCATTTGTTTGTTCTAGTTCCAATGTTCCATATTTAGATCGTAATTTCCCTGGAAATAATTGCAGCCTTGAATTGTAAAGTAAAATCTTTTCTCCTTCTTGGAAATCCCCTTTTCTTAACTTCCTATCATGAATTTTTTTACTCTGTCTTTGTATATTGTTGAATTCATGTATGCTTGATTTCGAAGTTCTTCTAATCCATGAATTTGTAGGAGGCGATGCTCCCATGTACTAGATATATCTAGATTTACGGCCTTAAGTGGCCATTATGCTTTGTGCTCAATTTCTATTGGGAGATGACATGCTTCTCCATAGACCATTCAGTAGGGAGTGATTCCAATAGATGTTTTGTAAGCTGTGCGCAAGGCCCATAATCCATCTTCTAGTTTATCGGACCAGTCCTTCCGATTAGGACTCACTACTTTTTCCAGGATGCGTTTGATAGCTCTATTGGTAACTTATACTTGTCCATTTGCTTGGGGATGGTATGGTGTAGACAGTTGTGAGTGCAACCATATCGTTTGAGTATCCTTTCCAACTATGAATTACAAAATTGTGTTCCCCTGTCGCTGATCAAGGCTTTTGGTGTACCAAATCGGGTGAATAGTCCTTTGAGGAACTGGATGATGACCCTTGCGTCATTTATCGGTAAAGCTTGTGGCTTAAACCATTTTGATACATAGTCTACTGCTACCAGAACGTATTGATTTCCTTGAGATGGGGGAAATGGCCCGACAAAGTCGATTCCCCATACGTCAAATATTTCACATACTTGGATGCTTGTTTGAGGCATTTCATCGCATTTTGAAACATTCCCTGTTCTTTGACAGGAGGCGCATGCGCTTATGAGCTTATGTGCGTCTTTGAAAACAGTCGGCCAAAAGAATCCGGCTTCAAAGACTTTTCTTGCAGTGTAATTAGCTCTATGGTGCCCTCCTTTTGGTCCTTCGTGACATTATCGCAGTATCTCACGCGCTTCTTTCCCGTGCATGCATCTTCGTACTATCTGGTCTATGCAGACGCGGAATAAATATGGATCTTCCCAGAAGTAATGCTTAATGTCTGCGAAGAATTTCTTTCTTTCTTGAAATGTCATCCCTTTCACTAGCACCCCACTTGCTAGGAAATTTGCAATGTCTGCGAACCATGGGTATTCATCGATGTCTTGTATGCGTAGTATGTACTCATGAGGGAAGCTATCATCTATGGCAATTTCTTGTCCCTTCTGAGTATTTTCAAGATGGGACAAATGATCTGCTGTGAAATTTTCTACGCCTTTCTTGTCTTTAATCTCGATGTCGAATTCTTGCAATAGGAGGATCCATCTAATTAACCTTAGTTTAGCATCCTGTTTATTAAAGAGATGTCTTAGAGCGGCATGATCGGTGTAGACAATAGTTTTTTATAACACTAGGTAAGAACGGAATTTACCGAAGGCAAAAACTATAGCAAGTAATTATATCTCAGTAGTGGTGTAATTTTCTTGAGCGTCGTTTAAGGTTTTACTTGCATAGTGGATCAGATCCGAAATGCTTCTCTTTTCGTTGTCCTAAAACTGCTCCTACTGCATAGTCACTTGCATCACACATGAGCTCGAACGATTTTGTCCAATAAGGTGCCATCATGAGAGGTGCATCAACGAGTTTCTTTTTAAGGATTTCGAATGCTTTCAAACAACTGTCAGAGAATAAAAAGGGTTAATCCTTTTCTAATAGTTGTGTTCTGGCAATTGATGAAAAATCCTTTATGAACCTTTTGTAGAATTCGGCATGACCGATGAAACTTCTAATACCTTTTACTGAATTTGGCGATGGAAGCATATATATAGTTTCTACTTTGGCTGTGTCAACCTCAATGCCGTTCTTCGAAATCTTGTGTCCTAATACTATTCCTTCTTGAACCATAAAATGGCATTTCTCCCAGATTAGCGCTAGATTTGATTCTTCGCATCTTGCCAACATATTTTTGAGGTTCTGCAAGCAATGGCCAAAGGAATTTCCAAAAACGGAGAAGTCATCCATGAATACCTCCATTGATTCCTCAATCATATCGTGGAATATAGCGATCATGCAGCGCTGGAAAGTTGCGGGCGCATTGCATAGCCCAAATAGCATACGTCTGTAGGCAAAAGTGCCGTATGGTTAAGTGAACGTAGTTTTCTCTTGGTCCTCGGGAGTGATAGGGATGTGAAAGTATCCCGAGAATGCATCGAGAAAACAGTAGAACAAGTTTCCGGATAGTCGCTCCAACATTTGATCTATGAAGGGTAGCGGAAAATGATCTTTTCGCGTAGCTTCATTTAATTTACGGTAATCAATACACACCCGCCATCCAGTGACCGTGCGGGTTGGTATTAACTCATTTTTCTTGTTCGTGATTACCGTCATCCCTCCTTTTTTTGGTACCACTTGAACCGGACTGACCCATGCGGAATCTGAAATAGGATAGATTACCCCTGCATCCAATAACTTAATAACTTCATTTTTTACTAGCTCCTGCATCTTAGGGTTCAGTCATCTCTGGTGTTGCACGCTTGGTTTGTAGTTGTCTTCCATGAGTATTTTATGCATGCAAAATGAGGGACTAATCCCTTGAAGGTCCATTAGCTTCCATGCTATCGCTTTCTTATGTCTTTTCAATACTTCCAGTAGTGTATATTTCTCGTTATTTCCTAACTTGGCAGAGATAATAACTAGGAGTTTAGAGTCTTCATCCATGAATGCATACGATAGGTTAGGCGGGAGCTCCTTCAGTTCTAGTGTAGGTGGCTCTTCTATGGAGGGTTTTGTTTTCTCACTTTCGGCTCGATCCTCCAGCCCCTCAATGCTCATTGTCTCATCATCATGGTTAGTGTGTTTTATCATGAACCCTTCACAAACTAGATATTCCTCTTGGTCATCAGCTGACCATTCTTCTTCTTCTTTTCCCAAGACGTCATGCATGTAATACCCTACAAGGTAGTCAAAATCGTCAAAGAGAAAAACGAGATCGTCGTGACTGCTTGGCAGCTGCATAGCTTTCTTAAGATCGAATGTGATTCATTCCTGCTGAATGCTTAATGCCAGTCTCCCCCCAGATGTCAATAAGAGCAAAAGCCGTGTTCACAAACGGCCTTCCTAATATAAGAGGACTGCTCGTTCCTCCTTTTTTGTCTACCACCACAAAATCCATGGGGAAGACGAATTCATTAATCTTTATCAGCACGTCTTCAGCTATTCCTTTCGGATAACGAACCATCCTATTGGTTAGGCATAGTTCTAGTTTTATGGGTTGGAGTTTCTTAAGATTCATTTTATCAAAGATAGCGCCTGGTAAAATATTTACGCTGATATGTAGGTCAGCAATAGCATTACCTTGAATTGAGTCGCTTATAAGACATGAGATTATGAATCGTCGAGAGGCTTCTTTCCTTTCATGATAACCGAGCATTCCTCGTTCAACGAAATTTTTGGCTGTTCCTCCATTTTTTTTCTCTGTTAGTCAGCATATCCTTGATGAACTTCGCATGAGCTGGCATCTTATAGAGGAACAGTTCATAAGTGTTGGAGCATATTCTGGTGACAACGAGCTTGAAGATTCTATGTCTTAGTCTTAGAGTCTTTGACTTGTAATCTGATAGAATTGTTAGCAACAGTTAAGGGGGAGTCTGTTAGAGAATGTTTTGTAATGTTTTAGTTAAGTTATGTAATAGGCGAACTTAACAAGTTTGCCTAGGCCTAGTTTAGGTGAACTTGTTAAGTTCGCCTGCATGGCTAAAGGTGTCTATAAATAGCAGTTTACATGTTAGTTTATAAAAGGCTTTTTGCAATTTGTACTCAAGTTCTGTAAACTCTGTGTTTGGTGGAAATCAAAGAGAAGATTATTTACATTGTGTATTGATCGTTATATTTGTGATTGTCTCGTATACATAGTCATGCATACGGTTAGATTCCGTAATCCGTATGTTTGATATGTCACGTCTCGAGTTAGATCCGTAGAAGACCCGAGTAGACCTACATGTGGTATCAGAGCTATTGCTCTTGATTAGCAGAAGATTCGTGGTGTTTTTATGTACAATCAACATCAAATTTCATTGATTTTGAAGAGTTTTTCATCTTTTTCGTGTTCTTGACAAAAATGGAGAAATTTTGATCATTTCGGATTGATTTTGGATTCGTTTGAGGAATTTGATCTGATAGAAGTGTTCCTAATCAGTTCCTACATATTCCTACGGTTCAGATTTGTCCAATTTGACCATATACATCAGAAATCATGATTTTCAGAGGTCTGAGTTTGTGTTTTTTGTTTTTCTTAATATTCAGCTGTTTCAGGCGAACTTGATCATTCAGTTACAGGAGAACTTACCAAGTTCGCTTAGGAAGTTTCAGACGAATTTAATCAGGCGAACTAACTAAGTTCGCTTGAGAAGAAGAAGAAAAAAAAAGTATTCGGAGACATTTATATGCTTATTTTGAACTTATTTTGGCGGGAACATTCTTCTTGTCCAAATTTTTTAGGAGACATTTATATGCTTATTTTAAATCATTTTTGAGAATATTGAAATTTTTTAAATTTTCTAAAAAGAGTAATTTGGCGGGAAATGTTTTTTAGACATTTTCACAAGATTCTCAAGATGTCAACTTTTTCTGATAATACTGAGATTGGAACAAAGCCACCGAGGCTTTTGTATATATCAGATTACTCTAGCTGGAAAGTCCGGTTTAAACAGTTCGTGTCAGACACTGATGAAAGTGGATACCCATCTTGGAAGGATATGTGCATCCTACTTATTCGTTCATGGGTTAAAATGCTCCTTTACCATTGACAGCTCTTACTAAAGTACAAAAGTAGAAGTATGATCAAGAGATCAAGACGCGTGCAACTCTACAAATGGCTTTACCAAAAGAAATCAATAATAGTTTCGGGAAGTGTCCAACTTCAAGAGATCTTTGGGAAGCATTGAAAAAAAGGATTTAAGTGAGAGTGTTCGTTCTAGTGAAAGTACTCAGTATAGTGAGAGTGATGTGGATACTGAAGAAAGCTTCCAGAAAGTTGAAAATGATTTGAGTGAATCAGAAATTGATGCAGAGCCTGTCAATGTTGATCAAAAGAGTGAAGCTGATGATGACGTATTCATGGCTCCTGGTACATCTTCTTCAGCAGTAACTGTCACACCCCGCCAGGGCGGAAACGCGAGGCGTAACATTCACTGGTTTCCAAAGC
Organism: Smallanthus sonchifolius; assembly: GCA_023525975.1. Lineage (NCBI taxonomy): Eukaryota > Viridiplantae > Streptophyta > Magnoliopsida > Asterales > Asteraceae > Smallanthus > Smallanthus sonchifolius. The sequence continues at coordinate 20,530,437 of CM042033.1, forward strand.
ATATGATTACCGCAAACACATACATATAATTGGATACATAATCGAGTTTAAAATATTTACATCTCAAAATATCAACTTGAGTTTACAAAAGTTTAAGATTTCGCAAATATGACTCAAGACCATGAGTTATACAAGATAAATCCTCCCAAAAGCCGTATCCACGTGCATGCATGTATCCTACATTACTAACCTGATGACCACGTTCAATTTCCTGAAAACATACTTAAAAATGTCAACACGAGGTTGGTGAGTTCACAAGTTATTATAAAGAGTTATCATAAACCCAATGTTTAAATCTGATCATTTTCCGATCAAAACTCTTTGTTAAACCTGATCACTTTAACCTGATCAGAACTCTTTTGTTAAACCTGATCACTTTAACCTGATCAGAACTCTTTTGTTAAACCTGATCACTTTAACCTGATCAGAACCCTTTTGTTAAACCTGATCACTTTACCCTGATCAGAACTCTTTTGTTTAAACTTGATCATTTTAACCTGATCAAAACCCTTTTGTTAAACCTGATCACTTTAACCTGATCAGAACCCTTTTGTTAAACCTGATCACTTTACCCTGATCAGAACTCTTTTGTTTAAACTTGATCATTTTAACCTGATCAAAACCCTTTTGCATGTATTACCAATGAATATGAATACAAATCCGATCTATTGACCCCATTTGTAAGCTTGCAAGGAATACAAAATAGTATGTAATGTACGAGACCGTAACCAAACCCCAACTTTCTGTGCCTCCCCTCGCCTTTCTGCGAGTAAGATTATATGCGGTCATTTGGACCCCTGGTTAGCGCGACTAACCATGACCGGGAGCGTCACCCCCAATAGTACTATTCATAAAATCCCGGGCTAAGTCAATAGCTAATGGTTACTAATTTATTCCGAGGACTTTAAGCGCTTTATTGTTCCCTCAATACATACATACGGTCAGATCATTAGTTTCATTCATTTACATACGAAAATTCTTTACAAGTATGTTTCCACCCCAAATCATTTCAAAAACTTAGAAAAAGGGGGGTTTAGTGAAACTCACCTCGACAGTATGAATGCTAGCAAATATTTGAATGACAGCAGATTCGCCTATCCGTATCCTAATTACACAAGGATAACATACACGTTAAGACTACCCGTCTTAAACGCAAGTTGTTCACCCGACTTAGCAGATCTGATTGCTTTTGTTTAAATATCTTTTTAGTTTTTCAACACTTGGTTCGTTATAAAATAGTTCTAAGTTACTGCCCCATGGGGCTGATGAACAGGTATCGAAACTTTCTTAGTTTCGGTTGAACAGAACAGATGTCGAAACTTCCTAGTTTCGATTGAGCAAAACAGGTATCGAAACTACCTAGTTTCGATTAAGTAATAGGTATCGAAACTACCTAGTTTCGATTGAGTAAACAGATATCGAAACTCCTAGTTTCGATTGAGTAAACAGGTATCGAAACTCCTAGTTTCGATTGAACAAACAGGTATCGAAACTCCTAGTTTCGATAGAACAACAGGTATCGAAACTCCTAGTTTCGATAGAACAACAGGTATCGAAACTCCTAGTTTCGATAGAACAACAGGTATCGAAACTCCTAGTTTCGATTGAACAACAGGTATCGAAACTCCTAGTTTCGATTGAACAACAGGTATCGAAACTCCTAGTTTCGATTGAACAACAGGTATCGAAACTATAGTTTCGATTACTGAACTTTTGACAGAATCAGTCCTGCATATTTTTATGTTTTAATCTTGAATTCGACACACTTTTCTTGTTATCTTTCTTGCGTTCAAATAAGTTGTATGTTTAGCTACGGTTTAAAGAAAATAATGTAGATAGTATTGAGTTTTTACCTCCAAACAGTGATGATGATTTTGAGAGAAACAGAGAAGTGGTCTTGAATCTTTTGCTAAACTTTCTTTAGAAACACTTGAAATTCTTCTTAAAACATCGAATTATGGTGGACTTTGCCTTAAAACTTGACTTCGAATTTAAGAGAATTGGGAAAATTTCCGTATGAAAATGAGAGATAAAAAGGAATTGTGAGAAAAATGATTGAGGTGGTATGGTTTTACTTGAATTTCGAAGGCATGAGGTATGGTCATTCTCTGAAGTTTGGTCGAGAAACTCAAGGATTTGAGGGGGGAAAAGACCCACTTGTTTCGATTACTGAGATTTTTGGGTTTAGGGTTAAATAACTCAAATAATTTGATTTAAGTGTAACTTAATATTATTTAGAGTTTTTAAAAGGTAAATTAATTCGGTTTAGATTTCTCACGGTATTATAATTTTTAACCAGTTTATGGCTCGTTGAAGAAATTATTGAAATCTTGGTTTGTATAATTCGTTGAGGTGATTATTTGTAGGTATGAGTACCTAAAGGTGGCGCTACCTAGTAACGTCTTCGAAAAGTCTATTATTTTACGTTTACGTATATTATATGATTTAGTCTTAGAAATAAATTATAGTTCAACGTAAATTTTGTGTAATATATATATATATATATATTTTTTCTGGTTATTTAATTTAACCACTAACGTTCGTCTTTAGTCGGGTTATACTGCTTACTTTTCCTAGTAATTTTTTAAGATTTACTAGACTTGGAATAACTCCTTTGCTAGACTTCTTGACTTTACTTAGTCAAAATAAAATATCAGGAAATAATAAATGTGAACGTGCATTTATGTAATATGGATATTGACCTGAAATGCTGGGTGTCACATTCTCCCCATGTTACAGAGAATTTCGTCCCGAAATTCAGTTCTTGTCATTCTGACTTGGAGTGTTTGTAAACAAGGACGGGTACTTGGATTTCATTTTATCTTCCCGCTCACACGTATACTCAGGGCCGCGCTTTGAATTCCAACGTACCTTGACCAGCTTAACACGGCTGCGCCTTGTTCTCTGAACCTTCCAATCTGTGACTTCCATAGGTTCCTCAATGAAGTGCAACTTGTCGTCTATGTGAATCTCATCAGGCGGTATAATTAATGTGTCGTCTGATAAGCACTTCTTGAGATTTGACACATGAAACGTATCATGTATATTGCTTAGTTCTTGTGGCAACTTGAGCTTGTAAGCTACAGGCCCAACCCTAGCCAATATTTCAAACGGTCCAACGTACCTAGGGTTAAGCTTGCCACGGTTGCCAAATCTTGCAACTCCTTTCCAAGGTGAGACCTTTAACATGACTTTGTCTCCCACTTGGAATTCTAAAGGTCTTCGTCTGTTATCCGCGTAACTCTTTTGTCTGTCACGGGCGGCCTTCAGACGATCCTTGATTTTGAAAATCTTGTCCGTGGTCTCTTGAATAACTTCAGGACCGGTTAAATGCTTGTCACCAACTTCTGCCCAACATAGCGGTGAACGACATTTTCGACCATACAAAGCCTCAAACGGAGCGGCTTTGATGCTGGTGTGGTAACTATTATTGTATGAAAACTCAGCTAGCGGCAAATGAGTATCCCAATTTCCACCGAAATCAATTGCACACGCACGTAACATATCCTCTAGAGTTTGAATGGTCCTTTCACTTTGACCATCTGTTTGTGGGTGATATGCCGTGCTCATGTCAAGACGTGTGCCCATGGCTTCTTGTAATGATTTCCAGATTCTAGACACGAATCTGCTGTCTCTATCGGAGATAATAGAAATTGGCACTCCATGCCTAGCCACAATTTCCTTGATATAAAGCCTTGCAAGTTTCTCGGTTTTATCCGTCTCTTTGATGGGTAGAAAATGAGCTGATTTCGTCAAACGATCGAAAATTACCCTTATAGTGTCATACCCGCTCGACGTCTTGGGTAACTTTGTAATGAAATCCATGGAAATCTGTTCCCATTTCCATTGAGGTATCTCGGGTTGTTGTAGCAATCCCGACGGTTTCTGATGTTCTGCCTTTACTTTTGAACATGTCAGGCATTTACTGACATAAATAGCAATTTCTCCTTTCATGTTCGGCCACCAGTAGAGTTCTTTCAGATCCTTATACATTTTATCCGAACCTGGGTGAATGGAGTACCTGGACTTGTGGGCTTCGTCCATAACCAACTCCCGTAAATTACCAAAACATGGCACCCAAATTCTATTTGAAAAGTATAAAGTATCATCTGATTTTGGCTCTAACTGTTTTATCATTCCTCGTAAAGCTTCATTCTGAATGTTTTCTTCTTTGATTGCTTCTTGCTGTGCCATCCGGATTTGAGTCGTGAGACTCGTATGAATTGTCAATTCTAGGGCACGAACACGGAGTGTTTTAACTCGTTCTTTACGACTCAAGGCATCTGCTACGACGTTTGCCTTGCCAGGGTGATACTTGATATCACAGTCGTAATCATTCAGTAGCTCTACCCAACGACGTTGCCTCATGTTGAGTTCTTTTTGATTAAAGATGTGCTGGAGACTCTTGTGGTCTGTAAAGATAGTACATTTTGTACCGTATAAGTAATGTCTCCAAATCTTGAGTGCAAACACGACAGCACCCAATTCCAGATCGTGAGTCGTATAATTTTTCTCATGTACTTTTAGCTGTCTAGATGCATACGCTATGACTTTTTCCCTCTGCATCAATACACATCCCAGGCCTTGGTGTGATGCGTCGCAGTACACGATGAAATTGTCAGTTCCTTCGGGAAGGGATAGGATTGGTGCACTGCAAAGTTTTTGCTTCAGCAATTGAAAAGCTGATTCTTGTTTATCAGTCCAATCAAATTTTTTGTCCTTCTGAGTTAACGTGGTCAAAGGCAAGGCTATCTTTGAAAAATTCTCGATAAATCGCCTGTAATATCCTGCTAAACCCAGAAATTGACGCACCTCAGTCGGAGTTCTTGGTGCTTCCCAGTTTTTGATAGCTTCAATCTTGGATGGATCCACATGGATACCCTTCTTATTGATGACATGTCCGAGAAAATGAACCTCTTGGATCCAAAACTCACACTTAGAGAATTTGGCATAAAGCTTCTCATTCCTGAGTAGTTCCAAGATTAATTTCAAATGATTTTCATGTTCCTCCTTGGTTCGTGAATATATCAATATGTCATCGATAAACACAATCACGAATTTATCCAAGTACGGCTTGCACACGCGGTTCATGAGATCCATGAAAACAGCCGGTGCATTAGTCAAACCAAATGGCATAACTTGGAACTCGTAGTGACCGTAACGAGTCCTAAAAGCCGTTTTTGGTATATCTTCTTTCTGAATTTTCAGTTGATGATACCCTGATCGTAGATCAATTTTAGAATAGAAACTGGAACCTTGAAGTTGATCAAACAAATCATCTATTCGAGGAAGAGGATACCGATTTTTGATTGTCAGTTTGTTCAATTCCCGGTAATCAATGTACATTCTAAAGGTTCCATCCTTTTTCTTTACAAACAGGACCGGAGCTCCCCATGGTGAGAAACTCGATCTTATGAAACCTTTGTCAAGTAATTCTTGTAGTTGGCTCGACAGTTCTTGCATCTCGGAAGGGGCTAGATGATACGGCGATCGTGCAACTGGTGCGGCTCCTGGTACTAGGTCGATCCGGAACTCGACTTGTCTTGATGGTGGTAATCCTAGTAAGTCCTCGGGAAATACCTCCGAGTAATCTCTGACGATTGGTATGTCCTCAAGTCGACGTTCTTCGGGTTTCTTCTCGACGATGTGAGCCAGGAATGCACAATAACCCTTGCGTAGATACTTATGAGCTTTCATGCAGTTTATCGTCTTCAACATCATTCTACACCTTTCGCCTTGAATTGAAAGAATTTCTCCGCTTGGTAGTGGGATACGTACAATCTTCTCGAAGCATACGATCTCGGCAAGATTCTTTGATAACCAATCCATGCCAATAACAATATCAAAACTCCCTAGCTCGACGGGTAGAAGGTCTATACTGAATGTATGGTTTTCTAAACATAAAGTACAACCCCTAATGACCTCTCCGGTTTCTATTAATTTCCCATTTGCTAATTCAATTGTATAACTTTGATCTAGTTTGCTGGCCTTAATACCGAGTAAGGATTTAAAATCATTCGACACAAAGCTCATATCCGCACCCGAATCAAAAAGTACAGAGGCATAGTGATTATTTATCGGGAACGTACCAGTGACGATGTTCGGGTCCTGGCGTGCGTCCCTTGTACCCATCATGAATGCCCTCCCTGGTGCCTGAGCGTTGTTCTGATTCTTCCACTTGGGACAATCCTTCTTGAAGTGTTTCAGGTCACCACATATGAAACATCCCGATTTAATTCTCCCCATTCGGTTGTTAGTTCGACAAGCTTGAGTGGTGTGACCAAACTTGTCACATTTTCCACACTTGATGCACACACCGGCATGATGATTTCCACACCTCTTACATCTCGGTAGGCCCCTATCATACTCCTTTCTTTCCACTGTGTTGACTGCAAAAGCCTTCATAGTTCCTTGTTTCTTAAACCCTTGCTTCTCAGACTTGTTACTTGAATTTCCCATCCACTTTCTTTTCTCCCCAGATCTACCTTCCTCGTTCTCCTTCCTCACAAACAATTCATTACGTACTGCATCATCCTTTAGTTTGAATGCTAAAGTTATAGCACTCTTGGCATCTATTGGATTAGATGATGTTACCATGCTACGAATTTGAGGCGCAAGGCCCCACAGATACCTCTCAACACGCTTATGTTCTGGTGTGACCATATGCGGTACTAGAATCGCCAATTCATTGAAACGGTCGGTGTATCCCGCTACATCATCTCCTATCATCTGTAGGTTCCACATCTCAGTTTCAATCTTTTGCAATTCGTTTCGAGGACAGTATTCCTCAATCATCATGTTCTTCAAGTCTTCCCAAGACAATTGATATGCTGTCTCTCTCCCCAAAGTCTTCATTTGAGTATTCCATCAGGTTAAAGCTTTATCAGTGAGCGTGCATGTAGAATACTTCACCATGCAATCAGCAGTGCATTCACTGATATCAATCACCGACTCCGTCTTTTCTATCCATCTCATTAGTCCTACTGCACCCTCGGTGCCATTAAAACTGCGGGGTTTGCAGGATAGGAAGGCCTTGTAGGTGCACTTCCTATTTGGAGCATCTGTAGAATCACAAGTCATAATGTCATTAATTCGGATCATGACTATGTGTTATGGCTTATTTATTTTTATTACCTCCGGAACCTCCGGAACCTCCTGCTGTACCGCTACCTCCTGCGGTACCGCTACCTCCTGCACCTCCTCCGCCGGTACCGCTGTCGTTTCCTCCACCACTATTTCGGTTTGCTTCATACTGCTCCATGGCGGCAGCTACTCGCTGTGCTATGAGTTGTTCCATGTTTGGGGAAATTGTCTCGTTGTTGCCACCAGTAGTGTCACGGGGCGTCCTTCGCTTAGGTGCCATGACGTTCTTTCTAACATATCAATTAAAAAGAAACAACATTATATAATAATAATGATAGATCGTGACATAAGGATACAACAACATCAGACGCAATCAACCATCATCACAACATAAACCATCACATACATAGTTAAAACATACATAGTACATTGTTCCAAAAGACAAGGATACAAAAGGGATGGGTTCTCATGACCACATCAGTACCAAAGTTTTTAACTACATAATGTGCTATGGGCACAACCCGCCCATAATAGGTTTAAAAGAAGAAGTGGGAGTACAACCCAATCATCATGGCAAGTCCCGCCATGACAAAGCTAGCCCTAGCCACAAACTCTGCAGCCAAAGTCCTTTCTTCCAACGCCTCCACCATGTCTCGGACCGTGAGAGTGAACTGCCAGTCCATATCAGCTCTCAACTCGAGGTAGTCAGTGGCACCCTGTATGTCTCGGGTGCTATCCTCCAGAGTCTGTACTCGAGATCCGAGCCCTTGACGTAAGCGCATGGTTGCATCCCCATGTGCCCGAATATCATCTAGGAGATCATCAAGACGTTCTTCGTGCGTATGAACACGTGCTACTAATGTAGGCACTGTGAGCTCCATGGCTTCCCAGTGTGGGGTAAGGGTGTTGGGGAGTTGGAGGACTCTCCGAGCTCAAAGGTAGAGGGAATGCTCTCCATCTCCCTCCATCGTTCCAGGGTACGGGACATCCAATGGATAGTCCCCACCGTAGGGTGGTAACAGGGTCGTTGCCTAGGTGGTTCCTCATCAGTCTCCAAGTTTTTCGGGTCACGGGCTGCCAGGGTTCTCTTGCGTGGAAATCGAACCTTCTTCCTAGCACTCTTTACCATAACTGGTCCTCCGCTTTTCTTTCGGTAGACGATAGGCGGTTCTCCAAGGGCAACATTGGGTGGTGTCAAGCTACAACTTGTACTCGATTTTTGGGGCGTGTGGCGGAAAGTTCCTCGTTGGATTCAGGGTCAGAGATGGGGTCAGAGTGTGAATGTGACGACATGCTTGTGACTACAATATCCACATGACATGATGACTGGTTATGCAATGCTTATGCAATGAAAACGTTTTAGTGAGTCATTCAAATTATAGACTAGGTTCCATTTTTAGACACCTAGTTCGCTATAATCAATGGCTCTGATACCAAGTTCTGTCACACCCCGCCAGGGCGGAAACGCGAGGCGGAACATTCACTGGTTTCCAAAGCATATGATTACCGCAAACACATACATGTAATTGGATACATAATCGAGTTTAAAATATTTACATCACAAAATATCAACTTGAGTTTACAAAAGTTTAAGATTTCGCAAATATGACTCAAGACCATGAGTTATACAAGAGAAATCCTCCCAAAAGCCGTATCCACGTGCATGCATGTATCCTACATTGCTAACCTGATGACCACGTTCAATTTCCTGAAAACATACTTAAAAATGTCAACACGAGGTTGGTGAGTTCACAAGTTATTATAAAGAGTTATCATAAACCCAATGTTTAAATCTGATCATTTTCCGATCAAAACTCTTTGTTAAACCCGATCACTTTAACCTGATCAGAACTCTTTTGTTAAACCTGATCACTTTAACCTGATCAGAACCCTTTTGTTAAATCTGATCACTTTACCCTGATCAGAACTCTTTTGTTTAAACTTGATCATTTTAACCTGATCAAAACCCTTTTGTTAAACCTGATCACTTTAACCTGATCAGAACCCTTTTGTTAAACCTGATCACTTTACCCTGATCAGAACTCTTTTGTTTAAACTTGATCATTTTAACCTGATCAAAACCCTTTTGCATGTATTACCAATGAATATGAATACAAATCCGATCTATTGACCCCATTTGTAAGGTTGCAAGGAATACAAAATAGTATGTAATGTACGAGACCGTAACCAAACCCCAACTTTCTGTGCCTCCCCTCGCCTTTCTGCGAGTAAGATTATATGCGGTCATTTGGACCCCTGGTTAGCGCGACTAACCATGACCGGGAGCGTCACCCCCAATAGTACTATTCATAAAATCCCGGGCTAAGTCCATAGCTAATGGTTACTAATTTATTCTGAGGACTTTAAGTGCTTTATTGTTCCCTCAATACATACATACGGTCAGATCATTAGTTTCATTCATTTACATACGAAAATTCTTTACAAGTATGTTTCCACCCCAAATCATTTCAAAAACTTAGAAAAAGGGGGGTTTAGTGAAACTCACCTCGACAGTATGAATGCTAGCAAATATTTGAATGACAACAGATTCGCCTATCCGTATCCTAATTACACAAGGATAACATACACGTTAAGACTACCCGTCTTAAACGCAAGTTGTTCACCCGACTAAGCAGATCTGAATGCTTTTGTTTAATTATCTTATTAGTTTTTCAACACTTGGTTCGTTATAAAATAGTTCTAAGTTACTGCCCCATGGGGCTGATGAACAGGTATCGAAACTTTCTTAGTTTCGATTGAACAGAACAGATGTCGAAACTTCCTAGTTTCGATTGAGCAAAACAGGTATCGAAACTACCTAGTTTTGATTAAGTAATAGGTATCGAAACTTCCTAGTTTCGATTGAGTAAACAGATATCAAAACTCCTAGTTTCGATTAAGTAAACAGGTATCGAAACTCCTAGTTTCGATTGAACAATAGGTATCGAAACTCCTAGTTTCGATAGAACAACAGGTATCGAAACTCCTAGTTTCGATTGAACAACAGGTATCGAAACTCCTAGTTTCGATTGAACAACAGGTATCGAAACTATAGTTTCGATTACTGAACTTTTGACAGAATCAGTCCTGCATATTTTTATGTTTTAATCTTGAATTCGACACACTTTTCTTGTTATCTTTCTTGCGTTCAAATAAGTTGTATGTTTAGCTACGGTTTAAAGAAAATAATGTAGATAGTATTGAGTTTTTACCTCCAAACAGTGATGACGATTTTGAGAGAAACAGAGAAGTGGTCTTGAATCTTTTGCTAAACTTTCTTCAGAAACACTTGAAATTCTTCTTAAAACACCGAATTATGGTGGATTTTGCCTTAAAACTTGACTTCGAATTTAAGAGAATTGGGAAATTTTCCGTATGAAAATGAGAGATAAAAAGGAGTTGTGAGAAAAATGATTGAGGTGGTATGGTTTTACTTGAATTTCGAAGGCATGAGGTATGGTCATTCTCTGAAGTTTGGTCGAGAAAGTCAAGGAATTGAGGGGGGAAAAGACCCACTTGTTTCGATTACTGAGATTTTTGGGTTTAGGGTTAAATAACTCAAATAATTTGATTTAAGTGTAACTTAATATTATTTAGAGTTTTTAAAAGGTAAATTAATTCGGTTTAGATTTCTCACGGTATTATAATTTTTAACCAGTTTATGGCTCGTTGAAGAAATTATTGAAATCTTGGTTTGTATAATTCGTTGAGGTCATTATTTGTAGGTATGAGTACCTAAAGGTGGCGCTACCTAGTAACGTCTTCGAAAAGTCTATTATTTTACTTTTACGTATATTATATGATTTAGTCTTAGAAATAAATTATAGTTCAACGTAAATTTTGTGTAATATATATATATATATATTTTTCTGGTTATTTAATTTAACCACTAACGTTCGTCTTTAGTCGGGTTATACTACTTACTTTTCCTAGTAATTCTTTAAGATTTACTAGACTTGGAATAACTCCTTTGCTAGACTTCTTGACTTTACTTAGTCAAAATAAAATATCAGGAAATAATAAGTGTGAACGCGCATTTATGTAATATGGATATTGACCTGAAATGCTGGGTGTCACAGTAACCGATGAGGTAGTTTCTAACTCTGAAACTTTTTGTTCTAACTGTGTTTCTGTGAAGGAAAAAATGATGAGGGTTATGGATGACAACGTAAACCTCATTTGTGGTTTAACGAAAGGCTTGAGGTTTAACCACATTTGTGGTTTAACGAAAGGCTTGAGGTTTAACCTTATTTGTGGTTTAACGAAAGGCTTGTTGGTTAGATGGTTAGATGTGTTTCATCAAGGAGAGTTCCATATGTCAGGGATTATAAGGACAAGCGTACATGTTTTCATTGTAATGAGATGGGACACATTTTGGTGAATTGTCCTTACTAAAATAAAGAGAAAAGGCATGTAGTTCCTGAGAAGGTGAAGCCTGAATCAAAACCTGTTGAGAAAAACTTTATTCATTCTCAAACCCCAAAAGAAGTTCATGTAAGCGAATCTTCTTCAAGTGCATCTTATCGTGTGAAGGTTCCTTATATGAGAGAATATAGTGAGATGAGATTTTGCTTTTACTGTGGTCTTGTGGGTCACATTAAGATCAATTGTCTTCACAATGCCAATGGTAACCAACATGTTACTCCAGCAAAGGTAATTTCAAATTAATGTTTCTTGTTAGATGTGCATGATTAACCAAGAGGGACTATTAATACCATTTGGGTTGTTAATAGTGGTTGTTCATAGCACATGACAGGAAATGGCATCTGTAAGAGCAAAGAGTTTTAGATAACTGATAAATCTATTTGATTCAATGACTTGATGCTCAGGGGGAGAATATGTCACACACAATGTTGGTTTGGAAAGAGTTTGACCAAGTCCAAAAGACAACCTGAAATTTAGGATGACGATGGTGAGCATAAAGTCGTTTATGCAACCATTTGACAAGTTGAGGGGGAGTTTACAGGACACGGGGAGTACAATATTGTGTTGGTGACAAAGGGAAAGGCATTCGATTACATTCGATTATACTGGTTTGCGTTTTTGATTGATTGAAATGCTATATCATGAGTAACCAAGTAAATATTTTTCTTAAAATGTTTCCATGGAAGTTTTATTTTCTTTCAAAAAGTTTTAGAAAACTCAAACAAATTGAAAAATCTAAAAATTGACATCATTTGAGCATGAGAAGAAATGACAGTACATCAGTAGATGTTCATTCACACATGACCTTAGATTGACTGGTTGTTGCTTTATGTTTACTCAATATATCTGAATTATATGTATTGATCTAAACTTCAGAGACTACACAAATAGGAGATGATAGTGTTGTGTATGCATATAATTTAGCTTGTCAATAGGCTAAAAGCGTCTTTGAACCATTATTAGTGTGAAAACATAATTGCATATGTTACAACTGTGATTTGAACCCATTTTATGCCTGTGTGTGTGTGTGTTCAAATTATACTATCAGATAAAGAATATTAGCTTTTAATAAGGATTGTCCTATGAGACCAGTTTCGGGTTATGTCCTTAGCACAATTCATTCGGTTTGCTTCATTGCCCATGTCCCGAAAAGCATGCAATTTGAAGTTGAACTAAGATATGTTTTGATAACATCTGTCAAACATATATTAGCCCTTGGATCATATTGATACTCTATCTTTACTGATTCCATTGAATTCATAATCCAGATAACAGTCGGATCCACGTACCTGAATCTTATGATTCCACATATATAAGCCAAGACATTGAATCATTCGATTCTGAATCTTACTGATTCCTTTACAATCCAATTTGGATTATGATATTCATTTGCTAAGTGATGTCTCGTCATTCTAGAAATTAGGATAATCTTTAGTAAAATCTTGTATGTCTTGAGATAGTTGCAGTTATTTTTCTTTGGCATACTAGTGGGGTACACGTTGTATTTCATACTTAAATGGTACCTTAACTCACAAGAAAGTGGGAATGAGAAGCTTCTAGTTTCAAATCCTATAATATTAACAATTTAAATTTGTGTGTCATAGCCTGATCATGTTTTCTTTGATTGTTTATCACATATCATTTCATACAATATATGAAAGTCTGAAAAATGGAGACTTGAAAGAATGGCATAGGATACCAATTACCTTGATATACGAATTTTTTATCCAAGATGTGTGATTATATCATTTATACTGATATGATCTTCTTGCTTTTGGTGTTCAAACAAAAATATGTGCTTTATTGTTTTACAGTTTATTTCATTTCAGTTTGTATAGAGAAAAACCAAAAAGATTTTATTTTTCCAGCTTCCATGGAAATCTTAATTGTTGGTTACTTGGTTGTTCTTCTTTGCAAAAACTGATAACTGCAGGCAGAAGTTGACAAGGGGTCCTTCCCCCGGGTTTGTCTTCTAGAAAGAGAGAGTGAGCAAATGAACAAGACGAAGACTACAATATGTTTGATGATATTGAAGAGTGGTGACAATCTTCTGAAGCTGTTGTCAAGGGGGAGTCTGTTGGAGCATATTCTGGTGACAACGAGCTTGAAGATTCTATGTCTTAGTCTTAGAGTCTTTGACTTGTAATTTGATAGAATTGTTAGCAACAGTTAAGGGGGAGTCTGTTAGAGCATGTTTTGTAATTGTCACTGACATTCTGTATAAGTTCTTAGATAAGTTCGCCTAAGCATCTTTAGGAGCGAACTTGTTAAGTTCACCTATGGTGCTGTGGGCATTTGTGTTTCCCTATAAATAGGTGTTTGCAAGTCTTAGACACAGACCTTAGAGATTAGAAGTCAAGAACAGATCCGAGAGAGTTTGTAAACAGTGTTTGTGAGTGAAATACAAAGAGTTTACTTACACTGGGTTGTTGATTGTTTACACGTTGCACGTTGATCATGGATTCATATTGTGATTTACAGGAATCAGAGTATCATATGGGGTACAGTCTTCCATCTTGAACCGGCTCAAGATGTGTTTCACGTACTTAGACTGATGAATAAAGAAACCATCCTCTTTTTGATTAACTTAAAATCCTAAAAAGAACGATCACTCTCCCATAGCGGACATTTCGAACTTCAATTTCATAACACTCTCAAACTCTTTGCATAACTCTTCATTTGTTGAACCAAATATAATATCATCCACGGAGATCTGAACCAACAGGTAATCTCCCCCTGCTTTCTTCATGAACAAGGTTGAATCAATTTGACCACGATCGAAACCATTGCCCAACAGATGCTGCGACAACGTTTCATACCACGCACGAGGTGCTTGATGTAGACCATAAAGAGCCTTATCTAGCTTGAACACTTTTGAGGGATACAATGGATCCTCAAAACCTGGTGGTTGACACACATACACTTCTTCTTTAACCTTTCCATACAAGAAAGCACTTTTGACATCCAATTGATATACCTTAAATCCTTTAAACGACGCAAATGCTAGAAACAAACGAATTGCTTCCAACCGTGCAACAGGTGCGTATACCTTAGTATAATCTATACCCTCTTGTTGATTGAACCCTTGAACAACCAATCTTGCTTTGTTCCTCACCACGACACCACGATAATACTTTTTACACTTAAAAACCCATTTGGTGCCGATCAGATACATGCCCTTTGGAAGATCAACCAAATTCCACACCTTTAGCTTATCAAATTGTGCAAGCTCCTCTTGCATTGCTTCGATCCAATTGTTATCCTGTAACGCCATCTCCACATTTTTAGGTTCTATCTGAGAAATAAAACAAGAATATAAGCAAACATCAAGAACTCCAGTATATCTAAAGTTAGAATATAAACAAATATTTTCAGATAAAGAACGAGTTTGGACTCCATCCTGCAGATTTCCAATGATATTTGTCACCGGATGATCTTTGAATTCTTTTATGGAAGCCACCTCAGGAACATGTAGTACATCAACTTGAGTAGTTTCCTCTTGAGAAAGAACATTTTGAGTAACAGGTATCACAAACTCCAGATTGGTAGGAACCTCCCCCTGAACATGTGTAGAAGTGGACGAATCATCAACAATTAATGGATCAGCCAAAGAATCCTAGAAAATTGCTTCATCATCTTCACTTTCAGACTTGTGAGTTCCCGAACTAGATGCTGCATTCGGATCAGGAATAGAGGAAGGTGAAACTGATAACGGAACCGCTGATCTTGGTAGAAAACCGCAATCTTGGTCACCATGACAAGACTCATATAACACTGCAACTTCTCCAGCAGACAAAACAGGTGCAAAATTGAAAGACTTGAACAAGATGTCATAATCAAATGCCCATTATGGACGAACCGCCTTCTGAGGAATAGACCAATTTGAACAATCAATATAGAACCATTCTTCAATCTGTCGTGTTTCCTTGTTATAAACTCTTTTATTCAATGAATTAGCAACATATCCTAGAAAAATTCCTTCGATCGCCTTTTCACTAAACTTGGTAGAAACATCCCGGATCTTTAGAAGAGTACACGGATTCCCAAAAGGAAGAAGATAATTCAAATTAGGATTACGATTGTTTAACAATTCATAACAAGTCTTGTTGTGTCGCTTCACGGTCAGAACTCGATTCAAGACATGGCATGCATTATTCACAGCTTAGAATCTACCAACATTGTTCTTGTAGCCTCAATCAATGTTCTGTTTTTTCATACAACAACCCCATTTTGTTGAGGAACATATGGCGCGCTAAACTCATGATGAATCCCTGTTTGCAAACAAAAGAAACCCATCTTACTATTTTTGAATTCCCTGCCATTGTCACTTCTTATACGCCTGACTTTCTGCTTACAAAGAGTCTCCAAACCATAAATTAAGTATTGAACTGTCTCAGTTGTTTCCGCCTTGGTTGCTAAGAACTTGACCCAAGAAAATATAGAAAAATCATCCGTTACCACCAAACAATACGATTTTCCTCCAATGCTTCGAATACTTATTGGTCCTAAAAAATCCATATGAAGTATCTCCAAAGGAGTAACAAAATTTGCATCTTCGATTTTTGAGACTTTCTGTGCTGCTTACCCTTCTTACAAGGAATACAGTCATCAGGCACAGAGAATTTCATTTTCGGAATACCAGAAACCAAATCATTCTTCACTAAGTAATTCATTTTTCTGAAGTTGATGTGAGCTAGCTTCCTGTCCCAAAGAATAGATTCAGATTCAGATGCTTTCAAGAGTAAACATGTTGGAATTGAATCCATTGTTGTAGCAACACTCATGTCTAAAACATATGTGTCATTTCTTCTTGGAGCCTTCATCAGAATCCATTCTTCAGGTATTACAAATCCCGGCTTCAGAATATAACATTCAGAATCATTGAAACGGAATGAAAACTTCTTATCACACACTTGAGATACGCTGAGTAGATTATGCTCGAGTTACTCAACGTAATTGACTTTTTCAGATTTCACCTTCTCTTTCTTCAACGTTCCTTGGCATGTTATGTACCCGCCTTTATTACCCACAAAAGCGACATAACCTCCATCAATTTTAATAACATCTTCAAGCAAATGAACATTTCCTGTCATATGCCGGGAGCAACCACTATCCACATACCAATTGTTGTTGATAGTCCTCCTTGGTTGACCCTACACAAACAAAGGAAATCGGTTAGAAACGGGGACCCAAGCCATTGTGGTCTTGGGTCTACCATTAGCATCAAAATAAACTACTTCAAGCAATTCACAATCTCTATTATCATCCACCCTTGGTGATTTAGGCAAATCAGAATCAGACATTCTAGATTTTGAAACATTTTTTTTCTTATCAAAATTTGATTGATTTTGAAATTCAACTTCAGATTGATCATTTTCTAAAATTTTTCTTAACCATCTGTTCCTTCTTCGCCTTTGAGGTCTTGAAAGTTTAACCTCAGGTTGTGAATTCTTTGTGAATCCAACTTTAGGATTCTCAACAAACTTATGATAAACAACATTTTTTCTAACACCAGATTGGACAAACTCTGGTTTAGATCCAACAAATCTATCATGAACATGTTGTTTCTTCTTTTTCTTAAACCCAGAAGGTTTAGTAACATGCTGCTTAGGTAAATTTTCCATGACAGATTGTTTCATCACATTATCAGATGTAGGCTTTCCCACATTCGGTCTTCGCAGAATCTTTACTACTTTTGATTGACCATGACCAACAGCTGGTTTAACTTTCTCTGAAATAAGAGGATTCTTCTCTTTGTTCTTGTAAGGACACTTGATCACTATATGCCCTACTTCATTACAATGAAAGCAAATTCTCTTATCCCTGTATTCTCTGATATAAGGAACCCTTTTTGAAGTTGAAGAACTTCCTGATGAATAACTTTCAGTAGATTTAACATCACTACCTTCTGGCTTCTTTGGAACATAAATCTTTCTAGATGGTTCACCAACATAAGTATTTGAAAGTTGAGACTGAACAACTTCGGGTTTTGCCACATTCACCTTCTGTTTGATGAATTCACTTGTTGATTTATTTTTAACTTTTGAAACCTCCTTCTTGATATCACCAGCACTTACAAAACCACTTTGAGATAAAATTGGTGAAATAGTTGGTTGTTCAACTTCATCGGGCTCTGTAAGAATACATCGATCTCTTGTGACTTGTTTTACCACTTTTGGTTCATCAATGTTCACCTCTTTAGGAACACCTTCTGTCTTGTTTTCATCAATCTTCACATCTTTAGGAACAACAAGGCTGACTTATGAAAGTTGTGATGGTCTTAATGTGCCATTTGATTTCATCCAAGATGATGGTATTCCTTAAGTTACTTCTGATGGAATGGCTGACTCTATGGACTCTACTGAAGATGTCACAAAACCTGATTCTAGTTCTGACACTGCTCAGACAAAGACAACTGAAGAGCATGTGATGCATAGGGGTACATGCATGACCAAAGAGAAATGGCTAGAGTTGGTGAAGAGTAGGAATAAAGTATTACCTATTACTCAAAATGTTCTTTCTCAAGAGGAAACTACTCAAGTTGATGTACTACCTGTTTCATCGTCACCACCTGTTCTTAAGGAAAAGTATGTGAACAAAGATAGGTGTGTTGGTAGGATTATAAGTTGGTTCTTTGATGAAAAAATTAATCTTTTTGCTTTGAAGAGATCTGATGGTGTACAATATTTGAAGCCAAGGCTAAGTTACTTCAATACTTTACCTAGATGTGAGATGAACGGTCTGGCAACAAAGTGTTTAATCAATAGATCTAAGCATGGTATTGCTGATGCGATTGCAAAATTGATAAGGATGGAAGGTGGTTCCAGAAAGTATGAAAAGCTTAAACCACAAAAGGGAAAGAGAATAAAAAGTGTTGATCCTAAAACTGGTAAGGTGATTTGGAATTACAAGTTTAAACCAGTCAAGGTAGTCAAGAAGATACCTTTGAGGAAAATACCATAAGACTGTCTGGGTAATATTAAGTGGTGATATGTGGATGTGAACACTGGAGAAGCAAGGATTGAAGATCAAGATAATAAGGTCATAACATGTTTCTATGATGATATGAATCTTATAAACTTCTCAAAGAAAGACCAACTAATTCTGAAAAGAAAGGAGATTATGTTTACAAGTGAATGACGTGAACATGGATTACAATATAAGCGTGTGTTGGAGATCTGTGTGAAACATGGAGTATACGCAGGGAGCAAATTACCGGAGAAGTGGAAGAGCTCAGCATGAAGACAGAAGATCAAGCTATTGTCAAGGGGGAGTCTGTTAGGACACATAACTGTGACAATAGGCCTTGTAATAGTTTAGATCTTATAAGTCTATGTTTTGTAATGTTTTAGTTAAGTTCTGTAATAGGCGAACTTAACAGGCCTAGTTTAGGCGAACTTGTTAAGTTCGCCTGCATGGCTGAAGGTGTCTATAAATAGAAGTTTACATGTTAGTTTATAAAAAGGATTTTTGCAATTTGTACTCAAGTTCTATAAACTCTGTGTTTGGTGGGAATCAAAGAGAAGATTATTTACATTGTGTGTTGATCGTTATCTTTGTGATTGTCTCATATACACAGTCATGCATATGGTTGGATTTCGCACTCCGTATGTTTGATACGTCCGTCTCGAGTTAGATCCGTAGAAGACCCGAGTGGACCTAAAATAAGGTAGATTTAGTTTAATTTGATTTAATAAAGACTGAAATTGTTTGTGTTGTCTCTCCAATATTGGTGGTTCCAAGATTTCTTCTTGTATCATTTCAGCACTTACTACGTCATCTTCGTTGGCATTCTCAGTGTTGTTTATGGGTATCATGGTTACTAACTCGACGTTCTATTCTTGCGATGCTTGATCCTCCTTGATATTTTTTTTGTAATCCAAGATTTCAGAAGGATCTTCATGCGGTTTCGTGGCATAGAGTTTGATGATTTGACTTTTTATTTCTTCTAAATTTCAGAACAATGTGTCTGGTTTCCAAGGGTCTGGTTCGTAGAATTCAAAATCGGAGTTTAACAATGGAGATGATTGAGTAAGTAAATTTTCAAATGGTGACGGGTGGAGATACACCTTGATGTGCTTTGAATGGTCTATAAAAACTAAATAAAAACCTAACCTAGACACTCTAGTAATAATTCTAGACTATCTTAATACTAGACCACAGAACAGGCAAGTGTACCTATCGACTGCAGCAAAGTCTAATGAAAGTTCGGATATCGAACCCACGAGACACTAGTGACAACTATATCCAGACTCTGACACAACTAACTAAACTGATTCAAAGGGGGGAATTGTGTTGTGATTCTAAAACTGACTAACTAAGGACTCTCTTACTAACGCCACCAACTATCAGACATAAGAAAAGGAAAATATCAATAATGGAGGAAGCACTATCTAGGTAAGAATCCTGTTTGCTAAACCTAGACTTCTCTCAACTACGAAAACTATGATGGAACCAAGATCTTAGAATACGAAACCCTAAGACAACCTAAGGATCCCAGATCATTCTCTGGGTTTGACCTAATAGGATACCCTAAGGAATGTGTAAACTCACCGGTTAGTCGGATCACCTCTAAGCTATTTCCAACAATGCTAAAGTACCCTAAAGATATATTACCTCTCAGTCTCAATATCTCTATACGCCCTAGGACATACGGGGTAACCTAAAAACTCTCGGTACGACAAAGAATATCAATGATGCTAACAAACCCTAGGAAATCCTCCTTTCAGAGTAATTGACCTAAAAACCCAAAAACCATGGAATACCCGACTATCTCTCACCTCTCAGCTATCGAGATAGGAAGAACATCTAACCCTAAGATACACTCAATCTGCGTTTCTTTGGAAGATGTTTGGAATTTGATATCAACAATCCATAAACTAGTTACAAACACACAGTAGGTAACCTAACATGCATCTATTCCTTGAAAGACATTCAACAAAACACATGTGAAACACAAACCAATTTCAAATCAGAGATAAATATGCATAAAAATCACAACAATTGAATTCAAGTTCTTTACTTTATCATGAATCCATCAATAATCAACATAAACCCAAAGAAATCCAACATCCAATCAAACATTCATCGAAACCAAGATAGCTACTATGGTCTAGCCAACAATCATATTCAAAACCAGAAAACAAGTTATAAAAGTGATGAACATAATCCAAATCAAACCAATGGGAAACAAGAAAGTAAGAATCATCAACCGAACGAGCAAGAACTAACCAACCCGATCAATAAATCCTCAAACTTTGGCTCTCGTTCTTCCTTGCACTCTCAAAATCTCCTATATCCTTTGTTTAGACGGCTGGGAATCGAATTATCATCTAATGGGAAGGTTCTAATCTATTAAAACATGAAATTAGGTTAAACTCCTCGTATCTAGGGTCTCTCGCGTATCGCGTGGCCCAGAAGACATCCCCTCGCGTACCTCCAGACCCAAAACAGTCGGGCTTCTTTTCCTGGTCTGCCTAGCCTCGCGTACCACGACACATTTGGACCTACCTCTCACATACCTGGAGAGGCATGTGTTGACATAAAGTTCTCCATCTTTGCTCGTTTATTCTCGTTTGCTCATGCCTTCACCAATCTTGATCGTTTTAGCTCCAAAGCCACCCGATTACCTACAAAACATGACACGAATCAATACAAACTATAATAGATTCTAAACGACTCTGAAACTATATAAAAACGCTACGAAATACAACGGAAATGGAGGTGTGATTTGTAACACATCAAACATTTCTACACTTAACCTTTTTTCGTCCTCGAAAAAGACTCTCCAATGGAATCACAACTGGAAATTATGCTTTAACAATCTTATACATTCAATAGCATAGATATAATCGCGCGTTAAAGTGCAACAATTGATATTTCGATCCGATTAAACCCAACCTCCAACTATCAAGCCCCCTATTATGTTCTAAATTCTACATTACACAACACATAAATCAATCTATTGGTCCCACACTCATGAGCTACAGCTCTACCTAATCCCGTCTCATGGTCATGTCTAGGCACGGGTCGAACCATATAGATTTCTCCCACCATGTTAAACTAAAATTCACAGTTTTTTAGAAATTAGGATGAATTATGAAACAAATGGATGAAAATGAGCTTTATTAAGCAAATGAAATTTCGTCTAGAGGCGTTTAAACCAAGTAACTATCTCGGAAGGTAACACATAAACTAAGTTCTAATCATTAAAGCACTTAAGAATCACATAGTGGTGTTTCAACCAGGTTGCCATCCCGGAGGGTAACACATAAGCAAGACTTAGGATTCTAATATGAATATGTAATTATGGATTTATGGAACGGGCGCCACCGAATCTCAGATTTATTTTCATAAAAAGAGAGTGGCGTGCCAAATAATTTCAAAAAACTCTAAATTTTAACTTAACGTGGTGCCTATCACCCTATGTTGACAGTTTCAGTTTTACCGACACCCCTAAGATGAGTACCCACAAGATATCATGATTTAATTCTATTAATTATCCTAAACAACACTCACATGATATTTAAGCTCTCCTAGTTGGCTGAGTCTACCAAAACATCACAGATTAGACGCGTTTTCTATCATTTATTATCATTTAAGTTCAACAGCAGTTTCCAGTTCTACTATCATTTTCCATTTTGATTGCAAAAACTCTAATTCAAAGGACATTTTTGAAAATTTTTATTTTTTTTGTATTTTTGTATATTTTCAAACAGAAAATAAACTAACTAATCCTAAGATAGACGTAGTCTCCCATCCCCACACTTGAAACGCACATTGTCCCCAATGTGAACTGAGAAACGACGGAAAAAAAACAAAGACTCAAAATATACAAAAATAGTAAAGTGGAAACGACTTAGCTGGTAATGATAGCGATCGTCTTGGCCAGCTTTGCTCTTCCACTTGTGCAACCGTATAGCATTTCCTTCGCGGCTGCACATACACTCCTGGGTTGCCTTTACAAATCAAATATAGGATTCGGATCGACCCCGCTCGAATGGAGATTGAGTACGGACGGAGCGATCAAGACCTGCAAAAATAAACCTCAAAAAACCCACAGCATCAAACTGACACAAGGTACAGACTCAAAATAAAAGTTATACAAACTGTACACTCGGGTTCTAACCCAAGAAACAAACCTAACCTGGAGGCTTCTCCTTTATGCCACCCCCATCCGGCCCGTTCAATATGATTTGTCTACCACCGATTTGACACATTCCGATGGTAGACCTTAAATTGGTTTTGAAAAATCTAAACGGGTCGGACCACCAATATTTGAACTTACCTGGGCCAAACCTGATACGTGATGTATAGTGAAGGAGATGGTCAGCTTTATTCTATGATAGAATAGTGTGTGGCTTATGTTGATGTCTCTTCACTCCCGATCTAGCCCTATTCTCATTCTTTCTTTCTCTTCCCCGTGGTGCCTTTAGTTGTTGTGGCATTTTACCCTCGGCTTCATCCACGGGTCTTTTCTTCTTGCTCTTTCTGGTGTAATGTGGTGGGTCTGACACCATCTCCTCTCGTGGTTCATTGGTGACCTCATCCGCTTGCACCTCTTCTTCCATCGCCACACTTCGCTCTTGATACATGAGATCTTCTAGTAGTTTTATATCGCGAAGTGGGTCGAACTCTTCTTCCTTAGGAGTTGGCAGGTCCTTCAATTCGTCACTGAACTCGTCCTCCCAGGATGGGACCTGCTCCTTTTCTACCATCTCTTCCTCAAACTCATCTAGTCCCTCTTCACAACACTCCTCTTCGTTTTCTAGATCCTGCATCACATTATTCTCAAAGAACAAGCGTAAGTTATTAAGTGCATTCGAAGTATCGAGCTCGTCACCTGGAAATTCAAATAATTCAAGAGTATCACAATTATATTCAATCAAACCGGGTTTCAAATACTTACCTGGGCCATCACCCGCAGTGCCATTTGAGGACACTTCTACCTCTGCTTCATCATCACTGAAGAAGTCATCCTCGATGGGCTCTGGCCCGCAACTCTTTGGTGTGTAAACCGAAGGTGGGTCTGGTGCGGAGTCTTGTAGACTCGTGAGTTGCACCTCTTCCATTAAAGCCTCCTGTTCCTGAGCTGCTTTTTCTCTTGCTAGCCTCAAACTTGCTAGCTAATCTGTTAGTCTCCCAGATTCATCCCAGAGGTGAAGTCGCTCAGCCATAGTTATCAAGTGCCATCGAGTGCTCATGATTTCTTGCACCTTCCTCTGCTCTTCCTTGATTTTATCTTGGTCCCGTATTACCTGCAACGAATCATTCTCACCAGACAAGTGTAAAGACTCACATGGAATTTCGTGATCTTGCATGGACTCAGTATAAACTTCATCACTATTGAAATCAAGGGCAGAATACTTCTAGAGGTGGGACTTGTGCTTCACCTTCTGTCACTGTTACTTGCAATTCGTCCATTAAAGTCTCTAGTTCAGGGGTTTCCAAAACTACTTCTCCTTCACGATCATAAAACACACGCTCCATATTCCTCGGCCGATGTGATCCAATGCACGCGATTATTGCCTGGATGTCCTTCTCATACTGCTTATTTGCCTCTTTACACCAGGCATTCAACTCCTCTTGAGTTCTATATCCATCATACGACTGTGCTTGCGGATATTGATTACCAGAATAGTCTGTGGAGTACCCTGATGAATCAGGACACTGTTGAGCGTAATGGGGACCTCCACAGACCGCGCACCACACATTCACGTAACGATCCCTTTGAGCATAACAGTGTCCTTGATAGTTTTTCCCGTAGTAACGCTCCATATAGATCACTACAATGGACACTCAAACAAAAAGGGATCACGAGCACCATATATAAATAAAAAAAAAAAAATTTAAAATATGAAAAATACTAAGCTAGGCAAATAAACAAATATTTACAAAGAATCACTGAAAACAAAGAAAAGACGCGGACACTAGACACTCTACGACTCAAAACACAAATGGGACCAATTAATCAGTTAACTTCAATCAAAGTTAGATACGCTATCGCCTAAGTGTCCCCGGCAACAGCGCCAAAAACATGATGAGCTTGGAATGGTCTATCAAAACTAAATAAAAACCTAACCTAGACACTCTAGTAATAATTCTAGAGTATCCTAATACTAGACCACAGAACAGGCAAGTGTACCTATCGACTGCAGTAAAGTCTAATGAAAGTCCGGATATCGAACCCACGAGACACTAGTGATAATTATACCTAGACTCTGACTCAACTAACTAAACTGATTCAAAGGGGGGAATTGTGTTGTGATTCTACAACTGACAAACTAAGGACTCTCTTACTAACGACACTAACTATCAGACATAAGAAACGAAAAATATCAATAATGGAGGAAGCACTATCTAGGTAAGGATCATGTTTGCTAATCCTAGACTTCTCTCGACTACGAAAACTATGATGGAACCAGGATCTTTGAATCCGAAACCCTAGGACAACCTAAGGATCCCAGATCATTCTCCGGGTGTGACCTAATAGGATACCCTAAGGAACGTGTAAACTCACCGGTTGGTCGGATCACCTCTGAGCTATTTCCAACAATGCTAAAGTACCCTAAATATAAATTACCTCTCAGTCTCAATATCTCTATACGCCCTAGGACATATGGGGTATACTGAAAACTCTCGGTATGACACGGAATATCAATGATGCTAAGAAACCCTAGGAAATCCTCATTTCAGGTCAATTGACCTAAAAACCCTAACACCAAGGAATACCCGACTATCTCTTACCTCTCAGCTGTCGAGATAGGAAGAACATCTAACCCTAAGATACACTCAATCTGTGTTTCTATGGAAGATGATATCAACAATCCATAAACTAGTTACAAACACACAATAGGTAACCTAACATTCATCTATTACTTGAAAGACATTCAACAAAACACATATGAAACACAAACCAATTGCAAATAAGAGCTAAATATGCATAAAAATCACACCAATTGAATTCAAGTTCTTTACTTTATCATGAATCGATCAATAATCAACATAAACTGAAAGGAATCCAACATCCAATCAAACATTCATCGAAACCAAGATAGCTACCATGGTCTAGCCAACAATCATATTCAAATCAAACCAATGGGAAACAAGAATCCAAATCAAACAAGTTTTAAAAGTGATGAACATAATCCAAATCAAACCAATAGGAAACAAGAAAGTAAGAATCATCAACCGAACGAGCAAGAACTAACTAACCTGATCAATAAATCGTCAAACTTTGGCTCTTGTTTTTCCTTGCACTCTCAAAATCGCCAATATCCTCTGTTTAGACGGCTGGGAATCAAATTATCATCTAATGGGAAGGTTCTAATATATTAAAACTTGAAATTAGGTTAAACTCCTCGTATCTGGGGTCTCTCGCGTACCGTGAGGCCCAGAAGACATCCCCTCGTGTACCTCCAGAGCCAAAACAGTCAGGCTTCTTTTCCTGGTCTGCCTAGTCTCGCCTACCGCGACACATTTGGACCCACTTCTCGCGTACCGCGAGAGGCATGTGTTGACAGAAAGTTCTCCATCTTTGCTCTTTTATTCTCGTTTGCTCGTGCCTTCAACAATCTTGATCGTTTTAGCTCCGAAGCCACCCGATTACCTACAAAACATGACACTAATCACTACCAACTATAATAGACTCTAGACGACTCTAAAAGTATATAAAAACGCTACAAAATACAATGGAAATGGTGGTGTGCTTTGCAACACATCACACCTCATGATCCATGGGACGCCATACGGAAAGATAACACTCCTCGGTGTAGTGTGATCCTCCACATAACTCGCACCATGAATCTGTATAGTTTTTGTCAAATTCAAAAAATTATTCGTGGGTAAAGTTTTCGTTATATGGATTCATGATAGTATTTTTCTAAAATATTAATTTTAGAAAGGCTAATCCGTTAACTCGATTTTTTCTTGAAATCACCGTGTCCCGGGCAGCGGCCAAAAACTTGATGTGTCGTGTTTAGTATATAGAAAATATATTATATAATAATATATTCAAGGATATCGGTTTCACGAGATCATGTTTTAAATTTATAATTAAAATGATAAATACTCAAACTTAAAACACACACAATAGGCAAGTGTACCTATCGCAGCGTAATATAGTTTAGGTAAGAACCAAGTATCGAAAAAATGGACACGGTCGAGTTCCAATGCTCAACTTTTGTTATCGTTTAGCCGGTTTAATTAGTGAGTGGGATTTGTGTGCTTGTGAAGCAGAAAATTAAATGACAGAAAAGTAAATGATGGTAAAGTAAATGACAGAAAGGTAAAAACGTGCGTGATGTATGTAACATGAAGGTAAATAACAGAATAGTAAATAACAGGAAAGTAAATATGTCATAAATGATCAGGTCACGGAGAGTATTGCTTTTGGCTTCGAATCTACTTGGTATATGATAATGTTAAGTTGACTAATCCAGTGGCATGACTACTACAAACATGTGACCCGGGTCACCGCTAGAGCCTCGTCCTCACGACATTTGGTTCACGGATTATATTCTTTAATAATAAAACGGTAGGACTCTCAGCTAGGGACATTGTTACCCTTAACTCTTTGGTGTTATCTCCGAGTTGGTTTACGACATCAAAACTTAAGTGCTTAGTTATTATTATTAAAAGAGTGGTTAGACTTTGTTCACCGAAAGGCGTTGTAACAATGGGACCATGTATAAAGACGTGCCGTTCTCAACATGAGTTCACCAATTCTTGGTCTCATAACAAGTTCGTATAAAGACGTACGACCTTATTAGTATTAACCAACCCATGGCTTATCAAGATCCACTTGTATAAAGCCCTATAAGCATTGAGAGAAGTTTGATTAAAAAGGTTTTACAGTCTTACGCTTTAAAATCAAGAACACTCACAAGTGTAAAGACAAGTTTGGAAAATAATAAAAAGCCCACCTGGAAGGTGGTTTTAACAGCGAATAGTTAAAGACATAAACATACCACTAGATTAATACGTTAAACATTAACATACACCAAACTTCATCTTCACCCTAGCAATACAAAGAGTTTAGCCATGAATGGCCTTAGTAACTAGCGTAACGCTGAGTTTCGTAGTCTCCCCTATTGCAGAACGAAGAGGAGGAGCCTCTCTACTCTCTCTCTACTCTAACTATGAAATACTCTCTCTGGAATAGTGTCTTGGGGTATGGAAAGGTGTGTTGAATGAAGAACTCAAGCCATATATTTATAGGCCTCAAGATGAGCAATGCACAGGCATGCAAACACCTCAGGAATCAAACAGGGTACACAGGACGGTGTACCAGAGCCTTGGGGAGCAAGAATGGGATTGCACGACTGTGCAATCGGATGCACGACCATGCATTCCCTTCCTGCTTCCCTTTTTTGTCTTTTAGCACCTGTTTGACTTGTTGTTGACCTGGTTTGACTTCTTGGGGGTCAAAGATAGGGTTTGGCCCTCCAAAAGCTTGATTTCTTGAATTTTTGAGTGGCTTTAGCTTTGTTTACTTTGGGACGTGGAATAACCTGCAATTATGAAATATTAACACTTTAAGTATCAATTACAAGGTTATTAATCAATTACTACCATAATATGGGGATTATTATGCATGCAAAACACATATAATTTAGGACATATCAAGTTGTTAAAGGGGGTGGCCAGGACAGTGGCTGGGTCGGCGCCTTCATCTAGTAGCCATTCTGAAGCTTTATTGAATCTATTTTCTCCCAGGGAAG
Organism: Smallanthus sonchifolius; assembly: GCA_023525975.1. NCBI lineage: Eukaryota > Viridiplantae > Streptophyta > Magnoliopsida > Asterales > Asteraceae > Smallanthus > Smallanthus sonchifolius. The sequence goes on from CM042033.1 coordinate 20,558,666, forward strand.
GTTCCACCATTCGGGGTAGCATTCGGTATCTGATATGCCCTAAATTATACATGTTTTGCATGCATAATAATCCTCATATTATGGTACTATTTGAATAAAAGCCTTGCAGTTAATACTTAAAACGTTTATATTTCACAATTGCAGGATAAACGATGTCCCGAGAGAAACAAAGCAAAAACTACTCAAAAACATCAAGAAATCAAGCCTTTGGAAGGAACATGCACGAGCTTTGACCCCCCCAAGAAGTTAACCAAGGTCAACACCAATCAACAAGCAGCAAAAAGACAAAACAAGGAGCAGGAGGGGGATGCACGGATGTGCTTCCCATTGCACGGCTGTGCAATGCCCTTCCTTGCTCCTGAAGGACTCTCGTACCCTGCCATGTGTACCTTTTGATTCCCGAGGTGTTTGCAAGCCCGTGCAAACCAATTCACGGTCGTGCAGTGCCCATTTTGGGGCCTATAAATAGATAGATTGGGTTGTTCATTCCACACACCTCAAGACACTATTCTAGAGAGAAAATCACACTTATAGAGTGCGTAGTTGTAGTTTAGAGTAGATAATAGAGAGTAGAGGGTCTCTTCCACTTTGTTCGGAATCGGGGAGCCTACGAAACTCAGCGTTATGCTAGTTTGTATGGCCATTCGTGGCTAAATCCTTTGTATTGCTTGGGTGAAGATGAAGTTTCATGTTTGTTAATGTTTAACTTATTAGTCTAATGGTATGTTTATGTTCTTTAGTCATTCGCTCTTAAAACCCTCTTCATGATGGACATTTTATTATTATCTAAATTAGTCTTTACACTTGTGTGTGTTCTTGATTTTAAAATGTAAGACCGTAAAACCTTTTTAATCAAACTTCTCTTTAAACTTGTATGTCTTTATACAAGCAGATTTTGATAAGCCAAAGCTTGGTTAATATTGATAAGAGCGTATGTCTTTATACGAACTTGTTATGAAACCAAGAGTTGGTGAACTCACGTTGGGAACGGTACGTCTTTATACATGGTCCCATTATTGCACTGCCTCCCGGTGAACAAAGTCTAATCACTCTTTTAAATAAAAATAAAGGTGTTTAAGTTTGATGTCTTAAACCAACTCGGAGATAGAATCAAAGATTTAATGGTAACGATGTCCCTAGCTGGGAGTCCTACTATTTTTTTCTAAAGAACATAATTCATGAACCAAATGTTGTGAGAATGAGGCTCTAACGGTGTACCTTTCACACATTTGTATTAGTCATACCATTAGATTAGTTAACATAACATTATCATATACCAAGCGGATTCAAAGCCCAAAGCAATACTCATTGTGACCTGATTATTCTCGAATTATTTACTTTCCTGTTATTTACTATTCTTTTATTTACATTTCTGTTACACACAGTACGCACATTTTGTATTTTCTGTTATTTACTTTACCGTCATTTACTTTTCTGTTAGTTATTTTTCTACTTCCTAAATAGATAGCAAATCCCCCCGTGGACCGACGGTCATCCGGGCACCCGACCCAATCAGCATCAAAAAAGGTTGTAATAGACGAGGCTTCCTGCCAGTGAACATGAGTGAATGCTTGAAGGATTGAGCTAGAATTGTGACGAATCAGTAAGCCATGATGCAAGGTGCCTTTTAAGTATCGAAGTATGAGTTTGATGGAAGACTAGTGATCGTCAGAAGGCGCATGCATGTATTGGCAGACTTTGTTGACTGCAAAGGCAAAATCCGACCGGGAGAGAGTGACATATTGAAGGGCGCCAACAATTTGGCGATACCGTACCGGTTCGGAGAATAAAGGATTGTCTCCGAGGGAGAACACTTGTGAGGTGCTCATAGGAGATGATTCTGGTTTGGACTCCGACAGTCCAACACATTGAAGAACCTCAGTTACATACTTTCGTTGAGACAGCAGGATGTCACGGCCAAGGCACACCATTTCAACACCTAGGAAGTAGTCAAGATTTCCTAGGTCTTTAGGGGCAAAAGCATGGATGAGCTGCTTGATCAGAGTGTTCACAACACTGGCATTGTTACCAGTGACAATAATGTCATCAACATAGACCATAGTATACATGATTGTTTTTCAGACTTGTATGTAAATAGGGAATGATCGGTTTTGGATCCTTGAAACCTGAGCTTGTGAAGTGCTGGCGACAGACTATTAAACCATGTCCGAGGAGCCTGTCGAAGGCCATATAAAGACTTGTGTAATAAGCATACATGATCTAGATGTTGAGGATCAACAAATCCTTGTGTCTGTCAAAGGTAGACCGTCTCCTTGATATCACCATGTAAGAAGGCATTGTGGACATCGAGTTGAAGAAGAGGCTATTGTTGTGTAATGGAAAGAGAGAGAACCACTTTGATTGTTGTAGATTTGACAACTGGACTAAAGGTTTCTTGAAAATCAATACCCGGCTATTTCAGAAAGCCCTTGGCCACAATACGGGCTTTGTAACAAGTAACTGTCCCATTTTGATCCTTTTTTAACCTGTAGACACCCTTACAATCAATAACATTAGCATTAGGGGGAGGTAGTACTAATTACCAAGTGCCTATTGTAGTGAGAGCAGAAAGTTCTTCGGCCATGGTGTGAGGCCACTCCGGATGTTGGTTTGCAAAGGTAAAAGAAGATGGCTCAGATGTAGGACTGGGAGATGTGGACACGTGATTGGCGGAAGGACTATAAAGAACACCAGGTTCAGGATTTTGACAGAGATTCGGGGGACGAGTACGAGGTGGTGGATGAGGAGATGGTATAAGAGATTGGGAGGAAACAAAGTTTGAGGATTGAGATGAGGGAGGTGAATGTTGAGGAGAAGTTGGTGGAGTTGGTTGAGAAGTAGTAGGAGATGATGGTTCAGGAAGATGATAAGGAAAGTTGTGAAATCAGAGAAGGAGGTATAGGGTTGGAAGGAGTTGGAAGAGATGGTTGGGCAAAAGGAAAATGATGCTCATTAAAGCGGACAAGACGGGCTATATAGATCCGATTTGTGATTATTGTATTGTCAAAGATGAGGAAAACATTAGCAGCCAAACACGCGAAGGAATGACAAATCAGGAAAACATTAAAATGCGAGAGGTTGTTTTAAATGGCATTCGATTTATGAGATAAACGACTGTGTCAAAAGCAAAGTGCAAGAAACGTTGTGGAACGGACGACTGAGCCATAAGTGTAAGGCCAATTTCAACAACGTGGTGATCTCGACGTTCGATGATACCATTTTGTTCACTTATGTGTGGGCATGATAGTTTGTCAATGATGCCAAGCGAAGTGAAGAAGGATGTCAATGGATGAAATTCGCCACCCAGTAAGTTTGAACATTCTTGATTTTTGCATTAAATTGACGTTCAACCATTGTAACAAAGTTTTTGAAAGTAGAGAACACATCAGACTTGTGAGCTAAAGGAAAAAACTACATATAATGAGGATAATGGTCAACACAAAGCATGAAATAACAGTGGCCGTCAAAAGATATCACAGGTGCACGACCCCAAACATCACAATAAACTAAATCAAGAAAAGTTTTACTATGAAATGTAGCATTGGGTAACGACAATTTTGAAGACTTGCCTAAATGACAAGCAGTACAAGAAACCGAAGGAAATTTAGAATTAATAGGTAAATCAAAACTTGAAAGCATAAAACTGAAGAAATGTTGATGAGGATGGCTAAGTCTTCTATGCCAAGTAGTGGAGCAAGTCCGAACAGTAGAGAAGGCAGTCTTATTGATGGACTTGAGTTGAGGAAGGCGAAATGAGTAGAGGCCTTATTCACTAGGGCCGTTGAGAATGATAGTGCGTGTTGACTCGTCCTTCACAACAATGTAGAGAGAGTGAAATTCAAAGAATACATTATTATCTAAACATAATTGTTGAATAGATAAGAGATTCTTTTTAATATCAGGAACATGGAGAATATGAGAGATGGAAAGAATTTTGTTTGGAGAAGTGAATTTTAATGAACCAACAGGAAGATTAGGAAGTCCCTTACCATTACCAACATGGAGTGAGGCGTTACCATAGTAAGCCTCCGAGTTGTCAAGGCTTGATAAGTATTGTGTCACGTGATAGTTGGCTCCAGTGTCTCGATACCAGGTGCTACGAGTAACAAAACGGTTATCACCAAAAAATGAACGTGTATATGTAAAATTAGCCGTATGGTTAGCACAAGAAGCGGAAGGATCACGGTTTGCAATCATTTGGGAAATGTCCGATGCCACATCGGTTGTAGGAGCCATAGATGGCGTTTTGGGCAGAAGCCCAACTGAACCGACTGCTGTTTTTGTAGTTGTTATAGCCTCCACGGTAAGATCCCCGTCGTCCTTGACCAAAATTTTCACGATTGTTTGAGGAACGAGCACCATAGAATGCTTGAGGGGGTTGTGAAGAGGCTACCACTTTAGGCATGAGTTGATAGCCAAGTTGTGATGCCATCTGCTAAAGAGCATGCAACTGTTGTGGAGACTGAGAATGGCTGGCAGTGGCGGTGAAGGCTGTGGAGGTAGCAGATTGTGGTGGCTTGGTGACCATATAATCATGGTCACTTAGAAGACCATAAAGTTCAACAAAGGTCAATGGATATGAACGAGCAAGTATTGTGGATTTGAGGCCACTGTATTCCTCACGCAACCTGACGATAACATAGAGAACAAGATCTTTGTCTTTGACATGTTCTTCAATGTTAGCTAGTGTAGTTGCATAGTCTTGAGCATGCCTGAGATAGGTGAGGGGAGTTTCATCTCCTTTCATTTTAAGCTTAAGAAGTTGTGTCTTAAATGTGAACTCGTAGGTAGCAGTGTGAGGAGCATAAGCCCATTCAAGGGAAAGCCATAGGTCACGGGTTGTTGTGCCTTGAACATGAGAGAATGATGCTTCAGAGATTATTGAGATGATGATCATTCGTACATGGGCATCATTGTGGAGCCATGTAGTATAGTTAGGGTTGGTTGTAACAGTCGTGGTGTCACCAGAACCTGTTGCAATGGAGCGTTCAGGACACAGACTGGAGCCGTGGACATATCCAAAGAGGTTGTTGGTAATGAGGCAAGGCTTAAGCATGGTTTTCCAGTAGCCATAGTTTGTGGGTGATAGAGTGAAGGCAAACTTGTGAGAGTTGTGTGAAGCTTTGTCTTGTGGTGAGATGACGGGGATTGTGGCCATTGTAAAATTTTGCTAAAACAGACTATACTTGTGATTGGCAGTACTTGCGATTGGCTATACTTGCGATTGGATGTACTTACGATTGGATATACTTGCGATTGGCAGTACTTGCGATTGGATATACTTGCGATTGGCAGTACTTGCCATTGCTGGTACTTGCGATTGTAAGCAAATTAGGGTTACTTGGTCTATGTAACGGCGGCTTCGCAGAAGTGGCGATGAGTCACAATAGAGAGGCTGAAAACGATGATTGATACGAACCAGAGTAGAAACAACTAGAAGACTTTTTTCTCCGGTGATGTAGATTACAGCCGTGGAGGTTTGTATGCTCCGGTTGTGATCGGCGGCCATGGTAGAGCCAAGGTGGCTTAGATACCTAGTGAAACACCATACTAAAAAGTTGACTCACTTCACAACATTTAATGTTCGCCATTCAAAAAAAAATATATAATCTATGACTGACTCATTTTCACCGTACTCTGACGCCAAGTGGGCCCGGTTAAGACAACATATTGGTCGGAGTTGGACGAGACTCTCCCATGTGACGGGGGGTGTGACGTCACAACATTTTAAAAAATTATATAATCTATGACTTACTCTTGAAGAATGTCCTTGAGAGTTGTGCTCTTTCCAACTCCCATGCCACCACCCATGAAGAGGAGAACTATGTTTCGATCTTTATGGGTCATTGGGACCATAACATCAACCCGATTGTTCTCATTTCCTCTGCCAAAGTCGTAAACACTCGGGCCACTTTCAGATTCTTTGTCACCCTCTACTCTCTGGAAATGAAAACTTCATTAATATTTGAATCATTGTAAGTTTTTACATCATTTTAATGGCAAAAACCATTAGCGAAAACCTGCTTGGTTTGTTGAAATCAAGAATATGTATCACAGAGGTAGCAATTTTGACCCATTAACTTATAAATGGGTCAGTGTATCTCTATCTGGTAAACTCAAATTAGGTAAAAAGGAAAAGAGTTTCTTTTTAACCCACAAAACCTCAGATTATTTACTCAAAATTTCATATTATTATTAAAATAATAATATTATAGTATTTGTTCAAAAAGTGATCTAGGTCAGTCCAACCCGACCATGCACAAAAGTACCCGTTGTGAACAAACTGAAGCTGATATCACATTAAGCACTAATCTGATGATGTAGAACTTCTAAATTTATGCTTTGGTGAATTCTTTGAGGTAAACTGAAACCAGAACGGGGAATATGCTTTGGTGAATTCTTTGAGGTAAACTGAAATCAGAAGGGGGAAAATTGAACAAATGGGACAGGTTTCATTTACCGTTCAACCAAGGAAATTAAGAATTAGAAGGTAAGCAATGGTGTATTCCTCTCTCTCTCTCTTCCTCTATTCCTCAAATAGTCAAATGCTTCCTCACTCACCACAAACTCCGAAGCTTATTCCATATGCATAAAGGTTGGTACAATAAAGGTTGATCATTGGAATCATTTTCTTTCTTTGTAGAAGCTATAACAAATCAAGAAACTCAAGACATTGGATTGAAATGGTGGGTCCCCTTTAAACGATTTCTGGCTTTCTAGGGTTTTAACTCCTCATCCTCTTCATGTATCTCGTCCTCCACCGCCTCCTCTTCCCTGGACTCCGTTTCCAACGGGAGCAACTCCGATTCCATCTTAGGGACTAAAACCCCTTCCGCATCGTCGTCAGTCGTCACCACTGCATGTCCGCTCTTCTTTCTCCATCATTACTTCTATGTCTAGAGATGCAACCGTGTCCGACTGATTCGCTACGCCGTCACCTCCACTCGTCTTATCATCATGCTCTGCGTTATTTACATCGTTAAGGGTTTCACCAGCGGCGCCGCCTGCTCCTACTTGTCTCCGTCCCATCTGGATCCCGGCGATGATGCCGAGTTTCAACCTATTTGTCTTCGTTCCGTCTGGATCCCGGCGATGATGCCGGGGGTTTTAACCTGCAGGTGGGGAGAAAAGGGATTGAGGGTGGGGTGGGTTATGCAATTTTATATAAATTTCATAATATTAGGGGTATTTTAGTTTTTTTTTAAGATTTAACAAAAAATCTAAAGAAGTTAGCTAAATGTACTCAAAATGATTATGAAAAACAAAAAATCAGACCACATATCTTTAAAATAAAGAGTACGGACTCAACTAGTTAAAATGGACAAATATCAAGGACTCAAATAATAATTTACTAACTATTTTCGTCTCATATGAAATAATAATTAATACGTTTTATTATTACCGATAAGTATGATCTTTGATGTATATGAGTTCATGTATAGTTGTGACGCCTGAATTAATTAATCTTTATCCTTACATCACTTTCCATCCCTGACTTTCGTTTTTCTTAAAATAAAAACCTCAAACCATCTAGAAACACCAAAAAGTGATTAAATATATAGATATAAAGCATGTCAGCTCGGTTGGTTATAAACCATTGAGTTAAGACTGATGCATCAGGTTTTTATCCATAACAGACCAGGATTCGATCCCTGTAGAGGGGTTTTATCTCTTAAGCCGTCAGGGCCGTTCTCTGTGGGGTTTTCTCCTTAAACGTTCGCCAACCTCGACGCCAGGTGGGCCCGGTTCATACAACATACTGGCCAGGGTTGGTTGAGGCTTTCCCATGTGACATGAGGTGTGTCACTCTATTCGAGAAATTGCCGTTAAAAAAAAAGAAGATATAAAGCAGTCCTATATTTAATTATTTATAGAACAAGGTTAGTATAGATAGAAAGGTATGAAGTTTAGGAAGCAATCTTGATTATTGTCTTTGAAATTGGATGGTTGTAGGCGTGCCAGGTCAAATGGAAGGAATTTAAAGGATGAAAAAGAATGGAAGGTATAATGAGAATTATAGTCATTCTTTCCTTTCTAACAACACATGTAAATCACATACTTATTTACCCAAATTTTTTAACCGTTCATAACTTTTTTATTCGTTATTAATTAAAAAAAACTACACTATAATAACAAGCGTTTTTATCTTTAATATGAGTATGATATTTCTATAAAAAACGTTTTAATTGGCTGAATCTATACATGGTGTTATTGGTTATGTCCATGGTGTTTTTAGTCTATAAATGGTGTTTTTGGTATGTAAATGGTGTTTTACATTTAGACATGGTGTTTTACATATTGGCGTCAATATACACTTTATGTTTTACACATGTACGTCAATTGACACATGGTATTTTTAGTCTATACATAGTGTTTTTAGTCTGTATATGTTGTTATAAGTCTATACATGGTGTTTTTAGTTTGTACATAGTGTTTTAACATTTTACGCATTGTGATTTACACTTAAACATCAATCTACACACGGTGTTTTACATGTTGGCGCCAAATTACACATGGGCGCCAATTTACACATGATGTTTTATCTGGGTGTCAATTTTATACATGGTGTTTTACACCTGAGTGTCAAATTGTAAGGCCTCAAACTGGGCACCCTACAGTTGGTTCTCATAACGGGTTATTCCCTTGAAAATACTCATTTAGGATATATTAACCTACAGCGAAAGTCTTTCTAACAACATTAATTACTATTTAATGTCATTAAATTACCTCAAGAATTCTTGCACACCAATCCGAGTAGCACCGCTCCCAAGCCAAGATACGTTAACGCAACGCTTACCTGCAAAACAATCTAACCTACACACAAAGTCAGCTACGCTGAGTGAGTTCTAATAGTTTAGTTTAATTAAAAGTCAACTCGTCTCAGAAGTTATTTAAACTTTACTCATGACCCACGGTCCTTATAAATTATATCCACAATTCATTAACCATTAGATAACCCCTGTTATCACCCGATATTAAATAATAACTCATTACCCATGACTCATCCCATAATAATAATAATAATAATCCCGAAGTCTCATCCCCATAGGTCGAACTTACTACACTAATAACTCATACTGATGTACACGTATTAACTAGACACTCGGTTAACACAACAAATCCCTAAACATCAAATTACTCAGCCTTGACCAAGGCTCTTACAAATCAACTGACATAACAGTCATAAACACTACATCACAATCCTGACACAATAGTCAATCTAACTCTACTCACCACATTAACACTATCTTATGCACAATAAATATAACTCAACGCTTGTATGCAATTTAACACAAATATATAAGCATACAAACACATACCTCATTACTACACCCTCGTCAGGGCGTTCGACACACCCCGAGCTCATCACTGTCCTGTTAGACATCGTCACCTTTGGTGACCTCCCGAATGACATAGTCCTCCACAATCCCGTTTGCCGTGTCATAATGACACCAATGCAAACACAATACCCGCCGTGTCACATGGACAACGACACAATGCACACAACACATGTATAATCACATAACAATATACTCTATATACATGATTCATTAACTGCACCTACACTTCACACATATCACTAGTATAAGATATCCTACACGTATTCATAAGCGTTTAGCTTATATCTCGACTCACCCCGACTAACACGTAACACAATACACTGCTAACATAGCAACACACATACAAAATACTATATCTCATTATTTAAGCATATACCACGTACATGCACACCCTATGACACTTAGTCGTACCCGTACGACCCGTTTTATACAATCCCGACTCACCTCTATTAGGTCACTATACGACCCGTGACCATATAACCACTTTTAGACCTAGATCACATGATCTTATAAACACCCCCGTAGACCCTCCGACTCATTACTGAATGTTTTAGTTCATAAACACCTCGGGTTAAACCCAAAACTCTTAACACGTTTAATACGTTAAACATATCTGGTAAGTATGTACGATAGCCCCAAAAACGTTAAAAACATTTAAAAGATGGGGGATTAGAAACTCACAGGTTATGCCGAGCCTTAGTCCTTGCTTAGCAATTCGTCCGCCCACACTCAAGAATCAAACCTGTCAATGGATGATCACACGATCAGGCACGTTCTAAATTTTACATCGAATGCCTTGTAAATAAATCCTCAACGTCCACCTCGTCTCCTAATAGACACATTCCCGTGAAACCCTAGTTTCACGTGCATACATGCATGTATCCATACCAAACCTTAGTCCTTGAATATGCGTGTGCTCGAATCGGGTTCCCTAACCGCCTGCATGCCATGCACGGTGAAACCCTACCACGTGAACGTATGACATGCGTTAGTATCCCATGCATGCATGTCCTTACAATCCCTGGCCGAGCCACCGCTGCTCACGCGTGCGTCCACCCCGTACTCCAACGTCTTCGTTTCCCCCGTCGGCCTACATAGCCGGTTGCCACCGAGCACCACCATTACGCGCTATATCTTCCTCCACGTCTAGCAATAACTCTAGCCAGCCAAGCGCCACCATTACCGAGCCATCATGTCTCGTTCCCCGCCGCCTACCGTCGTGAAGCACCACCATTGCCCACGCCGATAGCCGCCACCTTCATCTTCCTGTCGTACACCATCACACGCCGTCGCTGGACGAAGCACGCCACCTAGCCACCGTCGGGTCGTCTCCATCTTTCCTCCGTGACCGCCACTGGTCCACCACAGCCACCGATCCACCACCACAGTCCGTCGACCTCGTCCCTGCTGTGCGTCCCACAAACCGTCACTGACCACCGACAACCTTCGTAGCCCCTGCTGTGAACTTAGCAGTCGTAGCCACCACCAATTACCACCATCTTCCCGATAACTAAAGACATGAAACAACAAGAGAATGCGATAGGAGCAAACGGATTTACCTTAACTGAGTCGTGTGATCGCACCGCCACCATGGAACCCACCGTTATCGTCGTCGTCCTCTCCTCGTCAGGTCTCTGTCTCTCTCGTGGCTCTCTTCCAGCCATCGCACGCCTTGGATCAAATGGTCTTAGGGTTTTCCCAATAAGTTGTATTTAAACTCCATAAATTCCCCCTCGGGTCCCCCTAGTTCAATTTCCGCACGTTTTGATGTCGAACTATCTTTAAACGGCCAACTGCTTCTATTTCAGTAGTTAAACACACCATGTTAGATCAACTCCGCTTATAATTATGTTAAATATGGATTCGGGTCGTCCGCCAACCCGAACCGATAGCTTCTGGATTTCCGGGATGTTACAAGTCTACCCCCTTAACAGAGGATTCGTCCTCGAATCCTGCGTTGGTACAGATCAACCCCACATGTCCTTTCCTTTTTTACTCGTGCACCAAATCCAATATGGGTCGATTATTTGCTTGCACCATCAACTAAACCGTTATTTTGCTTAGCAATTCGACCACCGCCCCTGGTGTCTAAGGAAACCCTCTTCACTGCTTGCGTTCGACTTTGGGACTTGTAGGTTCCACCTACACATTTCCTCATCTCTCGTCTCTCCAACCATTAGTCAAGCGGCTGCATTTCCGACTCTCGCTATCCCGGCACTATCTAGGAATCGTCCTATGTGATTGCCTTGATTACTAACCTTTTCATGAAAGTTTCACTGTCATTGTCCTTGACTATGCCTTTTCGCTTTTAATGTCCTTAACAACGTCGTATGTACCATCCCTGGTACTAGGTAACACATTACTACCCATTGTCCGCTCACTTGTCACGTTTCATTATGACTCACAGGCACCACTGCCTTAGTCTCCTGTATAACCCTAAAGGTCTCGTCATTCCGACGGCCATCACCCCAAGTAGGTCTCCTACTTTCACAGATAGAAGCACTCACTGCTTCACCATTACATACTCCTCATACCTTTCCTTCTCATATTCCGATTGGTATCTTGTAATGATTCCTCAAACTCTATCCCATTGCACTACCCATAAGAACATCACTAATGTCTTTCTCCGATGATCTTTAGGAGCTTGTGCAAAGCTACACTGGTCTCCACCAAATTCCTCTACCATAGCATCTCTTTACTTCATTTTTACGCATTTAGCACGTCCCTAAGGTATGTACACACACCCAACACTAGGGTTATCTTCATCAGCTCTTGATGTTCTCAAAAGCTCTCATATCACCGCCATGTCTGTTACAACAGTCACACTCTTGCTCTACTTAGATGTTCCACAGGAGCTTGTGTCACACCCCCGCCAGCGGCGGAAACACGGGAGTGCAGCGAAATTGAATAAGAGAACACAAGGCAATAAAGACATTTACTATTAAAGTTTCATAATATCTAAAAACCCAATTACATAAGTCTCAATTTAAACCAAATAACATGTTCAAAAGATAAAACAACTTAAAATAAAGTTTATTCAATTGATATCTAGGCAAATCCTATGTGATATTGACTTGACCTATCATGAGCTTAATCACCTGAAACATTTACGATAAATAAGTGTCAACTAAAACAGTTGGTGAGAATTCACAGGTTTAACAAAAGCATAAGTTTGGCAAAAGTAACAATTCATAATTCAAAATCATCATATAGCACATAAATAAAACAAACACATGATTAGCAAATCCAACCTAAAATGATGAATAACGAATAAGTGGTACAACTCGCAAGTTGCACTGATAACGAATAAGATGTCCAATCAAAAGTTGTCTATAAAGTATATGCGGTTTCCATCCTATGGCCCATATTTGTACTACCGTTGGCTTGAAAGCTTCAAGTTAAAGATTTGCAAGTTTAACGTTTATCATGTTGTGTTCATTTATTCACATACATATAAGATTCAATTGTTTTAGAATTGTTTGAAAATAACGTGTTTTAATGCGTGCCAACGCGTACATGTTTTCCCCAAAACGATTTGAATAAAGTAGGGCTATGAAGTCTCAACTTGAAAGCTAGGAGAGATAAGAGACTTGAACAAATAGACGAGGTGAATCACGGACCAGACCCTAAATAAATAAATAAACTAGTGTTAGGGTAGATTCAATGGTAACGAGTGTTAGATATGCGGTTCGGGTCATAAGGTTAAGAATTTGTTGTAAAAATAGAGTTTTAGTCGTTTTTCAGATTTGGATAGCAAAGTAGCTGAAATTTAGGCAAGTTTTAAAAATAATAAAAAATGTCCAAAAATTCTAAGATTATTCAGATCTTTAATTTAGGTTATAATAAACAACTTTTGTTAAGAAATACTTTTAATTTGGGCAACTTAAATATCCCAAAATCGTGACACAAGATCAGAGGTCCAGAATAGACCTTTCTGTCTTGATTTGTCATTTTAGGGAGTAGTTCAAAGAGTTAGGATGTAAATTTTAAATGGTTTTAAAGAATATTCAATAAACTTTGGTTTTCAAAAAGATTGAACACGATTGGATTTGTATATTGAGAGATATGGTGCCGGAAAGTAATGACAAATATTATGTCAAAAAGTCAGAATTGACCTTTACCTCTAAAAATATACGTTTAAAAGCCTTAAACATGTCAAAAAATTACGAGGGTAGATTTTACAGAAAGAAGACTCTTTAAAATTGCTTTTAGACCCAAGAATAAATCTTTTTGGTTAAGGAATGGCCAAGATATGGCCATTCAAAGTCGACACAAGCATTCTGTCGAGAAAAGGATGAAAGAACGAAAGACGAACTAGCTTACCTTGTTGTTGCGATTTCTTCTTGGATGGAGGAGGATGGCTCACGAATTTTGTAGGGGATTAGGGCAGAGATTTGGCTAGTAAAAGTTGTAGCAAAGTGTGAAGAGAATGGGGGAACTAAGCCTTGTATTTATAGTTATAGGTTAAGGGGTTTAAGTATGGAAAGACTTTAAGAACAAGTTTTAGGGTTTCAAGGGGTGCAAAAGGGGAAGGAGGCCAAATGTTTCATGTGGGTTGGGGCTTGGGTCTTGCAAATGGTGAAGTGGGTAAGGGTCTTGGGTCGTCTTGACCCATGGATGGTCCAAACGGTTCGTATACGCGCAATTTGATCGTTTTTCGAATTTCGGTGTTTATTTAAGGAAAGTTTTGTAAATGAAAGTTGTTTTATTTAATGAAATGGATGTGTTAGTCATTTTAAAACATAATTTAGTGTCATAAAGGATGCATTTGTTGGTTGTGGATGTAGGTCCAGATTTCAATCGAAAATCACTCAAAAGATCGATTACACACACACAGGCGGAATCTGCGTGTATGGTGGTGAAACAGAGGGTAGAAACATAATTGGAGAAGATAACAGCTAACCACACACAGAATCAACACAAATAAGATGTGAAAAATTAAGAACAAAGCATTAAACAAATGCAGATCGTATTGATTCTTCAAGAACAGTGAAAGAGAGAATTCAGGGTTACAACCGCTACTCACACCCTAAAAATTCTCAAACTAGGCTATTTATAGTAAGCTGATAGGCATCGAAACTATGCTCACTGAAACTAGTAGTTTCGGTGAAGCATTTACAAGTGTGAAAGAAGCCTGTCAAAATTAACTATCTATCGAAACTAGATAGTTTCGATGGCCCAAACTTAGAAATAAAACAAGAAATTACATGAAAATGAAATTACAAGAAAATAAACTAACTAAACATTGTTCAAAAGAAATACATTGATGACAACAACTTATACAATAATAAGACTCTACAATCTCCCCCTAAGCTACTGCATCAATGTCTTCAACTCTTCTCTAAGAAGTTGGCCCTTGACTTGGTTTCTAGAAAAAAGGCTTGACGTTCAATGACACCCCTCTTTGATATGCCTTAGCATCAGCCTCATCATCTCCATGAAAGAGCTTGATGGGGGGGTTTTTGAACAAAACTTCAAGATCTTCAGGTTGAAATTTTAAAAGCTCCATAGGTTCAAAGATCACAATGTCTTCCTTGCCTTCACACTCGATCACAGCACTTCCGATGGTTGAGTTGTAAAACCATTTTCTGAAATTTTGTAGCTGGACAGGTACTGATCGTGGAAGTATGATTGATTTGACAGTTTCTGTTGGCTTGTACCGAAGGCTTACCCAGGGCTTTTGTGTTCTTGGATGAATCCTAGTTTTTGATATAATTCTCTTTGGAAGAGTGGTCTTCATTGACCTGAAGTCATTGAGGGCTTGTTGTTTAAGAAACTGTTCAAATTTACATGCCTCATTTACTTTTCCAGGGTTCTTTAGGGGTAATTTGGAAAGTGCCCTAAGATCATATCTAGGGAGAGAGCTGAACTCATGAGGAGTTTTGAAGTGTTCTACTCCTCCCTTGTATCTTCTGACTATGTATAAGCCCCTTTCATTGTCATATTTCCATCCCACGGAGGGTCTCTTCAGCTCTTGGTACTCCGCGAACCATTCATAATACTTGGGAGGCTCCTCAACAGGTAATTTCCTCATCCAAGGCCTTTTAGGATCAGGATAGTCCAGGTTTGGCTTAGGAGCATTGATTGGTTCAGTTGGGGTGGATTCAGTGTTAGTTGTTTGAGTTGGTTGAATGGGGGTTGGTTTAGTATGTACTAGATAAACCTTAACACTGGCTTCATCTTGATCACTGTCAGAGAGTGCCTGAATCTCTTCTCCTTCCTCTGTGAAGTATCTCACCCTTTCTTCGTGCAGATCTTCTATAACCAAAATCTCTGGATAATCATCATTAAATCCAAAGTTGTCAATCTCATCAAGAAGAGCATTCAGCTCATGATCTGACCCAATCTCTTCTTCATCAACAATAACCACATCAGCACTTGATTCTTTTCCTTTTCCCTTTTCTCTATTGGCTCTCCGTTCACTAACAGATGGAAGATCATACCCGGTTTCTTCAAGATTTACTTCCACAACATCCTTTGTCTTGGCAGCTTGGCCAGTGAAGATAGTTAGTGCATATTGAGGATTAGTAACAAAGGCAGGGGTAGAGGGTCCATCAGCAGAAGTGGTCTCCCCCTAAGCTGCTGAAGGGGTTCCTTGTTAAGGAGATTTAATCAATGAAGCCTTGATTTGTTCAACAGTGTCAGATAAGGCTTTAAACTCTTCTTGTTGTTGAGAGATTATCTTTTGTTAGGTTTCTAGTCGGGTTTGCTGAACATCAAGTTGGGTATGTAATCCACCAACTTCCAGGCTTAGATCTTTCACTTCTTCCTTGCTCTCTCTTAGTTCAGTGTTCAGTTTCTCAATCTCTTCATCTTACTTTGTTACTGCTTCCTGTAATCTCTTCACTTCCAGGCTCAGGGTTTTAACTCTTGGGACTGATGGTTATGGATAGGGACAGGGGATGCAGGAGGTGTAGGAACAGGTGTATGTAGTGGAGATGGTTGTGGTGAAGGTGGTGGAATATGAGTAGGTGAGTTAGAAGGGGTTAAGTGTTCTGGAACATCAAATAGAGACTCTGAAGAAGAGGTTAAGGACTCCAGTCCAGTCTTTATTTTCTTGGCCATGGGTTCTTCCTTTTCATAATCAGAACTTGAATCAACTATCCTCTTAGAGGAGGATGCAGGAGGTTCAGTCTGCTACTCATCTTCAGACTCATAGTCAGATTGATCATACTTAGTACCGTAGATGCCTTCGTCCAAGGTGTCACTAGACTCAGTTTCAGCTTCAACATTTTCTTGAACTTCAACATTAACATTTGCTTCTATGTCTTTAGCATGTTGCTCTTCAATTACAGGTTCAATATTCTCTAACAATTGATCCACGAATGGAGCTTCCAAGATAGGCGGTTCAACATCTTGCTCTATCTGTTGGTCAGCATCAACATCTGGCTATTGGTTCCCTTGATCTTGTTCTGCCTCTTCTTCTTAAGATGATGATTTAACTAGTAGTTGTGGATCTATATCAGGAACATTCTCTTCTTCTTCACCCAAGATATCACCAAACAGAGGAATGTCAGTAGTCACTTTGTTGGTTCTTTTTCTTGAATTCTTCATGTAGCTTAGGGTCTTGGCAGTCATATGATCAAAGACAAATATATGGCCATCTTGTTGCAAGTTAGGATGGAGATGATTAATAATAATCTGAAGGAACCTACGGTAGACCAAGAACTTTTCCTTCACTCCTCCAGTCAGGTTTTCCTTTAACTGCCCAAATACTAGCCCAGAAAAATTGTAATCCCTCCCTTTAATCAATCCTAAGACTGCTGAAGCCACCATGGCATTGGCTGAATCAAATCCACCTTTTCTGATAGACATGCAGTGAATGAAGACATGTACAATGTATCTCCATAGAGGTGGAAGGGCATTCTTGATAATCTGTCCGCCCTTGAATTCATCTAGATGCCCCAATTGTCTGAAACATTCTTTAACATAAAAACTTAGAAAATCCACCCGTGCTTCATGATTATCATTAAAGTGCAGCACCTCTCTGATAGTTGCCTCATATAAAAGAACTTCTTGATTATGAACTGTACCCCTGATGTGCTCCACATTGTCTATAACTGTTGTAGTTGCAGTACTCCAGAATTGCCTTATAGTAGTTTCAAACACTGGTAGATTGTGGCTTATAGCAAAGATGATGTTGGAGTTGGCTAGGAAATCAAGTACATGTATGAAGTATGCATTTTTGGGATCAGTAGTATTCAACACAGCACACACATTGTGCCTTTTGACAAATAAGAGATCCATATCTGCACAGAAACAACACAAGAAAGATTATCAAAACATCATTCCAACACTTAGAAAAATTTCAGAAAGGCCTGACCGAAACTACTTGTTAGGAAATGTTTTATAACTGATGATAAAATTCTGTGTAAGTTCAGAGAGAGGCGAACTTAACAAGTTCGCCTAAGCATCTTTAGGAGCGAACTTGTTAAGTTCGCCTAAGATGCTGTGTGTTCCTATAAATAGGAGTTACAAGTTCATACTCCATAGAACACTAGAGAAGAAAAAGGTGTAAGTGTGTGTTTTGGAGAGAACTGTTGTAATCAAGGATTATAGTAATACAAAGCGTTTATTTACACTGTGTTGTTGATTGAGTTACACGTTGCACGTTGATCATGGATTCCGCACGTTATCACCGTGTCGTACCACGAGTCTAGAGATCCGTCACGCATCGAATCGGGACCTACACCACTAGTTTCGGGTGAAGAAAGCATATCGAAACTATATAGTTTCAGGCACCAAAGGGTATCGAAACAACTAGTTTCGATGGAAAACCTGTTCAAATTCTGAGACATCTTTTTGAAAAACAAAATACCCTTTAATCAAAAAAACTAGTTTCGATGCCTGGATTTTGAATAAAAACACAAACATTTAAAAGCAGAGAAAAACTAAACTCAAAACTATAGTCAGATTAACAATATATAAACAGAGATAAAAAGAAAGGTAAAGGTCGCCTGAGGTGTCGAAACTCCATCTTACCGATATTTTGAGAAAATCTGTAAAATTAAACAATAGAAGAGTGAGATATTAGCAATGATGAGTTCATAAACAGGATCTAAGCAAAAAACAAGCCAAAAACACGCGATTTCAGTCGTAACAAGGATAAAAGTTTAACCCTAGCCATCGCCATATAAAACAGTAGCAAACATTTTGAGTAATCAAACCTGATGAAGACGACGACCGAGGAATCAGATAAGGGAGACTGATCTCGTAAACTTAGACCGAGGAATTGAGCTTTTGTGTGTGAAGATGAAGGTGAAAAAGGTTTCGGGTGAGTGAGAATGAACGAAGCATGAAGAATAACCTGATTATGAAGACATTCAATTTGAGCTTGACAAAAGACTTAAATGCCCCTGTCGAAACTATTAGTTTCGATAGAGAAAAGTAGTTTCGGGTGGTAGGTAGTTTCAGGCAATTTGATTAGTTTCAACTATTAGATACTTAATCAGAAACAGAGCAAAAACACTCATATGTACACTACTTAAACAAGCTAATAAGGAAGATTAAGAAATTTATATAGAAAAATAAAAGAAAAAATAATTAAAAGATATAAACACTTAGCCTTGGAAAAGATCCAACGTTAGATCATGTCTGGTCAAACCCTTGAAACACTTCATTTTTGCACTCAGCTACTGTGAATCCCTGAAGATAGCCGATATTTGTGCAAGATAAACCCGAACATTTGCTTGTACAATGTTTTTCATGTGATTAAGAGGTACCATTTGAGCATGAAACACGACATACTCCACATTTTGAAATAAAATGGTTTTGAAAGCCTATCAATCCTCAAGAAATACCCGCATTCATCTGATCATCTCTTACAGGTTAACCAGAGTACCATCTTGGTAAGTCAAAATCATCGCCAAAAGTAAAATAAAATCCAACTGGATATAAGAAGAGGTAAAATGAAAATTACCCAAGTTGATATTAAAAGGTATGAACATTCTAGATCTTTGCGTAAGCAAAACAGATGAAGTCGTAAAATTATCCAAATGGATAGGAAAAAGGTTGAACACCCAAGATCTTTGCGTAAGCAAAACAGAAGGGGTCAAATCATCCAAGTGGATGGGAAAATATGAACTCCCGAGATCTTTGCGTAAGAAAAACAGACGGGATCATCGGCGGTAACTCTCGTTACTTTGACGGTCACCTGGCGCATGACACGTAAGCCTATATCTGATTAAATCGGTTTTCTTAGCTTAAAATGGGTTAGAAGTTTCAAAAATAAGTTCAAACACACGTGTACGACAGAGAATTAGGTTTTCACACTACTAAAGAGTTATAACCGTATGTCGGGCCTACCAGCTATACCTCAGTTAGCACCATCGCTTATGGTCCTTTCCATGTTCAAGAAGTGTGTTCAGACTCTATCATTTCGCACAAGGTCGAATCCGATTTTCCTGAAACAAAACATGATACTTACAGTGAGTTTTTCTTAAGTAAACAATAATCAGATCAAATATTTTCTTTTGTTTTTGGCTAAACAAAGCAAATATTTTACTTTCTAACTGCACAATCCAATTTCTCCCCCAAAAGTTTTGCTTGCAAAGGTAAATAAAGAAAACAACTATACAGAAAAAATAAAATCTTTTTGGAAATCTTCCCGATTAACAAGTTTAAATAGAAAAGACAATATGCACAAGGGTTACTGAAAGTTGATCATGCCGAGCATCTCCACCAATTTCTAAAATCTGGCAGAATCAAATGCTTTTGTAAAGATGTCGGCGGTTTGCTTGTCGGTTTTGACTTCAACGATTTTATATGTTTCTTTTCGACACAATCACGGATGAAGTGGTGTTTGATCTCAATGTGTTTGGTTTTTGAATGTTGAACGGGATTTTTGGTGATACGGGGAAGGCGGTGTTATCACACAGGATGGGAGTTTCATGGAAGGTGATCCCGTAATCAAGCATTTGATGGTGGATCCACCTTACTTGGGAACAACAAAGGGCTGCGGCAATGTATTCGGCTTCGGCTGTGGATTGGGAAACGGTGGTTTGTTTCTTACATTGCCAGGAGATGAGGCAGTTGCCAAGGAACTGACAACCCCCAGAAGTGGATTTTCGGTCTGAGTTGCATCCCCCGTAGTCTGAATCTGAATATGCCAAAAGTTCAAACAATTTATTTTTGGGATACCAAAGCCCAAGCTTTGGCTTGTACTTCAAATATCTTAAAATACGTTTGACAGCAATTAAATGAGAGAGTTTAGGATTAGCCTGAAAGCGTGAACACAAGCACACTGTGAACATGATGTCTGGTCTGCTATCAGTGAGAAACAGAAGAGATCCTATCATTGAGCGATAGAGGTGCTGATCAACGCTTTCACCATCCAAATCAGGAGACAGACAGTGTCGAACTTCCACATGAGTCTTGTAAGGATGAGACTCAGTCATTTTGAACTTGGTCAGGATTTCTTTGACATACTTCTCTTGATGGATAAGAATTCCCGACTCAGACTGATGTACTTGCAAACCAAGAAAGAACTTCATTTCTCCCATAGAACTCATTTCAAACTTAGAACGCATCACTTCCTCGAACTCTTTACACAACCGAGGATTTGTGGATCCGAAAATGATATCATCAACGTAGATTTGCACCAAAATGGTATCCCACCATCCTTTCATTTGAACAAAATTTGGTCAATTGCCCCTCGTGTGAAACCATTATCAAGCAGATGCATAGATAACGTATCATACCATGCACGAGGTGCTTGATGAAGACCGTACAATGCCTTGTCAAGTTTGTAAACTCTGTCAGCATAGCTAGGATCAATGAAACTCGATGGCTGCTTGACATAAACTTCCTCTTGAACTTTTCCATACAGAAATGCGCTTTTGACATCCATCTGATGAACTGTGAAGTCCATATAGGCTGCGTATGCGAGAAAAATTCGGATGGCTTCCAAGCGAGCCACTGGTGCAAAAACATCCTCAAAGTCAATTCCTTCTTCTTGATAAAATCCTTGAACCACCAAGCGGGCTTTGTTTCGAATCAAAATTCCTTCTTCGTCCTTATTGTTACAAAATACCCAACGAGTGCCGATTGGAATTTTGTTCTTTGGAAGGTCTACCAGATTCCACACATGTAACTTGCTGAACTGTTGCAATTCTTCTTGCATGGCCTCCACCCAACTGTTCTCAAGCAAAGCAACTTTGATATTCTTAGGTTCAACTTTAGATATAAGCAAGTGAAGAGACCATCATTCATTCCTTTGAAGGCACTACGATTTCGGACTCCCACATTGAGTGGACCAATGATGTTGTCTATAGGATGATCCTTGTGAATTCTCAACTGTGGAATCTCATCCTCTTCCAAGTAGTCATCCAGATTGGTAACGTTGTTGTCAGGAATAACAGCTTCCTCATTGATAGGACCTTCATCAGATGATTGTGGAGCAACATCCACTATTTGAGGAGTTTCTTCCTCAACAGTTTCACTTGTTGCCACAGAGTCCGAAGAATCCTGAGTGGATGATGATGAGGAACCTGAAGCAATAGAAGTACCTAGAATATTCACAGATATAAGAGGATTATCTGAGACATATATGTTAGTGAAATCAGGAATATTAAATGATTTAAACAAAGAATCGACATCAAAAATCCAATCAGGACCGTCCCAGCGTCCGTATGATTGCTTTCATTTTAGTTGATATCAATGGACTCCAGTACAATCCTTCGTCTCTTGTTGTAAACACGAAAAACTATTTGGTTAGAGGAATAGCCCACGAAATAGCACTCATCCGCTTTGGCTTCAAACTTGTTCAGCTGATCAGAAGTGTTCAGCATTGTGCAAACACACCCAAACTTCCTGAAGAAATCGATAACAGGCTTACGCTTGTACATAATTTCATAAGGAGTCGTATTGCAGCTTTTGGTGATGAGAAATCGATTATGCATAAAACATGCGGTATTGACTGCCTCGGCCCAAAACATGACATGAAGCTTAGAATCAACGATCATAGTTCTTGCTGCTTCTATCAACGTATGATTTCTTCGTTCAACTACACCATTTTGTTATGGAGTACGAGGTACACTGAATTGCCGAGAGATACCCTTACTTTCACAGAAAGAATCTAGAATGGCATTCTTGAACTCTATGCAATGATCACTGCGAATAGTCTTCACACTTAGATTGAACATATTCTCAATTTGTAGCAGATGAATCTTTAGAGTCTCTGGCATCTCATCTTTCTTTGCCAGGAATAATACCCAAGTAAACCGAGAGAAGTCATCGGTTACCAACAAACAGTAGGAGTTCCTTCCATGACTCATGACACTCACAGGACCGAAAAGATCCATGTGAAGCAATTGAAGGGGAGAGTCAATGGAATTAGTGGTTTTAGGTTTGTGAGAAGATTTGTGCTGCTTGCCCTTGGAACAAGAGAGACAATATTCTATGGGTGAGAAATCTTTCAAAGGTAAACCGGTGACAAGGTTTCCTCGAACAAGGCGGTTCATTGTCTTGAAATTCACATGTCCTAATCTCTTGTGCCAAAGAAAAGACTCATCCTATGAAGCTTTTGAAAGAAAGCAGGATTTGATTCCCGATGGGTTATTCATATCCAGACTATAAGTATTGAATCTTCGAGGAGCTCGCATGAGGATTAGGTCTTCGGGAATAACCACTCCAGGCTTTAGAATCAGACATTCTCTGGAGTTGTAGAGGGCACAAAAGTCTTTATCATAAATCTGGGACACACTCATCAGATTATACTTCTGCTGTGGAACGAAATTGAAACTCTCCAAGCTATTTACACCGTTTGACACATTTCCTTAACCTTCAATCTTTCCTCCTCTTGGATTGCATGCAAAGGCGACAAAGTCTCCGTCTATAGGATGATAATTTTGCAATAAAGAAAAGTGACCAGTCATATATCTTGAGAAACCACTGTCGACATGCCAGATATTGTCTCCAGTCTTCCTCAATTGTCCTTACACAAAATGAATCATTTAGACATTGGTACCCGGGACATTGCTAACTTGGAACTTCTTAATTTTACAAGATGCATTTCGGAAGTCATAGTCAAAATCCTCCTTTAATGTGTTCTCAAAAAGATCATTATTCTTAATTTTCCAAATCCTTTTCGACCAATATTTAGCATTTTTAATCCTTTCACGTCGCAAAGTTCTACTATGTTGTGACTTAGATAAAACATTTGAAGCACAATCAACTGAATTTTGAAAAAAAGATGGTACATTTTCTTCTTGGAAATGATATGTAGACAATTTACATGTCTTGAAAACATGATTGGATTCCCCACAACTAAAACAAACTTTATCACATGTTGGCTTAGACTGATAATTGTCATCACATGATGATGATGAAGATGATTGTGATGTAGAGACATCAGAACTAGATGCAACTCTTTCTTCAATATTTCTTTCTTGAAGACTTTGATCTTCCTTTAATCTGAAAAATTCCAGATTGCTCATTGTTTCTTGTGGAATGTCAGCACAACAACTCCTGCACTTTTAAATTTGCAATACAACTCATAGAATTTACAGATTTAGGAACAAAAGGCAAAGCATTCTTAAACTTAGAAATAACATTTCTCAAACTGTCATGCTCAGAAGGCACATATCCAAAATACAAATTTTCAATGTGTTCACAAATATCTGGTTTTGACACGGACATATTATTACATTCATCCGACTCAAGTTCATTTAAAACTTTTCCCTTACTAGAACTCTCATCATAATCATCTTCGAAACCTACACAACCTGACTCTCCACAGGAAGCAAAACTGTCAGAATCTGAAGTTTGAATATAATCATCAGCAGATATATTGCAAACAAAAGGTGTGGGAACATGAGGAGCTGGCATATCAGCAAATCTACCAGATTTGGAATATGGAGGAGGGTGAGAGTTATACCCAATGCCCTCTATGACCTTTTTATGAATTTGGTTGTCAATGATTCCAAAAAGGATTTTCTGATCGATACCCATGTGTTCAACTTGAAAATTTGCTTTTTTCGGCCTTTTAAAGTCTTTCAGTTAAAATTTCATTATTATTCTTTTGTGTAGTAAGTTGCACAATCGAAGATCGGTTTTCTCCAGAAATATCATGAATTTTCTTTAAGTAAAGTTTCTCATTTTTAGCCACAGAATCATACATCACCTTTATGTGATCTCGTTCATCGACCAAGGCCAGGTTGATGAATCTATATTTCTGTACTTCATTTAAACAAGATTTAGCATTGCAGAGTCTAGACATTACCTCAGCTGGTACGGCGGTAAGATCCCCAGCTGGTTCAATCATGACACATTTCTCCTTTTTTTCAATGTCTGCCATCAGTGCCTTGTCAGCTGCTTCCCCTTATTGATCTCCCCAATGATAGTGTCCATCAGCTTGACAGACCAGAGCTGTTGAGCTGGAAGTTGTAGTGGATTTGAGAGAGATGGCAGCTTGCTTTCCAAATGAATTCTTCTTTTCATGCTGCTCCTTTGATGATGGCTCCTTGCAGTTCCTTGCAAAATGACCTAGCTGGTCACAGTTGTAGCATCTCACCTTTTTTATGTCAAACCCTAGAGTCTTTCCTTGCTTGAATCAATCCACCCCAATCATTTTGATGAATCTTTTGGCTCTCAGAGTCAGCATAGCCATACACCAATCAATATCCATCTTTTCCAAATCATCAGGTTGAAAGCTGACAGGTGTCAAGTTTCTAGAAATCAGTGCATCATAGCATGGCATGAATGCAGTCATGATAGGCAGATACTCATCGGGGATCATAGTGGTTGGCTTCTGAGATGTGGATGAAGTAGTAGGCTGAATTCTAGAAATTGAAGGTGGGACATCAGTTTGAAAATAAGCCATTGTAGTTTTGTTGGATGAACCTTGACTTGCAATAAGAGCGGTGTTTCCAGACTGGTTAGTTGGAGTGACTGCACCCTTCTTTATCTCCAACTCATAAGACTCCAGAATGCTGAAGAGTTCTTGCTGTGATAAGTCACTTAGCTTTTTAGTTTTCTTGATCATAATCCGGTACATGTTCCATTCCTCGGGCAGTGAATCAAGTAGCTTCTTGTTTAACTCAACAGTGGGATACTCAGTTCCCAAAACCATCAGCTTAGAGACAATGCTTGAGAATCGGTTGATCAGTTCAGACATGGGTTCTCCAGGGATACTGCTAAACATTTCATATTGCTTCTTGATCAGGTCCCTCTTGCTTTCTCTAACCTCAGCATTTCCCTCATACCTTGTACATAAAGCAACCCAAAGATCTTTGGCAGTAGTATACTCAGCAAATATGTTAAACACATCCAAAGTAAGAGCCATAGCAATAGATCCATAAGCCTTGTTATCTCTGGCAATTAAGGAAATATCCTTATCATCATATTCAGACACAAGCTTGGGACGTTGAACATCTGTAGTGGTAGTAACTGGCTTGCGTGGACCATCAGTGATTGACTGCAAAAGAGTGTGGTCATGGAATTAAAAGAAAGTGTGACAATCCGAACCTTTGCAGTCTAACTCCGTTATTTAAATCCGGTTAAAGTTAACTTATCTTAAACCCTTGGGACTATTTCTGCCAATTTCCAAACTTAAACTATAAGGACTGGTTGTGTAATTAGTTAAAACCCATTTTTTTTACCTCTGAAAGTCAAAATTGAATGAATCTAGTTCCTGTTGACTTTTGAAAGTCAAACAGACTTGTTCTTAACACATGAAATCAGAGGGACTAGATCTGTAATTAACCTATTTTTGATTTCATTGACTTTAGAAAGTCAACCCGCTTATTCTTGATTCCAATTCCCAAATTCTAACTGATTTTCGTTTAAAATGGTAACGGTTATACACGTTCATGACATTAACGACTATCATCACAGCTTTAATCATCGATTTTATGTGCAATTAAACCCAATTATGGATAATTAAACCGAAATCGTCGTCTATCATCATGTACACATCGAATTCGATCGTTTTACCTGTCATTCTCGCAATTAGACACACTGCACACCTCAAAATTTGGTCGGAATCACAGCAGAAGACGCCAGAGGTCAAGCTATTCTACTGCCGGCACATGTTCTACTCGGGAACCATCAATTCGTCATCGAACCTGGTAATTAAAACTACCCTCACCTTCGTTCTTATCTGATAATTGAAAGCCCTATCAATTCCAGGGCTTATAACATCGAATTGAGCATGAACCCGATTCTAGGGTTCATACGAAACCAGTTTGATCGAATCATATTCTAGACCTGTTTTAAATTCAATTAATCTATACCACTAGTTCCGTAATCACCTATTTGATGAAAGCCCTTTATCAATTCAGTCTAACAACATCGAATTGATCATAATCTGGAATCTAGGGTTTGTTCTAATAAAGAATTAGGGGTTTTGGTCTTTCGCACAATGTTATAAAAATCTAACTACCCAAGTGTTTTCGCAAGCTCTAACCAGTAAAAGCCCCCTATTTCCAACCGATTTCATTATCAAATCTGATCAAATTGATTCTGGAATCATGTCTAGGGTTTCGGCTTCTGAATCTTCAATTAATCGAGCCAAATCCAACTGATCTTTGCAATTAACTGTCACCACAGGTTCGCCTTAGGCCGATTAACAAAACCCTAATGCCTTTTTGTGCAAACATAATCGAATTTGTGAGATTGAGACTGGTTTCGATCTTACGTTCTTATGGGAGGGGGACTCACGGGAGTTTTGTGTTAAAACCAATTGAATTCGGGTTCTGTTGCGATACCCTAGCGGGCATGACTGGTTAAGTGTGTGTGCTGTTGTGGGAGACACACGGGTTCGAGTCTCTCCACCCACTTTTATTTTAAAAACTGATTTTTGTTATTATTTTAATTATAAAACCTTTTGTTATATTAATATAATATTATATAAACGTGTTTTAGCCCGGGAAACAACCCATAGGCTCGGGTTTGAATTATTAACCCGTTTTTATATTATTTCCACTTCTAAAAATAATATTTTTATATTATTTTCAAACCACGACTCCGAATAAAATAATATGTTTATATTATTTTCAAACCGGGACTCCTAGTATAAAATAATATACATTTTTATATTATTTCGCCACGTTTATTTACCTCGTGTAACGTTTCAAACTAATTAATAATATAATTGTTTATTTTATTTACTCACGTTTATTATCTCGAATAAAAATAATATATTTATTATTTTGTCACATAAATGATTATCGTATATTTCCTACGAGGTCAAAAATAATATATATGTTTTATTATTTTCTTAGATCATTATTAAATGATACAAACCCACGAATCTATTTATTTATTTAATATTATTCGTTATTAACGTACGACACGTAACACTTTTATCTTAATTAGTATATTAAGAAACCCTTATTCCAGTGGACAAGTTCGTCTACTCGTTGATCCATAAAATGTTCTAGGACGTTCAAATCTTCCGTGTCGTCGTCACAAAACCCCTTTGTATCCCTAACTATTATACTTATAATTTTAGGGCATACGTAAGCAGTTCACAGGCAAACTCTTGTGTTTCCTACTTGCATCCTTGTGTGGTGCTATCTACTACTCGTACACAACTCATGTGAGTTTCACAACCCCTTTTTACTCGTTTTCCTGTTGGTGGAGAAACATGTACACAAACCATCATACTTTTACTTGTTTTCCCGTGGGGGAGAAACAGGTGCGCAAACAAACATCATTTTACAAGTTTTTCCCGTTGGGGAAGAAAACATGACGCAAACTATTTTGGGTTATTGTAATTCATATAATATCACTGCTGAGGCTAAGCATAACATACTATCACTGAAAGTCCTCACAACACATCGGACCGTTAATTTAACAAGCGAGGTAATGTTTAGTTGTACTACTGGGTTTGACTAGCCCCACCCGCGTTAGTCGCACTAACTCGATTGGAGGTCGAACGGGTGAAATGTTAGCCTACTCTTTTGGCCAGAGTTGATAGACCTGGCAGGAGGCAAACAAACACAAACATTCATGCTTCGGTTACGAGCGCTTTAGTAAGACATGAACATAGGCTTGCTACCTATAGATATGCATATTGAATGTACATAATCTGGCAAACGCCCTTATTACAAACTTGAAACCTGTGAACTCACCAACCTCGTGTTGACACATTTCGTACATGTTTTCTCAAGTCGCTAAGGCACAAGTTGCACAACTAGGACATGCATGGAGTCCTACTATCATTTCACTCATAAGCAAACCGTTAAAGCAATTCACTTACTTTTATTAAACTAAAATTTGGTGCTTTGTTTTGCGCATTTACTTTCTTGTTTAAACGCTTTCGCATTAACTCTGAACTTTTGTGTTATGACATTTTAAGTCCCATATAGTGTCGTTTGAAGTAACTGATGTCTGAGATCCTGGTTTATCATCTCCCAAAACAGTAAAACTCCGTTAGTGGAAATTTGGGGGTGTAACAGATTGGTATTAGAGACATTGGTTATAGAGAACTAGTACTGCATTCTAGACTATAGCCACACACATTAGTTACTTGGCATACATACTCGACATAGATACTTACTCCTTAGGTTTCAGTAACCATGTCTACACCACCATCTTCACCACTTACCATTCAAGGGCACGACATTCCTGCCATTGCATCATCGAAGCCCAAGAGGCGTAGACTTGAGCCCATTGATGACTCTATTGTGTATGGAGAGCCCATTCATATCCGGAACGGGAGTGACTGGGATTGGTACCCCGGTTTGCTGAACAAATGGGTTAGATAGGAACGAGTTCCATCACTGTATTTTGGAGCTTCATCATCTACTGGACCACATTTACCCTTGCTGCCTTGTCACTTGGAGCAAGCCTTTGAAGCGTTTGTAGCAACCATGGATCGAGAGATCCGGAATATGAGAGACGCAGCAGGAGCGATCACTGGTCTGTTAAATGGGGAGAAACACACGGATCATAGGATGGATCTGCTAGTAGCAGAACTGGTAGGCACTGGCCACTTGTATAATGCATTAGCGGACGAGGTAAGGGGGTTACAGGCTAGAGTGAATGTCCTTGAAGAGGCAGAGATAGAATCTCAAGAAAGAATTGGGGAGTTAGAGATACAACTTGCAGCTGCTTTAGAGCCAGCTGAAGTACATGACTTTGAGCCTGAGGATGAGCCCGAAGAAGTTGAGGATGAGGACGCTGAGTCAGTTATCTTGTCCGCCAGCAGTGGAGCTTGATGTCCCATTCTATTTTATCTTATTTTGTTATTTTCTTTCTGTTTTAAATAAAAACCTAAATGGGTAAGGATGTTCCCATTGTAATAAAATCTTAATGAACTGTTTGTTTTGAGTTACTTTTTTTATAGCCATTATAATTTAAGTTAGTCTTGAACTATGATCATAAACCCGCATGTCATTACACACTTCCTTCTTTCTGCTTACACTTGAATGATGTTAATATGCGGTGTATTTACTCATTTCTTGTGTTTGTGAATATGAAGAAACATGGCCGGACGTGGACGTGGCAGTCGCAATGGTGGTCATGGAAATATCAACCTAACACCAGCCTAGCTGGCCGCGTTGATTAATGACAGTGTTGCTGAAGCCTTAGCAGCACACATTGCAGGTAAACCTGATAACCGTCAACTCTAGACAATCGTATATATTTATTCTACCCTTTCCTAAACCTAACCTACTCTTTCCAATCTAGGGCAAGAGAACAATCCATAGAACAATCAGCATGTCTGTACCTTCAAGACATTTATGGACTACAAGCCCCACACATTCAGTGGAGCTGAGGGAGCTGTCTGATTACTCTGATGGTTTGAAAAGATTGAATCGGTGTTCTCTATGTGTAACTGCCCTGTGGCTGACCGAGTCAAATTTGCATCGGGAACTTTAGAAGGTCCTGCCCTCACATGGTGGAATTCACAAGTCCAGATGCTAGGTCTGTATATGGCAAATGCTTCACCATGGGAAGATTTCAAAAACATGATGAAGGAAAAATACTGTCCCAGGGATGAGATTCAGAAGCTCGAGGGAGAATTCTCGAATCTGAAAATGGAGGGTTTTGAAATAGAACTCTACACTACTCGCTCGCACGAGCTAGCGGGGATGTGTCCTCACAAGGTTACACCACCCTACAAGCGGATAGAAATGTTCATCAGTGGATTAGTACCACAAATCCAGAGCATGGTTACTTCATCCAATCCCACTACCATCCAGCAAGCAATCCGTCTTGCTCATAAACTGACGGACCAAGCTATTACCCAAGGGACACTACCTCCCAGAAGGTCAGCATCCAAGCCGGCTGATAATAACAAACGTAAGTTTGACAATAACGTCAACAACAAGGGATTTCATCCGAATCAACCACAACAGAAACAGCGTAGGTTTGAACCTACAAAGAACTTTAACCAGTCGACCTCTTCAGGTCAAAGTCAAGGTGGTTATGCTGGAAAACATCCCAAGTGTAACAAGTGTGGTCTTCACCATAATGGTGCATGTGAAAGACAACACTGTCAGCGATGTGGCAAGACAGGCCATTCAGCCAGGGACTATATAGGTGACCTACAACCCAAGCAACCATTTCAACAACCAGGTTTTCCAAAGGTTGTTAAAGTGTGGAAAAGAGGGACATTTCTAAAAGTATTGTCCACAATTGAAGAAAGGTGGAAACAACAACAACCACTAAGGCAATAATAACAACCAGGGCAATAATGGAGAGAATGGTGCAAAAGGGCGAGCCTTTGTGCTAGGATCCGGAGAAGCTCGTTATGTACACAACGTGGTTACCGGTAAGTTACTTTTAAACAACTATTTTTCTTCTGTACTATTTGACACTGGTGAAGATAGGAGTTTCGTGACTAATAAACTTAGTAACCTACTAAGAGAAACTCCAACCCTGTTAGAGGATAAATACACCATAGAAATAGCAGATGGACAGATAATAGATGCGACCCACATTCTTAAGGGTTCTAAACTTGAACTGGCTGGTCATAAATTTGACATTATTCTCATGCCGGTCACACTCGGTAGTTTCGACGTAATTGTCGGAATGGACTGGTTATCTAAGAACCAAGACGAGATCGTCCGTCGGGAGAAAATCGTTAGCCTTCCTCTTCCTACTAGGGAAATCCTCTCTGTCCAAGGTGAAAGGAGTGGTGCTATTATGGGCATCATATCCTTCATGAAGGCACCAAAACGTCTACGCAAGGGACATACTGCTATTTTGGCTTTCGTCGCCGAGCAGCCATCTGAAGAAAAGAGGATTGAAGACACACCGATTGTTCGTGATTACCCGGAAGTATTTCCCGAAGACTTGCCTGGTCTTCCACCACACCAACAGGTCAAGTTCCAAATTGACTTAGCACCCGGAGCAGCGCCTATTGCTCGGGCACCGTATAGACTCGCACCTAGTGAGCTGCAAGAGTTGTCTACACAATTACAGGAGTTGTTAGATAAAGGTTTCATTCGACCTAGTTCATCGCCATGGGAAGCCCCAATTATTTTTGTCAAGAAGAAGGACGGGACTTTCCGCATGTGCATCAATTACCAAGAACTGAACAAAGTGACGATCAAGAACCGTTATCCTCTACCCCGCATCGACGATCTTTTTGATCAACTCCAAGGATCAAGCTTCTACTCTAAGATTGATCTTAGGTCAGGTTATCATCCGTTGAGGGTCCGAGAGGAAGACATCTCAAAGACTGCATTCAGAACAAGGTACGGCCATTACGAATTCATGGTCATGCCCTTTGGATTGACGAACGCACCTGCGGTATTCATGGATCTCATAAACCGTGTGTGTAAACCTTATCTCGATCAGTTCGTCACTGTGTTTATCGACGACATCCTCATCTATTCCAATAATAGGGATGAACATGAGGAACATCTTCGTTTAATTCTGGAATTGTTGAAACGGTAACAACTGTATGCAAAACTCTCTAAGTGCGAATTCTGGATTCGCTAAGTGCAATTCCTAGGACATGTAGTCAATGAGAAGGGAATACATGTGTAGAAACAAAGATTGATGGCTACAAAATTCTCTAAGTACAAATGCAGCTGATCTCAGAGTTTGCTGCTGACCAACAAACTACTGCGGATACTTGTTCTCCTGCTGAAGAACAAATCTGCTGCGGATAGCGTTATCTGCTGAAGACCAAAGTTGCTGCGGATAGGCTTCTCAGCAGCATCAACACGATGCTGTTGACAGGCAAATCATCAGCAGCTTTGGATGGTTACATCTTGCTGCTGATCATCACCTTTGCTGCTAACAGCCGTGTGCCTTGAAGATAAATCTTCGCAGTTGACTATCCATGCCAAGCGTCACTGAAAACTTTCTGCATAAAAATCTGACACACTCAAAGCAGAAGGAACCTCAATGGCACAACCAATGAAAGACAACAATGCTCTTCTCCAGACATGCAAGCAATAATGCATAAAGAAGACGCTTCAATAAAGTTAACTAGGTTTACACTAAACGTGTAATAGTTAGCTATATTCATCAGATCAACGGTCTGTGTTAGATCTGATCCTTTGAATCAAGGGTCTGTCCTGATTCTAAGTTAGTATAAATACTGTGTAAACACTTCATTGTAAGTGTACTTCAAAATAGAGTTTTCATTTGTAATCGTTTATCTACAAAAGCTTAATACAACAGTGTTTTTATCAGTATTCTTTCTGTTTACTCGATTATAATTGTGCAGTTGATATTGTTTCCGCCAATCTCAACTAAGAACAGAACCATCTTGTAATTTCATGATCCTACAAGTGGTATCAGAGCTTTGGCTCCGATTAAACAAACTCACACTTGTTTAATCACTTCTGGTTCTATTCTAAACTCTCTCTTTCATTAAGTCACCAAAAACAAAGATGGCACAGAGCAATGTATTTGAAGACATCGGCAGCATCAACCGACCACCAAGATTGGTATCTGGGGAAGACTACGACATGTGGAAGAATCGCATGGAAAGCTTTTTATGTTATCAGTAGTACGGAATGTGGAAATCCATCAGGAATGGACCCTACACTCCCATGGTGGCCTCTGCTGACTCTGGAGAACCACCAGTTCCAAAGGAGCCCTCCAAGTACTCAGAAGAGGACATAAAGAAGATGGAGGTGGACTTCAAGGCACTAGGAGCTATCCAAATGTGCCTTCCAAATGAAGTTTTTCATAACTTTAGAAGTTACAAAACTGCTAAAGAGCTTTGGGTGGCTCTTAAGAAGATGTTTGCTGGCTCAGAGGAAGTCAAAGAAAACAGAAGAGACATACTGAAGTAGCAGTATGAAAACTTCGTCTGGAAGGAAGGTGAGTCTCTAAATATTTTATACAACAGATTTACCTATCTTGTAGTTGAGCTACAGTGCTCAAAGGTGAAGCTAGAGAATAGAGATATTCTCAAAAAGTTCATCAGGTCTCTACCAAGCTGCTGGACACTTTACACAGTGTCAATCAGAAGAACAGAGAATCTGAAGACTCTCCAAATGACTGAGCTATTTGGAATGCTAAAAACCTATGAGCTAGAGATGATTCAGGCAAAAGAAAGAAGCTCAAGCTACCAAACAGCCTCAATATCCACCACCACCTCTTCCGCCCTCCACTCTGACCACTCAGGTCCTAGTTCAAGCAACTATTATCCACCCATTGTCACCCATCCACAAACCCCAACCTCTCAAACAAACACATCTCCATTCCTCCTAGAAGCCCCTCCTCAAACCTCAACCTCTGCTGCTTTTGTTTCTGAAAACTCAAGCAACATGTCCTTTATCAAGGAGGATCTGGAATGCTTCCATCCAGATGACTTAGAAGAAATGTACATACAACACTCGTATGCCATGTTATCTATAAGAGCAAAAAGGTTCTACTCTAGAACTAGAAGGCCCATTCCAAGTAATAACTCTAACACCAGAGTTGGCTTAGATAAAAGCAAACTAAGATGTTACAATTGTAACCAACTAGGTCATTTTGCTAGAGAATGCAAGGCACCTAGGGCAAACCCAGCAGCTCACCAAGCCCAACCAAGACAACAGCAGCAACAAGCTACTCCTCCAGCTCAAACTACAGCTTGTGCAGCTGTTGGAACATCTGACTTTGACTGGAGCTTCCAATATGAAGATCTGCCTGCTAACAACCAAGCTCTTATGGCAGACACAACTGAGATACCGCCTCAGGTATATGAACATCTATGTTCCCAAGCCTGTGTTGATAAGGTTTTAGGATACAGAAAGCATAATCAAAACCTCATAGATCAAAATGAAAAGTTTCATCAAATGAAATCTGAATTCAAGAAGGTCGAAGACAGTTACAAAGAAAAAATTACCTACCTAAAGAAAGAGATTTCATTATTAAAACATGAACAAACCAATTTTGAAACTCAGATTGATGATCTTCTGGACAAATTAAAAGCTACCAGAGCAGAATTGGCAGAGCAGAAAGTTCACG
The DNA here is from genome assembly GCA_023525975.1 of Smallanthus sonchifolius. NCBI lineage: Eukaryota > Viridiplantae > Streptophyta > Magnoliopsida > Asterales > Asteraceae > Smallanthus > Smallanthus sonchifolius. Next base: position 20,593,375 of record CM042033.1, read on the forward strand.
TTGACAAATATGAATTTGCATCCAAAAAGCTGCAAAGACTTCTGGATGCTCAAATTCATGAAAAGGTAAAAATTGGTCTAGGGTATCATGCTGAACAATATCAAGCCGTCACACCTCCTGCTGACTACGTTGCCATCCATGAACCAAGCTTCAATATTGCAAATCTTGATATAGCCAACAGAAATCTTGATCCTTCTAAGGATGAACCTTTGGTACAAGAATGCACTACCTCATCAGAGTCTGATTCAACTTGCTCAGACTCCACTGAAACAAGTGAAACTTCATCTCCTCCTGCCCCTCAAGTCATTCTGACTAAAGATGAAGTCCCCATTATCCATTCAGCACCCTTACCAGCCATTTCAGTACGAGTTCCTACATCATTCAACCATATCAAAATTAGCTATCCTCCAGAAGGTAGGAAGCTAAATATTGAAAACGACCAGTCCTCAACTTCTGTCCAGCCAAGGAAGGTGTTTGACATATGTCATGCGCCTGGAGAGAGGGTTCCATATGTTCAAAAGACATTGGAAGAAGCTACTTTTGAGCTAACAAAGCTCACCCTTGGAATTTCAAAGACCTTTTCAAAAGAAAGGATTATGTTTATCTTTCAAGGGACAAACTGGCAAAATCATGTTTTGTCTGTGGAAAATATAACCACACTGCCAGCACCTGCTTCTACTACCTTCAGCAGCAAAGAAACCTCAAGCAACATGCTTTTGAGAAGACAAAGAAGAACAAACAGGTAAGAAGGTTTGAAACTAAGACAACTTAATTCAGAAAATCTCTTTCTCCACCAAGGAGCAGTTGTCAAAACCTCACCAATCTTGCATCATCTGTGGAGAATCAGACCACTTTGCTGCAAATTGTAAGTTTAACCCTTTCAATCAAATTCTTCTTCCTACCCCAATTATACAAAAGCCTATAAGTAAGGTGAAGAAGGATAGGCATACGTTTGTTCTTAAACCATCAGCAGCCAAAATAGCTGCTGCTGATCGAGTAAAGCCCAAGCAACCAAAAGGAAAGCATTCAGCAGCAACAAAGTCTGCAGCTGCTCAAGTAAAACCATCAGCAGTAACAAAATCTGCTGCTGATAAGCCAAAGTCCTTAGATACAACGTTTGCTGCTGAAAAGGCAATGAGAGCTGGAAAACCACCAACTCAACAATGGAAGGCAAAGAAACCACCAAGCATCATCATCGGTTCAGTTGAATGCGTCTATCCTTTGTTGTAAATATGTCTATCCTTTGTTGTAAATAAAAGTTATAAGTCAGCAGCATCCTTTTGGCTGCTGACAGGTCTGATCTTCAGCAGCAAAGAATTTACCCCTGACTGCTTTAACTTATCAGAAGGAACAAGTTTCCTGCGGATAGCTTTAAGGCTGTCAGCAGCAACATCCTTGCTGCAGATCATTGCATCTATCAGCAGCAATTAAGTTTGCTGCTGAAAGACTTAACCTTCCGCAGCAACCAATGTTGCAGCGGGCAGGCTTATTCATCCACAGCAACCAAGTTTGCTGCTGACGGGTAAATTTAAGTCCAAATTAACTTTTACTTGCTGTAAAAGAAATTAACGTCAGTATTTACCATGACTGTCTCGGTGTATTACAGTTGTAACAATAAAAAGTAAATAAGGTTGTACTGTACAAGTCATTTTGCTTTTTCTCTCCTCTGCTGTTATAAGAACAAATCAAATTTCCTTACCACCTCTTCATCTTCAACTTCACCCTAAAACCACATCACTTTCTTTCAAGTCCCCACCACATTCAAAACCCTTCATCTTTAAATCATTCAAAGCCTCCCATATTCTAACCTTCCCTCCAAATCAAACAACAATGGCAGACATCAATAACCCTGATGATAAGTTCTCCCCATACCATAACCTTACAGCATATCTCACCAAAGGAAAAAAATCCAAAGTATTAATGAAATGATCGACTTCTTATGTTGATCAAAAAATTACTTTGCCCTGACAACCAACCCTACCATATATATCCCTCATATGGAGGATTTTTGGAGCACCGCCGTCTACTCAACCGAACAGGGGATTCCCCAAATCAAAGCCAAAGTAGATGGCAAGGATATCACCATCTTGGAAGCCACACTCAGAAAACATCTTAAGCTTCAAGATGATGGAGAAGCCATCTCATACTCGAAGGACGAATACATGAGGACCGTCGTATCCATTGGATACATTGGAAATCAGACCGAGTACACGATCGAGAAGGCGCTGATGGGCCCTCCATGGAAGTATCTCTGCCACACTCTTCTCCAATGCATATCCCAGAAGAGGAGTGAATGGCATCAGGTGAGCTCCGCACTTTCCTCCGCCTTCCATGGTATGGTCACTAACCAAGGCTTCAACTTTGCACACCTCATATTTGAGGGTTTGAGATATAACCTTCAAGAGGGTGCAAAGCAACAATTTTTTATGTACCCAAGATTCCTGCAGGAAATTTTCAATCAAGAACTAAAAGAACTTTCAAAACCTGCAAGAATCTACATCATGTTGGGACATAAAAATAATATTTTTTAAAGCATGAGAACTGTTTCCAAAAAGTTCTCAGGGGTCAACATTCCATTGTTATCTACAATGCTGAACGTACAAAGTAACCCGGGTGACAGTTCAGCAATCTCAGCTGATACTGATCCCACACCCTCCACCTCACATCCTGAACAACAATCTGCTTCTACCATTCGAACCCCTGTGCATACTACTAAGGATGCACAGGCACAAAAATTACTTACACCTCTTTTGGATGTTATCGTTCAACCGGAACACAGGGCCCCCGTTGCAACGACATATACTAGAAAAAGGGGCAAGAGAACTTCTTCTTCTCTTGCCTCCAAGGCCCAAAACCAACCTAACAGCCCCCACTCAGAATCACAACATTCTTGTGAGAATATCATAAGGGAAAGCCACATTATTAGGGAGACTCTTTCGGATGTATCTCTATTAGGATCAGGATCACTTCCCGGATCCGTAGAACAGCCCCCTGAGCCTTTCCTTTCTCTTCTGAACTTAAGTGTTGAGGAACCTGATCAAGATGATGTACCTTCTTCAACTACCACTATCTCCGAGGTACTGATTGATCTTGCTTCCAACCCACCCAACCCAAGTTCTTCTACCCTGAAGGTCCACTCTAGGAGTTATGAAAGAGTGGATGTGGTGGAGGCTGTCACTACTGCTGGTCCATCAAATGACCAGGAGGACAGCGACAACATTGCTAAGACCTCAACCATGGCAACTCACAGTGAGGATGCTTCCTTGGAAACTCCCCTCTTTGAGAGGAATCCCAGGCGCCAAGAAACAATGGGTGATGGGGATGAAGAGGCTAGGCCTACGGCCCCATCTGGATCCAAGGATTCCACAACTGTGGATGAGGACAGACTGCAACTTCATAACTTGGAATTGACGGCCAGGGTGGCTATGCTAGAGGCTGAAGTGTCCAAACTAAGACACCAAGTCTCTATGCATGAAGCCCATCAATGCCCAACTTTAACTACTCCCTCTCTTGTATCAGTGGGAACCCAAACTGATGCTTACTTGTCTACTGATGCAAATAAAAAGGGGGAGACGGTCCCAATGGAGGAAGACACAGACAGTCTTGACGACTGGATTCAAGAGCAGGTTGTAATTCAAAGCTCACTATTCAAGCCAGCTTTTGTACAGGTTCATGACTTGCCAGTTTCAGATAACGAAGAAGAAGAGACATCTGAAGACTGGAAGTTAGTCGTCAGGGCTGTTGATAAGATGCTGAATGATGCTGAAGACACAGAACAAACAAATACATCATTTAGCATCATCCCTGAAGCAGCAGCCATCATAAGTCAATCCACTTCCCCCCAATTTTCACTAACTTCAACACAGCTAGAGTTTGACACAATACTAGCTTGGGGGTATGATGGAAAGTCTGAGAAGTTCTGGATTGGTTGGGAGTTTGGCGGAGTAGAAGAGCTAAACTGGGACTTTCTCAACAGCATCCAAGTCCTTCACCTATACCATCTAGATTGCATCAACAACTCAACGGACCTCTCAGCAGAACTTGCTATTGGCAGGTTCTATGACTTGATGGAGGATAATCTACCCAAGTTCGAAAGACAAATACAAGCAGCAAAAAGGGTAGCCTATCTTGAATCTTCAAAAGCAGCAGAAAGAAGACTGACTCCTAAAAGACTTGAAATTATAAGGAGCAGTCTTCTCACCGAAGAAGAAGTTCTGTGCTTAAGAAGATTTCTGTACACCTTCATTGTCAAAGACTTAGATGTGCTGGGATGGATAAGCACTAAGTCTCTTGACCACACCTTCTTACTAAGAAACGGCTCCTCTCTCACCATCAACACCAGGAACATCCTGTCACTTCCTACAGACTTTCTCTACAAGATCTTTCAACTCAGGGCAAATATCTGCAATGTCAACTACCTTGAAAGCCAGGCAATGATAGCTACTGTCAGAGCCCATCTTGAACAAGAAGGAAGAATTACTGAGGAAGTATATGTGTCAAACTATGACACTGATACTGACTCAGCTTCCCCTCGAGTAGACATATTTGCTGCAGCATATGAGTCAAGATCAACTATCAAAGAAATGCTGAAAGAATTTACAAGTCCTGAGTGCAAATCGGATGAAGCCAATGACCTTCCCTTGTTCACCTCTCAATTTGCCAATGAAGCCGAGGCTAAGATCCCAACAGCAGCACAATCATCCGCTGTTATGATCAGTGAAGCCAAAGCAGAGGCATCTAGTGTAAACAAAGGGAAGGGCATTATGACCGAAGAAGATGAAGAGAGGTTGCTCAGAGAAAAGAGAGAGAAGGAAGAAAGAAGAAGAGGAGATGGCTGACCTGAAAAAGGCTCAAGAAAGAAAAACAGCCATACTCCTCAGAGAACAACAAATCCAGCTGTATGCAAAGCAGCTGGATGATCTGAAAATAAAGATTCCTGCAGTTTATCAAATTGAAGAAGATGAAGCTCTGGCTCTTCAACTGCAGGAACAATTCTATAGAGAATAAGAAGAGACTCAAAAGAAGAAGAAGAAAAAGGCTATGTTCAGAATAACTGATTCTGAACTAGCCAAAGAAATGAGAGAGGAGTGGGTAAAGGCTCTAGTTTCTCAAGGTGAGGATGCAGACTACCTTGAGAAAATATCAAATAAAGAAGTCTACAGAGCCTTCATGGGTCAGCAGGGTCAATTGGCAAAGAAAAAGAAGGCTGAAGAAGAAGAAAAAGCCAAACAAAAGTCCAAAAAGACCATTGCCTTTAATAAAAGAACCCATGAAGAAAGGAAGATCATGATTGACTTCCTTAAGGCTAGAGGAGAGAGTGGAAAGAGGCTAGGTCCCATGAATTTCATGAATCTGCAAGCCCTCTATTTTAAAGTAAAGAAGGATGAGGAAGAAAGATTAGAGAAGAAAGGCTCCAAGAAAAGGGTAAACATTCAAGAAGAAGAAAGGAAATCAAAGAAACCCAAGCCTTCTATCTCACCCATCACTTCCTCAATCCAACAACCTTCCACTCTCCTTCCTAGACCTCCCTCCTCTCCTCCCTCAAAGTCCACATCCTCACACCCAACTCCTACTCATCAACAACCTCCCAAAAAGAAAAACAAACCCACTTCCAAACCATAAGACTCAAGAGAAATAATTAGATGGTCATACAGACCTGAAGATAAATGGTTTGAAGTGTTCACGGGGAGGACAGAAGCTAAAAGATCCATCCATACATCTGTTGATGAGGTACTACAGCTTCCAGATTCTGATCTAAGAAGAATGATGGAGCTGGGTGAATCCTCTGAGCCTGAGAATGAAGGTGGGAGACATCTATTGCTGGCAATCAGACATTCCTTCAACCATAGCAAAGATGAAATCATTGATGTCAAACCTCTTCAATCCCACTCTCCATTCATCAGCTGGTCCTACAATGCTGAGAAGAATGAATTCACTCTGACAGATGTTAAAGGACAGAAGATGAGATGTTCAAGCAAAGCTATCTTCAAAATGGAAAGTAAAGACATCAAGACTCTATCTGAGCTTCCTCTCAACAATCCCAGCATGGACCAGAGAGGATATGAGGTTGAAAGGATAGTCAGTAACATGCAAAAGCTTCAGCAACAAAGACAGTAAGAGAATTTTGGTAGCATCAGTCTAGGGGGAGTTTGTAGAAACAAAGACTGATGGCTACAAAATTCTCTAAGTACAAATGCAGCTGATCTCAGAGTTTGATGCTGACCAACAAACTACTGTGGACAAGCTTATCTGCTGCGGATACTTGTTCTCCTGCTGAAGAATAAATCTACTGCGGATAGCCTTATCTGCTGAAGACCAAAGTTGTTGCGGATAGGCTTCTCAGCAGCATCAACACGATGCTGTTGATAGGCAAATCATCAGCAGCTTTGGATGGTTACATCTTGCTACTGATCATCACCTTTGCTGCTGACAGCCGTGTGCCTTGAAGACAAATCGTCGCAGCTGACTATCCATGCCAAGCGTCACTGACAACTTTCTGCAAAAAAGCATCTGACACACTCAAAGCAGAAGGAACCTAAATGGCACAACCAATGAAAGACACAATGCTCTTCTCCAGACATGCAAGCAATAATGCATAAAGAAGACACTTCAATAAAGTTAACTAGGTTTAGACAAACGTGTAATAGTTAGCTATATTCATCAGATCAACGGTCTGTGTTAGATCTGATCCTTAGAATCAAAGGTCTGTCCTGATTCTAAGTTAGTATAAATACTGTGTAAACACTTCATTGTAAGTATGCTTCGAAATAGAGTTTTCATTTGTAATCGTTTATCTACAAAAGCTTAATACAACAGTGTTCTTATCAGTATTCTTTCTGTTTACTCGATTATAATTGTGCAGTTGATATTGTTTCCGCCAATCTCAACTAAAAACAGAACCATCTTGTAATTTCACGATCCTACAACATGTCGACCCTTCCAAGATAGAGGCCATCAAGAATTGGGCGGCACCGATAACTCCGACTGAGGTGCGACAATTTACGGGATTTGCTGGTTATTACCGTCGTTTCATTGAATGATTCTCCAAGATTGCACAACCCCTCACAGCCTTAACTCAGAAGAGTAAACCTTATAACTAGGGTGATACCCAGGAATCAGCATTCCAACTTCTAAAGCAGAAACTTTGCAGTGCACCCATCTTATCTCTTCCTGAGGGAACGGATGATTTCGTGGTGTATTGTGATGCATCGATTCAAGGACTTGGTTGTGTTCTGATGCAACGTGAGAAGGTCATCGCTTACGCTTCTCGTCAGCTGAAAAAACATGAGAAAAACTACACGACTCATGACTTAGAGTTGGGAGCCGTAGTATTCGCACTGAAGATATGGAGACATTACTTGTATGGTACCAAGTGCACAATTTACACCGATCACAAGAGTCTTCAGCATATCTTTGAACAGAAAGAGTTGAACATGAGACAACGACGTTTGGTTGAACTTCTGAATGATTATGATTGTGAAATCAAATATCACCCGGGGAAGGCTAATGTGGTAGCCGATGCCCTGAGCCGTAAGGAAACAAAACCCAAGCGAGTCCGAGCACTACAACTTACCATACACAGCGGGTTACCCGACAAGATCCGTAGTGGTCAGCTTGAAGCTTTAAAAGAGGAAAATCTATCTTCATAAGGTACACGAGGAATGGAAAAACAATTTGAAGTTAAGTCAGACGGTATTTGCTACTTCGCAGAGCAAATTCGGATTCCAGTGTACGGAAACTTAAGGGAACTGGTCAAGGATGAAGCACACAAATCCCGATAATCTATTCATCCAGGTTCTGACAAAATGTACCATGACCTTAAAGTGTTATATTGGTGGCCAAAGATGAAGGCCAATATAGCCACCTATGTGAGAAAGTGCCTAACATGCTCAAAGGTCAAAGTGGAATACCAAAAGCCTTCTAGTCTACTTCAACAGCCAGAGATCCCAACGTGGAAATGGGAGCAGATTTCTATGGACTTCATAACTAAACTACCTAGAACCCCTAGCGGATGCGATACCATCTGGGTGATCGTAGATCGCTTGACAAAATCTGCACACTTCCTTGCAATTAAAGAAACTGGCAAAATGGAAAAACTCACTCGCATTTACTTGAAGGAAGTAGTCTCTCGGCACGGTGTGCCAATTTCTATAATATCGGATCGAGACGCTCGATTCACATCACATTTCTTGCAATCTCTAAAAAAAGCTTTAGGTACGCGTCTAGACATGAGTACGGCGTATCACCTTCAAACCGATGGTCAAACGGAACATACCATCCAAACCTTAGAGGACATGCTACAAGCTTGTGTGATCGATTTCGGTAAAACTTGGGAGTCTCACTTAACTTTAGTGGAGTTCTCCTACAACAACAGTTATCACACTAACATCAAGGCGGCACCATTCGAGGCATTGTACGGACGTAAATGCCGATCTCCTATCTGTTGGGCTGAAGTTAGGGATAGCCAACTTACAGGTCTTGAACTTGTATTCGAAACCTCTGAGAAGATCGTTCAAATTCGAAACCATATGGCGACAACTCGTGATCGTCAAAAGAGCTACGCCGATAAGCGTCGTAAACCGCTAGAGTTTCAAGTAGGCGATATGGTTTTACTCAAAGTCTCACCTTGGAAAGGTGTCATTCCCTTTGGGAAGCGAGGCAAACTGAATCCTCATTATGTTGGACCGTTTAAGATAGTGAAGAGAATTGGCCCAGTGGCTTATCAACTGGACCTACCGGAAGGACTTAATGGTGTACACGATGTCTTTCATGTCTTGAACTTGATCAAATGTCTAGCAGACGAAACACTCGCGGTTCCTCTAGAGGAGCTGCACATCGATGAACAATTGCGTTTTGTCAAAGAACCGGTAGAAATCATGGATAGGGAAGTCAAAACGATCAAACGCAGTAAAATCCCTATTGTCAGAGTTCGTTGGAACTTGAAACGCGGACCGGAATTCACATGGGAGCGCGAGGATCAGATGGTATGTAAGTATCCGCATCTGTTCAAGCAATCCACGTCAAACTCTTAAGGTACTATTTTAATTTTCCGGACGAAAATTCTTTCAACTATGGGATGATGTGACAATCAGAAATTAAAAAATTTATTATTTTAATTTTCGGGATGAAAATTCTTTCAACTAGGGGATGATGTGACAATCCGAATTTTTGCAGTCTAACTCCGTTATTTAAATCCGGTTAAAGTTAACTTATTTAACTTATCTTAAACCCTAAGAACTATTTATGCCAATTTCCAAACTCAAACTACAAGGACTGGTTGTGTAATTAGTCAAAACCCATTTTGTTGACCTCTGAAAGTCAAAATTGAATGAATCTAGTTCCTGTTGACTTTTTAAAGTCAAACAGACTTTTCTTAACCAAAATTCAAACCTTAAGGACTAGATCGGTCAATTCCTAAACTTATATGCATGAAATCAGAGGGACTAGATCTGTAATTAACCTATTTTTGATTTCATTGACTTTTGAAAGTCAACCCGCTTATTCTTGATTCCAATTCGCAAATTCTAACTGATTTTCGTTAAAAATGGTAACGGTTATACACGTTCACGACATTAACGACTATCATCACAGTTTTAATCATCGATTTTATGTGCAATTAAACCCAATTATTGATAATTAAACCAAAACCATCGTCCATCATCATGTACACATAGAATTCAATCGTTTTACCTGTCATTCTCGCAATTAGACACACTGCACACCTCAAACGAATTCCACTGAAGTTTTTGCACACAATAATTTGGTTGGAATCACAGCAGAAGACGCCGGAGGTCAAGCTATTCTACTGTCGGCACCTGTTCTACTCGGGAACCATCAATTCGTCATCGAACCTGGTAATTAAAACTACCCTCACCTTCGTTCTCATCTAATAATTGAAAGCCCTATCAATTCCAGGGCTTATAACATCGAATTGAGCATGAACCCGATTCTAGGGTTCTTACAAAACCAGTTTGATTGAATCCTATTCTAGACCTGTTTTAAATTCAATTAATCTATACCACTAGTTCCGTAATCACCTATTTGATGAAAGCCCTTTATCAATTCAGTCCAACAACATCGAATTGATCATAATCTGGAATATAGGGTTTGTTCTAATAACGAATTGGGGGTTTTGATCTTTGGCACAATGTTAATCAAATCTAACTACCCCAGTGTTTTTGCAATGCTCTAACCAGTAAAAGCCCCCTATTTCCAACCGATTTCATTATCGAATCTGATCAAATTGATTCTGGAATCATCTCTAGGGTTTCGGCTTCTGAATCTTCAATTAATCGAACCAAATCCAACTGATCCTTGCAATTAACTGTCACCACCGGTTCGCCTTAGGCCGATTAACAAAACCCTAATGCCTTTTTGTGCAAAAAGAATCGAATTTGTGAGATTGGGACTGGTTTCGATCTTGCGTTCTTATGGGAGGGGAACTCACGAGAGTTTTGTGTTTAAACCAATTGAATCCGGGTTCTGTTGCGATACCTAGCGGTCGGGACTGGTTAAGTGTGTGTGCTGTTGTGGGAGAGACCCGGGTTCGAGTCTCTCCACCAACTTTTATTTTTAAAACCGATTTTTGTTATTATTTTAATTATAAAACCTTTGGTTATATTAATATAATATTATATAAACGTGTTTTAGACCGGGAAACAACCCATAGGCTCGGGTTTGAATTATTAACCCATTTTTATATTATTTCCACTTTTAAAAATAATATATTTATATTATTTTCAAACCACGACTCCGAATAAAATAATATGTTTATATTATTTTGAAACTGTGACTCCTAGTATAAAATAATATATATTTTTATATTATTTCGCCTCGTTTATTTACCTCGTGTAACGTTTCAAACTAATTAATAATATAATTGTTTATATTATTTACTCACGTTTATTATCTCGAATAAAAATAATATATTTATTATTTTGTAACGTAAATGATTATCGTATATTTCCTACGAGTTCAAAAATAATATATATGTTATATTATTTTCTTAGATTATTATTAAATGATACAAACACACGAATCTATTTATTTATTTAATATTATTTTTTATTAACGCACGACACGTAACGCTTTTATCTTAATTAGTATATTAAGAAACCCTTATTTCCGTGGACAAGTTCGTCTACTCGTTGATCCTTAAAATGTTCTAGGACGTTCAAATCTTTCGTGTCGTCGTCACAAAACCCCATTGTATCCCTAACTAATATGTTTATAATTTTAGGGCATACGTAAGCAGTTCACAGGCAAACTCTTGTGTTTCCTACTTGCATCCTTGTGTGGTGCTATCTACTACTCGTACACAACTCAGGTGAGTTTCACGGTCCATTTTTAGTCTTTTTCCTGTTGGGGGAGAAACACGTACACAAACCATCATACTTTTACTTGTTTTTCCGTGGGGGAGAAACATGTGCGCAAACAAACATCATATTACATATTTTTCCCGTTGGGGGAGAAAACATGACGCAAACTATTTTGGGTTATTGTAATTCATATGATATCACTGTTGAGGCTAAGCGTAACACACTATCACTGAAAGTCCTCACAACACATCGGACCGTTAATTTGACAATTGAGGTAATGTTTAGTATTACTACTGGGTTTGACTAGCCCCACCCACGTTAGTCGCGCTAACTCGATTGGAGGTCGAACGGGTGAAATGTTAGCCTACTCTTTTGGCCAGAGTTGATAGACCTGACAGGAGGCAAACAAACATAAACAGTCATGCTTCGGTTTCGAGCGCTTTAGTAAGACATGAACATAGGCTAGCTACTTATAGATATGCATATTGAATGTACATAATCTAGCAAACACCCTTATTGCAAACTTGAAACCTGTGAACTCAACAACCTCGTGTTGACACATTTTGTATATGTTTTCTCAGGTCGCTAAGGCATAGGTTGCACAACTAGGACATGCATGGAGTCCTACTATCATTTCACTCATAAGCAAACCGTTAAAACAATTCTCTTACTTTTATTAAATTAAACTTTGACGCGTTGTTTTGCACATTTACTTTCTTGTTTAAACGCTTCTGCATTAACTCTGAACTTTTGTGTTATGACATTTTAAGTCCCATATAGTGTCGTTTGATGTAACTAATGACTGAGATCCTAGTGTGTCACCTTCCAAACGGTAAAACTCCGTTAGTGGAATTTGGGGGTGTGACAGAAAGTCTTCATTTTCTTGGTCCAGTCATCAAAATCTCTAGTGGACACCAAGAGTGGTGGTTTGTTTCCTCCGGCATACTCAGTGGAGCTTGAAGTTGCCATAATCTCAGAAAAATAAAGTCAAACAGTAGCTAGTTTCGGGTGAACAGGGATGATCGAAACAACTAGTTTCGATAGAGAAAAAGCTGATCGAAACTCCTAGTTTCGATAGAACAAGGCTTGCCCGAAACTTCTAGTTTCGATAGAAGAAACATAATCCAGAAACAACAAGTTTCATTGAAGAAGGCTTAGCAGAAAATCCAGCAAACTCAGTAGAAACTACAAGTTTCGATTGAAACTAGTTTCGTTAGAACAATAGTTTCGGGTGAACAATCTGCAAAGGTTAGTTTCGATAGAACAAGACAAAAAGCTAGTTTCGATGATACCTTCTCTAGACAACAGTACAGACAAGAAGTTTCGATGACCAACTAAAAGCAGAAATTGTCTCCTAGTAGTTTCGATACCTCCTTCTTCAAGCTTCAGCAGACTCCATTGATGAGAAGCTTCAAATCAGTGTTGTAAAAATCGCTAGGCGCTAGTCGGGCGGTGGGGTGGGGCCTAGGCCTAGGCGGGATTAATCGGGGCCTAGGCGGGATTAATCGGATTGGAATTTTTATATGTAAATTTCAGTTTTTTATATATATACACACATTTTTACATGTAATTTTTATAAAAATGGTCATTTTTATACATATACACACATTTTTATATGTAATTTTCATAAAAATGTTCATTTTTAAACCACACCAAAGGTTTTCGCCGGAATTTGGCCGGAAAGTTCAGGTTTTCGCCTGAAATTGGCCGAAAATTTCAGGTTTTCACCGGAATGTTCGCCGGAATCTGGCCGCCTAGGTCCGCCTAGGCCGCCTAGGACCGCCTAGGCCCAAAATTTCTCCTTAGCCGAGCGCCTAGCGATTAATCGGCGCCTAGGCGCCGCCTAGGCGCGATTTTTACAACACTGCTTCAAATATCAAAGATAATAAACTCGCAATCTGATCCAGCAAAAAGCTTCCCCAATAAGCTTCTGAACACAAATCAATCTTCAGATCCGAAAAACTCGAAGAAATAGTGCCGAAATCGATGAAACAGTACTTCCAAAACTCTGATGCCGAAAAACTTCAATAATATGCCGAAAAACTCCTAAAATCGATCAAAATAGCCTGAATATACTCAGAAATAAAGAGCATAAAGCTCTGATACCAATTGTAGGTCCAGATTTCAATCGGAAATCACTCAAAAGATCGATTACACACACAGGCGGAATCTGCGTGTATGGTGGTGAAACAAAGGGTTGAAACAGAATTGGAGAAGATAACAGCTAACCACACACATAATCAACACAAATAAGATTTGAAAATGTAAGAACAAAGCATTAAACAAATGCAGATTGTATTGATTCTTCAAGAACAGAGAAAGAGAGAATTCAGGGTTACAACCACTCACACCCTAGAAATTCTCAAACTAGGCTATTTATAGTAAGCTAACAGGCATCGAAACTATTATCACAGAAACTTGTAGTTTCGGTGAAGCATTTCCATGTGTGGAACAAGCCTGTCGAAACTAAACTATCTATCGAAACTACTAGTTTCGAGTGAACAAATCCCAATCGAAACTAGATAGTTTCAATGGCCCAGACTTAGAAATAAAACAGGAAATTACATGAAAATGAAATTACAATAAAATAAACTAACTAAAGATTGTTCAAAATAAATACATTGATGACAACAGCTTATACAATAATAACACTCTATAGTGGACGGTACGGAGTCAAACTGCGGTTTAAAAGGCGAACGGATACGTACACGCACTAACTAACGTACTAGGGCATCAATTTGAATTATGTGACAACTTTAATGAGTTAAATAACTATGTTAGGCACATATGGTTGATACATTGCCTTTGAATTAGTAGTGCGTGAGTTTTCGTGCCGGTAAACGAGTTTTTAAACGGTTCAACGGTCCAAGTAGCAATTTAAGGAAATTCCAAGCGTTGTAGCAAACATGTGACCATGTAATAAGTATAATGTGTATGAAATATGTATGTTTCAAGTATCATGTGAACATGAGCTATGATGAGGGTTTCAAGGTTCATTGATTCACGAATATGGTAAGCGTTACAAGTACGCGAAAAGCAGAAATGTTATAGCTTGCTTTAAGCTAGTCTTACATTTACCAGCGTGGGCATCACCTTCCAAGTTACTTATGGGTAATCCTGCACTTACTCATGGTTGCTCTACGATTATCAAGCGATCACCGACCGCGTCTCGTTTATAATATACGAACATGAAGTCCGTCTGATCACAAGCCTCAGCTATTCGTTGTCTCATCCAGGGAAAACATCCCTATTCCTCTTTTCCTTCACATAGACTTCATCTCTTTAACCCCGTGCTGAAATCTTCAGCGTCATCACCTTGATCTTATCATAACCATTTCCGGTCAAACGTCCACGTAAACGCTTTCATCATCTATTCTCACAGCTCCTCCCATTGGCTTCGTGCTCCGAATCCCGAGATATAAGCATAGGCATCTCATAAGAGCACCTCACTGGTCGCCTAGAAAGACGTCAAAACTCCTTGCATCACCTCGACGTATCAACGTCGAGAAAATCATCAAGATAGAAATACCATACTTGAGCACACTAATCATCCGTCATATGCACGACTAAGTGTGTACTACAAGGACACACACCAACACACATAATTACAGAACACACATTGTTCTACACATGTACTAGTAACTAAACCTTCTAACTCGCACAAACTGCACATACACAACTCGCTAGATCTGAGTAAATCTACGCGCATATAATATAACCTCGTCATTTATAGACACACAAGTATATCATGTTGTTTGACCCAATGGCACAAGCAAACACAATCTCCCGCCTGACTACCATCAGACACAATAACTTGTTGACAAATGTCAACACCATATCAAGCTTACACTTGATCTCCCGCCACGACTATTAAGTACTTGACAAAAATAACTCATACTCATAAGCAACTCAATTAATGACATACAAGTTTATTCATAAAACACTTTCATGCCCTTGAGCACCAAAACATTTACCTCGCGAAGATCTATGCCATAAAACAGTTTCATGCCCTTGAGCATCAAAACTTTCATGCCCTTGAGCACCAAAACATTTAATGTCGGAGTAAGGCTAAACACACCCCTTTACACTTCACACATCACCTACGCTTAACACATAGGTGGCACTTTCTTAATACTGTAGACACACACAATTATTCAAAACTCAGGTCTACACAGGTCTACTCACACCATCTAATCCACAGTATCACAGCAAGGATCACATTTAATGCTAACTCACATCATTTAGGATGTAATCACACAATCACACCATGCCGCACACATTCCACTGCTGTAACACAATCATACGTCGTCACAAACACAATTATCGTTAATTATGTTCAAATCACCATGCGGTAACACTCACAATAAATGTCAAAATCAAATATTCACTATTTGAATTGAGCATCACTCCTTGTAAACATCAAATTAGTCATAACATCAAATCACTCCGAAAGATCTCATGACAACTGCCACACTAACTAATCATCATGCAATCAAGCATCCCGAACACTGCCCGCAAAATTACTGCTAGACCCCGTCAGGTGTATCTAACGTGTCCGCTCCTGGTTTCTCCTGAAACGGAACTCTCTTAACCGCTACAAGCAATCGATCTCTCCACCATGCAGGTCCATATCCTGGAGGAATATCACGTACAGCTAACACTGCTCTCCTTCTCCACTCCGTCTTTCCAATCATAGCTCCACGCGGTATGTCGCTGACCGAAGCTCAAGTCACACTTGGCGCGAGGAACGCCAACATCACCTCTATCTCACCGTCAGCTCCATCTACGGCAGTCGTCGGATTAACCTGTCGATCTGCATTCCTCTTAGTAAGAGTCCCACACTTGTCCAAACTCGTACGCTTGTCGTAGCCTCCTAATCCTACTCAAGATAGAACGATAGAGTGATTACTTTAGGCAACAAATTCAGAATACGAGAGTAATCATAGACTGCCAAATCACGGTGATCAAATGCGATTTGGTGGTCCAAATTACTGCTCAGATTCTAAACCTTTCCCATCGTATCCACACTAGCTTTCTACCCTTCACACACACCCGATGCACATACATCCCACACAACTCACATAACACCTCGCAATAATCTAGAAATCATCATATTCCTCACAAATTCACACCATCCAAGGTTACACACAAAATTATTAACTCATATCGACACACCAAACTATCTCACATAGTTACAATTAATGCTACTCCACATTGCTCAACTCAAAAGATGTACCTCTTGGCTCGCGGTTACTAGTGGTGGCATTCGTTTCACCCTTGTCCCATTTTTAGTTTAAGTTAAGACATTTTATTTGTTTAAAAACACCAATTTTCTCTTAAACCACAGCTCTGATACCAACTTGTAAGGCCCCAAACCGGGCACCCTACAGTTGGTTCTCACAACGGTTTATTCCCTTGAAAATACTCATTTAAGATATATTAACCGTACAGCGGAAGTCTTTCTAAAAACATTAATTACTATTTAATGTCATTAAGTTACCTCACGAATGCTTGCACACCAATCCGAGTAGCACCGCTCCCAAGCCAAGATACGTTAACGCAACGCTTACCTGCAAAACATTCTAACGTACATTCAAAGTCAGCTACGCTGAGTGAGTTCTAATAGTTTAGTTTAATTAAAAGCCAACTCCTCTCAGAAGTTATTTAAACTTTACTCAGGACCCACAGTCCTTATAAATTATATCCACAATTCATTAACCATTAGATAACCCCTGTTATCACCCGATATTACATAATAACTCATTACCCATGACTCATCCCATAATAATAATAATCCCGTCGTCTCATCTCCATATGTCGAACTTACTACACTAATAACTCATACTCATGTACACGTATTAACTCGACACTCGGTTAACACAACAAATCCCTAAACATCAATTTACTCAGCCTTGCCCAAGGCTCTTACAAATCAACTGACATAACAGTCATAAAAACTACATCACAATCCTGACACAACGGTCAATCTAACTCTAATCACCATATTAACACTATCTTATGCATAATAAATATAAATCAACGCTTGTATGCAATTTAACACAAATATATAAGCACACAAACACATACCTCATTACTGCACCCTCGTCAGGGCGTTAGACACACCCCGAGCTCATCACTGTCCTATTGGACATCGTCACCTTTGGTGACCTCCCGAAGGACATAGTCCTCCACAATCCCGTTTGTCGTGTCATAATGACAACAACGCAAACACAGTACCCTCCATGTCACACGGACAACGACAAAATGCACACAACACATGTATAATCACATAACAATATACTCTATATACATGATTCATTAACTGCACCTGAACTTCACACATAGCACTAGTTTAAGATATCATACACGTATTCATAAGCGTTTAGCTTATATCCCGACTCACCCTGACTAACACGTAACACAATACACTGCTAACATAGCAACACACATACAAAATACTATATCTCATTATTTAAGCATATACCACGTACATGCACACCCTGTGACACTTCCTAGTCGTACCCGTATGACCCATTTACAACAATCCTGACTCACCCTTGTTAGGTCACTATACGACCCGTGACCATATAACCACATTTAGACCTAGTCACATGATCTTATAAACACCCTCGTAGACCCTCCGACTCATTACTGAATGTTTTAGTTCATAAACACCTCGGGTTAAACCCAAAACTCTTAACACATTTAATAAGTTAAACATATCTGTTAAGTATTACGATACCCCCAAAAACGTTAAAAACATTTAAAAGAGGGGGGATTAGAAACTCACTGGTTATGCCGGGCCTTAGTCCTTGCTTAGAAACTCGTCCGCCCACACTCAAGAATCAAACATGTCAATGGATGATCACACGAACAGGCACGTTTTAAATTTTACATCGAATGCCTTGTAAATAAATCCTCAACGTCCGCCTCGTCTCCTAATAGACACATTCCCGTGAAACCCTAGTTTCACATGCATACACGCACGTATCCATACCAAACCTTAGTCCTTGAATATGCGTGTGCTCGAATCGGGTTCCCTAACCACCTGCATGCCATGCACGATGAAACCCTACCACGTGAGCGTATGACATGAGTTAGTATCCCATGTATGCATGTCCTGACAATCCCTGGCCGAGCCACCGTTGCTCACGTGTGCGTCCACCCCGTACTCCATCGTCTTTGTTTCCCCCGTCGGCCACCATAGCCGGTTGCCACCGAGCACCACCATTACGCGCTATAGTCTTCTTCCATGTCTAGCAATAACTCTAGCGGCCAAGCGCCACCATCACCGAGCCATCATGTCCCATTCCCCGCTGCCTACCGTCGTCAAGCACCACCATTTCCCACGCCGGCAGCCACCACCTTCATCCTTTCACCTTCCTGCCGTACACCATCACACGTCGTCGTCGGCCGACGGACGCCACCTAGCCACCGTCGGGTCATCTCCATCTTTCCTCCGTGACAACCACTGGTCCACCATAGCCACCGAACCACCACCACAGTCCGTCGACCTCGTCCCTGCTGTGCGTCCCACCAAACCGTCACCGACCACCTTCATCCTTTCAACCTTCGTAGCACCTACCGTGAACTTGGCAGTCATAGCCACCACCAATTACCATCCTCTTCCCGATAACTGAAGACATGAAACAACAAGAGAATGCGATAGGAGAAAACGGATTTACCTTAACGGAGTCGTGTGATCGCACCGCCACCACGGAACCCACCGTTGTCGTCGTCGTCCTCTCCTCGTTCGGTCTCTGTCTCTCTCGCAGCTCTCTTCCGGCCGTCGCATGTCCAAGATTAAATGGTCCTACGGTTTTCCCAATAAGTTGTATTTAAACTCCATAAAGTCCCCCTCGGGTCCTCCTAGTTCAATTTCCACGCATTTTGATCTCGAACTATCTTTAAACGGCCAACTGCTTCTATTTCAGTAGTTAAACACACCATGTTAGATCAACTCCGCTTATAATTATGTTAAATATGGATTCGGGTCGTCCGCCAACCCGAACCGATAGCTTCTGGATTTTCAGGATGTTACACAAATAACACATGGTGTCGTACACACCTGGGTTTTTGAATTTTTTTAAAATATAGTAATACTATACTCATATTAAAGATTAAAAAACCCTTGATTTTATATTATAATTTTTTTTAAATAATGATACATAAAAAAGTTACGGACGTTTAAAAAAGATGATGTGACTTTCATATGCAAATTCCTTAGGGTGGAGGGGGCACTCTTCATTCTTCCCTAACCATCCCTAACAATTACCAATCAAAGTGTGACACGTCAATTCTTCCCTAAACTGCCATAGACTTCCCTAAAAGGGTTGGGCATTCATCTTTCTTCCCTAAACTCCCCTAACCATTTTTTTATCTAACAATTAAATTTTTATAACTTTGACAAATAAAAAACAATTTTAATTAATTTAAAAACAAAATACAAAAATAATGAAATACAACTAATCGTCCAAATTTGCTAGGTAAGTATTTTCAATGTGTTCCACGAGTTGATGTTAAAGGTCTAGGTGCGTGTCTTCATCTCGAAACTCCAAAATGATATTATCGTCAATCACTTCATCCGTTGGAGTATCCGGCATATACTCTAGTAATATCGTCATCCCTTCATCTTTTAAAATAATGTTGTGAAATAAAATGCAAGCGTATATTATATTCCTAATTTTGTTGCGATGCATCTCCCGTTCCGGTTGTTGAAGTATCCATCATTTAGCTTTTAACACACCAAATGCTCGTTCGACATATTTTTTTGCCGACTCTTGCACCTTCTTGAACCTTATCGTTTATCCTTGGTTGGATAAGGGAATGATTTTACAAAGGTATATCCCATCGGCTAGATAGTAGTCACGCTTGAATTATACCCCGTTTACATGAAATAGACACATTGGCACGTTGATGTCGTTGTTCGAACCGACAACACCAAAGAAAGCATGGCAAAATCATAAATCATGTGATGCCACCCTTTTAAGATAGTTACATATTGGTGATCACCTCTCATATATTGTCCTCGCAAACGCTTTGGACATTTCCTCCAAAACCAATGTGTACGGTCAATGCTAGCGAGCATCCTAGGAAAACTGTGTCTACTTTCATGTGCGGCATAGAAAAGATTTATGTGGGTGATAGTAGGTCTACATAAAAACTCATCACCATATAATATAGTAATCTCTTTTAATATAGTAATTGAATTACCAAATTATTCAAGGCATTCACGAGAATTTCTTTCAAACATAGCCATATATTCATCATGGGCGTCAGGAAAATTACCGTATGCAAGTTGACGAATCGCCAATGTGCATTTTTGTAACGCTGTTAAACTCTTTTTCCACCTCGTGTCATAATATTTTTACATCTATTCAAATCTATTCTCTATATAACCAACTATTTTTAAAAATAATTCTTTTGACATCCGAAATCTCTTCTTAAACGTATTATCATTGAATGATGGATTTTCGACGAAGTAATCTTGCATTAAACGTTCGTGTGCAGCTTCACGATCATGAGGCACAAGGTTTCTTGATTGTGCGGTATCTCCAACTTCGGCATTAGCAACATCAACGAGAAACTGGAAATTACGTTGCCTCGTATCACCGGATGAATCCAAACTTGAGGATGAACTAGATGACGAAAAAATAGGGAGATCCATGGTGGAAGAATTGAAAGTATGGAAGTTTTATGTGGAAAATATGGAGAAAATTGATTAGTATATATAAGATTTTAAAAAATTAACTTTTTTAATGCGTAACGGCTATAAAGCCGTTGGACTTCCCGGGATTCCATCGGGAAGTACCACACGAAAAACCACCAAATGGTCGATACTAATCGATCCTCGGGGGTGTTCCCTAACCATCTCGATCGGTACCTAGCCGATCAGGAACTCCACTCCGTCCACCCTTAGCATGTGAGTCGCATGTGCATGTTTATTCTTTTTTGTTTGGACCCCTTTGCCCTTTCCCTCTTTGGACACATGGCGTGCTGTATGATTTTAGTCTTTTCTAGCCTAACCCTATAAATATCCCCTATAGATATAAATGTATATAGTTTCTTGAAATATGTATTTAACTAACCTCTTTGATATATAATTATACTAGGTTAGAAACCCCGTGTATTACACGGGTTGAATAAAGGCAATGTTATATACTTAATAATAAAGATTTACGTATTACATAGTTTTTTAATACAAATTCTAGAAGCGCTATATAATTATTTTTTTAAATGTTTTATAAAAATAATGAAAAAATGTTCAATTTATAAAAATGTTTTTATTAACAAAACTAATTTTTTTAAGCTAAAAAATGTTTTATAAAAATAATTATAGAATTCATTATTATGTAATAGGAGAGAGACGAAAAACAAAAAAAAATAAAAACAATTAAGAAAATTTGTATAATTAATAGGAGAGAGAGATGGAGAAAAATATTAAAAATGTATAGTAGAGTGACAAATGTCTTATTAAAAACTTTATTTATTATACAGTATAGATTTTTTTTTTAACGGCAACACCTAGATGTTCTAGGATAATTGGGTTTCCCCGGGGCAACACCTAGAACATCTAGGGCAGCCCACCCCAGGAGGAACCCCCCAACTGGGTAAACCCCCTGACCTGGCCACAGACCCCTTTTTTGCTGTGGCCAGGATTCGAACCCAAGACCTCCACTATGGGAAGTCTTGGGGCTACCATTGCACCATATGGCCAACGGTATACAGTATAGATATAGATATGGAGTTAGGCAGAATTAACAAAACCACTGGGCATTGGTCCAGTGGTAAGGCAATGAAGGTTTGAACAAAGACATGCAAGTTCAAATCAGAGCCACACAGGGTTTTAGTCCGGAGTACGTTACGCTAGCGGTTCTTGGCCCGTGTAGCGGCGCAACTGTTGTCAAGTGGCAGCAGGCTAGCGGAACGCAAAGTAGTGGTCAGGTATTTGAGAGGTGATGGGTCTCCAACTTGTCGGAGATGCGACTGTCACTCAATGAATGAAAGTCGCCGTTAAAAAAAAAAGGCAGAATTAACAAAAGTAAATTTTCCCGTTCAAAAAAACACAAAAAGTAAATTTGCACGTCACGATCGGTTTACTTGTTTAGTAAGAAAAGGTGCTCATGACAATCATGCAATCGAAAACGTGTGAAAATTTGAAATAAAATATGAGTATTTGCATGAGCGTTGAATTGTAGTCGTGTTGTTTGGTTATGAATTCAATTTTTTTTTGTTGTTGCAAATTGAATATATTATATATATAGGTTACAATCCCGTGTATTATACGTGTTAAATAAATATAATGTTCTATACTTAGTAATAAAAATTTTATGTCTTTAAAAATCCGCGTATTACACGGGTTGAATAAAATATTATATCACAGTTATAAATTTTGTGAAGTTAATTTTTAAAATATTTTTTTTAGTTGAGTATTAAATTTTTTATATAACTGATAAGTGTTACTTCATATTAAACTTTAGAAACCTGGTGTATTACACGGATTGAATAAATGTAATGTTATATATACTTAGTAATAAAGATTTACATATTACATATTTATAAAAAACGTTATATAACAACAATTATATAAATCATTATTATTTAATAGGAGAGAGGCGGGAAACAAAAAATTATAAAAAACAATTAAAAAATTTGTATAATTAATAGGAGAAAGAGACGGAAAAAAAAGTTAAGGATGCATAGCAGAGTAACAAGTGTCCCACTAAAAACTTTATTTATTATAGAGTATAGATATTTATTATGTGTCACAAACGATATAGATAAGTTAAAAGATTATAAACCCGACCTTTCTACAAGTAACAATAACAAAAAAGGAATCGTACAACGATCAATAATCAGAACCAAAGTTACACTCAAACAACAGGCCGATTAAACACCACGAGATGCTTTGGTCCGGCTTTGACGTATAACAGAAGGATGAATTGTTGTGAAAAGGTACATTCATTTGAGGGGAATTACATGTCTTATAATGAGTGGTTGATTTACCCGTGCTAATTGTATATAATTATATATTTTTAACTCTAATTATGTGAAACTTTACATTGTTTTTCTATCTTATACGTTTTTATATATAATAGGTTAAAAACAACGTTTTTATATATAATAGGTTAAAAACAATAAAAGTCTTATAAATTAAAATAGGAAATGATTAAAGATAATTAAATTAAATTAGATGGAAACTAAATGTTTAAATTATGATATAGATTTCAATTTCATGTTGCCATCTAATGTTGCGGGAGACTCACGTGGATCACAACAACACTAAAGATCAATAGTAATTATTTTTATAACCACTGGCTTTAGTCCAGTGGTATAGATGAAGATTCAACCTGTCTACGCAGGTTCGAATCCGAGCCGAACCGGGTTTTAGTCCGGAGTGCGTTACGCTA
The DNA here is from genome assembly GCA_023525975.1 of Smallanthus sonchifolius. Lineage (NCBI taxonomy): Eukaryota > Viridiplantae > Streptophyta > Magnoliopsida > Asterales > Asteraceae > Smallanthus > Smallanthus sonchifolius. The sequence goes on from CM042033.1 coordinate 20,617,103, forward strand.
GCGGGGTTTGGCCCGTGTAGCGGCGCAACTGCTGTCAAGTGGCAGCAGGCTCCATGGTTTCCCGGTGAAAGCCTAGCCTCTCGTTCTGAACCCGCGGGCCCGGTTCAGACAACGTAGTGGTCAGGTTGAGGGGTAACGGGTCTCCGAATTTCGGAGATGCGACTGCCACTTAAAAGTGAAAGTCGCATTTCAAAAAAAAAAATAGTAATTATTTTTATATTTACTTGTTTAATTTTAGATGAATATTTATATGGTGACAACATTTGATTTCCTTTTTATTGGCTAAAGTTTTTATGATCATCCCCGGGTGTAGGGTTTGAATTAGTAACCGTATTCAACCTATGTTTTTTACTTTTCTTGAACATGAATCTTGTTTTGATCTCTGATTTTATTGGATTTATGTGTTTTGCATCTGATTTGTATGAAACAATTTAGTTGTATCTATTCAATTGAATGTTTTATCAGTCTTTGGTCTCTGATCATTAACCATCGCGAGTTTAATTGAATTAGATTGAAAGTCATTTGGATAACTTCCTAGCACGTGTTCTTATTCGGTTTAAGATCGTTGGGTCAACACTGTCGGATTCCTTAGTCTTGTGATTGTCCTTCAACATCAGTTGTAAAACAGAGTTATGTCTATGTAACTTTTCAAGTTAGTAATTAAACTATGTTACATGGAGTGCTTCTTAATTTGAAACCTGGATGTGATCATGTTTTAATTATTGTTGCAATCAAATCAGTTTATTCGAGTTTATGTTCTTATTAGTTCAACCATAATCATAGTCAATTTTATGTTCTTAGTTTAATTTAAGTAATTTAATTGGGTTTATAATAGATTTTTTAGACGAGACTTATTACACTGATCACATGCTCCTCATGGATACGATACCTTACTTGCCATAGATATCTAGGTTTGTTAGGTTTTTGCATGACTCGAACATTGGTCATCACCTTATATTGGCAAAATACAAGATGGAAAGAGAACAATTACAGGAGACTCTAAGGAGCTAAATAAGGTATTGACAAGTATTTAATTACATTATAATGTGAATATAAATTCTGTTTATAGACTATGTTGACCCATTGATCTTGGTATCCTTAATACGCCCCCGCAAGAATGAGGCTCCGTCGGAGACCCCAATCTTGGATCGATTTTGAAGAAAGGGTGCTCTAGACAGTGGTTTGGTTAGCATATCAACAAGTTGATCTTGAAAGCTGACGTGGAGAACATGTAGGAGACCATGTGAGACTTGTTCCCTTACAAAGTGATAGTCAAGTTCGAGATGCTTCATTCGGGAGTGGTAGACAGGGTTTGCACATAGATACGTAGCACTTGTGTTGTCACAAAATAAGGCGGGCGTGTTGTTAGTGATAATGCCTAGTTCTTTGAACAAGTTCTTGAGCCAGATAAGTTCAGCGGATGCATTTGCCAAACTTTGTATTCGGCTTCGGTAGAAGAACGAGAGACGGACTTTTGCCTTGTAGATTTCCATGAGACAAGATTCTTACCAAGGTAAAAGAGATAGGCTGGAGTAGACCGACCAACATCATTAACACAACCCCAATCAGAATCTGAAAAGGCCGAAAGTGTGAGAGGAGAGTCACGGTTTAAGAAAAGGCTATGATGAATGGTTCCTTTTAGGTAATGAAGGACACGCTTGAGTGCTTGCCAATGGGGCTTGAAAAGTAGCATGCATGAATTGAGAGAGTTTGTTTATGGCAAATGAGAGGTCGGGACGGGTGAAGGCTAAGAATTGGAGAGAGCCGACGAGCTTACGATATAGGGTGGCATCAACCTCGGGAGAAGGATCGGTTGGTTATAAGGGATCGGTAGCACTAAGAGGTGTGGTTATATCTTTAGCACCATCCATGTGAAATCGGGTGAAAATATCTTGGATGTGACGGTGTTGAGATAGAAAGAGACCCGTAGGTGAAGGGATAACCTGGACTCCTAAAAAGTGATGAAGCATACTGAGATCCTTGATTGGAAATTTGTGGCCTAAGGCTGTGATAAAAGATTCGACGAACGTGGGATCATTTCCCGTGAGGATAATATCGTCAACATAAACCATAAGGTAGCAATTGACATTGTGGCGTTGGTAAATGAAGAGAGATGCGTCGGTTAATGATATTTGAAAGCCAAATTGGAGGAGGAATGTGGTAAGTTCAATGTACCAAGATCGAGGAACTTGTTTTAGACCATAGAGAGATTTTTTGAGCTTGCAAATGTGATTCATAAATTGAGGATGAACATACCCTGATGGTTGAGTCATAAATACATCTTCATGAAGTGTACCATGAAGAAAAGCATTGTTGACATCAAGTTGACGTAACACCCAATATTCAGAAAGAGAAACTGAAAGAATGGTACGAATGGTAACATGTTTTGTTACGGGGCTAAAGGTATCAAGTAGTCTTTTCCATATTGTTTTAGAAATCCTTTTGCCACTAGACGGGCCTTGTATTTGGCAATTGAACCGTCGGGATGTCGCTTGTTGCGAAACACCCATTTGTAAAGTTTGAGATGTCGTTGGGACAATATCCCAAGTTTTATTTTGGAGAAGGGTGTTAAACTCCGAGTCCATAGCACTTCACCACTTGGGGTATTTGGAGGATTGTTTATGGGTAGTAGGTTCGAGAGTGGGTGGTAGGGGGTGGAGGGTAGTGGTGTTGATAAGATTGGGATTGAAATATTTAGGATTTGGTTTTCGGGTGCGTTGTGGGCGGTTGGTAGATTGAGAAGGAGAGGATGTTGTGGTAGGGGAGGGGTTACTGTCGAGTATAGGGGAGGTCGAGACAGAGGGTGTGGAAGAGGGAGATGACGTGTCATGCATGGATGGAGAGGTAGGGGTGTCATGCATGGAAGAGGTATCATGCATCGGTATAGTAGGAGAGGAATTGGTAGAAAGGTGGTAAGTTATGGAGGAAATAGGAGAAGCTGTAGGTGGGGAGTTAGGGAATGGATTAGGTTGGCCATGCATGGGAGTGGTAAAGGAAGTTGTGGAAGAGTCTACATAGGAAGTAGAGGGTGAAGGATGAAGAACATTAGGTGAGGTAGGATTAGGGTGAGGTGGTAGAGGTGATGATAGGGTGAGATGGATTTTGGGTGGGGAAGTGAAAGTAGCGACAGTGGGTAGGAGAGTAATGATGGAGGATTCCGTTTTGAAGAGAAATATGTGTTCCACAAATTCAACATGACATGAATGGTAAAGGCGATGGGAGACGGGATCATAGCATTTGTAGGCGGATTTGGAAGAAGAGTAGCAAAGGAAGATGCATATGATGAATTTAGGATATAGTTTAGTGGAGGCATAAGGCCGCAACCACAAAAAACACAAATAACCAAATGGTTTTAGCTTCGTGTAGCGTGGCGAAGTGTTGTATAGCTGATCATATGGTGTTTTGAGATCAGGGATCGATGTGGGAAGTCGATTGATAAGGTGGACTGCGGTTTGGAAAGCATGAGACCAAAACGTGAGTGGTAAGTGAGCATGATGGAGAAGTGATAAACCAGTTTCTACAATATCGCGATGGCGTCTCTCGGCAACACCATTTTGTTCCAGAGTATGTGGAGGAGTGGTAAAGTGAAATATCACATGTGCTTGGAGATATGGGATAAGACCAATATATTCACCTCCATTTTCTAAAAAAGTGAGATAAGAGGTGTGTGAAAAAACTTTTCAACCAATGTTTTTAATTATGGAAATAGGGTGGAGACATCCGATTTTCATTTCATTGGATAAAGCCAAGTGTATTTTTAGTAAAAGTTAACAAAGATGACATAGTAGTTGAAGCCATCATTTGAAGTTTGGACCGGGCCCATACCTCTGAGTATACAAGTTCTAAAGGTTTAGATGCTTTAAATGAATTTTCACCAAAAGTCATTTTATAACTTTTATTAATAGAATGAGCATCACAATGAAACAAAACATTTGACGTTTTATTGAAATCAAGTCCTAAATTCTTAAGTAAAAATGTAAGAACTTTGATGGATGGATGTCCAAGCTTGTGATGCCATGAGAGAATTGATTCGGTTGATTTAGTTATTGAATTTAGTTGTGGCAGGCGACGAAGAGAATGGATGGCATCATAATATACATCATTGACGTTCATTCCCCACATGAGACGGGCCCCCGTGCGAAGGTTCTTCACAAAAAAAATGATAAGGAAAGAATTCAACGGAAACATTGTTAGATTTGCAATAGAGACAAGATTATTACGTAATTGAGGTACAAGAAGAACATTTGGTAAATTTAAGGGATGAGTGTCTGGGAATTGTGGTGTGACCGGTGTGAGAAATGGATAGACCTTTACCTTTTCCTAACACAATTTCATCCGGCTCGCCATATTCTGATAGAGAGTGAAAAGATGAGCGATCGGAGGTGACATGGTGAGATGCTCCATTGTCAATAATCCATGGTGGTGTTGGTAAGGTTGGTCTAGCCAAATAGGTGTTCACTGGGTTTGATGATGAAGCTATGGAGAGAGCATTATTGTTGTCTTTGAGAAAACGCGCTAGCATCCTGCAGTCTTTAGTATCATGACCTGGAATACTACAAAAATTACAAAAAAAATATAAGAATTCCGATTAGCACGTGGAGTATAGTGAGGCCCACTGTTTTGATGTTGAGAAGAGGTGTTCCTGGGCCCAAAGTTGATGGGCCGAGTGGGAGTCCGAGAAGGGTTTCCAGATCTAGGAGGGAAACGGCTGAATTGTTTCTGTGTGTTGTTGACTGTAGTAAGGAGAGGCGCCGACTGGGTCTCATTCAACGATCTTTCGTAATCTAATAATTTTTCAAAGAGATCAGGGAAGGTGAGTTTGGCTTCTCAGACTCATATGGCCGCTGTGATGTAGCTATATTCGTCACCCAGTTGACCTAAAATATGAACGACAAGATCATCATCATCATCGATTGGACTCTGTTCTAACGCGAGTTCATCGGTCATGGCTTTCATCTCGTGAAGGTAATTAGCATGTAGAGGAAGAGGAGGTCGACGGAAGGTTAGTTCTCTCAGCGTGTAGAGGGATCTAGGGTTTTTAAAGGAGATCGGGATTTCAAAAATGGGAGAGGGAGAGGGTTTTCAAATCAGTTGGAACTGAAAGTGTGTGTTTTAAGAGTTTGTACATTATGTTTTAAGAGTTGTAAGACTCTTAAAACTCTTCAACTATGGTAAAATGACCATTTTGTTCTTCTAATATGTAATATAATATAGTATATATATATATATATATATATATATATATTAAATTTGTTTAATTCTAAAAAATATACGTATATTTGAAATAAAAAATAAACATCGGGTAATAGCACAATCATTACATATGTGGATGCTATGCAAGCGATTTTTCTTGTTTGGATCTCTTGTAGACTATTTTACTCATACCCGACTTTATGTATGTAAATATGAGGTTAATCTTATTTTAAGAAAGTTTATTTTTATTGATATTATGAAACGCCCCAAACCGGGTACATCTCATAGTTGGCATAAAACATGAAAAATACAGAGTTCTTACACCAAAATTCTTGTCTATTACAGCGGAAGTCTTTACTAAATTCACAATGAATTAAAACTTTAAAACGTCATTTTTCATAACTATCAAACTATCGGGAGTGTCAGTCTTCAAGTTGAATTGCCCGCCAGCCATGCTATCTAAGCTATTACGACATCTCTCTTCTATCCACCTCTAACCTGATGTGCATACTAAAAGTCAGATATATTTAGTGAGTTCTATCTTTACTTTCAAAGTCATAAACTTTACTTTCATTAAATATCTTTGTTTGCATAAGATAATCTTTCACTTTACATTAGTTCATCCAAAACTTTACTTTCACTTGGACATTATTCAAGTACCCTTTAAAAAACACTTTCTTTATTTTCAAAACTTTCACCTTTCATTAGTTTATGTATCTTTATAAATTATAAAGTTCTTTCTTTAGTTCTATTGTTTATACTATCAACATTTCAACTTGCGCTCGTGCAAGACTATCAAAACATGTCCGAGCCTTTGCCTTATGGCAATGCTCCTATATGTGCTTTTATAGAACAAGACTCCTTTCATTGCTTGTATAAAACAAGACTCCTGTCATGCTAGTATAAAACATGACTCCGGTCATGCTTGTATAAAACAAGACTCCTGTCATGCTTGTATAAAACAAGACTCCTTTCAGGTGCTTGCAAGGCTCATTTCAGTGCTTATAACAAGACTCCTTTCTACTTTCTATCACTATCAATAACTTTACCTTTTCACTACCAGTCACTCATAACTTTCAACTTTACATAGAAGCAAACAATTCAATTAGCACATATTATAACAAAAGTTCATAATATGGCATCTGTCACTATCACTCAATATTATTATACTGCTTTCATTATGAGTTTTTTCTTTACCTTTCTATCATGAGTGTCATAAAATATTTTTGGATTATTGGATTTTAATAATCCCACATTTTATCAATTGGCAAATAATAATCCCAACTGAGAATATTATTACCACCAGTCCCTACTTTTAAACTATTTTCTTACATTGGACCCCCCGTGTAACATCCCAAAAAAAACAAGAAAAAATAAAACGAAGACGATGCGTCCATGAAAACGAGGTCGGGATTTAATTAAAGAAGGAGTGAAAGGGGAGGGAGCGGGCTTGGGCTGGGCTCCAATGGGCCAGTGTAGCCCATGCATATAAATGCCAGATTCGGCATCTTCTTCCTCATTTCCACCAAATTTTATCAAAACCTAGAGAGGGAAAGCTTGGAGTTCTAGAGAGGGAAAGTTGGAGGAGCAACATCCAAGCTCTGATTTCTACTTCATCTTGTTTCTCCAACATCCCTGATCGTTTCTACATGAAGAATCACGAGTTTTGAGGTAAGGATCGACCTCAGATCTGAGTTTTTCTTCAAAAGTGGGTTTTTAGGGTTTTTAAACAAAAAGGTGGAATCTTTAAGTATGAAATAAGGTTTAAAGCTCAGATCTAGCTTCATGGAAGCTAGACAAACGTCTTGGATGTAAAAAGTTAAGGTTTTAGATTAAAATCAGACCTGGAGATGATTGATGTTCTTGAGCCGACTCTCAAGAGTCGGCACCTGCATTATGCCGACTCTCAGCGAGGGAGACGAAGAAGAGGGTCGGCCATGGAAAGAATCAGCCCTCAGAGAATCGACTCCTGAAAAGTCGGCCATCTAATGAACACGCTAAGAATCGGCTCCCTAGCACAACGTGAAGTCCTGAACCCAAGTTTAGGTGACACTTATGAGTGTGGCTAGCGACTCTCCCAGCCGACTCTCAGGTGTGCCTGCCGATACTCTTGGCCGACACTCTAGTGTCGCTAGCGTTTGTCTCAGCCGACTCTCATGAGTCGCTAGTAACGTTTCTGGCCGACTCTTGTACAAATGATAGAATTCGCCCTTTGATTTATGTGCAGATCGATATACGCTTAAGCAATAGATAAGGCATAAACTTTGGGTTGAGTATCGATAGACGGGTGAGTTCTAGAAGCCCTTCTTTAAATGCTTTAATTAATGTTTTGGCGCTGGTGTGCATACATACGAAATGATGTTTATAAAACGATGTTTATGAAACGATGTCTATGAAATAAGGTTTATGAAATGATGTTTACGAAGGATGATGTTATGAAATGTTTTGCCAAGAGAAGTTTATGAAAGGTTTATAAATGAAACATTATTTAATAAAACGTACGAATGCTTTAACTAAAATGAGGTAAAGGTTTTGTGAAAGTCACGAATGAACAAATCTGCCACGAGTTCCTACGGGAGCTAGGGTATGTATGTATGTATTGGCCTTACCCTTACGGGGGGCCTTTGTAGCTGGCTAACGGTTGTACAACTGGTTGAGGATGGGGTGACGACGGTTACCCATGGGATTACCGGGATCCCGATGGATGGTACTATTCCTTGCGGGGAAACAGTGCCTAAGGTATGTTTAGTCTTCCTAGAGGTAATGAGCCTTAGTAGACATGTGTATGGTCTTCCTAAAGGTAATGAGCCTTAGGAGACATGTGTTTGGTCTACCTAGAGGTAACGAGCCTTAGGGGACCTGGGTGACGGATGACTTAGAGGTAACGAGCCTTAAGTTCATCCGCTAGTATGCGATGTATGGAATTGACGGTTACGAGAAGGCGCAGATTCAGTTCATGTTGACTTATGTTATGATGCTATGTTACGATTTTATGATGATGTTAAGTTATTGCATGCTTTACGTACGCTTTTGTTAAATAAATGTATGTTTTGTTTTTGGCAAAAATGTTTATGTTAAGGTTTTATGTAAAGCTAGAACTCACCAGCGTAGCTGACTTTTAGTATGCAAATTCAGGTTAAGGGCAGGTAATGCTGATGAACGGTGATGCTTGGCTGGCGAAAGTTGTTACCCGGCTGATCATGAAGACTGGCATCCCGTCTTGTTTTGATTATGTTATGTTTACGTTTTAGACAATGTTACGCTTCCGCATGTTGAACAACGTTAATGATTAAGTTTAAACTAAAGTTTTCCGCTGCGTTATTTGATATTCAAGTATAAGAACTGTTTGTGAATGAGTAAATGCAACAAGTGAGGCCTCTCGGGTTTGGTGTGACAACCCTGAATTAGGGTCAATAATCTTTGATAGTTAAATTACCATAAACGGGCTCGGCCCATTAACGACCCAGTTTTGGGCCCATTATGCGAACTTGTTTTGTAACTTTAACTAACGGATCATCGTATGATTCGAGATAACACAAGATTGATACATTGTGTTCGTACACTCTCGCGGGGTTTAGTTAAATCAGTTAACGTGCCAGACAACTGGTTATTACGAAATATTCTACACGACGATTATTTAAGATAACCAAGTATTAATATTAATATCCATACGGAAAATCCATTGAGAAAACTTCACATAAAACACGCGTACGTAAACGTTAAGCTGCATTGGACACACATTATACCCCCGTTAATATTATAAACAACACTAATGCGTAAATTGGTATGTTAAGTATTATGAAATTCTGATATTATTTATATATTATTAGAATAATAATAATAACAATAGATAAACTCGGAGCACGAAATGTATAAAAAGAATGAAATCGTTAAAATACGGTACCGATGCGTACCGGTTCGTACATCAAATGAAACGAAAATTTCTAAATTTAAAATACTTAAATAAAATTTTTATTAACGTTCATAATTCCAAATATTCTAACATAATTATTCGGGAACATGGGATGGATTAACATAGGAACATGACGAGAACAAGTCGTTACGCGGGTTAAAACACGCTAAAAACCCTAGATATTTATATATAGACACACTCTTTCCTTCTCATTTTCACCCAAGCCACACACACATGTGTATGTCTAGAGAGAGAGTTTCAAGGGAGAGAAAGAGGGCAATCGGCCCTCTCCACCGGTCGACCTCCGGTGAACCACGGAAGGAGCAACGACGGCACCAGCAGGGACCACCTGGGACGAGCGACGGTGGCGGCGACGTGGTGGTTTTAGACGACGAAAATAGCATGAGGTCCTTGACTCACGGTGACACGGTGGTGGATGATGAAGGCGCCGACGATTAGGGGTTCAGACGGACCAAGGGGAGGCCGACGGTTCGTCGATGGGACAAATACGGCCCTCCGACAAGGACGGCGGCTAGGGTTCCGCCGCGACAGGCGGCGGAGACGACGAAGGACTTGAGTGCAGGAAATGAGAATGACGTGGAGAAGAAAATAGCGAGGAAGTGCAGGTCCCATCCCACGAAACCGACGGCTAGATCGGTTTTCAGGCGATATTCCGGCATACCCGCTTTTCCAGCAAGGGGAGCCCAGTTCTAGTATGGTCTTGGTGTTAGATCTGAACCCGTGTGACTTAGATCTCTTCATATCCGCGGCGGAGTTAAGGTATGGGTTCGTTTCCCGCTCATACCTTTCGTTTATCCGACGATCCGAGGTAAAACCCGAAACCGAACCCCTTACCTTTACGTAATAATATCTCTTACTTTCAGATTTGTTGATAAAACGGTTTAGATCTAGTAATCTTGGTGCCAGGGTTTCATTCCCGTGTGTTCTTTTGGATTTTGGACACGTTAGAGCAAGGATGGGACGTCACCCTGATAGGCGGGACTTTTCGAGTCGTTCCCGACAGTCATGGGTTTCGGTCAAACCCAGTAAACGCTGGTCAACAAAAGTCAAACTCATTCAATATGTGAACCGTAAGGGTTGGGACGTGTCGGTTCGTAAACGAGGCGTACGAAAGGTATAAGCGAACGCTAACGTGATTTTATTTATTTACACGAAAGTTAAACGCGCGTGCGGTTGAATTAAGTTGACCGTTAAACGAATTGTTAACGAGAAAATATATAATTATTAAGCTGTATAATTATTAATGAACGAGAATATAGATCCGTAAATGGGTAATCGATCAAACGAGAGTCTTAAAACACGATTAATGGACGATTTGTGTAATTATTAAATATTATTATTTGAACGTGAAAGCAACTATATTATATTTCTGGTATAAAACGGTTTAAACAAAATAGATACGATTGGGATAACGTTAGTTTCAAGGATTTTATAGAAACATGTATATGTAGATCTATTTGACACGTCGTTAATCAAATAACACGAAGGACTAAACTAGAATTTGACAAATGACAAACGTGATACAACTATATTTTCATGAATGTAAATGTACCGCATATATACCTATACTTATACATCATGTATGGATATAAAATATTCGCATTTTAGAATTAAATGATTATTTTGAAACACGATATTTATTCTCGAACATATACGTGTATATTCATGTACTCGAATGTAAAGTAAACATACATATCATTAAGAAGTTTTGGATAAAAGACACGAACAATTGGAAACCTAAAGAGTACGTTTTGAATAAATAGGAAAACTTAGACTTTTATAAACTTGGACCAATATGTTGTCACGTATATACAAAAATTTTATTATGCAAAGGTATAATTATAAATGTTTATATTTTCTATAGACCATTGAATATTATACAACACGACGTTTAACCGTAAACACGTATGCATATATATATATATATATATATATATAAGTATATACACATGTATATATTAATCATGACAAACAATATTAAGTAATCATGATCTGAGCATCCACCATTATTAACGTATACCAGATCGGTATTATAACATAGTGAATCATCAAAGCTCAACCGCACACGTGTTAACTCCATATGAGTTTAGACTTGCTTAACTTTATTAGGGTTAGCGTATAAAGCTCATTAAGCACCTACAAGTCTCGTAGGACTTGAGTAAGACGTAAGCTGTGACTGTCACGTGGACATTAGTTTCCATTACTATCAGAAGGACATTAGTGTTCCTGACACATCACCAAGTGAGTTCACTCCCCCCCTTTTAACTTTTTAAATATTTTAGGAAAATCTGGGGAGAAACATACTTGCTTAACACATTTGATACTTTTGGGAAACATCATTGTTTGACACATTTGGGAACATCATTACTCGATACATTTTAGAAAATATGGAACACCCTTACGAACATTTTCATATGGTAACAAGAGAACAAGACCCGACCTTATATTTACATGAGTTAACGAAAAAAGAGCTCGCTAAAAGTCCCCTGGAACAATTTTATAACCATTAGCTATCTAGCCTAGGATTGTATGAATAGTACTATTGGGGGTGACGTCCCTGGTCATGGTTAGTCGCGCTAACCGACGACTTGTAGGGTCGAATGGCCGCATATTATCTAAACACATACTTCGGGAGGACCGAGGGAGGGGCAAAATACTTGTTGTCGTGGTTTGGTTATGCCTCATGTATGAACATGTTTGTATTCTTAGCTAGTCTACAAATGGGTCAACATTACTTGTTCTGTTTATCATACACACTTGGAACAATTTACGAACAATTGGATTTACAAAAACTATTGATTGGGAAAACGACTCATTTTATGACTATTAAGTAATCACATGTTTTCATTGGGAAAATGACTCATTTTATGACTTTGAGGTCATCACAGGTTTTCGAGGAAAACGGCTTCATAATATGGCAATGTATACCTTTTCAAAGTTTTCACTTTATGACTCTGAAGTCATCACATGTTTTCGAGGAAAACGGTTTTATATTATGGCCATGTATACGATATCAAAGTTTGCAAGGAAAACCGCTTTACATTGAGACAACTAAACCTGTGAACTCACTAACCTTTGTGTTGACATTTTTAAGTATGTTTTTCAGGTAACACATAGCTATGGCATGGTTGGAATAGGCTAGCTATTCGGATTAAACCCTAGAAGCCGAAGAAGCATAATTGTCAAACCTCAAGTCCATTTGATCTAATTGGATTTAGATCAATGTATTATTTAATGTTAGTAATTGTAAAAGTGTTCGATACTTTATAAATCTTTACTTTAACTTCCGCTGTTGTGTACTGTTACCAATCATTGCAACCTTAATTTATTTATTTATTCATTAATTAAATGAATTTGGGGGTGTGACAGATTAGTATCAGAGTCAATGGTTTTAGCGAATTAAGTCTCCGTAGTGACACCTAGGCTCTAACCAGACTCATTTAGTGACCAAGATTTCTAAGACTTGCATCACACTAAGAACATTCAAGACTTAAGTATATAAATTCCAACCATTGCTAAACAACTTCAGTTGACCATTAGTGTATGTAGTTATACTAGAGTATCATTAGCTATTCTAATACTAAATACAATTACGTGGCATACGTAACTAGTATCTAATATGTATAACCCTGTGAAAATAATAAACACCTACAACATGACCCAACAGAGTATCAATATCGGATTACGAATCAAGGATGACGGGCCTCAGCACATTGTAGCCCTAGAAGATCGAGTTACATGCCGAGCTTGGGCGACGACGGTAGTAATCGTCAGTTACCGATCTTGATATTACAACGGGCTAAACCTGTACCTGAATTTGTACATGTACCTACACTACACCTACAACTACTCCAGCTGTGGAGTCAATTTTCTTTTCTGTCATGTGTTGCCTCCATTTTGTGCGGTATATACACTCTCCTTCATGATATGCTGGATTGTATGACTAAAACTTTCGCCATGAGTTATGGCAGACAGAACTGCATGATCAGAAGCGAACCCGAGATGGGAAAGGCAGGACTAATCGGGAGAGAACTCAACGATTCAGGAGACTTATAGACACATTTGGATCATATGGATCCACACATACATACGAACTAGGAGCATGATTTGCCCAACACTGATTTGAGGATCTCTGCCCTAACATAGTGCTTGACTTCCACCACACACATTCCTATTATTAGAAGACATCGGTTGTTTCTCTCTGCCATTAACTCCATCCAGCAGTAACCTTAGTCGGCAGACGCATGAGTATTGGTACACATGACTAAGAGAAATCTGATTGAACATACACACTCTTGCGTGAGAGTGCAATACGATGACACGATCTAATGAACATATCAGATCCCTTTCAACTGAGAGCTTGGGATGAGAGAAACAATATAGGGACCATACAAAGTAAATTATCATTACGGGTGCACACGTAATCATAACTTGCAGTGCATGAGAACTCTAGTGAGTCTTACTACACAAGCTAATGTTCATGGGTAATCTATAATCTAAATTCCAGTCACTCGATTAATGATCGAACGTTGACAATTCAGACTCCTCTATTAAATATTCACATTACATTCTCACAGTTCGGAAGGAACGAGAGAAACTCGAATTTGACGTACCCGACTGTTAATAGATCTTGAACGACGAAGATCTCCCTCATCTGTTTGTACTTTCTAAAACATATCCTCTTGAAACACGTAAATTCCAGGTTGCTCCTTGCAACGATCAACACTTACAGTAATTATACAACTATTATTGAATATCACAACATAATCTTAGGGTCTATCTTACAATTCATTATCACACTTACTTGAAGTCTACATCGGAAGTGTTATGCACTAACTCCTGTAATAGGATGGAAATTTACTCTGATCCTCCTACGCATGACACCTACGGAGTATTGTGGAAACCTGACGAAAGACAAGTAGGTAATATGAATTTTCAAAATAGTTATCAAACGGGGTCGTTCTTACCTCCTTTGACATTCAGTACATCATCAATTCTGATGATAAATAAGCCATGATTTATGCTCAAGTGAGTATCAAGGAAACCAAAGTGTGTACTGTCGGCTATTGTCAGACTAGCAGGAGACTGACATACAAGATTCTTAAAGGTGTCCCAAATGCGTGAATTCTTTCTAATCTCATTAGTTCATGTTATACATAAGAAACGTAAGTGTGAGTTGCTTCCAGCAACCCATTGTCCACAAAGATCCGAATAGGATAAATTTATATCCTTTTGTACTTACATTTCCCCAAGGATCAGTTTGTTAACTGATTCTCTGATTCCAGACCACAGGAGAGATGTGTTCACATCTCTTACTCCCAGCATTCTAGAGTTAGAGATCTCTAGAGCACCTACCTTTAGGAAATGACTTCTTAACACCTGCTCACGGAAGTTGCAGACATACTGTAATAATAGTTGCTGATAAGTTCTGAAAACTCCTGAACATTTTCAACCAACGTTAGTGGGAAACTAAGGACCAAGTTGGAAGTTGAGAACTTTATCATTTGAAAGATGTGTCCCACAATGTTCTACGGATTGTTAACCGTTCCGAGCTGTATGCTACCAGGAAAGTGAACAAAGGACGAATCATATCTGACTCTGCTCTTTTGGAGGTCTACACTTATACATTCCTTTCGACTTCTCAATCTTCCTTCAAATTTTATATTCACTTTCCTCCAATATCTTATGGGATGCCTACGCGTTATACTTAAAGAACCTAAGGACATGACATCCTCACACTTGGCAAATCCCTGAGATCATATGTGATTCTAGTGTTATTTTCGAACATCTACCTAAAGAGAGTCAAGTCGCAGACTAAATTGAAAATGATATTACATCAAAGTCCACCAATTTAGTGGTTGGCAAACCCGGAATCGGTTTCAAGAGACACTACTTCAATGATACTATTTCCATGATATGACTTTTACTTCACCATCTAGACAAACTGTGACTTTTCCAAACGAATCTAGAACTTCTTAAGACTTACCTACCTTGTGGACATGATAGTCAAGTAATGAATTAAAAAATCATGATGTCACAACCTAAGTACTAGACTTCATTAGAGGCGCGGTGTAAACAGTGGTTAATGAAGTATCGAACTTAATCTTCGCCAAGTAAAGCTAGACTATTCTTAAACACTTTCCTTGGAACCCCATGAAGATTCATTTACCTTTAGTATCTGTTGAGGCAAATCAACTAGACCATTCCCACATACTTTGAAATTCTCTTTCTTCATCAATATTTCACTTCCATCTTGTGTTGAGTCATAGGAATCTGGACAATTAAAAAATCTGGATGATTCAATGTTACTAGGAAACTTTTATTGCTTCGAGCTTATTGTTCGACATCCAATTCGTTAAGGTCTCTATCTAAACCAAGTTACGAATAACATGCGTGAAGGTGTCACTAGTAATGAACTTAGATAAAACCAAGATCAATCTCATAGGATCAAGCACCCATAAAAACCTTACTCCATATCATAGCTGCCTACTTCACTACCTAAACGACCACTATCAGTTTCCTCTAGACCACCCATGTCCAAGTAAATGAAGTTATGAAGGTTAATTACCTACCTCATTATGACCTTTCAGTTCATAGAACTTTAATTAGGACTTTACGCCTAGTGGTGTTGTAGTCATCGTTCTCTTTATACACTGCCATGTGAAATTTAACAACATAATTTTTTCCAATTGAACAGTCATTCCCTTCAATGATTTGATCGTCATACTTCTCTTCGTTTTACCCCAATGCCCCTAAGCGGGTAGGCCTTATCCGAATTATGTTAACCGTTATAGGTAATCACTGCTACGAACAATGGATTGTTACAACAACACTTCCACCTAGTACTTCTTAACTGCAAATGTCAAGTGTGCCTATAACATGCTTAGATTTCTCACATAACTTATCATTCCGATTCATATTTTAAACCAACTACCTATTCCTTGACGATAACTCCTCGATTTTCGTTTCTTATTTGGGATCTAATATAATTGTTCGCATCCTGTTTGTGAATTTATGAGGACATACTTGTAAATTGCTTGTCAGCAATCTTGATTTAAGGAGATCTACTCATTTCAGTTATGTCCGCTAGTAGTTTATCATTAATAAGTATTGGATATCATATATCATCGAGTGACAAAACCAAAATTTCTCCCTAAGAGCTAGAAATGAACTCGGGATGTGTAACCCTTGTTTGAGTAAGTCGAGGTAAGTCTAGGGGATAACTTAAACTAAGTTTCGAGGACGAAACTTCTTTAACATGGGGAGAATGTGACAACCCTGAATTAGGGTCAATAATCTTTGATAGTTAAATTACCATAAACGGGCTCGACCCATTAACGACCCAATTGTAGGCCCATTATGCGAACTTGTTTTGTAACTTTAACTAACGGATCATCGTATGATTCGAGATAACACAAGATTGATACATTGTGTTCGTACACTCTCGCGGGGTTTAGTTAAATCAGTTAACGCGCCAGACAACGGGTTATTACGAAATATTCGACACGACGATTATTTAAGATAACAAATTATTAATATTAATTATTAATATTAATATTCATACAGGAAGTCCACTGAGAAAACTTCACACAAAACACGCGTACGTAAACGTTAAGCTGCATTGGACACACAGTATACCCCCGTTAATATTATAAACAACATCAATGCGTAAATTGGAATGTTAAGTATTATGAAATACTGATATTATTTATATACTATTATAATAATAATAATAACAATAGATAAACTCGGAGCGCAAAATGTATAAAAAGAATGAAATCGTTAAAAATGCGTACCGGTTGATACATCAAATGAAACGTAAATTTCCAGATTTAAAATACTTAAATAAATTTTTTATCAACGTTTCATAATTCCAAATATTCTAAAATAATTATTCGGGAAAACGGGACGGATTAACACAGGAACGAGACGAGAACGAGTCGTTACGCGGGTTAAAACACGCTAAAAACCCAAGATATTTATACATAAAGACAGTCTTTCCTTCTCATTTTCACCCAAACCACACACACATGTGTGTATCTAGAGAAAGGGAGTTGCAAGGGAGAGAAAGAGGGCAACCGACCCTCTCCATCGGTCGACCTCCGGTGAACCACGGAAGGAGCAACGACGGCACCAGCAGGGACCACCACGGACGAGCGACGGTGGCGGCGACGTGGTGGTTTTAGACGACGACAGTAGCATGAGGTCCTTGACTCACGGTGACACGGTGGTGGATGATGAAGGCGCCGACGATTAGGGGTTCAGACGGACCAAGGGGAGGCCGACGGTTCGTCGATGGGACATATACGGCCCTCCGACAAGGACGGCGGCTAGGGTTCCGCCGTGACAGGCGGCGGAGACGACGAAGGACTCAAGAGCAGGAAATGAGAACGACGGGGAGAAGAGAATAGCGAGGAAGTACAGGTCCCATCCCACGAAACCGACGGCTAGATTGGTTTTCAGGAGATATTCCGATATACCGGCTTTTCCGGCAAGGGGAGCCCAGTTCCGGTCTGGTCTTGGTGTTAGATCTGAACCCGTGTGACTTAGATCTCTTCATATCAGTGGCTGAGTTATGGTATGGGTTCGTTTCCCTCTCATTCCTTTCATTTATCCGGCGATCCGAGGTAAAACCCGAAACCGAACCCCTTACCTTTACGTAATAATATCTCTAACTTTCAAATATGTTGATAAAACGGTTTAGATCTATTAATCTTGGTGGCCGGGTTTCATTCCCGTGTGTTCTTTTGGATTTTGGACACGTTAGAGCAAGGATGGGTCGTCACCCGGATAGGCGGGACTTTTTGAGTCATTTCCGACAGTCCCGGGTTTCGGTCAAACCCATTAAACGCTGGTCAACGAAAGTCAAACTCATTCAATATGTGAACCGTAAGGGTTGGACATGTCGGTTCGTAAACGAGGCGTACGAAAGGTATAAACGCACGCTAACGTGATTTTATTTATTTACACGAAAGTTAAACGCGCGTGCGGTTGAATTACGTTGACCGTTAAACGAGTTGTTAACGAGAAAATATATAATTATTATGCTGTATAATTATTAACGAACGGGAATATAGATCCGTAAATGGGTAATCGATCAAACGAGAGTCTTAAAACACGATTAATGGACGATTTGTGTAATTATTAAATATTATTATTTGAACGTGAAAGCAACTATATAATATTTGTGGTATAAAACGGTTTAAACAAAATAGATACGATTGGGATAACGTTAGTTTCAAGAATTTTATAGAAACATGTATATGTAGATCTATTTGACACGTTGTTAATCAAATAACACAAAGGACTAAACTAGAATTTGACAAATGACAAACGTGATACAACTATATTTTCATGAATGTAAATGTACCGCATAGATACCTATACTTATACATCATGTATGGATATAAATTATTCGCATTTTATATAGAATTAAATGATTATTTTGAAACACGATATTTATTCTCGAACATATACGTGTATATTCATGTACTTGAATGTAAAGTAAACATACATATCATTAAGAAGTTTTGGATAAAAGACACGAACAATTGGAAACCTAAAGAAAACGTTTTGAATAAATAGGAAAACTTAGACTTTTATAAACTTGGACCAATATGCTGTCACGTATATACAATAATTTTATTATGCAAAGGTATAGTTATAAATGTTTATATTTTCTATAGACCATTGAATATTATACAACACGACGTTTAACCGTAAACACGTACGCAAATATGTATATATATATATATATAAGTATATATACATGTATATATTAATAATGACAAACAATATTAAGTAATCATGATCTGAGCACCCACCATTATTAACGTATACCATATCGGTATTATAACATAGTGAATCAACAAAGTTCAATCGCACACGTGTTAACTCAATATGAGTATAGACTCGCTTAACTTTTATTAGAGTTAGCCTATAAAGCTCATTAAGTACCTACAGGTTTCGTAGGTCTTGAGTAAGACGTAAGCGTGACTATCACGTGGACATTAGTTTCCATTACTATCATAAGGACGTTAGTGTTCTTGACACGTCACCAGGTGAGTTCACTGCCCCCCCTTTTAACTTTTTAAATGTTTTAGAAATATCGGGGGAGAAACATACTTGCTTAACACATTTGATACTTTTGGGAAACATCATTGTTTAACACATTTGGGAACATCATTACTTGATACATTTTAGAAAACATGGAACACCCTTATGAACATTTTCATATGGTAACAAGAGAACAAGACCCGACCTTATGTTTACATGAGTTAACGAACAAAGAGCTTGCTAAAAGTCCCCTGGAACAATTTTATAACCATTAGCTATCTAACCTGGGATTGTATGAATAGTACTATTGGGGATGACGTCCCCGGTCATGGTTAGTCGCGCTAACCGATGACTTGTAGGGTCGAATGGACGCATATTATCTAAACACATACTTCGGGAAGAACGAGGGAGGGGCAAAATGTCGTGGTTTGGTTTTGCCTCATGTTTGAACATGTTTGTATTCTTAGCTAGTCTACAATTGGGTCAACATTACTTGTACTGTTTATCATACACACTTGGAACAATTTACGAACAATTGGATTTACAAGAACTATTGATTGGGAAAACGACTCATTTTATGACTATTAAGTAATCACATGTTTTCATTGGGAAAATGACTCATTTTATGACTTTGAGATCATCACAGGTTTTCGAGGAAAACGGCTTCATAATATGGCCATGTACACCTTTTCAATGTTTTCACTTTATGACTCTGAAGTCATCACATGTTTTCGAGGAAAACGGTTTTATATTATGGCCATGTATACGATATCAAAGTTTGCAAGGAAAACCGCTTTACGTTGAGACAACTAAACCTATGAACTCACCAACCTTTGTGTTGACATTTTTAAGTATGCTTTTCAGGTAACACATAGCTATGACACGGTTGGAATAGGCTAGCTATTTGGATTAAACCCTAGAAGCCAAAGAAGCATAATTGTCAAACCTCAAGTTCATTTGATCTAAGTGGATTTAGATCAATGTATTATTTAATGTTAGTAATTGTAAAAATGTTCGATACTTTAGAAATCTTTACTTTAACTTCCGCTGTTGTCTACTGTTACAAATCGTTGCAACCTTAATTTATTTATTTATTCATTAAGTAAATGAATTTGGGGGTGTTACATTTGGGGCCTTACAATTTGGTATCAGAGAAATAGTTTGAGTGATTTAGACACTCCTAGTGTCTGAACTTAAACTGTGAATGTGACGGAAAGCGGTTGCCAGTACGGGTAACTCGAGCCACAGCATCAGGTATGAAGGAAGTATATATATATTTACATATATAGTATGCCTTAGAAGTGTTAGGTTAGGTCTTGGGTTCTGATGGAATCACAAAGGCGGTCAAATAGATATCGAGAGGTAGTGTAATGGTTAATTACAGATGGCCAGTATATATTAACATCTAACAGTACTTGTTGAATTCTTTTTGTTAACTAGTGTGATGACATTAGATTCCTTGTCTTATAGAATGAAATGAAAGGACGAAAGAGCGGAAGGCGTGGTGCAGGTCGTACCGGTGGTCGTGGTAGGACTCCTGCTCGTCAGGAGTACAGTGAAGAGGGAAGTGTCCACACGGAACTGGAAGTCAGCGTGTATGGAACTGAATGGACTTCCATGGAAGAACAACACTTCACCTTCGAACCGGAAGTGAAGGCGGCCTTGGCACGTGAGTTTACTGAGCTGATGAAGGCTACCCTACCAGATCTACTGGCAAAAGCATTAAAGAAGGCTAGTGAGGCGGGCGGGTCCAACATGGCAACTGATGCCTTGATCATTGAGGCAGTTAACGCACCGCCTGCTCGCGGTTGCGACTATAAGTCCTTCAAGGCATGTGATCTGCCGGTTCTCACTAGGAAGAAAGACGCGGTGGCTACGTTTGATTGGGTGATTCGTATGGAGGCTGCCATTTGTCTGAGCGAATGTCGAGCGAGTCAAGTTATGAAGTTTGCTGCTAACTCCTTGAGGGAGGAAGCATCTCACTGGTGGGAAGGTGTACGTCAGGCTAAGGGGGATGAGGTGGTTGACTCAATGATGTGGAATGACTTGAAAACTCTGGTAATCAAGAAATTCTATCCGAGGAACGAGATTGAGAAGGTAGAGAGGG
Source organism: Smallanthus sonchifolius (assembly GCA_023525975.1). Lineage (NCBI taxonomy): Eukaryota > Viridiplantae > Streptophyta > Magnoliopsida > Asterales > Asteraceae > Smallanthus > Smallanthus sonchifolius. Next base: position 20,638,393 of record CM042033.1, read on the forward strand.
AATTTATGGGTTTGAAAGCCGGGAGCATGACGCACCGGCAGTACACCACTCGGTTCAATGAACTGGCACGTCTGGTGCCACATCTTGTCACAACTGAAGAGAGGAAGATTGCCTGCTACATTCAGGTGCCGGACAAGGTCCACACTTATGTTAAGGCAAAGTCCCCTACTACCTATGATTCGGTAGTAGAACTAAGTGGCATGGTATTTGATGATCTGGCGCTGAATATCGTTACCATTGATGAGCCCAAAAAGAAGTCGAGTTTCCCTACCAAGCGGGCGGGTGGGAAGTTATTTGGGGCTCGGGATAAACAGGCCAGGGTAGGTGAGATAGCAGTCTGTGGAAAATGTGGAGGAAGGCATGCAGGTGAATGTAGGCTAAGGTCAAATATGTGCTACAAGTGTGGCAAGTCCAGGCACTACTCCCAGGAATGCACACAGGGCTTTAAGTGTTATAATTGTGGTGAGAGGGGCCACATGAGCCGTGAATGCACTAAGCCAAGGATGGGTGACGCCGGGAAAGGGAAAGGCCGTTAAAAGAAAGAAGAGAGGCCCCGAGCGAAGACTCGAGCGTATGCGCTGACGCAAGAACATGCCAGGGTGGACCCCGATGTGGCGTCAGGTACGTTCATCCTTGACAACACTTTTGTTTCTGTGTTATTTGATTCGGGTGCCGGTAAAAGTTTATATCTGCAACTTTCTGTAAATGAGTGAAGTGCACCGTAAGTAAGCTAGAAAGGGCCTTTAGCGTAGAAACCGCTGAGGGAAGAACTGCGAGAGTGACCGAAGTAGTTGACAATTCCTCGATAAAAATAGAAGGCCATTGATTCTGTAGAAGCGTGTTTTTGTAACTATAGATTAAATTCTATGTATCATTGTACTTAGCTAGTACGCAAGAGGGTGTTCCTGCGTACTTAGCAAGTACACTAGATTGGTGCTGCATACTTAGTAAGTACACAAGGCTTTTGCCCTGCGTACTTATCAAGTACGCATGACCAATGCCCTGCGTACTTAGCCAAGTACGCAGGTATTGTTCCTTCCCCTATAAATTGAGATGATGGCCTCATTTGTAGGTGGAATTTCTGGAACTAGGTTGAGAGGTGTCCGGGCGGGATGACCTCTCCCGCCCCTGGACCGTGAGCGTAGACGAGATATGTGTACTTCTTCGGTATGTAATGTGAGATGAATTCATTGTTATGGATTACGTATCGTTTGATTCTACTGTCTTTCGCTTTATGTTCGCGTTTCTCTGTCTCGTTTCTTTGTTCCCACAAGAATCACGAGCAGATCTGTGTATTTTCCGCTGCGCGACGAGGCTCCCTGGACCAACAACTGGTATCAGAGCCTCGATGTTCGTTGATTTATTTCCAGATTTGAGTTTTTAGGGTTTTGAGCATATCTGAGTTCTTCACGGGTTGTAACTTTTTCTTTCAAAAATCCTTAAATTCGAGTTCGTTATCGCTTCATTTGGTGTTTGGAAGGCTGAGGGTTTGTTAGAAGATGATTTCTAAGCTTTTGGAAGCATCAATTTCTCAGATCCAACACTTTTCGAGCATTCTCCTCAAGATCCATCAAGAACGCTGTTACTTTTTGATAAGTACGCAAATTCAGCTTTCTGCATACTTACTAAGTACGCATGGGTTTTGCCCTGCGTATTTACTAAGTACGCAGGAGTAGTTGTCATGCGTACTTGCTAAGTACGCATGAGTATTTGGCTCTGTGAACTTAGCATGTACGCATGGGCATTTGGCTTTGCGAATTTATCAAGTACGCATGAAGACTTGGCTTTGCGAACTTAGCTAAGTACGCAGGAACACCCAATATCTGCGTATTTACTAAGTACGCATGAACTATCAGCTGGGATAAAAAAAATCATATTGAGTTTTTTGGCGGGAAAACTTTTCTTGTCCAAATTTTTTAGGGATTGTTTGTACGCTTGTTTCGGGCCATTTTTGAGAAGATAGCAGTTTTGGTTTTTCGGGACCGAAATTTTACGTGGCTTGGCGAAACAAGGATGAGATTTTTGTTGGATGATACCAATTTTCATATATTGGTGTGGTGTTCAAACCTGAAAATGTGGGCTACGAGTATCCGGGATACTTCTTTAATAAGGAATGAATGCTGAATCAAGTTGAGTAACTGGGTCTTCATCGTCTAAAGGTCTCATTTTATTTGTGAAGATGTTGATGCTTTGGGTCTTTGCAAAAAGAATCACATTGTTTAGGTATTCAAACCTGAATATGTGGGCTACGAGTATCTATGATACTTCTTTAATAGGGGATGAATACCGGAACAACTTGAACCCAATGATTTGTTGTTTTGGATCTTTGCAAAGGAATAAAAAGAATAAAATCCTAGAGTTGACTAGTTGTGCTTTTTGAGGACTTGAGTGAAGTGGTAATGAAGCTGGTCATAGTTTACAGAGAAATGAGGGGGATAAAATCTAAAAGTATTCATGGGATATTAAAGAGGTGGTGGAAAAGCCGATGGTACTTCCTATATATATACCTCTTTGATGTAACATGGATCTCAACTATGATTTCTCGTGTAATCTATATTTTTTCGTGCTCTTTGGTCAAGCTTGTGTTCAAGATTTGATGTGATTTAGTTTTGATTGGATTTCTAATTCGGGATCTGGGCGGAATGCCAGATAGACAACCTAGTTATGGAACTTCACCGTGGTGAATGTATACAGATTAGGATGAACTACAATGAGTTGCGTTGGGTTAGTTGGTTCTTATTGAAACACTTGGTTTGGTCTACAATGAAAGCTACAATTAAGAAGGAGTCAAGTTTGTCAGATTACTCGGCAACTGAAGACTGAAGTTTGAAGATTTGAAGATCTCAAGTGGAATGCCAGAAGATCAAGTCTAGCCAGAAGACACGTGATGTCATTAGTTTAGAGGGAGTCTGTTAGGACATTCTTTGTAAACTGATGATTATCAGTGTTAGTGATAGATAGAATTTGATGCTATAGTTAAGAGGGAGTCTATAGAAGCATGTTTTTGTAACTATAGATTAAATTCTATGTATCAGTGTTTCTCTGTCTTGTTTCTTTGTTCCCACACGAGAGAAACACGAACATAAAGCAAAAGACAGTAGAATCAAACGATACGTAATCCATAACAAATAAGTCATCTCACATTACATACTGAAGAAGTACACATCTCTTGTCTATGCTAACGGTGCAGGGGCGGGAGAGCCCATCCCGCCCAGACACCTCTCAACCTTGTCCCAGAAGTTCCACCTACAAATGAGACCATCATCTCAATTTATAGGGGAAGGAACAATACCTGCGTACTTGGCTAAGTATGCATGTCATTGGTCATGCGTAATTAACAAGTACGAATGGCAAAAGCCTTGTGTACTTACTAAGTATGCAACACCAATGTGGTGCACTTGCTAAGTACGCAGGAACACCCTCCTGCGTACTAGGCTAGTACACCGATACATAGAATTTAATCTATATTTACTAAAACATGCTTCTACAGATTCCCCGTATGATTGTTTGTTATGGTTTTGGAAGGGTTTGATGTCATATTGGGTATGGATTGGCCAACTGCCAACGTGGCTCAGATTATATGCAAACGGAAGATAATCCGACTCAAGGCTCTGGAAGGTAGCGAAGTCAAAGTATTCGTGGATCACGATGCCCCAGTGCCTAACTTCATCTCGATGATTTAGGCAACAAATTACCCGAGGCATGGATGCGAGGCTTATCTGGTATATGTGATTGACAAGTGTAAAGAAGTGAAGGAACTAGACGATGTACCCGTGGTACGTGAGTACCTGGAGGTGTTTCCAGAGGATTTTCCTGGGATACCACCTGGAAGAGAGATTGAGTTCCGAATCGACTTAGTACCAGATGCCCAGCCAGTGGCTAAGGCTCTATATCGACTAGCACCGGTAGAGATGAAAGAACTAATGGCATAATTAGATGAATTACTTGAGAAAGGATTTATCCAACCGAGCATCTCACCTTGGGGTGCCCCGGTGTTGTTTGTGAAAAAGAAGGATAGTTCGATGAGAATGTGTATTTATTATCGCGAGTTGAACAAACGTACCGTGAAGAACAGGTACCCTCTACCAAGGATCGACGACTTGTTCGATAAATTACAGGGCGCCAGTTGGTTCTCAAAGATCGACCTTTGATCCGGGTACCATCAGTTGAAGGACAGGAAAGAATACATACCAAAAACCGCGTTTTGCACGCGCTATGGACATTTTGACTTCCGCGTAATGTCCTTCGGATTGACGAACGCCCCAGCAGCGTTCATGAATTTAATGAATAGGGTGTGTCGACCGATGCTGGACCGATCGGTAATAGTGTTCATGGATGATATCCTCATCTACTCCAAGAATGAGGGTGATCACGCATGTCACTTGAAGAAATGCGTGTTCTGGCTTAGGGAAATCCAATTCCTAGTTCACGTCATTAACCCGAACGGCATTATGGTCGACCCAGCAAAGATAATGATTGTAAGAGATTGGGATACTCCTAAAACGCCAACTGAAGTCCGATGTTTCTTGGGATTGGCGGGCTACTATCGGAGATTCATCCAGGATTTCTCAAAATAGCTTCGCCGTTGACAAAGCTGACTCGGAAGGAGGTGAAGTACAAATGGGGTTCGACCCAGGATGTGGCGTTTAAGGAATTGAAGGAGAAGCTAACCCAAGCTCCAGTCTTGGCCCTTCCCGAGGGCAATGAAGACTTGGTGGTATACTATGATGCTTCGGGTCAGGGATTGGGGTGTGTAATGATGCAACGCGGAAGAGTGATCGCGTATGCATCACGACAGTTGAAAGTTCACGAAGTCACTTATCCGACTCACGATTTGGAACTTGCTGCCGTCGTGTTTGCATTGAAAGTCTGGAGACACTACCTTTACGGGGTGAAGTTCACCATATACTCCGACCACAAAAGTTTGAAGTACTTCTTCGAACAGAAGGAGCTGAATATGAGGCGGAGCTGAATATGAGGCAGATGTGATGGTAGGAACTTTTGAAGGACTATGATTGAGAAATCATATACCATCCTGGAAAGTTGAATGTCTTGGCTGACGCTCTAAGCCGAAAGGATGTGCCTGCTCCTATTAGAGTGAAAGCTTTCCAGTTGGTGGTAACATCGGATGTGATGAGGGAAATTGAAAAGGCTCAAGATGAAGCACTTAAGAAGAAAACATAAAGAAAGAGAGAATGGTTGGCCAACAGGACATGTTGGAATATAATGCCCTTGGTGTTAGGACATGTTTTGGTCGGGTATTGATACCTATGGGCGGCGAGCTTAGAGCCAAGATCCTGGATGAGGCTCATAAGTCACGTTACTCTATCCATCCCGGTACCAACAAAATGTACCAAGATCTGAAGAGGGAATACTGGTGGCCTGGGATGAAATATGAGGTGACGAAATACGTAAGCAAGTGCCTGACTTGCTCACAAGTAAAGGCTGAACACCAGAAACCGTATGGGAAGATTCAACCTCTTGATATACCAGAATGGAAGTGGGACCACATTACCATGGACTTCATAACCACCCTACCTCGCACAGCTAAAGGTCACGACACCATTTGGGTAATTGTGGACCGTTTAACGAAGAGCGCTCATTTCCTACCTATTTGCGAGACATTCTCGTCGGAGAGGTTAGCATAAGTATTTATTAATGAAGTAGTAGGACGGCATGGGATGCCTTTAACGATAGTATCTGACCGGGACACACGATTCACATCGAGGTTTTGGAAAAGATTCAACGAAGCGATGGGCACGAGACTTAATATCAGCACGGCATACCACCCGCAAATGGATGGTCAGTCTGAAAGGACCATTCAAACGTTGGAGGGCATGCTCCGTGCTTGTATTATTGACTTCGGCGGTAGTTTGGATAGTCATCTGCCGTTGGCCGAGTTCTCCTACAACAACAACTATCACTCGACGATAAACATGCCGCCTTATGAGATGCTGTATGGTAGGAGATGCAGGACCCTGGATTGTTGTGGTGAGATTGTACAGAAGGAGTTAGGAGGTCTTGAAGTCGTACAAGAAATGTCAGAACGGTTTGATCAGATCAAAGCAAGAATGAAGGCCGCCCAAGATCGTCAGAAATCCTATGCGGAGAAACAACTATAGCCAATTAAGTTTAATGTTGGAGACCGTGTAATGATGAAAGTATCACCCTGGAAAGGGATCATACGATTCAGGAAAAGGGGAAAGTTAAGTCCAAGATTTGTCGGACCATTCAGAATAATAGCGCGAGTTGGTAAAGTCGCTTGTCGGTTGGAGTTGCCTGATGAGTTAAGTGGGATTCATCCTACATTCCATGTATCACACTTGCGAAAGTGTTTGGCAGATGAATCAGCTCACGTAACACTTACTGACATCTTGGATTAAAAGGAATGGATCAAAAATGAGGGAGTTGTACCCTCGGTTATTTGGCCTATAATAGGTTTCGAGGACGAAACCTCTAATAAGTGGGGTAGACTTGTAACATCCAAAAAATAACAAGAAAAAATAAAACGAACACGATGCGTCCATGAAAACGAGGTCGGGATTTAATCAAAGAAGGAGTGAAAGGGGAGGGAGTGGGCTTGGGCTCGGCTCCAATGGGCCGGTGTAGCCCATGCATATAAATGCATGATTCAGCATATTCTTCCTCATTTCCACCAAATTTCACCAAAACCTAGAGAGAGAAAGCTTGGAGTTCGAGAGAGAGAAAGTTGGAGGAGCAACATCCAAGCTCTGATTTCTGCTTCATCTTGTTTCTCCAACATCCCTGATCGTTTCTACATGAAGAATCATGAGTTTTGAGGTAAGGATCGACCTCAGATCTGAGTTTTTCTTCACAAATGGGTTTTTAGGGTTTATGGGGGATAAAAAAAGGTGGAATCTTTACGTATGAAATAAGGTTTAAAGCTCAGATCTAGCTTCATGGAAGCTAGACAAACGTTTTAGAGGTAAAAAGTTAAGGTTTTGGATTAAAATCAGACCTGGAGATGATTGATGTTCTTGAGCCGACTCTCAAGAGTCGGCACCTGCATTATGCCGACTCTCAGCGAGGGAGACGAAGAAGAGGGTCGGCCATGGAGAGAATTAGCCCTCATAGAATTGATTCCTGAAGAGTTTGCCCTCTGAGAGTCGACCCTCTAATGAACACGCTAAGAATCGGCTCCCTAGCATAACACGAAGTCCTGAACACAAGTTTAGGCGACACTTATGACTGTGGCTGGCGACTCTCTTAGCCGACTCTCAGGTGTGCCTGCCGATACTCTCGGCTGACACTCTAGTGTCGCTGGCGTTTGTCTAAGCCGACTCTCATGAGTCGCTAGTAATGTTTCTGGCCGACTCTTATACAAATGATAGAATCCGCACTTTGATTTATGTGCAGATCTGTATACGCTTAAGCAATAGATAAGGCATCAACTTCGGGTTTAGTATAGATAGACTGGTGAGTTCTAGAAGCCCTTCTTTAAATGTTTTAATTAATGTTTTAGGGTTGGTGTGCATACATACGAAATGATGTTTATAAAACGATGTCTACGAAATGAGGTTTATGAAATGATGTTTACGAAGGATGATGTTTTGAAATGTTTTGCCAAGAGAAGTTTATGAAAGGTTTATGAATGAAACATTATTTAATAAAACGTACGAATGCTTTAACTAAAATGAGGTAAAGGTTTTGTGAAAGTCACGAATGAACGAATCTGCCACGAGTTCCTACGGGAGCTAGGGTATGTATGTATGTATTGGCCTTACCCTTACGGGCCTTTGTGGCTGGCTAACGGTTGTACCACTAGTTGAGGATGGGGTGACGACGGTTACCCATGGGATTACCGGGATCCCGATGGAAGGTACTATTCCTTGCGAGGAAACAGTGCCTAAGGTATGTTTAGTCTTCCTAGAGGTAACGAGACTTAGGAGCTATGTGTATGGTCTTCCTAGAGGTAATGAGCCTTAGGAGACATGTGTTTGGTCTACCTAGAGGTAATGAGCCTTAGGAGACCTGGGTGACGGATGACTTAGAGGTAACGAGCCTTAAGTTCATCAGCTGGTATGCGATGTATGGAATTGACGGTTACGAGAAGGCACATATTCGGTTCATGTTGACTTATGTTATGATGCTATGTTACGATGTTATGATGATGTTAAGTTATTGCATGTTTTACGCACACTTTTGTTAAATAAATGTATGTTATGTTTTTGGCAAAAATATTTATGTTAAGGTTTTATGTAAAGCTAGAACTCACCAGCGTAGCTGACTTTTAGTATGCACATTAAGGTTAAGGGTAGGTAATGATGATGAACGGTGATGCTTGGCTGGCGAAAGGAGTTACCCGGCTGATCATGAAAACTGGCATCCTGTCTTGTTTTGATTATGTTATGTTTACGTTTTAGACAATGTTACGCTTCCGCATGTTGAACAATGTTAATGATTATGTTTAAATGAAAGTTTTCCGCTGCATTATTTGATATTGTTTAAGAACTGTTTGTGAATGAGTAAATCCAACAAGTGAAGCCTCCCGGGTTTGGGGCCTTACACCCCGTTAAAAAAACTTAACGCCGTTAGATTTTATATGACGTGGACATCTGCAAACCGCCGAAAAATCGAGCCAAGCTAGCAGTGGTCTTGTTGTGGGTTTTGAAATTGGCTCTGGTGGTGTTTAACTGGTCTCGTTTGTCCGGCAAGTCCAAACAGAGACAACGGTGGTGTTTAAAGAGACCAGTTAAACACCACCAGAGCCAATTTCAAAACCCATCACAAGACCACTGCTTGCTTGGCTCGACTTTCCGACGGTTTGCAGATATCCGCGTGATATAAAACCTAACGGCGTTAAGTTTCTTTAATCGGGGGTCCAATGTAAGAAAATAGTTTGAAAGTAGGGACTTGTGGTAAGAATATTCTTATTTAGGATTATTATTGACAAATTGGTAAAATGTGAGATTATTAAAATATAATAATCCAATAATTTTTTTATTTCGTACATAAGACCAAAACTTTTAAAACGGGATAGAAACTCACCAGATTTGTAGTCACTATGCCAACGATGAGGCTTTCAAGCTAGGCGGAGTGATATATGATCCATATGAAATCAACATGTCTATCAACTTTGTTGGACAATATTGGTGGTATGAGAGGCCGGATATTACAGGTCCGGTCCGGTTATGAAAACACTTCTTGTCGGTCTTGATTAAAGATAAATGATAATAGATTTATCCAAAAGAAATATTTCTATTAATAAGATCTTAAGTTTAAATTTCATTTTAAACCTCAAAAAAGGTTTATCCACTCTCGGTTTTGTTGATGTGAAACGCCACCTTTATCAATTTGTAGTCATTTTATTTTTTAAATAGAGTTAAATATGGTTTTAGTCTTTGTGGTTTGGTCAAAATAACATTTTTTATCCAAAAGTTCTAATTTGACTTTTTCAGTAAAAAAAGTTTTATTTTTGTTTCAATTAAAGCTAGTCATCTAACACCATTCATCTCTACCGTTAACTTTTTTTATGAATTAACTAAATTACCCTTGTGTTAAAAACAAAAAAATATTAAAGCTTTGTGGGACCCACACCACACCACCCCACCCCGTTCTCTCTCTACTCCACTTTTCTTCTCTTTACGGAGCCTCACATCTCCGGCAACACTATCGTCTCCCTCTCCGGCCAACACCGCCGCATCCTAAATAAGAATTGAAACAAAAGCAATCTGAAAGTACCGCTGATAATATTGATTCGGTATCATGCAAACAAGCTAAGCCTAAGTCATAGAAACAAATCAGACTTGATGCTATTACCACCGTCCCTCACCTAAACCCTTTAACCTATCCCCTTTTTACCGACAGCACCCGTCCCCACCCTCCACTACACTTTTCAAATCTCATTTCATTTGTAACTCATCTGCATTTCAATTCTTGTACGTTACACACCCATAATCCCTGTCAGATCTGATTCACACACAGTACAGATTCATGGAAACATAAAATAAAAAAAACAAACGAACAAAAGCAATGAGGGTGCAACAACATAAGATGTACAAAAATTAGATCCTCTCAAACCAAAGCAATTTGAATCAAAAAGAAAAAAAAACAAAAGAAAATGAGCATGTTGAGATCCCTCTACCCTCACATAAACACACACTCTCTCTACTAGGCAATTCTGGGCATCGATTGAGAGCAGAAAGGGGGGAAACCTGATTAGGGCTTCAACTTTTGTAATGGGTTTCATTGCTTTCTTTATCTGTACAAAATGATCTTCAAACCCATGAAAGTTTCAAAATCGGAAATCAAGCTCTCGAAAGTTTGTTTTTCCAGCGAGAGTTAGCAACGGATTTTAGATCTAAAACCCCCTTGATGATGGTTCGTTTTCCGACGATAAGAGACCGATAGACATAGTTGATCTGATGGTGAAACACCCTAGTTTTATCTCATTATTTTATCAAAGTTATTATGTGGAAATTTGTCTCATATTTTTCAAAACCTTGTCACATAGTGACATAGACATATTATATTAAAATATTGTCTTACATACAATATTACATTAAACAATATCTAGGAATTCTCTTGCTCCGGCAGGCTATGTCCCACGAAGCTTCATTTCATATGTTTTTTTCCTGCAGTGTTTGAAAACATTTTAACATTAGCTTACGCTAAGTAAGTACACCATGTTTTTTATTTTATTATCCATTTCAGCCCATGTAACATCCCGAGTTTTAGAGCACGAGAGAATTCACGAGGAATTAAAACTTAAATAAAAAGAAAGGAAGCGGGCTTGGGCCGGGGTGTATGGGCCGAAAGGGGCAAGGGTCGGGCCCTTATAAGCCTCAAGATCAGCCAAAAGCTCCCATTCTCATCCACATTTCCGAATTCTAGAGAGAGAGGTGAGAGAGAGTCTAGAGAGAGAAAGTCCCGTTTTTCAAATCCGAGCTCATAGGACTGTGGGCATACGTATCTGGACCGTTTAGCTGTGAAGGAGAAGCGATTTCAGGTAACCTATTCTCTTAGATCTGAGTTTTAGTTCGTTTTTGAGATTTTCGGGTTTTGGCTAAAAAGGCAACGATTTTTCGGATGGAACTTGAAAATGAGCTTAGGTATAGCATCTAGAATGGAAACCGAACATTTTGATCTAAGAAAAGTTGAAATATAGACTCGATCAGACTCGCATGCAAAAGCTTCAGATTTTTGGGAAGACAATCTGTGCAGACCCATCGAAACTACCTAGTTTCGATATGTTCAGACTCCATCGAAACTACATAGTTTCGATATGTGCAGACCCATCGAAACTACAAGTTTCGATATGTTCAGACTCCATCGAAACTACAAGTTTCGATATGTGCAGACCCATCGAAACTACCTAGTTTCGATAGGTGCAAATCCATCGAAACTACTAGGTTTAAGCATAGAGATGTCTAGTGTCATCTAGGAGCACTACCTTACAAGTACGGCTTTATTATAACAGATCGTGGGTGACATTAGTGACGCGCAGTAACCAGCTAAGAGTATTTCAGAACTGCTTATCAGGTGAGTTCTAATCCCCTTTTTGCCTTCTTTAGGGGTGGTGTGCATACTTAGTGTAAAGTGTTTATTATATTTTATATATTATAAACTGAAGAGAAAAGCTATGTTTTAGTGAAAGGTTTAAAAGAGGCAAAAGTATGTTTTCAGTAAAGTAAGATATATCATTTGGCAAGCGTTTACTATATTTTTATATACATAAACAAAGGCATGATATATGTGCAAGTATGTTTCAGTAAAGTAAGATATATCATTTGGCAAGCGTTTACTATATTTTTATATACATAAACAAAGGCATGATATATGTGCAAGTATGTTTCAGTAAAGTAAGATATATCATTTGGCAAGCGTTTACTATATTTTCATATACATAAACAAAGGCATGATATATGTGCAAGTATGTTTTCAGTAAAGTAAGATATATCATTTGGCAAGCGTTTACTATATTTTATATACATAAACAAAGGCATGATATATATGATAAGCTATGTTTCAGAAAGTAAGATGTATTTTATGATAAGCTATGTTTCAGTAAAAGTAAAGATATATCATTTAGCAAGCGTTTACTATATTTTAATATACATAAACAAGGGCATGATATATGTGTTAAGATATATTTCAGTAAAAGCAAAGATATATCATTTGGCAAGCGTTTACTATATTTTTATATACATAAACAAAGGCATGATATATGTTAAGTTATGAACAAGATTTACAGAAAGATTTATGAACAGTAAAGTGAACAGTTTTCCTTCGGGAATATGTACCAGCTATAAAGGTCCTTGGGACAGATGTTACTTGTACAAGATGTCAGATATGGGTTCCACCCATTAGTAAGAACCTTAGGGTTCGTTAACAGTTGTACAACTGGGATGAGTGACGGCGGTTGCTCGGGAGGTCCACGCAACCTCCCCTTAGCGGTATTGTCGGTTCATGGATGTAAGCCATGGGGGCATTGACCAGGGTATTGTCGGTTCATGGATGTAAGCCATGGGGGCATTGACCAGGTATTCGTCGGTTCATGGTCGTTGACCATGGGGGCGGTACAGTAGTGACAAGGAATTGACGGATAAGCGGTATTGTCGGTTCATGGTCGTTGATCATGGGGGCATTGACCAGGTACTCGTCGGTTCATGGTCGTTGACCATGGGGGCGGTACAGTAGTGACAAGGAATTGACGGATAAGCGGTATTGTCGGTTCATGGTCGTTGATCATGGGGGCATTGACCAGGTACTCGTCGGTTCATGGTCGTTGACCATGGGGGCGGTACAGTAGTGACAAGGAATTGACGGATAAGCGGTATTGTCGGTTCATGGTCGTTGATCATGGGGGCATTGACCAGGTACTTGTCGGTTCATGGATGTAAGCCATGAGGGCAGTACAGTAAAGAGGAATTAACGGTTTATTATACGTTTCAAACTGTTTGAAAAGTAAAAGTGTGTTAAGTTTAGCCTTAATGGCAGTATATATGTTTGCAAAGTAAAGTGTGTTAAGTTTAGCCTTAATGGCAGTATATATGTTTGAAAAGTAAAGTGTGTTAAGTTTAGCCTTATTGGCAGTATATGTGTTTTAGTAAATCTTTTGTAAAATTGATTTAAAGCAAACGTTAGAACTCACTCAGCGTTGCTGATTTTTAGTATGCATATCAGTTAAGTGTAGGTGGCAGTAGATGGAAGTGGATGCTTGGCTTGGCAAGAAGAGTTACCCGAAGATCAGCATCTGGCATCCTGTTTATGTTTTCTTTTGATTATGTTGATTAAGACAAGTTTCAGTTGTATTTGACAAGTTATGTTTAGACATGTTATGTTTTCCGCTGCATATGTAGAGATTTAAATCGTTTCCGCTGTGTAATGTATGTCTTATGTTTAAAGTGCTATGTGTTGATGAATAAATCCAATAAGTGAGGTCTCCCGGGATCGGGGCCTCACAGCCCATCCGCCTCATAGGCTCGGCACCTTAACTAGGCTCTTCCACCTATTGATTCAGCACCTGTTTATTTACGTCATTCTGCTCGTAGGCTCGGCACCTTTTCATTTCCATTCACAAGGCCCTTCCATCCTGTAGACTCGGCACTTTTTTAATTTCATCAATAGGGTCCTTCCGTCCCTTAGACTAGGCACACTTTTTCCATTAACCCGTAGGTTTATTCATTTACAATGCCCTTTCGCCCCTTACGCTCGACACCTTTTTTCCCATTGGGACCTTGAGTGTCATTAACTCACAACCTCCTAATTTATCAAGCATTTATTTATATCATGCATATTTACTATATCATACATGTTTATGCTTGATTTAATCTCAACCAGTCCTTACCTTAAAACTTCATAACGGTTTCTCCATGATGTATTAAAGAGGTTTATATATAGGGTGTACCAGAGGCGTACCCACTACCCCTTTAATAGTTCGTGAGTACTCCGTTATTCCATTTTACGGTTTAGACTCATTCCCATCATACATTCACACTTATCTCGTATGATTTGTTATCATGCGTTCACATATTCACATTCATCACGTATTGCATGTTTGTGTATCATGCGTAGCATGATTCTTTATCAGGCTTTCATCTAATCCCTGCTCTAATTCCTCGTAAAGCTTTATCCATGTTACTTTAAAGAGGTTTATATATATGGTGTACCAGTGGTGTACCCACCACCCTTTTATTGTCTCATGTGTATTCCTTTATTTGGAATTAAGCCTCCGTCATATATTTAAATTTATTTAGAATGCATTCATGCCATGCTATATATCCTTGGTTCATGCCCCTAAACCTTTGTAATGTTTTCACCCTGAGGTATTAAAAGGGTTTATATATAGGGTGTATCAGCGGCGTACCCACCACGCGTTTGATATCTCGTGGATACTCCATTATTCCAGTTTAGTGTTTAGACTAGTGCACCAATACCCCATACCTTAGTTACACATAACACATAAGCACATAAACAATTGGACTAGGTACGGGTCCAGTGTACTTACTATATCCTCGGGTCGTTTCCTCGATTAAACGTCTCGCTGGATCCGGACCACACTCACTGTGACATTCGACATTTTCAGGTTAACTCCGTTAACGCAAACACCGTTATCTCAAGCACTTGTTTATGCAAACTCTGTCATCTCAGTTAGTCATTTACACATTGCATTTATGTAGGATTGACTAATGGTGTCAATCATTTCACAAACACTCGCGTAGCGGTAACTCGGAGAATTACCGGATCTCACACGAGTCTAACCCAGAACGTTTGTGAACTAATGAAAATAATTGCGAGCAATTATATTAATGTAAATTATGTGAATTTACATGTTATGTGACTTATATGTGAATTATGTGAACCTTCATGAAAACGCACATGTTGTCAGAAATTAGTCATGTTTGTTCTTTTTATAAATGTTAGAATTTTATAAAAATAATAGTTAAGTTTTTATAAAAACCTATTCATATTTATAACTTACTTCTAGTCTTTAATGACACTAATTGACAATTTATATAGTCATTAAATCTTGATTATATACATACATTTACATAAAGATTTTTATAAAAAAAACACAACTCTAGCTTCTTTTCTCTCAAAAAAATCGCAAACCCAAACCCCCATTTTTCCTCCTTGGAGCCGAGACCAAGAACCACCCCAAACACCATCCCTTTGATCTTGATTCTCGAAATTGAATTTGTAATTGGTCTATCCTAGGCATTGCTAACACTCCTATGTAAGTTATTTCATCCAATTTCATTACTTTTTATAATCCCATGGTTTAGAATGAAACCCTAGTTCATCCAAACATGAAATGTTGTAAAAATGTTGGTGATTTGTTATTTGTTTGATGTTATTGTATCAATATGATGATTATGTTGTTTGTGATAAAACCCTAGTGGCGTATGATCCATAATTTCTCTAAAGAAGAAACTTTTTGATTATGTGAAGTTGTAGAATTTCATGTTAGATGTAATTGATGATGTTTATGATTGTAATCATGCTAGTTAGGTTGTATGAAATTGTTGTGATGCGTTGAATCTCGTTAACAAAGCTAGAAATCATAGGCTTTCCTAAAGAGGAAACTTTTTTGAAAGGATTTGGGTTATACATGAGTTGTACACGTGCATGATGTTGTAGGATGATGCTATCATGTTATTGTGAATGTAATAAAAACATGCTAAAGAGTTGTTTTGTAGAAATCACGTAGTTTAATCATGACTTACTAAAAGTGGAAACTTTTAGATTTTGGAACTTCACTTCCTAGACTTGTACTACATGATGTAATGATCTATTATACATTAGTATAGTTACATAAACATATTATAATCATACATACGTATTATAGAACCCCCATGTTCATACATTACTAATGATAGTAACTTTGTTGATACAAATACATTGAATGTTCATAGCTTGCCATGTTAGGAAGTTTGTGAAACATGTATGTATCGTGAAACATGAACTATTTGTATATTATGTGTATTAGTATACTAAACAAACATTAAATCACTAATCGATTCACCAACGGGTCGTCGGGTCAACTAGGTCAACAATAGTCAAACTTGGGCAAACTAGTCAATCATGTTAACCTTTTCAAAACCTATAAACAATTTGGATTGTTTGGATACTAAGGGTTCATATTACCAACACTAACATACACTTATAGAATTATACATGATAGGTAGCCTTTAGCGGGCCACCGGTACAACACTTGCAGTCTTGCATGTGCTCTAAGGTGAGTTTCACGGCCCCTTTTACCTATTTTCCTGTTGGGGAGAAACATGCACACAAACAAACATCCTTTTACTTGTTTTCCCGTTGGGGGGGGGGGAAACATGCACACAAACAAACACGGATCACATAATATTTCATTACAACTTGTTTACTTAAGCGCAAACATAACATACTAAGTCCTTACATTCTCGAACTGTTAGTATAAGGTATATAGCGAAGAAATTTGAGTAGTACTACTGGGTTTGACAAACCCCACCTGGGCTAGTCGCGCTAGCTCGATTGGAGGTCGAATAGGTGTAAATTGTCCTAAACATTTGCTAATGTTGATGTTAGCAATGGATGAAGGCATTCAAACACAAACAGTCAGCTTCGGTTGCGAACATTTAGAGTAACTTGTACATTGTCTTGCTAACAATTGGTGTGACTTATGTATGTGGATCCTGTTAACACTCAAACAGTTTATTTACTTACAAACCTGTGAACTCACCAACCTTGTGTTGACACTTTAAGCATGTTTTCTCACGTCACTATGGTACACATCAGGACTAGGATGCATCATGGAGTCGCATTGGTTTTATCATTAAATGAACAATGATTTATTACACATTATTTACATTACTTGGCGCTTTGTTTGCACGTAATTACTTTTGGGTTTTATATTAACGTACGCTTTCGCAACTTAAACTACGAAACCGCGTTTTACTCATGTTTAATGTGCAAACTCAGTATTTTTAAATTCATATAGTGGTCGTTCAACATGACCAATGACTACGATGGTTTGTCACGCGCCTCACGGTAGAGCCCCGTAGGTGGAATTTGAGGGTGTGACAAATTGGTATCAGAGACAGCGGTTTTATAGAACTAGGTTTGCATTAGTGAGTAGACTTAGTCTATAGCCTTAAACACTGCATTAGTCCTACACCAACACATACACTCATACATGATACACATACACACATAGCATCCATACATACATTGCATTGCGGGCATGTTGACATCATCCACATCACCCTATGCTGACGAGGAACACGTCATTCTCATTGCACCATCATTCCTAGTGGCGACACCCGTGGAATCGCCAAAACAACATCCACTCCCGTCTGAGGGTAGCAAGAAGGAGCTTTCGGAGGAGTCTCTCACACCACCTTCA
Organism: Smallanthus sonchifolius; assembly: GCA_023525975.1. Classification (NCBI taxonomy): domain Eukaryota; kingdom Viridiplantae; phylum Streptophyta; class Magnoliopsida; order Asterales; family Asteraceae; genus Smallanthus; species Smallanthus sonchifolius. Next base: position 20,655,743 of record CM042033.1, read on the forward strand.
TCTGCACCCCTTTCCACATCACCAGAGCTGAAGATGACGCCGGCTTGAACCTATCGATGACACCGTCGGGTATGGTGGGACTTCTCAGGTCCGCGTTAGGGGCGACACCCAGCACTGGCACATGTCTCTTTGGGAGTTGGGTTCATCGGAAGCGAGTCCCTCATGCACCCACTATCAACAATACCCCGACCTCACTGGCTTTACTCTACTTTAAGCCCGAACTAGTGGACCTCGTGTGAGGTACACCGTGTGGAGACAGACCGTTGCACGTACTTTTGCAAAAATCCATTGACACATAGATGTCATCACTTTCCTGAGCCATGGTCTCACGCCTTTGGTCAATATTCTGTTGAAGATAGATTGACCACGAAGTTGAGAACGCTTTGCTCATTGCATACTCAAACCCTATTCTGTCTCAGTTGGAAGAACTACTACTTTGCTTCTTCTAGTAACTCATATCCATGAACTAGTTTCACTTCTCGAAGTCGCATTTCATGTGCATGTTTGTTTCATGTGCATGTTTCCATCTAAATCCGTTGGATTGGACTCTCGTAGTGTGTTTCAACTCGAGTGAATACTCGGATCAAACGGTTCCCGACTACTCATCGTAATATAAGTTCTAGTTGATCAATTTATGGTTGATAACTAAGCGTTTCGATGACTTATCATCTCTAGCAACACTCTGTACTCGGTAATAAAAATTGAGGGACATTTTGACACGAGACAGGGAGAACTAGGGTGAGCATGCAAAGCAAATTATCATTACAGGTGCACACATAATAGTAATTTGAGGTGCATGTAGGTCCTGGTGAAACCTAGTGTGTGGATAAATGGTCATAATCTGTGACTTACAGACTTAAGTTTCCACTGTCAGTAGAAATTCTCGTAACCCGCTCAGCGATTAGTTGGTATCGTTAAACCTGTTCAACGGTTGATAGACACGACTATCAGGTTGAAGATGTTTACGGACACCCTTAACTATCATCAATGGAATCCATCATTCTATTTTCACTCATGTAAGAGTCTTAGTGAACTTAAGACTCTCATCCAAACTTGATCAAGGAAACCATCCCGATTGAAACTCTAATAGAACCTCATGGCAAACCCATCGACTCCAAGAATTTAAGCAGAATTTGAAGAATACCTCCTAAGCTAACACTTTATCCCTTACTCTCTAACAATAAATTCCCTTTTACCCTATTACTTCGCCCTGTGGCTAATCCGTATTCTAATATGATTTATACCCTAGAATATCCAACTCTACAATCGGATATTTTTTTTTACAAAATGATCTAGTTGTCTCAATGACATTAGAAAACGGGAATTCAATCTAACCAATCATCAGTTGAACGCGATAACTTAAATGATTATCCTATCCCTTATATTACTAGAATCAATATCTCATAAGAATTTTTTTTTCTACATGTGAACCTCTTCCCTTAGCCTTTGCGTTGACCGACGCTTACCTTATAAGCGCGGGTCTCACCAGAAGTCTCAGCGTGACAACACAAATTTCCCTACTGGTGCGGTCTTACTTCGACTCTAATGGAAATTGATAACTTAGTGATGAAACCCCTAAACACGTATGGAAACACTTCCTCGACCTCGATGGTTACGCGACCCAAATCGTTAACGGTACCTCCACATGTGATTGAGGATTCCTTATCCTCCTTTCCTAGGTGAAATTTTTTATTTTTTTTTAGATCAATGATTGCTAATCGCCTGAGCAACACCTTAGTTGATCGAGAAAGCTAATGATATAACTCATCCCATACGCCTATTGTAACAACAATTCGGTACTTAATACAGAAGCTCTGTCACCGACACACCTCAGCCTGATTTCAACCTTTAATGGTCCAAGTATTTACTGAATGCCTTTTGAGGATAAAACAACCTGATTTACCAAATTTTCGCCAGTATAAACTCAAACTCGCTACTGCCAATTGCTTGCGCGTGCATAATGACGTGGTAAATCTCGAATCCTTTCCCGATTGGAACGGTGGAGAAACTTGACTCTAGCGGGATGAATGAATAGACTTTTCTTTCAAATAAACAATAAACGAAGTCGTTGAAGCAATTTTGAGTAACCGATCAAGCTCCTTTAACGATCTTACCCTTGATGACCACATTTTTCCTTGTTTCGTCTTTACACCACGAATGGTTTAACACTCTTTCTATCCTGTCAGCTCGCTACATGACTAGAGCACTGGACTCATTATGGATATAGTATAAAATCCTATTAATTCCTCAGACTTACCAATTCAAAACCACCCTGGAGTTTCCTAGTGTTTCGTACATCGGTTGTACAGCTTCACGCTTGAACTTAGTACTCTTGATCAATACACGAGCCGATAATCTATGAAGACGCATCCTTAAACATATAGTGTTGAAACCCCCCCCCCCTAATTGAGACATTTTACGAATGATTCCTTCATTTAACCCTTGCATCAGTTGTTACTTTCCCCAAATAAATCCTAACATAAGTCCGCATGTCCTACAAGGTGGTTCACCCCGAATGCAGCATACTATGTCATTGTGTCTTCCATTGCTCCTCGGTATTATACATAGACTTGAAGCTCTTTTCACATAAGAACTTGTTTCTAAACTCGAAGTATCCTATTTCACCAAGACTAGATCTGTAACACAAGTATCTGAAAAAAGCCACAACCCTGGCCAATCAACGTAAAGCATCTGATCTTTAAATAGCCTACTAACCCTATGAAACTTCTAATTTTTTACGGAGAATTAGGTGGAGACCATTTAATTACAACCTCTACCTTTGCTGGGTCCACTGAGATGCCTTTCATATTTACAACATGGCCCATAAATTGAACTTCTCTCAACCAGAACGCACATTTTGAGAATTTTGCATATAACTTCTTCAGTCATAGAGTAGAAAGAACTTCATGGAGATGGTGTGCGTGTTCTTATTCACTTCTTGAATATATCAGAATATCATCAATGAAGACAATAACGAATTTGTCTAACATTGGCCGACATACTATATTCATGAGATCCATGAAAACTGCCGGAGCATTCATCACTCCAAAAGGCATCACCACAAATTCATAATGTCCATAACGAGTTCTGAACGCCGTTTTAGGCACGTCATCTTCTCGTACTTTGACTTGGTGATAACCGGATCTCAAGTCGATCTTGGATAATCAATTAGATCCATGTAACTGATCGAACAGATCATCAATTCTAGGCAAGGGATACCTATCCTTAATAGTCATCTTGTTCAATTCTCGATAGTCTATACACATTCTTATACTACCGTCCTTCTTGACGAGCAAGATTGGTGCACCCCAAGGGGATAGACTTGGACGTATAAATCCTTTGTTTAACAACTATTGCAGTTGCAACATCAACTTCTTCATTTCAGCTGGTGCTAACCGGTAAGGAGCCTTAGCCACCGGCTTAGATTACGGAATTAAATTGATTAAAAATTCGATCTCTCTCTCAGGCGGAGCACCTTGGTGATCGTCAGGGAATACTTCAGGAAATTCACTCACTACTGGAACTTGATTCAATTTTTTTCCCTTCATCTTTACATCAGCTACATAGGCTAAAAAGGCTTGATGACCTTTCCTTACGTGGCTATTTATCTTAGCCATCGTACATAGCGTGATCTGACTTTTTCATTCTTTGATGATACTAACTTCCTATCCCGCAAGCATTGTAAATAGCATGATATTTTGACTACATTAGCTAAAAAGGCTTGACTGCATATGATCGTTTTCTTCGGGAGGTGGAGATGCATCTCTCCCATGGCTCCCTTTATCATGTATCTGACGTTCAAGCATTGTTTGCTAAAATACGAATTCGTTTAAATCCTCACTCGTTTTCCCTAATCATAGTATAGGGTTTTGCATTACAGGCCTCATACTGTTCTAACCCTATTAAGGTATTCTAGGATTTTATGTAAGGCCGATTCATGCGTTTTCACATATGCACATTCATTTATGCACCTTAATCATGCATATTCACATTCCCAGCTTACTATCTGCTGACATAAGTTATCATATAATTTTTGCGATATCATGATGGTCCCATACATTAACTCTCATATTGGCTAGGTATGAGGCAATATATGTTTTCCACGTCATGATACTCCCAACTATCACATTGAGCTTATTTCATACAAAATTGAACCAACGTATACTCACACCTTTATTTCTAGCACTTGAATTTAAACATACCTACTTCTTCGGACTCCTTTGGATTGAATCCCTATTTATATCATGAGCACTTATGGTTTGAGTTCAAGTACCCTTTCGTTACTCAAATCCCTCAAACTGTGCTCTGATACTAACTTGAAACACCCTACTTTTATCTCATTATTTTATCAGAGTTATTATGCCGAAATTAGTTTCAGATTTTTCAAAACCTTGTCACCGTAGTGACATAGGCATTTTCTATTAAAATATTGTCTTACATACAATATTATGCTCTGACAGGCCATGTCCCTAGGAAGCTTCATTAATATGTCTTGTTCCTACAGTGTTTGGAAAACATTTTTACATTAGCTTACGCCAAGTTAGTATACTGCGTTTCTTATTTTATTATCCATTTTAGGCCCTTCAGCCTCATAGTCTCGGCACCTTAACTAGGCCCTTCCACCTATAGACTCGTCACCTTTTTATTTAGGTCATTCGGCCCGTATGCTTGGGCCCTTTTCAATTCCATTCACAAGGCCCTTCCGTCCGACAGACTCGACACCTTTTTAATTTCATCCATAGGGTCCTTCCGTCCCGTAGATTCGACACCCTTTTTCCATTAACCCCGTAGGTTTATTCATTTACAAGGCCCTTCTTCCCCGTAGGCTTGGCACCTTGTTTCCCATTGGGACCTTGAGTGTCATTGACTCACAGCCTCCCAACTTATCAAGCATTTATTTATATCATGCATATTTACTTTATCATGCATGTTTATGCTTGATTTAACCCTAAACAGTCCTTACCTTAAAACTTCATAACGGTTTCTCCACTATGCATTAAAGAGGTTTACGTATAGGGTGTACCAGCGGTGTACCCACCACCCCTTTGATATCTCGTAGATACGCCATTATTCAAGTTTAGAGTTTAGACTAATCCACCATTACCACGTACCTTAGTTACATATAACACATAGCACATAACACATAAGCACATAAAAAATTGGACTAGATACAGGTCCAATATACTTACTATATTCTCGGGTCGTTTCGTACACTCGTTCCTCGCTTAAACGTCTCTCTGGATTCGAACCGCACTCGAACTTAAACACACCGTACCATCTCGTTAATGGCTCTCAGATTGTATGTGTGTGTAAGTGTTTGTGTTTGGTGTGGGAAAAGTGAACGGACAAAGCTTCTATTTTATAGGTTGAACTCAAGACGGTGGTGGACCGTTAAGCAGGACGGTAGCGGTCTGCTACCGCCCTAAAGCATGCGCGTCATATGCCACGCGTCAACTCCTCGTTGCCTGGACCCTTTTTGCAGCTAGCGGATCGTTACGCACCCCGATAGCGGTCTGCTATAGGGTTGAGTCAGCAGACACTTGTCTGCCACGCGTCATTCCCTCATCATTGCCTTCATCACCACATAGCGGGTCGCTACAGATAGAGAGAGAGAGATAGGTCAGTTTTTTTTAATATATATATATATATATATATATATATATATATATATATATATATATATATATATATATATACATGGAAAGGTTCAAATGCTAACCAACATTTTATGTGATAATCGTGCTAACCACTATCAAACAATCACATAATTTATAAAATATTTTTTCTTTTAATTGTTAAAAAAGTATATTTTAACTATCGTGAATATATATTTTGAACATAAATACGTAAACGATGAGTCTTACATATACGTACCAAATAATGTTACATATACGTGACACATAGTGTTTATATATATGTAATCATAACAAAATGATAATTGTTACATATACGTATCACTATGTTTGAATATATATTTTGAACATAAATACGGAAACGATGAGTCTTACATATATGTATCAAATTATTTACGTATACGTGACACGTAGTGTTTACGTATATGTAATACTAACTAAATGATAATTGTTACATATACGTATCACTATGTTTGAGAGTGATTTTCATAGTTATCACATAAATATTGGTTAATTTTTGAACCTCACCCTATATATATATATCATCATTATAAATTTACTTATCAAGGGTATTATGGTCTTTTCTTATAATATTTAGCTGGATTAGTAGATGGTGTTAAATTCCCGAAGTTGATAGTAGCAAAAATTAAACTAATGGATTGAAAAAGACAAATTAGAACTTTTGGACTAAAACGTTATTTCAATTAAACCAGATGAACTAAAACCGTATCTAACTCATTTATCTTATATGATTAAAAATTATACATAAAATCATTTATTACACTTCATTAAATTGTAACAAATCTAGAAGTGGTACCAAGTTATCTTTTAAAAGAAAATCACAAGTGAATATATTTTAAATATGTTTAGGGTAATTTAAACAATTTTAGGTATGACAATAATCTTACTTTTTGTGTATAAAATAAAGGGAAAATCACCAGAATATACGTTTTAATACATTTTTTTATCTAAATAAATACTGATTTTTAGCCCACTAAAAAATAAACATATTCAAAAGTAACCATTTAAAAAAGGTCACGTAACCCTAGCCGGTTAAAGAGGCTAGATTTTAGCCGGAACAAAAACCTTAAAAAATACAACTAGGTCCAAGTAAAACCAATCAACACCAATAAGAAAACGCTATATCCTTCGGGCTAGATTTCAACCGACGGCTTTGAATATGTTTATTAATTTTAAGTGGGCTAATTAATAAGAAAAAAAGTTGATTAAAATGTTTGTTATCATGAAATTCCCTAAAATGAAATATATCAAGTCAAATTGATTGAATTGATGTGTTGAATGAAAGTTAGCAAAATGTCTCTTGCCACAATACTGAATATAGATACCGATTATGCAGCCTTCTATAAAGAAAACAACTTCCAATCGTGATCAAGTTGGGCACGTAAAAGTTTCACAATAAAATATTTTCGATTTTAAAGTGTATGACAATAAAGCTACAATAATTGGATACCATCTTTACTAACTGAAATTTTAAGTAAGCTATACTTTCCAAGTAACTTCCCCCGTCAAACATAGAGTCAACATTTGACCCCTCCTCCCAAAAGTTTGAAATTTCTTACTGCCATGACACTTCCAACAAATATGCCACAAATTTTCACTCTATATATAAATCTATAAACCATCTCATCCACACAAAAACCACAAACTCCATTTAACCCAACATGTCTTATAAGGAAGATCCACAATCACCTTTACAACCACCAACATATGGAAATCTAATCACGATCCTCAGCATAGATGGCGGTGGGGTACGAGGAATCATTCCGAGCGTGATCCTTGGTTTTCTCGAACAAGAACTACAGGTACAAATTAATTACGAGTATGGTTAGATACTTAGATACAATTTTTTTGTTTCATTCTGCAAGTATCAGTTTAAAGACTTCATGAAACCTGACAGAGATTAGATGGGGAGAATGCAAGACTTGCGGACTAATTTGATGTAATTGCCAGGACAAGCACTGGCGGTCTTGTGACGGCTATGTTAACCGCTCCGAATGAAGAGGGTCGTCCGATTTTTGTAGCTAAGGATGTTAAAAGTTTTTATCTTAAACATTGTCCTAAAATCTTCCCACACGATGGGTATGCATAATTAGTCAATTTGTGACAACTTCGAGTCTTCACTAATTGTATTATTTAATGTCTTGATTAATCTTATTCTTTTGCACAACGTGTAGCAATCCATTGGCTCCAGCTGCAAAAGCGATAAAAGCTTTATCGGGACCACAATACAATGGCGAACATTTGCACAATATTATACAAGAAAAACGACTACATGAAACATTAACAAATATTGTGATTCCGACATTTGACATCAAATGTCTACAGCCAACGATCTTCTCAAGCTACCAGGTATCTATCATTCTATTGCACCTAACAAACATAGCCAACAATAAATCTCACTCAAAGAGTAGGGTCTAGGAAGGATGAGATGAGGGCAAACCTTACCTCTATCCCAAGGAGTAGAGATGCTGCATCCAGAGAGACCCCCGACTTGAAAGAAATACAAAACATGCATGCAATAAATAGCAAATATTCAGTATCAAAAGCATATATAAGAACACGGCATAGAAGTTCGTACCATAGAGAACAACAGACATAATAGTCCCTAAATCTAAAGTCATGAGGCATACATACAGCATATAAGAACTACATATGCCAAGAAACAAGTAGTCATAACAGATACAAGAATAATATGGTAAGAATAAAAAGACATACAAAACTGTGTCACAAGAATATAGAAAGACCACTATAACATACCCGTCCCTAAGGCTATAGATAAGACTAAAGGAACCGTAAGACTAGAGGCCTATCTGCAACTAAGGCAAACCTACCACCTACACTAAAGGCGACCTAAACGAAGCTTAAGTGAACTAGCAGTCAAGTGACGCAACTTCCCAAAGGCACAGCCTATACTCGTCCCTAGATTCCCTAACCTTTATTCGACGTCTCCACAAACCCCTATCACTGATTATGTCCTCAGAAAGGTGCAAGTTTATCAAATCCTGCCGAACCCCTATCACTAGAACCCCTTTATTCTATTGCACCTAAACTCGTCAAGTTTTCATGCCAAAAATATCATAATTGAAACGAATGAAAAGTTGTTTTTATTAGAGAATATAGCAGTTAGGGTTTATTGTAATTATCTTCATTGTACTTGTATAAATAGTTGATAAATAATACACAATATCAGAGGTTTTATTATTCTTTAACTTTTCAAAAAAAATTCTCATGAAACATGTGATGTGAAGTAATATTTGTGTATATGTTTGATTAGTTAAAGAAGAACCCGAGCCTTAATGCCAAGTTACCTGATATATGCATTGGAACGTCGGCAGCACCAACTTATCTTCTTTCCCATTCGTTCCAAACCGAAGATTCCGAAGGAAAACTACTTAAAGAATTCAATCTTATCGATGGTGGAGTGGCCGCCAACAATCCGGTATATATGCCTTATATCCTGATGTTGTGATACAATATAGAACTTCAAGATAATCTTGATCACACGAGCATATCATATGGAAGTTTTAGTTCTCGCGTGTAGCTTCTTGAATGTTTCACATGAAAGTATACATCATCATACACGTCATGAATGTTGTAATAAAATTATGTAATGAACAATTTAAAACATAAAATGTGTTTAATTGAATAACTAATCTATGTGGTTTATATCTTTTTGTAGACTTTGGTGGCACTAAGTGAAGTAACTAAAGAGATAACCTCCGGAAGCCCCAACTTTTTCCCAATAAAGCCAATGGACTATGACCGGTTTCTGGTTTTGTCATTGGGGACGGGATCTCCGAAATTTCAAGAGAAGTATGATGCTATGAAGTCGTCTAGTTGGGGTGTTTTAGGTTGGTTGGCTGGTGGTGGCTCGACACCGTTGGTGGATGTTTTTACTCAGGCTAGTGATGATATGGTTGACTACCATATCTCTACCGTCTTCCATCCAAGCCCTTCATTCACAAGAAAATTATCATCGAATACAGGTATTTTTTAATTTTCTGTCTAATAATAATATACTCAAACTTGTTCAAATTATGCTAATGTAAAGGTAAAAGATCAGCCTAAATCAATATATATTGTCTGATTCTAAAACATTCTTTCTACACTTACATCAAAGGAGTTATTGGCTTGTAGGCTACAAGTTGTAGCTACATACATAGTATTCACTGATGCTCCTATACGACTTCGTTTAAGGAACTGTAAGAAACACAACATTTGTTTTTGTCATACTCCTTTTTAATAAACCGATGATCTATTATTTGATTATATGCAAGCACAATAAACCAAATAAAATTTCGTACATCATGCCAAATTTAAAATTCATATAAATAAAATAAAATTAGACACTAAATAAACGTGGGAGCCGATGGCCTCTTGGCCTTTATCCTCATCAAAGTGGTGTAAGTTCAAATATATAAAGTAAGTAATATGTGGATTTTAGGAGTAGATTATAAAGGGTTGTGTGTTTGTCGTTCAAAAAATAAAATAAACGTGTGAATTAATGACAACCATGATTCTTACTTTTTACAATTAAAAAAAGAAACCAAATAACGGATAAAATATAAGAAAAATCTTCAAAGTCAAAATCGAGCTCCATGAAGTTATATCCGTTTTAAGCTGTCAACAATTTGTCAGACAAACAATTTGTACAGGTTATCAACACCATTTGTCCTTATGTTATGGATGTTGCAACTCTAAGCGAATCAAAAGTTATATATGCTTATTATCTTCCTTTTTTCATTATGTAATTGGTACAATATTAAATATTGTCACTTGCAGGATGACACTTTAAGTGGAGACTTAGTTTTCATGGATTTGACACCCGAAGAAAACTTACAAAATCTAGTGAACGTGGGAGAGAAGTTGTTAAAAAAACCAGTGACCAGAGTTAATTTTGGCACGGGCATATGTGAACCTTATCATCACACTACCAACGATATGGCTTTAAAAAAGTATATTTATTTTTTCTTCAAATTAACATACTTATCTTAAAACAACAAGTATTTATGTATTTAATCACTATAGGTTTGCTACAATACTCCACAAGGAGAAGAATGTCCGAGAACTTAGATCGCCAAGTACTAAAAGAGGACGGGTTAATCAAGGAAAGCCGATCCAAGTTCCAACTACACTTTCACAAACAATGCCCCGACACTCAAATACAATTCACCACTCTCTTCCAGATTTACACGAGCTCAACCCCAACTAAGATATAATCGTACAAGGAGAATTGATATCGGTAGTGTTTTGCAAAAAACAACCTTTAGGGTAAATAATTGATATGAGATTCGGGCTTAATACATAAGCACCGAGTCTTAGCTACTAGATTGATGTAATAGGTGTGTACTTTAGATATGTGATCTTTACGGTTTGCTTAAGCATTTGTTAATTCTTATATTCTTAGTCATGTTTTTATATTTTAGTTATAAAATGTAATGTATTTTTTAAATAATTATAATTGAGAAGACCTCTTTAATGCGTTAAAAATAAACCTAAGATTGAATGTTCTTGATATCTTATGATATGTTTTTCCATAATGAAATATATTGTCAAACTACACTATAACTTTTGTGTTACATGGATAGTAAATTCCTTTTGCATATAATTCAATATATTCTATGATAATGTGTAAAAACGTTAAATTCAATTTAGATATGGTGAAAAAACGTTAAATTAAATTTAGATCTTGGTTTTCGAACTCATATAGAGGTCGTTCAATGTGATCAATGACTTTGGTATTTATGAACGTCGTGCCCCACGGTTTACGCCGTCGACGGGGTGTGACAGGCGGTTTAACTATTATCCTAAATAATGACAACAACCACAAACATATATAAAACAAATAAATCGAGCCACTAGGAATGTTGTTCGGTTTCGTTCGAGCCATCAAACGAAAACCGAACCGGTCTAAGGGACAAACAAAAATCAACCATTCTTTTTATCTCCCACTTAGTCCAAGATCTCCATCTTTGTGTCCCGGTCGTCTCCGTCTTCGGTCTTCAAATCTTCGTCTCGTTCGGTTTACAACTTATTTATATTTACAATAATTAATAAACAAAATAAACCTGACTATTACATCGGGTTCCAAATAACCCGTAAAAAATACAAATATAATAAAAACCAAAATACACAACCATGAGAAACTAGTGCTCGATTTAATAACATAATCATCCATAAACGAAAAAGGCTCGATCTTTTTGTGAAACAAAAGTTCTGACAAATAAAACATAAGATCGAATAATAGCAATTATGTCTAAACGCGTTTAAAGGTGGCTCTGAAACCACTGTTGGGAATCCATGTACCAGTTTTAACTTTTAGAACAATTTAATTAATTAACAAATCAGATTTGCATAACGGAAGCGAGTGTACATGTTAACGGTTCTAAACTGTGTTAGGACATGTTTTGTAACTGTAGCTAAAATTCTATGTTGTGTATGTAGCGAACCTAGCAAGTTCGCCTAAGGGAATGTTTAGGCGAACTTGCTAAGTTCGCTTAAGAAGTTCTAGGCGAACTTGCTAAGTTCACCTACAAGAACTCACCTCCCTATAAATAGAACATGAAGTGTTCATTTGTGGGTAAGCATGATAGAACAGAGATAGAGAGGTTCTCTGTGAGAGGTGAGTCACCACCCCTTGGTAGAGCTCACATAGGGGTTGGACATTGAGCTTAAACGAGAGATGTACACTCCTTCGGTTGTAATATGTGATGACGAGTTCATTATTGATTATAAGATCGTTTCGGTTACATCTATATCTTCTGTGTTCATGATTGGTTTGACTCGCTTCGTGCTTCCGTCTCTACGTAGAATCTAGAGTAACGAGTTTATCTTCGACGTCTTACGTGTTCGGATACGCCACAGGGACTTTCAAACCGGAATCTCGTTAGTGATCCGATTACACGCGTATAAACAATAAATATTAAATCAACCATAGCAGGTAAAATTTTATACCTTTGACGATTCCCGGAAGATCTACTTTTCGGAACAACAAGCGTCTCGCTAGTTACTCGATCACGAAACCAGCAAACAACAAGAACCATCAAATAGTTTGCGCTAATAGCCGGCGACGGCAGCGAAGGCGGTGGCCAACAGTAGCGTATGGAGGCGGCTAAGAGGTGGCCGGCGAGGAACGACAGACGCAATGGGGGAGGGCCGGTTGGCTCGGTTTCTTGCTCAAGGAGGTGGAGGCAAAAAAGATAGATTAGGGTTTTAGATGAAGTTTATATTTATAACAGTTATAATTACAAACCACACCCTTAGGAATTCACACTTAATTTCCTTGGCAATTAACTCTTAATTACTTTCAATTCTCTCGCTTTACTAATTACAAATAACTAGTAAATCTAAACTGACTAACGTTTAAACCTTTCATCTTTTATTTATTTCTCTAAATAATTAATTACTGAGTTAACCGTTTAAATATTTCTCTAAATATTTGTCCGTAGAATTAAAATTCTGCATTTCGTGAACTATAATGTTTACGATTAAACATTATTAATTGCTCGTTGTCCAAAGTGTAACTCTTTGGATCGTAACTCGATAGCAACGTTGATATTGTCAATGATCGGACATCTAATATGCAATAAGTTTTTCGTTATATTTTGTCTTTCTAATGTAAGCGAAACTACTAGGTTCGCTTGAGTATCTTCAAGCGAAACTAGTAGTTAAGCGAAACAAATTGATGTGCTCCAGGCATGGTATCAAAAGTCGCTAGGCGCTCCCTAGTCGGAGTCGGGAGTACTCGAGAAAAACCCGGTCTATGCGGAGAGTACTCGGGGAGTACTCGGGCTAGGCCTTGGCAACCTATCTTGAAGCGATTACTCGAGGTGTACTCGGCCTCGGAGACCTTGTTTTACAACATTGGTTTCAGGCGAAACTAACATGTTTGTTTAGTTTGATTTTCTGTTTCATATATATAGTGTAGGTATAGTCATTTGTAAGGTTACACGTTCGAACAGAACATAGAACTCTTGTACTTGCTTATATTTGAGTGAAATTGAAAGCGTTTATATTTACCGATTGTGTTGTTGACATATTCTAGTTCTTGCATTGCGTATTGCACACAAGCACTACACACTCGGATTCCGCATGCGTGTTTGGTGTTAAATGATTCGGATTCTATGATCCGTTAGAGACCCCATATTATGTAAATCACACACTTCATTCTTATCCGAATGGTGAAGATGTAGATTCTCATCTGCTTCGAGCGATGATCGGTTCACTAATGTATCTTACAATTTCGAGGCCAGACATAATGTTCGCTGTATGTTTGTGCTCAAGATTTCAATCACAACCAAAGGAATCACATCTGAAGGCAGTTAAAATAATCTTTCGGTACTTGAAAGGGAAACCTAAACTGGATTTGTGGTATCCTACCCAAAATGATCTTACTTTTACTGATTCTGATTTTGGTGGTTGTACATTGGATAGGAAATCGACTTCAGGTGGATGCTAGATGCTAGAGAGTAGGCTTGTCTCTTGGCAATGCAAAAAGCAAACCACACAGTAGCAATCTCAACATACGAGGAAGAATATGTTGCTGCATCAAGCTGTTGTTCACAAGTCTTGTGGATACAACAACAATGGGGAGATTATGGTTTAAACTTGTTTTCCGGTCATGATATCTTCGGGCACAATCATCATGGATGCCCGTTGATATTCTTGGCCACTTTGGTGTGTTACTACAGCTATCAAGATCAAAGTGATTCTGCAAAAACAAGTAATTAAAAAACATTTAGTAGTTATGAAATTATAAAAAAAATTACAACTTATACTTACATGAAGATTGCGAAATATGACGTTTTGTTCCACCTTGGAAACTTTCTCCCAACTTGGATAGTGTGCTGGGATTGTGATGAGAAAAAATGCAACAATGTCGATCGCAAACAATCATGTTAAGCACTCTAAAATGAAACACATTGAAATTCGACATCATTTCATATGAGATTGAAATGAGAAAAAGTTGATTGAGTTGGTAAAAGTTGATTCCCTTGAAAACTTTACAACATGCAAACATATTTAGAGTGGGTACGGGTCATTTTGACCCATATATATAAAAATGTCCCATGTTATATACTTTGAATCGCAACATAATAACAAAATGTATACTTCCCCAATCATTTTGCGCCATAGCGTTAACCCGTGTGCAATGAAAAGTGTGCATACATCTCCAACCATCAATAAGGTTGGTGCTTCCACTTTCTTGCACCTATAAGCAACAAAAATAATATTACTAATATTTGACTAAATTATGAATACATTTTTAGATAATAGTAACAACTTTTCTTACCTCCTCGTATCGTCGTTGAGTAAATGACTTGCTCCCACTAGTATTGGCATAAGGTTGTTTAGCTCGGTTTGCAGAATTTTGGAGCCAGCGTGCCCTATACCTGGGATTTAGGAACAATTTTTTGATAAGTGATTTCCAATGGCCGGAACAGATTCACTCATGAGGATGTGCCTTTGCTTCTTCCACATCCTCGTAACCGCCATCCACTTCAAAATGTTTCTTTAAACTTGTTTTTCGGACATGATATCTTCTGGCACAATCATCATGGATGCCCGCTGATATTGTTGGCCACTTTGGTGTGTTACTCCAGCTATCAAGATCAAAGTAATTCTGCAAAAAACAAGTAATTAGAAAACATTTAGTAGTTATGAAATTATAAAAAAAAATTACAACTTATACTTACATGAAGATTGCGAAATATTGCGTTTTGTTCCTCCTTAACTTTCTCACAACTTGGATAGTGTGTTGGGATTTTCTCAAAAGCACTTGAGATTTGTCGGACAAAGTATCGGCCGTTCTCCGCCACAAACTTATATGTATCCTCCGATGGATCAAGTTCCAAGGGTAGTGGCTTGTGGCCATTCTGACGGTAACTCTCTAGCATTTCTAGGTTTCTACCACGGCTGTGTACTTTCTTCGGTTGCGCTATATTGATACATGAAACTGAAAAATTATCAAACTAAAAATATATCAAATATAAAAACAAGTATTTAACTAAAACAAGTAACTTACAAGACTAGCAATCTGTAGGTAGCCTACGAGAATGCCTATGGGGATCTCCACCACCACCGTCGCCACCGTGTGAACGAGTGTACGTCATCATATATACCTACATACATTTGAAGTCAATCACAATCATCAATAATATAAGTGTCTACGTACATTAAAAGCCAATCGGTATCACCACAAATGAGTGGCTACATACATTATAAGTCAATCAGAATCCTCACTAATATCATCGTTTTCGTCCTCATCCGAAGTGCATGTGCCTTCATCTTCTGCATCATCATCAAAAATCTAGGGGTTAGGACTCGAGTCACCACCTTCACATAAAACCAACACCATGAGCAAGTAGCGTAGGTCGATAAATATACTACCATGACATGATTGAGTATCATGTACGACTGGTACAACACTGGTACTTTGGATCCTCTTTAACACCACTTTCAAGGTCTGAGTTGACAACCAAGTTATAATCAGATGATCGAGTGTCATGCAATACATCTATCTCGTTAACAACACTTGTATCCTTCCAAAGTTTTCAATGGTGAACGTCTTCTACAACCTTCCACTTGCCGGCGGGGCGAGAAGGATCTTGGAGATAGAACACCTATTTAGCTTGTGTGGCTAAAATGTACTGTTGTGCATCATACCATTCGCAACCAACATAACTTTGATGGCTGGCATCGATAATACTGAGATTGTCTTGTTAATTATCCGTCCATTACCCAACGTATTGAACCATTTACAAAGAAAGACTACAACTGAGTAATTACTTAAATATTTCAACTGTATGATATTCCCAAGTTAACCATAATATGGTGTTTCATCTTCTTGAAATGAAATAACACCACTGTTTTGGGTAGTACGTCTGAGATCACGACTGTGCACCACAAATCTAACACAATTGACAATGCAAGCAGTGTAAGAATGTGCACTCAACGGACCATGTGCCAATGCCATGAGTTCGTCGGTATAGTCGATAGACGTGTTTACCTTAGAATTGATCCATGGTGAAAATTCAGTTTCTATTTTTTTTTTCAGGAAACTCGGATTTAAATTCCCTGTACGATGCATAGAAAAGATGTTGAAATTATTTCTTTATTAAAAGCTAAAATGAGAATAAATTTTTTTGAAAAACTTACGATAAGTAGCTTTTAATTTCAAAGCAATTGTCCAGTACAAACCATCCTAATGAATTTTTGGCATTTTCACAAGTGAGTGATTTTCTTTGCCGACATTGGCCGACATTGTGATGAAAAGACAGAGTACTGCCTCTTTGGAATGCCAACATCTTCATTTCTATCAGGTAGATTAAATTTGGTTTGTACATACTCAAGATACATAGAGCAAATGTCAATACTTCTTCTACAACATAACCCCTCTGCTATTGAGCCTTCGGGCCTGGCCCTTGTTTCAGACATATGCTTTCAGATTTTTCATGTATCTTTCAAAAGGATACATCCATCTCATATATTCAGGCCCACCAAGAATAGCTTCTTCAGGTAGATGAAGAACTACGTGAACCATTATGTCAAAAAATGCTAGCGGATATATCAATTCCAAATTGCATAGTATCTTTACCAAGCTATCATGTGCTTCTTGCATATCTTTCACATATATTGGTCATGCACATATCTTTTAAAGAATGTACAAAGGTCTCTAATTGCATTTTTAACATTCGCAAGTAGACCTATTCGGATCCCTATTGGTAGCAATCGCTGCATAAGAATATGATTATCATGAGACTTAAACCCAGTTATATTTGAATCAACCACCTTATTTTTAAAGTCGGATGCAAAGGCATCGAGTAGTTTCACTTCTTTAATGAACTTACAAAAACGTTCTTGATCACTGGGTTTGAAAGAGTAATGGGCATGCGGTTTGATGACCGTTTTCGTTTTTCGTTGTTAGCTATAGATTTTCTCGAATGCCTAAAATTTCGAAGTCTTTTCTTGCTTTCGGTGTGTATTCTGATTTGTCGTTCATTAGCAAAGTACCCAACACGCTCTCTCACACACATTTTTCTCCACATGCATAACATCAATATGTTCGAGAGAAGACCAATATTCCATCTCGAAGAAGATACTCTGTTTGGTCCAGTTCAACTCTAGTTCAGCATGATTTTTTTTCACACCTCCATGCTTAGGATGTTTCCCGGGAACACAATAGGGGAGGGTTTTTAGTTGTTCTAATATCCGTGCGTTCGTCAATTTTATAGGAAGCTTTCTTTCTCTTTCTTGTCATTGAATAACAGACTATCTCTCATTTTATTATTGGAAGACAAGAATTGTCTCTGACTAACATAAGAAAAGTTACTCGTAGCACGGTACGAGGGTGTGTCTTCATTACAAGTAGGGCATGCTAAATAACCTTGACCACTCTATCAAGACAAGCTGCTACGAACAGGATAATCATTGATAGCCCATAATAGTGTCGCATGCATCTTGAATATAGTTTTGGTTGATGCATCTCTCATTTATACTTCTTTCTCCCATAACATTTTCAACTCATCCACTAAAGGCCTTAAGAAAACATCAATTAGCAAAGTTAACATGAGAGAAGTCTCTTTCATACACAACCACGGAGGTGTATTTACGTTGTCAACACTACCACCCATATGTTGTAAGCACTAAATAATGTCATTTAGTGGCATACATTTTTAATGACACTTCAATTTTGTGCCATTATTTTAGATTTTTAGTGGTAGTTCAGTGTACCATTTTTATTTCACGCATCCTTTTAGCATCTTCCCAAATTTTAACCCTAAAAGTTTCCCTCCCCTCCAAAAACTTCCCTCGCTCCACAATATGATTTCTGGTCTCAATTTGAAGGAAGATCATTCACTCTAATAGTTTCACTCCAGCGACTGCTTCCGGTGAAGAATCTTCCACGTAATTGCGCAACTAATAACGTTGTTCACCGTCGTTGCCAACGACGACCTCCGCTCCCAAATTCTGTCCAAGCGGTTCTGAAGTGGTGGAATCCTTGTCGACCGGAGCACGATCAGATACTGTTATGCATCGATTCGACGGGAATCTCATAGACGTCGTTGAGCACATACGAATTTCGATCTATTTGGTATGCATTCTCTAACTTTTGGGGTTTTATTGTTTGAATTGGTTCTTATACTTCTATGCGAATAAGAACTGCCAGGTTTAGGGCTTGCTAGATTGTATTGGAGGTATCTATTTTTGTTCTGCTGATAGCTCTCAAATTATGCTAGTTACTTGTGGTGCTTATTATTTTTGTTGTCGATGCTTTGAAATTGAATGAAACTACTTGTTGTGTGACTAATTTAGAAGACCTTAACGGCTACCTTGCTATGATGTACTATAGAAGCATGTTTTAGTAACTATAGATTAAATTCTATGTATCGGTGTACTAGGCTAGTACGTAGGAGGGTGTTCTTGCGTACTTAGCTTGTTCACCAGTTGGTCCTGTGTACTTAGTAAGTACGCAAGGCTTTTGCCTTGCGTACTTAGCAAGTACGCATTACCAATGCCCTGCGTACTTAGCCAAGTACGCAGGTAATGTTCCTTCTCTAATAAATAGATGACTTGTCTTCATTTGTAGGTGGAACTTCTGGGAACTAGGTCGAGAGGTGTCCGGGCGGGATGAGCTCTCCTGCCCCTGGACCGTGAGCGTAGACGAGAGATGTGTACTTCTTCGGTATGTAATGTGAGATGATTCCGTTGTTATGGATTACGTATCATTTTTGTGTTTATTCTTTTCTTTATGCTCGTGTTTATCACTGTCTCGTTCTTCTTTGTTCCCACACAAATCACTGAACAAATTCGTGTTATCTCCACTGCGCGACGAGGCTCCAGGGACCTACAACTGGTATCAGAGCCTCGGTGTTTGTTGATTTGTGTTCCAGTTTCGAGTTTTTGGGTTTTCTAGCCTAGTACACCGATACATATAATTTAATTTATAGTTACTAAAGCATGCTTCTACATGTACTTATTTTTTGGAATAGTTAGATTGCTGCCATACCATATTCACCCAATTTAAGCAGGTAGGAACTCTGAAACAAGAATTAAACCACTGATGGAATGAGTCACTGAGTCAGGAAGGCAATAGTTATATATATATATATATATATATATATATATATATATATATATATATATATTCTTTTGTATTAAATTTAATAGACTATATTTGTTAGGAATATTATAACCATCGTCTTTTGTATTATCGTTTAAACGTTTATAGTTATATACTATTCTTGCCTTTCCTCTTTTTATTTTGCTATGGTTTCTTACTAAAAATGTTGATGATCTATGTGGACTTTCTGATTTTCTTATTAATCCTTGGTTTGTCATTTCAGGTATTTGTTTTTTAAATTCTTCTTTATCTAAAGGACTATATTCTATGTTAGTTGTTTTAATTGTGATATCTGGGTTTTTGAGTTTGAATTTACATGTGTAATTTACTTTTGAATTTGTAATATTTTCTCCTATTAAGCCTATTTTTTCTAAATGTAATATTATAGGATTATTTATACTTTTTGTTATATCTTTGCCTTTTTCAAGCTCATGACTTAAGAATTCTGTATATATATATATATATATATATATATATATATATATATATATATATATATATATATATATATATATATATATATATATATATATATTTAGGGGACGGTTCCATTAAGAAGTGGTTTTTCGCAAAGAAATCCCAAGAAGTGGGTCAAACGAACTTCAATTGAGCTCATTCCAGCGGCGTTGGAATCGTCTCATCGAACCCTAACCTGGACCCAAAAACCTAAGCCCCCCTTCACCCGCGCCCCCAAAAACCTAAACCCCCCTCCAACCCTACCCCGAAAAGCCTAAAACCACCACCCCCACCACCCAAAAACCTAAATCCCCCCACCCCACCCCCCTAAAAACCTAAAACCACCACCACCCCAAAAACCTAAACCCCCCACCCACACAAAAAAAAAAACCTAAACCATAAAATCTAAACCCTAAAAGCTAAACCATAAGGCTAAAACCCTAAAATTCAAACGTAAAATCTAAACCCTAAAAGCTATGATGGTAGAGTTCGACGAGACGGTTCCAACGCCGCTGAAATTAGCTCAATCAGAGTTCGTTTGATATCGTTTCTTACGGTTTTTTGTCATTTCTTAGATTTATTAGCGAAAAACTATTTATTATTTGATCCTCCCCCTATATATATATACAACAACTTTAAAAATTAATCAAAATAAGTTTGAACATGAATATTGATTTTTAAAGTTGTTGTGTATATATATATATGTTAATGATCTTAAGTTGTTAGGGTTTGTTTACTTTGATAGTGGTTATTGGCCGGTTGTAATATCATTCTTTCAGTAGCTAGAAGTCAGCAAGTCATAGAGATTGATCCTACATGTCTAATTTAGTTTCATTAACTATGTCTAACCAGCAACTAAAGTGGAAAAACAGACGGGTTGATTGGGTTTGGTTCAGATCTTTAAATTTTAAACATACAAGTAGTGTGTAAATATATGATTAAAAAAATATGTATCTGAATAGTAATCTAACTTTTGAATAAAATAATTAAATGGTTTAATGTATTAAAATAATACTTTGGACGACTTTCAACCCTTTTGATCTATTTGACCCGTCTGATAACTAGCTAACCTTTTTTTGTTGAACCAAATAAAGATTAAGCATGACCTGAACCAAGTAAATATCTAATATCTAAATCTTGATCACATTGAAAACATGTATTCTGGATAGCCACATAAAGGATCAGACATTTGTTGTTGATTAATATACCTGACTATTTTATTCCCTGCCCCAAAAAAACTGGCCATTTGTTTTTTTTTTTCCGGCAACTAGTTGCTTTAGCATAAAAATCAAATAAATTTTATTCTGTTTTCATGCAAAAATATTGATTACTACATTTGAAGGATAAGTATGTTAAGAGTTTACTTGTTATCTATTAATGTTAGTTAAGGGAACCTATATGAATTACGTAAAACTCATGGGTATGTACCAATAACTCAATACAGTGCTTTGAAAGAAAAGACTCGGGTTTGATTGCTATGCTTATTTGGATTCAATTGTTTTATGCATAAGATGTTGGCTTTTTAATTACTTTCCATTTGTTGATTTTGGTAAGCTTTCAATCAGATCATCTCAAGCAGATGTAATGGAATGTAGCATTAAACCAACTGTTATGGACACATTTTTGGTAGAGTAAGTACTTCCATTTTTCTTGTTAACTAAAATTGGAAATTATCATAAGTGTTGATCATTTCTTCGATCACTTCATATTAAGTTATTGTAATCAAGTTTTGGTGATTACTAAGCTCATTGAATTCTACATGTAGGTTCATATACGGGAACTTGAAGAAGTAAAGCTTTTGAAGAATCTTTCTCACCCAAACATTGTTGTAAGTCCAATCTCATTGAGCTGTTAGGAAATGGAGGTTATTTTCTAAACTAATGTGCAGAACAATCCAAGAAAGAGTAAACCCGTTTAGTAAAGGTGCATGTAGAAATTTATACAACTTTTGCTTTGCAAGAACAAGCATATTTGCCTTTATACAACTTTTAATCTTCTTTTCTGTTAATATATTTCAAGTTTATACAAAGATGAGTGTCTTATGAAGTCCTACAATGGATACCCAATTGAGCTTCTAGGTATCTGTCATGGAGGCACTTTTGAAGGTTGGACTGGTAAAGTTGCATGGTGGTCAAAGTATCAAGCAATTCTTGTCATCAAACAACAATACAACTAAAGGTCAGTATATGCTAATTAGTTGGATCGAAATTGTTAATAAGTTATTGCTTTCTTTCTATTCGATAATTTGGTAAATGAATGTAATGTATTTTTCTTATTCCGATAATAATTATCATCACGTGTGGCATTTCCATCTGAAGGATCCGTGGCGAAGAATACTTCAATGGGTCAACTTTTCCTCATAGCTTTGAGGTGAATGTCTTCAAACTTAATATATATATATATATATATATCTAATTTCAACTACATATAGTATTTATATTCGTTATGATGTGGAGTTTCTACTTTAATTTGCTTGACCATTTTACTTGCATGCTTACCGTTTCTATTCAGGAACTTATCATAGGCCTATGTGATGAGACACACATTACTGAGCTGAAAATTAAGGTAGGCTCCTATATTAGTAATCTCATTTCCTGTTTCTAAATTTGAGATTAATATGAAAAATGTTTGTTTTGTTATAGAGTGGGGGGATTTGAAATGCATGTCAAAAGAAGCATCAAATCTGTAGAAGCCGTCATGCCTCGTTCGTTGGTAGCAAAAACTAGTACTTTTAGGAAATGGATATTATTAACCTCATTATTATGGTCTTGTAATTGTATTTAGTAGGATGTTGGTTGTTCTGGTATAGAAAGAATACATTTATTTTTAATGAAATGCATTTTCAATTTAAGAAATATTGTTTTACTCGTCTACTTATGTTTTTAATTTATTACAAATTGTTTATATATATATATATATGTGTGTGTGTGTGTGTGTTCTCCTACCAACGAATATAGATGAAGAACATAGATTTTTATGGTAAAAATTATGTGTCACTAAAAGTAGTATTGATATTTAACTAGAAATAGTTTTTACCGACACAAAATTTGTGCCACAAAAAGCCTTTTTTAATTTAGTGGCAAAAAAAAAGTGCCACTAAAATTCCAAAAGTTTGTAGTGGCAGACCAAAAAAGTGCCACTAAAAGGCTTTAGTGTTAGCGCTTCTAGTGACACTTTTTGTATGTGCCGCTCACTCCTAAAGGGGACTTTAGTGGCACCTTTTTGGTTTTTTGTGGCACTTTTTGTATGCCACTGAATGACTTTTTTTTGTAGTGAAGAGGTTCCTGGATTCTTCAGCAAATTTAGGATACCTCATATCAAAATCTTGCCATTGCGTCCCATCAACCGGATGACGCGTCATAGAATCTGTTGAGCGTTCTGTTTTATGCCATATCATATCTTTTGTCGTGAATCTGGAACTATATATCCGTCGAAGTCGAGAAGTTAAAGGAAAGTAACGCACCACTCTACGTGACACTTTCTTGCCACTTGTGTTTGAGTTAACCCATCTGCTCTCGTTACAAACTGGACAATTTTCTTTTGACTCATTCTCCATCCAAAATAGAGCGCAATCATTGATGCAAGGATGGATAGATTGATATCCTAACCCAATCTTTCTTAGCTTCATATTGAGAGGCTGGAATGTGATTCTCTTTTGGGTGTGACTCTTAGAAGCTCTAAAAGTTGGTCAAACGAAGTATCCGTCCACTTGTTGATAACTTTAATATGCATTAATTTTGCTAAAAAGTTTAGGGAAGACATCCAACTACAACCGGGGTATAACTTGGTACAAAGCTCTTCAAACAACGCATCAAATTCCGGGTCTAAACCAGCTCCACTTCCATGTTCATCTATATTTTCTTCATGTGTATTTTGCTTCGCCATAACATCATCAAGTACATAAACATCACATGATCTGTTACTGCAATACTTGTTTGTGAAGCCCAAAGTGTGTCTACATCCGAAGCATTAGCATATTCCTCACTGTGATAAAACCATTTGTCATATGCTTGTAGTAACCCATGAACACATACGTGTGAATAAACCAAAGTCAGAATTTTCCGATAAGAGTTGGCACATTTTTTACACGGGCAATAAATATTGCCATCATCGTCAAGATAGTTTTTGGCATTGTCTATAAACTTTTGAAGACCTTTATGAAATATGGATGATTACGATCTGGCAGTGTAATCCAACTCTTATCAATTGTCATAACTGTTTTTATTAATTGATAGCATATCAGACAGAATATCTAAAGTTGGTGGATCCTAACCCACTTTTTGAATATTTTATCTCATATGTATACATTTTAGCGAGTTGACTATTCAAGAATAAATCAACAACATTTCCCATTAACCCCCAAGTATGCGTATAAAACACAAAATCGAAGAGTAGAAGAAATAACTATCAATTTACTCTTGAATAGTTAACCCGTTAAAATGTAATCATATCCTAAATGAGATAAGGTATTCAAAAAGTAGTCCCAAACGGGGACAATCCAAAATTTATCTCTATTAGATAAATTTTGGACTGATGTTTTCTAAAAGGTATCCAAAATTTATCTCTCTTAGTAATTCGAACACGAACCGTTTGTTTTTTATTCTAAAAGGGGATACACTTGGACGTATAAATCCTTTGTTTAACAACTCTTGCAGTTGCAACATCAACTTCTTCATTTCAGCTGGTGCTAACCGGTAAGAAGCCTTAGCCACCGGCTTAGATTCCGGAATTAAATTGATTAAAAATTCGATCTCTCTCTCAGGCGGAGCACCTTGGAGATCGTCAGGGAATACTTCAGGAAATTCACTCACTACTGGAACTTGATTCAATTTTTTCCCTTCATCCTTACATCAGCTACATAGGCTAAAAAGGCTTGATGACCTTTCCTTACGTAGCTATTTATCTTAGCCATCGTACATAGCGTGATCTGGCTTTTTCATTCTTTGATGATACTAACTTCCTTTCCCGCAAGCATTGTAAATAGCATAATATTTTGACTGCATATGATCGTTACAGCATGTGAGAATAACCAATCCATTCCAATGATCATGTCGAATTCTTGCACTAGCATTGGAATTAAGTCGACTAGATATTCTTCTCCTTTGACAAGTAGTCGACAGTCTCGGCATATTTAAATTACTACGCAGCTCTTATCACTCGAGATCTCAACCTCTAATGCCTTAGCCAAGTTACTTATATTGAAGTTTCCAGAATTTACAAATTTTAATGAAATAAACGATCTACTAGCTCCCGTATTAAATAAAACACAAGCAAGTAGAGAATTCAAAAGGAAGGTTCCTGATACGACTTTTAGGGATCTCTTTCGCCCCCTCAGTCGTAATCTGAAAAGCCCTACCCCTTGGTTTTGGAACTTCGATCCGTTTAATTTCATTATCTGCCACCCTCGATCCTTCTCCTGTCTTTTCCGTCTGAGGTCGTAGTTCAAGACATTCCCTGCTGAAATGTCCGGGCTTATAACAGTTATAATATAGCTTCACTAGACTCATGCATTAATGCGTTGGATTTCTATTCTTTCCACACTTAGCACAGTTCAGAGGCCTGAGCCGGCACTCTCCTAGGTGTCTCCTTCCACAAACTTTACATTCTCTCACATCCTTCCTCGGAGAGGGACTGGTTCCGGGTTTCCTAAATTTAAACTTCTTAAGAGGCATAGGAGATGGATAACTCTATCCTTTCCTCATTCCATCTCTCTCCTCCCGTCTCTTGAGCTCCGATTCTCACTCTCAAGCCCAATCAATCATTTCCTCCAAGTTTGCACAGTTGGACGGATGAATAAACTCTATAATCTCCGTTTTCAAAACGAGATGGTATCGACTCATGCATATCTCGGGGGTTGTTAACAAGGTAGGATAGAATCTGGCTTTATCAAATAAAATGCCTGTAATCTCATCCACATATTCATTCGTTTGATGGAGTTGAAGGAACTCCTTAGTAATCCTTTCAATTGTCGCTCGCAAGCAATAGTGTTTCAA
This sequence comes from Smallanthus sonchifolius, assembly GCA_023525975.1. Taxonomy (NCBI): domain Eukaryota; kingdom Viridiplantae; phylum Streptophyta; class Magnoliopsida; order Asterales; family Asteraceae; genus Smallanthus; species Smallanthus sonchifolius. The sequence continues at coordinate 20,681,968 of CM042033.1, forward strand.
GAAGATATCCTTAAATTCTTCCCATTTCATCTCCTTGATTCTTTCTCCCCCATTTTCACTCTTCCTCCCCACCAATCGCCACCTCTCTATTTCAGTTGGTTGGTGGCGAATGTTACCTCAACTTCCTTCTCGCAATGGCATGTATCGAAGATCGTTTCCATTGCGGTTATTCATCTTTGGCTTTCCATTGGATTAACTGCTCCCTTATATTCCATCGGTTTGCACGTCATAAAGTCTTTGTACGTGCAACGGGTTGACTTTGGATCAACCTTGGGATTTCCACCTTCTTCATTATGGGGTTTTTCGAGTTCCTTGTTATTCTCAAACCAACTTTTCAATGAACTTTGAAATTCAGCTTGCATAATTGGAAGATTTGCTTCGAATGTCTTTCCTACTTCAAAAGCAATTTGTCTCCAGATATTTTCCGGGACTTGTTCGACTTCGTTTTCTTCGGGAGGTGGAGATGCATCTCTCCCATGGCTCCCTTTATCATGTATCTGACGTTCAAGCATTGTTTGCTAAAATACGAATTCGTTTAAATCCTCACTCGTTTTCCCTAATCATAGTATAGGCTTTTGCATTACAGGCCTCATACTGTTCTAACCCTATTAAGGTATTCTAGGGTTTTATGTAAGGTGGATTCATGCGTTTTCACATATGCACATTCATTTATGCACCTTAATCATGCATATTCACATTCCCAGCTTACTATCTGCTGACATAAGTTATCATATGATTTTTGCGAAATCATGATGGTCCCATACATTAACTCTCATATTGGCTAGGTATGAGGCAATATATGTTTTTCACGTCATGATACTCCCAACTATCACATTGAGCTCATTTCATACAAAATTGAACCAACGTATACTCACACCTTTATTTCTAGCACTTGAATTTAAACATACCTACTTCTTCGGACTCCTTTGGATTGAATCCCTATTTATATCATGAGCACTTATGGTTTGAGTTCAAGTATCCTTTTGTTACTCAAATCCCTCAAACTGTGCTCTGATACCAACTTGAAACAACCTACTTTTATCTCATTATTTTATCAGAGTTATTATGCGGAAATTAGTTTCAGATTTTTCAAAACCTTGTCACCGTAGTGACATAGGCATTTTCTATTAAAATATTGTCTTACATACAATATTATGCTCTGACAGGCCATGTGCCTAGGAAGCTTCATTAATATGTCTTGTTCCTACAGTGTTTGGAAAACATTTTTACATTAGCTTACGCCAAGTAAGTATACTGCGTTTCTTATTTTATTATCCATTTTAGGCCCTTCAGCCTCATAGTCTCGGCACCTTAACTAGGCCCTTCCACCTATAGACTCGTCACCTTTTTATTTAGGTCATTCGGCCCGTAGGCTTGGGCCCTTTTCAATTCCATTCACAAGGCCCTTCCGTCCGACAGACTCGACACCTTTTTAATTTCATCCATAGGGTCCTTCCGTCCCGTAGACTCGACACCCTTTTTCCATTAACCCCGTAGGTTTATTCATTTACAAGGCCCTTCCTCCCCGTAGGCTTGGCACCTTGTTTCCCATTGGGACCTTGAGTGTTATTGACTCACAACCTCCCAACTTATCAAGCATTTATTTATATCATGCATATTTACTTTATCATGCATGTTTATGCTTGATTTTACCCTAACAAGTCCTTACCTTAAAACTTCATAACGGTTTCTCCACGATGCATTAAAGAGGTTTACGTATAGGGTGTACCAGCGGTGTACCCACCACCCCTTTGACATCTCGTAGATACTCCATTATTCAATTTTAGAGTTTAGACTAATCCACCATTACCACGTACCTTAGTTACACATAACACATAGCACATAACACATAAGCACATAAAAAATTGGACTAGGTACAGGTCCAATGTACTTACTATATCCTCGGGTCGTTTCCTACACTCGTTCCTCGCTTAAACGTCTCTTTGGATCCGAACCGCACTCGAACTTAAACACACCGTACCAGCTCGTTAATGGCTCTCAGATTTTGTGTGTGTGTAAGTGTTTGTGTTTGGTGTGGGAAAAGTGAACGGACAAAGCTTCTATTTTATAGGTTGAACTCAAGACGGTGGTGGACCGTTAAGCAGGACGGTAGCGGTCCGCTACCGCCCTATATTTTGAACATAAATACGTAAACGATGAGTCTTACATATACGTACCAAATAATGTTACATATACGTGACACATAGTGTTTACATATATGTAATAATAACAAAATGATAATTGTTACATATACGTATCACTATGTTTGAATATATATTTTGAACATAAATACGGAAACGATGAGTCTTACATATACGTACCAAATAATTTATATATACGTGACACGTAGTGTTTACGTATATGTAATACTAACTAAATGATAATTGTTACATATACGTATCACTATGTTTGAGAGTGATTTTCATGGTTATCACATAAATATTGGTTAATATTTGAACCTCACCCTATATATATATATATCATCTTTATAAATTTACTTATCAAGGGTATTATGGTCTTTTCTTATAATATTTAGCTGGATTAGTGGATGGTGTTAAATTCCCGAAGTTGATAGTAGCAAAAATTAAACTAATGGATTGAAAAAGACAAATTAGAACTTTTAGACTAAAATGTTATTTCAATTAAACCAGATGAACTAAAACCGTATTTAACTCATGTAACTTTATACTTCATTTATCTTATATGGTTAAAAATTATACATAAAATCATTTATTACACTTCATTAAATTGTAACAAATCTAGAAGTGGTACCAAGTTATCTTTTAAAAGAAAATCACAAGTGAATATATTTTAAATATGTTTAGGGTAATTTAAACAATTTTAGGTATGACAATAATCTTACTTTTAGTGTATAAAATAAAGGGAAAATTACCAGAATATACGTTTTAATACATTTTTTTATCTAAATAAATACTGATTTTTAGCCCACTAAAAAATAAACATATTCAAAAGTAACCAATTAAAAAAGGTCACGTAACCTTAGCCGGTTAAAGAGGCTAGATTTTAGCCGGAACAAAACCCTTGAAAAATACAACTAGGTCCAAGTAAAACCAATCAACACCAATAAGAAAACGCTATATCCTTCGGGCTAGATTTCAACCGACGGCTTTGAATATGTTTATTAATTTTAAGTGGGCTAATTAATAAGAAAAAAAGTTGATTAAAATGTTTGTTATCATGAAATTCCCTAAAATGAAATATATCAAGTCAAATTGATTGAATTGATGTGTTGAATGAAAGTTAGCAAAATGTCTCTTGCCACAATACTGAATATAGATACCGATTATGCAGCCTTCTATAAAGAAAACAACTTCCAATCGTGATCAAGTTGGCCACGTAAAAGTTTCACAATAAAATATTTTCGATTTTAAAGTGTATGACAATAAAGCTACAATAATTGGATACCATCTTTACTAACTGAAATTTTAAGTAAGCTATACTTTCCAAGTAACTTCCCCCGTCAAACATAGAGTCAACATTTGACCCCTCCTCCCAAAAGTTTGAAATTTCTTACTGCCATGACACTTCCAACAAATATGCCACAAATTTTCACTCTATATATAAATCTATAAACCATCTCATCCACACAAAAACCACAAACTCCATTTAACCCAACATGTCTTATAAGGAAGATCCACAATCACCTTTACAACCACCAACATATGGAAATCTAATCACGATCCTCAGCATAGATGGCGGTGGGGTACGAGGAATCATTCCGAGCGTGATCCTTGGTTTTCTCGAACAAGAACTACAAGTACAAATTAATTACGAGTATGGTTAGATACTTAGATACAATTTTTTTGTTTCATTCTGCAAGTATCAGTTTAAAGACTTCATGAAACCTGACAGAGATTAGATGGGGAGAATGCAAGACTTGCGGACTAATTTGATGTAATTGCCAGGACAAGCACTGGCGGTCTTGTGACGGCTATGTTAACCGCTCCGAATGAAGAGGGTCGTCCGATTTTTGTAGCTAAGGATGTTAAAAGTTTTTATCTTAAACATTGTCCTAAAATCTTCCCACACGATGGGTATGCATAATTAGTCAATTTGTGACAACTTCGAGTCTTCACTAATTGTATTATTTAATGTCTTGATTAATCTTATTCTTTTGCACAACGTGTAGCAATCCATTGGCTCCAGCTGCAAAAGCGATAAAAGCTTTATCGGGACCACAATACAATGGCGAACATTTGCACAATATTATACAAGAAAAACGACTACATGAAACATTAACAAATATTGTGATTCCGACATTTGACATCAGCCAACGATCTTCTCAAGCTACCAGGTATATATCATTCTATTGCACCTAACAAACATAGCCAGCAATAAATCTCACTCAAAGAGTAAGGTCTAGGAAGGGTGAGATGAGGGCAAACCTTACCTCTATCCCAAGGGGTAGAGATGCTGCATCCAGAGAGACCCCCGACTTGAAAGAAATACAAAACATGCATGCAATAAATAACAAATATTCAGTATCAAAAGCATATATAAGAACACGACATAGAAGTTCGTACCATAGAGAACAACAGACATAATAGTCCCTAAATCTAAAGTCGTGAGGCATACATACAGCATATAAGAACTACATATGCCAAGAAACAAGTAGTCATAACAGATACAAGAATAATATGGTAAGAATAAAAAGACATACAAAACTGTGTCACGAGCATATAGAAAGACCACTATAACATACCCATCCCTAAGGCTATAGATAAGACTAAAGGAACCGTAAGACTAGAGGCCTATCTGCAACTAAGGCAAACCTACCACCTACACTAAAGGCGACCTAAACGAAGCTTAAGTGAACTAGCAGTCAATTGACGCAACTTCCCAAAGGCACAGCCTATACTCGTCCCTAGATTCCCTAACCTTTATTCGACGTCTTCACAAACCCCTATCACTGATTATGTCCTCAGAAAGGTGCAAGTTTATCAAATCCTGCCGAACCCCTATCACTAGAACCCCTTTATTCTATTGCACCTAAACTCGTCAAGTTTTCATGCCAAAAATATCATAATTGAAACGAATGAAAAGTTGTTTTTATTAGAGAATATAGCAGTTAGGGTTTATTGTAATTATCTTCATTGTACTTGTATAAATAGTTGATAAATAATACACAATATCAGAGGTTTTATTATTCTTTAATTTTTCAAAAAAAAATTCTCATGAAACATGTGATGTGAAGTAATATTTGTGTATATGTTTGATTAGTTAAAGAAGAAGCAGAGCCTTAATGCCAAGTTACCTGATATATGCATTGGAACGTCGGCAGCACCAACTTATCTTCTTTCCTATTCGTTCCAAACCGAAGATTCCGAAGAAAAACTACTTAAAGAATTCAATCTTATCGATGGTGGAGTGGCCGCCAACAATCCGGTATATATGCCTTATATCCTGATGTTGTGATACAATATAGAACTTCAAGATAATCTTGATCACACGAGCATATCATATGGAAGTTTTAGTTCTCGCGTGTAGCTTCTTGAATGTTTCACATGAAAGTATACATCATCATACACGTCATGAAAGTTGTAATAAAATTATGTAATGAACAATTTAAAACATAAAATGTGTTTAATTGAATAACTAATCTATGTGGTTTATATCCTTTTGTAGACTTTGGTGGCACTAAGTGAAGTAACTAAAGAGATAACCTCCGGAAGCCCCAACTTTTTCCCAATAAAGCCAATGGACTATGACCGGTTTCTGGTTTTGTCATTGGGGACGGGATCTCCGAAATTTCAAGAGAAGTATGATGCTATGAAGTCGTCTAGTTGGGATGTTTTAGGTTGGTTGGCTGGTGGTGGCTCGACACCGTTGGTGGATGTTTTTACTCAGGCTAGTGATGATATGGTTTACTACCATATCTCTACCGTCTTCCATCCAAGCCCTTCATTCACAAGAAAATTATCTTCGAATACAGGTATTTTTTAATTTTCTGTCTAATAATAATATACTCAAACTTGTTCAAATTATGCTAATGTAAAGGTAAAAGATCAGCCTAAATCAATATATATTGTCTGATTCTAAAACATTCTTTCTACACTTACATCAAAGGAGTTATTGGCTTGTAGGCTACAAGTTGTAGCTACATACATAGTATTCACAGATGCTCCTAAACGACTTCGTTTTAGGAACTGTGCATAAGAAACACAACATTTGTTTTTGTCATACTCCTTTTTAATAAACCGATGATCTATTATTTGATTATATGCAAGCACAATAAACCAAATAAAATTTCGTACATCATGCCAAATTTAAAATTCATATAAATAAAATAAAATTAGACACTAAATAAACGTGGGAGCCGATGGCCTCTTGGCCTTTATCCTCATCAAAGTGGTGTAAGTTCAAATATATAAAGTAAGTAATATGTGGATTTTAGGAGTAGATTATAAAGGGTTGTGTGTTTGTCGTTCAAAAAATAAAATAAACGTGTGAATTAATGACAACCATGATTCTTACTTTTTACAATTAAAAAAAGAAACCAAATAACGGATAAAATATAAGAAAAATCTTCAAAGTCAAAATCGAGCTCCATGAAGTTACATCCGTTTTAAGCTGTCAACAATTTGTCAGACAAACAATTTGTACAGGTTATCAACACCATTTGTCCTTATGTTATGGATGTTGCAACTCTAAGCGAATCAAAAGTTATATATGCTTATTATCTTCCTTTTTTCATTATGTAATTGGTACAATATTAAATATTGTCACTTGCAGGATGACACTTTAAGTGGAGACTTAGTTTTCATGGATTTGACACCCGAAGAAAACTTACAAAATCTAGTGAACGTGGGAGAGAAGTTGTTAAAAAAACCAGTGACCAGAGTTAATTTTGGCACGGGCATATGTGAACCTTATCATCACACTACCAACGATATGGCTTTAAAAAAGTATATTTATTTTTTCTTCAAATTAACATACTTATCTTAAAACAACAAGTATTTATGTATTTAATCACTATAGGTTTGCTACAATACTCCACAAGGAGAAGAATGTCCGAGAACTTAGATCGCCAAGTACTAAAAGAGGACGGGTTAATCAAGGAAAGCCGATCCAAGTTCCAACTACACTTTCACAAACAATGCCCCGACACTCAAATACAATTCACCACTCTCTTCCAGATTTACACGAGCTCAACCCCAACTAAGATATAATCGTACAAGGAGAATTGATATCGGTAGTGTTTTGCAAAAAACAACCTTTAGGGTAAATAATTGATATGAGATTCGGGCTTAATACATAAGCACCGAGTCTTAGCTACTAGATTGATGTAATAGGTGTGTACTTTAGATATGTGATCTTTACGGTTTGCTTAAGCATTTGTTAATTCTTATATTCTTAGTCATGTTTTTATATTTTAGTTATAAAATGTAATGTATTTTTTAAATAATTATAATTGAGAAGACCTCTTTAATGCGTTAAAAATAAACCTAAGATTGAATGTTCTTGATATCTTATGATATGTTTTTCCATAATGAAATATATTGTCAAACTACACTATAACTTTTGTGTTACATGGATAGTAAATTCCTTTTGCATATAATTCAATATATTCTATGATAATGTGTAAAAACGTTAAATTCAATTTAGATATGGTGAAAAAACGTTAAATTAAATTTAGATCTTGGTTTTCGAACTCATATAGAGGTCGTTCAATGTGATCAATGACTTTGGTATTTATGAACGTCGTGCCCCACGGTTTACGCCGTCGACGGGGTGTGACAGGCGGTTTAACTATTATCCTAAATAATGACAACAACCACAAACATATATAAAACAAATAAATCGAGCCACTAGGAATGTTGTTCGGTTTCGTTCGAGCCATCAAACGAAAACCGAACCGGTCTAAGGGACAAACAAAAATCAACCATTCTTTTTATCTCCCACTTAGTCCAAGATCTCCATCTTTGTGTCCCGGTCGTCTCCGTCTTCGGTCTTCAAATCTTCGTCTCGTTCGGTTTACAACTTATTTATATTTACAATAATTAATAAACAAAATAAACCTGACTATTACATCGGGTTCCAAATAACCCGTAAAAAATACAAATATAATAAAAACCAAAATACACAACCATGAGAAACTAGTGCTCGATTTAATAACATAATCATCCATAAACGAAAAAGGCTCGATCTTTTTGTGAAACAAAAGTTCTGACAAATAAAACATAAGATCGAATAATAGCAATTATGTCTAAACGCGCTTAAAGGTGGCTCTGAAACCACTGTTGGGAATCCATGTACCTGTTTTAACTTTTAGAACAATTTAATTAATTAACAAATCAGATTTGCATAATGGAAGCGAGTGTACATGTTAACGGTTCTAAACTGTGTTAGGACATGTTTTGTAACTGTAGCTAAAATTATATGTTGTGTATGTAGCGAATCTAGCAAGTTCGCCTAAGGGAATGTTTAGGCGAACTTTCTAAGTTCGCTTAAGAAGTTCTAGGCGAACTTGCTAAGTTCACCTACAAGAACTCACCTCCCTATAAATAGAACATGAAGTGTTCATTTGTGGGTAAGCATGATAGAACAGAGATAGAGAGGTTCTCTGTGAGAGGTGAGTCACCACCCCTTGGTAGAGCTCACATACGGGTTGGACATTGAGCTTAAACGAGAGATGTACACTCCTTCGGTTGTAATATGTGATGACGAGTTCATTATTGATTATAAGATCGTTTCGGTTACATCTATATCTTCTGTGTTCATGATTGGTTTGACTCGCTTCGTGCTTCCGTCTCTACGTAGAATCTAGAGTAACGAGTTTATCTTCGACGTCTTACGTGTTCGGATACGCCACATGGACTTTCAAACCGGAATCTCGTTAGTGATCCGATTACACGCGTATAAACAATAAATATTAAATCAACCATAGCAGGTAAAATTTTATACCTTTGACGATTCACGAAAGATCTACTTTTCGGAACAACAAGCGTCTCGCTAGTTACTCGATCACGAAACCAGCAAACAACAAGAACCATCACAAGTTTGCGCTAATAGCCGGCGACGGCAGCGAAGGCGGTGGCCAACAGTAGCGTATGGCGACTAAGAGGTGGCCGACGAGGAACGACAGACGCAATGGGGGAGGGCCGGTTGGCTCGGTTTCTTGCTCAAGGAGGTGGAGGCAAAAAAGATAGATTAGGGTTTTAGATGAAGTTTATATTTATAACAGTTATAATTACAAACCACATCCTTAGGAATTCACACTTAATTTCCTTGGCAATTAACTCTTAATTACTTTCAATTCTCGCGCTTTACTAATTACAAATAACTAGTAAATCTAAACTGACTAACGTTTAACTCTTAAACGTTTAAACCTTTCATCTTTTATTTATTTCTCTAAATAATTAATTACTGAGTTAACCGTTTAAATATTTCTCTAAATATTTGTCCATAGAATTAAAATTCTGCATTTCATGAACTATAATGTTTACGAGTAAACATTATTAATTGCTCGTTGTCCAAAGTGTAACTTTTTGGATCGTACCTCGATAGCAACGTTGATATTGTCAATGATCGGACATCTAATATGCAATAAGTTTTTCGGTATATTTTGTCTTTCTAATGTAAGCGAAACTACTAGGTTCGCTTGAGTATCTTCAAGCGAAACTAGTAGTTAAGCGAAACTAATTGATGTGTTCCAGGCATGGAATCAAAAGTCGCTAGGCGCTCCCTAGTCGGAGTCGGGAGTACTCGAGAAAAACCCGGCCTATGCGGAGAGTACTCGGGGAGTATTCGGGCTAGGCCTAGAGTACTCAGGCCTTGACAACCTATCTTGAAGCGATACTCGGGGAGTACTCGGCCTCGGAGACCTTGTTTTACAACATTGGTTTCAGGCGAAACTAACATGTTTGTTTAGTTTGATTTTCTGTTTCTTATATATAGTGCAGGTATAGTCATTTGTAAGGTTACACGTTTGAACAGAACAGAGAACTCTTGTACTTGCTTATATTTGAGTGAAATTGAAAGCGTTTATATTTACCGATTGTGTTGTTGACACGTTTCTAGTTCTTGCATTGCGTATTGCACACAAGCACTACACACTCGGATTCCGCATGCGTGTTTGGTGTTAAATGATTCGGATTCTATGATCCTATAAAGACCCCATATTATGTAAATCACACACTTCATTCTGATCCGAATGGTGAAGATGTAGATTCTCATCTGCTTCGAGCGATGGTCGGTTCACTAATGTATCTTACAATTTCGAGGCCAGACATAATGTTCGCTGTATGTTTGTGCTCAAGATTTCAATCACAACCAAAGGAATCACATCTGAAGGCAGTTAAAATAATCTTTCGGTACTTGAAAGGGAAACCTAAACTGGGTTTGTGGTATCCTACCCAAAATGATCTTACTTTTACTAATTCTGATTTTGGTGGTTGTACATTGGATAGGAAATTGACTTCAGGTGGATGCCAGATGCTAGAGAGTAGGCTTGTCTCTTGGCAATGCAAAAAGCAAACCACACAGTAGCAATCTCAACATACGAGGAAGAATATGTTGCTGCATCAAGTTGTTGTTCACAAGTCTTGTGGATACAACAACAATGGGGAGATTATGGTTTAAACTTCACTTACACTCCGGTATTCATTGATAACAATGCAACAATGTCGATCACAAACAATCATGTTATGCACTCTAAAACGAAACACATTGAAATTCGACATCATTTCATATGAGATTGTGATGAGAAAAAGTTGATTGAGTTGGTAAAAGTTGATTCCCTTGAAAACTTTACAAACTTGTTCACGAAAGCTACAAATACAACATGCAAACCTAATTTAGAGTGGGTACGGGTCATTTTGACCCATATATATAAATGTCCCTTGTTATATACTTTGAATCGCAAGATAATAACAAAATCTATACTTCCCCAGTCATTTTGCGCCATAGCGTTAACCCGTGTGCAATGAAAAGTCTGCATACGTCTCCAACCATCAATAAGGTTGGCGCTTCCACTTTCTTGCACCTATAAGCAACAAAAAAAATATTACTAATATTTGACTAAATTATGAATACATTTTAGATAATAGTAACAACTTTTCTTACCTCCTCGTATCGTCGTTGAGTAAATGACATGCTCCCACTAGTATTGACATAAGGTTGTTTAGCTTGGTTTGCAGAATTTTGGAGCGAGCATGCCCTATACCTGGGATTTAGAAACAATTTTTTGATAAGTGATTTCCAATGGCCGGAACAGATTCACTCATGAGGATGTGCCTTTGCTTCTTCCACATCCTCGTAACCGCCGTCCACTTCAAAATGTTTCTTTAAACTTGTTTTTCGGACATGATATCGTCGGGCACAATCATCATGGATGCCCGCTGATATTGTTGGCCACTTTGGTGTGTTACTCCAGCTATCAAGATCAAAGTGATTCTGCAAAAAACAAGTAATTAGAAAACATTTAGTAGTTATGAAATTATAGAAAAAAATTACAACTTATACTTACATGAAGATTGCGAAATATGACGTTTTGTTCCTCCTTAACTTTCTCACAACTTGGATAGTGTGTTGGGATTTTCTCAAAAGCACTTGAGATTTGTCGGACAAAGTATCGGCCGTTCTCCGCCACAAACTTATATGTATCCTCCGATGGATCAAGTTCCAAGGGTAGTGGCTTGTAGCCATTCTGACGGTAACTCTCTAGCATTCCTAGGTTTCTACCACGGCCATGTAGTTTCTTCGGTTGCGCTATATTGATACATGAAACTGAAAAATTAGCAAACTAAAAATATATCAAATATAAAAACAAGTATTTAACTAAAACAAGTAACTTACAAGACTCGCAATCTGTAGGTAGCCTACGAGAATGCCTGTGGGGATCTCCACCCCCACCGTCGCCACCGTGTGAACGAGTGTACGTCATCATATATACCTACATACATTTGAAGTCAATCACAATCATCAATAATATAAGTGACTACGTACATTAAAAGCCAATCAGGATCACCACAAATGAGTGGCTACATACATTATAAGTCAATCAGAATCCTCACTAATATCATCGTTTTCGTCCTCATCCGAAGTGCATGTGCCTTCATCTTCTGCATCATCATCCACAATCTAGGGGTTAAGACTTGAGTCACCACCTTCACCTAAAACCGACACCATGAGCAAGTAGCGTAGGTCGATAAATATACTACCATGACATGATTGAGTGTCATGTACGACTGGTACAACACTGGTACTTTGGATCCTCTTTAACACCACTTTCAAGGTCTGAGTTGACAACCAAGTTATAATCAGATGATCGAGTGTCATGCAATACATCTATCTCGTTAACAACACTTGTATCCTTCCAAAGTTTTCAATGCTGAACGTCTTCTACAACCTTCCACTTGCCGGCGGGGCGAGAAAGATCTTGGAGATAGAACGCCTATTTAGCTTGTGTGGCTAAAATGTACTGTTGTGCATCATACCATTCGCAACCAACATAACTTTGATGGCTGGCATCGATAATACTGAGATTGTCTTGTTAATTATCCGTCCATTACCCAACGTATTGAACCATTTACAAAGAAAGACTACAATCGAGTAATTACTTAAATATTTCAACTGTATGATATTCTCAAGTTCACCATAATATGGTGTTTCATCTTCTCGGAATGAAATAACACCACTGTTTTGGGTAGTGCGTTTGAGATCACGACTATGTACCACAAATCTAACACAATTAACAATGCAAGCAGTGTAAGAATATGCACTCAACGGACCATGTGCCAATGCCATGAGTTCGTCGGTATAGTCGATAGACGTGTTTACCTTAGAATTGATCCATGGTGAAAATTCAGTTTCTACTTTTTTTTTCAGGAAACTCGGATTTAAATTCCATGTACGATGCATAGAAAAGATGTTGAAATTATTTCTTTATTAAAAGCTAAAATGAGAATAATTTTTTTTGAAAAACTTACGATAAGTAGCTTTTAATTTCAACGCAATTGTCCAGTACAAACCATCCTAATGAATTTTTGGAATTTTCACAAGTGAGTGATTTTCTTTGCCGACATTGGCCGACATTATGATGAAAAGACAGAGTACTGCCTCTTTGGAATGCCAACATCTTCATTTCTATCAGGTAGATTAAATTTGGTTTGTACATACTCAAGATACATAGAGCAAAATGTCAATACTTCTTCTACAACATAACCCCTCTGCTATTGAGCCTTCGGGCCTGGCCCTTGTTTCTGACATATGCTTTCAGCTTTTTCATGTATCTTTCAAAAGGATACATCCATCTCATATATTAAGGCCCACCAAGAATAGTTTCTTCAGGTAGATGAAGAACTACGTGAACCATTATGTCAAAAAATGCTAGCGGATATATCAATTCCAAATTGCATAGTATCTTTACCAAGCTATCATGTGCTTCTTGCATGTCTTTCACATATATTGATCATGCACATATTTTTTAAAGAATGTACAAAGGTCTCTAATTGCATTTTTAACATTCGCAAGTAGACCTATTCGGATCCCTATTGGTAGCAATCGCTGCATAAGAATATGATTATCATGAGACTTAAACCCAGTTATATTTGAATCAACCACCTTATTTTTAAAGTCGGATGCAAAGGCATCGAGTAGTTTCACTTCTTTAATGAACTTACAAAAACGTTCTCGATCACTGGGTTTGAAAGAGTAATGGGCATGCGGTTTGATGACCGTTTTTGTTTTTCGTTGTTAGCTATAGATTTTCTAGAATGCCTAAAATTTCCAAGTCTTTTCTTGCTTTGGGTGTGTATTCTGATTTGTCGTTCATTAGCAAAGTACCCAACACGCTCTCTCACACACATTTTTCTCCACATCCATAACATCAAGATTGCGTTTTAGTTCGAGAGAAGACCAATATTCCATCTCGAAGAAGATACTCTGTTTGGTCTAGTTCAACTCTAGTTCAGCACGATTTTTTTTCACACCTCCATGCTTAGGATGTTTCCCGGGAACACAATAGGGGAGGGTTTTTAGTTGTTCTAATATCCGTGCGTTCGTCAATTTTATAGGAAGCTTTCTTTCTCTTTCTTGTCATTGAATAACATACTATCTCTCATTTTATTATTGGAAGACAAGAATCGTCTCTGACTAACATAAGAAAAGTTACTCGTAGCACGGTACGAGGGTGTGTCTTCATTACAAGTAGGGCATGCTAAATAACCTTGACCACTCTATCAAGACAAGCTGCTACGAACAGGATAATCATTGATAGCCCATAATAGTGTCACATGCATCTTGAATATAGTTTTGGTTGATGCATCTCTCATTTATACTTCTTTCTCCCATAACATTTTCAACTCATCCACTAAAGGCCTTAAGAAAACATCAATTAGCAAAGTTAACATGAGAGAAGTCTCTTTCATACACAACCACGGAGGTGTATTTACGTTGTCAACACTACCACCCATATGTTGTAAGCACTAAATAATGTCATTTAGTGGCATACATTTTTAATGACACTTCAATTTTGTGCCATTATTTTAGATTTTTAGTGGTAGTTCAGTGTACCATTTTTATTTCACGCATCCTTTTAGCCTCTTCCCAAATTTTAACCCTAAAAGTTTCCCTCCCCTCCAAAAACTTCCCTCGCTCCACAATATGATTTATGGTCTCAATTTGAAGGAAGTTCATTCACTCTAATAGTTTCAATCCAGCGACTGCTTCCGGTGAAGAATCTTCCACGTAATCGCGCAACTAATAACGTTGTTCACCGTCGTTGCCAACGACGACCTCCGCTCCCAAATTCTGTTCAAGCGGTTCTGAAGTGGTGGAATCCTTGTCGACCGGAGCACGATCAGATACTGTTATGCATCGATTCGACGGGAATCTCATAGCCGTCGTTGAGCACATACGAATTTCGATCTATTTGGTATTCATTCTCTAAATTTTAGGGTTTTATTGTTTGAATTGGTTCTTATACTTCTATGCGAATAAGAACTGCCAGGTTTAGGGCTTGCTAGATTGTATTGGAGGTATCTGTTTCTGTTATGCTGATAGCTCTCAAATTATGCTAGTTACTTGTGGTGCTTATTATTTTTGTTGTCGATGCTTTGAAATTGAATGAAACTACTTGTTGTGTGACTAATTTAGAAGACCTTAACGACTACCTTGCTATGATGTACTATAGAAGCATGTTTTAGTAACTATAGATTAAATTCTATGTATCGGTGTACTAGGCTAGTACGCAGGAGGGTGTTCTTACGTACTTAGCTTGTTCACCAGTTGGTCCTGTGTACTTAGTATGTACTCAAGGCTTTTGCCTTGCGTACTTCACAAGTACGTAAGGCTTTTGATATCGTTTAGTCACACAACCCACACCCAAAAGCCTAAAAACACCACCCCCACCACCCAAAAACCTAAATCCCCCCACCCCCCCAAAAACCTAAAACCACCCCCACCCACCAAAAAAAAAACCTAAACCATAAAATCTAAACCCTAAAAGCTAAACCCTAAGGCTAAACCATAAGGCTAAAACCCTAAAATTCAAACGTAAAATCTAAACCATAAAAGCTAAACCCAAAAAGCTAAGATGGTAGAGTTCGACGAGACGGTTCCAACGCCGCTGAATATAGCTCAATCGGAGTTCGTTTGATATCGTTTCTTACGGTTATTTGTCATTTCTTAGATTTATTAGCGAAAAACTATGTATTATTTGATCCTCCCCCTATATATATATACAACAACTTTAAAAATTAATCAAAATAAGTTTGAACATGAATATTGATTTTTAAAGTTGTTGTGTATATATATATGTTAATGATCTTAAGTTGTTAGGGTTTGTTTACTTTGATAGTGGTTATTGGCCGGTTGTAATATCATTCTTTCAGTAGCTAAAAGTCAGCAAGGCATAGAGATTGATCCTACATGTCTAATTTAGTTTCATTAACTATGTCCAACCAGCAACTAAAGTGGAAAAACAGACGGGTCGATTGGGTTTGGTTCAGAGCTTTAAATTTTAAACATACAAGTAGTGTGTAAATATATGATTAAAAAATATGTATCTGAATAGTAATATAACTTTTGAATAAAATAATTAAACGGTTTAATGTATTAAAATAATACTTTGGACGACTTTCAACCCTTTTGATCTATTTGACCCGTCTTGTAACTAGCTAACCTTTTTTTGTTGAACCAAATAAAGATTAAGCATGACCTGAACCAAGTAAATATCTAATATCTAAATCTTGATCACATTGAAAACATGTATTCTGGATAGCCACATAAAGGATCAGACATTTGTTGTTGATTAATATACCTGACTATTTTATTCCCTGCCCCAAAAAAACTGGCCATTTGTTTTTTTTTTCCCGGCAATTAGTTGCTTTAGCATAGAAATTAAATAAATTTTATTCTGTTTTCATGCAAAAATATTAATTACTACATTTGAAGGATAAGTATGTTAAGAGTTTACTTGTTATCTATTAATGTTAGTTAAGGGAACCTATATGAATTACGTAAAACTCATGGGTATGTACCAATAACTCAATACAATGCTTTGAAAGAAAAGACTCAGGTTTGATTGCTATGCTTATTTGGATTCAATTGTTTTATGCATAAGATGATGGCATTTGAATTACTTTCCATTTGTTGATTTTGGTAAGCTTTCAATCAGATCATCTCAAGCAGATGTAATGGAATGTAGCATTAAACCAACTTTTATGGACACATGTTTGGTAGAGTAAGTACTTCCATTTTTCTTGTTAACTAAAATTGGAAATTATCATAAGTGTTGATCATTTCTTCGTTCACTTCATTTTAAGTTATTGTAATCAAGTTTTGGTGATTACTAAGCTCATTGAATTCTACATGTAGGTTCATATACGGGAACTTGAAGAAGTAAAGCTTTTGGAGAATCTTTCTCACCCAAACATTGTTGTAAGTCTAATCTCATTGAGCTGTTAGGAAATGGAGGTTATTTTCTAAACTAATGTGCAGAACAATCCACGAAAGAGTAAACCCGTTTAGTAAAGGTGCATGCATAAATTTATACAACTTTTGCTTTGCAAGAACAAGCATATTTGCCTTTATACAACTTTTAATCTTCTTTTCTGTTAGTATATTTCAAGTTTATACAAAGATGAGTGTCTTATGAAGTCCTACAATGGAGACCCAATTGAGCTTCTAAGGTATCTGTCATGGAGGCACTTTTGAAGGTTGGACTGGTAAAGTTGCATGGTGGTCAAAGTATCAAGCAATTCTTGTCATCAAACAACAATACAACTAAAGGTCAGTATATGCTAATTAGTTGGATCGAAATTGTTAATAAATTATTGCTTTCTTTCTATTCGATAATTTTGTAAATGAATGTAATGTATTTTTCTTATTCCGATAATAATTATCATCACGTGTGGCATTTCCATCTGATGGATCCGTGGCGAAGAATACTTCAACGGGTCAACTTTTCCTCATAGCTTTGAGGTGAATGTCTTCAAACTTAATATATATATATATATATATCTAATTTCAACTACATATAGTATTTATATTCGTTATGATGTGGAGTTTCTACTTTAATTTGCTTGACCATTTTACTTGCATGCTTACCGTTTCTATTCAGGAACTTATCATAGGCCTATGTGATGAGACACACATTACTGAGCTGAAAATCAAGGTAGGCTCCTATATTAGTAATCTCATTTCCTGTTTCTAAATTTGAGATTAATATGAAAAATGTTTGTTTTGTTATAGATTGGGGGGATTTGAAATGCATGTCAAAAGAAGCATCAAATCTGTAGAAGCCGTCATGCCTCGTTCGTTGGTAGCAAAAACTAGTACTTTTAGGAAATGGATATTATTAACCTCGTTATTATGGTCTTGTAATTGTATTTAGTAGGATGTTGGTTGTTCTGGTATAGAAAGAATACATTTATTTTTAATGAAATGCATTTTCAATTTAAAAAATATTGTTTTACTCGTCTACTTATGTTTTTAATTTATTACAAATTGTTTATATATATATATATATATATATATATGTGTGTGTGTGTGTGTGTGTTCTCCTACCAACGGATATAGATGAAGAATATAGATTTTTGTGGCAAAAATTATGTGTCACTAAAAGTAGTATTGATATTAAACTAGAAATAGTTTTTACCGACACAAAATTTGTGCCACAAAAAGCCTTTTTTAATTTAGTGGCAAAAAAAAGTGCCACTAAAATTCAAAAAGTTTGTAGTGGCAGACCAAAAAAGTGTCACTAAAAGGCTTTAGTGTTAGCGCTTCTAGTGGCACTTTTTGTGTGTGCCGCTCACTCCTAAAGGGGACTTTAGTGGCACCTTTTTGGTTTTTTGTGGCACTTTTTGTATGCCACTAAATGACTTTTTTTGTAATGAAGAGGTTCCTGGATTCTTCAGCAAATTTAGGATACCTCATATCAAAATCTTGCCATTGCGCCCATCAACCGGATGACGCATCATAGAATCTGTTGAGCGTTCTGTTTTATGCCATGTCATATCTTTTGCCGTGAATCTAGAACTATATATCCGTCGAAGTCGAGAAGTTAAAGGAAAGTAACGCACCACTCTACATGACACTTTCTTGCCACTTGTGTTTGAGTTAACCCATCTGCTCTCGTTACAAACTGGACAATTTTCTTTTGACTCATTCTCCATCCAAAATAGAGCGCAGTCATTGATGCAAGGATGGATAGATTGATATCCTAACCCAATCTTTCTTAGCTTCATATTGAGAGGCTGGAATGTGATTCTCTTTTGGGTGTGCAACTCTTAAAAGCTCTAAAAGTTGGTCAAACGAAGTATCCGTCCACTTGTTGATAACTTTAATATGCATTAATTTTGCTAAAAAGTTTAGGGAAGACATCGAACTACAACCGGGGTATAACTTGGTACAGAGCTCTTCAAACAACGCATCAAATTTCGGGTCTAAACCAGCTCCACTTCCATGTTCATCTATATTTTCTTCATGTGTATTTTGCTTCGCCATAACATCATCAAGTACATAAACATCTCATGATCTGTTGCTGCAACACTTGTTTGTGAAGCCCAAAGTGTGTCTACATCCGAAGCATTAGCATATTCCTCACCGTGATAAAACCATATGTCATATGCTTGTAGTAACCCATGAACACGTACGTGTGAATAAACCAAAGTCAGAATTTTCCGATAAGAGTTGGCACATTTTTTACACGGGCAATAAATATTGCCATCATCGTCATGATAGTTTTTGGCATTGTTTATAAAATTTTGAAGACCTTTATGAAATATGGATGCTTACGATCTGGCAGTGTAATCCAACTCTTATCAATTGTCATAACTGTTTTTATTAATTGATAGCATATCAGACAGAATATCTAAAGTTGGTGGATCCTAACCCACTTTTTGAATATTTTATCTCATATGTATACATTTTAACGAGTTGACTATTCAAGAATAAATCAACAACATTTCCCATTAACCCCCAAGTAAGCGTATAAAACACAAACTCGAAGAGCAGAAGAAATAACTACCAATTAACTCTTGAATAGTTAACCCGTTAAATGTAATCATATCCTAAATGAGATAAGGTATTCAAAAAGTAGTCCCAAATGGAGACAATCCAAAATTTATCTCTATTAGATAAATTTTGGACTGATGTTTTCTAAAAGGTATCCAAAATTTATCTCTCTTAGTAATTCGAACACGAACCGTTTGTTTTTATTTTATTTTTCAAAAAATATACTTTATAGAATAAATTAAATTGGTTAGATATCTTATACTAAGTTAATAAAACACTTTCGAGGCAAACGGATCGTGTTCGAGTTCGATATACTAAAAAAGAGTTACATAATAGCAACAATTTTTGGTTTAGTAGAAAAGTGTTACCTTATTGATAGGGTCAAAGTCGAAATGCAAGAGAAAGCTAAACAAGAAATCATACGTATTCGTTACAAAAGTATTAGATGTAAATAATCATACAAATATAAAAAATCAAAACGGTGAAACGGTTCGTGTTCGAATTACTAAGATATATACGTACATGCATTTTCCCCAATTTTTATCAAAGAAACAAACATATATATATATATATATATATATATATATATATATTCTTTTATGTCTATACAAACCTATACATATATACATATATATTTTCCCCAAATTTCTTCAAAAAAACAAACATATATATACAAATACATACAAATACCCAAATACATAATACATACAAATATTCGGGTCAAAATGGGTGAAACAGTTCGTGTTCGAATTACTAACAAACATACATACATACATTTTCCTGTATTTTTTCTTCAAATAAACAAACATATATATATTCATACAAACCTATACATTCATATATCCATATACATTTTCCCCAAATTTCTTCAAAAAAACTAACATATATATACATTTATATTTATACAAACCTATACTTACAAACATATCATAACAATTTACATACCAGTTTCACACAAATACCAAACCATATATCTAAACAAGGTTAAATAATAATTAAACCACCAATTTCACAAAATTAAATACATAATATAAAAAATGGGCAAAACCCTAAAAAAATTAATTACACACAAATATATACATATCACCTTAAGTCGTCAATATGCTACGACGAATTGAATATAGATGACTTAAGTCGTCAATATGGTACGACGAATCTGCCAACTTTTCTAGGAGTGACAATTAGTTTATAGCAATACTCTCTTTTCTTAATTCAATCATTATTGAAATAGGCCTATTAAATCTCTCATCGATACTTTTATGTTAGACAGGGTATCATAAAATAGATGTTTCTCCGAAGTATTCAATGTGTAGCATGCAGGCGGAAGCCAAAGACGATTCCCTTTTGCTTGAGTTTGTAATTCAGGCTTAATACCCATCTCCTCAAGATCTTGTCGTGCTTTTAACCCATCATTCGTCTTGTGAGGCAAATTCAACAATGTCCCATAAACACTCTCACACATATTTTTTTCTATATGCATAACATCTAACTGATGACAAACAAGCAACTTCTTCAAATACTCAAGTTCAAAAAAATTGATTTTTTATGCCACAATTTAGCTCTCTCATCGATACTTTCTTTTTTCTTCTTTGACATTTCCTTCTTTGACTTTTTCTTCTTGCCCCATGTATTATCAAACCCCTCCAGATAGTCGTATATTTCTTCACCAGATAATGGTTTATTTATAAAATTGTTCTCTTGTTGATTGTTGAAATCTTTTTTCGTTTTACGAAAAGGATGTTCAAGTGGGAGAAATCTTCTATGCCCAAGGAAGCATACTTTTTTGGACTTTGGCAACCATTGTGAACAACTATTCTCTGAACATATTGGACAAGCATGATAACCTTTGGTAACACACCCCGAAAGATTACCATATGCAGGGAAGTCATTTAAAGTCCAAAGCAATATTGCCTTTAGATTGAAATATTCTTTCTTATAAGCATCAAATGTCTTAACGATAGTTTCCCACAAGAGTTGTAGATCTGCTATCAATGGTGCCAAGTAGACATCAATATTGTTACCAGGTTGGTTTGGCCCTGATATCAATAGAGTCAACATCATGAACTTTCTTGACATACACAAATAAGAGGGTAGATTATATGTTATTAGGATAACCGGCCAACAGCTATGCTTGGAACTTAATGATTTGTGAGGATTGATACCATCAGCGGACAAGGCTAATCTAAGATTCCGATTTTCTTTTCCGAATTCTTTCCACGTGTTGTCAACTAGCTTCCAAGAGGGGGAATTGCGAGGATGAGTTAGCTTACCGTTATTGACCCGATATTGTGCATGCCAAGTTAAGTCATGTACAATTTTGGGTGATGAAAACATTCTTCTAAATCTAGGGATGGGAAGAAAATACCACAAAACTTTTGAAGGGACGTTAATGGTATTCTTCTTCTAACGAGATGTGCCACAAGTTGGACACTGAGAAGCATCCTTATTCATTCCAAAATAGAACACAATCGTTTTTAACATGCATGAATCTTTTCATATTGTAGACCTACTGCTTTTAGCAACTTCTTTGCCTCATATATCAAGCTGGGGATTGTATTAGGAACTGGTAAGATATCTTTTAGGACACCCAACAAAGCATCAAAACTAGCATCCGACCATCCAAATTGACCCTTCAGATGTTGGAATTTCAATAATCCACTAAGTGCATTATACTTTGACCCTACATAAAGTGGCTTATCACATTCTTCAAGAAGTGATTTCAATGAATCAGGTTCTTTCTCTACATATGTGAAGGCATCATGTAGCGTTTCCTTTGTATAATCAAAGTTGGGAGGTCTAGATTTATTAGGGCATCTAGAATCAAGGTTGGGAAGTTTTTCTCCATGGAAAGACCAAACCTTGTAATTTTCATCGAAACCGTGGGCAAACAGATGATAACGCACATTGTCAATTGAGTGGTGACACAAATTGACACAATTTACGCAAGGACATGGAATAACTTCTAGTTTTGGATTATTACTTTGCGCAAACTCTAAAAAGGCCTCCACATCTTCGTCATATGCATTTGATAATCTATCCGACGTAATCCATGATTTATCCATGATGTACCATTTGTTACTAGTTTAAGCATATATAAAACAATCATATAAGAAAGCTAATAAATATGTGCATTTGTTACTACTTTAATCATATAACATAAAACAAAATTAAACATGATGATTAAGCCATTTGAACACAAAGTTTTCTTAATTCCACTACCTAATCATTTAAGTAGGAAATCTAGTGCATGTAGTTATTTCAATATGTTCAAGGGTAATTATACTAGTACATTGTCAAACATAACCATACAAAAGAATAAACATGTAGTTATTTCAATATGTTCAAGGGTAATTATACTACCACAACTAACATAAGTGCAATAACTAGTATAACAAATCTGGCTAACAGCTACTAACTATAAAACAGACCCTTAACATAATATTTTGTTTTATTCAGATTCTTTGGCTGTAAATAAATCTTTTTTGGTTGAATGTACTTAATTCTACTCTAATCATAATTCAAAGTCAGAGTCAAACTAGATTCGACACTTAATTAATCGAATTAAACTCAAGCTTTCTGCTAATGATTTCATGTTCTTTGTGACATTTCTTCAAACAACAGTTCGCCTCAAAATCAATTAATCGCAAAAGCCCTAACACCAAAAATAAACCCTAAATCAAAGTAAACAACAGAGAATACCTGAATGTGAGCGGAGGAGTGTTTGAATCGTCGTCAGGTTCTTTCAAAGCCCTACAACAGTCGCGTATGATGCTCAGGTAAGCTTGCTCGCCCTCTGATGTTATGCCCTACAACAGTCGCGTCAGGTTCCTTTTTTCCCTATGGTGTTGTGACTGGGTTCGTTGGGCTTTAGAAGATGGGAAGGTGGATGAATGTGTTGATGACCTGCTCGGAAAACGCCTGCTCGGAATACTCCTGCTTGGAAATCGCGTAGGTTTTCAGAGGAAATTGAGTTTTTTCCTCTCGGTAATCGCCTGGAGGATGACGTGGTTATATGGTGTGTTCTAGGGTTTTTAGAAGAAGGGCGCACATATATGAGCGGGATATGTGAAATTAAAATATGACAGTTTAGAGATGACACGCGTGTTGAAAATGTGTATTCTGTGTTTTTCTTAATATGACATTGTGTGTCATAGATAGCGTGTCATTAAAGCCCCGTTTCACTAGAATGACACTAAAACGATGACACGCGTTATTGCGTGACACACGTTATTGCGTGCCATCGTTCGCGTGTCATTAAAGGTATATTTTGTAGTAGTGAGGTTTATAAGGAGAGAGATAAACAAGTTTTTTTGAAAACACTAATTTGATATATATATTTTTCTAGCAACATCATTTTAATGAATAAGTTTTCTATTTAATACTTTTTTCAAAAAGAAACTCAATAAAAAGAAATTACTTACCTAACAGTCACAAGTTACCAGGGGCACTGCCAGGAATAGAAACCTATTATTTCCAGGAATAGAAACCCTGCCAACCTAAGTAGAAACCTTAATCAGATTACATAGTACAGATTTCTAGATTTCCTAAATCATCGAAGATTAAATTAGCATAGATTACCTCTCTCATATATATACTTCTTTTTCGTGTAAAAAAAATATAGATCACATTTCTCATCTATTTATAAACTATGCTCCAGCATCAAAGACATTTACCTCATAAACAATATATGTAAGACTAAAATAAAAAATTACAAAATAAATTCGTCAATATAACATGACATGTTAAAAGAAAATGTTTAGTCGATGAAATCTAATTAATTGATATCTTGGAGATCAAGAACCACCATCACCAACATCATCCAAGGTAAACTTTACCTTAGACTTATCAGCCCTTGACCTCTGCAATATGTAACACTATAGTACATAGAAAAATTTTTAGACAGCTTTTTAGCCAAAACTGTATGGCCGACTATGTTGAATCAATTTCATTTCGGTTAGGCTATCCTACATGTCGTACCCCCTCCCCCTTACCAAAATAAATTTTAAACTTGTCAATTTCCTTCATTTGAAAAATCATTATTTATAAGACAGTTCTTTTTAAGTTTAAAAGCACTCTCTATAACATAAAACATATACCCCTCCCCTATGCTACTTGTCAGCCCCCCCCCCCCCCCACCCTCAAAAAATATCTTTTAAACTTTTCATTTTATCTCATTCGAAAAATCATTATTTATAAAACACTTCATTTAAGTTTAAAAGCATTTTCTATAACGTAAAACGTATACCCCTCACCCCTCCTACTTGTTGGCCCCCCCTCCCCGAAAAAATAACTTTTAAACTTGTCATTTTACCATATTTGAAAAATCATTATTTCTAAAACAGGTCTTTTAAATTTAAAATCACTTTCTATAACATAAAACGTATGCCCCCACCCCTCCTACACCGTTCTTTTTAGGTTAAAAGCACTTTCTAAAACATAAAACGTATACCCCTCCCCGCACGTACTTGTCGTACTCCCCTCTCCCGAAAAAATAACTTTTAAACTTGTAATTTTATCTTATTCGAAAAATCATTATTTCTAAAGCCGTTGTTTTAAGATTATAAGCAATTTCTATAACATAAAACGTATACCACTCCCCCCTCCTACTTGTTGTATCCCACATCCTACTTGTTGTTTCCCCCATCCTACTGGTTGTACCCACCCTCACCCATTTTACCCCCTTCGAATAATCATTATTTATAAAACCGATTTTTAAGTTTGAAAGCACTTTCTATAACCCTAACCAGGTTAGGCTATACATACCCCACTCATACTTGTCGTACCCCCCCCCCCCCGCACAACTCCCCACCGCAAGTCTACCACAACCGATAAATAATTAAGACGTATTTAAAAACACTTTTTCTAACTTGTATATTATTTTTTTTTAAACACGTCATTAAAAGGTCATCATATAATGTTTTTAAAAATGTCTTTAAAACTAACGGTCTGATATTTATCATTGACTCAAAAAGATAAACTTAAACAACTAATTAACAAACAATGACTAATTAAAAATACAAAAATAAAAAAAAAATAAAAAAATTTGAATTGTATTTATTTAAAAAAAATAAGGAGTGGCAGCAACAAATAAAAATCAGTCAAAAGTGAGTATGTATAGCATAACCCATTTCATTTTAATATGTTTTCAAACAGATCTCCTCTTAAATTAACTAAAACCAGGCCGGCTGCTATCCACCGATCACGAAGCTACTTCTCGATCTTGGCCGTTGCTTCTCCTTGTTGGTCCCACAACTCCTTGTCATTGTTTAAATCATTTTTTTCCTCAACAACGACCATGTTGAATAATCCAGTTATCTTTCATTATAATATATGCAACGATGAACTCATTCAAGATCTCTCCAATTTTCTCATTGTTGTATATAATTTTAAACTCTTTACAAAAACAAAAAGGAATCAAAATTCATCGGCGAAAAAGATGCCTTCTCAGAATAGAGATCTGGTAAATCAAGACAAGAGTTGAAAGTTAATTCAATTACTAGTAAGAATTATGAGAATGAAAAACAAGCACAACAAGAGCTTTGACCGGATCAACTCGCACGGCCTCCGGTCCTTCTTCATCTTCTGTTCCGCTGGCTGGAGCCGGAGGTTCCGAGTCAGTGGATCACATCGATGACAATCGTCTCCATGCTTGATCTTCACGGGTCGGTTTCTTCCTGTGGAGACTCTTCTTTTTGGTCTTACAATTAAAACAATCTTGATCATGTTCCAGTTTGGTATAGTCAGGTTGTTTTGAGTTTTCCTTCTACAAATTCAAGGAGAAGGGATCGAATAGTTACCTCCGACATGAACAACAGGGAGGTTGCAAGGTCGCATGAATCACACTTGGGTAGTCCAGAAGTGCAGATGGATGGCAGAAGCCTCAACACTTGGGGAGCAGTCGGCTATGGAGCGAGTAATCGGGTAAGACGGTCAACCTTGTATCATTTATTTTCAATTTTTACTTGATTTCCTCTCTGAACTATGTTAGGGTTAAGGATTCAGTTTCTTCTCTTTGAACTAAGTTAAGTTTTAGCAGCTTAAGGATTTAGAGGTCCTTGATCAACCCATAGTTTATCCTCTCTGAACTAAGTTAGGGTTAGTAATCGATCATCAAACTGTTTAAATACAAGGAGATGTATGCTATATATATCACTAAATTCAACAATCCAATCTTGTTATGAAAATATACTAAGCAACAAAGCTCTTGATTGTCCACCAAATTGGGGTTAGGGTTACACTTTGGCTTTAGTGGTGTGAGATGGAGAAAGAAGACATTAAGAACTTGATTTGAGAGAGATGTAAAGAATGACAAAGGGAGATTTTTTTGGGTACATTTATATCAATTGATTTGTATTATTGATCAAATTATCTAAATTCTAGTAGTTCCGGTAAAAAAAAAGTTTGTTTTCATAGTCATCAGAATTATTGTAAGTTATATTGGTTAAATTTTATCTCTATTTCTCATTTTACATATTTAATTTGCTTGTAGACATTTATAATTATTGGTTAAATATATAACAAGGTATAACATATCATCAGAAAAAAGATTATTAGTTAAAGGCTCCCTACCAAAAGACCTTTGTCTCATTGGTATCAATGTGTGTTAAGTTAGAGAGGGGATGTCGATGGTTCAAGTTTCATGGTGGACAATGGTGTTATGCCCAGGATCTTCAATAATACAATGATACTAACGCAAAATTCAAATTTATTTCACAATGAACATAGTATGTTTACAGACTTTGGTATTTATAACCCTAAACTTGAACCATCGTACCCCTTCATATGGCGGTTACTAAGTTTAATTTCTAACACACTAGGACCCTTGACATTTACATATTTACGTACTAAACACTAAACATAATTTTAACCTATATATTTACACAAATGACCCGTTAACTTTTAACCCATATATATGGATTAATGAATTATAATTCAATGTTAGGTTGATGTTAAACAAAAGTTAAGAGGAGAAACAAGGAGAAATTACCGAAAGATAAAAGTCTATTGAATACAGTAAAAACAAGGAGAAATTACCAAAAGATGATGGAAAATATCAGATTTATTAATGAGAAATGATCGTGTTAGAGGTTTGATTTCAGTTTTAAATTGCATTATCTGAATGAGTAATTTAAATGTGATGACTGATGATTTGATTCAAAAGAAGGGAAGATTATTGTGTTCCAATTAAAAGTAATTAGGGTTTCAGATACGGATTTTCCGGACCTCCTTTTTAATTTCTATCTTTTGTTTCTTTTTAATTCTTTCCTTAATTGTCTTCTTAGCATAAAAACCCACCACTCGTTAAAGCGTTTGTCAGAACAGCCGGTAGAAAAACCCTAGTTTCGGTATCAGCTCCTTATCCTCTTCGTCGTCTTCTTCTTCTCATCTGGGTCTCACTAAAAACGGGTTATCAGCTATGTATAAGAGCCTCATCAAACATAGTTTCTACAACGTGAATGGAGAGAACGATGGTAGGTTTAGGAACTTCAAACCTCACAGTCGCCTCATCAAACATAGTTTCTACAACGTGAATGGAGAGAACGATGGTAGGTTTAGGAACATCAAACCTCACAGTCCAGGAAACCACTCCTATAAGTTAGGAGGTAACAAGCTAGCAAATCTTTCAATCCAACCCGGTGTAAAAAAAGTCGGTTATGTCGAGAAATCGAAGGGGAAGTTTGTTTGTTGCTTCAAAGATCATGGAAACTGCAGTGAGTTTTAAATTTGTTGCTTTTACCGTCCCCTAATCCGTGATGAATTGAAGTTAATTTAACAAACTCAATCAGGGAATAACTCTCGTCAATTTCATTCATTATTGTAAAAATAGACAGAGAGATGATTGGTTCTATACGTGTGTGTAAAGAGTCAGGTGAACAAACAGACACAAAAAGCGGTGTCTAACTCTCATTTCGCTGATTGAGGGTGTTTAGGATTTGTTATTGTATGAATTTCTCATTGATATCTCTATCTAAAGCATGTAGGGGAACAATTGATAATCACGTGACAAGAACACGATGTTTTGTTGGGCGGACAACCCAACGACGACGGCATTTTCTTGTTTATTAACACTCAACACTCATCATAAATAATAAAGACTTAATACCGCTATTTATACTAACCATCTTACCTTGACTCCTAATCTAATTCTAATGTTTAGGAATCACAATACTTGGCTTACAAATAAACTCATTTAATCTTCCGAAGTCTTAGGATTTTCCAACATTCACCCCCGAATCCTTAGCTTCGCTTTCGAGATCAATCATCCCCATCATCTTTTGTAACTCTTCGTATTTTAGTTTTGACAATGCTTTGGTAATCATGTCCGCCTTTTGTTCCTCTCCTGGTACATGTTCTACTTGCACTTCTCCCCTTTCGATGCACTCACGAATGAAATGAAACCTTGTGTTTATATGTTTACTTCTACCATGGAATACCGGGTTTCTCATAAGTGTTATTGCCTAGTTGTTGTCTACTCGGAATAATACGGGTCTCTCTTCTTGACATGTTAACTCGCTTAACAACCCATTCAACCATATTGCTTGACACGCCGTAGCCGCGACTGCCCTGAATTCAGCCTCACATGAGGATAAGGCCACAATTTGTTGTTTTTGTGAGTTCCAAGAGATTATTGACTTGCCGAAATAGAACACCATTCCGGTTGTGCTTCTCCCATCCGTATGATCCGTAGCATGGCTACTATCACTATAACCCACCAAGCTTTCTTCTTTATCTCGTTCGTACTTCAAACCATAATGGATAGTTCCTTTTAGATATCGAATAATTTGCTTCACCAATTACATGTGACTCGTTCTTGGTTCTTGCACAAAGTGGCTTGCAAAGCTTACCGAGTAACTCAAATCCGGTCGGGTATGCAAAAAATACCTAAGACTCCCAATCACACGTCGATACTCCATTGCATTCACACATTCATCTTTTCCTTCATTAGCGATCTTTGCTCTTGGTTCAGTAGGGATTTTACTTGAATTACATGATTCCATTCCTACCAACTTGAGTATCTTCATTGCATAACTGGTTTGCTTCAGTAGATGTGGTCCTTTGCTTGGTTCACCTCAATTCCTAAGTAGTATGATAACATGCCAAGATCTTGCATGTCAAACTCTGTTTTCATTTGGCTTTTGAAGCATTCTATATCAGCTGTACTACTTCCCGTTATGATTAAATCGTCGACGTAGACCACGATGATTGTAATAACTCCTTTCAGGTTCCGTATGTAAACTGCTTGTTCATGTGAGCACCTGACTAGACCAAGGCATTTCAAAATGTGATCGAGCTTCTCATTCCAAGCTCATGGAGCTTGTCGTAGGCCATAGAGAGCCTTATGTAATCGGTTGACCATGTGCTCTTTCACGGGAATAACGAATCCCTCCGGTTGATTTACATATACTATCTCCTTCAAGTCTCTATTTTGGAATGCTGACTTAACGTCTAAATGGTACACGAACCACCCCCCGTTTGCTGCAATGGCCAATATAAGACGTATTGTCTCCATCCTAGCAACCAGGGCAAATACATCATCAAAATCTATACCCGGTTGTTGGACGTGCCCTTTAGCGACTAACCTTCCCTTATACTTTGTTATATTTCCTTTAGCATCCCTTTTGATTTTATACACCTAATTCAACCCAATAGCCTTTTGATCTTTTTGTAAGTGTTCCAACTTCCACGTTTTATTTGCTTCAATCGAGCTGATTTTGTTTTTCATTGCTTCCTTCTTGTTTCTATTGGCTTTAGTTTCCTCGTAACAAGCCGGTTCATCGTACACCATCATGCATTCATCTTGCATCATCACATAGTCATTAAACCGTTTTGGTGGGACGACTGAGCAGGTGAAATGTCTCAAGTCTGCAGCATCAGCGGACTCTTCCTCCACTTGTTGAGGGGTATTCATCTTAGTTGGGCTCTCGTTTTGGGTCAGACCTGGGCTTGTGCCTGCTTCACTGTTTTCTTTGGCTGACCCATTCGAGTGAATTTCTTCTTCTGCATATTGTAATGGGTGGCAATAGCCACTTGAGTCTGTTTCTTCTGTAGTGCAATTGTTGGTTAACTCAGGGTTCATCTAAATTATGAAGTCAACCCACCCGATGTCGGTGTCATTTTGAACTGATACGTCACTTTTAGCATAATCGAATGCCATTTTTTCTTTGAATTTTACATCCCTGTTCACATAAATTATATTCTCTTCTGGGACGTATAATCTATAAGCTTCGGTACCGGGTTCACTTCCAAAGTGAACAACTCTTTTGCTTCTATCATCGAGTTTCCTTACATGCTTAGAAGGATTCTTCATGTAAGTCGAGCACCCAAACGCTAGTAAGTGGCTTATGTTTGGTTTTCGTCCCCTCAAGGCTTCATAGGGTGTTACATTCTTTAGTGCTTTTGTGAGTACCCGGTTCAGTAGGTAAACATAGTGCCTCACTGTTTCGCCCCACATACTTTGGGGAAATGACATGGCTTTCATCATACTACGGGTTGAATTCAGAATGGTCATGTTACGCCTCTCTACAACCCCGTTTTGTTGGGGTGAGTAGGGGGCTGTAAACATCCGTTTAATACCGGTAGGGTCACAAAACTCCGTAAATAGTTTGTTCAAGAATTCTCCTCTACGATCACTCCTTAAAGCTTTGACTTTGAGTGAGGTTTCTAGTTCAACTTCATTTTTAAATTTCTTAAACACCGACAATGCATCGCTCTTATTCTTTATCGTATACACACACATGTAACGTGAGTAATCATCAACAAGCAACATGAAGTATTTGTTTCCACCCAAGGTGGGTGGGGTGATTGGTCTACACAAGTCCGTATTGACAAGTTCAAGTTCAAGTCGGTAGGTAAACACTTTAGGAAACGGGTCTCTTGTTAGTTTCCTTAGCATACACGAATCACATACCTTTTCTCCATTCATTACATGAACATTACCAAGAACCATATTTGTTGCTTTCATGTTGTTAATTGTTTTGAAATTTAGATGACCAAGCCTAGCATGCCACAACCATGCTTGGTCACTGATGGAGTTCAAGAGACATACCAGTGTCTCCATTTTTAGCGTGATCTTGTATAGCCTGTTTGGACTCCTTGGAACCTTCATAAGAAGTGGATCTCCTTCCTCATATAGCCATAGATGTTCATCCGCCATCCAAACTTTACACCTATCTTCTGTTAGTTGGCCTAGAATCAAGATGTTACTACATAGGTCGGGTATGTAGTAGACATCATTTATGATTCTCTATTCACCGTTTTTACAATCAAAGATGATTGCACCTCTTCCTTTGATTCTGACTTTAGATCCATCTACAAATCGAACTACACCATACACTTCACGGTTTAGACTAGTAAAGAGATATACGCGCCCCGTCATATGGTTCGAAGCCCCATTATCAAGGTACCACATCGAGGTTTCATGTGGATCACTTGCATGCATGCCCATATGAACCTTATCTTCATTTACCATGATCAGACCTCCTTTTTCCACCATATCCAACATGAGGACTGGGTCTTTGTTTTCAACTTTGTTTAGGTTTGCTTCCTGAGGTTGGGTGGTTTTGAACATTCCCAGGAAAAGTGACCGTAGGTATTTTAGTTATAACACCTTACGTTCTTTTCATCTCGTCCCCTTCCTTGATTGTTCTCACGTCCTGAATTGTCAACCTTTTGTGTGTCACCGGCCTGGTCATTCCTTCCTCTACCTCGTCCATAACCTCGTCCTCGTCCTCGGCCTCTGCCCCTTCCACGATAGTCTTGATTACCATGACCTCATCCTTGATTTCTTCGGGTCTGATCATTCCTTCGATCACCAGATTTTGATCTTACAAACATCAGTTTGCTTTCTTTTTCGACTAAACCTTCTTTACCCTTTATGCGTTCTTCGAAGGCCTTTAGTCGGGCAATGCAATCTTCAAAAGTCATGGTATTTAAATCTTCTACCTGTTCAATTGTGGCTACTATTGCGATGAACTGTGGTGGCATTGCATCAAGTAATCGCTTAACCATTATTAAATCTTGTATGTCTGCCCCCATACTATTGATTTTTGACGCTTTATTGGACATTCTTCCTACAAAGTCCTCTACAGTGTCATTATCCTTCATCTTCATATTATCGAGTTCACGCTTTAGGGTTTGTAAACGGGCTTGTTGTACATGTTCATCTCCCAATAATTTGGCCCGTAAGGCTTCCCAGATGTCTTGAGCGCTCTTGCTTTATACTACCAGTGCAAGAATGTTTTCGGGTAGTACTTGGTATATAAGCGCCCTGGCGTACTTGTTCTTCCGAGCGTATACAACATCACCGGTTACGAGATCAACTGATTCCCATAATCATTGCGTGTCGAGCATCACTTCCATGAGTATAACCCAGGTACTATAGTTTGTACTCGTGAGTTTAGGACATGTTAGACATGTCGAGGGGGGTTCTCTTTGTTGTATCATAATCTGGTTTTGTGGTGGGTTTCCTCCGGCTAGTGCTTCATCAAGCATTCTGATCGTTTAGGACTGATTGAAGTGGTTTTTCTCATCACATGTAATCGCCGATGCACGATTAAGGCTTGCTTCTGATCTGGTTGTACGAACTAGATCGGTTCCTAAATCCCATGCGGAAATCTAGTTATTCTCCCCAGATTTCGGATTAGCCTTTCTTTGCCGAGATCTCCCTGCAACCAGAAAAAACTGACTGTCCCTTAGATGAACCTACGCTCTCATACTAATAGTTGGGGAACAATTGATAGTCACGCGACAAGAACACGATGTTTTGTTGGGAGGACAATCCAACGAAGACGGCTTTTTCTTGTTTATTAATACCCAAAACTCATCATATATTACAAAGACTTAATACCACTATTTATACTAACTATCTTACCTTGACTCCTAATCTAATTCTAATGTTTAGGAATCACAATACTTGACTATCAAGGAAAATAAATAAAACAAATAAACTCATTTAATATTCCGAAGTCTTAGGATTTTCCAACAAAGTATACTTACATATAATGTGTATATGCTCACACACGTGTATTCTACATTTATGACAAGAAAACTCGAACCGATTATCTTATGTTACATTATTGTTTAGCTTTTTAATTAATACCTACTAGAGGTAAAAGGGGTTTAACTCCTCAAAAAGAGTGCGCATCCGTGATCCGTCAACTAGCATATAACACCTCATTCAACTCATGGAATATTTAAAGATGACTGAGAAAACTTCACGATAATATATTTGTCAACATTAATAACAATACACTAGGCACATACATAAGTATGAAGCTTGATATATTCATGTTACATTGCTGTGAAGGACCTGAAATGCTGAGTAATAGTGAGCAAAAGAAAAATAGAATAGTGGAATTAAGCCAAGCTAACACCTAGAAAGGGAATCGTGTGAAGAAAACACCAAGTAAATCGAATGATTATTGGTGTCCCATCAACGGTTTAGTAACAAACTATCAAAAGTGCATGTATAAGAATGGATGTAAGAAAAAATGAGGCACGTTGATTGTTAGAATATTTTTCTCCTCTCATATTATTGTTATCTCTTCACATCTTTTTTTTGTTTCTGCAATAACATTTTGTTGGGTTGTGAAAACACCAAGCAAATCGAATGATTATTGGTGTCCTATCAACGATTTAATAACCAACTCTCAAAAGTGCATGTATAAGAATGGATGTAAGGAAAAATGAGGCAGGTTGATTGTTAGAATATTTTTCTCCTCTCATACTCCTGTTATCTCTTCACATCTTTTTTTTTTGTTTCTTCAATAACATTATGTTGGGTTGTGAAGGCTTTTGGGGTCGTGAGCTTCCGGTTTGGGCACGTGAACTGGGCCGAAAAAAGAACAAAGGCCTAGTGGTTTTAGTCCATGCTTTTGCTTCTTGTTGCCTAAGTTGTTAACCCTAATCTAGATCTTATCTATACCTAGCATGTAATTGTAATTTTGTTGCACCTTATAAAGACAAACCCAAGTTGCAGTCGTGGATGTAGGTTTCATACTAAAACAAACCACGTTATTTTCTTATGTCGTTTATTTGCTCTCTACGTGTTAATCGTTAGTGTGTGTGTGTGTCTGTTGATTAGCTTCTGCATACCTCTGTTAATTACCTAACCAGTGCTATCAGAGCTAAGGCTCGCTATTACGCACGATTTGCACTAAAACGATCACATGAAGTCTAAAGGATTACGATTAGGTTTTTGGTTTGTATCGGCTGCCATTGCCGATCTCGATACCTAAGAAATCAAGTCGTTGAGTCTTGGTTAGAAGCTGTAAGAAGGGTGGCTGGGTTTTTTTGGTCGCCGCCGGATCTGCTGCTATATTGTCACACCATAGTATATCCGCATATCCGCTATATTGCTTTTTGGTCGTTGAGTCTTGGTTAGAAGCTGTAAGAAAAGATGACTCTATATGTTGACAGCATATCCGCTATCATCACTTCATAAGGGAATGTGTTGGAAATGCACATATCATTGTTAAACACATCGGTGGAGAACATCAAAGGGCAGATATTCTGACAAAGGCATTGGCTAGAATCAAGTTTGTTACAATGCGGGAGTTGCTTGGTATTCAAGATTTACTTGTTCGAGATTAAGGGGGTGAATGTTACATTCAATCCCTTCCTAGTTAAAGTCTAGGGGTGTCTATGTAAATATGTTAATCTATGTTTTATTTTGTAATTGTTAATTATATAACTCAAAGGGTTAAACTTGTCAAATCCCCCGTTAAATTAGATTGAATCGATGCATTCCTATATGAACCGATTATATATACATCTTCAATCAATGGAATTATTAAACTTTGGCAAATCATTGTTCTTGTTTCTCTTTGATCTTGGATTTTCATCTTATGGTTTGGTCTAACTATGGTTTCATTCCTCTAGGTTTATTGTTTATTTAAAGTGGAATCGAATTTTTTACAGGTTTTGCATTATTCATGTTACATACTTACATATAATGCATACATACACACACGTGTATTGTAGATTAATTGTACAAAAACCCAAGCCAATTACCTTACATTACATAATTAATTACCTTATTAATTAGCACCCAACCCTAGTAGCATTAATAACAATACATTAGACACGTACATAAATATGAAGCTTAATATATTCATGTTTATTGGATTAAAGGGAGTTGCTGGACATTCTCAAGTATCTGGTCAGTGGAAGGGATAAACCCAGCTGCTAGTCCATCACATCCAACTTCATTCCCACCCCGACACCAACAGGTTTGTGATTAGTAGTACTACACTAGCTAGCTTGCCCTCAAAGGTTATACCTCATGCATGTTGTTCTTAATACATACATCAACCATGTAGTTGTTTAAGGAAGAAGCACAACCACCTTTGGAACCACATGTATTCCGTAAACAAATCATGATTTTGAGCATCGATGGGGGTGGAGTACGAGGAATCATTACAAGTATTATCCTTGCTTATCTGGAAACCAAGCTACAGGTAAAGTTTATGAATTCATTACATTTTTTGTGTGTTTAATTCATTTGACCACTATCATCGCATAATTATTGTTATAAAACATGTTTAAATTTGACAGACATTAGATGGGAACAATGCCAGGCTTGCAGATTACTTGGATTGTATTTCGGGTACAAGTACAGGTGGTCTTATAACCGTTATGTTAACAACGCCCAACAAAGAGGGTCGTCCGATATACAAGGCTGAGAGTGTTACAGATTTTTATCTTACACATGCTCAGTACATATTTCCTCTTGACAGGTACATATAATATTTTTAGTGAAAAATTTTGATCCTAAAGAGTGGCTTTCTTGTGGTGACAGAAAGTTTAGAGCAACTTTTCCAGATTTTTAATTGTGTTTTCTATCGCCTTAAATCTTCATCCTTTGGCACAATATGTACTGGTTCAAGACCTTGTTTACACCCGCTCAAACGCACACTCACGTATAGTAGGATATGGTTTTAAGCTTTGTGCACACAATTAGCAGGAGGAAAAGTATGAAGGAAAAACTACTTTTATTGAATAAACAAAAGGGGCTATAAATAGCCTTTATAGAAAGCACAACGTAGGAATCAATAAAAACAATAAGTAAACTATTTTCTACCTAAAGATCTGGTAATCCCAAGCCTCCTTTTACCCAACGTGCAGTTTTATAACCTTTCACCTCCATAAGATTCGGTCAACCTTGTCTAATTAATTACACTATTACACAAACCAAAATATAAAACACAAGTGCTTTAGTCTTTATGCATTCCACGTGAACCCAATAAGCTTTATCTTATTCCTTGCTGACTAACTCAAAACAATCTAACAGTTCCAACTGACGAGCCATACCCGTGACCCGTGTGATCCATGAACTAACCCGATTAACCCCAGCAATACCCCCTTAATCGGTTTGTTCACACCTTTACTCACAGTAGCGTCGAATCACCATCTTCAGAGTCCCGATGGTCGTCCATGAAGGTATCGATCATACAAACAGAATGGATTTGCTCACTAGCCTCCTTCACAGACTTCATAGCATCGAACGTAACAGTCTCATCCCCTACACGAAGTGTCAGCTTTCCGTCAAATACATCGATCAATGCCTTGGCGGTGCGCAGAAACGGGCGGCCGAGGATGAGTGGGACTCTGTTATCCACCTCCGTATCTAGAATAACAAAATCCACGGGGAAGACGAATTTATCTACCTTCACTAGTAAGTTTTCGACAATTCCCCGTGGATACTTGACTGAAAGGTCAGCCAAGGATATGCTCATGCGCATCGGCTTCAGATCTCCTAGGTCTAGCTACTTATATATAGAATATGCCATCAAATTGATGCTAGCACCTAGGTCAGCCAACGCGTGGTTCATAGGCAAGCTGCCGAACAGACACGGGATCGTGAAGTGACCCGGATCTGCCAATATCTCTTGCATCTTGTTCTGCACCACCGCAGAGCATCTCTCACTCAGAGAGACTTTCGAGACCTCCTACGGCTTCTTCTTATTGGAAAGAAGATCTTTCAAGAACTTAGGATATTTAGGCATATGCTGGAGGACCTCTATGAATGGGAGATTGAACTTTAATTCTTTGAACATATTAAGGAAGTTTCGTATTCCCTAGCATATTTATGAGGCAGCAAGCGTGCTGGGTATGGAACACGGCTCAGGTCAAACTCGGGGGTTTTTCATCCCCTCACTCTTCTTCCCAGCCTTCTCGGGAGGTTTCTCTAACACTATTTCTTCATCCATCGGCTCTTCCCCCTCCACTAGTGGCTCCTCTCTTTTTTCTCCTCTTTGACTTCTAGTAGTCACGGCCATCACCGAAGCATTAGGACCCGAAGACGGACCTCCCTGTCTACCCTTCAGATTCTTCGCAATGTCTCCCACCGTACGATGCAGATCTTGGAATGCAGATTGCTGATTCTTTAGTAAAGTGTCATGTGCATCCAATCTCTGCTGAGTCTCTTTGTCCTTCGCTACCAAGTGGGCAAGCATCTGGGTCTGAGTCTCCAGCATCTCCTCAATCCTCTTAGTACTGACACTGCTTCCCCCACTTGCTCTTGCTTCACCTCCACCAGGTTGATTTGGGCGAGCATTGAACCTAGGTGGGTTGCCTCCAGATCTCCATCCCGAGCCATAAGAATTGCCATAGGCGTTATTGAATCCTCGGTTTTGGTTTCCCACAAAATCAACTTACTCTTGCTAACTGACGGTGCAGTTCCTGGTGTCGTGGCC
Source organism: Smallanthus sonchifolius (assembly GCA_023525975.1). NCBI lineage: Eukaryota > Viridiplantae > Streptophyta > Magnoliopsida > Asterales > Asteraceae > Smallanthus > Smallanthus sonchifolius. Next base: position 20,720,142 of record CM042033.1, read on the forward strand.
TCCTCTGCACACCTCACACCTCTGAGCACTTAACTTCAGCTCCTTGATCTCATTGGCCATAGCTGCAAGTGCAGCAGCCATGCTAGTATCAGGGGTGAGCTGATGCACACCTCTAGCAGAAGAGGTGGGTGTCCTAGCACTAGGAATGGAAGTCCTAGTAGATGGCCGCTGTTGCTCAGCCAGAGCAAAGCTCTCGAGCATCTCCTCGTACTCAGCAAGCTCCTTTTTGTCCATGATATGGCCTCCTGCAGCAGTATTGAACATTTGCTGCTTCTCGAAGGTGAGGCCGTTATAGAACTTCTCCACTATTGCCCAGTCAGAGAGACCATGCTAGGGACATCGGCTCAACAGGGCGTGGAACCTCTCCCATGCCATGTGATAAGGCTCATCATGGTCCATGCGGAAGGAATGGATCTGGTCCCTTAGGCGAGTGGCCTTGGAAGGTGGATAGTACTTTTTCATAAACTTGGCTTGTAAATCCTCCCAAGTGGTAATGGAATCATCGGGGAGGGTATAAAGCCAAGTAGCATCACGTCCAGAGAACGAGAATGGGAAGAGACGCAAGTAGGTTGCGTCATCAGATACACCAGTGATATTGAGGGTATCACAAATGCGCACGAAGTGGGACAGATGTCCTGGTGCATTCTCATCCTCAAGGCCATGAAACTGAGTAGAGTGAATGATGGTGTTCATGACATGTGACGGGATTTTCCAATTATTGGTGTTAGGAATAGCGGGGTGGGTGATCGAAGATCTCGCCCCAGTAACCCCATCACTGGCTCTCTAGTGCACGGTACGTCCAGCTGGTGGGTTAGCATCACCCATAGTAGGAAATGGAACAGGTCTAGGATCACGTACATGGTTTTTGAACAATGTTTTCAAACGCCCCCGGAAGTCGCGGGTGCGCTCGTGAAGCTCTTGTTCGGGCTCTGAGTGAGCTGAATATTGGGGTGATCCCTGCGAATGAGTACGTTGCATAAACCGAAAGAAACAAAACAAAAGAAAGAAAGGCTCAACACAGAAAGACTCAATCCTAAAATAAGACACACAAGTGGCAAATAGGACAGACACACAATTTAAACTCAACTTAAAAGAGAAAATAAAACAAAAACAAATAAAGAACTAATCAAAGATAAGTTTGCTATTGGCAAGTGTCCCCGTCAACGACACCAAAAAATTGATGAAGCCCAGACGGTCCATAAAAACTATAATAAAAACCTAATCTAGACACCTAAGTAATACTCTGGAAAACCTATGAACTAGACCGCACTGACAGGCAAGTGAACCTATCGAATGTAGCTAAGCTTAATGGTAAATCGGATATCGAACCCTAGAGACACTACTAAGAGACACTACTATAACTAAACTAGACTCTGACTAGAACTAAGAATATTGGTTTGGAGGATTTCTATAACTAATGATTAAACTAATGAAATCAAATGAAAACAGACGAACGGCATCTAACAATCAGACAAGAAACTCAGAAAATATCAAGGATGAGAAAGCACTACCTAGGTCGGAATCCTACTTGGAAAACTCAGAGTTCTACCGGTTATGGAAACTATGATGGACCGGGTATCTAAGGATAACAACTCTAGACAACCTAGTGGATCCCTAATCACTCTCAGGGTGTCACCAAAAGGAAACTCTAAAGATGCACAACGCTCACAAGATGTCGAATTACCTTTCAGTCTCTCCAACGACAATAATGTACCCTACAGACAAATCACCTCTCGGTCTCACTATCACGGTACATTCAAGGAATGCATGGGGTAATCTCAGGACAAAACACTATGACACGGACTAGCAACAAATACTAAGAACCTAAGGAAACTTCCTCTCAGACAGTTTGCACTCAGAATCCTAACACTGAAGACTAACCGATCCTCTCTCACCTTTCGGGTATTGAGATAGGAAGAAAACTCAATCTAAATCAACACCAATTACTATCCCTATGGATCACTACGTCTAGCAATACCACCACAGTCACAAACAATTAAGCAAGTAACCTAAACATGCGTCTATAACTGAAAGACATTCAATAAGAACACATGCGTGATGAATAATCAACACGAAATCAGAATAAAGCATGCACATACATCATAACAATTGAACTGGAATCTTTACAATATTGTCAAACCATCAATAAAATCCATAAACGGATAAAAGATCCAAACTTTATCAAGCAATCATCGTAAACCTAGGCAGTATCAAGTGTTTAGTCAACAACCATGTTCAAAAGCATCAAAACATAAGTAAAACGCAGAAACATAGTTGCAATCAAAGTAATCAAACACACGAGAATCGCAAACATAAATCAAACGATGAACGTCTAACAAACCCGAGGTCCAAAGCTTTAATCTTAAGCTTCAAACTCTTTCTCTAGCCTCAAAATCGCCTAAGAACCTCTCTCAGACGGCTAGTATTCGAAATCCCAAACATAATGGCATTCAAATTGATTAAATATCGATCTAGGGTTTTTTTCTCAGAAATTAGACTTCTCGAGTACCGCGAAGTAAACAAGCCAGCGCTTCGCGTACCGTGAAAGCCAATTTAGCCGGTCCTCTGATTTGATATCCTCGCGTACCGCGCCAACTCCTCTCTCCATATTCGCGTACCGTGAAGGCCAGAAATTCTAACTTTTTGAATTATTTTCTCGGGACTTCTTCTCGTGCTCGATTTCTTCACGATATCACTTTCTATTCCACACGAGCTCCTGTAAACATAACATAGACTCAAATACAAACTAAAACAACTAAACACGAACATAAAACTATCTAAAATGTACGAATATAATAGGATCCCGCTGAAACCGTTCACTAACATCTCGACTCTTAATGGATCGATGACATCTTCCCCTGCCAAAGACAAAGCCACCTGATTTGAACATCCAACGCCAAAATTTTTACAACCGTGTAGTTTCTCCACTCTCTTCTTGTCTTAACAGTCATACCTTTTTCCGATCACGCTTGTTCAAAAAGGTTTCTTCACCGACCAAGAAAACAAAGCCACCACCTTTACTGTTTTCTTTCACCCGCCAAACGAACCGAATCCAAAGCCACCCGCTTTGACATATCCTTTATGCCCGTCTTTCACGCACCTACGACGGTCTCCTCATATCACAAACCAAGACGATCAACGTTCTTGGATCACCTCTAACAGCCCTGGAACACGAATGTTTATCACCGGTCACCCCCGTCGTCTCAAATGTTACTTCCACCATTACAATGGTTAAACCGAAACACTCTGCTGTCTCCGTCTTCTACTGTAAAACAACCGCGAAGCACCACCTTCTCTCCCACACCTTCTTGTATGATTAACCCATCAATTTGCTTGGTTCCTGCTGCTGCGTTTCACCCGCAACCAAGGGCTACACCGTTCCTCGAAACCGGCCCTCTTCAACCTTCACGAGCCCTAGGCTCTGATACCAAATGGTGGTTTAAGCCCTTGTTTACACCCTCTCAAACACACACTCACGTATAAGAGGATATGGTTTTAAGACAATTAGCACGAAGAAAAGTATGAAGGAAAAGCTACTTCTATTGAATAAACAAAAGGGGCTATAAATAGCCTTTAAAGAAAGCACAATGTATGAATCAATAAAAACAATAAATAAACTACTTTCTACCTAAAGAACCGGTAATCCCATGCCTCTTTTTACCCAACGTGCATTTTTATAACCGTTCAACTCCATAAGATTCGGTCCACCTAGTCTAACTAATTACACTATTAAACAAACCAAAATATAAACCACAAGTGCTTTAGTCTTCATTCAATCCACATGATCCCAATAAGCTTTAACTTATTCCATGCTGACTAACTCAAAACAATCTAACAGTACCAACTGATGATCCACCCCCGCAATCCGTGTGATCCATGAACTAACCAGATTAACCCCAACAATCACCCCCTTAATCGGTTTGTTCACACCTTTACTCACAACAACGTCGAATCATCGTCTTCTCCAACTCGAACTTTCCCGGACACTCGGCCTCCACATCGGTCACGGCCAAAATCTTCACTTAACCCTTTTGATTGTTCACCACACTTGTAACATGAAACATGGCATCATGCAGGAACCATTCATTAACATCTCGACTCTTAACGGATCGACGACCACTTCCCCTGCCACATCCAAAGCCTCCCGATTTGAACTTCCACCGCCACAATGTTTACAACCGTGTAGTTTCTCCACTCTCTTCTTGTCTTGACATCCATACCTTTTTTCGATCACGCTTTTTCAAAGAGGTTTCTCCATCGACCAAGAAAACAAAGCCACCACCTTTACCGTTTTCTTTCACCACTCAAATGAACCGAATCCAAAGGCTCCCGCTTTGACTGATCCTTTCTGCCCGTTTTTCATGTACATACGCCGGTCTCCTCATATCACGAAACAAGCCGATCAAGGTTCTTGGATCACCTCTAACAGCCCCGGAACACGAATTCTTATCACCGGCCTCCCCGTCGTCTCAAACAGTACTTCCACCTCGACAATGGTTGAACCGAAACACTCTATTGTCTCAGTCTTCTGGTGTAAAACAGCCCCGATATAGCACCTGTTGTCCCGCACCTTCTTGTATTATCAGCCCTTCAGTTTGCTCGGTTCCTGCTATTGCGTTTGCCCCGTAACCAAGGGCTACACCCTTCCTCGAAACCGACTCTCAAACCAGCTCTCTTCAACCTTCACGAGCCATATACTTTTATACCAAATGTTGGTTCAATCCCTTGTTTACACCCTCTCAAACACACACTCACGTGTAGGAGGATATAGGTTTAAGCTTTCTACACACAATTTGCAGGAAGAAAAGTATGAAGGAAAAACTACTTCTATTGAATAAACAAAAGGAGCTGTAAGTAGCGTTTACAGAAAGCATAATGTAGGAATCAATAAAAATAATAAATAAACAATTTTCTACCTAAAGGATCGGTAATCCCATGCCTCCTATTACCCAACGTGCATTTTTATAACCTTTCCCCACCATAAGATTCGGTCAACCTAGTCTAATTAATTAGACAATTAAACAAACCAAAATATAAAACACAACTACTTTAGTCTTCACGCAATCCAAGTGAACCCAATAAGATTTAGCTTATTCCATGCTGACTAACTCAAAACAATCTAACATTACCAACTGACGACCCATAACCTTGACCCGTGTGATCCATGAACTAACCCGATTAACCCTAAAAATCCCCCCTTATTCGGTTTGTTCACACCTTTACTCACAGCAGAGTCGAATAACCATCTTCTCCAACCCGACCTTTCCCGGACACTCGGCCTCCACCTCGGTCACGTCCAAAGTCTTCACTTAACCCTTTTGATTGTTCACCACACTTGTAACATGTAACATGGCATCCCGCATGAACCATTCATTAACATCTCAACTCTTAACGGATCGACGACCTCTTCCCCTGCCACATCCAAAGCCACCTGATTTGAACTTCCACCGCCACAATGTTTACAACCGTGTAGTTTCTCCACTCTCTTCTTGTCTTGACAACCATATCTTTTTCCGATCACACTTGTTCAAAGAGATTTCTCCACCGACCAATAAAACAAAGCCACAACCTTTACCGTGTTCTTTCACCACTCAAACGAACCGAATCCAAAGGCGCCCGCTTTGACGGATCCTTTCTGCCTATTTTTCACGCACCTACGCCGGTCTCCTCATATCACGAAACAAGCCGATCAAGGTTCTTGGATCACCTCTAACAGCCCCAGAATACGAATGATTATCACCGGCCACCCCCGTCGTCTCAAATGGTACTTCCACCACGACAATGGTTGAACCGAAACACTCTACTGTCTCCGTCTTCTGCTGTAAAATACACCCGAAATAGCACCTGTTGTTTATCCCATGCCTCCTTTTACCCAACATGCATTTTTATAACTTTCATCTCCATAAGATTTGGTTAACCTACTCTAATTAATTATACTATTAAACAAATCAAAATATTAACCACAAATGCTTTAGTCTTCATGCAATCCACGTGAACCCAATAAGCTTTAGCTTATTCCATGCTAACTAACTCAAAACAATCTAACAGTACCAACTGACGACCCATACCCGTGACCCGTGTGATCCATGAACTAACCCGATTAACCCAACAATATGCAGCACTAATCTATTGGCTCGTGCTGTAAAATGGATCAAATCTCTTTTGCGACCAAGGTATGATGGCGAATACCTAGTTGGACTAATTAAAGACGAATTACAAGAAAAAAGGCTCAACGAAACGTTAACAAATGTCGTTATTACGGCATTTGATAAGAAAAAATGGAAGCCGGTTATCTTCTCAAGCTTTCAGGTACCGAATTAAATCTACACATCTCTTTACCATTAATTGAGGGTTTTTATACGAATGAGTATCACCGACGGTCTAATCCGTCAGAGATACTCCATCGAAATCGGGTGTGGGTATAGTAATATAATTTCTGACATATTACCGACCGATTATTTAAAGATTACTTTTTTAACCAACGGAATGTAAAGATAAATATCGAGGAAATGGAACTTATTATCTTTAAAGATATTAAAAATGATAATTGTAGCATGCTAACGTGTGTGCTTTTGTGATCAGTTAAAGAAGAACCCAAGCCTTAATGCCAAGTTATCGGATATATCCATTGGAACATCGGCAGCCCCAATTTTTCTTCCTTCGCATCCGTTCCATGTGAATGATAGTGAAGGAAAATTACTTAGAGAATATGATCTTATCGACGGTGGTGTAGTTGCCAACAATCCGGTACGGGTGTTTTATTTACTAATACAAGTTTAAAAAGATTCCATAATGTTTAATATAATGTTTTATTACTAGATCACTAATCTATATGGTTTATATATGTTAGGCTAATAATATTTCGTTTTGGTAGACTGAGCTTGCGATAAAAGAAGTAATAAGCGGAGGGTCAAGGGATGGCTGCAAGTTTTTTGTTTTGTCGGTGGGAACAGGGTCTCAAGATTTTCAAGAGAAGTACAAGGCTACAAAGTCATCTCATTGGGGCATTTTTGGGTGGTTGTTTGGAGGTGCTGTCTCAATTCCGTTGCTAGATGCTGCTAGTAGCTCTTCTAGCTATATGGCTGACTATCATGTCTCTACCTTATTGCAACTCCTTGGTTCAGAAAACACATATTTGCGGATTCAGGTATTTTTTGTATTTAATTGGTCTTGTGATCAAGGAAAAGAATGAAAACGTTAATTAGTTCTAATGAAACCTTAAGAAAGATAACTGTTCTGATTAAAATAAAAAAAAAATAAAAAAAAATGAATTGAACCAAATCAACCTATGCTCGTACTTTGTCATATTTCAGGATGACACTTTAAGTGATGATATAGCTTCCATGGATTTGGGTAACAAGGAAAACATGGAAAAACTCGTAAAAGTTGGTAAGGAGTTGCTAAAAAAACCGATGACCAGAATGAATCCACAAACAGGTTTATTAGAGCATCACCCTCACATTACCAACGAGATGGCTTTGGACTGGTATGCATGCTTGGTTTTTATTTACTTTTTTAAACATTTCCACTCTTCAAATTACTCTATTATTATGCATATGTTTAACAAATAAGTTTCTTTTATTTTCATTGGATCATTTTATGCTTATGTTTCCTTTTATGTACTTATAGGTTTGCAGAATTACTTCACGAAGAACGCAGATCATGTATGAAGTAGAATGCTAGAGACACTAGTGGACCTTGGATTTTTTCTACAACGTACGGATTGCACCTGGATTTTTTTACCTACCTCTTTTAATCTTGAATTCTTGATAATCATGACTACCTAACACCCCCCCCCCCCAACCCCCTCACAAAACTCTCACTCCTCTCAAAAACATCATCAATCACACATCTATGCCCTCTCCTCTCTCCTCCCTCCACTCCAAAAACCATCTATTCCAGATGGACTAATATTGTATTTTGATGCTTGTCTTTTTTTTATGCCAATAAACTAAAAATACAGTTTAGTCATTTTGTTTGTTTAAGATCGAACTCCCCTCTCTGATCTCTTCTCCACCTTAGCCTCTGTCCTCCATGCACTCCAATAATAAAGACTTTTTGATCCCTATATTGTCTTTCAGATGCTCGTCTTGTGCATTTAGCATGCCAATAGAATAAAAATAAATTAAGAACCATTCATCCTCCAATAAAAACACATTTATGTAATGTTGTTTCCCTATCTCCACTCTCCTCTACCTAAAACACTCTCATCCCTCCACCCCAATAAGGACCTTTTTATATCCATTTCACCTTTTAGATGCTTGTGTTCGCCTTTTGAACGACAATAGAATAAAAAAGAACAATTCGTTCTCCAATAAAAGTATAGTTTAGTTGCTTTGTTTTGGTTAAGAACTCCTCTCCCTCCTCCACTTCACCCTATCTTCTCCGTCCACAATAATAATAGGACTTTTTTGTGTCAATTTTGCCTTTCAGATGTATGTCTTTACCTTTTGTATGCCAATAGAACAAAAATAAAGAACCATTCGTTCTCTAATAAAAATATGTTCTAGTCGTTTTGATTGTTTAAGAACTTATCTCTCTCCTCCACCGCACCCTCTCTTCTCCCTCCACCCCAATAATAAGGACTTTTTGAAGCCCACTTAGTCATTTAGATATTTGTCTTTACCTTTTGCATCCCAATGGAATAAAAATAAAGAACCATTCGTTCTTAAACAAAAATATAGTTTAGTCATTTTGTTTGTTTAAGAACTCCCCTCTCTCCTCTCTCATCCACCTCAATTACTCTCTTTTCAACCTCACCTCTCTTCCCTTAAAAACACCTTAAAAACCCATCTTGCCTTCTTAGTGCTTTGTCTTTTGCTCTTGCATGGAAATATAATAAAAATAAAGAATCATTCACTCTCCAATAAAAATATAGTCATTCATTGTGTTTAGCTAAAAACTATATATGTGATATTTTCTTTTTCATCTTTAAATGTAATAATTTCGCAAGTGTTCAACGCTCACAAACGTTATAGACTACAAGGATTAGCTTTTATCAATATTTATATCATTACTTTTATAAATTCACCTACTAACAAATAACATTTTATGCCATGTTCGTCGCAAGGCGTGTTTAGACCCCTTTCAGGAGCATGCGGTACATTGTAGAGACCTCCGAGAGTTCAAGTACCGACATGATTTGGTTAGGGTCGTTCTTTTTGACATATTCAGGCGTGCCAAGATTTCTGTTAAGAAAGAAGCATCGGTGATTTTTTTAGCCGACCCGTTGGAAGGAAGATCAACACTCATACCAGCTGACATTTAGGTGTTTGGTTGGATAGGAGGGAAACAAACATGTGTGGATCTAATAGGGGTTTCCCTTAATGTGGGCTTGGGGACTAGTGTTTTCACGGCGGGTCAGACTGCTTTAAAAGCTGATTCATGCAAAGTGACCAAACACGAGAAATCGTGCCTTAACAACCAACACGTGTTTATTCCATTTGAATTTGATACTTTTGGTTTCATTGTGCCTGAGGCGGTGGAGCTTATTAGTCGTGTCCAACGCATTATGCATAGTTATGTTATGACCCCAAGATATATGAATGTAGTTTTAGAAAGTCTTGATTTTGCTATCCAAAAAAGGCATGTGACGAAGCTTGTTGCCCGTATGCCGTCTATTTCGATGTAATTTTCAATGTTTATATGGATTGAATAGTCTATAATCTATTACATTGATTAGACATAGTCTATAGTGCCGTTCTAATTGGGCTTATAATTGGATTTGCAATCACGCTACACTCACGTAGATTAGGCCCTTGGACTTTGATCTAATTACGGTTTACAAACGAACCTCCACATGGATGTAGGTCCCGGGTGCCTCGTTGCACAGAGGAAATATACAGATATGTTCTTGATTAGTGTGGGAACAGGGATAGACATGAAGAACAAACCAAAAGCAAACAAACAAGAGAATCGAGAGAAACGAAAGGTAATCCATTAACAAAGAAGTCATCCCGTTTTACAGACTACATACCGAAGGTGTACACATCTCTCGTCTACGCTCACGGTCACCGGGTGGGAGAGCTCATCCCACCCAGACCACTCTCACATTCTGTCCCAAGTTCCACCTACAAATGAAGGCATCACCTTCAATTTATAGGGGCAGCAACACTACCTGCGTACTTGCTAAGTACGAAGGGCAAAAGCCATGCGTACTTCGCTAAGTACGCACAAACAAGGTGGTGTACTTGCTAAATACGCAGGAACACCCTCCTGCGTACTAGCTAAGTACACCGATACATAGAATTTCATATATAGTTACCAAAACATGCTTCTACAATGAGGATAAACCTAAAACCTGGAACCTAAAAAATAGGGATGAGTATTCGGGTATAAAATTAGTTTTAATAGCTAAAACTTTATTATTCGGTGTCAATTTGCTAGTAAGGATATTCAAACAATTACAAGAATAATAACGGGGTTTATAACCCATTCACCTATCCAATGTTAACTTTACGATTGATATAAACAAACCAAAAGTTTAGAATAGTTAATTCTAGAATCAAAAATGCTTTCTGGGGGATTTTTAATGTTCTCAACAGTAGTATTATTCCGGAAGTCGTGTGATGGCATACGGCCATATGGTGGCTTCATCAATTTCTTCACTTTTCTTTCAAGTCCTCCATCTTTAATATCTACATGGTTTTCCGCCAAACTTTATCAAATTCTCCACATAAACTTGCAAGTTCACTTATAATGAAACTAAGTATATAGACTATGAATTCACATTAAAACATAACTTAAGTTTGAATTAATATGAATATAAAACAAGTGTAACTTAATGCAATCAAATATCCTCCACTTGAACTTTGCTTATCCCAAAGCCAACTCCGGAACTACACTTCAACAACTCCCATCGCATGGCATGTTCAATAAACTATTTACAGCTAATTAGAGATCTAAACGCATAAATGTTTTTCAAGATATCAACACTTTTTATTCTAGAAAGGTAAGGACTAAACTTAATATGTTGAAGCATCAAAGAATCACCGAGTTGTTCAGAAGATGGAAGATTAAATATTTAGTAGCTTGCGAGAACTTACCTTTATAAAGTTCTCAGCCCGAGAACTTATTGGCCAATGTGACACTTGCAAAATTCAAAATCTAGAAATCTAATTGTTAGGCTAAGCCCAACTAGGCCCAATAGAAATTCAAGCCCTTTAAGGCCAAATAAAGATCCAAGCCCATTAGAGGTCCAAAGTTACACAATCCGAACATCATACTAGCCACTTGGTTTCGTCTAACGACTTGTTACATGATCCTGAGAATTCAAGGAAAAATACAAGAACGTACGCAATTCGGTAACTTTAAATGTTAAACGCATCGGACATCGGTTCATAAACGAATGTTCGACTTGACGAATAAGTAGGATAATATAACGTTAAATCACGTTAGATGCTCGTAATATTAACGATAGCGGTATGATTAATACCAATATATATGTTGGTACGAAAAAAATATTACAAATATTTATTTTAACATTATTAGTGAAGTAATAACGGTTAAAATCGGAACGCGAAACATTTAAAAAGGTTGAATGCGTTAGAATCGCGACACTTACGCGTACCGGTTTGTACATCGATTAAAACGGAAATTTCAAGCTTGAAATACTTAAATAATATTATTAACGTTCCATAATTCCAAGTATTTTAAAATAATTATTCGGGAACCTAGTAGGGATTAACACAAAAACGGGACGAAAACGAGTTTGTTAAGCTGTGTAAACGCGATAAAAACCCGCCTGTATATATATGAAAACCCCCCCAAATATCCCCATTCTTTCCAAACACAAACACACACTAAAGGTGTAACCAATTGAAGGAGGGAGAGAGACCACCGTGTCTGGCAGATCGGAGGCGTTGCTACGGCGGCAGAACGACAGAGCACGGCGGCGTCGCCATTGGTGGCGGCGAGTGGCCTACACATTCCGATAGATCCCGTCGTCCCGAACAGGATCATGGTTGTTCTCGCTAATTCTCGACGGAAATGGCAGAAAATCCAGTCCAGAGGGGTGGAGGCGGCGACGGGCCTAGACGGCTCTTTGACAACGGTCCTGGTCTTCCGATGATGGTTCGGACGAGCAGGGGTTGTCCTTTGACCGGCCCGTTCAAATCGCGGCTAGAAAACCACTGTTCCGACAGAAAAGAGAAATCTAACGAGATCCGGCGACTGGGAGGGGTTCCGACGAGTTAAAAACGGTAGATATGGACTGACATCATATGGATCTACCCAGATTAGTGGAGAAAAATGAGTTTCGGTCACCACGGGTAGTTTGTAACATCCCAGAAATTCATATGTAAAATGGACTGACATCATATGGATCGAAACGAGCTAAATGGATTTGGAGGGGGCCCGAATGTAAAATGAAGCGGTTTAAAACCCACCTTAAGTGGGAACCCTGGGTCGCTAATCGACCTCGGAGGTGTGCGGCCGAGAGAGACGACGAGAAGGAGAGAGAAGGAGATCGGACGGGAAGAGGAGGTAACAACGCGGCGGCGTTGATCGAGAAGTGTGGTGTCTCGTTAAGGTAATCCTTGTTCTTGCTTTTGATTACTTGCTATGTGGATTATTGCATGGGGATTTCGATTAGGGTTTGGGGTTAGTTGGCTAGGACGTCGGCAACCATGGAGTCGGTGGGGAAGGCCAACTATGGAGGTGGTGATCACGGGTGAAGGTGACGACGGGAAGCAAGTCGGCGAAGGCATGGTGGTGGTCGATGGCAGCGGTGGTGGTGGCTGATCCGGTGGCGGGGTTGAGCCGGGGAGTGGCACGGTGGTGCATGGAAGACGGATTGGAGGCCGGTGATGACGGTGCTAAGCGAGTAAACGGCCGGTTCAAGCTTGAACCCGATGGTCGGACAAAGATGGTGAGAACGGAGGCGCGCGGTGGAGGAAACGGAAGCGGTAACGGACCCGGTTAGGGGTTTACCCGATTAGGATTTTGGATGACAAGGTATGCACGCATGCATGGGAAGTGAACGGTTCATGTACATGTATTCTCGGGGTTACGGTTTGCATGGGCACGTATTTGCATGCATGAGACCTAGCTCGAGTATTCAGTTTCTAAACGGATCGAGGACGATTTGGTTTGTGTGGACCCGTGTGACTAGGGTTTCGGGGGAAAGAAAGAACGAGCTGTAAAGATGACTTTGGGATTTATATTACATTAAATGTAATATCGTACATACTTTAGTGACATGTTTTATTACATTAAATATATATCGAGCTTTGGGGTCTAAACCGATGAGTTTACGAATTTAACTATTTAAATACGGGGCTAAGGGACTATGTGTTTTCCTTGAGAGGTATAGGTTAAAGGTGGGCATATGGTCGTAGGTCGTATGGTGACCTAATAGGGGTGAGTCGAGATTGTATTTACAGGTCATACGAGTATGACTAGGAGGTGGCATAGGGTGCTTGTTTGTGGTATACGCTTAGATAACGAGATATAGTATTTGTATCAGTGTTAATATAGTAGCAGTGTATTGTGTTATGTGTTAGTCGGGGTGAGTCGGGGCATGAGCTAAACGCTTATGAATATGTGTAGGATACCTTGTCCTAGTGCTATGTGTGATGTGCAGGTGCAGTTAATGAGTCATGTACATAGAGTATAATGTTATGTGATTATACGTGTGTTGTGAGCATTGTGTCATTGTCCTTGTGACATGGCGGGCATTAAGTTTGCGTTAGTGTCATTATGACACGGCAAACGGGATTGTGGAGGGCGAAGTCCTTCGGGAGGTCACCAAAGGTGACGATGTCCAACACGACAGTGATGAGCTCAGGGTGTGTCGAACGCCCTGACGAGGGTGCGCAAAGAGGTATGTGTTTGTGTGCTTATATATTTGTGTTAAATTGCATACAAGCGTTGAGTTATGTTCATTGTGAATGAGATAGTATTATTGTGGTGGCTCGAGCTAGATTGACCGTTGTGTCAGGATTGTGTTGTGGTACTTACAACTGTTATGTCAGTCGATTTGTAAGACCCTTGGTCAAAGCCAAGTAAGTTGATGTTTAGGGATTTGTTGTGTTAACCAAGTGTCGAGTAAATACATGTACTTGAGTATGACTTATTAGTGTAGTAAGTTCGACCTATGTCGATGAGACTGCGGGATTATTATTATTATGGGATGAGTCCTAGGTAATGAACTATTATGGGATATCGTGTGATGACAGGGGTTATCTATTTGTTAATGAATTGTGGACCTATTTTGTAAGGACTGTGGGTCCTGAGTAAAGTTCAAATAACTTATGAGACGAGTTGGCTTTTAAATTAAACTAAACAATTAGAACTCACTCAGCATAGCTGACTTGTGTGTACGTTAGATTGTTTTGCAGGTAAGCGTTGCGTTGACGTATCTTGGCTTGGGAGTGCTACTCGAATTGGTGTGCAAGCATTCATGAGGTAATATAATGACATTAAATAGTAATTAATGTTTTTGGAAAGACTTCCGTTGTAGTTTAATATATCTAAAATGAGTATTTTCAAGGGAATAACCCGTTATGAGAACCAAGTGTAGGGTGCCCAGTTTGGGGCCTTACAAGTTGGTATCAGAGTCGAGGTTTCAAAGAAAATTCGTGTTTTTTTAAACAAATAAAATGCCTTAACTTAAACTGAAAATGGGACGAGGGTGAAACGATTGCCACCACGAGTAACCACGAGCCATGAGGTACGTCTTTCCAGTTAAGCAGTAGTTATTATTTACCACTTGTGTAGTGTTACACCAGGTAAAGTGATTGGTTTGAGTAAAGGATTTAGGGTTCCGTGTGGGATCATGTGGTGTGATATGTGTTGTAGCATTATGTAGAACTCCTTGAAGCTGTGTGGTGTTATCGAACGAGACTATAGTGTGAGTTGAGTAATGTGGAGCAGTATTAATTACAGCTATGTGAGATAGTTTGGTGTGTCGATATGATTTAGTAATTTTGTGTGTAACCTTGGATGGTGTAAAATTGTGATAAACATGATGACTTGCTTGATTTTTGTGTGGTGCTATGTGAGTTGTGTGGGATGCATGTGCATCCAGGGTGTGTGAAAGATAGAAAGCTTGTGTGAATATGATGGGTAAGGTTTAGAATCCGAGCAGTAATGTGGACTACCAAATTGCATTTGATCACCGTGATTTGGCAGAGTATGATTACTCTCATATTCTGAATTTGACGCCCATAGTAATCACTCCAACGTTCTATCTTGTGCGGGTACTGATGGCTAAGACAAAGCGCTCCAGATCTGTCAGACGGGGAGCTCCGGCTGGGAGAAGAGCAGATCGTCAGAACAAACAGGCGGCTAGTGTAGACAAGATTGACAGTGACATAGAAGTGGTGTTGGCGCTTCCCCCGTCAAATGTGACTAGAGTTGAGGATGGCAGCATCACGCGTGGTGCTGAGACCAGAGTGACAGGATAGAAAAGGAGGGTCGTGTCGGCAGTACGCGATTTCCCTCCAGGATGTGGACCTGCATGGCTAAGAGATCAACCACTTACTACAACTAAGGGAGCTCTATTTAGAGAGGAACCGGTAAATGACCTGGGATCCGATGAGGAGGAACCGAAGGAGGACACATCAGCTACACCTAATGTGGACCCGTTGTGATCTTGCGAGCATTGTTTGAGACGTTGGACTTCTAGATGACTTTCGGACATGACGGTTGTCACGAGAAATTTTGGGGTGATTTAACATTTTGAGTGATGTAGAGTCTTATTATTGTATAAGCTGTTGTCATCAATGTATTTCTTTTGAACATTGTTTAGTTATTTTATTTACTTGTATTTTCATTTTAATGTAATTTCCTATTTTATTTCTAAGTCTGGGCCATCGAAACTACTTAGTTTCGATTGAGGTTTGTTCAATCGAAACTAATAGTTTCGATAGATAGTTTAGTTTCGACAGGCTTATCTCCCTTGTAAATGCTTCACCGAAACTAGTAGTTTCGGTAAGCATAGTTTCGATGCCTGTCAACTTATATAAATAGCCTAGTTTGAGAATTTCTAGGGTGTGGATAGCGGCTGTAACCCTGAAATTATCTCTTTCACAGTTTTCTGAATCAATACACATTTGGAGTTATTTCATCTGTTGTTCTTACAATTTCATATCTTATTTGTGTTGATTCCTGTGTGGTTTGCCTGTTTAACTTCACCAATTATGTTTCTACCCTCTGTTTCACCACCATACACACAGATTCCGCCTGTGTGTGTGTGTGTAATCGATCTGTTGAGTGATTTCTGATTGAAATCTGGACCTACAATTGGTATCAGAGCATTATGCTCTTGATTTCTGAGTATAATCAGGTTATTTTGATCGATTTTAGGTGTTTTTCGGCATTTTATTGAAGTTTTTCTGCATCGAAGTTTTGGAAGTACTGTTTCATCGATTTGGGCACTATGTCTTTGAGTTTTTCGGATTTGAAGATTGATTTGTGTTCAGAAGCTTATTTGGAAGCTTTTCGTTGAATCAGATTGGGAGTTTATCATCTTTGATTTTTGAAGCTTTTCATCAATGGAGTCTACTGAAGCTTGAAGAAGGAGGTATCGAAACTACTAGGAGACAATTTCTGCTTTTAGTTTGTCATCGAAACTTCTTGTATGTACTCTTGTCTGGAGAAGGTATTATCGAAACTAGTTATTTGTCCTGTTATATTAAAACTAATCTTTGCAGATTGTTCACCCGAAACTACTGGACTATCGAAACTAGTTTCAATCATAACTTGTAGTTTCTTCTAAGATTACTGGATTTTCTGCTAAGTCTTCTTCATCGAAACTTTTTGTTTCTGGATTCTGTTTCTTCAATCGAAAGTAGAAGTTTCGGGCAAGCCTTTTTCTATCGAAACTAGTAGTTTCGATCAGCTTTTTCTCTATCGAAACTAGTTGTTTCGATCATCCCTGATTCACCCGAAACTAGCTACTGTTTGTTTTTAACTTCTCTGAGTTATGGAATCTTCAAGTAACAGTGAATATGCTGGAGGAAACAAACCACCTGTCTTGGTGTCGACTAGAGACTTTGATGATTGGACCAAGAAAATGAAGACTTTCTTTCAGTTCCATGACCATACTCTGTTGCAGTCAATCACTGATGGCCCACACAAGCCAGTTACTACCACTACAGATGTTCAACGTCCCAAGCTTCTGTCTGAATATGATGAAAAGGATATTGCCTTAATTGCTAGAGATAACAAGGCTTATGGATCTATTTCTATGGCTCTTCCTATGGATGTGTTCAACATATTTGCTGAGTATACAACTGCCAAAGATCTTTCGATTGCTTTATGTACCAGGTATGAGGGAAGTGCTGAGGTTAGAGAAAGCAAGAGGGGTTTGATCAAGAAGCAATATGAAATGTTTAACAGTGTCCCTGGAGAACCCATGTCTGAACTGATCAACCATTTCTCAAGCATTGTCCCTAAGTCTTGGGAACTGAGTATCCCACTGTTGAGTTAAACAAGAAGCTGCTTGATTCACTACCCGAGGAATGGAATATGTACCGGATTATGATCAAGAAAATTGAAAAATTAAGTGACTTATCACAACAAGAACTCTTCAGCATTTTGGAGTCTTATGAGTTGGAGATAAAGAAGGGTGCCGTCACTCCAACTAATCAGTCTAGAAACACAGCTCTTCTTGCAGGTCAAGGTTCCTCCACTTCATCCAACAAAACTACAATGGCTTATTTTAAAACTGATGTCCCACCTTCGATTTCTAGAGTTCAGCCTACTACTTCATCCAACTCTCAGAAGCCAACCACTATGATTCCCGATGAGTATCTGCTTATAATGACTCCTTTCATGTCGTGCTATGATGCACTGATTTCTGGAAACCTGACACCAGTCAGCTTTCAACCCGATGACTTGGAGCAGATCAACACGGATGATTTGGAAAAGATGGATATTGATTGGTTTATGGCTATGCTGAATCTGAGAGCCAAAATATTCATCAAAAGGACTGGGATGGATAGATTCAAGCAAGGAAAGACTCTAGGGTTTGATATCAAAAAGGTGAGATGCTACAACTGTGACCAGCTGGTTCATTTTGCAAGGAACTGCAAGGAGCCATCATTAAAGGAGCAGCATGAGAAGAAGAATTCATCTAGAAAGCAAGCTGCCATCTCTCCCAAATCCACTACAATTTCCAGCTCAACAACTCTGGTCTGTCAAGCTGATGGACACTATCATTGGGGAGATCAAGAAAGGGAAGCAGCTGACAAGACACTGATGGCAGACATTGAAGAAAAAGAGAAATGTGTCATGATTGAACCAGCTAAGGATCTCACGGCCGTACCAGCTGAGCTAATGTCTAGACTTTGCAATGCTAAATCCTGTTTAAATGAGATTCAGAAATATAGATTCATCAACCAGGCTTTGGTCGATGAACGACATCATATAAAGGTGATGTATGATTCTGTGGCTAAAAATGAGAAACTTTACTTAAAGAAAATTCGTGATATTTCTATAGAAAACCGATCTTTGATTGTACAACTTACTACACAAAAGAATAATAATCAAATTTTAACTGAAAGACTTCAAAAGGCTGAAAAGGCAAATTTTCAAGTTGAACACATGGGTATGGATCAGAAAATTCTTTTTGGAATCATTGATAACCAAATTCATAAAAAGGTCACAGAAGGCATTGGGTATAACTCTCACCCTCCTCCATATTCTAAGTCTAGAAGATTTGCTGATATGCTAGTTCCTCATATTCCCACACCTTTTGTTTGCAATTTATCAGCTGATGATTATATCCAAACTTCAGATTCTGACAATTTTGCTTCGTGTGCAGAGTCAGATTGTGTAGGTTTCGAAGATGATTGTGATGAGAGTTCTAGTAAGGGAAATGTTTTAAATGAGCTTGAGTCGGATGAATGTAATATTATATCCGTGTCAAAACCAGATATTTGTGAACACATTGAAAATTTGTATTTTGGTTATGTGCCTTCTGAGCATGACAGTTTGAGAAATGTTATTTCTAAGTTTAAGAATGCTTTGCCTTTTGTTCCAAAATCTGTAAATGCTATGAGTTGTATTGCAAATTTTAAAAGTGCAGGAGTTGTTGTGACTGATATTCCACAAGAAACAATAAGCAATCTGGAATTTTTCAGATTAAAGGAAGATCAAAGTCTTCAAGAAAGAAATATTGAAGAAAGAGTTGCCTCTAGTTCTGATGTCTCAACATCACAATCATCTTCATCATGCTGTGATGACAACTATCAGGCTAAGCCAACACGTGATAAAGTTTGTTTTAGTTATGGGGAATCCAATAATGTTTTCAAGACATGTAAATTTTCTACATATCATTTCAAGGAAGAAAACGTACCATCTGTTATTCAAAATTCTGTTGATGGTGTTTCAAATGTTTTGTCTAAATCACAACAAAATAGAACTTTGCGACGTAAAAGGATTAAAAATGCTAAAAATTGGTCGAAAAGGATTTGAAAAATTAAGAATAATGATCTTTTTCAGGACACATTAAAGGAGGATTCTGATTATGACTTCCGAAATGTATCTTGTAAAATTAAGAATTTCCATGTTAGCAGAGGCTTGGGTACAAATGTCTAAATGATTCATTTTGTAGGGACAATTGAGGAGGACTTGAGACAATATCTGGCATGTCGACAGTGGTTGTTCAAGACATATGACTGGTCATTTTTCTTTATTGCAAGATTATCATCCAATGGACGGAGATTTTATCGCCTTTGCAGGCAATCCAAGAGGTGGAAAGATTGAAGGACAAGGAACTGTGTCTGACGGTGTAAATAGCTTGGAGAATGTCAATTTTGTACCACTATGATTCCCGATGAGTCTGACGGTGTAATCCTTCGTCTTGTGAGGCAAATTCAACAATGTCCCATAAACACTCTCACACACATTTTTTTCTATGTGCATAACATCTAACTGATGACAAACAAGCAACTTCTTCAAATACTCAAGTTCAAAAAAAATTGATTTTTTATGCCACAATTTAGCTCTCTCATCGATACTTTCTTTTTTCTTCTTTGACTTTTTCTTCTTGCCCCATGTATTATCAAACCCCGCCAGATAGTCGTATATTTCTTCACCAGATAATGGTTTATTTACAAAATTGTTCTCTTGTTGATTGTTGAAATCTTTTTTCGTTTTACGAAAAGGATGTTCAAGTGGGAGAAATATTCTATGCCCAAGGAAGCATACTTTTTTGGACTTTGGCAACCATTGTGAACAACTATTCTCTGAACATATTGGACAAGCATGATAACCTTTGGTAACACACCCCGAAAGATTACCATATGCAGGGAAGTCATTTATAGTCCAAAGCAATATTGCCCTTAGATTGAAGTATTCTTTCTTATAAGCATCAAATGTCTTAACGATAGTTTCCCACAAGAGATGTAGATCTGCTATCAATGGTGCCAAGTAGACATCAATATTGTTACCAGGTTGGTTTGGCCCTGATATCAATAGAGTCAACATCATGAACTTTCTTGACATACACAAATAAGAGGGTAGATTATATGTTATTAGGATAACCGGCCAACAGCTATGCTTGGAACTTAATGATTTGTGAGGATTGATACCATCAGCGGACAAGGCTAATCTAAGATTCTGATTTTCTTTTCCGAATTCTTTCCACGTGTTGTCAACTAGCTTTCAAGAGGGGGAATTGCGAGGATGAGTTAGCTTACCGTTATTGACCCGATCTTGTGCATGCCAAGTTAAGTCATGTACAATTTTGGGTGACGAAAACAGTCTTCTAAATCTAGGGATGGGAAGAAAATACCACAAAACTTTTGAAGGGACGTTATTCTTCTTCTAACGAGATGTGCCACAAGTTGGACACTGAGAAGCATCCTTATTCATTCCAAAATAGAACACAATCGTTTTCACATGCATGAATCTTTTCATATTGTAGACCTATTGCTTTTAGCAACTTCTTTGCCTCATATATCAAGCTGGGGATTGTATTAGGAACCGGTAAGATATCTTTTAGGACACCCAACAAAGCATCAAAACTAGCATCCGACCATCCAAATTGACCCTTCAAATGTTGGAATTTCAATAATCCACTAAGTGCATTATACTTTGACCCTACGTAAAGTGGCTTATCACATTCTTCAAGAAGTGATTTCAATGAATCAGGTTCTTTCTCTACATATGTGGAGGCATCATGTAGCGTTTCCTTTTTATAATCAAAGTCGGGAGGTCTAGATTTATTAGGGCATCTAGAATCAAGGTTGGGAAGTTTTTCTCCATGGAAAGACCAAAGCTTGTAATTTTCATCGAAATCGTGGGCAAACAGATGATAACGCACATTGTCAATTGAGTGGTGACACAAATTGACACAATTTACGCAAGGACATGGAATAACTTCTAGTTTTGGATTATTACTTTGCGCAAACTCTAAAAAGGCCTCCACATCTTCGTCATATGCATTTGATAATGTATCCGACGTAATCCATGATTTATCCATGATGTACCGTTTGTTACTAGTTTAAGCATATATAAAACAATCATATAAGAAAGCTAATAAATATGTGCATTTGTTACTACTTTAATCATATAACATAAAACAAAATCAAACATGATGACTAAGCCATTTGAACACAAAAATTTCTTAATTTCACTACCTAATCATTTAAGTAGGAAATCTAGTGCATGTAGTTATTTCAATATGTTCAAGGGTAATTATACTAGTACATTGCCAAACATAACCATACAAAAGAATAAACATGTAGTTATTTCAATATGTTCAAGGGTAATTATACTACCACAACTAACATAAGTGCAATAACTAGTATAACAAATCTGGCTAACAGCTACTAACTATAAAACAGACCCTTAACATAATATTTTGTTTTATTTAGATTCTTTAGCTGTAAATAAATCTTTTTTGGTTGAATGTACTTAATTCTACTCTAATCATAATTCAAAGTCAGAGTCAAACTAGATTCGACACTAAATTAATCGAATTAAACTCAATCTTTCTGCTAATGATTTCATGTTCTTTGTGACATTTATTCAAACAACAGTTCGCCTCAAAATCAATTAATCGCAAAAGTCCTAACACCAAAAATAAACCCTAAATCAAAGTAAACAACAGAGAATACCTGAATGTGAATGGAGGAGTGTTTAAATCGTCGTCAGGTTCCTTCAAAGCCCTACAACAGTCGCGTATGATGCTCAGGTAAGCTTGCTCGCCCTCTGATGTCATGCCCTACAACAGTCGCGTCAGGTTCCTTTTTCCCTATGGTGTTGTGACTGGGTTCGTTGGGCTTTAGAAGATGGGAAGGTGGATGAATGTGTTGATGACCTGCTCGGAAAACGCCTGCTCGGAATACTCCTGCTTGGAAATCGCGTAGGTTTTCAGAGGAAATTGAGTTTTTTCCTCTCGGAAATCGCCTGGAGGATGACGTGGTTAGATGGTGTGTTCTAGGGTGGTTTTTAGAAGAAAGGCGCACATATATGAGCGGGATATGTGAAATTAAAATATGACAGTTTAGAGATGACACGCGTGTTGAAAATGTGTATTCCGTGTTTTTCTTAATATGACATTGTGTGTCATAGATAGCGTGTCATTAAAGCCACGTTTTACTAGAATGACACAAAAACGATGACACACGTTGCGTGCCATCGTTCGCGTGTCATTAAAGGTATATTTTGTAGTAGTGAGGTTTATAAGGAGAAAGATAAACAAGTTTTTTTGAAAACACTAATTTGATATATATATTTTTCTAGCAACATCATTTTAATGAATAAGTTTTCTATTTAATACTTTTTTCAAAAAGAAACTCAATAAAAAAAAATTACTTACCTAACAGTCACAAGTTACCAGGGGCACTGCCAGGAATAGAAACCTATTATTTCCAGGAATAGAAACCCTGCCAACCTAAGTAGAAACCTTAATCAGATTACATAGTACAGATAGCTAGATTTCCTAAATCATCGAAGATTAAATTACCATAGATTACCTCTCTCATATATATACTTCTTTTTCGTGTAAAAAAAATATAGATCACATTTCTCATCTATTTATAAACTATGCTCCAGCATCAAAGACATTTACCTCATAAACAATATATGTAAGACTAAAATAAAAAATTACCAAATAAATTCGTCAATATAACATGACATGTTAAAAGAAAATGTTTAGTCGATGAAATCTAATTAATTGATATCTTGGAGATCAAGAACCACCATCACCAACATCATCCAAGGTAAACTTTACCTTAGACTTATCAGCCCTTGACCTCTGCAATATGTAACACTATAGTACATAGAAAAATTTTTAGACAGCTTTTTAGCCAAAACTGTATGGCCGACTATGTTGAATCAATTTCATTTCGGTTAGGCTATCCTACATGTCGTACCCCCTCCCCCTTACCAAAATAAATTTTAAACTTGTCAATTTCCTTCATTTGAAAAATCATTATTTATAAGACAGTTCTTTTAAGTTTAAAAGCACTCTCTATAACATAAAACATATACTCCTCCCCTATGCTACTTGTCAGCCCCCCCTCCCCCACCCTCAAAAATTATCTTTTAAAATTTTTATTTTATCTCATTCGAAAAATCATTATTTATAAAACACTTCATTTAAGTTTAAAAGCATTTTCTATAACGTAAAACATATACCCCTTACCCCTCCTACTTGTTGGTCCCCTCTCCCCTAAAAAATAACTTTTAAACTTGTCATTTTACCTTATTCGAAAAATCATTATTTCTAAAACAGGTCTTTTAAATTTAAAATCACTTTCTATAACATAAAACGTATACCCCCACCCCTCCTACACCGTTCTTTTTAGGTTAAAAGCACTTTCTAAAACATAAAACGTACACCCCTCCCCGCACGTACTTGTCGTACTCCCCTCTCCCGAAAAAATAACTTTTAAACTTGTAATTTTATCTTATTCGAAAAATCATTATTTCTAAAGCCGTTGTTTTAAGATTATAAGCAATTTCTATAACATAAAACGTATACCACTCCCCCCTCCTACTTGTTGTATCCCACATCCTACTTGTTGTTTCCCCCATCCTACTGGTTGTACCCACCCTCACCCATTTTACCCAATTCGAATAATCATTATTTATAAAACCGATTTTTAAGTTTGAAAGCACTTTCTATAACCCTAACCAGGTTAGGCTATACATACCCCACTCATACTTGTCATACCCCCCCCCCCCCCCCCGAACAACTCCCCACCGCAAGTCTACCACAACCGATAAATAATTAAGACGTATTTAAAAACACTTTTTCTAACTTGTATATTAATTTTTTTTAAACACGTCATTAAAAGGTCATCATCTAATGTTTTTAAAAATGTCTTTAAAACTAACGGTCTGATATTTATCATTGACTCAAAAAGATAAACTTAAACAACTAATTAACAAACAATGAATAATTAAAAATACAAAAATTAAAAAAAAACAAAAAAAATTGAATTGTATTTATTTGAAAAAAATAAGGAGTGGCAGCAACAAATAAAAATCAGTCAAAAGTAGGTATGTATAGCATAACTGTCACACCCCGACCGATGACGGAATCATCGAGGCGGACAATGTGATGATTGTTCAAAAGCACATGATAACTAAATGTTTCATATTTCATTGATTTAATTTAAAGACAACAAGTTCCAAATACAATACATTTCAAATAACTTAGTCTAGTTCAAAACATTAATTTATTTAACTAGGTCCATAGTTCCTAAATGGAGAGATCTTCGACAAGCAGTCACAAATCCAAACCTGAAACATTATTTAAATCAAGTGTCAACTAAAAAGTTGGTGAGTACATAGATTTAGTATTTCCTGTAAATAGTGGTTGTAAATCGTTTTGCAACTCATTGTTTATATTGTTAAACATAGTATAGGATGTAACATTTATTTAATCACAATTCAAACCGAGTTTGACGCGCTTGAACAGAGCACAACAGCTAAGTCCGGTATGCTTGAATATAGTTACCCACTATATCCGGTATGATTGAATATAACACGCGGTTATATCCGAGTATGCAGTAATAAACACCCTAACCGGGTGGGCTGGTCAGGCACAATAGATCTATCAATATTACAGTTGGTTGTCTTGTGTTTAAATATATGTACATCCAAAGAATAAGCATATAGTCTCATGTATAACACGTACAAACAATGTGAGTAGCATGTATAATGTTTCACCCCAAAACGTATAAAAATGTAAAAATAGGGGCTATGTAACTCACCTTGCAAACGGTTATTTGTCCACGCGTGTAGGTAATAAGTATGTTGAAGTCTAAGCACAATGAAACCCTATGTAGATAAATGGGTATTATTGTATGTTTATATGTATGTGCGTATTCGTATTTAAATGAGTATAGATTTTATAAATAATATATAAATTGTGGTAGAAAATGAATATGATTTTGTAAAACTTTGACTTATGAAATTTTACATTTTTAAATAATTAATCATTATGTTTATGTATTTAAACAATAATAATAAATAAAAAGATAAGTCTTTATTTGATTAATTATGTTGATGTTTTATATATCAAAATTTGTTTTAACAAGTTTATCAAAAATATTGCTAGGTTCATATATAAAAATAATGAGACATTTTATATATTAAACGTATTTTAATAAGTTTATAGAAATTATTACAAGATTTAGAACACTTTATATATTATAAAGTATTTCAATAAGTTTATAAAAGTTATTCCAAGATTTAAAAAAATGGGTCACTTTATATATTATAAAGTATTTTAATAAGTTTATAAAAGTATAAAGAGAAAAATGGGATGGTTTATGAAAATATAATTTTTTTTTTAATCGATTTCAAAATAAGCGAACGATCAAACCGACTCGTAATAGTTTTTATTGTATAGATATAATATTAGAATGTGATAATATAAAAAAAAAAATAAATAAAACAGAAAAATTTGGGTTGGGCCGGAGGCCACCCGGATCGAACCCGCGACCTACGATATAAACACACACACGCATAACCAGCCGGGCTACTGCCCATCGCTGGTTATGTGTGTATCGTTTAATTGATATGCACTCAAGCGATCTTGGTCGCTGGTTCTCGGTAACCGGCAATCGCGCCCGAGGACTCGGGTTTGCTCGACAATCCTCGTGCGAATGCCGCGATTTCGTTTAGGATAGTTTGCCAAAGGGTAAAAGAAGGTAATCGAATGGATTTGAGGTACCTATTTGGTCGCGAAGGGCCTGGTCGGCAGGAACTTAAGTCCGAAAGATGTCACAAGTGGGAATCGACTTCTGGGTGGAATTAGACTTCGAAATCTTGGTTGCAGCTTCACTTAGTAACGTCGAAAGTGATGGAGTCTTCAATTTGGTGTGAGAGTGTGTGGAAAGGGGGTAACCAGTTCGTGCAGGGCCGACCATGGCCATTTATAGACGCGCTTAATCCTTATATTGAAACATGCAATTGAGCATGCCCCGACACTCGTCTGGACGAGACGAAACTGTCGAGATCACTTTCAGGCGTGGAGGTTGACTGTCGGGGCCGTATTTGAGGTGTGAACTTTCGGCTATGAACACGATCAGACGATTGGGATGATGGGGAGACAAATTGGTCGAGGGGTATTGATCGCATGGGGGAGACGAATCCAGAGAAGCTTTTGTCGGGCGTTGAGGTGCAGGGAACAGCCCTGTCGGGGTGTTCGCCGGAGAAAGCCTCGGACCGCCGGACAATTCGAAAGGGGTGACCGGAATTGCGAATAGAGGGTTGGCAACTTTGGTCCCTGGAGTTTGTCTTTGATTTAATTTAGTCCCTGGAATAATTACGGATAAGACCTTATAGTTTGCTTTGTCCAGGAATGGCCCCTCAACAGGTTTTAGTTTTAAAACCTTTTAGTTTGTTTAATTACAATACAACCCTTGAACTTTTATTTAAATAAATTAATTTAATTTCTTTTAAATCAAATTAATTTAAAAATGTTTTTTTTTATAAACTTATTTTATTATTATTTAAATAATAATTTTTTTATAAAAGTTATTAATCCTATTAAAATGTGTTATTTTATTTAAATATGCAACTTTTTAAATGTAGGTTTTTATTTAAAATTTTATATAAGTTTAAAACTTATAAAATTTTAATTATTTTAAATCCATAAAATAAAATAAAAATAAGAAAATATATATATATTTTGTACAAACTTAAATAAAAACATTTGCATTTCATTAAAATAGAACAATGATTACATGATATGTATTACAAAAGCGTAAATAAAAATCCGGAATGTCACAATAACCCATTTCATTTTAATATGTTTCCAAACAGATCTCCGCTTAAATTAACTAAAACCAGCACTACAAGAAATACAACAATAGCGGCGACGGCATTAGCGGCGACATGCCTAATGTCGCCGCTATTGCTCAAAATCCGGGTGAAATTCTTACCAACACATATGACCGTTGATAAGCGACCTGATCTAAGGGCTGATATTCTATAGGGCAATATCGCCGCTAAAGCCCTGAAAACAATGGCGGGCTATTTCCCTCCATCAGCCTTTACTTTTTGGCTTATCCACATTACTCACCTCGGAAAGCTCTCTCCCAATTTCACCACTAAAGGTCCGTTCACCGTCTCCGCGCCTCCACTAAAGCCCTAAAGCACGACCACACACCTCCGCTAAAGGTCTCCGGTGCTCCACCTACACTTTTTACGTTCAATTTCATCGCTAAAGCTCTTTGGCGTTCATCACAGCTCCGACGTCCACTCCCGTTTCCGGTCACCCGACTCCGGCTCCCGTCTCCGACCACCCGACTCCGGCTCCCGTCTCCGACCACCCTACTCAGGTAATATTTATTGTTATATATGTTGTATGTTAATTAATTAGTTTAGGTTTGATTTAGCCAAATGTTAGAGGGAATATGATTGTCGGAAATGTAAACACAGGTTGCTTTTCTTTGGACTTACTTTTTTTTTCATGTTTAATTAGTTGTAAAACATCATTAAGTTTATGCAAAAAGTGATGATATTATCCCCATTTTATGTCATATGTCAGCAACTCTCTTGAATCTAGGTTTTAATAGGTCTCCCATTTAGTGGATGTTTCTTTGTCTTGAATTACTGATGGGATGTGTTAATATGTAGGTTTAAGGTTGTGATTGATGAAACTTTAGCGTTTTCAATTTTATATTTAGTTTCTTTGGATGCTTAATCTATATTTAGGGTTTCGTGTTGAGTACTACTTTTTCAAGAAGCAATTGGGTAAATTATCTAATTAGTATCGAATGCTTCATTAATGTAGGATTTAATCTTGACAGGTTCTAAATCGGGTCATCGGGTAGGATAATTGGAGCTTCGTGGGTCAAACGGGTTACAAAACTTAGTTAATTTATCACATGTTTATTGTGTGTTTATTGGGTCAAAGTAGTGGGTCTTGAATCATGGGTTGTTTTACTAATTTGTAGGAGTTATAGGAGGTAGTGGTCAAGTGTCATTTTGGGTCTATTTATGTAAATTTGTTGTAATTAATTAAAGTATGGGAAATAGAGTTTTTATTTGTGTGTGTTTTTACTGTGTGCGTTTGGGATGAGTATAGTTAATCCCAACCCCATACCCTATTAGAAATTTATGCCCCATACCCGGCCCAAAACCTGTCAGGTATGTATCGGGTATCGCACAATTTTCATATATTTTGTTGTTGATATTTTCTTTTTCTTTACTGTTAATTGGTTGGTGTTGTATATTGTTGATATGTGTGTGGGTATCAAATACCAATTCCTCATACTGCGGAAGCGATGGGGGTTGGATAATCATCATGCTGCTCGATAATAATTCTTTAGAGTTATTTAATTTGGTGTAATTATTGTAAGGTTTCTTTCTTCATCGTGTGCAGGGAACTAGATGCTTTGGCTCTACAACATGTATGTTATAATCTTCAACAGTGTGGTACGACCCTTGGATCACTTTCAAGACTGGTAATGTTTCAGTTCTCAAATACATTTATGACTTCAATAGACTGCCTTCATTTAAAAAAAAAATCTCCATGCAGGTCGAGTCACTACCAAGAATGACCATTAAGGATGAGATCGGAAAACAGGTCGGTTTATAGGATGCGATATTTATTAGTCATTTATCATTTTCTAAGTTAACAAGGTTGAAATAAATTTTTGAAGAAAACTAGCACATGAGCACATCAGATTTCATAATGTCTGAGCAATTACATTTTGGGTTTTGAGCAGGTCAAGTTTTCTCTCGAGGCTGCAAAATTAGCTCAAAATAATGCCTCCCAAGGCATTTATGATGCTTCAGTAGGTATGTTGATCCGATAATAGTTTTATTATTTTCAATCTGCAGTATCATATTTATTTGATTGTTTCAACTGAACCGTTTGACTCGAAACTTATATTCATGTATATATATATGTGTGTGTGTAAAATGAACCGTTTGACCCGAAACTTGTATGCTTGTATATGTATGTTATTAGTTTGGTAAATGTTAGTAGATTTGTTAAATATTAGTAGTTTGTTAAAATTTTGTTTTAACTTGTAATCTAATTTAATTGTAGGAACTAGCTAACATTTTGTTTGACGACCCGAATTTTAGAGATCAACTCAACAAGTTTAATCTTTCGCAAACGGACAAAGTAGTAGGGATGAATCACCTTCATATACATCGTCGAGTTTCTTTGGTAAGAAGCAGACAACTAATACGAAAGAAGGGGACGACAACGATGATGATCTAAGGACTAGTTTTACATTTTATGTAGTTTTATTTTTATGACATATTGTCCAAACATTAAAGAATGATATTTATGTAGTTTTTATATGTTTATGTAGTGTATATGTTTTATATGTTTATATGTCTCAAAACTGCAAATTTACAAGTATTTTGTATTTGAAAAAAAACTGGAAAATAATGAAAATATGGAAAAAAAACCGGAAATAAAGGCATTAGCGGCGACCTTTTAGTGGCGACACGTCGCCGCTAATAACCTTAAGCATTAGCGGCGACATTTTGGGTATTAGCGGCGACAATTAAATTTTTAGCGGCGAAGAATTAGTGGCGACTCAATAGCGGCGACTGTCGCCGCTAAAGGTATTAGCGGCGACATTTTGGGGTATTAGCGGCGACAAATGTCGCCGCTATTGAGTCTTTTCCTTGTAGTGCAGGCCGGCTGCTATCCGCCGATCACGAAGCTACTTCTCGATCTTGGCCGTTGCTTCTCCTTGTTGGTCCCACAACTCCTTGTCATTGTTTAAATCATTTTTTTTCCTCAACAACGACCATGTTGAATTATCCAGTTATCTTTCATTATAATATATGCAATGATGAACTCATTCAAGATCTCTCCAATTTTCTCATTGTTGTATATAATTTTAAACTCTTTAAAAAAACAAAAAGGAATCAAAATTCATCGGCGAAAAAGATGCCTTCTCAGAATAGAGATCTGGTAAATCAAGACAAGAGTTGAAAGTTAATTCAATTACTAGTAAGAATTATGAGAATGAAAAACAAGCACAACAAGAGCTTTGACCGGATCAACTCGCACGGCCTCCGGTCCTTCTTCATCTTCTGTTCCGCTGGCTGGAGCCGGAGGTTCCGAGTCAGTGGATCACATCGATGACAATCGTCTCCATGCTTGATCTTCACGGGTCGGTTTCTTCCTGTGGAGACTCTTCTTTTTGGTCTTACAATTAAAACAATCTTGATCATGTTCCAGTTTGGTATAGTCAGGTTGTTTTGAGTTTTCCTTCTACAAATCCAAGGAGAAGGGATCGAATAGTTACCTCCGACATGATCAACAGGGAGGTTGCAAGGTCGCATGAATCACACTTGGGTAGTCCAGAAGTGCAGATGGATGGCAGAAGTCTCAACACTTGGGGAGCAGTCGGCTATGGAGCGAGTAATCGGGTAAGACGGTCAACCTTGTATCATTTATTTTCAATTTTTACTTGATTTCCTCTCTGAACTATGTTAGGGTTAAGGATTCAGTTTCTTCTCTTTGAACTAAGTTAAGTTTTAGCAGCTTAAGGATTCAGAGGCCCTTGATCAACCCATAGTTTATCCTCTCTGAACTAAGTTAGGGTTAGTAATCGATCATCAAACTGTTTAAATACAAGGAGATGTATGCTATATATATCACTAAATTCAACAATCCAATCTTGTTATGAAAATATACTAAGCAACAAAGCTCTTGATTGTCCACCAAATTGGGGTTAGGGTTACACTTTGGCTTTAGTGGTGTGAGATGGAGAAAGAAGACATTAAGAACTTGATTTGAGAGAGATGTAAAGAATGACAAAGGGAGATTTTTTTGGGTACATTTATATCAATTGATTTGTATTATTGATCAAATTATCTAAATTCTAGTAGTTCCGGTAAAAAAAAAGTTTGTTTTCATAGTCATCAGAATTAATGTAAGTTATATTGGTTAAATTTTATCTCTATTTCTCATTTTACATATTTAATTTGCTTGTAGACATTTATAATTATTGGTTAAATATATAACAAGGTATAATATATCATCAGAAAAAAGATTATTAGTTAAAGGCTCCCTACCAAAAGACCTTTGTCTCATTGGTATCAATGTGTGTTAAGTTAGAGAGGCGATGTCGATGGTTCAAGTTTCATGGTGGACAATGATGTTATGCCCAGGATCTTCAATAATACAATGATACTAACGCACAATTCAAATTTATTTCACATTGAACATAGTATGTTTACAGACTTTGGTATTTAAAACCCTAAACCTGAAACATTGTACCCCTTCATATGGCGGTTACTAAGTTTAATTTCTAACACACTAGGACCCTTGACATTTACATATTTACGTACTAAACACTAAACATAATTTTAACCTATATATTTACACAAATGACCCGTTAACTTTTAACCCATATGGATTAATGAATTATAATTCAATGTTAGGTTGATGTTAAACAAAAGTTAAGAGGAGAAACAAGTAGAAATTACCGAAAGATAAAAGTCTATTGAATACAGTAAAAACAAGGAGAAATTACCAAAAGATGATGGAAAATATCAGATTTTATAATGGGAAATGATCGTGTTAGAGGTTTGATTTCAGTTTTAAATTGCATTATCTGAATGAGTAATTTAAATGTGATGACTGATGATTTGATTCAAAAGAAGGGAAGATTATTGTGTTCCAATTAAAAGTAATTAGGGTTTCAGATACGGATTTTCCGGCCATCGATCTCCTTTTTAATTTCTATCTTTTGTTTCTTTTTAATTCTTTCCTTAATTGTCTTCTTAGCATAAAAACCCAACACTCGTTAAAGCGTTTGTCAGAACAGCCGGTAGAAAAACCCTAGTTTCGGTATCAGCTCCTTATCCTCTTCGTCGTCTTCTTCTTCTCATCTGGGTCTCACTAAAATCGGGTTATCAGCTATGTATAAAAGCCTAATCAAACATAGTTTCTACAACGTGAATGGAGAGAACGATGGTAGGTTTAGGAACTTCAAACCTCACAGTCGCCTCATCAAACATAGTTTCTACAACGTGAATGGAGAGAACGATGGTAGGTTTAGGAACTTCAAACCTCACAGTCCAGGAAACCACTCCTATAAGTTAGGAGGAAACAAGCTAGCAAATCTTTCAATCCAACCCGGTGTAAAAAAAGTCGGTTATGTCGAGAAATCGAAGGGGAAGTTTGTTTGTTGCTTCAAAGATCATGGAAACTGCAGTGAGTTTTAAATTTGTTGCTTTTACCGTTCCCCTAATCCGTGATGAATTGAAGTTAATTTAACAAACTCAATCAGGGAATAACTCTCGTCAATTTCATTCATTATTGTAAAAATAGACAGAGAGATGATTGGTTCTATACGTGTGTGTAAAGAGTCAGGTGAACAAACAGACACAAAAAGCGGTGTCTAACTCTCATTTCGCTGATTGAGGGTGTTTAGGATTTGTTATTGTATGAATTTCTCATTGATATCTCTATCTAAAGCATGTAGGGGAACAATTGATAATCACGTGACAAGAACACGATGTTTTGTTGGGCGGACAACCCAACGACGACGGCATTTTCTTGTTTATTAACACTCAACACTCATCATAAATAATAAAGACTTAATACCGCTATTTATACTAACCATCTTACCTTGACTCCTAATCTAATTCTAATGTTTAGGAATCACAATACTTGGCTTACAAATAAACTCATTTAATCTTCCGAAGTCTTAGGATTTTCCAACATTCACCCCCGAATCCTTAGCTTCGCTTTCGAGATCAATCATCCCCATCATCTTTTGTAACTCTTCGTATTTTACTTTTGACAATGCTTTGGTAATCATGTCCGTCTTTTGTTCCTCTCCTGGTACATATTCTACTTGCACTTCTCCCCTTTCGATGCACTCACGAAAGAAATGAAACCTTGTGTTTATATGTTTACTTCTACCATGGAATACCGGGTTTCTCATAAGTGCTATTGCCTAGTTGTTGTCTACTCGGAATAATACGGGTCTCTCTTCTTGACATGTTAACTCGCTTAACAACCCCTTCAACCATATTGCTTGACACGCCGTAGCCGCGACTGCCATGAATTCAGCCTCACATGAGGATAAGGCCACAATTTGTTGTTTTTGTGAGTTCCAAGAGATTATTGACTTGCCGAAATAGAACACCATTCCGGTTGTGCTTCTCCCATCCGTATGATCCGTAGCATGGCTACTATCACTATAACCCACCAAGCTTTCTTCTTTATCTCGTTCGTACTTCAAACCATAATGGATAGTTCCTTTTAGATACCGAATAATTTGCTTCACCAATTACATGTGACTCGTTCTTGGTTCTTGCACAAAGCGGCTTGCAAAGCTTACCGAGTAACTCAAATCCGGTCGGGTATGCAAAAAATACCTAAGACTTCCAATCACACGTCGATACTCCATTGCATTCACACATTCATCTTTTCCTTCATTAGCGATCTTTGCTCTTGGTTCAGTAGGGATTTTACTTGAATTACATGATTCCATTCCTGCCAACTTGAGTATCTTCATTGCATAACTGGTTTGCTTCAGTGAGATGTGGTCCTTTGCTTGGTTCACCTCAATTCCTTAGTAGTATGATAACATGCCAAGATCTTGCATGTCAAAATCGGTTTTCATTTGGCCTTTGAAGCATTCTATATCAGCTGTACTACTTCCCGTTATGATTAAATCGTCGACGTAGACCACGACGATTGTAATAACTCCTTTCAGGTTCCGTATGTAAACTGCTTGTTCATGTGAGCACCTGACTAGACCAAGGCATTTCAAAATGTGATCGAGCTTCTCATTCCAAGCTCATGGAGCTTGTGGTAGGCCATAGAGAGCCTTATGTAATCGGTAGACCATGTGCTCTTTTCTGGGAATAACGAATCCCTCCGGTTGATTTACATATACTATCTCCTTCAAGTCTCTATTTTGGAATGCTGACTTAACGTCTAAATGGTACACGAACCACCCCCGGTTTGCTGCAATGGCCAATATAAGACGTATTGTCTCTATCCTAGCAACCAGGGCAAATACATCATCAAAATCTATACCCGGTTGTTGGACGTGCCCTTTAGCGACTAACCTTCCCTTATACTTTGTTATATTTCCTTTAGCATCCCTTTTGATTTTATACACCTAATTCAACCCAATAGCCTTTTGATCTTTTTGTAAGTGTTCCAACTTCCATGTTTTATTTGCTTCAATCGAGCTGATTTCGTTTTTCATTGCTTCCTTCCTGTTTCTATTGGCTTTAGTTTCCTCGTAACAAGCCGGTTCATCATCCACCATCATGCATTCATCTTGCATCATCACATAGTCATTAAACCGTTTTGGTGGGACGACTGAGCAGGTGAAATGTCTCAAGTCTGCAGCATCAGCGGACTATTCCTCCACTTGTTGAGGGGTATTCATCTTAGTTGGGCTCTCGTTTTGGGTCAGACCTGGGCTTGTGCCTGCTTCACTATTTTCTTTGGCTGACCCATTCGAGTGAATTTCTTCTTCTGCATATTGTAATGGGTGGCAATGGCCACTTGAATCTCTTTCTTCTGTAGTGCAATTGTTGGTTAACTCAGGGTTCATCTAAATTATGAAGTTAACCCACCCGATGTCGGTGTCATTTTGAACTGATACGTCACTTTTAGCACAATCGAATGCAATTTTTTCTTTGAATTTTACATCCCTGTTCACATAAATTATATTCTCTTCTGGGACGTATAATCTATAAGCTTCGGTACCGGGTTCACTTCCAAAGTGAACAACTCTTTTGCTTCTATCATCGAGTTTCCTTACATGCTGAGAAGGATTCTTCATGTAAGTCGAGCACCCAAACGCTAGTAAGTGGCTTATGTTTGGTTTTCGTCCCCTCAAGGCTTCATAGGGTGTTACATTCTTTAGTGCTTTTGTGAGTACCCGGTTCAGTAGGTAAACATAGTGCCTCACTGTTTCGCCCCACATACTTTGGGGAAATGACATGGCTTTCATCATACTACGGGTTGAATTCAGAATGGTCATGTTACGCCTCTCTACAACCACGTTTTGTTGGGGTGAGTAGGGGGTTGTAAACATCCGTTTAATACCGGTAGGGTCACAAAACTCCGTAAATAGTTTGTTCAAGAATTCTCCTCTACGATCACTCCTTAAAGCTTGGACTTTGTGTGAGGTTTCTAGTTCAACTTCATTTTTAAATTTCTTAAACACCGACAATGCATCACTCTTATTCTTTATCGTATACACACACATGTAACGTGAGTAATCATCAATGAGCAACATGAAGTATTTGTTTCCACCCAAGGTGGGTGGGGTGATTGGTCTACACAAGTCCGTATTGACAAGTTCAAGTTCAAGTCGGTAGGTAAACACTTTAGGAAACGGGTCTCTTGTTAGTTTCCCTAGCATACACGAATCACATACCTTTTCTCCATTCATTACATGAACATTACCAAGAACCATATTAGTTGCTTTCATGTTGTTCATTGTTTTGAAATTTAGATGACCAAGCCTAGCATGCGACAACCATGCTTGGTCACTGATGGAGTTCAAGAGACATACCAACGTCTCCATTTTTAGCGTGATCTTGTATAGCCTGTTTGGACTCCTTGGAACCTTCATAAGAAATGGATATCCTTCCTCATATAGCTATAGATGTTCATCCGCCATCCAAACTTTACACCTATCTTCTGTTAGTTGGCCTAGAATCAAGATGTTACTACATAGGTCGGGTATGTACATCATTTATGATTCTCTATTCATTGTTTTTACAATCAAAGATGATTGCACCTCTTCCTTTGATTCTGACTTTAGATCCATCTCCAATTAAAGAGATATACGCGCCCCGTCAGGTGGTTCGAAGCCCCATTATCAAGGTACCACATCGAGGTTTCATGTGGATCACTTGCATGCATGCCCAGATGAACCTTATCTTCATTTACCATGATCAGACCTCCTTCTTCCACCATATCTAACATGAGGACTGGGTCTTTGTTTTCAACTTTGTTTAGGTTTGCTTCCTGAGGTTGGGTTGGTTTTGAACATTCCCAGGCAAAGTAACCGTAGGTATTGTAGTTATAACACCTAACGTTCTTTTCATCTCGTCCCCTTCCTTGATTGTTCTCACGTCCTGAATTGTCAACCTTTTGCGTGTCACCAGCCTGGTCATTCCTTCCTCTACCTCGTCCATAACCTCGTCCTCGGCCTCTGCCCCTTCCACGATAGTCTTGATTACCACGACCTCATCCTTGATTTCTTCGGGTCTGATCATTCCTTCGATCACCAGATTCTGATCTTGCAAACATCAGTTTGCTTTCTTTTTCGACTAAACCTTCTTTACCCTTTATGCGTTCTTCGAAGGCCTTTAGTCGGGCAATGCAATCTTTAAAAGTCATGGTATTTAAATCTTCTACATGTTCAATTGTGGCTACTATTGCGATGAACTGTGGTGGCATTGCATCAAGTATTCGCTTAACCATTATTAAATCTTGTATGTCTGCCCCCATACTATTGTTTTTGACACTTTCTTGGACATTCTTCCTACAAAGTCCTCTACAGTGTCATTATCCTTCATCTTCATATTATCGAGTTCACGCTTTAGGGTTTGTAAACGGGCTTGTTGTACATGTTCATCTCCCAATAATTTTACCCGTAAGGCTTCCCAGATGTCTTGAGCTCTCCTGCTTCTTACTACCTGTGCAAGAATGTTTTCGGGTAGTACTTGGTATATAAGCGCCCTGGCGTACTTGTTCTTCCGAGCGTATACAACATCACCGGTTACGGGATCAACTGATTCCCATAATCATTGCGCGTCGAGCATCACTTCCATGAGTATAACCCAGGTACTATAGTTTGTACTCGTGAGTTTAGGACATGTTAGACATGTCGAGGGGGGTTCTCTTTGTTGTATCATAATCTGGTTTTGTGGTGGGTTTCCTCCGGCTGGTGCTTCATCAAGCATTCTGATCGTTTAAGACTGATTGAAGTGGTTTTCCTCATCACATGTAATCGCCGATGCACGATTAAGGCTTGCTTCTGATCTGGTTGTACGACCTAGATCGGTTCCTAAATCCTATGCGGAAATCTAGTTATTCTCCCCAGATTTCGGATTGGCCTTTCTTTGCTGAGATCTCCCAGCAA
Source organism: Smallanthus sonchifolius (assembly GCA_023525975.1). Classification (NCBI taxonomy): domain Eukaryota; kingdom Viridiplantae; phylum Streptophyta; class Magnoliopsida; order Asterales; family Asteraceae; genus Smallanthus; species Smallanthus sonchifolius. The sequence continues at coordinate 20,757,668 of CM042033.1, forward strand.
CCAGAAAAACCTGACTGTCCCTTAGATGAACCTACGCTCTCATACTAATAGTTGGGGAACAATTGATAGTCACGCGACAAGAACACGATGTTTTGTTGGGAGGACAACCCAACGAAGACGGCTTTTTCTTGTTTATTAATACCCAAAACTCATCATATATTACAAAGACTTAATACCACTATTTATACTAACTATCTTACCTTGACTCCTAATCTAATTCTAATGTTTAGGAATCACAATACTTGAGTAACAAGGAAAATAAATAAAACAAATAAACTCATTTAATGTTCCGAAGTCTTAGGATTTTCCAACAAAGTATACTTACATATAATGTGTATATGCTCACACACGTGTATTCTACATTTATGACAAGAAAACTCGAACCGATTATCTTATGTTACATTATTGTTTAGCTTATTAATTAATACCTACTAGAGGTAAAAGGGGTTTAACTCCTCAAAAAGAGTGCACATCCGTGATCCGTCAACTAGCATATAACACCTCATTCGACTCATGGAATATTTAAAGATGACTGAGAAAACTTCACGATAATATATTTGTCAACATTAATAACAATACACTAGGCACATACATAAGTATGAAGCTTGATATATTCATGTTACATTGCTGTGAAGGACATGAAATGCTGAGTAATAGTGAGCAAAAGAAAAATAGAATAGTGGAATTAAGCCAAGCTAACACCTAGAAAGGGAATCGTGTGAAGAAAACACCAAGTAAATCGAATGATTATTGGTGTCCCATCAACGGTTTAGTAACAAACTATCAAAAGTGCATGTATAAGAATGGATGTAAGAAAAAATGAGGCAGATTGATTGTTAAAATATTTTTCTCCTCTCATATTATTGTTATCTCTTCACATCTTTTTTTTGTTTCTGCAATAACATTTTGTTGGGTTGTGAAAACACCAAGCAAATCGAATGATTATCGGTTTCCTATCAACGATTTAATAACAAACTCTAAAAAGTGCATGTATAAGAATGGATGTAAGGAAAAATGAGGCAGGTTGATTGTTAGAATATTTTTCTCCTCTCATACTCCTGTTATCTCTTCACATCTTTTTTTTGTTTCTTCAATAACATTATGCTGGGTTGTGAAGGCTTTTGGGGTCGTGAGCTTCCGGTTTGGGCACGTGAACTGGGCCGAAAAAAGAACAAAGGGGCGGCCGGTCCTAGTGGTTTTAGTCCATGCTTTTGCTTCTTGTTGCCTAAGTTGTTAACCCTAATCTAGATCTTATTTATACCTAGCATGTAATTGTAATTTTGTGGCACCTTATAAAGACAAACCCAAGTTGCAGTCGTGGATGTAGGTTTCATATCGAAGCGAACCACGTTATTTTCTTATGTCGTTTATTTGCTCTCTACGTGTTAATCGTTAGTGTGTGTGTGTTTGTCTATTGATTAGCTTCTGCATACCTCTGTTAATTACCTAACCAGTGCTATCAGAGCTAAGGCTCGCTATTACGCACGATTTGCACTAAAACGATCACATGAAGTCTAAAGGATTACGATTAGGTTTTTGGTTTGTATCGGCTGCCATTGCCGATCTCGATACCTAAGAAATCAAGTCGTTGAGTCTTGGTTAGAAGCTGTAAGAAGGGTGGCTGGGTTTTTTTGGTCGCCGCCGGATCTGCTGCTATATTGTCACACCATAGTATATCCGCATATCCGCTATATTGCTTTTTGGTCGTTGAGTCTTGGTTAGAAGCTGTAAGAAAAGATGACTCTATATGTTGACAGCATATCCGCTATCGCATTGATGAAGAACCTGCTGTTTCATGGAAAAAGCAAGCATGTTGACACCCGTTATCATCACTTCATAAGGGAATGTGTTGGAAATACACATATCATTGTTAAACACATCGATGGAGAACATCAAAGGGCAGATATTCTGACAAAGGCATTGGCTAGATTCAAGTTTGTTACAACGCGGGAGTTGCTTGGTATTCAAGATTTACTTGTTCGAGATTAAGGGGGTGAATGTTACATTCAATCCCTCCCTAGTTAAAGTCTAGGGGGGTCTATGTAAATATGTTAATCTATGTTTTATTTTGTAATTGTTAATTATATAACTCAAAGGGTTAAACTTGTCAAATCCCCCGTTAAATTAGATTGAATCGATGCATTCCTATATGAACCGATTATATATACATCTTCAATCAATGGAATTATTAAACTTTGGCAAATCAGTGTTCTTGTTTCTCTTTGATCTTGGTTTTTCATCTTATGGTTTGGTCTAACTATGTTTTCATTCCTCTAGGTTTATTATTTATTTAAAGTGGAATCGAATTTTTTACAGGTTTTACATTATTCATGTTACATACTTACATATAATGCATACATACACACACGTGTATTGTAGATTAATTGTACAAAAACCCAAGCCAATTACCTTACATTACATAATTAATTACCTTATTAATTAGCACCGAACCCTAGTAGCATTAATAACAATACATTAGACACGTACATAAATATGAAGCTTAATATATTCATGTTTATTGGATTAAAGGGAGTTGCTGGACATTCTCAAGTATCTGGTCAGTGGAAGGGATAAACCCAGCTGCTAGTCCATCACATCCAACTTCATTCCCACCCCGACACCAACAGGTTTGTGATTAGTAGTACTACACTAGCTAGCTTGCCCTCAAAGGTTATACCTCATGCATGTTGTTCTTAATACATACATCAACCATGTAGTTGTTTAAGGAAGAATCACAACCACCTTTGGAACCACATGTATTCCGTAAACAAATCATGATTTTGAGCATCGATGGGGGTGGAGTACGAGGAATCATTACAAGTATTATCCTTGCTTATCTGGAAACCAAGCTACAGGTAAAGTTTATGAATTCATTACATTTTTTGTGTGTTTAATTCATTTGACCACTATCATCGCAGAATTATTGTTATAAAACATGTTTAAATTTGACAGACATTAGATGGGAACAATGCCAGGCTTGCAGATTACTTGGATTGTATTTCGGGTACAAGTACAGGTGGTCTTATAACCGTTATGTTAACAACGCCCAACAAAGAGGGTCGTCCGATATACAAGGCTGAGAGTGTTACAGATTTTTATCTTACACATGCTCAGTACATATTTCCTCTTGACAGGTACATATAATATTTTTAGTGAAAATTTTTGATCCTAAAGAGTGGCTTTCTTGTGGTGACAGAAAGTTTAGAGCAACTTTTCCAGATTTTTAATTGTGTTTTCTATCGCCTTAAATCTTCATCCTTTGGCACAATATGTACTGGTTCAAGACCTTGTTTACACCCGCTCAAACGCACACTCACGTATAGTAGGATATGGTTTTAAGCTTTGTGCACACAATTAGCAGGAGGAAAAGTATGAAGGAAAAACTACTTTTATTGAATAAACAAAAGGGGCTATAAATAGCCTTTATAGAAAGCACAACGTAGGAATCAATAAAAACAATAAGTAAACTATTTTCTACCTAAAGAACCGGTAATACCAAGCCTCCTTTTACCCAACGTGCAGTTTTATAACCTTTCACCTCCATAAGATTCGGTCAACCTTGTCTAATTAATTACACTATTACACAAACCAAAATATAAAACACAAGTGCTTTAGTCTTCATGCATTCCACGTGAACCCAATAAGCTTTAGCTTATTCCTTGCTGACTAACTCAAAACAATCTAACAGTTCCAACTGACGACCCATACCCGTGACCCGTGTGATCCATGAACTAACCCGATTAACCCCAGCAATACCCCCTTAATCGGTTTGTTCACACCTTTACTCACAGCAGCGTCGAATCACCATCTTCTCCAACCAGACCTTTCCCGGACACTCGGCCTCCACCTCGGTCACGTCCAAAGTCTTCACTCAACCCTTTTGATTGTACCACTCCTGTAACATGTAACAGACATCTAAGTAATAAAAACTATAGAAAAAACCTAATCTATACACCTAAATAATACTCTGGAAAACCTATGAACTATACCCAACTGACAGACAAGTGAACCTATCGAATGTAGTAAAGCTTAATGGTAAACTGGATATCGAACCCTAGAGACACTACTATAACTAAACTAGACTCTGACTAGAACTAAGAATATTGGTTTGGGGGATTTCTATAACTAATAATTAAACTAATTAAATCAAATGAAAACAGACGAACGACAGCTAACAACCAGACAAGAAACTCGGGAAATATCAAGGATGAGAAAGCACTACCTAGGTCGAAATCCTACTTGAAAAACTCAGACTTCTACCGGTTATGTAAACTATGATGGACTGGGTATGTAAGGATAACAATTCTAGACAACCTAGTGGATCCCTAATCACTCTCAGGGTGTCACCAAAAGGAAACTCTAAAGATGCACAACGCTCACAAGATGTCGGATTACCTTTTAGTCTCTCCAACGACAATAATGTACCCTATAGACAGATCACCTCTCGGTCTCACTACCACTGAACATTCAAGGAATGCACAGGGTAATCTCAGGACAAAACACTATGACACGGTCTAGCAACAAATATTAAGAACCAAAGGAAACTTCCTCTCAGACAGTTTACATTCAGAATCCTAACACTGAAGACTAACCGACTCTCTCTCACCTTTCGGGTATCGAGATAGGAAGAAAACTCAATCTAATTCAACACCAATTACTATCCTTATGGATCACTACGTCTAGCAATACCACCACAGTCACAAACAATTAAGCAAGTAACCTAAACATGCGTCTATAACTGAAAGACATTCAACAATAACACATGTGGGATAAATAATCCACACCAAATCAGAAAAAAGCATGCATATACATCATAACAATTGAACTGAAATCTTTACAGTATTGTCAAACCATCAATAAAATCCATAAACCGATAAAAGATCCAAACTTTATCAAGCAATCATCGTAAACCTAGGCAGTATCAAGTGTTTAGCCAACAACCATGTTCAAAAGCATCAAAACAGAAATAAAACGCAGAAACATAGTTGCAATCAAAGTAATTAAATACACGAGAATCGCAAACATAAATCAAACGATGAACGTCTAGCAAACCCGAGGTCCAAAGCTTCAATCTTTAGCTTCAAACTCTTTCTCTAGCCTCAAAATCGCCTCAGAATCTCTCTCAGACGGCTGGTATTCGAACTCCCAAACATAATGGCATTCAAATTGATTAAATATTGATTTACGGTTTTTTCTCAAAAATTAGACTTCTCACGTACCGCGAAGTAAACAAGCCAGACCTTCACGTCCCGTGAAGGCCAATTTAGTCGGGCCCCTGATTTGAGTTCCTCGCGTATCGCGCCTTCTCCTCTCTCGATCTTCGCGTACCGCAAAGGTCAGAAATTCTAACTTTTTGAATTGTTTTCCCGGGACTTCTTCTCGTGCTCGATTTCTTCACGATATCACTTTCTATTCCACACGAGCTCCTGTATACCTAACATAGACTAAAATACAAACTAAAAAGATTAAAAACGAACATAAAACTATCTAAAATGCACGAATACAGTTGGATAAAGGATGTGTGCTTTGCAACACATCAAACATCCCCACACTTAACCTTTTTTCGTCCTCGAAAAAGTTTGCAATCGAATCATAACCGGAAAATAACTTTTACATCTTATAATTTATTAGTTCAACATACTCACGCGTTAAAATGCAACAATCGGTATTTCTATACGATTAAGCCCAACCACCAACTTTCAAGCCTCCGTTTTGTGTTCTAATTATTACATTAAGAATCATATTAATCAATCTTTGGGTCTCACACTTAAAAGTTACAGTTCAACCTAATCCCGTCTCAAGGTCATGTCTAGGCCTACGTTAAACCATGTAGATTTCCCACCACTATAAAATAAAATGTATCTGTTTTCAAAATATATGTGAATCATGGATGAATGAAATGAGCATTTATTAACAATATGATCAAACCTCACCTAGTGATGCTTCAACCAATCTGCAACTCGACGTGTGGCACATAGGTTGCAGTTTTTAGCAATGAAGTACCTAAGATTTCACTAAGTGGTGTTTCAACCAGGTTGCCATCCCGGAGGGTAACACATAAGCGAAACTCAGATTTCTAATTAATTATGCTCATGATTGTGGATTTATGGAATGTAGGCGCCACCGAATCTCAGATTTATTTTCATAAAAATATAGTGGTGTGCCAATTAATTTCAAAAACATATAGATTTTAGCTTATAGCGGTACCTATCACCTTATGTTGATAGTTTCAGTATTACCGACAACCTTAAGATGAGAACCCACAAGATATCATGATTTCATTCATTAATTAATCCTAACTAACACTCCCAGGATATTTAATCTTTTCTAGTTGGCTAGTTTTACCAAAACATGATAAAATAGATGCGTTTTCTATCATTTATTTTCATTTAAACTCAACAGCAGATTCCAGTTCTATTATCATTTTTCATTTATTTGCAAAAACTTTGATTTCGATGGAGATTTTTTCAAAATTTTCATTTCTTTTTGTATTTTTGTATATTTTAAAAGAAAAACAACCTAAACTAGATGCAGTCTCTCATCCCCACACTTGAAACGCACATTGTCCCGAATGTGAAACGAGAAACACGGGAAATCAAATATACAAAAATAAACAGGAAAAGACTTAGCTGGTAATGTATGCATGATCGTGTCCAACTTTGCTCTTCCACTTATGCAACCGTATATCATTTCCTTCGCGGCTGCACACGTGACTCTTTAGGGTTGCCTTTACACTTATATAATGTAAGCATCGACCCCGCCCGAATGGAGATTGAGTAAAGGCGGAGCGATCTATACCTGCAAAATTAAGCTTACACAACCCAACAGCATTAAACTGACACATATTACAGACTTAAATTAAAATAAAAGACTCTACTGACTCGATAAGACTCAAGATAAAACAGGGATACGTACCTGATGGGTGACAAACACATAGACATGAATGTCAAAGCAAAGCATAATCAACATGAACGATCCTTCGGTTTCCCATGGTGGTGGTAGGTGGATACGATGGATGGTGAATGATGATGGATACTACGGGTGGTGAATGTAGGTATATAGGTGGATGGTGGTCATATGGAGGAATGGTGTAATAGATGGTGTAATGGTGGGTAATGAGTGGTGGTGGATGGCGAATGGTGGGTGGTAGGGGAAACCATGGGAAAGAGAAAGGGCTACTCCTCGTGTACCGCGAGGAGCCTGAATTTAGGTCGGCCATAACTTTTGGACTTCGCGTACCGCGACAGGTTCTCCCCAGGTCTTCGCGTACCGCGAGGGGTTAATGTTCACAGAAAGTTTTGAGGGATTCCATATTAAGAAAACATTTTGACCTTTTAAAACCTTCTTCCCCAATTTCCTCCACAAACAAGTTCCAATGATAAAAACTAGTGTAAACATACCCGGAACTCCGTTCTCGTGATTTTCCTCACCAAATCAGTTGCGAATCCTTGCAAAACGTGACACGAACAAAGACACGCAAACCGAAAAACACCAAAATAAATGAAAATAGGAAAAAAGACATATACACACTGTACACTCGGGCACTTGCCCGAGAATCAAATAAGCTTAATCAGGAGGCTTCTCCTTCACTCTCCTGGAACCGCCGTCATTCGACGCGGCTTTCCTCCTCTCATCACCACACTATTACCTACGATCTTTCCACGAACACGACTGCTCTTTCTCACATCCTTCCACCAACACTTGAATCTCCCAGGCTAAAAAGAACCTGTACCAAATACCTAAGAAGTTTCTCACCCCTAAACGTCCCCACACTTGGGGTTTGCACTATCCTCAATTCATATACATCACTCAGCTCTCGGAGTTTCTTATGGGGCGGTCTAGATTTAGGGGTTGACTCGGTTTCTATCCCCTCAGAATGAACAACAGTACATGGTACAGGCTCAGGAAGGGGTATCACTACTGGTGTGGCTTCTATACTCTCACTCGGATCTTCAGGATCCTCAACCTTCTTGACCATCCCCACACTTGGGGTTTTGCCTATGATTTCACCCAACTCTGCCATCATCCCTAGCAGATCATCAGGCATCTCATCACCGTATTCATATGGTGCATTCAACAACTCTTCTAGCTCTAATTAGAGTCCCGATGGTCGTCCATGAAGGTATCGATCATACAAACAGAATGGATTTGCTCACTAGCCTCCTTCACAGACTTCATAGCATCGAATGTAACAGTCTCATCCCCTACACGAAGTGTCAGCTTTCCGTCAAATACATCGATCAATGCCTTGGCGGTGCGCAGAAACGGGCACCCGAGGATAAGTGGGACTCTTTTATCCACCTCCGTATCTAGAATAACAAAATCCACGGGGAAGACGAATTTATCTACCTTCACTAGTAAGTTTTCCACAATTCCCCGTGGATACTTAACTGAAAGGTCAGCCAAGGATATGCTCATGCGCATCGGCTTCGGATCTCCTAGGTCTAGCTACTTATATATAGAATATGCCATCAAATTGATGCTAGCACCTAGGTCAGCCAACGCGTGGTTCATAGGCAAGCTGCCGAACAGACACGGGATCGTGAAGTGACCCGAATCTGCCAATATCTCTTGCATCTTATTCTGCACCACCGCAGAGCATCTCTCACTCAGAGAGACTTTAGAGACCTCCTACGGCTTCTTCTTGTTGGAAAGAAGATCTTTCAAGAACTTAGGATATTTAGGCATATGCTGGAGGACCTCTATGAATGGGAGATTGAACTTTAATTCTTTGAACATATTAAGGAAGTTTTCGTATTCCCTAGCATATTTATGAGGCAGCAAGCGTGCTGGGTAAGGAACACGGCTCAGGTCAATCTCGGGGGTTTTTCATCCCCTCACTCTTCTTCCCAGCCTTCTCGGGAGGTTTCTCTAACACTATTTCTTCATCCACCGGCTCTTCCCCCTCCACTGGTGGCTCCTCTCTTTCTTCTCCTCTTTGACTCCTAGTAGTCACGGCCATCACCGAAGCATTAGGACCCGAAGACGGACCTCCCTGTCTACCCTTCAAATTCTTCGCAATGTCTCCCACCGTGCGATGCAGATCTTGGAATGCAGATTGCTGATTCTTTAGTAAAGTGTCATGTGCATCCAATCTCTGCTGAGTCTCTTTGTCCTTCGCTACCAAGTGGGCAAGCATCTGGGTCTGAGTCTCCAGCATCTCCTCAATCCTCTTAGTACTGACACTGCTTCCCCTACTTGCTCCTGCTTCACCTCCGCCAGGTTGATTTGGGCGAGCATTGAACCTAGGTGGGTTGCCTCCAGATCTCCATCCCGAGCCATAATAATTTCCATAGGCGTTATTGAATCCTCGGTTTTGGTTTCCCACAAAATCAACTTACTCTTGCTAACTGACGGTGCAGTTCCTGGTGTCGTGGCCTCCTCTGCACACCTCACACCTCTGAGCACTTAACTTCAGCTCCTTGATCTCATTGGCCATAGCTGCAAGTGCAGCAGCCATGCTAGTATCAGGGGTGAGCTGATGCACACCTCTAGCAGAAGAGGTGGGTGTCCTAGAACTAGGAATGGAAGTCCTAGTAGATGTCCGCTGTTGCTCAGCCAGAGCAAAGCTCTCGAGCATCTCCTCGCACTCAGCAAGCTCCTTTTTGTCCATGATATGGCCTCCTGCAGCAGTATTGAACATTTGCTGCTTCTCGAAGGTGAGGCCGTGAACCTCTCCCATGCTATGTGATAAGGCTCATCATGGTCTATGCGGAAGGAATGGACCTGGTCCCTTAGGCGAGCGGCCTTGGAAGGTGGATAGTACTTTTTCATAAACTTGGCTTGTAAATCCTCCCAAGTGGTAATGGAATCATCGGGGAGGGTATCAAGCCAAGTAGCAGCACGTCCAGAGAGCGAGAATGGGAAGAGACGCAAGTAGGTTGCGTCATCAGATACACCAGTGATATTGAGGGTATCACAAATGCGCACGAAACGGGACAGATGTCCTGGTGCATTCTCATCCTCAAGGCCATGAAACTGAGTAGAGTGAATGATGGTGTTCATGACATGTGACGGGAATTTCCAATTATTAGTGTTAGGAATAGCGGGGCGGGTGATCGAAGATCTCGCCCCAGTAACCCCATCACTGGCTCTCTAGTGCACGGTACGTCCAGCCGGTGGGTTAGCATCACCCATAGTAGGAAATGGAACAGGTCTAGGATCACGTACATGGTTTTTGAACAATGTTTTCAAACGCTCCCGGAAGTCGCGGGTGCGCTCGTGAAGCTCTCGTTCGGGCTCTGAGTGGGCTGAATATTGGGGTGATCCCTGCGAATGAGTATGTTGCATAAACCGAAAGAAACAAAACAAAAGACAGAAAGGCTCAACACAAAAAGACTCAATCCTAAACTAAGACACACAAGTGGCAAATATGACAGACACACAATTTAAACTTAACTTAAAAGAGAAAATAAAACAAAAACAAATAAAGAACTAATCAAAGATAATTTTGCTATTGACAAGTGTCCCCGTCAACGACACCAAAAAATTGATGTCGCCCAGACGGTCCATAAAAACTATAATAAAAACCTAATCTAGACACCTAAGTAATACTCTGGAAAACCTATGAACTAGACCGCACTGACCGGCAAGTGAACCTATCGAATGTAGCTAAGCTTAATGGTAAATCGGATATCGAACCCTAGAGACACTACTAAGAGACACTACTATAACTAAACTAGACTCTGACTAGAACTAAGAATATTGGTTTGGAGGATTTCTATAACTAATGATTAAACTAATGAAATCAAATGAAAACAGACGAACGACATCTAACAATCAGACAAGAAACTCAGAAAATATCAAGGATGAGAAAGCACTACCTAGGTCGGAATCCTACTTGGAAAACTCAGAGTTCTACCGGTTATGGAAACTATGATGGACCGGGTATCTAAGGATAACAACTCTAGACAACCTAGTGGATCCCTAATCACTCTCAGGGTGTCACCAAAAGGAAACTCTAAAGATGCACAACGCTCACAAGATGTCGAATTACTTTTCAGTCTCTCCAACGACAATAATGTACCCTACAGACAGATCACCTTTCGGTCTCACTATCACGGTACATTCAAGGAATGCACGGGGTAATCTCAGGACAAAACACTATGACACGGACTAGCAACAAATACTAAGAACCTAAGGAAACTTCCTCTCAGACAGTTTGCACTCAGAATCCTAACACTGAAGACTAACCGATCCTCACTCACCTTTCGGGTATTGAGATAGGAAGAAAACTCAATCTAAATCAACACCAATTACTATCCCTATGGATCACTACGTCTAGCAATACCACCACAGTCACAAACAATTAAGCAAGTAACCTAAACATGCGTCTATAACTGAAAGACATTCAATAAGAACACATGCGGGATGAATAATCAACACCAAATCAGAATAAAGCATGCACATACATCATAACAATTGAACTGGAATCTTTACAATATTGTCAAACCATCAATAAAATCCATAAACGGATAAAAGATCCAAACTTTATCAAGCAATCATCGTAAACCTAGGCAGTATCAAGTGTTTAGCCAACAACTATGTTCAAAAGCATCAAAACATAAGTAAAACGCAGAAACATAGTTGCAATCAAAGTAATCAAACACACGAGAATCGCAAACATAAATCAAACGATGAACGTCTAACAAACCCGAGGTCCAAAGCTTTAATCTTAAGCTTCAAACTCTTTCTCTAGCCTCAAAATCGCCTAAGAACCTCTCTCAGACGGCTAGTATTCGAAATCCCAAACATAATGGCATTCAAATTGATTAAATATCGATTTAGGGTTTTTTCTCGGAAATTAGACTTCTCGAGTACCGCGAAGTAAACAAGCAAGGGCTTCGCGTACCGTGAAAGCCAATTTAGCCGGTCCCCTGATTTGAGTTCCTCGCGTACCGCGCCAACTCCTCTCTCCATATTCGCGTACCGTGAAGGCCAGAAATTCTATCTTTTTGAATTCTTTTCCCGGGACTTCTTCTCGTGCTCGATTTCTTCACGATATCACTTTCTATTCCACACGAGCTCCTGTAAACATAACATAGACTCAAATACAAACTAAAACAACTAAACACGAACATAAAACTATCTAAAATGCACGAATATAATAGGATCCCGCTGGAACCGTTCACTAACAACTCGACTCTTAATGGATCGATGACATCTTCCCCTGCTAAAGACAAAGCCACCTGATTTGAACATCTAACGCCAAAATTTTTACAACCGTGTAGTTTCTCCACTCTCTTCTTGTCTTAACAGTCATACCTTTTTCCGATCACGCTTGTTCAAAAAGGTTTCTTCACCTACCAAGAAAACAAAGCCACCACCTTTACTGTTTTCTTTCACCCGCCAAACGAACCGAATCCAAAGCCACCCGCTTTGACATATCCTTTATGCCCGTCTTTCACGCACCTACGACGGTCTCCTCATATCACAAACCAAGACGATCAAGGTTCTTGGATCACCTCTAACAGCCCTGGAACACGAATGTTTATCACCGGTCACCCCCGTCGTCTCAAATGTTACTTCCACCATTACAATGGTTAAACCGAAACACTCTACTGTCTCCGTCTTCTACTGTAAAACAACCGCGAAGCACCACCTTCTCTCCCACACCTTCTTGTATGATCAGCCCATCAATTTTCTTGGTTCCTGCTGCTGCGTTTCACCCGCAACCAAGGGCTACACCCTTCCTCGAAACCGGCCCTCTTCAACCTTCATGAGCCCTAGGCTTTGATACCAAATGGTGGTTTAAGCCCTTGTTTACACCCTCTGAAACACACACTCACGTATAAGAGGATATGGTTTTAAGACAATTAGCACGAAGAAAAGTATGTAGGAAAAGCTACTTCTATTGAATAAACAAAAGGGGCTATAAATAGCCTTTAAAGAAAGCACAATGTATGAATCAATAAAAACAATAAATAAACTACTTTCTACCTAAAGAACCGGTTATCCCATGCCTCTTTTTACCCAACGTGCATTTTTATAACCGTTCACCTCCATAAGATTCGGTCCACCTAGTCTAACTAGTTACACTATTAAACAAACCAAAATATAAACCACAAGTGCTTTAGTCTTCATTCAATCCACATGATCCCAATAAGCTTTAACTTATTCCATGCTGACTAACTCAAAACAATCTAACAGTACCAACTGATGATCCACCCCCACAATCCGTGTGATCCATGAACTAACCAGATTAACCCCAACGATCACCCCCTTAATCGGTTTGTTCACACCTTTACTCACAACAACGTCGAATCATCGTCTTCTCCAACTCGACCTTTCCCGGACACTCGGCCTACACCTCGGTCACGGCCAAAATCTTCACTTAACCCTTTTGATTGTTCACCACACTTGTAACATGAAACATGGCATCATGCAGGAACCATTCATTAACATCTCGACTCTTAACGGATCGACGACCACTTCCCCCTGCCACATCCAAAGCCTCCCAATTTGAACTTCCACCGCCACAATGTTTACAACCGTGTAGTTTCTCCACTCTCTTCTTGTCTTGACATCCATACCTTTTTTCGATCACGCTTTTTCAAAGAGGTTTCTCCATCGACCAAGAAAACAAAGCCACCACCTTTACCGTTTTCTTTCACCACTTAAACGAACCGAATCCAAAGGCACCCGCTTTGACGGATCCTTTCTGCCCGTTTTTCATGTACCTACGCCGGTCTCCTCATATCACGAACCAAGCCGATCAAGGTTCGTAGATCACCTCTAACAGCCCCGAAACACGAATTTTTATCACCGGCCTTCCCCGTCGTCTCAAACATTACTTCCCCCACGACAATGGTTGAACCGAAACACTCTACTGTCTCAGTCTTCTGCTGTAAAACAGCCCCGAAATAGCACCTGCTGTCCCGCACCTTCTTGTATTATCAGCCCTTCAGTTTGCTCGGTTCCTGCTGTTGCGTTTGCCCCGTAACCAAGGGCTACACCCTTCCTCGAAACCGACTCTCAAACCGGTTCTCTTCAACCTTCACGAGCCATATACTTTTATACCAAATGTTGGTTCAATCCCTTGTTTACACCCTCTCAAACACACACTCACGTGTAGGAGGATATAGGTTTAAGCTTTCTACACACAATTTGCAGGAAGAAAAGTATGAAGGAAAAGCTACTTCTATTGAATAAACAAAAGGAGCTGTAAGTAGCGTTTACAGAAAGCATAATGTAGGAATCAATAAAAATAATAAATAAACAATTTTCTACCTAAAGGATCGGTAATCCCATGCCTCCTATTACCCAACGTGCATTTTTATAACCTTTCTACACCATAAGATTCGGTCAACCTAGTCTAATTAATTAGACTATTAAACAAACCAAAATATAAAACACAACTACTTTAGTCTTCACGCAATCCAAGTGAACCCAATAACCTTAGCTTATTCCATGCAGACTAACTCAAAACAATCTAACATTACCAGCTGACGACCATACCCGTGACCCGTGTGATCGATGAACTAACCCGATTAACCCCAACAATCCCCCTTATTCGGTTTGTTCACACCTTTACTCACAGAAGCGTCGAATCACCGTCTTATCAAACCCGACCTTTCCCGGACACTAGGCCTCCACCTCGGTCATGTCCAAAGTCTTCACTTAACCCTTTTGATTGTTCACCACACTTGTAACATGTAACATGGCATCCTGCAGGAACCATTCATTAACATCTCGACGACCTGTTCCCCTGCCACATCCAAAGCCACCCGATTTGAACTTCCACCGCCACAATGTTTACAACCGTGTAGTTTCTCCACTCTCTTCTTGTCTTGACATCCATACCTTTTTTCGATCATGCATGTTCAAAGAGGTTTCTCCAACGACCAAGAAAACAATGCCACCACCTTTACCGTTTTCTTTCACCACTCAAACGAACCGAATCCAAAGGCTCCCGCTTTGACAGATCCTTTCTGCCCGTTTTTCATTACATACGCCGGTCTCCTCATATCACGAAAGAAGCCGATCAAGGTTCTTGGATCACCTCTAACAGCCCCGGAACACGAATTTTTATCACCGGCCTCCCCGTCGTCTCAAACAGTACTTCCACCCCGACAATGGTTGAACCGAAACACTCTATTGTCTCAGTCTTCTGCTGTAAAACAGCCTCGATATAGCACCTGTTGTCCCGCACCTTCTTGTATTATCAGCCCTTCAGTTTGCTCGGTTCCTGCTGTTGCGTTTTCCCGTAACCAAGGGCTACACCCTTCCTTGAAACCGACTCTCCAACCAGCTCTCTTCAACCTTCACGAGCCATATGCTTTTATACCAAATGTTGGTTCAAGCCCTTGTTTACACCCTCTCAAACACACACTTACGTGTAGGAGCATATGGTTTTAAACTTTCTACACACAATTTGCAGGAAGAAAAGTGTGAAGGAAAAGCTACTTCTATTGAATAAACAAAAGGAGCTATAAATAGCCTATATAGAAAGCATAATGTAGGAATCAATAAAAGCAATAAATAAACTATTTTTTACCTAAAGAACCGGTAATCCCATGCCTCCTTTTACCCAACGTGCATTTTTATAACCTTTCACCACCATAAGATTCGGTCAACCTAGTCTAATTAATTACACTATTAAACAAACCAAAATATAAAACACAAATGCTTTAGTCTTCACGCAATCCACGTGACCCAATAAGATTTAGCTTATTCCATGCTGACTAACTCAAAACAATCTAACATTCCAACTGACGACCCATAACCTTAACCCGTGTAATCCATGAACTAACCCGATTAACCCTAACAATTCCCCCTTATTCGGTTTGTTCACACCTTTACTCACAGCAGCGTCGAATAACCATCTTCTCCAACCCGACCTTTCCCGGACACTCGGCCTCCACCTCGGTCTCGTCCAAAGTCTTCACTTAACCCTTTTGATTGTTCACCACACTTGTAACATGTAACATGGCATCCCGCATGAACCATTCATTAACATCTCGACTCTTAACGGATCGACGACCTCTTCCCATGCCACATCCAAAGCCACCTGATTTGAACTTTCACCGCCACAATGTTTACAACCGTGTAGTTTCTCCACTCTCTTCTTGTCTTGACAACCATATCTTTTTCCGATCACACTTGTTCAAAGAGGTTTCTCCACCGACCAAGAAAACAAAGCCACAACCTTTACCGTGTTCTTTCACCACTCAAACGAACCGAATCCAAAGGCGCCCGCTTTGACGGATCCTTTCTGCCTATTTTTCACGCTCCTACGCCGGTCTCCTCATATC
The DNA here is from genome assembly GCA_023525975.1 of Smallanthus sonchifolius. Classification (NCBI taxonomy): domain Eukaryota; kingdom Viridiplantae; phylum Streptophyta; class Magnoliopsida; order Asterales; family Asteraceae; genus Smallanthus; species Smallanthus sonchifolius. Next base: position 20,773,921 of record CM042033.1, read on the forward strand.
ACGAAACAAGCCGATCAAGGTTCTTGGATCACCTCTAACAGCCCCAGAACACGAATGATTATCACCGGCCACCCCCGTCGTCTCAAATGGTACTTCCACCACGACAATGGTTGAACCGAAACACTCTACTGTCTCCGTCTTCTGCTGTAAAATACACCCGAAATAGCACCTGTTGTTTATCCCATGCCTCCTTTTACCCAACATGCATTTTTATAACTTTCATCTCCATAAGATTTGGTTAACCTACTCTAATTAATTATACTATTAAACAAATCAAAATATTAACCACAAATGCTTTAGTCTTCATGCAATCCACGTGAACCCAATAAGCTTTAGCTTATTCCATGCTAACTAACTCAAAACAATCTAACAGTACCAACTGACGACCCATACCCGTGACCCGTGTGATCCATGAACTAACCCGATTAACCCAACAATATGCAGCACTAATCTATTGGCTCGTGCTGTAAAATGGATCAAATCTCTTTTGTGACCAAGGTATGATGGCGAATACCTAGTTGGACTAATTAAAGACGAATTACAAGAAAAAAGGCTCAACGAAACGTTAACAAATGTCGTTATTACGGCATTTGATAAGAAAAAATGGAAGCCGGTTATCTTCTCAAGCTTTCAGGTACCGAATTAAATCTACACATCTCTTTACCATTAATTGAGGGTTTTTATACGAATGAGTATCACCGACGGTCTAATCCGTCAGAGATACTCCATCGAAATCGGGTGTGGGTATAGTAATATAATTTCTGACATATTACCGACCGATTATTTAAAGATTACTTTTTTAACCAACGGAATGTAAAGATAAATATCGAGGAAATGGAACTTATTATCTTTAAAGATATTAAAAATGATAATTGTAGCATGCTAACGTGTGTGCTTTTGTGATCAGTTAAAGAAGAACCCAAGCCTTAATGCCAAGTTATCGGATATATCCATTGGAACATCGGCAGCCCCAATTTTTCTTCCTTCGCATCTGAAGGGGTTTAAGATATCAAAACCCTATATAAGAACTAAACGAACCGGATCTCCGGTTTAAGGGGTTTAGGCTATTAAAACCCAATGTAAGAACCAAACGAACCGGATCTCCGGTTTAAGGGGTTTAGGATATTAAAACCCAATGTAAGAACCAAACGAACCGGATCTCCGGTTTAAGGGGTTTAAGATATTAAAATCCAATATAAGAAACAAACGAACCGGATCTCTGGTTTAGGGACTTGAAGGGGATTAAGCAATCAAATGAACGATGGCAAACCTGCCGCGGCTGAGAGCCACCGGCCGCGGCTCACCAAGACCTGTGACCATCATCATGGCCACCTGCCGCGGCTGAGAAGCATATGAATAGACGATCAGACCTGAGACCCACCAATGGAGCCACCTGCCGCGGCTGAGAGCCTGCCGCGGCTGAGAGTGTGCCGAACCATCAAAGCATACCCGTACATCGCTGAAGGTGTGCCGCGGCTGAAGGCATGCCACGGCTGAGAACCTGGCGCTACGGTTAAGAATCCTCCTCAGGAAAATCGAGTTTCTAAATATGACGGCTATAAGTAAAAAACAAGGACGGAGCCAAAACCCAACCCCAGCCGCGGCTGAGGCCGTGCCGCGGCTCAAAGGGATCCTGACCGAAAGATGGACTCGTTTGACAACGGACGACAGCTCCCACTCAACACTTAGAAAATATCAAAGAAGTTGCGAGGGAAATAATCTCATACCAGAAAATAATACTAAATAACTAAGATAAAGTCCCATTGGGCATAAGAGTCAACTATAAAGACAACACCAATGGGGAAACCTGAACCCATGATAGAAAGAGGTCAGGTAAGAACCAGTAACACAAAAAGGGAAGTCAGCTAACAAGACAAGATATGTCAGGAACAGAACCTGTGTACAAGGAACACGGGTCAACTATATAGACAAAGGTAATTAAACACACCCTGAACTCTCTAAGCACGAAAGAGGAAATAACAGTCATATTAGCAGAAGCAGGGAAAGATGTTTGACTGCAGACAACCTATAATAGACATTCAGTCCAAACATCTTGACCATGGATACCTTATAAATAGTCTGGCCGATTTCAAAGGATGACTCATGTTTAACTCACAAATTCACAATATCATAATTTACTTATCTCTTCTTTCTCATCTTTTTACCTTCCACTACACACGTACTTATTCTCACGCCGGAGGGTGGTCACGGGGAGAAAACTCCTTCTACTCGTGGCGAGGCTCACGGTGTTTCCTATTTTGCAGATCACCCTTTCAAGACCCGGAGATCCCGTCCGTTCTTCCAAGCCCAAGTCTAGAAGTTCCAGCTTAACTTGTTCATCCAGCACTGCTTCAAGACCTCCACCCCTAGGTGGTAAGTTTTGTAGCAACATTTGGCGCCATCCCGTGCTCTAAAACAACAACAACAACAAAAAAAAACAAAAAAAAAAAACGATGGGCGAGGGCGAGGAAACTCTTTACATTGAAACCAGAAGTTCTGATGTCCTGTACCCAGACGGCAGCAATGTTACCGGGGGAGAGGGAAGCAAGAACCCGAAGAGTCGTCTTAATGATTCTGAAAAACAAAGGACTGACAAGGTAGTCGTTACACCAGAGTTCTTACGACAGAACCGTCAACAGATCCTCGCTATGTTACAGGAGGAGGAAAAAGAGCGCCAATTAAAAGAAATCTGAACCCGTCTAGAGTTCGGAGACGACGAGGATGACGACTCACTAAAGAAAAGCGAAGAAGAGAAAGATAAGCTACATAACACTGAGGTTGTGCGTCAGGGGACAATCAAGAGGAAGAAAGATTTCAAAGATGACTACAGCAAACCATACCGACCGTCCACGGCGCGATCAAGATCCAAGTTTATCAACAAAATTGCAGAGTTTACTTTTCCCCCAAAACTAAAAATGCCATCAAACGTGGGGAAATACGATGGTTTGGGTGATCCAGATGACCATCTTGCAGTTTTCATAGGTGCAGCCGAGGTGGAACAATGGTATATCCCGGTGTGGTGTCACATGTTCATACAGACGCTGACGGGAGCAGCGAGGGTATGGTTCGACAGTCTCCCAATCGGAGAGATAGGGAGCTTCGAGCAACTGGAAGATAGTTTCTTAAAGAACTTCAGCCAACAAAGAAGGTCCATAAAGGATCCAACAGAGTTGCACAACATTAAAAGGGGTGATGGTGAGTCAGTGGAAGATTTCATTACAAGATTCGTAAGAGAGAGCATGCAAGTCAAAGGAGCTGGAGAAGATATACGTATCTCAGCGTTTATTCATGGTGTTCGAAGCGAGCAGTTGGTGGAAAGATTCCATGAAAGCCGTCCAAAAACGGTGGAGGAAATGCTAGAGAGAGCAAAGGCGTTTGTACGAGGAAGAAAAGCGAGCAACCAACTGAAAGACCGCACACAAAAGAAGCCGTTGAATTGGGAAAACTCAAGGAAACAAGGACCACCAAAGATGTGGGATAAATCACATTCTCAACCGTGTTTTCAACAAAGGAACGTGGCGCCATCTCAGTTTTCAACACCACAAGGACACGTCGGCGGACCAACGGTTAGTCTTCCACCATTAACCAAGACACCAAGTGAAATTCTAGCAACCGAGAACGTCAACTTTGTGAAACCTGCACCAATGAGACCAGGCCCTAAGAAGGCCACCGGCAAGTATTGTGAATTTCATAAAGATAGTGGGCACACCACTGATGAGTGTTTCTCCCTGAAAAGACAAATCGAATCAGCAATAAAAACAGGTAAATTGTCACACCTGTTGAAGGAGCTTAACGCAACACCTCAGGCCGGCGGAAAGAGAAAGGAGATCCTAATGGTAAACCAACCATCAAGTAGTGCAGGCGTGAAACGAAATAATGACCACATGGAGCCGTGGATGGAGCAAGAAATCAGTTTCCCTTCGATTAGAGGCGGAGATTTTGCTAGTGGCGCGCTTCATGTAACTGCTGACATTGCCGGTCATCAGGTACGAAGGGTTTATGTTGATACCGGAAGTGCATCCGAAATCATGTATGAACGTTGCTTCATGCAACTAGATGAAGAAGTACAGAAAGCCCTCGTCACACAAGTCCACCAGCTAACAGGCTTTTCCGGAGAAGTAGTGCAGCCGCTGGGCAAAATACAACTTCAGGTGACAATGGGGAACGAAACGGGAAGTCGTACGGTTCCAATGACCTTCCTCATAGTGCGCTCTCAGTCAAGCCACAACGTAATTTTGGGAAGGCCAGGTTTATGTGCACTTGGAGCAGTCATATCTACCGTTCACGCGGCAATCAAATTCCCAACCCCAAACGGTGTGGTAACTTTATTATCAAGTAAGGAACGTAAAAGTATAAAAGTTATAGCACCAGATACTTCAAACAACACAGATGAGCAACACAATACGAGGATAAAGCAACCCTCAGACATGGTGGGGGGTATTAAGAGATACAGCGGAGCGGATAAGGTAACACGTTTGGACAGAGTAGATGTACCACGAAAATGTAACGGAGTCTAACACCGAAAGTGTTATAAGTAATCAACACGCAAGGAACCATTGTAATCAATTTTCAAAGAAGGTGTACGCGAACACCAAAGATTGCATTCACATTTGGTTATATCATACCCATTGTCGCAACCACAAAGACAACAATACCCAAAAATGAAAGAAGGTATACGCGAAAAATAATATAAGTCTTCCAGTCGCGACTGGACAGAGAAGTCAGCTGACCAAGTTCAGCTGAAAAATAATCTAAGTCTTCCAGCCGCGACTGAAAAGACGAGTCACCTGACCAAGTTCAGGTTGAAAAATAATCTAAGTCTTCCAGCCGCGACTGGACAGACGAGTCACCTGACCAAGTTCAGGTTGAAAAATAATCTAAGTCTTCCAGCCGCGACTGGACAGACGAGTCAGCTGACCAAGTTCAGCTGAAAAATAATCTAAGTCTTCCGGCCGCGACTGGAAAGACGAGTCACCTGACCAAGTTCAGGTTGAAAAATAATCTAAGTCTTTCAGCCGCGACTGGAAAGACGAGTCACCTGACCAAGTTCAGGTTGAAAAATAATCTAAGTCTTCCAGCCGCGACTGGAAAGACGAGTCACCTGACCAAGTTCAGGTTGAAAAATAATCTAAGTCTTTCAGTCGCGACTGGAAAGACGAGTCACCTGACCAAGTTCAGGTTGAAAAATAATCTAAGTCTTCCAGCCGCGACTGGACAGACGAGTCACCTGACCAAGTTCAGGTTGAAAAATAATCTAAGTCTTCCAGCCGCGACTGGACAGACGAGTCAGCTGACCAAGTTCAGCTGAAAAATAATCTAAGTCTTCCAGCCGCGACTGGAAAGACGAGTCACCTGACCAAGTTCAGGTTGAAAAATATTCTAAGTCTTCCAGCCGCGACTGGAAAGACGAGTTACCCGACCAAGTTCAGGTTGAAAAATAATCTAAGTCTTCCAGCCGCGACTGGAAAGACGAGTCACTTGACCAAGTTCAGGTTGAAAAATAATCTAAGTCTTCCAGCCGCGACTGGAAAGACGAGTCACCTGACCAAGTTCAGGTTGAAAAATAATCTAAGTCTTTCAGCCGCGACTGGAAAGACGAGTCACCTGCCAAGTTTAGGTTGAAAAATAATCCAATATCATGGTATGAACACCATAATAATGGACTGGGGGGACATGAAGGGGTTTAAGATATCAAAACCCTATATAAGAACTAAACGAACCGGATCTCCGGTTTAAGGGGTTTAGGCTATTAAAACCCAATGTAAGAACCAAACGAACCGGATCTACGGTTTAAGGGGTTTAGGATATTAAAACCCAATGTAAGAACCAAACGAACCGGATCTCCGGTTTAAGGGGTTTAAGATATTAAAACCCAATATAAGAAACAAACGAACCGGATCTCTGGTTTAGGGACTTAAAGGGGATTAAGCAATCAAATGAACGATGGCAAACCTGCCGCGGCTCACCAAGACCTGTGACCATCATCATGGCCACTTGCCGCGGCTGAGAAGCATATGAATAGACGATCAGACCTGAGACCCACCAATGGAGCCACCTGCCGCGGCTGAGAGCCTGCCGCGGCTGAGAGTGTGCCGAACCATCAAAGCATACCCGTACATCACTGAAGGTGTGCCGCGGCTGAAGGCATGCCACGGCTGAGAACCTGGCGCTACGGTTAAGAATCCTCCTCAGGAAAATCGAGTTTCTAAAGATGACGGCTATAAGTAAAAAACAAGGACGGAGCCAAAACCCAACCCCAGCCGCGGCTGAGGCCGTGCCGCGGCTCAAAGGGATCCTGACCGAAAGATGGACTCGTTTGACAACGGACGACAGCTCCCACTCAACACTTAGAAAATATCAAAGAAGTTGCGAGGGAAATAATCTCATACCAGAAAATAATACTAAATAACTAAGATAAAGTCCCATTGGGCATAAGAGTCAACTATAAAGACAACACCAATGGGGAAACCTGAACCCATGATAGAAAGAGGTCAGGTAAGAACCAGTAACACAAAAAGGGAAGTCAGCTAACAAGACAAGATATGTCAGGAACAGAACGTGTGTACAAGGAACACGGGTCAACTATATAGACAAAGGTAATTAAACACACCCTGAACTCTTTAAGCACGAAAGAGGAAATAACAGTCATATTAGCAGAAGCAGGGAAAGATGTTTGACTGCAGACAACCTATAATAGACATTCAGTCCAAACATCTTGACCATGGATACCTTATAAATAGTCTGGCCGATTTCAAAGGATGACTCATGTTTAACTCACAAATTCACAATATCATAATTTACTTATCTCTTCTTTCTCATCTTTTTACCTTCCACTACACACGTACTTATTCTCACGCCGGAGGGTGGTCACGGGGAGAAAACTCCTTCTACTCGTGGCGAGGCTCACGGTGTTTCCTATTTTGCAGATCACCCTTTCAAGACCCGGAGATCCCGTCCGTTCTTCCAAGCCCAAGTCCAGAAGTTCCAGCTTAACTTGTTCATCCAGCACTGCTTCAAGACCTCCACCCCTAGGTGGTAAGTTTTGTAGCAACAGCATCCGTTCCATGTGAATGATAGTGAAGGAAAATTACTTAGAGAATATGATCTTATCGACGGTGGTGTAGTTGCCAACAATCCGGTACGGGTGTTTTATTTACTAATACAAGTTTAAAAAGATTCCATAATGTTTAATATAATGTTTTATTACTAGATCACTAATCTATATGGTTTATATATGTTAGGCTAATAATATTTCGTTTTGGTAGACTGAGCTTGCGATAAAAGAAGTAATAAGCGGAGGGTCAAGGGATGGCTGCAAGTTTTTTGTTTTGTCGGTGGGAACAGGGTCTCAAGATTTTCAAGAGAAGTACAAGGCTACAAAGTCATCTCATTGGGGCATTTTTGGGTGGTTGTTTGGAGGTGCTGTCTCAATTCCGTTGCTAGATGCTGCTAGTAGCTCTTCTAGCTATATGGCTGACTATCATGTCTCTACCTTATTGCAACTCCTTGGTTCAGAAAACACATATTTGCGGATTCAGGTATTTTTTGTATTTAATTGGTCTTGTGATCAAGGAAAAGAATGAAAACGTTAATTAGTTCTAATGAAACCTTAAAAAAGATAACTGTTCTGATTAAAATAAAAAAAAAATTAAAAAAAAATGAATTGAACCAAATCAACCTGTGCTCGTACTTTGTCATATTTCAGGATGACACTTTAAGTGATGATATAGCTTCCATGGATTTGGGTAACAAGGAAAACATGGAAAAACTCGTAAAAGTTGGTAAGGAGTTGCTAAAAAAACCGATGACCAGAATGAATCCACAAACAGGTTTATTAGAGCATCACCCTCACATTACCAACGAGATGGCTTTGGACTGGTATGCATGCTTGGTTTTTATTTACTTTTTTAAACATTTCCACTCTTCAAATTACTCTATTATTATGCATATGTTTAACAAATAAGTTTCTTTTATTTTCATTGGATCATTTTATGCTTATGTTTCCTTTTATGTACTTATAGGTTTGCAGAATTACTTCACGAAGAACGCAGATCATGTATGAAGTAGAATGCTAGAGACACTAGTGGACCTTGGATTTTTTCTACAACGTACGGATTGCACCTGGATTTTTTTACCTACCTCTTTTAATCTTGAATTCTTGATAATCATGACTACCTAACACACCCCCCCCAACCCCCTCACAAAACTCTCACTCCTCTCAAAAGCATCATCAATCACACATCTATGCCCTCTCCTCTCTCCTCCCTCCACTCCAAAAACCATCTATTCCAGATGGACTAATATTGTATTTTGATGCTTGTCTTTTTTTTATGCCAATAAACTAAAAATACAGTTTAGTCATTTTGTTTGTTTAAGATCGAACTCCCCTCTCTGATCTCTTCTCCACCTTAGCCTCTGTCCTCCATGCACTCCAATAATAAAGACTTTTTGATCCCTATATTGTCTTTCAGATGCTCGTCTTGTGCATTTAGCATGCCAATAGAATAAAAATAAATTAAGAACCATTCATCCTCCAATAAAAACACATTTATGTAATGTTGTTTCCCTATCTCCACTCTCCTCTACCTAAAACACTCTCATCCCTCCACCCCAATAAGGACCTTTTTATATCCATTTCACCTTTTAGATGCTTGTGTTCGCCTTTTGAACGACAATAGAATAAAAAAGAACAATTCGTTCTCCAATAAAAGTATAGTTTAGTTGCTTTGTTTTGGTTAAGAACTCCTCTCCCTCCTCCACTTCACCCTATCTTCTCCGTCCACAATAATAATAGGACTTTTTTGTGTCAATTTTGCCTTTCAGATGTATGTCTTTACCTTTTGTATGCCAATAGAACAAAAATAAAGAACCATTCGTTCTCTAATAAAAATATGTTCTAGTCGTTTTGATTGTTTAAGAACTTATCTCTCTCCTCCACCGCACCCTCTCTTCTCCCTCCACCCCAATAATAAGGACTTTTTGAAGCCCACTTAGTCATTTAGATATTTGTCTTTACCTTTTGCATCCCAATGGAATAAAAATAAAGAGCCATTCGTTCTTAAACAAAAATATAGTTTAGTCATTTTGTTTGTTTAAGAACTCCCCTCTCTCCTCTCTCATCCACCTCAATTACTCTCTTTTCAACCTCACCTCTCTTCCCTTAAAAACACCTTAAAAACCCATCTTGCCTTCTTAGTGCTTTGTCTTTTGCTCTTGCATGGAAATATAATAAAAATAAAGAATCATTCACTCTCCAATAAAAATATAGTCATTCATTGTGTTTAGCTAAAAACTATATATGTGATATTTTCTTTTTCATCTTTAAATGTAATAATTTCGCAAGTGTTCAACGCTCACAAACGTTATAGACTACAAGGATTAGCTTTTATCAATATTTATATCATTACTTTTATAAATTCACCTACTAACAAATAACATTTTATGCCATGTTCGTCGCAAGGCGTGTTTAGACCCCTTTCAGGAGCATGCGGTACATTGTAGAGACCTCCGAGAGTTCAAGTACCGACATGATTTGGTTAGGGTCGTTCTTTTTGACATATTCAGGCGTGCCAAGATTTCTGTTAAGAAAGAAGCATCGGTGATTTTTTTAGCCGACCCGTTGGAAGGAAGATCAACACTCATACCAGCTGACATTTAGGTGTTTGGTTGGATAGGAGGGAAACAAACATGTGTGGATCTAATAGGGGTTTCCCTTAATGTGGGCTTGGGGACTAGTGTTTTCACGGCGGGTCAGACTGCTTTAAAAGCTGATTCATGCAAAGTGACCAAACACGAGAAATCGTGCCTTAACAACCAACACGTGTTTATTCCATTTGAATTTGATACTTTTGGTTTCATTGTGCCTGAGGCGGTGGAGCTTATTAGTCGTGTCCAACGCATTATGCATAGTTATGTTATGACCCCAAGATATATGAATGTAGTTTTAGAAAGTCTTGATTTTGCTATCCAAAAAAGGCATGTGACGAAGCTTGTTGCCCGTATGCCGTCTATTTCGATGTAATTTTCAATGTTTATATGGATTGAATAGTCTATAATCTATTACATTGATTAGACATAGTCTATAGTGCCGTTCTAATTGGGCTTATAATTGGATTTGCAATCACGCTACACTCACGTAGATTAGGCCCTTGGACTTTGATCTAATTACGGTTTACAAACGAACCTCCACATGGATGTAGGTCCCGGGTGCCTCGTTGCACAGAGGAAATATACAGATATGTTCTTGATTAGTGTGGGAACAGGGATAGACATGAAGAACAAACCAAAAGCAAACAAACAAGAGAATCGAGAGAAACGAAAGGTAATCCATTAACAAAGAAGTCATCCCGTTTTACAGACTACATACCGAAGGTGTACACATCTCTCGTCTACGCTCACGGTCACCGGGTGGGAGAGCTCATCCCACCCAGACCACTCTCACATTCTGTCCCAAGTTCCACCTACAAATGAAGGCATCACCTTCAATTTATAGGGGCAGCAACACTACCTGCGTACTTGCTAAGTACGAAGGGCAAAAGCCATGCGTACTTCGCTAAGTACGCACAAACAAGGTGGTGTACTTGCTAAATACGCAGGAACACCCTCCTGCGTACTAGCTAAGTACACCGATACATAGAATTTCATATATAGTTACCAAAACATGCTTCTACAATGAGGATAAACCTAAAACCTGGAACCTAAAAAATAGGGATGAGTATTCGGGTATAAAATTAGTTTTAATAGCTAAAACTTTATTATTCGGTGTCAATTTGCTAGTAAGGATATTCAAACAATTACAAGAATAATAACGGGGTTTATAACCCATTCACCTATCCAATGTTAACTTTACGATTGATATAAACAAACCAAAAGTTTAGAATAGTTAATTCTAGAATCAAAAATGCTTTCTGGGGGATTTTTAATGTTCTCAACAGTAGTATTATTCCGGAAGTCGTGTGATGGCATACGGCCATATGGTGGCTTCATCAATTTCTTCACTTTTCTTTCAAGTCCTCCATCTTTAATATCTACATGGTTTTCCGCCAAACTTTATCAAATTCTCCACATAAACTTGCAAGTTCACTTATAATGAAACTAAGTATATAGACTATGAATTCACATTAAAACATAACTTAAGTTTGAATTAATATGAATATAAAACAAGTGTAACTTAATGCAATCAAATATCCTCCACTTGAACTTTGCTTATCCCAAAGCCAACTCCGGAACTACACTTCAACAACTCCCATCGCATAGCATGTTCAATAAACTATTTACAGCTAATTAGAGATCTAAACGCATAAATGTTTTTCAAGATATCAACACTTTTTATTCTAGAAAGGTAAGGACTAAACTTAATATGTTGAAGCATCAAAGAATCACCGAGTTGTTCAGAAGATGGAAGATTAAATATTTAGTAGCTTGCGAGAACTTACCTTTATAAAGTTCTCAGCCCGAGAACTTATTGGCCAATGTGACACTTGCAAAATTCAAAATCTAGAAACCTAATTGTTAGGCTAAGCCCAACTAGGCCCAATAGAAATTCAAGCCCTTTAAGGCCCAATAAAGATCCAAGCCCATTAGAGGTCCAAAGTTACACAATCCGAACATCATACTAGCCACTTGGTTTCGTCTAACGACTTGTTACATGATCCTGAGAATTCAAGGAAAAATACAAGAACGTACGCAATTCGGTAACTTTAAATGTTAAACGCATCGGACATCGGTTCATAAACGAATGTTCGACTTGACGAATAAGTAGGATAATATAACGTTAAATCACGTTAGATGCTCGTAATATTAACGATAGCGGTATGATTAATACCAATATATATGTTGGTACGAAAAAAATATTACAAATATTTATTTTAACATTATTAGTGAAGTAATAACGGTTAAAATCGGAACGCGAAACATTTAAAAAGGTTGAATGCGTTAGAATCGCGACACTTACGCGTACCGGTTTGTACATCGATTAAAACGGAAATTTCAAGCTTGAAATACTTAAATAATATTATTAACGTTCCATAATTCCAAGTATTTTAAAATAATTATTCGGGAACCTAGTAGGGATTAACACAAAAACGGGACGAAAACGAGTTTGTTAAGCTGTGTAAACGCGATAAAAACCCGCCTATATATATATGAAAAACCCCCCAAATATCCCCATTCTTTCCAAACACAAACACACACTAAAGGTGTAACCAATTGAAGGAGGGAGAGAGACACCGTGTCTGGCAGATCGGAGGCGTTGCTACGGCGGCAGAACGACAGAGCACGGCGGCGTCGCCATTGGTGGCGGCGAGTGGCCTACACATTCCGATAGATCCCGTCGTCCCGAACAGGATCATGGTTGTTCTCGCTAATTCTCGACGGAAATGGCAGAAAATCCAGTCCAAAGGGGTGGAGGCGGCGACGGGCCTAGACGGCTCTTTGACAACGGTCCTGGTCTTCCGATGATGGTTCGGACGAGCAGGGGTTGTCCTTTGACCGGCCCGTTCAAATCGCGGCTAGAAAACCACTGTTCCGACAGAAAAGAGAAATCTAACGAGATCCGGCGACTAGGAGAGGTTCCGACGAGTTAAAAACGGTAGATATGGACTGACATCATATGGATCTACCCAGATTAGTGGAGAAAAATGAGTTTCGGTCACCACGGGTAGTTTGTAACATCCCAGAAATTCATATGTTTCTGGTGCGGGATAGTGAGCAACCCGAACCCTACTTGAATAAGAGAAACGAATAAAGACTTTTTAATTATAGGTGTGTTTAACTACCGGGAATGACACGGAATGTCGTCGTAACCATACTCCAAGATCGAAACGAGCTAAATGGATTTGGAGGGGGCCCGAATGTAAAATGAAGCGGTTTAAAACCCACCTTAAGTGGGAACCCTGGGTCGCTAATCGACCTCGGAGGTGTGCGGCCGAGAGAGACGACGAGAAGGAGAGAGAAGGAGATCGGACGGGAAGAGGGGGTAACAATGCGGCGGCGTTGATCGAGAAGTGTGGTGTCTCGTTAAGGTAATCCTTGTTCTTGCTTTTGATTACTTGCTATGTGGATTATTGCATGGGGATTTCGATTAGGGTTTGGGGTTAGTTGGCTAGGACGTCGGCAACCATGGAGTCGGTGGGGAAGGCCGACTATGGAGGTGGTGATCACGGGTGAAGGTGACGACGGGAAGCAAGTCGGCGAAGGCATGGTGGTGGTCGATGGCAGCGGTGGTGGTGGCTGATCCGGTGGCGGGGTTGAGCCGGGGAGTGGCACGGTGGTGCATGGAAGACGGATTGGAGGCCGGTGATGACGGTGCTAAGCGAGTAAACGGCCGGTTCAAGCTTGAACCCGATGGTCGGACAAAGATGGTGAGAACGGAGGCGCGCGGTGGAGGAAACGGAAGCGGTAACGGACCCGGTTAGGGGTTTACCCGATTAGGATTTTGGATGACAAGGTATGCACGCATGCATGGGAAGTGAACGGTTCATGTACATGTATTCTCGGGGTTACGGTTTGCATGGGCACGTATTTGCATGCATGAGACCTAGCTCGAGTATTCAGTTTCTAAACGGATCGAGGACGATTTGGTTTGTGTGGACCCGTGTGACTAGGGTTTCGGGGGAAAGAAAGAACGAGCTGTAAAGATGACTTTGGGATTTATATTACATTAAATGTAATATCGTACATACTTTAGTGACATGTTTTATTACATTAAATGTATATCGAGCTTTGGGGTCTAAACCGATGAGTTTACGAATTTAACTATTTAAATACGGGGCTAAGGGACTATGTGTTTTCCTTGAGAGGTATAGGTTAAAGGTGGGCATATGGTCGTAGGTCGTATGGTGACCTAATAGGGGTGAGTCGAGATTGTATTTACAGGTCATACGAGTATGACTAGGAGGTGGCACAGGGTGCTTGTTTGTGGTATACGCTTAGATAACGAGATATAGTATTTGTATCAGTGTTAATATAGTAGCAGTGTATTGTGTTATGTGTTAGTCGGGGTGAGTCGGGGCATGAGCTAAACGCTTATGAATATGTGTAGGATACCTTGTCCTAGTGCTATGTGTGAAGTGCAGGTGCAGTTAATGAGTCATGTACATAGAGTATAATGTTATGTGATTATACGTGTGTTGTGAGCATTGTGTCATTGTCCTTGTGACATGGCGGGCATTAAGTTTGCGTTAGTGTCATTATGACACGGCAAACGGGATTGTGGAGGGCGAAGTCCTTCGGGAGGTCACCAAAGGTGACGATGTCCAACACGACAGTGATGAGCTCAGGGTGTGTCGAACGCCCTGACGAGGGTGCGCAAAGAGGTATGTGTTTGTGTGCTTATATATTTGTGTTAAATTGCATACAAGCGTTGAGTTATGTTCATTGTGAATGAGATAGTATTATTGTGGTGGCTCGAGCTAGATTGACCGTTGTGTCAGGATTGTGTTGTGGTGCTTACAACTGTTATGTCAGTCGATTTGTAAGAGCCTTGATCAAAGCCAAGTAAGTTGATGTTTAGGGATTTGTTGTGTTAACCAAGTGTCGAGTAAATACATGTACTTGAGTATGACTTATTAGTGTAGTAAGTTCGACCTATGTCGATGAGACTGCGGGATTATTATTATTATGGGATGAGTCCTAGGTAATGAACTATTATGGGATATCGTGTGATAACAGGGGTTATCTATTTGTTAATGAATTGTGGACCTATTTTATAAGGACTGTGGGTCCTGAGTAAAGTTCAAATAACTTATGAGACGAGTTGGCTTTTAAATTAAACTAAACAATTAGAACTCACTCAGCATAGCTGACTTGTGTGTACGTTAGATTGTTTTGCAGGTAAGCGTTGCGTTGACGTATCTTGGCTTGGGAGTGCTACTCAAATTGGTGTGCAAGCATTCATGAGGTAATATAATGACATTAAATAGTAATTAATGTTTTTGGAAAGACTTCCGTTGTAGTTTAATATATCTAAAATGAGTATTTTCAAGGGAATAACCCGTTATGAGAACCAAGTGTAGGGTGCCCAGTTTGGGGCCTTACAAGTTGGTATCAGAGTCGAGGTTTCAAAGAAAATTCGTGTTTTTTTAAACAAATAAAATGCCTTAACTTAAACTGAAAATGGGACGAGGGTGAAACGATTGCCACCACGAGTAACCACGAGCCATGAGGTACGTCTTTCCAGTTAAGCAGTAGTTATTATTTACCACTGTAGTGTTACACCAGGTAAAGTGATTGGTTTGAGTAAAGGATTTAGGGTTCCGTGTGGGATCATGTGGTGTGATATGTGTTGTAGCATTATGTAGAACTCCTTGAAGCTGTGTGGTGTTATCGAACGAGACTATAGTGTGAGTTGAGTAATGTGGAGCAGTATTAATTACAGCTATGTGAGATAGTTTGGTGTGTCGATATGATTTAGTAATTTTGTGTGTAACCTTGGATGGTGTAAAATTGTGATAAACATGATGACTTGCTTGATTTTTGTGTGGTGCTATGTGAGTTGTGTGGGATGCATGTGCATCCAGGGTGTGTGAAAGATAGAAAGCTTGTGTGAATATGATGGGTAAGGTTTAGAATCCGAGCAGTAATGTGGACTACCAAATTGCATTTGATCACCGTGATTTGGCAGAGTATGATTACTCTCATATTCTGAATTTGACGCCCATTGTAATCACTCCAACGTTCTATCTTGTGCGGGTACTGATGGCTAAGACAAAGCGCTCCAGATCTGTCAGACGGGGAGCTCCGGCTGGGAGAAGAGCAGATCGTCAGAACAAACAGGCGGCTAGTGTAGACAAGATTGACAGTGACATAGAAGTGGTGTTGGCGCTTCCCCCGTCAAATGTGACTAGAGTTGAGGATGGCAGCATCACGCGTGGTGCTGAGACCAGAGTGACAGGATAGAAAAGGAGGGTCGTGTCGGCAGTACGCGATTTCCCTCCAGGATGTGGACCTGCATGGCTAAGAGATCAACCACTTACTACAACTAAGGGAGCTCTATTTAGAGAGGAACCGGTAAATGACCTAGGATCCGATGAGGAGGAACCGAAGGAGGACACAGCAGCTACACCTAATGTGGACCCGTTGTGATCTTGCGAGCATTGTTTGAGACGTTGGACTTCTAGATGACTTTCGGACATGACGGTTGTCACGAGAAATTTTGGGGTGATTTAACATTTTGAGTGATGTAGAGTCTTATTATTGTATAAGCTGTTGTCATCAATGTATTTCTTTTGAACATTGTTTAGTTATTTTATTTACTTGTATTTTCATTTTAATGTAATTTCCTATTTTATTTCTAAGTCTGGGCCATCGAAACTACTTAGTTTCGATTGAGGTTTGTTCAATCGAAACTAATAGTTTCGATAGATAGTTTAGTTTCGACAGGCTTATCTCCCTTGTAAATGCTTCACCGAAACTAGTAGTTTCGGTAAGCATAGTTTCGATGTCTGTCAACTTATATAAATAGCCTAGTTTGAGAATTTCTAGGGTGTGGATAGCGGCTGTAACCCTGAAATTCTCTCTTTCACAGTTTTCTGAATCAATACACATTTGGAGTTATTTCATCTGTTGTTCTTACAATTTCATATCTTATTTGTGTTGATTCCTGTGTGGTTTGCCTGTTTAACTTCACCAATTATGTTTCTACCCTCTGTTTCACTACCATACACACAGATTCCGCCTGTGTGTGTGTGTGTGTGTGTGTAATCGATCTGTTGAGTGATTTCTGATTGAAATCTGGACCTACAATTGGTATCAGAGCATTATGCTCTTGATTTCTGAGTATAATCAGGTTATTTTGATCGATTTTATGTGTTTTTCGGCATTTTATTGAAGTTTTTCTGCATCGAAGTTTTGGAAGTACTGTTTCATCGATTTGGGCACTATGTCTTTGAGTTTTTCGGATTTGAAGATTGATTTGTGTTCAGAAGCTTATTTGGAAGCTTTTCGTTGAATCAGATTGGGAGTTTATCATCTTTGATTTTTGAAGCTTTTCATCAATGGAGTCTACTGAAGCTTGAAGAAGGAGGTATCGAAACTACTAGGAGACAATTTCTGCTTTTAGTTTGTCATCGAAACTTCTTGTATGTACTCTTGTCTGGAGAAGGTATTATCGAAACTAGTTATTTGTCCTGTTATATTAAAACTAATCTTTGCAGATTGTTCACCCGAAACTACTGGACTATCGAAACTAGTTTCAATCATAACTTGTAGTTTCTTCTAAGATTACTGGATTTTCTGCTAAGTCTTCTTCATCGAAACTTTTTGTTTCTGGATTCTGTTTCTTCAATCGAAAGTAGAAGTTTCGGGCAAGCCTTTTTCTATCGAAACTAGTAGTTTCGATCAGCTTTTTCTCTATCGAAACTAGTTGTTTCGATCATCCCTGATTCACCCGAAACTAGCTACTGTTTGTTTTTAACTTCTCTGAGTTATGGAATCTTCAAGTAACAGTGAATATGCTGGAGGAAACAAACCACCTGTCTTGGTGTCGACTAGAGACTTTGATGATTGGACCAAGAAAATGAAGACTTTCTTTCAGTTCCATGACCATACTCTGTTGCAGTCAATCACTGATGGCCCACACAAGGCAGTTACTACCACTACAGATGTTCAACGTCCCAAGCTTCTGTCTGAATATGATGAAAAGGATATTGCCTTAATTGCTAGAGATAACAAGGCTTATGGATCTATTTCTATGGCTCTTCCTATGGATGTGTTCAACATATTTGCTGAGTATACAACTGCCAAAGATCTTTCGATTGCTTTATGTACCAGGTATGAGGGAAGTGCTGAGGTTAGAGAAAGCAAGAGGGGTTTGATCAAGAAGCAATATGAAATGTTTAACAGTGTCCCTGGAGAACCCATGTCTGAACTGATCAACCATTTCTCAAGCATTGTCCCTAAGTCTTGGGAACTGAGTATCCCACTGTTGAGTTAAACAAGAAGCTGCTTGATTCACTACCTGAGGAATGGAATATGTACCGGATTATGATCAAGAAAATTGAAAAATTAAGTGACTTATCACAACAAGAACTCTTCAGCATTTTGGAGTCTTATGAGTTGGAGATAAAGAAGGGTGCCGTCACTCCAACTAATCAGTCTAGAAACACAGTTCTTCTTGCAGGTCAAGGTTCCTCCACTTCATCCAACAAAACTACAATGGCTTATTTTCAAACTGATGTCCCACCTTCGATTTCTAGAGTTCAGCCTACTACTTCATCCAACTCTCAGAAGCCAACCACTATGATTCCCGATGAGTATCTGCTTATAATGACTCCTTTCATGTCGTGCTATGATGCACTGATTTTTGGAAACCTAACACCAGTCAGCTTTCAACCCGATGACTTGGAGCAGATCAACACGGATGATTTGGAAAAGATGAATATTGATTGGTTTATGGCTATGCTGAATCTGAGAGCCAAAATATTCATCAAAAGGACTGGGATGGATAGATTCAAGCAAGGAAAGACTCTAGGGTTTGATATCAAAAGGGTGAGATGCTACAACTGTGACCAGCTGGTTCATTTTGCAAGGAACTGCAAGGAGCCATCATTAAAGGAGCAGCATGAGAAGAAGAATTCATCTAGAAAGCAAGCTGCCATCTCTCCCAAATCCACTACAATTTCCAGCTCAACAACTCTGGTCTGTCAAGCTGATGGACACTATCATTGGGGAGATCAAGAAAGGGAAGCAGCTGACAAGACACTGATGGCAGACATTGAAGAAAAAGAGAAATGTGTCATGATTGAACCAGCTAAGGATCTCACGGCCGTACCAGCTGAGCTAATGTCTAGACTTTGCAATGCTAAATCCTGTTTAAATGAGATTCAGAAATATAGATTCATCAACCAGGCTTTGGTCGATGAACGACATCATATAAAGGTGATGTATGATTCTGTGGCTAAAAATGAGAAACTTTACTTAAAGAAAATTCGTGATATTTCTATAGAAAACCGATCTTTGATTGTACAACTTACTACACAAAAGAATAATAATCAAATTTTAACTGAAAGACTTCAAAAGGCTGAAAAGGCAAATTTTCAAGTTGAACACATGGGTATGGATCAGAAAATTCTTTTTGGAATCATTGATAACCAAATTCATAAAAAGGTCACAGAAGGCATTGGGTATAACTCTCACCCTCCTCCATATTCCAAGTCTAGAAGATTTGCTGATATGCTAGTTCCTCATATTCCCACACCTTTTGTTTGCAATTTATCAGCTGATGATTATATCCAAACTTCAGATTCTGACAATTTTGCTTCGTGTGCAGAGTCAGATTGTGTAGGTTTCGAAGATGATTGTGATGAGAGTTCTAGTAAGGGAAATGTTTTAAATGAGCTTGAGTCGGATGAATGTAATATTATATCCGTGTCAAAACCAGATATTTGTGAACACATTGAAAATTTGTATTTTGGTTATGTGCCTTCTGAGCATGACAGTTTGAGAAATGTTATTTCTAAGTTTAAGAATGCTTTGCCTTTTGTTCCAAAATCTGTAAATGCTATGAGTTGTATTGCAAATTTTAAAAGTGCAGGAGTTGTTGTGACTGATATTCCACAAGAAACAATAAGCAATCTGGAATTTTTCAGATTAAAGGAAGATCAAAGTCTTCAAGAAAGAAATATTGAAGAAAGAGTTGCCTCTAGTTCTGATGTCTCAACATCACAATCATCTTCATCATGCTGTGATGACAACTATCAGGCTAAGCCAACACGTGATAAAGTTTGTTTTAGTTATGGGGAATCCAATAATGTTTTCAAGACATGTAAATTTTCTACATATCATTTCAAGGAAGAAAACGTACCATATGTTATTCAAAATTCTGTTGATGGTGTTTCAAATGTTTTGTCTAAATCACAACAAAATAGAACTTTGCGACGTAAAAGGATTAAAAATGCTAAAAATTGGTCGAAAAGGATTTGAAAAATTAAGAATAATGATCTTTTTCAGGACACATTAAAGGAGGATTCTGATTATGACTTCCGAAATGTATCTTGTAAAATTAAGAATTTCCAAGTTAGCAGAGGCTTGGGTACAAATGTTTAAATGATTCATTTTGTAGGGACAATTGAGGAGGACTTGAGACAATATCTGGCATGTCGACAGTGGTTGTTCAAGACATATGACTAGTCATTTTTCTTTATTGCAAGATTATCATCCAATGGACGGAGATTTTATCGCCTTTGCAGGCAATCCAAGAGGTGGAAAGATTGAAGGACAAGGAACTGTGTCTGACGGTGTAAATAGCTTGGAGAATGTCAATTTTGTACCACTATGATTCCCGATGAGTCTGACGGTGTAATCCTTCGTCTTGTGAGGCAAATTCAACAATGTCCCATAAACACTCTCACACACATTTTTTTCTATGTGCATAACATCTAACTGATGACAAACAAGCAACTTCTTCAAATACTCAAGTTCAAAAAAAATTGATTTTTTATGCCACAATTTAGCTCTCTCATCGATACTTTCTTTTTTCTTCTTTGACTTTTTCTTCTTGCCCCATGTATTATCAAACCCCGCCAGATAGTCGTATATTTCTTCACCAGATAATGGTTTATTTACAAAATTGTTCTCTTGTTGATTGTTGAAATCTTTTTTCGTTTTACGAAAAGGATGTTCAAGTGGGAGAAATATTCTATGCCCAAGGAAGCATACTTTTTTGGACTTTGGCAACCATTGTGAACAACTATTCTCTGAACATATTGGACAAGCATGATAACCATTGGTAACACACCCCGAAAGATTACCATATGCAGGGAAGTCATTTATAGTCCAAAGCAATATTGCCCTTAGATTGAAGTATTCTTTCTTATAAGCATCAAATGTCTTAACGATAGTTTCCCACAAGAGATGTAGATCTGCTATCAATGGTGCCAAGTAGACATCAATATTGTTACCAGGTTGGTTTGGCCCTGATATCAATAGAGTCAACATCATGAACTTTCTTGACATACACAAATAAGAGGGTAGATTATATGTTATTAGGATAACCGGCCAACAGCTATGCTTGGAACTTAATGATTTGTGAGGATTGATACCATCAGCGGACAAGGCTAATCTAAGATTCTGATTTTCTTTTCCGAATTCTTTCCACGTGTTGTCAACTAGCTTCCAAGAGGGGGAATTGCGAGGATGAGTTAGCTTACCGTTATTGACCCGATCTTGTGCATGCCAAGTTAAGTCATGTACAATTTTGGGTGACGAAAACAGTCTTCTAAATCTAGGGATGGGAAGAAAATACCACAAAACTTTTGAAGGGACGTTATTCTTCTTCTAACGAGATGTGCCACAAGTTGGACACTGAGAAGCATCCTTATTCATTCCAAAATAGAACACAATCGTTTTCACATGCATGAATCTTTTCATATTGTAGACCTATTGCTTTTAGCAACTTCTTTGCCTCATATATCAAGCTGGGGATTGTATTAGGAACTGGTAAGATATCTTTTAGGACACCCAACAAAGCATCAAAACTAGCATCCGACCATCCAAATTGACCCTTCAAATGTTGGAATTTCAATAATCCACTAAGTGCATTATACTTTGACACTACGTAAAGTGGCTTATCACATTCTTCAAGAAGTGATTTCAATGAATCAGGTTCTTTCTCTACATATGTGAAGGCATCATGTAGCGTTTCCTTTTTATAATCAAAGTCGGGAGGTCTAGATTTATTAGGGCATCTAGAATCAAGGTTGGGAAGTTTTTCTCCATGGAAAGACCAAAGCTTGTAATTTTCATCGAAATCGTGGGCAAACAGATGATAACGCACATTGTCAATTGAGTGGTGACACAAATTGACACAATTTACGCAAGGACATGGAATAACTTCTAGTTTTGGATTATTACTTTGCGCAAACTCTAAAAAGGCCTCCACATCTTCGTCATATGCATTTGATAATGTATCCGACGTAATCCATGATTTATCCATGATGTACCGTTTGTTACTAGTTTAAGCATATATAAAACAATCATATAAGAAAGCTAATAAATATGTGCATTTGTTACTACTTTAATCATATAACATAAAACAAAATCAAACATGATGACTAAGCCATTTGAACACAAAAATTTCTTAATTTCACTACCTAATCATTTAAGTAGGAAATCTAGTGCATGTAGTTATTTCAATATGTTCAAGGGTAATTATACTAGTACATTGCCAAACATAACCATACAAAAGAATAAACATGTAGTTATTTCAATATGTTCAAGGGTAATTATACTACCACAACTAACATAAGTGCAATAACTAGTATAACAAATCTGGCTAACAGCTACTAACTATAAAACAGACCCTTAACATAATATTTTGTTTTATTTAGATTCTTTAGCTGTAAATAAATCTTTTTTGGTTGAATGTACTTAATTCTACTCTAATCATAATTCAAAGTCAGAGTCAAACTAGATTCGACACTTAATTAATCGAATTAAACTCAATCTTTCTGCTAATGATTTCATGTTCTTTGTGACATTTATTCAAACAACAGTTCGCCTCAAAATCAATTAATCGCAAAAGTCCTAACACCAAAAATAAACCCTAAATCAAAGTAAACAACAGAGAATACCTGAATGTGAACGGAGGAGTGTTTAAATCGTCGTCAGGTTCCTTCAAAGCCCTACAACAGTCGCGTATGATGCTCAGGTAAGCTTGCTCGCCCTCTGATGTCATGCCCTACAACAGTCGCGTCAGGTTCCTTTTTCCCTATGGTGTTGTGACTGGGTTCGTTGGGCTTTAGAAGATGGGAAGGTGGATGAATGTGTTGATGACCTGCTCAGAAAACGCCTGCTCGGAATACTCCTGCTTGGAAATCGCGTAGGTTTTAAGAGGAAATTGAGTTTTTTCCTCTCGGAAATCGCCTGGAGGATGACGTGGTTAGATGGTGTGTTCTAGGGTGGTTTTTAGAAGAAAGGCGCACATATATGAGCGGGATATGTGAAATTAAAATATGACAGTTTAGAGATGACACGCGTGTTGAAAATGTGTATTCCGTGTTTTTCTTAATATGACATTGTGTGTCATAGATAGCGTGTCATTAAAGCCACGTTTTACTAGAATGACACAAAAACGATGACACACGTTGCGTGCCATCGTTCGCGTGTCATTAAAGGTATATTTTGTAGTAGTTAGGTTTATAAGGAGAAAGATAAACAAGTTTTTTTGAAAACACTAATTTGATATATATATTTTTCTAGCAACATCATTTTAATGAATAAGTTTTCTATTTAATACTTTTTTCAAAAAGAAACTCAATAAAAAAAAATTACTTACCTAACAGTCACAAGTTACCAGGGGCACTGCCAGGAATAGAAACCTATTATTTCCAGGAATAGAAACCCTGCCAACCTAAGTAGAAACCTTAATCAGATTACATAGTACAGATAGCTAGATTTCCTAAATCATCGAAGATTAAATTACCATAGATTACCTCTCTCATATATATACTTCTTTTTCGTGTAAAAAAAATATAGATCACATTTCTCATCTATTTATAAACTATGCTCCAGCATCAAAGACATTTACCTCATAAACAATATATGTAAGACTAAAATAAAAAATTACCAAATAAATTCGTCAATATAACATGACATGTTAAAAGAAAATGTTTAGTCGATGAAATCTAATTAATTGATATCTTGGAGATCAAGAACCACCATCACCAACATCATCCAAGGTAAACTTTACCTTAGACTTATCAGCCCTTGACCTCTGCAATATGTAACACTATAGTACATAGAAAAATTTTTAGACAGCTTTTTAGCCAAAACTGTATGGCCGACTATGTTGAATCAATTTCATTTCGGTTAGGCTATCCTACATGTCGTACCCCCTCCCCCTTACCAAAATAAATTTTAAACTTGTCAATTTCCTTCATTTGAAAAATCATTATTTATAAGACAGTTCTTTTAAGTTTAAAAGCACTCTCTATAACATAAAACATATACCCCTCCCCTATGCTACTTGTCAGCCCCCCCCCCCCACCCTCAAAAATTATCTTTTAAAATTTTTATTTTATCTCATTCGAAAAATCATTATTTATAAAACACTTCATTTAAGTTTAAAAGCATTTTCTATAACGTAAAACATATACCCCTTACCCCTCCTACTTGTTGGTCCCCCCTCCCCTAAAAAATAACTTTTAAACTTGTCATTTTACCTTATTCGAAAAATCATTATTTCTAAAACAGGTCTTTTAAATTTAAAATCACTTTCTATAACATAAAACGTATACCCCCACCCCTCCTACACCGTTCTTTTTAGGTTAAAAGCACTTTCTAAAACATAAAACGTACACCCCTCCCCGCACGTACTTGTCGTACTCCCCTCTCCCGAAAAAATAACTTTTAAACTTGTAATTTTATCTTATTCGAAAAATCATTATTTCTAAAGCCGTTGTTTTAAGATTATAAGCAATTTCTATAACATAAAACGTATACCACTCCCCCCTCCTACTTGTTGTATCCCACATCCTACTTGTTGTTTCCCCCATCCTACTGGTTGTACCCACCCTCACCCATTTTACCCAATTCGAATAATCATTATTTATAAAACCGATTTTTAAGTTTGAAAGCACTTTCTATAACCCTAACCAGGTTAGGCTATACATACCCCACTCATACTTGTCGTACCCCCCCCCCCCCCCCCCGAACAACTCCCCACCGCAAGTCTACCACAACCGATAAATAATTAAGACGTATTTAAAAACACTTTTTCTAACTTGTATATTAATTTTTTTTAAACACGTCATTAAAAGGTCATCATCTAATGTTTTTAAAAATGTCTTTAAAACTAACGGTCTGATATTTATCATTGACTCAAAAAGATAAACTTAAACAACTAATTAACAAACAATGAATAATTAAAAATACAAAAATAAAAAAAAAACAAAAAAAATTGAATTGTATTTATTTGAAAAAAATAAGGAGTGGCAGCAACAAATAAAAATCAGTCAAAAGTGGGTATGTATAGCATAACCCATTTCATTTTAATATGTTTTCAAACAGATCTCCGCTTAAATTAACTAAAACCAGCACTACAAGAAATACAAGCAATAGCGGCGATGGCATTAGCGGCGACATGCCTAATGTCGCCGCTATTGCTCAAAATCCGGGTGAAATTCTTACCAACACATATGACCGTTGATAAGCGACCTGATCTAAGGGCTGATATTCTATAGGGCAATAGCGGCGACATGTCGCCGCTAAAGCCCTGAAAACAATGGCGGGCTATTTCCCTCCATCAGCCTTTACTTTTTGGCTTATCCACATTACTCACCTCGGAAAGCTCTCTCCCAATTTCACCACTAAAGGTCCGTTCACCGTCTCCGCGCCTCCGCTAAAGCCCTAAAGCACGACCACACACCTCCGCTAAAGGTCTCCGGTGCTCCACCTACACTTTTTACGTTCAATTTCATCGCTAAAGCTCTTTGGCGTTCATCACAGCTCCGACGTCCACTCCCGTTTCCGGTCACCCGACTCCGGCTCCCGTCTCCGACCACCCGACTCCGGCTCCCGTCTCCGACCACCCTACTCAGGTAATATTTATTGTTATATATGTTGTATGTTAATTAATTAGTTTAGGTTTGATTTAGCCAAATGTTAGAGGGAATATGATTGTCGGAAATGTAAACACAGGTTGCTTTTCTTTGGACTTACTTTTTTTTCATGTTTAATTAGTTGTAAAACATCATTAAGTTTATGCAAAAAGTGATGATATTATCCCCATTTTATGTCATATGTCAGCAACTCTCTTGAATCTAGGTTTTATTAGGTCTCCCATTTAGTGGATGTTTCTTTGTCTTGAATTACTGATGGGATGTGTTAATATGTAGGTTTAAGGTTGTGATTGATGAAACTTTAGCGTTTTCAATTTTATATTTAGTTTCTTTGGATGCTTAATCTATATTTAGGGTTTCGTGTTGAGTACTACTTTTTCAAGAAGCAATTGGGTAAATTATCTAATTAGTATCGAATGCTTCATTAATGTAGGATTTAATCTTGACAGGTTCTAAACAGGG
Source organism: Smallanthus sonchifolius (assembly GCA_023525975.1). NCBI lineage: Eukaryota > Viridiplantae > Streptophyta > Magnoliopsida > Asterales > Asteraceae > Smallanthus > Smallanthus sonchifolius. Next base: position 20,799,939 of record CM042033.1, read on the forward strand.
GTCATCGGGTAGGATAATTGGAGCTTCGTGGGTCAAACGGGTTACAAAACTTAGTTAATTTATCACATGTTTATTGTGTGTTTATTGGGTCAAAGTAGTGGGTCTTGAATCATGGGTTGTTTTACTAATTTGTAGGAGTTATAGGAGGTAGTGGTCAAGTGTCATTTTGAGTCTATTTATGTAAATTTGTTGTAATTAATTAAAGTATGGGAAATAGAGTTTTTATTTGTGTGTGTTTTTACTGTGTGCGTTTGGGATGAGTATAGTTAATCCCAACCCCATACCCTATTAGAAATTTATGCCCCATACCCGGCCCAAAACCTGTCAGGTATGTATCGGGTATCGCACAATTTTCATATATTTTGTTGTTGATATTTTCTTTTTCTTTACTGTTAATTGGTTGGTGTTGTATATTGTTGATATGTGTGTGGGTATCAAATACCAATTCCTCATACTGCGGAAGCGATGGGGGTTGGATAATCATCATGCTGCTCGATAATAATTCTTTAGAGTTATTTAATTTGGTGTAATTATTGTAAGGTTTCTTTCTTCATCATGTGCAGGGAACTAGATGCTTTGGCTCTACAACATGTATGTTATAATCTTCAACAGTGTGGTACGACCCTTGGATCACTTTCAAGACTGGTAATGTTTCAGTTCTCAAATACATTTATGACTTCAATAGACTGCCTTCATTTAAAAAAAAAATCTCCATGCAGGTCGAGTCACTACCAAGAATGACCATTAAGGATGAGATCGGAAAACAGGTCGGTTTATAGGATGCGATATTTATTAGTCATTTATCATTTTCTAAGTTAACAAGGTTGAAATAAATTTTTGAAGAAAACTAGCACATGAGCACATCAGATTTCATAATGTCTGAGCAATTACATTTTGGGTTTTGAGCAGGTCAAGTTTTCTCTCGAGGCTGCAAAATTAGCTCAAAATAATGCCTCCCAAGGCATTTATGATGCTTCAGTAGGTATGTTGATCCGATAATAGTTTTATTATTTTCAATCTGCAGTATCATATTTATTTGATTGTTTCAACTGAACCGTTTGACTCGAAACTTATATTCATGTATATATATATGTGTGTGTGTAAAATGAACCGTTTGACCCGAAACTTGTATGCTTGTATATGTATGTTATTAGTTTGGTAAATGTTAGTAGATTTGTTAAATATTAGTAGTTTGTTAAAATTTTGTTTTAACTTGTAATCTAATTTAATTGTAGGAACTAGCTAACATTTTGTTTGACGACCCGAATTTTAGAGATCAACTCAACAAGTTTAATCTTTCGCAAACGGACAAAGTAGTAGGGATGAATCACCTTCATATACATCGTCGAGTTTCTTTGGTAAGAAGCAGACAACTAATACGAAAGAAGGGGACGACAACGATGATGATCTAAGGACTAGTTTTACGTTTTATGTAGTTTTATTTTTATGACTTATTGTCCAAACATTAAAGAATGATATTTATGTAGTTTTTATATGTTTATGTAGTGTATATGTTTTATATGTTTATATGTCTCAAAACTGCAAATTTACAAGTATTTTGTATTTGAAAAAAAACTGGAAAATAATGAAAATATGAAAAAAAAAAGGGAAATAAAGGCATTAGCGGCGACCTTTTAGTGGCGACACGTCGCCGCTAATAACCTTAAGCATTAGCGGCGACATTTTGGGTATTAGCGGCGACAATTAAATTTTTAGCGGCGAAGAATTAGTGGCGACTCAATAGCGGCGACTGTCGCCGCTAAAGGTATTAGCGGCGACATTTTGGGGTATTAGCGGCGACAAATGTCGCCGCTATTGAGTCTTTTCCTTGTAGTGCAGGCCGGCTGCTATCCGCCGATCACGAAGCTACTTCTCGATCTTGGCCGTTGCTTCTCCTTGTTGGTCCCACAACTCCTTGTCATTGTTTAAATCATTTTTTTTCCTCAACAACGACCATGTTGAATAATCCAGTTATCTTTCATTATAATATATGCAATGATGAACTCATTCAAGATCTCTCCAATTTTCTCATTGTTGTATATAATTTTAAACTCTTTACAAAAACAAAAAGGAATCAAAATTCATCGGCGAAAAAGATGCCTTCTCAGAATAGAGATCTGGTAAATCAAGACAAGAGTTGAAAGTTAATTCAATTACTAGTAAGAATTATGAGAATGAAAAACAAGCACAACAAGAGCTTTGACCGGATCAACTCGCACGGCCTCCGGTCCTTCTTCATCTTCTGTTCCGCTGGCTGGAGCCGGAGGTTCCGAGTCAGTGGATCACATCGATGACAATCGTCTCCATGCTTGATCTTCACGGGTCGGTTTCTTCCTGTGGAGACTCTTCTTTTTGGTCTTACAATTAAAACAATCTTGATCATGTTCCAGTTTGGTATAGTCAGGTTGTTTTGAGTTTTCCTTCTACAAATCCAAGGAGAAGGGATCGAATAGTTACCTCCGACATGATCAACAGGGAGGTTGCAAGGTCGCATGAATCACACTTGGGTAGTCCAGAAGTGCAGATGGATGGCAGAAGCCTCAACACTTGGGGAGCAGTCGGCTATGGAGCGAGTAATCGGGTAAGACGGTCAACCTTGTATCATTTATTTTCAATTTTTACTTGATTTCCTCTCTGAACTATGTTAGGGTTAAGGATTCAGTTTCTTCTCTTTGAACTAAGTTAAGTTTTAGCAGCTTAAGGATTCAGAGGCCCTTGATCAACCCATAGTTTATCCTCTCTGAACTAAGTTAGGGTTAGTAATCGATCATCAAACTGTTTAAATACAAGGAGATGTATGCTATATATATCACTAAATTCAACAATCCAATCTTGTTATGAAAATATACTAAGCAACAAAGCTCTTGATTGTCCACCAAATTGGGGTTAGGGTTACACTTTGGCTTTAGTGGTGTGAGATGGAGAAAGAAGACATTAAGAACTTGATTTGAGAGAGATGTAAAGAATGACAAAGGGAGATTTTTTTGGGTACATTTATATCAATTGATTTGTATTATTGATCAAATTATCTAAATTCTAGTAGTTCCGGTAAAAAAAAAGTTTGTTTTCATAGTCATCAGAATTAATGTAAGTTATATTGGTTAAATTTTATCTCTATTTCTCATTTTACATATTTAATTTGCTTGTAGACATTTATAATTATTGGTTAAATATATAACAAGGTATAATATATCATCAGAAAAAAGATTATTAGTTAAAGGCTCCCTACCAAAAGACCTTTGTCTCATTGGTATCAATGTGTGTTAAGTTAGAGAGGCGATGTCGATGGTTCAAGTTTCATGGTGGACAATGATGTTATGCCCAGGATCTTCAATAATACAATGATACTAACGCACAATTCAAATTTATTTCACATTGAACATAGTATGTTTACAGACTTTGGTATTTAAAACCCTAAACCTGAAACATTGTACCCCTTCATATGGCGGTTACTAAGTTTAATTTCTAACACACTAGGACCCTTGACATTTACATATTTACGTACTAAACACTAAACATAATTTTAACCTATATATTTACACAAATAACCCGTTAACTTTTAACCCATATGGATTAATGAATTATAATTCAATGTTAGGTTGATGTTAAACAAAAGTTAAGAGGAGAAACAAGTAGAAATTACCGAAAGATAAAAGTCTATTGAATACAGTAAAAACAAGGAGAAATTACCAAAAGATGATGGAAAATATCAGATTTTATAATGGGAAATGATCGTGTTAGAGGTTTGATTTCAGTTTTAAATTGCATTATCTGAATGAGTAATTTAAATGTGATGACTGATGATTTGATTCAAAAGAAGGGAAGATTATTGTGTTCCAATTAAAAGTAATTAGGGTTTCAGATACGGATTTTCCGGCCATCGATCTCCTTTTTAATTTCTATCTTTTGTTTCTTTTTAATTCTTTCCTTAATTGTCTTCTTAGCATAAAAACCCAACACTCGTTAAAGCGTTTGTCAGAACAGCCGGTAGAAAAACCCTAGTTTCGGTATCAGCTCCTTATCCTCTTCGTCGTCTTCTTCTTCTCATCTGGGTCTCACTAAAATCGGGTTATCAGCTATGTATAAGAGCCTCGTCAAACATAGTTTCTACAACGTGAATGGAGAGAACGATGGTAGGTTTAGGAACTTCAAACCTCACAGTCGCCTCATCAAACATAGTTTCTACAACGTGAATGGAGAGAACGATGGTAGGTTTAGGAACTTCAAACCTCACAGTCCAGGAAACCACTCCTATAAGTTAGGAGGTAACAAGCTAGCAAATCTTTCAATCCAACCCGGTGTAAAAAAAGTCGGTTATGTCGAGAAATCGAAGGGGAAGTTTGTTTGTTGCTTCAAAGATCATGGAAACTGCAGTGAGTTTTAAATTTGTTGCTTTTACCGTTCCCCTAATCCGTGATGAATTGAAGTTAATTTAACAAACTCAATCAGGGAATAACTCTCGTCAATTTCATTCATTATTGTAAAAATAGACAGAGAGATGATTGGTTCTATACGTGTGTGTAAAGAGTCAGGTGAACAAACATACACAAAAAGCGGTGTCTAACTCTCATTTCGCTGATTGAGGGTGTTTAGGATTTGTTATTGTATGAATTTCTCATTGATATCTCTATCTAAAGCATGTAGGGGAACAATTGATAATCACGTGACAAGAACACGATGTTTTGTTGGGCGGACAACCCAACGACGACGGCATTTTCTTGTTTATTAACACTCAACACTCATCATAAATAATAAAGACTTAATACCGCTATTTATACTAACCATCTTACCTTGACTCCTAATCTAATTCTAATGTTTAGGAATCACAATACTTGGCTTACAAATAAACTCATTTAATCTTCCGAAGTCTTAGGATTTTCCAACATTCACCCCCGAATCCTTAGCTTCGCTTTCGAGATCAATCATCCCCATCATCATTTGTAACTCTTCGTATTTTACTTTTGACAATGCTTTGGTAATCATGTCCGTCTTTTGTTCCTCTCCTGGTACATATTCTACTTGCACTTCTCCCCTTTCGATGCACTCACGAAAGAAATGAAACCTTGTGTTTATATGTTTACTTCTACCATGGAATACCGGGTTTCTCATAAGTGCTATTGCCTAGTTGTTGTCTACTCGGAATAATACGGGTCTCTCTTCTTGACATGTTAACTCGCTTAACAACCCCTTCAACCATATTGCTTGACACGCCGTAGCCGCGACTGCCATGAATTCAGCCTCACATGAGGATAAGGCCACAATTTGTTGTTTTTGTGAGTTCCAAGAGATTATTGACTTGCCGAAATAGAACACCATTCCGGTTGTGCTTCTCCCATCCGTATGATCCGTAGCATGGCTACTATCACTATAACCCACCAAGCTTTCTTCTTTATCTCGTTCGTACTTCAAACCATAATGGATAGTTCCTTTTAGATACCGAATAATTTGCTTCACCAATTACATGTGAATCGTTCTTGGTTCTTGCACAAAGCGGCTTGCAAAGCTTACCGAGTAACTCAAATCCGGTCGGGTATGCAAAAAATACCTAAGACTCCCAATCACACGTCGATACTCCATTGCATTCACACATTCATCTTTTCCTTCATTAGCGATCTTTGCTCTTGGTTCAGTAGGGATTTTACTTGAATTACATGATTCCATTCCTGCCAACTTGAGTATCTTCATTGCATAACTGGTTTGCTTCAGTGAGATGTGGTCCTTTGCTTGGTTCACCTCAATTCCTTAGTAGTATGATAACATGCCAAGATCTTGCATGTCAAACTCGGTTTTCATTTGGCCTTTGAAGCATTCTATATCAGCTGTACTACTTCCCGTTATGATTAAATCGTCGACGTAGACCACGACGATTGTAATAACTCCTTTCAGGTTCCGTATGTAAACTGCTTGTTCATGTGAGCACCTGACTAGACCAAGGCATTTCAAAATGTGATCGAGCTTCTCATTCCAAGCTCATGGAGCTTGTGGTAGGCCATAGAGAGCCTTATGTAATCGGTAGACCATGTGCTCTTTTCTGGGAAAAACGAATCCCTCCGGTTGATTTACATATACTATCTCCTTCAAGTCTCTATTTTGGAATGCTGACTTAACGTCTAAATGGTACACGAACCAACCCAGGTTTATTGCAATGGCCAATATAAGACGTATTGTCTCTATCCTAGCAACCAGGGCAAATACATCATCAAAATCTATACCCGGTTGTTGGACGTGCCCTTTAGCGACTAACCTTCCCTTATACTTTGTTATATTTCCTTTAGCATCCCTTTTGATTTTATACACCTAATTCAACCCAATAGCCTTTTGATCTTTTTGTAAGTGTTCCAACTTCCACGTTTTATTTGCTTCAATCGAGCTGATTTCGTTTTTCATTGCTTCCTTCCTGTTTCTATTGGCTTTAGTTTCCTCGTAACTAGCCGGTTCATCATCCACCATCATGCATTCATCTTGCATCATCACATAGTCATTAAACCGTTTTGGTGGGACGACTGAGCAGGTGAAATGTCTCAAGTCTGCAGCATCAGCGGACTCTTCCTCCACTTGTTGAGGGGTATTCATCTTAGTTGGGCTCTCGTTTTGGGTCAGACCTGGGCTTGTGCCTGCTTCACTATTTTCTTTGGCTGACCCATTCGAGTGAATTTCTTCTTCTGCATATTGTAATGGGTGGCAATGGCCACTTGAGTCTCTTTCTTCTGTAGTGCAATTGTTGGTTAACTCAGGGTTCATCTAAATTATGAAGTTAACCCACCCGATGTCGGTGTCATTTTGAACTGATACGTCACTTTTGGCACAATCGAATGCCATTTTTTCTTTGAATTTTACATCCCTGTTCACATAAATTATATTCTCTTCTGGGACGTATAATCTATAAGCTTCGGTACCGGGTTCACTTCCAAAGTGAACAACTCTTTTGCTTCTATCATCGAGTTTCCTTACATGCTGAGAAGGATTCTTCATGTAAGTCGAGCACCCAAACGCTAGTAAGTGGCTTATGTTTGGTTTTCGTCCCCTCAAGGCTTCATAGGGTGTTACATTCTTTAGTGCTTTTGTGAGTACCCGGTTCAGTAGGTAAACATAGTGCCTCACTGTTTCGCCCCACATACTTTGGGGAAATGACATGGCTTTCATCATACTACGGGTTGAATTCAGAATGGTCATGTTACGCCTCTCTACAACCCCGTTTTGTTGGGGTGAGTAGGGGGTTGTAAACATCCGTTTAATACCGGTAGGGTCACAAAACTCCGTAAATAGTTTGTTCAAGAATTCTCCTCTACGATCACTCCTTAAAGCTTGGACTTTGTGTGAGGTTTCTAGTTCAACTTCATTTTTAAATTTCTTAAACACCGACAATGCATCACTCTTATTCTTTATCGTATACACACACATGTAACGTGAGTAATCATCAATGAGCAACATGAAGTATTTGTTTCCACCCAAGGTGGGTGGGGTGATTGGTCTACACAAGTCCGTATTGACAAGTTCAAGTTCAAGTCGGTAGGTAAACACTTTAGGAAACGGGTCTCTTGTTAGTTTCCCTAGCATACACGAATCACATACCTTTTCTCCATTCATTACATGAACATTACCAAGAACCATATTTGTTGCTTTCATGTTGTTCATTGTTTTGAAATTTATATGACCAAGCCTAGCATGCGACAACCATGCTTGGTCACTGATGGAGTTCAAGAGACATACCAACGTCTCCATTTTTAGCGTGATCTTGTATAGCCTGTTTGGACTCCTTGGAACCTTCATAAGAAATGGATATCCTTCCTCATATAGCTATAGATGTTCATCCGCCATCCAAACTTTACACCTATCTCCTGTTAGTTGGCCTAGAATCAAGATGTTACTACATAGGTCGGGTATGTACATCATTTATGATTCTCTATTCATTGTTTTTACAATCAAAGATGATTGCACCTCTTCCTTTGATTCTGACTTTAGATCCATCTCCAATTAAAGAGATATACGCGCCCCGTCAGGTGGTTCGAAGCCCCATTATCAAGGTACCACATCGAGGTTTCATGTGGATCACTTGCATGCATGCCCAGATGAACCTTATCTTCATTTACCATGATCAGACCTCCTTCTTCCACCATATCTAACATGAGGACTGGGTCTTTGTTTTCAACTTTGTTTAGGTTTGCTTCCTGAGGTTGGGTTGGTTTTGAACATTCCCAGGCAAAGTAACCGTAGGTATTGTAGTTATAACACCTAACGTTCTTTTCATCTCGTCCCCTTCCTTGATTGTTCTCACGTCCTGAATTGTCAACCTTTTGCGTGTCACCAGCCTGGTCATTCCTTCCTCTACCTCGTCCATAACCTCGTCCTCGGCCTCTGCCCCTTCCACGATAGTCTTGATTACCACGACCTCATCCTTGATTTCTTCGGGTCTGATCATTCCTTCGATCACCAGATTCTGATCTTGCAAACATCAGTTTGCTTTCTTTTTCGACTAAACCTTCTTTACCCTTTATGCGTTCTTCGAAGGCCTTTAGTCGGGCAATGCAATCTTTAAAAGTCATGGTATTTAAATCTTCTACATGTTCAATTGTGGCTACTATTGCGATGAACTGTGGTGGCATTGCATCAAGTATTCGCTTAACCATTATTAAATCTTGTATGTCTGCCCCCATACTATTGATTTTTGACACTTTCTTGGACATTCTTCCTACAAAGTCCTCTACAGTGTCATTATCCTTCATCTTCATATTATTGAGTTCACGCTTTAGGGTTTGTAAACGGGCTTGTTGTACATGTTCATCTCCCAATAATTTTACCCGTAAGGCTTCCCAGATGTCTTGAGCTCTCCTGCTTCTTACTACCTGTGCAAGAATGTTTTCGGGTAGTACTTGGTATATAAGCGCCCTGGCGTACTTGTTCTTCCGAGCGTATACAACATCACCGGTTACGGGATCAACTGATTCCCATAATCATTGCGCGTCGAGCATCACTTCCATGAGTATAACCCAGGTACTATAGTTTGTACTTGTGAGTTTAGGACATGTTAGACATGTCAAGGGGGGTTCTCTTTGTTGTATCATAATCTGGTTTTGTGGTGGGTTTCCTCCGGCTGGTGCTTCATCAAGCATTCTGATCGTTTAAGACTGATTGAAGTGGTTTTTCTCATCACATGTAATCGCCGATGCACGATTAAGGCTTGCTTCTGATCTGGTTGTACGACCTAGATCGGTTCCTAAATCCTATGCGGAAATCTAGTTATTCTCCCCAGATTTCGGATTGGCCTTTCTTTGCTGAGATCTCCCAGCAACCAGAAAAACCTGACTGTCCCTTAGATGAACCTACGCTCTCATACTAATAGTTGGGGAACAATTGATAGTCACGCGACAAGAACACGATGTTTTGTTGGGAGGACAACCCAACGAAGACGGCTTTTTCTTGTTTATTAATACCCAAAACTCATCATATATTACAAAGACTTAATACCACTATTTATACTATCTTACCTTGACTCCTAATCTAATTCTAATGTTTAGAAATCACAATACTTGACTAACAAGGAAAATAAATAAAACAAATAAACTCATTTAATGTTCCGAAGTCTTAGGATTTTCCAACAAAGTATACTTACATATAATGTGTATATGCTCACACACGTGTATTCTACATTTATGACAAGAAAACTCGAACCGATTATCTTATGTTACATTATTGTTTAGCTTATTAATTAATACCTACTAGAGGTAAAAGGGGTTTAACTCCTCAAAAAGAGTGCGCATCCGTGATCCGTCAACTAGCATATAACACCTCATTCGACTCATGGAATATTTAAAGATGACTGAGAAAACTTCACGATAATATATTTGTCAACATTAATAACAATACACTAGGCACATACATAAGTATGAAGCTTGATATATTCATGTTACATTGCTGTGAAGGACATGAAATGCTGAGTAATAGTGAGCAAAAGAAAAATAGAATAGTGGAATTAAGCCAAGCTAACACCTAGAAAGGGAATCGTGTGAAGAAAACACCAAGTAAATCGAATGATTATTGGTGTCCCATCAACGGTTTAGTAACAAACTATCAAAAGTGCATGTATAAGAATGGATGTAAGAAAAAATGAGGCAGATTGATTGTTAGAATATTTTTCTCCTCTCATATTATTGTTATCTCTTCACATCTTTTTTTTGTTTCTGCAATAACATTTTGTTGGGTTGTGAAAACACCAAGCAAATTGAATGATTATCGGTGTCCTATCAACGATTTAATAACAAACTCTAAAAAGTGCATGTATAAGAATGGATGTAAGGAAAAATGAGGCAGGTTGATTGTTAGAATATTTTTCTCCTCTCATACTCCTGTTATCTCTTCACATCTTTTTTTTTGTTTCTTCAATAACATTATGCTGGGTTGTGAAGGCTTTTGGGGTCGTGAGCTTCCGGTTTGGGCACGTGAACTGGGCCGAAAAAAGAACAAAGGGGCGGACGGCCCTAGTGGTTTTAGTCCATGCTTTTGCTTCTTGTTGCCTAAGTTGTTAACCCTAATCTAGATCTTATTTATACCTAGCATGTAATTGTAATTTTGTGGCACCTTATAAAGACAAACCCAAGTTGCAGTCGTGGATGTAGGTTTCATACCGAAACGAACCACGTTATTTTCTTATGTCGTTTATTTGCTCTCTACGTGTTAATCGTTAGTGTGTGTGTGTTTGTCTATTGATTAGCTTCTGCATACCTCTGTTAATTACCTAACCAGTGTTATCAGAGCTAAGGCTCGCTATTACGCACGATTTGCACTAAAACGATCACATGAAGTCTAAAGGATTACGATTAGGTTTTTGGTTTGTATCGGCTGCCATTGCCGATCTCGATACCTAAGAAATCAAGTCGTTGAGTCTTGGTTAGAAGCTGTAAGAAGGGTGGCTGGGTTTTTTTGGTCGCCACCGGATCTGCTGCTATATTGTCACACCATAGTATATCCGCATATCCGCTATATTGCTTTTTGGTCGTTGAGTCTTGGTTAGAAGCTGTAAGAAAAGATGACTCTATATGTTGACAGCATATCCGCTATCATCACTTCATAAGGGAATGTGTTGGAAATGCACATATCATTGTTAAACACATCGGTGGAGAACATCAAAGGGCAGATATTCTGACAAAGGCATTGGCTAGATTCAAGTTTGTTACAACGCGGGAGTTGCTTGGTATTCAAGATTTACTTGTTCGAGATTAAGGGGGTGAATGTTACATTCAATCCCTCCCTAGTTAAAGTCTAGGGGGGTCTATGTAAATATGTTAATCTATGTTTTATTTTGTAATTGTTAATTATATAACTCAAAGGGTTAAACTTGTCAAATCCCCCGTTAAATTAGATTGAATCGATGCATTCCTATATGAACCGATTATATATACATCTTCAATCAATGGAATTATTAAACTTTGGCAAATCAGTGTTCTTGTTTCTCTTTGATCTTGGTTTTTCATCTTATGGTTTGGTCTAACTATGTTTTCATTCCTCTAGGTTTATTATTTATTTAAAGTGGAATCGAATTTTTTACAGGTTTTACATTATTCATGTTACATACTTACATATAATGCATACATACACACACGTGTATTGTAGATTAATTGTACAAAAACCCAAGCCAATTACCTTACATTACATAATTAATTACCTTATTAATTAGCACCGAACCCTAGTAGCATTAATAACAATACATTAGACACGTACATAAATATGAAGCTTAATATATTCATGTTTATTGGATTAAAGGGAGTTGCTGGACATTCTCAAGTATCTGGTCAGTGGAAGGGATAAACCCAGCTGCTAGTCCATCACATCCAACTTCATTCCCACCCCGACACCAACAGGTTTGTGATTAGTAGTACTACACTAGCTAGCTTGCCCTCAAAGGTTATACCTCATGCATGTTGTTCTTAATACATACATCAACCATGTAGTTGTTTAAGGAAGAATCACAACCACCTTTGGAACCACATGTATTCCGTAAACAAATCATGATTTTGAGCATCGATGGGGGTGGAGTACGAGGAATCATTACAAGTATTATCCTTGCTTATCTGGAAACCAAGCTACAGGTAAAGTTTATGAATTCATTACATTTTTTGTGTGTTTAATTCATTTGACCACTATCATCGCAGAATTATTGTTATAAAACATGTTTAAATTTGACAGACATTAGATGGGAACAATGCCAGGCTTGCAGATTACTTGGATTGTATTTCGGGTACAAGTACAGGTGGTCTTATAACCGTTATGTTAACAACGCCCAACAAAGAGGGTCGTCCGATATACAAGGCTGAGAGTGTTACAGATTTTTATCTTACACATGCTCAGTACATATTTCCTCTTGACAGGTACATATAATATTTTTAGTGAAAATTTTTGATCCTAAAGAGTGGCTTTCTTGTGGTGACAGAAAGTTTAGAGCAACTTTTCCAGATTTTTAATTGTGTTTTCTATCGCCTTAAATCTTCATCCTTTGGCACAATATGTACTGGTTCAAGACCTTGTTTACACCCGCTCAAACGCACACTCACGTATAGTAGGATATGGTTTTAAGCTTTGTGCACACAATTAGCAGGAGGAAAAGTATGAAGGAAAAACTACTTTTATTGAATAAACAAAAGGGGCTATAAATAGCCTTTATAGAAAGCACAACGTAGGAATCAATAAAAACAATAAGTAAACTATTTTCTACCTAAAGAACCGGTAATCCCAAGCCTCCTTTTACCCAACGTGCAGTTTTATAACCTTTCACCTCCATAAGATTCGGTCAACCTTGTCTAATTAATTACACTATTACACAAACCAAAATATAAAACACAAGTGCTTTAGTCTTCATGCATTCCACGTGAACCCAATAAGCTTTAGCTTATTCCTTGCTGACTAACTCAAAACAATCTAACAGTTCCAACTGACGACCCATACCCGTGACCCGTGTGATCCTTGAACTAACCCGATTAACCCCAGCAATACCCCCTTAATCGGTTTGTTCACACCTTTACTCACAGCAGCGTCGAATCACCATCTTCTCCAACCAGACCTTTCCCGGACACTCGGCCTCCACCTCGGTCACGTCCAAAGTCTTCACTCAACCCTTTTGATTGTACCACTCCTGTAACATGTAACAGACATCTAAGTAATAAAAACTATAGAAAAAACCTAATCTATACACCTAAATAATACTCTGGAAAACCTATGAACTATACCCAACTGACAGACAAGTGAACCTATCGAATGTAGTAAAGCTTAATGGTAAACTGGATATCGAACCCTAGAGACACTACTATAACTAAACTAGACTCTGACTAGAACTAAGAATATTGGTTTGGAGGATTTCTATAACTAATGATTAAACTAATGAAATCAAATGAAAACAGACAAACGACATCTAACAATCAGACAAGAAACTCAGAAAATATCAAGGATGAGAAAGCACTACCTAGGTCGGAATCCTACTTGGAAAACTCAGAGTTTTACCGGTTATGGAAACTATGATGGACCGGGTATCTAAGGATAACAACTCTAGACAACCTAGTGGATCCCTAATCACTCTCAGGGTGTCACCAAAAGGAAACTCTAAAGATGCACAACGCTCACAAGATGTCGAATTACTTTTCAGTCTCTCCAACGACAATAATGTACCCTACAGACAGATCACCTTTCGATCTCACTATCACGGTACATTCAAGGAATGCACGGGGTAATCTCAGGACAAAACACTATGACACGGTCTAGCAACAAATATTAAGAACCAAAGGAAACTTCCTCTCAGACAGTTTACATTCAGAATCCTAACACTGAAGACTAACCGACGCTCTCTCACCTTTCGGGTATCGAGATAGGAAGAAAACTCAATCTAATTCAACACCAATTACTATCCTTATGGATCACTACGTCTAGCAATACCACCACAGTCACAAACAATTAAGCAAGTAACCTAAACATGCGTCTATAACTGAAAGACATTCAACAATAACACATGTGGGATAAATAATCCACACCAATTCAGAAAAAAGCATGCATATACATCATAACAATTGAACTGAAATCTTTACAGTATTGTCAAACCATCAATAAAATCCATAAACCGATAAAAGATCCAAACTTTATCAAGCAATCATCGTAAACCTAGGCAGTATCAGGTGTTTAGCCAACAACCATGTTCAAAAGCATCAAAACAGAAATAAAACGCAGAAACATAGTTGCAATCAAAGTAATTAAATACACGAGAATCGCAAACATAAATCAAACGATGAACGTCTAGCAAACCCGAGGTCCAAAGCTTCAATCTTTAGCTTCAAACTCTTTCTCTAGCCTCAAAATCGCCTCAGAATCTCTCTCAGACGGCTGGTATTCGAACTCCCAAACATAATGGCATTCAAATTGATTAAATATCGATTTACGGTTTTTTCTCAAAAATTAGACTTCTCACGTACCACGAAGTAAACAAGCCAGACCTTCACGTCCCGTGAAGGCCAATTTAGTCGGGCCCCTGATTTGAGTTCCTCGCGTATCGCGCCTACTCCTCTCTCGATCTTCGCGTACCGCAAAGGTCAGAAATTCTAACTTTTTGAATTGTTTTCCCGGGACTTCTTCTCGTGCTCGATTTCTTCACGATATCACTTTCTATTCCACACGAGCTCCTGTATACCTAACATAGACTAAAATACAAACTAAAAAGAATAAAAACGAACATAAAACTATCTAAAATGCACGAATACAGTTGGATAAAGGATGTGTGCTTTGCAACACATCAAACATCCCCACACTTAACCTTTTTTCGTCCTCAAAAAAGTTTGCAATCGAATCATAACCGAAAAATAACTTTTACATCTTATAATTTATTAGTTCAACATACTCACGCGTTAAAATGCAACAATCGGTATTTCTATACGATTAAGCCCAACCACCAACTTTCAAGCCTCCGTTTTGTGTTCTAATTATTACATTAAGAATCATATTAATCAATCTTTGGGTCTCACACTTAAAAGTTACAGCTCAACCTAATCCCGTCTCAAGGTCATGTCTAGGCCTGCGTTAAACCATGTAGATTTCCCACCACTATAAAATAAAATGAATTCGTTTTCAAAATATATGTGAATCATGGATGAATGAAATGAGCATTTATTAACAATATGATCAAACCTCACCTAGTGATGCTTCAACCAATCTGCAACTCGACGTGTGGCACATAGGTTGCAGTTTTTAGCAATGAAGTACCTAAGATTTCACTAAGTGGTGTTTCAACCAGGTTGCCATCCCGGAGGGTAACACATAAGCGAAACTCAGATTTCTAATTAATTATGCTCATGATTGTGGATTTATGGAATGCAGGCGCCACCGAATCTCAGATTTATTTTCATAAAAATATAGTGGTGTGCCAATTAATTTCAAAAACATATAGATTTTAGCTTATAGCGGTACCTATCACCTTATGTTGATAGTTTCAGTATTACCGACAACCTTAAGATGAGAACCCACAAGATATCATGATTTCATTAATTAATTAATCCTAACTAACACTCCCAGGATATTTAATCTTTTCTAGTTGGCTGGTTCTACCAAAACATGATAAGTTAGATGCGTTTTCTATCATTTATTTTCATTTAAACTCAACAGCAGATTCCAGTTCTATTATCATTTTTCATTTATTTGCAAAAACTTTGATTTCGATGGAGATTTTTTCAAAATTTTCATTTCTTTTTGTATTTTTGTATATTTTAAAAGAAAAACAACCTAAACTAGATGCAGTCTCCCATCCCCACACTTGAAACGCACATTGTCCCGAATGTGAAACGAGAAACACGGGAAATCAAATATACAAAAATAAACAGGAAAAGACTTAGCTGGTAATGTATGCATGATCGTGTCCAACTTTGCTCTTCCACTTATGCAACCGTATATCATTTCCTTCGCGGCTGCACACATGACTCTTTAGGGTTGCCTTTACACTTATATAATGTAAGCATCGACCCCGCCCGAATGGAGATTGAGTAAAGGCGGAGCGATCTATACCTGCAAAATTAAGCTTACACGACCCAACAGCATTAAACTGACACATATTACAGACTTAAATTAAAATAAAAGACTCTACTGACTCGATAAGACTCAAGATAAAACAGGGATACGTACCTGATGGGTGACAAACACATAGACATGAATGTCAAAGCAAAGCATAATCAACATGAACGATCCTTCGGTTTCCCATGGTGGTGGTAGGTGGATATGATGGATGGTGAATGATGATGGATACTACGGGTGGTGAATGTAGGTATATAGGTGGATGGTGGTCATATGGAGGAATGGTGTAATAGATGGTGTAATGGTGGGTAATGAGTGGTGGTGGATGGCGAATGGTGGGTGGTAGGGGAAACCATGGGAAAGAGAAAGGGCTACTCCTCGTGTACCGCGAGGAGCCTGAATTTAGGTCGGCCATAACTTTTGGACTTCGTGTACCGCGACAGGTTCTCCCCAGGTCTTCGCGTACCGCGAGGGGTTAATGTTCACAGAAAGTTTTGAGGGATTCCATATTAAGAAAACATTTTGACCTCTTAAAACCTTCTTCCCCAATTTCCTCCACAAACAAGTTCCAATGATAAAAACTAGTGTAAACATACCCGGAACTCCGTTCTCGTGATTTTCCTCACCAAATCAGTTGCGAATCCCTGCAAAACGTGACATGAACAAAGACACGCAAACCGAAAAACACCAAAATAAATGAAAATAGGAAAAAAGACATATACACACTGTACACTCGGGCACTTGCCCGAGAATCAAATAAGCTTAATCAGGAGGCTTCTCCTTCACTCTCCTGGAACCGCCGTCATTCGACGCGGCTTTCCTCCTCTCATCACCACACTATTACCTACGATCTTTCCACGAACACGACTGCTCTTTCTCACATCCTTCCACCAACACTTGAATCTCCCAGGCTAAAAAGAACCTGTACCAAATACCTAAGAAGTTTCTCACCCCTAAACGTCCCCACACTTGGGGTTTGCACTATCCTCAATTCATATACATCACTCAGCTCTCGGAGTTTCTTATGGGGCGGCCTAGATTTAGGGGTTGACTCGGTTTCTATCCCCTCAGAATGAACAACAGTACAGGGTACAGGCTCAGGAAGGGGTATCACTACTGGTGTGGCTTCTATACTCTCACTCGGATCTTCAGGATCCTCAACCTTCTTGACCATCCCCACACTTGGGGTTTTGCCTATGATTTCACCCAACTCTGCCATCATCCCTAGCAGATCATCAGGCATCTCATCACCGTATTCATATGGTGCATTCAACAACTCTTCTAGCTCTAATTAGAGTCCCGATGGTCGTCCATGAAGGTATCGATCATACAAACAGAATGGATTTGCTCACTAGCCTCCTTCACAGACTTCATAGCATCGAATGTAACAGTCTCATCCCCTACACGAAGTGTCAGCTTTCCGTCAAATACATCGATCAATGCCTTGGCGGTGCGCAGAAACGGGCGCCCGAGGATAAGTGGGACTCTGTTATCCACCTCCGTATCTAGAATAACAAAATCCACGGGGAAGACGAATTTATCTACCTTCACTAGTAAGTTTTCCACAATTCCCCGTGGATACTTAACTGAAAGGTCAGCCAAGGATATGCTCATGCGCATCGGCTTCGGATCTCCTAGGTCTAGCTACTTATATATAGAATATCCCATCAAATTGATGCTAGCACCTAGGTCAGCCAACGCGTGGTTCATAGGCAAGCTGCCGAACAGACACAGGATCGTGAAGTGACCCGAATCTGCCAATATCTCTTGCATCTTATTCTGCACCACCGCAGAGCATCTCTCACTCAGAGAGACTTTAGAGACCTCCTACGGCTTTTTCTTGTTGGAAAGAAGATCTTTCAAGAACTTAGGATATTTAGGCATATGCTGGAGGACCTCTATGAATGGGAGATTGAACTTTAATTCTTTGAACATATTAAGGAAGTTTTCGTATTCCCTAGCATATTTATGAGGCAACAAGCGTGCTGGGTAAGGAACACGGCTCAGGTCAATCTCGGGGGTTTTTCATCCCCTCACTCTTCTTCCCAGCCGTCTCGGGAGGTTTCTCTAACACTATTTCTTCATCCACCGGCTCTTCCCCCTCCACTGGTGGCTCCTCTCTTTCTTCTCCTCTTTGACTCCTAGTAGTCACGGCCATCACCGAAGCATTAGGACCCGAAGACGGACCTCCCTGTCTACCCTTCAAATTCTTCGCAATGTCTCCCACCGTGCGATGCAGATCTTGGAATGCAGATTGCTGATTCTTTAGTAAAGTGTCATGTGCATCCAATCTCTGCTGAGTCTCTTTGTCCTTCGCTACCAAGTGGGCAAGCATCTGGGTCTGAGTCTCCAGCATCTCCTCAATCCTCTTAGTACTGACACTTCTTCCCCTACTTGCTCCTGCTTCACCTCCGCCAGGTTGATTTGGGCGAGCATTGAACCTAGGTGGGTTGCCTCCAGATCTCCATCCCGAGCCATAATAATTTCCATAGGCGTTATTGAATCCTCGGTTTTGGTTTCCCACAAAATCAACTTACTCTTGCTAACTGACGGTGCAGTTCCTGGTGTCGTGGCCTCCTCTGCACACCTCACACCTCTGAGCACTTAACTTCAGCTCCTTGATCTCATTGGCCATAGCTGCAAGTGCAGCAGCCATGCTAGTATCAGGGGTGAGCTGATGCACACCTCTAGCAGAAGAGGTGGGTGTCCTAGAACTAGGAATGGAAGTCCTAGTAGATGTCCGCTGTTGCTCAGCCAGAGCAAAGCTCTCGAGCATCTCCTCGCACTCAGCAAGCTCCTTTTTGTCCATGATATGGCCTCCTGCAGCAGTATTGAACATTTGCTGCTTCTCGAAGGTGAGGCCGTTATAGAACTTCTCCACTATTTCCCAGTCAGAGAGACCATGCTAGGGACATCGGCTCAACAGGGCGTTGAACCTCTCCCATGCCATGTGATAAGGCTCATCATGGTCTATGCGGAAGGAATGGACCTGGTCCCTTAGGCGAGCGGCCTTGGAAGGTGGATAGTACTTTTTCATAAACTTGGCTTGTAAATCCTCCCAAGTGGTAATGGAATCATCGGGGAGGGTATCAAGCCAAGTAGCAGCACGTCCAGAGAGCGAGAATGGGAAGAGACGCAAGTAGGTTGCGTCATCAGATACACCAGTGATATTGAGGGTATCACAAATGCGCACGAAACGGGATAGATGTCCTGGTGCATTCTCATCCTCAAGGCCATGAAACTGAGTAGAGTGAATGATGGTGTTCATGACATGTGACGGGAATTTCCAATTATTAGTGTTAGGAATAGCGGGGCGGGTGATCGAAGATCTCTCCCCAGTAACCCCATCACTGGCTCTCTAGTGCACGGTACGTCCAGCCGGTGGGTTAGCATCACCCATAGTAGGAAATGGAACAGGTCTAGGATCACGTACATGGTTTTTGAACAATGTTTTCAAACGCTCCCGGAAGTCGCGGGTGCGCTCGTGAAGCTCTCGTTCGGGCTCTGAGTGGGCTGAATATTGGGGTGATCCCTGCGAATGAGTACGTTGCATAAACCGAAAGAAACAAAACAAAAGACAGAAAGGCTCAACACAAAAAGACTCAATCCTAAACTAAGACACACAAGTGGCAAATATGACAGACACACAATTTAAACTTAACTTAAAAGAGAAAATAAAACAAAAACAAATAAAGAACTAATCAAAGATAATTTTGCTATTGACAAGTGTCCCCGTCAACGACACCAAAAAATTGATGTCGCCCAGACGGTCCATAAAAACTATAATAAAAACCTAATCTAGACACCTAAGTAATACTCTGGAAAACCTATGAACTAGACCGCACTGACCGGCAAGTGAACCTATCGAATGTAGCTAAGCTTAATGGTAAATCGGATATCGAACCCTAGAGACACTACTAAGAGACACTACTATAACTAAACTAGACTCTGACTAGAACTAAGAATATTGGTTTGGAGGATTTCTATAACTAATGATTAAACTAATGAAATCAAATGAAAACAGACGAACGACATCTAACAATCAGACAAGAAACTCAGAAAATATCAAGGATGAGAAAGCACTACCTAGGTCGGAATCCTACTTGGAAAACTCAGAGTTCTACCGGTTATGGAAACTATGATGGACCGGGTATCTAAGGATAACAACTCTAGACAACCTAGTGGATCCCTAATCACTCTCAGGGTGTCACCAAAAGGAAACTCTAAAGATGCACAACGCTCACAAGATGTCGAATTACTTTTCAGTCTCTCCAACGACAATAATGTACCCTACAGACAGATCACCTTTCGGTCTCACTATCACGGTACATTCAAGGAATGCACGGGGTAATCTCAGGACAAAACACTATGACACGGACTAGCAACAAATACTAAGAACCTAAGGAAACTTCCTCTCAGACAGTTTGCACTCAGAATCCTAACACTAAAGACTAACCGATCCTCACTCACCTTTCGGGTATTGAGATAGGAAGAAAACTCAATCTAAATCAACACCAATTACTATCCCCATGGATCACTACGTCTAGCAATACCACCACAGTCACAAACAATTAAGCAAGTAACCTAAACATGCATCTATAACTGAAAGACATTCAATAAGAACACATGCGGGATGAATAATCAACACCAAAT
This sequence comes from Smallanthus sonchifolius, assembly GCA_023525975.1. Classification (NCBI taxonomy): domain Eukaryota; kingdom Viridiplantae; phylum Streptophyta; class Magnoliopsida; order Asterales; family Asteraceae; genus Smallanthus; species Smallanthus sonchifolius. The sequence continues at coordinate 20,820,624 of CM042033.1, forward strand.
CAGAATAAAGCATGCACATACATCATAACAATTGAACTGGAATCTTTACAATATTGTCAAACCATCAATAAAATCCATAAACGGATAAAAGATCCAAACTTTATCAAGCAATCATCGTAAACCTAGGCAGTATCAAGTGTTTAGCCAACAACTATGTTCAAAAGCATCAAAACATAAGTAAAACGCAGAAACATAGTTGCAATCAAAGTAATCAAACACACGAGAATCGCAAACATAAATCAAACGATGAACGTCTAACAAACCCGAGGTCCAAAGCTTTAATCTTAAGCTTCAAACTCTTTCTCTAGCCTCAAAATCGCCTAAGAACCTCTCTCAGACGGCTAGTATTCGAAATCCCAAACATAATGGCATTCAAATTGATTAAATATCGATTTAGGGTTTTTTCTCGGAAATTAGACTTCTCGAGTACCGCGAAGTAAACAAGCTAGGGCTTCGCGTACCGTGAAAGCCAATTTAGTCGGTCCCCTGATTTGAGTTCCTCGCGTACCGCGCCAACTCCTCTCTCCATATTCGCGTACCGTGAAGGCCAGAAATTCTAACTTTTTGAATTCTTTTCCCGGGACTTCTTCTCGTGCCCGATTTCTTCACGATATCACTTTCTATTCCACACGAGCTCCTGTAAACATAACATAGACTCAAATACAAACTAAAACAACTAAACACGAACATAAAACTATCTAAAATGCACGAATATAATAGGATCCCGCTGGAACCGTTCACTAACATCTCGACTCTTAATGGATCGATGACATCTTCCCCTGCCAAAGACAAAGCCACCTGATTTGAACATCCAACGCCAAAATTTTTACAACCGTGTAGTTTCTCCACTCTCTTCTTGTCTTAACAGTCATACCTTTTTCCGATCACGCTTGTTCAAAAAGGTTTCTTCACCGACCAAGAAAACAAAGCCACCACCTTTACTGTTTTCTTTCACCCGCCAAACGAACCGAATCCAAAGCCACCCGCTTTGACATATCCTTTATGCCCGTCTTTCACGCACCTACGACGGTCTCCTCATATCACAAACCAAGACGATCAAGGTTCTTGGATCACCTCTAACAGCCCTGGAACACGAATGTTTATCACCGGTCACCCCCGTCGTCTCAAATGTTACTTCCACCATTACAATGGTTAAACCGAAACACTCTACTGTCTCCGTCTTCTACTGTAAAACAACCGCGAAGCACCACCTTCTCTCCCACACCTTCTTGTATGATCAACCCATCAATTTTCTTGGTTCCTGCTGCTGCGTTTCACCCGCAACCAAGGGCTACACCCTTCCTCGAAACCGGCCCTCTTCAACCTTCATGAGCCCTAGGCTTTGATACCAAATGGTGGTTTAAGCCCTTGTTTACACCCTCTGAAACACACACTCACGTATAAGAGGATATGGTTTTAAGACAATTAGCACGAAGAAAAGTATGTAGGAAAAGCTACTTCTATTGAATAAACAAAAGGGGCTATAAATAGCCTTTAAAGAAAGCACAATGTATGAATCAATAAAAACAATAAATAAACTACTTTCTACCTAAAGAACCGGTTATCCCATGCCTCTTTTTACCCAACGTGCATTTTTATAACCGTTCACCTCCATAAGATTCGGTCCACCTAGTCTAACTAGTTACACTATTAAACAAACCAAAATATAAACCACAAGTGCTTTAGTCTTCATTCAATCCACATGATCCCAATAAGCTTTAACTTATTCCATGCTGACTAACTCAAAACAATCTAACAGTACCAACTGATGATCCACCCCCACAATCCGTGTGATCCATGAACTAACCAGATTAACCCCAACGATCACCCCCTTAATCGGTTTGTTCACACCTTTAATCACAACAACGTCGAATCATCGTCTTCTCCAACTCGACCTTTCCCGGACACTCGGCCTACACCTCGGTCACGGCCAAAATCTTCACTTAACCCTTTTGATTGTTCACCACACTTGTAACATGAAACATGGCATCATGCAGGAACCATTCATTAACATCTCGACTCTTAACGGATCGACGACCACTTCCCCCTGCCACATCCAAAGCCTCCCGATTTGAACTTCCACCGCCACAATGTTTACAACCGTGTAGTTTCTCCACTCTCTTCTTGTCTTGACATCCATACCTTTTTTCGATCACGCTTTTTCAAAGAGGTTTCTCCATCGACCAAGAAAACAAAGCCACCACCTTTACCGTTTTCTTTCACCACTTAAACGAACCGAATCCAAAGGCACCCGCTTTGACGGATCCTTTCTGCCCGTTTTTCATGTACCTACGCCGGTCTCCTCATATCACGAACCAAGCCGATCAAGGTTCGTAGATCACCTCTAACAGCCCCGAAACACGAATTTTTATCACCGGCCTTCCCCGTCGTCTCAAACAGTACTTCCCCCACGACAATGGTTGAACCGAAACACTCTACTGTCTCAGTCTTCTGCTGTAAAACAGCCCCGAAATAGCACCTGCTGTCCCGCACCTTCTTGTATTATCAGCCCTTCAGTTTGCTCGGTTCCTGCTGTTGCGTTTGCCCCGTAACCAAGGGCTACACCCTTCCTCGAAACCGACTCTCAAACCGGTTCTCTTCAACCTTCACGAGCCATATACTTTTATACCAAATGTTGGTTCAATCCCTTGTTTACACCCTCTCAAACACACACTCACGTGTAGGAGGATATAGGTTTAAGCTTTCTACACACAATTTGCAGGAAGAAAAGTATGAAGGAAAAGCTACTTCTATTGAATAAACAAAAGGAGCTGTAAGTAGCGTTTACAGAAAGCATAATGTAGGAATCAATAAAAATAATAAATAAACAATTTTCTACCTAAAGGATCGGTAATCCCATGCCTCCTATTACCCAACGTGCATTTTTATAACCTTTCTACACCATAAGATTCGGTCAACCTAGTCTAATTAATTAGACTATTAAACAAACCAAAATATAAAACACAACTACTTTAGTCTTCACGCAATCCAAGTGAACCCAATAACCTTAGCTTATTCCATGCAGACTAACTCAAAACAATCTAACATTACCAGCTGACGACCATACCCGTGACCCGTGTGATCGATGAACTAACCCGATTAACCCCAACAATCCCCCCTTATTCGGTTTGTTCACACCTTTACTCACAGAAGCGTCGAATCACCGTCTTATCAAACCCGACCTTTCCCGGACACTAGGCCTCCACCTCGGTCATGTCCAAAGTCTTCACTTAACCCTTTTGATTGTTCACCACACTTGTAACATGTAACATGGCATCCTGCAGGAACCATTCATTAACATCTCGACGACCTGTTCCCCTGCCACATCCAAAGCCACCCGATTTGAACTTCCACCGCCACAATGTTTACAACCGTGTAGTTTCTCCACTCTCTTCTTGTCTTGACATCCATACCTTTTTTCGATCATGCATGTTCAAAGAGGTTTCTCCAACGACCAAGAAAACAATGCCACCACCTTTACCGTTTTCTTTCACCACTCAAACTAACCGAATCCAAAGGCTCCCGCTTTGACGGATCCTTTCTGCCCGTTTTTCATTACATACGCCGGTCTCCTCATATCACGAAACAAGCCGATCAAGGTTCTTGGATCACCTCTAACAGCCCCGGAACACGAATTTTTATCACCGGCCTCCCCGTCGTCTCAAACAGTACTTCCACCCCGACAATGGTTGAACCGAAACACTCTATTGTCTCAGTCTTCTGCTGTAAAACAGCCTCGATATAGCACCTGTTGTCCCGCACCTTCTTGTATTATCAGCCCTTCAGTTTGCTCGGTTCCTGCTGTTGCGTTTTCCCGTAACCAAGGGCTACACCCTTCCTTGAAACCGACTCTCCAACCAGCTCTCTTCAACCTTCACGAGCCATATGCTTTTATACCAAATGTTGGTTCAAGCCCTTGTTTACACCCTCTCAAACACACACTTACGTGTAGGAGCATATGGTTTTAAACTTTCTACACACAATTTGCAGGAAGAAAAGTGTGAAGGAAAAGCTACTTCTATTGAATAAACAAAAGGAGCTATAAATAGCCTATATAGAAAGCATAATGTAGGAATCAATAAAAGCAATAAATAAACTATTTTTTACCTAAAGAACCGGTAATCCCATGCCTCCTTTTACCCAACGTGCATTTTTATAACCTTTCACCACCATAAGATTCGGTCAACCTAGTCTAATTAATTACACTATTAAACAAACCAAAATATAAAACACAAATGCTTTAGTCTTCACGCAATCCACGTGACCCAATAAGATTTAGCTTATTCCATGCTGACTAACTCAAAACAATCTAACATTCCAACTGACGACCCATAACCTTAACCCGTGTAATCCATGAACTAACCCGATTAACCCTAACAATTCCCCCTTATTCGGTTTGTTCACACCTTTACTCAGGGGGTGTTTGGGATTACTTATTAGGGCTACTTATTACTTTTTGCAATAAGTAATAAGTAGTTTTGAAAAGTAAGAATTTCTTACTTATCAAAAACTACTTTTCCTCTCTCACAAAAAAACCAAAAGTAACAATAAAACTAACACTATCCAAACACTATTTTAACTTATATAAGCTAATAAGTTAATAAGTAGTTTTAATAAGTAATCCCAAACACCCCCTCACAGCAGCGTCGAATAACCATCTTCTCCAACCCGACCTTTCCCGGACACTCGGCCTCCACCTCGGTCTCGTCCAAAGTCTTCACTTAACCCTTTTGATTGTTCACCACACTTGTAACATGTAACATGGCATCCCGCATGAACCATTCGTTAACATCTCGACTCTTAACGGATCGACGACCTCTTCCCCTGCCACATCCAAAGCCACCTGATTTGAACTTTCACCGCCACAATGTTTACAACCGTGTAGTTTCTCCACTCTCTTCTTGTCTTGACAACCATATCTTTTTCCGATCACACTTGTTCAAAGAGGTTTCTCCACCGACCAAGAAAACAAAGCCACAACCTTTACCGTGTTCTTTCACCACTCAAACGAACCGAATCCAAAGGCGCCCGCTTTGACGGATCCTTTCTGCCTATTTTTCACGCTCCTACGCCGGTCTCCTCATATCACGAAACAAGCCGATCAAGGTTCTTGGATCACCTCTAACAGCCCCAGAACACGAATGATTATCACCGGCCATCCCCGTCGTCTCAAATGGTACTTCCACCACGACAATGGTTGAACCGAAACACTCTACTGTCTCCGTCTTCTGCTGTAAAATACACCCGAAATAGCACCTGTTGTTTATCCCATGCCTCCTTTTACCCAACATGCATTTTTATAACTTTCATCTCCATAAGATTTGGTTAACCTACTCTAATTAATTATACTATTAAACAAATCAAAATATTAACCACAAATGCTTTAGTCTTCATGCAATCCACGTGAACCCAATAAGCTTTAGCTTATTCCATGCTAACTAACTCAAAACAATCTAACAGTACCAACTGACGACCCATACCCGTGACCCGTGTGATCCATGAACTAACCCGATTAACCCAACAATATGCAGCACTAATCTATTGGCTCGTGCTGTAAAATGGATCAAATCTCTTTTGTGACCAAGGTATGATGGCGAATACCTAGTTGGACTAATTAAAGACGAATTACAAGAAAAAAGGCTCAACGAAACGTTAACAAATGTCGTTATTACGGCATTTGATAAGAAAAAATGGAAGCCGGTTATCTTCTCAAGCTTTCAGGTACCGAATTAAATCTACACATCTCTTTACCATTAATTGAGGGTTTTTATACGAATGAGTATCACCGACGGTCTAATCCGTCAGAGATACTCCATCGAAATCGGGTGTGGGTATAGTAATATAATTTCTGACATATTACCGACCGATTATTTAAAGATTACTTTTTTAACCAACGGAATGTAAAGATAAATATCGAGGAAATGGAACTTATTATCTTTAAAGATATTAAAAATGATAATTGTAGCATGCTAACGTGTGTGCTTTTGTGATCAGTTAAAGAAGAACCCAAGCCTTAATGCCAAGTTATCGGATATATCCATTGGAACATCGGCAGCCCCAATTTTTCTTCCTTCGCATCCGTTCCATGTGAATGATAGTGAAGGAAAATTACTTAGAGAATATGATCTTATCGACGGTGGTGTAGTTGCCAACAATCCGGTACGGGTGTTTTATTTACTAATACAAGTTTAAAAAGATTCCATAATGTTTAATATAATGTTTTATTACTAGATCACTAATCTATATGGTTTATATATGTTAGGCTAATAATATTTCGTTTTGGTAGACTGAGCTTGCGATAAAAGAAGTAATAAGCGGAGGGTCAAGGGATGGCTGCAAGTTTTTTGTTTTGTCGGTGGGAACAGGGTCTCAAGATTTTCAAGAGAAGTACAAGGCTACAAAGTCATCTCATTGGGGCATTTTTGGGTGGTTGTTTGGAGGTGCTGTCTCAATTCCGTTGCTAGATGCTGCTAGTAGCTCTTCTAGCTATATGGCTGACTATCATGTCTCTACCTTATTGCAACTCCTTGGTTCAGAAAACACATATTTGCGGATTCAGGTATTTTTTGTATTTAATTGGTCTTGTGATCAAGGAAAAGAATGAAAACGTTAATTAGTTCTAATGAAACCTTAAGAAAGATAACTGTTCTGATTAAAATAAAAAAAAAATGAATTGAACCAAATCAACCTGTGCTCGTACTTTGTCATATTTCAGGATGACACTTTAAGTGATGATATAGCTTCCATGGATTTGGGTAACAAGGAAAACATAGAAAAACTCGTAAAAGTTGGTAAGGAGTTGCTGAAAAAACCGATGACCAGAATGAATCCACAAACAGGTTTATTAGAGCATCACCCTCACATTACCAACGAGATGGCTTTGGACTGGTATGCATGCTTGGTTTTTATTTACTTTTTTAAACGTTTCCACTCTTCAAATTACTCTATTATTATGCATATGTTTAACAAATAAGTTTCTTTTATTTTCATTGGATCATTTTATGCTTATGTTTCCTTTTATGTACTTATAGGTTTGCAGAATTACTTCACGAAGAACGCAGATCACGTATGAAGTAGAATGCTAGAGACACTAGTGGACCTTGTATTTTTTCTACAACGTACGGATTGTACCTGCATTTTTTTACCTACCTCTTTTAATCTTGAATTCTTGATAATCATGACTACCTAACACCCCCCCCCAACCCTCTCACAAAACTCTCACTCCTCTCAAAAACATTATCAATCACACATCTATGCCCTCTCCTCTCTCCTCCTTCCACTCCAAAAACCATTTATTCCAGATGGACTAATATTGTATTTTGATGCTTGTCTTTTTTTTATGCCAATAAACTAAAAATACAGTTTAGTCATTTTGTTTGTTTAAGATCGAACTCCCCTCTCTCATCTCTTCTCCACCTTAGCCTCTGTCCTCCATGCACTCCAATAATAAAGACTTTTTGATCCCTATATCGTCTTTCAGATGCTCGCCTTGTGCATTTAGCATGGCAATAGAATAAAAATAAATTAAGAACCAATCATCCTCCAATAAAAACACATTTATGTAATGTTGTTTCCCTATCTCCACTCTCCTCTACCTAAAACACTCTCATCCCTCCACCCCAATAAGGACCTTTTTATATCCATTTCACTTTTTAGATGCTTGTGTTCGCCTTTTGAACGACAATAGAATAAAAAAGAACAATTCGATCTCCAATAAAAGTATAGTTTAGTTGCTTTGTTTTGGTTAAGAACTCCTCTCCCTCCTCCACTTCACCCTATCTTCTCCATCCACCATAATAATAGGACTTTTTTATGTCAATTTTGCCTTTCAGATGTATGTCTTTACCTTTTGTATGCCAATAGAACAAAAATAAAGAACCATTCGTTCTCTAATAAAAATATGTTCTAGTCGTTTTGATTGTTTAAGAACTTCTCTCTCTCCTCCACCGCACCCTCTCTTCTCCCTCCACCCCAATAATAATGACTTTTTGAAGCCCACTTAGTCATTTAGATATTTGTCTTTACCTTTTGCATCCCAATGGAATAAAAATAAAGAACCATTCGTTCTTAAACAAAAATATAGTTTAGTGATTTTGTTTGTTTAAGAACTGCCCTCTCTCCTCTCTCATCCACCTCAATTACTCTCTTCTCAACCTCACCTCTCTTCCCTTAAAAACACCTTAAAAACACATCTTGCCTTCTTAGTGCTTTGTCTTTTGCTCTTGCATGGAAATAGAATAAAAATAAAGAATCATTCACTCTCCAATAAAAATATAGTCATTCATTGTGTTTGGCTAAAAACTATATATGTGATGTTTTCTTTTTCATCTTTAAATGTAATAATTTCGCAAGTGTTCAACGCTCACAAACGTTATAGACTACAAGGATTAGCTTTTATCAATATTTATATCATTACTTTTATAAATTCACCTACTAACAAATAACATTTTATGCCATGTTCGTCGCAAGGCGTGTTTAGACCCCTTTCAGGAGCATGCGGTACATTGTAGAGACCTCCGAGAGTTCAAGTACCGACATGATTTGGTTAGGGTCTTTCTTTTTGACATATTCAGGCGTGCCAAGATTTCTGTTAAGAAAGAAGCATCGGTGATTTTTTTAGCCGACCCGTTGGAAGGAAGATGTCATACCAGCTGACATTTAGGTGTTTGGTTGGATAGGAGGGAAACAAACATGTGTGGATCTAATAGGGGTTTCCCTTAATGTGGGCTTGGGGACTAGTGTTTTCACGGCGAGTCAGGCTGCTTTAAAAGCTGATTCATGCAAAGTGACCAAACACGAGAAATCGTGCCTTAACAACCAACACGTGTTTATTCCATTTGAATTTTGATACTTTTGGTTTCATTGTGCCTGAGGCGGTGGAGCTTATTAGTCGTGTCCAACGCATTATGCATAGTTATGTTATGACCCCAAGATATATGAATGTAGTTTTAGAAAGTCTTGATTTTGCTATCCAAAAAAGGCATGTGACGAAGCTTGTTGCCCGTATGCCGTCTATTTCGATGTAATTTTTAATGTTTATATGGATTGAATAGTCTATAATCTATTACATTGATTAGACATAGTCTATAGTGCCATTCTAATTAGGCTTATAATTGGATTTGCAATCACGCTACACTCACGTAGATTAGGCCCTTGGACTTTGATCTAATTACGGTTTACAAACGAACCTCAACATGGATGTAGGTCCCGGGTGCCTCGTTGCACAGAGGAAATATACAGATATGTTCGTGATTAGTGTGGAAACAGGGATAGACATGAAGAACAAACCAAAAGCAAACAAACAAGAGAATCGAGAGAAACGAAACGTAATCCATTAACAAAGAAGTCATCCCGTTTTACAGACTACATACCGAAGGTGTACACATCTCTCGTCTACGCTCACGGTCACCGGGTGGGAGAGCTCATCCCACCCAGACCACTCTCATATTCTGTCCCAAGTTCCACCTACAAATGAAGGCATCACCTTCAATTTATAGGGGCAGCAACACTACCTGCGTACTTGCTAAGTACGCAGGGCAAAAGCCATGCGTACTTGCTAAGTACGCAGGGCAAAAGCCATGCGTACTTGCTAAGTACGCAGGGCAAAAGCCATGCGTACTTGGCTAAGTACGCACAAACAAGGTGGTGTACTTGCTAAATACGCAGGAACACCCTCCTGCGTACTAGCTAAGTACACCGATACAGAGAATTTCATATATAGTTACCAAAACATGCTTCTACAATGAGGATAAACCTAAATCCTGGAACCTAAAAAATAGGGATGAGTATTCGGGTATAAAATTAGTTTTAATAGCTAAAACTTTATTATTCGGTGTCAATTTGCTAGTAAGGATATTCAAACAATTACAAGAATAATAACGGGGTTTGTAACCCATGCACCTATCCAATGTTAAATTTACGATTGATATAAACAAACCAAAAGTTTAGAATAGTTAATTCTAGAATCAAAAAATGCTTTCTGGGGGATTTTTAATGTTCTCAACGGTAGTATTATTCCGGAAGTCGTGTGATGGCATACGGCCATATGGTGGCTTCATCAATTTCTTCACTTTTCTTTCAAGTCCTCCATCTTTAATATCTACATGGTTTTCCGCCAAACTTTATCAAATTCTCCACATAAACCTGCAAGTTCACTTATAATGAAACTAAGTATATAGACTATGAATTCACATTAAAACATAACTTAAGTTTGAATTAATATGAATATAAAACAAGTGTAACTTATTGCAATCAAATATCCTCCACTTGGACTTTGCTTATCCCAAAGCCAACTCCAGAACTACACTTCAACAACTCCCATCGCATGGCATGTTCAATAAACTATTTACAGCTAATTAGAGATCTAAACGCATAAATGTTTTTCAAGATATCAACACTTTTTATTCTAGAAAGGTAAGGACTAAACTTAATATGTTGAAGCATCAAAAAATCAGCGAGTTGTTCAGAAGATGGAAGATTAAAGATTTAGTAGCTTGCGAGAACTTACCTTTATAAAGTTCTCAGCCCGAGAACTTATTGGCCGATGTGACACTTGCAAAATTCAAAATCTAGAAACCTAATTGTTGGGCTAAGCCCAACTAGGCCCAATAGAAATTCAAGCCCTTTAAAACCCAATAGAAATTCAAGCCCTTTAAGGCCCAATAAAGATCCAAGCCCATTAGAGGTCCAAAGTTACACAATCCGAACATCATACTAGCCACTTGGTTTCGTCTAATGACTTGTTACATGATCCTGAGAATTCAAGGAAAAATACAAGAACGTACGCAATTCGGTAACTTTAAATGTTAAACGCATCGGACATCGGTTCATAAACGAATGTTCGACTTGACGAATAAGTAGGATAATGAATAATAAATATCAAGTAGTATAGTATTTATTCGAAAACACCGTTCAGAAAAATACACACGAAGTACGCGTATATAACGTTAAATCACGTTAGATGCTCGTAATATTAACGATAGCGGTATGAAAAACACAAAAACGGGACGAAAACGAGTTTGTTAAGCTGTGTAAACGCGATAAAAACCCGCCTATATATATATGAAAAACCCCCCAAATATCCCCATTCTTTCCAAACACAAACACACACTAAAGGTGTAACCAATTGAAGGAGGGAGAGAGACCACCGTGTCTGGCAGATCGGTGGCGTTGCTACGGCGGCAGAACGACAGAGCACGGCGGCGCCGCCATTGGTGGCGGCGAGTGGCCTACACATTCCGATAGATCCCGTCGTCCCGAACAAGATCATGGTTGTTCTCGCTAATTCTCGACGGAAATGGCAGAAAATCCAGTCCAAAGGGGTGGAGGCGGCTAGGGTTCTGCCACCTCAGGCAAGTTCCGACGAACCTAGACGGCTCCCATTTTTTCAACAACGGTCCTGGTCTTCTGATGATGGTTCGGACGAGCAGGGGTTGTCCTTTGACTGGCCCGTTCAAATCGCGGCTTGAAAACCACTGTTCTCGACTGGGAGGGGTTCCGACGAGTTAAAAACGGTAGATATGGACCGACATCATATGGATCTACCCAGATTAGTGGGGAAAATTAGTTCCGGTCACCACGAGTAGTTTGTAACATCCCAGAAATTCTTATGTTTCTGGTGCGGGATAGTGAGCAACCCGAACCCTACGTGAATAAGAGAAACGAATAAAGACTTTTAATTCTAGGTGTGTTTAACTACCGGGAATGACACGGAAAGTCATCGTAACCATACTCCAAGATCGAAACGAGCTAAACGGATTTGGAGGGGGTCCGAACGTAAAATGAATCGGTTTAAAACCCACCTTAAGTGGGAACCCTAGGTCGCTAATCGACCTCGGAGGTGTGCGGCCGAGAGAGACGACGAGAAGGAGATCGGACGGGAAGAGGAGGTAACAACGCGGCGGCGTTGATCGAGAAGTGTGGTGTCTCGTTAAGGTAATCCTTGTTCTTGCTTTTGATTACTTGCTATGTGGATTATTGCATGGGGATTTCGATTAGGGTTTGGGGTTAGTTGGCTAGGACGTCGGCAACCATGGAGTCGATGGGGAAGGCCGACTATGGAGGTGGTGATCACGGGTGAAGGTGACGACGGGAAGCAAGTCGGCGAAGTCATGGTGGTGGTCGATGGCAGCGGTGGTGATGGCTGATCCGGTGGCGGGGTTGAGCCGGGGAGTGGCACGGTGGTGCATGGAAGACGGATTGGAGGCCGGTGATGACGGTGCTAAGCGAGTAAACGGTCGGTTCAAGCTTGAACCCGATGGTCGGACAAAGATGGTGAGAACGGAGGCGCGCGGTGGAGGAAACGGAAGCGGTAACGGACCCGGTTAGGGGTTTACCCGATTAGAATTTTGGATGACAAGGTATGCACGCATGCATAGGAAGTGAATGGTTCGTGTACGTGTATTCTTGGGGTTACGGTTTGCATGGGCACGTATTTGCATGCATGAGACCTAGTTCGAGTATTCAGTTTCTAAACGGATCGAGGACGATTCGGTTTGTGTGGACCCGTGTGACTAGGGTTTCGGGGGAAAGAAAGAACGAGCTGTAAAGATGACTTTGGGATTTATATTACATTAAATGTAATATCGTACATACTTTAGAGACATGTTTTATTACATTAAATGTATATTGAGCTTTGGGGTCTAAACCGATGAGTTTACGAATTTAACTATTTAAATACGGGGCTAAGGGACTATGTGTTGTCCTTGAGAGGTATAGGTTAAAGATGGGAATATGGTCGTAGGTCGTATGGTGACCTAATAGGGGTGAGTCGAGATTGTATTTGCAGGTCATACGAGTACGACTAGGAGGTGGCACAGGGTGCTGGTTTGTGGTATATGCTTAGATAACGAGATATAGTATTTGTATCAGTGTTAATATAGTAGCAGTGTATTGTGTTATGTGTTAGTCGGGGTGAGTCAGGGCATGAGCTAAACGCTTATGAATATGTGTAGGATACCTTGTCCTAGAGCTATGTGTGAAGTGCAGGTGCAGTTAATGAGTCATGTACATAGAGTATAATGTTATGTGATTATACGTGTGTTGTGTGCATTGTGTCGTTGTCCTTGTGAAATGGCGGGCATTAAGTTTGCGTTAGTGTCATTATGACACGGCAAACGGGATTGTGGAGGGCGAAGTCCTTCGGGAGGTCACCAAAGGTGACGATGTCAGGACAGTGATGAGCTCAGGGTGTGTCGAACGCCCTGACGAGGGTGCGCAAAGAGGTATGTGTTTGTGTGCTTATATATTTTTGTTAAATTGCATACAAGCGTTGAGTTATGTTCATTGTGAATGAGATAGTATTATTGTGGTGGCTCGAGCTAGATTGACCGTTGTGTCAGGATTATGTTGTGGTGCTTACAACTGTTATGTCAGTCGATTTGTAAGAGCCTTGGTCAAAGCCAAGTAAATTGATGTTTAGGGATTTGTTGTGTTAACCAAGTGTCGAGTAAATACATGTACTTGAGTATGACTTATTAGTGTAGTAAGTTCGACCTATGTCGATGAGACTGCGGGATTATTATTATTATGGGATGAGTCCTAGGTAATGAACTATTATGGGATATCGTGTGATGACAGGGGTTATCTATTTGTTAATGAATTGTGGACCTATTTTATAAGGACCGTGGGTCCTAAGTAAAGTTCAAATAACTTATGAGACGAGTTGGCTTTTAAATTAAACTAAACTATTAGAACTCACTCAGCATAGCTGACTTGTGTGTACGTTAGATTGTTTTGCAGGTAAGCGTTGCGTTGACGTATCTTGGCTTGGGAGTGCTACTCGGATTGGTGTGCAAGCATTCATGAGGTAATATAATGACATTAAATAGTAATTAATGTTTTTGGAAAGACTTCCGTTGTAGTTTAATATATCTAAAATGAGTATTTTCAAGGGAATAACCCGTTACGAGAACCAAGTGTAGGGTGCCCAGTTTGGGGCCTTACAAGTTGGTATCAGAGTCGAGGTTTCAGAGAAAATTCATGCTTTTTTAAACAAATAAAATGCCTTAACTTAAACTGAAAATGGGACGAGGGTGAAACGATTGCCACCACGAGTAACCACGAGCCATGAGGTACGTCTTTCCAGTTAAGCAGTAGTTATTATTTACCACTTGTGTAGTGTTACACCAGGTAAAGTGATTGGTGTGAGTAAAGAATTTAGGGTTCCGTGTGGGATCATGTGGTGTGATATGTGTTGTAGCATTATGTAGAACTCCTTGAAGCTGTGTGGTGTGATCGAACGAGACTATAGTGTGAGTTGAGTAATGTGGAGCAGTATTAATTACAACTATGTGAGATAGTTTGGTGTGTCGATATGATTTAGTAATTTTGTGTGTAACCTTGGATGGTGTAAAATTGTGATAAACATGATGACTTGCTTGATTTTTGTGTGGTGCTATGTGAGTTGTGTGGGATGCATGTGCATCCAGGGTGTGTGAAAGATAGAAAGCTTGTGTGAATATGATGGGGAAGGTTTAGAATCCGAGCAGTAATGTGGACTACCAAATTGCATTTGATCACCGTGATTTGGCAGTCTATGATTACTCTCACATTCTTAATTTGACGCCCATAGTAATCACTCCAAAATTCTATCTTGTGCGGGTACTGATGGCTAAGACAAAGCGCTCCAGATCTGTCAGACGGGGAGCTCCGGCTGGGAGAAGAGCAGATCGTCAGAACAAACAGGCGGCTAGTGTAGACAAGATTGACAGTGACATAGAAGTGGTGTTGGCGTTTCCCCTATCAAGTGTGACTAGAGTTGAGGAAGGCAGCATCTCGCGTGGTGCTGAGACCAGAGTGACAGGATAGAAAAGGAGGGTGGTGTCGGCAGTACTCGATTTCCCTCCAGGATGTGGACCTGCATGGCTAAGAGATCAACCACTTACTACAGCTAAGGGAGCTCTATATAGAGAGGAACCGGTAATGACCTGGGATCCGATGAGGAGGAACCGAAGGAGGACACAGCAGCTACACCTAATGTGGTCCCGTGGTGATCTTGCGAGCATTGTTTGAGACGTTGGACTTCTAGATGACTTTCGGACATGACGGTTGTCACGAGAAATTTTGGGGTGATTTAACATTTTGAGTGATGTAGAGTCTTATTATTGTATAAGCTGTTGTCATCAATGTATTTCTTTTGAACATTGTTTAGTTATTTTATTTACTTGTATTTTCATTTTAATGTAATTTCCTGTTTTATTTCTAAGTCTGGGCCATCGAAACTACTTAGTTTCGATTGAGGTTTGTTCAATAGATAGTTTAGTTTCGACAGGCTTATCTCCCTTGTAAATGCTTCACCGAAACTAGTAGTTTCGGTAATCATAGTTTTGATGCCCGTCAACTTACTATAAATAGCCTAGTTTGAGAATTTCTAGGGTGTGGATAGTGGCTGTAACCCTGAAATTATCTCTTTCACAGTTTTCTGAATCAATACACATTTGGGGTTATTTCATCTGTTGTTCTTACAATTTCGTATCTTATTTGTGTTGATTCCTATGTGGTTTGCCTGTTTATCTTCACCAATTCTGTTTCTACCCTTTGTTTCACCACCATACATATAGATTCCGCCTGTGTGTCTATGTAATCGATCTGTTGAGTGATTTCCGATTGTAATTTGGACCTACAAGTGATTAGACGTTTACGTGGTGTGATGTTTATTTCAAATATTGACTATTTGATTTTGACATTAAGTACGAGTTATACCGCGAGATGATTTGGGTATGATAAATGATAGTTGCAAGTGTGATAACTTGCTATTAGTGGTGCAGTGTTAATTATGTGTGATTCTGTGATTTCCTTTGAACAACATGAGTTCACACCTAAATGTAATCTTTTATGTGATGCTAGAGCTTGGTTGGTTTGACTATATGAGTAGACCAGTGTAGACCTGAGTTTTAATTAATTGTGTGTCTCTACGGTCTTTAGATAGTGTCACCTACGTGTTATGCTTAGGTGATGCATGAAGTGTAAGGGGGGTGTTTAGCCTTATTATGATATCAAATGTCTTTATACCTTAAGGCATGTATCTTCGCGAGGTAAATGTTTTGGCCGGTGCTTAGGGACATGAAAGTGTTTTGTGTATAAACTAGTATGTCGTTAATTGAGTTGCTTACGACTATGGGTTATTTGTGTCACGTATTAATAGTCATGGCGGGAGACCAAGTGTAAGCTTGGTATGGTGCTAACATTTGTCAACAGGTTATTGTGTCTGACGACAGTCAGGCGGGAGATCGTGTTTGCTTGTGTCTTCGGGCCAGACAACATGATATTCTTGTGTGTCTATAAATGACGAGGTCATATTGTATGTGCGTAGATTTACCCAGATCTAGCCAGTTGTGTATATGCACTTTGTGCAAGATAGAAGGTTGAGTTACTAGTACAATAGAAGCACCAAGGTATTGCCAAAGACAAGGACAATGAAACCTTCATAAAAAGGATTTGTCATCAAGGCGAGCAAGGATGGAAAACTTCTAGCAAGCGACAGGATAGATAGTTAGAAAAGCAGTCGTTTGATTAATGGCTGGAAAAGAGGAGATATGAGGGAATGGTAGGTGAAACCAATGGGTTCTAAGGTTGAGAGCGGGTAACGGAGAAGACTTCTTTGAAATCCTTGACGGGTGGCAATATTGCAAGCAAGGTAATGAAAACAGGTAGCGTCAAGGTGAATGTTGGCACCGAATGTATCGGATGCACAAGAATATGTTGTGTTGGTTTGTACATTCGAGCACGAATCCTCTTTTAAGGGGGGTATACTTGTAACATCCCAGAAATTCATATGTTTCTGGTGCGGGATAGTGAGCAGCCCGAACCCTACTTGAATAAGAGAAATGAATAAAGACTTTTAATTCTAGGTTCGTTTAACTACCGGGAATGACACGGATAGTCATCATAACCATACTCCAAGATCAAAACGAGCTAAACGGATTTGGAGGGGGCCCGAATGTAAAATGGAGGGGTTTAAAACCCACCTTAAGTGGGAACCCTAGGTTGCTAATCGACATAGGAGGTGTGCGGCCGAGAGAGACGACTAGAAGGGGAGAGAAGGAGATCAGATGGGAAGAGGAGGTAACAACGCGGCGGCGTTGATCGGGAAGTGTGGTGTCTCATTAAGGTAATCCTTGTTCTTGCTTTTGATTACTTGCTATGTCGATTCTTGCATGGGGATTTCGTTTAGGGTTTGGGGTTAGTTGGCTAGGACGTCGGTAACCATGGAGTCAGTGGGGAAGGCCGACTATGAAGGTGGTGGTCACGGGTGAAGGTGACGACGGGAAGCAAGCCGGCGAAGGCATGGTGGTGGTCGACGGCGGCGGTGGTGGTAGCTAATCCGGTAGCGGGGTTGAGCCGGGGAGTGGCACGGTGTTGCATGGAAGATGGAGTGGAGGCCGGTGTTGGCGGTGCTAAGTGAGTGAACGGCTAGTTCAAGCTTGAACCCGATGGCTGGACAAAGATGGCGAGTACGGAGGTGCGCAGTGGAGGAAACGGATCCGCTTAAGGGTTTACCAGATTAGGGGTTTGCATGACTAGGTGTGCACGAATGCATGGGAAGTGAAGGGTACGTGTACGTGTATTCTCGGGGCTAGGGTTTGCATGGGCACGTGTTTGCATGCATGAGACCTAGCTCGAGTATTCGGTTTCTAAACGAATCGAGGACGATTCGGTTTGTGTGGACCCGTATGACTAGCGTTTCAGGGGAAAGAAAGAACGAGCTGTAAAGATGACTTTGGGATTTATATTTTATGCATTAGAAGGCGTATGTTTTAAACGTGTCTTGATCGTGTGACCATGCGTTTGACAGGTTCGGGGTTTAAACAAGTACGCGCGGTACAAAGATAGGACTTGGACGTGGTATAATCTGTGAGTTTCTAATCCCCCTCTTTTAAATGTCTTTAACGTTTTCTGGCTATCGTACATACTTTAGTGACATGTTTTGTTACATTAAATGTATATCGAGCTTTGGGGTCTAAACTGATGAGTTTATGAATTTAACTATTTAAATACGGGGCTAAGGGACTATGTGTTGTCCTTGAGAGGTGTAGGTTAAAGGTAGGAATATGGTCGTGGGTCGTATGGTGACCTAATAGGGGTGAGTCGAGATTGTATTTGCAGGTCGTACGAGTACGACTAGGAGGTGTCACAGGGTGTGCTTGTATGTGGTATACGCTTAGATAACGAGATATAGTATTTGTATGAGTGTTGCTATAGTAGCAGTGTATTGTTTTATGTGTTATTAGGGGTGAGTGGGGGTATCAGCAAAACGCTTATGAATATGTGTAGGATACCTTGTCCTAGTGCTATGTGTGAAGTGCAGGTGCAGTTAATGAGTCATGTACATAGAGTATAATGATATGTGATTATACGTGTGTTGTGTGCATTGTGTCATTGTCCTTGTGACACGGCGGTCATTGTGTTTGCGTTAGTGTCATTATGACACGACAAACGGGATTGTGGAGGGAGAAGCCCTTCTGGAGGTCACCAAAGGTGACGATGTCCAACAGGACAGTGATGAGCTCAGGGTGTGTCGAACACCCTGACGAGGGTGCAACAAAGAGGTATGTGTTTGTGTGCTTATATATTTGTGTTAAATTGCATACAAGCGTTGAGTTATGTTTATTGTGAATGAGATAGTATTATTGTGTTGGCTCGAGCTAGATTGACCGTTGTGTCAGGATTGTGTTGTGGTGCTTACAACTGTTATGTCAATCGATTTGTAAGAGCCTTGGTCAAAGCCGGGTAAGTTGATGTTCAGGGATTTGTTGTGTTAACCAAGTGTCGATTAAATACATGTACTTGAGTATGACTTATTAGTGTAGTAAGTTTGACCTATGTCAATGAGACTGGGGGATTATTATTATTATTACGGGATGAGTCCTGGGTAATGAACTATTATGGGATATCGTGTGATGACAGGGGTTATCTATTTGTTAATGAATTGTCGACCTATTTTATAAGGACCGTGGATCCTGAGTAAAGTTCAAATAACTTTTGAGATGAGTTGGCTTTTAAATTAAACTAAACTATTAGAACTCACTCAGCATAGCTGACTTATGTGTACGTTAGATTGTTTTGCAGGTAAGCGTTGCGTTGACGTATCTTGGCTTGGAAGCGGTGCTACTCGGATTGGTGTGCAAGCATTCGTGAGGTAATCTAATGACATTAAATAGTAATTAATGTTTTTTGGAAAGACTTCCGTTGTAGTTTAAGATATCTAAAATGAGTATTTTCAAGAAAATAACCCTTTATGAGAACCAACTGTAGGGTGCCCGGTTTGGGGCCTCACATAGTTGCTCTAGCAGATCCTTTCGTTTTCCCGGTGAAACGAGGTAAGAACCCTAACCCATTTCTCGTTGTATAAGCCTTTTTAATTTCAGATCTATCGATGTACGTTATAGATCTAGAGATTTTGGTTTTGATTAGTTGATTTGGTGGCCGGGTTTCATCCCCGTGTATTAATGTGGACTATTACAGGTTATGGCGGTTAGATCGAGATAGTTAGGCTTGTTTTGAGCTCTACCGAGACTCGGTCAAACCCGATCAACGAAAGTCAAATGTGGTCAAAACGGGTCAAAGATTATAAACGAATCCACGTATAAGAAAACAACGACTAAGAAGGTAAAAGCACACGTTTACATTTATTATTACAAAAGTTAAGCGAGTGTGTGCAGTTAAACTCGTTGAGCCTAAACGACTTATTATATATATACAAAAATAATAATATTAACTAATAACTTAATAATCTATATTAATGGACCGTAAAACATGCGTATTTAATATACAAAATATAAATTTGTTAATGAACGAGAAAGTGTATCCATAAGCGAGTGAATCGATTAAACATAAATCTTAAACGTGATTAAAGAGCGATACGTACGATTAGTAAATATTATTATGTGAACGTAGAAATAATTATATTATAATTGTAGCGAAAAAAAATTTATACAACTTACACATGATTAGAATGACGCTAATGTCAAAGAATTGTACTAACGTGTATATATATAGGTATAAATCTAATAGATATTCCGTTTGAATGGTAAATTAATGCATAAACCGAAGTTACTAAACGGAGATCTGACGATCAACAAGAGTAATACGATTATAGTTTTCATAAATAAAACATACCATATAAAAATATGTATTTCCATACACATGTAAATACCTATATATATAGATATTCACTCGTTATATAAATACCCAATGATTATTAAGTAACACGTTGGATATATAAATTGTCACACATATAAATGTATTTATATGAATGTATAGTTATAACTACGTACATGTTTCATTAACCAACGAATATTATATGACACGTGTTTTAGCTGCAAGTACAAAGGAATGTATATACACGTATAAATAATATGTTTGACAAATGGATATCTATTTTGGTTGTAACACTACATGTATTTTAGTGATACGACTTTAAACAAACTCTATATACCCACACACACACATACACACACACACACATATATATATATATATATATATATATATGTACATGCAAACACACAAATTCAATTACATATATTTAATTTATTCAGTTATTTATACTAGACGTGTGTACAAGTACTTCTATTATACAGATACAAATACACAAGAACAAACCGATACTTCCAAGTATAACTACAACCTAAAAATGTCTACCAAATAGCCACAACACTTTTGTGAATCAAAAGAGCTCAACCTCACCCGTGATAACACAATACGAGTTTAGAATCGCTTTACATTATTAGAGTTAGTCTATAAAACTCATAAAGTACCTACAGGTATCGTAGGACTCGAATAGGACATAGACCCATGACTACCACATGAACATTGGTTTCCATGGCTATCAAAAAAGACATTAGTATACCTGACATGTCACCAGATGAGTTCGCGGCCCCCTTTTAGCTTTTTAATGTTTTGAAAATATCAAGGGAGAAACATACTTACACAATGGTTGCTTACATATTTGAAAGCATGAAAAATAAATGTTTGATACATTTGAGAAAAAATGGAACACTCTTACAACTACTTTTTATATGATAAAAAGAAAACAAGACACGCCCATTATGTTTGCATGAGGGAACAATTATAGAGCTCATAAAGTCCCCTGAACATCACCAACTTTATAACCATTAGCTTTATATACTGGGATTCTATGAATAATACTACTGGGGGTGAAGGCCTAGGTCATGGTTAGTCGGGCTAACTCACGACTTGGAAGGTCGAATGGCCGCATATTATCTTAACACATACTCATGAGGAGTGAGGGAGGGGCATTCACCAATCATGGTTTGGTTATGACTCATGCATGAACATAATATTGTAAGCCTAGCTAGCATACGAATGGATCAACAATACTTATTTGGTTATCATATACACTTAGAATTATTTGCGTACAATTGGATATATTTTCATTGGGAAAATTACTCCATTTATGACTATGAAGTCATCACTGGTTTTCAGTGGGAAAACTACTCATTTTATGACCATGAGATCATCACCTATTTTTATTGGGAAAACGACTCACTTTATGACTATGAGGTCATCATATGTTTTCAAGGAAAATGGTTTCATAATATGGCCATGTGCACCTTTTCAATGTTTTTACTTTATGACTTTGAAGTCATCACATGTTTTTTGAGGAAAAAGGGTTTTATATTATGGCCACGTGCATGATATCAATGTTTTCAAGGAAAACCGCTTTACATTAAGACAACTAAACCTGTGAACTCATCAACCTTTGTGTTGAAATTTTTAAGTATGTTTTTCAGGTAACACATAGCTACGGTACGGTTGAAACAGGCTAGCTTTTGGGATTAAATCTAGAAGCCGACGAGCAAAATTTTCAAAACAAGTCTATTTTTGATCTAGGAGGATTTAGATCTTTATAATACTTCATGTTAGTAATTGTAAAAGATGCTCGATACTTTAGAAATTTGTACCTTAGCTTCCGTTGTTGTGTAATGATAACAATCGTTGCGACCTTTATTTATTTAATAAGTAAATAAACTTGGGGGTGTGACAGATTGGTATCAGAGCCAATGGTTTTAGTGTATTAGGTTTCCTTAGTGACACCTTGGCTCTAACCAGTCTCAATTAGGAACCAAGATTTCTAAGACTTACATTCACATTAAGAACACCCAAGAATTGAGTATAGAAATTTCAACCGTTGCCGAACAACTTGAGTAGACCATTAGTGTATGTAGTTACACTAGGGTATCATTAGCTACACTAATACTTAGTACAATTACATAGCACACATAACGAACATTTAACACGTACAACAATATGGAAAAATAGACACCTACAATGCTTCTCAACAAAGTGTCATATTCGGATTACGAATCAAGGATGACGGGTACTTAACACACTATAACCCTAGAATATCGAGTAACGAGCTGAGCTTGGGTAACGATCGTAGCAATCGCCAGTTACCGATCTTGGTATCACTACAGGTTGAACCCATACCAGAACCTGTATCGGTACCTGCACCACATCTACAACTACTCTAGTCGTGGAGTCAACTTTCTTTCTGACATATGTGGTCTTCATTTAGTGCGGTATATGTACTCTCTTTCATGAATTTCCAGATTGGATGACTAAAACCTTCGCCATGAGGTATGATAGACAGGACTTCCTGATCTGGTGGGAATCCGAGGTGGAAAAACAGGACTAAGCTGGAGAGAAATCCACGGGTCTGGAGACCCAAACACACATCGGGATCATGTGAATGCACACGTACATACAAACTTGGAGCATGAGTTACTCGATACTAATTTGAGGATCTCTGCCCTAAACATAGTGCCTGACTTCCACCATACACAGCCCGTTATTAGAAGGCACTGAATGTGTCTCTCTACCATTAACTCCATCCAACAACAACCTTAGTCAGAAAATTCATGAGTATGAGTACACATATCCAAGAGTAATCCGATAGAACATACACACTCTTGCGCAAGAATACAACTCGGGGATACAATCTAATGAGCATTTCAAACCCCTTTGATCGAGAGCTTGGGATATGAGAAACACTATAGGGACCATGTAAAGTAAATTATCATTGCTGGTGTATACGTAATCATAATTTGGAGTGCATGGGAACTGTAGCAAGTCTTACTATCCAAAGCTAGTGTTCACGATTAATCTGTATTCCTTATCTCAATTCCCAGTCACTCGATTAATATCACCATAACCGCCAGAGTTGAGTCAAAAGGACATCGGGTGATGTGATGGACTACCACAAGTGACATGGAAATATATATCATCTCCTTTATCTTCGAATCCAAAACCTTGATCGAGGTTTCATCGACACGACAATTTTAAACTAAAACCTTGGAGAGATCAATTCTTGGTGATTTGACTTCAATACTTAGACAGAACATGGAAATCCTTCGTGGAGTACTAATCCAACTTGTGAGGTTGCGCTATAGATTACCTCTTTTCGATTTCGCTACTTCTCAATTAACGTACGTAACCGATTTTCTGCTTGACATAAATTAGACGTTACCAATTCAAACTCTCTAGTTAGACATTCACGAAACATTCTCGTGGTTCCGGAGGAACCAGAGAAAATCAAAATTTGGGTTTAACCTGCCTTTGGTGAATCCTGAGTGATGAAGGTTCTCACTCACCTAGTTCTACTTGATAATTCATATCTCTTGAGATTTTACTTCAACTTCATGTGGGTTCTTACAAACAACCAACACTTGTAGTGATTACACGATTATTATTGGAAATCACGACGTAATATTAGGATACCCTACGACCTAGGATCACAATCACTTGAATTTCCTAGTCGGAGGTACGTTGCACTAACTCCTCTAAAAGAACGGGAATTTATGCTGATCCTCTTACGCCCGGCAGCTACAAGAGTATTATGGAAACCCGACTTGAGACGAGTGGACATTTTCAACTTCTCTGTACTTATAATTTACCCAAGAATTATTTAGTCGGCCGAGTCTCTGACTTCAGCCTACGAGAGAGACACGCACACATCTCTTACTCCCAATCATCTATAGATAGAAAGCTCGAGCACATCTAATGTTAGGAAACGACTTCTTAACATATGCTCAGGGGGAATACAAAACTTCGAATTTTAACACTCATTATCTCAATTTCATAACTTAAACCCTTGCACTAAGGACTTTAAGGCTATGGTCAATATGAGTGGAATACGTAATGATAAGTCACTAAAATACCATTTGAATGCCATGGAAGTGCAGACGCACTGTATTACCAATAGTTGGCAAATTCTGAGGACTTTATCATCTGTAATATACGTCACACAATCTTAGGGATATAACGTTAAGAATTTAGTGTAGTGTTCCACGAATGGTAACCGCTCGAGCTGCACCCTGCCAGGAAAATGAATGAAGAACAAATCATATCTGACCTTGTTCTTCTTAAGGTCTACACATATGCATTTATTTCATCTCTTCAACTTTCCTTCAAATTTATATTCACTTTTCTCCAAGACCTTTTTGGAATGTCTACGCATTATCCTTAAAGAACCTAAGGACATGACATCCTCACATTCGACAAATCTTGGAAATTTTACGTAATTATGGTAATGCTTTTGGATATCTAATTTATAGGGTCTAGCCCCAAACTAGATTGAAAATGATATCAAATCACAGTCTACCAATTTGATGGACTGACAAATCCAAAACCCATTCGGAGAAACACTAGTTCAATCTAACCATCCCTACGGTCTTACTGCCTACTTCCCCATCTGGACGAATTGTGACTATTCCATGTGAACATAGAGCTTCTTATGGCTGACATACCTCATGGGTATGATAGTCAAGTCATGAATTTACAAATCATGACGATACAACCCAGATGCTGAAGCAAGTAATGGGTAAAGTGGTGGTTGAACTCAACATTCGCTAGCGAGAGATCACAAGAATCCTAAGACCTTAAATCCATTACGGCCCATGTTAATGGAGAATTTTAGATGACACAAAACCTAAAATTAGAGTAAAGTTTAAAATCCTAGAAAATACTTTTAAGAAGTACAAAGGGACAAATATAAAGTTTCACTCCTATATTTTATTATTGCTATCCGATTTCAGCAAACTGATGGTAATGGAACTGCGTTACTAACCCTCATAACTGATTAGAAACCCATTCTCACTTTTCTGAACACCTATGAAGATTCACTTACCTTAGTATTTGTTGAGGAAAGTCAACTATGCTATTCTCAAATATTCTAACATATCTTCCTTCTTCATCTAGTCATCTAGATACACCCATACCTATAGATGAACCACGGAAATCCTAACGATTCAATGATACTGTGAGACTTTGATGTCTCGAGTTACAGTTCGACACCGACTTTATTAAGAGATCAATCTACACCAAGCTACGAATAACATTCATGTTAGAATTACCCGTAATGAGACCAAGGCCAACCTCAGGAGGTCATGTCATCATAAAACTTTATTCCATATCATTGTTGATTAGTGCGCCACCTAGACAACTACCAACGGTTCCTCTAAACCATTCCAACTCCTTTGTGAGAAATTGTGTACGCTAATATTACTTATAGAACCAGTTTAACCTACATACTGATTAGACAGATGAAATGTCAATTAAAAATCCTTTATTCTAGAAAGGTTGAATAATATTATATCATACCAGTTGATATAATGTCTGCACGACCGAAATGCTATACTATTACACGATACAACGACATCTCGAATATGTACAATTCCTGTTGAAGCACTTTCCTCTGACAAACACTCTGGATAGAGTCTTAGTTTGTATTTTCTTGTTTGTAATTGTCTTTGTATGTAAGAGTCTTTATGTATTAGTTTATCGAGTTGTATTTACTTTTACATATTGAATGTTGCAAAATTCTCTAAGTGTTTTGCGCACTTGTAAATGCGCAGGAGAATGCTCCTGCGTACTTAGCAAGTACACAAGAATACCTTTGCGTACTTGCTAAGTACGCAAGAGCATTTTGCCCTGCGCACTTGCTAAGTGCGCAGGCATCAGGTCTTGTATAAGTAGGATAGGTTGACAGAAGTTAAGTACGCAGGCATTATAGCAAATACGCAGATTGTAATCTCAGTGCTTTTCTCTGTAACCTTCAAGTGTTTATAATACAAAGAACGTTTAAAGTGTTTTCTCTTGTCGGTTTACTTTGTTTAGCTAGACTCTCCACCTAGTCACGGGCATTCCGCACCCGGTCCGACTAGTAGACCCACTTGCATGTGACGATCCGCCACACCCGAGGGACCTACAAGTGGTATCAAAGTTGTGCTCCTGATTTCGAGTGTTGTGAGTGAGTTTGGAGAGTTTCTACCGAGTTTTTACAAGCAAAAGGAAGTATTTTTGTTGATTTTTGTGATAAAATAGGGGTAGCTCTTGAGCACTATTTTAGAAGCAAAAATCACTCAAAAACTAATTTTTGTTGTGTATTTGAGTGATTTGAGCATCAAAGGTTGGTTAGAAACAAGTTTCCGACCCTTTGGCTCATTTGCATTGATCATCAGACCAATTTTTACCATCTCCGGCGAGTTTCAGGTGACCGGAATAGTTAGGTGAAAGTTGCTGAAAAGGTATCCTGCGTACTTACCATTTCTGGCAAAAAGTACAGTTTTGTGCGTACTTACTAAATACGCAAGACTTATCTCCTGCGTACTTACAAGTACGCAAGACTGATCTTCTGCGAACTTAAGTTATATCATGTGTACTTATCATTTACTCATGCGTACTTATCAAGTACGCAAGAGCAAATCTAAATACGCAAGACCATTTCTCAAGTGCGCAAGGCCCAAAATCAAGTGCGCAACTGTGTCTGATTTTTCTGAAATTTAACTAAGTGTTCACTATGGCAAATCTTCAGAATTTGGGAAACATGTTAAATTATGATAATGAGATCGGTACACCACAGAAACCACCAAAGTTGCTGAACGTGAATGATTATTCTAATTGGAAAGCACGTTTTGAGCACTACATTTCTTATACCGACTCATCGCTATGGATACCAATCCATGAGGGATATAAGCATCTCACACACATCTATCTTGATGAAGCCATGCCCAAACCTATCTCTAAACTCACTGATGAAGAAAAGAAAGCTTATGATCGTGAAAAGAAGGCACTTGGTTCGATCACTATGGCATTAACTCGGGAATTGTTCCACAGTTTCCGAGGTTATGACAAATCCAAGGATCTTTGGAGAGCTTTACAGAAAAGATTCGAAGGAAATAGTGATATCAAGAAGAGTAAGCGGGATCTTCTCAGGAAGCAGTATGAGTGCTTCAAATTTTTAGAGAACGAATCTTTAGATGACCTCATCTCTACATTCTATCATTTACAGACTGAGTTGAAGGCTTTTGAACTCATGTATCCAGATGAAGAGATGGTGGAAAAGTTTTTGGATGCTTTACCACCCAAATTTGAGATGTACACAACCCTGATGAGGGAAAATCCTAAATTCTATGAGTAGACAGTAGAGGAGGCAATAGGAAAGGTTCAAGCTCATGACATGAACCTAAGAAGAAAGGAGAGCTCAGGAAGACCCCAGATACAAGACCCTTCTATGTATCATGGGACGACTTCTACATCCAAGTCATCGGGCTCTAGAATTGCCCTCTTCACTGGAAACCCTAATGAAGAAGACCACTCAACTGGTTGTGGTGGTCATGCATGCTATGCTTCAGGATCAGGGTTGGGGTCTCATCATCAACATACCTCAAGAAATCCTCTCGCGACAATTTCAGCTAATCACTCAGCTATAGCCAAAATAACTGAAGATCATGTAGCATTATTCTCATCATGTATGCTTACCTATGAGAACTTCATTAGCGGCAAGCTCACAGATCCCGAGACAATTGAAGAAGATTTTAATCAAGTGGATCATGATGACATGGAGGACATGGATATTCAATGGAATATGGCCATGCTATTGAGGAGAGCCAAGCGTTTCCTGAACAGAACAGGAAGAAAGTTTATTGGCGGGCATCCTAATGCCAAGGTCGGGTTTGAAAAATCTAAGGCCAAATGCTACGAGTGTCTGAACTATGGACACTTTGCTCGTGAGTGTCAGAAAGACAGAGCACCTGCCTCTGGTTTTACCCGTCCCAGCCAAGGAAACAGCCATGGCCACAACAACTCAAACCACCACAATCAAAGCCAAGCTGGAACGTCCAATGCACTGGTAGCCTAACAGGACGAAAGCTTTGATTGGGGTGTTCATCTGGAGGATGCCATCATCGCACAAACACAGGTTGGTCTCATGGCTGAGGTCATGGAGATGATGGAAGCAGAGAAAAGGGAAGCTTCTATGGCTGACCTAGAAGAATCTACAACTGCTGCTACAGAGGAGGTGAAGGAAGCTGAGGAAAAGGAAGCTTCTGTAGCTGATGAGGAGGAATCGACTACTGCTGTTGCTCTCATGGCCATTGGAGAAGCAACAAGTTCATCATCTGAGGTAGATTCTAACCCTTTCTCTGTTATTTCATGTTCAAAATGTCTAGGGCTAAAACTTGAAAATTCTAGGCTCCAAGACAAAATCGAACCCCTAAGTATGGCAGTTCTAAACTATAAAGAAAATGAAAAACGTTTTAAAGATTCTATTGAAACGTTGAAAAAATAAAAATGTGAATATTATTTAAAAATAAGTGATCAACAGCTTCACTTAGATGTTGCATACAGGGGGTTGGAAAAACGGAACAATGAAATCAACAAACTGCAAAATGAGATCTTGCAGTTAAAATGTTCTAATGAGAAGTTGAAAAACTCTCGCTTTGTGGTGGAACACTACGAATCTGTAGTGAGACAAATGAATGGGTTAGGTTTGGGTACTAATGTCATTCCTCCACCAGTGAGCGGGAAGTTTGTCAATAGCTTAATAGACATTGATCTTACTTGTCTAGATGAGTCCTCTGATAAGGATGATTCCTCTAGCAAGGATGAATCCTCAAGTAAGGCTAACTCTACATCTAATGAGGAGTTCTTTACTGCTTCTGATGATGGGTCAGTTAACACTTGCCCTGAAGGAGTAGTATCTGAGGAGTTGTTGACTGAACAGAAAGTAAAGAAAAACGTTATTACTAATAGTGATAATTGCATTTTAACTGAACCCGATATCATTGAAACAAATGATAATCTAAAGGTAATGCTTTATGGGGGTTATAAAAGTCTTAATCAAGCAAAGAAAGAAGCTTTTTCAGCTCATTATGGGCTTGGGTATAAAGAAAATCTAGAAAAATATTATACTCCTAAAAACCAAACTGGAAAGGTTCAGACTCCTGTTCATAAACCAACTCCTCCTGCTCATAATGCTGAGTTATCTAAGGCCAGATCTAATGAGCCTTACAAGAGAACTTATATAGACAAGAGGAACTGTTTTCATTGTGGCTTGGTTGGTCACATTTTTGTGAACTGTCTTTCGAAGAACCAAGGGAAACGGCCTGTTGTTTCACAACCAGTTGTTATCCCCAGGTCGCCACCAGTGAAACCATCTCCCAAACATCCAAAGCAAAATGTGGTGAAACCACCAGTCAAACTGATGGTAAAGCCTAAGATCAAATCTGAAGCTAAACCATATGTTTCAAGAAAGGTAACGCAACCCGCTGTACCTTGTGTATCTACCTCCGGTAGTACACGCACTGGTGAGAAATCTGTGGCGAGACTTTCTAAGCCACAAAGAAGAAGAAGAAACAAGAGGTTGAGAAAGCTTGAACAGCTAACTTCTGTTCAATCAAGTGAAGCTTCCACAAGTTCACCTGCTGTTGTTGAACCAAAGTCTCCTGTTCCGGTTAAGAAACAGAAGAGATCCTGGACTGCCAAATCCAAAACTTCTCAATCTCCTAGTTCTATTTCTTCTAAAGATTCATCAATTTTGAACAGTCATCATGACTGTGAGTTAAAGGAAGTAGTTTATTTTGAAAAGGATGGACGACCCAAGACCACAATGGCTTGGGTCTCCAAATCTAACTAATTCTTTTGTTACTCGTGCAGGGACGTCCGAAGGGTACTATCTCTAACCGCTGGTATGTAGATAGTG
Organism: Smallanthus sonchifolius; assembly: GCA_023525975.1. Lineage (NCBI taxonomy): Eukaryota > Viridiplantae > Streptophyta > Magnoliopsida > Asterales > Asteraceae > Smallanthus > Smallanthus sonchifolius. The sequence continues at coordinate 20,850,628 of CM042033.1, forward strand.
GATGCTCCCGGCACATGACAGGAAACATGGCCTTGCTTCAAGACGTGAAACCATTCAGAGGCGGCTATGTGGCCTTTGCCGGAGAAAAAGGCGGCAGTATCACGTGTCAAGGCATGGTTTCGAATGGTTGTGTCAGCTTTGGCAATGTCAACTTTTGCGAGCAGCTGAAGCATAACCTGTTGAGTGTCTCCCAAATGTGTGACAAGGAGTACTCGGTGATGTTTGACAAGTCAGAATGCCTGATTCTCAAACCTGGTTTTAAAGTTCCCGAAGACTGGATCCTGATGAGAGCGCCAAGATCAAACGACACCTATCAGATCGATATGAGCGTGGCAACAACCACCTCATCAGTTACTACTTGTTTGCTTACCAAAGCGACAGAGCTTGACTCTATTTTGTGGTATAGGAAACTCGGACATATTTCGTATCGTAAAATGAATCATCTTGTCCGAAATGGTTTGGTAACCGGGGTTCCTAAGCTGAGATTTACCGTTACAGATGACTGTATGCCTTGTAAAAAGAGCAAACAGTAACGGAACTCTCACAAGCCCAAGCTCCAAAACTCTATTGATACCCCTTTGGAGCTATTACACATGGATCTATTTGGCCCCATAAGTAACAGGAGTATTGGAGGTAAGTCGTTCTGTCTAGTTGTAACTGATGATTTCTCACGTTTTTCTTAGGTGCATTTTTTAGGTACTAAAGACGATACTGCTGATATTCTTCAATACTTAATCCTGAGCTTGGAATCTCTTTGCAAGCTGAAAGTTAGAAGGATAAGGAGTGACAATGGAACTGAGTTCAAGAATAATTTGATGGAGCTTTTCTGTATCAAGAAAGGGATCCGTCACGAATTCAGCGCGCCATACACGCCACAACAGAATGGAGTTGCTGAACGGAAGAACAGAACACTGATTGAGACTGCAAGGACTATGTTGTCGGATGCAAAGCTTCATGTCACTTTCTGGGCAGAAGCCGTTAATACAGCTTGTCACGTCTTAAACAGAGTTCTGGTTGTGAAGAGGCACAACAAGACTTGTTACGAGTTGATCAACAATCGACTTCCCAATCTTGATTACCTAGTTCCTTTTGGTAGTCCTTGTTCCTCGTTGCTACAATACAAAGACCGCCAGTCTAAGTTTCATGCAAAAGCGGTGGAAGGCATCTTCTTTGGATACGTTGCCAACTCGCCTTGCAAGAGAGTGTACAACATAGGAACTCGTACCGTCGAGGAATGGTTTGAAGTGGATTGCAGTAAACACAGCATTCCACCAGAACCAACAGGTCTAGCTTGGGGTTTTGATTATGATGCGTTATTCAAGTCATTCAATCTTCCTGATTTATCTGCAGAAGACGCCGCAAATGTTTATGAATTATTTGGTGGCGGCGATGACTCCATTTTTTTCCACTCGTGCTACTGTACCAACTATAACTCCGGATTCCAATGCTGCATCTGCATCTGGAACTCATGACAGTGATAACAGTGAAGATGTTCATGTTGATGGAGATGAAGCTCAAGCTAATCCTAACACTATGGTAGGAAATGAAGCTCCAGCTGATCCAATTAATATTGAATCTTCTTCTTCTGGAACACAGGAAATGGGGGAGTTAAGCACGAATCTTGATTCAGAAATTCAGGAACCGATTGTACCGGAGACGAGAGTGCATAGGAATCATCTAATCGACAACATTATTGGTGATCCTTATACCGGTGTTCAGACTCGTCATAGAACCATCACTGAGAACACAGTCTTTACTCGGAGATATTTGACAATGGTGTCATGGAAACATGTCTGCATGCTGCATTCATGTCCCAGTTAGAGCCGAAGAATGTGAAGGAGGCTCTCACTGACAACTGCTGGATTGAGGTGATGCAAGATGAATTGTCTCAATTCCAAAAGTTGCACGTGTGGGATTTGGTTGACTTACCAAAAGGCTTTCAGCCAATTAGAACTAGATGGGTGTTCAAATGCAAGACGGATGATCGTCACGTTGTTGTGAAGAACAAAGCAAGATTGGTTGTTCAGGGTTTTTATCAGCAAGAGGGCTTGGATTACACGGAAGTATATGCCCCAGTTGCTAGAATTGAGGCCATTCGACTGTTCTTGGCTTATGCCACATATGTCGGCTTCAAGGTCTATCAACTTGATGTGAAGAGTGTTTTCCTTTATGAATGAAGAGGTCTATGTCACTCAACCTCCCGGCTTTGAAGATCCGCATAATATCAATAAAGTGTATAAGCTCGACAAAGCACTTTATGGTCTTCATCAAGCACCGCGGGCAAGGTATGAGACATTATCTAAGCATTTACTGTCTAATGGTTTCGACCGTGGACAGATTGACTCGACCCTCTTCATTAGGAAAGCAGGAGGTGACATTCTTCTTGCACAAGTCTACGTCGACGACATTATTTTTGGATCTACCAATGAAGGGATGTGTAGGGAATTCGAACAGGTGATGAAGTCCAAATTTGAAATGAGTAACATGGGTGAATTGTCGTTCTTCCTGGGTCTGCAAGTCAGTCAAAGAGAGGATGGAATTTATCTACATCAAACTAAGTATGTGCAGGACATCTTGTCAAAATACAAGATGAATGATAGCAGTACTTATGGCACACCTATCCCAGTCAATCATGGTCTGCATCCTGACAAAGATGGAAAGGATGTAGATAGCAGATTGTACCGTGGGAAGATCGGATCACTTATGTATCTCACAGCTTCAAGACCCGATATAATGTTTGCTGTGTGCTTGTGCTCAAGGTTTCAGTCTCAACCGAAGGAGTCACATATGATAGCAGTGAAGAGAATTTCCAGATACTTGAAAGGGAAACCCCGATTAGGTCTTTGGTACTCTAAGCAGCAATCATTTGACTTCAAAGCCTACACTGATTCAGATTATGGCGGTTGTAACCTTGACAGAAAGTCAACTTCTGGTGGATGTCAATTCTTAGGAGACAGACTGGTCTCCTGGCAGTGCAAGAAGCAGTCAACGGTTTCTGTCTCTACTTGTGAAGCAGGATACATTGCTGCAGCAAGCGGTTGTTCTCAGATATTGTGGATTCAGCAGCAATTGAGAGACTACGGCTTAAACTTCACTTGAACTCCTCTATTCATTGACAACAATGCCACCATGTCCATCACAAATAACCCGGTGAAACATTCCAAAACTAAACATATAGAGATTCGCCATCATTTCATCCGTGACTGTGCTGAAAAGCATCTAATTGAACTTGTAAAAGTTCACACGGATGACAATCTTGCTGACCATTTCACAAAGGCATTTGATCGATCCCGTTTTGAGCATCTTGTCAACTTGATAGGAATGTTCAATCCTGAGTGAAAAATTATTTTTTCATAAATCAATTCAATTCATGGAAGTTAAATGTTATTTCCTTTAAATTTTCTGTATAGTTCTTTTAAGTTTCAAAATATTTTACAAAATCAAAAACAAAATAGAAAATGGAGAAAATTTCAAAGCTAACTTGAGAAAAGAGGAAATGATAGTACATCAGAAATGATCTATACGTCATATACTGCTCATATGGGAAATGATTGCGTCATGCTTACTTAATTGTTTAAATTATTATGTTTTAAGTTTGCTTATTTACAAGTAATTTGAATTGTCAGTAGACTGTATGCGTCTTTGAATCACTAGTAGTGTGGAAACTAAATCTAAATTACAACTGTGATTTGAACCCATGTTTGCAAGTGTGTGTGCGTAAAAGAGTAGAAAAGATCATTATCAGATAAAGGATGTTAGATTTTGGCAATAATTTTCTTTTGAGATCAGTTTCGGGTTATGTCGTTAGCACAATTAATGCGGTTCATCTCACTGCCCATACTCACAAGTATGCAAGGAGAGATTGAATCAAGACATGTCTCTACATCAACCGTTGAGCATGTATTCACCCTTGAATCACTCCTGATTCATTGAAATCAAATCCAGATAAAAGTTGGATCCCCTTACCTTATTCAAACACCATATATATTATCCTGAATCAACATACCGATATTCAATGAAGAAAATCAAATGAAACCAAGACAACTGAATCACTCGATTCTGAATCTTTTGATTCCTGATAATCCTTATGGATTCTGATTGATTTTTCCTGTGCTAATAGATGTAACTTCATTCTGAAAATTTAGAAAAACCATTGGGAAAATCTTAGATGCCTTGAGATAATGCAATTTACATTATTGTAGCATATCAGTGGGGTACACGTTGTATATCTTATAATTAATACCTTAATACACAAGAACGTGATACAAAGATGCTTATAGTTTCAAAACTTATAATATTGTCAACTTGAATTACTTGTTTATGTGCTTATTACGTATGAATAAATTGTAATCCATGACACGATCCCATATTCTTTGATGTTTATATTGTATCGTTTTTGCTAAAAGATAGCCTGATATGATCCTCTGCTCGTGTCTTTGATCAAAAATAGTTTGTGTGAATACTTGTATATTTTTTATTAGAAAATATCAAAAAGATTTTAAGTTTATGCATAGTTCAATCTTATTCAGAAAAGCCAAAAATATTTGTGTTTAACCTTCATGAATTGTATTTGAATCCTCTTGATTGAATATTTTTAACTTGTTCGTTATTTGACTTGAAAAACTTCATAATTTTGAGTTGAAAGTTTGCGCACTTAAGGATTTGTGCGTACTTGTATGTGCGCATGAAGTAAGCCCTGCATACTTAATAAGTACGCAAGAGTTAAGTCTTGCGCACTTGTAAGTACACAAGAGTTAAAGCTTGCGCACTTGTAAGTACGCACGAGTTAAATCGTGCGCACTTGTTAAGTACGCACGACCTTTTAGTGTTGAGTATAAAAGGGGGAGTTAGAAAATTTCAGAATTTTTATCACATTCAAAACCGAGACTTTTCCCTCTGCAAATTTTTACTCAAAATCCAAGTGTTCCTAAACCATCTTTTCGTCCCATTACAAGTTTCATCATCGTACAACATCAATTTGGTGAGATTTTAGGCTTAATCCATCGACGAAACTCGTGATTTTGGACCGATTTATCTTTGGTTTTTGTTCGAGATTTTTAGACAATTTTTGGGTTGTTTGGGTAATACCTAATAATTAAAACTTGTTAATAATCATTTATCGATCACTAATCGACCCTTAATCGTCCATTCGAGTCTTTGATTTTGACTTTGGGCTCGAATTTGAACTGACGGTTGCTTCGTTCGACTGTTAGAACAAATTAGGTCAAGATTAGCAGGTACTTGGTGTTGATATTGGTCCCATAAGGTAGAATCTTCGATTCCGACCTAGTGGTGACCCAATACACACCAATTTTTGAACATCAAGTTGAATCTCAAACTTCTGAATTTTTCACCAAGTGCGTTTCCTGCGCACTTAACAAGTACGCAAGAAGCACTTCATGCGTACTTGTTAAGTACGCAAAAGGAAATTCCTGCGTACTTGCTAAGTACGGAGGACCAACACTTGGCAGAAATTCCTAAGTCTGAAAATCAGTTCAAAAAGTAACTGCTATACTGAGTCATGTTTATCCATTTCCAATGATACGTGTTGTTCTGATTATGTTTTCTGTGTGTTTTTGCAGATCATGGCTCGGGCGTTTACTAACGAATTCAACCTGTTAGCTAACACTGAACCTGAATGGAAGGGTGCAGCATTGCAGTACAGAGACATAGTTGATTTCTTGAACCGTTCAAGAATCAGCTACGCCATTTCTGCTGACCCGATCGTGTCAAGACCCTACCTCGAGCAGTTTTGGGAGACTGCGGAGCACGATTGCACAGTAACCCCCTACGTTATAAGGGATACCGTTGCTGTTCATGCTATCGCTTTCTCTGAAGATACTATAAGAAGGGTCCTTCAATTCGGAGATCTTGCGATCGACCCGACAGCCTATCCAGATTACTTTGTGGACGGCTGTTGGAGACAAAGAATGGGCTATGTCGGTGCGAGGGACTATGCTTCATACAAGAAGATGTGGGTGTTAGACCAATGGAGATACTTCGCCCACGTCATGATCATGTGCATCTCATCAAGGAAAGCTGGGAAAGATGCCATGGGTCATGACCTTGCAGCAGCCATGGTCGGCCTTTCTCTCAATAAGGGCTACAACTTCTGCCGCTACATCTTTAAGGCCATCAATAACCAGATCAACACAGCGGAGAGGTTTCGGTTCTTGTTATACCCTCGGTTTGTGCAACTTCTGATTAATGACGCGTTGCCAAACCTTCCTGCTATAGGGGAGAGACTGCAAGTAAAAAGGGTGGACAAAAGAGTATTCGCTCAATTCTTAAAGCCAGGCAGTGTAGATCCTACCCCTGTGCATACAGAACTCTTTGGCCACCTCATCAATGAAGCATATGTGGCCCCAGGTGACTGGATATGTTACAGTCACGACTCGGAGTCGGAATTGAGTGAACACTCCGACGAACAACAGGAACAACAACAGGAGGAAATGGAGAGTGATGATGGATCGTCTGATGATGGAGACGACGAAGGAGGAAATGATAGTGCTGAGAGATCCGACTCGGAAGCGACTGAGTCGGACTCTTCTGATTCCGATGAAGCACCGTCGCAGGTACACCCGAGGAGAACGGCTAAGGTAACCCTACCTGAGTCATCCTCCAAGAGAAAGCGACAGTCCTCTAGCAGCGAATACGATCCAGACTCTGACTCTGATGCTGCTATACAAAGACAAAGAAGAGAAAGCATTCACAAGAACAGGGGCGATAGGCAACAGCCCGCTATCCCCAGTGAGGTGGAGGCTCAGCAGCAAGTACATGTCTCAGCTGCGAGTCCTGATTCAGCCTCCACCCTACCCTCACAGCAACTTTACCGTAGGAGGAGGAGGCCACAAGTGCAAAGTAAAGTGGTCGTCACTACAATCATAGAAGTGATTCCTGTGATAGTGACCCTCCCTACCACATTTGCTCAGGTGGCGATGACTACTCCAATTCTCACGGAGTCAGTCACCATCACCCCTACCATAACAACTCTAATCATGTAGAACCAAAGTTGAGCCTTTAAGTCAACCCTTCAATTATGGAGATTTCACACAAGGGTTTGACTTCGATACCATATTCTCCTCCCCTATTCACAATGCCGAGGCGTCATCATCTAGACATCCTGATCCGAATGCTGGAAGGATAGATGTTCTGGAATCCCAAGTTGTTGGATTGTTGGAAACTGTTCGGAAATCAAAGGAGGAGTCTGACGCTCAACAAGCACAGATTAATTCATTGGTAGTCGAAGATAGAATCCTACGTAGCCAGAGAACAGGGACAGATGAAAGACTGAAGAACGTCATGGCCCAGAACGAGCTCCTAAACAAGAAAAATGAAATGATTCTGGGTCACAGGGCGTCCATGGAGCTGAGGTTTGATACTCAAAGGAAGGAGCATGAGCTGATGGTCAAACTGATTGGTGACCTAACCAAAAAGCTTGATGCTTAGAGGGAGAAGGAGAAAGAGAATGAGAAGGAGAAAGAAAAGGCACCCACTGGTGATGAACCTTGTCATCCTGTCGACTTGACTAAGGATGACGACGAAGACAAAGATCCCGAAGCCGGTCCTAGTGGAGGTGAGCACCAAGCTTTAGCAATTGTGCCCATCTCTGTTATTCCAACGGCTCAGGGGGAGTCTACTTATCAGGGTAGTGGTGATACATCTAGTGGTGATGGTGAGAAAGGAAAGTCAGCGGCTGACGTACTTAAGGACTTATCTGATGATGAGATCCTATATCTAGAGCCTGACTATTCCAAGGAAGCACAGATCGATGCTCTCTTTAATCTAGAAGAAGGAGAGATCGACTCTGGTGACGATTGGGGTGATGACGATGAGGACGTTGTGATCGAAATTCCCAAGGGTGACGGGGAAGGAGAGTACGAGTTAGAAGATGGAGAGATCTTTGAATTTCCATCCTTCGAAGCTCAGCTCGAAACAGATTCAGTTGAGCATGCTAGTAATGTGGAAGCCTTGACTGAAGCCTCCCTAGTTGACCCTACACATGTCGACCCAAAGGCACCGAAAGAACAAGATATGCCTTCTACTTCATCAAAGGGTCCAGCTCCTGTGTGGCAAAAGACGTCTATAATAGACAAACACGGAGCGACAGGGATGATCTTGGCTGTAAGGTTTGAGGACGATAAGCAGCTGTTCGCAATCAAAAGATCTGGGGGGGTTCAATACTTGAAACCCACCAGTGAAGCGTTCAGCTCCTTACCCAAATACGACCTTGTGAACCTAGCAAATCGAGAGCTGTTGGGTCATTCCAATCACGCAGTGGCGATGGGTTTGTGGGTGGTTCTGCAGCGGGAAGCAAGATCTGGGAAATTCGAGATGTTCAAGCCTCAAGTGCCCAAGAGAGTCAAGGATAAGCACGCTAGACATCCTGTGACTAAGAAGCACTTAAAGAAATTGGTATACAAGCCAGTGCGATGTGAAACTAAGATTACCCTGAGTAAGTTATCTCAGGATATTCTTGGTGACATATGGTACTGGTACGTAGATCCAAAGACGGGCGAGGCTGTGATCATGGGGAAGGTACGTGTAGAGAGTGGGAACATAGTACCAAAGGAACTGATCAGAATATTTGATGAAGTCTGCTTCATCAACTTTTCTGTGAAAGATTTGGAGGCACTAGCAGATAGGTATTGCGTATACACGGATGAATGGACAAAGCTCCTTGCTTCTAAATATGACAAGGTGATTAAGTTCTGCCTTGAATACAAGAAGAAGATAGAAGCTAAAGATCAAGTGTTGTGAAGACTGAAGAATGAAGACTGAAGATTATCCAGAGCTGTTGTCAAGGTGGAGTTTGTTGAAGCACTTTCCTATGACAAACACTCTGGATAGAGTCTTTGTTTGTATTTTCTTGTTTGTAATTGTCTTTGTATGTAAGAGTATTTATGTATTAGTTTATCGAGTTGTATTTACTTTTACATATTGAATGTAGCAAAATTCTCTAAGTGTTTTGCGCACTTGTAAGTGCGCAGGAGAATGCTCCTGCGTACTTAGCAAGTATGCAAGAATACCTTTGCGTACTTGCTAAGTACGCAAGAGCATTTTGCCCTGCGCACTTGCTAAGTGCGCAGGCATCAGGTCTTGTATAAGTAGGATAGGTTGAAAGAAGTTAAGTACGCAGGCATTATAGCGAATACGCAGATTGTAATCTCAGTGCTTTTCTCTGTAACCTTCAAGTGTTTATAATACGAAGAACGTTTAAAGTGTTTTCTCTTGTTGGTTTACTTTGTTTAGCTAGACTCTCCACCTAGTCACGGGCATTCCGCACCCGGTCCGACTAGTAGACCCACTTGCATGTGACGATCCGCCACACCCGAGGGACCAACAATTCCAATATCGTTAATTGGTAAAATATCCACTTTATCTTCGTGTACCAACTGCTAATTAAAATAAGTCAACATTCTCCCAAAGGATCCGAAAATGGAGCAAGGATACGAAATCCTAATCCATGTATGTATAACAAATTTTGAGGATGAAATTTCTCTAAAGAGGGGAGAATGTGACACATGCAAATTTCAAAATCTAGAAACCTAATTGTTAGACTAAGCCCAACTAGGCCTAAGAGAAATTCAAGCCATTTAAGGCCCAATAAGGACCCAAGCCTATTAGAGGTCCAAAGTTACACAATCCGAACATCATACTAGCCACTTGGTTTCGTCTAACAACTTGTTACATGATCCTAAGAATTTAAGGAAAGATACAAGAATGTACGCGACTCCGTAACTTTAAACGTTAAACGTATCGGACATAAACGAATGTTCGACATGACGAATAAGTAGGATAATGAATAATAAATGTCAAGTAGTACAATATTTATTCGGAAACACCGTTCAGAAAAATACACATGAAGTACGCATACATAAACTTAAATCGCGCCAGATGCTCGTAAGATTAACGATAGCGGTATGATTATTACCAATATGTATGTTCGTACGAAAACAATATTAGATTGTAATTTTTTTAACATTATTAGTGAAGTAATAATGGTTAAAATCGGAACGCGAAACGTTTAAAAAGGGCGAATGCGTTAGAAACGCGATACTTACGCGTACCGGTTTGTACATCAATTAAAACGGAAATTTCAAGGCTTAAAATATTTAAATAATATTATTAACGTTCCATAGTTCCAAGTATTTTAAAATAATTATTGGGGAACAGAGGAGGGATTAACACAATCATGGGGTTGTTCTCGCTAATTCTCAATGGAAATGGCAGAAAATCTAGTCCAAAGGGGTGGAGGAGGGTTCCGCCGCCATAGGCGAGTTCCGGCGGGCCTGGGCGGCCCCCGTTTTTTCGACGACGGTCCCAGTCTTCCGACAATGGTCCGGACGAGTAAGGGTGGCGGCTAGGGTGGTCCTTTGACCGTTCCGTTCAAATCCCGGCTAGCAAAATGACCTTTCTGCAAGAAAAGAGAAATCCGAAGAGCTCCGGCGACTGGGAGGGGTTCCAACGAGTTCATAACGGCAGATCTGGACCGGCATCATGTGGATCTACTCAGATTAGTGGGGAAAATGAGTTCCGGTCACCACGGGTAGTTGTTCGGGCAGATCCTTTTGTTTTTCGGGTGAAACGAGGTAAGAACCCGAACCCATTTCTCGTTGTATAAGCCTTTTTAATTTCAGATATGTCGATGTACGTTATAGATCTAATTATTTTAGTTTAGATCGGTTGATTTGGTGGCCGGGTTTCATCCCCGTGTATTAATGTGGACTATTACAGGTTATGGCGGTTAAATCGAGATAGTAAGTCTTGTTTCGAGCTCTCCCGATACTCGGTCAAACCCGCTCAACGAAATTCAACTATGATCAACACGGGTCAAAGATTGTAAACGAATCCACGTATACGAACCCAACGACTGAGAAGGTAAAAGCACACGCCAAACGCTTACGTTTATTATTACAACAGTTAAGCGAGTGTGTGCGGTTAAACTCGTTGAGCCTAAATGACTTATTATATATATAAAAATAAAAATAATAATAAATATTAACCTAATAATATGTATTAATGGACCGTAAAATATGCGTATTTAATATAGAGAAACTTGTTTGGACAAAATATAAATTTGTTAATGATCGAGAAAGTGTATCCGTAAGCGAGTGAAACGATTAAACAAAAATCTTAAACATGGTTAAAGAGAGATACGTACGATTAGTAAATATTATTATGTGAACGTAGAAATAATTATATTACAATTATAGCGAAAAACAATTTATACAACTTAGACATGATTAGAATGACGTTAACGTCAATGAATTGTGCGAACGTGTATATATATAGGTATAAATCTAATAGATATTCCTTTTGAATGGTAAATTAATGCATAAACCGAAGTTACTAAACGGAGATCTGGCGATTAACAAGAGTAATACGATTACAGTTTTCATACATAAAAATACCATATAATATTATGTATTTCCGTACACATGTAAATACCTATATATATATATATATATATATATATATATATATATATATATTCACTCGTTATATAAATACCCAACGATTATTAAGTAACACGAGGGTTAGATTTGGATATATAAATTGTCACACATATAAATGTATTTATATGAATGTATAGTTATAACTACGTACATGTTTCATAAACCAACGAATATTATATGACACGTGTTTTAGCTGCAAGTACAAAGGAATGTATATACAATTATAATTACTATGTTTGACAAATGGATATCTATTTTGGTTATAACCCTACATTTATTTTAGTGATACGGCTTTAAACAAACTCTATATACCCACACACGCACATATATATAGGTACATGCAAACACACAAGTTCAATTACTTATATATAATATATTTAGTAACTTATACTAGACGTGTGTACAAGTACTTCTATTATACAGATACAAATACACAAGAACAAACCGATACTTCCAAGTATAACTACAACCTAAGAATGTCTACCAAATAGCCACAACACTTTTGTGAATCAAAAGAGCTCAACCGCACACATGATAACTCAATACGAGTTTAGAGTCGCTTTACATTAGAGTTAGTCTATAAAACTCATAAAGTACCTACAGGTATCGTAGGACTCGAATAGGACATAGACCCATGACTACCACATGAACATTGGTTTCCATGGCTATCAAAAAAGACATTAGTATACCTGACACGTCACCAGGTGAGCTCACGGTCCCCTTTTTGCATTTTAATATTTTGTAAGCACCGGGGGAGAAACATACTTACACAATGGTTGCTTACATATTTTAAAATATGAAAAATAAATGTTTGATACATTTGTGAAAACATGGAACACACTTATAAACACTTTTTATATGATAACAAGAAAACAAGACACGAGCATTATGTTTGCATGAGGGAACAATTATAGAGCTTATAAAGTCCCCTGAACATCACCAAAGCTTTATAGCCTGGGATTCTATGAATAGTACTAATGAAGGTGACGCCCCCGGTCATGGTTAGTCGCGCTAACCGACGACTTGGAGGGTCGAATGGCCGCATATTATCTTAACACATACTCGTGAGGAGCGAGGAATGACATTCACCGATCATGGTTTGGTTATGACTCATGCATGAACTTAATATTGTAAGCGTAGCTAGCATACGAATGGATCAACAACACTTGTTTGTTATCATATACACTTATAACTATTTACGTATAGTTGGATATATTTTCATTGGGAAAATTACTCGTTTTATGACTATGAAGTCATCACTAGTTTTTAGTGGGAAAACTACTTATTTTATGACCATGAGGTCATCACCCGTTTTCATTGGGAAAACGACTCACTTTATGATATGAGGTCATCATATGTTTTCGAGAAAAACGGTTTCATAATATGGCCATGTACACCTTTTCAATGTTTTTACTTTATGACTCTGAAGTCATCACATGTTTTCGAGGAAAACGGTTTTATATTATGGCCACGTACACGATATCAATGTTTTCAAGGAAATCGCTTTACATTTAGAAAACTAAACCTGTGAACTCACCAACCTATGTGTTGACATTTTTAAGTATGTTTTTCAGTTAACACATAGCTACGGCACGGTTGGAATAGGCTAGCTTTTGGGATTAAACCTAGAAACCGACAAGCAAAATTTTCAAACCCAAAGTCTATTTTTGATCTAGGAGGATTTAGATGTTTTTAATACTTCATGTTAGTAATTGTAAAAGATGCTCGATACTTTAGAAATTTGTACTTTAGATTCCGCTGTTGTGTAATGTTATCAATCGTTGCGACCTTTATTTATTTATTTATTAAGTTAATAAATTTAGTGGTGTGACAGCCGAGTACTATGAAGTTCTCACGAAGCCCAAGCCTATTAATACCGAGTACTTTCTATTTTGTTATAAATAGTTATCTTAATCTCAGTATTGGGGTTAGACGAGTGGAGACAAGTGGTTAGCTATTTGATGTCTAGATTATGTGTATAAAAATAAGATCAATTACACAATAGTTTTAAAAAAGGAAAAATAACCAAGACTCAACCACACACACTGCAAGTGTACCGGTACGTATGTAGCAAGTATAGGTAAATTCGGATATCAATCCGTAGACATCTAAGACGGCCCTTAATAGCAAACCTATACCGGGTCCAAGTGTGACACCCACATCCTGGATCACCCGAGATGCCATCACTTGTCGGATTTACTCATGAACATATAGAAATCAGAGAACATACACAACGGAAGACTTTAAAAACGTTATTTTATTTCACATAAAACTTGTCTTAAATACATTCTAGAAGAAAGTACAATATTTAAACTAATGCCAGTCTTCATAATGATGCCAGATAGCCTGCCTATAATGCCTTCTAGTTTAAACACAGGTCAGCATGCTGGTTAGTTCTAACTTTTAATCAAAGTATCTTTGATCCATACAAATGGTTTCTGTATGACACGTTTCAAAACATCACCTTTAAAGTTCACATAAGAATTATCAAAACATAACATTATTATTGCACAAGTTACACCTTTATCGAGGTTCGTGAACCTCTTAAGTGGTCGTCACCCCTTACCATTACCTTTATAAAGGCATGTAATGGTCCGCATTCAATTCGTCCCCTTTCAGAGATATAGAAATCGCTGCCCATATGTTGCAAGATATTATGTGAGATTTGGCCATACATGGCAAAACATTCCTTTACAGACCATCACGGTCAAAACATTCTTTTTATGCCAATGCAATCACTGCCAATGACATCTGTCATTATCACTTATCATGGTAAACCAAGACAAGTCTTAAAACATTTTACGTGTCAAAACCATTTTTTTCCATAACCATTGCAATGTGAAATCATGCCAAAAGGCAAGTTTTCTTTCAAACAATTCCTTTCAAAACCAGTCCTTATCTTAAATCCTTATAAAGGTTTCTCCTTAGTATATCAAGGAAATTTATATATAGGGTGTACCAGCGGCGTACCCCCCATCCCTTTGATATTTCATGAATACTCTGTTACTTAGTTTTAAGAGTTTAGACAATATTTATAATCATATTTTCTTGCAACATCATGGATGCTAGCCCAAAGTATTTAAATCAAGGACATAGAGTATCTATGTAAAACATTCATATCATGTGCATCAAGCCCAAAACATTTAAAATCGTTTAAAAGGGGCATCAGAGAACTCACATCTACTTTCCTTCTCGTTCAGATAATCTTTATGTTGCTAATGTAGCTAGCACAACAACTTGGATAACAGTCCTAAGTCATTATCACAATACTTAAACACCAGTACCTAGCTTAGTGGAAATAACCAAGTCATTAAGAACTAGTTAGAACCTTACCTCAGAACTATCTACTACGTATTGGGGTCGAAATCTGGAAACCGGACTTCTCTACGCAAACCGGGGCTCGGGAATCAAGGTCAGAAACTTAAGTGTATGTTTTGAGTGTGAAATGACTTGGTGGGGATGTCTCAATTTTGAAATCCTGACCTTTCTATTTATAGGCCAACTTCGGGTCCGTAGCGAACCGCTAAGACCTATGGTGACGGCCCGCTAAGAGTTCTGGCGGTTTAACCTTTGCTTAGTCGCCAAGTAAAGGACCACTAAACAAGTGGTGGCAGACTGCAAAGGATAATTGCGGCTAGCAGACCGCTAGGGTCGGTATGACGGTCCGCTATAGGGTTCCACGCGTCCGCTAGTCAGCTGATGTGTGGCATCTCATCATTGCATCCTTTATTTCAAAGTGGTGGACCGCTAAGCCAAGCGGTAACAGTCTGCTATGCCTGAGTTTTCCAAAATTTTCATTTTCAGTCCCTGGAGTTTGATTTAATTGCATTCTAACCCTTAGGGTTTTACTTAATGATCATTTTAGTTACTTATATTTTTGGCAAGAATTGGGGGGTTACACCATGCCTAATGATACGATCAAGATGTGATTTAAGAAAAAACCTAAAAACATGAAACTGATGCAAATGACTTAAAGACACTAGACTTACAGACTCAAAATGATGACAATGCAGCATGTAAACAAACCAACAAGGACGGGAAGACTCGGGTAAAGATCAAGGAACTAAGACAACCACCTAAGCACGAATCCTATACACATGCAATGACTATGGTAATGATCATATGACTATCTCTAGGATACAAGTCTAAGGCTAACCAGGTATGTTTCTACTCCCTGAGAAAGTCAGAAGACTCGTGTGAAGCGGGATAGGTTAAGCCAAAATGTTAAAAGAGGGTTCTCTGGTCGGTCTAACCACTCTCAACACTGTGAAAGGTTGTGATCCACAACCCTGGAGCAAAGGACAATCAGATATGAAGGAAGCAAATAGACCCTAAGGACACTAACACCACATTAGAAAAGCTATACTCGTACGCTCGCGTAATCTAAACTCAAAAGACAATGGGTAGGAGGTTTCAGGCTAATTCTATCACATGGTCAGACTCAAGAACATGTAGGACACCTAATTCACTCTCTAACTACAGCCTATAGACCAACCGCTATGGTCAAGTCAGTAGTATATCGGTCAAAACACAAAGTAAGGACTTCTAGCATGCAAAACTCGACCTAGAGGACACGAAATCAACTAAGACAAGTAAGACATGATCATGGCAGTAGAAATCAAATAAAAATGTAAGGCCCCAAACCCGGGTGACCTCACTTGTTGGATTTACTCATAAACATAGTCATTAATTACTGAACTTTTAATTAAAAACATTCAAACACAGCGGAAACATTCAACATTTGAATACATTACAGCGGAAGTCTTAACATTAAAAACATTAACCATTGTCTAATCAAAACATAAGGTGGGATGTCAGTCACACGCCGGGCAGCCTTCACGCTTTCGCACGACCCTTTCCTTTGTTACCTGAAATGTATACTAAAAGTCAGCTAACGCTGGTGAGTTCTAGTTTAATGCGATTAGATATAAACATTCTTATCTTTACTTTATAAGTATGCATTATTATAAAGTCATTCATATAAATACGTATTCATAACTTTTGCTTTTCTTTCATCTTTCTTTTCTTTATTTTTGTGATTACATATATATATATGCATTCACCCTTTTCTTTTCTTTACATTCATGGGTCATACACTTAAGGGTGATCAACCCGTCATTTACTACGTATATCACAAAGATATACGCCCTTGAGCTACCGTCGTAGCCCTTTTACTCGTCCGGTCCTAGAAACCGTCTGCCTTAACTTTAGGTCCGGCCACCCTTCGGCCGTCCGACATAAATTTAGGTCCGGCCACCCTTCGGCCGTCCGACATAACTTTAGGTCCGGCCACCCTTCGGCCGTCCGACATAATCGCCCGTCTGCCATAAGTCATCCGTTTCCCACTTGAACTAATTATACAGCCTAATTATTGACTTAGCGACTTACTCCACCGTAGTGGCCTTTATTTTGTCTACCTTTCTAGACTTACTGTTTCTGGTTGCATAATGGTCAAGTGGTCGTCCGTCTACCGTAGTAGCCGTTAGCTTCGTTTCCGTCCATAACGTATACTTACATTCATAACATGCAATATAAATAATTATAAAGCGAGATTTCGTTTATTTACGTTATGCCATTCTTTCCTTCATTCTTTGTAAACATACGTTTCGTTCTTTGTTCATAATTCATTCTCTTATATATACAAAATATATATTAATACATCACGTATGATCACATTAGCATTCATATCATTTATTCATTTAGTGTATACATTTCAGCCCCAAAACATTTAATAAGGTTTGCACATAACATAGAAGGGGGCACATAGAACTCACCTGATGAGCTACTCTAGGTTGTCCTAAACAAGGGTTCAACAGCTTCACTTCCGATCTGGATTAGGTAGTTAAATACACATTAGACCCAACCCCGACTCTAACGGTTTAATCATTCTAACTTACTGACTTTTACTTAACCAACCTGCTGCCTGCGCACTTAGTAAGTGCGTAGGGACTTGCTCATGCGCACTTGGCAAGTGCGCAGGAGTCTTCCTCCTGCGTACTTGGTAAGTACGCAGGGACTTCCTCCTGCGTACTTGGTAAGTACGCAGTACCTGGTTCTTGGACCAAAAATCCGAAGTTCCTGCATGCAAACCCGATCATGTCAATCTTACAATTTTCTTTGATCAAAACGTGCGCTTTTCATTCTAGATGCTATTTCTAAGCTTATTATCAAGTTTCATCCGTAAAAACATCATCTATTTAGCTAAAACTCGAGAAACCCCAACATGAACAAAAACTCAGATTATTGTTGAATCATTACCTGCATTGAAGTTCTGATTCAGAGGTTTTGCTCACGAGCTCAGTTGTAACGTGCTCCTCTAATCTCGTGACGATCCGTCAACTTTCTCTCTCTAGACCCGAGCTCCCTTTCTCTCTCTAAGATGGTGAAAATAAAGGTGAAATGAGCTAGTGGGCTGCCTTGCCCCTTTTATACCTGGGCTTCCCTAGGCCCGTTGGAGCCGAGCCCAAGCCCATCCATTCTTATTTCGTTTTATAACTTTTAAATCTCCATCGTATTATTATTTACTTAGTTACTATTTTCGGGATGTTACAAGTCTACCCTCCTTAAAGAGGTTTCGTCCTCGAAACTGTTTATACGTCAAACAATTGAGGGTATAGTCCCCTCATCTCGTCTTCTTTTTCCCATGTGGCTTCTGATCCTTTTCTGTGCTTCCATTGTATTTTGACTAGCTGAATCGACTTATTGCGTAGTCGTTTCTCAGCACGATCAAGAATTGCTATTGGTTCCTCTACATAATTCAGACTGTTATCCACCTCGATCTCGTCGTAAGGTATGTGAGCCGTGTCGTCAGCTAGGCACTTGCGTAAGTGTGACACGTGGAACGTAGGGTGGATTCCACTAAGCTCAACGGGTAGGTCGAGTCTGTAAGCAACTTGACCCACTCTTGCTAAAATCTTGAAAGGTCCGACAAACCTTGGACTTAGTTTGCCTCGTTTTCTGAACCGAATGATTCCTTTCCACGGTGATACTTTCAATAGTACCATGTCCCCTACTTGAAACTCTAAATCCCTTCTTCTCTTGTCCGCGTATGATTTCTGTCTGTCCTTTGCGGCTTTCATTCGAGCCTTGATTTGATCAAATTTCTCGGAAGTAGATTTGATCACTTCGAGACTTGCAAAATCCTTCTGTCCAATTTCCCCCCAACAAACCGGGGTCCTACATTTCCTCCCATACAACATTTCAAATGGCGGTATGCCAATAGTTGTGTGATAGCTGTTGTTATATGAAAATTCTGCCAATGGTAGATGGCTGTCCCAACTCCCACCGAAGTCAATGATACAGGCCCAGAGCATGTCCTCCAAGGTCTGAATGGTCCTTTTCGATTGTCCATCGGTTTGAGGGTGGTAAGCGGTGCTGGTGTTCAGTCTGGTGCCCATTGCTTCATTGAATTTCTTCCAAAACCTTGACGTGAATCTAGTATCCCTGTCGGACACAATTGAAAGCGGCATACCATGTCTGCTCACAATCTCCTTGATAAATACTTCTGCTAGTCTTTCTGACGAAGAAGACTCACGTATTGGCAAGAAGTGAGCACTTTTCGTCAAACGGTCGACGATCACCCAAATGGTATCATTGCCTTTAGTTGTTCGCGGTAGCTTGGTAATGAAGTCCATTGTGATCTCTTCCCATTTCCATTCCGGTATAGGTAAAGGTTGCATTTTACCGCATGGTTTCTGGTGCTCGGCCTTAACTAGTGAACACGTTAAGCACTTGTTCACGTATTCAGTCACATCATTCTTCATGCCAGGCCACCAGTACTCTTTCTTCAAGTCTTAATACATTTTGTTTGTCCCGGGGTGGATAGAATAGCGAGACTTATGGGCCTCATCGAGTATTTTGGCTCTAAGCTCGCCAATCTTAGGTATCCACATCCGGCCAAACCTAGTTCGTACTCCGTATGCATTTGCATCTAAGTTCCTTTGTTGTCCTACTATTCTTTCCCGTTTCACATTTCTTTCTAACAATGATTCATCTTGTGCCTTTAATATTTCACCCATCAAGTCTGGTGTTATAATCAACTGACACGCTTTGATCCGGATAGGTGCCGATTCTTCCTTTCTACTTAAGGCGTCAGCCACTACGTTTGCCTTGCCTGGATGGTACAATATCTCACAGTCATAGTCTTTCAGTAGCTCTAACCATCTCCTTTGTCTCATGTTTAATTCCTTTTGTTTGAAAAAGTACTTCAGGCTTTTGTGATCGGAGTAAATTGTGCATTTAACTCCATACAGATAGTGCCACCATATTTTCAACGCGAAAACTACTGCTGCTAATTCTAGATCGTGTGTTGGGTAGTTAACTTCGTGAATCTTTATTTGTCGTGAGGCATAAGCAATTACCTTCCCTCGTTGCATAAGTACGCAACCTAAACCCTGCCCTGAAGCGTCAGAGTAGACTACCAAGTCTTCATTTCCCTCAGGTAGTGTTAAGACTGGAGCTTGCGTTAATCATGCCTTAAGTTCCTCAAACGCGTTGTTTTGGGTTTGACCCCATTCATATTTCACTTCCTTCCGTGTCAGTTTAGTTAGTGGCGAGGCTATCCTTGAAAAATCTTGAATGAACCTTCGATAGTAGCCTACCAATCCTAGAAAACTTCGTATCTCTGTTGGTGTCTTTGGGGCGTTCCATTCCTTTACTGTCTCGATCTTTGCAGGGTCCACCATGATGCCGTTTAGGTTTATCACATGCCCTAGGAATTGAACTTCCCTAAGCCAGAACGCGCATTTGGAGAATTTCGCGTACAACTTCTCCTGTTTTAACGCCTCCAGAACCTCTCTTAGGTGACAGTGGTGATCACCCTCGTTTTTCGAATATACCAGTATGTCGTCTATAAAAACTATCACTGATCGATCCAACATTGGTCGACATACTCTATTCATGAAATCCATGAACGTTGCTGGTGCGTTAGTTAATCCGAAGGATATCACGAGAAACTCATAATGCCCATAACGCGTGCGAAACGCGGTCTTTGGTACGTCTTCCTCTCTTACTTTCAGCTGATGGTAACCCGACCTAAGATCGATCTTTGTGAACCAACTCGTACCTTGTAGTTGATCAAAAGGTTGTCTATCCTAGGAAGTGGGTATTTGTTCTTTACTGTTCTCTTGTTCAATTCGCGGTAGTCAATGCACATGCGCATGCTGCCGTCCTTTTTCTTTACAAATAGTACCGGAGCGCCCCATGGTGAAATGCTCGGTCTAATAAATCCTTTTTCTGTTAGTTACTCTAGTTGAGACATCAATTCTTTCATTTCTGACGGAGCCAATCGGTAGGGGGCTTTGGCAACGGGTTCAGCTCCTGGCAGTAAGTCAATCTGAAATTCTATTTCCCGATCGGGTGGTAACCCAGGTAGATCTTCAGGGAATAATTCCGGAAAGTTGCACACCATGGGTACATTCTTGAGATCTTTCGTTTTCATTCTATCATCAATAACATACGCCAGATAAGCTTCGTAACCGCGCCTCATGTAACTTTCGGCCTTAATCATCGAGATGACGTTCGGCATAGTGCAATTCCAATCCCCATAAACCGTAATTGGACTGCCGCTTGGAGCTTTGAGGTGTATCCTTTTACGTTTACATATGATTTGAGCTTCATTGGCAGCTAGCCAATCCATACCCAATACTATATCGAATCCTCCTAAGGTGAGAAGGAATGATCTAGATGGGAACTTATGACCCTCTATTCCTATTATGCAATCCTCTGTTACTTGAAATACTACCGAATTTTTTTACCAACGGCAGTTTGTACGCTAAAAGCCTTTACTATGGTGTTGATAGTGCAACCTAGTTTACGACTAAATGCATTGGATATAAAATTTTTACTAGCGCCAGAGTCAAATAAAATAGCAGCATGTTTGTTATTAACTAGGAACGTACCTGACACCACATCAGGGTTTCCCCTTGCTTCCTCCTCAGTCAGGACGTAGGCTCGAGTCCTCACCTTCGGCTGTTCCTTTTCTTTTCCCGAACCAGATTGTCTGGTTCTCCTGCAATTCTTGGTCAGATGTCCAAATAGTCCACAACCTTGGCATTTAGTGTCTCTTAAACATTCGCGAGAATAGTACCCCGCCTTCCCACACCTATAACAGACGGTGGAACCAACTAGGCACTCGCCTTGGTGTTTCCTCAAACATTTCTTACAAGCTTCGTATTCTTCAGTTCTTGGCTTCTTAGCCTCAGCTGTATAGTTGCCCTTTCCAGTTCCCTTAGACGCGTTTTCCCATTTCCTTTTATGTATCTCAGGTAACAGACCAGACAATATGCTCTTCAGTGTCAGTACAACCTCACGGGCAATAGCATCCCTAAATTCGGGTTCCAATCGTAGTGCCCCTTCATTGTCACCCCCCGGTGGGGTCACATTAGTGTCATGCACTCTCTCGGTGTATTTCACGTGCATGCTTTCTTCTTTCTCTTGTCTTTGGTTCATTGGCGGTCTACCTACTCGGCCCGTATGGCCGCCTTGGCGCACAGTTCTTCCTCTACTTGCCATAGTTTTCTAGAATTTTCTGATATGTAAAGGGAATACATCAATGTCATTTCTTCAGATTATAGTTTTAGAACAGTACGAACAAGGTAAATTTTTAATTACAGTGACCGGTTTGTGATTAGAAATTTACATTGCCTTTCGGGTTTGAAACTCTTCAAAATGGTCGTGACATTGACATCTATTGGTTCTAGGTTTGAGTATCTATTCTTATTCAAGTGTATTAACCTTAGTACTTACTTACCGTGCTGGCGTTGGCTTTGGCTACCCAGACTGACATCCGTGCGTTGGTCCCATTATCAGTTTGAGTCCAGACATTTAGGGATGTCTGAATCTCTCAAACTATTGCTCTGATACCAACTTGTAAGGCCCTAAACCCGGGTGACCTCACTTGTTGGATTTACTCATAAACATAGTCATTAATTACTGAACTTTTAATTAGGAACATTCAAACACAGCGGAAACATTCAACATTTGAATACATTACAGCGGAAGTCTTAACATTCAAAACATTAACCATTGTCTAATCAAAACATAAGGTGGGATGTCAGTCACACGCCGGGCAGCCTTCACGCCTTCGCACGATGTAGGATCGTAAGATTACAAGGTGATTCTATTCTAGTTGATATTGGCGGAAACAATAGCAACCAACAAAGTAAACAAGTAAACAGCAAGAATACTGATAAATGCACTGTTGTATTAAACTTCTGAGATTACAAGATTACAAGTAAAACTCTCTCAAAAAGCACTATCAAGGCACTAAAAAGACACACTTTGTTTGAAGTGTTTACAAGATATATATATAGTAACTTAGAATCAAGACAGACCCTTGATTCTAAGGATCAGATCGAGCACAGACCGTTGATCTTGTTTATTAATCTAAATTACACGCAAAGGCTAATCTAGATAACTTTATTGAAACGTCTTCTTTGGCATCATTGTTTGCATGCTTGGAGAAGCGCGTTATTGTCCTTTATTGGTTGCACCACTGAGGTTCCTTCTGCTTGGAGTGTGGCAGTTGCTTTTGCAGAAAGGTGTCAGAGGCGCTTCACATGGATAGTCAGCTGCAACGTTTGGTCTTCAGTGAATAAGGCTATCAGCAGCAGAGATGAGAATAATACTGCTGATAAGCCCATCAGCAGCACCTTGTGTGGAACGCTGCTGATAAGCCTATCAGCAGCAACAAGTGTTGAATGCTGCTGATAAGCCTATCAGCAGCAACTTGTGTTGAATACTGCTGAGAAGCCTATCGGCAGCAACTTGTGTTAAGTGCTGCTGATAAGCCTATCAGCAGCAACTTGTGTTGAGTGCTGCTGATAAGCCTATCAGCAGCACTTGTACTTAGAATAATTTGGTAGCAATCAGTCTTTGGTTCTACACACGACCCTTTCCTTTGTTACCTGAAATGTATACTAAAAGTCAGCTAACGCTGGTGAGTTCTAGTTTAATGCGATTAGATATAAACATTCTTATCTTTACTTTATAAGTATGCATTATTATAAAGTCATTCATATAAATACGTATTCATAACTTTTGCTTTTCTTTCATCTTTCTTTTCTTTATTTTTGTGATTACATATATATATATATATGCATTCACCCTTTTCTTTTCTTTACATTCATGGGTCATACACTTAAGGGTGATCAACCTGTCATTTACTACGTATATCACAAAGATATACGCCCTTGAGCTACCGTCGTAGCCCTTTTACTCGTCCGGTCCTAGAAACCGTCCGCCTTAACTTTAGGTCCGGCCACCCTTCGGCCGTCCGACATAACTTTAGGTCCGGCCACCCTTCGGCCGTCCGACATAACTTTAGGTCCGGCCACCCTTCGGCCGTCCGACATAATCGCCCGTCTTCCATAAGTCATCCGTTTCCCACTTGAACTAATTATACAGCCGAATTATTGACTTAGCGACTTACTCCACCGTAGTGGCCTTTATTTAGTCTACCTTTCTAGACTTACTGTTTCTGGCTGCATAATGGTCAAGTGGTCGTCCGTCTACCGTAGTAGCCGTTAGCTTCGTTTCCGTCCATAACGTATACTTACATTCATAACATGCAATATAAATAATTATAAAGCAAGATTTCGTTTATTTACGTTATGCCATTCTTTCCTTCATTCTTTGTAAACATACGTTTCGTTCTTTGTTCATAATTCATTCTCTTATATATACAAAATATATATTAATACATCACGTATGATCACATTAGCATTCATATCATTTATTCATTTAGTGTATACATTTCAGCCCCAAAACATTTAATAAGGTTTGCACATAACATAGAAGGGGGCACATAGAACTCACCTGATGAGCTACTCTAGGTTGTCCTAAACAAGGGTTCAACAGCTTCACTTCCGATCTGGATTAGGTAGTTAAATACACATTAGACCCAACCCCGACTCTAATGGTTTAATCATTCTAACTTACTGACTTTTACTTAACCAACCTGCTGCCTGCTGCCTGCTGCCTGCTGCCTGCTGTCTGCTGCCTGCTGCCTGCGCACTTAGTAAGTGCGCAGGGACTTGCTCATGCGCACTTGGCAAGTGCGCAGGAGTCTTCCTCCTGCGTACTTGGTAAGTACGCAGGGACTTCCTCCTACGTACTTGGTAAGTACGCAGGGACTTCCTTCCTGCGCACTTGGTAAGTACGCAGTACCTGGTTCTTGGACCAAAAATCCGAAGTTCTTGCATGCAAACCCGATCATGTCAATCTTACAATTTTCTTTGATCAAAAAGTGCGGTTTTCATTCTAGATGCTATTTCTAAGCTTATTATCAAGTTTCATCCGTAAAAACATCATCTATTTAGCTAAAACTCGAAAAACCCCAACATGAACAAAAACTCAGATTATGGTTGAATCATTACCTGGATTGAAGTTCTGATTCGGAGGTTTTGCTCACGAGCTCAGTTGTAACGTGCTCCTATAATCTCGTGACGATCCGTCAACTTTCTCTCTCTAGACCCGAGCTCCCTTTCTCTCTCTAAGGTGGTGAAAATGAAGGTGAAATGAGCTTGTGGGCTGCCTTGCCCCTTTTATACCTGGGCTTCCCTCGGCCCGTTGGAGCCGAGCCCAAGCCCATCCGTTCTTATTTCGTTTTATAACGTTTAAATCTCCATCGTATTATTATTTACTTATTTACTATTTTCGGGATGTTACAAAAAACAACATAGATAACTATCTATAAACAACCAACATACAGATTCTAAGATTAGCAAAACAAATCATACGATTCAATACCCAAAAAACGTCATTACAAGTGCATATTCATCTAAACCTAGGTAGCTAATGAAACTAGCCACTCATTTCAGTCATAAACGATACAAAACAAAGTTTAAACATTGTTGGAATCGAAAACAAGAACTGAGATAAGCAATGGGATGAAAAACAAATGTTCACAAACCAAAACAGCTTCAATATTTCTTGATTCCTATGATCCAGAGGCTCCAAAACGTGTTCTCCGGTGCTCCTTGGTCGTCTTCTGCCGCAAACGAACGATAGATCCGAATGACACTCATTAAAACTCTTTAAAACGGTTGATTAGGGCTTTCTGGCCCATCAAAACGGTTGCGGACCGCTACAACAAGCCTTAACGATCCGCTAAGGGCTTAGGTCAGTAGGAAAGACACGTGGGCCTGGCTCCGCAATGATTATGCTCCAAACATGCGTGGAGAACCGCTACGCTCCAATCTGGCGGTCCGCTACGGCTTAAATTTCCAGAATTTTATTTTTATTTTCTTCTAACTCTTCCGGGCTCTTTCGTGTATGAACTTTCTTCCATAAACACTTCAAATTCTCGTGCAAGCCTGAATATTCAACATAAAACCAAATGAGTATCAAAATCTTATGAATTTGCCAACAAAACTAACCCGAATGAGGAGAAATACGTCCGATAAACATGTGTGTTTTATAACACATCAAACATTCTCACACTTAAAGTTTTCTTGTCCCTGAGCAAATCCCAAAGCACTATATCCAACTCAATATTCACACAAATACAAAAACTTCAAGCTAAAGTCAAAAACAGGCCACGAAATCCAATAACAACGAATGACTCCCTTCGTTTTACAACGTTCAATAGATTTACAATTCAACCAGTCTAGATGGAACCTAACTTTTTTTAAAAATGGGCATACCAATTCAAGATTCGCTTTCTTTCAAGCTCTAACGGTGCATAACTCGTACCCCTCACAAGAGGTCTCTCCTCTTGATTTATTTATGTGACTAGCAAAAGATGTGCCATTTCCTATTCTAACTCTCAGACCTTCCAATGAATTGTCTAAGTCATATGCTTGAGAATCAATCAAATCTACACCCGAATGTGAAGACAAACACACATATCAATAAGGTCTTTAGCAGGGTTGTAATGTCAGGCTAGGGTTTAGGGTATGGATAAGGAATTTTAAGTGGCTAAGGTGAAACCGGTCCGGACTAAAAATACTAAGATTATAAAAACAAACAAACTAAACAAAACTATGTTGAATTGTGAGGATATTTGAAACTCACACTTATTCCATGGAATGCTCTATTTTTATGATTTTCTAATCAATTTTTTTTTTTCAATATACTCTTTTTTTTTCTTTTTCACCAACTTATTCTTATCATTTTTTCTTTGTTTATTTTTCTTGCTACTTAACTGCACAAACTATTGCTTTCTACTACTAACTACACATACTAAATCAATCTGAACCAGTAACACGGGGTTAAAAAGTAAAAGGCTACGAAGGCTAAGGGTGTATTAATTGGGTTTAAGAAACGAAAGGGAATAAGGCTCAAAGGGGCTAACTAGGGGTTAATGTTCAGGTAAGGATAAACAAAAGAAAAGGCTAAACAAAAAGGGCTTAATCCTAATGTCTTAGATCATTTTTGTGTGTTGTCTAAACCTAAGGTCTCGACATGTATCAAGATAATCAAGTTCTAACCACACAAATCATGCAGGTAATACACACATAAACAAAACAGTGAATATATATAAAGTCAAAGGCTCATAAATCTCACTGAAACTGTGTGGAATCAGGTTGCCGGGACACGTTATGCACAATTATCACCGTCTAGTCTGATATACTTTCCTAGGAATCCAAAATGATTTTATTACTGAAAAACCGGCTAATTGAATCTATTTAATCTTGAATACTTGCAGAATATCACGTTAGGAAAACGTAAACCCACACCCGACCTGGTTAAAGATCTTGGTTTACATCGAACAAAAACAGGTCTTTTGTGTGCCCGGATATAAAAATAGTACGTGAAACTCTCAGGACTTGCAAAAACAAACAATATTTTTCTATATTTATTTTTAAAAAATTTTCAACTTTTTTCATATTTTTGCATTTTATTTTTTTTTTGTATTTTTATTCGTATTT
Source organism: Smallanthus sonchifolius (assembly GCA_023525975.1). Taxonomy (NCBI): domain Eukaryota; kingdom Viridiplantae; phylum Streptophyta; class Magnoliopsida; order Asterales; family Asteraceae; genus Smallanthus; species Smallanthus sonchifolius. Next base: position 20,877,959 of record CM042033.1, read on the forward strand.
TTATTTTTTTTTCTTAGCTAAATCTAACTAAATACCCCCCATCCTAACACTTGAAACTCGCATTGTCCTTAATGTGTTAGGAAGAAAGATAGAAATAAACTAAAAAGAAATAAGAACAAAAATAAAATAAAGCAGAAATAAAAAACGAACTACCCTGGTTATGATGGTACCCAGATGTGTGTGGAATATATAGACTGTCAAGGTCACCAGGTCACCGCCGGTTGTCGTTCTGTAAACAATACTACACAACCAAGCCTCAAATATTCAACATGATAAAGACATACATAAACTGAAATACATAACGCTAATTTAAAGAATACAAGGAAATGAAACTAAACAACAACCTACCGTTCACCAGACCGTACTTGAATACATATACAAATACAAAGATAAATACAAATACAAGTACAATGATGATTCTACAAAATACATATAAAAGAAAAGTACAAAGTTAGGAATCACTTACAAGAGCCCCGCCGGTATGCTAGCTCCTCGGCCTATGGTGGTGGTGGTTGGGCAGGGGGAATGCGGAAATGTTCAATGATGTGTTGCAGTCTACCCCTGCCTCTCCAACATCTGGCCCTACCAGTCCATAATATGCCTGTCTCGGGCCAGGGTCTGCCCGTGTCGGTCCAGGGTCTCTCGCTGACCCACCAGCTCGGCGTAAATCATGTTGAGTGTTACAGGTGGCTCACCCTCTGGACAGGGCCTCGCCCTCGGACGTGGTTGGCACTGTGGTGCTACGCCAATAGAAACCACGTCCTCGGGACCTAACTCGAATAGCGGAGTTGCAAGCTGCAATGGTCTGGTAGGAACAAACCTCTGCTCACCCTCGTATAGGCAAATGGCCATCTGCTGCATGTCCTCATATCGAAATCTGGCAGCCACGGGCCCCGCTGTAAGTGTAGTAGGGGGATGGTCGGTGAAAAGGTCAAGACCCCTCACGAGTCTGGCCACTTATACCCCATGACATAACCGAGACAAGTCACCCCGGCCCGGTGCCCTAGCAAGTGAGGACAGCAAAATAGTGGCTAGATTGGTTGGCCGCCTCTCCACCAGATAATAAAGGATGAGAAGGTCCTACTGGGTGACCTTCTCGATCGCTATGAAACAATCCATAAACATGCAGGTGATGATCTGATGGAGGAAAAGGAAAACTGGGTCGCGAATGTGTGACACCAGTATGCTCGGGTTGAATACCACGTTGGCCATAGTGATCCACCAGCTGTGAAGCTGGTCAGCTGTCACTCTAGGTGTCTCTGCATCCATGAAGATGCCTCTGATGCTCTCGGTGAAGATCGGCTAGGATGTCTCAGCCTTTGTATTTAACCCAACGCGGACAGCGAACCGCGGGATACTCATGTGGTGCTGGCGAGAACTGGATGGCGTGGTCGTCATTGAAGCAACAACTGACCAAGCAAAACGTGGAGAAGAACTCCAACGTCAGCTCCTCGAACTGATGGCCCTGCGCGTCGATCACGCGCCTCCACTTCTCGGGCACCATCTCCTCTAACCTCTGTCGTGCTCCAAGTGGCTGCATCAAATCCCAGTTGATGGTGCATGGCTAGTGATGCTAGATTTGAATGATCCACTGCAAGCGATCATGCTCGTCCGATCTAGGCATGAACAAGAGTAGTGTATGTCCACTATGCCAAAACAGACCTACAGCCACACTTTTTCATTAACCGCTCTGCCTCACTGTCGATTAAATGTGTGACTAAAGGTCATTAATCAGATTTCAAAACCTTTTAGCCTACTTTTAGCCACACATTTTATTTATTCATGTGACCATTGTATAAGAGTTCAAAACAATTAGCTACACATTAAGAAAAAACTATGACATTTAGTAGCCACAGTAGAAAAGTGTGGCCAAATGTGATCTACGGCTACAGTATTTGTTTCATGTGACCAAAAACACATCATTTCGAAACATTTAGAATCACTTTAAGAAAATACTGTGACATTTAGTAGCCACACTAGAAAAGTGTGGCCAAATGTCACCAACTTCCATATTGGTATTTGTTTGAATTTATGTGTGGCTAAAAGTGATAAATGGTCACGGTAAAATGTTTTACGTGTGGCTAAAAGTAATAAATGGAAACGGTTAAAGTTTTTATGTGTGGATAAAGGTAATAAATGATCATTTCCACTTCTCCCCGCCAATTGAATCAGAATACTAAAAGTCGGACACATTACGATAAATCACACTAGCAGCTACTTCGATCCCCAAAAAACCTAAACAAGCTTTCATCTTCCTTCGTCAAACTTATGGCATGGACAATATGATCAGTTGATGCTCCTGTAGCTGACTATGACGTGATGTACGGTGGTGAGTACATGATCGACATATATATTCTCTTATTTAAAATTTCAACAATTTGGGTTTTTTTAAGATAATGTGTAAAACGTTATTTTGAAATTTTAGGCGAAAATCGGACTAGGTTGTTCTCTTTTAAAATCCATCACAGGGGCATGCTTACCCCTAGACCCGGCCGAGAGTACTACGTAGGTTGTGTGACCTACCTAGACTACGTCGACATTGACCTATTCACTATGGACCAGTTTGTCGAAATGCTCTCCGCCGTTGGGTGTTCATCAATTGACAGGTACTCCATTAGCTACATGATCCCAGAAATGACGTTGGAATATGGATTGGTTCCATTGTATAACGAATAGGATACAAGGGCTTTGGCCCTTCACGTGAAGGAGTTTGATGAAATATCCTTATACATGGAGATGATGGAGGAGTCCATCTTGTATACTTCTGATTGTCTGTTTAATGTGAGGAACCAGCATCTGGTGATGGGAACCCATGTTCTACAAGTGATGATGAGACCCCATGGTCTAGCAGCCACCATGCCAAAACTGATGAGGATTTGATTTCGGATGCTAGGTCGTGATATGTTGATGTGGTTCATGAAAACATTATATATATTTATGTGTGTATATATATATATATATATATATATATATATATATATATATATATTTGCCATTTAAATGGCAATCTTTTGGTAATATAAATATTTGGTTGATGTTTGTGTTGTTGGTTGATGTCTATATAAATAATAATGATTGTATTCAATTGTGTATTTAGTTGATGTGTGTATTGCCATATATGTTTCAGTTAGGCAATATGCACTTTGTCAGGGTTTATCCATCATTTGGATAATGAGAAGTTGTTGCAATTGAATTGAAGTTGTCTTTTTGGTGCTTGTTTTTGGTCACATGTTATGTTACTAATTTTAGATGGTTGTTTGTAAGGACCTAAACCCGGGAGGCCTCACAGTTGCCCATATCCTGAAATCCAAATACATAACAGTTGACCATATATTGACCATTTACCATATACTGACCAATATTTCACCATTTGCAATTGGTCTACAATTGTAGCAATTGATAACAGTTGACCATTTGACCATTTTAATTTCAAATAGACACAATTGCTGGTTTTGGGAGAACAACCTCACCAGCAGTTTCCCTCACCAGGTCTTCTATAAATCAAACTAATATAAATCAAACCAAAGACATAACAGTTGCACAGTTGACCATATACTGAAATCCAATGACATAACAGTTGACCATGTGACCATATACTGACCACTTGACCATTTACCATCTACTGACCAATATTTGATCATTTGCAAAGATAAATCAAACATATATATAAAAAAACATCAGTTCTTGTACATATAAGTTATGATCTAGCTAGCTCCAGCCACTTGTCCATCCTCAGAGATTCATACATGATGATCTTCACATCTGCAGCAACTTGATCAAGAGCTAGTTCTTTTTGGTTTTTTATCCTGCAAAGTATGATCTAGCTGCAGCTGAGATTTGGTTTGCAGTTGGAGGCTCAGTTAGATTCAACAAGGTTCTTATTGGTAGAGCTTCATCATTTTAGACTGGCTTGGGTGGCACCTTTTCAGGAAACTTCTTCCTTAGTTCTTCCAAATACTTGTAGTTTTCAAAAGTTTTAATTTCATTCCATCTTTTAATTATAGCAGGTTGATCCATCTTTGCTTGTATCATTTCATCCTTCATTCTCTTCATTTTGAGTGCCTTATCAACACTAGTATTTGTTCTACATGCTTTCCAATTTGGTGGTGTTTGTGCACTAGAAGGGTGTTCCATCATTTTACTAATCCTCGTGATTTCCCTTTCTAATGCTTTTATGGTCCACTCTAGATACTGACCTCTTTTTGTAGTGTACTTCTTGTTCTGCATGATCCAATCAATATATTATTTTTTAATGTTGCACATAGATTGGAATCTATGACTGTTGCATTTGAAAGTTCTTGGTATTTATGAAACGCAATGTCTTCTAGGTCTCTGATGATCAACAATTCCTTTGCTAAGATATGTTGGGTCTCTTTATCAGACATGCCTTTACACTTTACTACAACATAGTCTTGAATTTGTTTTTCTTTTATGATAACGTATTCCTCCATATTCTTTTGTATTGTATCAGAAGTCATGATGTTTGCCAATGAGGGAAACACTAATTGTCCAAAAGAAGGTGGGTCAAAGAATTGCAAAACTTCTTGATTTAAGTTCATGATGGGCAGTGATGTTGGTTGAGGTTGTGTAGTTGCTAGTGGCAATTTTGTTGGTGCATTTGGAGTAGCCTCATCTTCTTCACTTTCATGTACCACCATCTTCCTTCTTTTAGGGGTATTTTTTGAATTTTCTGGAAAAGTTGTTGAACTTGAAACTGTTGTTGGCACTAAAGCTGGTGCAACAGTGGTTGTACTCTGGGTTGTAGTCTCAGTCATTTATGTATCTTTTGAAGGTTCAACTACTGGAAAAAGTGGTTTTGTTGCAACAGCACTTGTAGCAGTAGTTTCAGGAGTGGGCCTTTTAACTCCAGTTGTTTGTGGTGGTGTAGATTTTGGGTTTACTGCTAGACAAGTTGATTCAGATTTGTTTAATGCTTCATCTGCATGTTCAGGAGCAGGCCTTACAACTTGTTTTCTTACAGATCTTGCATGAATCTTTGTTCCTGTACCTGGAGTATTTGATGAATCTTGATTCCCTTTTTCAACATGTTCTTCAATTCTCTGTCTAACAACTACTGCAGATTTTGCCTCTCTATTTTTTCTTAACCTTTCCCTTTCTTTTGCAGCTTCTTGTGCTTTCTCTGCTTCAGAATAGTCTGCTTTCTTGTCTTGTTTCTTGTGCTTTTAGGCATCATCGTCTGGTAACTTAGGAGGAGGTGGTGTAACACCAGTTAATTGTTCTAACTGTGTTATTATTACACTTACATCTGCATGTGTGTCCTTGTATCTTGCATCAACATAATTTCTCATAGCCTCCCTGTGTAATTTCAGAGAATTATCTAGTGCCCTCTAATTGTCTTTTAGGAGTGGCTGGAAGGCTTTCCATATGATTGGAGTCAATTCTTCAGGAGTTGGAAGCTTGATTTGGGAAATCACTTTGTTTATTAAAGACTCAAACTCTTTCTTGATTGAGTCTAACAAAGTTGTGTTTTCTTTACTTGGAGTTTCAGTAGAAGGCTTCTTGGTAAGAGTTTCTTTAATTGTTGAGCAAGAAGCCTCTACATTGGGCATTCTCTCCGTCAATTCCCTATATCTTAATCCAACACCTAAGTTAATAGGATCAGTTGGATTCCCACTTGAAGTGGTTGTATCTGTATATGTGACATAAACATGTTCAATGTCAATGGGTGCAGATGCCCCTTTGTATTTGTCATGGGGACTTCCAACTGTTGTAGAGTGAACTATTATGGACTCAATAGTTGTTGCCCTCAAGGGAGTCTTAGCTATGTAACTTGTTAGAACATAGTTTCGTGACAGTCAGTCTTAGTCTTTGTAGGTCCCCGGGTGTCTCGGATCGTTACGTGTGGGTGTGTGACTAGTCGGACCGGGTGCGGAATACCCATGACTAGGTGGAGAATCAAACTACACAAAGTAAACCGACAACAGAATCACTTTAAAACTTCGTCTATTATAAACTTGAACGGTTACAGAGAGAGTGCAAATGTCTGCATACTTACATTCTGTCAACCTATTCTATTTATATAAGACCTGATCTTTGCGCACTTAACAAGTGCGCAGGGCAAATTACTCATGCGTACTTAGCAAGTACGTAGAGTATTCTTGCGTACTTGCTAAGTACGCAGGAACTAATTCCTGCGCACATACTAAGTGCGCAAAACACTTAGAGAATTAAGCAACAATCAACATGCATTAGTAAATACAACTCGATAACTAATACATACAAATGCTTACAAACAAATACAAATACATACAAAGAAATACAATAAACTAAGACACTATCCAGAGTGTTTATCACATAAAAGTGCTTCAACAAACTCCCCCTTGACAACAGCTCTGGATCGTCTTCGGTCTTCACAGCTCTGTATCTTTAGCTTCCATCTTCTTCTTGTAGTCAAGGCAAAACTTGATCACCTTGTCGTATTTAGAAGCAAGGAACTTTGTACATTCGTCTGTATGCATGCAATACCTGTCAGCTAGTGCCTCTAGATGTTTCACAGAGATGTTTATGAAGCAGACTTCATCAAATACTTTTATCAGTTCCCTTGGCACTAAGCTTCCACTATCTTACCACACCTTTCCTATCACCACTGCCTCATCTTCGTGTTGCTCATCAGAATGCTCACTTAGTTCTGGCTCTGAATCATGACTAAACCATCTCCAATCAGCTGGTGCCACATACGCTTCATTAATCAGGTGGCCAAAGAGTGCGGTGTGCTCAGGGGTAGGTTCTACACTGCCTGGCTTTAGGAATTGGGCAAACACTCTCTTGTCCACCCGTTTTACTTGCAGTCTCTCCCCAACAGCATGTAGATTTGCCAACGCATCATTGATTAGAAGTTGCACAAATCTTGGGTACAACGGGAATCTAAACCTCTCAGTTGTATTGATCTGATCATTTAAGGCCTTGAAGATGTATCTTGAGAAGTTATAACCCCCGTTGAGAGACAAGACAACCATGGCTGCTGCAAGATCATGGCCCATAGCATCCTTCCCCGCCTTCCTGGAAGAGATGCACATGATCATCACGTGGGCAAAGTACCTCCACTGATCGAGCACCCACATTTTCTTGTAGGAAGAGTAATCTCGCACACCAACGCATCCCATACGCTGCCTCCAACAGCCATCCACAAAGTAATCTGGATAGGCAGTTGGGTCGGTGGCGAGATCCCTGAATTGTAAGACCCGTCTAATTGTGTCCTCCGAAACAGCAATGTCATGACCCGCCACAGTAGCCCGAATGACATTAGGGGTTACCGTGTAATCATGATCTGCTTTATTCCAGAACTGCTCCAGGTACGGTCTTGAGACTATTGGATCTACTGATATAGCATAGCTGATCTTTGAACGATTCAAAAAATCAACTATCTCTCGGTATTGTAGAGCAGCACCCTTCCATTCTGGTTCTGTATGTGCAAGGAGATTGAACTCACAGGTAAAGGCACGAGTCATCACTGCAAAAACACACAATAAACATAATAAGAACAAGAAGATTCATCGGAATTGAAAACACATGACCAAGTATAGCAGTTACACACTGAACTTAATTTCAGACTTAGAAAAATTTCACAAGTGTTCTTCCTGCGTACTTAGCAAGTACGCAGGGATTTCTTCTTGCGTACTTAACAAGTACGCATGAATTACTTCTTGCGTACTTGTTAAGTGCGCAAGAGCTTGCACTTAGCCAAATTTTCAAAAATCCAAGATTGAACAGAGGAATGACATTGACGTGGATTAGGGTCCCACAAGGTCTAAAATCATGATTATAACCTATGGAACCAATATCAACATCAATGATCCGCTAAACTAGTCATTTTTTGACCTAGCCTTGGTCCGACTGAAATCGACGGTCAATCAAGGGGTCAAAGACAAAATCAAGAAATGTTGTGGACGATTAAGTAATGAATAAGGTTCGATTGTTGACTCTAAACATGTATTGATCACAATGTGTTACAAAAACAACCAAAATTTGTCCAAAATCAAGATTCAAAGCCCTAGTTTTTTTTTAAATACATGAATCGGTCCGAAACTCCAGATTTATTGGATGAAAAGGTCCTTGATTCTCACCAAATGATAGTAAGATGATGTTGAGACTAGAATTGGGATGAAAAACCGGTTAGGAACACTCGAAATTTTTGAGTAAAAATTGAGCAGAGGATATTCAACAGTCGTTCGAATTTTGAATGAGATAAACCAAAAAAAAAATTCTAAGTCATGTATATATACCCAACACATTATGGTCTTGCGTACTTGCTAAGTACGCAGGACTTAACTCCTGCGTACTTACTAAGTACGCATGACTTAAGTCTTGCGTACTTGTTAAGTACGCAGGGTTTACCTCATGCGCACTTATCAAGTACGCAGAGACCCTTGTGTGCTCAAACTTTCAACTCAAATTATGAAGATTTCAAGTCAAATAACGAACAAGATAAAAGCATTCAATCAAGAGGATTCAAAGTCAATTCAAGAAGGTTAAACATAAATATTTTTGGCTTTTCTGATTAAAATTGAACTATACATAAACTTAGAATCTTTTTTATCTTTTCAAGATAGAAATATACAAGTATATACACACACACTATTTTTGCTCAAAGACACGAGTAGAGGATCATATCATGCTAAACTGTAGCAAAAACAATACAAGATAAACGACAAAGAATATGGGATCATGTCATGGATTACAAGTTATTCATACGTAATAAGCACATAAACAAGTAATTCAAGTTGGCAATATTATGATATTTGAAACCATAAGCATCTTTGTATCACGTTCTTGTGTGTTAAGGTATTAATTGTAAGATATACAACGTGTACCCCACTGATATGCTACAGAAATGTAAAATGCACTATCTCAAGGCATCTAAGATTTTCACAAAGATTTTCAAATCTCCAGAATGAAATTACATCGTTTAGCACAGAAAAAATCAAGCAGAATCCATAAGGATTATCTAAAATCATAAGATTCAGAATCGAGTGATTCGGATGTCTTGGTTTGATTGGATTTTCTTCTATGAATATCATATGATGATTCAGGTTAATAGATATGGAGTCTGAGGATTTAGGTAAGGTGATCCAACTTTTATCTGGATTTTATTTCAATGAATCAGGTATGATTCAAGGGTGAATACATGCTCAACGGTTAATGTAAAGACATGTCTTGATTCAATCTCTCATTACATACTTGTGAGTATGGGCAGTGAGATGAACCGCATTAATTGTGCTAATGACATAACCCAAAACTGATCTCTTAAGAAAATATTTGCTAAAATCTTACATCATTTATCTGATAATGATCTTTTTGTATTCTTTTACACACGCACACATGCATACATGGGTTCAAATCACAGTTGTAGTCTAGGTTTAGTTTTCACACTACTAATGATTCAAAGACGCCTACTGCCTACTGACAATTCAAATTACTTGTAAATAAACAGATTAAAAACATAACAATTTAGATAATCAAGTAAGCATGAGGCAATCATTTCCCATATGTACAGCCTATGGCGTTTAGATCATTTCTGATGTACAATCATTTCCTCTTTTCTCAAGTTAACTTTGAAAAAAAATTTTTCATTTTCTATTTTGTTTGAATTTTTTTTTGTAAAATATTTGAAAGTTAAAAGATTATACAGAAAACTTTAAAAGAAATAAAATTTAACTTTCATGAATTGAATTGATTTAAGAAAAACAAGTTTTCACTCTGGATTGAACATTCCAATCAAGTTGACAAGATGCTCAAAACGGAATCGATCAAACGCGTTAGTGAAAAGGTCAGCAAGGTTGTCATCCATGTGAACCTTTACAAGTTCAATAAGATGCTTTTCAGCACAATCACGGATGAAGTGATGGCGAATTTCAATGTGTTTAGTTTTGGAATGTTTCACCGGGTTATTTGTGATGCAAATTGTGGCATTGTTGGCAATGAACAGAGGAGTTCCAGTGAAGTTCAAGCCATAGTCTCTCAATTGCTGCTGAATCCACAATATTTGAGAACAACCGCTAGCTGCAGCAATGTATTCTACTTCACAAGTTGAGACAGAAACCGTTGACTGCTTCTTGCACTGCCAGGAAACCAGTCTGTCTCCCAAGAATTGACATCCACCAGAAGTTGACTTTCTATCAAGGTTACAACCGCCATAGTCTGAATCAGTGTAGGCTTTGAAGTCAAATGATTGCTGCTTAGAGTACCAAAGACCCAATCGGGGTTTCCCTTTCAAGTATCTGAAAATCCTCTTTACAGCTATCATATGGGACTCCTTCGGTTGTGACTGAAACCTTGAGCACAAGCATACAGCAAACATTATATCGGGCCTTGAAGCTGTGAGATACTAAAAGATCTGATCATCCCACGGTACAATTTGCAATCCGCATCCTTTCCATCTTTGTCAGGATGCAGACCATGATTGACGGGGATAGGTGTGCCATAAGTACTGCTATCATTCATCTTGTATTTCGACAAGATGTCCTGCACATACTTTGTTTGATGCAGATAAATGTCATCCTCTCTTTGACTGACTTTTCACCCATGTTACTCATTTCAAACTTGGACTTCATCACCTGTTCGAATTCCCTACACATCTCTTCGTTTGTAGACCCAAAGATAATGTCATCAACGTACACTTGTACAAGAAGAATATCACCTCCTTCTTTCCGTATGAAGAGGGTCAAGTCAATCTGTCCATGGTCGAAACCATTAGACAGTAGATGTTTAGATAATGTCTCATACCATGCCCTAGGTGCTTGATGAAGACCATAAAGTGCTTTGTTGAGCTTATAAACTTTATTGATATTATGAGGATCTTCAAAGTCGGGAGGTTAAGTGACATAGAGCTCTTCATGAACCTTTCCATACAGGAAAGCACTCTTCACATCAAGTTGGTAGACCTTGAAGCCAACAAATGAGGCATAAGCCAGAAACAGTCGAATGGCCTCAAGTCTAGCAACTGGGGCATATACTTCTGTGTAATCCAAGCCTACTTGTTGATAAAAACCCTGAACAACCAACCTTACTTTGTTCTTCACAACAACATGACGATCATCCGTCTTGCATTTGAACACCCATCTGGTGCCAATTAGTTGTACGCCCCTTGGCAAGTCAACCAAATCCCACACATGCAACTTTTGGAATTGAGACAGTTCATCTTGCATTGCCTCAATCCAGCAGTTGTCAGCGAGAGCCTCTTTCACATTCTTCGGCTCTAACTGGTACACGAATGCAGCATGCAGACATGTTTCCATGACACCAGTGTCAAGTATCTCAGAGTAAAGACTAGTGTTCTCAGCAATGGTTCGATGACGAGTTTGAACACCGGCATGAGGATCACCAATAATGTTGTCAATTGGATGATTCTTATCCACTCTCATCTCTGGTACATTCGGTTCCTGAATTTCTGAATCGAGGTTCGTGCTTAACTCCCCCATGTCATGTGTTCCAGAAGAAGAAGATTAAATGTTGATTGGATCAGCTGGAGCTTCATTTCCAACACAAGTGTTAGGATTAGCTTGAGCGTCATTTCCGCCAACATGAACATCTTCACTGTTATCACTGTCATGAGTTCCAGATGCAGATGCAGCATTGGAATAAGGAGTTACAATTGGTACAGTAGCACGTGTTGAGAAACTGGAGTCATCACCGCCACCAAATAATTCACATACATTTGCGGCATCATTTGCAGACTAATCTCGAAGGTTGAAAGATTTGAATAGCGTATCATAATCAAAACCCCAAGCTAGACCAGTTGGTTCTGGTGGAATGCTGTGTTTACTACAATCCACTTCAAACCATTCCTCGACAGTACGAGTTCCTATATTGTACACTCTCTTGCAAGGCGAGTTGGCAACATATCCTAAGAAGATGCCATCCACCGCTTTTGCATGAAACTTAGACTTTCGGTCTTTGTATTGTAGCAATAAGGAAAAGGGACTACCAAAAGGAACTAGATAGTCAAGATTGGGAGGTCGATTATTGATCAACTCATAACAAGTCTTGTTGTGCCTCTTCACAACCAGAACTCTGTTCAAGACGTGACAAGCTGTATTAACTACTTCTGCCTAGAAAGTGACAGGAAGCTTTTCATCTAACAGCATTGTCCTTGCAGTCTCAATCAAGGTTCTGTTCTGCGACTCCATTCTGATGAGGTGTGTACGGGGCACTAAATTCGTGACGGATCCCCTTCTTGAGACAGAAAAGTTCCATCAAATTATTCTTGAATTCAGTTCCGTTGTCACTCCTTATTCTTCTAACCTTTAACTTGCAAAGAGATTCCAAGCTCAGGATCAAGTATTGCAGAATATCAGCAGTTTCGTCCTTCGTACCTAAAAAATGCACCCAAGAAAAATGTGAGAAATCATCAGTTACAACCAGACAGAATGACTTACCTCCAATACTCCTGATACTTATGGGGACAAACAGATCCATATGTAATATCTCCAAAGGGGTATCGATGGAGTTTTGGAGCTTGGGCTTGTGAGACTTCCATTGTTGTTTGCCCTTTTTACAAGGCATACAGTCATCTGCAATGGTAAATCTCAGCTTAGGAACACCGGTTATCAAACCGTTTCAGACAAGATGATTCATTTTTCGGTAAGAAATGTGTCCGAGTTTCCTATGCCACAAGATAGAGTCAAGCTCTGTCGCTTTGATAAGCAAACAGGTAGCAACTGATGAGGTGGTTGTTGCCACGCTCATATCAATCTGATAGGTGTTGTTTGTCCTTGGCGCTCTCATCAGAATCCAGTCTTCAGGAACCTCAAAACCAGGTTTGAGAATCAAGCATTCAGTCTTGTCAAACATCACCGAGTACTCCTTGTCGCACATCTGGGAGACACTCAACAAGTTATGCTTTAGCTGCTCGCAGTAGTTGACATTGTCAAAGCTGACACAACCATTTGAAACCACGCCTTGACACGTGATACTACCGCCTTTCTCTCCAGTAAAGGCCACATAGCCACCTCTAAATGCTTTCACATCTTGAAGCAAGGCCATGTTACCTGTCATGTGCCGGGAGCATCCACTATCTACATACCAACGATTAGAGATAGTACCCTTCGGATGTCCCTACACGAGTCACAAAGAAAATTAATTAGATTTGGAGACCCAAGCCATAGTTGTCTTGGGTCGTCCGTCTTTCTCAAAATAAACAACCTCAATTAATTCACAATCATGACTGTCAAAAATGGATGAATCTTTAGAAGATTTGGAACCATAAGATTGAGAACTTTTGGATTTCTTGTTCCAGGAACTTTTCTTTTTCTTAACTGGAATAGTAGACTTAGATTCAACAGCCATGGATGAAAATTAATTAGATTTAGAGACCCAAGCCATAGTGGTCTTGGGTCGTCCGTCTTTCTCAAAATAAACAACCTCAATTAATTCACAATCATGACTGTCAAAAATGGATGAATCTTTAGAAGATTTGGAACCATAAGATTGAGAACTTTTGGATTTCTTGTTCCAGGAACTTTTCTTTTTCTTAACTGGAATAGTAGACTTAGATTCAACAGCAGCAGGTGAACTAGTGGAAGCTTCACGTGATTGAATTCTACTCAGTTGTTCCAGCTTTCTCAATCCCTTGCTCCTTCTTCCCCTCTGTGGCTTAGAGAGTTTCACCACAGGTTTCTCACCAGTTGGTGTACTACCAGAGGTAGATACACAAGGTTTAGCAGGTAGCTTTCCCCTTATTGAAACAGATGGTTTAGCCTCAGATGTGATCTTTGGCTTTACCATAGGTTTTACTAGTGGTTTCACCACATTTTCTTTTGGACTTTTGGAATGCTTCACTAGTGGTGACTTAGGGATAACAGCCGGTTGTGAAACAATTGGCCGTTTCCCTTGGTTCTTAGCAGGACAGTTCACAAGAATGTGACCAACCATACCATAGTGAAAGCAAGTTCTCTTTTCTTTGTAAGTCCTCCTGTAAGGCTCATAAGATCTGTCATTAGATGACTCAGCCTGATGAGCAGGAGAAGTTGTTTGGTGAACAGTAGTTTGACCCGATACATATTGGTTTTTGGGAACATAATATTTTTGCAATTTTCTTGATAACCAAGCCCGAAATGAGCTGAAAAAGCTTCTTTCTTAACTTGATTAATATTTTTATATCCCCCATAAAGCATTACCTTTAATTTTTCATTTGATTCAATGATATCGGGTTCAGTCAAAATGCATTTATCACAATCAGTGATAATGTTTTTCTTAACCTTTTGTTCACCTAGCAACTCCTCAGAGACTACTCCTTCATGGAAGGTGTTCTCAGACCCATCATCAGAAGTAGTAAAGAACTCTTCATTAGCTGCAGAGTCAGCCTTACTTGAGGAATCATCCTTGTTAGAGGAATCATCCTGACTTGAGGACTCATCAAGGCAAGACAAATCAATGTCAATTAAGCCGTTGACAACATTCCCACTAACTGATGGAGGAATGGCATTAGTACCCAGCCCTAAGCCATTCACTTGCCTCACTACAGACTCGTAGTGTTCCACCACAAATCGAGAATTTTTCAACTTCTCAATATTGCCTTTCAACTGCAAGATTTCATTTTACAGTTTGTTGATCTCATTGTTCCTTTTCTTTAACCCCTTGTACGCAACATCTAAATGAAACTGTTGATCGCTGATTTTAAGTGAATAATCACGTTTTTCTTTCTTTAAAGTTTCAATTGAATCTTTATAACGTTTTTCATTTTCCTTGTAGCTTAACGTTGTAATACGAAGGTGTTCGACTTTGTCTTGAAGCTTAGAGTTTTCAACCTTTAAGCTTAGACATTTGGAACAGGAAATGACAGCAAAAGAATTAGAATCTACCTCATTTGATGAACATGATCCCTCTCCAATAGCCATGAGGGCAACAGCAGTTGTAGACTCCACTTGATCAGCCACAGAAGCTTCCCGTTCCTCAACTTCCATCATCTCAATAATCTCAGCCATAAGACCAACTTGTGTTTGTGCAATGAGGGCATCCTCCAAATTAACACCCCAATCAAAGCTTTCGTCCTGTTGAGCCACCAATGCATTAGACGTTCCACTTTGACTTTGATTGCGGTTGTTCGAGTTGTTTCCTTGGTTGCTTCCCTGGCTTGGTCTTGTGAATCCAGAGGCAGGTGCTTTGTCCTTCTGACATTCACGAGCAAAGTGTCCAAAGTTCAGACACTTGTAGCACTTGGCCTTGGATTTGTCAAAACCAACCTTGGCATTTGAATGCCCGCCAATGAACTTTCGTCCAGTTCTGTTCAGGAAACGCTTGGCTCTCCTCAAGATCATGGCCATATTCCATTGAATATCCATATCCTCCATATCATCCGGATCCACCTGATTGAAGTCTTCTTCTATGGTTTCAGGATCCGTTAGCTTGCCGCCAATGAAGTTCTCATAGGCAAGCATGCATGATGAGAATAAAGCCACATGATCTTCAGCTATCTTGGCTATTGCTGATTGGTTAGCTGAATATGTGGGAGAAGGATTTCTTGAGGGATTCTGGTGATGAGATCCAGAACCAGAACCAGATGTTGCATAGCATGCATGACCACCACAAGCCTTTAACGTTTCTTCCTCATAAGAGTTTCCTGAGAAAAGGGCAATTCCAGATCCCGATGACTTGGTTGTAGAAGACGTCCCATAATACATAGAAGGGTCTTGTATTTGAGGCCTTCCTGAGCTCTCCTTTCTTTTTAGGTTAATATCATGTGCTTGAACCTTTCCAATTGCCTCATCAATTATCATCTCATAAAACTTAGAATTCTCTATCACCAGGGTAATATACATCTCAAATTTGGGTGGCAAAGCATCCATAAATTTCTCAACTAATTCCTCACTTGGATAGATGAGGTCAAAAGCTTTCAACTCAGTCTGGAGATGATAGAATCTGGAGATGAGCTCATCTATGGATTCGTTCTCCAGATATCTGAAGCACTCATACTGCTTCCTGAGAAGATCCCTTTTACTCTTCTTGATGTCACTGTTACCCTCGAATCTCTTCTGTAACGCCTTCAAGAGATCCTTGGAGTTATCGTATCCTCTGAAGCTGTGGAATAACTCCCTGGTCAAGTCCATAGTGATAGATCCATGTGCCTTCTTCTCTCTATCATAAACTTTCTTTTCTTCTTCATCAAGTTTAGAGATAGGCTTGGGAACTTCATCATCAAGGTAAGTATGCTTTCCAGTTTGAATAATCATTTACATTAAGCAACTTTGGGGGTTTCTGTGGGGTTTCAATCTCGTTGTCATAGTTCAGAAGGTTACCGAGGTTCTGAAGATTTGACATGGTGAACACTTAGTCAAATCTCAGAAAAATGAAAGAAAGTTGCGCACTTGTCTCTGGCCTTGCGCACTTAACAAACCTAGTCTTGCGTATTTAGAATTTGCTCTTGTGTACTTGATAAGTACGCATGAGTAAATGGTAAGTACGCAGGAGTAAATGGTAAGTACGCAGGAGATTAAGTAAGTATGCAGCAAATATGGTCTTGCGTACTTAGTAAGTACGCAGCAAGACTGTACTTGTTGCCAAGTAAGGTAAGTACGCAGGTCACTTTTTCACCAACTCTCACCAACTTTTTCCGGACACTGGAAACTCACCGGAGACGGCAGAAATCGATAAATTGACTAAACAAAATGAGCCAAAGGGTCAGAAAAGTGTTTCTAACCAACCTTTGATGCTCAAAACACTCAAATACACAACAAAAGTCATTTTTTGAGTGATTTTTGCTTCTAAATTAGTGCTCAAGAGATACCCCTAATTTATCACAAAAATCAACAAAAACACCCACTTTTGCTTGCAAAAACTCTGTAGGATGTGTAGAAAATACTCATAACACACTCACAACACTCGAAATCAAGAGCAAAGCTCTGATACCACTTGTAGGTCCCCGGGTGTCTCGGATCGTTACGTGTGGGTGTGTGACTAGTCGGACCGGGTGTGGAATACCCGTGATTAGGTGGAGAATCAAACTACACAAAGTAAACTGACAACAGAATCACTTTAAAACTTCGTCTATTATAAACTTGAACGGTTACAGAGAGAGTGCAAATGTCTGTGTACTTACATTCTGTCAACCTATTATATTTATACAAGACCTGATCTCTGCGCACTTAACAAATGCGCAGGGCAAATTGCTCATGCGTACTTAGCAAGTACGCAGAGTATTCTTGCGTACTTGCTAAGTACGCAGGAACTAATTCATGCGCACATACTAAGTGCGCAAAACACTTAGAGAATTAAGCAACAATCAACAAGCATTAGTAAATACAACTCGATAACTAATACATACAAACGCTTACAAACAAAGACAAATACATACAAAGAAATACAATAAACTAAGACACTATCCAGAGTGTTTGTCACACAAAAGTGCTTCAACAAAGTCTTGTATTGGTCATTGTAATATCTTAATAGGGTTCTACTTGTAATCTTGTTTTGGATGTTTTTGAAAAGTGTCTAGCGCACTTAGCAACTACGATAGAGTTTGTTCTAGCATTAAGTACGCTAGTGGTGAGTTCTAGCGCACTTGTATCTACGCTAGAGTTGTATCTAGCGTAGTTACTAAGTGCGCTAGGTCTGAGTTGTGTGTCTATATATAGCTGAACTTGTTCTAGATTTGGAAGCTTTTGTCATTCTATCAAGTTTGTAATCTGGAGACTAGTACTCAGTGAATATAGACACATTTGATATTTACATCTACTGTGTTTGACTTGTCATCTTGTGTTCACAACTAATTCATAGGATTCCGCACTACGTGATTAGTTGATAAGCAATTTGTATGATCTGTGACTGAATAAAGACCTTACATAACTACTGTCCAGATGTGAAACTGTTGTTTCTAAAACTGTAGTAGCTACTACACTTGAGAAATCCTCATGAGATGTACCATCAGTGATTGCATCAATCAACATACGTAAGGGTGAAGTTTGTGGTGGTGGTGACTAGTGAAAAAAGTCACTCCTAGGAGATGGACTTTGAGTATGATGCTCAAGTAATACATCAGCTCTAGATGTGGCTCTGGATTTGTATTTTATCTTCCTAAGGATTTCTGCTATGGGATCCAAATCAGGGATGGGTTCTTCCCTTTGGTTAGCAGGAGCAGTAGGCTCATTTTGTTGTGCTGTCTCATCCTCATCAACCAAAATTTGTTTTGTTGATTCCATCCTTGTAAAAGTTTGTTTTTCAATAGATTTGATGGTAACCAATTTACCCCTTTTGTAAATGTTTTCAGGCAATTCCTTTTTAATATATGCCAAAACAAGTCTAGGGTACATCAAAAATTTGGTTTATGAAGTAGTGTTGGAACACATGTCTTTAAAAATAATTTTTGAAACTTTGAAGCTTTGCCATGTTAAAATGGCATAAGCCATGTATTGAGTATTTAATGGAATTTCATTCCATGACCACTCTTCCCTGAAAAACATACCATAAGTGTATGAAAAAGGAATTTTAAACTTGCAGAACACATACCCTTATCCAAAGTTGTTGAGGTTATTTGACCAAGATAACCTCTCTCAATGAATTCAATATGCATGAGATGTTTTGTAAATTGGTCAACACCGTCAGCATCATCAAGCTCTAGGCTTGTTGTGAGGGTCTCAGGAGTTATTGTAACTTGTTTTGAACCAACGTCTAACATAATCGAAATGATGTTGTGTTTTTCGTCTTTGATAACCCTGGCATTTTTTCAAAACTCTTCAAGAATAGTCAAATAGATAGGTGGGTTAACTTTAAGAGCTTTTTGATAAGGGGAATCGGTTATCAAATCGATCATTTGGTGATATTGTGGATGATCCAACGATATTGTGATATATGCACGGAGGTTGTGAGTAGGTCGAATGGCCATGATCGCGAGTAACTAAGAGAAGAATCGAAGGAAATTTAAACTTCAGTCGAATGTGGGAAAAGGTTTAGAATGATATGAATATGGTTTAATATAGTTTTTGAATAGCCCGAAATATAGGGTTAAAAAGCTAGATGAAACACAACTGCTGGTTAATGTTTTTACATCCACCAATTTGAAATTTTCAGAAGTTTTTTAAAGAAAGAACAATTGTTTGAAATAACAGCTGTTTTATTTTTCGTGTTTTTACAATTTTGATTTTGAAAAAAAAATTTATATATTTTTGGCAAAAGTTTATGAAAAAATTATTACGGAATCATTATTAGTTTTTCTTGTCCCTACACCTCTCCTCAAAACGGGAAATCGGAACGCAAAATCCCGTCCATCAACAATATTATCCACACAATGGTATCCCAATCTCATGTGCCTATACATTTTTATGCTTGGTTTTTGAACCATTCAACAATAACGTCAAATTTTAGTGTGCAAAACATAGTTTGAGCCTTCGAGGGTAACA
The DNA here is from genome assembly GCA_023525975.1 of Smallanthus sonchifolius. Taxonomy (NCBI): domain Eukaryota; kingdom Viridiplantae; phylum Streptophyta; class Magnoliopsida; order Asterales; family Asteraceae; genus Smallanthus; species Smallanthus sonchifolius. The sequence goes on from CM042033.1 coordinate 20,897,308, forward strand.
AACAACATATTCTTTTTCTTGACAAATGTGAATTTGGAATTTATGCCTAGTGTCGATTACAAACCGGCCCCAAACACACCAATACGGGCACACCCCTACAGACTATACCTACTATGGCCTTCTACATGCTCCATTTTCACCTTCAACGTCCTTATGTAAACGGGAGCAATTCTGACCAGAATATCTTCCAACGAATCCAAACCAGCCTTCTCTGCAAAATCCTCTGGAAATTGCTACATAAAAATCAAGAGATAACAATTTCAAAAACGACCATAACTAACAGTAATAAATAGGTATTGGAAACTTACAATTATAAATTGCATAAACTATATAAGCCTAATACCATCATTTATACAAGTTTTGCATGCATAATAATCCCCATATTATGGTACTAAATGAATAATAACCTTACAATTGATACTTAAAACGTTTATAATTTGTATCTGCAGGTTATTCGGTATCTAAAAGATAAACAAAGCTAAATCCTATCAAAAACACCAAGAAATCAAGCTTCTAGAAGGAATATTCCCGAACTTTGACCCCCGAAGAAATCAAAATTGGTCAACAAAAGGCAGCTAAAAGACAAAGCAGGAGAGCGGGAAGGGGGATGCACGGCCGTGCATCCCATTGCACGGTCGTGCAAACCCTTCCTTGCTCCCCAAGGACCCAGTACACTGTCCCCTGTACCCGTTTTGATTCGCGAGGCCTTTGCACAACCGTGCAACCCATTGCATGGCCGTGCAATGCACATTTTGATCCCTATAAATAAATGGCTTAGGTTCTTGGTTCCAGACACCACACCAGACCTAAAGACACTATCCAAAGAGAGTATTTAGTAGTTTAGAGTAGAGAGTAAAGAGTAGAGAGGCTCCTCCTCCTTGTTCCACAATAGGGGAGTCTACGAAACTCAGCGTTACGCTAGTTAGTATGGCCATTCGTGGCTAAACTCTTTGTATTGCTAGGGTGAATACGAAGTTTGGTGCATGTTAATGTTTGACGTATTAATCTAGTGGTATGTTTATGTCTTTAATTATTCGTTCTTAAAACAACTGTGGTGGGTTTTTTATTGTTGTCTAAATCTGTCTTTATACTTGTGAGTGTTCTTGATTCTAAAGTGTAAGACCGTAAAACCTTTTTAATCAAACTTTCTTTAATACTTGTACATCTTTATACAAGTAGAGATTGATAAGCCAAGGGTTGGTCATCACTAATAAGAACGTACGTCTTTATACGAACTTGTTATGAGACCAAGAATTGCTGAACTCATGTTGGGAACGGTATGTCTTTATACATGGTCTCATTGTTACATCGCCTCCCGGTGAGCAAAGTATAATCACCTACTTAAAAATAATAATTAAGCATTTAAGTTCGATGTCCTAAACCAGCCTGGAGATAGCATTCAAAGGGTTGAGGGTAACGTTGTCCCTAGCGGGAATCATTACCATTTTATTATTAAAGATTATAATTCGTGAATCAAACATTGTGAGAATGAGGCTCTAGCAGTGTACCGTTCACATGTTCGTAGTAGTCATACCATCGGATTAGTCAACTTAACATTATCACGTACCAAGCGGATTCGAAGACCTAAGCAATACTCTTCGTGACCTGATCATTTCCAAGATATTTACTTTCCTGCTAGTTACATTTCTGTTACACACATCACGCACGTTTTTACTTTTCTGTCATTTACTTTACCGTTATTTACTATTCTGTCATTTACTTTTCTGCTTCACAAGCACACAAAACTCACTCACTAATTAAACCAGCTAAACGATAACAAAAGTTGAGTACTGGAACTCGACCGTGTCCATTGGTTCGATACTTGATTCTTACCTAAACTATATTACGTTGTGATAGGTATACTTGCCCATTGTGTGTGTTTTAAGTTTAAAGTAATTATCATTTTATAAATTTAAAACTTGATCTCGTGAAACCATTCTCTCTAAATATTATTATATAATATTTAACTTATAACACGACACACATCAATCACCATCTTCACCAGCATCATCTTGCTCACTTTCTTCTGCAGAAAAAAATTGGGCTTTACCGCTTGCATTGTAAACCTCAATGTGGAACGCATGAGTATCAACCAAGTTGAACAGCATAGCCCAGCCCACATCTACACCAAGGTCTTTTTTCCATCTTCTGCCATCCACTAGTAAAGGAGAAGAAATGACTTTATTTTTTATCTCCAGCTCCCATGACTTACACCAACCATTGGTTACAACGATTGGACCCACCGGAAAGTTGTTGTTCAGATGAAGGTGCTCGTGACACAAAGTCAAGACCTGAAGGGTTGAAGAGGTTGCAATTAATGTATATATATATATAGCTACATAATTCAAATAAGAAAACTTGTTGACATTATTACATAAAAAGATGAAATTGAATTTGTGACTATCAACAAGAAGCCTGGATTAGCATAGAACGGAAAATCAGCGGTAAATAAAGAAAGACATGTGAACGGGCATACGTTAAAAGAAATGTACATATTGCATTCAAAACCTTTAGCAATAAGCACACTAGCAGAATATATCCGAAACAAATAAAGATAAGAACCTCTACTTTAACATAAAAACAAAATCTTTATAATTACCTGAACCATCATGTTTCAAATTCTTTCTTGGTCTCCCTCTTGCTTTCCCCTTCTCTAGGACGTACTGGGTGGGTGGATACTTTCTAGGTCTACCTCTTTTTCTGTTCTCCACCATGCGTGCTTTCCCCTTCTCTAGGACGTACTGGGCGGGTGGATACTTTCTAGGTCTACCTCTTTTCCTCTTATCCACCATGGGTGCTTTCTGTCACACCCCGGCCGGCGGCGGATTATACGCCGGGGCTGACGCGATTGTTCATAAGCACATGATCATCTATTAACAAGTGATAATATTATTTCATTATAATTAAAACATCTGTTGCAAGTAGAAATGGAAATCAAGGATTTCAAACATAACATAAGTTAAATTCAGTCTTTATTAAGGCTAGGTCCATAGTCCTATGTGATCATGTAGTGTCCTCAACCGGTGCACCTGAAACATGTGAGTAAATGTCAACTACAAGTAGTTGGTGAGTAACATAGGTTTTGACACTAACAAAAGTTAAGTAAAAAGTGTTTATAATTCAATACCGTTCAAAGCGTAACTATGGCATAAATGTGAAAACATACAAAGTTCCAAGCGTACAATTCAATCTGTAGTAAATGGAAAACTTGTAAGTACAATCCCACTGATTGTGTTTTAGAAAAATAGTAATATGGTACACACAAAACCCGTCAAGGTTCGTGTTAACTGGAATCGGATTCCCCTATAAATGATCATGTTAGGTACCTTAGGTCTGGGTAGCAGGTTAATGAATGTACTAGCATGAATACATGTAATGGTCACCAAGCAGTTTAAGACATAAAGCACATAGTAATTTGCATGAGAACAATGGGTATTGAATATGGTAAGTATAGTATGTAAACATGTTCCACCCCGAGTATTTGCAAACAATAGTAAAGAGAAAAGGGGCTATGAAACTCACCTTGAACTGGGTAGTCATGAATGTCTCACAAGTATGTAGTTTGTTGCACACAAGGCCTAGCTAACCACAAGGTCACCCTATGCTTGATGGTATGCGTGTATCAATGGTTTGTATAAAACAAAATAAAATAGAAAGTCCTAATGCGCGGAGGGATTGATGGGGGGTCTCATCTTAATTACATAAGAAAATATTTGTTTGCGCTTCGAATAATATTCGTGTAAATCTTGATAGGTAAGTGGAGCAATAGATTTCGTTTGTTTGTAAATAAATGAATGGACGTACGATTAACTGGTGTCCTTTAGTTTGTATATATAACACATAGTTTCTTCCATTTGAAATTGCATAAATTAATAAATGAAATAAGTAAATATGTAATAGTTATTTGAATAAATGCATGTTCACTGTATTGATAAATAAATAGCATTTTATTTATTTATTTTAATTTGATAATCATGCAAAATAAGGGTTAAAAATATACTGATCTAATTTATTAGCAATTAGACCAAGTTTTGAATTAAAATGCTCTAAGTAATTATCCCATAATTAATTATTATTAATTTGAAGTATGAGATGTGTTTTAAATGTTTTATGCAAAATAAGAGATGAGTTGTATAAAGAATTGTAAAGTTTCTTGACAAGGAAATGAGTTTATAAAATAATCAGGTTTATATGCCCATTATAATTTATAACTCTTGAATTTTAAACACATATTTGTTTAAAATAATTATATTAATTTAACTAGCATTTAATAGGTTTTAATCCTAATAATAATAAGTAAAATGGTTTCCTTGAAAACTTATAAGTTTAAAGGTCAAAGTTTTTATAGTTTTATAAGATGAGTTTTATAAAAATGGGTTTGCGGTTAAAATCGGTTTTATCATTATGTCTGTCACGTTCGAGAACATTTTTATATAGTAGTAGTAAAACAAAACACGCGTATAATAAAGCGCTCGAATACCGTTCACTATACGTTCGTGATACTTAGAGTAATAAAATATTGTTATATACCTATAAGTATGTTTACCTAAAAATATTATTAATCATAATTTCTAAAAATATCCCTGAATTTATTCATAAAAATAATCGTTTTTAAAGAATATATATATATGTACAACCATAAAGTCAAAGTGTAAGGCCCTGTTTGGTAGCCTCTTAATGTCATTAAGAGGCTACCTCTTAATGGTTCAAAGCCTCTTAATGGTTAAGAGGTAACCTTAAGTCTGAATGGTTAAGAGGTAACATCTTAATGGTAAGTCCTCACAAGTTACATGGCCCCTTACCTCTTAATCATTAAGAGGCTTTGAACCATTAAGAGGTAGCCTCTTAATGACCATAAGATGCTACCAAACAGCCCCTAAGTGTTTTAGCCTTTATAAGAGTTATTTATGCAAGTGGTTGTATATTCATCTATATATATATGTATGTGTGTGTTGAAAAAGACAAGAAGCAAAAAAAAATAGTAAAAAAAAAAATGGGGTCTAACAGGTTTGAACCCGTGACCTTAGACGAAAAAGCGATGTGCTTTAACCATTCGGAGTGGGCATCAAGCATTGAAAGATTGCAGACGCAATGAATTTTTTAATACGAAGGTTCCGAGATCCCTTCTTCCCCATCTATCCAAAACGCAAACCCTAATCCCCAAATTGGACCCGAATTCGCTACTGGATCAAAGGGCTTTCGGAATGGGGAGTTAAATCGAGCATGAGGGGTTTGATTTTACCTGGAATTGATCCTTAATTCTTCAAAACCGATACTGCTCGTGCTTGACTTGCTGTCGCGACGGTGAGGGGGAAGAGGAATGCTTTGAGTGATCTTTTCCATTGGAACACGTTTTGCATTGGTTGGGTGAGTATTAGATGGGTGTCGCGAACTTGTTAGGCTAGATTATACGTTTCAATTCCATCCAGATTACAAGTATCGATCCGGTTTATGGCTTAGGACGGTTTCGGGATGTTTGAGTTCTAATCATTGAATGCAGAGTAAATTGGATCATAATTCACGTTTGAAACCGTCGCATAACTGTTTGTGCACGATCCCTGGAGTTATAACGCACCAATTAGATGATTTGGGGATCGATTGAGATAGGATCTTGTCCCTGTTGACTTTTGAAAGTCAAGGATGAAGAAATTATCTTCTGTTGACTTTCTCCTGGTCAATATCGAATAAGGGGGGGTGTCCAGATTTTACAAAGTGGCCCCTCAAGATTTATGGATTTATTATTTCATGCCTAAACTTAGTTTTAAATGAAATTGAAGTTTCGGAAATTGCATTATGCACCCTGAACCTTTATAAGGTATAAAACCCTAAACTTTAAAAAAAAAGGAAATAGATTTTAATATTATAAGTAATGATTCAAATATAAAATATGATTTATAAAATAGGAATAATTTTATTTCTATTAAGGATCATTTTCTTGGAGATAATATTTATAAATCCTAATTTTAATTATGGATATTAGTCCATATAAATTTACACCAATTCATATAAGTATATATGTATATAGGAATGAGGCTACAAGAATTAAAAATCCAATGGTTACATTCATATACATTTAATGTAATAAAATGTTTACTTATATACCTATGTAAATATATACCTACCCGTGTTATACATAAAATAAAGAAATAATATGTAATACAAGGTTAAAAGATATCGAATTGATATATGTTAAAAATAATAGTTAATGTGGCATAATATGTTAGGCAGGCACAGGGTTTAAGTGTAGTGTTATTATTGTATGAGATAATAAATAAATAATAGAAAAGAAAAAAAATATGGTCGGAAAGTCATGGATGTTACACTTTCCCCTTCTCTAGGACGTACTGGCTGGGTGGATACAATCTGGGTCTACCTCTTTTTCTCTTCTCCACCATGGGTGCTTTCCCCTTCTCTTGGACGTACTGGGTGGGTGGATCCTGCTCACTCTTCATTCTTAACTTTCCACAATCATAACCCAACAAAATTACAACTAGATTAGTATACCGAAAAAGGAAATTAACCAAAGTAGTAATATTTCTAACAAAATTATATAATTCTGCATACGCTTAATTACACTCATGGATGCCTATCATACGATCGACCACAATAGTATTGTCATTTGCAACAAGTAGTTCACTCTCACCAACGACACTTTTTTTTTGTCTTGGGTGAGGTTTAAACCCACAACCTCTTGGTTGTGGACTCCCCTCTTACCCCCACCCCACCCCCACCCCATTCGGTTGATATACATTAAGCTCATAACAAAAGTAAACCATCGACACAAACCCGCCAAGGCCCCTAAATTAAAGAAATCATACAGAAAAACCTAAATAAATCAGTTGAAAACAAGCAACGAACATCACACCTAACCTAGCTAGAGCAACGGTATCGCATTGTTATGATCAATAATACAAATGCTTTACATCCGATCGAACACAAACGGATTACCTTGGAAGACGGGAAGACGTTCCGGAAGTCGCCGTATAGCTACAGGGGAGAGATTCAGAGAAGAGATGATCAGAATTAATTATGATGAGGTTTACAAAACCATATATAAACCCACTTAACACACAACACATGTAAAAATAGTTTAAAATAATAATTTAGAGATCATACCTATAGTTTTAAAAAAAATTAAAATCTTTAAATTTTGATTTGTAATTAAATAAAAATTTTAGAGATCATACCGGCCTGTAGTTTAAAAAATATATATAAATTAAAAAACTTAAAATGTATGATTTATAATTAATTAAATAAACAATTTAAAGATCATACCTTTAGTTGTTGTTGATGATGATAACCCATATGATCGATGTTGATAACCTGTATGATGATGATGTTGATGATGATAATAACCCATATGATGATGATGATCGGTCAAAACCCATATATATGATGATGGTGTTGATATATAACCCATATGATGGTGATAATGATAACCCATGATGCATGCATGATGATTATGATGATAATCTGTATGATGATGATGGTCATGATTAAGATGATAATCTGTATGATGATGATGATGATGATGATGATGATGATGATGATGATGATGGTTATGATGGTATTGATGATAATGATAACTCATATGACATGGTGATGGTGATGATGATGATGATAACCCATATATAATGATGATGATGACCTATATGATGATAACCCGTATTATGATGATGAATATTATGATTATTATTTTAACCTATTTGATGGTGATGATATAATGATGTTGCCGATATGATGATTATAATGATGATGATGACGTTGATTTTGATGATGATGATGATGATAATGATAAACCATATAATGATCATGATAAGCCTTGTAAGATGATGATAATGATAAACCATATGATGATCATGATGGCTCATAAGCCTTGTAAGGCTCATAACCCATGCCACCCATGTCTCACAACCAATAACCCACAACCAGTGTCACCCCTATAAGGCTTATGGGTCAAATGGGCCATGGGTCATGGGTGATATGGGTTATATATGGGCCTTATGGCATTATAACCCATGACAATTGATGTTGATGATGGTGTAATGATTACAAACCACATGATGATCATGATGGCTCATAAGCCTTGTAAGGCTCATAACCCATGCCAACCATGTCTCACAACCAATAACCCAAAAACAGTGTCACCCCTATAAGGCTTATAGGTCAAATGGGCCATGGGGCATGGGTGATATGGGTTATACATGGGCCTTATGGCATTATAACCCATGACAACTGATGTTGATGATGGTGATAATGATTATAAACCATATGATGATCATGATGGCTCATAAGCCTTATAAGGCTCATAACATGTCACATCTTGACACACAACTAATAACCCACAACAGTGTGACCCTATAAGGCTTATGGGTCAAATAGGCCATGGATCAAGGGTGATATGGGTTATGGCCCTTATGGCATTATAATCCATGAAGTGAAAACCCTTGTAATGCCATAACCCATATAACCCATTACTCATAACCAATAATCGCAACTAGTGTGACCCCTCTCCATGGGAAAACTATATAGCCGATGCTCAAACTAATTTGATGGACGAGGAGTTGAACAATTTTGTATGATTATACCTTTAGTCAACAACCCAACGACGGACTACGAATTTGTGATGCTAAAAGTAATTTCACTTCAAACCCTCCTACAGTGCCAAACCGTCGTCCTCCACTCTCAAACCGTTCTCCTGTGGCAAACCTCCGTCCGACACAAGAAGTCCCAAGTTGGGCTGAGGGTACAAACTCGACCATGGCGTGGCATCTTTTTTTATTTGTGTAATGTTTTAAGTAGGTTTATTATAAAGTTAATTTTATAAAAATTTCGTACAGTTTAATTAGTTTTTGTTTTTTTCAAATATATTTAGAATCTGTAAATTATTACCCTATATTAAGCATGGTGTACAATATGTAAAGCATGCCACCTTTCAATACACGTGCCAAAAAAAATACCTACTTCACACACATTTTTAATACACGTGTCTTACTTTACACACATTTTCTCCCTCTTTTAAGCCCAGAAAGTGAATTAGGTTTCAAAATTCCCCAAAAATCACATGGCGGGATCTTAAACAAAAAAACAGCGCTAAAATATTGAGAATTCATTTTGTTAATTAGTGCCAAAACTTGTGACCCACCCTCACAACTTCCACCTCCGTCCTCTTACACTGCACTCAAGCTTTACTTTTCGCCAAAACCCTAACCCAAATCCACTCGATTTCAAACCATAACCCTAACCTAAACGAACTCTGGTGGAAGAAAACACAAACTCCGGCAAGGAGTTCTTGGGAAACTCATGGTAATCAGGTATGAGTCAACATCTCATATAATCTCAATATATATTAAGTTAACACAATAAACATTTTTTTTGTCAGATTATGGTTTCTAGCATGAATCTACTTCTTTTAATTATAAACGCATTTTTACAGTTTGGTAACTTAAACTTAAGTTAATGTGGTCCCTCTGAATCTTATTGTGGATCACTAAGGGTATACATGTAGGAAGAAACATAGTATATCTTATAAAGATAAATATTTGTTTATTTGTACAAAAATAGGGATTTATAAAATATTAAGAGGACAGAGAATGTGCCATGATTGTGATATCTGGTTGATTGACCTACAAGCTTTTTTTGTCCATTTTATAAATAATTATTGCTTTCTGATTGAGCTTAGAGATCAGGAGATATAAAAACAATATTATTACACTAAAAATAGATTAAAAATGCTACCTTTAGACTTGTAAATTTCAGAATCTTAACTTGCATACAAATAGAGAAGGCATTTCTTATAGGACAAGTTAATTCATAACCAAATTAGTGACAGTTTTTGGTGGTTGGATTGTTATTATAGAACTTCATATGCCATCTATTCACCATATTAAGACAATAAATTGTCTTGTTTTTTTTTAATTAAATTAGTGAATTTACAATTTACTCCCTTGGTTTTCCTAATAGTATGATTAGATGTTAGGCTAATAAAACATAATACCAACCCAAATAAAAGCTTGTTAGGGGTGGAAGAAAGATACATAAACCGAGAGACAGAGTAACTCAAAATAATAAGCATGTTTAGATGTTAGGCTAAGAAAGATACATAAAGTAATTTTAGATGATATATCTCATATCATCTCAATAGTAAGTAACTCAATACAATAATCATCACACCTAGCTATATTAACATTATATATATATATATATATATGTATATGTTTCTATCTCTAATACTAACAATCTCTATTATATATTGCATGTCATATACGAGCTGGAATGAATCTGCTTGGTCACCTTCTTCGAAGTTTTAGAAGACAAGAGTGCGGTATAAGTCTAATGGTGGAGCAAACAAGAAAAGTGCGCTATAAGTCCAATGGTGTTTTGAAAGTTAAAGCCGATAACTCATAGTGACATCTAATTAGGCTAACAAACTTGATTATATCTATTCATTAATGAGAACTACTGGTGACATCACCCAGATAGTGACATCTAAGTAGGTTGTTTCTCAGCAGTTAGTAAACAGCTGGAATGGACACAACTGCTGGTTTTGGAGGAACTGATGGTGAACAACATCAACAACATTTCTTATAACCAGTAGTTATAGCAAGATGTTCTATGCTTGGAGGGAATCCCCAGTTTGCACTTTGTAGAGTCAAAGTCTTATTCTTTTGTAAAGTGTTGGTCAATGACTGTATTTTTGACAATCAGAATCAGCAGTTCTTTTCAGGATCCAACAATTTACTATAATACATGTTTACTTTGTTAAAAAAACATCTCAATGCATATTCTTTTGACATTTATTTTTGCAGATCGACAGTGAACATTTATCCGGGCTAAAATGGTGTCTAGTGTTACCACATCAAAAGTATTTTACATTTTCATTCCTGTTATCATTTTCCATAACCTAATTAATTGAATTGTAGGTTAATTCTGTGGACAACAATTCAATGGCATGAAAATGAAGCTTATTTCTATGATGTCATGACTAACCTCAAGTTCAACAGAAAGGAAATTGATTTGCTTATTGTCGTTCTGCCAGACAACAATGGCTCTCTTTATGGTATTAAATTTTAACACACTAGATTTGCTTATTATCAGTATACTTCAATCTGTTGTATAAATCTGTGCCAATTCAGTGACATATTATATAATTTATAATAATATATTTTTTATACATAAAAAATACATGTTCATTGACTTTTGACTTTAACTTGATTTCATGTAAGTTTTTTTTTCAATTTGAACCGGCAGACATAACACAACCATATATGACCCAATTAAAGTAAGTAATTTTTTCCCCCAATTGTGACACATTTTATTAATTGTCTGTTGTTTATATCTATTCAGGTAACCTGTGAGACTAGTCTCGAGATTGTTTCTTAATGTTTAACAAAACATGTGTTTAGGATGAGCAAACAGTACAAATGATTGCTATAGAGCATCTTTTGATCAAGTTATAAAGGTGGCATCATTTTTACGAGTATAATTGGCTAAAATACCGAAAGAGCAAGAAGAAGGAAACCAGCAGCCAAGAAATAGTTGTAGTATTTAGGTTAAAAACTTATGTAAACATTTTGGTTTATTATTCTTAAAGTAATTTGGTTTTTAGGTTTTCTCATGCATGTTTACTGCTGTTTTCAATTATTTTACACAAAAAATGAAAATAAAATGGCTAATTACACAAAAATATCCACATAGAACCCTAGTAAATATGTGTGATCAAATGTTAGACAATAGTCACACTTAAAATTACAAAATTTCGTGTGGCTATAAATAACCATTAGCCACACTATAGTTAATTTGTTTTATGTTTGTGTGACGGAATAATAGCAAATGTCGAGGAAAAAAAACTAAATGTGCGGCCAAAGATAAGACAATAGCCACACTTAAAATTACAAAATTTTGTGTGGCTATAAATGACCATTAGCCATACCAAAGTAACTTTGTTTTTTTGCTTGTGTGACGGAATGATACCAAAAATCATGGGAAAAAAAATTATGTGTGACCAAAGTTTAGACAATATCCACACTTATAATTACAAACTTTCGTGTGGCTATAAATAACCATTAGCCACACCATAATCATTTTGTTTTTTTTGTTAGTGTGACTGAATGATAGCAAACGTTATGGGAAAAAATAATGTTTGACCAAAGGTTAGACAATAGCCACACTTAAAATTACAATAATATTTTGTGTGTCAAGTAAAAGATTTTAGCCACTCTTACAATAAATTCATGTGACTATATAATATAAACGGTCACACTTACAGTAAATTCATGTGGCCGTTATTACCATTTAGCCACACTTATTGGTACAAAATGCTTGATCACAACAACCATTTTGCCACAGTTTTATTAAATAAGTGTTGCTAAAACAAACTTTTTAGTAAATTCATGTGGCCGTTGCGACCCGTTAGCCACACTTAAAGTAAAGTCATATGACCGTTGCTACCCTTTAGCCACACTTAATGGATGGAATTCTTGATTTCAGCAAGAAATGTTATACCCTTTAGCCACACTTTTAAGCTGTTACGGCCACTAAAAAGCGTGTGTGGCCGTATGATACCTACGATAACTTGAGCTTTGGTCACATTTGAGCTGGAAAAAGAAATATGACGAAAGGCCTACGGTCACACGTTTTTTGTGTGGTCGTAGGCCATTTTTGACGCAGTGTATTAGCAGCAGAGCTTGACTTCATGGCGTCTGGCATGGGGTTTTGTGATCTATTTTCCATACTCAACATCTTGGTGATAGTACCCTAAATTCAAAACCTTAGCCAGAACAATGTAATATTGTTGTCAATATGGAAACTTCCATCAATACTTGGTGATAGTAAGCAGGTTGATTTTTAATGATTTTAACAGCAACAAAACGGTCAAGTTCTGTCGACTCAACATTTAGCAAGTTGCCCAAATGTCAGCTGCCTGAGCATATCCTTTACGATGTATCCGAAAAACTTATTTGTGCCATTTGCTCTATCGGTTATCCTTGGAATGAATGCAAAGAGAACGACAAAGCATTAGATCCAGCCAAAAGTGATAATAAAACCCTAATAAAGTGGAATCAGATTATCAAGTTTTGTTGATTTGAAGAGCTCAAATAATCAAATATTTGAAAAATGATTTTTAATCAACAAACATCAGGAACCAATTTGAAGAGAAAGCCCTAATTCAATCAACAAACATCAATTTGATGAAGTTATCATATTTTATAAAACGAAACATTTATAGATAATTTCAGAACATGGGTTATGTATGCAATAATTTGTAAACTTCTATAGTAAGTTCTTATTTTTTGGACCTTCATTGCCTTGAGACGATGTAAGTTGTATTATTAATCACAAAATAATCGAATAAATTAAAATTGTTGGATTTTTGCCAAATAATTTGATAACAGTTTTGCTTACCAAACACCACTCCTTCATTTGATCAGCTTCTGTCAATGTTTCATATAGGAAAATGCCTGTCCGCAGATTGTTTTCAAGTCCACGAGGTGCCTTTTGGCGCCACTGCTCAATCTAGTAATTTCTAGTTTTTTCCCATAATTATAAATATTTAACAATTTAATTTATGTTATAAAACTATTATAATAACAACCATTTACTCTCGTTTACCCTTCTCATTTACTCCCTTATAATCTCATTTTTGTTTCATGTTGACTAGTTCATTTTATTGAACGGCGAACATTGAATGTTGTGACGTTGCACCTCCCGTTACATGGGAGAGCCTCGTTCAACTTCGGGCAATATGTTGTCTTGACTGGGCCCACTTGACGTCAGAGTTGGAAAGCATCCAAGAAAAAATCTCACCCAATACGACCCCTTCCGGGCTTGAGAGAGAGCCGAGGCTCGAACCCTGGATCGACGTGGGTAAAACCCAAATGAATCAAACATAAGAGTTAGGCATCATTTACATGACGAAAAAACTACTTCATGTTAACTAGTATGTTAACTCATTGTATATACATGTACCACATCTTATTAAATTTGATGATGATTGATGATGGTTTATTATACGTTATCAGCAATAGCTCTCTAAAAACCTAATTTTTTTTTTAAAAAAACCTCCATCATTGCCATCTCCTCAGTGAGTTGCTGCATCGATCCAAATCCCCCAATCCTATTCTTGGCCGCCATACCCAAAATCCCTAAGTTGTCTACACCGCTCCCGTCCACCGGATCCGTCGCCGTCTACTTTGGTCCGAACGCCGATGAATCGTCATTCCGACGCGGTTTTCTGAATCTGCCGGTGATTCGTCATTCCGGGATATTAACAATGGGGGATATGAAACTGATCTACTTCTTTGTTCGTATCCAGTCTATTTTGTCAAAATTGGGGGCAAGGCTACGAGAACGTGAAGCATATTGGGGATATCGGATCGCAAGCAGCCCAGATGCATCTTTTCTATGACTAATTCCCGATTAGTCCTCTGAAAACTAACCGGAAACCAGGTAAACAAATTGAGACTTTACAAGTAATTTCTTAGGGGGTGTTTGGGATTACTTATTTAACCAACTTATAACTTATTAACTTCTTAGAAAAGGAGATAAGTAATAAGTTTGTTTGGTTTTTCTTACTTCTCATCCTCCTTTTAGTAGTTTCTGAGAAGTAAGAAATTGTGACTTATGACTTATTACCTTTTTGAATAAGTCATAAGGAGTTTCAAATAAGTAATCCCAAACACCCCTAAAAGTTTGTTTGGATAAATCAAAATGAGATAAAAATATAGAAGAAATAAGTAGTTTTTGAAAAGTAAAGTCTCACTTACTTTTCAAAACTACTTATTAACTTTTTAGAAAAGTTAATAAGTAGTTTTGAGAGGGTGTTTGGGATTACTTATTTAAGCTACTTATGACTTTTTCACTAAAAGTAAGAATTTCTTACTTTTGGATTTTGACTTCTCATTCTCACATCTTCCATCTTATTTTGAATTTACCAAACAAACTTATAACTTATTACCTTATTTTAAAAGATAATAAGTAAATAAGTTGTTTTGAAAAGTAATCCCAAACACCCCCTGAAAAGTAATCCCAAACACCCCCTTAAACCATTTTTATTATTGGCATACCTTTTGCGAATCTGATTTGGATAATTGTTGAAACCATTGGATTTTCGTTAGTGGTTGATTACGGTTTTCAATTTGATTCATGAGAATGAATTTCTCCCCAGTTTATATTTTTATTTGCTTCTCATGGATATTGATTTACCAATTACCTTAAACATGGTCACAATAGATTTCTCTTGCTATGTTTCTTGACTTCTATGTGAACTAAGATTAAAGATTGTTCTGGTATCACGTTTTTAAGAAATCAGACTGAAAATAAGCTTTACTGTTTCTATAGTCTTGCTCGATTTAATATACTTTTAGGAGCCCTCAAATCCCGCGTTATAGTATACTAATTGGATGCTTTAAGGGCCCACAGTCGTATGTCTATCATTTTATTTTGTGGGGTACACACTTGAATTTTGGTACTCATGAGTCATGAATTAACAACTAAACAATCAAGAACTGGTTGAACACTAAGATATCACTCTGAAAAGCCTAACGTATAACTCATTTATACTTTAAACGTGTCTCGTTCATGAGCAGCCTGCAACTGCGTGTGGTTTTACGCAATGTTTTAAAAACTTGACCGGACCGGCCGGTCCGACCGGGAATCGTTCATCTTAGCGGTCCGGTTAGATGAGTTGAAAAATAACCGGCCGGTCGGTGTGATTTTCAGGTTGAACCGGTGGACCGGACCGGTCCGGCGGTCGAACCGGTTTTCAAACGAGATCTGGAAGAAGAGATCAAATTTAGACGGGATCCAGGAGATATCAACGGCGTCTGGAAAGTGGTCGCCGATGGTGGTGAACGAAAGTGACTGTAAACGGCTCTGTAATCGGCGGCGGCGGCGAAGGGAAAGTGGTCGCCGGTGGTGGTGAACGGAAGTGGTTGTAAACGACTCTGTAAGCGGCAGCGGCGAATACATGAGCGATGATGTTGAATTTGGTCCTCTCTTCAACTTAGATGATGTTCGTTGAGAGATGAGGAAGAGAGATCTTCGTTAAGAGATGATGAGTTTGAATGGCGATACAAAGGAAAATTATGGTCTGCAACTCTGCATATCTTCTTTAATGTTTAGATCTAGGGTTTAAGAAGAATTATCTTTTACACCCCTTTAGAACTATTACTTGTATTATTTTAGTCATTTCTTATCTCTATTTTATACATTTAGTCCTCAATATTTTAGTATAATTCAACTTGGTCCGCTAATTTTAGTTGTTTATACTAAAAAGTAAATAAATTATTTAAAATGTCACATGGTTCTTAATCTGGTTTGACCGGTCCGATCAGTGAACCCTTAAGACGACCGGTATGCTGTCCGGTCCGGCTTTGAAAATTGGGTTTTACGTTTTTGAGGGGATAAGAACGATCGCCCACAGATAAGCCTCATTTCATCTCTGCCTCCCAGTCTCTCTCTACAATCATAAACGTGGCCATCGATCATCAGGAAACCATCGTTGTCGGCGAAATCAGGTCCAAGAACGGCCGGATTACGATTGCATCCTTCTTCCTTCTCTTACTTAGGTTTGTTAACAAGTAAAACTATCAGGAATTTCTATGGTGTTTCCCCGTTTATCATATTTTAGAAAGTTGCAGGTGTGTTTCTAACACGGTAGTTTAATAATCAAACACCGGTGACAGCTGTGGGCAAATCGTTACGGTTGACCTCGCCTCTTCTCCTTCGGTTTCCTCCGGTGAAGGTACGTTAGGGTTTCTTTTTTGGCTCTACCTAACCCCTGTTCTGATTATGGTTTCGATTGTAGAGACAGTTGAATCGAAATAAGAAATAAGAATCAGAGTGGCGCTGGACCTTCAATCAAAAGTAGATTGGTGATGGAGACGACTTGCCAGAAACTTATAATTTTGTGGTTTAGGCTTTTTTTTGTTATGGGTTTTCATATCAGTTTGAATTTGTTTTTAAGGCTTTGAGGTTTTTAAAAAGATGCATGCAATACTAAGTATATTCTATTGCTTTACCTATGATATCAGATTTTGCCTCTTTTTGAAGAATATAGAAACGTTGTTGAGGTTGCCTTGATCAAAGATAAGAGAACATGGCAGCAACAAGGTGTGTGCAGGTACATAAATTTACATAATTTGGTGAATGGGAAGATTTGGAGTAGTCTGCAGGTTAATTACAAAAGGTCTTTGCAGGTACATAAATTCGCTTAATTTGGTGAATCAGAAGATTCTGAGTAGTCTGCAGGTTAATTACAATACTAAAATTCACCGATACCAAATTGATAGTATAATAGATCTTGAAATTCATTGTTTTTAAAGATAGAATGAGTATAATAACTAACTTTTGGTCAGATAGGTGAATTTACAGGAAAGATTGGAATCATCATCTTCATTCAATATTGGTATGCTGATGAGTAGGTAATAGAAGCCAAAATTATCAGTAGTTCTGCATTTGGTGAATTAACAATCTTAAGAACCAACAATTTTTGAGGTTCCTGTATTAATGGCATAAAAATTATGTTTTCTTATGGTTGTGATGCTTACAACAGAGGGAGCAGATGGGTCATTGATTCAATAGGAGTATAATGGTTTTGATAGGTGATAAACAGAAAGGATTGAAGCAAAAATACAAATTGGTCACCTCCGTTCAAATTTGGTGAGTTCTGTAGTTCTGGGTTTTTGTTCGTCGACCCAATATGGGTCGTATCATGGAGCGAAAATGATGATTCCTTTGGGTATTTTGGGTGATTTACAGGAGTAGCGATGCAGCTTTTATGGCTGCTATGGAAACCAATTGACCCCCAGACCATACTATGTTAAATAAAAAGGGTAAAAAAAACTTTTTTTATGAAACAGAAGATTCAAGTACTCTTTAATGCTTTTAAAGACTCATTCTGGCTTCACAGATTGTAATTTACCACCCTTTTAGGAAAGATGCAACTCAGGTAAGCCACATGGGGACAATGGTCAATAATCAATGGTGAACCAGCCTTTTCAGTTCAAAGTTTTATTTGTATACAAACTCAAGTCAATACTGAAGCAGACTGTTTTATATTCGATTAAACTGACCCGAACGAAACCGAGACAAAGACCTGAAACCCGAT
This sequence comes from Smallanthus sonchifolius, assembly GCA_023525975.1. Classification (NCBI taxonomy): domain Eukaryota; kingdom Viridiplantae; phylum Streptophyta; class Magnoliopsida; order Asterales; family Asteraceae; genus Smallanthus; species Smallanthus sonchifolius. Next base: position 20,915,417 of record CM042033.1, read on the forward strand.
TAAGAATAGGTTTCAAATGTAATTTATTTGTGTCTGTTTGAAATTCACCCACTTTGCAAGTGATTTAGAGAACTAATCAAGTATCAAGAAAGTAGACATAAGCATATCAACAAAATTAGTATCCATATAATATTACTGTTAAGTTTGTTTCTGTTTAAAGGTCAGCTTCCTGATAGCTGTTTTGTTAGACATGATTCTTAGTAAATCTTATTTAATATACACTTAGATTAAATATTATATTTTTACTTAAATGATTAAAATACAACAAAGATGAAGATCAAACTTGTAGCATTTACATTCAATCTTATATTTTAGATTAAGAAATTGAATTTTGTTAAGTGCTTCGAAAGTTGGTGTATTAATTTATTGGTGTATGATATGGTATATGCAGGTTCTTGAAGAGAAGCTCAAGCAAACTGATTTGGAAATGAATCAAACCAATCAGGTATGATATATGTAGCTTTTTGACATTTCTGATAGGTATTATGAAGCATTGGTATTCTTGAAATCACATTTGGAACATAACCAAGCATAAAGTTCAAGCTCATGTTCAACATAAAGTTTTGTAAGAGCATTGCAACATGTTTAAAGTTTGATAGGTATTATGAAACTTTTACTGAAATTTGATAGATATAATGAATCTTATGCAGTACTAATTTAGGTTCAGATTTGCAAGGCTAATGTATGTGTATATTTCTTTGGTTTTGATAAAGTTTGATAAGAGCATCATGACCTTCTTAGTTTGATTAATCTGAATATTGTTTAACATTGGATTGCTCAACATGAAAAGGAATTGTTTTATTCACCAAATGTTAACAATTTTGTTTAAAAACGGTTTCCCTTTTAACGCGCCGTTATTAGGTTGAAAAACCTAAGTATTTGCAGATGATCGTGACGAAAATGTAGAAGATGATGCAATTGGACGAAGAAAAGAGGAGAGACCGGGATGGGTTGTATCGGGATGATCGGGAACACCGTCCCCTCCTCATCGGTACCCGCCTCGATAACCATTTCTGATGGTGAGTCGCGAAACCACTCCCTCCATATTAAACGTTAATTAAATTATTTTTCGACTAATTACTCGATAAAACATATTTTAAAAATATATGATTCATTTTATCCTTTTATCACTATATACCACATACTTTTTTTATTGTATATAATACATATTCTAATCAACTTTATTTAGTGACGTTACATCAATTGGTAAAAGAAACACCGGTTTCTGGGCTTTCCCTTGGTACCCCTAGAATCAAGAATCCAGTCACGGGAAACTTTTTTTTTTTAAGAAAATTGGTGTTTGATGATAATTTGGTTCCTTATTCTGTAACAAATGTTAAACTAGATATACATATACAGATTGCTACATCTCAGGCGTAGGTTCAGCTATCTCAACTGCCGACATACAGGAAATAAAGAAGATGTTGGTACTACAACAACTCGGTGGCTCAAAAGGTGAGTACATGAAATGCATCACACTTAAAAATCATTTCTTTATGATATACTTTTGTTATTTCATATGCTACCTTTGATTTGTAAGTAGTAAAAAATGAACAGATTTTTTTTAAATAATTTTCAAGGTTAGGAGATGAGGAGAAGCCTTGGTAGAGAGAAGTGAGATTTGTGGAGTTGCACAACACATTTGTAATGGGCCAAAACATGTATACACGTAAAACTCTTCAATACGATACATTTATAGGCATAACACATTCGGAACGGGTCAAAAGTGAAGGTCACAAACCTTGCTACACAGCAAGATGAGGTATCACATGAGAATTCCCTGCCGCAACGCTCGGAGGGGAAAAACCTAGTTTAGATAAAACTACATGTTTTACCATATTTGCTTTATGTGATTGTGTTTGATATTTCAATCTCTTCATAAGTGTATCTTGCAATTCTTCTGGCATGTTAGTTTAGTTTCATAATAAGAATCTCGTAGTTATTTAGTTCTCAACGGGATGGATAATCATTGCTTGTCTATCGAATATTCATGATCTAATTTATGTAATGCTAGAAGGCCTTTTAAAGGCATTATTATGAACATCATTCCAAACTTGAGTTCGTTTGCACTCAAACTCTGGATACAATTACCCCCTCGTTCTAGATGCCAAAGTTATTGGACGAATAAGGAGACAGCATCCATATTGAGAACAAACTTACCTCCAAGCAAATGCTAAAACCATGTTCCTTCTCCACAAAATCCCCATAGACCTAGAAAGTTCATAAAAATAAAGGGGAATACCGTGTAGTTGAAGATTTTCTTGACATGTGGACAAACCCGAAAGATAGATTTGACCACGGGAAGACAGTCCTCCCATAAGCTCGCTATGAATTTCTTCACCTAATCTCCAAACTAAAAGCATACAGAGTTATCACCGATTATAACACGTTAGAAAAGATGTTTATCCATGTTCCATGCTTCTAAACTGCTCATGTCGTAGCAGTACAGAGAACATGGACTCTAATACTTGAATGCCATATCATGTCTTTTGATCGTGACCAACCGGTAGAAGACCATTCCCTGATGTGATAGAGGCTATTGCTAAGATGAATGAACAAGAGAATGAGGACGCGGCCCCAGCAACGGCTATATGCGTGGACGAAACAACTTATAGAGGCCAGAGGGTCAACATCAAAAACCTTACATCAGTGGTTAAATCAATAAAATATGGATCGACCACCGAGGGGGAGATCTTACAAGGGGGTTAGAAAACATCTACCACACAATGTAGAATGACTAACCATGTCACCTAATGGACATCTATGAGAAACCAAATAAAAGAAAATGAGAAAGAGGTTAAAACAAACCTCATTGAGGGCACCCTAATAGCCCCGCTATCACCCTTTCATTTGAATATTGTTGTTTAGTCATCACCGATGAAAACCTGGTAAATAACAGTGTTTGTAACCTATCGGATGCTCCTGAAGAGCATGGTTATCTTACCTACCAGGTACCAAAATTATGTCATAATACTCTAGTAGAGTTACTGTAACCATTGACAATGAATGTCTGGCATATAGCGACACAACTAACATTATCCTAAAACATAAAATACTCTTAAATGTTGTCTCAAGTATAGACACTTGTTGGTACTATTTCATGTGTTGGTGACCTTATTGAATGCTCCAGAAAAGCATAGTTACAAAACTATTAAAAGAAATGTCTTATATTATAGTAACTTCTAAAGAAAATTTACCAATCGACTCGACGATTATCACATTGAAACTGTGACCAAAAATGAAATTAGATATCTCCAAATTATAAACATGGCCAGAAGACCATACTAGAACATTAAAGATTTTACAATCTAGAAATATATTGCACAAAATAATCTAATAAGAAAAAACAAATATGATGAGTAACCAGAAGTTGTTAGCCAAAAATATTTTTCGTCATACAACATGACCAAATAGGTCATTGAGGTAGCATCGTGATGAGGTGAATGATCGAAAGTGCCAACAAGCGCCATCTCAATAATCTAAAATCTTTGCTACCAGAATACTTATTATATGTAGCGTATTCTCTCGGTAATTCAATATATTTAGGTCGTCTGAGAATAAATTTCTATAAATAATCCCTCTTATATTTGGAAAGAATCCGAATGAGCATTTCAATATTTTATGGTCTTAAGAGATACATCTCAATATGGTCAGGTGTGAGCCTTTTAGCTACCCGATATGTAGCATTTACCGGATTATTGTGTGTACATCCAGATAAATGTTGAACGTCCAGCAGATTATGTTCAGACATAAAAGTTTTAGCTAAATTATTAATTAAACAATTATAGTTAATCGTTAGACAACTCCTTATAAGACGTGAATCGCCATCCTCTATATGAGAGAATACTGATGTACTAATCAGTTCAAAACCAACTGTTGATCACAAATATTCCCCACTACATCTGTTCTCCGGAAGAGAAATAAGTTTGTCTCAACAATAAATATTTTGTAGTGCGATCTATGTACCAATTCCGCCGTCATAATGTGTCAGAATGGGACATGTTTACAAAATGATATGTTGTCTAAATAAGACATTATTCCCAGTCTTAGGGGGAGATTAGATAAATAAAGGAAAGACTGGTAATACATGAAAACAAAAAACATTGAATGCGTCATCATCACCCCCGAAGTGGTTAATATGAGTCTAAAGTCTAATATGTCATGCTTTTGCAAAGAATAGCAAATGAATTATCTGATGCATTCTCACACACACACACACACACACTCAAATTTGAGTGACAGCATAAAATTCATCTGCTTGAACTAAACCAATCATAGAAAGATTACCATACACAGGAAACATGGGAAATAAATCGGTTCCAAACATAAAAACCCATGAAAATAAAAAGAGCAGAATAATGCAGTTGGTCTAACCCTAGAAGAGGTTATACACAAAACCTAGAAGAGGTTATTGATAAAATCCCAGAAGGGATTAACGAAATCGTAGAAAGAAACGATAAAACCCCAGAAGAGGTAAATGTCATAAAAGAGTCTAATATGATTCCAGCAGATAATTATAATACCCTAGAAGAAGAAAATGGAGTTTCAGAAGAAACTCATGTGAGATCTCAATAAATTATGTACAAAATAGTACAATATAGAACCAAAATAAAACACGTATTTTGAAATATTTGCATATCATAAAGCAACAAATGTAATCGAAGAAAAAGATTAAATATCTAAAACTCAGTAAGAGTACATACATAGAGATTACTACCTAAAATGGTAAGAAGCCTAAAAGGCTGAACAAAATTTGCATGACAAGCGAAACGTTTTCGGACCTGTAGTCCGAACATCCATAGACGTCAAACCGATAGGTTATAAATGGGTGTCTTTAAAATAAAAAATAAAAAAAATTATAAGATTATGTGATGTAAGCACGACTTATAACACAAAGGTTTTCCCAAATCACAAAAGTTGATTATGAGGAAATGTGTTCCCATGTAGTGGATGTGATAACCTTAAAATGTTTAATCGGTCTCGCAATCTTAGAAGGACTTCAGAAAACTTAAGGATGTTGCCACCACATATTTGTATGAAAAGCTTAAAAGTGACATCTAGCTGAAAATCCCTAAATGGTTAGAAATGTCTGAAGCATTATAATTAGTACCCCGAGATGTGTGTTATAAATCTCAAGAAAACTTGTCGTATGTGATACAATCGACTCAGTATATATTTTTGAAAAAGAGGGGTATAAGTTTGATAAAAATCAGCCATATCTATTTATCAAAATTTCGCTCTTAAAGTTCATTATAATCACAGTTTACAATGATGATCTAAGCATCATCGAGAGACTCTGTCGAACTACTAGAGTGAGAATTTTGACATTACTAAATTATTTCTCGACTTGATGATCGAGTATATATGAGATTGTATATGTGTCCAAAATCGTCCAAAATCAAATTACATCAAAAAGATGTTAACATATTCTAATATGGACAAAATTTATCCGCTAAGCACACCCATGATTGTCTGATCGTTAAACATACACGAAGATCCTTACCTTCCCAAAGAAGAAGGCGAAGAACCACATGGTCTAGAAGTACCGTACTTAAGCACGATCGATGCACTAATGTATCTCATAAATTTCACAAGACATGCTATTGCATTCTTGTACATGTGCTAGCGAATTATAGTAATAATATTACAAGCATCACTCTTTTTCGTTTTGCTATGGTTTTGTCCCATCCGTGGTTTTTCTTAGCAATGTTTTTAACGAGACAGCATCGCCAACAAAGAAAAGGATAAGTTGATATCCTTGCAGGACTCGAGAAATGGAATTGTTTTACGAGAAAAATACCGAGTCCGAAAACTAGTTGGTCATACTAATGCAAGATAGTTATCAAACTTGCACGAAGCTTAATATCGATTTGGATACGCTTTATTTATGGAGGTCAATGATTCAACATATTCAAGAAGAGAGGGGATTGGAGTTAAAGAAGCCTCGCCACATTATATGAAGACAATATGCATCGCTCAAATCAATCAAAACTACAATAAAGATCAAGTCAAACAGTTACCACAGAAGATTGCACTCTAAAGACCTGAAGATATATGCTAAATTGAGGGAGAGCATTATACACGTTGCACTCTTTTTCCCTTGACTACGTTTTATTCCCACCAGGTTTTCTTAGTAAGGTTTTTAATGAGGCGGCATAAATGATCCAGTGCTATTAGTTTATTTTCTAGGTCTTGAAGTACCTGTTTAGCAACATCCTGAAGTATTTTATTAATAGTGTATAATGAGTAGTAATATGTCTGAGGGGGAGTGTTATTATAACAACCATTTACTCTCATTTACTCCCTCATAATCTCATTTATGTTTCATGTTGACTAGTTCATGTTAACTCATTGCATATATATGTACCACATCTTATTAAATTTGATGATGATTGATGATGGTTTATTCTAATTTAGAATTAATGACCATTAGCCACACCAAAGTAACTTTTTTTTGCTTATTTGACGGAATGATACCAAACGTCATGAGAAAAAGTTATGTATGACCAAATGTTTGACAACAACCACACTTATAATTACAAACTTTCGTGTAGCTATAAATAATCATTAGCCACACCATAGTCACTTTGTTTTTTGTTAGTGTGACTGAATGATAGCAAACATCATGGGAAAAAACAATTATGTTTGATCAAAGGTTAGACAATAGCTACACTTAAAATTACAATAATTTTTTTATGTGTCAAGTAAAAGATTTTAATTAGCCACTCTCACAATAAATTCATGTGACTATATAATATAAACGGCCACACTTACAGTAAATTCATGTGGCCGTTGTTACCATTTAGCCACACTTATTGGGACAAAATGCTTAATCACAACAACCCTTTTACCACGGTTTTATTAAATAAGTGTGGCTAAAACAAACTTTTTAGTAAATTCATGTGGCCGTTGCGACCCGTTAGCCACACTTAAAGTAAAGTCATGTGGCCGTTGCTACCCTTCAGCCACACTTAATGGAGGGAATGCTTGATTTCAGCAAGAAATGTTGATATCCTTTAGCCACACTTTTAAGCTGCTACGGCCACTTAAAAAGCGTGTGTGGCCGTATGATACCTACGATGACTCGAGCTTTGGTCACACTTGAGCTGGAAAAAAAAGTGTGGCGAAAGGCCTACGGTCACACGTTTTTTTGTGTGGCCGTAGGCCATTTTTGACGCAGTGGTCGTGCCCTCTGTGTTGGCCGTATGACGGCTGCCCGCTGTCCTTGATCTCCATGATCAGCCTGCTCGGCCTTGGCGGCTCCCCATGGTGGTGGCGGTGGCGATGATGATGCTGTTGCTGCGTACTGAATAGGCGGCCGACCACCCAATCCTGCAAAAGAACGTTAGTACATACTACACAACAGGGGCGGCCGGTCGTTTAGCCCGACGTGATATACTATACAACAAGTAAAATATGTATTTACAAGTTATTTACAAAATCGTATGTAAAAAAATAATATACGAATACGAATTTATTTACAAAAAATTGAAATTATTTTACTTTATAAACTGCAATTTCTACAAGAAAATTACGTACAAGGTGGATTTATAATTATTAAATATTTCAAAACTCAATAGAAATTCTTCACATCCTAAGGGATATGATTTTGAGAATTTTTTGAGAAGGATGGCCAATGATGGGTTTAAAAGTTATAAAAATAATCCTAATGTGCCACGGAGGATAATGTACAGATTTAAGTACAATGTTGAGAGTGTTGCTGCTAAAGAGAAAATGAGAAGTAGAGCACCAGCTACTGTACTTCCTCGGTATAATGAAGGATATTCTCACAATACAGAATCACTGCAGCCATTTACAAGGGCTTATGTGGATTCTGAGAATGATGAACTTGTGGTTGAAAGAGGAGCAAATTTTGAACCTTTAAGAATGTATGAATTGGCTCAAATCAGATGTCTTGCTGCTGAAGATATCATTACTCTAGCATCTATGAATATTCACTACAAACCCAAGTTTGAAGATTCTACAAGGGATTATATGAATCATATAAGAAAACTTGCAAATATTGTGAGAGGAATTCCAAATGAAGAAGACTAGTGACTTGATGATCATCAGCTTAGGAGGAGATTGTAGAGTCAAACTAAAGGTTGAAGTTCACAAGTTCACCTACACCGGAACAGTCCAAGTGCTACTCAACAAACAACCTACTCAGGAGGAAGAGTTACTCAGAAGAGGTATTCTGAAGTAAAGTTAAGTTCTACCCAAAAGGAGTAAATCTACTCCGGGGAGAGGATTTAGTCCTGAGTAGATATAGTCATGCTGAGTAAAGAAGAACTCAGAGACAGAAAGCTAAGGCAAGTAGTCCGAAAAGTCTATCTACTCCGGTAGACCAAAATGGTCTTCCTGAGTAGAAGGCATACTCTCCGGACTAGAGTGTGTTTCTTCATCAAGGGTCTACTCCGGAAGGCATAAAACGACTGAAGAGTTAGTTGTTTCTGTTATGCCAGGCTGTCTTCTAGAATGATAGAAGTTAGTTAGAAAGTACGGTCAGTTGTATTCTATTTTATAAATAGCTAGTGTTAGTTCATTTGTTCGGTTTGAAATTGTCAAGTCTTTACTTATAACAAGAACTATTCTAATACAATTAACCATTGATGTGATGTGTTGTTTGTTCTTCTTTCAATTGCTTATTGTGTTTGATTGATTGTTGTTTCCGCCAACAATTATGATCTAGATTCGATATTCTTGATAGATTCACGATCCTAAAAAAATTCATAGGTTTAAAAGTTTCTTACACAGTGTAAATTATGTGTAGGTGAAAAAACCTACACATAAAATACACACGTGTATGTATGTATATAAACAAAATGGTTCATATATTTTTTTAAAATTTCATGAAAAACGAATAAAATTACATTTATATCATTTTTTTATATTTTAAACCGTTTTAATATTAAAAAAGTGAATGATTCGTTTTCTTAAGCGGTTGTTAGAGTATTTAGTGTTATTAATTAAATGTTCCCATATATATAATCATAAAAATATCTTATTTGTGGAAATAAATTTAAAGAAATTATCAATGGCGGCCGACTAGCCAAAAAGCCTAAAATAGCACTCTCCCAATGCTTAACTCATATCATGTAAAATCAACGGCCCACATTACAGACAGCCATTTATCCAACGGCCTACAAATCATACGCGTCACGAAGTAGGGCTTCCCATGAATCCTTCCATAACCTCCATCTCCCTCTTATCTCTTTCTCTCTCGAAACTCTTAGATTCGCCGTTTTCATTCCAAATATCTACACATAAACACATCATTTTAAACTTTGATAATATTTTCTTATCCTTAAAGATGCAATCGAATACCAACGATGGTGGGTCTGATCCACAGCAAAAAGCCCAGAACAGTAAGTCTGCGGTGGTAACGACGGCGACGGCGCCGGCGCCGGCGCAGCAATGGATGGCGATGCAGTACCCGGCGACTGCGATGGTAATGCAGCACCCTATGATGGCACCGCCTCCGGGACATTATCCTATGGCTCCACACTACATGCCGTATCATCCACACCACCTCCCTCATCCTGCGGCGGAGGAGAGAACCGGACGATCTGGGTCGGTGACCTTCATAATTGGATGGATGAGGATTGCCTCCGGAGCTGTTTTGCTTCTACCGGCGAGGTGTTAGTTAATGAATTAATTCAATCTTTTTGTTTACATAATTACATTTATTGCCAATTAACGATTTAATCTTATTCATTGATAATAACTGAATTCTTAATTTGATTTATAATACGTGTTATATGCATTGGCCGCCTTTGCTGACCGAGTTGGTGGTCGGAGGGCACCACCGCCTTTGATGGCAGTGGTGCCGAACCCCACACACCACCATCTTTGCCACTAGGTGGCAACTGGCATCAAATGGCTTCTAGCAGTGGTATCTGAATGTATATTCATAACTGGTTGAGGGTTACAGTTAGTTGGATTAGTGGGTGTATTAATTAAAGAAAAATAAAATAAAAAATAGAAAGTTGGCAACTGGCAATCAATGATGTACACCTGTGTTTCACTGTTTGGTGAACTGAGAGTGACTCTTACATAAATATCACCATTTAGGAATAATCTGATAGTCATTAAAGTTCTGATTTGGTGGTCAGGGGTTTTTTCAAAGGGTATTCTCTTTGTTGAGGTCATGTGTTCGAATCTTGTAAGGTGCACTTTATAAAAACTAGGAACACTCTCTGCAGATTTCGAATTCCTTCGAGGATGTTTGGGTAAACTGATGTACGAGCCTTCCCTGATGGAACGTGTCAGTTGAGCCCACGTCGTTCAAAAAAAAAGAAAAAAAATGAATAATATGATGAATCTGTGGTGTTTTAAATCTGCAGATTTCGAATTCCTTCGGAGATGTTTGGGTAGACTGATGTACGAGCCTTCCCTAATAAAACGTGTCAGTTGAGCCCACGTGATAAAAAAAATGAATAATATGATGAATCTGTGGTGTTTTAAAGTACATGTTACAGAAATAATGATGACATCTAAACTATTTAATGCATGACTACTTACTTTTGGAAATAATGTTCTCCAGCTGATTTGATTTGAAAGAACTAAAAGATAACATTAATTGCCCAGAATAACTAACTTACTTTCCCCTTTTTCTTTAGAAAAAAAAAATCCATAGCCTTTCTTTTTTTTTTTTAAATATATATTCACTTTTAGCCGATGTTTTCATAACCGGATCGGATATTGAAACGATCGTCTTACTGGTTCACTGGTCGGTCCGGATAACGTTAAAATATTTATATATATATAGTTTTAAAGGAAAAAGTGTACAAAAACAAGTTCTTGAGGGGCTGGAGATAACATATCTAGATTTATTAAGGCTCTTTCTGAAAAATTCATTTAACCTAGATATAAAATAGCTAACATGACCAGCCGCCTTTCATTCTTCATTTTTTCAAATTTGTGATTTCTCCAAATGCTCGTCTCCCACTCCCAGGGGTCTCTCCACAGATTGGCAACACCACCACCTGCGCTAACCACCAGATCTGCACGGAGTCTCACCACAGCCGGCAACACCACCACTTCCGCTTCGTTACCAACGCCACCAAACGACCCCGTCCACCACCGCTCACCACCGCCGGCAACAAGTCAACACTCCAGCTTCAAAGCCACTTCTTTTCATCCTCTGTCATCCGGCGAATCCATTCGGAATCCAGATCCGGCGAACTTTTCCATTGGAGTTGTTTTAACGGGTCCAACCGCACGCTAATACCGGGTTTTCGGTTCGACCGCGGTTCCCGGTCCGACCAAACGGATCGCTGCAGGCCTGTTTCAACACACTAAACCGGACCGCTCTAGTATCCGGGTTCCGGTCCGACCGGTCCGTCCGGGCCGGGTTTTAAAACATTGCTTTTAGCTTTTTCAAAATAAAACAAATCAAAATCAATCAATTATACATAAGTTTAGCATCCTAGATTTTAGTGCACAAATAACTTTGAAAACAAGAATAGGGTCCACTAAAAAATTAATTAAAACCAATAAAAAATGGTAAGTTAGTCTTCAAGCTAGATAATCTAGTATGTCGTTGTAATCAACTTCCTCAAAATGAAAAAAAAAAAACTTTTCCACTTCCCAAATATTAGCATCAAAATTTCGCTAGAATAAACTTTAAAGTCGGCGAATTCGTCAACTTATGTGTCTCAGTTTACAACTTACACGTGTAATTTTCGTCGGAACAATTACCAAACTCGGCGATTTCACGGGAACATTTTCGCCAAAACTACTTCCAATCCCAGCGTTTCACCGAAAACTCTTCAATTTTCGGCGTAAGCAACCAGTTCATATTCCGGTGAAACACATTCAAATTCCGGCGATACCCATTCAATTCAGTTTCGGCGAAACCCCTACAACTTCCTGTTTCTTTATTTATATATAAACTGGCGAAACGACAAGTCCATTAGATTTATGTATATACATGTTCATGTGAAATCACAGAGTTTGGTAATTGTTCCAGCGAAAATTACACGTGTAAGTTATAAACTGAGACACGTAAGCCAGCGAATTCGCTGACTTTGAAGTATGTTCCGGCGAAATTTTGATGTTTATATTTGCGAAGTGGAAAAGTAATCGTTCATTTTGAGGAAATTGAAAAGAAAATTGTTTATTTTGGGAATTTTCCGTTTTATTAATATATTAGTAGAATGTAAAGTTTTGTTGTTTTTTTAGCAATTATCTCTTGAAGAAAGGCAAACTTATATATTGGAAAAATTATTATTATTATTTTCTACCTTACATGTTAAATAATCAAAAAATGAGATCTTTGTATGCCTGATAAAAGCCCATGTAAGTTGCATAATCCAATATGTATATTTTGTTAAATTTTCTGCTAAAACAACATTGTTGTGTTAACTTATGTTTCAGGTTGCATCAATTAAGGTCATCCGCAATAAACAAACCGGTTTCTCAGAGGGATATGGATTTGTGGAGTTTTATTCACATGGTGCAGCCGAAAAGGTTTTGCAGACTTATGCCTGCATTGCAATGCCTAATACAGAACAATCATTCCGTTTGAACTGGGCCACATTTAGCATGGGAGATAAGCGTTCGAATAATGGTTCTGATTTTTCGATATTTGTAGGAGATTTAGCCGCGGATGTAACTGATACTTTATTACATGAAACTTTTGCTAATAAATATACATCAGTTAAAGCTGCTAAAGTTGTCATTGATGCCAATACCGGCCGTTCCAAATGTTATGGTTTTGTTAGGTTTGGAGACGACGGTGAGAGGACTCAAGCCATGACTGAAATGAATGGAACTTACTGTTCAAGCCGGCCCATGCGTATTGGTGCTGCTACTCCAAGAAAATCATCTGGTTACCAAACACAATATGGTTCACAAGGTACATTTTCATTAGGCTTAGTCTGATTTATTGTTCTTAGCAGTGAATTAAGAATCACCTCAAATGCTCAATCATCTCCATTTATCTTTTGCATGCATTGCAAAAGGTGGCATATGAGTGAAAAAATATTTTGCAATTATATGCTTTTTAAGTCTTCACACTTGGAAACATTGAATAAATTTTGTAAAAATCTACACCTGAAACTGTGGCTATATCTTATAGCTTCTAAACTTCAAATTTTTTTTGTCTGTTTTGACATTTTATTAATTCCATGTGATTATTTATCATACATTTTTTAAAATTCTGTAAAGTTAATATATATTTTTTTCTTATTCACCAATGTGGATGACAATTTATAGACTTAATAGAAGAGATTGATTACAAAAGTTTTTAGTGAAAATGCACGAAATTATAATTTCACTTGATCAGGCTCCAAAATAGTAACACGGTTAACTTTTTTATAATTATTTTTATATGCATATAAGCATGGATTTTTTGTAATCTTTACACAATTACCAGCAACTAATATCTTATTTGCTATTTGTTACTATTTGTTAGGTGGTTATATGTCAAATGGTGGCTCTCATTCTGATGGAGATTCTAATAATACTACGGTCAGTATAGATTTTTTAAATGTTTATATATTTTATGAAATTGAATCTAACCATTGTTTTCTTTTATTCATGATTGGTCATAGATCTTTGTGGGAGGACTTGATCCAACCGTAAGTGATGAGGATCTTAGGCAGCCTTTCTCTGAATATGGCGACATAGTTTCAGTGAAAATACCCATTGGAAAAGGATGCGGGTTTATACAGTTTCGTTTTATGATATTTGTTTCATAAATCAAAAGATCCTCGAAGTAACACATAAATTTATAACTTGTGACCAAAAGGTCATTGATTTGAGTCATACTCCTTAAAACTGAGCCTTGGTGCAGATATAATGTGGCGTAGGATACTTAAAAAGAGTTTTGTAATGTTTGTTGTGTTACCCTTTTAACATATGTTTGCAGAAATAATGCTGAAGAGGCGCTGCAGAAACTAAACGGCACCACAATTGGCAAGCAAACCGTGCGACTTTCTTGGGGACGTAACCCAGCAAATAAGCAGGTATTCCGACCCCCTCCCCCCCCCCAAAAAAAAAAGGGGGCTGGTTGGCCGGGTTGGGTACCCTTAAGTAAAACATTGTTAGTCTGAACCTTTATCAAGATGCACATTTCTAGAGGGGGAAAACAGGCTAGGTTGGGCTAGCTTGGGTGATGCTGTAATGGCTCAAAACATGTTATTGCTATTTGCAGGTCAAAACGGGTTGGGTCCAATTTTGTACATTGTTCAGTTTTATAAATAATTAATGTATTAGACATGATTACAATAACTATGATATATAAATACAACTTTATTGCTTCTAAGTAAAATGATTTAGGACATTGTAAGCATTTACATATACATTAGGTGAGTTTGACCCAATGAACCTGTACAACACTTTTGACTTGTTTCTTTTTGCCACTTTATTCGGTTGGCTTATTTGACCCATTATCAATAAAATGCAACCCAAATCAACCCATTTCAATATAAATGAGTCGAATTGATCACCTCTACACATTCATTAAACCAATCTCTCCATCTATATTAAACTTTGCAGTTGAGAGGCGATTTTGGGAACCAGTGGGCAGGGCCATACTATGGAGGGCATATTTATGATGGCTATGAGTATGCCATGACGCCACCACATGACCCGAGCATGTATTCTGCGGCTTATGGGGCTTATCCAATGTATGGCATTCATCAACAACAAGTAAGCTAATCGAGGTGTAGGTCTGCACTCGAAAAGAATTTAATCAGCAGAGTATCAGCTGGATAGCATCAAGTTAGAAATGGTCACAAATTTGTGATCCATTTAGCTCTTTGTAGTGTCTCTTGGGAGTCTAGAATGTGCCCAACTCTCTCCTCCCTCTATATATGGAGTGGTGGTTGAATTTTGACTACATGAGGTAGTTTTGTTGGGTTCAGTTTAAACATGTGCTTCTTTTCTCATGTGTGGGATATTAACTGTGAGACTTTGGTAATCTTAATAAACTTAAGCACAAAATCTTATATGATAACTTTCCTATACTTTATATTTAATATAATTCCTTATTGAAGTTTGACTTTGGATATATTTGGTCAACAATTGACGTTGACATTTCTCAGAGTTTGACTTGATGATGTCTACAATGTTTTTGAAACCGGACGCCTTAGACGTTCATCGGTGGACCGGATTCAAGAACCGGATCATAATTAATTTAATAGTTATATATGTGTGCGCATTTAAATAAATGATGTGAGCCGTAATAATATCAATATATATATGTATATGTATAAGTTTAATTGTATTGTATTATGGTCATATATATCTTAATAATAAATATAAGTTTGGTAAAAATGTAACTTTTGTAGATGATGTATTTAAAGACAATAATACATATTATGTCTACTAGCAAAATGAACATAAACATAATGGTAGCTTAGTTGGTTTGATCTCTTGAAATATTTAGTATAGGTCATGGGGTCGGAACCCACATCTAACAAAAAACTTCTTTTGTCTAAATCTTTCTTAAGGGCTTGTTTGGGATTCCTTTTTGATTCTACTTATTACCTTCTTGAAAAGTTAATAAGTAATAAGTCATAAGTAAGTTTTCTTTACTTCTTGAAAATACCATAAATAAGTCAATAAGTTAGTTTAGCCAAACATCTTATTAACTTATATAAGTTAATAAGTTAATAAGTAGCATAAATAAGTAATCCCAAACACCCCCTTACTCCCTTTCTTTAGACTTTAATAAAAGTGTGCAAGTGTCCCACATCGGCAAAGGGATGTTTCCATCCCATGCTTCTCTTATAAAGACAAACCTATCTATCTCTTTAAAGTTGCTTCATATCAGTGAAGCCTACACGTTAAAAATGGAAAAAGAAAGGCAAACCCTTCGAATCTAAACACTGGAGTGTGATCTATGTTATATAGTAGTTTTAGGGAAAAAAAGTGTGTTTATGTTTCTTTCATTGTAGTAGATTGTGGATTCGTTGTCTTCTAACTAATGAACTAATAAAGTTTTAAGTTTGGAAGTGTTCAACTATTGAAGATGGCATTTTGAGGAGGAGTTATTCGGAGTTAGCGAACTCCTATCTAGTCCAGCCAGACAGTGGGTAACAGGGTAGAAAGGGCCTAAACTTGAAACAGACATAACTTGGGGCTACATTCGGAGTTACGGGGCCCATAACCAGTGGACAAAAAGGTCTCCACAAGCCGGATCATGTGGCAAACTTTTTACAGCGGTTTGGCCTAGCTGTCTGACCCAAATTCCATTATTAAGGGACCCAGTTTCCCCAATCAATCATTTTCCCCAAATTTCCCAAGTTTCAACACTTTCCCTTTTTAGTCCAAAATGCGTGAATCCGTGATTTATGTAATTTGTGCATTTATTTTTTGTTTCAATTTCAGTCTTAACTGTCTGATTTGAAATTTCGATAATTTAACAAAGCTGCCAAATTTAAAATTCCCCTATATAAGGGACCCTTATGTAATAAACAATTTATTCAGTTTTCTAATAAAAATTCTTTAAGTTATTCTCTGATTTAGATGTGTGCGTCCGCTATGCGTCACATTTTCTTAATCTGACTTTGAATATTCATCTGATATAACCAATGATGTTGTTGTTAAGGGTGTCATTTTTTTGTATATGCATATATATATATATATACATATATCTAATCGACCATTAAAGTTTGAAGTTTTTACTCTCCCTCTGATCTGGAGCTCTGAGCTACTAGCCTGACTCCCGAGCCGCTCTCCCACTTTCGACTGGCTCTTGCTTAAGAACTGCACTTAGGCGTTTGCACCCGAAACGACCAGAGGAACGCGTAGGAGCGCAAACTAAGGTATTAGAGCTCTAAGTCTCACTTATTTAAGCAACCACATTGTAGGATCGTGAAAGTACAATATGGTTCTGTTCTTAGTTGAGATTGGCGGAAACAATAGCAACTACACAAGTATAATCGAGTAAACAGAAAGAATACTAATAAGAACACTGTTGTATTAAGCTTTTTGTGAATAAATAATTACAAATGAAAACTCTATCAAGAAGCACACTTACAATGAAGTGTTTACACAGTATTTATACTAACTTAGAATCAAGACAGACCCTTGATTCTAAGAATCAGATCTAACACAGACCGTTGATCTTTTGTACAAAGCTAATAATACAAGTTTAGTTTAAACTAGCTAACTTTATTGAAGCGTCTTCTTTATGCATCATTACATGCATGCTTTGAGAAGAGCATAGTTGTCTGTCATTGGTTGCACCATTTAGGTTTCTTCTGCTTTGAGTGTGTCAGTAGCTTTTGCAGAAATTTGTCAGTGACGCTTGGCATTGATAGTCAGCTGCAACGATTTATCTTCAAGGCACAAGGCTGTCAGCAGCAAAGATGAGGATTAGCATCAAACATGATCTGTTGAACGCTGCTGATAAGCCTATCAGCAGCAACAAGTGTTGAACACTGCTGATAAGCCTATCAGCAACATTTGTACTTGGGAGAATTTAGTTGCAATCAGTCTTTGGTTCTACAAACTCCCCCTAGACTGATGCTACCAAAATTCTACTAATCTCTTTGTTGCTGAAGCTTTTGCATGTGGCGGACTATCCTTACAACCTCATAGCCTCTTGGATCCTTGCTTGGATTGTTCAGTGGAAGCTCAGACAGAGTCTTGATGTCTTTACTCGGCATTTTGAAAATTGTCTTGCTTGAACATCTCATCTGCTGCTTTTTAACATCAGTTAAGGTGAACTCATCCAGATTAGCATTGTAGGACCAACTTACAAATGGAGAGTGGGACTGAAGTGGTTTGATATCTATGATCACATCTTTGCTAGGGTTGAAATGGTGTTTGATTGCTAGCATAAGACGTTTCCCACCCTCATTTACAGGCTCATGAGCTTCACCCATCTCCAGAATTCTACTGAGATCTGAATCTGGTAATTGTAGAACTTCATCAACAGATTTGTACACAGATCTCCTTCTTTCAGTTTTCCCCCTGAAGATTTCAAACCACTGATCCTGTGAGCTGTAGAACCACTCAACTATATCTCTGGAGTCTTCTGATTTAGGTGTGGGCTTGGATTTCTTCAGGAGAGGCTGTTGATGAGTGGGAGATGGGTGAGATGGTTTGGACTTTTTGGGTGGAGGAGAGGAAGGTTTGGGGATATTTGTCGAAGGTTTTTGGATAGTGGAAGTAGTGTCTGGGGCAGAAGTCTTTTGTTTCTTGACTGGTCTTGTCTTCCTTTTCTGTAACCCTTGTCTTGAAGACTTTCTTTCCTAGTCTTTCTTCTTCTTCCTTCTTGACTTGTCTGTACAAGGCTTGTAGGTTCATGAATGTCATGAGACCTAGCCTCCTTCCATTTTCCCCCTTGCCTTTAGGAAGTCAATCATGACCTTCCGTTCTTCATGGGTTCTCTGGTTAAGTGCAATGGCCTTCTTGAATTTTTGACGAGCCTTTTTTTCCTCTTCAGCTCTCTTCTTCTTTGCCAATTGCCCCTGCTGACCCATGACGGCTCTATAGATCTCTTTGTTTGAAAGTTTTTCAAGGTAGTCAGCATCCTCACCTTGAGAGATCAGAGCTTCAATCCATTCCTCCCTCATTTCTTTTGCTAATTTAGAATCAGAGATTCTGAATTTAGCATCTTCCATTCTTTTCTTTTCTTCCTCCTCCTCTTCTTCCTTGTTTAGTTGCTCCTGCAGCTGCCTAGCAAGTTCTTCATCTTCGTCAACTTGAGACACTGCATGGAGTTTGACTTTCATCTCATCCAGCTGTTTGGCATACTGCTGGATAAGTTGTTCTCTGAGGAGCATGGCTGTTTTTCTTTCTTGAGCCTTTTTCAGGTCAGCCATCTCCTCTTCTTCTTTCTTCCTTGTCTCTCTTTTCTCTGAGCAACCTCTCTTCATCCTCTTTGGTCATAATACCCTTCCCTTTGTTTACAATGGATGCCTCTGCTTCGGCCTCACTGATCATAACAGTAGATGATTGTGCTGCTGTTGGGATCTCAGCCCCAGCTTCATTGGAAAGTTGAGAGGTAAATAAGGGAAGGTCATTAGCTTCATCTGATTTGCACTCAAGACTTGTAAATTCTATCAGCATTTCTTGGACAGTGGATCTTGACTCATATGCTGCAGCAAAGATGTCTACTCGAGGGGAAGCTGAGTCAGAATCAGTGTCAGAATTTGACACATATACTGCCTCAGCAATCCTTCCTTCTTGTTCAAGATGGGCTCTGATAGTAGCTATCATTTCCTGGCTTTCGAGGGAGTTGACATTGTAGATTATTGCCCTGAGTTGAAAGATCTTGTAAAGAAAGTCTGTAGGCAGTGACAGGATGTTCCTGGTGTTGATGGTGAGAAAGGAGCCGTCGCTCAGTAGTAAGGTGTGGTCAAGAGACTTAGTGCTTACCCATCCTAGCACATCTAAGTCTTTGACAATGAAGGTGTACAGAAATCTTCTTAAGCACAGAACTTCTTCTTCAGTGAGAAGACTGCTCCTTATTATTTCAAGTCTTCTAGGAGTCAGTCTTCTTTCTGCTGCTGCTGAAGATTCAGGATAGGCTACCCTTTTTGCTGCTTGTATTTGTCTTTCGAAGTTGGGTAGATTATCCTCCATCAAGTCATAGAACCTGCCAATAGCAAGTTCTGCTGAGAGGTCTGTAGAGTTGTTGATGCATTGTAGATGGTATAGGTGAAGGACTTGGATGCTGTTGAGAAAGTCCCAGTTTAGCTCTTCTACTCCGCTAAACTCCCAACCAATCCAGAACCTCTCAGACTTTCCATCATACCCCCAAGCTAGTATTGTGTCAAATTCTAGCTGTGTTGAAGTCAGTGGAAATTGGGGGGCAGTGGATTGACTTATGATGGCTGCTGCTTCAGGGATGATGCTGAAAGATGTATATGTTTGTTCTTTGTCTTCAACATTAGTCAGCACCTCATCAACAGCCCTGACGACTAACTTCCAGTCTTCAGAAGTCTCTTCTTCTTCGTCATCTGAAGCTGGCAAGTCATGAACCTGTATAAAAGTTGGCTTGAATAGTGTACTTTGAAATGCAGCCTGCTCTTGAATCCAGTCGTCAAGACTGTCTGAGTCTTCTTCCATTGGGACTATCTCCCCTTTTTTGGTTACATCGGTGGACAGATAAGCATCAGTTTGGGTGCCCATTGAGATAAGGGAGGGAGAAGTCATGGAGGGGCATTGATGGGCTTCATGCAGAAGGATCTGGTGTTTTAGTTTTGACACCTCAGCCTCAAGCATAGCCACCCTGGCCGTCAATTCCTGATTTTTAAGTTGCATACTGTCCTCATCCATATTTGTGTAATCCTTGGACCCAGATGGGGTTGTAGGCCTAGCCTCAGCATCCCCATCACCCATGGTTTCTTGGCGCCTGGGATTCCTCTCAGTGAGGGGAGTTTCCAAGGAAACATCCTCGCTGTGAGTTGCCGTGGTTGAGGTCTTAGCGATGTTGTCACTGTCCTCCTGATCATTTGATGGACCAGCAGTAGTGAAAGCCTCTTCCACATCCACTCTGTCATAGTCCTAGAGTGGACCTTCAGGGTAGTAGAACTTGGGTTTGGTGTGTTGGAAGCAAGATCAATCAGTACCTCCGAGATAGTGGCAGTTGGAGAAGGTACATCATCTTGATCAGGTTCCTCAACACTTAAGTTCAGAAGAGAAAGGAGTGGCTCAGAGGGTTGCTCTATGGATCCGGGATGTGATCATGATCCTAATAGAGAGACATCCGAAGGAGTCTCCCTAAGAATGTGGCTGTCCCTTATGATATTCTCACCAGAATGTTGTGATTCCGAGTGAGGGCTGTTAGGTTGGGTTTGGGCCTTGGAGACAAGAAGAGAAGGAGTCTTCTTGCTCCTTTTTCTGGTGTATGTCGTTGCAACTGGGGCCCTTTGTTCCAGTTAAACGATAACATCCAAAAGAGGTGTAAGTGATTTTTGTACCTGTGCATCCTTAGTAGTATGCACATCGAATGGTGGAAGCATATTGTTGTTCAGGATGTGATGTGGAGGGTGTGGGATCAGTATCAGCTGGGATTGCTGAACTGTCACCCGGGGTACTTTGTATGTTCAACATTTTAGATAACAATGGAACATTGACCCGTGAGAACTTTTTTGAAACAGTTCTCATACTTTGAAAAATATTATTTTTATGTCCCAGCATGATGTAGATTCTTGCAGGTTTTGAAAGTTCTTTTAGTTCTTGATTGAACACCTCCTGCAAGAATCTTGGGTACATAAAAAATTGTTGCTTTGCACCCTCTTGAAGGTTATATCTCAAACCCTCAAAGATGAGGTGTGCAAAGTTGAAGCCTAGGCCAGTGATCATACCATGGAAGGCGGGGGCAAGTGCGGAGCTCACCTGATGCCATCCACTTCTCTTCTGAGATATGCATTGGAGAAGAGTGTGGCAGAGATACTTTCATGGAGGGCCCATCAGCGTCTTCTCGATTGTATACTCATTTTGATTTCCAGTGTACCCTATGGATACAAAGGTCCTCATGTACTTTTCCTTTGAGTATGAGCTGGTTGCTCCCTCATCTTGAAGCTTAAGATGTTTTCTGAGTGTGGCTTCCGAGATGGTGATATCCTTGCCGTCTACCTTGGCTTTAATTTGGGGAATCCCCTGTTCGGTAGAGTAGACGGCGGTACTCCAGAAATCCTCCATATGAGGGATATATATGGTAGGGTTGGTTGTGAGGGCAAAATGGATCTTTGAACGACATATGAAGTCGATCATGTCATTGAATCCTTCTGATTTCTTTCCCTTGGTTAGGTATGCTGTAAAGTTATGGTATGGGGAGAACTTATCGTCAGGATTATTGATGTCTGCCATTGTTGTTTGATTTGGAGGGAAGGTTAAAAGTGTGGAAGGCTTTGAATGTTGTGGGGGCTTGAGAGAAGGTGATGTGGGTTTAGGGTGAAATTGAATGTGAAGAGGTAGTAAAGAAATTTGATTTGTTCTTATAACGGCAGAGGAGGGAAAAAGCAAAATGACTTGTACAGTACAACCTTATTCACTTTTTACTGTTACAGCTGTAATACACCAAGGCAGTCATGGTAAAGACTGACGTTAATTTTTACAGCGGGTAAAAGTTAATTTGGACTTAAATTTACACATCAGCAGCAAACTTGGTTGCTGTGGATGAATAAGCCTGTCCGCTGCAAGCTTGGTTGCTGCGGAAGGTTACGTCTGTCAGCAGCAAACTCAATTGCTGCTGATGGGTTCAATGATCTGCAGCAAGGATGTTGCTGCTGACAATCTTAAAGCTATCCACAGGAAACCTGTTCCTGCTGATAACTTAAAGCAGTCAGTGGCAAATCCTTTGCTGCTGAAGATTAAACCTGTCAGCAGCTGAAGGATAAAAATGCTGCTGACGAATAACTTTTATTTACAACAAAAGACAAAAACACAATGATAGATATCTAATTAGTGGGAGGAACCCAAGAGACTGCAGACTTGAAAAAGATGGTTGTTAGTTTATCCTTTTCAGTATGTTTGCAGTCAATGGAACCGATGATAATGCTTGGAGATGGTTTGGCTTTCCATTGCTGTGTTAGTGATTTTCTAGTTTTCCTCACATTGCCAGCAGCGGATTTTGCTACTGATGTTTCTGGCTTATCAACAGTTGATTCTGCTGCTGATGGCTTTGCTGGAGTGGCAGCAATTTTGGCTGCTGAAGGATTTGCCTTGGATTTTGCCTTACCAGCAGTGGACACTCTTGCTGCTGATGGCTTTGCCTTTGATTTCCTTTTATACGCAGTAGACATTTTTGCTGCTGAAAGCTTAACTTTTTTTTTTCAGACTTTTCAAGATCAGCAGCTGTTTTGTTTACTGCTGATGGTGTAAATCTAGATGAGCAGTATGCAATCTGGTTGAAGGGATTAAATCTGCATTTGGCAGCAAAGTGGTTGGTTTCACCACAGATGATGCACGTTTGTTGAGATTTTGACAACTGCTCCCTTGGTGGAGAAAGAGAGTTTCTGAATTGAGTTGTCTTTGCTTCAAACCTTCTTACCCATTTGTTTTTCTTTGTCTTCTCAAAAGCACATTGACTGAGGTTTCCTTGCTGCTGAAGGTAGTAAAAGCAGGTGCTGCCAGTGTGGTTATATTTTCCACAGACAAAACATGATTTTGCCAGTTTGTCCCTTGAAAGATAAACATAATCCTTTCTTTTGAAAAGGTCTTTGAAGTTCCAAGGGTGAGCTTTGTTGTGCTCAAAAGTAGCTTCTTCCAATGTCTTTTGAACACATGGAACTCTTTCTCCAGGCTTATGGCATATGTCAAACACCTTTCTTTGAGGCTGAAGACTGCCCCTTTTCAACATTTAGCTTTCTTCCTTCTGGAGGATAGCTAATTTTGATTTGGTTGAAAGGTATATGGGCTGGAATAGCTTGAATAACAGCAGGAACTTCAGCTCTATTCAGAAAGGCTTCAGATGGGGCTGCACTGGTTTCATCATGGTCTGAGCAGGTTGACTTAGATTCCGATGAGGTAGTGCAGTCTTCGACGAATGGTTCATCCGTTGAAGGATCTTGATTTCGGTTTGTAGTGTCAAGATTTGCAACATTGAAGCTTGGTTCATGGATGGCAACATAGTCAGCAGGAAGTGCAACAGCTTGGTATTGTTCACCATGATACCCCAGACCTATGTTTTACCTTTGCATGAATTTGAGCATCTAAAAGTCTTTGCAGATTTTTAGATGCAAATTCATATTTATCAACATGAACCTTTTGTTCTACCAATTCTGTTCTAGTAGCTTTTAGTCTAGCCAGTAGATCATCAATCTGAGTTTCAAGATTTCAAGATTGCTTTGTTCATCTTTTAGTAATGAAATCTCTTTCTTTAGGCAGTTAATTTTTTCTTTGTAACTATTTTCTACCTTTATGAATTCAGATTTCATTTGATGAAACTCTTCATTTTGATATATAAGGTTTTGATTATGCTTTCTGTAGCCTAACACCTTATCAATACAAGCATGAGAGCAAAGATGTTCAAATACTTGAGGTGGTATCTCTGCAGTGTCTGCCATAAGAGCTTGGTTGGTGGTAGGAACATCTTCATATTGAAAACTCCAGTCAAAGTCTGAAGTTCCAACATTTGCACAAGCTGCAGTTTGAGCTGGAGGAGTTCCTTGCTGTTGCTGCTGTTGCTGCTGCTGTTGCCTAGGCTGACCTTGGTATCCTTGTCTTTGATGGTTGACACCTGGATTGGCTCTTGGTACCTTGCACTCCCTAGCAAAGTGACCCAATTGGTTACAGTTGTAGCACCGGATCTTGCTTTTATCTAACCCCACTCTGGTGTTTGAGTTGTTGCTTGGAACAGATCTCCCGGTTCTAGAATAGAACCTTTTTGCTCTGAGGGAGAGCATGGCATATGAGTGCTGAATATCCATTTCTTCAAGATCATCTGGATGAAAGCATTATAGATCCTCTTTTATGAAGTACATGCTGCTTGTGTTGTCAAAGACAAAAGCAGTAGAAGTTGACTGTTGAGGAGGGGCTTCAAGAAGAAGTGGTGATGAGTTAGATTGTGAAGCAGTTGGTGTTTGAGGATGAGTGACGACAGGGGGATAGTAATTGCTTGCACTAGGACCGGAGTGATCAGAGTGAAGCGCAGATGAGATGGTGGAGGAAGTAGAGGCTGATTGATGATTGGAGCTCCTTTCGTTGGCTTGAATCATTTCTAATTCATATGTTTTCAGCATGTCAAAGAGCTCTGTCATCTGGAGAGTTTTTAAGTTCTCCGTTCTTCTTATAGACACTGTATATAGTGTCCAGCAGCTCGGGAGAGATCTGATAAACTTTTTGAGAATATCTTCATTCTCTAGCTTTACTTTGGAGCACTGCAGTTCTCCCACCAGGTACGTGTACCTGTTATACAAAACGGTTAGTGATTCACCTTCCTTCTAGACGAAGTTTTCATACTGCTGCTTCAGGATGTCCCTTCTGTTTTCTTTGACTTCCTCTGAGCCAGCAAACATCTTCTCAAGAGCCTCCTAGAGCTCCTTAGCAGTTTTGTAACTTCTGAAGTTATGAAAAACTTCATTTGGAAGGCACATTTGGATAGCTCCTAGTGCCTTGAAGTCGACCTCCATCTTCTTTATGTCCTCTTCTGAGTACTTGGAGCCTTCGGGACTAGTGGCCCTCCAGAATCAACAGAGGCCACCATGGGTGTGTAGGGCCCATCCCTGATGGATTTCCACATTCCGTACTCCTAATAATAGAAGAAGCTTTCCATGCGATTATTCCACATGTCGTAGTCTTCCCCAGATACCAACCTTGGTGGTCGGTTGATGCTGCCGATGTCTTCAAATCCATTGCTCTGTGCCATCTTTGTTTTGTGATTTTGGGTGACTTGATCAAAGAGAAAGTTTATAATAGAACCAGAAGTGATTAAACAAGTGTGAGTTTGTTTAATCTGAGCCAAAGCTCTGATACCACTTGTAGGATCGTGAAAGTACAAGATGGTTCTGTTCTTAGTTGAGATTGGCGGAAACAATAGCAACTACACAAGTATAATCGAGTAAACAGAAAGAATACTAATAAGAACACTGTTGTATTAAGCTTTTGTGATTAAACGATTACAAATGAAAACTCTATCAAGAAGCACACTTACAATGAAGTGTTTACACAGTATTTATACTAACTTAGAATCAAGACAGACCCTTGATTCTAAGAATCAGATCTAACACAGACCGTTGATCTTTTGTACAAAGCTAATAATACAAGTTTAGTCTAAACTAGCTAACTTTATTGAAGCGTCTTCTTTATGCATCATTACCTGCATGCTTGGAGAAGAGCATAGTTGTCTATCATTGGTTGCACCATTTAGGTTTCTTCTGCTTTGAGTGTGTCAGTAGCTTTTGCAGAAAGTTGTCAGTGACGCTTGGCATGGATAGTCAGTTCAACGATTTATCTTTAAGGCACAAGGCTATCAGCAGCAAAGATGAGGATCATCATAAAACCTGATCTGTTGAACGCTGCTGATAAGCCTATCAACAGCAACAAGTGTTGAACGATGCTGATAAGCCTATCAGCAACAAGTGTTGAACGCTGCTGATAAGCCTATCAGCAGCAACAAGTGTTGAACGCTGCTGATAAGCCTATCAACAGCATTTGTACTTGGGAGAATTTAGTTGCAATCAGTCTTTGGTTCTACACACATACCTAAGTTACTACAACCTATGAATCAAGGTGAATACATTTTTATCGCTTTAAAAACGATCAAACCTTTTACGTTTACAAAAACGGCAAAGCATGCACTAAATACTTTAATGCATAAACGCCTTGTGAGGTTGGCTACGGATATAACCCCGAGGGCTGTTGTTCCCATATGTATACGTAGAGTTTGAACAAGTGATACACTTGCTCTAGGTATGAATCCTGGGCAGGGCTGGTACATAATGCGTATGTAGTGTAAGACGTGCATCTGGTGGTCTCTCATCACTCGAGTACGGTACCGGTGTATACAATGGCTATTGACGGATGTAAAGTGTGTCTGTTATGAACTTATGAAGTCATAATTAAATATTTAACAAATGTTGTTGCCTAAAGGGAATTGATTTTACTGTCATAAAAGTATTCAATCGCTAACGTTTCATTTTCAAACGTTTTTAGGTAAGAAATAAATAAACATTATCTGTCGGGACTGGTTATGGATATAGTCCCGAAGATAGAAGTATGTTTTGTTGTTAGCCGGGTCTGGCTACGGATATAGACCCGGGAACAACCAAAAAGAAAATTATTACAGGTTCGTAGTAAGGAGGACTTTGACGCCCTATGCACAGGAAAGAACCCGCAAGAAAGTATACAAGGCTAGGTGCCCTGAGGATTACAGTCCCTTGGCATTTTTAACTTCCTTGTGGACTAGAATACATGTCTGCTGACATATATTTAAAGATTTCAATTTTCGTTGTAATCAAACAAGATGGGCTTTTAAACCCTAGTATTATATGAAAGATCTTTGTTTACACAACAAGATTCTTATAATTACAAAACCATCCCTCGTAGTTGAGATTATGAAACAACGATCCTTAAACAAACGTTTTTCCGCTGCAAAAATACACAACTCTGAAATCAAAGCAGGTACCAATCGGTGTCCCACCCAGAACGCCCGGGGTGCCCGGGGCAGGGTGTGACCCGTGAGGCCTAAGAGGGTGAGCCAACACAATCAAACCATGGCTGGTTTGATAAGTTACAGCTTGGGTTATGGGTTGGTTAAATGGGACGAGTATGATCAAGAAGGTTAATGTGAATTGGGTTATGGAGTAGTTTGTAAATGGTGTCCCAATTAGGGTTTGAATGGGTTGATGATGCATGTACAAGGGATGTAATGTCATCACGTGCATGGGAAGTGAACGTGGAACTTGAATGGGTCACAAGTTAGGTTGATTAAACATAACCGGGGATGAAATGTAGAAGCCGAACCACTTGACCCATTTCTATTTCCTTTGGTTTTAGAATAAATGTTAATGAGATATCTTGTGTGAAACAAGTTCTTAATGGTATCCTAGGACCGTCTACCTTGGAAGTTCTCTAGTTTTGTGTGACTCTACTTACTACACTAAGGTGAGTTCCTGATGCTCACTATTAAACGCTTTAAACAACTTGGGTCTAATATATGTACTCAAAAACATGATTTATGATAATTACATGAAAATGTGATTATTATAGTTTTGCTCATGAATAAGAAAGGATATGTTAAACGTATGTTTAATTTGAATAAGAAGCCTACGTATGACTTGATGGTTGAAGCACAATGTTATGGGATGTTATATGCTATGTTTTTATGGTCATGCATGGGTTGGGTCAAACTAATGAAGTCCTCAACTTGAGGAAAATAGATATAGTCCTCAACTCGAAGCAAATAGAATTCCCTAACAACCATGACTTAGTGTTTGGTCTGTACTTAGGGAAATTAAGGACAGTTACGACCTCGTGCATCGACTACATTATGTGCCATGAAACGTATGATATGTAAAGAACTATTTTTTCTATGCTTAAGTTCACTTATAATTTTTCTTAAAACTAGAACTCACTTAGCAACACTGACTTTTGCATATATATATATATATATATATATATATATATATATATATATATATATTTTGGAAGAAATATTTAGGTGGAAAAATGACATTTTGGTCCATTAAAAAATGTCAGGTTTTCTTTCCATCTTCATTCCCTTGTCTATCATAAACCCAACCCTTTTTTTCTTTCAAAATCCAGCACATAATCCCATTAACTCGTTCTACCTTCGTTGGGCACTCGAGTGAATAATTATACACTTCATTCATTATTCTCCATTTCTTCACAGTTTCTTTGCCTCCCTGAATTCGTTTTCTCACGTCGTAAAATTGGAATTTGGATAAATGTACTTTGCATTTCGAATCTCCTTCGCCAGGTATTGTTATTCTCCGAATCATTTTTGTTACAAATTCGATTACTTTTGTCGTTAATTTCGATTCATTCCATTGAAATATAGACAATTTCTTCTGTTAATCATCATTCTAATATGTAATTTATTAATTTTAATGTTATCTGAGACTACCACAACTTTAATCATTTATGTGTTTGATTAAAATGTTTAGGGATTCTCCGTATAAATTCATATATTGTTTGGACTGTAAATCAGCAGTGATTCAAATTTTCATTCAAATACATGTGAGTAAATTATTTTGGATTTTGTATCTAATAGTTTCCGGTGTACCTTGATTTATTCAATTCACATTGTTTCTTGATTAAACTTGTAACTATGGAGCTGAATTAAATCATATTTGGCATTTCTACATTGTGTTTAACTTATGCATACAACCTGCTTATTGAAATGCCTATGAGAACTTTTAAACTTGAGTGGATGTTGATTTCTACATACTGAAGTTCTGTGTGATTGTCATAACTTTTATGAGGTGAATTAGTCATGTTAAAAAAAATTAGCTAATTAAACACACCAAAGTGATATCAACTTAGCTCAAAATGAAAAAATTATAGTCTTTGTCCCGGTAACCTTACATTTGACCTTAAGGAGAGGTCCATGTTAACTATTTTTTATGCATTATAAATATTATAACTTAATTTTTAATGTGAACTCATTAAATATAAATAGACCTAGGTCACAACTAGGTTGACTAGGTGTTTTAGCCATAACAGCAAACAGGAACCATAGGGTTATTATTCTCATTTCTCACTTATTATTTAGGAAATGCATTGATTGCTTGATTTGTGCTATTTCACCCAGGAACCCCAAATTAATTAAAGAAACAATTTGAAGAAACAAGAACTAATTAAAAAAATGACTATTGAGCATTTTGTGTTGTTATTTTTGAGCATGGTGATCTGATGTAGAAGCTTGGGATTTTATAAAAGAGAAAACAAGTTGTGCTGTAATTTTGTTGTTTTGATTGTGCTGTTTTTGTTTCTTTCTAAACGTGTTGTATTTTGACCAAAGAAAAAAGGGATTTGTGCTGGATTTTTGTTCTTTATAAAATATGCTAAATTTTGACCAAAGAGAAAAAGAGACCGTGCTGTATTTTTGTTCTTTAGCACAGAAATAGTACAGAAAATACAACAAAGAAAATACACTACATGAAATACAACACAAGAAATTCAGCACAGAAAATTCAGCACAGAAAATTCAGTACAGAACATTCAGCATAGAACTTTCAGCACATGAACCAACACATAAATCCAGCACAAATTTCGTGTTTTTTTTAATCGCCCCCAACTCTCACCCCTACTTGCACCTAAGTTGATGTTTATTGCCCTTAATTTGGGGGGATTGTTTAACTATTAATTTCATATTCTCATTTCATAAATTCATGAGTAAAGAAGAGTTCTTGAAGATTCAGGTACATATTCTCATTCATAAATTCAGTTTGTTTCACTAGTAATTTCATACCTCTATTTCCATTTCTTCGACTGATTTTTTGTTATGGCTTGCGATTTAAGGGTTCGAATCAGTATTATTCTAAATCTGAATCTAATAATCGCATTTACAAAAAGTTGGATTTATTAGATTCTTTTTTTTCGATTTATAGTTATGACTGCTCTATGCATTATATGCTTTCCATCAGCTTAGTTGTTTATTAAGCTATACATTCCAATTTGTCCGCTGTATTTAGGTTGGTGCTAGAACGCACCGTGAAACAGGTAACAGGTGAAATTTTAGAAAAAAGCAGAAATCATCTCCACCTAAAGGTTTTCTTAAGTTGAAATATTGGATTGCATGTACTTGAATTTGCATTTTATTTTTACTAATATTGATAATGTGTGGTGTTGTTGATCTAATGTATGCATTATGTTCAATTTATTGAAGTAATTTTGTGTATTTACTATTTAGAATCAATTGCTATCATTTTGAAATTTAAGTAAGAATCCAATTTAGTACTTGTGGTTAAATTTTGTTGCAATTGCAGGAGTTAGATTGCACACTAAGGGACTATGTTGGTTAGGATGATTCCTTCAAAACCTTGAGTTTTTTGAGGTAAATGAAATGAAAGAATTAAGCTGGTAATTGTTTAGAATGTATTGTTTTTCTATAAAATAAGTTTTTTTTAACTAAAGGTCAATTGCAACGGCTCAAGATAATGTTTCTAATATACAAAAATCACATGAACTTGCACAAAGCAAATTGTTCTACGAGTATGGTGCCCAATCGGGTCATAATCTAACTTATTTTTTTCCATGTTACATTAACAATTTGCTACAACATCTTGACTGAAAATTAGCAGCACTCATCATCGAAAGAAAGTTTACATTATTTGTGTTTATGCATTGATTTTTTGCTGTGTTTAGATGTTAGATGTTGTGCTGATTTCATCCTGTGTTGTTTTCATGTGCTGATTTGACTGTTGTGCTGATTTAGATGTTGTGATGTTATTCTGTTGTGTTGTTTTTCTGTGCTGATTTTGCTGATGTGCAATTTACCTATGTTGTTTTTGTTGTTGTGCTGATTCGGTGTTGTTTACTTGAAAGCAACACATATTCTATTAATTGTACCGTTTTACCTAAAACAACACAGTTTTTCATTTTTTTTAAATCGTCGTTTTTTATATATCAACATTATACACGAATCAAAAAGAAAAAAATGATCGATTTTATGGTGTATTTAAAAAAAATATAATATTGTATGAAAAAGTTATGAACGTTTAAAAAAAGTAAGGGAACTTAAAAAAATTCAACAAAAGTGGATATTTCTTAAATACTCTTTCACCCCTATTTTTTCCTACACTTTATTCTTAGCCCTTGATCATCAAATTTGATGATCAAGATTACTTCTTAGCCTACTTAGACAAAATTCCCTTTTTAGGGTATCCTCCCTCTCTCTCTCTCTCTCTCTCTCTATATATATATATATATATATATATAGTGTGAGGTTTTGCTAAAAAGTCAAAAAAGTGTAGAAAGTCGTTTAAAACGCTCATAACCGGCTCATACGAACTCCGATTTTACTCATTTCGGCGGCGTTGGAGCCGTCTCGTCGAACTCTACAATCTTAGCTTATAGGCTTTAGATTTTAGGGTTTACATTTTATGGTTTACTTTTTGTCTTAGGATTTAGCCTTAGGGGTTTAGCCTTAGGGTTTTAGTATTTAGGATTTGGGGGTGGGTGGGGGTGGAGGTTTTAGGTTTTTGGGGGGTGGGGTTAGGTTTTTGTTGGGGTTGGGTTGGAGGTTTAGGCCTTTGGGGGGCGGTGGTGGTGTTTTTGACGACTTTTTCGGCTTCTTATGGTTTTTTTGTTAGGATTTAGGTTTTTGGGGGTGGGGGGTGGGAGTGGGGTTTTAGGTTTTTCTGGGTGGGGTGGGGTGGGGGTTAGGTTTTGGAGGGCTGGGGTGGGGGTTTTAGGCCTTTGGTGGGGTTTTTAAAAGACTTTTTACACTTTTTACAGTTTTTAGACTTTGTAAAAAACCCACCCATATATATATATATATATATATATATATAAAGACTACAATGTAACAAATGCTTTAACGGTGTAACCAATTACAGTTAGAAGAAAGTTTTAAACCAATTACAGTTAGAAGAAAGTTTTACAATATAAAGACTACTTTGTAAAAAAACCCACCCCTAAAAATTCGATTTGAAATCAGGGTATAACCAATTACAGTTAGAAGAAAGTTTTAAACCAACAAGATATAAAGGCTGTCCATGGTTTAAAACTTTCTTCTAACTGTAATTGGTTATACCCTGATTTTAAATCGAATTTTGAGAAGACCTTCTTTTGTATTGGATTTAGTAAACTACCTTTATTAGGGATGTTATAACCATCATCCTCTGTATTATCGTTTAGACGTTTATAATTGTATACTATTCTTGCTTTCCTCTTTTTACTTCGCTGTGATTTCTTACTAGAAACGCTGCTGATCTGTGCGGACTTTTTGATTTTCTTATTAATTTCTGGTTTATCATTTCAAATATTTGTTGTCTAAATTCTTGTTTATCTAATGTACTATATTCTATATTAGCTGTTCTGTTTGTTATGTCAGGGTTTTTAAGTTTAAATTTGCACCTATGATTTACCCTTGACTTTGTTATATCTTCTCCTATTAACCATATCTTTTCCAAATGTAGAATTATAGGATGATTTATACTCTTTGTTATATCTTTACCCTTTTCGAGTTCATGACTTAAAAACTCTGTTAGTAACCTAATGCTTTCATTTTCTATTAAACTTTGTTTGTTATGATTTTGTTTTAAGAATTCTAGGCTTCAATTTTTTCCTTGTTTTTGTACGACTTCTGTTGTATTATTATACCTGATTGTCGGGAATGTATGTATATGCTTGCTGAGTGTTATGAAGTTTTTTGTTAATGTAATTGCTCCGTTTAATCCTAGCAAAAAGTTTAATCCTAGAATGAAGTCTTTAGATTTTATGTGTTGAGGGTTTATGTTAATTTGTAGTATTTCATATTTTATACTATAGTTTTTTGAAAAATCTAAGAACTGTATTCATACTGGTTTTAGATAATGTGTAATTAAGATTAATCTATCTTCAATTGTTCTGCTTACTAGCTGATATGTTAATTTTTTATAATATTCTATTGGAGCTATACTATGTGATATCAAGCTTTTAGTGGCTCCCGTATCTACTAATGCTGTTAAATCTATAAATTTATTATGGTCTAACCATAATCTACACTGTATATTTATTATGTTCATTGATTCTTTTGTTTGTACGAATACTAGTTCATTTTCTTCTGTTGACATTTGTATTATTTCGTGCTGAACTTCCTTTTTCTTTTGGATATGATCTTCTAATTCTTGTATTCTATTTTTCATATTTTTTATCTTAAGATCATGTAATTCTATTATTAAGTCTAGTTTTTCTATTTTGTCTTCTAATTTTGCTGTACTATTGCTTGCATTTATTTTTATTATTTCTTCTATGTTTACATTGTATAATTTTCTGAGACATATACAACAAATTTCGTTAAAGAATTTGTTACATTGTAGTCTTTTTTCTATGCTTGGATAATATCCACAGTTGTAACATTTTATATGGTTATTTCCTTTTTGACTTATCCAGTTGTGTATACATTCTTCTGTATTCATATAGGTATATGTGACTTTTGTTATTGGCTGTTCGTCTTCACTATAAATACTGTAAACAGACTCGTTTCCAGAATCATCTGTTTTTATAATTTCTATTTCATAGTCATTTAATTATTCTATTAAGTTTGATCTTTCAATGTTTTTGTTTTTATTTGGGCATCCGTTTGCTAGATGACTTTCATCGCCACAAATAAAACATTTGCATTTTCTTGTTTGTGGTTTTCGTACGTATTTATTTTTGTAATTGGATTTATATTTGTAATTTTTATTATAAGTTGTACTTTTTCTTAATTTTTTCTTTTTATCATAAAATCCATAAGCTTAGGGAGTGTAAATTGCTGTTTTACAAAATGCATAAGCATTTCGTTTAAGTTGTTCTTGTAGGGCTACTTCTTTACACTTATCTTCTAATATCTCGAATGTATAAGTTATTCTAGGTCCTATTCCTAGACCGGGTTGTGTACCGTATGTTGATTTCCATGATTCATGTATACTTTTACCTAGATCTCCTGGTAATTTTATAAAGAATTTGTCACATAAATTGTCTTTCATTGCTTGCCCTGTTTGTGACAGGAGCCTTGTGAAGTCTAGTGTTAATTCATTTATATATTTCATATCGACGATACTTAACTGTTCTAAGTTTCTAATGTCTGTATCTTGCATTAGACTATTATTCTTTGCTTGATCTACTCCTAGAATAAGAGTCCTAATTTGGGATGTTAAGTTATACGGGTTATCTCCTAAGACTTTTAATGCATTTATACTATCTGGGTCTTGTGTTTTTTTGCTTTGCCAAATCCCTAGAGCTATAGGTCCTAATGTGGTTTCTAAGTAAGCAAACATGTCCATACTATCTTTTTTGTTTGTTTCCCACATTCTAACTGTATTTTGTTCCCATGTTAAAATTTCATCTATCCATAACTGTGGTTTTTGTTGTTCAAGTAGCAACATAACCCCACTGTGTATGTGTCCTATTGGTAATCTACTACCTTTTCTTTTGAAATTTGATTCTTCTTGGTAATTTATGGTAGGGGGAAACCATGGTTCTCTTCCTGATGTTTCATGTGAAGATTCACCACTTGTTTGATTCCACCTTATTCTTTTTAATGGATTTTTCATATCTTGATCCATAAAAGATTGTTCTTGTTTATAGAATTCTGTTAACATAGTTTTTTCTTGTAAAATGTCTTCGACTAGTGGTAGATTAAAATAATTTTGTAGTTTTTTGTAACTCTCTTCATAAGTTAATCCTAATTCTGTTATACAATCTATTATCATATTATCTACTTCTTCCTGTATATTTAATTCGGTGAATTTTCTGTCTATAATTTGTTGTATAGTTTTATTTGTTTCTTCTATTTTAAAAGTTGTTAATTTATCCTCTTCCAAATCGTCTAAATAATCTATTATACTGTAATCTGCTTCTTCTTCGAAACGTAAGAATAATGTATTTATTTATTCATCTTCTTCTGTATCGTAGATGGGACCTTTGTCACTATCTTCTTCTAAATTCATAAAATTATTTTCTGTAGTGGTTTCATTATTTTCTTCATTTATATTATTTTTCTGTTTAAAATCTACGAATCTTATACTTTGTAATCTATCTGCTCCTTCATATATAAGACTCATTTTTGGTACTAAGACTGCGTTTTCATTTTCCTGTAATTCATTTATATCTCATTCTAATCCTGCCAGTTCTTCAGGATTTATTGTTACTGGGTCTATCATTTGTATAGATTTTGACGCTATTATTTATACAATTCCCTCTATATTTACTTTATACTTCATACCTGATTTGTTACTAGCTTTTCCTAGCATTCCTATACTTATAACTATGTTATTCCCTTCATAATTTTCATAACCTTTGGTTTGTAAAGCTATTTTTAGGTTTTGTAGATCTTTAATGTCTTTTAAGATTCCTGGTGTGCAGTAGAATAGAGTTGTATTTTGACTAAGGTCAACTTCCATTCCTGATATTATAGCCTTTTTTAATTCTGTTTTTCAACTTTTATCTAATATTAAGGCTAATAATTTTGTTCCTAAATTTTTTCTTCCTAAAGCGTTTATTCCTATGACTATTAATCCTGTATGAACAAAGTTTTTACCAGATTGCTTAATTTTTTGTATAGTTTCTTGTGAAATTAAGTCTACTGTTACTGTTTTGTGTATAACCCTTAAGCTTACTTCTCTACTGCTTCGTATTAATGTTGTATTGATGTTTAGGATTCCTGTTTGGTATAATATTTTTGGGTTTAGAATATCAAATTGATGTTGATTGTATAGATTTATGTTTCTATCGAGATCTATTTCTTCTTCTAACTGTACTGTAGGTGTTGTGCTAGTAGATCCTGAACCTCTTCTAACTATTCTGTTTAGAAAAGTATCAGATGTTATAGTATCTTGTATATTACTTGTAGAATTTCTAGCATCTTGTAGTAGTCTTCCTTGTCCTAAGAAATTTATATTTATCATTTTCTTGGTTGCCAATGTTTATAAGGTTTCGGTTGTTTGGGTTGTATTTTTATATCTTCTAAACTTAACTTGTTTATGGCTTTAGTAACTTTGTTTATGTCGTTATTTTAAATCTTGTTTTTCTGAGTTATTCTTTTTAATTTCTTTTAATTCTTTAAGGATTTGATTGTTTTGATTTTTAATGTAATCTAGATTTTCTATATATTTTTTATATTCTTCTGTTTTATTATTTATTTTTGCCTGTATTTTATCAAACACTTGTCTGTTAAAAATAGACTCTTTTTGTAGATTTGTTCCTAAGTTGATTACTAGATCTGTTAAGATGTTTAGATGTATATTATCTGTATGTAAACTATGCTCGTAATCTTTTTTGATTCTACAGATTAAATTATAATTATTTGTGTTGATTGGTTTGTTCACTTTTTCAGAGAATTCTAGATTTAAGAAATCGAGTTTTTTAGGTATTGAATTAGAGTTTGGAGAATCTATGATTGGAGAAATCCGCCTCTTTAGCTTCACACTTATTAATCCTTTTAATATTTTATAATATCCCAATATTGATAATCATAAACTAATTTAACATATTAACATAAAATGTCATAAATTCGGATAACTTGTCTGAATTTATATCAAAGCAAATTTTTTTCCCTAATCTTCACCAAAGAGGGTTTCCATAAAAATAGGACTTAAGCATACAAAGCTGCCTTGCATGGACCTGTATTTGTCTTTTATATTTTAGGAAAGCCTTTGCTAACGGAGAAATTACATTAACAAAAAACTTCATAACACTCAGCAAGCATATATATACATTCCCGACAATCAGGTATAATAATACAACAGAAGTCGTACAAAAACAAGGAAAAAATGGAAGCCTAGAATTCTTAAAACAAAATCATAACAAACAAAGTTTAATAGAAAATGAAAGCATAAGGTTACTAAGAGAGTTTTTAAGTCATGAACTCGAAAAGGGTAAATATATAACAAAGAGTATAAATCATCATATAATTCTACATTTGGAAAAGATAAGGTTAATAGAAGAAGATATAACAAAGTCAAGGGTAAATGTAAGGCCCTTTTCCTTGGTAACCTCACTTGTTGGATTTACTCATAAACATAGCCATAAATACTGAACTTAAATTAAAAACATTCAAGAGTAGCAGAAGCAAACATCACTCGAATTCATAACATAACAGCGGAAGTCTTAACAATAAAAAAAACATAACATTGTCTTAACATGTATAAAAGTGGGATGTCAGTCGCTTGTCGGGTAACCATCATGCCTTCGCACGACCCTTCCTTTCTTTACCTGAAATGTATACTAAAAGTCAGCTAACGCTGATGAGTTCTAGTTTAAAAACAATCAGACATAACATTTATCTTATCGTTAAGTATTATATATATATATATATATATATATATATATATATATATAATATACGTGCATTTGCATATTCTTTGCTTTACTGTTTTCACATAACATTCATACTGAGTATATACATATGTACATACATACTTACTTTTGGGAGAACATTCATTGGTCATACACATATGGGTGATCAACCCGTCATAATTGTCGTGTGAGTCACAAAGACAAACGACGTGAGAACTACTATCGTAGTCCTTTTCATAAACCGTCCGGCCCTAGAAACCGTCCATCGTAACATAAATCCGTCAGGCAAACTTTGTCCGTCCGCCTAAACACGTCCTACCGTCGTAGTCCGTTCATTCGCCCGTCTACCCAAAGGCATCCGTTTCCCACGCGGCTATTATGTATGCAACCGTTCTACACGTAATAAGGCATTTGCTTCGACCGTCAATGAGTGCCTTTCGTCCTAGCTTATGAAGGAACGTTTTTGTCCCGGTTGCAAAATAGTCAGGTGGTCGTCAGTCTAACTAATTAGCCGTTGTCATCGAAGCGTCCATAACGTTTACATACATTCATAACATGCAATATATAAAATATAAAGCAAGATTTCATTCATTCACGTTATGTCATTTTTTCATTCATTCTTTATAATCATACGTTTCATTCTTTGTTCATCATTCATTTTAATACATATATATGTATATATCACGTATGATCACATTGGCATTTATAACATTTATTCATTTAGCGTATACACTTCAGCCCCAAAACATTTAATAAGGTTTGCACATAACATAGAAGGGGCACATAGAACTCACCTGATGAGCTAGTCTCGTCCTGTCCTAATCGCGGTCCAATGAGTGCCACACACGATCTGGATTGGTTAATTACACATACATCAGACCTAATCCCGACTCTAACGGTTAAACCATTATGTATTAAGTGACTATACTGACTTTACTAACCGGCCTGTTGCCTTGTTCTTGCGTACTTAATAAGTGCGCATATTTCGTTTCATGCGTACTTGATAAGTACGCAGGACCTTCTTCTTGCGTACTTGATAAGTACGCAGAACATTCTTTTTGCGTACTTGATAAGTACGCAGGACCTGCTTCCCCGCAAAAACCCTAACTTTCGCATGCGGATCTGATCGTGCCAATCTTACAACTTTCTTTGTTCAAAACGTGCGGTTTTCATTCTAGATGTTAGTCCTAAGCTTATTTTCAAGTTTCATCCAAAAAAAGGTCACCTATTTAGCTAAAACCCAAAAATCCTAAATTAAACAAAAACTCAGTTTAGGGTCGAATCGTTACCTGGATTGGGATTCGAATTCGAATTCGAAGGTTTTGCTCACGAGCTCTGCAGTAACGTGCTCCTTCAATTCCGGGTTGATCCGTCAACTTTTTCTCTCTTGGCCCGAGCTCTCCTTTCTCTCTCTAACTTTGCAAATGGTAGAAGTTTGCAAGTTTGAGGCTGTCTTGGCCCTTATATACCTGGGCTTCCCTCGGCCCGTTGGAGCCGAGCCGAAGCCCATCCATTTCCCTTTCATCTATGATGATTAAATCTCGATCGCGTTATTATTTATTTATTTATTATTTTTAGGATGTTACAAGTCTACCCTCCTTAAAGGGGTTTAGTCCTCGAAACCGTTTATACGTTAAACAATTGAGGGTATAGTCCCCTCATCTCGTCTTCTTTCTCCCATGTCGCTTCTGACCCTTTTCTGTGCTTCCATTGTACTTTAACTAGATGAATCGACTTATTGCGTAGTCGTTTCTCAGCTCGGTCAAGAATGGCTATTGGTTCCTCCACATAATTTAGATTGTTATCCACTTCGATCTCGTCGTAAGGTATGTGAGTTGTGTCATCAGCTAGGCACTTGCGTAAGTGTGACACGTGGAACGTAGGGTGTATTCCACTAAGCTCAACGGGTAGGTCGAGTCTGTAAGCAACTTGACCCACTCTCGCTAAAATCTTGAAAGGTCCGACAAACCTTGGGCTTAGTTTGCCATGTTTTCTGAATCAGATGATTCCTTTCCATGGTGATACCTTTAACAGTACCATGTCCCCTACTTGAAATTCTAAATCTCTTCTTCTCTTATCCGCGTATGATTTCTGTCTGTCTTTTGCTGCTTTCATTCGAGCCTTGATTTGATCAAATTTCTCGGAAGTAGCTTTGACCACTTCGAGACTTGCAAAATCCTTTTGTCCAATTTCCCCCCAATAAACCGGGGTCCTACATTTCCTCCCATACAACATTTCAAATGGCGGCATGCCAATAGTTGAGTGATAGCTGTTGTTATATGAAAATTCTGCCAATGGTAGATGGCTGTCCCAGCTCCCACCGAAGTCAATGATACAGGCCCAGAGCATGTCCTCCAAGGTCTGAATGGTCCTTTCAGATTGACCATCGATTTGAGGCTGGTAAGCGGTGCTGATGTTCAGTCTAGTGCCCATCGCTTCATTGAATTTCTTCCAAAACCTTGACATGAATCTAGTATCCCTGTCGGACACAATCGACAGCGGCATACCATGTCTGCTCACAATTTCCTTGATAAACATTTCTGCTAGTCTTTCTGACGAAGAAGTCTCACGTATTGGCAAGAAGTGAGCACTTTTCGTCAAGCGGTCGATGATCACCCAAATGGTATCATTGCCTTTAGCTGTTCACAGTAGTTTGGTAATGAAATCCATCGTGATATCCTTCCACTTCCAATCCGGTATTGGTAAAGGTTGCATTTTACCGCATGGTTTCTGGTGTTCGGCCTTAACTAGGGAACACGTTAGGCACTTGTTCACGTACTCGGTCACATCATTCTTCATGCCGGGCCACCAGTACTCTTTCTTCAAGTCTTGATACATTTTTTTTATCCCGGGGTGGATTGAATAGCGAGACTTATGGGCCTCATCGAGGATTTTGGCTCTTAGCTCACCAATCTTAGGTATCCACATCCATCCAAACCTCGTTCGTACACCGTATGCATTTGCATCCAAATTCCCTTGTTGTCTGACTATTCTTTCTCGTTTTATATTTCTTTCTAATAGTGCTTCATCTTGTGCCTTTGATATTTCACTCATCAAATCTAGTGTTATAATCAGCTGACACGCTTTGATCCAGATAGGTGCCGATTCTTCCTTTCTACTTAAAGCGTCGGCCATTACGTTTGCCTTGCCTGGATGGTACAATATCTCACAATCATAGTCTTTCAGTAGCTCTAACCAACTCCTTTGTCTCATGTTTAATTCCTTTTGTTCGAAAAAGTACTTCAGGCTTTTGTGATCGGAGTAAATGGTGCATTTAACTCCATACAGATAGTGCCTCCATATTTTCAATGCGAAAACTACTGCCGCTAAATCTAGATTGTGAGTTGGGTAGTTAACCTTGTGAATCTTTAGTTGTCGCGAGGCGTAAGCAATTACCTTTCCTCGTTGCATAAGTACACATCCTAAACCTTGACCCGAAGCGTCAGAGTAGACTACCAAGTCTTCATTTCCCTCAGGTAGTGTCAAGACTGGAGCTTGGGTTAATCGTGTCTTAAGTTCCTCAAACGCGTTGTTTGGATTGGAGCCCATTCATAATTTACTTCCTTCCGTGTCAGTTTAGTTAGTGGCGAGGCTATTCTTGAGAAATCTTGAATGAACCTTCGATAGTAGCCTGCCAATCCCAGAAAACTTCGTATCTCTGTTGGCGTCTTCGGGACGTTCCATTCCTTTACTGCCTCAATCTTTGCAGGATCTACCATGATGTCGTCTGGGTTTATCACATGACCTAGGAATAGGACTTCCCTAAGCCAGGCACATTTGGAGAATTTTGCGTACAACTTTTCCTGCTTTAGCACCTCCAGAACCTCTCTTAGGTGGCAGTAGTGATCACCCTTGTTTTTCGAATATACTAGTATGTCGTCTATAAAAACTATCACTGATCGATCCAACATTAGTCGACATACTCTATTCATCAAATCCATGAACGTTGCTGGTGCGTTGGTCAATCCGAAGGACATCACGAGGAACTCATATTGCCCATAACGCATGCGAAGCGCGGTCTTTGGTACGTCTTCTTCTCTTACTTCCAACTGATGGTAACCCGACCTAAGATCGATCTTTGAGAACCAACTCGCACCTTGAAGTTGATCAAAAAGGTCGTATATTCTAGGCAGTGGGTATTTGTTCTTTACTGTCCTCTTGTTCAATTCGTGGTAGTCAATGCACATGCGCATGCTGCCGTCCTTCTTCTTTACAAATAGTACCGGAGCGCCCCATGGTGAAATGCTCGGTCTGATAAATCCTTTTTCTGTTAATTCCTCTAGTTGAGACATCAATTCTTTCATTTCTGAAGGAGCCAATCGGTAGGGGCCTTTGGCAATGGGCTTAGCTCCTGGCAGTAAGTCAATCTGAAATTCTATTTCCTGATCGGGTGACAACCTAGGTAGATCCTGAGGGAATACTTCCGGAAAGTTGCACACCACGGGTACATTCTTGAGTTCTTTCGTTTTCATTCTATCGTCAATAACATACGCTAGATAAGCTTCGCAACCGTGCCTCATGTAACTTTCGGCCTTGATCACCGAGATGACGTTCGGCATCGTGCAGTTCCAATCCCCATAAACCGTAATTGGACTGCCGCTAGGAGCTTTGAGGTGTATCCTCTTACGTTTACATATGATTTGAGCTTCGTTGGCAGCTAGCCAATCCATACCCAATACTATATCGAATCCTCCTAAGGTGAGAAGGAATAATCTAGAAGGAAACTTATGGCCCTCTATTTCTATGATGCAATCCTCTGTTACTTGGAATACTGCCGAATTTTTACCAACGACAGTTTGTACACTAAAGGCCTTTACTATGGTGTTGATAGTGCAATCTAGTTTACGACTAAATGCATTGGATATAAAGCTTTTACTAGCACCAGAGTCAAATAAAATAGCAGCACGTTCATCATTAACTAGGAACGTACCTGACACAAAATCAGGGTTTCCCCTTGCTTCCTCCTCAATCAGGGCGTAGGCTCGAGTCCTAGCCTTCGGCTGTTCCTTTTCAGCTTCCTTTTCCTTTCCCGAACCAGATTGTATGGTTTTCCTGCAATCCCTTGTCAGGTGTCCATATCCTCCACAACTTTGGCACTTGACGTCCTTTAAGCAATCTCGGGAGTAATGCCCCGGCCTCCCGCACTTATAACACATGGTTGAGCCAACAAGACAATCGCCTTGATGTTTCTTTGGGCATTTCTTACAAACTTCATACCCTTCTGTCCTAGGCTTCTTCACCTCAGCGGTGTAGTTTCCTTTTCCATTTCCTTTGAACGAGTTCTCCCTTTTCCGTTTCGGAGCTTCAAGAGCTGTGTCCTCGTTAGCATAATCGTCATAGACGATTCCAGACAAGTTGATTACCGATTCGAAGGTCGATGGTAGATTAGCTTTTACATGAACACGGACCCTTTGAGGTAGGACCTTCACATAATACTTAATCATTCGTTCTTCTGTCTCCATGAGGTGGGGTACCAGTTGAGCTAGCTCATTGAACCTAGAAGTATATTGGCGGTGCGTCTTGCTTCCAGCCTTAAAGTTTAGGAATTCATTTTTCACTCGATCAATTTCGTTCTGGGGACAGAACTTTTGGATTATCAACTTCTTCAGGTCTTCCCATGTCATTTTGGCAAGAGCGTGTGGCGACTTTGTCTTCTGAATGTTCCTCCACCAACTTAGTGCCTCATTGGTGAAAGAATGAGCAACATACTTAACAGCCTGGTCCGGTCGACACTCGCTGATGTTGATTACGACGTTCATCCTCTCAATCCATTCGAACGTAGCCACTGAATCCTTGAACTTGGGTGGGTCTCCGTCCTTGAAACCTTTGTAAGTATAGCCACGATTGCTTGATCCCACCTTTACTTCATCCCCATCACTGTCATACACTTTCTCTTCAAGGTCTCCTTCATCCTGCTCTCTACTTTTCTTTAGTGCCTCGGATAGTAGATCAGGCAATACTTTCTTCAGAGTAAGTACAACTTCGCGGGCAATAGCATCCTTGACCCCGGGTTCCAACTGTAGAGACCCTTGATGGACGTTCCTCGTTGGGGTCACATCTGTTTCGTGCACACTTTCAGTGTGTTATGCGT
The DNA here is from genome assembly GCA_023525975.1 of Smallanthus sonchifolius. Taxonomy (NCBI): domain Eukaryota; kingdom Viridiplantae; phylum Streptophyta; class Magnoliopsida; order Asterales; family Asteraceae; genus Smallanthus; species Smallanthus sonchifolius. Next base: position 20,958,867 of record CM042033.1, read on the forward strand.
GCACACTCTCTTCCTCTTCATGTCTTTGATTCAATGGAGGTCTACCGACTCGGCCAGTGCGACTGCCTCGACGTCCTGTTCTTCCTCCACCAGCCATAGTTCCTAGTTTCCTGATAGTTATAAAGGGAATACATCAATGCCATTCCTTCAGATCATAGTTTTAGAACAGTACGAGCAAGGTAAATTTTTAATTACAGTGAAGGGTTTGTGATTACTAATTTACATTGCTTTTCGGGTTCAAAACTCTTCAAATCGGTTGTGACATTGACATCTATTTGTTCTAAGTTAAGGTATCTATTCTTATCCAAGTGCATTAACTTTAGTACTTACTTACCTTGCTGGCGTTGGCGTTGGGTACCCAGACTAACATCCGCGCGTTGGTCCCATAATCAGCTTGATTCCAGACATTTTGGGATGTCTGAATCTCTCAAACTATTGCTCTGATACCAACTTGTAAGGAGCCTTTCCCGGGTAACCTCACTTGTTGGATTTACTCATAAACATAGCCATAAATACTAAACTTAAATTAAAAACATTCAAGAGTAGCGGAAGCAAACATCATTCGAATTCATAACATAACAGCGGAAGTCTTAACAATAAAAAAAACATAACATTGTCTTAACATGTATAAAAGTGGGATGTCAGTCGCTTGCCGGGTAACCATCACGCCTTCGCAAGACCCTTCCTTTCTTTACCTGAAATGTATACTAAAAGTCAGCTAACGCTGGTGAGTTCTAGTTTAAAAACAATCAGACATAACATTTATCTTAACGTTAAGTATTAAATATATATATAATATACGTGCATTTGCATATTCTTTGCTTTAATGTTCTCACATAACATTCATACCGAGTATATACATATGTACAAACATACTTACTTTTGGAAGAACATTCATTGGTCATACACATATGGGTGATCAACCCGTCATAATTGTCGTGTGAGTCACAAAGACAAACGCCGTGAGAACTACCGTCGTAGTCCTTTTCATAAACCGTCCGGCCCTAGAAACAGTCCTTCGTAACATAAATCCGTCCGACAACCTTTGTCCGTCCGCCTAAACCCGTCCTACCGTCGTAGTCCGTTCATTCGCCCGTCTGCCCAAAGGCATCCGTTTCCCACGCGGCTATTATGTATGCAACCGTTCTACATATAATAAGGCATTTGCTTTGACCGTCCATGAGTGCCTTTTATATGTCCTAGCTTATGAAGGAATGTTTTTGTCCCGGTTGCGAAATAGTCAGGTGGTCGTCCGTCTACCGAAGTAGTCGTTGTCATCGAAGCGTCCATGACGTTTACATACATTCATAACATGCAATATATAAAATATAAAGCAAGATTTCATTCATTCACGTTGTGTCATTCTTTCATTCATTCTTTATAATCATACTTTTCATTCTTTGTTCATCATTCATTTTAATACATATATATGTATATATCACGTATGATCACATTGGAATTTATAACATTTATTCATTTAGCGTATACACTTCAGCCCCAAAACATTTAATAAGGTTTGCACATAACATAGAGGGGGCACATAGAACTCACTTGATGAGCTAGTCTCGTCCTGTCCTAACCGCGGTCCAATAAGTGCCACACACAATCTGGATTGGTTAATTACACATACATCAGACCTATCCCCGACTCTAACGGTTAAACCATTCTGTATTAGGTGACTATACTGACTTTACTAACCGGCATGTTGCCATGTTCTTGTGTACTTAATAAGTGCGCATATTTCGTTTCCTGCGTACTTGATAAGTACGCAGGACCTTCTTTTTGCGTACTTGATAAGTATGCAGAAGATTCTTCTTGCGTACTTGATAAGTACGTAGGATCTGCTTCATGCGTACTTGATAAGTACGCAGGACCCGCTTCCCCGCAAAAACCCTAACTTTCGCATGCGGATCTGATCGTGCCAATCTTACAACTTTCTTTGTTCAAAACGTGCGGTTTTCATTCTAGATGTTAGTCCTAAGCTTATTTTCAAGTTTCATCCATAAAAACGTCACCTTATAGCTAAAACCCGAAAATCCCAAATTAAACAAAAACTCAGTTTAGGGTCTAATCGTTACCTGGATTGGGATTCGGATTTGAAGGTTTTGCTCACGAGCTTAGCTGTAACGTGCTCCTTCAATTCTGGGTCGATCTGTAAACTTTCTCTCTCTAGGCCCGAGCTCTCCTTTCTCTCTCTAACTTTGCAAATGGTTGAAGTTTGCAAGTTTGAGGCTGTCTTGTCCCTTATATACCTGGGCTTCTCTCGGCCCGTTGGAGCCGAGCCCAAGCCCATCCATTTCCCTTTCATCTATGACGATTAAATCTTGATCGCGTTATTATTTATTTATTTACTATTTTTTGGATGTTACAGTAAATCATAGGTGCAAATTTAAACTTAAAAACCCTGACATAACAATCAGAACAACTAATATAGAATATCGTCCATTATATAAACAAGAATTTAGATAACAAATATTTGAAATGATAAACCAGAAATTAATAAGAAAATCAGAAAGTTCGCACAGATCAGCAGCATTTCTAGTAAGAAATCACAGCTAAGTAAAAAGAGGAAAGGCAAGAATAGTATACAATTATAAACGTCTAAACGATAATACAGAGGATGATGGTTATAACATCCCTAATAAAGATAGTTTACTAAATCTAATACAAAAGAAGGTCTTCTCAAAATTAGATATAAAATCAGGGTATAACCAATTACAGTTAGAAGAAAGTTTTAAACCATGGACAGCCTTTACATGTTCAGAGGGACAGTATGAATGGAATGTCCTTAGTTTCAGACTAAAAAACGCTCCATCCATTTTTTAAAGATTTATGGATAATATATTCTTAAAATATGAATTTTGCTTAGTATACATTGATGACATTTTGGTTGTAAGTGAAACAATATAGGAGCATGAGCAACATTTAAAACAGATATTTGAAAAAATAGAAAAACATGGTATAGTAATCTCAAAGAGAAAAATGGAACTCTTCAAAAGAAAAACATCTTTTCTTTGTTTAGAGTTAGGAAATAGTAAAATAAAATTACAGTCACACATTTCTATAAAAAAATTAGATTTTTCAAAAAAATATTGAATATTTAAAACAAATACAAGACTTTTTGAGACTAGTAAATTATGCTAGAAAATTTATCCCAAATCTATCAAAATTAGTAAGTCCATTATACAGTAAAACTATAAAAAATGGACAAAGATATTTTAACATAGAGGATATTAAATTAGTTCAAAAAGTAAAAAATGCTATTAAAACTATTGGTCCATTAGAATACCACTAGTTACAAATTATATTATTATTGAAACAGACGGATGTAAAAAAGGATGAGGAGCTGTCCTTCTCTGCAAACCAACTAAATATAACCCCAAAACAGAGGAAAAAATTTGTGCTTACTCCAGTGGAAATTTTCAAAACAAAACCAACTGGACAAGCATAGACTTTGAAATCCAAGCATTAATCAATGCTTTAGACAAATTCAAAATTTATTTACATAATGAGTTCTCAGTCAGAATAGATTGTGAAGCAATTGTAAAATTTATAAAAAATGACCAGAGTAAAAAGGTAAATAGAACAAGGTGGGTCAATTTACAAAATACTATACAAGGCCATGGATATCATATAAATTTTGAACATATCAAAGGAAAAAATAATGGGATAGACAATATGTTGTCCCAAAACATTAACAAGATATTTTTTCTAGATGGAAAAGAAAGATAAAGGTAAAGCAAAGATTATACAGCCTAGAAGAATTATTTCTCCGATGAGTATATCATCTGAAGAAAAACAGACAGAAAAGCTTTTAATCCAAGCTATAAGGGCTGACAGAGTACAAAGTTCTAGAAAGCTACCAGCATCAATTACTGGGTTAGACACTGTCCTACAGTATTATAACCCAGTAAACAGCCAAGGTCCTGTTAAGCAGGGACCAAAAAATATACACAACAAACAAAGGGATGATACACAGTTTACACAAAGCTCTGTCATTACATTTGGAAATTATGGTTTACAAAAATTTAATGAACCCAATACAAAGTTTCGTCTAATTGTTGGAATGAAGCTGACAGATAAGCAGCAATGCTTATTAGACAACCTTTGGCACATTCAAACCATGCCACATGCTTCGACATTCAAAGTACAGGTTTTAAATGCATTAAGCATTTACTTTCATGAGCAAAACTTAAAAATCCCCGAAAAACAACAATCAAAGTTTACTCACTACATCGTTTTTCGAGGAACAAAGATTGGTATCTTCAATAAATAGGAGACAGTTGCAAAATTTATACAATGTCCAAATCCCATTTACAAAGGTTTTAACAATTTCGCTGAAGCTTTAAAAATAGCCGGGGAACATTTTGGCACAAATAGTTTCTATATTGAGCCAGAAGAAGTTCAAACATTTTCTAAAATAACAAAGACTAATCCTGAACAAATAATCAAAGCTCAGGAGGAAGTAATGGAAAAGCTTCAAGAACAGTTGATGAAAAAGGGACAAGATACACATCCTATACAAGCCAATATTGAAAATAGTCTCATGAAACAAAAAGTGACTTTACTCGAGGTAAAAAATAAACAGTACATACACAGGCTCGAGAAAACAGAAAAACAGTTCCTCAAAATAGAAGCTAAGAAGCGTTCAGAATAAGAATGCTTGATACACCATGGAAACAATGTTTATAGCCAGTCATTAACGGATTCCCAGAATTTGAAAAAATTATTTCACAAAAAGATTTTTCAAAATTTATACAATTTACAACAACAAATTATTGATCTTGCGTTTCAAGACACACCCAACGCAGGAATAAGGATAGTAGAAAAAACATATGACGAAGGAGAAGGAACGGGACTTCTTCTTCTATAGATTAGTTACCCTACACAAATGTCTGATGACCAAATCCTTCAATTTTACCATCATGGTATGATTGATTTTCTTGAATTCAGACTAAACAACAAGAACGAAAATATCCTTGATAGACTAGGAGAAAAACTCACAATGGTCGTAGGCAACTGTAGGATCGGTGAATACAAGATGGTTCTATTCTAGTTGAGATTGGCGGAAACAATCACAACTAAGCAATGGAAACAAGTAAACAAGAAGAATACTGATAAATGCAATTTGTATTAAGCTTCAAATATTACAAGATTACAGAGAAAACTCTTAAGAAAAAGCACACTTATACAATGACTCTAAGTACTACTTATATAGTAACTTAGAATCAAGACAGACCCTTGATTCTAAGGATCAGATCTAACACAAGCCGTTGATCTTGTATTGAAGCTATTCTACATGTAACGACAATAAACACTACAAAAGTTATCTTTACTCAAACGTCTTCTTAGGCATCATTGCTTGAGTCCTTGGAAGAAGAGCGTCACTGTCTTTTATTGTCTTGCACCAGTAACATTCTTTCTGCATGGAGTGTGTCAGTGTTGCAGCGGAAAGTTATCAGTGGTAATGGTTGGTTTATCGAAGCTAGTCAGCTCAACGTTTGATCTTCAGAGGGAATGGCTATCAGCAGCAATGTTGTTGATCAGCAGCAAGACACAACTGTCCACAGCTGCTGATGATTTGCCTATCAGCAGCAACTTTGGTCTTCAGCAGATAAGGCTATCCGCAGCAGATAAGCTTATTCACAGCAGTTTGTCGATCTTCAGCAATCTCTGAGGTCCACAGCAGTTGTACTTAGAGAATTTTGTAGCCATCAGTCTTTATTTCTACAAACTCCCCCTAGACTGATGCTACCAAAACTCTCTTACTGCTTTTGCTACTGAAGCTTTTTCGTGTTACAGACTATCCTTTCTACCTCATAGCCTCTTGGGTCCTGGCTGGGATTGTTAGAGGAAGCTCAGATAGAGTCTTTATGTCTTTTCTTGGCATTTTGAAGATGGCCTTGCTTGAACATATCATCTTCTGTCCTTTAACATCAATCAACATAAACTCGTTGGTATCAGCCTTGAAGGATAGTGAATGGAGAATGGGATTGAAGAGGTTTGGAATCAATGATTACATATTTACTAGGCTTGAAGTGATGTTTGATTGCTAGCAAAAGATGTCTCCCACCTTCATTCTCTGGCTTATGGGCTTCACCCAACTCCAATATTCTTCTTAGATCTGAGTCTAGGAGTTGCAGTACCTCATCAATAGATTTATAGATAGATCTTTTCATTTTTTCCTTTCCCCTGAAGACTTCAAACCATTTGTCTTGAGTGTTGTAGAACTAGACAACTATTTCTCTTGAGTCTTCTTGTGTGATGGTAAGTTTGGTTTTCTTATTGGAAGGATCTTGATAAAGAGGAGTTGGGTGGAGGGATTTGGACTTTGTGGGAAGAGAGGAATGAGGTCTAGGCTGGAGAGTGGAAGTATGGTGGGAGGAGAAAGTAGTGGATAAGAGAGAAGGCTTGGGTTTCTTTGATTTGTGCTCAGCAGATTGAGTTATCACCCTTTTCTTGGAGCCGGTCTTCCCTAATCTTTCTTCCTCTTCCTTCTTGACTTTGGAGTACAAGGCTTGCAAGTTCATGAAACTGATGGGGCCTTGTCTTTTTCCACTTTCTCCTCTGGCCTTCAGGAAGTCAGTCATGACCTTCCTTTCTTCATGGGTCCTTATGTTGAATGCAATGGTCTTCTTGGATTTTTTGCTTGGCTTTTTCTTCTTCTTCATTCCTTTTCTTATTTTCCAATTGACCTTGCTGACCCATGAAGGCTCTGTAGATTTCTTTATTTGATAGTTTCTCAAGGTAGTTTGCATCCTCACCTTGAGAAATCATAGCCGCTATCCATTCTTCTCTCATTTCTTTGGCTAGATCAGAATCAGTTATTCTGAACTTAGCCTCTTCCCTTTTCTTCTTCTCCATTTATTCTTCTTCTTTATTAAACTGTTCCTGCAGCTGAAGAGCTAGGGCTTCATCTTCTTGTAATTGAGAAGCTGTAGGAAATCTGGCTTTGAGATCATCCAGTTGTTTAGCGTACAGCTGGATTTGTTGTTCTCTTAAGAGCATGGCATCTTTTCTTTCTTGAATTTTTCTTAGCTCTGCCATCTCCTCTTCTTCTCTTCTTCTTCTTCTTTCCTCCCTTTCCCTTTGCTCTTTCAACAGTCTCTCTTCCACCTCTTTAGTCATTACTCCCTTCCCCTTGGCTTTGGTTGATGCCTCTGCTTCAGCTTCATGGATCACAACAGCAGATGTTTTAGATAATGTTGGGATCTCTGCTTCAGCTTCATTGGCAGTTTGGGGAGTGGTTGGGGGAAGGTTTCTTGCTTCATCTTCTTCCCATTCACACCCAGTTACTTCTTTCCAACTTTTCCATACATCCTCCAACTCTGTTCTTCTAGATTCTGTTACAGTGTTCAGAGTGGCGGTTAGTGAGGAGAGAAAAGAGAAATTTGAGTCAGAGGAGGCATCTTCTGCAAGGCATCCCTCCTTTTCAAGACGAGCTTTGATAGTCTTGATCATTTCTTGGCTCTCTAAGGAGTTGACATTGTAGATAATGTTGTATAGGAAGTCTGAGTTGAGGAGTAGGATCTCATTGATGTGGTTGAAAAAGACAGATGATCCATCACTCAGAAAGAAGGTGAAGCCAGAGGGCCCAGTGCACGACCATCCTAGCACTGCTAGTCCCCTGACCATCTCATTATGTATGAAGCTTCTCTAGCAAACAGTTTCTTCGTCAGTTAAAGTACTGCTCCTGATCAGGTCAAGTCTACTTGGAGCCAGTCTTTGTGCTGCTGCTGTAGAAGATTCTACGCGGTCTTTAGGATATGCCACCGTATTTGCTTATTCTAATAGTGCTTCAAACCAGGACAGATTTTCCTCCATTAAGTCTTGGAACTTGCAGATTGCAAGTTTTGCTGAGAGATCTGAAGAGGTGTTGATGCATCTGGATAAATACAGTTCAACCACTTGAAGAGGATTTAGCGCATCCCAGTTTAGCCCTTCTACTCCGCTAAACTCTTTCCCAATCCAGAATCTCTCAGATTAACCATCATACCCCCAAGCTAGTATGGAGTCAAAATTTAGCTTGTCTGTAGTCATTGTGAATTTGGGGGCAGTGGTTAGACTTATTATGGCCGCTGCTTCAAGAAGAATGCTGACTGATGGAGGTGTGTATTCATGGTGACTTGTATTTGTCAACACCTCATCACAGGCTCGAACAACCAACTTCCAATCCTCAGTGATTTCTTCCTCTTCATCTATTGAGTCTAGCAAGTCATGAACTTGAACAAAGGCAGGTTTGAATAAGGAACTTTGAAATGCAGCCTGCTCTTGTATCCAGTCCTCAAGGCTGTCAGCATCATCTTCTACTGTGACTATCTCCCCCTTTTTGGTTGCATCGGTGTAAAGGGTTGCATCTGTTTGAGTTCCCACTGATACAAGAGAAGGAGTAGGCATAGTTGGGCATTGATGGGCTTCATGAATAGAGACTTGGTGCCTTAGTTTGGACACTTCAGCCTCTAGCATAGCCACCCTGTCCATCAATTCCATATTTTTGAGTTTCAGACTGTCCTCATCCATAGTTGTGGAATCCTAGGAGCTGGATGGGGTCTTAGGCCTAGCCTCTCCATCCCCATCACCCTGGTTTTCTTGGCACCTGGGATTTCTCTCAGTGAAGAGTGTTTCAAAGGAAACATCCTCACTTTGAGTTGTCGTGATTAGGGTCTTAGTGATGTTATCACGGTCCTCCTGGTTAGTTGATGTACCAGGAGTAGTGACAGCCCTTTCCACATTCATTCTTTCAGTACTCCTAGAGTGAACCTTCTTGGGTGATGAACTTGGGTTAGGTTCACTAGCAGCCAAGTCAATCAATACCTCCGAGATAGTGGCTGTTTGAGAAGGTATATCATCTTGACAAGGTGCATCTTCACTTAAGTTCAGAGTAGAAAAATAATGGAATGGCTCAGTGGGTTGTTCTATGGATCCGGGATGTGATCCTGATCCTAATAGAGAAGCTTCCAAGGAAGTCTCTCTAATGATGTGGCTATCCCTATTGATACTCACCAGAATTTTGGGATTCTGAATGAGGGCTTTTAGGTTGGGATTGGGCCTTTGAGACAAGAAGAGAAGTAGTCTTCTTGCTCCTTTTTCTAGTATATTTTGCCGCAATTGTGCCCGTTGTTCTAGTTGAACGATAACATCAAAAACAGGTGTAAGTAATTTCTGTGCCTGTGCATCCTTAGTAGTATGCAAAGGGGTTCGAACAGTGGAAGCAGATTGTCGTTCAGGATGTGAAGAGGAGGGTGTGGGATCAGTATCAGCTAGGATTGCTGAACTGTAAACATGGGTACTTTGTATGTTCGTCATTGTAGATAACAATGGAACATTGACCCCTGAGAACTTTTTGAAAACAGTTCTCATACTTTGAAAAATGTTATTTTTATGTCTCAGCAGAAGATAGATTTTTGCAGATTTTGAAAGATCTTTTAATTCGTTATTGAAGACCTCCTGCAAGAATATTGGATACATAAAAAATGATTGCTTTGCACCTTCTTGAAGGTTATATCTCAAACCTTCAACGATGAGGTGTGCAAAGTTGAAACCCTGGACAGAAACCATACCAAGAATAGCAGACGCAAGTGCAGAGCTCACTTGATGCCATCCACTTCTCTTCTGGGATATGCATTGTAGAAGAGTGTGGCATAGAAACTTCCATGGAGGGCCCATCAGCGCCTTTTCGATTGTGTACTCGTTTTGATTTCCAGTGTACCCTATGGATACAAAGGTCCTCATGTTTTCTTCCTTCGAGTATGAAATGGCGGCCCCCTCGTCTTGCAGCTTGAGATGTTTTCGTAGAGTAGCTTCAGTGATGGTGATGTCTTTGCCATCTACCTTGTCTTGGATTTGGGGTATCCCCTGTTCGGTAGAGTAGACGGCATATTTCTAGAAGTCCTCCATGTGAGGGATGTAAATGGTTGGGTTTACAGTGAGTGCATGGTGTATCTTTGATCGACAGAGAAAGTCGATCATGTCATTGAATCCCTCGGACTTCTTTCCTTTGATTAAGTATGTCGTGAGGTTGTGATATGGAGAGAACTTATCATCAGGATGGTTTATGTCTACCTCTTCCATTTTGTTGGGTTTAGAGGGAAAGAGGAAGGTTTTTGAAGGGTGGTTAAGGATGGAAAGCTTTGAATGTTGTGGAGGCTTGAGAGAAAGTGATGGGAGTTAGGGTGAAATTGAATGTGAAGAGGTGGTGAAGAAATTTAATTTGTGTTATAACGGGAGAGGAGAGAAAAAGCAAAAATACTTGTACAGTACAACCTTGTTCACTTTTTACTGTTACAGATGTAATACACTAAAGCAGTCATGGTAAAGACTGAAAGTAATTTTTTTTACTACGGGTAAAGGTTAATTTGGACTTAGATGTACCCATCAGCAGCAAACTTGGTTGCTGCAGATGGGTAAGCCTATCCGCTGCAATCTTGGTTACTGTGAATGGTTAAGTCTGTCAGCAGCAAACTCAATTGCTGCTGATGGATGCAATAATCCGCAGCAAGGATGTTGCTGCTGACAGCCTTAAAGCTATCCGCAGAAAACTTGTTCCTGCTAATAATTAAAGCAGTCAGTGGAAAATTCTTTGCTGCTGATGATTAAACATGTCAGCAGCGAAAAAAGTTGATGCTGACTTATAACTTTTATTTTCAACAAAGGACAAACACATTTACAAAACAAAATTTTTGTGACCTTGCTGTCCCTGCACATGAGAGAGATCTAGTTAGTGGGAGGAATCCAAGAGCTTGCATCCTTGTAAAAAAGGGTTCTCGGATTATCAGTATCAGAATGTGTGCATTCAACGGAACCAATGATGATTCTTGGAGGAATTTTGGCTTTCCAATGCTGAATTGGTGGTTTTCCAGCTCTCTTCGCTTTGTAGCAGCAGATGTTGCAACTGAGGACTTTGTCTTATCTGCAGCAGATTTTGTTGATGCTGATGGTTTTACTTGAGCAGCAGCAATCTTGGTTGCTGCTGAAGACTTGTCTTTGGGTCTCTTCGGCTTTATTTGATCAGCAACATTTTTGTTGGTTGCTTATGGTTTAACTTGGGCAACAGCAATTTTGTTTGCTGATGAAGGCTTTTCCTTTGGTTGCTTGAGTCTTACTTGATCAGCAGCAGTTTTGTTTGCTGCTGATGGTTTAATCTCCGAAGTATGCCTACCCTTCTTCATCTTACTAAAAGGCTTTTGTTGAAGAGGAATTTGATGAAGAACTTGGTTGAGAGGATTAAACTTACAATTTGCAGCAAAGTGGTCTGATTCACCACAGATGATGCAAGATTGTTGAGATTTTGGCAGATACTTTCTTGGTGGGGATAGAGAGTTTCTGAACTGAGTTGCTTTGGCTTCAAAGCTTCTTACCTTTTTGTTCTTATTTGTTTTCTCAAAAGCGTGTTGCTTTAGGTTTCTTTGTTGTTGAAGGTAATAGAAGCAGGTGCTGGCAGTATGATTGTATTTTCCACACAGAAAGCATGATTTAGACAGTTTGTCCCTTTGAAAGTACACATAGTCCTTTCTTTTGAACAAGTCTTTGAAGTTCCAGGGGTAAGCTTTGTTGTGCTCAAAGGTGGCTTCTTCCAATGTCTTTTGAACATATGGAGCTCTCTCTCCAGGCGCATGACATATGTCAAACACCTCCCTTTGTTGGATTGATTTGGATTGAGGCTTTGAGTTGGTGGAGGTTGAAGAATGTCCCTTTTCAACAGGTAGCTTTCTTTCTTCTGGAGGGTAGCTGATTCTGATTTGTTTGGTTGGTTGAGATACTGGTACTGTTTTTGAAGGGATGAAAGGGCTTGGATTGTTGGATTTAATAACTTCACAGGTAGGTGGTGATGAAACTTTATTGGTTTCAGTGGAGTCTGAGCATGTTGACTCAGACTCGTATGAAGTAGTGCATTCTTGCACAAGGGTTTCTTGGACAAAAGGGTCAAGATTTCGGTTGGCCATGTCAATGTTAGAAAGATTGAAACTTGGTTCATGAATGGCTACATAGTCAGCGGGTGGAGGAACAACATTGTAGGGTTGTTCAGCTAGGAATCCAAGACCAGCAGTTACCTTTTCATGAATTTGAGCATCCAAAAGTTATTGCAACTTTTTGGATGCAAACTCATATTTTTCCACATGGACCTTTTGGTCTGCTAATTCGGCCCTTGTAGCTTTTAACTTAACCAGAAGATCATCAATTTGAGTTTCAAGGTTTGTTTGTTCATGTTTTAATGATGAAATTTCTTTCTTTAAACAATCAATCTTTTCCTTGTAACTGTTTTCAACCTTTTTAAATTCAGATTTCATTTGGTGAAATTCTTCATTTTGATCTATGAGATTCTGGTTATGTTTCCTGTATCGAAGGACCTTATCAATACAAGCTTGAGTACAAAGATTTTCATATACCTGAGGTGGTACCTCTGATGTGTCTGCCATGAGAGCTTTATTGTTGGTAGGAATATCCTCATACTAGAAGCTCCAGTCAAAGTTAGCAGTTCCAATAGCTGCACAAGCTGTAGTTTATGAAGGAGGAGTGGTCTGTTGCTGTTGTTGCTGTCTTGGCTGAGCTTGGTGAGCTTGTCTGGTATGACCAGCAGCTGGGTTTGCCTTCGGTGCCTTGCATTTTCTGGCAAGATGACCAAGTTGGTTACAGTTGTAACACCTCAATTTGCTTTTGTCCAAGCCAACCCTGGTGTTAGAGTTGTTGCTTGGAACGGGTCTTCCTGTTCTTGAGTAGAACCTTTTTGCTCTTAGAGAGAGCATGACATAGGAGTGATGTATATCCATTTCTTCTAGATCATCTGGATGAAAACATTCCAGATCTTACTTGATAAAGGACATATTGCTTGAGTTTTCAGAGACAAAAGCAGCAGAGGTTGATGTTTGAGGTGGGGCTTCAAGAAGAAATGATGAGTTGTTTGATTGAGAGGTTGGAGTTTGGGGATGAGTGACGATGGGAGGATAATAGTTGCTTGAACTAGGACCTGAGTGGTCAGTGTGGAGGGCAGAAGAGGTGGTGGTGGATGTTGAGGCTGTTTGGTAGCTTGAGCTTCTTTCCTTGGTCTGAATCATCTCTAATTTATAGGCCTTTAGCATACCGAAAAGCTCAGTCATCTGTAGAGTCTTCATATTCTCAGTTCTTCTGATGGACACTGTGTAGAGTGTCCAGCAACTGGGTAGAAACCTGATGAACTTCTTGAGAATATCTTCATTCTCCAGCTTCACTTTTGAGCACTGCAGCTCACCTACAAGATAAGTATATAAGTTATAGTAAACAGTTAGAGACTAACCTTCCTTCCAGACGAAGTTTTCATATTGTTGCTTCAGGATGTCTCTTCTGTTTTCTTTTACTTCCTCTGAACCAGCAAACATCTTCTCAAGAGCCTCCCATAGCTCTTTTGCAGTTTTGCATCCTCTGAAGTTGTGAAAAACTTCATTTGGTAAGCACATATGGATGGGTCCCAAGGCCTTGAAATCTACCTCCATTTTCTTGATGTCTTCATCAGAGTCTTTGGAGGATTCTTTGGGAACCAGTGTACCTCCGAAATCAGCGGAGGCCACCATGTGTATGTATGGTCCATCTTTAATGGATTTCCACATCCCATATTCTTGATATCAGAAGAAGCTTTCCATTATGTTCTTCCACATCTCATAGTCTTCTCCAGACACCAGTCTTGGTGGTCTGCTGATGCTTCCAATGTCTTCAACTCCATTGTTTTGTGCCATTTTTGATTTGTGATAATGGGTGACTTTAGCAAAGGGATAGTTTTGAATAGAATCAGAGAATGATTAAACAAGTGTGAGTTTGTTTAATTTGTGAGCCAAAGCTCTGATACCACTTGTAGGATCGGTGAATACAAGATGGTTCTATTCTAGTTGAGATTGGCGGAAACAATCACAACTAAGCAATGTAAACAAGTAACAAGAAGAATACTGATAAATGCAATTTGTATTAAGCTTCAAAGATTACAGAGAAAACTCTTAAGAAAAAGCACACTTATACAATGACTCTAAGTACTACTTATATAGTAACTTAGAATCAAGACAGACCCTTGATTTTAAGGATCAGATCTAACACAAGCCGTTGATCTTGTATTGAAGCTATTCTACATGTAACGACAATAAATACTACAAAAGTTATCTTACTCAAACATCTTCTTAGGCATCATTGCTTGAGTCCTTGGAAAAAGAGCGTCGTTGTTTTTTATTGTCTTGCACCAGTAACATTCTTTCTGCGTGGAGTGTGTCAGTGTTGCAGCAGAAAGTTGTCAGTGGTAATGGTTGCTTTATCGAAGCCAGTCAGCTGAAACGTTTGATCTTCAGAGGGAATGGCTATCTTCAGCAATGTTGTTGATCAGAAGCAAGACACAACTTTCCACAGCTGCTGATGATTTTCCTATCAGCAGCAACTTTGGTCTTCAGCAGGTAAGGCTATCCGCATCAGATTTGTTCTTCAGCAGAAGAACAAGTATCCGCATCAGATAAGCTTATTTGCAGCAGTTTTTCGATCTGCAGCAAACTCTGAGATCCACAGAAGTTGTACTTAGAGAATTTTGTAGCCATCAGTCTTTATTTCTACAGCAACATAGCTTCTCATTCAAAAATCCCTACAGTCGGTTGCAAAATTTTTGCATAATTTCCCTTTGCATTCTCAAACACATACAGACCAGCTAGAAAAAGAGTCTTCGTAGACCACAGAACAAATACTCATAACATTTTTTCAACTTTTGCCTACAAAAACCAATTACAAAATATTGCTGTTAACCCAAACCCGGATTTTGCAAATATTACATGGTTAACAGAAAGAGATACTCATATACAGGCCTTTGAATCATTCATCAAAAAGCATCAACAAATTCCTAAGATACCTGGTCATTTTCCCTGGGAAAGATTCAGATTATTAGGAGAAGGCCATTATATACAGATTTACTTAGACCTAAATTGGAGAATGCTTTTGCCATTCTTAGGCGAAGACGATACTTTAGAATTAGATCATATTATTGATCTAGATGAGAGTGAAGAAACAGATCCATGATCACCAACATCCATCGACAGTACACACAAGGACTTCTAAAAAACGTAAGCCATGACATAGAAGACCAATTATCGAAAGAGGACAAGTGATTACACAGAGAAAAGCAGATTCCCGACAGATTTTACAGCACGATACAATAATTGTTCATAAAGAGTTTTTGTCATTTTCATCTTTAATTTGTATCCGTTTATTTTACTTTACTTTAAGATAGTACGCATTATTGCGCTTTTCTTTTTTGTTGTCTTTTGTGTGCCATGCCTATAAAAGAAGGCATTAGTCTCAGTTGTAAATATACCGAGAAACACCGAAATATCAATAAGAAGAAATCTTTCAATACACTCATGGGACACTAAAAATTTCTTACCCTTTTCAGCCTATCTCTAACACTATAAATCCTTGATCTTCATATCATATCTCTCAATTAAAAAAAAAGATGAAAACGACAAAAGGTAGGCTGAAGAGGGTAGGAAATGTTTAGTGTGCCATGAGGGTACTGAAAGATTTCTTCTTATTGATATTTCGGTGTTTCTCGGTATATTTACAACTGAGACTAATGTCTTCTTTTATAGGCATGGCAAACAAAAGACAACAAAAAAGAAAAGCGTAATAATGCGCACTATCTTAAAGTAAAGTAAAATAAACGGATACAAATTAAAGATGAAAACGACAAAAACTCTTTATAAACAATTATTGTATCATGCTGTAAAATCTGTTGGGAATCTGCTTTTCTCTGTTTAATCACTTGTCCTCTTTCTATAATTGGTCTTCTACGTCATGGCTTACATTTTTTAGAAGTCCCTGTGTGTACTGTCGATGGATGTTGGTGATCCTAGATCTGTTTCTTCACTTTCATCTAGATCAATAATATGATCTAATTCTAAAGTATCGCCTTCGCCTACGAATGGCAAAAGCATTCTCCAATTTAGGTCTGAGTAAATCTGTATATATAACGGCCTTCTCCTAATAATCTGAATCTTTCTCAGGGAAAATGACAAGGTATCTTAGGAGTTTGTTGATGTTTTTTGATGAATGATTCAAAGGCCTGTATATGAGTTTCTTTTTCTGTTAACCATGTAATATTGACAAAATCTGGGTTTGGGTTAACAGCAATATTTTGTAATTGGTTTTTGTATGCAAAAGTTGAAAAAATGTTTTGAGTATTTGTTCTGTGGTCTACGAAGACTCTTTTTCTAGCTGGTCTGTATGTGTTTGAGGATGCAAAGGGAAATGATGCAAAAATTTTGCAACCGACTGTAGGGATTTTTGAATGAGAAGCTATGTTGCCTACGACCATTGTCAATTTTTCTCGTAGTTTATCAAGGAGATTTTCGGTCTTGCTGTTTAGTCTGAATTCAAGAAAATCAATCATACCATGATGGGTAAAATTGAACGATTTGGTCATCAGACATTTGTGTAGGGTAACTAATCTGTAGATGAAGTCACGTTCCTTCTCCTTCGTCATCTGTTCTTTCTAATATCCTTATTCCTGCGTTGGGTGTGTCTTGAAACGCAAGATCAATAATTTGTTGTTGTAAATTGTATAAAATTATTGAAAATTCTAAACAAACTTTTTGTGAAATAATTTGTTCGAATTCTGGGAATCTGTTAATGATTGGCTGTAAACATTGTTTACATGGTGTATCAAGCATTCTTATTCTGAACGCTTCATAACTTCTATTTTGAGGAACTTTTTTTTCTGTTTTCTCGAGCCTGTGTATGTACTGTTTATTTTTTGCCTCGAGTATAGCCACTTTTTGTTTCATGAGGCTATTTTCAATATGGGCTTGTATAGGATGTGTATCTTGTCCCTTTTTCATCAGCTATTCCTGAAGATTTACAATTACTTCCTCCTGAGCTTTGATTATTTCAGGATTAGTCTTTGTTATTTCAGAAAATGTTTGAATTTCTTCTGTCTCAATATAGAAACTATTTGTGCCAAAATGTTCCCTGGCTGTTTTTAAAGATTCAGCGAAATTGTAAAAACCTTTGTAAATGGGATTTGGACATTGTATAAATTTTGCAACTGTCTCCCATTTATTGAAGATACCAATCTTTGTTCCTCGAAAAACGATGTAGTGAGTAAACTTTGATTGTTGTTTTTCAGGGATTTTTGAGCTTTGCTCATGAAAGTAAATGCTTAATGCATTTAAAACCTGTACTTTCAATGTCGAAGCCTGTGGCATGGTTTGAATGTGCCAAAGGTTGTCTAATAAGCATTGTTGCTTATCTGTCAGCTTCATTCTAACAATTGGACGAAACATTGTATTGGGGTCATTACATTGTTTTAAACCGTAATTTCCAAATGTAATGACCGAGCTTTGTGTAAAATGTGTATCAGTCCTTTGTTTATTGTGTATATTTTTTGGTCTCTAATTAACAGGACCTTGGCTGTGTACTGGGTTATAATACTATAGGACAGTGTCTAACCCAGTAATTGATGCTGGTAGCTTTCTAGAACTTTGTACTCTGTTAGCCCTTATAGCTTGGCTTAAAAGCTTTTCTGTCTGTTCTTCTTCAGATGATATACTCATCAGAGAAATAATTCTTTAGGTTGTATAATCTTTACTTTCCCTTTATCTTTCTTTTCCATCTGGAAAAAATATCTTGTTAATGTTTCGGGACAACATATCGGCTATCCCATTATTTTTTCCTTTGATATGTTCAAAATTTATATGATATCCATGGCCTTGTATAGTATTTTGTAAATTGACCCACCTTGTTCTATTTACCTTTTTACTCTGGTCATTTTTTATAAATTTTACAATTGCTTCACAATCTGTTCTGACTGTGAACTCATTATGTAAATAAATTTTGAATTTGTCTAAAGTATTGATTAATGCTTGGATTTCAAAGTTTATACTTGTCCAGTTGGTTTTGTTTTGAAAATTTCCACTAGAGTAAGCACAAATTTTTTTCTCTGTTTTGGGGCTATATTTAGTTGGTTTGTAGAGAAGGACAGCTCCCCATCCTTCTTTACATCAGTCTGTTTCAATAATAATATAATCTGTAACTAGTGGTAATTTTAATGGACCAATAGTTTTTATAGCATTTTTAACTTTTTGAACTAATTTAATATCATCTGTGTTAAAATATCTTTGTCCGTTTTTTATGGTTTTACTGTATAATGGACCTACTAATTTTGATAGATTTGAGATAAATTTTCTAGCATAATTTACTAGTCCCAAAAAGGCATGTATTTGTTTTAAATTTTCAAATTTTTCTGAAAAATCTAAAATTTTTGTAGAAATGTGTGACTGTAATTTGATTTTACCATTTCCTAACTCTAAACCAAGAAAATATAATTTTCTTTTGAAGAGTTCCATTTTTCTCTTTGAGATTACTATACCATGTTTTTCTATTTCTTCAAATATTTGTTTTAAATGTTGCTCATGCTCCTGTACTGTTTCACTTGCAACCAAAATGTCATCAATGCATACTAAGCAAAATTCATATTTTAAGAATATATTATCCATAAATCTTTGAAAAATGGATGGAACGTTTTTTAGTCCGAAACTAAGGACATTCCATTCATACTGTCCCTCTGAACATGTAAAGGTTGTCCATGTTTTAAAACTTTCTTCTAACTATAATTGGTTATACCCTGATTTTAAATCGAACTTTGAGAAGACCTTCTTATTTTGTATTAGATTTAGTAAACTATCTTTATTAGAGATGTTATAACCATCATCATCTGTATTATCGTTTAGACGTTTATAATTGTATACTATTCTTGCCTTTCCTCTTTTTACTTCGCTGTGATTTCTTACTAGAAACGCTGCTGATCTGTGCAAACTTTCTGATTTTCTTATTAATTTCTGGTTTATCATTTCAAATATTTGTTATCTAAATTCTTGTTTATCTAATAAACTGTATTCTATATTAGCTGTTCTGATTTTTATGTCAGGGTTTTTATGTTTAAATTTGCACCTATGATTTACTCTTGACTTTGTTATATATTCTCCTATTAACCCTATCTTTTCCAAATGTAGAATTATAGGATGATTTATACTCTTTGTTATATCTTTACCCTTTTCGAGTTCATGACTTAAAAACTCTATTAGTAACCTTATGCTTTCATTTTCTATTAAGCTTTCTTTGTTATGATTTTGTTTTAAGAATTCTAGTGTTGGGTATAATTTTGAGACTGATGCTGTCAATCGAAATTACAGTATCGAAACTACTAGTTTTCGGTTGAACATTTGTTCAATCGAAACTAGGTAGTTTCGATACCTGTTTTTCAGGCCCATTGGGCGGTGGCTTGGAAAACAAGGCGCATGTGCTTGGCCTCCTATATATAGCAGATTATGCCCTAGGAGTGAGTGTGTGTCTGTAGAGGGAATCACCACCCAGGGGGAGCTCACCCTGGGGTGAGACTAATTGTTAGTGTATGATCGAGCGTTTATTTTCATTTCAATCAAAGAATCATACGTTTTATGCTTTCAACTATCTGTTCTTTTCATTTTCATATGTTTCTGTTCGTGCATGTGATTCCCGCACCCGTCTCTACCCTTTTTCTGATTCGAGAGTGATACCGGATCCAGAGATTCCGCCTCTCGATCCGGACTATTTGATGAATTTATCCGCAGATCTATTCTTTCATGTCTGCTCAGGACCTACATTCTATGTAATTTTCACAAAGCAAGAGACCGGCGACCGTCATCGAGGTAGGGTTTTGATTGTGTTTTGATTTTGGTTTGGGTTTTTGGTTTTAAATTCAGATCTTAAACAAGAGTTTTTATACATATTTGGAAAGAAAACCCAGATTTGAATTGACTCGTGTATTTTTGGGTTACTACACATGTGTAAACTAAATAAAAACATGCGTAAGCTGAATTTACACATGTGTAAACTGAATTTACACTTGTGTAAACCTGGTTAAATGCTTTTTTAACCTAGATTTGAATCGACTCCTGTGTAAATCTAGAAAACCTAGATTTGAATTCACTTTTGTGCATTTTTAGTTTACTACACATGTGTAAACTTTAAAGAACATAAATTTAAGAATGTATTAGATTAATAAATTTATATATATGTGAATTTTTTTTTGCAGGTTACGAACAAATTGATTACTTCAAATGATCACTTATTTTATTTTTTTAACTAACATTTGATTATGGGTTTCACCTCCTTTTGTATATGGTTTTACACATATGTATTTGATTCATTAAACATGTGTAAACTGATTTTACATGTATTTTTATATATCATTTTTTTTAATATGTTTTAGAGAGAGAGAAAGAGGAAATTAAAATATTCATTATTTGTAAAAAGAAAATATGAAATTACCTTTTTACCCCCATCTTTAATCTAAGCCACATGTTTTTTTATTAAATATATTAAAAAGGTAGAATTAATTACAACAACATATTAAAATATTAAGAAATGAATGTGTGGGCTACATTGAGTTTAAGTGTTTTCACAACAACTCAAGGTTTACAACCGATACGTCCCATATATATATATATATATATATATATATACGGTACAAAACACATTTATCATAAAAAGTGTAGGAACTAACGAGGTGGTGACACGTGTACTTGAATGGAAATAAATAGAAGGGTTAATGAGGTAATTGATACCCTCATTTGACTTTTTTTCATTAAATATTAGTTTCAACCATTTTTTTAAACTCAAATAACTTTTACATGCTTTATTATTATTTTTAAATATACCATAAAATCGAGAAATTTATACTCTTTAATATGAGTATAGTATTGCTATAATTAAAAAAAAACAGATTTTTTTTAAAAATTCGTCTAAAAATGGCACTTCGCTGATAACAACACATGCATTTGCGATACCAACACATAACAAAATACTTCAGCATAGTGTAAAATAAGATAACAACACATTGTAAGTGGGATATCAACATTCTTTTCTGTGTTGTTACACCGTTTACAACGTGTTGTTATCTCATTTTACATTGTGTTAATTTATTTTTTCTGTGTTGTTATCGCATATACATGTGTTGTTATCAGTGTAGTTTCATTTTTACATGACTTTTAAAAAAATTATTCTTTTATAAAAATATAGCAATACTATACTTATATTAAAGAGGATAAAATTCTCGATTTTATAGTATAATTTTTTAAAAAAAATAATAAAGTATTTAAAAGTTATTTGAGTTTAAAAAAATGGATGAAACTATTATTTAATGAAAAAAGTCAAATTAATGTGTCAATTTCCTCTTTTACCCTTTTAGTGATTTTTATTTGTAACTAATTCCAAAATTAACTCCTAATTAATCTTAACCATTAAAATAGTATGATCAAGGTCCCAGATTGTTTCCTATATTTTTATGTTAAATGTGTTTTATACATGATCCTACTTTTATATATATATATATATATATATAGGGGAGGGTTCCAGAGAAAACCACAAGTTAGGCGAAAACCGAGAAAACCATTAAAAAAACCAATTTTACCCAATCATATAATAATATTTTTTTTGTTTTTATTTTATTTTTATTTATTTATAAGAGTATCAATGTATTATTAAACATTTTTACCAAAAAACATTTTTACACATAGTGTTACGTATACGTAAACATAAAACAAAAAAATTGTGTTTACGTATACGTAAATCAAAAAAATTATTTTTGGATACGTATACGTAAATAAAAAAAATTGCCTAAAATGATGTGGTTTTCTCAGTTTTCGCTTAAATTTGTGGTTTTCTCTTGATCCCTCCCCTATATATATATATATATATATATATATGGTTGAGTTCAAATGTTAACCATTTTTTTAGGTGATAACTATGATAACCATCATCCAACCAATCATATAATTTGTAATTAGTTTTTTATTCTTATAATTAAAGGAGTATTTTGGTACATTAACACTCTCACTATTTTAAATAAATTAGTTGTAATTCCTTGATTTTCTATAAAAACTTGACTTTTTATCCCAAAAGCCTTCCTCCATGCGCCTCCATCGACCCACCCCTGCTACTATCTTTCCGGCGACTACCTCCTCCGCCACCAAATCCATCCACCGCCACTACCGATTCTCAGATCGGTAGTTTCCTTACCTTCCACAACCGTCTCATCTTCTTTATCATGACCAAGGATTTCTAACTATCACATCTCCACAGCAACCTCCAACCTCCAAATTGCCATCTTATGCCGGACATCTAGAACTAATCCCGTTTTCCGGCAAAGGCGGCGTTGTGCAACTGCCGCTCCTGCGACGGTGGTGACGGGTTCCAAAGTTACAACGACGGTGGCCACATAGGGGTTTGGGTGAGAGAACGAGCTCCGACGAGAAAAACTAGGGTTCCGGCCACTGTTACATATATGTATTACACTCATGTATTAATGTTAAGTTTATTCTTTAAAGTTTGAACTTAAATGGTTCTAATGAACCAGAATTTAAAAACATGGATGTTGAGCCAGGAGTCAGCGGCTTTGGTGTTAGCTGATAATGGATTCAATGTGTGGATTGTTAGTTTGCAAGGAACCAAGTATAGTCGTGGACATGCGTACCTCAAGCCCAAAGATGAGGTTAGTTTTGTCTTTTTCTTACACAACTTTGAGACTTGATCTAATTCATATGGTATTCTGTTAATTTGTAGGTATATTGAGATTGAACATGGGATGATTTAGCAGCAAATGATATTCCATCTAAATTCCGATATGTTCACGAGTTCAATCAAAGAGGGTAAGATTTGTGAGTTGTCACTTTTTTGCACGCGTATTTCTTATTTGTTCACACGGGTCTTTGTTTATGTGATCAGGGATGTTGTGACCAAGTTTCTCAAGAAAATCTGTGCGAGACCAGGCGTTGATTGTACCAACTTGTTGAACTCATAAACATTGTTTTTTGTTCTCCAAAATAGTGAGATTGTAGAACTAAAACTCAAATGTTATCTGGGTTTAGGCAAAAATTGTTGCTTATAGTTATGTATAATTGATATATATATTGAATAACTTATTTGAAGACACATATCGGTTGTTACGTATATGTATTTAATCCATATTGTTTGGTACATGTACGTAAACACGTTGTGTTTAAGCTACTAAATTCACTTTTTCATAAACAGACCACTTGATACATATATGTATTACTTATGAGTTAAACCAGATTAACATTACAGACCACTTGATACATATATGTACCAACATAGTTATAGTTAAATCCTAACGTATGGACAAGGAACATATGTAAAAACTTGGATGTATCAGCTTAAAAAGCATGTTTTACATATATGTATCAATCAGGCTTAATATGATTATAAAATAATGTATTAAATAAACAAACTCAAAAAACGTGTGATTACCCAAATGGCAAAATTAAAGTGATTGAGATTTTCAAGGGATTTTATGTGATGAATATTACCAAAATTAAAAATATGGTTTACTGAATATGTCCTTTTACATTAAAATTAAATACTTTTAATATCTTCATAATTACAGATTTGCCATTGTATTAAATCTACCATTGATTAACCTTAATCAATGGTTGAGATGTGGTTAGCATGGTTTTCAACTAAAATTTGGTTATCATTTAAATCACACCCTATATATATATATATATATATATATATATATATATATATATATTAGAGTGATTTCAGTTTATGATATCAAGCATGGACCTCATGACAAACCTATGGAGCTACCCGTACCCTGGAGACTGACATTTCTGTTTTTTTTACGTTTCTATCTTTTAGACTTAGTATTTATTGTTTTTCCCACATGTTTTGGGATTATATGACTATTTTGCATTGCAATGGTATTGTTTACTTTCTTAAAGTCTTGGTTTTGAACTATGTACGCTTATGATATGCCAACTGTCAGGCATCTCGGGTTTAGGGTCTCACATGTTGAAAGTGAAATATAGAGATAACTGAAGTTCAAGATTCGACAACAATAGTTGGCTAGTAGAAACAATAGCGGTCGGTAGAAAATGTCTTTTGGTAGCAACTTGTCAAAAAACATGAAATTACGGTTTTATTCCTTTAATCAACACTAATACACAGAAAAAGACGAATAGATACTCGTAAGAAACAATACACACCAATTGTTAGATTAATCGTTCGTAGTTGCGACATACGGAGCAAAGCAATATTAATATCCGGATGGAGCCAACCAGAAAAGGAAATAGAAGCAATCACCCGCAACATCAACGAAGCTCCCATGGAGGTGGCGGCTAAAGAAACAACCCTAGAAAGGGAAAAGCAAGTGAAGACTAGGGCAGGTCTTGAGGAGCATAAATGAGACCGGGAGTAGATGGGCTTTTGGAGCCCATGAGACCAAGGCTGTCTTGAGTAGATGGGCCGCATGGGAGAAGCCCAACTCAAACCAAAAAAGAAAATGGATTAGAAATAAAATAAATTGATTATTAAATTGAAAGAAAGAGTATTTTTAACACAACTGAATGTTGGTATGTGCTAATGCTGATGAGAGTTAGTGCCGATGGACGATGGTAGTTATAGGGGCTAAAGTTGCACATTCCCTTGTTCTTTTAATTTCTGTTAGAAACCATTAAGGTTAGTTAGAGAAGTTTAAAAAGGTGAGGAGAGAATGTTGTAAAAGCTTGAAACTTTTACAATTTACATTTTTTATATTACAAATTAAGAAATCGTTGGTGATATTTTGATTTATTTTAATTATCGATTCTCAATTTTTCTTTGGTTTTTAACGTGAATCAAAAAAATTTTTGAACATCAATTTTTTACTCCAAAACATTACATAACCTTCACTTATAGAATTTAAACTCATATCACTTTTTATAGCACAATCACAAATGCCGCTAGTCTAAAAGTGAATCAATTGAGATTCATTTTCAACATCATTTGTATAGTATAGAGGACCACTTGAGTTTCTAATAGCAGTTACTAAAGTTCTCTATTTCTCTATCACACCTATTTGCAAGCAAATAACGTTTTAACAAAATGGGCAATGGAAGACAGGCTAAAAGGAACGGGCTTGGACCACATGAAAGCCCAAATACATTCAGCCCAACCAAACAAATAAAATTCAATAAGTACTGTAAGATGTTAATATACACTGGCCATCTGCAATTAACCATTACACTATCTTTCGATTTCTATTTGACCACCTTCTAATTATCGAAACCCAATGCTTTGTAACCGCTCCGTGGGCTTCCCTGAAAGCTAAGATGTGGAATAGCGCTAGCTACTTGAAATAAAAGTTAAAGTCTCTCCATCCGGTGAGCTGACTGGGCTTTCAGCGCTGAGTTTCTAATTATCGAAACCCAATGCTTCGTCCACCTTCATTCAATCAAATCTATCTATCGGATCTTTTCTAAGAGGTTAGGTAGGTGGTTGAGTCGAAGCGGAGAAGGAGACTAAGTCATCGGTCTGGTGGATCAGACGCTGGCTTTGATGGTAACAGTGTCAATTAACATTGCCTTGCGGATAGTGCAGGGCGCCCCGGATGTCCCGGTATTGGGCGACGATGGCCTGGGGCGGAAACCCATCATCAACCAAGGCAGCTCATTGCCCGAAAGAGGTGAGTCAGAGGAAGGCTTCCGCATCCCTAGCGGTACGAAAAGAGAGGTAATGATAATATCATCTACGTTTTCAGTGGTGGGGTGTTCGTTATAACCACGCGGAGCGCCGTACCGGCCAGGAACCCTTCTCACAGTATACCGTATGCAATCAGACCTGTGAGAGTAAGCATGAGAAGCCAGTCCTTCGGGTTACAGTCAACTCATAAAATACTCTCCTAAGGAGGGAGACGCACCCTCGACTGCAAGGGGTGCCTATAATGTGATATATAAGTAAGTTATTCCAGATTTTTTAAGCCTCTCGAAGACTAATCGGGGGGACTTCTATGTGATTGACCCTTGTCTTGGATTTGACTACTATGTCATCCACCATAGATTCTCCGGAAGAAAGCAATCGGCTTTCACACAAGACCACAGAGCGAGAGAGGGTGGTCGTAGATCATAGTTGTGTAGCGAAGCTATTTTTTTTTCACACAAGAAAATTACAAATCATGAAAAGCCAAAATTCTGTAAGGAAGCTTCTTAGCGTACAGCAGAGGATTGGTCGGACTGTTTTTGCCAGCACTTGGTTCGTCTCACTTATGACATCAATTATCAACCAACAGTGTTGTCACTATCACCATGGATACTTAGAAATAACAAGTTGTTTTCATGGTGTTGACGCCTGCTAAATTATTGGCACGCTACACCCCACTGGACCCGGTTCATAAATGTCATCCCTGTTGATATCACTTTCTTACCCCATGCACGTATGGTTCACCTACTCCCTTTTCTTGACCTTATACGGTGTATGGGTGATCAGTGGCGGATCCAGGAATTTTTTCCAGGGGGTTCAGTGTTTTTAGATGTTTCAATTTCATAGAGCCGGACATAAAAAATTTCGGTTCGGTTCGATTGTTCAGGTCGGGTAAGCTTCATCACATAATAAAAATACGATACAATAATAAAAAAACATCGTCATTAGAAATTAAAAAACACATAACATAGATAAAATGGTCTTTACGAATAAAAAAAACTACCTATATTTTTTCCTTACGAGTTTATAAAAGTTGTCAAATCATATATCTCTTACAAAAAATTTCCATACGTTAAAGAAAAAATTTATTTTTACTTTCACTAATACATAAAAATTAAATTTCATGATAAATGATTGGTATTCGTTTATTAGTGAAGTGTATTTTCGAAGAAAAAAACTTCGTATGATAAAAAAATTGCTTCATATGATAAAACTTCATATTTTTAGAAATGAAACAAACAAGTTATATAAAATAATAAATCATAAAAACAAATAACTAATAAAATTATATATAATATAAGAATATAAAGATAAAATAAATCTTAAATTTATATGTAATCTCATTAACATAAAAAAAACAATAATGAACAATAAATAAAAACTAAAAAAATTAATTAAATAAATATATGTGTTGTAACTTGTCAACTCCATGCCAATCTTTTGACTCTTTTCTAGTGAAAAGTGAAAGAAAGCTATATTTTATATTAAGGGTTTTCTTTTACGAGATACTTCTTCTTTTAAAATTAAAATATCCCATAATTTACCTCATCTTCTTTCTTCTTCTTTCTTCGTATGAAAAACTAATAACCAACACCAACAAGCTCATCGCCGGCGTTGTCATCTCATGGAAAATCTTTAGTTTCTCACTCTTCTCTCTACACTCTACTATCCGATCAGTTTCAAAGGGGTTCACCGGTGTTTTTCTATATTGTTTTCTACTACAATTTCGAAACTCGGGGGTTCCGGTGAACCCCGTCCCTATGTAGATCCGCCCCTGCGTATGATGGCTGCGGTAATTTTAACCTATTGTATGGACACGGGTTATTTGGTTGTATTTTATTGGTTACAGGTTATGGTATAATATAAAGCTTAGAAAAGGAAACCGGTTAAACAGGTCCTGCTTACTTCTTAGTATATCCTAAATTGTTTTCTTTAGAAGAAACTACATTATTTTTTTCGAATAGGCTAAACGTATCCTTATTGAGATAGGCTAAACGTACCCCTGTATGCAAAATCTGCCCCCTTATTAAGTAAAATGTGATAACAGAGGAGATATATTCACTAAAAATAACGGAGGTTGGGGTACGTTTGACACAATCCATTATTATCTATCTTAGTAACATAGTTTATATGATTATATTTAGAGTTAATTGCACGAATGGTCCTTTTGATTTACCTATGTTGCAACTTTAGTCTCAAACTTCAAAAAATTACACTAGTACTCCTTACTGTTCACTCAAACGTAACACAGATGGTACTTGGAGTGCATGAACGTTAACTTTTCCATTAAAATTTAGTAAAAAGGCTAAAATGCCATTTGTTTCATTAGCAGTTTAAAAAACTCAAAAATTGGCCAAAACATTTTGGCGGGGCCCACTTTGAACTACACAAAAAATTAATTGTCCTGAGCTAGACCCATCTTAACCCGCTACCAAACCATACATATCTTTAATTTAAATTAGTTTATTTTTACATTTGTGTAACCAATATGCGACCGTTTTCGACCGAAATTTATTTATTTTCACATTTTGCCACTATTTTTTGTTGCGATTGTTTTGCGACCAGAATTTTACAGAAATTTGTTTTTAATTTTTAGTCTATTTATTCTTCACATTTTTGCAATGGATTTGTGACTGTTTTGCAACCGATACTTATAATTTAATTTTAGTTAATTATTTTTTGTTAACTTTTCGACCGTTTTGCGGCAGTATCTAGACGACCCCAAAATTTGCGACTTTTTTGCAACCCTAAACGACCCTAAAACTTGTGACTTTTTTGCAACCCTTTCAGATTTGGTCGCTAGTTTTGCGGCTGTTTAGATTCGGTCGTAAAATTTGCGACTGCTTTTTTGGTCGCAATTGTCCAACTTTCTATTGCGTTAGATGTAACCCGAACCCACCTCCAAATTTGTTCAGCTTGGTTCACTGATTTACGCCAACTGAGCAAACTAGCCTTCGGAACTACAAAACCTAACTGAACCGAAATGATATTTCCGTTATGGCTTTGGGTTCACGGGTTTAAGATCAAGTGAACCGAGGAGAAATGATTAGTACTTGCGTTGGAATTCTTTTGGCATTTTTTGCTATGTAACAAAAAATTTATATCGACAAAGTCTTGTGAACAAAGGACAGTGCAGTGGGGATTCTAAACAAGTATTTGATCAGAAGGCGACGGGTGATACAAAAGAAGGGGCAAGAAGCCCACTTTGTTGTTTGTAGCATGTGGATGCTTTTACACTTTATCATGGTCCCAACAAGGCCACCACTGTACCACCAGGCTCCACCACTTCTCCCAGAAACCTAAAAAGATTAGATGTTATACTTTACACTTTCATTTCAATTATGTTAAGATATGACATACATATTAGATATTATAATTGGGGCTTTGTAAATTAGGGTTAAGTCCATTAAAGTCATGCTTTAGGTTTCGTCTATATATTAAGGTTATGGCACCATTTTTTGAATCGATATCGTTTGATGCGGTTGAGAACCGCTCCTAAAAAGAGTTTTCACCGCCTCAACAAATCATTTTTGTACTAATGAGATTTAAGTTTCGATATGATTATCCGTATAATCCGGCCACCTTGTGATCTGTGTCGTCGATCGAATTGTTTCACAGTAACATAACAAGGGAAAATCATCAAAATGAACATGTTGACCAAACTTTTTTCAAAAATAAATATTGACTTTTAGTCATTACAAAACTAAACATTCAAAAAAGAACACTATTGAAAGTTAAACTAAATTATAATACAAGGGTCTAAGTGTCGTTGTTATAAGTATGTATAAGGGTCCAAGTTGTATATTGTAATTCAGAAGGGCCGAAATGTAATTTGATTCAATAGGTTGTATCGTTTCCAAACCACGCGTTGGTTTGGAAGCAACGGTTCATAGGTGTGTAAATATATATACACACATATGTGTGTGTAGATCGTATGAACAAAACTGGGGGTAATCGGAAATCATGTTTAGGTGTTAAATATGATCTTGTTCAGTTTATTTCCCCTATTGATTTCTAACGGTTGGTATCAAAGCGGTTTTTAATTAAGAAATCGATCAACAAAGAAAGATGAAGGGATCGCAAATCAAAAGGTTAATCAATTGACTCATTAATCTGTTTGTGATCAGAAGTGACACCATAATCAATTGAATTAGAAGAAACAATCATTTGAATCGTTCTTGAATATTTCAAATTAGATTGAAAAACGTTTCTATTTTTTTTTGTTGCAAAATCTGATTATTACACAGAAGAAGAGATCGATCAGAACCTTAGCATTTGAAATTAGCGTACAGATTGTAAGGGACGATTGAAATCGAGGAACATCAATCACAAATCAATCCTTTGAATCAACGCAGAACTAGGGAATCAATTGTAGCAGCCGGACATTTTTATTGTTGGACAATCAGATCAAAAATTTTGAAAGCGGTTTTCACGATTCAATCAAGAAGAAGGCAATCGATTATCAGAACATCAAAAATTATGTAGATTAGAGTGATCGTGATCAGAAGAGAAACAAAAATTCAGTCAGAAGCTATACAAATTCTAGACCAAGATCATCGATCAAGGGAATCATCACTCAAGGAAGTTACCAGCCGAGAAGTAATCGGCACAAACAGAAGGGTTCTATTATTTTTGTTCGGTTTTGGTTTGATCAAGGGGTGTGATTTTTGGTTCCGAGAATTAAACCAAAAGCAATCAGGTGCCTGTTCATCAATCTTGGATTAGAGCATCATCAACAATCAAGATTGAATCAAAAACTTATGATTTAAAGAAAAAATCATCAATTGCCCGACATACATTAAGTATCATGTTTTTAATTCTGTCAAAAGGATGAATTTAGGAACCAAAATCGATTATGGTTAGTAACAATTAGTAAGAAGTAGGAAAAGTTTAGAACAATTGGTTTTGAAACAAAATTTGGGGTAATCAAAATCATGTTTATGTGTTAAATCTGATCTTGTTTAATTGATTTTGCCTTTTGATTTCCAACAAACAAATCACAAAAGGTCACGTAACTTATTCTTAGCTGACCCGGCTACATACTAGCAGCCACAGCCATCCGTCGGCTAGGGGGCCTGTCTTCGACTAAAAACCCCTTCACATTTTTTTCATGGTAAATTCTGGTTGGTTGATTTGTACCTCAATGATTGTCTCAAAATTTGAGAATGTGACAAAAAGTCAATGCCCATATTTCTAAATTTCTTGGGTTAATATGTTATGTAACAAACGTAATGACGGTCAAATCATTGAGCCTTAGGTAAGGAATTTTTTAAATCAATATCACAAATAAGATTTTTGATATGCAATATAATAAGTTTTGAATACAGCGATAAGCCAATAATTTAATCAGTTAATTATATACATGGAGTATAAATATTTTGATAAAAGCTAAACATCGAAACTAACGTTCTTGATCTTTTCATCAGAGTGAACTAATACCGTAGTCTTGCTAGTAAACCTGAAGGACTTGATACCTTATTAATCAACCGGCCAGCCCGGGTTCCTTTAGCCGGTTATACCCAGTTTTGGCCGGCGCGGAGTGGTCTGGGAAGATTGGATTTTCTCAAACTTATACCAAAGCGATAAACCGTGTGTTTTACCATCGGACCAGTTGTAGTCCCATTTAGGGTCCGCCTCGCCTAGATCGGTTCTATATTGGGACTAGAACCGGCCCGAAAAAACCACTACATGACTAGTATTAGTGATGTTTTTGAGACAGGTAAGGTCGGTTGGTAGGTTGTGATGGATGACTTTTGAGACGGTTTTTGAAACCGAAAAAACGTTGGTAATAGTTTAAATAAAACAAATTTAAATATGTGGCTAAGTTTATTAATTGAAAAGGTTAATTAATTAATAGTTTCCCTCACTAAAATTTTTTTCAAAGTCTTTTCAGTAATATTTGGATAAGATCAATTTGCGATAAAATAATTTGTCGCTAATGCCTTCACAAATATCGAACATAAGAATTTCTTAATAAGTATGCAAAGTTGTCGGAAAACACGTTAAACAACTCACTATTATATATATTCTTTAAAACTTCTTCGATTTTCATATTCTTCATTCTCGATATGTGTCTATGTGTGGTGATAATCTTTGTTGATATCAACTAATGTTTGTAGGAATTGGTGGTCTCAGAACTATAATCTTACACATGTGGTCGTTGATCCTTCATCGGTGGTAGCTCCAACTTTCACACTCGGAATATTTGATTATATAAGTGCCCCAAATTGGTTTCTATTTGTGTGTGCAAAAGGTGTACACTAACAATTTCACATGTGGAGATAAACAATAATTCCACCTGTCGATAAAGAAATTTAGGTTAGAATTGGTGTACTCGTATTTAAAATCGGTTACATGCGTAGCCGAATGTTGTATCAAGTCAGAAATTGGGTAGCACATCTTCGGGAACAAGTGTTCGATTAATGTAGCAATCGTTTGTAACACTTGTCTATTTGTATTTCAATTCAGTTCTAAAGTTGCTCCTTTATAGGGTGAATTAGGTAATTAAGGCCCATAACAAAAAATAAGGTAATGTATTATCAAACATAAGTCATTAACACCTTATATGATTTGCTATAACATAAAATAACTTAGTGTAACTACTATAGCCCATTAACACATAATTAGGCATATTAAGGGCCATTACAGCGAGTTATATAATGTATCACCAAGCATAATTCATTAACACTTAACATGACTTGTTATATCTTAAAATACTTATATTATTCGGTTTAAATGGTGGATTATATGCATGTTTTGTTTTCGTAGGTGGTCATATTCTTAAAGAAAATAGATAGCTTTGTTTTGTATGAACCTCTCTATCTAGTTACGGCATGTTCTAAGCAGTGGCTATTTGATTATTATATATTTATTACTTTATTTTATTAACAAAATAAATTTATTAACCTAAAAAAATTGAAATAAAGAAAACATGGAAACTCTAACTTAGGAACCAAACCTTGTGAAAACCTTAAGGGTCTGTTTGGTATGATGCAATGAAATGGATTAAGGAATGAAATGGACCATTCCATTCCATTGTATTGTTTGGTTACCATAAGGGAATGAAATAAATAACTATTTTATGTTGTTTGCTAAGCTAGAAAAGACGAAGGAATACAATCGGTGGTGAGTGGCGGTGGTGGTGGTGGGTGGCGGTATTGGGTTGTGGTGGGTGACGGTGGGTGATGGCGGCGGTGGTGGGTGGTTGTGGGTCGGGGGTGGCGGTGGCAGTGGTAGGAGGTGGTGGTGGAAGAGACGACAGTGGTGGTGGTGGTGGGAGGTGGTGGGAGGTGGCGGTGGGTGGTGGTGACGATGGCGGTGGTGGGAGGTGGTGGCGGAGGTGGCGGCGGTGGGAGATGGGGGTGGGTGGTGGCGGTGGTGTGGTTGTGGGTGGCGGTGGTGGTGGCGGTGAGAGATGGTGGTGGGTGGTGGAGGCGGCGGCGACGGTGGTGGAGGAGGTGGTGGTGTTTGGTGGTGGTGGTGGTGGTGGTAGGAAGGTGTGGTGGTGGTGGTGGTAGGAAGGTGTGGTGGTGATGAAGGGTGAAAGAGGGGATGGAATGAAAAAAAAAAAAAGGGGGGTGGATGGAATAAATTTGAGGGATTTAGTGGGAATGACATTCCTTGTGGAATGGGTGATTCCATTCCATCGTCCAACAAAACACCATTTTTTTCATTCCATCGTAATCGTCCATTCCATTCCACCTCCTGTTCCTGCATACCAAACGCTACCTAACTTTCTAATCCGTAAGTTGAAACTAAAACGAACAAATTATGTTTTTCTTTCTTGATCTACATCATTCCATGTGAAATATGTGAGTGAAACCATCGTAGGGTTTTTAGATGGGAGAGGACGACATTGTGGTCTAATGATGACGATGGTGATGGCGGTATCACACATTTTGTCCCCTTTTTGTACATCTATGTGTTCTCATCTTGAATGAAGTATTGGGTAGCAAGTAACGGTGTTTTAAAACCGTTGAAACAGACTGAACCAATCAAATCAAAGCAAATTTATTGATTTACTCGGTTTGAGTTTTAAACAATTCGATTTTGACAGTTTAAAGGCTTGAAATGACGGTTTGGAATTTTAAACCGGCCTTGCAAACTAGACGGGTTGTTTAACCTATAATGTTTATTCATTTATTTGCAATATTTAGTTAAGTATATATATTACATTCATGAATCATCTTTATAAATTTAAAAAGCTTAATACAAGCTAGCAGTTTTTAACAAAAACAAAATAAAATAAAAAAGCGATTCAAACCATTTTGGTTGTTTTGAACAAGTCCGATCAGCACAACCAACCCATTTGGTTTGTTTTATTGTGTAACGAACCAAAATCTAAAATAAAATATTATTTGTTTTAATAATACTATGAGGGTGAAATTGGATTAAATAAAAGTAATGGGTTTGTTTTTAGTGGCTAGTTTTGGTGCAGAGGGTCATGTTTGTAACATCAGGGACTAGTTTTGTAATTTACCCAAACTTGATTTGGGTGGAGACTAAAATGGCGACACACACTCTTTCAAGAGTGTGTGTGTGTGTCGTTTTTTCATATAGGAGAAAGAGGAGGATGGCTGAGATCAAGAAATTGATTAATTGCATGAAGAATCTGGACGATTTTGAGAATTCCTCTTCTTCAAGATTGCAAGTAAGTATCAATTACATCTCTTGAATCACCATTTTTAGTGTTATTGGTAGGTTTAGTAGAAAACCCAAATTGGGTAATTTGATGTGTTGATTTTGGTTAAATGTTGTTTATAAACCTTAATCTAGCTTGATTGAAGGTATTGGGAGATAGATAACATCAGCTAAATACCCAATTTGAGAATCTTGAAGTTAGGGTTCTTGAGGTCAAAATTGGGGTTTTTGCAATTGGGGCGTTTTAACGTTGAATTAAGTGTTAATAAGTGTTTATGGTGTTATATAGACACAATTACAAGTAGAAAACCCAATTAATTTGATGAATTGAAAATAGTTGAATTTGAGGTAAAATGGGTGAAAACCCAAAACAGGTCAAAATGGATTGATTTTGATTAAAAAGGTTGAAAGCTTGTGTTGAAGCTAAAATGAACCAAGATTAGATGAGGGTTATGATCATAAGATCTTGGGTGTGTGTCAAACCTCAAATTGGTGATTTGAAATGGGAGTTTTGGTGGAACATGGGTGATTCCTTAACAGGTCAAAATGGGTTGAAAGGTTAAATTGGGTGTTGGAGGTTTGGTTATGGTTGTGTTAACCAAATTAAGTTGGGGGTGTTGATCTTTAGATCATTGGTGTGTCTTGAATCTCAATTTGG
Source organism: Smallanthus sonchifolius (assembly GCA_023525975.1). Lineage (NCBI taxonomy): Eukaryota > Viridiplantae > Streptophyta > Magnoliopsida > Asterales > Asteraceae > Smallanthus > Smallanthus sonchifolius. The sequence continues at coordinate 20,993,674 of CM042033.1, forward strand.
TGTATGGATTGAGATTATAAGATTTCTAAATGCAAGTTGATTGCACGGTGATCAAGGTGTTAAAAGAGCTAGCTTGGAAGACCAAGTGGAATCGTCTATAGCTAAAGGTAAGTGCTTTGCACTTAGTAATGATAGGTGGTAGTAAATGCACACACTTGATATACATGTTGATTTTGTTTATTATCATATGTGCAAATGTGTGTATGTTAATATGGTGAAATTGCATATGGTGTATATATGCAAAGGGTGGGTGCATAAGATTCTTGAGGTATATGAACCTCACAATGTCTATGTTGAATGTAAGTGTAGGGTGAAATTGTGTTTTGAAGTATTTGAACTTCACAAATGGAATGTGTGGGATTGGGGTCCTTAAACCCCACATGTTAGTAAATAAAGTATGAGATATAAAAATGGTTTGGTATTGTGTGTGTATACTTGTTTGCATGTTTAAGGTCGGTATTTGAAGTCTAAGAACCTTACCCGGTAGTTTATTGAGGTCATGAGCTTCACTTATATTGTTGTGGCTTGAAGTCTTTGAACTTCACTAGTGCCGTTGTTGCTTGAAGTCTAAGAACCTCACACGAAAGTAATTTGAGGTTATGAACTTTACAAGGTTGTGTTGTGGCGTTTGAGGTATTTAGAACTTTATATAGAGGAGTTTGAAGTCTAAGAACGTCACACGGTAGTCATTTGAGGTCACGAACTTCACAAGTCGTTTGTGGTAATTGAAGTCTATGAACCTCATGCGGAACTTAATTGAGGTCATGAACTTCACATAGTCGTTTGTGGTGCATCGAGGTCTTTCGAACCTCACAAAGAAGTATGGTAGGGATGCAAGGTGTTTAAAACATTCACAAAATGTTGTTGGTGGTTTAAAACGACCAGGGGTCGAATCGGGAGGGTCGAAAATGCCAAAACTGCAAAATTGGGTGTGCTGGTGCAGGTCTAGGACGCTGGTCTGGGCTGTCAGACGCCAGGCAGACGGCAGTTGGCTGAAAATTTGTGTTTTCTTCCTAAGACACTTGAGGGGTCTTGGGACTTGATGTATCATTACTAATGGTTATTTTGTGGTGTTTCCTTATAGTTAAAGCTCAAGTATGATGTCTCGGGTCAAGATTTGTATCGGTTGGATTCTCAACTTTTGGATGGTTGTATATGTTTGGAGTTTTGACTCATTGTTGGGAGTCACCTAACTTGTTTTGAACTATCTTTAAGATGTTAAAACTTCTTGTTATTTTAAGATGTTGGTCGGTTGTTTTTAAAGAAAATCATGTCGTTGTCGTTTTGTCGTAATTAACATGTGTCGTTTGTCAAGGGTGTTTTGTGGGACCTAAATTCCACGTATTTTGGAAGTTAAATTTGGTTGAAAATTTTGGATGTTACATATCGTTTTCTAAAAGTATAGTTAACAATCGGAACCAGAAATTTCATCTAAATCAATTAAACTTTACCGTTAACATCTTAACATGAGTGTTGTCCGGAGGAGGGGAGAATTATCCGCCAAAACATGGTTTGGGTTTTAAGGATTTAGGATATAAACCAATTTAGATTTTGTTTTTTTTATTTTTTTCAAGTTAATTAGTACTACAAAATCTGATAAAGTTAAATAAAATCAAAGAAAAGGGTGTTAAAAGGCAATTTAGATTTTTTAGATGAGAGATATAAAGGAAAACCAAACAATAAAAGTAGAAACGAAATCAATAAAAAATAAATTTTATAATTTACATCAAAAACATTTCATAATTTACGAAAACGTAAATAACATAAGAGAGGGTAACTTTAGGTTAAATAAATGAAAAATAATTAGCTTCAAGAAACAAAGGTAAAATCATTGGCATGGGCCACTGTCTCCGCTTTCGATGTAGCCCACAAAAAGAGGATCCCACCCTCAACCCTGTAAACATGCGTTAGGGCATGTGTAATGGAAGCTTAAATCCACATGGTTCTTTTATAGGCGTGAAACATGCGTTAGGGCACCTACTTTATATTTCTTAAAAAGTGGGTATAGTTTGTACATTACAACATATTTATTATGATATGCAAATATAAATTAAACACGTGAAATTATTTCATTTATCTCATTCCTGTAGATGTATATTTTGAACTGACATATTTATTGTACAACATATAACTGTATTGTAAAGATAATTACTTTCATCTATAAGAGTAATATTATGAATGGTTGTAATACAACGGACCAAAGGCAATTTTCATCTATAAGAGTAATATATTATGAATGGCTCTAATACAACGGGGCCCAAGGAATTTTTTTCCTTCACTTTTAACCTCCACGGTCATTTAGCAAGAATTGTTGAAGTTTAACGAATTAAGACAATTAATGCCAAGACCACCACCATTTTTCGAGGGATGATAGTATGCCATGCAACCCGACTAATCTTTCTATTATTCCCAACATCAGCCCAAAGGAACCTCCTCCCGGTAGATTCCACAGATTTAATAACTTTATTTAGGGCCCTAAAAAGAGCAAAATAATATAAGGAATAATCCAAAGCACCAATTTCACAAGCGTAAACCTACCTCTAAACGAAAGATTTTTTTTCCATAAACACACTCAATTTGGACCGAAATTTCTCACAAATTGGGTTCCAATACTTTGAAAGCTTCATGTTGGCTCCAATACAGAGCGCAAGATAAGTGAAGGGGAAACTAGCGGACTCACAATTCAAGACACTCGCAACCCTAGCAATTTCCTCATTTTCCACACCCACCATGTAAACCTTGCTCTTATAATATCCACTCTCAAACCTGAAGCGAGAAAAAAGATCGTCTAAGAAGCTTATTTAAGTTAATAAATGCGTGGACCATTCCCCAATATAAGTAACATCCGCATAAATGAGATGGGACAAAGTAGGGCCATGATTTGGAAGAGAAATGCCTTGATAAATGTGATGATCACATGCCGCTCTCATAGAGTAAGTAAGACCCTCCATAACAAGAATGAAAATAAAAGGGGAGAGCGGATCTCCTTATCTAACCCTCCCCCCCTCTAATGTCTCTAGCGGAAATGTTGACAAGAATAGAAGCTCTAGTAGGAGAAAGACACCTTTTAATACAACCTCTCCATTTGCAACCAAGGTCCGTTTGCTCCATAATTGAATCCAAGAAGTCCCAATTAAGCGAATTAAAAGCTTTGTAGAAATCAACTTTAATAATTAGGACTTTTTTCTTCACCTTCTTAGTCCAAGAGACAACTCACTAATTACAAGATGGCCATCATGAATGCTTCTACCTTTAATATACACCGACTGTTCATAACTAATAATCGTACCGGTAACCTTCTTGAGACGTAAAGTAAGAAGCTTAGATAAAACTTTAAACATACACCGGATTAGATTGGCCGGCCTATATTCCTTTAAATATAATGGGTCATGAGTCTTTGGAATAAGAATTATAAAAGATGAGTTGCAACCTCTACTAGGATTGCCTGCTGTCACACCCCGCTAAAGCGGAAACACGAGAGTGCGAAGAAACTGATTCATAACACTTGATAAGAGAAATACTAAGGAAAATCATATAAATCAAACCAATTGTTTACACAAGATTCAAAATCCAAATAACAAACATAGAAATCGAGTTTTTATTTTAAATCTAACTCTATTGTATGCACCCTAGGGCGATCAAAATTCATGCAGCTTAGTTATCATTTCCTGAAAACATACGAAAACGTGTCAACTAAAAAGTTGGTGAGTTCATAGGTTTTGACACCAAAGTATGTACGATAGAGTACAATTCATAAACAAGTTTAAGATACAAGTATTTAAATTCCCATACATGAAGTCCACAACCAACCCTAATGACTGATATGCCCCCTAGAGCCTGACCCCTTGTCAAACTGCGATGTTATGTATGTCGGATTTCGAACATCCAACTCCCTACCTGGTAACCCCGAAGATGGGTGGCATGCACCAACTCGAGAAATGGATGAGCTTGTCACACCAATAGATCTATCATCATACTACTGTAGGCTTCACAAAATTAATGGTTGTGTATGATGTTTGTGATGAGTAGGACTTTGATGAGTATGAATGATGCAACATGTATAAGCCATTTAATCTTACAAGTATATAAAACAGTTTGTTTGATTTGTATGAAAAGTAATTATGACCATGATTGGGATTTTTGAGCATGTTTTCACCCTCAAAGTAGAAACATATAAAAGGGGGCTATGAATCTCACCTCGATATGGTATGACTTGAACTTGAACATGTGAGTGAACCGGGTTATGGATGCCCTAAAGTGTTAATATTCAAATGAGTTTATGAATTTAAAGTTGTATTGATATGAGGGAGAGGTTATGAAAAAGGAAACAACAAAGAAAGACTTATTGTATACTTAGAAAAATATGTACTAAGCGTATAAGCAGTACACTCCACAAAAGGATTCCTAGGAAAGAGAGGTGGGTCACATGGACACACTTAAGTACCAAGTCTTTCCTTATCCAGAACCTTTCATGGATATATACATACTCTTATCTTGCATATAATTCTATCGCACACAAACTAGTCAAGTGAATCGAGATCGAAAGATGAAAAAGTTTTAGATGATGCATGGAAGATAACCCTAATCTTTTAGATAAGAATCCATAAGGATAAAGAGGATATAAAATCAAGGGATAAGACCCAGGTTTAGATGGATAATTTAGTCTTTTAGACATATAATAACTCATATTATTATATAAATTAAGCTTTTAAAAATATTTCTATAAATTAGGGTTTTGACAGAATTCGAGATGAATGCGCACTGATCTTGCGCGGACAGTTTGGAGGTCGAAATCTTGGAGTTAGAAGGTGTGCTTGGTATGGTTGGAAAGATAACTCTTTGAACTTGAGTTTTAAAAAATGAATCATTTTATTTTGATTAAAAACAAGAAAGTTATGACTGCTTGAAGTTGAAGATAGAATTCTGTCAAAATCCGAATTTTATCTTTAAATAAAATAATGTTCTAAAAAGTTTAATGTTAAATTTTGGGTTTTGCTTCAACTTGGGAGTCATGATAACTATATATTAGTGATATAGCATCATGATTTCGGGATTCGTTTGGAGATTATGTAAGAATGAAGAACATGATTATCAATGTAATGGTAAGAACATGATCACCTTGTTTAGAATTCCTATGTTTGATCCTTGATTTCTACAAAAAAAGGTGTATGATCATGGATTAACAAGGAATAAGGATCTAAATCAAGATACAAAAGGAATTGAAAACATGTTAGTAGAGTTTTGGTAAGAGAAAATTAGATCAAAGTAGGAAATTATTAAAAACAAATGAAGAACATAACAAGATTAGGAAGAGAACTTACTTACAAAGCTTGAATCTAGAAGTTCCTAAGGATGTTGCGAAAATTCTAAGGCTCTAAGGAGAGTCTTTTACATTGAGTTGGTGTGAATAATGAATAGGTTTAAGCCCCTATTTGTACTTATGGCTTAGGGACTAGAAGTTGCAAAAACCGAAAGTTTTAAAGGTTTAAGAGCAAGGATAAGATCAAAATTTGAGAAGATTTGGTTGAGTTAGTTGATAATGGTCGAAAATATTAAAAAAAAGGGTTTATGTATATGTTAGGGGTCAATTTTTATGATCCGGTATCCTGGATCCTAAATAAGTTCGGTATCTCGAGTAAGTTCAGTATCCAAAATGCAAACATTATTAATCAATTATTATTATCTCTTTGGCTTTGATATATCTTCGCGGGCAATTCATACTGACTTAGTCAAGCCTAAAGAACCGTTAAAATCAGATGAAGAAAACGTGTAGAAGAGGCTTCCAATGGTTATAAATGAAGACCAGGTGTTCCCCGGGATTTTCGGAGATTAGTTATTTTATTTTTTGTTATTTATATCAGCATTATGATCGAAATAGAACACACAACACACCAGCTGCAACTACTTGTAATACTTAGCTTCGGTCTATTGCTGTAGTACTGTAATATTTACTTCAATCAATTACAAGAACAAGAGGCATGTCGACGATTAGTCACCTCCCGAGGTTTTATGCTGGAGATCTTCAAGAACCAAGGGCTTTCCTCGTGATCATCTGTGTCGTTTTATTGCTTTCAATCATACATTTGTTACACGAATCAAACAAGCACACTACCTCACTTACTAATTTGATCACGAAATTCTCTTTGGTAATTTTCGGTCAAAACAATTTGGCGCCCACCGTGGGGTAAGTGGTACTTTTCATTCTCAAATTCACGAAAGATGTTCAAGATCCTTAGAGAGATGCAAGGAATTCTATGATATCATGAAGGAAAATAAGAAATTCGAATAGGACGAAAAACACGAAGAAACATCCAAGCCTTAAAGAAATACTTATCATCAGCACCCCTATTGGTGAAACCAGAAGATAATGAGCCACTATTTCTATATTTGGCAGTATCCGGAAACGCTGTAAGTGCTGTGCTAGCCAAGAATCATGAAGGGCAACAATATCCTATCTACTATGTAAGTAAAAGTCTACTAGATGCAGAAACCAAGTATTCACATCTTGAAAAATTAATTTTAGCACTAGTTATGGCATCTACTAAACTTAGACATTATTTCGAAACACATCCTATTCATGTTAAAACTAACTATCCTATAAAGTGTGTTTTGAGAAAACCAGAAATGTCAGGAAGAATGGCAAAGTGGTCTGTTTTGAGAAAACCAGAAATGCCCAGGACTGTGATCAAATCCCAGGCACTAGCAGACTTTGTGACATATTTCAGCAATGATATTCAACATGAAGCAGACATAGAAGTCTAACAACTAGAAGAAACACAAGAAAAGTGGATACTGTTCACTGATGGTGTATCTAATGTAAGAGGCATAAGATTAGGTACGATACTAAAATCGCCACAGGGGGACATTATACCCCAATCCATTAGTTGTGGATTCCAAGCAACAAACAATGAAGCAGAATACGAAGCCTTGATATCCGGATTACAACTAGCCAAAGATATGAAGATCAGGTATCTACATGTATACGTTGACTCGTTATTAATTACTAACCACTTTAATGGCTCTTATGCAGTAAAAGGCGAAAAGCTGGCACAATATGTGACATCTGACAATTTTCTGTTAGTCCCATTAATCCAAATCCAGTTATCTAGTAACCCAGTTAACTCAATATGAAACCTCGGGGACTAAACTTGTCATATTTCAAACTCAAATACGCATAAACTACAAGGACTAGCTGTGTAACTACCCAAAACTCAATCTGTTAACTTTGTAGTGTCAAAGTTTAATGGAATTGTTCCTGTTGACGTTTGAAAGTCAAACACCCAATTGTTCTTGATCCAAATTCGCAGCAATAACTAAAACACATGTCCAAATTCATAACTGAAATACATGCTAACGTCTTGGTCGATCATCATTGAAGCATTAAACACTGTTATTGATTCAAATTAATCCCATTTACCACCTAAAACCCGTAACCGTCGACCCCTTATCATGAAACCATCAAATTACTTCATTTTGGTCATTATTCGCTCAAATTAAGAGTCTGCACACCTTAAACGAGACTGACAAAACTTTTTGCATACACTAATTTGGTCGTAGAAGACACCGGAGTCACCGGGAACTAAACCACTAAAAGTCGGAACACGTTTTGGTCGAACACCATCAATCCAACATCAATCGAGGTAATCAAACATTCCCACAGTTTCGTATTCACTCCTAGATTAAAATCCCTATGCTAATTCGGGCCTATAACATCGAATTGATCACGAACAAGATCTAGGGTTCATCGCATGCGTGAGTTAATCGAACCCTGATCTAAACTCCACCTCAATGCGATTAAGTTATAAGGGTAGATTCGCAATCCTTTGCTTGTCAAAAGCCTTATCATTTCAACAGTTAATCTTATAGAATTTGGTCAATTTGATTTGTGGTGTCAAAATCTAGGGTTTCGGTTTTTAATATGTAATTAAACGATTCAAAACGTGATGTTTTTGCAATTAACTTTACCTACAGATTCGTCTATACTCGATTTACAAAACCCCTATGAGTTTAAAGCCGATCGCGACCAGATTTGATGGGTTTGGGACGGGTTTTGCTTCGACTTCGAAAATGGTTGAAAACCCCCACAGTGGCTTAATATTAAAACCATAAAGTTTGGGTTTTCTTCACAAGTTGTATCCCAGATCAGATGGTTAGGTCGCTTGGCTTGTTCACAGGAGACCCGGGTTCGAATCCAGTCTCTTGTAATAATTTTTTTAGGGACTTTTTACTTGTTTACTATTTAAAAAATAAATTCATATATTATTATAATATTATATTAATGTGTTTTAACCCGGAAAACCACCCGTGTACTCGGGTTTAGTTTTGTATCCCAAATTTATATTATTTCCCCACTTTCAAAATAATATATATATTCATATTATTTCCAAACCACAACTCCGAATAAAATAATATATATATTATATTATTTCCAAACCGTGACTCCTATTAAAAATAATATATTTATATATATATATATATAGGGGAAGGTTCCACTAAGAAATGGTTTTTCGCTAAGAAACGCTAAGAAGTGAGTCAAACGAACTCCGATTGAGCTCATTCCAGCGGCATTGGAAATGTCTCATCGAACTCTAATCCGGACCCAAAAACCTAAACCCCCTCCACCCGCACCCCCAAAAACCTAACCCCCCCTCCAACCCCACCCCAAAAAGCCTAAAACCACCACCCCCACCCCCCAAAAACCTAACCCCCCCCACCCCACCCCCCCCAAAACCTAAATCCACTCCCACCCACCCACAAAAACCAAACCCCCACCTCCACCCCCAAAAAAACCTAAACCATAAAATCTAAACCATAAAATCTAAACCTTAAGACTAAACCATAAGGCTAAAACCCTAAAATTCAAACGTAAAATCTAAACCTTAAAAGCTAAACCCTAAAAGCTAAGATGATAGAGTTCAATGAGACGGTTCCAACGCCGCTGAAATGAGCTCAATCGGAGTTCGTTTGATATCGTTTCTAAGCATTTTGGTCATTTTTTAGAGTTCTTAGCGAAAACATACTTCTTATTTGATCCTCCCCCTATATATATATATCATTTTCGCCACGTTTCTAAATATTGTGAGACATTTAAAACAAATAAATGATATAATTAATTATATTATTTTCACACGTTTATGTCCTCGAATAAAATAATAGACTTATTATTTTGTCGCAAGATTTGTTTATTGTGATAGTTTGTTAAATCTAAAAATAATATATATGTTATATTATTTTCCTAATCATCCTTTTAATGGTACAAATGTACGAACATATTTATTATATATATTATTTTGAAGTTCGTCGTGTAACCTACTTATCGCATTCATTAATTAAGAGTTCTCATTCCCGTGGTCACATTCGTCAACTCTTTGATCATTAGAGCGTTTAGGACGTTCAACATTCCGTGTCGTCGTCACAATTCCCATTATATCCCTAATAATTATGATGTAATTCTACGGCATTCGTGAGCCGTGTTGGACTAACGCTTGAGATTCAAATCTCATACTTGTGTGATACTACTTACTACGCAACGCAGATGAGTTTTCACGGCCCCTTTTACTGTTTTAAAACTGGGGGAGAAAACATGATGTAAACACTTTTGGTTATGTAATTCATATATGTTATCACTTGTTTGACTATGCGTACACATCTATCATTAAGTCCTCACATCGGACCGTTAATATGAACATAGCGAGGTAATTTGAGTAGTACTACTGGGTTTGACAAACCTCACCCGCGTTAGTCACGCTAACTCGACTAGAGGTCGAACGGGTGCAACATTGACCTAAACATGCACCATGGTTGATAGGCCTGGTGGGAGGCAAAAACATAAACAGTCAGCTGTCGGTTGCGAGCGCATTAGTTAACAAGCTTATGGGTTAGCTACCTATTGATTTATATATTGAATGTAGATTAACCTATTGAACTTTGTTGCAAACTGAAATCTGTGAACTCACCAACCTTGTGTTGACACTTTTTTTCTTACATGTTTTCTTAGGACGCTAAGCTAAGGCACAAGTGCACGTTAGAGCATGCATGGTGTCAACGTGATATATTCAATGATTGTCAGTCTATTGAACATTTATTATGTTTCCGTTATTGTTAGACTTGGGCGCGTTGTTGTGCGCATTCACTCTCTTGTTTAAACGCTTCCGCATTTACTCTGAACTTTTATAATATTTCAATTTGAGTCCCATGTAGTGTCGTTTGATATAACTAATGACTGAGATCCTGGTTAGTCACACACCAAACGGAAAAACTCCGTCAGTTGAAATTGGGGGTGTGACAGATTGGTATCAGAGCCAGGTTATAGAGAACTAGGATTGCATACTAGACTATAACCTCACACATTAGTTACACGGCACAGACACTCATATCTGATACATATAGCACCTATACATACATTGCAGTGCAGACATGTTAACACCATCCGTATCATCCTCTGTTGACGAGGGACACATCATTTGCATTGCATCATCATTCCAAGTGGCGACACTCGGGGAATCACCAGAACATCATCGACTCCTGTCAGAGGGCAGCGAGACGGAGCCTTCGGAGGAGTCACTTACACCACCATCACCTGTCGAGCTTGGTGGGTTTTCTCAGGTCCATGTTATGGACGACACTCAGCTAGCACATATCTCTTTGGGAGTTGGGTTCGTCGGAGGCGAGTCCCTACTGTACCCATTAGCAACAATACGCTGAGTGAAGGTAGACCGTTGCACGCATTGTTGTAGGATCCATTGACACGTAGATGTCATCACTTTCCCGAGCCATGGGCTCGCGTCTTTGGTTGATATTCTGTTGAGAATAGATTGACCACAAAGTTGAGAACGCATTGCTCATTACATACTCAAACCCTATCCTTATTCATTGGAAGAACGACTACTTTGCTTCTTCCTGTAACTCATATCCATGAATTAGTTTCACTCTCGAAGTCGCATTCGCGTGCATGATTCATCTACAATCCGCTGGATTGGACTCTCGTATTGTGTTTCAACTCTAGTGAATACTTGGATCGAACGATTCCAGACAACTCATCCTGATATGAGTCCTGGTTGATCAACTTATGGTTGATGACTAAACTTCTCAATGACTTATTATATCTGACAACACTCTGTACTCAGCAATACATACTTAAGGACATTATGACACAGGACAGGGAGAACTAGGGTAAGCATGCAAAGCAAATTATCATTACGGGTGCACACGTAATAATAATTTGAGGTGCATGTAAATCCTGGTGAAACCTAGGGTGTGGATAAATGGTCCTAATCTGTGAATTACAGACTTAAGTTTTCACTGTCCGTAGAAACTCTCATAACCCACCCAATGACTAGTTGGTATCGTTAAACTCGTTCAACAACATATAGACGCGACTATCAGTTTGAAAATGTTTACGGACACACTGAGTTATCGTTAATGGAATCCATTATGTTATCTTCACTTGTGTAAGAGTCTTGATGATCGTAAGACCCTCATCCAAACTTGATCAAGGAAACTATCTTGATTGAAACTCTATTAGAACCTCATGGCAAATCCATCGACTACAACTAAATTCTCCCTAATCTAGCACAAGTTATTCCATCTGACCCTATTACCTTATCTTGTGACTAATCCTTGGTCTAATTCGAATTATACCCCAGCATATTCAATCCTGTAAACGAATTTCTTTCTTTATGAAATGATCCAGTGACATTAGGAGACGAGGATTTAATCCAACCAACCCCATCAACGACAGAGTAGGTTTAAGTCTGCTAAGAGATTCAACCAGTCGACCTCTTCAGGACAAAACCAGAGTGGTTATACGGAGAGATACACTAAGTGCAACAAGTGTAATTTTCACCATCTCAGTGCTTGTGAGAGAAATTGTTGCCAACTGTGTGGCAAGGTGGGTCATGTTGCCAAGGACTGTAGAGGTGAACTACAAGCCAAACATCCTTTCCAGTAACCGGGATCTACAAAGGGTTGTCTTGAGTGTGGAAAGGAATGACACTTTCAGAAGGATTTTCCTCAACTGAAGTAAGGGGGTGATGGCAACAATAACCATAACCAAGGTAACAACAACAACTACAGTAACAATAATGTCAACAATGGCGGAAACGGTGTGAATGGACGAGCCTTCGTGCTTGAATCCGGAGAAGTCATATATGATCACAATGTGGTTACCGGTAAGTTCCACTTAAAAAAATACATTGCTTCTATCATTTTTGACACTGGTGCTGATAGGAGTTGTATATCTAAGAAGCTTAGTTATTTGATAAAAGAAACTCCAACCTTGTTAGAAGCTAAGTACATCATAGAAATAGCTGATGACCAAATAATTGAAGCAACCCACATCCTTAAGGGTTGTAAGCTTGAATTGGCTGGTCATAAACTTAATATTGACCTTATGCCGGTCACACTTGGTAGTTTTGACGTAATTGTCGTCATGGATTGGCTATCTAAGAACCAAGCCAAAATCATCTGTAGTGAGAAAATCGTTCGCATTCCTCTTCCGAGTGGAGAAACTCTTTCCATTCACGGTGAAAAGGTTGGTGCAGTCATAGGCATCATATCCTTCATGAAAGCACAGAAATGTCTTCGAAAAGGACATACTACTATTCTGGCTCTCGTCCCTGAGCAGCCATCTGAGGAGAAAAAGATTGATGATATTCCGATCATTTGTAACTATCGGGAAGTATTTCTCGAGGATTTTCCTGGTCTGCCACCTCACCGTCAAGTTGAATTCCAAATCGATCTAGCACCCGGAGCGACGCCGATCGCTCGGGCACCTTACAGATTAGCACCTAGTGAATTGCAAGAGCTATCCACTCACCTGCAGGAATTGTTGGATAAAGGTTTCATCCGACCTAGCTCATCGCCATGGGGAGCCCCAGTTCTGTTTGTCAAGAAGAAGGACGGGACTTTCCGTTTGTGTATCGACTACCAAGAACCGAATAAAGTCACAATCAATAATCATTATCCTTTACCTCGTATAGATGATCTCTTTGATAAACTCCAAGGATCAAGCTTCTATTCCAAGATAGATCTTAGGTCTGATTACCATCAATTGAGAGTCCAAGATGAGGATATCTCTAAGACTGCTTTCAGGACAAGTTACGACCACTATGCGTTTATGGTCATGCCTTTTGGATTGACAAATGCACCCACGGTATTCATGGACCTCATGAACTGTGTGTGTAAACCCTATCTCGATCAGTTCTTCCTTGTGTTTATCGAAGAATTCCTCATCTATTCCAAGAATAGGGTAGAACATGAGGAACATCTTCGTTTAATTCTGGAATTGCTGAAACAGGAACAACTGTATGCAAAACTATCTAAGTGCGAATTCTGGATTCGCGAAGTGCAATTCCTAGGACATGTAGTCAATGAGAAGGGAATACATGTCGAACCTTCCAAGATAGAGGCCATCAAGAATTAGGCAGCACCGTCAACTCCGACTGAGGTGCGACAATTTCTAGGATTGGATGGCTATTACCGTCGTTTCATTGAAGGATTATCCAAGATTGCGCAACCCCTCACAGCTTTAACTCAGAAGTGCAAACCTTATAAGGCGTGATATCCAGGAATCAGCATTCCAACTTCTGAAACAGAAACTTTGCAGTGCACCCATCCTATCTCTTCCAGAGGGAACGAATGATTTTGTGGTATACTGTGATGCATCAATTCAAGGTCTTGGTTGTGTCCTGATGCAACGAGAGAAAGTCATCGCTTACGCTTCTCTTCAACTGAAAATACATGAGAAGAACTACACAACTCATGACTTAGAGTTGGGAGCTGTAGTTTTTGCATTAAAGATATGGAGACATTACTTGTATGGTACCAAATGCAGTATATACACTGATCACAAGAGTCTTCAGCACATCTTTGAACAGAAAGAGTTGAACATGCGACAACGTCGTTGGGTCGAACTCTTGAACGACTATGAATGTGCTATCAAGTATCATCCGGGCAAGGCTAACGTAGTAGCCGATGCCTTAAACCAAAAGGAAACTAAGCCTAGATGAGTTCGAGCATTACGACTCACTATCCACCCCGAATTACCTGATCAGCTCCGTAATGCTCAACACGAAACCCTGAAAGAGGGAAAACCTACCGTTGGAATCCACACGTGGTAAGGAGAACCAACTCGAAATTAAATCGGACAGAATTTGCTACTTCGCGGAGTGAATATGGGTTCCGGTGTACGGAAACTTAAGAGAACGGGTTATGGATGAAGCTCATAAATCTCGATACTCTATTCATCCAGGTTCTAACAAGATGTACTATGACCTAAAGGTGCTATATTGGTGGCCGAAGATGAAGGCCGATATAGCCACCTATGTGAGCAAGTGCCTGACTTGCGCAAAGGTCAAAGTTGAATATCAAAAGCCTTCTGGTCTACTCCAGCAACCAGAGATTCCCATGTGGAAATGGGAGCAGATATCCATGGACTTTATCACAAAATTACCATGAACTCCTACCGGATGTGATACCATTTGGGTAATCGTTGATCGTTTAACAAAGTTCGCTCACTTCTTAGCAATCAAGGAAACCGACAAGATGGAAAAACTTACTCGCATTTACTTGAAAGAAGTAGTATCTCAGCACGGAGTGCCAATCTTTATCATTTCGGATCGTGATGCACGATTCACCTGTCGTTTCTGGCAATCGTTACATAAAGTTTTAGGAACGCGTCTAGATATGAGCACAGCATACCATCCTCAAACAGATGGCCAGACGGAGCATACTATTCAAACCCTGGAAGATATGCTACGAGCTTGTGTGATTGTTTTCGGTAACACTTGGGAGTCTCACCTACCGTTGGTGGAGTTCTCCTACAACAATAGTTATCACAATAGCATCAAGGTATCTCCATTCGAGGCAATATATGGATGGAAATGCCGTTCTCCTATTTGTTGGGCCGAAGTGGAGATAGTCAACTTACGGGTCCTGAACTTGTACTCGAAACTTCTGAGAAAATTGTTCAAATCAGAAATCGTATGGCTGCAGTTCGTGATCGTCAAAGGGCTATGACGATAAGCGTCGTAAACCGTTAGAGTTTCAAGTAGGCGACATGGTTGTATTAAAACTCTCACCTTGGAAAGGTGTAATTCGTTTTGGGAAAGGAGGTAAACTAGATCCTCATTATGTTGGACCGTTCAAGATAGTGAAGAGAATTGGCCCAGTATCGTATCAACTCGACCTACCCGAAGGACTTATTGGTGTACACAACATTTTTCATGTCTCGAACTTGAAGAAATGTCTAGCAGACGAGCCACTCGCGCTTCCTCTTGAGGAACTACACATCAATAAACAGTTTCGTTTCATCGAAGAACCAGTAGAAATCTTGGATAGGGAAGTCAAAATGCTCAAACACAGTAAGATCCCTATTGTCAGACTAGAATTCAAGTGGGGGCGCGAAGACCAGATGATGCGCAAGTATCCTCATCTGTTCAAGCACTCCACGTCAAACACATAAGGTATTATTCTAATTTTCGGGACGAAAATTATTTCAACTAGGGGATGATGTGACATCCGGAATTTTTTTTTTTTTTAATTTTCGGGACGAAAATTATTTCAACTAGGAGATAATGTGACATCCGACAATTTTCTGTTAGTCCCATTAATCCAAATCCAGTTATCTAGTAACCCAGTTAACTCAATATGAAACCTCAGGGTCTAAACTTGTCATATTTCAAACTCAAATACGCATAAACTACAAGGACTAGCTGTGTAACTACCCAAAACTCAATCTGTTGACTTTGTAGTGTCAAAGTTTAATGGAATTGTTCCTGTTGACGTTTGAAAGTCAAACACCCAATTGTTCTTGATCCAAATTCGCAGATGAAAATTCTTTCAACTAGGAGATAATGTGACATCCGACAATTTTCTGTTAGTCCCATTAATCCAAATCCAGTTATCTAGTAACCCAGTTAACTCAATATGAAACCTCAGGGTCTAAACTTGTCATATTTCAAACTCAAATACGCATAAACTACAAGGACTAGCTGTGTAACTACCCAAAACTCAATCTGTTGACTTTGTAGTGTCAAAGTTTAATGGAATTGTTCCTGTTGACGTTTGAAAGTCAAACATAACTAAAAACATGTCCAAATTCGTAACTAAAATACATGCTAACGTCTTGGTCGATCATCATTGAAGCATTAAACACTGTTATTGATTCGAATTAATCCCATTTACCTTAATCCCATTTACCACCTAAAACCCGTAACCGTCGACCCCATATCATGAAACCATCAAATTACTTCATTTCGGTCATTATTCGCTCAAATTAAGAGTCTGTGCACCTTAAACGAGACTCACAGAACTTTTTGCATACACTAATTTGGTCGTAGAAGACGCCGGAGTCTCCGGGGACTAAACCTCTCGAAGTCAGAACACATTTTGGTTGAATACCATCAATCTAACATCAATCGAGGTAATCAAACATACCCACAGTTTCGTATTCACTCCTAGATTAAAAGCCATATGCTAATTCAGGCCTATAACATCGAATTGATCACGAACAAGATCTAGGGTTCATCGCATGTGTGAGTTAATCGAATCCTGATCTAAACTCCACCTCAATGCGATTAAGTTACAAGGGTAGATTCGCAATCTTTTGCTTGTCAAAAGCCCTATCATTTCAACAGTTAATCTTATAGAATTTGGTCAATTTGATTTGTGGTGTCAAAATCTAGGGTTTCGATTTTTAATATGTAATTAAACGATTAAAAACGTGATGTTTTTGCAATTTACTTTACCTACAGATTCGTCTATACTCGATTTTCAAAATCCCTATGAGTTTATAGCCGACCGCGACAAGATTTGGTGGGTTTGGGACGGGTTTTGCTTCGACTTCGAAAAGGGTTGAAAACCCCCACAGTGGGTTAATATTAAAACCATAAAGTTTGGGTTTTCTTCACAAGTTGTATCCCAGATCAGATGGTTAGGTCGCTTGGCTTGTTCACCGGAGACCCCGGTTCGAATCCGGTCTCTTGTAATAATTGTTTTAGGGACTTTTTACTTGTTTACTATTTACAAAATAAATTCCTATATTATTATAATATTATATTAATGTGTTTTAACCCGGAGAACCACCCGTGTACTCGGGTTTAGTTTTGTAACCCAAATTTATATTATTTTTCCACACTTTCAAAATAATATATATATTCATATTATTTCCAAACCACAACTCCGAATAAAATTATATATAAATTATATTATTTTCAAACCGTGACTCCTATTAAAAATAATATATTTATATATCATTTTCGCCACGTTTCTAAATATTGTGAGACATTTCAAACTAATAAATGATATAACTATTTATATTATTTTCACACGTTTATGTCCTCGAATAAAATAACAGACTTATTATTTTGTCGCACGATTTGTTTATTGTGATAGTTTGTTAAATCTAAAAATAATATATATGTTATATTATTTTCCTAATCATCCTTTTAATGGTACAAATGTACGAACATATTTATCATATATATTATTTTGACGTTCGTCGTGTAACGTACTTATCACATTCATTAATTAAGAGTTCTCATTCCCGTGGTCACATTCGTCAACTCTTTGATCATTAGAGCGTTTAGGACGTTCAACATTCCGTGTCGTCGTCACAATTCCCATTATATCCCTAATAATTATGATGTAATTCTAGGGCATTCGTGAGCCGTGTTGGACTAATGCTTGAGATTCAAATCTCATACTTGTGTGATACTACCTACTACGCAACGCAGGTGAGTTTTCACGGCCCCTTTTACTGTTTTAAAACTAGGGGAGAAAACATGACGTAAACACTTTTGGTTATGTAATTCATATATGTTATCACTTGTTTGACTATGCGTACACATCTATCATTAAGTCCTCACATCGGACCGTTAATATGAACATAGCGAGGTAATTTGTGTAGTACTACTGGGTTTGACAAACCTCACCCGCGTTTGTCACGCTAACTCGACTGGAGGTTGAACGGGTGTAAAATTGACCTAAACATGCCTGGTGGGAGGCAAAAACATAAACAGTCAGTTGTCAGTTGCGAGTGCATTAGTTAACATGCTTATGGGTTAGCTACCTATTGATTTATATATTGAATGTACATTAACCTATTGAACTTTGTTGCAAACTGAAACCTGTGAATTCACCAACCTTGTGTTGACACTTTTTTTCTTACATATTTTATTAGGACGCTAAGCTAAGGCACATGTGCACGTTAGGGCATGCATGGTGACAACATGATATATTCAATAATTGTCAATCTATTGAACATATATTATGTTTCCGTTATTGTTAGACTTGGACGCGTTGTTGTGCGCATTTACTCTCTTGTTTAAACGCTTCCGCATTTACTCTGAACTTTTATAATATTTCAATTTGAGCCCCATGTAGTGTCGTTTGATATAACTAATGACTGAGATCCTGGTTAGTCACACACCAAACTGTAAAACTCCGTCAGTTGAAATTGGGGGGTGTGACACAATACCTTGAAATAGTTAAAATCTTAGCACAGGGCTTCGAAATCTTCAGCATTGAACATGTTCCTAGAGAGGAGAATGCTGAATCTGATGCCTTGGCAAGCCTCGGAACGGCTCTCAAGATACCATCGGATGACAAGATCCCGATTGTACACATCATGAGCCCAACAATTGATCTGCTGGAATACAAGGGAAAAGAAGTATCAATTTCAGAGAGTCTCGAAATCCATGATCCTGAACAAACTAATGAATCATGGATCCTGCCCATGAAGAGATATCTGTAGAATGGCGAAATCCCGACAGAGGAAAAGAATCACAGAGCCTTCCGCATGAAGGTATCACGTTTTATTATTTTGCATGATACTTTGTACCGAAAATCTATAGTAGGTCCATACTTGAAGTGTCTGGAAGATCATGAAGCACAAGAAGTCCTAAAGGATATACATGAAGGAGACTATGGAAACCATACTGGGGGCAGAGCACTCATCTCCAAAATCCTAAGAACAGGATACTATTGGCCGACTATGAGGAAGGATTCTACGAGCTATGCCCAGAAGTGTGATGCCTGCCAAAGACACGACAATGTATCAGCCAACAGAGCCCATGCATCCAATCATCTCCCCCTAGCCATTTATGAAATGGGGAATGGACATAGTTGGCAAACTACCTAAAGCTCCCAGAGGAAAAGTGTTTATGCTAGCAGTGACGGACTATTTCTCCAATTGGATTGAAGCAGAAGCCTTCGTCCAAGTCAGAGACAAGGAAGTGGTATCTTTCATAAAGCACAATATCCTGACTAGATTCGGGATCCCGACAGAAATAGTGTGCGACAACGGATCCCAATTCATCAGCAAAAGAACAACTAACTTCTGTGCCAGCTGGGGAATAAAAATGTGTAAGCCCCAATCTCTATCCGGATCTTTGAATAAACACACAAACACGAACACGATATCAATTCTCACACTCAATAGGCGTAAACTATTAAGTGTGGTGATTCAATAACACAAAACTCAATGTAAAACCCATTTATTGATAGAGAGAATTACAAATAACAATATAAAAAACCGCTAACCATACTGGGTTAGGGATTACATGTATTTATACCTAGTCTATACAAGTCTAGGCCTATAATACACATACTTGGCCCCAAGGCCGGCCCAATTACACACAACCTGTGAATCCCTTTGTTCACGGTTACATCCAAACACCCAAACTAAGCTTAATCATAAACCGGGTGTAATCCCTAGGAAATTCCGACTTTTATTTTAACTATTCCGGCAAATTGTAATTTCATTATTTTATGATTCGCATTTATGAAAGTATTCTATTTATTCATTATAATTCATGAGTGCGCATACATACTTATATGATTGTTATGAAATAAATATATATACCTTGTTAAAATAACAAAATCTAAACTTACAAGCTTTGATTATGAATTGATATTCTTTATGTGTCTACTTATAAATATATATATGTAACTATATATATATATATACACATGATAAATAAACCATTTAAATAATTTATTATAAAAATATAACATTGTTAATTAACATTACTAGTGTTTTAAATTACTAAAGATAAATAAAACAAATAAATATATAATTACATTTGTGTTGAAATGGAGTCATAAACCTAAAATTTATGAGCACTTAAGTTAATAAATGTATGAAATTTTAAACTATTATTCATATTTTACAATCTAGTCCTTACAACAAATTAAATTTCTTGAATAAGCCCCTGATCCTACCCTATAAATAGAGCCCTTATTCTTATGCATTATTCGCACCTCAACGATCCTCTAGGGTTCTCTAGCTACTAAAGGTCGTTCTTCTCATCTTTTGGAAGATTCTAGCTTAAATCCTTCAATTATAAGTAAGTTCTTCTTATGTTCTTGCTTGTTTATACTTTTCATTTCAAAAATCCCTCACAACTAGCTAGATCTATAATCCCTAACATGTTTGTGTTATAATCATAGACCTATCCAAGATCAAATCCCTATTTTAATTAAACTTGTTTAAAACTTTTATTTAAAAGCTTGGTTTGATATTTCTTGTTACTTTCAATTTTAAAAATCATGTTTTTACTAAAACCCGTTATTTTCAAATTAAATTATTTAATATTCAATTTCTATCTTTACTAAACTCATATTTTCACTTTAGCCCATATACTTTCCAAACACACCCTAAACTTGGTTAAGTATGCAAATGGAATAAATTTCAAACCAGTATGTAGTTATATGGCAAACATTAAAGTTCTGGCTAGGAAAGACGGGGTTCTGATCCGGCCAACTCATTCCTGAGAACTTTTCTGTTGGAGGTACTACTCTGGAATAATAACCATTCTAGTGTACAACAACCACTTTCAACTAATCATTATTATGATTAATTAAACCCTTTTAAAGCCTATAAATAATTATTTAGTAAAAATAATTATTTAAAACACTTTTAAATTTATAAATACCCAAATGATTATTTTAAATATTTATTTTATACAAAGTTCAATAAGTGCTACTTAAAACCTATTTATTCCTTTATAAATTTATTTTAGTGAATTCATTTAAATGATTATATTGAACTTAGGTTACCATTACGCGTGTAGGTTTTTTGTGAGAGTTCCTCACGAGGCCTAACAATCCTTACCAGTTCATACATTTCCGTCTTTGATTCAAGTGAGTTTACATAGCCCCTTTTTCCTAATTTTGCTTTTGGGTTGAAACATGTTTATAAATGCTTTACTTACACAATTCAATATCTATGTTCTTATGCTGTGATCTTTATGCTTTATGTCTTAAACTACTTGGTGACCATTACATGTGTTCATGTCAGTACATTCACTAACTTGTAGCCCAAGCCTAAGGTAGTACCTAACATGATCATTTATACGGGAATCCGAAACTATAACTTACCACAAAACCTTGGCTGGTTTGTTGGGTATCAACTTACAACTTGGGTATCCTTTTGCCCCTTTTTCAAAATGGCAATCAGTGGGATTGCGTATCTAGTTTTCCATTACCAGGATTGAATTGTACGCTTGGAACCTTGTAAGTTTTCACATATATGCTTTAGACATGCTTTGAACATATTGAATTGTAAAGTATACTTAACTTTTGTTTGGTGTCAAAACCTATGTTACTCACCAACTACTTGTAGTTGACATTTACTCACATGTTTCAGATGCACCAGTTTGAGGACACTACATGATCACATAGGACTATGGACCTAGTTAAATTTAATCCAAATTATTGATTATGATATGTTTCTTTTGTACAATGTGTATCTTACTTCCTTGTAATAAATACTTAATATGATGGAATAAATATTGAAACTTATTAAATAGTTGATCATGTGCTTTTGAACAACCGCGTCAGCCCCAACGTATATTCCGCCGCCAACCGGGGTGTGACAGATTGGTATCAGAACCATAGTTATAGGGAATTAGGTTATTAGATACACATGACATTAACTATAACCTAGGAGTCCCCAAACATGAGTTTAACTCGTGTCTTCTATTAGGAACTCCATTCTATACTCATTTATACACATGCTTACCTACATCTATCTACTTTTTTTTACATGATACAATTCCATGAACTACAACATCACAAGGACTACATGGAATTATTCGAAACAACATGGATTACTTGAAGCGTATTCTTAGTCTATAGTCTATAACCTTAGGAGACCCTTGTGTAATCTTAGGCATTACATTGCACGATACAACATGTGTTACCTAATGTGCCATGTTACATGTTTACAAAGACTTCTACTCATGTGATACCTTATTTGCTACATTATTTGATTTGTCTGCATAATACCTATTTGATACCACTAAATGTTATCCTAAGTTTGGCATACACTTATTTATATCAAAGACCTTACACACTTTCATCTTTACACATCATCACCAATCACTTATGGAAAGATTCAAACTCCTAGACCCAATGCCAATTAAAATTTTAAAATCCCGTCAAAGTTTTGGGTTCTGAAAACTAATAGAGAACATGTGCAATCCAGAAGGGTGAATGCATGTACTTTGGGTCTTCTTTCTAGGAAAGCATTTCATATAAATCCAAATCAACTGAAGGATCCGTATGCTTTCCTGGGAATTCCCGAAGTGAGTGTTCACCTATAGGCTAA
Organism: Smallanthus sonchifolius; assembly: GCA_023525975.1. NCBI lineage: Eukaryota > Viridiplantae > Streptophyta > Magnoliopsida > Asterales > Asteraceae > Smallanthus > Smallanthus sonchifolius. The sequence goes on from CM042033.1 coordinate 21,016,286, forward strand.
AGCATGTCTTCTTTAATGTATATGAACTCAAATCACGTTGATTTGTCACAGTATCCATTGGGTTATGTCCCAAATGAATACAACCTAAACATCATTCATTTAAATACTACAATTTGGTACATATGTCTAAACCTCCCTATTTTGATTCTTACATTTAATCTTATTTAAGTTCCTATACCTTCCATCCTTATGCCTTGAAAATCTTATCATCCTTATCATCTCTTGTGAGAGATTTACACCCTTAGACCCCACCATCCAAGAAAAGGAAGCTGCTTGAATGGACGAAACACACCCTTGAGCCATAAGACAAAATCCTTAACGATTCTCCCCATAACCATGAGTTCAAATAATAATGTTAATGGTACATGATGGCTAGAAGAGTGAGTGTAAGTCCATGGAAGATTCTGACTAAGGAAAGACTGAGTACTTTAGTGTGTCTTTGTGACCCACCTCTCTTTCCCAGGAATCCTTTTCATGAGTACGCTACTTATAGGTCAAGTGTTACTCCCTATATATTATTATAAGAACTCGATGTTATGATTAGCTAAATTTTAAACCCATGAACACCTTTAACACTCACCATTACACTTACGACCTTTTCGTGCTAGACATGGCCTCTTACCCTCCTCACTCCCCTGAGAATCACCCCAAAACGGAGTCAACAGAAGAAGACTTTGGATCCCCATCGCCAGACAACCGGTCACCAGCACGACTAGTTGTCAGATCCATGTTTGACCGCATAACAGATTGGCTTAGGAGCAGACTTGAGACTCCGAGAAGCTGAATCACCTCTTCCGTGAGACCCTTAACTAACATCTAACCTATACCATCCTGACCCAGGAGTAGGACAAGCCAAGGAACCTACCAGTGCCTTAGGAGTTCCAGCTGATACCGCTCACCTATATGTAAGGACCGTAGAGTTTCGGAGGCTAGAAATGGATACCAGGGAATACTTGATACACATACGGAAATAACTAGAGCTGAAGCCCGTTTTGCAATACGAAAAACCACAACGATGTTCGTCTTAGTGCTGATCTGCTTCCTGGGGGAAAACTATCTGAGATGTTAGGCATACATTCTATTTCACATTTTCTTAAAACTAAAAATGAAACCCATATCATGTACCCAAATATAAATGTTATTATTTTTTTTTATGATTGACATCTAAACCTTCCTTGCAAACTAATTATTTTGTTATTTCATGATTTGACTAATGTAGTTATTTTGTTCAAACAAAACTTTTATCAAACCCTTGGTTTATTAATTTTATCTAGATTATAAATTCTTTACAATCCCTTTACCTCGTAAACAAACTTAATACCCATCTGGTACAAATTGTTTTATAAAAGCGTTAACAAATATTTCATCCTTTTAATAATGAGTTGATTAATTATTTTATTATGAGTTTTATTTCGTTAAACAATAAGGCCATAATTATCTTTTGAAACATCTTCTTTATGATAATTGAATTGAATAAATGAAAGGTTTTTAATCCAATTATCCATCCACTCAAATTATTATTTCACTTATTTATTAATTTACAAACAAGAGAAAATTTTAATTACTTGTTTATTTACAAACAAAAAGCACAAATTAGATATTCATGATCACACTATTCTGATTACCTGCTAAACCTTCCCATCACCTTACACCTTCGGGAATGCATGAGCTTACTAGTCATTTCAAGAAGATAAATCATTTCGCGTAGGTGTTAACCACCCATATAAACCTCAACAAAATTGAAAACTTAAAACACCTACTACCTACATGATACAAGAACGTCAAACAACATGCTTGTCCGCAATACTCGATCACCGACAAGATCCAATAGTGTACTTTACACATAAGATTCAATTATACAAACATTCGTAATATAACTGAGACTAAATTGATTACATTATACACGCAACTTGATTGTTCACGTTATACATGAATCTTGGTTGTATACAATATACATGATACTAGATTGATCACATTATAGACGGAACTTGATTGCTTACATGATACTATATTGATCACATTATAGACGGAACTTGATTGCTTACATGATACTAGATTGATCACATTGTAGACGGAACTTGATTGCTTACAATATACATGATACTTGGTTGTTTGCATTACGCATGATACTAGATTATTTACGTTATACATGAAACATGAGTGTTTACATTACACATGAAAACTAGACTGTCTACATTATGTGCAATTAATTGTCCACTATATACATGAGGCATGATCGTTCACTTTATCCATGAAAATCGATAGCTGTAAACTTTGAGCTAGTCGGGGTTTGACGTATCCTTTGTTCAAACACGAGGAAGCTATAAACTTTGAGTTACTCATGGTTTGGCGTATACTTGTTCAAACACGATAGAGCTATAACTTTATGGGTAACCTGGAGGGTATGCCACCTACTAAGGGCACCCATGTATGGGGTTGTGCCACCTTGTTAGTCTTTACTGCCTGGTTGACTTTACCATCTAGACACGCAATTATTAGCAACTCATATATGAAAATAATAATAAACCAAATGTTTTTGGGCGTTTCCCCCACCTCTGTACTCACACGCAATAGAATGATCTATACGGACCATACGACGATTTGAGTAATTACGGGTGCATACGTAATTATAAAAGTCGGCGCATGGAAAACATAGTAAATTCTGTCATGGGTAATGACATAAAACCTATGGTGATATACAGTTTCAAAACTAATGGGATATGATAAGGGCATAGTGAATATACCGCTTGTATGTCCTACATATAAGTGCTCATGTCATATTGTCAGAAGTAACGTTGTCCGTATCACGTAGGGTTTCATATTACTTTGACCTTGACCAATAGTTGTAAAATCTTTATCCAGTGACATTACTCGAACATTTTAGACTATATCCTAGACAAGTTTAGATCTTAAAATTCCCATCATCCTCATTACAAGTGATGCATCCCATCATTTGAGTCCAAAATCATTCTAGGGCAATCTTCTCCTTATTTTTCACTAAAACAAATTTCACTACCACCACCCATACCTGACGCGATGACCTGACCTGAACCTTGTCATCAACTATGCTCCTCAAACCGGAAGCAAAACTAGTTGAGAATCCAAACACACATCTCTCTTTCTTGAACCCTCTTCGTAATCAATTTCGGGACGAAATTTTCTAAAGTAGGGGAGACTGTAATCCCCAGGAAATCCTGACCTTTATTTTAACTATTCCGGCAAATTGTAATTTAATTATTTTATTATTCTCATTTATGAAAGTATTCTATTTATTCATTATAATTTATGAGTGTGCATACATACTTATATGATTGTTATGAAATAAATATATATACCTTGTTAAAATAACAAAATCTAAACTTACATGCTTTGATTATGAATTGATATTCTTTATGTGTCTACTTATAAATATATACGTAACTATATATATATACACACATGATAAATAACCCATTTAAACAATTTATTATGAAAATATAACATTATTAATTATCATTAAACATAAATACAACAAATAAATATATAATTACATTTATGATGAAATGGAGTCAAAAACATAAAATTTATGAGCACTTAAGTTAGTAAATGTATGAAATTAAAAACTATTATTCATCTTTTGCAATCTAGTCCTTACAACAAATTAAATTTTGTGAATAAGCCCAGGATCCTACCATATAAATAGAGCCCTTATGTAGGATCGGTAAATACAAGATGGTTCTATTCCCGTTGAGATTGGCGGAAACAATCACAACTTAATCAAAGTAAACAAGTAAACACAAGAAGTACTGATAAATGCAATTTGTATTAAGCTTCAATGGTTATAAGATTATAGAGAAAACTCTAAGAAAAGCACTAAGGTACAATGACTCTAAGTACTACTTCTATAGTAACTTAGAATCAAGGCAGACCCTTGATTCTAAGGATCAGATCTAACACAAACCGTTGATCTTGTATTGAAGCTATTCTACATGTATAGACAATAATAATAACTATGCTAGTTAACTTTTCTCAAACGTCTTCTTAGACATTATTACTTGCATGCTTGGAGAAGAGCGTTGTAGTGCTTTATTGTTTGCGCCAGTGACATTCTTTCTGCGTGGAATGTGTCAGTGGTGCAGCAGAAAGTTGTCAGTGATCATGGTTACTTTTGCTTTTGCAAGGCTGGTCAGCTGCAACGTTTGATCTTCAATGGATGGATAACTATCAGCAGTAGAGTTGTTGATCAACAGCAAGACACAACCATCCAAAGCTGCTGATGATTTGCCTAGCAGCAGCATCAAGTGTTGATGCTGCTGAGAAGCCTATCCGCAGCAACTCTGGTCTTCAGCAGATAAGGCTATCCGCAGCAGATTTGTTCTTCAGCAGAAGAACAAGTATCCGCTGCAGATAACCTTATCCACAGCAGTTTGTTGGTCAGCAGCAAACTCTGAGATCAGCAGCATTTGTACTTAGAGAATTTTGTAGCCATCAATCTTTATTTCTACAAACTCCCCCTAGACTGATGCTAACAAAACTCTCTTAGTTGCTTTTGTTGCTGAAGCTTTTGCATGTGGCTGACAATTCTTGTAACCTCATAGCCTCTTGGGTCCTTGCTGGGATTGTTAAGAGGAAGCTCAGATAGAGTCTTGATATCTCTGTTTGGCATTTTGAAGAAAGCCTTGCTTAGACACCTCATCTTCTGTCCTATAACGTCTGTCAAGGTTAACTCGTTTTCTTCAGCATTGTAGGACCAAATGATGAATGGAGAGTGTGATTTGAGAGGTTTTGCATCAATAATTTCATCTTTGCTGGGGTTGAAGTGATGTTTGATCACCAGCAGCAGGTATCTCCCATCTTCATTCTCGGGCTCATGAGCTTCACCCAGCTCCATTATTCTTCTGAGATATGAATCAGGAAGTTGCAATATCTCATCAACAGTTGCATAGAGTGATCTTCTTTCTTCTGTTCTTCCCTTAAAGACTTCAAACCTTTGATCTCGAGTGATGTAGGACCAGTTGACAATTTCTCTTGAGTCTTCTGGTTTAGTAGTAGGTTTGCTTTTCTTATTGGGAGGTTGTTGATGAGTGGGAGCTGGGTGGGAGGATTTGGACTTTGTGGGTGGAGAGGAGGGAGGTCTTGGATGGAGAGTGGAAGGTTGTTGGATAGAGGAAGTGGTGGATGAGGGAGAAGGCTTGGGTTTCTTTGGTTTCTTTTCTTCTTCTTGATTGATTACCCTCTTCTTTGAACCTTTCTTCCCCAGTCTTTCTTCCTCTTCCTTTTTGACTTTAAGGTAAAGGGCTTGCAGGTTCATGAAATTCATGGGACCCAGCCTTTTTCCACTCTCTCCTCTAGCCTTTAGGAAGTCAATCATGACCTTCCTTTCTTCGTGGGTTCTTTTGTTGAAGGCAATGGTCTTCTTGGATTTCTGTTTGGCTTTTTCTTCTTCTTCTTCAGCCCTTTTCTTATTTCCCAATTGAACCTGCTGACCCATGAAGGCTCTGTAGATCTCTTTATTTAATAGTTTCTCAAGGTAGTCTGCATCCTCACCTTGAGAAATCAGAGCTTCTATCCACTCCTCTCTCATTTCTTTGGCTAACTCAGAATCAGTTATTCTGAACTTGGCCTCTTCCTTCTTCTTCTTCTTCTCTCTTTCTTCTTCTTCTTTATTAAATTGTTCCTGCAGTTGAAGAGCAAGAGCTTCATCTTCTTGAATATGATAGACTGCAGGAATCTTGACTTTCAGATCATCTAGCTGTTTAGCATACAGCTTGATCTGCTGTTCTTTGAGGAGAATGGCCGCTTTTCTTTCTTGAGCTTTTCTTAGTTCAGCCATCTCCTCTTCTTCTTCTTTTTTCCTCCCTTTCCTTCTTCTCTTTCAATAACTTTTCTTCATCTTCTTCTGTCATAGGTCTTTTCCCCTTGTCTTTGCTGGATGCCTCTGCTTCAGCTTCATGGACCACAACAGCAGATGTAAGAGATGATGTTGGGATCTCAGCTTCAGCTTCATTGGCATGATGAGGAGTAGACACAGAGGAAGGGAGTGCTTCACTCTATTCCTTTTCCCATTCATTCCCATATATAACTTTAAAGGCCTCTTTGATATTCTGAGCAGCCACTCTTCTTGACCCTTTTGTTGCGTTCCGTATGACAGTTGGTGAGGAGGGAAGGGATAGATCTGAGTAAGAGTCATTCATTGTAGGCGATTCCTCCTTATAAAGAGAAGCCTTGATGAGTTTGATCATTTCTTGACTTTCTAAGGAGTTGATGTTGCAGATGAGTAATCTGAGCTCAAAGACCTTGTGCAGGATGTCTGAAGGTAGGAGTAAGATCTCTTTGATGTTGATTGAGAGAGAAGATCCATTGCTTAGGAAGAAGGTGAAATCAGAGGACTCATTGCTCACCCATCCTAGCACTTCCAAGTCCCTAACCATGATGTTGTACAGGAATCTTCGCTAGCAGATAACTTCTTCTTCAGTTAAAGCACTGCTCCTGATTAAGTCAAGTCTTCTTGGAGCCAGTCTTTGTTCTGCTGTTGATGAAGATTCAGGATAAGCTACCCTATTTGCTTCTTTTAGTAGTCTTTCAAACCAGGGCATATTATCCTCCATTAAGTCATAGAACCTGCTGATTGCAAGTTCTGCTGAGAGATCTGATGATGTGTTGATACATCTTGTCAGATACAGATCGAGAACCTGGAGGGCATTGAGAGTGTTCCAGTTTAGCTCTTCTACTCCACTAAACTCCCATCCAATCTAGAATCTCTCAGCTATTCCATCATACCCCCAAGCCAGAATGGAGTCGAATTCTAGCTTGTTTGAAGTTAGTGAGAATTGGGGAGTAGATGTTTGACTTATTATAGCTGCAGCTTCAGGAAGTATGCTGAATGATGGAGGTGTGTCTTCATGGAGAGTTTCATTTTGCAACACCTCATCAACAGCTCGGACAACTAACTTCCAATCCTTAGTGATATCTTCCTCTTCATTTACTGAGTCTGGCAAGTCATGGATTTGAACAAAAGCAGGTTTGTATAGCGAACTTTGAAACACAGTCTACTCTTGTATCCATTCTTCTAGGTTGTCCACATCATCTTCCTTGGTAACTACCTCCCCCTTTTTGGTTGCATCAGTGCATAGAGTGTTATCTGTTTGAGTGCCCACTGATACAAGGGAGGGAGTAGGCACAGTTGGGCATTGATGGGCTTCATGCATAGAGACTTGGTGCCTTAGTTTGGACACTTTAGCCTCTAGCATAGCTACCCTATCCGTTAATTCCATATTATGAAGTTTTAGTCTGTCCTCATCCACAGTTGTGGAATCCTTGGAGCTAGATGGGACCTTAGGCCTAGCCTCTGAATCCCCATCACCCTGGTTTTCTTGGCACCTGAGATTCCCCTCAGTGAAGAGTGTTTCAAAGGAAACATCCTCACTGTGAGTTGACGTGGTTAGGGTCTTATTGATGTTGTCACTGTCCTCCTGGGCAATTGATGTACCAGGAGTAGTGACAACCTTTTCCACATTCACTCTCTCAGTACCACTAGAGTGAACCTTCTTGGGTGATGAACTTGGGTTGGGTGCATTAGCAGCCAAGTCAATCAATACCTCCAAGATAGTGGTAGTTGGAGAAGCTATATCATCTTAACTAGGTGCCTCTGCACTTAAGTTCAGAGAGAAGAAATGAAGGTATGGCTCAGCAGGTTGTTCTATGGATCCGGGATGTGATCCTGATCTTCATAGAGAAACTTCCAAGGAGGTCTCTCTAATATTTTGGCTATCCCTTTTGATATTCTCATCAGAATGTTGGGATTCTGAATGAGGGCTTTGAGGTTAGGATTGGGCCTTTGAGACAAGAAGAGAAGGAGTCTTCTTGCTCCTTTTTCTAGTGTATGTCGTTGCAACTAGGGCCCTTTTTTCCAGTTGAACGATAACATCCAAAACAGATGTAAGTGATTTTTGTACCTGTACATCCTTAGTAGTTTGCACAGGGGTTCAAGCAATGGAAGCAACTTGTTGTTCAGGATTTAAAGTGGAGGGTGTGGGATCAGTATCAGCTGGGATTGCTGAACTGTCACCCTGGGTACTTTGTATGTTCACCATTGTAGATAACAATGGAACATTGACCCCTGAGAACTTTTTGGAAACAATTCTCATACTTTGAAAAATATTATTTTTATGACCCAACATGATGTAGATTCTTGTAGGTTTTGAGAGATCTTTTAGTTCTTGGTTGAAAATCTCCTGCAAGAATCTGGGGTACATAAAAAATTATTGCTTGCTCCCTCTTGAAGGTTATATCTCAAACCCTCAAATATGAGGTGTGCAAAGTTGAAACCTTGGCAAGTAATCATATCGTGAACAGCAGAGGCAAGTGCAGAGCTCACTTGATGCCATCCACTTCTCTTTTGAGATATGCATTGTAGAAGAGTGTGGCAGAGATACTTCCATGGAGGGCCCATCAGTGAGTTCTCTATTGTGTACTCATTTTGATTTCCAGTGTACCCTATGGATACAAAGGTCCTCATGTATTCTTCCTTTGAGTATGAGATGGCTGCCCCCTCATCTTGAAGCTGAAGATGTTTTGGGAGAGTAGCTTAAGAGATGATGATGTCCTTGCCGTCTACCTTGGCTTTTATTTGGGGAATCCCCTGTTCGGTAGAGTAGACAGCGATATTCCAAAAATCCTCCATATGAGGAATATAAATGGTAGGGTTGACTGTTAGTGCGAAATGTATCTTTGATCGGCACAAAAAATCAATCATATCATCGAATCCCTCGGACTTTTTTCCTTTGGTTAAGTATGTTGTGAGGTTGTGATATGGGGAGAACTTATCATCAGGATTGTTTATGTCTGCCATTTTTGTTGGTTTGGAGGGAAAGGGGAAGATTTTGAAGGGTGGTTAGGAATAGAAGGCTTTAAATGTTGTGGGGTCTTGAGAGAAAGTGATGGGAGTTAGGGCGAAATTTAATGTGAAGGGGTGGTGAAAAAATTTGATTTGTTCTTAAAACGGTAGAGGAGGGAAAAGCAAAATGACTTGTACAGTACAACCTCATTCACCTTTTTACTGTTACAGCTGTAAAACACTATAGCAGTCATGGTAAAGACTGAAAGGAATTTTTACAGCGAGTAAAAGTTAATTTAGACTTATTTTTACCCATCAGTAGCAAACTTGGTTACTGTAGATGGTTAAGCCTATCTGCTACAAGCTTGGTTGCAGCGGATAGTTAGGTATGTCAGCAGCAAACACTATTACTGCTGATGGATGCATTGATCCCCAGCAAGGGAGTTGCTGATGACTGCCTTAAAGCTATCCGCAGGAAACTTGTTCCTACTGATAACTTAAAGCAGTCAGTGGCAAAATCTTTGCTGCTGATTATTATACCTGTCAGCAGCAAAAATGGATGCTGCTGACTTGTAACTTTTATTTATAACAAATGAAAAACATATTTACAAAGACAAAATTTTAGAGACATATTTTAATCAAAGTTCATCATACCAATAGGTTTAACTAAATATCTAAATCTAGCTTTATCAAACGGTTTTGTAAACAAATCAACATATTGCTCATTGGTATGAACTTTGGTTAAAATAATTCTCTTTTTCTTAGCTTGATCTCTTATGAAGTGATACTAGATGTCAATGTGCTTTGTCTTGGAGTGCTGCACCGGATTTTTTGTGATTGATATAGCACTCATGTTGTCAATGTGAATGGGAGTTGCCATGAAAGTCATCCCATAATCCAGCATTTGATTTTGTATCCAGATGACTTGTGCACAGCAACTTGAAGGTGCAATGTATTCTGCTTCTACTGTAGAAGTTGAAAAACATGTTTGCTTCTTGCACTGCCATGAAATCAGTCTCCCTCCCAGAAACTGACATCCCCCTGAAGTGGACTTTTTGTCCAAGTTGCATCCCTCATAATCACTGTCAGTGTATGCATACAGATTGAACTTATTATTTTTACAGTACCATAGCCCAAGTCTTGGGGCTGCCTTTAGGTATCTAAAAATTCTCTTGACGGTTTGAAGATGTGAAATCTTTGGAGCTGCTTGAAATCTTTCACAGAGACATACTGCAAACATGATATCTGGCCTTGAGGCAGTGAGATACATGAGAGACCCTATCATTGCACGGTACCGATGTTGATAAGTGTCTTGACCATCTTTGTCTGGAGTCAGCTGATGGTGCACTTGCATAGGGGTTCGTGCAACAGAGCAGTCAGCCATCTTGAATCTTTCTAGAATGCTCTTGACATATTTGGATTGGCTGATGAAGATTCCATTTGGGCCTTGTTTGACTTGAAGACCCAGAAAGAAATTTAGCTCACCTATTGAGCTCATTTCAAACTTTGAGTGTATCAGGATCTCGAAGTCTTTACACAGCTTCTTCCTTGTTGATCCAAAGATGATATCATCTACGTAGATTTGAACCAGTAAGATTTCTCCCCCTTCATCTTTGATAAACAAGGTATGGTCAATGACACCTCTTCTGAAGTTGTTGCTTAGTAGATATCGAGACAAAGTTTCATACCAGGCTCTTGGGGCTTGATGTAAGCCAGATAGAGCTTTGTCTAGTTTGAACACTTGGTTAGGATGTGCAGGATCTACAAAGCCTGGAGGCTGTGTGACATATACTTCTTCACCAATCTTCCAATACAGAAAGGCACTCTTGACATCCATTTGATAGAACATGAAATTCTTGGATGCATCATATGCCAATAAGATTTTGATGGCCTCTAGTCTGGTAACAGGAGCAAAGACTTCATCATAGTCAATTCCCTCTTCCTGAGTGTAGCCTTGAGCTACAAGTCTGGCTTTGTTCTTGACTACAATGCCTCTCTCATCTTGCTTGTTCCTGAATACCCATCTTGTGCCAATGGCAGATTGACCAGGTAGAAGATCAACAAGCTTCCAAACATCTTGTCTCTTGAATTGCAGCAACTCTTCCTGCATTGCCTCAATCCAACTGTTGTGTTGCAAAGCTTCATCTATCTTCTTCGGTTCCACCTGAGATAGAAATCATGAAAACAAACATTGTAGGATCGTTAAAGTACAAGATAGTTCTGTTCTTAGTTGAAATTGGCGGAAACAATAGCAACTACACAAGTATAATCGAGTAAACAGAAAGAATACTAATAAGAACACTGTTGTATTAAGCTTTTGTGAATAAACGATTACAAATGAAAACTCTATGAAGAAGCACACTTACAATGAAGTGTTTACACAGTATTTATACTAACTTAGAATCAAGACAGACCCTTGATACTAAGGATTAGATCTAACACAGACCGTTGATCATTTGTACAAAGCTAATAATACAAGTTTAGTCTAAACTAGCTAACTTTATTGAAGCGTCTTCTTTATGCATCATTACTTGCATGCTTGGAGAAAAGCATTGTTGTCCGTCATTGGCTACACCATTGAGGTTACTTCTGCTTTGAGTGTGTCAGTAGCTTTTGCAGAAAGTTTTCAGTGACGCTTGGCATGGATAGTCAGCTGCAACGATTTATCTTCATGGCACAAGGCTGTCAGTAGCAAGGATGAGGATCAGCATCAAGACTGATCTGTTGAACGCTGTTGATAAGCCTATCAGCAACAACAAGTGTTGAACGCTGCTGATAAGCCTATCAGCAGCAACAAGTGTTGAACGCTGCTGATAAGCCTATCAGCAGCAACAAGTGTTGAACGCTGCTGATAAGCCTATCAGCAGCAACAAGTGTTGAATGCTGCTGATAAGCCTATCAGCAACATTTGTACTTAGAAGAAATTTGTTGCAATCAGTCTTTGGTTCTACAAACTCCCCCTAGACTGATGCTACCAAAATTCTTCTAATCTCTTTGTTGCTAAAGCTTTTGCATGTGGCAGACTATCCTTGCAACCTCATAGCCTCTTGGATCCTTGCTGGGATTGTTCAGTGGAAGCTCAGACAGAGTCTTGATGTCTTTACTTGGCATTTTGAAAATTGTCTTGCTTGAACATCTCATCTGCTGCTTCTTAACATCAGTTAAGGTGAACTTATCCAGATCAGCATTGTAGGACCAACTTACAAATGGAGAGTGGGACTGAAGTGGTTTGATATCTATGATCACATCTTTGCTAGGGTTGAAATGGTGTTTGATTTCTAGCATAAGACGTTTCCCACCCTCATTTGCAGGCTCATGAGCTTCACCCATCTCCAGAATTCTACTGAGATCTGAATCTGGTAATTGTAGAACTTCATCAACAGATTTGTAAACAGATCTCCTTCTTTCAGTTCTCCCCCTGAAGATTTCAAACCAATGATCCTGTGAACTGTAGAACCAATCAACTATATCTCTGGAGTCTTCTGGTTTAGGTGTGGGTTTGGATTTCTTCAGGAGAGGCTGTTGATGAGAGGGAGCTGGGTTAGATGGTTTGGACTTTTTGGGTGGAGGAGAGGAAGGTTTGGGGATATCCGTGGAAGGTTTTTGGATGGTGGAAGTAGTGTCTGGGGCAGAAGTCTTTTGTTTCTTGACTGGTCTCTTATCTTCCTTTTCCGTGACCCTTGTCTTGAAGACTTTCTTTCCTAGTCTTTCTTCTTCTTCCTTCTTGACTTGTCTGTACAAGGCTTGTAGGTTGATGAATGTCATGGGACCTAGCCTCCTTCCACTTTCCGCCCTTGCCTTTAGGAAGTCAGTTATGACCTTCCTTTCTTCATGGGTTCTCTGGTTAAGTGCAATGGCCTTCTTGGATTTTTGATGAGCCTTTTCTTCCTCTTCAGCTCTCTTCTTCTTTGCCAATTGCCCCTGCTGACCCATGACGGCTCTACAGATCTCTTTGTTTGAAAGTTTTTCAAGGTAGTCAGCATCCTCACCTTGAGAGATCAGAGCTTCAATCCACTCGTCCCTCATTTCTTTTGCTAATTTAGAATCAGAGATTCTGAATTTAGCATCTTCCTTCCTTTTCTTTTCTTCCTCCTCCTCTTCTTCCTTGTTTATTTGTTCCTGCAGCTTTCTAGCAAGTTTTTCATATTCGTCAACTTGAGACACTGCATGGAGTTTGACTTTCATCTCATCCAGCTGTTTGGCATACTACTGGATAAGTTGTTCTCTGGGGAGCATGGCTGTTTTTCTTTCTTGAGCCTTTTTCAGGTCAGCCATCTCCTCTTCTTCTCTCTTCCTTCTTATTTCTTCCTTCTCTCTCTTCTCTCTTAGCAACCTCTCTTCATCTTCTTTGGTCATAATTCCCTTCCCTTTGTTTACACTGGATGCCTCTGCTTTGGCTTCACTGCTCACAACAGCAGATGATTGTGCTGCTGTTGGGATCTCAGCCTCAGCTTCATTGGCAAGTTGAGAGGTTGATAAGGGAAGGTCATTAGCTTCATCTTATTTGCACTCAAGACTTGTAAATTCTATCAGCATTTCTTGTTCAGTGGATCTTGATTCATATGCTGCAGCAAATATGTCTACTCGAGGGGAAGCTGAGTCAGAATCAGTGTCAGAATTTGACACATATACTGCCTCGGCAATCCCTCCTTCTTGTTCAAGATGGGCTCTGACAGTAGCTATCATTGCCTGGCTTTCGAGGGAGTTGACATTGCAGATATTTGCCCTGAGTTGAAAGATCTTGTAAAGAAAGTCTGTAGGCAGTAGCAGGATGTTCCTGGTGTTGATGGTGAGAGAGGAGCCATTGCTTAGTAGTAAGGTGTGGTCAAGAGACTTAGTGCTTACCCATCCTAGCACATCTAAGTCCTTGACAATGGAGTTGTACAGAAATCTTCTTAAGCACAGAACTTGTTCTTCAGTGAGAAGACTGCTCCTTATTATTTCAAGTCTTCTAGGAGTCAGTCTTCTTTCTGCTGATGCTGAATATTCAGGATAGGCTACCTTTTTTGCTGCTTGTATTTGTCTTTCGAACATGGGTAGATTATCCTCCATCAAGTCATAGAACCTGCCAATAGCAAGTTCTGCTGAGAGGTCCGTAGAGTTGTTGATGCATTGTAGATGGTATAGGTGAAGGACTTGGATGCTGTTGAGAAAGTCCCAGTTTAGCTCTTCTACTCCGCTAAACTCCCAACCAATCCAGAACCTCTCAGACTTTCCATCATACCCCCAAGCTAGTATTGTGTCAAACTCTAGCTGTGTTGAAGTCAGTGGAAATTGGGGGGCAATGGAATGACTTATGATGGCTGCTGCTTCAGGGATGATGCTGAAAGATGTATATGTTTGTTCTTTGTCTTTAACATTAGTCATCACCTCATCAACAGCCCTGACAACTAACTTCCAGTCTTCAGAAGTCTCTTCTTCTTCGTCATCTGAAGCTGGCAAGTCATGAACCTGTACAAAAGCTGGCTTGAATAGTGTACTTTGAAATGCAGCCTGCTCTTGAATCTAGTCGTCAAGACTGTCTGAATCTTCTTCCATTGGGACTATCTCCCCCTTTTTGGTTGCATCAGTGGACAGATAAGCATCAGTTGGGGTGCCCACTGAGACAAGGGAGGGAGAAGCCATGGAGGGGCATTGATGGGCTTCATGCAGAAGGATCTGGTGTTGTAGTTTTGACACCTCAGCCTCAAGCATAGCCACCCTGGCCGTCAATTCCTGATTTTTAAGTTGCATACTGTCCTCATCCACAGTTGTGGAATCCTTGGAGCTAGATATGGCCTTAGGCCTAGCCTCTGCATCCCCATCACCCATGGTTTCTTGGCGCCTGGGATTCCTCTCAGTGAGGGGAGTTTCCAAGGAAACATCCTCACTGTGAGTTGCCGTGGTTGAGGTCTTAGCGATGTTGTCACTGTCCTCCTGGTCATTTGATGGACCAGCAGTAGTGACAGCCTCTTCCACATCCACTTTGTCATAACTCCTAGAGTGGACCTTCAGGGGAGTAGAACTTGGGTTAGGTGTGATGGAAGCAAGATCAATCAGTACCTCCGAGATAGTGGCAGTTGGAGAAGGTACATCATCTTGATCAGGTTCCTCAACACTTAAGTTTAGAAGAGAGAGGAGTGGCTCAAGGGGCTGTTCTATGGATCCGGGAAGTGATCCTGATCCTGATCCTAATAGAGAGACATCTGAAGGAGTCTCCCTAACAATGTGGCTGTCCCTTATGATATTCTCACCAGAATGTTGTGATTCTGTGAGGGCTGTTAGGTTGGGTTTGGGCCTTGGAGGCAAGAGAAAAAGGAGTTCTCTTGCCCCTTTTTCTGGTATATGTCGTTACAACTAGGGCCCTTTGTTCCAGTTGAACGATAACATCCAAAAGAGGTGTAAGTGATTTTTGTACCTGTGCATCCTTGTTAGTTTGCATAGGGGTTCGAATGGTGGAAGCAGATTGTTGTTCAGGATGTGATGTGGAGGGTGTGGGATCAGTATCAGCTGGGATTGATGAACTGTCACCCGGGGTACTTTGTATGTTCAGCATTGTAGATAACAATGGAACATTGACCCCTGAGAACTTTTTGGAAGCAGTTCTCATGCTTTGAAAAATATTATTTTTATGTCCCAATATGATGTAGATTCTTGCAGGTTTTAAAAGTTCTTTTAGTTCTTGATTGAAAACCTCCTGCAAGAATCTTGGGTACATAAAGAATTGTTGCTTTGCACCCTCTTGAAGGTTATATCTCAAACCCTCAAAGATGAGGTGTGCAAAGCTGAAACCTAGGCCAATAATCATACCATGGAAAGCAGAGGCAAGTGCGGAGCTTACTTGATGCCATCCATATCTCTTCTGAGATATACATTGGAGAAGAGTGTGGCAGAGATACTTCCATGGAGGGCCCATCAGCGCTTTCTCTGTTGTATACTCATTTTGATTTCCAGTGTACCCTATGGATACAAAGGTCCTCATGTACTCGTCCTTTGAGTATGAGATGGCTGCTCCTTCATCTTGAAGCTTAAGATGTTTTCGGAGTGTGGCTTCCGAGATGGTGATGTCCTTGCCGTCTACCTTGGATTTAATTTGGGGAATCCCCTGTTCGGTAGAGTAGACTGAAGTATTTCAGAAATCCTCCATATGAGGGATATATATGGTAGGGTTGGTTGTGAGGGCAAAATGGATCTTTGATCGGCATAGGAAGTCAATCATATCATGTAATCCTTCAGATTTCTTTCCCTTGGTTAAGTATGTTGTAAGGTTGTGGTACGGGGAGAACTTGTCATCAGGGTTATTGATGTCTGCAATTGTTGTTTGATTTTGGAGGGAAGGTTTAAGAATATGGAAGGCTTTGAATGTTTTAAGGATGGAGGGCTTTGAATGTGGTGGGGACTTGAGAGAAAGTGATGTGGGTTTAGGGTGAAATTGAATGTGAAGAGGTGATAAGGAGATTTAATTTGTTCTTATAACGGTAGAGGAGGGAAAAAGCAAAATGACTTGTACAGTACAACCTTATTCACCTTTTACTGTTACAGCTGTACTACACCGAGGCAGTCATGGTAAAGACTGACGTTAATTTTTACAGCGGGTGAAAGTTAATTTAGACTTAAATTTACTCATCAGCAGCAAACTTGGTTGCTGTGGATGAATAAGCCTGTCTGCTGCAAGCTTGGTTGCTGCTGAAGGTTGAGTCTGTCAGCAGCAAACTCAATTGCTGCTGATGGATTCAATGATCTGCAGCATGGATGTTGCAGCTGACAGCCTTAAAGCTATCCGCAGGAAACCTGTTCCTGCTGATAACTTAAAGCTGTCAGTGGCAAATCTTTTGATGCTGAAGATTAAACCTGTCAGCAGCTGAAGGACAAAAGTGCTGCTGACTCATAACTTTTATGTACAACAAAAGACAAAAAACACAATTTTAAAACATAATTTTAGAGATAGATTTTAATCAAATTTCATCATACCAATGGATTCAACTAAATATCTGAATCTAGCTTCGTCAAAAGGTTTTGTAAACAAATCAGCATATTGCTCATTTGTATGAACTTTGGTTAAAATAATCCTCTTTTTCTCAGCTTGATCTCTTATAAAATGATACCTGATGTCAATGTGCTTTGTCTTGGAGTGCTGCACCAGATTGTTTGTGATTGATATAGCACTCATGTTGTCAATGTGAATTGGAGTTGCCATGAAAGTCATCCCGTAATACAGCATTTGATTTTGTATCCAGATGACTTGTGCACAACAACTTGAAGCTGCAATGTATTCTGCTTCAGCTGTAGAAGTTGAAACACATGTTTGCTTCTTGCACTGCCATGAAATCAGTCTCCCTCCCAGAAACTGACATCCCCCTGAAATGGACTTTTTGTCCAAGTTGCATCCCCCATAGTCACTGTCAGTGCATGCGTACAGATTAAACTTTTCATTTTTAGAGTACCATAGCCCAAGTCTTGGGACTCCCTTTAGGTATCTAAAGATTCTCTTGACGGCTTGAAGATGTGAAATCTTTGGAGCTGCTTGAAATCTTGCACAGAGACATACTGCAAACATGATATCTGGCCTTGAGGCAGTGAGATACATGAGAGACCCTATCATTGCACGGTACTGATGTTGATCAGTGTCTTGGCCATCTTTGTCTGGAGTCAGCTGATGATGCACTTGCATAGGGGTTCTTGCAACAGAGCAGTCAGCCGTCTTGAATCTTTCGAAAATGCTCTTTACATATTTGGATTGGCTGATGAAGATTCCATTTGGGACTTGTTTGACTTGTAGACCCAAAAAGAAATTTAATTCACCCATTGAACTCATTTCAAACTTTGAGTGCATCAGAATCTCAAAGTCTTTGTACAGCTTTTTCCTTGTTGATCAAAAGATGATATCATCAATATAGATTTGAACTAGTAAGATTTCTCCCCCTTCATCTTTGATAAACAAGGTCTGGTCAATAGAACCTCTTCTGAAGTTGTTGCTTAGTAGATATCCGGACAAGGTTTCATACCAGGCTCTTGGTGCTTGATGTAGGCTATACAGAGCTTTGTCTAGTTTGAACACTTGAGTAGGATGTGCATGATCTACAAAGCCTGGAGGCTGTTTGACGTATACTTCCTCACCAATCTTCCCATACAGAAAGGCACTTTTTACATCCATTTGATAGATAGTGAAATTCTTGGATGCAGCATATGCCAGGAAGATTCTGATGGGCTCCAGTCTGGCAACAGGAGCAAAGACTTCATCATAGTCAATTCCTTCTTCCTGAGTGTAGTCTTGAGCGACAAGTCTGGCTTTGTTCTTGACTACAATACCTCTCTCATCTTGCTTGTTCCTGAAAACCCATCGTGTGCCAATAGCATATTTACCTGGTGGAAGATCAACATGTTTCCAGACATCCTGCCTCTTGAATTGCAACAACTCTTCCTACATTGCCTCAATCCAGCTGCTGTTTTTCAGTGCTTCATCTATTTTCTTGGGTTCCACCTGAGATAGAAAACATGAAAACAAGCATATATTGGCCTCGTGAGATTTGCTTCTTGTGAGAACTCCTTGGTGAACTTGGCCAATAATATTTTCTTGAGGATGTTCTTTGTGGATCCTTTGTGCTGGTACTACTTCCAGCTGTATCCTTTGTTCCAGATTGCTTTGATTTTGATCTGGGGTCTCTTCATTCAAGGTGGAAGAGTCTTCAACATCAGCAGCCATATCAATATTTTCAGCAATAGCATCTACAACATTTACCGAAGAGTCTTCATTTAGTTTTTCAGTTTCCGACAGGCTGATGCTGGTGACATTAGAGAGTCTTGTTCCGGCTTCACTTGCTTCAATTGCGTCCACAACCGATGGAGGATCAATCGATGGTCTTCTCAGACGGATAGAAGATTTAGGAAAATCCAGTCTGTAGTCAGTGGATAAAGTGGAGGCAGGAGTTTGTGTAGATGTAGACTCCATATTTGAGAAGATGAGAGGCTCAAATATTTGGGAGAAGGAGTCTATGTTAAAGAGCCAGTTTGGACCTTTTCCTTGCTTACAGACGATGTGTTCTCTACATTCCACATTTGCTGAGTCTTCCACAATTCTTGTTCTTGAATTGAATAGTCTGTAGGCCTTTGATTGAGAGGAATAGCCTACAAAATATCCTTCATCAGATTTGACACCAAACTTAGGAAGAACCCCATGTGTGATGAGAATGGTGCATGGACACCCAAAAGGCTTTAGAAACCCAATGTAGGGAACTCTTTGAAACCAAAGTTCATAAGGTGTCTTGTTGAGGGGTTTGACAATGAGAACTTTATTTTGCACATAGCAGGCTGTGCTAACTGCTTCTGCCCAGAATGTGAGAGACAGTTTTGAGTCAGCCAACATAGATCTTGCTGACTCAATTAGAGTTCTGTTTCTCCTTTCAGCAACTCCATTTTGTTGAGGAGTTCTTGGAGCACTGTATTGTCTTTCTATCCCCTTTCTTTCACAGAAACAATTTAAAGTGTGGTTCTTGAACTCTGTGCCCTGATCACACCTTATGATCTTCACCTTTTGATTGCTTTGATTCTCTACCCTAAGAATGTAGGATTTGAGAATTTCAGTAGTTTCATCTTTAGTTCTCAAGAAGCATACCCATGAGAATCTGGTGTAGTCATCAGTTATCACCAGAAAGTATGACTTCTTGCCCATTGACATGACATTTGTAGGACCGAAGAGATCTATATGCAGCAGTTGTAGTGGAGTGTCATTTGTATTCAAGGTCTTGGGCTTGTGAGAACTCTTGTGTTGCTTCCCCTTTAAGCAAGCAATGCAGTGGTCTTCTAGCTGGAATTCTTTGTCAGGAAGCCCTTTGACAAGATTATCCTTCACCAGTTTGTTAATAGTTTTGATATTAACATGACTTAATCTCCTGTGCCAGAGAGCTGATTCATCAACTAAGGCTTTTGATAGAAAACAGGAAACACTCCCAGATGGAGTGACCTCATTCATGTCGAGAACATAAAGATTTTCTTTTCTCTGAGTAGTTAATAAAATCTTCTTTGTTGAACGCTGCTGATAAGACTATCAGCAGCAACAAGTGTTGAACGCTATTGATAAGCCTATCAGCAGCATTTGTACTTAGAAGAAATTTATTGCAATCAGTCTTTTGGTTCTACAAACATATATTGGCCTCATGAGATTTGCTTCTTGTTAGAAATCCTTGGTGAACTTGGCCAATAATATTTTCCAGAGGATGTTTCTTGTTGACCCTTTGTGCGGGAACCACCTCTAGCTGTATCCCTTGCTCATGATTGCTTTGATTTTGATCAGGGATTTCTTCATTCATGGTTGAAGAGTCTTCTCAGCAATGGTATTTGCAGCATCTAGTGTTGACTCAGACATTTACCGAAGAGTCTTCATTCAAGTTTTCATTTTCAGACAGGCTGCTGCTGGTGACATTAGAGAGTGTGGTTCAAGCTGCACTTGCTTCAATGGCTTCCATAACAGATGGAGGATCAATCGATGGTGCTCTCAGACTGATAGAAGATTTTGGAAAATCCAGTCTGTAGTCAGAGGAGGTGGAGGTAGGTGCTTGAGAAGAGGGAGACTCCATATTTGAGAAGATGAGAGGCTCAAATATTTGGGTGACGGAGTCTATGTCAAAAAGCCAGTTTGGGCCTTTTCCCTGTTCACAGACAATGTGTTTTCTGCATTCCACATTGGCTGATTCTTCCACAATGCTTGTTCTTGAGTTGGATAATCTGTTGGCCTTGGATTGAGAGGAATAGCCCACAAAATATCCTTCATCAGATTTGGCACCAAACGTAGGAAGAACCCCATGTGTGATCAGAATTATGAATGGACATCCAAAAGGTTTTAGAAATCCAATGTATGGAACTCTTTGGAACCATAGTTCATAGGGTGTCTTGTTGAGGGGCTTGACTATGAAAACTCTATTTTGCACATAGTAGGCTGTGATTACTGCTTCTGCCCAAATTGGGAGAGGCAGTTTTGAGTCAGCCAACATAGATCTTGCTGACTCAATTTGAGTTCTGTTTCTTATTTCAGCAACTCCATTTTGTTGAGGAGCTCTTGGGGTACTGTATTACCTTTCAATTCCCTTGCTCTCACAGAAACAGTTCAACGTGTGATTCTTGAACACTGTGCCCTGATCACACCTTATGATCTTCACCTTCTGATTGCTTTGATTCTCTACCTTAAGGATGTAGGATTTGAGAATTTCAGCAGTTTCATCTTTAGTTCTCAAGAAGTATACACATGAAAATCTGGTGTAGTCATCAGTTATCACCATACAGTATGACATCTTACCCATTGACATAATATATGTAGGACCAAAGAGATCCATATGCAGCAGCTGTAGTGGATTATCATTTGTATTCAAAGTCTTGGGCTTGTGAGAATTCTTGTGTTGCTTCCCCTTCAGACAAGCAATGCAGTGATCTTCTAGCTGGAATTATTTATCAGGAAGCCCTCTGACAAGATTATCCTTCACCAATTTGTTGATGGTTTTGATGTTAACGTGGCTTAGTCTCCTGTGCCAGAGAGCGGATTCATCAACTGAGGCTTTTGACAGAAAACAAGATACATTGCCAGATGCAGTGACCTCATTCATGTCGAGCACATAAAGATTTTATTTTCTCTGAGCAGATAATAAAATCTTCTCTGGAGGAGGTTTGGATAAGCCAGGAGATAGTACAAAGCATTCTTTGTCTATGAAGAGCATCCACTGCTTTTGATCATAGACCTGGGAAACACTCATGAGATTGAAGTCCAATTCTTTGACATAATTTACCTTATCAATGCTCATTCTTTCACTTGACACAGTCCCTTGTCCAGTAATAGATCCTCCTTTTGAGTCACTCCTAAAGGCAACATATCCTCCATTGAAGTGTCTGAAGTTGGAGAGGATGGATCTGTTGCCTGTCATGTGCCTGGAACAACCACTGTCAACTACCCAGGTGTTAGTCTTGTGACCTGGATGCCCCTGCACATGAGAGAGATCTAGTTAGTGGGAGGAATCTAAGAGCTTGCATCCTTGATGAAAAGGGTTCTTGGAATATCAGATTCAGCATGTGTGCATTTAACAAAGCCAATGATGATTCTGGAAAGGATAGAAGTTGGGATCTTGGCTTTCCATTGCTGAGGAGATGGTTTTCCAGTTCTCTTTGCTCTGTCAGCAGCTGATGTTGCTTTGGCTGCGGATGGATTTGCTTTATCAGCAGCATATTTTGCTGCTGATTACTTTAGCTTATCAACAACTGATTTTGTTGCTGCTGAGGACTTTGGCTTATCAGCAGTAGATTTTGTTGCTGCTGATGGTTTTGCTTGAGCAGCAAGAGACTTGGTTGCTGCTGAAGGCTTGTCCTTTGGTTTCTTGGGCTTGGCTTGATTACCAACATTTTTTCTGGCTGCTGATGGTTCAACAACCAATGTATGCTTATCTTTCTTTACCTTGTTAACGGAGGGCTTCTCTGTAGAAGTTCTCATGCTGATGGGCTTTTGTTTAGGAGGGGCTTGATGAAGGATCTTGTTGAAGGGATTAAAATCACAATTTGCAGCAAAGTGGTCTGATTCACCACAGATGATGCAAGATTGTTGAGGCTTTGGCAGCTGCTTCCTTGGTGGAGAAAGAGAGTTTCTAAAATGAGTAACCTTGGCTTCAGAACTCCTTACCTTTCTGTTCTTATGTGTCTTCTCAAAAGAATGTTGTTTGAGGTTTCTTTGCTGCTGAAGGTAGTAGAAGCAGGTGCCGGCAGTGTGGTTGTATTTTCCACAGACAAAGCATGATTTGGCCGGTTTGTCTCTTGAAAGGTAAACATAGTCCTTTCTTTTGATTAGGTCTTTAAAGTTCCAAGGGTGAGCTTTGTTGTGCTCAAAGGTGGCTTCTTCCAATGTCTTTTGAACATATGAAATTCTATCTACAGGTGCATGACATTTGTCAAACACCTTTCTTTGAGGCTTTGAGTTGTTGGAGGTTGAAGACTGCCCCTTTTCAACATTTAGCTTTCTTCTTTCTTGAGGATAGCTGATTTTGATTTGGTTGAAAGGCATAGGAACCGGAACAGCTGGTAAAGGGACAGGAGCACTTGTTTGAATGACTTCGAGAACAGGCGGTTCTGGTACTTGTACTGGTGATGAGGCCTCCTCAGTTTTAGTGGACTCTGAGCAAGTTGACTCAGATTCTAACGAGGTAGTGCTATCTTGTACCAATGGTTCATGCCTTGAAGGATCAAGATCTCGGTTGGCCTTTTCAAGATTTGAGAGATTGAAGCTTGGTTCATGGATGGCAACATAGTCAGCAGGAGGTGCAACGACTTGATATTGTTCAGCATGATACCCCAGACCAGTTTTTACCTTGTCATGAATTTGAGCATCCAAAAGTCTTTGTAGCTTTTTGGATATAAATTCGTATTTGTCAACATGAACTTTCTATTATGCCAATTCTGCTCTGGTAGCTTTTAATCTAGCCAGTAGATCATCAATCTGAGTTTCATGATTAGTTTGTTCATGTTTTAGTAGTGAAATCTCTTTCTTTAGGCAGTTAATTTTTTCTTTATAACTGTTTTCTACTTTTGTGAATTCAGATTTCATTTGATGAAACTCTTCATTTTGATCTATAAGGTTTTGATTATGCTTTATGTAGCCTAACACCTTATCAATACAAGTTTGGGAACATAGATGTTCATATACCTGAGGCGGTATCTCAGTTGTGTCTGCCATAAGAGCTTGGTTGTTAGCAGGCAGATCTTCATACTGGAAGCTCAAGTCAAAGTCAGAAGTTCCAACAGCTGCACAAGCTGCAGTTTGAGCTGGAGGAGTAGCTTGTTGCTGTTGTTGTCTTAGTTGGGCTTGGTGAGCTTGTCTTGATTGAGGAGCTGCTGGGTTTGCCCTAGGTGCCTTGCATTCTCTAGCAAAATGACCCAGTTGGTTACAGTTGTAACATCTTAATTTGCTTTTATCCAAGCCAACTCTGGTGTTGGAGTTTTTACTTGGAATGGGTCTTCCGGTTCTAGAGTAGAACCTTTTTGCTCTTATAGATAGCATGGCATACGAGTGCTGTATGTCCATTTCTTCTAAGTCATCTGGATGGAAGCATTCCAGATCCTCCTTCATAAAGGACATGTTGCTTGAGTTTTCAGAAACAAAAGCAGCAGAGGTTGAGGTTTGAGGAGGAGCTTCTGGGTGAAATGGTGATGTGTTTGTTTGAGAGGTTGGAGTTTGGGGATGAGTGATGATGGAAGGATAATAGTAGCTTGAACTAGGACCTGAGTGGTTAGAATGGAGGGCAGAGGAGGTGGTGCTGGATGTTGAGGCTGTTTGGTAGCTTGAGCTTCTTTCTTTTTCCTGAATCATCTCTAGATCATAGGTTTTTAGCATTCCAAAGGCTCAGTCATCCGGAGAGCCTTCAGATTCTCAGTTCTTCTGATGGACACTGTGTAGAGTGTCTAGCAGCTCGGTAGAGACCTGATGAACTTTTTGAGAATATCTTCATTCTCCAGCTTCACCTTTGAGCACTGCAGCTCACCTACAAGATAGATAAATCTATTATATAAAACCGTTAGAGACTCACCTTCCTTCCAGAAGAAGTTTTCATATTGCTGCTTCAGAATGTCTCTTCTGTTTTCTTTGACTTCTTCTGAATGAGCAAACATTTTTTCAAGAGCCTCCCATAGCTCCTTTGCAGTTTTATAACCTCTGAAGTTATGAAAAACTTCATTTGGTAAGTACATCTGGATGGCTCCCAAGGCTTTGAAGTCTACCTCCATTTTCTTGATGTCTTCATTAGAGTACTTTGAGGGTTCTTTGGGAACTAGTGTACCTCCGGAATCAGTTGAGGACACCATGGGTATGTATGGTCCATCTTTAATGGATTTCCACATCCCATATTCCTGATAGCAGAAGAAGCTTTCCATTATGTTCTTCCACATATCGTAGTCTTCCCTAGACACCAGTCTTGGTGGCCTGTTGATGCTTCCAATATCTTCAAATCCATTGTTTTGAGCCATTTTTGATTTGTGATAATGAGATACTTTTAACAAAGAGATAGTTTAGAATAGAACCAAAGAATGATTAAACAAGTGTGAGTTTGTTTAATCTGTAAGCCAAAGCTCTGATACCACTTGTAAGATCGGTAAAACCTGAATCTTTTCTTGAAGGTTTACGGTCAAATTTGAGACTTCATTGTATCAATTAAGCAATTCAGTGATGAAGGATGTATGTAATACCGTGATTCTGCAACAACTCTTGTCAGGGAGCACAAGCAAAACAAAATTTTTGCAACAGATTAGAGACAATATCACCAAGAAGGATTTCTTTTGAAATAGAGGAGAAACCATGAAGCTTTAAACCCTAACTGAGGGTTTTGTATGCCCTTAAACTTCCCGAATTCCAGAAAGTGGGGACCCATCGAGAACTCTGGTGGGCAACATCAGAGACCCGTGAATCAAGTATAAATATTAATCCCTTAGATGCTTTATTTAAAAAAAAATTGAACTTGGCTATATTAATTGACTGCCTCCATTATGTTGTTGCTAGCAAATACCACTATTTTTGGTTTTGGCTTTTCCAAATCATTCCCGCAGGAGATCCGAACCCTTTTTTTCTGATCCTTCGATAAAAAGATTCATTCTCTTCATAAAAAATAGGAAATAGAACCAATAAAACCAATAAATATGTCGTTTTCCATTCATACCTGGAGTTGAATACCCCATTCAAGAATTGTTTTGGATCCAATCCATAGGAATCAATAGAAAATGCAAATCTCTTATGATACTCCAGATCTGGCTTGATTATTGATAGAGTGAATAAATCTGCCATTTCTTGAAATCTCTCTTCTGATTCAAAATCGTGGTGTAACTTGTATCCTCCCCTGTTCCGGTCATGGAATAGATAAAATAAATCAAAAAAATGGATTTTTGTTCAAGAATGAAATCTTGTTGGAACTGTCCATATCCGGTTCATCCTTTGAAACCATATCACATCCCGAATCTAATGAAAGAGGATGAATTAAGACGGTATTTTGTAAATACGTAATTATCTTGAATAAATTAACCATTTCTTTATTTTCTGATCGCCTGAGAAAAGAAAGATCTTGTTGTTTCTTCAACAATTTCTGATCTCTAGTGGACCTTTCAGTAGGATTCGAACCCAGATGAAGTTCTGACCATCTGTCAGAGAAAAAAGAACGAACTGATCTTGTAGGATTCCCAATAAATTCTTTGATTTCTTCCGGAAGAATATGATTAATCATCTGCTTCTCATGTTCCGTGAATAGCCGGGACATTGAGGAATATCCAGAAAGGCATTTCGGGAATCGGTTTGATTCTATCTCTGTTCCTTCCGTTTGAAGAAAGGAAGGATCCCAAAGAATCGATCTTTCTTTTAGTTGTTGAATCTCTCTTTGATTGAGCAATGTGTGATATTCCGAATCCTCATTACTAATGGAATCAAAATGATCTCTGAATTGATCAGAAGATCCTTTCAATTGGCTAGAATCCCTTACTTGAACGAAACTAGATCTTGTGGAATCATATTGAATATTTGACGATACATTCCGTACCTTGCGAAAAAACCGATCCTTGTTTACCAACCACACATTGTCTAACCAAATCAAATTCTCTCTCGATACGTTCCTTAAAAAATCCGATTTGAGGGGATTCTTCCCCCAACTAACGAAGAGATCTTGGCGGAATTGCCTCATATGAAATTGAGCACAATTTTGCAAAGAAATAGCCCACTTGTTTCTCGAGAAGAGATGGGAAACATGCTCAATATCATTTGATTGAATAGTTGACCCAGCCCCTTGTTGTTTGAAAAAACCCTCCACTTCAATTGGTATTTTTTCACGAAAAGCAGACATGAGATAACAAAGACAAACTCCAGATATTTGAGATCTTTCTCTTTGATTTTATTTTGCCTCTTCCTCAGAGAAAGACGATCAAAAAATTCCCAATCATGGTCCTTGTGGATCGGATCATCCCTATAATATATAAAGACAAACTCCAGAAATTTGAGATCTTTCTCTTTGAATAATATCTCAATTCCAGCAACGGTTTCATTAGATATCTTATAACTAGAATCGCTCTTTTTTCCGATCCAGTCCCTCCACCACCGCGAACACCAGTTAGATTCAGGCATGCTACACTTTTTAGTTATTGGGAGAACCCAAGTACTTTCTTTCGGATTCAGGAAAGAACTCTCATAGATCTTTTTTCCTTTTGGAAGATACAGGAGCGAAACAATCAACCTATTGATATTGGAAGACCCAACATATTCTTCCAATGTACCGCTATTCCATCCTCGTTATCCATGCCCGCCCTGAATAATCCTCCTTTTGCCGGATTATTTCCGATGTAATCATAAAAGGCTATTTTTTCAGGAATTTTAGACCAAACTTCTGATAAACTTTGATTTTCGGTAAACCAACACTAACACTTCTATATATTTCTTGTTGGAAGTATCCCTGATCCCATTGATAACGAGTAGGCCCAAATAATTCGATGGGGGTAGTTGCTGAAACATAAAGTTTTGAGAGCGCTGCTAGGGGGCGAATTGGGGCAACGTCCGGAATGGGCTGGAGAGGTGACTACCTAACTCGCCTGAAAGACTCGTAACCCCTTCTTATACTCTCTACTTTCTTTACAAAGCGCCACAGTTTCCACGATCACTTATGATATTTCTCATTTGAACCTTTTTATGTGCTTTCTCTTATTTTATAAATCAAAAATAAATAAACAATAAAAAAAATACCTAGATTAAAACAAAAATATTAAAAACAGACCAGAACACCCTTATATCTATACATACTAAGCAACCACGAGTATTTAGGAATTTTGCAATGGGATCATATCGTTTTATAGGCAGATCATGGAACATTTTTCAGCATGTATTTATTCAGACATGTCAAGTAGATTGTCAATATTCAGATCCTTCTAAACTCATGCATTAGTGTCAAAATTAAGTTTTTCACTGTGATTTATGTTATCATGTTTTGATAGAATCGTTTATGACTCAATGGGTCCCACACTCATTTCTTAGAAACCTGTAATTATTTTACTATGAATTATGTGAATTCTTGATGAACTTTAATGAACCCCACAGCTTATCAGGTAAACCTTCCCTTCCTCATGATCTTTTGAGCACCTAAATAATAACTAATTGAGCATAACTAGCATAGGTTTTTGAGCTGATTTTAGGAATATCAAAATTTTGCCCAGGAATATAGCACGACGGACTTATGTATCCTGAATTCGTCAAAGACCTTTTGTGTCAGTCACCATGGCCCAAAAGAAAAAAAATAACATATAGACATTTATGTACGCCTTTAGACTTATCTTTTGTATTTTTCCTAATGCACGACATTAACATTGCGTGTCTTTTTGCTTAGAATTCTGCTTTGCACTTTCATTTAGTGTCTTTTCACCTATGGCATGTCAATGCATGTCTTTTATCAATATATATACTATATACACAGACTTGTAACAAGTCAGCTCGCAACCCCTTTGTGAAGGGTCTCGGTATGTGCAATCCCAATAAAGCATGGTTTATCAACATTTCATCAACCTTTATGTTTAAGTTTTCAATTATTTAACAGGAAATCACTAATTACACTAATCTATGAGATGTTCCCCACTAAGGCCATAAGTATGTTTTGTTCAAGTGTATCACATGCAGAGCCTATCAAAATATCCAACAAATATCCTAGTCATTTCAACTTAGTGCCTTACATGTGTTGATCTAATCCTTAAGAAACGAACATCTATATCACTTCCCATTTACTTGCAAACTACCGACTCAAACAGAATTGAAAGCAAACACTTTTAATAATTTTCTTGACTCTAATAGGAATTGAAAGCAGAAGACTCTTTTTGTATTTTTCTTGACTCTCCCCCTAAATTTGTGCATAATAAATAAGACAAAACAAAACAAAAAATTGTACAAATTTAAACTACAAAGAAAAACTTTTTGTGACCTGTTCAATCTTTAAAACAAATCATTTTCAGGGACTCTACAAGCACATTGAATCGGGATGTATCAAATGCTTTTGTGAAGATATCGGCAACATTGTTGTCAGTATCAACACCTTCAAGATAAATGAGATTTCTCTCAAAACAATCCCGGATAAAATGCACCTTGATATCAATACGCTTGGTTTTGGAATGTTGGACCAGGTTTTTCATAATAAGCATGACAGCCACTGATGTGTTCTAAAACACATATGTTTTTGTGGGTGTTTTCAACCCATTTTACCCGATTTTATCAGCAAATATCTTAAGAAATTGGTACTTAATGAGATTATTGTTGGATTTGCAGTTTTGCATGATAAACCGAAGAATTTTACTGAAGAAACAGAGCCGGAAAGAAAAAAAAGAAAAATGTTGAAATTTATACTCTTCGCGACACGCGAAAAGTGAGCTCCAGATTCTCGCGACACGCAAAGAATCCCAGAACCGGGCCCGATTAGATTGGCCTTCACGGCACGCGAAGGGCTTGGAAGCATTTTCTCGCGACACGGGAAAGTCTAAAAAGCCGCAAAACCCTAAATTTTGATTATTTAAAGATTTGAGCGGCCATTCTTTGTGGAGTTCGATTGTTTTTGGCCGGTAGAGAGCAGAGAGACTTCAAGGACGAGTTTGGAGCTTCAGGATCACTTGGATTTCTTGTGGGGATTGCTATTCGGTTTGCAATTCGCATTTTCATCATTCGGTTTCTTCTATTTACATTTGTTTTGAATTCTGAACATCTTTCTAGTATTTTGTGGATTTTTTTTGAGTAGTATGAGTAGCTAAACTCATAGCTACCTAGATTAGGAATGGATATTGTTATGTTTTGATTGTTTTCGAGTTTTAATCGATCGTATTACGGATATTAGTGTAAAGATTCTTGATTTATTGCTTATGAATGTGTTTGAGTACTGATTTGCTTCTGATCTTGCATAAATTTGTTACTCTTGAGGTTTTGATTGAATACTTTGTGTCTTTTGGGTGAGATTTTGGGTTTCTTGGTCATTTTCTTTGTGTTTGTGATCTAGACGATTAGGCCAATCATTGTAGCAGGTTTGTGTGGTCATAAAAGTCAGTGTTTTACCAATCTTGAGTCCGAGAGGAGATGGGTTGTCGGGTTGTCTTGGGGTTTGTTGGTTTGGGTAGCAAATGCACGAGAGTGGGTTGTCCGAGTCGTCTTTATCATCTTGCAATTTCATGTCATAAACAGTATTTTGGGAGTTTACTCCTTGCTCTTAGGTCTGTCTAGGAGAGTCTCTGAGTATAGGACGGTTGAGACCGAGAGGTGAAACCGTTGCTGAGTACGTGGTATTCTAGGTTTTTGTGAGTCCGAGAGGAAATCCAATTCCTTACCGGTGAGCTTAATCCGACCCTTAGGATAGTTGAGGTGTGTAGGTGAGTCCGAGAGGAGATCCTGCATGTTTTAGTGATTCCCGAGTCAGTCTATCTTTCGAACCGGTGTCATACAGTCGGTTGTCCCGAAAATAGTTGAGTCAGTCAATAGGATTCCTAGTCTAGGTAGTGTTTGTCTCATATTTGGTCTTCGTCTGAGTTCTCGTGTGTTAGGTCTTTCTAGTGTCGTTTATTTGTCCGTAAACTTTTAGAGTCTTGTCTTGTTTTCTTTTTCTTTCCGTGTGTCTAAGTATTTTCGTGTCTTGTCCGTCTTTGAGTCGAGTCGATATTTAGTTGTTTTATTCTAGATTGCATGTCCTAAAAGTAATAAATAGAATCACCTCTTGTGTTACATCGGTTAGGAGTCAATAAAGGTTCAGTATCGAGGTCCGCCACCTTTTGTGTCCACGGTTCGATAACTCGGGCTTACTGTCTTTACTACGCGCGACCGGTACACTTGCCGTGAGCGTGTGATTTTGTTGTGAGTCCATTTATACATTTAAAAATTGGTTAATTTAATATATATATATATATATATATATATATAATATTACACATCAAGTTTTTGGGGCCGTTGGCGGGACACTTTTAGGCGACTTCGAGAACGACCCGAGTTGGGGGTCTGACCACTATTTGTTAGCTATTTGTGCTACTTATTTGTTTAGTATTTTATCAAATTTTCTCATCTATTTTATCTATTTTGTTTTGTTTCCTAGTGATCATACTATATTCATTTTCCTTTCGCAGTGTATGCAACCTACTCGTCGCACTCGTTCCACAGGATCTGCTGAGTTTACTGCTCTACTCGAGCCCGAGCATTTGTTCCGAAAGAAACCTGTTGAAGAGACGTTGAAACATATTCTGAAGAAATGGGTGACCAACCAGCACGAAGGACCGTTTCTGATTACGCCAAGTCGACCAACGGTGGCGTGCGTTCTAGCATCACTCAACCTACTGTAGAGGCTAACTCGTGGCAGTTTCCATCTATGTCATGAGCACTATCGCCACTAATGTGCAATTGCATGGGAACTTGCATGAGAACCCACACTCCCATCTCACTAGACTCAGTAGGGTCTGCGACACTTTCCGCTTTAATGGCGTCACTGAGGATGCAAAACTATTGTGTTTATTCCCATTCAGTTTGGCAGATAAAGCCGCCACTTGGCTTGAGTCCTTACCCAATGGTGCCATCACCACTTGGGCTGCTATGAAGGACAATTTTCTTGCTAAATACTACCCTCCTTCTAAGGCTGCTCACCACAAGAGTTTGATCCATGCTTTTAAGCAGCAGTAGGGGGAGAGTTTTCACGACACGTGGGAGAGATTTAAAGGGTTGTGTAATGATTTCCCGCGTCATGGTATAGAGGATTGGTGTTTGGTCGAGAAGTTTGGCAATGGATGTTCCATTGCTAGTAGAGGACAGCTAGATACAGCTGAACAGGGGAACATGATGACGAGTAAGACCCCTGATGAGTGCTTTGACCTCTTCAAGGATATTGCTATGACCAGTTACCAGAGACCACATTCTGAGAGTTCACAGAGAGGGGTTATGCATGTTGATTCAAATACAGCCTTGGCAACGCAGATAGAGGCATTAGCTAGGATAGTGAAGGATTTGCAGGTGAAGTCGGACAGGAGCTGCGAGATCTGTAAAGGAGGCCACAACACTGCTGATTGCCAGATGACCAAGGAGCAGGTTGAGTACTTAGGGAATCAAAACCGCAACAGCTCGTACGGTAGTTCTGGATGGAGAAATAATTCTGGGCCTAATTGGAGGGGTAACCCAAACCAGAATTTATTCTAGAATTCAGGTCAGGGAAGCGGAGAAAAGAAGGACCGCTTAGAGGAGATTATGACTCAGTTTCTGGAGCATGATGATAGGCGGTAGAAGGAGAATGCTGCGAAGTTTAAGGAGCACAACACGATGATCCAAAGCCAAGGAGTGGCTTTGCAGAATGTGGAGAGACATGTAGGAGAGATAGCCGAGATGCTGAAAAATAGGAAGGAGGGTAGTCTACCTAGTAACACTGATGCGAACCCCGGTCACTCACGACAGTTCGCAAAGGCAGTGACTACTAGGAGTGGCCGAGGTGTCGAGACTCCGAGACCGGTGGATGATGAGGATGAAGCGGTCGATGAGGAGATTGAGATAGAGGCAAATCATGGCAAGGTGCAATAGATGTGAAGCCCAACAATTACAGCACAGCCAGAGGATACAACTAGGAAGGTGACTGAGACGCCTGTGAGAGAGTATAAGCCCCCACTTCCATATCCCGGTAGACTTAGAAGAGAGAAAGAGGACGGTCACTATCAGAAGTTCCTCAACATGCTACGACAGCTACACATTAACATCCCATTTGTTGAGGCTCTGTCTAGTATGCCCAAGTATGCAAAGTACCTCAAGGATATGCTGACGAACAAAACTAAACTTGAGGCACTTTCCACCGTGGTGATGAATGAACGGTGTTCTGCGGTTATAGAACCCAACCTTCCACAGAAGATGAAGGATCCAGGGAGTTTCACTATCCTTTGTGTTATTGGTGGGTTATATGTAGACAACGCTCTTGCCGACCTAGGTGCTAACATCAACCTGAAGCCCTACTCTGTTTTTAAGAAGCTAGGCCTAGGAGAACCGAAACCGACGCGGATGAGTCTTCAGCTTGCCGACCGTTCGGTTAAGTATCCGCGTGGTTTTATTGAGAATGTGTTGGTTAGGGTCGACAAGTTCATCTTCCCTTTGGACTTTGTCATATTGGATATGGACGAGGATGAGCATGTCCCTCTTATTTTAGGGCGTCCATTCCTAGCTACCGCTCACGCGATGATATATGTTTTTAGCGGTAAGCTGACCCTTGGTGTGAATGATGAGAAGGTGAGATTCGACATGAATAAGTCCATGAAGCATCCGAGCAGTCTGGACGATACACTGTACTTCATAGAGTCGATCATGTCACATGTGGGAGAGTTCTTGAGCGATATATGTGGGAGAGATGCGTCTGATACGCAAATCCTGCTTAGAGAGAAAGGCGATATTGAGATGATAGAAGCAGCCATTGATGAGAGTTCGAGTCATCTAGAGAGTGAGACTGCCCAAGATCCCACTGGATTCAATAGATTGAGAGGAGTGAGCCTGTAGAGAGGTCATCTGTTGAGAGCCCACCATCCTCCTTAGAGCTTAAGGACTTACCGTCACATTTAGAGTATGCTTTCCTAGATGATAAGAGGAAGCTTCCAGTGATTATTGCTGCAGATCTGACGGGAGATGAGAAGGAGAGACTGACTGGCGTGCTGAAGGCACATAAGCATGCGATCGCGTGGAGGTTGATGGATATCAAGGGTATAAACCCTTCCTTTTGCACGCATAAGATCTTGATGGAGGACGATTTTAAGCCAGTTGTGCTAGGGCAACGGAGACTGAACCCCAAGATGCAGGAGGTAGTGAAGAAGGAGGTGTTGAAGTTGTTAGATGCAGGGCTAATCTACTCCATATTTGATTCTACATGGGTTAGTCCAGTGCAGGTTGTCCCCAAGAAAGGGGGGATGATAGTTGTGGTGAATGAGAGAAATGAGATGATTCCGACACAGACAGTTACAGGTTGGAGAGTGTGCATAGATTACAGGAGGCTGAACGACCCGACTAGGAAGGATCATTTCCCACTTTCATTTATTGATCAGATGCTGGAGCGTCTGGCGGGACAACAGTTCTATTGCTTTCTTGATGTCTTCTCTAGTTATTTCCAGGTCCCTATTGCACCCGAGGACCAAGAGAAGACCACTTTCACGTGCCCCTATGGTACGTTTGCTTACCGCCGCATGCCCTTCGGGCTATGCAACACTCCAGCTACCTTCCAACGCTGTATGATTGCTATCTTTCATGACATGGTCGAAGACTTTATGGAGGTCTTTATGGACGATTTCTCGGTTTTTGGGAACTCTTTCGACCACTGCTTGAGGAATTTAGAGAGAATGTTGGTACGATGTGAGGAGACAAATCTGATGCTGAATTGGGAGAAGTGCCACTTTATGGTGAGAGAGGGCATAGTGCTAGGGCACAGGATATCATATGCAGGCATAGAGGTGGATAGAGCTAAAGTGGAGACGATCTCTAAACTTCCACCGTCGACATGTGTGAGAGCGATTAGGAGTTTTCTTGGCCACGCCGGCTTCTACTGGCGATTCATTCGCGATTTCTCTAAGATAGCGAGGCCGATGACTCGGTTGTTGGAGAAGGATGCGCCCTTTGTGTTTTCTTATGAGTGTTTGAGGGCATTTGAGTTGTTGAAGGGCAAGTTGGTTGATGCCCCCATCATGGTAGCCCCAGATTGGTCACTTCCATTCGAGGTGATGTGCGATGCGAACGATTTCGCATTAGGGGTGGTTTTAGGACATCGGAAGGATAACCACTTCCATCCCATTTACTATGCTAGCCGGACCCTGAACGATGCTCAAGAGCACTACACCACCACGGAGAAGGAGTTGTTGGCCGTGGTGTTCGCATTCGATAAATTAAGGTCCTATCTTGTGCTATCCAAAACCATCGTGTACACAGACCACGTAGCAGTGAGATATCTCTTCAGCAAGTAGGACGCTAAGCCTCGCCTTATTCGTTGGATCCTGTTGCTTCAAGAGTTTGATATAGAGATTAGAGATGAGAAGAGGGCAGAAAACATGGCAGCCGATCACTTGTCACGATTAGAGGGTACTGAGAGTGGACACATGGGAGTCCAGATTGATGATCAGTTTCCTATGGAGAGTTTGATGAAAGTGAGTGTGAGTGAGGAAAATTGCCGTTGGTTCAAGGAAATTAAGAACTACCTTGTTGATGGCACCTTGATAAAGGGCATGACTCACCAACAGAAGAAGAAATTCTTCGCGGATATTCGGCACTACATTTGGGAGAATCCACATCTGTTCAGAGTAGGAGCAGATCGGGTGATTAGGAGATGTATAACTGAGAGTGAGGTCGAGAGCATTTTGAGGAAGTGCCACGAGGGTCCTATTAGAGGTCATAATGGGGCCAACTACATAGCTAAGTGGGTATTTGAATCATGTTTTTATTGGCCGACGATATTTAAGGATGCTCACGCGTTTGTTAGGGGATGTGATGCATGCCAGAGGATATGGAACATCTCTTCTAGGAATGAGATGCCAAAGAACCCCATCCAGATTGTTGAGGTGTTTGATGTATGGGGGTTGACTTTATGGGACCGTTCTCTTCATCTCGAGGGAATAAGTACATACTCGTCGCGGTGGATTACGTTTCTAAGTGGGTGGAGGCCGAAGCTCTACCCACGAATGATGCGAGAGTAGTTGTAAGGTTCTTGAGGAAGTTGTTTGCTAGATTTGGTGTGCCAAAGGCATGGATTAGTGATAGAGGTACCCACTTCTGCAATGCGCAGATGGAGAAAACCTTGCAAAGATATGGGGTCACCCATCGACGTGCAACGTCTATCATCCACAGACTAGTGGGCAGGTAGAGGTTAGCAACCGTGGGATTAAGCGAATCCTGGAGAAAACGGTTGGGTCGAATAGGAAGGATTGGGCATATAAGCTAGAGGATGCACTATGGGCTTTCCGTACGGCATTCAGGACACCTATCGGTTCCACACCGTTTAGGTTTATTTACGGGAAATCGTGTCATCTGACGGTTGCGTTAGAGCATCGTACATATTGGGCCCTCCGCACCGTCAATCTTGACGAGCCTAAGGCGGGGGAGAACTGGATGTATGAGTTGCATGAGTTAGTGGAGCTGAGGGATTATGCAAATGCGCGATCATATGATTATAAGTTGAGGACTAAGGAGTTGCATGATCGCCACATAAAAGGTGCTAAGGAGTGTAAGGTAGGAGATCGAGTGCTATTGTTTAATTCCCGGTTGAGGCTTTTCCCGAGAAAGTTGAGATCTCGATGGTCGGGCCCGTTCACAGTCATTCAAGTTTTTCTTTACGGGACGATAGAGATAGAGGGAGAAGATGGTGCGAAGTTCAAAGTAAATGGGCATAGATTGAAGCACTATATCACTAGCCTGGTTGCAGAACGCTCAGTTGAGGCGGTGCACCTCGACCCGCCACAAAACTAAGTGTGAGGATGAGTCAGGCTGAGGACTCGGTAAACCAAGCGCTTACGGGAGGCAACCCGAGTTGTATTTCTCATCTGTTTTCGGTGTTTGTATTTTGTTTGTGTCGTGTCTTGAAGGGATTTGTGCGTGATTCAGCGGGGAAAATCATCAGGAATGCAGTCCCAGGTGTGTTCCCCACGTATCAGGCAACCCGACAGGAGTTGTGCAACCACGACCGAAATGCTATGCACAAATGGAAGAACAAAGTTGGACATTTCAGTGCATATACATTACCAGCTAAGTCCTTTCCTGCTTATTTTGTCTTTGTTTTTTGGTTGTTTCTTGTTTCACATTGAGGACAATGTGTCTTTCAAGTGTGAGGATGGGAGACTGTTGAGTCTTAAGTTTATTTTTCAAAAAAAAAATATTAATAAATAAATAAAAAGAAATTAAAAAAAAGGAGTTGTTTGGTTTTGCAAGTCCCGAGTGCTTCACATAATATACTTTTACCCGGGCGTACAAAAGACCTGTTTTTGTGTGATGTAAATCAAGAGTTTTAAACGGGTCGGTTGTAGGTTTGTGTTTCCCTAACGTGGTATTCTCCAAGTATTCGGGATTAAGTGTATTCAACTAGTCGGTTCAGTAATAAAATCATCTGGGATGCCTAGGAGAGTTTAGCAGACTAGACGGTTTTGATTGTGCATGACTTGTATCGGTAACCCGATCCCACACACTTCAGTGAGACTTTGAGCCTTTTCATATTCATTTATAGTCACTGCTCTTCGTTTGAGGTGTGTTTTACCTGATTGATTTGTCTGGTTAGAACTTGATTGTCTTGATACATTTCAAGACCCTAGGTTTAGACAGCACACAGAGATGATCTAAGGCATTAGGATTTAGCCATGTTTGTTTAGCCTTTTCTTTTGTTTACCCCTACCTGAACATTAACCCCTAGTTAGCCTACTTGAGCCTGATTCTCTTTCATTTCTAAAAACCCACTTAATACACCCCTAGCCCTACAGCCCTTTACTTTGTAACCCCGTATCACAGGTCCGGACTGTTTTAGTTGTGTACTTATTGTCAAAAAAAAAGAAATAAAGTTATGAGAAAATCAAAAAGAAAAAAATAGAGTGTTTTAAGAAAATAAGTGTGAGAATCAAAGATTCTCATGATGAAGTCTGATTCCTTGAGTTACTTTGGTTCTTAATTGTGTTTTCTCTTTAGTCCGGACAGGTTTCACCTTAGCCACTTAAAATTCCTTATCCATACCCTGAATCCTAGCCTTACATTACAACCCAGAAAGACCTTGTTGATCTGTGTGTTTGCCTTCACATTCGGGTAGAGATTTGATTGATTCTCAAGCATATAACCTAAGCATTTCATTGGTAGGCCTGAGATATAGAATAGGAGCCGACACATCTTTTGCTAGTCACAGAAATAAACCGAGTAGAGAGAACTCTTGTGAAAGTGAGTATTGATTAGGTGTGCCCATGTTTTTAAAAAGGTTAGGCCCCATCTAGACTAGTTGAATTGTAAATCTATTGACCATTATAAAACTTGGGAAGTCATTCGTTGTTATTGAATTCCACGACCTGTTTCTGACCTTAACTTGAGAATTTTTGTATTTGTGTGATTACTTAGTTGGATGTACTGCTTTGGGCTTTGCTTTGGGACAAACAAAGTTCAAGTGTGAGAATGTTTGATGTGTTCTAAAACACATATGTTTCTGTAGGTGTTTTTAACCCGTTTTACCCGATTTTATCAGCAAATATCTTAAGAAATTGGTACTTAATGAGATTATTGTTGGATTTGCAGGTTTGCATGATAAACCAAAAATTTTACTGAAAAAACGGAGCCGGAAAGAAAAATAAGAAAAATTTTAAAATTTATACTCTTCGTGACACGCGAAGAGTGAGCTCCAGATTCTCTCGACACGTGAAGAATCCTAGAACGAGGCCCGACTAAATTGGCCTTCGCGGCACACTAAGGGCCTGTAACCATTTCTCGCGACACGCGAAAGTCTTAAAAGCCGCAAAACCCTAAATTTCGATTATTTAAAGATTTAAGCGGCCATTCTTTGTGGAGTTCGATTGTTTGCGGCTGGTAGAGAGCAGAGAGACTTCAAGGACGAGTTTGGAGCTTCAGGATCACTTGGATTGCTTGTGGGGATTGCTATTCGGTTCGTAATTCGCGTTTTCATCATTCGGTTTCTTCTATTTACATTTGTTTCGAATTCTGAATATGTTTCCAGTATTTTATGGATTGTTTTTTAGTATTATGATTAGCTAAACTCATAGCTACCTATATTAGGATGACTATTGTTATATTTTGATTGTTTTTGAGTTTTAATCGATCGTATAACTGATATTAGTGTAAAGATTCTTGATTTATTGCTTATGAATGTGTTTGAGTACTGATTTGCTTCTGATCTTGCATGAATTTGTTACTCTTGAGGTTTTGCTTGAATACTCTGTGTGTTTTGGGTGAGATTTCAGGTTTCTGGGTCATTTGCTTTGTTTTTGTGATCTAGACGATTAGGCCAATCGTTGTAGTAGGTTTGTGTGGTCTTAAAAGTCAGTGTTTTACCAATCTTGAGTCCGAGAGGAGATAGGTTGTCGGGTTATCTTGTGGTTTGTCGGTTTGGGTTGCAATTGCACGAGAGTGGGTTATCCGAGTCGTCTTTATCATCTTGCTATTTCGTGTCATAAACAGTATTTTGGGAGTTTACTCCTTACTCTTAGGTCTGTCTAGGATAGTCTCTGAGTATAGGACGGTTGAGACCAAGAGGTGAAACCGTTGTCGAGTATGTGGTATTCTAGGTTTTGGTGAGTCCGAGAGGAAATCCAATTCCTTACCGGTGAGCTTAATCCGACCCTTAGGATAGTTGAGGTGTGTAGGTAAGTCCGAGAGGAGATCCTGCATGTTTTAGTGATTCCCGAGTCAGTGTATCATTCGAACCGGTGTCATACAGTCGGTTGTCTCGAAAATAGTTGAGTCAGTCAATAGGATTCCTAGTCTAGGTAGTGTTTGTCTCTGGTCTTCGTCTGAGTTCTCATGTGTTAGGTCTTTCTAGTGTCGTTTATTTGTCCGTAAACTTTTAGAGTCTTGTCTTGTTTTCTTTTTCTTTTCGTGTGTCTAAGTATTTTCGTGTCTTGTCCGACTTTGAGTCGAGTCGGTATTTAGTTGTTTTATTCTAGATTTCATGTCCTAAAAGTAATAAATAGAATCATCTCTTCTGTTACATCGGTTAGGAGTCAATAAAGGTTCAGTATCGAGGGCCGCCACCGTTAGTGTCTACAGTTCGATAACTCGGGCTTACTGTCTTTACTACGCGCGACCGGTACACTTGTCATGAGCGTGTGATTTAGTTGTGAGTCCATTTCTACATGTAAAACTTGGTTAATTTAATATATATATATACATATATATATATATATAATATCACGCATCAGCCACATTATCACAGAAAATAACAGTATTAAGATAGGTCAAACTGTAATCCAACAATTGGTGTTGCATCCAGACGACTTGTGAACAACAAGCCGATGCAATAACGTATTCAGCCTCAACAGTGGAGGTGGAGACTGTGTGTTGCTTCTTGCACTGCCATGAGATGAGCCTATCCCCCAGAAATTGACATCACTCGCTTGTAGATTTCCTGTCAAGTTGACACCCTCCATAGTCACTATGAGAAAATGCATATAAGTCAAAATTTTAGTCTTTGGGGTACCACAGGCCATGCCGATGCTTGCCCTTTAAGTACTGAAAGATACGTTTAACAGCAGTTAAGTGGGAAATCTTAGAATTGGTCTGATAACGAGCACACTGACACACTGCAAACATGATGTCCGGGAGACTGGTCGTTAAGTACATCAATGAACCGATCAAAGATCGATACTATTTCTAATCGACGGCAACCCCGGTTAAGTCGACATTCAGAACTGGTCGAGCAGACATAGGTGTAGAGGCAGCTTGAGCATCAGCGAACTTCCACTTTTCTAGAATATCGTCCACATATTTCCCTTGATGAATGAGAGTAGCATCACTCGATTGTTTCACTTGCAAACCAAGAAAGAAGGTCATTTCACCCAATGCACTCATCTCAAACTTCTTTTCCATAACCTTCCTGAATTCAGTGCACAGATCTTCGTTTGTGTACCAAAAGATGATATCGTCCACATAAATTTGCACTAGAATCAGATCAACATCCACCTTCCGAATGAATAGGGTTTGATCAATGGCACCACGAGTATAGCCATGAGCAAGCAAATGGTCTGTAGAGTGGCATACCAAGCACGAGGTGCCTGATGTAAGCCATACAGAGCCTTATCTAGCTTATAAACATAATCCAGATGATCACAATCTTCAAATCTAGGAGGTTGACAAACATAAATCTCCTCCTTAACCTTTTCATACAGAAACGCTGTCTTGACATCCATTTGATGAACAGTGAAGTTCATGTATGATGCATATGCCAAGAAAATCCGGATTGCTTCCAGATGAGTAACAGGAACACTTCTTCATTATCGATCCCCTCTTGCTGATAGAACCCTTATACCATAAGACGAGCTTTATTTTGAAGAATCACTTTGCTTGCATCTTGCTAATTTCTGAATACCCAATGAGTGCCCATAGCTTTCTTGCACTAATTCCCAGACTTTGAGCTTTGCAAACTGATTCAGCTCTTCATGCATGGCATCAACAAAGCTAGGTTCTAGTAGAGCCATTTTTATGTTCTTTGGTTTAATTTGAGAGATGAAACATGAATACATCCATCTGTTGATATCTCCAGCAGTGCTTCTAGTCTTGACATCGTCAGTTAATGACCCAATAATGCTATTGATGTAGTGCAAAGCACACATCTTTATTCCTATTGTTTTCATGCGTTTTAGTTAGTTTTACCTTTGTTTTGAGTCTTTGTTGTGTTTACAGGAGCTCATGTGGATTACAAGTCAAATCATGAAGATATCGAGCACGAGATGAAGCCTGGAGGAAAAAGTGAAAAAGTTGGAATTTGGTTCCCTCGCGGTACGCGAGGGAGGAGAGACGATGCCTCAAGGTACGCGAGGAATCCCATAACCGGGCCCGACTAATTTGTCCCTCACGGTACGCGAGGGGCTGGCCACAATCTCTCGCGGTACACGAGAGACTGAGATTCCGTGAAAAAAGCCCAAATCGATTATATTAGGTTTTCTATAGCCATTCTTGGAGGGAGTTCGAGTTTTGGCCGTCAGAGGGGTTCTAGGAGGCGATTTTGGGAGTTGGGAAGACAATTGGAGCAATATATTAGAGCTTTCGGAGACGGGTTCTTCAGTATTAGCGTATTCGATTTCAAAGTCTTGATTTTTATCTTCGATTGTTCTGATTGAAACAATGTTCTTGCCTATTCTTTCTTTTTGAATGTTTTAAGCATGTGTGTTGGCTAGATCGTTGATACTGCCTAAGTTTATGATGAATACTTAGTAAAGATTCAGTTTTTATCGGTTTTTGGATTCGTTTGAATGGATTAATGATTTTGTAGCAATCTCATGTTAACTATTATGATGAATATGCGTGTTTAGAATCTGATTTATGTTTGATTACAATTCCGTATGTTATTTATGGATGTCTTCCAGTTTGAATACCATATCTAGATCATAGAATATGTTTGTGGTTGTTTGTATGGTTTGCTAGACGTGGTGATCCATAGGGACTGGAGTTGATAGTCAACTAGGTCTGAGCGTTCATCTTATCTCAATCCCCAAAAGGTGAGAGATAATCGGTCAGTCTTCCTATTAGGATTCTGAGTGAAATCTATCTGAGAGGAAGTTTCCCTTAAGTGTTCTAGTATTTGTTGCTAATCCGAGTCACAGTTGTTGATATGAGATTACCCCGTGCATCTTAGATGTATTGTGGACAGTGAGACTGAAAGGTGATTTGTCTTTTGGGTACTTTATCATTGTCGGAGAGACTTAAAGGTAACCCGACTATCTGGTGAGTTTAGTACTTCTTTAGAGTTTCTTAGTTGGTGACATACTGAGAGTGATTAGGGATCCACTAGGTTGTCTAGAGTTGTCATCCTTAGAAACCCAGATCCATCATTGTTTCCATAACCGATAGAAGTTGAGCTTGGCAAGTAGGATTCTGACCTAGGTAGTGTTCTTCCTATTCTTGATATTCTCGAGTTCTTGTCTGATAGTTCGAGTCGATCTTTAGTCCTGCATTATTAGTCTAATCAGTCATGTAGAAAACCCCCCAACCAAATCATTTTTAGTCCAAGTCATAGTCTAGTTTAGCTATAGTAGTGTCTCTAGGGTTCAATCTTCTGGTTTACCATTAAGCTGTGCTACACTCGATAGGTACACTTGCCTGTCAGTGCGGTTTAGTTCATAGGTACTCCATTTATTACTTAGGAGTCTATGTTGGGTTTATTTGTTAGTTTTTTATAGACCGTCTGGGCGACATCAGCTATTCACTGGATGATCCTTATTAATCTGATGAGATGGAGTTTCAGGAACTTGAACTGTCAAAGGCAGGTTGGTCGTATTCACTTGTGTCTCTTCATTGTATTCATCATTGGTGTTGGAAATCGACATCTCAACCATACTTTCATCAGGAATCGCCTCCTGAAATTGAGAGGAATCTGAAGTCTCAGGTGTAGAAGTACATTCATTGACTACAGACGTAGAGTCCTTTTCATTTACTGGTGAACCCTCACAGACATTTGTTACATCAGGAACCTGCTCCTGAGTAGGAGAACAAGCAGCTGCATTATTTTGCCTTAGAACTTTCGGTGGATCAATAGTCAGCATTGGTCGGGTGTATGGACCATCATCATCGTCATTTAACACAAATGAATCATCATAAGTCCCTGCAATTTCATCAGTGCAAACATTAAATGATTTAAAAAGAGAATGACAGTAAAATAACCATGATGGACCACATTCTGCATTAGTTGGATTCTGCTCTTGCTAGTCAACATATGTTGACTCTCTGATTTCTTTGGTGACTTTGTTGTTAACTCTGTAGGCTGTGGTGTTTGAACCATAACCCACAAAGTAGCATTCATCAGCCTTTTCATTGAACTTTGGAGTGGATTACGTGTGTAAGATAATACATGGACATCCAAAGTCTCTGAAGTTTCCAACCCTAGGCTTCTCATTGTAAAGAATCTCATATGTAGTCATCTGTAGACATTTGTTGAAAAGAACCCGATTCAGCACATAGAAAGCTGTATTGACAACATCAACCTAAAAGAACAAGGGTAGCTTGGATTCAGAGAGCATAGTTCTAGCAGCCTCAATGAGAGTTCTATTCTTTCGCTCAGCTACACCGTTTTGTTGAGGTGTACGAGCTGCATTGTACTGTCTTGCTATCCCCTTTTCGGTGCAGAATTGATTCAAGACTACATTCTTGAATTCAGTTCCATTGTCACACCTAATAGCCTTCACTTTCACATCCCTTTGTTTTCCACCAGAATGATAAAGTTCTTAATCAGCTCTGCAGTCTCACTCTTGTTAGCTAAAGAGAAAACCAATGAAAAATGTGAGTAATCATCCGTAATAACTAAGCAATAAGACTTCTTCCTGATGCTGATCACATTCACTTGATCGAAGAGATCCATATGAAGTAGATGGAGAATACAGTTAATTGAATGTATCAACTTTGACTTA
This sequence comes from Smallanthus sonchifolius, assembly GCA_023525975.1. Classification (NCBI taxonomy): domain Eukaryota; kingdom Viridiplantae; phylum Streptophyta; class Magnoliopsida; order Asterales; family Asteraceae; genus Smallanthus; species Smallanthus sonchifolius. Next base: position 21,060,165 of record CM042033.1, read on the forward strand.
TGGGGCTTCCTGTGTTGTTTCCTTTTGGCACATGTAACACATTTCTCAATAGAAAAGAATTTTTTTATAGGTAAATCACGGACCCGATTACCTTTTGCAATTCGATTTAGTTTTTCTAGGTTAACATGGCCAAGACGACGATGCCACAACATAGCATCAAATTCAGCTAATTTTGATAAAAGACATGTATTTTCATAAACATATTTGCTATTCATGTCAATAACATATGAATTTCCCTTACGGGGTGTCCTTAATAAAATCCATTCCTCGGGCATCACGAAGCCCGGTTTTAAAATTAAGCATTCCTTATTTGTGAAATGTGCTAAAAAGTCTTTATCACAAATTCGGGAAACCCTAAGCAAGCTATGATTTAGGTTAGAGACGTAGCTTACGTCATGAAAAATCAATGAACTTTCTTGTCAATTTTACCACCTTTACCTCTCGCAAAGAAAACATAACCTCCTTCTAAATTTTTCAAGTCCTGAATCAGAGATATGTCTCTAGTCATATGCCTGGAACAACCACTATCAACAAACCAAAGATTATTGACAGCCCACCTTGGCTGTTCCTGCATGAAATGAGAGATTAATAAGTAATTGGTACCCAGGCCATAGTAAATCTGGGTATTCCTAAAGCATCAATATATGACACTTCCTGCAGACACATATCATTGTTAGACTAAAGTTTGGATGTTGCTTCAACCTTTTCTTTAGCTTTCCAGACAGGCTTAGGTGAACCAGAAGCTTTTCTTTCTTTTGAAACAGGAGATTTAGGTTTCTCCTTTTTTTATTTTGCTTTGATTTTTGTCATTCAAAGTAAGCCTATCTGTTTCGCTTGGTAGCATTACAATCACCATCAGAAGGCTTAACATAGGATGGCTGACTCTTCATTGCCTTCGGCTGTGTAGCCTTCACTGGCTTAGAGTAAGTGACTTTCTTATGTGTAGTCTTCAGATTATGCTCATAATAGGGCACATATGGACGATGAACACAATTTCTTGCCAAATGACCAGATTTTCAACAAGTATAACATGACTGCTTCTTTGCATATGGTGCAAAGGTTGACTTGTATGACCACTGATGAGACGAACCACCCTGTTTGTTATTGATGACCTACTCAGGTCTCCTGTGTTGATGAGCATAGCTTTGTTCAAACCTCTTATGGTGATGATCATATTTGGAATAAAACTAATCCTTTGTATAATGCTTAGGAGAAGCATTTGAGGGTTGAACAGGGGCCGTTTGCTTTATCACAGGTTTGGGTTTCTTGAAAACATGTTTTTCAACTTTACCATTTACTGCAGGTGTTACAAAAACTGTACTTTTACTCACATGCACATGTTTAAAAATAGATGATTTAGTACTAGAATTATTCAAACCAACAGAATCACGCACATAAGGTTTGTTTCCTTTAAAAACAGAACTAATAAAAACATTGTTTTTAGATTTCAAATTTAAACTGCAAACTTGTGGCTCATCAACTTCATCATCTTCACTTGACCAATCATGTATTTCTACTTTTTCTACACATGATGTAGAATCATTAGATTTGTTCACACATTTAACATTAGAAGCTAAGGATAATGATGATTTTGACTCATCAGTGTTTGACAGATTTCTAGAAGACAACACTTTAAACTCCTCTACTTGTTCCTCAACAGAGGGAGGGATAGTGGTAAAGTTCCCATTGAACAAAGGAGGCATGTTATTGTACCCAACTCCTTTAGACATGTTTTTGGGTTTATGGAGTTGATTTTCCATCATATCAACAACTTTACTAGATTGACCAAAGAACTCCACTTTAAATTTAGCCTCAGCAAAATTTGATTTTGCTTGCTCTAATTCAGTAGTCAATCTAGTAATTTCTTGCTTAGCATCAGTAAGAAAACAAGATTTTGTACTAAGATTAGATTTTAGCAATGATATGTCCTTTTTGTGAGCTTCTATTACCTCTTTGTAAGCTTTTTCAGTTTTGACAAACTTAGTTTTATGGTATTTGAGGTTTTCAATTTCAAAAATCAGGTCAGCATTATGTTTTCTGTATAGTTCAACCTTATCAATGCATAATTTAGCACATATATTAGCAGTAACCTCAGGTGGAGTAGCAGAAGATGAGGTAGATGAAGATCCTTCAACAATATCAACCATGAATGCATGGTTCAGGTTCAGTTCCTTTAGCTGATCTCCACAGTCATAGCCACCAGTTTGCTGGCTGATCAAGGCTTTAGTGTTATCCACAGCCTTCCCTCCTGCAGATGTTCCAGCATCATTACCGCTCTGCTCCTTAGGCTTGGTGCATTCCCTGGCAAAGTGGCCTGGTTCATGGAAGTTGTAGCATCGAAGATTTGACTTATTGAATCCAATCTTCTTTCCAGTGTCTTCACTCCATCTGAATTTGTCAGTCCTGTTAATGAAGTTCTTTGCTCTAAAAACAGCCATAGCAAGTTGCCAAGAGATATCCAGCTCCTCTACATCTTCTGGATGAATCTGATTCAGCTCAGCAGTAAGTGTTTCTGAAGGTGATAGATTTCCTGATGCAAATGCTTTATAGTAATTCATGATTCCAGTGCACAGAGAAGTGTTTGCTTCAATCAACTTAGCATGTTGTGAAGAGAATGCTTGCTGCTCTGGTACATTGGACTTAGCAGCTGCTGATTTACCAGGAGCAACTTCCCCAGATCCATATGCTCCTTAAACTACACTAGACAGGAAGGAACTATTACTGCTTTGTGCCCCTGCTGAGTTCAGAGTGTACACACGATTCACCTTTCTTTGCTTGTCATCCAGATCATATGATTTGATAATAGAAATCAAATCATTTAGAAAAACATTATTTAGATCCTTAGTTCTCTTTAGTAGAGCAACATTCCAATCCCAGCTTTGTGGGAGACCATTCAGAAGTTTCCTATTTAAATCACCATCACTTACCACAATCTATGCTCCTTTCATTTCTGACACTAACCTGGTGAACCTTTGCAGCTGTACTTCTAGAGATTCACCCAGAATCTGATTGAACATATTGAATTTCTACAGAATCATTTCTTCCCTACTTGCCTTCATGTCATCATTCCCTTCAAATGTCTTCTCCAAAGACTCCCAAAGTGGTTTAGCAGATGTACATTCTTTAAAGTTATGAGCAATATCAGGTGAAAATGCCATAATGAGCGAGGCCAAAGCTTTTAGATCCCGTTTAACAAGATCAAAATCTTCATCAGTATAATTCTCTATCTTTTTTGGTTCCTTTGTTCCATCTTCTTTGTCATACATGGGAATCTAAGGCCCCTTAATGATACTCATCCACATCTTAGCCTCTGAAAGTAAGACATTTTTTTCTTGAATATGAACTTCCAGTCAACAAAGTCTTCTGCAGATGTGAGTCTTGGTGGATTTGTACTTATTCCAATTTGAAGGTCTAACATACTGTTGAGATTCATGGTCTGCTGAGAGTTGATTTTGATCAGAGTACAAGGTCTTTGATCTAACTTGTAAAACTTGAATTAAAAAAAACACAAATGAACCCGTGTATACAAGTCCAGCCATGAAACAAATCAAAGCCGTGAAATAAATCAAAGTCGTGAACCAACTCCAAGCCGTGAACCAATATCAAACCGTGAAATAAATCAAAGCCGTGAACTAACTTCAAGCCGTGAACCAGGATCAAACCGAATAAGCTGACCGTAAACCTTGAACAAGTGAAGACTTGCTGTGAACACAAATCCCTAGAATCCTTGCCATGAAGATTGAACCGGTGAATCCTGAACTAAGTAGGCAAGCCGTGAACACAGTCCGAGTAACAAGGCCGTGAACCTCAGCCGATTACCAAGCCCGTGTATCTTGATTTGATTTTGTTTCCCGAAATAAAACCCGAAAATCAAGGAATTCAAATTTTGAGTTCAAAACCAATCCCGATGAACACGAAGAAGATTCCTGATCAATCTCCAATCCGAAGCCTTTCCACAGCAGCAAATTAACCAAGAATTAACTAGAAATTCATGATTCTCAGCAGAAAAATATGAAAAACTACCACATAAACAACTGATTAGCAATAAAACTAACCGAAAGCAGTAAGAATACCTAAAATCTTGATTCTTGAATCGTTAATATCAACAACCGAGCCTAGAATGACTTCAATAGCTATGATACCAATTGTAAGTCCCAATCTCTATCCGGATCGTCGAATAAAAACACAAACACGAACACGATATCAATTCTCACACTCAATAGGCGAAAACTATTAAGTGTAGTGATTCAAGAACACAAAACTCAATGTAAAACCCTTTTATTGCTAGAGAGGATTAAAAAGAACAATATCAAAAACCGCTAACCATACTCGGTTAGGGATTACATGTATTTATGCTTAGTCTATACAAGTCTAGCCTACAATACACATACTCGGCCCTAAGGCCGGCCCAATTACACCTAACCCGTGAACTCCTTTGTTCACGGTTACATCCAAACACCCAAACTAAGCTTAAACATAAACCGGGCCCTACAAAATGATAACCTCAACTCCTGTCCACCCTCAGGCTAACGGACAGGCGAAGTCAAGCAAAAAAATCATTGTCAACAATCTTAAAAAGAGGTTGGATGCCAAGAAAGGAAGATAGGCAGAAGAACTACCTTTTGTCCTTTGGGCAGTTAGGACGACCGCGAAGAATGCAACAGGGCAAACCCCATTCTCATTAATATTTGGCACAGAGACTGTGATTCCTACAGAGATGGTTATCCCTATAGCAAGATCCAGCCTTCAAACTCCTGAAAATAATGACGAAGCCCTCGCTCAAGATCTTGATACCGTCGACGAGATTAGGGATCATGCCAAGATCCGGATTGCAGCGTACCAATAAAGGATAGCAAAGTCATACAAAAAGAACCTGAGAACGACAAGATTCCAAGTGGGTGACTTAGTACTAAGAAAGAGCTTCCAAAATACCATCAACCCTAATAAAGGAAAACTAGCACCCAAGTGGGAAGGACCATATTTCATAGACTCAGAGGCTGGCAAAGGTGCCCTACTAGCTGGCAACTATGGAAGGAGCGGTCCTCCCAAGGTCATGGAATGCCTTTCATCTCAAGGCATACTTCATGTAAGTTAGAATCCGAATTCTAAATCAGGCTGGTATGTTTCCTATCCTTACTTATTTCAATTTTTACTCATTATTTTATCAAGTTACTAACTTATGCATCAGAGGGGTGTTAGCTTAGCTAGCACCCACCTTCACCAAGGTTTAAAGGTTTTGTAGATTAGACTCCTAAAGACAATAAGCAAAGTAATTGAGACTGGCCATCTCTCTAAGTAAAAGGTATTCCAAAACTCTTCTAAGGTTTAAAGGTTTTCACATTTCTAAGCAATTGGGTTTATACACCCCGCTTGAACGCGCGAGATCCAAATATAGTTCGAGATAGTGGGATCAGTCTATGTTACAGTAGCTGGCAATTTCACTATTGTTGGCTATATTTTAGACGCTATAAATAATATCAATGGAATAACATGGACATGTTATACATCGTGCATGACCCAAGCATTTAACATTGACATGTTAAACATACATGTCACATCGGGTAGAACCCACACATCTATACAAAAGCTTTTGGCATAACCCAAGTACTTAGCATTTGCATGCTAACCAAAGATTTACTCTAGAATGGGGACTTCCCTAAAGATCCTTGAAGAAAGACTAAGTGGATGATTTGCTTATCAACAATGCACAGGAAATAACCAAAATATTGTAACCGACCACGTGCCCCTTGTGTGTTAGCTAATTTGGGACAACGGTTCCTGAGATAGTCGGTAGCACCACACTGGTAGCAAGCTGTACCATTTGCAATTGCTCGGACCGTAGTAGGAGTAGCATTAACCACACGGCAAGTAGCCACCAAGTGACCTCCTCTACCACACTTAGTACATATGCGGCAAGGGTAGGTAGCATCATGATGATATTGGCACTTAGCACACTAAGGGTAAGACCCGCCATAAGATTTCTTTATGGAAGCTTGTGCTTGGGTTGGTGCAGGGGTTACCATGGCAAAGTTCTTTGACACCTTCTGCTTCTTGAAGTGGCGTTCAGGCTTCTTGCTTTCTTCAACCCGAACTTTCTTTCCATTTTCTCGGGTTAGAATGCCTTCTTTAACAAGATCGTTTGTGAGGGATGCAGCTAGACGAATGGCAGCCTCTAGAGTAGCAGGGTTGCTTCCATGATGGTACCCCTAACTTGATGAGGTAAGCCACCAATATAACGGTCGATTTGGCGGCTTAACGGGGTGACCATGTGAGGGACCAAGGTGCTTAATTCATGAAAATGATTGTTGTAAGCTTCGTTTTCACCACTGTCTTGTACAAGATCCCACAGTTCCACCTCAAGTTTCTTCATCTCATTCTTCGAACATAATTCCTCAACCATGAGTTCCTTAAGTTGATCCCATGTCAAGGCCAGAGCTGCAGTCAGGCCCCGAGTACGCTTCTTAGCATTCCACCAAGTAAGCGCCCTATTTTGGAAGGCACTTGTAGCAAACTTCACTTTCAGATTATCGGGGCACTCACTCATGACTAAGGTTGCCTCCATGCTTTCAAACAATTGTAGTAAACCGGTGGCACTCTTAGAGCCATTGTACTTGAGAGGGTTGCACGAGTTGAAGTGCTTATAAGTACAAGAGTTCCCACTGTCTCCTTAATAGTTTTGGTGATATGAGTGACCATGGTGGGCAAAACAGCAGCAAGCTATTGAATTACGAATGTGGCCATAGTGGTGGTGTCCATAGTTGGAGCAATCAGGGTGGTATCACTGGTTCCAGAATTGGTGGTGTCGTTGGTTTCACGGCGAGGAGGCATTCTATGAAGACAAGACTATTAATCGAGTTAGAGAAAAACATATAAATAATATAAGTGATATTATTCATAAAATAGAAATTTACTTGCATTAATGTCATACAAAGGTAGAATTGAAATAAATAAACACTAGCTTATATAATGCTTATTGTTAAGTACAAATGAAATTAAAATTTGACAAGTCATAACACCGAGTTCTCATAATAGTGTGTTAGAAGTATACTTGACCTATAAGTAGTGCAGCCACAAAAGGATTCCCAGGAAAGAGATGTGGGTCACAAGGGACACACTTAAGTACCAAGTCTTTCCTTAGCCAGAACCTTTTATGGGCCTACACCCATTTTTTCAGCCATCATATTCTACTAACACCTATCATTTGAGCCCATGGTTATGATGAGATCATCATGGATTGGGCTTCGAGGCCCAAGAGTGAGATCCATCTTCTCGAGCAAGCTTCATTTTCTTGAATGGTAAGTGGGCTTCATTGATGGGATTCGGTTTGTTCTCCTGGTCATCAGATTCTGAATCACTTGATATATTGATTACTTTGGGCTTTGATGCGGAGTGGCTTGTAGCATCGGAGATTAGTTCGGACTTGACATTACACTTCGAGGTTAGCAGGCTTCCAGAATAAGATGTTGGTGGTGAGATTAGCCTACTCCAACTAATTAGGCTTTAGGACCCATCGTCGGAAGGTAGGCTTGAGTTGCTAGAGATATCGGCAGAGTATGAAGACATACTAAAGATAAGAGAGTTAGTGGGTTAGAATCACATAAAGTTCCTATGAAAGTGTAAGGGAGTTTTAGGTTATAGTCTAGGTCTTTCTAATCCTAGTTCTCTAGAACCAAGGCTCTGATACCAATTTATCCCACCACGCCAAGGCGGAATACGCGAGGTGTCACACATATAGTACATAGCACAAGGTATAAAGACATTTACTCTGGCATCACATAAATTATTAAAATTTCATAATTGATACAACCATTGTTTCAACAAGTCAAACATCTAAAATAAAAAAAATAAATATAGTGTTCAAATTTATTAGCTAAGTCCAAAAGCAATCCTATGTGATACTTCATCTCATAGTTAATATTTCCTGAAACATGTAAAATAAAATGGGTCAACATAAAGTTGGTGAGAGAAATAGGTTTTATAAGTTATAAAGATAAATTGTTATAAAAGAAATAAACAAATTCAAATCAAGTTCAAACAAGTGTACAAACATATTAACACAAACTTCTTGCAATCAACCCTTAATGTTATATGTTATATGCATCCACAATCCACGATTGTGCCGTTAAAATGTTATTGCATCCACAAGCCCAAAGATTGTGCCTTTGTTATATTGGTTTCGCCTATATGGCCATACTAGTACTTCCTTAGGCTTATGATCAAGTTAATGATTGCAATATAGTTATTAGTGTTCAAATATCAAGCACATAATTGAAATTACTTGTTCGAGAATTTGTTTTGATAAAAATGGTTGAGTTATCAAGTTATAGATATGCCTGTTTCGCCCCAAAAGTAATAAGGAAAAAGGGGCTATGTACCCACCTTGATATTGTGTAACTTAAACTTGAACTTGGTCGCGAGAACGGGTGAACCGGTTTAAAGATGTCCTAAATAATAATTTATACAATTTTAATGTAAGGGCAATTAGGAGGAAATAAAAACAAAGTGATTGAGATTCTAGGATTTTGGCAAGAATGAACGAGAAAGATACGAACTTTGTTGTTACCACACTAACTAAGTTATAAATCGGATTACAAGTAAATGACGTTTTATAAATTCTATTTATAAAAGGAATCTCGGTGTCAACAATAAACATTATTTGTAAATATATTAATATATTAAATATCTTAATGTAATATTTATATTATTATGACAATATCAAAAGTGACTAAAAGTAGTTAATAAAATACTCTTTACGATTAGATATTAACACTAGCCGACTCCAAAGAATAGGATCATGTCGTTTTAAACGTTTAAATATATATATATATATATATATATATATTAATATGCTTTTAAAAATTTTAAGTTTCTTTACCAAAAAAAATGAATATATTACTTCAATTTATTTGACGATTTAAAACTAACATATATAACATAATTTGTTTTTCAAAGTTAAATGAAATACACAGTTTCCTTACTTATTTAAAAAGGAATAAACATTTTATATTAGTGTGTATGAGGGAAATTGGATTTCTAGAAGGACGATTCGTTATATTATAAAAATGTTAATAATAATTAATCTATATTAGTGTGTATGAGTGTATGTAAAAAAATCAAAACAAACAAAATGAAAAAGAAAACTGGAGGTGGGTTTTTAACGCGAGACCTCTAGTTTGATGGTGTAAGGCTTTAAACCAGTAGATCAAAGGAATCAATTGGTTTACAAACTCAGAAAGAAATCCTTTGTTAAGCTGTTATCCTGACTTCTTATTCCCCACCCAAAAGTAGACGCAGACCCTTCCCCAAATCAATTCACGGTTTCGATTATCAAAAAGGCAACAGAGAATGCGAAAATCATAAGTAAATGTTACTTGTAGTCGACCAAAACAAAGCTCGAGTTCATCGGGGCTTCAAGTGGCAATCGCAAGAAGAGAGAGAAAAAAGAAAAGAAAATGGATTTGAGGTGATTTTCGAATGTAATGGACGTGGGTATTTATAGATCGTTTAGGAACGCTTTTAACAGCTGTATTGATAAGATTTCGGGGCTTGATTTCAGTTATTTCGCAAATCTTACACCCATTTACGAGATTTTCTTTAATGGTTTTCAAATTTTCGATTTCGGTCCAAAATCCTTCAAATTGGAGCTTGATACGGGATCATTAATCAGTCGTGAATGTTTAAGATTCAAAAAAAGAAGGTTTGAATGCGGATTGAAAGAGAATTAGGGGGTGTTCATGCGCGTTTGACTTTCTAAAGTCAAACTTGTGTTTGATTGATCCAGGGTCCAGGTTTGAGTGGGTTCAATGGCAAATTGATTCAAGTAGGGTCTACAAACCTGGTTCATAAGATCCATGAACATCGCATGTGCATTGGTTAACGCGAAAGGCATAACCACGAACTCATAGTGTCCATATCGAGTTCTAAAAGAGGTCTTCGGGATGTCATCGTCATGGACTCGCAATTGGTGATAACCGGATCGGAGATCAATCTTTGGGAAACAAGTTGCTCCTTGTAATTGATCGAATAAGTCATCAATTCTCGGAAGAGTATATTGGTTCTTGGTTGTCAGCTTGTTGAGCTCACTGTAATCGATGCACATCCTAAAGGTTCCATCTTTCTTCTTGACAAAAAGGACCGGGGCTCCCTATGGTGAGAAGCTTGGTCTAATGAAACCTTTGTCTAGCAGCTCTTGCAACTGACTAGACAATTCTTGTAGTTCAGATGGTGTGAGACGGTAAGGAGATTTAGCAATAGGGTTTGCTCCAGTGACAAGATCAATACAGAATTCAACTTGTCGAACAGGTGGGAGTCTGGGCAAATCGTCAGGAAATACTTCGGGAAAGTCTCGAATAATGGGTATGTCTTGAATGGTTCTATTTTCGGGTTCCTTTTCAACAATGTGAGCCAAGAAAGGATAGCATTGTTTCCTTAAGTAGCTACGAGCCTTCATGCAAGGAATGATCTTTAGGCCATGACAAGGTTTGTCTCCAAGGATTTCCAAGATTTCACTTGATGATAGAGGAATACGAATAAGTTTCTTCAAGCACACGATCTCGACATGGTTGCTGGATAGCCAGTCCATACCTACAACTATGTCAAAGCTTCCAAGAGTCATAGGAATAAGGTAGATAAGGAAGGAGTGATCGTTGAGAGTCAAGATACAACCGCGAACAACCGTACGAACATGGGCTAGTTTGCCATCGGCTATTTCAACCGTGTAAGGAGGTTCTAACACACTAGAGCATTTACTAAGCAAAGGTTCTAATTCGGTGGAAACAAAACTCTTGTCGGCACCGGTGTCAAATAAAATTGATGCATACACATTATTGACAAGAAAAGTACCTTTAACGATGGTAGGTTCCTCAAGTGATTTAGTGGTACTAATAACAAAAGCCTGACCACGTGCCCCTTGTGTGTTAGCCAATTTTGGGACAATGGTTCCTGAGATGGTCGGTAGCACCACACTGGTAGCAAGCTCTACCATTTGCAATTGCGAGGACCGTAGTAGGAGTAGCATTAACCACACGGAAAGTAGCCACCAAGTGACCTCCTCTGCCACACTTAGTACATACCATAACCCAGACTAAAAGACTTAAGTAGTAAACATCCATCCCACCGACTGAATACCCATACGATAACCCATGGATGCTCCTGCATCATACCCGTCGGGTTAGAAAAAGACTTGTTCTCGAGTCTTTCATAGCCCAACATCAAAACCCATGGAATCTTGAAGTCCCCGAGGATATGAAGCCCAAGAAGTTTAGGGCCCTTAAAACCTAAATTCTCACTTAATCCCTTTCCCTCAACATTCCAACCACTGTCCATCCTGCGCCCTAGCTTGGCGTTTATTTTCAAAAGAACTTTTGTCGGATACCGATCGTTGAATCTGATGGGCTAAATTCCAAAGTTTGGAAGACGTTTGCACCCGTTTTGAGAATTCTCAGTACATACCTTACATGATAATACGACCCTGAGTACCTGATCCGTCGGCCCACTTCTCGTCTTAACCCGACAAGAGTCCCCCACCTATCCGAAGGGAAACCCGTCAAACATTAGGCCCATCTGAACCATGCGTGAGTCCAGCCCGACCAGCTCCCAAGCTACCAACCCGTGGGTTTTAAAAATTCCAGTGTTATTGAAATTTATCGACCCTACAATGTTACGTACCCACACACGACACCAAACCTTTATTTTGACCTGTACAAACCTAAATAGTACCATTTACGAACCCAACGTGCACCTGTGTTGCCCCCAATCCAAACCCAAAAACCAAACTTGTTGTAGGTCCCTTGGGGCGTGACGGATCTCTAGACTCGCGGTACGACACGATGATAACGTGCGGAATCCATGATCAATGTGCAACGTTTAAAGCAATCAACAACACGGTGTAAATAAACGCTTTGTATTTCCACTCACAAACACTGTTTACAAACTTTCTCAGATATGTTCTTGACTTCTCTCTCTAAGGTCTCTGGTATGTGTTTTTCTCTAAGACTTGTAAACACCTATTTATAGGGAAACACAAATACCCACAGCACCATAGGCGAACTTAACAAGTTTGCTCCTAAAGATGCTTAGGCGAAATCTAAGAACTTATACAGAATTTTATCAACAATTACAAAACATGTCCTAACAGACTCCCCCTTAACTGTTGCTAACAATTCTATCAATTACAAGTTAAAGACTTTAAGACTAAGATATAGAATCTTCAAGCTCATTGTCACCAGAATATGCTCCAACAGACTCCCCCTTGACAACAGCTTCAGAAGATTGTCATCCGTCTTCAATATCATCAAACAAATTGTAGTCTTCGTCTTGTACATTTGCACACTCTCTTTTTCTATCTAGAAGAAAAACTCGAGAGAAGGACCCCTTGCCAACTTCTGTTTGCAAATTTCAGTTTAGGCAAAGAGGATACCAACAAATAATATTTCCACGGAAGCTGGAAAAATAAAATCTTTTTGATTTTTGAAACATAAGAAACACAAAATATTTTTGGATTTTCTCTATACAAACTGAAATGAAAACATACAAAATCACATCTTTTGGGTCGAACATCACGAGTAATAAGATCATATAAGTATATATGATATATCAGTCACACATCTTGGATATAAAAATCCGTATAACATCAAATGGTGTCCTATGACATTCTGCCAAGTCTTGACCAATCAAACAAATATCTTTTAAGATTATCAAACTCTATCTTTTTCAAGACTTTCATATTGCATGTTATGATACGCGATAAACATTCAAAGAAAACAGGATCAGGCTATGACACACAAATTTAGATTGTCAATATTATAAGAGTTGAAACTAAAAGCATCTCATTCCCACTTTCTTGTGAGTTAAGGTATCATTTAAGTATGAAATACGTGTACCCCACTAGTATGCCAAAGAAAAAATAACTTCACTATCTCAAGACATATAAGATTTTACTAAAGATTATCCTAATATCCAGAATGAGGAGACATCACTTAGCACATGAATAGCATAATCCAAATTGGATTGTATAGGAATCAATGAGATTCAGAATCGCATGATTCAATGTCTTGGCTTATATATGTGGAATCATAAGATTCGGGTACGTGGATCCAACTGTTATCTGGATTATGAATTCAATGGAATCAGTAAAGATGATGCATCAATATAATCCAAGGGCGAGTATATGTTCCAACAGATGTTTTCAGAAACATATCTTAGTTCAGCATCACATTGCTTGTTTTTCGGGGCATGGGCAGTGAAGTGAACTGAAAAATTGTGCTAAGGACATAACCCGAAACTGGTATCATAGGAAAATCCTTATTAAAAGCTAATATTCTTTATCTAATAGTATAATTGCAACACACACCTAGGCATAAAATGGGTTCAAATCACAGTTGTACCATATGCAATTATGTTTTCACACTTCTAATGGTTCAAAGACGCTTTTAGCCTATTGACAAGCTAAATTATATGCACACACAACACTATCATTTCCTATTTATGCGGTCTCTGAAGTTTAGATCAAAACATATATAATTCAGATATATTGAATACACACAAATCACTAACCAGTCAATCTAAGGTCATGTGTGAATGAACATCTACCGATGTACTATCATTTCTTCTCATGCTCAAATGATGTCAATTTTAAGATTTTTCAATTTGTTTGGGTTTTCTAAAACTTTTTGAAAGAAAATAAAACTTCCATGAAAACATTTTTCAATCGAATCTCTCGTCGATTTTTGGTGATTGCTCCGACGAATCCGAAACAGAAACTTTAGATTTCCAAACATACTTTTGTTCATTAAGTTATTTTTGCTTAAAATGTGAAGTGTTTGAACATTCTCTGTCATTTGAAAATTGTTTTGAAATTGAAAGCTCTTGATGTTCTAAAAGTTTTCTCAATCTTCTGTTTTTCCTCCGTCTTTGAGGTCTAGAAAGCCTAACCTCGGATTTTGAATTACCCTTCGGTGTATCACGAGGTTTAACCACATTTGGTTTAACGAAAGTCTTACCAGGGGTTCTTACCTTTTCTGGAGTAATGTGTTGGTTACCTTTGGCATTGTGAGGACAATTGATCTTAATGTGACCCACAAGACCACAGTAAAAGCAAGATATCGTCTCACGATATTCTTTCATATAAGGAACCTTCACGCGATAAGATGCACTTGAAGAGGATTCGCCTATATGAACTTTTTTTGGCTTTATTTTCTCTGGAGCTGCAGATTTTGTAACAGGTTTTGATTTAGGCTTTATCTTCTCAAGAAATACATGCCTCTTCTCTTTATTTTTGTATGGAAAATTCACCACAATGTGTCCCATCTCACTGCAATGAAAACATGTACGCTTGTCCTTATAATCACTGACATATGGAACTCTCCTTGAGTCTGAAGAACTTCCAAATGTATACTTTCCAGATGAGTTAGAATCAACACCTTCTTGGTTCTGCTTCACATCCTTTGATTCTTCTTTATTAACCTCTTTCGGTATCCCCTCAACCTTAGCTTCATCAAAATATTCATCATCACTCTCATCATCATACACCATATCTTCACTAGTGACTGGATTCACGTTTTACACAGTCTTAGGATCTAAATCCTCATCTTTTACAATCTCAGGTGCCACAGAATAATTTCCATTGAATGGTGGAGGAACATAACCAATACCACTAGTTCCCTTCCCCTCTTCAGTATTATTATTATTATTATAATATCCCAGTAAGAATGATAAATTTCCAAAGCTTTCTAACTTTCTGTGCAGTCTGATCACCTCTGCTTTAGATTTAGCAAGTTCCTTATCTTTCTCAGCAAGATCAGTATTTCTTTTTATACAATTTCCGCATAAGCCATATCCACATGATATGCCTGCTCTTTTATCTTCAAGGTCAGGGAATTTATGTGTCTCTTCAATGATTCAATCCTTTCAACACACAGATTCTCATTATCCTTTAATTTCTGTATTACCGTGTGCATCGATTTCATATCACAAATGAGTTTGACGTTGGCATCCATAACCCTCATATTTTGTCCTTCAAAGCAACACAGTTAGTACAAAAAAGATTCAGAGTTAGAAACTACCTCGTCTGTTATCTCTGTAGAAGATTCACAAGGAGCCATGAATACGTTATCATCAGCTTCACTCTTTTGTTCAACATTGACAGGCTCTG
Source organism: Smallanthus sonchifolius (assembly GCA_023525975.1). NCBI lineage: Eukaryota > Viridiplantae > Streptophyta > Magnoliopsida > Asterales > Asteraceae > Smallanthus > Smallanthus sonchifolius. Next base: position 21,075,316 of record CM042033.1, read on the forward strand.
CATCAATTTCTTATTCACTCTGATCAACTTCAACTGTCTGGAAGCACTCTTCAGTCATCCCATCACTCTCTGTAGACTGAGTGCTTTCACCAGATTGAACACTCTCACTATCACTTAAAACCGTAGAAGAATCACTTTCAGTATCACTCTGCTTCTCTAATTATTCTTTGATCAAGGTCACGAATGCTTGAGTAGTAGCTTCACCCTTTTTCTTCAAAGCTTCCAATATATCTCTTGAAAGTGGACACTTCCCGAGACTATGAACGATTTCTTTTGGTAAAGACATTTGTAAAGTTGCACGCGTCTTCATTTCTCGATCATACTTCTGCTTTGTACTTTAGTAAGAGCTGTCAATGGTTTAGGAGCATCATTATATCCCATAAACTGATTAAGTAGGATGCTTATATCCTTCCAAGATGGGTATCCAAAAACTTTCATCAGTGTCTGACACGAACTGATCGAACCGGACTTTCCAGCTAGAGTAATCTGATATACACAAAAGCCTCGGTGACATAGTTCCAATCTCATTATCATCACAAGAATTTGACATTTTGAAAATTTTGTGAAATATCCAAAAAAAATTTCCCTCCAAAAATCTAATTTTCGGTGAACGAAAATTCCAAAATTACTGTCTTCTAAAAAACAGCTCGAAACACTCATAGAAAATCCCCTTTTTTATTTTTTTTTATCCTTAAGCAAACTTAGTAAGTTCGCCTGATTAAATTCGCCTGAAACTGTCTGAGCGAACTTGATAAATTCGCCTGAACTATACTGAGCGAACTTGGTAAGTTCGCCTGTAACTGAATGCTAAGTTCGCCTGCAATAGCTGAAACAAGAACTTAACCATCTTCACGAATCAAAATTTCTGATGTATATGATCAAATTGGACAAATCTGAATCGTAGTAATGTGTAGGAACTGATTAGTAACACTTCTATCAGATTAAAATCTTCAAACGAATCCAAAATCAATTCAAAATTGATAAAAATTTCTCCATTTTTGTCAAGAACACGAAAAAGATGAAAAACTCTTCAAACTCTCTGAAATTTGATGTTGATTGTACACGAAAACACCACGAATCTGCTGCTAATCAAGAGCAAAAGCTCTGATAGCAATTGTAGGTCCCTTGGGGCGTGACGGAACTCTAGACTCGTGGTACGACACGGTAATAACGTGCGGAATCTGTCACACCCTCGCCAAGGCGGAAACGCGAGGCGCGACGTAACATGGTTTCCAAAGCATATGATTACCGCAAACACATACATGATAAATGGATACATAGACAAGTTTAAAGTTTTACATTCCAAAATGTAAATTGAGTTTACAAAAAGTGAAGATTTCGCAAATATGACTCCATTACAATGAGTTATACAAGAGAAATCCCCCAAAAGTTGTATCCATCGTACATGCATGCAATCTACATTGTTAACCTTGCGATCACGTTCAATTTCTTGAAAAACATACTTAAAATAGTCAACACTAGGTTGGTGAGTTCACAGGTTTAATCAAATAGTTCTTTGTAAAATTCAATTGTTCGAAACAGTTTCAGGTGCATGTGATAAACAGAATAAGAATTGTTGACCCATTTGTAAACTAGCTAGGAATACAAATAATATGTTCATACATGAGGCGTAACCAAACCATGACAATTGTACACGCCCCTAATTTCGTTATCCGGTTCTATGCGGCCATAAATCCTCCAGATTGTGGTTAGCGTGACTAACCATGACCGGGAGACGTCACTCTCCATAGTACTATTCATAGGACCCTAGGCTACAGTTAATGGTTACTACATTGTTCCAGGGGACTTTAGCGGCCTCACTTGTTGTTCTCATCTCATGTAAACATAAAAGTCGTACCTTATTCTCTTGTTATCCCATAAAATAGTTGTAAGTATGTTCTTCCCCCAAATATTGAAAAACAGTAAAAAGGGGCCGTGAAACTCACCTTGTTTTTGTGTATGTTTGTAATGATACTTGTTGTAGTCAAACTTGACTATTCGTACCCTAAATACCAAAGGGTAAATTGTGTTAAGACCGAACGTCTCATATTGCAAATTGTTCACCGACTTTGTAAATCTGGTTGTTTTTGTTTAAAATATCCTCTTAGTGGTTCAACACTTGTTTCGTTATAAAAACAGTTCCAAGTTACTGCCCAAAAGGGGACTGACACAGGTATCGAAACTACCTAGTTTCGATTGGGCAATTGAGTATCGAAACTTCCTAGTTTCGATTGAGTAGTTGGGTATCGAAACTACCTAGTTTCGATTGAGTATGACAGTTGTTGAAACTTCCTAGTTTCGATTGACAAGAAGGATATCGAAACTACCTACTTTCGATTGAACAACTAGTATCGAAACTCCTAGTTTCGATTGAGTAAACATGTATCGAAACTCCTAGTTTCGATTGAGTAACAGGTATCGAAACTCCTAGTTTCGATTGGGTAAACCGGTATCGAAACTATAGTTTCGATTACTGGACTTCTGTATTGACAGAATCAGTCCTGCATATTTTTATGTTTTAATCTTGAATTTGACACACTTTTCTTGTTATCTTACTTGCGTTTGAATATTTTGTATGTTTAGCTACGGTTTTAAAGAAAATATTGTAGATAGTATTGAGTTTTTACCTTAAAACAGAGAATGATGGTATTGAGAGAAACAGAGAATGATCTTGAGTTCCTTAGCTTGAGTCTTGAGAAAAACACTTGGAATTCTTCTTAAAACACCGAATTTTTGATGGATTTTGCCTTAAAACTGGACTTCGAATTGAAGAGAATTGGAATGTTTGCCGTATGAAAATGAGAAATATGAAAAAGAATTGTGATAAAGATGATTGAGGTGGTATGGGTTTTAAAATAGTCAATTAGGAAGTATGGTAAAATGGGACGTGAGAATGGGGGGGGGTGGTCTTCTCTGGCTTCGGCCGAAAAGTCAAGAAAAGTGGTTTAGGGGTTGATAAATCAAATGATTAGGTTTTAAGTGTTAATTTATTAATGGTATTAATATCAATTAGGGCTTTAAAGGGGTAATTTAATTCGGTTTAGATTCTTCAAGGTATTGTAAATTTAGCAAGTTTGTGGCTCGTTAATGAAAAATATTTAAATCTTAGATTGTATAATTCGTTGAGGTGATTATTCGTAGGTATAAATATCCAAAGGTGACGATACGTGGTAACGTCTTCGAAAGGGTTCGTTATTTTACTTTTACTTATACCGTATGTTTTAGTCTAAAAATAAATTATAGTTCAACGTAACTTTTGTGTAATATATATGTATATATATTTTCCTGGTTATTTAATTTAATCACTAACGTTCGTATTGGTCGGTTTATATGACACGTGAACCGGTAACTCCTAGAATTACCAAAATGTGAAATGAGACGATGTTCGGTTTTTGTTAGACCTTAATGTCCTTGTTTGTGAAATTAATTAAATCACAAAAATAATTATAATGTAAACTTGTTTAATACATGTACGGATATTGACCTGAAATGTCGGGTGTCACATTCTCCCCATGTTAAAAGAATTTCGTCCCGAAATTCAATTCGTGTCTTCTTGAATTGGTGTATCCTTAAACAAGGAGGGGTATTTCGTCTTCATTTGATCTTCTCGTTCCCATGTATACTCAGGACCACGTTTTGAGTTCCAACGTACTTTAACCAGTTTGATTCGACTACGTCTCAGCTTTTGAACTTTCCAATCTGAAATCTCAATCGGTTCCTCGATGAAATGCAACCTGTCGTCTATGTGAATCTCATCAGGTGGTATAATTAACGTCTCGTCTGATAAACACTTCTTGAGATTTGATACATGAAACGTATCATGTACGTTGCTTAGTTCTTGTGGTAGTTTGAGTTTGTAAGCTACAGGGCCAACTCTAGCCAGTATTTCAAAAGGTCCAATGTATCTAGGGTTGAGCTTACCACGGTTACCAAACCTTGCAACGCCTTTCCATGGTCAGACTTTTAACATTACTCGGTCACCAATTTGAAATTCTAATGGTTTCCGTCTGTTATCAGCATAGCTCTTCTGTCTGTCTCGGGCCGCTTTCAGACGGTCCTTAATTTTGAAGATCATATCAGTGGTTTCCTGGACAATCTCAGGGCCTGTCAAATGTTTTTCACCAACTTCTGCCCAACATAACGGTGAGCGGCATTTACGACCATATAAAGCTTCAAACAGAGCTGCCTTAATGCTCTTGGGGTAGCTGTTATTATAGGAAAACTCCGCCAACGGTAAATGAGTATCCCAATTTCCTCCGAAATCAATTACACACGCACGGAGCATATCTTCTAATGTTTGGATAGTCCTTTCACTTTGACCGTCCGTTTGTGGATAGTAGGCGGTGCTCATGTCTAGGCGCGTGCCTAAGGCTTCTTGTAATGATTTCCAGATTCTAGACACGAATCTGTTGTCTCTATCAGAGATAATAGAAATTGGCACTCCATGCCTAGCCACAATTTCCTTGATATAAAGCTTTGCAAGTTTCTCGGTTTTATCCGTCTCTTTGATAGGTAGAAAATGAGCTGATTTTGTCAGACGATCGACAAATACCCATATTGTGTCATAACCGCTGGACGTCCTGGGTAACTTCGTGATGAAATCCATAGAAATCTGTTCCCATTTCCATTGAGGTATCTCAGGTTGTTGTAACAATCCCGACGGTTTCTGATGTTCTGCCTTTACCTTTGAACATGTCAGGCATTTACCGACATATGTGGCAATATCTCCTTTCATATTGGGCCACCAATAAAATTCTTTTAGATCCTTATACATCTTATCTGAACCCTGGTGAATGGAGTATCTGGACTTGTGGGCTTCGTCCATAACCAACTCCCATAAGTTACCGTTACTCGGCACCCAGATTCTATTCATGAAGTATAAAATGTCATCTGACTTTGGTTCCAACTGTCTGATCATTCCTCGTAAAGCTTCATTATGAATGTTTTCTTCTTTGATTGCCTCTTGTTGTGCCATCCGGATTTGAATCGTGAGACTCGTATGAATTGTCAATCCTAGGGCATGAACACGAAGAGTTTTAACCCGTTCCTTACGACTCAAGGCATCTGCTACGACGTTTGCCTTACCCGGGTGATACTTGATATCACAGTCGTAATCATTCAGTAGCTCTACCCAACGACGTTGTCTCATGTTGAGTTCCTCTTGATCGAAGATATGTTGAAGACTCTTGTGATCAGTAAAGATAGTGTATCTTGTACCATAAAGATAATGTCTCCAAATCTTGAGTGCAAACACAACTGCGCCCAACTCCAAGTCATGGGTCGTATAATTCTTTTCGTTCACTTTTAGTTGTCGTGAGGCATAAGCGATGACTTTGTCTTTTTGCATTAACACACAACCAAGTCCTTGGTGTGATGCATCGCAGTATACGACAAAGTTGTTGATTCCTTCAGGAAGGGATAAGATCGGTGCACTACACAGCTTCTGCTTCAGTAATTGAAAAGCTAACTCTTTCTTGTCACTCCAATCAAACTTCTTTTCTTTCTGGGTTAATGTGGTTAAAGGCAGGGCTATTTTTGAAAAATTCTCGATGAATCGCCTGTAATAGCCTGCCAAACCCAGAAATTGACGCACCTCAGTCGGAGTTCTTGGTGCTTCCCAGTTTTTGATAGCTTCAATCTTGGATGGGTCTACGTGAATACCATTCTTATTGATGACGTGTCCGAGAAAGTGAACCTCTCGGATCCAAAACTCACACTTAGAGAATTTAGCATAAAGCTTCTCCTTCCTGAGTAGTTCTAAGATTAATTTCAGATGATGTTCATGATCCTCCTTGGTTCGTGAATATATTAATATATCATCAATAAATACTATCACGAATTTATCCAAGTATGGCTTGCACACGCGGTTCATGAGATCCATGAAAACAGCTGGTGCGTTCGTCAAACCAAATGGCATAACTAGGAACTCGTAGTGACCGTAACGAGTCCTAAAAGCCGTTTTTGGTATATCTTCTTCCTGAATTTTCAGTTGATGATACCCTGATCGTAGATCAATTTTAGAATAGAAGCTGGAACCTTGAAGTTGATCAAACAAATAATCTATTCGAGGAAGAGGATACCGGTTTTTGATTGTCAGCTTGCTTAATTCTCGGTAATCAATACACATCCTAAAGGTTCCATCCTTTTTCTTTACGAACAAGACCGGAGCTCCCCAGGGTGAGAAACTCGGTCTTATGAAACCTTTATCAAGCAATTCTTGCAGTTGATTCGATAATTCCTGCATCTCAGAAGGTGCTAGTCGATACGGTGATCGCGCAACCGGTGCGGCTCCTGGTACCAAGTTGATTCGGAATTCGACTTGCCTCGGTGGGGGTAATCCAGGTAAGTCTTCAGGAAAAACTTCGGGGTAATCTTTAACGATTGGTATGTCTTCAAGTCGACGTTCCTCGGGTTTCTTCTCGACGACGTGAGCCAGGAATACGCAATAACCTTTACGTAGGTACTTACGAGCTTTCATGCAGTTTATCATCCTCAATGTCACTCCACTCTTGTCACCTTGAACCGAAAGAATTTCTCCGTTCGGGAGAGGAATATGAACAATCTTCTCGAAACAAACAATCTCGGCGTGATTCTTCGACAACCATACCATACCAATAACAACGTCAAAACTTCCCAAGTCAACAGGTAGTATGTCTATACTAAATGTGTGGTTCTTAAAACATAAGGTACAACCCTGAATGACTTCCCAGTTTTAATTAATTTCCCGTTTGCTAATTCAATTGTTTAATTTTGGTCTAGTTTGCTTGGCTTAATACCGAGTCGGGACTTAAAGTCATTTGACACAAAACTCATATCAGCACCCGTATCAAAAAGTATACAGGCATAGTGATTATTTATCGGGAACGTACCAGTGACGATGTTTGGATCTTGTCGTGCGTCACCAGCCCCCATCACAAACGCTCTTCCACGGGCCTGATTGTCGTTTCGGTTCTTCAACTTTGGACAGTCTTTTCTAAAGTGCTTTGGATCTCCACACTCAAAGCATCCCTAATTCATCCTTTCTGCTCCTGGGTTGACCTTTCCTGCTACTTGATTGGTCTTATTAGTGTTCGCATTGTTCCAACAGTTATGGGCTAGATGCCCATGCTTTTTACACTTTCCGCATTGGGTACACCTTCCACTGTGATGATACCCACATTTGTCACACTTCGGTAGTGTTCCAAGATATCCTTTCTGTTCCACGGTGTTGACAGCATAGGCTTTCATAATTTCAGGTCTCTTGTTAGTTTGATTCTTGTTTTGATTACTGGGTTTTCCAAACCATTTCCTCTTTTCCCCAGACCTTCCTTCCTCGGTCTCCTTCTTCTCAAACAAACCATCACGCACAGCATTATCTCTTAGTTTGGAAGCTAGAATTATAGCGCTCTTGGCATCCATAGGGTTCGATGAAGTTACCAGGCTTCGGATTTGAGGAGCAAGACCCCACAAATATCTTTCAACTTTCTTGTATACTGGGGTAACCATGTGTGGAACTAAACTTGCTAACTCATTGAATCGGTCAGTGTAACCAGCCACATCATCTCCTATCATTTGTAAATTCCACATTTCAGATTCGATCTTTTGCAACTCATTTCGAGGACAGTACTCCTCGATCATCATGGCTTTTAGATCATCCCAAGATAGCTGGTAGGCAGTCTGTCTTCCCAATGTTTTCATCTGAGAATTCCACCAGGTTAATGCTTTGTCAGCAAGTGTGCAAGTGGCATATTTCACCATACAGTCAGCTGTGCATTCACTAATATCAATCACAGATTCCATCTTCTCAATCCACCTCATCAGGCCTACTGCACCCTCGGTGCCATTGAAGTTGCGAGGGTTGCAGGATAGAAAAGACTTATAAGTGCACTTCTTGTTCGAAGCATCTGTAGGGTCACAAGTCAATATTTTAATAATGTTGTTATCTTAGATCGCGACTGTGTTTCAGAGGTGTTTACACATCCTATTACCTCTAGAACCTCCAGTAGTGTCACTGCCTCCTGCACCTCCTCCGCTACCACTACCATTTCCTCCGCCGTTATTCCGATTGGCTTCGTACTGCTCGAAGGCGGCGGCTACATGTTGGGATATGAGTTGCTCAACTTCTGCGGAAATCTTCATGTTGTTTTCACCAGTAGTGTCATGCGGTGTCCTTCTTTTGGGTGCCATGGGTCTGAAGTCGAAATGGGGTTAGTGTGTGACGATATTCAGTGTCTATGATATCCGTACAATAGGATGATAAGTTATGAAATGCATATGCAATGAAAAACGTCTCAGTGAGTCATTTAAATTATAGACTAGGTTCGACTTTTAGACTCCTAGTTCGCTATAATCAATGGCTCTGATACTAATCTGTCACACCCTCGCCAAGGCGGAAACGCGAGGCGCGACATAACATGGTTTCCAAAGCATATGATTACCGCAAACACATACATGATAAATGGATACATAGACAAGTTTAAAGTTTTACATTCCAAAATGTAAATTGACTTTACAAAAAGTGAAGATTTTGCAAATATGACTCCATTACAATGAGTTATACAAGAGAAATCCCCCAAAAGTTGTATCCATCGTACATGCATGCAATCTACATTGTTAACCTTGCGATCACGTTCAATTTCCTGAAAAACATACTTAAAATTGTCAACACTAGGTTGGTGAGTTCATAGGTTTAATCAAATAGTTCTTTGTAAAATTCAATTGTTCATAAACAGTTTCAGGTGCATGTGATAAACAGAATAAGAATTGTTGACCAATTTGTAAACTAGCTAGGAATACAAATAATATGTTCATACATGAGGCGTAACCAAACCATGACAATTGTACACGCCCCTAATTTCGTTATCCGGTTCTATGCGGCCATAAATCCTCCAGATTGTGGTTAGCGCGACTAACCATGACCGGGAGACGTCACTCTCCATAGTACTATTCATAGGACCCTAGGCTACAGTTAATGGTTACTACATTGTTCCAGGGGACTTTAGCGGCCTCACTTGTTGTTCTCATCTCATGTAAACATAAAAGTCGTGCCTTATTCTCTTGTTATCCCATAAAATAGTTGTAAGTATGTTCTTCCCCCAAATATTGAAAAACAATAAAAAGGGGCCGTGAAACTCACCTTGTTTTTGTGTATGTTTGTAATGATACTTGTTGTAGTCAAACTTGACTATCCGTACCCTAAATACCAAAGGGTAAATTGTGTTAAGACCGAACGTCTCATATTGCAAATTGTTCACCGACTTTGTAAATCTGGTTGTTTTTGTTTAAAATATCCTCTTAGTGGTTCAACACTTGTTTCGTTATAAAAACAGTTCCAAGTTACTGCCTAAAAGGGGACTGACACAGATATCGAAACTACCTAGTTTCGATTGGGCAATTGAGTATCGAAACTTCCTAGTTTCGATTAAGTAGTTGGGTATCGAAACTACCTAGTTTCGATTGAGTATCACAGTTGTCGAAACTTCCTAGTTTCGATTGACAAGAAGGATATCAAAACTTCCTACTTTCGATTGAACAACTACTATCGAAACTCCTAGTTTCGATTGAGTAAACATGTATCGAAACTCCTAGTTTCGATTGAGTAACAGGTATCGAAACTCCTAGTTTCGATTGGGTAAACTGGTATCGAAACTATAGTTTCGATTACTGGACTTCTGTTTTGACAGAATCAGTCCTGCATATTTTTATGTTTTAATCTTGAATTTGACACACTTTTCTTGTTATCTTACTTGCGTTTGAATATTTTGTATGTTTAGCTACGGTTTTAAAGAAAATATTGTAGATAGTATTGAGTTTTTACCTTAAAACAGAGAATGATGGTATTAAGAGAAACAGAGAATGATCTTGAGTTCCTTAGCTTGATTCTTGAGAAAAACACTTGGAATTCTTCTTAAAACACCGAATTTTTTATGGATTTTGCCTTAAAACTGGATTTCGAATTGAAGAGAATTGGAATGTTTGCCGTATGAAAATGAGAAATATGAAAAAGAATTGTGATAAAGATGATTGAGGTGGTATGGGTTTTAAAATAGTCAATTAGGAAGTATGGTAAAATGGGACGTGAGAATGGGGGGGGGTGGTCTTCTCTGGCTTCGGCCGAAAAGTCAAGTAAAGTGGTTTGGGGGTTGATAAATCAAATGATTAGGTTTTAAGTGTTAATTTATTAATGGTATTTATATCAATTAGGGCTTTAAAGGGGTAATTTAATTCGGTTTAGATTCTTCACGGTATTGTAAATTTAGCAAGTTTATGGCTCGTTAATGAAAAATATTTAAATCTTAGATTGTATAATTCGTTGAGTTGATTATTCGTAGGTATAAATACCTAAAGGTGACGATACGTGGTAACGTCTTCGAAAGGGTTCGTTATTTTACTTTTACTTATACCGTATGTTTTAGTCTAAAAATAAATTATAGTTCAACGTAACTTTTGTGTAATATATATGTATATATATTTTCCTGGTTATTTAATTTAATCACTAACGTTCGTATTGGTCGGTTTATATGACACGTGAACCGGTAACTCCTAGAATTACCAAAATGTGAAATGAGACGATGTTTGGTTTTTGTTAGACCTTAATGTCCTTGTTTGTGAAATTAATTAAATCACAAAAATAATTATAATGTAAACTTGTTTAATACATGTACGGATATTGACCTGAAATGTCGGGTGTCACAGAATCCATGATTAACGTGCAACGTGTAAAGCAATCAACAACACAGTGTAAATAAACGCTTTGTATTTCCACTCACAAACACTGTTTACAAACTCTCTCAGATATGTTCTTGACTTCTCTCTCTAAGGTCTCTGGTTTGTGTTTTTCTCTAAGACTTGTAAACACCGATTTTTAGGGAAACACAAATACCCACAGCACCATAGGCGAACTTAACAAGTTTGCTCCTAAAGATGTTTAGGCGAACTTGAACTTGTTAAGTTCACCTATCTAAGAACTTATACAGAATTTTATCAACAGTTACAAAACATGTCCTAACACTTGTCTTGAATTATATCGATATCCTTAAATAGCCAATAAGAACAATGTTGATTCCGGTTGGAATAACACCCAAAACCCCGGCGATTACTTTCGAGCCACAGTATGAAACCTTAACCTTGGGATTCAACCATTCCCATTACACCCGACACCCGACTGATATCAGATGGTAATGACCATCTCGGTGGAATACACCCCTTTACCTTAACAACAAATGATCTCTTTTTATAGAAGTGCACAAGAGGAGAAGGAGCATCGATTACCAAGTATTCTGGCTCCTGACCCGTCGCCGTAATCGCAAGCTTTGACCGCTACCAACATTGACAGAACAAACCGCAACGGACAAAAAACACCAACGCTTTTGCCACCATGCACTCTACAGCCTAACTAAATCCATTGAGGGGTTCCACATCTCCCTCTTGTGTAGCTTCGTTCGGGGGATTTTCACCCATTTTTGCATCTTTCCTCAAAAACCCTAACTCCCTGTTGTGAGAGAGTTTTATGAAACCAAAGAATAAATGTCTGGTTTTAGAAGGATCCATTATAGGGGAGAGACGAAAAGACATGTAGTGCATCTATTTAACTTCACTGGGTTCCTTTTGACCCGTGCCTGGCCAGTACCAACACACGGGTACCCACTTTGCGCTTGGCCCATAACGCCTAATCAAACCTTCTATCATACATGGCCCACTGTTTGGGAGCCTAACAAAATTCAGCTTACTTTTGGTGACACGAAAAAGGTTGTGTTTACAGCCCGCACCCTTGGGTAACTAACAGCCCAACTTAACCCTTTTCTCTTTTGTCTATCCACTTTCCTCAAGCCCAAAGTGATTATTACTTTTCCCTGGGTTGAAATCTATGGGCCTAATTTTATCATGCAATTCTTGGACATATCACTGACCCGGATCATGGCCCATTATGCCGCTTGCTATACCCTGACTCCTCCCAGACCCAGTTGTTCTATGACCATGCACCCGAAATTTCACACGATGGCTAATATACTTAAACAATGTCCTTGTTCAAGGATTCGGTGACCCATAAACGATCTCCACTAAACTCCCCTTCATTCCTATGTTCATCAAACACAGGTTTTTCGTCTGACACACCCTTTGGATAGATTGTTTCAAAGAACCGATGTGGGTGATAGCTAAATGGCTGATGCTCTTCGTCGCCACTTTTGTCCTAGACGATGGTGCTTGTGACGTTTAGGATTTTCAGTCGCGCGCTTGTAATATATTTATCGTGTAATCATTCTCTATTTGAATAAAAATGCAAGCGTTTTCTTTTATTTAGTTTTATACAAATAGGTATTTTTATTTTACAGATTTAAAATAATTAAAATTTTATAACTTTTAAAACTTATATAAAATTTAATATAAAAATCTAAATTTAAAAGTTTCATATTTAAAATAACCTACTTAAATAAGATAACTAACTTTTACAAAAAATTATTTATAACAATAATAATATAAGTTTATAAAATATATTTGAAAGTTAAAAGAAATTAAACTAATTATTTTTATAAAAGTTAAGGGGTTGTTTTAAAACTTTTCAAACTAGAAGGTTTTAAGCTAAAATCAGTTGAGGGACTAGTTCTGTACAAATCAAACTACAAGGACTCATCCTTAATTATCTCAGGGGCCGAATTAAATCAAAACCAAACTACAAGGACCAAATCTGCCAATTTCCAAATCGACTTTCCGGTCACCATGTTCCTTGGTCCGACGGGTAAAGTGTTTTTCCTGCGAACACCCCGACAGGGCTGTTCCCTGCACCTAGACAGCCGCTACAGGCATCCCTGAACTCGTCTTCCCCATGCGAACAAAAGGCCCCGACCAATTGGTCTCCCCAACATACTAATCGCCTGATCTTGTTGGTGGCCGACAACCCACGCCTCGAATTCGAGCCCGACAGTCAACCTCCACACTTATTTAATAGCTCGTTAGCTTCGTCTCGTCCAGACGAGTGTCGGGACATGCCCAATTGCACGCTTTGTCGAACTCGGCTATAAATAGCCATAGTCGGACCTGCTCGAGCTCGCTACCCCTCTTCCACCCAATTTCACTCCAAATTGTAGGCACCATTATAGTCGGCATCTCTGTGTGAAGCTGTGACCAAGGTGGTAGAGACTAATCCCATCCAGAAGCTCAATTCTCATTCTGGACATTTTTGGATTTAAGACTCTGCCGTCCAGCCCCTTTGCGACCACGTAAGAATCCTCAACTTCGTTTCCTTACCTTCTGTTATCTTAAGGCAAGCTGAACCAATCGAAGTCACGACTCCAAACCATCGATTACCGGACAAACTATTGTTCTGAAAAATTACTGTTTTATTTTCTAAAGTCTGGGCCATCGAAACTACTTAGTTTCGATTGAGTAAATGGTCAATGGAAACTAGTAGTTTCGATAGATGGTAGTTTCGACAGCCTGTGTATCACCTATAAATGATCAATCGAAACAAGTAGTTTCGATAGATGGTAGTTTCGACAGCCTGTGTATCACTTATAAATGATCAATCGAAACTAGTAGTTTCGATAGATAGTAGTTTCGATAGATAGTAGTTTCGATTGAACACAGTTTCGATACCTGTCAAAACTATAAACAGTTTCGATCAAATCAGTAATTTCAAGCAAATCTGGACCAACTTTTATGCAAATAACACTAAGAAATGTTATTATAAACCTATACACAATTAAATACTAATACGCACATGTAAACATACAATAATACCCATTTATCTACATAGGGTTTCAACGTGCTTAGACTTCAACATCTTTATCACCTACACGCGTGGAAGAAAAAAAATACCCACTTGCAAGGTGAGTTACATAGCCCCTATTTTACATTTTTACGCATTTTGGGGTGAAACATTATACATGCTACTCACTTTGTTTATACGTGTTATACAAGTGGACTATATGCTTATTATCTTGGGTGTACATACATTTACTTTAAACACAAGAAAACCAACAGTAATATTAATAGATCTATTGTGCCTGACCAGCCCACCCGGTTAGGGTGTTTATTACTGCATACTCGGATATAGCCGCGTGTTATATTCAAACATACCGGATATAGTGGATAACTATATTCAAACATTACTGGACTTAGCTGTTGTGCTCTGTTCGCGTCAAACAAGGTTTGAATTGTGATTAGATAAATGATACACCATATATATACTATGTTTAACAAGATAAACAATGAGTTGCAAAACGTTTTATCTACTACTTATCGGAACTATAAAAACCTATGTACTCACCAACTTTTTAGTTGACACTTGATTTAAATAATGTTTCTTGTTTGGATATGTGATTGCTTGCTGAGAATTTCTCCACTTAAGAACTATGGACCTAGTTAAAAAAAAAATCAATGTTTTGAACTAGACTAGGTTATTTGAAATGTATTGTATTTGGATCTTTGTTGTATTCAAATTTATTTAATGAATTATGCAACTTTTTAGTTATCATGTGCTTTTGAACAATCATTCCATTGTCCGCCTCGATGATTCCGCCATCGGTCAGGGTGTGACAGATTGGTATCAGAGCCATGGTTATAGGGAATTAGGTTATTAGACACAATGACCTAGACTATAACCCTAGGACTCCCTTTTTATGTGTTATGTGCTAAATGATTAATTGTTATGTGAATTATTTGTAGTTAGGAATTATTTGAATTTTCCCAAGTTTGGTACATGAGACTTATACACATACATACAAGGCTTAAATACATGATACATACTTTATATACACATTTGACAAACAAACTTATGAAAACAAATACACTACTCATCCTTATCCATACTCTTTCCTAATCCATATTAATTGCAACATTCCAACACATTTTATACTCATAGACTCTCAAGTCTATTAAAATCTTGAAAATCTCGTCAACGACTTAATTTCTTGAAACCAGTAAAGGACACGTGCAATCTGGAAGGGTGACACCTGTACATTGGGTTTTCTGTCTAGAAAAGCATTTCGTATAAATCCAAATAAACGGACCCGTATGCTTTCCTAGGAATTCCTGAAGTGAGTGTTTACCTATAGGCTAAAGCATGTCTCCTTGAAAGTTTTGAGACATTATTTAACGTTGATAAGTCAATGTATTCGCAAGGATACGATCCTAACTTAAACTCAAAGTTTGGTGACATTATAGCAAGATAGGAAGAACTAGACGAACATGCAAAGCAAATCATTATTACGGGTGCACACGTAATAACGATTTGTAGTGCATGCAAGTCCCGGCAATTCCTATTACGCGAATAATGATCTATAACATCGTGTTCTATCCGGAATAGATGGCTTAGTTTCCCCCATCAACTTTGAATAAATACACATGCACTGGCACGCGTCATGATGAATCCCGCTTTTCTGCTTACATTATTTCCCACTATAACTCATATATATCCATCTTATCTAAAATATCATTGTCTTTTCTTATGGTGTTAGAATGCCTCCTCGACGTGCAAACTCTAGCACTTCCAACCCGGATCTTACAACTCTTCTTGCTCAGCTGGTAGGGCAAATGACCCAAGCCAATAAAAATAGTGACGAATCTCACAACATCCAAGGAAACGGTGGTACCAACCCGCCCCAATGCACGTTTAAGCACTTTAACTCGTGCAATCCTACAAATTTTTTCGGGACTGAAGGTGCTACCGGCCTACTACAATGGTTTGAAAGCATGGAAAGCACATTCCTAAACAGTGACTGTCCCGATAATCTTCGGGTTCGCTATGCTACCAGTGTACTTCAAAAGAGAGCCCTCACCTGGTGGAACGGTGAGAAACGTACTCGTGGTGTTGAGGTTGCTACATCATGGGATGATCTGAAGAAAGCCATGACTGATGAATTCTGTCCTCGAAATGAAATAAGGAAGCTCGAGACTGAGTTTTGGGATCTTGCCCAAGACAGCGGGGATAATCTGGCTTACACCACCCGGTTTCAAGAGCTAAGTCTGTTGGTGCCTTATATGATCACTCCCCTTGCTCGGGGAATTGAAAAACACATAGGCGGGCTGCTTATGCAAATTCAAGATGCTGTGTTAGGAAGCAATCCTCCTACACTTGAAGCTGCTATCCGTCTATCCGCTACACTATCCGACAACCATGTCAAGGCTGGAACCTTATCAAGAAAGGGTTCCAAGAAGGTTGTTTCTACTCTTGCGGCCGTCAAAGATGTAAAACCTGAGTCTTCTAACCGCAACAAGAAACGAAAGGGTCGAAACTTCGCAGCCGTAACTCCCGCTGTACCTGCTATTCAAGCGGCCCTTTGGGTCAAAACCTGAAACCTTATCTGGGCCCGAATCCCCAATGCCAGACCTGCAAGTACCATCATCCTGCCAACTTACCATGCCGATTGTGTTCAAGCTGCGGACGATATGGACACATGGTCACTACTTGCCGTACCCGTCCTCCCGTCCATCAAACTGCTCCAGCCAACCGCCCAATCTATCCGGCACCTCTCAATGGTCGGGCATGTTACGAATGTGGAGATCCAAACCATTTCCGTGACCGATGCCCAAAGCTTCATCGTCAAGGTGGTCCTCAAGGACGAGCGTTTAATATAAACGCTAATGAGGTACAAGCAAACAACGACGTGATAAATGGTACGTTTCTCGTAAACAGTCATTATGCATCCATTTTATTTGATACCGGTGCCGATAGGAGTTTTGTGTCTCTTACCTTTGAATCTCGACTTGCTAATCAAAGAACGAAACTTGACAATTCTTATTCTGTGGAGATAGCAAACGGAAAATCTATTACTATAAATTCTGTTATCCGCAACTGCAATCTCGAGCTTAATGATCTTGTGTTCTCTGTTGATCTCCTTCCAATGCAATTGGGAAGCTTCGATGTTATAATTGGCATGGATTGGTTATCCAAGCACCATGCCGAGGTTATTTGCTACGAAAAGTGCATTCGTATACCTCTCCCTTCGGGCGACACGTTAGTTATTTTCGGTGAAAAACCATGTCGTGGTCTTCAACTCATGTCTTGCACATTGGCACAAAAGTACCTACGGAAAAAGTACATTGCCTTCTTGGCCCACATAGTTGACACGAAAGACAAAGGTAAGAAACTGCAAGATATTCCGATCATTCGAGACTTTCCCGAGGTATTCCCCGAGGATTTACCCGGCCTCCCTCCTCCTAGACAAGTAAAGTTTCGTATTGACCTTGTTCCCGGAGCAACTCCTGTGGCAAAAGCTCCCTATCGTCTTGCACCTTCCGAGATGCAAGAGCTCGCAAGTCAATTACAAGAACTCTCATCCAAAGGATTCATCCGACCAAGCCATTCACCTTGGGGTGCTCCCGTGCTGTTCGTAAAGAAAAAGGATGGATCGTTTCAAATGTGCATCGATTATCGTGAACTCAACAAGCTTACAATCAAGAACCGTTATCCTTTACCCCTTATCGATGATCTTTTCGATCAACTTCAAGGTTCAACATGTTTCTCCAAGATTGACCTTCATTCCGGATACCATCAACTTCGTGTTCTCGATGAAGACATTCCGAAGACTGCCTTTCGGACTAGATATGGTCACTACGAGTTCATGGTCATGCCTTTTGGCTTGACAAATGCACCTGCGGTTTTCATGGATCTCATGAACCGTGTATGCAAACCTTATTTGGACAAGTTCGTGATCGTTTTCATTGACGACATTCTCATCTATTCTAAAACGAAAGCGGAGCATGAACGACATCTTCGTTTGATTTTGGAGCTCTTGAAGAAGGAACAACTATACGCCAAGTTCTCCAAGTGTGAATTCTGGCTAAAGGAGGTTCAATATTTGGGACACATAGTCAACGATAAAGGGATTCTTGTGGACCCAGCAAAAATCGAAGCGGTAAAGAATTGGAGTACTCCTAAGACTCCTACCGAGATTCGTTCCTTCCTTGGACTAGCGGGTTACTATCGTCGCTTCATCTCAAATTTCTCCAAGATTGCGGTTCCGCTCACTGCCTTGACTCATAAAGGTAAATCTTACGAGTGGGGACCCAAGCAAGAGGAAGCTTTTCAAACTCTCAAGCACAAGCTCTGCAATGCTCCTGTTCTAACCCTTCCTAGTGGTAATGACGACTTTGTCGTTTATTGTGATGCATCCAACCAAGGTCTTGGTTGTGTTCTAATGCAACGTGGCCAAGTAATTGCATACGCATCACGTCAGCTCAAAATCCATGAGAAGAACTATACGACCCATGATCTCGAGCTTAGTGCTATCGTTTTCGCCTTGAAAATTTGGAGACATTATCTTTATGGCACCAAATGCGTGGTTTTCACCGACCACAAAAGTCTCCAACATATTTTCAATCAAAAAGAGCATAATATGAGGCAACGACGATGGGTTGAACTTCTTAACGACTACGACTGCGAGATTCGCTACCACCCTGGCAAGGCAAATGTTGTAGCCGACGCCTTGAGTCGTAAAGAACGTATCATGCTTCATAGTGTTTGTATTCATAATGATATCCAAGCCCGTATTCTTCAAGCACAACACACCTCGGTTACCGAGGGAAACATCTATCAAGAGATGGCATGTGGTATAGAACTCTTACTAGAAACCAAAGACAACGGCTTATTGTATTACTTGGACCGTATCTGGGTTCCCGATCGCGACGACCTTCGTATATTTTTGATGAACGAGTCCCACAAAACTCGATATTCGGTACATCCCGGGACTGATAAGGTGTACATGGGTCTTCGTCAACAATATTGGTGGCCCGGCATGAAAAAGGATATTGCCCTCTTTGTGGCAAAATGCTTAACTTGTTCTAAGGTGAAGGCCGAACACCAAAAGCCTTCCGGACTCCTCGAACAACCAGAAATTCCCATGTGAAAGTGGGAGAACCTCGCTATGGACTTCATCACTAAACTCCCACGCACTTCTAGTGGGCACGATAGTATCTGGGTTATTATCGACTGACTTACAAAGTCTGCTCATTTCTTGCCTATTCGTGAGGACTATCGAATCGAGAAATTAGCCCGGATCTATATTGATGAAATTGTGAGTCGTCACGGAATCCCTTTGAACATCATCTCCGATCATGATTCGCGTTTTACTTCCCGATTTTAGCAATCATTACAATCTGCGTTTGGTACTCGTTTGGATTTAAGTACGGCTTACCATCCTCAAACTGATGGACAAACCGAGCGGACAATCCAAACTCTCGAGGATATGCTTAGAGCTTGTGTCATTGACTTTGGTGGCAATTGGGATTCTCACCTACCACTGATTGAATTTTCCTACAACAACAGCTACCACACAAGTATTAACATTGCACCGTTTGAAGCTCTTTATGGACGGAAATGTCGTTCACCGATTTGTTGGAACGAAATTGGTGAAGCACAAATCATCGGTCCCGAGTTTATCCAAGAGACCACCGATAAAATCTCTCTTATCCGTGACAACATTCAAGTAGCAAGGAGTCGGCAAAAGAGCTATGCCGATAAAAGACGAAAACCCTTGGAATTTCAAGTTGGGGATATGGTTCTCCTAAAAGTATCACCTTGGAAAGAAAGGAAAACTTGCACCTCGATATGTGGGTCCATTCAAGATACTCGAAAGGGTAGGAAAAGTGGCCTACAAACTCGATCTTCCTTCAGAACTCAGCAACGTTCATCCGACTTTTCATGTATCTAATTTGAAAAAGTGTCTAGCCGACGAGAATCTCCACATCCCTCTTGATGAAGTGCGCATTGACGAGAAAATGTACTTTGTTGAGAAACCCGTGGAAATCATGGACAGGGAAGTCAAGAAACTCAAGCGTAGCCGCATCCCCAATGTCAAGGTTCGTTGGGAGTCTAAACGTGGACCCTAGTTCACTTGGGAACGTGAAGACCAAATGAGGACCAAGTATCCGCATCTTTTTTCATAGCCTCCGCTAGTTGAATTTCGGGGCGAAATTCCTTTAACTTGGGGAGACTGTGACGTTTCAGATTTTCATTCGCGCGCTTGTAATATATTTATCGTGTAATCATTATCTATTTGAATAAAATGCAAGTGTTTTCTTTTATTTAGTTTTATACAAATAGGTATTTTTATTTTACAAATTTAAAATATTTAAAATTTTATAACTTTTAAAACTTATATAAAATTTTATATAAAAATCTAAATTTAAAAGTTTCATATTTAAAATAACCTACTTAAATAAGATAACTAACTTTTATAAAAAAATTATTTATAACAATAATAATAATATAAGTTTATAAAATATATTTGAAAATTAAAAGAAATTAAACTAATTATTTTTATAAAAGTTAAGGGGTTGTTTTAAAACTTTTCAAAGTAGAAGGTTTTAAGCTAAAATCAGTTGAGGGACTAGTTCTGTACAAATCAAACTACAAGGACTCATCCGTAATTATCTCAGGGGCCGAATTAAATCAAAACCAAACTACAAGGACCAAATCTGCCAATTTCCAAATCGACTTTCCGGTCACCATGTTCCTTGGTCCGACGGGTAAAGCGTTTTTCCGGCGAACACCCCGACAGGGCTGTTCCCTGCACCTAGACAGCCGCTACAGGCATCCCTGAACTCGTCTTCCCCATGTGAACAAAAGGCCCCGACCAATTGGTCTCCCCAACATACGAATCGCCTGATCTTGTTGGTGGCCGAGAACCCACGCCTCGGATTCGAGCCCGACAGTCAACCTCCACACGTATCTAATAGCTCAGCTTCGTCTCGTCCAACCGAGTGTCGGGACGTGCCCAATTGCACGCTTTGTCATAAGAAACGAACTCGGCTATAAATGGCCATAGTCGAACCTGCTCGAGCTCGCTACCCCTCTTCCACCCAATCTCACTCCAAATTGAAGGCACCATTACAGTCGCCATCTCTGTGTGAAGCTGTGACCAAGGTGGTAGAGACTAATCCCATCCAGAAGCTCGATTCTCATTCTGGACATTCTCGGATTTAAGACTCTGCCGTCCAGCCCCTTTGCGACCACGTAAGAATCCTCAACTTCGTTTCCTTACCTTCTGTTATCATAAGGCAAGCTGAACCAATCGAAGTCACGACTCCAAACCATCGATTACCGGACAAACTATTGTTCTGAAAAATTACTGTTTTATTTTCTAAAGTCTGGGCCATCGAAACTACTTAGTTTCGATTGAGTAAATGGTCAATCGAAACTAGTAGTTTCGATAGATGGTAGTTTCGACAGCCTGTGTATCACCTATAAATGATCAATCGAAACTAGTAGTTTCGATAGATGGTAGTTTCGACAGCCTGTGTATCACTTATAAATGATCAATCGAAACTAGTAGTTTCGATAGATAGTAGTTTCGATTGAACACAGTTTCGATACCTGTCAAAACTATAAACAGTTTCGATCAAATCAGTAATTTCAAGTAAATCTGGACCAACTTTTATGCAAATAACACTAAGAAATGTTATTATAAACCTATACACAATTAAATACTAATATGCACATGTAAACATACAATAATACCCATTTATCTACATAGTGTCTCAACGTGCTTAGACTTCAACATCTTTATCACCTACACGCGTGGAAAAAAAAATACCCGCTTGCAAGGTGAGTT
The DNA here is from genome assembly GCA_023525975.1 of Smallanthus sonchifolius. NCBI lineage: Eukaryota > Viridiplantae > Streptophyta > Magnoliopsida > Asterales > Asteraceae > Smallanthus > Smallanthus sonchifolius. The sequence continues at coordinate 21,096,846 of CM042033.1, forward strand.
ACATAGCCCCTATTTTACATTTTTACGCATTTTGGGGTGAAACATTATACATGCTACTCACTTTGTTTATTATACAAGTGGACTATATGCTTATTATCTTGGGTGTACATACATTATTTTAAACACAAGAAAACCAACAGTAATATTAATAGATCTATTGTGTCTGACCAGCCCACCCGGTTAGGGTGTTTATTATTGCATACTCGGATATAGCCGCGTGTTATATTCAAACATACCGGATATAGTGGGTAACTATATTCAAACATTACCGGACTTAGATGTTGTGCTCTGTTCAAACGCGTCAAACAAGGTTTGAATTGTGATTAGATAAATGATACACCATATATATACTATGTTTAACAAGATAAACAATGAGTTGCAAAACGTTTTATCTACTACTTATCGAAACTACAAAAACCTATGTACTCACCAACTTTTTAGTTGACACTTGATTTAAATAATGTTTCAGGTTTGGATTTGTGATTGCTTGCTGAAGATTTCTCCACTTAAGAACTATGGACCTTGTTAAAAAAAAATCAATGTTTTGAACAAGACTAGGTTATTTGAAATGTATTGTATTTGGATCTTTGTTGTATTCAAATTTATTTAATGAATTATGCAACTTTTTAGTTATCATGTGCTTTTGAACAATCATTCCATTGTCCGCCTCGATGATTCCGCCATCGGTCGGGGTGTGACAGTGCTCGACTCAGTTTCCATCTTGCATATCTATTGTTGCAACTCGAGATCGCGGAATCATTGTTGAAGGCGTTTGATCTCTTCTTGCTTTCCAAGGTTACAGAATCACCGCCGGAGTCACTTAACCTTGAGATCCCCTAGGACGGGACCAAGTCCACCACTGCCTAGGTCAACGATTTTATAGATAAAAGTCTGATCTCTTCTACGAGCAAGTGGGTCGTGAATAACTCTGTTATTGCCTCGTCCGGCGAATATACAAAGCAGATGGTTTTCTCTTCCATACAAAGCCATTTGATCACCAAAAGATCTGATACCACTTGATGCACACGCCTTTTGCGTATTCAAATGGCTTCAAGAACAATAACAATAATCAAAGGTTACAATCGATAATTCGAATAGAAATTAGAATGATAGTCGATTTCTATTAATTAATCACTAAAACTGTAACACCAGGCCAACTCCGAGGTCCTCATTTGCCAAAATTGAAACCCTAGGGGTTTGAATTTCTAATTCCTAAATTCAGAGGGTTTCAAATGAAAATTTTGGAAATTGGCAACTTAGTGGACCGCTAAGGATGCCCACACGGTCCGCTACATGCTGGCTAAGGAATTAACCGGGTGTGGACACATGTATGCTGAGTAATGGGCAAAGTTTTTGACCTGTTTCAGCTTGGCGGACCGCCAAGCCTTCTCTCACGGTCCGCGTAGCTGCAATTATGAGAGGCTACCACATATCAGGCTTAGTGGACAGCTAAACCCATCCTTAACGGTCTACCAGCCGCAAAAAGAAGAAAGGTCCAATCAAATTTAGACGTGTAGGGATGAGGCAAGCATAGGCGGTAGCGGAACGCTACGTCCGAACATAAAGGTCCGCTACGGGTGCAGTTCTCCAACTATAAATAGAGCCATCTATGATCCCTTCTGATCCTTAGATATTCAAGTCTCTGATTTTCAAACAATCTCTGGAAATGTCGAAACAATCCAGAATGCTTCTATAACCGAGTAGATAGAATCAAACAGAAATATCATCGACAACCGCCACTAACACACAATGTAACATCAAACACTTGATCTTCATTGATGATTAACTTGCAATTACAGATTGATTGAACACACATACAAAGGCTAACTTCACTATTACAGGATCTGAATTTAAAGAACAAAGTGAACAACTACTTACAAGTTAAAAGACAACTATATATATATACACTGAAGATTTCGATCGAAAACTTCTGACTGAAAGTGTTTTCGACGGAAAACACTTTTCGACCGAAAACACTTTTCGACCGAAAACTACAGAGTTGTACAATTTTAGCCTATCAATTGATTTCTATGGACTACTAGGTTCCAACAATCTCCCCATAGTCCACAGAACATCAATTCTTCACTTGTTGTCTTTCTTAGGCAAGTGGACCACCTTAATCAGACTAGGTTGAAAATGCTTTTGTAAAAATATCGGCCTTTTTGCTCTAAGGTATCAACATGGACCACCTTAATCAGACCATTATCAAAGCAATCACGAATAAAATGTAACCTGATGGCGATATGCTTTGTTTTTTGATTGCTGAATTGGATTCTTTACTATGCCCAGCACAGCTTCATTGTCACAGTAAATCGGGGTCTCTAATAAGTTGATTCCAAAATCTGTAAGTTGATGTTGAATCCAAATGACTTGTTAACAATAGCTCGAAGCAGCTGTGTATTCTACCTCAGCAATTGAAGTTGACACATTAGTTTGCTTCCTGCACTGCCACGACACTAATCGTTCCCCCAAAAAATGACATCCACCAGATGTGGATTTCCTGTCTAAATTACAACCACCATAATCACTGTCAGTATAAGCATAAAAGTTAAGGTCATAATCAGAAGGATCCCATAATCCAATGTTAACATGACCCTTAAGATATCGAAAGAATCTCTTGACTACTGATTCATGGGATTCTTTGGGAGCAAACTGATATCGAGCACAAGAACAAACAGCAAACATAATATCAGGCCTACTTGCAATCAAATACATCAATGAGCCGATCATGGAGCGATACAACTTTTGATTAACTTCAACACCGGACGAATCCACTTTGAGAGGTTCATGAGGAGCAATGGGGGTGGATGCTGCTTTGCAATCACTCATATTAAACTTTGTCAGAATATCCTTAACATATTTTGCCTGATGAATAAGAATTCCAGCATCAGATTGTTCCACCTGCAACCCTAGAAAGAATTGCATTTGACCTATCAAACTCACTTCAAATTTTAACTTCATTACCGTCTCAAACACTCGATAAAGACTCTCATTTGTCGAGTCGTAGATGATATCATCAACATAAACTTGAACGATCAACAGATCATAATCAATCTTCTTTAAGAATAAAGTCTTGTCAATGGTGCCACGAACAAAACCATTTGTTGTAAGATGTGCCGACAAGGTTTCATACCACGCACGAGGCGCTTGATCAGACCATACAATGCCTTATCGAGTTTGTACACCTGGAATGGATGATCAGGATCTTCAAAACCAGGTGGTTGATTGACATATACTTCTTCCTTGACAACCCCATAAAGAAATGCAGTCTTCACATCCATTTGATAAACCTTAAACTTCATGTACGAAGCATAGGCTAAAAATATATGAATGGCTTCGATCCTAGCAACAGGAGCAAAAACGTCTTCATAATCCAACCCTTCTTCCTGATAAAAACCTTGAACAATAAGCCACTTAGTTCCAATCGGGTATTTACAATCAGGAAGATCTACAAGGTGCCAAACATTAAGCTTCTTAAACTGAAGAAGCTCCTCCTGCATTGCTTCAATCCAGTTTGGATCCTGAAGAGTAATTGTAACATTCTTTGGTTCCTCTTAGGATAAGAAACATGAAAACAAACAAACATTTATGTTTCCTGATTGGCTTCTTGTTTTAACACCATCTTCAATTTGACCAATAATGTTTTCAACTGGATGAGCTAAATGAATTCTAAGAGTCGGAATATCATCAACTTGAACTGATTCTAGCAAATTTGTGACATTTTCATCAGGGGATTGGTCACTAGAATCATCAACAATAGAAGAGTTTAATAGATTAGCATCCTCAGTTGGATCATTAGAACTTTTCGACTGATCTTCAGATACAACTGGTTCTTCATTACTAACAGGAACTTGTACCTCAGAATCAGCACCTATAACTAAAATTTCAATAGATTCTTCTTGTGTCTGAGTAGAGGAAGTAACAACATCAGAACTTTCGTTTTGAACTATCACTTGTTGAGGACCAACCATGAAGTTGTGAACAGTTTGATCAAGTCTTGTTGAAGACTCATCACTTGAAATTGAAGAACTTGCACCAGCCGAATCACATAAAGATTGTTGATCAAAAGTCTTGAAAATTACATCCGCATCAAAGAACCATTTTGGCCCACTTTGAACCGGAGGAACATTCGATTCTTGCCATTCCACATAATAAGATTCTCGAACAATCTTTGTTCTCTTGTTATAAACTCGAAACTCTTTCTGATATGAAGAATATTCCAAGAAATAACATTCATCACTCACTGCAGCGAACTTTGGCAATGAGTCCTGAGTGTTCAGAAGTGTACACGTGTATCTAAAAGCTCTGAAAAACTTGATATATGACTTCCTTTTGAAAAATAACTCATATGAAGTCTTTATATGCTGCTTCACCATTAGAACTCTGTTCAACACATAACACGCCATGTTTACAGCCTCTGTCAAGAAAATAATGGGTAACTTTGAACCTACAAGCATTGTACGAGCAGCTTCAATTAAAGTTCTATTCTTTCTCTCAGCCACTTCATTTTGTTGTGGTGTCCTGACTGCACTAAATGGATGAGTTATACCTTTAGTTTGCTATCACAGATGTTTTCAATACGTTTTATAAACTCAATTATTGTTTCAGGTGTTTCATCCTTAGTTGCAAGGAAGAGCACCCAAGAAAAAGTTGAAAGATCATCTGTGATAACAAGACAGTAAGATTTCTTTGCAATACTCTTGACTCGAACAGGACCAAATAAATCCATATGAATAAGAAATAAAGTTCGAGTAAATGTCATCACGGTCTTCCTCGGATGGGATTTCTGGTGTTGTTTTCCTTTTGCACAAGACATGCAACTCTCTTGAATAATGAATTCTTTTCTTGGCAAACCTCGCACCATATCCTTACGAACCAAATTGTTCATGTTTTTCAAATTTACATGTCCCAATCTTCTATGCCACAGATAAGACTCCGAGCCAGTGGCCTTTGATAACAAACAAGATACACTTACTAGTGTTGAATGGTCATTCATATCAACCACATAAGTGTTGAATTTTCTTGAAGCACGCATCAAAATCATATCTTTTGGAATAACCAGTCTCGGCTTTAAGAAAAAACACTCCTCTGTTGTAAAATGAACCGGCATATCCTTATCGCACACTTGCGACACACTAAGCAGATTAAACTCCAATTGTGACACATAGTTGACTTTCTCAAGAGTGATTAGATCATTTGAAACTGTTCAATTACCAGTAATCTTCCCACCCTTTTTGTTTCCAGCAAAAGCAACAATACCACCATCAAAGGATCGCAAATCATTCAGAATCTCTCTTTGTCCCGTCATATGCCTTGACCAACCGCTATCAACATGCCAAGCATTATTAATAGTCCTCCCGGTTTGACTCTGCACATTTTAAGACAACTTAATGAGAAAAAGGTACCCATATCATCTTTGACCCGGGTTGACTTTTACTTTTTTAAGGTTTTAGTCACCATGACTTGTTTCTTCAAATTTACAAAATTCTTTGTTCCAATGATATGTGAAGTTTGTTCATTTTTAACTTTCCAAAAACAACCAACATTTTTCCCATATTTCTTAGTAAATTTTTCTTTAGCAAAATAACTTGGTTGGTTAGTTTTCTTCACATATCTCGAATTTTTTTGGACCCGTTTGTCCACAAACTTTGCCAACATAAAATCACAACATGCATTTGAATAAAACTCACTATGATCCCTAGAAAACATGTAATCACGACTGTAACGGCGAATCACTCCGGACTCTGACACTTTGTCATTTTTAGACGCCTTCTTGTTGACATGACCTTTTGATCTTTCTTTGTACCCTTTGAACTTTGATTCACTTGACTTGTGTTTGCAATTTCTAGCGAAATGTCCAACTTGACCACAAATTCTTTGACTGCGATTTAGAACACTCGCCTACTTAAAACACTCACTGTCCTTTATCACTCTTTGACAGACACACATTCTTTACTAACTTCCTTTTGCTTTGAGCAGGCTTATCTTTGACGTCAATGAACTTGTCTTTGACAGCGACTGATTTTCCTTTGACACTCACTTTATTTGATACGTTTACCTTACTTTGAATCTTTGTCGGTGCATTTATTTTAACTTGGACAGACCTTTTACTCTCTTGATCACTCATAAGTATATGATTCTCAGGTGCTATGAAATCATCTTTCTTAGGCTTTTCGTGAGAGAGGTCATAGCCTTGAATCAAAGGATTCCCAAATATATCTAACATGACATCTTCAGCTAGAAATGAGTTTTTGTGAATTGGAACATACTCTCTAGCTGTGTGCACCACTTTGTCAAAGAAAGTAGATGTGGAAGAAACCTTAGATACACAATCAGAAACATCACACACAAAATTAGTAGAACATGTAGACACATTAGAAATATCAAATTCAGAACACTTTTCTAAATCATGATTGTCGCAAGCATTTATATATTTTTTAAGATCACACTTAAAATCTAAGTACCGCTTGCAATCCCTTATGAATTCTCTAGTACACTGTTTATTGAAAGCTGAAAAAATCTTAACACCATCAATGTCAACCTCATCCTCACCACTACCTGTTTTCACATCTGCACTTACATACATATCATGAAAATTAGAATCACTCGCACTTATCAAATCATTTGATTTATGCGGTTCAGGAAATGGCACAAAATTATCAGGATGAGGTACTTTGTTATAACCTAAACCATATTTGATGTACACTTTTCTTTGTTTATTCACGCATTCATCCAAAACATTTCTTTGCATTTTCCATTTTGCAATTAATACCCGTTCTTTGATTAAGTCAGCGTCAGAAGCAATCAGTTTATCAGAAATGTCTTTGATTAAAACATCCTTTTTCTCAAGATATTCTTTAAATGTGACATTATCTTTAAAGCTTTGTTCTTTCTAGTGTAGGTGACCTCATTCTATTTTAATTCCTTATTCACCCTTTTTAGTTTATCATTTTTAGCAATCAAGAATTTGTTTCTTGCATGATAATTTTGCATTTAATCAACACAATCAGAAGAACAAATAGAATACTCATCCTCAGAAGTTACCTCACTCTCAGAAGAAGTCTCAACATCATCAGCAGTAACTTTTTCTTTTCCTTTGTTATCAGCTTTAAAGTCACATTCACTTTCACTTTCAGCTGCCATCTCAGAAACTTCAATCTCAGCCATCAGAGCCTCATCAAATTCATCTTCATCATCTTTAATTTCTGTTTCCCATTCACAGTTTCTCAATTGTTTTGACATCAAAGCAGTTGGAGCTTTCTTGAATTTTTCATCCTCCTTAATCATTTCAATTAATTTTACTCCACTGCTATCAGTTTTCTTCTTTTTATCCTTTGGACACTCGCGAGTAAAATGTATAAGTTGTTAGCAGTTGTAACATCTCTGCTTTGCCTTATCAAACCCAACTTTCTTTCCAAACGGTAGCTTGTCTTTTCCAACTTTCTGAAGATACTTTTTGGCTCTCACAGCGATCATGGCCATTTGCCATTGCAAATCCATATATTCTAAATTATCAGGATTTATTTGCACAAGATCATCAACATCATGAACAGCCGGTTGAAGCTTTTCCAGTCACTAAAGCATCATAACTACTCATGAAAGCTCCAAACAATGCAATTTGATCCTCAGGAATTTGACCAGTTTCTTTCCCTTTCTCTCCAGCAGAATATTCTAAACCACAACAACTCTAACCCTTCTCACATTTTGATCCACTGCTACCTTCACCATTCCTTGAAAACAATGCTTCATTTGTTGAACTTGTGCTGTTAGGTTTGTCTTGATTATTCAGCTCCCTTTTCTTTGCATAAAGTTCATAAGACTCTAACAGGCAACTTATATCATCAAGAGTTTTGCTCTTCAAATCTGGAGTAGTGTTCTTTATCAGCATGCACGGTATGCTCCAGGTATCAGGTAAAGAGTCAAGTAGCTTCTTACACAATTCATACTCGTCAAAATTAACACCCATTTTTCTCAACCTATTGATCATTATAGTAAACTGTTGGAACCTAATAGTCCATAGAAATCAATTAGGTTTTAGAAGTATTAACTTCAGAGTTTTCGGTTGACAAATTTATGTTTTCGGTCGAAAAATGTTTTCGGTCAAAAACATTTTTCGATCAAGAAGATTTCGATCGAAAACTCTCTAGTATAAATAGTTGTGTCTTTTGTATTTCAAGTAACTTTCTCATTTTGAACTGTGAATTTTACAATTTAATCAAAAGAATCTTTGTGTGTTTCAGATGTAAATACTTGATTACATTACTTGATTAACGAAGATAATCATCATGAAATATGCATTTGGCGTGATTGATATTATCGAGATTGCACATCTTTTATTTGTTCATTTTGGTGTGGATTTGATTTCGGAATTGTTTCCGCCAATTCAGAGAGTGATTGAAGACTTTATCCTTGAATATCAGCAGATATGAGGGAATCACAAGTGGTATCAGAGCTGTTGGTTAATAGCTCTTGGTATTCAAGAAGATTTTAAGTCAAATCTGATAAAATTGAAGTAATTTGGGTGCCATTGTTGCTGATTTGAAGCTAGTTTTGATGGAGATGAAGTTTGCATCAAGTTTGAAGACTTGATTTTTTACTCGGATCATCACAGAAAGTTTTTGGTCAATTCAAGTGTTCTTCTGTTGAATTGTCTAAAAAGTTTTTTTGAAGTAGCCGAAAACTCTGTTTGAAGAAATCGAAAAGGATTTCGTTCGAAACGTATTGTCCGAAATTTCATCTGTTCGAAATATTCTGACTTTTCGATCGAAAATTATTGTACTAAGTTTTCGACCGAAAAGTTATAAGTTAGAAATTTTCTGATTTAGACCAAGTTTCAAATTACAAGTAAAGAATGGCTAGAAAGGTATACGATACTGAGAGGGTTATTGGGAAATCACCATCGATGCTAAAATCAATATCATAATTTTCAAATTGGAAGATAATGATGAAGGATTATTTCAAGTTTACTGAACACACACTTTGGGAATCAATTGTAAAAGGTCCACACATTCCTAAGACTGCAAATGCTGATGGGTTAGTCCCGATTGCTGATCCTGATCTTTATTTAGAGGAAGATAAGAAGTTAATCGAAAGGGATAACAGAGCATTGGGTTCTATTATTGTAGCACTTCCGACTGAGTTGTATTTGAATTTTGAGCAACATGAAACTGCTCAGGGTCTGTGGAACTCTTTGTGCTTAAGATTTGAAGGTAATGCAACTCTTCATGAAAGCCGAACCGGTCTTCTACTGAAGCAATATAACATGTTTAGTTATAAAACGAATGAGACTCTCAGTGAGCAGGTGATTAGGTTTACAACCATGATCAACAGGTTGAGAAAAATGGGAGTAAAATTTGAAGAGTATGAACTAGGAAATAAGCTGTTAGACTCACTGCCAGATTGCTGGAGCATACCTTGTATGCTAATCAAGAACACAACTCCAGATATGAAGAGTAAAACACTTAATGATATTATCTGTTTACTCGAGTCTTATGAATTGGATGCAAATAAGAGATAAATGAACAACAAAGATAAACAAAATAACTCAAGTTCAACAAATGCAGCATTATTTTCTGGAAGTAGTGCAGGAAATAGTGGAACAAAACCTGAGAAAAACAAAGGTTGTTGTGAACACTCCTCTGGTGAGAAAGTCAAGTCATCTAGAAAAATCCCTGAAGATCAGATTGCTTTGGTTGGAGCTTTTATGAGCAGCTATGATGCACTGGTTAAAGGAAAGTTACAACCTGCCGTGCATGATGAAGAAGATCTTGTTCAGATCAATCCTGATGACTTAGAATATATGGACTTGCATTGGCAGATGGCCATGATAGCTGTAAGGGCTAAAAACTATTTGCAGAAGGTTGGGAAGGGTAAGTTGCAGTTTGGTAAAAAGGTTGGTTTTGACAAAGCTAAACTCAGGTGCTACAACTGTCGACAGCTTGGTCACTTCGCTCGTGAGTGTACCAAGGACAAGAAAAAGAAGGTTGAGGGAAGCGGGGTTAAGCTGGTGGAAATGATTGATGAATCAGATAAGTCAAAGAAGGCTCCAACTGCACTCATGTCCAAACAGCTGAGTAATTGTGAATGGGGGATGAGATCGAGGATGCTGAGGATGAAATGGATGAATCCTTGATGGCTGAAATTGAAGATTCAATGAAACCAACTAATATTGCCAGTGACTGTGTGCTCAAAACCGATTCTAAAGAAAAGGGCAAAGCTGTTGTTTCCGATGAAACTTAATCTGAGAATGAGGTAAATTTCTGAAAATAAATTTGATATATGTTCCTCATTGTGTGTAGATCGAATGCAAAACTATCTGTAGAACCAAAGACTGATTGCAACAAGATTCTTCTAAGTACAAATGCTGCTGATAGGCATATCAGCAGCATTCAACACTTGTCGCTGCTGATAGGCTTATCAGCAGCACTCAACACTTGTTGCTGCTGATAGGCTTATCAGCAGTGTTCAACAGATCAGTCCTGATGCTGATCCTCATCTTTGCTGCTGACAGCCCTGTGCCTTGAAGACAAATCGTTGCAGCTGACTATACATGCCAAGCGTCACTGACAACTTTCTACAAAAGCAACTGACACACTTAAAGCAGAAGGAACCTCAATGGCACAACCAATGACAGACAACAATGCTCTTCTCCAAGCATGCAAGCAATAATAAATCAAGAAGACGCTTCAATAAAGTTAATTAGTTTTAGACTAAACGTGTAATAGTTAGCTATATACAACAGATCAACGGTCTGTGTTAGATCTGATCCTTAGAATCAAGGGTCTGTCTTGATTCTAAGTGATTATAAATACTGTGTAAACACTTCATTGTAAGTGTGCTTTCTGATTGAGTTTCATTTGTAATCGTTTATCTGCAAAAGCTTAATACAAAAGTGTTCTTATTAGTATTCTTTCTGTTTACTAGATTATACTTGTGTAGTTGATATTGTTTCCGCCAATTTCAACTAAGAACAGAACTATCTTGTAATTTCTCGATCCTACAAGTGGTATCAGAGCTTTGGCTCAGATTAAACAAACTCACACTTGTTTAATCACTTCTGGTTCTATTCTAAACTCTCTCTTTCATCAAGTCACCAAAAACAAAGATGGCACAGAGCAATGGATTTGAAGACATCGGCAGCATCAACCGACCACCAAGACTGGTATCTGGGGAAGACTACGACATGTGGAAGAATCGCATGGAAAGCATTTTCTATTATCAGGAGTACGGGATGTGGAAATCCATCAGGGATGGACCCTACACTCCCATGGTGGCCTCTGCTGACTCTAGAGGACCATCAGTTCCAAAGGAGCCCTCCAAGTACTTAGAAGAAGACATAAAGAAGATGGAGGTGGACTTCAAGGCACTAGGAGCTATCCAAATGTGCCTTCCAAATGAAGTTTTTCATACTTCAGAAGCTACAAAACTGCTAAAGAGCTCTGGGAGGCTCTTGAGAAGATGTTTGCTATCTCTGAGGAAGTCAAAGAAAACAGAAGAGACGTCCTGAAACAGCAATACGAAAACTTCGTATGGAAGGAAGGTGAGTCACTAACCGTTTTGTATAATAGGTACACTTACCTGGTGGGAGAACTGCAGTGCTCCAAAGTAAAGCTAAAGAATGAAGATATTCTCAAAAAGTTTATCAGATCTCTCCCAAGCTGCTGGACACTTTACACAGTGTCAATCAGAAGAACTGAGAATCTGAAGACTCTCCAGATTTAAATATTTAGTTGAATCCATTGGTATGATGAACTTTGATTAAAATCTATCTCTAAAAATTCTATTTTAAAATGTGTTTTGTCTTATGTTGTAAATAAAAGTTATAAGTCAGCAACATTTTTGTCCTTCAGCTGCTGACAGGTTTAATCTTCAGCAGCAAAAGATTTGCAGCTGACTGCTTTAAGTTATCAGCAGGAACAGGTTTCCTGCGGATTTCTTTAAGTCTGTCAGTACCAACATCCTTGCTGCGGATTATTAAATCCATCAGCAGCAGATAAGTTTGATGCTGACAAACTTAACCTTCCGCAGCAACCAATGTTGCAGCGGACATGCTTATTCATTCACAGCAACCAAGTTTGCTGTTGATGGGTAAACTTAAGTCCAAATTAACTTTTACCCGCTGTAAAAATTAACGTCAGTCTTTACCATGAATGCCTCGGTGTATTACAGCTGTAACAATAAAAGGTAAATAAGGTTGTATAGTACAAGTCATTTTGCTTTTAACAAAATCAAATTTCCTTACCACCTCTTCACCTTCAACTTCTCCCTAAACCAACATCACTTTCTCCCAAGTCCCCACCAACCTTCAAACCTTCCCTACAAATCATACAACAATGGCAGACATCAATAACCCTGACGATAAGTTCTCCCCTTACCATAACCTTACAGCATACCTAACCAAGGGAAAGAAATCTGAAGGATTCAATGATATGATCGACTTCCTATGTCGATCAAAGATCCAATTTGCCCTCACAACCAACCCTACCATATATATTCCTCATATGGAGGATTTCTGGAGTACCGCCGTCTACTCAACCAAACAGGGATTCCCCAAATCAAAGCCAAGGTAGACGGTAAGGACATCACCATCTCAGAAGCCACACCAAGAAAACATCTTAAGCTTCAAGATGAGGGAGCAGCCATCTCATACTCAAAGGATGCCACACCAAGACAACATCTTGCACTTTTGCGTGCCACCGCGGAGTTGACTCCTTCTGGATGTTGTAATCGGCTAGGGTTCTGCCGTCCTCAAGCTGTTTTCCGGCGAAGATTAGACGCTGCTGATCTGGCGGGATGCCTTCCTTGTCTTGGATCTTTGCCTTCACATTGTCAATTGTGTCGGAGGATTCGACCTCCAACGTGATCGTCTTACCCGGTAAGGTTTTCACGAAGATCTGCATTCTCGCCGATTTGGAGTGATAAGATGAAGTTGTTTCCAAAAGGTTCTTCGTCACACCCCCAAATTCCACTAACGGAGTTTTACCGTTTGGAAGGTGACACACCAGGATCTCAGTCATTAGTTATATCAAACAACACTATATGAAACTTCAAAAGTCATAACATAAATGTTCAGAGTTAAATGCGAAAGCGTAAATGTTAGAATGAAATCAAAAGTAATTACACGCAACAATCGTCAATTAATGTAAATAAGTAACACTATTTAAAACGTTTGAAATGAATGATATGACAGTAGGACTCCATGCATGTCCTAAGTGTGCAACCTGTGCCAAAGCGACCTAAGAAACATGTAAGAAAAAGTGTCAACACAAGGTTGGTGAGTTCACAGGTTTGTATGTAAACAAACTGTTTGATTGTTGCTAGATCCACATACATAAGTCACACCTGTTGCTAGCTAGGCAATGTACAAGTTAATCTAAGCGTTCGCAACCGAAGCTGACTGTTTATGTTTGGGTGCCTTCCGCCATTGCTAACATCAACAAATGGCAAGTGTTAAGGACAATTTACACCCGTTAGACCTCCAATCAAGTTAGTGCGACTAACACGGGTGGGGTTTGTCAAACCCAGTAGTACTACTCAAATTTCCTCGCTATACTCCATATATTAGCGGTCTGAGTGTGTAAGGACTTTGCATGTTATGTATGCACTTAGGTACACAAGTGGTAATGAAATACTATGTGATCCATGTCCGTGTGTATGTCTCTCCCTGGCTGGGAGACAAGTAACGGATGCCTGCTCGTATGCATGTTTCTCTTCAACAGGAAAACAAGTAAAATAATGTTTGTGAGTATGCATGTTTCTCCTCAACAGGAAAACAAGTAAAATAATGTTTGTGTGTAAGCATGTTTCTCCCCCAATAGTAAAACAAGTAAAAAGGGGCCGTGAAACTCAGCTGAGTCTGAGTAAAGCGTTGGTAAATAACACCGCACAAGGATGCAACAGAAACACAAGAGTTTGCCTGTGAACAGTCTATGAATTCCCTATAATTATATTTACAATCAGTTAGGGACACATGAGATTTTGTGACGACGACACGGAGAGTTTGAACGTCCTAAAACATTCATAGGGATAACGAATAGACAATCGTGTCATCGGAAATCCAAGAGTTCTTAGTTTAATAGTTATAATAGATGTGGTACGTATCAATGTCACCAACACAAGTCAAATATATAAAATATTGTTTCGGACGCTTTGTTTGAGTTAAATAATAATTTCGAGAAATAATATAAATAATTATATTATTTAAACGTGAGAAAAATCATTAAACGAGTTATAATTTCAAACCCGAATTTAAAACCACTGTTTGCATGTATTTATGTGATAAATAATAGTTTTAAGAAATAATATAACTAATTATATTATTTTCAAATGTAAACAATGCTTAAAATGCTTTATAAGTTTAATCCCAAGCATACGGGTATTTTCGGATGTCAAAACCTATTAATATATTATTATAATAATATAGGAATTAATTGTATATGTGTAAATCAATGAAAAAGTCCCCAAAAATAAAATTGCAGGAGACTGGAATCGAACACGGGTCTTCTGCATGTAAGTCTAGCGTCTTAACCATCTCTGCTAGCTAAGGAATTGTGACAGAACTCGAACCCGTTTGGTTTTAACACTTAATCCCACTGTGTTCTCCCCCCTCCCTACACGATCCGAACCAAGAATCGGTCTCAAATCCTAGCGATTCGATCGCGACTAAACAAGATAGTATAGGGGTTTCGTTCATCAGGGAATTTCGAGTCTGAGTGTGTATTTAATTGCAAAAATCGTTGCCTTTTAAAATCGTTAATTTCTTTTTCAAAAGTACGAAACCCTAGGTTTGAGAACACAAATCAAATTGATCGAATCCGATAATGAAAGGGGTTAAATTCATGGGGCTTTCAATTAGTGAAGAGTTACGAATCTAACCCTGTGGTTTGATTTGATTGAGATCGAGTCGAAGGTAGGGTTCGATTAAACCCCAATTCACATGAACCCTAGAATCAATTCATGTTCAATTCAGTTTTGTAAGCCCTATTTATGACAGGGCTTTTGATTCAGACACAGAAACGAAATTAAAGATATAAACAATTACCAAAACGATTCTCTAATTGATGGTGTGCGACTAGCATGGACTCCGCCTTGCGTGACTCGATCTCCGATGATACAGACTGTGTTTTCGATCGAATTGGATGATGCAACATGTTCTAAAGAACTCGTTTGAGGTGCGTAGGGTAGTTGATTGAGGAATAATTCATGATTTGATGCGAATTTGTGAGAATTAGTTATGAACTCGACGGTTATGACATGATTACCCATAATTGGGATTAATTCGCTATTGTAAAAGCTGTTAAATGCTCTCATGATGATCTTCTATGACCATAACAAGTAAACTAGTTACAACTTTGGACAATTAATCAATTACGGGTTTGAATTTGAGTTCAAGACACTCGACTTTTGACTTTACAAAGTCAACATGTCAACATTGGGGTAATTACAGAACTAGTCCCTGAATTTCATGGGTTTTTGAGTTTGGAACCATGACAGAAATAGTCCATGAGGTTTGTAACTGAGTTAACTGAACTAACTGAGTTAGAGTGAGATAACGGGATTTAAGTTAACAATGTTAACTTAAATTTGTCGGGTGTCACATCATCCCGTAGTTGAAAGAATTTTCCTCCCGAAAATTAAAATAAAAAAAAAATTGTTTCAACTACGGGAATGATTGCAACAAGATTCTTTCAACATTGCTAAAATAAAAAACTATCTGTAGAACCAAAGAATGATTGCAACAAGATTCTTCTAAGTACAAATGCTGCTGATAGGCTTATCAGCAGCATTCAACACTTGTCGCTGCTGATAGACTTATCAGCAGCACTCAACACTTGTTGCTGCTGATAGGCTTATCAACAGTGTTCAACAGATCAGTCCTGATGCTGATCCTCATCTTTGCTGCTGACAGTCCTGTGCCTTGAAGACAAATCGTTGCAGCTGACTATCTATGCCAAGCGTCACTGACAACTTTCTGCAAAAGCAACTGACACACTTAAAGCAGAAGGAACCTCAATGGCACAACCAATGACAGACAACAATGCTCTTCTCCAAGCATGCAAGCAATAATAAATCAAGAAGACGCTTCAATAAAGTTAACTAGTTTTAGACTAAACGTGTAATAGTTAGCTATATACAACAGATCAACGGTCTGTGTTAGATCTGATCCATAGAATCAAGGGTCTGTCTTGATTCTAAGTGATTATAAATACTATGTAAACACTTCATTGTAAGTGTGCTTTCTGATTGAGTTTCATTTGTAATCGTTTATCTGCAAAAGCTTAATACAACAGTGTTTTTTATTAGTATTCTTTCTGTTTACTCGATTATACTTGTGTAGTTGCTATTGTTTCCACCAATTTCAGCTAAGAACATAACCATCTTGTAATTTCTCGATCCTACACTATCATGTAGCAAAAACGTTTCTGATTGCTGAAAATGATAAACTAAAAAGAGTAAACAAAGAATTGAAACAAAATGAAGTAAATTTTACAAGAAAAATTAAAGCATTATTGAAAGATAATGTAACATTTAAAGAATATTTGGATAAAAAGGACGTTTTAATCAAAGATCTTTCTGAAAAACTTATCAAATCTGAAACTGATTTAATAAAAGAAAGGGTAATTGTTTCATAGTGGAAGATGCAACAAAATGTCTTTGATGAATGTGTGAGCAAACAGAGAACTGTTTATATCAAAGACGGGTTGGGTTACAACAAGGTTCCACATCTTGAGAATTTTGTACCTTTTCCTGAACCGCATGAATCAAATGAGTTGATGAATGTCAGAAATTCTAACTTTCATGATATGTATATTAGTGCAGATATAAACTCAGGGTGTGTGGATGATGAAAATGAAATTGATGGAGTGAAAAGTTTTTCAGCTTTCAATAAACAGTGCACTAGGGAGTTTATTAGGGACTGTAAACAATATCTAGATGTTGACTGTAATCTAGATAAATTTGTTTCAATTTCTAGTTTAAATGCTGATGCAAAAAATATTAATGCTTCTAATTCTGATTCTGATATTTCTTATGTTTCGGCATGTTCTACTAACTGTTTTGTTGAGTTTGATTGTGTGTCTGAAGTGTCATCAACATCTACTTTCTTTGATAAAGTGGTGCATACAGCTAGAGATTATGTCCCACTTAATAAACTCTCTAGTCTAGTTGGTGATGTGGTCTTAGATGAGTTTGGAAATCCTCTGATTCAAGAGTATGATTTGTCAAGTGAGAGACCAAAGAAAAATAATGTCATAGCACCAGAGAATCATATTCTTATCAGTGAGACAGAGAACAATAAAGTTGTGAAAGTTAAAGTGAGTGTACCAACAAATATCCAAAGAAAGTCTTGGTGTGTCAAAGGCAAAACCATTGATGTCAAAGACAAGTTCATTGATGTCAAAGATAAGTCTATTCAAATCAAAGAACAATTAAGAAAGAAAAGTTGTGGCCTAAAGAGTGAAGTAGGCGAGTGTTCAAAGTCAAAGTCAAAGTCAAAGTCAAAGCCTAAGAGCTACAATTGCTTTGTGTGTGGTCAGGTTGGTCATTTTGCGAGAAATTGCAAACACAACTCTAGTGATTCAAGGTTCACAAAGAACAAAGCGAAAGTTAAGAGCAACGTTATTCGGCATTTCAAGCGAGCGTCTGAGAATGATAGTGTGTCAGAGTCCGGAGTGATACAAAGATACAGTCGTGATTACTTGCTTTTCAGAAATTGTCATGCTTTATATTCTAATGTTTACAGTGAGTATGTGCTACCAAAGTTTGAGGATAAACGTGTCCCAAAAGGTTCACAATATGTGAAGAAATTTAACCAACCGATCTATTTTGCTAAAGAAAAAATTACTATGAAATATGAAAAAAAATTTGGTTATGTTTGGAAAGTTAAAAATGAACAGTCTTCACATATGGTTGGAATAAAGAAAAATATAAAATTGATAAAATTGAAAGAACAAGATTTTAAATATGTTAAGACTGTAAAAGGTAAAAGTCAGCCCGAGTCAAAGATGATCTGGGTACCTGTTTATCATTAATTTTGTCTTGAATTTGCAGAGTTTAACCGGAAGGACTATTAATAATATTTGGTATGTTGATAATGGTTGCTCAAGGCACATGACTGGACAAAGAAAAATTCTGGAAAATTTTTGAACTTTTGATGGAGGTTTTGTTGCATTTGCTGGATATAAAAATGGAGGAAAAATAACTGGTCAAGTATCAGTGTCGAATGAACTCATAACATTAGAAAAAGTAAATTTTGTGTCTCAATTAGAATTCAATTTACTAAGTGTTTCTCAAGTTTGTGATAAAGAAATACCAGTTCATTTTACTTCAAAGGAATACTTGTTCTTAAAGCCTGGATTGGTTATTCTAGAAGAAATAATTCTGATGTGTGCTCCAAGGAAATTCAACACATATGTGGTTGACATGAATGATCATACTACACCGGTAAATGTTTCATGTTTATTATCAAAGGCAACTGGTTCAGAATCTTATTTGTGGCATCAAAGAATGGGTCATGTGAATTTAAAGAACATGAATAACTTGGTGCATAAAGATTTGGTGCGAGGATTGCCAAAGAAAGAGTTCATAATTGAAGAAAATTGCATGTCATGTGCAAAGGGAAAACAGCATAAGAAGTCCCATTCAAGAAAAACCATAACAACTTTTACTAGACATTTATTTCTTATTCATATGGATTTGTTTGGTCCAGTTCGAGTTAAAAGTATTGCGAAAAAGTCATATTGTATTGTTATCACAGATGATTTTTCAAGATTTTTATGGGTGTTTTTCCTTGCAACAAATGATGAAACACCTGAAACAATTATTGATTTTGTCAAACGAATAGAAAACATCTGTGATAGCAAAGTTTCAATCATTTGCAATGACAATGGAACAAAATTTAAAAATAAACTGATAAGTTTGTTTTTTATAGAAAAAGGAATAACACATCAGTATAGTGTTGCAAGAACACCACAACATAATGGAGTAGCTGAAAGGAAGAACAGAACTTTAATAGAAGCTGCTCGAACAACGCTTGTCGATTCCAAGTTGCCCATTATCTTCTGGGCTGAAGCAGTAAACACTGCATGTTATGTTTTAAACAGAGTTCTTATGGTGAAGCAACTTACAAAGACTTCGTATGAACTATTCTATAAACGAAAGCCCTATATCAAGTTCTTCAGAGCATTTGGTTGTTCTTGTACATTGTTGAAAACACAAGATTCATTGCCAAAATTTGCAGCTGTCGGTGATGAATTCTATTTTTTGGGTTATTCTTCATATTAGAAAGCTTATAGAGTGTATAACAAAAGAACCAAAATTGTTCAAGAATCGTTTTATGTGGAGTGGCAAGAACTAAATACTCATACAGATCAAAATCGACCTGACTGGTTCTTTGATGCTGAAGTAATCTTCAAAACTTTTGATCAACAACTTCAAATGGATTCTAATGAAGCAAGTACTTCGGGTACTGTAACCGTGTCTTCTACACGTAGTGATCTATCTGTTGGAAAGTTTTTGGTTGGACCATAGAATTTGATGATTCAAAATGAGATGTCTGAGAATGTTAGTACATCAACTCAAACACATGAAGATCTTGTTGATAACTCTGTCACTAATGTTGATTCTGAATTACAATAAATTTACTGTATATCAAATGGATGTAAAAACAACTTTTCTGTATGGGGTGGTAAAAGAAGAAGTTTACGTGAATCAACCACCAGGTTTTGAAGATCCAGCTCATCCATTTCAAGTGTATAAGCTTGATAAAGCACTGTACGAGTTACATTAAGAGCCTCGTGTGTGGTATGAAACCTTGTCAATACATCTTATATCAAATGTCTTCGTTCGTGGAACAATTGACAAGACCTTATTCCTGAAAAAATATGATGTTGATTTGTTAATTGTACAAGTTTATGTCGATGATATTATCTATGGATCAACAAATGAAGCTCTTTACAAATAATTTGAACAAGTTATGAAATTAATGTTTGAAGTGAGTTTGATGGGAAAAATGCAGTTCTTTCTGGGGTTACAAGTTGAGCAGTCTTAATCAGGAATTCTTATTCATCAGGCCAAATATGTGAAAGATATTCTTACAGAATTCAAAATGACTGATTGCAAATCAGCTTCAACACCAATTACTCCTCATGAAAATTTAACTGTCGATGTGTCTGGAGTTGAAGTAAATCAAAGGATGTACAGGTCAATGATTGGCTCGTTGATGTATTTGACTGCAAGTCGACCAGATATCATGTTTGCTCTTTGCTCTTCTGCCAGATATCAGGCAGCTCCAAAAGAATCTCATGAATCAGTTGTTAAACGAATTTTCCGATATCTTAAGGGTCGAGTAAATTTAGGTTTATGGTATCCTTCTGATTCTGAATTTAATTTATTTGCTTATACTGACAGCAATTATGGAGGTTGTAATTTTGATAGGAAGTCAACTTCAGGTGGATGTCAATTTTTGGGAGAGAGACTGGTGTCTTGGTAGTGTAAGAAACAAACGAATGTAACCACATCAACTGCTGAAGCTGAGTATACTGCTGCCTCGAGCTGTTGTTTACAAGTTATCTTGATTCAACATCAAATGCTTGATTTTGGAGTAAATTTCCTGGAAACTCGTATTTATTTTGACAACGAGGTAGTGCTCGGAATAGTAAAAAAACCCCATTCAGCATTCCA
Organism: Smallanthus sonchifolius; assembly: GCA_023525975.1. Lineage (NCBI taxonomy): Eukaryota > Viridiplantae > Streptophyta > Magnoliopsida > Asterales > Asteraceae > Smallanthus > Smallanthus sonchifolius. The sequence continues at coordinate 21,117,525 of CM042033.1, forward strand.
AAACAAAGTACATTGCGATCAGGTTACATTTCGTTCGTGACTATTTTTGAGAATGGGCTGATTAAAGTGGTCCATGTCGATACCCTAGAGCAAAAAGACGATATTTTTACAAAAGCTTTTTCAACGGATCGGTTTAACTCTTTGGTTTAGATGTTGGGGATGATTTCATTTTAAAAATAAAAAATAATAATAAATAAAAAAAGGGGTTTTTTAGAATAATAAATAGTCCATTTTTAAACTGAAAGACCTTAGAAATTTGTTTCCTCAAAAAGATTTTCTTTTAAGTGTTAAAATTGTGTTGTGTACCCTTTATATGTTTGTTAGCTTAATGAATGTTTGTTCTCATAAGTGATATAAATAGTAAATAAAGTCACATCACAATTTTAGGGGGAGAATAAAAGAAAAAGAAAATTTGTGTGTCTGAATGACGTATATATAGGAAATGATAGTTCAAGTGTGTGCTGAGCTTATGCATGAATTGGATATGATGGTGACATCGGTTACAATTTTTTATATGATGGTAGGCTCTACATATGTAACTTAGGAGATATTTGTGTGATTAATTAAATCGCAATCTTAGTGTTATCCTCATCGGATATCGGTACTTTCATTCTTCGAATGCTAAGTAAATCCATACATACCATGAGACCAGGATCTTGATGGGTTTTTAGCACAATTTGTTTACTCTATTGACTATACCCGTTAAATATACGATTTAGAGTTAAACATTTTTATACAGCTGATGGTTCTGGTGGAAATCTCGGATGGAAATCAGAAAGTCAGTCAGTCTCGCCCTTTGAATCATTCGTGATTTCAATTGACATATCCAATACCCTATGGATATCCGCATACCCGAATCTCATATTAATCAAACTGTTTTTGTGTTCGTTCCATCAGAAACCAATATATATGAATCAAAAGGATTCACATCAAATCCATCTGGATTATTTTCCAGTGGTAAAAACGCTACCCTCATGCTGGTGATTGGATTATGCTTTGGTGAAACTTTGTGTTGCGTATTGGCTTAATTCATCTCGATGTTTGGATACACTTTGTATTGATAAATCTTACCTTAAATGTCACACAGTATCTGCTGAAATATTATGTTTGAGTTTAAGCTGAAAATTATACTGGCAATCAAGGTTGAACTGTTTAGATCCTGATTTGATATGCAGTGTAGTTAAGACAACATACATTTATGATCCTATGTCATTTCAGTTCATCAAAAGAAAATAAAAGGTTACATCATATGAATTTCATTAAGTGTTTAACTGTTTCTGTGTTTGAAAAAGAATAATAAGTCATTTTTGGTATATTAAAAAAAAAGAAGAGTTTTTTGGATTCTTACCTGGTTATGATTGTGTTTGTTAAAATTATTATAAAAAAATGGAACAGGTCTTAATGATATCAAAATGGACTTAAAAAAAATTGGTTTGAAAATTTTCAAAATTTATCATATTTGGAGTTTTCGGTCAAAATCTCTTGACCGATAATATATCATCTGAAACAGTTTTCGATCGAAAAGTCATGACTGAAGTTTTCGGTTAAAGATTTGAAAAGTCTATATCCAAATTTTTCGATTGAAAATATTTTTCCCACTCGTATTTTCTCAAGAACGTATTGTTTCAAAATTCATCGTGTTTTACAAGTGTTGAAGTTTCGTACGAAAAAGTGGTCGATCATGACGTCATATAGATTCTCAGTGTTTTTCGATCATCCAGGTATGTTCTCGTGATTTATAGAGGTTAATAGGTTAAATCCAAAACCTTAGTTTATGGTTTGAATTTTTGAATATTTGAATTGCCCGAAATCTTAAATGAATGGATCGAAAAGTAATTTGAATGGATCGAAAAGTGTTTTCGATCGAAAAGTATAATTGATTTATTATTGACAGTTTTCGATTGAAAAGAAGTGGTTTTTGGTTCATTAGTTTTTTATCAAAAAGAAAATGTTTAGTTTTTCTCTATTAATGAAAGTTTTTGATCGAAAAGTTGTAAGGATAAAATTCAAATGTTTGTTTTAATCGAAAAGTAAAGTACTAGGAGTTTTCGATCGAAGAGGTAAAATTCTAAAGAGTTTCCGATCGAAATGTTCAAGGTAATTTTCAGAAATGGTATTAAATGTTTTCGATCGAAAAAGGTTGTATATATAATGAGGTTTTCGATCGAAATGTCAAAAGTTCAAAAGATTTTTACAGAAATTATCTAACTTATTGTTTCTTGTTATAGACATGAACAGATTAAAATTTGAGCCTAAGCACAACATCTGTGCCTGTTTAACAACGAGTACAAAGAAAGCACGGGGTTATGAAGAAATTGTGCGATTTCTAACCAAGTCAAGAATTAACACTGCAATATCTACACAAGTTTGTGTATTTGAAAAACATGTTAGAGAGTTTTGGGACAACGTGGGGTATAAGAATGTGAATAAAGAAATCTGGATTGAAAGCTCGGTGGGAGGAAACAAGGTTAAAGTAACTGAGCAAGTGATTAGAGAGGTGCTGAACATCAAAGACGCAGCTGATTTTCCCTACAAAATCAATAACATTGCAATCTCAGGGATAATTCTGATTATGGGATATGAAGGAACGTTTCTAAAAAGACAGATGACCAAAACTATGTTTGCAAAACAATGGAGATACCTTGTCCATGTATTAATTCATTGCATGAGTCCCAGAACATCTGCTTTTGATCAAATAGGTGAAGTATTCAACAGAGCGTTAGTGTGTCTGGCAACTTATAGAAGATTCAATTTTTCAAGAATGATATTTGAGGCAATGATTAGTAACTTTGTGGGACCAAGGCAAAACTACAAGTTTCTAATGTACCCAAGATTTGTACAAATGATTATTAATACACTGCTGCCGAATCTGGAAAACGATGTTGTTGAATTGCCTTTGGATTCAATGAAAGAAGTAATCTTCAGCAGCATGAATAATGTGAGGAAGACAAGCAAATTTAGTGGTACTGTGACACCACTATTTCCTAATATGCTTGAAGAAAATCCTGATCCAGATTTTAATATTGAAGATGAAATCAATGACTTAATGGCAGAAAATATAGAAGATGGGGTTGATAGTGACAATGATGAAACTGACCAAGTGCAGAATAATGATCAGGGAAATGATAATGATCAAGGTCATGGTGGTGGTCAAGTAAATTTTATTCAACAGGAAGGTCAAGTTCAAGTTGAAGAACATGATATATGTTTTTTGAAGAAAACATAGTTCCTAAAGTAAATGAAGAAGTTACTAAACCATTACTGAGTCACACAGAAAAATTTATTGATGAAGCTGATGACGTCTTATGTGTGAACACTGAAGTGTTAGAAATTAATGATGAACAGTTAATTGCCACATCAACAACCCCATCAAAGAAAATAAAAGAACTTGAACAAACAAAGACCGTACCTTCTAGACCTCCTCCGTCTAAGGGTATTGTATTTACTGATCCAGAATTACAGAAGAAAAAGAAAACTACTACAAAACTTGATAAAGGCAAGGGTAAAGCTAAAGAGGTACCAGAGAAGCACAAGTCCAAAAGATCTAGAGGTTATGAGTTGGTTGATGAAAAGTTTCTTACCTATGCAACCAGGGAAACTGCAGATGTTGTTAGTCAATTGAAGACTCAGATCACAAACTTGCAAAGTAGAGAAGCTACTAATTCCAGAGAGATCAGAGAGTTGAAAATTGAAAGTACTAAACAAAAGGGTGTAATAGCTCAACAGCAGCAACAGATTGATCAACTTCAGAAGATGGTATAGGATTTAATAGCTCTTACAGGTGTTCAAATTGGTACAAACCTACAGAGAATGTTGAAGAGGTTCATAGTCCAGCAGCCACTGAACCAATTCCTTCTACTAGTGAACAAGTTCAAACTCCAGTTTTTGAAGCAACTATGTATGAAGACAACATGTTATTTGATGTTGATATGCTTCTCAATGATGAAGGTGAAGGATTGGAGAAAATTGATAAGAACCAAGAAGAGACGGAGCAGGAAGAAGAAGAAGATGATGAAGAAGTGGTGATCACTGGTGAAAGAAAAGATGATAACAATTCTTCAAATGACGATGATAATAGTGGTGGTACTGGTGGTGTTGGTGGAAGTGGAAAAACAATTGAAGATGTTGAACAAGAAACTCCAACCAACACTGAATTCAAAAAGTATGAATATGAACAACAGCAGACGTATGTTAAAGAAGATGGTTCAGTGATTGGTAAATTGGATAAGCTTGTAGATGAAAGAGAGCCATTTACTGTTCCTGAAGTTATTGAATCACCATCTAAAAGGCCAAAGACTTCAAAGATTGACAAGAGTACTTGGTGGACAGTGACTGAGAAGCCATCCATCGTAGAAAAGCTTACACACACAATAAAGAGTCCAGAACAAGCGTTAACTGGTGAAATATTAGCATGAATGTATGATGGTGAAAAGAATATGTATGTAATAAAGAGACGTGATGGGAATATCCAGTATTTTGACAGAAGTTCAAAGTTAAACACATTGCCATACTGGGATATTCGAGAGCTAGGTCACCTGAAGATGATCAATCCATCGAACAATTCATTTGCTGCTAATTTTGAAGAATTTTTAAAGAGAGAGTGTGGAAAAGCTAAATTTGAAAAGTTCAAACCATAGGTGCCTGAATGCAGAAAGTTGAAAAGAAATGATAAAGACGGCAAAAGAAGGTTTAGATACATTGTGAAGCCTGCTGATACAGTTTCAACTGTTTACATTCCAGCACATAAAGAGACATTCATTAACAACTTCAAGAAGTGGGTGTATGATAGTAAAACACATGAAGCTATGATTATACAGGATCATTTAACAGAAGTCAGAGTTTTTGATATAGTGGATTTGTTTAGCTTTTTTGATGATGATGTAAAGATTTTGTCCAAGAATCCTATTAGATGTGATATGAGCACGAAGATTAAAACTGAAGCAAAGTTGTATATGAGAGTCGTGGCTCGATGTTTGTCAAGAACACATGAAGCCGAAGTGATTAAGAAGAGACTTGCTGCTCTGGATACAAAGAAGCTACGTGTTAAAGTCAAAACCAAGCCTGCAAAAGACAACTTTTAAAGAATTGATGTTCTGTGGACTAGGGGGAGATCGTTGGAACCTAATAGTCTATAGAAATCAATTATGTTTTAGAAGTATTAACTTCAGAGTTTTCGGTCAAAAACTTTATGTTTTCGGTCGAAAACATTTTTCAATCAAGAAGATTTCGATCGAAAACTCTCTAGTATAAATAGTTGTGTCTTTTGTATTTCAAGTAACTTTCTCATTTTGTACTGTCAATTTTACAATTTAATCAAAAGACTCTTTGTGTGTTTCTACTGTAAATACTTGATTACATTACTTTATTAACGAAGATAATCATCATGAAATATGCATTTGGTGTGATTGATAGTATCGAGATTGCTCATATTTGATTTGTTCATTTTGGTGTGGATTTGATTTCTGAATTGTTTCCACCAATTCAGAGAGTGATTGAAGACTTTATCCTTGAATATTAGCAGATCTGAGGGAATCACATAAATCTTGTAACTTGCTCACTTAGAGTTTTATTTTTCTTGTAGTTGAACATATTGTACTGTTTCAATAACAAATCTGTGCGACTCTCTTGCAATGCTGCATTTCTTTCAAATCTCAGACGCAGTGCATTCCATAATCCTTGAGCTGTCTCATGCTGCTCGAAATTGAGATAAAGTTCGGTTGGAAGAACTAAAATAATTGATCCCAATGCCCAGTTGTCTCTTTCAATCATCTTTTTATCCTCATCTGAATACAAGTCTGGATCAACAATTAGAACTAAACCATCAGCATTTGCAGTTTTTAGCACATGAGGACCTTTGACTATAGATTCCCACAGAGTATGCTCAGTGAATTTGAAGTAAGCTTTCATCATGATTTTCAAGTTTGAAAACTCTGAAATAGACTTTAGCAGTGGTGGCGACCTTCCCAGAACTCGCTCAGTATCGTATACTTTTCCAGCCATTGAACAATAACACTTGAACACTTAGTCAAAATTATGAAAACTTCCAAGTAATGAGTTTTCGATCAAAAACCTTTTTCGATCGGAAAATTATATGAGAGGACTTTCCGGTCGAAAAATCAAGATTTCGAACACCAGAGATTTCAGACTTCTGAGATTTTGGACAACACTTTTCAATAAAAAAAACTATTGACTTTTCGGTCGAAACGAGATTTTGGCTCCTTTAAACGGACTTTTCGGTCGATTCTTCCCAAGAACACCAAAATCAATCTGCAACAATCCGGATGCAAAATCAAGTCTCTAATTCGATTGTAAACTTCATCTCCATCAATTTTGACTCTGAAAACACAAAAATGGCGTAGAATAACACTCTGATTCAAAAGAAATCAATGAAAACCGCTTGAATATCAAGAGCTTTAACCAACAGCTCTGATACCAGTTGTGATCACTTCTGATCCTTAGATATTCAAGTCTCTGATTTTCAAACAGTCTTTGGAAATGCGGAATCAATCTAGAATGCTTCTATAACCAAGTAGATCGAATCAAACACAAATAGCATTGAAAACCGCCACAAACACACAATGTAACATCAAACACTTGATCTTCATTGGAGAACGACGTTGCTTCGATATCATGCCACCTGTCCCGGTAATCTCCGAATTTCGCTTATTTTCCACACTCTCTCTTAAAGACGTTATTCCAGCTGGAAAGAGAAGCTATGGTTATTACATAAAGACCAGAGCTACTACCTGAGATAAGCACCAAGCTACAATAAGGTGAATATGTTTATCCACTTTCCAAAACATTGAAATGTTTTGCGTTTACGAAAATGGTAATACAAGTATTGAAAATCTGATGCATAAGGACATCTACATGAAACATTCAGGCCATAAGTATACGTAAAACTAGATCAAGGGATACACGCTTTATGGGTGAATTTCACATATTGGGGCTGCTATTTTTCTGTAATTTGACGTAATACGAGGTTCCAGTGATGAAACCGCACAGTAAGTCAATCTGGTAATGCCAGCAATATGATGGCAGAATCTACTAGTCTATACCATGGTGTGTACACTCGAATGAAATAGTTCTGCTGAATGGTAAACTATACCAGTTTATGGTTAAATGTTTTGATATTGTATTTGCCAAAAGAATTTGGGTCATGATGAACATGTTCACCAGCGTTCGCGCTGACGTTTTATTTTCCAAAAAATTTTCAAGTAATCAATGAATATCTGTAATAATAGTCCTATGGGATAGTCTTGGGGATAAATGTAAATAAAGATTTTGATAGGGTTATGTGCTTAAAGATGTCGACTCCCTAAGCACGGGAGATAACTCTACACGAATAAAACAAGACTAGATGTCTTAGGATAACGATTTCCTAGACGTGGGATACTCCATTGTTATTTGCAAGGATAGGTTCTCGAGAATAAATCCCTAGACACCTAAGCTGACAAAGCTTGGTATTGGAAGGATTAACTCCCTAGGCGCATGCCGACTACCTTGTGGATCTATAGAACTACCTGCTAATGCATGAGTCAATGTAAATAGTCATGGACCATGAGTATGTAAACAAAGGGGTCTTTAAGTCCCCATAAATGAAAAATGATTTATTTACCACGGATTTGGAAAATGCGTAATATCAGCCCTTGGGTTGAAGTTTACGAAAAAATCAATCCAGAAGTATATTTTGCTGCATAACCCTCTGATTTATAAATAAAATAAGATTGGAGGTGCCAATTTGGTCGTACGCCCAGGGTATCCTGAAATCGGGGTGTGACAGGTTGGTATCAGAGTCACAGGTTTATGCAAATTAGATACTTAAGTTAGTATCTAAGCTTTAATCTTGATTACCAAGGTTCAGTTGGATACTTGATTAGTATCTAAGCTTCACCCGGATTGAGAAGATGCCTACAAGAAGGTAGACACTAATATTTAAGATTTGCAGGATGTCGTGAGAAAATAACTAAGATACATGATTATGTTCAAAATTCTTTGTTTATCAAAAGCCCCATGATTTTCAACGTTAATATTATAAGATTTAATCGATTTAATTCTGAAATTATTCAGACACGGTCGCGCTAATTGGCTAGCACGGTCGTGCCTATCCGAGCACAGTCGTGCCCCGTACCTGACCTGGTCGTGCCTGCAAGCCAGACAAGGTCATGCCTAGAAAACTCTAGACACGGTCGTGCCCGACACAAGCACGGTTGTGCCTGATGACCAGACTTTGTTGTGTCTTCTGTTTTGATCAACACGGTCGCGCCCTGACCAACACGGTCGCGCCCGTGTCCTGAACACGGTCGTGCCTTGTCTTAGGCGCGGTCGTGTTTGAGAAAGCCTTTTGTCAGAATGTTTGATTAATAATTATATTCTCAAAACAATAATTTTTATATTATATTAATATGTTTTAAAGCCGGAAAACAACCCGTAGACTCGGGTTTGAATTATTAACATATTTTCCCACCTTTAATAAAATATTATTGTTATTATCAACAAAAGAAATAATATGTTTATATTATTTTTAAACCGTAAATTCGTATAAAATAATATGTTTATATTGTTTTCGAACCGTGACCCGTAATATTAAATAATATACATATTTATATTATTTCGAATCATTTTATAACATCGTGTATCGATTGAGACCAAATAATAATATATTTAGTTTTATTATTTACTCGTATATATATTATCACTTTCTTAATTTTTATGAATGATAAAAACACCCAGTTATATTTATTATTAATTGTGTCATTCGTCGCATAAAATAATTTCTAACTCCGTGGACACTTTCGTCCACTCTTGAATATTAGAGCGTTTCGTTAAGACGTTTCTCATTCCGTGTCGCTGTCACAATTCCCATTTTTTTTGTCCCTAATTTATGTGTTTATAATTTTAGGGCATTCGTAAGTCGTTTGAGACTTACACACGTGGTTCCAACTTATCATTTGTGTGATACTACCTACAACGAAAGGCAGGTGAGTTTTCACGGCCCCTTTTACTGTTTTAACTTGGGGGAGAAAACATGACTAAACAATTTTGGATTTTGCAATTCGTATGATATCAATGTTAAATGCTAAGCGTAACACGCTATCACATAAAGTCCACAACTAATATTGAACCGTTAATATGGATCTTAGCGAGGTAATATTTAGTAGTACTACTAGGTTTGACAAATCCCACCCGCGTTAGTCGCGCTAACTCGATTAGATATCGAACGGGTGATATGTTAGCCTACTCACACCGCCAGTGTTGATAGACCTGGCAGGAGGCAATAAACAAACAGTCAGCTTCGGTTGCGAGCGCTTGAGCTAAACATGAACATAGGTTAGCTACCTATAGATACGTACTGAATGAACATAAATCCGGTAAACGCTTATTTACTTATATTGAAACCTGTGGACTCACCAACCTCGTGTTGACATATTTTCTTACATGTTTTCTCAGGTCGCTAAGATAAGACACAGGTGCACGTTAGGGCATGCATGGGATTCAACTGCTTTGATTATAACTTATTTATGTTTGTTTGAATTATTCTATTGTACTTGTTTTGGGTTGGACGTTTGGACTTTTCGGACTTTTGAACTTTGGTTTTGGGGGCGTGTATTTTGCGCATTTACTTTCTTTACGCTACCGCATTGATACTCTGATTTAAATGATATTTTCATTTTGAGTCCCATGTAGAGTCGTTCAAAGTAACTAATGTCTGAGATCCTGGTTCGTCACTTCCCAAACGGTAAAACTCCGTTAGTTGAAATTGGGGGTGTGACATCGACTTACCATGAGGACTGTATATCATCCTCAAACCGATGGACAAAGTGAACAAACAATTCAAAATATAGAAGATATGCAGAGAGCATGTGTTATAGATTTCGAAGGTAAATGGGATAATCACCTACCGTTAATCGAATTCTCCTATAACAACAATTACCATTCAAGTATCAAAGCTGCACCATTTGAAGCACTGTATGGAAGGATTTGCAGAACTCCTGTCTATTAGACTGAAATAGGAGACATTCAATTGTCTGGACCCGCAGTTATACATGAAACAACAGATAAAATAGTCCAGATTAAACAACGGTTAAAAGCTGCTCATGATCATAAGAAGAGTTATGCTGACAGACGACGACGACCGTTAGAGTTCCAAGTTAGAGATTTTGTTATGTTAAAAGTCTCACATTGGAAAGGTATTGTAAGGTTCAGGAAACAAAGAAAGTTAGGACCAAGGTATATCGGACCTTACAAAATTATCGAAAGGGTGGGTGCAGTAGCCTACTAGTTAGATATACATGAAGCCTTACAAGGGATTCACAATACATTTCACGTATCTTGCTTACGTAAGTGTTTAGCTAATCCAACTCAGGCTATTACACTAGATGATGTACACGTAGATGACAAGCTTCAATTCACTGAATAACCGTTCAAGATTATAGACACCCAAGAACGAAAATTGAGAAAGAAAGTTATATAAATAGTTTTTGTTCAATGGCAAGGTCGGATCGGAGTCGACAAGACTTGCGAATTAGAGGAACAAATGAAAGCCAAATATCCTCATCTATTCACACCTTAATTTCGAGGACGAAATTTCTTAAAGGAGGGGAGATTTGTAACACCCCGAAAATCCCCTAAGGAAATGAAGGATTAAAGTTATCAATTTTCATAAGTCAAGGGGCTATGATGAGAACATACAAAATCCAAGGATCAAAAATGAAAATTTGGGAAAAATAGCCTGTAACGGACTGTCATCAGCCATAACGGTCCGTTACGCCTCATGACGGACCGTCAGCCATCATGACGGTCGGTGCCGCAAAAAACAGAAGCGGTTTAGGGTTTTTGACACATGTTCGGTGACTCACGACTCATGACGGACCTTCAGGCCTGGTAACGGTCCGTTACGTGGTTAGGAAGTGCATAGCCGCCAAGCAAAGGCGTGACGGTCATCCGTCACGGACTCAAACATTGGCCTATAAATAGATGGTCGAGCTTAGACCATTTCACACAACTTACACACTCAATTACACACACACACACACTCTCTCTCTAAAAATTTGATCTCGATCCCCAGTTCATGTGCGAAAATCCGGTTTCTAGCTTTTCGACTCCAAAATTGTCGTAGATAGTGTTGTGGTAAGGTTTCGACCTACTATTTAAGCTTTGGTTATAAACCATAAAGATAGGATCATGTAATTTAATAATGTCGTGTTATATCTAGGAGCTTTGTCCGAGGTGTTTGCTATATTATTGAATTGATAAGCCGAAATACTGCCGAGGTGAGTTTCTAAATTGTGATGCATGAACCCAATCATGATCATGTCTGGCATGATTGATTTATGAAAAAAATTTTAGTATCTTGAAACGATTGCACCGATTGTTTATATATAACGTATTCTAAGCGCTTATTGTATTTCACTTGCCCGTGGAACGCCATGTTGGACAGGACCCGTGGAACGGTCTTTGGTTATATATATACTGAATGATTGTTCATAGTTATCTATTAATTTGGGGGTGGAACCCCATGAATGTGTTTAAGATACTTTGGCGGGACATTTTCATAAACTATTTTAATTTATAAATTCACCAGCTTTGTGCTGACCCATGTTTATCAAATATTTTTTAACGCATCACAGGTAGTAATTAGACAGGGCATTCCATGACTTGATGATGTAAGGATGAACGATCCAGATGATGGGCATGCCAGGAACTATAAGTCCCGAATGGCTTGTTCCTTGTTACGAACAGATAATGTAACATTTATGAACATGATGTAAACATTATTTTTAAAATAAAAGATGATAATTTTAGTTTCCGCTGTGGTTCTTGATATCAATGTCACAGTAACTAGAAGATGACCTTCTGACCGGTATATAGTTATCTGACAAACGTAATGTTCTGTCTAGGAAAGGATGGTGTATAAATCTTTCCTAGACCCGTCGTTCTTTCCTGGGAACATCTTTGTTGGATGTACTACTCTGGTTAGATGACTGTCCTGTGTTACAGGCATGAGAGAGGCAAACTTCATAGACCAAGTACAGGAATAGGAAAGAGTCCTAAAGAATATTTGTTTAAGAGATGAAACATTTATAAGGGGGTAGATTTGTAACAACTGAATTTTCAGGAATAGAATACTCGAGGGACTGAAATTGTAATTAAGTAAAAGTCTAAGGCGTTAGAATATAAAAACGTTCAAAGATAAATGACCAATAAGGAAAAATCCGAAAATTGGATCGGTAGCGGACCGCTACCCAGATCCTATAACGGTCCGCTACATGTGGATGAAGGAAATCATGCGGGAATGACACGTGTCAAACGCGTGTCTGATGACTATGCCTTATGGTGGACCGCTACGGGTCCCCATAACGGTCCGCTAGCCGCAATACAGGCCCGAGTTACGAGCAGGTGACACGTGGTGAGGTGACTCGTTTAACCTAGGTAGGTAGCGAACAGCTACCAACCTAGTTAACGATCCGCTACGCCAATTAAGCCACCTCAATGGGTGGTGGACCGCCACCCATATACTTAACGGTCCGCTGTGGACCCGTCGGGCAGCCTATAAGTAGTTGAGCCCAAATTTTGTTTTTGGAATATCTCAAACAGCAAAACACTCAGATTCACATAGTTAACCTAGGGAAGCGTGCCAAGGTTCCGCTACGCGTTCGAAAGTCCGTTTTATAGTTTTTCGTTTGCAATAAGCCATAGACAGTTTCAAGGTATGGTTCCAACTAAGTTTCTTGTAACTTGGTTATTACCACTCAGCTAGTTATGTATATTTAAAGAATGTTATTATAACCTAGGGCTTTGAGCTAAGTAGTTGTGCGGTTATAATCCAAGTGAGAATATTGCAGGAAATGAGAGAAACACTGGAGGTGAGTTCTATGAAGCCCCCTTTTTAAATGTTTTGGGTTGGTACACGTGGTATGCAATGTTTTACATAATCCCATAAATAATTGGGGTTAGTGTCAGTGTTATTGCAAAAGATTTGAGAAGAGTTTACATGAATACAATTACCCTGATTTAAATATTTGGGCTGGTATTCTGTAACACCTGCCACAAAAATGTCCAAGATTTGACAAAGGTATAAACCATAGGGACTATAAGTGTAAATACACCAAAGATTAAGGTTCAAAAAGCAGAAAACATGAAAATCCAAAGGTAATGGACCGTCACGGACGGTAACGGTCCGTTACAGATCGAACACGCGTACAATGATGGCGTGCCACGTATCCCGTGACTAATGGGCAAATTCTGACGCGTGGAAACCCTATAACGGACTGTCACGCCTGGTAACGGTCCGTCACAGCCGCAAAACTCTAAGGGTGCGCCACGTATCACTCCATAACGGACCGTCAAGCCTTGTAACGGTCCGTCACGCCACAAACTGACCAGAGGGTGACGCGTGTCCTATGACTGCGCGAGTCCTAATTTGGTGACGGACCGTCACCACCCGTAACGGTCCGTCACGGGTCCAAAACTAGCCCTATAAATAGATGATCGAGTTCAGTCCATTTTCTCACACCAAAAACGTTTCCTACTCTCAAATCTTGTTCCAAGAAGTCTTTAGCCCACTCCGACGATCTCGGTTGTTATAGTTCCCGGTTTAAGAAGAAACGCTCATAGAAGAGCGGAAACGCTAGAGAAACCAAGTTAGGAAGCTGATTCTATAATTTCCAACTTAGAGGCTCACTCCTATTATCAAGGTGAATACTTTATCTATTTCAAAACTTGTGTCAAACGTTTACGTTTACGAAAATGGCCAAATAAAAGTTAAGGAAATAATGCTCAACGTTTTTCTATGAACAAAGAATTCGGGCCATATGTATACGTAAAACTTGCAAAGGGATACACGGGTCTCGGGTGAGAGTCCTGGATTGCGGCTAGTGCTTATCTTATAACAAAGTTCGAAGGCGTAGACCTGTCCATTGTTATAAGGCATGACGCCAGTGTATACAGTGGTGCATACAGTCAGGACATGGGCCTACTGAATGTGTAGATTGAACATAAAGTTGTGATTATCAAATTAATACTTGTTTCTGCCAAATGATTTTCCTGTCAAGATAATTGTATTCCCCAGCGTTCGCGCTGACGTTTCATTTTCAAAATGTTTTCAAGCATTGAATAAAATGGAAAGGAAAAAGGGATACGAGTAGACATAAGATCTGACCCAGGAATGAATGTTGAAAAAGGATAGCTTGCACGTTGGATTCTCAGGCCTCGTGCATAGGAATTCCTAATAGATGAAAGAGGAGATAGGACCAAGGAATTGATCAACCTTGGATAGTACAATTTCCCGTGGCTTGAACTTGTCTATAAGAAAAGAGATGTATTTGGTTTCAAACTCTGTTTTGTAATCAAATGAAAAAGGGTTTTTAATTCCTTGTGTTTATCAAATAAATACAAGACTTTTGTTTTCCAACTGGGTCTTGATATTTACAAATACAACCCTCGAGGTTGATACAAATCATGAATGATCCTTGTGAAAAGGCTTCCGCTATGTTTTATAAAAACTCTGAAATCAAAGCAGCTACCAATCGAGCTCGCACTCGTCCAGGGGGTGCCTGAGGCAGGGTGTGACAGGTTGGTATCAGAGCCACGGGTTTTAGCGAATTAGACACTTGGATCTAGTATCTAAGCTTTAACCATGAGTTTATTGTATGCCTCAAGATTAAGATAAGAAAACAAGGTAACGTTCTGACCGGTATGTAGCCATCTGACAAACGGAATGTTCTGTCTAAGGAAAGAGTAGTGTATAAATCTCTCCTAGACCCGTCATTCTGTCATGAGAACATCTATATTGGAGGTACAACTCTGGGAAGATAACCGTCCTTGTAGAGTTTTAGTTAAGATAAGGATACTGGCCTTAGTATCTAAGTCTTGACCAAAAGAATAAGATAATTACTGATATTTTAAGTTGCAGGATGTCAGGAAATAACTCTTTTCCTGTCTATTATTATCCTAATCGTCCCATTAAGCAAGAATAACCTGAATATCACCCTTTAGGTTCACAAATGAATCCTATTTCTTCACCCTACTACAACGACGATCCTTTTGCTTTCCTTCCAGATAACATTACTCCTGAATACCATCCCCAATCTTATTATACTTCAAACCAATGGATGGAAGCTGGATCTGATTTCAGCAATTGGAATAATGAAATCCCATTACAGCAAAGAAATGATGAGGCTGAGTCTAGTCAAGCCCATCAGAACATGTCGGCGGAAGAAGAACCTTTTGAAGAAGAATCTTATTATACTAACTCTGTACCTGAACAATCTGAAACTCCAGTTTTGTACGATCCTTATTTGTTTCCTGAACCAGTCTATCATTGTCCTTTTGAAACCTATTTTCATGCTCCTCTAGAATACCAAAATTCTTATAATGATATTATGGTTGGATTCCGTGAGCCTCCACCTAAATATGGTTATGAAGAAAGTATGCCTTCTTCTCCTATTGAGTGTCTAGATCGTTCGTTGCGCCAAACGGACGAAGTGACATGGGAGAAGATTATGGATAAAGCAAGAACCAAATTCTATGGACAACAAGTATATGAATACGGAAGAGGATTTGATGACTTTTGGAAAAGAGATATTGAAGGACTAGAATCTGATATTGTATTTTTGCTTCCCTGTAATATATTTTCAAATAAAATAATAAATCTCGTTTTATTTTATTTTATGTACAGACATGGTTGGAAAAGGAAAAGGTCCAAGCTTTCTTTTTAAATTCGATCCAGCTAATTATCATGAACGCAAAATAAATGAAACTACTATAGAAAATAATGAGGAAACTGAAAGTTCAACTTTCAGAAGCCTCGGAGAAATAGGAAACCCTAGCGTTCCCTATAATCCTTCTATAAGTTTTCATTCTGCTCCTACTGCTAGAAGCTATAATATCACTCCAATATACTCACATAATTATCATGAGGGATATGCTGAAATACAGATGTGCACAAAGTAGTTTGAATTAAATGACTCAAAACAACCTAAATAAAACACTAAGTAATACTCTAGACTCTCTAAAGAACTAAACTACTGACAGGCAAGTGAACCTATCGAATGTAGTAAAGCCTAAGTAAGTCCGGATATCGAACCCAAAAGACCTCTACAGAAAACACTAACTAGAAACTGAAAGACTTATCCATACAAAATTTCATAAATAAAATAATAATAAAGAAGGGGGGTTTTGCTCACAACTAAGAGTAACTTAAAAGAAGGATTAAAGAGAAGACTACGAACGCAAACAAAAGTTGAAACGAAAACCAGACGGAGAAAGAACACTACCTAGGCTCGAATCCTACACATGCTTGACAAAGGTTCTATCGATAAGGGAACTGACGTGATACCGGGATCTTAAAATACTAAACTCAAAGGAAACCCTCGACCCTTCTCAAGGATTGTCAACCAAGAAACCTAAAAGCCGTTAAACCACCGGTTGGATGGATTTCCCTCACAGGTCCTCCAATTTACTCAAGAAGTATCCGCTAGACAATCTACCTCACAGCGCGAAAGTCTCAATACACCTAAATGCAAGGGATAACTAGGATTTTCCTATTGGATTCGGTAAACACAGATATAAGACAAACTAGCAAGATCTTCTCACAAAGCCTCTAAACTAGCAATCTAACACCCTAGACAAACCGACAATCTCTCACCTCACAGCTATCAAGATTGGTTGCACATCTAAACTATCTATATCAAGAAGATTACCCTATGGTGAACTCGTACGCACATCTAAACTATCTAACCATCCACTAATCAAAGACACACAGTAATTGATCTAGCATGCACCTATTATATGAAAGACATTCACCAAGGCACACGAGGAGTAAATCATCAATCCATAAACAATCATAGACACACATAAAACATCCAATAATCCAAACCAAGTTTGTTACATCATGAGTTCATCACATGCAAATCATCCAAAACCAAATAAAACATAATGTCAATCATATGTATTCATCAACACCTAGGTAGTTCTAAGAGTTTAGCCACTAAACATGACAAAAACCATAGTTAACATCAATTCGAAGCACAAAAGAAACATGGGAATTGAAGATAAACAAGGGAAAACACAACCGAATGATTAACCCTTTGATGGAATGTGATCCCGATGCCTTAATCTTCAACCCGAGCCTCTAAAACTCTGAAATCGACCCTTTTTCGCCTCTCCTTTTTCGCCTGCAGCCGCTCCTCGATTCTGTTTTTTTCTAGGGTTTCTAATTTTTAGATTTTAAAACAATTTCTGCGAAAAACCACGCGACGGGATCTTGAACACTCCTCGCGTAGCGCGAGGACCCCAGAAAAGACAAAACAGTCGGGCAATCATTAAAAGGGCAATTATGACATTTTGCATTCCTCGTGTAGCGCGACGAAATTCCAAAACCTGTCGCGCTACGCCACAGGGGTAAAAATCCAGAACGTTTCTTTTTTCATCCAAAGCCCTCTCGCACGAACCGGAAACTCGTTTTTCTTCGTTTTCAATCATATCCGCTTCCTTTGTGACCTAACAACCATAAGATATAGAAATATTAAGTACAAGCAGTTATAGAAGAAAACCGAAGCAAAACAAACATAAAGTGGGAATGAAATTGACAGTAAAATGCATGTATTTTGCAATACATCACATCCCCACACTTAACTCATTTTCGTCCCTGAAAAAGAATTATGCAAACGGAATCAGAGACGGATATTATTTTCGGGCCAAAAGCTATTTTACTTATTAGAGTCAAAACTTGTGTTAGCCGCGATTGCAAATATACTTATCCCTTTTAAACCCAAGTCTGGTTCCAGGCTCTTATCATGCAATTTTAGTTCCAGTGCGGTCAATCTACCTAGGGTCTCTCATTAGAAACCACAGCCCACCTAATCCCAACTCAAGCTTATAGAACAAAAAGAGCAATCACTGGACCACTTCCTAACCGTTTTATACCAAAATCAAGAGAATTTGAAATCAATTTTTTATTTATTTATTTTTTTTTATTTTTCTTGAGCTTAGACCTTGCTTCACCTAACCCAGAGGCTGTCTCAATCAGAGTCATCATCCCCGAGAGTGACAACGTGAGCGTCGGTAATTTTGCAATTTTGTTTCGACACATCCCAGAGGCATTCTAAGTCAGAGTCACCATCCCCAACGAAGATTACGTAGGCCTGTGCTACTTTTCTTAGTTTCTAGCTCATTTCTTCTATTTTTTTATGATTAGAAATTCTAACAATTTTAGCTTATAACGGCATTCCTTATACTATTATTGGCACTATTATTGGCGGTTGCAATTTCTATTTTTCTCTAGATGAGAACCCACTAGTAGACCGACAATTAAGGTATATTTAGATCAAAGGAACCTAAAACCGAACCGAGCCTATTCACATATCCCAAACTAGACACAAGCTCGACTATATTAATCTATATTATCATTATTTGAACCCGAACAAAAACCCCTCTTTTCTATCATTTTCCGTTTTATTTTGCAAACTTCTTTATTCAAAAGATATTTTCAAATTTTTAAAATTTTATTTATTTATTTTATTTATTTATTTATTTTTTTTTTTTTTTTAATTTTTTTTTGACAAATAAATAAAAACACACTCTAAAACGACAGTGTCCCATCCCCACACTTAAACTTTGCATTGTCCGCAATGCAGGAATGGAAACACGACTCAAAAACAAAAACAGGGAAAAGTAAAAGAAAATGGAAAAGACTTAGCTGGTATTTTGGCGGGTCAATATGCTCCAAGCATGCAACAGCTCCCAAAGCCTTGTTGAGGATTCAGCATCCCCACACTTTGCTCTCGCTGTGTTCTCGCTGCTAATTTTTTTTTCTTTTTTTTTATTTATTTCTTTTTTATTTTTTTTTTCCGCGTAGCGCGACGGGGGACTAGAAAAACGTCGCGTAGCGCGACGGGTGACATTTGGCAGAAAGTTTCGAGCTATTCCATGCCTTAGCCAATTTTCTCACCCCTTATTTCCCAAACCTTCCAACCACCAATTACAAAACCAAACATACCTGGGGACCCGCATTCTGCTGCTAAAAGCTCTTCCAAAAATCAATTAGAATCCCTGCATGCAAACATCAAAACACAAAACACACAACCGAAAAAAAATAAACAACTAACGCAACCTAAACCACTCTACAAACTCTACACTTGGGGATTCCACCCAAGACACTCACAAACCACACTATGTGGGAGGATCAATGGAGAATTCCTCCCATTCGCTCGAAAACGAGCCACCTTCACTTGCCTCCCACATCTCACCACCTACAACCTTCATCGTCACCTCCGGCTTCTTCTTAACATCCCCACACTTGGTTTATCAACACTATCACCACTCCCTCCTAGGTTAATAGATTTGGCAACCACAAAAGTGACCGTCTCGTCACCGACCCTAAGTGTGAGCTTTCCGTCAAAAACATCGATGACGGCCTTGGCGGTGCGAAGGAACGGACGTCCTAAGATGATGGGAACAGTGGTATCCGCCTCCATATCCATAACTACAAAGTCCACAGGGAAAACAAATTTATCAACTTTCACAAGCACGTTTTCCAAAATTCCCCGTGGACATTTTATCGACCGGTCCGCAAGGGAGAGTGTCATGCGCGTTGGAGCTAGTTCACCGAGTGCTAGCTTCTCATAGAGAGAATAAGGCATCAGATTGATGCTAGCACCGGAATCCGCTAACGCGTGACTATGAACATCGCCACCAAACAAACACGGGATTGTGAAAATACCCGGGTCTGTCAGTTTCTTCGGTAGCGTGTTTGTTATCACTGCAGAACACTCCCTACTTAAAGGAACCTCATTCAACTTACCCAACCGGTCCTTCCTCTTCAAAAGATCTTTCAAAAACTTAGCGTATTTAGGCATACGCTGAAGGGCCTCAATGAATGGGAGATTGATCTTCAGTTGTTTAAACATATCAAGAAAATGCCCGTATTCCTTAGCATGCTTTTGATTAGCAACACACTCAGGATAAGGAATACGGGCTAGATCAATCTCGGGAGTGGGCTTAACATCAACCGGCTTCTTGTCAACAGACTTACCAACTAGAGACTCACTGTTTGGTGCGGTACTTGCTGGGACTATCCTTGAATGCACCCTCCCAGGAGTCTCTCTCTCTACCTCATCATCAACCGGTTCTTTCTCAACCTCCACCGGTGAACTCAAAAGCTCTCCACCTCTACCACTACGGGTGGTGACCGCATTCACGTGGGCGTTTGGGTTGGGTTGGGTACCACTCGAAAACTGGCCTTCCGGCCATTTATCCAAACGCTTAGCAATGTCACCAACCGTACGCTGCAAATCTAGGAAAGCGGACTGCTGGTTCTTAAGAAGGATGTCATGCTCATGAAGGATTTTCTGAGTCGATGCATCCTTTGCCACTAACTGCGTCAGCAGTTCCTCAATCCTACCTAGGTTACTACCACCGCCTCCAACCGAGGTACTCCCAGAATTACTACCCGAAGACTGACCACCCTGCCCCTGGTTCTGAGGAAAATTGGAATGGAAACCAGGGGGATTACCGGAAGACCTGAAGCTGGGATTTTGATGATTTCCCCAATTGGGGTTATAGGAATTCCCGTATCGGTTTTGACCTCCCACATAACCGACTTGCTCTTGATTCAGCACAGGGCACTCAACAGTAGCATGATCACCACGACACATCTCACATCGCGCCACCCTCATCTTCAGCTCCTTCACATCTTTCTCCAGAGCCTCAAGCGCAGCAGCTACACTAGTGTCCACATTGACGTGGTGAACACCCCTCGAAGATGAGGAGGTACTAGTGCTAGGACTTGAATTCCTAGTAACAGACCGCTGCTCGTATTCCGCCTGGGCGAAACTCTCAAACATATCATTGCATTCGGCCACATTCCTTTTACCCATAAGGTGGCCTCCTGCAGAAGTATCAAAGCGCGCACGAGTCTCATAAGTGAGCCCGTTGTAGAATTTCTCTACAAGGGCCCAGTCAGACAGTCCATGTTGGGAGCAACGACTGAGCAGATTTTGGAACCGCTCCCAGGCCATATAATAGGGCTCATCGGGCGGCATTCTAAAAGAATGAATCTCATCGTGCAACCGGGCAGCCTTCGCGGGTGGAAAATATTTATTTAGAAAAGCATCGCGTAGGCCGGCCCAAGTGGTGAATGTGCCCGGAGGGTGTGAGTCGAGCCAAGTGGCGGCTCTTCCCGCAAGGGAGAATGGAAAAAGATGGAGAAAAATCGCATCATCTATGGCACCTTGAAGATTAAAAGTACCACAGATGCGGGTCAAGCGGGCGATGTGAACGGGAGCATCCTCATCATCACGACCATTGAATTGGCAATTATTAATTGCGGTCATGATGTACGAGGGTATTTGCCAAGAATTTTCATTGGTTATGTTTGGCACAGTAATGGGGTTATTAATCCCCATGAATCCCGCAGTAGACTGCTGATGAACAGTGCGACGGTTCGCCATGTCAGGATGAAAAGATGGTGGGCTAGATGGAGTGGATGAATTAGATAAGGGGGAAGAAACAGAACTGGGGAAACTGGTGGAAGAAGAAGGCGAAGATAAAGAAACACTTACCTCGCTGTGGGATGCTTCTGAGTATTCCCTGGAATCGCTTTGCGAATCCAAAGAAATAGCAGGTGGCGGTCCTTGCGAGCGCAAGTGGGGCATAAACTGCACAGAAAAATAAGAAGATAAAGTGAAAAAAAAAACAAATAATAAAATAAAGTAAGAAAGATATTTATAAAGAAATAAAAACAAGAATAAATAAACTCAAATAAAAAAAAAACAGATAAGTAGTTCAGAACCAATCAGCGCAATCGACTCAGAGGTCCCCGGCAACGGCGCCAAAAACTTGATGTGCACAAAGTAGTTTGAATTAAATGACTCAAAACAACCTAAATAAAACACTAAGTAATACTCTAGACTCTCTAAAGAACTAAACTACTGACAGGCAAGTGAACCTATCGAATGTAGTAAAGCCTAAGTAAGTCCGGATATCGAACCCAAAAGACCTCTACAGAAAACACTAACTAGAAACTGAAA
Organism: Smallanthus sonchifolius; assembly: GCA_023525975.1. Lineage (NCBI taxonomy): Eukaryota > Viridiplantae > Streptophyta > Magnoliopsida > Asterales > Asteraceae > Smallanthus > Smallanthus sonchifolius. Next base: position 21,139,556 of record CM042033.1, read on the forward strand.
GACTTATCCATACAAAATTTCATAAATAAAATAATAATAAAGAAGGGGGGTTTTGCTCACAACTAAGAGTAACTTAAAAGAAGGATTAAAGAGAAGACTACGAACGCAAACGAAAGTTGAAACGAAAACCAGACGGAGAAAGAACACTACCTAGGCTCGAATCCTACACATGCTTGACAAAGGTTCTATCGATAAGGGAACTGACGTGATACCGGGATCTTAAAATACTAAACTCAAAGGAAACCTAGAGCACCCTCGACCCTTCTCAAGGATTGTCAACCAAGAAACCTAAAAGCCGTTAAACCACCGGTTGGATGGATTTCCCTCACAGGTCCTCCAATTTACTCAAGAAGTATCCGCTAGACAATCTACCTCACAGCGCGAAAGTCTCAATACACCTAAATGCAAGGGATAACTAGGATTTTCCTATTGGATTCGGTAAACACAGATATAAGACAAACTAGCAAGATCTTCTCACAAAGCCTCTAAACTAGCAATCTAACACCCTAGACAAACCAAAATCTTCTACCTCACAGCTATCGAGATTGGTTGCACATCTAAACTATCTATATCAAGAAGATTACCCTATGGTGAACTCGTACGCAGTTAACCATCCACTAATCAAAGACACACAGTAATTGATCTAGCATGCACCTATTATATGAAAGACATTCACCAAGGCACACGAGGAGTAAATCATCAATCCATAAACAATCATAGACACACATAAAACATCCAATAATCCAAACCAAGTTTGTTACATCATGAGTTCATCACATGCAAATCATCCAAAAGCAAATAAAACCTAATGTCAATCATATGTATTCATCAACACCTAGGTAGTTCTAAGAGTTTAGCCACTAAACATGACAAAAACCATAATTAACATCAATTCGAAGCACAAAAGAAACATGGGAATTGAAGATAAACAAGGGAAAACACAACCGAATGATTAACCCTTTGATGGAATGTGATCCCGATGCCTTAATCTTCAACCCGAGCCTCTAAAACTCTGAAATCGACCCTTTTTCGCCTCTCCTTTTTCGCCTGCAGCCGCTCCTCGATTATGTTTTTTTCTAGGGTTTCTAATTTTTAGATTTTAAAACAATTTCTGCGAAAAACCACCCGTCGCGTAGCGCGACGGGATCTTGAACACTCCTCGCGTAGCGCGAGGACCCCAGAAAAGACAAAACAGTCGGGCAATCATTAAAAGGGCAATTCTGACATTTTGCATTCCTCGTGTAGCGCGACGAAATTCCAAAACCTGTCGCGCTACGCCACAGGGGTAAAATCCAGAACGTTTCTTTTTTCATCCAAAGCCCTCTCGCACGAACCGGAAACTCGTTTTTCTTCGTTTTCAATCATATTCGCTTCCTTTGTGACCTAACAACCATAAGATATAGAAATATTAAGTACAAGCAGTTATAGAAGAAAACCAAAGCAAAACAAACACAAAGTGGGAATGAAATTGACAGTAAAATGCATGTATTTTGCAATACATCAAATACCTTATGAAAATAGATGTGATCCTGAAGAAGAAGAATGAGCTGATTCTAATAAACTCTACATTCCTTACTATGAGACTGTTCCTTTCCCTACTCCTCATATAAATACGAGTGCATCAGGAAGTGAAAGGGAATAAATGTTGTTAAACAGAATAGCTGAGCTGGAACGAGAAAAAGCTGAAGTTGAAGCTCGGAATGCTTTGTTAGTCCAAGCTCTTGAAAAGAAGAATTTTAGGGAATATTTAGAAACAATGATTTCTACATGTATTATCTTTTGTATATATTTCAATAAAAAGTTCTGTTTTTTATTCCAATCTTGTTTCTTATATAGCATGTCTAAACAAACTGGATCTTCTTATAATACTATAGAAAAGTGGAAACAAGCAGTGATTGAAAAAGCTGCTAAAATCCCTGAGTCTCATAAAGAACTTCAGACATTGATTGTAGAAGGAATCAAGGATTCTCTTCCAATGATCTTAACCGAAATGGAAAAGAGGCAGGCAAATAAAATATCTGTTCAGCCATCAATTCCAAATTCTATTTGTTCCCAACCTATAACTCAACATACTAGAACTATCACTCAATCCAAACATGTTACTCTCAAACTTGAGGGTTCTGCTACTCATTTAACCAATAAGACTAAGAAATAAGAATATTACCATAATTCTTCTGAAGATGAAGGGATGGGTAATAATTATGGTCACCTGGAGAAAAAGAGGAAGATTTTGGGCTGTACATACAAAATGTTCCACGGTTGCAAACCCTAGAACTTTTCTGGAAGGGAAGGAGGAATAGCCACACTACGATGGATTGAGAAAACTGAATCTGTGCTTGCAATCAGCAAGTGGGTTGAGGAAGATAAAGTTCTTTATACTTCCAAGCTATTCAAAGACCAAGCTTTAGAGTGGTGGAATAACATTATTGGTACCAAAGGAAGAGATGCAGCCTATGCTATGAACTGGAGTGCCATTAAGGCAAGAGTGGAGAAGAAGTACGTTCCTAGAATGAAAGGGAACAAATCGAAGGAAAATTTCTTAGTCTAAGGATGGTGCAGGAGTAATCAATTAAACTCCTTGAGTATGCTCGAATATTTCCTCATCTTGCTACCCCTGAATCTAATCTGACAAAGAGATATATTTGGAGATTGATCGGAGAAATTTGTGACATCGTCAAGGCTGATAAATGTGAAAAGCTTGACGATATTATGGATTTAGGAGCCTCCTTAATTGATAGTTTAATCAAGAATCGAGAGGAGGGGAGAAAGAAGAAGGAGACAACTGGGCAAGGCCCAAGTAACTCTAAAAAGTCAGGATCAGGCTTCAGTTCTAGAAATAACAACTCTTCCATTCCTGAATGTCCAAAGTGCAAAAGAAAGCACTTGGGACAACGTAAAGCTGGACAATGTAAAGCAAGATGTCTGGGCACAAAACAGAAGGTTGTTTCAAAAAGAAACCAATCACTTGTTTTGAGTGTGGTAAGGCTGGTCACATCAAAAGTTATTGTCCCAAATTGAAAAAGCCTGAAGGGACAGGTCCTAAATCTGCTGAAGGAGTAAACAAGAATGCAGGATCATTCATTCTCAGTACTCATGAAGCAGCAGGTATGCCCGACGTCATTACGGGTGCATTTCTTGTCAATGATACTTATGCTCGAGTTTTGTTTGACTCTGGTGCAAACCAAAGTTTTATAGATCATAAATTCTATAGACTGTTGAATAAAACTCTAGCTAAATTAGACAAGAAATATGTGGTAGAAAATGCCCACGGGAACCGAATCCAAATTTCAGAAATCTTGAATGATTGTAATATCACACTATCAGGACATGTTATTCCTGGACAGTTGTTACCAATGACTTTGGCAGGATTTGATATTGTCCTAGGAATGGACTGGTTAGCCTCTAACCAAGCCCATATCATGTGTGATAAGAAAGCCATAGAGCTTCGTTCACCGAAAGGAGATATCCTGACTATGAATGGTGATAAATTATCCAACTCTGTTGGAATAATTTCCATATTTAAAGCCACAAAATATCTATGAAAAGGATGCTAAGCATACCTTGTATCTATGACCTCCGACACTAAAAAGAAGATTGAAGATGTGATGTCTTTCTCGAAGAACTGCCTGGAATTCCACCTGAAAGAGAAGTGGAGTTCTGAATTAATGTTGTACCTGATACGGCACCTATTGCTAAAGCCTCGTACAGGCTAGCTCCAACTGAGATGGCAGAATTGAAGAAACAATTAGATGAATTACTCGAGAAAGGATTCATAAGACCAAGCTCGTCGCCTTGGAGAGCTCCGGTCCTATTCGTTAAAAGAAAGACGGTTCAATGCGTATGTGCATTGATTATCGTGAACTAAATAAAGTCAAGATTAAGAACCGTTATCCGCTTCCCCGGATTGATGAACTTTTTGATCAACTACAGTGAGCTCGATGTTTCTCAAAAATCGATCTTCGTTCTGGTTATCATCAATTGAAGGTCCAGGAAGAAGATATTCCCAAAACAGCTTTCAGAACTCGATATGGTCATTATGAGTTTACGGTAATGCCATTCGGACTCGCTAATGCACCAGCTGCTTTCATGGACATGATGAATCGAGTCTGTAAACCTTACTTGGATAAATTTGTTATCGTATTTATTGACGATATCCTTATTTACTCCAAAGGTAAGGAAGAACATGCAACTCATCTAAGGATTTTACTTGAACTCCTAAGAAACGAGAAGCTGTATGCTAAATTTTCAAAATGTGAATTCTGGTTGTCAGAAGTTCAATTCCTTAGACATGTCATTAATGCTAATGGTATCCAAGTTGGTCCTATTAAAATCGAAGCGATATCCAAATGGGAAATCCTGAAATCACCAACTGAAATCCGAAGTTTTCTTGGCTTGGCTGGTTACTATCGGAGATTTATCCAAGATTTCTCTCAAATTGTTGTTCCATTAACTTCTCTAACTCGCAAGTCAGTTAAGTATGAATGTTGACCTAAGCAATCAGAAGCCTTTGAAACTCTAAAACAGAAACTGACACAAGCACCTATACTAGCTTTGCTAGATGGAAACGAAGGCTTTTTAGTATCATGTGATGCTTCACATGCTGGCTTTGGTTGTGTGTTAATGCAAGGAAGCAAAGTCATTGCTTATGCTTCCCGACAATTAAAAAATCATGAAAAGAATTATACGACTCACGATTTAGAATTGGGCGCCATAATTTTTGCATTGAAATTATGGAGGCACTATCTTTATGGAGTCAAATTCACCATATTCACTGATCATAAAAGCCTAAAGTATATATTCATTCAAAAAGAACTGAATATGAGGCAAAGGCGTTGGATGGAACTCCTAAATGATTACGATTAAGAAATCTGTTATCATGAAGGCAAAGCTAATGTTGTAGCAGGCGCCTTGAGCAGAAAAGAACATGAGAAACCTAAACGAGTTCGTGCTCTAAGACTCGACCTTCAAATCGATCTTATTACTCGTATTAAAGAACCTCAAAAGTTTGCCCAACATGAACCAAACCTTGAGAAATAAGGCTTGGGAGGTATAACTGACCAATTGGTTAAGGGCAATGATGGTATTCTAAGAATGAATAAGATAATATGGATTCCTATCTATGGATACGTACGTGGAAAAATTCTTGACGAAACACATAAATCTCAGTACATGATGCATCCTGGAAGCGATAAAATGTATAAAAACCTAAAAGCCAATTATTGGTGGATATGGATGAAGAAACACATAGCTATCTGTGTTGCAAGGTGCTTAACATGTTCTCAAGTTAAAGCTGAACATCAAAAGCCGTCTGGCTTGATACAGCAACTTGAAATTCTTGCCTAGAAATGGGAGATGATAACCATGGATTTCATCACAAAACTTCCCCGAACCAGTCGAGGAAATGATACTATCTGGGTTATCATTGATAGACTTACTAAGTCTGCTCATTTTCTTCCCATGAAAGAAACGTTCAGCATGGATAAGCTGGCACAATTGTAAGTTAATGAAATCGTGTTCTTACACGGTGTGCCACTATCTATTGTGTCAGATAGAGATAGTAGGTTTACTTCTTGATTTTGGCAAAGCTTTCAAAAAGCCCTGGGTACGAAATTGAATCTTAGCACTGCCTACCATCTTCAAACGGACGGGCATAGCAAAATAACTATTCAAACCTTAGAAGATATGTTAAGGGCTTGTGTTATTGATCTTGGAGGAAGTTGGGATGACCACTTACCTCTAATGGAATTCTCCTATAACAATAGCTATCATACGAGTATACAGGCTGCTCCTTTTGAAGCCTTATATGGTCTTAAATGTCGAACTCCAATCTGTTGGTCTGAAATAGGAGAAAATCAGTTGTCTGGACCTGAAATAGTCCAGGAAACAACTGATAAAATCATTCAAATAAAAGATAGATTGAAAAAAGCCCGTGATCGTCAAAAGAATTATGCTGATAGATGACGGAAGCCGTTAGAATTCTACATCGGTGACAACGTTCTATTGAAAGTTTCACCATGGAAAGGCTTTGTGAGATTTGGAAAGAAAGGAAAATTAAGTCCTAGATTCGTAGGACCATTCAAAATCTTGAAAAGAGTTGGGCTTGTGGCCTATCAACTCAAATTACCAGAAGAAATGAACAGAGTACATGATGTATTCCATGTATCAAATCTGCGTAAGTGTTTGACACATGAATCTCTGGTAATGCCCCTACAAGATGTAGAGGTAAATGAAAAATTGAAATTTGTGGAACAACCTTTACAAATCACGGACGGGCAAGAAAAGAAATTGAAAAGAAAGAAATTGATGATTGTTAAAGTAAAGTGGAACTCCAGACCTGGATCTGAGTACACGTGGGAACTAGAGTTAGAAATGAAAAAGATATATACTCACTTGTTCGAGTAATCTCGAGGATGAGATTAAAACATGGTGGGAAGGTGACAAAGGTACAAACCATAGGGACTATAAGTGTACATACACCAAAGATCAAGGTTCCAAAAGTAGAAAACATGAAAATCCAACGGTAACGGACCGTCACGGACGGTAACAGTCCGTTACGGGTTGAAAACGCGGACAATGATGGCGTGCCACGTATCCAGTGACTAATGGGCAAATTCTGACGCGTGGAAACCCTATAACGGACTGTCACACCTGGTAACGGTCCGTCACAGCCGCAAAACTCTAAGGGTGCGCCACGTATCACTCCGTAACGGACCGTCAAGCCTTGTAACGGTCCGTCACGCCACAAACTGACCAGAGGGTGACGCGTGTCCTATGACTGCGCGAGTCCTAATTTGGTGACGGACCGTCACCACCCGTAACGGTCCGTCACGGGTCCAAAACTAGCCCTATAAATAGATGATCGAGTTCAGTCCATTTTCAGACACCAAAATCGTTTCGTACTCTCAAATCTTGTTCCAAGAAGTCTTTAGCCCACTCCTGACGATCTCGGTTTGACTCCCGCTCATTGTAGTGCTCGGTTTAAGATGAAACGCTCGTAGAAGTGAGGATTGCTAGAGAAACCAAGTTAGGAAGCTGATTCTATAATTTCCAACTTAGAGGTTCACTCCTATTATCAAGGTGAATACTTTATCTATTTCAAAACTTGTGTCAAACATTTACGTTTACGAAAACGGCCAAATAAAAGTTAAGGGAATAATGCTCAACGTTTTTCTATGAACAAAGAATTCAGGCCATATGTATACGTAAAACTTGCAAAGGGATACACTGGTCTCGGGTGAGAGTCCCGGATTGCGGCTGGTGCTTATCTTTTAAAAAAAATTCGGAGGCGTAGACCTGTCCATTGTTATAAGGCATGACACCAGTGTATACAGTGGTACATACAGTCAGGACATGGGCCTACTGAATGTGTAGATTGAACATAAAATTGTGATTATCAAATTAATACTTGTTTCTGCCAAATGATTTTCCTCTCAAGATAATTGTATTCCCCAGCGTTCGCGCTGACGTTTCATTTTCAAAATGTTTTGAGGCATTGAATAAAATGGAAAGGAAAAAGGGATACGGGTAGACATAAGATCTGACCCAGGAATGAATGTTAAAAAAGGATAACTTGCACGTTGGATTCTAAGGCCTCGTGCATAGGAAATCCTAAAAGATGAAAGAGGATATAGGAACAAGGAATTGATCAACCTTGCATAGTACTATTTCTCATGGCTTGAACTTGTCTATAAGACAAGAGATGTATTTGGTTTCAAACTCTATTTTGTAATCAAATGAAAAAGGGTATTTAATTCCCTGTGTTTATGAAATAAATACAAGACTTTTGTTTTGCAACTGGGTCTTGATATTTACAAATACAACCCTCGAGGTTGATACAAATGATGAACGATCCTTGTGAAAAGACTTCTGTTGTGTTTTATAAAAACTCTGAAATCAAAGCAGGTGCCAATCGAGCTTGCACTAGTCCAGATGGTGCCTGAGGCAGGGTGTGACATATTCATATTAATGGTAAGAAAGAGTCTAATACTTAAAACCATATAATGGAGTATTCAAGAAGTATCAAAGAGGTGGTGGGTATGTTGCGGATGACCCTATATATATACTTCTTTAATATTTCATGGAGAAACCATTATAAGGATTTAGGTTGAGGACCGGCTCCGGGGAGAGTAATTTGAGAAGAGAAATATGTTTTTGCATGGATTTGTCATAATAAACATTTGAGAAAAAAATGATTTTGACATATAAATCAATTTAGAATCTATCATGATAAGTGAGCAGAAAAATAAGTCAAAGACCTAATACTCATGGATAAATGTTTTAAATATTTTGGGCAGTTATACATGCTATGAAATGTTTTACATGGATGCTGTAATGCCCTAGATTTAAATCGTTTGGGCCAGCATCCATGTTGTTGCAAGAGGTTATGTATAAAACATGTCCAAGTCTTAAAACCATGTAACGACGTATTCATGAAGTATCAAAGAGGTGATGGGAATGTCTCAGTGGACCCTATATATAAACCTCTTTGATACATCATGGTGAAACCTTTACAAGTGTTTAAGATAAGGACTGGTTTTTAGAGAGGGAGAGAGAGAGAAAGACAGGAAACTTTCTTTTTGGCATGATTTCACATGACCAAAGTTTTTAGAAAGAAAATGGTTTTTGACTCATAAAATGTATTAGAGCTTATCATGGTGTGCCCTGATAAGTAATGGGAGAGAGGTCAGAGTTGTAGCTTAACCGAAATAAGTCTTGACATTATTGTCTTGACAAGAGAAGAGAAGAGAGAAACAGATTTTTGTCATGTTTTACCATATCAAATATTTTGGACCGTGATGGTCTGAAGAGAAAGGAGTTTTTGCCACTTTGGCATAAAATGTCATGCATGCTCTGATGGTAGATCGAGTCTTGGAACTATGTTTAATCCTTGTGATTAAGAATAATACGAGCTTGTGGAAATAAATGATCAAAAGGTCGTATATTACCATAAGAACAACATGGGTAGTGTCTTTTTGGCATGTCAATGGAAGGGTTGTACAATTCATGAGTATAGTGAGTGGTGGCGACCGCTCAAGGGGTGAACGTGACCCCTAGTAGAGAAAGTATAGAAATGGGTGTATACTCATGATTATGAACCATACAATCAATGGAGAGATACTTTAAGACATGCACTGACTTAAAGAGTCTATACTCTAACTTTTATGAACATGGTTCATTCGTAATATATTGAATAAGTGGTGGTTACGCCGTTGGTACTTCCTATAAATAAGCTTATTCAATATATTGGGGATAGTCCTGAACATGGGATTTTGAATATAGACAGGGTTTTTAGACAAAAGAATAAAAGTCTTTAAACTTTGGTTTTAAATTAAAGACTTATTTTATGAAAGATTTGTTAATACATATTTTATGTATTATAAACATTATGGGGAAGGGCAAGGAGTCAATATGATGTTTCAAAATTTTTTAGTTTCCGCTGCATTTCGATCTTTGATATACTATGTGTTAATGAGTAAATCCGATAAGTGACTGGCATTCCGAGCAAAGCGGGATGTGGGTGTCACATATAGATATTAAATTATATAAACTTTTATATAAACCTTAGTTAGATTAGAAAAATCTTATGAAGTCGAATCTGCGAAAAGAGATTTAGTTCGAATCTCTAACTCCTTGAACGACAGTAAGATTACTTTATCCGGACATGCCATACCTGTACAATTGTTACCTATGACATTGATGGGTTTTGACGTAGTCTTGGGAATGGATTTTCTATCCGCCAAAAATCCAGGATATTGTAAGAGAAGAAATCTATTGAGATTCGTGTGCCTGATGGTAAGATGATTACTATCAAGGGAGATAAATGTTCCAATCCTAATGGAATAATATCACTCCTTAAGGCTACGAAGTATCTGAACAAGGGATTTTTAGCATACCCTGTATCAGTCATAACCAGCAAAAACGAAAGAAAATTGGAAGACGTACCAGTTGTATCGGAGTATGCTGAGGTATTCCCTGAGGAATTACATGGTTTGCCGCCTAACCGAGAAGTGGTTTTTAGAATAAATTTGGTACCTGGAACGCCTCTGATAGCTAATGCCCCGTACAGACTAGTTCCAACTGAAATGGTGCAAATGAAGAAACAAATTGAAGAGTTGTTACGAAAAGGTTTTAAAAAACCAAGCCTTCACCATGAAGAAATTGGGTCAATACGCATGTGTATTGACTATCATGAATTGAACAAGGTCACGATTAAGAATAGATATCCACTCCTTCGTATCGATGATTTATTTGATCAACTTCAGGGAGCTTGCTGTTTTTCCAAAATTGACCTTCGTTCTAGGTACAATCAGTTGAAAGTACAAGAAGAAGACATATCTAAAACGGCATTTAGAACTAGGTATGGACATTATGAGTTCACCGTGATGCCATTTGGACTCACTAATTCTCCAACAACGTTTATAGATATTATGAATCGAATCTACAAACCTTATTTGGATAAATTTGTTATCGTGTTTATAGAATATATACTTATTTATTCCAAAAAAGGAAGAACATGCGGATCATTTGAAAATAATACTTGAATTACTTAAAGACGTGAAGCTGTATGCCAAATTCTCAAAATGCGAATTCTGGTTATCTGAAGGATAATTTCTCGGGCATGTGATTAATGCCAATGGAATTGAAGTAGATCGCGCTAAGATTGAGGCAATTACTAAATGGAAAATCCCGAAATCGCCAACCGAAGTTTGAAGTTTCTTAGGTTTAGCGGGATATTATAGAAGGTTTATTCAGTATTTTTCTAGAATTATCGTCCCTCTAACTACCCTGACAAGGAAATCTGTAAAATACGAGTGGGGACGAAAGCAGGCAAAAGCCTTTAAGACGCTTAAACAGAAACTGACAAATGCTCCAATTCTGGCCTTGCTAGATGGAACTAAGGACTTTGTAGTTTATTGTGATGCTTTACACACTAATCTCGGTTGTGTGTTGATGCAACAAAACAAAGTCATCACATACGCGTTTCAACAATTGAAAACTCACGAACGGAACTATACGACTCATGATTTAGAGTTATATGCCATAATTTTTCGCATTGAAATTGTGGAGGCACTATCTCTATGGAGTCAGGTTCATTTGTTAACTGACTATAAAAGTTTGAAATATATCTTTGGTTAGAAGGAGCTAAACATGAGGCATGGAATATGGTTAGAAATCATAAGCGATTATGACTGTGAAATATGCTATCACGAAGGTAAGGCTAATTTAGTAGCCGATGCTTTAAGTCGAAAAGAAAGAGAAAAGCGTAAAAGAGTTATGTTATCATGAAGGTAAGGCTAATGAAGTAGCCGATGCTTTAAGTCGAAAAGAAAGAGAAAAGCGGAAAAGAGTTCGTGCTGTGAGAATCGATTTAAAGATCGATCCCATGAAACAATTAAAGAGGCACGGAAATTAGCCGTAGAAGCGGCAAACCTTGAGAAAGAAGGTATGAAAAGATGATCAATAAATTGAGTAAAGGAAATGATGATATCCTACGAATGAACAAACAAATTTGGGTGCCGATTATCGGAGATTTTCGTGAACGAATCCTCGAAGAAGCTCATAAATCCAAATATACTATGCATCGCCTTATATGTTGCAAAGTGTCTGACATGTTCTCAGGTTAAGGCAGAACCCCAGAAACCATCTGGGTTATTGCAATAACTTGAACTTCCCGTGTGGAAATGGGAAATGATAACTATGGATTTTATTACAAAACATCCCCGAACCAGTCAAGGAATGATACTATTTGGGTTATCATCGATAGACTGACCGAGTCTGCTCATTTCCTTTCAATGAAAGAAACATTTAATATGGATAAGTTAGCACAGTTGTATGTCAATGAAATCGTATCTTTTCATGGTGTGTCGTTAGGAACTCGATTTTCATGGGTTATCATCGATAAACGAATTTGTGTCTAAGATGCTCATTTCCATCGTGTCAGATAGACACATTCGGTTTATGTCTCGATTCTAGCAAAGCTTCCAGAAAGCGTTAGGAACTCGATTGAATCTTAGCACTGCTTATCATCCTCAAAGGGATGGTCAGAGTGAAAGAACAATACAAACTCTCGAAGACATGCTTTGAGATTGTGTAATAGACCTCAGAGGAAGGTAGGATGACCACTTGTCTTTGATGGAATTCTTGCATAACAATAGTTATCACATAAGTATCCAAGCTACACCATTTGAAGCCTTGTATGGTAGAAAATGCAGAACTCCTCTCTGCTGGATAGAGATTGGAGAAAACCAATTTTCAGATCCTGATATCATTTAGGAAACGACTGACAAAGTCTTACACATTCGAGAACGTTTGAAACGGCACATGATAGACAGAAAAGTTACGCCGATAAATAACGAAAGCTGTTAGAATTCAATGTGGGCAATCGTGTGTTATTGAAAGTCTTACCTTGGAAAGGTGTTGTTCGATTTGGGAAAAGAAGAAAACTTAGTCCAAGATTCGTTGGACCATTTAAGATTCTAAAAGAATCGGATCGGTAGCTAACCAACTTGAATTACCAGAGGAAATGAACAGTGTTCATGATGTATTCCATGTGTCAAACCTACGTAAGTGTTTGGCTGATGAATATATGGTAATACCTCTGCAAGATGTAGAGGTAGATGAAATGTTGAAATTCGTTGAACAACCTTTGCAAATTAAGGATCGTCAAGTTAAAAAGTTGAAAAAGATAAGGCTCGCGTTAGTTAAAGTGAAATGGAACTCCAGACGTGGACCTGAGTACACGTGGGAACTTGAGACCGAAATGGAAAAGAAATACCCACACATGTTTCAATAAATCTAGAGGACGAGATTTGAATAAAGGTGAGGAGGATGTAACACCAGGCCAATTCCGAGGTCCTCATTGGACAAAATTGAAACCCTAGGGGTTGGTATTTCCAAGTCCCAAAGTTAGAGGGTTTAAAATGAAAAAATTAGAAATTGGCACCTTAGCGGATAACTAAGGATGCCCACATAGTCCGCTATATGCTGACTAAGGAATTAACCGGGTGTGGACACGTGTATGTTGAGTAATGGGCAAAGTTTCTAACGCGTGTATGCGGGCAGCCAAGCCTTCCCTAGCGGTCCACGTAGCTTTAATTCTGAGAGGCTGCCATGTATCAGGCTTAGAGGACCGCTAAACCCTTCCTTAACGGTCAGCCAGCCGAAAAAAGAGGAAAGGTCCAATCAGAATTGAACATGTAAGGTTGAAGCAAGCGTGGGAGGTGGCGGACCGCTACGCCCCTACATAACAATCCGTTACGGGTGCAGCTCTCCAACTATAAATAGTGCCATCCGGCTCTCACTTTCATTCCACACCAAAACACATTCCATCTTCCCACATTCAAGGAGAACAACTTTGCCTCGGTTAACATGCCATCATTCCAGGTAATCTCCAACTTTTGCTTATTTTCCGCACTCTCGCTTATAGATGTTATTTCGGCTAGAAAGAGAAGCTAGGGTTATAACATAGAGACCAGAGCTACTACCTAAGATAAGCACCAAGCTACAAAAGGTGAATAAGTTTATCCGCTTTCCAAAATCTTAAAATGTTTTGTGTTTACGAAAATGTCAATACAATTATTGAAAAATTGATGCATAAGGGCATCTACATGAAACATTCAGGCAATAACTATACGTAAAACTTGATCAAGGGATACACGCTTTATGGGTGAAATTCCCATATTGGGGCCGGTATTTGTTTGTAATTTAGTGATGAAACCGCGCAATAAGTTAGTCTGGTAATGTCAGCAATCTTATTACAAAATCTACCAATGCATACCGTGGTTTGTACACTCAGATGAAATAATTCTGCTGAATGGTAGACTGTACTAGATTACGGTAAAATGTTTTGATATTGTATTTGCCAATAGAATTTGGGTCATGATGAACATGTTCACCAGCGTTCGTGCTGACGTCTTGTTTTCTAAAATATTTTTAAGTAATAAATGATTATCTGTAAGATAAGTCCTATGGGATAGTCTTGTGGATAAATGTAAATAAAGATTTTGACAGGGTTATGTGCTGAAGGATGTCGACTCCCTAAGCACGGGAGATAGCTCTGCAGGAATAAAGAGGAGATGTCTTCGGATGACGATTTCCTAGACATGGGATACTCCCTTGTTATTTGCATGGATAGGTGCCGAAGGGTAAAATCCCTAGTTACCTAAGCTGACAAAGCTTGGTAATGGAAGGATTAACTCCCTAAGGGAATGTCGACTACCTTGTGGCTCTATAGAACTACCTGCTAATGCAGGAGTCAATGTAAACGGTTGTGGACCATGAGTTTATAAACAAAGGGGTATTTAAGTCTCATGAAATGAAAAATGATTTATTTATCCCCGGATTCGGAAAATGCGCAATATCAACTCTCGGGTTGAAGTTTAAGACAAAATCAATCTAAAAGTGTTTTCTGATGCAGAACTCTCTGATTTATAAATGAAATAAGATTGGAGGTGCCAATCTAGTCACACGCACGGGGTGTCCTGAAACTAGATTGTGACAAAACCACACCTTTACAATGATGCCTAGCACCCTATTTTATAATATAACTTCTAGATAAACTATGGAAACTAAATCTATACAATTTAAAATTCAAATAAAAAAATAAACAAAAATTACATAAAAGATTTCGGTAATCTTTGAGATATTATCCACTTCCTTCTCTACTATGTGACCACCCCTAATTTCAGGTCAAGATCTTACCAACCTAATTTTATGCATTTCTAGTCAATAAACATCATTAGGACTTAGTTAAATAAAAACTAGGTCGTCATACAATGTGCACAACAATTTTATAGAGCATTCATGTGTATAAGAGGAAATAAACAAACGTTGGTGATGAATGGCACACTTTGGTCACACAAAAAGTCAAACATATTCATTTTATATTAAACACATGGATACAATTTCTTTTTTTGCATGTATGAACATTGTGTTGCTTTAACATAGTGTGTATATATATACATGCATACATAAATCAATCTACCCACATTATTCATATGCACACACTATTCCTAATAAAACGACCTAAGTATTGTTTTATATAAATTTAAACTTATAAAACTATTATTTATTTCGAAGAACAAAATATTTTATAAAAATCAAGACTATGTAATACAATTTTAATAACTACAACATTTTATAAAAACCCTACATAAAAGACTTTAATTTTTATAAAAACATTTATAAAAGTCTTCATGGATTAAATAAATTTAATGTTATATACTTAGTAATTAAAAATGATGTCTTTAAAAACTCATGTATTACACGGGTTGAATAAAAAATATAATGAAATATGTTAATACATACACTCGTCAAAATAATTTGACGTGACAGTTACAAATCCTGTAAAGTTACTTTTTAATACATTTTTTTTCAATTGGGTATTAAATTTTTTGTGATTGACAAATGTTAATAAATATTAAATTAATTTGGTTAATGATATAATAAATATCCATAATTAAATAATAAGTACCCATAATTAGACTTATATTAAATACTTAAAAATATATTATTTTATAAGAGAGAGAGAGGCACGAAAAACATGCTGATGATGCACCAGAAACGTATCTCATATGATTTTTATTTATTAGTATAAAAATCTTTTGTAAATACCTTACCATTTTACCAATTGGAACACCGCCACCTCTGGGGCGTGAAAGTTGGTGTGATGGGTTGGGCGTGGGTGCTTTCACGGGCGAAGGGCAACGTTCACATTCCAACAGTTAAAAGAAATAGCCGTTGGCTATTTAAAAAAATCTTTTGTAAATACCTTACCATTTTACCAATTCAAACATATAATCTTTCAATATTTCCTATTTCTTTTAATTTCTCAAATTCTCAAACTCTCAAATTCACTCAAAAATGAATCATTGGAACCTAAACCATCCACACTACGTGAATATTCTCAACAACCCAAATACTCGGTTCTTCCCTCAAAATATCAACCCAAACAATGACCTGAACAACGTCTTCAATCCCAATATCAAGACGTTTATGTTCCAAGTACGTCACCAAAACCAAGCATTTTTCACCAACTCAATCCCAATATTCATTAGAAAAACTTTACCATTCACCAAACGCCTCCAACACAACAACCACCTCCGACCCACCCCTTTCCCACACCGGTGTAAGGCCCCAAACACGGAAGGCCTCACTTGTTGGATTTACTCATTCACAAACAGTTATTAAACTTGAATATCAAATAACGCAGCGGAAAATTTAATTAAAACATACTCATAACATTGTTCAACATGCGGAAGCTTAACATAGTCTAATACATAAACATAACATAAACTAATCATAACGGGATGCTAGTCTTCATGATCAACCGGGTAACTCTTCTCGCTTGCCAAGCATCACTGTCCATCATCCATACCTGCCTTAACCTGATTGTGCATACTAAAAAGTCAGCTACGCTGGTGAGTTCCAGTTTTTCATTCGATTTAATAAATGGTTCATCATTCAATAATTCATTAGGGTTTAACATCATGTACAAGAAAACAGGGGCTTTCGTTCATCATTAAAAACCTTCAAACATTTATCATCATCATAAACACGCTGAACGGATCGTTCATTTAAAACATTTAACATTCATTTAAGTCATACATTAAATCTATGTTACCATTCGTCCCGTCATTTAGTATTGTATTGCCCCTAAGGCTTAACTGCACGAAGACCGACAATACAATACATTCCGTCAATTCCCTACTGTATTGCCCCTAAGGCTTAACTGCACGAAGACCGACAATACAATACATTCCATCAATTCCTTATTTGTATTGCCCTCAAGGCTTAACTGCACGAGGACCGACAATACCCATTTAGTTGCCCCTATGGGCTCTCATGTCCATAAACCAACAACTTCCATCGAAGGCTATGGCTCACGGCCATAAAACCCTCGGATCATAATTTAACCTTCATGGGGTCACGTTAACCCCTGAGTAACCATCGTTACTCCCATACCAGTTGTACAACATCATAACCATTGGCAGGCCACCAAGACACTGCCCCTGTTGTTCTTATGGAAACTATGGCTCGCTGTCCATAATCTACCATAAGGCTGGGAATTACATTCCCAGACTCCATTCGTCAATTCCATTCATTCGACAGATTATATTTGTAATGACTTCTTTAAAACCTTTGCTCTTTTTCTTTTCTTTTCATAAAACCTTTCATTCATTTTCGAAACCCTTTACCTTTAGTTTAAACCATTTCTTTATAAAGATTTCGTTCGTAAACATTCCATTCATAAAACTTTCTTTCCATAAACCGTTCATTCCAAATCATTTCATTTCGTAAACATAGTTTCATAAGCATCATTTTATAAACATAGTTTCATAAACATCGTTTCGTAAAACATCATTTCATATGTATGCATACCAACCCGAAAACATTATATAAAACATTTAAAAAAGGGCTTCTAGAACTCACCTGATAAGCTAATCTTGGTTATCCTAAACAAAGGTCCCACAACGTCACTTCCGATCTGAATTTATTAGTTAAATACACATCAGACCAAATCCCGACTCTAACGGTTTAACCTTCTAAACATACCGACTTTACCTAAACAGCCTGATGTCTGCACACTTAGCAAGTGCGTAGGGCCTTGCTCTTGCGTATTTAATAAGTGTGCAAACCACGCTTCATGCGTACTTGATAAGTACGCATGATCCTCTTCTTGCGTACTTGATAAGTACGCATGACCCTCTTCCTGCGTACTTGATAAGTACGCAGGACCCTCTTCCTGCGTACTTGAAAAGTACGCAGGATCTGCTTCCCCGCAAAAACCCTAACTTTCGCCTTCGAGTCTGATCACGTCAAGATCCCAAACTTGTTTACATTCAAAACATTTTCTTTTCATTAAGGAACTCAAAACTATGTTTTTCTTCCAGTTTCATCCGTAAACACGTCACATTTTCGTCTAAAACTCGAAAAACCCAAAAATGAACAAAAACTCAGATCTAGGCCAGATCGTTACTTGAATCGAGTTTCTGATCCGGAGGTTCTTCTCACGAGCTCTGGAGCAACGCACTTCTTCAATCTCGGGTCGATCCGCCAACTTTCTCTCTCTATAGTTTCTCTCTCTAGAACTTGCAAATGAGAGAAATGTGGAGTGTGCTGACTATTTATAGGGGAAGCTCCCCTATGTTCGCCCGTTCAAGCCCGCCGGCCCATCCGGCCCGGCCCGTCATGCCTCATTTGTTTATTCCGTTATTATAATTGCCGTTTTATTGGGATGTTACAAGTCTACCCCCCTTACAATAGGTTTCGTCCCCGAAACCTATCATAAGTCAAATAGTTGAGGGTACGACTCCCTCATTTCCGTCTCCGTTTCCCAAGTAGATTCCGATCCCTTTCAGTGCTTCCATTGGACTTTAACCAATTGAATAATCTTATTACGCAAACGCTTCTCCTTTCTATCTAAGATGGCCACGGGTTCTTCGATGTAGTTAAGGTTGTTGTCGACCTCGATGTCAGTAAGTGGTACGTGAGCGGATTCATCCGCCAAACACTATCGCAAGCGTGATACATGGAAGGTAGGATGAATCCCACTTAACTCATCAGGCAACTCTAGCCGATAAGCGACTTCACCAACCCGTGCCATAATCCTGAATGGTCCGACAAACCTAGTACTTAACTTTCCTCTCTTCCTGAATCGTATGATTCTCTTCCAGGGTGACACTTTCAACATTACTCTGTCCCCAACATCAAACTTGATAGGCCTTCGTCGTTTATCCGCATAGGATTTCTGACGATCTTGTGCGGCCTTCATTCGTGCTTTGATTTGATCAAACCTTTCTGACGTTTCTCTTACGACATCAAGACTTCCTAATTCCTTTTTTCCAATCTCACCCCAACAAACCGGGGTCCTGCATCTCCTCCCATACAACATTTCGTAAGGCGGCATGCCTATAGTCGTGTGATGACTATTGTTGTAAGAGAATTCGGCTAAAGGCAGATGACTGTCCCAACTGCCGCCAAAATCGATAATACAAGCACGAAGCATATCCTCCAATGTCTGAATGGTCCTTTCGGACTGACCATCCGTTTGTGGGTGGTATGCCGTGCTGATATTAAGCCTCGTGCCCATCGCCTCGTGAAATCTTTTCTAGAACCTCAAGGTGAATCGTGTGTCCCGGTCAGATACGATCGTCAAAGGCATCCCATACCATGCTACTACTTCGTTAATAAATACTTCCGCTAACCTTTCCGACGAGAACGTCTCGCGAATAGGTAGGAAATGAGCACTCTTCGTTAAACGGTCCACAATTACCCAAATGGTGTCACGACCTTTAGCTGTGCGAGGTAGCTTGGTTATGAAGTCCATGGTAATGTGTTCCCACTTCCATTTCGGTATATCAAGTGGTTGAATCTTTCCATACGGTTTCTGGTGTTCAGCCTTTACTTGTGAGCAAGTCAAGCACTTGCTTACGTACTTTGTCACCTCATGTTTCATTCCAGGCCACCAGTATTCCTTCCTCAGATCTTGGTACATTTTTTTGGTACCCGGTGGATAGAGTAACGAGACTTATGAGCCTCATCCAAGATTTTGGTTCTAAGATTGCCACTCATAGGTATCCATACCCGTCCAAAACGTGTCCTAACACCAAGGGTGTTATATTCCAACTTGTCCTGTTAGCAAACCATCCTTTCCTTATTTATGTTTTCTTCCTTAAGTGCTTCATCTTGAGCTCTTTCAATTTCCCTCATCACATCAGAAGTTACCACCAACTGGCAAGCTTTCACTCTAATAGGAGTAGGCACATCCTTTCGGCTTAGAGCGTCAGCCACCACGTTTGCCTTTCCAGGATCGTATAGGATTTCACAGTCGTAGTCTTTCAATAGCTCCAACCATCGTCTCTGCCTCATATTAAGTTCCCTTTGTTCGAAGAAGTACTTCAAACTTTTGTGGTCGGAGTAAATAGTGAACTTTACCCCGTAAAGGTAGTGCCTCCAGATTTTCAATGCGAATACGACAGCAGCAAGTTCCAAATCGTGAGTCGGATAACTAGCTTCGTGAATCTTCAACTACCGTGACACATACGCGATCACTCTCCCGCGTTGCATCAACACGCATCCCAATCCCTGACCCGAAGCGTCAGAGTATACCACTAAGTCTTCATTACCCTCGGGAAGGGCTAAGACTGGAGCTTTGGTTAGCTTCTCCTTCAATTCCCTAAACGCCTCATCCTAGGTCGAACCCCATTCGTACTTTACTTCCTTCCGAGTCAACTTTGTCAACGGCGAAGCTATTTTCGAGAAATCCTGGATGAATCTCCGATAGTAGCCTGCCAATCCCTAGAAACTGCGGATTTCAGTTGGCGTCTTAGGAATATTCCATTCCCTTACCGTCATTATCTTTGCTGGGTCAACCATAATGCCGTTTGGGTTAATGACGTGACCTAGGAATTGGACTTCCCTAAGCCAGAACGCACATTTGGAGAACTTAGCATACAACTTTTCCTTCTTCAGAGCTTCCAACACCTCCTTTAAGTGACATGCGTGATCACCCCCATTCTTGGAGTAGATGAGGATATCATCGATGAACACAATTACCGATCGGTCCAACATCGGTCGACAAACCCTATTCATCAAATCCATGAACGCTGCGGGGGCGTTCGTCAATCCAAAAGACATTACGTGGAACTCGAAATGTCCATAACATGTGCGAAATGCGGTTTTTGGTATGTCTTCTTCCCTCACCTTCAACTGATGGTACCCGGATCGAAGGTCAATTTTTGAGAACCAACTTGTGCCTTGCAATTGATCGAACAGGTCGTCGATCCTTGGAAAAGGGTACTTGTTCTTCACCGTACGTTTGTTCAACTCGCGATAATCAATACACATTCTCATCGAACCATCCTTCTTCTTTACAAATAACACCGGGGCACCCCAAGGCGAGATGCTCGGTTGTATAAATCCCTTCTCAAGTAGTTCGTCTAATTGGGCCATAAGTTCTTTCATTTCCACAGGTGCTAGTCGATATGGAGCCTTAGCCATGGGCTGGGCATCTGGTACTAAGTCGATTTGAAATTCAATTTCTCTATCGGGTGGTATCCCAGACAAATCCTCTGGAAACACCTCCGGGTACTCGCGTACCACGGGTACATCGTCTAGTTCCTTCACTTCTTTACACTTGTCAATTACGTACACCAGATAAACCTCGCATCCGCACCTCAAGTAATTTATTGCCTTAATCATCGAGATGACGTTTGGCATCGGGGCGTCACGATCTCCAAAGACCTCGACTTTGCTACCATCCGGAGCCTTGAGTCGGATTATCTTTTATTTACATATGATTTGTGCTTCGTTGGCAGTTAACCAATCCATACCTAACATGACATCAAACAATCCCAAAACCATAATAAACAATCTGACAGGGAACCTATGACCTTCTATTTTTATCATGGAGTTGTCAACTACATCGATCACTCTCGCATTTCTTCCCTCAGCGGTTACTACGCTAAAGGCCCTTTCTAGCTGACTGCCAGTGCACTTCACTCGTTTACAAAACGTCGCAGATATAAAACTCTTACTGGCACCCGAATCAAATAATACAGAAACAAAAGTATTGTCAAGGATGAACGTACCTAACGCCACGTCGGGGTCTGCCCTGGGTTGGTCTTGCATCAGCGCGTATGCACGAGTCTTTGCTCGGGGCCTCTCTTCTTTCTTTTCGGCACCCTTCCCTTTCCCAGATTCGCCCATCTTCAGTTTCGGGCATTCCCTACTCAGATGACCGGCATCCCCACAGTTATAGCACTTGAAGTGTTGTGGGCACTCACGGGAGTAGTGCCCGGTCTTGCCACACTTAAAGCACAAGTTAGATCCTAGTCTACATTCACATGCATGCTCCCTTCCACACTTCTTACAAGCAGTCGGCTCATTCACCCGAGCCCTCTTATCACGAGTCCCAAACATCTTTCCACCAGTTCGCTTGTTTGAGAAGCTCGGTCTCTTCTTCGGTTCCTCAATGGCGGCATCGTTTAATGCCGGATCATCATACACCACACCACTGAGTTCCACCACCGAATCATAGGTGCTAGGGGTGTTTGCTTTGATAAAGGTGCAGACCTTGTCCGCCAGTCCCTGGATATAACAAGAAATCTTTCTTTCCTCAGTCGTGACAAGATGTGGCACCAGACGTGCTAGTTCATTGAACAGCGTGGTGTACTGCCGGTGCGTCATGCTCCCGGCCTTAGTCCCCAGAAATTCCCTTTCTACCTTTTCGATCTCATTTCTTGGACAGAAATTCTTGATCACCAAAGTTTTCAAATCAGCCAACATCATTGCGTCAACCGTCTCGTCCCCCTTAGCCTGACGCACACCTTCCCACCAGTGGGATGCTTCCTCTCTTAGGGAGTTAGCAGCAAATTTCACAACTTGATTTGCTCGACACTCGCTCAGACGAATGGCGGCTTCAATACGTATCACCCAGTCAAAAGTAGCAACCGCGTCCTTCTTCCCAGTCAGTACCGGTGGGTCACATGCCTTAAAGGACTTATAGTCACATCCGCGAGCAGGCGGCGCGTTGTTAGTCTTGTTGTTCTGGGCACCAGTTGCCGCGCTATACCCACCTTCCCCATTAACCTTCTTCAATGCTTCAGCTAACAGACCTGGCAGAGAAGTTCTCATCAAATCTGTGAACTCTCGAGCTATAGCTGCTCTCACTTCTGGTTCAAAAGTGAAAGATTGTTCTTCAATCTGTGTCTGCTCAGTTCCATGCACACTAACCGCCGGTTCAGTGTGAACACTTCCTTCTTCACTATCCTCTTGGCGCGCAGGGGTCCTGCCACGCCCACCATTTCGACCACCGGTACGACCCCCACCACGCCTTCCGTATCCTCTCCTTGCCATTTCGTTCTATAAGACAAGGAATCCAATGTCATCACGCTAGTTAACAAATAAAATTTAATAAGCATTGTAAGATGTTTATATACACTGGCCATCTGCATTTAACCATTACACTACCTTTCGGTTTCTATTTACCACCTTTGTGATTCCATCAGAACACAAGTCCTTACCTAACCCTTTCTAAGGCATACTATATATGTAAATATATACTACCATCATACATGATGCTGTGGCTCGAGTTACCCGTACTGGCATCCGCTTTCGGTCCCATTCACAGTTTAAGTTCAGACACTGGGAGTGTCCGAATCTCTCAAACTATTGCTCTGATACCAACTTGTAAGGCCCCAAACCCGGGAGGCCTCACTTGTTGGATTTACTCATTCACAAACAGTTATTAAACTTAAATATCAAATAACGTAGCGAAAAATTTCATTAAAACATACTAATAACATTGTTCAACATGCGGAAGCGTAACATAGTCTAATACATAAACATAACATAAACTAATCATAACGGGATGCTAGTCTTCATGATCAACCGGGTAACTCTTCTCGCTTGCCAAGCATCATCGTCCATCATCCATACCTGCCTTAACCTGAATGTTCATACTAAAAAGTCAGCTACGCTGGTGAGTTCCAGTTTTTCATTCGATTTAATAAACGGTTCATCATTCAATAATTCATTAGGGTTTAACATCATGTACAAGAAAACAGGGCCTTTCGTTCATCATTAAAAACCTTCAAACATTTATCGTCATCATAAACACGTTGAACGGATCGTTCATTTAAAACATTTAACATTCATTTAAGTCATACATTACTATCTAAATCTGTGTTACCATTCGTCCTGTCATTTAGTATTGTATTGCCCCTAAGGCTTAACTGCACGAAGACCGACAATACAACACATTCCCTCAATTCCCTATTTGTCACACCCCAACCGACGGCGGAATACGTCGGGGCGGATATGTAGACTGTTCAAAAGCTCATGGTTTGCTAAAGTTTAAATATTTAAACAACCAACTTCATATCATAATAATCATGAATTCAACAATACAGGAAAATAGAAATACATAAATAGTTTCTTTAAATTAGATTTCTAGGTCCTCGGTCCTAAGTGAAGCAGCTTGTACTTATTCTCAAGCATTAGTACCTGAAACATGATGAAAACAAGGTCAACTAAAAAGTTGGTGAGCATACATAGGTTTTAACACACAACTAAGCTTAAAGTGTTTTATACAATTCATACGATATACGTGTATAAGGCAATTATGGAGAAGCTATAGTTAAACTAAGTGTGCACAATCAAACCTTGTGACTGAGGCATAACACGCAGGTTACCCTTATGTAAAGTCGGTAACAAACACCCTAACCGGGTGGGTTTGTCAGACACAATAGATCTATCAATGTTAACCGTTGGCTTGTACGGAGTTAATGATTGTACTATTGTCATGTATATGTAGTCTTAACTCATAGCATTCAAGCATAAAGCACATAACACATATCATATTATTGAATTGTATTTAAGTCTGCAAAAAGTTTCAAAAAGTAAATCATGTTTCACCCCAAAAGTATAAAATAAAAAGGGGGCTATGTAAACTCACTTGGATATATTGTGTGGGTAACACGAGCAAGTATGTAGCACAAGTGATTTTCAAATCACAAGTTAACCTAGTGTGAAAAAGCATGATCTTAGATTAATAACATGCACAAGTCTAAGGATAGGTCTAATGTTCATCGGGTTTTGTTATGTGATAACTTATATAAAGTTTGTGTTATTTTATGTGAAATAATAAGTTATCGAAAGTTTGGTGTAAACTTTGGAAGTTCAAAATGAAAATATCATGTGTCTTTAGGGTTAAAGATTAAATAAATAAAACTCTTTTTATTTATTTAATTAAAATAATAATCATTGCTAAAAGTAATATGATTTTTTTTATAAAATATTAAATAAATCCATTGCTTTATTTATTTATGTCAAAGTGTCAAAATCGTACTAATATGGGTTAAAGAAAACCCTAGATGCATTGTAATAATAATACTTTTATTTATTATAAAATAAATAAAGAACATAATATGTGTATATATATATATATATATATTTAGAAAAGGGGTTTTGTTCAAATGTATATATGTATATATGGGATTAAAAAATTGATTTACAAAATATATATTTTATAAAATATCTTGTGAATATATTTATGAATTAGAAAATTAATTATTTTGATTAATTATTTAAAAGTATATTTTTAAATAATTAAAGATTTATAAACAACTAAATTTGTAAAAATTGATATTTTATGTTAAAAATCTCAAAATTTTATTGTATTCCGGTCTAAATAGGGTATAGTTTATAAAAATAATTTTTATAAAAAGTTTGGGTTTGTAAAACTGACTTAAAAAAATAATACAGACCACCCGGCTCGAACCCGGGTGGTTTCTGTGCAAGACAGCCGGCTCAACCACTGCACCAAGGAACTATATCTGAATTAAACCCGATCAGATTTCTATTTAATTAGATGTTTACAGGGGGCCGGATCTGGTTGAGGGGGGCGCGCAAAAAGACCGGTTTCGTGGGTTTCGAACCCACACCACTCCCCTATAAACCTTCCGTCTTAACCGGTTGGTCCAGGAGTGGTTCGCTTATATAATTTGAATCGGATAATATTAATGATGTTAACAGTTTAAGTTCAAAAATCCCTTTTTAAAATCGTATGAACAGGTCAAGAATTTCCAGAAATTGAACCCGTTTTTGATTTGTGTTTTGCAAGGTGATAAGGGGCCTTCGATAAGTGGTTAAAAACGAAACGAACGATGTAAACCATACCTGTGGTGGTTGCGTAACGAAGCCTGACGACTAAACGGACAGAGGCAATGTTTAGGGTGCTAGATCGACGAACAAGGATGGAATGAAACTTAAATGAGGGTTGGGGGAGATTATATGAAGCCGTGCGAAGGTCCATAGTGATTTAATTCGTTTAATTTAATCATTAACGTATTATTCAATTGAGAGGTTTACGGGTGACAGCTATGACTCCAATTACGCGTTAATCCGGTTGTAATCGACTGAATTGGGTCGTGTAATGGGTTTAGGTACATGCACGGTCAGTCATGGAATGATTTACGGGAGTCAATTGCATTAAATTTCTAGTTTCGGAAAGGTTTGAAACGCGGTTTGACTAATCCGAGTCAAATTCTTTCAAATTTGAATTGGTCGTGTGATTGAACGAATTGGGTTGTCGTTTGGGTCTGGAATAGGCCGATTTGTTGATTGAACACGAGATAGGACTTCATGAGACTCGATTGGATGTATTTCGTGGTTCGGATTGAAGGGATTCGGCCCTGTTTGACTTTTGAAAGTCAAACAGGTCGTTTTCCTTGTGAGTCATGGTTAAACTTTGACTTTCATGAGTCAAACCATTTACATTTACTAGTTCAAGATTCAAGGCTCGAGGGTTCAAGTGTTTAAGCGATTTGGGGTTCAAATCATTGCGTATGGTTACGTGTACGTATACTTATGCATGCCTAAATATATATATATATATATATATATTTATATGTATGTATTTATAGATACTTTGGGAAAATGTCGAGATAACATATGGGAAATTCCACGTGTTAGAGTTCAAATGGTTTATAAAACATTGCACTAAAACGGGTTTGAAGGTGTTACATTGAAACGCAATTAAAAAAATCAGAAAGGTCACTGTATCCCCATGTTGAGGGGATTCCGTCCCGAAATTTAGCTAGTCGAGGCTACTGAATCAGTAAAGAGGTGTGGATACTTAAGCTTCATTTGATCCTCACATTCCCAAGTGAACTCAGGACCACGCTTAGAATCCCAACGAACTTCGACAATAGGAATACAGCTTCGCTTGAGTTGCTTGATCTCACGATCCATGATCTCCACTGCTCTCTCAACGAAGTGCATCGTTTCATCAATATGCACGTCGTCAAGAGGTATATGGAGGTTCTCATCAGCAAGACATTTCTTTAGGTTGGACACATGAAAAGTAGGATGTACATTAGCAAGTGATGGAGGTAATTCAAGTTTGTAAGCCACTTTCCCGATCCTTTCGAAGATTTTGAATGGACCCACATAGCGAGGTGCTAGTTTACCCTTCTTCCCGAAGCGGATCACCCCCTTCCAAGGAGATACCTTTAGAAGTACCAGATCACCGACTTGGAATTCCAAGGATTTACGTATCTTGTCAATATAGCTCTTTTGCCGACTCCTTGCTACTTGAATGTTGTTGCGGATCTGAAGGATCTTGTCGAACGTTTCTTGGATTAATTCGGGACCGGTGATTTGTGCTTCACCAATCTCGTTCCAACAGATAGGAGAGCGACACTTCCAACCATAGAGAGCTTCAAATGGAGCCATGTTGATGCTTGTGTGGTAGCTATTGTTGTAAGAGAACTCAATAAAGGATAGATGTGAATCCCAATTGCCACCAAAATCAATTACACAAGCTCTAAGCATGTCCTCGAGCATCTGGATTATTCGCTCGGTCTGACCATCAGTTTGGGGATGGTAAGTCGTGCTTAAATCCAAGTGTGTACCAAGAGCAGTTTGGAGAGATTGCCAAAAGCGGGAGGTGAAACGAGCATCCCTATGAGAGATTATGTTAAGTGGGACCCCGTGACGACTCACAATTTCGTCAATGTAGATTCGGGCTAATTTCTCTACCCGGTAGTCTTCTCGGATGGGTAGAAAGTGAGCAGATTTGGTGAGACGGTCAATGATCACCCAAATGCTATCATAACCGCTAGAAGTACGAGGGAGTTTGGTAATGAAATCCATGGCTAGGTTCTCCCATTTCCATACAGGGATTTCCGGTTGCTCAAGCAAAGCAGAAGGACGTTGATGTTCAGCTTTGACTTTGGAACAAGTTAGACATTTTGCAACATAAAGTGCAATGTCTTTCTTCATTCCGGGCCACCTGTATTGTTGGTGAAGACCCTTATACATTTTATCCGCCCCGGGATGGACGAAGTAACGAGTTTTGTGTGCCACGTTCATGAGGACTGCGCGAAGGTAATCACGATCGGGGACCCAGATACGATTCAAGTAATAGAGGAGGCCATTAGGTTTGGTTTCTAAAAGGAGTTCAACACCACATGACATTTTGTTATACAGATTACCCTTGGTGACCGAGACGTGTTGAGCTTCTAAGATGCGATTTTGAATATCGGTTTGAATCCTAACACAATGAAGCATAACGTGGTCCTTACGACTCAAGGCATCGGCCACAACATTCGCTTTACCGGGATGGTACCGAATCTCGCAGTCGTAGTCGTTAAGGAGCTCGACCCAACGTCATTGCCTCATGTTGAGTTCTTTTTTATTGAAGATGTGTTGGAGACTTTTGTTGTCAGTGAACACCACACATTTCGTGCCATAGAGATAATGCCTCCAAATCTTTAATGCGAAGACGACCGCACCCAACTCAAGATCGTGCGTCGTATAATTCTTTTCTTGAATTTTAAGTTGTCATGATGCATAAGCGATCACCTTGCCCCGTTGCATGAGAACATAACCGAGACCTTGGTTTGATGCATCATAGTAGACAACCAGATCATCGTCGCCATCAGGAAGAGTGAGAATAGGAGCATTGCACAATTTTTGCTTGAGGAGTTGGAAGGCTTCCTCTTGCTTTGGTCCCCACTCATAGTGTTTACCTTTCTGGGTCAAGGCCGTGAGAGGGACAGCAATCTTGGAAAAGTTTCATATGAAACGACGGTAATAAGCAGCAAGACCAAGAAATGAACGAACTTCGGTAGGGGTCTTAGGGGTACTCCAATTCTTAACGGCTTCGATCTTTGCGGGATCAACATGAATTCCCTTTTCGTTGACAATATGAGCCAAAAATTGAACTTCCCTTAGCCAAAATTCACACTTGGAGAACTTAGCATATAGTTGTTCTTTTTTTAAAAGGTCTAAAACCGACTTAAGGTGTTGTTCATGATCTGATTTGGTCTTGGAGTAGATCAAGATGTCGTCAATGAAAACGATCACGAATTTATCTAGGTATGGTTTGCATACGCGATTAATGAGATCCATGAAAACCGCGGGGGCATTGGTTAGCCCAAAAAGCATAACCATAAATTCGTAGTGACCGTATCTTGTACGAAAGGCAGTCTTTGGAATATCCTCCTCTTGCACACGAAGTTGGTGATATCCGGATCGAAGATCAATCTTCGAGAAGTAGGTGGAACCTTGGAGTTGATCAAAGAGATCATCAATCCTAGGCAAAGGATAACGGTTCTTGATGGTAAGCTTGTTGAGTTCGCGGTAGTCAATACACATCCGGAATGAGCCATCTTTCTTCTTCACGAATAGGACGGGTGCACCCCAAGGTGAATGACTGGGACGAATGAAACCTTTATCGGAAAGTTCTTGGAGCTGACTTGCAAGTTCTTGCATTTCAGAAGGTGCTAGATGGTATGGAGCTTTAGACACAGGATTAGCTCCGGGTACAAGGTTGATACGAAACTCTACTTGACGAACGGGTGGAAGGCCGAATAGATCTTCAAGAAATACTTCGAAAAAGTCACAAATGATGGGGATGTCTTGAATACTCTTCTCTTGGTCCTTATTTTGAACAATATGGGCTAAAAAGGCCACATACTTCTTTCGTAAGTACTTTCGGGCCGTAGTGCACGACATGAGCTTAAGCCCACTACATGGTTTCTCGCCAAAGACTTTTAATGTATCACCCGAGGGGAGAGGAATTCGGATGCACTTCTCAAAACAAACGACCTCGACATGATGACTAGATAGCCAATCCATGCCTATGATGATATCAAAGCTTCCCAGTTGCATAGGTATGAGGTTGACGGGAAAGGAATATTCATTAAGTTCGATGAAACAATCGCGGATAATGGAGTCAATGAGGATGGGGTTTCCATCCGCTACCTCAACGGTAAACATTCTCTCTAACTTAGTTCGTGTTTTAGCAAGTAAAGGTTCAAAATTAAGTGACACAAAACTCTTATCGGCATCGGTATCAAATAGTATGGAAGCATATTGGTTATTAACGAGGAACGTACCGTTGACCACATCATTGTTGTTCTGGGCTTCATTAGCATTTATGTTGAAAGCACGCCATCTAGCTCCACCTTGATTAGAGTTGGTAAGTTTTGGGCATCGGTTTCGGAAGTGGTTTGGGTTACCACATTCAAAGCAAGCATTCTCATTAGTGATAGTTGGAACCCCTTTGTTTTCCTGGTTGGCTGTATTGCCGGGTGGTTTGACCTTGCAGGTGTTGGCTAAATGCCCATATCTTCCACAGCTGGCACATATCCGACACGGTAGATTTAGGAAGTGATGGTAATTGCATGTGTTGCACAAAGGGCTGCTGCCCACATAATGTTTCTTGGCTGAATTCTGAGTCAGAGGAGCAACCTGATTGACTGGGGCAGCTGGGGTAACAAAAGCAAAGTTCCTAGTCTTTCGTTTCTTGTTGTTGGAGAAAGGTTCGAGTTTGATTCCTTTGGAGGGCTCAGAAGGTGTTGTCGTGTCTAGGAATTTCTTAGCACCCTTCCTTGTTAACGTACCCGCCTTTACATGGTTATCGGTTAATGTGGCGGATAGGCGGATGGCATCTTCAAGGGTAGCTGGGTTTCTCCCTAAAACAGTGTCTTGAATCTTCATCGGCAGACCACCGATATATTTTTCAATACCCCGAGCCAAAGGTTTGACCATATGAGGTACTAGAAGACTTAGCTCATGGAAACGGGTGGTGTAGGCTAAACTTTCACCACTATCTTGGGCAAGATCCCAAAATTCGGCCTCTAACTTTTTCATTTCATTGCGATGACAGAACTCCTCGGTCATGAGTCATTTTACCTCATCCCATGGCAAGGCCATTGCCACATCTATGCCCCTATTCCTCTTTTCACCATTCCACCAAGTCAGCGCACGTTTTTGGAAGACGCTGGTGGCATAGCGGACCCGGAGGTTGTCAGGACAATCTTTGTTGAGAAAAGTGCTTTCAATGCTCTCGAACCATTGCAAAAGACCCGCGGCTCCTTCAGTGCCATAAAACTTAGTGGGGTTGCACGAGTTAAAGTGCTTGAAAGTACATTGCGGTAGGTTGGCACCACCACCCCCATTAGTTCCATGGGTACCACTAATGGCTCCATTAGCTTGGGTGAGTTGAGTTACAAGTTGTGCAAGGATAGCAGCAATGTCGGTGTTGTTGTTGGTCACGGTAGCACGACGGGGAGGCATTCTACAGATTTGCACAAGACAAGAAAAGATGTAAGAACTTATGAAAGTTGATTGAATTTAAAGGGAACAAAATAATAGATGAAGTAGTAAATCATAGTTTGGATTGTACTCAAATAGTGACATAATCACTTGAGTACTATGACACATTAAGGTCAATTAAACTCATATAATTTTCAAGGAGACATGCTTTAGCCTATAAGTAAACACTCATCCCGGGAATTCCCAGGAAAGCATACGGGTCCCTCGGTTGATTGGGATTTATACGAAATGCTATCCTAGACAGAAAACCCAGAATACAGGTGTCACCCTTCCAGATTACACGTGTCCTCTAATAACTAACAAAGTTTAAAACCTTAACGAGGAAGTAAAGAAATTCTATAGATTTAAATCCATGAAGTTTCCACATGCTACGATGATGATGACAGAGAAGTAGGTAAGAAGGTTATGAGGCTTAGGGTATGGGTAGGGATATTGTTTATTTAATTTATTATTTAACTATAGTCTAATAAGTCATGAATTTTAACAAATAAGGTATTAAAATGAAATAAATATCAATATAATAAGCAAGTAACACATAGCATGTAGCATATCATATAATCATAGAGCATGGCAATAATGGGTGTCTTAAGGTTATAGTCTAGGTCAAAGGTATCTAATAACCTAATTCCCTATAACCAAGGCTCTGATACCAATCTGTCACACCCCAACCGACGGTGGAATACGTCGGGGCGGATATGTAGACTGTTCAAAAGCTCAAGGTTTGCTAAAGTTTAAATATTTAAACAACCAACTTCATATCATAAATAATCATGAATTCAACAATACAAGGAAAATAGAAATACATAAATAGTTTCTTTAAATTAGATTTCTAGGTCCTCGGTCCTAAGTGAAGCAGCTTGTACTTATTCTCAAGCATTAGTACCTGAAACATGATGAAAACAAGGTCAACTAAAAAGTTGGTGAGCATACATAGGTTTTAACACACAACTAAGCTTAAAGTGTTTTATACAATTCATACGATATACATGTATAAGGCAATTATGGAGAAGCTATAGTTAAACTAAGTGTGCACAATCAAACCTTGTGACCGAGGCATAACACACAGGTTACCCTTATGTAAAGTCGGTAACAAACACCCTAACCGAGTGGGTTTGTCAGACACAATAGATCTATCAATGTTAACCGTTGGCTTGTACAGAGTTAATGATTGTACTATTGTCATGTATATGTAGTCTTAACTCATAGCATTCAAGCATAAAGCACATAACACATATCATATTATTGAATTGTATTTAAGTCTATGCAAAAAGTTTCAAAAAGTAAATCATGTTTCACCCCAAAAGTACAAAATAAAAAGGGGGCTATGTAAACTCACTTGGATATATTGTGTGGGTAACACGAGCAAGTATGTAGCACAAGTGATTTTCAAATCACAAGTTAACCTAGTGTGAAAAAGCATGATCTTAGATTAATAACGTGCACAAGTCTAATGATAGGTCTAATGTTCATCGGGTTTTGTTATGTGAGAACTTATATAATGTTTGTGTTATTTTATGTGAAATAATAAGTTATCGAAAGTTTGGTGTAAACTTTGGAAGTTCAAAATGAAAATATCATGTGTCTTTAGGGTTAAAGATTAAATAAATAAAACTCTTTTTATTTATTTAATTAAAATAATAATCATTGCTAAAAGTAATATGATTTTTTTTATAAAATATTAAATAAATCCATTGCTTTATTTATCTATGTCAAAGTGTCAAAATCGTACTAATATGGGTTAAAGAAAACCCTAGATGCATTGTAATAATAATACTTTTATTTATTATAAAATAAATAAAGAACATAATATGTGTGTATATATATATATATATTTAGAAAAGGGGTTTTGTTCTAATATATATATGTATATATGGAATAAAAAAATTGATTTACAAAATACATATTTTATAAAATATCTTGTGAATATATTTATGAATTAGAAAATTAATTATTTTGATTAATTATTTAAAAGTATATTTTTAAATAATTAAAAAGTGAGATTTTTAAACAACTAAGTTTGTAAAAATTGAAATTTTATGTTAAAAATCTCAAAATTTTATTGTATTCCGGTCTAAATAGGGTATAGTTTATAAAAATAATTTTTATAAAAAGTTTGGGTTATTAAAACTGACTTAAAAAAATAATACAGACAACCCGGCTCGAACCCGGGTGGTTTCTGTGCAAGACAGCCGGCTCAACCACTGGACCAAGGAACAATATCTGAATTAAACCTGATCAGATTTCTATTTAATTAGATGTTTACAGGTGGCCAGATCTGGTTGAGGGGGGCGCGCAAAAAGACCGGTTTGCGTGGGTTTCGAACCCACACCACTCCCCTATAAACCTTCCGTCTTAACCGGTTGGTCCGGGAGTGGTTCGCTGATATAACTTGAATCGGATAATATTAATGATGTTAACAGTTTTTAAAATCGTATGAACAGGTCAAGAATTTCCAGAAATTGAACCCGTTTTTGATTTGTGTTTTGCAAGGTGATAAGGGGCTTTCGATAAGTGGTTAAAAACAAAACGAACGATGTAAACCATACCTGTGGTGGTTGCGTAACGAAGCCTGACGACTAAACGAACAGAGGCAATGTTTAGGGTGCTAGATCGACGAACAGGGATGGAATGAAACTCAAATGAGGGTTGGGGGAGATTATATGAAGTCGTGCGAAGGTCCATAGTGATTTAATTCGTTTAATTTCGTCATTAACGTATTATTCGATTGAGAGGTTTACGGGTGACAGCTATGACTCCAATTACGCGTTAATCCGGTTGTAATCGACTGAATTGGGTCGTGTAATGGGTTTAGGTACATGCACGGTCAATCATGGAATGATTTACGGGAGTCAATTGCATTAAATTTCTGGTTTTGGAAAGGATTGAAACGCGGTTTGACTAATCCGAGTCAAATTCTTTCAAATTTGAATTGGCCGCGTGATTGAACGAATTGGGTTGTCGTTTGGGTCTGGATTGGGCCTATTGTTGATTGTACACGAGATAGGACTTCACGAGACTCGATTAGATGTATTTCGTGGTTCGGATTGAAGGGATTCGGCCCTGTTTGACTTTTGAAAGTCAAACAGGTCGTTTTCCTTGTGAGTCATGGTTAAACTTTGACTTTCATGAGTCAAACCATTTACATTTACTAGTTCAAGATTCAAGGCTCGAGGGTTCAAGTGTTTAAGCGATATGGGGTTCAAATCATTGTGTATGGTTACGTGTACGTATACTTATGCATGCCTATATATATATATATATATATTTATATGTATGTATTTATAGATACTTTGGGAAAATGTCGAGATAACATATGGGAAATTCCACGTGTTAGAGTTCAAATGGTTTATAAACATTGTACTAGAACGGGTTTGAACGTGTTACATTGAAGCGCAATTAAAAAAATCAGAAAGGTCACACTATTGTATTACCCCTAAGGCTTAACTGCACGAAGACCGACAATACAATATATTCCGTCAATTCCTTATTTGTATTGCCACCAAGGCTTAACTGCACGAGGACCGACAATACCCATTTAGTTGCCCCTATGGCTCTCATGTCCATAAACTGATAACTTCCATCGACGGCTATGGCTCACGGCCATAACACCGTCGGATCATAATTTAACCTTCATGGGGTCACGTTAACCCCTGAGTAACCGTCGTTACTCCCATACCAGTTGTACAACATCATAACCATTGGCAGGCCACCAAGACACTGCCCCTGTTGTTCTTATGGAAACTATGGCTCGCTGTCCATAATCTACCATAAGGCTGGGAATTACATTCCCAGACTCCATTCGTCAATTCCATTCATTCGACATATTAGATTTGTAATGATTTCTTTAAAACCTTTGCCCTTTTTCTTTTCTTTTCATAAAAGCTTTCATTCATTTTCGAAAGCCTTTACCTTTAGTTTAAACCATTTCTTTATAAACATTTCGTTCGTAAACATTCCATTCATAAAACTTTCTTTCCATAAACCGTTCATTCCAAATCATTTCATTTCGTAAACATAGTTTCATAAGCATCATTTTATAAAGATAGTTTCATAAACATCGTTTCGTAAAACATCATTTCATATGTATGCACACCAGCCCGAAAACATTATATAAAACATTTAAAAGAGGGCTTCTAGAACTAACCTGATAAGCTAATCTGGGTTATCCTAAACAAAGGTCCCACAACGTCACTTCCGATCTGAATTGATTAGTTAAATACACATCAGAACAAATCCCAACTCTAACGGTTTAACCTTCTAATCATACCGACTTTACCTAAACAGCCTGATGTCTGCGCACTTAGCAAGTGCGCAGGGCCTTGCTCTTGCGTACTAAATAAGTGCGCAAACCTCGCTTCATGCGTACTTGATAAGTACGCATGATCCTCTTCCTGTATACTTGATAAGTACGCAGGACACCCTCTTCCTGCTTACTTGAAAAGTACGCACGATCTGCTTCCCCGCAAAAACCCTAACTTTCGCCTACGGGTCGGATCACGTCAAGATCCCGAACTTGTTTACATTCAAAACGTTTGCTTTTCATTAAGGAACTCAAAACTGTGTTTTTCTTCCAATTTCATCCGTAAAAACGTCACATTTTCGTCCAAAACCCGAAAAACCCAAAAACGAACAAAAACTCAGATCTAGGCCAGATCGTTACCTAAACGAGTTTCTGATACGGAGGTTCTTCTCACGAGCTCTGAAGCAACGCACTTCTTCAATATTGGGTCGATCCGCCAACTTTCTCTCTCTACGGTTTCTCTCTCTAGAACTTGGAAATGAGAGAAATGTGGAGTGTGCTGGCTATTTATAGGGGAAGCTCCCCTATGTTCGCCCGTTCAAGCCCGCCGGCCCATCCGGCCCGGCCCGTCATGCCTTATTCGTTTATTCCGTTATTATAATTGCCGTTTTATATTTTGGGATGTTACAACCAGATTCCACACCCGAAACACAACAATTCACCAAATCCGTCCCGGAGACACGACCGTCGACAAAACCAAAGAAACGTTCTCATAAAAAGAAACAACTAACGACACAACTCAACGTGTACATGAAAAGTGGACATCGGAAGAAGAATTTACTTTGACACAAGCCAGGGTAGACGTATCGGAGGACTCAAAAATTGGTAAGACGTTCATATTTTTTATAAGTTTTTATGTAATTTTTTGTAATGTGTTAATAATTTTTATATATTTGTATAGGAAATATTCAAAAAGGTAAGGATTTTTGGTTACGTGTTCGTGAAAATTTTCATGCCGCAATGGGCGGCCGCGAATACCGGGACGCCGACAAGATATCCGGTAAATGGCGAGACTTTAACAACAAACTTGCTATGTTTAACAACTTCTACAACAAACACTACAACAACCATAAAAGTGGTCAATACGACCATGAAATTTATTTAGAAGTTTGTGATGAGTACAAAGTCATAGTGGGTACGACTTTTAATTCGTATAAAGCATGGGAGATTGTGAGAAAATCTTCGAAGTGGGGTCAAGTACTATTGATGAGCCAATCGTCTAAATTTACAAAAATGTCACCGGCTGTTTCGCGAGGTATGTGTTCACGCATTAATCTAAATGATACCGATGAAGAGATTGAAACATCGAAAGAACTGGTTCGTCCTCCCGGAAGTAAAAACAAGGGTAAACGGGCTACTTCTTCGTCCGCCTTAGACTACCGGTTTGATAAAATAGACGCAAAACTTGACAAGCTACTCGATTTTAGAAAGGATAAACAACAAAAACAACAACAATAAGATCTCCAATGTCTTATATGAACATAGACCAGTTGACCGGAAATGCTCGTAAACTCGTAGAGAGGCGGCGAAAAGAAATATATGAAAGAAACAACTTAATCGAGAAGGATGAGGAGTACTGTGTTTTATTTTTATGAATGTAGTTTTTTTAATTTTTTTAAATGTATATTTAATGTACTTTTTTATTTATTTAAGAATGTAATTTTTATTTTATAATTTAGTTTTGTATTTATTGAAAATAAAATTTTAGTTAATTAATAGAAAATATATGTAAGGCGTGAAAACACTATGCGCTTTAGTGATTATGTCCAGTTATTGTCTCTGTGCTGATGTAGCAGTGACGTAACAGAGCGTGAATCACTTGGACGTGAAACCAATGGTCTACGGGCCTTTGTTCAAAATATTTTCTTTTTTAGTCAAAGGTGGCAGTGGTTGATGGAAGCGACGGTAGTTTAAAAACATATGAAGATGTTAAAGCACTTTAACTATTCAAGAACTGAATAAAAAGTGGTAAAGTTTTTATATCAAATCTTAAAGTATTCATATAACAGATCTATTTTATATAAATGAAGGGGTAGTTTTATCTATACATACTATTAAATAAAAGTTTTGGGTGACACATGTCATTCTCATATGCATCCTTAATATTTTTTCCCGCCTCTCTCTCATATTTAATGATACAAGTTTCTATAAAAAAATTTGTAATTTTTGTTTCCCGCATCTCTCCTATTAAATAGTAATGTTTTTTACAACTACTTTTATAAAACATTTTTTAATTAAAAAAAATAGCTTTGTTCATAAAACATTTTTATAGTTTGAACATTTCTTTCATTCTTTTTATAAAACATTTTTAAAAAATAACTATATAACGTTTCTAAAACTTGTATTAAAAATTATGTAATATGTCAAAAATATATAATATTAGATCTTTTTTACTAAGTATATATAACACTGCATTTATTCACCATGTATAATATACAGAGTTTCTAACCTATATTATAATAAACAAATAACTATACTTGATACGTGTCGACTTTTGATGAAATTTAGATTTTTGTTTTGTCTTTCTCTTCTATAAAATAATGATGATGTTAAATAATTAAATATCTAACATATATTCTAATATTTTATTAAAAATTACTAAATCATTAAAAAAATTTAATTATTTCTTATTTCACAGATTGACTAATAACACAAAAAATACAAATCTTCATATAAATTACTGTTTTATAAGAAATTGTATTTATTCAACCCATGTAACAGATGGCTTTAACCTGGTTATTAAATATAAGAAAGAGTTATATTTAAGCATCACAACTTTCCGTGCACGGAGAGAGCGATGTCTTTGGCGTGCTGTGTTGTTAATTATGAGGAACACGAGTCGAGCCACATCATTTGTCTTCTATCTCACGCTACAAAACGATCTTAAATCTGAACATATATGACAATGTTAGTTAATTTATGTATATTATAGTGATAATATATTAAATGAGTATAATGAAAAAGATAATTGAAATCATTGCCAGGTTAAATAAAGAAAAAGTTGTCTCACATGTATTTAATTGCTTATTTTATTTTATATTGTCTTTTAAAAAAACCAGAATACGGTTCACATACTCAACCGGTCGGGTTCATCTCAAACATCGATTGGCCTTCAAACTAAAGAGATGAAGATTCGGCGAGTTTCAATATTGATAATTAAGATTCTACCTTGTTCACTCAAAATCTATTAATTCATTTGTGTTTGGTTCATTATCTCATATGCAAATTCGTAACATTGACGATTTTTGCAGGTTACGTACGGATTGTATCTTCTGATTGAATTTCAAAGCAAGATATGAACGAATACTTGGTGGAACTTTAAGAATGATGTAATAATTTATTTGTAAAATTCTCTAAATCAAATGACATTATTAGGCATATTTTTTGTTTTAAAGATACACAATTAGTCATAATTGTTAAATGATTTTGGATTAGACTTTTGGGCTTATTTTTGTTGTCATATTGGAGTTTATGAAAACAATCTTCAGTTATTAAAACTTAGATTCCTAATTTACCCTATTTTGAAACATGTCTTACATTTATAAAATACATGTTTCTATAATATCTTGTTAAAATTTTTAAAATGGGAAATTACCTTTTTATTAATTTATATACTTAGCTCTTGTGAACCGTTTATGTGGTGGTGTTGTTATTTTTATTAGACAAATTAGATTTTAATAGATCTTAACTATGAGTAATTGGTCGATAATAATTCATAATTTCAATTTGACCAATAACACTCATAAGACCTCATTTCTTATCCAGTCCAGTCTTGTGTGTCCACACATCTATCTCAACATCCCCATCTCCGCTACATCCAACTTATGCGCTTGTGTCTTCTTGATGGACCAACATTCTGTCTCGTATAACATTGTTGGTCAAGCTACAAACCTATAAAATTTCCCCTTTAATTTAGTTATGAACCACCTGTCGTATGATACACCTGTGGCTGCTCCCCACCGGCACCAGCCTGCCTGGATGCGGTGTGTAACCTCTCGGATTTCGAAAACAATAGTTCGGGCTCAGGAGTTACATGTTCATAAGGGAAAAAAGAAGCGGGGTGGACTGGGTGTAACACCCAAAATTTTTAACCGATTTTAACTTTCAAAAACATGCGGAATTAACAACCAAACGAACACGACATAAGTTGTGTTAAAACACGGCTAACACGTTAAGGATAACGACCAGTTTTAACATCAATTAACATAGTTCAAATAGGTTTAAAGACTCCTCAACCAGAAGTTCTAACTCCAACCATGAACATCCACCAAAAATATTGAGAATCCAATCCGACACGAAGCGTGACATGAGACTTCAACCGGAGCTTACATACAAGAAAACACCATAAATAAACTATTAGTAATGATATACTACCCCAGATGAGGGGAAACTTTTATAACGTCAAGCTTCCCACTAGAGTTTCAACACACCTCCTCCCTATATTCGACTAGGGTAATCTGTCGCATCTTGAGCGAACTTCCAATCGTGCTCACTTACAAAGATCTTTTACACTAAGTCTTGATTCACATCATTGATTCTAGACTCCCGAAAATCAAATCCACCAAATTAATCGGTGTTCGACACCATCCACCATCTAGTAAATCGTACAATGGCACATCAACATCCATAAAGATGGATAAGATGAAACCGTATCTCTCGACCAGCGGTAAAATAATCACCCGATTCCTCCAAATGGATAAGTGAAACCGACATTTCAATCTAACTCAAAAGATACGGTCAAGCCATGTCGTATCACGCCCTCCACTTGTAACATCCATGATTTTCCGGCCTTATTTTTTATTTTTATTTTTCTTATTTTATTTTATACCATATAATAATGACACTCTATTTCAAACCCATATTTGTCCAACACATTATGTCGCATTAATTATTATTTTAAACGTATGTCAATCGAATTCTTTCAAACCTTGCATTACATATTATTTTCCTTATTATACATCACCCGTGTGGTATAGTTATAATTATATAAGTAAACATTCATGTTATAATAAATACCTAACAAAGTAAACATGTGAATTCTAACCATGTATCTACATCTATTATTTTTCATCATATATATATATACGTGTGTAAATATATATATATATATATATATATATATATATATATATAAACATATATTTAAGCATACTAAATAAACCAAGCATACAACTCTTAATTTTTCAAAAAAATAAAACTTATGAACCTTAATAATGTATTTACCTCTTTTATATATGTGTATTACTTATAAATATATATGTAACTATATATATATAATCATATTAAATAAACATTTACAAAATTTGTAATTTAAATGGAAATTGAAACTTATTCATTTATAAATACTCTTAGTTAAACAAGTAATAGTTAGATTTATATAAATCTTATAAAAACAATCTTAATAAGTAAAGTAAAACAAATGAAAAGGGTTTTTTTTAGTTAATCAAGTATTGAACCCCTCCAAGTGCCTTTGAACCCCCTTAGATTTGTTTTAACCTTCATCCGAACCCCCTTGACTTACCAATTCGAACCTTCCTCAAAGCTTGAACCCTAAACCACACTAATTAACCGATTTTGACTTTGAAAAGTCAAAATCGTCCAAATCAATTGCATGAACCACGAAATCAGACGAATTAACTCAAAGTGAATCATGTGTGATCGTTACAACATCAGTTACGAACATGAGTAATGACTTAATTTAACCAGATTTAATGATTTGGAGTCGAAACCAATTCCCATAACCATATTAAACAATTCGAATCGATTCACGAGTTTCAGGTAGAATTGGTCTATAATAACGAACCCAAGTCATTCGTGGTACTCCCTTCTCACTCCCTGTACACACGAATCCACTCCATACCATCTCTGGCGATCGATCGATCACCGAAGAACATCGGACCTGCCCATCCAGCCGAACTCACTCGTCCCTCACCCATTCCAGGTAATCCTAGTGCGGTTTAACTCGTTTTTGTTACTGTAATAAAATCCCTCTGGTTTCGTGATCGATCATGTGCTTATGACACAACCGCGTCAGCCCCGGCATATAATCCACCGCCGGCTGGGGTGTGACACCACTAAATCGACATTAGGTTTCCTCCAAGAATAGGAATTTCATGCTCCCCGGTCAAAAGACCCGCCACTATCCAAAATGATACATGTTTCCAATGTTTTCAAAAACTCTTGTAGTCAAACTACTACAAGTTTCTCCTACCACGCATAAGTATATGAAGCCGCTGAGGCTTCCCACATGACCTTCCTTTAGCGTTTGGCCTTAGCCCACATGCCAAAGAGATATTTGTCAACATCCTCGGCTATGTCTCCTTCCACCTCATAATTGGAAGTTTCATAACTTCCACACCAATCCATCCACTAATATCATACTGTTGGGATTCAAGGATCCCATCACTTGCATACAACACTCCTTAGAAGCTCGAGACTTCAACTCAATCACCTAATATTTGCCCGCGTATAAAGTCACCAGTTTCCTCTTCTGGTCCTCTCCTTTGGTAGCTACAATCAAGCCCACAGCCGTCTAGGAGAATACGCGATAATCCTTCCTTGTTGTATAAGGACATAACTGAGCCCCAATACATGAGGCACCAGGATAATCGACAAGGAATACGGTCTCTCCATGTAAGGACACAACGACTGCCTTACTCAATCCTCTTTCACAATTCTGAAAGGCAAATCCCTAACCGAGACCCAAACACCAAATTATTTCCAACGATTTAATAATAAGTCATCCTTTGAGATTTAAGGATCTCAATTACACTGCCCTTCTTTGAAGTTTGAAGACTTCATTTTCAAACACCGTTTTGCGATGTTCTAAGACTTCAAACACCTTTTGTGAAGTTCGGATACTTCAAACACCATTTGTGAAGTTCGAAGACTTCAAACACCAATTATGAAGTTCAGAGACTTCAAACGCCATTTACCTCTCGACTATTACAATCTTTGGCTGGTCAACGGAGATGCCTTCAGAATCCACCATATTATCCAAAACTGGATTTCACCGAAGCCAAGATGGCACACCCAACCAATTCAATGAAGGACCTCTCCTTCTAAGAATTTTCAAGAAGCTCACGACAATATTGAGAGTAAACAACCTTGTTTCGAAGATAGAAATGACTCTCGACGATAATACAACCACCCGTGAAGTTAACGCTCCATACACCCAACCCAAAAGGTCCACTAACTGCAGGATATTAGGTCACTTTGTTCTACCTCCGACAATCAGTGCACACACGCACTCCTCTAACCTCCCTT
This sequence comes from Smallanthus sonchifolius, assembly GCA_023525975.1. Taxonomy (NCBI): domain Eukaryota; kingdom Viridiplantae; phylum Streptophyta; class Magnoliopsida; order Asterales; family Asteraceae; genus Smallanthus; species Smallanthus sonchifolius. The sequence goes on from CM042033.1 coordinate 21,182,250, forward strand.
TCCACCGAAAGGTTGGTGTACTTCCAAACGAACACTTGGTCATAAAAGCCTTTTATGAACACCTTCACAACTGGAACACTAAGTATTCTATTGTACCCCAGGTTGATGTCAATGACATAAGCCATGCATACACCATATCGTACATCTCGTGCTTCACTGTCTTTAGATGAGAACAGATAAACACATTTCTCCTTGTCCACACACGACATTGATATGGTTAGTAAGTAACCACACAAGTTCCACTAGAAACGTAGGACTCCATTGCATGCGATTGTTTCACCCGCAACCTACAAATATCAAATTATACACTCGTCAACATTTATTCCCCCAATGTTGAACACCTCCAAACCACTGATCTACATAACTTCTCACCCAAAAATAAAACTAAAGGACTTCAGTCTCGTCCTTGATAGATAGAAACGCCCGATTCGAAGGCCTAAAAAATTTCTATTTCTCCCCCTCTTATCACCCTTGTGCTTTAACTCGAGACATTCACCTCGAATGTATCTCAATTTATAACAACTGTAGCACATACAATTAGGACTATAACACTATAGCATAGTGTGTCCCATCATTCTCCAATCGAGTTACTTTTCATACCTACTACAGTAACAAGTATTGCCTCCCGAATTTGATCTCCCTATAACATATAATAATCAACTCCACCAGAGTTGTTCCTCTCGCTCCTTAGGCTTCATACGTTTCTTCCAAAGTCCTGGAGTTGACTCACCTCAAATCGTGCTCTATCTGACCAATCACAATGGATTGCTTTCGAAGTCAATACCAATATAGTGATGCATCGTTGACTAACCAACGAATAAACTAACACCAATTAACTCCTTTGGTTCGCACGCCACGAACCCCTTGTGGAAACAAGGTTTTCTTCCTCCTAAATTCTCCAAAGTTGTTCCTCTCGCTCTTTAGGCTTCATACGTTTCTTCCAAAGGCTCGCCTCTAAGAGCCCTATCTTCCTTGAAGGAAGTTTCACATGACAAGATAGAAAGCTATAGCCGTCCTCCACTAGAATGAGGCTCTCTAACTCTCCCAACTAACTTCGAGATCCTCACCATCCCCGAGGTGAATACACGCGTAGACTCTTTCATACATGAGTTTTTAAGACAACCCCCATCTATAATTCCACCTACTAACATCTTTCTCCCTCAGTCATTCCCCAACTGTGTTAATACGATCGACTCGTCATACGTGTATAAGCATAACTACAGGCATCTATCTTAAGTTATACTCCTATATGTATATAAGTATATCCACATCTATATATGTATAAATACATATATAATCACCTTCACTTACTCCTTGGTGATGGTTATTATTACATGGCCACCATGAAGACACGTAGACGTGTTACATTACTAATTATCCTGGCCAGATATGATTAGTAACATACTATGCCTAACTAAATTCATTGTCCCCATTTGATAACTCCCAAGACAAGTTTCGGCACACATAAACCCCTTGGACCCCAAATAAACTACCAACAAATATCATTACTAACCTCCACCTTAGCTACGTGTCTCGGTCATGCCTTCGTTGGATTCTCATTACACCCACCTTATCAAGAGCAAATAAGTTTGAGTTCAGTGTCTTGCACACCCGAATCCCGCAAATCATTGCTCTGATACCAAGTTGTAACACCCAAAATTTTCAACCGATTTTAACTTTCAAAAACATGTGGAAATAGGTCCCATAAACAAACTCTTGACAAAACAACACGTTTTAATAACAACCAAACGACCACGACATAAGTTGTTTTAAAACACGGCCAACACGTTAAGGATAACGACCAGTTTTAACATCAACAAAATAGTTCAAACAAGTTTAAAGACTCCTCAACCAGGAGTTCTAACTCCTACCATGAACATCCACAAAAAATATTAAGAATCCAACCCGACACGAAGCGTGACCCAAGATTTCAACCGGAGCTTACCTACAATAAAACACCATAAATAAACCATTAGTAATGATATACAACCCCTAGTTGAGCCCCCCAAGCTCTTACAATAACAACCGACCCAAACAACAATTTTTCATTTTGGGCGAAAATAGGACTGTAAACATACCACTTTGGGCGTAAAATATTCCGGGGCGGGGTAAATTACTCCGGCCCACCGTAAATTACTCTGGTCCAAAATCAGCCAAATTGTTTTGCAAATTTTTAGCCTTTTCGACCCTCCCGACTCGACTCCCAGTCGTTTTAAGCAACCAAAAACATTTCATAAATGTTTTAAACACCTAACAACCCTACCATACTTCCTTGTGAGGTTCCAAAGACCTCAAAACACCACAAACGACTATGTGAAGTTCACGACCTCAGTTAACTTCCTTGTGAGGTTCTTAGACTTCAAATACCACACAATGACTTGTGAAGTTTATGACCTCAAATAACTACCATGTGAGGTTCTTAGACTTAAAACTCCTCTATATGAGGTTCTAAAGACCTCAAACGCCACAACATAACCTTGTCATATTCATGACCTCAAATTCCTTTCGTGTGAGGTTCTTAGACTTCAAGCAATAACAACATTAGTGAAGTTCAAAGACTTCAAGCTACATTGACATAAGTGGGGTTCATGACCTTAATTCCACTAATTGCATTTTACTTTGACTCTTACCACATATTAGTAAAATTACACCAAATCACCACATTTTACATATTAGTTTGACTCATACCACACTAAGTCAAATTACACCAATATATCACATCGAGTTTGACTATACTCCACACAAGTTAATTACACAAATATACCACATCTAGTTTTTAGTTTAACTATATACCACATAGTCAACTAAACTAATTTATCATATTCTACATTTTAGTTTGACTATATACCACATAGTCGAACACACCAATTTCAAATTACATTATGCATACAAGTTTGACTTTTACCACACAAGTCCATTTTACACTAATACACCATATAAGTTTGTAAACTTAATTCATCAAACAATAAGGCGAGGTTCTTAGACCTCAAACACCACGCACCCACCGTTGCATAATTTCACCATATGCAATTTCCTTAATTTTTAACATACAATTAAACACATATAAGATATTTGAACAACCAACATGTAAATCAAATATGTGCAATTAACACCACCTACCATTACTAAATAAGTGCAAAGCACTTACCTTTTGCTAAAGAGGATTCTAGCAATCAACTTGCATTTAGTAATCATACATTCTCAATTCATTCACCATATTGAGATTCATGACAAACCAAAGATCTTAAGATCAACACCCCAACTTAATTTGTTTAACACAACCTTAACCAAACCTCCAACACCCAGTTTAACCTTTCAACACATATGACCCGTTTGACCCATTAAAGTCAAACTCCTAAGTCTATCAATTCATCATTTCCAAGTAAGGTCTAACACCCACCCTAGACCTTATGGATTTCTCCCATTCTAAACTTGACTAATCACACCTTAATCAAGTTTCAAACCTCCGGATGTAGTGCGAAGCACACATATTTATTTCATTGTATTTGTGCGTTTTGGATAGTTTTATCTTTGTTTTGAGTCAATTTTTGTATACTATTGAATCGTTGTCTTGTTTACAGATGCTCGTGAGGATTACAAGTGAATGCGTGAAGAAATAGAGCGAGAGAATGAAACCGAAAAGAACACAAGTTAAAATGTTTTATTGACTTATCGCGGTATGCGAGAAAGGGAGACAAAACTTTCACGGTACGCGAGGACTCTAGAAATCAGCAGCGACTCGCGAAGGCCTGGCCTGTTTCTTTCGCGGTACGCGAAGAACATAAAATCCGAGAAAAACCCTAATTTTGATTTAAATAGATTTTGATTTCCATTATGAGAGGAGTTCGATTTTTATCCGTCTAGGGAGAGACCAGAGGAGATTTTGGGAGATTTGAGGTCAATTAAAGGCTAAATCTTGAATCTTTGGATCCCGGGTTCGTAGTTTTACGTTCTAGGTTTGCAAGATTGGATTTTTATCTTTGATTTGAATGTTTAAACCATGAATCTTGTTTATTACTTATGTTTTGGTTGTTTAAGCATGATCCTAGGCTAGAACTTTGATATTGCCTGGGTCACATGATGAATACATGTTAAAGTATTGATTTTTATCGATTTTGGTTATTTTGAATGGACTGAAGATTTTGTAAGCAATCTTTGAGTTAATAATTGTGATGAATATGTATGCTCATGTCTGATTATGTGGTTGATTATAACTCCCTGCATTGATTGTGGCTGTCTGCCAGTTTGATCTGCGTGTTTATGTCATAGATCTTAGGGTTTGTGATTGTGAGTGGTTTGCTAGACGTAGTGACCATAGGGATTGTGATTTATTGTTGATTTGAATTGAGTGTGTATCCTAGTTCAATACCCGAGAGGTGAGAATTAGTCGTTTAGTCTTCTTCATTAGAAATCCGAGTGTCAGTTGTCTGAGAGGAAGCCGGTATTAGGTGTCTAGTGATTCGTGCTATTCGTGTCATAGTTGTATTCTTGAGATTACCCCATGCATTCTTCGAGTGTATTGGTGGATGGAGAGACTGAGAGGTAATCTCTCTATTATGGTACTTTATCATAGTTGGAAATACCTGAGAAGTGATCCAACAATCTGGTGAGTTATTACATCTTTAGGTTTCATAGTTGGTGACACACTGAGAGTGATTAGGGATCCACTAGGCTGTCTAGAATTGTTTCATTAGAAACCCAGATCCATTATAATTTCCATAACCGATTGAAGTTGTGATTTGCAAGTAGGATTCCGACCTAGGTGATATTCTTCCCATCCTTGATTCCACCTTGCTCTTTATCTGGATAGTTTGAGTCTTTCTTAGTTTTCTGGATTCCAAGTTTAATCAGTAGTGTAGAAATCCCCCCCAAACCAAATCATTATTAAGTCCGAGTCAGAGTCTAGTATTAGTATTCAGTGTCTCTAGGGTTCGATATTCCGGTTTACCATTAAGCTGTGCTACACTCGATAGGTACACTTGCCTGTCAGTGTGGTTTAGTTGAAGGTACTCCTTTTATTACTAAGGAGTCTAGGTTAGGTTTTATAGTTATTTTTATAGGCCGTCTGGGCGACATCACCTCCTTAGACCACATTTACCCACTTTGACCCGTTTGGGTTCCACCCAATTCAACAATTTCTTAAATCACCAAATTGATTTTGTGTTATTACTTGGTTATGTGTTTATTCACACCACAAACACTTACCAACCTCCAATTACCATCTAGACAACCTCAATTTCAAAAACCCCCAATTTCACCCCAAGAACCCTAATTTTTCAAACATCAAATTAGGTGTTATAATCATGTAAAACATGATTCTCCAACATTATTAATACTAGATTAAGGTTTATAAACAACATTAAACCCAAATCACCACACCAATTGACCCAAATTGGGTTTTCTACCTAAAACCCACCAAAACTCAATTAATGAAGGTTCAAGAGATGAAAGAGATGCTTACATGAAGCCTTGTTGAAGATGAATACTACAAATCAATCAGATTTCTCATACAACTCCTTAATCTCTGATTTTGGCTCCTCCTTCCCCTTCCACTCTTGCCATTCACGACACACGTGTGTGTGTTGCCATTTTTTTCTCAACATCTGATGTTTTGATTTTCAATAACCAAGTTACACATCACCCATTCTTCTTCATATTTTACACCCTTTAAACCCAAAAGTTGAGAATTAAATATCAACCCCTTAATCCAAGACTTGTTTTTTTATTAGATTTTCACCGTTTAATGTTATTTAGGCAAATATTATTTTATTTAGGATTTTTGGTTGGTTACACCGGGCCTTGGCCCGGGTTGCCAAATGGGCCAAGCAAGAAGGGAGGATGGGCCTTAAGTTCCCTAATCCTCCTTCTTCCCATTCATTTTCACATTTCTTCATCTTCCCCATTTTACAGAGAGAAACACCTAGAGAGAGAGGGTGTCTGTTTTACTCCAAGATCGAACCATTCTTCTTCTCCAGAGATTACACAAAGTTTAGCCAAAGAAACGAACAGATTTGAGGTAAGAAACTCATCCAGATATGAGTATTTGTTCAAAATGGGTTTTTAGGGTTTCTTGAGTATAATCACATAAAGATCGGATTTTTTCATGTAAAAACACCTGAAAGGTATATATCTCGCTTCATGGAAGTTGGAGAAATGATTTGAACGTAAGTAGTTATGGTTTTGGATCGAAAACATGACAGATTGGGATTTGTGTTCTTGAGCCGACACTCAGCGAAGAAGAAGAAGAGAGAATCGGCCACTGAGAATCGGCCAAGAGAGAATCGACCACTCAGAATCAACCGCTGAGTATCGGCCCTCCTATAACATGACACAAGTCCTGAACGCAAGTTCAGGCGATACTCAAGAGTGTTAGCCAACTCTCGAGAGTGTCGGCCGACTCTATCAGCCGACTCTCAAGAGTATCTGCTGACACTAGCTAGTTTAACTGATTTCATGTATTGTATTCATATAGATCACGTACCACTAGTGTAGCCAAGCCTTTAGTTGCCATAGTAGACAGTATACAATGTGTTTATTAAATATTTTATATTAATAAACGATGGTAAAAGTCATGATTTATAGTGCGGTTTAAAAGTGGCAAAAGAAACATTTTATGCAAAGAATGATGCTTATGAAAGGTTTACGAACAACAAATATGTTTTTTAAAAGAACGAAGGTGAGGTTTTAAAGAAAGTAATTAGCACAGTAAGTAAAGAAAATGTTTTCCTGCGGGAGTAAATGTTACTACGTACAGAAAGTCAATTATGGACTCGGTGCTTGAGATGGGCTCAGTGCCTCAGATGGGCTCAGTGCCTCAAATGGGCTTAGTGCCTGAGATTGGCTCAGTGTCTAAGATGGGTGATGTGTGCTGGATGATCTATAAAAACTAATATAAAACTTAACCTAGACACTCTAGCTTTAAATTTATAAATCTAGACTCAACCTAATACTAGACCACACAACCGGCAAGTGTACCGATCAATGTAGCAAAGTCTAATGAAGTCCGGATATCAAACCCATGAGACACTAGTGACAGCTGTACCTAGACTCTGACTCAACTAACTGAACTGAATTATAAATGGGGGGTTTTGTGTTGATTATAACTAATGGAACTCTTTAACTAACGACACCAAATGTAAAGCAAAGGACTTTGGACAACTCACAAATAGGGAAAGCACTACCTGGACTCTGAATCCTATGCATGTACCTTGGAAATCTCTAGGATATGGAAACTATGATGGAACCGGGCTCTTAGAATACGACACACTCAGAATACCTAATGGATCCCAGATCCTTCTCTGAGTGTGACCAAAAAGAAACCCTAAGGGACATGTGAAACACACCAGTTAGTCAGATCACCTCTCAGCTATCTCCAAAAACATTAAAGTACTCGCTAGACAGATTACCTCTCAGTCTCACTATCTCAATACACCATTCAGTGCAAGGAGTAACTTGAATTCTCTCGACAAGACACGGAATAACAATGACGATAAGAAACCCTAGGAAACCCTCCTCTCAGAGCAGTTAACCTAGACACTCTAACACCAAATATTACCCGAAAACTTCGCACCTTTCAGCTATTGAAGTAGGCAGAATACTTAACCTTACAAGACTCTCAATCGATGTTCCTATGGATACGACGTTAGTGAACCATAAACAAATCACATGCACACAACTAGTGACCTAATATGCAACCATACATGAAAGACATTCACAAAGTAGCATAGGGAACATTCAACAAATCATCAATCAAAATCAAATACGCATACACATCTAATCAAAGGAAACCAAGTTATTTACTTTAATATTAATCCATCAACAAATATCCAAAATTCGAAAGAAAATCAATTAACAACGCATAATCATCATGCTCTAGGTAGCTATGAAAGTCTAGCCAATCATCATGGTCAATAACATCAAAACAGAAGAATCACACATATAAATCATGGTTTCAAATATGGAAAAGTAGAAGAAAGAAAGAAAACAAGAACCGGATAATGAAATGGACCCGCTCTATGATCTTCAACTTTAATCCAGGTCTCCGATTGATCATAGAAGCCTTCTCCCACTTAGAATCACCAAAAATCTCGGATCTTTATGTCTGGAATCGAATAATAAACCCTAAGATCGACCTTAACCTTTTATACCTAGAAAATAGGCAAAAAGACCCGTAACTGGGTGTTCTCGCGTACCGCGAGGCCTAGATAACAAATCCCTCGCGTACCTCCAGAGAATAGAAACACGTGAAAAAATCTAGGAAACATGCCACTCGCGTATCGCGAGGGGGAGAGCTATAAAGCTCGCGTACCGCGAGCCACTACCCATCACAGAAAGTTTGAGTCCTTTTCTTTTTTTGCCTCGTTTGCTCGTACCTTCCCAGTTCTCGATCGTTTTAGCTCCAAAGTGACACGATCACCTACAAACCAACACACACCTCGGTACTAAACATAAAGGACTCTAAACGAATCTAAAACTATATTAAAACACTACAAAATCACAAGGAATATGAGGTGTGTTTTGCAACACATCAAACATCCCCACACTTAACCTTTTTTCGTCCTCAAAAAAGTCTCTACAATGGAATCACAACCGGAACACAAGCTTTAACAATCTTATAAATTCATTAGCATAGATATAATCACGCGATAAAATGCAACAAATGATATTTCTGTCCGATTAAACCCAACACCAACTATCAAGCCCTCGATGGTGTCCTAGTTCCATTTTTATACAGCACATCAATCAATCAGTTGGTCTCACACTCAGAAGGCTACGACTCTACATAATCCCGTCTCATGGTCATATTTAGGCACAAGTTAAACCGTATAGATTTCTCCCACCACGTTAAACTAAGGTTCACAGGTTTTAGAAATTAAGATGAAATAATGAAATGAGATGAATGAATATTATTAAATGTACGAATCAACCTCACCAAGTGGTGCGTCTCCCAGGTCACCATCCTAGAAGGTAGCACATAGGATGTAGTTTATCAATTAAGCACATAAGAAATCAACTTAGAGGTGTATCCATAGAGTCACTATCCCCGTGGGAAACACATAAATCAATATTATTTATCTAGAACATTGATCATTTAAGTCCCAACCCATGGGTGTATCAACCAAGTCGCGAAACCGGAGGGTAACACGTAGGTCAAAACTCAAACTTTCAATCAATTAATTATACTCATTATTAAATGGAATTATGGATGCGGGCGCCACCAAACTCGGATAAAAAGAGAGTGGTGTGCCACTCATAAAAAGAGAGTGGTGTGTCAAGAAATTTCAAAAATCTCTAAATTCTAGCTTAACGTGGTACCTATCACCCTATGTTGACAGTTTCAGTGTTACCGACATCCTAAGATGAATACCCATAAGATTTCATGATTTAAATCAATTAATTAACCTAATCAACACGCATAAGATATTTAAGCTTTCAAATCGGTTGGGTCTACCAAAACATCATAGATTTTACGCGTTTTTCTATCATTTATTCATTTAAACTCACAAAAGCTGATCCAGTTATACTTATCATCTTCCATTTTGTTTGCAAAACTCTAATTCAAAGGACATTTTTGAAATTTTTTTAATTTTTTTGTATTTTTGACTTTTTGTAAAAGAAAAACATACTAACTAAACTAGACTCAAGACGTTTCCCATCCCCACACTTGAACGACACTTTGTCGTCAATGTGAACCAAGAAACAACGAAAAAGAAAAATAAAAACTCAAAAATAAATAAATAAAAAATAGTAAAGTGGAAACGACTTAGTTGGTAATGATAGCAATGTTGTTGGCCAACTTTGCTCTTCCACTTGTGCAACCATATAGCATTTCATTTGCGGCTGCACATAACTCTGTCGGGTTGCCCTTTACACAAATATGATATTAGAATCGACTCCGCTCGAATGGAGATTAAGTACAGGCGGTGTGATCCATACCTGCAAAAATAAAACTCACAACAATCCAAAACAGTATTAAAAAGACTCAGAATACATAATCGATAAAATTTATACAAACTATACACTCGGGTTCTCACCCGAGAAACAAACCTAATCAGGGGGCTTCTCCTTTATGCCGCCCCCGTCCGGCCCGTTCAATATGATTGGTCTACCACCGATTTGAGACACACTAATGGTAGACTTTAAAATAGTTTTGAAAAATGTAACCGGGTCGAACCACCAATATTTGAACTTACATGGGCAAAACCTGATACGCGATGTATAGTGAAGGAGACGGTCAGCTTTATTCTATGATAGAACATTGAGCAGCTTCTATAGCTATCCCTTCACTCCCAAGTTCGCCTTGTGCCCATTCTTCTTTTCTCTTTCCCGTGGTGCCTTTGGTTGTTGTGGCACCCTGCCATCGGCTTCATATACGGGCCTTTTCTTCTTGCTCTCTCGGGTGCAATGTGGTGGGTCCGACACTTGCTCCCTCACTTGCAGCTCCTCTTCTATCCCCACACTTGGCTCTTGATATAACAGATCTTCAAGGAGCCTTAGATCAACAAGTGAGTCGAACTTTTCTTCACTAGGAGTTAGCAGGTCCACCAACTCATCACCGAACTCATCCTACCAGGATAGGACCTGCTCCTCTTCTAACTTGTCTAGTGGATCGCCAGGGTGATCCTCACTTTCATCCTCTATCTCACACAACCAGGCTAGTCCCTCTTCACAACACTCGTCTTCACTTTCTATATCCTGTATCAAATTATTCTCAAAGATCAAGCGTAAAGTATCAAGAATATTCGACGAGTCAAGTTCATCACTTGGGAAATTCAATGACTCAAGATTATCACAATTATATTCAATCAAATCGGGTTCCGAATACTTACCTAAACCATCACCCACAATATCATCCTATGATTCTTCTACCTCTGCTTCATCATCATCGCTGACGAAGTCATCCTCGATGGGCTCTGGCCCGCAACTCTGTGGTGTATAAACCGAAGGTGGGTCTGGTGCGGAGTATTGTGGACTCGTAAGTTGCACCTCTTCCATTAACGTCCCCGGTTTTGGAGCTGCTTTCTCTCTTGCCAGCCTCATATTTTCTAGCTCATCCGTTAGCCTCCCAGATTCACCCAGGAGGTGAAATTTCTCTGCTTTAGTTATCAGGTTCCCTCGAGTGTTCATGATATCTTGCACCTTCCTCTTCTCCTCCTTGATTGTATATTCGTCCCGTATTACCTACACCAAGTCATTCTCACAAGACAAGTGTAAAGTATCACAAGGAACTGCGTGATCTTGCAAGGAATCGGTATAAACTTCATCACTACTGAGATCAAGGGCAGAAGACTTACTTGGAGGTGGGACTTGTGCTTCACCTTCTATCACTGTGATTTGCACGTCGTCCATTATAGTCTCATGTGATGGGGTTTTCAGAATCACTTCTCCTGATGCAGTTTCAATTTCAATTGCGTTCCCTTCACGATCATAAACCACACGCTCTAGATTCGTCGGTTGTTGTGAAACAATACGAGCGATTATTGCCTGGATATCCTTCTCATACTGCTCATTTGCATCTTTGATAGAAATAAATAAAAGTAATTAATTAAATAAGAAAAATACTAAGCTAAGCAAATAAATAAATATTCACAAAGACTCACTAAAAACAAAGAAAAGACACGGACTCTAGACGCTCTATGACTAAAAACACAAATAAACTTGATGTGTGCTGGATGGTCTATAAAAACTAATATAAAACCTAACCTAGACACTCTAGCTTTAAATTTATAAATCTAGACTCAACCTAATACTAGACCACACAACCGACAAGTGTACCGATCAATTTAGCAAAGTATAATGAAGTCCAGATATCGAACCCATGAGACACTAGTGATAACTCTACCTAGACTCTGACTCAACTAACTGAACTGAATTATAAATGGAGGGTTTTGTGTTGATTATAACTAATGGAACTCTCTAACTAACGACACCAAATGTAAAGCAAAGGACTTTAGACAACTCACAAATAAGGAAAACACTACCTAGACTCTGAATCCTGTGCATGTACCTTGGAAATCTCTCGGATACGAAAACTATGATGGAACCGGGCTCTTAGAATACGAACATAAATATTTCCTTGTCATATTTCTAGCCGTCTGGTGCTCTCTTTAATTCCTGATACTCAACAAACCACTCATAGTGCTTTGGTGGTTCCTGAGCTGGCACTCTGTTGAACCAAGACCTCCTTGGATCCGAGGCCTGGACAGATGGAGTTTCAGTTGGTGTTGCTTGAGTGACTTCTTCTGTAGTGCCTGTTGGCCCAGCAGTGGCTACAGGCTCAACAAAGGTCACATTGACATTCAGGTCCTCTAGCTCATTATCCGATGGAGCATCAAACTCATTTCCTTCTTCTGTGAAATACTTGATATTTTCTCCCTGTTCTTCACCTAATGTAACAATTTAAGGGTAATCTTCAATTGTTCCAAAATCATCAACTTGCTTGAGAAGTTCATTCAGCTCATGGTCAGATCCAACATCTTCTTCATCTAATAACACAACCTCAATATATGTCTCTGTGCACTTCCCTTTTTCTCTTTCAGCTCTTCTTTGACTCAGACGTGGTAAAACATATTATGTTTCTTCTATCTTAATATCCACAGAAGGATCAGCAGCAGCAGTAGACTGGGGTGCAATAGTCTTTTCCTGAGTAGTGGAGGAGAGTTCCCATTATGATGATTGTGCCAAAGAGGCTTTAATTTGTTCCACCAGATCAATCACACTTTTGAGATCTTGTTGCTGCATGGAGATTAAATTTTGTTGAGTCTCCAGCTGAGTTTGTTGTACCTCCAGTTGTTTTTGTAAACCACCAACTTCTAGTTTCAGATCCTTCACTTCTTCCTTGCAATTATTCAAATCAGTCTTTAAGCTTCCTATAACTTCATCTCTTTTTGTTACTTCATTATGTAGCTTCTTTACTTCCAAGCTTAAGGTCTTGACTCTTGGTATAGAAGGTGATGTTTCATGTACAGGTGATATACGTGGTACATGTGATATAGGTGGTACAGGTGATATAGGTGGTGATATAGCTACATGAAGAGTTCAAGAAAAAGAACCAACAGAGTGATTGCTGATATTCCTCTGTTTGGTCATATCTTGGGTGAAGAAGAAGAGGATGTTCCTGACATAGATCCACAACTACTAGTTGAATCATCATCTGAAGAAGAAGAGGCAGAACAAGGTCAAGGGAACCAAGTGCTAAATATTGAAGCTGGCCAACAAATAGAGAAAGATATTGAACAACCTATCTTGGAGGCTCCTTGCTGAAAACATAGAAGCAGCAGTACATGATGAAGCCGAGTCAAGTGAAACCTTGGACGAAGGCATCTACGGTACTAAATACGATCAGTCGGACTATGAGTCAGAAGATGATGAGCAAACTGAACCTCCTGCATCCTCCTACAAGAGTCAAGCTGAATCAAGTTCTGATTATGAAAAGGAAGAACCCCTTGCAAAGAAAATCAAGACCGAGCTGGAGTCTTTGACCACTTCTGAAGAATCACTGTTTGACACTCCTGAACAGTTAACCCCCACTCACTCACCTACTCATATTCCACCACCTTCACCACAACCATCTCCACTACATACACCTGTTCTTACGCCACCTGCATCCCCTGTTCCTGATCCATCACCATCTGTCCCAAGAGTTAAAACCCTAAGCCTAGAGGTAAAAAGGTTACAGGAAACAGTAACTAAGCAAAATGAAGTGATTGAGAAACTAAAGGCTGAACTAAGAGAGAGTAATGAAGAAGTGAAAGATCTTAAACTGGAAGTTGGCGGCTTACATACCCAACTTGATGTTCAGCAAACCCAACTGGAAATCCAACAGAAGATAATCTCTCAACAACAACAATAGTTTAAAGCCTTATCTGATACTGTTGAACAAATCAAGGCTTTAATGATTAAATCTTCTCAACAAGGAAATCCTTCAGCAGCTCAGGGGGAGACCACTTCTACTGGTGGACCCTCTTCCCCTGCCTTTGTTTCAAATACTCAGTCTGCACTGAGAATCTTCACTGGTCATGTTGCCAAGACAAAGGATGCTGTGGAGGTCAAGATTGAAGAAACCGGGTACGATCTTCCATCAGTTAGTGAAAGGAGAGCCAATAGAGAAAGAGGAAAGGGAATAGAATCAAGTGTTGATGTGGTTATTCTTGATGAAGAGGAAATTGGGTCAGATTATGAGCTGAATGCTCTTGTTGATAAGATTGACAATTATGGATTTAATGATGATTATCGAGAAATAATGGCTATAGAAGATCTGCATGAGGAAAAGGTGAGATACTTCACAGAGGAAGGAGAAGAGATTCAGGCACTCTCTGATGATGATGAAAACAGTGTTAAAATTGATCTGGTACATACTGAACCAACCCCCATTGAACCAACTCAAACAACTCACACTTAATCCACTCTAACTAAACTAATCAATGCTCCTAAACCAAATCCAGATTATCCAGATCCTAAAAGGCCTTGGATGAGGAGACTGCATGTAGAGGAGCCTCCCAAGTATTATGAATGGTTTGTAGAATACCAAGAGCTGAAAAGACCCCCCATGGGATTGAAATATGATAATGAAAGGGGCTTATACATAGTCAGGATATACAAGGGAGGAGTAGAACACTTTAAAACTCCTCATGAGTTCAGCTCCCTTCCTAGATATGATCTTAGGGCACTTGCCAAATTACCCCTACAAAATCCTGGAAAAGTCAATGAGGCACGCAACTTTGAGTTGTTCCTGATACAACAAGCCCTCAAAGACTTCAGGTCAATGAAGACCACTCTTCCAAAGAGAATTATATCCAAAACCAGGATTCATCCTAGAACACAAAAAGCCCTGGGTAAGCCTTCGGTACAAGCCAGCAAAAACTGTCAAATCAATCATACTACCACGATCAGTACCAGTCCAGCAACAAAATTTCAGAAAGCCTTACATCTTTAGTTTTTGACAGTGTGAATGTAGAGCAGCAGTCACGAACCTGCTACACATCGATTTCTTAATGTTTAACGTCTCAATGGCGGGTTTTCTCTGATTTTCGAGCAGATTAGAGAGCAATAAAGAGCCACCATGGCTCTGATACCGCTTGTTGGTCCTGAGCAGATCCGCAAACACAGATCTGCGGAGAAAAACTTCAACCGGTCCGAATCAAGAGACGGAATCCCCTGATCTGGTATTACTCTCGAATCAGAAAAAGGTAGAGATGGGAGCGGGAATCACATACACAAACAAAAATATATAAAAGTGAAAAATAACAGATAATTGAAAGCATAAAACGTATGATTCTTTGATTGATATGAAAAATAAAAGCTCCTCACACACTCACAATTAGTCTCACCCCAGGGTGAGCTCCATCTAGGGTGGTGATTCCCTCTACAGATACACACTCCTCCTATGAGGTATTCTACTATATATAGGAGGCCAAGCACATGTGCCTTGTTTTCCAAGCCACCGTCAAATGGGCCTGAAAAAACAGGTATCGAAACTAGTTTGTTTCGATTGACAGCATCAGTCTCAATTTTATACCCAACAAAATCTTTTCTTACTTACTACAAATTTCAATTTCTCTCCCAAAAGTTTTGCTTTAAAAAAAAAATAAAGAAAACAACTATGCAGAAAAAAATAAAATCTTTTTGGAAATATTCCCGATTAACAAGTTTAAAAAAATATATATATATGCACAAGGGTTACTGAAAGTTTATCATGCCGAGCATCTCCACCAATTTCTCAAATCTGGCAGAATCAAAGGCTTTAATGAAGATGTCGACGGTTTGCTTGTCGGTTTTGACTTCAACGATTTTAATATGTTTCTTTTCAACAAGGTCACGGATGAAGTGATGTTTGATCTCAATATGTTTGGTTTTTGAATGCTGAGCAAGATTTTTGGTGATATGGGGAACGACGGTGTTGTCACAAAGGATGTGGGTTTCTTGGAAGGTGATCTCGTAATCAAGCATTTGATGGTGGATCCACCTCACTTGGGAACAACAAAGGGCTGTGGCAATGTATTCGGCTTCGGCTGTGGATTGGGAAATGGTGGTCTGTTCTTACATTTCCAGGACATAAGGCGGTTGCCAAGGAACTGACAACCCCTAGAGGTGGATTTTCGGTATAAGTTGCATCCCCCGTAGTCTAAATCTAAATATGCCAAAAGATCAAACAAGTTATTTTTGGGATACCAAAGCCCAAGTTTTGGCTTGTACTTCAAATATCTTAAAATACGTTTAACAGCAATTAAATGAGAGAGTTTAGGATTAGCCTGAAAGTGTGCACACAAGCACACTGTGAACATGATGTATGGTCTGCTAGCAGTGAGATACATGAGAGATCCTATCATCGAGCGATAGAGGTGCTGATCAACGCTTTCACCATCCAAATCAGGAGACAGACAGTGTCGAACTTCCATGGGAGTCTTGTAAGGATGAGACTCAATCATTTTGAACTTGGTCAAGATTTCTTTGACATATTTTTCTTGATGGATACGAATTCCTGACTCAGACTGATTTACTTGTAAACCAAGAAAGAACTTCATTTCTCCCATAGAGCTCATTTCAAACTTAGAACGCATCACTTCCTCGAACTCTTTACACAATCGAGGATTTATGGATCCAAAAATGATAGCATCAACATAGATTTGCACCAAAATGGTATCCGCACCATCCTTTCGTTTAAACAGAGTTTGGTCAATTGCCCCTCGTGTGAAACCATTGTCAAGCAGATGCTTAGATAACGTCTCATACCACACACGAGGTATTTGATGGAAACCGTACAATGCAACCCGGTGGCTGCTTGACATAAACTTCCTCTTGAACCTTTCCATACAGAAATGCGCTTTTGACATCCATTTGATGAACTGTGAAATCCATATAGGCTGTGTATGCGAGAAACATTCTGATGGCTTCCAAGCGAGCCACTGGTGCAAAGACTTCCTCAAAGTCAATCCCTTCTTCTTGATAAAACCCCTGAACCACCAAGCGGGCTTTATTTCGAACCACTATTTTTCCTTCATCCTTCTTGTTACGAAATACCCAACGCGTGGCGATTGGGACTTTTTTCTTTAGAAGGTCCACCAGATTCCACACATGTAACTTGTTGAACTGCTTCAATTCTTCCTGCATGGCCTCCACCCAACTGTTCTGAAGCAATGTAGCTTTGATATTATTTGGTTCAACTTGAGATATGAAGCAAGTGAAAATACCATCATTCATTCCTTCGGTGGCACTACGAGTTTGGACTCCACGTTGTGTGGACCAATGATGTTGTCGGTGGGATGATCTTTGTGAACCCGTAGCTGTGGAATAATATCCTCTTCAAGGTTTTCTTCCAAATTTGTGATGTTGTTGTCAGGAAAAACAGGTACTTCCACAAAAGGATCTTCAGTAGAGGATTGTGGAGCAATATCCACTATTAGGGGAGTTTCTTCCTCAATAGTTTCACCTGTTGCCACAGAGTCCGAAGAGTCCTGAGTGGATTCAGCATTAGCAGTTTCAGGAGGAACATCTATATGTTGACTTGACGAATAAGATCTTGAAGCTGTAGAGGTACCTAGGATATTAACAGACATAAGAGGATTAGCTAATATAGATATGTTAGTGAATTCAAGAAGATTAAATGACTTAAACAAAGAATCGACATCAAAAAGCCAATCAGGACCGCCTCCGGTGTCCGTATGATTGCTTTCATGCCAGTTGATATCAATGGACTCCAACACAATCCTTCGTCTCTTGTTGTAAACACAAAAAGATCTTTGATTTGAAGAGTAGCCCACAAAGTAACATTCATTAGCTTTGGCTTCGAACTTGTTCAACTGATCCAATGTATTCAGCATTCTACAGACACACCCAAACTTTCTGAAGAAGTCAATAACAGGCTTGCGCTTGCACATAATCTCATAAGGAGTCTTGTTATAGCTTTTGGTGATAAGAACTCGGTTTTGCTCAAAACATGCGGTATTAACTGCAACGGCCCAAAATGTGACAGGAAGCTTAGAATCAACAATCATAGTCCTTGCTGCTTCTATCAACATACGGTTTCTTTGTTCAGCTACACCATTTTGTTGTGGAGTACGAGGTGCACTGAACTTCCAAGAGATACCCTTACTTTCACAGAAAGAATCGAGAATGGCATTCTTAAACTCTGTGCCATGATCACTGCGAATAGTCTTCACACTAAGATTGAACAGATTCTCGATTTGTAGCAGATGAATCTCCAAAGTCTTTGGTGTCTCATCTTTCTTTTGCCAGGAAGAATACCCAAGTAAATCGAGAGAATTCATCGGTTACCACCAAGCAGTAGGATTTCTTTCCATGACTCATGACACTCACAGGACCGAAGAGATCCATGTGAAGCAATTGAAGGGGAGAGTCAATTGAATTAGTGGTTTTGGGTTTATGAGAAGATTTGTGTTGCTTGACCTTCGAAGAAGAGAGACAATGTTCCACGGGTGAGAAGTCTTTTAGAGGTAAACTTGTGACAAGATTTCCTCGAACAAGGCGGTTCATGGTCTTGAAATTCACGTGTCCTAATCTTTTATGCTTTTGAGAGAAAGCATGATTCGATTCCTGATGGGTTATTCATATCCAGACTGTATGTATTGAATCTTAGAGGGGCACGCATGAGGATTAGGTATTCGGGAATAACCACTCCAAGCTTTAGAATCAAACAATCTCTAGAGTTGAAGAGGGCACAAAAGTCTTTATCACAAATCTGGGACACACTCATCAGATTATACTTCAGCTGTGGGATGAAGTTGACATTCTCCAAGATATTTACACCGTTGGACACTGTTCCTTGTCCTTCAATCTTTCCTCCTCTTGGATTTCCTGCAAAGGCAAAAAAATCTCTGTCTATTGGATGATAATTTTGCAATAAAGAAAAATGACCAGTCATATGTATTGACCAACCACTGTCGACATGCCATATATTGTCTCCAGTCCTCCTCGATTGCCCCAACACAAAATGAATCATTTAAACATTGGTACCCAAGCCATTGCTAAGTTGAAACTTCTTAATTTTGCAAGATGCTTCTCGAAAATCATAGTCAGAATCCTCCTTTAATGTATTATAAAAAAGATCATTATTCTTAATTTTTCAAATCCTTTTCAACCAATTTTTAGCATTTTTAATCCTTTTACGTCGCAGATTTCTACTATGTTGTGATTTAGAGAAAAAATTTGAAGCACATTCAACTGAATTTTGAATAACAGATGGTACGTTTTCTTCTTTGAAACGATATATAGACAATTTACATGTATTGAAAACATGATTGGATTCTCCATAACTAAAACAAACTTTATCACATGTCTGCTTAGCCTGATAATTGTCATCACAAGATGATGAATATGATTGTGACGTTGAGGCATCAGAACTAGAGGCAACTCGTTCTTCAACATTTCTTTCTTTAAGACTTTGATCATCCTTTAATCTGAAAAATTCCAGATTGCTCATTGTTTCTTGTGGAATGTCAGTCACAACAACTCGTACACATTTAAAATTTGCAATACAACTCATAACATTAACAGATTTAGGAACAAAAGGTAAGCATTCTTAAACATAGAAATGTCATTTCTCAAACTGTCATGCTCAAAAGGCATAGGACCAAAATACAAATTTTTAACATGTTCACAAATATCTGGTTTTGACACGGACATATTATTACATTTATCCGACTGAAGTTCATTTAAAACATTTCCTTCACTAGAACTCTCATCACAATCATCTTCGGAACCTACATAATCTGATTCTGCACAGGAAGCAAAACTGTCATATTCTGAAGTTTTAATATAATCATCAGCAGATAACTTGCAAACAAAAGGTGTGGGAACATGAGGAGCTGGCATATTAGAGACTCTACTAGACTTGGAATACGGTGGTGGGGGTGAGTTATACCCAATGCCTTCTATGACCTTTTTATGAATTTGGTTATTAATGATCACGAATAAAATTTTCTGATCCATACCCATGTGTTCAACTTGAAAATTTTCCTTTTCAGCCTTTTGGAGTTTTTCAGTTAAAATTTGATTATTATTCTTTTGTGTAGTAAGTTGTACAATCAAAGATCGGTTTTCTCCAGAAATATTACGAATTTTATTTAAGTATAATTTCTCATTTATAGCCACAGAATCATACATCACCTTTATGTGATCTTGTTCATCGACCTAGGCCTGGTTGATGAATCTATATTTCTGAATTTCATTTAAACAAGATTTAGCATTGCAAAGTCTAGACATTACCTCAGCTGGTACGGTGGTGAGTTCCTTAGCTGGTTCAATCATGACACATTTCTCCTTTTCTTCAATGTCTGCCATCAGTGCCTTGTCAACAGCATCCCCTTCTTGATCTCCCTAATGATAGTGTCCATCAGCCTGACAGACCAGAGCTGTTGAGCTGGAAGGTGTAGTGGATTTGGGAGAGACGACAGCTTACTTTCCAGATGAGTTCTTCTTATCATGCTGCTCCTTTGATGATGGATCCTTACAATTTCTTGCAAAATGACCTAGCTGGTCACAGTTGTAGCATCTCACCTTTTTGATGTCAAACCCTAGAGTCTTTTCTTGCTTGAATCTATCCATCCCAGTCCTCTTGATGAATCTCTTGTCTCTCAGAGTCAGCATGGCCATGCACCAATCAATATCCATCTTCTCCAAATCATCCAGGTTGATCTGCTCCAAGTCATCAGGTTGAAAGCTGACCGGTGTCAGGTTTCCAGATATCAGTGCATCATAGCACGACATGAAGGCAGTCATGATAGGCAAATACTCATCAGGGATCATAGTGGTTGGCTTCTGAGAGGTGGATGAAGTAGTAAGCTGAACTCTAGAAATTGAAGGTGGGACATCAGTCTGAAAGTATGCCATTGTAGTTTTGTTGGATGAAGTGGAAGAACCTTGACCAACAAGAAGAGTTGTGTTTCCAGACTAATTAGTTAGAGTGACTGCACTCTTCTTTATCTCCAACTCATAAGATTCCAGAATGCTGTAGAGTTCTTGCTGTGACAAGTCTCTTAGCTTTTCAGTTTTCTTGATTATAATTTGGTACATATTCCATTCCTCGGGCAGTGAATCAAGCAGCTTCTTCTTTAACTCAACAGTGGGATATTCAGTTCCCAAAACCTTTAACCTAGAGACAATGCTTGAGAACCCGTTGATTAACTCAGACATGGGTTTTCCAAGGACACTACTAAACATCTCATATTGCTTCTTGACCAAATCCCTCTTGCTTTCCCTAACCTCAGAACTTCCCTCATACCTTGTACATAAAGTAACCCAAAGATCTTTAGCAGTAGTATACTCAGCAAATATGTTGAACACATCCGTAGAAAGAGCCATAGCAATAGATCCATAAGCCTTGTTATCTCTGGATATTAAGGCAATATCCTTTTCATCATATTCAGACATAAGCTTGGGACGCTAAACATCTGCAGTAGTGCTAACGGGCTTGTGAGGACCATCAGTGATTGACTGCAAAAGAGTGTGGTCATGGAACTGAAAGAAAGTCTTCATTTTCTTGGTTCAATCATCAAAGTCTCTAGTGGACACCAAGACATGTAGTTTGTTCCCCCCAGCATACTCACTGTTGCTTGAAGATGCCATTTCTAAAAAAGAACATAAGCTAGTTTATGTTGAAGAATGCTTACTGAAACAACTAGTTTCGATTGAACAACACGAGCCCGAAACAACTAGTTTTGGTGAAGAAGACAACAGAAAATCCCAAAGATAACCAACTGAAACTACAAGTTTTGATTGAAACGATAGTTTCGGGAGAACATAAGTTTCGGGTGACAAATCTGCATAAGTTAGTTTCGATAAGAAAAAGACAAAAGCAGTAGTTTCGAAGGTACCTTCTTCAAAAAAAAGTACTGACAAGAAGTTTTGATGAATAAATAAATCAGAGAATGTCCCCCGGTAGTTTCGATGCCTTCTTCTCCAAGTCAGAAAAACTCAAAGGAGGAAAAGCTCCAAAAATCAAAATGATGAAAAGTGAAAACTAATCCGATGAAACTCTTCCAAAAGTGCTCTAGAACACGAATCCAGTATTCAAAATGACAAACTCAGCCAAACAAACCCATAAACTATGAAACAATACTCGAAAATAAATGCAACAGTGTTCAAACCAGAAAAACTTCAAAAACAGTGTATAAACACCTCAAATTGTTCACAAAAATCTGAATACACTCAGAAATAAAGAGCATAAAGCTTTGATACCAATTGTAGGTCCTGATTCAATGGTAGGATCACACAAATGATCAATTACACACACACAAGCGGAATCTGTGTGTGTAGTGGTGAAACAGAGGGTAGAAACAGAATAGGTGAGGATAAACGGGCAAACCACACTGTAATCAACACAAGTATGATATGAAACTGTAAGAACAACAGATGAAAGAACTCCAAATGTGTATTGATTCAGAAAAACTGTGAAAGAGAGAATTTCAGGGTTACAGCCGCTATCCACACCCTAAACATTCTCAAACTAGGTTATTTATAGTAACTTGACAGGCATCGAAACTATGCTCACCGAAACTAGTAGTTTCGGTTGAGCATTTAGAAGTGAAAGAACAAGCCTGTCGAAACTCCCTATCTATTGAAACTACTAGTTTCGATTGAACAAAACTAAATCGAAACTAAGTAGTTTCGATGGCCCAGACTTAGACTAAAAACAGGCAATTAACTTAAATGAAATTACAAGTAAATAAACTAAACTAACATTGTTTAAAATACATTGATGACATCAGCTTACAAAAAATACAAGACTCTATATCTTGGGTTTAATCACATAAAGGTCGGATTTTTACATATAAAAACACCTAAAAAATATAAATCTAGCTTCATGGAAGTTGAAGAAATGATTTAGATGTAAAACGTTATGGTTTGGGATCAAAATTGGGTCTGTTTGAAATTTATGATCTTGAGCCGACACTCGAGTGTCGACCACCTTCATGTGACGACACTCGACGAAGAAGAAGGCCAAGGAGAATCAGCCCTCCTATAGCATGACACAAGTCCTGAACGCAAGTTCAGGAGACTCTCCAGAGTATCAGCCGACTCTTGAGAGTGTCGGCCAACTCTGTCAGCCGACACTCTAGAGTGTCGGCCTACCCTAGCAAGTTTAACGAATTTCTTGTATTGTATTTCGCCCAGATCACATAGAATTTGTGTAGCCAAAGATTGTTAGTTTTCACAGTAGATTATAAACCAGGTGAGTTCTAATCACTTTTTTGCCTACTTTAGTGGTGATGTGCATACTTAGAGAAGAGCGTTTATGACACATTTTATATTAATAAACAATGGCGAAAGTCATGATTTATAGCAAGGTTTAAAAGAGGCAAAATAAGTTTTATTAATGATGTTATGAAACGTTTACGAGCAGTAAAGATGTTTTTAAAAGAAGAATGAATGTAAAGTCTTAAAGAATGTTATTAATACAGGAATAGAAATAATTTTTTTCATTCGGGAATAAGTACCAAGTCAAGCTACGGTTACTATGTACAGAGAGTCAGTTATGGGCTCAATGCCTATAGTAGGGCTCAGTGCCTATAGTAGGGTTCAGTGCCTATAGTGGACTCAATGCCTATAATAGGGCTTAGTGCATAGGCAGGGCTCAGTGCCTAAGTAGGTTTTGTGCCTAAGCAGTTACAAATGAAATTAACGACACGGTGACAACGTCTCGACACTAGTCAGGACTGTTACAAAATGTTACGGTGATGCATCGTGTTATCTTCCCTTAATTGTCGGCCATTGGACTTGAGTCATTTAGGGCAATATGGGAAGAAATGGAAATATAAAGATAACTTTCAGTTAAGATAATGTATGTAGGAGTTAATAGATACTATACGTATAGTTTTGCCTTATTGGCATTAAAAGATATGATCAAGCAAAACCTTTTTCTTTTAAATTATGTATTAATGTTTTATGTAAGCGTTAGAACTCACTCAGCGTTGCTGATTTTTAGTATGCATATCAGTTAACTATAGGTGTCAAACACCCTACTTATGTTACTATTATTTTATCAGAGTTTAATGCGGAAAACGGTCCCAGTTTAACAAAACCTTGTCATTAAATGACTAAGGTATATTTTTCATTTATAAATAGTGTTTTACATTTACAATATTATGTTACATAAAAGTCTAGGGATTATTCATTCCATCCGACCTCATCCATAGGAAGCTTTATTCCATGTGCTTCTTTCCTGCAGTGTTTGAAAAACGGTTTTGAATTAGCTTACGCTAAGTAAGTACGCTGCATCAATCCTTTTATTGTGAACCCCTTAGGTTCTTACTATTGTTCAAGTTTCCCAGGCTCTCGACGCCCCCGTGACCATCTCCGGACGTACCTCCCGTCACGTCATTCGTATATTTTATGGGTGTGCTAACCCCCTCGCGACCATCTTCGGACGTAACTCCGGTCCGAGTTTTGGGCAAGGTTCTTATACTCCTCAATATAGAACCCTTGCATTTGTCATGAAGACTCATTCATTCCCCAGCCCCGTAGACTTGGAATCTTTTTCTACTTAGCCCCGTAGGCTTGGAGTCCCTTTTTCCTCAGCCCCGTAGGCTTGGAATATTTTCCTCCTCAGCCCCGTAGGCTTAGAGTCCCTTCTTAGTTTTCTTCTTTATTATTGAGATCTACCTTATAGGCCGGGTATCTCATTTCATTTGGGACGTTGAGTATTTCAGACTCACAGCCTCCCAAATGTATCAAGCATTTATTTTCATTTCACGTATATGCTTGATTTATTTCCCAACCAGTCCTTACCTTAAAATTTCGTAACGGTTTCTCCACGATGCATTAAAAGGGTTTATATATAAGAAGTACCAGTGACGTATCCACCACCCCTTTAACACTTCGTGAATACTCCGTTATTACATTTTAGGGTTTAGACTCGTTCCATCATACTCATTCATACTTGCACATATCATCATGCATCACATATTCCATGTATTCATGGATTCAATTTCATCATATATTCATACTCGTCATATATTGTAAACTGGGGTGATTATCTTTCCAGAGCAGTACCTCCAACAGAGATGTTCCCAGGAAAGAGTGACGGGTCTAGGAGAGATTTATACACCACTATTTCCTTAGATAGAACATTCCGTTTATCAGATAACTACATACCAGTCGGAAATTCTCCCGTACATTTATTATATTTTCATTACTATTCTTTAGTCTATACCCCTAAACATTCATAATGGTTTCACCACGAAGCACCAAGAGATTTATATATAGGAAGTACCAGCGGCGTATCCACCACCCATTGAATACGTCGTGACTACTCCATTATTCCCGTTTAGTGTTTAGACTAACCCTTCATTACCCCGTACCCTTGTCATATACATAGCACATACCACATATCATTTAATCACATAATTCACATAATCGTGTCTAGGGTACGGGTCCAATGTACTTACATTATCCTTGGGTAGTTCCTAAGTTCGTTTCTCCTCTAAACGCTTCTCTGAACTCGAACCGTACTCGCAGCGTACCGCACTTGCACCTGGTCTTCTAATCCTTCTCAATTTGTATGTGTGCATGTGGAATGTGTGTTTGTATGATGTTTCCATTTGCACGGCCAAGTGAAACTATTTATAGGGCTGAGTTGGGATCCATGTCGGTGCATTGGCTGAGTTGATATCCCTGGCGATGTTGGCCCGACATCCAGGTGAGGCAGTGCATTGGCTTGGTGAGTACATAGCGGACCGCTTTGTATATGGATATCGGTCCGCTACGGGCATAGCGAACCGCTATGGTTTCATGTCGGTCCTATATCTGTTTTACACGCGTCAGATCTCATGGCGAGTCATCCAACACGTGTCATCTTCTGAGTAATTCCTTGCACCCTACATGTCGGATCGATATCCCTTATGATGTCGGTCCGGCATCCGCCCATTTTCATAATAATTCATTTTCAGCCCCACAACTTTGAGCCAATTGCATTCTAACCCTTATACTTTAATGTAATGTCATTTTAACCCATATGGTTTCATCAAATGATCATTTTAGTCGTCAAATTTGTATTTCTTTTGAAATAAGGGTGTTATAACTCCCCCCCCCCTTAAATTAGGTTTCGTCCTCGAAACCTGTTAATCTTTGAAGAGTTGAGGGTAACTCTTTCTTATTTCATCTTCAGTTTCCCAAGTCATCTCTGATCCTCTTCTGTGCTTCCATTGTACTAACACTTTCTTGATTGTTTTGTGACGCAAATGCTTTTCCTTTATGTCCAGAATCTTTCTAGGTTCTTCAACATAAGTCAGTTTATCATCAACCTCTATCTCTTCTAAAGGACCATTTGTAGCTTCATCCGCCAAACATTTCCTTAAATAAGATACATGGTATGTGTTGTGTATCTTATTAAATTATTCAGGTAGCTCTAACTGATAGGCTACCTCTCCGACTCCTTTGATGATTTTGAAAGGACCAATGAATCGTGGACTTAGCTTTCCACGTTTCTTGAATCGGATTAGTCCTTTCCAAGGAGATACTTTCAACAAGACATAATCTCCTTCTTGGAATTCTATTGGTCTACGTCTCTTGTCTGTGAATGAATTTTGTCTATCTTGTGCAGCTTTTAAACGTGCTTTGATTAAGTCAAGCTTTTCTGACGTGGCTTGAACTATCTCTTTGCTGCCTAACTCTTTCTGACCAACTTCTCCCGAACATACGGGAGTCCTACATCTTCTACCATAAAGCATTTCATATGGTGGCATACCAATACTGGAATGGTAGCTGTTATTGTATGAGAATTCTGCTAATGGCAGATGATTATCCCAACTTCCACCGAAATCAATTATACAAGCTCGCAACATATCTTCAAGAGTTTGTATTGTCCTCTCACTTTGTCCGTCAGTTTGAGGATGATATGTCGTGCTGATTAGAAGTGTAGTTCCCATCTCTTCATGGAACTTCTTCCAAAAATGTGAAGTGAAACGAGTATCTCGTTCAGAGACAATCGAGACTTGCACTCCATGTCTGGAAATAATCTTTTTGATGAATAAATTGGCTAACTTTGCTGAAGAGTATGTCTCACGTATTGCTAGAAAATGAGCATTCTTAGTTAGCCGATCTACAATCACCCAAATGGTATCATAACCTCTAGCGGTCTAATGGTTGTAATCTCCCATAAGGCTTGTGATATTCTGCTTTAACTTGTAGGCAAGTTAAGCATTTAGCTACATATTTCATGATATCAAACTTCATTCCTGGCCACCAATAATCCTTGCGAAGATCTTGGTACGTTTTTGTAGTACCCGGATGAATAGAATATCGTGATGTTTGAGCTTCATAAAAAATTTTAAGTCTAAACTCCCCTGATCGTGGTATCCACATACGACCAAATCGAGTCTTGTCTTTATAATCATTCTCTTCTAAAACACATCTCCTGACCAACCATTCTTTCTTAACATTCTCACATTTTAATGCTTCGATTTGTGCGTCTTGAAGCTGGCTCATGAAATCAGGAGTTATCACTAACTTATATGCTTTCACCCGAATAGGATGATGCTCTTCCTTGCGGCTTAGAGCATCGGCTACCACGTTGCCTTTCCGGGCTGATATAGAATTTCACAGTCATAATCCTTGACCAGTTCTAACCACCGTCGTTCCCTCATGTTTAAGTCTTTCTGGTCAAAGAAATACTTAAGACTTTTGTTGTCCGTGTAAATCGTACACTTTGTTCCATACATATATTGCCTCCAGATCTTCAGTGCAAACACTATTGTGGCTAATTCCAAATCATGGGTTGGATAGCTTACTTCATGTGTCTTTAGCTATGGAAAGGCATAGGCTATCACCTTTCCTCTTTGCATTAGAACACATCCTAACCCAAGTTTCGGGGCATCAGAGTATACCACAAAATCTTCTACTCCTTCGGGCAATGCCAGAACTGGAGCTTATGTCAATCTTTCTTTCAATATCTGGAATGCCTTCTCTTTTGCTGCATTCCATTCGTATTTCGAGTTATTTCGAGTTAGCTTTGTTAATGGGGTGGCTATCTTAGAGAAATCTTGGATGAACCTTCTATAATAACCTGCTAATCCCAAGAAACTTCTCACTTCTGATGGATTCTTAGGTGTAGTCCATTTCATCATAGCCTCTATCTTTTCTGGGTCTATTGAGATACCTTCTGCATTCACAACATGGCCCAGAAATTAAACTTCTCTCAACCAAAATGCACATTTTGAGAATTTGGCATATAGTTTCTCCTTTCGTAAAGTACTAAGTACTTCACGAATATGTTGCGCATGTTCTTCTTCATTCTTTGAATAAATTAGGATGTCATCAATGAAGACAATAACGAGTTTGTCTAACATTGGCTGACATACTCTATTCATGAGGTCCCTGAAGATTGTCGGAGCATTCGTTACTCCAAACGGCATTACTATAAATTCATAGTGTCCATAACGAGTTTTGAAGGCCGTTTTAGGTACATCTTCTTCTCGTACCTTGACTTGATGATAACCGGATCTTAAGTCAATATTGGAAAACCAACTTGATCCTTGTAATTGATCAAACAGATCTTCAATTCTAGGTAAAGGATACCTGTTCTTGATAGTCAGCTTGTTCAAATCACGGTAGTGTATACACATTCTCATACTACCGTCTTTCTTCTTTACGAATAGAATTGGTGCACCCCAAGGGGACCCACTTGGACGTATATATCCCTTGTCCAACAATTCTTGCAGTTGTGACATCAACTCCTTCATTTCTGTTGGTGCTAACCGGTAGGGGGCTTTAGCTACCAGCTTAGCCTCAGGAATCAAATCAATTTTGAATTCGATTTCTCTTTCAGGTGTGGCACCTGGAAGATTGTCTGGAAAATACTTCTGGGAATTCTTTTAATACTGGAACTTGATCCAGTTCTTTTCCTTTCATCTTTACGTCAACTACATAGGCTAAGAAGGCATGGTGACCTTGTCTCACGTAGTTACTTATCTTGGTCATTGTACATACCGTGATCTGGTTCCGTCGTTCACCAATGACACTCACTTCCTTTCCTGTAGGCGTCATGAATCTTACAATCTTCTGATTGCATATAATCATCGCAGCATGTGAAGATAACCAGTCCATTCCAATGATTACGTTGAATTCTTGCATCGGAATCGGAATTAAATCGATGAGATATTCTTCTCCTTCTATCAGTAGTCGGAAATCTTGGCATATTTTAGTCACTACGCAGTTTCGATCACTCGCGATTTTGACTTCTAGTGCTTTAGCCAACTTACTTCTATTGAAGTTTCTAGCGTTTGCATACTTTAAAGAAATAAACGATCGACTAGCTCTTGTATCGAATAAAATACAAGCAGGTAGGGAATTCAAGAGGAATATACTTGATACGACGTCAGGAACATCTTTCGCTTCCTCTGTAGTGATCTGAAAAGCCCTACCTCTTAGCTTTGGAGCCTCAATTCTCTTAACATCATTTTGTACCACTCTAGACACATCTTCGGTCTTCTCCGTCTGAGATTTTAGCTCAGGACATTCCTTGCTAAAATGTCCTGGCTTATAACAGTTGTAACACAAACGGGTGCCACTCAAACACTGCAATGCAATGTGTCCTGCCTTTCCACACTTGTGACAAGTTATAGACTTGAATCGGCACTTTCCCGGGTGCCTCTTACCACAATTCTTGCAATCGTGTACACCTTTCCTTTGGGAGGGACCACCTCCCGGTTTATTGAACTTAAACCTCTTAAGAGGCATATGAGAAGGATAACTCTCTCCTTTCCTCTTTCCATCTCTCTCAGCCTGTCTCTTGAGCTCAGTCTCGCGTTCCTGAGCCCAATCAATCATCTCCTCCAAGTTCGCGCACTTGGATGGATGGATAAACTCTCTAATCTCTGCTTTCAAAATGAGATGGTATCTCGTCATCCACATCTCAGGGGTTGTTAACAAAGCCGGAAAGAATTGTGCCTTGTCAAAGAAGATTTCTATGATCTCATCCACAGTCTCCGTTGTTTGACGGAGTTGAAGAAACTCCTTAGTAATTCTTTCAATTCCTGCTCGAGGGCAATAGTGTTTCAAGAAAAGATCCTTGAACTCTTCCCAACTCATCTCTTTAATTTTGTTTCTATCTTTCTTTCACTTCACTACTCCCCACCAATCGTCAGCTCGCTCTTTTAATTGGTTGGTAGTGAAGGTAACCTCATCTTCCTTTTCGCAGTGACATGTATCGAATGCCCTTTCTATTGAGGCGATCCACCTCTGACTTTCTAAATGGTTAACAACTCCCTTAAACTCTAAAGGTTTACATGTCATGAAATCCTTATAAGTACAACAAGTTGACTTCAAATCAACTTTTGGATTTCTTCCTTCTCCATTATGTGTAACATCTTTGTGGCTTTCAAACCAGCTTGTTAATGAGTTCTGTAGATCTGCTTGTAAGATCGGGAAATTTGCAACGAATGCCTTTCCTACCTCTATTATGATCTGTCTCCGGATGTTTTCTGGGACTTGTTCGACTTCGTTCTTATCATGAAGTGGAGAATCAGTTCTCTTCTGGCTCCCCTCGTCACGTATTTCGTCATTATGATGTTCAGCCATCGTTTGCTGATACACGAATTTCATTTAACTTCTCGTTCAACTACCCTAATCATAGTCTAGGGTTTTATACTACAGGCCTCATATTAAGTTAACCCTACTTAATCATTCTAGGGTTCCACATAAGGCTCATATTCATATGCGTATATACATTAAACCATGTATTTTAATCATGCATATTCACATTCCCCGTCTTACTATCTGCTGACATAAGTTATCATATGATGTTTACGATATCATGATGGTCCCATACATTAGCTCCAATACTGGCCATGTATAAGGCAATGTATGTTACGTATCATGATACTCCCAACTATCACATGGAGCTTATCTCATACAAATTTTTGCCCAAGTATACACATACATTTCTGTTTAAGCACTGGAATTTAAACATACCTGCTTCCTTGGACGGCCTTGTATTGAATCCCTATTTATATCATGAGCACTTATGGTTTGAGTTTAAGTATCCCTTCTGATACTTAAATCCATCAAAGCGTGCTCTGATACCAACCTAAACACCTTACTTATTTTACTATTATTTTATCAGAGTTTAATGCGGAAAACAGTCTCAGTTTATCAAAACCTTGTCATTAAATGACTAAGGTATATTTTTCGTTTACAAATATTGTTTTACATTTATAATATTATGTTACATAAAAGTCTAGGGATTCTTCATTCCATCCGGCCTCATCCATAGGAAGCTTTATTCCATGGGCTTATTTCATGCAATGTTTGAAAAACGGTTTTCAATTAGCTTACGCTAAGTAATTACACTACGTCATTCCTTTTATTATGAACCCCTTAGGTTCTTATTATTGTTCAAGTTTCCCAGGCCCTCGACCCCCCTGACCATCTCCGGACATACGTCCGGTCACGTCATTCGTATATTCTATGGGTGTGCTAACCCCCTCACGACCATCTTTGGACCTACCTCCGGTCCAAGATTTGCGCAAGGTTCTTATACTCGTCAATAAAGACTCCTTGCATTTGTCACGAAGACTTATTCATTCCTAAGCCCCGTAGGCTTGGAATCTTTTTCTCCTTAGCCTCGTAGAATTGGAGTCCCTTTTTCCTCAGCCCCGCAGGATTGGAATATTTTCCTCCTCAGCCCCGTAGGCTTAGAGTGCCTTTTTAGTTTTCTTCTTTACTATTGCGATCCACCTTACAGGCCGGGTATCTCATATCATTTGGGACCTTGAGTATTTTAGACTCACAGCCTCCCAAATATATCAAGCATTTATTTTCAATTCACGTATATGCTTGATTTATTTTCCAACCAGTCCTTACCTTAAAATTTCGTAACGGTTTCTCCACGATGCATTAAAAGGGTTTATATATATGAAGTACCAGCGGCGTATCCACCACCCCTTTAACACTTCATGAATACTCCGTTATTCCATTTTAGGGTTTAGACTCGTTCAATCATACAATTTCATACTTGCACGCATCATCGTGCATCACATATTCCATGTATCATGTATTCAATTTCATCATATATTTATACTCGTCATATATTGTAAACTGGGGTGATTATCTTTCCAGAGCACTACCTCCAATAGAGAGTGACGGGTCTAGGAGAGATTTATACACCACTATTTTCTTAGACAGAACATTTTGTTTATCAGATAACTACATACCAGTCGGAAGTTCTCCCGTACGTTTACTATATTTTCATTACTATCTTTTAGTCTATACCCCTAAACATTCGTAATGGTTTCACCACGAAGCACCAAGAGGTTTATATATAGGAAGTACCAGCGGCGTATCCACCACCCCTTGAATACGTCGTGACTATTCCATTATTCCCGTCTAGTGTTTAGACTAACCCTTCATTACCCCGTACCCTCGGCATATACATAGCACATAACACATAACATTTAATCATATAATTCACACAATCGTGTCTAGGTACGGGTCCAGTGTACTTACTGTTAGGACATAGTTTGTAATGACAAAAGCTTGTAATAGTTAGATTTTATGTATTTATGTTTTTGTTATGTAAATGTATAAAGTTACTAAGTGTTTTACAAGTGAGCCTAGAGGCGAACTTGTTAAGTTTGCCTGGTCTATCAGAGGCGAACTTAATGAGTTCGCTTAGGTCTAACTGAGGCGAACTTGTTAAGTTCGCTTAAGTTGTTAGAGGCGAACTTAATAAGTTCGCTTATATCAGAACTTGTGTTTATAAATAGGGTTTACAGTTTGTTTCTAGTAGAGAGCAGAGCGGAGAGAAACAGAACAGAGCAGAAGCGATTATCTTGTAAACTCTATGAAATTTGGAATATAATGAGAAGTTTATTTACGCGTGTTGTTTCAATTGTCCGTTAGTATACAAATGTTAACATGAAGGATTCCGCACTTCGTGTTATAGCAACGTCATATTACGAGTTCGATCAGTAGTTGAGTTACCTGGACCTACAAGTGGTATCAGAGCCTATGCTCGTGAATTAAGTACGATTCTCGGTGATTAGTGACGGTTTTGTGTACAATTCGACAAGAAATTCAACATTTTTGAAATTTCTGCATCAATGGAGTTTTTCAAGTTCTTGAAGATCGTTTCTCTGCTGAATTCGTGTTTTTGGAAGTGATTTTGACGAAATTAGTCCGATAGAAGTGTTCTATTTGATAAAATTCATAATCCTACGGTTCAATTTCCTTAAATTCCATCAATTCGCTGAGAAATCATGATTTTTGAAGTTCTTGGTTCGTGTTTGGGTAGAGATTCCTCTGAGTCTGTTACAGCAGTTTAAGCGAACTTGCTAGTTCCTGTGCAAGCGAACTTAGCAAGCGAACTTATTAAGTTCGCTTCTCACATTTTAGGCGAACTTAATTAGTAGGCGAACTTACCGGATTTCCTCCTTAAGCGAACTTGTCTTGTTCGCTTGATCTTAAGTTCGCTTGGTACTCACTGAAGCGAACTTATTATCTTCGCCTAAGGGGTGTTCAGCTTCAACACTTGGAAATTTTTTTTAGAAATTATTTTTTTTAAAATGGCAAATATGGTGCAAGTGACAAACATGTTCAATTATGACAATGAGATAGGTACATCTCAAAAACCTCCGAAGTTGTTGAATCTAGCTGATTATTCAAATTGGAAAGATCGGTTTGACCAGTTCGTATCTTTTACCGATACTAGTTTGTGGATTCCGATTTTGGAAGGATATACGCATCCTACTTATTCATGGATGGGAAAGGATGATGTTCCGAAGCCAGTGTCAGCATTAACTACTGAAGAGAAGTTGTTATTTGATAGAGAAAAGAAAGAAATGGCTAGTATTTCTATGTCTCTTCCGAAGGAAATATATCACAGTTTTAAACAGTTCAAGTCTTCTCAACAACTGTGGGAAGCATTACAGAATATTTACCCTCAACCCATAGAATGGTCATCTTTGGGTTAGTTAAAGACATCAGACTCAAAATTCTTTATATTAAGTTAATAGGTGATTATATTTTGCTCACCGGGAGGCGGTGTAACATTGGGACCAAGTATAAAGACGTACCATTCCCAACATGAGTTCACCAATTCTTAGTCACATAATAATCTCGTATAAAGACGTACGATCTTAGAAGTATAGACTAAGCATTGGCTTATCGATCTCTGCTCGTATAAAAACGTATGAGTTTCAAAGGAAGTTTGATTAAAAAGGGTTTTACGATCTTACTCTTTAAAATCAATACACTCATAAATATAAAGACGGATTTAGACAATAATAAAAGCCCTTCAAAAGATGGTTTTTGAGGACGAATTAGTTAAAGACATAAACATAACACTTCATTAATAGATTAAACATTAACATACACCAAACATCATCTTCACCCTAGCAATACAAAGAAGTTTTAGCCACGAATGGCTATAACGACTAGCGTAATGATGAGTTTCATAGGCTCCCCTATTGTGAAACAAAGAGGAGGAGCCCCTCTACTCTCTACTCTAACTACGAGAATGCTCTCTTCTTGAGTGTTATTTTGCTGTGGATTGGTGTGTGGAATAAAGAACCCAAGCCTCCTATTTATAGGCCTCAAAATGTGCAATGCACGGCCGTGCAATGGTTTGCACGGTCGTGCAAAGACCCAGGGAATCAAAAAGGGTACAGAGGACACGGTACTGGGCCATGGGGAGCAGGAGAAGGCAATGCACGACCGTGCATTGGGATGCACGGCCGTGCATCCCTCAACTTTTCCCCAGCTTTTGTCTTTTAGCTCCTGTTGACCAATTCATGGACCCCCCATCTAACGGCTTCCGTTCATCTTCATAAAAATTACGCCCATGTCCCGAAAAGCATGCAATTTGAAGTATAATCAAGATATGTACTTGGCAACATCTGTCAAACATATACTAGCCCTTGGATCATATTGATAAATCATCTTTACTGATTCCATTGAGTTCATAATCCAGATAACAGTTGGATCCACGTACCTGAATCCTATGATTCCACAAATATAAGCCAAAACATTGAATCATTCGATTCTGAATCTCATTGATTCCTATACAATCCAATTTTCTGCTATTCATGTGCTAAGTGATGTCTCCTCATTCTGAATATTCGAATAATCTTTAGTAAAATCTTATATGTCTTGAAGATAGTGCATTTACTTTCTGTTTGGCATATATGTGGGGTACACGGTGTTTTTCATCTAAATGGTACTAAATCACATGAATTTGGAGAATAAACGCTTATAGTTTCAAATAATATAATATTGACAAATTTAAGAATTCATGCTTTATATTTCAAATTCGGTATAAATAAAAGAGCATTTTATAACCTGATCTTATTTACTTTGAAATTTATCGCGTATCATTTCAAATATTATTCAAATTGAATGAGTTTCAAAATGAAAAAGATGCAAAATGCACAAAATTGAGTTGAATGGTCTCATACTATAGGTTACCCTTTGTTATTGATAATATGTGTGATGAATTAATTGAATACTGATATGATCTTCTTGCTCATGATGTTAAAACCAAAAATATGTGATATCAGTTTGTACATATAAAAACCAAAAATATGTGATTTCAGTTTGTACAGATAAAAACCAAAAATATGTGATTTCGGTTTATTCAGATAAAAGTCAAAAATATGTGATTCTGTTTGTATAGATAAAATTCTTTG
Source organism: Smallanthus sonchifolius (assembly GCA_023525975.1). Lineage (NCBI taxonomy): Eukaryota > Viridiplantae > Streptophyta > Magnoliopsida > Asterales > Asteraceae > Smallanthus > Smallanthus sonchifolius. The sequence goes on from CM042033.1 coordinate 21,217,886, forward strand.
TTTTTTATTTTCCATGAAAATTCTAAAATTTTATTAAAATTGTTCGGTATTGGATCGAATATGTGTTGCTGACGGAAGTTCAAGATTTGATAGGATGAAGTTGGTAAAATTTTTGTTCAAGGCAAAAAGGTTGAAAAGCAATTAAGTTCGCCTGTGTACAGTGAAGCGAACTTAATAAGTTCGCTTAAAACAATGAAGCGAACTTAATCTGCTGTCTGGGGTGAAGCGAACTTAAGGGTGAAGCGAACTTATCTTGTTCGTCGAAGGCTTGTTAAACGAACTTAACAAGTTCACCTAATCAAGCGAACTTAATCTGAATAAGGGTTTAATCAGGTGAACTTGTCATTTTCATCGTCTTCCTCAGTTTAGGCGAACTTGACCAAATTTTCCAAAAAATTTTAAACATTGTTGTTGGAGTTCTTTACTGGTTGTATCTTAGTCCAAATTGAATGGAGAATTCAACTAAGGTACTTTCGTTGAATTTCATCCAGTAGATTGTGTGTATTTGACGATTTTAGTCTCGGTTTTTACGTCGACTGTTTCAACGGCAGATTTTGACCTAATTTTGACTGGACTTGTAAAATTAATCATATGATTTGGTTATAATTTGATATCCGACTGTTATTCAATGGTTATTCCATGATTTTATCTTGATTCAATGAATTTTGTTTGTCTGTGTTTGAATTTGAAACGTCACAGTTCAGGCGAACTTGTTCCAAACGAACTTGTTCGAAGCGAACTTGTCAGGCGAACTTAATAAGTTCGCCTCTTGCACTACTAAGCGTACTTATTAAGTTCGCCTAGGGGTCAGTAAGGATTTGGACTTGTGAATTTTTGTTGAAAATTTTTTTTGTTTGAAATTTTTTAAAATTTTTTTTTGTTTAGATTTGTTTGTACTCGTTATTTTTCTAATATGTTTGTTTGTCCAAATGTTTCAGATGGCTCGACGCGTTGAATATAAACATAATCAAGTGGCTCTGTTAGATCCGAACATGACCGAGGCTGTGAATTTTCAAGGCATCATAGGATTTTTGAACAGATCACGTCTTCACGTTGCTCTGTTTGCTAATCCTTACATCAGTCTCGTGTACATACAGCAATTTTGGGATACTGTGCATCAAGATACGGATGTTGAACCTCATGTTCTTCGTGCCACAGTTAATAATACCGAGATTGCCATTTCTGAAGAAACGATACGTGCTGCTCTTGATTTAGGTGGAAATGCTGATGATCCAATATCTTATCCTAGCACTCTTATTATGCGTTGTTTTCAACGGATGGGATATCGTGGGAAACAAAATAATACCCAAGCTCAGAAAGGTGGATTAGTTGGTGAATGGAGGTATTTCATGCATGTGATTATTCAATGCATCTCTCCTCGCAAAGCTGGTACTGATGGATTGAAGATGGCTCTTCAAACAACTATGGTGGCCTTAACATTGAATAAAAGATTCAATTTTCCTCTTTACTTCTATCGGGAGATGGTTATGCAGATTAATCCAGCTGAAGGTCAAGGTTTCTTGATGTATCCTCGGTTTATTCAAATGATACTCAATCATCTTATTCCTGATCTTCCACAACATCCAATAAGATTAACATTGACTTCAATGTCAAAACGTATCTTTACCGACTGTATGAAGGTGAAACAGCAGATTGCTGCATTGATTCCAGTCAATACTCCATTGTTTGGGCACTTAATCAATCCTGATTATGTTGCACCACCTAATGACAACTGGTTTCATCCTGATGAACTTGTTCAAGCTCAAGGCATCAATGTGCAACAACAGCAACAACCACAACAACAACAGCAACAACAACAACAACCCGCACAAGTACAAGTTCCTGCATAACCATAAATTCCTATTCCTGAACAAGTTCCTATTCCACAAGCTGCAGTTGATATACCTATTCAGGAACCAGTTCAAGAAGAGGTCGTTCATGATCCTAATCAAGATCTAGGAATGAACATGGATGATTTCGTTGATGATGTTGTGAACTCGCCAATTCCAGAAACAGAAGGGAATGTGGTGACAGATGCTGATTCTAGTTCCAGCTCAAGTGATACGATATCATCTGATGATGACAGCACTGATTCTGATGAATCTAGGGATTTTTCCTCAGGTCATTATGAACGGTTGGCTACTATTCCACTAGCTAATGCTGGAAAACGCATTAAATCTCAAGCCAGATGACCAAGACGAAAGTCTGTTCGGGATCCTCCTTCCGGATCAGTACTTGGTAAAAGATCTTTGGTCGATGAGAGTTCTGACACGGATAGTGACTTTAATCCAGATCCTACACGTCAAAAGTTAATGTCTACGTCGATTGCTGCTGCAAAATCTTCTCAAGGAGTCGAGGATGCTAATTTTGTAGCTTCTTTGATAATTACTCCTCCAAGATCTAAGCATCCATCTCTAGTTCAAACTCCTGTTCCTCCAGTCATTCCTACTACTTCAAGTCCTTCTATTCCACAATCAACAGCTGGTCCGTCAAAGCCTTCTGATTCTGACAGGATTACTTTCCTTGAATCTCAAGTGCTTTTTCTACAAACACAGGTAAATACTCTTGTGTCTACTGATTCACAACGGCAGCTGGTGATTCAGACTCAAGCTCAACAGATTGCTGATATGCAAGCATTAGTTTCCAAACTCGTTCAACGTCTTGACGCTCAGGGGGAGTTGAGGATACCTGATACTTGTCACACAGAGTCAATTCATAGACGTGATGATGAAGACAATGATCCTGCTGGAAAAATTGAGGGTGATCGTCAATACACTGACGCTAATCCTATATCAAAGGTTCAGGGGAGTCAACATCACAATCACTTGAAGGAAACAAAGATACTACTGGTACTAATGACGAAGAAATTCTGTTATTAGAATTCTTTCAAGATTCAGAAGAAGAGGAAGCTGAAAAGATTGAATGTCTTGATGACATTGACGATTTATTCAATGACATGGAAGATGATATGTCAGATACTGAGATAGAAGAAGGAGAAATAGTAGAGATTGAAATATAGAAAGAAAAAGATAGTGTTACTTATGAAGGCTGTGATGGTCTTACAGTGCCTTATAACATCATCCAGGATGATGTTATTCCTGAATTCACTTATGAAGGAATAATAGATTTTATGGACTCTGTTGAAGACGTCACACTGCCTGATGATACAGCTGAGTCAAAGATGGATACTGATGATGAGAATCTTCAATTCAATAAAGATGCTGAAACTGAAACTACTCACACTGAGTCTCCAAAGGTTAATGAAGAACCTGTGATGTATAGAGATACAGGGATGACAAGAGAACAGTGGCGAGAAGTTGTAAACAGTTGGATGAAGGTGCTACCCAAGTCTCCAGCACAACCTGCTCAGAAAGAGAAATATGTGAATAAAGAGCAGTGTGTAGGAAGGATCATAAGTTGGTTCTATGATGGTGAATCAAAAATATTTGCAATCAAACGATCTGACGGTGTTCAATACTTAAAGCCAAGGATCAAATATTTCAATACCTTGCCAAGGTGTGAAATAAATGGTCTAGCTTCAAAGCCACTCATAAATAGATCGAAGAATGGTTTGGCTGATGTGATAGCAAACCTGATAAAGAAAGAAGGTAGTTCGGGTAAGTATGAACGGCTGAAACCACGGAAGGGAAAGAGAGTGAAGAACACTGATCCAAAGACTGGGAAAGTAACCTGGAGATACAAGTATAGACCAGTGCGTGCTATTCACAAGATACCATTAAAAAATATTCCTCAAGACTTTCTTGGGAATATGAAATGGTGGTATGTTGATGTTAATACTGGTGAAGCAAGGATTGAAGATAAAGATAATAAGGTAATTGTGTGTTTCTATGACGCAATGAATCTTATTAATTTTTCAAAGAAAGATCAGAGGACACTGAGAAAGAATGAGATCATGTACACTGATGAATGGAAAGAACAAGGTCTACAGTACAAAAGAGTTTTGGAGATATGCAGAAGATATGGAGTGCATGCTGGCAGCAGACTACCGGATAACTGGAAGAGTTCAAGATAAAGACTGAAGACAGAAGATCAAGCTATTGTCAAGGGGGAGTCTGTTAGGACATAGTTTGTAATTACAAAAGCTTGTAATAGTTAGATTTTATGTCTTTATGTTTTTGTTATATAAATGTCTAAAGTTACTAAGTGTTTTACAAGTGAGCCTAGAGGAGAACTTGTTAAGTTCGCCTGGTCTATCAGAGGCGAACTTAATAAGTTCGCTTAGGTCTAACTGAGGCGAACTTGTTAAGTTCACTTAAGTTGTTAGAGGCGAACTTAATAAGTTCGCTTATATCAGAACTTGTGTTTATAAATAGAGTTTACAGTTTGTTTCTAGTAGAGAGCAGAGCAGAGAGAAACAGAACAGAGCAGAAGCGATTATCTTGTAAACTCTATGAAATTTGGAATATAACGAGAAGTTTATTTACGCGTGTTGTTTCAATTGTCCGTTAGTATACAAATGTTAACATGAAGGATTCCGCACTTCGTGTTATAGCAACGTCATATTACGAGTTCAATCAGTAGTTGAGTTACCTGGACCTACACTTACATTATCCTTGGGTACTTCCTATGTTCGTTTCTCGTCTAAACGCTTCTGTGAACTCAAACCGTACTCGCAGCGTACCGTACTTGCATCGAGTCTTCTAATCCTTCTTAATTCGTATGTGTGTGTGGAATGTGTGTTTGTATGATGTTTCCATTTGCACGGCCAAGTGAAACTATTTATAGGGCTGAGTTGGGATCCATGTCGGACCGATATCCCTGGCGATGTCCGCCCGACATCCAGGTGAGGCAGTGCATTAGCTTGGTGAGTACATAGCGGACCGCTATGGTTTCATGTCGGTCCTATATCTGTTTTACACGCCTCAGATCTCATGGCGAGTCATCCAACACGTGTCATCTTCTGAGTAATTCCTTGCACCCTACATGTCGGACCGATATCCCTTATGTTGTCGGTCCGACATCCGCCAATTTTCACAATAATTCATTTTCAGCCCCAGAACATTGAGCCAATTGCATTCTAACCCTTATACTTCAATGTAATGTCATTTTAACCCCCTAGGGTTTCATCAGATGATCATTTTAGTCCTCCAACTTGTATTTCTTTGGAATATAGGGTGTTACAAGGTGGCAATTTGGATGTTTGGCTTGAGGAGTTACCCCGAATAGAAGTTCTGGCATCCCGTTGTTGTGTTTAGTGTTTTATGTTTACATTTTATAATGTTTTAAGACAAGATTAAATTTGTACCAGACAAGAAAGTTCAAGACATATGATGTCGGTCCGACATCCGTCGATTTTCATAATAATTCATTTTCAGCCCCAGAACATTGAGCCAATTGCATTCTAACCCTTATACTTCAATGTAATGTCATTTTAACCCCATAGGGTTTCATCAAATGAACATTTTAGTCCTCCAACTTGTATTTCTTTGGAATATGGGGTGTTACAAGGTGGCAATTTGGATGTTTGGCTTGAGGAGTTACCCCGAAGAGAAGTTCTGGCATCCCGTTGTTGTGTTTAGTGTTTTATGTTTACATTTTATGATGTTTTAAGACAAGATTAAATTCGTACCAGACAAGAAAGTTCAAGACATAATTTGTAATCCGCTGTTATGTTAAAAGTTTAAATCGTTTCCGCTGTGATTTGTTGAATGTCTCATGTTTATGTGCTATGTGTTGATGAGTAAATCCAATAAGTGAGGCCTCCCGGATTAATGGTCTTACAAGTTGGTATTAGAGCCATACTTTGACAGATTCGGACATCCCCGATGTCTGAACTTAAACTAAGAATGGGACCAAGTAGCGTATGCCAGTACATGTAACTCGAAGCCAAAGCATTAGAAGCTTATAGTAAGTAAAGTTTTCTTTCCATGTTTAGAGTGTCAAGATAAGAATGGAGGCTTTAGTGGAATCATGAAAATGAATAATTAAAAAAATGAGAAGTGATGTAATGGTTAATTGCAGATGGCCAGTATATATTAACATCTTACCTTACTTATTGTGTTCTACTTATTCCCTAGCATGATGAAATTAAATTCCTTTGTTCCCTATCTTTCAGTGATAAATGGCTAGGCATGGAGGAGCTAAAAGAGGTGGACGAGGAAGACGTGGTGGGCGAACTGGCCACCGCGGTGGGGCACAAGTGAACAACGCCCATGAAATTGAGGGAAGTGTCCACACTACCCATATCGATACGGCCACAAGTCAGCCCAATGTTGAGCATGTGTCAGAAGCTGACCATATATTTGAGTTCGAACCGGTAGTTCAGGCAGCTCTCGACCGAGAATTCACCCGAATGCTGAAGGAAACCTTACCGGCCGTGCTGGCCGAAGCACTGAGGAAAGCTAATGAGGGCCCTAGTACGGTTCCAGTCACTGAGGGACCAGTGGTACTTCTGGCAATAGGAGGGCCCACTCATGCAGAGAATGTTGATCTGCCTGCTCACGGTTGCGACTACAGAGCATTTAGAGGTTGTGATCCACCCATGCTCACTGGGGAAAATGAGGCAGCCGGTACGTTGGATTGGATCAACGGCATGGAGTCTACCATTTGCCTAAGTGAATGCCACCGGATCAAGCGGTCTTATGCACTGCAAAGTCATTGAAGGGAGAAGCAACGCATTGGTGGGAGACCATGAAGCAGGCTAAGGGTGACCAAGCGGTCGAATTGATGAGGTGGAATGACCTGAAAATGTTAGTGATTGAAAAGTTCTGCCGGACTCATGACCCATCGGTAGGGCTGTAAACGAACCGAACCGAACCGAACGAAGGCTTGTTTGTGTTCGTTCGTTTAGCATTTAACTCGTTCATGAACGATTCACGAACACTAATCGAACAAAAATTTCATGTTCGTGTTCGTTCATTAAGGAAATGGATTTGTTCACGAACGGTTCACGAACGAAGCCTTATTTGGGACTTTTGATGTAAATTCTAATGTCTTCCGAAATGAACCTTTAATAAGATCATTTTAATATCAAGTTCTATGTACTTTTATTGAACTTACTTTACTTAGTTAAATGTTAGGGTCAAAAATAAAATAAAAATTAAGGAATATAAAACGTTTAGATAAAATAAAATCGAAATATACAAAAATCTTTAATGAATAACATAAACAAACAAACATGAATGTAAACGAACATAAACGAACGAATGTAAATAAACGAACGTTCACTAACACGTTACCGAACATTCACGAACACAATTGAACGAACGAGACCTCTGTTCATGTTCGTTCATTTAGTTAATCGAACGAAATTTCTTGTTCATGTTCATTCATTTATTAAACGAACGAACGTAAATGAACTTCCCGCTAACGGTTCACGAACTGTTCGCTGAACGTTCGGTTCGTTTACAGCCCTACCCATCGGCAATACACATCCAAGTATAATGAGTAGGCACGTCTGGTGCCCCATCTTGTGACAACCGAGGAGCGGATAATTCACTATTATGTCCAAGGGTTGCCTCCAAAGGTCCGTATTTCGTCAAGGTCAATATACCGAGTACTTTTGAGTCGGTGGGCATTCTGAGCGGAGTTGTGTATGATGGCATAGTCTCTACCGTAGCCATCCCTGAGGCACCCAAGAAACAAGCAATCAAGGGAACGAGCGAAGACCTCTAGGGTCCAAGCAAAGAAAGAGCGAGGATATACACCGATGGGACGTGAAGTAAGTGTGGAAAGAAGCATGGGGAGAATGCAGGATAGGAACGATGGGATGTTATAAGTGTGGCAAGAAAGGTCACCTTTCTCGCAACTGCCCAAACAAACGTGTATGTTATAACTATGGCGAGAAGGGGCATTATGGTAATGAATGTAAGAAACCAAAGGCCGCAGCAAAGGCAAGAGTATACAAGATGATCGATAAGGAGGATTGAGAGAAAGCTTGATGCCAGGTCGGGTACGTATCTTTTGGTAGTCATGTAACACCGATGGATCTTCAAATACATGAACAAAACGAACACGATATCAAAGTCTCACACAAAATAGGCGGAAACTACTTGGTGTGGTGATTCAAGAACAAGATTCAATGTAAAATACTTGTATTATCAAAAAGCAATTACAAAGAAGAGATGCCAAGACCGCTTGACGGCTCTCTACACGTCTTACCTTAATTATGATGCGCATTTATCTATTTATACACAATAGAGAAGCCTATACACAAACACAATGTATCTCGGCCCAATGGCCGGCCCAAGACCCAACCCGTGAACCAAGTTCATAGTTACAAAACACGAATACACTTCTATTCAGTAACACCAACACTTATATTTATTTGATACTTCAGCCTCATATATATAGACCCAACATCTTTTCCCTAACTGTTTAATTTCCTATATCCTCAAGGGAATCTTAGTGTAAATAGAAATGTGCACCGTTGAAAACTTTTAGCCATCCCAGTTAGCCTAGATGCTTCAGGAATAGAAACTGTCCCATGTATAGACCACGCTTAGCAGAAGATGAATCGTCTTAGACTCTCTATGGTAGCTAATAACAATGGCCTTCATAACTGAGCTACCCAGCACAACTATGGTTTATTCCACCCATTCCGTAATTGTTATAAGTATAACTTATGGCAGGTTTCGAGGACGAAACCTAATGTAAGGGGGTTAACTTGTAACATCCCTAATTTCAAAAGTAATAGATCGGGCTCAGGATTTTACATACTTTTAAGGAGAAAGAAACGAGATGGACCGGGCCTTGGCTCAGGTCTCTTGATGGGCCAAGATGAAGGAGTGTAGGCCTTAAAACCCTACCCCTCCTCCACCGTCTCATTCCTCATCTTCCCTATTTCTAGAGAGAGAAAGCTCAACGAAACACCACCAAGACTTGGATCTTGCTTCCATATCGATTCTCCAGCATCATAGATCGATCCTATGCGAAAAACAATGCGTTTTGAGGTAAGAATCGACCTCAGATATGTTGTTTATTTTGGAAATTGGTTTTTGGGGTTTCTTGGGTTTAATCACATAAAGGTCGGATTTTTACGTATAAAAACACCTGAAAAGTATAGATCTAGCTTCATGGAAGTTGGAGAAATGATTTGGACGTAAAACGTTAAGGTTTTGGATCAAAATTGGGTCTGTTTGAAATTCATGTTCTTCAGCCCACACTCGATCGTCGACCACCTTCATGTGGCGACACTCGATGAAGAAGAAGGCCAAGGAGAATCGGCCACTGAGAATCGGCCCACATATAGCATGACACAAGTCCTGAACACAAGTTCAGGCAATTGTCCAGAGTATCAGCCGATTCTTGAGAGTCTCGACCGACTCTATCAGCCGACTCTTGAGAGTGTCGGCCGACTCTATCAGCCGACTCTCTAGAGCGATGGCCGACCCTAGCAAGTTTAACGGATTTCTTGTATTGTATTTCGCACAGATCAAGTAGCACTTGTGTACCCAAAGATTGTTAGTTTCCATAGTAGATCATAAACCAGGTGAGTTCTAATCCACATTTTGCCTACTTTATGGGTGATGTGCATACTTAGAGAAGAGCGTTTATGACACATTTTATATTAATAAACAATGGCGAAAGTCATGATTTATAGCAAGGTTTAAAAGAGGCAAAAGAAGTTTTATTAATGATGTTATGAAACGTTTACGAGCAGTAAAGATGTTTTTAAAAGATAAAAAGAAGAATGAATGTAAAGTCTTAAAGAAAATCATTAATACATGAATAGAAATAAAGTCTTTCCTTTGGGAATAAGTACCAAGTCAAGCTACGGTCCCTACAGGGACAAGTGTTACTATGTACAGAGAGTCAGTTATGGGCTCAGTGCCTATAGTAGGGCTCAGTGCCTAGAGTAAGGCTCAGTTCCTAACGTAAGGCTCCTATAGTAGGGCTCAGTGTCTATAGTATGGCTTAGTGACTAGGCAGGGCTCAATGCCTAATTAGGTATTGCGCCTAAGCAGTTACAAATGAAATTAACGGCACGGTGACAACGTCTCGACACTAGTCAGGACTGTTACAAAATGTTACGGTGATGCATCGTGTTATCTTCCCTTAATTGTCAGCCATTGGACTTGACTCATTTGCAGCAATATGGGTAAAAACGGTTTGAACATAAAAAAGTTATGGCTTTGGATCGAAAACATGTCTGATTGGGATTTATGTTCTTAGCTGACACTCGAGTGTCGCTACCTGCATGTGGCGACACTCAGCGAATAAGAAGAAGATAGAATCGTCCACTGAGAAGCGGGCAAGAGAGAATCGGCCTCTGAGAATCGGCCCTCCTATAGCATGACACAAGTCCTAAACACAAGTTCAGGCGACACTCAAGAGTGTCAACCGACTATCGAGAGTGTCGACCGACTCTATTAGCTGACTCTCAAGAGTATTTGCCGACACTAGCAAGTTTAACTGATTTCGTGTATTGTATTCACACAAATCACGTACCACTAGTGTAGCCAAGCCTTTAGTTGCCACAGTAGACAGTATACCAGGTGAGTTCTAATCCCCTTTCTTACCTACTTTTGGTGTTGTGTGCATACATAGTGAACAATGTTTTTATTACATATTTTATATTAGTAAACGATGGCGAAAGTCATGATTTAAAGTACGGTTTAAAAGAGGCAAAAGAAACGTTTTATGCAAAGAATGATGCTTATGAAAAGTTTACGAACAAAAAATATGTTTTTAAAAGAACAAAGGTGAGGTTTGAAAGAAAGTAATTAGCACAGTAAGTAAATAAAATGTTTTCCTGCGGGAGTAAATGTCACTACGTACAGAAAGTCTATTACGGACTCAGTGCTTGAGATGGGCCCAGTGTCTTAGATGGGCTCAGTGCCTCAAATGGGCTTAGTGCCTGAGATTGGCTCTGTGCCTAAGATGGGTGATGTGTGCTGGACGGTCTATAAAAACTAATATAAAACCTAACCTATACACTCTAGCTTTAATCAACTCCACCAGAGTTCTACACAATGCAAAAGAGTCCACTCTAAATCATCAACCGATATTATCAAGAAGCCGATCTATCTTCATTCTTTCGACACTCCAAGATTTAGGCAAGACTACGCTTAGTCATACAATATGCCCTTAATCTTAAACAATCCACCGGTCTACCACACGTGAAGGAATTCTCCAGAAGTGTACGATCCACTACAACTTGTGGATAGAAACATTTCAAGAATGCCTCTTGAATTCACCCCGCCGCATTGCCTTCACGCCCTTAAGCTTTTCTCTTTATGGAGAAATCCCAACCAATTCTCCACCATGTCCCGGAGTCGACTCACCTCGAATCGTGCTCTATCCGACCAATCACAATGGATTGCTTTCGAAGTCAATACCATTATAGTAATGCATCGTTGACTAACCAACGAATAAACTAGCACCAATTAACTACTTTGGTTCGCACGCCACGAACACCTTGTGGAAACAAGGTTTTCTTCCTCCTTAATTCGCCAAAGTTGTTCCTCTCGCTCCTTAGGCTTCATACGTTTCTTCCAAAGGCTCGCCTAGAAGAGCCCTATCTTCCTTGAAGGAAGTTTCACACGACAAGATAGAAAGCTCTATCCGTCCTCCACTAGAATGATGCTCTCTAACTCTCCCAACTAACTTCGAGATCCTCACCATCCCCGAGGTGAATACACGCGTAGACACTTTCGTACATGAGTCTTTAAGACAACTCCAGTCTATAATTCCAACTACTAACATCTGTCTCCGTCTGTCATTCCCCAACTGTGTTAATACGATCGACTTGTCATACTTGTGTAAGCATAACTATTCGCATCTATCTTAAGCATAAGTATAGCCCTATCTTCCTTGAAGGAAGTTTCACACGACAAGATATAAGTATATCTACATCTATATACATATAAATACATATATAATCACCTTCACTTACTCCTTGGTGTTGGTTATTATTACATGGCCACCATGAAGACACGTAGACGTGTTACATTACTAATTATCATGGCCTAATATACTATGCCTAACTATATTCATTGTCCCCATTTGATAACTCCCAAGACAAGTTTCGGCACACATAAACACCTTGGACACCAAATAAACTACCAACAGATATCATTACTAACCTCCACCTTAGGTCCGTGTCTCGGTCATGCCTTCGTTGGATTCTCATTACACCCACCTTATCAAGAGCAAATAAGTTTGAGTTCAGTGTCTTGCACACCCGAATCCCGCAAACCATTGCTCTGATACCAAGTTGTAACACCCAAAATTTTTAAGCGATTTTAACTTTCAAAAACATGCGGAAATAGGTCCCATAAACAAACTCTTCACAAAACAACACGTTTCAATAACAACCAAACGACCGCAACATAAGTTGTTTTAAAAGACGGCCAACACGTTAAGGATAACGACCAGTTTTAACATCAATAAAATAGTTCAAACAAGTTTAAAGACTCGTCAACCAGGAGTTCTAACTCCAACCATGAACATCCACCAAAAATATTTAGAATCCAATCCGACACGAAGCGGGACCCGAGACTTCAATCGGAGCTTACCTACAATAAAACACCATAAATAAACCATTAGTAATGATATACAACCCCTAGTTGAGCCCCCCAAGCTCTTACAATAACAATCGACCCAAACAACAGTTTTTCACTTTGGGCGAAAATAGGACTGTAAACATACCACTTTGGGCGTAAAATATTCCGGGGCGGGGTAAATTACTCCGGCCCACCGTAAATTACTCTGGTCCAAAATCAGCCAAATTGTTTTGCAAATTTTTAGCCTTTTCGACCCTCCCGACTGGACTCCCAGTCGTTTTAAGCAACCAAAAACATTTCATAAATGTTTTAAACACCTAACAACCCTACCATACTTCCTTGTGAGGTTCCAAAGACCTCAAAACACCACAAACGACTATGTGAAGTTCACGACCTCAATTAACTTCCGTGTGAGGTTCTTAGACTTCAAATACCACAAAACGACTTGTGAAATTCATGACCTCAAATAACTACCATGTGAGGTTCTTAGACTTCAAAATCCTCTATATGAGGTTCTAAAGACCTCAAACGCCACATCACAACCTTATGAAGTTCATGACCTCAAATTCCTTTCGTGTGAGGTTCTTAGACTTCAAGCAACAACAACATTAGTGAAGTTCAAAGACTTCAAGCTACATTGACATAAGTGGGATTCATGACCTCAATTCCACCAATTGCATTTTACTTTGACTCTGACCACATATTAGTCAAATTACACCAAATCACCACATTTTACATATTAGTTTGACTCATACCACACTAAGTCAAATTACACCAATATACCACATCTAGTTTGACTATACACCACATAAGTCAATTACACCAATATACCACATCTAGTTTTTAGTTTAACTAAATACCACATAGTCAACTAAACCAATTTATCATATTTTACATTTTAGTTTGACTACATACCACATAGTCAAATACACCAATTTCAAATTACATTATGCATACAAGTTTTACTTTTACCACACAAGTCAATTTTACACTAATACACCATATAAGTTTATTAACTTAATTCATCAAACCATAAGGCGAGGTTCTTAGACCTCAAACACCACGCATCCACCGTTGCATATTTTCACCATATGCAATTTCCTTAATTTTCAACATACACTTAAACACATATAAGATATTTGAACAACCAACATGTAAATCAAATATGTGCAATTACCACCACCTATCATTAATAAGTAAGTGCAAAGCACTTACCTTTTGCTAAAGAGGATTCCACTTGGTATTCAAAGCTAGCTCCATCAACACCTTGATTACCTAGCAATCAACTTGCATTTAGTAATCATACATTCTCAATTCATTCACCACATTTAGATTCATGACACACCAAAGATCTAAAGATCATCACCCCAACTTAATTTGGTTAACACAACCTTAACGAAACCTCCAACACCCAGTTTAACCTTTCAAACCATATGTCCCGTTTGACCCATTAAAGTCAAACTCCTAAGTCTATCAAATTCATCATTTCCAATTAAGGTCTAACACCCACCCTAGACATTATGGATTTCTCCCATTCTAAACTTGACTAATCACACCTTAATCAAGTTTCAAACCTCCCTAGACCACATTTACCCTTTTTGACTCGTTTGGGTTCCACCCAATTCACCAATTTCTCAAATCACCAAATTGATTTAGGGTTATTACTTGGTTATGTGTTTATTCACACCATGAACATTTACCAACCCCCAATTACCATCCAGACAATCTGAATTTCAAAAACCCTCAATTTCACCCCAAGAACCCTAATTTTTCAAACATCAAATTAGGTGTTAGAATCAATGAAAACATGATTCTCCAACATTATTAATACTACATTAAGCTTTATAAACAACATTAAACCCAAATCACCACACCAATTGACCCAAATTGGGTTTTCTACCCAAAACCCATCAAAACTCAATTAATGGAGGTTCAAGAGATGAAAGAGATGCATACATGAAGCCTTGTTGAAGATGAATGCTACAAATCAATCAGATTTCTCCTGCAACTCCTTAATCTCTGATTTTAGCTCCTCCTTCCCCTTCCTCTCTTACTATTCATGACACACACACCTAGTGTGTGTGTTACCATTTTTTTCTCAACATCTGATGTTTTCATTTTTAATAACCAAGTTACACATCACCCATTCTTCTTCATATTTTACACCCTTTAAACCCAAAAGTTGAGAATTAAATATCAACCCCTTAATCCAAGACATTTTTTTTTAGATTTTCACCCTTTAATGTTATTTAGGCAAATATTATTTTATTTAGGATTTTTGGTTGGTTACACCGGGCCTTGGCCCGGGTCGCCAAATGGGCCGAGCAAGAAGGGAGGATGGGCCTTAAGTTCCCTAATCCTCCTGATTCCCATTCATTTTCACATTTCTTCATCTTCCCTATTTTACATAGAGAAACACCTAGAGAGAGGGTGTCGGTTTGGCTCCAAGATCAAACCATTCTTCTTCTCCAGAGATTACACAAAGTTTAGCTAAAGAAATGAACTGATTTGAGGTAAGAAACTCGTCCATATCTGAGTTTTTGTTCAAAATGGGTTTTTAGGGTTTCTTGGGTATAATCACATAAAGATCTGATTTTTTCATGTAAAAACACCTGAAAGGTATATATCTGGCTTCATGGAAGTTGGAGAAATGATTTGAACGTAAATAGTTATGGTTTTGGATCGAAAACATGTGAGATTGGGATTTGTGTTCTTGAGTCGACACTCGAGTGTCTCTACCTGCATGTAGCAACACTCAGCGAAGAAGAAGAAGAGAGAATCGGCCAAGAGAGAATTGGCCACTGAGTATCGGCCCTCCAATAACATACACAAGTCCTAAACGAAAGTTCAGGCGACACTCAAGAGTGTCGGTCGACTCTCGAGAGTGTCGGCCGACTCTATCAGTCGACTCTTGAGAGTGTCGGCCGACTCTATCAGCCGACTCTCAAGAGTATCTGCCGATACTAGCAAGTTTACCAGGATTTCGTGTATTGTATTCACACAGATCTTGTAGCACTAGTGTTGTGACATCCGAACTTTTTAGGTTTACTCCGTTAGCCTAAACTCAGTTAAACCTGTTAAGTCTTAACCTAATCAACTCAACATCAAACCTTAGAGACTAATTATGTCATTATTCCAACTAAAACTACAAGGACTAGTTGTATAATTACCCTAAACTCAATTCTGTTGACTTCTAAAGTCAAAATTGAGTGTATTTAGCTTATGTTGACTTTTGAAAGTCAAATTCACGACCATTAATCCAAATTCAAATCCCATAATTGATTTCTGTTTGATTTTGTAACTGAATTCGCACGTTCATGGCATTAACGGTCATAACTACAGAGTTAATCATCATCATTATCGAATTAAACTCAAATAATGGGTAATTAACTTGAAACCGTCGACCCACATCAAGTACTCATCAAATTCGAGTTAATTCAATCACTATTCTTGAAATTGAACCTTCGCGAACGCTAGACGAGCATCCCAGAAGCTATTACACACACCAATTCGATCGGAGAAGCAGTTAGGATCGTCGGAGACCAAGCTATTCACAGGCGGCACCTGTTTTAGTCGAACACAGTCAATTCGAACACCGATCTGGTAATTTCTTGCACCCTCAGCTTCGTTTTAACCCATCAATTGAAAGCCCTATGATTATTGGGGCGTATAACATCGAATCAGTGAAGAACAGATTCTAGGGTTCTTAACATATACGATTTAGTCGAAATACACTGTAGACTCGAATTAAATCCGATTAAACTACATGATAAGCTTCGCAACCCCATACTCTTTGAAAGCCCTTTGCTAATTCAAGCTTATAACATCAAATCGATCAAGAACAAATTCTAGGGTTCATACTCTTTCGGGTTTAATCGAATACTGGTCTAGACACGTTTTAAATCCAATTAATTTAAATTTACCGATTCACATTTCGAACATAAAAATAATATAATTATTTATATTATTACCCACGTATAAATTCTTGAAAAAAAATAATATATTAATTATTTTTGCCACATAAATGATTATCTTGTTAATTCTCTGAACTTAAAAATAATGTAATAAATTATATTATTTTTTCCTAAACCATTATTTAATGGTACAAACCCACAAATATTTATTTATATAATATTATTCATAGTTAGAAAACTCTCGATTCGTAACGCGCCTATCTTAATTAATAAATTAAGAAATCCCTTTCCCGTAGACAAGTTCGTCTAGTCGTTAATCATTAGTGCGTCATAAGACGTTCACTCTTCCGTGTCATCGTCATAATATCCCATGTGTCCCTAACTATTATGCTTATAATTCTATGGCATACGTAAGTCGTTCACAGGCAAACACTTGTGGTCCCAATTACATCCTTGTGTGGTGCTATCTTCTCGTACACAACTCAGGTGAGTTTTCACGGCCCCTTTTACAGTTTTAAATTGGGGGAGAAACATGCATACAAACGAACATTCTTTTACTTGTTTTCAAGTTAGGGAGAAACATACATAAACGAACATTCTTTTAGTTGTTTTCCCGTTGGGGAGAAACATGCATACAAACGAACATCATTTTACTTGTTTTCCCGTTGGGGGGAAACATGCATACAAACGAACATTATTTTTACTTGTTTTCCCGTTGGGGAGAAACATGCTTGTAGACAAACATCCTTTTACTTGTTTTTCCGTTGGGGAGAAACATGCACACAAACAAACATGGATCACGTAGTATTTCACTACCACTTGTTTACTTAAGCGTAAACTCTATCATGAAATTCCTCACATCGAACCGTTAATATGGACTTAGCAAAGTAATGTTTAGTAGTACTACTGGGCTTGACAAACCCCACCCGCGTTAGTCACGCTAACTCGATCGGAGGTCGAACAGGTGTAATATTGACCAAAACACATTCGCCATGGTTGATAGACATGGTGGGAGGCATGCAAACACAAACAGTCATCTTCGGTTGCGAGCGCTTAGAGTAACTTTTACATTGTCTAGCTAGCAAGAGGTGTGACTTACGTATGTGGAACCTGCAAACACACAAACAATTTATTTACTTACAAACCTGTGAACTCACCAACCTCGTGTTGACACTTTTTCTTACATGTTTCTCAGGTCGGTAAGGCATAGGTTGCACACCTAGGACATGCATGGAGTCCTACTGTCATTGCATTCTTATGTAAACATTTAAAACAATTCACTTGCTTTTATTAAACTAAACTTGGGCGCGTTTGTTTTGCGCAGTAACTATTTGACGTAAACCACTTCCGCATTTAACTCTAAACATCTAATGGTTTTGTTTAAACTCATATAGTTTTGTTTGACATAACTAATGACTGAGATCCTCGTTTGTCACACGTCTAATGGTAAAACTCCGTTCGCGGATTTTGGGGGTATGACAAGTGTAGCCAAGCCTTTAGTTGCCACAGTAGACAGTATACCGGGTGAGTTCTAATCCCCTTTCTTGCCTACTTTTGGGGTGGTGTGCATACTTAGTGAACAATGTGTTTATTACATATTTTATATTAATAAACGATGGCGAAAGTCATGATATATAGTAAGGTTTAAAAGGGGCAAAAGAAACGTTTTATGCAAAGAATGATGCTTATGAAAGGTTTATGAACAAAAAAGATGTTTTTAAAAAAACCTAAGTGAGGTTTTAAAGAAAGTAATTAGCACAGTAAGCAAAGAAAATGTTTTCCTTGGGAGTAAATGTCATTACATATAGAAAGTCAGTTATGGGCTTAGTGCCTAAGTACGTCTTAGTGCCTAAGTGGGCTTCATGCCTAAGCGATTAAAAATGGAATTAACGGTACGGTGGCAACGTCTTGACACTAGTCAGGGCTATTACAAATGTTTACAGTGATGCATCGTGTTTAACCGTCCCTATTCGTCGACTTTGGATTTGGGCCATTAGGACAATATGGAGAGTAATGAAAGTTAAAAAATACTATATGTAAAGTTTGTAACGTCCTGAATTTCGAAATCAATAGATCGGGCTCGAGATTTTATATAGTTATAAGGAGAAAGAAATGATATGGACCGGGCCTTGGCCCGGGTCACTAGATGGGCCAAGATGAAGGAGTCTAGGCCTTAAAACCCTACCCCTCCTTCCCCATCTTATTCCTCATCTTCATCTTCTCCATTTCTAGAGAGATAAACTAAGAGTGAGAAAGCTCAAGGAAACCCCACCAAGACTTGGATCTTGCTTCTATGTCGATTCTCCAGTATCATAGATCTATCCTACATGAAAAACAACGCGTGTCGAGGTAAGAATCGACCTCAGATATGTTATTTCTTATGGAAATGGGTTTTTAGGGTTTCTTGGGTTTAATCACATAAAGGTCGGCTTTTTGCGTATAAAAACACCTGAAAAGTATAGATCTAGCTTTATGGAAGCTGGAGAAATGATTTGGTCATAAAAACGCAAGTCCTGGACGCAAGTTCAGGAGACTCTCCAGGGTATCAGCCGACTCTTAAGAGTGTCGGCCGACTCTGTCAGTCGACTCTCTAGAGTGACGGCCGACCCTAGCAAGTTTAACGGATTTCTTGTATTGTCTTTCGCACAGATCACGTAGCACTTGTGTAGCCAAAGATTGTTAGTTTCCAAAGTATATTATAAACCAGGTGAGTTTAATCCCCTTTTTGCCTACTTTAGGGGTGATGTGCATACTTAGAGAAGATCGTTTATTACATATTTTATATTAATAAACATTGGTGAAAGTCATGATTTATAGAAAGGTTTAAAAGACACAATAGAAGTTTTATGAATGATGATATGAAAAGTTTACGAGCAGTAAAGATATTTTTAAAAGAAGAATGAATGTAAAGACTTCAAGAAAGTTATTAATATAGGAATAGAAATAAATTTTTTCATTCGTGAATAAGTACCGGGTCAAGTTACGGTTCCTATGGGGACAAATGTTACTATGTACAGAGAGTCAGTTATGGGCTCAGTGCCTAACATAGGGCTCCTATAGTAGGTGATGTACCATCATTTACACATGTTTTGCAAGCATAATATGTGACACCCAGTATTTCAGGTCAATATCCATATTACATAAATTCACGTTCATAACATTTATTTCCTGAAGTTTTATTTTGACTAAGGAAAGTCAAGGAGTCTAGCCAAGGAACTTATATCAAAATAGTAATTTTTATGAATTACTTCAAAAATAAACAGTGGTAACCTGCAAGGTACGGTCGTTGGTGATTAACAAGAATTTTATTCTAGTAAAAGTCTAGGGAGACGCTTTAACATAAAAACATAAATAGTGGTGACTAAGCATTTATAAAAAGTTGACTTCTAAATAATTGTTACACGGCTCTATATTATTTATATGTGTATACATGTATTATATTATAGTTAAAATAATAACTATGACAGGTCAACTAGTAAATTATGGAGACTAGTCAAACCTCACAAAAACATATAAGATATGTGATCGTTAAAAGTTTTACACTGAGTATTAGATCACGGGATCGACTACCGAGTATACCCTATATAAAATAGGTCTAACTAAACACCTATAAACCAACTAGAAGTAGAACAAGACCCAACCCCCCACCCTTCTACCCAATTCGGCCGAGAAAAGGGGGGACCCCACCCACAACATCACCTACACCACATCATTACCATCTTTGTGTCATAGGAAGACCATGCCCTTTCAAGTGTAGAGCAAGCCACCATCACATCAAAATCTACACACCATACCTTGCAATCATTTGAATGAGTTAAAAACTCCATCTTCTTTTTCTCCATATCATATATACGACACATACTCTTATGCACACACACATTCTTTTACCTAAATATCTATCCAAAAGTACCATCCATCATGAGCCACCATCATTGGTAATGATGATAGTGTGACCAACACACTATCTCCATCCCTTTCACCCTATAAAAATCGATGCACACATATGTGCATACACTTTGCACACTTTGATTCAAGAACACAAACACTAGAAGGTTTAACTTAGAATTTAGAGGTCCAAGGAAGTCTTGGAAGTCTAAGGAGCGGTTCTTGATAGCAACTCGAGCATCTACCATTTTCTACTAACGAATCCCCACTTAGCTTGTCTAGCGGTATGAAACCGACACCACACTTTATTTTCATATTTGTCTTTATTTATAGTTTAAAGCCTGTTGTTCACCGAAGTAACAAAAGATTTAAAAGATTAAAAATGGTTTCTTTTTATAAAGGTGTAACTTATTAAGTTTAAAAACTAAAAGTTTTATAAAAATATATGTAATGGGCCTCATTGTTTTGAAATATTTTATGAGATATTGTTGTTTTGATTCCATGATGATAAATTATAAATGGTTTAATCAAAAGCTTTGTATAAATATATATAAAGGATCAAAATTTGTAGGTATATATATGTATGGATATTGTCGTTATATTAGCTTGAAAATGTGATAATATATACTTATATATATATATATATGTATATATATATATATATATATATATATATATATCGAAATTGGAATTTTATGTTCATGTGGATGATGACCGATGTGAACTCGGAAAAATGGTCAAGTATATGGATGCATGTATAGGAATCGTGATATGTATATATATATATATATATATATATATATATATATATATATATATATGTTTGTGTGTTTAAAAACTTGTTAACTTGGAAATAATAAAGTGTATGAATACATGTATGTATTATTGTCAAATGGTATTTGATGGTAAAATGTGGATTGTTAAATAAGAGACATGATTAGTAAATTTTACAAAATAAACACTTGCGACATAAAGACTAAGAATTGTTTAAGTATATGCATATTAGGTCAAAAATGGCAAGATATATATGATGGCGCTTGGTTGATTGTTTAAAGCACGACGTGGTGATATTGGTAGAAAAATATGCATGATCATTAGGTTAAGTTGTATCTATGTATATAAGCATAGGGAAACCGGGATAAATGTGCATTATACATATTTGTGTAGTTGTATGATCAACGGTATATAGACATAAAATAATGAAATATATTCTTATCTTGAAAATAAATCATGAACAACACACTTAAGACATTTAGAACTTGCAAGTTATTGTTATGTATCGACACGAAATTTGTTGTGATTAAAATGTCTAAGACATTTAGTAATTGTAACAATCATATATTCACATATTATGATAGAATAATCGTAGAGAAATTATGTGAATGAAACTAAAGATGTTTCGGTAAAAGTATAAATGTACGTGTTATCATAAAGCATATTGAAATATATGTAGAAGTAATAAACATACTTGTGTGTATTTGGTAAGAATATAAGTACTTGAAAAATTATTAAATGTCGCTCGGAACAAGAATTTGTGACGTGCTAACATGGTTTATGTGCTCGTAGAATAAACGACATGCTTAGTACAAACTTGAGCAATATTTATGATTTATATAATTATTGATAGGAAATAATTATATGATGATACATGGACTATAATATAAATATATTATAAGATGTTACAAAAATAATATTTATTTTTGACAAACATAACAAGTCACCAATATGGAAATATAATATTTTTCAGGAAAATAAATAAAGCGTCTAGACTGGAATAATAATCACCAATGAGTCGTCATGAGAAAACAATGTTTTAAATAAACCAAGACGAACTTAACAAGAATAGTTAAGTCGGGTGAACAACTTGCGTTTAAGACGGGTAGTCTTAACGGGTATAGTATCCTTGTGTAATTAGGATACGGATAGGCGGGTCTGCTTTTATTTAAAGATTTGCTAGCATATACTTCTATCGAGGTGAGTTTCACTAACCCCTTTTTCTAAGTTTTTGAAATATTTTGGGGTGGAAACATACTTGTAAAGAATTTTCGTATGTAAATGAATGAACAAATGATCAGACCGTATGTGTGCATTGAGGGAAACATAGAGCTCTTAAAGTCCTCGGAATAAAAACTTAGTAACCATTAGCTATGGATTTAGCCCGGGATTCTATGGATAGTACTATTGGGGGTGACGCCTCTGGTCATGGTTAGTCGCGCTAACCAGGGGTCCAAATGACCGAATGACCGTATATTATCTTACTCGCAGAAAGGCGAGGGGAGGCCCTAAATTGTTGGGGTTTGGTTACGGTCTCGTGCATTACATATTATTTTGTATTCCTTGCAAGCTTACAAATGGGGTCAATTAATCAGGGTAATGTTCAGATTCATTGGTTTTACATACAAAGAGTTTTGATCAGAAAATGATCATGTTTAAACGCTGGTTTTAGGATAACTCTTGATAATGACTTGTGAACTCACCAACCTCGTGTTGACACGCTTTAAGTATGTTTTCAGGAAATTGAACGTGGTCATCAGGTTAGCAATGTAGGTTACATGCATGCATGTGGATACGGCTTTTGGAGGATTTCTCTCGTATAACTCATGGTCTTGAGTCATATTTGCGAAATCTTAAACTTTTGTAAACTCAAGTTGATATTTTGTGAAGTAAATATTTTAAACTCGATTATGTATCCAATTACATGTATGTGTTTGCTGTAATCATATGCTTTGGAAATCAGTGAATGTTACGCCTCGCGTTTCCGCCTTGGCGGGGTGTGACAGAACTTGGTATCAGAGCCATTGATTATAGTGAACTAGGAGTCTAAAACGGAACCTAATCTATAATTTAAATGACTCACTAAAACGTTTTCATGGCAAAAGCATTGCATAACCATTCATCTTGTCATATGGATATTGTAGTCACACCATGTCACACACTAACCCCACTTAAAATCCATAGTTAGAAAGCAACCTACAAAAAAATGGATGAATCCACTAGTGAGAGTATGCCCAGAGGACCGAGGATTAACGTATCATACTGGGATTGGCTTCGCCAAGCAATCCAAATGTGGGGGGTGGAGGAGGACATCCCTACGACCTGCGACTCTGTCGGAGTAGCATGCAGTTCAAAGCCCGTGCCGTTCACCGGGGAGTGCGTGGAATGCACCATCCCCCTGCTAGTGTCCCGCAGTAATAAACAAGAGGTAGAAATTCACTACCTAGGGAATGATGTGAAGTCCATCTGAAGAGACTTGACGACCGTTCCGACCCTGATGGGAAATGTTGCTGGAATGGTGGAAGATCAGAGATTGATCGAACAGTCCCTTCAGCATGCATCTAGTCACATGATGGAGTTCGAGAAAAGATTAGCGGAGATGGAGAGGAAGACCGCCGTAGCTGAGCGGAGGGCAGAGGTAGCCGAGCAGAGGGCGATTGATGCTGAACTCCGGGCTACTCTAGCTGAGGCACGTGTGGAGGAGATGCTGACCTCAGCTACCGTTCCGACAGGAATGCTTTCCTTTATTTAGACCTATTACGGGCGGGTTGTGCCCGTAGCACATTATGTAGTTTAAAACTTTGGTACTGATGTGGTCATGTGAACCCATCTCTTTTTTATCCTTATCTTTTGGGAACAATGTACTGTGTATGTTTTTAACTATTTATGTGATGGTTTATGTTGTGATGATGGTTGTTTACGTTTGATGTTGTTGTATCCTTATGTCATGTTATATCATTATTATTATATAATGTTGTTCTTTTTAAATGTTATGTTAGAAAGAACGTCATGGCACCTAAGCGAAGGACACCCCATGACACTACTGTTGACAACAACGAGACGATTTCCCAAAACGTGGAACAACTCATAGCACAGCGAGTAGCTGCCGCCATGGAGCAGTATGAAGCAAATCGAAATAGTGGCGGAGGAAACGGCAGCGGTACCGGCGGAGGAGGTGCAAGAGGTAGTGTAGGATCATGAGAATACAAGATGGTTCTGTTCTTAGTTGAGGTTGGTGGAAACAAAATCAACTACACAATTTATAATCAAGTAAACACAAAGAATACTGATAAACACTGTTGTATTAAGCTTTTGTGAATGCAAAGATTACAAGTGAGAAACTCAATGAAAAAGTATGACAAGCACTACAAGCACACTTACAATGAAGTGGCAACTCAGTATTTATAGTAACTTAGAATCAAGACAGACCCTTGATTCTAAGGATCAGATCGAACACAAGCCGTTGATCTTGTTTATTAATTTACATTACACGTAAAGGCTAATCTAGTTAACTTTACTGAAACGTTTTCTTTATTCATGATTGTTTGCATGCTTGGAGAAGTGTATTGTTGTCCGTCATTGGTTGACCATAGCGGTTCCTTCTGCTTTGAGTCTGTCAGTTGCTTTTGCAGAAAGGTGTCAGAGACGCTTGACCTGGATAGTCAGATGCAACGTTTGGTTTTCAGTGAATAGAGCTATCAGCTGCAAAGAGTGAAGGTTGCTGCTAGTAAGCCTATCAGCAGCAGACATGGATGACTGCTGCTGATAAGCCTATCAGCAGCAACAAGTGTTGAATGCTGCTGATAAGCCTATCAGCAGCAACAAGTGTTGATTGTTGCTGATAAGCCTATCAGCAGCAACAAGTGTTGAATGCTGCTGATAAGCCTATCAGCAGCATTTGTACTTAGAATAATTTGGTAGCAATCAGTCTTTGGTTCTACAAACTCCCCCTAGACTGATGCAACCAAAAGTTCTTCTAATCACTTTGCTGCTGAAGCTTTTGCATGTGGCTGACTATCCTTTCAACCTCATAGCCTCTTGGATCCTTGCTGGGATTGTTCAGTGGAAGTTCAGACAGAGTCTTGATGTCTTTGTGTTGCATTTTGTAGATTGCTTTGCTTGAACATCTCATCTGCTGCTTCTTTACATCAGTCAGTGTGAACTCATCCAAATCAGCATTATAGGTCCAGGATACAAATGGAGAGTGGGACTTGAGTGGTTTGATGTTTATGATCACATCTTTGCTAGGGTTGAAGTAGTGTTTGATTGCTAGCACAAGACGTTTCCCACTCTCATTTGCAGGCTCATGAGCTTCACCCAGCTCTAAAATTCTTTGAAGATCGGAATCAGGTAGTTGCAGAACCTCATCAACAGACCTGTAAGTGAATCTTCTTCTCTCAGTTCTCCCCCTGAAGATCTCAAACACTTGATCTTGTGAATTGTGGAACCAGTTAACTATATTTCTTGAGTCTTCTGGTTTAGGAGTGGGTTTGGGTATCTTCAAGGGAGGCTGTTGATGAGTGGGAGCTGGGTGGGATGACTTGGACTTTTTGGGTGGAGGAGTGGAAGGTTTGGGGAGGAGAGTGGAAGGATGATGGACTGAGGAAGAAGGCTTGGGTTTCTTTGTCTTTGGTTCTTCATCTTCTTTGATAAGTACCCTTTTCTTGGAGCCCTTCTTCCCTAGTCTTTCTTCCTCATCCTTTTTAACTTTAAAGTAGAGGGCTTGCAGGTTCATGAAATTCATAGGACCTAGCCTCTTTCCACTATCTCCTCTGGCCTTAAGGAAGTCAATCATGACCTTCCTTTCTTCATGGGTCCTTTTATTAAAGGCAATGGTCTTTTTGGACTGTTGTTTGGCTTTTTCTTCTTCTTCAGCCTTTTTCTTCTTTGCCAACTGACCTTGCTGACCCATGAAGGCTCTGTAGATCTCTTTGTTTGAAAGTTTTTCAAGGTAGTCTTCATCCTCACCTTGAGAGATCAGAGCTTCAGTCCACTCCTCCCTTAATTCTTTTGCTAATTTAGAATCAGTGATTCTAAACTTAGCATCTTCCTTCCTTTTCTTTTTAGCTTCTTCTTCTTTTGCAAACTGTTCCTGCAGCTGTCTAGCAAGTTGTTCATCTTCCTCAACTTGAGACCCTGCAAGGACTTTTACCTTCATTTCATCTAGCTGTTTGGCATACAGCTGGATTGTCTGTTGTCTGAGAAGTATGGCTGCCTTTCTATCTTCATGCCTTTGTTTTTGAGCCATCTCTTCAGCCAACTCTTCTTCTTCTCTTTTCCTTCTTCTCTCTTCTTTCTCTTTCTTTTCCTTTTGCAACCTCTCTTCATCCTCTTTTGTCATGATGCCCTTCCCTTTATTAACATTGGATTCCTCTGCTCTGGCTTCACTGATCACAGAAACAGCTGATTGTTGTGCTGTTGGGATCTCTGCCTCGGCTTCATTGGCATGTTGAGAGGTAGATAAGGGAAGGTCTTCAGTTTGTCACTCAGGATCTGTAGGTTCTAGCAGCCTTTCTCTCACAGAGGATCTTGCTTCATAAGCTGCAGTGCAGATGTTAACTGGAGGGGAATCTGAGTTGGAGTCAGTGTCAGAGGATGACACATCTTCTTCCTCATCAATCCTTGCTTCCTTCTCAAGGTGAGCTTTGATAATTGCTATCATCGCCTGGCTTTCAAGGGAGTTGACATTGCAGATGTTAGCTTTTAGTAGATAGATCTTGTGGAGGAAAATTGTTGGTAGCTGAAGGATGTTCCCGGTGTTGATGATGAGAGCAGAACCGTTGCTTAGGAAGAAAGCGTGGTCAAGGAGCCTAGTGCTTACCCATCCTAGCACGTCCGAGTCCTTGACCAGGAAGGCATACAGAAATCTTTGAAGGCCCAGAACTCCTTCTTCAGTGAGAAGACTGCTCCTTGTTATTGCAAGATTGTTGGGAGGCAGTCTTCTTTCTGCGGCCGACGAAGATTCAGGATAAGCTACCCGATGTGCTGCTTGTAGGAATCTTTGGAACCTGGGTAGATTATCCTCCATCAGGTCATGGAACCTGCCAATGGCAAGTTCAGCTGAGAGATCTGCTGAAGTGTTGTGCAGTCAGTTAGATGCAGTTCTAGGACTTGGAGGGCATTGAGAGAGTTCCAGTTCAGTTCTTCTACTCCGCTGAACTCCCATCCAATCCAAAACCTCTCAGCTAATCCATCATACCCCCAAGCTAGAATAGAGTCAAACTCTAGCTTCTTTGAAGATTTGAAGATTTAGGGGGTAGTGGATTGACCTATGATGGCTGCTGCTTGTGGAAGGATGCTGAATGATGCATTTGTCTGTTCTGTGTCTTCAACATCATTCAGCATTTCATCGACAGCCCTGACGACCAACTGCCAGTCTTCAGATATCTCTTCGTCTTCGTTATCTGGGGCTGGCAAGTCATGAACTTGGACAAAAGCTGGCTTGTATTGTGAGCTTTAAAGTACAAACTGCTCTTGAATCCAGTCGTCAAGACTGTCTGTATCATCTTCCATAGAAACCATCTCCCCCTTTTTGGTTGCATCAGCAGACAGGTAAGCATCAGTTTGGGTGCCTACTGATACAAGAGAGGGAGAGGCTAAAGTTGGGCATTGATGGGCTTCATGCATAGCGACTTGGTGTCTTAGTTTGGACATTTCAGCCTCTAGCATAGCCACCCTGGCCGTCAATTCCATGTTATGAAGTTTCAGTCTGTCCACATCCACAGTTGTGGAATCCTTGGACCCAGATGGGGTCGTAGGCCTAGCCTCAACATCCCCATCACCCGCGGTTTCTTGGCGCCTGGGATTCCTCTCAGTGAAGGGAGTTTCCAAGGAAACACCCTCACCGTGAGTTGCCGTGGTTGAGGTCTTAAAGATGTTGTCACTGTCCTCCTGGTCAGTTGATGGACCAGCAGTAGTGACAGCCTCGTCCACATCCACTCTTTCAATACTCCCAGAGTGGACCTTCAAGGGTGAGGAACTTGGGTTGGGTGTTTCGGAAGCAAGACCAATCAGTACCTCCTTGATAGTGGTAGTTGGAGAAGGTACATCACTTTGGTCAGGTTCCTCTACACTTAAGTTCAAAGAAGAGAGGAATGGCTCGAAGGGCTGTTCTATGGATCCGGGAAGTGATCCTAATCCTAATAGAGAGACTTCCGAAGGAGTCTCCCTAGCAATGTGGCTTTCCCTTATGATATTCTCACTAGAATGTTGTGATTCTGAGTGAGGGATGTTGGCTTGGGTTTGGGCCTTGGAGGCAAGAGAAGAAGGAGTTCTCTTGCCCCTCTTCCTTGTATACTTGGCTGCAACGGGGGCCCTGTGGTCCAGTTGAGCAATCAAACTGGGGGTGAGTAATGTATGTGCCTGTGCATCCTCAGTAGAATGCACAGGGGTTCGATCAAGGGAAACAGTAGGTTGAGTTTGTGGCAGTGAGGTGGAGGGTGTGGGATCAGTATCAGCTGGGTTTGCTGAACTGTCACCCTGGGCACTATGTGTGTTCAACATTGTAGATAACAATGGAACATCGGCCCCTGAGAACTTTGATGAAACTGTTCTCATGCTTTGAAAAATGTTGTTCTTATGTCCCAGAATTGAGTAGATTCTTGCAGTTTTTGAAAGATCTTGGTGTTCAATATTGAACACTTCTTGCAAGAATCTTGGGTACATGAAGAACTGAGATTTCACCCCTTCTTGAAGGTTGTATCTCAAACCTTCAAGAATGAGGTGGGAAAAATTGAAACCTGCCCCTGTTATCATACCGTGAACGGCCGACGCAAGTCCGGAGCTGAGTTGGTTCCAGCCACTCCTCTTTTAAGATATGCATTGGAGAAGAGTGTGGCAGAGATACTTCCATTTAGGACCCATGAGTGCCTTCTCTATCGTATACTCTGTTTGATTCCCAGTGTACCCTATGGATACAAAGGTCCTCATGTATACGTAACTTGGGTAAGAGAGGGCGTCCCCTTCATCCTGAAGCTTGAGGTGTTGGCGGAGTTTTGCTTCAGTGATGATCATTTCCTTACCGTCTACTGTGCCTCTGATTTGAGGAGTGCCCTGTTCAGTAGAATACACAGCTGAGCTCCAAAAATCTTCCATGTGTGAAGTATATATGGTTGGGTTGACGGTTAGGGCATGGTAAATTTTAGACCGACAGAGGAAGTCGATCACACCGTCGAAACCTTCGGATTTCTTGCCCTTGATTAGGTATGCAGTTAGGTTGTGATATGGGGAGAACTTATCGTTGGGGTTGTTTATGTCTGCGCCTGCCATTGTTATGGATTCGGAGGGAAGAGAGAAAGGTGTTTGAATGGTGGTTAATTGTGGAGGGCTTTGAATGCTGTGGGAACGGGAGAGAAAGTGATGGGAGCTAGGTTTGAAATTAAATATGAAGAGATAGAGGGATGATTTGAGTTGGTGATATAACGGCAGACGGAGAAAAAACAACTATACTTGTACAGTACAACCTGTTTCACTTTTCATTGTTACAACTGTAAAACACTCGAGCAGTCATGGTGAAGACTGACGATATTTACTTTTACAGCGGGTAAAAGTTAATTTAGACTTATGTTCACCCATCAGCAGCAAACTTGGTTGCTACTGATGATGTGCTATTACCTGCAAACTTGGTTGCTGCTGATAGTTAAGTCTTTCAGCAGCAGATTTGGTAGCTGCTGACTGTTGTATTCAGTCCGCAGCAAAACGGTTGCTGCTGACCGCCTTAAAGCTATCCGCCGGAAACTTGTTCCTGCTGATAACTTAAAGCGATCAGTGGCAAAGGCTTTGCTGCTGAAGCTTTAAACCTGTCAGCAGCTGAGAGGCAAAAATGCAGCTGACTTATAACTTTTATTTACAACAAGGGACAAAAGGACACATTTTAACGAGAGACTTGAGATGGATTTTAATCAAAGTTCATCATACCAATTGATTCAACTAAATATCTAAATCTAGCTTCATCAAAAGGTTTTGTAAACAGATCAGCATATTGCTCATTTGTATGAACTTTGGTTAAAATAATTCTCCTTTTCTCAGCTTGATCTCTTATGAAATGGTACCTGATGTCGATGTGCTTTGTCTTTGAGTGCTGCACCGGATTGTTTGTGATAGAGATAGCACTCATGTTGTCAATGTGAATTGGAGTCTGCATGAAGGTCATTCCATAGTCAAGCATTTGATTTTGGATCCAGATGACCTGTGCACAGCAGCTTGAAGCTGCAATGTATTCTGCTTCAGCTGTTGAAGTAGAAACACATGTTTGCTTTTTGCATTGCCATGAGATGAGCCTTCCTCCAAGAAATTGACATCCCCCAGATGTGGACTTTTTGTCCAAGTTACAACCCCCATAGTCACTGTCAGTGTAGGCATAGAGATTGACATTTTCATTCTTTGGATCCCATAGCCCAAGCTTTGGAGCTCCCTTTAGGTATCTAAGGATCCTTTTAACAGCTTGAAGATGAGACACTTTTGGAGCTGCTTGAAATCTTGCGCAGAGACAAACTGCAAACATGATATCTGGTCTTGAGGCAGTGAGGTACATGAGCGACCCTATCATTGCTCGGTACTCATGTTGATCAGTGTCTTGTCCTTCTTTATCCGGAGATAATTGATGATGCACTTGCATAGGAGTTCTTGCAGCAGAGCAGTCAGTCATTTTGAACCTCTCCAAGATGCTTTTGACATACTTGGATTGACTTATGAAGATTCCAGTTGGTACCTGTTTGACTTGAAGTCCTAAAAATAAATTTAGTTCACCCATTGAACTCATTTCAAATTTGGAATGCATCAGAACTTCAAAGTCTTTGCAGAGCTTCTTTCTTGTAGATCCAAAGATAATGTCATCGACATAAATCTCGACCAACAAAATTTCGCCCCCTTCATCTTTGATGAAAAGTGTCTGATCAATGGCCCCCCTTCTGAAGTTGTTACTAAGTAGATATCCAGATAAAGTTTCATACCAGGCTCTTGGGGCTTGGTGTAAGCCATAGAGAGCTTTGTCCAGTTTTAAGACCTTATTTGGATGTGCAGGATCTACAAAGCCTGGAGGCTGTTTGACATAGACCTCTTCATCAATCGTGCCATACAGAAAGGCACTCTTCACATCCATTTGATAGACCATAAAGTTTTTGGATGCTGCATAAGCCCGAAAAATTCTAATGGCTTCCAGACGGACAACAGGAGCAAAAACTTCATCATAGTCAATGCCTTCTTCTTGAGTGTAACCTTGAGCTACCAGTCTGGCTTTGTTCTTGACTACGATGCCCCTCTCATCTTGCTTGTTTCTGAAAACCCATCTTGTTCCAATGGCTGTTTGACCAGGTGGAAGATCAACAAGCTTCCAAACATCTTGTCTTTTGAATTGCAGCAATTCTTCCTGCATTGCTTCAATCCAGCTGTTGTGCTTGAGAGCTTCATCAATCCTTTTGGGTTCCACCTGTGATAGAAAGCAGGAGAACAAACAAATGTTGGCTTCATGAGACTTACTTCTTGTCTGGATGCCTGTGTGGACTTGGCCAATGATGTTTTCCAGAGGATGCTCTTTGTTTATTCTCTTAGCAGGTATCACATCCAGCCGTATTCCCTCTTCAAGATTACTGTGGTTTAGATCAGTATTGTCTTCAGATGTGAGGAGAGGAGCTTGGAGGATCTGATCATTGTGTTCTACATAGTCAGCAGCATTAGCATCAGAGGCCTCTTCATCATGAATTGAGGAGGATTCATTTAGGATTTCATTGTCAGAGAGATTGCTGCTTGTGGTGTTGGATGTACCGGCTTCACCTGCACTGGCTTCAATAGCTTCTGCCACTGATGGAGGATCAATGGATGGCCTTTTCATCCTGATGTAGGGACTGGGAAACTCCAGTCTGTAGTCAGAAGAAGAGGTTGAGGTAGAAGGTGTTGAGTTTGAAGAAGGAGGCTCCATATTTGAGAATATGAGGGGCTCAAATATCTGGGTGAAGGAGTCTATATCAAAAAGCCAGTTGGGACCTTTGCCTTGTTCACAGACAACGTGTTCCCTGCATTCCACATTAGCAGATTCTTCCACAATCCGAGTCCTAGAATTGAACACTCGGTAGGCCTTCGATTGAGAGGAGTAACCCACAAAGTAACCTTCATCAGACTTTGCACCGAATTTAGGAAGAACTCCGTGTGTGATGAGGATGGTACATGGACATCCAAAGGACTTCAGGAAGCCAATGTAGGGAACTCTTTTGAGCCAGAGTTCATAGGGAGTTTTCTGGAGAGGCTTAACAATAAGGACTCTATTCTGCACATAACAAGCTGTGCTTACTGCTTCAGCCCAGAAAGTAAGGGGCAGCTTTGAGTCAGCCAACATAGATCTTGCTGATTCAATCAGAGTCCTGTTTCTTCTTTCAGCAACCCCATTTTGTTGAGGAGTTCTTGGAGCACTGTACTGCCTTTCAATGCCCTTGCTCTCACAGAAACTGTTCAAAGTGTGATTTTTGAACTCTGTTCCCTGATCACACTTTATGATCTTTACCTTCAGATTGCTTTGATTCTCTACCCTGAGAATATAGGATTTGAGAATCTTAGCAGTTTCATCTTTTGTTCTTAGGAAGAATACCCAAGAGAATCTGGAGAAGTCATCAGTGATCACCAGACAGTAGGACTTTTTGCCCATTGACATGACATTTGTAGGACCAAAGAGATCCATATGCAGTAGCTGGAGAGGAGTGTCATTTGTGTTCAATGTCTTGGGATTATGGGAACTTTTGTGTTGTTTTCCCTTCAAGCAGGCAATGCAATGATCGTCTAGCTGGAATTCTTTGTCATGAAGCCCTCTGACAAGATTGTCCTTCACTAATTTATTGATTGTTTTGATGTTAACATGGCTTAACCTCCTGTGCCAGAGAGCGGATTCATCAACTGTTGCCTTTGACAGAAAACATGAAACACTACCAGATGGAGTGACTTCATTCATGTCAAGCACATATAAGTTGTCCTTTCTATTAGCAGTTAGGAGAATCTTCTCTGGGGGGGTTTTAGATAGGCCAGGAGCTAACACGAAACATTCTTTGTCAGTGAAGAGCATCCAATGCTTTTGATCACATACTTGAGAAACACTCATGAGATTGAAGTCAAGTTCTTTAACATAGTTGACTCTTTCAATACTTATCCTTTCATTAGACACAGTGCCTTGTCCAGAGATAGATCCACCTTTTGAGTCACTCCCAAAGGCAACATATCCTCCATTGAAATGTCTGAAGTTGGAGAGGATGGACCTGTTGCCTGTCATGTGCCTGGAACAGCCGCTATCTACCACCCAGGTGTTATTCCTGTTACCTGGCTGTCCCTGCACATGAAAGAGATTTAGTTAGTGGGAGTGGTCCAAGAGCTCTCCTTTTTGAAGAAAAGAGTTCTTGGACATTCTGATTCATCATGCGTGCATTCAGCAGCACCGATGATGATTTTGCTGACAGGAGCAGAGATTTTGGCTTTCCATTGCTTAAGTAGTGGTTTTCCAGTTCTCTTTTCTTTATCGGCTGCGGATTTGGCTTTGGCAGCTGATGAATTTGCTCTATCAGCA
Organism: Smallanthus sonchifolius; assembly: GCA_023525975.1. Lineage (NCBI taxonomy): Eukaryota > Viridiplantae > Streptophyta > Magnoliopsida > Asterales > Asteraceae > Smallanthus > Smallanthus sonchifolius. The sequence continues at coordinate 21,251,467 of CM042033.1, forward strand.
GCTGATTTTCCTGCTTGAGGTTTTGGCCTGTCAGCAGGGGCAGGTTTTGCTGCTGATGGCTTCAGCTTATCAGCTGCAGATGTTGTTGCTGATGACCTTGGCCTTTCAGCAGCAGATTTTGCTTTTGCTACTGAGGGCTTATTTGGAGCAGCAGCAGATTTAGTTTTTGCTGCTGACTGCTTTATTTGAGCAGCAGCAGATTTGGTGGCTGCTGAAGGCTTTGCCTTTTGCTGCTGCTTGTGTTTTTCTGCAGTTTCAACTCTTCTACTGGCTACAGATGGCCTATCAACTGAAGTATGCTGATCCTTCTTTTGTTTATGCGCTGATTGAAGAACGATCTGGTTGAAGGGGTTAAACTGACATTTTACAGCAAAGTGGTTTGATTCCCCACATATGATGCAGGACTGCTGAACCTTGGGCTGCTGCTTCCTTGGTGGAGAAGAAGAGTTTCTGAACTGAGTTTTCTTGGTCGTAACTCTTCTAACCTGTTGCTGATTCTTCTGATTTGGCATGAACTGAGACTTGGAGTTTGTGGGTCCTGATGTCTGTCCCTTTTCAGTGTTTAGCTTTCTTCCACCTGGAGGATAGCTGATCCTTATCTGTTTGAATGGTATAGGGGCTGGAACAGCTGGGAGAACAGTAGGGACTGGGACTCTATTCAGAACAGCTTCAGATGAGGCTGTACTTGTTTCATCATGGTCTGAGAAGGTTAACTCAGATTCTGATGAGGTAGTGCAGTCTTTAACAAGGGGTTCATCCATTGGAGGATCAAGATTTCTGTTTGCAGTGTCGAGTTTTGCAACATCGAAGCTTGGTTCATAGATGGCAACATAGTCAGCTGGATGAGGAACAATATTGTACTGTTCCTTTCCATATCCAAGTCCTCCAAGCTTTACCTTTTCATGGACTTGAATATCTAGAAGTCTCTGTAGCTTTTTAGAAGAAAATTCATATTTTTCAACATGAACTTTCTGTTCTGCCAGATCAGCTCTGGTTGATTTAAGTTTTACTAATAGATCATCAATCTGAGATTCAAGATTGGTTTGTTCATGTTTTAGAGATGAAATCTCTTTCTTAAGGCATTCAATTTTTTCTTTGTAAGTGATTTCAACCTTTTTGAACTCAGATTTCATTTGAAGAAACTCTTCATTTTGATCTATAAGGTTTTGGTTATGTTTTCTATAACCTAAAACTTTATCAATGCAAGCTTGAGAGCATAGATGTTCAAATACCCGAGGTGGTATCTCTGCAGTGTCTGCCATAAGTGCTTGGTTGGAGACAGGAACATCTTCATATTGAAAACTCCAGTCGAATTCTGCAGTTCCAACATTTGCACAGGCTGCAGTTTGTGCTGGGGGAGTTTGTTGCTGCTGCTGTTGTCTGGCCTGACTTTGGTAGGCTTGTCTTTGATGGCCGGCACCCTGATTGGCTTTAGGTGCCTTGCACTCCCTAGCAAAGTGACCCATTTGGTTACAGTTGTAACAACGGATCTTGCTTTTATCAAGCCCAACTTTGCTGTTTGAGTTGTTGCTTGGAAATGATCTTCCGGTTCTAGAATATAACCTTTTTGCTCTGAGGGAGAGCATGGCATATGAGTGCTGAATATCCATTTCTTCAAGATCATCTGGATGAAAGCATTCCAGATCCTCTTTTATGAAATACATGCTGCTTGAGTTGTCAGAGACAAAAGCAGTAGAGGTTGGCTGTTGAGGAGGTGCCTCAAGAAGAAATGGTGATGAGTTAGATTGTGAAGCGGTTGGGGTCTGAGGGTGAGTAACAATGGGAGGATAGTAGCTGCTTGCACTAGGACCGGAATGATCAGAGTGAAGCGCTGAGGAGGTAGTGGAGGAAGTGGTAGCTGATTGATAACTGGAGCTCCTTTCTTTAGCTTGAATCATTTCTAATTCATAGGTTTTGAGCATGCCAAAGAGCTCAGTCATCTGAAGAGTCTTCAGATTCTCTGTTCTTCTGATGGACACAGTGTATAATGTCCAGCAACTAGGAAGAGATCTTATGAACTTCTTGAGAATGTCTTCATTCTCCAGCTTTACCTTGGAGCACTGCAGTTCACCTACAAGATAGGTAAATCTGTTATATAAAATAGTTAAGGTCTCACCTTCCCTCCAGACGAAGTTCTCATACTGCTGCTTCAATATGTCCCTTCTGTTCTCTTTGACTTCTTCAGAGCCAGCAAACATCTTCTCCAGCGCCTCCCAGAGCTCCTTGGCAGTTTTGTAACTTCTGAAGTTGTGAAAAACTTCATTTGGAAGGCACATTTGGATGGCTCCTAGTGCCTTGAAGTCCACCTCCATTTTCTTGACGTCCTCTTCAGAGTACTTGGAGGTTTCCTTCGGGACTTGTAGCCCTCCATCATCAGCAGAGGCCACCATGGGAATATATGGACCTTCCTTGATGGATCTCCACATTCCATATTCCTGGTAACAGAAGAAGCTTTCCATGCGATTTTTCCACATGTCATAGTCTTCTCCAGATACCAACCTTGGTGGTCGGTTGATGCTGCCAATATCTTCAAAGCCATTACTCTGTGCCATTTTTGTTTTGATTTTGGGTGACTTGTTCAAAGAGAGAGTTTAGAATAGAACCAGAGATGATTAAACAAATGTTAGTTTGTTTAATCTGAGCCAAAGCTCTGATACCACTTGTAGGATCGTGAGAATACAAGATGGTTTTGTTCTTAGTTGAGGTTGGCGGAAACAAAATCAACTACACAATTTATAATCAAGTAAACACAAAGAATACTGATAAACACTGTTGTATTAAGCTTTTTTGAATGCAAAGATTACAAGTGAGAAACTCAATGAAAAAGTATGACAAGCACTACAAGCACACTTACAATGAAGTGGCAACTCAGTATTTATAGTAACTTAGAATCAAGACAGACCCTTGATTCTAAGGATCAGATCGAACACAAGCCGTTGATCTTGTTTATTAATTTACATTACATGTAAAGGCTAATCTAGTTAACTTTACTGAAACGTTTTCTTTATTCATGATTGTTTGCATGCTTGGAGAAGTGTATTGTTGTCCGTCATTGGTTAACCATAGCGGTTCCTTCTGCTTTGAGTCTGTCAGTTGCTTTTGCAGAAAGGTGTCAGAGACGCTTGGCCTGGATAGTTAGCTGTAACGTTTGGTTTTCAGTGAATAGAGCTATCAGCTGCAAAGAGTGAAGGTTGCTGCTGGTAAGCCTATCAGCAGCAGACATGGATGACTGCTGCTGATAAGCCTATCAGCAGCAACTTGTGTTGAATGCTGCTGATAAGCCTATCAGCAGCAACAAGTGTTGAATGCTGCTGATAAGCCTATCAGCAGCAACAATACGTTTGATGTTGTTGTATCCATATGTCATGTTATATCATTATTATTATATAATGTTGTTCTTTTTTATTGTTATGTTAGAAAGAACGTCATGGCACCTAAGCGAAGGACACCCCGTGACACTACTGTTGACAACAACGAGACGATTTCCCAAAACGTGGAACAACTCATAGCACAGCGAGTAGCTGCCGCCATGGAGCAGTATGAAGCAAATCGAAATAGTTGCGGAGGAAACGGCAGCGGTACCGGCGGAGGAGGTGCAAGAGGTAGCGGTACAGCCAGAGGTTCCGGAGGTAATAGAATAAATAATCACAGCCGTAACACATAGTCATGATCCGAATTAATGACGTTATGACTTGTGATTCTACAGATGCTCCAAATAGGAAGTACACCTACAAGGCCTCCCTATCCTGCAACCCCCGCAACTTCAATGGCACCGAGGGTGCAGTAGGTCTAATGAGGTGGATAGAAAAGATGGAGTCGGTAATGGATATTAGTGAGTGCACCGCTGACTGTATGGTGAAGTATTCTAGTTGTACACTCACTGATAAAGCTTTAACCTGGTGGAATTCACAAGTAAAGACTTTGGGAAGGCAGACAACATATGAGTTATCATGGGAAGATTTGAAAGTCATGATGATCGATGAATATTGTCCTCGAAACGAATTGCAAAAGATTAAGACTGAGATGTGGAATCTACAGATGATCGGAGATGATGTGGCAGGGTACACCGACCGTTTTAATGAATTGGCAATTCTGGTACCGCATATGGTCATGCCAGAACATAAGCGTGTGGAAAGGTGTCTGTGGGGCCTTGTGCCTCAAATTCGTAGTATGGTAACTTCATCTAATCCAATGGATGCCAAGAGTGCTATAACTTTATCATTCAAACTGAGGGATGATGCAGTGCGTAACGGAGCGTTTGGAGGGAAAGAGAACGAGGAAGGTAGGTTTGGAGAGAAAAGGAAATGGATGGGAAATTCAAGTAACAAGTCTGAGAAGAAAGGGTTTAAGAAACAAGGAACTGTGAAGGCTTTTGCAGCCAACGCAGTGGAAAGGAAGGAGTATGATAGGGGTCTACCGAGATGTAAGAAGTGCGGAAATCATCATGCCGGTGGGTGCACCAAGTGTGGAAAATGTGACAAGTTTGGTCACACCACACAAGCTTGTCGAACTAACAACCGATTGGGGAAATTTAAGCCGGGATGTTTCATATGTGGTGACCTGAAGCACTTCAAGAGGGATTGTCCCAAGTGGAAGAATCAGAACAACGCTCAGGCACCAGGGAGGGCATTTGTGATGTGCAAGGGACGCACGCCAGGACCCGAACATCGTCACTGGTACGTTCCCAATAAATAATCACTATGCCTCTGTGTAGTACCAAAGACTGATTGGCTTATCAGGCTTATCAGCAGCATTCAACACATATGGCTGCTGATAGGCTTATCAGCAACATTCAACACATATGGCTGCTGATAGGCTTATCAGCAGCATTCAACACTTGTTGCTGCTGATAGGCTTATCAGCAGCATTCAACACTTGTTGCTGCTGATAGGCTTATCAGCAGCATTATTCTCATCTCTGCTGCTGATAGCTTTATTCACTGAAGACCAAACGTTGCAGCTGACTATCCATGTGAAGCGCCTCTGACACCTTTCTGCAAAAGCAACTGCCACACTCCAAGCAGAAGGAACCTCACTAGTGCAACCAATAAAGGACAATAACGCGCTTCTCCAAGCATGCAAACAATCATGCCTAAGAAGACGTTTCAGTAAAGTTAACTAGATTAGCCTTTGCGTGTAATTTAGATTAATAAACAAGATCAACGGCTTGTGTTAGATCTGATCCTTAGAATCAAGGGTCTGTCTTGATTCTAAGTTACTATAAATACTGTGTAAACACTTCATTGTAAGTGTGCTTGCTGTGCTTTCATAGTGCTTCTTGATAGTGTTTTACTTGTAAACTTGTAATCTCAGAAGTTTAATACAACAGTGCATTTATCAGTATTCTTGCTGTTTACTTGTTTACTTTGTTGGTTGTTATTGTTTCTGCCAATATCAACTAGAATAGAATCACCTTGTAATCTTACGATCCTACAAGTGGTATCAGAGCTTTGGCTCAAGATTAAACAAACTAACATTTGTTTAATCACTTTCTGATTCTATTCAAAACTCTATTCTTGATCAAGTCACACAAAACAAAATGGCACAAAGTCATGGATCTGAAGACATCGGCATTATCAACCGACCACCGAGGTTGGTGTCTGGGGAGGACTATGATATGTGGAAGAACCGTATGGAAAGCTTCTTCTGCTACCATGAATACGGAATGTGGAAATCCATAAGGGATGGACCTTATGTTCCCATGGTGGCCTCTGCTGACTCTGGAGGACCACTAGTTCCTAAGGAACCCTCCAAGTATTCTGAAGAAGACATCAAGAAAATGGAGGTGGACTTCAAGGCATTAGGAGCTATCCAAATGTGCCTTCCAAATGAAGTTTTTCACAATTTCAAGGCTCACAAAACTGCCAAGGAATTATGGGGAGCCCTGGAAAAGATGTTTGCTGGATCTGAGGAGGTCAAGGAGAACAGACGTGACATTCTCAAGCAACAGTATGAAAACTTCGTCTGGAAAGAAGGTGAGTCACTAACAGTTTTATATAACAGGTACACGTACCTGGTTGGAGAACTGCAGTGCTCCAAGGTAAAGCTGGAGAATGAAGACATTCTCAAGAAGTTCATAAAATCTCTTCCTAGTTGTTGGACATTATATACAGTGTCCATCAGAAGAACAGAGAATCTGAAGACTCTTCAGATGATTGAGCTCTTTGGCATGCTCAAAACCTATGAATTAGAAATGATTCAAGCTAAAGAAAGGAGCTCCTGTTATCAATCAGCTACCACTTCCTCCACCACCACCTCAGCGCTTCACTCTGATCATTCTGGTCCTAGTGCAAGCAACTACTATCCTCCCATTATTACTTATCCTCAAACACCAACTGCTTCACAATCCAACTCATCACCATTTCTTCTTGAGGCACCTCCTCAACAGCCAACCTGTACTGCTTTTGTCTCTGACAACTCAAGCATCATGTACTTCATAAAGGAGGATCTGGAATGCTTTCATCCAGATGATCTTGAAGAAATGGATATTCAGCACTCATATGCCATGCTCTCCCTCAGAGCAAAAAGGTTTTATTCTAGAACTGGGAGATCAGTTCCAAGCAACAACTCAAACACCAGAGTTGGGCTTGATAAAAGCAAGATCCGATGTTACAACTGTAACCAAATGGGTCACTTTGCTAGGGAGTGCAAGGCACCTAAAGCCAATCAGGGTGCCAGCCATCAAAGACAAGCTTACCAAGGTCAGCCCAGGCATCAGCAGCAGCAGCAGCAGCAAGGAACTCCTCCAGCACAAACTGCAGCCTGTGCAAATGTTGGAACTACATAATTTGACTAGAGTTTTCAATATGAAGATGTTCCTGCCTCCAACCAAGCACTTATGGCAGACAATGCAGAGATACCACCTCAGGTATTTGAACATCTTTGCTCTCAAGCTTGCATTGACAAAGTTTTAGGTTATAGAAAGCATAACCAAAATCTAATAGATCAAAATGAAGAGTTTCACCAAATGAAATCTGAATTCAAAAAGGTCGAAGACAGTTACAAAGAAAAGATTAACTGCCTTAAGAAAGAGATTTCTTCTTTAAAACATGAACAAACCAATCTTGAAACTCGGATTGATGATCTATTAGTAAAACTTAAAGCTACCAGAGCTGAACTGGCTGAACAGAAAGTTCATGTTGAAAAATATGAATTTTCATCTAAAAAGTTACAAAGATTGTTAGATATTCAAGTCCATGAAAGGGTAAAAACTGGACTTGGATATCATGATGATGAGTACAAGACAGTTCCTCCTCGTGCTGACTATGTTGCCATTCACGAACCAAGCTTCAATACTGCAAATCTTGACACGGCAAACCGAAACCTTGATCCTTCAATGGATGCAAGTTTCATGGAAGACTGCTCCACCTCTTCAGAATCTGAGTCAACCTGCTCAGACCACTGTGAAACTAGTGCAGTCCCATCTGCTCCTATCTCTGAAGATGTTCTGAACAAAACTGAATGTCCTGTTGTTACTCCAACTATTCCATCTATTCCAGCTCCCATTCCATTCAAACAAATCAAGATTAGCTATCCTCAAAATGGAAGAAAGCTAAACATTGAAAAGGGAGAGACATCAGGTTTCACCAACCCCAAGCCTCAGTCAAAGCCAAAGGTGTTTGATAGTTTTCATACACCTGGAGAAAAAGGTCCATATGTTCAAAAGACACTAGAAGAAGTCACTTTTGAGCATAACAAAGCTCATCCCTGGAACTTCAAAGATTTGTTTCAAAGTAAGAACTATGTGGACTTTCACCGGGACAAGATAGCACTATCCTGCTTTGTGTGCGGCAAATACAATCACACTGCCAGCACCTGCTTTCACTACTGTGAACACCAAAGAAACTCAAAGCAGCATGCCTTTGAGAAAACAAACAGAAACAAACAGGTGAGAAACTATGATGCAAACGCAACAAAGTTCAGAGAATCTCTATCCCCTCAAAGAGTGAAGATGCAGAAACCTCAACAAACTTGCATCATATGTGGGGAATCAAACCACTTTGCTGCAACATGCAAGTTCAACCCTTTTAACCAGATTGCAAATCATTCATCTGTGCTCAACCCATCAGCAGCAAAAAAAATCGCTGCTGATAGAGTAAAGTCCAGGAAACCAAATGCAAAGCCTACAGCAGCAAAAGTCTCTGCTGCTGACAAAGCAAAATCAAAAACAACGGCATCAGCAGCAAAAGTATATGCTGCTGACAAAGCAAAAACTGCTACTGCTCCAGCAAAGCCCTCGGCAGCAAAATCAGCTGCGGATAAGTCAAAATTGTCAGCAACAACATCTTCTGCCGACAATGTAAAGAAAGCTAGAAACCACCAACACAGCAATGGAAGGCCAAACAATCTCCAAGCATAACTATTGGATCCATTGACTGCAAGAATGCTGACAATGGCAAATTAGCAACAATCTTCTACAATGTTGCATGCTACAATGATCCTCCCACTAATTAGATATCTTCCATGTGCAGGGACAGCCAGGCAACAAACACAATACTTGGGTGGTAGATAGCGGTTGTTCTAGGCACATGACAGGCAACAGGTCCATCCTCTCTAACTTCAGACATTTCAATGGAGGATATGTTGCTTTTGGGAGTGACTCAAAGGGTGGATCTATCACTGGACAAGGAACTGTGTCCAATGAAAGGATGAGTATTGAAAGAGTCAACTATGTTAAAGAACTTGACTTCAATCTCATGAGTGTTTCCCAAGTATGTGATCAAAAGCATTGGATGCTCTTCACTGACAAAGAATGTTTCGTGTTAGCTCCTGGTCTATCTAAACCCCCTCCAGAGAAGATTCTCCTAACTGCTCGTAGAAAGGACAACTTATATGTGCTTGACATGAATGAAGCTACTCCATCCGGTAGTGTTTCATGTTTTCTGTCAAAGGCATCAGTTGATGAATCCGCTCTTTGGCACAGGAGGTTAAGCCATGTTAACATAAAAAACAATCAATAAATTAGTGAAGGACAATCTTGTCAGAGGGCTTCCTGACAAAGAATTCCAGCTAGACGATCACTGCATTGCCTGCTTGAAAGGAAAACAACACAAGAGTTCCCACAAGCCCAAGACATTAAACACAAATGACACCCCTCTCCAGCTACTGCATATGGATCTCTTTGGTCCTACGAATGTCATGTCAATGGGCAAAAAGTCCTACTGTCTGGTGATAACTGATGACTTCTCCAGATTCTCATGGGTATTCTTCCTAAGAACAAAAGATGAAACTGCTAAGATTCTCAAATCCTATATTCTTAGGGTAGAGAACCAAAGCAATCTGAAGGTAAAGATCATAAGGTCTGATCAGGGAACAGAGTTCAAAAATCACACTTTGAACAGTTTCTGTGAGAGCAAGGGCATTGAAAGGAAATACAGTGCTCCAAGAACTCCTCAACAAAATGGGGTTGCTGAAAGAAGAAATAGGACTCTGATTGAATCAGCAAGATCTATGCTGGCTGACTCAAAGCTGCCCCTTACTTTCTGGGCAGAAGCAGTAAGCACAGCTTGTTATGTGTAGAATAGAGTCCTTATTGTTAAGCCTCTCCAGAAAACACCCTGTGAACTATGGCTCGAAAGAGTTCCCTACATTGGCTTCCTGAAGCCCTTTGGATGTCCATGTACCATCCTCATCACACATAGAGTTCTTCCTAAATTCGGTGCAAAGTCTGATGAAGGTTACTTTGTGGGTTACTCCCCTCAATCAAAGGCCTACCGAGTGTTCAATTCTAGGACTCGGATTATGGAAGAATTTGCTAATGTGGAATGCAGGGAACATGTCTGTGAACAAGGCAAAGGTCCTAACTGGCTCTTTGATATAGACTCCTTCACCCAGATATTTGAGCCTCTCATATTCTCAAATATGGAGTGTTCTTCTTCAAAATCAACATCTTCTGCCTCAACCTCTTCTACTGACTACAGAATGGATTTTCCCAGTCCCTACATCAGGATGAAAAGACCATCCATTGATCCTCCATCAGTGGCAGAAGCTATTGAAGCCAGTACAGGTGAAGCCGATACTTCCAACACCACAAGTAGCAATCTCTCTGACCAAGAAATCTGTAATGAAGCCTCCTCAATCCATGCTGAAGAGGCCTCTGATGCTAATACTGCTGACAATGTGGAACACAATGATCAGAACCTCCAAGCTCCTCTCCTCACAACTGACGACAATCCTGATCTAAACCAAAGCAATCTTGAAGAGGGAATACGGCTGGATTTGATACCAGCACAGAGAATAAACAAAGAGCATCCTCTGGAAAACATCATTGGCCAAGTCCACACAGGTATCCAGACAAGAAGTAAGTCTCATGAAGCCAACATTTGTTTGTTCTCTTGCTTTCTATCTCAGGTGGAACCCAAGAAGATTGATGAAGCTCTCAAGCACAACAGCTGGATTGAGGCAATACAGGAAGAATTGCTGCAGTTCAAAAGATAAGATGTTTGGAAGCTTGTTGATCTTCCACCTGGTCAAACAGCCATTGGAACAAGATGGGTTTTCAGAAACAAGCAAGATGAAAGGGGCATTGTGGTCAAGAACAAACCCAGACTGGTAGCTCAAGGTTACACTCAAGAAGAAGGCATTGACTATGATGAAGTCTTTGCTCCTGTTGCCCGTCTGGAAGCCATCAGAATCTTTCTAGCATATGCAGCATCCAAAAACTTTATGGTCTATCAAATGGATGTGAAGAGTGCCTTTTTGTATGGCAAGATTGATGAAGAGGTCTATGTCAAACAGCCTCCAGGTTTTGTGGATCCTGCACATCTAAATAAGGTCTTAAAACTGGACAAAGCTCTCTATGGCTTACACCAAGCCCCAAGAGCCTGGTATGAAACTTTATCTGGATATCTACTTAGCAACAACTTCAGAAGGGGGGCCATTGATCAGACACTTTTCATCAAAGATGAAGGGGGAGAAATTTTGTTGGTCCAGATTTATGTTGATGACATTATCTTTGGATCTACAAGAAAGAAGCTCTGCAAAGACTTTGAAGTTCTGATGCATTCCAAATTTGAAATGAGTTCAATGGGTGAACTAAATTTCTTTTTAGGACTTCAAGTCAAACAAGTACCAAATGGAATCTTCATAAGTCAATCCAAGTATGTCAAAAGCATCTTGGAGAGGTTCAAAATGGCTGACTGCTCTGCTGTAAGAACTCATATGCATGTACATCATCAATTATCTCCGGATAAAGAAGGACAAGACACTGATCAACATGAGTACCGAGCAATGATAGGGTCTCTCATGTACCTCACTGCCTCAAGACCAGATATCATGTTTGCAGTTTGTCTCTGCGCAAGATTTCAAGCAGCTCCAAAAGTGTCTCATCTTCAAGCTGTTAAAAGGATCCTTAGATACCTAAAGGGAGCTCCAAAGCTTGGGCTATGGGATCCAAAGAATGAAAATGTCAATCTCTATGCCTACACTGACAGTGACTATGGGGGTTGTAACTTGGACAAAAAGTCCACATCAGGGGGATGTCAATTTCTTGGAGGAAGGCTCATCTCATGGCAATGCAAAAAACAAACATGTGTCTCCACTTCAACAGCTGAAGCAGAATACATTGCAGCTTCAAGCTGCTGTGCACAGGTCATCTGGATCCAAAATCAAATGCTTGACTATGGAATGACCTTCATGCAGACTCCAATTCACATTGACAACATGAGTGCAATCTCTATCACGAATAATCCAGTGCAGCATTCCAAGACTAAGCACATCGACATCAGGTATCACTTTATCAGGGATCAAGCTGAGAAAAAGAGAATTGTCCTATCCAAGGTTCACACAAATGAGCAATATGCTGATTTGTTCACTAAACCTTTTGATGAAGCAAGATTTCGATATCTAGTTGAATCAATTGGCATGATGAACTTTGAATAAGACATGTCTCAATTTTTTATCCTTCCTTGTAAATATGTCTATGTTTTTGTTCTTAATAAAAGGTTATAGTCAGCAGCACTTTTTCACTGCTGACAGATTTACTCTTCAGCAGCAAAGTCTTTGCCACTGATCGCTTTAAGTTATCAGCAGGAACAAGTTTCCTGCGGATAGCTTTAAGGTGGTCAGCAGCAACCTTTTTGCTGCGGAATGAATACAACAGTCAGCAGCACCTAAATCTGCTGCTGAAAGACTTCACTATCCGCAGCAACCAAGTTTGCAGCGGATAGCTCACCATCAGCAGCAACCAAGTTTGCTGCTGATGGGTAAAACAAGTCTACATTAACTTTTACCCGAGGTAAAAACCACTCTCAGTCTTTACCATGACTGCTCGAGTGCTTTACAGCTGTAACAATGAAAAGTGAAACAGGTTGTACTGTACAAGTAAAGTTGCTTTTTCTTCGTCCGCCGTTATATCACAATTTCAAACGTTCCCACAACCTCTTCATATTCAATTTCAAACCCTAATCTCCCATCACTTTCTCTCCCGTCCCCACAGCATTCAAAGCCCTCCATAATTAACCACCATTCAAACACCCTTCTCTCTTCCCTCCAACTCCATAAAATGGCAGGCGCAGACATAAACAACCCCAACGACAAGTTTTCCCCATATCACAACCTCACTGCATGCCTAATAAAGGGCAAGAAATCAGAATGTTTCAATGATATGATCGACTTCCTTTGTCGGTCCAAAATCCTCCATGCCCTAACAGTCAACCCAACCATCTACACTTCCCACATGGAAGATTTTTGGAGCTCAGCCGTGTATTCTTCTGACAGAGTATACGATAGAGAAGGCACTCATGGGTCCCAAATGGAAGTATCTCTGCCACACTCTTCTCCAATGCATATCCCAGAAGAGGAGTGGCTGGAACCAACTCAGCTCCGGACTTGCGTCGGCAATTCACGGTATGATAACTGGGGCGGGTTTCAATTTTTCCCACCTCATTCTTGAAGGTTTGAGATACAACCTTTAAGAAGGGGTGAAATCACAGTTCTTCATGTACCCAAGATTCTTGCAGGAAGTGTTCAATATTGAACACCAAGATCTTTCAAAAACTGCAAGAATCTACTCAATTCTGGGACATAAGAACAACATTTTTCAAAGCATGAGAAGAGTTTCATCAAAGTTCTCAGGGGCCGATGTTCCATTGTTGTCTACAATGTTGAACACGCAAAGTGCCCAGGGTGACAGTTCAGCAAACCCAGCTAATACTGATCCCACACCCTCCACCTCACTGCCACAAACTCTAACTACTGCTTCCTTTGATCGAACCCCTGTGCATTCTACTGAGGATGTACAGGCACATAATCTACTCACCCCCAGTTTGATTGCTCAACCGGAACACAGGGCCCCGGTTGCAGCCAAATATACAAGGAAGAGGGGCAAGAGAACTCCTTCTTCTCTTGCCTCCAAGGCCCAAACCCAAGCCAACATCCCTCACTCAGAATCACAACATTCTAGTGAGAATATCATAAGGGAAAGCCACACTGTTAGGGAGACTCCTTCGGAAGTCTCTCTATTAGGATTAGGATCACTTCCCGGATCCATAGAACTGCCCTTCGAGCCATTCCTATCTTCTTTGGACTTAAGTGTTGAGGAACCTGACCAAAGTGATGTACCTTCTCCAACTACCACTATCAAGGAGGTACTGATTGGTCTTGCTTCCGAAACACCCAACCCAAGTTCTTCACCCTTGAAGGTCCACTCTAGGGGTAATGAAAGAGTGGATGTGGACGAGGCTGTCACTACTGCTGGTCCATCAACTGACCAGCAGGACAGTGACAACATCTTTAAGACCTCAACCACGGCAACTCATGGTGAGGGTGTTTCCTTGGAAACTCCCCTCACTGAGAGGAATACCAGGCGCCAAGAAACCGCGGGTGATGGGGATGCTGAGGCTCGGCCTACGGCCCCATCTGGGTCCAAGGATTCCACAACTGTGGATGAGGACAGACTGAAACTTCATAACTTGGAATTGACGGCCAGGGTGGCTATGCTAGAGGCTGAAATGTCCAAACTAAGACACCAAGTCGCTATGCATGAAGCCCATCAATGCCCAACTTTAGCTACTCCCTCTCTTGTATCAGTAGGCACCCAAACTGATGCTTACCTGTCTGTTTATGCAACCAAAAAGGGGGAGATGGTGTCTATGGAAGAAGATACAGACAGTCTTGACGACTGGATTCAAGAGCAGCTTGTACTTCAAAGCTCACTATTCAAGCCAGCTTTTGTCCAAGTTCATGACTTGCCAGTTCCAGATAATGAAGACGAAGAGACATCTGAAGACTGGAAGTTGGTCGTCAGGGCTGTCGATGAAATGCTGAATGATGTTGAAGACACAGAACAAACAAATACATCATTCAGCATCCTTCCTGAAGCAGCAGCCATCATTGGTCAATCCTCAACCCCCCAACTATTCAGATCATCAAAGAAGCTAGAATTTGACTCCATTCTAGCTTGGGGGTATGATGGATCAGCTGAGAGGTTTTGGATTGGATGGGAATTCAGTGGAGTAGAAGAGCTGAACTGGAACTCTCTCAATGCCCTCCAAGTCCTACAGCTACACGTATCAAACTGCATCAACAACTCAGCAGATCTCTCAGCAGAACTTGCCATTGGCAGGTTCTATGACCTGATGGAGGATAATCTACCCAGGCTCCAAAGATTCCTACAAGCAGCACATCGGGTAGCTTATCCTGAATCCTCGGCGGCCGCAGAAAGGAGACTGACTCCTAGCAATCTTGAAATAACAAGGAGCAGTCTTCTCACTGAAAAAGAAATTTTGGGCCTTCGAAGATTCCTGTATGCCTTCCTAGTCAAGGACTTGGACGTGCTAGGTTGGGTGAGCACTAAGTCCCTTGACCACACTCTTCTACTCAGCAACGACTCCTCTCTCATCATCAACACCAGGAACATCCTTCAGCTGCCCTCAGACTTCCTATTCAAGATTTTTCAGCTCAGAGCCAACATCTGCAATATTAACTCACTGGAGAGCCAGGCAATGATGGTCACCATCAAAGCCCATCTTGAAAAAGAAGGACAGATTCCTCAGGAAGAGTCTATGTCAACTTCTGATGCTGACTCCAACTCAGATACTCCACAAGTTGAAGCCACATCTGTAGCAGCTGGCACAAGATCTTCACTTAGGGATCAACTGAGGGAAATAGAAGGTCTTGAGTATCAACTTGATGAAGACAATGATGCCTAAGAAGTAAAGTTAACTAGATTAGCCTTTGCGTGTAATTTAGATTAATAAACAAGATCAACGGCTTGTGTTAGATCTTATCCTTAGAATCAAGGGTCTGTCTTGATTCTAAGTTACTATAAATACTGTGTAAACACTTCATCGTAAGTGTGCTTGCTGTGCTTTCATAGTGCTTCTTGATAGTGTTTTACTTGTAAACTTGTAATCTCAGAAGTTTAATACAACAGTGCATTTATCAGTATTCTTGCTATTTACTTGTTTACTTTGTTGGTTGCTATTGTTTCCGCCAATATCAACTAGAATAGAATCACCTTGTAATCTTACGATCCTACACTCTGTACTTTTTGGAGCTGGGTGAAGCTCATGAGCCTGCAAATGAGAGTGGGAAACGTCTTGTGCTAGCAATCAAACACTACTTCAACCCTAGCAAAGATGTGATCATTAACATCAAACCACTCAAGTCCCACTCTCCATTTGTATCAAGGTCCTACAATGCTGATTTGGATGAGTTCACTCTGATTGATATAAAGAAGCAGCAGATGATTTGTTCAAGCAAAGCAATCTACAAAATGCCACACAAAGACATCAAGACTCTATCTGAACTTCCACTGAACAATCCCAGCAAGGATCCAAGAGGCTATGAGGTTGAAAGGATACTCAGCCACATGCAAAAGCTTCAGCAACAAGGTGATTAGAAGAATTTTGGTTGCATCAGTCTAGGGGGAGTTTGTAGTACCAAAGACTGATTGCTACCAAATTATTCTAAGTACAAATGCTGCTGATAGGCTTATCAGCAGCATTCAACACATATGGCTGCTGATAGGCTTATCAGCAGCATTCAACACTTGTTGCTGCTGATAGGCTTATCAGCAGCATTCAACACTTGTTGCTGCTGATAGGCTTATCAGCAGCATTATTCTCATCTCTGCTGCTGATAGCTTTATTCACTGAAGACCAAACGTTGCAGCTGACTATCCATGTGAAGCGCCTCTGACACCTTTCTGCAAAAGCAACTGCCACACTCCAAGCAGAAGGAACCTCACTGGTGCAACCAATAAAGGACAATAACGCGCTTCTCCAAGCATGCAAACAATGATGCCTAAGAAGACGTTTCAGTAAAGTTAACTAGATTAGCCTTTGCGTGTAATTTAGAATAATAAACAAGATCAACGGCTTGTGTTAGATCTGATCCTTAGAATCAAGGGTCTGTCTTGATTCTAAGTTACTATAAATACTGTGTAAACACTTCATTGTAAGTGTGCTTGCTGTGCTTTCATAGTGCTTCTTGATAGTGTTTTACTTGTAAACTTGTAATCTTAGAAGTTTAATACAACAGTGCATTTATCAATATTCTTGCTATTTACTTGTTTACTTTGTTGGTTGCTATTGTTTCCGCCAATATCAACTAGAATATAATCACCTTGTAATCTTACGATCCTACACTCTGTACTTTTTGATTCGGGTGCTGATATGAACTTTGTGTCAAATGATTTTAAACCTTTACTCGGTATTACGGCCAGCAAACTAGAACAAAGATATACAATTGAATTAGCAAATGGGAAATTAATAGACACCGGAGAGGTCATTAAGGGTTGTACTTTATGTTTAGAAAACGGTACATTCAGTATAGACCTTCTACCCGTCGAACTAGGGAGTTTCAATATTGTTATTGGCATGGATTGGTTATCAAAGAATTATGTCGAGATCGTATGCTTCGAAAAGATTGTACATATCCCACTACCAAGTGGAGAAATTCTTTCAATTCAAGGCGAAAGGTGTAGAACGATGTTAAAGATGATAAACTGCATTAAAGCTAATAAGTATCTACGCAAGGGTTATTGTGCATTCCTGGCTCACATCGTCGAGAAGAAACCCGAGGAACGTCGACTCGAGGAGATACCAATCGTTAGGGATTACTCTGAAGTATTTCCTGAGGACTTACCAGGATTACCACCATCAAGACAAGTTGAGCTCCGGATCGACCTAGTACCAGGAGCCGCACCAGTTGCACGATCGCCGTATCGTCTAGCCCCTTCCAAGATGCAGGAACTGTCGAGCCAACTACAAGAATTACTTGACAAAGGTTTCATAAGACCGAGTTTCTCACCATGGGGAGCTCCGGTCCTGTTTGTAAAGAAAAAGGATGAAACCTTTAGGATGTGCATTGATTACCGGGAATTAAACAAATTGACAATCAAAAATCGGTATCCTCTTCCTCGAATAGACGATTTGTTTGATCAACTTCAAGGTTACAGTTTCTATTCTAAAATTGATCTACGATCAGGGTATCATCAACTGAAAATTCAGGAAGAAGATATACCAAAAACGGCTTTTATGACTTGTTAAGGTCACTACAAGTTCCTAGTTATGCCATTTGGCTTGACTAATGCACCGACCGTTTTCATGGATCTCATGAACCGCGTGTGCAAGCCATACTTGGATAAATTCGTGATTATGTTTATCGATGACATATTAATATATTCACGAACCAATGAGGAACATGAACATCATTTGAAATTAATCTTGGAACTACTCAGGAATGAGAAGCTTTATGCCAAATTCTCTAAGTGTGAGTTTTGGATCCGAGAGGTTCAATTTCTCGTACATGTCATCAATAAGAAGGGTATCCATGTGGATCCATCCAAGATTGAAGCTATTAAAAACTGGGAAGCACCAAGAACTCCGACTGAGGTGCGTCAAATTCTGGGTTTGGCAGGCTATTACAGGCGATTCATCCAGAATTTTTCAAAGATAGCTTTGCCTTTGACCACGTTAACTCAGAAGGACAAAAAGTTTGATTGGGCTGATAAA
The DNA here is from genome assembly GCA_023525975.1 of Smallanthus sonchifolius. Classification (NCBI taxonomy): domain Eukaryota; kingdom Viridiplantae; phylum Streptophyta; class Magnoliopsida; order Asterales; family Asteraceae; genus Smallanthus; species Smallanthus sonchifolius. The sequence goes on from CM042033.1 coordinate 21,269,423, forward strand.
CAAGAATCAGCTTTTCAATTGTTGAAGCAGAAGCTTTGCAGTGCACCAATCCTATCCCTTCCCGAAGGAACTGACAATTTCATCGTGTACTGCGACGCATCACACCAAGGTCTGGGATGTGTATTGATGCAGAGAGAAAAAGTCATAGCGTATGCATCCAGACAGCTAAAAGTCCATGAGAAAAATTATACGAATCACGATCTGGAATTAGGTGCTGTCATGTTTGCACTCAAAATTTGGAGACATTACTTATACGGTACAAAATGAACTATTTTTACGGACCACAAGAGTCTCTAGCACATCTTTAATCAGAAGGAACTCAGCATGAGGCAACGTCGTTGGGTAGAGCTACTGAATGATTACGACTGTGATATCAAGTATCACCCTGGTAAGGCAAACGTCGTAGCAGATGCCTTGAGTCGTAAGGAACGGGTTAAAACTCTCCGTGTTCGTGCCCTAGGATTGACAATTCATACGAGTCTCACGACTCAAATCCGGATGGCACAACAAGAGGCAACCAAAGAAGAAAACATTCAGAATGAAGCTTTACGAGGAATGATCAGACAGTTAGAGCCAAAATTAGATGACACATTGTACTTTGCAAATAGAATTTGGGTGCCATGTCTTGGTAATTTACGGGAGTTGGTTATGGACGAAGCCCACAAGTCCAGGTACTCCATTCACCCAGGTTCGGATAAGATGTATAAGGATCTGAAAGAACACTATTGGTGGCCGAACATGAAAGGAGAAATTGCTATTTATGTCAGTAAATGCCTTACATGTTCAAAGGTAAAGGCAGAACATCATAAACCATCGGGATTGTTACAACAACCCGAGATACCTTAATGGAAATGGGAACAGATTTCCATGGATTTCATTACAAAGTTACCCAAGACATCGAGTGGGCATGACACTATATAGGTAATCGTCGATCGTTTGACAAAATCAGCTCATTTTCTACCCATCAAAGAGACGGATAAAACCGAGAAACTTGCAAGGCTTTATATCTAGGAAATTGTGGCTAGGCATGGAGTGGCAAATTCTATTATCTATGATAGAGACAGCAGATTCGTGTCTAGAATCTGGAAATCATTACAAGAAGCCATGGGCACACGTCTTGACATGAGCACGGCATATCACCCACAAACAGATGGTCAAAGTGAAAGGACCATTCAAACTTTAGAGGATGTGCTCCGTGCGTGTGCAATTGATTTCAGAGGAAATTGGGATACTCATTTGCCGCTGGCTGAGTTTTCATACAATAACAGTTACCACAGCAGCATCAAAGCCGCTCCGATTGAGGCTTTGTATGGTCGAAAATGCCGTTCACCGCTATGTTGGGCGAAAGTTGGCGACAAGCATTTAACCGGTCCTGAGGTTATTCAGGAGACTACCGACAAGATCTTCAAGATCAAGGATCGTCTGAAGGCCGTCCGTGACAGGAAAAAGAGTTACGCGGATAACATACGAAGACCATTAGAATTCCAAGTTGGGGACCGCGTCATGTTGAAGGTCTCACCTTGGAAAGGAGTTGCTAGATTTGGCACCCGTTGCAAGATTAACCCTAGGTACGTTGGACCATTTGAAATATTGGCTAGGGTTGGCCCTGTAGCATACAAGCTCAAGTTGCCACAAGAACTAAACAATGTACATGATACGTTTCATGTATCAAATCTTAAGAAGTGCTTATCAGACGAGACATTAATTATACCGCCTGGTGAGATTAACATAGATAACAAGTTGCACTTCGTTGAGGAACCCATTGAAGTCACAGATTGGAAGGTTCAGAAAATAAGGCGTAGCCGGGTTAAATTGGTTAAGGTACGTTGGAATTCAAAGCGCGGCCCAGAGTATACGTGGGAGCGGGAAGATAAAATGAAAGCCAAGTATCCGTCCTTGTTCACGAACACTCCAAGTAAAGATGACAAGAAATGAATTTCGGGACGAAATTCTCTTTAACATGGGGAGAATGTGACACCCAGTATTTCAGGTCAATATCCATATTACATAAATTCACGCTCATAACATATATTTCCTGAAGTTTTATTTTGACTAAGTAAAGTCAAGGAGTCTAGCAAAGGATCTTATATCAAAATAGTAATTTTTATGTATTACTAGGAAAACAAACAGTGGTAACCCGCAAGGTATGGTCGTTGGGGATTAACAAGAATTTTATTCTAGTAAAAGTCTAGGGAGACGCTTTAACATAAAAACATAAATTTTGGTGACTAAGCATTTATAAAAAGTTGACTTATAAATAATTGTTATATGGCTCTATATTATTTATATGTGTATACATGTATTATATTATAGTTAAAATAATAACTATGACAGGTTAACTAGTAAATTATGGAGACTAGTCAAACCTCACAAAAACATATAAGATATGTGATCGTTAAAAGTTTTACACTGAGTATTAGATCACGGGATCGACTACCGAGTATACCCTACCTAAAATAGGTCTAACTAAACACCTATAAACCAACTAGAAGTAGAACAAGACCCAACCCCCCACCCTTCTACCCAATTCGGCCGAGAAAAGGGGGGACCCCACCCACAACATCTCCTACACCACATCATTAACATCTTTGTGTCATAGGAAGACCATGCCCTTTCAAGTGTAGAGAAAGCCACCATCACATCAAAATCTACACACCATACCTTGCAATCATTTGAATGAGTTAAACACTCCATCTTCTTTTTCTCCATATCATATATACGACACATACACTTATGCACACACATTCTTCTACCTAAATATCTATCCAAAAGTACCATCCATCATGAGCCACCATCTTTGGTAATGATGATAGTGTGACCAACACACTATCTCCATCCCTTTCACCCTATAAAAATCGATGCACACATATGTTCATACACTTTGCACACTTTGATTCAAGAACACAAACACTAGAAGGTTTAACTAAGAATTTAGAGGTCCAAGGAAGTCTTGGAAGTCTAAGGAGTGGTTCTTGATAGCAACTCGAGCATCTACCATTTTCTACCAACGAATCCCCACCTAGCTTGTCTAGCGGTATGAAACCGACACCACACTTTATTTTCATATTTGTCTTTATTTATAGTTTAAAGCCCGTTGTTCACCGAAGTAACAAAAGATTTAAAAGATTAAAATGGGTTTCTTTTTATAAAGGTGTAACTTATTAAGTTTAAAAACTAAAAGTTTTATAAAAATATATGTAATGGGCCGAAAATAATAAGTTTATATGCATAGATCATTGTTTTGAAACATTTTATGAGATATTGTTGTTTTGATTCCATGATGATAAATTATAAATGGTTTAACCAAAAGCTTTGTATAAATATATATAAAGGATCGAAATTTGTAGGTATATATATGTATGGATATTGTCGTTATATTAGCTTGAAAATGTGATAATATATCCATATATATATATATATATATATATATATATATATCGAAATTGGAATTTTATGTTCATGTGGATGATGACCGATGTGAACTCGGAAAAATGGTCAAGTATATGGATGCATGTATAGGAATCGTGATATGTATATATATGTGTGTTTAAAAACTTGTTAACATGGAAATAATAAAGTGTATGAATACATGTATGTATTATTGTCAAATGGTATTTGATGGTAAAATATGGATTGATAAATAAGAGACATGATTAGTAAATTTTACAAAATAAACACTTGTGACATAAAGACTAAGAATTGTTTAAGTATATGAATATTAGGTCAAAAATGGCAAGATATATGTATGATGGCGCTTGGTTGATTGTTTAAAGCACGACGTGATGATATTGGTAGAAAAATATGCATGATCATTAGGTTAAGTTGTATCTGTGTATATAAGCATAGGGAAACCGGGATAAATGTGTATTATACATATTTGTGTAGTTGTATGATCAAGGGTATATAGACATAAAATATTGAAATACATTCGTATCTTGAAAATAAATCATGAACAACACACTTAAGAGATTTAGAACTTGCAAGTTATCGTTATGTATCGACACGAAATTTGTAGTGATTAAAATGTCTAAGACATTTAGTAATTATAACAATCATATATTCACATATTATGATAGAATAATCGTAGAGAAATTATGTGAATGAAACTAAAGATGTTTCGGTAAAAGTATAAATGTATACGTGTTATCGTAAAGCATATTGAAATATATGTAGAAGTAATAAACATATTGTGTGTATTTGTTAAGAATATAAATATATGAAAAATTATTAAATGTCGCTCGGAACAAGAATTTGTGACGTGATAACATGGTTTATGTGCTCGTAGAATAAACGACATGCTTAGTACAAACTTGAGCGATATTTGTGATTTATATAATTATTGATAGGAAATAATTATATGATGATTCATGGACTATAATATAAATATATTATAAGATGTTGCAAAAATAATATTTATTTTTGACAAACATAACAAGTCACCAATATGGAAATATAATATTTTTCCGGAAAATAAATAAAGCGTCTAGACTGGAATAATAATCACCAACGAGTCGTCATGAGAAAACAATGTTTTAAATAAATAAAGACGAACTTAACAAGAATAGTTAAGTCGGGTGAACAACTTGCGTTTAAGACGGGTAGTCTTAACGGGTATAGTATCCTTGTGTAATTAGGATACGGATAGGCGGGTCTGCTTTTATTTAAAGATTTGCTAGCATATACTTCTATCGAGGTGAGTTTCACTAACCCCTTTTTCTAAGTTTTTGAAATGTTTTGGGGTGAAAACATACTTGTAAAGAATTTTCGTATGTAAATGAACGAACAAATGATCAGACCGTATGTGTTCATTGAGGGAAACATAGAGCTCTTAAAGTCCTCGGAATAATAACTTAGTAACCATTAGCTATGGATTTAGACCGGGATTCTATGGATAGTACTATTGGGGATGACGCCTCCGGTCATGGTTAGTCGAGCTAACCAGGGGTCCAAATGACCGAATGACCGCATATTATCTTACTCGCAGAAAGGCGAGGGGAGGCACTAAATTGTTGGGGTTTGGTTACAGTCTCGTGCATTACATATTATTTTGTATTCCTTGAAAGCTTACAAATGGGGTCAATTGATCAGGGTAATGTTCAGATTCATTGGTTTTACATACAAAGAGTTTTGATCAGAAAATGATCATGTTTAAACGCTGGTTTTAGGATAACTCTTGATAATGACTTGTGAACTCACCAACCTCGTGTTGACACGTTTTAAGTATGTTTTCAGGAAATTGAACGTGGTCATCAGGTTAGCAATGTAGGTTACATGCATGCATGTGGATACGGCTTTTGGAGGATTTCTCTCGTATAACTCATGGTCTTGAGTCATATTTGCGAAATCTTAAACTTTTGTAAACTCAAGTTGATATTTTGTGATGTAAATATTTTAAACTCGGTTATGTATCCAATTACATGTATGTGTTTGTGGTAATCATATGCTTTGGAAACCAGTGAATGTTACGCCTCGCGTTTCCGCCTTGGCGGGGTGTGACATAATAATCCTCATATTATGGTACGAATTAAACAATAACCTTGCAATTGATACTTAAAATGTTTATATTTTTTAATTACAGGTTATTCGGTGTTGAAAATATAAACATATATAAATCCTATCAAAAACACCAAGAAATCAAGCTTCTAGAAGGATCATTTTAACCCCCAAGAAGTCAAAATTGGTCAATAACAAGTCAACAGGCAGCTAAAAGACGAAACAGGTAGCAGGAAGGGCAAGCCACGACCGTGCCTTGCCATGCACGGCCGTGCATCCCCTCACTTGCTCCACAAGGACTTAGTACACCATCCTCTGTACCTTGTTTGATTCCCGAGGTGTTTGCACACCACTGAAATCCAATGAACGGCCGTGCGTCGCTCATTTTGAGGCCTATTAATAGAGGGCTTGGGTTCTTTGTTTTACACGCCACAACACAACCAAAGATAGAGAGAATAGTTCGTTTCTAGCAGTATTAAGGTAGTAGTAGAGAGTAGAGGGGCTCCTCCTCCTTGTTCCTCAATAGGGGATCCTACGAAACTCAGTGTTACGCTAGTTAGTATGGCCATTCGTGGCTAAACTCATTGTATTGCTAGGGTGAAGATGAAGTTGGTGCATGTTAATGTTTGACGTATTAGTGTAGTGGTATGTTTATGACTCTAATTATTCGTTCTTAAAACCATCACTTGGTGGGCTTTTTATTGTTGTCTAAATCTGTCTTTACATTTGAGAATGTTCTTGATTTTAAAGTGTAAGACCGTAAAACCTTTTTAATCAAACTTCTTTTGAAACTTGTACGTATTTATACAAGTTGAGATTGATAAGCCAAGGCTTGTTAAATACTAGTAAGGTTGTACGTCTTTATACGAACTTATAATGTGACCAAGAATCGGTGAACTCATGTTGGGAATGGTACGTCTTTATACATGGTCCCATTATTACACCGCCTCCCGGTGAGCAAAGTATAATCACCTATTTAACAATAATATTTAAGCACTTAAGTTTGATGTCCTAAACCAACTCGGAGATAACACCAAAGAGTTGAGGGTAACGATGTCCCTAGTTGGGAGTCCTACCATTTTATCATTAAAGACTATAATTCGTGAACCAAATGTCGTGAGGACGAGGCTCTAGCGGTGACCCGGGTCACACATCTGTATTACTCATATCACTGTATTAGTCAACTTAACATTATCACGTACCAACCAGATTCGAAGCCCAAAGCAATACTCTTCATGACTTGATCATTTCTGAGATATTTACTTTTCTGCTATTTACTAGTCTGTTCATTACATTTCTGTTACACACATCACGCATATTTTTACTTTTATGCTATTTACTTTACCGTCATTTACTTTTTTGTCATTTACTTTTCTGCTTAACAAGCACACAAAACTCACTTACTAATTAATCCGACTAAACGATAACGAAAGTTGAGTATTGGAACTCGACTGTGTTCATTGGTTCGATACTAGGTTCTTACCTAAACTATATTACGTTGCGATAGGTACACTTGCCTATTGTGTGTTTTTTAAGATTAAAGTAGTTATCATTTTATAAATTTAAAACCTGATCTGGTGAAACCATCATAAAAATATATTTATATATTTTCATATATTACACACGCTATCAAAGATTTTGGCGTCGTTGCCGGAGACACGGTGATTTCAAGAAAATTTCGATTTGCCTTATCATTTTCCATCTGTTTTTCTGTTGCGTTTTGTTGCAGGTAATGTATCCATAGCTGCACTACTGGTTTACATCAACCTTTAGCAGAGCCTGAAAGATTCTTTCACCGCCAACTACGAGAAAATCGTACTAGAAGAATAGCCGTAGAAAACCGCACTATTTCCGATGTCGCAAGACCATCACTTGAGGCTTTGGGGTCTAGCATCACAAGGCTAACTGTTGATGCTAACAACTTTGAGATCAAATCGCATGTCATTCACATGATCCAATCATCATGCACTTTCCATGGATTACCCAATGAAGATCCACATGCCTACATTGCATATTTCCTCAAAATTTGTGACACTTTCAAACTGAACGGAGCTTAGAATGACGCCATTCGCCTCCGAATGTTTCCTTTCTCCTTAATGGAACGAGCTAAGGCATGGCTAAAGTCTCTTCCTACCGGGTCAATCACTACATGGGATGATCTTGCTCAGAAATTACTGTCGAAATACTTCCCTCTAGCAAAAACTACTAAATTGAGAAATGAAATTACCACTTTCACCCAGGAAGACGGTGAATCACTAAATGAGGAATGGGAACGTTTTAAGGACATGTTGAGGAAATGCCCTCACCATGGCTAGAAGTTTGGTTACAAGTATCATCATTCTACAATGGTTTGCACAATCAAGCTCGTCAGACACTCAACGCTACTGCATGTGGCATTTTTGGAAACAAGAGGCCACAAGAAGCTTGAAACCTAATTGAGGAAATAGCTATTAATAGCTATGAATGGTACAATCCAAGGAGTAACATGGGAGACAGGCAAGGAGTTCACTCCGACGATACTGTCACTTCACTGTCCGCTCAAGTACACGCCCTCACCACTCGACTCAATCAACTTAGCAAGGGCAAAGCAATCTTTGAGGCAACAGAAGATGTAAAAAGCATCACTACCAATGCTGAGCAAGTGGACTTTATCGGAACAAATAGGCCACAAAACAACCCCTATATTAATACTTACAATCGTGGATGGAGAAATCACCCAAATTTTAGCTGGAAGGATAACAACAACCAGGGACAATGTCACACCCCAACCGACGGCGGAATACGTCGAGGCAGGACATGGGGACTGTTCATAAGCACATGATCAAACTCAATTTCATATATCATTAAATCAAAATTTCATAACATGAGTTCAGTTATACATTCAAGATAGAATACATCAAAAGTTCCATTCTTTATTAAAACTAGGTCTGAATCCTAAGTGGAGCATCTTGCATATGATCTCAAACGTTTGCACCTGAAACATGATGAAAACGAGGTCAACTAAAAATAGTTGGTGAGCATACATAGTGTGACATCCGGCAATTTCAGATTAACTCCTTTAACTCAAACCCTGTTAGTTCAAACATTATCCATTGTAAACTCAGTTATTCCAGTTAGTCACACGTGCATTACATTTAATTAAGTTAATTAAATGTATCAGTTATTTCACACACAACGGCAATCCGTAGAATTACCAGATCACACTCGAGCCTAACCCGGAATGTTGGTGATTAATTAAGATAAATATTACAAACATTTAATAATTTATATTTAATATAAATTATGTGAATTTTATGTGATAAGTAACTTTACGTGAACTATGTGGATTTTTTTGTTATCGCGCATGTTTATCGGATATTAATCGTGTTAATTATTTTTATAAAAATTAGAGTTTTTATAAATATAATAGTTAAGAGATTTAATTAGTAATTAAGTATTAATTATAATTAGATTAGCCCATGGACCTTTAGAAAGCCCATAATCCTTTTAAAAACCCATCCAAATATGTATAAAAGGAAAATTTTAAAATTTAAAAACTCTAATCATTTTTTTGTTGAAGCCGTCGACCCCCCCCCCCCCCACTCTCCTCTCTTGGCCGAGACCTTCAAGGCACCCAAACACCCTCGTTTGATCTTCGATCGTGAATCCGGAAGTAGATACGTGCTAGTCTAGGCGTTTCTACCATCTCTACGTAAGTCGTTTCATCTGATTCCGTCACTTTTTCAATTATATTTTTGAGATCGAAACCCTAGAGTATCCAAACTTAATGATTTTGAAATATGATAATGAATTGGTTAATTGTTTGATATTGTGACATCGTATTGATGATTTTGTAAACATATATGAAACCCTAGTTGTCATACGATGTGAAAATTGAATATTGTTGATTATGTGATGTATAGGAATCGCATGCTAGACGTGAATTATGATTAATATAGTTATAATTATATTAGTTGAAAGATTTGAGATTGATTTGACGTGTTAATTTTGTGAATAAAACGTGTAAGGGATGAGTTACTAAAAGAGGAAACTTTTTATGATTTCTATCTTGCATGCTAGACGTGATTAGGATGAGGTGATGATGGTTATGTGTTACTTGATGCATGTTTACATGAATTGTGAAATCAGATTTTGAATACCTAGATCGGTTTTATGAACTTTCCAAATAAGGAAACTTTAATTGTTAAAAGTGGTTATAACTTGCTATTTAGACATGCATGATATGGTTTGATGATAACTCTATGTTAGATAGGACACAATAACTTGTTGTAACGTGTTAGGTGTTTGAAATCACGCATGCTAGTCATAGGTTACTAAAGATAGCAACTTTGTCCTGAATTATGATTTGCATGTTTAGGTTCTAGACGATTGTAATGTGATGTGATGAACTAGAACATGTTAGAGTGATCCTATGAATATATCAATGATGATAGTTTCCAGGAAACATGAGTTCCGAACCAACCTGCTATTTTTGGAAACTTTCTATTTTTAGAAACCTGCTATTTTTGGAAACTTTCTATTTATAGAAACCTGCTATTTTTTGAAACTTTCTATTTATAGAAACCTGCTATTTTTGGAAACTTTCTATTTATAGAAACCTGCTATTTATGGAAATTAGAACAAATAGGATTTGTTGCTAAGTGCTACAGCATGATCATTGTGTATAATATAGAAGTGTTATACTGAACAAACATTCAATCACTAATCGGGTCACCAACGGGTCGTCGAGTCAAACTTGGTCAAACTTAGTCAAACTTAGTCAAACATGCAAACCTTTTCTAAACACTTAAACAATAGTATTGTTTGGATACTAAGGGTTCCTATCATCTTGCACAAACACACACTTATAAACTGGTGTGTATAGGTGGCAGTTAGTCGTCAAGCATTCTAAGTTCGCTTTCTTTCGCACGCACTCTAAGGTGAGTTTCACGGACCCTTTCTTATGATTTAAACTTGGGGGAGAAAACATGGGTACAAACATTTAGATATTCATTTCTTTTATATCACTTGTGTACTAAGCGCAAACATATCATGAAAGTACTTACTTATCGAACCGTTAGTATATGGGTTAGCGAGGTAATCTTGAGTAGTACTACTGGGCATTGACAAGCCCCACCCGCGTTAGTCGCGCTAACACGACAGGTAGTCGAACGGGTGTAACATTGACCTAAACATTCACCATTGATTATGATAGTCATGGTGGGAGGCAGTACAAACATAAACAGTCAGCTTTGGTGTCGAAACGCTTTAGTAACATGTACTAGGTTAGCTACCTATGATATATATTGTAAATGGTATTATCTAGTAAACTTTACAAACATTGAATCCTGTGAACTCACCAACCTAGTGTTGACACGTTTTAGCATGTTTTCTCAGATCATTAAGGTACAAGCACAAGCTAAGGCATGCATGCATTCGAAGTCCATCATTTTTCAAACTCAAGAACTATTTATTTTATTTATTGTTGAATTGTTTATTTTTGGCGCGACTGTTTTGGCACTTGCTTTTCATTTAACTTTTCGCTTCCGCAGTCTTACATTAAATCAGTGTTTTCATTACTAGTGTTGCATCGTGACTATGAGCAATACTAGTGGTTTTTATTAAACTCATATAGAGTCGTTCAACGTAACTAATGACTGGGATCCTGGTATGTCACGCTCCTAACGGTAAAACTCCGTTAGTGGATTTTGGGGGGTGTGACAGATTGGTATCAAAGACATTGGTTATAGAGAACTAGGAAATGCATACTAGACTATAACCACGTACATGCATTAGTTACACAGCACTTACACTCATACATGACACTCACTTATCCCATTACAGGAAATGTCGACCCGCCTAATTCACCCGCATCCCCAGTCGTTCAGGAGCACGATGTTCCTACCGTACCTTTGCCAAAGCCGAGGAGACGTCGACTCAACCCGATCAATACCGCTGTAGGGTATGATGAGCCTATTCATGTGCGTGTCAGAGGTAACACGCAGGACTGGGATTGGTATCCCGATATGATCAGGAACTGGATCCGCGAGGAGAAAGTCCCACCTCCACTCACTACTGACATTGCTTCTTCTTCTTCATCATCTTTTGTACGAACTTTGCCACCATTGCAGTACCCCTATGAGCAGGTGATAGCTGCCTTTGTGGCTAGGATGGACCGGGAGATCCGGAACATGAGGGACGCAACGGGAGAGATTACTAGCATACTTCAGCGAGAGATGTTGATGAAACAGAGGATCACCAAACTGACTGCAGATTTAGAAGCAACTGATACAGCTCATGAGAATTTGGAAAATGGATGTGTGGATATGGAGGACCGGCTGAACACTGCAGAGTGGAACCTAGATATACTCCACACCAGGATTGAGCAAGTGGAGGCACGACTTGCAGCTGCTGAAGCAGTAGGAGTTGCACCAGAGGATGCACCTGCAGGAGACCAGGATGAGGATGATGATGCAGCATCCGATGTTACATCAGTTGGTAGTGACATTTGATCATCTATCTTCATTACTTATTTACGTCTTTTCTTTTGAACCTAGATGGGCAGGGTTGTTCCCATCCAACAGAAGTTTCTAGAATTTTGATGTTTGGTTGAATTTAGTTGTGATCGTTACAATTTATTTTATCAAGTATTACTATTATTGAAATGTTAGATGTTGTGGTTTGAATTTCTTTGCTTACTAGTACTTGTATGATGATAAAATGCAATGTATTTTTCTCATTATTGTATGTTGTGAATGTAAAGATAATGTCTGGAAGAGGAAATGGACGTGGTGGACGCGCCGGAGGACGCGGTGGTCACGGAAACATTAACATGACTGCAGTCGAGCTCGCGGCACTCATAAATGAGCGAGTGGCTGAAGCGGTAGCAGCTAGTCAAGCCGCTGTTAATGTTGGAGGTAAAGCAAAATATTATCGACTCTAGTGAGTCATTATTCATCCTAAACTCAAATTCAAATATGGTATCCCTAAGCGCATTCTTGTTTACAATTCAGGTCAACACAACCACCAGTAGGTTTGTACTTTTAAGGCGTACATGGATTGCAAGCCCCACTGGTTCAGTGGAGCCGTTGGGGCTGTTGGCTTACTCCGCTGGATGGAGAAATCTGAATCCGCTTTTGCAATGTGCAATTGTCCACCGAATAATCAGGTGAAATATGCATTTGGCACACTTGAGGGTCCGGCCCTTACTTGGTGGAACTCCCAGGTACAAATGCTAACTCTTGAGATGGCAAACGCATTGCCATGGGATGAATTTAAGACTATGCTGCGGGAGGAGTATTGTCCCCGCGATGAAGTACAGAAACTTGAGGGCGAGTTCTGGAACCTCAAGATGGAGGGATCTGAAATTGAAACCTACACTACTCGTTCGCATGAACTGGCGAACTTGTGTCCGCAAATGGTAACACCTCCCTATAAGAGGATCGAGAAATTCATTGATGGTTTGGTCCGGCAAATTCAGAGCATGGTGACATCTTCTAATCCCACTACAATCTAGCAGGCAATCAGGTTGGCTCACCGGCTAACGGATCAGGCAGTCGCCCAGGGCACCCTACCCCCTAGAGGTGCGTTATCAAAGACAATTGACAACAAGCGGAAGTTTGACAGTTCATTCCCCAAAACCTTCCAGTCAAACCCACCTTCTCGGCAACATCAACAGCAACACCGTAAGTTTGAACCGTCAAAGAATAACAATCAGTCTAACTCTTCTCAGCAGAATCAGGGTTCTTATGTTGGCAAGTACCCGAAGTGCAACAAATGTAACCTCCACCATCATGGAGCATGTGACCGGTACCGTTGCCAACGGTGTGGAAAGATGGGTCATTTGGCCAAATACTGTAGAGTAGATCTACAGAACAAACAGACACCACCTGGAGACGCACCCAAAGGCTGTTTTGAGTGTGGTAAAGAAGGGCATTTCGAGAAAAATTTCCCGTAGTTGAGGAGAAACGAAAACGGGAATGGAAATGGCAACAATCATCAGGGCGGTAATGGAAATGGTAATAACCACCAGGGTGGAAATGGTAATAACAACGAAAATGGTGCAAAGGGCCGAGCATTTGTGATTGGATCGGGAGAAGCTCGGAATGAATGGTATGTTTCTCTTAAACGATCACTATTGACTGCAAAAGAGTGTGGTCATGGAACTGAAAGAATGTCTTCATTTTCTTGGTCCAATCATCAAAGTCTCTAGTGGACACCAAGACAGGTGGTTTGTTTCCCCCAGCATATTCATTGTTTCTTGAAGATGCCATAACTCAGAAAATTAAAATCAAACAGTAGCTAGTTTCGGGTGAACAGGGTTGATCGAAACAATTAGTTTCGATAGTGAAGATGCTGACCAAATCTCCTAGTTTTGATAGAACAAGGCTTGCCAGAAACTTCTAGTTTTGATAGAAGAAACAGAATCCAGAAACAACTAGTTTCGATGATGAAGACTTAGCAGAAAATCCAGCAAACTCAGTAGAAACTACAAGTTTCGATTTAAACTAGTTTCGATAGTGCAGTAGTTTCGGGTGATCTATCTGCACAGGTTAGTTTCGATATAACAGGACAAATAACTAGTTTCGATGATACCTTCTCCAAACAAAAGTACAGACAAGAAGTTTTGATGACCAACGAAGAGGCAGAGACTGTCTCCCAGTAGTTTCGATGTCTTCTTCCCAAACTCAGAAAATCTCCATTGATGAACACCTTAAAAAAATAGCAAATAAATAGCAATCCAATCCAGCGAAAAGCTTCTAATAATACTCTTGCTCACGAAAATACCCTTTAATCCCGAAAATTTGAACAGATATGACCGAAAATTGATGGAACAGTGCTTCCAAAACTCAGATGCAGAAAAACTTCAATAATATACTGAAAAACACCTAAAATTGATCAAAAAAACCTGAATACACTTAGAAATCAAGAGCATAAAGCACTGATACCAATTGTAGGTCCTGATTATAGACAAAATCACACAAAACGATCGATTACACACACATGCGGAATTTGTGTGTATGGTGGTGAAACAGAGTGTAGAAACAGAATTGGTGAAGATAAATAGGCAAACCACACAGAAATCAACACAAGTATGATATTAAATTGTAAGAACAACAGGTGAATTAACTCCAAATGTGTATTGATTCAGAAAACTGTGAAAGAGAGAATTTCAGGGTTACAGCCGCTATCCACACCCTAAAAATTCTCAAACTAGGCTATTTATAGTAAGTTGGCAGGTATCGAAACTATGCTCACCGAAACTAGTAGTTTCGGTTGAGCATTTACAAGTGAAAAACAAGCCTGTCGAAACTTCCTATCTATCGAAACTACTAGTTTCAATTAAAAAAACCTCAATCGAAACTAAATAGTTTCGATGGCCAAGACTTAGAATAAAAACAGGAAATTACATCAAATGAAATTACAAGTAAATAAACTAAACAAACATTGTTCAAAAAATATTGATGACATCAGCTTATAAAAATATAAGACTCTACACATGCCTTGCCAGGCACAGTCGTGCATCCCCTAACTTGCTCCCCAAGGACTTAGTACACCGTCCTCTGTACCCTGTTTGATTCCCGATGTGTTTGCACGCCCGTGCAATCTAATGCACGGTCGTGCGTTGCTCATTTTGAAGCCTATAAATATAGGGCTTAGGTTCTTGGTTTCACACACCACAACACAACCAAAGATAGAGAGAATAGTTCGTTTCTAGCAGTATTAGAGTACTAGTAGAGAGTAGAGGGGCTCCTCCTCCTTGTTCCGCAATAAGGGAGCCTACGAAACTCAATATTACGCTAGTTAGTATGGCCATTCGTGGCTAAACTCTTTGTATTGCTAGGGTGAACATGAAGTTTGGTGCATGTTAATTTTTGACGTATTAATTTAGTGGTTTATTGTTGTCTAAATCTGTCTTTATATTTATGAGTGTTCTTGATTTTAAAGTCTAAGACCATAAAACCTTTTTAATCAAACTTCTTTTGAAAATTGTACGTATTTATACAAGCTGAGATTGATAAGCCAAGGCTTGGTCAATACTAGTAAGGTCGTACGTCTTTATACGAACTTATTACATAACCAAGAAGTGGTGAACTCATGTTGGGATTATACATGGTCTCATTGTTACACCACCTCCCGGTGAGCAAAGTATAATCACCTATTTAACAATAATATTTAAGCACTTAAGTTTGATATCCTAAACCAACTCGAAGATAACACCAAAGAGTTGAGGGTAACGATGTCCCTAGCTGGGAGTCCTACCATTTTCTCATTAAAGATTATAATTCGTGAACCAAATGTTGTGAGGACGAGGCTCTAGAGGTGACCCGGGTCACACATTTGTATTAGTTATATCACTGGATTAGTCAACTTAACATTATCACGTAACGAGCGGATTCGAAGCCCAAATCAATACTCTTCGTGACCTGATCATTTCCGATATATTTACTTTTCTACTATTTACTATTATGTTCATTACATTTCTTTTACACACATCACGCACATTTTTACTTTTATGCTATTTACTTTACTGTCAATTACTTTTCTGTCATTTACTTTTTTTGTTTCACAAGCACACAAAACTCATTTACTAATTAGTCCGGCTAAACGATAACGAAAGTTGAGTATTGGAACTCGACTGTGTCCATTGGTTCGATACTTGGTTTTTACCTAAACTATATTACGCTGTGATAGGTACACATGCCTATTCTGTGTATTTATAAATTTAAAGTAATTATCATTTTATACATTTAAAACTTGATCTCGTGAAACCATCATAAAAATATATGTATATATTTTCATATATTTCACACGCTATCAGTAAGGCTCAATGCCTATAGTAGGGTTCAGTGCCTATAGTGGGATCAGTGACTATAGTAGGGCTTAGTGCCTTACAAATGAAATTAACGGCACCGTGACATTGTCTCGACACTAGTCAGGATTGTTACAAAATGTTACGGTGATGCATCGTGTTATCTTCCCTTAATTTTCGGCCATTGGACTTGAGTCATTTGGGGCAATATGGGATGAAATAGAAAGTTAAAGATAAATTTCAGTTAATATAATGTATGTATGAGTAAAGAGATACTATACGTATAGTGTTGCCTTATTGGCATTAAAAGATATGAGCAAGCATAACCTTCTTCTTTGAAATTATGTATTACTGTTTTATGTAAGCATTAGAACTCACTCAACGTTGCTGATTTTTAGTATGCATATCAGTTAAGTGTAGGTGGCAGCTTGGATGCTTGGCTGGCTTGAGGAGTTACCCCGAAGAGAAGATTTGCATCCCGTTGTTGTGTTCAGTATTTTATGTTTACAGTTTATAATGTTTTAAAAGAAGTTTAAATTCTTACCAGACAAGAATGTTCAAGACATGATTGGTAATCCGTTGCTATGTTAAAGTTTAACTCGTTTCGACTGTGATTTGTTGAATGTCTCATGTTTATGTGCTATGTTTTGATGAGTTAATCAATAAGTGAGGCCTCCCAGATTTAGGGCCTTACAAATAAGTAAGGTGAGATGTTACCAGAATTTTAAAGGAAACTTTCCGGCCGTACTAGCCAAAGCCTTGAGGAAAGCTGACCAGAACCCCAGTACAATCCCAATCACTGAGGGACCTGTGGTACTTCCACCTATGGGATTGACAAAACCGGTGGAGAATGTTGCATCGCTTGCTCGCTGGTGCGACTACAAAGCATTTCGGGGTTGTGATAAACCCGTGCTTAGTAGGGAGAAAGAAGCAGCAAAAACCTTGGATTGGATCAACGGCATGGTCTACCATCCGCCTAAGTTAGTGCCGACCGGACCAAGCAGTCATGTTCACTGCAAAGTCGTTAAAGGGAAAAGCGGCGCACTGGTGGGAGACTATGAAATAGGCAAAGGGTGACCAAGCGGTTGAACTGATGAGGTGGAACGACCTGAAGGCATTAGTTGTAATCCGTAGGAATTTCCGGCCTTTATTTTAACTATTCCGGCACTTGTATTTTCATGACTTGCATCTTTCCATTTCAATAAAAGCTATCCTATTTATCCATTTCATTACATGAGCATACATATATAAATACATTGTGTACAATTGTTTAATTTCAAGATAACAAATATTTATATAAAGGATTATATGAATAATTGTATAAAGTTCAAGGAAATAAATACATATGTATATTAAATTATTTCTAAGCCTCTATATATATATATATATATATATATATATGTATATATATATATATATATATATATAAACTCATAAGAACTAAATTTCAAAATCTCAAAATGAAACTAGGGTTTATAAAAGTTATATTATTTTAATTACAAAGAAAATGATTCTTAATGGAAATAATTTTTTTTCTATTGTATAAACTATATTTTTTATTTGAATCATTAATTATAATATTAAGATTTATTAATTTTTATAAAAGCTTATAAAAGTTATGGTTTTTATATTTTATAAAAGTTCAGGGTGCATATTGTAATTTCTAAAACTTCAATTAAGCTTTAAAACAAGTTTTTGTACATAAAATGATAAAGCCTTAGAACTTCAAGGACCTGTTATGCCAATCACGGATTCTCCTTTTGTTAGGACATAGACTTGTAATGACAAAAGCTTGTAATAGTTAGATTTTATGTCTTTATGTTTTGTCATGAAATTGTAATAGTTACCAAGTGTTTTACTAGTGAGCCTAGAGGCGAACTTAGTTAAGTTCGCATGCCCTATCAGAGGCGAACTTAATAAGTTCGCTTAGGCATAGCTGAGGCGAACTTGTTAAGTTCGCTTATACTGTTTCAGGCGAACTTAGCTAAGTTCGCTTACAGCAGTGTTGGGTCTATATATTGTTGTTACAGAGTCATTAGACATAGAGGAACAGAAGCGTGAACAGAGGTGAACAATTGTCTGATCGAGTCTGTAACCATTGTTATTCTGAATATAATCGAGAAGTTTATTTACTCGTGTTGTTGTGAATTGTCGATTAGTATACAAAACGTTAACGCGAAGGATTCCGCACTTCGTGTTATCGCAGCGTCATATCACGAGTTTGATCAGTAGCTGAGTTACCTGGACCTACAAGTGGTATCAGAGCCAGGTTCCATCTCCTATTCCTACAGCAATTCCTACTACTTCAAGTCCTTCTATTCCACAATCCACAGCTGGTCCATCAGAGACTTCTGATTCTGACAGGATTACTTTCCTTGAATCTTAAGTGCTTACTTTACAAACACAAGTTAACTCTCTTGTGTCTATTGATTCTCAACGACAGCTGGTGATTCAGACTCAAGCTCAACAGATTGCTGATATGCAAGCGTTAGTGTCCAAACTCGTTCAGCGTCTTGACGCTCAGGGGGAGTTGAGGATACCTGATACTTGTCACACTGAGTCAATACAAAGACGTGATGATGAAGACAATGATCCTGCTGGAAATATTGAGGGTGATCGTCAATACACTGACGCTAATCCTATATCTAGAGTTCAGGGGGAGTCGACATCACAATCTCTTGAAGGAAACAAAGATAAAGATACTTCGGGTAATAATGAAGAAGAAATTCTGTTATTAGAATTCTTTCAAGATTCAGAAGAAGAGGCTGAAAAGATTGAATGTCTTGATGACATTGACGATTTATTCAATGACATGGAAGATGATATGTCAGACACTGAGATAGAAGAAGGAGAAATAGTGGAGATTGAAATAGAGAAAGATAAAGACAGTGTTACATATGAAGGCTGTGACGGTCTTAAGGTGCCGTATAACTTCATCCAAGAGGATGTTGTTCCTGAATTCTCTTATGACGGAATAACTGACTCTATGGACTCTATTGAAGACGTCACATTGCCTGATAATACAGCTGAGTCAAAGATGGATACGGATGATGAGAATCTTCAATTCAATAAGAATGTTGAAACTGAAACTACTCACACTGAGTCTCCGAAGATTAATGAAGAACCTGTGATGTTTAGAGATACAGGTATGACACGAGAACAGTGGAGAGAAGTAGTAAATAGTTGGATGAAGGTACAACCCAAGTCTCCAATACAACCTGCTCAGAAAGAAAAATATGTGAATAAAGAGCAGTGTGTAGGAAGGATCATAAGTTGGTTCTATGATGATGAATCAAAATTGTTTGTAATCAAACGATCTGACGGTGTTCAATACTTAAAGCCTAGGATCAAATATTTCAATACCTTACCGAGGTGTGAAATAAATGGTCTAGCTTCAAAGCCTCTCATAAATAGATCGAAGAATGGTTTGGCTGATGTGATAGAAAATCTGATAAAGAAAGAAGGTAGTTCGGGTAAGTATGAAAGGCTGAAACCACAGAAGGGAAAGAGAGTGAAGAACACAGATCCTAAGACTGGAAAAGTAACCTGGAGATACAAGTATAGACCAGTACGTGCTGTACACAAGATACCATTGAAGAAGATTCCTCAAGACTTTCTTGGGAATATGAAATGGTGGTATGTTGATGTTAATACTGGTGAAGCAAGGGTTGAGGATAAATATAATAAGGTCATTGTGTGTTTCTATGACGCAATGAATCTTATTAATTTTTCAAAGAAAGATCAGAGGACACTGAGAAAGAATGAGATAATGTATACTGATGAATGGAGAGAACAAGGTCTACAGTATAAAAGAGTTTTGGAGATATGCAGAAGATACGGTGTGCATGCTGGCAGCAGACTACCGGATAACTGGAAGACATCAAGATAAATACTGAAGACAGAAGATCAAGCTATTGTCAAGGGGGAGTCTGTTAGGACATAGACTTGTAATGACAAGAGCTTGTAATAGTTAGATTTTATGTCTTTATGTTTTGTCATGAAATTGTAATAGTTACCAAGTGTTTTACTAGTGAGCCTAGAGGCGAACTTAGTTAAGTTCGCCTGCCCTATCAGAGGCGAACTTAATAAGTTCGCTTAGGCATAGCTGAGGCGAACTTGTTAAGTTCGCTTATACTGTTTCAGGCGAACTTAGCTAAGTTCGCTTACAGCAGTGTTGGGTCTATATATTGTTGTTACAGAGTCATTAGACATAGAGGAACAGAAGCGTGAACAGAGGTGAACAATTGTCTGATCGAGTCTGTAACCATTGTTATTCTGAATATAATCGAGAAGTTTATTTACTCGTGTTGTTGTGAATTGTCGATTAGTATACAAAACATTAACGCGAAGGATTCCGCACTTCGTGTTATCGCAGCGTCATATCACGAGTTTGATCAGTAGCTGAGTTACCTGGACCTACAAGTGGTATCAGAGCAAAGTGCTCGTGAATTTAGTACGATTCTTAGTGATAATTGACGGTTTTTTTGTACAATTCGACAAGATTTTCAACATTCTTGAAGTTTCTGCAACAATGGCGTTTTTCAAGTTCTTGAGGACTGTTTCTTGGCTGAATTCGTGATTTTGGAAGTGTAATTGACGAAATTAGACCGATAAAACTGTTATATTTGTTAAAATTCATAATCCTACGGATCAATTTCCTTAAATTCCATCAATTCGCTGAGAAATCATGAATTTTGAAGGTTTCGGTTCGTGTTTGGTTGAAGACTCCGTTGATTCTGTTACAGCAGTTTAAGCGAACTTGCTGAGTTCCTGTTCAAGCGAACTTAGCAAGCGAACTTATTAAGTTCGCTTCTCACATTTCAAGCGACCTTAGCTGTTAAGCGAACTTATCAGATTACCTTCTTAAGCGAACTTGTCTTGTTCGCCTGATATTAAGTTCGCCTAGTACTCCCTGAAGCGAACTTGTTAAGTTCGCCTGAGGGTAAAGAAGTTCAGTACTTAGAAAATTTTTTCAGAAATTTTTTTTAAAACATGGCAAATATGGTTCAAGTCACAAACATGTTCAATTATGACAATGAGATTGGAACATCTCAAAAACCTCCGAAATTGCTGAATCTATCTGATTATTCAAATTGGAAAGATCGGTTTGACCAATTCGTATCTTTTACCGATACTAGTTTGTGGATTCCAATTTTGGAAGGATATACACACCCTACTTATTCATGGATGGGAAAAGATGATGTTCCAAAACCAGTGTCTGCTTTATCTACTGAAGAGAAGCTGTTATTTGATCGAGAAAAGAAAGCAATGGCTAGCATTTCGATGTCTCTACCAAAGGAAATTTATCACAGTTTTAAACAGTTCAAGTCTTCTCAACAGCTGTGGGAAGCTCTACAGAAAAGGTGTGAAGGGAGTTTAGATGTGAAGAAAAGTAGAAAAGAATTACTAAAGAAGCAGTTCTTAGTTTTTAAACATTTTCAGAATGAATCTTTGGATGATCTTGCTACAAGATTCTATCATCTTCTTAGTGAACTGGATAGTGCATCTGTGGTATATGAGACTGAGGAAATAAATGATAAATTCTTGGAGGCTTTACCATCAAAGTTTGATGTGTATACGGTTTTGATCAAGGAAAATGTTAAGTACAAAACTATGTCTCTTGAAGAAGTTCTAGGGAAGATCCAGTCACATGACATGAATTTGAAAAAGAAAGAGACTAATTTGGAGCATATCTAGGATCCCTCGATGTATTTTGCCAAATCTGTTGGTAAATTTGGTACTGGAGTGGCATTCTTTTCTGGTGACGGTCAAGAGTCTACAAATGACAAGTGTTCTGGAGTTCTAACTTATTCTGGTCATTCAAGCAATTCTGGATTTTTTGCTACTACTGTTTCAACATCATCTGGATCTCATGTGAATCAGAAAGTTGCTGATGATTATCTTGCTATGTTTTCTTCATTTATGGCATCGTATGAAAATTTCATTGGAGGTAAAATACATGATCCTGAGGTTATAGAAGAAGATTTCAGACAGATTGACCCTGTTGATCTGGAAGAAATGAATATCCAATGGAATATGGCAATGTTGATGCGACAGGCTAAAGATTTTTTGAAGAGAACTGGTAGGAAATATATTGGTTCAAATAGTCGATCACGTATGGGGTTTGATAAGAGCAAAGTTAGGTGTTACAACTGCCAAGAGTATGGTCACTTTGCTAAGGAGTGTGTGAAGCCAAAGGTAGAATTTGATTCTCAAAAGAAGCAATCTAACTTTCAGCATAATAGGAATCAGTCACATGGTTCATCTGGTAATCAAAATCATGGTCCTTCTGGTAATTCAAATCATGCATCTGCTTCATCAGCCTTAGTTGCTCAAAATGATGAAAACTATGATTGGGGCATTCATCTGGAAGATTTGGTGGGTGCTGTGAGTCAGGCTTTTGTTGCAGAAATACATTCAGAAAAACCAGAGGAGTCTACTGATGATGAAAGTTCTAGTGATGATTCGTGTGATGGTGATAGTGTTCCAAGCATTGATGATGAGGAAGAAAAAGAGAAAAATATTGATTCTGATGCTGTGTCAGGGGTTGCTGATGAGGAAATTGTACTTACAGAAAATACTTCAGTTGGTGATGATGCAGAAAATATTCCAATTGCCAAAGTATTCATGGCAGACATGTCTGACCCGACTAAGGTAAAAGACTCTGTTTATGATATATTTTGTTCTAACTGTATTTCTGTTAAAAATAAAATGCAGAAAGTCATGGATGATAACACAAACTTGATTTGTGATATGAAATCAATGCATACTGTTAATCAGAAATTAAAAGATAATGATAAACTGTGCATTGATAGAATTGAGTCTTTGAAAAGAGACTTAAATTCTCTTGGGTTAAAATACAAAGAGCAGGGTTATCATCTTGATATGGCTTATGCTGAAATTGAGAAACGAAATGAAGTAGTTGCCCAAAAGAACAAGGAAATTTCAGAAAAAGAATCTGAGGTGATAAAATTACATAGAAAGCTGGAACAGTTTGAGAATTCATCTGTAGTGTTGGATTATTTTAAGGCTAATGCTGATCCCACAAAAAGGGTTGCTGGTATTGGGTTTGTTCCTCCTCCGTTCAATGGGAATTATGTAGTTGAGCCTGAAATAATTCATGAAGAGGAGATTGATCCCAAGACAGTTTTAAAAGTGAATCCAGTGACGGGTGAAGACATGGTGTATGATACTGATACAGAGGATGAAGTATTTGATGATTCAAAGGTTGAAGGCATTCCGAGAGAGGTGAAAATTGATGAACCAAAGATTATGAAGAATGTTACTCGGGATAGGTGCATCTTGACAGAACCTGAAGAGGTGAAGGTGGTTCAAACTAAACTTTCTCCAATATTAAAGTCAAGTGGGTTTGTTACGGCTGGTTTTCAAAAAGTGAATTCTTCTAAGGTGCCAAAACAGACTTATGTTCGTAAGAAGCCGGTTAATTGTTCTGGGCATTCATCCGAAGCATCTTCTTCTGATGGTTCTTCGAATTCAAAGAAAACACCTTATTTTAGAACTTATCAAGAAAGATGAGTGTGTTTTCACTGCAATGAATCTGGTCATATTTTGATTAATTGTCCATACAAGAACAAGGGTAACATGAAGGCTGTTCCACCACAACCGAAAGTGGTGAAAATTTTAAAAAGAAAAGATGAGGGAAAGTCGCCTTTCAGTTTGGAGAGAAATATGACTGATCATTCTTTTGTTAAATCCCATGGATTTAAACAACAGAATTTTTTGAATGCTAAATCTTTTGTTTGCAAAGAGAAAATTGAGATTCCGAAAATTGGAATTTCAAAAGATTCTTTTCAGGAGGTTAAATTGTCAAGACCTCAAAGACGAAGAAGAAACAGAAAATTAAAGAAAATTTTGGAAACATCTGAATCCTACAATAAAAAATCTCATAATGTTTTTCAAAATAATACAAATGGTTCCTCTTTGAAAAGATCTGTTTGTCAATCGTCTGTTCCAACAGTGAATGATAAAAATGATTGTAAATTACAAGAAGTAGTTTATTTTGATCAATCGGGACGACCCAAGACCACGATGGCTTGGGTTCCACTTTCTAACTGATTCTCGTTGTTTATGTAGGGACAACCAAGGAGGACTATCAACAATACATGGTATGTGGATAGTGGTTGCTCTCGACATATGACAGGGAATGTTAGATTACTTGAGGATGTGATTAAAATTGATGGTGGTTATGTCGCTTTTGCGGGTAATAAAGGCGGGTACATAACAGGCCAGGGAACGTTAAAGAATGAAAAAGTAAAATTTGAAAAGGTGAATTATGTTGAGCAGCTGGAACACAATCTGTTAAGCGTATCACAAGTCTGTGACAAGAAGTTTTCGTTCCATTTTAATGATGCTGAATGCTATATTCTGAAACCGGGTTTTGTGATTCCTGATGAATGGATTCTTATGAAGGCTCCAAGGAGAAATGACACGTATGTCCTTGACATGAGTGTCGCTACTACAACGGATTCAATTCCAACATGTTTACTCTCCAAGGCGTCGGAATCTGATTCAATATTGTGGCACAGGAAACTAGCTCACATCAACTACAGGAAGATAAACTACATTGTTAGGAATGATCTTGTGCTTGGTATTCTGAAAATGAAATTCTCAGTTCCTGATGATTGTATTCCGTGCAAGAAGGGGAAGCAAAGAAAGAAATCTCACAAATCAAAATCGACAAATTCTATCGTAACTCCTTTGGAATTGCTGCATATGGATTTGTTCGGTCCAATAAGTATTAGGAGCATTGGTGGGAAATCGTACTGCTTGGTAGTAACTGATGATTACTCCAGATTTTCATGGGTTAAGTTTCTTTCATCTAAAGCTGAAACCACTAAGTTGGTTCAATACTTAATCCTGAGTTTGGAGAATTTACTAAATCTGAAAGTCAGAAGAATAAGGAGTGACAATGGAAGCGAATTTAAGAATAGCAAAATGGGCTTATTCTGTTTACAAAAAGGAATTCATCATGAATTCAGTGCGCCATATGTTCCTCAACAAAACGGTGTCGCTGAACGAAAGAACAGGACGTTGGTCGAAACAGCTCGCACGATGCTTGCAGATTCTAAGCTACCAGTCACCTTTTGGGCTGAAGCTGTGAATACTGCGTGTCATGTTTTGAACAGGGTCTTGACCGTCAAGCGACATAACAAGACTTGCTATGAATTGCTGAATAATCGAAAGCCGAATCTGGAATATTTACTACCTTTTGGTAATCCGTGTATCCTACTGAAGGTTCGAGATGTCCCGACTAAATTCAGTGAGAAGGCTATTGAAGGGATTTTTCTAGGGTATGTGGCTAATTCGACTACCAAGAGGGTTTATAACAAAGAGACACGCCAAGTTGAAGAATGGTTCCATATTGACTGTTCAAATAGGTCTTTACCTCAAATGGCGATTGGTCCGGATTGGGCATTTGATTATGAAAACTTATTCAAGTCTTTTCATTTACCTTCTGACATTTCTGATGAAGATGCTGCTGTTCTTTATGATTCTTGTCAAGATGCACAACATAATGGATTTCTACCAAATGCAGTTCCAAATTCATCGATTCCATCAACTTCTGCTCCTGACCCAAATGTTGCTTCTTGTTCTGGTCCACAAGATTCAGAAAGTGAGGAGGATAATGCTATTTTTCAAGATTCTTCTGCTGATCCGTTGATTGGTGATGATTCATTACCTTCGACACAGGCTCAGGGGGAGATTCCTACAAATTTAGACTCGGAAATTCCTATTAATCAAGATTATTCTTATCAATCTGAATCTACTCAAGTTGAAGTGTTGCCGGTTCCTGAGGTCGCATCCATCAAGGAACTCAAAAGTCACCCGATGACAAATATAATTGGAAATTTGCAGGATGGAGTGAAGACACGTTATCTTGTTGACAATACTTGTTTGTATACTTGCATTAAAGATTCTGGTGTTCTTGATGATTGCTCACATTCTTGCTTTATTTCGCAGGTTGAACCTAAGAATGTTGAGATGGCTTTAAATGATAACAACTGGATAGAAGCTATGCAAGAAGAACTTGCGCAATTTGACAAACTGAAGGTTTGGAATCTGGTTGATTTACCGAAAGGTGCGTATCCGATAGGAACAAAATGGGTGTTTAAATGTAAAAAGGACGATCGCGGTGTCGTGGTACGCAACAAGGCAAGATTAGTTGTCCAGGGCTTCAATCAACAAGAAGGAATTGATTACACCGAGGTTTATGCGCCTGTTGCGAGGCTCGAGGCTATAAGGCTGTTTTTAGCTTTTGCTTCTTTTAAAGGCTTTAAGGTGTTTCAATTAGACGTCAAGAGTGCGTTTTTATATGGTAAGGTCAAGGAGGAAGTCTACGTGTGTCAGCCGCCGGGGTTTGAAGATCCGTTAAATCCGAACATGGTTTTCAAGCTAGATAAGGCCCTTTATGGTCTTCATCAGGCTCCTCGTGCGTGGTATGAGACTTTATCCACACATCTTTTGGCGAATGACTTTGTTCGTGGAAAGATAGACTCGACCTTATTCATAAAGAAATCAGGGGGAGATTACCTGCTGGTACAGATTTATGTGGATGATATTATTTTTGGCTCGAAAAATGAAGGGTTATGCAAAGACTTTGAGGGTGTTATGAAGTCGAAATTCGAAATGTCTGCTATGGGAGAGTTATCGTTTTTCTTAGGTTTACAAGTAAATCAAAAGGAAGATGGTTTCTTTATTCATCAGTCCAAGTATGTCAAAGACATCTTGAGCCGGTTCAAGATGGAGGACTGTACCCCATATGATACTCCAATTCCGGTCAACCATTAGTTGAATTCTGACCCGGATGGAAAAGATGTGGATTGTCGACTTTACAGAGCTATGATTGGATCCCTCATGTATTTAACTGCTTCAAGGCCGGATATAATGTTCGCCGTGTGTATCTGTTCCAGATTTCAGGCAAAGCCAAAAGAATCCCACTTAATTGCTGTGAAAAGAATCTTTCGGTATTTAAAAGGAAAACAACGTTTAGGGCTATGGTATCCTCATGGTTCTAACTTTGATTTCAATGCTTATACTGATTCTGATTTTGGTGGTTGTTGTCTGGACAGGAAATCTACAACAGGTGGTTGCCAGTTCTTCGGTAATCGACTTGTATCCTGGCAATGCAAAAAGCAAACCACAGTCTCGATTTCTACATGCGAAGCAGAATACATCGCTGCTGCAAGTTGTTGTTCACAGATCCTGTGGATACAACAGCAATTGAGAGATTACGGTTTGAATTTCACAGGAACCCCTATGCTTATTGATAACAATGCTACTATGTCCATAACAAATAATCCTGTTAAACATAGTAAAACTAAGCACATCGAAATTCGATATCATTTTATTCGTGATTGTGCAGAGAAAAGGTTGATTGAGCTGGTCAAGGTACACACTGACGATAATTTTGCTGATTTGTTCACTAAGGCATTTGATCGTACCAGGTTTGAGTTCCTAATTAAAATGATTGGTATGATCAATCCCGAATAAAAGCTTTTCAAAATCAGAATTTCATGGAAAATTTTGTTTTTAATTTCTTTTATTGCTTTATTACATTTCTGCATTTACATTTCAGTCAAAAAGTTCTTAATTTATAAAAAGTCAAAACAAATTGAAAAATATAAAATTTGACATCATTTGAAGTTAGAGAAGAAATGATAGTACATCAGTGATTAGTTCATTTCACACGACCTTAGTAGACCTTTGATATATGATTGCTTAAAATAAATTGATTTGATCTAAATTTCATAGTCTGCATAAATGAGAAATGATAGCGTTGTGACTGCTCTAATCTTGAAAATTAGTTTTAAATTTGTGTATGAGTTTTGAATCTTAAATTGTCAATAGACTACAAGCGTTTTGAAACTAATAGTAGTGTGAAAATTAAATATAAAATGATTACATCTGTGATTTGAATCCATTATATGCCTGGGTGTGTGTGTAAAAGATCATTATCAGAAAAAGAATATACGGTTTTAAAGAATTTCATGAGACCAATATCGAATTATATCTTTAGCACAAATTTATTTCAGTTCACTTCACTGCCCATGCCCCGAAAAACATGCAAGGTGATTGTTGAACTAAGATATACTTTCACAATCTGTTGAAATATATATTCGCCCTTGGATCAGTTAGATACATCATCTAGTCTAAATTCATTGAAACTTATTCAGATAATAGTTGGATCCTCATACCTGAATCTGTTGATTCTCATTTTTTCAGCCAATTCATTAGAATCTTCTGATTCTGAATCATCATGATTCTTATATCCTTTGGGATCTGCTTCTTTGCTTGTGCTAAATGAGATAATTTCATCTTGGAAATTGATCTAATCTTAAAAAAAAAAATATTAAAAAAACTGTTTATGTCTTGAAGATAGTGCATTTTATATTTCTATTTGGCATATATGTGGGGTACACGATGTTTTTCATCAAAATGGTACTAAATCACATGAATTTAGAAAATAAACGCTTATAGTTTCAAATCTTATAATATTGACAAATTTAAGAGTTCATGCTTTATATTTCAAATTCGGTATAAATAAAAGAGCATTTCATAACCTGATCTCATTTACTTTGAAATTTATCGCGTATCATTTCAAATGTCATTCAAATTGAATGAGCTTCAAAATGAAAAAGATGCAAAGTGCACAAGACTGAGTTGGAAGGTTTCATACTATAGGTTACCCTTTATTATTTATAATATGTGTGATGAATTACTCGGATACTGATATGATCTTCTTACTCATGATGTTCATTCAAAAATATGTGATTCTGTTGAAAAATATAAAAATTCAAAAATATGTGATTTCGTTTTATTCAGATAAAAGTCAAAAATATGTGGTTCCGTCTGTATAGATAAAACTCAAAAAGATTTTGATTTTTATTTTCCATGAAAATTCTAAAAATTTTATTAAAATTGTTCAGGATTGGATCGAATATTGCTGATGAAAGTTCGAGTTTTGAAAGATTGAAGTTGGTAAATTTTTGTTCAAGGCAAAATGGTTGAAAAAGCAATTAAGTTCGCTTGTGTACAGTGAAGCGAACTTAATATGTTCGCTTAAATCGGTGAAGCGAACTTAATCGTTTGTCTGGGGTGAAGCGAACTTAATGGTGAAGCGAACTTATCTTTTTCGCCGAAGGTTTGTTAAGCGAACTTAACAAGTTCGCTTACTCAAGCGAACTTAATCTGATTATGTGTTGAATCAGGCGAACTTGTCTTGTTCATCGTCTTCATCAGATTTTAGGCGAACTTATCCCAAAATTTCTCAAATTTTATATCTGTGTTGTGGGTGTTAATTTTTTGACTGTCTCTTGATCGAAATTGAAGTGCGAATCTAACCAAGGTATTTTCGTTGGATTTCATCCGATAAATTGGTTGTATTTGATGGTTTTTGTCTCGGTTTTTCGTCGATCTGTTACAACGACTGTTTTGACCTAATTGTTGACCTAACAATCAAATTGTTCATCGTTTTTGGTCATATTGTGATATTCGAGTGATTGGATAGGATTATTTCATGTTTTGATCCGATTTTGCCGAAATTTGAATTCTCAGTGTTTGAATGTGAATCGTCTCAGGTTCAAGCGAACTTGTTAAGTTCGCCTCTTGCAACACTAAGCGAACTTATTAAGTTCGCCTAAGGGTCAGAAGTGAAAAAGTGTTGTGATTTTTTTGGTTGAATTTTTTTAAAATTTTTTTTTTGTTTGAATATTTTTTTTATTTTGTGTTGTCTGTTTTGTTTGTGTGTCGTATTAATTGTGCATCATATATGTGTATGTGTTCTAATGTTTGTTAAGTTGTCAAATATTTTCACAGATGGCTCGACGTGTCGAATACAAGCATAATCAAGTGGCATTATTAGATCCTAATATGCCGGAAGCTGTTCATTTTCAAGGCATAATCAATTTTCTGAATCGATCAAGATTGCGTGTTGCTTTATCTGCGGATCCGTATATTAGCTTGGTGTATATACAACAATTCTGGGATACCGTACATCAAGATATCGGCGTGGAACCGCATGTCCTTCGTGCAACAGTCAATAATACCGCTATTGCAATTTCCGAAGCGACAATTCGAGCTGCTCTTGATTTAGGAGGAAATGCTGAAGATCCAATTTCTTATCCTAGTACTCTTATTATGGGATGTTTTCAAAGGATGGGTTATCGTGGACGACAAAATGACACTCAAGCTCGGAAAGGTGGTTTAGTGGGGGAATGGCGATACTTTATGCATGTGATCATACAATGCATTTCTCCACGAAAAGCTGGTACGGATGGCTTGAAGATGGCATTACAAACGGCAATGGTGGCCTTAACATTGAATAAGCGATTCAATTTTCCGCTTTATTTCTATAGGGAGATAGTTATGCAGATCAATCCAGCTGAAGGTCAAGGTTTCTTGATGTATCCAAGGTTTATTCAGCTGATACTTAATCATCTTATTCCAGATCTTCCACACCATGCTATTAGATTGACTTTGACTCCGATGTCAAAACGTATCTTTACAGACTGTACTAAGGTGAAACAGCAGAATGCTGCTTTGATTCCAGTGAATACTGCACTGTTTGGGCACTTAATCAATCCTGATTATGTTGCACCACTGAATAACAACTGGTTTCATCCAGATGAACTTGCTCAAGTTCAAGGAGTTAATGTTCAACCACAACCACAATAGCAACAACCACAACAACCACTACAACAAGTTCAACCTCAACAGATTCCACAACCACAAATTCACATTCCTATTCCTGAACAAATTCCTATTCCACAAGCTGCATTTAATATTCCTATTCAGGAACCAATTTTAGAAGAGGTCGTTCATGATCCTGATCACGATCTAGGAATGAACATGGATGATTTTGTTGATGATGCTGTGAACTCGCCAATTCATGAACAAGAAGGGAATGTGGTGACTGAAGCTGAGTCAAGTTCCAGTTCAAGTGATACTTCATCATCTGATGATGACAGCACTGCTTCTGATGAATCTAGAGATTTTTCTCCATGTCATTATGAACGGTTGGCTGCTATTCCACTGGCTAATGCTGGAAAACGCATTAAATCTCAAGCCAGACGACCACGACGCAATTCTGTTCGGGATCCTCCTTCCGGATCAGTTCTTGGAAAAAGATCGTTGGTAGATGAACGTTCTGACACTGATAGTGACTTTAATCCTGATCCTTCACGACAAAAGTTAATGTCTGCTTCAATTGCGGCTGCACAGTCTTCTCAAGGAGTTGAGGATGCAAATTTTGTTGCTTCTCTGATTGTTACTCCTCCAAGATCTAAAGATCCATCTCCAGTTCCATCTCCTATTCCTACAGCAATTCCTACTACTTCAAGTCCTTCTATTCCACAATCCACAGCTGGTCCATCAGAGACTTCTGATTCTGACAGGATTACTTTCCTTGAATCTCAAGTGCTTACTTTACAAACACAAGTTAACTCTCTTGTGTCTATTGATTCTCAACGACAGCTGGTGATTCAGACTCAAGCTCAACAGATTGCTGATATGCAAGCGTTAGTGTCCAAACTCGTTCAGCGTCTTGACGCTCAGGGGGAGTTGAGGATACCTGATACTTGTCACACTGAGTCAATACAAAGACGTGATGATGAAGACAATGATCCTGCTGGAAATATTGAGGGTGATCGTCAATACACTGACGCTAATCCTATATCTAGAGTTCAGGGGGAGTCGACATCACAATCTCTTGAAGGAAACAAAGATAAAGATACTTCGGGTAATAATGAAGAAGAAATTCTGTTATTAGAATTCTTTCAAGATTCAGAAGAAGAGGCTGAAAAGATTGAATGTCTTGATGACATTGACGATTTATTCAATGACATGGAAGATGATATGTCAGACACTGAGATAGAAGAAGGAGAAATAGTGGAGATTGAAATAGAGAAAGATAAAGACAGTGTTACATATGAAGGCTGTGACGGTCTTAAGGTGCCGTATAACTTCATCCAAGAGGATGTTGTTCCTGAATTCTCTTATGACGGAATAACTGACTCTATGGACTCTATTGAAGACGTCACATTGCCTGATGATACAGCTGAGTCAAAGATGGATACGGATGATGAGAATCTTCAATTCAATAAGAATGTTGAAACTGAAACTACTCACACTGAGTCTCCGAAGATTAATGAAGAACCTGTGATGTTTAGAGATACAGGTATGACACGAGAACAGTGGAGAGAAGTAGTAAATAGTTGGATGAAGGTACAACCCAAGTCTCCAATACAACCTGCTCAGAAAGAAAAATATGTGAATAAAGAGCAGTGTGTAGGAAGGATCATAAGTTGGTTCTATGATGATGAATCAAAATTGTTTGTAATCAAACGATCTGACGGTGTTCAATACTTAAAGCCTAGGATCAAATATTTCAATACCTTACCGAGGTGTGAAATAAATGGTCTAGCTTCAAAGCCTCTCATAAATAGATCGAAGAATGGTTTGGCTGATGTGATAGCAAATCTGATAAAGAAAGAAGGTAGTTCGGGTAAGTATGAAAGGCTGAAACCACAGAAGGGAAAGAGAGTGAAGAACACAGATCCTAAGACTGGAAAAGTAACCTGGAGATACAAGTATAGACCAGTACGTGCTGTACACAAGATACCATTGAAGAAGATTCCTCAAGACTTTCTTGGGAATATGAAATGGTGGTATGTTGATGTTAATACTGGTGAAGCAAGGGTTGAGGATAAAGATAATAAGGTCATTGTGTGTTTCTATGATGCAATGAATCTTATTAATTTTTCAAAGAAAGATCAGAGGACACTGAGAAAGAATGAGATAATGTATACTGATGAATGGAGAGAACAAGGTCTACAGTATAAAAGAGTTTTGGAGATATGCAGAAGATACGGTGTGCATGCTGGCAGCAGACTACCGGATAACTGGAAGACTTCAAGATAAATACTGAAGACAGAAGATCAAGCTATTGTCAAGGGGGAGTCTGTTAGGACATAGACTTGTAATGACAAAAGCTTGTAATAGTTAGATTTTATGTCTTTATGTTTTGTCATGAAATTGTAATAGTTACCAAGTGTTTTACTAGTGAGCCTAGAGGCGAACTTAGTTAAGTTCGCCTGCCCTATCAGAGGCGAACTTAATAAGTTCGCTTAGGCATAGCTGAGGCGAACTTGTTAAGTTCGCTTATACTGTTTCAGACGAACTTAGCTAAGTTCGCTTACAGCAGTGTTGGGTCTATATATTGTTGTTACAGAGTCATTAGACATAGAGGAACAGAAGCGTGAACAGAGGTGAACAATTGTCTGATCGAGTCTGTAACCATTGTTATTCTGAATATAATCGAGAAGTTTATTTACTCGTGTTGTTGTGAATTGTCGATTAGTATACAAAACGTTAACGCGAAGGATTCCGCACTTCGTGTTATCGCAGCGTCATATCACGAGTTTGATCAGTAGCTGAGTTACCTGGACCTACACCTTTCCTCCATTTCAATCCTGGGTTCGAAACCACAGGCAACCGGTTTTGAGGCCACAAATTGCAAACTCGAGCTTTAACCAATTTCGTGTAGAAATTCCAACGGCTAAACGTTGTAGCCCCCCAATCGATCCATCCCTCGCGGTTAATTTAACTTTTATGAGCAATTCAATAGTTAAACTCCTAACCGAAACCTCATTGAAAACCATTTAAGCGATCGATCCATTTCTGTGAAATTGAGTATATATAGACGTCCACAATCATACACGAGACTCAATGCGAACTCACCGTACCCTCAATCGCGTTTGATTTCATCTCAGAACCACCCAAATCCGTCGAAGAACTCGGGACTGCGTGCCTCAATCGATCTCATCCTCTACGTATCCATTTCAAGTAATTCTGGTACCGATGGACTCGCCTCAACCTAGGGAACAAAAGCCCTATGATATCATGGCCAATCGTTTTGCTTAAGGGGGTCAATTAGAGGGCTAGGGTTACAGGTTTCGTTTGGGGAAGAATATGAGTTTGAGATTGTGGTATTTAGTTTAAATGCATCAGGTTTAGACCAAGGCATAAGCCCTGGTCTGATGGTTAAGTACGCGTGTGTGGTTGGCCCGGACTCGACGCGGGTTCGATTCCCGGTGGCCGGTTTTTTGGATTTTATTGTTTTTGTCAATTTTAAATACATAAACAATGTTCTAAATTTATGATTTAATTTTTATAAATATAATAAATACATTCTGCAATTTTTACAAAAGTTGAAAATATAAAATAATGTTTTACTTATTTTACTTATTTAAAAACACATTATAAACGTTATACACTCTCAAATAAACAATATAAATGAGTTAATTAAACAAATCTAAATATGTGGTTTTCTTTATAAAATAATAATTTTTATTAAACAAATTTTAATTATTTGTTTAAGTATTATTAATCCATTATTCTAAACAAATAAATAATTATTTTGGCAAGAATAATTATATAAAATATTTTAAATCTATAAAAATACTTAAATAATTATTTTAGATAAATAACTATACAAGTTCAATTAATTACATTTAAAGTTTATATTTATTTAATAACTATTTTATAAATCATTTAAATAAATGAGATTATTTAAAAAGTTCAATTAATTATTTTATTTACATAAAATAATTATTTAAATCTTTTTCAATCCATAATTTATTTATTAATTATTTTTAGAATAATTATATAAATAAATCCAAATGTATTAATATTTAAACCTTTATGCATTACATAATTTACTTATTAAATTATTTTAGAATAATTACATAAATGAATTCAAACATATTGACTATATAATTAATTAGAAATTTTGATTGATTCAAATTATTTTTATAAACTATTTTTATTACTTGTCATGGACATATATTTTCCTACAAAATATATATAATCCCAAATCCTATGAAACTCTACAACCTCAAAATTTCTTACTACCATTTAGACATACATTGAGTTTAGAGTACAATTATCTGTGTAGGTTGATTGGGAGTAATCCTCACGAAGCCTATCCACCATTAACAATACATACCATCACTAGCTTCATTACATGTGAGTTTCATAGCCCCTTTTTCATACTTTTGTTTACAAATACTCGGGGTGGAACATGTTTACATACTTTACATACACAATTCAATTACTTATGTTCTTATGCAAAGATCTTTATGCTTCATGTCTTAAACTACTTGATGACCATACATGTGTTCATGTCTAGTGCAATCATTAACTTGCATAGCAGGCCTAAGGTAGTACCTAACATGATCATTTATATGGGAATCCGATTCGTTACTTAACACAAACCATGGCGGGTTTTGTGTATACATTTTGGTACTTCAAGCAGTCCGGGGGATTGTGGATACATATTAACATGGCTTGATTGTACACTTTGGAACCTCATAAGTTTTCACATTTATGTTTTATACTTGCTTTGAACATATTCAAGTGTAAAATTTATTCAACTTTGTTTAGTGTCAAAACTTCTGTTACTCCCCAACTACTTGTAGTTGACATTTACTTACATGTTTTAGGGGCACCTGTTTGAGGATATTGCTTGATCACATAGGTCTATGGACCTAGCATTAATAAGATTTAATTTTGATTATGTTATATTTTCTATTTCCTTTGTAACGGATATTTAATATGATCAATAAATATTACTACGCATTTAATAGATGATCATGTGCTTATGAACAACCACGTCAGCCCCAGCGAATAATCAGCCGCCTTCCGGGGTGTGACAGATTGGTATCAGAGCCATGGTTATAGGGAAGTAGGATATTAGACACGCATGACCTAGACTATAACCTAAGAGTCCAAAACATGAGTTTAACTCGTGTCCTTTATTAGGAACTCCACTCTATACTTATTCCATACACATACTTACATGAATCACATCCACTTACCTATACCTATCTACATCTATTTATTTGTGTCTACGTGGTGCAATTACATGAACAACAACTTCAAAGGATTACATGAGACTACTTGAAACTACATGAAGCATACTCTTAGACCTAAAGGTCTAATCCAAAGTGAAGCTCTCGTCAAAATTATGTAAGTTCTAGATAATGAATGAGAACTTATGCAATCCGGAAGGGTGGATGCCTATATTCTGAGAAATTCTGTCTAGGAAAGCATTTCGTATAAATCCAAATCAACCGATGGACCAGTTATGCTTTCCTGTGAATTCTTGGGATGAGTGTCCACTTATAGGCTAAAGCATGACTTCTCGGACATTAGGTGAACTTAAAATACTTTTGATAAGTCAAAGTATCCATTTGGTGATATAAACTGAATGGGTACCATCCAACGTTTTATTAAGTTTCTCTTGATTTTATCACAAAATCTTATTCATGATTCATATCATATAAATTTCTTATGTATCCTTTCTTGTACTTTATTATTGTAGAATACCTCCTCGTCGTGAACGTAGAAACAACCTCACTAACAGGGACATCCAGCAAATGGCTACGATCTTACCAACCATGGTCAATCAACTGAACCAGAATGCAACTCCAATAAATCCCACGTACACGTTCAAACATTTCAATTCCCGCAACCCCACCAAGTACTACAGGAATGGAGGAGCCACTGGACTTCTCCAATTGTTCAAAAGCACTGAGGGTACCTTCATCAATGCCGACTATCCCGAGAACCTAAAGGTTCGCTATGCTACTAGTGTCTTTCAGAATAGGGCACTCACCTGGTGGAACGGGGAAAAGCGTAACCATGGTATTGAAGTTGCACTGGCTTTACCTTGGTTTGATGTTAAGACACTCATGACTAATGAGTTTTGTCCTCGTAATGAGATCAAGAAGCTAGAAGCGGAGTTCTGGGATCTCAAACAGGAAAGTGGTGAAAGCCTTGCCTATACCATCCGTTTTCATGAACTTAGCCTCCTTGTGCCTCATATGGTCACTCCTCTTTCAAGGTCCGTTGAGAAGTATATCAATGATCTACCTATGCAAATCCAAGATACCGTCTTGGGTAGCAATCCAGCCACACTTGAGAAAGCAATCCATCTAGCTGCTACACTAACGGATAACTATGTTAAGGCAGGGACCTTGACTAAGAAGGGTGCAAAGAAAACCGTTGAGAAGACTGCTCCTGAACCCACCAAAGAAGTTAAGGTTGAGTCTTCCTTCAATGGTAAGAAGCGGAAGGGCAAGAACTTTGCTATTATCACTCCTGATGCACCTTTAGCTCAAGTAGCCCCTAATATCTATAACCCCAATAAGAGGTCGTACGTAGGAACTCTACCTTTGTGCAACACATGCAACCTCCATCATACGACAAACGTACCATGTCGTCTATATACCACTTGTGGACGTTATGGACATGTGGCTAACACCTGCCGTATTCCACAAGTTAACCAAGTCCATCAACCTGTTGTTCCCGCTCCTGCTGCTATCACCCAAGGTCATGCTTGTTACGAGTGCGGTGACCCCAATCATTTCAGTAACCATTGTCCTAGGTTGGTCATTGTCAATCAAGCCAACATGAACCAAGGCAACATGAATCAGGGGAACATAAACCAAGGGAATGTGAATCAGAGAAAAAACAAAACCTGTAGCTCGTGGACGTGCCTTCAATGTTAATGTCAATGAGGCTAAAGCCAATAATGATGTTTTGAACGGTACGTACCCAATTAAACAACAATGTGCTTCTATCCTGTTTGATACTGGTTCTGATAGGAGTTTCGTTTCCTTTGAATTTGAACCACAACTTGCTATGAGTCGAACTAAGTTAGACAAATCATTCGATATATTAGTAGCGGATAGGTATTCTGTTACTTGTGACACCATCATTAGAGATTGTACCCTAAACTTGAACGACCATGACTTCTTAATTAATCTTATTCCTATGGCTCTCAGAGGTTTCGACATCATAGTAGGCATGGATTGGCTAACCAAGCATCATGCTGAAGTCATCTGCTTTGACAAATATATCTGTATCCCTCTTGACTCAAGCAACATTTTGAACATCTATGGTGAGAAGCCGTCTAAACGACTCAAGCTTATGTCTTGTACTACCGCGCGGAAGTACTTACGAAAGAAGTGCATGGCTTTCTTGGCACACATTGTGGAATGGAAAGACAAGGGCAAAAGCCTCCAAGAAATTCCTATGATCAAAGACTTTCAGGAAGTATTTCTCGAAGACTTACCCGGTCTTCCTCCCGCACGTCAAGTTGAATTCCATATCGACCTAGTGCCAGGAGCAAACCCTGTGGCTAAGTCACCCTATCGTCTTGCACCCTCTGAAATGCAAGAACTTTCAAGCCAGCTTTGAGAACTTTCTGACAAAGGATTCATATGTCCCATTGTTTCCCCTTAGGGAGCACCCGTCTTATTTGTCAAGAAGAAGGATGGTTCGTTCCGGATGTGTATCGACTACCGGGAACTCAACAAGCTGACTGTGAAGAACCGTTATCCACTTCCGAGGATTGATGATTTGTTTTATCAAGTTCAAGGCTCGACCTATTTCTCAAAAATCGATCTTCATTCTGGTTACCACCAGTTACGAGTCCTTGAATCCGATATCCCAAAAACAACTTTTCGAACAAGGTACGGTAATTATGAGTTCATGGTTATGCCATTTGGACTAACCAATGCACCCACGGTATTCATGGATATTATGAACCACATGTGTAAACCGTACTTGGACAAATTCATGATCTCTTCATTGACGATATTCTTGTCTATTCAAAATCAAAAATGGAGCACGAAGAACACTTGCGTTTGGTTTTGGATCTCTTGAAGAATAAAAAATTATACGCTAAGTTCTCCAAGTGTGAATTTTAGCTAAAAGAATTCCAATTCTTGGGCCACATAGTCAACGAGAAGGATATTCATGTGGATCCCGCAAAAATTGAAGCGGTGAAGAACTGGCAAGCTCCAAAAACCCCTACGAAAGTCCGATCGTTTCTTGTCTTAGTGGGCTATTACCGACGCTTCATATCGAACCTTTCAAAGATTGCGGTGCCACATACAGCCTTAACACATAAAGGAAAACCGTACGTGTGGGGACCAAAACAAGAAGAAGCGTTTCAAGCTCTGAAATAGAAATTGTGTGCAGCCCCTGTTTTGACTCTTCCTGACGGAAACGATGACTTTGTCATCTACTGTGACGCTTCTAACCTAGGCCTTGGTTGTGTTCTTATGCAACGAGGTAAAGTGATTGCTTATGCGTCTAGAAAACTCAAAATCCATGAGAAGAATTATACGACACACGACCTTGAATTGGGTGCGGTCGTATTTGCACTCAAAATTTGGAGACACTACTTATATGGTACTAAGTTTATGGTTTACACCGACCATAAGAGTCTTCAACACATCTTCAATAAAAAAGAACTCAACATGAGGCAAAGGCATTGGGTTGAACTTCTAAACGACTACGACTGTGATATTCTTTACCATCTTGGTAAGGCGAATGTCGTAGCCGATGATCTTAACCATAAAGAATCTACCAAGATCCACATCATCCAAATCCAAAATGACATTCTAACTCGCATCTTTGAGGCACAACATCTTTCAGTCACTGAAGGAAACATGTACAATGAGATGGCATGTGGTGCTGAACTCCAACTTGAAACCAAACCAATGGGTTACTTTACTTCCTGAATCGTATCTGGATTCCAGACCTAGACAATCTTCGTACCTTCATCATGAACGAGGCTCATAAGACTCGTTATTCTATACATACCGGTGTGGATAAAATGTATAAGGACCTTTGTAGTCAGTATTGGTGGCCTGGTTTGAAAAAAAGACATTGCCCTATACGTGTCCAAGTGCCTTACTTGTTTGAAGGTTTAGACCGAACACCAGCGTCCGTCTGGATTACTTGAACAACCCGAGATTCCCGTGTGGAAATGAAAGAGTATTTTTATGGATTTTATAACCAAGCTCCCGCATACGTCTCGTGGTCACGATAGTATTTGGGTAATCATTGATCGTTTGACTAAATCTTCTCACTTCCTACCCATTCGTGAAGACTATCGAGTCGAGAAATTGGCTCGAATCTATATTGATGAATAAGTTAGTCGTCATGGTGTACCTCTCAACATTATTTTTTGATCGTGATGGACGATTCACTTCTCTTTTCTGGCAATCCCTGCAATCAGTTATAGGTACTCAACTGAATCTTAGTACGGCTTACCATCAGCAAACTGATGGTCAATCCGAATGAACGATCCAAACCCTTGAGTCGAGTTCTCGTATAAAACAGCTATCATACGAGCATTGACATGGCTCCTTTCGAAGCACTTTACGGTCGGAAGTGTCGTTCTCCTATCTGTTGGGCTGAGATTGGCGAAGCACAAATCACTGGTCCCGAACTTATTCAGGAGACTTCCGACAAGATCATGTTAATCTGTGACAACCTTCAAGTAGCAAGGAGTCGGCAAAAGAGTTATGCCGAAAAACATCAAAAACCCTTGGAATTTCAAGTCGGCGATCTGGTTCTTCTCAAGGTATCCCCTTGGAAAGGCATGGTTCATTTTGGAAAGAAGGGAAAACATGCACCAAGGTTTGTAAGTCCTTTTAAAGTCCTTGAACGGATTGAGAAGGTAGCCTACAAATTGGATTTACCTGAAGGACTCAATAACGTACATCCAACATTTCATGTCTAGAACTTGAAGAAATGCTTGGCCGACGAGAATTTTCACATACCACTTAACGAAGTTCACATTGATGAGACAATGCACTTCGTGGAGAAACCCGTGGAGATTATGAATCGGGAAGTTAAGCAAATCAAGCGAAGTCGCATCCCAATCGTTAAGGTTCGATGGGAATCCAAACGTGGCCCAAAATTCACTTGGGAACGCGAGGATCAAATGAAAGCTAAATACCCACATCTCTGTGACAATCCGACTTTTTAGATTAACTCCGTTATCTATTTCGTTAAGTTTTCTATTAAAAACTTAACCCCGTTAATCAAATCTAACCCCGAGGGACTGATTCTGTCAATATTTAAACTTAAACTACATGGACTAATTATGTAATTACTCAAAAATCAAATATGTTGACTCTAAGAAGTCAAAATCGTAAGTTGAGTCTTCTGTTGACTTTTAGAAGTCAAACAACCCTCATCCTTGATTCAAATTCGTGATACCATAACCGAAATCTAATCGAATTAAAGTTGTAACGTATGACATTAACCATTTCGACCATCATTGGAGCAATTAACAAGTTATTGATTCGAATTTAATCCAATTGTGATCATTAAACTCAAAAACGTCGACCATCACTGTATACCCAACGAATTCGATGAATCCTTGTATCAAAATCGCAAATTAATCACCTAAACACGATAAACGAGTCACACTGAAGCCTCCGTACACATCAGTTTGATCGAATTCACGACAGAAGTCGCCGGGGATCGAACCAGTCGCCGTCGGTATTGGTTTTAACCGATCACCATCAATCGGTCATCTAATCTGGTAATTCCTTACACCCTTAGCTTCGTTTAATTACGTAGATCAAAAGCCCTATCATAAATATTGCTTAAAACATCGGATCAATCGCGAACCCAATTCTAGGGTTCATCGCAAACCGGTTTGGCCGAACCCCAATCTAAACACGTTTACAATTCAATTAAATCATATGGTTAATTTCGTAATCCTCTTCTAAATGAAAACCCTAATCTAATTTGGACTCATAACACAGATTTAAGCACAAACCTACACCTAGGGTTCTTATGTTTTCGGTTTGATCGAACCCTAATCCAAACACCACCTTAATCAAATTAAAGCACAAGGTTAAACTCGCAATTCCTTGCTTGTTGAAAGCCCTATGATTCCAACAACTTTCAATATAAGATTTTGTCAATTTGATCTTGTATTTTGATCTAGGGTTTCGGCAATTTCAAACGTCATTTAACAACCCCAAATCGTGATAAATGTTGCAATTAAACATCACCACAGATTCGTCATACCTCGATTAACAAAACCCCTAATCTTTTTGGTTCGATCGAAGTCGAAATCGATGAGTATTGGGACTGGGTCCAATCGCGAGTAGCTTGGGGAAGAACTCAGGAGAGCTAATGTTCAAAACCAAATCAATATGGGTTCTATCGCGATTGCCCTAGCGGGTGTATTGGTTAGATCTGTGTGTTGGTGTAGGTGAGACCCGGGTTCGAACCTCACTAGCACCATTTATTTTTCTAGCCACTTTTGAGACTATATTTTTATATAAAATATGTTCTAATACTATTACGATAATATATTAAATGGTTTTTAGCCCGGGAAACCACCCGTAGGCTCGGCTTTGAGTTATAAACCATTTTAACATTTTTTTCTCCACTTTTAAATAATATATATTATTTTCAAACCACGACTCCGAATAAATTACATATTTATACTATTTTCTAACCCGTGATTTCTAACCAAAAATAATATATATTTTATATTATTTTCTCAAAGTTTATAAACTCTATGAAATGTTTCAGACTAATAAATGATATAATTTTATTATATTATTTGCTCATGTTTCATCCTCGATCTAAAAATAATATATTTATTATTTTTGACACAAATGATTATTTATAAACCTTGGAAACTTGGAAGTAATATATTAAATTATATTACCTTCCTAACCATTTTAAAAGGCATGAACGGACGAATATAATTATTTATTATTATTATTCATTCGACACAAAACGTATATATCTTAATTATTAAATTAAGAAATCCCTATTACCGTGGACGCGTTTGTCTACTCGTTGTTTCCTAAGCGTATTTTAGGACGTTCCAACTTCCGTGTCGTCGTCACAAATTCCCATTATCATTCCTAATTTATGTGTTTATAATTTTAGGGCATTCGTAGGTCGTTTGAGACTTACACTCGTGGTTTCAACTTGCCTCTTGTGTGATACTACCTACAACGCAACGCAGGTGAGTTTCACGGCCCCTTTTTACTGCTTTTAAACTGGGGGAGAAAACATGATACAACTCTTTTGATTTTTGTACTTCATTTTATATCAATTGTTATGACTATGCGTAAACTCTATCATGAAAGTCCTCACATCGAACCGTTTAAATATGAATATAGCGAGGTATGTTGGGTAGTACTACTGGGTTTGACAAACCTCACCCGCGTTAGTCGCGCTAACATGATTGGATATCGAACGGGTGCAATATTGACCTAAACGTGCACCGTGGTTGATAGACCTGGTGGGAGGCAATACAAACAGTCAGTTTACGGTTGCGAGCGTAATAGCAAACAATGAACATGGGTTAGCTACTCATTTGGTATTTATGTTGATTGTACAATAAATCTGGTAAACGTTTATTTATATATTGAAACCTGTGAACTCACCAACCTCGTGTTGACACTTTTTCTTACATGTTTTCTCAGGACGCTAAGCTAAGGCACAGGTGCACGTTAGGGCATGCATGGTGTCAACATGATATATTCAATAATTGTCAATCTGTTAAACATTTATTATGTATCCGTTATTGTTAGACTTGGGCGCGTTGTTGTGCGCATTTACTCTCTTGTTTAAACGCTTCCGCATTTACTCTAAACTTTTATAATATTTCAATTTGAGTCCCGTAAGTGTCGTTTGATGTAACTAATGACTGAGATCCTGGTTTGTCACTTCCCAAATGGTAATACTCCGTTAGTTGAAATTGGGGGTGTACAGATTGGTATCAGAGCCATTGGTTATAGAGAACTAGGATTGCATA
Source organism: Smallanthus sonchifolius (assembly GCA_023525975.1). NCBI lineage: Eukaryota > Viridiplantae > Streptophyta > Magnoliopsida > Asterales > Asteraceae > Smallanthus > Smallanthus sonchifolius. Next base: position 21,313,384 of record CM042033.1, read on the forward strand.
CTAGACTATAACCTCACACATTAGTTACATGGCACAGACACTTATACCTGATACATATAACACCTATACCTACATTGCAGTGTAGGCATGTAACACCATCCGTATCACCCTCAGTTGGCAAGGGACACATCGTTTGCATTGTATCATCATTCCCAGTGGCGACACTCGGGGAATCACCGGAACACCATCCACTCCCGTTCGAGGGCAGCGAGACGGAGCCTTCGGAGGAGTCACTTACGTCACCATCACCTGTTGGGTGTGGTGGGCTTTCTCAGGTCCATGTTATGGACAACACTCAGCACTAACGCATATCTCTTTGGGAATTGGGATCATCGGAGGCGAGTCCCTACTGTAACCACCAGCAACAATACGCCGAATGAAGGCAGACCGTTGCACGCATTATTTCAGAATCCATTGGCACGTAGATGTCATCACTTTACCGAGCCATGGGCTCGCGTCTTTGAACGATATTCTGTTGAGAATGGATCGAACACAAATCTGAGAACACATTGTTCAATGCAAACTTAAACCCTATCTTGACTCAGTTGAAAGGACGGCTACTTTGCTGCTTTCTGTAACTTATATTCATGAATTAGTTTCATTCCTCGAAGTCGCATTTCATGTACATGTTTGTTACATGTTATCATTTACAATCCGCTGGATTGGACTCCTGTATTGTGTTTCACTCGAATGAATACTTGGATCGAACGATTCCTGACTACACATCCTGATATGAGTCCTAGTTGGTCAACTTGTGGTTGATGACTAAGCCTCTCGATGACTTACCATATCTGACAACACTTTGTACTCGGTAATGCAAATTGAGGGACATTTTGACACAGGGTAGGGAGAAGCTAGGGTGAGCATGCAAAGCAAATTATCATTACGGGTGCACACGTAATAATAATTTGAAGTGCATGTGAGTCCTGGTGAAACCTAGTGTGTGGATAGATGGTCCTAATCAGTGATTTACAGACTTAAGTTTTAACTGTCTGTAGGAATTCTAGTAACCCACCCAACAACTAGTTGGTATCGTTAAACCTGTTCAACAATTGATAGACGCGACTATCAGGTTGAAGGTGTTTACAGACACACTGGACTATCATTAATGAAATACATCATTTTATCTCACTCATGTAAGAGTCTTAGTGATCTTACGACTCTCATTCAAACTTAATCGATAGAACCACCTAGAGTGAAACTCTAGTAGAACCTCAGAGTAAAACCACCGACTCCAACTATGTACACAGAATTTGAGGAAATTCTTTCTATACTAACGCGTTATTCCCTACACTCCTACAATAGATCCCACTTGAACTTGTTACCTCATCCTGTGACTAATCCTTAGTCTAACTTCGAATTTTACTCCAGCATATTCAATCCTGTAAACGGATTTCTTTCTTCACGAAATGATCCCGTTGATCCAATGACATTAGGAAACGAAGATTTAACCTAACCAACCATCAGTTGAACGCAATTACTTAAACATACATTCTATCTCTTATGCTACTGGAATCTATATCTCATTAGATTGTTCTTCCTTACATGTGAACCTCTTCCCTTAGCCTATGCATTGGCTGACACTTGCCTTATAAACACTGTTCTCACTAGAAGTCTCAGCACGATTTCACAAATTCCATATTAGTGTGTAGCGCTCTAACTCTATTGAAAGCCAAGTATATTGTTGAGATAGCAGACTGTAATATCCCGCATCGGTTGAGGGGGAGAACAATACGTTCCTTATTAGGAGGTGGATACCTTCTCTATTGAGACGCGTTTTGCCTGGGCGAGCAACTCGTCGGGTAAAAACAAAACCGTGAGTTCCTGGATGGGCAACCCATCGGGGGCAAAGTGGACAATGTCTTGGTACGGTTTGCTTGGGCTGTTACTCAGAAATTCGAAACAACTCGCATTCTTGCAGATGTAAACTAGCATTGGTTAGTAATAAACTTGACATTGACCTTTTGCCAGTCACACTCGGCAACTTCAACGTAATTGTCGGTATGGATTGGTTATCTGAGAACCAAGCCGAAATGATTTGTCGTGAGCAAATTTGTTCGCCTACCTCTCCCGAGAGGAGAAACCCTTTCTGTCCAAGGCGAAAAGAGTGGCGTTGTCGTAGGCATCATATCTTTCACGAAAGCACAAAAGCATATACGTAAAGGTCGTATTGTAATTCTGGCCCTCGTCGCCGAGCAGCCATATTAGGAGAAGAAGATTGACGACATACCGATCGTTCGTGATTATCCAGAATTATTTCCCAAAGACTTGCCTGGTCTTCCGCCGCATCGTCAAGTCGAATTCCAAATTAATCTAGCACCCGGAGCAACGCCTATTGCTCGGGCACCCTGTAGACTTGCACTCAGTGAATTACAAGAACTATCTACACAACTGCAAGAGTTGTTGGATAAAGGTTCCATCCGACCTAGCTCATCGCCATGGGGAGCCCCAGTCCTAATTGTCAAAAAGAAGGACGGGACCTTCCGCATGTACATCAATTATCAGAAACTGAACAAAGTGACAATCAAGAACCGTTATCCTCTACCCCGCATCGATGATCTTTTTGACCAACTCCAAGGATCAAGCTTCTACTCTAAGATAGATCTTAGGTCCGGTTATCACCAACTGAGAGTCCGAGAGGAGGCATCTCTAAGACGGCATTCAGGACTAGGTATGGTCACTACGAATTCATGGTCATGCCCTTCGGATTGACCAATGCACCCGCGGCATTCATGGACCTCATAAACCGTGTATGTAAAACGTACCTAGATCAGTTCATTATCGTCTTCATCGATGACATCCTTATCTACTCCAAGAATGAGGAAGAACATGAGGAACATCTGCGTCTAATTTTGGAACTACTTAAGCAAGAGCAACTTTATGCTAAGTTTTCCAAATGTGAATTTTGGATTCGAGAGGTTCAGTTTCTAGGTCACGTGGTAAATGAAAAAGGGATACATGTCGACCCGTCCAAAATAGAAGCCATCAAGAATTGGGCAGCACCGACGACTCCGACTGAGGTGCGACAATTTCTGGGATTGGCTGGATATTACCGTCGTTTTATCGAAGGATTTTCAAAGATTGCACAACCTCTCACCACCCTAACTCAAAAAGGAAAAGCTTATAATTGGGGCGATAACCAAGAATTAGCTTTCCAACACCTCAAACAGAAACTTTGCAGTGCACCTATTTTAGCTCTTCTGGAAGGAACCGATGATTTTGTGGTGTATTGTGATGCATCCATCCAAGGCTTGGGTTGTGTCTTAATGCAGCGCGAAAAGGTAATTGCATACGCTTCACGTCAGTTAAAGGTTCACGAGAAAAACTACACCACTCATTGGGAGCAGTAGTTTTTGCACTTAAGATATGGAGACATTACTTGTACGGTACCAAATGCACCATCTACACCGACCACAAGAGCCTCTAGCATATCTTCGAGCAGAAGGAGTTGAACATGCGACAACGTCGTTGGGTTGAACTTTTAAATGACTACGACTGTGCGATCCGGTATCATCCGGGTAAAGCTAACGTTGTGGCTGATGCACTAAACCGAAAGGAAACAAAACCCAAACGAGTTCGAGCATTACAACTTACTATTCACCCTGGATTGCCTGACAGAATCCGTAGTGCTCAACTTGAAGCCTTGAAAGAAGATAACCTACCATTAGAAGGTACTCGCGGCATGGAAGCACAACTTGAAGTAAAATCTGACGGAATTCGTTACTTTGTCGAACGAATATGGGTTCCGGTGTTCGGAAACTTAGGGGAACTAATCATGGATGAAGCTCATAAATCTCGTTACTCCATTCATCCGGGTTCCGATAAAATGTACCATGATCTAAAAGTACTATATTGGTGGCCGAAGATGAAGGCCGATATAGCCACTTATATTAGTAAATGTCTGACCTGCGCGAAGGTCAAAGTTGAATATCAAAAACCGTCCGGTCTCCTGCAACAACCTGAAATTCCCATGTGGAAATGGGAACAAATATCCATGGACTTCATTACCAAATTACCCCGAACTCCTACCGGATGTGATACTATATGGGTAATTGTTGATCGCCTAACAAAATCTGCCCACTTCCTAGCCATCAAAGAAACTGACAAAATGGATAAACTCACTCGAGTATACTTGAAAGAAGTGGTCTCTCGGCACGGAGTGCCAATCTCTATTATTTCGGATCGTGATGCACGATTCACTTCCCGTTTTTGGCAATCATTGCATAAAGCATTAGGCACGCGTCTAGATATGAGCACAGCATACCATCCTCAAACTGATGGCCAAACTGAACGTACTATCCAAACTCTGGAGGACATGCTACGAGCTTGTGTGATCGATTTCGGTAACACTTGGGAGTCTCACCTACCATTGGTGGAGTTCTCCTACAACAACAGTTATCACACTAGCATCAAGGCAGCTCCATTTGAAGCACTTTATGGGCGGAAATGCTGTTCTCCCATTTGTTGGACCAAGGTTGGGGATAGCCAACTCACAGGTCCTGAACTTGTATTTGAAACTTCCGAAAAGATCGTTCAAATTAGAAACCGTATGGCGGCAGCTCGTGATCGTCAAAAGAGCTACGCCGACAAACGTTGTAAACATTTAGAGTTTCAAATAGGTGACATGGTCTTACTCAAAGTCTCACCTTGGAAAGGTGTCATTCGTTTCGGGAAACGATGCAAACTGAATCCTCGTTATGTTGGACCTTTCAAAATATTAAAGAGAATCGGATCAGTAGCGTATCAACTGGACTTACCTGAAGGACTGAGTGGTGTACACAACGTCTTTCACATCTCAAATTTGAAGAAATGTCTAGCTGACGAATCTCTCGCGGTTCCCCTTGAGGAACTACACATTGAAGAACAGCTGCGTTTCATCGAAGAACCCGTGGAACATGGATAGGGAAGTCAAATCGTTAAAGCAGAGTAAGATCCCTATTGTCAGGGTTCGTTGGAAATCGAAACGCGGACCGAAATTCACGTGGGAGCGCGAGGATCAAATGATGCGCAAATATCCTAATCTATTCAAGCACTCCGCGTCAAATTCTTAAGGTACTATTTAATTTTCGGGACGAAAATTCTTTCAACTAGGGGATGATGTGACACCCCAGAAATTTTTTTTTATTATTCTAATTTTCGGGACGAAAATTCTTTCAACTAGGGGATGATGTGACAATCCGACTTTTTAGATTAATTCCGTTATCTATTCCGTTAAGTTTTCTATTAAAAACTTAACCCCGTTAATCAAATCTAACCCCGAGGGACTGATTCTGTCAATATTTAAACTTAAACTACATGGACTAATTATGTAATTACTCAAAAATCAAATATGTTGACTCTAAGAAGTCAAAATCGTAAGTTGAGTCTTCTGTTGACTTTTAGAAGTCAAACAACCCTCATCCTTGATTCAAATTCGTGATACTATAATCGAAATCTAATCGAATTAAAGTTGTAACGTATGACATTAACCATTTCGATCATCATTGGAGCAATTAACAAGTTATTGATTCGAATTTAATCCAATTATGATCATTAAACTCAAAAACGTCGACCATCACTGTATACCTAACGAATTCGATGAATCCTTGTATCAAAATCGCAAATTAATCACCTAAACACGATAAACGAGTCACACTGAAGCCTCCGTACACATCAGTTTGATCGAATTCACGACAGAAGTCGCCGGGGATCGAACCAGTCGCCGTCGGCATTGGTTTTAACCGATCACCATCAATCGGTCATCTAATCTGGTAATTCCTTACACCCTTAGCTTCGTTTCATTACGTAGATCAAAAGCCCTATCATAAATATTGCTTAAAACATCGGATCAATCGCGAACCCAATTCTAGGGTTCATCGCAAACCGGTTTGGCCGAACCCCAATCTAAACACGTTTACAATTCAATTAAATCATATGGTTAATTTCGTAATCCTCTTCTAAATGAAAACCCTAATCTAATTTGGACTCATAACACAGATTTAAGCACAAACCTACACCTAGGGTTCTTATGTTTTCGGTTTGATCGAACCCTAATCCAAACACCACCTTAATCAAATTAATGCACAAGGTTAAACTCGCAATTCCTTGCTTGTTGAATGCCCTATGATTCCAACAACTTTCAATATAAGATTTTGTCAATTTGATCTTGTATTTTGATCTAGGGTTTCGGAAATTTCAAACGTCATTTAACAACCCCAAATCGTGATAAATGTTGCAATTAAACATCACCACAGATTCGTCATACCTCGATTAACAAAACCCCTAATCTTTTTGGTTCGATCGAAGTCGAAATCGATGAGTATTGGGACTGGGTCCAATCGCGAGTAGCTTGGGGGAAGAACTTAGGAGAGCTAATGTTCAAAACCAAATCAATATGGGTTCTATCGCGATTGCCCTAGCGGGTGTATTGGTTAGATCTGTGTGTTGGTGTAGGTGAGACCCGGGTTCGAACCTCACTAGCACCATTTATTTTTCTAGCCACTTTTGAGACTATATTTTTATATAAAATATGTTCTAATACTATTACGATAATATATTAAATGGTTTTTAGCCCGGGAAACCACCCGTAGGCTCGGGTTTGAGTTATAAACCATTTTAACATTTTTTTCTCCACTTTTAAATAATATATATTATTTTCAAACCACGACTCCGAATAAATTACATATTTATACTATTTTCCAACCCGTGATTTCTAACCAAAAATAATATATATTTTATATTATTTTCTCAAAGTTTATAAACTCTATGAAATGTTTCAGACATTATTATATTATTTGCTCATGTTTCATCCTCGATCTAAAAATAATATATTTATTATTTTTGACACAAATGATTATTTATAAACCTTGGAAACTTGGAAGTAATATATTAAATTATATTACCTTCCTAACCATTTTAAAAGGCACGAACGGACGAATATAATTATTTATTATTATTATTCATTCGACACAAAACGTATATATCTTAATTATTAAATTAAGAAATCCCTATTACCGTGGACGCGTTTGTCTACTCGTTGTTTCCTAAGCGTATTTTAGGACGTTCCAACTTCCGTGTCGTCGTCACAAATTCCCATTATCATTCCTAATTTATGTGTTTATAATTTTAGGGCATTCGTAGGTCGTTTGAGACTTACACTCGTGGTTTCAACTTGCCTCTTGTGTGATACTACCTACAACGCAACGCAGGTGAGTTTCACGGCCCCTTTTTACTGCTTTTAAACTGGGGGAGAAAACATGATACAACTCTTTTGATTTTTGTACTTCATTTTATATCAATTGTTATGACTATGCGTAAACTCTATCATGAAAGTCCTCACATCGAACCGTTTAAATATGAATATAGCGAGGTATGTTGGGTAGTACTACTGGGTTTGACAAACCTCACCCGCGTTAGTCGCGCTAACACGATTGGATATCGAACGGGTGCAATATTGACCTAAACGTGCACCGTGGTTGATAGACCTGGTGGGAGGCAATACAAACAGTCAGTTTACGGTTGCGAGCGTAATAGCAAACAATGAACATGGGTTAGCTACTCATTTGGTATTTATGTTGATTGTACAATAAATCTGGTAAACGTTTATTTATATATTGAAACCTGTGAACTCACCAACTTCGTGTTGACACTTTTTCTTACATGTTTTCTCAGGACGTTAAGCTAAGGCACAGGTGCACGTTAGGGCATGCATGGTGTCAACATGATATATTCAATAATTGTCAATCTGTTAAACATTTATTATGTATCCATTATTGTTAGACTTGGGCGCGTTGTTGTGCGCATTTACTCTCTTGTTTAAACGCTTCCGCATTTACTCTAAACTTTTATAATATTTCAATTTGAGTCCCATATAGTGTCGTTTGATGTAACTAATGACTGAGATCCTGGTTTGTCACTTCCCAAACGGTAATACTCCGTTAGTTGAAATTGGGGGTGTGACAATCTCTTTCCTGGACCCTCCTCCTAATCAATTTCGGGACGAAATTTCCTAAAGTAGGGGAGACTGTAATCCCCAGGAATTTTCGGCCTTTATTTTAACTATTCCGACACTTGTATTTTCATGACTTGCATCTTTCCATTTCAATAAAAGCTATCCTATTTATCCATTTCATTACATGGGCATACATACATAAATACATTGTGTACAATTGTTTAATTTCAAAATAACAAATATTTATATAAAGGATTATATGAATAATTGTATAAAGTTCAAGGAAATAAATACATATGTATATTAAATTATTTCTAAGCCTATATATATATATATGTACAAACTTATAAGGACTAAATTTCAAAATCCATAAATGAAATAGGGTTTATAAAAGTTATATTATTTAAATTACAAAGAAAATGATTCTTAATGAAAATAAAATTATTTCTAATTTATAAACTATATTTTATATTTGAATCATTAATTATAATATTAAGATTTATTATTTTTTATAAAAACTTATAAAAGTTAAGGGTTTTTTGTTTTATAAAAGTTCAGGGTGCATATTGCAATTTCTAAAACTTCAATTAAGCTTTAAAACGGGTTTTTGTACATAAAATGATAAAGCCTTAGAACTTCAAGGACCTGTTCTGGCAATCCCGGATTCTCCTTTCCTCCATTTCAGTCTTGGGTTCGAAATCGCAGGCAACCGGTGAACTCGAGCTTTAACCAATTTCGTGCAAAAATCCCAACGGCTAAACGTTGTAGCCACCCAATCTATTCATCCCTCGCGGTTAATTGAACTTTAGAGCGATTCAATAGTTAAACTCGTAACTGAAAACCATTTAAGAGATCGATCCATATATGTGCAAAATGAGTATAAATAGACGCCCACAATCATAGACGAGACTCAATGCGAACTCACTGTACGCTCAATCGCATTTGATTTCATCTCAGAATCACCCAAATCCGTCGAAGAACTCGGGTCTGCGTGCCTCAATCGATCTCATCCTCTACGTATCCATTTCTGGTAATTCTGGTACCGATGGACTCGCCTCAAACTAGGGAACAAAAGCCCTATAATTTCAGGGCTAATCGTTTTGCTTATGGGGGTCAATCGAAGGGCTAGGGTTACTGGTTTCGTTTGGGGATGGAGATGAGTTTGGGATTGTGGTATTTAGTTTAAACGCATCAGGTTAAGACCACGGCATAAGCCCTGGTCTGATGGTTAAGTGCGCGTGAGTGCTTGGCCCGTGCTCGACGCGGGTTCGAGTCCTGGTGGCCGGTTTTTGGGATTTTATTCTTTTTGTCAATTTTAAATACATAAACAATGTTCTAAATTTCTGATTTAACTTCTATAATTATAATAAATGCATTTTGTAATTTTTACAAAAGCACAAAATATAAAATAATATTTTACTTATTTTATTTAATTAAAAACACATTATAAACTCTCAAATAAACGATATAAATGAGTTAATTAAACAAATCTAATTATGTGGTTTTATTTATAAAGTAATAATGTTTATTAAACCAATTTTAATTATTTTTTTAAGCATTATTAATCCATTATTCTAAACACATAAATAAATATTTTGGCAAGATTAGTTATATAAAATATTTTAAATCTATAAAAATACTTAAATAATTATTTTAGAATAATTATACAAGTTCAATTAATTACATTTAAAGTTTATATTTATTTAATAACTCTTTTATAAATCATTTAAGTAAATGAGATTATTTAAAAAGTTCAATTAATTATTTTATTTACATAAAATAATTATTTAAAACCTTTTCCATTCCATAATTTATTTATTAATTATTTTTAGAATAATTATATAAATAAATCCAAACGTATTAATATTTAAACCTTTATGCATTCCATAATTTACTTATTAAATTATTTTAGAATAATTATATAAACGAATTCAAACATATTTACTATATATTTAATTAGAAATTTTAATTGATTCTGATTAATTTTATGAACTATTTTTATTACTTGTCATGGACATATATTTTCCTACAAAATATATACAATCTCATATCCAATCCCAAATCCTATGAAACCCTACAACCTCAAAATTTATTACTACCATTTAGACATACATTGAGTTTATAGTACAATTATCCGTGTAGGTTGATTGTGAGAATTCCTCACGAAACCTATCCACCATTAACAACACATACCATCACTAGTTTCATTACATGTGAGTTTCATACCCCTTTTTCATACTTTTGTTTACAAATACTTAGGGTGGAACATGTTTACATACTTTACATACACAATTCAATTACCTATGTTCTTATGCAAAGATCTTTATGCTTCATGTCTTAAACTACTTGATGACCATACATGTGTTCAAGTCTAGTACAATCATTAACTTGCGTGGCAGGCCTAAGGTAGTACCTAACATGATCATTAATATGGGAATCTGATTCATTACTTAACACAAACCTTGGTGGGTTTTGTGTGTACATTTTGGTACTTCACGCAGTCCGAGGGATTGTGCATACATGTTAACATGGCTTGATTGTACACTTTGGAACCTCGTATGTTTTCACATTTATGCTTTAGACTTGCTTTGAACATATTGAATTGTAAAACTTATTAAACTTTGTTTAGTGTTAAAACCTCTGTTACTCACCAACTACATGTAGTTGACATTTACTTACATGTTTCAAGGGCACATGTTTGAGGACATTGCTTGATCACATAAGGCTATGGACCTAGCATTAATAAGATTTAATTTTGATTATGTTATGTTTTTTATTTCCTTTGTAACATATATTTTAATATGATGAATAAATATTACTACGCATTTAATAGATGATCATGTGCTTATGAACAACCACGTCAGCCCCTACTTATAATCCACCGCCGGCCGGAGTGTGACATTAGTGATAGAGAAGTTCTACCCTAAGAACGAGGTTCACATGGTGGAAAGGGAATTCTTGACTCTACAAGCCGGACTTATGACTCATCGGCAATATACCTCAAAGTACAATGAGTTGGCACGCCTGGTGCCCCATCTTGTAACAACCGAAGAGAGAAGGATCCATTATTATGTTCAAGGACTGCCTCCGAAAGTCCGTACCTTTGTAAAAGCCAACACACTAAGTACTTTAGAGTCGGTGGTTTATCTTAGTGGAGTTGTGTATGATGACATAGCCTCTACCAAATTCGTCCCCGAGGCACCGAAGAAACAAGGAATCAAGAAAACAGATGAAGACCTCCAAGGTCCAAGTGAAGCAAGAGCAAAGGTAGACACCGAGGGGACGTGCGGTAAGTGTCGAAAGAAGCATGGAGGCGAATGCAAGTTAGGATCGAGGGGATGCTATAAGTGTGGCAAGCAAGGCCACCTCTCTCGCGATTTCCAAGACATGCGTGTATGTTATAACTACGGCAGGAAGGGGAATTATGGTGGTGAATATAAGAAACTGAAGGCCTTAGCAAAGGCAAGTGTATACCAGATGACCGAGAAGAAGTATTGAGAGATAGCTTGATGCCAGGTCGGGTACGTATCTCTTCTCCTCACTGTTTAAATTTCTGTACTCTCAGGGAAGTCCTACTATAAATAGAAGCGTATGTCGATAGAAACTTTTAGCCATCCCAGTAGCCTAGATACCTTAGGAGTAGAAACTGCCCCATGATTAGACCACGCATCACCGAACGATGAATCGTCCTAGACCCTCTATGGTAGCTAATCAGAATGGCTTTAATAACTAAGCTACCAAGCACAGCTACGGTTTATGCCACCCATTCTGTGATTGTTATTAGTATGACTTATGGCAGGTTTCGAGAACGAAACCTATTGTAAGGGGGTAGACTTATAATGTCCCGGATTTCGAAAGCAATAGATCAGGCTCGGGAGTTACATGTTCATAAGGGAAAAAGGAAGCGGGGTGGACCAGGCCTTGGAACGGGTCACCAAATGGGCCCAGCAAGAAGGGAGGATGGGCCTTAAGTTCCCTAATCCTCCTTCTTCCCATTCTTTTTCACACTCTTTCATCTTCCCCATTTTAGAGAGAGAAACACCTAGAGAGAGGATGCTGGGTTTGCTCCAAGATCAAACCATTCTTCTTCTCCGGAGATTACATGAAGTTTAGCCGAAGAAACGAACTGATTTGAAGTAAGAAACTCGTACAGATCTGAGTTTTTGTTCAAAATGGGGTTTTAGGGTTTCTTGGGTATAATCACATAAATATCAAATTTTTTCATATAAAAACACCTGAAAGGTATAGATCTGGCTTCATGGAAGTTGGAGAAATGATTTGAATGTAAAAAGTTATGGTTTTGGATCGAAAACATGTCTGATTGGGATTTGTGTTCTTGAGCCGACACCTGCATGTAGCGACACTCAGCGAAGAAGAAGAAGAGAGAATTGACCACTGAGAATCGGCCACTGAGAATCGGCCGCTGAGTATCGGCCCTCCTATAGCATGACACAAGTCCTGAACGCAAGTTCAGGCGACACTCAAGAGTGTCAGCCGACTTTAGAAAGTGTCGGCCGACTCTATCAGTCGAATCTCGAGAGTGTCGGCCGACTCTATCTGCCGACTCTCAAGAGTATCTGCTGACACTAGCAAGTTTAACTGATTTCGTGTATTGTATTCACACAGATCACGTAGCACTAGTGTAGCCAAGCCTTTAGTTGCCACAGTAGACAGTATAACAAGTGAGTTCTAATCCCCTTTCTTACTTACTTTTGGGGTGGTGTGCATACTTAGTGAACAATGTGTTTATTACATATTTTATATTAATAAACGATGGAGAAAGTCATGATTTATAGAAAGGTTTAAAAGAGGCGAAAGTAACGTTTTATGCAAAGAATAATGCTTATGAAAGGTTTACGAACACCAAAGACGTTAAAAGAACGAAGGTGAGGTTTTAAAGAAAGTAATTAGAACTGTAAGTAAAGAAAATGTTTTTCTTCGGGAGTAAATGTTACTACGTATGTTATGGGCTCAGTGTCTGAGATGGGCTCAGTGCCTGAGATGGGCTCGGTGCCTAGGATGGGCTCAATGCCTGAGATTGGCTCAGTGCCTGAGATGGGCTCAGTGCCTGAGATGGGCTTAGTGCCTGAGACGGGCTTAGTGCCTAAGTGAGCTTTATACCTAAGCAGTTAGAAATGGAATTAACAATATGGTGGCAGCGTCCTGACAATAGTCAGGGCTGTTACAAATGTTTACGATGATGCCTCGTGTTTAACCCTCCCTATTCGTCGGCCTTTGGACTTGGGCCATTGGGACAATATGGAGAGCAATGAAAGTTAAAAGATACTATATGTAAAGTTTTACCCTATTGGAAGTAAAGATACGTTCAAGCAAAACCTTCTTCTTTTAATATAAGTATAAATGTTTTATATAAGCGTTAGAACTCACTCAGCGTTAGCTGACTTTAAGTACGCATCTCAGTTAAGTCTAGGTGGCAGTATGGACGCTTGGCTTGCTTGAGGAGTTACCCTGAAGATCAGAGTCTAGCATCCCATTTTATGATTAACGTTTATTATGTTTAAAATAAGATTAAATTCATATCAGATAAGTGTGTTAAAGACATGTTATGTAATCCACTGTTTATGTTATGTTTAAATCGTTTTCGCTATGATTGTGAATGTCTTATGTTTAAGAGCTATGTGTTGATGAGTAAATCCAATAAGTGAGGCTTCCCGGGTTAGGGGCCTTACATGGCGGGCTACTTCACTATCTATGTCCCCATCAGCTTGAAAAAACATCATAAAGACTTAAACTGGTTACGTGCGGGACCACTTGTAACATCCCAAAAATATATAAACAAGAATAAACGTAATGGGAGTCGGATTTATGACATAAGATGGAATGGAAGGATCAGGCTTAGCCTTAACCGGCCCATGGGCTGATTTCAATGACGAAACCCCTCCTAATCAAGGCAGCCTCCAAGCCTTCCTCATTTCACCATCATCAAGCTTGAAACCCTAGAGAGAGATGTTCTAGAGAAAGAAAGCTCAAGATCTCCATCTTTTTCCTTCATCTTGCATTCTATATCATTGGGGGGATATTGTTAGAGGTTGGAGAAGAATGAAACAAGCATCAACAGATAACATATCGACCTCATATCTAAGTTTCTGCTTCAAATGGGTTTTTAGGGTTTATGGGGCTTTTAAACATAAAGATTAGATTTTTACGTATGAAAAGTGAATCTAAGCTCAGATCTAGCTTCATGGAAGCTAGATAAACGTTTTTAACGTAAAAATTTAATGTTTTGGATCAAAATCAGACCTGGTAATGGTTGGTGTTCTTGAGCCGAATCTTGAGTGTCGGTTACCTTCATGTGGCGACAATCAACGAGGTAGAAGAAGAGGAGAATCAAAATGAGAATAGGCCCTCAGAGAATTGGCTCCTGAGAGTCGGCCCTCTAATGACCACGCTGAGAATCGCCTCCCTAACACAACACCAAGTCCTGAACAAAAGTTCGGGAGACACTTATGAGTGTGGCTGGCTACTATCCTAGCCGACACTCAAGTGTGGCTGGCGACTCTTCCAGCCGAAACTAAAGTGTGGCTGGTGACTTTCCCAGCCGACACTCATGTGCGTCTGCCGACACTCTCGGCCGACGCTCTCATGTCTCCGCCGACTATTTTCTTAAATGATAGAATTAGTACTTTGACTTATGTGAAGATCGGTATACGCATTAGCAATAGTTAAAACATCACCTTTGGGTCGAATACTAGTAGACAGGTGAGTTCTGTGTGCCCCCTATGTGTTATGTGCAAATGTTTTCCAATGTTTTGGGGTTGAAGTGTATACATGAAATAGTTAAAACATCACCTTTGGGTCGAATACTGGTATACATCTGAGTTCTATGTGCCCTCTATGTGTTATGTTGTTGATGCACTTTCCTGTGACAACACTCTGGATAGAGTCTTAGCTTGTATTTCTAATGTATGTAATTTGTCTTTGTATGTAAGAGTCATTATGTAATAGTTTATCGAGTTGTATTTACTTTTACATAATGTCTGTTGTTTTTCTGTTAAGTGTTTTGCGCACTTACATGTGCGCAGGAGAAAGCTCCTGCGTACTTAGCAAGTACGCAAGAACACATCTGCGTACTTGTTAAGTACGCAAGAGCAATTGGTGCTGCGCACTTGTTAAGTGCGCAGGCATCAGGTCAGTATAAATAGGATAGGTTCACAGAAGCTAAGTACGCAGAACCATTTGTTCAGACGAACTCAGTTTTGCTAAGTACGCAGCTTGTATTCTCTCTGTAACCGTCGAGTGTTTATAATACAAAGAACGTTTATTGTGACTCTCGTGTTTGGTTTACTTTGTTTATTAAGACTCTCCACCTAGTCACGGGTATTCCGCAACCCGGTTTGACTAGTAGACCACTTGCATGTGACGATCCGACACACACGAAGGGACCTACAAGTGGTATCAGAGCATAGCTCTTGAATTCGAGTGTTGTAAGTGAGTTTGGAGACGTTTTACTGAGTTTTACAAGCAAAAAGAGGTATTTTTGTTGATTTTTGTTATAAAAAAGGTTAGCTCTTGAGCACTTTTTTAGAAGCAAAAATCTCTCAAAAACCGATTTTTGTTGTGTATTTGTGTGGTTTAAGCATCAAAGGTTGGTTAGAAACTTGTTTCTGATCCTTTGGCTCGATTGCATTGATCATCAGTCTATTTTTCACCATCTCCGGCGATTTTCAGGTGACCAGAAAAGTTTGGTGAGAGTTGCTGAAAAGGTGTCCTGCGTACTTACCATTTTTGGTAAAAAGGACAGTTTTCTGCGTACTTACTAACTACGCAAGGGTTATCTCCTGCGTACTTACAAGTGCGCAAGACTGAACTTGTGCGAACTTAAGTTATATCCTGCGTACTTAATATTACCTCCTGCGTACTTACAAGTACGCAAGAGTAAGTCTTAACTACGCAAGACCATTTCTCAAGTGCGCAAGGCCAAAAACAAGTGCGCAACAGTGTCTGACTTTTCTGATTTTTTTGACCAAGTAATCACTATGTCGAACCTTCAGAATCTTGGAAACATGTTAAACTATGATAATGAGATCGGTACACCTCAGAAACCGCCTAAACTATTAAATGTAAACGATTATTCCAATTGGAAGGCGCGTTTTGAGCACTACATTTCATACACCGACTCATCATTATGGATACCAATCCTTGAGGGATATAAGCATCCCACACACATCTATCTTGATGAAGAGGTTCCAAAGCCGATCTCTAAGCTTGATGAAGAACAAAAGAAAGCTTATGATCGGGAAAAGAAGGCTCTTGGCTCAATCACTATGTCATTAACTCGGGAATTGTTTCACAGCTTCCGAGGGTATGACACCTCCAAGGATCTTTGGAAAGCACTTCAGAAAAGATTTGAGGGGAACAGTGACATTAAGAAGAGTAAGCGGGATCTTCTCCGGAAGCAGTATGAATGCTTCAATTTTATGGAAAATGAATCGTTAGATGATCTCATCTCTAGATTCTATCATTTGCAAACGGAGTTGAAAGCTTTTGAACTGAAATATCCTGATGAAGAACTGGTGGAAAAATTTCTTGATGCTTTGCCACCAAAGTTTGAGATGTATACAACCCTGATGAGGGAAAATCCTAAATTCTATGAGTTAACAGTAGATGAGGCTATTGGTAAGATTCAAGCTCATAACATGAATCTTATGAAGAAGGAGAGCTCGGGAAGACCTCAGATACAGGACCCTTCCATGTATCATGGGACGACTTCCACTTCAAAATCATCGGGCTCTGGAATTGCCCTCTTTACTGGACACTCCAATGAAAAAGACCACTCAAATGGGTGCGGTGGTCATGCTTGTTATGCATCCGGATCAGGGTTGGGAACTAATCATCAACACACCTCAAGAAATCCCCCAGCTACGTCTTCAGCTAACCATTCAGCAATAGTCAAAATAGCTGAAGATCATGTAGCATTGTTTTCATCATGTATGCTTGCGTATGAGAATTTCATAGGCGGCAAGCTAACGGATCCTGAAACTATTGAAGAAGACTTTAACCAAGTGGATCCTGATGATATTGAAGACATGGATATTCAATGGAATATGGCCATGCTTTTGAGGAGGGCCAAGCGTTTCCTGAACAGAACAAGAAGAAAGTTCATTGGTGGACATTCTAATGCCAAGGTTGGATTTGATAAATCCAAGGCCAAATGTTACAAGTGTCTGAACTATGGACACTTTGCTCGTGAGTGTCAAAAAGACCGAGCACCGGCCTCTGGTTTCACCAGACCTAGCCAGGGAAACAGCCACGGCCACAACAACACTAGCCACCACAATCAACACCAAGGTGGTTCGTCAAATGCACTGGTAGCTCAGCATGACGAAAACTTTGATTGGGGTGTTCATCTAGAGGATGCCATCATTGCTCAAACCCAGGTTGGTCTCATGGCTGAGATCATGGAGCTGATGGAGGCTGAGAGAAAAGAAACTGAGGAGAAGGAAGCTTCTATAGCTGTTGAAAAGGAGTCTACCACTACCGTTGCTCTCATGGCCATTGGAGAAGCACAGAGTTCATCTTCTGAGGTAGATTCTAACCCTTTCTTTGTTATTTCTTGTTCTAAATGTCTAGAGCTAAAGCATGAAATTTCTAAGCTCCAAGACAAAATCGAACCCCTAACTATGGCAGCTCATAATTACAAAGCAAACGAAAAACGTTTTAAAGAATCTGTTGAAACATTAAAAAAGGAAAAATGTGAATATTCTTTACAAATAAGTGAGCAACAAGTTCACTTGGATATTGCGTATAGGGGGTTAGAAAAACGGAACAATGAAATCAACAAACTGCAAAATGAGATCCTGCAGTTAAAATGTACAAATGAGAAGTTGAAAAACTCTCGCTTTGTGGTGGAGCACTACGAATCAGTAGTGTGGAAAATGAAGGGTATAGGTCTTGGTACCAATGCTATTCCTCCACCAATAAGTGGGAAGTTTGTCAATAGCTTGATAGACATTGATCTCACTTGTCTAGATGAGTCCTCTGATAAGGATGATTCCCCTAAAAAGGATGAATCCTCAAGTAAGGCTAACTCCACATCTAGTGAGGAGTATGTTACTGCCTCTGAAGATGGGTCGGTTGACACTTGCCCTGAAGGAGTAGTCTCTGAGGAGTTGCTGACTGAACAGAAAGTCCACAAAAACATTATCACTAATGGTGATAACTGCATTTTAACTGAACCTGATATTATTGAAACAAATGATAAACTTAAGGTAATGCTTTATGGGGGTTATAAAAATATTAACCAAGTTAAGAAAGTGGCTTTTTCAGCTCATTATGGGCTTGGTTACAAAGAGAATTTGCAAAAGTATTATACCCCCAAAAACCAAACTGAAAAGGGTCAGACTTCTGTTCATAAACCAACTCCTCCTGCTCATAATGGAGAGTTATCTAAGGCCAGATCTAATGAGCCTTACAAGAGAACTTATGTAGACAAGAGGAACTGTTTTCACTGTGGCTTGGTTGGTCACATTGTTGTGAACTGTCCTTCTAAGAACCAAGGGAGACGGCAGGTTGCTTCACAGCCCGCTGTTATCCCCAGGTCGCCACCAGTGAAACCATCTCCCAAAAGTCCAAAGCAGAATGTGGTGAAACTACCAGTACAACCCATGGGAAAACATAAGATTAAATCTGAGGCCAAACCATCTGTTGCAAGAAAGGTAAAGCAACCTGCTGTACCTCGTGTGTCTACATCTGGTAGTACACGCACTGGTGAGAAATCTGTGGCTAGACTCTCTAAGCCACAAAGAAGAAGAAGGAATAAGAGGTTGAGAAAGCTGGAACAGCTGACTAAGACTCAATCAGGTGAAGCTTCCACAAGTTCACCGGTTGTGGTTGAGCCAAAGTCTACTGCTCTGGTTAAGAATCAAAAGAGATCCTGGAACAAGAAAGTTAAAAGTTCTCAACCTCCTGCTCCATTTTCATCCAAAGATTCACCAATCTTGAACAGTCATCATGACTGTGAGTTGAAAGAAGTAGTTTATTTTGAGAAGGATGGACGACCCAAGACCACAATGGCTTGGGTCTCCAAATCTAACTAATTCTTTTGTTACTCGTGCAGGGACGTCCGAAGGGTACTATTTCTAATCGTTGGTATGTAGATAGTGGATGCTCCCGGCACATGACAGGAAACATGGCCTTGCTTCAAGACGTTAAACCATTCAGAGGCGGCTATGTGGCCTTTGCCGGAGAAAAAGGCGGCAGTATCACGTGTCAAGGCGTGGTTTCAAACGGTTGTGTCAGCTTTGACAATGTCAACTTCTGCGAGCAGCTGAAGCATAACCTGTTGAGTGTCTCCCAAATGTGTGACAAGGAGTACTCGGTGATGTTTGACAAGTCAGAATGTCTGATTCTCAAATCCGGTTTTGAGGTTCCCGAAGACTGGATTCTGATGAGAGCACCAAGATCAAACGACACTTATCAGATCGATATGAGCGTGGCAAAAACCACCTCATCAGTTGCTACTTGTTTGCTTACAAAAGCGACAGAACTTGACTCCATCTTGTGGCATAGGAAACTCGGACATATTTCTTATCGTAAAATGAATCATCTTGTCCGAAACGGTTTGGTAACCGGGGTTCCTAAGTTGAGGTTTACCGTTGCAGATGACTGTATGCCGTGTAAAAAGGGCAAACAGCAACGGAAGTCTCACAAGCCCAAGCTCCAAAACTCTATCGATACCCCTTTGGAGCTATTACACATGGATCTGTTTGGCCCCATAAGTATCAGGAGTATTGGAGGTAAGTCATTCTGCCTAGTTGTAACTGATGATTTCTCACGTTTTTCTTGGGTGCATTTTTTAGGTACAAAAGCCGAGACTGCTGATATTCTTCAATACCTGATCCTGAGCTTGGAATCTCTTTGCAAGCTGAAAGTTAGAAGAATAAGAAGTGACAACGGAACTGAGTTCAAGAATAATTTGATGGAACTTTTCTGTCTCAAGAAAGGGATCCGTCACGAATTCAGCGCGCCGTACACACCTCAGCAGAATGGAGTTGCTGAACGGAAGAACAGAACACTGATCGAGACTGCAAGGACTATGCTGTCTGATGCAAAGCTTCCTGTCACTTTCTGGGCAGAGGCAGTTAATACAGCTTGTCACGTCTTAAACAGGGTTCTGGTTGTGAAAAGGCACAACAAGACATTTTATGAGTTGATCAACAATCGACTTCCCAATCTTGATTACCTAGTTCCTTTTGGTAGTCCTTGTTCCTTGTTGCTACAGTATAAAGACCGTCAGTCTAAATTTCATGCGAAAGCGGTGGAAGGCATCTTCTTAGGATATGTTGCCAATTCGCCCTGCAAGAGAGTGTACAACATAGGAACTCGTACTGTCTAGGAATGGTTTGAAGTGGACTGTAGTAATCACAGCATTCCACCAGAACCAAAAGGT
This sequence comes from Smallanthus sonchifolius, assembly GCA_023525975.1. Taxonomy (NCBI): domain Eukaryota; kingdom Viridiplantae; phylum Streptophyta; class Magnoliopsida; order Asterales; family Asteraceae; genus Smallanthus; species Smallanthus sonchifolius. Next base: position 21,333,723 of record CM042033.1, read on the forward strand.
TCAGCTTGGGGTTTTGATTATGATGCGCTATTCAAGTCTTTCAATCTTCCTGATTTATCTGCAGAAGACGCCGCAAATGTCTATGATTTATTGCGTGACGACAATGACTCCAGTTTTACTACTCGTGCTACTGTACCAATTATAACTCCTGATTCCAATGCTGCATCTGCATCTGGAACTCATTACAGTGATAACAGCGAAGGTGTTCATATTGTTGGGGATGACGCTCAAGCCAATCCTAACACAACTGTAGGAAATGAAGCTCCAGCTGATCCAATAAACATTGAATCTTCTTCCTCTGGATCACCGGAAATGGGGGAGTTAAGCACGAATCTAGATCCAGAAATTCAAGAACCGATTGTACCGGAGACGAGGGTGCATAGGAATCATCCAATCGACAACATTATTGGTAATCCTTATGCCGGTGTTCAGACTCGTCATAGAACCATCACTGAGAACACCAGTCTTTACACAGAGATATTCGACACGGGTGTCATGGAAACATGTCTGCATGCTGCATTTGTGTCCCAGTTAGAGCCGAAGAATGTTAAGGAGGCTCTCACTGACAACTGCTGGATTGAGGCGATGCAAGATGAACTGTCTCAATTTCAAAAGTTGCACGTGTGGGATTTAGTTGACTTGCCAAAAGGCTTCCAGACAATTGGTACCAGATGGGTGTTCAAATGCAAGACGGACGATCGTCATGTTGTTGTAAAGAACAAAGCAAGATTGGTTGTTCAGGGTTTTTATCAACAAGAGGGCTTGGATTACAATGAGGTATATGCCCCAGTTGCTAGAATTGAGGCCATTCGACTGTTCTTGGCTTATGCCACATATGTCGGCTTCAAGGTTTATCAACTTGATGTGAAGAGTGATTTCCTTTATGGTAAGGTGCATGAAGAAGTCTATGTCACTCAACCTCTCGGTTTTGAAGATCCGCATAATATCAATAAAGTGTACAAGCTCGACAAAGCACTTTATGGTCTTCATCAAGCACCGCGGGCATGGTATGAGACATTATCTAAGCATTTACTGTCTAATGGTTTTGACCGTGGACAGATTGACTCGACTCTCTTCATACGGAAAGCAGGAGGTGACATTCTTCTTGTGCAAGTATATGTCGACGACATTATCTTTGGGTCGACCAATGAAGGGATGTGTAGGGAATTCGAGAAGGTGATGAAGTCCAATTTTGAAATGAGCAATATGGGTGAACTGTCATTCTTTCTAGGTCTGCAAGTCAGTCAAAGAGAGAATGGTATTTATCTACATCAAACTAAGTACGTGCAGGACATCTTGTCAAAATACAAGATGAGTGATAGCACTACTTATGGCACACCAATCCCAGTCAATCATGGTTTGCATCCCGACAGAGATGGAAAGGATGTGGACAGCAGGTTGTACCGTGGGATGATCGGATCACTTATGTATCTCACAGCTTCAAGACCCGATATAATGTTTGCTGTATGTTTGTGCTCAAGGTTTCAGTCTCAACCGAAGGAGTCACATATGATAGCTGTGAAGAGAATTTTCAGATATCTGAAAGGGAAACCCCGATTAGGTCTTTGGTACTCTAAGCAGCAGTCATTCGACTTCAAAGCCTACACTGATTCAGATTATGGCGGTTGTAACCTTGACAGAAAGTCAACTTCTGGTGGATGTCAATTCTTAGGAGACAAGCTGGTCTCCTGGCAGTGCAAGAAGCAGTCAACGGTTTCTGTCTCAACTTGTGAAGCAGAATACATTGCTGCAGCTAGCGGTTGTTCTCAGATACTGTGGATTCAGCAGCAGTTGAGAGACTACGGCTTAAACTTCACTGGAACTCCTCTATTCATTGACAATAATGCCACCATGTCCATCACAAATAACCCGGTGAAACATTCCAAAACTAAACATATAGAGATTCGCCATCATTTTATCCGTGATTGTGCTGAAAAGCATTTAATTGAGCTTGTAAAAATTCACACGGATGACAATCTTGCTGACCTTTTCACAAAGGCATTTGATCGATCCCGTTTTGAGCATCTTGTCAACTTAATAGGAATGTTCAATCCTGAGTGAAAACTAAGTTTTCTTAACTCAATTCAATTCATGAAAGTTAAATTTTTAATTCTTTTAAATTTTTTGTATAGTTCTTTTAGTTTTAAAAAAATATTTTACAAAAATCAAACAAAAAAAAATAGAAAATAAAAAATAAAAAAAAAGTTAACTTGAGAAAAGAGGAAATGATAGTACATCAGAAATGATCTAAACTTCATAGACTGCTCATATGGGAAATGATTGCGTCATGCTTACTTATCTGTTTCAAATTATTATGTTTTTAATCTGTTTATTTACAAGTAATTTGAATTGCCAGTAGGCTGTATGCGTCTTTGAATCACTAGTAGTGTGGAAACTAAATCTAAATTACAACTGTGATTTGAACCCATGTTTGCAAGCGTGTGTGAGTAAAAGATTAGAAAAGATCACTATCAGATAAAGGATGTTAGATTTTGACAATAATTTTCTTTTGAGATCAGTTTCGGGTTATGTTGTTAGCACAATTAATGCGGTTCATCTCACTGCCCATACTCACAAGTATGCAAGGAGAGATTGAATCAAGACATGTCTCTACATTAACCGTTGAGCATGTATACACCCTTGAATCATTCCTGGTTCATTGAAATCAAATCCAGATAAAAGTTGGATCCCCTTACCCTATAATCATACACCATGTTCATTATCCCGTATCATCATACCAATATTCAAAGAAGATCACATGAAACCAAGACAAGAGAATCACTCGATTCTGAATCTTATGATTCCTGATAATCCTTATGGATTCTGCTTGATTTTTCTGTGCTAATTGATGTAACTTCATTCTGAAAATTAAGAAAATAATTGAAAAATCTTAGATGCCTTGAAGATAGTGCAAATTATCATAGCATATCAGTGGGGTACACGTTGTATATCTTTTAATTAATACCTTAATACACAAGAACGTGATACAAAGATGCTTATAGTTTCAAATCTTATAATATTGTCAACTTGAATTACTTGTTTATGTGCTTATTACGTATGAAGAAAGAGTAATACATGACATGATCCCATATTCTTTGATGTTTATTTTGTATCGTTTTTGCTAAAAGATAGCCTGATATGATCCTTTGCTCATGTCTTTGATCAAAAATAGCTTGTGTAAATAATTGTATATATCTATCTTGAAAAGAACAAAAAGATTTTAAGTTTATGTATTGTTCAAGTTTAATCAGAAAAAGCCAAAAAATATTTTATGTTTAACCTTCATGAATTGTATTTGAATCCTCTTGGTTGAATAGTTTTATCTTGTTCGTTATTTGACTTGAAAATCTTCATAAATTCTGAGTTGTAAATTGCGCACTTAAGGGTTCTGCGCACTTATCAAATACGCACGAAGTAACACTTGCGCACTTAACAAGTACGCAAGAGTTAAGCCTTGCGCACTTGTTAAGTACGCAAGAGTTAACTTGTGCGCACTTAATAAGTACGCACGAACATTAAGTTGGGGGTATATATCAGAGACTTAGAATTTTTTTTAAGCTTCACACTTTCAAACCCAAAGTTTCCCTCTGCAATTTTTACTCTCAAAACCGTTTGTGTCCAATCATCTATTCGTCCCGTCCATACTTTCATCATCATATTTCATCTCTGTGGTGAGATTTTAGACCGATTCCATCCGTTTAATCGTCTCTTTGGACCATATTCTGACCTAGAATCTTTTAGGTTAATGCCGACAAATTTGGGGTAATTTGGGGTTGTTTGGGTAACTTACTATTTGTAACAAGCTAATAGGAAGCCTTAATCGACTCCCTAATCATCTAATGGTCCTCAATTGATCCGTCGATTGACTTGAACCGACAGTGGGTCGGCGACGGGTCTCGGTCAAAATTGGTAGTAGTGTAGTGTTTTGTGGTGTTAATAATGGTACCATAAGTTGGAATCCCTGATTCCGACCTAGTGGCGACCTAATCAATACACGCTTTGAACGATTTTAAAATTCAGAATTTTGTTTGTTAAGTGCGCAAGAGGAAAAACCTGCGCACTTGGTAAGTGCGCAGGACCAACACTTAGAAATTTTTCTAAGTCAAAAAAATTTTCAAAGTGTAAACTACTATACTGTGTCATGTGTGTCTAGTTCCAATGTTATAGGTTGTTCTGAATATATCTTCTGTGTGTGTTTGCAGGCTATGGCTCATACATTCACTGACCAATTCAACCTGTTAGCTATTACGGAACCAGAATGGAAGGGTGCAGCATTGCAGTATAGAGATATAGTTGACTTCTTGAACCGTTCAAGAATCAGCTACGCCATTTCTGCTGACCCGACCGTCTCAAGACCTTACATGGAACAATTCTGGGAGACGGCAGAGCACGACTGCACGGTAACCCCCAATGTTATAAGGGCTACCGTTGCTGGTCATGATATCGCCTTCTCTGAAGATACAATAAGAAGGGTCCTGCAGTTCGGAGACCTCTCTACCGACCCGACAGCCTATCCAGACTACTTTGTGGACGGCTGTTGGAGACAAAGAATGGGATATGTCGGTGGGACGGACTATGCTTCATACAAAAAGATGTGGGTGTTGGACCAATGGAGATACTTCGCGCACATCATGATCATGTGCATCTCATCAAGGAAAGCTGGTAAAGATGCCATGGGTCATGACCTTACAGCAGCCATGGTCGGGCTGTCTCTCAATAGGGGGTACAACTTCTCCCGCTACATCTTCAAAGCAATCAATGACCAAATCAATGCAGCGGCAAGAAACAGATTCTTATTGTACCCTAGGTTTGTGCAACTGTTGATTAATGATGCGTTGCCAAACCTACAGGCCATTGGTGAGCGGCTGCAAGTAAAAAGGGTGGACAAAAGAGTATTTGCACAATTCCTCACGCCAGGCAGTGTAGATCCTACCCCGGAGCATACAGAACTCTTTGGCCACCTAATCAACGAAGCATACGTCGCTCCGGAGGACTGGAACTGGTATAGTCCCAACTCGGGACCAGAGATGAGTGATCACTCTGATGAAGAACAAGATGAAGGTGATGATGAACATGAAGGTGATGATGAAGGTGGTGTTGGTGGTGCTGAGGAATCCGATTCGGAGGCAACAGAATCAGACTCTTCTGATTCCGATGACGCACCATCACAGGCACATCCGAGAAGGTCGGCACAGGTAACTCTGCCTGAGTCGTCTTCAAAAAGAAAACGACAAAGCTCGAGCAGCGAATACGAGCCACAAAGTCCGCAAATGCCTAAGACTTTATTGTTGTTTTAGGTTCATACTCTAGATCGTAGGCATTGAGCTTGACTGACCACTTAGCCATTCTTCCTGACATCTCTGGCTTTCTCAAGACACACTTAATAGGATAATTAGTCTTAACATGAATAGACTGAGTTTCAAAATAATGTCTGAGCTTAGTGGATGCCACTATTAAAGCTAAGATTAATTTTTCTAAATGAGAGTACCTGGTCTCTGCTGCTAGCAAGCTTTTACTTACATAGTATACGGGATGCTGTTGTCCTTCATGATCCTTGACTAGGACGGCACTTACAGTGTTTTCGGATACCGCCAAGTACAAGGAAAATGGTTCACCATCCTCTAGCTTCAATAGTGGAGGTGCTGATGATAAGTATTCTTTTAATTCTTGAAAAGCTTTTTCATGCTTCTCTTCCCATTCGAATCTCTTGTTTTTCTTCAGGATGACATAGAATTACTTGCATCTTTCTGAGGAAATTGATATGAATCGGTTGAGTGCTGCTACTCTACCGGTTAGTCTCTAGACATCCTTGGTATTTGTTAGGGATTTCAGATTGATGATTGCTTTGATTTGTTCTGGACTGGCCTCGATCCCTCTCTTGGTTACCATGTAGCCCAAGGCCTTTCCTGCCCCCACTCCGAAGTGGCATTTAGAGGGGGTTCGGCTTCATGTTTTACTGGTCCAGGATGCCAAACACGTCTCTGAGATGCTTTAGATGATCCTCAGCTTTCTTTGATTTCACCACCATATCATCTATGTAGACCTCAATGGTGTCCCCTAGTTTCTCTTTGAACATCATGTTCACCAACCTTTGGTATGTAGCACTTGCATTTTTTAAACCAAAAGGCATAGCTATATAACAATAAATACCTGTTGGAGTCATGAATGCAGTATCCTCCGGATCTGATGGTTCCATTTGGATCTGCTGGAATCCAGATGAAGCGTCCATGAATGTTAACATTTTGTGGCATGCTGTAGTGTCCACCATTGAGTCAATGTGTGGTAATGGAAAAGGATCCTTGGGACATGCTTTATTCAAGTCAGTGAAGTCTACATAAACTCTCCATTTTCCATTTTCTTCTGGACCACCACTACATTAGCTAGCTATCTTGGGAATTTGACTTCCCTTATCATTCCTGCTTTCAGCAGTCTCTCGACTTCTTCTTGGATAACTGTATTCCTTTCCGATGCAAATTTTCTACTTTTTTGGTGTATTGGCCTGAAACTATTATCAACACCTAATTTATATGTAATAATATCTTTAGAAATACCTGTCATGTCTTCGTGCTTCTAAGCGAAGGTTGTGACCCTGCTTTTTAGTAGTTCTATGAGTTCCAGTTCAATATCTTTGGGGATATTTGTTCCAACAAGCACCTTGACATCAGGATCCTCCGTACTTAAGGATACTTCTTTAACATCCTGCTCTTTGGTTTCTAAGACGTCTCGGGCTTGTTTCTTTAATTGCTATGCTTGTCTGGTTATGGTGGAGGCTTTCATCGAAGAAGTATAACAGTTTTTAGCCTCCTGCTGATCGTTGTTGATCATTACTACCTCCAAATAGGTCGGCATCTTGACACATTTGTGATATGTTGAGGGTAGTGCTTTCATGTCATGTATCCAGGATCTCCCTAGAATAATGTTATAGCAAGACAAAGAATCAATGACACAAATTTTCTGTATAGAGTTTACCCCATCGATATATATCAGTAGTTTTATTTCTCCAACGGTGTTCTTGACTTCTCCACTGAATCCTACCAGTACTGAGGACTTTGAGATAATTTCTGAATCCGGGATCCCCATCCTCTTTAGGACTTCAAGCTGTATGATATTCACTAAACTCCCTCCGTAAATTAGGATCCTGTGGATGAAGTGATTGGCAATGTACAGGGTGATCACTAAGCCATCATGGTGAGGGTCTTGTACATCATCTATGTCCCTTTCGTCGAAAGAGGTTACTTTCTCTTCAGTTAAGGTGGAGGTTTTGGTAGGCTTGTCCCATTTCTCTGTCTTTGCTTCCTTATCGTTTCTCTTAGCTTCAGAATAAGAGGTACCACATATGTCAGACCCACCATATATAAAATTTATTACCTTGGCATCCAGTGGTGGGGATGTTGCTCTTTGCGGGAGCCTGTCATGATCCTTGGCTTTGTCTTTCCTTTTGCCCAGGAAATCCTGAAGGTGTCCTTTGCGCATGAGGTAACTTATCTCCTTTCGCAAAGCAATACAATCCTCAGTTACGTGGCCGAAGTCTTTGTGGAATGCACACCACTTGAATTTATCCTTCCATCCTATGCTTTTCTCAAATTTGCGAGGCCACCTAGCTTTTTCTCCAAGATCCTGCATGGCAAACAATAAACCCATTGTATCAAAAGAAAAACAGTATTATGACAGTCTAGGATACTCTTCTTCGTCTTCATCATCCTCCACAGCATTGACTATGTGATTATCCGGCTTGGAGTAAGGTTTGGATTTGTAAGGCTTGAAGGGTGCGGACTCAGTCTTCCGGTTGTGTTGATTGTAACTAGTTGGAGCATCCATCCGTTGCTAGATCTTTCTGTCATCTTCGAGCCTTATGAATCTAAACGCCCGATTACTGACTTCATTAAGATTCCTACAAGGATTCATGATGAGGTCTTCGTAAAATGGGGAGTCTTTCTTCAATCCCATATTGAATGCCTGGACTGCAGTGGCAACGTCAAGGTTAGGAATATCCAGGGATTCCCGGCCGAACTTGCTGACATAATCCCGAAGGGATTCTCCGGTATTCTGGGTTATCCTGTATAAGTCACTTGTCAATCTCTCGAACGTTCTTCTGCAAAAGAACCGGTTATTAAATAGATTGATTAAATGAGCAAACGAAGTTATTGAATAAGGTTGAACAATCAGCAGCCATTTTAGGGCTGATCCTGTTAGAGTAGAGCCGAAACCTATGACACTTTTGATTTTTACTACTTATACTCGTTCTAGACTTATCAAAGAGAATCTGCATAACATTTTATTTTAATTGAAATCCTATTCATACATTGTTACAATACTAGTTCACATCTGAAACATTATATTTATGCTTGATTTCAAAGATTTATACTTATCTGTGATTGATTCATAGATCGCACGTAGACTTAATTGATCTTTATACCACATAAAATACACATGAACCACCCTCATACATCTCAAACAAGTTATTACAACTCATTCAGTGTGAATTGATGCCTAAAAGAATTAGTTAGTACTTTCGTGCGACTGTTCGACTTTTAAACCGTTGTTAGCTGCGTATCGTCCACGATCGAAAAATTCATCTAAAATGACATTAATTTATGTTTTAAATGTTTAACATATTCATTTCTTTATTTACAACAAATTTTGTTTGCAAAACTTTCATTAAATAAATCCTGAAATTCGAAAAACGATCAAAAAGTCTGTTTTCTCGCCCACCGACCGCCAACTACCGTACGCGAATAACGTAACTTTAAATTAATGGTTTTAGCTAAACATACTCATTTTGTTATGACAATCAACTTTCATGTTGAAAACATTTGCCAATTTCGCTTAGAAATGCTTAAAATCGCAATTTTCAAATGCGGGCACTCAACCGGGCCAAGCTAGGACCCAACCCACCTACTCTTTGACCTAGCCCAAGAAAGAAATCACAAAAACCCAGCCCCATTAAGCTTAATTTCGCAGATTTGAGCCCCCCCTAAAACCCTAAAGTGTTTTCCAAGACATTCCATATTTACACCCCTTCAACCATTAGTATAAATAGGGGGCTTAGGATCTTGTTTTCTTTGATAATTCTCCCTCAAACACTCCCAAGCCTTAATAAGTTACAAAATCCCTGCCCTCCCCGTTGAATATTTCAAAAATCTCTAGAGGATTCCAAGAGTTGAATATCAAACAAGTAAGTAACCCTCCGAAGTTAATACCGTCTTTTTATTTCATTCTTTCTTCATCCCCTCGATCTTTTTCTATTTTCCATCCATGATCACTTGATCATGTTAAACCTCAGCCCTAAAAACCCTCTAATAATCTTAATCAAACTAACAAATCAATCTAACATCACCAACAAACAAACAAAGGATCTCGTTTAATGGCGGCTATGCCGTCGCATTCTGCGAATCCTCAAGACAACTATTGAAAAAGTGGCTCTTCCGATGCTTTAGTATGTTCTTTCTAACTTAAAACATGTTGTTTATTCTATATTATCACTTATATGAACTCACACGCTAATTAAATAGAGAATCCGCTTGCTCGTGTCGGCTATGCCGATTGCATTATGTGATTCTCCAAAACGCTTCTGTGAATATCATGGCTAGACAGGTGACATGGGACGTTTTGGCTAACCTAATCTGATTATATTATGTATTATAATAACATTTTTCTAATTTTTATTTACGCGTTCGGTAACCTTAAAACCCTAAACGGTCCACTTAAGTGCAATCGTTGATTTTGGACAGAAACTGTGCTGACTTTAACTGAGCATAACTTGACCATAATTAATCAAAACTAAGCAAACTCAAATTCCAAGACATATTTCGTCGAATTTCCTTTCCAACCATAATTGGCTTGTTTTCTAATTCAAAAGTATGACCCTGTACTAGTCAAAACGGGACAGAAACTTTTTTCAGTACCTTCTGTCTAGTTTGACTGTTTTGGCTATGATCCAAGTCTCAAACATAAAAACTTTCTAAACGAAACTTCTTTGGAACGAATTAAGCTAATTCCCTGTAAAATTTCATAATTTTTAGACATCGTTAGATATTTTTAACAAGCCCGTTTCTGTTCAGCTACTTTGCTGTCCAAATCTGAAAATCGACTAGAACACTATTTTTACAACTAATTCTTAACCTTATGACCCGAACCACCTATCTAACCCTCGTAACCATCGAACCTACCCTAAAAATAGTTTATTAATGTGTTTAGGGTGTAGTCCATGATTCACTTCATCTATTTGTTCAAGTCTCCTATCTCGCCTAGCTTTCAAGGTGAGACTTCATAGCCCCACTTTATTCTAATCGTTTTGGGGGAAACATGTATGCGTTGGCACGCATTAAAACACGTTCTTTTTCAAACAATTCTAAAACAAGTGAATCTTATATGTATGTGAATAAATGAACACAACATGATAAATATTAAACTTGTAAATCCTTAACTTGAAACTTTCAAGTCAACGGTAGTACAGATATGGGCCATAGGATGGAAACCGCATATACTTTATGGACAACTTTTGGTTGGACATTTTATTCGTTATTAGTGCAACTTGCGAGTTGTACCACTTATTCGTTATTCATCATTTTAGGTTGGATTTGCTAATCATGCGTTTGTTTTATTACGTGCTATATGATGATCTTGGAATATGAATTGTTACCTTTGCCAAACTTATACTTTTATTAAACCTGTGATTTCTCACCAAATATTTTTAGTTGACACTTGTTTTTCGTACATGTTTCAGCTGATTAAGCTTGTGATAGTTCAAGTCAAGATCACATAGGATTTGCCTAGATATCAATTGAAGAATTTTATTTTAAGTTGCTTGTCTTTTGAACATGTTATCTATTTGATTTAATTCGAAACTTATGTAATTGGGTTTTTTTAATATTATGAAACTTTAATAGTAAAGGTCTTTATACCTTGGTTAACATGCACGGTTGGGGTGTGACAAAACCCTTGCATAAGCAAGCTTCTTTTAAGTCCAAGGGAATGGGATTAATTTCCATTCTCTCCCTGTATTACGCAACGTGCTCCTTGGGATCCGTAGTTCCATCATACAACTTCATGTTGGGAGTTTGAAAGCGTTTCAGGATCTCTGCATCACATATCGGCTGAGCAAATCTCGAAATCCTGTGACTGGTAGAGGACATCTCTGGTATAGGTTGGACTACACCTGGAACACTGGAGATCATCTCCCTTAGCTTCTTCAGTTCCTTGGCCATGGATGGAGTAATTCCTGTATCCTTCACAAGTTCGTTAGTGTTTGAAAATTGTTTAAAGTGCTACCGATATCAGGATTTCGGGATGATGATCCTGGAGTAATTCCAAGTTCCTGATTTACAGTAACTCTAAGAGCTGGAGTTGGGCCAGCTGTAGTGACCCCGGTTTGCATGGGAAAAAGTCTCCCTTATGGATTCCTGAGGTTCCTGAATAATTAAAGTCCAGTATCCTTGGTTGCAGCAGAGTCGTCACTTCCACTGGTTTCTTTGACTCTTTAATCTTCTAAAGCTCTCTGAACAGCATCTGATTATTGTTTCACTTCTGAGAACGGATTGAGGATATCATTTTTTGAAACAAGCACCGGTCCCCCGGCAGGTATCCTAGATCCCGAAAAACTCGCAGAAGTAGTCTTCTTTGGCAGATTATTATTCTTTTTCTAGTATGACGGAGGAGGAGGAGGAGGAAGAGGAAGAGGAAGAAGGTTGTTCAACCCAGAGCTTGAAGATAGAGTTGAAACAGAAACCATTTTGGATTGGGACGACATTTTCGAAATCAGTTTAGAAAAATAGTGATTGAATGCAAACTTTAACAAAGATTTTAAGATAAAAAGCACCACTTGCCTCATTTGTAAGTGAGGTAGTGTGCTTAATCAAAATGCAAAGTTATGAACGATAAAGTAAAGCTTGACATGGTGATGTACGAGGAAAGCCTTTAATTCGTAAGGATTGCCGGCATAAAACCGCAGGAAGTGACTGAAAGTCACTTGCCTCCTAGTTTTATAAAAATCAATGAAAAAGAATATCGATCGAATTCTAGGTGTTACAGAACTTGTTTGCGAGTATTGAATAATGCTAATTGAAGTGTGTGTTTTCTAATCGATCTTACTGCTGTTTTTATACGTAGATGAACCTAACTAACTATCCAAAAATCTTGGATCTCAGCTAGTTCTCCCCATGTGACCGTTGTAGAAACATTCCACGCATGTTCCACATGTTTCATTTGACTTGATGACCGAGTCTTCAGGTATGAGTGGTTATACACGTTTTACCTGCAAGCAATAATCGAAATAGAGGACATGTAACTGTTAGTAGTATTAATACTCAGGATACCGAGATTACCAGGATCTTAGATTCCGGATTGCGCTAGACTCAAGATCCTATAGGAAAATCAATCCCTAACACACACCACCCTAAAACAGTAAAATAGGGATTCTTAAACTCACATGACTTTCTTAAGGGTTACTCACTCAGCAAGACTTCAATCTAGGTGGAGGCTAAGGAATCTGTTCAAGAGTCACGAACTAGATAAGTTAATACTAAGTTTTTTTGCCCGAAAACTCAATGTCCAAAATCTTTTTCGATCAAAATCTATTTCGTTCAAAATGTCTCAATTCCCATAATTATTTTGTTCAAAACATCATGTTCGAAAACTATTTCAGCCGATATCTTTTTCGACCAAAAACAATTTCACTTGAAAACATTATTGTCTGAAAACTATTTCGTTCATAAGCATTTTGTCTGAAAACTTCTTGTGTCCGAAATACTTTTCGGACGGCCATAGTTTTCGGAGCATCACGTTTTTGGACAATTCAACCGTTCTTGGCCAAATTCTTTGTTTTGATCCAAAAATCATAACTTTTATATCCGGGATCTCTTAAATTCATCATATATCCATAATTCATACACAATCCGTTCCAAAAAATGTAAACTTTAAGTAAAGTTGTTAGCTTTGCAATCCCATTTTGCAAGTTTCTAGGTCTAAATACGAGTAGCTCGAAACCATATCAAACGGTGTCCGATTGAGGCGATTCGGGTGTCCACGGAACTGTCTCACCGAGATCTACCAGATCCCCACTTAGCCACTGCCGGAAACCACCTCCTTCATCGCAGGAAATGCAAACAGCCGCCGGAAAAACATTCCAGCAAACTGTTCTGTTTGGGACTATAAAAATCTGACTTCAGGGCCTTTAAATTTAGAAGTAACCATTGGATTTGACAATATACGTTTCGTGAAGATTCAGTCCAAATTTGAAGACATTCCGACAATCGGATCTTCGGGAAATGCAACTTTTCTACGGCTAGGTCACCCAAAAACGAGATTTTCCTTCTTCCCCTCTTTCTCTCTTATCTTAAATGGGTTTTCTTGTTAAAATGGGAGGAGGGCTACCCTTTTAAAGACTTAGGGTTTTTAGATTTTGTGTTACAACCCTCTTTGGTCCTTCCTTGTTATTTGCTTCTACGCTTTCCACCCAATATTTTGAAATAAATTACGAATCTCCCCTTTATTTGCATCTTTACTGAAAACGGGATGTTACAAGTCTACCCAACTTACAAAAGGTTTCTTCCTCGAAACCTGTTACATGTAAAACTTTTGAGGGTATACTTCTCTCATATATGCTTCAGCTTCTCAAGTAGCTTCCGATCCTTTTCTTACTTTCCACGGTACTTTAAACTTGTCGGATTACATGGCTGCGTATACGCTTTCCCTTTTTGTCCAGGATTTCCACGTGCTCTTCAATGTAGTTCAATCTGTTACCTACCTCAATGTCCATAATTAGCACATGTGTTGACTTTCAATCTCGTGCTGATTTTTTTTTAATCTAGTGCACATTCATTCATGAGATCTTTTTCCCGAACCTCAATGTGAATCGTGTGTCTCGGTCAGATACAATGGACAATGGCACCAATTTCGTGCTATCGTTACACTAATGAATACTCTGGCTAACTCCCCTGATGAAAATGTCTCACGAATTGTTAGGAGTGAGCGTTCTTCGTTAAACGGTTTACGATTATTTGTTATGGTATCATAATCCTTAGTTGTGCAAGGTAGCTTGGTTATGAAAACCATTGTAATGCATTCTTATCTTCATTCTCGTATATCTAAGGGTTAGATCTTTACTATAAGGTATATGGTGTTCGGTTTTTTTTTTTTTTTGCACACAAGTCAGTCTTGCTCACATACTCTGTTATGTCATTCTTCATGTCGAGCTACCAGTATTCTCTCTTCAGGTCCTATTGCATCTTGTAGTCCTCAAGTGGATGGAGCGACGAGACTTATGAGCTTCGTCAAAGACTTTCGCCCTAAGTCCACCTCACTTGGGTATCCACCTTTGTTTAAATTGGTTCTTACACTATTGTGTTACTTTCTAATCTCCTTTGCTAGCCCACATTTTTTCTTTCTTTAGTTTTTCTCTCTTGAGTATCTCCGTCTGTGCTTTCTCTATTCTCATAATGAAATCTGGTGTCATCACCAGCTGCCATGTTTTTACTCTAATAGAAGCTTATCCCTCTTTTCGACTAATGGTGTGTGCAACCACATTTCCCTTTCCTGGCTGGTATAGGATCCTATAATCAAAATCCTTTAATAGTATTATTAACCGTCTATATCTCATACCCGACTCTTTCTCCTTGAAGTAATGCTTCCAAATTCTTGTGATCATATCATGTGGTGCACTCAACTCCATAGATATAACGTCTTCATATCTTTAGCGTAACAATCACTGCAACAAGCTCTAAATCATGTGTTAGGTAGCTCACTTCGTGTTCCTTCAACTATCGTGACGCACCAGCAATCATTCTTCCTTTCTGCATAAGGACACAACCCAAACCTTGAAATAGGCCACGAAGTCGTCATTGCCCTTTGGTAAGGCTAAGACGGGGTACTGGGTCACTTTTTCCTTTAGCTTTTCACAATCACTGTCATGGGTTGGCTCGCACTCATTCTCTACCCTTTTTCGGTTCAACCTGTCAATGGCGATGTTATTTCTTAGAAATCCTAAACGAATCTCAAATAGTAGTTTGCAAACTCCCAAGAAACTCCGAACTACGGTCGGCATCTTTGGGATGTTCCATTCGGCTATCATTTCTATCCTTTCAGTGTCTACCAAGATTTCGTGCAGGCTAATAACATAACCTAGGAATCTGAAATTTCAAGCCAATACGTGCATTTGGAAAAAAAAAACATAAAGCTTTACTTTTCATAAGATCTCCATAATTCTTTGAGATGGAGGGTTTTATCGTTTTCGCCTTTTGAGTAGACTAGCCTTTCATCTGTTAATACAGTCACTGATCGGTCCAACATTAGACGATAGACTCCGTTCATCATTTCCATAAAGGTTTCGGGGCATTGGTTAATCTGTACGATACCACGAGAAACTCGTAGTGTCAATAGTGTGTACGAAATAGCAGGTTTCGACACGTTCTCTTCTCTAACTTTCAACTAATGATAACCCGGCCTAAGACCAATCTTCGAGAACCAACTTTCCCTTTGCAACTGGTTAACGGATTGTCTATCTTGGTAACATATACTTATCCTTTACTATGCGCTTGTTCAGCTCTCTGTTAGTTAATGTTGGATCGGTAAATACAAGATGGTTCTATTCCAGTTGAGATTGGCGGAATAATCACAACTTAAGCTAAGTAAACAAGTAGACAAGAAGAATACTGATAAATGCAATTTGTATTAAGCTTCAAGTGTTACAAGATTATAGAGAAAACTCTTAAGCAAAAAGTACTTTCACAATGAATCTAAGTACTACTTATATAGTAACTTAGAATCAAGACAGACCCTTGATTCTAAGGATCAGATCTAACACAGACCGTTAATCTTGTATTGAAGCTATTCTACATATACAGACAATAATAATAACTACAAAGGTTAACTTTATTCAAATTTTTTCTTTGCATCATTGCTTGAATACTAAAAAGGAGAGCGTCGTTGTCTTTTATTATCTTGTGCCAATGACATTCTTTCTGCGTGGAGTGTGTCAGTGTAACAGCAGAAAGTTGTCAGTGGTATTGGTTGCTTTATCAAGAACAGTCAGCTGCAATGTTTGATCTTCAGTGAAAAGGCTATCAGCTGCAACTTTGATCTTCAGTGGATAAGGCCTATCAGCTGCAACTTTGGTCAGCAGCTGATAAGACTTATCAGCTGCAGTTTTGGTGAGCAGCGGATAAAGCCTATCAGCTGCAACTTTGTCGATCCGCATCAATCTTTGAGATCAGCAGCATTTGTACTTAGAGAATTTTGTAGCCATCAGTCTTTATTTCTACAAAATCCCCCTAGACTGATGCTACCAAAACTCTCTTACTGCTTTTGTTGCTGAAGCTTTTGCATGTGGCTGACAATTCTTTCAACCTCATATCCTCTCTAGTCCTTGCTGGGATTGTTAAGAGGAAGCTCAGATAGAGTCTTGATGTCTTTGCTGGCCATGTTGAAGATAGCTTTGCTTGAACACCTCATCTTCTGTCCTTTAACATCTGTCAATGTGAACTCATCTTTTTCAGCATTGTAGGACCAGCTGATGAATGGAGAGTGGGATTGGAAAGGTTTGACATCAAGGATTTCATCTCTGCTGGGGTTGAAGTGATGTTTGATTACCAGCAGCAAATGTCTCCCACCTTCATTCACGGGCTCATTGGCTTCACCCAGCTCCATCATTCTTCTTAGATCAGAATCTGGAAGCTGTAGTACCTCATCAACATATGTATAAATTGAACTTTTAACTTATGTCCTCCCCCTGAAAACTTCAAACCATTGGTCTTGAGAGTTGTATGACCATATGACTATTTCTCTTGAGTCTTCTGATTTGGAAGTAGGTTTGTTTTTCTTTTTGGGAGGTTATTGATGAGTAGGAGCTGGGTGTGAGGATTTGGACTTTGAGGGTGGAGAGGAGGGAGGTCTAGGATGGAGAGTGGAAGGTTGTTGGATTGAGGAAGTGTTGGGTGAGGGAGAAGGCTTGGGTTTCTTTGTTTTCCTTTCTTCTTCTTGAATGATTACCCTCTTCTTGGAGCCTTTCTTCCCCAGTCTTTCTTCCTCATCCTTCTTGGCTTTAAGGTAGAGGGCTTGCAGGTTCATGAAGTTCATGGGACCCAACCTCTTTCCACTCTCTCCTCTAGCCTTAAGGAAGTCAATCATGATCTTCCTTTCTTCATGGGATCTTAGGTTAAAGGCAATGGTCTTCTTGGAATTTTGTTTGGCTTTTTCTTCTTCTTCAGCCTTTTTCTTGTTTGCCAATTGACCCTGCTGACCCATGAAGGCTCTGTAGATTTCTTTATTTGATAGTTTCTCAAGGTAGTCTGCATCCTCACCTTGAGAAACCAGAGCCTTTACCCACTCCTCTCTCATTTCTTTGGCTAGTTCAGAATCAGTTATTCTGAACTTAGCCTCTTCCTTCTTCTTCTTCTCTATCTCTTCTTCTTCTTTGTTGAATTGTTCCTGCAGTTGAAGAACAAGAGCTTCATCTTCTTCAATTTGAAAAAAATGCAAGAATTTTTACTTTCAGATCATCCAGCTGTTTTGTATACAGCTGGATCTGTTGTTCTCTGAGGAGAATGTCTATTTTTCTGTCTTGAGCTTTCTTTAGTTCAGCCATCTCCTCTTCTTCTCTTCTTCTTCTTCTATCCTCCTTTTCTTTCTTTTCCTTCTCAATTCTTTCTTCATCTTCTTTGGTCATTAGTCCCATTCCCTTATCTTTGTTGGATGCATATGCTTCAGCTTCATGGACCACAACAACAGATGTAGTAGATGCTGTTGGGATCTCAGCTTCAGCTTCATTGGAATTTTGGGGAATGGACAAGGGAAGGGAACTTTCTTCATCTTCTTTCCATTCCATACATGTCACTTCTTTCCATGCTTCTTTCATCTTTTCCTCGTCTCTTCTTTTTTATTCTTCTTCTATGTTCAGTCTGACTGTTGGAGAAGAGAGAAAGGATAGGTCTGAGTCAAATCCAGATTCCTCCTTATAAAGAGAAGCCTTGATGATTTTGATCATTTCTTGACTTTCTAAGGAGTTAACATTGAAGATGAGTGATCTGAGCTCAAAGACCTTGTGCAGGAAGGCTGAAGGTAGGAGCAAGATCTCTTTGATGTTGATTGAGAGAGAATATCCATTGCTCAGGAAGAAGGTGAAGTCATGGGAGTCAGTGCTTATCCATCCTTGCACTTCCACATCCCTGACCATTATGTTGTACAGGAATCTTCTCCAGCAGATAACCTCTTCTTCAGTTAAAGCAGTGTTCCTGATTATGTCAAGTCTTCTCGGAGCCAGTCTTTGTTCTGCTGATGAAGATTCAGGATAAGCCACCCTGTTTGCTTCTTTTAGTAGTCTTTCAAACCAGGGCATGTTATCCTCCATTAAGTCATAGAACCTGCTGATTGCAAGTTCTGCTGAGAGATCTGATGAAGTGTTGATGCATTTTGTCAGATACAGATTGAGAACTTGGAGGGCATTAAGAGAGTTCCAGTTTAGCTCTTCTACTCCACTAAACTCCCATCCAATCCAGAATCTCTCAGCTATTCCATCATACCCCCAAGCTAGAATGGAGTCAAATTCTAGCTTCTTTGAAATTAGGAAGAGTTGGGGGGGTAGATGAATGACTTATTATGGCTGCAGCTTCAGGAAGAATGCTGAATGATGGAGGTGTGTCTTCATGGAGAGTTTCTTCTTGTAGCACCTCATTAACAGCTTGGACGACTAACTTCCAGTCCTCAGTGACATCTTCCTCTTCATCTACTGAGTCTGGCAAGTCATGGATTTGAACAAAAGCATGTTTGTATAGGGAACTTTGAAACACAGTCTGCTCTTGTATCCATTCTTCGAGGCTGTCAGCATCATCTTCCTTAGTAACCACCTCCCCCTTTTTGGTTGCACCAGTGAAAAGGGATGTATCTGTTTGAGTTCCCACTGATACAAGAGAGGGAGTAGGCACAGTTGGGCATTGATGGGCTTCATGCATAGAGACTTGGTGTCTTAGTTTGGACACTTTAGCCTCTAGCATTGCCACCCTGGCTGTCAAATCCAAGTTATGAAGTTTTAGTCTGTCCTCATCCACAGTTGTGGAATCCTTGGAGCTAGATGGGGCCTTAGGCCTAGCCTCTACATCCCCATCACCCTGGTTTTCTTGGCGCCTGGGATTCCTCTCAGTGAAGAGTGTTTCACAGGAAACATCCTCACTATGAGTTGTCATGGTTAGGGTCTTAGCTATGTTATCACTGTCCTCCTGGGCAGTTGATGTACCAGGAGTAGTGATAGCCCTTTCCATATTCACTCTATCAGTACTACCAGAGTGAACCTGGGTTGGGTGCACCAGCAGCTAAGTCAATCAATACCTCCGATATAGTGGTTGTTGGGGAAGGTATATCATCTTGACCAGGTGCCTCTCCACTTAGGTTCAGAGAAGACAAATAATGGAATGGCTCAGGGGGTTGCTCTATGGATCCGGGATGTGATGGAAGTCTCTCTAGTGTTGCGGCTATCCCTTTTGGTATTCTCATCAGAATGTTGGGATTCTGAATGAGGGCTTAGAGGTTGGGTTTGGGCCTTTGAGACAAGAAGAGAAGGAGTCTTCTTGCTCCTTTTTCTGGTGTATGTCGTTGCAACTGGGGCCCTTTGTTCCAGTTGAACGATAACATCCAAAACAGATGTAAGTGAGTTTTGTACTTAATAGAGAGGCTTCCAAGGAAGTCTCTCTAGTGTTGTGGCTATCCCTTTTGGTATTCTCATCAGAATGTTGGGATTCTGAATGAGGGCTTAGAGGTTGGGTTTGGGCCTTTGAGACAAGAAGAGAAGGAGTCTTCTTGCTCCTTTTTCTGGTGTATGTCGTTGCAGCTGGGGCCCTTTGTTCCAGTTGAACGATAACATCCAAAACAGATGTAAGTGATTTTTGTACATGTGCATCCTTAGTAGTATGCACAGGGGTTCGAATGGTGGAAGCAGATTGTTGTTCAGGATGTGATGTGGAGGGTGTGGGATCAGTATCAGCTGGTATTGTTGAACTGTCACCCGGGGTACTTTGTATGTTCAGCATTGTAGATAACAATGGAACATTAACCCCTGAGAACTTTTTGGAAACAATTCTCATACTTTGAAAAATATTATTTTTATGTCCCAACATGATGTAGATTCTTGCAGGTTTTGAGAGTTCTTTTAGTTCCTGGTTGAAAACCTCCTGCAAGAATCTTGGGTACATAAAAAATTGTTGCTTTGCACCCTCTTGAAGGTTATATCTCAAACCCTCAAAGATGAGGTGTGCAAAGTTGAAACCTAGTCCAGTAATCATACCAAGAAAAGCAGAGGCAAGTGCGGAGCTCACTTGATGCCATCCACTTCTCTTCTGAGATATGCATTGGAGAAGAGTGTGGCAGAGATAATTCCATGGAGGGCCCATCAGCGCCTTCTCGATTGTATACTCATTTTGATTTCCAGTACTCGTCCTTTGAGTATGAGATGGTTGCTCCCTCATCCTGAAGCTTAAGATGTTTACGGAGGGTAGCTTCAGAGATGATGATGTCCTTGCCGTATACCTTGGCTTTTATTTGGGGAATCCCCTGTTCGGTAGAGTAGACGGCGGTATTCCAGAAATCCTCCATATGAGGGATATATATGGTAGGGTTGGTTGTGAGGGCAAAATGGATCTTTGATCGGCATAGGAAGTCGATCATATCATCGAATCCTTCAGATTTCTTTCCCTTGGTTAAGTATGTTGTAAGATTGTGGTACGGGGAGAACTTATCATCAGGGTTATTGATGTCTGCCATTGTTGTTTGATTTTGGAGGGAAGGTTTGAAGGTTTAAGAATATGGAAGGCTTTGAATGTTTTAAGGATGGAAGGCTTTGAATGTTTTAAGGATGGAAGGCTTTGAATGTGGTGGGGACTTGAGAGAAAATGATGTGGGTTTAGGGTGAAATTGAATGTGAAGATGTGGTAAGGAAATTTGATTTGTTCTTATAACGGAAGAGGAGGGAAAAAGCAAAATGACTTGTACAGTACAACCTTATTCACTTTTTACTGTTACAACTGTAATACACCGAGGCAGTCATGGTAAAGACTGACGTTAATTTTTACAGCGGGTAAAAGTTAATTTGGACTTAAATTTACCCATCAGCAACAAACTTGGTTGCTGTGGATGGATAAGCATGTCCGCTGCAAGCTTGGTTGCTGCGGAAGGTTAAGTCTGTTAGCAATAAACTCAATTGCTGCTGATGGATTCAATGATCTGCAGCAAGGATGTTGCTGCTGACAGCCTTAAAGCTATCCGCAGGAAACCTGTTCCTGCTGATAACTTAAAGCAGTCAGTGGCAAATCCTTTGTTGCTGAAGATTAAACCTGTCAGCTGCTGAAGGACAAAAATGCTGCTGGCTCATAACTTTTATTTACAACAAAAGACAAAACCCATTTTAAAACAGAATTTTAGAGATAGATTTTAATCAAAGTTCATCATACCAATGGATTCAACTAAATATCTAAATCTAGCTTCATCAAAAGATTTTGTAAACAAATCAGCATATTGCTCATTGGTATGAACTTTGGTTAAAATAATCCTCTTTTTCTTAGCTTGATCTCTTATGAAATGATACCTGATGTCAATATGCTTTGTCTTGGAGTGCTGCACCGGATTGTTTGTGATTGATATAGCACTCATGTTGTCAATGTGAATTGGAGTTGCCATGAAAGTCATCTCATAATCCAGCATTTGAATTTGTATCCAGATGACTTGTGCACAGCAACTTGAAGTTGCAATGTATTCTGCTTCAGCTGTAGAAGTTGAAACACATGTTTGCTTCTTGCACTGCCATGAAATCAGTCTCCCTCCCAGAAACTGACATCCCCCTGATGTGGATTTTTTGTCCAAGTTGCATCCCCCATAATCACTGTCAGTGTATGCATACAGATTGAACTTGTCATTTTTAGAGTACCAAAGCCCAAGTCTTGGGGCTCCCTTTAGGTATCTAAGAATTCTCTTGACAACTTGAAGATGTGAAACCTTTGGAGCTGCATGAAATCTTGCACGGAGACATACTGCAAACATGATATCTGTCCTTGAGGCAGTGAGATACATGAGAGACCCTATCATTGCACGGTACTGATGTTGATCGGTGTCTTGGCCATCTTTGTCTGGAGTCAGCTGATGGTGCACTTGCATAGGGGTTCTTGTAGCAGAGCAGTCAGCCATCTTGAATCTTTCCAAAATGCTCTTTACATATTTGGATTGGCTGATGAAGATTCCATTTGGGACTTGTTTGACTTGTAGACCCAAAAAGAAATTTAGTTCACCCATTGAACTCATTTCAAACTTTAAGTGCATCAGAATCTCAAAGTCTTTGCATAGCTTTTTCCTTGTTGATCCAAAGATGATATCATCAACATAGATTTGAACTAGTAAGATTTCTCCCCCTTCATCTTTGATAAACAAGGTCTGGTCAATAGCACCTCTTCTGAAGTTGTTGCTTAGTAGATATCCTGACAAAGTTTCATACCAAGCTCTTGGTGCTTGATGTAAGCCATACAGAGCTTTGTCTAGTTTGAACACTTGAGTAGGATGTGCAGGATCTACAAAGCCTGGAGGCTATTTGACGTATACTTCCTCGCCAATCTTCCCATACAGAAAGGCACTCTTTACATCCATTTGATAGACAGTGAAATTCTTGGATGCAGCATATGCCAGGAAGATTCTGATGGCCTCCAGCCTGGCAACAAGAGCAAAGACTTCATCATAGTCAATTCCTTCTTCCTGAGTGTAGCCTTGAGCTACAAGTCTGGCTTTGTTCTTGACTACAATGCCTCTCTCATCTTGCTTGTTCCTGAAAACCCATCGTGTGTCAATATCATATTGACCTGGTGGAAGATCAATGGATGGTCTTCTCAGACTGATAGAAGATTTGGGAAAATCCAGTCTGTAGTCAGTGGATGAAGTGGAGGCAGGTGTTTGTGTAGAGGTAGACTCTATATTTGAGAAGATGAGAGGCTCAAATATTTGGGAGAAGGAGTCTATGTCAAAGAGCCAGTTTGGGCCTTTTCCCTGCTCACAGACAATGTGTTCTCTACATTCCACATTTCCTGATTCTTCCACAATTCTTGTTCTTGAATTGAATACTCTGTAGGCCTTTGATTAAGAGGAATAGCCCACAAAATATCCTTCATCAGATTTGGCACCAAACTTAGGAAGAACCTCATGTGTGATGAGAA
Organism: Smallanthus sonchifolius; assembly: GCA_023525975.1. NCBI lineage: Eukaryota > Viridiplantae > Streptophyta > Magnoliopsida > Asterales > Asteraceae > Smallanthus > Smallanthus sonchifolius. The sequence continues at coordinate 21,356,894 of CM042033.1, forward strand.
TGGTGCATGGACACCCAAAAGGCTTTAGAATCCCAATGTAGGGAACTCTTTGAAACCAAAGTTCATAAGGTGTCTTGTTGAGGGGCTTGACAATGAGAACTCTATTTTGCATATAGTAGGCTGTGCTAACTGCATCTGCCCAGAATGTGAGAGGCAGTTTTGAGTCAGCCAACATAGATCTTGCTGACTCAATTAGAGTTCTGTTTCTCCTTTCAGCAACTCCATTTTGTTGAGGAGTTCTAGGAGCACTGTATTGTCTTTCTATCCCATTACTTTCACATAAACAGTTCAAAGTGTGGTTCTTGAACTCTGTACCCTGATCACACCTTATGATCTTCACCTTTTGATTGCTTTGATTCTCTACCCTAAGAATGTAGGATTTGAGAATTTCAGCAGTTTCATCTTTAGTTCTCAAGAAGTATACCCATGAGAATCTGGTGTAGTCATCAGTTATCACCTGACAGTATGACTTCTTGCCTATTAACATGACATTTGTAGGACCAAAGATATCCATATGCAGCAGCTTTAGTGGAGTGTCATTTGTATTCAAGGTCTTGGGCTTGTGAGAACTCTTGTGTTGCTTCCCCTTTAAGCAAGCAATGCAGTGGTCTTCTAGCTGGAATTCTTTGTCAGGAAGCCCTCTGACAAGATTATCCTTCACCAGTTTGTTAATAGTTTTGATATTAACATGACTTAATCTCCTGTGCCAGAGAGCTGATTCATCAACTGAGGCTTTTGACAGAAAACAGGAAACACTCCTAGATGGAGTGACTTCATTCATGTCCAGTACATAGAGATTTTCTTTTCTTTGAGCAGTTAATAAAATCTTTTCTGGATGAGGTTTGGATAAGCCTGGAGACAGTACAGAGCATTCTTTATCTGTGAAGAGCATCCAATGCTTTTGATCACAGACCTGGGAAACACTCATGAGATTGAAGTCCAATTTTTTGACATAGTTGACCTTATCAATGCTCATTCTTTCGTTGGACACAGTTCCTTGTCCAGTAATGGATCCTCCCTTTGAGTCACTTCCAAAGGCAACATATCCTCCATTGAAGTGTCTAAAGTTGGAGAGGATGGATATGTTGCCTGTCATGTGCTTGGAACAACCACTGTCTACCACCCAGGTGTTATTCTTGTAACCTGGTTATCCCTGCACATGATAAAGATCTAGTTAGTGGGAGGAGTCCAAGAGCTTGCATCCTTGAAGAAAAGGGTTCTTGGAATGTTAGATTCATCATGTGTGCATTCAACAGAGCCAATGATGATTCTTGGAGTGATAGAAACTGGGATCTTGGCTTTCCATTGTTGATGAGATGGTCTTCCAGTTCTCTTTTCTCTGCCAGCAGCTGATTTTGCTTTGGGTGCTGATGGATGTTCTTTAACAGTAGCAGATTTTGCTGCTGGGGACTTTAGCTTATCAGCAGCAGGTTTTGTTTCCTCTGATGGCTTTGGCTTCTCAGCAACATATTTTGTTGCTGCTGACTTAAGCTTATCAGCAGCAGATGTCGTTGCTGCTGATGGTTTTGCTTTAGCAGCAGCAGATTTGGTTGCTGCTGAAGGCTTGTCTTTAGGTTGCTTGTGTTTCACTTGATTACCAACACTTTTTCTGGCTGCTGATGGTTTAACAACCGATGTATGCTGATCCTTCTTTACCTTTTGTCTTTGAGGGGCTTGATGAAGGATCTGGTTGAAAGGGTTAAATTGACAATTTGCAGCAATGTGGTCTGATTCATCACAGATGATGCAAGTTTGTTGAGATTTTGGCAACTGCTTCCTTGGTGGAGAAGGATAGTTTCGGAATTGAGTTGCCTTTGCTTCAAAGCTTCTAACATGTTTGCTTTTGTTTGTTTTCCCAAAAGCATGTGGTTTTTGAACTCTTTGTTGCTGATTCCTCTGCTGCTGAAGGTAGTAGAAGCAGGTGCTGGCAGTGTGATTGTATTTGCCACAGACAAAGCATGATTTAGCCAGTTTGTCCCTTGAAAGATAAACATAATCCTTTCTTTTGAAAAGGTCTTTGAAGTTCCAAGGGTGAGCTTTGTTGTGCTCAAAAGTGGCTTCTTCCAATTTCTTTTGAACATGTGGAACTCTTTCTCCAGGAGCATGACATATGTCAAACACCTTCCTTTGAGGCTTGGGAACAGAGATGTTCATATACCTGAGGCGGTATCTCAGTTGTGTCTGCCATAAGAGCTTGGTTGTTGGCAGGCAGATCTTCATACTTGAAGCTCCAGTCAAAGTCAGAAGTTCCAACAGTTGCACAAGCTGCAGTTTGAACTGGAGGAGTAGCTTGTTGCTGTTGTTGTCTGGGTTGGGCTTGGTGAGCTTGTCTTGATTGAGGAGTAGCTGGATTGGCTCTTGGTACCTTGAATTCTCTAACAAAGTGACCCAGTTGGTTACAGTTGTAACATCTTAGTTTGCTTTTATCCAATCCAACTCTGGTGTTGGAGTTGTTGCTTGGAATGGGTCTTCTGGTTCTAGAGTAGAACCTTTTTGCTCTTATAGAGAGCATGGCATACGAGTGTTGTATGTACATTTCTTCTAAGTCATCCGGATGGAAGCATTCCAAATCATCCTTGATAAAGGACATGTTGCTTGAGTTTTCAGAAACAAAAGCAGCAGAGGTTGAGGTTTGAGGAGGAGCTTCTAGGTGAAATGGTGAGGTGTTTGTTTGAGAGGTTTGAGTTTGTGGATGGGTGAAAATGGGAGGATGGTAGTTGCTAGAACTAGGACCTGAGTGGTCAGAGTGGAGGGCAGAGGTGGTGGTGGATGTTGAGGCATTTTGATAGCTTGAGCTTCGTTCTTTTGCCTGAATCATCTCTAGCTCATAGGTTTTCAGCATACCGAAGAGCTAAGTCATTTGGAGAGTCTTCAGATTCTCAGTTCTTCTAATGGACACTGTGTAGAGTGTCCAGCAGCTAGGTAAAGACCTGATGAACTTTTTGAGAATATCTTCATTCTCTAGCTTCACCTTTGAGCACTGCAGCTCACCTACAAGATAAGTAAATCTGTTATATAAAACAGTTAGGGACTCAGCTTCCTTCCAGACGAAGTTTTTGTACTGCTGCTTCAGGATGTCCCTTCTGTTTTCTTTGACTTCCTCTGAGGCAGTAAACATCTTCTCAAGAGCCTCCCATAGCTCCTTAGCAGTTTTGTAACCTCTGAAGTTGTGAAAAACTTCATTGGTAAGCACATTTGAATGGCTCCCAAGGCTTTGAAGTCTACCTCCATTTTCTTGATGTCTTCATTAGAGTACTTGGAGGATTCTTTGGGAACCAGTGTACCTCCAAAATCAGCTGAGGCCACCATGGGTATGTATGGTCCATTTTTAATGGATTTCCACATCCCATATTCATGATAGCAGAATAAACTTTCCATCCTGTTCTTCCACATATCATAGTCTTCTCCAGACACCAGTCTTGGTGGTCTGGAGATGCTTCCAATGTCTTCAAATCCATTGTTTTGTGCCATTTTGATTTTTAGACAATGAGTGACTTTAACAAAGATATAGATAAGAATAGAACCAGAGAATGATTAAACAAATGTGAGTTTGTTTAATCTGTGAGCCAAAGCTCTGATACCACTTGTTGGATCGGTAAATACAAGATGGTTCTATTCCAGTTGAGATTGGCGGAAACAATCACAACTTAAGCAAAGTAAACAAGTAGACAAGAAGAATACTGATAAATGCAATTTGTATTAAGCTTCAAGTGTTACAAGATTACAGAGAAAACTCTTAAGCAAAAAGTACTTTTACAATGAATCTAAGTACTGGTTATATAGTAACTTAGAATCAAGACAGACCCTTGATTCTAAGGATCAGATTTAACACAGACCGTTGATCTTGTATTGAAGCTATTCTACATATACAGACAATAATAATAACTACAAAGGTTAACTTTATTCAAACGTCTTCTTTGTATCATTGCTTGAATACTCAAAAGGAGAGCATCGTTGTCTTTTATTGTCTTGTGCCAATGACATTCTTTCTGCGTGGAGTGTGTCAGTGTAACAACAGAAAGTTGTCAGTGGTATTTGTTGCTTTATCAAGAACAGTCATTTGCAACGTTTGATCTTCAGTGAAAAGGCTATCAGCTGCAACTTTGATCTTCAGTGGATAAGGCCTATCAGCTGCAACTTTGGTCAGCAGCAAATAAGGCCTATCAGCTGCAACTTTGGTCAGCAGTTGATAAGACTTATCAGCTGCAACTTTGGTCAGCAGCGGATAAAGCCTATCAGCTGCAACTTTGTCGATCCGCAGCAATCTTTGAGATCAACAGCATTTGTACTTAGAAATTTTGTAGCCATCAGTCTTTATTTCTACAGTTAATGCACATATGCATGCTACCATCTTTATTCTTTACAAATCGTACCGGAGCACCCCACTTAAAATGCTCGGTCTGATGAAACTCTTCTCTAGATTCTCTTCCTACTGATTCGTTAGTTCTCTCATTTCTAATGGAGCTAATCGATAGGGTGCTTTCACAACGGACTGGCTCCTGGCGTCACATCTATCTGAACTCGATATCCCGATCAGGTGGCATCCTAGGCAAGTTCGCAGGGAACACCTCCGGAAAATCGCACACCACGGGTACATCTTTCAACTCTGTAACTTTCTTTCTATCATTAATGACGTACGCCAAGTGAGCCTCATAAAAACTTTCAACTTTGATCATCAAGATGACGTTAGGCACTGTACATTCTTTTTCCCCATAACCGAACTTAGACTACCATAAGAAGCTTTGAGATGAATCGTCTTTCTTTTACATACTATATGGGCTTCGTTAGCGGCAAGCAAAACTATTCCCAATACCATAACAATTCCTCATCGGGCTATCAGAGACAACCTATCAGGAATTCCATGGCCCTCAATTCTTATCAAGCAATCATTTATCGCTTCTATCACATTCGTGTTTCTACCGGCAGTAGTTTCTATAAAAAAGTTTCACACTATTGTTCCACCACGACACTAATTAGTGTTGATAATTGCACTCGTTCTTTCTATCCAGCAATAGGTAATAGTAACCCCTTCCTTTCCATCCAGTATAAGTGGATCACAACTTCGGAAAGCTTGTAATCATTTCTGCAAAGACAGTTCAGCATCTAAGTTGCCATTATCAGTCTCACCAACAGCTCTATCACCGCTTCTTTCTCTGTGTTTCAGATTTCCTTTCATTTCCTTCCCGATTTCTTTCATAGCTTCAGGTAGGACTGGTGGCAAGGCGACTTCCAAGATTAAAGCAAGTTCTATAACTATAGTCACCCCAACTTCACGCTCCAAGGTCGGCCTTCCATCATACTATGCACTATGGTTGGTTATGTCGTGCCCTTTCTCATTCTTCCTGGCTCAGCAAGATTTAGATTCATTGCATGAGTGTTTATTTTCCTCTGCATATCGGTTGACCAGTGTTCTATCGCTATGACCCTTACGTCCTCACTCTGCTTTCCTCATTCGTTATTTCTTTATTCTTTGCTTTGCTTGCACTAGGCAAGACTCCTCTATATTAGATTGCACATGGCAAGACTCTTCTGAACATATCTATAAAGATAGCATAACCATACATTTACTCTCTCTCTCTCTCTCTCTTCTAGCCAGTAATATTTCTATCCCCCGAACAAGGAATACTCATGTCCTCATGATAGGTAATTATTTAGAACACCTTGAGTAATATAAATTACTAATTACAGAGACCGGTATAAAATTACTAATTTACTTTTACTTCTCGGGTTCTAAACATTCCCTGTCAGAGTAACGTTTGCATTCAAGTTCAGAGTTCCTTCATTAAGACATAATCTGTCTACTTTTCTATTTTAAGGCATTTAGTATCTATGTTCTAAGCTAGGACATGGACTACCTTTCTATTCTAAGGCCTTTACTATTTATAGTTTCTACCGTTCTCTATTACTAAGGCCTTACTGTTCTTCTTTCATAGCTTGGCTGCTCTGACTGACATCCCATTCCCTTGTTCCATTCTCATTTTAAGTTTAGACATTTTGGCGAATGTCCGAATCTCTCAAACTATGGTTCTGATACCAACTTGAAAGGACCCAAAACGGATACCTCTCATAGTTGGCAAACATTGCATAATCATAGCTCTTAAACTTTGAATTAAACATTAAACATTAATAGCGGAAGTCTTTACAAAATTCTGAAATAATTAAAACTTTAATTGTGTTAAACATAAACTTGATAAAGGGGATGTCAATCTTGCCAACAGCAGCCATCCAGCCATCCTCTTCCTAAGCCCGTGCGACTTCATATCTTTTTCTTTTCTTTGCTACCTGATGTGCATAATAAAATAGTCAGCTAACGCTGGTGAGTTCAAGTTTTCTTTAGCTTTATATAAAAATGATTTTCCCTTTGAAACGTTCTTTAAACATACATATTATATTATACACGTAATACAATACAATCTTTTTTTTCTTCCTCTAAATACATACGTATTAAAAACTTTCTTTCTTCTTTAAAAGACATACGTATTTACTTTGTGCTCTTTTATTTAAGTCATACATTAATGTCTATAATATGTTTTCATTCGTAAGCGTCTCTGTGTCTCAAAGGGACCGAGGCAGGTGTTGTTCCCTAAGGCTCAATGTTCAAAGGCCGACACCGCCCCTATTCTTACTTAGCGACCTTCGCCGCTAGAGTAACCGTCGTTACTCATCTTAACCGGTTGTACACCATCCTGGTTACAGTGTCCTGCTGAGCACTGTCCCGATTTTTCTTATGGTACGTCATGGTCTCGGTCCATGACGCAACATCGGCTTCGGGTAGCACTAGTCTCAAGGACTATACTACTACCTCAAGACTTGCTACTATGCTTAGGGTAGCACTAGACTCTAGGACTACGCTACTACCCCAAGTCTTTTCTTTTCTGGCTCTCATACTCTGACAGATTAGACAATGTATTTGACTTGTTCTTCTTCTCTTTGTTTATAAAACATATAGTTAAATAAACCATTCTTTCTTCTCTTTCTGCTTATAAAACATATAGTTAAATAAATTATTCTTTCTTCTCTTTCTGTTTATAAAACATATAGTTGAATAAACTGTTCTTTCTTATCTTTCTTTCTTGTAAATATTTGGTTTAACAACCGTTATCTTACTTATCTTTCTTTCTTACAAAACGTTCAGTTAAATAAACCGTTATCTTTCTTTTCTTTCTTTCTTACAAAACGTTCGGTTTAACAACCGTTATCTTTCTTATCTTTCTTTCTTACAAAACGTCCGGTTAAATAAACCGTTATCTTTCTTATCTTTTTTTCTTACAAAACGTTCGGTTTAACAACCGTTATCTCTCTTATCTTTCTTTTTTACAAAACGTTCAGTTAAATAAACCGTTATCTTTCTTATCTTTCTTTCTTACAAAACGTTCGATTTAACAACTGTTATCTTTCTTTCTTAAAAAATGTTTAAGTAATAAAATACATTTATTATAAACATCTAAATCTTGAGTATGCACACCACCCTAAAATAGGAAAATAGGGATTTTTGAACTCACCTGACTTTCTTAAGGGTTACTCACTCAGCAAGAATTCAATCTAGGTGGAGGATAAGAAATCTGTTCAAGAATCACGAACTAGATAAGTTAATACTAAGTTGTTTTGTCCGAAATCTATTTCGTTCGAAATGTCTCACTTCCCATAATTATTTTGTTTTAAAACATCATGTCCGAAAACTATTTCAGCCGAAATCTTTTTCCCGACCGAAAACTATTTCACTTGAAAACATTATTGTCCGAAAACTATTTCAATCGAAATCTTTTTCAATCGAAAACTATTTCATTCGTGACCATTTTGTCTGAAAACTTCTTGTGTCCGAAATACTTTTCGGATGGCCATAGTTTTCGGACCATTCATCACTTTTTCGGATGATTCAACCGTTCTTGGCCAAATTCTTCGTTTTGATCCAAAAATCACAACTTTTATATCCGAGATCTCTTAAAATCAACATATAATTCATACACAATCCGTTCCTAAAAATGTAAACTTTAAGTAAAGTTATTACCTTTTCAATCCCATTTTGCAAGTTTCTAGGTCCACATACGAGTAGCTCGAAACCATATCAAACGGTGTCCGATTAAGGCGATTTAGGTTTCTACGGAACCGTCTCACCGAGATCTACCAGATCCCCATTTAGCCACCGCCGGAAACCACCTCCTCCATCGCCGAAAATGTAAACAGCCGCTGGAAAAACCTTCCAGCGAACTGTTCTGTTTGGGACTATAAACATCTGACTTCTGGGCCTTTAAATTCAAAACTAACCATTTGATTTGATCATCTACATGTCGTGAAGCTTAAATCCAAATATGAAGACATTCTGACGGTCGGATCCTTGGGAAATTCAACTTTTCTGCAGCTAGGTCACCCAAAAAAGGGATTTTCCTTCTTCCCCCCTCTCTCTTATCTTAAATGGGTTTTCTTGTTAAAATGGGAGGAGGGCTACCTTTTAAGACTTCGGGCTTTTAGATTTTGTGTTTCAACCCTCTTTGGTCCCTCCTTGTTCTTTGCTTCTACGCTTTCCACCAAATATTTTGAAATAGAATACGAATCTCTCCTTTATTTGCATCTTTACTGAAAATGGGATGTCTCGTCAGATTAATCACATGTGATTATTTTATTAAAACTAAAACTAAATGATGATCGTTAAATTACCCATCATGAATTAGGACGAAAAAAAGACATGTCACATCAGTCATATCTGACCCTTTAAAGGGTATGGACGGATGTGACTAATGTCTATTTTCTATATGCTGATGACGTGGTTTTTCTAGGAGATTGGGCACACTCTAACGCATTGAATCTTTGCATAATTCTTAGATGTTTTTTTCTTATCTCCGGTCTCAAAATTAACCTGTCTAGAAGTTTCTTATTTGGTGTAGGTGTGGATGACAGTGAACTATAGTCTATGGCAGGTTCTCTTATATGAAAAGTCGGCTCGTTTCCATTTAAGCACATAGGGTTGCAAGTTGGGGCTAACATGAATCTCGTGAAACATTGGAAACCGGTTCTTGATGTATTTCAAAAATGTTTGTCTATCTGGAAGGCAAAACATTTATCTTATGGTGGTCGTGTAACCTTAGTTAAATATGTGCTTAACTCTTTTCCCATGTATTATTTCTCTTTGTATAGGGCCCCGGTGAGCATTATTAACAGCTTGGAGCGGATGAGGAGAGTGTTTTTTTGGGGCGGGAATCAAGACAAATCTAAAATCAGCTGGGTCACGTGGAAAAAAGTAATGTCTCCTAAGGAATCTAAAGGGCTAGGTCTTGGCTCTCTCAGAGACGCTAACCTTGCCATGCTTGCAAAATGGTAGTGGAGGTTTAAGGAAGAAAAACAGGGTATATGGAGGAACGTTATTTGATCTATCCACCACAACTCAAGGTCATGGAAACCCATTCCTACAAAATTGTCTATTTCGGGTCCTTGGAAGCAGATTATGTCTATATCGACTGACTTCACGGATCGTAATGTCAACCTTGATACGGCTATTAAAGGTGTTATCAAGAATGGCAAGTCAATACAGTTTTGGTTGGACTGTTGGGTTGACCCGGAGCCGCTTGCTACTAGGTTTCCCTCTTTGTTCTCTATTGAAGTTGATAAAACATGTTCGGTTGCGGATAGACTTACCACGGCTTGTATGGGGCAATATTGGCAATGGAATTGGACCTGCCCTCCAGGCTCAACGGCTGAATGTCTCAAGTTACATCGGATGATGTACTTCCTTCAATATGTTTTCCTATCAGTTGGGTCTGATGTCTGGGATTGGCCCCTTGACGATGTTGGGTTCTTTTCGGTAAAAGGAATAAAAACGATGATGTAGGATTTTGAGTACGGACCATCATCAGATGCTTTCTTCTGGAATAACTGGATCCCGAAGAAGGTTAGTATTTTAGCTTGGCGGGCCGGGTTGAACAGAATCCCAACTTTGTCTTATTTAGCCGCCAAGCATATTGCAGTGAACTCCACTCTTTGTTAGGTTTATGGTGATTATATGGAGACTACATACCATCTTTTCATCTCTTGCAGTTTGGCTCAATCCATCTGGCAGATTGTACCTCAATGGTGTAACATCTCGTATATTTTTGCCTTTACTACTAGAGATTTGTTGGATTTACACAAGTATGCACAGGTCTCTAAAAAGAAGGCAAAAGTGATCCACACTGTAATCTTGATGACGCTTTGGTGCATATGAAAGACTAGGAATGATCAAGTGTTCAACCAAAAACATTTCTCTCTTTCGCTAATCTAGTTGACGACTTAAAGATCCTGGGGTTTCTTTGGGTTCGGAACTGATCCAAGGCAACGTCCTTAACTCGGGACCAATGATCAAGTATTCAATCTAAAACCTATCTCTCTCGCTAATCTAGTTGACGACTTAAAGATCGTAGGGTTTCTTTGGGTTCGGAACAGATCCAAGGCAACGTCCTTAACTCGGGACCAATGGCGGTCGTTTCATTTTCATGTTTTGATGTGTAGTTGAATTATGATTTGTTTTTCTTGGTGGTTGTAATTTTTGGCATGTCATTGACTGTGCCGGTGTATATATATTTTGCTTAAAAAAAATGAATATCCCTGTCATTGTTTTCAAAAGAGTGTTATGAATACCGAATTTAGAGGAGCTGTAATTACCATATTTAATAGTGGATGTACAGTCAGTTTTATGAAAGTTGTACCAAGTTGGATGCATTTAATTGCATCTAATATATCAAATATCTATAATCTATACGTACTAATAAATAAAGGTTTTTGTAATAAAAAATTTCCCATCACTTATTAATTGCATAGGTTTTCATTAATTGTTTTTAATAACTTTATGTTTTTTTCATTTTTTTCTTTTATTAAATAATAATGATTTTTATAATTTTTTTTATTTAAAAAAATATAGGTTTGTTTATAAAAAAAATTTAGAAATTGAACATTTACTTCATTCTTTATATAAAAATATTTTTAAAAAGTAACTATATGACGTTTGCAAAATTTGTATTAAAAAACTATGTAATATGTCATAAATATTTAATATGTAAATATTTATTATTAAGTATATAACATTGCATTTATTCAACTCGTCTAATGTACGGGGTTTGTAACCTAGTAACATAATAAAAAAAATCTTTTGTGGCACGTGTCACTATCTGGTTACTCCTCACCCTTAGTACACTAAATAATATTATATGAATGTGTGAAAGATTTTGTCGAATACAATGGGCACAAATAATGAAAAGGGAAGAAACATGAATCACAGAGGAGGAGGACGAAGAAGTAAAAAATGTTGATTTGGTTATAAATTTTAGAGTTTTTAATCAAAACGACGTAGTTTTGAGGGATTTCGCATCTAAGCTTAGGTGTGTGACAACACCATATTCACTTTCCTCAAAATATATATACATAAAGATTTAAGAATTTTATGTATTGATACTTTTCACACGTATGTATTACACGGGTTGTAAGCTAGTATTTCTATATAAACATATTAAATCAATATTTTTATATTTTTATATTATCTCTTAAATATTTTATAAACAAGATAACAAAAAAAATCAAACCAATTATTATTCCTAGTGAAACTTCTTTTAAATATAAATAAATATTTTATTTTAATAAAATTGATACTTTAGAATAACTAGAAAATTTGATCGGCGCGTTGCGACGGGGTTGTACGGTGATATTAACGTGTTTAACTGCATAGATAAAGCTCACGCGATGCGGCGGGTTTGCGAAGCTCGTTACTGGCGTTGCGATGACGACAATAGCGTGACTAAGTACATAAAGAAACGTATAAAGTTGCCACGACTCGTTCTTTCGCGCGATGCGTCGTTACGTGTGTTGCGGCGGTGACAATAACGTTGACTAATTACATAAAAGAAACGTATGAAGTTGCCGTTGCACGGTTATATAGATCGAAAAATAGATAGATTGCGGCGCGGATATGAGGTGAAATTGAAACGACAAATTCGTTAAAAAAGTTAGTAACAAATTAAAATTTGAAAAAAGTAATTTTTATAAACGAATATAAAAAAAAGTTAGAAAAAAAAACGAAATTTGAGGGATAGAGTTGACAATAACGTGCTTAAGTATATAAAAAACATACGAATTTAATGCAAATCGGTTTTGGAGATGGAACCAAAGATAGAAAAAAAGTATTATGATTCGCACGTTACAGCCTAATAATTTAAAAAAATTTAATCAAAATTAAAGAAATAAGAAATCTAAAAAGAAAAAGAAGGAAAAAAGAAAAAAAAAACAAACAAGATAGAAACTAACTAGAAGGAAAAAGGAAAAAACTAACTAGATTTGATTTTATTGTGTCTATTGACACAACGGACGACGACGATGATGACGGTTGCAGGCCTCGTGGTGGAGGTGGGACGCCGGTGGCAACAGTTGTACTGGCGCCAATAGAAACTGGTAAGTGGCGACAGTGGAAGTGGGGACGGCGAAGGTCACAGAGGCGAAGGCGACAATTGTGATGGCGACGATGGTGGTAACGCCTCTAATGGCGGCAATGGTGGTAAAGCACGTATACACTTCCATAAATTCTAACTTATTTTTATTTATAATTTATTTTCAACCCAATATGACCCTAAGAAATATAAATAACCCATTTTGAAAACCTGAACTAAGTTACTGCTCCAGAAAACAACGAACGACTCATAACTTGGTCGAATGAATCTAGGATAATACATATAGTTGTTAGCCAAAATAAAAATAGTTACAGTTTAATGTATTGCAACACGGTGAAATGGAATTTCAATCAATTTAATATAATGAACAAATGAGAACAATTTTTACTCAACCTTAACCACAAATGTAAAAAAAAACATAGTTGGATGTACTTTTTTTTTTTGAACGGCAACACCTAAATATTGTAGGATAATTAAGTTTTTCCCGAGTCAACACGTAGAACATCCAGGGCAGCTCACCCTAGGAGGAACCCCCTAACTGGGTAAACCCCCTGACCTGGCCACACACCCTTTTTTGCTGTGACTCGGATTCGAATCTAAAACCTTCACTATAGAAAGTTTTGAGGCTAACATTCCAACAAATGGTCAACGGTAGTCGGATGTACTTGATAGTTGATATATGGCACTTCCCTTTATGATGTGATTTAAATTAGAAGGCAATAAAACGTTCCAAGATCCAACGACGAAAGTCTATTTTAACATTTTAATTTCATAAAAATTAACGGTGGATCCCAATGAATCTTTACTGTTCATTAATTAATATTTAATAATTAAAGATATTTGGATAACACTGATCTCAAAGATATTGTAGCCTTTAATTCTTATTACTTTTTAGCCTGTAGGTGATGATATTTATTTTTTTTTATAGGTAACTTTCATTTTTAAGTGGTAGTCACATCTCTAAATCGGAGATCCGTACCTCTCAACCTGACCACTACGTTGTCTGAACCGGGCCCGCGGGTTCAGAACGAGAGGCTTAGGCTATCACCGGGAAACCATGAAGCCTGCTGCCACTTGACAACAGTTGCGCCGCTACACGGGTCAAACCCCGCTAGCGTAACGCACTCCGGACTAAAACCCGGGTTGGCTCGGACTCGAACCTGCGTGGGTAGGTTGAGTCTTCATCGCCATAACCACTTGACCAAAGCCCAGTAGTTCTGTAGGTGAAGATATGGTATAAAATTTTGTTGGCGTTAAAATGCACATTCTTTTTTAAAACTATATATTTATTTAAAGGAACTACTAACAAGACACAGGATTTGCTAACAAGGCACGAAGCTATACGTATTTTATAGGCAAATACGAGGTGTATACGCGCTTCACAATTTCCAACGCCAGACAACATTGTACACCTTATCATTCCTAACTACTATACGCATCGTATAGTGCAATACGATGCGGTTTAGGGTACGAGGTAGCTTCTGTAACTAGTCAACCATCACATCATTATACGCCATGTATAGTGCTATACGTGGCGTATAGTGATGTGATGGTTGACTAGTTGCAGAAGCTACCTCGTACCCTAAACCTCATCGTATTACACTATACGAGACATATAGACCTATAGTGATGTGATGGTTGACTAGGTGCAGAAGCTACATCGTATCCTAAACTGTATCGTATTGGGCTATACGATACGTATAGTTCAAAAAAATTTCTATTTAACCATCGACTTTCTCATTTGAATGATACGTTCAAAAAATATTTCCATCGTAATAGCTCAAAAACTATAGCCATGTCTTGATGGTGGGATGGTAACTATGGTTTTCACGTATATTCTAACAAGTCACTGGCAAACAACCCGGAAAAGTTCTGGCATTCATGCTGGGTACGGGACATGGCCGGTAGATGTGAATCAGGAGGAGGTCTCGTCCGACGTTCATTCTAATCACCGGCTAAGGCTTCCAGATTTGAACGAGCCACTAAGCAATCCCGAGTTCGTATACGATGAACCCTCTTACCCTACACAACACGCTAAAGAGTTCGTATACGGTGAACCCTGACACAACCCACTAGCGATTTTCGTATACGGTGAAGTCTCTTACCCAACACAACACACTAACGAGTTCGTATACAGTGAACCCTGTTACTCGACACAACCGACTAACGAGTCCGGGTACGATGAACAAACCAAAGCTTTCGTTTTTGGAGACCTACAGAGAGGTGTTGTCGAGTTTCTTTCGACAATCACCTACACGGAGCCGCGCGGAGGAGGATGCTGACACCGATAGCGACGAGCATGAGCTGCCAGATGAGCCGGAGCAGATCTCCTTTCATATGTTCAGCCATGTTTACAGTTTGACGCTCCGTCAGTGGGCAGTCGCGACGTGCTTGTATTACCTGCCCGAGACTGTCACGCCACTTTACATCGAGGCTATAACAGAGGTGGATAGAGAGGATCTACTTGTTTTTTGGGGTCTTATTGCTGATGGCCCATGGTTGAGGACTAAGGGGAGGGTCTCGGCGATTAGAGACCCCCTCTACAGATATTTACACTGGCTTATTTCGACGTCTATTGCATCGCGTCGGAAATGCTAGGAGTGGTGCACAGAGAGACTTATTCTTTCTCTTTTGCTTGCTTACCGACAGGCGGTGCGCCCTAGCAACATGCTTAGCGCTGTACTTTGCGTCTGCCTTTCACATGCAGAAGTGCGGGGCTGTTGTATGGAAGTGTTTTCATAACTAGTATGACGCGTGTTCTTGCGTCGTGGCAGGATCACGTGCATGAGATGGCGAGCCCATCCCGCCTGTCTGATTAGACTGCCGCACGGCGAACGACATGCGCATCACGCGCAGATTCCCACGGCTCGGCCTTCAGTTTATAGGGGCTGACCGGGACCAGGTTTGGGTCCCGCAGCCGTTGCCGCAGATGCCGAACCAGCCGGCGCTGGATATATCGGTTCCACTACATGGGGTGGCGATGAAGGACACAGCCGTCCACAACCAGCCGCCCGCTCACGACCAACCGCCACAGCATCCTCGACATGTACGTCGATCAGTTAGGCTGGATAGGGCCACACAAGGCTTACTTGAGGGACTTGTTGCCGAATCACGACGAAAGGCTCGTCATAGCGACAAGATGGAGGACTTGATGATGTGGGCGGTTGATCGCCTCGTGGATCTGTCACGAGCCGCCGGCATCGAGCCACCACCACTACCACCGCCACGTCAGTATCCGGCCGACACCGGTCAGGATCAGTGTGGCGCGGGTCAGGATCAGGGCGGCGCCGGTCTGGATCAGGGCGGCGCCGGTCAGGGTCAGGCGTAGTTGTTTTTATTTTAGTCAGTTGTATTTTTTGTTATGTATGTACAAACATTTTGATGTAATATATGTAATGTTTTGGTTATTTGTATGGTTGTAATGTTTAGTTTGTTTGTTTGGTTGTAATGATAAATTATAAATGTAAAAACATAAACTTTATAAACAATGTTACAAAAAGATTACAAAAAGATAAATATTATTCAAAAAAAAATAAAAATAAATACTATATAAATTAAAAAAAGATAAATATTATACATATTAAAAAAAAATTCTATACGTGACGTATAGCACTATACGCCACATATAGGGTCTTTGTATCACACAATCTGCCGAGTTTGGAGCAAAAATTTTACTCATGACCCATACGTCGCATGTAGCACATTACGTCACGTATAGTCCCAGCCGCCAGACAAGGAATGATACGTGACATTCTGTGTTAGGAGACATAAACTCTATACGCCTCGTATTGCCCTCTACGAGACGTTTAGAGTTGCGTCGTGTCTAGATAGCAATATTTCGTGTCTAAATAGAATCAACCTTATTTAATCCCTGTTGCAAATTATCATCCTTTCTATTTTCTAATGTATTCCATTTGACGTTGTTAAATATATTTTTGAAATTAAGTTTTAAATGATGTGTAGATTTAAATTTTACTATCGACATTAAAATGCACTTTCTTGTCTAATACTCTTAATAATTTATAAATATACAACAAAAATCTTTTAGCCAAATGAAATAAAACTAAATACAAGGATTACAATTTGACGTTTGTCCAATTTCTTTTTTAATTTAATTTGTTATTTAATTACTCTGCCTGTTTAGACCGGGACACATCTACATAACTAGTCTGATTGAGTACTTTTAAAAGTCTCCATTTAAACCGGTCAGTTAGGCCATTGAAGGTAGTCCCACACCAACCCCCTCGGTATTGAAGGTTTCAAGTGGTACCGAAGGTGCGGGCGGTGTTCCCATTGGTGCCGTCATGCCACATCACCTCCCATCCCGCAACCTCAAGCCTCTCCATTCTGTGCCACACATCATTATCGCACTACCATTGACACAAATATACCGTTGCTCCCTCCCACACTACCACCTCTCTATCACCTCACTCTGTCGATTCACCCTGCCGAGACCACACCCATCCCTTTATGGTTTGAACCAGTTGAACATGTCTGATTTATAAACTTCTTAATAGTTTTTTCCTTCTAAAATCTTATTTACTGTCTGCTTTTCATATTTTGTTTATTTCAGACTTCATATTTTATTAAAGTTTCAAACATAGTTATATTATTTATTTTGAATTAGTTAATATATGTATATTTTTAATTTTTAATTACTTATTACATAATCTGATTTTTAAAACAAACCTGTCCAATAATCCTAATTGGTCCACTTATGTAAATATCAAATTTAAAACCGTTGGTCATTTGGTGTAATGTTAACTCTAATACTTCTCATAGTGGGGGTCTTGGGTTCGAATCCTGACCACAACAAAAAAATAGGTTTGTGGCCAGGTCAAGGGGGTTTACCCAGTTGGGAGGTTTCTCCTGGGGTGGGCTACCCTGGATTTTCTAGGTGTTGCCCTGGGCAAACCCAATTATCCTAGAATATCTAGGTGTTGCCTTAAAAAAAACCAAATTTTAAAAAAAAGGTCGTGCTATACGTACCCCTTTCAATGATTTTTACTTGTTGCACCCCCTCTAAGTTTTCAAATTAATATGATTCAAACCTTTTTATTTTTTTTTATGTTTTTTTACTTTTCTCTTTTCGTTAATTAGTTATTGTTGATTAAAAGTTATTTTTTTATGGTGATGTGTATAGCCTAACCCGTTTTTATTTTATAAAAAGCGCTTTTAAACTAAAAAAACAGTTTTATAATGATTATTTGAAAAGTGTAAAATGTGCGTGCGGGGGGGGGGGGGGGGGGGGGACACGACAAGTAAGAGGGGGGAGGGGTATACATTTTATTTTATAGAAAGTGTTTTTAAACTTAAAAACGTTTTAGAAATAATGATTTTTCGAATTGAGTAAAAAATGACAAGTTTAAAAGTTATTTTTTCATGGGGGTGCAACAAGTCCTGTTTTTATTTTATAAAAAGTGATTTTAAACTTAAAAAAATGTTTTATAAATAATGATTATTCGAATTGGGTAGAATGAGGAGGGTACGACAAGTATGAGTGGGGGTACCACAAGTAGGAGGGGGGAGGGATATACGTTTTATTTTATAGAAAATGTTTTTAAACTTAAAAGAACGCTTTTAAAAATAATGATTTTTCAAAAAATGAGTAAAATGACAAATTTAAAACTTATTTTTTAGTGAAGGGGTACGACAAGTAGGAGTGAGGATATGTATAGCCTTACCCAAAATAAAATACATATTAAATCATTCCGATCCGGGCCAAGCAGAAAAGGTCCTTTCATGATTGCACTGAAAATGAAAAATCGGAGCGCGCACGTTAGTCCATGATGGCGCACAACAAGTTCAGTATCCCACCCCCACTCCCACACCCACACCCACCCCCACCCCCCACATCTTAAAATCCTTGTTATGATCCTCTGTTTATATTCAAACACAACCCAAATCACATCTACACTTTTACACAATCTCTCTCTCTTTCTCCTCTCCCTCCTTTAATTAATGGAGTTATAAACTAAATTCAACTAGGAAGAAGAACCACCAATTACTTGCATGTGTATGTATATAAAGGTCTGATTTATCTAGCCTCTTCATTTAATACTCTGTTTTCTTTTAATCATTTTGATTTTCTGGTTTCTGTGATTTTGCAGTGTTCATTTATGTTCAATTTGTTGTAATTAATCTATAAACATGGATACTAGAGTGAAGACAAATTTAAAATCCATGAAAACTTCATTCAGAATCAGACATCCCAAGGTAACTAATTCAATAATTTTTCATTTCAATTTGGGATTTGATTACTAAAAGCAATTTCCACATGCTTTAAAAAAGTGGGTCACTTAAATCTTATCCACAACAGGTGTTTGATGAAATGCCTGAATGGCTTTCTTTTTTGCATTTTGATTCTTTTCTTGTTGGGGTTGATTGTGATGTTCTTTATTAACTTTATTTCTTTACAAATTTCAAAAAAAGGTTGGTTTGCAAGTGCAAATGGAGGCTGAGAAAACAAGCACAAGCACTAGCAGAAGAGGGTCAGTGAGAGAGAGGAAAATTGCATTGCAACAAGATGTATATTGCTGGCACCATTGACTTTTCATTTATTTTTGATGGGATTTGCTTGATAGGGTATTTAATTATTAAGATGTTATTTGAATTTTTTTTTTGTAATTTATTTCAGGTGGATAAGCTAAGGAAGAGACTTAGACATGAAGAGAATGTTCATAGAGCTTTAGAAAGGGCATTCACTAGACCTTTAGGAGCTCTTCCGCGCTTGCCTCCATATCTCCCTCCTTCTGTTAGTATTTTGATCACAAATCATAATATTATCCCTTATTTTAGGCGAGGCTATACAGACACCAGCCCCTGTTATTCAGACGCTAGATGCTATACTGGCGTATGAGTTGTGATTTTTTTTATAGGGCCATATGAGTTGTGTTTTTCTCTTATACGGTCCGTATGATAAAAAGATATATGAGCCGTATAGTTTTCTGGCTGACACAGAAGCGACTGATGTGATGGTGTACACCACTGACAGATGTTATACGACCGTATAGCCTTTTTCCGCCATCTATACGGCATGTATGATGCCGTCACCTGGTGTTTTGATGCCGTTACCTGGTGTATCTTTAGTAGGACCCTTGTTTTAAAATTTAAATTGTAATTTAAAATGTGGTGTATTAATTTTAATTATTAAAATTGGCAGACATTGGAGCTTCTAGCAGAAGTTGCTGTTTTGGAAGAAGAAGTTGTTAGACTTGAAGAACAAATGGTTCATTTTAGGCAAGGTCTATATCAAGAAGCAGTCTACATTTCATCCTCAAAAAGAGATCTTGAAACTTCTCTTGATTTTCAAGAACCAACAAATGGCAAAAACAAGGATTCCAAGTTATCACCTCAAATCGAGACCGATCCATCTACACCCATTGAAAATTCACCTATTGTTTCAGGTAGTTTTTAACATTCTCTATAGACAACTAATTAGTAAAAAAAAATTTAATTTTTATCCTTTTTTGATAATCTTGGTAGTGAAAGAGAATCAATCATCAAATGCCAGTAAGAACAAGCATCGTTCGCCAAATCCAAAATCTCAAACCGTTGATACATCAGTTAGAAGATCACTGGTTGATTCCAAGTCACCAGGGAAGCATTTAACTCCTAAAAAATTACAGGTGAATTTAGCTTAAGTAATTGGATTTATGTTTTAAAATTGGGTTTATATCAGTTTATTGCATAAGTTTATCACTTAAATTCCTGAAATAAACAGTTTGAAGGTAGAACAATGGAGGGTGCAAATGTAGATGGAAGAACGAATTTAATTCAAGAAAAAAGAATGCTATTATCAGTAGATGATGATCCAAACAAGATTTCTGAAAGTATTTTAAAATGTTTGATGAACATTTTTGTAAGAATGAGTTCAACAAGGAGTAAAAGTATGACAGAAATGCCACCTTCATTGACAACAAATGAAACCTTCAAAGAAACAGAATTTAAGGATCCTTATGACATCTGTTTTGTATTTGAGAAAAGAGACATCGGCGCATATAAAAATTTATATACTATTGAAGCAACCTCCATCAACAAAAACCGAACAACAAATTCTGTGTTTTTGATACAAAGATTAAAGTAAGTGTTAAATAATTTCAAATTCTTTACTTTTTCTTTTATCATTTTAACTAAGTTTTAATCTCAATTCTTGATTCTCAAGGCTCCTGCTTGGGAAACTTGCATCAGTCGATTTAACGAGTCTCACTCACCAAGAAAAGCTTGCTTTCTGGATCAACATTTATAATTCATGCATGATGAATGTAAGTGTTAAGTCTTTCATAATTGTTTAAAATTCTGAAAAAAAAATATTAATATAAGTTTATTTAAATGCTAATTATCAGGCATTTCTTGAACATGGAATACCAGAAAGTCCAGAGATGGTTGTTCAACTAATGCAAAAGGTAATTTAATTTCAAGCACATATATAAAGTTCAAATGTATAAATTAATTTTTATATATGATTATTTTCTTACTCCACAGGCAACAATAAATGTTGGAGGCCATTATTTAAACTCGATCAGCATCGAACATTTCATATTGAGACTCCCTTATCATTCAAAATATGTAAGTAAAATCAAAAACTAAAATTTAAAATCTTCCTTTTTGTGATCTGAATATTTTTCACCAAGAGTTAATATTTGTATAATTTCTTGATATATTTTATCAGACTTTTGCAAAGGGTGTAAAGAATGATGAGATAACTGCAAGAAGTGTATTCGGGTTGGAATTATCAGAACCATTAGTAACATTTGCTCTCTCCTGTGGAAGCTGGTCCTCCCCTGCTGTAAGTTGTAGATAAGGCTCATTAAACACATTCTTGATAGCATAGGCATTTATTGATAAAAGTTTCAATCTTTTTGTTAAATGGCTAATTTTATAATTTTCTCTTACCAAGTTTAGTCTGATTTTTGTATGCTTCGAGTAACTAACTTATTTTATGCCTGAAAAAACTGTCAAAAAAAATTTCATTTTTTTTTAAATTTTAGTTATTTTAAAAAATCAGATTTTCATACCTAGTAAGAAAAAAGGTCAACATGGTCAAAATCTGTCATCATTTTGACAGATTACCTTGAATCGAAAACTTGGAACATTGGTAACCTTTTTGCAATTAAGTTTTGTTAAATTTAAAGCAAATATCAAAGCTGATTCATACCCATGATCTAAAAAATTAAGGTGAGAATCTACACTGGATCTCAAGTTGAAAATGAGCTTGAAGTCGCGAAAAAAGATTATTTACAAGCTGCAATTGGGATTTCAACTACAAAGAAAATAGTGGCAGTTCCAAAACTATTGGATTGGTATATGCTTGATTTTGCTAAAGATATGGACTCATTGCTAGACTGGGTATGCCTTCAATTACCAAATGAAATTGGAAAAGAAGCAATGAAGTGCCTTGAGAGAAATAAAAGTGTACCACTTTCTCACTGTCTTCGCATAATCCCTTATGAGTTCCGTTTCAGGTACCTTCTGCACAAATAAAATCTTTTTTTACGGGTCGATGTTTAAAGATTCTTGAGTTTATAGATTTGTACAAAGATTGATTACACATAATGGAAGTAGATATATATAATCAATTCAACCCAATGTAAGTATTATCCCTAAAGTCAGTATTTTTATTTTTATTTTTTTAATTATTATGGATTTATGAGCTTGTTATTGTAGAGATTTGTTTCAAAACAAATTGAGTTTCATGTAGTGTGGGGATTTTATAGCAAGAAGGCATACATTGAATACATACAATGGGATTCAGTGTTATTCCCAGGTCCACTTTTGGCCTTGAAGTTACTTCGTTCTGCATAATCATCACCATCATTCATGTGTCTCTCTCTCTCTCTATATATATATATATATATATATATGTATAAAGGCAAAAAGAGAGAATAAAGGGAAAATAGAAGTGGTCCTTGGAGGACAATGACAATCCAAATTGAAGCAAAGAACAAAAAGTGATGTCTTCTTTTGATATTTTTAAAGCAGTGGGGCCATCTCTTATTGATCTTTCATATTCAAAAGTAAGTGATTCTGGAAAGAAGTAGGATGGGTGGTTCTTGATTCATGTTGACAAAAGGGTACACAATTAAAGAAAATGGTTGTACCAATGGACCATTTAACCTTTATAGCATGTTGTCATGCGTCATGTACTGGGGTCGAGGGCCAGCCATTCGGTGCTTATTAATATGGGTCATTGGTTTTGTCATGTCATGGACTCATCAAGGGAGTGGCCCCAACTCCCGACCATTGTGATGCGGGAAGTACAAGCACTTATGTTGTACACCTTTCCTTAATTGTTGAAACCCTCTTGAAATATATGTAGGAGTAGCCAATAAACCTAGCATAAGTAGATGCGATCTTCAAAACATTTACACGTTGCAATAAGCTGTTTTCTACCTCTTTCTTGATGGCGAAACCAAAATTTTCGAATGGGGTCACAACATATACATACACACATTCACTAAGTACTCTATCAGCCACAATTTTTTTTGAACAACAAACTCACAATCTAAATCTACTCCTAATATACATCACTTGTCTATAATGAGACTAGAACCCACAACTTCTTGGAAAAGGGAAATCAACCGCAATTGAAGGGGTCAATTTACGAGAAAGCAACCGCGTTACTTGTTACCATTTGTGAAAAGTGTACAAGACCTTAAAGACCACACATCTCCGAACAACCATTTGAACAATAGAGCGACGTCGGTTTATATATTGTCAAAACAAAGATAAAACCATCCAAACACGAACTAGAGGTAAGACCGAATCTAGGTAAGCTAATGTTTATCGATCGTTTGTAAGTGTAAAGTCTTAATTTATTATTTCTATTTACATGTAATTTTTAATTATGATACATAAGTTTTCTTTATTTTCTTTATAAAAGAAATAATTTAACCTTTCAAGTTTTAAATTAATCAAGTAGTACGATGGTCGTCCAAATGTCCAAGTGTCCAATATAATTCTTTCACTCTAGGATGTTCAAGCCCAAGCCCAAGAACATAATTACCCATAGGCCATAACAACATATTTTATGAAACATATAATTTTGTATCCATGAATGACCTAGTGGTGTGTTGTCCGGTAAAAATGATATTAGTTTAAATCTTTGATAATATAAAGTTAGATGGTATTTGAGTGTAAAAACTGTTTAAAAAAATTATGGTCGCTTATCAATATTGGTTATAGAACATTAATATTATTGCCTTTTAGATGTATACGAGTTTATAGATTATCAAATTTTAATTTTTTTAATAATTAACTTGTGAATGAATTTGCGGATAAACTCAACTGACTACAATAGAAACAACGATCAAAAGAATGTCAACTAACATTGAAGCTTTATTGAATTGAAAACGCAATGCTTACAAGAATTTGAGAATGAGAATTACAAGAATTGAAAATGAAGAACTAACTCATTGAAAGCTTCTGCCTAACATTTAACCTAATCACATGCTAACAGAAATTAACAAACTAAGTCTTAAACTTGACAGTAATAACCCTGAACTTTCAAAGATAATACAAACAGTCCCCGAAGTTTACAGGCATATATAATTAGCATCCAAACTTCATGACCAGTTGACTTATTGTACTGTTGACTTTCTCCTTTGACTTAAGATGACTTTTACACTATTATACAACAATCTCCACCTTAGTGTTAAAGTCAATCAGTCACCAACATTAATAGACATTCAAAATCATTAAAACAATGTTCAAACTTAGAACAAGGCAGAATTTTAGTCAACATATCAACAACATTATGCTTTGTATCCACATAACAACTTTAACTTCCTTAGATTGCAACACATCTCTAATGAAGGGAAGCTTGACATTAATGTGTTTAGACCTCTTATGGAAGACATGATGCTTGGACAACTGAATAGCTCCCATATTATCATAGTTTACAACTGCATCATCAACTACCACTCCCATATTATAGGATACAATTGGTAATCGTTACCTACTATGTTCTATAGTTTGTGACTTTCCCGTTCATAGAATATAGTGAACCGTGGATCTCATTACTTAAACAAGATATAATGTTTTTTTTAAAGAGTCATTATTTTAAGGAAATATTTTTCTTCGAAAATACTAAAACTCACTATGTTCTTTGTAGATAACTTCAAATTCAATCTTCTCTTATAATGCTCTCCGCTACATCTTTGAGAGGGATACTCTCAATGATGATAACTTTGTGGACTAGTTCCACGGCATAAGAACTGTTCTCAGGGTCGAGAAAAGGAATACGTTCTTAAGTGTCCCCTATCCGAACAACCTGCTACTAATTCCAAGGAAGAAATTGATGCCTGGAATAAGCATGTTGATGACTCATTTGATGTGTCAATGTTTATGCCAGAAACAATTGAACCGAAACTTAACGAAAACGTTAAACTGGTAATGCTTTTGAGACAATCAATCTGTTAAAGGAAAAGTTCCAGAAACAGATAAGGATTGAACGTATGAGATACATGAATATCCTTTCATCTTGCAAGCTGGAAGAAGGTGGCAGTCGTAGACGACATTTTCAGAAAATGGTTGGCTATATGTATCAACTAAAGAAATTGGATTTTGACATGGGACATGGCATGCTTGTGGATCTGATCCTACGCTCTCTCCCTGACTCATATGATAGCTTCATCAAGAACTATCTATTGAGTGATATGGAATGTTCTCTAACCGAACTGCATTCAATACTAAAAGGTGTAGAGATGACTATTCCAAATCCAAATCAATTCACTATGCTGATAATTGAAAGGGAGAAGAACGAGTTCAATGCTTTTGGCAAGGGTAAGGCAAAAGATAAAAAGCAAAGTTGTTGCTGAAATACCGTTTGCCGATGATTCTCATAACAACGTCAAATGTTTTCGTTGTGGTGACTTTGGTTACTGGATGAGGAATTTCCCCGTATACCCGTTAGAGCTGGTGGAGTACACTGCTCTTGTAGCAGAAATTCCAGGAACATAAAAACGTATCATTTTATTCGAGTACATGTGAATATGGTATTCATACTAACACTGTGCAATAGTTGTTGCAGAATCTGAGGAGAATGATGAACTGAAACAATGGAAATTTTTAAGATCACGTCGCAGTGAAATTTACATTCTTTAAATTTTGCCTAGTTTGAAACATTAGATGTTTTGAACAATTTTCAGTTTTTGGATTGTGTTTGAAAATATTTGTTACCAAACATCAGTTTTTTACATAATTGTTACTTAAAGAAAAGCTACTTTGTAACAAGCTTCAAGGTCATGTGAGACATGAGATTACTCAAAAGCGTTTCAAGTAATTAATGAAGTATAACCAGCAAAGACAAGAAGAGAAATATATGATTAGATCAAAAGTTTCTTAAAAGGAAAGTAAAGTGTTACTTCCAAATTGCTAAAAGACATTGACACAAAACTCCATGATAATTCTAAACTCCTTTATCAATAAGAAAGGATTGCACACATAGAGATGTGATGATCCTTAGCAAGTGTTGCTACCTTAGTTGAAGGAACTTTGCCATCTATGAGAAATATGGTATTTCTCAAGTGATGTCCAACGGTTTGAGGAAGCTGGACACAAACTAGAAATGTTCTATTAACATAGAATCCCTTTGGCAAAATGTAACATCCCAAAAATAAGATAACGATTAAAATAACGGGTTAGACGTGAGACGAAAGAAATAAATGAACGAGGCGTGTCGGGCCGGGCCAGATGGACCGGCGAACTTGAGGGGAGGAGTCCCTTCCCTATAAATAGCCTAACACACTCCACATTTCTCTCATTTGCAAGTCTAGAGAGAGAAACCATAGAGAGAAAGTTGGCGGATCGACCCGAGATTGAAGAAGTGCGTTGCTCCATAGCTCGTGAGAAGAACCTCCGAATCAGAAGCGTGATACAGGTAACGATCCAACCTAGATCTGAGTTTTTGTACGTTTTTGGGTTTTTTGGGTTTTGGATGAAAATGTGACGTTTTTACGGATGAAACTGGAAGAAAAAATTAGATTTGAGTTCCTTAATGAAAAGAAAATGTTTTGAATGTAAACAAGTTCGGGATCTTGACCTGATCAGACCCGAATGCGAAAGTTAGGGTTTTTGCGGAGAAACATAACCTGCTTACTTATCAAGTACGTATGAAGAGAATCCTGTGTACTTATTAAGTACGCATGAAGAGGATCCTGCGTACTTATCAAGTACGCATGAAGCAAAGTTGCGCACTTATTAAGTACGCAAGAGCAAGGCCCTGCGCACTTGCTAAGTGCGCAGGCATCAGGCTGGTTAAGTAAAGTCAGTATGTTTAGAAGGTTAAACCGTTAGAGTCGTGATTTGGTCTGATGTGTATTTAACTAATCAATTCAGATCGGAAGTGACGTTGTGGGACCTTTGTTTAGGACAACCCAGATTAGCTTGTTAGGTGAGTTCTAGAAGCCCTTCTTTAAATATTTTAATTAAATGTTTTTGGGCTAGTGTGCATACATACGAAATGATGTTTTGAAATGAGGTTTACGGAATGATGTTTACAAAATGATGTTCACGGGATGATGTTTATGAAATGTTTTGCCAAATGAAGTTTACGAAAGGTTTACGAAAGAGATGATGTTTTTTTTAATAAAACATACTAATGCTGTAACTAAAATGAGGTAAATGTTTTATAAAAGTCACGAATGAACGAATCTGCCACGAGTTCCTATGGGAGCTAAGGTATGTATGTATGTATTGGCCTCACCCTTACGGGGGGCCTTTGTGGCTGGCTAACGGTTGTACAACTGGTTGATGATGGGGTGACGACGGTCACCCATGGGATTACCGGGATCCCAATGGAAGGTACTATTCTTTGCGGGGAAATCGTGCCTAAGTTATGTTCTGTCCACCTAGAGGTAACGAGCCTTAGGAGACATATGTTTGGTCTACCTAGAGGTAACGAGCCTTAGGAGACATATGTTTGGTCTACCTAGAGGTAACGAGCCTTAGGAGAAAAATGTTTGGTCCACCGAGAGGTAACGAGCCTTAGGGGACCTGGGTGACGGATGACTTAGAGGTAACGAGCCTTAAGTTCATCCGTTGGTATGCGATGTATGGGATTGACGGTTACGAGAAGGCGCATATTCGATTCATGTTGACTTATGTTATGATGTTATGTTACGATGTTATGATGATGTTAAGTTATTGCATGTTTTACGTACGCTTTTGTTAAACAAATGTATGTTATGTTTTTTGCAAAATGTTTATGTTAAGGTTTTATGTAAAGCTAGAACTCACCAGCGTAGCTGACTTTTTAGTATGCACATTCAGGTTAAGGGCAGGTTATGGTGATGGACAGTGATGCTTGGCAAGCGAGAAGAGTTACCCGGATGATATGAAGACTGGCATCCCGTTATGAGTTGTTTATGTTATGTTTATTTATTTGACAATGTTACGCCTCCGCATGTTTGAACAAGTTTTAATTATGATGAATGAATGATTCCGCTGCGTTATTTGATGTTCAAGTTTAATAACTGCCTGTGAATGAGTAGACCCAACAAGTGAGGCCTCATGGGTTTGGGGCCTTACAAGTTGGTATCAGAGCAATAGTTTGAGAGATTCGGACACTCCCAGTGTCTGAACTTAAACTGTGAATGGGACCGAAAGCGGATGCTAGTACGGGTAACTCGAGCCACAGCATCAGGTATGAAGGTAGTATATATTTACATGTATAGTATGCCTTAGAAAGGGTTAGGTAAGGACTTTTGTTCTAATGTAATCACAAAGGTGGTCAAATAGAAATCGAAAGGTAGTGTAATGGTTAATTGCAGATAGCCAGTGTATATTAACATCTTACAGTGCTTGTTGAATTTTATTTGTTAACTAGCGTGATGACATTGGATTCCTTTTCTTATAGAACGAAATGGCGGGACGAAAGAGCGGAAGGCGTGGTGGGGGCCGTACTGGCGGTCGTACCGGTGGTCCCGGCACGCCAAGAGTACAGTGAAGAAGGAAGTGTTCACACTGAGCCAGAAGTTAGTATGCACGGGACTGAGCCGACTCATGTCGAAGAACACCAATTCACTTTTGAACTAGAAGTGAGGGCGGCTCTGGCACCCGAGTTCAGTGAGTTGATGAAGGTTTCCTTTCCAGGACTGTTGGCAGAAGCGTTAAAGAAGGCTAGTGAGACTGGTGGGTCTAACACGGCGGTTGGTACCCCGAACACTGAGGCAATCAACGCACCGCTTAACCGTGGTTGCGACTATAAGTCCTTCAAGGCATGTGATCCACCGGTTCTCATTAGAAAGAAAGACGCGATGGCTATGTTTGATTGGGTGATCCGTATGGAAGCTGCCATTCGTCTGAGCGAGTGTCGAGCGGATCAAGTTGTGAAGTTTTTTGCTAACTCCTTGAGGGAGGAAGCATCCCATTGGTGGGAAGGTGTACGTCAAGCCAAAGGGGACGAGACTGTGGATGCGATGATGTGGACCGATTTGAAAACTTTGGTGATCAAGAATTTCTGTCCAAGGAATGAGATCGAAAAGGTAGAAAGGGAATTTATGGGGATTAAGGCCGGGATCATGACGCACCGGCAGTACACCACACGGTTCAATGAACTGGCACGTCTGGTGCCACATCTTGTCATGAATGAGGAAAGAAAGATTGCCTGCTACATTAAAGGGCTGCCGGACCAGGTCCGCACCTATGTTAAAGCAAACGCCCCTACTACCTACGATTCGGTAGTAGAACTGAGCGGAGTGGTATTTGATGATCTGGCGCTGAATGTCGTTGCCATTGAAGAGCCCAAGAAGAAGCTGAGTTTTCCCGCTAAGCGATCGGGTGGGAAGTTGTTTGGGGCTTGGGACAAACAAGCCAGGGTAGGCGAGACGGCAGTTTGTGGAAAATGTGGGGTAAGACATACGGGTGAATGTCGGCTAGGGACAAATCTGTGCTACAAATGTGGCAAGACTGGGCACTACTCCCGTGAATGCAAACAAGGCATTAAATGTTATAATTGTGGTGAAAGCGGTCATATGAGCCGGGAATGCACCAAGCCCAGAATGGGTGAAGCCGGGAAAGGGAAAGGCCCTGAGAACAAATAAGAGAGGCCCCGAGCAAAGACTCGTGTGTACGCACTGACGCAAGAACAAGCCAGGGCAGACCCCGATGTGGCGTCAGGTACGTACATCCTGGAGAACACTTTTGTTTATGTGTTATTTGATTCAGGTGACGGTAAGAGTTTTATATCTGCGACTTTTTGTAAACGAGTGAAGTACACTGTGAGTAAGTTAGAAAGGGCCTTTAGCGTAGAAACCGCTAAGGGTAGGACCGCGAGAGTGACCGATGTAGTTAACAACTCCATGATAAAAATAGAAGGTCATAGGTTCCCCGTCAGGTTGTTTGTTATGGTTTTGGGTGGGTTCGATGTCGTGTTAGGTATGGATTGGCTAACTGCCAATGAAGCACAAATTATATGCAAACGAAAGATAATCCGACTCAAAGCTCCAAATGGTAGCAAAGTCGAGGTTTTTAGAGATCGTGACGCCCCGATGCCTAACGTCATCTCAATGATCAAGGCAGCGGATTACCTGAGGCGTGGATGCGAGGCTTATCTGGTGTACGTGATTGATAAGTGTAAGGAAGTGAAGGAACTAGACGATGTGCCCGTGGTACGCAAGTACCCGGAGGTGTTTCCAGAGGATTTTCCTGGGATACCACCCGACAGAGAGATTGAGTTCCGAATCGACTTAGTACCAGATGCCCAGCCCGTGGCTAAGGCTCCATATCGACTAGCACCAGTGGAAATGAAAGAACTTATGGCCCAATTAGACGAACTACTTGAGAAAGGATTTATACAACCGAGCATCTCGCCTTGGGGTGCTCCGGTGTTGTTTGTGAAGAAGAAGGATGGTTCGATGAGAATGTGTATTGATTATCGCGAGTTGAACAAACGAACGGTGAAGAACATGTACCATTTACCAAGGATCGACGACCTGTTCAATCAATTGCAAGGCGCAAGTTGGTTCTCAAAAATCGACCTTAGATCCGGGTACTAGCAGTTGAAGGTGAGGGAAGAAGACATACCGAAAACCGCATTTCGCACGCGTTATGGACATTTCGAGTTCCGTGTAATGTCTTTTGGATTGACGAACGCCCCCGCAGCGTTCATGGATTTGATGAATAGGGTTTGTCGACCAGTGCTGGACCGATCGGTAATTGTGTTCATCGATGATGTCCTCATCTACTCCAAGAATGAGGGTGATCACGCATGTCACTTAAAGGAGGTATTAGAAGCTTTGAAGAAGGAGAAGTTGTATGCTAAGTTCTCCAAATGTGCGTTCTGGCTTAGGGAAGTCCAATTCCTAGGTCACGTCATTAACCCGAACGAAATTATGGTTGACCTAGCAAAGATAATGACGGTAAGGGAATGGAATATTCCTAAGACACCAACTGAAATCCGCAATTTCTTAGGATTGGCAGGCTACTATCGGAGATTCATCCAGGATTTCTCAAAAATAGCTTCGCCATTGACAAAGTTGACTCGGAAGGAGGATGAGGCGTTTAGGGAATTGAAGGAGAAGCTAACCAAAGCTCCAGTCTTGGCCCTTCCCGAGGGCAATGAAAACTTAGTTGTATACTCTGACGCTTCGGGTCAGGTATTGGGATGCATGTTGATGCAAATCACGGAAGTTGAAGATTCACGAAGCTAATTATCCGACTCATGATTTGGAACTTGCTGCTGTCATCTTTGCATTGAAAATCTGGATGCACTACCTCTACGGGGTGAAGTTTACTATCTACTCCGACCACAAAAGTTTGAAGTACTTCTTCGAACAAAGAGAGCTTAATATGAGGCAGAGACGATGGTTGGAACTCCTGAAATATTATGACTGTGAAATCATGTACCATCCTGGAAAGGAAAACGTTGTGGCTAATGCTCTAAGATGAAAGGATGTGCCTGCTCCTATTAGAGTGAAAGCTTGCCAGTTGGTGGTAACATCAGATGTGATGAGGGAATGAAAGAGCTCAAGATGAAGCACTTAAGGAAGAAAACATGAAGAAGGAAAGAATGGTTGGCCAACATGACAAGTTGGAATATAACACCCTTGGTGTTAGGACGCGTTTTGGATGGGTATGGATACCTATGGGTGGCGAGCTTAGAACCAAAATCTTGGATGAGGGTCATAAGTATCGATACTCTATCCATCCTGGTACCAATAAAATGTACCAAGATCTGAGGAAGGAATACTGGTGGCCTTGAATGAAACATGAGGTGACAAAGTATGTAAGAAAGTGCTTGACTTGCTCACAAGTAAAGGCCGAGCACCAGAAACCATATGGAAAGATTCAACCACTTGATATACCGGAATGGAAGTGGGAACACATTACCATGGACTTCATAACCAAGCTACCTCGCACAGCTAAAGGTCATGACACCATTTGGGTAATTGTGGACCGATTAACGAAGAGTGCTCATTTTCTACCTATTCGCGAGACGTTCTCGTCGAAAAGGTTAACAGAAGTATTTATTAATGAAGTAGTAGCACGGCATGGGATGCCTTTGACGATCGTATCTGACCGGGACACACGATTCACATCGAGGTTCTGGAAAAGATTTCACGAGGCGATGGACACGAGGCTTAATATCAGGACGGCATACCGCCCACAGACGGATGGTCAGTCCGAAAGGACCATTCAGACATCGGAGGATATGCTTCGTGCTTGTATTATCGATTTTGGCGGCAGTTGGGACAGTCATCTGTCGTTAGCCGAATTCTCCTACAACAATAGTCATCACACGACTATAGGCATGCCGCCTTACGAAATGTTGTATGGGAGAAGATGCAGGACCCCGGTTTATTGGGGTGAGATTGGACAAATGGAATTAGGGATTCTTGAAGTAGTAAGAGAAACGTCAGAAAGGTTTGATCAAATCAAAGCACGAATGAAGGCCGCACAAGATAGTCAGAAATCCTATGCGGATAAACGACGAAGGCCTATCGAGTTTGATGTTGGGGACAGAGTAATGTTGAAAGTGTCACCCTGGAAGGGAATCATACGATTCAGGAAGAGAGGAAAGTTAAGTCCGAGGTTTGTCGGACCATTCAGGATAATGGCACGAGTTGGTGAAGTCGCTTATCGGCTAGAGCTGCCTGATGAGTTAAGTGGGATTCATCGTACCTTCCATGTATCACACTTGCGAAAGTTTTTGGCAGATGAATCGGCTCACGTACCACTTACTGACATCGAGGTCGACAACAGCCTTAACTAGATCGAAGAACCCGTGGCCGTCTTAGATAGAAAGGAGAAACGTTTGTGTAATAAGACTATTCGATTGGTTAAAGTCCAACGGAAGCATCGAAAGGGATCGAAATCTACTTGGGAAACGGAGAAGGAAATGAGGGAGTCGTACCCTCATCTATTTAACTTATGATAGGTTTCGGGGACGAAACCTATTGTAAGGGGGTAGACTTGTAACATCCCAAAAATAAGACGACAATTAAAATAACGGGTTGGACGTGAGACGAAAGGAATAAATGAACGAGGCGTGTCGGGCCGGGCCAGATGGACCGGCGAACTTGAGGGGAGGAGTCCCTTCCCTATAAATAGCCTAACACACTCCACATTTCTCTCATTTGCAAGTTCTAGAGAGAGAAACTGTAGAGAGAGAAAGTTGGCGGATTGACCCGAGATTGAAGAAGTGCGTTGCTCCATAGCTCGTGAGAAGAACCTCTGAATCAGAAGCTCGATACAGGTAACGATCCAACCTACATCTGAGTTTTTGTTCGTTTTTAGGTTTTTCGGGTTTTGGACGAAAATGTGACGTTTTTACGGATGAAACTGGAAGAAAAACATAGATTTGAGTTCCTTAATGAAAAGCAAACGTTTTGAATATAAACAAGTTTGGGATCTTGACTTGATCAGACACGAATGCGAAAGTTAGGGTTTTTGCGGAGAAACAGACCCTGCGTACTTATCAAGTACGCATGAAGAGGATCCTGCGTACTTATCAAGTACGCATGAAGCAAAGTTGCGCACTTATTAAGTACGCAAGAGCAAGGCCCTGCGCACTTGCTAAGTGCACAGGCATCAGGCTGGTTAAGTAAAGTCAGTATGTTTAGAAGGTTAAACCGTTAGAGTCGGGATTTGGTTTGATGTGTATTTAACTAATCAATTCAGACCGGAAGTGACGTTGTGGGACCTTTGTTTAGGACAACCCAGATTAGCTTGTCAGGTGAGTTCTAGAAGCCCTTCTTTAAATGTTTTAATTAAACGTTTTTGGGCTGGTGTGCATACATACGGAATGGTGTTTTGAAATGAGGTTTACGAAACGAGGTTTACGTAATGATGTTTACAAAATGATGTTCACGGGATGATGTTTATGAAATGTTTTGCCAAATGAAGTTTACGAAAGAGATGATGTTTTGTTTAATAAAATGTACTAATGCTGTAACTAAAATGAGGTAAATGTTTTATAAAAGTCACGAATGAACGAATCTGCCACGAGTTCCTACGGGAGCTAGGGTATGTATGTATGTATTGGCCTCACCTTTACGGGGGGCCTTTGTGGCTGGCTAACGGTTGTACAACTGGTTGATGATGGGGTGACGACGGTCACCCATGGGATTACCGGGATTCCAATGGAAGGTACTATTCCTTGCGGGGAAATAGTGCCTAAGTTATGTTCTGTCCACCTAGAGGTAACGAGCCTTAGGAGACATATGTTTGGTCTACCTAGAGGTAACGAGCCTTAGGAGACATATGTTTGGTCTACCTAGAGGTAACGAGCCATAGGAGACATGCTTGGTCCACCAAGAGGTAACGAGCCTTAGGGGACCTGGGTGACGGATGACTTAGAGGTAACGAGCCTTAAGTTCATCCGTTGGTATGCGATGTATGGGATTGACGGTTACGAGAAGGCGCAGATTCGATTCATGTTGACTTATGTTATGATGTTATGTTACGATGTTATGATGATGTTAAGTTATTGCATGTTTTACGTACGCTTTTGTTAAACAAATGTATGTTATGTTTTTGGCAAAATGTTTATGTTAATTTTTTATGTAAAGCTAGAACTCACCAGCATAGCTGACTTTTTAGTATGCACATTCAGGTTAAGGGCAGGTTATGGTGATGGACGGTGATGCTTGGCAAGCGAGAAGAGTTACCCGGATGATATGAAGACTGGCATCCCGTTATGAGTTGTTTATGTTATGTTTATGTATTTGACAATGTTACGCTTCCGCATGTTTGAACAAGTTTTAATTATGATGAATGAATGATTCCGCTGCGTTATTTGATGTTCAAGTTTAATAACTGTTTGTGAATGTGTAAACCCAACAAGTGAGGTCTTCGGGTTTGGGTCCTTACACAAAAGAAATTTAGAATTATTGTCAAATTAAGAGTTATTTGATATACACTTACCAAAACAACAAACGTTCACGTTTGGAAACGTGAATTAAGATCCAAGACATCTCTTTAGTTTATGAAACTAATAGACAATCTATATAACATAAAAGGTTAAAATATTATAACGAGTTTAGAACTCGACTGTTATGCCCTAGCAAATTGTCTGCTAAGACCTACAGTTTCGGAAACATGAATACCTTTAAAATAGTTAAAGAAGTTACCTGATGAGATCAGTAAACATCTTAAAGCTATGATATCATGAGATGATCAGAATGCATTATGAATACATGCTTAAATGTAAGGCCTCAAACCGGACACCCTACAGTTGGTTTTCATCACTGGGTATCCTCTTTTAAAGAACTCATTTTATTAAATCAAAACTACAGCGGAAGTCTTTCTTGAATACTTATTACACGTTAAAGTCATCATCATTATTAACTTTACCTCATGAATGCCTGCACACCAATCCGAGTAGCACCGCTCCCAAGCCAAGATACGTTGACCCCAAAGCTCACCTACAACACAAGCTAACGTATACACAAAGTCAGCTACGTTGAGTGAGTTCTAATAGTTTAATTTAAATAAAAACCAACTCGTCACAAAAGTATTTATTTTCACTCCAGACCCTCCGGTCCTTATAAAATAGTTTTACAAATTATCATCATATAGATAAACCCCTGTTATCTTATGATATCCCAAAAGATTCACCACCCAAGACTCATCTTGCCATTTGACTCAGTAAGTCTCCCCGACATGGATCGAGCTTACTACTCTGGTAACTCAAAATTTACTACACATATTAACCAAACACTGGTTATCTCAACCAACCTCTAGACACCGACTTAACCAACCCTAACCAAGACTCTCACCAACCAACTGACACAACAGTTGTAACATAATGTCCCCATCCCGACACAACGGTCAATCAGGCACTAAACACCACATTAATATCATCTACTCACCACATTGATATCATCTCATACGCAATTATTATAACTCATCACTTGCATGCAATTTAACACACACACACACACACACACACACACACACACACATATATATATATATATATATATATATATATATATATATATATATATATATATATATATATATATATATATATATGCATACAAACACATACCTCATCACTGCACCCTCGTCAGGGCGTTCGACACACCTCAAGCTCATCACTGTCCTGTTGGACATTGTCACCATTGGTGACCTCCCGAAGGACTTAGTCCTCCACAATCCCGTTTGCCGTGTCACAAAGACAACGATACAAACACACTCGTTTGCCATGCCACAAGGACAACGATGCAAACACAAACACATACCACATAATACACTTTGTCATATATTATTTATATGCCTAGTTACTAGGCCTACACCATATACACATTCCCAGGATAATATATATCCTACACAAACTCATGAGCGTCTAGCTCACATCCTGACTTACTCCGACTAACTCATAACATATAACAGTAGACTAGCATTTACACGACCCGTTAGCTAAGCATGCACCTTACTCACTCGAGATAACATATTCTCTTTTTACCCATAATCCGTTTATCTTATATCCCGACTCTCCCTGACTAACTCATAACACGACACACGTCATTAACTGTGACACCCGACATTTCCAAGTCAATATTCGTACACAACATAAATGCGTTTACATTTTCAAGATTCCTAATTGACTTAGCTGCATGAATTAGGTGAAGTCTAGTAATAGCCATACATTGATCCATTTCATACTTTGGTAATTTTAGGAATTACCAGTTCACGTATACGTATAACCCGACTAATACGAACGTTAGAGATTAATCCAAATATCTAGAAAAATGTCCAAAGATCCATAATACATGAAATATATGTTTATATATTCAAATATATAATTAAAAGTCCACATTTCATAAAACGATTCGTAACGACGTAAATCGAAGGTTTCACCGCCTACCGACGACCCTAAACGTAACTACGCGTTATAAAGCATATCTATAACCCATACAATACATGAATTAAGTGTTTTTCATTAAACTAGTCATAAACTAGTTAACTATAATTTAAAATGTCATTAAAGAACCTAAAACCGAGTTAAATCACCGTTTCGAACCTTAATCGAGATTAATACGCGTAATGACCTAAATATCTACACTAATTAATCATCTAATCACCAAACTACCCCAAACCCACCCCCCATTGACCTTTTGGCAGGAATCTTCTTGTGAGGCCCCCCTCACACCCTAAAAAATCTTCTATCATGAATTCTATGCTTCACACCTTACTTCCTTTGCTTATAAGTTTCCCCATCCTTTCACTTCCTTCACTTCACCACTCAAAGATCACCTCAAAATCACTCCACTCTCTCTCTCTCTTTCTCCTTTGGATGGCACACACTAGCACACATACTTCTCTACTTTTGTTCAAACATTCAACCAAGATTCAAGAAGATTCAAGTGTTTCAAGGTGATTCATGCAAAGAACCCAAGCTTGGACCTTCCTTCTAAATCCTTCTTTCTTACTTGTTGTGAGTTTTCTACAATATATATCTTCATCCTCTTCATTTTACTAAAAACTCAAGTAGTGGTCATGTGTAAAAACTTCATCCAAAAGAATAACACTCAAAAACTAGCTTAAAGCATGATTTACATCTTTTAAACAAAAGGTTCTTTTAAAACTCAAGATCAAGCTTTATGAACCTGTTAAACATCTTAAACAAGAACTAAAATATACTAAAGACATGTTTTTATATAAAAAGATGGTTAAGAGTATTTTTAGTTGGTGTATACATGTAAAAATCATGCATATATGACTTTTAAAAACAAGTCTTTAAGTTTTAGCTTGTTGGAACTTGGACTTAAAACTCATGGATCTAGTGGTTGGAATGAACAAATCTGGACTATGGACTTTAGAACATGTCA
This sequence comes from Smallanthus sonchifolius, assembly GCA_023525975.1. Lineage (NCBI taxonomy): Eukaryota > Viridiplantae > Streptophyta > Magnoliopsida > Asterales > Asteraceae > Smallanthus > Smallanthus sonchifolius. The sequence continues at coordinate 21,394,575 of CM042033.1, forward strand.
TATCTAACTTAAAAATCAACCATTTGGTAAACAAGAGTCAAAACAAGTACAAAATTGGAATAGTTGTTGAAATTGAGTGTTATAGAACCAAAACAGTGAGCTGGCAGAATTTTAAACCAACTTTACCAGGCCATAACTCGGTCCATGCTCACCCTAACTTGTCTAATTGTTGGTCTAAAATCAAGTATAAAGAGTCAATAATCCAACCCAAGTGGTTTCACAAAATTTTGTTGAGTTTTGATGCCCCAAAATGGCCCTACGAGAAAAGGTATCAAGGCTGTCACTTTCGGCAGAAATTTCGTGTCACTTATGAAGGTCATAACTTGGTCATGACAAGTCCAAATAAGTTGATTCCACTTCCTAAAGTCATTATTTTAAGTATAAAATAAAAGTAGTATGGTCTAGGTTCATGAAAATGGTCTTAAGTTAGTCAACTAAAAAGAAATTCCCAAGGTACTCCAGAAATAAACACTGCTGACCCATCTTGTCCAAATGAATTTTAAAAAATACTTCAACATGTCATAAATTGTTAATTCATACATCCCTGTAACCCTAATACATGTAGGTATCTTGATATTAAATTTCGTGACTAAACGAGTTCGTTTGATTAATCAATAGGACAACGCAAGAATGACCTAAAATTCTTGAAATTCTGACAAACTACGGTTACATTGATAACACGGTTTAAGAGAAATGCCTATCAAAACCCTAAAACGAAATATAAATAACAACTTGTGGACACATATTTATACGTATAACATCAAACTTGTACATATTTCATGATTAAACACGTATACCTAACATGAAACTCAAAGTCAAGTCACCAACGGTTCATCGGGTCACATTTTCTAAACATGACACTTACGGTTTTGAGTCTAACATATTGGATGGACTTTTTACATGACCGACTTGTATGCCGACACTAAATTTTAAGGTCATAAGATAACCGTCACTATTTAGGTTACGGTTAGGACAGTCTTGCATACACATTGGCCTTGCTAGCACTTACACATTGAAAGCTCATCAGGTGAGTTCACTGCCCTTTTTTAACCTTTTAAATGTTTTAGAAACATCGGGGGAGAAACATACTTACTCTACATGTTTGAAAACATGAAAAATCATTGTTTAATACATTTGGGAACATCAATGTTTGATACATTTGAGAAAACATGAAACACACTTACGAACATTTTCATATGGTAACAAGAGAACAATACCCGACCTTATGTTTGCATCAGTTAACGAACAAAGAGCTCGCTAAAAGTCCCTTGGAACAATTTCATAACTCTACATGTTTGAAAACATGAAAAATCATTGTTTAATACATTTGGGAACATCAATGTTTGATATATTTGAGAAAACATGAAACACACTTACGAACATTTTCATATGGTAACAAGAGAACAAGACCCGACCTTATGTTTGCATCAGTTAACGAACAAAGAGCTCGCTAAAAGTCCCTTGGAACAATTTTATAACCATTAGCTATCTAGCTTGGGATTCTATGAATAGTACTATTGGGAGTGACGTCCCCCGGTCATGGTTAGTCACGCTAACAGCAACCTGGAGGATTTATGGCCGCATAGCATCTAAACACATACCCGTGAGGCACGAGGGAGGGGCATACACTGATGTCATGGTTTGGTTATACCTCATGTATGAACATGTATTTGTATTCTTAGCTACTCTACAAATGAGGTCAACATTAGTTGTTCTGATTATCATATACACTTGGAACAATTTGCGAACAATTGGATTTACAAGAACTATTTGATTGGGAAAACGAATCATTTTATAACTATTAAGTCATCACATGTTTTCTTTGGGAGAACCACTCATTTTATGACTATTAAGTCATCCCATTAGGAAAAGTACTCGTTTTATGACTATGAAGTCACACACACTTCTCTACTAATCCTTCTTTCTTACTTGTTGTGAGTTTTCTACAATATATATCTTCATCCTCTTCATTTTACTAGAAACACAAGTATTGGTCATGTGTAAAAACTTCATCCAAAAGAATAACACTTAAAAACTAGCTTAAAGCACGATTTACATCTTTTTAAAGAAAAGGTTCTTTTAAAACTCATGATCAAGCTTTATAAACCTGTTAAACATCTTAAACAAGAACTAAAATATAGTACCTACATGTTTTTATATAAAAAGATGGTTAAGAGTATTTTTAGTTGGTGATTTGGTGCATACATGTAAAAATCATGCATATATGACTTTTAAAAACAAGTCTTTAAGTTTTAGCTTGTTAGAACATGGACTTAAAACTCATGGATCTAGTGGTTGGAATGAATAAATCTGGACTATGGATTTTAGAACATGTCATATCTAACTTAAACATCAACCATTTGGTAAACAAGAGTCAAAACAAGTACAAAATTGGAATAGTTGTTGAAATTGAGTGTTATAGAACCAAAACAGTGAGCTGGCAGAATTTTAAACCGACTTTACCAGGCCATAACTCGGAACATGCTCACCCAAACTTGTCAAATTTTTGGTCTAAAATCAAGTATAAAGAGTCAGTAATCCAATCCAAGTAGTTTCACAAAATTTTGTTGAGTTTTGATGCCCCAAAATGGCCCTACAAGAAAAGGTATCAAGGCTGTCACTTTCGGCATAAATTTCATGTCACTTCTGAAGGTCATAACTTGGTCGTGACAAGTCCAAATAAGTTGATTCCACTTCCTAAAGTCAGTATTTTAAGTATAAAACAAAAGTAGTATGGTCTCGGTTCATGAAAATGGGCTAAAGTAAGGCCAAGTTCACAAATATTCATTAGAGAATGAACATTGGATGTAACCCGTTTCAGAACTACTTCATGGATCATTGTCATAAGTAGATTTTGAAAATGGTATTGTCATTATATCCTTAGACCTGAGATATATACTAGAACTTGATCCTGTGGAAAGTTGTTTCTTGACATTGTCTAACGCTGTCCTTTGACCAGGCAGTAATAAGGGCAATTTTTGGAAACTGATCTGAGACTTAATGAGAGTTTTACATAGTCAATATGGGAGTTTGTCCACTTAATACTGTAAGTGAAAGATATCTCTGGGTCCCTCGTTGATCCAAACTGGTATAATTGCATGACCGTGCTCGAACTATATGTCTAAAGGAACCACTTTGCATCTCGATTGAGTAAAGAGAATGTTTGAACACTATATGAGAATGAATGCGATCCATGCCTCATGTTCAAATGGGATATCTGGAGCAGATAGGATAATTGATTTAAGAAATACCGTGACTATTACGAATAGTTAATTAGGAGTACTTATACAAATCGGGAATAGCCGACTGCTGGATAAAGCGTCATACCTTGATAGGGACAGTGAGATGTAGCTAGACGTCCACCACTGTCTGTATTGATAAATGCTCGAGACTCATGCAAGTGGGAGATTGTTGGACAAGTATGCCCGAGTAACGACATTTGACAATACTGTTAACGAGGTAAGATCCAAAGGGTTACACTTTGGGTAACGATTTCGTTGGATATATTAATAGTTAATATAGTCCATTACATGAATATAACGAAAGGTGAGATAGTTATTTGTGAAATAATTATCTTGATGAACGAATACAGTTGGACACGATGATTATTTATGAAATAATTATTAGTATTATTAATTGGATTAATTATAAGCCGGTGAAAATATGTTTGAACATATTTATTAATTACGATGTTGTTTAATTATAATTATAATTATATTGGATATAATTTTATTTAGTTAACTTACTACTAGTTAATTAAACAGTTAAATAAGTTAGTTCCTTGAAAATAATAAAGTGTTAATTACAAGGTTCTATTGTAATTAGGGAACTCCTAAAACCCTAACTTGGTGACCAAGTTAGAGGCTTTATAACGAATTATAAATAGGAGGCATATGAAAGCAGAAAAATGGTCAGACTTTTAGATAGAAAATCAGGTTTACAAAAGCTGAAAAACTCTACCTCTCTCTCTCCTTCTAGCGCCACCACACCCCACCATCCGACACCACTCATCGCCGCCGACCGGGTGCCGCATGCGGCCATTTGCTGCCGGCCAGCGCCGCCGCCGCCGTGCGCTTGCGCTGCCAACGTGAACGAAGAGCCACCACCATCGCGCCGCCTTTGCATCGCCGTGCTTTCACTCGTTGTCTTGGTTCGATCTGAATGAGTTCAGATTAGCGGGTTCTTGGAGAATAGATTTGAAAGAGTTCAAATCTGGAGTAGATTCGTGTGTACTAGCTCTAGCAACTGGAATCGTTGACTCAAGGTGTTCAGCTTTATCTGTCAACCAGTTTCACGAAAGGTATAAAGTCTTAACCCCCTATGGTTGTTTTGTTTCTTATTTGTTTGCATCTGGACTCCTGGTGGGCGATCTAGGGTAATGTCCTAGATCGGTTTCGTGTTTATTTTCCCCTGCATTTATTTATTTATTATGATCAAAAATAGTTTTTGAAACCCGTATGCACGAAATCCCAACACACTTGACCCCATAAAGATAATGCCTCCAAAGTTTAAGTGCAAACACCACCGTCGCCAATTCTAGGTCACGAGTAGGGTAGTTCGACTGTCGCGACACATAAGTGATCACCTTCCCCCGTTGCATCAACAAGCAACCTAATCCCAGATACGAAGTATCCAAATATACTACTAGATAATTTGTTCCATCCGGTAATGTTAACACCGGTGCCTTCGTCAGTCTCTTCTTCAATTCCTGGAATGCAATCTCTTGTTCCACTCCTCACGTGAACTTCGCCTCCTTCCTAGTCAACCGAGTCAATGGCGTTGCTAACTTAGAGAAGTCCTGAATGAACCTCCTATATTAGCCAGCCAAACCCAACAAACTACGAATCTCAGTCAGAGTTTTAGGCGCGCTCCATTTCACTACTGCCTCAATCTTGGCAGGATCCACCATAATTCCTTCTGTATTGATAACGTGCCATAAGAATTGTACTTCCCTCATCCAAAATTCACATTTAGAAAACTCATCGTAAAGTTTCTTTCGCCTCAACATTTCTAACACTTCTCGCAAGTGTTCCTCATGTTCATTCTCGTTCCTCGAGTAGATTAATATGTCGTCAATAAATACAATCACAGACCGATCCAACATCGGCCGACATACTCGGTTCATTAAGTCCATGAATGCCGCCGGAGCATTCATCAACCCAAAAGACATCACCAAAAACTCGTAATGTCCGTACCGCATCCGAAACGCAGTCTTCGAAATGTGATCCTCTCTTACCCTCAGCTGTGATACCCCGATTTTAAGTCAATGCGCGAGAATCACTTCGCGCCTTGCATTTGATCGAACAAATCATTAATATGCGGTAAATGATACTTGTTCTTAATCGTCAATTTGTTTAACTCATGGTAGTCTATGTACATCTACATACTGTCGTCCTTCTTCTTAACAAACAGAATCGGTGCACCCCAAGGCGATATGCTTTGTTGAATGAACCCCTTGTCTAATAGATCATGGAGTTGCTCCATTAGTTCCTTCATTTCGGTCGGAGCTAAACGATATGGCGCTTTGGCAACTGGCTGAGCCCTGGTAATAAGTCGATCTGAAACTCAATCTCTTGCTCCGGTGGCACTCCAGTCAAATCATCAGGAAAAACATCAGGGAAATCTCACACCACCGGTACCTCTGACAGCTCCTTTTGTCTCAGTATTGGGGATGTAAGCTAAGTATGCTCCGCATCCACGCCTCAAAAACTTCTTCGCCTTCATCATTGAAATGACTCTCGGTAGATAGCTCACTCGGTCACCGTACACCGTCACTACAGTTCCTTCTAAAGACGTCAATCGTATCATTTTCTTTCGACAAACGATGTCCACATCAAACGTGACTAGCCAATCCATTCCTAATACCACATCAAAACCTCCCAATGTAATGATGAAAAGTCTAGTAGGGAATCTACGACCCTCTAGATCAATGTAACAATCGTCTAACGCCTCGGTCACGCTAGTGGGTAAACCTAATGTGGTTTCGACACTAAACGGCTCCTCGATCATCATAGCCGTTCTAAACAAGTTCTTACAAAAAGACGGGGCCACGAAACTCTTACTAGCCCCCGAATTAAATAATACAGAAGCATGTACATCATTAACAAGAAAAGTACCTGAAACAACGTCTGGGTCAGCCTTGGCTTCTGTAGCAGTCATAGTAAAGGCTCTTACCTTAGCTTTGGGCTTCTCGTCCTCTTTCTTTACCGAAGCCATTCCATTGCTCGATCCCGCGTTCTGGCCAGACTTGCAATACCTCAAGATGTGGCCAAGTTCCCCACACTTGTAGCACTTAGGGTCAAGAGGGCAATCCCTAGAGAAGTGACCTGACTTGCCACAACAATAGCATAATAACAAATTAGCCCTACACTCACCCAAGTGCATCTTCCCACTCTCGCGACAGGCATCCGAGCCCTCCGTCTTCATCTTTTTACCGAATGGAACCTTTTGGTCCCTCCTAAACCTCTTGCTTGGTCCAGTCCACTTCTTTTCCTCATTTTTAGTCTCTCGGACTTCGGACCCCCATAACTTCGTCATACAACGTCCCGCTTAGCTCAACTGCCTCATCGAAGCTTGGTGGTTTCTGAGCTTTCACCAAGTGTCTAACTCGATCCGGTAGACCAGCTATGTATAGCTTCATCCACCTCTCATCATTTCCTGCTAAATGTGTCACCAGACGTGCCATTTTATTAAACTTAGAAGTATATTCATGGTGCGTCAACTTGCCCGCCTTGAAAGTCAAAAACTCCCGCTCCACCTTCTTGAGTTCACCCGGAGCACAGAACTTCATCCTAACCATCTCCTTCAACTCCTCCCAAGTCATAACATGTATCTCCTGAACAATCTTCCTTTATTTCACAGAGTTCCACGAATGCAGAGTCTCAGCAGAGAACGAATGTGAAGCGAACTTCATAGCTTGATTCGCCTTACACTCACTAATGGAAATAGTGGACTCCATTTTGGTGAGCCAGTGGTAAGTAGCCACCGCATCCTTACGACAATTGAATCAAGGTGGATCACATTTATTAAAGTGACCGTAGTCGCAAGCTCTCTTATCAAATCATCGCCACCGTCCTCTCCCGATGACTTCTTCGTTCGGATGTCTTTCAGTACTCCCTTTTTCAGTTCTTCGAAAGCACTCTCCACAATATCAGGAAGAAACTCCTGAATCATATCCACCGCCTCTCTCTTGACAGCATCATGAACTACTGGTTCAAATTCAAACTTCTCAGTATGCTCGGAATGTACTGATGGTTCAGTGTGCACCGACACTTCTTCCCGATTAGCGTCCTCGTTACTAACACTTTTGCGACCCCTCTTAGCATTGGAAACACTAGCAATCTACTTCTTAGGTGCCATCTACGTTACTGATACAATACCAAATAGAGCAATTCATGTGCAGTTTAAAGCATTACGAGCAGTGCAATTAGTTAATGATAGTGGCCAGTCGCCATTACCCTTTCACCTTGCTTTTCGGCTTTTAAACTTTCCCTGTACTGCATCTTTGGCATAAAGCCCCTGTCCTAGCCTACTAACACACACACACACACACATATACCTTGCGCTCCTGCTTTTTTGGTTACCTGTGATGGCATTCCCACTCATAGTCCCATTCTCAGTCTAAGTCTAGGCATCGAGGATGCCTAGATCTCTTAAACTACAGCTCTAATACCAACTTGTAAGGCCCCAAATCTGGGAACCCTACTTGTTGGCATATTCAACAAGCACAATTATTTAGACATTAAATAGTCTCAGAAATGTAGCGGAAATAAAAGTCAACCCATATCCGGCGTCGCATCGCCTTAACATAAACAAATATCCATATTCTAATATTCAAGCAAAACATCAAAAGTACAGAAATGCCAATAATCCATCACGATCCGGGTAACCACTTGCCATTCCAAGAGCTGCTAGCCTACTCCTTTTCCTTACCTGAAATAAATGCTAAAAAGTCAGCTACGCTGAGTGAGTTCTATAGTGAGTTTATTAGGGATGATCCATCCCAAAATCGTTATCATTACATAAATCGTTATCAACACATTTCACATTTTAAAATGTTCACTACATTTCTCATTATTAAACTCTTCTGAAAATAATTCATGTAATACAATTTTGTTGGAACATGTGTGTGACAAACATATTTTGTAATAGATTAATCTTTATGTAATCTTTGAGTTTTGTAATTATTCTTAGTAGTTAAGTTTTGTAACAGGCGAACTTAACAAGTTCGCCTAAGCCATGGGTGTGGTGAACTTGTTAAGTTCGCCTGTGGCAGTATGTTGCCTATATATAGTGCGCAGTTGTTTCATTGTGTTCAGTTGTTGGTTTGACTATCAGAACTTGTATGCACTATATTCAGAGCAATTAAAGAGATAATATGGGAATCTTGTTTATCTTTGTGTTCTTATCATTACGTATACGCTAGGATTCTACACTACGTGTTCGTGTTGCGTTACTCGTCTGGGATAGATCCGTAGACCCGCTGGGACCTACAATTGGTATAAGAGCTTTTGCTCTTCATAGAGATTGACGTGTGACGTTGTTACGTATTGATTTGTCTTCAAAGATCAAGATTTTCAAGGATTTCGTGTTCATGGAGTTTGTTGCTTTTAGGGATTGATTTGATCATTGTGTTGAGGGGTTTTTGGATTGATTTGATCATTGTTGGAGTGTTTTTGCTAAAATTGATCCGATAGAAGTGTTCTATTTCATCATTGAATCATTCCTACGGTTTGAATTGATCTAATTCCTTCAAAATTGAAAGAAATGAAGTTTTTCAGAGGTGTTCGTGCGTTTGGTTGAAAGAATCTTTCCTCCTTGTTCTTCAGCTGAAACAGGCGAACTTGCTGAGTTAGTTTTTAGTGAACTTGGTCCCGCGAACTTATCTAGTTCACTTCTTCATGATCAAGCGAACTTATTAAGTTCGCTACCTAAGTTTGCTTATTGCTTATTTTGCTCAAAATTTCTCTAAGTGTTGAAGTTTTCCAAAATTGCAAAGATGTCGAGTTCAAACAGGGAAAAAGTTCACTGGGGTGTCAAGCAAGACCAGAATGGGGTTGAACAAGTCAAAGGTGAAATGTTATAATTGTTAAGAATTTGGACATTTTGCTAGAGAATGTATAAAGCCTAAGGATCAGAATCAGAAATCTTCTACAGCGTTGATTTCTCAGCAAGATGAGAACTATGATTGGGGGATTCACCTAGAAGACATTGTTGCTCATGTCAGTCAAGTTTTTCTTCCAAAAGTTCATTCAGATGTCGGTTCTGATAATAGTTCTTCAGACAGTGACTCAAGTGATTCTGGGAGCGTTACTGAAAATGAAGAGTCTATAAGTCGGGATGTTGAAGCAAAGGTGACTAGTGAAATGCTGATGAATGATAATGTAGTTGTAGGGAAGGTGACGGAGAAGGTAGATGAAATGTTTGCTGAAGCCAGTGGATTCATGGCTGATTCTAAACAGGTAAATGAGGTTGTTTCTCTTTCATGTTCTAAATGTCTTGATTCTGATTTAAAAATTTTGAGATTGTGTGATGACAATTCTAACCTCATATGTGACTTGAAGGCAAGCTACTTAACAAATCAAACTTTAAAAGATAATGAGAAGCTTTTAAATGCAAGAATTGAATTATTGAAAGATGATATCAAAGTTTTACAAACAAAAGTAAATGAACAAGATTTTCACATTGATGTGGCATATTCTGAATATGAGAAAAAGATAAATGAACCTGCCCAGTCACAGAGTGAAGTCACCAAATTGATGAGAAAGCTCGAAGGTTATAAGAATTCCAGTTTTCTATTGGAATATTATAATGATAAAGCTAAGGGTGATAAAGTGGTTGAAGGTATAGGTTATTGTCCATCACTTGACGATAAGGCTGTTGGTGGGGGAGTTGGTTTTTGTCCTCCATTCAATGGGAACTACACAGCTCGTAGTGTTGAAGAAGTGACTGAAGAAGACTTAGAGCCTAAAACCGTCCTCAAGGTTAATCATGTTACAGGAGAAGACATGGTTTATGATGATTCTAGTGATAATGAATCTTTTGATCCAGAACATCCTGAAGGTAAAGTGAAAGACTGTAAGATTGATGAACCTGTTGTTATCAAGAAAGTCACCAGGGATTGGTGTATCTTGACAGAACCTGATGAAGATGTTGAACAACCACAATCTAAACCTTTAAAACCTTTTGTGAGTGGTGGGTTGGTTGTTGAAGAAATTAATACAATTGAGAAAACAACTAATGTGGATTTTGTTAAAAATAAAGTTAATTCTAATAAACCCAAGGTTGTTCAATCATCTAACACTGTTTCTTAGTGTGAATCATCTGGTTCAAATGGTGTTCAGAAAGAACGTTATGTTCGGGTTTACAAGGAGAGGCGTGCATGTTTTCATTGCGGTTTGGTTGGTCACATATTGCTGAATTGTCCAGACAAGAATGTTGGTAAGCGTTTGGAAGATCCTAAGTTGGGTAGACCATTTGTTGGACCAAAGGCAAAGCCAGTGACAAAATCTGTTAATATCAAACCTGTTACAACACCTGTTGATGATACACCTGTGAAGAAACCTGTTGTTGCTAACTCTGAGATCAAGGTTGCAACAGTTTCGGTTAAACCAAAGATTGGAAAGGTTGACTCATCTGGAGTTAAACCTAGTGTATCACCAAGTGTGAATACAAAAGGAGAGGTTAAACTGTCAAGACCTTAAAGAAGAAGAAGAAACAAGAGGCTTCAGAAACTTTTGGAACAACCAGTGGTAAAAGAAAATTATGAAACATCTGAGTGTCCTAAACCAACTAAAAATGTTAAAACAATCTGGAAACCAAATTTACCTGTTTCCGATTCTATGAAACAATCTCCTAAAATTGAGTAGAGATTTGATTGTGTTTTGAAAGAAATTATTTATTTCGATGAATCAGGCCGACCCAAGACCACAATGGCTTGGGTCTCCATTACTAACTAAATTTTTCTGTCTATGTGCAGGGAACTCCAAGGAGGACTGTTGGTAACCATTGATATTAACTTATTGGAAAATGTAAAAAAAATTCAAAGAGGTTATGTGGCCTTTGCAGGGAAGAAAGGTGGTAACATTTCTGGTCAAGGAACAATTTCCAACGGACGTTTGAGCTTCGAGAAAGTGAATTATGTGGAACAGCTCGAGCATAATCTGTTATCTGTTTCGCAAGTCTTTGATAAAGATTTCTCATTTCACTTTAACAAGTCAGAATGTTTGGTGTTGAATCCTGGGTTTGAGATTCCTGAAGACTGGATTCTTATGCGAGCACCAAGGAAAAATGACATGTATATGCTTGATATGAGCACGGCGACGACAACTTCGTCTGTCCCAACGTGTCTGCTTTCTAAAGCTTCTGAGTCCGAATCAACTTTATAGCACCGGAAGATGGCTCACATTAATTTTCAGAAAATGAAATATTTGGTGAAGAATGGGCTTGTTTCTGGTGTGCTAGCCATGAGGTTTCAAGTGAACGAAGACTGTCTTCCATGCAAGAAAGGAAAGCAGCACCGAAAGTCTCATAAATCTAAGTTGATTAATTCAATTGTGACTCCTCTCCAGTTGTTGCGTATGGATTTATTCGGACCCATCAGTGTCAAGAGTGAAGGTGGCAAATCATACTGTTTAGTAGTGACTGATGACTACTCAAGGTTTTCTTGGGTGAAATTTCTTACTTATAAGGACGAGACTGCTGGAATTCTTAAGTTCTTAATCTTGGGACTTGAGAATTTATTCAATCTGGAAGTCAGGAGAAGTCGTAGTGATAATGCAACGGAGTTCAAGAATGGTGATATGGGATTATTTTATCTTCAAAAGGGCATTCACCATGAATTCAGTGCTCCTTATGTTCCTCAACAGAATGATGTAGCTGAACGGAAGAATCGAACGCTGATTGAGACGGCTCGTACGATGTTATCCGACTCGAAATTTCTAGTAACGTTTTGGGCAGAGGCGGTGAACACTACTTTTCATGTTCTTAATCGTGTTTTGACCGTGAAGAAACACAACAAAACCTGCTATGAATTGCTGAACAATCGGAAGCCGAACTTGGATTATCTGTTTCCCTTTAGGAATCCGTGCACTTTATTGAAGACTTGAGACGTTCAAACAAATTTTAGTGCTAAGGCAATTGAAGGAATTTTTCTTGGGTTATGTTGCCAATTCTCACAAAAAGAGAGATTTCAATAAGGAAAGCAAACAGATTGAGGAGTGGTTTCACATTGATTGTAAAATCGCACGGTTTCTCAGGATGCCAAAGGACCGTCATGGGCTTTTGATTATGATGCATTGTTCAGATCTTTCAACTTTTCTCCAGAAGTGTCTCCTGTCACAACAGAACTTATGTATCAGTCTTGCTGTAACAACGATGATTCATTTGTCGAGACGTGATCGGTTATCCCCATTGTGGTTCCTCCTCCAGTTGTTCCGAATGTAGCTTCGACTTCGGGTACAACTCATGACAGTGAAAGTGAAGAAGATGAGATTGTATTTCAAGAGTCCTCTAATGATCTCTAGAATATAGTTGATGATTCATCAGCTCCAGCACATACTGAGCGGGAGTTGCCTTCTAATCTTGATGCAGTGATCCAGGAAACAGTTATTCCTTAAATTCATGTGCATAAGAACCATCCTACTGACAATATTATTGGTGATTTGAATGCAGGTGTTTAGACACGTCATAGAACCATTGCTGAAAATTCATGTTTATATGCACAGATTGTGGATACAAGTATAATGGAGACTTGCTTGAGTGCGTGTTTTATTTATCAAACTGAGCCGAAGAATGTGGCTGAGGCACTTGATGGTTATTGTTGGATAGAGGCTATGAAGGAAGAGCTAGCTCAATTCGACAAACTACATGTTTGGGATTTAGTTGACTTACCGAATGGTTCAAGGTCAATTGGAACAAAATGGGTCTTTAAATACAAACGTGACGATCAAGGTGTTGTGGTGCGCAATAAATCAAGGTTAGTTGTCTAAGGATTAACCAACTAGAAGGAGTGGATTACACGGACGTCTATGCACCAGTTCCAAGGATTGAGGCTATTCGTTTATTTCTTGCCTTCGCGTCTTTCAACGGGTTTAAAGTATTCCAACTTGATGTGAAGAGTGCTTTACTATATGGAAAAGTGAAGGATGAAGTTTGTTATGTTAAACAGCCGCCTGGTTTTGAAGACTCAAAGTTTCCAGATAAAGTGTTTAAGCTTGACAAGGCGTTATACGGTCTTCATCAGGCTCCTCATGCCTAGTATGAGACTCTGTCTGTGCATTTGTTAGAGAATGGATTTGAACATGGTAAGATTGACTCCACATTTTTCATAAGAAAAACAGGGGGATATATTCTATTAGTTCAAGTGTATGTTGACGACATAAATTTTGGGTCGAAAAATGTTGAGTTGTGCAAGGATTTTGAATAACTTATGAAGCTGAAGTTTGAAATGAGTAGTATGGGTGAATTATCTTTCTTCTTAGGTCTTCAGGTGGATCAGATGGAAGGTGGGTTCTACATTCAACAAACTAAGTATGTGTCTGATATTTTGAAGAAGTTCGAAATGACAGATGCTTCAGCGTTCAGTACTCCAATCCAATAAACCACAAGCTTGATTCTGACTCGAAAGGGAAAGAAGTAGATTATCGGTTGTATAGAGGGATGATCAGTTCTTTGATGTACTTGACTGTGTCCCAGCCTGATATTATGTTCGCTATATGTCTTTGTTCAAGGTTTCAGTCCAAGCCGAAAGAATCTCATTTAATCGTTGTAAAGAGGATCTTTAGGTATTTGAACGGTAAACCAAAATAAGGGTTGTGGTATCCTAATAATTTTGATTTCAGGGCCTTTAAAGATTTAGATTATGGAGGTTGCAGTTTTGATCGGAAGTCGATGTCTGGTGGGTGTCAATTTTTAGGAAATAGACTTGTGTCCTGGTAATGCAAGAAGCAGACCTCAGTTGCCATATCTACATGTGAGGCTGAGTATATTGCTGCTGCCAGCTGTTGTTCCCAAATCCTGTGGATTCAACAACAATTATGGGACTATGGTTTAAACTTCACTGAGACACCGATGATTATCGATAACACTGCCACGATGTCGATCACTAACAATCCAGTGAAGCACTCGAAGACAAAGCATATTGAGATACGCCATCATTTCATCAGAGATTATGCAGAGAAGAAATTGATTGAGCTGGTGAAAGTTCACACTGATGACAACTTTGCTGATCTGTTCACCAAAGCGTTTGGTCGCTCACGGTTTGAATTTCTTACTAAAATGATCGGGAAGTATAATCCTACGTGAAAAAGGTTTTCAAAATGGTTTTTTATGGAAGTTTTTTTTAGATTACTTTATTTTAGTTCATTGAATTACTTTTTAGAATACCCAAACAAATTGAAAAAGTTAAAATCGGCATTGCTTGATGTTAGAGAAGAAATGATAGTACATCAGTACGTGATCATACACACATGACCATAGAATGGCTACATGGTTTCTGTATTTATGTTTGAGTTGTGCTTATATGATTTGATCTAAACTTTTTAGTTTGCACAAACAGGAAATGATAGCTTCATGACTGTTTAACATTGCATCTGTATATCTTTTAATTTGAATATCTGCATGTAATTTGGATTGTCAGTAGGCTAGAAGCGTTTTTGAACCATCAATTTGAACCATCAGTAGTGTGAAAACATATTGATCTATGTGACAACTGTGATTTGAACCCATATTATGCCGGGTGTGTGAGTTAAAAGATCATTATCAGATATAGAATATATGGCTTTAAGAATTTCATGACACCAGTATCGGATTATGTCATTCGCATAATTTTTCGTTTCACTTCACTGCCCATGCCCCGAAAAACATGCAATGTGATGTTGAACCAAGATATGTTTCTGACAACATTTGTTAGAGCATATGCTAGCCCTTGGATCATTATCCTGATTCCATTGAATACATCTAGATAAAAGTTGGATCACATTACCTTGAATTATTGAATCAATTGATTCTTTATTCATATCATATTGTTGAAGATTCATCTGTTACCATGAATCATGATACTTCATCCAAACCAAGCCATTTGAATCATTCAATTCTGAATCATTCTGATTCCTTATATCCTTCGGGATCTGCTTGTTTTTCCTGTGCTAATTGATGTAATTTCATCCTGGAGATTGATCTAATATTGCCCCGAGTTGTATATGTCTTGAAGATAATGCAGTTTATATTTCTATTGGCATATATGTGGGGTACACGTTGTTTTCATATAAATGGTACTAACTCAAAGAACGTGGGATAAAAACTCTTTTGGTTTCAAATCTTATAATACTAACAACTTAATTTGACATGTTGTATATTGCAAATTCGGTATGAATAAGTTAGCAAGTCATGATCTGATCCTGTTTACTTTGAAGTTTATCGCGTAACATTTCATGATATCTGGATACGTGAAAAAGAATTTCCAAAGAGTTGATGGATTATGAAAGTGTGAAGTGTTAGTTCTGAGAAATTCATTGCTGAAACATCTTATAGTATTGTACAAGTTGCTTGATTGATGAGTTGAGAACTGTATTTATACATAATGCCATAGGTCACCCTTAGATCTGCTAGGGATTTTATATCCGGAATGTGTGTGTGTTTCTTCATAGATACTGATATGATCTTCGTACTCATGATGTCTGAACAAAAATATGTGATTCAGAATGTACAGATAAAAACCAAAAAGATTTTCTTGTTTTGTTTTACTGCTTTATCTCTTTTAGAAAAATCAAAAAGATTTTAAGTGTGTTTTAGCATAAAGTTTGAAAAATAAAAAATATGTACGTTTTTATTGAAGTTCGTTTAAATAGAACATTCCAAAAAGTTCTAATTTTTCCACCAAGTGTTTGGAACTAGCGAACTTGTCATGTTCGCTTGGATATGTTCGCTTGAGGGGGCGAACTTAATAAGTTCGCATGGATTGGTAAACTTAATCTGGAGTGTATTTTTTGTCACACCCTAACCGACGGCGGATTATACGTCGGGACGGACGCGGTTGTTCAATAGCACAAGGTTGACTATTAAAGTTTCAATATTTCATTAATAAATAGATTCAAAGGTTCAATACAAAGAATAAATCAAATACATAGCAAGAATACAAGTCTAATTGATTAAGCATTCTAGGTCCAAGCATCCTATGTGATCACGATAAAGTCTCATGTTGTAAACCTGAAACATGTGAGAATCTGTCAACTACAAAATAGTTGGTGAGATACAAAGGTTTTGACACAGTTTAACAAGTATTTGAGAAGAATTACAATTCACTATGATTCATGCATTCTATAATGTAAGTATGAGAAAACAAGCATGTTAGACATTGTGCACTTCAACCCTCCAACCAAGTTTAGGCATAACCCACAGGTTACCCTTATAAGTCTCAAGTTTAAAGTTTAATTCAGTAACAATCACCAAGGGCTCCCCCCGAAGGGGTCAATCAATCAAGGTGGATTGGTCAAATATAATAGATCTATCATTGTTACTATAGGCTTGATCAAAGTTAATGAATGTGCTAGTTTTAAGTTTAATCTAAGCATACAAGTCTCAAGTTTAACATAAGAATAAGCATCTAGTCATAGTTGTACAAGAATTGTATAAGTTTGAAGTTTTTGAACATGTTTCACCCCAAAAGTATAGAAAGGAAAAAGGGGCTAAGTATACTCACTTGGATTGGACGAAGAGTATCCGACGAGAGTAAGTTTGCAAGACTTTGAGGGAGAATATCCTCACAATAAGCCTAAGAATATAAGTCTAAAGTTTCAAGTTTATTTCTATAAGACTAAGACAAGGATCTAGGATTTCAAGATTGACTAGGGTTCCAATGGGAGACGGGAATGATTGTGTTTATAAAGTTTAGATTAAAGTTTCAAATATAAATTTTGAATGAATGACATAAGACTTATATATCAAAATGTAATAAATTTATTAGTTTAGAATAATCATTAATTAAAATAATTATTTAAAACGTCTTACAATTTCACAAAATAGATAATAATAATCAAATAAAGACTTCTAAGTATTTTATAAATAAGGTTGTACCAAAAGAATCAAGATTAATAATATTTATTTAAAGAATGAATAATTATGGCAATCATTTTTAATAAATAACTAACGACTAAGAATAAATAAATAATTATCAAGTGTTTATAATAATTATTTAAGAATAATTAATTATTAAAGAATAATAATTATTCGTCAAGGATAAATAATTATTTAATAGGGTAATTACGTTATCCAATTAAATAATTAATATTAAGTATTTAGGATTTTATTAGGTATTCATTTTATAATTTATCTTGTAATATATAATGTTTACAAGTTTAAATAAGTAATATGTAATTATAAGTTAAAAAAAGATTTAGATAGAGTTTCTTATATTATAACCCTTTTTATAGTTTATAAGTTTACAAATAAGGCTTCTCCAAAGTATTTAAATACGGTTTACAAATTTATGAATGATTAAAGTTTTCATTTAATAAGGTTTATAAGTTCATAAATTTTTAGGAAAATAATTAAGATATAATTGTTTCTCTTGTTTTATATAAACAAATGGCTTTATGTTTATGTAGATTTTATAAAGTGTACAAAATTTATATATGTTTAGAAGTTTATGAGTTTAAATTAAATATTAGGATAAAAGAATCCTTTTTAAATAAAAAGAAACAACTAGTTTACTTTAACTAAATAGTTTTTGTGAAATTAAAAGTCTTAAAAGTATTTTTATAGTTTCTATGGATTTGTGACCAAATTAAAGATTTAATTAATTTTTGGTTTAACTAAGTTTTATTTAATTAAAAAAAGTTTCAGAATGCAAAAGTGTAAATAAAAATCATTTTTAAGTTTATAAAAGTATAATAGAATTTATAACATTTATTGGGATGTAAAATTGTTGAGAAAATAGTAAAAATAAATTAATGGGCAAAAACCCGGCTCAAAAGCCTCGAACCTGGGTCACTGACCGGGTCGAAGCATACACACACACTCTAACCGTCAGACCAGCGACTCTGTTGTGTTATAATCTGAAAAAGAATTGTTTTAAACACAAACACGAATTCGCCCCAATCCCGTATGAACCCTAGTTTTTCAAGCCCCAAATTCGATTCGATTTGCCCTCTGTTAATGAAATTAAACAGAGGGCTTTTGATCTATACACGAATGCGAGTATGATGGCCACAAGAATTACCTTAAATGATGTTGAAACGAGTAAGAACGGGTCGGGCTTCACGAACGGCTGTCCACGAGGCCAAATCGGCAGTTGTAGGTGACGAACGTTTAAATTGAGTGTTTAGGAAGATTGAGGGTGATGTTGTTAAGGCGTTTCGGTCGGTATTTATACCCAATTGCAGCATTAAATGCCCGGTTAGGTGGGACGATTACGGTTGAGGGAAGTTAATGCCGAATTCGAATTTGCGCGTGTCTCGAGCCGTGTCCGAGCATTGAAGTTCATCGGGGTTGGGTCGCACGCAGGAGACGAGTTCGAGGTTCATTGAATTGGGACGGGATTTCGTGATTTGGGTAAATCGTGTTCAAAACCGGTTGGAACGGGGATCGAACTCTCGCCTGGCAGAGGGTATGGGATTTTGGTTGAATTACACATTCGGTCCCTGAATTTTCAAGGGTTCGTTATTTTCTTCACAAAACAAATTTTGGTTTAAAACAAGTTTCAGGTTTTGGCAGTTGTAGTCCTTGGGCTTTTATAACTAAGTAAATATGTTTTATTTTTATAAAATCCCTTTAAAGTTTCATAAGTTTTATTATTTTAAAATTTTATAATATAATTTATAGGATCCATTATAAGTCTTAGTATTTAAAATAAGTTTATAACTTATATAATTTATATAATTACGAACTTATAAAGTCTTAGAAATTTTTAACACATTTTATGTATAAGATACATACACACACACATATATATATATATATATATATATATCGCACATTATTGTTTTAAAATATACATTAATAAATTCAATATTTATAAAAAATTTTAATAAAATTTCAAGCTTTGAATTTATAACCCGTGCAGAGTTTAGGAAAGCTAAGTTGGAAATACTGGATATTACAGTCTCCCTACTTTAGGAAATTTCGTCCCGAAATTAAAGTAGGAAGTTTCTGTCTTCGAGATTTAAGTTTATGATACGTGCAAGGATAAGGAGAAAAGATACCTCACGTGCCCAAGTAAACTCTGGGTTACGTTTAGAATCCTAACTAGAGACTAGCAGTAGAGAAAAGATCGTGCTTGAGTTTCTAAGTTTTCAAAGCATATGGTTGTCAAGAGTTTCCCTAGAAAGCATATAGTTTTATTTGAAGTATCTGAAGATTTGTTTTCCAACATGTATTTTGAGAGTGTAACTGATTTGCATTCGAGATTTAAGTGAGATGCATCACTCGGGATGGATTCGATGATAGTGGTAATGATTTGAGTTTGTAGTCTAATACGTCTAAGGATTGCTACGGTACCTAAGTTCTGTGGCTACCTTTTACGATAAGTCTTAGATCATAGCACACGACAGAGTTTACCAAGTCTTTCCATACACTGATTTTCATACTTACGTGTGCACCCGCAAGCATTTAAATCGTCGCATAGTCCGTATAGGTCCTTCCGTTTGTGTGTGGATTCAGAAAGAGTACAAGAATTTGTTTAACACACGACTAAAGTTTTCACATAGGAGTGATCATTGATTAACGAGTCCCTTAGAGAGAAACGTCATTCAATGATTAAAGAGAGAAGAATGTGACAAGATTTAGAGTTTCAAAGTTTCCTCGTGATTGAATAAGAATACCTCAATCATCGAGTTGTTTAAAGTCTTTACACTTTCCTCGTGTTTGATCAAGAATATGTCAAACCTTGAGTAGTTTAAAAGTCTCATACGTTCATCATGTTTGGACAAGAATACGTCAAACATAGAATAGTTTAAAGTCTTATACGTTCATCATGTTTGAACAAGAATACGTCAAACATGGAGTAGTTCAAAGTCTTATACGTTCATCATGTTTGAACAAGAATACGTCAAACATGGAGTAGTTCAAAGTCTTATACGTTCATCATGTTTGAACAAGAATACGTCAAACATGGAGTAGTTTAAAGTCTTTACACGTTCATAGTGTTTGAAAAAGAATACGTCAAACATAGAATTGTGTTTGAACAAGAATACGTCAAACATAGAATAGTTTATATTGTGTTTGAACAAGAATACGTCATACATATAATAGTTTAAATTGTGTTTGAACCAGAATACGTCAAACATGGAGTAGCTTAAAGTCTCATACGTTCATCATGTTTGAACAAGAATACGTCAAACATGGAGTAGTTTAAATTGTGTTTTAACAAGAATACGTCAAACATAGAATAGTTTAAATTGTGTTTGAACAAGAATACGTCAAACATAGAATAGTTTAAATTGTGTTTGAACAAGAATACGTCAAACATATAATAGTTTAAATTGTGTTTGATCAAGAATACGTCAAACATCGGATAGTTTAAAGTCTCTTAGTTCAGCCTCAATGTATAGAAGTATATGATTACGTTTTGAGTATAAAGCGGTTATCTAAATACTCTAGTATTTAAGAGAGGTATGGGACATCGTTTGGAACAGGATTAACCGTTATACGCTTTCTCACAGAAGATTCGAGTTGTCCCGAAGATTAGTAGATCCCGATGTTTGGTTTAGATAGGAGTCAGGGGATGTACTATACTAAAGAGAGTAATGTCCTCCTTCCTGCTAGTGTCTAGTATCAAGAGTGAAGTTTTCTCATATATATGGAATGTACTTTTATCAAGTCTTATAGGGTTTGGTTAAGATGGACACACAAAGTTTTCAAGACTAAGGATCCAAGTATAAGTTTGAAAATAGGATAAGTCAGTTGATCACAAGTTTCAATATTAAGCTTTACATGATCCTTTATTGATCATGTTTAGTTTTAAGAATACGGGTTTGAGTATTTGTATAAGTTTTTGCATGACTCAAAAGTTTATGACCTCATAGTTGTGTATACGAAGTTTAATGTTTTTAATAACGTGCATTTAAGCTTTTAGTCTCCGTTATGATTCATAGCAAATATTTTATGTGACAAGGGTTGAATGAGGAAAGTTTCCTAGCATAGGGTAACGGGAAAAGTTTCGATAGGTTCATGATAGTGTGTTTACAAATGATTTATCTTGTTTCACAACAGCAGGTATAGTTTTCTTTTATATAGAGTGTAATTAGGATGTTTAAAAATGACGAGTTGGACATTGATAAATAGTATAAGTAAGACTTATGAAAAGGTATGTATGATTGTCAAACGAAAAGTTGGTCAAGTTTAGAAGTGTGAAGTCTATATAAGGGTAAGGATCATAGTTGATTACGACGGTGGTTCGTAAGTCGTGTTGTTTTAAAAGGGTGCTTACGAATCAGAAGGTTTATTCAAGTTTTTATTCTTCAAGTATACGTGTCACTTAGGATTTTTATAGTTTAATGCCACGTTGTTAATTATCTCTAGTACTAACGTGAGCTACTCTTGACGGAAGTGTTTGGGTAAGAAGTGTTAAGTTTGTAGTGCTAGAAGGAAAGTCAAGCTGGTAAGTGATAACAAGATAAATTTCAAAATAACTTTCGTTGAATGTTTCAAAGTTGGGACTTCTAGCCCTTGCATAATACAATTTAAACGGAAAATTAAAGTGTGTAAGTAAGTTGATTTAATATGTTCAAAAGGTTTTTATTCATAATACTAAGTTATCACAGTAATATTTTCAAAAATAGTTTTAATTGGAAGTTGATGGGCTAACGAAGAGAATTCCCGGAAGAAGTGGTGGGTCACGAGGACTCACTTATGTACCCTATTTCCATAGCCAGAATTTCCTCGTGAGTTTACAACTTTTTTTTTTGTTATTGTCACCGATATTTGGGTTTATGGTACTATGTCAAGGTTCATTATGGGTTTAGAGTCTTAAACGTGGAGCTTGTTTATTCTATAGTAGGCTTCTTCCCTTGCGGGAAAGCGATCAGGTTACTAATCACTTTTGGTTGAATTACACATTCGGGGATCGAACTCTCGCCTGGCAGAGGGTATGGGATTTTGGTTGAATTACACATTCGGTCCCTGAATTTACAAGGGTTCGTTATTTTCTTCACAAAACAAATTTTGGTTTAAAACAAGTTTCAGGTTTTGGCAGTTGTAGTCCTTGGGCTTTTATAACTAAGTAAATATGTTTTATTTTTATAAAATCCCTTTAAAGTTTCATAAGTTTTATTATTTTAAAATTTTATAATATAATTTATAGGATCCATTATAAGTCTTAGTATTTAAAATAAGTTTATAACTTATATAATTTATATAATTACGAACTTATAAAGTCTTAGAAATTTTTAACACATTTTATGTATAAGATACATACATATATATATATATATATATATATATATATATATATATATATATATCGCACATTATTGTTTTAAAATATACATTAATAAATTCAATATTTATAAAAAATTTTAATAAAATTTCAAGCTTTGAATTTATAACCCGTGCAGAGTTTAGGAAAGCTAAGTTGGAAATATTGGATATTACATTTTTGAATAGTGTCTGAGAACTTATCCATTTTACAAAGTTCTTATCTGAGCGAACTTCTTTAGCGAACTTACTATATTTTCTAGCAAACTTGTTTGTGTGTGATTGGTAACTGATATCTGTGGTGTTTGACTGATTGATTCTTATTCCAAATCGTATTGCAAATCCATTGAAGGTAGAATCATTCATTTTTATCCATTAATTTGATCGTTTAAGGTGTTTTTGAGTTATGGTTATTCAGGCTTAGCTGTTTTTGTGCATGTGTGTGCTTGTTTGTGTGATAAAAACAGAAATTGTTTGTTGATTAGTGCTTATCGGTGTTATTAATTGATGTTGGATGCTTTGATTTGGCCTTATAACATCAGATTCAGATTCTTAATTGATGAAGTTGTTTGAGCGAACATGCTCAAGCGAACTTAACAAATTCGCCTCTTGCAACTCTAAGAAATTCGCCTCAGGGGACAAGTGATTTTGGACTTAGCAATTTCTTGATTTTTTTTAAACTTAGTTTTTCATTTGTTTTATTTTTTGATTTATCTTATAAATTGCAAAGTCTAATCATCTTTTGTATGCAGGTCATGGATAGGTATGTCGAATACAAACATAATCAGGTGGCTCTACTTGATCCATATTTATCTGAGGCTGTCAATTATCGTGAAATCATTACTTTTCTGAACCGTTCAAGATTGAGGGTTGCCTTATATGCTAATCATGTGATCAGTCTACAATACATTCAACAATTTTGGGATACCGTAGAACATGACTGTACAGTGGATCCTAATGTGATTCGGGCTACTGTGAATAACCAAGAGATAGCTATTTCAGTGGAGACTATCAGGGAAGCATTAAGTTTAGGAGGTGCTGCTACTGATCCAATTATGCTCCCGTATACTCTCATTACTGAGTGTTTCCACCAGATGGGATACAGAGGAAAAGCTAATGATTCTTAGGCTCGGAAAGGAGGTCTTGTAGGTTAATGGAGGTACTTTATGCATGTCATAATTCAGTGCTTGTCTCTAAGGAAAGCGGGAACCGATAGATTGAAATCTTCACTTCAAGCTGCCATGGTGGCATTAACTTTGAATAGAGGGTTCAACTTTGCGCTTTATATTTACAAGGAATTGGTTGCCCAGATAACACCACCTGAAGGACAAGGATTTAACATGTATCCTAGGTTTCTTCAAGTTATTATCAATCATATTATACCAGATCTACCTCCTGTTGGACAAAGATTGAATCTAACTCCTATGACAAAGAGGATCTTCACTGATTGCAATAATGTGAAACGGGAAAATCCAGCCTTGATTCCAGTTTCTACTCCATTGTTCGGGCTCATTATCAATCCAGCATATGTTGCTCCACCTAATGATAATTGGATTCATGCTGATGAAGCACTTGAACAGCCAGCCCAAGTACAAGCACAAGCACAAGCACAAGGTCAAGCACAAGCCCAAGTACAACCCCAAGTTCAGACACAAGTACAACAACCAGAACCTACAGTTAATTAAGTTATTGAATCAGAAGTGCAAGAGAATGTAGAGGCAGAGAATGAGGTTAATGTTGAAGGGAATGTTGAGGTTAATGTCCCATCTCCAACTCAAGGTGAAAATGTCCAAGTAGAAGATACTAAAACAAGTTCGAGCAGTTCTAGTTCAAGTGAAAATAATGGTAATTGTGATGAGTCAACTGACTCTGAAGGAACATAACCAGATTTCAGCCCTAGGCATTTTGCTCAGCTGGCTAAAGCTCAAGGTGTTCCTCCACCAAAGAGAAGAAATAAATCGATTCCAAGAAGGAAGTTAGCTCGGGGTCCTCCTCCTGGTGCTGTACTTGGGAAAAGAACATTAGGTGATGAGTCTTCGAATTCTGATTACGTTCCTGATTCTCCAAAATCAAAGAAGACAAAGGCTACAACAAGTACAACAGTAGATGGTGATGTTGAGTTTGTTGATTCTTTGATTGTTACTCCAACTCCATCACATACTATTACTCCTGTTGGTACTCCATCTATTCCTCCTAAATCAACTGATCAGACAGAGCCTTCATGTACTGATAAGGATGATAAGATTGATGTCCTAGAAGCAGAGGTTGCTACTTTAGAAGCTGCTACTTTAGAAGCTCAAGTGGTAGGCCTACAAGGACAAGTTGATGTATTACAAGCAAATGACTTTCAATGACAACAAGAAATTAACTTTCAAAACCGACAGCTTGCAGAAATGCAAATTCTTGTGTCTCAACTGCTGGAGCATATTGACGCTCAGGGGGAGATGTCAGGAAAGGATGCTTTTCATACAACTGATCTTAACAAAAGTAATGATGAAGATGATGAACCCGATGCAGGTGATCAGGGTGATTGTCAAAACGCTGATGTAAACTCGACGTCTCTGACTTAGGGGGAGTCTACATCTATTGAGAATATCCAGTCAAGTGAAAATGATAAGGATGTGGAAGCTACTGATATTTTAGATAACTCATTTTATGAAGATTCTGATATGGATGAGGCTGACAAGCTTGAATGCTTATCTGATTTGGATGATTTGATTGATGATGAAGCAGTTGAAGATGATTTATCTAAAGTTGAAGAGGGAGAAATTGTGGAAATTGAAATAGAGAAAGATATGGCTGGTATTACATTTGAAGGTTGTGATGGATTACATGTTACATTGGATTTTATACAAGATAATGTGATCCCTGAAGAAAGCTCTGATGGAATTATAGAATCGTTGGATAAAGATCCTGAAGTCACTCAACCTGATACTCCTAGTATCGTGTATGATAATCAAGCTAAAGAGCCTGCGATGTATAAAGATACGGGAATGACAAAGGAACAATGGTTAGAGGTTGTGAGAAGCTGGAAGAAGGTGTTGCTAGTGACTCCACTTTCACCTGTGCAAAAGGAAAGATATATAAACCAAGTTCATTGTATTGGTAGAATTCTGAGTTAGTTTTACGAAGAAGATTTTAAATTGTTTGCTATAAATAGGATTGATGGCGTTTAGTACCTAAATCCAAAACTGAAGTACTTTAATTCATTACCGAAATGTGAAGTTAATGGTTTGTCAACTAAACCATTAATAAATAGATCGAGGAATGGTATAGCTGATGTAATTGCCAGATTGATAAGTACAGAAGGAAATGCTGGAAAGTACAAACGATTGAAGCCTCAGATTGGAAAGAGAGTTAAAGTGTTTGGTGATGTAGATCCGGCGACTATAAAATGCATCCGGAGATACAAGTATAAACCAGTGAAAGCATTGAAAAAGATTCCATTGAAGAAAGATCCACAAGATTTTATTGGTAATATAAAGTGGTGGTTTATAGATGTTGACACTGGTGAAGCTGTAATTGAAGATAAAGATGGGCAGATTCTGTTTCGTTTCTACGATGCCTTGAATCTAATTAAGTTTTTAAAGAAGGATGAGCTAGCACTTAAACGAAAAGAGATCATGTTTACCAGTGAGTGGAGAGAGCAGGCGATGCAGTATAAGAGGGTTCTACATGTTTGTATCAGTCAAGGAGTTCATGCCGAGAGCAAGAAAATAGAGAATTAGAAGAACACTTGAAGGTTAAAGACCAAGCTATTGTTAAGGGGGAGTTTGTTGGAACATGTGTGTGACAATTTCTTTTGTAATAGACTAGGCCTTTATGTAATCTTTGAGTTTTGAAATTGTTCTTAGTAGTTAAGTTTTGTAACAGGCGAACTTAACAAGTTCGCCTAAGCCATGGGTGTGCCGAACTTGTTAAGTTCGCCTGTGGCAGTATGTTGCCTATATATAGTGCGTAGTTGTTTCATTGTGTTCATTTGTTGGTTTGACTATGAGAACTTGAATGCACTATATTCAGAGCAATTAAATAGATAATTTGGGAATCTTGTTTGTCTTTGTGTTCTTATCATTACGTACGCGCGTATACGTTAGGATTCTGCACTACGTGTTCGTGTTACGTTACTCGTCTGAGATAGATCGTAAGACCCGCTGGGGCCTACAAATTTAATCGGTATTATTTCCCGTTTGCTGTACTTTCGGATACTAGCAAACACAAGTCCCTGCCTAACCGTCGTTAGACCCAACACCCATTTAACCTCGTCAAACACAACCATAAGTACTCACAATAATACCCCGTCACGTCCTTCATGTACGTGACACATAAATAACACACATACACAAGCATATAAATTATTAAAATAAACCATTCGTCACAACTACTCACGTATGCATTGCGTTTAGTAAAACATTTACGTCACATGTATTTTGTGCCCAAAATAGTAAACATTTTAAAAGAGTTGGGCGATAGAAACTCACCTTTATGCGAAACGACCAGCTTCCTAGAACTCACGTGCACCTCACCTTCGCCTTTCGACTTCACACCAACAACATATAATTTACGAGTCAATACATGACTCGTGGTTCAATCTCGACTCATAAAGTTGGCTCGCCACCTTGCATGGCTAACCCGCATCTATCTCGCCGCCATGCACGTCTAACTCACTCCATGTTCTCCTACAAGTCGGTATTGGATGTCAACGGTCACTCGTGGCCTCATCCCGAACCTCCTTCGACCTCCGGCATCCGCCCACAGCCCCCACCGCGCCACCTGCTGCTTCTGGTCAGCCCTACCGGTTCCCACCGTCCTTGTTACCGTCGAACAGCCGCTCCCCGGCCTCCCTCGCTGCTGCCGTAGCCGTCACACGCCGGCCCAGCCGCCTTGCGCGGTTTTGGGTCCCCTCCGTCCCTTTGCCGGCCTCCCGATCTCCTAGCCGACCACCCTTAGGGTTTCGGCTGAACCCCATGCGCATGCATGGGTGTTCTAAATGATCACACAAACAATCTAAACGTAAGGGTTTCGTGATTATACCTTTGTATCGGAGAACTCATGCGAATAGAACCCCCGATGAACTCGTCTTCCTCTAAAACTCAACCTTTGCAAAACCCTAGAATCATCCACGCGTTAAAACAATGATTTGTGATCAAAACGCGCAAATGAGGATTAAAGATCTAGAAAAATACCTTAAACCGGACTCGTATAGCGAAGAACGGCTCGGCTCCCTCCCCTCCTTGCTCTCGACTTCCGTAATGTGCAAATGGAGTTCCCCCCATTGTGACGTCGCCTATAGGGTTTCCCTATGGGCCCATCTTTCAAACTTGGCGCATCTGGTCCCTCGTTTTTGGCCCCATTCGCGATTTTAAAACAATCCCGACAAACCCTCGCTGAATACTCGTTAATTCTCTACAAATATTTAAATTTATACAAACCCCGTTATTTCATAAAAACCGAGATGTTACAAGCGACCTCTGTTCGTTGAACCGTTGTGGATATCTGAAGTATTTTCATCCACCGTGTTTTATGCTAGATCAAAGGTATGTAATTAAAGTTTTTAATTACATATTATTCATCTCATGTTTCTAAAGTTCTTGTTACTGGAGCACTGGTGCGATTTTTCCTGTCTTGATTTTATTAAGACTTCTGCTGCGTTCTTGGCTTGGATCTATTTTATTAAAAAGCTTAAACTATACAGGAAATCCCAACAGTTCTATCTCTCGCATTTGTTCACTATCGTTTAACCACGCATAATAATTAGACATAAATCCATATTTAAACAAGTCGGCCTTGACATATTTGCCCTTCTTAAAATGTACACACTTACATTTGTAACAAGGACACCTAATACTAATATAAGTTCCCTCGAGAATTTTCTTTTTCTTTCAATATATCTATCATTGGACTCGGTTAATCATATGAAAGCATCCACTACTTTAAGTATTCATATCTTATACACTCATGCAAGTCAATCTTATTATACATGAATTCTTTATTTGTTATCTATATAATCATTTCTATAAAAAAAACACTAAATCATCCACATACACAAGATATATACACTCAAACAAAAACTACACACACACACACACACACATATATATATATATATATATATATATATTGGAGGTTCAAATAAGAGGTGGTTTTTCGCTAAAAAACCTAAGAAATGACAAAAACATTAAGAAACGATATCAAACGAACTCCGATTGAGCTCATTTCAGCTACGTTGGAACCTTCTCGTCGTACTCTAGGGTTTAGCTTTTAAGGTTTAAATTTTAGGGTTTTAGCCTTAGGGTTTAGCTTTTAAGGTTTAGATTTTAGGGTTTAGGTTTTTTTTGGGGGGTGGGGTGCGGGGTTTAGGTTTTTTGGGGATGGGTTTAGGTTTTTTTTAGGGGGGGGGGGGTGGGGGGGGGGTTTAGGTTTTTGGGGGGTGGGGGTGGTGGTTTTAGGCTTCTCGGGGTGGGGTGGGGTTGGGGGGGGGGTTTAGGTTTTTGGTGGTGCGGGTGGAGGGAGGTTTAGGTTTTTGTGGGCGGGTTAGCGTTTGATGAGACGGTTCCAACGCCGCTGGAATAAGCTCAATCGGAGTTCGTTTGACTCATTTCTTAGCGTTTCTTAGCAAAAAAACCACTTTTTAGTGAAACATTCCCCTATATATATATATTTAATTAGTATCACGCAATTCATTTTATGTACACAACATATATAAACCCATACAAAAACCATAGTCTCAACCAAAATTAATCACACATTCAAAAGGTTTATATAAATATTCAAATAGAAACTTATATAACAACCATAATTTCAACCCAATTCAACTTTGCATAATTAATTAACAAAGGGGTTTTAATTTTTTTCTCACCAAAACAGAAGATAGGTGGCGGTGGATGTGGATGATGGACAACACATGGACAACACATTTAAACTATAACCCTCTACATGTGCGCACATGACAGATACGTGTCTGCATCTAGATTTCGAGCCCTCCAATCCCCCAATCTGCTATACTCAGTCAAGCCAGACACACATGATAAAGTATTTTAATTTGGAGACCACCAATTCCTGCTGCATCACTAATAATGATCTTCAACTCGTTGATGTGTCATCGAGAGAAAATTTACATACGACGCACAAACAAAGATCTTCCATAGTTTGAAATACCGAGACATTGTACTTTAAAGGTTTGAGAGACAAGGCGGGTACAAAGGCTATTTGTAGTAAACTTTTCACTCGTGTGTGTTTTGCAATTCTTAGAAACACCAAGAGTTTGTACATTTGTGACATAATTTCATCGGAAAGTCTGACCAGACAATTTACTAGAAAAGCTTTTTATATGAGAAACTGGCTTTTTTTGGAAAGGGAAACGTTTCCGACGGTTGTCCGTCGAAAACAGCTACCGTACAAAGGAACACGCCTCAAACCTGAAAAGCTACACATTTATCAGAAATCTGTTACGGACGGATTTCCATCGGTCGGAAATTTTGTAACATATTACAGACGGCCTTTGATTTTATTTAAAAGGAAAAATAATAAAAGGGGTTTCCGACGGGTTTCATCGAAACTCTGTCGGAAATAATCCGACGTCCTCATCCGTCGAAAATAATTCGTCGATTATAGTCTAGTTTTCTTGTAGTGTTTGTTACTCATTACGATCACTGAAATGCACAAAGATGTTACATATGAAATAGAGACAACATATTCAACACTTTACAAAGTGTTTTTTTAATCAATTTAGAAATTTTTAAAATTCAAAATGTTACTTAATATAGTCGAGTGTGTATCTAAACTTCTTGAGTTTCAAGTGATTTATAATAAACATAGAATAAGAGAGCAATGCATGGAGAGCCACACTGATTCAAAGAGTAATTTAGGATAATATTGATTGATAAAATCCATATATTACACACTCTTCATCTACATTTCTATATACAATAAGCTACTAATTACTACACTCACCAAGCTAACCATCTATCAATTCTTTCTTGATATATTTTGGAGATTTGTAGCACAATCTTTGATGCAACAAACTCACATTTTTACACAACTTTTTTTTCTTCAATAACAAACTCCTAGTTGGGACTTATAGTTGGTGACTCAACCTAGATACACGTTATATACACTCAAATCAAATATACTTTTTGCCACATCTTCCTAATAATTTAACGACAATCCTCCTAAAATACCATGCTTGTACGGCAAGTATGTTTTCTTCTTCATGTCATTCAAATTTGCGCGGTTCAAATTATAATGAAGCTCATGAGCCGATACCCGTCCCCTTCTTTTCGATGTCGATCCAGATTCACACGAGTATTTCTTCAAAGGATCTTTGTCCATTGCCCTCCCATCCGAAGCACTTCTGAACAAAAACAAATCCTTAAACCTCCATCTTCTTGACACATTTTCTGATGAACAAGCAGAAGCACTTGTTGATGGTTTTTGTTCCCTTTGATAATCCAAAACCCCAAGTGGGGACAAAGATCTTGCTCTTCTACTTCTCGAAGGTAGACGAGAAGAAGAAAACCCTCTTTCTCTTCCTCTTTCTCTCCCTATCTTATTCTCTTGCACCTTAATTACACCACCTTGGAATAAATCTTCTGCCGGAACTAAGTCACTACCAATTTCGCAACTTACATCGAATGAGAAATCGTCTTCGAATAAGCTCGTAGGTGTCTTCGGAACGCTGGGTTTTTCTTCCCATGCAAACGGAACAGTGGCTGGAGAAATGTTGCGGTTAGCTCCGGCTGCGATCAACAATTCGTCGAATCGACAATACATGTCGGTGAGTCGAGTGGGGCTCGATGGAGCACTAGTGTAGTAACTGATGGCTGGAGCGACGTCCATGGTGGTTTAATTGTTCGTGAAGGAACTGAGGAGTTAAAAGAGGTGTGGAGGTTTGATGGTTATAAGTTGAAGGAGTTGAAGTGAAGAAGGAGGGAAGAAGGTTCATGCCGCCAAATGTATTTGACTGTAAAATTCTTTAAATATTATACATGGAAGTGGAAGTCTATATTGCCGTCTTGGTTACCTTCGACAACGTTTCCTTTTGTTGTTGTTTATTACACGTTGGTTCGACAACTTTATAAATTTCCAATTTTCAAATGATATGTGCAAAACTTTAGAATAAGCAATAATACATTTTCTACGAATTTCTATATTTAATATTTACAACCACTCTCGATGATATTCCAACACCAACAACCGAATCAAAGAATCTAACACTACTATAGGAAAAAAAAAGTTCCGTAAGGCATTTTCTTCGGAAATACGTTTTCGACACCACTATTAATTTTTTTTTGATAGAAAATACCTTTTAGAAAACTTTTTATGACAAATTTGCGTCAGAAGTTCTTACGCATTTCCTATACAATTTTCTAGTTATTATTATTATAATTAACTTTTTTTATTATTAACAAAAATATTATTTTGTTGTGTTATTTATATATATATATTATATATGGCGCTTTTTCTACACAAATTAATTTATTTTATTTCTAAGTCAACAACATATTCATTTTTTTATTTTATTTTTTAATTTTGTGACACATTTTAATTTTGGGACGTATTTCTGACAAAAAAATATTTTTTTTAAATTTTTTACTTAACTAGTGCCACGTTTCCAACAAAATTTAAAAAAATATTTTTTATTAACGAACCTGACACCTTTCACACGCAATGGACAAGTTTCGAACATCAGACCTTTCATACGCAAACACATAGA
Organism: Smallanthus sonchifolius; assembly: GCA_023525975.1. Classification (NCBI taxonomy): domain Eukaryota; kingdom Viridiplantae; phylum Streptophyta; class Magnoliopsida; order Asterales; family Asteraceae; genus Smallanthus; species Smallanthus sonchifolius. The sequence continues at coordinate 21,426,697 of CM042033.1, forward strand.
CTTAACCAGTTGGCCTAAAGGCCCAATCCAGTATTATATCCAACTAAAATCGTTATATAAAAACTTAATTAAACTTATGTCACAAATGTGTTTCGAGCATTTTCGACAAAACCTTTATATTTATTAAAAAATTAAATATTTCGTCCGAAACGCGTAGGAAATTCCTACGGATTTCCAACGACTAGTTTTTATTTTCCGTTTTTCTAGGTTCTAACGTTTTTTCAGTCCATATTTTGTACAACTTCAATGTACATGAATATTTTTATTTCACCAACTTATACATATTATACTCATACGTACGTGCGTGTGTACGATAGGAACCCATTACTCAAAACATCCTTTTATCATTCTATAAGTATATATGTATGCATTTATGTATACACCAAGACATACACATACACACTAACGCATACACACGCATAGTTGATCTTTACTTACCCTAAATTGACCATCAATGATCTTAATCGATCATCATTGACCCTGTTTGATCTATACTAACTAGATTTGACCTATATAGACTATTTTTGGTCTAGCGTGCCCTATTACGTCGTAAGTGTCGATACGGGTGGGAAGGAGACGTAATGGGTTGTTATAATTCATAACAATCCATAAAAAGTCTTAATGAGTCGTATACACCCATGATTGAGTATACATCATTATGTTACATGCACTGATATTAATAACCCTAATTGACCATGAATGACCTTAGTTGACCGTTACTTACTCTATTTGACCATTAATGTTCGTAATCGATCCTAATAATGTTTTCAAACTATGATAAAACTCGAAATGGAAATATTAGAACACACATACATATACACACTAATACATACACAAATACATATACACATACATACACATGGAATTGGAAGTCTATCTTGTCGTCTTGCATCGACAATTTAAAATGATAGATTGACGCACATGAACAAAACTTTAGAATAAGTAATAACCCACTTTCTACAAATTTATATATTTAGTTTTTGAAAAAAAAAAGATAAAAATGTGGTCGGAAAACAATTACAACCACTGTTAATGATATTCCAACACCAACTACCGAATCAAAGAATTTAATGGGGTGTTTGGTTTGTTGAAATTCAATTGAAATAGAATCTGAATTCTATTCCTTAATATATTTAGTTTACAGAATTCGTTCGAATTAGAATCTGAATTCCACTCTTAACGTATTTGGTTGAGAAAAGAATTGGAATTAGTTCATTCAAATTCATTCAAATAAAGGGTTTCAAATTGCTTCCAATTTGTGAAGGAATTTATAAAAAAAACTGGAATTTCCGACTAGTAACCGTTGTCGCATCCGCACCCATACCGCCTCCGCCCACACCTTCGATACCCCATCCACCACCGCCCTCGACAACTGATCATAGCCGACCATCTCCCAGACCCCTGCCCCCGACCACCGACCCACGCCGCCACCGTCGTTACCGACCACACCCGCCACCGACCATCCCGCCGCTGCCACCGACCGCCCATTGACGCTGTAGCCACCGACCGCCGTCGCCACCCACCACCGACCCCCCACCGCCGTAGACTCCCGCCTCCCCCTCCCTCGACCGCAACGCTGATGCATAGAAACTGGAAACATGGTTCGGAGCTCAAAACGCCATTAACTGGTAATAACTGTTGGATTTTATGAACCGACCCGATGGATAACGCGGCTGACTGAGCTATGACCCGTAAGAGTTACACCTAGGGCAACGAACATTAAATCCACTTAACCTGCTTAACTAGTAATTACAAACTGTTAGCGAGACGATATATTTTATATATATTTGTTTGACGGGAATTATTATTTATACCGGTTAATAAATAATAATTATATATATATTGATTTAATCTTTAATTAAAACAATTAAATGGGTTCGGGCTTTTGCATCTCGTATTGGACTATGGGCCCGGAAACAATTAGTAGAGTTTATTATTATTATTATATATAATAAACCTAAAATATGTTTAAGGGTGAACAAGTCCACGGCCGCCTCAGTGCTTAGCAATTAGGAATTTGGAAGGGCACAAAAACCGAGGTAGGAGCCTTCGGCTCTTTGGCGGCTGCGACCTCACGGATAATTCCTTTTGGCGTTTCCGGAACCACCAAATCAGCCCAAGCCGGTCCCTGCCCCGCTGATGTCCCGTTTTCGGCCAGCCCCGGTGCTTCCCATCTCTCGTGTTATCGGTTCGTGATCTAGCATCGGTTCATTATACCTAAGTGTCTCGACCGGTTATTTATTAACCACTAAGGTATAATTAATCTCATTAGTAGATTAATTGTTTTTTTTTGTCTTTGCGTGTTCATAACTAGATCCTGTTCGGTTTGTCAGTACTGTTAAATAGGTTATGATTTTATTTTCCGCTGCGTATTTATTAATTAACTGAATTAATTAATTTCTCTGTCCAAACTAGTTTTACAAAAGTCAAACTAATCACCACTGAACCAAAAGTGGTATCAGAGCCTGGGTTATAACACGCAAATCGAAACCGGTCTGGTTTCACCGGTTAGACTAATCACAAACTTTAACTATCTTGAAGTTTCTGATCTGATCTGTTTTTGGGACAATTTTTTTATTTATTAATTTGGTCTTTTTTTTATTTTATTTGACCAAATATATTGCCCGTATGTGATTGTGTTGAATATGTAAATCTGGCCCGACCCATGTGATTGAGTTGTTTGTGTTTATTATTCAGTTTTTTGGTTTTATGGTTTTGGCCCACTTTTGATGGCTCAAAGTTGTAATAGAATAGGTTTTTTTATTTTATGTAATGTAATAAAAACCTGAAGACAAATCTGAAGACGCAACATGAATCATGGAGTCAGTGGGAGTCAGATGACTAGATGCACGGAAGTCCATCCTTGTGGTTGTTTTAATTTTGTGGACCCCGTGACCCGTTTGGTCTTGCTAACTGGCTCTAGCAAGATCAAACAAACTTGGCCCTATAAGATTTACATATTTATTTGCTTTATGGTTGCTTTTAATTTTTTATAACTTAAAATTATTATAAACCAACCAAACACTAAACGTTGTAAAAAGAGTTTTAAAATGTCACAATCTGTCACCACAAGTTCTAATTTTATAACTTGTAGAATTTTATAAAAAATAACAACTGGCTTGTTTTATAAAATAAATAACCACTAAAGTTTTGCAATTTAAACTAAATTTAATTTCAAAACTTATAACTTAATAGTTTTCAACTATTAACTGGTTATTCAAGTCGCGACAAACTTAGTTTTAATAGGTTATTTAAAATTAAGTGTCCTGAGAGATAAATTTGTCATGACTTAAAATAGTAAAACTGGCTTTTACAACACACGTATGATTTAATCATTCGTTGTATTTGACCCTATTCGGTAAACACTAAAATTGGAACCCATATTTAAAACCAATGGTCTATGCCATCCTATTATAAGGAACACTTGGAGCATAAAATGAAACATCGGTGTTTGGAGCCACAGCACCGCACTGGATGCGTAGTTTATCCTTCCAAGGCGCAAGGGTTTCGTTGACACGTCCGGCCCTTCCGCAAGTACCTGTTTTAGGACGACTATTACCTTTCTCTCTTGTTACATGCCCCAGCTGTCAAGAGATTAAAAGTGGGCATAGATGAGGCTAAACGTATCAATGCATAGACATGTCTTGTCTTAGCAGCCTCATACACGAGAGTTATGCATCTTTCCACAATTGACACTAATTGTCAGTCTAATTACCCACTTACTAATGTTGTATGCCACAGCTACCATTAGTGACTGATTTAGCTAGATTCTCACTCCTTATTCTAATTTCTGTAATTGGGTCATAAATTAATAAGGATTTTTCACTTTCTTTATACTAATTTATTTTCTTTGCTTATCTTGACAGATGTCTACTGAAAATAATAATACTAATAACTCCTTCGCTCTCAAGTCTATCCTTGAGAATGAAAAGCTGGATAACACCAACTTTCTCTTGTGATAGTGCAATCTGATAATAGTTCTCAAGATGGCCATGAAGCTCTATGTTCTCGATGCACCAGTCCCTGAGGCACTCGATGGTAACACGGCTGCCGCTCGTAAGGCCTGGGAAAAACAAAGAGTTGATGCCACTGAGGTGGCCTGCCTTATGCTAGCCTGCATGTCCCGTGAGCTCCAAAAGAGCATGGAGGACCTGGATGCCTTTGACATGATTGAGCAACTTAAGGGCATGTTCCTGAAACAAGCCCGACAAGAACGCTATGAAACGATGTCTCAGCTCATTCGCTGCACGATGCAAGAGGGCACGCCTGTTAGTACTCATGTACTTAAGATGAAAGGGTACATCGACCAGATGAACAAACTTGGATATCCCATGAAGGATGACATGGCTACTGATTTCATCTTAAACTCTCTCCCAAGCTCCTATGCTCAATTCGTAATGAATTTCAACATGAATGGGTTGGAGAAGACAGTGGCCGAGCTACATGGTATGCTCAAAACGGCCGAGATGAATATCCAAGGAAAGAAAAATCAAGTTCTGCTGGTGTTAAAAAGCCTAACCCGAAGAAAAGAGGTTTTAATAGCAAAGGCAAGAAGAAGGTTAATGTTGCTGCCAAGCCTGCCACCAACAATAACAAGAAAGCTTCAAAAGCATTGTAGAACCAAAGACTGATTGCTACTAAATTATTCTAAGTACAAATGTTGCAGATAGGCTTATCAGCAGCATTCAACACATGTTGCTGCTGATAGGCTTATCAACAGCATTCAACACATGTTGCTGCTGATAGGCTTATCAGCAGCATTTAACACAAGTTGCTGCTTATAGGCTTATCAACAGCATCATTCTCATTCTTGCTGCTGATAGCTGTGTTCCTTGAAGACAAATCGTTGCAGCTGACTATCCATGCCAAGCGTCACTGATAACTTTCTGCAAAAGCGACTGACACACTCAAAGCAGAAGGAACCTCAATGGTGCAACCAATGACGGACGACAATGCTCTTCTCCAAGCATGCAAACAATGATGAATAAATAAACGCTTCAATAAAGTTAGCTAGTTTAGCTTAAACGTGTATTATTAGCTTTTGTATAAAAGATCAACGGTCTGTGTTAGATCTGATCCTTAGAATCAAGGGTCTGTCTTGATTCTAAGTTAGTATAAATACTGTGTAAACACTTCATTGTAAGTGTGCTTTCTCACTGAGTTTTTCTTTTTTAATCTTTTATTCACAAAGCTTAATACAACAGTGTTCTTATTAGTATTCATTCTGTTTACTCGATTATATTTGTGTAGTTGTTATTGTTTCCGCCAATTTCAACTAAGAACAGAACCATCTTGTAATTTCACGATCCTACAAGTGGTATTAGAGCTTTGGCTCAGATTAAACAAACTCACACTTGTTTAATCACTTCTGGTTCTTTTCTAAACTTTCTCTTTGATCAAGTCACCCAAAATCACAAAACAAAAATGGCACAAAGCAATGGTTTTGAAGACATCGGCAGCATCAACCGACCACCAAGGTTGGTATATGGGGAAGACTACGACATGTGGAAAAATCGCATGGAAAGCTTCTTCTGTTATCAGGAGTATGGAATGTGGAAATCCATCAGGGATGGACCATACACTCCCATGGTAGCCTCTGCTGACTCTGGAGGACCATCAGTCCCGAAGGAGCCCTCCAAGTACTCGGAAGAGGACATAAAGAAGATGGAGGTGGACTTCAAGGCACTAGGAGCTATCCAAATGTGCCTTCCAAATGAAGTTTTTCATAACTTCAGAAGTTACAAAACTGCTAAGGAGTTATGGGAGGCTCTTGAGAAGATGTTTGATGGCTCAGAAGAAGTCAAAGAAAATAGAAGGGACATCCTGAAGCAGCAGTACGAAAACTTCGTCTGGAAGGAAGGTGAGTCCCTAACTGTTTTATATAACAGATTTACTTATCTTGTAGGTGAGCTGCAGTGCTCAAAGGTGAAACTGGAGAATGAGGATATTCTCAAAAAGTTCATCAGGTCTTTACCTAGCTGCTGGACACTCTACACGGTGTCCATTAGAAGAACTGAGAATCTGAAGACTCTCCAAATGACTGAGCTCTTCGGTATGCTGAAGACTTATGAGCTAGAAATGATTCAGGCAAAAGAACGAAGCTCAAGCTACCAAACAGCTTCAACATCCACCACCATCTCTTCCGCTTTTCACTCTGAGCACTCAGGTCCTAGTACTAGCAACTACTATCCTCCCATAGTCACACATCCTCAAACTCCTACCTCTAAAACAAACACATCACCATTTCTTCTTGAAGCTCCTTCTCAAGCGTCAACCTCCGCTGCTTTTGTTTCTGAAAACTCAAGCAACATGTACTTTATCAAGGAGGATCTTAAGTGCTTCCATCCAGATGATCTAGAAGAAATGGATATACAACACTCTTATGCCATGCTTTCTATAAGAGCAAAAAGGTTCTACTCTAGAACTGGAAGACCCATTCCAAGCAACAGCTCCAACACTAGAGTTAGCTTAGATAAAAGTAAATTGAGATGTTACAACTGTAACCAACTGGGTCATTTTGCTAGAGAATGCAAGGCACCTAGGGCAAACCCTGTTGAGGATCGAACAAGACAAAGCCAACCTAGACAACAACAGCAACAAGCTACTCCTCCAGCTCAAACTGCAGCTTGTGCAGCTGTTGGAACTTCTGACTTTGACTGGAGCTTTCAGTATGAAGATCTGCCTACCAACAACCAAGCCCTTATGGCAGATACAACTGAAATACCGCCTCAAGTATATGAACATATATGTTCCCAAGCCTGTATTGATAAGGTTTTAGGCTACAGAAAGCATAATCAAAACCTCATAGATCAAAATGAAGAGTTTCATCAAATGAAATCTGAATTCAAAAAGGTCGAAGACAGTTACAAAGAAAAAATTAACTGCCTAAAGAAAGAGATTTCATCATTAAGACATGAACAAACCAATCTTGAAACTCAGATTGATGATCTACTGGCCAGATTAAAAGCTACCAGAGCAGAATTGGCAGAACAAAAAGTTCATGTCGACAAATATGAATTTGCATCCAAAAAGCTGCAAAGACTTTTGGATGCTCAAATTCATGAAAAGGTAAAAAATGGTCTGGGGTATCATGCTGAACAATATCAAGCCGTTGCACCTCCTGTTAACTACGTTGCCATCCATGAACCAAGCTTCAATCTTGCAAATCTTGATATGGCCAACAGAAATCTTGATCCTTCTAAGGATGAACCTTTGGTACAAGAATGCACTACCTCATCAGAGTCTGATTCAACTTGCTCAGACTCCACTGAAAAAAGTGAAGCTTCATATTTGGTACAAGAATCTACTACTTCATCTCCTCCTGCCCCTAAAGTCATTCTGACTAAAGATGAAGTCCCCATTATCCATTCAGCACCAGTACCAAACATCTCAGTACCAGTTCCTACACCATTCAAACAAATCAAAATTAGCTATCCTCCAGAAGGTAGGAAGCTAAATACTGAAAAGGGCCAGTCCTCAACTTCAGTCCAGCCAAGGAAGGTATTTGACATATGTCATGCGCCTGGAGAGAAGGTTCCATATGTTCAAAAGACATTGGAAGAAGCTACTTTTGAGCACAACAAAGCTCACTCTTGGAATTTCAAAGACATTTTCAAAAGAAAGGATTATGTTTATCTTTCAAGGGACAAACTGGCAAAATCATGTTTTGTCTGTGGAAAATATAACCACACTACCAGCACCTGCTTCTACTACCTTCAACAACAAAAAAACCTCAAGCAACATGCTTTTGAGAAGACAAAGAAGAACAAACAGGTAAGAAGGTTTGAAGCTTAGACAACTCAATTCAGAAACTCTCTTTTTCCACCAAGGGAGCAGTTGTCAAAACCTCTACAATCTTGCATCATCTGTGGTGAATCAGATCACTTTGCTGCAAATTGTAAGTTTAATCCTTTCAATCAAATTCTTCTTCCAACCCCAATTATACAAAATCCTATCAGTAAGGTGAAGAAGGATAGGCATACGTCTGTTCTTAAACCATCAGCAGCCAAAATAACTGCTGATGATCAAGTAAAGCCCAAGCAACCAAAAGGAAAGCCTTCGGTAGCAACAAAGTCTGCAGCTGCTCAAGTAAAACTATCAGTAGCAACAAAATCTGCTGCTGTTAAGCCAAAGTCCTCAGATACAATGTCTGCTGCTGAAAAGGCAAAGAGAGCTGGAAAACCACCAACTCAACAATGGAAGGCAAAGAAACCACCAAGCATCATCATCGGTTCAGTTGAATACGTCTATCCTTTGGTGTAAATATGTATGTCCTCTGCTGTAAATAAAAGTTATAAGTCAGCAGCATCCTTTTGGCTGCTGACAGGTCTAATTTTCAGCAGCAAAGAATTTGCCCCTGACTACTTTAACTTATCAGAAGGAACAAGTTTCCTGCAGATAGCTTTAAGGCTGTCAGCAGCAACATCCTTGCTGCAGATCATTGCATCTATCAGCAGCAACTAAGTCTGCTGTTGACAAACTTAACCTTCCGCAGCAACCAAAGTTGCAGCGGACAGGCTTATTCATCCACATCAACCAAGTTTGCTGTTGATGGATAAATTTAAGTCCAAATTAACTTTTACCCGCTGTAAAAGATATTAACGTCAGTCTTTACCATGACTGCCTCGGTGTATTACAGCTGTAACAATAAAAAGTAAATAAGGTTGTACTGTACAAGTCATTTTTCTTTTTCTCTCCTCTACCGTTATAAGAACAAATCAAATTTTCTTTACCACCTCTTCACATTCAATTCAACCCTAACCAACTATCACTTTCACCCTAAGTCCCCACCACATTCAAAGCTCTCCATGTTCTCCATATTCTCAAGTCTCCACCATACTCAAACCATCCCTCCAAAATCAAACGGCTATGGCAGATATCAACAACCCTGCTGATAAGTTCTCCCCATACCACAACCTTACAGTATATCTTACCAAAGGAAATAAATCCGAAGGATTTGACAATATGATTGATTTCTTATGTCGATCAAAGATCTACTTTGCCCTCACCACCAACCCTACCATATATATCCCTCATATGGAGGATTTATGGAGTACTGCCGTCTACTCTACCGAACAGGGGATTCCCCAAATCAAAGCCAAAGTAGACGGCAAGGATATCACCATCTTGGAAGCCATACTCAGAAAACATCTTAAGATTCAAGATGAGGGAGCAGCCATCTCATACTCGAAGGACGACTATATGAGGACCTTTGTCTCCATTGGATACACTGGAAACCAGACCGAGTATACGATCGAGAAGGCGCTGATAGGCCCTCCATGGAAGTATCTTTGTCACACTCTTCTCCAATGCATATCTCAGAAGAGGAGTGCATGGCATCAGGTGAGCCTGCACTTGCCTCCGCCTTTCATGGTATGGTCACTAACCAAGGCTTCAACTTTGCACACCTCATCTTTGAGGGTTTGAGATATAACATTCAAGAGGGTGCAAATCAGCAATTTTTTATGTACCCAAGAGTCTTGTAGGAAGTTTTCAATCAAGAACTAAAAGAACTTTCAAAACCTGCAAGAATCTACATCATGTTGGGTCATAAAAATAACATTTTTCAAAGCATGAGGATTGTTTCCAAAAAGTTCTCGGGGGTCAATATTCCATTGTTATCTACAATGCTGAACATGCAAAGAACCCCGGGTGACAGTTCAGCAATCCCAGCTGATACTGATCCCACACCCTCCACCTCACATCCTGAATAACAATCTACTTCTACCATTCGAGCCCCTGTGCATACTACTAAGGATGCACAGGCACAAAAATTACTTACACCTCTTTTGGATGTTATTGTTCAACCGGAACACAGGGCCCCGGTTGCAACAACATATACTAGAAAAAGGGGTAAGAGAACTCCTTCTTCTCTTGCCTCCAAGGTCCAAACCCAACCTAACAGTCCTCACTCAGAATCCCAACATTCTGGTGAGAATATCATAAGGGAAAGCCACATTATTAGGGAGACTTCTTCGGATGTCTCTCTATTAGGATCAGGATCACTTCCTGGATATGTAGAACAGCCCCCTGAGCCCTTCCTTTCTCTTCTGAACTTTAGTGTTGAGGAACCTGATCAAGATGATGTACCTTCTCCAACTACCACTATCTCGGAGGTACTGATTAATCTTTCTTCCAACACACCCAACCCAAGTTCTTCTACCCTGAAGGTCCACTCTAGGAGTTATGAAAGAGTGGATGTGGAAGAGGCTGTCACTACTGCTGGTCCATCAAATGACCAGGAGGACAGTGACAACATTGCTAAGACCTCAACTACGACAACTCACAGTGAGGATGCTTCCTTGGAAACTCACCTCACTGAGAGGAATCCCAGGCGCCAAGAAACCATGGGTGATGGGGATGAAGAGGCTAGGCCTAAGGCCCCATCTGGGTCCAAGGATTCCACAACTGTGGATGAGGACAGCCTGAAACTTCATAACTTGGAATTGACGGCCAGGGTGGCTATGCTAGAGGCTAAAGTGTCTAAACTAAGACACCAAGTCTCTATGCATGATGCCCATCAATGCCCAACTATACCCTCTCCCTCTCTTGTATCAATGGGCACCCAAACTGATGCTTACTTGTCGACTGATGCAACCAAAAAGGGGGAGATGGTTCCAATGGAGGAAGACACAGACAGTCTTGACGACTGGATTCAAGAGCAGGTTAAAATTCAAAGCTCACTATTCTAGCCAGCTTTTGTACAAGTTCATGACTTGCCAGTTTCAGATAACGAAGAATAAGAGACATCTGAAGACTGGAAGTTAGTCGTCAGGGCTGTTGATGAGGTGCTGAATGAAGCTGAAGACAAAGAACAAAAATATAAAGCTTTCAGCATCCTCCCTGAAGCAGCAGCCATCATAAGTCAATCCATTACCCCCCAACTCTTTCAAACTTCACAGAAGCTAGAATTTGATTCCATTCTAGCTTGGGGGTATGATGGATCAGCTGAGAGATTTTGGATTGGATGGGAGCTTAGTGTAGTAAAAGAGCTAAACTGGAACTCTCTCAATGCCCTACTGTATTTAACTAACTGCATAAACACTTCATCAGATCTCTCAGCAGAACTTGCCATTGGCAGGTTCTATGACTTGATGGAGGATAATCTACCCAACTTCGAAAGACTCATACAAACAGCAAAACGGGTAGCTTATCCTGAATCTTCGGCAGCAGCAGAAAGAAGACTGACTCCTAGAAGCCTTGAAATAATAAGGAGCAGTCTTCTCACTGAAGAAGAAGTTCTGTGCCTAAGAAGATTCTTGTACGACTTCTTGATCAAGGACTTGGATGTGCTAGGATGGGTGAGCACTAAGTCTCTTGACCACACTCTACTACTAAGCAACGACTCCTCTCTTATCATCAACACCAGGAACATCCTGCAACTGCCTACAGACTTTCTCTACAAGATCTTTGAACTCAAAGCAAATATCTGCAATGTCAACTCCCTAGAAAACCAAGCAATGATAGCCACTATCAGAGCCCACCTTGAACAGGAAGGAAGGATTGCTGAGGAAGTATATGTGTCAAACTCTGACACTGACTCTGACTCAACTTCCCCTCGAGTAGACATCCTCTCTGCAGCTTATGGGTCAAGGTCCGCTGTTCAAAGATATCTGCAAGAATTAGCAAGTTCTGAGTGCCAATCAGATAAAGATAAGGACCTTCCCTTGTTAACCTCTCAAAGTGCCAATGAAGCTGAGGCTGAGATCCCAATAGCAGCACCATCATCTGTTGTTGTGGTCAGCGAAGCTGAAGCAGAGGCATCCAATATAAACAAGGGAAAGGGAATTATGACAGATGAAGATGAAGAGAGGTTGCTAAAAGAGAAAAAAGAGAGGCAAGAGAAGAGAAGAAGAAGAGAAAAAGAGGAGATGACTGACATTAAAAAGGCTCAAGAAAGAAAAACAGTCATTCTCCTCAGAGAACAAACCATCCAGCTGTATGCTAGACAGCTGGATGAACTGAAAAGAAAGATTCCTGCAGTTGACCAGATTGAAGAAGATGCAGCTCTTGCTCTTCAACTGCAGGAACAATTTAACAGAGAAGAGGAAGAATTGGAGAAGAAGAAGAAAGAAGAAGCTAAGTTCAGAATAACCGATTCTGAACTAGCCAAAGAAATGAGGGAGGAGTGGGTAAAGGCTCTAGTTTCTCAAGGTGAGGATGCAGACTACATTGAGAAACTATCAAATAAAGAAATATACAGAGCCTTCATGGGTCAGCAAGGTCAATTGGCAAAGAAGAAACAGGCTAAAGAAGAAGAAAAACCCAAACAAAAGTCCAAAAAGACCATTGCCTTTAATAAACGGACCCATGAAGAAAGGAAGGTCATGATTGACTTCCTTAAGGCTAGAGGAGAGAGTGGAAAGAGGCTAGGTCCCATGAACTTCATGAACCTGCAAGCCCTCTACTTCAAAGTCAAGAAGGATGAGGAAGAAAGATTGGGGAAGAAGGGCTCCAAGAAAAGGGTACCTATTCAGGAAGAAGAAGAAACAAAAGCAAAGAAACCCAAGCCTTCTCCCTCACCTACCTCTTCCTCAGTCTAACAACCTTCCACTATCCTCCCCAAACCTTCCACTCCTCCACCCAAAAGGTCCAAACCATCCCACCCAGCTCCCACTCATCAACAGCCTCCCTTGAAGAAATCCAAACCCACACCTAAACCAGAAGACTCAAGAAACATAGTTGATTGGGTCTATAATCCACAGGATCAAAGGTTTGAGATATTCAGGGGGAGAACTGAAAGAAGAAGATCTATCTACAGATCTGTTGATGAAGTTCTGCAATTGCCAGATTCAGATCTTGGCAAACTTTTGGAGCTGGGTGAAGCTCATGAGCCTGCAAATGAGGGTGGGAAACGTCTTGTGCTAGCCATCAAATGCTACTTCAACCCTTGCAAAGATGTGATCATTGACATCAAACCACTCAAGTCCCACTCTCTATTTGTATGTTGGTCCTATAATGTTGATTTGGATGAGTTCACTTTAACTGATGTAAGGAAGCAGAAGATGAGATGTTCAAGCAAAACAATCTACAAAATGCCACATAAAGACATCAAGACTTTGTCTGCACTTCCACTGAACAATCCCAGCAAGGATCCAAGAGGCTATGAGGTTGAAAGGATAGTCAGCCACATGCAAAAGCTTCAGTAGCAAAGTGATTAGAAGAATTTTGGTTGCATCAGTCTAGGGGGAGTTTGTAGAACCAAAGACTGATTGCTACTAAATTATTCTAAGTACAAATGTTGCAGATAGGCTTATCAGCAGCATTCAACACATGTTGCTGCTGATAGGCTTATCAGCAGCATTCAACACAAGTTGTTGCTGATAGGCTTATCAACATCATCATTCTCATTCTTGCTGCTGATAGCTGTGTTCCTTGAAGACAAATCGTTGTAGCTGACTATCCATGCCAAGCGTCACTGACAACTTTCTGCAAAAGCGACTAACACACTCAAAGCAGAAGGAACCTCAATGGTGCAACCAATGACGGACGACAATGCTCTTCTCCAAGCATGCAAACAATGATGAATAAAGAAAACGCTTCAATAAAGTTAGCTAGTTTAGCTAAAACGTGTTTTATTAGCTTTTGTATAAAAGATCAACGGTCTGTGTTAGATCTGATCCTTAGAATCAAGGGTCTGTCTTGATTCTAAGTTAGTATAAATACTGTGTAAACACTTCATTGTAAGTGTGCTTTCTCACTGAGTTTTTCATTTGTAATCGTTTATTCACAAAGCTTAATACAACAGTGTTCTTATTAGTATTCATTCTGTTTACTCGATTATATTTGTGTAGCTGTTATTGTTTTCGCCAATTTCAACTAAGAACATAACCATCTTGTAATTTCACGATCCTACAAGCACCCCCTCTTGAGGAGCGCCAATGATTTGAATGCAACAAAATGGGGCACTGGAATCGTAACTGTCCTGAATATCTAGCCAAGCTGAAGCTGCAGAGGGCCAGTGGTAAGGGCACCTCTTCAGGTATTCTCATTTATGTTATTGAAATTTTTACTGTTTCTAGCAACACATGGGTATTTGATACCGGATGTGGATACCACATCATTAATGTCTTGCAGGAGCCTAAAAGTTGGAGGAAGCTGAAACAAGGCGACATGGAGCTCATCGTTGGTGATGAGAAAAGAGTACCAGTTCTTGCAACTGGAACATATCATCTCTCATGTCCTTCTGGCCTTGTGGTTGTTTTGAACAATTGTTTGTTTGCACCTGGTTTAACCAGAAACATTATTTCAGTTTCTTTATTGTTTGAACAAGGATTTAAGTACGTTTTTAATGGTATTGCTATTTCTGCCTACTTAAATGATATCTTTTATTTTGAGGCCAAACCTCAAAACGGTATTTATGAGATTGACGTTCAAACTGACAATAACATATATAATCTTTCTAAACGTATCAAATCTGGCATTAATGATACATTTCTATGGCATTGTCGACTTGGCCACATAAGCAAGGCACGCATTAAAAGACTCCAATCGGAGGGAATTCTTGAACCTACCGGACAGGACTCATTTGATAATTGCGAGTCTTGTTTAGCTGGCAAACTCACAAAGGACCCCTTCACCCATATTGGTGAACGAGCCAAGGATCTGCTAGGCCTTATACACACTGATGTGTGTGGCCCTTTCCGAACCATGTCTAGAAATCATGAAAGATACTTCGTTTCATTTATTGACGATTATAGTCGATATGCTTATGTCTATCTTATGAAACATAAGCATGAAAAATTTGAAAAGTTCAAAGAGTTTCAAAACGAAGTAGAGAAACAACTCAATAAATCTATCAAGACACTTCGATCAGATCGAGGTGGCGAGTATCTCAGCTTAGAATTTCTTAATCATCTGAAGGAGCACGGAATTATTTCTCTGCCCACTCCTCCTGGCACACCCCAACTTAATGGCGTGAGCGAGAGGAGAAATCGAACGCTACTTAATATGGTTCGATCGATGATGTGTAGAACTAACTTGCCTCACTCCTTCTAGAGTTATGCTCTTATAACCGCCGCCCGCCTTGTAAATCTGGCACCGACTAAGAAGGTGGACAAAACCCCATATGAGATATGGCACGGGTCTAAACCAAATTTGTCTTACCTTAGAGTATGGGGATGTGACGCATATGTCACCAGTGATTCTGATGACAAGCTCGATCCCAGAGGCGAAAAAGTTGTTTTCGTCGGTTACTACAACAAAAGCGGATATTATTTCTATCATCCTGATGCAAACATTGTTTCCATCAAAAGGAAAGGACGCTTTCTCGAGGAAGATCTTCTAAATTGAGGAACCGGAAATAATATTATGGATCTTGAAGAAATTCGAGAAACATAAACAACCGCTGAGGTAGTCGGAGCGTCTGATCAACAAGAAGTTGTTGCTGATGAATCAGACATAAACACAAGCGTTCGCAGAAGTAGCAGGTCTCGTAAAGAACCTAATATACCTATGGAATCTTGAAGCTTCTAAAGTCCTGTTAGTAGCTGAGTCAAATGACGAACCTACAAACTACAAATCTGCTATCTCAGATCCTTAATCTGAGAAATGGCTTGAAGCCATGAACGCTGAGATGCAATCTATGCGTGATAATCAGGTCTGGGACTTGATTGAGCTACCCCCGGTTCTCGAGCAATAGGGAGCAAATGGATTTTCAAAAGAAAAACCGACATGCATGGTAATATACAAATCTATAAAGCACGGCTAGTTGCAAAGGGTTTCACTCAAACTCAAGGTATTGACTATGATGAAACTTTCTCACCCGTTGCTATGATCAAATCGATCAGGATACTGCTTTCCGTAACCGCGTACCATGATTACGAGATATGGAAAATGGATGTCAAAACCGCTTTTCTTAATGGACATCTTTCTGAAGATGTCTATATGATTCAGCCTGACGGTTTTGTTGATCCAAAGTATCCTAGTAGGGTCTGCAAACTGAATAAGTCCATTTATGGACTTAAACAGGCATCTCAAAGCTGGAATCTTCATTTTGATCAGAAAATCAAATAATTTGGTTTTGTCAAGAATGAAGATGAGCCTTGTGTTTACATAAAGGCTAGTGGGAGTACTATATCATTTCTCATCTTATATGTGGATGATATACTGATCATTGGAAACAACATCCCTATGCTTGACAAAGTCAAACAATGGTTAGGATCATGTTTTGCAATGAAGGATCTTGGAGAAGCTGCTTACATTCTAGGAATCAAGATCTACAGGGATAAATCTAAGCGGCTTCTAGGGCTAAGGCAGAGTACTTACATAGACAAAATGATGACACGCTTTAGGATGGAAAACTCCAAGAAAGGAGGTGTTCCGATGACTAAAGGGACTGTGTTGAACAAATCGCAATCTCCTTCCACGGACATTGAACTTAAGGAAATGGAAGCAATTCCATATGCCTCAGCGATTGGTTCTATCATGTATGCTATGTTGTGCACTAGACCTGACGTCTCGTATGCTTTAAGCATGACCGGTCATTTTCAGCAAAGTCCTGGCATTGCCCATTGGACTGCAGTCAAGAACATCCTGAGGTACTTAAGAAGGACCAAAGACATGTTCTTAATATTTGGAGGAGTGAAAGAGGAGCTCACTGTACGGTGTTACACTGATGCTAGCTTTCAAACTGACCGAGATGACTCTCGCTCACAGTCGGGTTTCGTATTCACTCTTAATGGAGGAGCTGTTTCATGGAAAAGCTACAAGCAGAGTGTAGTGGCGGATTCAACCACCGAATCTGAGTATATAGCTGCATCAGATGCTGCTAAGGAAGCTGCTTGGATGAAGAAATTCATTACTAACCTCGATGTGGTTCCGAGTATTCGCCAACCAATTGAGATACTTTGTGATAACACAGGTGCTATAGCTCAAGCCAAAGAGCCCAGATCTCATCACAAAGCCAAGCACATTCAAAGGAAGTTCCACTATATACGGGAAATTGTGGAACGTGGAGACGTCGTGATAAGCAAAGTAGACATAGATCAAAACCTAGCGGACCCGTTCACTAAGCCGGTGACTCAGGAAAAGCATGATCAGCACGGAAATGCTATCGGTCGTAGTTTTTCTAGCGATATGTTTTGATTTAGTATTTTGAATGTGCGAACATTTAAACAGTTGTACTTTTGATTCTTTTGGTTTACTGACTTAAATGCAATTCTGAATTCTTATAACTGTGTTCGATTTTAATACGTTTAATCCATGAATCTTGTATTCTTAATTATCCGTAGTCGATCAGAATCGTGGGAATGACTCTGAATTAAGACTATTCTGAACTTGGACTCAAGTAGTTGACTTCCAACTTCACAGACCTCATCTTGGATGACGTTGGATGTAACTCGTTTCAAATCATCTTCATGGATTTTAATCATAAGATGTTTTTTTGATATTGGTATACTCATTTAGTATCCTCTGACTTGAGATGCATACTAGAACTTTCGTTTACCAAGGACTGTTCTTTAATTACTGTCAACCGCTGTCGCGTAACTGCCAGTCATAAAGGCATTTGTTAGGAACAGATCTAAAGTTCAGTGGGAGTTGTATGTAGTCAATAAGGGATTATGTACTCTTACATTATATGTAACAGATAAGCATCGTGGCGCCCTCGTTGATTCAAACTGGTGAAGTGTAAGGCCTTACCCAAACTTACTGTGTGTTTGATTGGACCACTTTGATTCTTGATCAAGAACAATAATAATTGAACGCCATATGAGAATGAACTAAATCCATGTCTCATTGATTCAATTGATGTTTTATACGGAAAGGATGAATGAAAACTATTGCCATAAGTCTATTGTCTTGCTTTAGTTAGCTGTTACTAACACCGAGATATTTGGTTAATGACTTTAAAGCGTCATACCTTGTTAGGGACAGCCATGTGCTGCTAGAGCGCCGCTGACTGTTTGCGTTGATTTATCGTGGATCGTCCAAGTGGGAGATTGTTGGATTTTATGGACCGACCCGATGGACAACGCGGCTGACCGAGCTATGACCCGTAAGAGTTACACCTAGGGCAACGAACATTAAATTCACTTAACCTGCTTAACTGGTAATTACGAACTATTAGCGAGACGATATATTTTATATATATTTGTTAGACGGGAATTATTATTTATACTAGTTAATAAATAATAATTATATATATTGTTTTAATCTTTAATTAAAACAATTAAATGGGTTCGGGCTTTTGCATCTCGTATTGGACTATGGGCCCGGAAACAATTAGTAGGGTTTATTATTATTATATATAATAAACCTAAAATATGTTTGAGGGTGAACAAGTCCACAGCCGCCTCAGTGCTTAGCAATTAGGAATTTGGAAGGGCACAAAAACCGAGGTAGGAGCCTTCGGCTCTTTGGCGGCTGCGACCTCACGGATAATTCCTTTTGGAGTTTCCGGAACCACCAAATCAGCCCAAGTCGGACCGCCCTGCTGCTATCCCATTTTCGGCCAGCCCCGGCGCTTCCCATCTCTCGTGTTATCGGTTCGTGATCTAGCATTGGTTCATTGTACTTAGGTGTCTCGACCGGTTATTTATTAACCACTAAGGTATAATTAATCTCATCAGTAGATTAATTATTTTTTTTGTGTTTGTGTGTTCATAACCAGATCCTGTTCGGTTTGTCAGTGCTGTTAATTAGGTTATGATTTTATTTTCCGCTGCGTATTTATTAATTAGCTGAATTAATTAATTTCTCTGTCAAAACTCGTTTTTATAAAAGTTAAACTGCTCACCACTGAACCAACAGTAACCTATATGAGTTCTCCTCAAATTTAACGTACTGTTTATGTCGGGGCATATTATTTGTTTGATTTTTCATCAAGAAACCATAATTTTTCATCAAGAAACTGGAAACATGGGTCCGACCTAATTTATTTGTTAACCCGGGTTCACGAGTTAATTCATCAAAAAATTGCTAATTTATCTGTTTACGGGATACCGAAAGGTTTTGAGTATATGGGAGTTCTTGATTTGCATCGAAATATGTTAGATGGTGATTTTGATCCATATTTCCTGCTTTTAACAACTTCAATTCTTTTTTAAGATTACAATTCTCTTAAATTCTAAATTCTTTAGAATTCAGATTCAAAATCCAATTCCTTTCACAAATTTTAATTCATTCAAAAAAATTACACAAACCAAACACACCCTATGATGGAGGGAGTCATCTTTCTCCTTCCTTCCATCCCTAGCACTCTCTCCAACATGTAGGTGTCACATCACCTTTTTCCATCCCTTCTCTAACTCTATGTAATCCTCTCTAAACCATGGAAATGCCCCTCCACTCCCTAATCTTTTTAAAAATAAACATTTAAAATAAATAATAACTATTTAAATATTACGAGATTAATAAAAAACATATTTAATAAATAAAATTACGTTTCATTATAAAAAATTGGATGATCTTTAACAATTCTCTATGTCACCATTTGGGCAACATTGTGTCGTTTAGCAAACGGTATTAACTACTAGAAAACATGGCCTTCACCGATCATGTATTACAGACGAACAATCCGTCAGAAAATTACCAAAGGATCACCGACGGAATCCGTCTAATTCCACGTATTCCTAGCATGTCGATAACTCGCCGGTCATATCACACCAATAGTTCCCCGACATAGCCTTTTTCAGAAAGATTCTGAGTCGTTTGTTTGGGATGTGATTTCTGATGGATCATCCATCGGAAATTGGTCGGAATACTTCCAGATTGGATTTCTGATAAGATTTCCGCCATGATTTGTTGTTGGGGCCACTTTTTCGATGGATTTTTCCGCCGGTAAAATATTCTACAATTGGATACAACCGGTTGTTTCTCAAAAACATAACCAACACACATATATGGATATATAGAGAGGTTCATTTCAGAACACTAAAAGAATGCCAGAACAAAAAGAACTAATTCCAACCATTAGATTATTTATTCAATGGCTTGAAATCATTAATGGCATCTTAAGATTGTAATCGGAAGAGAAAAAAATAATAAGAAAAAAATATAAAGATAGGGATGGGAAATGAGATGTAGAGATTTTTAGAAAGTGATATATAAATTTTGGAAATTATGATTTTTAGCTAAATTATAAGGATTAGATGAGAAAACTTATATGAATGTTCTATGCTCTAAAAGATTTAATGTTTGGTTTCGGCTATTTTGGTATAAATGCCGACATGCATTATATTTCATACCCTTTTTATGGAGCATTTGTTGAATCAGTGGAGACAGAGTGAATGGAACATGCTTTGGTGTCTTGTAGATTTGCAAGATGCGTTTGGGCCAAGTTTTTGATTAGTTGGCCGTGTCTTGGTTCATTCTCGGGCCTACCCATTTGTGATATTATGGTGGGCTATATGAAAGCGACAAAATAAAGTTGGTTTTGGTCCTTAGAAAATAAAATACCAGCCTTTATGAGAACATCTTATTGTAGTGTTGTTACTTAAGAAAATACACACACTTTAATGTATTTTTAAGCATTTTTTTCAACTCGACAGGCAAAAAATTAATTACTACAAAACGGTTAATATAATCCAGTTTGTGAATGATAATGTGGATTAACACAATTCAATCCGAAAGAAAACAAGATCAAAAGAATGGTAATCAAACGATTAAACCTTTACTGATAAAAACCTCACTACTTACAAGAGAAATTGAAAGTAAATTTCAAGAAGAACAAGTTAAAATACAAAATGAATCAGTTTCCCCTAATTCAAACCTAACTGCAGTGTTAACAAACTATTAACAGCTAATCTTTCAATTTGATAGAAATAATCCCTGAACTATAACCAACTTGCCATTACTTTCCAAAACTTACAGTTGACTGTGTTGACTTTATCCAAGAGTTTTACACTACTTATCACAATCTCCACCTTAGTGTGAAAATGCAATAGCAATCAATACATAAGAAATGTGAAGAATACTCAAACAGTGCACAAAACTTAGGTCCAGGCAAGATCTTGGTTAACATGTTAGAAGCATTATGCTTTGTATCCACATATACAACTTTGACTACCTTAGAGTGAAGCATATCTCTAATGAAGTGTATCTTGCAATTTATATGTTTAGACCTCTCATGAAAAACTAGATGCTTGGACAATTGAATGGCTCCCAATTTATCATAATTTATCACAACATCATTAATCTTTACTCACATCTAACAGATAAAACCCTTTAACCACATGGACTCCTTTACTGCCTTTGTCAAAGTAATAAACTTTGCCTCAATTGTAGAAAGTGCTACAACATGTTGTTAAGATGCATTCTAGCTAATTGTTCCACCAAGAACCTTAAACACATAACCATTTATTGACCTGCCTTTATCTAAGTGTTTGGAAAAGTCTGAGTCGACATACCCCATTATAACTAGACTCTCATCGTTGAACTTCCAAAAACAAGTCCAACCCCCTTTGTTCCACTAAGATACCTTAGAATCTATTTAACACCTTCCTAGTGCTGCTTCCTAGGTTTCTTAAGTACCTACTAACTACACTAACTGCAAAACCTATATCATGTCTAGTGCATATCATAAGTTACATTAAGCTGCCTACTACATTTGCATAGGGCACAATCACCATCCTTTCAAACTCCTCATCTATTTTAGGTGAATCCATGCTTGACAACTTAAAATGCATTGCTAAAGGAGTGATAACTATTTTACTTTGCTCCATGAAGTAATTATTAATGACTTTCAACAAATAAGACTCCTGAGTTAACTTTATTACGCCAGATTTTGTCTCTTTGAATTTCCATGCCCAAAATCCTTTTGGCCTCCCTTACCTCCTTCATATCAAACTCTAACAACAACAATATTTTAGTTGCTTCAAATTGTAACTTGTCTCTACAAGTAACTAGCATGTCATCTACATATAACAATAGATAGACATATTCCTTGTTACCATATTATTTATAGTAAACACATGTATCATACTCCCTCCTATATAGCCATCAAAGCTCATGTACCATTGCCTAGGTGTAACACCCAAAAATCTAAACCGATAAAACTTTTTAAAACGACGCGAAAGCGGTCTCAATTACAACATTAACGACAACCATAACATTGAGTTTTACAAACACAAGTTTAAGACTCTAAATTTCCCAAAAGAAAAGAAGTTAAACGTATTTTAACGATCCAAAAGTTAATTAACAACCAACAAGTTTGTAAAACCCCACCACGATAAGTGTAGCAAACAACACCCGACTTTAGTATGAGAATCCAAATCCACACGAAGCGAGACCCGAGACCACACCGGAGCTTTACCTACAAGAAAACTCTCACAATTCACCATAAGTAATGATATGCAACCCCCAAATAAGCCCTCCAAGCTCTTACAACAACAACCGGCCCCAAACGACAAATTTCTACTTTGGGCGTAAATAGGGTCGTAAACACGTTACTTTGGGCTTAAAATACTCCGGGGCGGCGTAAATTACTCCAGCCCGCCGTAAGTTACTCCGGTCCAAAATCAGCCAAATTGATTTGCAAATTTTCAACCTTTTCCAACCCACCGACCGACCCGTTTGCATCTTTATGCATGCAAATAACTATAGACATGTATTTAAGACACCATACAAGTCCTACCAAATCCACTAACATCAATTTGTTAGTTTTAAACACGAGAACCACCTCTCGTTTTCACCCATGGAGCATTTAATTCCAAGACCACCCGCCTTTTTGTACTTCTGTGCAGAAAATGACTTTAGACATATATTTAAGACACCATACAAGTCCTACCACATTAAGTGAAACCACACCATTACCACATATTAGATTGACACTTTACCACATAGAGTCAAATAACACTAATTCACATGTTATTCCATAATGGTTTGACTTTATACCACATTAAGTCAATTTTTGACAATTCACCATTATTCCGCAATGGTTTGACTTATATACCACATAAGTCAATTTACACCAATTTCACCATTATTCCACAATAGTTTGACTTATATACCACATAAGTCAATTTTACGACAATTTACCATTATTCCACAATGGTTTGACTTATATACCACATATGTCAATTTACACCAATTTCACCATTATTCCACAATGGTTTGACTTATATACCACATAAGTCAATTACTCCGAATTACCACATTTAATTTTACTATAGATCACCTAAATCAGTTACACCAATTTACCACATTTAATTTGACTATACACCACCTAAGTCAATTACACCAATTTACCACATTTAGTTTGACTAGTTATAACATAAGTCAACTACATCAATTTACCACATTCAACATTTTAGTATGACTATTAACCACATAGTCAACTACACCAATTTCAACCACATTATGCATACAAGTTTGACTATTACCACATAAGTCAATACACCAATATTCAAACCACAATACATATACAAGTTTAACTTTTACCACACAAGTCAATACACCCAGATTTAAACCACAATAAGCATAGTACTTTGACTTTTACCTCATAAGTCATATTACACCAATTTACCATATTTAATCTGACTAGTAATCACACAAGTCAACTACATCAATCAACCACATTCAACATTTTAGTATGACTATTAACCACATAGTCAACTACACCAATTTCGACCACATTATGCATACAAGTTTATCAAATACTAAGTAAGTGCAAGGCACTTACCTTTTATGTTGAATCTCCCATCATTGCCTTAGATGATCACAATTGATCTTTAGCCTTAGCAATCCGGTTACCTAAACAATTCACTACTATTGTTTAGCAAATCTAGTGATCCCACCCAACTCACCAATTAGGATAACACCCACCTAACTGACTCAAAGGTTTACACCCTAACATAACTTAGTTAATTCAACTTTAACAAAGCTTTTAAATCCCTAATAACAACATCCAACCCATTTGACCCGTTAAGGATTCCATCTAATTTCCTTAATTTCACCCAATTTATAATTCCCCAAATCAATTGAGTTTTCTACTTGAAAATGTGTTTATATAACACTTATCAACACTCAATTCAACCTTTTAAACACTCAAATTGAAAAACCCCCAAATTGGGTCCTCAAGAACCCTAATTTTCAAAACTCTCAATTGATGAAATTAACATGAATTGATTACTCCTCTAGCTTTAGTAATGCTAGATTATCAATCCTACCAAACAATAATTCCACAAAAATCCCCAATTTTAGTCCATTAGGGTTCATGACCCAACACCCATCAAGAACAACAATTTTAATGGATGAAAAAGAGAAAAGATGATACATACTTGATTATGATGAAGGTGTTGTGCAATCTAACCTATCAATCCAAGTATGCAAGCTCTAAATACGAATTTGATGATCAAATCTTCTTTTCTCCTCTTTCCCCTTCCTAAATTCGCGAGAAACACACACAAGTGTGTGTTTTTGCTTAATGAAGTTATTTAACGCAAATTGAGTTTGTGTTAAATACAAAACAGCCCTCCGTCTATCAAAATGACCCATTGTACCCAAAACTAGGTATTTCCATCTTTTTAAAAGCCCCCTCCAACTTTCTTTTATTTAAATACACCCCTACATTATAATAAATATATTATAAGGTAACTTCGAAAGTTGGTTTGTTACAAATCACACCCCCTAATATTGGGTTTCGTCCCCGAAACCCGATCCAACAAAAGATTAGGGTAAAACTTGAGTATCTATCCTCAAATTCCCAAGTAGTTTTCGCCCTTATTTAATTATCCCGCAGAACTAACACTTGGTTAATTTGCTTATACCACAAGTGTTTCACCTTTCTATCTTAGATAGCCATCGGTTCCTCTAGATGAAACATCCATCATCTATCGCCTCAATACCACTATGAGAAGCAACGTCCACTTCTTTTGCCACACATTCCCGTGGATGAACCATGGGGAATGTATCATGGAGTCTACACGATCTCCCGAGTATCATCTAACGACATACCACTTATCAAACTAAAGTGAAGTCAGAATG
Organism: Smallanthus sonchifolius; assembly: GCA_023525975.1. Classification (NCBI taxonomy): domain Eukaryota; kingdom Viridiplantae; phylum Streptophyta; class Magnoliopsida; order Asterales; family Asteraceae; genus Smallanthus; species Smallanthus sonchifolius. Next base: position 21,451,621 of record CM042033.1, read on the forward strand.
GTCCCACAAAACGGAGACTTGGCCTCCCACATTTTCGAACCCGTTACACCTCCTTTTTAAAGGAAACTTTTATATCGCCAGAGTTCCCACTTGAATTTCAATAAACCTCATCCCTAAATTCACTCAGGGTTTTCTGCCCACCTTGAGCAGGTTTTTCATTCTCACTCAATATACAAGATCTTTCGAGCTAAGACTTGAATTACACCATGATTCTTAGTTTCATGACATTCAATTCAACCCAACCAAACGGTATTCGACACTGTTCACCATTTAGTAATTCAATTATCGGCATATAAATACTCAAATGCTAGTTAAGATAACAGCATCTTTCAACTAATGGTAAATAGTCACCTGACTTCCTCCAATTCGAAGAAGAAACTAACACCTCAATCCTACTCAACATGTACAGATGTACCATGTCGTATCACACACTCCTTGAACCTAAGTTCTCCGACCACTCGGAAGAGTAGGTTCCCATTTTGGGATTCGGCCTTAACCCGTAGGCAAGTGAGACACTTTTAACCACATACTTGATTGTGTCTTTTTTCAACCCAGCCACCAAAATTTTATCCTCAAAACAAACATACAATAACCCACATCACCCATGAAGTTCAAGGATTTCAAGAACACCGATGAAGTTCGAGGACTTTAATTCAACATTCTAACGCCCGCCCGCGTATAGATTCACCAGTTCCCTCTCCAAGTTCTCTCATTTAGTTTTTACAAAGAAGCTCACAACTGACTATGAGAATATGCGATACTCCTATCTCGTTGCAAATAGACATAACCGAGTCTAATGCACGAGTCACCAAGACAACCGATAACGCAACGGTCTTCCTATGGAAGGACACGTCAAAAGCTATAGCCAAATCCTCTTTCATAATCCATCACCCTGTTTATCCCAACGACTTTAGCGTAAGTCATCCTTTGAGATTCAAGGATCTTAATCTTACAATCCCCCTTGAAGTTCGAAGACTTCATTTTTTATCACCGGGCGTGAAGTTCCAAAACTCCAAACACGATTTACCCCTTCAATCCTTGATTACTTTAATCATGCCGGGTCAACATATATGTCTTTAGAATTCACCTCTCCATCCTATAATGGATTTCTACCATAGCCAAAATGGCACACCAAGACATGAAAAAAAAGACCTCTCTTAGGGAATTTTAAGAATATAATGAGCGTGAACGAATTTGCTTCAAAGATAAAAACGACTATCATTGAATAAACGACCATCGTATTAGCATACATGGGCCTACACACCCTTCGCATTGATCCACGTAAACCGTGTAACTTCTAAGAAGTCAGAAAGTTACATCCGCAATCCTATAGTATTCATAACGGAAATGATACCATTCATGGGAAATCACCCTCCTCTACATTCATTTGTTGAAACTAGGACTTTTAGTCACTAGTTCAAACCCGACAATTAACGCACGTATACATTCTTCTATTTTTTTTTCAGAAGAGAACGTTACACCCCAAGAAGAGACATTCGGGTATAGAACCCTCATCAACTTCTTCACAACTGGGACATCAAGTATTCCATTACTCCAGTTGGTGTCAATGGCATAAGCCAGGCATACACTAATTCATGCGCCACGTGTTTCACCGTCTCTAGGCTAGAATGGGTCGACACATCACCCTTTAGTCATGCGCGACATTGATACGGTTACTAAGTAACCACACAATTTTCCACTATAATCATAGGACTCCATTCCATGTGATTGTTTAACCTACATATTTCGATTATTAACTCATACATTTGTCAACATTATGAAATCTGCAATGTTGATCACCTCCGAATCCACCGATTCACATATAATCACATCCAACAATTATGCCAAAAGACTTCAGCCCCGTCTTTGGTAGTTAGAAATGTTTGGCTCGAAAGCCTTAAAATTACTATTTTCTCCCCCCTTTCATTTGTGTGCTTTATCTCGGGACATTCACTTCGAATATGTATCGATGTAACAACTGTAGAACACATCATTAGGACTACAAAACTACGGCGTAGTAAATCCAATCACTCCACCTGTGGAACTTCCACACATATAACAACAACAAGTATTGCCTCCCAGAGGGATTTCTAGCTCGGCTAGAATATTTAACTTTCTTAAAGCCACCACAAATTCCTCCTCACACTCCACTAGTTTCCCAGAGTGATTTCATTGTATCAAATAATAATCAACTCCATCCGAGCTATTCACCATGAAGGAGAAACCACCCTAGTAAGTCAACCGATAGCATTGAGTAAGCCGATCTATCTTCATTCTTTCCGATACTCCAATATTTGGGTAAGACTACACTTAGTCATACGACATGCCCACAATCTTTTGATTAATCCACCGTTCTAACGTACGTGAAGAAAACCCTCAATTGCAAGACCCACATTGGCTTGTGGACAAGCTAACTAAAGAACGTATCTCGAGCTCACCATGTTGCATTATCTCCACGCCTTTAAGCCTTTCTCCATACGGAGAACTTCCAACTGGATAATCCACAAATTTTCGGAGTCGACTCTTCGCGAGTAGTACTCCATCCGTCCATCACAATGGGTTACTTCAAGACAATACCATAACAGTGATGTATCGTCGATTAATCAATGAATAAACTCCCACCAATTTACTCAATTGGCTCGTCCACCACGAACCCCTTATGAAGTCAAGGTTTCCTTCCTCCACGTATTCGACTACTTTTGATCCTCCCGCCTTTAATGTTTCATGAGGTTCTTCAAAGTACCGCCTCAATGAGCTCCTATCTTCGTTGAAGGAAGATTAGTACAACATTATGGAAAGCTTTAGCCTTCCTTCACTAAATCGATGCTTTACATTTCTCTCGATTATTCCAAGGTTCATCCTCATCCTCGAGGTGATACCCACTTAGACTCCTTCAAATATGAGTCTTTAAATCAACTTCTATATACAAATTCCGCCCACTAAGTTATGATTCCCCAAGTCAACCTCGACTGTGAAGAAATAAACTTGTAGGTGTTCTACCTACTTATAGGCCTCTAATCTTACTCTATAAGGCTCTACTTCTTCCTATGTGTATATTAATCTCCCCAACATAATCATCTATGCACAAACATATAGTATATACATATACACATATAACACCTTCACATACTCATTGTTGGTGTTCATAATCATATGGTTATCATAAAGTTATTCGCACATGTTACATTAAGAATCAAACTGGCCAGGAAGGATTGATAATGTAATATGCCCAAGTACATTCACTATCTCCATATAACGAATCCCTTAACAACTTTCGGCACAATTAGTTCACACTTGACACCAATTAAAACATATAACACATAATCAATACTAACCTCGCTCTTTAAGCTCTGTCTCGGTCACGCCATCATCGGATTCTCATTTCTCCGACCATATCAAGAGCATTATAGGTTTGAGTTTGGTGTCTCGCACACCAAATCCCTCAAACCATTGCTCTGATACCAAGTTGTAACACCCAAAAATCTAAACCAATTTAAAACTTTTTAAAATGACACGGAAGCGGTCCCAATTACAACATTAACGACAACAATAACATTGAGTTTTACAAACACAAGTTTAAGACTCCAAATTCCCCAAAAGAAAAGAAGTCAAACGTATTTTAACAATCAAATAGTTAATTAACGACCAACAAGTTTGTAAAACCCCACCACGATAAGTGTAGCAAACAACACCCGACTTTAGTATGAGAGTCCAAATCCACTCGAAGCGAGACCCGAGACCACACCGGAGCTTTACCTACAAGAAAACACCCACAATTAACCATTAGTAATGATATGCAACCCCCAAATGAGCCCTCTAAGCTCTTACAATAACCGGCCCCAAACGACAAATTTCTATTTGGGCGTAAATATGGGCTTAAAATACTCCGGGGCGGCGTAAATTACTCTAGCCCGTCGTAAATTACTCTGGTCCAAAATCAGCCAAATTGATTTGTAAATTTTCAGCCATTTCCAAACCACCTACCAACCCGTTTGCATCTTTATGCAAGTAAACAACTATAGACATGTATTTAAGACACCATACAAGTCCTACCACATCTACTAACATCAATTTGTTAGTTTTAAACACGAGAACCACCTCTCGTTTTCACCCATGGAGCATTTAATTCCAAGACCACCCGCCTTTTTGTACTTTTGTGCAGAAAACGACTTTAGATATGTATTTAAGACACCATACAAGTCCTACCACATTAAGTCAAACTACACCAATACCACATATTAGATTGACCATTTACCACATAGAGTCAAATAACACTAATTCACATGTTATTCTATAATGGTTTGACTTTATACCACATTAAGTCAATTTTTGACAATTCACCATTATTCCGCAATGGTTTGACTTATATAACACATAAGTCAATTTACACCAATTTAACCATTATTCCAAAATGGTTTGACTTATATACCACATGAGTCAATTTTACAACAATTTACCATTATTCCACAATGGTTTGACTTATATACCACATAAGTCAATTTACACCAATTTCACCATTATAAGGATTAGATGAGAAAACTTACATGAATGCTCAATGCTCTAAAAGATTTAATGTTTGGTTTCAGCTATTTTGGAATAAATGCCGACATGCATTATATTTCATACCCTTTTTATGGAGCATTTGTTGAATCAGTGGAGACATAGAGTGAATGGAACATGCTTTGGTGTCTTGTAGATTTGCAAGATGCGTTTGGGCCAAGTTTTTGATTAGCTGGCCGGGTCTTGGTTCATTCTCGGGTCTACCCATTTGTGATATTATGGTGGGCTATATGAAAGCGACAAAATAAAGTTGGTTTTGGTCCTTAGAAAATAAAATACCAGCCTTTATGAGAACATCTTATTGTAGTGTTGTTACTTAAGAAAATACACACACTTTAATGTATTTTAAAGCATTTTTTTCAACTAGACAGGCATAAAATTAATTACTACAAAACGGTTAATATAATCCAGTTTGTGAATGATAATGTGGATTAACACAATTCAATCCGAAAGAAAACAAGATCAAAAGAATGGTAATCAAACGATTAAACCTTTATTGATAAAAACCTCACTACTTACAAGAGAAATTGAAAGTAAATTTCAAGAAGAACAAGTTAAAATACAAAATGAATCAGTTTCCCCTAATTCAAACCTAACTGCAGTGTTAACAAACTATTAACAGCTAATCTTTCAATTTGATAGAAATAATCCCTGAACTATAACCAACTTGCCATTACTTTCCAAAACTTACAGTTGACTGTGTTGACTTTATCCAAGAGTTTTACACTACTTATCACAATCTCCACCTTAGTGTGAAAATGCAATAGCAATCAATACATAAGAAATGTGAAGAATACTCAAACAGTGCACAAACTTAGGTCCAGGCAAGATCTTGGTTAACATGTTAGAATCATTATGCTTTGTATCCACATATACAACTTTGAGTACCTTAGAGTGAAGCATATCTCTAATGAAGTGTATCTTGCAATTTATGTGTTTAGACCTCTCATGAAAAACTTGATGCTTGGACAATTGAATGGCTCCCAATTTATCATAATTTTTCACAGCATCATTAATCTTTACTCACATCTAATAGATAAAACCCTTTATCAAAATCTTGGTTAACATGTTATGAGACCATGTATAAAGACGTACTGTTCCCAACGTGAGTTCACCAAATCTTGGTCTCATAACAAGTTCGTATAAAGACGTATGACCTTATTAATATTAACCAAACCTTGGCTTATCAAAATCTTCTTGTATAAAGATGTACAAGTTTCAAGAGAAGTTTGATTAAAATGGTTTTATGGTATAGCGCTTTAAAATTAAGAACACTCACAAGTGTAAAGACAAATTTAGATAATAATAAAAATCCCACCTAGAAGGTGGTTTTAAGAGCGAATAATTAAAGACATAAACATACCACTAGATTAATACGTTAAACATTAACATACACCGAACTTCATCTTCACCCTAGCAATATAAAGAGTTTAGCCACGAATGGCCATACTAACTAGCGTAACACTGAGTTTCATAGGTTCCCCAATTGCGGACAAGGAGGAAGAGCCTCTCTACTCTCTACTCTACACTACTGAAATGGAGTAATTCTGTCTATCTTGAGGTGTGGTAAGGTGTGTAGAATGAAGAATTATAGGCCTCAAAATGAGCAATGCACGGTCGTGCATTGGTTTGCATGGGCATGCAAACACCTTGGGAATCAAAGGGGTACAAATGGAAGTGTACAAGAGTCCTTGGGGAGCAAGCAAGGCCATTGCACGGCCGTGAAATGGGATGCACAACCGTGCATCCCCTTGCTGCTCCATGTTTTGTCTTTTTGCTGCTTGTTTGACTATTATTGACCTTGGTTGACTTCTTGGGGGGGTCACAGCTCGGGAATGATCCTTCCAAAAGCTTGATTTCTTGATGTTTTTTAGTGGTTTTTGCTTTGTTTATATGAAGACATCGTTTAACCTGCAATGACGAAATATAAACGTTTTAAGTATCAATTTCAAGGCTTTTGTTCAATTAGTACCATAATATGGGGATTGTTATGCATGCATAACATGTATAATTTAGGGCATATCATAACACCCCACACTTAAACTTTGCTTGTCCTCGAGCAAACTCATGCACGATCAGACCCATAACTAAAAATTTTACCAAAGGAAAGGGAGTTCCAAGTAGTTGGAGACTCTGTGATAACTTATGAGTCTCTTATTCTATTTTTTGTGTTTTTTCTATTTTAGGATGATGGATCCATGACAAGCCTACTAGAGCTTCAATTATGCATATTGTTTCACTCCTCACAATGTTCACTCAACTCTAGGGTTATATATATATATATATATGGATAATGTAAGTCAAGCAGATCACACGAGTTCGAATCGAATTATGCAATGGTCATAAGCTTGTATGCAAATCAAGTCTCCATCAACTAACTAAGTAATATGCATGAATCGAATTATGCAATGGTCAAAATGTAAGTCAAGTAGATCCCATCCAGATCTCTCATGAAGATGATGAGGCTGATGCCAAGGCCTATCAAAGGGTCGTGACAGTGAATGCAAAACCCTTCTTTAGAATACCAAGCGATGCACCAACTGCTTAGAGAGAGTTAAAGACATTGATGCAGTAGCTTAGGGGGAGATTGTAGGATATAGTATTTTGTAAGCTAATGTCATGAATGTATGTTTTGAACAATTGTACTTTGCTTTATTTCCCTATATTTCTGTTATTTCAATTTGATGTAATTTACTGCTTTTTAGTTTATTTAGTCTAAGTCTGGGCCATCGAAACTACCTAGTTTCGGTTGAGGTTGTTCAACCGAAACTAGTAGTTTCGATAGATAGGAGTTTCGATAGGAGGTTCATTTTCATGTAAATGCTCAACCCAAACTAGTAGTTTCAGTGAGCATAGTTTCGATGACCTGTCAGCTTCTATAAATAGCCTAGTTAGAGAATGTTTAGGGCGTGGATAGTAGTTGTAACCCTGCATTCTCTCTTTCATAGTTTTCTCTATTTCAATACAAGCTTTGGAGTTTATTCATTGTGTTCTTGCAATTTCATATCTTTATTGTATTGATTCAAGAGTGGTTAGCCTGTTATCTTCACCATTTGCTGTTTCTTACCTCTGTTTCACCACTATACACAGCCATTCCGCGGCTGTGTGTGTGTAATCGATCTATTTGAGTGATTTTGGATAAAATCAGGACCTACAGAACAAGATTTTAAGGATTAGTCGTTCAAAGACGGAGTAACTATATTGTGATTTCAGTAGTTCAAACGAGGTTGAGGATGTCCAGATCACCATGGAAGGTTAGGTGGTCCCGCAGGTATCCAAATTTAAGTATTTAGGATCGTTTATATACTCGATGGGGACTTAGACAGTGATGTAGCACGCCGCATAAAAGCATGCTGGTGTCGGTGGAGAGCAGCCACAAGCGTATTGTGCGATAGGAGGTTCCCAACTAAACTAAATGGGAAGTTCTATAGGGTTGATGTTAGACCAGTTTGTTTTACGGAACAGAATGTTGGGCCATCAAGAAGACACATGCGCGTAAGATGGAGGTAGCGGAGATGAGGATGTTGAGATGGATGTGTGGAAACACAAGGTTGGATCGAGTACGATTGAGGGTTTTAGGGAAATATTATGAGTGACTAGTACATCGGATAAGATAAGGGATGGGAGATTGAGATGGTTTGGGCATGTGAAGAGGAGACAGATGACGGCGCGGGGTAGATCAGTGGAAACTCTCACAATAATAGGAAGGATGGGTAGAGGTAGAGCCAAATTGACTTGGGATGAGCAGATTAGGCATGATTTGTTAGACTTGCATCTCTCTAAGGATATGGTCGAGGATAGGACTTCGTGGAGACGTAGGATTAAGTCTGACGACTTTTAGGGGGTGGGGTAGCAGATGGGTCTTAACTTTATTGTGCTTAGATCTATCTAGATTTGTGGTAGCTTATACTTGTTTTCATTTTCTTGGCTTTGTGTTTCTATCTAATATTACCTGTACTATCTTCTCTCTCTCTCTCTCTCTCACTACTTACACATTTTCACATTATCTTGGCTTTACTAATACTATTTTTATCAAAGCTTTTGTTGTTAGCTTTGTAGATGCAATGTGTTGAACGGTATGCAACAAAATTTATACCGTAACGTAAATAAAAATAAACACGTTGCAACAACATTTGAAATTTCATAAAATATTATATTTTAAAGTTATAAAAGAAAAATAAAATATGAGTAAAAATTAATTATATTATTAAAATATTAAAAAAACATTATTTTGCACTTCAAAAAAAAGTTTCCGACCGCTTCCGTCATGACCATTTCTTTAAATTAAATAAATAATAAAATTCGCATTTCGCAACTTTAATTTCATATTTTTATTTTTTTTTCAACATTTAAATAAAATCGCACTTTGAAAAGACCAATTCATTTCTTTAATTATTTTTCGGACGTGTCATTATATTATGGCTACATATTACCGGCGTTTTCGTTCCTTTTTCTCGACATTTCCGCCGGATCTTACGAGTACATTTTGGGGTTTTTGAAAAATCAAAGGATAAAACTGTGTATTTGAGAAGTATTAAGTACATTTTGGAAAATGCCTAGGGAGTTCAATTATAAGACTATTCTAGAAAAATTAAGTTATATATACAACTTATTTAAAATTAATTTGAAAAACAAAAAACATTTTTATTAATAAATCAGTTGTAAAACAAGCGGTTGTAAATCGGAGGCGGTCTCAAACTGACAATAAAAAGATAGCTACCGAAATTTAAGAGGTGCCAATTTAAATAAAATACCCTTCCAATAAATAAAAGATATATATTTATAAATTATTTGATTAGTCAATTATGTATATGCGCATATTCATTTTGAGAACCAATAATATATTGAAAACTGTAAAAATAACATATTACATTTGTATATAATGTATAGAAGATAATCAAAATAGTGGGAAAGCAAAAAACGTGACGGTTACGTAACCGTATTTTATATCACATTCAAAGCAGTATGTACAAATATATTATGTAGTTTTCACATTTTTGAAAAAAAATGTCCCTATATATAGTGGCACATTCATTTTTGAACAAATAATATTTTGAGAAATGTGAGAACCGCATAATGCACTTGTACGTATGCATAGAAGATAATCGAAGTAGTGGGAGAGAGAAACTGAGGTGATTATGTAGCCGTTGTGTGTGTCGTATTAAAAGCCATATGTACAAATGATTTATGCGGTTCTTACGGTTCTCAACATATTATTGGTTATAAAATGAATGTCATTTCCACAATTTACCGACGATTACCGATAGATATTCCGTCAGCGATGAGTTCCCACAAAAGTCGGTGAAATCTGGACAGTGTGATTTGTTTTCTTCTTTACATTTTACCGGATTCCAAAGACTTGGATCGGAGTTTTGATGCAAGCTTTAAGCCTTTAACTAGAGTATTGATTTCCAATCATTGTCTTCAATTTTTTAAATGTTCTATGTGTTGAGTTTGGACCGAAGTCATATATACACTCTCTATTCATTCCATTAAACATGCTGAGTTAAGGAAAACTTCTTAAAATTCTTACGTAGTAGTGACATTATATTTCATCAAAGTGTTCTAGACCTATAACTTCGAACTCGGACAAAAAATGTAAGTTCACAGTTAAACATCTTTGTGATGTTGCGAACGACGCTATAGTTGGTGAGGATTGCTTGAAATCTTGGATGATGAGGTTTGATAGAACTTTTGGTCCCTAAAAAGGTAAATGTGTTAATATAAGGGGCAGATTATACGTATAACAAAACATGATCTTTGGACACTCAAACCCCAATATGTTACACCCCCAAATTTATTTACTTAATAAATAAATAAAGGTCGTAACGATTGGTTTATTACACAATAGCGGAAGCTGTAATAGTGATTTCTAAGACTTGAGTACATATACAATTACTAATACTAAGTAATACAATGATCTAAGTCCTTCTAGATTAATGGTAGACTTGAGACTTGATAATTTATGCCCCTTTAGCTACTAGGATTTGATCCAAAATAGCTAGCCTATTCCAACCGCGCCATGGCTAAGGGTCACCTGAGAAACAAACTTGAAAGTGTCAACACAAAGGTTGGTGAGTTCACAGAATTAGTTGTTTCAATTCAAAGCAGTTTTCCCGAAAACATGATTATGACCTCATAGTCATAAAAACTGTTGAAGCAATTCTTGTGACAAGCACTCTGAAGATTGTTTTTACTTATGTATTGTCCTTATGTATTTGTATATCAGCATCTGTATGTATTGGTTTATCAAGTTGTAATCATGTTCGTAGGTACTTGTCGTTGTATTCGTCTTTGTTAAGTGTTGTGCGCACTTAACAAGTGCGCGGGTTGCTCAACCTGCGTACTTAGAAAGTACGCAAGAACATTGTCTGCGTAAGTACGCAGGAACAAAGCCATGCGCACTTAGCAAGTGCGCAGTCAACAGGTCTAGTACAAATAGGCTAGGTTAACAGAAGTTATGTATGCAGATATTTGCACTCAATATATTCTCTCTGTAACCCTTCAAGTTTATAATAGACAGAGTTTGAAAGTGATTTCGTTGTCGGTTTACTTTGTGTTGCTTGATTCTCCACCTAGTCACGGGCATTCCGCACCCGGTCCGACTAGTCACACACCCACATGTAACGATCCGAGACACCCGGGGACCTACAAGTGGTATCGGAGCATAGCTCTTGATTTCGAGTGTTGTGAGTGTGTTAGGAGCATCTTCTACACATCCTACAGAGATTTTGCAAGCAAAAGTGGGTGTTTTTGTTGATTTTTGTGATAAAATAAGGGTAGCTCTTGAGCACCATTTTAAAAGCAAAAATCACTCAAAAACCGACTTTTGTTGTGTATTTGAGTGTTTTGAGCATCAAAGGTTGGTTAGAAACGAGTTTCTGACCCTTTGGCTCATTTTGTTTGGTCATATCTTCGATTTCTTCTGTCTCCGGTGAGATTCCAGTGACCGAAAAAAGATGGTGAGGGTTGGTGAAAAAGTGACCTGCGTACTTACCTTATTTGGCAACAAGTACAGTATTGCTGCGTACTTACCAAGTACGCAAGACCATATTTGCTACGTACTTAAGTCATCTCCTGCGTACTTATCATTTTCTCTTGCGTACTTGTCAAGTACGCAAGAGCAAATTCTAAATACGCAAGACCAGATTTTTTAAGTGCGCAAGTTGTTTTGACTTTTCTGAAATTTAACTAAGTGTTACACTATGGCAAATCTTCAGAACCTCAGTATCTTACTTAATTATGACAATGAAATTGGAACCCCGCAAAAACCGCCAAAGCTGCTTAATGTAAATGATTATTCAAATTGGAAAGCACACTTTGAACATTATATCTCATATACTGATTCCTCTTTGTGGATACCTATACTTGAGGGGTATAAGCATCCAACGTATACATATCTTGATGAAGATGTTCCCAAGCCTATTTCTAAGCTAGAAGAAGAAGAAAAGAAAGTCTATGATAGAGAAAAGAAATCACATGGATCTATCACAATGGCCTTAACTAGAGAACTCTTTCACAGCTTCAGAGGTTATGATAATTTGAAAGATCTCTGGAAGGCGTTGCAGAAAAGATTTGAAGGGAACAGTGATATCAAGAAGTGCAAGAGAGATCTTCTGAGAAATCAATATGAGTGCTTCAGATGTCTGGAGAATGAATCTACTGATGAACTTATATCTAGATTCTATCATCTTCAAACTGAGCTAAAAGCTTTTGAGCTAAAGTATCCTGATGAGGAATTGTTGAAAATTTTATGGATGCTTTACCACCAAAGTTTGAGATGTATACCACTCTGCGGAGAGAGAACCCAAAGTTCTATGAGATGACGATTGAAGAAGCAATCGGTAAGGTTCAAGCTCACGATATGAACCTAAAAAGAAAGGAAAGCTCAGGAATACCTCAAATCCAAGACCCTTCTATGTATTATGGGACGTCTTCCACAGCTAAATCATCTGGTTCTGGTATCGCCTTATTCTCAGGGAACGCTAATGAAGAAGATAACTTGAATGGTTGTGGTGGTCATATATGCTTTACAGCATCTGGATCTGGTTCTCACCCCCAACATCCCTCAAGAAATCCTCCCTCTACATCTTCAGCTAACCAGACTGCTATAGCCAAGATAGCTGAAGATCATGTAGCATTATTTTCATCGTGTATGCTTGCTTATGAGAACTTCATTGGTGGCAAGCTTACAGATCCTAAGACAATTGAAGAAGATTTTAATCAGGTGGATCCAGATGACATGGAGGACATGGATATTCAGTGGAATATGGCCATGATCTTAAGAAGGGCCAAGCGTTTCTTGAACAGAACTGGCCGAAAGTTTATTGGTGGGAATTCAAATGCAATGGTGGGTTTTGACAAATCCAAGGCCAAGTGCTACAAGTGTCTGAACTTTGGACACTTTGCTCGTGAATGTTAGAAGGACAAAGCACCCGCCTCAGGATTCACAAGACCAAGCCAGGGAAAAAACCAAGGAAACAATCAAGGGTACAACTCTAACAACCGCAATCAAGGTCAAGGTGGAATGTCCAATGCATTGGCGGCTCAACAGGACGAAAGCTTTGATTGGGGTGTTCATATGGAGGATGCCCTTATTGCACAAACACAAGTTGGTCTCATGGCTGAGATTATGGAGATGATGGAAGCTGAGGAACGGGAAGCTTTTGTGGCTGATCAAGTAGAGTCTACAACTGTAGTTGCCCTCATGGCTATTGGAGAGGCATCATGTTCATCGAATGAGGTAGATTCTAATCCTTTTGCTGTCATTTCTTGTTCCAAATGTCTAAGCTTAAAGGTTGAAAATTCTAAGCTTCAAGACAAAGTCGAACCCCTTCGTATTGCAGCGTTAAGCTACAAGGAAAATGAAAAACGTTACAAAGATTCAATTGAAACTTTAAAGAAAGAAAAACATGATTATTCACTTAAAATCAGCGATCAACAGCTTCATTTGGATGTTGCGTACAAGGGGTTAGAGAAAAGGAACAATGAGATCAACAAGCTGCAAAATGAGATCTTGCAGTTAAAAGGTAATATTGAGAAGTTGAAAAATTCTTGTTTTGTGGTGGAACACTACGAGTCTGTAGTGAGACAAGTGAATGGCTTAAGGCTGGGTACTAATGCCATTCCTCCACCAGTTAGCGAGAAATTTGTCAACGGCTTAATTTACATTGATTTGTCTTGCCTTGATGAGTCCTCAAGTCAGGATGATTCCTCTAACAAGGATGATTCCTCAAGTAAGGCTGACTCTGCATCTAATGAAGAGTTCTTTACTACTTCTGATGATGGGTCTGAGAATACCTGCCCTGAAGGAGTAGTCTCTAAGGAGTTGATAGGTGAACAGAAAGTTAAGAAAAACATTATCACTGATAGTGATAATTGTATTTTGACTGAACCCGATATCATTGAATCAAATGAAAAATTAAAAGTGATGCTTTATGGGGGATATAAAAACATTAATCAAGTTAAGAAAGAAGCTTTTTCAGCTCATTTTGGGCTTGGTTATCAAGAAAATTTGCAAAAATTTTACATTCCCAAAAACCAATCATCATCGGGTCAAACTACTGTTCACCAAACAACTTCTCCTGCTCGTCATGCTGAGTCATCTAATGCCAGATCTAATGAGCCTTACAGGAGGACTTACAAAGAAAATAGAACTTGCTTTCACTGTGGTATGGTTGGTCACATTCTTGTGAACTGTCCTGCTAAGAACCAAGGGAAGCGGCCCATTGTTTCACAACCGGCTGTTATCCCTAAGTCACCACAAGTGAAGCATTCCAAAAGTCCAAAAGCAAATATGGTGAAACCACTAGTAAAACCTATGGTAAAGCCAAAGATCACATCTGAGGCTAAACCATCTATTTCAAAAAGGGGAAAGCTACCTGCTAAACCTAGTGCATCTACCTCTGGTAGTACACCAACTGGAGAGAAACCTGTGGTGAAACTCTCTAAGCCACAGAGGAGAAGAAAGAACAAGAGATTGAGAAAGCTGGAACAGCTGGCTGGAATTCAATCAGGTGAAGCTTCCACTAGTTCACCTGCTGCTGTTGAATCTAAGTCTACTGTTCCAGTTAAGAAAAAAAAGAGGTCCTGGAATAACAAATCCAAAGTTCTCAAGCTCCTGGTACCAAATCTTCTAAAGATTCATCCATTTTTGACAGTCACGACTGTGAATTAATTGAGGTTGTTTATTTTAAGAAAGACGGACGACCCAAGACCACTATGGCTTGGGTCTCCAAATCTAATTAATTTCTTGTGACTCGTGCAGGGACATCCGAAGGGTACTATCTCTAATCGTTGGTATGTAGATAGTGGATGCTCCCGGCACATGACAGAGGGGGAGTTTGTTGAAGCAATTCTTGTGACAAACACTCTGAAGATTGTTTTTACTTATGTATTGTCCTTATGTATTTGTATTTGTATATCAACATCTGTATGTATTGGTTTATCTAGTTGTAATCATGTTCGTAGGTACTTGTCGTTGTATTCGTCTTTGTTAAGTGTTGTGCGCATTTAACAAGTGTGCAGGTTGCTCAACCCACGTACTTAGCAAGTACGCAAGAACATTGTCTACGTACTTGCTAAGTACGCAGGAACAAAGTCCTACGCACTTAGGAAGTGCGCAGTCAACAGGTCTAGTATAAATAGGCTAGGTTAACAGAAATTATGTACGCAGACATTTGCATTCAGTATATTCTCTCTGTAACCCTTCAAGTTTATAATAGACGGAGTTTGAAAGTGATTTTGTTGTCGGTTTACTTTGTGTTGTTTGTTTCTCCACCTAGTCACGGGCATTCCGCACCCGGTCCGACTAGTCACAGCCCACACGTAACGATCCGAGACACCCGGGGACCTACAAAAACAAGTAGTTTTCCCCAAAAACATGCACATGACCTCACAATCATAAAAATAAGTAGTTTTCCCCTGAAAACATGCACATGACCTCACAGTCATAAAAATAAGTAGTTTTCCCTGAAAACATGCAAATAACTTCACCGTCATAAAATAAATAGTTTTCCCGAAAATATGCACATGACCTTACCGTCATAAAATAAGTAGTTTTTCCCCCGAAAACATGCACATGACCTTACCGTCATAAAATAAGTAGTTTTCCTCGAAAACATAATGATGAATTCCTTGTAAACAAAAAATTCCAAGCGCATATGATAAACAAAACAAGTATTGTTGATCCATTTGTATGCTAGCTAGGCTTACAAGTAATATGTTCATACATGAGACCATAACTAAACAATGACTAGTGAATGCCCCTCTCTCGCTTTACCACGAGAACGGAATAAGACAATATCCGGCCATTCGACCCTCCAGGTCGTCGGTTAGCGTGACTAACCATGACCGGGAGCGTCACCCCCAATAGTACTATTTATATAATCCTAGGCTAGGTCCATAGCTAATGGTTACAAATGATGGTGGTGTTCAGGGGACTTTAAGAGATCTCTAATTGTTCCCTCATGTAAACATAATGATAGTGTCTTATTTTCTAGTTATCATATAAAAATGTTTGCAATGTTTTCTCAAGTGCACGAAACAACAATGTTTCCAAATGTATTAAGCAATAATGTAAAATATGATATGTAAGTATGTTTCTCCCCCTTAGTTTACAAAACATTAAAAAACAAAAAGGGGGTCGTCAACTCACCTGGTGCCCGACGAACCATAGCAACTATATCGGTGTAAGAGCGAGACATGACTACCCGTGCCCTATTTAATACAATCATGTGTCTTAGAATCGAGAAACAATGTTCGAGTGCAAGTTGTTCACCCATTAGGTTGGTCCTAGTTGGAAAAGGGTTTCCATTTAAGAAAATGTCGTATGTTACGGCTCATTGGTGATTAATATTTATTTGTTCTTGTAAGTACTCACACACGTATTATACTCACACAATCGAGTACACAATGTAATTCGTGATCATCAAGTATTTACATACTTTAAAAATATATACATGTAACTTATTTTTAGGTAAATATTACATTGTCGTCGTACGAGCGTAAATAATATAGCTTATATTATTTATATTTCTTAATATACGTTTTCTTTCAAGTTTCGGGTTTATTGCGAATATAACTATATATAAACACCCGTTTCGTCAAAATACGCGAATTATATGTCAATATTTCAACGTAAATGAGTTTCTATCAAAACATAGGTTTACTAATAATTTGATATATTTTTATATGTCTCGTGTTTTCAAAATCCGTAATTGTCATGTGACAAATAATCATTATTTGAATCCGTCTAACGGTTTTATTTATCAAAATACATACGTGAGTTTTTAATGTTTAACGTATCTTTTTCCGGAAACATATTACTACATATAATTTACAAACTTTTCTACAAAATGCATTTAACATCCTTATGTCTATACTTTGTAAAACTCATGTTTATTCGAAACGACCAAAAATATATATGTTATCAAATCATCACGTATCCTTTTAGAACTTCATTGAATAGTCTAAGTTTTACGTATCATATGTTTTCAAGCTAATATATATATAGATCCATATATATATATATGTATAGGTTTTTAAACATTAGTAACCATTTACATATTTATTCTCAATGTGTAATTCATGTAATAAACTTTTATGACTAAACTATAAGTATATATATATATATATATATATATATATATATACACTTATACCTGATTTCGGTCTTCATATACATATGTACAATGAATTTCATGTTTAGTATCACACACATTAGTAGATCTATATACTTTATCATACAATTAGGTGGCCAATGATCCGTTATTTTTCAAGATCTAAGCATTAAACTCATGCTTTAAAACACTTATCATTTAGTGGTTTTTATGAACAAATATCATATTTACACATACATGCATATATATATATATACGTTACATACATGTATATATATAATCCCATTTTTTAACATTAAATCAAGTTCTCTACTCATGTTAGTTCTCTTAATCAAGAGGGTTTTTATGAAAACATCTCATCTTTGGTTGAACAAGATGCACTTTTGAACTATGATCAAAAGAAAAGAAAGGGTTAGTGAAGTATTATACCAACAAGTGGTGAAGATGGCTATTTTAGAGAGGAAAAGATGGTGATCTTCGAGTTTGTAGCTAGATTCCATGTAGACCTCCTCTTGAATGCTCCTTAAATCATCAAATGAGGGTGTTCTTTCCTTGAGTTCTTGATCTTAACCTTCGAAATTCATGTATGTGTGTGTGGGTGCTAGGTGAGCCGAGAACGGAGAGAGCAAGACAAGAGTTCTTGCTTGTTGCCATACACTCCTATATATAGTAAATATACGGAGTGTAAGGTTGTCGAAGATCATCATCATGAGATGGATTGAGTGGAGTGTTGGAGAAACAATGAATGGTGACATGATGGTGGTGTGATATTGCCGTGAAAAGGAGGGGAAGAAGGAAAGGGTGTGGTGATTGATTGTGGTGTTCATCAAATAGCCATTTCTTGTCATGTTTAGATGGATATGTATCCATATAAATGATGGGGACAAGATGGAAGGAGTGTGTAAGTGGGTAAACATGATAGCATGATGTGGTCCTTATTAAGATTTGGAAGCAACATGGCATAGTTCATTGATTTAACAAGATTTGGAGGTTGAGGAGGGGCCCACTAGGGCTCTCGGCCGAAAGGGGTCAAGGGTTGGGTGGTTTGGGTAATTAGGTAGTATTCGGTGGTAGTTGATGCTAGATTTTTAGGTTATCAGTGGTATAAGTCCTGGTTAGTATTGTAAACAATGATTTATTGGATTTACGTCCTTAAAGGACACTAAAAGTTATAGTTTACTAATTCAAGACTAGTTTTATGAAAATTGCTCGAACCATGTATATTATTATTCGTTGGTGCGACCACATACATATATGTATGTATATATATACTTGGAACTTGAGTGCACACATGAACAACCATTTAATCATGATGATTAGACTCTTTTAGTGGAGTGTTGGTGAAAGTGTGATGAGAATGGAGTTGGTGTGATGTGATCGTAACCTACTAGAGGAAGCAAAGATATAGAGTATGGTTTTGGTCATAATCACCATCATGAGATTTGATTCTTGGGTGTTGTGGTTGGTTCAAACACGGTACACTAACCGCAATTTATACCCGCTTTAATAATTCAATCTCGAAGTTGTCAATATAATATATATATATATATATATATTCTCTTAGTTTAGACGCGTTAACGAACTTGAATAAGAATGTTTAACTTTACGTATGTTGTTACCCATAAATGTGTGCAGTCACATTTATATGCATCCTAATAGAATTATTTTACAACGACAACTCTTGAAATGTTTTTACAAGAATCTGTATATAGTATATATCAAAGATTTAGTATTCAGAACACGATCGCTTATTTAGATTATAATTCTAAATGTTTTTCCTTTGTAATAATTAATTGCTATCGTTTGTGTTGTACGGATTTTTCGTCCGCATGAACCGGCTATTCTCATAGTTATTATGGTATGAAACGATCGATGTATTATGTTCACTTAGAGTTTTATCGTTCAAGCGTATGATTTCGAGTGATTTAGGAAACACGTTAAGTAAATCCGTTAAGTCGTGTACGGACAATGTTTTAGAAATGTCGGGTGTCACATTCTCCCCTTGTTAAAGAAGTTTCGTCCTCGAAACTTGGTCTAAGTTACACCCTAGGGTTGATTCGTTCTATCCCGATTAGGGCTTTGTATCCTTAGTTCGTTTCCAAACCATAGGGAGAATTGTTGATTTCTATTTACTTAGTGGTCGGTATTTGAAAGTAAAGTGAATACTTCTCTGACTAACGATAGAAGATACTTGAGGATTTGAGATGTTATAGTATAATGTATCAGTGTATCGGTTCCGTTGAACATTGGCTTTAGATAAATTCCTCGAATGTCTAGACAATTGAATGACGTTGACTGTACCCTTAAGGGACAAATTTATTGTCATAATCCTTTGAACAAGGTGAACTATACTCAGTGAAGTCACTCCCTGATAGTGAGTGAGTAATTAAAATCCTGAATTAGATGTCAAAGGATTTTCTTATTTGATCTCTTTAATCAAGGTGGAGTCGGGTGATACGCACCACTGGTACCGAAAGGAATTGGTGCCTGTGAATTTTGAATGTATGCCGGCGTATACCCTTTATTTTCCTATGCATTTTAATGCACGAAGGCCAAATCACTATAGATCTTTGGAATGAATTATTTGATGAGGTGCTCAGGCTTCAGTTTGAAAATCGGGTACTTGCTTGTTTCTCATAACCAGTCAATGCCCGGATACACTCAGTATTTTCAAAATAAAGGATTCTGATTGGTATTTCATCTGTGAAATCCGTATGTATGTTAAGTTGATTCAATTAAGTTCCAGAAAATAACATCTTCGTATGTATTTTTCTTAATTAATCCGGAAGGGTTTAGAGAAATCGTCTTTGGTGGCCTGGGTAGAGAATGAGACAGCTATAGAATAAGGTTTTTTGGAGACGCGATCTCCTGAGATTGACGTTGGTCTTATCAACTCTCATTCATGGTAATTCTATCACGCGCGTTATTCGTAACTCGGTGTAGATTGATTTCTTCATGAAATACATGTCGAACCGTAATTCGAGATTACAAAATCTCACAGTAGTCTCGTATCGTCAAGATTTATGTGGCTCATCTACCGTCTAGATGAAGGAGGTGCGAGTGTCAAAGTATTTAAGAGTAGCATAGTTGACTTGGCTCAATAAATACAAAAGATAAGTGAATCTTCATGGGTTTTTAGAAAAGTGAGAATGGGTTTCTAACCAGTTCTGAGAGTTAGTAACGCAGTTCCATTATCATTAGTTTGCTGAAATCGGATAGCAAAACGATAAGATATAGAAACAAAACTTTATGTTTGTCCGTTTTGTACTTCTCGCAAGTATTTTATGGTGTTAAGACCTTACTCTCATTTCAAGTTTCGTGTCATCTAGAATCTTCCCTTAACATGGGTCGTAACGGATTTAAGATTTTAAAGTTCCCTGTGATCTCTCATTAGCAAAGGTTGAGCTTAATCACCACCTTACCCATTACTTGCACTACCTTCCCGCGGCAGACTAGCATTTAGGTCGTATCGTCCTGATTGGTAAATTCATGACTTGACTATCATACTCTCGAGTTATGTAAGCCATAAGAAGTTCTTAGTGTGATTGGAATAGTCACATTTCGTCTAGGTGAGGAAATAAACAGTGAGACTGTGGGGATGGTAGAGTCCTCATCTATTAAACCCATAAATTAGGTTAAAAACACGTATATGGGGTCTCCCACGTACCGCGAGGCCCAGAGGACAAATCCCTCGCGTACCTCCAGAGCCAAAATAGTCGCGTAGAAATTTTGGTCTCTCACGTACTGCGAGGGAAATGGGCCCATCCGCTCGTGTACCGCAAGATATTACTGAAATTTTGAACTCTTCTCCTCGCAATACCCCAAATCGATATATTATGGGCTCCGTAACTAATTTTCTAGCCCTAGATATGCCTCTTCTAAGGTTGGACTCTTTCACGACTTTTGCCATTCTCATCCCGGGTTCTCGTGTGCTCGTTTCCTTCACAATTCTTGATCTTTTAAGCTCCAATTCTTCCCAAATACCTACAAAACATAGCATAACTAAGTACAAGCTATAAATGACTCAAAACGACTCTAAAACCATACGAAAACCCTACGAAATACAAGGGAAATGCATGTGTACTTTGCAACACATCAAATATCCCCACACTTAATCTTTTTTCGTCCTCAAAAAAGTCTACAATGGAATCATAACTCAGATCTACTTTAACATCTCAATTACCAATTAGCAAAATATACTAAAGCGTTAAAAAGCAACAATTAGTATTTCTGTCTGATTAAACCCAAGCACCAACCATCAAGCCGCCGTAATGTGTTCTAACTCATATTGCCAAGCATATCAATCAATCTATATGACTCACACTTAAAAGTTACAGCTCTACCTAATCCCGTCTCACGGTCATGTCAAGGCACGGATCAAACCATATAGATTTACCCTACCACGTTAAACTAAAATTTACAGGTTTCAGAAATCAGATGAAATATGAATGAATGGATGATAATGAGCATTAATAAGCAAATTAAACTTCATCTAGAGGTGTTTTAACCAAGTTACTATCCCGGAAGGTAACACATAGACTAAGTCATAATCAATATAAGCACATAAGAATCAACCCAGTGGTGTTTCAATCAGGCTGGAACCCGACGTGTGACACGTAGGCGAAACTTAGATTTCAATCAAATAAGCTCAAGAATTATGAAATATGGATGCAGGCGCCAACGAAACTCGGATTTATTCTCATAAAGAGAGAGTGGTGTGCCATGAAATTTCAGAAACCTCTAAATTTTAACTTAACGTGGTACCTATCACCCTATGTTGACAGTTTAAGTATTACCGATTACCCTAAGATGAGTACCCACAAGATATCATGATTTAATTCAATGATTAATCCTAAGTAAGACTCACAGACTATTAAGCTATTCAAATTGTCTGGGTCTACCAAAACAACACTAATTAGACGTGTTTTCTATTATTTATTCTATTTAAAATCCCAAATAGATCCAGTTGTACTATCATTTTCCAAGTATAAGCAGTTATTTCCAAGGACATTTTTTCAAAATTTTTATTTTTTTTTGTATTTTTGAATTTTTATAAACAAGACAAACTAGACTCAACTAGACACTCACATCCCCACTCTTAAAAGACACATTGTCCTCAATGTGAAGCAAAACACAACTAAAAAAATGCAAAACTAAAACAAAACAGGAAGCGACTTAGCTGGTAATGTAGCAGTGAATATCTCCAGCTTCCTTCATCCTTGTGTGTACCGTATAGCATTTCGGTCGTAGTTGCATAGACTGCTGGGTTGCCTTTACAAAGTTCATATAAGTGATAATCGATCCCGCCCGAATGCAGATTGAGCACGGGCAGAATGATAAAACCTGTAAAATAAACCTCACCACAAACCCACAGCATTAAACTGACTCAAATGAAAATAAAGACTCGACTGACTCAACTAAAAATTAAAGACTCAAAATAGATAGCATGCAGAGAAACATACTCAATGGGTGGCAAACACATAGACATGAATGCCACAACAAGGTCGGTCATCGGTCACGAACGGTTTCAATTTCCCCATGGTTGGTGGTCGGATGGTATGAATGATATGGTGATATTGGATGATGTGGTGATATTGGATGATGGATGGATTATGACAGAGGTGGTATGATGGATAGAGGATAGAGGTGTGAATGATAGTGGCAATGGATGGTGGTAGATGCGAGTGAACTGTGTGGGGAACCAATGAAAAACAAGGAAGAAAGGCAAATCCAGCACTCCCCTGCGTACCGCGAGACACCAAGCAGCCACTCCTCGCGCACCGTAAGGTAGTGGCATTTAAGCCGGCCTAAACTTTTGTCTCTCGCGTACCGCGAGAGAGTTCTGTTCCTGCGTCGCGTACAACGAGGAAGTGCTTTTTACAGAAAGTTAAGAAGGATTTTTAATTTTTACACTTAGAATATTTTTGGCCTTCTAAAAATCTTTCTCACCCAAATCCTTATAAAACCTGTTCCAAGGATAAAAACCTATGTAAAACATAATTAGACTTCCTTCCTGACGATTTTCCTCACCGAATCAAGCATGATTTCCTGCAAAACAAGACACAAACAAAACACATATCGAAAAACACAAAAATAGACACAGACTCAAACCAAGTAGTGCACACAAACTCTACATCCCGAGCACTTGCCCGAGACTCAAACAAGCCTATCAGGAGGCTTCTCCTTGATCCTAACTGGTACCGCCTTCATCCTACACAGTCTACCGGTTCTCCAAAACCTCATCAAGCTCATACTCCTATCAAACTCTAAAGGTATATCATATGC
This sequence comes from Smallanthus sonchifolius, assembly GCA_023525975.1. Lineage (NCBI taxonomy): Eukaryota > Viridiplantae > Streptophyta > Magnoliopsida > Asterales > Asteraceae > Smallanthus > Smallanthus sonchifolius. Next base: position 21,475,086 of record CM042033.1, read on the forward strand.
ACCAATCCAGTCTTTCCACCACAACTTAAATCTACCAGGTCCAAAGATAACATGGTTCAAATATCCTCGCAAGCTGTCACTCCTAAACATCCCCACATTTGGGGTTTTCACTCTCCCTACATCAACAAATTCACTCAACGCTCGGGTCCTCTTATGAGGTGGCCTAGACCTAGGGCAACCAGAACTATGGGTTGGTTCGGTATCTCTTCCCTTAGATTTGATAACAATGGTGATGGGAAAAGGTTCAGGACTAGGATTAGCTATGGTTGTGACCTCTAAACCTTCACCAAGATCTGCAGGATCCTCTACATTCTCCACCAACTTCCCCACACTTGGGGACTTTCCTATGATCTCATCTAGCTCCGCTATTATCTCCAACAGATCATCAGGCACCTCATCATCACCGGACTCGTCCGGCTCATCCAACAACTTTTCCAACTCCAACGCCCATTCAGATATCTCTCCAAAGTTAGGGGCGGGTTCATCAACTTCTCTCGGGATCAGAGTCCTGATGGTAGTCCATGAAGGTATCAAGCATGCACACGGAGTGGCTATGCTCGCCAACATCCTTCACGGGTTTTATAGCATCGAAAGTAATAGACGTATCCCCCACACGAAGTGTGAGTTTCCCATCGAAGACATCGATCATTGCCTTGGCGGTATGTAGGAACGGGCGTCCTAGGATGAGTGTGACTCTATCATCCACTTCCATATCCAGAATAACAAAATCCACGGGGAATACAAAATTACCTACTTTCACTAACAGATTCTCCATAATTCCCCGTGGATACTTGACTGAACGGTCAGCCAAGGATATGCTCATGCGCGTCGGCTACGGTTCACCTTGGTCTAGCTGCTTATTGATAGAATAAGGCATCAGATTGACGCTAGCACCCAGATCAGCCAACGCGTGGTGTAGAGGCAAACCGCCAAGCAAACACGGGATTGTGAAATGACCCGAATCAACCAGTTTCTCTGGCAGTTTGTTCTGAACCACAGCAGAACATTGCTCACTAAGTGAGACAACAAAGATCCCCTCTAGCTTCTTCTTGTTGGAAAGAAGATCTTCGAGGAACTTGCCATACTTTGGCATATGCTGGAGGACCTCTATAAAAGGATGATTGACCTTGAGTTGTTTAAACATATCAAGGAAGCTACCGTATGTCACACCCCGGCCAGCGGTGGATTATACGCCGGGGCAAACGCGGTTGTTTATAAGCACATGACCATCTATTAATAATGACAATATTTATTCATCGTATTTAAAGCATCCGTTAGAAAAGGAAATGGAATATGAAAAGTTCAAGACAAGACAATATTAAATTTAAACTAAGTCTAAGTCCTAGGTGAGCAAGTAGTAGTGTCCTCAAACAGGTGCACCTGAAACATGTGAGTAAATGTCAACTACAAGTAGTTGATGAGTAACAGAGGTTTTGACACCAAACAAAAGTTGAGTAAAAGTATTTGAAATTCAATATGTTCAAAGCATAACTATGCCATAAATGTGAAAACATACAAGGTTCCAAGCGTACAATTTAATCTGTAGTAAATGGAAAACTGGTAAGTATAATCCCACTGATTCTGTTTTGGAAAAATAGTAATATGGTACACACAAAACCCGCCAAGGTTCGTGTTAACTGGAATCGGATTCCCCTATAAATGATCATGTTAGGTACTACCTTAGGCCTGGTTAGCAGGTTATTAAATGTACTAGCATGAACATATGTAATGGTCACCAAACAGTTTAAGACCTACAGCACATAGTAAATAGCATGAGAACATTGGTATTGAATTTGGTAAGAATAGTATGTAAACATGTTCCATCCCGAGTATTTGTAAACAATAGTATAGAGAAAGGGGGCTATGAAACTCACTTGTATTGAAGCTAGAGTTGTATGAATTGGTAAGATGAATAGGTCTCAGGAGTAACTCTCACAACAAACCTACACGTGTAATGGTAACCTAATTTCAATATACGTCTAAATGGTATTTAGGAGACATTGGGACATTTAGGGTTTCATGGGAGGTTTGAGATTGGGCATAGGGTTGGTGCAAGTTTTGGTTGGAAAACATATGTATTTATAATGTTAGAATGTTTATTTAATAATCAAGTAAATTTTAGTGTGGAAATGATTTAAATAATATTGTATATAAATTGTTAAATACACATAATGTGGCATGAAAAAATAATATACTAATATTTATTTATATAACAATTTATAAATAAATTATGAAGAGAAAAAAATGTTTAATAAGTTTCATAAGACAACCAGTTAAATTATTAGTTAATAAAGTAGGTAATAAATTCAATACATAAATAAAATAGTAGAAATGGTTAACAAGAATAATTCATTTTAAATGAATTTCGAAAGTAACCAATAAACAAAAAAAGTTTTTCTAAAATAATTATTTGGATGTTTATAAATTTAATTTAAATAAATATTCTTTCTAATAATAATTATTTATAAACTTAGAGGAGTTTAATAATATTTAGATATATAAATAGGATTTGTAGAATAACATATAAATAAATAATTATAATTAGATCTTGTTTAAACAATGATTTTTATGTTATTTTATTTAGGATTTACATTAGGTTTAATAAAATTAAAATAGTTAAAATACTATTTATATTTTTATGATTTTCATAAATGTTGTATAACGTATTTGTATAATTTATAAAATTTAAATTTAGAATTTTTAAAGTTAAAGAAATGGATTAAAAATGGTTTTAGTGGGAAAAAGGAGCAAAATCGCCCTCCTGGGACACGAATCCGCGTCTGCGGCCGGTTCCCAATTGCACTCACACTCTAACCACTAGACCAGGGCATGATGCCTTGGTCTTAGCCGGTTTGTTTAGTTCAAGAGCTCAATCACCAGTTCGTCTTCCTCCCCAAACCAATCCCGTAACCCTAATCCACCAAATTGACTTGATTCTTTTAGACCAATCGAACCCGAACCATGGGGCTTTTGTTTATGCGACTGATACGAGTTCAATGATATAAAGATTACCTGAAATGGTCAAGCAACGAGTGAGGACGGCTGGGTGGCCAGGTTCGAGTTCTTCGACTGGTTTGGGTGTCCCGGAGACGAAATGAGAGGTAATTGGGGATGTGATTAGTTCATAATGAGTCTTACCAATGATTTAGGATATCAATTTATACGCGATTTAGATTGAAACGGTTCGAACGATTAAATGCAATTCAAGAATGAATCAGTTACGAGTTGCACACTAAATAGCTCATGATTTCTCAATTAAACGCATAGGTCCAATCGTTTGAGTGACCTAAACGTGGAGCCGGTTATGGTTTTGCACAAAGATGGATGGAAGATTGAATTTGCCAGTCGTGGCCTGAGAACCGGTGGTGCACGGTTCGAACTCACGATTGGTTTGAAAGAAACGAGATTTAGAAAAATGGCAAATTAGGTCCCTGTGGTTTTATGGCTTTATCATTTCATGTTTAACTTGTTTTCAATTAGAAATAATTTTCAGAAATTACATTTTAAACCCTGGACTTTTATAAAGTGAGAAAATTATTAAATCTTGTAATTTTTATAAAACTTAATAAATTGTAAAGGTTATATAATTATATTTATATAACTTTTATAAATTAAAATGGTTTTATTTCTATTAAACTCATTTACTAAAAGAAAATATTAGAATAATAACAAAATCTTATAAACCCTAATTAAAGAATTTATAGATTAATATTTTTGTAATTTATTTACAAATATGTGTTAATATATTTATATAGGTTTAGAAATAGTTTAGCATACGATTGTATATATTTATTTAATAGAAATAATAACAAACACTTATATAATTGCTTTAAATAAATATCTATCATTATGTAACAATTGTATTTAATGTATGCATGTATGAACACATATGAAAAGTAATGGATAAATGAGATCATTTATTGAAATGGATAGATGCACCCACAAAATAATGAAATTAAAAATGCCGGAAAAGTTCAAATAGAGGTCGGAATTTTCTTGGGATTACAGTTTCCCCTACTTTAGGAGATTTCATCCCGAAATTGTTTAGGAAGAGGGTCCTGGAAACAGATGTGAGTATTTGGTCTTCATTTGATCCTTACGTTCCCAAGTGAACTCCGGACCACGTTTGGATTTGCACCGAACTTTAACAATTGGAATGCGACTTCGCTTGAGCTGCTTAACTTCTCGGTCCATGATCTCCACAGGTTTCTCTACGAAGTGCATTGATTCGTCAATGTGAACCTCGTCAGCGGTATTTGGAGATTTTCGTCAGCTAAGCATTTCTTTAGGTTCGAGACGTGGAATGTAGGATGGATGTTGCTGAGTTCTTCAGGTAGGTCTAAGTTGTAGGCTACCTTCCCAATCCGCTCAAGGATTTTAAAAGGACCTATGAATCTTGGTGCAAGTTTCCCTTTCTTTCCAAAACGGACTACTCCTTTCCAAGGGGATACCTTGAGAAGAACCAGATCGTCGACTTGAAATTCTAAGGGCTTACGACCTTTATCGGCATAGCTCTTTTGCCGACTCCTTGCTGCCAGAAGGTTGTCTTAGATTAGCATGATCTTGTCAGAAGTCTCCTGAATGAGTTCGGGACCAGTGATTTGTGATTCACTAATCTCAGTCCAACAGATAGGAGAGCGGCACTTCCGACCATAAAGTGCTTCGAAAGGAGCCATGTCAATGCTCGTGTGGTAGCTGTTGTTATACAAGAAATCGACTAAGGGTAGGTGTAAATCCCAATTTCCCTTGAAGTCGATGACACAAGCTCTAAGCATGTCTTCGAGGGTTTGAATTGTTCGTTCGGGCTGACCATCAGCTTGCGGATGGTAAGCCGTACTAAGATTCAGCTGAGTGCCAAAGCTGATTGTAGAGACTACCAGAAACGAGAAGTGAATCGTCTATCACGATCAGAAATAATGTTGAGAGGTACACCGTGAAGACTAACAAATTCATCAATGTAGATTCGAGTCAATTTCTCAACTCGATAGTCTTCGCGAATGGGTAGGAAATGAGCAGATTTTGTCAAACGGTCGATGATCACCCAAATGCTATCATGACCATGAGATGTGTGCGGGAGTTTGGTTATAAAGTCCATCGCAATACACTCCCATTTCCACACGGGAATCTCGGGTTGTTCAAGTAACGGCCATAACCTTCAAGCAAGTAAGGCTTTTGGACACATATAAGGCGATGTCCTTTTTCATACCAGGCCACCAATATTGGGTACGAAGGTCTTTGTACATCTTATCTGCACCGGGATGTACCGAATAACGAGTCTTATGAGCCTCGTTCATGACAAAGGTACGGATATTGTCACGGTCTGGAATCCAGACACGATTCAGAAAGTAGAGTAATCCATTAGGTTTGGTTTCGAGTTAAATTTCAGCACCACATGACATTTCGTTGTACATGTTTCCCTCAGTAACAGAAAGATGTTGAGCTTCAAGGATACGAGTTTAAATGTCATTTTGAATTCGAATGTTGTGGATCTTGATAGGTTCTTTACGACTAAGAGCATCGGCTACGATATTCGCCTTACCAGGATGGTAGCGAATATTGCAGTCGTAGTCGTTTAGGAGTTCAACCCAACGCCTTTGCCTCATGTTGAGTTCCTTTTGATGAAAATGTGTTGGAGACTCTTATGATCGGTGAAAATCTCACACTTAGTACCATATAAGTAGTGCCTCCAAATTTTGAGAGCGAATACGACCGCACCCAGCTCAAGATCGTGCGTCGTATAATTCTTCTCATGAATTTTGAGTTGTCGGGACGCATAAGCGGTCACTTTGCCTCGTTGCATTAGAACACAACCAAGGCCTAAGTGGGAAGGGTCACAGTAAACGACAAAGTCTTCAGTCCCTTCGGGAAGAGTCAAGATAGGAGCCTCGCATAATTTTTGCTTCAGAGTTTGAAAGGCTTCTTCTTGTTTCGGTCCCTACTCGTAGGGCTTGCCTTTATGTGTTAAGGCTGTGAGTGGTACCGCGATCTTTGAAAAGTTGGCTATGAAACGATGGTAATTGTAACATTTCTGAATTTAGTATTCATATTTCAATTCAATGTAATGCAATTTCAAATTCAATACTCGTGCACTGTCTTATTATTTTTCTCACCGTAAACTAAACGCAATGATTCGATACAAATTCGCAAGTTTTACGCAATTATATACATTTAAACACTATGCAAGAAACTATTTAATTCAAACTTATCAAACCTAAAAAGTCAAGGACTAAAGTTGAAAAATGTCAAGAAACCCTAGTCTAGCACGGTCTTGCTTCGTCCTGGCACGGTCGCGCCAAGTGCCTCGGCACGATCGCGCGACTGGTCCTGGAACGATCGCGCCCGGTGCCTAGGCAAGGTCGCGCCGTATTTGGGCACGGTCGCGCATGTGTAACAATTGAAACGTAAATGCAGTTTCATCACCCGATCGTTGAGAATCCCTAACAGTCCTACGTTTCTTTTCCCCTTAACGAGTGTATCACCATTTTCAAATTTTACAAACGTCTCAGTTTCATACTATCAACCTCGAAATCTCTCTCAAGCAATTCAAGCAAAAACTCGAATCCTCCTCTGAACCCAAATCCTCCCAATCAAGAAAGGAATTCGCATCTCCCGAATCTCGTCAAGTCTCTGGACTCTCTGGCCTAGCCGGAATTGCAGCCGAAGTCGCCGGAAGCCGTTATCGCTGACGCCGGAACCTTCTTCTACCGCTTTCTATCAATTCGATACTCTCCAAGGTAATTAGCACCTCTTCCTCAGTCGAATTAGTCCTCATATCAAAAGCCCTCTGTTAAATTGGGTTTTCACTACAGAAATCATCTTGAACCGAAGTGCTTATTTTAATAAAAATGATTTAATCAAATCCGGTCTTAAACACGTTTTACATACAATAAAACTATATGAAAAGACTCGTAATAACTCAATAATCAAAAGCCCTAACAATTCCATCATTTAAAATACAAGAATATGTCAATTCGTGTCTGATTTGGAAGAGACACGGTCGCGCAAATCATCTAGCGCGGCCGTGCCTCATGAAACGCGGTCGTGCCGATTAGCTGCGCGGTCGTGTCCTCCTGTCCAAACCTAGTCATGTCCTTTGGGCTAGTCTCTGTTGTGTCTAAGAATCATAGACACGACCATGCCGGGCCAAGACACGGTCGTGCTTGTTGACTTGTCTAGTTTGTGCCCTCTGTTGATCAACCCGGTCGCGTCCCGACTAGCGCGGTCACGCCCGTGGCTTGAGCACGATCGTGCCCCTCAGAGGCACGGTCGTGTGTGAGTCAGATTTTTGGCAGAATTATAAATTTTATATTTTTCAATCAGTAATGTTTCAGATTTTATAAAAAATGTGTTTTATTTATTTAAAAAGGATTAAAAGTTTGATCTTGGAATAAATATTATTTATTTAAAGTTATAAAAATTAAATTTATATTTATTGTAAAAGCTTACACATAAATGACATTTTAAATGTCTAGGTTACAAATTTTTATAAATGAATAAGATAATGACTATTTATTTAATTCATGTTTAAACAAAATCAATTATTTATTTATTTTCATAAGCAATAATTTTATACCTTACTTAATTATTTATTCAAACTCAAACCTTAATCAAAATGTTTTGATAATATTCATTTTAAACTTTATATTTTATTCAACACATCCAAGTTCAAATCAATAACATTTTACTCAAGTCCAAACCATCATTTAACTTACACTTTCGTGCACACTATTTGATACAACATACATTACTCTTTAGGTTAATTTGTGCACACGAGGATCTTTATTTTTCTATCTATTATCCTTGTTAGCTACACCTCCTTATCAAGTGAGTATTTCATAGCCCCTTTTACTCTTTTACACTTTTGGGGTGAAACATGAACATTATTCAAATTACACATTACATTTACACAAACAACACAAAGTACAAATCCTATTTACATTCATGTGTGCAATTTGAGCTTTATGCCCGAGTGCTAGGTGTGCTAACCTTTGTATGCGATTATGTGCAATCATTAACTATTCAAGCCGACGGTTTTCAATGATAGATCTATTGAGTCTGACAAACCCACCCAGGTGCACGGTGATTGAAACCGACAACACAATTTTTGCATGCTAGTTACAAAGGTTTGATTGTACATGGTTACACAATAGCTGCTCCCCATAAATGCCTTATTTTATCATGTTTTGTAAAGGATTTGTTTTCAACTATATGCTATCTATATACAACTGTGTTATACTCACCAACTTTTTAGTTGACTTTATTTTATTCATGTTTCAGGCCCTAATATGTGAGAATGATTCAAGACGTGCTCAATATAGGATTTGGACTTAGCAATTTAAATCAAGAATTCTATGAGTTGTTTATGTTTCTTTGTTTGAATTTGAATTGTACTTGGATTATTTGAAATGGAAATTTGACTTTAATATATTTCAATTTAGTCAACCATGTGCTATGAACAGTCTACATGTCCCGCCCCGATGATTCCGCCATCGGTCGGGGTGTGACAGTAATAGCCCGCTAAACCAAGAAACGAGCGGACTTCTGAGGGGGTCTTTGGAACTTGCCAGTTCTTCACCGCTTCAATCTTAGCGGGATCCACGTGAATACCCTTCTTGTTGACTATGTGTCCCAAGAATTGGACTTCCTTTAGCCAAAATTCACACTTGGAGAACTTGGCATACAATTGCTCCTTATTCAAGAGATCCAAAACCAAGTGCAAGTGTTTCTCGTGCTCCGTTTTTGATTTTGAATAGATGAAAATATCGGCAATGAAGATGATCACGAACTTGTCCAAGTACGATTTACACACACGGTTCATAAGATCCAAGAATACCGCAGGTGCATTGGTTAGTCCAAAGGGCATAACCATGAACTCGTAATAACCGTATCTTGTACGAAAGGCTGTGTTGGGGATGTCGGACTCAAGGACTCATAACTGGTGACAACCAGAATGAAGATCAATCTTTGAGAAATAAGTCGAGCCTTGAAGTTGATCTAATAAATCATCAATCCTCGGAAGTGGATAACGGTTCTTCACAGTAAGCTTGTTGAGTTCGTGATAGTCGATGCACATCCGGAACGATCCCCTTCTTCTTGACAAATAGGAGGGGTGCTCCCCAAGGAGAAACACTAGGACGAATAAATCCTTTGTCAGAAACTTCTCGGAGTTGTCTTGAAAGTTCTTGCATCTTTGATGGTTCAAGACGATAAGGTGACTTGGCCACGGGATTTGATCCTCGCACTAGGTCAATACGGAACTCAACTTGACGTGCGGGAGGAAGACCGGTTAAATTTTCTGGAAAGACTTCAGGAAAGTCTTTGATCACAGGAATATCTTGCAGACTCTTGTCTTTGCCTTTCCGCTCCACAATATGAGCCAAGAATGCTACGCACTTCTTCCGTAAGTACTTCCATGCGGTAGTGCAAGACATCAGCTTGAGTCCCTTTGATGGTTTCTCACCATAAACGTTCAAAATGTCGCCCTAGTCAAGAGGGATACGAATATACTTGTCAAAGCAGACAACTTCAGCATGATGCTTAGTCAGCCAATCCATGCCCACTATGATGTCGAAACCTCCGAGAGCCATAGGGATAAGATTGATTGAGAAATCACGGTCATTCAAGTTTAGGGTACAATCTCTAATAATGGTGTCACACGAAACAAAATAATCTTCTGCTACTAAAATATCAAAGGGTTTGTCTAACATAGCTCGACTCATAGCAAGTTGTGGTTCAAATTCAAAGGACACAAAACTTCTATCGGAACCAGTGTCAAACAGGATAGAAGCATATTGCTGGTTAATTAGGTACGTACCGTTCTCCACATCGTTGTTGGATTGAGCTTCATTGGCATTGATGTTGACGGCACGTCCACGGGTTACAGGGTTTGCATTCCCCTGGTTCACATTTCCCCGGTTCATGTTCCCTTGGTTCATATTCCCCTGAATCATGTTGCCCTGGTTCATGTTGGCTTGGTTCACAATGACCAACCTAGGGCAACGGTTCCTGAAATGGTTTGGGTTGCCGCACACGTAACAAGCACGACCCGGAGGGATAGCAGTGGGAGCAAGAATAGGAACGGCAGGTTGGTAGGCTTGGTTAACTCGGGGAGCAGTACGACAGATGTTAGCCGTATGCCTAGAACGTCCATAATTGGTACATAAACGACACGACATGTAGGTGGTATGATGGAGCTGGAAAGTGTTGCACAAGAGTAGAGTCCCTACATATGGTTTCTTGATGGGGTTGGAGGTAGTAGGAGCTACTTAGGCTAGAGGAGTGGCAGGTGTAACAATGGCAAAGTTCCTACCCTTCCTTTTCTTGTTATTGAAGGAAGACTCAGACTTGATCTCCTTGGTGGGTTCAGCATTGGTTTTCTCAAGGGTCTTCTTGGCACTCTTTTTAGATAGAGTTCATGACTTAACATGATTGTCTGATAGGGCAGCAGCAAGATGGATGGCTTCCTCGAGGGTGACTGGTTTGCTACCCAGAACGGTGTCCTGAATCTGCATGGGCAGACCATTGATGTACTTCTCAATGGCTCGGGAGAGAGGAGTAACCATGTGAGGCACCAAAAGGCTAAGAACATGGAAACGGGTGGTCTAGGCAAGGCTTTCACCACTATCTTTTTTGAGATACCAGAAATCAGCTTCCAGTTTATTGATCTCATTACGGTCATGAGTGTCTTGACATCGGCCCAAGGTAGAGCTAGAGCAACTTCGATTCCACGGTTACGTTTCTCCCCGTTCCACCAGGTGAGTGCCCTCTTCCGGAAGACACTAGTATCATAACGGACTTTCAGGTTCTCGGGACAGTCAGCATTGATGAAGGTCCCCTCAATGCTTTCAAACCATTGGAGAAGTCCAGTGGTTCCCTCGTTCCCGTAGAACTTGGTGGGGTTGCAGGAGTTGAAGTGTTTGAAAGTGCACACCGGGTTCCTTGGTGCAGCATTTTGGTTCAGTTGGTTAACCATGGTTGGTAGGATCGTAGCCATTTGCTGAATGATCCTGTTGGTGAGGTTGCCCCTACGTTCACGACGGGGAGGCATTCTACAAAAGGGATGAATAGAAAGTTCGTAATATGTGGATCATGTGTAAGAGTTTGTAAATAATTCATAAGGTACTAGGTAAAACATGGATAGTACCCTAATGGGCACCTTGACTTATCAAAGTACTTTTAAGTTCATCTAATGTTTGAGAAGTCATGCTTTAGCCTATAAGTGGACACTCATTCCAAGAATTCCCAGGAAAGCATAACTGGTCCATCGGTTGACTTGGATTTATATGAAATGCTTTCCTGGACAGAACTCCCAGAATACAGGCATCCACCCTTCCGAATTGCACAAGTTCTCATTCATTAGTTAGAACTTACGTACCTTTGAGAGTTTCATTTAGATTTTTAAGTCTAAGAGTAGAATTCATGTAGATCCTTTCTAGTACATGTAGTTGTATCAGGTAGTCAAAAATAGATAGATGTAGGTAAGTATAGTATAGAGTGGAGTTCCTAATAATAGACATGAGTTTAACTCGTCTTTGGGACTCCTAGGTTATAGTCTAGGTCATGTGGCTAATAACCTAATTCCCTATAACCATGGCACTGATACCAATCTGTCACACCCCGGCCGGCGGTGGATTATACGCCGAGGCTGACGCGGTTGTTCATAAACACATGATCATCTATTAATAATGACAATATTTATTCATCGTATTTAAAGAATCCGTTACAAAAGGAAATGGAATATGAAAAGTTCAAGACAAGACAATATTAAATTTAAACTAGGTCCAAGTCCTAGTTGAGCAAGTAGTGTCCTTAAACAGGTGCACCTGAAACATGTGAGTAAATGTCAACTACAAGTAGTTGGTGAGTATCATAGGTTTTGACACCAAACAAAAGTTGAGTAAAAGTATTTGAAATTCAATATGTTCAAAGCATAACTATGGCATAAATGTGAAAACATACAAGGTTCCAAGCGTACAATTCAATCTGTAGTAAATGGAAAACTGGTAAGTACAATCCCACTGATTGTGTTTTGGAAAAATAGTAATATGGTACACACAAAACCCGCCAAGGTTCGTGTTAACTGGAATCGGATTCCCCTATAAATGATCATGTTAGGTACTACCTTAGGCCTGGGTAGCAGGTTATTAAATGTACTAGCATGAACATATGTAATGGTCACCAAACAGTTTAGGACATACAACACATAGTAAATAGCATGAGAACATTGTTATTGAATTTGGTAAGTATAGTATGTAAACATGTTCCACCCCGAGTATTTGTAAACAATAGTAAAGAGAAAGGGGGCTATGAAACTCACTTGTATTGAAGCTAGAGTTGGTATGAATTGGTAAGATGAATAGGTCTCAGGAGTAACTCACACAACAAACCTACACGTGTAATGGTAACCTAATTTCAATATACGTCTAAATGGTATTTAGGAGACATTGAGACATTTAGGGTTTCATGGGAGGTTTGAGACTAGGCATAGGGTTGGTGCAAGTTTTGGTTCGAAAACATATGTATTTATAATCTTATAATGTTTATTTAATAATCAAGTAAATCTTAGTGTGGAAATGATTTAAATAATATTATATATAAAATGTTAAATACACATAATGTGGCATGGAAAAATAATATACTAAGATTTATTTATATAACAATTTATAAATAAATTATGAAGTGAAAAAAAATGTTTAATAAGTTTCATAAGACAACCAGTTAAATTATTAGTTAATAAGGTAGGTAATTAATTCAATAATCAAATAAAATAGTAGAAATTGTTAGCAAGAATAATTCATTTTAAATGAATTTCGAAAGTAACCTATAAACAAAAAAAGATTTTCTAAAATAATTATTTGGACGTTTATAAATTTAATTTAAATAATTATTCTTACTAATAATAATTATTTATAAACTTAGAGGAGTTTAATAATGTTTATATATATAAATAGGATTTGTGGAATAACAAATAAATAAACAAATATAATTAAATCTTGTTTAAACAATGATTTTTATGTTATTTTATTTAGGATTTACATTAGATTTAATAAATTAAAATGGTTAAAATACTATTTATATTTTTATGATTTTCATAAATGTTGTATAACGTATTTGTATAATTTATAAAATTTAAATTTGAAATTTTTAAGGTTAAAGAAATGGATTAAAAATGGTTTTAATGGGAAAAAAGAGCAAAATCGCCCTCCGGGGACTCGAATCCGCGTCTGCGGCCGGTTCCCAATTGCACTCACACTCTAACCACCAAACCAGGGCATGATGCCTTGGTCTTAGCCGGTTTGTTTAGTTCAAGAGCTCAATCTCCAGTTCGTCTTCCTCCCCAAACCAATCTCGTAACCCTAATCCACCAAATTGACTTTATTCTCTTAGACCAATCGAACCCGAACCATGGGGCTTTTGTTTATGCGACTGATACGAGTTCAATGATATAAAGATTACCTGAAATGGTCGAGCAACGAGTGAGGACGGCTGGTGGCCAAGTTCGACTTCTTCAACTGGTTTGGGTGTCCCGGAGATGAAATGAGAGGTAATTGGGGATGTGATTAGTTCATAATGAGTCTTGCCAATGATTTAGGATGTCAATTTATACCCGATTTGGATTGAAACGGTTCGACGAGTAAATGCAATTCAAGAATGATTCAGTTACGAGTTGCACGCTAAATAGCTCATGACTTCCCAATTAAACGCGTAGGTCGAATCGTTTGAGTGACCTAAACATGGATCCGGTTATGGTTTTGCACGAAGATGGGTGGAAGATCGAATTTCCGAGTCGTGGCCTGCGAACCGGTGGTGCACGGTTCGAACTCACGACTAGTTTGAAAGAAACGAGATTTAGAAAAATGGCAAATCATGTCTCTGTGGTTTTATGGTTTTATCATTTCATGTTTAACTTGTTTTCACTTAGAAATAAGTTTCAGAAATTACATTTTAAACCCTGGACTTTTATAAAGTGAGAAAATTATTAAATCTTATAATTTTTATAAAACTTAATCAACTGTAAAGGTTATATAGTTATATTTATATAACTTTTATAAATTAAAATGGTTTATTTCTATTAAACTCATTTACTAAAAGAAAATATTATAATAATAACAAAATCTTATAAACCCTAATTAAAGAATTTATAGTTTAATATTTTTGTAATTTATTTACAAATATGTGTTAATATATTTATATAGGTTTAGAAATAGTTTAGCATATGAATGTATATATTTGTTTAATAGACTAATTATAAACACTTATATAATTGCTTTAAATAAATATCTATCATTTTGTAACAATTGTATTTAATGTATGCATGTATGAACACATATGAAAAGTAATGAATAAATGAGATCATTTATTGCAATGGATAGATGCACCCACAAAATAATAAAATTACAAATGCCGAAAAAGTTCAAATAGAGGTCGGAATTTTCTGGGGATTACACCGTATTCCCTAGCATTCTTATATGGCAGCAAGCGCGCTGGGTAGGGAACACGACTCAAGTCAATATCGGGGGACTTCATCTCCACCCCCTTCTTCTTCTTCTTCTTCTTCTTCTCCTCTGCCGTCTCGACAGGTTTCTCCTCTACTATCTCCTCATCCACTGACTCTTCCTCTCCTACCGGTGGCTCCTCTAGTATCTCCTCCTCTGCCTGCTTTTCAATCATCTTAGCATCGATCGCAGCGAATCGAGGTCTCCAATCTATCTTCTTGACCTCTTCAGGTGACAGAATATTATTCTCAATGAAGTCGGAGCCATTCTCAACAACCTCTTTCTCCTCCTCACTCCTAACTGACACGGCCATCACTGAAGCATGGGAGCCTGAAGATGGACCACCATGCCCACCTTTCAAGCTCTGAGTGATGTCTCCTACCGTACATTGCAGATCCTGGAATGCTGACTGCTGATTCTTCAATAGAGTGTTATGTGTATCCAATCGATGCGCATCCAATCGATGCCGAGTCTCGTTATCCTTTGATACCAACTGGGTGAGCAACTGGGTCTCGTTCACCAACATCTCCTCTATTCTCTTGTTGTCTCCACTTGGTCCTACATCTCCTCCTTGCTGATAAGGGTGGGCATTAAACCCAGGTGGGTTTCCTCCAGATCTCCATCCCGAGCCAAAAGAATTGTAGTTGTTGTACCCTCGATTCTGGTTCTGGTTGCCAGCAAAGCTCACCTGCTCTTGATGATTTACGGGGCAATCTCTGGTGTTGTGGCCTCCCCTGTACACCTCACACCTTTGATCACTGAGCTTGAGCTCCTTGATCTCGTTAGCCATAGCTGCAAGTGCAGCAACCACACTAATATCAGAAGTGACCTGATGCACACCTCTAGGAGAATAGGCGGGTGCTCTAGCACTAGGAATGGAAGTCCTAGTAGATGGTTGTTGATGTTTTTCCAGAGTAAAGCTCTCGAACATCTCCTCACACTCGTCTGGCTCTAGCTTATCCATGATATGGCCTCCCGCAGGTGTGTTGAACATTTGCTACTTCTCGAAGGTGAGATCATTGTAGAACTTCTCCACTCTCGCCCAGTTGGAAAGACCATGCTGGGGACATCGGCTCAACAGCGTGTTGAACCGCTCCCAGGCCATGTGATAAGGCTCGTCAGGATCTATCCGGAACGAATGGATTTGATCCCGAAGGCGAGCGGCCTTGGAAGGTGAATAGTACTTCTTGAAGAATTTGGCTTGAAGATCCTCCAAAGTGGTGACAGAATTGTCAGGGAGGTGTCAAGCCAAGTAGATGAGCGACCAGAGAGCGGGAATGGGAAGAGACGCAGGTAGATAGTGTCCTTAGACACACCTGTGATATTGAAGGTATCGCATATGCGCGCAAAGCGGGACAAGTGTCCGGGTGCATCATCATCCTCAAGGCCATGAAATTGAGTGGCATGAGTGATCGTGCTCATGACATGTGATGGGATCTGCCATGTATTGGTGTTCGAAAGTCACAAACGAACGAATATTTATGAAAGTCACAAACAAACGAATCTACCATTATTCCTTAGGGAATGAAGGTTATGGGCATGGGATGTATGTTATGGTCCTCTACCTTTGTGGCTGGCCAACTGTTGTACAACTGGTGTGATGAAGGTCACCAAGGGGATTACCATGATCCTTGAAGTTGGTACGATTTTACCTTGCGGGGTAGTCGTTCTTGAAGTTTGGTATTGTGCCTTACGGGGTGCAGTGCTTGAAGTTTGGTACGTGTCATCCTTGTGATGCCGTGCTTGAAGTTTGGTGTTGAATGATCTAAGTATCGGGCCCTAGGTTTCTCCACCCGAAGGACAGTACGGTGTTGAAGGGCCCAGTGGTGGTGATCTTTCGGTTTCTCCGCCGGTGTGCGATGATTGGAATTGACGGTTACGAGAACACGCAGATTTGATATGTTCATTGACTTATGGGTTATGTTATGTGTTATGTTATGTTATTGCATGATTTTCATATGCTTTTATTAATGAAGTTAAATGTTATGTTTTTGGCAAATATTTGAAGTTAATGTTTTATGAAAAGCTAGAACTCACCAGCATACCTGACTTTTAGTATGCAGATTCAGGTTAAGGCAGGTTATGATGATGGACGGTGATGTTGGGCGGCTTGATGAGTTACTTAGATGATATGAAGACTGGCATCCCGTTATGATTAGTTTATGTATTAGACTATGTTACGCTTCCGTATGTTGAACAATGTAATGATTATGTTGAATAAAGTTTTCCGCTGCGTTATTTTTATATTTAAGTTTAAGAACTGTTTGTGAATGAGTAAATCCAACAAGTGAGGCCTCCCGGGTTTGGAGCGTTACAAGTTGGTATCAGAACAATAGTTTGAGAGATTCGGATACTCCCAGTGTCTCAACTTAAAATGAGAATGGGACCGAAAAAAGATGCCAGTACGGGTAACTCAAGCCACAGCATCAGGTATGAAGGTAGTAAATATATTTACATATATAGTATGCCTTAGAAGTGTTAGGTTAGGACTTGTGTTCTGATGGAATCACAAAGGTGGTCAAATGGAAGTCAAGAGGTAGTGTAATGGTTAATTGCATATGGCTAGTGTATATTAACATCTTACAATACTTGTTGAATTCTATTTGTTAACTAGCATGATGACATTATATTACTTGTCTTATAGAACGAAATGGCAACTCGGGGAAACGAAAGGCGTGGTGGAGGCCGTACCGGCGGTCGTACCGGTGATCGAGGTTGGACTCATGCTCATCAGGAGTACAGTGAAGAAGGAGTGTCCACACTGAACCGAAAGTTAGTGTGCATGGGACTGAGCAGACTCATGATGAAGAACAACAATTCACATTCGAACCGGAGGTGAAAGCGGCCCTGGCACGCGAAATCACTGAGATGATAATTGCTTCCTTGCCATATCTATTGGCAGAAGCGTTGAAGAAGACTAGTGAGGCGGGTGGGTCTAACACGGCAATTGGTGCCAGGAACAATGAGGCTGCCAACGCAACGCTTACCCGCGGTTGCGACTATAAGTCCTTCAAAGCTTGTGACCCGCCGCTCTTGACTGGAAAAAAGGACGCGGTGGCTACATTTGACTGGGTGATCCGTATGGAAGCCGCCATTCGTCTAAGCGAATGCCGAGCGGATCAAGTTGTGAAGTTTGCTGCTAACTCCTTGAGGGAGGAAGCATCTCATTGGTGGGAAGGTGTGCATCAAGCCAAAGGGGACGAGGCTGTTGACGCAATGATGTGAAATGATTTGAAGACTCTGGTGATCAAGAATTTCTGTCAAAGGAATGAGATCGAGAAGGTAGAGAGAAAATTTTTGGGAATTAAGGCTGGAAGTATGACCCACAGGCAGTATACCACACGATTCAATGAACTGGCACGTCTGGTGCCACATCTTGTCACTACTGAAGAGAGGAAGATCGCCTGTTACATTCAAGGGCTGCCGGACAAGGTCCGCACTTATGTTAAAGCGAACACCCCTACTACCTATGATTCTTTAGTGGAACTGAGCGGCATGGTATTTGATGATCTGGCGCTGAATGTCGTTACTGTGGAGGAGCCCAAGAAGAACCTGACCTTTCCTGCCAAACGATCGGGTGGGAAGTTATTTGGGGCACGAGAAAAACATGCCAGGGTAAGCGAGACAGCTGTCTGTGGGAAATGTGGAGGGAGGCATGCAGGTGAGTACCGAGCGGGATAAAATATGTGTTTTAAGTGCGACAAGATTGGGCACTACTCCCGTGAATGCCTGCAAGGCTTCAAATGCTACAACTGTGGGAAGAGTGGTCATATGAGCCGGGAAAGCACTAAGCCATGAATCGGTGAAGCCAGGAAAGGGAAAGGCCCGGAGAAGAAAGAAGAGGGGCCTCGAGCGTAGACTCGAGCTTATGCAATAACACAAGAACAGGCCAGGGTGGACCCTGACGTGGCGTCAAGTACGTTCATTCTTGACAACACTTTTTTATCTGTGTTATTTGAATCGGGTGCAAGTAAGAGATTTATATCTGCAACGTTTTGTAAATGAGTGAAATACCCTGTTAGTAAACTAGAAAGGGCCTTTAGTGTAGAAATCATTGAGGTTAGAACCGCGAGGGTAACTGATGTAGTTGATAATTCCATAATAAAAATAGAAGGCCATAGATTCTCCGTCAGGCTGGTCATTATGGTTTTGGGTTGGTTCGATGTAATGTTGGGTATGGATTGGATAACTGCCAATGAAGCACATATTATATGCAAACGAAAGATAATCCAACTAAAGGCTCCAGATGGTAGCAAAGTCGAGGTTTTTGGAGATCGTGACACCCCGATTCCCAACGTCTTCTCAATGATTAAGGCAACAGATTACTTGAGGCGCGGATGCGAGGCTTATCAGGTGTACGTAATTGACAAATGTAAGGAAGTGAAAGAACCGGACGATGTATCAGTGGTACGTGAGTACCCGGAGGTGTTTCCAGAAGATTTGCTTGGGATACCACTCGCCAGAGATATTGAGTTCCGAATTGACTTCGTACCAGATGCCCAGCCCATGGACAACGCTCCATATCGACTAGCACAAGTAGAGATGAAAGAACTAATGACACAACTAGACGAATTGCTTGAGAAAGGATTTATCCAACCGAGCATCTCGCCTAGGGGTGCTCTGGTGTTGTTTGTGAAGAAAAAAGATGGTTCGATGAGAATGTGTATTAATTATCATGAGTTGAACAAACGTACGGTGAAGAACAAGTACCCTTTACCAAGGATCGACGACCTATTCGATCAATTACACGGCGCAAGTTGGTTATCAAAAATCGACCTTCGATCCGGGTACCATCAGCTGAGGGTGAGAGAAGAAGACATACCGAAAACCACGTTTTGCACGCGTTATGAACATTTCAAGTTCCGCGTAATGTCTTTCAGATTGACGAACGCCCCCGCAGTGTTCATGGATTTAATGAATAGGGTATGTCAAACGATGTTGGACCGATTGGTAATTGTGTTCATCGACGATATCCTCATTTATTCCAAGAATGAGGATGATCATGCATGTCACTTGAAGGAGGTTTTGGAAGCTTTGAAGAAGGAGAAAATGTATGCTAAGTTCTCCAAATGCACGTTCTGGCTTAGGGAAGTCCAATTCCTTGGTCACGTCATTAACCCGAACGGCATGATGGTGGACCCAGGAAAGATAATGACGGTGAAAGATTGGGAAATTCCTAAGACTCCAACTGAAATCCGCAGTTTCTTAGGGTTGGCAGGCTACTATCGAAGATTCATTCAGGATTTCTCGAAAATAGCTCTATTGTTGACAAAGTTGACACGGAAGGAGGTAAAGTACGAATGAGTTCGACCCAGGAAGAGGCATTTAAGGAACTGAAGGAGAAGCTAACCCAAGCTCCAGTCTTGGCCCTTCCCGAGGGCAATGAAGACTTGGTGGTATACTCTGACGCTTCGGGTCAGGGTTAGGGGTGCGTGCTGATGAAACGCGGGAGAGTGATCACGTATGCGTCATGATAGTTGAAAGTTCATGAAGTCAACTATCCGACTCATGACTTGGAACTTGTTGCGGTTGTATAAGCATTGAAAATCTGGAGACACTACCTTTACGGGGTGAAGTTTACCATTTACTCTGACCACAAAAGTTTGAAGTACTTCTTCGAACAAAAGGAACTTAATATGAAGCAGAGACGATGGCTTGAACTTTTGAAAGACTATGACTATGAAATCATATACCATCCTGGAAAGGCGAACGTGGTAGCTGACGCTCTATGCCGAAAGGATGTGCCTGCTCCTATTAGAGTGAAAGCTTGCCAGTTAGTAGTAACATCGGATGTGATGAGGGAAATAGAAAAGTCTCAATATGAAGCACTTAAAGAGGAAAACATAAAGAAGGAAAGGATGGTTGGGCAACAGTACAAGTTGGAATATAACACCCTTGGTGTTAGGACACGTTTTGGCCAAATATGGATACCTATGGGTGGCGAGCTTAGGACCAAGATCCTGGATAAAGCTCATAAGTCTCGTTACTCTATCCATCCCGGTACCAACAAAATGTACCAAGATCTATGGAAGGAATACTGGTGGTCTGGAATGAAATATGAGGTGACGAAATACATAAGCAAGTGCCTGACTTGCTCACAAGTAAAGGCCGAACACCAGAAACCTTATGAAAAGATTCAACCTCTTGATATACCGGAATGGAAGTGGGAACACATTACAATGGACTTTATAACCAAGCTACCTCGTACAGCTAAAGGTCGTGACACCATTTGGGTAATTGTGGACCGATTAACGAAGAGTGCTCATTTCCTACCTATTCGTGAGACGTTCACGTCGGAAAGGTTAGTAGAAGTATTTATTAATGAGGTAGTAGCACGGCATGGGATGCCTTTTTTGATTGTATCTGACCAGGACACACGATTCACATCGAGGTTCTGGAAGAGATTTCACGAAGCGATGGGCACGAGACTCAATATCAGCACGGCATACCACCTGCAAATGGATGGTCAGTCTGAAAGGACCATTCAAACATTAGAGGACATGCTTCGTGCTTGTATTATCGACTTCGGTGGTAGTTGGGCCAGTCGTCTGCCGTTAGCCGAATTCTCCTACAACAACAGTCATCACACGACGATAGCCATTTCGTCTTAAGAAATGTTGTATGGGAGAAGATGCAGGACCCCGGTTTGCTGGGGTGAGATTGGACAGAAAGAATTAGGAAGTCTTGAAGTCGTAAGAGAAACGTCGGAAAGGTTTGATCAGATCAAGGCACGAATCCAAGATCGTCAAAAATCCTACGCGGATAAACAACGAAGGCCTATTGAGTTTAATGTTGGGGACAGAGTAATGTTGAAAGTATCGCCCTGGAAGGGAATCATACGATTTAGAAAGAGTGGAAAGTTAACTTCGAGGTTTGTTGAACCATTCAGAATAATGGCACGGGTTGGTGAGGTTCCTTATCGGTTGGAGTTACCTGATGAATTAAGTGGGATTCATCCTACCATCCATGTATCACACTTGAGAAAGTGTTTGGCGGATGAATCGAATCACGTACCACTTATCGACATCGAGGTCGACAACAGCCTTAACTACATCGAGGAACCCGTGGCCATCTTAGACAGGAAGGAGAAACATTTACGTAATAAGGTTATTCAATTAGTTAAAGTACAATCGAAGCACCGGAAGGGATCGGAATCTACTTGGGAAATGGAGACGGAAATGAGGGAGTCGTACCCTCAATTGTTTGACTTATGATAGGTTTCGGGGACGAAACCTATTATAAGGGGGCAGACTTGTAACATCCCAAAAATAAAACGACAGTTATAATAACGGGTTAGAATGCGAGAACGAACGGAATAAACGAACGAGGCATGACGGGCCGGGCCGGATGGGCCGGTGAACTTAGGTGGCGAACATAGGGGATCTCTTCCTTATAAATAGCCTAAGTCTCCATCTTTCTCTCATTTGCAACATCTAGAGAGAGAAACCGTAGAGAGAGAAAGTTGGCGGATCGACCCAAGATTGAAGGAGCGTGTTACTACTGAGCTTGTGAGCAAGACCTCCGAATCAAAAGCTCGATTCAGGTAACAACTCGATCTAGATCTGAGATTTTAGTTTATGTCGGGTTTTCGGGTTTTGGATAAAAAGGTAACATTTTTACGTATGAAACTTGAAAACAAACATAGATCTAGCATCTAGAAGGAAAAACGAACGTTCTGAACGTAAAAAGTTGGGATCTTGACGTGATCAGATCCGCATGCAAGAACTTAGGGTTCATGGGGAAGAAGACTGTCCGACAGGCGAACTTATCAAGTTCGCCTAGGAGGGGATTGGGCGAACATATCAAGTTCGCCTGGGGAAAAAGTAAGCGAAATTAGAGCAGCGAACTTAGTGACTTCGCTGGGTTGAAACCAGCGAACTTATGTAAGCGAACTTACTAAGTTCGTTAGGCACGGATCAGGCGAACTTAGCCTAAGTTCGCCGGTATGTTCACCAGGTTTGTAAGGGGCGAACTTAGCTTAAGTTCGCCTAGTTCAGTATGGTTAAACCGTTAGAGTTGGAATAGGATCTAAAATGTATTTAACTACTCAATCTAGATCGTGCGTGACGTTGTTGGGCCTTCGATTAGGACAACGAGACTAGCTTATCAGGTGAGTTCTAGAAGCCCTCTTTTAAATGTTTAAATAATTTTTTTGGGCTGGTGTGCATAAGTAACGATGTGGCTGTTTTATAAAACGATGTTTATGAATGATGTATGTGACGTTTTATGAAACGATGTTTATGAACGATGTTTTGGAAGGAAAGGTTATGAAAGAAGTGTTTATGAAATATTTTTCCAAAAGAAGGTTACGAAGTGTTTACGAATGAATGAATGACTTTTAATAAAACGTACGGATGCTTTAACTGAAGTTTTGAAGTAAAAGAAGTGAATGTTTACGAAAGTCACAAACGAACGAATCTGCCATTTTAGGGAATGAAGGTTATGGGTATGGGATGTATGTTATGGGCCTTTACCTTTTAGGGGCCTTTGTGGCTGGCCAACTATTGTACAACTGGGGTGATGACGGTCACCAAGGGGATTATCGTGATCCTTGAAGTTGGTACGATTTTACCTTGCGGGGTAGTCGTGCTTGAAGTTTGGTATTGTGCCTTACGGGGTGCAGTGCTTGAAGTTTGGTATGTTTCATCCTTGTGATGTCGTGCTTGAAGTTTGGTGTTGAATGGCCTAAGTATCAGGCCCTAGGTTCCTCCGCCTGAAGGACAGGACGGTGTTGAAGGGCCTAGTGTGGTTATCTTTAGGTTTCTCCGCCGGTATGCGATGATTGGAATTGACGGTTACGAGAAGGCGCAGATTAGATATGTTCGTTGACTTATGGGTTATGTTATGTTATTGCATGATTTTTGTACGCTTTTATTAATGAAGTTAAATGTTATGTTTTTGGCAAATATTTGAAGTTAATGTTTTATGAAAAGCTAGAAGTCACCAGCGTAGCTGACTTTTTAGTATGCACATTCAGGTTAAAGTAGGTTATGATGATGGACGGTGATGCTGGGCCGCTTGATGAGTTACCCGGATGATATGAAGACTAGCATCCTGTTATGATTAGTTTATGTTATGTTTATGTATTAGACTATGTTACGCTTCCGCATGTTGAACAATGTTATGATTATGTTGAATGAAGTTTTCCGCTGCGTTATTTTGATATTCAAGTTTAAGAACTGTTTGGGAATGAGTAAATCCAACACGTGAGACCTCCCGGGTTTGGGGCCTTACAATGAGACCGTAACCAAACCATGACCGGTGAATGCCCCTCCCTCGCTTTACCACGAGAACGGAATAATACAATATGCGTCCATTCGACCCTCTAGGTCGTCGGTTAGCGCGACTAAACATGACCGGGGGCGTCACCCCCAATAGTACTATTCATAGAATCCTAGGCTAAGTCCATAGCTAATGGTTACAAATTATGGTGATGTTCAAGGGACTTTAAGAGCTCTCTAATTGCTCCCTCATGTAAACATAATGATAGTGTCTTGTTTTCTTGTTATCATATAAAAATGTTTGCATTGTTTTCTCAAGTGCATGAAACAACAATGTTTCCAAATGTATTAAGAAATAATGTAAAATATGATATGTATGTATATTTCTCCCCCCGTAGTTTACAAAACATTAAAAAATGAGAAGGGGGCCGTGAACTCTCCTGGTGCCAGACGAAACCATATCAACTATATCAGTGTAAGAGCGAGACATGACTACTCGTGCCCTATTTAATACAATCATGTGTCTTAGAATCGAGAAACAATGTCTCGAGTGCAAGTTGTTAACCCATTAGGTTGGTCCTAGTTGGAAAAGGGTTTCCATTTAAGAAAATGTCGTATGTTACGACTCATTGGTGATTAATATTTATTTGTTCTTGTAAGTACTCACACATGTATTATACTCACACAATCGAGTACACAATGTAATTCGTGATCATCAAGTATTTACATACATTAAAAATATATATATTACTTATTTTTAGGAAAATATTCCATTGTCTTCGTACGAGCGTAAATAATATAGCTTATATTATTTATATTTCTTAATATACGTTTTCTTTCAAGTTTCGGGTTTATTGCGAATATAACTATATATAAACACCCGTTTCGTCAAAAGACGCGAATTATATGTCAAGATTTCAACGTAAATGAGTTTCTATCAAAACATATGTTTACTAATAATTTGATATATTTTTATATATCTCGTGTTTTTAAAATCCGTAATTGTCATGTGACAAATAATAATTATTTGAATCCGTCTAACGGTTTTATTTATCAAAATACATACGTGAGTTTTTAATGTTTAACGTATCTTTTTCCGAAAACATATTACTACATATAAGTTACAAACTTTTCAACAAAATGCATTTATCGTCCTAATGTCTATATTTTGTAAAACTCATGTTTATTGGAAACGACCAAAAATATATATGTTATCAAATCATCGTGTATCCTTTTAGAACTTCATTGAATAGTCTAAGTTTTACGTATCATATGTTTTCAAGCTAATATATATATAGATCCATATATATGTATATGTTTTTAAACATTAGTAACCATTTACATATTTATTCTCAATGTGTAATTCATGTAATAAACTTTTATGACTAAACTATAAGTATATACATATATATATACTTATACCTGATTTCGGTCTTCATATACATATGTACAATGAATTTAATGTTTAGTATCACACACATTAGTAGATCTATATACTTTATCATACAATTAGGTGGCCAATGATCCGTTATTTTTCAAGATCTAAGCATTGAACTCATGCTTTAAAACACTTATCATTTAGTGGTTTTTATGAACAAATATCATATTTACACACACATGCATATATATACGGTACATACATGTATATATATAATCCCATTTTTTAACATTAAATCAAGTTCTCTTCTCATGTTAGTTCTCTTAATCAAGAGGGTTTTTATGAAAACATCTCATCTTTGGGTGAACAAGATGCACTTTTGAACTACGATCTAAAGAAAACAAAGGGTTAGTGAAGTATTATACCAACAAGTGGTGAAGAGGGCGATTTTAGAGAGGAAAAGAAGGTGATCTTCAAGTTTGTAGCTAGATTCCATGTAGACCTCCTCTTGAATGCTCCTTAAATCATCAAATGAGGTGTTCTTTCCTTGAGTTCTTGATCTTAACCTTCAAAATTCATGTGTGTGTGGGTGCTAAGTGAGCCGAGAAAGGAGAGAGCAAGACAAGAGTTCTTGCTTGTTGCCATACACTCCTATATATATCAAGTAGATAGAGTGTAAGCTTGTCCAAGATCATCATTATGAGATGGATTGAGTGGAGTGTTGGAGAAACAATGAATGGTGACATGATGGTGGTGTGATATTGCCGTGAAAAGGAGGGGAAGAAGGAAAGGGTGTGGTGATTGATTGTGGTGTTAATCAAATAGCCATTTCTTGTCATGTTTAGATGGATATGTATCCATATAAATGGAGGGGACAAGATGGAAGGAGTATGTAAGTGGGTAAACATGATAGCATGATGTGGTCCTTATTAAGATTTGGAAGCAACATGGCATAGTTCATTGATTTAACAAGATTTGGAGGTTGAGGAGGGGCCTACTAGGGCTCTCGGCCAAAAGGGGTCAAGGTTTGGGTGGTAACTAGGTAGTATTCGGTGGTAGTTGATGCTATATTTTTAGGTTATCAGTGGTATAAGTCCTGGTTAGTATTGTAAACAATGATTTATTCGATTTACGTCCTTAAACGACACTAAAAGTCATGGTTTACTAATTCAAGACTAGTTTTATGAAAATTGCTCGAACCATGTATATTATTATTCGTAGGTGCGACCACACACACACACACACACACACATATATATATATATATATATATATATATATATATATATATATATATATATATATATACTTGGAACTTGAGTGCACACATAAACAACCATTTAATCATGATGATTAGACTCCTTGAGTGGAGTGTTGGTGAAACTGTGATGATAATGGAGATGGTGTGTTGTGATCGTAACCTACTAGAGGAAGCAAAGATATAGAGTATGGTTTTGGTCATAATCACCATCATGAGATTTGATTCTGGAGTGTTGTGGTTGGTTCAAACGCGGTATACTACCCGCAATTAATACTCGCTTTAATAATTCAACCTGGAAGTTGTCAATATAATATATATATATACACACACACACACATATATATATTCTCTTAGTTTAGACGCGTTAAAGAACTTGAATAATAATGTTCAAGTTTACGTATGTTTTTACCCATAAATGTGTTCGCTCACATTTATACGCATCCTAAAAGAATTATTTTACAACGAAAACTCTAAAAATGTTTTTACAAGAATCTTTATATAGTATATATCAAAGATTTAGTCTTCGGAACACGATCGCTTATTTAGAATATAATTCTAAATGTTTTTCCGTTGTAATAATTAATTGCTATCGTTTGTGCTGTACGGATTTTTCGTCCGCATGAACCAGCGATTCTCATAGTTATTACGGTATGAAACGATCGATGTATTATGTTCACTAGACTTTTATCGTTCAATCGTATGATTTCGAGTGATTTAAGAAACATGTTAAGTAAATCCGTTAAGTCATGTACGAACAATGTTTTGGAAATGTTGGGTGTCACACAATACGACCTGAAATTTTGTTAGTAAGAGCAAAGAAAAAGAAATAAATAATAAATAAACTGAAATTTGGTCCCAAAGGTAATGTGTTGGTAGGGAGGCCTTCCATAAAATGACATTCCCTTATTTTCCATTAATCTCAACAAATATATATATATATATATGGACGGGTTATTCTACAAAGTCTAAAAAGTCTTTTAAAAACCACATCACCACCCCTCAAAAGCCTAAAACCCCCACCCCACCCCCCCAAATATATATATATATATATATATATATATATATATATATATACATATATATATATATATATATTAAATATATATATAGGGGGATGTTCAAATAATAAGTGATATTTCGCCAAAAAGTATAAGAAATGACAAAAATCTTAAAAAACGATATCAAACGAACTCTGATTGAGCTCATTACAGCGGCGTTGGAACCGTTTCGTCGAACTCTACCATCTTAGCTTTTAGGGTTTAGATTTTACGTTGAATTTTATGGTTTTAACCTTAGGGTTTAGGTTTTTTTTTATGGTGGGTTGGGGGATTTAGGTTTTTAGGGTGGGTGGGGGTGGGGTGGGGGGTGTAGGTTTTTGGGGGGTTGTGGTTTTAGGCTTTTCGAGGTGCGGTTGGAGTGGTGGTTTAGGTTTTTGGGGGTGCGGGTGGAGGGGGGTTTAGGTTTTTGGGGGGCGGGTTAGGGTTCGATGAGACGGTTCCAACGCCGCTGGAATGAGATCAATCGGAGTTCGTTTGACCCACTTCTTAGCATTTTGTAGCGAAAAACTACTTTTTAGTGCAAACTTCATAAATATATATATAATATAATAAATACGTATAAAGAAAGTTATATTTTTATAAAATAATAAATTAATTAATTAAAAAAATCTAGATAAGTTTGTAAAATAAAAGTGATTAAAGAATAAAAGAAAAAAAAAGAAAGGTGAAAATTGTATATTTCCTTCTTTAATAGTAAAGATAAAATAGTCATTTTAAATGAAATGAATTTAGAAATTCTAACATCACTTAGTGATGACAATGAAATCCGTAAGAAACATGAAATAAAAAAGACTATAAGCTAGTGTTTGGTATGCATGAATGACTGGTGGAATGGAATGAGTCATTGCGATGGAATGAAAACAAACATGTTTGGTAATCACATAGAAATGCAATGAACCATTACATAAGGAATGAGATTCATTCACTTTTAATAATTTTCATTTTTTGGGGTATATGTGTTTTTTTTTCATTCCTTCAAGGAATGGAATGATTTTATTTAATCAAAGACCAACCATGGTCCGACCCGTGAACTGAACCATGACCCGACACATGACTCAACCCATGACCTGACCCGTAACCCGAATCATTATCCGACCCATGATCCGACCCATGATCCAACCCATGACCCGTCCTATGACCCAACCCATGCTCGAACCCATGAGCCGACACATGAATTGACCCATGACCCGACACATGAAAAGACCCATGACCCGACACATGAACCGACCCATGACCCGACACATAGTCACATGGAACGCGGTACGTTCCGGTACGCGGAACGAAAACTGGTACGCGGTACGTGCATTTCTAAATTTCGGTACGAGGGGGGGTAGGTTCATTCGGTACGCCAATCCGGTACGTGGTACGGTGTACCATATAGTCCGGTACATTGTATCATATACAAAACATTTTAAAAAAGATTTTTTCATAAAATTTCAAATAAAAATGGCACATTTCATAATTTTGTTTAAAAAAGAGGTTGAATGGCTGTTGGAATTCCAGTACGCGTACCAAAGGGGTCGGGTTCGCGTACCAAAGGGAGCGGGTTCGCGTACCAAAAGGATCCGGATCGTGAATCTGTTGAAAAAGGTTCGAAATCCTGTTCAATCGGGATCGCTTGATTTTTCCGATCCGGATCGCGTACCACAGGCGATCGGTACGACTCTGTACCCGATTCCGGTACGTGCGATCTGGATCGCGGTTCGTGGCATGTAGAGCGTTTCCTGTGACTATGACCCGACACATAAACTGACCCATGACGCGACCTATGCCATAACCCATGAACCTACTCATGACCCGACACATGAACCGACCCATGACCCGACACATGAACCGACCCATGACCCGTCCTATGACCCGCCCCATGCTCGAACCCATGACCCGAACCATCTCCCGACACTTGAACCGACCCATGACCCGACACATGAACCTACCCATGACCCGACACATGAACCGACCCATGACCTGACACATGAACTGACCCATGCCCCGACCCATACCCTAACCAATGACCCGAACCATGACCCAACTCATGTACCGACCAATGACCCAAACCATGAACGGACCCATGCCCCGACCCATGACCCCAAAACGACCCGACCCATGATCCGAATCATGGCCCGATCCATGACCCGGGTATTTTCTTGGAGTATTTTTGTCATTTTTAATGAATAGTATTACATTCATTCGTATTTTCATGTCTAAAAGCCAACATGATGTAATGATTGATTCAAATACCAAGGTTAACCAAACAGGACAATGAAATGGTAATGGTCTATTTCATTCCCTTGTCCATTTCATTACTTCATCCATTCTATTACCGCATACCAAACAGACTATAAGTGTTATTATTAAAGTTAAATGACAAAATGTGCAATTATTATTAGAACATACAATAGCCATGTTTGTGAATAGTAATGTCATTGTTTTGATGCGTGATGTACAACCAATGCATATAGGTTTTGTTCCTCTACTTCGCATCGCCTACCTTTCCCCCTCCGCTTCCCTTTTCCTTCTGCACCATCAGGGAAATAGACCATTACCATTCCATTAACCTTGGGAATGGAATGAATCATTACTTCATATTGTTTTTTAGACATGAAAATACGAATGAATGTAATACAATTCATAAATATTCATCATTCACTGGTTGAAGGACCTTATCTTGAAGATGATAAATCCTTAAGCAACTCAGATGTATTTTGTCATTACACAGGTTATTATTTTATTTTCATGGATCTTGACCTTAATAATCAAATTTGATTGTTTAATTAGACAAATCAGAGTTAAATTAGCATGTTATAAGAAATCAGAGTTGAATTAGCATGTTCGGTGATTAATTTTGGTTTCTTTGGAACTTGATTTATACTGTTGAAATTAACCCTAAACTATTGGATTATGTTTGTTCCTTAAATGTAACTAGTGTTTTTCTTGCCCGCGCGTTGCGTCGGGAAATCTGTGCAAGGGAAACCAAATAGTGTTTTTCTTGCCCGCGTGTTACGGCGGGAAATCTGTGCAAGGTAAACCAAACTAAAAACACCCACGTATTCATATAGGGTGCACAATGTAAATTGAAACCCAATTGAAAACAACCAATCATAAAAACGTAGTCCCATAAAATAATTGTAACAAATAGTGTACCGATTAAGATCATAAATGTAAATCCAATTGCTTCTAACCCATAGTCTCCATGATCAAACTCTTTTTTTTTTTTTTGCAGCACGTGTATTCAAGTTAGATAACCTGCGTCCATGCAGGCGAACCTGGGGAAAAAGTATTTGTAAAAATAAGATAAACATGGGCATGATTTTGTTATTTACGGTTGAAACTAAAGGAAAAATCTTATGATTTATAAATATGATAATAGTCTAATACCTGCTCTTTCTGTTGCATTCTTAGAATTCCAAACCGTTGTAGGGTGGACCATTTTTCTTTTATCTGCACAAATCTCTTGGGTCTTTACTTATTGTCCAAACTTTCAAAGCTTTTATAAACCCATTTTTTCTTTCTCTGCACAAAGCTCTCAAGTCGGAACGTTTATAGGTAAAATGTTAAGCAAAGCTTTTGAAGATCCGGATCAGGCTGCAAAATCACTAAATAGGTAGTCACCATTGTAAGTATTAATAACAATTTCTAATTGCTATTATACTCCGCAAGTGTTTTTGTGGTACGTAATGATTTTTTATTGCATGTAACTTTATATTAATTCGAATATAAGATAGTTGATTCATAGGAGTCCCACTGAAGCGCATCCTGACCACAAAAGCCCTGTCTAGAAGATTTTGCACTTAGGTTAAGCCACGCACAGTGTCAACGGGCTATCATCCTCCTGCTGAACCGCTTCCTTCCCATGTTCACCGCACTGCAACTGCAATCTTTAACCTTGTCTCCTGACTCCACAATATTACAAAGTTTGAATTAGCATAAGGGCAAAGAAAAGTGAAAAGTCAACTTAAATTTTATAAGAATCAAGATTCAAATGTCAACATTAGAAAGTTAAAGAAATAGTATTGAAGAATAGGAATGAAAAATGACGTATATGTATTCCGTTAAGAACTTTCATCTTGACCTGTATGGACAAATGTACATAGGTTCAAACTTTTGACAGGTTAACAGATGAAAAAAAAAATCTTTCATTACTATTCATCTAAAGCCAGACATCCATCCTGTAGAGCTGCCAATGGCTTTATATAGCTTGGTTTTAAAAAATGCGTCTCAGGCATACAGATTTTGGTTGTACATAAATCTTTTTAAAACCAAGTTACATAGATGCTTAAATTCATCGGTGT
Source organism: Smallanthus sonchifolius (assembly GCA_023525975.1). Lineage (NCBI taxonomy): Eukaryota > Viridiplantae > Streptophyta > Magnoliopsida > Asterales > Asteraceae > Smallanthus > Smallanthus sonchifolius. The sequence goes on from CM042033.1 coordinate 21,506,788, forward strand.
ACCTTAAATCACAACTGTTACCCATTGATGTTATTTACTTAATTATAAACATATGATTAGATTTATGTACATCTACAAATCAAATTAACGAATTACCTGAGGAGAATGCATAGCGGGCCTGGTTCTCCCACGGATCCTCTACCGAGTTTCTGTGAATATCTTCACTTTAGAAGAACAATAATCACTTGATTAAATCATCAAGCATAGGAAAATGTTTAATCAAGCAAGCACCTGGATTGGATGAAAAAATAACCATAATAAACACCAATTTAGCATTGGCCTAAAGGCCTGTCTTTGATGACCGAGTTGACAGAACCAGCGGCCTAAAGGCCTGTTTACTGGTCGAGAGCAATGGAACAGCAACAGCCCCATAAAGGGGTCTGCTTTGCCGTCCAGAAACACATACCATCCACTAAATCAAATTTTGTTTTGTATTTTAGTTTTCCTTATTTTTTTTAGCAAATTTGACACCACAATCAATAGAGTGCAAAAGCCTAGCAATTTATACCCCCAATAGTATAATTATGTGCAGATATTCCATATGAACCCAAACTGACCGGTTTACAAATTTTGCCTGATTCGGTATTACTAGCTTTCTGCAAAGCAAGAAAGTAAAATTAGCAAAGTCGACCTGTTTTTTTTGTTTTCGTTTGCAATTGGTATTTTAGTTTTGTGTCAAGCAGAGGGAAACATTAAGCTTGGTGTATTTTGTGTTTCATAATAGGATAGGCGCAGCAAGATCAGAGAGGTTGGACATTGTAAAAATAGTTTTGTTAGTAACATGTCTGAAGGTTGAAGTGTAATGTTTGTTCTCATTAATTGATTTATTATGATGTGCGGCTGCTAACAAATACTGTTGCAGGTCGGTACATCTGTCTTCAACCGCCGCAATATACGTCTACCAGAATCCAGCTCTGCGATAACAAAAACTTTAAAGTGTCAAGAACAAGTTGGATCTGGATCATGGTAGACACTTTCAATATTCAAAAAGAACGAACTATTAAAACTAATATGGGAACTTTCAATTAAAATTGCATGCATGGACCAGGTAGGTAGGTAGCTAGCTAGGTATGCCATTTAAAAAAGTATAAAAATGATGAAGTGAAAGTAGAGTTGGCTAATATTTTATAAATGTCAAGACAAGTTTTGGTAACACTGAATATTTTATAAATTATAATTGATATCCTTGTGTTCAATGAAATGAAAGAGGGCCGGATTGACCAAGTCAGATTATATCAGGCTTTAGAGAGTTATTGGTTGATATCTACCGATAGATATTCTACTTCATGGAGCAGTGTAAGTTCATCGAGTCCGCATAGTTAATTTTCTGTTTATTCTCCTTATTATCATCAGTGCGTATATGGGCGGGTTGTGTAATTGGTCAAACAAGTAATTTAAAATGAGTTGAAACCGCTAAACATAATACAAGTAAAACAAAAGAAAAAAAGAAAACAACTTGACACTTAAGCTCAAAGCTGTTGTAAATGCTCTTTTTTTTCTTTTCAGTTGTATTAAGGATGGAGAATGAGATTGATTTTTTGTGCACCAAATTTTACTTGCATCAAAATGGATTTGGCTTTAAACTATAACTGAACTAACTCAAAAAATAACAGTATTACTGTTAGACAAACTACATATGACATCTTCATAACACTAGAATCATTCTCTTAATTTTGGATAAACAAAATCATAATGAACTTACAGTGGATCAAAATAAGTCGGCTGATTCATAGGTAATGTCACCCCATTTGCTATGTTATTACTCGTTATCATTATTATTTTAATGTCTCACCTACAAAGTGACTACTTGTCAAAAGCTGAAATAGTTCAAAAAAATGGATGCCAAATGACGTTGACTCAAATATACATCATTATATTTTGCTACAGCAGATGAACACATACATGGTAGCCCAAACTGGTAACTTCCCAAGAATAACAAGAAGTTTGGCAATTTGCTTCCTATTGATAAGAAATGTGTTTGTGCTATATTGTTTTTTTTGTGAACATGCATCATGGTTCATCTTTCAGATAGAATGAACGACTTTCTATAGATTTGCAGAATTCGCTGAATTAACCGCATTTTTAGGGGTCGTGTATGAAGAATTGTTACAGGTTTTTGGGTTCTTAATGTTGATCTGAATCGGTGACAAAATTAATCGGAAAACGAAGGATATTGAAACAATTAGGTGTTAATTTGGTGTTCTTGATGGCCAGAAGTAATGAAATCAACGCGAATGAAGCCAAGGTATTATTATTTTCTTCTGCCACTTTTCGATTCTGTCATATACCTCCCAAAATGGTTAACTTTTTTTGTTGATTGTTTTTGTTTTTAAGGGTAATTTATTTGATTTTTTTGTACTAGACTGATTTGGGCCTAAAAATAAACTCAAGATTTCAAAGCTATCTTTTTTTGTTTTCTAGAAGGTTGTTTAAATGCACACATTGATTTTAATCTCGAATTCAACTTTTAAAGTTACAATTTTCCGTAGGGAGTTGATGAAATTTAGTATTTATGTTGCTAAAATGTTTATCTTTTAATGTTTCTATTATACATTTTTTGGCAATACAATCAGTATGATTATTGATTATGTTTCGCATCGGTGAATTATGTTTCTCTTTTCAATGTCTTTGTTGTTTTATTTCATGTATGATTATTTGACCTACCCTTTATGTTATACATGTTTTTCGTTATTTTTTTTTGGGTCAATAATATTGGACGAGTCATCTAAACTGAACATTACAAAATGAAGAACGAAATATGTAATTTAGTCAAAATTACATGCTATGGAGATACTTGTCAAAATTACGAAATATGTAAAAACGCCAACATAAAACTAATTGTAGATCCATTTAGGCTTACGGGACCCTAAAAATATGTACCAAGACAACATAACAGCCTAATAGGCCCATCGTAGTGACAAACCGCGCTTGACTTTTAAACCCAAATTCCCTCTTCTGAAACCTTGATTTTGACTTTGGCGGATCATTCCCAAATAAAAAGCGTGAATTATTGATTTCATTAACTTTGATCCGGTGGTCAGGGGGTTTTGTTATTTCAGGTTCAAGCCTCACAAGATGCACTTCATAATTTAAGGAACACCCTCTGTGGCAGGACTTGAACTCTGGGCTAGGTGGGGTTAGCGACATCCTAACCGACATGTCGTTCTAAAAAAAAATTATTTAGTGATTTAATTTTAGTTATGCACTACCAAATAAATTTTTAAGATTTGATAATACATGTCAAAATTATAACTGATGTAATGATTTTATTTATTCAGAAATTTATTAATTTCTCTATTATATTTTTGTGCGGTTACACTCTATCTCAGTATAAATCGAACATGCATTCGATTTGATACCTTTTACATGGAGCATTTGTTGAATCAATGGACAATGCTTTGGTGTCTTGTTGGTTTGCAAGATACATATGGGCCAAGGTTTTCAGCTGGTCGGGTCTTGGTTCATTCTCCGGCCTACCCGTTTGTTTTATTATGATATCCGTAATGAAATCATTAAAAAAAACGTTCCGTCAAGTTACTGTCACGTCAGTACTAAACAATCACTAAATAAAATTATTAAGGTATATAACGGTTTCACTGTCAGCATTAAATTTTTAATTATTAACTAATTATTATTAAAATAGTTAATTTCATTAAATAAAATAATAGAACATACCTAAAATAAAACATTAATTTCATACAATTAAAAATAATAGAACATAAAAAACATTACTTTCTTCAAATAATAAAAAAAAAAATAACTAAAAATTTGACTAGCGATATTTGTTCCTGATTTCTTCTTTCCTCCTTTCCATGAGTTCACGATCTATCCCCGTCAAACGGTCGATGTTCATTGCTAGGAATCTCATATAATGGGTTTTTTTTCATCTTTAAACCCGAGTAATCAATTAATTTTACAGTCTAATATATCGACACTCTGTTTGTAGTCTGGGGCGTTTGAAGATGTCTCATGTTTCCCTTTATTATTTCTCTCGACGAATCGGCTCCTTCTGTATATCAATCTCGTCATCTGTGTCATTTAGATTTGTTTGGGAGACCACATCGGATGCACCTTGAGACGAATTATAGTCGTTGGACGATGATGTTTTTGTCCGTTTATACGATTGCCCTATCAACAGGACGTGCACCCACTATGAACTTTTTCTCAAAATCTAGCACACTTTTTCGGAAGTAAACGCCGCACCCATATCAGTTTTATATTCTTGACATGCTTCTAGAAAAACATCATAGTCACTTGAACCACTATGACGGTTGTTAGAGTGATTGATGTAGTGTTAAACTTTGAAACCTTATGACGAAGGTCCCTCTATTTGGACGATATCTTTTCGGGGTTACGATATTCGCCCCGACCCATTGCAATGTGAAAATGGTCACGAACGTGTTTCCAAAAATCTTGTCCCGTTTGATTATCCGTATAACGAATAAATAATACACATTATAAAAAATTAAAAAATAAATTTTAGACAAAAACAAATAAATAAATAACACTGATAAAATTTACCAATTTTCTGGTCTTCGGATACGTCGACCCGAACTTGTGCCAAAGCTACTTCTTCGTCTACGGTCCCCACCTTTTCATGCATATTGAGGTAGAATCGGGACTTGATATGATTGGTTGTTTTTTGTGTGATCGTTCCATTTTGTTAGTTGTGTTTCAGGGATAATTTCGTGTGTGGGTTGTGTTTTGGGTACGGTTTCGGGTGTGGGTTGTGTTTCGGGTGAGGGAGGGGTTTGGTTTTGGTTCCAAATACTCAATGTGTATTGTAGTTCGTTTAGATCGGGTGAAAATTGAGGACGATAAACATTGTTGGGGCTAAAAAAAGTTAGGATTGAAGAGGTTGTTTGGGTCATTACTTTGGTTATAGTTTAATTGATGGTTAGTGAAAAATGGGTTGTTTGGGTTCTAAGGATTCATGATTGGAGATTGAGAGAAAATTGTAAGAAATTTGAGAGAAATTTGTATGTAGTTTGAGAGAAAATTGTTGTTGTTTGAAGGTATAGAGTATTTATAGAAGAATTTTTTTTTTAAATTCTCCAACGACTACAAAGTAACAACTCTTTTGACTGTTAGATTCCCCATCACCGTGATTCGCCTTAAACCCCAGCCTCAAACCCCAGCCCCATTCCCCAATCACGCCCTAGAGGGGCTGTGTTCCACGCCCAATCACAAGCCACGTGGTCCACGCCTCCATTATACATGGCCTTGTGGTGGGCTATTTGGAATCGGCAATATGAAGTTGTGTTGTGTCCTCAAAAGATAAAAGTACCAGCCTTTATGAGAACATCTTATTGCTTGTTGTTACTTTATACAATATACACACTTTGATGTATATTTTTAGCATTATTGTAAACGAGCAAATTTACGGTGTCACAATATTCCGGTTAAAAGTTATGTCTCATACGGAATCCGATACTTTTTTTTGTTATATAAGTTTCCAAAACTTTAATGACACAAATAACACAAGTAAAATAAATCATGGATACTGGTATTATATTTTTTGAAGGGCGTAGTAGTTTATGTGTGCATATAATTTTTTTTGTTAAAAATCGTTACAAATTAATTTTGAAACAAATATATACATTTATCAAACTACTGTTTTATAGTATCACATCAACTATTTTTTTTTAGGTTTTTTTTCTTTGCTAAATATAAACCAATACACAAATGGTGCTTTGGCTCAATGACAACTGCTCTAACCCTTGAACCAATGGACCGGGGTCTGAAACCCCCTCCCCTCCCCACCCCACCCCACCCACCCCCTTTTTTTGCCCCACACACATGTCAGAAACGTCACACCTGCACTCACGAACACACGCACCCCATTTCACTTTTTTTTATTATTTTAATGTTTATAATTAATTTTGGGATTATTTTATTTTTCTCTTATAATTTTCATAATATAATTTTTATAAAATTTTGGGTATATCATTGCGACGTACTTATTTTTATCTACGTTCTGATATAAATTTCATTTAAAACCGAGTTTTTGTGATGATGTACAAGTCATCGAAGAACGAACGTACAAGCTGTCTAAGTTGTTTCAAGGTTTGTTTTTGTTTGTTTACCTCTTACAACCTTTAAAATATGATGTTCTATAAAATTTTGGATTTGTCGTTTCGACGTGATTATTTTTATCAACGTTTCGCCGTGATTTTTTTCCGCGGGGTGATACCAATGTATGTCTCGCAAAAACCGGGTCTTACAAATTTTAACACCCCGCCGCGTCGTGTGGGTTCTGCTTACTAGTATTGATCCTATTACCTAGTTATAAGGGCATTTGTTACGCATCATGAACGGGAAGAGAAACCGCCACATCAGCTCACACAAACACCACGCCGCTCATATGTGAGTGTTCTGTGAGCGGTGAGGCCGTGAGTGTTAAGACGCTAGCGAGAGCCCAGTTTGACCGTGTGAAGCTATATAAAAATTAAAACTCCCTTTTATAATCGTTTAAAAAAATCACTCACTAGTCACCAGGTATAAACTAAAGATTGTGACCGTTAGCATCATGAAAATTTGTTTGGACAAAATTAAACAATTTATCTAAAAGAGCTAGTGATAAAGAATTGACACTAAGGGTGGGAGATGAAACAATGATCTTTAATGTAGATAAGGTTGTGCATCATTCACACAAACATGATGATCAACTTTTCTAATGTAGATAAGTTCATTTTTTTTTCTTTTGACTTTGCATAGCTCTTAAGGGAATGAGCACTTTCATCCTCTGATCACTAGCCCTTTACAACATTACAACAATTTACACATATCCTATTGTAGTTGTGACAACCGACATTTTCAAGTCATCGTTCGTATACAAATTAAACATGTTTACAATAACGTGTTTCGTGAATTACTCGAAATAATACACTTGAACGATAAAAGTCTACCGAACATAATACATCGATCGTTTCATACCATAATAATTATAAGAATTGCCGGTTCATGCGGATGTAAGATCTGTATAACACAAACGATAGTAAATAATTATTACAACGGGAAAATATTTAGAATCGTATTCTAAATAAACTATCATGTTCCGACGATTAAGTCTTGAATATATATATATATATATATATATATATATATATATATATATATATATATATATATATATAGATAATAAATTGATAACTTCGATGGATTATATATATATTAAAGCGGGTATTTATTGCGGGTAGTATACCGCGTTTAAACCAACCACATCACCATCATCATCATCTTTTCTTTTACTTATGTAACATCCCAAAAATAAAATGACAATTATAATAACGGGTTAGAATGCGAGAACGAACGGAATAAACGAACGAGGCGTGATGGGTCGGGCCGGGATGGGCTGGCGAACTTGGGTGGCGAAGATAGGGGAGTTTTCCCAATTAAATAGCCTAAACCCTTAAGGATTCTCTCATTTTGCCATTCTAGAGAGAGAAACCATAGAGAGAGAAAGTACAAGGATCGACCCGAGAAGCTAGCATCTTGTTCCTCTACTTCTTGTGAGCAAAACCTCCGAATCAGAAGCTCGTTTCAGGTAACGAACCAACCTAGATATGAGTTTTTTGTTTATTTTGGGGTTTTCGGGTTTTGAATAAAAAGGTGACGTTTTTACGTATGAAACTTGGAAATAAACATAGATCTAGTATCTAGAATGAAAAACGAACGTTTTGAACGTAGAAAGTTGGGGTCTTGACATGATCAGATCCGCATGCAAGAAATTATGGTTCTTGAGGAGGAAGACAGCCCCGCAGGCGAACTTGGGAGTTAAGAGAACTTGGCCAAGCTAACTTGATAAGTTCGCCGGTAGCCTAAGGCAGGCGAACTTGTCTAAACTCACCTGGTATGTTCGTTGGATATGTTCGCCTGGTTCTATGGGGCGAACTTAGCCATAAGTTCGCCTAAATCAGTAAGGTTAAACCGTTAGAGTCGGGATTTGGTCTGATGTATATTTAACTAATCATCTTAGATCGTGAGTTCTAGAAGCCTTTATTTTAATGTTTTAAATAATGTTTTCGGGCTGGTGTGCATACGTAACGATATGACTGTTTTATAAAACGATGTTTATGAATGATGTGTGTGACGTTTTATAAAACGATGTTTATGAACGATGTTTTGGAAGGAAAGGTTATGAAAGAAGTGTTTATGAAATATTTTCCCAAAAGAAGTTTACGAAGTGTTTACTTTAATAAAACGTACGAATGCTTTAATTGAAGTAAAAGAAGTAAATGTTTATGAAAGTCACAAGCGAACGAATCTGCCATGGTTCCTCCGGGAATTGAGGTTACTTTCACACCCCAACCGACGGCGGAAACATCGGGGCGGGACATGTAGACTGTTCATAAGCTCATGGTTTACTAAAGTTGTGATAATTAAACAATAACTTTCATTTCATAGCTCAAGTAATCAAGTACAACTCTTACAAGAATAAAAATACATGAATAACTTTATTAACTTTAAAACTAGGTCCTCAATCCTAAGTGAAGCGACTTGAAATCTTAACTCAAACACGGTACCTGAAACATGATAAAATGAGAGGGTCAACTATAAATAGTTGGTGAGCATACATAGGTTTTGACACCACAAGTAAAGTTTAAATGTTTTGTGTACAATTCATATGATGCATGGTTTATAAAGCATTTATGGAGAATCTAAATTAAGCTAGATGCACAAATGAAACTTTGTAATTGAAGGGCATAACAACACATGTTATCCTAATGTAGGGCATAACAACACATGTTATCCTAATGTAGGGCATAACAACACATGTTATCCTAACGTAGGGCATAACAACACGTGTTAGCCTGAAGTAATGTATTGGTGTTTGCACGTGTATATCATGTAAATGTAGCCTTAACAATTAGCATTAAAGCATAAAGCACAAATAAACACATATAATCATATTGTAGAATTGTACGTGTGTAATTGCAAATAGTGTTTGAATGTAATCATGTTTCACCCCAAAAATGTACAAAAGGAAAAAGGGGGCCATGTAAACTCACTTGTATATGTTGGGGGATAATACGAGCAAGTATGAAGCACGAGTGATTCTCAAATCACAAGTTGACCTAGTGTGAAAAGAATGACCTTAAATTAATAATATGCATAAGTCTAAGGATAAGTCTAATGTTCATCGGATCTTGTTAGGTGTGAGTTTGTAATAAGTTTGTGTTATTTTATGTAGGAAATTATAAGTTGTCAAAAGTTTGGTGTAATTTTGGGAGTTCAAAATGTTGTATGAAAACATCTTGTGTCTTTGGGGTTAAAGATTAAATAAATAAACTCTTTTTATTTATTTAATTAAAATAATAATCATTGCTAAAAGTAATACGATTTTTATAAAATATTAAATAAATCCATTGCTTTATTTATTTATGTCAAAGTGCCAAAATCGTAATACTACGGGTTAAAGAAAAACCCTAGATGCATAATAATAGTTTTATTTATTATAAAAATAAATAAATAAAATTATGTATATATATATACATGTATATATTTAGAAAGGGGTTTTGTTCAAATGTATATATTTATATATGGGATAAATAAATGATTTACAAAAATACACATTTTATAATATATTTTGTCAAATTTAATTTCTTTGTTTAATTATTTAGAATGTATTTTTAAATAATTAAAATGAGTTTTTAAACCATTAATTCATAAAAAAAAATATATTTTAGGTTAAACTTTGCAAAATTTTTTATAGCATTCGGTTTTAAATGATGTATGTTCTATAAAAATAATTTTTATAAAAAGTTTGGGTGATTAAAACTGATTTTTAAAAATAATACTGACCACGGGACTAGAACTCTTGCCTTTTCTGTAACAGCCAAGCGAACTAACCACCGGACCAGTGGTCCGGTAGTGCTATTAGGATCTGTTTGCAGTGTTTTAAACTAGAGGAGCAAAGGAACTTGGTTCAGTGGCACGCCAAAAAGGAAGAAATGAGGTGTGGTGCTAGTCTCGAACCCGCGACCTCATCCCTATATGGACAACGCTTTAACCAGTGGACCTGGGCATGTTCCGTTGTTGATTTACAGACACGAAATGGTTTTAATACCCGGCCCACGTTCGTCTCCTTCCCCAATCGTTACCGTCCCAAGCCCTAACCACAATCTCACCCGATTCGATACAGATCGACCACGGGATCATGGGGCTTTTAATCCCCGTATCAAAACGAAACTAAAAACACCAATTTTGCCTCGAATGGTCGCAAATTGAGGGGGAACGGCTGGAACAAACGAATCGGAAATCCTTGAGCTCGCCGGAGTTTGGGAGAAGAAATGTGATGGTTGCAGAGGTGTAGAAGGTTTGTGAGAGGGTTTGCGCAAGTGTGGAAGTGATTCAAAAGGACCAATTTCACTTAAACTATAGGACTCGACTAAGACTTGATCGTGACAGCTGTTCGACGGATTTACGCGTTAATTAGGTCGATTGGGGATGAATTGGGTCGCGAATCAGGTCTGGATTCATGATAGGCTTGATTGTGCGTGATTTGTGGATGCTAATTGCTTCTGATTCCGTGATTGAGAACCGGATCGGTTTGACCTTGCATGGTCAAACTGTTTGAAATTTGAATTATGGCCGCGAATTTGATCAAATTAAAACTGTAAATGGGCTTGGATGTGGTCTTGAAACGATTACGTACGAATGGAAAGTCCATATCAGTCGAGATTGATTGATTAGGGTGTTGGATTTGTACTAACTTGGACTGTTTGACTTTCTAAAAGTCAAACTAGGTCAAGATGTTGAATGGGGTCAAAATTGAGTCCAATTTTCAAGGGAAGGGTTCAAATTAAGGTGAGAAGTTCAAGGGTAATTAGAGGGGGGGGGGGGGGGTCCAATACTCATACTACTTAATTTAAAATTACTTAAAAGTTGTTTTTATAAAAATCTAATTATTATTTACTTAGTTATCAATATTTTTTAAAAGAAAAGGTTTTCATTTTTTTTTATAAACTTACAACTTGCATAATGTTCATTTAATATAATTAAATATATATATATATATATAAAGATGTGAATACATTTGTAAAGCTCATAAGTTTTATTTATTTAATTATCCTAACAAAATATATATATACATTTATATTTCTATATAAATATACATACGTATAATAAAATGAGAATGTCATTATTGTATAATTTAAAATAGAATAATATTAGAGAAAAAAAATCATGGATGTTACAGTCTCCCCATGTTAAGGGAATTTCGTCCCGAAATTTAACTAGTGGGGTCTACTAAATCAGTAAAGAGGTGGTTTTGGGTTCTCAATGAACTTTGATCGTTGGTTTGAGATGAAAAGATTTAGGTATGTTTCTCAAGTTCCGGCACGAATGATGATAGTGGGTTTAGTTTATAAGAATTTAAGGAGGAGACTGTAAGAGATTGTCTTGGACTCCGGAGGTAGAATTGCATCACTTGAGATGAGAACAAGGGGAATTTGATAATTAGGGTTTGTTTTAGATGAAGACTAATCTGCTCAAGAATTGTCAATGGATAAGAGATTTCACAAACACTGACCCGTTAAACAACATAAAACTTTACGTGACACGAATAACGCTACTTCTGATAATATGACAAAGACACTTATATATAGGAAGTACCAGCGGCGTATCCACCATGCCCTTGTCATATCTCATTAGTTTCGTTATTATATATCATGATAGGTTTTATGTTACACGACAGAATTTGCTATGTTTTCCATACGCTGATTTTTATAATTTCGTGTGCACCCGTAATTATCCAAATCGTCGCATGGTCCGTATAGTTCATCCCATTGTGTGTGTGGGTCAAGGGGGGTAACACAAAATCATTTAATTCGTAACTATGGTTTTCACGTATGTTTTGCTAACAAATAACTATGTCCATGAATAGTAGAGTCAATCAGGTACTAAAAAGTAATAACGTGGCATCATTTAGAGTTCCATAGCTTCTTCGTGTTTGAATACGTCAAACCCCGAGTAGCTTTCATGGATAAGGTGAATAAGCATGCCTTGTGTATGATGTACTTAATCAATTGCAACAATGTAACAATCTAATTCCGGGTATAATGTAAACACGTAAGTTCTATGTATGATCTAGTGTCATGCACATTTGTAAGCAAATAGGTTTCATGTATATTGTGAACAATTTGGATTCATGTGTAAGTAAGTATGTATACTGTGATCACTCTAGTATTATGTATTTTGTGAATGTTTATTGAGTCTCATCCGTATCGGAAACTATCGGATTTTGTAGGCGATCGGGTGTGTTACTCGGCGTTCATGCACGATGTAGGTAGATGAGTTTTAAATTTTAAATTCGTTAGTGCTTATATGGATGGTTAACGGTGAAATGATTCACTTTCTGAAGTTGGCTAGCAAGCTCAAGTTTATAGTGACAAACCGTAGTAGATGTAAATAGTTCTGATAATGACAAAAATAACATAAAGGATTACAATACATAATTTATTCCAGGCTAGATCCCTATTTGACTCCATCTTGCATTAGCTTCAATTGGTTTCATCCACTGCCTCGGCATTGACTTGAATTTCGTTAGCGTTTATGTTGAAGGCACGCCCACGAGTACCACCTTTGGTTGCATTGGCTATCCTTGGGCATTGGTTTTTGAAGTGGTTTATATTACCACATTCATAACAAGCACGCCCATTAGTAATGGCTGGTACAACTTGATTGGCAACTTGTTGATTGGCTCGGTTCCCTTGGTGGGTTTGACTAACAGGTGGTCTGGATTGGCAAGTGTTTGCTACATAACCATACCTTCCACAATTGGCACATAGACGGCATGGAATGTTTGGGAAATGGTGATAATTGCACGCATTGCACAGAGGGTTGTTGCCCGCATATGGTTTCTTATTCTGGTTTTGGGCTAGGGGGAGCTACTTGGTTGATTGGTACCGCAGGGGTAATGATAGCAAGGTTACGTTTCTTATTGAAGTGAGGAGGTTTGGGTTTGTCTTCCTTATAGGGTTCAAAAGAGGCTGTTGGGTCAGTGACTTTCTTTGCGACTTTCCTTGTTAGTGTACCCGCCTTCACATGGTTATCGGTTAATGTGGCAGCTAAGCGGATATCGTTTTCAAGAGTAGCTGGATTTCTTCCTAGGACTGTATCTTGGATTTTCATGGGTAGACCACCGATGTACTTCTCAATACCCCGAGTCAGTGGGGTGACCATGTGGGGTACCAGAAAACTTAACTCGTGGAAACGAGTTGTGTAGGCTAAACTTTCACCACTGTCTTGGGTAAGATCCCAAAACTCAGCCTCTAACTTCTTCATCTCATTACGAGGACAGAATTCCTCAGTCATGAGTCTCTTAACTTCATCCCATGGCAAGGCCATGGTCACATTCACACCCCGGTTCCTCTTCTCACCATTCCACCAAGTGAGCGCCCGTTTCTGAAAGACGCTGGTGGCATAGCGAACCCGGAGATGGTCAGGGCAATCACTGTTGAGAAAAGTGCTTTCAATGCTTTCAAACCATTGAAGGAGGCCCGTAGCTCCTTCGGTACCATAGAACTTGACGGGGTTGCATGAGTTAAAGTGTTTGAAAGTGCATGGGGGTGGGTTGGCACCACCACCACCACCATTATTAGCACTGCTGTTAGTGCCGCCATTGATGTTATTGGCCTGAATGAGTTGGTTCACAAGTTGAGTGAGAAGGGCGGCAAGGTCATTGTTGTTGTTGTTGGTCTCGTTGGCGCGACGGGGAGGCATGCTATAGATTTTAACAAAACAGGAGGAAGGATATAAGAGGTTATGAGGGTTTCTATAAAACAAAGGATAATTTAAAACATAAGTATTCATAGTTTGGATTACACTCAAACGGGGATAGTACCATTTGAATGCTATGACATATTAAGGTTAATAAACTTATATAACTTTCAAGGAGACATGCTTTAGCCTATAAGTAAACACTCATCCCGGGAATTCCCAGGAAAGCATACGGATCCCTCGGTTGATTGGGATTTATATGAAATGCTCTCCTAGACAGAAAACCCAGAATACATGTGTCACCCTTCCAGATTGCATGTGTCCTTTACTAGTTAGCAAGGTTTAAAACCCTAACGGGGTGTAAAAAGAACTTTAAAAGACTTATGACGTTCAATATGCTATGATGGTAATGACATAGAAGAAAGATTGAGACTTAGGATAAGAGTAAGGATATTATTTTTAATTTACTATTTAGATGAGACCTAATAAGTCATGAGATCTAAGTAATTAACACATAATATATTAGTCATGTAGCATGTAGCATATCATACAATCATTGAGACATGGCATAAATGGGTGTCCTAAGGTTATAGTCTAGGTTAAAGGTGTCTAATAACCTAATTCCCTATAACCAAGGCTCTGATACCAATCTGTCACACCCCAACCGACGGCGGAAACATCGGGGCGGGACATGTAGACTGTTCATAAACTCATGGTTTACTAAAGTTGTGATAATTAAACAATAACTTTCATTTCATAGCTCAAGTAATCAAGTACAACTCTTACAAGAATAAAAATACATGAATAACTTTATTAAATTTAAACTAGGTCCTCAATCCTAAGTGAAGCGACTTGAAATCTTAACTCAAACACTGTACCTGAAACATGATAAAATGAGAGGGTCAACTAGAAATAGTTGGTGAGCATACATAGGTTTTGACACCACAAGTAAAGTTTAAATGTTTTGTGTACAATTCATATGATGCATTGTTTATAAAGCATTTATGGAGAATCAAAATTAAGCTAGATGCACATGAAACTTTGTAATTGAAGGGCATAACAACACATGTTATCCTAATGTAGGGCATAACAACACATGTTATCCTAACGTAGGGCATAACAACACGTGTTAGCCCGAAGTAATGTATTGGTGTTTGCACGTGTATATCATGTAAATGTAGCCTTAACAATTAGCATTAAAGCATAAAGCACAAATAAACACATATAATCATATTGTAGAATTGTACGTGTGTAATTGCAAATAGTGTTTGAATGTAATCATGTTTCACCCCAAAAATGTACAAAAGGAAAAAGGGGGCTATGTAAACTCACTTGTATATGTTGGGGGATAATACGAGCAAGTATGAAGCACGAGTGATTCTCAAATCACAAGTTGACCTAGTGTGAAAAGAATGACCTTAAATTAATAATATGCATAAGTCTAAGGATAAGTCTAATGTTCATCGGGTCTTGTTAGGTGTGAGTTTGTAATAAGTTTGTGTTATTTTATGTAGGAAATTATAAGTTGTCAAAAGTTTGGTGTAATTTTGGGAGTTCAAAATGTTGTATGAAAACATCATGTGTCTTTGGGGTTAAAGATTAAATAAATAAAACTCTTTTTATTTATTTAATTAAAATAATAATCATTGCTAAAAGTAATACGATTTTTATAAAATATTAAATAAATCCATTGCTTTATTTATTTATGTCAAAGTGCCAAGATCGTAATACTATGGGTTAAAGAAAAACCCTAGATGCATAATAATAATTTTATTTATTATAAAAATAAATAAATAAAATTATGTATATATATATATATATACATGTATATATTTAGAAAGGGGTTTTGTTCAAATGTATATATTTATATATAGGATAAATAAATGATTTACAAAAATACACATTTTATAATATATCTTGTCAAATTTAATTTCTTTGTTTAATTATTTAGAATGTATTTTTAAATAATTAAAATGAGTTTTTAAACCATTAATTAAAAAAAAATATATATTTTAGGTTAAACTTTGCAAAATTTTTTATAGCATTCGGTTTTAAATGATGTATGTTCTATAAAAATAATTTTTATAAAAAGTTTGGGTGATTAAAACTGATTTTTAAAAATAATACTGACCACGGGACTAGAACTCTTGCCTTTTCTGTAACAGCCAAGCGAACTAACCACCGGACCAGTGGTCCGGTAGTGCTATTAGGATCTGTTTGCAGTGTTTTAAACTAGAGGAGCAAAGGAACTTGGTTCAGTGGCATGCCAAAAAGGAAGAAATGAGGTGTGGGGCTAGTCTCGAACCCGCGACCTCATCCCTATATGGACAACGCTTTAACCAGTGGACCTGGGCATGTTCCGTTGTTGATTTACAGACACGAAATGGTTTTAATACCCAGCCCACGTTCGTCTCCTTCCCCAATCGTTACCGTCCCAAGCCCTAACTACAATCTCACCCGATTCGATACAGATCGGCCACGGGATCATGGGGCTTTTAATCCCCGTATCAAAACGAAACTAAAAACACCAATTTTACCTCGAATGGTCGCAAATTGAGGGGGAACGGCTGGAACAAACGAATCGGCAATCCTTGAGCTCGCCGGAGTTTGGGAGAAGAAATGTGATGGTTGCAGAGGTGTAGAAGGTTTGTGAGAGGGTTTGCGCCAGTGTGGGAGTGATTCAAAAGGACCAATTTCACTTAAAATATAGGATTCGACTAAGACTTGACCGTGACAGCTGTTCGATGGATTTACGCGTTAATTAAGTCGATTGGGGATGAATTGGGTCGCGAATCAGGTCTGGATTCATGATAGGCTTGATTGTGTGTGATTTGTGGATGCTATTTGCGTCTGATTCCGTGATTGAGAACCGGATTGAACGCGGTTTGACCTTGCATGGTCAAACTGTTTGAAATTTGAATTATGGCCGCGAATTTGATAAAATTAAAACTGTAAATGGGCTTGGATGTGGTCTTGAAACGATTACGTACGAATGGAAAGTCCATATCAGTCGAGATTGATCGATTAGGGTGTTGGATTTGTACTAACTTGGACTGTTTGACTTTCTAAAAGTCAAACTAGGTCAAGATGTTGAATGGGGTCAAAATTCAGTCCAATTTTCAAGGGAAGGGTTCAAATTAAGGTGAGAAGTTCAAGGGTAATTAGAGAGGGGGGGGGGGGTCCAATACTCATACCACTTAATTTAAAATTACTTAAAAGTTGTTTTTATAAAAATCTAATTATTATTTGCTTAGTTGTTAATATTTTTTAAAAGAAAAGGTTTCCATTTTTTTTTATAAACTTACAACTTGTATAATGTTCATTTAATATAATTATATATATATATATATATATATATATATATATATATATATATATATATATATATATAAAGATGTGAATACATTTGTAAAGCTCATAAGTTTTATTTATTTAATTATCCGAACAAAAAATATATATACATTTATATTTCTATATAAATATACATACGTATAATAAAATGAGAATGTCATTATTGTATAATTTAAAATAGAATAATATTAGAGAAAAAAAATCATGGATGTTACAGTTATGGGTATGGGAAGTATGTTATGGGCCTTACCTTTTAGGGGCATATGTGTCTGGCCAACTGTTGTACAACTGGGGTGATGACGGTCACCTAGGGGATTACCGTGATCCTTGAAGTTGGTACGATTTACCTCGCGGGGTAATCGTGCTTGAGGTTTGGTGGAATGGTTTAGAGGTAACGAGCGTTAGATTTCTCCACTTGTATGTATGGCTGGTCTTCCTAGGGGTAACGAGCCTTAGGAAACCTAGGTGACAGATGGCCTAGAGGTAACGAGCCTTAGGTTCCTCCGCCGGTATGGATGTATGGAATTAATAGCTTACGAGAAGGCCCAGATTCGGTTCATGTTGACTTATGTTATGATGTTATGTTATGTTATTGCATGTTTTCGTATGCTTTTATTAATGAAGTTGAATGTTATGTTTTGGCAAATATTTGAAGTTAACGTTTTATGTTAAAACAAGAACTCACCAGCGTAACTGACTTTAGTATGCACATTTAGGTTAAGGGCAGGTAATGATGATGGATGGTGATGCATGGCAAGCGATGAAGAGTTACCGGGCTAATCTTGAAGACTAGCATCCTGTTATGTTTTGATTACATTTATGTTATGTTTCGACAATGTTTACACTTCCGCATGCTTGACAATGTTACTGTTATGTTTAAATGAAAATTTTTCGCTGCGAATTTGATATTCAAGTTTAAGAATTGTTTATAAATGAGTAAATCAAACACGTGAGGCCTCCCAGGTTTGGGGCCTTACAACTTATACTCCACTCCAACATCAAATCATCATGATGATGACTTTGTTGAAGTCTTCACTCCAAACATCACATCATAATGATGATGATTATGTCTGGACGTACACTCCACACCATCTAATATATATATATATATATATATAAACGTCCCGCATCACACGAACGTTGGTGATTAATCCTAAATGACCAGTACAATAATTTGAGACTAAAAATGTATGATCATATATGGAAATGATAAACAACATGAAATGAAAACACTGGTATATACAAAAGATCATAATGTGCCTCTATTTGAATTTTATTGCATCCCTAGCACAAATATATTTTTATAGTACGACTAGACTTGTTTACACAAACTTAGTTAGCACTCGAATACAACTAGAAGTCATAACTATATAGATATATCTCAACAAAATGTAAATGAACATATTAATAACTCTGTGAGAGGTCACATAAAATAACAGTTCACTGACTTGAATATCTAAATCATACAATGAGGCACCAACATAACTAATTAACATCCAAACCTCCACTACCTTTATTTTTTCGCTCATTCACGGCTCAACATACACACCAATCATCCCCATCATTTGATTGAACTACATTACAAATAACACCTAATCTACTAGATTATGTATACCAAATCCAACAACTATCATCATATCTCAATTACCCTATTTCTCTACCCCATTTTCAGCCCAAAACGAGTAACTAAACCCACCATTTCCAATTGTGCCATGGACTAACTAGTAACTAGGAACAATTATGATCAATGATGACAAGGGATGCCACAAAGGAGAAGACCACAAGCAAAACCCACCCCCATTCCCCTCTTCCCTTCCTCACGACATCATCATGCCACCCCCACACCCCTATGTTGCTTCTTCCACACTTCACTCCAACTCCATACCTTAAAGTGATGTGTCATGATTATCACTAAGATATTTATCCATTTATCTAGTATAAATAGGGGTGAATGGAAGCAAAGCAAGAGCTTTGCTCTTGCTCTTCTTCTTCTCGGCACACACAATTACACACTCACACTCTCAAGTGATAAACACTAAGGAGTCAAGGAGAAATCATACCTATTTGATGATCTAAGGAGCTTCCAAGACGAGGAGTAGACGGAATCAAGCAAAGGATAAAGAATCATCACCCAATTCACCCACAAAAATCACCATCTACACCATCTTGTGGTATGAAACACTACAACTCTTTGTACACCTAAATCCTTGTTATTAAGTGCAAGCTCATCTAAAATACAAGAGTTTTCACACTAATCTTTGAACAAAAAGAAACTAAACAAAATGTTGGAACTAAAAATGGTGATATGTGTATATGTGTGTTGTTATGCATGTATATATATATATGTATATGTATGTGTTTGTATTTGTAAAATACGTGTTAAGGATCAACTAATAGTTATGTGAATGTGCAATAGTTATTTATGACACGAAATAAATCTTAATACATGTATATATGTAACATCCCGAAATAAATAAACAAACGAATAATAAGATCGGGATTTAAACAAAAAACAAAATAAAAGAGGATGGGCTTGGGCTCGGCTCCAATGAGCGGAGGGGAGCCCAACTATTTAAAGGCAAAAGCAGCCCCCCTCACTCATTTTCCTTCCTGCACAAGCTTCTAGGGAGAGAAAGAGGTCTCGGGTTTAGAGAGAGAAAGCAAGGAAAACTACTCAAAAAGCCCGGGAATCAATTTTCATCATCTCTGGAGCGTCTAACATCGAAAAGTGAACAAAAGCAGGTAACCATTGAGCTTAAATCTGAGTTTTTATTAATTTTGGGTTTTTAGTTTAAATCACATAATGGCACGGTTTTTACGTATAGAATACAAAAAAAACCACATAGTTAAGCTCATGGATGAAAATAGAACGTTTTGAACGTAATAAGTTAAAAGTTTGAATACCTTGAAATCGGCCGACCAGATCCAGGGTTCTGATTGGGGAAGATGACCGCGCAGGCGAACTCATCAAGTTCGCCTAGAACCGTTATGAGCGAACTTATTAAGTTCGCTTACTCATGTTCGCCCAAAGGAACAAAGTAGCGAACTTACCTAAGTTCGCTTGGGAAGCGAACTTACCCAAGTTCGCCTAAAGTCAAGATTAGCGAACTACCTAAGTTCGCCTATGTTTAAGCAAGAACGAACTTACTATAGGCGAACTTCCCATATTCGACTATACCCAAACTGGCGAACTTACTTATGTTCGCCTAACCATAAGAATAGAAATGTGTGGTGTCTTTTAGGTATGTTATCTTATCTCGTATGACATAATTATACAGATTTTGTGTGGCCTTAGTTACACTCGGTAACCAGCTAAGTATATCTCAGGACCCGCTTATCAAGTAAGTTATATGTGCCCCCTATGTGTTACGTGTAAATGATTTTAAATAATTTTGGGGCTGAAGTGTATACATGATATGATATGAATATTATGCGTGTTCATGATGATTATAAGTATGAAAAGTATGGTACGAATAATGAAATGAAAGTATGATATAACATAGAAGAATGAAATCTCGCTTTATATATTATATATTGCATCTTATGAATGTATGTGAATGTTATGGACGCTTCGATGCTAACGGCTACTACGGCAGTCGGACGACCACACAACTATTTTGCAACCGGGACATATACATTCCTTCATCAGCTAGGACGTATGAAAGGCATTAACAGACGATCGAAATCATTGCCTTATTATGATAAGTAGAACGGTTGCATAAACGATAGTTCGCGTGGGAAACAGATGCCTACGGGTAGACGGGCGAATATACGTACTATGATGGTAGTACGGTAAGACGGACGACCAAAGGTTTGCCATACGGTATAGCATAACAGATGGCCGAAGGTTTGTCGGATGTTGTGGAGGACGGACTGCGACGGTAAGACGGGTGTTTATCTTTGTGCCTTACGCAAATCAATGTTGGGCTGATCACCCCTATGTGTATGACCAATGAATGTTAAATGAAACCAAAGATGTGTATATATATATATTTATATGTACTTACAAGGAATGATGAATGAAATTAATTGATATATATACTTATACAGAAATGATGTTTATACCTAATTGCTTTAAACTAGAACTCACCAGCGTTAGCTGACTTTTAGTATGCACTTCAGGTAGCAGAAAGAAGGGACGTGCGAAGGCGTGAAGGTTACCCGGCACGAGACTGACATCCCACTTTAATTTATGTTAAGACAATGTGTTTCATGTTTAAATGTTAAGACTTCCGTTGTTTATGTAATCAAATGATGAATGCTTCCGCTGTGTTTGAATGCTTTTAATTAATAGTTCAGTATTGATGACTATGTTTATGAGTAAATCAAACAAGTGAGGTTACTCGGAAAGGGGGTCTTACAATATATTTTGGATCGTAATAATAGATGGGATCAAAAAGTGAAATGGTTTGTATATATATATGTGTGTGTTTATAATCATATGTATGCATGCACATAGGAGTATGACTAGTTTTTAGGTTTTAAATGATAAAAGGATTATATGCAAGTCTAGAAAATATGGAGGTTATGATCATTCGAACTAGAATGATGTCTATAGGATAAAGGGTTGTATAAATGTATATATAGACATGTGAATCAACGAACCATCGTACGTGAAAATATATGTTTATATAGTTTCAAACCGGGACTTTGGATGCAACGTTTTGATGTAGGAAAAGCATAAATGTTATTTACATGCTAATCGAAAAATTGGTAAATTATGTCTTTTATATTAAAACAATATGATTTGAATAAATGTGGAATATTATTTATTAGAAACGGGTTCGTGGAATTACCGGTATTATACGCTAAAAATAATTAGTAAAAGATAATAGTTTATGTAAAAGAAGTACGTTTTTGAAAAGAATCAAGTTTTTAAAAACAATATTATTACAAGTCAAGCGAAATAAAAGATTTAATATTTGTTCGATTATTATATTACGTGTCAGGTATGTTTCTGAACATAACAATTAATCCTCCTCTTTTATGTTCTAACTAGATGGGGAACCAGTTGAGTTAGCTCATTAAACTTCGAATTGAATTTGTTGCGGGTCATGTTCCCACCTTGAAACTCTACAAACTCGGCTTCTACCTTATCACCCTCGTTCCAAGGACGAAATTCTGGATTAGCAGTTGTTTCATATCTTCCCAAGTCATCTTTTTCATTGCTTCCTCAGTTCTAGTTTTCTTCACATTCTCCCACCAGTTTAGTGCCTCGAACGCGAATGAGTGAGCGGCAAATTTCACAGCTTGATCCTTTCGGCATTCGCTGATCTTAATGACCACGCTCATCCTGTCAATCCAGTAATAGGCAGCAATGGGATCCTTTCGGCCGTCAGAAGTTAGGGATCACATCCTCAGAAAGACTTATAGTTTCAAGCATTCATCAGTTCATCGTCAGAGTCATCATTCTGATTATCCCTGACTCCTTTATCTCTTCCTCTAGTTCCTCCCCCTGGAGCCTCGTTCTTTTCCATTTCAACTTCTTTCATTGCCTCTTTTAAAGCTGTAGGCAGAGTGACTTTCAGAATTGCAGCCACCTCCTCAGCAATTGAATCCCGAACTTCTTGTTCAAAATTCGGTTTCTCATAGTATTCATATATTGGGTTAGTCGCGCTGTTTTCGTTTGCATTTCCTTCGGCTTCGTGAGATTCATGTGCTTCGATGGAAGGTTCGCTTTGCACCGATGGTGCACGATCGACTGAGCGCCTGCCCCTCCGACCAGTACGTCCAGTGTGCTCCTCTAGCCATGATAAGTTCTATTCTACAAAAAGGAAAATACTCGTGTCATCTTGATATGTCATTATTTATAACATCTCGATAACTGTAAATTACTAATTGCAAAGACCAGTATGAAATTACTAATTTACTTTACTACTCAGGTTCTGAACATTCCCCATCAGGAGTAACATTCGCATTTCACCTTCTTACACCTCATCTTAAAGGCATTTAATGACTACTGTCTATGTGTACTACTTGTACTAAGTATCACATCCCGCCAGAGGCGGAAACGCGAGGTGTCACACATTTAGTTCATAGCACGAGGTTCAAAGATAATTACTAAGGCATCACAAAATTTATTAATTTCATAATTAGTATTCAACACTTGTTAAAATTGATGAACAAACAATCCCAAAAACATTGTTCAATTTCCTTTAACTAGGTCCATAAGCAATCCTATATGATCCTTCATCCCTTACTTATTATTTCCTGAAACATGTAAAGTAAAATGGGTCAACATAAAGTTGGTGAGAAACATAAGTTTTATAAGTCATCAAAATAAGTTTGCATTAAAGATATACAAATTCAATACAAGTTCAATCAAGTGTGTAAGCATATCAACACAAAATTTATTGCAATCAACCCTTAATGTTATATGCATCCACAATCCTAAAGATTATGTCATTGAAATGTTATTGCATCAACAATCCCCAAAGATTGTGTTGTTGAAAAGATTGTGCCGTTGAAATATTATTGCATCCACAATCCCAAGATTGTGCCGTTGTTATATTAGTTTCCCCTATATGGCCATACTAGTACTACCTTTGGCTTGAAATCAAGTTAATGATTGCAAGTTATCATTTAGTGTTCAAATATCAAGCACATGATTGGACTACTTGTTTAAGAATTTGTTTAAATACAAAGTTTGAGTTATCAAGCCATATGTACATGTTTCACCCCAAAAGTAAAAGGAAAAAGGGGGATATGAATCTCACCTTGATAAGTATAGGGTTGTACTTGAAACTTGTAGCAACAAGAATTAAGGATGCCCTAAGTTAAATAAGATATGTTATTATAATGTAGAACAGTTTAAAGGAACGACATAGGAATGATTTGAAATTTTAGGGTTTTGGAATGGACGAGTAATCGAGAAAAAGAGTGGAGTTTGTAAAAGATGATTTATTTATAAAAAGGAATTTAGGTGCCAACAATAAATATTAATTACAAAATAAATATCCCATTAAGACAATTAGGTTAAAATAGTCATTGTGATGTAATATTATAATATGATATAATTTGAAATAAATAAATTTATTATTTATGAACATCAAATTATTAAAAGAATCTTAATATTTGTGAAAGTAATAATAATAATATGATTAAAACAATTGTGATATTAATAACACTAATTTTAATATTAAATATGGACCATGTTGTTTTAAAGGTTTAAGTTATACATAAGCATATACGATCGTTTCATAATTTAAAAGTTATACAATAAAATATAATTTATGAAATTCACACCTAACGTTTGTCATGTTTTTGAAATAAATAGTGATAACGAAATAATGCGTACATGAAGTATTGATGCACATATTCTATAATATATAGTTTTTAAAACAAATGTCCCATAATTAAATTTCACTTTTGAAACTTGAAAACAGATTAGTCGAGGAAAGAAAATAATAATAATAATATCCATGATAATCATTTAATAAATTGCATCTTCTTTCTTTTGACATCACAAGCAAAAAGGAGAAAAGAAAAACAACAAAAAAAGGACTAGGGATCGGTTTAGAACTTGCGACCTCCGACTTGAGGTTCTAGTGGTTTAACACTTGGTCATGCTCCATATTGTTTTAATAAATCAGAATTTTAATATATAACATGAAGTTGTTTGCTTTTCTTTTTCCCCCGAAATACCACAGACGCAAACCAAGGGTTTCCCCCAAAAAACCCTAAATCGAATGCGTGGAATCAAGATCAGATGGGTGCGCAAAAGAGGGAAGAGTTATTACCTGCAGTCGGTCTCGTATACCAAGCAAAAGAAATCGGACCACTGGGGCTCCAAATCCTATCGCAACAGGGGGAAATAAATGGGGAACGAGAGGACAATTTTGTGGTGTTCTTGCTTGTAATCGGTTAAGGGTATTTATAGAGTGATGAGAAACGCGTTTACAACTGTTAATGGAACAAGATTGACGGAATTGGGGCTTGATTTCAGGAATTAAGCACGTAATCACCATTTTCGAGTTTTACTAAAATGGTTTTCAAACTCGTTGGACCTAATCAATCAAATTGGAGCTTGATACATAGTCAATAATCAGTCATGAACGCTTAGGATTCAAAAAAAGAAGGATTGGTTGCGGATTAAGGGGATTGGATGTGGGATTTACACGGTTTGACTTTCAGGAGTCAAACATTGATTCTCCTGGTTTGATTCAGGGTTCAATCTCTAAAAGGGGGGTTCACAAAGGATTTAGAGAGGGTTCAAGCATAACAAAAGGGTTCAAATGTAAAGGAGAGGTTTTAAGGCTTTCTTTTTATATTTAAATAGGTTATAAGATTTATATAAAAACTTATATATATATATATATATAATTATGTAACATTTCTGATTTTCCATGTATTTATGCTAGGACAATAAACAATGTCTCAATTCCAATCCTAGTGCAATAATTTATTTATTCGTGCAAGCATTTAATTCCAAGGTTTCAATACAAATTCGTAATTTTTACACTTACATACACTTTTAGTTTTAAACCCCTCTAAAACATTTGAACCCTTTGAACATTTGGACTACCATCTTGAACCCCCACCCTTGCACTTGACTTTTCACACCTTAAATTGAACCTATTCAAGAGATTGAAACCTTAGAACCCTCTTATTGAACCCCCACCCTTGGCTTGGAATCCTTTGACATTAAACTTGACCCTATTTCTCAAATTAAGACCCATTTGACTTTATAGTCAAACCACCCCAAGGGCCTTGATTTACAAGTTAGCCATCGATCAATCTCTACTGATTTGGATTTTTCATTAAGTCAATTACAAGTTCTAATGAAATTTGGACCACTGCCCATACTTTGACCACTTAGAAGTCAACAAGAATCAAAATTCTACCAGATTTGACTTAGGAAAGTCAACAAGGACGAATTCCTTGCATTTAGCATCCAAACCAATCGAATCTGGAATCGTTGGACTTACCTTATATACCTGAATGATTTTCGAGCAAATTTCAATCCAATTAACTCATCAACTTAACCTTTACGCGGACTAATTCAAATTCAAACAAAGTTTGACTACCCAAAGTCAAATCTAGTCAAATTTGTTTCCAAATTAAAGATTTAAAGGCGTTTAAGGCCCGCTAATCATGCTCAGCCAATCCCTCCATGAATTCTAACCATAAACGTGACCAAATTCATTCGCTTTCGATCAATTTCCGCGTAATCGTAGCCGACAGCTGTCATCCTCAAACCTCGAATCAAATCGTGTATTTAGGAAAAAATTGAATGAATCAAACCATCCTCACACCTTCGCTCAGACCATTTCAAACTCTCCCAACCTTCAATTGACTCGCATTACTCCTCTGTACCCCGATCGAGCACCAAGAACAGCAGGTTCTTTGACTTAGCCGACGACACTCGATACTCCACCATATCAGGTAATACATACATCATTTGATTCGTTATTGTGTGTATTTCAAAAGCCCCATATCAATTTGTAAGAACAATGACCAATTGAACCGATTTAAATCTAGGGTTCATATGATTTTAAGCGGTAAATCGAATTTGGGGCTTGATCCGTGTATGCTACTTAATAAAACGGAATCCTTAATGACCAGCGAAACCACTTGGCTCGGCTGGTAAGTCACTGCGCCACGAGCCAAGTGCCCAAATCAGACTCGGCTCCCATGCTGTAGCGTGTTAAAACAAATCCGACCGGTTCCTTGACAAGGGTTAGTCCCCATGGTCTGGTGGTTTGCACGCATAGCCGTCCCAGAACCCACCCGGGTT
The DNA here is from genome assembly GCA_023525975.1 of Smallanthus sonchifolius. Taxonomy (NCBI): domain Eukaryota; kingdom Viridiplantae; phylum Streptophyta; class Magnoliopsida; order Asterales; family Asteraceae; genus Smallanthus; species Smallanthus sonchifolius. The sequence goes on from CM042033.1 coordinate 21,533,597, forward strand.
CGAACCGGGTGGTTCACATATATTTTTTTTATTACATTTTACTAACCTATTTAATTCACAAAAAATATTTTATAAAACATCATGTCACTTAAAACTAATTTGTGCAAAAATAAACCGATTTTAACTAGAACTATTATTTTTCAATTCAAAAGGATTTTAAAACTCTATAAAAATTATTATTTTATAGAAGTTATTAGTTTCTAAATTAAAACATTTCCAACACTATTCCACAAAATTTTGTAAATATTTTTATAAATATATATCAAATATAAACCATTTTTCTATTTAATTGTCTATGTTAAAAATTTAGACTTGCATTAAAACGAATCAAACTTTTATAAATATATCTACCAATATTTAGACTTTTTTTCATATTTCTTAAAAGAACATCCCATATTAAATAATGAATAAATAAATGAATTTATTTATTATTTATATAATTTACAATTACAATTTACTTAGGGTTTAAATTGTATTTAGCATAACTTCTTATATACTAATACATATTTACACATTTTTATAAGTATAAAAATAAAATAAATTTATTTAATTTTTTGACCAAATATAATTCCACACTACTCCTTCTAAATAAATAAATAGGGAGAAATCATTTAATTAATTCATTTATCTAATCAAAACTTGTGAATCCCCTTTATCTGCAATATTCCAAGCAACACAATAACGAACAATCTCCTGGAAAGGCGGAATCAATCCAAGAGACTCTAAGATTGAAAACCGACGAATCAAACAACGAATCTAAGATAATACGCCATCAAACTGAGATAATCACCAAACATCATCTTGTATTCACTTAGAGAATCAATACCAATCAGTAGTACAATACTATTAACAACAGAGATACAAAATCAGATACACGTTCTTGTCCTCTAGCTTTCAAATACAAGACATATATATAGAAACAAGATTTCGTCCGAAAACTCTAATTGTCCGAAAAAGATTTCGATCGAAATCTTTTTCGATCGATAAAGTTTTCGGTCAAAAACTTTACACGAGCATATATCAAAATAGAAACTTGAATTCGAAGGACTACTAGGTTCCAACAATCTCCCCCTAGTCCATTGAATCCCAAGTTCTATGTCTTGTCTGCATCCTGCTTCTTCTCAGGCTTCACTTTCTTTGAATCCAGATCCTATAACCTTTTCTTAATCAGTCTAGCTTCAGCTCTTAGAGATAAACAACGCGACACCACTTTCATATACAACTTTGCTTCGTTCTTTATCATCAAGCTCATATCACACTGAATCGTGTTATAGTACAAAATCTTTAGATCTTCATCTGAAAAGCTGAATAAATCCATCGGATCAAAGATTATGACTTCAGGAAGTCCCCTTTGTTGAATAACTGCTTCATGTGATGAAGAATCATAGAACCACTTATCAAAATCCTTGATGAAGCTCCTTTTTCTTTCAGGTATATACACAGTTGTCACAGTATCAGCTGGTTTGACAATGTATTTGTACTTGATCTTCTCATTTGTTCTGTATTTCTTCTTGATCTTTCTTCGTATAGGAATTTGAGGCTGAAAAGATGTAAAACTATTTTGATTACATTGATTCCTAAGAAGTACCTCAAAAGCAGAAGCTCGAGTATTGTTTGATTCATTAATCATCTTCAAGCGACTCAAATCTCTTATATCCCATCTTGGTAGTGTCTGTAACTTATGGCTTGTATCAAAATATTGAATATCACCAGCAACCCTCTTGATCACATACATCTTCTTATCATTATCAAATTTCCAACCCAAGATCAATCCAGTCAATGCCTTTCTTGGATTCCTGATTCTTTGTGTAATTCTTTCAACAGTTGACGGGTTTTCATTAATTTTCCACAATGAGCTCTTATCATAAGAAGCTTTCTTTTTAGTAAAATCCTTTTGAGCTTCATCCGTTTCACTCTCTTCAAACAATTTCTCAAAAGGAATTCTCTCGTCAACCACTTTGTCCAATCTTACAACTTCATTCCCGTCACATTCAACATACGTTTGTTTTTCCTCATATTCATGTTTCTCATAGATTACATTAGAATCTTTGTCATCACTTGACTCTTCATTATTTGCTCCACTTCCACCAATTCCAGAACCATCACTACTGCTATCATCATAATCAGAAGGATCATCATCAATTTTCTTGATATCTGTGATAATAACATCTTCATCTTCCTCTTTTTCATCTTCTTCCTTCTCCTTATCGTCATCACCTACTTCCATTCCCTCACCTTGTTGATTAATAAGTGAATCAACATCAAACATATCTTGTGAACCAAAAAGATCAGCTCCTTTAATCGGAGACTCAGTATGTTGTGATTGATTCAATGTTGAAGGTCCTTGCTGTTCTTTATTCTCTTGCATGGGTTGATTAGTGACATTCGGTATTGAAATAGACATTCCAAGACGTTTTACAAGATCTTGCACAATGCTTTGCAAATTATCTATGTGTACTTGTTGCCCATCAAGCTGCTTTTGCTTCTTGGAATCACTTGTCTTTAACTCTCTAATTTCTCTTTCATTTGCAGCTTCTCTGCTTTGAAGATTTGAAACTTGAGTCTTCAATTTACTTATAGTATTTGTAGTTTCTTGAGTTGCAAAGTTTAGAAACTCTTCATCCATCAATTTGTAATCTTTAGAAGCCCTTTGTTTAACAGGATCTGGAACTTCTTTACCCTTTCCTTTTCCTGAGTACCTCTGTGCCATAGTCTTCAATCTCCTTTGTTCTGGTTCTTTAATTACGATACCTTTAGACAGAGGAGGTCTAGAAGGCACATCCTTTTTAGCTTCAATAGCTTTCCTTTTGATTGGATTTTTAGTTGCCGTTGCTGGAATTTCTGGTGTTTCAACACTTTCAGTTTCTTGAACTTTCTCTGTTGTTTAACTGGCTCATCAACAGTTTCTTTCTCAATTACAACTTCTGTAACAACTTTAGGAATAATCACAGGAGCTTGAACATTTTCAGGATTGTTTTGCACTACATTCCTATCACTTCCTTCACCACCTTCACCACCTTCACCACCTTCATCATCATTATCTCCTTCATCATCACCATCATGATCCTCTACTTCACTACCTTGAATATCATTCAATTCATCTTTGACACCGAACTCGGGATCAGGATTCTCTTCAATCACATTTTGAAATAAAGGTGTCAATGTCCTAGTAAACTTGCTTTTCTTCCTTATGGTGTTCATGCTACTAAAAATTATTATATCATTTGATCCAATGGAAGCTCAACCCCGTCATTAGGTAGATCAGGCAATAGTGTATTGATTATCATTTGTAAGAATCTTGGATAAAGTAGAAACTTGTTGTTCTGTCTTGGACCTACAAAATTATTAATCATAGCTTCAAAAATCATTCTTGAGAAATTGAATCTACGATGAGTTGTCAGACAAACCAAAGCTCTACTAAACACTTCACTAATTTGATCAAATGCTCTTGTCCTCGGTCCAAGGCAATGAATGAATAGATGTACTAAGTACCTCCACTGTTTCCCTAACAAAGTCTTTGTCACTTGCCTTCTTGGAAAGTCTCCTTCATAGCCCATTTCTCTGATTATCTGCATCACATGTGTGTAACTTATTCTGTATGGAAAACTGACACTGTCTCTGAAATTTAGAACATCTCTGATAATTTGTTCAGTAATCTTGATCTTCTTTCCACCAACTGTACTTTCTATCTAGATTTCCTTGTTAACATGCTTATATTCAACGTTGTTCCAGAATTCTCGAATTTGATTTTCATAAACAGTAACTTGTGTTGATATGTCGGTTAGAATTTTTGATTTGTTCAGAAACCGAACTGTTTATTCATATCCTCTTGATTTTCTTGTGCTACCTGTCAAACACGCACAGATGTTGTGCCTTGAGTCAAACTTTAACCTGTTCATAGCTGTTAAAGACAAGTAACATAAATCAGTCAAAATCCAAAATCTGCCAACTCCAAAGATTTCGATCAAAAACTATTATCCGAAAACTATTTCGATTGAAAACTCCTGCTCGAAAACTTCTGTTAAACATCCTTTTTCGAACGAAAACAATTTCTTTATATAAATTTCCAACTCAAACATTTTCGGACGAAAACTCACATAAAACCTGATCGAAAACAATTTCGATCGAAAACCTCTTCGGACAGATCAGTTGGAGACTCTTCATTTCCATCCGAGAAAGATTTCGATCAATTCATACAAGTTTTCGGACAATTCATATAAGATTTCAGACGATTCATAAACATTTAAATCCTAAGGCAATTGATCTATCTAATCTTACTCTAAGGATCCAGAAAAACATACCTTGATGTCAGAAACTTTAACCAGAAATCACATTCAACTTTGCTCGAAGATTTCGCACGAAAACACGACACTTGGTAAACTCGAAAATCAAGCTCGAAAACTCATACAGAGGTGGTGAAATGATTTCCATCGAAAAGTAGATATATATAACTTTTGAGATTTCGGATGAAAAGACTTTTAGCATACGACTTTTCGATCGAAAACAATTTCGGACAAAAGATTTTGGACAAAATCTTTTTACTTGTGAAAATTTGAATTTTATTTTTCTTTATCCGATCCTGATATCATTAAGACCTGTTCCAAAATTTTAATGCTTTCAAATGTAAGAAAAACAACAAACAACAAAGAAAAACAAATTATATTTCAAACAAAATATTAAAACAAAAACACACACATAATACTTTTTCAGAAAAACCAGCCTTTTCTCATGTTGATAAACTGAATTGACATAGGATCATAAATGCACAGTGTCTTAATCACACTTCATATCACGTCAGGATCTATTCAGTTCAACATTGATTGCCAGTATCTTGATCCACATAAACTCATGAATCATGTTTCAGCAAATACTATGTGACAGTTAAGGTAAGATTAATCAATACTATGTGTACCCCACAATCGAGATGGAAAGAACTGAGAATCAACACAAAGTTTCACCAAATCATGATCCAATCACCAGAATGAAGGTAGCGTTCTTAGCACAGGAAAAATAATCCAAGTGGATTTGAATGGAATCATATTGATTCAGAATCATTTTGATTCAGAATCATTTTGATTCAGAATCATTTTGATTCATTGTCTTAGTTTCTGAGATAGTACGTAATCATATTGATTCATATGAGTTGTGAGGAGTATATAAGCAGAATCATGAATGATTCGGGTATGCAGATATCCGTAAGATATTGGATATGTCAGTTGAAATCACGAATGATTCAAAGGGCGAAACAGACTGACTTCCTGGTTTTCATCCGAGATTTTCACTAGAAACATCAGCTGTATGAAGGTGTTTAACTCTAAATCATATATTTGACGGATATAGTCAATAGAGCAAACAAATTGTGCTAAGAACTCAACAAGATCCTGGTCTCATGGTATAACTAGATTCACTTTGCATTCGAATGATGAAAGTACCGATATTCGATGTGGGTAAAACACAAAGATTGCAATTTAGTTAATCACACAAATATCGCCTAATTTATACATGCAGAGCCTACCAACATATCAATAATTGTAACCGATGTTACCATCATATCCAATTCATGCGTAGCTCAATACACAAATATACTATCATTTCCTATTTGCATGTCAATCAGTCACACATAGTTCTTTTAAAGTACAATATGAATTTCAATATCTGTTTTTCTCTTTTGCACACACACAGATAAAAAAAACACTTCACAGATGATATTTTCATTTATTTTCTTTTATTCTCCCGCTAAAATTGTGATGCAATTAATTGAATCTAATCAAACATATAAAAAGCACATTTTAGAACAAACATACAATTCAAAACAACTTTAATACAAAAAGAAAAATCTTTTTGAGGAACATATATGGTCTTTCAATCAAAAAGATGGATTTTATTAAATGGAATTTTTTTTAAAACATTTACTCAAAAAGATATCATCCCCAACATTTGTACCAGAGAGTTAAACCAATCTGTTGAAAATTCTTTTGTAAAAATGTCGGCTTTTTGCTCTAAGGTATCAACGTGGACCACCTTAATTAAACCATTATCAAAACAATCACGAATAAAATGTAACCTGATGGCGATATGCTTTGTTTTCGAGTGCTGAATTGGATTTTTCACGATGCCTAGCACTGCCTTATTATCACAGTAAATTGGGGTTTCCAAGAGATTAATTCCAAAGTCCATCAGTTGATGCTGTATCCAGATGACCAGTTATTTTACCACCTTTTTTATCTCCAGCAAAAGCAACAAAACCACCTTCAAAGGATCTAAAATCATTCAATATCTCTCTTTGTCCCGTCATATGCCTTGAGCAACCGCTATCAACATGCCAAGCATTATTAATAGTCCTCCCGGTTTGACTCTGCACATTTCAAGACAACTTAATGAGAAACAGGTACCCAGATCATCCTTGACCCGGGCTGACTTTGACTTTTTACAGTCTTAGTCACAACAACTTGTTCCTTCAAATTCTCAACATTCTTTGTTCCAGATATATGTGAAGTTTGTTCAATTTTAACTTTCCAAAAACAACCAACATTTTCCCCATATTTCTTATTGAATTTTTCTTTATCAAAATAGCTTGGTTTGGTTGATTTTTTCACATATATTGGACTGTTTTGGACCTTCTTGTCCACAAAATTAGGTAGCACATAATCATGACAAGCATTTGAATAAAGTTCACTATAATCTCTAGAAAGCAAGTAATCGGGACTGTAACGATGATTCACTCCGGACTCAACCACACTGTCATTCACAAATGCTTTCTTGAACCACTCGTTGATATTGCTTTTGGTTATCTTATTATACCCTTTGACCTTTGACTCACTTGACTTGTGTTTGCAATTTCTAGCAAAATGTCCAACTTGACCACAAGTGAAACAATTTTGACTTTTAAACTTTGACTTTGAACATTCGCCTACTTCAAACATGGATTTTCCTTTCTCACAGTCTATTGAACTTTGACTTATTACTAACTTCCCTTTACTTTGAACGGGCTTATCTTTGACATTAATGAACTGGTCTTTGACAACATTTGATTTGCCTTTGATATTCATTTGATTTGACGTACAATCAGAAACATCACACACAGAGTTAGTAGAACAAGCAGAAACATATGAACTATCAGAATCTGAAAAACAGTTTACATCAAAACCATTGTTAGCATGTGACTTAACAAACTTGTTTGCAATACATGTATCAACCACAAATTGTCTACAACCCCTTATTGTTTCTCTCACAAACTTTATTGAATTCATTAAAACTCCTCACATCATCAACTGAAACCTTCTCATCTACATGACCTGTGTTATTTGCTGCACTAACATATAAGTCATGAAAATTAGAGTTATCATCTCTAAGTAAATCATTTGAAACATGAGGTTCATGAAATGGTTCGAAATGATCAGGATGAGGTATCGATTTGTAACCAACACCATCTTTAATAAAACAACTTCTTTGCTTATCAACACAGTTTTCTAAACTTTTTCTTTGCATACCCCATTTAGAAATCAAAACCCTTTCTTTGATAAGATCGGATTGGGCAACAATGAGTTTGTCTGTTAGATTCTTGATTAACACATCCTTTTTGTTTAAGTATTCTTTAAAGTTCATGTTATCTTTTAACAAAGCATTAATTTTTCCGGTGTAGGTAACCTCATTCTGTTTTAATTCCTTATTTACCCTTTTCAATTTATCATTTTCAGCAATCAAGAATTTGTTTGCTGCATGATAATTCTGCATTTTCTCAATACAGTCAGAAGAACATATGAATGAATCATCATCAGAAGTTACCTCACTTTCAGATGACTTTTCCTCAGAGGTAGAAGCTTCTGCTTTGCCTTTATCACCAGATTTCAAAGCACAATCACTTGGTTCTTTCTTTTCAGATACTCCAATTTCTGCCATCAAGGCTTCATCGAAATCTTCTTGAGCATCTCCAATCTCAAACTCCCATTCACAATTGTTGAGCTGTTTCGACATCAAGGCTGTTGGAGTTTTCTTTGACTTTTCATCCTCATCGATCAATTCTATTAGCTTCACTCCATTACCATCAGCTTTCTTCTTTTTCTCCTTTTGACACTCTCTAGAAAAGTGTCCACGTTGCTGACAGTTATAACATCTCAGCTTTGCCTTGTCAAACTAGACTTTCTTTCCGAACTGCAGCTTATCCTTTCCAACCTCTGAAGATACTTCTTAGCCCTTACTGCAATCATAGCCATTTGCCATTGTAGATCCATATATTCCAAATCATCAGGATTAATCTGCACTAGATCTTCAGCATCCAGAACAACTGGTTGTAACTTTCCAGTAACAAATGCATCGTAGCTACTCATAAATGACCCAAATAATGCAATCTGATCCTTAGGAATCTGACTAGTTGCTTTTCCCTTTTCTCAAGAAGAATGCTCACAACACCCCTTACCCTTTTCAGACTTAGAACCACCGCTTCCATCACTTGTTCCAGAAAACAGAGCTGCATTAGCTAAACCCGAACCATTTGGCTTGTCTGGATTATTCAACTCTCGTTTCTTTGCATCCAGCTCATATGACTCAAGCAAGCAGATAATATCATCAAGTGACTTGTTCTTCAAATCTGGAGTAGTATTTTTGATCAACATACATGGTATGCTCTAGCAGTCTGATAATGAATCCAACAGCTACTTTCCCAAATCATACTCCTCAAACTTGACACCCATCTTCCTTAGTCTGTTAATCATAGTAGTAAACTGTGTGACCTGTTCACTCAGGGTTTCATTCTTTTTGTAACTAAACATATTATACTGCTTCAACAGAAGATCAGTTCGGCTTTCTTGCAGTGCTGCATTTCCTTCAAATCTTAGACATAATGCATTCCATAATCCCTGAGCAGTTTCATGTTGCTCAAAATTTAGATACAATTCATTCGGAAGAGCTAAGATGATTGATCCCAAAGCTCTATTATCTCTTTCAATCAGCCTCTTTTCTTCTTCAGAATACAAATCAGGATCTGCAATAGGAACTAACCCATCAGCATTCGTAGTTTTCGGTAAATGAGGACCTTTTGCAATTGACTCACATAGAGTATGCTCAGTGAACTTGAAATATGCTTTCATCATAATTTTTCCAGTTTGAGAACTCTGAGATTTACTTCAGCATTGGTGGCGACTTTCCCACAACTCTCGCAGTATCATAAACTTTACCAGCCATTGAACAAGTACAACGTATCAAAATCTGAAATTTTCACAACTCTTTAGATTTTGAACGAAATCTATTTCGAACAGATTTTTTGATCGAAAACATTGATATTTCGGACAACAGATTTCTGATGAAAAGATTTCGGACAAGATCAACTTTTCGAATGAGATTTCGAGCGAAAACAGATTCCGGCTCCTTCAAGTGAGATTTCGGACAATTCAAACTCAGCACCTTCAAACCGCACCTGCAACTGATCCGACTATGAAATCAACTTCCAAACTCAATCCCATTAGTAATCTCCATAAAAAATTGATCAGTAAACTCAATAATGGCAGTAGAATACACTCTAATCGATCTTTAATCAAAGAAAATACTTGTAAAAACTTGAAAAATCTAGAACTTCAATCGAAAGCTCTGATACCACTTGTGAATATCCTTGATCTGCAATATTCCAAGCAACACAATAACGAACAATCTCCTGGAAAGGCGGAATCAATCCAAGAGACTCTAAGATTGAAAACCGATGAATCAAACAACGAATCTAAGATAACACGCCATCAAACTGAGATAATCACCAAACATCATCTTGTATTCACTTAGAGAATCAGTACCAATTAGTAGTACAATACTATTAACAACAGAAATAGAAAATCAGATACACGTTCTTTTCCTCTAGCTTTCAAACACAAGACATACATATAGAAACAAGATTTCATCCGAAAACTCTAATTGTCCGAAAAAGATTTCGATCGAAATCTTTTTCGATCGATAAAGTTTTCGGTCGAAAACTTTACACGAGCATATATCAAAATAGAAACTTGAATTCGATGGACTACTAGGTTCCAACAAAACTAAACCCTAAGTCTTTTATTAATAAAAACATATACTTTGAAATTTACATTTGCTTCAATAAGATTCTTATTCAAATACAAACACAAACACATCCATTACATGTTATGACACAAACCCATTGTACAAAACCCTACACTCACTTCTCTTTGAAACCCTAGACTTTACTATAGACATTGTGCATGTTACTAAATCAAATCCATATGAATTCAACTCTTGGTTAACCTTGTGAGTTACAAGAATTCACTTTGCTACCTAACACTCGTGTTATCTACACCTTTGATACATGTGAGTTTACATAACCCCTTTTCCATTTTTGTACATTTTGGGTGGAACATGATTTACATTGAAACAACTTACAATATTACACAATACAATTCTACATTGTGATTTCATGTGTTATTTGTGCATTATGCTTGAATGCTATGAGTTAATACTATACATACATGACACAACTCGTATAATCATTAACTCCGTACAAGCCAACGGTTAACAAAGATAGATCTATTGAGTCTAACAAAGCCACCTGGGTAGGGTGTTTGTTACCGACAATACATTAGGGTAACCTGCGTGTTATGCCTCAGTCACAAGGTTTGATTGTACACCTAGTATAACTATAGATTCTCCATACATGCCTTATATGCCATGAATCATATGAATTGTATAAAACATTTTGAAAACCTTATTTGTGTGTCAAAACTTATGTATGCTCACCAACTTTCTAGTTGATCCTGTTTTTAAATCATGTTTCTGGTACAATCAATTGAGTTGATCACATTGCTTTCACTTAAGTTTGAGGACCTAGTATTTAAATTGGACAAGTTTACATATGTAATTTCAATTTATTGTATTGTACGGATTTTGCTTGGTTTGAAATGAAATGAATTAATATATTACAACTTTAGTCAACCATGTGCTCATGAACAGTCTCTATGACCCGCCCCGACGTTTCCGCCGTCAGTTGGGGTGTGACAGATTGGTATCAGAGCCTTGGTTAGAGGGAATTAGGTTATTAGACACCCTTAACGTAGACTATAACCTTAGGACACCCATCTATGCCATGCTCTATGATTATGTGATATGTGCCACCTGCTATGTGTTACATGGTTATTATTTTATGTGTTAGTTTATTTGATACCTTAATTGTTAGAATTCATGGCTTATTAGGTGTATCTAATTAATGGACTAAATAAACAATATCCATGCCCATATCCTAAGCCTCATATCCTTCTTGCCTGCTTCTATGTCATCATCATCATATCATGTGGAACGTCATACTCATAGACACTGGCCTATTAAATTTTCTTTTACACCCCGTTAAGGTTTTAAAGTTTGTTACTTATTAGAGGACACGTGCAATCCGGAAGGGTGGCACCTGTATTCTGGGTTTCCTGTCTAGGAAAGTATTTCATATAAATCCCAATCAACCGAGGGATCCGTATGCTTTCCTGGGAATTCCCGGGATGAGTGTTTACTTATAGGCTAAAGCACGTCTCCTTGAAAGTTATATGAGTTTAATTAACCTTAATATGTCAGAGTATTCAAGTGGTTATGTTACTATTTGAGTATAATCCGAACTATGAATTATTTATATTTACTTATCCTCTTGTTTGATTCAAGAAATTCTTATAAATTCTCACATCTCTCCCTATGTTGTTTTAAATCTATAGAATGCCTCCCCGTCGTGCCAACGAGACCAAAAACAACAACACTGATCTTGCTGCTCTTCTCACCCTGCTTATGACCCAACTCACCCAGGCCAATAATAACAAAACCTATGGAGGCACCAGTGGCAGTGCTAATGGTGGAGGTGGTGGTGCCAACTCGCCACAATGTGTTAGGACATAGATGTGTGACAATAGGCCTTGTAATAGATTAGATCTTCTATGTCTTTATGTTTTGTAGGTTTTAGTTAAGTTTTGTTATAGGCGAACTTAACAAGTTGGCCTAGGCAAGTTCGCCTGCATGGTTGTGTGAGTCTATAAATAGGAGTTTACATGTTAGTTTCAATAGCTTTGCAATTTATGTTCAAGTTCTGTAAACTCAGAGTTTGGTGGAAATCAAAGAGGATATTATTTACATCTTGTGTTGATTCTAGTCTTTGTGAATGTGTTGTTTACACGGTTACGCGTACGTTGGATTCCGCACTCCGTATTCTTGATACACGTCACGTCTCGAGTTAGATCCATAGAAGACACGTGTGAACCTACATGTGGTATCAGAGCATCGTGTACGTGATTTGTGATTGATTTGTGACGGTTTGTGTATGATTTGACATCAAAAAGACTGAATTTTCGAGAACCTTTCATTTCCATGGAGTTTTTATGTTCTTGGGAAGATTTTGAGGCTGATTTCATCAATTTGGAGTGGTTTTTGAAGAAATTGATCCGTTCAATGTGTTCTAATTCGTATTATATTCAATCCTATGATTTAGTTTCATCAAATTCAATAAATTCAGCAAGTTATGATGATTTTTGAGGTTTCAAGTTCGTGTTTTGGTTGAAGAAATCCTTTTCCTGAGAGTTTTGAGCTGAAACAGGCGAACTTATCTCAAATTCTGTTACAGGCGAACTTAAGAGGCGAACTTTGTAGAAATAAAGACTGATGGCTACAAAATTCTCTAAGTACAAATGCTGCTGATCTCAGAGTGTGCTGCTGACCAACAGACTGCTGCGGATAAGCTTATCTGCAGCGGATACTTGTTCTTCTGCTGAAGAACAAATCTGCTACGGGTAGCCTTATCTGCTGAAGACCAGAGTTGCTGCGGATAGGCTTCTCAACAGCATCAACACTTGATACTGCTAATAGGCAAATCATCAGCAGCTTTGGATGGTTGTGTCTTGCTGCTGATCAACAACTCTGCTGCTGATAGTTATCCATCCATTGAAGATCAAACGTTGCAGCTGACCAACCTTGCAAAAGCAAAAGCAACCATGACCACTGACAACTTTCTGTTGCACCACTGACACACTCCATGCAGAAAGAATGTCACTGGTGCAGACAATAAAGTACTACAATGCTCTTCTCCAAGCATGCAAGCAATAATGCCTAAGAAGATGTTTGAGAAAACTTAACTAGCATAGTTATTATTATTGTCTGTACATGTAGAATAGCTTCAATACAAGATCAACGGTTTGTGTTAGATCTGATACTTAGAATCAAGGGTCTGTCTTGATTCTAAGTTACTATATAAGTAGTACTTAGAGTCATTGTACCTTAGTGCTTTTCTTAGAGTTTTCTCTGTAATCTTGTAACCATTGAAGCTTAATACAAATTGCATTTATCAGTACTTCTTGTGTTTACTTGTTTACTTTGATTAAGTTGTGATTGTTTTCGCCAATCTCAACTGGAATAGAACCATCTTGTATTTACCGATCCTACAAGTGGTATGAGAGCTTTGGCTCACAGATTAAACAAACTCACACTTGTTTAATCATTCTTCGGTTCTATTCTAAACTATCTCTTTGTTAAAGTCTCTCACTATCACAAATCAAACAAAATGGCTCAAAACACTGGATTTGAAGATATCGGAAGCATCAACAGGCCACCAAGACTGGTGTCTGGGGAAGATTATGATATGTGGAAGAACAGAATGGAAAGCTTCTTCTGCTATCATGAATATGGGATGTGGAAATCCATTAAAGATGGACCATACATACCCATGGTGTCCTCAGCTGATTCCGGAGGTACACTGGTTCCCAAAGAACCCTCCAAGTACTCTGATGAAGACATCAAGAAAATGGAGGTAGATTTCAAAGCCTTGGGAGCTATCCAGATGTGCTTACCAAATGAAGTTTTTCATAACTTCAGAGGTTATAAAACTGCAAAGGAGCTATGGGAGGCTCTTGAAAAAATGTTTGCTAGTTCAGAAGAAGTCAAAGAAAACAGAAGAGACATTCTAAAGCATCAATATGAAAACTTCATCTGGAAGGAAGGTGAATCTCTAGCGGTTTTATATAACAGATTTACCTATCTTGTAGGTGAGCTGCAGTGCTCAAAGGAGAAGCTGGAGAATGAAGATATTCTCAAGAAATTCATCAGGTCTCTACCGAGTTGCTGGACACTCTACACAGTGTCCATCAGAAGAACTGAGAATCTGAAGACTCTCCAGATGACTGAGCTCTTTGGAATGCTAAAAACCTATGAGCTAGAGATGATTCAGGCAAAAGAAAGAAGCTCAAGCTACCAAACAGCCTCAACATCCACCACCACCTCCTCTGCCCTCCATTCTGACCACTCAGGTCCTAGTTCAAGCAACTAGTATCCTCCCATCATCACTCATCCCCAAACTCCTACCTCTCAAACAAACACATCACCATTTCTCCTAGAAGCTCATCCTCAAACCTCAACCTCTGCTGCTTTTGGTTCAAAAAACTCAAGCAACATGTCCTTTATCAAGGAGGATCTAGAATGCTTCCATCCAGATGACTTAGAAGAAATGGACATACAGCACTCGTATGCCATGCTATCTATAAGAGCAAAAAGGATCTACTCTATAACCGGAAGACCCATTCCAAGTAACAACTCCAACACTAGAGTTGGCTTGGATAAAAGCAAATTAAGATGTTACAACTGTAACATACTTGGTCATTTTGCTAGAGAATGCAAGGCACCTAGGGCAAACCCATCAGCTCCTCAATCAAGACAAGCTCACCAAGCCCAACCAAGACAACAACAGCAACAAGCTACTCCTCCAGCTCAAACTGCAGCTTGTGCAGCCGTTGGAACTTCTGACTTTGACTGGAGCTTCCAGTATGAAGATTTGCCTGCTAACAACCAAGCTCTTATGGCAGACACAACTGAGATACCGCCTCAGGTATATGAACATCTCTGTTCCCAAGCTTGTATTGATAAGGTGTTAGGCTACAGAAAGCATAATCAAAACCTTATAGATCAAAATGAAGAGTTTCATCAAATGAAATCCGAATTCACAAAAGTAGAAAACAGTTATAAAGAAAAAATTAACCGACTAAAGAAAGAGATTTCATTACTAAAACATGAAAAACCAATCTTGAAACTCAGATTGATGATCTACTGGCTAGATTAAAAGCTACCAGAGCAGAATTGGCAGAACAGAAAGTTCATGTTGACAAATATGAATTTGCATCCAAAAAGCTGCAAAGACTTTTGGATGCTCAAATTCATGACAAGGTAAAAACTGGTCTGGGGTATCATGCTAAACAATATCAAGCCGTTGCACCTCCTGCTGACTACGTAACCATCCATGAACCAAGCTTCAATCTCTCAAATCTTGAAAAGGCCAACCGAGATCTTGATCCTTCAAGGCATGAACCATTGATACAAGAATGCACTACCTCGTTAGAATCTGAGTCAACTTGCTCAGAGTCCACTAAAACTGAGGATGCCTCATCACCAGTACAAATACCTGCACCGCCTGTTCTTGAAGTCATTCAAACAAGTATTCCTATCCCTTTACCAGATGTTCCGGTTCCTATGCCTTTTAAACAAATCAAAATCAGCTATCCTCCGGAAGGAAGAAACCTAAATGTTGAAAAGGGGCAGTCTTGAACCTCCAACAACTCAAAGCCTCAAAGAAAGGTGTTTGACATATGTCATGCGCCTGGAGAAAGAATTCCATATGTTCAAAAGACATTGGAAGAGGCCACCTTTGAGCACAACAAAGCTCACCCCTAGAACTTTAAAGACCTATTCAAAAGAAAGGACTATGTTTACCTTTCAAGGGACAAACTGGCCAAATCATGCTTTGTCTGTGGAAAATATAACCACACTGCCAGCACCTGCTTCTACTACCTACAGTAGCAAAGAAACCTCAAACAACATGCTTTTGAGAAGACACACAAGAACAGAAAGGTAAGGAGTTCTGAAGCCAAGGCAACTCATTTCAGAAACTCTCTTTCTCCACCAAGGAAGCAGCTGCCAAAACCTCAACAATCTTGCATCATCTGTGGTGAATCAGACCACTTTGCTGCAAATTGTGACTTTAATCCCTTCAACCAGATCCTTCATCAAGCCCCTCCTAAATAAAAGCCCATCAGCATGAGAACTTCTACAGAGAAGCCCTCCATTAACAAGGCAAAGAAGGATAAGCATACATTGGTTGTTGAACCATCAGCAGCAAGCAAAAATGTTGGTAATCAAGCCAAGCCTAAGAAACCAAAGGACAAGCCTTCAGCAGCATCCAAGTCTACTGCTGCTCAAGTAAAACCATCATCAGCAACAAAATCTACCTCTGATAAGCCAAAGTACTCAGCAGCAACAAAATCGGCTGATGATAAGCTAAAGTCATCAGCAGCAAAATCTGCTGCTGCTAAAGCAAATTCATCCGCAGCCAAAGCAACATCAGCTGCTGACAAAGCAAAGAGAACTGGAAAACCATCTCCTCAGCAATGGAAAGCCAAGATCCTAGTTTCTATCCCTTCAAGAATCATCATTGGCTCTATTGAATGCACACATGCTGAATCTGATATTCCAAGAACCCTTTTCTTCAAGGATGCAAGCTCTTGGATTCCTCCCACTAACTAGATCTCTCTCATGTGCAGGGGCAGCCAGGTCACAAGAATAACATCTGGGTGGTTGACAGTGGTTGTTCCAGGTACATGACAGGCAACAAATCCATCCTCTCCAAATTCAGACACTTCAATGGAGGATATGTTGCCTTTAGGAGTGACTCAAAAGGAGGATCTATTACGGGACAAGGGACTGTGTCAAATGAAAGAATGAGTATTGATAAGGTCAACTATGTCAAAGAATTGGACTTCAATCTCATGAGTGTTTCCCAGGTCTGTGATCAAAAGCATTGGATGCTCTTCACAGACAAAGAATGCTTTGTACTATCTCCTGGCTTATCCAAACCTCCTCGAGAGAAGATTTTATTAACTGCTCAGAGAAAAGAAAATCTTTTTGTGCTCGACAAGAATGAGGTCACTCCATCTGGGAGTGTATCCTGTTTTCTGTCAAAAGCCTCAGTTGATGAATCAGCTCTCTGGCATAGGAGACTAAGCCACGTTAACATCAAAACCATCAACAAATTGGTGAATGACAATCTTGTCAGAGGGCTTCCTGATAAAGAATTCTAGCTAGAAGACCATTGCATTGCTTGTCTAAAGGGGAAGCAACACAAGAGTTCTCACAAGCCCAAGACTTTGAATACAAATGATACTCCACTACAACTGCTGCATATGGATCTCTTTGGTCCTACAAATATCATGTCAATGGGTAAGAAGTCATACTGTCTGGTGATAACTGATGACTACATCAAATTCTCATGGGTATACTTCTTGAGAACTAAAGATGAAACTGCTGAAATTCTCAAATCCTACATCCATAAGGTAGAGAATCAAAGCAATCAGAAGGTGAAGATCATAAGGTGTGATCAGGGCACAGAGTTCAAGAACCACACGTTGAACTCTTTTTGTGCGATCAAGGGAATTGAAAGGCAATACGGTGCTCCAAGAACTCCTCAACAAAATGGAGTTGCTGAAAGAAGAAACAGAACTCTAATTGAGTCAGCAAGATCTATGTTGGCTGACTCAAAACTGCCTCTCACATTTTGGGCAGAAGTAGTAAGCACAGCCTGCTATGTACAAAATAGAGTTCTCATAGTCAAGCCTCTCAACAAGACACCCTATGAACTATGGATCCAAAGAGTTCCATACATTGAATTTCTAAAACCTTTTGGATGTCCATGCACAATTCTGATCACACATGGGGTTCTTCCTAAGTTTGGTGCCAAATCTGATGAAGGATATTTTGTGGGCTATTCCTCTCAATCCAAGGCCTACAGAGTATTCAACTCAAGAACAAGAATTGTGGAAGAATCAGCCAATGTGGAATGTAGAGAACACATTGTCTGTGAACAGGGAAAAGGCCTAAACTGGCTTTTTGACATAGACTCCTTCACCCAAATATTTGAGCCTCTCATCTTCTTAAATATGGAGTCTCCCTCTTCTTAAGCACCTGCCTCCACCTCCTCTGACTACAAATTGGATTTTCCAAAATCTTCTATCAGTCTGAGAAGACCATCGATTGATCCTCCATCTGTTATAGAAGCCATTGAAGCAAGTGCAGCCAGAACCACACTCTCTAATGTCACCAGCAGCAGCCTGTCTGAAAATGAAAACTTGAATGAAGACTCTGTAGGTCCTCATGGCACTTCTACGGATCGATCTCGTGATAAGACGGGACGTTAACTCAGAGTGCGAAATCCAACGAATCAACGTTTATATGCATAAAAGACATGTAGACAATCACGTAAATAACATTCTCAATTGTATTCCAAATCACAATGATGTTTACAGACTCAATCAGACTTATCGATAATTCTCGGTTCTATGCTTATCGACTGACTCTGTAAACATACATATATATAGCCGTCTGACCTGATATAAGGGAACTTATTAAGTTTGCCTCTAACAGATTAAGCGAACTTAACAAGTTCTCCTCAGATAGACGTAAGCGAACTTATTAAGTTCGCCTCTGATAGATTAAGTTCGCCTCTAGGTAAACTTGAATAAAGACTTAGTGACTTTTTACATAACAAAAACATAAAGACATAAGATCTACCTATTACAAGCTTTTGTCATTACAAACTATGTCCTAACAGACTCCCCCTTGAAAATAGCTTGATCTTCAGTCTTCAGTCTTCAGTCTTCATGATGAGCTTTTCCAGTTATCTGGTAGTCTGCTGCCAGCATGCACTTCATATCTTCTGCATATCTCCAAAACTCTTTTGTACTGTAATCCTTGTTCTTTCCATTCATCAGTGAACATTATTTCATTCTTTCGCAACGTCCTCTGATCTTTCTTTGAGAAATTTATAAGATTCATTGCATCATAGAAACATACAATGACCTTGTTGTCTTTATCTTCAATCCTTGCTTCACCAATATTGACATCGACATACCACCATTTCATATTCCCAAGGAAATCTTGAGGAATCTTCTTCAACGGTATCTTGTGTACAGCACGTACTAGTTTATACTTGTAACTCCAGGTCACCTTCCCAGTCTTCTGATCTATGTTCTTCACTCTCTTTCCTTTTTGTGGTTTCAGCCTTTCATACTTTCCTGAACTACCTTCTTTCTTGATCAAGTTTGCTATCACATCAGCCAAACCATTCTTCTTTCTATTAATAAGAGGCTTTGAAGCTAGACCATTCATTTCACACCTTGGCAAGGTATTGAAATATTTGATCCTCGGCTTTAAGTATTGAACACCGTCAGATCTTTTAATTGAAAATAATTTTGTATCACCATCATAGAACCAACTTATGATCCTTCCTACACACCACTCGTTATTCACATATTTCTCTTTTTGAGCAGGTTGTGCTGGAGACTTGGGTAGCACCTTCATCCAACTATTTACAACTTCTCTCCACTGTTCTCTTGTCATCCCTGTATTTCTATACATCACAGGTTCTTCATTAACCTTTGGAGACTCAGTGTGAGTAGTATCAGCTTCAGTATCTTTCTTGGATTGAAAATTCTCATCATCAGTATCCATCTTTGAATCAGCAGTATCTTCAGGCAGTGTGATGTCTTCAACAGAGTCCATAGAATCTGTTACTCCTTCATAAGTGAATTCAGGAATAACATCATCTTGGATGAAGTTATACGGCACTTTAAGACCATCACAGCCTTCAAAAGTAACATTATCTTTATCTTTGTCTATCTCTATCTCTACTATCTCTCCTTCTTCTATTTCATTATCAGACACTTCATCGTCCATGTCATTGAATAAATCATCAATGTCATCAAGACATTCAGTCTTTTCAGCTTCTTTTTCTTCAGAATCTGCAAAGAACTCCAATAATAGAATTTCGTCTTCATTAGCACCAGAAGTATCTTTGTTTCCTTCAAGTGATTGTGATGTCGACTCCCCCTGAACCTTTGATATAGGATTAGTGTTAGTGTATTGACGATCACCCTCAACATTTCCAGCAGGATCATTGTCTTCATCATCACGTCTTTGATTAGACTCTGTGTAACATGTATCGTGTATCCTCAACTCCCCCTGAGCGTCAAGACGCTGAACGAGTTTAGACACCAATACTTGCATGTCAGCTATCTGTTGAGCTTGAGTCTGAATCACCAGCTGGCGTTGTGAATCAGTAGACACAAGAGTATCCACCTGAGCTTGAAGTGTAAGCACTTGAGATTCAAGGATAGAAATCCTTTCAGAATCAGAAGTCTTTGACGGACCAACTGACGATTGTGGAATAGAAGGACTTGCAGTAGGAGTAATAACTGGAGGAACATGAGTTATAATCGGTGATGTATCTTTAGATCTTGGAGGAGTAATGATCAAGGAAGCAACAAAATTAGCATCCTCTACTCCCTGTGAAGATTAAGCAGCAGCTATTGAAGCAGACATTAGCTTTTGATTCTTTGGATCTGGATTGAAGTCACTATCAGACTCAATACTTTCATCAACCAAGGATCTTTTTCCAAGTACTAAACCGGAAGGAGGATCCCGAACAGACTTTCTTCTTGGTCGTCTGGCTTGAGATTTAATGCGTTTTCCAGCATTAGCCAGTGGAATAGCAGCTAACCGCTCATAATGATCTGAGGAAAAATCCCTAGATTCATCAGAGTCAGTGCCTTCAGAAACAGGTAAAATCGTATCACTTGAACTTGAGCTTGAACTAGATTCATCATCAGTCACCACATTCCCTTCAGATTCATGAATGGGCAAGTTCACAGCGTCATCAACGAAATCATCCATATTCATTCCTAGATCTTGTTCATGTGTATGAACGACCTCCTCTTAAACAGGTTCATGAATAGGTATATCAACCTCAGCTTGTGGAATAGGAACATGTTCAGGAATAGGAATTTGTGGTTGTACGGGAACTTGAGCTTGTGGAACTGGAACTTGTTGTTGTATCGGTTGTTGTGGAATTTGTTGTTGTTGTTGTGGTTGCTGTTGTTGTTGTGGAACATTTAATCCTTGAAATTGAGCAATTTCATCAGGATGAACCAGTTGTCATTAGGTGGTGCAACATAATCAGGATTGATTAAGTGATCAAACAAAGGAGTATTAACCGGTATCAATGCGGCATTCTGCTGTTTTACCTTCGTGCAATCAGTAAAAATACGCTTTGACATCGGAGTCAAAGTTAATCTTATAGGATGTTGTGGAAGATCCGGAATAAGATGATTTAGAATCATTTGAATAAAGCGAGGAAACATCAAAAATCCTTGACCTTCAGCAGGATTAATTTGCATGACCATCTCTCGATAGAAGTAAAGTGCAAAATTGAAGCGCTTATTCAACGTTAAAGCCACCATTGCAGTTTGAAGAGCCATTTTTAAACCATCGGTTCCAGCTTTACGAGGAGAGATGCATTGAATAATCACATGCATGAAGTATCTCCATTCACCGACTAAGCCACCTTTACGGGCTTGTGTATCATTCTGTTTCCCACGATAACCCATTCTTTGAAAACAACCCATAATAAGAGTGCCCGGATATGACAATGGGTCTTCAGCATTACCACCCAAATCAAGAGCAGCACGAATTGCCTCTTCAGATATGACAATTTCAGTATTATTGATCGTGGCACGAAGAACATGAGGTTCTACGTCCGTATCCTGATGAACTGTATCCCAAAATTGTTGTATGTAAACCAAACTAATGTAAGGATCAGCAGATAAAGCAGTATGAAGACACGAACGATTTAGAAATCCGATTATTCCTTGAAAATTGACTGCCTCGGACATGTTAGAATCTAACAATGCCACCTGATTATGCTTATATTCGACACGTCGAGCCATCTGAAAACATTCGGACAACAAACACATTAGTAAAAATAACAAACACAAACAAAACAAACAAAAAAAATTTTACAAAATTTAAAAAAAAAAAAAAAAAAATTCTAACACTAAAAAATCACAAGTCCAAATACCCTCTGACCCATAGGCAAACTTAATAAGTTCGCTTAGTGTTGCAAGAGGCGAACTTGGACAAGTTGGCTTCAAACAAGTTCGCTTGGAACAAGTTTGCCTGAACCTGTGACGATTCAAATTCAACCACTGAAATTTAAAAAATCAGGCAAATCGAGTTAAAACCATGAGATAATCAATGTACATCGGTTGATTATCACTTAGCAACCAATTAGAATGACCAATTTTATTTTTCCAGTCAAAATTAGGTCAAAACCGATCAGTCATGCTCACGAAGTAAACCGAGAGAAAAACAACAAAATACGCACGATTTAACGGATGAAAATCAGTGAAATTACCGTAGATATGTTTTCAAATCGATTTTTGAATATGATAGAATCAACAAACAACCCTAACAACACAGATTAAAAATTTTGAAGAAAATTTCCCGATAAGTTCGCTTGAAAAATGAAGACGATGACTGTCAAGTTCGCTTGACCAAGAACCTTAAACACATTAAGTTCGCTTATTTAGGCGAACTTGTTAAGTTCGCTTAACAAGCCTTCAGCGAACATGATAAGTTCGCTTCAACATCCACAGACAAACAGATTAAGTTCGCTTCACTGTTCTTAAGCGAACATATTAAGTTCGCTTCACTGTACACAGGCGAACATAATATCTATTCACTTTTGCCTTGAACAAACTTTTACCAACTTCAACCTTTCAATACTTGAACTTTCGTCAGCATCATGTATCTGATCCAATCCCGAACAATTTTAATAAAAGATTAGAATTTTCATGGAAAATAAAAATCAAAATCTTTTTGAGTTTTATCTATACAAACGGAAACACATATTTTTGGATTTTATCTATACAAACGAAAACACATATTTTTGGATTTTATCTGTACAAACGAAAACACATATTTTTTTTTGATCTTTATCTGTATAAACTGAAATCACATATTTTTGAATAAACATCATGAGCAAGAAGATCATATCAGTACCCAATTAATTCATCACATATTTTAGCAATAATAATGGGTAACCTATAATATGAAACCATCCAACTTAATCTTGTGCATTTTGCATCTCTTTCATTTTGAAACTCATTCAATTAGAATAATATTTGAAATGATACGCGTTAAATTTCAAAGTAAATAAGATCAGGTTATAAAATGCTCTTTTATTTATACCGAATTTGAAATATAAAGCATGAATTCTTAAATTTGTCAATATTATAAAATTTGAAACTATAAGCGTTTATTCTCCAAATTCATGTGATTTAGTACCATTTAGATGAAAAACATTGTGTACCCCACATATATGCCAAACAGAAATATAAATTGCACTATCTTCAAGACATATACAGTTTATGTTAAGATTAGATCAATTTCCAAGATGAAATTATCTCTTTTAGCACAAGAATAGAATCAGATCCCAAAGGATACAAGAATCATGATGATTCAGAATCAGAAGATTCTAATGAATTGGCTGAATAGTGAGAATCAACAGATTCAGGTATGAGGATCCAACTATTATCTTGATAAAATTCAATGGAGTCAGACTAGATGATGTATCTAACTGATCCAAGGGCAAATATATGTTTCAACAGATTTTGAAAGCATATCTTAGTTCAACAACACCTTGCATGTTTTTCGGGGCATGGGCAGTGAAGTGAACTGAAATAGATTTGTGCTAAAGAAATAATTCGATATTGGTCTCATGAAATTCTTTAAAACCATATATTCTTTATCTGATAATGATCTTTTACACACACACACAGGCATATAATGGATTAAAATCACAGATGTAATCATATCATATTTAATTTTCACACTACTATTAGGTTCAAAACGCTTTTAGTCTATTGACAATTTAAATTTCAAAACTCATACACAAATTTGAAAAACAAATTATCAAGATTAGAGCATTCACAACACTATCATTTCTCATTTATGCAAACTTTGAAATTTAGATCAAATCAACTCTGTTTAATCAATCATATATTAAAGGTCTACTAAGGTCGTGTGAAATGAACTAATTACCGATGTACTATCATTTCTTCTCTAACCTCAAATGATGTCCAATTTTATATTTTTCAATTTGTTTTGACTTTTTATAAATTAAATACTTTTTGACTGATATGTAAATGCAGAAATGTAATAAAGCAATAAAGAAATTAAAAACAAAATTTTCCATGAAATTCTGATTTTGAAAAGCTTTTATTCGGGATTGATCATACCAATCATTTTAATTAGGAATTCAAACCTGGTACGATCAAATGCCTTGGTAAACAAATCAGCAAAATTATCGTCAGTGTGTACCTTGACCAGCTCAATCAACCTTTTCTCTGCACAATCACGAATAAAATGATATCGGATCTTAATGTGCTTAGTTTTACTATGTTTAACAGGATTATTCGTTATGGACATAGTAGCATTATTATCAATAAGCATAGGGGTTCCTGTGAAATTCAAACCGTAATCTCTCAATTGCTGTTGTATCCACAGGATCTGTGAACAACAACTCGCAGCAGCGATATATTCTGCTTCGCATGTTGAAATCGAGACTGTGGTTTGCTTTTTGCATTGCCAGGACACAAGTCGATTACCTAAGAACTGGCAACCACCTGTTGTAGATTTCCTGTCCAAACAACAACCACCAAAATCAGAATCAGTATAAGCATTGAAATCAAAGTTAAAACCATGAGGATACCATAGCCCCAAGCGTTGTTTTCCTTTCAAATATCGAAAGATTCTTTTCATAGCAATTAAGTGAGATTCTTTTGGCTTTGCCTGGAATCTGGAACAGATGCACACGGCGAACATTATATCTGGCCTTGAAGCGGTTAAGTACATGAGGGATCCAATCATAGCTCTATAAAGTCGACAATCCACATCTTTTCCATCCGGGTCAGAATTCAACTTATGATTGACCGGAATTGGAGTATCATGTGGGGTACAGTCCTCCATCTTGAACCGGCTCAAGATGTCTTTGACATACTTGGACTGATGAATAAAGAAACCATCTTCCTTTTGATTTACTTGCAAACCTAAGAAAAACGATAACTCTCCCATAGCTGACATTTCAAATTTTGACTTCATAACACCCTCAAAATCTTTGCATAACCTTTCGTTTGTTGAGCCAAAAATAATATCGTCCGCATAAATCTGCACCAGTAGGTAATCTCCCCCTGATTTCTTTATGAATAAGGTCGAGTCTATCTTTCCATGAACAAAGTCATTTGCCAAAAGATGCGTGGATAAAGTTTCATACCACGCACGAGGAGCCTGATGAAGACCATAGAGGGCCTTATCAAGCTTGAAAACCATATTCGGATTCAGTGGATCTTCAAACCCCGGCGGCTGACAAACATAGACTTCCTCCTTGACCTTACCATATAAAAACGCACTTTTGACGTATAATTGAAACACCTTAAAACCTTTAAAAGAAACAAAAGCTAGAAACAGCCTTATAGCTTCGAGCCTCGCAACAGGCGCATAAACCTCGGTGTAATCAATTCCTTCTTGTTGATTGAAGCCCTGGACAACTTATCTTGCCTTGTTGCGTACCACGACACCTCTATCGTCTTTCTTACATTTAAACACCCATTTTGTTCCTATCGGATACGCACCCTTCAGAAGATCAACAAGATTCCAAACCTTAAGTTTATCAAATTGAGCAAGTTCTTCCTGCATAGCTTCTATCCAATTGTTGTCATTTAAAGCCATCTCAACATTCTTGGGTTCAACCTGTGAAATAAAGCATGAATGTGAGCACTCATCAAGAACACCGGAATCTTTAATGCAGGTATACAAACAAGTATTGTCAACAAGAGAACGGGTTTTCACTCCATCCTGTAAATTTCCAATTATATTCATCACTGGATGATCTTTGAGTTCCTTGATGGATGCAACATCAGGAACCGGCAACACGTCAACTTGAGTAGATTCAGATTGATAAGAATAATCTTGATTAATTGGAATATCCGAGTCTAAATTTGTAGGAATCTCCCCCTGAGCCTGTGTCGAAGATAATGGATCATCACCCAACAACGGATCAGCAGAAGAATCTTGAAAAATAGCATTATCCTCCTCAATCTCTGAATCTTGTGGACCTGAACAAGAAGCAACATTTGGATCGGGAGCAGAAGTAGATGGAATCGATGAATTTGGAACTGAATTTGGTAGAAACCCATTGTGCTGTGTATCTTGACAAGAATCATAAAGAACAGCAGCATCTTCAGAAGAAATATCAGAAGGTAAATGAAAAGACTTAAATAAGTTTTCATAATCAAATGCTCAATCCGGACCAATCGCCATTTGTGGTAAAAACCGATTTGAACAGTCAATATGGAACCATTCTTCAACTTGGCGCGTCTCTTTGTTATAAACCCTCTTGGTTGTCGAATTAGCCACATACCCCAGAAAAATCCCTTCAATAGCCTTCGCACTGAATTTTGTTGGGACATCTCGAACTTTCAATAGGGTGCAAGGATTACCAAAAGGTAGTAAATAATCCAGATTCGGCTTTCGATTATTCAGCAATTCGTAGCAAGTCTTGTTATGTCGCTTGACGGTCAAGACCCTGTTCAAAACATGACACGCAGTATTCACAGCTTCAGCCCAAAAGGTGACCGGAAGCTTAGAATCCGCAAGCATCGTGCGAGCTATTTCGACCAACGTCCTGTTCTTTCGTTCAGCGACACCGTTTTGTTGAGGAACATATGGCGCACTGAATTCATGATAAATTCTTTTTTGTAGATAGAATAAGCCCATTTTTCTATTCTTAAATTTGCTGCCATTGTCACTCCTGATTCTTCTGACTTTCAGATTGAATAAATTCTCCAAACCCAGGATTAAGTATTGTACCAACTCAGTGGTTTCAGCTTTAGAGGAAAGAAACTTAACCCATGAAAATCTGAAGTAATCATCAGTTACTACCAAGCAGTATGATTTTCCACCAATGCTCCTGATACTGATAGGACCGAACAAATCCATATGCAGCAACTCCAAAGGAGTTATGATAGAATTCGTCGATTTAGATTTGTGAGATTTCTTTCTTTGCTTCCCCTTCTTGCAAGGAATACAATCATCAGGAACTGAGAATTTCATCTTTGGAATACCAAGAACCAGATCATTCCTAACAATGTAGTTCATCTTCCTATAGTTAATGTGAGCTAGCTTCCTGTGTCACAATATTGAATCAGATTCTGATGCCTTGGAGAGTAAACAAGTAGGAATTGAATCCGTTGTAGTGGCGACACTCATGTCAAGGACATACATGTCATTTCTCCTCAGAGCCTTCATGAGAATCCATTCATTAGGAATCACGAAGCCCGGTTTCAAAATATAGCATTCAACATCGTTAAAATGGAACGAAAACTTCTTGTCACAAACTTGTGATACACTTAAAAGATTGTGTTCCAGCTGCTCAACATAATTCACCTTCTCAAATTTGACTTTGTCATTCTTTAACGTACCCAGTCCAGTTATGTACCCGCCTTTATTACCCGTAAAAGCGACATAACTTCCATCAATTTGTTTAACATCCTCAAGCAATCTAACATTCCCTGTCATATGTCGAGAGCGACCACTATCCACATACCATGTATTGTTGATAGTCCTCCTTGGTTGTCCCTACATAAACAACGAGAATCAGCTAGAAATAGGAACCCAAGCCATCGTGGTCTTGGGTCGTCCAGATTAATCAAAATAAACAACTTCTTGTAATTTACAATCAATCTTATCATTCACTTTTGGAACAGAAGTTTGACAATCAGACATTTTCAAAGAAGATCCATTTTTATTATTTTGAAAAACATTATTTGATATATTATTGTCAGATTCGGATGTTTCCAAAATTTTCTTCAATTTTCTGTTTCTTCTTCTCCTTTGAGGTCTAGACAATCTAACATCCTGCTAAGAATCTTTTGAAATTCCAACATTAGGAATCTCAAGTTTCTCTTTGCATACAAAAGATTTAGAATTCAATTTATCCTGTTGTTTAAATCCAGAGGATTTAACAAAAGATCGACCAGGCAAATTTTTCTCCAAACAAGAAGGCGACTTTCCCTCATCTTTTCTTTTCAGAATCTTCACCACTTTTGGTTGTGAAGGAACAATCTTCATTTTACCCTGGTTCTTGTAAGGACAATTGATCAGAATGTGACCAGCCTCATTGCAATGAAAACACACTCTTCTTTCTTGATAAGATCTGAAATAAGGAGTTTTCTTTGAATTTGAGGATCCATCAGAGGAATAAGCTTCAGAGGAATGTCCAGAACAGTTTATCGGTTTCTTTGGAACATAAGCCTGTGTTGGCACCTTTAAAGAATATACTTTCTGATAACCAGCCGCGACAAAACCACTCGACTGTAAAATTGGAGAAAGCTTATATGTACCAACTTTCACCTCTTTAGATTCAGTCAAAATGCATCTATCCCGGGTAACAGATTTAACAACTGTTGGGTCATCAATTTTGACCTCTTTTGGAATGCCCTCGACCTTCTTCTCATCAAACACCTCATCTTCAGAATCATACTCATACACCATATCCTCCCCAGTTACCGGATTCACTTTTAACACAGTCTTTGGATCTATCTCCTCTTCATGTATGATTTCAGGTTCCACCACTTAATTTGCATTAAACGGTGGAGGAATAAATCCAATTCCAGCAACACGCTTAGTAGGATCAGCATTTGAGTTAAAATAATCCAAAACAACCGAAGAATTTTCAAATTTTTCCATCTTTCTATGAAGTTTGATCACTTCAGACTCTTTGTCAGATATTTCTTTATTCTTTTGAGCAACAACTTCATTACGTTTTTCTATCTCAGCATAAGCCATATCTAGATGATAACCCTGCTCTTTATATTTCAACCCCAGATAATTTAAATCTCTTTTCAAAGACTCAATTCTATCGATGCATAATTTATCATTATCTTTCAGTTTCTGATTAACAGTGTGCATCGATTTCATGTCACAAATCAAGTTTGTGTTATCATCCATGACCTTTTGCAATTTATCTTTAACAAAAATGCAGTTAGAACAGTAAATATTACAAACAGAGTCTTTTACCTTAGACGGATCAGACATGTCTGCCATGAATACTTTTGCAATGGGAATATTTTCTGAATCAGCACCATCAGAAGCATTTTGAGTAAGAACAATATCCACCTCATCAACACCTGATGCAACATCAGAATCAATATTTTGCACTTGTTCTATTTCTTCATCAACGCTTGGAACACTGTCACCATCACTAGAACTTTCATCATCAGTCGACTCCTCTGGTTTTTCAGAATGAATTTCTGCTACAAAAGCCGGACTCACAGCACCCACCAAGTCTTCCAGATGAATGCCCCAATCATAGTTTTCATCGTTCTGAGCAACCAATGCCGATGAAGCAGATGCATGATTTTTATTACCAGATGAACCATGTGACTGATTCCTATTATGCTGAAAATTAGGCTGCTTCTTTTCAGAATCAAACTCGACCTTTGGCTTCACACATTCCTTAGCAAAGTGACCATATTCTTGACAGTTGTAACACCGAACTTTGCTTTTATCAAAACCCATGCGAGATCGACTATTTGAGCCAATATATTTTCTACCAGTTTTCTTCAAGAAATCTTTAGCTTGACGCATCAACATGGCCATATTCCATTGGATATTCATTTCTTCTAGATCAACATGGTCAATCTGTCTGAAATCTTCTTCTATAACCTCAGGATCATGTATTTTACCTCCAATAAAATTTTCATATGATGCCATGAATGAGGAAAACATAGCAAGATAATCATCAGCAACCTTCTGATTCAAATGAGATCCAGATGAAGTAGAAGCTGTAGTCGCATAAAATCCAGAATGAATCAGAACTCCAGAACATTGATCATTTTAAGAATCTTGAGCATCGCCAGAAAAGAATGCCACTCCAGTACCAGTTTTACCAGTAGATTTGGCAAAATACTGGTCCTGGATATGCTCCAAGTTAGTCTCTTTCTTCTTCATATTCATGTCATGCGACTGAATCTTCCCTAGAACTTCTTCAAGAGACATGGTTTTATACTTAATATTCTCCTTGATTAAAACCGTGTACACATCAAATTTTGATGGTAAAGCCTCCAAGAATTTATCACTGATTTCCTCAGTCTCATACACCACAGAAGCACTTGCCAGTTCACTAAGAAGATGATAGAATCTTGTAGCAAGATCATCCAAGGATTCGTTTTGAAAATGTTTAAAGACCAAGAACTGCTTCTTTAATAGCTCCTTTCTACTCTTCTTCACATCCAAACTTCCTTCTCACCTTTTCTGTAATGCTTCCCACAGTTGTTGAGAAGACTTGAACTATTTGAAACTGTGATATATTTCTTTGGAAGAGACATCGAAATACTAGCCATCGCTTTCTTTTCTCTGTCAAATAATAGCTTCTCTTCAGTAGTTAACGCTGACACCGGCTTTGGAACATCATTCTGTCCCATCCACGAATAAGTCAGATGCGTATAACCTTCCAAAATGGGAATCCACAAACTGGTATCGGTAAAAGATACAAACTGGTCAAACCGATCTTTCCAATTTGAATAATCAGCTAGATTCAACAACTTCGGAGGTTTTTGAGATGTACCGATCTCATTGTCATAATTGAACATATTCGTGACTTGAACCATATTTGCCATTTTTCTTGAAAAATTTTCCAAGTGTTGAACTCCCTTTACCCTTAGGCGAAAATAATAAGTTCGCCTGCTAATACACCCAAGCGAACTTAATGAGAAGCGAACTTAATGAGTTCGCTTAAATCAGAATTCAAAAAATCTGATTAAGTTCGCCTAAAATAAGTTCGCTTAATCCTGTGAGAAGCGAACTTGACAAGTTCGCTTGCTAAGTTTGCCTACACACAAATCAGCAAGTTCGCTTGCAGCAACAGAATCAAGATCAAGAACACTTCAGACCAAATTCGCGAACCAGAGACATACTAAAATCTTCATTAATCACTGATTTGAAGGAATTAATAAAAATTGGACCGTAGGATTGTATAATTTCTCTATTAGAAGCTTTCTATCAGATCAATTTCGTCAAAATCCTCTTCAAAAACACCAAATCAGATCTGAATCAGTCTTGAAAACTCCATGGAAATGAAAAACTCAAAAATGTCAAATTTTATGTCAATTTGCATATAAAATCGTCTAGAATCAACAAGAATCACGAGCAATAGCTCTGATACCACTTGTAGGTCCTCATGGCACTTCTACGGATCGATCTCGTGATAAGACGTGACGTTAACTCAGAGTGCGGAATCCAACGAATCAACGTTTATATGCATAAAAGACAATGTAGACAATCACGTAAATAACATTCTCAATTGTATTCCAAATCACAATGATGTTTACAGACTCAATCAGACTTATCGATAATTCTCTGTTCTATGCTTATCGACTGACTCTGTAAACATACATATATATAGCCGTCTGACCTGATATAAGCGAACTTATTAAGTTCGCCTCTAACAGATTAAGCGAACTTAACAAGTTCGCCTCAAATAGACGTAAGCGAACTTATTAAGTTCGCCTCTGATAGACCAGGCGAACTTAACAAGTTCGCCTCTAGGTAAACTTGAATAAAGACTTAGTGACTTTTTACATAACAAAAACATAAAGACATAAGATCTAACTATTACAAGCTGTTGTCATTACAAACTATGTCCTAACAGACTTTTCGGTAAATGCTGTAGATGCTGCAAATACCATTGCTGAGAATACTGATGTAGCTGTTGATCTTGAAGACTCTTCAACCATGAATGAAGAAATCCATGATCAAAATCAAAGCAATCTTAAGCAAGGGATACAGCTCGAGGTGGTACTAGCACAAAGGGTCAACAAGAAACATCCTCTGGAAAATATTATTCGCCAAGTTCACCAAGGAGTTCTAACAAGAAGCAAATCTCATGAGGCCAATATATGTTTGTTTTCATGTTTTCTATCTCAGGTGGAACCAAAGAAGATAGATGAAGCTCTGGAACACAGCAGTTGGATTGAGGCAATGCAGGAAGAGTTGCTGTAATTCAAGAGACAGGATGTCTGGAAGCTTGTTGATCTTCCACCTGGTCAATCTGTCATTGGCACAAGATGGGTATTCAGGAACAAGCAAGATGAGAGAGGCATAGTAGTCAAGAACAAAGCCAGACTGGTATCTCAAGGCTACACTCAGGAAGAGGGAATTGACTATGATGAAGTCTTTGCTCCTATTGCCAGACTGGAGGCCATCAGAATCTTCCTGGCATATGCTGCATCCAAGAATTTCATGGTCTATCAAATGGATGTCAAGAGTGCCTTTCTGTATGGGAAGATTGGTGAAGAAGTATATGTCAAACAGCCTCCGGGCTTTGTAGATCCTGCACATCCTAACCAAGTGTTCAAACTAGACAAAGCTCTATATGGATTACATCAAGCCCCAAGAGCCTGGTATGAAACTTTGTCTAGATATCTACTAAGAAACAACTTTAGAAGAGGTGCCATTGACCAGACCTTGTTTATCAAAGATGAAAGTTTGAAAGGAAGAAGCTGTGTAAAGATATCATCTTTGGATCAACAAGGAAGAAGCTGTGTAAAGACTTCGAGATCCTGATGCACTCAAAGTTTGAAATGAGCTCAATCGGTGAGCTAAATTTCTTTCTGGGTCTTCAAGTCAAACAAGTCCCAAATGGAATCTTCATCAGCCAATCCAAATATGTCAAGAGCATCCTGGAAAGATTCAAGATAGATGACTGCTCCGCTGCAAGAACCCCTATGCAAGTGCACCATCAGCTGACTCTAGACAAAGATGGTCAAGACACTGATCAACATCAGTACCGTGCAATGATAGGGTCTCTCATGTATCTCACTGCCTCAAGGCCAGATATCATGTTTGTAGTATATCTCTGTGCAAGATTTCAAGAAGCTCCAAAGATTTCACATCTTCAAGCCGTCAAGAGAATTTTTAGATACCTAAAGGGAGCCCCAAGACTTGGGCTATGGTACTCTAAAAATGATAAGTTTAATCTGTATGCATATACTGACAGTTATTATGGGGGATGCAACTTGGACAAAAAGTCCACTTCAGGGGGATGTCAGTTTCTGGGAGGGAGACTAATTTCATGGCAGTGCAAGAAGCAAACATGTGTTTCAACTTCTACAGCAAAAGCAGAATACATTGCAGCTTCAAGTTGATGTGCATAAGTCATCTGGATACAAAATCAAATGTTGGATTATGGGATGACTTTCATGGCAACTCCCATTAACATTGACAACATGAGTGCTATATCAATCACAAACAATCCGGTGTAGCACTCCAAGACAAAGCACATTGACATCAGGTATCATTTCATAAGAGATCAAGCTGAGAAAAAGAGAATTATTTTAACTAAAGTTCATACCAATGAGCAATATGCTGATTTGTTTACAAAACCGTTTGATGAAGCTGGATTTAGATATTTAGTTGAATCTATTGGTATGATAAACTTTGATTAAAATATGTCCCTAAAAATTTTTTTTCTTTGTAAATATGTTTATCTTTTGTTATAAATAAAAGTTACAAGTCAGCAGCATCCATTTTTGCTACTAACAGGTTTAATAACCAGCAGCAAAGATTTTACCACTGACCGCTTTAAGTAATCAGCAGGAACAAGTTTCCTGCGGATAGCTCTAAGGCAGTCAGCAGCAACACCCTTGCTGCGGATCATTGCATCCATCAGAAGCAATAGAGTTTACTGCTGATAGACTTAACTATCCGCTGCAACCAAGCTTGCAGCGGATAGGCTTAACCATCCGCAGTAACCAAGTTTGCTGCTGATGGGTAAAAATAAGTCTAAATTAACTTTTACCCGCTGTAAAAATTCCTTTCAGTCTTTACCATGACTGCTATAGTGTATTACAGTTGTAACGGTAAAAAGGTGAATGAGGTTGTACAAGTCATTTTGCTTTTCCTTCCTCTGCCGTTATAAGAACAAATCAAATTTCTTCACCACCCCTTCACATTCAATTTTGCCCTAACTCCCATCACTTTCTCTCAAGTCCCCACAACATTCAAATCCTTCCATTCCTAACCACCCTTCAAAATCTTCCCCTTTCCCTCCAAACCAACAAAAATGGCAGACATAAACAATCCTGATGATAAGTTCTCCCCATATCACAACCTCACAGCCTACTTAACCAAAGGAAAAAAGTCTAAGGGATTCGATGATATGATCGATTTTCTGTGCCGATCAAAGATTCATTTTGCACTAACAGCCAACCATACCATCTATATTCCTCATATGGAGGATTTTTGGAATACCGTCGTCTACTCTATCGAACAGGGGATTCCCTAAATAAAAGCCAAGGTAGACGGAAAGGACACCATCATCTCTGAAGCTACTCTCCGAAAACATCTTCAGGTTCAAGATGAGGGGGCAGACATCTCATACTCAAAGGAAGAATACATGAGGACCTTTGTATCCATAGGGTACACTGGAAATCAAAATGAGTACATAATAGAGAAGGCACTGATGGGCCCTCCATGGAAGTATCTCTGCCACACTCTTCTATAATGCATATCTCAGAAGAGAAGTGGATGGCATCAAGTGAGCTCTACACTTGCCTTGCTGTTCACGGTATGATTACTTGCCAAGGTTTCAACTTTGCACACCTCATCTTTGAGGGTTTGAGATATAACCTTCAAGAGGGTGCAAAGCAACAATTTTTTATGTACCCCAGATTCTTGCAGGAGGTTTTCAACCAGGAACTAAAAGATCTCTCAAAACCTGCAAGAATCTACATCATGTTGGGTCATAAAAATAATATTTTTCTAAGTATGAGAACTGTTTCCAAAAAGTTCTCAGGGGTTAATGTTCCATTGTTATCTACAATGATGAACATACAAATTACCCAGGGTGACAGTTCAGCAATCCCAGCCGATACTGATCCCACACCCTCCACTACAAATCCTGAACAACAAGCTGCTTCCATTGCTCGAACCCCTGTGCAAACTACTAAGGATACACAGGTACAAAAATCACTTACATCGGATGTTATCATTCAACTGGAACAAAGGGCCCCAGTTGCAACGACATACACTAGAAAAAGGAGCAAGAAGACTCCTTCTCTTCTTGTCTCAAAGGCCCAATCCTAACCTCAAAGCCCTCATCCAGAATCCTAACATTCTGATGAGAATATCAAAAGGGATAGCCAAAATATTACAGAGACCTCCTTGGAAGTTTCTCTATTAGGATCAGGATCACATCCCGGATCCATAGAACAACCTGCTGAGCCATACCTTCATTTCTCTTCTCTGAACTTAAGTGCAGAGGCACCTAGTCAAGATGATATGCCTTCTCCAACTACCACTATCTCAGAGGTATTGATTGACTTGGCTGCTAATTCACCTAACCCAAGTGCATCACCCAAGAAGGTTCACTCTAGTGGTACTGACAGAGTGAATGTGGAAAGGGCTATCACTACTCCTGGTACATCAACTGCCCAGGAGGACAGTGACAACATCACTAAGACCCTAACCACGACAACTCACAGTGAGGATGTTTCCTTTGAAACACTCTTCACTGAGAGGAATCCTAGGTGCCAAGAAAACCAGGGTGATGGGGATGCAGAGGCTAGGCCTAAGGCCCCATCTAGCTACAAGGATTCCACAACTGTGGATGAGGACATACTGAAACTTCATAATATGGAATTAACGGCCAGGGTATCTATGCTAGAGGCTGAAGTGTCCAAACTACAGCACCGAGTCTCTATGCATGAAGCCCATCAATGCCCAACTGTGCCTACTCCCTCCCTTGTATCAGTGGGCACTCAAACAGATAACACTCTATGCACTGATGCAACCAAAAAGGGGGAGGTAGTTACCAAGGAAGATGATGCGGACAACCTAGAAGAATGGATAAAAGAGCAGACTGTGTTTCAAAGTTTTCTATACAAACCTGCTTTTGTTCAAATCCATGACATGCCAGACTCGGTAGATGAAGAGGAAGATATCACTGAGGATTGGAAGTTAGTTGTCCGAGCTGTTGATGAGGTGTTGCAAGATGAAACTCTCCATGAAAACACACCTCCATCATTCAGCATACTTCCTGAAGCTGCAAACATAATAAGTCAAACATCTACTCCCCAATTCTCACTAACTTCAAACAAGCTAGAATTTGACTCCATTCTAGCTTGGGGGTATGATGGCATAGCTGAGAGATTCTAGATTGGATGGGAGTTTAGTAGAGTAGAAGAGCTAAACTGGAACACTCTTGCGCACTTAACAAGTACGCAAGAAGTAATTCATGCGTACCTGTTAAGTACGCAAGAACAAATCCCTGCGTACTTGGTAAGTACGCAGGAGTAACACTTGTGAAATTTTTCTAAGTCTGAAATTCAGTTCAGTGTGTAACTACTATACTTGGTCATGTGTATTCATTTCCAATGAATCTTCTTGTTCTTATTATGTTTATTGTGTGTTTTTGTAGTGATGGCTCGTGTATTTACCAGTGAGTTCAATCTCCTTGCACATACAGAACCAGAATGGAAGGGTGCTGCACTACAATACCGAGAGATAGTTGATTTCTTGAATCGTTCAAAGATCAGCTATGCTATATCAGCAGATCCAATAGTCTCAAGACCGTACCTGGAGCAGTTCTAGGATATAGCGGATCATGACTGCACGGTAACCCCTAATGTCATTCGGGCTACTGTGGCGGGTCATGACGTTGCTTTTTCTGATGACACAATTCGAAGGGTCTTACAATTCAGGGATCTCGCCACCGACCCAACTGCCTATCCTGATTACTTTGTGGATGGTTGTTGGAGGCAGCGTATGGGATACGTTGGTGTACGAGATTACTCTTCCTACAAGAAGATGTGGGTGCTCGATCAGTGGAAGTACTTTGCCCACGTGATGATCATGTGCATCTCTTCCATGAAGGCGGGGAAGGATGCTATGGGACATGATCTTGCAGCAGCCATGGTTGGCCTATCTCTCAACAAGGGTTATAACTTCTCACGATACATCTTTAAAGCCTTGAATGATCAGATCAATACAGCTGAGAGGTTTAGATTCCTGTTATACCCAAGATTTGTGCAACTACTGATCAATGATGCGTTGCCAAATCTGCCTGCTATTGGGGAGAGACTGCAAGTAAAACGGGAGGACAAGAGAGTGTTTGCCCAATTCCTAAAGCCAGGCAATGTAGAACCGACCCCTGAGCACACCGCACTCTTTGGCCACCTGATTAATGAAGCGTATGTGCCACCAGCTGATTGGAGATGGTTTAGTCATGATTCTGAGCCAGAACTCAGTGAACATTCTAATGAGAAACAAGAAGATGAGGACGTTGATAGTGAGGATGAATTCTCTGAAGGAGGAGACGACGAAGCGGGTAATGATGGTGCTAAAGGATCCGAATCGGAAGATACAGAGTCTGATTCATCTGATTCTGATGATGCACCATCACAGGTACACCCGAGAAGATTGACAAAGGTGGCCCTTCCTGAGTCATCTTCTAAGAGAAAGCGACAATCGACGAGCAGTGAATACGAGCCAGATTCTGACTCTGACGCTGCTATACAAAGACGAAAATGTGAAAGTATCAACAAACAACGGGGGGATAGGTAACAACAAGCTATTCCTCATGAGGTAGAGGATAGTGCTCATAGGCAAGTACAAGTATCGGCTGCGAGTACTGATTCAGCTTCTACCCCACCTTCACAACGGCTGTACCGGCGACATCGGAGGAGGCAACAGGTAACACCTGATGTGGCAGTCACTGATATCACAAAGGAGGTTCCTGTGATAGTGACCCTCCCTGTACCATCTGTCCAAATGGTGATGACTACTCTGATTCTTACCGAGTCAGTCACCATCACTCCCTCCATCACTCCTACAACCACCATCCCATCCACCATCCCTACTACCACCATTGAACATATCAGTCAACCCTACAACTTTGGAGACTTTTCTCAGGGTTTTGACTTTGATATGCTCTTCTCCTCTCCCCTCCATAATGCTGAAGCCTTGATGTCCAGGAATCCTGATCCAAATGATGCAAGGATAGCTACTTTGGAAACCCAAGTGGCTGGGCTACTAAAAACTGTTCGGAAATCAAAGGAAGAATCTGAGGCTCAACAGGCATAGATAAATTCGTTGGTGGACGAAGTTACCATTTTAAGAAGCCAGAGAACTGAGACGGAAGAGAGACTAGCAAATGTGATGGCCCAGAACGAACTACTGATCAAAACAAACAATATGATTCTGGGACACAGGTCGTCTCTAGAGCTTCGGTTTGACATGGAGCGAAAAGAACATGACATGATGGTCAAGTCAGTAACTGACCTGACCAACAAGCTTACTGCTCAGGGGGAGAAAGAAAAAGAGAAGGAGAAGGCATCTAAACCTACCGGTGATGAGCCTTGTCATCCGGTTGATCTGACAAAGGTTGATGAAAAAGACAAGGATCCTGAAGTCGGTCCTAGTAGAAGTGAGCATCAAGCTTTGGCGATAGTGCCCATTTCTGCTGTTCCAATGGCCGAGGGGGAGTCGACTAATCAGGAAGGTGGTGATACTTTCGGTGGTGATAAAGGAAAGTCAGTGGCTGATGTTCTGAAAGATCTATCTGACGATGCGATTTTATTCTTAGAGCCTGACTAATCCAAAGAAGCACAGATCGAGGCTCTCTACAATCTTGAAGAAGGAGAGATCGACTCTGGTGATGATTGAGATGAAGATGATGATGTTGTAGTTATCGAAGTTCCCAAGGGAAACGGGGAAGGAGAGTATGAGTTTGAAGATGGAGAGATCTTCGAAGTTCCATCCTTTGAATCTCAGCTCGACACAGGTTCAGTCGAGACTGCTAGTAATGTTGAAGCATCGACTAAAGCCTCCCCTGCCGACCCTACACCTGTGGATCCAGAGGCACAGAAAAACAAAGATATGCCTACTAGTTCATCAAAGGATCATGCTCCTGTCTGGCAAAAGACTTCTATCATAGACAAACACAGAGCAACAGGAATGATCTTAGCTGTGAGGTTCGAGGAGGATAAGCAGTTGTTTGCAATCAAGCGATCTAGGGGGGTTTAATACTTGAAACTAACCAGCGAAGCTTTCAACTCCTTACCTAGATACGACCTCGTGAACCTCGCAAACCGAGAGCTGCTGGGTCACTCATATCACGCAGTAGCGATGGGTTTGTGGCAGGTTCTACAACGTGAAGTAAGATCTGGGAAATTTGATATGTTTAAGCCTCAAGTGCCCAAGCGAGTCAAGGATAAGAACGCTAGACATCCTTTGACTAACAGAAGCATAAAGAAACTGGTATACAAGCCAGTACTGTGTGAAACCAAGATTCCCCTGAGCAAGTTATCTCAGTATATCCTCGGTAACATATGGTACTGGTACGTAGATCCTAAAACGGGCAAGGCAGTGGTGATAGGAAAGGTGTGGTCCGATAGTGGAAGCTTAGTGCCAAGGGAACTGATCAGAGTATTTGATGAAGTCTGCTTCATAAACTTCTCTGTGAAAGATCTGGAGGCACTAGCTGACAGGTACTGCATGCATACGGACGAATAGACAAAGTTCCTTGCTTCTAAATACGACAGGGTGATCAAGTTTTGCCTTGAATACAAGAAGAAGATGGAAGCTAAAGATGCAGATCTGTGAAGACCGAATACGATCCAGAGCTGTTGTCAAGGGGGAGTTTGTTGAAGCACTTTTGTGTGACAAACACTCTGGATAGAGTCATAGGTTATGTACTTTCTTTGTATGTATTTGTCTTTGTTTGTAAGCGTTTGTATGTATTAGTTATCAAGTTGTATTTACTAATGCATGTTGATTGTTGCTTAATTCTCTAAGTTTTTGCACACTTAGTATGTGCGCTGGAATTAGTTCCTGCGTACTTAACAAGTACGCAAGAATACTATGCGTACTTGCTAAGTACGCATGGGCAATTTTCCCTACGCACTTGCTAAGTGCACAGAGATCAGGTTTTGTAAAAATAGAATAGGTTGACAGAATGTAAGTACGCAGACATTTGTACTCAGTATTTTCTCTCTGTAACCGATCGAGTTTATAATAGAAGGAACTTTAAAGTGATTTCTTTGTCAGTTTACTTTGTGTTGTTTGATTCTCCACCTAGTCACGGGTATTCCGCACCTGGTTCGACTAGTCACGCACCCACACGTAACGATCTGAGACACCCAGGGACCTACAAATGTAAAAAGCAGACTACTGTCTCAATTTCAACAAGTGAAGCAGAATACATTGCTGCAACAAGTTGTTGTTCACAAATTTTGTAGATTCAGCAACAATTAAGAGAATGTGGTTTGAATTAGTTTTGAACAAAAATTACACAAGATATTCAAGTGATCAAATTAGGATGTGAGGTAGTGTCCTTGTATGATTTCTGCGATGAATAAAGTGTATAAAATAGTAAAATGACACGAGTGTTTACGAGGAAAGCCCTTAATCCTTCAGGATCTCCGACATAAAACCTCGGGAGCCGACTAAACATCAAGCTACCTTGTTATCTTTTATAAAAAACTTGAATAAGAGTACAATATGAGCAGTAAGAAATCGAATGCTAAGTGTTACAGATGATTGCAAGTGTGTGAATGTGTTTTCTAATCGATCTTGCTGCTAATTAAATACAAAGATGAACCTAACTAACTATCCGAGAATCCCGAAGCTTTTCTTGGTCTTCAAATATGACCGTTATA
Source organism: Smallanthus sonchifolius (assembly GCA_023525975.1). Classification (NCBI taxonomy): domain Eukaryota; kingdom Viridiplantae; phylum Streptophyta; class Magnoliopsida; order Asterales; family Asteraceae; genus Smallanthus; species Smallanthus sonchifolius. The sequence goes on from CM042033.1 coordinate 21,574,198, forward strand.
GACTCTTTCCCACATCTTTCACATGTTTTTCCCAACTCCCTGACTGATTCTTCAGGGATGAGGTTTCCCCACACGTTTTACCTGCGAATAAATCAAGATAGGGGAACAAATAACAGTTTACATTTATCATACCAAAATCATCAGGGATCCCGAATTCCGGATCATACTATATTAGGGATCCTGGATTCTGGATCATATATATGACCCCTAACAATTGTCCCCAAAATTTAACAGTTGTTATCACCATTTACAACTGTTAAATTTTTAAATTGCCGCTGCTGAGAAAACCTTTGGTCTTAAGTCACCATCAAGAGCGAATCTTAGGATCCTTGGGGATCTCCCCATTCTACAAAACAAGATTCTAAATGATATACTTGAGTTATTAACTTAGGACATGCCAACGTAATGGGTATACCCGTAGTGACATGTAAATGCCAATAACCTTTGGTTAACATGTCAATGTTAAACTGCTTGGGTCATGCCCGGCTGTATAACATGTCCGTGTTACTCCATTGAAAATATTCATAAGGTCTAACACATAGCCAATAATAGTGAAATTGTCAGCTGCTCATCATAGACTGGTCCCACTATCTTAAACTATACTTAGATATCGTGCGCACCTGGCGGGGTGTAGAAACTCAATTGACTTAGGATGGTGAAAACCGTTCAAACCTTAGAAGGGTTATGTAACACCTTTAACTTAGAGAAATGGCCAATCTTAAATTTCCTGCTCAGGATCCTCCAGGATTCCATCTGCAAAAAACCTCATATCTTTGTGAAGGTGGGTATTAGCAAGGCTAACACCCCTCCGACGCTCAAGTCAGTACTTTGATAAAACAAAAGATAATAACTTAAACAAAAATAAACAGGGATAGAAGACATACCAGTCTTAGTTAGAATTTAAATTCTAACTTACATGATCCTATGCCAGGGCTCCGCTTAGCATCCTAAGGTGGGGATGCCGCTCATTTTGGGGTAGTATCAGAATTCTGATTCTTTTCTTTCTTTCTGCCCAATAGTTCCTTCAAGTGGCCCTTGCTAAGGAGATAACTTATCTCCTTTCTAAGGGCAATGCAATCCTCAATCATATACCCAAAATCCTCATGATAGGCACACCATTTGGATCTGTCCTTCCATCCGGATCCTTTGTCAGTTTTTCTAGGCCATCTGGCTTTGTCCCCAAGATCCTGCATATCATACATGAGTCCTGAAATATCGACAGAAGAGCAATAATCGGCTAGTTTAGAATAATTTTATTCTTCCTTATCATCCTCTCCAACGTTGTCCCTATGATCGTCAGATCTCGAATAAGGCTTTGATATATGGGGTTTGAAAGATGATGATTCAGATTTCCTGTTTGGAAGATCATAGCTGGAAGGTGCATTAATCCTTTTCTGGATCTTCTTGTCATCTTCGAGCCTTATGAACCTCAGAGACCTATTCCTGACTTCGTCTAAGTTCTTGCAAGGGTTCATTACAAGATCCTCATAGAACAAGGAGTCCTTTTGCAATTCCATTTTGAAGGCTTGAACTGCTGTGGCAATGTCAATATTCAGGATATCCAAGGATTCTCGGCCAAATTTGCTCATATAATCCCTGAGGGATTTTTCAGCATTTTGGGTTACTCTGTACAAATCACTAGTTAGTCTTTCAAAGGTTCCGCTGCAAGAAAACTGATTATTAAATAAATTAACTAAGGGGGTGTTTGGGATTACTTTTCAAACTACTTATTAACTTATTACCTTTTCCAAAAAGGTAATAAGTTAAAAGTTCGTTTGGATAAATGGGGAAAAAGTCAATTTTATAAAGGATGAAAAGTTGTTTTTCAAAAGTAGAAAATTCTTACTTTTCCAAGAAGTCATAAGTAGAAGTTAATAAGTAATCCCAAACACCCCCTAAATGAGAAAATGAAGATATTGAATAAGGTGGAACATTTAATAGCCATTTCAAGGCTGATCCTGTAAGGGTGGAGCCGAAACCCTTGCACAAGCAAGCTTCTTTTAAGTCCAAGGGAATGGGATTAATTTCCATTCTCTCCCAGTATTGCGCGACGTGCTCCTCAGGATCTGTAGTTCCATCATACAACTTCATGTTAGGAGTCTGGAAGCGTTTAGGGATCTCCGCATCACATATCGGAGGAGCAAATCTTGAGATCATGTGACTGGTAGCGGACATCTCCGGTATTGGTTGGACTATACCCGGTACACTAGAGATCATCTCCCTTAGTTTCTTTAGTTCCTTCGCCATGAGTGGACTAATCCATGTATCCTGTAAAAGTTCGTTAGTATCTAAAAATTGATTGAAAGTGTTACCGAGGTCGGGATCCTGCGACGAGTATCTTGGGATAATCCTGATATTTCGGTCGGTAGTGACTCTGACAGCCGAAGTTGGACCAACAATAGTGGTTTCAGTCTGCATGGGAAGGAAGTCTCCCTTATGGATTCCTGAGAATCCCGAATAATTAAAATCCAGGATCCTTGATTGCAGAGGAGTTGTCACTTCCACTGGTTTCTTCGATTCTTTGACCTTTTCCAGCTCTCTGAACAACATCAGGTTAGTCTTTTTTTACTGTTCCATCTGCTGCTTCACTTCTGAGAACATATTGAGGATGTCATTGTTTGAAACAAGCACATATCCCCCAGCAGTTATCCCAGATCTTGAAAAACCCACAGAAGTTGTTTTCTTAGTCCGCTTATCATTCTTTTTCTGGAATGACGGAGGAGGAGGAAGATGGTTTTTCAACCCATAACTTGAATATGGAGTTGAAACAGAAACCATTTTGGATTGGGATGACATTTTTGAAATTAGTTTGGAAAAATAGTGATTGAACAGAAATTTTAGCAAATATTTTAAGATAAAAAGCACCACTGGCCCCACGGTGGGTGCCAAACTGTTTTGACCAAAATTACACAAGATAATTAAGTGATCAAATTAGGATGTGAGGCAGTGTGCTTGTATGATTTCTGCGATGAATAAAGTGTATAAAACAGTAAAATGACACAAGTGTTTACGAGAAAAGCCCTTAATCCTTCAGGATCTCCGACATAAAACCTCGGGAGCCGACTAAACGTCGAGCTGCCTTGTTATCTTTTATAAAAAACTTGAATAAGAGTACAATATGAGCAGTAAGAAATCGAATGCTAAGTGTTACAGATGATTGCAAGTGTGTGAATGTGTTTTCTAATCGATCTTACTGCTGATTAAATACAAAGATGAACCTAACTAACTATCCGATAATCCCGGAGCTTTTCTTGGTCTTCAAATATGACCGTTGTAGACTCTTTCCCGCATCTTTCACACGTTTTTCCCAACTCCCTGGCCGATTCTTCAGGGATGAGGTTGACCCCACACGTTTTACCTGTGAATAAATCAAGATAGGGGAACAAATAACCGTTAACATTCAGGATACCGAAATCATCAGGGATCCCGGATTCCGGATCATACTATATTCGAGATCCTGGATTCTGGATCATAAAATTGACCCCTATCAGAATTTCACTAGCACCCCCATGTTCATTGATAATAATGCCACGATGTCTATAACAAATAATCCAGTTAAGCACAATAAAACAAAGCACATTGAAATCAGATATCATTTTATTCGTGATTGTGTAGATAAAAAGTTGATTGAGCTAGTGAAAGTTCATACTGATGATAATCTTGCAGATTTGTTCACCAAGGCATTTGATCGTACAAGGTTTGAATTTCCGATAAAGATGATTGGTATGATCAATCCCGAATGATTTTTTTGCTCAAAATAATTCTCATGGAGGTTTATTTTTTATTTTTTTTTACTGTCTTTATTTCTGAATTTCAATTTACTGTCAAAAAGCTTGTTATTTATAAAAATCCCAAACAAATTGAAAAATCTTAAAATTGACATCATTTGAGAATGAGAAGAAATGATAGTACATCAGTAGATATTCATTCACATTGACCTTAGATTGACTGGTTGGTACTTTATGTTTATTCAATATATCTGAATTATATATGTTTTGATCTAAACTTCAGAGACTGCACAAATAGGAGATGATAGTGTTGTGTATGCATATAATTTAGCTTGTCAAAGGTCTAAAAGCGTCTTTGAACCATTAGTAGTGTGAAAACATAATTGCATATGTTACAATTGTGTTTGAACCCATTTTATGCTCGGGTGTGTGTGTTAAAATATCATTATCAGATATAGAATATGAGGCTTAAAGTGGTTCATGAGACCAGTATCGAACTATATTGATTAGCAAAATTTTTCAGTTCACTTCACTGCCCCATGCCCCGAAAAACATGCAATGTGATGTTGAACTAAGATATGTTTCTGACAACATGTGTTGGAATATATACTCGCCCTTGGATCATATTGATACATCATCTTTACAGATTCCATTGAATTCATAATCCAGATAATAGTTGGATCCACGTATCTGAATCTTATGATTCCACATATATAAGCCAATACATTGAATCATTCTGATTCATTATATCCTTCGGGATCTGTTTCTTTTTCTGTGCTAATTGAGATAGTTTCATCCTAGAGACTGATCTTATCTTTGCATAAGTCTCATATGTCTTGAAGATAGTGCAATTTACTTTCTGTTGGCATACTAGTGGGGTACACGTTGTATTTCATACTTAATTGGTACCTTAACTCACAAGAAAGTGGAAATGAGATGCTTTTAGTTTCAACTCTTATAATATTGACAATTTAAATTTGTGTGTCATAGCCTGATCCTGTTTTCTTTGAATGTTTATCGCGTATCATTACAGGAAATATAAGATAGAGTTTGATAATCTTGAAAGAATGGCATAGGATACCAAATTATCTTGATATACGGATTGTTTATCCAAGATGTGTGATTGATATATCATATATACTGATATGATCTTCTTGCTCATGGTGTTCAACAAAAATATGTTTTTTAGTGCTTTACAGTTTATTTCATTTCAGTTTGTACAGAGAAAAACAAAAAATATGTGTTTTCAAGTTTGTATAGATAAAATCCAAAAAGAATTTTTTTTTGTCTGCTTCCGTGAGAATTCCATTTTTTTTTAAAGTTTGGGATTGGATTAGATAACAGGTTCCTGGTTATTAACAAGAAACTTTGAGGAAGGGAAGTGTGAAAAAGTTGAAAGTTACAAAGTTCAAATTTTCTCTAAGTGTGGAGAAGAAGCGAACTTGTTATGTTCGCATGTTAAGCGAACTTAATAAGTTTTCCTGGTAAGAGAACTTAAGGTCTATAGCTTATATCGTTTGGTTGAAGCAAACTTGTTCATATTCTCAGAAAACTTAGTTGAAGCGAACTTATTCAGTTTTTTAGCGAACTTGTTCTAGGTTTAACAGAGTGTTTGGATCTGAGTTGTGGTTCTCATTTTCTGATTATTCAAGGATTTGCGCATCAAACAAAGGTAGAATCACGATCTATTATCCATTGAATTATTCAAATCAAGCAGGTTTACGATCTAGGTTAAGGTTTATGTCGCCTCAACTGTTTTTAAGTCTATACTCTGGTTTAAGCTTGAAATTGAAGTTTGCTAAAGGTTCATTGAGTTGTTTCGATCATGTGGTGTTCGATTTTAACATCAGATTTCATCGTTATGAAGATTTTTTATTTCTGTTGGTTTTTTTTCTAATCTTGGAGTGAACTTGCTCAGGCGAATTTCGCCTCTTGCAACTCTAAGCGAACTTAATAAGTTCACCTCAGGGGACAGAAGTAATTTTAACTTAGCTTTTTTTGTATTTTTTTTTGTTTGTTTTTCATTTTTTTGTTTGTATTGTGTTTTAACATGTTTTGTGTGTGATTTTGCTATGTCATTTTTACAGATGGATCGTCGAGTTGAATATAAACATAACCAAGTGGCGTTGGTGGATCCAAACTTATCTGAAGCTGTGAATTACCGAGATATCATTAATTTTCTTAATAGATCAAGGATAAGTGTTGTTGTTTCAGCAAATCCCTACATCACCTTGAATTACATTCAACAGTTCTGGGATACTGCAAAACATGACTGTACTGTGGATCCGAATGTTATTAGAGCTACTGTCAACAACACGGAAGTAGCAATATCTGTTGATACTATTCGTCAAGCTCTACATCTTGGAGGAAAGGATGAAGAATCTTTGGGTTTACCTTCTACATTGATTATGGGTTGTTTTCAAAGGATGGGTTATAGTGGAAGAGCGAATGATGCTCAAGAAAGGAAGGGTGGTCTAGTAGGACAATAGAGATACTTTAAGCACATCATTATTCAATGTCTATCTCCTAGGAAAGCTGGAACTGATGGTTTGAAGACCTCACTAAAATCAGCAATGGTGGCTCTTACTTTGAACAGGGGGTTCAATTTTGCTCATTATTTTTATAAGGAGATAGTTGCACAGATTACTCCACCTGCTGGTCAAGGGTTTATTTTGTACCCTAGGTTTCTTCAAATAATTCTGAATCATCTTATACCTAATTTGCCTCAGTTACCACAACATCTTACTCTCACTCCAATGACCAAAAGGATTTTCACTGATTGTAACAACATCAAGCAACAAAATCCAGCTTTGATTCCTGTTCCAACTCCTTTATTTGGGCATATTATTAATCCTGCTTATGTTGCTCCTCCAAATGATAATTGGATACATCCAGAAGAGGTTCAACAACAACAACAACAACAACCGCAAGTTCAACAGCAACCTCAACCACAACAAGTTGCACCTGAAGTACAACCAGAACAAGTTAATGTACAAGTTCATGATGCTGCTCAAGATAATGTGATAGAACCTAATTTAGAGGTTCATGAGGAGGTTCATGTTGATATACCGGAGGTTCATAATGTTGAAAATGAGAATGTTGTTAATGAGGAACAAGTTCATTCACCACAAGAAAATCAAGAAGGTCAAGTTAATGATACTACCACAAGCTCATCTGGAAAAACAAATGATGCTGAATCTGAAGCTACACAGGATTTTGGTCCAGATCATTATGATAAACTTGCTAGTATACCAGTGGCAAATGCTGGTAAACGACTAAAGTCTGTTGCTACTAAACCAAGACGTAAATCTGTTCGGGGTCTTCCTCCTCGAACAGCACTTGGCAAAAGATCGTAAAGAGATGAATCTTCTTCTGATTCTGATTATGTTCTTACTCCAAAGTCACAGAAGCTTTTGTCTGCTTCCATGACTGCGGCTGCAAATACTCGAGTAGCTGATGACTTGGATTTTGTGGATTCTTTGATTATATCTCCACATCCGTCTCAGTCTACTTCACCCCAAGGTACTCCTACTCCAGTTCCTCCACAAACTTCTTCACAAGTTGGTCCGTCTAGTTCCTCGAAGGATGCTAAGATTGCTGCTCTACAAGGTAAAGTCTCTTGCCTAGAAGCTCAAGTTATGGGTCTTCAAGTCAAGTTGATGCATTAAGGGCTAATGATTTTCAGAGAGAACAAACTCTTCAATCTCAAAGCAAGCAGATTTCTGAGATGCAGATTCTTGTATCGCAATTGATAGAGCGTATTGACGCTCAGGGGTAGATGCCGGTAGTGATTAAAGATGCTTGTCATACAAAGGCAGTTCAAAAAAATGACAATGAAGATAATGATCCCAATGGAAACAAGGGAGATCGTCAATACACTGATGTTGCTCCAATATCTCAGTTTCAGGGGGAGTCTATTTCAAATCAGGTTGAAGCTTCTGGTGATAAAGTTACAGGAGAGAATGAGGAGGTTTTGCTTCTAGAATTATTTAAAGATGATTCTGATTTGGATGAAGCTGAAAAGATAGATTGCTTAGATGGTATAGATGAGTTGTTTGACGACTTAGAAGATGAAGAAATTGACTCAGAGATGGAAGAAGGAGAGATAGTAGAACTGGAAATTACCAAAGATACAACAAGTTTGATGTATGAAGGGTGTGATGGTCTAAATGTGCCTTTTGATTTCATCCTAGATGATGTTATTCCTGAAGTAACTTATGATGGAATGGCTGACTCTGCGGACTCTACTGAAGATGTCACAATGCCTGATTCTAACTCAGATAATGTTCAGTCAAAGACTACCGAAGAACCTGTGATGTATAAGGATACAGGTATGATGAAAGAAAAATGGTTAGAAATGGTAAAAAGCTTAAAGAAAGTGTTACCCAAGTCACCATCACCACCTGCTCTGAAAGAAAAAGTATGTGAATAAAGAAAGGTGTGTTGGTAGAATTATCAGTTGGTTCTTTGATGAAGAAATCAATCTTTTTGCCTTAAAGAGACCTGATGGTGTTCAATATCTGAAACCAAGACTTAGGTATTTTAATACTTTGCCTAGATGTGAGCTGAATGGTTTGGTAACTAAATCTGTAATCAACAATTCAAAGAATGGTATTGCTGAGGCTATAGCAAGGTTGGTTAGATTGGTAAGTAGTTTAGGGAAATATGATAAGCTGAAACCACAGAAGGGCAAGAGAGTAAAGACTACTTATTCTAAAACTAGTAAGGTGATTTGGAGTTACAAGTTTAAACCTGTCAAAGTTGTAAAGAAGTTACCTTTGAAGAAAATTCCACAAGGTTGTCTGGGAAATATGAAATGGTGGTATGTAGATGTGAACACTGGAGAGGCTAAGATTGAAGATCAATACAATGAGATTATAGCTTGTTTCTATGATGCTATGAATCTTATTAACTTTTCAAAGAAAGACCAGCACATGTTAAAGAGAAAGGAGATTATGTTTACTAGTGAATGACGTAAGCAGGATTTACAGTATAAGAGAGTATTGGAGATTTGCATCAGACATGGAGTGTGTGCAGGGAGTAAACTACCAGATAAATGGAAGAGTTCAACATGAAGACAAATGATCAAGGTATTGTCAAGGGTGAGTCTGTTAGGACATAGATGTGTGACAATATGCCTTGTAATAGATTAGATCTTCTATGTCTTTATGTTTTGTAAGTTTTAGTTAATTTTTGTTATAGGCGAACTTAACAAGTTCGCCTAGGCCTAGTTTAGGAGAACTTGTTAAGTTCGCCTGCATGGTTGTGTGAGTCTATAAATAGGAGTTTACATGTTAGTTTCAATAGCTTTGCAATTTGTGTTCAAGTGCTGTAAACTCAGAGTTTGGTGGAAATCAAAGAGGATATTATTTACATCTTGTGTTGATTCTAGTCTTTGTGAATGTCTTGTTTACATGGTTATGCGTACGTTGGATTCCTCACTCCGTATGCTTGATACACGTCATGTCTCGAGTTAGATCCATAGAAGACCCGTTTGGACCTACACAATGCACCTTCAAGCACTTCAATTCGTGTAATCCCCTCAAGTTCTACACCGAAGGAGCCACGGGACTCCTACAATGGTTTGAAAGTACTTAGGGCACCTTCCTTAATAGTGACTGTCCTGAAAACCTCCGTGTTCATCATGCCACCAGCGTCTTCCAGAAATGGGCACTCACATGGTGGAATGGTGAGAAAAGGACTAGAGGTATGGATGTGGCGATGGCCTTACCATGGGATGAGTTGAAAAGGCTCATGACTGAGGAGTTTTGTCTTCTAAATGAGATAAAGAAGCTAGAGGCCGAGTTTTGGGATCTTGCCCAAGATAGTGGTGAAAGTTTGGCCTACACAACTCGTTTTCATGAGTTGAGCTTGCTTGTGCCACACATGGTCACACCGTTGTCCCGGTGTATTGAAAAGTACATTGGTGGGTTGCCTAGACAGATTCAGGACACTGTTCTAGGAAGAAATCCTGCTACTCTGGAAGATTTTATCCGCCTGTCTGCTACATTAACCGACAATCATGTGAAGGCGGGAACGTTGACAAGAAAGGGCATAAAGAAAACTTCTGATACAGCAACCCCCTTTGCACCCACCAAGGAGGTCAAGTTTGAACCCTACCACAACAACAAAAAGAGGAAAGCCAAGAATTATGATGTGGTCACTCCTGCTGCCCCGGTCAATCAAGTTGCACCTGTGGCTCAAAACATGGTTAAGAAGCAGTATGTGGGAAACAATCCCTTGTGTAGCACATGTAACTATCATCACTACCCGACCATCCATGCCGTTTATGTGCTAGTTGTGGGAGGTATGGCCACACGGCCATTGTGTGTCGATCTAAACCACCTGCCACTCTATCCAATCAAGGGAATAGAGCCAACCAAGTGATTCCAGCTATTGCTAATGGGCATGCTTTCTTCGAATGTGGTAACCCAAACCACTTCTGAGACCGATGTCCAAGGCTAGTCAATGCCAATAAAGGTGGAGCTCATGGGCGTGCTTTCAACATCAACCCAACGAATCCCAGACCAAAAATGACGTGGTTAACGGTACGTTTCTTGTCAATAATCAATATGCATCTATACTATTCGATACCGGAGCTGATAGGAGTTTTGTGTCATTAAAATTTGAACCTTTACTTGCAAAAACACGGTCTAAACTAGAGAAAACATTCGCCGTTGAAGTAGCGGATGGTAACTCCATCACAATCGACTCCATTATCTGTGATTGCTCCCTAGAACTCAATGAACACACGTTTCCAGTCAACCTTGTACCGATGCCATTAGGGAGTTTCGATATCATCATAGGCATGGATTGGTTGTCAAATCACCATGCTGAAGTCATCTGTTTTGAGAAATGTATCCGAATACCTCTTCCGTCGAGCGACACGTTGAGAGTCTTTGGTGAAAAGCCTTGTAAAGGACTCAAGCTTATGTCGTGCACCACCGCCCAAAAGTACTTACGTAAGAAGTACGTGGCTTTTCTAGCCCATGTTGTTCAAAAGGACGATAAGGAGAGGAGCATACAAGATATCCCCATCATTCGGGATTTTCCCGAGGTCTTTCCCGATGACTTGTTCGGTCTTCCGCTCGTCCGGCAAGTGACATTTCGCATTAATCTTGCACCCGGAGCTAACCCCGTGGCTAAAGCACCATACAGGCTCGCACCTTCTGAAATGCAAGAACTTGCAAGCCAACTTCAAGAACTCTCCAACAAAGGTTTCATTCGTCCAAGTCATTCAACGTGGGGTGCACCCGTCTTATTCGTCAAGAAGATGGATGGATCATTCCGCATGTGTATTGACTACCAAGAACTCAACAAGCTTACAATAAAAAACTGTTACCCATTGCCTAGGATTGATGATCTCTTTGATCAACTCCAAGGTTCTACCTGCTTCTCGAAGATTGATCTTCGATCCGGTTATCACCAACTCCGTGTGCAAGAGGAAGATATTCAAAAGACTGCTTTCCGAACAAGATACGAGCACTACGAGTTCATGGTTATACCTTTTGGGCTAACCAATGCACCCGTTGTTTTCATGGACCTCATGAACCGCGTGTGCAAACCGTATCTTGATAAATTCATGATCGTCTTCATTGAAGACATTTTGATCTATTCCAAGACTAAGAAAGATCATGAACAGCATCTTAGGTTGATTTTGGACCTCTTAAAGAAAGAACAATTATACATCAAGTTCTCCAAATGTGAATTTTGGCTAAAAGAAGTTCAATTCTTGGGCCACATTGTCAACGAAAAGGGAATTCATGTTGACCCTGCTAAGATCGAAGCTGTTAAGAATTGGAGTGCTCCTAAAACCCCCCACTGAAGTTGGTTCATTCCTTGGACAAGCAGTTTATTACCGCCGGTTCATTTCAAATTTCTCCAAGATTGTCGTCCCCCTCAATTCTTTGACACATAAGGGTAAACCTTATGAATGGGGACCAAAACAAAAAGAAGCCTTCCAGACACTCAAACAAAAGTTGTGCAATGCTCCCATTCTAACTCTCTCCGATGAGAATGATGATCTAGTTGTTTACTTTGATGCTTCAAACCAAGGTATTTGTTGTGTTCTTATGCAACGAGGCAAGGTGATCGCTTATGCATCAAGGCAACTCAAGATCCATGAGAAGAACTATACGACGCACAATCTCGAGTTGGGTACGGTCGTATTCGCATTAAAGAGTTGGAGACATTATCTGTATGGCATGAAGTGTGTGGTGTTCACCGACCACAAGAGTCTCCAACACAACTTCAACCAGAAAGAACTTAACATGAGGCAACAACGTTAGGTTGAACTCCTCAACGACTATGACTGCGATATTCGTTACCATCTCGGCAAGGCGAATGTTGTAGCTGATGCTTTGAGTCGTAAGGATCACGTCATACTTCATTGTGTCAGAATTCAAATCGACATTCAAAACCGTATCCTAGAAGCTCAACACGTCTCAGTCACTGAGGGTAACATGTATGATGAAATGTCGTGTGGTGTTGAACTTCAGCTTGAATCCAAACCCAATGGCTTGCTCTATTACTTAAATCGTGTTTGGGTTCCCGATTGTGATGATCTCCGTGCATTTCTTATGAACGAGGCACACAAGACTCGTTATTCTATTCATCCCGGTGCGGATAAAATGTATCAAAATCTTCGCCAACAATATTGGTGGCCCGGTATGAAGAAAGACATTGCCCTGTTCGTAGCAAAATGTCTAACTTGTTCCAAAGTCAAAGCCAAGCACCAACGTCCTTCCTGTTTACTTGAGCAACTGGAAATTCCCGTGTGGAAATGGGAGAATCTAGCCATGGATTTTATTACTAAACTTCCCCGCACATCAAGTGGTTATGATAGCATTTGGGTAATCATTGACCGTCTCACTAAGTCTGCTCACTTCTTGCCCATCCATGAAGACTATCGGGTTAAGAAATTAGCCCGAATCTATATTGACGAGATTGTGAGTCGTCACGGTATTCCTTTGAACATAATTTCTGATAGGGATGCTCGTTTCACTTCCCGGTTTTGGCAATCCCTCCAAACGGCTCTAGGTACACGATTGGATTTGAGCACGGCTTACCATCCCTAAACTGATGGTCAAACAAAGCGAACAATCCGAACTCTTGAAGACATACTTAGAGCTTGTGTTATAGATTTTGGTGGCAATTGGGATTCACATCTGCCTCTCGTTGAATTCTCTTACAACAATAGTTACCACACCAGCATCAACATGGCTCCATTTGAAGCTCTATATGGTCGTAAGTATCGTTCCCCTATCTGTTGGAATGAGATTGGTGAAGCACAAATCACCGGTCCCGAGCTAATCCAAGAAACATCCGACAAAATCATACAAATACGTGACAACATTCGAGTAGCGAGAAGTCGGCAAAAGAGCTATGCCGACAAGCGACGAAAACCCTTGGAATTCCAAGTCGGTGACCTGGTACTTTTTAAGGTGTCTCCTTGGAAGGGTGTGATCCACTTTGGGAAAAAGGAAAGTTGGCACCTCGTTACATAGGTCCATTCAAGATCCTTGAAAAGATTGGTAAAGTGGCTTACAAACTCGAACTACCTCCAGAACTCAACAATGTACATCCAACCTTCCATGTGTCCAACCTGAAGAAATGCCTTGCTGATGAAAATCTCCATATACCTCTTGACAATGTACGAATTGATGACACGATGCACTTCGTTGAGAAACCGGTAGAGATTTTGGATTGTTAGATAAAGAAACTAAAGCGAAGCCACATTCCTATTGTCAAGGTCGTTGAGATTCTAAACACGGTCTTGAATTTACTTGGGACGTGAGGATCAAATGAAGCTTAAGTATCCACATCTCTTTGCCAATTCAGTAGGCTCAACTAGCTAAATTTCAGGACGAAATTCCCTCAACATGGGGATACTGTAACTTTTCTGATTTTCCATGTATTTATGCTAGGACAATAAACAATGTCTCAATTCCAATCCTAGTGCAATAATTTATTTATTCGTGCAAGCATTTAATTCCAAGGTTTCAATACAAATTCATAATTTTTACACTTACATACACTTTTAGTTTAAAATCAAAGTTAAAAGAATTCTATAGATATATATATATATATATATATATATATATCATACAAATTTTTTTCCATAGGTATATAAATCACGTATGTATTGATTTGTATAAAATATATGGGTTAAACACATTGGTTTTGAACCCCTCTAAAACATTTGAACCCTTTGAAGATTTGGACTACCATCTTGAACCCCCGCCCTTGCACTTGGCTTTTCACACCTCAAATTGAACCTATTCAAGAGATTGAAACCTTTGAAACCTCTAATTGAACCCCCACCCTTGGCTTGGAACCCTTTGACATTAAACTTGACCCTCTTTCTCAAATTAAGACCCATTTGACTTTTTAGTCAAACCACCTCAAGGGCCTTGATTTACAAGTTAGCTATCGATCAATCTCGACTGATTTGGATTTTTCCTTGCTTACCAAATTCATGATTCAGTCAATTACAAGTTCTAATAACACCCCAATTTGGACCATTGCCCATACTTTGACCACTTAGAAGTCAACAAGAATCAAAATTCTGCCAGATTTGACTTGGGAAAGTCAACAGGGACGAATTCCTTTCACTTAGCATCTAAACCAATCGACTCTGGAATCGTTGGACTTACCTTATATACCTGAATTATTTTCGAGCAAATTTCAATCCAATTAACTAATCAACTTAACCTTTACGCGAACTAATTCAAATTCAAATGAAGTTTGACTACCCAAAGTCAAATCTAGTCAAATTCGTTTCCAAATCGAAGATTTAAACGCATTTAAGGCCTGCTAATCATGCTCAGTCAATCCCTCCATGAATTCTAACCATAAACCTGACCAAATTCATTCGCTTTCGATCAATTTCCGCGTAATCGCAGCCGACAGCTGTCATCCTCAAACCTCGAATCAAATCATGTATTTAGGACAAAATTGAACGAATCAAACCATCCTCACACCTTCGCTCAGACCATTTCAAACTCTCCCAACCTTCAATTGACTCGCATTACTCCTTTGTACCCCGATCGAGCACCAAGAACAGCAGGTTCTTTGACTTAGCCGACGACACTCGATAGTCCACCATATCAGGTAATACATACATCATTTGATTCGTTATTGTGTGTATTTCAAAAGCCCCATATCAATTTGTAAGAACAATGACCAATTGAACCGGTTTAAATCTAGGGTTCACATGATTTTAAGCGTTAAATCAAATTTGGGGCTTGATCATGTATGCTATTTAATAAAACGGAATCCTAAATGACCAGCGAAACCACTTGGCTCGGCTGGTAAGTCACTGCGCGACGAGCCAAGTGGCATGGGTTCGAAACCTACAAACCGAGTCCTTTTTGTGCGTGCCCCAAATTAGACCCGGCTCCCATGCTGTAGCATGTTAAAACAAATCTGACCGGTTCCTTGACAAGGGTTAGTCCTCTAGTCTGGTGGTTTGCACGCATAGCCGTCCCATAACCCACCCGGGTTCGAACCGGGTGGTTCACATATATTTTTTTTTATTATATTTTACTAACCTATTTAATTCACAAAAAAATATTTTATAAAACATCATGTCACTTAAAACTACTTTGTGCAAAAATAAACCGATTTTAACTAGAACTATTATTTTTCAATTCAAAAGGGAATTTAAAACTCCATAAAAATTATTATTTTATAGAAGTTATTAGTTTCTAAATTAAAACATTTCCAACACTATTCCATAAAAATTTTGTAAATATTTTTACTAATACATCATCAAATATAAACCATTTTTCCATTTAATTGTCTATGTTAAAATTTTAGACTTGCATTAAAACGAATCAAACTTTTATTTAGACTTTTTTTTCATATTTCTTAAAAGAACATCCCATATTAAATGATGAATAAATAAATGAATTTATTTATTATTATTTATATAATTTACAATTACAATTTACTTAGGGTTTAAATTGTATTTAGCATAACTTCTTATATACTAATACATATTTACACATTTTCATAAGTAAATAAATAAAATAAATTTATTTATTTTTTTGACCAAATATAATTCCACACTACTCCTTCTAAATAAATAAATAAGGAGAAATCATTTATTTAATTCATTTAGCTAATCAAAACTAAACCCTAAGTCTTTTATTAATAAAAACATATACTTTGAAATTTACATTTGCTTCAATAAGATTCTTATTCAAATACAAACACAAACACATCCATTACATGTTATGACATAAACCCATTGTACAAAACCCTACACTCACTTCTCTTTGAAATCCTAGACTTTACCGTAGATATTGTGCATGTTACTAAATCAAATCCATATGAATTCAACTCTAGGTTAACCTTGTGAGTTACAAGAATTCACTTTGCTACCTAACACTCGTGTTATCTACACCTTTGATACATGTGAGTTTACATAACCCTTTTTTTCATTTTAGTATATTTTAGGGTGAACATGATTTACATTGAAACAACTTGAAATGTTACACAATACAATTCTACATTGTGATTTCATGTGTTATTTGTGCATTATGCTTGAATGCTATGAGTTAATACTATATATACATGACGCAACTCGTACAATCATTAACTCCGTACAAGCCAACGGTTAACAAAGATAGATCTATTGAGTCTGACAAACTCAACCGGGTAGGGTGTTTGATACCGACAATACATTAGGGTAACCTGCGTGTTATGCCTCAGTCACAAGGTTTGATTGTACACCTAGTATAACTATAGATTCTCCATACGTGCCTTATATGTCATGAATCATATGAATTGTGTAAAACATTTTGAAAACCTTATTTGTGTGTCAAAAATTATGTATGCTCACCAACTTTCAAGTTGATCTTGTTTTTAAATCATGTTTCTGGTACAATCAATTGAGTTGATCACATTGCTTTCACTTAAGTTTGAGGACCTAGTATTTAAATTGGACAAGTTTACTTATGTAATTTCAATTTATTGTATTGTTTGGATTTTGCTTGGTTTGAAATGAAATGACTTCATATATTACAACTTTAGTCAACCATGTGCTCATGAACAGTCTCTATGTCTCGCCCCAACGTTTCTACCGTCAGTTGGGGTGTGACACATTATTTAAAAAAAAATAAAACCTCATTTTATAACACTTAAAAGTTAATAATTAATTTATTTAATACAACAAAATGTATTTATATATATACATATATATATATATATATATGTACATATATTATGTAAAAAAATAAAAATATAAAGGTTCAAAAATCCAAGTCGTTACACGTTTGAAAATTTATATGGCACGATGAAATGTACAAGTATGTTATAACGAGGTTGAAATAATATAATGGTCCCAAAATGCACCAAATAGAATATCACAGTAAAAGTCATGAATGTTACAGTATCCCAAATTGAGGGAATTTCATCCCCGAAATTCAATAGGTGAAGGCTACTAAACAGCAAAGAGATGAGGATACTTGAGCTTCATTGTAAAGGAATACGAATGAGATTTGAACTTAAAGAAAGTTTATTGATTTAGTAACCATCTTCAATCACACAGTTGAGATTCACGTTCTAGAGATTTGGGGTTGAAATCAAATGTTCATAGAGATAATGGCTATTGCTTACAGGATAGGGTTTACTAAGATTTGCATGCATTGCAAACTTTTTTTACGTGTGCACCCGTAATAATTGCTTACTTTGCATGATCACAAGGCTTGTAAATGAACCGAACGAACACGAATGAGCCTTGTTCGTGTTCGTTCGTTTAATTTTAACCGAACAAACGAACGAACACGAACACTTAAACGAACAGAATTTCTTGTTCGTGTTCGTTCATTAAGAAAATGAGTATGTTCATGTTCGTTTAGGTTCGTTCATTAATATTCTAAACAGATGGTTCGCAAACACAAACGAACGAACGTAAACGAACACCAATTAAAAGTAAACTTAAATATCTAAATTAAAGTTTAAAGTATCATCATATTTGTATCCAGCATTTTAAAAGTAAACAAATATATTAAATTGATTTTAATATAGGCTTAAGGGTTTTAAAATATGAAATTCAAATTGATTTTAAATTAATATTAGTAATAAATAAATTTGAATAAATATTTAAACGAACGTAAATGAACGAACATAAACGAACGTAAATGAACGAACATAAACAAACGTTCACGAACGTAAATGAACGAACGACACATGTGTTCATGTTCGTTCGTTTAATTAAAAGAACAAAAAATTGTGTTCATGTTCGTTCGTTTATTAAATGAACGAATATAAATGAACTTCCTGCCGAACGGTTCACTGAACGTTTGGTTTGTTTACAAGCCTAATGATCACCTTAGTTTCTCTTATCCTTCTACAACGTCCATTAGATTGGATTGTCGAAGGTAAATAGTTAACTATGCTTAGAGATATTGATGTGTGTTTTATATGTAGATAAAAATATAAATATATATATAACCCTGACAACAACGCCAAAAACATGATGGCGTGTTTTTAGTAGTAATAAATATATTATATTTAGAGCTACACAAAATCAAGTTTTAAATTTATAAATTAAAATGATAATTACTTCAACTAAATACACACAAAATAGTCAAGTGTACATATCGTAGCGTAGTATAGTATGGGTAAGAACCAAGTATCGAACCATGGACACGGATCCCGTACTCAACCCTCGCTAGTGTCTGACTAGGATAATAAGTTGGAAAATGGGTTTTGTTTGAAAGGAAAATAAAAAGGATAAGAAATGTAATTAGAAGTATTATCACGTTTAAGGTGTTACTCTAGTTGTTATCCCTTGTTAATTAATGTTATATTTAAAGTAAGGTTGGTCATAGTTACTAGTACTAACCCTTTCGATAGGGGAGTTAGCATTTCATAATGGAACAGTGGATACGGTCGGCCAACTGTTCCTTAATGAATCTCGGGACCCTGAACTCGGTCTCAAGTCCGCCGGTTATCTCGTGATTCATTATTCGGACTAAAATTATCCAATGACTGACGTATGTCATGTCTTGTAACTTTCTTTGGAAAGTTGGAATGCACAACTCCCTCCAAAGCTACTTTATGAACGCTCGGACCTAACAAATTATGTTCTTAAATAGTTGTCTTTACTTATAATATTATTTTAAATAAATAAGACTTTCATTCTCAAGATCATACCCAATGGCTCCCGCTAGAAGTCCTCTGCAAGCCGACACGAGAGAAGTAAAGAAATACTGACACACACCGCCCAGTCTGGTTAGGGCTCAAACGACTTGCTGAATACCCAAACCTCCAATCAACCCATAATATTAAATCTATACTACCCGGCCGTTGCTAGCACCAAGATTTGTATATAGACCGTACAAACTCGAATAAGCCTCCCAAACAAGAAGTCTTGCTTAAGTAACTTACAAGATTTAAGATTATTAGATTGGTTTATTGATCACTTATTCTTGTCTTTTTAAGATAAATCATAGTAAAGACTTTAAAAACATAACATACTAAAAATACTTCATTAATTAATTAATGTTCAACCAACTCGAGCAACACAAGAGTACTAGCAATAAATGACCATACAAGTGACTCCACCAACCCTTAGATAATGTGTGGAAGTATTCCAACACCAAGGGAGAGCGGGTATAGAATGCCTCTTGTTTTACTCGAATGAGAAGAATCGCTTCATATTACAAGACTTTAAAAAGGAAAATAAACAAAGAAAGTTAAAACGGACCAAAACCGAGAGAGTTTCGACTCTTAGCAGAGCACTAAGGCCTTCCCAAATCTTGATCTTGGACACCTAAAACACTAGAATGAGCTTGCTATTTATAGGCTAAGATTTTGGCAACGCACGGCCGTGCATTGGATTGTACAGGCGTGCAAAGTACCATTTTCTTTCACATGCGGAATCTGGCAGTACAGGAGGGTACATGGAGGAATTTTTGGATTTGCATGGCAATGCACGACCGTGCATTGCCCTAAAATCCTCCCTGTTGACTTTTTGACTTCCAGAGTTGATCTCCTGCGTCCGGTTTCGTTCAATTGGCTTCCGAATGCTGATTTCACCTTGATTTTGAGTGTTTTCTTCATGTTTTTGCATATCCACGTCAATTATCCTATTGGAACACAAATGGATGGATTAAGCACCAATTATTATCATATTATCTCTAACTATGATAATTTGGGGATAATTATGCGTGCAAAACATGTATAATTTACATCATATCATAATACCCCACACTTAAAGTTTTGCTTGTCCTCAAGCAAACTCATGCATGATTATACCCATAGAAGTAAAGTATTGATTAAATGATAATCCAAAGCTTTTGTCCCAAATGGCTGAATGGCCCTTTTAAAAACAATGATTTGTTGGTTATACCTTTCGAGTGTTTCTCCACAAGAGGGTAGCAAGCCCAACATAATTGATGGAACTATAATTATGCACAAAATTACAATCTCACAAATGTTCACTCAATACTCGGGGTAATATGTGGATATAGTATGTTAAGGAAAACACTCAATGCTACAACTAATGCTTGCATAATCATAGGCTTGTATAGAAATCAAATCTCCATCAATTGACATAAAATACTTGCATAAATCAAGAGGGCTTTGTTAAGGGTTGTAATGTTTGGCTTAGGGTTAGGGTAGGAAGTATTTGGGAATAGTGGCTAAATGTTAAAATTCTGACTTGACTTAATGATAAAAATGAAAATGATTTCGTTATTCAACTTAGATTAGACATTGTGACTACTCTAATGACTCTTTTAAGGTCAGATCGTCCAGACCAAATCCCTTCCTTTGAGAATGTCAACTTCTTCTTATCGTTGAAATATTCATTGCTATCAATTCTTCATGAATCGTTCGGTTGTTTTTTCCTAATACATCCATTTTGATCAGCTTTGCATACTCCAATTTTTTTGAGTAAGTTTGACTTTCTTTTGATGAGATTTCTTCATAACTTGGCGATTTACTAATTTCTTTTTTGTTGCCCCTTTTTCTTTTGTAAGGCCCCAAAACCAAGAGGCCTCACTTGTTGGATTTACTCATAAACATAGTCATTAATCACTGAACTTTTAATTAAAAACATTCAAACACAGCGGAAACATTCAACATTTGAGTACATATCAGCGGAAGTCTTAACATTTAAAACATTAACCATTGTTTAGACATAAATAGATTGGGATGTCAGTCTCTAGCCAGGCAGCCTTCACGCCTTCGCACGACCCTTCCTTTCCTTACCTGAAATGTATACTAAAAGTCAGCTAACGTTGGTGAGTTCTAGTTTACATCAAGTAGGCATAAACATTAATTCTTGTCATAATTTTTCATAAGTATTCATGTATATATATATTTACCATTTCAATTCTTTCCTTCATATTTTTAATCTTTGTGGGTACATATACAGATACATATATTCTTACATTTATTTGTACCTTTGCTAGTCTTACACATAAGGGGGATCGGCCCATCAATGATTACGTGAGTCACAAAGACAAACGTCGCGGTCTACCGTCGTAGTTCACCATACTTACAACCATCCGGCAACTAGTGTCCATCCGTCATTATCTTAGAACCGTCCTACCGAAGTAGTCCGTCATTATCTTACAACCGTCCTACCGAAGTAGTCCGTCATTATCTTACAACCGTCCTACCGTCGTAGTCCGTCAAACTTAAAACCGGCCTACTGTCGTAGTCCGTCATATTTGTCTGACTGCCCTAAGGTATCCGTCTCCCACCCGAACTAATTATACAGTCGTGCATCGATTTCGGGACTTACTCCACCGTAGTGGCCTGTTTAGTCTACCCTTCTAGACTTTCATTTCTGGCTGCATAATAGTCGAGTGGTCGTCCGTCTACCGAGGTAGCCGTTATCATTGTTCCATTCATAACGTTTATTCATTCATAGCAAGCAATATATATATATATATATGTATATAAAGCAATATTCCTTCTTATACGTTATGTCGTACTTTTCTTACTTGGCAAGCAGTATATACATGGATATAAAGCAAGATTTCATTCTTATAAGTTATGTCATACTTTCATTTCATTCTTTGTAGTTATTGAGTCCATTCTTTATTCATCATTACTTTCATGTAACACGTATGATCATATTGGCATTCTTATCATTCATTCATTTAGTGTATACACTTCAGCCCCAAAACATTTAATAATGTTTGCACATAACATAGAGGGGGCACATAGAACTCACCTGATGAGTAGTTTCTGAAATACACTTAGCTGGCTACTGAGCGTCACTAATCTCACTCACAATCTGTATCATAAAGTCATACACGTAAGGTAGTGCTCCTAGATGACACTAGACATTACTATGCTTGAACCTAGTAGTTTCGATGGATTTGCTTATATCGAAACTTGGTAGTTTTGATAGGTTGCTTATGTCGAAACTTGGTAGTTTCGATAGGTTGCTTATGTCGAAACTTGGTAGTTTCGATAGGTTGCTTATGTGTAATCTTAGCTTCGGATCGTGGGCTCATATCGAAACTATGGTAGTTTCGATGGGTCTGCATACATCGAAACTGAGTAGTTTCGATGGGCTTGCACATAGGTCTGCACATATCAAAACTGAGTAGTTTCGATGGGTCTGCACATATCGAAACTAAGTAGTTTCAATGGGTCTGCACATATTGTCTCCCCAAAAATCTGAAGTTTTTGCATGCGAGTCTGATCGAGTCAATATCTCAATTTTCTTATATCAAAACGTTCGGTTTTCATTCTAGATGCTATACCTAAGCTCATTTTCAAGTTTCATCCGCAAAATCGTTACCTTTTTAGCCAAAACCCGAAAATCCCAAATTAAACAAAAACTCAGTTTAGAGTCGAATCGTTACCTGGATTGGGGTTGTGATTTGGAGGTTTTGCTCACGAGCTTAGTAGTAACATGCTCCCTCAATTCCGGGACCATCCGTCAACTTTCTCTCTCTAGACCCGAGCTCTCCTTTCTCTCTCTAGAAGTTGCGTGAGTGGGGAATGAGCAGAGAAGAGGGCTGCCTTGCCTCTTATATACCTGGGCTTCCCTCGGCCCATTGAAGCCGAGCCTAAGCCCGCTCCCTTTTGTTTAAATATTCTGACTAAATCACCGGTCTCGCTATATTTATTCGTTTTATTATTTTTGGGATGTTACAAGTCTACCCTCCTTAGAAAGGTTTCGTCCTCGAAACCTGCTAATCGTTAAACAGCTGGGGATATAGTCCTCTCATTTCGTCTTCTTTTTCCCAAGTAGCTTCTGAACCCTTTCTGTGTTTCCATTGTACTTTTACTAATGGGATTGACTTATTGCGTAGTCGTTTCTCAGCTCGGTCAAGAATGGCTATTGGTTCCTCTACAAAATTTAGACTGTTATCCACTTCAATCTCGTCGTAAGGTATGTGTGCTGTGTCGTCAGCTAGGCACTTGTGTAAGTGCGACACGTGGAACGTAGGGTGTATTCCACTAAGCTCAACGGGTAGGTCGAGTCTGTAAGCAACTTGACCCACTCTCGCTAAAATCTTGAAAGGTCCGACAAACCTTGTACTTAGTTTGCCACGTTTTCTGAATCGGATGATTCCTTTCCATGGTGATACCTTTAACAGTACCATGTCCCCTACTTGAAACTCTAAATTCCTCCTTCTCTTATCCGCGTATGATTTCTGTCTGTCTTTTGCGGCTTTCATTCGAGCTTTGATTTGATCAAATTTCTCTGAAGTAGCTTTGACCACTTCAAGACTTGCAAAATCCTTTTGTCCAATATCCCCCCAACAAACCGGAGTCCTACATCTCCTTCCATACAACATTTCAAATGGCGGCATGCCAATAGTTGAATGATAGCTGTTGTTATATGAAAATTCTGCCAATGGTAGATGGTTTTCCCAGCTCCCACCGAAGTCAATGATACAAGCTCGGAGCATGTCTTCTAAGGTCTGGATTGTCCTTTCAGATTGACCATCAGTTTGAGGGTGGTAAGCTGTGCTGATGTTCAATCTAGTGCCCATCGCTTCATTGAATTTCTTCCAAAACCTTGACGTAAATCTAGTATCCCTGTCGGACACAATCGACAGCGGCATACCATGCCTGCTCACAATTTCCTTGATAAATATTTCTGCTAGCTTTTCAGAAGAAGAAGTTTCACGTATTAGCAAAAAGTGAGCACTCTTTGTCAAGCGGTCGACGATCACCCAAATGATATCATTGCCTTTAGCTGTTCGCGGTAGCTTGGTAATGAAGTCCATCGCGATCTCCTCCCACTTCCATTTCGTTATTGGTAGAGGTTGCATTTTACCGCATGGTTTCTGGTGCTCGGCCTTAACTAGTGAACACGTTAGGCACTTGTTCACGTGCTCGGTCACATCATTCTTCATGCCAGGCCACCAGTACTCTTTCTTCAAGTCTTGAAACATTTTGTTTGTCCCGGGGTGGATGGAATAGCGAGACTTATGGGCCTCCTCGAGTATTTTGTCTCTAAGCTCGCCAATCTTAGGTATCCACATCCGGCCAAACCTAGTTCGTACACCGTATACGTTTGCATCCAAATTCCCTTGTTGTCCTACTATTCTTTCCCGTTTAATATTTCTTTCTAATGGTGCTTCATCTTGTGCTTTTGATATTTCATTCATCAAATCTGGCGTTATAATCAGCTGACACGACTTGATCCGGATAGGGTCAGATTTCTCCTTTCTGCTTAAGGCGTCAGCTACTACGTTTGCCTTGCCTGGATGGTACAGTATCTCACAATCGTAGTCCTTTAATAATTCTAACCACCTCCTTTGCCTCATATTTAATTCCTTTTGCTCGAAAAAGTACTTCAAGCTTTTATGATCGGAGTAGATGGTGCATTTAACTCCATACAGATAGTGCCTCCATATTTTTAATGCGAAAACTACTGCCGCTAACTCCAGATCGTGAGTTGGGTAGTTAACCTCGTGAATATTTAGTTGTCGCGAAGCGTAAGCAATTACCTTTCCTCGTTGCATTAGTACACAGCCTAAACCTTGACCCGAAGCATCAGAGTAGACTACCAAGTCTTCATTTCCCTCAGGTAATGTCAAGACTGGAGCTTGGGATAATCGTGTCTTAAGTTCCTCAAACGCGTTGTTTTGGGTTGGACCCCATTCGTACTTTACTTCCTTCCGTGTCAATTTAGTTAGTGGCGATGCTATCCTCGAGAAATCTTGAATGAATCTTTGATAATAGCCTGCCAATCCCAGAAAACTTTGTATCTCTGTTGGTGTCTTTGGGACGTTCCATTCCTTTACTGTCTCGATCTTTGCAGGATCTACCATGATGCCGTTTGGGTTTGTCACATGACCTAGGAATTGGACTTCCCTAAGCCAGAACGCACATTTGGAGAATTTTGCGTACAACTTTTCCTGCTTTAGCACCTCCAGAACTTCTCTTAGGTGACAGTGGTGATCACCCTCGCTTTTCGAATATACCAGTATGTCGTCTATAAAAACTATCACTGATCGATCCAACATTGGTCGACATACTCTATTCATCAAATCCATGAACGCTGCTGGTGCGTTAGTCAATCCAAAGGACATCACGAGAAACTCATAATGCGCATAACGCGTGCGAAACGCGGTCTTTGGTACGTCTTCCTCTCTTACTTTCAACTGATGGTAACCCGACCTAAGATCGATCTTTGAGA
Source organism: Smallanthus sonchifolius (assembly GCA_023525975.1). Classification (NCBI taxonomy): domain Eukaryota; kingdom Viridiplantae; phylum Streptophyta; class Magnoliopsida; order Asterales; family Asteraceae; genus Smallanthus; species Smallanthus sonchifolius. The sequence continues at coordinate 21,599,560 of CM042033.1, forward strand.
ACCAACTCGCACCTTGCAGTTGATCAAAAAGGTCATCTAGTCTAGGCAGTGGGTATTTGTTCTTTACTGTCCTCTTGTTCAGTTCACGGTAGTCAATGCACATGCGCATGCTGCCGTCTTTCTTCTTTACAAATAGTACCGGAGCGCCCCATGGTGAAATGCTCGGTCTAAAAAATCATTTTTCTGTTAATTCCTGTAGTTCAGACATCAATTCTTTTATTTCTGACGGAGCCAATCGGTGGGGGCTTTGGCAATGGGCTCAGCTCCTGGCAGTAAATCAATCTGAAATTCTATTTCCCGATCGGGTGGCAACCCAGGTAGATCCTCAGGGAATACCTCCGGAAAGTTGCACACCACGGGTACATTCTTGAGTGCTTTCGTTTTCATTCTATCATCAATAACATACGCCAGATAAGCTTCGCAACCGCGCCTCATATAACTTTTGGCCTTGATCATCGAAATGACGTTTGGCATTATACAATTCCAATCCCCATAAACCGTAATTGGACTTCCGCTAGGAGCTTTGTGTCACACCCCCAAATTTATTTACTTAATAAATAAATACGGGTTACAACGATTGGTTCATTACACGATAGCGGAAGCTGTAATAGTGATTTCTAAAACTTGATTACATATACGATTACTAAAACTAAATAAATACAATGATCTAATGTGACACCCAGCATTTCAGGTCAATATCCACAATTCATAAACGCACGTTCATAATTATTATTTCCTGATATTTTATTTTGACTAAGTAAAGTCAAGAAGTCTAGCAAAGAAGTTTATTCCAAGTCTAGTAAACCGTAAAGAGTTACTAGAAAAAGTAAGCAGGATAACCCGAATTAATGCGAACGTAAATGGTTAAATAAAATAACCAGAAAAATATATATATATATATATATTACACAAAATTTACGTTGAGCCAAGATTCTAATATTTTCTTCAACGAGCCATAAAATGGTTAAAAATTATAATACCGCGAAGAATCGAAACTGAGTTAAATTACCCCTTTAAAACTATAATTGATACTAATATCATTAATAAATTAATGATTAAAATTGTTATCATTAACCCCAAACCCACTTCTTGACTTTCTTGGCCGAGAGTCAGGGGAGCCATGCTCCCACTTGCCTGATTCACTTTGATTCAGATGAAAACCATACCCTTCAGTCGAAACTTCACCATCCCTTTCAAACCTTCTCTTTTCTTACGGCAAATTCCCAATTCTCTTTCAAATCGAAGTCCAGTTTTAAAGCGAAAATCACCACAATTCGGTGTCATAAGGAGAATTTCAAGTGTTCTTGAAGAAAGCTTAGCAAAAGATTCAAGACTACTTCTCTGTTTTTCTCTAAAGATCGCCATTCTCGGTTTGAGGTAAAAACTCGATACCATCCATATTATTTGCTTTAAAACCGTAACTAAACATACAAATCGTTCAAACGCAAGTAAGATAACAAGAAAATTGTGTCAAACTCAAGATTTGAACATAAAAATATACAGAGTGAATTCTGTAAATCAAAGTGCAGATATCGAAACTATAGTTTCGATACCTGTTAGTCAATCGAAACTAGGAGTTTCGATACCTATTGATCGAAACTAGGAGTTTCGATACCAGTTATTCAATCGAAACTAAGAGTTTCGATACCGGTTGTTCTATCGAAACTAGGAGTTTCGATATCTATTTACTCAATCGAAACTAGGAAGTTTCGATACCTGTGTACAATCGAAACTAGGTAGTTTCGATACTATTCTTGCCAATCGAAACTAGGAGTTTCGATAACCGTTTTGCCCTGTCGAAACTAGGAAGTTTCGACATCTGTTCTGTTCAATCAAAACTAAGAAAGTTTCGATACCTGTTTATTAGCCCCATAAGGCTGTAACTCAGAACTATTTTCATAACAAAACAAGGTTGGAAAAACTAAAAAGATAATTAAAACAAAAGTAATCAGATCGGCTAAGTCAAGTGAACAAATTGCGTTTAAGACGAGTAGTCTTAACGTGTATGTTATCCTTGTGTAAATAGGATACGGATAGGCGAATCTGCCGTCATTCAAATTTTTGCTAGCATTCATACTGTCGAGGTGAGTTTCACTAATCCCCCTTTTTTCTAAGTTTTTGAAATGATTTGGGGTGGAAACATACTTGTAAAAGACTTTTGTGTATAAATGAATGGAACTAATGATCTGACCGTATGTATGTATTGAGGGAACAATAAAGCGCTTAAAGTCCTCGTAATAAATTAGTAACCATTAGCTATGGATTTAGCCCGGGATTATATGAATAGTACTATTGGGGGTGACGCCTCCGGTCATGGTTAGTCGCGCTAACCAGGGGTCAAAATGGCCGAATGACCGCATATTGTCTTACTCGCAGAAAGGCGAGGGGAGGCACAGAAAGTTGGGGTTTGGTTACGGTCTCGTACATTACATACTATTTTGTATTCCTTGCAAGCTTACAAATGGGGTCAATAGATCGGATTAGTAATCATATTCATTGGTAATACATACAAAAGAGTTCTGATCAGGGTAAAATGATCAGGTTTATCAAAAGAGTTCTGATCAGGTTAAAATGATCAGGTTTTACACAAAAGGGTTCTGATCAGGTTAAAGTGATCAGGTTTATCAAAAGAGTTCTGATCAGGTTAAAGTGATCAGGTTTTACACAAAAGAGTTCTGATCAGGGTAAAGTGATCAGGTTTATCAAAAGAGTTCTGATCAGGTTAAAATGATCAGGTTTTACACAAAAGTGTTCTGATCAGGGTAAAATGATCAGGTTTAAAGTAAAGAATTCTGATCAGGTTAAAGTGATCAGGTTTAAACGAAAGAGTACTGATCAGGTTAAAATGATCAGGTTTATCAAAGAGTTTTGATCGGCAAAAAGATCAGATTTAAACATTGGGTTTATGATAACTCTTTATAATAACTTGTGAACTCACCAACCTCGTGTTGACAGTTTTAAGTATGTTTTCAGGAAATTGAACGTGGTCATCAGGTTAGCAATGTAGGTTACATGCATGCACGTGGATACGGCTTTTGGGAGGATTTCTCTTGTATAACTCATGGTCTTGAGTCATATTTGCGAAATCTTAAACATTTGTAAACTCAACTTGATATTTTGTAATGTAAATATTTTAAATTCAGTTATGTATCCAATTACATGTATGTGTTTGCGGTAATCATATGCTTTGGAAACCAGTGAAAGTCGCACCTCGCGTTTCCGCCCTGGCGGGGTGTGACAGAACTTGGTATCAGAGCCATTGATTATAGCGAACTAGGTGTCTAAAACGGAACCTAGTCTATAATTAGAATGACTCACTAAAATGTTTTCATTGCATAAGCATTGCATAACCAGTCATCATGTCATGTGGATATTGTAGTCACAAGTATGTCGTCACATTCACACTCTGACCCCGTCTCTGACTCTGAATCCAACGAGGAACTTTCTGCCTCACGCCCTAAAAATCGAGTACAAGTTCGCAGCTCGACACCACCCAATGTCGCTCTGGGAGAACCGCCCATCGTCTACCGAAAGAAAAGCGGAGGACCAGTTAAGGTGCAAAGTGCTAGGAAGAAGGTTCGACTTCCGCGCAAGAGAAACCTGGCAGCCCGTGACCCGAAACACTTGGAGACCGATGAGGAACCACCGAGGCAACGACCCTGCTACCACCCTACCGTGGGAACCATCCGTTGGATGCCTCGTACCCTGGCACGTTGGAGGGAGATGGAGAGCATCCCATCTACCTTTGAGCTTGGAGAGTCTTCTAACTCCCCAACACCCCTACCCCACACTGGGGAAGCCATAGAGCTCACTGTGCCTACCTTGGTAGCTCGCGTTCGTACGCATGAGGAGCGTCTTGATGATCTCCTAGATGATATTCGGGCACAGGGGGATGCAACCAGGCGCTTACGTCAAGGGCTCGGATCTCGAGTACAGACTCTGGAGGATAGCACTCGAGACATACAGAGTGCCACTGACTACCTCGAGTTGAGAGCTGATATGGACTGGCAGTTCACTGTCACGGTCCGAGACATGGTGGAGGCGCTGGAGGAGAGGACTTTGGCTGTAGAATTTGTGGCAAGAGCTAGCTTTGTCATGGCAGGACTTGCCATGATGATTGGGTTGTACTCCCACTTCTTCTTTTAAACCTATTATGGGCGGGTTGTGCCCATAGTACATTATGTAGTTTAAAACGTTAGTACTGATGAGGTCATGTGAACCCATCTCTTTTGTATCCTCGTCTTTTGGGAACAATGTACTATGTATGTTTTGACTATGTATGTAATGGTTTATGTTGTAATGATAGTTGTTCATGTTTGATGTTGTGGTATCCTTATGTCATGATCTATCATTATTGATATATGATGTTGTTTCTTTTTAATTGACATGTTAGAAAGAACGTCATGGCACCTAAGCGTGGGACACCCCGTAACACTACTGGTGACAACAACGAGACAATTTCCCCAAACATGGAACAACTAATAGCACAGCGAGTAGCTGCCGCTATAGAGCAGTATGAAGCAAACCGAAATAGCGGAGGAGGTGCAGGAGGTAGCGGTACCGCAGGGGGTAGCGGTACAGCAGGAGGTTCCGGAGGTAAAAAAAAAATAAATAAATAAATAAATAAGCCATAACACATAGTCATGATCCGAATTAATGACGTTATGACTTGTGATCCTGCAGATGCTCCAAATAGGAAGTGTACCTACAAGGCCTTCCTATCCTGCAAACCCCGTAGTTTTAATGGCACCGAGGGTGCAGTAGGACTAATGAGATGGATAGAACATATGGAGTCGGTGATTGATATAAGTGAATGCACCGCTGATTGCGTAGTGAAGTATTCTACCTGCACGCTCACTGATAAAGCTTTAACTTGGTGGAATACTCAAATGAAGACTTTGGGGAGAGAGACAGCGTACCAATTGTCTTGGGAAGATTTGAAAAACATGATGATTGAGGAATACTGTCCTCGGAACGAATTGCAAAAGATTGAAACTGAGATGTGGAACCTACAGATGATAGGAGATGATGTAGCGGGATACACCGACCGCTTCAATGAATTGGCACTTCTGGTACCGCATATGGTCACACCAGAACATAAGCGTGTGGAGAGGTATCTGTGGGGACTTGCGCCTCAAATTCGTAGCATGGTAACATCATCTAATCCAATAGATGCCAAGAGTGCTATAACTTTAGCATTCAAACTAAAGGATGATGCAGTACGTAATGAATTGTTTGTGAGGAAGGAGAATGAGGAAGGTAGATCTGGGGAGAAAAGAAAATGGATGGGAAATTCAAGTAACAAATCTGGAAAACAAGAGTTTAAGAAACAAGGAACTGTGAAGGCTTTTGCAGCCAACACAGTGGAAAGAAAGGAGTATGATAGGGGCCTACCGAGATGTAAGAGGTGTGGAAATCATCATGCCGGTGTTTGCATCAAGTGTGGAAAATGCGACAAATTTGGTCACACCACTCAAGCTTGTCGAACTAACAACCGATTGGGGAAAATCAAACCGGGATGTTTTGTATGTGGTGATTTAAAACACTTCAAGAAGGATTGTCCCAAGTGGAAGAATCAGAACAACGCCCATGCACCAGGGAGGGCATTTGTGATGGGTGCAAGGGACGCACGCCAGGACCCGAACATCGTCACTGGTACGTTCCCGATAAATAATCACTATGCCTCTGTACTTTTTGATTCGGGTGCGGATATGAGCTTTGTGTCGAATGATTTTAAATCTTTACTCGGTATTAAGGCCAGCAAACTAGATCAACGTTATACAATTGAATTAGCAAATGGGAAATTAATAGAAACCGGAGAGGTCTTTAGGGGTTGTACTTTATGTTTAGAAAACCGTACATTCAGTATAGACCTTCTACCCGTCGAGTTAGGGAGTTTTGATATTGTTATTGGTATGGATTGGTTAACCAAGAATCGTGCCGAGATAGTATGCTTCGAGAAGATTGTACGTATTCCCCTACCAAGCGGAGAAATTCTTTCAATTCAAGGCGAAAGGTGTATAACGATGTTAAAAACGATAAACTGCATGAAAACTTATAAGTATCTACGTAAGGGTTATTGTGCATTCCTGGCTCACATCGTCGAGAAGAAACCCGAAGAACGTCGACTTGAGGACATACCAGTCGTCAGAGATTATTCGGAAGTATTTCTCGAAGACTTACCAGGAATACCACCATCAAGACAAGTCGAGTTTCGGATCGACCTAGTACCAGGAGCCGCACCAGTTGCACGATCTCCGTATCATCTAGCCCCTTCCGAGATGCAGGAACTGTCGAGCCAACTACAAGAATTACTTGACAAAGGTTTCATAAGACCGAGTTTCTCACCATGGGGAGCTCCGGTCCTATTTGTAAAGAAAAAGGATGGAACCTTTAGAATGTGCATTGATTACCGGGAATTGAACAAGCTAACAATCAAAAACCGGTATCCTCTTCCTCGAATAGACGATTTGTTTGATCAACTTCAAGGTTCCAGTTTCTATTCTAAAATTGATCTACGATCAGAGTATCATCAACTGAAAATTCAGGAAGAAGACATACCAAAAACGGCTTTTAGGACTCGTTACGGTCACTACGAATTCCTAGTTATGCCATTTGGCTTGACTAATGCACCAGCTGTTTTCATGGATCTCATGAACCGCGTGTGCAAGCCGTACTTGGATAAATTCGTGATTGTGTTTATCGATGACATATTGATATATTCACGAACCAAGGAGGAACATGAATATCATTTGAAATTAATCTTGGAACTACTCAGGAATGAGAAGCTTTATGCTAAATTCTCTAAGTGTGAGTTTTGGATCCAAGAGGTTCACTTTCTCGGACATGTCATTAATAAGAAGGGTATCCATGTGGATCCATCCAAGATTGAAGCTATCAAAAACTGGGAAGCACCAAGAACTCCGACTGAGGTGCGTCAATTTCTGGGTTTGGCAGGATATTACAGGCGATTCATCGAGAATTTTTCAAAGATAGCCTTGCCTTTGACCACGTTAACCCAGAAGGACAAAAAGTTTGATTGGACTGTTAAACAAGAATCATCTTTTCAATTGCTGAAGCAAAAACTTTGCAGTGCACCAATCCTATCCCTTCCCGAAGGGACTGACAATTTCTTTGTGTACTGTGACGCATCACACCAAGGTTTGGGATGTGTATTGATGCAGAGAGAAAAGGTCATAGCGTATGCATCCAGACAGCTAAAAGTACATGAGAAAAATTATACGACCCACGACTTGGAATTGGGTGCAGTTGTGTTTGCACTCAAGATTTGGAGACATTACTTATACGGTACAAAATGTACTATCTTTACAGACCACAAGAGTCTCCAGCACATCTTTAATCAGAAAGAACTTAACATGAGGCAACGTCGTTGGGTAGAACTACTGAATGATTACGACTGTGATATCAAGTATCACCCTGGCAAAGCAAACGTCGTAGCAGATGCCTTAAGTCGTAAAGAACGAGTTAAAACACTCCGTGTTCGTGCCCTAGAATTGACAATTCATACGAGTCTCACGACTCAAATTCGGATGGCACAACAAGAAGCAATCAAAGAAGAAAACAGTCAGAACGAAGCTTTACGAGGAATGATAAAGCAGTTGGAACCAAAGTTAGATGACACTTTATACTTCATGAATAGAATTTGGGTGCCATGTTTTTGTAACATACGGGAGTTGGTTATGGACGAAGCCCACAAGTCCAGGTACTCCATTCACCCAGGTTCGGATAAAATGTATAAGGATCTGAAAGAATTCTACTGGTGGCCAAACATGAAAGGAGAAATTGCTATTTATGTCGGTAAATGCCTGACATGTTCAAAAGTAAAAGCAGAACATCAGAAACCGTCGGGATTGTTACAACAACCCGAGATACCTCAATGGAAATGGGAACAGATTTCCATGGATTTCATTACAAAGTTACCCAAGACGTCGAGCGGGTATGACACTATATGGGTAATTGTCGATCGTTTGACGAAATCAGCTCATTTTCTACCCATCAAAGAAACGGATAAAACCGAGAAACTTGCAAAACTTTATATCAAGGAAATTGTGGCTAGGCATGGAGTACCAATTTCTATTATCTCTGATAGAGACAGCAGATTCGTGTCTAGAATCTGGAAATCGTTACAAGAAGCCATGGGCACACGTCTTGACATGAGCACGGCATATCACCCACAAACAGATGGTCAAAGTGAAAGAACCATTCAAACCTTAGAGGATATGCTCCGTGCGTGTGCAATTGACTTCGGTGGAAATTGGGATACTCATTTGCCACTAGCTGAGTTTTCATACAATAACAGTTACCACACCAGCATCAAAGCCGCTCCGTTTGAGGCTTTGTATGGTCGAAAATGTCGTTCACCGCTATGTTGGGCAGAGGTTGGCGACAAACATTTAACCGGTCCTGAAGTTATTCAAGAGACCACAGATAAGATTTTCAAAATCAAGGATCGTCTGAAGGCCGCCCGTGACAGACAAAAGAGTTATGCGGATAACAGACGAAGACCTTTAGAATTTCAAGTAGGAGACAAAGTCATGTTAAAGGTCTCACCTTGGAAAGGAGTTGCAAGATTACCGTGGCAAGCTTAACCCTAGGTACGTTGGACCGTTTGAAATATTGGCTAGGGTTGGCCCTGTAGCTTACAAGCTCAAGTTGCCACAAGAACTAAGCAATGTACATGATACGTTCCATGTATCAAATCTCAAGAAGTGTTTATCAGACGAGACATTAATAATACCGCCTGATGAGATTCACATAGACGACAAGTTGCACTTCATTGAGGAACCTATGGAAGTCACAGATTGGAAGGTTCAGAGAACAAGGCGCAGCCGTGTTAAGCTGGTCAAGGTACGTTGGAATTCAAAGCGCGGCCCCGAGTATACGTGGGAGCGGGAAGATAAAATGAAATCCAAGTACCCGTCATTGTTTACAAAAACACCAAGTCAGAGTGACAAGAACTGAATTTCGGGACGAAATTCTCTGTAACATGGGGAGAATGTGACACCCAGCATTTCAGGTCAATATCCACAATTCATAAACGCACGTTCATAATTATTATTTCCTGATATTTTATTTTGACTAAGTAAAGTCAAGAAGTCTAGCAAAGAAGTTTATTCCAAGTCTATTAAACCGTAAAGAGTTACTAGAAAAAGTAAGCAGGATAACCCGAATTAATGCGAACGTAAATGGTTAAATAAAATAACCAGAAAAATATATATATATATATATATATATATATTACACAAAATTTACGTTGAGCCAAGATTCTAATATTTCCTTCAACGAGCCATAAAATGGTTAAAAATTATAATACCGCGAAGAATCGAAACTGAATTAAATTACCCCTTTAAAACTATAATTGATACTAATATCATTAATAAATTAATGATTAAAATTGTTATCATTAACCCCAAACCCACTTCTTGACTTTCTTGGCCGAGAGTCAGGGGAGCCATGCTCCCACTTGCCTGATTCACTTTGATTCAGATGAAAACCATACCCTTCAGTCGAAACTTCACCATCCCTTTCAAACCTTCTCTTTTCTTACGGCAAATTCCCAATTCTCTTTCAAATCGAAGTCCAATTTTAAAGCGAAAATCACCACAATTCGGTGTCATAAGGAGAATTTCAAGTGTTCTTGAAGAAAGCTTAGCAAAAGATTCAAGACTACTTCTCTGTTTTTCTCTAAAGATCGCCATTCTCGGTTTGAGGTAAAAACTCGATACCATCCATATTATTTGCTTTAAAACCGTAACTAAACATACAAATCGTTCAAACGCAAGTAAGATAACAAGAAAACTGTGTCAAACTCAAGATTTGAACATAAAAATATACAGAGTGAATTCTGTAAATCAAAGTGCAGATATCGAAACTATAGTTTCGATACCTGTTAGTCAATCGAAACTAGGAGTTTCGATACCTATTGATCGAAACTAGGAGTTTCGATACCAGTTATTCAATCGAAACTAAGAGTTTCGATACCGGTTGTTCTATCGAAACTAGGAGTTTCGATATCTATTTACTCAATCGAAACTAGGAAGTTTCGATACCTGTGTACAATCGAAACTAGGTAGTTTCGATACTATTCTTGCCAATCGAAACTAGGAGTTTCGATAACCGTTTTGCCCTGTCGAAACTAGGAAGTTTCGACATCTGTTCTGTTCAATCGAAACTAAGAAAGTTTCGATACCTGTTTATTAGCCCCATAAGGCTGTAACTCAGAACTATTTTCATAACAAAACAAGGTTGGAAAAACTAAAAAGATAATTAAAACAAAAGTAATCAGATCGGCTAAGTCAAGTGAACAAATTGCGTTTAAGACGAGTAGTCTTAACGTGTATGTTATCCTTGTGTAAATAGGATACGGATAGGCGAATCTGCCGTCATTCAAATTTTTGCTAGCATTCATACTGTCGAGGTGAGTTTCACTAATCCCCCTTTTTTCTAAGTTTTTGAAATGATTTGGGGTGGAAACATACTTGTAAAAGACTTTTGTGTATAAATGAATGGAACTAATGATCTGACCGTATGTATGTATTGAGGGAACAATAAAGCGCTTAAAGTCCTCGTAATAAATTAGTAACCATTAGCTATGGATTTAGCCCGGGATTATATGAATAGTACTATTGGGGGTGACGCCTCCGGTCATGGTTAGTCGCGCTAACCAGGGGTCAAAATGGCCGAATGACCGCATATTGTCTTACTCGCAGAAAGGCGAGGGGAGGCACAGAAAGTTGGGGTTTGGTTACGGTCTCGTACATTACATACTATTTTGTATTCCTTGCAAGCTTACAAATGGGGTCAATAGATCGGATTAGTAATCATATTCATTGGTAATACATACAAAAGAGTTCTGATCAGGGTAAAATGATCAGGTTTATCAAAAGAGTTCTGATCAGGTTAAAATGATCAGGTTTTACACAAAAGGGTTCTGATCAGGTTAAAGTGATCAGGTTTATCAAAAGAGTTCTGATCAGGTTAAAGTGATCAGGTTTTACACAAAAGAGTTCTGATCAGGGTAAAGTGATCATGTTTATCAAAAGAGTTCTGATCAGGTTAAAATGATCAGGTTTTACACAAAAGTGTTCTGATCAGGGTAAAATGATCAGGTTTAAAGTAAAGAATTCTGATCAGGTTTAAACGAAAGAGTACTGATCAGGTTAAAATGATCAGGTTTATCAAAGAGTTTTGATCGGCAAAAAGATCAGATTTAAACATTGGGTTTATGATAACTCTTTATAATAACTTGTGAACTCACCAACCTCGTGTTGACAGTTTTAAGTATGTTTTCAGGAAATTGAACGTGGTCATCAGGTTAGCAATGTAGGTTACATGCATGCACGTGGATACGGCTTTTGGGAGGATTTCTCTTGTATAACTCATGGTCTTGAGTCATATTTGCGAAATCTTAAACATTTGTAAACTCAACTTGATATTTTGTAATGTAAATATTTTAAATTCAGTTATGTATCCAATTACATGTATGTGTTTGCGGTAATCATATGCTTTGGAAACCAGTGAAAGTCGCGCCTCGCGTTTCCGCCCTGGCGGGGTGTGACATCTAAGTCCTTCTAGTTCAATGGTTGACTTGAGACTTGATAATCTATGCCCGTCCGGTTACTAGGAATTGTTCCAACATAGCTAGCCTATTCCAACCGCCCCATAGCTAAAGGTTATCTGAGAAACATACTTGAAAGTGTCAACACAAAGGTTGGTGAGTTCACAGAGTCTGTTCATTTAGTACAATTAGTTTTTCCCCGAAAATGTATACATGACTTAACCGTCATAAAAATAAGTAGTTTTCCTTTGAAAACATGTCCATGACTTTACCGTCATGAAATAAGTAGTTTTCCTTTGAAAACATGTCCATGACTTAACCGTCATAAAATATGTAGTTTTCCTTCGAAAACATGTCCATGACTTAACCGTCATAAAATATGTAGTTTTCCTTCGAAAACATGTCCATGACTTAACCGTCATGAAATAAGTAGTTTTCCCAATCAAATAGTTCTTGTAAATCCAATTGTTCGCAAATTGTTCTAAGTATATATATATGATAAACAGAACAAGTAATGTTGACCCATTTGTAAACTAGCTAGGAATACAAAGAATATGTTCATACATGAGGCGTAACCAAACCATGACAATTGTTCTTTTGCCCCTCATATTTGTTATCAGATGCTATGTGGCCATAAATCCTCCAGATTGTGGTTAGCGCGACTAACCATGACCGGGGGACGTCACTCCCCATAGTACTATTCATAGGACCCTAGGATACAGTTAATGGTTACTAAATTGTTCCAGTGGACTTTACGAGCTCTATAATTGTTCGTACTCATGCAAACATAAAGGTCGGTTCTTGTTCTCTTGTTACCATATGAAAATATTTGTAAATGTGTTTCATGTTTTCTCAAATGTATCAAACATTTATTTTTCATGCTTTCAGATATTGTAAGTAATTGTGTCACAAAAGTTAAACCAAAATGTTCGTGTTGTCAAACATGTAAGCAAATATGTTTCATATTTTCAAATATGTTATGTAAGTATGTTTCTCCCCCGATGTTTATAAAACATTAAAAAGCTAAAAGAGGGGCCGTGAACTCACCCGATGAGCAAACAATGAAGCAAAGCAAAATAAGTAGTAACTAGCAAAGTCTGTGAATACGTGAGCCAACCTAACCGTGCCCTATGGTAAAATAAGACACTTTAAGGTCTAAACAATGTTTTTAAGGTTTAAGTTTATCGTGTATATGATTCACCCAATTAGACTCGACACGAATACTAGTTTATATTTCCGACAATTTTGACATGACGACCGTTAGTGACGAGTTGTGACAATCATATACACATATATATACTTATAAAAATAAGTTATGTATCTCAAGACGTGTCTTTACGTTTACATAACCACCTCATGTTTGGGGTTGAAAACAATATATAGTATGGAAGGTAAAACGTTTACATCAAAATAGCCTTTAGTAATGTATTCGGGTTTTTACGTCAACTTGTGTCGTGTTTTTAGTCAATTTCTTGAACTCAATAATTTATAAAACTTTTACCACACTCAACTAAGTGTATTGACTCCATAGAAATGTATTGATCATAATTTATAACGGGGCTTAAGGGTTTCAAACAAAAATCGTAACACAAATAGGTTAACAGCTTCGGTTTTGTCGGATAGGTCTCGGAAATCTTGACGGTTGGGGGTCAAAATGTTAGTTTTCTGATAATAGGACATATGGGTTGTAATGCCAACACAAAATACTAGTTTTAGAAAAAATAATCAAGTCATTTGAACCATTTTTGAGTGAGTTATGACCCCATGAAGTCGACCTTAGAATTCTGTCCAAAAAACTTAGATTGTACCCATTTTCTTATATCGACCTTTTAGGGTATCAAAACTCCACAAAAAATCACGAAATCACTTGTGATGGATAGAGGACTCTTTAAACTAAATTTTAGACTCAAGAAACGTCCAATTTGGTTTAGTTTTGATTAAGATACAACCCTCCAAAGTTGGCTAAAAATTCTGCCAGCAACATGTTTGTATAAAATTGTGACTTTTTCTTTGAACAATCCATTATTTGGGTGAATCTCCTACACAAAACAACTAGTAGGATCAATAAAATCAAGACTTAGTATGAAGAGACTCACTTAAAGCAAGCAAGGAGAAGGACGGAATGGTGTAGGAAGCTTGAACTCTTGAAATCACCCTTGAAACACCTACTCTAGCTCAATTTCTCTATGTTCTAGTTCTTGGTTATGAAAGATGCAAAATGTGTGTGTGTGTGTTTGTGTGTCGACATATGTAGGTGGAGAAAGAGAAAGAGAGTTTGAGTGTTGGTTCTACCAACATTATTGCAAGTTATGGTTGAAAAGATGGGATTTGACACTAGCTTGAGTTTCTAGTTGAATGGGTATGGAGCTTATGACACAAGTGATGGAACCATGGAAGATTTTGTGGTGAAGGAGGGTGGCCCCACATTCTTGGCCGAAATTGGTCATGGGGGTGGGGGTTGGGCCTTGTTCCACTTGTTAGTTATATTCTAAGTATTAGTTAGATAGTATTTTTTTAGGTAGTGTAAACTTGGTGGGTGATCCCGTGATCTAATACCCGGTGTAGGAACTTTTAGTGATTAAAACTTTATATCTATATACCTAGATATATATATATACATATATATAATTATTAGATGAAACGAGGGTTGAGTATAGATCTCAACAAGTCATCATCATTAAGATTTGATGCTGGAGTGGAGTACAAGCATGGATAAAATGATGGTGATGTGATCTTTATGTTGCTTGCATCTTTGGTCATAATTATGATGATTATGACGCTTGAGTGTTGTGCAAGCAAAGCAATTATGATGATGATGATGATGTGATTGATTTAGATGTAGTATAATACCTGAAATTTATACCCGCTTTAATATCTTTAATTATTAAAGCGTCTCACATTTTGTGTAGTTTGACTAGCTTTAATAATCTGCTAGTGAATTTCCTTATATATGTTTTTATGTTAAAGCATCTCCCTAGACTTTTACTACCAAGTTCTTGTTAATCACCAACGACCGTACTTTGCGGGTTATCACTGTTTATTTTTCTAGTAATTCTTAAAAATTACTATTTTGATACAATTTCCTTTGTTAGACTCCTTGACTTTACTTAGTTAAAATAAAACTTCAGAAAATATATGTTATGAACGTGCATTTATGTAATATGGACTTTGACCTGAAATACTGGGTGTCACACTTTGAGGTGTATCCTCTTACGTTTACATATGATTTGAGCTTCGTTGGCAGCTAACCAATCCATACCCAATACTATATCGAATCCTCCTAAGGTGAGAAGGAATAATCTAGAAGGAAACTTATGGCCTTCTATCTCTATGATGCAATCCTCTGTTACTTGGAATACTGCCGAATTTATACCAACGGCAGTTTGTACGCTAAAGGCCTTTACTATGGTGTTGATAGTGCAATCCAGTTTACGACTAAATGCATTTGATATGAAGCTTTTACTAGCACCAGAGTCAAATAAAATAGCAGTATTTTCATCATTTACTAGAAACGTACCTGACACAACATCAGGGTTTCCTCTTGCTTCTTCCTCAGTCAGTGCATAGGCTCGAGTCCTAGCCTTTAGCTGTTCTTTTTCAGCTTCCTTTTCCTTTCCCGAACCGGATTTTCTGGTTTTCCTGCAATCCCTAGTCAGGTGACCAAACAGTCCACATCCTTGGCATTTAGTGTCTCTTAAGCAGTCACGAGAATAGTGCCCCGCCTTCCCACATCTATAGCAGATGGTGGTGCCGATTCGGCACTCGCCAAGATGTCGCTTTCCACACTTCTTGCAGGTTTCATAATCATCTGTTCTTGGCTTCTTAACTTCAGTGTTTACATTCCCTTTTCCAGTGCCCCTAGGCGGGTTCTCCCATTTCCTCTTTTGTGTCTCGGGTGCCAGGTCCTCATTGGCGTAGTCGTCGTAGACGATTCCGCTCAGATTCACTACCGACTCGAAGGTCGAGGGTAGGTTAGCTTTTACATGAACACGGACCCGTTGTGGAAACCCCTTAACATAGTACTTGATCAAACGATCTTCAGTTTCCACCAGGTGTGGTACTAGTTGATCCAGTTCATTGAATCTTGATGTATACTGGCGATGAGTCTTGTTGCCAGCCTTGAAGTTTAGGAACTCATTCTCGACTCGGTCGATTTCATTCTGGGGACAGAACTTTTGGATGATCAGCTTCTTCAAGTCGTCCAATGTCATTCTGTTTATAGCATTCGGTGACTTAGTTCTCTGAATATTCCTCCACCAACTTAGTGCTTCGTTGGTGAAAGAATGAGCGACGTACTTAACAGCTTGGTCGGGTCGACACTCGCTGATGTTGATGACGGCATTCATCCTCTCGATCCACTCGAGGGTGGCCACCGAGTCCCTGTTCCCGTCAAATTTAGGTGGGTCTCCATCCTTGAAACCTTTATAAGTGCACCCTTTAGTGCTTGACCCCACTTTTATCTCATCCCCGTCGCTATCATATACTTTTTCCTCGTGGTTACCTTCATCGTCCTCCTTGATTTTCTTTAATGCCTCAGACAGCAGGTCAGGCAACACGTTCTTTAAGGTGAGCACGACCTCACGGGTGATAGCATCCCGGACATCGGGTTCTAACTGTAGTGACCCTTGATGGTCGCCCCAAGTTGGGGTGACATTAGTTTGGTGCACGCTTTCTGTGTTTTCCGTGTGCACATCCTCTTCTTCTTGATGTCTTGGATTCAGTGGAGGCCTACCGGCTCGGCCAGTGCGACCGCCTCGGCGTCCCGTCCTTCCTCCACCAGCCATAGTTCCTAGTTTTCCTGAAAGTTATAAAGGGAATACATCAATGTCCTTCCTTCAGATCATAGTTTTAGAACAGTACGAGCAAGGTAAATTATTAGTTACAGTGACCGGTTTGTGATTACTAATTTACATTGCTTTTCGGGTTCAAAACTCTTCAAATCGGTTGTGACTTTGACATCTATTTGTTCTAAGTTAAGGTATCTATTCTTATCCTAGTGCATTAACTTTAGTACTTACTTACCGTGTTGGCGTTGGCTACCCATACTGACATCCGTACGTTGGTCCCATAATCAGCTTGAGTCCAGACATTTAGGGATGTCTGAATCTCTCAAACTATTGCTCTGATACCAACTTGTAAGGCCCCAAACCCGGGAGGCCTCACTTGTTGGATTTACTCATAAACATAGTCATTAATCACTGAACTTTTAATTAAAAACATTCAAACACAGCGGAAACATTCAACATTTGAGTACATATCAACGGAAGTCTTAACATTTAAAACATTAACCATTATTTAGACATAAATAGATTGTGATGTCAGTCTCTAGCCGGGCAGCCTTCACGCCTTCGCACGACCCTTCTTTTCCTTACCTGAAATGTATACTAAAAGTCAGCTAACGCTGGTGAGTTCTAGTTTAAATCAAGTAGGCATAAACATTAATTCTTGTCATAATTTTTCGTAAGTATTCATGTATATATATATTTACCGTTTCAATTTTTTCCTTCATATTTTTAATCTTTGTGGGTACATATATAGATACATACATTCTTACATTTATTTGTGCCTTTGCTAGTCTTACACATAAGGGGGATCGGCCCATCAATGATTACGTGAGTCACAAAGACAAACGTCGCGGTCTACCGTCGTAGTCCACCATACTTACAACCGTCCGGCAACTAGTGTCCGTCCGTCATTATCTTACAACCGTCCTACCGAAGTAGTCCGTCATTATCTTACAACCGTCCTACCGAAGTAGTCCGTCATTATCTTACAACCGTCCTACCGTCGTAGTCCGTCATACTTACAACCGTCCTACCGTTGTAGTCCGTCATATTTGTCTGACTGCCCTAAGGTATCCGTCTCCCACCCGAACTAATTATATTGTCGTGCATCGATTTCGGGACTTACTCCACCGTAGTGGCCTGTTTAGTCTACCTTTCTAGACTTTCATTTCTGACTGCATAATAGTCGAGTGGTCGTCCGTCTACCGAGGTAGCCGTTATCATTGTTCCATTCATAACGTTTATTCATTCATAGCAAGCAATATATATATGGATATAAAGCAAGATTCCTTCTTATACGTTATGTCGTACTTTTCTTACTTGGCAAGCAGTATATACATGGATATAAAGCAAGATTTCATTCTTATAAGTTATGTCATACTTTCATTTCATTCTTTGTAGTTATTGAGTCCATTCTTTGTTCGTCATTACATTCATGTAACACGTATGATCATATTGGCATTCTTATCATTCATTCATTTAGTGTATGCATTACAGCCCCAAAACATTTAATAAGGTTTGCACATAACATAGAGAGGGCACATAGAACTCACCTGATGAGTAGTTTCTGAAATACACTTAGCTGGCTACTGAGCGTCACTAATGTCACTCACAATCTGTATAATAAAGTCATACACGTAAGGTAGTGCTCCTAGATGACACTAGACATTACTATGCTTGAACCTAGTAGTTTCGATGGATTTGCTTATATCGAAACTTGGTAGATTCGATAGGTTGCTTATGTCGAAACTTAGTAGTTTCGATAGGTTGCTTATGTCGAAACTTGGTAGTTTCGATAGGTTGCTTATGTCGAAACTTGGTAGTTTCGATATGTTGCTTATGTGTAATCTTAGCTTCGGATCGTGGGCTCATATCGAAACTATGGTAGTTTCGATGGGTCTGCATACATCGAAAATGAGTAGTTTCGATGGGTTTGCACATAGTTTCGATGGGTCTGCACGTATCGAAACTGAGTAGTTTCGATGGGTCTGCACATATCGTCTCCCTAAAAATCTGAAGTTTTTGCATGCGAGTCTGATCGAGTCAATATCTCAATTTTCTTAGATCAAAACATTCGGTTTTCATTCTAGATGCTATACCTAAGCTCATTTTCAAGTTTCATCCGCAAAATCGTTACCTTTTTAGCCAAAACCCGAAAATCCCAAATTAAACAAAAACTCAGTTTAGAGTCGAATCGTTACCTGGATTGGGGTTGTGATTTGAAGGTTTTGCTCATGAGCTTAGCAGTAACGTGCTCCCTCAATTCCGGGACGATCCGTCAACTTTCTCTCTCTAGACCCGAGCTCTCCTTTCTCTCTCTAGAAGTTGCTTGAGTGGGTAATGGGCAGAGAAGAGGGCTGCCTTGCCTCTTATATACCTGGGCTTCCCTCGGCCCATTGAAGCCGAGCCCAAGCCCGCTCCCTTTTGTTTAAATATTCTGACTAAATCACCGGTCTCGCTATATTTATTCGTTTTATTATTTTTGGGATGTTACATCTTTTCACAATAATTCTTCTTTCCACGAGTTCCTTTATTCAAACATAAGATGGATCTATAAATTTTCGGTGGATAATCATTTCTTAATTCATAGCCAAGTCAATTTTCAACTAAAAAGGGTTAAAAGATAAAAGGCTAATTTTTCGGGTTTAATGGTTTTGAGGTGTGGGTTTAGAAACGAAAAGGTTTAGGCTCAAAGGGCTAACTAGGGGAAAATGTTTAGGGTAGGTAAAGGAAAAGAAACGGCTGAAGAAAACGAGTTAATCCTAATGCCTCAATCATTTTTATGCATTATTTTAGTCCATGATCTTGAAATGTACGTTTTACACAAGTTCTAACATGCAAAACAATAATTAGCAATCACTCTAACAAACGAAATGAGCATGTGAAATGGCGTCAAAAACTTGATGTGTTCATGATAATGCTCGGATAGGTTCAAATTTCACATGGAAACGGAATGTAAAAGGTAATAAAGTAAAAATGTGCATAAATGTATTTCTTTCTTTCTGTTGTGCTCCCTAATCTTCCCTATTTGTTTCCTTGATTCACTTCAACGGTATTTCAAATTGCTGTTTTTATAAGCCCGTTTATGCCAAATGATTTTTAAGACTCTTGCTTTTAGAATATTTAAGAATCTATCATGCTTACAGATTATTTTTTTGAAAATGTTTAAATTACTTCTATATGTATTTAATCCAATGGATTGGGTAGTTTAATCATGCATTTGTAATACTTAGGACAAAATTAGGTAGCCAAATTATCAGCGGGGTTCCACTCCACACTTAGTTTCTGACAATATGAATGTATGCAATATGATATGTGTCATGAATAATTAGAGTGTGGTGAAACTGATACTCCCCTGATGAGACGTAATTGTCGGGTGTGTAATCGATTCTCATCAATGCCTAGATCGTATTTCCGGGCACGAACCAAAATTTATATCACCTGTAATGCTATGCAATGCTCAACACATAAAGTACGTACTAAAAGGAAAAATTAAACTAATATTCGCCAATGAATGGCGGTCGAATAAGGTTGGTGGCTATGCCACCATGTCAACGGTTACTCCTGTAACTAGTAAAAATGGTACCGTGTCTAGTCAAACAAACCAACGTCAAAAGTCAAGAACCATAACTACATCAGAAAAGAACCATAGGTACCAAAGATGAAGAGTGAAGAGAGCTGCTACTGAAAAGGAGGACGATGCCACTGCTGGTGCGGGCCGGGAGGTTGCTGCTGATATTGCTGATGGGCATATGGATCATGAGTGTGATCGTAGAAGTCCTATCGCATGCCATCCATCATCTGACCCAGCTGACCCATTCGGATCATCAAATCCAACATTGTGGGATCGGCAGTAGTATGGTACATACCTGGGCCTTGATGTCCTAGTTGCCCAATAGGTGCTTCCTCATCCTCGGACTCTTCAACCTGACCAGTCGAGATATTTCCCCGATGCCCTACTAATCGGTACACCCCATTGAACTTCTTCATCATGTGCATGTTGATCAAAACTTTGGTATCCACAGGTAGAATGGGTAAGTCCATTTCTTGAAGTTTACCAAGATTTACAGGAGTCAAAACGACCAAGTATGAAGCCAGGCGGGTGATATATGCCCTCCAAAGATGTGGCTATTGGAACAGTAACTTGTTGCTCGAGTAAAGAACTTAGCCAAGTTGTGGGCCAGGTTACAAGGAACTTGATCAATCAAGAAATGTAGATGAAGAAGGTCTCTCACACTCACAACCCTTATGCTATCTTTCCTTCCCTCGATGGAAAGGACAATACATCGATGTAGGTAATGATGTAGAGGGTGCCTAATCTTGGTGCTTTTCTGAACATGTGGGTCAAAAGGCCCCGAACCGATCCTATGCCAAAATGTTGATGCTTCTCCCTTGGTAAACTCCCCTTTACTTTCAGTAAAGATTGGCTCTGTTTTCTCCTTGTGCCTATATAATCCCATTTTTACCCCAAACTGTGCCAATGACATTTCATACCAATGTCTAGCCATTCTGAAACGCACACAATCATGCATCTCCATACTCACTACTGGCCTATCAAACTGGAAGGATGCTAGAAACTCAAGAGTGAGCTCATAATAGGTTGCTTCTCTGATAGCAAAGAATCTTTGCCAAGGCTTTGTGATCAGGGGAACTACACAGTCCAATAGATTTATATCCTCCAAGGTTGGGTAGCAAATGGTCTTATGTGCCCCGAAGGTTTGCCTCAATAATGTAGTCAGGATTTGGTAGGCATGGACCTCGATGGCATCATCGGGGTCAAAGATAAGCCATGATTGCAAGTCCTGTGGTTCTTTCTGGCATGGGCTGCGGGTGAAAATGCGGTGGAGGTGATGGTGGAGTCTGTGGCGAACCACTCATACGGGCAGACGAAGATGATTCCGATCTGGATCCTGACCGGGTATTTCTTCTTTTTCGTCCAGCCTGCCTAGAAGATTCAGCCATTTCCTTTATAGTCATAATTGGAATGAGTTAGCACAAGGGAATATCGTCACATATATGGCAATGGTGCCAAAAACTTTGATATGATATATAAAATATGCATATATATTCTTTAGGACCACACAAAGAAAACTTAAATTCATGCATTGTCATGGCATGGTTATGTCTCCCGAGTCCACAATTAGTTCATTGCAACTAGCTAAACAAGGCGCAAATTCAAATAATGCAATTCGATCAAGAATTATGAATCGGCATTTTGACTTTTGAAAATCAAACTTGTCAAAAAGTTTCGACCTAGTTTATCAAATTAACAATCTCTCAACAAGCTATACTACATTCTAAACCTATATATAAGATTCATGTTTCAATTCATACATTCAAGTTCAAAATTTCTAGGCAAAAATCAAGAACACGAATCACATGGTAGGACAAATCTATCTAAACGAGGCTAAAAAGAGTTACATTATGATCTCTCATGGTCAAATATGCATTTAGATTAAGCAATAAGTTTAGATTCACATATTCATACCAAAATTCAAAACGAAACCCTAGCCCCTATTTGAGTAAAATTATCCCTAACTGAAGCAAGAATCGACTCAAAAACGATAATGGACAAGTTTACATACTTTGGGGGAGAGATTGGAGCTAAGAAACGAGAGAAACCGCGAGAAATCGGGGGTTTTGAGGTGTTTTTGGCCGACTCCGAACGAGTTTGGGGTTGGGGTTTTGAGGAAAAGTGCTGCTACTGCCCTCATTTAACACCTGACCCGCGCTTGACTGATGCATCCCCCCTGTTTGACCAATTTTGACTTTTTTTTTTACTAAAGAATTTTTTTGAAAAATAGTACTTTAAAAATAAATTAAAATATATTTTTAATAGATAGATTAATAAAAAATAATTTAGATTTTATTAAAGTACTAATTTATTTAAAATACTAAAATAAATTGGTCAAGCCAGAATGTCACCATAATAACCCCGATTATACGTCAGAAAACTTACCTCGATTGTCGGCATTCAATATCAGCGCATCGAGCTTGTCATTATTAAAAACAAAAATGGAAAATAAAAACTAAACACGTAAAAAAACGTTCAAAAGCGTTACGCCTACTAAGAAAATATTTTTGCTTTCGAATGGCGGTATTTATATTCATTCATCCTTCTTAACAAAGATTTTCGCGATCCCGATCCTAGAAAATTTCTACAAAGACACATGTAAGTAACACAAACACCATGACACTTACATATGACATAAAAATAGTCAGTCCAACGGCTTAGATCTTTCGCAGAATTACCGTGTCTCCTGTAACGGCGCCAAAAACTTGATGTGCGTTTTATATGTAGATAAAAATGTAAATATATATATAACCCTGGCATCAACGTCAAAAACATGATGGCGTGTTTTAGTAGTAATAAATATATTCTATTTAGAGCTACACAAAATCAAGTTTTAAATTTATAAATTAAAATGATAATTACTTCAACTAAATACACAAACAATAGGCAAGTGTACCTATCGCAGCGTATTATAGTATGGCTAAGAACCAAGTATCGAACCACGGACACGGATCCCGTACTCAACCCTCGCTATTGTCTGACTAGGATAATAAGTTGGAAAATGGGTTTTGTTTGAAAGGAAAATAAAAAGGATAAGAAATGTAATTAGAAGTATTATCACGTTTAAGGTGTTACTCTAGTTGTTATCCCTTGTTAATTAATGCTATATTTAAATTAAGGTTGGTCATAGTTAATAGTACTAACCCTTTCGATAGGGGAGTTAGCATTTGATAACGGAACAGTGGATACGGTCGGGAAACTGTTCCTTAATGAATCTCGGGACCCTGAACTGGGTCTCAAGTCCGCCGGTTATCTCGTGATTCATTATTCAAACTAAAATTATCCAATGACTGACGTATGTCATGTCTTGTAACTTCCTTTGGAAAGTTGGAATGCACAACTCCCTCCAGAGCTACTTTATGAACGCTCGGACCTAACAAATTATGTTCTTAAATAGTTGTCTTTACTTATAATATTATTTTAAATAAATAAGACTTTCATTCTCAAGATCATACCCAATGGCTCCCGCTAGAAGTCCTCTGCAAGCCGACACGAGAGAAGTAAAGAAATACCGACACACACCGCCCGGTCTGGTTAGGGCTCAAACGACTTGCTGAATACCCAAACCTCCAATCAACCCATAATATTAAATCTATACTACCCGGCCGTTGCTAGCACGAAGATTTGTATATAGACCGTACAAACTCGAATAAGCCTCCCAAACAAGAAGTCTTGCTTAAGTAACTTACAAGATTTAAGATTATTAGATTGGTTTATTGATCACTTATTCTTGTCTTTTTAAGATAAATCATAGTAAAGACTTTAAAAACATAACATACTAAAAATACTTCATTAATTAATTAATATTCAACCAACTCGAGCAACACAAGAGTACTAGCAATAAATGACCATACAAGTGACTCCACCAACCCTTAGATAATGTGTGGAAGTATTCCAACACCAAGGGAGAGCGGGTATAGAATGCCTCTTGTTTTACTCGAATGAGAAGAATCACTTCATATTACAAGACTTTAAAAAGGAAAATAAACAAAGAAAGTTAAAACGGACCAAAACCGAGAGAGTTCCGGCTCTTAGCAGAGCACTAAGTCCTTCCCAACTCTTGATCTTGGACACCTAAAACATTGGAATGAGCTTGCTATTTATAGGCTAAGATTTTGGCAATGCACGGTCGTG
This sequence comes from Smallanthus sonchifolius, assembly GCA_023525975.1. NCBI lineage: Eukaryota > Viridiplantae > Streptophyta > Magnoliopsida > Asterales > Asteraceae > Smallanthus > Smallanthus sonchifolius. The sequence continues at coordinate 21,623,630 of CM042033.1, forward strand.
CATTGGATTGTACGGTCGTGCAAAGTACCCTTTTCTTTCACGTGCGAAATCTGATAGTACAGGAGGGTATAGGGAGGACTTTTTGGATTTGCACGGCCGTGCATGGCAATGCACGACCGTGCATGGCAATGCACGACCGTGCATTGCCCTAAAATCCTCCCTGTTGACTTTTTGACTTCCAGAGTTGACCGAGCTTACTATTTATAGGCTAAGATTTTGACTTTTTGCATATCCAAGTCAATTATCCTATTGGAACACAAATGGATGGATTAAGCATCAATTATTATCATATTATCTCTAATTGTGATGAATTCGGGGATAATTATGCGTGAAAAACATGTATAATTTACGTCATATCAGATATCGAAGGTGTCATTGCTCGAGTAATCACGTTAGGTAGCGAGTTGCTCTAAAATATAAATAGCAAGTTTGGTAACCTTGATGATAATATGACAGAGGTAATTTATGCTTGTAAGGTTGAATTGGTGTGAGTAGTGGCATCCACATATAACAATTCATAAAGTGAAATTAACTCCAAAGTAGTAAATTGAGGTAACAATTCATAGAATAAGGTAGATAAACATAAGATTGAGATGAATCCAAGTAGTGAACAAGACGCGATGAAAGAATTAGGGTTACCAAGTCTCCCCTAGTTAAGGAAATTTCATCCAAAACTTAACTAGTGGAGTCTGCGTTATCCTAGATAACTGGATCTCGGTGGTTTCCAAGTGCTCCTAAGACAAAAATCGACTTTGAGAAGCTTGATTGTTGGTAGGGTTTAGCTTGGGGTAATGGTTTCTGAGGTGGTTAAGGTCATCACATTAATTGCAGATCTCGACACCGTTGATGGAAGATAATGGTGGAAATCTATTTGTTTTCAGTAGTGTTACGATGAAGAGGCATTCCAGCACGTTTAGATAAACTGACAAGTGATAGAATCGTAACCAAACAAGGATGGAATTTCAATTATAATCAAATTGGTTTGAATTACAAAGGAGGATAGATAGAGACACAATACTTGTGCTTATGTCCAGAATTTAAAGAAGAAAGCCATATAAATAATAGAAGTGATAATATTCGTAAATAGAACCACGTATTCATTAATATGAAATGTCTTACAAGATAGATAAAACATATATTAGGACATATATGTTCAGTTACAATGGGAAAATACTTAGAGATGAAAATTTGACTAATCAAAATTCAAGGTCCGTATGAATAATAATAGTGAGACGAGTCTTAGCCTATAAGTGAGCATTCACTCCAAGGGTCTCCAGGTAAGTGTGACTCGTAACAAACGTGTCCCACTTTCCTAATGACAAAACCCTTAGTGTACATGCGCTCGCCCTTCCAGATTACACGTGTCCCTAGCACATTACATTTTGGGCCTTTGATTTTGATGGGAACATAATGGATTGGGCTTTGAAGCCCACGAGTGAGATCCATCCACTATAGTGAGCTTCCTTCCCTTGAATGGTAAGTGGGATTCCTTAGCTTCCTCCTTGCTTCCCTTTGTATTTGCTTATGGTATCATGTAATAGTTCGGGGCCTTCATCCTTGTGGGCCTTCTTCTTGGGCCTAGTCGTGTTGGTTCCTTCACTTGGCTTCATTAACGAGGTCCAATGGATGGGGCTATACGAGGGTTCCCTAATGGGTGTGGGAGAAGAAAGGTTCGAGTGGACATGCGTGTTATTAGAAACATCGGTTGAATAGGATGCCATGGCTAGGAAGAAATAAAGTTAGTATATAAATCACATAAAGTTCCTATGAAAGCGTAAGGGAGTCTTCGGTTATAGTCTAGGTCTTTCTAAGCCTAATTATCTATAACCAAGGCTCTAATACCAATCTATCACACCCCGTCAGAGGCGAAAACACGAGGAGTCACACATTTAGTTCATAGCACGAGGTACAAAGATAATCACTAAGGCATCACAAAATTTATTAATTTCATAATTAATATTCAACACTTGTTAAATTTGACAAACAAACAATCCCAAAAACATTGTTCAATTTCCTTTAACTAGGTCCATAAGCAATCCTATATGATCCTTCATCCCTTAGTTATTATATACTGAAACATGTAAAGTAAAATGGGTCAACATAAATTTGGTGAGAAACATAGGTTTTATAAGTCATCAAAATAAGTTTGCATTAAAGATATACAAATTCAATACAAGTTCAATCAAGTGTGCAAGCATATCAACACAAAATTTATTGCAATCAACCCTTGATGTTACATGCATCCACAATCCCAAAGATTATGCCGTTGAAATGTTATTGCATCCACAATCCCCAAAGATTGTGCCGTTGAAATGTTATTGCATCCAGAATCCCAGAGATTGTGCCGTTGAAATTTTATTGCATCTACAATCTCAAAGATTGTGCCGTTGAAATATTATTGCATCCACAATCCCAAGATTGTGCCGTTGTTATATCGGTTTCCCTTATATGGCCATACTAGTACTACCTTAGGCTTGAAATCAAGTTAATGATTGCAACGTTATCATTTAGTGTTCAAATATCAAGCACATGATTGAACTACTTGTTTAAGAATTTGTTTAAATACAAAGTTTGAGTTATCAAGCCATATGTACATGTTTCACCCCAAAAGTAAAAGAAAAAATGAGGCTATGAATCTCACCTTGATAACTAGAGGGTTGGACTTGAAAATTGTAGCAACAAGAATTAAGGATACCCTAAGTTAAACAAGATATGTTATTATGATGTAGAACGGTTTAAGGGAACGACATAGGAATGATTTGGAATTTTACGGTTTTGGAATGGACGAGTAATCGAGAAAAGAGTGGAGTTTGTAAAAGATGATTTATTTATAAAAAGTGATTTAAGTGCCAACAATAAATATTAATTGCAAAAATAAATATCTCATTAAGACAATTAGGTTAAAATAGTCATTGTGATGGAATATTATAATATGATATAATTTGAAATAAATAAATTTATTATTTATGAACATCAAATTCTTAAAAGAATCTTAATATTTGGGAAAGTAATAATAATAATAATATGATTAAAACAATTACGATATTAATAACACTAATTTTAATATTAAATATGGAACATGTTCTTTTAAAGGTTTAAGTTATACATAAGCAAATACGATCGTTTCATAATTTAAAAGTTATACAATAAAATATAATTTATAAAATTCACACCTAACGTTTGCCATGTTTTTGAAATAAATAGTGATAACGAAATAATACGTACATGAAATATTGATGCTCATATTCTATAATATATTGTTTTTAAAATAAATTTCCCATAATTAAATTTCACTTTTGAAACTTGAAAACAGATTAGTCGAGGAAAGAAAATAATAATAATAATATCCATGATAATCATTTAATAAATTGCATCTTCTTTCTTTTGACATCACAAGCAAAAAGGAGAAAAGAAAAACAACAAAGTGGTTTAACCACTTGCTCATGCTGCATATTGTTTTAATAAATCAGAATTTTAATATATGACATGAAGTTGTCTGCTTTTCTTTTTCCCCCAAAATACCACAGGGGTTTCTCCCCGAAAACACTAAATCAAATGCGTGGAATCAAGATCAGATGGGTGCGAAAACGAGGGAAGAGTTATTAGCTGGAGTCGGTCTCGTATACCAAGCAAAAGAAATCGAACCACTGGGGCTCCAAATCCGATCACAACAGGGGGAAATAAATGGGGAACGAGAGAACAATTTTGTGGTGTTCTTGCTTGTAATCGGTTAAGGGTACTTATAGAGTGATGAGATAGGCGTTCACAACTGTTAATGGAACAAGATTGACGGAATTGGGGCTTGATTTCAGGAATTAAGCACGTAATCACCATTTTTGAGTTTTACTAAAATGGTTTTCAAACTCGTTGATTTCGGACCTAATCTATCAAATTAGAGCTTGATACATAGTCAATAATCAGTCATGAACATTTAGGATTCAAAAAAAGAAGGATTAGTTGCGGGTTAAGGGGGATTGGATGTGGGATTTACGCGGTTTGACTTTCAGGAGTCAAACATTGATTCTCCTGGTTTGATTCAGGGTTCAATGTCTAAAAGGGGGGTTCACAAAGGATTTAGAGAGGGTTCAAGCATAACAAAAGGGTTCAAATGTAAAGGAGGGGCTTTAAGGCTTTCTTTTTATATTTAAATAGGTTATAAGGTTTATATAAAAACTTTTATATATATATATATATATATATATATATATATATATATATATATCATTATTTAAAAAAAAATAAAACCTCATTTTATAACACTTAAAAGTTTATAATTAATTTATTTAATACAACAAAATGTATTTATATATATTATGTAAAAAAAATAAAAATATAAAGGTTCAAAACTCCAAGTCGTTACACGTTTGAAAATTTATATGGCACGATGAAATGTACAAGTATGTTATAACGAGGTTGAAATAATATAATGGTCACAAAATGCACCAAATAGAATATTGCACTAAAAGTCATGGATGTTACACTAAGGCTATTATCATTTACAGTCATTGTTTACCTTTGTGGCATGGTTAGCGAAATGGCTACCCGAACTAACTTTCCCGCTTTGGTCCCATTCACATTCTGAGTTCATACAATTTGGAAGTCTAAACCTTTCAAACTTTTGCTCTGATACCAATTTGCCAGGCCCCGATACCGGGAAACCTCACTCATTGGATTTACACATAAACATTTAGCTCAAAATTGGAATCTCATAAAATTAAAACATTCATGCAGCGGAATTACATCACATTGTTCAAACATAAAAATGTCAACCAATTAAAACTTTAAACATCATTGTCTATAACATCATTCATAACATAGTTCAGGAAGTCAGTCTCGAGTCGAGCAGCCAATCGTCCATCCAACCAGCCAATGATAATCATATCATTTTCTTACCATCATCACCTGAGATGCATACTAAAAGTCAGCTAACGTGGGTGAGTTTTAGTTTTACCATTCAAGTAATCTTCATACGGTTTCATTCATTTATCATCTTTACATAATGTACTTATATAAACATAGTGCGTATTCATATTGTTTAAACACATAGGTACATACCTCATCATCATCTTTACTTTAAGTGCTATATTAAACATAGAGCGTGTTCATTTTGTTTAAGCACATAAGTGTCATGCATTCATCTACCGAAGTGGCCGTTACATCGTCCGTCTTCCGAAGCAGCCGTCATATCTTCCGTCTATCATCATAGATCGTTTCATCTGTCTACCGAAGTAGCCATTTATCATCCGTTTACTGAAATAAACATTTCATAAGTCCTACCGTCCTAGTCTGTTTAACATGTAGTCTACCATCGTAGTTGTCTAACATTCATCTACCACATGCGGTACAACAGGCTGTTCATCCGTCTACCATCGTAACCGTTTCATCTGTCCCACCATAGTAGTTCGTTTTACATCTGCTTACCGAAGTAACCGTTTCATCCATTCTACCGTCCTATTCCGTTTCGCCCATCTACCGAAGTAGTCATTTCGTCCGTCTACCGAAGTAGCCGTTTCGTATGTCCACCGAAGTGGCGTCGTTCTGTAAATCATTTACACCCGTTTGGAACTTGAACAACTGTTTAATCATTCATTAGATTAACCTATTAACATGATTAATCTCTTTATTCTTTACATCTGTCTACTACATGGGCAACATTTTCATCATTTACTTTGTTGGCACGTTAACACGTATTGCCCCTTTTTCTTCTTTATATCATTCATGTTGGCACATAGACATGTTAAGCCACATAATACATCATCATTCATTTAGGAACATAAGTTATGCTTAGCCTATTTTCATACTTTACTATTTTGCACGTTTAGCCATAAAAACATTTACCTCATAAGATTATGCACCCCAGCCTAAAATCATAGACAAAGGGGAACTTAGAACTCACATGGTAGTCATTCTCTATATGAAACGTACTAAGCTTCGGCTAGACAAGTGCTACGTGATCTGTACGAATTGAATACGTGAAATCGGTTAAATATTGTTAGTGTTGCCACATGCAGTGTCGCCTGAGCATTAGTGTCGCCAATACTAGAGTCATCTGACAGAGTCGCCTGGTGACACTGTCGTCTGATCAGTGTCGTGAGAACTTTCGTTCTGGACTTACTGTCGTTATGTAGTGTCACCAGATAACATTGGCGACACTCATTAGTGTCGTGTACATGCATGATGACACTCTTTAATGTCGTCAAATGGAATGACATGTGTCTCAATCATTGGCGAGCCTCGAGAAACGTACATCGTCGTCCCCAATTAGTGTTGCCAGATGAAGATTAGGGTCGCCTCAAGAGAAACAAACCCTAATCCATGATTTTTGATCTAAAATCATAACTTTTTACGTCTAAATTGTTTATCTAGCTTCCATGAAGCTAGATCTAGGCTTTATTCATGTTTTAACACGAAAAAATCTAACCTTTAAGGTGAAAACCCTATTTTTACCCCAAAAAGCCATTTCAAAGAAAATCAGAGTTTTAGGTTGGATCCATACCTCAGAAGGTCGATGTTGCTTCGTTAATCTTGTTCCAAATCGTATGAGAAACAGATTGAGACTGATCTTGACTTAAACCTTGAATTTCTTGGAGCATTCTCTCTCCAGAAACCAACTCTCTCTATCTACATTTTTTTATGGAAGATGGTGTGAATGAAAAGAATAGAGGCTGCCATATGAGGCTTCTAAGGTTTTGGAAACCCTTTAGGCCAAGCCCACCCTTCAAGACCATGATACTTTCTTTTATTTCGGCCCATTACTTAGTTGATGGTTTTCGGGTGTCACGCATCTAATAGCAACCTCACCTTGTGAGGAGGCCATCGTAGGTTATAAGCAACAGGAGAAGGAGAGCTTAGGGATTATGCTATTTGTTATAGGTCATTGGACTCTCTCTCTCTCTTATCTCATCTTCTGTAATTCTCATCCCTTTCTAACTCCCTAGCATATGAATTTCAATTCTCTGCATTCAATTAGTACTCTAATCTCTTGCCTTCTATATTGAATTAGTTCATTGGTGTTGTAAGTCCCAAATCTTGTGGATCTTCGATTAACGCACACAAACGATATCAATTCTCACAATCACTAGGCGGAAACTAATGATTGTGGTGATTCAAGAACAAGAGACACTTGTAATACTTGTATATTGCTCTTAGAGAATTATAGAGAAATCAAACCAAAACCCGCTAACCCTATTCGATTAGGGTAAACAAGATTATATACTATGCAATACTAGCTAAGCCCGTATAATACATGTTCTCGGCCCCAAGGCCCACCCAAAACACCCAAGCCGTGAACACCAAGTTCACGGTTACACCCAGTTCACGGTTACACCCAGTTCACGGTTACCCAAATACATCAAAACAAGCTTAATCATATCCTAGGCCCTACATGTGTTTTCATTAATTCATTGGCACATATGGCTGACGAAACCTACTCCTTGAATTATAGGATAACCTCAAAGCCCTACTGGATAATAATTATCAGATGCAAGGTATTATAAAGCAGTTCTCTACAACTTTGGATAAACAATATTGAATTCAACATCAGACCAATTGCTTTGAACCGCTAAGCACTACTCCATCGACGCGTTTCATTAGTGATTCAGATAATGTTCCTAATTCGACCTTCGAAGTTAATGCCAGTACTGTGACTGATTTGTTAGAATTTGTGGAAGGCCCGGTTCAAAAACATCAAAGTGGAATTACTTCGATTATGGCAATTGTGGAGTTTACCAATCCATGGCTCGATTAGGAAACAAGCATGACTGTTGTTGCTACGATTAATTCCGATCTGATTGAGGGTACCACTTCTGCTTCGACTTTTAACTTGGATCCAACATCTGTTCAGGCATCTTCTAGAACATCCACTATTTCTGTTGTTCGTAAACCCAATTTCACATTAGATAGACCTACAAGTATTATTCCTATTGTTCATCCACATCATTGAAAATTCGATAGTTTTGTAATTTTTTGTCCCCATTCTTATTTTGAGGTTGAATTGCATCAAACGGATTTGGGTTTTGTTAGTGCCCCTTTCTCGGTTGCACCCTCTTATTTTCATCGGGATGCTAAGTGGTTTTGACTTGTGGGTGCGGTTATTATGATGTCTAGTAACTCGGTTTTGGTACCGCCTCCTATTGTTCTTGCTCACAAAGTGAAGATTTCTACACCTCCTATTGGGGTGTTCTGGGTTGCACCACTTGTTCCTGTGTCTCAATATCCAGTACTGAACAATTATGCATAAGCTGTTAAGGGGGTTCATAAAACTTGTACAAATGACATGGTGATTAAGTTCCAAGTAGGGGATAAATGCCTTCGTTGGAAAGGAGGGACAACTCCTACAATGTTAATGGATTGTCTCCATGTTCTTCTTGCACACCTAGATGTGAGTACTGTTTCTATGGTGATCTCTGCAAACAGGACACAAATCTGGTGTGAAAAGGTTGCACAACACATAATCCAACTCGGGAATCTTGTTCTCTATGCATGGAAAATGGGACTAAACAGCAAAAACAAAAGACTCTAAAGCGACTGACTTACACCAATTTTCTGGATTAGGTGTGAAATGGTTGAGGGTCCTAATGATTTGAGATGTTTAGATTGTGACATTTCGTTCGTAATGGAACTTGACAAATGACTACTAGCATGTTCATGCATATCTAACCCCACTTTTGAATTTTATGCTTCTACTTTGTGTATCTCACACAACACCTAGGAGAAGTAGCATACATCAAGCTGGAGGTGTTTGGACTTGATACATCTAACTTCCTTGATGTTCTTTATGGTTTTTGTGGTAAAGCTACTGATCATGTTAGCAAAATTAATATAGTTACAGGTCTTGATGGTGATTACTTCGATGGAAAATTTGGTCCAGTACTTGAATTCAGTGACACACAAGCCCATTTTTGCGTGTGGAATACTAACAAAAAAGAGTTCGAGCTATTAAGGTGGCCAACTATGGGTTTGGTAGTTACTACATATAAGGTACCAGTGTATATCTGGCATAAGTGAAACACAAAATTAGATTACACCACAAGGCGTTTTCTAGTCCCATGGAATGAAATTGTTGTCAAGATGGATACTAAAGTTATGATTGAACGTCTATTACCATTTCAACGATTTGTGACCCCAACTATAAGTAGTTTTTGGTTCAAAAATGCAGATGTAACATGAATTTTTGTTTTGCAACTGCCTTTCATTGCTGATACAATTACTTGTATTGCAGTGAACCAAATGATGTCATCATCTAAAATCCTTACCATCCGAAATTGGAAAGATTGGGATTGTGTTAAGCAGTTTTCAATTGGTATACTACTTGCACTCTGCACTGCTTCTCAAAGAGTTTTATTCCTTTCTTATGTTGCTGGTAACGAAGTGATAGGCCTCGGTTTTGTAACTACATGTTCTCTTGAAGCTGTAGATTCTGCAGGATAGCTTATTTCAGTATCTTGGAGTGGTAATACAAGAAGAAATGTAATGGAAGGACCAAAATAGCCTGCTGGTCAAGTTGATAAAGAGACCTAGTAACTTTTCTACCAAACTCACTGAACTTCTTAAGGATTATGGCCTTCCTCTCTTGCATGTGCTAACACTTTATCATTTTGGGGACTATGTGTTTGTTTTATATTGATACTCCAGTACATAAACCTTATGCTCAGGAATTCAGAGTTGTGCTTACACACACGTCTCCTTTGTTAGTTCACGAGACACTAAAGGTCTTGTTGAAAATGCCGAGTAGTGAGGGTACCCAAGAATGGGACATTCACCATGGCAGTCTTTAGCGTCTCAAGTATTTGGTTGTTATGAATCCAGATATGCTTCCTCATTTACTTGGTCATGTTCTTCCTACTTGTAAAGTGGGGCTTCAACATCCATATGATGATGTACAAGTAATTGTGGCAGATGCCTTCATTTTAATGGTATCTATCGTTATTTCACTAAGTGATGAAAGGTTGTCTTTTATGAACTACTTGATGTGCCATCATTTATACATGTTTTGCATGCATAATAATCCTCATATTAAGGTACTAATTGAATAATAACCTTGCAGTTGATACTTAAAATGTTTATATTTTGTAATTGCAGGTTATTCGGTGTTGAAAATATAAATCAAGAAGAAATCTATCAAAAACACAAAGAAATCAAGCTTCTAGAAGGATCATTCCCGACCTTTGACCCCTAATAAGTCAAAATTGGTCAACAAGAAGTCAACCAGCAGCTAAAAGACAAAACTGGGTAGCAGGGAGGGGATACACTATCCAGAGAGTAGAGAACTTTGTAGTTAGAGTAGAATAGAGAGTAGAGAGACTCCTCCTCCTTGTTCCGCAATAGGGGAGCCTATAAAACTCAACGTTACGCTGGTTAGTATAGCCATTCGTAGCTAAACTCTTAGTATTGCTAGGGTGAAGATGAAGTTTGGTGCATTTAATGTTTGACGTATTAATCTAGTGGTATGTTTATGTCTTTAATTATTCACTCTTAAAACCACCATTTGGTGGGCTTTTTATTGTTGTCTAAATTTGTCTTTATATTTGTGAGTGTTCTTGATTTTAAAGTGTAAGACCGTAAAACCTTCTTAATCAAACTTCTTTTGAAACTTGTACGTCTTTATACAAGTAGAGATTGATAAGCCAAGGCTTGGTCAATACTAGTAAGGTCGTACGTCTTTATACGAATTTATTATGAGACCAAGACTTGGTGAACTCATGTTGGGAACGGTACGTCTTTATACATTGTCCCATTGTTACACCGCCTCCTGGTGAGCAAAGTATAATCACCTATTTAACAATAATAATTAAGCATTTAGGTTCGATGTCCTAAACCGGCCTGGAGATAGCACTCAAAGGGTTGAGGGTAATGTCGTCCCTAGCGGGAATCATTACCATTTTATTATTAAAGATTATAATTCGTGAATCAAATATTGTGAGAATGAGGCTCTAGCGGTGTACCGTTCACATGTTTGTGGTTGTCATACCACCGGACTAGTCAACTTAACATTATCATGTACCAAGCGGATTCGAAGCCCAAAGCAATACTTTTCGTGAGCTGATCATTTCCGAGATATATTTACTTTTCGTTTATTTACTATTATGTTAATTACATATTTGTTACACTCATCACACACGTTTTTACTTTTCTGTTATTTACTTTACCGTCATTTACTTTTCTGCTTCACAAGCACACAACACCCACTCTCTAATTAAACCGGCTAAACGATAACAAAAGTTGAGTATTGGAACTCGACCGTGTCCATTGGTTCGAAACTTGGTTCTTACCTAAACTATATTACACTGTGATAGGTACACTTGCCTATTGTGTGTGTTTTAAGTTTGCGTATTTATCATTTTATAAATATAAAACCCGATCTCGTGAAACCATAACTTAAAATCTTTTTAACTTAATCATATGCACATTAAGTTTTTGGCGCCGTTGCCGGGGACACGGTTAGTTCAAGAAAAATTCTAGTTAACGGATTAGCCTATCATTTTCCATCTGTTTATCTGTTACGTTTTGTTGCTGGTAGTGTATGATCCATAGCTCTGTCACCGGTTTATATCAACCTTTAGTAGAGCCCGAAAGATTCTTCCACCGCCGAATATGAGAAAACCGTGCTAGAAAAATGGCCGTTGAAAACCGCACTATTTCTGATTTTGCAAGACCGTCACTAGTGGCTTTGGGGTCTAGCATCACAAGGCCAACAGTTGACGCTAACAACTTTGAGATCAAATCTCATGTTATCCACATGCCCACATTGCAAATTTCCTCGAAATTTGTGACACTTTCAAACTGAACGGAGTTTCGAATGACGCAATTCGCCTATGAATGTTTCCCTTTTCCTTAAGGGAACGAGGTAAGGCATGGCTAAACTCTCTTCCTACCAGGTCAACCACTACATTGGATAATCTTGCTAAAAAATTCCTAAGTGGATAATCTTGCTAAAAAATTCCTGTCGAAATACTTCTCGCTAGCAAAAACTGCTAAATTAAGGAATGATATCACCACTTTCACCCAGGACGATGGTGAATCACTATATGAAGCATGGGAACGTTTTAAGGATATGCTGGGGAAATTCCCTCACCATGGGCTACAAGTTTGGCTACAAGTATTATCATTCTACAATGGGTTACACAATCAAGCTCGTCAGACACTCGACGCTACTACCGGTGGTATTTTTGGAAACAAGAGGCCACAAGAAGCCTACAACCTAATTGAGGAAATAGCTATCAATGGTACAATCCACGAAGTAACAGGGGAACATGCAAGGAGTTTATTCTGTTGATACTGTCACTTCACTTTCTGTTCGGGTCGAGGCCCTCACAACACGACTCAACCAAATTAGCAAGGGCACAACGGCCACTGAAACTACTGAAGAAGTAAAGAGCATCAATGTTGATGCTGAGCATGTTGACTTTATCGGAACAAATCGCCGGCAAAATAACCCCTATAGTAACACCTACAATCATGGATGGAGGAACCACCCAAATTTCAGCTAGAAGGATAACAACAACCAAGGACAATCTGGATTTGGACAATAACAACAGTTTCAACAAAGGCAATCTCAAAACTCTCAGCCTCGTCAACAATTTCAAGGAGCTAACAAGCCAAGTAATGGGTGCTTGGAGGACGTGGTAACTAAGTTGATCTCAACAACTAAAAGTCAAGCCCTTCTAGCAGATTCCCGTCACACACAATATGAGGAGAAGTTTAGTCCTCGTGAAGCTAAATTTAGGACACAGAAAGCAACTCTTCAGTCCATTTAGACACAACTAGGGCAGATTGCGAAACTTTTGTTAGAAAGATAACCAGGATGTCTTCCAAGTACTACTGAACCCAATCCAAAAGCAAATCTAAGTGCTATCACTCTTAGGAATAGCAAGGTTTATCCAGAACCACCATGACCATGAGAAGAAGTTCAAACACCAAGGAGGGAAATATTCACCGGAGTACCACTCCGTCCACATGTCGCATAATCAACCACTCAAGAAGCACAACCAAATGTGATCCCAGAGCCTGCTCTAGTGGATACTCCTCTAAAGGCTCCGACAAAAGGAGCATTCCAATCTCACATACCATACCCGGGAAGGCTTGTGAAACAAAGGACTGACGAACAATATGAAAAATTCATCGAGCTTTTTAGTCAAATTCATGTCAATCTTCCTTTCCTGGATATCATACAACAAATGCCTAAGTATGGACGTTTCTTGAAGGATTTCCTTACGAACAAAAGAAACATGGAAGAGGCAGTAAAAATGACCAATCATTGCGTCGCTCTTATTGAATGGTGCCTCCAAAAGAAACTTTCAGATCCCGGAAAGTTCTCTTTGCCATGTTCTACCGGACCACTGCCGATAACTTTCGCACTCGCTGATCTCGGAGCAAGTGTGAACGTAATGCCATATTACATGTTTCAAAGACTCAAAATTGGAAATCCGCGACCTGTTAATGCAACTATCGAACTTGCGGATGGATCAGTTAAGTCACCTATAGGAGTCATTGAGAACTTACTAGTAAAAGTCGGCAAGTTTGTCTTCCCTGCCGACTTCATGATTTTAGAAATGGGACCCGACTATTCTGTGCCTTTGATTTTGGGTCATCCATTTTTGGCTACCGCCAGAGCTGTCATTGATATGAATGAAGGAATTCTGACACTTCGTGTCGGGAAACAATCGGTAAGCTACAACATCGGAGGAAATGAATGCTTGTCCAATGATCCCTTTGAAATTGCACAATTTATCGATACTAATCTAGACTACCAACTGAAGAAAGCTAAGGAATTCAACAAAGGAAAGAAACCAGACCTTGGCAAAGATCTAAACAACACTAATTGGATCGATGAATACTCGGATAAGCTATCAAAGTTGAAGGACTTGAATCAAGGAACAGGAGACACGGGGGAGGTCGATAGCCCCCACCCGAAGAAAAACTGATGCAACACGTACGGGTCTGGCCAACGACCCTTAAATAAATGTGGCGCTTCCGGGAGGCAACCCGATAATCATGAATAAATTGAGAAGTTGATTGATATGACGTAAATTATACATATTTTACATGCACAATTATCCTCATATCTAGCACAAATATAGAGAAAATGATAAGATATGATACTTAATCTACTTAATTGTGTTACAACAGGTTAATTATCCCTTGTATACAAAAACATGAAGAAATCACTCAAAAACAGGGCAAAATCAGTATCCGGAAGCCAGTCGGATATTCATGAAACCAAGGAGTAAACCCAGAAAGTCAAAATCAATCAAGAGTCAAAATTTGGGGTTGCACGGTCGTGCATCCCGTTGCACGCCCGTGCAAATGGTGACACGTGGCCCTGTACTCTCCTGCTCTGCAATATTCCCTCACGTGCAAGAAATGAGTGCTTTGCACGACCGTGCATTCCATTGCATGGTCGTGCATCACCAAAATCTCAGTCTATAAATAGCAAGCTCATTCTAGTGTTTTAAGTGTCCAAGATCAAGAGTAGGGAAGGCCATAGTGCTCTGCTAAAAGTCGGGACTCTTTCGGTTATGGTCCGTTTAGCTTTTCTTTGTTTATTTCCTTTTTAAAGTCTTGTAATATGAAGCGATTCATCTCGTTCGAGTAAAACAAGAGGCATTCTATACCCGCTCTCCCTTGGTGTTGGAATACTTACACACATTATCCAAGGGTTAGTGGAGTCACTTGTACGGTCATTCATGGCTAGTTCTCTTGTGTTGCTCGAGCTGGTTGAACTTTAATTAATTAATGAAGTATTTTTATTATGTTATGTTTTTAAAGTCTTTAGTATGAGTTATCTTAAAAAGACAAGAATAAGTGATCTTTAAACCAATCTAATAATCTTAAATCTTGTAAGTTAGTTAAGCAAGACTTCTTGTTTGGGAAGCTTATTCGAGTTTGTACGGTCTATATACAAATTTGGGTATTCAGCATGCCGTTTGAGCCCTGACCAGACCGGACGGTTTGTGTCGGTATTTTTTTACTTCTCTCGTGTCGGCTTGCAGAGTACTTCTAGCGGGAGTCATGGGGTTTGATCTGGAGAATGAAACTCTTATTTTTTTAAAATAATACTATAAGTAAAGACAACTATTTAAGAACATAATTTGTTAGGTCCGAGCGTTCATAAAGTAGCTTTGGAGGGAGTTGCGCATTCCGACTTTCCAAAGGAAGTTACAAGACTTGACGTACGTCAGTCATTGGATAATCTTAGTCCGAATAATGAATCACGAGATAACCAGTGGACTTGAGACCCCGTTCAGGGTCCCGAGATTCATTAAGGAACAGTTGGCCGACCGTATCCACTGTTCCGTTACGAAATGCTAACTCCCCTATCGAAAGGGTTAGTACTAGTAATTGTGACCAACCTTACTTTAAATATAGCTTTAATTAACAAGGGATAACAACTAGAGTAACACCTTAAACGTGATAATACTTCTAATTACATTTCTTATACTTTGTATTTTCCTTTCAAACAAAACCCATTTTCCAACTTATTATCCTAGTCATTTATACATGTCTTGCATGCATAATAATCCTTATTTTATGGTACTAATTGAATAATAACTTTGCAATTGATACTTAAAATGTTTATATTTTGTAATTGCAGGTTATTCGGTGTTGAAAATATAAATCAAGAAGAAAGCTATCAAAAACACCAAGAAATCAAGCTTCAAGAAGGATCATTCCCTAGCTTTGACCCCTAAGAAGTCAAAATTGGTCAACAAGAAGTCAACCAGCAGCTAAAAGACAAAACTGGGTAGCAGGGAGGGGATGCACGGCAATGCACGGGCGTGCATTTGCCCTTCTTGCTCCCCACGGCTCCCAGTACACTGCCACTCGTACCCGATGATTCCCTAGGTGTTTGCACGCCCGTGCAATCCAATGCACGACCGTGTATTTCTCATTCTGAGGCCTATAAATATGAGGCTTGAGTTCTTCATTCCACACACCTTTCAAGCAACCAATACACTATCCAAAGAGAGAACTTCGTAGTTATAGTAGAGTAGAGAGTAGAGAGGCTCCTCCTCCTTGTTCCGCAATAGGGGAGCCTACGAAACTCAGCGTTACGCTAGTTAGTATGGCCATTCGTGGCTTTGCTAAGGTGAAGATGAAGTTTGGTGCACATTAGTGTTTGACGTATTAATCTAGTGGTATGTTTATGCCTTTAATTATTCGCTTTTAAAACCATCATTTGGTGGGATTTTTATTGTTGTCTAAATCTGTCTTTATATTTGTGAGTGTTCTTGATTTTAAAGTGTAAGACCGTAAAACCTTTTTAATCAAACTTTTTTTCAAACTTGTACGTCTTTATACAAGTAGAGATTGATAAGCCAAGGCTTGGTCAATACAAGTAAGGTCGTATGTCTTTATACGAACTTATTATGCGACCAAGAATTGGCAAACTCATTTTGTGAATGATACGTCTTTATACATGGTCCCATTATTACACCGCCTCCCGGTGAGCAAAGTATAATCACCTATTTAACAATAATAATTAAGCATTTAGGTTCGATGTTGTAAACCAGCCTGGAGATAACACTCAAAGGGTTGAGGGTAACATTGTCCCTAGCGGGAATCAGTACCATTTTATTATTAAAGATTATAATTCGTGAATCAAATATTGTGAGAATGAGGCTCTAGCGGTGTACTGTTCACATGTTTGTAGTAGCCATACTACCGAACTAGTTAACTTAACATTATCACGTACCAAGCGGATTCGAAGGCCAAAACTTAACATTATCACGTGAATCAAATATTGTGAGAATGAAGCTTTAGCGGTGTACTGTTCACATGTTTGTAGTAGCCATACTACCGAACTAGTTAACTTAACATTATCACATACCAAGCGGATTCGAAGGCCAAAACAATACTTTTCTTGACCTGATCATTTTCAAGATATTTACTTTTTTGCTATTTACTATTCTGTTAATTACATTTCTGTTACACTCATAACGTACGTTTTTACTTTACCGCCATTTACTTTTCTGTTAGTTACTTTTCTGCTTCACAAGCACACAACAACTCTCTAATTAAACCAGCTAAAACATAACAAAAGTTGAGTATTGGAACTCGACCGTGTCCATTGGTTCGATACTTGGTTCTTACCTAAACTATATTACAATTTGATAGGTACACTTGCCTATTATGTGTGTTTTAAGTTTGAGTATTTATCATTTTATAAATTTAAAACCTGGTATTGGAAAACCATAACTTAAAATCTTTAACTTAATCACACGCGCATCACTACTATGGGATATTTTGCTCAAATTGGACCGTGCGATGAGTTCATTAGGATGTCATACAAAAACTTTGTTATCTACTTATATGAAGGTGAATATTTTATGAACTCAAAAATCACATAAGTTAAGACCTTTAATAGACATAAACCACCCAACATAGCTCGTTACCTATTCGGGTGGGGTGGGATAAATTGCAGCTTGCCTACCCACTACTTGACTTGCACCTTGAGGACAAGGTGAACTAGTAGAATACCTGTCTCTGTCCGGGTTTCTCAAAACATAACTCGAATTGACTTGTTCATGAATATACGGATTGAAATACCCCCTCTTATTTGTTGCATAACTTCTTTTAACTCATTAAGTTTCTGAGTAGGAAAAATAATCTCTCTACACCACTCTTCTTCAAATCCATGCCTATAAACACAACAAAGAAAATAAATTCAAAACCACATATTATAGATATAATAAATTAAATATAAACATAAAATTGTCATCTGGCCGGCCAGCCTACATGTTTGACGTATGCATTTAAATTGAGTTAATAATCAAGTCAACTGTTACAAATATTACAGATATAATAATAAATTAAACATAAACATAAAATTAATAATTTAACGAAATAATTAGTGAGTTTACCTCCTAAAGAACTGGGCCCAGTTATTTTTCATAGATGAATATGTTGCCTTTATCTTCGATCAAAACACAATCAACACATACATATGAACACGAATATGAAGAACAATATCTTGTATATAAAATCGAATCTTGGTATGAATTTCTAATTACAATTCGGTCCTATATATACTACTAAAACCAATCGTTGCGTCTGTTCCCTTTTGAACTGATTCACACACATTCAATCGGTGTGTTTATTCCAATCGTTGCGTCCATTGCCGTATCCATCGTATCCACCGATTTGTAGGTTTCAAGGTTTCCTTTTGACACATCTAATCCTTCTACTAATAAAGGTTTACAACTTCTATTCTAAATACATAAATGAACTAATTACATAAACAGTCCCTAGACCTATGTGAAAGTGATTAATTCACATTCACCTCCTTAATCACGATCACATTGTTGCAGGTCTTGAACTCCGAGCAGTTCCCTCATTGTAGTAAACTTGACTCTTGCTAATGCCTTGGTCATTATGTCTGCCCTTTGCAACTCTCCACTGATGTGGTTGTCTTCAACACACTCCCTTATAAAATGATAACGTGTGTCTATATGCTTGCTCCTTCCATGAAATACTGGGTTCTTCATTAATGCTATAGCTGATATGTTATCAACTAATAAGGTTATCTTTTCTTCCTTCCAACCTGTTATTCCACTGAGCAGTCTCTTTAACCATAATGCTTGACATGCTGCTACTGTTGCTGCCATAAACTCAGATTCACATGACGATAATGCAACTGTCTGTTGTTTCTGAGTGCTCCATGTTATAGGTGAGTTCCCGAAGTAAAATACTATCCCTGTAGTTCCTTTTCCTTCTTCAGTGTTTACTCCATAACTACTATCACTATAACCAGTAATCTTGCAGCCTCCGAATTTCTTGTAAGTTATACCGAACTCCTTTATTCTTTTGATATAACGCAGCACTTGCTTGATAGCCTTCAGATGATGTTCCTTTGGTTCTTGCATAAATCTACTATGTAATCCAACAGAGTAGCATAGATCCGGTCTTGTATGCAATAAGTATCTTAAACAACCAATTAAACTTCTGTATTCTGTTTCATCAACTGAATCTCCTCCTTCGGTCTTTGTCAGCTTGGTTCCTGGGTCCATAGGTATTTTTGTTTCATTACCATCCATCATGTTGGCATCCTTGAGTATCTTGTTTATATAGCCGGTTTGCTTGATTGATATCTCATCCCTTCATTGGGTAACTTCTATGCCAAGATAGTATGCTAATAAACCTAAGTCACTCATTTCAAACTTCTCTTCCATTTGAGATTTGAAATGCTCTATTTCTTTCTTTGGAGTTCCCGTCACTATTAGATCATCAACATAAACTCCAATCAACAAGGTCGAGTCATTGTTCCTCCTTGTGTATACTGCTTGTTCTAAGTTACATTTCTCAAATCCTAGTGACTTTAAAGTATGGTCTAATTTCATGTTCCATGCACGTGGTGCTTGTCTTAAACCATATAGTGCTTTAGAAAGTTTATATACTTTCCCTTCACTTCCTGTCTTCACAAATCCCTCTGGTTGTGAGACATAAACTTCTTTCATTAAGTCTCCATGCAAGAATGCGGATTTTACATCTAGATGATGTACTTCCCATTCCTTATATGCTGCTAATGCATATAGCCTTACTGTCTCAATTCTTGCTACTGGGGCAAAGACTTCCTCAAAGTCTATCCTTTGATGTTACCCGTATCCCTTTGCTACTAATCTAGCCTTGTGCTTTGTAATCCTTCCACTTGCATCCCATTTGGTCTTGAATACCCACTTCAAGCCAATTGCCTTGTGGTTACTTGGTAAGTCTGTCAGCTTCCAAGTCTCGTTCTTATTTATGGATTCTAACTCGGCTTTCATTGCTTCTATCCACTTCCCATCTTCAGCTGCTTCCTTGTAATTCCTTGGTTCTTCTTCAGCTAAAAGAAGGTTTTTGTAGTCTGCTTCTTCTTCTCTTGCTCGTTTAGTAACTTCTGTTAGAGTTCTAAAACCTTGTAAAGGTGTATGATCAAATGGTCTTGCTGATCTTTCGGTAGATGGTTCTGAAATGTATTCTGCTGAGTTTGGTACATAGGTATATGTTGGTGGAGTAAATGGTGTACTTGGTGAGTTTATAAGTGATTGCACCTGCTAAATCACCATCAAGGTTTATGGGTTCTATTTCAATGTCTTTTGGGAGGTTAGTAGCATCTCTGTCTGCTATTGTGAAATCTACGCATTCCGGTTTCTCACTCCCAACTTCTTCAATATACTCCTTCCAATTCCATGAATCCTTTTCAACGAATTTCACATCTCTACTTACACAAATTCGTTTCGTTTCTGGATCAAATAATCTGCACGCCTTTGATCCTTCCTCTATTCCTAGGTACACCATCGGAATGCTTCGATCATCCAACTTCTTTAGATGTTGTGATGGTACCTTAGAATATGCTATGCAACCAAATATTCTCAAATATTCTAAATTTGGTTTCCTACCCTTCAAAGCTTCATACGGCGTACTGTCCTTTAGAGCTTTAGTAGGTACTCTGTTCAATACATAGATAGCATGTCTTACTGCCTCTCCCCAAAAGTTCTGAGGCATCTTCATTGCCTTTAACATGCTTCGTGTTGTAGACAACATTGTCATGTTCCTCCTCTCAACCACTCCATTCTGCTGTGGCGAGTATGGTGCTGTTAATTGTCTTGCAATCCCGTTGTCTTTAAAGTACTGTGAGAACTCATTAGAAGTAAACTCTCCTCCTCTATATGTTCTCAACATCTTCAACTTGGTTCCTACTTCGTTTTTCACCCTTTGCTTGAACTCCTTAAAGGTTTCAAATGCTTGATCCTTTGAGTTCAGAAAGTACACCCACATGTAACGTGTACAGTCATCTACTAGTAAAAATATGTACTTCTTTCCCGAATGTGTAAGTGGCGATATATGGCCACATAGATCTCCATAGACTAAGTCTAATGCTTCTGATGACTTGAACTTAGCTTGTTTTGGAAATGGAGCTCTACTGTGTTTTCCTAATAAACATGCATCACAAATTTGACTAGCATGGTTTATCTTAGGAATCCCCTGAACCAAATTCTTCTGGGTCATTTGTCTAATTGAATCAAAGTTCAAATGACCTAACCTTGCATGCCATAACCATGCTTGTTCTTCTAGGCTTCCCAACAGACAAATAGTACACCAATCTTCAAGTTGATGTTGTAAAGTCTATTTCTTGAACGTGTGACTCTCATTAGAAGCTTATGTTCTTGATCATGCAGAAGTAGTAAGTCACGTTCCATAGTCACTTTACATCCATTTTCTGTTAACTGTCCAAGGCTCAGTATGTTGCTTTTCAAACTTGGAATGTAATAAACTTGGGATATCACCCCTTGTTCCTTGTTTTTACATTCAAGTACTACTGAGCCTTTGCCTCTTATTTCTACATACGACCCATCTCCAAACCGAACATTTCCAGTAATATTTTCATCCAATTCTTGAAAATGCTCTTGTACACCAGTCATATGGTTACTTGCTCCATTGTCTAAGTACCATAGACGTTCATCTACTGTCGTATACTTGCTAGGTTCTATTTTCTCGTCTAAGAAAATCTCTTCTATTTTCTCATTTTCACTAACGGCCATTAAGAGCGTTGGTTCAACATCCTCTTGCACTAAGTTAGACTGTTCTTGTGCATGCTCTTGCTGTGGGTAGTTATTCTTGACGTGTCCAAACTTGTTACACCCGTAACATTGCACCTTGCTTAAGTCCCCTGCTGACTTTCTCCACTTCTTGAAGTTCTTATACTTGGACTTATGGGATGAGCTTCTCCCTTCTCATATTGCTTAGACTTTCCATCACGCCAGCTCCCTCGTGATGTGTTGAATTTATTAAACCTTCCTTGTCCACGGTTTTCAAAACGATTCCCACGACTCGAGTTGTTGTCGTGTCTTGTGAACAATAGTTTATCTTGATTGTCAGCTGGGCCTCCTTTCTTCAGCCTAAGTCTCTTCATAGGTTTTTAATCTTTCAATTGTCTCATCAAGGGTTATTTCATCTAGATCGGTAAATTGTTCGATTGATGCAACAATATGGGTAAACCTATCTGGTACGGCATTTCAAAGTTTCCGTACTAGCATTGGTTGACCAAATGTTGTTCCTAAATAGCTCGCCTTTGTGACAATACTATTCATATTTCCTATAAACGAATCTATCGTTTCGTCTTCCTTCATTTGCAATAACTCAAACTCCGTTGTGAGTGTTTGCAATCGTGCCTTCTGCACTCTGTCTACACCGACATAGCTGGTCTTTAACGTATCCCAGACTTCCTTTGCTGTCTTGCAACTTACGATTTGTAATATCACTTCCTCCGGTAGTGCTTGATACAGATAAGCCACCGTGGCTTTGCCTTCTTGACGTCGCGTTCTGTGTCGGCACTAGGTTCTATTGTTTCCCATAAACCATTAGCCTTAAGTATTAACTTGATGCGTAATGCCCATATTGTATAATTTGTTGATTTTAATATAGGGCATTGGTAATGGGTCAAAGAACTAGCTTCTTTGTGAATTACAATCTCTTTACCATTCGTCCTTGCTGGTGGTGTCTCCGGCATGGTAAATTATCTAGGTTTCTAAAAAAACTCTAAGGAAAGTATCTATGCAAGACTGGTTTTCTCTAAAACCACAATTATGATTCCAATAGTTCTTCTAACTAATCTAGGAATCAAAGCATTTTCTAAACCTAACTCGTATAGGTATATAAAATAAAACTAGTTCGAATATAGAACATGTTTGTCTCGCGAATTCCTTTCTTGAATTATGTCCTGTGATCCGGCCTTTTGATCACGTCTTTTAATCCCGGTTCCTAATGTTACCGCAAACACGTTCTTGAACCACTTAGTCTTTCCCTCCGAGCACGCCTTTGACTCGGTTCTATTTGGCACCGCAATACGCCTTTGTGCGTTTCCTTGTGAAGTCATAATCCCAAACAAACAATCCCTTTTGCTTGTTTCTTACCTCACGTGTTCAAACACCCCAAATCTGCAACCCAGATTCTTGTGTCTTCCTGATTTCGTTTCCTTGATCCCGGTTATCAAAACGAAAACCTTGCGTCCTTTTGTTGCCTTATGTTTGTTCCTAATAATAACTTAAACAAACTGCAACACAAAAATGTTTTCTGCCTTTTGTTCCTCGAGTATAGCAGCCCCAAAAAAAGTCTAATTTTGACTTTCTTTTATCCTTGTTCACAAATAATACCCACTGTATATTTCTGGTGTTTGTCCCTGTGTTCCTTCCGATTACACCCTGGTAATCCCTAGTTGCAATTTGAATCAGGCCTTCGATCTAATTTGCAACTTCGTTCCTGTGTTTGTGTTCAACCGATTACCCCTGCGTAATCGTCCTTCCGCTGTCTTCCCTGAAAACATGTCTGATTCTGTTTCCCAATTTCCTCTTAACCACGTCTGGTTTGGTAATCGCTGCAGCAGTTGATCGAAATCTCTAAACCGAGGCTCTGATGCCACTGTTGTCTTTATCTTCGATCAAAACACAATCAACACATACATATGAACACGAATCTAAAGAACAATATCTTGTATATAAAATCGAATCTTGGTATGAATTTCTGATTACAATTCGGTCCTATATATACTACTAAAACCAATTGTTGCGTCTGTTCCCTTTTGAACCGATTCACACATTCAATCGGTGTGTTTATTCCAATCGTTGCGTCCATTGCAGTATCCACCGATTTGTAGGTTTCAAGGTTTCCTTTTGACACATCTAATCCTTCTACTAATAAAGGTTTACAACTTCTATTCTAAATACATAAATGAACTAATTACATAAACAGTCCCTAGACCTATGTGAAAGTGATTAATTCACAGAATATAAGTGAGAGGATCATAAGCATACCGTTGTTGGAAGGTTGGGCATCGATGGATTTCATACTTCCAACGTGTGTGAGCGTGTGTGTCTAGTTAGTGCTAGAAGACATTTTCTTTCCTCTGTTTCCCATACTTTAATCTGTCAAAAGGCCAAAGCATTGCATATCATGTTACAACTTATAAGTTTTAGTATAATGTGATAAAACTGAAATTGTAAAAGGTTATTTACACTACGAAGTATGATCACCACAAGTTGTTAGTAAATTGGTATCATTTTGCAAAGATTGAATACCATTCACAAGATTTAAACACAGTAACTACATTTGGAGCTACAAAATTACAAATGGATTTGTTCATCTCCTTCCCCTTCTTGGTGCGTGCACTTGAAGTCTCTTCTTGGTTCGACATTCCTGTAAAAAAAATTGCAACTTGAGCCATCCTAGTCCGGGTTACCGAAATTAAGTATGGAAGATAAAGGTCTCACCTTTATAATCTGCATACCTCTTTCTGCTGAAACTAAATGCAAATGCATCATTTGAAAATCAATTTGGAATCTGTCACTTCTCTAAAATATGTACACAGACATTTAACTATGTGCACTCATAGCTAATTTTTTTTCTTTGGATAGTGCTTCAGGTTTATTGTAAACTTCATTTAGACCTTGGTTTAAAAAAGCGCTAGGCGAGGCGAAGCGTTTCGGTCCCAAAATCCGAGGTGCCACGCCTCAAGCGCGAGGCGAGGGCTTCACGTATGCGAGGCGCTAAGCTAAAAAAGTAATAAAAAAATTAGTAACATTCTTAAAAACTCCTCCTTTTGAGTAATTTTCACAAAACTTGCAAGAAAAACAACTTAAAAACTGATTTAAGTAAAGATACATGTGATTTTCACAAAACTTGCAAAAAAAACAGTGAAAAAAAGGCAAAAATACATTAAAAAAACAGTGAAAAAAAGGCAAAAATACATGAAGCGCGCCTCACCTCGCCCCGCCCCTCAAGCCTGAGGCGGCGCCTCAGGGCGCTTCATGTATATGGGGCGCCTCACCCATTTGAGGCGTTTTGTTCGGCGCCTCACGCCTTAAGCAGCGCCTCATGGCGCTTTTTTAAACCAAGATTTAGACACGGTAACTTTTAATCTTTTATCATGGCTGCAAGATGGATACATGGCTGCCTGCAAAATGGATACATGGCTGCAAAATGGGTACATACATTGCTGCAAAGATGTAGTACAAATCTAGTTCCAAAACAACATATTTAACGGATTAACATACATTTTAGGGTGACTTATGACCCGTTCATTGTTTTATGCTAAATATTTAGTGGATATGACCCGTTTGACTCGTTTATTTATTTAACGGATTAAAATACGTATATGGGTGACTTATGACCCGTTTGACGTGTTCACAGCCTTCCCCACCAGACGTGGATTCTTGAATAATCAGAATCAGGTGTACTAAAATGAACGCGTAAAAGATGGTTTTTGGATTCGTTTTTGTTATATGAAGTTGTAAAAATATGCTGAGTGTTTTATAAATTTTGATCATTTAAAAAAGTTAATACAAGTATTAGAAAATGAAAGTAAAAGTAAAAAAGAATAATAAAAAAATGCTACGAATGGACTTACAGTTTTTAATTGTTCATGAACAAAGTCTACCAGTAGTTAGCTTGAGTGCTTGACATGCAATCGCTGTATAATAAGTAAGTTATAAACTTTGATAGCATTTTCTGGACTAAAATAAGTTGGAATTTTGATCAAAGTATACAACTACCCTAATGATAATGATATTGATAATGATATAATAATAATGATAGTAAATGGGTCAAAGACTGCCCGGACTATGGTTGCAACAGACTTGGTGCATTAAATGCAAATGTGAGTTTATGTGTGCGTTAACTTATTATTTGGTTAAAGAGGAGAGCTTACCATATGGTTTTGACCGGAAATTTTAGCAACCATCTGACATGATCTGATGGTCTTCCAACAGTTGCAGTTCATCGGTTACAGAATTTACAGATAGTTCATCGGCTAAAACACTTGAAAAGTTTAAAGGAATGATGTCATAACGGCCCCCCTTCACTACCAACAACTCATAACGTCATCTGGACCGGGGAGGCATCTACATAATTTTGGAGAAGTTAACACTCATACACAATACATAAGCACACACAAGGAACACAGAAAATGAAGAAATCAAAGGAAAGAAGACAAAGATAATACTTGAAGACAAAGATACCTACTTGAAGGTCCCATCGTGGGACCAAAAAGTCAAGCTTGTTATGCTTCTTCTTGCATGCTTGCTATGGTAATAATCTCAAATTACTTGAAGCATTCAATCCTCCCCGTGTAATTCATCAACAAAGAAAAAAGAACACACAAATTCATTAACCTATTAAATATAATTACAAAAACTACACCATTTAAATATATCTAATTTGTTTGAATAAATCAATTTAGGAGGTTTAAAACACTTGACTAACGCTTTGGTTAACTTTCAACCGGGTGGACCCTCTCGGCCCGTTTCATTTTTAAACTTGACGCGTTTCATTTATACATGGAGGCCACCCGTGTATTTTTAACTTCTGGAAAACCGACCCAGCCTCATCAAAGTAGAATCTAGTGTTTCAGGTCTGTTTGTAGCAGCTATAACCACCACACTTTCCTCTTCAAACCCATCCATTTATGTCAAAAGCTAAAAATGCCAAACACCCCTTTAGAATTTAGAACTTTGACTACAAAAGTCAAAGTTTGGGAGTAAAAGTTACCTGATTTAGTGTCTGGTCACGTTCACAATTCAAAGTTCTGCCACGTTGACTACCAACATCATTAATCTCAACAAAAAGATAATTGATGGTGAATTTTTTTCTTACGTCACAAAAAAGACCTCTAACTCTAGCAGCACCTCTACGAACAAAAACCTGCATTCTATATTCTTCAAAACTCCTACTAATATCAAGTATAAATAGAATACCACTTATCTTCAATTCATGTCAATTGAAAGCCTAAATTGTTATAGTTAGGTGCTCAATTCAGAAAGATTTATCAACAAATAAAACTATAAACAAAATTGAAAGAAAAAGGTACCTGAAACAAAAATTAGAACCCCTGAATCCAATAATCAACAGTCCACAAATCTCAAATTACATTCAAGAAGGTATCAAATCCAGTTTCAAATGGCATCAAATCCAGTTTCAAATTAAGATTGCGGATTTGAGAAATTAAAAACGATAAGGGTTAGGGTTTGGTAATAGAGACATAGCACACCTGGAGAATTGAGAAACTATGGCGACATTCTTGTCGATGATGACAGTGAACAGCACCGGTACATGCCTACATCCGATCAATCCACTGAAATCGTACAATTAAGTCTAATTTTATACATACACTCAACGCTATCGACATGATTAGGTCATGTAAAAATGAAATCTCTGATCAAAGTTCATAACGACTGTACAGTAGCAGATAATTTTAGGGTTTAAATTACGATGAAAACGTACCTCCTCGACTTTGGAGATTTTGAGTTGAAGTGTGTGGTTGATCTAGGGAGAAACCGTAAGTTGTGTATACATGGTATACCAGACGTATCAGTGATTACGAGGAAGTGAGGGAGTTACAACTCCATAGATCGTGGGTGAAAAGATCGTGGCTAATCCGTGTGAAAAACACAATCAAACCCTAAAACCTCAACTGCCAAAATTTGGGCATTAGAGTGCATAGATTTAATTTAAGGATGCTTATGAGTATTTCAAATGCATGAGATTTAATTTAAAGAAACACAAAAGATGTAATTGTACTCTCTCTCTCTCTCTCATCCTTTGTAATTCTCATTCCTTTCTAATTTCCTGACGTGTGCTTTCAACTAGTATCGTAATCTCTTGCCTTCTATATTGAATCACCTCAGTTCCGTCAACCCACTTATTTAAACTTGACATTGGATTTTTATGCTTATATATATATGAATTAATATATTTTTATTGAACAAATTCTATAATCATTATATGGATATTTTATTAATTCGATCTAAAAGGTAATATAATTTAAGAATTTCTTATAATAATATAAATATATAGAAATTGAACCTTGCAACATTTGAAATTAAATAGACCTCAATAAATAAGCATGTGGTAATAAACGTACAATAAATAAGTATCCGATAAATCAAGAATAATAAAACCTTGTTTTGCTACAACAAATAAACGCCAGGTGAGGGTATGGACGCTCCTTGGTATGACCAGCAAGATCGTTCCTGCTAAGACGAAAGAACCGTTAGACTCACCACAGGAGAGGACCTCATGCGATCAACTTCCGACATGAGAATAAGTTAGCTATTCTATTCGAATTGATAATGAAGTAAAGGATTGAGAGTTTTGAGTAAAATGAGTAAGACTAGCTTATGTATACCTGGAATGCCCAAGTCACTCTTTATATAGGAGGAGTTTCCCACCTAGAGAATTAAGGTCGTTAGCTCCTATGCTTCTTTGGGTAACCCTCTCTACTTCCTTCCGATGCGTAGAAATGCTCTTGTAGAACCAAAGACTGATTGCTACAAAATTGTTCTAAGTACAACTGCTGCGGACAACACAAGATTGCTGCTGACCAAAACAGCTGCTGATACTTTGTCTGCTGCTGAAGACCAAAGTAGCTGCGGATAGGCTTATCAGCAGCATTCAACACATGTTGCTGCTGATAGGCATATCCTCAGCAGCTGCGGATAGATCAATCTTGCTGCTGGTCCTCATCTCTGCTGCTGATAGCTTCCAAGCAGAAGGAACCTCACTGGTGCAACCAATAAAGGACAATGACGCTCTTCTCCAAGCATGCAAACAATGATGCCTAAGAAGACGTTTCAGTATAGTTAACTAGATTAGCCTTTACGTGTAATTTAGATTAATAAAAAAGATCAACGGTCTGTGTTCGATCTGATCCTTAGAATCAAGGGTTTGTCTTGATTCTAAGTTAGTATAAATACTGTGTAAACACTTCATTGTAAGTGTGCCTTCATAGTGCTTTTTGATAGTGTCTTGAAAGAGTTTTACTTGTAATCTTGTAATCTCAGAAGTCTAATACAACAGTGCATTTATCAGTATTCTTGCTGTTTACTTGTTTACTTTGTTGGTTGCTATTGTTTCCGCCAATATCAACTAGAATAGAATCACCTTGTAATCTTACGATCCTACAAGTAGTATCAGAGCTTTGGCTCAAGATTAAACAAACTAACATTTGTTTAATCACTTTCTGATTCTATTCAAAACTCTATTCTTGATCAAGTCACACAAAACAAAATGGCACAAAGTCATGGATCTGAAGACATCGGCAGTATCAACCGACCACCGAGGTTGGTGTCTGGGGAGGACTATGATATGTGGAAGAACCGTATGGAAAGCTTCTTCTGCTACCATGAATACGGAATGTGCAAATTCATAAGGGATGGACCTTATGTTCCCATGGTGGCCTCTGCTGACTCCGGAGGACCACTAGTTCTGAAGGAACCCTCCAAGTATTCTGAAGAAGACATCAAGAAAATGGAGGTGGACTTCAAGGCATTAAGAGCTATCCAAATGTGCCTTCCAAATGAAGTTTTTCACAACTTCAAGGCTCACAAAACTGCAAAGGAATTATGGGGAGCCTTGGAAAAGATGTTTGCTGGATCTGAGGAGGTCAAGGAGAACAGACGTGACATTCTCAAGCAACATTATGAAAACTTCGTCCGGAAGGAAGGTGAGTCACTAACAGTTTTATATAACAGGTACACGTACCTGGTTGGAGAACTGCAGTGCTCTAAGGTAAAGCTGGAGAATGAAGACATTCTCAAGAAGTTCATAAGATCTCTTCCTAGTTGTTGGACATTATATACAGTGTCCATCAGAAGAACAGAGAATCTGAAGACTCTTCAGATGACTGAGCTTTTTGGCATGCTCAAAACCTATGAATTAGAAATGATTCAAGCTAAAGAAAGGAGCTCCAGTTATCAATCAGCTACCACTTCCTCCACCACCACCTCAGCGCTTCACTCTGATCATTCTGGTCCTAGTGTAAGCAACTACTATCCTCCCATTGTTACTCATCCTCAAACACAAACTGCTTCTCAATCCAACTCATCACCATTTCTTCTTGAGGCACCTCCTCAACAGCCAACCTCTACTGCTTTTGTCTCTGACAACTCAAGCAGCATGCACTTCATAAAGGAGGATCTGGAATGCTTTCATCCAGATGATCTTGAAGAAATGGATATTCAGCACTCATATGCCATGCTCTCCCTCAGAGCAAAAAGGTTTTATTCTAGAACCGGGAGATCAGTTCCAAGCAACAACTCAAACACCAGAGTTGGGCTTGATAAAAGCAACATTCGATGTTACAACTGTAAACAAATGGGTCACTTTGCTAGGGAATGCAAGGCACCCAAAGCCAATCAGGGTGCCAGCCATCAAAGACAAGGTTACCAAGGTCAGCCCAGGCAGCAGCAGCAGCAAGGAACTCCTCCAGCACAAACTGCAGCCTGTGCAAATGTTGGAACTACAGAATTTGACTGGAGTTTTCAATATGAAGATGTTCATGCCTCCAACCAAGCACTTATGGCAGACAACGCAGAGATACCACCTCAGGTATTTGAACATCTTTGCTCTCAAGCTTGCATTGACAAAGTTTTAGGTTATAGAAAGCATAACCAAAATCTAATAGATCAAAATGAAGAGTTTCACCAAATGAAATCTGAATTCAAAAAGGTCGAAGACAGTTACAAAGAAAAGATTAACTGCCTTAAGAAAGATATTTCTTCATTAAAACATGAACAAACCAATCTTGAAACTCAGATTGATGATCTATTAGTAAAACTTAAAGCTACCAGAGCTGAACTGGCTGAACAGAAAGTTCATGTTGAGAAATATGAATTTTCATCTAAAAAGTTACAAAGATTGTTAGATATTCAAGTCCATGAAAAGGTAAAAACTGGACTTGGATATCATAATGACCAGTACAAGACAGTTGCTCCTCCTGCTGACTATGTTGCCATTCACGAACCAAGCTTCAATACTACAAATCTTGACACGGCAAACCGAAACCTTGATCCTTCAATGGATGCATGTTTTGTGGAAGACTGCTCCACCTCTTCAGAACCTGAGTCAACCTGCTCAGACCACTGTGAAACTAGTGCAGTCCCATCTGCTCCTATCTCTGAAGCTGTTCTGAACAAAACTGAATGTCCTGTTGTTACTCCAACTATTCCAGCTCCCATCCCATTCAAACAAATCAAGATTAGCTATCCTCAAAATGGAAGAAAGCTAAACATTGAAAAGGGAGAGACATCAGGTTTCACCAACCCCAAGTCTCAGTCAAAGCCAAAGGTGTTGGGTATTTTTCATGCACCTGGAGAAAAAGGTCCATATGTTCAAAAGACACTAGAAGAAGCCACTTTTGAACATAACAAAGCTCATCCCTGGAACTTCAAAGATTTGCTTCAAAGAAAGAACTATGTGGACTTTCACAGGGACAAGATAGCATTATCCTGCTTTGTGTGTGGCAAATACAATCACTGCCAGCACCTGCTTTCACTACCGTGAACACCAAAGAAACTCAAAGCAGCATGCCTTTGAGAAAACAAACAGGTGAGAAGCTATGATGCAAAGGCAACAAAGTTCAGAGAATCTCTATCCCCTCAAAGAGTGAAGATGCAGAAACCTCAACAAGCTTGCATCATATGTAGGGAATCAAACCACTTTGCTGCAACATGCAAGTTCAACCCTTTTAACCAGATTGCAAATCGTTCATCTGTGCTCAACCCATCAGCAGCAAACAAAATCGCTGCTGATAGAGTAAAGTCCAGGAAACCAAAAGCAAAGCCTTCAGCAGCAAAAGTCTCTGCTGCTGACAAAGCAAAATCAAAGACAACGGCATCAGCAGCAAAAGTATCTGCTGCTGACAAAGCAAAAGTGTCCACTGCTGATAAGGCAAGATCCCAGGCAAAGCCTTCAACAGCAACAAAAACTCCAGCAAAGCCTTCAGCAGTAAAATCGGCTGCGGATAAGCCAGAATTGTCAGGAACAACATCTTCTGCCGACAATGTAAAGAAAGCTAGAAAACCACCAACACAGCAATGGAAGGCCAAACAATCTCCAAGCATAACTATTGGTTCCATTGACTGCAAGCATGCTGACAATGGCAAATTAGCAACGATTTTCTACAATGCTGCATGCTACAATGTTCCTCCCACTAATTAGATATCTTACATGTGCAGGGACAGTTAGGCAATAAACACAATACTTGGGTGGTAGATAGCGGCTGTTCCAGGCACATGACAGGCAACAGGTCCATCCTCTCTAACTTCAAACATTTCAATGGAGGATATGTTGCCTTTGGGAGTGACTCAAAGGGTGGATCTATCACTGGACAAGGAACTGTGTCCAATGAAAGGATGAGTATTAAAAGAGTCAACTATGTTAAAGAACTTGACTTTAATCTCATGAGTGTTTCCCAAGTATGTGATCAAAAGCATTGGATGCTCTTCACTGACAAAGAATGTTTCGTGTTAGCTCCTGGCCTATCTAAACCTCCTCCAGAGAAGATTCTCCTAACTGCTCATAGAAAGGACAATTTATATGTGCTTGACATGAATGAAGTCACTCCATCTGGTAGTGTTTCATGTTTTCTGTCAAAGGCATCAGTTGATGAATCCGCTCTCTGGCACAGGAGGTTAAGCCATGTTAACATCAAAACAATCAATAAATTAGTGAAGGACAATCTTGTCAGAGGGCTTCCTGATAAAGAATTCCAGCTAGACGATCACTGCATTGCCTGCTTGAAGGGAAAACAACACAAGAGTTCCCACAAGCCCAAGACATTGAACACAAATGACACCCCTCTCCAGCTACTGCTTATGGATCTCTTTGGTCCTACGAATGTCATGTCAATGGGCAAAAAGTCCTACTGTCTGGTAATAACTGATGACTTCTCCAGATTCTCATGGGTATTCTTCCTAAGAATAAAAGATGAAACTGTTGAGATTCTCAAATCCTATATTCTTAGGGTAGAGAATCAAAGCAATCTGAAGGTAAAGATCATAAGGTGTGATCAGGGAACAGAGTTCAAAAATCACACTTTGAACAGTTTCTGTGAGAGCAAGGGCATTGAAAGGCAATACAGTGCTCCAAGAACCCCTCAACAAAATGGGGTTGCTGAAAGAAGAAATAGGACTCTGATTGAATCAGCAAGATCTATGCTGGCTGACTCAAAGCTACCCCTTACTTTCTGGGCGAAAGCAGTAAGCACAGCTTGTTATGCGCAGAATAGAGTCCTTATTGTTAAGCCTCTCCAGAAAACACCCTATGAACTATGGCTCAAAAGAGTTCCCTACATTGGCTTCCTGATGCCCTTATATCCATGTACCATCCTCATCACACATGGAGTTCTTCCTAAATTCGGTGCAAAGTCTGATGAAGGTTACTTTGTGGGTTACTCCTCTCAATCAAAGGCCTACCGAGTGTTCAATTCTAGGACTCGGATTGTGGAAGAATCTGCTAATGTGGAATGCAGGGAACACGTTGTCTGTGAACAAGGCAAAGGTCCTAACTGGCTCTTTGATATAGACTCCTTCACCCAGATATTTGAGCCTCTCATATTCTCAAATATGGAGTTTTCTTCTTCAAAATCAACATCTTCTGCCTCAACCTCCTCTTCTGACTACAGACTGGATTTTCCCAGTCCCTACATCAGGTGAAAAGGCCTTCCATTGATCCTCCATCAGTGGCAGAAGCTATTGAAGCCAGTACAGGTGAAGCCGTTACTTCCAACACCACAAGTAGCAATCTCTCTGACCAAGAAATCTTTAATGAAGCCTCCTCAATCCATGCTGAAGAGGCCTCTGATGCTAATACTGCTGACAATGTGGAACACAATGATCAGAACCTCCAAGCTCCTCTCCTCACAACTGAAGACAATCCTGATCTAAACCAAAGTAACCTTGAAAAGGGAATACGGCTGGATGTGATACCAGCACAGAGAATAAACAAAGAGCATCCTCTGGAAAACATCATTGGCCAAATCCACACAGGTATCCAGACAAGAAGTAAGTCTCATGAAGCCAACATTTGTTTGTTCTCTTGCTTTCTATCTCAGGTGGAACCCAAGAAGATTGATGAAGCTCTCAAGCACAACAGCTGGATTGAAGCAATGTAGGAAGAATTGCTGCAATTCAAAAGACAAGATGTTTGGAAGCTTGTTGATCTTCCGCCTGGTCAAACAGCCATTGGAACAAGATGGGTCTTCAGAAACAAGCAAGATGAAAGGGGCATCGTGGTCAAGAACAAAGCCAGACTGGTAGCTCAAGGTTACACTCAAGAAGAAGGCATTGACTATGATGAAGTCTTTGCTCCTGTTGCCCGTCTGGAAGCCATCAGAATCTTTCTGGCATATGCAGCATCCAAAAACTTTATGATCTATCAAATGGATGTGAAGAGTGCCTTTTTGTATGGCAAGATTGGTGAAGAGGTCTATGTCAAACAGCCTCCAGGCTTTGTGGATCCTGCACATCCAAATAAGGTCTTAAAACTGGACAAAGCTCTCTATGGCTTACACCAAGCCCCAAGAGCCTGGTATGAAACTTTATCTGGATATCTACTTAGCAACAACTTCAGAAGGGGGGCCATTGATCAGACACTTTTCATCAAAGATGAAGGGGGAGAAATTTTGTTGGTCCAGATTTATGTTGATGACATTATCTTTGGATCTACAAGAAAGAAGCTCTGCAAAGACTTTGAAGTTCTGATGCATTCCAAATTTGAAATGAGTTCAATGGGTGAACTAAATTTCTTTTTAGGACTTCAAGTCAAACAGGTACCAAATGGAATCTTCATAAGTCAATCCAAGTATGTCAAAAGCATCTTGGAGAGGTTCAAAATGGCTGACTGCTCTGCTGCAAGAACTCCTATGCAAGTGCACCATCAATTATCTCCGGATAAAGAAGGACAAGACACTGATCAACATCAGTACCGTGCAATGATAGGGTCTCTCATGTATCTCACTGCCTCAAGACCAGATATCATGTTTGCAGTTTGTCTCTGTGCAAGATTTCAAGCAGCTCCAAAAGTGTCTCATCTTCAAGCTGTCAAAAGGATCCTTAGATACCTAAAGGGAGCTCCAAAACTTGGGCTATGGTATCCAAAGAATGGAAATGTCAATCTCTATGCCTACACTGACAGTGACTATGGGGGTTGTAACTTGGACAAAAAGTCCACATCTGGGGGATGTCAATTTCTTGGAGGAAGGCTCATCTCATGCAATGCAAAAAGCAAACATGTGTCTCTACTTCAACAGCTGAAGCAGAATACATTGCAGCTTCAAGCTGCTGTGCACAGGTCATCTGGATCCAAAATCAAATGCTTGACTATGGAATGACCTTCATGCGGACTCCAATTCACATTGACAACATGAGTGCTATCTCTATCACGAATAATCCAGTGCAACATTCCAAGACTAAGCACATCGACATCAGGTATCACTTTATCAGGGATCAAGCTGAGAAAAAGAGAATTGTCCTATCCAAGGTTCACACAAATGAGCAATATGCTGATTTGTTCACTAAACCTTTTGATGAAGCAAGATTTCGATATCTAGTTGAATCAATTGGCATGATGAACTTTGAATAAGACATGTCTCTAATTTTTTATCTTTCCTTGTAAATATGTCTATGTTTTTGTTCTTAATAAAAAGTTATAAGTCAGCAGCATTTTTGGCTCTCAGCTGCTGACAGGTTTTAAGCTTCAGCAGCAAAGCCTTTGCCACTGATCGCTTTAAGTTATCAGCAGGAACAAGTTTCCTGCGGACAGCTTTAAGGCGGTCAGCAGCAACCTTTTTGCTGCGGAATGAATACAACAGTCAGCAGCACCCAAATCTGCTACTGAAAGACTTCACTATCCGCAGCAACCAAGTTTGCAGCGGATAGCTCACCATCGGCAGCAACCAAGTTTGCTGCTGATGGGTAAAACAAGTCTACATTAACTTTTACCTGCGGTAAAAACTACTCTCAGTCTTTACCATGACTGCTCGAGTGTTTTACAGCTGTAACAATGAAAAGTGAAACAGGTTGTACTGTACAAGTAAAGTTGCTTTTTCTTCGTCTGCCGTTATATCACAATTTCAAACGTTCCCACAACCTCTTCATATTCAATTTCAAACCCTAATCTCCCATCACTTTCTCTCCCGTCCCCACAGCATTCAAAGCCCTCCATAATTAACCACCATTCAAACACCCTTCTCTCTTCCCTCCAAATCCATAACAATGGCAGGCGCAGATATAAACAACCCCAATGACAAGTTTTCCCCATATCACAACCTCACTGCATACCTAATAAAGGGCAAGAAATCCGAAGGTTTCGATGATATGATCGACTTCCTTTGTCGGTCCAAAATCCACCATGCCTTAACAGTCAACCCAACCATCTATACTTCCCACATGGAAGAGTTTTGGAGCTCAGCCGTGTATTCTACTAACCAGGGCACTTCCCAAATCAGAGGCACAGTAGACGGCAAGGAGATGATTATCACTGAAGCAAAGCTCCGCCAACACCTCAAGCTTCAGGATGAAGGGGACGCCATCTCTTACCCAAGAGACGTATACATGAGGACCTTTGTATCCATAGGGTACATTGGGAATCAAATAGAGTATACGATAGAGAAGGCACTCATGGGTCCCAAATGGAAGTATCTCTGTCACACTCTTCTCCAATGCATATCCCAGAAGAGGAGTGGCTGGAACCAACTTAGCTCCGGACATGCGTCGGCAATTCACGGTATGATAACTGGGGCGGGTTTCAATTTTTCCCACCTCATTCTTGAAGGTTTGAGATACAACCTTCAAGAAGGGGTGAAATCACAGTTCTTCATGTACCCAAGATTCTTGCAGGAAGTGTTCAACATTGAGCACCAAGATCTTTCAAAAACTGCAAGAATCTACATAATGCTGGGACATAAGAACAACATTTTTCAAAGCATGAGAACAGTTTCATCAAAGTTCTCAGGGGCCGATGTTCCATTGTTGTCTACAATGTTGAACACGCAAAGTGCCCAGGGTGACAGTTCAGCAAACCCAGCTGATACTGATCCCATACCCTCCACCTCACTGCCACAAACTCAAACTGCTGCTTCCCTTGATCGAACCCCTGTGCATTCCCTTGATCGAACCCCTGTACGCAGATAACCTTTTCACCAACTCTCACCAAACTATTCCGGTCACTGGAATCTCACCGGAGATGGCAAAAATCGAACAGATGAACAAACAAAATGAGCCAAAGGGTCAAAAACTTGTTTCTAACCAACCTTTGTTGCTCAAAACACTCAAATACACAACAAAAGTCGAGTTTTTGAGTGATTTTTGCTTCTAAAATAGTGCTCAAGAGCTACCCCTATTTTATCACAAAAATCAACAAAAATACCCACTTTTACTTGTAAAATCTCTGTAGAAAACTCTCCAAACACACTCACAACACTCGAAATCAAGAGAAATGCTCTGATACCACTTTGTAGGTCCCTCGGGTGTGGTGGATCGTCACATGCAAGTGCGTTCCTGAGTCGGACCGGGTGCGGAATACCCGTGACTAGGTGGAGAGTCTTACAACACAAAGTAAACCGACAAGAGAATCACTTTAAACTTTCGTCTATTATAAACACTTGAAGGTTACAGAGAGAAATACTGAGTATACAAAGTCTGCGTATATGACTGCGTACTTGTCTACTGTCAACCTATCCTATTTATACACGACCTGATCTCTGCGCACTTAAGTGCGCAGGGCAAATTACTCATGCGTACTTAGCAAGTACGCAAGGTATTCTTCCGTACTTGCTAAGTACGCATGTAGGATCGTGAAAGTACAAGATGGTTCTGTTCTTAGTTGAGATTGGCGGAAACAATAACAACTACACAAGTATAATCGAGTAAACAGAGTGAATACTAATAAGATCACTGTTGTATTAAACTTTCGAATAAACGATTACAAATGAAAACTCAGTGAAGAAGCACAAAAAGCACACTTACAATGAAGTGTTTACAGATTATTTATACTCACTTAGAATCAAGACAGCCCCTTGATTCTAAGGATCAGATCTAACACAGACCGTTGATCTGTTGTATCTAGCTAACTATTACACGTTTTGTCTATATCTAGTTAACTTTATTGAAGCATCTTCTTTATGCATCATTACTTGCATGCTTGGAGAAGAGCATTGTTGAGTTTCATTGGTTGCACCATTGAGGTTCCTTCTGCTTTGAGTGTGTCAGTTGCTTTTGCAGAAAGTTGTCAGTGACGCTTGGTATGGATAGTCAACTGCAACGATTTGTCTTCAAGGCACAAGGCTGTCAGCAGCAAAGATGTTGATCAGCAGCAAAATGTAACCATCCAGAGCTGCTGATGATTTGCCTGTCAGCAGCATCAAGTGTTGATGCTGCTGAGAAGCTTATCCGCAACAACTTTGGTCTTCAGCAGATAAGGCTATCCGCAGCAGATTCGTTCTTCAGTAGGAGAACAAGTATCCGCAACAGATAAGCTTGTCCGCAGCAGATTGTTGGTCAGCAGCAAACTCTGAGATCAGCAGCATTTGTACTTAGAGAATTTTGTAGCCATCAGTCTTTGATTCTACAAACTCCCCCTAGACTGATGCTACCAAAATTCTCTTATTGCCTTTGTTGCTGAAGCTTTTGCACATTTCTGACTATCCTTTCAACCAAAAGAAAAGGGTTCGAAAACAGCCATCTTGTACTTTGAAATACAGCCTGCAGTCGTTAAAGTTGTCTGAGTCTTTCTCCATTGGGACCATCTCCCCCTTTTTGGTTGTATCTGTGGACAAATAAGCATCAGTTTGGGTGCCCACTG
Source organism: Smallanthus sonchifolius (assembly GCA_023525975.1). Classification (NCBI taxonomy): domain Eukaryota; kingdom Viridiplantae; phylum Streptophyta; class Magnoliopsida; order Asterales; family Asteraceae; genus Smallanthus; species Smallanthus sonchifolius. The sequence goes on from CM042033.1 coordinate 21,662,237, forward strand.
ATACAAAGGATGGAGTAAGAAAAGTTGGGCATTGATGTGCCTCTATCATATTCACCCTGGCCGTCAATTCCAAGATATGAAGTTTCAGTCTGTCCTCATCCACAGTTGTGGAATCCTTGGATCTAGATGGGGCCTTAGGCCTAGCCTCTTCATCCTCATCACCCATGGTTTCTTGGCACCTGGGATTCCTCTCAGAGGACATACATATTTACAACAAAGGATAGACGCATTCAACTGAACCGATGATGATGCTTGGTGGTTTCTTTGCCTTCCATTGTTGAGTTGGTGGTTTTCTAGTTTTCCTCACACTGTCAGCAGCAGATTTTGCTACTGATGTTTCTGGCTTGTTGACAGTAGATCCTGCTGCTGACAGCTTTGTTGAAGTGTCAGCATTCTTTGCTACTGTAGGCTTTGCCTTGGGTTTTGCCTTATCAGTAGTGGACACTCCTGCTGCTGATGTCTTTGCCTTATCAGCAGCAGAGTTTGCTGCAGAGGATTTTAGCTTATCAGCAGCAGACTTGGTTGCTGCTGAAAGCTTCTGCTTTGTTTTCTTGGACTTAACTGGACTAACAACCGATGTATGCTGATCCTTCTTTACCCTTTGTCTTTGAGGAGCTTGATGAAGGATCTGGTTGAAAGGGTTAAACTTACAGTTTGCAGCAAAGTGGTCTGATTCACCACAAATGATGCAAGATTGTAGATTTTTTGACAACTGCTCCCTTGATGGAGAAAGAGAGTTTCTGAATTGAGTTGTCTTAGCTTCAAACCTTCTTACCTGTTTGTTCTTCTTTGTCTTCTCAAAAGCATGTTGCTTGAGATTCTTTTGCTGCTGAAGGTAGTGGAAGCATGTGCTGGCAGTGTGATTGTATCTCCCACACACAAAGCATGATTTTGCCAGTTTGTCCCTTTCACAGTACATATAGTTCTTTTTTTGGAACAGATCCTTGAAGTTCCATGGATGAGCTTTGTTATGTTCAAAGGTGGCTTCTTCTAGGTTCCTTTGAACATATGGAACTTTTTCTTCCGGCTTACGAGATATATCAAATACCTTTCTCTTTGTGATTGGCTTGAACTGAGGCTTGGGGTTTGTGAGTTCTGATGTCTGTCCCTTTTCAATGTTTAGCTTTCTTCCATCTGGAGGATAGCTGATCTTGATCTTTTTGAATGGTACAGGGGCTTGAACAGCTGGAAGAACAACAGGAACTTCAGCTCTATTCAGAACAGCTTCAGATGGGGCTGTACTGGTTTCATCATGGTCTGAGTAGGTTGACTCAGATTCCGATGAGGTAGTGCAATCTTTGACGAAAGGTTCATCCATTGAAGGATCAAGGTTTCGATTTGCAGTGTCAAGATTTGCAACATTGAAGCTTGGTTCGTAAATGGCAATATAGTCAGCAGGAGGAGGAACAGATTTGTACTGATCATTGTTATACCCAAGTCCAGTCTTTACCTTCTCATGGACTTGAATATCTAAAAGTCTTTGTAACTTTTTGGAGGAAAATTCATATTTTTCAACATGAACTTTTTGTTCTGCCAGTTCAGCTCTGGTAGCTTTTAGTTTGACTAGTAGATCATCAATCTGAGTTTCAAGATTAGTTTGTTCGTGTTTTAGCGATAAAATCTCTTTCTTAAGGCAGTCAACCTTTTCTTTATAAGTATTTTCAACCTTTTTGAACTCAGATTTCATCTGATGAAACTCTTCATTTGGATCTATGAGGTTTTGGTTGTGCTTTCTATAACCCAAAACTTTATCAATACAGGCTTGAGAGCAAAGATGTTCAAATACCTGAGGTGGTATCTCTGTAGTGTCTGTCATTAGAGCTTGATTGTTGACGGGCAGTTCTTCATATTGAACTCTCCAGTCGAACTCTCCAGAATGGGTGATGATAGGAGGATAGTAGTTACTTGAACTAGGACCCGAGTGCTCAGAATGAAGGGCAGAGGAGGTGGTGGTGGATGTTGAGGCTGTTTGGTAGCTTGAGCTTCTTTCTTTTGCCTGAATCATCTCTAGCTCATAGGTTTTTAGCATACCGAAGAGCTCAGTCATTTGGAGAGTCTTCAGATTCTTAGTTCTTCTAATGGACACCGTGTAGAGTGTCCAGCAGCTAGGTAAAGACCTGATGAACTTTTTGAGAATATCTTCATTCTCTAGCTTCACCTTTGAGCACTGCAGCTCCCCTACAAGATAGGTAAATCTGTTGTATGAAACAGTTAGAGACTCACCTTCCTTCCAGACGAAGTTTTCATACTGCTGCTTCAGGATGTCTTCAAGCCTGTTGCTTTGTGCCATTTTTGTTCTTGGTGACTTTCTGAAGGAGAGAGAGTTTAGAATAGAACCAAAAGTGATTAAACAAGTGTTAGTTTGTTTAATCTGAGCCAAAGCTCTGATACCACTTGTAGGATCGTGAAAGTACAAGATGGTTCTGTTTTTTGTTGAGATTGGCGGAAACAATAACAATTACACAAGTATAATCGAGTAAACAGAGTGAATACTAATAAGATCACTGTTGTATTAAACTTTCGAATAAACGATTACAAATGAAAACTCGGTGAAGAAGCATAAAAAGCACACTTACAATGAAGTGTTTACAGATTATTTATACTCACTTAGAATCAAGACAGCCCCTTGATTCTAAGGATCAGATCTAACACAGACCGTTGATCTGTTATATCTAGCTAACTATTACACATTTTGTCTATATCTAGTTAACTTTATTGAAGCGTCTTCTTTATGCATCATTAATTGCATGCTTGGAGAAGAGCATTGTTGAGTTTCATTGGTTGCATCATTGAGGTTCCTTCTGCTTTGAGTGTGTCAGTTGCTTTTGCAGAAAGTTGTCAGTGACGCTTGGTATGGATAGTCAGCTGCAACGATTTGTCTTCAAGGCACAAGGCTGTCAGCAGCAAAGATGTTGATCAGCCGCAAAATGTAACCATCTAGAGCTGCTGATGATTTGCCTGTCAGCATCATCAAGTGTTGATGCTGCTGAGAAGCTTATCCGCAGCAACTTTGGACTTCAGCAGATAAGGCTATCCGCATCAGATTTGTTCTTCAGCAGGAGAACAAGTATCCGCAGCAGATAAGCTTGTCCGAAGCAGATTGTTGGTCAGCAGCAAACTCTGAGATCAGCAGCATTTGTACTTAGAGAATTTTGTAGCCATCGGTCTTTGATTCTACAACACAGGAACTAATTCCTGCACACATACAAGTGCACAAAACACTTAGAGATTTCAGCAACTATCAACATGCATTAGTAAAAACAACTCGATAACTAATACATATAGACACTTACAAACAAAGACAAATACATACAATGACAGTACAAAACTAAGACTCTATCCAGAGTGTTTGTCACACAAAAGTGCTTCAACAAGAAATAACCGAGTTTTGACCCCCAAGAAAGTCAAAATTGGTCAACAAGTCAACTATCAGCAAAAGACAAAAGGAGGGAGCATGGCAAGGATGCATGACCGTGCATCCAAAGGCACGGGCGTGCGTTTGCCTTCCATGTGCCCCAAGATGCTTCATAACCTGCCATCTGTACCCTGAGTACTTTTGGGCATTTGCACGGTCGTGCATCCCATTGCATGGCCGTTAGGGCTGTAAACGAACTGAACATTCAACGAACAGTTCATGAACCGTTTGGCGGTAAATTCGTTTACGTTCGTTCATTTAATAAATGAACGAACATGAACATGAAATTTCATTCGATTAACTAAATGAACGAACATGAACAGAGGTCTCATTCGTTCAATTGTGTTCATAAATGTTCGGTAATCTGTTCGTGAACGTTCGTTCATTTACGTTCGATTATGTTTGTTCATTTTCGTTTGTTTAAGATGTTCATTAAGATTTTTGTATATTTCTGTTTTATTTTATCTAAACATTTTATATTCTTTAGTTTTTAATTTTTTTTATTACCATAACAATTAACTAAGTAAAGTAGGAAACCATATTCTCATTTGTGCGACATTTCCCTATCCACTATTACTCGATTAGGGCTTCTAAGTTCTCAATCATAAATAATGTAAGCTTCCCTCAATCCTAAATCATGTAAGCACTAGGGTTGACATCAAAAGTCCTAAACAACACTTCGTTCGTTAACGTTCGTGAACAAACCCATTTCCTTAATGAACGTACACGAACATGAAATTTCGTTCGGTTAGTGTTCGTGAACCGTTCTTGAATAAGTTCAGTGCTTAACGAAAGAACACGAACAAGGCTTCGTTCGGTTCGTTTACAGCCCTAACGGCCGTGCATTGCCAAATTCAGGGCCTATAAATAGAGGGCTTGATCCATGCATTAAAGACACACCTTAGACCACAATTCAGAGAAGATACACTCTCCTAGAGTTCGTAGCTGTAGTTTAGAGTAGGTAGTAGAGAGTAGAGAGGCTCTTCCGCTTTGTTCGCAATAGGGGAGCCTACGAAACTCAACATTATGATCGTTCGTATGGCCATTCGTGGCTAAACCCTTTCTATTGTTTGGGTGAAAATGAAGTTTGGTGTATGTTAATGTTTAACTTATTAGTCTAATGGTATGTTTATGTTCTTTAATTATTCACTCTTAAATCCTTCTTCATGATGGACTTTTTAATATTAACTAAATTAGTCTTTAAACTTGTGAGTGTTCTTGATTTTAAAGTGTAAGACTATAAAACCTTTTTAATCAAACTTCTCTTGAAACTTATACGTCTTTATACAAACGGATTTTGATAAGCCAAAGCTTGGTTAATATTGATAAGATCGTACGTATTTATACGATCTTGTTATGAAACCAAGAGTTGGATAACTCACGTTGGGAACGGTATGTCTTTATACATGGTCCCATTGTTGCATCGCATCCCAATGAACAAAATCTAATCACTCTTTTAATAAAAATAAAGGTATCTAAGTTTGATGTCTTAAACCAACTCGGAGATAGATCTTAAGCATACGAATGTACGGATCTATTGAAAAGTTGAGGGTAATGATGTCCCTGACTGGGAGTCTTACTATTTTATTATTAAGTAACATAATTCGTAAATGTTGTGAGAATGAGGCTTTTAGCGGTGACCGTTCACACATTTGTACTAGTCATACCATCGGATTAGTTAACAAAACATTATCATATACCAAGTGGATTCAAAGCCTAAAGCAATACTCATTGCGATCTGATTATTCTGAAGCTATTTACTTTCCTGTTATTTACTATTCTGTTATTTAATTTTCTGTTACACACTTCACGCATATTTTGAATTTTCTGTTATTTACTTTACTATCATTTACTTTTCTGCTTCATAGGCACACAAACCCACTCACTAATTAAACCGGCTAAACGATAACAAAAGTTGAGTATTAGAACTCGACCGTGTCCAATTCTTCGATACTTGGATCTTACCTAAACTATATTACGTTGCGATAGGTACACTTGACTATTGTGTGTGTTTTTAAGTTTAAAATAATTATCATTTTATAAATTTAAAACTTGATCTCGTGAAAACCTTTTTAACAAATAATAAAATATTTATATTTTATTAACTACTTAAACACAAAAGCATCAAGTTTTTAGCGCCGTTGCCGGGGACTCGGTGATTTTAAGAAAAATTCGAGTTAACGTATTAGCCTTTTTAACCGTAACATCTTCCATTTGTTTTTCTGTTACGTCTGTTTCAGGTAGTGTATGATCCATAGCTACACTACTGGTTTATATCAACCTTTAGCAGAGCCCGAAAGATTCTTTCACCGTTGATTACGATAAAGACGTACCAAGAAAATGGCCATAGAAAACCGCACTATTTCGTACTTTGCAAAACCGCACTTGAAGCCTTGGGGTCTAGTATCACAAGGCCGACACTTGACGCTAACAACTTTGAGATCAAATCGCATGTAATTCATATGACCCAATCATCATGTACTTTCTATGGATTACCCGATGAGGATCCCCATGCCCACATTGCGAATTTCCTCGAAATTTGTGACACTTTCAAACTGAACGGAGTTTCGAATGACGCTATTCGACTTCGAATGTTTCCCTTCTCTTTATGGGAACCAGCTAAGGCATGCCTGAATTATCTTCCTACCGGGTTTGTCACTACATGGGATGATCTAGCTAAAAAATCCCTTTCGAATTATTTCCCGCCAGTAAAAACCGCGAAATTGTGAACGGATACTACCACTTTCGCTCAGAAAGATGGTGAGTCACTATATGAGGCATGAGAACGTTGTAGGTCCCTCGGGTGTCTCAGATCGTCACATGCAAGTGTGTTACTAATCGAACCGGGTGCGGAATGCCCGTGATTAGTTGGAGTATCAAGTAACACAAAGTAAACCGACAACAACAACAAGATACTTTAAACTTCGTCTATTGATAATCACAGCCGGTTACAGTTTGAATGAATGCGTACAATATCCAGTCACTAACTGGCTATATATACTAAGACCTGTTGCCTGCACACTTAGCAAGTACGCAAGGCTTAACTCCTGCGTACTTAGCAAGTACGCAGCCTTTGTTCTTGCGTACTTGCTAGGTACGCAGGATGTACATCCTGCGCGCTTGTTAAGTGCGCACAACACTTTACAAAGACTAGACAAGTACAAGTACCTACATACACGATTACAACTCGATAAACCAATACATACATATACTAAATACAAATACAAATACAGAAAGTAAAGTTCAAAAGCATAAGACAACATCCAGGGTGTCTGTCACACAAACGTGCTCCAACAAACTCCCCCTTGACAACAACTCTAGATTGTCTTCGGTCTTCAACTTCCTACAGCTCTAGCTTCCCATCTTCAGCTTGTAGTCAAGACAGAACTTGACTAGCTTGTCGTATCTCGATGCTTGAAGCTTTGTCCACTCATCCGTATAGATGCAGTATTTTTCATTTAGAGTTGTTAGATCTTTCACAGAGAAGTTGATGAAAGTAATTTCATCAAAGACCCTGATCAGTTCCTTTGGTTCCAAGCTTCCACTTGCGGACCTTAATCTTCCAATCACCACCGCCTCGCCCGTCTTTGGGTACACGTACCAATACCATATGTTACCAAGGATATTCTGAGATAACTTGCTCAGGGAATCCTGGTTTCACACAGCACTGGCTTGTAAACCAGCTTCTTAAGACTATGGTTTGTCACATGATGTTTAACACTTTTATCCCGGACTCTCTTGGGCATCTGAGGCTTGAAAAATTCAAAGTTTCCTGATCTTACCTCTCTCTGTAGTGTCTTCCACAAACCCTTTGCTACCATGTGATGAGAATCACCAAGCAGCTCTCGGTTTGCAAGGTTCACCAGATCGTACTTCGGCGGGGAGCTGAACGCTTCATTGGTAGGTTTCAAATATTGAACCCCACCAGTTCGTTTAATAGCAAACAACTTCTTATCGTCGTTGAACATGACAGACAAGATCATACCCGTGGCTTCGTGTTTGTCTGTGATAGATGTCTTTTGCCATACGGGAGCTTGATCCTTAGTAAACCATCCGCTAGGATATTTACTCTTCCATGCTTCAGGATCAACAGGTTCGGGATCTGTGGGAGAGGCTTCAGTCGAGGTTGCTGCACCACTTGCCTTAGCAACAAATTCAGGCTCGACTGAACCTGTGTTAGAAGTAGCTTCAAAGGCTGGAGCTTCAAAGATCTATCCATCCTCAAGCTCGTAAACTCCTTCACCATCACCTTTAGGAAACTCTACCATAACATCCTCATCTTCTTCATCCCATTCATCATCAGCCTCGATCTCTCCTTCCTCTAGATTACTGAGAGCATCAATCTGAGCTTCTTTTGAATAGTCTGGCTCAATCATAAGAATATCATCAGATAGGTCTTTAAGTACATCGGCTGCAGACTTTCCTGTACCACCTTCACTACCTGACACATCACCTTCATGTTGAGTGGACTCCCCCTCAGCCATAGGCACATCAGAAATGGGAACAATCGCTAACGCTTGTTGCTCACTTCCACTAGGACCCACTTCAGGATCCTTGTCTGTGTCGTCATTCTTAGTCAGGTCGACTTGGTGAGAAGCCTCATCACTACTTGGCTTTGTCGGTTTCTCCTTCTCCTTCAGCAACTCTTGAATCTTCTCCCCTTGAGCAACAAGCGTTTTGTTCATATCACAGACCAATTTAACCATCATATCGTGCTCTTTACGCTGCAACTCATCAACCGCCCTTTGTTTCTTCAAAGCCGCTACTTCATCAACCAAAGAGTTAATCTGACCTTGTTGCTTGTCAGACTCTTCCCTTGATTTCTGTACCATCTCAAGTAAACCAGCAACTTGAGTCTCCAGGGTAGCAATCCTTGCATCCCATGGATCTGGATCCCTAGATGTAGAGGCTTGGGCTGTATGAGTGGGAAAGGTGAAGATCTCATCAAAGTCGAACCCATGGGTGAAATCACCATATGTAAAGGGTTCACTGATTAGTTGAAGGGTGGTAGTGGGAATAGTGGTTGGGATGGAAGTTTGTATGGTAGATGTTGCAATGGTGGTTGGGGTGATAGTGACCGACTCAGTTTGAATTGGAGTCGTCACCATCACCTGTTGAACAAATTGAACTGGGAGGGATACTATCATAGGAACCTCCTCTGTGACAATAGTGGCACCCATCTCAGCACTAACATGTGGTTGCCTCCTCCGCTGTCGTCGATACAGCTGGCTGGAAGTTGAAGGAGAGGGTGGAGCAGTACTCACGGCCTCTGCGATTGGATCCCTTTGAGTACTACCCTCGACCTCTCTAGGGATAGCAACAAATGGCCTACCCCCCGTCGCTTAACACTTCTTTCTCTTCGCTATCTTTGTAATTCAGCATCCGAATCGGAATCGGGTTCATATTCGCTTCCATTACTATCTTGTCTTTATCTCTTGGAGGACGACTTGGGAAGGGGTACCTTTGCCGTTCTCCTAGGGTGTGATTGATCTGGTGCATCATCAGAGTCGGATGAATTAGATTCAGTTGCCTCAGAATCCGACTCCTCAGCACCATCTCCTCCTTCTGGTTCCTCATCACCATCAACATCATATTCATCACTCTTGGATTCTTCATCTCCTTCTTCCTCCTCCTCTATGTGTTCATCAGAATGCTCACTCAGTTCAGGCTCAGACTCAGCACTATACCATCTGAATTCAGCAGGGGCCACATATGCTTCATTGATAAGTTGGCCAAAGAGAGGAGTGTGCACAGGGGTAGGTTCTACACTGCCTGGCGTAAGGAATTGAGAAAACACTCTCTTGGCCACTGTCTTGACTTGTAATCTTTCACCTATTGCCGGAAGGTTCGGCAAGGCATCATTAATCAAAAGCTGAACAAATAGTGGATACAACATGAATTTAATCTTCTCCACCGTGTTAATCTGATCGGTTAAAGCTTTGTAGATGTATTTGGAGAAGTTGAACCCTTTGTTGAGAGACAACCCAACCATTGCAGCTGCCAGGTCATGACCCATTACATCCTTTCCTGCTTTTCGTGAAGAGATGCACATGATCATGACATGGGCAAAGTACCTCCATTGGTCTAGTAACCACATCTTCTTGTAAGAGGCATAATCTCTAGCACCGACGTAGCCCATCCTCTGTCTCCAGCACCCATCCACAAAGTAATCAGGGTAAGTGACTAGGTCAGTTGCTAGATCCCGGAACTGCAGGACTCTCCGAATGGTGTCTTCAGAAATAGCAATATCATGGCCTGCTATAGTAGCCTTAATCACGTTTGGGGTTACGGTACAGTCATGATCAGCTGTCTCCCAGAACTGTTCCAGATAAGGTCCTGAGATGATTGGATCAGCAGAAATGGCATAGCTGATCTTGGAGTGGTTCAGAAAGTCCACAATCTTTCTGTATTGAAGTGCAGCACCCTTCCATTATGGATTCGTGAGAGCAAGAAGATTGAACTCACTGGTAAATGCACGAGCCATTACTGCAAGAACACACAATGAAAACTATAAGAACACATAGACTGATTGGAATTGAACAGACATGACTAGGTATAGTAAATTCACAAAGATCAGAGTTCCAAACTTAGAAAATTTTCCAAGTTACCTTTCCTACGTACTTAACAAGTACGCAGGGTTTATGTATTGCGTACTTACCAAGTGCGCAAGGTTAACACTTAGGCAACTTTTTCAAGTTTTCATAATCCATGAATGATAGATTTTGTTGTAGGTTATGGTCAACCCACGGTCATAAAACAAGAATAGGACTTAAGGGACCAACACCAACAATAAAATCAAGCTAACCCACTGTCAAATTGACCTAGCCCTGGACTGATGTAGAACCACGGCATCACAGGAGGTCAAATCCAAAATTCAACCATGTTAAGGACAAAACTTTGATACTAGAGCTGCGAATAATGATTTAAAACCAGTTATAGGTCAAAATTTGGGTCACAACCACCTACAATCGGTCAAAAATCATAACCAAATCCCTACCTCTTGATGGTCATGAAATCGGTCAAAAACATTCGATTTTGTGGATGGAATCGTCTGAGAATCTCACCAATTGTTAGTTAGGTGATGATGAAACTAGAAATGGGATGAAAAACGAGCTTAGGAACACATAAATTTTCGAGGAAATATGAGCAGCGGGAATAACACAGTGTTAGCATTTGAAATGAGATGAAGCGTTGAAAATTTTCTAACACCTGTATGTGTACCCTTCACAGATGGGTCGTGCGTACTGAATATGTACGCAGGACTTAACTCCATCGTACTTGGAAAGTACGTATGACTTAAGTCTTGCGTACTTGTAAGTACACAAGGTTTAATTCCTGCGTACATGTCACAAATTATAAAGAAAGTCAAGTCAAATAACGAACCAGATGAGAACATTCAATCAAGAGGTTTCAAAAGAAATTCAAGGAAGTTAAACACAAATATTTTTGGCTTTTCTTAAGTTTTGATAAACTGTACTTAAAATCTTTTTCGCAATTTTGAATGAAGCTAATGTGCACTAGAATATACACATAAGCTATTTTTGGTCAAAGTCATGAGCAGAGGATCATATCAGGCTATTATAAGCAAAAATGATTCAAAATAAACATCAAAAAATATGGGATCACGTCATAATTACTACTTATTCATACGTAACATGCAATACAAGCAAGTTAACTCAAGTTGTCAATTTTATAAGATTTGAAACCATAAGCATCTTTGTATCACGTTCTTGTGTGTTAAGGTATTAATTATAAGTATACAACGTGTCCCCCACAATTCTGCAACAAAAATTTAAATTGCACTAACTCAAGGCATCTAAGATTTTCCCAAAGATTTCCAAATCTACAGAATGAAGTTACATCGTTTAGCACAGAAAAAATCAAGCAGAATCCATAAGGATTATCAAGAATCATAAGATTCAGAATCGAGTGAGTCATTTGTCTTGGTTTGATAGGTTTTTCTTCTGTGAATATCATATGATGATTCAGGTTAATAAATATGGTGTCCAAGGGTTTAGGTAAGAGGATCCAACTTTTATCTGGATTTGATTTCAATGAATCAGGTATGATTCAAGGGTGAATATATGCTTAACGGTTGATGTCAAGACATATCTTGGCCCAACTTCTCATTGCATACTTGTGAGTATGGGCAGTGAAGTGAACCAAAAATTATGCTAAAGACATAACCCAAAACTGGTCTCATAAGAAAATATTTGCCAAAATCTTACATCCTTTATCTGATAATGATTTTTTTGTATTCTTTGACACACACACACATGGGTTCAAATCACAGTTGTAGTATTGATTTAGTTCCCACATTACTAATGATTCAAAAATGCTTATAGCCTACTGACAATTTAAATTACTTGCAAATATACAAATTAAAACTGAAACAACTTAAACTTTCAAGTAATCATGACGCAATCATTTCCCATGTGTGCAGTCTAAGACGTTCAGATCACTTACTGATGTACTATCATTTCCTCTTTTCTTCAAATGACTTTGAAATTTTCATGATTTTCTATTTTGTTGGGATTTTCTGAAGATGTTAATTAAAGAGAAAACGAACTAAACAAAAGAAATTTAAAAGAAATAAAGTTTAACTTCCATGAAATGATTTGATTTTGAAAAACGTTTTCACTCAGGATTGAACATTCCTATCAAGTTGACCAGATGTTCAAAACGGGCACGGTTAAACGCCTTAGTGAAAAGGTTAGCAAAGTTGTCATCCGTGTGAACTTTGACAAGTTCAATCAAATACTTTTCAGCACAGTCACGGATGAAATGATGGCGAATTTCTATATGCTTAGTTTTGGAATGTTTCACCGGGTTGTTCGTGATAGACATATTGGCATTATTTTCAATGAATAAAGAAGTTCTTGTGTAGTTCAAGACATAATCTCTCAATTGCTGCTGGATCCACAATATCTGAGAACAACAGCTCGCGACAACAATGCACTCTGCTTCACATGTTGAGAAAGAAACCGTTGACTGCTTCTTACACTGCCAGGAGACCAGCCTGTCCCCCAAGAATTGACATCTACCCGAGGTTGATTTTCTATCGTGGTTACAACCGCTATAATCACAATCAGTATAGGCTTTGAAATCAAATGACTGCTGCTTGGAGTACCAAAGGGTTTCCCTTTCAGGTATCTGAAGATCCTTTTCACAGCTATCAAGTGAGATTCCTTCGGTTGAGACTGAAACCTCGAGCACAAGAAGACAGCAAACATAATATTAGGCCTTGATGCTATGAGATAAATTAGAGAACCGATCATCCTGCGGTACAATTTACAGTCCACATCCTTTCCATCTTTGTCCGGCTGCAGACCATGATTGACTGGGATTGGTGTGCCATAAGTAGTACAATCATTCATTTTGTATTTTGACAAAATGTCCTGTACATACTTAGTTTGATGTAGATAAATGCCATCATCCCTTTGAATGACTTGCAGACCCAGAAAGAACGACAGTTCACCCATGTTGCTCATTTCAAACTTAGACTTCATCACCCTTCCGAAATCTCTACACATCTCTTCATTGGTAGACCCAAAGATAATGTCGTCGACATAAACTTACACTAGTAGAATATCACCTCCTACTTTCCTAATGATGAGGGTCGAGTCAATTTGTCCACGATCGAAACCACTAGACAATAGATGCTTTGATAAAGTCTCATACCACGCCCTAGGTGCTTGATGAAGACCATAAAGTGCTTTATCCAGCTTGTACACTTTATCAATATTATGCAGATCTTCAAAAACTGGTGGTTGAGTGACATAGACCTCTTCATGAACTTTGCCAAATAGGAAAGCACTCTGCACATCAAGTTGATAGACCTTGAAGTCGACAAAGGAGGCATAAGCCAGAAACAGTCGAATGGCCTCAAGTCTAGCAATTGGGGCATACACCTCTGTGTAATCCAAGCCCACTTGCTGATAAAAAACCTGAACAACCAACCTTGCTTTATTCTTCACTACAACAAGTCTATCGTCCATCTTGAATTTGAACACCCATCTGGTTCTAATCGGATGCATACCCTTCGAAAGGTCAACCAAATCCCACACATGTAACTTTTGGAATTGAGACAATTCATCTTACATCGTCTCTATCCAACAGTTGCCAGCGAGAGCCACTTTCACATTCTTCGGCTCCAATTGGGATACGAATGCAGCATGCAAACATGTCTCCATGATACTTGTGTCAAGTATCTCAGCATACAAGCTGGTGTTCTTAGTAATGGTTCTGTGACGAGTTTGAACACCGTCATCAGGATCACCAATAATGTTGTCAATTGGATGTTTCCGATGCACTCTCGTCTTTGATAATTGAGGTTCTTGAATAGCTGACTCAAGGTTTGTGCTCAAATCCCCCATATCAAGTGTACCCGAAGATGACTCAATGTTGATTGGATCAACTAGAGCATCATTTCCTATATGAACATTAGGATCAGCTTGAGCATCATTTCGTTTAACATGAACTTCATCTTCGTTGTCACTGTCATGAGTTCGAGATGCAGATGCAGCATTGGAATCGGAAGTTGGGATAGGTACCGTTGCTCTGGTTGAGAAATTGGAGTCGTCACCGCCATAACAGAACTCATACAATTTGGCAGCGTCTTCAGCAGATAAATCAGGAAGGTTAAAAGACTTGAACAAAGCATCATAATAAAATCCCTAAGCAGGACCAGTTGGTTCTGGTGGAATACTGTGTTTACTGCAGTCCACTTCGAACCATTCTTCCACAGACCTATTCTTAATATTGTACACTCTCTTGCATGGCGAATTGGCAACATATCCTAAGAAGATGCCTTCCATCGCTTTTGCATGAAATTTAGACTTGTGATCTTTGTACTGTAACAATAAAGAGCAGGGACTACCAAAAGGAACTAGGTAGTCAAGATTTGGAGGACGATTGTTGATCAGCTCATAACAAGTATTATTGTGCCTCTTAACTACCAGAACTCTATTTAAGACATGAAAAGCTGTGTTGACTGCTTCCGCCCAGAACGTTACGGGAAGCTTGGCATCTGACAGCATTGTCCTTGCAGTCTCAATTAGGGTTCTGTTCTTCCGTTCTGAAACTCCATTCTGCTAGGGTGTATACGGCGCACTGAATTCATGACGAATGCCCTTCTTGAGACAGAAAAGCTCCATCATGTTGTTTTTGAACTCCGTGCCGTTGTCACTCCTTATTCTTCTAACCTTCAGTTTGCATAAAGTTTCCAAGCTCACAATCAGATATTGAAGAATTTCAGCTGTCTCATCCTTTGTACCTAAGAAATGCACCTAAGAAAAACATGAGAAATAATCAGTTACAATACACAGTATGACTTACCTCCAATACTCCTGATACTTATGGGCCCAAACAAATCCATGTGTAGGAGCTCCAAAGGGGTATCGATAGAGTTTTGGATCTTGGGTTTGTGAGATTTCCGTTGCTGTTTGCCCTTTCTACAAGGCATACAGTCATCTGCAACAGCAAATCTCAGCTTAGGAATCCCGGTTACCAAACCATTTCGAACAAGATGATTCATTTTACGATAAGAAATGTGTCTGAGTTGCCACAAGATTGGGTCAAGTTCTGTCGCTTTTGTAAGCGAACAAGTAGCAACTGATGAGGTGGTTGTAGCCACGCTCATATCAATCTGATAGGTGTCATTTTTCCTCGGCTCTCTCATCAGAATCCAATCGTCAAGAACCTCAAAACCAGACTTGAGAACCAAGCATTCAAACTTGTTAAACATAACTGAGTACTCATTGTCGCACATTTGAGAGACACTCAACAAGTTATGCCTCAGCTGCTCACAATAGTTGACATTGTCAAAGCTTATACATCCATTGGAAACCACGCCTTGACAAGTAATACTGCCGCCCTTCTCGCCTGCAAAGACCACATAACCGCCTCTGAATGGTTTAACATCTTGAAGCAAAGCCATATTGCATGTCATGTGCCTGGAGCATCCACTATCTACATACCAACAGTTAGAGATAGTTCCCTTCGGCTATCCCTGCACGAGTCACAAGAAATTAATTAGATTTGGAGACCGAAGCCATGGTGGTCTTGGGTCGTCCGTTTTTCTCAAAATAAATGACTTCAATTAATTCACAATCATGACTATAAAAAATGGGTGAATCCTTAGAAGATTTAGGATCAGAAGACTGAGAACTTTTGGTTTTCTTTGTCCAGGATCTTTTCTTTAGTCTCACTGGAACTTTGGGCTTGCCTTCATCAACAACAGGTGAACTAGTAAAGGCTTCACCTGGTTGATAACCAGCTAGCTTTTGTTCCAGTTTTCTCAACCTTTTGTTCCTTCTTCTCCTCTATGGCTTAGAAAGTTTCACCATAGGCTTCTCACCAGTTTATGTACTACCAGAGGTAAATACACTGGGTTTATCAACTTGCGTTAACCCTTTAGGAACAGACGGTTCATGTAGGATCGTAAGATTACAAGGTGATTCTATTCTAGTTGATATTGGCGGAAACAATAACAACCAACAAAGTAAACAAGTAAACAGCAAGAATACTGATGAATGCACTGTTGTATTAAACTTATGAGATTACAGGTTTACAAGTAAAACACTATCAAGAAGCACTATGAAAGCACAGCAAGCACTAAAATACACACTTTGTTTGAAGTGTTTACACAGTATTTATAGTAACTTAGAATCAAGACAGACCCTTGATTCTAAGGATCAGATCTAACACAAGCCGTTGATCTTGTTTATTAATCTAAATTACACGCAAAGGCTAATCTAGATAACTTTACTGAAACGTCTTCTTAGGCATCATTGTTTGCATGCTTGGAGACGCGCGTCATTGTCCTTTATTGGTTGCACCACTGAGGTTCCTTCTGCTTGGAGTGTGGCAGTTGCTTTTGCAGACAGGTGTAAGAGGCGCTTCACATGGATAGTCAGCTGCAACGTTTGGTCTTCAGAGAATAGAGCTATCAGCAGCAACTTGTGTGGAATGCTGCTGATAAGACTATCAGTAGCAACAAGTGTTGGATGCTGCTGATAAGCCTATCAGCAGCAACAAGTGTTGAGTGCTGCTGATATGCCTATCAGCAGCAACAAGTGTTGAATGCTGCTGATAAGCCTATCAGCAACATTTGTACTTAGAATAATTTGGTGGCAATCAGTCTTTGGTTCTACAAACTCCCCCTAGACTGATGCAACCAAAATTCTTCTAATCACTTTGCTGCTGAAGCTTTTGCATGTGGCTGACTATCCTTTCAACCTCATAGCCTCTTGGATCCTTGCTGGGATTGTTCAGTGGAAGTTCAGACAGAGTCTTGATGTCTTTGTGTGGCATTTTGTAGATTGCTTTGCTTGAATATCTCATCTGCTGCTTCTTTACATCAATCAGAGTGAATTCATCCAAATCAGCATTGTAGGACCAAGATACAAATGGAGAGTGGGACTTGAGTGGTTTGACATCCACGACCACATCTTTGCTAGGGTTAAAATAATGTCTAATTGCTAGCATAAGATGTTTCCCTCATTCATTTGCAGGCTCATGAGCTTCACCCAGCTCCAAAATTCATTTTAGGTCTGAATCTGGTAGTTGCAGAATCTCAATAACAGACCTGTATGTAGATCTTCTTCTTTCAGTTCTCTCCCTGAAGATCTCAAACCTTTGACCCCGTGGATTGTAGACCCATTCAACTATGTCTCTTGAGTCTTCAGGTTCAGATGAGGGTTTGGATTTCTTCAAGGGAGGCTGTTTATGAGTGGGAGCTGGGTGGGATGATTTGGACTTGTTGGGTGGAGGAGTGGAAGGTTTGGGGATGAGAGTGGAAGGATGATGGACTGAGGAAGAGGTAGGTGAGGGAGAAGGCTTGGGTTTCTTTGTCTTTGGTTTTTCTTCTTCTTTGATAAGTACCCTTTTCTTGGAGCCCTTCTTCCCTAGTCTTTCTTCCTCATCCTTTTTAACTTTGAAGTAGAGGGCTTGCAGGTTCATGAAATTCATGGGACCTAGCCTCTTTCCACTGTCTCCTCTAGCCTTAAGGAAGTCAATCATGACTTTCCTTTCTTCATGGGTTCTTTTATTCAGTGCAATGGTCTTCTTGGACTGTAGCTTGGCTTTTTTTTCTTCTTCAGCCTTTTTCTTGCTAGCCAATTGACCCTGCTGACCCATGAAGGCTCTGTAAATCTCTTTGTTTGAAAGTTTCTCAAGGTAGTCTGCATCCTCACCTTGAGAGATCAGAGCTTCAGTCCACTCCTCCCTTAATTCTTTTGCTAATTCAGAATCGGTTACTCTGAACTTTGCTTCTTCGTTCTTCTTCTTCTCCAAGTCTTCTTCTTCTTTATTGAATTGTTCCTGCAACTGAAGAGCAAGAGCTGCATCTTCTTCAATCTGGTCAACTGCAGGAATCTTCCTTTTTAGTTCATCCAGCTGTTTAGCATACAGCTGGATGGTTTGTTCTCTTAGGAGAATGGCTGTTTTTCTTTCTTGAGCCTTATTCAGGTCAGCCATCTCCTCTTCTTCTCTTCTTCTTCTTTTCTCTTCCCTCTCCCTTTTCTCTTTTAGCAACCTCTCTTCATCTTCATCAGTCATGATTCCCTTTCCTTTGTTTACATTGGATGCCTCTGCTTCAGCTTCACTGATCACAACAGCAGATGATGATGCTGCTATTGGGATCTCTGCCTCAGCTTCATTGGCAAGTTGAGAGATTGACAAGGGACGGTCACTGTCTTCATCAAGTTGATAATTAGGACCTTCTATTTCCCTCAGTTGATCCCTGATGGAAGATCTTGTGCCAAAAGCTGCAGATGTGATGTCAACTTGTGGAGTATCAGAGTTGGAGTCAGTATCAGAAGTTGACACAGTCTCTTCTTGAGGAGTCAGTCCTTCTTTTTCAAGATGGGCTTTGATGATGACCATCATTGCCTGGCTCTCCAGTGAGTTAATATTGCAGATGTTGGCTCTGAGCTGAAAATTTTTGAATAGGAAGTCTGAGGGCAGCTGAAGGATGTTCCTGGTGTTGATGATGAGAGAGGAGCCGTTGCTGAGCAGGAGAGTGTGGTCAAGGGACTTAGTGCTCACGCAACCTAGCACGTCCAAGTCCTTGACCAGGAAGGCATACAGGAATCTTCAAAGGCCCAGAACTTCTTCTTCAGTGAGAAGACTGCTCCTTGTTATTTCAAGATTGCTAGGAGTCAGTCTCCTTTCTGCGGCCGCCGAGGATTCAGGATAAGCTACCCGATGTGCTGCTTGTAGGAATCTTTGGAACCTGGGTAGATTATCCTCCATCAGGTCATGGAACCTGCCAATGGCAAGTTCTGCTGAGAGATCTGTTGAGGTGTTGATACAATTAGTTAAATGCAGATGTAGGACTTGGAGGGCATTGAGAGAGTTCCAGTTCAGCTCTTCTACTCCGCTGAACTCCCATCCAATCTAAAACCTCTCAGATGATCCATCATACCCCAAGCTAGAATGGAGTCAAATTCTAGCTTCTTTGATGATCTGAATAGTTGGGGGGTTGAGGATTGACCAATGATGGCTGCTGCTTCAGGAAGGATGCTGAATGATGTATTTGTTTGTTCTGTGTCTTCAACATCATTCAGCATTTCATCGACAGCCTTGACGACCAACTTCCAGTCTTCAGATGTCTCTTCGTCTTCGTTATCTGGGACTGGCAAGTCATGAATTTGGACAAAGGCTGGCTTGAATAGTGAGCTTTGAAGTACAACCTGCTCTTGAATCCAGTCGTCAAGACTGTCTTTATCTTCTTCCATAGAGACCATCTCCCCCTTTTTGGTTGCATCAGTAGACAGGTAGGCATCAGTTTGGGTGCCTACTGATACAAGAGAGGGAGTGGCTAAAGTTGGGCATTGATGGGCTTCATGCATAGAGACTTGGTGTCTTAGTTTGGACACTTCAGCCTCTAGCATAGCCACCCTGGCCGTCAATTCCAAGTTATGAAGTTTCAGTCTGTCCTCATCCACAGTTGTGGAATCCTTGGACCCAGATGGGGCCGTAGGCCGAGCCTCAACATCCCCATCACCCGCGGTTTCTTGGCGCCTGGGATTCCTCTCAGTGAGGGGAGTTTCTAAGGAAACACCCTCACCATGAGTTGCCGTGGTTGAGGTCTTAAAGATGTTGTCACTATCCTCCTAGTCAGTTGATGGACCAGCAGTAGTGACAGCCTCGTCCACATCCACTCTTTCAATACTCCCAGAGTGGACCTTCAAGGGTGAAGAACTTGGGTTGGGTGTTTCGGAAGCAAGACCAATCAGTACCTCCTTGATAGTGGTAGTGGGAGAAGGTACATCACTTTGGTCAGGTTCCTCAACACTTAAGTTCAAAAAAGATAGGAATGGCTCAAAGGGCTGTTCTATAGATCCGGGAAGTGATCCTAATCCTAATAGAGAGACTTCCGAAGGAGTCTCCCTAACAATGTGGCTTTCCCTTATGATATTCTCACTAGAATGTTGTGATTCTGAGTGAGGGATGTTGGCTTGGGTTTGGGCCTTGGAGGCAAGAGAAGAAGGAGTTCTCTTGCCCCTCTTCCTAGTATATTTGGCTACAACCGGGGCCCTGTGTTCCGGTTGAGCAATCAAACTAGGGGTGAGTAGATTATGTGCCTGTACATCCTCAGTAGAATGAACAGGGGTTCGATCAAAGGAAGCAGTAGTTTGAGTTTGTGGCAGTGAGGTGGAGGGTGTGGGATCAGTATCAGCTGGGTTTGCTGAACTGTCACCCTGGGCACTTTGCGTGTTCAACATTGTAGACAACAATGGAACATCGGCCCCTGAGAACTTTGATGAAACTGTTCTCATGCTTTGAAAAATGTTGTTCTTATGTCTCAGAATTGAGTAGATTCTTGCAGTTTTTGAAAGATCTTGGTGTTCAATATTGAACACTTCTTGCAAGAATCTTGGGTACATGAAGAACTGAGATTTCACCCCTTCTTGAAGGTTGTATCTCAAACCTTCAAGAATGAGGTGAGAAAAATTGAAACCCGCCCCAGTTATCATACCGTGAATTGCCGACGCAAGTCCGGAGCTGAGTTGGTTCTAGCCACTTCTCTTCTGGGATATGCATTGGAGAAGAGTGTGGCAGAGATATTTCCATTTGGGACCCATGAGTGCCTTCTCTATCGTATACTCTGTTTGATTCCCAGTGTACCCTATGGATACAAAGGTCCTCATGTATACGTCTCTTGGGTAAGAGGTGGCGTCCCCTTCATCCTGAAGCTTGAGGTGTTGGCGGAGCTTTGCTTCAGTGATAATCATCTCCTTGCCGTCTACTGTGCCTCTGATTTGGGGAGTGCCCTGTTCAGTAGAATAAACGGCTGAGCTCCAAAAATCTTCCATGTGGGAAGTGTAGATGGTTGGGTTGACTGTTAGGGCATGGAGGATTTTGGATCGACAAAGGAAGTCGATCATATCGTTGAAACCTTCAGATTTCTTGCCCTTTATTAGGTATGCTGTGAGGTTGTGATATGGGGAAAACTTGTCGTTGGGGTTGTTTATGTCTGCGCCTGCCATTGTTGTGGATTTGGAGGGAAGAGAGAAGAGTGTTTGAATGGTGGTTAATTATTTAGGGCTTTGAATGCTGTGGGGACGGGAGAGAAAGTGATGGGCTTAGGGTTTGAAACTGAATATGAAGAGGTTGTTGGAAAGTTTGAAATTGTGATATAACGGCAGACAAAGAAAAAGCAACCTTACTTATACAGTACAACCTGTTTCACTTTTCATTGTTACAGCTGTAAAGCACTCGAGCAGTCATGGTAAAGACCGAGAGTAGTTTTTACCGCAGGTAAAAGTTAATGTAGACCATCAGCAGCAAACTTGGTTGCTGCTGATGGTGAGCTATCCGCTGCAAACTTGGTTGCTGCGGATAGTTAAGTCTTTCAGCAGCAGATTTGGTAGCTGCTGACTGTTGTATTCATTCCGCAGCAAAAAGGTTGCTGCTGACCGTCTTAAAGCTATCCGCAGAAAACTTGTTCATGCTGATAACTTAAAGCGATCAGTGGCAAAGACTTTGCTGCTGAAGAGTAAATCTGTCAGCAGTGAAAAAGTGCTGCTGACTATAACCTTTTATTAAGAACAAAAACATAGACATATTTACAAGGAAGGATAAAAATTGAGATATGTCTTATTCAAAGTTCATCATGCCAATTGATTCAACTAGATATCGAAATCTTGCTTCATCAAAAGGTTTAGTGAACAAATCAGCATATTGCTCATTTGTGTGAACCTTGGATAAGACAATTCTCCTTTTCTCAGCTTGATCCCTGATGTCGATGTGCTTAGTCTTGGAATGCTGCACTGGATTATTCGTGATAGAGATTGCACTCATGTTGTCAATGTGAATTGGAGTCTGCATGAAGGTCATTCCATAGTCAAGCATTTGATTTTGGATCCAGATGACCTGTGCACAGCAGCTTGAAGCTGCAATGTATTCTGCTTCAGCTGTTGAAGTAGAGACACATGTTTGCTTTTTGCATTGCCATGAGATGAGCCTTCCTCCAAGAAATTGACATCCCCCAGATGTGGACTTTTTGTCCAAGTTACAACCCCCAAAGTCACTGTCAGTGTAGGCATAGAGATTGACATTTCCATTCTTTGGATACCATAGCCCAAGTTTTGGAGCTCCCTTTAGGTATCTAAGGATCCTTTTGACAACTTGAAGATGAGACACTTTTGGCGCTGCTTGAAATCTTGCGCAGAGACAAACTGCAAACATGATACCTGGTCTTGAGGCAGTGAGATACATGAGAGAACCTATCATTGCTCTGTACTGATGTTGATCAGTGTCTTGTCCTTCTTTATCCGAAGATAATTGATGGTGCACTTGCATAGGAGTTCTTGCAGCAGAGCAGTCAGCCATTTTGAACTTCTCCAAGATGCTTTTGACATACTTGGATTGGCTTATGAAGATTCCATTTGGTACCTGTTTGACTTGAAGTCCTAAAAAGAAATTTAGTTCACCCATTGAACTCATTTCAAATTTGGAATGCATCAGAACTTCAAAGTCTTTGCAGAGCTTCTTTCTTGTAGATCCAAAGATAATGTCATCAACATAAATCTGGACCAACAAAATTTCTCCCCCTTCATCTTTGATGAAGAGTGTCTGATCAATGGCCCCCCTTCTGAAGTTGTTACTAAGTAGATATCCAGATAAAGTTTCATACCAGGCTCTTGGGGCTTGGTGTAAGCCATAGAGAGCTTTGTCCAGTTTTAAGACCTTATTTGGATATGCAGGATCCACAAAGCCTGGAGGCTGTTTGACATAGACCTCTTCACCAATCTTTCCATACAAGAAGGCACTCTTCACATCCATTTGATAGATCATAAAATTTTTGGATGCAGCATATGCCAGAAAGATTCTGATGGCTTCCAGACGGGCCACAGGAGCAAAGACTTCATCATAGTCAATGCCTTCTTCTTGAGTGTAGCCTTGAGCTACCAGTCTGGCTTTGTTCTTGACCACGATGCCCCTTTCATCTTGCTTGTTTCTGAAGACCCATCTTGTTCCAATGGCTGTTTGACCAGGTGGAAGATCAACAAGCTTCCAAACATCTTGTCTTTTGAATTGCAGCAACTCTTCCTGCATTTCTTCAATCCAGCTGTTGTGCTTAAGAGCTTCATCAATCTTCTTGGGTTCCACCTGAGATAGAAAACAAGAGAACAAACAAATGTTGGCTTCATGAGACTTACTTCTTGTCTGGATACCTGTGTGGACTTGGCCAATGATGTTTTCCAGAGGATGCTCTTTGTTTATTCTCTGTGCTGGTATCACATCCAGCCGTATTCCCTCTTCAAGAGTACTTTGGTTTAGATCAGGATTGTCTTCAGTTGTGAGGAGAGGAGCTTGGAGGTTCTGATCATTGTGTTCCACATTGTCAGCAGTATTAGCATCGAAGGCCTCTTCAGCGTGGATTGAGGAGACTTCATTAAAGATTTCTTGGTCAGAGAGATTGCTGCTTGTGGTGTTGGAAGTACTGGCTTCACCTGTACCGGCTTCAATAGCTTCTACCACTGATGGAGGATCAATGGATGGCCTTTTCATCCTGATGTAGGGACTGGGAAAATCCAGTCTGTAGTCAGTAGAAGAGGTTGAGGCAGAAGATGTTGATTTTGAAGAAGAACACTCCATATTTGAGAAAATGAGAGGCTCAAATATCTGGGTAAAGGAGTCTATATCAAAGAGCCAGTTAGGACCTTTGCCTTGTTCACAAACAACATGTTCCCTGCAATCCACATTAGCAGATTCTTCCACAATCCGAGTCCTAGAATTGAACACTCGGTAGGCCTTTGATTGAGAGGAGTAGCCCACAAAGTAACCTTCATCAGACTTTGCACCGAATTTAGGAAGAACTCCATGTGTGATTAGGATGGTACATGGACATCCAAAGGGCTTCAGGAAGCCAATGTAGGGAACTCTTTTGAGCCATAGTTCATAGGGTGTTTTCTGGAGAGGCTTAACAATAAGGACTCTATTCTGCACATAACAAGCTGTGCTTACTGCTTCTGCCCAGAAAGTAAGGGGCAGCTTTGAGTCAGCCAGCATAGATCTTGCTGATTCAATCAGAGTCCAATTTCTTCTTTCAGCAACCCCATTTTGTTGAGGGGTTCTTGGAGCACTGTATTGCCTTTCAATGCCCTTGCTCTCACAGAAACTGTTCAAGGTGTGATTTTTGAACTCTGTTCCCTGATCACACCTTATGATCTTTACCTTCAGATTGCTTTGATTCTCTACCCTAAGAATATAGGATTTGAGAATCTCAGCAGTTTCATCTTTTGTTCTTAGGAAGAATACCTATGAGAATCTGGAGAAGTCATCAGTTATCACCAGACAGTAGGACTTTTTGCCCATTGACATGACATTCGTAGGACCAAAGAGATCCATATGTAGTAGCTGGAGAGGGGTGTCATTTCTATTCAATGTCTCGGGCTTGTGGGAACTCTTGTGTTGTTTTCCCTTCAAGCAGGCAATGCAGTGATCGTCTAGCTGGAATTCTTTGTCAGGAAGCCCTCTGACAAGATTGTCCTTCACTAATTTATTGATTGTTTTGATGTTGACATGGCTTAACCTCCTGTGCCAAAGAGCGGATTCATCAACTGATGCCTTTGACAGAAAACATGAAACACTACCAGATGGAGTGGCTTCATTCATGTCAAGCACATATAAGTTGTCATTTCTACGAGCAGTTAGGAGAATCTTCTTTGGAGGGGGTTTAGATAGACCAGGAGCTAACACAAAACATTCTTTGTCAGTGAAGAGCATCCAATGCTTTTGATCACATACTTGGGAAACACTCATGAGATTGAAGTCAAGTTCTTTAACATAGTTGACTCTTTCAATACTCATCTTTTCATTGGACACAGTTCCTTGTCCAGTGATAGATCCACCCTTTGAGTCACTCCCAAAGGTAACATATCCTCCATTGAAATGTCTGAAGTTAGAGAGGATGGACCTGTTGCCTGTCATGTGCCTGGAACAGCCGCTATCTACCACCCAAGTATTGTGTTTGTTGCCTGGCTGTCCCTGCACATGGAAGATATCTAGTTAGTGGGTGGATCATTGTAGCATGCAGCATTGTAGAAGATCGTTGCTAATTTGCCATTGTCAGCATGCTTGCAGTCAATGGAACCAATAGTTATGCTTAGAGATTGTTTGGCCTTCCATTGCTGTGTTGGTGGTTTTCTAGCATTCTTTGTATTGTCGGCAGAAGATGTTGTTGCTGACAATTTTGGCTTATCCGCAGCTGATTTTGCTGCTGAGGGCTTTGCTGGAGCAGTAGCAGTTTTTGCTTTGTCAGCAGCAGATACTTTTGCTGCTGATACCGTTGTTTTTGATTTTGCTTTGTCAGCAGCAGAGACTTTTGCTGCTGGAGGCTTTGCCTTTTGTTTCCTGGACTTTACTCCATTAGCAGCGATTTTGTTTGCTGCTGATGGTTTGACCACAGATGAACGATTTGCAACTTGGTTAAAAGGGTTGAACTTGCATGTTGCAGCAAAGTGGTTTGATTCCCCACATATGATGCAAGTTTGTTGAGGTTTCTGCATCTTCACTCTTTGAGGGGATAGAGATTCTCTGAACTTTGTTGCCTTTGCATCATAGCTTCTCACCTGTTTGTTTCTGTTTGTTTTCTCAAAGGCATGCTGCTTTGAGTTTCTTTGGTGTTCACGGTAGTGAAAGCAGGTGCTGGCAGTGTGATTGTATTTGCCACACACAAAGCATGATACTGCTATCTTGTCCCTGTGAGAGTCCACATAGTTCTTATTTTGAAACAAATCTTTGAAGTTCCAGGGATGAGCTTTGTTATGTTCAAAGGTGGCTTCTTCTAGTGTCCTATGAACATATGGACCTTTTTCTCCAGGTGTATGAGAAACATCAAACGCCTTTGACTTTGTCTGAGATTTGGGGTTGGTGAAACCTGATGTCTCTCCCTTTTCAATGATTAGCTTTCTTCCACCTGGAGGATAGCTAATCTTGATTTGTTTGAATGGAATGGGAGCTGGAATGGTTGAGGTAACAACAGGACAACCGGTTTCAGAGAGAGGACCAGATGGGACTGCACTAGTTTCACAGTGGTCTGAGCAGGTTGACTCAGATTCTGAAGAGGTGGAGTAGTCTTCCATGAAACATGCATCCATTGAAGGATCAAGGTTTCGGTTTGCCATGTCAAGGTTTGCAGTATTGAAGCTTGGTTGGTGAATGGCAACATAATCAGCAGGAGGAGGAACTGTCTGGTACTCGTCACTATGATATCCAAGTCCAGTTTTTACCCTTTCATGGACTTGAATATCTAACAATCTTTGTAACTTTTTAGATGAAAATTCATATTTTTTAACATGGACTTTCTGTTCAGCCAGTTCAGCTCTGGTAGCTTTAAGTTTTACTAATAGACCATCAATCTGAGTTTCTAGATTGGTTTGTTCATGTTTTAATGAAGAAATTTCTTTCTTAAGGCAGTTAATTTTTTCTTTGTAAGTATCTTCGACCTTTTTGAATTCAGACTTCATTTGATGAAACTCTTCATTTTGATCTATCAAATTTTGGTTATGCTTTCTATAACCTAAAACTTTGTCAATGCAAGCTTGAGAGCAAAGATGTTCAAATACCTGAGGTGGTATCTCTGCATTGTCTGCCATAAGAGCTTGGTTGGAGGCAGGAACATCTTCATATTGAAAACTCCAGTCAAAGTCTGAAGTTCCAACATTTGCACAGGCTGCAGTTTGTGCTGGAGGAGTTCCTTGCTGCTGCCTGGGCTGGCCTTGGTAAGCTTGTCTTTGATGGCTGGCACCCTGATTGGCTTTAGGTGCCTTGCACTCCCTAGCAAAGTGACCCATTTGGTTACAGTTGTAACATCGAATCTTGCTTTTATCAAGCCCAACTCTGGTGTTTGAGTTGTTGCTTGGAACTGATCTCCCGGTTCTGGAATAGAACCTTTTTGCTCTGAAGGAGAGCATGGCATATGAGTGCCGAATATCCATTTCTTTAATATCATCTGGATGAAAGCATTCCAGATCCTCCTTTATGAAGTACATGATGCTTGAGTTGTCAGAGACAAAAGCAGTAGAGGTTGGCTGTTGAGGAGGTGCCTCATAAAGAAATGGTGATGAGTTAGATTGTGAAGCAGTTGGTGTTTGAGGATGAGTAACAATGGGAGGATAGTAGTTGCTTGCACTAGGACCAGAATGATCAGAGTGAAGCGCTGAGGTGGTGGTAGAGGAAGTGGTAGCTGATTGATAACTGGAGCTCCTTTCTTTAGCTTGAATCATTTCTAATTCATAGGTTTTGAGCATGCCAAAGAGCTCAGTCATCTAAAGAGTCTTCAGATTCTTTGTTCTTCTGATGGTCACTGTATATAATGTCCAACAACTAGGAAGAGATATTATGAACTTCTTGAGAATGTCTTCATTCTCCAGCTTTACCTTGGAGCACTGCAGTTCTCCAACCAGGTACGTGTACCTGTTATATAAAACTGTTAGTAACTCACCTTCTTTCCAGACGAAGTTTTCATACTGTTGCTTGAGAATGTCACGTCTGTTCTCCTTGACCTCCTCAGATCCAGCAAACATCTTTTCCAGGGCTCCCCATAATTCCTTAGCAGTTTTGTGAGCCTTGAAATTGTGAAAAACTTCATTTGGAAGGCACATTTGGATAGCTCCTAATGCCTTGAAGTCCACCTCCATTTTCTTGATGTCTTCTTCAGAATACTTGGAGGGTTCCTTAGGAACTAGTGGTCCTCCGGAGTCAGCAGAGGCCACCATGGGAACATAAGGTCCATCCCTTATGGATTTCCACATTCCGTATTCATGGTAGCAGAAGAAGCTTTCCATACGGTTCTTCCACATATCATAGTCCTCCCCAGACACCAACCTCGGTGGTCGGTTGATACTGCCGATGTCTTCAGATCCATGACTTTGTGCCATTTTGTTTTGTGTGACTTGATCAAGAATAGAGTTTTGAATAGAATCAGAAAGTGATTAAACAAATGTTAGTTTGTTTGATCTTTGAGACAAAGCTATGATACCACTTGTAGGATCGTAAGATTACAAGGTGATTCTATTCTAGTTGATATTGGCGGAAACAATAACAACCAACAAAGTAAACAAGTAAACAGCAAGAATACTGATGAATGCACTGTTGTATTAAACTTCTGAGATTACAGGTTTACAAGTAAAACACTATCAAGAAGTACTATGAAAGCACAGTAAGCACTAAAAGACACACTTTGTTTGAAGTGTTTACACAGTATTTATAGTAACTTAGAATCAAGACAGACCCTTGATTCTAAGGATCAGATCTAACACAAGCCGTTGATCTTGTTTATTAATCTAAATTACACGCAAAGGCTAATCTAGATAACTTTACTGAAACGTCTTCTTAGGCATCATTGTTTGCATGCTTGGAGACGCGCGTCATTGTCCTTTATTGGTTGCACCACTGAGGTTCCTTCTGCTTGGAGTGTGGCAGTTGCTTTTGCAGACAGGTGTCAGAGGCGCTTCACATGGATAGTCAGCTGCAACGTTTGGTCTTCAGAGAATAGAGCTATCAGCAGCAACTTGTGTTGAATGCTGCTGATAAGACTATCAGCAGCAACAAGTGTTGGATGCTGCTGATAAGCCTATCAGCAGCAACAAGTGTTGAATGCTGCTGATAAGCCTATCAGCAGCATTTGTACTTAGAATAATTTGGTGGCAATCAGTCTTTGGTTCTACAGTTCAGCCACATTTTTTGCTGGTGGCTTAACCATTGGTTTCACTGATGGCTTCACCACATTTGATTTGAGACTCTTGAGTTGCTTCACTGATGGTGTCTTAGGAGAAACAACTTGTTGTTGAACAACTGGCCGTTTCCCTTGGTTCTTATCAGGACAGTTCACCAGGATGTGACCGACCATACCACAGTGAAAGCAAGCTCGTTTTTCTTTGTACGTCCTCCTGTAGGGCTCTTTGCTTTTGGATGCAGATGAATCAGCTTGATGAGCAATGCGAGTTATTTGATGAACATTAACAGCATCTTGTGCTTGACCTGATTTACTTTTGGGAGTAAAATGTTTTTCCATGTTTTCAAGATGATTTTTACTCAAATGATTAACAAAAGCTTCTTTCTTTACTTGCTTTATAGACTTGAAGCCTCCATAAAGCATCATTTTCAGTTTGTCATTTGACTCAATCGGATCAGGTTCAGTTAAAATGCAATTATCACGATCAGTGACAATGTTTTTCTCAATTTTATGTTCATCAATCAACTCTTCTGAGACAACACCCTAGACCTTGGTGTTCTCAGAACCTTCATCAGAGAATAACTCCTCATCAGAAGCTAACTCAGCCTTACTTGAGGAATCATCCTTGATTGAGAATTCCTCCTTGCTCGAAGAGTCATCCAAGAAAGATAAATCAATGTCCACCGGCCCATTGACAAACTTGCCGCTTACTGGTGGAGGAATGGCATTAGTACCTAAACCTTTGCCACTCACTTTTCTCACCACAGACTCGTAGTGTTCCACCACAAAGCGAGAGTTTTTCAACTTCTCAAGTTTGCCACTCAACTGCAGGATCTCATTTTGCAGTCTGGCGATCTCAACATTTCTCTTCTCTAACCCCTTGTATGCATCGTCTAAATGAAACTGTTGTTCACTAATTTTAATTGAAAATTCATGTCTTTCTTTCTTTAAATTTTCAATTGATTCTTTAAAACGATTTTCATTTTCTTTGTAGTTTAGAACAGCACTACGTAAGGGTTCGAGTTGATCATGAATACGATCATTCTCGTCCTTCAAGACAAGACATTTGGAACAAGAAACAACAGCAAAAGGATTAGAATCTACCTCAGTTGACGAACTGGATGCTTCTCTAATAGCCATGAGAGCCACTACAGATGTAGATTCTAGTTGGTCAGCTCCAGATGCTTCCCTTTCTTTAGCTTTCATCAGCTCAACAATCTCTGCCATTAAACCCATTTGAGTTTGTCCAATGATGGTATCTTCCAGATGAACCCCCCAATCAAATCTCTCGTCCTGTTGAACAACTAAAGCAATGGACATTCCACCTTGACTTTGACTGCGGTTGTTTTGATTGTTGTAGCTTTAGTTGTTTCCCTGGCTTGGTCTTGTGAAGCCTGAAGCTGGTCCCTTATCCTTTTGACATTCACGAGCAAAGTGTCCAAAGTTCTGACACTTGTAGCACTTGGCTTTAGATTTGTCAAAACTAACTTTGGCATTAGAATGCCCACCAATGAATTTTCTACCTTCGATTTAGAAAACGCTTAGCCCTCCTCAAGATCATGGCCATGTTCCATTGAATTTCCATGTCCTCCATGTCATCTGGATCCACCTGATTAAAGTCTTCTTCAATAGTTTTAGGATCCGTTAGCTTCCCGCCTATGAAGTTCTCGTAGGCTAGCATGCAAGATGAGAACAGTGTCACATTATCTTCAGCAATCTTGGCAATAGCTGTTTGGTTGGCTGTGGATGTAGAAGTAGGGTTACTTGAGGAATGTTGGTGGTGCGAACCAGATCCCGATGCAACAAAGCATGTATGACTACCACAACCATTGGAATTTTCTTCTTCCTAAGGATTCCTAGAGAACAGGGAAATTCCAGAGCCCGATGACTTTGCGGTAGAAGACACCCCGTAATACATAGAAGGGTCTTGAATCTGGGGTCTTCCAGCACTTTCTTTCCTTTTCAGGTTCATATCGTGTGCTTGAACCTTTCCTATTACTTCATCAACCGTCATCTCATAAAACTTGGGGTTCTCTTTCAGCAGGTTAGTATACATGTCGAACTTTGGTGGTAAAGCATCCAAAAACTTTTCCACCAGCTCATCATCATGGTACTTTAGTTCATATGAGTTCAGTTCAGTCTAAAGGTGGTAGAATCTAGAAATGAGTTCATCAATAGATTCATTCTCTAGGTATCTGAAACACTCATACTATTTCCTTAACAGCTCTCTCTTGCTCTTCTTGACATCACTGTTACCCTCAAACCTTTTCAGCAGAGCTTTCCAAAGATCCTTAGAAGTATCGTAACTTCTAAAACTGTGAAATAAGTCTTGGGTTAAGGCCATGGTTATAGAACCATGTGCCTTCTTTTCTCAGTCATGAATCTTCTTCTCCTCTTCATCTAGCTTGGAGATAGGTTTGGGAACAATTTCTTCAAGAAACAAATATGTTGGATGTTTATATCCTTCAAGGATAGGTATCTATAAGGTGGAATCAGTATATGAGATATACTCCTCAAAACGTGCTTTCCAGTTAGAAAAATCATTTACGTTTAGCAGCTTTGGTGGTTTTTGTAGAGTACCAATCTCATTATCATAGTTCAGCAGACTACTAATGTTCATAATTTTTGACATGGTGATTAACTTAGTCAAAAATCAGAAATTTCAGGACAACTTGCGCACTTAAAACTGGCCTTGCGCACTTACAAGTTTGGTCTTGCGCACTTATGATTTGCTCTTGCGGACTTAGCAAGTACGCATGAGTAAATGTTAAGTACACTGGAAGAAAGGTTAAGTACGCACAAGAATGGTCTTGCGTACTTAGCAAGTACGTAGGAAGACTATCCGTTTTGCCAAATAAGGTAAGTAGGCAGTATGCTTTATCCACCTGCTCCACCAACTTTTTTCAGTTGCCGGAAATTTTAGATTCTGAAGATATTAACAAATTGATCATGCCAAAAGGTTAGAAACTTGTTTCTAACAAACCCTTGATGATCAAAACACTCAAACAAACAACAAAATGGTTGGATTTTGGAGGATTTTTGCTTTTAAAATAGTGCTCAAGAGCTACCTCTATTTTATCACAAAAATCACCAAAATCGGCCACTTTCCTTGTAGAAAGGCTGTAGATTGTGTCGAAAATGCTGCTAACACACTCACAACACTCGAAATCAAGAGCAAATGCTCTGATACCACTTGTAGGTCCCTCGGGTGTCTCGGATCGTCACATGCAAGGGTGTTACTAATCGAACCGGGTGCGGAATGCCCGTGATTAGTTGGAGTATCAAGCAACACAAAGTAAACCGACAACAAAAACAAGATACTTTAAACTTCGTCTATTAATAATCACAGCCGGTTATAGTTTGAATGAATGCGTACATAATTCAGTCACTATCTGGCTATATATACTAAGACCTGTATCCTGCGCACTTAGCAAGTGCATAGGGCTTAACTCCTGTGTACTTAGCAAGTACGCAGCCTTTGTTCTTGCGTACTTGCTAAGTATGCAGGATGTACATCCTGTGCACTTGTTAAGTGCGCACAACACTTTACAAAAACTAAACAAGTACAAGTACCTACATACACGATTACAACTCGATAAACCAATACATACAGATACTAAATACAAATACAAATACAGAAAGTAAAGTACAAAAGCATAAGACAACATCCAGAGTGTCTGTCACACAAACGTGCTCCAACAAACGTTTGAAGGACATGTTGAGGAAATGTCCACTCCATGGGCTAGAAGTTTGGCTACAAGTTGACTTTATCGGAACCAATCGCCTGTAAAACAACCCCTACAACAACACTTACAATCCTGGATGGAGGAACCATCCGAATTTCAGTTGGAAGGAGAATAACAATCAAGGACCATTTGGTTTTGGACAAAAACAATTTCAACAAAGACAATGTAGGTCCACATGATTCATCTACAGATCGATCTCGTGACAGGACATCTCGATAACACAGAGTGCGGAATCCTTCGTGTTAACGTATGTATACGGATTGACAATAGAAATAGCAGGTAAATAATCTTCTCTTTGTATATCAACAAAACACAGAGTTTACAAGATTCACTGATTACAATCGATTCAGTCCTACTTTAACAGAATCTGTAAACACCTATTTATAGACACAAGCTCTGTAGTAGGCGAACTTAACAAGTTCGGCTCAAATAGACTAGGCGAACTTAACAAGTTCGCCTCACATGAGACTATGCGAACTTAACAAGTTCACCTCTAATAGGCTAGGCAAACTAGACAAGTTCACCTCTAGCAGAACTTGTTCTATCACTTAGACAAAATCAATACAATTACATAAAAACATAAAGACAATAAGACCTAAACTATTACAAAGCTTTTGTCATGCATTCTATGTCCTAACAGACTCCCCCTTGACAATAGCTTGATCTTCTTTCTTCAGTCTTTATGACGAGCTCTTCCAGTTATCTGGTAATCTGCTTCCTGCGTGCACTCCATATCTCTGACAGATCTCCAACACTCTTTTATACTGCAATCCTTGTTCTCTCCATTCCTTAGTAAACATAATCTCATTCTTTCTTAACGTCCTCTGGCCTTTCTTTGAGAAGTTAATAAGATTCATTGCCTCACAGAAACTAACAATGACCTTATTATCTTTATCATCAATTCTAGCTTCACCAGTATTCACATCTATGTACCACCATTTCATATTCCCAAGAAAATCTTGTGGTATTTTCTTCAATGATATCTTCTGTACAACACGTACTGGCTTGAACTTATACTTCCAGGTCACAATCTCAGTCTTTGATCTACAATCTTCACTCTTTTTCCTTTCTGTGGCTTTAATCTTTCATACTTCCCTGATCCACCTTCTCTTTTAATCAAGTTAGCAATTACATAAGCTAATCCACACTTTGATCTATTAATC
This sequence comes from Smallanthus sonchifolius, assembly GCA_023525975.1. Lineage (NCBI taxonomy): Eukaryota > Viridiplantae > Streptophyta > Magnoliopsida > Asterales > Asteraceae > Smallanthus > Smallanthus sonchifolius. The sequence goes on from CM042033.1 coordinate 21,695,753, forward strand.
AGTGGTTTCGTAGCTAGACCATTCATTTCACACCTTGGCAAGGTATTGAAATACTTGATCCTAGGCTTTAAGTATTGAACACCATCAGATCTCTTAAGAGCAAACAACTTCGTGTCATCATCATAAAACCAACTGATGATTCTTCCAATACACCTCTCTTTATTCACATATCTTTCTTTCTGAGCAGGTTGTATAGGTGACTTGGGTAGTACTTTCATCCAACTGTTAACTACTTCTCTCCACTGTTCTCTAGTCATTCCTGTCTTTCTATACATAACAGGTTCTTCATTCGGCTTAGGAGACACATGATGAGTAATATCAACATCAGAATCTATCTTGGATTGAGCAGTATCATCAGGTGTAGTGATATCTTCAACAAAGTCCATAGAATCTGTTACTCCTTCATAAGAAAACTCAGGAATAACATCATCTTGGATGAAGTTATACGGTACATTCAGACCATCACTGCCTTAATATGTAACTTTATCTTTACTCTTTTCTATCTCAATCTCTACAATCTCTCCTTCTTCAACTTCATTATCCAACACATCCTCTTCAATATCATCAAATAATTCATCAATATCATCCAGACATTCTAACTTCTCAGCTTCTTCTTCTTCAGAATCAGCAAAGAATTCCAATAATAAAATATCTTCATTCATTCCAGAATCATTCTTGGTTCCTTCAATATTACCTGATGTAGACTCCCCCTGAACTCTTGATATTGGATTCACGTAAGCGTATTGACGATCACCCTCAATATTACCACTAGGATCATTTTCATCATCATCCTTTCGTTGAATTGACTCAGGATGACAAGTATCATGTATCCTTAACTCCCCCTGAGCGTCAAGACGCTCAACAAGTTTAGACACCAATAACTGCATGTCAGCAATCTGTGTAGCTTGAGCTTGAAGGACCAACTGTCTCTGAGTATCAGTAGACACAAGAGTATCTACCTGAGTCTGCAATGCAAGCACCTGTGATTCAAGAAAGGTAATCCTTTCAGAATCAGAAGCTTCGAAGGACTAGCGTCAGATGAGTGTGGAACATGTGGAGAAATCACCGGAGATGGATGTTTAGTTGTAAGAGGTGTAACCAGTAAGGATGCAACAAAAGTAGCATCCTCAACACCTTGAGATGAATGAGCAGCAGCAATAGAAGCAGACATAAGCTTCTGAGCTTTTGGAACTGGATGTGAATCACTATCAGAATCCGAGCTCTCATCGATTAATGTTCTCTTTCCAAGTACTGATCCAGAAGGAGGATTCCGAACAGACTTACGCCTCGGCTTTCTGGCTTTAGATTTAATACGTTTCCCGCATTTTCCAATGGTAAAGTAGCCAATCTCTCATAACAGAATCAGTAGCTTCAGAATCAGGTAAAATAGTATCGCCGGAACTCGTATCCACCACATTCGCTTCAGCTTCATGAATGGGTGAGTTCACAATTGCATTATCAAAATCTTCCGTATTCATACCCAAATCTTGTTCATTTCCTTGAGCACCGTCTTCCTGAACTGGTTCATTAACAGGAATATGAACCTGTACTTGAGGAATAGGAACTTGTTGTTGTAGAATAGGAACTTGTTGTTGTGGAATAGGAACTTGTTGTTGTTGTGGTTGATTCTGCACTTGTCCTTGAACTAACTCCTCAGGATGAAACCAATTATCATTAGGAGGCTCAATATAATCAGGATTGATTAAATGACCAAACAAAGGAGTCAAAACTAGAATCGAAGCAACATTTTGTTGTTTAACCTTAGTACAATCAGTAAAGATTCTTTTGGACATAGGAGTCAAGGTCAAACGTATTGGATGATGTGGTAAATCTGGAATTAAATGGTTCAGAATCATTTGCAAGAACCTAGGGTACATAAGAAACCCTTGCCTTCTGGAGGATTGATTTGCATGACCAACTCATGGTATATACATAAGGAAAAGTTAAACCGTTTATTCAGGGTCAATGCAACCATTGCAGCTTGTAACGCACTCTTCAAACCATCAGTACCAGCCTTTCTTGGAGACAAACATTGGATGATTACGTACATAAAATACCTCCATTCTCCAACTAAACCACCTTTTCGTGCTTGAGTATCATTTGGTCTGCCTCTGTAACCCATCCTCTAAAAACACCCCATAATCAGTGTTCCAGGATAAGACATATGATCTTCATTAGCACCTCCCAATGCCAAAGCAGCACGAATAGTTTCCACTGAAATAGCTTCCTCTGTATTATTCATCGTAGCACGAAGGACATGAGGTTCAACATCTGTGTCTTGATGTACTATATCCCAGAATTGTTGTATATACGGTAGGCTTATGTATGGATCTGCGGATAAGGCCACATGTAAACGTGAACGATTCAAGAAGTTAATAATTCCTTGGAAATTAACAGCTTCGGACATATTTGGGTCTAACAATGCCACTTGATTATGTTTGTACTCAACACGATGAGCCATCTGTAAATGTATTGGACAGAGAACATACATTAGTCATATAACAAACAAAAAAATCAAACTAAAAAAAATTCACAAAAAAAATTACAAGTACAAACACTGCTTAGCCCTTAGGCGAACATAATGAGTTCGCTTAGTGTTGCAAGAGGTGAACATAATAAGTTCGCCAAAACAAGTTCGCTTGAACAAGTTTTCCTGAACCAGTTTGTCGATACAAATTCAACAGCAGATTCCAAAAATGTCCAAAACATCAAAAATTTTCAAATCAAACACATCATAGTCATCTAAACCACGAAACATTATTAAGCTTCAATTTCAAATTTTAAACATGGAAATACACTCTAACAGTACACTCGCAAACCGACTGTCAAAATACGAAGAACACAGGTTCAAAACATCAATTTCCCATCGATTTATCGGATAAAAAACCGTGAAATTATCTTAGAAAGACTCGCAATTCAAATACGATCCAGAAATAAACACGAAAATTTCAAATCGAAAACCGTAGTTCAAATTTTCACAAGTTCGCTAAAAACCCAGTAAGTTCGCTTAGTAAGTTCGCTCCCACAGTGAAAATTGTAATAAGGATAAATTCACCTGAACAAAGTATTTATTCACACAATTAAGTTCGCTTCATTAGGCGAACTTGTTAAGTTCTCTTAACAAGCCCCAGACGAACATATTAAGTTTGCTTAATCAGAAACAAGCGAACATATTAAGTTCGCTTCAAACCTTTGTCTTGAACAATTTCGTTACTTCAACACGTCACATTCTTGTGAACTTCCATCTGTAGCATGTATCCGATCCAATCCCGAGTCATTTAAAAAAAAAAATTTCATGGAAGATAGAAACAAAATATTTTTGGATTTTATCTGTACAAACGGAATCACATAGTTTTGGTTTTTATCTGAGCAAACTAAAACACATATTTTTGGATGAACATCATGAGCAAGAAGATCATATTAGTATATGAGTAATTCATCACACAGTCTATTATCAACTATGGGTAATCTATGATATGCACAAAAAAATGAAATGAAACAATCAAACTCATTCTTTAGTAACTCGAATCTTTTTCATTTTATGTAATTTTTTCAATCAATTGAATAATACTTGAAATGATACGCGATAAATTTCAAAGTAAACAAGATCAGGTCATGAAATGCTCAATTTTTCATTCCGAATTTGTAATACAAAGCATGAATTCTTAAGTTGTCAATATTATATAATTTGAAACTATAAGCATTTTTCTTCCAAATTCATGTGAGTTAGTACCATTTAGATGAAAAACATCGTGTACCCCACATATATACCAACATAAATTTAAATTTGCACTATCTTCAAGACATACACAGTTTATTGCAAGATTAGATCAATCTCCAAGATGAAATTATCTCTATTAGCACAAGTATATAATAGCAGATCCCAACGGATATAAAAATCAGGATGATTCAGAATCAAAAGATTCTAATGAATTGGCTTTATAATGAGAATCGATAGATTCAGGTAGGAGGATCCAACTATTATCTGGATAAATTTCATTGAAATCAGAATAGATGATGTATCTAACTGATCCAAGGGTTAGTATATGTTCCAACAGATGTTGTTAGAAAACATATCTTAGTATAGCAACACATTGCATGTTTTTCGGGCATGGGCAGTGAAGTGAACTGAAAGAGATTGTGCTAAAGACATAATTCGATATTGGTCTCATGAAATTATTAAAACCATATATTCTTTATCTGATAATGATCTTTTACACACACACCCAGCCATATAATGGATTCAAATCACAGATGTAATCATGTCATATTTAATTTTCACACTACTATTGGTTCAAAAACACTTCTAGTCTATTGACAATTCAAGTTTCAAACTCATATTCAAATTAAAACATATTATCAAGATTAGAGCATTCAAAACACTATCATTTCTCATTTATACAGACTTTGAAATTTAGATCAAATCAATTTACTTTAAACTATCATATATCAAAGGTCTACTATGGTCATGTGTAATGAACTATTCACTGATGTACTATCATTTCTTCTCTAACTTCAAATGATGTCAATTTTATATTTTTTATTTTGTTTTGAATTTTTATAAATAACAATTTTTGACTGAAATTTAAAATGCAGAAATATAATAAAGCAATAAAAGAAATTTAAAAAACCAAATCTCCCATGAAAAATTATTTTTGAAAACCTTTTATTCAGGATTGATCATACCGGTCATTTTGATCAGAAATTCAAACCCGGTACGATCAAATGCCTTGATAAAAAGATCAGCAAATTTATCATCTGTATGTATCTTCACCAGCTCAAACAACTTTTTATCTTCACAATCACGAATAAAATGATATCTAATTTCAATGTGCTTTGTTTTACTGTGCTTAACAGGATTATTTGTGATAGACATTGTAGCATTATTATCAATAAACATGGGGGTTCCTGTAAAATTCAAACCGTAGTCTCTTAATTGCTGTTGGATCCACAAGATCTGTGAACAACAACTTGCAGCAGCAATGTATTCTGCTTCACATGTTGAAATGGAGACTGTAGTTTGCTTTTTGTATTGCTAGGAAACTAGAAGATTACCCAAGAACTAGCGACCACCTATAGTAGATTTCCTATCCAAACAACAACCACCAAAATCAGAATCAGTGTATGCATTGAATTCAAAGTTAGAACTATGTGGAAACCATAGTCCCAATCTTTTTTTTTTCGTTTCAAATAGCGAAAGATTCTCTTTACTACAATCAAATGAGACTCTTTTGGTTTTGCTTGGAATCTGGAACAAATACACACAGCGAACATTATGTCTGGCCTTGAAGCGGTTAAGTACATGAGAGATCCAATCATTGCACGGTAGAGTCGGCAATCAACTTCTTTTCCACCCGGGTCAGAATTCAATTTATGATTGACCGGAATCGGAGTATCATATGGGGTACAGTCCTCCATCTTGAACCGGCTCAAGATGTCCTTTACATACTTGGACTAATGAATAAAGAAACCATCTTCCTTCTGATTAACTTGAAGACCTAGGAAAAATGATAACTCTCCCATAGCTGACATCTCAAACTTCGATTTCATAACACTCTCAAACTCTTTGCACAACCCTTCATTTGTAAAGCCAAAAATAATATCATCTACATATATCTGTACCAGTAGATATTCTCCCCTTGCTTTCTTAATGAATAAAGTCGAGTCATTTTGGCCACGAACAAAATCATTATCCATAAGATGTGTAGACAACATTTCATACCATGCTCGGGGAGCTTGATGAAGACCATAGAGAGCTTTATCAAGCTTGAAAACTTTAGACGGATTTAGTGGATCTTCAAACCCCGGCGGCTGACACACATAAACCTCCTCCTTGACTTTACCATATAAGAAAGCACTTTTTACATCTAATTGAAACACCTTAAACCCTTTGTATGAAGCAAAAGCAAGAAACAACCGTATAGCTTCAAGCCTAGCAACAGGAGCATAAACCTTGGTGTAATCAATTCCCTCTTGTTGATTGAAACCTTGTACAACTAATCTTGCCTTATTTCTCACCACAACACCTCGATCGTCTTTCTTGCATTTAAACACCCACTTTGTACCAATTAGATACACACCCTTTGGAAGATCTACAAGATTCCAAACTTTAAGTTTTTCAAACTGAGCAAGTTCTTCCTGCATGGCCTCTATCCAATTGTTATCACGTAACGCCATTTCGACATTCTTTGGTTCGACCTGAGAAATAAATAGAAACGTGAGCATACATCAAGAACACCAGTATCCTTAATACCTGTATACAAGCAAGTGTTGTCAATAATAGAACGCGTTTGCACTCCATCTCGCAAATTTCCAATGATATTTGTAATCGGATGAGCTTGGAGTTCCTTGATTGATGCAACCTCAAGAACTGGCAACACATCAACTTGAGTTGTATCAGATTGATAAGACATATCTTGATTAACTAGTATCTCCGAGTCCAGATTTGTAGAAATCTCCCCCTGAGCCTGTGTCGAATTAGAAGGTTCATCAACTAACAAAGGATCAGCAGAAGAATCTTGAAAAATAACATTGTCATCCGCACTATCAGACTCTTGTGTTCCCGAACAAGAAGCAACATTAGGATCTGGAGCAGATGTAGAGGGAACATATGATTGTGGAACTACAGTCGGTAAAAAACCACTATTCTGTGCATCCTGACATGAATCATATAATACAGCAGCTTCCTCAGGAGAAATATCATAAGGTAATTGAAAAGACTTGAATAAGTTCTCATAATCAAAAGCCAGTCTGGTCCAATCGCCATTTGAGGTAAAGACCGATTAGAACAGTCAATATGAAACCATTCTTCAACCTGACGAGTCTCTTTGTTATAAACACTCTTGGTAGTAGAATTTGCAACATATCCCAGAAAGATCCTTTCAATAGCCTTAGCACTGAACTTGGTTGGGACATCTCTAACTTTCTACAGGGTGCATGGATTACCAAAAGGTAGTAAATATTCCAAATTCGGCTTCCGATTATTAAGTAACTCATAGCATGTCTTATTGTGTCGCTTAACGGTCAAGACTCTGTTCAAAACGTGACATGCAGTATTCACAGCCTCAGCCCAAAAAGTAACTCGAAGCTTAGAATCTGCAAGCATCGTATGTGCCGTTTCAACCAAAGTCTTGTTCTTTCGTTCAGCAACTCCATATTGTTGAGGTACATATGGCACACTAAATCCATGATGAATTCCCCTTTGAAGACAAAATAAACCCATCTTGCTATTTTTAAACTCGCTGCCATTGTCACTCCTAATTCTTCTGACTTTCTGTTTGCACAAATTCTATAAACCTAGGATTAAGAATTGTACCAACTCTGTGGTTTCGGCTTTAGAAGCAAGGAACTTAACCCATGAAAATCTAGAGAAATCATATGTTACTACCAGACAGTAAGATTTACCGCCAATGCTCCTGATACTAATCAGTCCGAACAAATCCATATGCAGTAGCTCCAAAGGAGTCAAAATAGAATTCTTTGTCTTAGATTTGGGGACTTCTTGTGTTGTTTCCCCTTCTTGCAAGGAATATAGTCATCAGGAACGGAAAATTGCATTTTCGGAACACCAATAACCAGATCATTCTTCACGAGAAATTCATTTTACGATAATTGATGTGAGCAAGTTTCCTGTGCCAAAAAATAGAATCCGACTCAGACGCCATGGAGAGTAAGCATGTAGGAATTGAATCCGTTGTAGTAGCAACACTCATGTCTAGGACATATGTGTCATTTCTCCTCGGAGCCTTCATTAGAATCCATTCGTCAGGAATAACAAAGCCCAATTTCAAGATATAACACTCAAAATCATTGAAATGAAATGAAAATTTCTTGTCACACACATGAGATACACTCAAAAGATTGTGTTCAAGTTGCTCCACATAGTTCACATTCTCAAATTTGACTTTATCATTCTTCAAAGTACCCTGACCAGTTATGTACCTGCCTTTATTTCCAGCAAAAGGGACATAACCACCATCAATATTAATAACATCTTCCAGCAAATGAATATTCCCTGTCATATGTCAAGAACAACCACTATCCACATACCACATATTGTTGATAGTCCTCCTTGGTTGTCCCTACATAAACAAAGAAAATCAGTTAGAAATAGGAACCCAAGCCATTGTGGTCTTGGGTCGTCCAGATGGATCAAAATAAACAACTTCAAGCAATTCACAATCAACATTGTCATCAACCTTTGGAACATAAGATTCACAATTAGACCTTCTCAATGAAGACATAGTATGATTAATTGGAAAAGACATTATTAGATTTATGATTATCAGATTAAGATATTTCCAAAAATTTCTTTAATTTTCTGTTACGTCTTCTTCGTTGTGGTCTAGAAAGTTTGACCTCAGGTTGAGAATCTTTTGGAATTCCAACATGTGGAATTTCAAACTTATTTTGAAAAACTACTGGTTTAGAAATATGCTTATCATGTTGCTTAAATCTCGAAGATTTAGAAAATGATTGACAAGGCACTTCTTTACAACACTAGACGTAGGCTTTCCCACATTTGGTCTTTTCAAAATCGTCACCACTCGTTGTTGTGAGGAAACACTCTTTAATTTGCCTTGATTCTTATAAGGACAGTGAATCAGAATATGACCAGCCTCATTATAGTGAAAGCAAACTCTTCTATCTTGATATTTTTGATATAAGGATTTTTTCTTGAATTTGATGACCCTTCCGATGAACAAGCTATTTTACTGAACAGTTGACTGGCTTCTTTTGAACAAAAACTTGTTTAGTCACCGTTGATGAATTCTTCTTCTGAACAACAAAACCACTTGACTGTAACATTTTGGAAAGTTTAGGTTGATCAACTTTCACTTCATCAGGTTCTGTTAAAATGCAACTATCACGAGTAGCATTTTTCACTACCTTTGGTTCATCAAGTTTCACTTCCTTAGGAATGCATTCAACGTTTTTATCATCAAAAACTTCATCCTCATAATCAGAATCATAGATCATATCTTCATCAGTTACTGGATTTACTTTCAACACCGTCTTTGGATCAATTTCCTCTTCATGAATAATTTCTGGTTCAACCACATAATTTGCATTGAATGGTGGAGGAACAAATCCAATTCCAGCAACCCTCTTTGTAGGATCATCATTAGCATTAAAGTAATCTAATACCACAAATGAATTTCAAAATTTTCCAGCTTTCTATGTAATTTGATCACTTCATATTCTTTATCAGAAATTTCTTTGTTCTTCTGAGCGACAATTTCATTTCGCTTCTCAATCTCAGCATAAGCCATATCAAGATGATATGCTTGTTCCTTATATTTCAATCCCAAAGAGTTCAAATCTCTTTTCAAAGACTCAATTCTATATATACACAATTTATCATTATCTTTCAATTTTTGATTAACTGAATGCATCGATTTCATATCACAAATTAAATTTGTATTATCATCCATTACTTTTTGCAGTTTATCTTTTATACTGATGCAATTAGAGCAATAAATGTGACAGACAGAATCTTTTACCTTTGAAGGATCTGACATATCTGCCATGAAGACTTTTGCAATCGGAATATTTTCAGAATCAACACCATCAGAAGAATTTTGAGTTAATACTATATCATCTTCAGATACACCAGATGCAATATCAGACTCAACATTATGTACTTGATCATGCTCTTCATCAGCACTTGGAAAACTCTCACCATCACTTGAGCTATCATCATAAGTTGACTCTTCAGATTTTACAGAATGAATCTCAGCTACAAAAGTTTGACTTACTGTACCAACCAAATCTTCAAGATGAATACCCCAGTCATAATTTTCATCATTTTGAGCAACCAAAGCAGATGATGCAGATGCATAATTAGAATTTCCAGAGCCAGAGGAGCCATGTGACTGATTATGATTGTTCTGAAAGTTATTAGGCTTCTTCTGAGAATCAAATTCAACTTTTGGTTTCACACATTCTTTGGCAAAATGACCATACTCCTGACAATTATAGCAACAAACTTTGGTTTTGTCAAATCCCATACGTGAACGACTGTTAGAACTGATATACTTCCTTCCAGTATTCTTCAAAAAATCCTTTGCTTGTCGCATCAGCATAGCCATGTTCCATTGAATGTTCATCTCTTCCAGATCAACAGGATCAATTTGTCTGAAATCCTCTTCAATAACATCTGGATCATGAATCTTTCCTCCAATAAAATTTTCATAAGAAGCCATAAAGGAAGAAAACATCGCTAAATAATCTTTAGCAACTCTGTGATTCATATTATGTGTTCCAGATGATGAAGAAGCTGTATTTGCAGAGAAACCATAATGACTTGGAACCCCAGAACAATGATCATTAGAAACATCTTGAGTATCACCAGAAAAGAACGCAACCCCTGCACCAGTTTTACCAAAAGTCTTAGCAAAATACATTGAAGGATCTTGAATATGCACCATATTGGTTTCCTTCTTTTTCATATTCAAATCATGTGATTGAATCTTCCCAAGAACCTTTTCAAGAGACATAGTTTTATACTTGACATTCTCTTTTATCAAAACTGAATACACATTAAATTTAGATGGTAATGCCTCCAAAAACTTATCATTTATCTCTTCAGTCTCATAAACTACTGAAGCACTTGACAATTTACTCAGCAAATAATAGAATCTTGTTGCAAGATCATCTAAAGTTTTATTTTGAAAGTGCTTGAATACTAAGAACTGCTTCTTCAGTAATTATTTTATGCTTTTCTTAACATCCAAACTGCCTTCACACCGCTTTTGTAACGCTTCCCACAATTTTTGAGAAGTCCTGAATTGTTTAAAACTATGATAAATTTCTTTAGGAAGAGACATTGAGATACTAGCCATAGCCTTTTTTCCCTATCAAACAATAATTTTTCTTCTGTGGTTAAAAAAGATATCGATTTAGGAACATCATCCTTTCCCATCCAAGTATATGTCGGATGTGTATAGCCTTCCAAGATTGGAATCCATAAACTTGTATCAGTAAAAGACACGAACTGATCAAACCGATCTTTCCAGTTAGAATAATCTGCAAGACTTAACAATTTGGGTGGTTTCTGAGATGTACCAATCTCGTTATCGTAATTTAACATGTTAGTCACTTGCAACATAATTTCCATTTTCAGAATAAAATTTCCAAGTATTGAACAAGTACTCCCCTCAGGCGAAGATAATAAGTTCGCTTAAAATCCAAACAAGCGAATTTGATATCAAGCGAACTTGATAAGTTCACTTAAACAAGAAAATCTGTTAAGTTCGCCAACTGAATAAGTTCGCTTAATCTGAGAGAAGCGAACTTGATAAGTTCGCTTGCTAAGTTCACCTGCAACAAATCTCAGCAAGTTCGCTTGCTTCAGCTGTAACAAATTCAGCAAGAAATTTAACCCAAACACGAACAAACATCACCTAAAATTATCATTTCTCACAGATTAGAAGGAATTTGAAGAAATTGGACCGTAGGATTTAGTATTTTATGAATTAGAACACTTCTATCAGATTAATTTCACCAAAAATCACTTCAAATCCACGAATTCAGCAACAAAATCAACTTCAAGAACTTGAAAACTCCATGGATACAAAAACTTGAAAAAATTATCAATTTCTTATCAAATTGTACACAAAATCGTCTCTAATCATCAAGAATCAAACACAAATCACTAGCAAAAGCTCTGATACCACTTGTAGGTCCACATGATTCATCTACAGATCGATCTTGTGACATGACGTCTCGATAACACGGAGTGCGGAATCCTTCGTGTTAACGTATGTATACGAATTGACAATAGAAACAGCAGGTAAATAATCTTATCTTTGTATATCAAAAAAACACAGAGTTTACAAGATTCACTGATTACAATCGATTCAGTCCTACTTTAACAAAATCTGTAAACACTTATTTATAGACACAAGCTCTACAGTAGTCGAACTTAACAAGTTCGCCTCAAATAGACTAGGCGAACTTAACAAGTTCGCCTCTAATAGGCTAGGCGAACTAGACAAGTTCGCCTCTAGCAGAACTTGTTCTATCACTTAGACAAAATCTATACAATTACATAAAACATAAAGACAATAAGACCTAAACTATTACAAAGCTTTTGTCATACATTCTATGTCCTAACAGACAACGTCAAATCTTTCAGTCTCGTCAACAATTTCAAGGAACTAACAAGCCAAGTAATGGGTTGAGTTTAGAGGACGCGGTAACTAAGTTGATAACTATAACTGAAAGTCAAGCCCTCTTAGCTAATGCTCGTCACAAAGAAATATGAGGAAAAGTTTAGTCTACACGAAGCTGAAATTAGAACACAGAAAGCAACTCTATAATCCATTGAAATACAACGAGGGCATATTGCAACACTCTTATCTGAAAGACAGCCAGGTTGTCTTTCAAGCAACACTGAACCTATTCCAAAAGCGAATGTTAGTACTATCACTCTCAGAAATAGTAAGGTTTACCCAGAACCACAAATACCAGAAGAAGAAGTTCAAACACCACCAAAGGAGATATTCACTAGAGTCCCGCTTCGCCCACCTAGCATAGAATTAACCACACATAATTTGCTATCAAAAGAAACTTCACATCCTATTCCAGTGAACACTTCTGCTAAAATTCTGACAAAAACTGCGATATACCCCCCTGAGAATATGCCACCAATTGGAGGAACAAAAAGAGCTTATAAATCTCACATACCTTACCCAGGAAGAATGGTGAAGCAAAGAACTGATGAGCAATATGAGAAATTCATCGATTTTTTAAGCCAAATCCATGTTAACCTACCTTTCCTGGATATCATACAACAAATGCCCATATATGGACGTTTCTTGAAAGATTTCCTCACTAACAAAAGAAACATGGATGAAATTAGTTAAAAGAACTAATGAGTATGTCGCTCTCATTGAACGATGCCTTCCAAAGAAACTCTCTGATCCCGGAACATTTTCTCTATCGTGTTCTATCAGAATCGAACCACTTCCTTTGACCTTCGCTCTTGCTGATCTGGGAGCAAGTATGAATGTAATGCCATATAACATGTTCAAAAAGTTAAATATTGGAAATTCGCAACCTTTCAATGCAACAATCAAACTTGCGGATGGTACTATCAAGTCTCCTATGGGAGTCATTGAGAATTTACTGATAAAAGTTGGCAAGTTTGTCTTCCCTGCCATCTTCATGGTTTTAGAAATGGGGCCCGACTATTATGTACCTTTGTTTTTGGGTTGCCCATTCTTAGCCACTACTAGAGGATTCACTAACATGAACGAAGGTATCCAGACACTTCGTGTTAGAAAACAAGGGGTAACTTATAACATCAGGGGTAATGAATGTTTATCCAATGATCCCTTTGAAATGGAACACTTTATCAACACTAATATCAGGAGATCCGGGGAAGATCCAAAGCCCCCACCCAAAGAAAGACTAATGAAGCACGTACGGGTCCGACCAACGACCCTTAAATAATGTGGCGCTTCCGGGAGGCAAACCGATGATCTTGAATAAATTGAGAAGTTGGTGCATACGGTAGAATACATGGACCTCAGGTTTGGTTTTCCAACTTTTAGTTTCGCGTACTTCAACCTCCAGGTATGCTTTCTCGATACTAGGACCCTAGTATTTTAACTATTATCTTTTATTTTCCGTTTCCGTTTTATGTTTTTTTTGTGTGTCAAGTAGCATAACATCACAAGTAGTCTCTTTATTTCTATGAGGAGTTTCGCTCCACCTCTACAAGCTTGGGTGCCGACAAATTACTTAAAGTCTTGGCGTAACATTGACGACAGCCGCAAGCATAGGCTATAGGTTATACACTGAATTGCCCGAGTGAGTACCAGTTTCTTTTCCTTTACAACTTCATGCATTTAACTTCATGCATAACTCTTCATTACATGCATTTGTACATTGAAGGCAATGTATAGTTTTAAGTGTGGGGTGGGAAATTGAGATTCAGGACAAACTTGTTTCCTTAAAGCAGTAAAACTAAACTTGTGATTTTCTATCCATATGACTAAAACCTTACTTTTAGCTAACATTTGTTTACTTAAAAACCCTAAAAATTTTGAAAATTTTTGAAAAACCTTAAAAATATAAACCTTTTTGAGTTCGCTCTTTAATAAACTAAAAATGAATAAATGGAAACATGGCAAGTAGAAACAAATGGATATTATGCATAACGAATCACTAAACCCTATCCCATCTATTTTTCAAGTGAGAATAATCTGAGCTTTTCACGAGTATTACTATCATATTTTCTTATGCTCCTTCGTTTGGAATATTGAGTGTTTTTCGATCGAATTTTATGCATAAGTAAAACTTGTATGACTTATACATATTAAGACCATGAACTAGCAATTGTATGGAAATGATTGAGGCACATAAGACTTTATTACCCTTACACTATCCTTAATTTGTCGTTCATTCAGCCCAAACATCAAAATATCCACCTAGATAGCCCTCTCAACCTTAGCCTTTTTCTTTTCTACTACCCATTACCCATTTATCCGAAACCAGCTTTTCGTAAACACCGGTTATTGGCTAACTGTCTTCAAGATGGAAAATCATTAGTTTATCATGTCTCATTATTTCAAGTACACAACCGTTAAGACAAGTCGGAAAGAATCTGACTCACTCAAGGAACTTGAATATACAAAAAAGAAAGCGGATATATTAGGAAAAAATAGCCGAACGATCTACAAGGAAAATATTGAAAAATGTTTCAAGGAAAATGAGGAAGTGGATTTACTGAAGAATCAGACTTGATATATATATATATATATATATATATATATATATATATATATATAAGAGAAGTTGGTCTTTTACTGGCAAGAACTTAAAGAACTGGATATGCATTCTTTCGATATTAATTTGCTTTCTTGTATTCATTTCGCAAAGCCTGAATTACCACCTAAACTCCGAGAAAAAGTTTTTGAAGCGACAAATGATGTAAGGAAATGGTGGCACAAGCAAGAACAATTACCACCATTCCACGGTTTGTCAAAAAGCGCCGCCAAAATAAGAGCCAAGAGATATGGCAAATGTGTAAAATGTGGCAACTAGAGCCACGATGGAAAGTGCAGCAAGAATCAAACTTATTCCCAACATGATTATACGTATATGATCAAAGTGGGTGCTGTTAGTATACATGCCGAAAGAACCATACGGAAAGGCAGCAATGTGTATTACGCAGTGAGGGAAGAGCTGAATATGATAAGAAGTATCGATCTTGGCAATCTGAACATAAACGAGCCCTTAGATTAGTTATACCCTCAATATCTGAGTACTGTAGAGGGACCCAATAGTATTTTCCAATCTTAAGCCAAGAAGCCTTAGCCATGTGTCCTACGTTAGCTGCAGCCTTTAAAACCTCTAAAAACCCAAAAAGATTTTTATTTTCACCCTTTATTTTATTTTTACCCACATTGCAACCCTTTTAAGCCCTCTTGATTCATGCATATTACTTAGCTAGTTGGTTGAGACTTGATTTGTATACAAGCTTATGACCATTGCATAATTCGATTCGAACTTGAGTGTTCTGCCTGACTTACATTGTGAGAAGTGAAAGAATATGCATAATTGAAGCTCTAGTAGGCTTGTCATGGATTCCATCATCCTAAAAATAGAAAAACACAAAAATAGAATAAGCGAGTCATAAGTTGTCCTGAAGTCTCCAACTATTTGGAACTTCATTTCCTTTCATAATGTTATTAGTTAAGGGTCTGATCATGCATGAGTTTGCTTGAGGACAGACAAAGTTTAAGTGTGGGGTGTTATGATATGTCCTAATTTATACATGTTTTCTATGCTTAATAATCCCCATATTATGGTACTAATTGAGTAAAAACTTTGCAATGGATACTTAAAACGCTTATATTTTATAATTGCATGTTAAACCGCATCTCTTGAGAAAAAGAACGAAAACGAGCCAAATCATCAAGAAATCAAGCTTTCTCGGAAGATGGGAAGAAACACCTGAGTTTTGACCCCCAAGAAAGTCAAAATTGGTCAACACAAGTCAACAATAAGCAAAAGACAAAAGGAGGGAGCAGGTGTCACACCCCGCCTCAGGTATCCCCTGGACGTGTGTGAGCACGATTGGTATCTGCTTTGATTTCAGAGTTTTTATAAAACAACGGAAGACTTTTTACAAGGATCTTTTCATCTTAGTTTTCAACCTCAAGGGTTGTTTTGTAAATATCAAGGCCAAGTTGGAAAACAAATGTGACACCTACAAAAACTTCAGAATCTAAAACCTAGTTGTTGGGCTAAATCCAAATAGGCCCAATAAGACCCAATATAAATCCAAGCCTATTTGAGGCCTAATAAGGATCCAAGCCCATTAGAGGTTCAAATTTACACAATTAGAATATCAGACTAGCCATTTGGTCTCGTCAAATGATCTATTATGTAATTCTATGAATTTAAGAAAAGATACGTCAACGAACGCGAGTCAGAGATTTTAAACGTTAAACACGTCAGACATTAATTCATAAATGGACATTACGCAAAAGCGATTAACTAAGCAAATTAGTTATTAATATTAAGTACTAATATTCGTTCGGAAAGACTGATCAGATAAAGACACACGTAGTACGTTTATGCGAATGTTAAATCGCGTCAGATACTCGTAAGATTTACGGTAGCGGTACGGAGGTTACCGATACATATTTTAATACGTCAAATATTGTAATATTTATTTTAATATTATTTGTAAAATAATAACAGTTATATTCTGAGCGCGAAGCGTTTAATCTGACAAAACGAATTCAGATACGGACATAGATATCCCTCGGTAATAAATTTTTTAACGAAATAAATATTATATGAATATTTATTTTAATATTAATTATTCTAAACGAGAATAAATAATCTGGTTTACGCGACGTTACACTGGTAACTTACGGATTTGATACGCGATACTGGTAGGTTGTTTACCTGTTTAAAACCCTAGGTATATAAACATCATATTCTTCTTACAACTCAATTTCCTACACAAACCCTAAAATAACACATACATAGAAAGAGAGAGGAAGACCCCTCCGTCGACGGTTTTTGGCTAATCTTTGGCGTCGTCTCCTGTAGCACAACCGGTGGAACAATGGAGGCGCCTCTGGCTCACCTCCGATGGAAAGAACATCGGGGAAAAGGTCATGGCTATCAACTACAACCCACAACACTCTCATCTACGCCTATATCCGTGCGTCCCACAGCGACGTTGAGCTCGGCCGACCAAAGGTCGCTTCAGACGATGCCTCCAGACTATGATGGTGGTGGAAACCACGACTAGCGGCGGCGAGCACAGGCGGTGGTGGGGTCAGACGACAGAGATGATGACGAATCTGGGTTAGGAGGACGGTGGAGATGGCGACACTATCAAAACCACGCAGGCTCGCTTTTTTGGTGAAGACGGCTGCTAGGGTTCCGCCCCTAGCAACGGCAGCGACGGGCGGACACACACGCACCCACCACAGATTCGTCCTTTCCCGACCCTCCTAAGTTGAGTTTTGGCGTGACGAAGGCTGGGCTGAGTGCTGTTCTCCCAGATCCAACTACGGACAATGGAAATCGGTTATCCCGCGACTCCCAGTTGTTCGGCGAGTCTCCGGCGAGTCCCCAAAGGAACAGATCTTGGATTATGAGATGTTCTATTGTCCCGATCTGCGAAATACGAGGTTAGTTTTGGTAGTTTAAGCATAACTTTTGGCGAACGGTTAATTATCCGTCTAGATTTAGTTATTTTGGTCGCCGGGTTTCATTCCCGAGTATAAAATTATGCATTTTTGGATAGGAAACGACACCCCTTACCTCGGTCAAACCTGGTCAAACTTGGTCAACACTGGTAAACAAAAGCCAAACCCAATCAATACACGGGTCAACGACAGTCAAATGTGACCAATACGTGAAACGTAAGGTTTAGGGCATGTCGGTTCGTAAGCGAGACTGTAACATCTCTGAATTTAGTATTCATATTTCAATTCAATGTAATGCAATTTCAAATTCAATACTCGTGCACTGTCTTACTATTTTGCTCACCGTAAACTAAACGCAATGACTCGATACAAATTCGCAAGTTTTACGCAATTATATACATTTAAACACTATGCAAGAAACTATTTAATTCAAACACATTAAACCTGAAAAAGTCAAGGACTAAAGTTGAAAAATGTCAAGAAACCCTAGTCTAGCACGGTCGTGCTTCATCCTGGCACGGTCGCGCCAAATGCCTCGGCACGATCGCGCGACTGGTCCTGGAACGATCGCGCCCGGTGCCTAGGCACGGTCGCGCCATATTTGGGCACGGTTGCGCCTGTGTAACAGTTGAAACGTAAATGCAGTTTAATCACCCGATCATTGAGAATCTGTAACAGTCCTACGTTTCTTTTCCCCTTAACGAATGTATTACCATTTTCAAATTTTACAAACGTCTCAATTTCATACCATCAATCTCGAAATCTCTCTCAAGAAATTCAAGCAAAAAAACTCGAATCCTCCTCTGAACCCAAATCCTCCCAATCAAGAAAGGAATTCGCATCTCCTGAATCTCGTCAAGTCTCTGGACTCTCTGGCCTAGCCGGAATTGCAGCCGAAGTCGCCGGAAACCGCTACCGCCGACGCCGGAACTCCCTTCTTCCGATCGCTATCAATTCCTTACTGTTTGAGGTAATTGAATCATCCCTCCTTTTCGTTTCGGTCCGTATATCAAAAGCCCCCTATCAATCTGGGCTTTCATTACAGAAATCGTCCGAATCAGAACTTATATTTTTAATAAAAAGGATTTAATCGATTTCACTCTTAAACACGAGTTACATACAATTAATTTATAGTAATAGACTCGTATCGACTCAGTAATCAAAAGCCCTATCAATTCCAACACTATAAATACAAGAATTGTTCAATTCGTGTCTGATTTGGAAGAGACACGGTCGCGCTAATCATCTAGCGCGGCCGTGCCTCATGAAACGCGGTCGTGCCGATTAGCAGCGCGGTCGTGTCCTCCTGTCCAGACCTAGTCATGCCCTTTGGGCTAGTCTCTGTTGTGTCTAAGAATCATAGACACGACCGTGCCGGGCCAAGGCACGGTCGTGCCTGTTGACTGGTCTAGTTTGAGCTTTGAGCTTTGTGCCCGAGTGCTAGTTGTGCTAACCTTTGTATGCGATTATGTGCAAACATTAACTATACAAGCCGACGGTTTTCAATGATAGATCTATTGAGTCTGACAAACCCACCCATGGTGCGCGGTGATTGAAACCGACAACACAATTTTTGTATGCTAGTTACAAGGTTTGGTTGTACATGGTTACACAATAGCTGTTCCCCATAAATGCCTTATTTTATCATGTTTTGTAAAGGATTTGTTTTCAACTATATGCTATCTATTTACAACTGTGTTACTCACCAACTTTTTAGTTGACTTTATTTTATTCATGTCTCAGGCCCTAATATGTGAGATTGATTCAAGACGTGCTCAATATAGGATTTGGACTTAGCAAAACAATTCAAGAATTTTATGAGTTGTTTTATGTTTCTTGTTTGAATTTGGTTTGTACTTGGATTATTTGTAATGGAAATTTAACTTTAATATATTTCAATTTAGTCAACCTTGTGCTATGAACAGTCTTACAGGGCCCGCCCCGATGATTCCGCCCCGATGATTCCGCCATCGGTCGGGGTGTGACAGATTGGTATCAGAGCCTTGGTTATAGGGAATGTAACATCCCAAAATGTCGAGAAATAAAGTTAACGCGTTCAAGCGGGCCGAAGTCGGGCCGGGTCAGTCGCGAACCGGGCTTGAGGAGGTCTCCCTTATAAATAGCCAAGATCACCACAAGTTTCTCTCATTTGCAATTCTAGAGAGAGAAAAACTATAGAGAGAGAAAGTGTCAGAATCGCACAAGATTGCACCCGTTCGTGTCTCTTGTACTCGTGAGAAGAACCTTCGGATCAGAAGCTCGATTCAGGTAACAATCCGACCTAAATCTGAGTTTTAGTTCGTTTTTGGGTTTTTCGGGTTTTGGGTGAAAGTGTGACATTTTAACGGATGAAACTGAAGGATAAACATAGATTTGAGTTCCTTAATGGAAAACGAATGTTTTGGATGCAAACAGGTTCGAGATCTTGACGAGATCAGACCTGCATGCGAAGGTTAGGGTTTTTCGCGAAGAACAGGTCGTGCGCACTTGCTAAGTGTGCAGGAGGAGGGACCTGCGCACTTACTAAGTGCGCAGGAGGAAGGACCTGCACACTTGCTAAGTGCGCAGGCAGCAGGGTATGCGCACTTGCCAAGTGCGCCGACATCAGAACTGGTTAAGTGAAGTCAGTATGTTAGAATGGTTAAACCGTTAGAGTCGGGATTGGTCTGATGTGTATTTAACTAATCAATTCAGATCGGAAGTGACGTTGTTGGACCTTCGTTTAGGACAACCCATATTAGCGTATCAGGTGAGTTCTAGAAGCCCTCTTTTAAATGTTTTAATAATGTTTTTGGGCTGGTGTGCATACGTGATGATTTTATAAAACGATGTTTATGAAGGTTGTATGTAACGTTTTATAAAATGATGTTTATGAAAGATGTTTTAGAAGGAAGGTTTATGAAGGAAGTGTTTATGAAATATTTTGCCAAAAGAAGTTTACGAAGTGTGTTAATGAATGAATGAATGTTTTTAATAAAACGTACGAATGCTTTAACTGAAGTTTTTGAAGTAAAAGAAGCGAGGTTTATGAAAGTCACAAACGAACGAATCTGCCAATATTCCTTAGGGAATGAAGGTTAAGGGATGGGAAGTATGTTATGGGCCTTTACCTTTTAGGGGCCTCTGTGGCTGGCCAACTGTTGTACAACTGGGGCGATGACGGTCGTCAAGGGGATTATCATGATCCTTGAAGTTTGGTACGATTTACCTTACGGGGTAGTCGTGCTTGAAGTTTGGTACTTGCGCCCTACGAGGTGCAGTGCTTGAAGTTTGGTACGCGCTATCCTTTGGGACGCCGTGCTTGAAGGGTTGGATGACCTAAGTATCGGGCCCTAGGAGTTCCTCACCCGAAGGACAGTACGGTGATGATGGGCCTAGTGGTGGTGATCCTTAGATTATTCAACCAGTATGTAATGAAGGGATTTGACGGTTACGAGAAGGCGCAGATTCGATATGTTCGTTGACTTATGTTTATGAAGTGTTATGTTTTGTTATTGCATTATTTTACGTACGCTTTTTATTAAATGAAGTATGAAGTTATGAAGTTATGTTTTGGCAAATTATTTGAAGCTAAAGTTTTATGTTAAAACTAGAACTCACCAGCGTAGCTGACTTTTTAGTATGCACATTCAGGTTAAGGCAGGTTATGAGGATGGACGGTGATGCTTGGCTAGCGAGAGGAGTTACCCGACTAACTATGAAGACTGGCATCCCATTATGTTTAGTTATGATGTATTTATGTTTTAAACAATGTTTACGCTTTCGCATGTATGAACAATGATGACGTTATGTTTTAATGAAGTATTTTCCGCTGCGTTATTTGATATTCATGTTTAAGAACTGTTTGTGAATGAGTAAATCCAACAAGTGAGGCCTCCCGGGTTTGGGGCCTTACAAGTTGGTATCAGAGCAATAGTTTGAGAGATTCGGACACTCCCAGTGTCTGAACTTAAACTGTGAATGGGACCGAAAGCGGATGCCAGTACGGGTAACTCGAGCCACAGCATCAGGTATGAAGGTAGTATATATATTTACGTATATAGTATGCCTTAGAAAGGGGTAGGTAAGGACTTGTGTTCTGATGGAATCACAAAGGTGGTCAAATAGAAATCGAAAGGTAGTGTAATGGTTAATTACAGATGGCCCGTGTATATTAACATCTTACAGTGCTTATTGAATTTTATTTGTTAACTAGCGTGATGACATTAGATTTCTTGTCTTATAGAACGAAATGGCGAGGAGAGGAAACGGAAGGCGTGGTGGCCGTACCGGCGGTCGAAATGGTGGGCGTGGCAGGATCCCTGCGCGCCAAGAGTATAGTGAAGAAGAAAGTGTTCACACTGAACCGGCGGTTAGTGTGCATGGAGCTGAACAGACACAGGTTGAAGAACAACCTTTCACTTTTGAACCAGAAGTGAGAGCAGCCATAGCTAGAGAGTTTACAGAGTTGATGAAGACTTCTCTTCCAGGTCTGTTGGCAGAAGCATTGAAGCAGGTCAATGCGGTGGGTGGGTCTAGCGCGGCGATTGGTGCTCAGAACAATGAGACCGAAAATGCACCGCCTGCTCGCGGATGTGATTATAAGTCATTTAAAGCATGTGACCCACCGGTCCTCACTGGAAAGAAAGACGCGGTGGCTACATTTGACTGGGTGATCTGTATGGAAGCTGCCATTCGTCTGAGCGAGTGTCGAACGGATCAAGTTGTAAAATTTGCTGCTAACTCCTTGAGGGAGGAAGCATCCCATTGGTGGGAAGGTATACGTCAGGCAAAAGGGAGCGAGATTGTGGATGCGATGGTGTGGGCTGACTTGAAAACTTTGGTGATCACGAATTTCTGCCCAAGGAACGAGATGGAGAAGGTAGAGAGGGAATTTCTGGGTTTGAAGGCCGGGAGCATGATGCACCGGCAATACACAACCCGATTCAATGAACTGGCACGTCTGGTGCCACACCTTGTCACTACTGAAGAGAGAAAGATTGCCTGCTATATACAAGGGCTGCCGGACTAGGTCCGCACCTTTGTTAAGGCAAACGCCCCTACTAGTAGAACTGAGCGGCGTGGTATTCGATGATCTGGCGCGGAATGTCATTGCCATCGAAGAGCCTAAGAAAAAGTTGAGTTTTCCCGCTAAACGATCGGGTGGGAAGTTGTTTGGGGCTCAGGACAAGCAGGCCAGGGTAGGCGAGATGACAGTCTGTGGGAAATGTGGGGTAAGACACGCGGGTGAATGTCGGTTAGGATCGAATCTATGCTTTAAATGCGGCAAGACCGGTCATTACTTCCGTGAATGCCCGCAAGGCTACAAATGCTACAATTGTGGGGAAAATGGTCATATGAGTCGGGAATGCACCAAGCCCAGGATGGGGGAAACCGGGAACGGAAAAGGCCCGGAAAAGAAGGGAGAGGGATCTCGTGCGAAGACGCGGGCTTACGCACTGACGCAGGATCAGGCTAGGAAGGACCCTGATGTGGCGTCAGGTACGTTCATCCTTGATAACACTTTTGTTTCTGTGCTATTTGATTCGGGTGCCAGTAAGATTTTTATATCTGCAACTTTTTGTGAACACATGAAGTACACTGTCAGTAAGTTAGAAAGGGCCTTTAGCGTAGAAACCGCTGAGGGTAGAACTGCAAGAGTAACCGATGTAGTTGAAAACTCCACGATAAAAATAGAAGGTCATAGGTTTCCTGTCAGATTGTGTGTTATGGTTTTGGGAGGGTTCGATGTCGTGTTAGGCATGGATTGGCTAACTGCCAATGAAGCGCAAATTATATGTAAACGAAAGATAATCCGACTCAAGGCTCCGGATGGTAGCAAAGTCGAGGTTTTTGGAGATCGTGACTCCCCGATGCCAAACGTCATCTCAATGATTAAGGCAACAAATTACTTGAGGCGCGGATGCGAGGCTTATCTGGTGTATGTGATTGACAAGTGTAAGGAAGTGAAGGAACTAGACGATGTACCCGTGGTACGCGAGTACCCGGAGGTGTTTCCAGAGGATTTGCCTAGGATACCACCCGATAGAGAAATTGAGTTCCGAATTGACTTAGTACCAGATGCCCAGCCCGTGGCTAAGGCTCCATATCGACTAGCACCAGTAGAGATGAAGGAACTAATGACGCAACTCGACGAGTTACTTGAGAAAGGATTTATACGACCGAGCATCTCGCCTTGGGGTGCTCCGGTGTTGTTCGTAAAGAAGAAAGACGGTTCGATGAGAATGTGTATTGATTATCGCGAGTTGAACAAACATACCGTGAAGAACAAGTACCCGTTACCAAGGATCGATGACCTGTTCGATCAATTACAAGGCGCAAGTTGGTTCTCAAAGATCGACCTTCGATCCGGGTACCATCAGTTGAAGGTGAGGGAAGAAGACATACCGAAAACGGCATTTCGCACACGTTATGGACACTTTGAGTTCCGCGTAATGTCTTTTGGATTGACGAACGCCCCTGCAGCGTTCATGGATTTGATGAATAGAGTTTGTCGACCAATGCTGGATCGGTCGGTAATAGTGTTCATCGATGACATCCTTATCTACTCCAAGAATGTGGGTGATCACGCGTGTCACTTAAAGGAAGTATTGGAAGCTCTGAAGAAGGAGAAGTTGTATGCTAAGTTCTCCAAATGTGCGTTCTGGCTTAGGGAAGTCCAATTCCTAGGTCACGTCATTAACCCGAACGGCATTATGGTTGACCCAGCAAAGATAGTGACGGTAAGGGAATGGGACATTCCTAAGACGCCAACTGAAATCCGCAGTTTCTTGGGATTGGCAGGCTACTATCGGAGATTCATCCAGGATTTCTCGAAAATAGCTTCGCCGTTGACAAAGTTGACACGGAAAGAGGTTAAGTATGAATGGGGTTCGACCCAAGATGAGGCGTTTAAGGAATTGAAGAAGAAGTTAACCCAAGCTCCAGTCTTGGCCCTTCCCGAGGGCAATGAAGACTTGGTGGTATACTCTGACGCGTCGGGTCAGGGATTAGGGTGTGTGTTGATGCAACGCGGTAGAGTGATTGCGTATGCGTCGCGGCAGTTGAAAGTTCACGAAGTCAACTATCCGACTCATGATTTGGAACTTGCTGCTGTCGTATTTGCATTTAAAATCTTGAGGCACTACCTGTACGGGGTGAAGTTTACTATTTACTCCGACCACAAAAGTTTGAAGTACTTCTTCGAACAAAAGGAACTTAATATGAGGCAGAGGCGATGGTTGGAGCTCCTGAAGGATTATGACTGTGAGATCATGTACCATCCTGGAAAGGCAAACGTGGTGGCTGACGTTCTAAGCCGAAAGGATGTGCCTACTCCTATTAGAGTGAAAGTTTGCCAGTTGGTGGTAACATCGGACGTGATGAGAGAAATTGAAAAGGCTCAAGATGAGGCACTTAAGGAGGAAAACATAAAGAAGGAAAGGATGGTTGGCCAACAGGACAAGTTGGAATATAACACCCTTGGTGTTAGGACACGTTTTGGACGGGTATGGATACCTATGGGTGGCGAGCTTAGAACCAAGATCTTGGATGAGGCTCATAAGTCTCGTTACTCTATCCATCCCAGTACCAACAAAATGTACCAAGACCCGAAGAAGGACTACTGGTGGCCTGGAATGAAATGTGATGTAACGAAGTATGTAAGCAAGTGTTTGACTTGCTCGCAAGTAAAGGCTGAACACCAGAAACTGTACGGAAAGATCCAACCACTTGATATACCAGAATGGAAGTGGGAACACATTACCATGGACTTCATAACCAAGCTACCCCACACAGCTAAAGGTCATGACACCATTTGGGTAATTGTGGACCGATTAACGAAGAGTGCTCATTTCCTACCTATTCGCGAGACGTTCTCGTCGGAAAGGTCAGCAGAAGTGTTTATTAATGAAGTAGTAGCACGGCATGGGATGCCTTTGACGATCGTATCTGACCGGGACACACGATTCACATCGAGGCTCTAGAAAAGATTTCATGAGGCGATGGGCACAAGGCTTAATATCAGCACGGCATACCACCCGCAAACGGATGGTCAGTCCGAAAGGACCATTCAGACATTGGAAGATATGCTCCGTGCTTGTATTATCGACTTCGGTGGCAGTTGGGACAGTCATCTGCCGTTAGCCGAATTCTCCTACATCAATAGCCATCACACGACTATAGGCATGCCGCCTTGTGAAATGTTGTATGGTAGAAGATGCAGGACCCCGATTTGTTGGGGTGAGATTGGACAGAAGGAGTTAGGAAGTCTGGAAGTCATAAAAGAAACGTCGGAAAGGTTTGATCAAATCAAAGCTCGAATGAAGGCTGCACAAGATCGACAGAAATCCTATGCGGATAGACGACGAAGGCCTATCGAGTTTGATGTTGGGGACAGAGTAATGTTGAAAGTGTCGCCCTGGAAGGGAATCATACGATTCAGGAAGAGTGGAAAGTTAAGTCCGAGGTTTGTCGGACCGTTC
The DNA here is from genome assembly GCA_023525975.1 of Smallanthus sonchifolius. Lineage (NCBI taxonomy): Eukaryota > Viridiplantae > Streptophyta > Magnoliopsida > Asterales > Asteraceae > Smallanthus > Smallanthus sonchifolius. The sequence goes on from CM042033.1 coordinate 21,721,899, forward strand.
AGGATAATGGCACGGGTTGGGGAAGTCGCTTATCGGTTGGAGTTGCCTGATGAGTTAAGTGGGATTCATCCTACCTTCCATGTATCACACTTGCGAAAGTGTTTGGCGGATGAATCGGCTCACGTACCACTTACTGACATCGAGGTTGACAACAGCCTTAATTACATCGAAGAACCCGTGGCCATCTTAGACCGAAAGGAGAAGTGTTTGCGTAATAAAGTTATTCCATTGGTTAAAGTCCAATGGAGGCACCGAAAAGGATCAGAGGCTACATGGGAAACGGAGGCGGAAATGAGGGAGTCGTACCCTCAATTATTTGACTTGTGATAGGTTTCGGGGACGAAACCTATTATAAGGGGGGTAGACTTGTAACATCCCAAAATGTCGAGAAATAAAGTTAACGAGTTCAAGCGGGCCGAAGTCGAGCCGGGTCAGTCACGAACCGGGCTAGGGGAGGTCTCCCCTATAAATAGCCAAGATCACCATATGTTTCTCTCATTTGCAATTCTAGAGAGAGAAAAACCGTAGAGAGAGAAAGTGTCGAAATCACACAAGATTGCACCCGCTCGTGTCTCTTGCACTCGTGAGAAGAACCTCCGGATCAGAAGCTCGATTCAGGTAACAATCCAACCTAAATCTGAGTTTTTGTTCGTTTTTAGGTTTTTCGGGTTTTGGGTGAAAATGTGACATTTTAACGGATGAAACTGAAGGATAAACATAGATTTGAGTTCCTTAATGGAAAACGAACGTTTTGGATGCAAACAGGTTTGAGATCTTGACGAGATCAGACCTGCATGCGAAAGTTAGGGTTTTTCGCGAAGAACAGGTCGTGCGCAATTGCTAAGTGCGCACGGAGCAGGTCCTGCGCACTTGCTAAGTGCGCAGGAGGAGGGACCTGCGCACTTGCTAAGGGCGCAGGAGGAGGGACCTGCGCACTTGCTAAGTGCGCAGGAGGAAGGACCTGCGCACTTGCTAAGTGCGCAGGCAGCAGGGTCTGCGCACTTGCCAAGTGCGCAGACATCAGAACTGGTTAAGTGAAGTCAGTATGTTAGAATGGTTAAACCGTTAGAGTCGGGATTAGTCTGATGTGTATTTAACTAATCAATTCAGATCGGAAGTGACGTTGTTGGACCTTCGTTTAGGACAACCCATATTAGCGTATCAGGTGAGTTCTAGAAGCCCTCTTTTAAATGTTTTAATAATGTTTTTGGGCTGGTGTGCATACGTGACGATTTTATAAAACGATGTTTATGAAGGTTGTATGTAACGTTTTATAAAATGATGTTTATGAAAGATGTTTTAGAAGGAAGGTTTATGAAGGAAGTGTTTATGAAATATTTTGCCAAAAGAAGTTTACGAAGTGTGTTAATGAATGAATGAATGTTTTTAATAAAACGTACGAATGCTTTAACTGAAGTTTTTGAAGTAAAAGAAGCGAAGGTTTATGAAAGTCACAAACGAACGAATCTGCCAATATTCCTTAGGGAATGAAGGTTAAGGGATGGGAAGTATGTTATGGGCCTTTACCTTTTAGGGGCCTCTGTGGCTGGCCAACTGTTGTACAACTGGGGCGATGACGGTCGTCAAGGGGATTATCGTGATCCTTGAATTTTGGTACGATTTACCTTACGAGGTAGTCGTGCTTGAAGTTTGGTACTTGCGCCCTACGGGGTGCAGTGCTTGAAGTTTGGTACGCGCTATCCTTTGGGACGCCGTGCTTGAAGGGTTGGATGACCTAAGTATCGGGCCCTAGGAGTTCCTCACCCGAAGGACAGTACGGTGATGATGGGCCTAGTGGTGGTGATCCTTAGATTATTCAACCAGTATGTAACGAAGGGATTTAACGGTTACGAGAAGGCGCAGATTCGATATGTTCGTTGACTTATGTTTATGAAGTGTTATGTTTTGTTATTGCATTATTTTACGTACGCTTTTTATTAAATGAAGTATGAAGTTACGAAGTTATGTTTTTGGCAAATTATTTGAAGCTAAATTTTTATGTTAAAACTAGAACTCACCAGCGTAGCTGACTTTTTAGTATGCACATTCAGGTTAAGGCAGGCTATGAGGATGGACGGTGATGCTTGGCTAGCGAGAGGAGTTACCCGACTGACTATGAAGTCTGGCATCCCGTTATGTTTAGTTATGATGTATTTATGTTTTAAACAATGTTTACGCTTCCGCATGTATGAACAATGATGACGTTATGTTTTAATGAAATATTTTCCGCTGCGTTATTTGATATTTATGTTTAAGAACTGTTTGTGAATGAGTAAATCCAACAAGTGAGGCCTCCCGGGTTTGGGGCCTTTCAGGGAATTAGGTTATTAGACATCTTGACCTAGACTATAACTTTAGGACACCCACTTATACTAAGTTTCATGATTTTTGTGCTATGTGTTACATGCTATGTGCTACATGTTATATGTTACATGCTTAGTATGATTACTTATTATTGCATTATGATGACTTATGTGTTTTAAATCCATGATTTATTAGGATATTCTTAATAATTAAATAAAAAATATCCTTTCCTATATTCTAAAACCTCATAATATTCCTATTTTCTTTTCTATCTTTATATCTTGGCATGTGGAAAAAAAAAAAATTCTTGAAGCCAAAAAAATCTCTAAAATTTTTATTTCTTCGTTAAGGTTTTAAACTTGTTAAATTATTTGAGGACACGTGCAATCTAGAAGGGTGACACCTGTATTTTGGGTTTTCTGTCTAGTAAAGCATTTCGCATAAATCCCAATCAACCGAGGGACCCGTATGCTTTCCTGGGAATTCTCGAGATGAGTGTTTACTTATAGGCTAAAGCATGTCTCCTTGAAAATTTTATAAGTTTAATTAACCTTAATGTGCCATGGTATTCAAGTGATTTTGTCACTTTTGAGTACAATCCAAACTAAGAATATCTATTTTTATTTTTGTTACCTCATTCTATTAAATCCTATCAAATCTCATAAATTCTTACAATTTTCCTTGTCTTGTGAAAAATCTGTAGAATGCCTCCTCGTCGTGCTCCCGCAACCAACGCCAACACCGACATTGCTGTTATTCTCACCCAATTGGTGACACAACTCACCCAAGCCAATGGTGCCACCAATGGCAACAATGGTGGAAATGGAAGCAATAGTGGTAATAATGGTGGAAATGGTGGTAATAATCCATCTCAATGCACCTTCAAGCACTTCAACTCGTGCAATCCCCTAAATTTCTATGGTACCGAAGGAGCTACTGGACTCCTTCAATGGTTCGAAAGCATTGAGAATACCTTTCTCAATAGTAACTGTCCCGACAACCTCCGTGTTCGTCGTGCTACAAGTGTCCTACAAAAACGGGCACTTACATGGTGGAATGGGGAGAAGAGGAATAGGGGTGTTGACATAGCTATGGCCTTACCTTGGGATGAGGTCAAAAGGCTTATGACCGAGGAGTTCTGTCCTCGAAATGAAGTGAAAAAGTTAGAAGCTGAATTTTGGGATCTTGCCCAAGATAGTGGGGAAAGCTTAGCATATACAACTCGGTTCCATGAGTTGAGTCTTCTAGTGCCCCACATGGTCACTCCTTTGTCCCGTTGTATCGAGAAGTATATTGGTGGGCTACCAAGACAAATCCAAGATACTGTCTTAGGTAGAAATCCTGCTACTCTGGAGGATGCTATTCGTCTATCCGCTACCTTAACTGATAACCATGTGAAAGCGGGAACACTTACTAAGAAGGGTACTAAGAAAGTTTCTAAAACCGTAACCCCTCCTACTCACAACAAAGAAGCCACAACCGAGCCCTCTCGCAATAATAGAAAAAGGAAGGTTAGAAATTTTGCTGTGGTTACTCCTGCTGTTCCCATCAACCAAGCTGCACCTATGGTTCAAGGGCCGGCTAAAAAGCCATATGTTGGAATCTACCCACTTTGTGCCACCTGCAACTACCATCATCCCCAAAACATCCCATGTCGCCTTTGTACTTATTGTGGGAGATATGGTCATACGGTTAGTGTTTGTAGGACCAAAGCTCTTGCGGGCCAAGTCAACCCTCCAAACCGAACTGTACCTCAAGTGGCTAATCAAGGTGCTCCCGCCATTGCTAATGGGTGTGTTTGCTATGAGTGTGGTGACCCGAACCATTTTCGTGATCAATGTCCAAGACTTGCAAATGCTAGACAAGGTGGAGCTCGTGGGCGTGCGTTTAACATAAACGCCAACGAAGCTCAAGCCAACAATGACGTGGTCAATGGTACGTTTCTTGTTAATAGTCAATATGCCTCCATTTTATTCGATACCGGAGCCGATAAAAGTTTTGTGTCACTTAATTTTGAACCTTTACTTGCAAAGACTCGGTCCCAATTAGAGAAAACATTTACCGTTGAAGTAGCAAATGGTGACTCTCTTACAATTGAGTCCATTATATATGATTGCTCTTTAGAACTTAATGATCACACATTCCCAATCAACCTTGTTCCAATGCTACTAGGAAGCTTTAATATTATCATAGGTATGGATTGGCTATCAAATCATCATGCCGAAGTCATTTGCTTTGAAAAGTGTATCCAAATTCCGCTACCATCGGGAGAAACCTTAAGAGTTTTTGGTGAAAAGCCTTGAAAGGGACTTAAGTTGATGTCGTGTACTACCGCTCAAAAGTACTTACGAAAGAAGTACATTGCTTTCTTAGCTCATATTGTTCAAAAGGATGTCAAGGAGAAGAGTATCCAAGACATTCCGATCATTAGGGATTTCCCCGAAGTTTTTCCTAAGGATTTATCCGGTCTTCCTCCCGTTCGTCAAGTAGAGTTCCATATTGATCTTATACCTGGAGCTAACCCCATTGCTAGAGCTCCCTGTCGTCTTGCACCTTCCGAAATGCAAGAGCTTGCAAGTCAACTTCAAGAGCTCTCCGACAAAGGTTTCATTCGCCCAAGTCATTCACCGTGGGGTGCACCCGTCTTATTTGTTAAGAAGAAGGATGGATCATTTCGCATGTGTATTGACTACCGCGAACTCAATAAACTTACTATCAAGAACCGCTATCCTTTGCCTAGAATCGATGATCTCTTTGATCAACTTCAAGGTTCTACTTGCTTCTCGAAGATTGATCTTCGATCCGGTTATCATCAGCTTCGTGTTCAAGAAGATGACATTCCTAAGACTGCTTTTCGAACAAGGTATGGTCATTACGAGTTCATGGTTGTGCCTTTCGGGTTAACCAATGCACCCGCAGTTTTTATGGATCTCATGAATCGTGTGTGCAAACCGTACCTTGATAAGTTCGTGATCGTCTTCATTGACGATATCTTAATCTATTCCAAGACTAAAGCCGATCATGAACAACACCTTAGATTGGTTTTGGACCTCTTGAGAAAAGAACAACTATATGCCAAATTCTCCAAATGTGAATTTTGGCTAAAGGAAGTTCAATTTCTTGGTCATATTGTCAATGACAAGGGAATTCATGTTGATCCTGCTAAGATTGAAACGATTAAGAATTGGAATGCCCCGAAGACTCCTACCGAAGTTCGTTCATTTCTTGGTCTTGCGGGTTATTATCGTCGTTTCATCTCAAACTTCTCAAAGATTGCTGTCCTTCTTACCGCTTTGACCCACAAGGGTAAGACTTATGAATGGGGACCGAAACAAGAAGAAGCTTTTCAAACCCTCAAGCAAAAGCTGTGCAATGCTCCCATATTGACTCTCCCCGATGGAAATGATGATTTAGTTGTCTATTGTGATGCTTCGAACCAAGGTCTTGGTTGTGTTCTCATGCAACGAGGCAAAGTAATCGCTTATGCATCTAGGCAACTCAAAATTCATGAGAAGAATTATACGACGCACGATCTCGAGTTGGGTGCGGTCGTATTCGCGTTAAAGATTTGGAGACATTACCTATATGGCACGAAATGTGTGGTGTTCACCGACCACAAAAGTCTTCAACATATTTTCAACCAAAAAGAACTTAATATGAGGAAACGACGTTGGGTCGAACTCCTTAACGACTACGACTGCGAGATTCGTTACTATCCCGGCAAAGCGAATGTTGTAGCCGATGCTTTGAGTCGAAAGGACCATGTTATGCTTCATTGTGCTCGTATTCAAACCGATATTCAAACCCGTATCTTAGAAGCTCAACACGTCTCGGTAACCGAGGGTAATATGTACGAAGAAATGTCATGTGGTGTTGAACTCCTTCTTGAATCAAAACCCAATGGCTTGCTCTATTACTTGAACCGTATTTGGGTTCCCGATCGCGACGATCTCCGTACATTTCTCATGAACGAGGCTCATAAGACTCGTTATTCTATTCATCCTGGTGCGGATAAAATGTTCCAAGATCTTCGCCAACTTTATTGGTGGCCCGGTATGAAGAAAGACATTGCTCTTTATGTGGCCAAATGCTTAACCTGTTCCAAAGTCAAAGCCGAACATCAACGTCCATCTGGTTTACTCGAACAACCAGAAATTCCCGTGTGGAAATGGGAGAATCTAGCTATGGATTTTATTACCAAACTCCCTCGCACCTCGAGTGGTTATGATAGTATTTGGGTGATCATTGATCGACTCACCAAATCTGCACATTTCTTACCTATCCGTGAAGACTATCGGGTTGAGAAACTAGCCCGAATTTACATCGACGAAATCGTGAGCCGTCATGGTGTTCCTTTGAACATAATATCTGATCGAGACGCCCGGTTCACTTCTCGATTTTGGCAATCTCTCCAAAAGGCTCTTGGTACTCGATTGGATTTGAGCACGGCTTACCATCCGCAAACTGATGGTCAAACCGAGCGAACAATCCAAACTCTTGAAGACATGCTTAGAGCTTGTGTAATCGATTTTGGTGGCAATTGGGATTCACATCTATCCCTCATTGAGTTTTCTTACAACAATAGCTACCACACAAGTATCAACATGGCGCCATTCGAAGCTCTCTATGGTCGCAAGTGCCGTTCTCCTATCTGTTGGAACGAGATTGGTGAAGCACAAATCACCGGTCCCGAGTTAATTCAAGAAACATCAGACAAGATCATTCAAATCCGTGACAATATTCGAGTAGCGAGGAGTCGGCAAAAGAGTATACCGACAAACGGCGAAAACCCTTGGAATTCCAAGTCGGTGAACTTGTTCTTCTTAAGGTGTCCCCATGGAAGGGCGTGATCCATTTTGGAAAGAAAGGCAAGTTAGCACCTCGTTATGTTGGTCCATTCAAGATCCTTGAAAGGATTGGGAAAGTGGCCTACAAGCTCGAGTTACCTCCATCTCTTGGCAATGTGCATCCTACATTTCATATATCTAATCTGAAGAAGTGTCTCGCTGAAGAAAATCTCCATATACCACTTGACGACGTGTGCATTGATGAAACGATGCACTTCGTTGAGAAGCCGGTGGAAATTATGGATCGTGAAGTCAAACAGCTCAAGCGAAGTCGCATTCCTATTGTCGAAGTTCGTTGGGAATCTAAGCGTGGTCCTGAGTTCACTTGGGAGCGAGAGGACCAAATGAAGCTCAAGTACCCTCATCTTTTTACTAATACTGTTGTATCCTCTAGCTAAATTTCGGGACGAAATTCTCTCAACATGGGGAGACTGTAACATCTCTGAATTTAGTATTCATATTTCAATTCAATGTAATGCAATTTCAAATTCAATACTCGTGCACTGTCTTACTATTTTGCTCACCGTAAACTAAACGCAATGACTCGATACAAATTCGCAAGTTTTACGCAATTATATACATTTAAACACTATGAAAGAAACTATTTAATTCAAACACATTAAACCTGAAAAAGTCAAGGACTAAAGTTGAAAAATGTCAAGAAACCCTAGTCTAGCACGGTCATGCTTCGTCCTGCCACGGTCGCGCCAAGTGCCTCAGCACGATCGCGCGACTGGTCCTGGAACGATCGCGCCCGGTGCCTAGGCACGGTCGCGCCATATTTGGGCACGGTCGCGCCTGTGTAACAGTTGAAACGTAAATGCTGTTTAATCACCTGATCGTTGAGAATCCGTAACAGTCCTACATTTCTTTTCCCCATAACGAATGTATTACCATTTTCAAATTTTACAAACGTCTCAGTTTCATACCATCAATCTCGGAATCTCTCTCAAGCAATTCAAGCAAAAAAACTCGAATCCTCCTCTGAACCCAAATCCTCCCAATCAAGAAAGGAATTCGCATCTCCTGAATCTCGTCAAGTCTCTGGACTCTCTGGCCTAGCCGGAATTGCAGCCGAAGTCGCCGGAAACCGCTACCGCCGACGCCGAAACTCCCTTCTACCGATCGCTATCAATTCCTTACTGTTTGAGGTAATTGAATCATCCCTCCTTTTCGTTTCGGTCCATATATCAAAAGCCCCCTATCAATCTGGGCTTTCATTACAGAAATCGTCCGAATCAGAACTTATATTTTTAGTAAAAAGGATTTAATCGATTTCACTCTTAAACACGAGTTACATACAATTAATTTATACTAATAGACTCGTATCGACTCAGTAATCAGAAGCCCTATCAATTCCAACACTATAAATACAAGAATTGATCAATTCGTGTCTGAGTTGGAAGAGACACGGTCGCGCTAATCATCTAGCGCGGCCGTGCCTCATGAAACGCGGTCGTGCCGATTAGCAGCGCGGTCGTGTCCTCCTGTCCAGACCTAGTCATGCCCTTTGGGCTAGTCTCTGTTGTGTCTAAGAATCATAGACACGACCGTGCCGGGCCAAGGCACGGTCGTGCCTGTTGACTGGTCTAGTTTGTGCCCTCTGTTGATCAACCCGGTCGTGCCCCGACGGTCGCGCCCCTGGCTTGAGCACGATCGTGCCCTTCCGAGGCACGGTCGTGTGTGACTCAGAAATTTTAACCGAATTTTAATTTTATATTTTTCAATCAATAAATCTTTCAAATTTTATAAAAATATGTTTTCTGTATTTTGAAGAGATAAATATTATTTATTTAAAAAAAATTATAAAAAAAATAAATTTATATTTATCTTACACTTAAAGGATGTTTTAAATGATTAAGTTACAAGTTTATAAATAAATAAGATAATAATTATTTATTTAATATTTAAACAAAAATCATTTATTTATTTATACTTAATTACAATCAATATTTACATTATTTCATAAACTATAATCATTTATTTATTTATTAATTTACATTTAACACATGCATTATTTTCATAATCAACAATTTTATAAAAAAATTCTATTTTATTATTTAAATTCCAAACTTTAATCAAATGTTCCAAAAATGTTTACTACAACTTTATATATTTCATTTAATACTTTTTATACACGAACTCAACCTTCAATGTTAGACTTAAACTTTGTACACCGATTTGATTCAATATACATTACTATCTAGGTTAACCTGTGCATATCAAGAACCCTTATTTCATTTATACTCTTTGTTAGCTACATCTCCATACCAAGTGAGTATTCACAACCCCTTTTTACTCTTTTACACTTTTGGGGTGGAACATGAACTCTATACACATTACACATTTACATTTACGCAAACAACACAAGTGCAAAAATCCTATTTACATACATGTGTGCAAAATTTGAGCTTTGTGCCCGAGTGCTAGTTGTGCTAACCTTTGTATGCGATTATGTGCAAACATTAACTATACAAGCCGGCAATTTTCAATGATAGATCTATTGAGTCTGACAAACCCACCCATGGTGCGCGGTGATTGAAACCGACAACACAATTTTTGCATGCTAGTTACAAGGTTTGGTTGTACATGGTTACACAATAGCTGCTCCCCATAAATGCCTTATTTTATCATGTTTTGTAAAGGATTTGTTTTCAACTATATGCTATCTATTTACAACTGTGTTACTCACCAACTTTTTAGTTGACTTTATTTTATTCATGTTTCAGGCCCTAATATGTGAGATTGAATCAAGACGTGCTCAATATAGGATTTGGACTTAGCAAAACAAATCAAGAATTTTATGAGTTGTTTTATGTTTCTTGTTTGAATTCGGTTTGTACTTGGATAATTTGTAATGGAAATTTAACTTTAATATATTTCAATTTAGTCAACCTTGTGCTATGAACAGTCTTACATGTCCCGCCCCGATGATTCCGCCATCGGTCGGGGTGTGACAGAGACTCTATAAAGGTATAAAAAGTGTAGTAATAAAGACTGATGGCTACAAAATTCTCTAAGTACAAACTGCTGCGGATAAGCTTATCTGCAGCGGATACTTGTTGTTCTGCTGAAGAACAAATCTGCTGCGGATAGCCTTATCTGCTGAAGACCAAAGTTGCTGCTGATAGGCAAATCATCAGCAGCTGTGGACAGTTGTGTCTTGCTGCTGATCAACAACATTGCTGCTGATAGCTATTCCCACTGAAGATCAAACGTTGCAGCTGATTGGCTTCGATAAAGCAACCATTACCACTGACAACTTTCTGCTGCATCACTGACACACTCCACGCAGAAAGAATGTTACTGGTGCAAGACAATAAAAGACAACGGCGCTCTTCTTCCAAAGACTCAAGCAATGATGCCTAAGAATACGTTTGAGTAAAGATAACTTTTGTAGTTTTTATTGTCGTTACATGTAGAATAGCTTCAATACAAAATCAACGGCTTGTGTTAGATCTGATCCTTAGAATTAAGGGTCTATCTTGATTCTAAGTTACTATATAAGTAGTACTTAGAGTCATTGTGTAATAGTACTTTTTGCTTAAGAGTTTTCTCTGTAATCTTGTAATCTTTGAAGCTTAATATACATTGCATTTATCAGTATTATTCTTATTTACTTGTTTACATTGCTTAGTTGTGATTGTTTCCGCCAATCTCAACTAGAATAGAACCATCTTGTATTCACCGATCCTACAAGTGGTATCATAGCTTTGGCTCACAGATTAAACAAACTCACAGTTGTTTAATCATTCTCTGGTTCTATTTAAAACTATCTCTTTGCTAAAGTCACCTATTATCACAAATAAAAAATGGCACAAAACAATGGAGTTGAAGACACTGGAAGCATCAGCAGACCACAAAAACTGGTGTCTGGAGAAGACTATGATATGTGGAAGAACAGAATGGAAAGCTTCTTCTGCTATCAAGAATATGGGATGTGGAAATCCATAAAAGATGGACCATACATACCCATGGTGGCCTCCACAGATTCCGGAGGTACACTGGTTCCCAAAGAATCCTCCAAATACTCTGATGAAGACATCAAGAAAATGGAGGTAGATTTCAAGGCCTTGGGAGCCATCCATATGGGCTTACCAAATGAAGTTTTTCACAACTTCAGAGGATACAAAACTGCAAAGGAGCTATGGGAGGCTCTTGAGAAGATGTTTGCTGGTTCAGAGGAAGTAAAAGAAAATAGAAGAGACATCCTGAAGCAGCAATATGAAAACTTCGTCTGGAAGGAAGGTGAGTCTCTAACTGTTTTATTTAACAGATATACTTATCTTGTAGGTGAGCTGCAGTGCTCAAAAGTGAAGCTGGAGAATGAAGATATTCTCAAGAAGTTCATCAGGTCTCTACCCAGTTACTGGACACTCTACACAGTGTCCATCAGAAGAACTGAAAATCTGAAGACTCTTCAGATGACTGAGCTTTTCGGTATGCTAAAAACCTATGAATTAGAGATGATTCAGGCCAAGGAAAGAAGATCAAGCTACCAAACAGCCTCAACTTCCACCACCACCTCTTCTGCCTTCCACTCCAACCACTCAGGTTCTAGTTCAAGCAACTATTATCCTCCCATCGTCACTCATCCCCAAACTCCAACCTGTCAATCAAACAACTCACCATTTCTTCTTGAAGCCCCACCTCAAACATCAACCTCTACTGCTTTTGTCTCTGAAAACTCAAGCAATATGTCCTTTATCAAGGAAGATCTGGAATGTTTTCATCCAGATGATCTAGAAGAAATGGATATACAGCACTCTTATGCCATGCTCTCTCTAAGAGCAAAAAAGTTCTACTCAAGAACAAGAAGACCCGTTCCAATCAACAACTCTAACACCAGGGTTGGCTTGGACAAAAGCAAACTGAAGTGTTACAACTGTAAACAACTTGGTCATTTTGCTAGGGAATGCAAGGCGCCAAAGGCAAACCCAGCTACTGCTCATACCAGACAAGCTCACCAAGCTCAACCAAAACAGCAACAAGCCACTCCTCCTGTACAAACTGCAGCTTGTGCAGCTGTTGGAACTGCTGACTTTGACTGGAGCTTCCAGTATGAGGATATTCCTGCCAACAATCAAGCTCTCATGGCAGACACATCAGAGGTACCACCTCAGGTATATGAAAATCTGTGTACTCAAGCTTGTATTGATAAGGTCCTTGGATACAGGAAACATAACCAGGATCTTATAGATCAAAATGAAGAATTTCACCAAATGAAATCTGAATATAAAAAGATTGAAAACAGTTACAAGGAAAAGATTGATTGTTTAAAGAAAGAAATTTCATCATTAAAACATGAACAGACCTACCTTGAAACTCAAATTGATGACCTTCTGGTTAAGTTAAAAGCTATAAGGGCCGAATTAGCAGACCAAAAGGTCCATGTGGAAAAATATGAATTTGCATCCAAAAAGCTGCAAAGACTTTTGGATGCTCAAATTCATGAAAAGGTAACTGCTGGTCTTGGATTTCAAGCTAAACTACCCTATAATGCTGTTCCTCCACCCGCTAACTATGTAGCTATCCATGAACCAAGTTTCAATCTTTCCAACCTTGACATGGCCAACCGAAATCTTTACCCTGTTTTCAAAGAAACCCCTGTGCAAGAATGCACTACTTCATCCGAGTCTGAGTCAACATGCTCAGACTCCACTGAAACCAATAAAGCTTCATCACCTTCCACATGTGAAGCTTTTAAAGCCAACAATCTAAGCCCTTTCATCCCTTAAAAAATAGTACTAGTATCTCAGCCAACCAAACAAATTAGAATCAGCTATCCTCCAGAAGGAAGAAAGCTAACTGTTGAAAAGGGACAGTCTTCAACCTCCACCAACTCAAAGCCTTAATCCAAATCCCAACAAAGGAAGGTGTTTGACATATGTCATGCGCCTGGAGAGAGGGCTCCATATGTTCAAAAGACATTGGAAGAAGCCACCTTTGAGCACAACAAAGCTCATCCTTGGAACTTCAAAGACTTGTTCAAAAGAAAGGACTATGTGTACTTTCAGAGGGACAAACTGGCAAAATCATGCTTTGTGTGTAGGAAATACAATCATACTGCCAGCACCTGCTTCTACTACCTTCAGCAACAAAGAAACCTCAAGCAACATGCTTTTGAAAAGACGAACAAGAACAAAAAGGTAAGAAGATTTGAAGCCAAGGCAACTCATTTCAGAAACTCCCTCTCCCCACCAAGGAAGAAGCTGTCAAAACCTCAACAATCTTGCATCATCTATGGTGAATCAAACCACTTTGCTGCAAATTGTAAATTTAATCCCTTCAACCAGATTAACTAAAAGCCTATCGACAAAAGAACTTCTACAGAGAAACCATCTGGTAACAAGGTAAAGAAGGATGGGCATACATCTGTTGTTAAACCATCAGCAGCCAACAAAAATGCTGTTGATCAAGTAAATCCCAAGAAACCAAAGGACAAGCCTTCAGCAGCAACCAAGTCTGCTGCTGCTCAAGTAAAACAATCAACAGCAACAAAATCTGCTGCTGATAAGCCAAAGTCCCCAGTAGCAAAATCTGCTGCTGACCAAGCAAATCTGTCAGCAGCCAAAGCAACATCAGCTGCTGACAAAGCAAAAAGAGCTGGAAAACCACCAATTCAGCATTGGAAAGTCAAAATTCCTCCAAGAATCATCATTGGTTCCGTTGATTGCAAACATGCTGATACTAATAATCCGAGAACCCTTTTCTACAAGGATGCAAGCTCTTGGATTCCTCCCACTAACTAGATCTCTCTCATACAGCCAAGTCACAAGAATAATACATGGGTGGTAGACAGTGGCTGTACCAGGCACATGACAGGAAACAGATCCATCCTCTCCAACTTTAGACATTTTAATGGGGGATATGTTGCCTTTGGAAGTGACTCAAAAGGAGGATCTATTACTGGACAAGGAACTATGTCCAATGAAAGAATGAGTATTGATAAGGTAAACTATGTCAAAGAATTGGACTTCAATCTCATGAGTGTTTCCCAGGTCTGTGATCAAAAGCATTGGATGCTCTTCACAGATAAAGAATGCTTTGTAATATCTCCTGGTTTATCCAAACCTCCTCGAGAAAAGATTTTATTAACTGCTCAGAGGAAAGAAAATCTTTATGTGCTTGACATGAATAAGGTCACTCCATCTGGCAGTGTATCCTGTTTTCTGTCAATAGCTTCAGTTGATGAATCAGCTCTCTAGCACAAGAGATTAAGCCATGTTAACATCAAAACCATCAAAAAATTGGTGAAGGATAATCTTGTCAGAGGGCTTCCTGATAAAGAATTCCAACTAGAAGATCATTGCATTACTTGTTTGAAGGGGAAGCAACACAAGAGTTCTCACAAGCCCAAGACTTTGAATACAAATGATACTCCATTACAGCTGTTGCATATGGATCTCTTTGGTCCTACAAATATTATGTCAATGGGTAAGAAGTCATACTGTCTGGTGATAACTGATGACTACACCAGATTCTCATGGGTATACTTCTTGAGAACAAAAGATGAAACTGCTGAAATTCTCAAATCCTACATCCTTAGGGTAGATAATCAAAGCAATCAGAAGGTAAATATAATAAGGTGTGATCAAGGCACAAAGTTCAATAACCACACTTTGAACTATTTCTGTGAGAGCAAGGGAGTAGAAATACAGTGCTCCAAGAACTCCTCAACAAAATGGAGTTGGTGAAAGAAGAAACAGAACTCTAATTGAGTCAGCAAGATCTATGTTGGTTGACTCAAAACTGCCTCTCACATTCTGGGCACAAGCAGTAAGCACAGCCTGCTATGTGCAAAATAGAGTTCTCATAGTCAAGCCTCTCAACTAGACACCTTATGAACTATGGTTCCAAAGAGTTCCCTACATTGGATTTCTAAAACATTTTGGATGTCCATGCACAATTCTGATCACACATAGGGTTCTTCCAAAGTTTGGTGCCAAATATGATGAAGGATATTTTGGGGGCTATTCCTCTCAATCCAAGGCCTATAGAGTTTTCAACTCAAGAATAAGAATTGTGGAAGAATCAGCCAATGTGGAATGTAGAGAATACATTATCTGTGAACAAGGAAAAGGCCCAAACTGGTTCTTTGACATAGACTCCTTCACCCAAATATTTGAGCCTCTCATCTTCTCAAATATGGAGTCTACCTCTTCTCAAGCACCTGGTTCCACTTTCACCTCTGACTACAGACTGGATTTTCCTAAATCTTCTATCAGTCTGAGAAGACCATCCATTGATCCTCCATCTGTTATGGAAGCCATTGAAGCAAGTGAAGCCAGAACAACACTCTCCAATGTCACCAGCAGCAGCCTGTCTGAAAATGAAAATTTGAATGAAGACTCTTCGGTAAATGTTGTAGATGCTGTAAATACTATTACTGATAATACTGATGTAGCTATTGATATTGAAAACTCTTCAACCATGAATGAAGAAATCCCTGATCAAAATCAAAGCAATCTTGAGCAAGGTGGTACCAGCACAAAGGATCAACAAGGAACATCCTCTGGAAAATATTATTGGCCAAGTTCACTAACAAGAAGCAAATCTCATGAGGCCAATATATGTTTGTTTTCATGTTTTCTATCTCAGGTGGAACCCAAGAAGATAGATGAAGCTCTAAAACACATCAGTTGGATTGAGGCAATGCAGGAAGAGTTGCTGCAATTCAAGAGACATGATGTCTGGAAACTTGTTGATCTTCCACCTGGTCAATCTGCCATTGGCACAAGATGGGTATTCGGGAACAAGGAAGATGAGAGAGGCATTGTAGTCAAGAACAAAGCCAGACTTGTAGCTCAAGGCTACACTCAGGAAGAGGGAATTGACTATGATGAAGTCTTTGCTCCTGTTACCAGGCTGGAGGCCATCAGAATCTTCCTGGCATTTGCTGCATCCAAGAACTTCATGGTCTATCAAATGGATGTCAAGAGTGCCTTTATCTATGGGAAGATTGGTGAAGAAGTATATGTCAAACAGCCTCCAGGCTTTGTAGATCCTGCACATCCTAACCAAGTGTTCAAACTAGACAATGCTCTGTATGGCTTACATCAAGCCCCAAGAGCATTGTATGAAATTTTGTCTGGATATCTACTAAGAAACAACTTCAGAAGAGGTGCCATTGACGAGACCTTGTTTATCAAAGATGAAGGGGGAGAAATCTTACTGGTACAAATCTACGTAGATGATATCATCTTTGGATGAACAAGGAAGTAGTTGTGTAAAGACTTTGAGATCCTGATGCACTCAAAGTTTGAAATGAGTTCAATGGGTGAACTAAATTTCTTTCTAGGTCTTCATGTCAAACAAGTTCCAATGTGTCAAGAGCATTCTGGAAAGATTCAAGATGGCTGGCTGCTCTGCTGCAAGAACCCTATGCAAGTGCACCATCAGTTGACTCCAGACAAAGATGGTCAAGACACTGATCAACATCAGTATCGTGCAATGATAGGGTCTCTCATGTGTCTCACTGCCTCAAGGCCAGATATCATGTTTGCAGTATGTCTCTATGCAAGATTCCAAGCAGATCCAAAGATTTCACATCTTCAAGCTGTCAAGAGAATTTTTAGACACCTAAAGGGAGCCCCAAGACTTGGGCTATGGTACTCTAAAAATGATAAGTTCAATCTGTATGTATACACTGACAGTGATTATGGGGGATGCAACTTGGACAAAAAGTCCACATCAGGGGGATGTCAGTTTCTGGGAGGGAGACTGATTTCATGGCAGTGCAAGAAGCAAACATGTGTTTCAACTTCTATAATAGAAGCAGAATACATTGCAGCTTCAAGTTGTTGTGCACAAGTCATCTGGATACAAAATTAAATGCTGGATTATGGGATGACTTTCATGGCAACTCCAATTCACATTGACAACATGAGTGCTATATCAATCACAAACAATCCGGTGCAGCACTCCAAGACAAAACACATTGACATCAGGTATCACTTCATAAGAGATCAAGCAGAGAAATAGAGAATTATTTTAACCAAAGTTCATACTAATGAGCAATATGCTGATTTGTTTACAAAACCTTTTGATGAAGCTAGATTTAGATATTTAGTTGAATCTATTTATATGATGAACTTTGATTAAAATATGTCTCTAAAATTTTGTTTTTGTGAATGTGTTTGTATTTTATTATAAATAAAATTTATAAGTCAGCAGCATCCATTTTTTGCTGCTGACAGGTTTAATCATCAGCAGCAAAGATTTTGTCACTGACTGCTTTAAGTTATCAACAGGAACAAGTTTCCTGCGGATAGCTTTAAGGCTGTCAGCAGCAACATCCTTGATGCAGATTATTGCATCCTTCAACAGCAAAGAATTTGCCACTGGCTGCTTTAAGTTATCAACAGGAACAAGTTTCCAGCGGATAGCTTTAAGGCTGTCAGCAGCAACATCCTTGCTACAGATCATAGCATCCATCAGCAGCAATTGAGTTTGCTGCTGACAGACTTTACCATCCGTAGCAACCAAGCTTCCAACGAATAGGCTTAAACAATCCGTAGTAACCAAGTTTGCTGGTGATGGGTAAAAATAAGTCTAAATTAACTTTTAACCGCTGTAAAAAGTTACCTTCCGTCTTTACCATGACTGCTATAGTGTATTATAGCTGTAACAGTAAAAGGTGAATGAGGTTGTACTGTACAAGTAACCCTCCTCTGCCGTTATAACTTAATTCAATTTCTCCATAACCTTTTCACATTCAATTTCAACCTAACCCTCATCATTTTCTCTCAAACCTCCATAAGCATTCAAAGCCTTCCATAATTAACCACCTTTCAAAACCTTCATCCTTCCCTCCAAACCCAAAAATGGCAGAGGTAGACATAAATCGTCCCGATGATACGTTTTCTCCATACAACAACCTCACAGCATACTTAATAAAAGGGAAGAAGTCCGAGGGGTTCGATGATATAATCAATTTTCTTTGTCGATCAAATATATATTTTGCCCTAACCGTCAACCCACCCATTTACATGGAGGATTTCTGGAAATCTGCCGTCTTCTCTACCGAACAGGGGATACCCCAAATCAAAGCCCAGGTAGATGGCAAAGAAATCACCATCTCTGAAGATACTCCCCGCAAACACCTCAAGCTTCAAGACGAGGGGGCCGCCATTTCATACTCAAAAGAAGTCTATATGAGGACCTTTGTATCCATAGGGTACACTGGAAATCAGAATGAGTACACAATAGAGAAGGCACTGATGGGCCCCCCATGGAAATATCTATGCCACACTCTTCTACAATGCATATCTTAGAAGAGAAGTGGATGGCATCAAGTGAGCTCTGCACTTGCCTCTACTATTCACGGTATGGTTACTGGCCAAGGATTCAACTTTGCACATCTCATCTTTGAAGGTTTAAGATACAACCTTCAAGAGGGTGCAAAGCAGCAATTTTATATGTACCCAAGGTTCATGCAGAAGGTTTTTAACAATGAATTAAAAGAACTTTCAAAACCTGCAAAAATCTATCTTATGCTGTGTCATAAAAGTAACCTTTTTCAAAGTATGAGAACTGTTTTCAAAAAGTTCTCAGGGGTCAATGTTCCATTGTTATCTACAATGATGAACATACAAAGTACCAAGGGTGACAGTTCAGCAATCCCAGCTGATACTGATCCCACACCCTCCTGTTCACATCCTGAACAACAATCTGCTTCCACTGTTCGAACCCCTGTGCATACTACTAAGGATGAACAGACACAAAAATTACTTACACCTGTTTTGGATGTTATCGATCAACTTGAACAAAGGGCCCCAGTTGCAGCAAAATATACTAGAAAGAGGAGCAAGAAGACTCCTTCTCTTCTTGTCTCAAAGGCCCAATCCCAACCTAAAAGCCCTCATTCAGAATCCCAAAATTCTGATGAGAATATCAAAAGGGATAGCCACATCATTATAGAGACTTCATTGGAAGCTTCTCTATTAGGATCAGGATCATATCCCGGATCCATAGAACAACCCACTTAGCCATTCCATTATCTTTCTTCTCTGAACTTAAGTGTAGAGGCACCTTGTCAAGATGATATACCTTCTCCAACAACCACTATCTCGGAGGTATTGATTGACTTGGCTGCCAGTTCACCTAACCCAAGTTCTTCACCCAAGAAGGTTCACTCTGGAAGTACTGATAGAGTGAATGTGGAAAGGGCTGTCACTATTCCTGGTACATCAACTGACCAGGAGGACAGTGATAACATCATTAAGACCCTAACAACGGCAACTCACAGTGAGGATGTTTCCTTTGAAACACTCTTCACTGAAAGGAATCCCAGGTGCCAAGAAAACCAGGGTGATGGGGATGCAGAGGCTTGGCCTAAGGCCCCATCTGGATCCAAGGATTCCACAACTGTGGATGAGGATAGATTGATACTTCATAACTTGGAATTGACGGCAAGGGTGGAAATGCTAGAGGCCGAAGTGTCAAAACTAAGGCACCAAGTCTCTATGCATGAAGCCCATCAATGCCCTCAAGTGACTACTCCCTCCCTTGTTTCAGTGGGCACTCAAACTGACCAGACTCTGTGCACTGATGCAACCAAAAAGGGGGAGATAGTTGCTGTGGAAGACGATGCTGACAGCCTCGACGAATGGATACAAGAGCAGACAGCCTTTCAATGTACTCTATTCAGACCTGCTTTTGTTCAAGTTCATGACTTGCAAGACTCAGTAGATGAAGAAGAAGATATCACTGAGCATTGGAAGTTAGTTGTCCAAGCTGTTGATGAGGTGTTAAAGAATGAAAGTCAAAGGGAAGACACACCTTCATCATTCAACATACTTCCCACTGCTGCAGCCATATCAAGACAGACCATTGCCCTCAATTCACACTCTCTTCAAATAAGCTAGAATTTGACTCCATACAAACTTAGGGGTATGATGGTTCAACTAAGAGATTCTAGATCGGAAAGGAGTTCAGTGGGGTAGAAGAGATGAATTGGAATGCACTAAATTCACTCCAAGTGCTTGAACTGTACCTATCAAGCTGCACCAACAACTTTATAGATCTCTCAACAGAACTTGCAATCGACAGGTTCTACGTCTTGATGGAGGATAATCTTCCCTGGTTTGAAAGGCTCCTAGAAGAAGCAAACAGGGTGGCCTATCCTAAACACCATGCAGAATCTTCAACAACATCAGAACAAAGACCGGCTCCAAGACTTGCCTTGATCAGGAGAAGTGCTTTAACAGAAGAAGAAGTTCTATGTTGGAGAAGATTTCTCTACAACACAATGGACAGTGACTTGGAAGTGCTAGGATGGTCAAACAATGGGTCTTCTGACTTCACATTCTTCCTAAGTAATGGATCATCTCTCTCAATCAACATCAATGAGATCCTACTCTTAAATTCAGACTTCCTACACAAGGTCTTCGAGCTCAGAACACACATATGCAATGTAAATTCCTTAGAGAGTCAAGCAATGATAAAAAACCATCAAAGATAAGCTTGAAAAGGAAGGACGACTTGCAATGGATGACTCCAAATCTGACTCAGACCTATCGTTTCTTTCCTCTCCAACTGTCAGATTAAACACAGCAGAAGAATCCTGAAGAAGAGAAAAGGAAAAGATGAAAAAAGAATGGAAAGAAGTGACAGGTCTTGAATGGGAATAAGATGAAGAAAGTGTCCCTCCCTTGTCCATTCCACAAAATTCCAATGAAGCTGAAGCTGAGATCCTAACAGCATCTCTTACATATGCTGTTGTGGTCCATGAAGTTGAAGCAGAGGCATCCAACAAAGAAAATGGGAAGAGACCTATGACAGAAGAAGATGAAGAAAGGTTATTGAAAGAGAAGAAGGAAAAGGAGGAAAGAAGAAGAAGAAGAAGAAGAGAAGAAGAGGAGATGGCTGAATTAAAAAAAGCACAAGAAAAACAGATCCTCCTCTATTCTAAGCAGCTAGATGATCTAAAAGTCAAGATTCCTGCAGCTTCTCAAATTCAAGAAGATGAAGCTCTAGCTCTTCAACGGCACAAACAATTCAATAAAGAAGAAGAAAGAGAGAAGAAGAAAAAGGAAGAGGCTAAGTTCAGAATAACTGATTCTGAACTAGCCAAAGAAATGAGAGAGGAGTGGATAGAGGCTCTGATTTCTCAAGGTGAGGATGCAGACTACCTTGAGAAACTATCAAATAAAGAAATCTAAAGAGCCTTCATGGGTCAGCAAGGTCAATTGGAAACTAAGAAATGGGCTGAAGAAGAAGAAAAAGCCAAACAGAAATCCAAGAAAACCATTGCCTTTAACAGAAGAACCCATGAAGAAAGGAAGGTCATGATCAACTTCCTAAAGGCTAGAGGAGAGAGTGGAAAAAGGCTGGGTCCCATGATTTTCATGAACCTGCAAGCCCTTTACTTTAAAGTCAAGAATGAAGAGGAAGAAAGACTGGGTAAGAAAGGCTCAAAGAAGAGGGTGATTAATCAAGAAGATGAAAGGAAACAAAAGAAACCCAAGCCTTCTCCCTCATCCACCACTTCCTTTATCCAACAACCTTCCACTCTCAATCCTAGACCTCCCTCATCTCCACCCACAAAGTCCAAATCCTTCCACCCAGCTCCTCCTCATTAGCAGCCTTCCAAAAAGAAAACCAAACCTACCATCTTTCACACCCCGGCCGGCGGCGGATTAAACGCCGGGGCTGACGCGGTTGTTCATAAGCACATGATCATCTATTAAATATGATAATATTTATTATTCAAATTAAAAGCATCCGTTACATAGGAAAATGAAACGTTCAAAACATAAATTAAATTAAACTAGGTCCAAGTCCTAGGTGAGCAAGTGGTCCTCAAACAGGTGCACCTAAAACATGTAAGTAACTGTCAACTACAAGTAGTTGGTGAGTAACATAGGTTTTGACACTAACAAAAGTTTAGTAAAAATGATTTGAAATTCAATATTGTTCAAAGCGTAACTATGGCATAAATGTGAAAACATACAAGGTTCCAAGCGTACAATTCAATCCGTAGTAAATGGAAAACTGGTAAGTACAATCCCACTGATTGTGTTTTGGAAAAATAGTAATATGGTACACACAAAACCCGCTAAGGTTTGTGTTAACTGGAATCGGATTCCCCTATAAAAGATCATGTTAGGTACTACCTTAGGCCTGGGTAGCAGGTTAATGAATGTACTAGTATGAATACATGTAATGGTCACCAAGCAGTTTAAGACATAAAGCACGTAGTAAATAGCATGAGAACATTGGTATTGAATTTGGTAAGTAAAGTATGTAAACATGTTCCACCCCGAGTATTTGCAAATAATAGTAAAGAGAAAGGGGGCTATGAAACTCACATGTATTGAAGCTAGAGTTGGTATGAATAGGCCTTGTGAGGATTTCTCACAATGAACCTACATAGATAATGATACTCTAAATTTAATGTGTGTTTAAATGGAATTGAGGAAATATTGGGACTTTAGGGTTTCATGAAACTTGGGCATGGAACTTACATGAGTTTGAAGAATAATATGTATTTGTAAGGATTTGTTAATATTAATCAAAATTAATTAGAAACCTTAATACATGGTTTTTGTAAGGATAACAACATGTTTGAATTTATATAGTTATTCCAAAATAATTAAACAAATGGATTATGAAATAGATAAAGGTTTATATTATTCTAAGAACAATAAATTTTGGATTGGGTAGCTAGTACGTTTAGGTTTTTGTATAAAAGTTAGAAATAATTAATAAATGGATTTATAAGGGTTCAAATAAATGTTGTATGTAAATAAAATAATTATTTAATTTATTACAATACCTTCTTTTACTAGAATGGTAAGTAGAAGATATTAAGTAGGTATCAATGTAGACAATCTTTAAATAAACTTGCATATTTATTTATCTAAAAATAATTATTTAAGTTTATTTCTATGAATTTAGGATGTTATAAATAATTATTCCTAATTAAAATAACTATTTATGAGTTTTTGAGAATTTGGTTAATAATGGTTTAAATAAGCATTTAAAATAAACATTGTTATTTTAGGAATAAAACAATAGGTTTATTTTAATAAATCTTTTATATTGTTTATTTAAAGATTTATAAAATTTATAACTTATTTTTAATAAATAAAAATGGCTAAAACACCATTTCATATTTTTTTTTATTTTATAACAGTTTCTAATTACTTTTATGAGGTTTAAAGAGTTTAAATCAGAATTTAGAATGTAAAGGTTTATGTTAAAATCATTAAAAAGAAAAACATGAATCAAAATGGGGCGGCCGAGACTTGAACCCGCGCCCGCGCCCGAGTCACCAGAAGCACACACACTTAACCATCAGACCAGGGTACGAAGCCATGTCTGGTATGGTTTCGCTTTGGATATAACCCGTGAGTCTGGCTACTCCCGTCGTCCCCAAAGGCACCCGAAACCCTAGCCCCCCCCGCCCCGATTCGCCCGTTCAGGCTATTGTTCGAGCCTGATTTCATGTGGCTTTCGTTCCCCTTATTCGTACGAACCCAATGATCCCAAGAATACCTGAAATGAATACGTAGATCGTGAGATTGAGGAGCCGGAGCAGGTCCGTGTTCGTCGGCCAAGAATGGAGATTTAGGGGTGATTCGAGACGCGTTTAGGAGTATGGAAAGCTTGTAATGGGTGTCGCCTATGATCTAGGTCAGTTATTTATAGGTAATTCGGGTAGGAATCAATCGATCGATTGCACGAGTTCTTTAATGGTTTTCGGTTACGATTTGAACCATCTATTGCTCGTAAAAGATCGATTAAATCGGAAAGGTGGATCGATTGGATACCCCGTGTAGATGCATGTTTTGTAACTATAGATTAAATTCTATGTATCGGTGTACGTGGCTAGTACCTAGGAGGGTGTTCCTGAGTACTTAGCCCGCACACCAGTTTGGTCCTGCGTACTTAGTAAGTACGCAAGGCTTTTGCCTTGCGTACTTGTCAAGTACGCATGACCAAACCATGCGTACTTAGTAAGTACGCAAGGCTTTTGCCTTGCGTACTTGTCAAGTACGCAGGAAGTGTTCCTGCCCCTATAAATAGAAGACTTGTCTTCATTTGTAGGTGGAACTCTGGAACTAGGTTTATCCGGGTCGGGAAGAGCTCTCCCGACCCCTGGACCGTGAGCTTAGATGAGAGATGTGTGTTCCTTCGGTATGTAGTCTGTAATACGGGATGACTTCTTTGTTATGGATTACGTTTCGTTTCATCGTCTTTTATCTTTGTTCGTGTTTATCTGCTTCGTTTCTTTGTTCCCACACAAATCGCAGAACAGATCGTGTTATTATCCGCTGCGCGACGAGGCTCCCGGGACCTACAAGTGGTATCAGAGCCTCGGTGTTCGTTGATTTGTGTTCCAGTTTCGATTTTTTAGGGTTTTGAGCAAAACGAGTTCGTAACCTAAAATCCTTAAAATCGAGTTTGTTATCACTTCATTTGGTGTTTGGAAGGCTAAGGGTTTGTTAGATGATGTTTTCGAAGCTTTTGGAAGCATTAATTTCTCAGATCCATCCCTTTTCGAGCATTCTCCTCAAGATCCGTCAAGAACACTGCTGTACTGAACAAGTTCGCAGAATCACCTTTTCTGCGTATTTGCTAAGTACGCATGGGTTAGCCCTGCGTACTTAGTAAGTACGCATGAGAAGTGACCTACGTACTTAGCTAAGTACGCAAGAGCATTTCTCTGTGCACTTAGCAAGTACGCATGAGTACTTGGCTTTGCGAACTTACTAAATACGCAGCAACACCCTACATATGCGTATTTACTAAGTACGCATGGACTAGCATCTGGGATTCAAAAAAAAAAAAATAATAATAATAATTTTTTGGCGGGAAAACCTTCCTTGTCCAAAATTTTGTGTGATCATTTGTACGCGTGTTTCGGCCCATTCTTGAGAAGATAGTAATTTTGGTTTTTCCGGACCAGAATTTGTATAAAATGTGGCTTGGCGAAACACGAACGAGATTTTTGTTGGATGATACCACTTGTCATACATTGTTTAAGGGTCCATACCTGAAAATGTAGGCTACGAGTATCCGAGATACTTATTTAATAGGGTATGAATGCTGAACTAATGGGAGCAATTGGGTCGTCATCGGCTAAAGGTCTCGTTCTATTTGTGAAGTTGTGGCTGCTTTGGGTCTTTCGGAAAAAGAATCATCTTGTTTAGGTATTCAAACCTGAATATGTAGGCTACGAGTGTCCTCGGATACTTCTTTAATAGGGGATGAATACTGGAACAACTTGAACCCAAGGATTTGCTGTTTTGGATTTTTGCAAAGGAATAAAGAATAAAATCCTGGAGTTAGCTAGTTGTGCTTTTTGAGGATTTGAGTGAAGTGGTGATGAAGCTGGTCATAGTTTACAGATAAATGAGGGGGATAAAATTTAGTATTCATGAGACATTAAAGAGGTGGTGGAAAAGCCGTTGGTACTTCCTATATATATACCTCTTTGACGTAACATGGATCTCAACCGTGATTTCTCGTGTAAACTATATTATTCGTGTTTGATTCTATCGTGTGTTTTCAAGATGAAGCTGGATATTCGTTGGATTACTAGTTGAAGATGGAACCTTTTTATCATTGGCCGATGGGATAGGAAACATACCCTTGTTTCTGGTCTAGTCAGATGGAGCTTAAACTGAAAGGGGATATTGGAAATGAACATCTTCGGGAATTTGGTTGACTCGTGAAGATACAGGATAGAGTTGGACACATCTGGTTGAAGACTTAGTTTATCTTACTGGAATTCCTATGGGAGCTGATTAGTTTGATGCAGGTTATTGGAAACTCAAACTCTCTATCATATGCCAGCTGATTTGTAGTTGTCTTAGTCTACTATTGTCACCTGGTTAGGAAGACATTGTAAGACTCAGAAGTCTAAGTCAGGGTGGAGGTTGCTACTGCTGAGAGGTTGAACTACAATGAGTTGTGTTGGGTTAGTTGGTTCTTATTGAAGCACTTGGTTTGGTCTACAATGAAAGCTGCAGGTATGAGGGAGTCGGGTTTGTCATCACTCGGCAACTGAAGACTGAAGTTTGAAGATTTGAAGATCTCAAGTGGAATGCCAGAAGATCAAGTCTCGCCAGATGACACGTGATGTCATTAGTTTAGAGGGAGTCTGTTAGGACATTCTTTGTAAATTGATGATTATCAGTGTTAGTGATAGATAGAATTTGATGCTATAGTTAAGAGGGAGTTTGTAGATGCATGTTTTGTAACTATAGATTAAATTCTATGTATCGGTGTACGTGGCTAGTACGTAGGAGGGTGTTCCTTAGTACTTAGCCAGCACACCAGTTTGGTCCTGCGTACTTAGTAAGTACGCAAGGCTTTTGCCTTGCGTACTTGTCAAGTACGCATGACCAAACCATGCGTACTTAGTAAGTACGCAAGACTTTTGCCTTGCGTACTTGTCAAGTACGCAGGAAGTGTTCCTGCCCCTATAAATAGAAGACTTGTCTTCATTTGTAGGTGGAACTCTGGAACTAGGTTTATCCGGGTCGGGAAGAGCTCTCCCGACCCCTGGACCGTGAGCTTAGATGAGAGATGTGTGTTCCTTCGGTATGTAGTCTGTAATACGGGATGACTTCTTTTTTATGGATTACGTTTCGTTTCATCGTCTTTTATCTTTGTTCGTGTTTATCTGCTTCGTTTCTTTGTTCCCACACAAATCGCAGAACAGATCGTGTTATTATCCGCTGCGCGACGAGGCTCCCGGGACCTACACCCCCCACGATTAGGCAGTTTCGAATTCGAGTGAGAACGTCCCTGTAACGAGTTCGCAGTTTGGGTTCAAGAACCGGTCGGAGGAAAGAGTCGAACCCATGATTGATTTGGAAGAAAAGGTTTCTCCCGGATTTTTCAGTGTAGTCCCTGAGGTTTCAGAGTTGGCAAAACAGACCCTCAGACTTTCAAAGTTTTATTATTTTATGTACAACTTGGATTTTAGTTTAAGTTAAGGTTTCAGAATTTACACTTCTGCCCCTAAACTTTCAATAAGCATAAATTTTTTTAAAGTCTATAATTTTTTTATAAACTTAATTAAATTATTTTGTCATAATAATAATATTAAATGAAATAAGGTTAATTTTAATTAAAACTATAAATCCAATCATTTATTTGAAGTAATTGTATAATTATGTTTATATAATTAAAATGGTTTTATAAATTCTTATTTATTTGAAAGTAAATACTAAATAATTAATGCCATCTTATAATTTAATCCTTTTTGTAAATTTATTATAAATATATGCATTAATATGTTCATGAAATAATTATATATATTTATTTAGTAAGATAATGATAAATATTCATATAATTGTTTAAAATAGAATCTATCATTTTGTAACAATGGTATTTATTGCATGTATGTGAACATTCATTAAGTAATTTGTTGTAGACCTATCCATAAAATAAATAAATTACAATGTCGGAACAGTTCAAATAGAGACCGGAATTTCTTGGAGATTACAGTCTCCCCTACTTTAGGAAATTTCGTCCCGAAATTGATTAGGAAGAGGGTCCTGGAAATAGATGTGAGTATTTGGCCTTCATTTGATCCTCACGTTCCCAAGTGAACTCAGGGCCACGTTTGGATTCCCATCGAACCTTAACTATTGGAATTCGACTTCGCTTGAGTTGCTTAACTTCTCGGTCCATGATCTCTACGGGCTTCTCCACGAAGTGCATTGTTTCGTCAATGTGAACCTCGTCAAGTGGTATGTGGAGATTCTCGTCAGCTAAGCATTTCTTTAGGTTGGAGACATGAAATGTCGGGTGAACGTTACTGAGTCCTTCAGGTAGATCCAACTTATAGGCTACTTTCTCAATCCGCTCAAGGATTTTAAAAGGGCCCACGAATCTTGGCGCAAGTTTCCCTTTCTTTCCAAAACGAACTACGCCTTTCCAAGGGGATACATTGAGAAGAACCAGATCGCCAACTTGAAATTCTAGGGGTTTTCGACGCTTGTCGGCATAGCTCTTTTGCCGACTCCTTGCTACCAGAAGGTTGTCTCGGATTAACATTATCTTGTCGGAAGTCTCTTGAATAAGTTTAGGACCAGTGATTTGTGTTTCACCGATTTCAGTCCAACAGATAGGAGAGCGGCACTTCCGACCATAAAGTGCTTCAAAAGGAGCCATGTTAATGCTTGTGTGATAACTGTTGTTGTATGAGAACTCGACTAGGGGTAGGTGTAAATCCCAGTTTCCCTTGAAGTCAATGACACAGGCTCTAAGCATATCTTCGAGGGTTTGAATCGTTCTTCGGACTGACCATCAGTTTGCGGATGGTAAGCCGTACTAAGATTCAGTTGAGTACCTAGAACTGATTGTAGTGATTGCCAGAAACGGGAGGTGAATCGTCCATCACGATCAGAAATAATGTTGAGAGGCACACCGTGACGACTAACGATCTCATCAATATAGATTCGAGCTAGTTTTTCAACCCGATAGTCCTCACGTATGGGTATGAAATGAGCAGACTTTGTTAAGCGGTCGATGATCACCCAGATGCTATCATGACCACGAGATGTGTGTGGGAGTTTGGTTATAAAGTCCATGGCAATACACTCCCATTTCCACACGGGTATCTCGGGTTGTTCAAGTAAACCGGATGGACGTTGGTGCTCGGCTTTAACCTTTAAACAAGTAAGGCATTTGGACACATATAGGGCAATGTCCTTTTTCATACCAGGCCACCAGTATTGAGTACGGAGATCCATGTACATTTTGTCTGCACCAGGATGTATAGAATAACGAGTCTTGTGAGCCTCGTTCATGATAAAGGTACGAAGGTTGTCACGGTCCGGAATCCAGATACGATTTAGAAAGTAAAGTAACCCATTAGGTTTGGTTTCAAGTTGGAGTTCAGCACCACATGACATTTCATTGTACATGTTTCCTTCAGTGACAGAAAGATGTTGTGCTTCTAGGATGCGAGTTTGAATATCATTTTGGATTCGGATGCTGTGGATCTTGATAGGTTCTTTACGGCTAAGAGCATCAGCCACTACATTCGCCTTACCAAGATGATAACGAATATTGCAGTCGTAGTCGTTTAGGAGTTCAACCCAACACCTTTGCCTCATGTTGAGCTCCTTTTGATTGAAGATGTGCTGGAGACTCTTATGATCGGTGTAAATCTCACATTTGGTACCATATAGGTAATGTCTCCAAATTTTAAGAGCAAATACAACCGCACCCAACTCAAGATCGTGTGTCGTATAATTCTTCTCATGGATTTTGAGTTGTCGGGACGCATAAGCAATCACTTTGCCCCGCTGCATTAGTACACAACCAAGGCCTAAGTGGGAAGCGTCACAGTAAACGACAAAGTCTTCGGTTCCATCAGGAAGAGTCAGGATAGGAGCCTCACACAGTTTCTGTTTTAGGGTTTGGAAGGCTTCCTCTTGTTTTGGTCCCCACTCATAGGGTTTGCCTTTGTGAGTTAAGGCTGTGAGTGGTACCGCGATCTTTGAAAAGTTCGCTATGAATCGACGATAATAGCCCGCTAAACCTAGAAATGAGCGGACTTCGGTAGGGGTCTTTGGAGCTTGCCAGTTCTTCACCGCCTCAATCTTAGCGGGATCCACGTGAATACCCTTCTCGTTGACTATATGACCCAAGAATTGGACTTCCTTTAGCCAAAATTCACATTTGGAGAACTTAGCGTATAATTGCTCCTTTTTCAAGAGATCTAAAACCAGACGTAAGTGTTCTTCGTGTTCCGCTTTGGATTTTGAATATATGAGGATATCGTCAATGAAGACGATCACGAACTTGTCCAAGTACGGCTTACACACGCGGTTCATAAGATCCATAAATACCGCGGGTGCATTGGTTAGTCCGAATGGCATAACCATGAACTCGTAATGACCATATCTTGTACGAAAGGCTGTCTTGGGGATATCGGATTCGAGGACTCGTAACTGGTGATAACCAGAATGAAGATCAATCTTAGAGAAATAAGTCGAGCCTTGAAGTTGATCAAATAAATCATCAATCCTCGGAAGTGGATAACGGTTCTTCACGGTAAGCTTGTTAAGTTCCCGATAGTCGATGCACATTCTGAAAGAACCATCCTTCTTTTTGACAAATAAAACAGGTGCTCCCCAAGGGGACACGCTAGGACGAATAAATCCTTTGTCAGAAAGTTCTCGAAGTTGACTTGAATGTTCCTGCATCTCTGATGGTGCAAGACGATAAGGTGACTTGGCCACGGGGTTTGCTCCTGGTACTAAGTCAATACGGAATTCGACTTGACGTATAGGAGGAAGGCCAGGTAAATCTTCGGGAAAAACTTCAGGATAGTCCTTGATTACGGGGATGTCTTGGAGACTCTTGTCTTTGTCTTTTCGTTCCGCAATATGGGCCAAGAATGCCACACATTTCTTTCGTAAATACTTCTGTGCGGTAGAGCAAGACATGAGCTTGAGTCCTTTTGACGACTTCTCACCATAGACGTTCAAAATTTCACCCGAGTCAAGAGGGATACGGATATACTTGTCAAAACAGACAACTTCAGCATGGTGCTTGGTCAGCCAGTCCATGCCTACTATGATGTCGAAACCTCCGAGAGCCATTGGAATAAGATTGATTGAAAAGTCATGATCGTTCAAGGTTAAGGTACAATCTCTAATGATGGTGTCACTTGAAACAGAATAACCATCCGCTACTAAAATATCAAAGGGTTTACCTAACTTATCTCGACTCATAGCGAGTTGTGGTTCAAATTCGAAGGACACAAAACTCCTATCGGAACCAGTATCAAACAGGATAGAAGCATATTGGTGATTTATTGGGTACGTACCGTTCACCACATCGTTGTTGGCTTGTGCCTCATTGGCATTGATGTTGAAGGCACGTCCTCGAGCTACGGGGTTTGCATTCCCCTGATTCATATTTCCCCGGTTCATATTCCCCTGGTTCCTGTTTCCCTGGATTATATTACCTTGGTTCCCGTTCCCTTGAATCATGTTGCCCTGATTCATGTTGGCTTGGTTCACAATGACCAACCTAGGGCAGCGGTTCCTGAAATGATTTGGGTCTCCACACTCGTAACAAGCACGACCCTGAGCGATAGCAGCAGGAACAAGAACATTAGGTTGATTAGCTTGGTTAGCTCGGGGAGCAGCACGGCAGATGTTAGCCGTATGTCCAGAACGTCCACAATTGGTACATAGACGACATGGCATGTAGGTAGTATGATGGAGCTGGCAGGTGTTACACAGAGGTAGAGTCCCCACATAAGGCTTCTTGTTGGGGTTGAAGGCAGTAGGTGCCACTTGGGCTAGAGGAGCAGCAGGAGTGATGATGGCGAAGTTCCTTCCTTTCCTCTTTTTGCCATTGAAGGATGACTCAGCCTTGGTTACCTTGGTGGTTTCAGTGGTGGGTTTTTCAATGACTTTCTTAGCACCCTTCTTGGACAAAGTCCCTGCCTTAACATGGTTATCTGATAGTGTGGCAGCTAAACGGATAGCTTCTTCAAGAGTGGCTGGGTTACTACCCAACACGGTATCCTGAATCTGCATGGGCAGACCGTTAATGTACTTCTCAACGGCTCGGGAGAGAGGAGTGACCATATGGGGCACCAAGAGGCTAAGCTCATGAAAGCGGGTGGTGTAGGCAAGGCTTTCACCACTGTCTTGTTTGAGATCCCAGAATTCAGCTTCTAATTTCTTGACCTCGTTACGGGGGCAAAACTCATCGGTCATGAGTGCTTTCACATCGGCCCAAGGTAAGGCTAGTGCAACCTCTATCCCACGATTACGCTTTTCTCCATTCCACCAGGTTAGTGCCCTCTTCTGGAAGACACTATCAGGTTCTCAGGACAGTCAGCATTGATGAAGGTTCCCTCAATGCTTTCAAACCATTGGAGGAGTCCATTGGCTCCTTCGTTCCCGTAGAACTTGGTGGGGTTGCAGGAGTTGAAGTGTTTAAATGTACACGTGGGATTCCTTGGTGCAGCATTCTGGTTCAGTTGGTTGACCATAGTTGGTAGGATCGTAGCCATTTGCTGGATGATCCTATCGGTGAGGTTGTTCCTACGCTCATGACGGGGAGGCATTCTACAAACGGGTGAATAAAAAGTTCATAAGATGTGAATCATGTACAAGAGTTTGCAATTTAATCATGAGATGTTAGGTGAAACATAGATGGTACCCTATTGGGCACATTGGCTTATCAAGGTATTTTAAGTCTTTCTAATGTTTGAGAAGTCATGCTTTAGCCTATAAGTGGACACTCATCCCAAGAATTCCCAGGAAAGCATAACTGGTCCATCGGTTGATTTGGATTTATACGAAATGCTTTCCTAGACAGAACTCCCAGAATACAGGCATCCACCCTTCCGGATTGCACAAGTTCCCATTCAATAATTAGAACTTACTTACCTTTGACGAGAGTTTCATTCGGATTAGACTATTAAGTCTAAGTGTAGTTCAAGTAGTTCCAAATAGTTTTATGTAGACCCTTGGATATTGAAGTTCATGTAGTTGCATCAAGTAATAAAAATAAATAGGTGTAGGTAAGTATACGTGGTAGGAATAAAGTAGAGTTCCTAATAAAAGACACGAGTTAAACTCATGTTTGGGACTCCTAGGTTATAGTCTAGGTCATGTGTCTAATAACCTATTTCCCTTTAACCATGGCTCTGATACCAATCTGTCACACCCCGGCCGGCGGCGGATTAAACGCCGGGGCTGACGCGGTTGTTCATAAGCACATGATCATCTATTAAATATGATAATATTTATTATTCAAATTAAAAGCATCCGTTACATAGGAAAATGAAACGTTCAAAACATAAATTAAAATAAACTAGGTCCAAGTCCTAGGTGAGCAAGTGGTCCTCAAACAGGTGCACCTGAAACATGTAAGTAACTGTCAACTACAAGTAGTTGGTGAGTAACATAGGTTTTGACACTAACAAAAGTTTAGTAAAAATGATTTGAAATTCAATATTGTTCAAAGCGTAAATATGGAATAAATGTGAAAACATACAAGGTTCCAAGCGTACAATTCAATCCGTAGTAAATGGAAAACTGGTAAGTACAATCCCACTGATTGTGTTTTGGAAAAATAGTAATATGGTACACACAAAACCCGCTAAGGTTTGTGTTAACTGGAATCGGATTCCCCTATAAATGATCATGTTAGGTACTACCTTAGGCCTGGGTAGCAGGTTAATGAATTACTAGTATGAATACATGTAATGGTCACCAAGCAGTTTAAGACATAAAGCACGTAGTAAATAGCATGAGAACATTGGTATTGAATTTGGTAAGTAAAGTATGTAAACATGTTCCACCCCGAGTATTTGCAAATAATAGTAAAGAGAAAGGGGGCTTTGAAACTCACATGTATTAAAGCTAGAGTTGGTATGAATAGGCCTTGTGAGGATTTCTCACAATGAACCTACATAGATAATGATACTCTAAATTTAATGTGTGTTTAAATGGAATTGAGGAAATATTGGGACTTTAGGGTTTCATGGAACTTGGGCATGGAACTTGCATGGGTTTGAAGAATAATATGTATTTGTAAGGATATGTGAATATTAATCAAAATTAATTAGAAACCTTAATACATGGTTTTTGTAAGGATAACAACATGTTTGAATTTATATAGTTATTCCAAAATAATTAAACAAATGGATTATGAAATAGATAAAGGTTTATATTATTCTAAGAACAATAAATTTTGGATTGGGTAGCTAGTACGTTTAAGTTTTTGTATAAAAGTTAGAAATAATTAATAAATGGATTTATAAGGGTTCAAATAAATGTTGTATGTAAATAAAATAATTATTTAATTTATTACAATACCTTCTTTTACTAGAATGGCAAGTAGAAGATATTAAGTAGGTATCAATGTAGATAATCTTTAAATAAACTTGCATATTTATTTATCTAAAAATAATTATTTAAGTTTATTTCTATGAATTTAGGATGTTATAAATAATTATTCCTAATTAAAATAACTATTTATGAGTTTTTGAGAATTTGGTTAATAATGGTTTAAATAAGCATTTAAAATAAACATTGTTATTTTATGAATAAAACAATAGGTTTATTTTAATAAATATTTTATATTGTTTATTTAAAGATTTATAAAAATTTATAACTTATTTTTAATAAATAAAAATGGCTAAAACACCATTTCATATTTTTTTTGATTTTATAACAGTTTCTAATTACTTTTATGAGGTTTAAAGAGTTTAAAACAGAATTTAGAATGTAAAGGTTTATGTTAAAATCATTAAAAAGAAAAAACATGAATCAAAATGGGGCGGCCGAGACTTGAACCCGCGCCCGCGCCCGAGTCACCAGAAGCACACACACTTAACCATCAGACCAGGGCACGAAGCCATGTCTGGTATGGTTTCGCTTTGGATATAACCCGTGAGTCTGGGTACTCCCGTCGTCCCCAAGGGCACCCGAAACCCTAGCCCCCCCCGATTCGCCGTTCAGGCTATTGTTCGAGCCTGATTTCATGGGGCTTTCGTTCCCCTTGTTCGTACGAACCCAATGATCCCAAGAATACCTGAAACGAATACGTAGATCGTGAGATTGAGGAGCCGGAGCAGGTCCGTGTTCGTCGGCCAAGAATGGAGATTTAGGGGTGATTCGAGACGCGTTTAGGAGTATGGAAAGCTTGTAATGGGTGTCACCTATGATCTGGGTCAGTTATTTATAGGTAATTCGGGTAGGAATCAATCGATCGATTGCACGAGTTCTTTAATGGTTTTCGGTTATGATTTGAACCATCTATTGCTCGTAAAAGATCGATTAAATCGAAAAGGTGGATCGATTGGATACCCCGCACGATTGGCCAGTTTCGGATTCGAGTGAGAACGTCCCTGTAACGAGTTCGCAGTTTGGGTTCAAGAACCGGTCGGAGGAAAGAGTCGAACCCACGATTGATTTGGAAGAAATGGTTTCTCCCGGATTTTTCAGTGTAGTCCCTGAGGTTTCAGAGTTGGCAAAACAGACCCTCAGACTTTCAAAGTTTTATTATTTTATGTACAACTTGGATTTTAGTTTAAGTTAAGGTTTCAGAATTTACACTTCTGCCCCTAAACTTTCAATAAGCATAAATTTTTTTAAAGTCTATAATTTTTTTATAAACTTAATTAAATTATTTTGTCATAATAATAATATTAAATGAAATAAGGTTAATTTTAATTAAAACTATAAATCCAATCATTTATTTGAAGTAATTGTATAATTATGTTTATATAATTAAAATGGTTTTATAAATTATTATTTATTTGAAAGTAAATACTAAATAATTAATGCCATCTTATAATTTAATCCTTTTTGTAAATTTATTATAAATATATGCATTAATATGTTCATGAAATAAGTATATATATTTATTTAGTAAGATAATGATAAATATTCATATAATTGTTTTAAATAGAATCTATCATTTTGTAACAATGGTATTTATTGCATGTATGTGAACATTCATTAAGTAATTTATTGTAGACCTATCCATAAAATAAATAAATTACAATGTCGGAACAGTTCAAATAGAGACCGGAATTTCTTGGAGATTACACCATCACACCAGCAGACTCAAGAGAAATAATTGCCTGGTTCTATAACAGTCAAGATAAATGGTTTGAGGTTTTCAGGGGAAAGGAAGAACTGAAAAGATCAGTCTATAAATCTGTTGATGAGGTACTGCAACTCCCAGACTCAGATCTAAGAAAAATGATGGAGTTGGGTGAAGCCCATAAGCCAGAGAATGATGGTGGTAGACATCTTGTGCTAGTGATCAAACATCACTTCAACCCTAGTAAAGATGTAATCATTGATGCAAAACCTCTTCAAACCCATTCTCCATTCACCAGTTGGTCCTTCAAGGCTGATACCAACGAGTTTATCCTCATTGATGTTTAAGGACAGAAGATGATATGTTCAAGCCATGCCATCTTCAAAATGCCAAGCAAAGACATAAAGACTCTATCTGAGCTTCCTCTAAACAATCCCACCTAGGACCCAAGATGCTATATGAGGTAGAAAGGATAGTCTGCAACATGGAAAAGCTTCAACAACATAAGCAGTAAGAGAGTTTTGGTAGCATCAGTCTAGGGGGAGTTTGTAGAAATAAAGACCGATGACTACAAAATTCTCTAAGTACAAACTGCCGCGGATAAGCTTATCTTCAGCGGATACTTGTTCTTCTGCTGAAGAACAAATCTGCTGCGGATAGCCTTATCTGCTGAAGACCAAAGTTGCTGCTGATAGGCAAATCATCAGCAGACAGTTGTGTCTTGCTGCTGATCAACAACATTGCTGCTGATAGCCATTCCCACTGAAGATCAAACGTTGCAGCTGACTGGCTTCGATAAAGCACCATTACCACTGACAACTTTCTGCTGCATCACTGACACACTCCACGTAGAAAGAATGTTACTGGTGCAAGACAATAAAAGACAACGACGCTCTTCTTCCAAGGACTCAAGCAATGATGCCTAAGAAGACGTTTGAGTAAAGATAACTTTTGTAGTTTTTATTGTCGTTACATGTAGAATAGCTTCAATACAAGATCAACGGCTTGTGTTAGATCTGATCCTTAGAATCAAGGGTCTGTCTTGATTCTAAGTTACTATATAAGTAGTACTTAGAGTCATTATATAATAGTTCTTTTTGCTTAAGAGTTTTCTCTGTAATCTTGTAATCTTTGAAGCTTAATATACATTGCATTTATTAGTATTCTTCTTGTTTACTTGTTTACATTGCTTAGTTGTGATTCTTTCCGCCAATCTCAACTAGAATAGAATCATCTTGTATTCACTGATCCTACAAAAAGCACACTAATATGATTATATACGTGAAAGTTAAACTCGTTTATACAGTTAAATGCGTTGAGCCCTAGATGATTCATTAACTGAAAAAAAATATTATTATGACATTAAATAATAACGAACCTTATAAACGTATTGGCGTCAGCAAGAGTTACGAACAAACCAAATATATAATCATTAGACGAAGACAATTAACGTGGACGTGTACTAGGATAACCGATGACTCATATATTAGTAAGACGAGAAATTTAATATAGCTTACAAGATATTCATTATATATATAAACCATTGACATTTGTTATTTAGGATGATTTGGATAACAAATATAATTTGTATAAACTCGTATCCTAGATATTACGTGTAAATAATTTTGAACTTATACGAATCAATTTATAATGTTATCGACTAAATAAATGTTTTATAAATATCAATGATTAATAGGCATAAGTTACATATGATGATAGATAATTATTTATATATATATTCATTGTATAAAATCAAACGATTATTATATAAAACAACATTAGACCCGAACATATATATATACACACACACACCTACACATGTATGTAAAGATAAATGTATATATATATATACCGATATGAAATCGCATTATGCAAAAATCGGAAGTTTATTTTTTAACTAACATATTCAATTACGGATTTAAATAAACGTATGATTTCAAAGTTTTGGATATATTTTGGTACGAACGATTTCAAAACCTAAGACGTTATATTATTATGTTCAAAGAGTGTAAAGGTACATGTAATTACATAGTTTCATACCTCGACTTATACATTATTTCACTTATATATATGTATATATATACATGTAATATAAACATATGTTTTGTGGGAAACAAAGGAGACGATTATATTCAACAAGAAAAGTTATACACACACACATATATATATATATATGTATATATATATATATATATATGTTTTTCGGTTAAGGTATGAATAAATAAAACATGCTAATTGAACATACTAAAGTAAGTATATTTATGCATATACGTTATGTAAAGACAAACAAATACTATTAAGGAACGCGAAATATTATTATTAATTATACGTGAACATAGCTTTATACGATTGTGTCCATGACAAACTAATATTTTTGAATATAAATACTGAAACATATTCAAGTTGAGAAACCTGACTCGAATTAAGCAAATAATATTACCAAATTATAAACCGACATCGTATACTGAATCGGTATTACCGTTAAGAATCAACAGAGCTCAACCTCACGCGTGATAACTCGACCCGAGTTTAGATTTACTTTATAACATTAGAGTTAGTTCATAAAGCTCTTAAAGCACTTACAGGTATCGTACGACTCTGGTAGGACGTAAACCCGTGACCATCATGTGAACATTGGTTCTATTACTATCAGAAGGACAATAGTGTTCCTGACACGTCACCAGGTGAGTTCACTGTCCCTTTTAACTTTTAAATGTTTTAGAAACATCGAGGGAGAAACATAATTGCATAACCCGTTTGAAAACATGAAACATCTTCGCTTGATATATTTAAGAACAACATTACTTGATACATTTTAGAAAACATGAAACATATTTTCTTTATACTTTAGAAACAAGGAATCCTGACTGACCATTGATGTTTACATGTGACAGTCATGAACGAGCATGTAAAGTCCCCTACGTGAATAATTTATTAACCATTAACTCGTATAGCCGAGATATTATGAATAGTACTATTGGGATTGACACTCTCAGTCATGGTTAGTCGCGCTAACCAAGGGTCCGTATGGCCCAATGACTACACACTGTCTTAACTTGTGAGCCCGTGGGGAATGGGCGAGGGGCGAAACACCTATGTTTAGTTTGGTTAAAACTCATGTAAAATTAACTTCGTATACCTAGCTAGTCCCAATGGGTCAACTTGATGGGTCAAACTTGATATGATTGCCTTGTTTTGTTTATCATATACATTGAATCATTTTCATGTAGATGGATCTGCCAATCGTTTCATGCAAATTGGTTTTGCCAATCGTTTACATACTAATGGTTTTGCCATTCGTTTACGTGCACATGTTTTGTCAATGTTTCAAGGAAAACGGTTTCATCTTATCGCTACGTATACATTATCAACGTTTTCAAGGAAAACTACTTTACATTGAGATAATCAAACCTGTGAACTCACCAACCTTTGTGTTGACACTTTAAGTATGTTTTTCAGGTAATTCATAGCTATGACACGGTTGGAATAGGATAACCACTTGGATTAAACCCTAGAAGTCGAAGACCTTATTTGATCAAGATAGGCTTTTAGATCGTGCATCATTGTGAAGACGCATTGTCGTCTAACCTTAAGTTGTGTTGACTTGCACGGTTTTAAGTCAGTGTAGTATTTCTGTTAGTGTTGTAAAGGTGTTCAACACTTTAGAAATTTTTATTTTAGTTTCCGCTGTTATGTAATGTTACTAATCGTTGCAACGCTAATTTATTTATTTATTCATTAAGTAAATGAATTTGGGGGTGTGAAAACAAAAGCCATGTATTTATATTTATAACCATTGGGATTTAAATACACATCTCTTTTAGATTACAAACATTGTTTGAAATAAAATACATCTCTTGTCTATAGACAAGTTCATAAGCCACAAGGAGATAATACTATCCAAGATCAGTTCCTTAGTCCTAATCCTTTATCTTTGTTCAGGATTTCCTATGCATGAGACCTGAGAATCCAACATGCAATTTATTCATCATCATGGGCCAGACGAAGTCTGCCCTTAACCATTCATTTTCCTCACATTTTTATTGATTACCTGAAAATATTTTAAAAATGAAATATCAGCACGAACGCCGGTGAATATAATTATCTTAATATTAAAATCATTTGGCACAAACAGTTATTAAATTTACAATCATAACATTATATGTTCAATCCACACATCCAGTAGGCCCTCATGTCCTGACTGTATGCACCACTGTATACACTTGCAGTATATCTTATTAACAATGGACAGGGAAACGCCTCCGCAATTGTTATAAAGGGAAGTACCAGCCGCAGACTGGGACTTTCACCCAACTCGTGTATCCCTTGCAAGTTTTACGTATACTTATGGCTTGAATGCTTTGTACGTAGATGAATGATGTGCTCTAAATTATACATATATTTCACATCATTTGTATCCCATTTATCGTCAATTTCTCTATACATTGATTGAATTTGTCGCTCATTTAGCTTCTAATTGAATCTTAGGGAACTCTTGGCTTAAAAGGAACAATCAAGCAAATAAGCGGCGAAAAATGAAGAAATTGGACAACTCAGAGGATCAAGCACGAGGCGTGCCCCACCAGGCACGCCCCCATGCCCCATCATACAGAAAAGACAAGAAGCTTTCCACCTAAGCATGGGCCGTGCCCCACCAGGCACGCCCCTATGGTCAACTTAGAAATGTACCAGTCTACTTTTGTCCCCCGACCAGGTGTAACACGGGGCCGTGCCCCACCAAGCATGCCCCCGTGCCTAGTACATGTTTAGTACGTTCGCGACAGAAAACAAAACGGTTACACTGTGGTCCCGGCACGGGGCCGTGCCTCACTAGGCATGGGCCGTGCCTCCTTGCTCAGACAGTATAAATAGAGCTTTTTGGCTCATTTTTGGGAGAGGACCTCTTGGAGAAAATTCCATTCATTCAAACACTCAGGAACCAGGTTTGGGAGACCATCTAGAGGGTTAGGAAGGTCCATTTTATCATCCAATTCCACCTAGAAGATCACTACACCACTCCACTTGAAAACTTTGGTTATATCTTTGATCCTATCATGACTTGCATGTATTCCATTTGTGTTGTTGTTGTTTGCAAGCTCACTATGAGCTGAACATATTTTCAATCATCTTAGTTTGATGAAGCTTAATTAATTATGTTGAACTTATGACTACGGCAAAAGTTTTATGTTAATGTAATGATAATCTTGTGTTAATCTCTTGATGGATTTGGATGTTTAAATGTTTGTCAATCAACTAAAGGTTTATAAATGAGAAATTATATTGTGTTGGAAAACCTATGAGGCTACCATTTATTTATAACTTTATTATCTTTTGGTATAATTTTATAGCTAAGAATTAGGAATGAATCTTTGAAACCTTTGTCGTGAAATAAATATTAAAACATGCAGTCCCTTTAATCGTGTTTGGAAAAAACTAAGAGAAATGTTATGATTCTTCTTTGACAATAGTTATGCTAGTTAAAGCATTGATGACTCAAGCTTAAAATTTACATGACTTTGACTTGGAAATTCATAAGTTAAGAAATTACATCATTTTATCTAATTAAACTAACATTAAGTGGGTAACATGTAATTTACTCATATATGTCTTTCTTAATGATTATGGGATTACAAACCTTGACAGGATTCTAATCCGACCGCTTCAAAGAACATTAACATAATCACAACCTTTAGCCATATAATTTGTTTCGACATAATTAAATAAGTGGATTCTAAACTGAGATGATTGTCTTACAAAAACATTTATCACTTCTAATCAATTAAGTCTTTGCAAAATTAATCTTTGTCACTTTAGAAAAGCGTTTACAAAAAGAGATTGGAACAACAAATATTTTCCCTAATCAATCAAGAATATTAAATGTTTGGGTCAAAACTTTAAACTGTGTCCATGGATTGATACTCGGTTCTTATCAATGCTATATTACCACCCGACAGGTACACTTGCCTTCGTGTGTGTGGTTTAGTTTAGGTAACAACCAATTTTAAAACCGGCATTTGTGTGAAATTTTTTTATTAAAAATGTATATACTTCACGTACATCAAGTTTTTGGCGCCGTTGCCGGGGACACGGTTTCAACAAGAAAATCCAAAATTTTAATTTGTAAATACTAGTGAACATATTTTCAATTTTCATTCTTAGTTATTTTTATTTTTCATAAAAATATCTCAATTTTAGGTAATGAATGTCCACCATACCTGGCCCTAATATCGTCACGCCATTTTCGGAACCCGAACGACATTTCCTTCACTGATTACGAGAACGGACACGAACAGTAGCTGAGATGATAGCAGGAGAAGTAGTGGAGGATACGCAATCAGAAGACACCATGGCAGATGCAGAGGAAAGGAATATGACGTATGCCAAACCATGCCTTGACGGTTACGAGTCTAGTGTAGCCCAACCAGCAGTTGCAGTAAACAATTTCGAAATAAAATCAAGCATCATTCACATGGTGGAAACTTCCGCACAGTTTAACGGTCTACCAGACGAGGATCCTAACGCTCATATCGAACGTTTCCTATGAATCTGTGCGACTTTCAAAATCCATAACTGTTCTGACGACGCTGTTAGACTTAGGCTTTTTCCATTTTCACTCCTTGGCCGTGCCATAGAATGGTTAGATGCACTGCCACCTAGCACCATCACAACAATGGCCGAA
The DNA here is from genome assembly GCA_023525975.1 of Smallanthus sonchifolius. Classification (NCBI taxonomy): domain Eukaryota; kingdom Viridiplantae; phylum Streptophyta; class Magnoliopsida; order Asterales; family Asteraceae; genus Smallanthus; species Smallanthus sonchifolius. Next base: position 21,764,286 of record CM042033.1, read on the forward strand.
ATGGCCGAGCAATTCTTATTAAAATACTTTCCACCCGATAAAACTGCCAAGTTAAGATCGAGTATCACCGGTTTCCGTCAGGGTGATGATGAATCACTGCATGCGGCTTGGGAAATATACAAAAGCCTTTTAGGAAGATGCCCACATCACGGGTTAGATCTATGGCTGCAATGTTAAACGTTCTACGATGCTATTTCGGGTGCACACAAGGAAGCCATTGACCAGTGTGTCGTAGGAGACTTCGGAGGAGCAACCCCAACTGAGGCATTCCAAGCATTGGAAAAAGCCGCCACTAAAAGCTTTGCGTACAATCCTCTGAGAGCCAAACCCACCCAAAAAGGCGTACACCACGTTGACTCTGACACTTTGGTGGCAGCACAATTAGAAGCACTTACCAAAAGGTTTGAACAATTGCAAACCGAACTTAAGAAAGCACAACTTCGTTGCGACACATGCGGAAAACAACACAAAACTAGTGAATGTCAACAAGCAATGATAGTGGAAGAGCTTGACTATGTAGGAGGGCATAACAACTCTTATGGAAACAACTACAATTCTAGCTGGAGGAACAACTCAAACTTCAGAGAAGGGGGAAATAATCAACAACCCCCAGGAGTTAATAGGAGACCATCCTTCCAGCAACAGAATGCACCTTTTCCACCTAAACAACCATACCAAGGCCCAAGTAGCAGCAATCAACCAACCGGAGAACCTAGCATTGAAAGTTTGTTACAACAACTCCTTGCTAGTACACAAACATCCAAGAAAATGATTGAGCAGTAGAACCAGAGAAACGAAGAGCGTTTCCAAAAGCATGAAGTAGAAATGAGAAGCCAAAAAGCATCAACGCAGACCATTGAGAATCAAGTAGGACAAACGGCACAACTTCTCTCAGAACGGCAGCAAGGGAGCCTTCCCAGCAACACCGTGGCCAATCCTAACGCACATGTGAAAGCTATCACACTTAGGAGTGGTAAGACTACTGAAGAAGGAACAGCCCCTGTTCCAGAACAGAACGTTGTAGAAAAAGTATCTCCAATCGGAATACATGAGATTACAACTCCAGCTGCTGAGAAACGAAACAAAAAGCCAGTTCGAGCATATATCCCACCAATCCCATATCCAGGACGCTTGAAAAAGGAAAGCTGGAAAAAGAATATGGGAAATTCTTGGGACTTTTCAAGCAATTGCATGTGAATCTTCCTTTTATCGAAGCTCTTGCTCAAATGCTTAATTATGCAAAGTTTCTCAAAGGAGTTCTGACAAACAAGAGGAAACTTGAAGAATTGTCACATGTGATACTGAATGAAGAATGCTCAGCTGTCCTACAAAACAAGCTTCCTACACAAATGACTGACCCGGGAAGTTTCACCATCCCTTGTTTAATAGGAGACCTCTCAGTCAGCAATGCCTTGGCCGACCTAGGAGCAAGCATCAACCTAATGCCATACGCAGTTTTCGAGAAACTGAAGTTGGGGGAACCCAAACCAACCCGTATGAGCATCCAGTTGGCCTATTGTTCTGTAAAATACCCTCAAGGAATAGTCGAGAACATGTTGGTTAAGATTGATAAGTTCGTCTTTCCTGTCGATTTTGTAATCTTGGACATGGATGAGAACAAAAACGTTCCCCTCATTTTGGGACGACCCTTCTTGGCTACGACCAAAGCCCTCATAGACATGTGCACAGGAAAACTCACCTTGAGAGTAGACAATGAGGAGATCACCTTCGACATTGGGAAATCCATGAAACATCCTATGCATCATGATGACTCCCTCTATTTCATTGACGTTTGTGATTCCATAGTCAGTTGTCATCTTCGTGAAGCTAGAGAAGAAGAAGCATGAGGCACACAACTGATTGAAGAAACCCTTCTTGATGGCGGTAGTGTGAAGGAAGAAGTGTTGAACATAGAAAGTCAAGAGAGTTCTAGCCCTTCACCAGAATGTGAGGTCATTGACCGAGACGTAAAACCCAAGGCCAAACCATCCGTCGAGGAACCGCCTATTCTGGATCTAAAAAAGCTTCAATTAAATCTCGAATACTCCTTCTTAGAAGAAAAATCTCAGCTTCCGGTCATTATCTCGTCCAACTTAGCAGGCAACGAGAAGGCTAAACTGCTTAAGGTTCTTAAGGCACATAAAAGGCTATAGCATGGAAAATGATGGACATCAAATGAATCAATCCATCCTTTTGCACCTATAAGATTTTAATGGAAGAAGATTTTAAGCCAGTTGTCCAACACCAAAGATGATTAAATCCTAGCATGCGAGAAGTTATGAAGAAAGAAATAATAAAGCTGCTAGATGCCGGATTAATTTACCCCATTTCTGACTCACCATGGGTAAGTCCTGTGCATGTCGTTCCAAAGAAAGGAGGAATGACAGTGGTAGCAAATGAAAAAAAATGAGCTCATTCCTACTCATACTGTGACCGGATGGAGGGTTTGTATAGATTACCGAACGTTAAATGATGCCTCCAGAAAGGATCATTTTCCACTTCCCTTCATAGATCAAATGTTAGACACTTTCTGGGAGAATGTACTATTATTTCTTGGACGGTTTCTCTGGATATTTTCAAATTCCCATCGCTCCTGAGGATCAAGAAAAGGCAACCTTCACGTGCCCTTATGGAACATTCGCTTACCTACGCATGCCCTTTAGTTTATGCAATACACCAGCAACATTTCAATGGTGCATGGTGGCAATCTTTCATGACATGATCGAAGACTCAATGGAAGTAATCATGGACGACTTTTCAATTTTCGGTAACTCTTTTGAGCACTGCTTGCGTAATCTGGAGAAAATGCTGGCCAGATGCCAACCTTGTTCTAAATTGGGAAAAATGTCACTTCATGGTAACAGAAGGTATAGTGTTAGGGCATAAAATTTCACAAGCAGGACTAGAAGTTGATCGATCTAAGATAAACACTATCTCAAAACTCCCACCTCCGACTTCCGTGAAATCAATTAGGAGTTTTCTAGGTCACGCCGGTTTCTACCGACGCTTCAACACGGACTTTTCAAAAATAGCTCGTCCTATGACCCAACTCCTGGAAAAAGATGCCATCTTTGTATTCTCTGATGAGTGCCTTAAAGCATTCGAACTACTGAAGGAAAAACTTGTCAATGCCCCCATCATGGCAGCCTCCGATTGGACTTTGCCATTTGAATTAATGTGTGATGTGAGCAATTTTGCAGTAGGATCTGTCTTGGGACAACGAAAGGTAAAACATTTCCATCCAATCTACTATGCAAGAAAAACATTGAACGAAGCCCAAGAAAACTACACCACCACTGAGAAAGAACTCTTAGCAGTAGTTTTCGAGTTCGATAAGTTTCGTTTGTACCTCATTCTTTCCAAAACCACTATTTACACGGATCATTCAGCACTTCATTACTTATTCAATAAACAAGATGCAAAGCCCAGATTGATTCGATGGATACTTTTGTTGTAAGAATTAGATATCGAGATTTGCAATAAGAGGGGAGCAGAGAACATTGTAGCAGACCATCTCTCACGTCTTGAATGTCCAGCCCCAGCAGAAAACAAGAAAGTGGACATCAATGATAACTTTCCACATGAATTCCTGATGAGCATAGATACAGTTCTTGAAGAACATCCTTGGTTCGCAGACTTTGCAAACTACCTTGCAAGCGGGGTGTAAGACCCCAAACCGGGCATCCTACAGTTGGTTCTCATGACTGGTTATTCTCTTTAAAATACTTGTGTGATTTATCAAACTACAGCAGAAGTCTTTCTGAAACCTTAATTTTCATATAAACTCGTTATCGTCATTAATTTACCTCACGAATGCTTGCACACCAATCCGAGTAGCACCGCTCCCAAGCCAAGATACGTCAACCATGAAGCTCACCTACAAAACAATCTAACGTACACACAAGTCAGCTACGCTGAGTGAGTTCTAATGGTTTAATTTAAACAAAAGCTAACTCGTCTCATTTAATATTTGTTTCCACTCAAGACCCTCTGGTCTTTATAAAATAGTTTTGTCATTTATTAATAGATAGATAACCCCTGTTATCTTACAATATCCCAAAGGATCCACAACCCCAGACTCACCCCACCCTTTTAACCAAGTAAGTCTCTCCGACATGGATCGAACTTACCACTCTGATAACTCAAAGTTTACCACACATATTAACCACACACTTGTTATCTCAATCACCCTCTAGACACCGGTTTAACCAGCCCTAACAAGTCCCTCACAAACTAACTGGCATAACAGTTGTAAACACCATATCACAATCTGACACAACGGTCAATCTACTCACCACATTAGTACCATCTACTCATCACATTGATATCATCTCATGCACAATAAATATAATTCCACACTTGTATGCAATTTAACATACATACATATATATATATATATATATATATATATATATATATGCGCACAAACATATACCTCATCACTGCACCCTCGTCAGGGTTACGCTCGTCAGGGCGTTCGACACACCCCGAACTCATCATTAACCTGCTGAATAATTGTCACCTTAGGTGACTTCCCTAAGGACTTCGTCCTTCACAATCCTGTTTGCCGTGTCATAAAGACAACGACGCAAACACAATACCCGTCGTGTCACAAGGATAGCGACACAATAATAATTCCCGCCGTGTCACATGGACAACGACACAATACACACCACACATGTATAACACACATAACATCATACTCTATTTACATGAGTCATTAACTGCACCTGCACCCCACACATAGCACTAGGATAATGTATCCTACATGTATTCATAAGCGTTTAGCTTATATCTTGACTTACCCCAACTAACTCATAACACCAATAGTTCCATAACCAGCCCACATACTCTAGGTACAAGACCCGCACCCTTAGACTCGTATTTAGATATTTAAATACATAGCTCATTAGTTTAAAACTTAAAACTCATAATACGTTTAGTTTCACAAACATGTTTGCTCACACCCTCTAAGGACCCCACGTAGACCCTTAGATAATTATTATATAATTAGCTCATAAACACTTCTAAATCACAACGTGACTGGTGTCACGTTTAGTTAATAGCATATAATGCATGAGTATGTACGATAGCCCTAAAATGGTTAAAACATTTAAAAGAGGGGATTAGAAACTCACTGGTAATGAAGACCCAAGTCCTGCTCTGAAATCGTCCTCTCGCTCGAAGCCTGAACCTGCCAAATCATGATCCCATGATCAGACACGTTCAAATCGTACGTTTGAATGACTCATAACATTATAAATAAATCTCGACCCTCGGTCTCCTCCGCTCGTCATTTATTTTCTTCAACCCTAACCCTACGAGTACACGTATTATAATACTCCTGACTCGTTTAAGGCTAGTGTACCAGCACCCAAGCTTCCATGGATGCACATACACGTGCCATACAAACCCTAGCAATACCATGCAAACCCTATCTCCGCGAACGTATGAACTCGAGTTGGGTATCCATGATTGTGTTCAACCCACGCAAACCCCATGTCCGTGAATCATCACCATGCTCCACCACCATGCACCCTTTCGTTCACCACCGTGAATCATAACCGTGCTCCACCACCATGCACGATATCTCCGACCTCGTTCTCGTGTCAACCCTAACCGGTCAACCCCCTTCCCTCTCTCTCTGTCGCGCACCACCATTACCTACTACGCCGTACTCCCGCCAACACCATCTTCGTTAACCTCTATCGGGTGCACCACCACAGCAGCCCCGACAATCGTTGTTCCCCGTCGTCACCTCCTCATCACGCATCTGTAACAACCACTACACCACTCGGTCGCCGCCGGTCTCCACTACCCTAGCCAACCACAGCCGTGGCCATCATCTCCGGTAACCATGCACGTTGCTCGCAACCACCGAAGCCAACAGTGGTTTTCGTCGTTGTTTCCCACTTCCGTGAACTAAGCACCGTTATCGGACAGCCGTCCGGTCTACTTCTCCGAACCCCAACACCATACGCGGACTAAACTCTAATCGGAATTTCCTATCAAACGAGTGTACACACATAAACGAATATAAATAGGAATACCTCGATTTATTTCAGAGACTCTAGTTCAAGGCTACCGTCTCACCGCCTCCGTTTCCCTTCTGACCACCCCCTATCGCCGGCTTTCTCCTCCCTGCGCCTCTCTCCCGGCTGTCGCACTCCTAGGGTCAAGAATGGCCCTAGGGTTTGCGCAAGTATTGTTCTTATACCACCGGATGTTTCACTCTGGTCCCTGCGTTTTCTCTTTTGTGCGATCCGATCACAAACTGATCATTAAATGGTTAACGGGTTCTTTTAATATTACTCAACCAAGTTTTACGTGGCAATTCATGCTAACCCGGACGTTTAATCTAGCTTCGGGTAGCCCACTAATCCGACCCATTAACTTACGGAATTTCTGGATGTTACAAGTCTATCCCCCTTAAAAGAGGATTCGTCCTCGAATCCTATGTTGGCGCAAATCAACATAACTCATCCCATCCATTCACACTTGTGCACCAAAACCGTTAGGTGCCATCCACTGACTGCATACCCATATTACTGACACTTCACATCACAACGCTGCCACCATCCTTGGTGTTCAAGAAGTTCTCCTACATTGCCCGCTTTTAACTTTGGGACTTGTAGATTCACCGACACATTCATCCGTTACTCGTCCCTCTTACATTCACTTAGACAGTACACCACCATCGGTTCTTGCTCACTCGTCACATTAACAAAATTTATTAACAACACCTTTTCCGTCCATCCTCGTATAGCCTTGTTGTTCCGTCACTACGACGATTATCCCTCTAAGTAAGATTTCTCACCTTCCAAAATAGTATCATTTATCGTTATTCTCATCTCATACCCTAATCTCCATCCTACGATGATTTCTCAAAACGCAGGCACCACTGCCATACTAATAAAGGTATTACGTCCGTCTTTCTCAGATGATCTCCAAGATCTTGTGCGAAGCTCCTCCCGGTTTCCAAAATCACAACGTGCCTCTTCCAAGACACTTCTTTACTTTGCACCCAATGTGCTCCTTAAATATGTACATACATTCAACATTAGAGTTATCTATCAACTCACGATGTTCCTCAAAAGTTCGCCTATCCTCATCATTGCTATATCATTACCATGCGATCACCGATCGCGTCTCACTTATGAAGTGCGAACATGCAGTCCGTCTTTTCACCAGCCTCAGCCACCCCTTGTCTCGTTCATAGTATATATTTCCATTTCTCTCGTATCTTACTTTGACATAATTCTCTACATCGAACGTATTCCATGGGTACCCTTCCATCACCTTATTTGCCTCGTGCTGGAATCTTCAGCATCGTCATATCGATCTCATCATAACTATCTCCGATCAAGTGCACACGTAACGCCTTCATCATCAACTCTCACAGCTCCACCCATGGGCTTCGTGCTCCGAATTCTCGAGATATAAACATAGGCATCTCATAATAGCACCTCATCGATTCTCTAGAAAGACGTCAAAACTCCTAGCATCACTTCGATGTATCATCGTCGAAAAAATCGTCAAGATAGAATCACTATACTTGGACACCCGACCACCCGTCCTATTCACGACTAAGAATGTACTACGAGGACACACACCGACACACATAACTACTGAACACACAATGTTCAACACACGTACTAGTAACCCAACCTTCTAACTCGCACAAAGTGCACACACAACTAGCTAGACCCGAGCAAGTCTACATGTATCTGATATGACCTCGTCATTTATAGACATACAACTCCTTAACTCTATCTCCTATTCATTACAATGCTAGCCCCTGCCACACGTCATCACATACTCACATAGAGTTCACACGGTTGTCCCGTACGGGTCGTACCCATACTTTAAGACGAAACACCACTCAGTCTAGACACAAAACCTCACCCTAAACATTCATACACACATAATATAAAATATCTTATTTCCCTACACGATCTGGTCCTGAACATTTATACATACACATAAGGTATATAATTTCCCATAGGACCTCATCCTGCACATTTACACCTAATAAAGATGTATATTCACAACTCCCCATAGGACTCGTCCTGAATACTCAGACAAGGTGCAACGCACCCACTACACTTCAAACATCACCTAGACATTAACACATAGGTGACACTATCTTAAGATCGTAGACACAGACAAATTCAAAACTCATGTCTATACAAGTCTACTCACACCATATAATCAACCCTGCTCTAGTACCACAGCAAAGTTTAAACTTAATACGGACTCACGTCATTTAGAATGCAATCACATGATCACACCATACCGCACATATTCCACTACTGTAAACACAATCATACGCCATTACAAACACAATTATCATTAATTATGTTCAAATCACCATCTGGTAAAACTCACAATAAATGTTAAAATCAAATAGTTAATATTTGAATTAAGCATCACACCACGTAACCGTCTAATCAGTCAAGCGTCAAATCACTCTGAAATCTCTCGTGACAACTGCCATGCCAACTAATCATCAAGTAATCGAGCATCCCAAACACTGCCCGCAAAATCACTCTTAGACCACACCAGGTGCGTCAGATGAGTCATCCTTTGGTTCCTCCTGAAATAGAGCTCTCTTAGCGGTCGCAAGTGGTTGGTCTCTCGACCATGTAGGTCCACATCCTGGAGGAAAATTACGTACAGCTGGCACTGCTCTCCTTTTCCATCCCATCTTTCCAATCATAGCTCCACACGGTATGTCGCCGACCGAAGCTATAGTCACACTTGGCGCGAGAAGCGCCAACATCCCTCCCACCTCACTGTCAGCTCTATCTATGGTAGTCATCGGCTTGACCCGTCGATCTGCATTCCTCTTAGTAAGAGTTCCACACTTGCCCAATCTCGTACGATTTGTCTTAGCAACCTAATCGTACTAAAGACAGAACGTTGGAGTGATTACCATGGGCACGAATTCAGAATATGAGAGTAATCATAGACTGCCAAATCACGGTGATCAAATGCAATTTGGTGATCCACATTATTGCTCGGATTCTAAACCTTTCCCATCATATTCACACTAGCTTTCTACCTTTCACACACACCGGATACACATGCATCCCACATAAATCACATAGCACCACACAATAATCTAGCAAATCATCATATTAATCACAATTTCACACCACAAAATCAAATGTCATGCCGACATACCAAACTATCTCACATAGTTACAATTAATGCTACTCCACATTAATCAACTCACAATATAATCTCGCTTAATCACACCACACAACTCCACGTAGTCTTACACTACACAATTAACATTCTAACAAATAATGAATAACTCAAAAAGACGTACCTTTTGGCTCGCGGTTACTCGTGGTGGCATTCGTTTCACCCTCGTCCCATTTTCAGTTTAAGTTAAGCTATTTTATTGTTTAAAAAACACCGATTTTCTCTTAAACCACGGCTTGGATACCAACTTGTAAGACCCCAAACTGGGCATCCTACAGTTGGTTCTCATAACTAGTTAATCTCTTTAAAATACTTGTCTGATTTATCAAACTACAGCGGAAGTCTTTCTAAAACCTTAATTTTCATATAAGCTCGTTATCGTCATTAAGTTTACTCACGAATGCTTGCACACCAATCCGAGTAGCACCGCTCCCAAGCCAAGATACGTCAACCATGAAGCTCAACTACAAAACAATCTAACGTACACACAAAGTCAGCTACGCTGAGTGAGTTCTAATGGTTTAATTTAAACAAAAGCCAACTCGTCTCATTAATATTTATTTCCACTCAAGACCCTCTGGTCTTTATTAAATAGTTTTGTCATTTATTAATAGATAGATAACCCCCGTTATCTTACAATATCCCAAAGGATCCACAACCACAGACTCACCCCACCTTTTAACCCAGTAAGTCTCTCCTACATGGATCGAACTTACCACTCTGATAACTCAAAGTTTACCACACATTGGTTATCTCAACCACCCTATAGACACCGGTTTAACCAGCACTAACCAAGAGCCTCACAAACTAACTGGCATAACAGTTGTAAACACCACATCATAATCCGACACAACGGTCAATCTAACTCTACTCACAACATTAATACCATCTACTCATCACATTGATATCATCTCATACACAATAAATATAATTCCACACTTGTATGCAATTTAACACACATATATATATGCACACAAACGCATACCTCATCACTGCACCCTCGTCAGGGCGTTTGGCACACCCCGAACTCATCATTAACCTGCTGAATAAATGTCACCTTAGGTGACTTCCCGAATGGCTTCGTCCTTCACAATCCCGTTTGCCGTGTCATAAAGACAACGATGCAAACACAATACCCGTCGTGTCACAAGGACAACGACACAACAACAATTCCCGTCGTGTCACATGGACAACGACACAATACACACCACACATGTATAACACACATAACATCATACTCTATTTACATGACTCATTAACTGCACCTGCACCCCACACATAGCACTAGGATAATGTATACTACACGTATTCATAAGCGTTTAGCTTATATCTTGACTTACCCCGACTAACTCATAACACCAATAGTTCCATAACCAGCCCACATACTCAAGGTTCAAGACCCGCACCCTTAGACTCGTATTTAGATATTTAAATAGATAGCTCATTAGTTTAAAACTCAAACTCGTAATACGTTTAGTTTCACAAACATGTTTGCTCACACCCTCTTAGGACTCCACGTAGACCCTTAGATTTTATTATATAATTAGCTCATAAACACTTCTGAATCACAACGTGACTTGTGTCACGTTTAGTTAATAGCATATAATGCATGAGTTAGTACGATAGCCCCAAAACGTTTAAAACATTTAAAAGAGGGGATTAGAAACTCACTGGTAACGAAGACCCAAGTCCTGCTCTGAAATCGTCCTCTCGCTCGAAGCCCGAACCTGCTAAATCATGATCCCATGATCAGACACGTTCAAATCTTACTTTTGAATGACTCATAACAATATAAATAAATCTCGACCCTCGATCTCCTCCGCTCGTCATTTCTTTTCTACAACCCTAGCCCTACAAGTACACGTATTATAATACTCCCGACTCGTTTAAGGCTAGTGTACCCGCACCCAAGCTTCCATGGATGCACATACACGTGCCATGCAAACCCTAGCAATACCATGCAAAACCCTAACTCCACGAACGTATAAACTCGAGTCGGGTTTCCATGCATGCGTTCAACCCACGCAAACCCTAATCGGGTGTGACCCGTGTCCGCCCCCTTTCGTTCACCACCGTGAATCATCACCGTGCTCCACCACCATGCACCTCCCATGCACGATATCTCCTCCCTCGTTCTCGTGTCAAACCTAACCGGTCAACCACTTCCTTCTCTCTCTGTCACGCACCACCATTACCTACGCCCTACTCCCGCCAACACCATCGTCGTTAACCTCTATCGGGTGTACCACCACAGCAGCCCTCGAAAATTGTTGTGCCCTATCATCACCTCCTCATCACGCATATGTAACAACCACCACGCCACTCGGTCGCCACCGGTCTCCACTGCCCTTGCCGACCACGGTCGTGGCCATTATCTCCGGCAACCATGCACGTTGCTCGCAACCACCGAAGCTAACATCGGTTTTCGTCATTGTTTCCCACTGCCGTGAACCAAGCACCTTCATCGAACAGTCGTCCGGCCTCCTTCTCCGAACCCCAACATCATACGCGGACTTAACTCTAATCGGAATTTCCTATCAAACGAGTCTACACACATAAACGAATATAAACGGGAATACTTCGATTTATTTATGAGACTCTGGTTCAAGGCCACCGCCTCACCGCCTCCGTTTCCCTTCCGACCACCCCTTGTCTCCGACTTTCTCCTCCCTTCGCCTCTCTCCAGGCCGTCGCACTCCTAGGTTCAAGAATGGCCCTAGGGTTTGCGCAAGTGTGGTTCTTATACCACCGGATGTTTCACTCTGGTCCCTGTGTTTTCTCTTTTATGTGATCCGATCACAAACTGATCATTAAATGGTTAACGGGTTCTTTTAATATTTCTCAACCAAGTTTTACGTGGCAATTCATGCTAACCCAGACGTTTAATCGAGCTTCGGTTAGCCCACTAACCCAACCCATTAACTTACGGATTTTCGGGATGTTACACGGGGTCATGTTAAAAGGATTAACATATCAGCAGAAAAAGAAATTCCTCGCAGATGTTAAGCGTTATTTTTGGGAAGACCCATACCTGTTTAGGATCGGAGCCAACCAACTCGTCCGAAGATGTGTATTCAGAGAAGAATCACAACAAATCCTAAAGCATTGCCATGAGGGCCCAACCACTGGACATCCTGGAATTACCTTGACCGCAAAAAAAGGTATTGACTCGGGATTCTTCTGGCCAACAATCTTAAGGGATGCTCATACTATGGTCCAATCATGTGACGCTTTCCAGAGGGCAAGTAACATCTCCTCAAGAAATGAGATTCCCCAAAGACCCATCTAAGTTTGTGAAGTCTTTGACGTATGGGGAATTGATTTTATGGGACCATTCCCCATGTCCTTTAGGAACCGATATATCCTTGTAGCAGTCGATTATGTTTCAAAATGGGTAGAGGCTCAAGCACTGCCCACTAACGATGCTAGGACAGTAGTCAAATTCCTAAAGAGACTGTTTTCACGATTCGGTGCACCAAAAGCTCTCATTAGTGATAGGGGAATGCACTTCTGTAACACACAGTTAGAAAAAAGCTTTATCTCGTTACGGCGTTCATCACCGATTTGCTATGCCATATCACCCACAAACAAGCGGACAAGTGAAAGTAACAAATCGAGGTATCAAAAGAATTCTTGAGAAGACCGTCGGTCATAATCGAAAGGATTGGTCCGAAAGACTCAATGATACATTATAGGCGTTTCGTACAGCTTACAAAACTACCATCGGAACCACCCCATTCAAGTTAGTGTATGGGAAAGCATGTCATCTTCCCATGGTGATGGAACACAAAGCATACTGGGCATTAAAAACCGCTAATCTTGACATGGCAGAAGCCGGGCAAAACAGGTTTGTTCAAATCAACGAGATCGAGGAACTACGCTGTCAAGCTTATGAAAACTCTAGACTCTACAAAGACAAATTGAAGAGGTTGCACGACTCTCGTCTAAAGGAACACAAACAATTCCAGGCAGGAGATCATGTCTTGCTTTATAATTCCCGCCTTCGGTTATTTCCTGGGAAATTAAAATAGTGATGGTCTGGACCATACACTACAAAGAAGTTTTCCCATACAGAGCAATTAAAGTTGAACATAACGACGGGAGAAGTTTTAAGGTCAACTGTCACCGTTTGAAACTCTATGTTCAAGAACAATCGGAAACAATCTCGGAGGTCATCAACCTCCACCCCAAGGGCAACTAACAAAGGGGAGGGTCTGGCCAAAGACCCACAATTAAACATTGGCATGTTATAAATATCTTTGATTTTAACTTTTCTTAAAATTTGAGTCTGGTAGGTGAAGCACGCCCCCGTTCTTGGGGAGGCACGCCCCTATGTCTAACCAAAAATGTTTGCAACGATCAGCACGGGCCGTGCCCCACTAGGTACGCCCTCATGCCTCACCATCTGATCTCTCTATAAATTCAAATGCTTTGTATTTGGTTCAATCACAACCAAAATGAAGGTACCTTCCAGAGAGAGTACGTTTGAATGGAACCCGGTGAGGAGGCCAAGGAACGAGACTCGTGAGCCATCAACCATGGAAGTAATCCTCAAGCTAAAAGAACACATCAAAGAATTGACTAACATGAACGTACTTGCTGAGATGCGCTTGCTGCAGCTTTGTGGGCAAGTGGAACAAATGTAGGAGGAGTTACTCTCACTCAACCATCAACTTGCATCTCTGCAACCGCACCTCCCAATACCCGATGCCCATTCTCCCGCATGAGATGTTCGGAGGATTTATGTAAACATCTAAGTGTAGGCAAGGTGTAGGATAGAGTCTCGTTTTTTTCCCGTGATGCTCTCGGCTTGTAATGTTAATTTTTAATCAATGGACCTTCCGTGTGTTATGATTTTCATCTACTTTAGTTTTGAATGATCCAAACAAATCTTGATAATAATAAAACGTGTTGGTGGAATTAAAATTAAAAATAAAAAGTTTTCAAACAGTGCATTGGAGCATGGGTCGTGCCCCACCAGACACGCCCCAGTGCCCGAGAGTTTCTGTAGCTTTTCTCTTTCTTATAAACCCCAATCTTTTATCCTAATTCCATTTTAACAATTTCAAACGAACCCTCTCTGTTCTTACCACCAAACATATCAAATCCACCATTCTCATCAAGATTTCACTCAATCCTTCCACCAAGGTATGTTTAGATCGTTCGGTTTTGTATATTTAGGGTTTTTATTTCAATTTTCAGGAGATTCTTGTCCTAAACCGGTTTTGACCCTTTTCTTGAGTCATTTCTCTTAAATCCATAGTTTGTAGGGTTTTAATTCTTAGTTTTAGTTTTTGTTTTACAACTTTCGGGTTTGATTTGGGTTTCTCACCCGGATTGACCCATTTATTTTATTTTTGTGTTCACTCTTGGTTAACGTTGTCGTTTGGCTAAAAGCTCCTTAACACCCAAAATAGAAAATCAAGGGTTTGCGTAGACGGACACGTGCACGGGTTCGAATCCCCGATTCTGCCCTCTTCAGTGCAGCACGGGCCGTGCCCCACCAGGCACGCCCCCGTGTTTGACTTCCATCAGACATGTTGAGCTCTTGTTTACAATTTCTAGCTCTGACAGTCAAGCACGGGCCGTGCCCCCACCAAGCACGCCCCCGTGCCCCACCTTCTGATCAGATTCGGTTTGATTTCATGTTGTTTAATTCGTTTAGACTGATTTGCTAATTAATATCTCAGGAACATGGCACATCCGTTCCTTATGTTCAATAACCAAAATGAGGCTTGGTGTCATGAAAGGTTGTGCACACTCCGTCGACGGGACGAAGAATCACATCTTCGAGTTTGCTATGACACCTTCGGGCAAAGGGGACGCTTTCTCAATGTTGTCACCCCTCCATGGCGACGTGTGTTTGAAAATGATCGTGATTCCATAAGAGAACTGACAATGGAATTTTTGGCAACTTTCAACTTCCAGCAAACCAATCTTGACTATTGGGACGAAAATGCTGTATCTTTTCGGTTAGGAGGAACTTGGCATAGCACCTCGATTGCACTATTTGGGATTGCTCTAGGAATCTACACTGAAGAAGAAATTTATGAACCCACATTTTCAACATCAAATCACAGCTTTCTAGACGAGGAACACATGCATCATCCCAATTATGGAAGTACTAGGACAACCTTCTGGAACGAAGTCGTTACTGGGGATACAATGCTAGCAAACCAAAAGCAGTAAACTCCAGGATCCTCTACTTCGTTACATTCACCGTTTGCTCAGTCACTCAGCCACCCAGCACGGTCAAAGCGAAGGGGTGGTCAATCTCAGGGACTTATATGTCCTCTACTGTTTAGTGAGGTGTGAGCCTTGCAACATTGCATACCTTTTCTTCCGCCTTTTCGCAACTAACTCCACAGCCGGGGTGAATACCCCAATGTTTGGCGGTGGCTGGATTGTGTAACTCTACAAGTACAATGATAAACCAACTCATGGCACCGAAGGGCCATGTCCAGGATTGTTAGATATATCTATATGTGCCAGCATGGGCATGATTACCTACTTGCCCGATGGGCGGACAAGTTTTCAGGATTCTAGAGGACAGATTTGGGATCCCAAGGACCTAGAGCGAGTTATCATGGACCTTGACATTCAGCACTCTCCCCATTATCAACATCACCATGACACTAGAACATCATCTTCCCACGCTAATGGATTTCCATCCATGATGGACCTCTATGAATCCATCCAGGCAGCCAGCACTTATGCCCGCTGTTCTTTCAAAATTTGTGAATCCACTTATGGGCGAGTCAAAAATTTATCTGAAATGGTTGATTTGATTGGGGAAGATGTCACCTACATGCGGAATAGGATGAACAGGAATTGGGGAGAGGAGAACCTCGACCCATGAGGGATAGTTGGTAAAGATCCCGTTGGTGCAGCATTTTTGTCACAGTGAAATCTGTGTTCTTCGGCTATGTTTTTATTTTATTTTGTGTGTTTAAGTACTATCCGGCATTGGTTGATCTGTGCCATTTTAAACTATCTACCTTTGTTTTTTTGTAGGATGTTAATTTTCTGAATTTTAAATTTAGTACTAATAATTTTGTGTGACCACAATGGATTCATGCTTTTCAGGCCGCTGTGAGTATCGATCACATGCTTTGGATACACCATCATTCAGGGGAGTTCTTCTGTCCCTTTACATCTTTTATGCTTTACAATTGTTTAGATACCATGTACATTGAGGACAATGTAAGCTTCAAGTGTAGGGAGGGGGGGGGTTTCACCATGTTTAGCTCTTGAACTTTGATCACCTAAGTCTTAAAAAGAACTCCATTTGGCATCAATACATTTCAAATTTTCTGTAAACTACAAGAAAGAAATGCATATTTCAAACATAAGTTTTTAAACAAACCATCGAGTAAAATGACACAAATCATTCCAAGGCATGGCAAGTTAAACTCAAATAATAGTGATGCATAGATTTTGCACTTTTACCCAAATCCATCCATTTCCGTGAGCATATTTTGAGCCATTACAACTTTCATTTGAAACAATTATGCTTTTGTTCTTTTCAGAATATTGAGAGTATCATATGATTTGTGCAAATTAGAACTTGTTTTGGGCATACGGGGCAAAACCACAAAGGAAATTATTGCATGAAAATGATTTAGGAATTAGGACACCGACCTAATTACCCGATCACTCATTTACAACCAAAAACACCTAGTTAGCCGCATCGAACCCATTTTCAGCCTACCCTCACCTTTGTTGCTAAGGAGTAGACTTAAAAAAAATGCAGTCTTTTGATTTCAATTTACTTTTATGTCTTCAATTTACAAAATCGGGACTTCCCCCAGAAATTCGAGAACATCTCTTTGTTCTAATGTTTGAATCAAGAAAAAGTTGGAGAAAAATGGAGCAAAATCCACCATTTTGTGAAACTTCAAAGAGTGCCATGAAAAGAAGAGCAAAAAGATATAAAAGGTGTCTCAAATGTGAAAATTGGTCTCATGATGGAAAATGTAGTAAAAACCAAACAACCTCCCAGCACGAGTATACAAAGTTGATCAGGTTGGGTGCTATTAGGTTCCAAGCTGAACGAACCCTTAGGAAGGATATCTATGTGTACCTCAAAGTCAAAGAGGAAGTAAGGTTTCTAAAGATGAGATTCGGTCTTGACAATATGACCTTAAAAGAGTCCTCGAGTTGGTAATACCCCTTAAAATCGAGCATTGTAGAGGGATTTCTAGTTTTAAGATTTACTTTACCCTTTCTTTTCGGTCAAATAAGCTAAAGTCAAGCCCTAAGTACCAAACCACCTTCCAAAAATCACCCTTAGCCAACCCACAACCCAAAATACCTTTTGATTCAAGCAAAAGTTTCCTATAAATTGGTGGAGTTTTGATCTCTTAACAAACATATAACTTAGCACTTCTCATATTGATAATGGAGTGTTCTATACATACATCATTAGAGGTATGATGACAAATATTTAGCCGAGTGTGTGTGAACATTGTGAGTAGTGCTAAAGTCTTGTTTGTCTATAACTTCATAAAACAAACCATTGCCTCAAGGATATCACTTCATAAGATCATTTTTACTTGATTGACACTTGTTTGCTTATGTTCCTTCTTTAAAGAAGGAAAATCATTTCTTGCTTAAAGTTTGTTCGAATTTGCTTTTGTAATTGCCATTTGGATTAAAATCTTCAAAGTATTGCTTGAGGACAAGCAAGGTACAAGTGTAGGGAGGTTTGATGTGCTCTAAATTATACATATATTTCGCATCATTTGTATCCCATTTATTGTCAATTTCTCTATACATTGATTGAACTTGTCGCTCATTTAGAAGGAACAATCAAGCAAATAATCGGTGATAAATGAAGAAATTAGACAACTCAGAGAATCAAGCACGGGCCGTGCCCCACCAGGCACGCCCCCGTGCCCCATCATGCAGAAAAGACAAGAAGATTTCTAGCCAAGCATGGGCCGTGCCCCACAAGGCACGCCCCTGTGGTCAACTTAGAAATGTACCAGTGTACTTTTGTCCCCGAACCAGGTGTAACACGGGGCCGTGCCCCATCAAGCACGCCCCCATGCCCAGTACATCTTCAGTACATTCGCGACAGAAAACAAAACGGTTACACTGTGCTCCCGGCACGGGGCCGTGCCTCACTAGGCATGGGATGTGCCTCCTTGCTCATATAGTATAAATA
The DNA here is from genome assembly GCA_023525975.1 of Smallanthus sonchifolius. NCBI lineage: Eukaryota > Viridiplantae > Streptophyta > Magnoliopsida > Asterales > Asteraceae > Smallanthus > Smallanthus sonchifolius. The sequence goes on from CM042033.1 coordinate 21,782,665, forward strand.
GAGCTCTTTGGCACATTTTTAGGAGAGAACATCTTGGAGAAAATTCCACTCACTCAAAGACTCGGGAACCAGGCTTGGGAGACCTTTTGGAGGGTTAGGAAGGTCCATTTCATCATCCAATTCCACCTAGAAGATCACTACACCACTCCACTTAGAAACTTTGGTTATATGTTTGATCCTATCATGACTTGCATGTATTTCATTTGTGTTGTTGTTGTTTGCAAGCTCACTTTGAGCTAAACATCTTTTCAATCATCTTAGTTTGATGAAGCTTAATTAATTATGTTGAACTTATGACTATGCCTAAAGTTTTATGTTAATGTAATGATAATCTTGTGTTAATCTCTTGATGGATTTGCATGTTTAAGTGTTTGTCAATCAACTAAAGGTTTATAAACGAGAAATTATATTGTGTTGGACAACCTATGAGACTACCATTTATTTATAACTTTATTATCTTTTGGTATAATGTTATAGCTAAGAATTAGGAATGAATCTTTGAAACCTTTGACATGAAATAAATATTAAAACATGCAGTCCCTTTAATCGTGTTTGGAAAAACTAAGAGAAATGTTATGATTCTTCTTTGACAATAGTTATGCTAGTTAAAGCATTGATGACTTAAGCTTAAAATTTACATGACTTTGACTTGGAAATTCATAAGTTAAGAAATTACACCATTTTATCTAATTAAACTAACATTAAGTGAGCAACATGTAATTTACTCATAGATGTCTTTCTTAATGATTATGGAATTGCAAACCTTGACAGGATTCTAATCTGACCGCTTCAAAGAACATTAACATAATCACAACCTTTAGCCATATAATTTGTTTTGACAAAATTAAATAAGTGGATTCTAAACTGAGATGATTGTCTCACAAAATCATTTATCATTTCTAATCAATTAAGTCTTTGCAAAATTAATCTGTCACTTTAGAAAAGAGTTTACAAAAAGAGATTGGAACAACAAATATTTTCCCTAATCAATCAAGAAAATTAAAGATTTGGGTCAAAACGTTAAACCGTGTCCATGGATTGATACTCAGTTCTTATCAATGCTATATTACCACCCGACAGGTACACTTGCATTCGTGTGTGTGGTTTAGGTTAAGTAAAAAACCAATTTTAAAACTGACATTTGTGTGAAAAATCTTTATTAAAAATATATATACTTCACGCACATCAATGAACATTATGAATTATTCCTTTAACACTTATTTGGCTATTTTTTAAAAAGTAAATGTTTGACACAATGTTTAAAAGAGACAATGTATTCACCTTATCAAAGTAGAAGAAATACTACTTGAGTGAGCCTTTTAAGCTTGAAAGTAAGTTCCTAGCTTCCTATCTCAGTTCTTTAAGCGTTTCTGACTTCTATGAGCGTTTTCTCTTAATTACGAGAGCTAAAGCGAGCGGGAATCGAATCGAGGACGTTGGAAGTCTTCTAGAAGGAGTTGAGAAGGAGTTTTAGAAATGGAATTTGGATTTGGGATGAGCAAAGTGGTTGAAATTGACCATCTATTTAAAGGCTGAATTTCGAACCCGTAGCCGGCCCACTACGTAGATGACGTCAGCCCTAAATGTCACAATCTGATTAGACTGTTCCTTAATTTGCGGCTAGCGGACCATTACCCAGGTGATGTGTTGTGTAGATATAGTAAATAAAATATATATAAATATATATTTATTTTAGATATGATTTCACGAGATCAGGTTTTAAATTTATAAAATGATAAATACTCAAACTTAAAACACACACAATAGGCAACTGTACCTATCGCAGCATAATACAGTTTAGGTAAGAACCAAGTATCGAACCAATGGACACGGTCGAGTTCCAATACTCAACTTTTGTTATCGTTTAGCCGGTTTAATTATTAAGTGAGTTTTATGTGCTTATGAAGCGGAAAAGTAAATGACAGAAAAATAAATGACGGTAAAGTAAATGACAGAAAAGTAAGAACGTGCGTGAAATGTGTAATAGAAATGTAACGAATAGAATAGTAAATAGCAATAAGGTAAATATCTTGGAAATGATCAGGTCATGAAGAGTATTGCTTTGGGCTTCGAATCCGCTTGGTACGTGATAATGTTAAGTTGACTAATCCAGTGATGTGACTACTATAAACTTGTGACCCGGGTCACCGCTAGAGCCTCGTCCTCATGACATTTTATTTTCAAATTAAAATCTTTAAAAAGTAGTAGTGCCTTCCGTTAAGGACAACAGTTACCCTCAACCCTTCAAATGGTCATCTCCGGGTTGGTTTAAGTCATCGAACGTAAAATGCTTTGTATTAGAGTTAAATAGGTGATTATATTTTGTTCACCAGGAGGCGGTGCAACAATGGGACCAAGTATAAAGACGTACCGTCCCCAACTTGAGTTCACCAATTCTTGGTCGCATAATAAGCTCGTATAAAGACGTATGACCTTAATAGTTTTGACCAAGCCTTGGCTTATCAATATCTGCTTTTATAAAGACGTACAAGTTTCAAAAGAAGTTTGATTAAAAAGGTTTTACGATCTTACACATTAAAATCAAGAACACTCACATACATAAAGACGGATTTAGACAATAATAAAAGCCCACTAAGTGGTGGTTTTAAGGACGAATGATTAAAGACATAAACACATCACTTGGATTATATGTTTAAACATTAACATGCACCAAACTTCATCTTCACCCTAGAAATACAAAGAAGTTAGCCACGAATGGCCATACTAACTAGCGTAATGCTGAGTTTCGTAGGCTCCCCTATTGCGGAACAAGGAGGAAGAGCCCCTCTACTCACTACTCTCTAATCTAACTACGAAATAAACTCTCTCTGGTGTGTTCTTGAGGTATGAATGGTTGTTGTAAGGAGTGTGGAATGAAAAACTCAAGCCATCTGTTTATAGGCCTCAAAATGAGCAGTGCTCGGACGTGCAAACACCTCGGGAATCAAACAGGGTACAAATGGCAGTGTATTGAGTCTTTGGAGAGCAAGTCTTGCATTGCACGACTGTGCAAAGGGATGCACGGTCGTGCATCCCTCCTCCTTCTTCATGTTTTGTCTTTTAGTTGTTGTTTGACTTGTTGTTGACCAATTTTGACTTCTTGGGGGTAAATGCTCGGGTTTGGTCCTTCGAAAGCTTGATTTCTTCATGTTTTAAGCTGGTTTTTGCTCTGTTTATCTTGGAACACCGAATAACCTACAATTGTGAAATATTAACAGTTTAAGTATCAATTGCAAGGCTTTTAATCAATTAGTACCATAATATGGGGATTATTAGGCATGCAAAACATGTATAGTTTAGGGCATATCATAATACTTCACACTTAAAATTTTCTTGTCCTTAAGCAAACTCATGCATGATCATACCCATAACTAAAAACTTTGCAGAAGGTAAGGGAGCTCCAAGTAGTTGGAAACTCAGGGATAACTCTTGAGTTGCTTATTCTATTTTGTGCTTTTCTATTATTGAATCCATGTCAAGCCTACTAGAACTTCAATTATGCATAAAGTTTCACTCCTCACAATGTTCACTCAACTCTAGGGTTATATATGTATGGATAATGTAGGTTAAATGGAACACTAAAGTTCGACTCGAATTATGCAATGGTCATAAGCTTGTATGCAAATCAAGTATCCACCAACTAACTAAGTAGTATGAATGAATCAAGAGGACTTTAAAAGGGTTGTAATGTGGCTAAAATAAAAATAAAGGGTGAAAATGAAAATGTTTTTGGATTTTAGGGATTTAAAGGGTTTGAAGGGCTGCAGCTAATGTGAAACACACAGCTACGGCTTCATGGCTTAAAATGAAAAAAACTAGCGGGTCCCTATACAGTACTCAAATCATGAGGGTATAGCTAATCTAAGGGCTCGTTTATGGTCAGATTTCCAAGACCAAGATCTCTTATCATTCTCAACTCTTTCCTCACTGCGTAGTACACATTACTTGCTCTCCGTAAGGATCTTTCGGCATGTAGCCTAACAGCTCCTACTTTGATCAGATGCATATACTCATGCTTCGAATGAGTTTGATTCTTGCTACACTTTCCATCGTGGCTCCAGTTGCCACACTTCACACATTTGTCGTATCTTTTGGCACTTCTTTTGACGACACTTTTTGACAAGCTGCAGAATGGTGGCAGTTGTTCTTGCTTGCGCCACCGTTTTCTTACATCACTAGTTGCTTTGAAAACTTTCTCTCGGAGTTCGGGCGTAATTCGGGCTTTGCGAAATGAATACAAGAAAGGAAATTGAAATCAAAAGAATGCATATCCAGCTCTTTAGGGTCTAACCGGTAAAAGACCAACTTCTCTCTTTCTTTTTCTTTTCTTCTTTTTCTATTTATTTTCTTTTGTTTTTGTATCAAGACAAATTCTTCAATAACTCTTTTTACTCAATTTACTTGAAATAATATTTTCATAAATTCCTTTTAGATAGTTCGGCTGTTTCTTCCTAATACATCCACCTTTTGTATATTCCAATTCTTTGAGTAAAATAGATTCTTTCTAAAGTTGCCTTAATGGTAATAACTTAAAATAATGACACGAGATAATTTTCCCATTTTGAAGACATTCAGCCAATAACCGGTGTTTACGAAAAGCTGGTTAGGTAATAATTGTGGGTAGTAGAAAAGAAAAGGCTAAGGCTCAAAGAGCTATCTAGGCGGGTTATATTTTTGGGATTTTTGGGTTTAAGGATAATATATATAAGGGTAATAACGTCCTAGGTGCTTCAATCACTTTCATAATTCTACTAGTTCATGTTCATGATATGTATAAGTCACACAAGTTCTAATTATGCATAAAATCCGATCTAAAAACACTCAATATACCAAACGAAGGAGCATGCGAAAAATAATAATAGTAATGCTCATGAAAAGGCTCAGATTATTCTCACATGGAAACGGATGGGATAGGGTATAGTGATTTGTTATGCATAATATCCATTTGTTTCTACTTGCCATGTATTCGTTTTATTTAATTAGGTGCGAATTAAAAGAGATTTAGATTTTTAGGTTTAAAATTTTTGAAAAATTTCTAGGTTTTTCAAAAGGTAGGTTTTTGTAAGGTTTTAGTCAAATGGGTAGAAAATCACGAGTTAAAATTTTACTGCTTTAATGTTACAAGTAGTCCTGAATCCCTAATTCCCCACCCCACACTTCAAACTGTGCATTACCCTTAATGTACAAATGCATGGAATGGAATGCTATGTAGGAATTTAAATGTATGAAGTTTTAAGGGAAAAGAAACTGGTACTCCCCGGTCAATTCGGTATATAACCTAAGGCCAAAACTTATTGCTGTTGTCAACACTTTGCTTTCAGCAGCAACCAACTCTGCTGCTGCTCAAGCAAAACCATCACCAGCAACAAAATCTACTGCTGATAAGCTAAAGTCCTTAGTAGCAACAAAATCGGCTGCTGATAAGCCAAAGTCATCAGCAGCAAAATCTGCTGCTGATAAAGCAAATTCATCAGCAGCCAAAGCAACATCAGCTGCTGACAAAGCAACATCAGCTACTGACAAAGCAAAGAGAACTGGAAAACCATCTCTTCAGCAATGGAAAGCCAAGATCCCAGCTTCTATCCCTTCAAGAATCATCATTTGCTTTGTTAAATAAATGCATGCTGAATCTGATATTCCAAGAACCCTTATCTTCAAGGATGCAAGCTCTTGGATTCCTCCCACTAACTAGATCTCTCTCATGTACAGGGGCAGCCAAGCCACAAGAATAACACCTGGGTGGTTGACAGTGGTTGTTCCAGGCACATGACAGGCAACAGATCTATCCTCTCCAACTTCAGACACTTCAATGGATGATATGTTGCCTTTGGGAGTGACTCAAAAGGAGGATCTATTACTGGACAAGGGACTGTGTCAAATGAAAGAATGAGTATTGATAAGGTAAATTATGTCAAAGAATTGGACTTCAATCTCATGAGTGTTTCCCAAGTATGTTATCAAAAGCATTGGATGCTCTTCACAGACAAAGAATGCTTTGTGCTATCTCTTGGCTTATCCAAACCTCCTCCAGAGAAGATTTTATTAACTGCTCAGAGAAAAGAAAATATTTATGTGCTCGACATGAATGAGGTCACTCCGTCTGGCAGCGTATCATGTTTTCTGTCAAAAGCCTCGGTTGATGAATCAGCTCTCTAGCACAGGAGACTAAGCCACGTTAACATCAAAACCATCAACAAATTGGTGAAGGACAATCTTGTCAGAGGGCTTCCTGATAAAGAATTCCAGCTAGAAGATCACTGCATTACTTGTCAGAAGGGGAAGCAACACAAGAGTTCTCATAAGCCCAAGACTTTGAATACAAATGATACTCCACTACAGCTGTTGCATATGGATCTATTTGGTCCTACAAATATTATGTCAATGGGTAAGAAGTCATACTGTCTGGTGATAACTGATGACTACACCAGATTCTCATGGGTATACTTCTTGAGAACTAAAGATGAAACTACTGAAATTCTCAAATCCTACATCCTTAGGGTAGAGAATCAAAGAAATCAGAAGGTGAAGATAATAAGGTGTGATCAAGGCACAGAGTTCAAGAACCACACTTTGAAATGCTTCTGTGAGAGCAAGGGAATCGAAAGGCAATACAGTGCTCCAAGAACTCCTCAACAAAATGGAGTTGCTGAAAGAAGAAACAGAACTCTAATTGAGTTAGCAAGATCTATGTTGGCTGACTCAAAACTGCCTCTCACATTTTGGGCAGAAGCAGTAAGCACGACCTGCTATGTGCAAAATAGAGTTCTCATAGTCAAAACTCTCAACAAGACACCTTATGAACTATGGTTCCAAAGAGTTCCATACATTGGATTTCTAAAACCTTTTGGATGTCCATGCACAATTCTAATCACACATGGGGTTCTTCCTAAGTTTGGTGCCAAATCTGATGAAGGATATTTTGTGGGCTATTCCCAAGGCCTACAGAGTATTCAACTCAAGAACAAGATTTGTGAAAGAATCAGCCAATGTGGAATGCAGAGAACACATTGTCTGTGAACAGGGAAAAGGCCCAAACTGGCTTTTTGACATTGAATCCTTCACCCAAATATTTGAGCCTCTCATCTTCTCAAATATGGAGTCTTCCTCTTCTCAAGCACCTGATGCTACCTCCTCTGACTACAGACTGGATTTTCCAAAATCTTCTATCAGTCTGAGAAGACCATCCATTGATCCTCCATCTGTTATGGAAGCCATTGAAGCAAGTGCAGCCAGAACCACACTCTATAACGTCACCAGCAGCAGCTTGTCTGAAAATGAAAACTTGAATGAAGACTCTTCGGTAAATGTTGTAGATGCTCCAAATACCATTGCTGATAATACTGATGTAGCTGTTGATCTTGAAGTCTCTTCAACCATGAATGAAGAAATTCCTTATCAAAATCAAAGCAATCTTGAGCAAGGGATACAGCTGGCGGTGGTACCAGCACAAAGGGTCAACAAGAAACATCCTTTGGAAAATATTATTGGCCATGTTCACCAAGGAGTTCTAACAAGAAGCAAATCTCATGAGGCCAATATATGTTTGTTTTCATGTTTACTATCTCAGGCAGGACCAAAGAAGATAGATGAAGCTCTGCAACACAGCAGTTGGATTGAGGCAATAGAGGAAGAGTTGCTGCAATTCAAGAGACATGATGTCTGGAAGCTTGTTGATCTTCCACCTCGTCAATCTACCATTGACACAAGATGGGTATTCAGGAACAAGCAAGATGAGAGAGGCATTGTAGTTAAGAATAAAGCCAGACTTGTAGATCAAGGCTACATTCAGGAAGGGGGAATTGACTATGATGAAGTCTTTGCTCCTGTTGCCAGACTAGAGGCCATCAGAATCTTCCTGGCATATGTTGCATCCAAGAATTTCATGGTCTATCAAATGGATGTCAAGAGTGCCTTTCTATATGGGAAGATTGGTGAAGAAGTATATGTCAAACAACCTCCAGGCTTTGTAGATCCTACACATCCTAACCATTTGTTCAATCTAGATGAAGGGGGAGAAATCTTACTGGTTCAAATCTACGTAGATGGTATCATCTTTGGATCAACAAGGAAGAAGCTGTGTAAAGACTTCGAGATCCTGATGCACTCAAAGTTTGAAAATGAGCTCAATGGGTGAGCTAAATTTCTTTCTGGGTCTTCAAGTCAAACAAGTCCCAAATGGAATCTTCATCAGCCAATCCAAATATGTCAAGAGAATTCTGGAAAGATTCATGATGGCTAACTGCTCTGCTGCAAGAACCCCTATGCAAGTGCATCATTAGCTGACTCCAGACAAAGATGGTCAAGACACTGATCAACACCAGTACCGTGCAATGATAGGGTCTCTCATGTATCTCACTGCCTCAAGGCCATATATCATGTTTGCAATATGTCTCTGTGCAAGATTTCAAGCAGCTCCAAAGATTTCACATCTTTAAGGCGTCAAGAGAATTTTTAGATACCTAAATGGAGCCCCAAGACTTGGGCTATGGTACTCTAAAAATGATAAGTTTAATATGTATGCATACACCACAGTGATTATGGGGGATGCAACTTGGACAAAAATTTCACTTCAGGGGGATGTCAGTTTCTGGGAGGAAGACTGATTTCATGGCAGTGCAAGAAGCAAACATGTGTTTCAACTTCTACAGCAGAAGCAGAATACATTGCAGCTTCAAGTTGTTGTGCACAAGTCATCTGGATACAAAATCGAATGCTGGATTATGGGATGACTTTCATGGCAACTCCCATTCACATTGACAACATGAGTGCTATATCAATCACAAACAATCCAGTGCAGCACTCTAAAACAAAGCACATTGACATCGGGTATCACTTCATAAGAGATCAAGCTGAGAAAAAGAGAATTATTTTAACCAAAGTTCATACCAATGAGCAATATGCTGATTTGTTTACAAAACCGTTTGATGAAGCTAGATTTAGATATTTAGTTGAATCTATCGGTATGATGAACTTTGATTAAAATATGTCTCTAAAAATTTGTCTTTGTAAATATGTTTGTCTTTTGTTATAAATAAAAGTTACAAGCCAGCAGCATTTTTTTTGCTGCTGACAGGTTTAATAATCAGCAGCAAAGATTTTGCCACTGACCGCTTTAAGTTATCAGCAGTAACTAGTTTCCTGCGGATAGCTTTAAGGCAGTCAGCAGCAACTCCCTTTGTCACACCCCAACCGACGGCGGAAACGTCGGGGCGGGACATGTAGACTGTTCATGAGCACAAGGTTGACTAAATTGAAATATATTAATCATTCAAATTCATTGCAAATGTTCAAGACAAAACAAAATCAAACCAAGTTCATAAAATGAAATACATAATCCTTTATTAAAATTAACTAGGTCCAAAACTTATGTGTAGCAAGTCTTGATCAAAATCACACATTAGCACCTAAAACATGAATAAAATAAGGTCAACTAAAAAGTTGGTGAACATACACATGTTTAATCATAAATAGTGTATAGATTTAAATGATCAAATCCTTACATAACATGATAAAATAAGGCATTTATGGGGAGAAACTATTGTGTAACTAAAGTACAATCAAACCTTTGTAACTAGCATGCAAATTGTGTTGTCGGTAACAATCACCCCAATCTGGGTGGGTTTGTCAGACTCAATAGATCTATCATTGTTAACCGTCGGCTTGAATAGTTAATGATTGCACATAAATTGCACACAAACAGTTAACACACCTAGCACTCAAACATAAAGCTCAAATTTTGCATACATGAATGTAAAGAGGATTTGTGTTTGTGTAGTTCATGTAAATGTAAAAAATTGTGTGTATAGAGTTCATGTTTCACCCCAAAAAGTGTAAAAGAGTAAAAGGGGCTATGTGATACTCAACTGATCAAAGATGTTGCTAGCACAAGTGTCTAGGTAGCAAAGTGTTCCTTGTAACTTATAACGTTAACCTAGAGTGTAATATATATGAATCTAGATTAATAACATGTATAATAGTCTAAAGCCAAGTGTATGGTTGCAATGGAAGTGTGTACAAAGGGTTTGTGTTGTATTATGTAACGGAATGTGTAGGTGATTGTGGTTTATACTTGAATGAGTGTTTTATAAAATGAAATGTTGAAATGAATGGTTTTAAAATAAATAATTTAGGGTTTGGGTTGGAATAACTAAATAAATCAAATATTTGATATTTATTTATTTAGCTAGAAAATAGAGTGGGAATTATATTTATTATGCTTCCACCGAACCAACACTTGGCTAATCTCTTTATTGCACAAACGCTTCACCTTTCTATCCAAGATTGCCACCGGTTCCTCAATATAATTCAACTTCTCATCCAATTCAATATCATTCAATGGAAAAAAAGTAGACTCATCCGCTAAACATTTTCGTAAGTGAGACACATGAAACGTGTTGTGAAGTCTACTTAGTTCCTCCGGTAGCTCCAAACGATAGGCTACCGCACCCACCCTTACTGTCACCTTAAATGGTCCAATGAAACGTGGACTTAAATTCCCCCGTTTCCTAAACCGTATCACCCTTTTCCAAGGAGAGACTTTAAAAAGCACGAAGACTCCCACTTGAAACTCAATCACCTGCTTCCTATTATCCGCATAGGATTTTTGGCGATCTTGCGCCGCCTTCAAGCGAGCCTTTATTTGGTCAATGCAACTATTCGTTTCCTTGACCACCTTTTTGCTACCAAGTTCCCGTTGACCAATCTAACCCCAACACACGGGTGTTCAACATTTCCTCCCATAAAACGCCTCAAAAGGCGGCATACCAATACTAGAATGGTAGCTACTGTTGTAAGCAAATTCCGCCAACGGTAAATGGTCGTCCCAATTACCCCTAAAATCCAAAGCACATGCTCGTAACATATCCTCAAGCGTTTGAATCGTTCGCTCGCTTTGACCATCCGTTTGTGGATGATAAGCGGTGCTAAGATTCAATCTAGTCCCCATATCCTCATGGAATTTCTTCCAAAAACAAGAAGTAAACCTCGTATCACGATCCGATACAATCGACACCGGCACACCATGACATGACACAATTTCCTTCACATAGATTTCTGCCAATCTATCTGATGAATATGTTTCCTTTATAGGAAGGAAATGTGCACTCTTTGTCAACCAATCCACTACTACCCATATCGCATCATACCCCTTTCGAGTCTTTGGTAGTTTAGTGATCAAATCCATGGTTATGTTCTCCCATTTCCAAAGCGGTATTTCAAGCGGTTGAAGGTTGCCACCAAAAATGACACCTCAAGTCATAAAACATCTTTGTGGTCCCCGGATGGATAGAATACTTGGATTTATACGCCTCATCTAAAATAGTTGTCAAAACACTTAACAACCTAGGAATCCAAATTCTATCAAGGCATGTCTTTAAACCCGTGCTATTTTCCCCATGCTTGTCAACATAAGCAACCATCCGTTCCTTCTTCAAATCCCCACCAAGTGCTAACACTTGAGAAGAGATGACGAAATTGTCATCTTGAATGACTTCACCGTAAAAGGTGCGTGACTCGTCTTTCGACTAAGGGCGTCCGCCACCACATTAGCTTTACCCGGATGATAAAGTATCTCACAATCATAGTCCTTGACCAATTTAAGCCACCGCCTTTGCCTCATGTTGAGGTCTTTTTGGTCAAATAAATACTTGAGACTTTTGTGATCTGTTTAGATCGTACACTTAGCCCCATATAAATAATGCCTCCAAATTTTAAGTGCGAAAACCACAGCCGCAAGCTCTAAATCGTGAGTAGGGTAATTCACTTCGTGAGTCTTCAATTGCCTAGATGCGTAAGCAATCACTTTCCCCCTTTGCATCAAAACACACCCCAACCCCGAATGCTAGGCATGATAATACACCACAAAATCTTCAGTCCCGTACGGAAGGGATAAAACAGACGCCTTAGTTAATTTTTCTTTGAAGAGTTGAAAGGAAATTTCTTGCTCGGAACCCCATATAAACTTAGTCTCTTTTCACGTCAACTTCGTCATTGGCAAAGCAATCCGAGAGAAGTTTCCAATAAACCGCCGATAATATCCCGCCAACCCCAAGAAACTTCTAATCTCCGAAGGCATCTTCTGTGATGTCCAATCTTTTACCACCACTATCTTGGATGGGTCAACAGTAATCCCTTTCTCATTAATCACATGACCCATGAATTGGATTTTGCGCACCAAAATGCGCACTTAGAAAATTTTGCATAAAGCTTTTCCCTTTGGAGAACTTCAAGAATCTCACGCAAATGACAAGCATGATCACCTTCGCTCCTTGAAAAAATGAGAAGATCGTCAATAAACACAATGACTGAACAGTTGAGGAACGGTCTACACACCCGGTTCATAAGATCCATGAAAACCGTGGGCACGTTGGTTAAACCGCAAGGCATAACCGTAAACTCATAGTGACCGTATCAAGTGCGAAAATATGTCTTATGAAAATCATCTTCTTTCACTTTCAATTGATGGTACCCGGACTTCAAATCGATTTTAGAGAACCATGACGCCCCTTGCAATTGATCGAAGAGGTCGTCAATCTGAGGTAACAGGTACAGATTCTTCACTTTCAACATATTCAGCTCCCGATAATCCATACACATCCTCATGCTCACATCCTTCTTTTTAACGAAGAGAACGGGTGCACCCCAAGGCGAGACGCTTGGGCGTATGAAACCTTTAACTAGTAGTTCTTGTAATTGCTCCATTAGCTCCTTCATCTCCGGCGATGCCAACCGATAAGGTGCTTTGGCTACAGGCTTAGCACCCGGTATCAAATCAATTCCAAACTCCACTTCCCTCTCCGGAGGAACCCATGGTAATTCATCTGGAAACACATCCTTAAACTGATTCACAACCGGAACATCACGAATATCTTTCACCTTCTCAATCACATCCGCAAGACAAGCCATGTACGCCTTGCATCCACACGCCATGTACATTGTTGCCTTAACATAAGAACACAATCTTACCTTACCTTTCTTATCACCTTCTACGTAAATGGACTCACCCGATGGGGAGTTGAGTTGTACCGCCTTAGGTCCACATAGAATGTTCGCCTTGTTCTTAGATAACCAATCCATTCCCATAATTACATTAAAATCCCCCATGGTCATGGGAATTAAATCTATAAGGAACGTTTCACCCCCCGCCCTTAACTTGCAATTTCTTTAAATATCAAATACTAGAAACCTCTTATCATTTGCTGCCTCGATTTCTAAGGGTTCTTCTAACTTGCTACTTAGAAAAGAAGAATGCTTAACAAATTTCAAGGACCCAAATGAACGACTAGTCCCCCGAATCAAATAGAACTAGTGCAGGTAAAGAATTAATCTTGAATGTACCTAACACCATCTCCGGGTTATTCTTCGCCTCTTCCGCAGTGATATGGGAAGCTCTACCCTTAGGGTTTGGCGTCTCAACCTTCCTTTCACTTCCACCTTTTTGCTTCAACTCGGGACAATCAGCCCTATTATGTCCGGGCTTGTAACAATTGTAGCATATACGAATTTGGCTTGAACATTGATTAGCCATATGCCCCGACTTCCCACATTTATTAAAATTCGAAGTCCCCTTCCTACATTCCCCGAAATGTTCTTTCCCATAAACCTTGCACCCTCGTGGAGAGAACTTGTTAAAAGGCTACTTACTAGGGCTCTCGCCTTTTATCTTTTTTTACCACTTATTCCACAATTTCCCGTTTTCTCTTCTCACCTCTAGCCTCTTGCCTCCTTAACTCCACCTCTCTTTCCCGACACCTATTTATCAAATTCAAAAGTGTGGTAAAGGAGGATGGAGATATGCTATCTCTGAACTCCACTGTCAGCATAGCATAGAACCTGTCAATCTTTACCTTCTCAGTCGACACCACGTCCGGACAAAACTTGGTGCGATCAAAGAAAGCCCCAGCCAATTCATCTATCGACTCATTCTTTTGCCTCATGAGGAGGAACTCCTGAATCATCCTGTCCACTACGGCCTGAGGGAAATGATATTTTAGAAAAGCCGTCTTAAACTCCTCCCAAGTCATGGAGGTCACACCCAATTCACCCCTCTCCTTTCGGAGATTCAATAACCATTCCTTTGCCCTTCCCGTCAGTAGAGGCACACTAAACATAACCCTGTCCTCGGGTTTGCTCTTTGTCGTCTCAAAATTCGATTCCATATCCACCACCCGCCTGTGGCTAAGGAACGGGTCCACCTACCCATCATACTCTTTCGGCTTAATCACCATAAACTCCTTTAGGGTACAACCATGTGGTTCCCTCTCCTTCTCTTTCATAACCTCCTCAAGAGTGAGCTTAATAGCCCCTCTCATTTCTTCCATCAACAAGGATGTGGCTTGCTCGAATGCCTTGGCCACTTCTTCCTTAATCAACTCTTGGATTATTGGATCCAACGGTTCATTGTTCGCTTCTTCTGCAATCTCTTAACTGAGAATTAGAACAAAACACCTTAACATCCTTACACTTTCAATACCTTAGGTATCCATCACACCTACACTCTTATATGTATTAAGTATATATATATATATATATCTACCTTTATACATACATACATATATATAGTCACCTTCACCTAAACCTCGTAAATGTTCATTGTCATATGGTTATCATAAAGACCCTTGCACATCTCGTCTTATTGATCATATTGGCCAGACATGTTTAATAACACGTTATGCTCAACTGTAATTACCATATTCATATAACAGATCACAAAAACAAATTTCGGCACACATAACACATTGGCATTCATTCATACATATACATATACACCATATATATATATGTCCACTTTATTAAATCATTACTAACCTTTCATTTCCATAAGCTCCGAGTCTTAGTCAAGTCCTTCATGAATTTTCGTATAATTTTCCCCCATATCAAGAGCATCCGGTTTGAGTTTGGTACCACCCGCACCAAATCCCTCAAACCATTGCTATGATACCAAGTTGTAACACCCTACTTTTAAAACACCGGTTAAAATAAACATTTAAACACGCGGAATCATTTCCCAAGAATTTTTATTTATTTATTTATTTTTTATTTTTTACTTCCTCGCGTACCGCGAGAGCCCAGGGTCACTCCTTTCGCGTACCGCGAGGGAGCTTCATAAATCCAAACCCGAAAAACAGGCCCCTCGTGTACCGCGAGGCGTCGAATTTCCAGTGAGTTTCCTGGAGTTATGTAGATTTCATACTTAGCCATTTTTCCAACTTTTCCATTTCACTTGACACATAAATTTCCAACACTCAAGTGTTGACCCAAAACATACTTACCAGGTTCTAAAAACTTCAACTACATAGTTCAATTATCAATTTACACAACAACTTATGGATTTTCATTTAAATCCCAAAAATCACCAAAACACATACGAGAATCCTCCTTTCGCCATTGGACTTGACTTTGACCTACAACGGAGCTTTTCCTACATAACATCACATGAAACAACCATTAGTAGTGAGATAAAACATGGCAAACTGTTGGAACCTAATAGTCAATAGAAATCAATTAGATTTTAGAAGTATTAACTTCAGAGTTTTCGGTCGAAAAATGTTTTAGGTCGAAAATATTTTTCAATCAAGAAGATTTCGATCGAAAACTCTCTAGTATAAATAGTTGTGTCTTGTGTATTTCAAGTAACTTCTCATTTTGTACTGTGAATTTTACAATTTAATAAAAAGAATCTGTGTGTTTCTGATGTTAATACTTGATTACATTACCTGATTAACGAAGATAATCATCATGAAATATGCATTTGGTTTGATCGATAGTATCGAGATTGCCCATCTTTGATTTGTTCATTTTGGTGTGGATTTGATTTCTGAATTGTTTCCGCCAATTCAGAGAGTGATTGAAGACTTTATCCTTGAATATCAGCAGATATGAGGGAATCACAAGTGGTATCAGTGCTGTTGGTTAATAGCTCTTGGTATTCAAGAAGATTTTAAGTCGAATCTGATAAAATTGAATTAATTTGGGTGCCATTGTTGCTGATTTGAAGCTAGTTTTGATGGAGATGAAGTTTGCATCAAGTTTGAAGACTTGATTCTTTACTCGGATCATCATAGAAAGTTTTTAGTCAATTCAAGTGTTCTTCTGTTTAATTGTCCGAAAAGTTTGTTTGAAGTAGCCGAAAAATCTGTTTGAAGAAATCGAAAAGGATTTCGTTCGAAACGTATTGTCCGAAATTTCATCTGTTCGAAATATTCTGACTTTTCGATCGAAAAGTATTGTACTAAGTTTTCGACAGAAAAGTTATAAGTTGGAAATTTTTCTGATATAGACCAAGTTTCAAATTACAAGTAAAGAATGGCTGGAAAGGTATACGATACTGAGAGGGTTATTGGGAAATCACCACCGATGCTGAAATCAATATCATAATTTTGAAATTGTAAGATAATGATGAAGGCTTATTTCAAGTTTACTGAACACACACTTTGGGAATCAATTGTAAAAGGTCCTCACATTCCTAAGACTGCAAATGCTGATGGGTTAGTCCCGATTGCTGATCCTGATCTTTATTAAGAGGAAGACAAGAAGTTAATCGAAAGGGATAATAGAGCATTGGGTTCTATTATTCTAGCACTTCCGACTGAGTTGTATTTGAATTTTGAGCAACATGAAACTGCTCAGGGTCCGTGGAACGCTTTGTACTTAAGATTTGAAGGTAATGCAGCTCTTCAGGAAAGCAGAACCGATCTTCTATTGAAGCAATATAACATGTTTAGTTATAAAAAGAATGAGACTCTCAGTGAGCAGGTGACTAGGTTTATAACCATGATCAACATGTTGTGAAAAATGGGAGTAAAATTTGAAGAGTATGAACTAGGAAAGAAGTTGTTAGACTCACTACCAGATTGCTGGAGCACACCTTGTATGCTAATCAAGAACACAACTCCAGATCTGAAGAGTAAAACACTTGATGATATTATCTGTTTACTCGAGTCTTATGAATTAGATGCAAAGAAGAGAGAACTGAACAACAAAGATAAACAAAATAACTCAAGTTCAACAAATGCAGCATTATTTTCTGGAAGTAGTGAAGGAAATAGTGGAACAAAACCTGAGAAAAACAAAGGTTGTTGTAAACACTACTCTGGTGAGAAAGTCAAGTCATCTGGACAAATCCCAGAAGATCAGATTGCTTTGTTTGGAGCTTTTATGAGCAGCTATGATGTACTGGTGATAGGAAAGTTACAACATGCCATGCATGATGTAGAAGATCTTATTCAGATCAATCCTGGTGACTTGGAATATATGGACTTGCAATGGCAGATGGCCATGATAGCTGTAAGTGCTAAAAAGTATTTGCAGAAAGTTGGGAAGAATAAATTACAGTTTGGTAAAAAGGTTGGTTTTGACAAAGCTAAACTCAGGTGCTACAACTATCAACAGCTTGGTATCTTCACTCGTGAGTGTACCAAGGACAAGAAAAAGAAGGTTGAGGGAAGCGGGGTTAAGCTGGTGGAAATGATTGATGAATCTGATAAGTCAAAGAAGGCTCCAACTGCACTCATGTTCAAACAGCTGAGTAATTATGAATGGGAGGATGATATCGAGGATGCTGAGGAAGAAATGGATGAAGCCTTGATGGCTGAAATTGAAGATTCAATGAAACCAGCTGATATTGCCAGTGACTGTGTGCTCAAAACCGATTCTAAAGAAAGGACAAAGCTATTGTTTCTGATGAAACTTCATCTGAGAATGAGGTAAATTCTGAAAATAAATTTGATATATGTTCCTCATTGTGTGTAGATCGAATGCAAAACTATCATGCTGCAAACACGTTTCTGATTGCTGAAAATGATAAACTAAAAAGAGTAAACAAAGAATTGAAACAAAATGAAGTAAATTTTACTAGAAAAATTAAAGCATTATTGAAAGATAATGTAACATTTAAAGAATATTTGGATAAAAAGGACGTTTTAATCAAAGATCTTTCAGAAAAACTTATCAAATCTGAAACTGATATAATAAAAGAAAGGGTAATTGTTTCAAACTAGAAGATGCAACAAAATGTCTTTAATGAATGTGTGAGCAAACAGAGAACTGTTTATATCAAAGACGGGTTGGGTTACAACAAGGTTCCACATCCCGAGAATTTTATACCTTTTCCTGAACCGCATGAATCGAATGAGTTGATGAATGTCAGAATTCTAACTCATGATATGTATATTAGTGCAGATATAAACTCAGGGTGTGTGGATGATGAAAATGAAACTGATGGAGTGAAAAGTTTTTCAACTTTCAATAAACAGTGCACTAGGGAGTTTATTAGGGACTGTAAAAGTATCTAGATGATGACGGTAACCTAGATAAATTTGTTTCAATTTCTAGTTTAAATGCTGATGCAAAAAATATTAATGCTTCTGATTCCGATTATGATACTTCTTATGTTTCGGCATGTTCTACTAACAGTTGTGTTGAGTTTGATTGTGTGTCTGAAGTGTCATCAACATCTACTTTCTTTGATAAAGTGGTGCATACAGCTAGAGATTATGTCCCACTTAATAAACTCTCTAGTCTAGTTGGTGATGTGGTCTTAAATGAGTTTGGAAATCCTCTGATTCAAGAGTATGATTTGTCAAGTGAGAGACCAAAGAAAAATAATGTCATAGCACCAGAGAATCATATTCTTACCAGTGAGATAGAGAACAATAAAGTTGTCAAAGTTAAAGTGAGTGTACGAACAAATGTTCAAAGAAAGTCTTGGCGTGTCAAAGGCAAAACCATTGTTGTCAAAGACAAGTTCATTGATGTCAAAGATAAGTCTATTCAAATCAAAGAACAATTAAGAAACAAAAGTTGTGGCCTGAAGAGTGAAGTAGGCGAGTGTTCAAATTCAAAGTCAAAGTCAAAGCCTAAGTGATACAATTGCTTTGTGTGTGGTCAGCTTGTTCATTTTGCGAGAAATTACAAACACAACTCTAGTGAGTCAAGGTTCACAAAGAA
This sequence comes from Smallanthus sonchifolius, assembly GCA_023525975.1. Lineage (NCBI taxonomy): Eukaryota > Viridiplantae > Streptophyta > Magnoliopsida > Asterales > Asteraceae > Smallanthus > Smallanthus sonchifolius. Next base: position 21,801,610 of record CM042033.1, read on the forward strand.
CAAAGCGAAAGTTAAGAGTGTGACAATCTGACTTTTCATATTAACTCCGTTAAAATTCCCGTTAAATATTTTGTTAAAAACTTAACCCCGTTAACTAAATCCTGTTAAATCTTAACTTATTTAACAAAATCTAACCCCAGGGTCTAATCCTATCAACATCTAAATTCAAACAGCAAGGACCAAACCTGTAATTAACCTAAACCCTATCTGTTGACTAAGCAAAGTCAAAATTCGGTTTGTTTTGTCCGTAGTTGACTTTTGGAAGTCAAAATCGCAAACCTCAATTCAAATTCAAGCTTCACGATCGTTTCTTGCCGAAATCTGTAACCGATATGCACGTTGTAGCCATTACCGATCATCATTAGGGCATTAAACATCGACATTAATTTGAATTAATCTCAATAATGGGTAATAAACCCGTAACCGTCGAGTTCATCACTAATTATCACCGATTCACACAAATTCGTGAATAATTCCTCAATCATCTACCCTACACACCTTTATACGAGTCCCAGAAGAGCCTTTGCACATGTAGATTCAACCAAAATCGAAGCAGTTGTTGCCGGGGTACGAGTCTCGAAGGTCGCGACTGAGTTTAATCGATCTCCTTCAATCCGATATCAATTCTGGTAATTGGTCTCACCCTTAGCTTCGTTTCAATCCCTAAATCAGAAGCCCTATGATTAATTGGGCTTACAATATCGAATTTGTCGTGAACCAATTTCTAGGGTTCATACAAATCCAGTTTGGTCGAACCTTAACTTAAACACAGTATCAATTCAAATAAGTCACATGAATAGCTTCGCAAGCAGTCACTCACTGAAAGCCCTATCGAAACCAGGACTTATATCATCGATTTCGTTAAGAACATGATCTAGGGTTCATCGTGATGTGGATTTAATCGAACCCTAATCTACACACGGTTTCAATCAAATTAAATTGTTTGTGTAGTTTCGCCATCCATCATTCATCAAAAGCCCCATCAATCCAACCCCAAACATTATATGTTTAGTCAATTGGATTCTTGATCAAACCTAGGGTTTTCGGTTTCTAAAAACAGAAATTAAACGACTTAAAACACAATGCTTTTGCAATTAAACTTGCTTGTAGACTCGTAATCTATTTCTTAACAAAACCCCCAAACCCCTGTTGCAAATCGTGGCCGAATTTAGTGGATCTAGGGGAGGTTTAGAATCTCGGCTCACATGGGGAAGAACACAAGAGACTGTAGTGTTAAAACCATAGGGGACATGTCTTGTACGAGATACCCTAGCGGGCGGAGTTGGTTAAGGCTTAGTGCATGCACGCAGGAGACCCGGGTTCGAAACCGGTCTCCTGCAATTATTAATTTTAGGACTTTTTAATGATTTTCATTTTATAAAAACTATTTCCTATATTATATTAAAAATATATTAATGTGTTTTAGTCCCGTAAACCCCCGTAGACTCGGGTTTGATTTTATAACTTATAATTACTAATAGTTCCACTTTTAAAATAATATATTTATATTATTTTCAAATCCCGACTTAGTATAAAATGATATGTTTATATTATTTTTAACTCGTGACTCCTAGTATTAAATAATATATATTTTTATTTTATTTTGTATTGTTTTATAATCTCGTGTGACGTTTGGAACTAAATAATAATATAATTAGTTATATTATTTACTCACGTTTATTACTTCGATAAAAAAAATATATTTATTATTTTTGCCACAATGATTATTAGTAATCATACGAACCTAAATATAATATATTAAATTATATTATTTTTCTAACTTTTGAAAAAGACTTTAACGTACGAATGTATTTATTTATTTATTATTCATTATTAACGTACGACACGTAATGCTTTTCCCTTAATGATTACACTAAAAAATTTATATAATTCCGTAGACATGCTCGTCTAGTCTTAAATCCTTAGAAAGCGTTAAGATGTTCTAACTTCCGTGTCGTCGTCACATATCCCAACTTGTCCCTAATTTATGTGTTTATAATTTTAGGGCATACGTGATCCGTTTCAGGCTAACACTTTTGGTTTCAATCTCATACTTGTGTGATACGACCTACTACGTAATGCATGTGAGTTTTCACGACTCCTTTTTACTGTTTTAACTTGGGGGAGAAAACATGATTCAACTATTTTGAGATTTTTGTAATTCATATGTTATCAATGTTAAAGCTAAGCGTAACACGCTATCACTGAAAGTCCTCAACACACATCAAACCGTTAATATGGATCTTAGCGAGGTAATATTTAGTAGTACCACTGGGTTTGACAAATCCCACCCGCGTTAGTCGCGCTAACTCGATTGGAGATCGAATGGGTGAAATGTTAGCCTACTCACATCGCCGGGGTTAATAGAACTGGCAGGAGGTAAATAAACAAATAGTTAGCTTCGGTTGCAAGCGCTTAAGTTAAACATGAACATAGGTTAGCTACCTATAGATACATATTGAAAGATCAATAATCTGGTAAACGTTTATTTATATATTGAAACCTATGAACTCACCAACCTCGTGTTGACTTCTTTTCTTGCATGTTTTCTCAGGTCGCTAAGATAAGGCAAAGGTGCACGTATAGGATATGCCTAGGATTCTCCTTTTGATTTATGTTTTATTAAACTGTTTGGACTATTTTGAATTGTGTTTGGTTTGGACTTTTGGACTTTTTGGGCGCGTGTGTTTTGCGCGTTTACTTTCTTTATGCTTCCGCATTAAACTCTGATTGTTATGATATTTTCATTTGAGTCCCATGTACAGTCGTTCAATGTAACTAATGATTGAGATCCTGGATTGTCACTTCCCAAACGGTAAAACTCCGTTACATGAATTTGGGGGTGTGACAGATTGGTATCAGAGCCATTGGTTATAGAGAACTAGGATTGCATACTAGACTACAACCTCACACATTAGTTACATATCATGAGCGTTACATGTCATAAACCTTGGATGTTTGGCACTTATATATATTATATTACAGGGTCATGTCGTCAACTCCACCACCATCACCAAAGGCACCTACCGTATCGTCCCCGGAGCCCAAAAGGCGCCGGACTAGTTCTAGTGACAACTCGGTGGAACATGGTGAACCTAGTAATGCACGAGAAAGGAACACGACACTTAATTGGAGTGCATATCCGAAGATGATCCAAAGGTGGATCGAGATGGGAAATGTTCCATCGTCATATTTTGGTTCCACTTCCTCATCCGCTACTTTACTTAGCTTGCCATCCACCATGGAACAAGCTTTTACAGCTTTTGTGTTTATCATAACTAAGGAGTTAAAGGAGATGAAGGATTCCACTGACGAGATACCGGGCATTCTAGAGCGAAAACCACAAGTGAAAGAAAACAAGGTAGGAATTGAGCTTTTGACTGCCGCGCTAGCAGTGACGGACCAAGTCCATAACCATTTGGTGAATCGGGTTACACATTTGGAGATGAGGGTGGACACCTCGGACTAGGATGTAGGAGGGATTCTGGAGAGGGTGACTCATCTGGAATCCTAACTTCAAGTAGCAGATCATGCTGCTGAATGACTTCAGGAGAGAGTGACTCACTTAGAAGCCCAACTACAAGCAGCCCCTATTTCTGGAGGACATCCCACTTTCGGACGACGAGGAGGAACCTTTCAAGGAGGAGCCTTTCGAGGACGAGCCCTTAGAGGGGGAGCCACTCGAGGAGGAACCGGTGGAGATCGACGATGCATAATCATACGTTTCTTCTGATGACGAGGATGTTTGATGATCTTTCTATTCTATCTTTCCTTTTAATTCATGTTTCGCTTATGTTATTACTCTTTTCAAACCTAGATGGGTAAGGTTGTTCCCATTCAATAAAAGCATGAGAAGTTTAATGTTTGAGTTATTTATTTTGTAGCCTTACAATTTATTTAATTTTCAAAATGTTAGATGTTGTATTTCTTTACTTGTACATAAATAATGTTTAATATGCGATATATTTCTCATTGTTTTGTATTTGTGAATGTGAATAATCATGTCGGGAAGAGGACGTGGAGGTCATGCTGGTGGCCGAGGTACCATCAACATGACAGCAGCTGAGCTGGTGGCACTAATCAACGATAGTGTGGCAGAGGCTCTCGCAGCACAGAACGCTGCAGGTAAATACTCTAGCTATTGACCAATGAGGTCAATCCATCTCTTAAAGCGCCTTTCCTAAGCTCTATAATCCCAGCCCCATATTATGCTTCTAAATCCAGGTCAACAAAATCAGCAACCAGCATGCACCTTCAAAACATTTATGGACTATAAGCACCACACTTTTAGTGGAGCCGAAGGAGCCGTCGGACTACTCTGGTGGTTCGAAAAAGTAGAATCGGTGATGGCCATGTGCAACTGCCCAGTGGCCAATCTGGTCAAGTTCACCGCTGGAACTTTGGAGGGCCTGGCTCTCACATGGTGGAACGCTCACGTCCAGATGTTAGGTCTGGTCATGGCAAATGAACTCCCGTGGGAGGAGTTTAAGACAATGATGAAGGAGGAGTACTGTCCTCGCGATGAAATTCAGAAATTAGAAGGAGAGTTCTGGAAGCTGAAAATGGAAGGTTTTGAAATCGAGCTGTATACCACTCGCTCCCATGAGCTTGCTACCATGTGCCCACATATGGTGACTCCAAACTACAAGAGGATCGAGCTGTATATTAGAGGTCTAGTGCCTCAAATTCAAAGTAAGGTTACTTCATCCAACCCTACTACCATCCAGCAAACGATTAGACTAGCCCATAAACTAACCGATCAGGCGGTGACTCAAGGGACTTTACCCCCAAGAGGTTCGGTCTCTAAATCCACCGACAATCATAAGCGCAAGTTTGATCACAACTCAAACTATCACTCCAGCTCCAAAGGACCCCAGCCAACCAACCTCAGCAACAGCAGCAGCAGTGTAGGTTTGAGCCTACTAAGAACTTCAACCAGACGACTTCTCCAAGTCAAAATCATGGTGGTTACGCGGGGAAGTCTCCCAAGTGTAACAAGTGCAACTTTCATCACTTCGGGGTTTGCATCCGTTGTCAGCGGTGTGGCAAAATAGGTCATGCTGGCAAAGATTGTTGGGGTGAGTTGCAAGCCAAGCAGCCTTTTCAACAGCCTGGGTCTACTAAAGGTTGTTTCGAGTGTGGGAAAGAGGGACATTTTTGGAAGAATTGTCCTCAATTAAAGAAGGGAGGTAATGGAAACCACAACCCTAATCAGAATAACAACAATGGGGGCAACAACGGCAATAACGGAGGAAATGGTGCGAAGGGACGAGCCTTCATGTTAGGATATGGAGAAGCTCGTTATGATCATAATGTGGTCACCGGTAAGTTTCTCTTAAATAATTACTTTGCTCCTGTCCTTTTTGACACTGGTGCTGATAGGAGTTTTATATCTAAGACACTTAGAGATATGATAAAAGGAACTCCAACTCTGTTAGAAGCTAAGTATGTAATAGAGATAGCCTATGGTCAAATGATTGAAGCAACCCACATTCTTACGGGTTGTAAGCTTGAACTAGCTAGTCATAAACTTGATATCGACCTTATGCCGGTCACGCTTGGTAGTTTTGATGTAATTGTCGGCATAGATTGGTTATCTAAAAACCAAGCCGAAATCATCTGTCATGAGAAAATTGTTCACATTCCTCTCCCGAGTGGAGAAACCCTTTCCATTCAGGGCGAAAAGGTTGGTGTAGTCATGGGCATCATATCCTTTATGAAAGCACATAAATGCCTTCGAAAAGGTCATACTGCTATTTTGGCCCTCGTTCCTGAGCAGCCATCAGAAGAAAAGAAGATTGATGATATTCCGATCGTTTGTGAATTTTTGGAAGTATTTCCCAAGGATTTGCCTTGTCTGCCACCACACCGTCAAGTTGAATTTCAAATCGATCTAGCACCCGGAGCGGCACCGATCGCTCGGGCACCTTACAGACTGGCACCTAGTGAATTGCAAGAGCTATCTACTCAGTTACAGGAATTTTTGGATAAAGGTTTCATTCGACCTAGCTTATCGCCCTGGGGAGCTCCAGTCCTGTTTGTCAAGAAGAAGGACGGGACTTTCCATATGTGTATCGACTACCGTGAACTGAATAAAGTGACGATCAAGAACCGTTATCCTCTGCCTCGCATAGATGATCTCTTTGATCTACTCCAAGGATCAAGTTTCTATTCCAAGATAGATCTTAGGTCCGATTATCATCAATTGAGAGTCCGAGATGAAGATATCTCTAAGACTGCTTTCACGACAAGGTACGGCCACTACGAGTTTATGGTCATGCCTTTCGGATTAACCAACGCACCTACGGTAATCATGGACCTCATGAACTGTGTGTGTAAACCATACCTTGATCAGTTTGTCATCGTTTTCATCGACGACATTCTTATTTATTCCAAGAACAAGGAGGAACATGAGGAACATCTACGTTTAATCCTGGAATTACTTAAAAAGGAGCAGCTATATGCTAAGTTTTCCAAGTGTGAATTCTGGATTCGAGATGTTCAATTCTTAGGACATGTGGTTAACGAGAAGGGAATACATGTCGATCCATCAAAGATTGAAGCCATCAAGAATTGGTCAGCACCGACGACTCCGACGGAGGTGCGACAATTTCTAGGTTTGGCTAGATATTGCCGTCGATTCATCGAGGGATTCTCTAATATTGCACAACCTCTCACTGCTTTAACTCAAAAGGGTAAAGCCTATAACTGGGGCGATAACCAAGAGTCAGCATTCCAACATCTTAAGCAGAAACTTTGAAGTGCACCTATCCTAGCTCTTCCGGAGGGTACGGATGATTTTGTGGTGTATTGTGATGTATCCATTCAGGGTCTGGGTTGTGTTCTAATGCAACGAGAAAAGGTGATTGCATATGCTTCGCGTCAACTGAAGATTCACGAGAAAAACTACACTACTCATGATCTAGAGTTGGGAGCCGTAGTTTTCGCACTTAAGATATGGAGACACTACTTGTACGGTACCAAGTGCACTATCTATACCGATCATAAGAGTCTTCTGCATATCTTCGAACAAAAAGAGCTGAACATGAGACAGCGTCATTGGGTCGAGCTCTTGAATGATTATGACTGTGCGATCCGGTATCATCCGGGTAAGGCTAATGTTGTAGCTGATGCCCTAAGTAGAAAGAAAACCAAGCCCAAATGAGTTCGAGCATTACAGCTTACCATTCACCCTGGATTACCTGACAAAATCTGTAATGCTCAACTTGAAGCTCTGAACGAGGAAAACCTATCGCTAGAAGGTACACGCGGTATGGAGGCACAACTCGAGGTCAAATCGAACGGTATTCGCTACTTCGCTGAGCGAATATGGGTTCTAATATTCGGAAATTTAAAGGAACTGGTCATGGATGAAGCTCATAAATCTCGTTACTCTATTCATCCAGGTTCTGACAAGATGTATCATGACCTAAAGGAGCTGTACTGGTGGCCAAAGATGAAGGCCGATATAGCCACCTATGTGAGCAAGTGCCTGACTTGCGCGAAGGTCAAAGTTGAATATCAAAAGCCTTCTGGTCTTCTCCAGCAACCAGAGATTCCCATGTGGAAATGGGAGCAGATATCCATGGACTTTATCACAAAAATTGCCACGAACTCCTACCGGATGTGATACCATTTGGGTAATCGTTGACCATTTAACAAAGTCCGCTCACTTCTTAGCAATCAAGGAAACCGACAAAATGGATAAGCTTACTCGTATTTACTTAAAAGAAGTAGTCTCTCGGCACGGGGTGCTAATCTGTATCATTTAGGATTGTGATGCACGATTCACCTCTCGTTTCTTGCAATCGTTACATAAAGCTTTAGGCACGCGTCTAGATATGAGCACAGCATACCATCCTCAAACTGATGGGCAGACGGAGCGTACAATTCAAACTCTAGAGGATATGCTACGTGCTTGTGTGATTGACTTCGGTAACACCTGGGAGTCTCACCTACCGTTGTTGAGTTCTCCTACAACAACAGTTATCACACTAGCATCAAGGAAGCTCCATTAGAAGCATTATATGGACGAAAATGTCTTTCTCCTATTTGTTGGGGTGAGGTTGGGGATAGTCAACTTACAGGTCCTGAACTCGTACTTGAAACTTCTTAGAAAATCATTCAAGTTAGAAATCGTATGGCAGCAGCTCGTGATCATCAAAAGAGCTATGCCGATAAACGTCGTAAATCGTTAGAATTTCAAGTAGGGGATATGGTCTTGTTAAAAGTCTCACCTTGGAAGGGTGTCATTCGTTTTGGGAAACAAGGCAAGTTAAACCCTCGTTATGTTGGACCATTCACGATAGTGAAGAGAATTGGTCCAGTAGCGTATCAACTAGACCTACCTGAAGGGCTTAGTGGTGTACACAATGTCTTTCACGTCTCAAACTTGAAGAAATGTCTGGTAGACGAGTCACTCGCGGTTCCTCTTGAGGAACTACACATTGATGAACAATAACGTTTCATGGAAGAACCAGTCGAAATCATGTATAGGGAGGTCAAAACGTTAAAACGCAGTAGAATTCCGATTGTTAGAGTCCGTTGGAACTCGAAACGCGGACCGGAATTCACTTGGGAGCATGAGGATCTGATGATGCGCAAATATCCTAATCTATTCAAGAACTCCGCGTTAAATTCTTAAGGTACTATTTTAATTTTCGGAACGAAAATACTTTCAAATAGGGGATGATGTGACAACTCAGAAATTTTTTTTCTTTTTTTTTTTACTTTAATCTTCGAGATGAAAATTCTTTCAACTAGGGGATGACGTGACAATCCGACATTTCATATTAACTCCGTTAACAATCCCGTTAAATATTTTATTAAAAACTTAACCCCGTTAAATATTTTATTAAAAAAATAACCTCATTAACTAAATCCAGTTAAATCTTAACTTATTTAACAAAATCTAACCACAGGGAAACCTGTAATTAACCTAAACCCTATCTGTTGACTAAGCGAAGTCAAAATTCGGTTTGTTTTGTCCGTAGTTGACTTTTGAAAGTCAAAATCACAAATCTCAATTCAAATTCAAGCTTCACGATCGTTTCTTGCCGAAATCGGTAACCGATATGAACGTTGTAGCCATTATCGATCATCATTAGGGCATTAAACATCGACATTAATTTTAATTAATCTCAATAATGGGTAATAAACCCGTAACCGTCGAGTTCATCACTAATTATCACCGATTCACACAAATTCGTGAATCATTCCTCAATCATCTACCCTGCGCACCTTGGATGAGTCCCAGAAGAGCCTTTGCACAAGTAGATTTAACCAAAATCGAAGGAGTTGTTACCGTGGTACGAGTCTCGAATGTCACGACTGAGTTTAATCGATCTCCTTCAATCCGATATCAATTCTGTTAATTGGTCTCACCCTTAGCTTCGTTTCAATCCCTAAATCAGACGCCCAACGATTAATTGGGCTTACAATATCGAATTTGTCGTTAACCGATTTCTAGGGTTCATGCAAATCCATTTTGGTCGAACCCTAACTTAAACACAGTATCAATTCAATTAAGTCACATGAATAGCTTCGCAAGCAGTCACTCACTGAAAGCCCTATCGAAACCAGGACTTATATCATCGATTTCGTTAAGAACAAGATCTAGGGTTCATCGCGATCTGGATTTAATCGAACCCTAATCTACACACGGTGTCAATCAAATTAAATTGTTTGTGTAGTTTCGTCATCCATCATTCATCAAAAGCCCCATCAATCCAACCCCAAACATTATACGATTTAGTGAATTGGATTCTTGATCAAACCTAGGGTTTTCGGTTTCTAAAAATAGAAATTAAAGGACTTAAAACACAATGCTTTTGCATTTAAACTTGCTGGTAGACTCGTAATCCATTTTTTAACAAAACCCCCAAACCCCTATTGCAAATCGTGGTCGAATTCAGTGGATCCAGGGGAGGTTTTGAATCTCGGCTCACATGGGGAAGAACACAAGAGGTTGTAGTGTTAAAACCAAAGGGGACGGGTCTTGTACGCGATACCCTAGCGAGCGGAGTTGGTTAAGGCTTAGTGCATGCACGCTGGAGACCCGGGTTCAAAACCGGTCTCCTGCAATTATTTTTGTTTGGACTTTTTAATGAATTTCATTTTATAAAAACTATTTCCTTGATTATATTAGTAATATATTAATATGTTTTAGTCCTGTAAACCCCCATAGACTCGGGTTTGATTTTATAACTTATAATTACTAATAGTTCCACTTTTAAAATAATATATTTATATTATTTTCAAACCCAGACTTAGTTTAAAATGATATGTTTATATTATTTTTAACACGTGACTCATAGTATTAAATAATATACATTTTTATATTATTTTGTATCGTTTTATAACCTCGTGTGACGTTTGGAACTAAATAATAATATAATTAGTTATATTATTTACTCGCGTTTATTACTTCGATAAAAAAAATATATTTATTATTTTTGTCACAGTGATTATTAGTAATCATACGAACCTAAAAATAATATATTAACTTATATTATTTTCTTAACTTTTATAAACGACTTTAAGGTACGAATGTATTTATTTATTATTCATTATTAACGTACGACACGTAACGCTTTTCCCTTAATTATTACCCTAAGAAATTTATATAATTCTGTAGACACGTTCGTCTAGTCTTAAATCCTTAGAAAGCGTTAAGATGTTCTAACTTCCGTGTCGTCGTCACATATCCCAACTTGTCCCTAATTTATGTGTTTATAATTTTAGGGCATACGTGATCCGTTTCAGGCTAACACTTGTGGTTTCAATCTCATACTTGTGTGATACTACCTACTACGCAACGCAGGTGAGTTTTCACGGCCCCTTTTTACTGTTTTAACTTGGGGGAGAAAACATGATTCAACTATTTTGAGATTTTTGTAATTCATATGTTATCAATGTTAAAGCTAAGCGTAACACGCTATCACTGAAAGTCCTCAACACACATCGAACCGTTAATAGGGATCTTAGCGAGGTAATGTTTAGTAGTACTACTGGGTTTGACAAACCCCACCCGCGTTAGTCGCACTAACTCGATTGGAGATCGAACGGGTGAAATGTTAGCCTACTCACATCGCCGGGTTTGATACAACTGGCAGGTGGCAAATAAACAAACAGTCAGCTTCGGTTGCGAGCGCTTAAGTTAAACATAAACATAGGTTAGCTACCTATAGATACATATTGAATGATCAATAATCTGGTAAACATTTATTTAAATATTGAAACCTGTGAACTCACCAACCTCGTGTTGACATCTTTTCTTTCATGTTTTCTCAGGTCGCTAAGATAAGGCACAGGTGCACGTATAGGACATGCATGAGATTCTCCTTTTGATTTATGTTTTATTAAACTGTTTGGACTATTTTGAATTGTGTATGGTTTGGACTTTTGAACTTTTTGGGCGCGGGTGTTTTGCGTGTTTACTTTCTTTACGCTTCCACATTAAACTCTGATTGTTATGATATTTTCATTTGAGTCCCATGTAGAGTCGTTCAATGTAACTAATGACTGAGATCCTGGTTTGTCACTTCTCAAACGGTAAAACTCCGTTAGATGAATTTGGGGGTGTGACAAAGAGCAATGTTATTCGGCATTTCAAGCGAGCATCTGAGAATGACAGTGTGTTAGAGTCCGGAGTGATACAAAGATACAGTCATGATTACTTGCTTTCTAGAAATTGTCATGCTTTATAATCTAATGTTTGCCATGGGTATGTGCTACCAAAGTTTGAGGATAAACGTGTCCCAAAAGGTTCACAATATGTGAAGAAATTTAACCAACCAATCTATTTTTCAAAAAGAAATTACTATGAAATATGCGAAAAATGTTGGTTATGTTTGGAAAGATGTTAAGACTGTAAAAAGGTAAAAGTCAGCCCGGGTCAAAGATGATCTGGGTACCTGTTTATCATTAATTTTGTCTTGAATGTGCCGAGTTTAACCGAGATGACTATTAATTATGCTTGGCATGTTGATAGCGGTTGCTCAAGGCACATGACTGGACAAAGAAAAATTCTGGAAAATTTTTGAACTTTTGATGGAGGTTTTGTTGCATTTGCTGGAGATAAAAAATGGAGGAAAAATAACTGGTCAAGGAACAGTGTCGAATGAACTCATAACATTAGAAAAAGTAAATTTTGTGTCTCAATTGGAATTCAATTTACTAAGTGTTTCTCCAGTTTGTGATAAAGACATACCAGTTCATTTTACTGCAAATGAATGCTTGTTCTTAAAGCCTGGATTGGTTATTCCAGAAGAAATGATTCTGATGCGTGTTCCAAGGAAATTCAACACATATGTGGTTGAAATGAATGATCATACTACACGAGTAAATGTTTCATGTTTATTATCAGAGGCAATTGGTTCAGAATCTTATTTATGGCATCGAAGAATGGGTCATGTGAATTTAAAGAACATGAATAACTTGGTAAATAAAGATTTGGTGCGAGGATTGCCAAAGAAAGAGTTCATAATTGAAGAAAATTGCATGTCATGTGCAAAGGGAAAACAGCACAAGAAGTCCCATCCAAGGAAAACCATAACAACTTTTACTAAACCTTTATCTCTTGTTCGTATGGATTTGTTTGGTCCAGTTCGAGTTAAAAGTATTACGAAAAAGTCATATTTTCTTGTTATCACAGATGATTTTTCAAGATTTTCATGGGTGTTTTTCCTTACAACAAAGGATGAAACACCTGAAACAATTATTGATTTTTTCAAACGAATAGAAAACATCTGTGATAGCAAAGTTTCAATCATTCGAAGTGACAATGGAACAGAATTTAAAAATAAACTGATAAGTTCGTTTTGTGTAGAAAACTGAATAACACATCAGTATAGTGCTGCAAGAACATCACAACAGAATGGAGTAGCTGAAAGGAAGAACAGAACTTTAATAGATGCTGCTCGAACAATGCTTGTCGATTCCAAGTTGCCCATTATCTTCTGTGCTGAAGAAGTAAACACTTCATGTTATGTTTTAAACGGAGTTCTTATGGTGAAGCAACTTACAAAGACTTTGTATGAACTATTCTATAAACGAAAGCCATATATCAAGTTCTTCAGCATTTGGTTGTTCTTGTACATTGTCGAATACACAAGATTCATTGCCAAAATTTACAGCTGTCGGTGATGAATGCTATTTTTTAGGTTATTCTTCATATTAGAAAGCTTATAGAGTGTACAACAAAAGAACCAAAATTGTTCAAGAATTGTTTTATGTGGAGTGGCAAGAACTAAATACTCCTACAGATCAAAATGGACCTGACTGGTCTTTGATGCTGAAGTAATCTTCAAAACTTTTGATCTACAACTTCAAATGGATTCTAATGAAGCAAGTACTTCGGGTACTGTAACTGAGTCTTCTACAAGTAGTGATCTATTTGTTGGAAAGTTTTTTGTTAGACCACTGAATTTGATGTTTCAAAATGAGATGTTTGAGAATGTTACTACATCAACTCAAACACAACAAGATCTTGTTGATAACTCTGTCACTAATGTTGATTCTGAAGTACAAACCAGCAGTTAATGAAGTTCAGTTGGATCCTATAAATGATCAGACTGAGGATGTAATTCAGACAAGTTCTTCTAGTGTTGAAGATTCAAATGATCAATTACCAGAGTTGAATGATACAAACATGCCAGAATCTATGGAAGTTGAGCATATTCAAAATCATCAAATCCATTCTGCTCATCCAGTTGAGAATATTATTGTATCTCTTGAAGATGGAGTAAAGACAAGAAGTCAAACTGGAAATATAAATGTTTGTTTATACTCCTGTTTCTTATCTCAAGAGGAACCAAAGAATGTTACTGTTGCTTTACAAGATCCAAGTTAGATTGAAGCTATGCAAGAAGAATTGCTTCAGTTTAAGAAGTTAAACGTGTGGCATCTTGTGGACTTACCTGAGGGAAAATATCCAGTTGGAACGAAGTGGGTCTTCAGAAACAAAAAGGATGATCGTGGGATTGTAGTTCGGAACAAAGCTCGTTTGGTTGTACAAGTTTTTTATCAAGAGGAAGGACTAGATTATGATGATGTCTTTGCTCCTGGTGCACGAATTTGGTTGAACAAAGCTCATTTAGTTGTACAAGGTTTTTAACAAATCTTTTTGGCTTATGCATCGTACAAGAAATTTACTGTATATCAAATGGATGTAAAAAAAACTTTTTTGTATGGGGTGGTAAAGGAAGAAGTTTACCTGAATCAACCACCAGGTTTTGAAGATCCAGCTCATCCATTTCAAGTGTATAAGCTTGATAAAGCACTGTACGGGTTACATCAAGCGCCTCGTGCGTGGTATAAAACCTTGTCAATACATCTTACATCAAATGGCTTCGTTCATGGAACAATTGACAAGACCTTATTCCTGAAAAAAAAATATGATGCTGATTTGTTAATTGTACAAGTTTATGTCGATGATATTATCTATGGATCAACAAATGAAGCTCTTTACAAAGAATTTGAACAAGTTATGAAATTAAAGTTTGAAGTGAGCTTGATGGAAAAAATGCAGTTCTTTCTAGGGTTACAAGTTGAGCAGTCTGAATCAGGAATTCTTATTCATTAGGCCAAATATGTGAAAGATATTCTTACAAAATTCAAAACGACTGATTGCAAATCAGCTTCAACACCAATTGCTCCTCATGAACCATTAACTGTCGATGTGTCTGGAGTTGAAGTAAATCAAAAGATGTACAGGTCAATGATTGGCTCATTAATGTATTTGACTACAAGTAGACCAGATATCATGTTTGCTTTTTGCTCTTGTGCCAGATATCAGGCAGCTCCAAAAGAATCTCATGAATCAGCTGTTAAACGAATTTTTCGATATCTTAAGGGTCGAGTAAATTTAGGTTTATGGTATCCTTCTGATTCTGAATTTAATTTCTTTGCTTACACTGACAACGATTATGGAGGTTGTAATTTGGACAGGAAGTCAACTTCAGGTGGATGTTAATTTTTGGGGGAGAGACTGGTGTCTTGGCAGTCTAAGAAACAAACTAATGTATCCACATCAACTGCTGAAGCTGAGTATATTGCTGCCTCGAGCTGTTGTTCATAAGTTATCTGGATTCAACATCAAATGCTAGATTTTGGAGTAAATTTCCTAGAACTTCGATTTATTGTGACAACGAGGCAGTGCTCGGAATAGTAAAAAATCCCATTCAGCATTCCAAAACAAAGCACATTGCGATCAGGTTACATTTCATTCGTGACTGTTTTGAGAATGGGCTGATTAAAGTGGTCCATGTCGATACCCTAGAGCAAAAAGCCGATATTTTTAAAAAAGCTTTTTCAACGGATCGGTTTAACTCTTTGGTTGAGATGTTGGGGATGATTTCATTTTAAAAATAAAAAAATAAAAAATAATAATAAATAAAAAGGGGTTTTTTAGAATAATAAATAGTCCATTTTTGAGCTGAAAGACCTTAGAAATCCGTTCCTCACAAAGATTTTATTTTAAGTGTTAAAGTTGTGTTGTGTACGCTTTATATGTGTGTTAGCTTAATGAATGTTTGTTCTCATAAGTGATATAAATAGTCAATAAAGTCACATCACAATTTTAGGGGGAGAATAAAAGAAAAAGAAAATGTGTGTGCCTGAATGACGTATATATAGGAAATGATAGTACAAGTGTGTGCTGAGCTTATGCATGAATTGGATATGATGGTGACATCGATTACAAATTTTTATATGCTGGTACGCTCTACATATGTAAATTAGGCGATATTTGTGTGATTAACTAAATCGCAATCTTAGTGTTATCCTCATTGAATATCGGTTCTTTCATTCTTCGAATGCTAAGTAAATCCATACATACCATGAGACCATGATCTTGATGGGTTTTTAGCACAATTTGTTTACTCTATTGACTATACCCGTCAAATATACGATTTAGAGTTAAACATTCAGCTGATGGTTCTGGTGGAAATCTCGGATGGAAATTAGAAAGTCAGTCGGTCTCGCCCTTTGAATCATTCGTGATTTCAATTGACATATCCAATACCCTATGGATATCCGCATACCCGAATCTCATATGAATCAAACTGATTCAGTGTGCGTTCCATCAGAAACCAATATATATGAATCAAAAGGATTCACATCAAATCCTTCTGGATTATTTTCCTGTGCTAAAAACGCTACCCTCATGCCGGTGATTGGATTATGCTTTGGTGAAACTTTGTGTTGCGTATTGGCTTAATCCATCTCGATGTTTGGATAAACTTTGTATTGATAAATCTTTCCTTAAATGTCACACAGTATCTGCTGAAATATGATGTTTGAGTTTAAGCTGAAAATTATACTGGCAATCAAGTTGAACTGTTTAGATCCTGATTTGATATGTAGTGTAGTTAAGACAATATACATTTATGATCCTATGTCATTTCAGTTCATCAAAAAAAAATTAAAGGTTGAAATAAAATTGTTGAAATATGATAAGAAAAAGTGAAAAAGAAAATAATAAAAGTAAATAAAAAAAATTATGAATTTCATTAATTGTTTAACTGTTTTCTGTGATTGAAAAAGAATAATAAGTCATTTTTGATATATTAAAAAAAAGATTTTTTTGGATTCTTACCTGGTTATGATTGTGATTGTTAAAATTATTAAAAAAATAAAATTGGAACAGGTATTAATGATGTTAAAATGGACTTAAATAAAAAACTTAAATAAAAAAAAAAGAAAAAGATTGGTTTGAAAATTTTCAAAATTTATCATGTTTGGAGTTTTCGGTCGAAATCTCTTGACCGAAAATATATCATCTGAAACAGTTTTCAATCGAAAAGTCATGACTGAAGTTTTCGGTTAAATATTTGAAAAGTCTATATTCAAATTTTTTGATTGAAAAGATTTTTCCCACTCGTATTTTCTCGAGACCGTATTGTTTCAAAGTTTATCGTGTTTTACAAGTGTTGAAGTTTCGTACGAAAAAGTGGTCGACCGTGACGTCATCTAGATTATCAGTGTTTTTTGATCATCTAGGTATGTTCTCGTGATTCATAGAGGTTGATAGGTTAGATCCAAAGCCTTAGTTTACGGTTGAATATTTGAATATTTGAATTGCCCGAAATCTTAGATGAATGGATCGAAAAGTAATTTGAATAAATCGAAAAGTGTTTTCGATCGAAAAGTGTTTTCGATCGAAAAGTGTTTTCGATATAAAAGTATAATTGATTTATTATTGAAAGTTTTCGATTGAAAAGAAGTGGTTTTTGGTTCATTAGTTTTTGATCGAAAAATGTTGTATATATAATGAGGTTTTTGATCGAAATGTCAAAAGTTAAAAGATTTTTTCAGAAATTATCTAACTTGTTGTTTCTTGTTATAGAAATGAACAGATTAAAATTTGAGCCTAAGCACGACATCTGTGCCTGTTTAACGAGTACAAAGAAAGCACGGGGTTATGAAGAAATTGTGCGATTTCTAACCAAGTCAAGAATTAACACTGCAATATCTACACAAGTTTGTGTATTTGAAAAACACGTTAGAGAGTTTTGGGACAACGTGGAGTATAAGAATGTGAATAAAGAAATTAGGATTGAAAGCTCGGTGGGAGGAAACAAGATTAAAGTAACTGAGCAAGTGATTAGAGAGGTGATGAACTTCAGAGACGCAACTGATTTTCCCTACAAAATCAATTACATTGCAATCTCAGGGATAATTCTGCGTATGGGATATGAAGGAACGTTTCTAAGAAGACAGGTGACCAAAACTATGTTTGCAAAACAATGGAGATACCTTGTCCATGTATTAATTCATTGCATGAGTCCCAGAACATCTGCTTTTGATCAAATAGGTGAAGTATTCAGCAGAGCGTTAGTGTGTCTGGCAACTCATAGAAGATTCAATTTTTCAAGAATGATATTCGAGGCAATGATTAGTAACTTTGTGGGACCAAGGCAAAACTAAAAGTTTCTAATGTACCCAAGATTTGTACAAATGATTATTAATACACTGCTGTCGAATCTAGAAAACGATGGTGTTGAACTGCCTTTGGATTCAATGAAAGAAGTAATCTTCAGCAGCATGAATAATGTGAGGAAGACAAGCAAATTTAGTGGTACTGTGACACCACTATTTCCTAATATGCTTGAAGAAAATCCTGATCCAGATTTTACTATTGAAGATGAAATCAATTACTTAATCGGAGAAGATATAGAATATGGAGTTAATAGTGACAATGATGAAACTGACCAAGTGCAGAATAATGATCAGTGAAATGATAATGATCAAGGTCATGGTGGTGGTCAAGTAAATGTTATTCAATAGGAAGGTCAAGTTCAAGTTGAAGAACATGATATGTTTTTTTGAAGAAAACAGAGTTCCTGAAGTAAATTAAAAAGTTACTGAACCATTACTGAGTCACACAGAAGAATTTATTGCTGAAGCTGACGATGTCTTAAGTGTGAACACTGAAGTGTTAGAAATTAATGATGAACAGTTAATTGCCACATCAACAACCCCATCAAAGAAAAGAAAAGAACTTGAACAAACAAAGACCGTACCTTCTAGACCTCCTCCGTCTAGGGGTATTGTATTTACTGATCCAGAATTACAGAAGAAAAGAAAACTACAACAAGACTTGATAAAGGCAAGGGTAAAGCTAAAGAGGTACCAGAGAAGCATAAGTCCAAAAGATCTAGAGGTTATGAGTTGGTTGATGAAGAGTTTCTTAACTATGCAACCAGGGAAACTGCAGATGTTGTTATTCAATTGAAGACTCAGATCTCAAACTTGCAAAGTAGAGAAGCTACTAATTCCAGAGAGATCAGAGAGTTGAAAATTGAAAGTACTAAACAAAAGGGTGTAATAGCTCAACAGAAGCAACAGATTGATCAACTTCAGAAGATGGTACAAGATTTAATAGCTCGTACGGGTGTTCAAATTGGTACAAACCTAGCATAGAATGTTGAAGAGGTTCATAGTCTAGCAGCCACTGAACCAATTCCTTCTACTAGTGAATAAGTTCAAACTCCAGTTTTTGAAGCAACTATGTATGAATAAAACATGTTATTTGATGTTCATATACTTCTCAATGATGAAGGTGAAGGATTGGAGAAAATTGATGAGGACTAAGAAGAGACGGAGCAGGAAGAAGAAGAAGATGATGAAAAGTGGTGATCACTGGTGAAAGAAAAGATTATAACAATTCTTCAGATGACGATGATAATAGTGGTGGTACTGGTGGTGTTGGTGGAAGTGGAAAAACAATTGAAGATGCTGAACAAGAAACTCCAACCAACACTGAATACAAAAAGTATGAATATAAACAACAACAGACGTATGTTGAAGAAGATGGTTCAGTGATTGGTAAATTGGATAAGATTGTAGATGAAAGAGAGCCATTTACTATTCCTGAAGATATTGAATCACTATCTAAAAGGCCAAAGACTTCAAAGATTGACAAGAGTACTTGGTGGACAGTGACTGAGAAGCTATCCATTGTA
This sequence comes from Smallanthus sonchifolius, assembly GCA_023525975.1. Classification (NCBI taxonomy): domain Eukaryota; kingdom Viridiplantae; phylum Streptophyta; class Magnoliopsida; order Asterales; family Asteraceae; genus Smallanthus; species Smallanthus sonchifolius. Next base: position 21,821,076 of record CM042033.1, read on the forward strand.
GAAAAGCTTACACAGACAATAAAGAGTCCAGAACAAGCGTTAATTGGTGAAATATTAGCATGGATGTATGATGGTGAAAAGAATATGTATGTAATAAAGAGATGTGATGGGAATATCTAGTATTTTGATAGAAGTTCAAAGTTAAACACACTGCCATACTGGGATATTCGAGAGCTAGGTCACCTGAAGATGATCAATCCATCGAACAATTCATTTGCTACTAATTTTGAAGAATTTTTTAAGGAGAGTGTACAAGAATGCAGAAAGTTGAAAAGAAATGATAAAGACGGTAAAAGAAGGTTTAGATGCATTGTGAAGCCTGCTGATACAGTTTCAACTGTTTACATTCCAGCACGTAAAGAGACATTCATTAACAGGTTCAAGAAGTGGGTGTATGATAGCTTTTCTGATGATGATCTAAAGATTTTGTACAAGAATCCTATTAGATGTGATATGAGCACGAAGATTAAAACTGAACCAAAGTTGTATATGAGAGTCCTGGCTCGATGTTTGTCAAGAAGATATGAAGCCGAAGTGATCAAGAAGAGACTTGCTGCTCTGGATACTAAGAAGCTACATGTTAAAGTCAAAGCCAAGCCTGCAAAAGACAACTTTTGAGGAATTGATGTTCTTTGGACTAGGGAGAGATTGTTGGAACCTAATAGTCCATAAAAATCAATTAGGTTTTAGAGATTGTTGGAACCTAATAGTCCATAGAAATCAATTAGGTCAAAAACTTTATGTTTTCGGTCGGAAAATGTTTTCGGGCGAAAACATTTTTCGATCAAGAAGATTTCGATTGAAAACTCTCTAGTATAAATAGTTGTGTCTTTTGTATTTCAAGTAACTTCTCAATTTGTACTATGAATTTTAGAATTTAATCAAATCTTTCTGTGTTTCTTCTGTTAATACTTGATTACATTACTTGATTAACGAAGATAATGATCATGAAATATGCATTTGGTGTGATTGATAGTATCGAGATTGCTCATCTTTGATTTGTTCATTTTGGTGTGGATTTGATTTCTGAATTGTTTCCGCCAATTCAGAGAGTGATTGAAGACTTTATACTTGAATATTAGCAGATCTGGGGGATTTACACAAACAAGTAAAATCTACTTGTTTCACCCATTTACCCATTTGACCCGTTTACACCTAATTTACCATTAGGCTTCAATTTTACTTACATCACACCTACAAGTTTCATTTCCTTTCGTTTGTCATTCATCCTTATCATATTTCCATTTCCATTATGGCACGTAGGCCATAACTTCATCACAACATTTCCATTATGATGCTTTGATCATAACTTCATATTCACATATCCATTATGGTACTTAGACCATAACTCCATATCCCCATATCCACATATCCATTATGGTATTAATTCCATAACTTCATTCATTCACTTATCCATCATAGTATTATAACTATAACTGCATTCAATCAATTATTTGCACATACATGTTCATACACATTCATTCACCTTCATATCACTTAACACATTATGCATACAACATTGCATATAACACTATTTATCATCAATACTAAGTAAGTGCAAAAGCACTTACCTTGTGGGTTAGAAGATCCCGCACCACCTTTAAGTTTTGAAATTTGATTACCTCAACATATACACCTAGTTTAGTAATCTAGTCATACATCATAATCACATAATAATTGGCTTTATAACCCATATTTCCATTCTCAACCCAACTTGACCCGTTTGAGTTATTCCCATATACAAACACCCTCTTTCAATCCAAACTCACCTACTTGAGTTTCCTTTCCAATACCCTGGCACTAATTTTTCGTTCAATTAGTATCTTTAAGTTAATTTGGTGTTTGTTCAAGTCTCTAACATCATATAAACACATAATCATCATTAATTTATCATCTTGTCATCATAATCCAAAAACCCCTAATTTTTCTCCATATGAACCCTAACTTTTCAAAATCAAAATCAAAGGGTTCTAAGGTGTTAACCACCATTCTTTACCTTTAGTTAAGCTAGATTATCAACAATCCAACACTAATTAACCAGATGCATTCAAAAATTTCAGATTTTACCCAAAACCCACCAAGAACACCATAAATGGTGGATTCAAGAGGTGAAGGAGAACTTACTTGATGTTAGGAAGGTATTGTGTGGATCAATATCCTAAATCCCGAGCATGCAAGCCTTTAATTTCGTTCTTGACCGGATTCTCCTCTTTCTCCTTCTTCTCTTCCATCCATCGACACCCGAACACTCAAATGAGTGTAATTTTGACTTTCACTAGTCAAAATGGTAGATTTTTGCCATTTTACACTTTCAGTCCTTCAACTTTCATTTACCTCTTTCATTCCAAAAATAGTTAAAACTAATATAATCCCATTACTAACTTGAAACCCACTTGTTTCAACTTATTTCTAAAATATTATTTTCACCATAATATTTATTTAGAAATATTTATTTATTTATAACGAAACCCGGATTTTGGTTTGTTACACCTAACTAACTTTCTGAGAATCCCGGACTGACTAAGTCTTCAAATGTGACCGTTATGGGCTTCAACGCGTATGTTCCACACGTGGTCCACGTCAGGAGAGATTAAGTCCACGCATGTTACATGCGAGTATAAATCGAAATGGGAAAGAAACAATCGTTAGCAATATTATGAGTCAGGATACCGATGTTACCAGGATCTTGGATTTCGGGATCACACTAGACTCAGGATCCTGCATATAAAAATTAACCCCTAACAATTGTCCCCAAATTTAACAGCTGTCAATATGATTGATATCTGTGAAATTTTTCAAAATTCAAACGGTAAAATGATAAGGCCACAATAAGACTTTTCCCGAGTTCCAATGCGGAATAGCCGTTATCTCAGTAGGCTATAATTACCCTCTCTTCTCTCTCATTAAAATTCACCGTCTTCTTCACTTTGAAGTTGCAGAAAAGGTACAAACTTTCTCTCGACCTGGCTTTTCTTTTGCTATAATCTTTTGCTTCTCAAATGGGTTAAAATGGGTAGGATACGATTATGATCCTTGATATAGATACAATAGTATTTACTTGTTTCTCAGAAATTTCTTCTTGTCTTAATGCAGCTTCCAAATTTTCTGACCTTGCTCCTGCTCGAAGTGACACCGACAAGAGAATAGAAGCCTTGCTGGAGATCCCTACTTTGGGGCCTGCTATTAGTGAATCTAGCTTCAATACTCGGTATTCCGAGCTCAGCATGTCTTCAGGTAAGAATAAATTTTCCCCCACCAGCATTTATATGACTCTGGATTATCTTGAGTCTTTATGGGAATCCCGAATAATAGGCTTTACCTGATAAGGAAAGAGAAAGATTTATTTGATTGTTAGTTAATCATAAGTTTAGAAATTTAATTCATCATCCTGTTACAGGTGTTCGCAAGTCAAGCTCCCGATTCGCCCTCGACGACATTGACAGCATGGTGTCCAAAGGCAAGGCGATCATGAAAGAGTGGCTGATCCCTGAGACTTCCAAACCTGAAATTCTGACTCCGCGTCCCAAGATCTCCATAGGCAAAAAGAGGAAACCTTATGAGGCCGCTGATCCGACTATCTATGAGGGGTTGGATTACGCCTATGCCTATAAGAAACTTCATGTCCTTGGCCACTTGGTAAGATATTTTTAGTATCTCGGATCCTGAATCCGTATTAAAGAAATTCTAACATATTCATTCCTTGCAGGGCCTAGAACAAATGACTAGATGCTATGAATTGCTTGCAAAGGAAGCTAATGAAGCAAAGCAGATGGTCATAGCAGCCGCTAAGGACAAGAAGATAGAAGAGGAGGCCAAAGAGTTAAGCTGGGTGAAAGCGGAGCCGGAGGATGCCAATGCCAAGCACTCCCAGGACCTTGAAGAATCCTACGAATAAGCCAAGAATTCAGCCGCGATTTCCATATTTCATGCCAAGATAAAGATGGCTAAAGAGGCTGAAGACAAGGATTTTGATCGGTCAGCCTGGGATGTCCATGGGTGGAAGAAATTAGTGGTGGAGCTAGGGGCGACTTGGTGCAGGAGGATGAATTGGAAAAGCAGGCAGATGAGGCTGAAGCTAGTGTGAAGGGGGCAGAAAAGGAGGTGGAACATGACGATGATGGTGATAAAGAGAAGGCCTGAGTCCTATATTTGTGATTTCTGGGGTTAATGTCTTTAACTTTAATGTTTGTGACTTGTTAAACAATTTCTTTTTCTTGCTTCCTGGGATCCCTGGATGGGATAGACAATTTTATGTTTCTGACTTATGGTTAAGGATTCGGGTGGATGGGTCCAGGTTTTGGATGAAGCCCGAATTCTTAATCTTCCTGCACTTTTAATATCAATTAGTAGCTTATGAGTGTTTGCCATGATTGTTATGAGTTTGGTTTGCTTTGACATGTTCTAGAAGGTCAGGATCCTTAGGCAATTGAATCTTGAGATATTTAAAAATTTAGGTATACTGTCAGGATTCCGGATCCTTGTAAATTTTTTATGAATAATATCTTAGTTTCTTATCAAACTTTGTTTTAGAAAAATATAGTTTAACTTTGATAAATAGTATGGAGAAACACCAATTACAAACATATCATGACTCAGTCACTCAAATTTCGAGTCTACCCTTAATTAAAAATCAACGAGTAGTCTCCAATACATACCTTTATTGAAAATCAGATTGGATAGATATACATACCGGATGTTGATTAGACTTTCATAATATAACAACTTTGAGTTGTCCCCGGTGTATAGCCATCAAACATACCATATGATTAGTGATTGCATCTCAGAGGTTTCATAAGTCTTCAATCCCTTGAAGGATTTTGAGCTAGCATATTAATGCTAGACACTTGGGTTAACACATAAGTGTTAAATACCTATGACAAGTTAAAAATATGGGCCAAGCCTTAAACTTAGTGATGAAATTATCAGCCACTGTTACATGGACTGGTCGCACCAGCTTGAACTATACTTGAATATCGTGCGCTACAGTCGGAGTGTTCAAACTCAATGCTTAGAAAGGTGAAAACCTTTAAACCTTAGAAGGTATGTAGGATACCTTAAACTTAGGAGAGATGGCCAATCTCTGTCTTCTATCAGGATCCTTGACGATCCTTCCTGCAAAACATGAAACCTTGGTGAAGGTGGGTGTTAGCCTGGCTAACACCCCTCTGACGCTCAAGTCAGTATCTTGATAAAGGATAATAAATATATAAAAATAGTCAGGGATAGAAGACGTACCAATCTTAGTTAGAAGTTAAGTTCTAACTCACATAAAGTAGTTTTTTAGATAGACAGCATTCCAGGATCTTGGCAAGATATCTCCTTCCAAAGTAGCTTACCAATAGGCACCCTTTCCTGCTTTCGAATCAATCAGATATGGGCCTTCCCATTTTGGTGCAAGCTTTCCATCACTGGGGTTGGTAGTATCTTGAAACGCCTTTCTTAATACAAGATCACCCACTTGGAATCTTCTGATCCTTATGTTTTTGCTGTATGACTTTGCTATTCTCTACTGATAAGCTACAATACGAACTTTTGGTAAGATCCCTGAGCACATCCACAGTGTCAAGATCATGAGAAAGAGCTTCACTGTTGGTCTCTGGAGTTTGAAGATTGGTTCTGGCAGTAGGGATAACTATCTCTTTAGGGATCATGGTTTCAGTACCAAACACCAATGAGAATGGAGTTTGGCTGGTTGCATTTTTTGTGGTTGTCCTATCTGTCCAAAGTGCAAATGGTAGCTCTTCAGGCCATTTCCCTTTCTTGGTTCCCAATATCTCCTTGAGGTTGTTTATAATGATCTTGTTGCTAGATTCCACCTGTCCATTGGCTTGAGGATGCAAAGGGGTGGAAGTTATCATTTTGATCCCCCAACTGGCACAAAAGTTAGTTGTTCTTTTGACAATGAACTGAGATCCATTGTCACATACTATCTCTTTCGGGATCCCAAATCTTGTCAGGATGTTGCGCTTGATGAAGGAGATGACTTCTTTTACTCTGACATGCACAAATACTTCAGCTTCTATCCATTTGGAGAAGTAATCTCTCATTAATAGCATAAAAACTTTTCCTCCTGGTGCTTTGGGAAGTATGCCGACTATGTCCATTCCCCATTTCATGAACGGCCATAGAGAGATGATTGGATATAAAGGTTCGGACGGTTAATAGAGTATGTTTCTGTGTCTTAGGCATGCGTCACATTTCTGGGAATAAGTCATAGCATCTTTCCTCGTGGTAGGCCAATAGTATCCTGTCCTCGGGGTCCTTGAGAATAATGCTCTGTCCCTAGTGTGATTACCATAGTCACCTTCATGTATGTCCTTCAAGACTTCTTGTGCTTTAGGATCCTCTAAGCATCTCAAGTACGGACCTACAATAGATTTTCTATACAAAACATTATACACAATTATAAAGCGAGATACTTTCATACGAAAAGCTCTGTAATTTTTGGGATCTTACCATCATGTAGATATTTTTTAAAAGGTATGATCAAGGATCCTTGATTGGGTTCAAGATCCCGAACATCTATATATTCTTCTGCGTTGGATACTTTGTCTATTTTCTCTATTGCTGGGCTTAAAATATGTATGATAGGTATTTTAATATATTCTGGTATTTTAAGGGCTGAAGCAAGGTTTGCTAAGGCATCAGCTTCAGCGTTTTCTTCTCTAGGTACGTGTGTGATGCTAAAAATTTCAAATTCCACAGATAATTGCTTAACTATTGTGAGATATTTAGCTAACTTCTCTCCTTTTACTGCATATGATCCATTGAAATGGTTAGCAATTAATTGTGAATCTACATATACCTGAAGATACCTGATTTTCATATCCCTGGCAAGTTGTAATCCTACTATCAGCGCCTCATATTCTCCTTCATTACTTGTTGCCTGGACCTCACAACTTATGGATGTCCCCTTGTGGCGATTTCAGTATGATACCTAGACCTGTCCCTCTTACATTTAATGCACCGTCAATGAATAACGTCCACTTATCCTTGGAATCTTCCAACTGTTGAACTTCAAGGTCTGCTTCATGTTGAATGTCAGTACTGAAATCAGCCACAAAGTCCGCAAGTGCTTGAGATTTTATCGTTGTTCTAGGTTCATATATGAGGTCATAGGCGCTGAGACTGGCCATTTAGCCATCCTTCCTGACATCTCTGGTTTTCTCAAGACACACTTAATAGGACAATTAGTCTTAACATGAATAGCATGAGTTTCAAAATAATGTCTGAGTTTAGTGGATACCATTATTAAAGCTAAGATTAGTTTTTTTCTAAATGAGAGTACCTGGTTTCAGCTGCGAGCAAACTTTTACTTACATAGTATATTGGATGTTGTTGTCCTTCATGATCCTTGACTAGGACAACACTTACAGAGTTTCCGGATACCGCCAAGTAGAGGGATAATGGTTCACCATATTCTAGTTTCATCAATAGAGGAGCTGATGACAAGTATTCCTTTAATGATTGGAGTGTTTGTTCATGCTTTTCTTCCCATTCGAATCTCCTGTTCTTCTTCAGGATGTCGTAGAACTCTTTGTACCTTTCTAAGGATCTTGATATGAACTGATTGAGTGCTGCTACTCTGCCGGTTAGCCTTTGGACATCCTTAGTGTTCGCTGGAGATTTCAGATTGATGATCGCTTTGATTTGCTCTGGACTGGCCTCTATTCCTCTCTTGGTTACCATGTAGCCCAATAATTTTTCTGCCCCAACTCCGAAGTGGCATTTAGAGGGATTCAACTTCATGTTGTACTGGTCTAGGATATCAAATGCATCTCTGAGATCCCTAAGACGATCCTCAGCTTTCTTTGATTCTACCACCATGTCGTCTATGTACTCCTCCATGGTGTCCCCTAGTTTCTCTTTGAATATCATGTTCACCAGCCTTTGGTATGTAGCACTTGCATTTTTCAAAACAAAAGGCATAGCAATATAACAATAAATACATGTTGGGGTCATGAACGCAGTATACTCTTGATCTGATGGTTCCATTTGGATATGCTGGAATCCTGATGAAGCATCCATGAATGTTAACATTTCGTGGCCTGCTGTAGCGTCCACCATTGAGTCTATGTGTGGTAATGGAAAAGGATCTTTGAGACATGCTTTGTTGAGGTTCGTGAAATCTACACAGACTCTCCATTTCCCGTTCTTCTTTTAGATCACCACTACATTAGCTAGCCACCTTTGGAATTTCACTTCCCTTATCATTCGTACCTTCAATAGTCTTTCAACCTCTTCTTGGATAATTACATTCCTTTCTGGTGCGAACTTCCATCTTTTTTGGTGTATTGGACTGAAACTGTTATCAACACCCAATTTATGTTTAATAATATCTTTAGAGATACCTGTCATGTTTTCATGTTTCCAGGCGAAGGTTGAGGTTCTGCTCTTTAGTAACTCTATAAGATCTTGTTCAATATCCCTGGGGATATTGGTTCCAACAAGCACCCAATTTATGTTTAATAATATCTTTAGAGATACCTGTCATGTTTTCATGTTTCCAGGCGAAGGTTGAGGTTCTGCTCTTTAGTAACTCTATAAGATCTTGTTCAATATCCCTGGGGATATTGGTTCCAACAAGCACCTTGACGTCAGGATCCTCCGTACTTAGGGATACTTCTTTAACATCTTGCTCTTTGGTCTCTAAGACGTCTCGGGCTTGTTTCTTTAGTTGCTATGCTTGCTTGGTTTAGCAGAGGCTTTCATTGAAGAAGTGTAGCAGTCCTTAGCCTCTTGTTGATCACTATTAATCTTCACTACCCCCCAAGGGGTTGGTATCTTGACACACTGATGGTATGTTGAAGGTACCACCTTCATGTCGTGTATCCAAGGCCTTCCTAAAATGATATTATAGCAAGACAAAGAATCTATTACACAAAACTTTTGTATAGCAATTACCCCTTCGATGTATATCGGTAGTTTTATTTCTCCGACTGTTTTTTTAACTTCTCCGCTGAATCCCACCAGCACTGAGGATTTTGAGATAATTTCAAAATCCGGGATCCCCATTCTCTTCAGAACTTCATGCTGAATGATGTTTACAGAACTTCCTCCGTCGATTAGTATCCTTCGAATGAAGTGGTTTGCAATGTACAGTGTGATCACTAGGCCATCGTGATGAGGAACCTGTACGTCATTTCTCTAATCTTTATCCAAAGAGATCACTTTCTTTTCCATCAGGCTGGAGGTCTTAGTAGGCCTGTCTCCTTTCTCTGTCTTTGCTTCCTTGGCGTTTCTTTTTGCTGCAAAGTAAGAACTGCCACAAATATCAGATCCACCAGATATAAAACCTATTACATTGGCATCCGGCGGCGGGGATGTTGCTCTTTGAAGGATACTATCATGATCCTTAGCTTTATTCTTTCCCCTGCCTAGGAATTCTCTAAGATGCCCTTTGCTTAAGAGATAGCTTATCTCTTTTCGCAAAGAAATACAATCTTCCGTTACATGGCCGAAGTCCTCATGGAATGCACACCATTTGGACTTGTCCTTCCATCCTGTGTTCTTCTCAAACTTGCGAGGCCACCTGGCTTTTTCTCCAAGATCCTGCATAGCAAATAGTAATCCTGTTGTATCAAGAGAAAAACAATATTCAGATAATCAAAAATATTCTTCTTCATCCTCGTCATCTTCTACATCATTAACTCTGTGATTAACAGGTTTGGAATAAGGCTTTGATCTATAAGGCTTGAAGGGTGCAGACTCAGTCTTCCGATTGGGTTGACTTTAGCATATTGGAGCATCCATCCACTGCTGGATCTTTTTATCATCTTCGAGCCTTATGAACCTCAGTGCCCGGTTCCTAACTTCATCAAGATTCCTGTACGGATTCATAACAAGGTCTTCATAAAATTGGGTGTCCTTCTTCAGTCCCATCATGAATGCCTGGACTGTTATGGTAACATCAAGGGTCGGGATGTCTAGGGATTCCCGGCCAAACTTGCTGACATAATCTCGAAGAGATTCTCCGGGATTCTGAGTTATCCTGTATAAGTCACTTGTTATTAAACAAGTTGATCAAATGAGCAAATGAAGTTATTGAATAATGTGGAACATTAAGTAGCCATTTCAGGGCTGATCCTGTTAAGGTGGAACCAAAACCATTGCATAAGCATGCCTCCTTCAAGTCCAAGGGAATGGGATTAATCTCCAATCTCTCTATGTACTGTGCTACATGCTCCTCAGGATCCGTAGTCCCATCGTATAACTTCATGTTAGGAGTTTGGAAGCGCATTGGGATTTCAACATCACATATTGGCGGAGCGAATCTTGAGATCATGTGGCTGCTAGAGGACATCTCCGGTATAGGTTGGACTACACCTGGTACACTGGAGATCATTTCCTTTAGCTTCTTTAGTTCCTTGGCCATGGACAGAGTGATTCCTGTATCCTACAAAAGTTCGTTAGTATTTGAAAATTGATTAAAAGTGTTACCGATATCCGGATTTCAGAAGAATGATCCTGGAGTAAATTCAAGATCCTGACTTGTAGTAACTCTAATAGCCGGAGTCGGCCCAACAGCAGTGGTTTCGGTTCTCATGGGAAGGAAGTCTCCTCTATGGATTCCCGAGGATCCTGAATAATTAAAATCCAAGGCCCTTGGTTGCAGCGGGGTCGTCACTTCCACTGGCTCCTTTGATTCTTTGACTTTTTCAGGTTAGTCTTTTTCTGCTACTCCATCTGTTTCTTCACTTCTGAGAACAGATTGAGCATCTCATCATTTGAAACTAGCACAGGTCCCCCCGGTATCTCGGATCCTGAAAAACCCATAGAAGTAGTTTTCTTCGGTAGATTATCATTCTTTCTCTGGAATGGAGGTGGAGGAAGAGGGTTGTTCAACCCGGAGCTTAAAGATGGAGCCGAAACAGAAACCATTTTGGATTAGGACGACATTTTTAAAATCAGTTTGAAAAATAATGATTGAACACAGACTTTAGTAAATATTTTAAGATGAAAAGCACCACCTGCCCCACGGTGGGCGCCAAATTGTTTTGTAACCAAACTTAGAATGTGAGGTAGTGTGCTTGTAAGATTCGTGATGAACAAAGTGTATAAAGCAATAAAATGACACGAGAGTTTACGAGGAAAGCCCTTGATCCTTTAGGATCTCCGGCATAAAACCTCGGGAGCCGACTAAACGTCGGGCTGCCTTGTTATCTTTTATAAAAATTCCAGAACGAGTACAAAGAAAGAAATAAGAGAGCAATAAGAGATCAAATGCTAAGTGTTACAGATGATTGCGAGTGTGTGGGTGTGTCTCCTATGTCGATCAATTGCTCATTAAATACAAGAATTATCCTAACTAACTTTTCGATAATCCTAGACTGACAAAGTCTTAAAATGTTACCGTTATGGGATTCTCCGTGTATGTTCCACACGTGGTCCACGTCATATTGAGAGAGTCTTCAGGAGAGATTAAGTCCACGCATGTTACATGAGAGTATAAATCGAACTGGGAAAGAAACAATCGTTAGCAATATTACGAGTCAGGATACCAATGTTACCAGGATCTTGGATTCCGGATCACGCTAGACTCAGGATCCTACATATAAAAATTAACCCCTAACAACCTTTCAGCCTCGAATCGGAACCGTTGATCCAACTCAGGCTACTAGGGCTACTACGATCAGGGATTTTGGCATCACCCTGGGATCATCATCACAAAACCATGATTTTGGTAATATTTTGAATATTCAGTTTTTAAACACTAACAATGCACGTGATACAGGGATCAGTCCGATTATGGCCAGAGAACTAAAGAAGCTGAAGGAAATGATTTCAAATGTACATCGTGTAATCTGACCTATACCTGAAGTGTCGCCATCAAGTCACAGGATCTCAAGATTCTCTCCTCCCATACGTGATGCAGAGATCCCTAAGCACTTCCAGACTCCTAACATGAAGCTGTATGATGGGACCACAGATCCTGAAGAGCATATCGCCCAGTACAGGGAAAGGATGGAGATCATTCCAATCTCTTTAGATCTAAAAGAAGCTTGTTTGTGCAAAGGCCAGAGAACTATCGCCCAGTACTCAATTACTTGTTCTCTCATTTAGTTAACTTGTTTAATAACCAATTTTAATGTAGTAGAACATTTTAGAGACTAACCAATGATCTATACAGAGTAACTCAAAATTCTGATGAATCTCTCAGAGATTATGTAAGCAGGTTTGGCCGGGAATCCCTGGATATCCCGAATACTGATGTTGCTACTGCGGTCCAAGCTTTCAAAATGGGCTTAAAAAGGGATTATCAATTTTACAAGGATCTCGTAATGAATCCATGCAGGAACTTGGATGAAGTTAGGAACCGTGCTTTAAGATTCATAAGACTCGAAGAGGATAAGAAGATCCAAAAAAGGATCGACACACCATGCAATTATGAATATCCTAACCAAAAATCAGAATCCACAACTTACAAACACCAGATATTCAAAACCCACCAACCACACGATCAATGTTGTGGAAGATGATGAGGAAGAAGAAGAATATCCTAAAATAAATTATTACTGCTTTTCTGTTGACGTTTCAGGTCTAATGTTCGCAATGCAAGGTCTCGGAGATAAAGCAAGATGGCCCAAAAAGAATAACAAGACCTCCACTTGGAAAGATAAATCTAAGTGGTGTGCTTACCATGAAGATTTCGGCCATGTGACTAAGGATTGCATTGCTCTTCGAAAGGAGATAAATTATCTCCTGAGCAAAGGACACTTGAAGGAACCCCAAGGCAGAAAAAGAGACAAGACCCAGGATCATGACAAAAGCCTAAAACGAGCCACATCCACTCCTCCGGATGCAAAGGTAATTCCTTTCATATCTGGTGGTTCTGACATTTGTGGTACTTCTTATTCTGCAGCCAAAAGACATGCCAAAGAAGAAAAAGTAGAAAAAGGAAGACAAGCCTACAAGAACATTAACCTTGACTGATCAGAAGGTGATCTCGTTCGACGAGGAAGACAGAGAAAATGTGCAAGATCCTGTAACCTTTCTGATTTTCATATTTTTCTTATTTATTTTATGCCGTGCAATAAAAGACGATTCCGATTCCAACCTTACATGCATTTTTCATGTGCAATAACAAATATACACGCGTTTATTATATTACAATATTAACTAAAACCATCTTGCAAACCTCGAGGACCAAACTTGACCAAAAACTCAAATCAACATCAATATTACAAAACTGCAAGGACTAGTCTTGAAACTTCTAGAAACCTACACAAGCACGGTCGTGCTTAGTCCTAAGCACAGTCGCGCTTGTGCCATGACCACGGTCGTGCTTATCATTAAGCACGGTCGCGCCTCTTTTACAGTTTGACTCTGAAAAGGTCAAACCGACTCAAATCTAGTCCAAAAATAGAATTCAAACAAGTTTTAGAAACCGCGGGACTTGTAGAAGAAGTTACTCGACCTTTTGCGACGTAGCCCCGATCCAAACACGCATACAATCGTCCGAATTCGCGTACCTTTAGACCGACCTTCCTTTTTAAATCAAATCTCGTAATTAAGACCAAATCAAGACAAATCAAACCACGATACGGACTTCGTACGACTCCTATAAGATTCTACAACCCCTAATTCGTCTAAACAACCTCTCTAATTCTCTGTCGATCAAGAAAGAGCCGCGATTCCTTTACCGTAGCCGTCTGCACTTGTTGCCAATCAAACCAAGGTAAGTAATAGTCCAATAGATCCGTTTCTTCATTCCAGACGAAAACCCTAATCTAATTGAAATCAATAATACACGATATTACCAATTTGAATCTAAGTTTTGATAAAAAAATGGTTTTAAACGGTCGACACGTTAAACACAAGATAAATCTAATTAAATGGTGTCATTCGATTCGCAAACACTCTCTAAATGAAAACCCTAAGTTTCTAATCAGTTTTAATACAAGAATCAGGCAAATTGTGTCTGAAAAGGACCAGACACGGTCGCGCTAACCTATGAGCGTGGTCGTGCCTGACCAAGCACAGTCGTGCCCGAGAAAGGCCCGGTCGTGTTTATCGACCAAACAAAATCCTGACCTAGACAAACCCTAGACGCGGTCGTGCCGGGTACGAGCACGGTCGTGTCTTATGAACAGACTCTTGTTGTGACTTCTGACCAACCACGGGCGCGTTACCGACCAAGCGCGGTCGCGTACGAGCTGAGCACGGTCGTGCCGTATACGAGCACGGTCGTGTTCCCCTTAACAGAATCTTTATTTTATAAAATATATTACAGTTTATATAATTATTTTTATAAACTAATTACTGGAATACCTATATTCCTTACACTTGTTTCCAAACCAACATTAATTATTTAAACTTATACAAATAAATATATATAATATTCTAAATAAATAAATAGTATTTTAAAACAAACCCTACACGTTTAAACTTAAACAAATCCGCTTCCGACATCGAATAACGCAACTCAATAATACGTAATCATATATTGTTCATTAGGTCGAATCTAGCAATCCACAACACACCGCTGTTTTCCATTTGCTTGTGCAACCTACACTCTGCATAACACGTGAGTTACATAGCCCCTCTTTTACTCTATTTTACAAACTTTTGGGGTGGAACATGCGTTCTATTTACATGTTTTCAATTATACACATATACAGTTCCATCCTATGCATATACAATTTTGCGCTTTGTGCTTGAGTACTAGGTGTGTAGACCAATTATTATGCTCTTCATGTACAATCATTAACTATCAGCCGACAGTAAACAGTGGTAGATCTACTGAGTCTGATGTTACTGACAACACTATTTTGCGTGCAAGTTACAAAGGTTTGATTGTATAGGTCACCCGATAGTTTCTCTCCATAATTGCCTTAATTGACATGTTGTATTGAACTGTATGCACACAACACGTTTTTGCTATCACACGAATAAACCTATGTATTCTCACCAACTTTTTAGTTGACCCTGTTTTAACCATGTTTCAGGTACCAATGTTTGAAGTGATCAAGATTTGCTACACTTAGGATTTTTAGACTTAATATTTAAATTAAAACAGTTTATTCTATGTAATTTACATTTTCGTTTCGTGGATTGATTGGGTTTTGTTGAATTTGTCTAATTGCAATGAAAACAATTATTGATTATTTAAACTTTAGTATACCATGAGCAACGAACAGTCTGCACGCTTCACGCCCCGACGTTTCCGCCGTCGGTCGGGGTGTGACAGATTGGTATCAGAGCCTTGGTTATAGGGAATTAGGTTATTAGACACCTTTGACCTAGACTATAACTTTAGGATACCCACTTATGCCATGCTTCATGATTTACATGCTATGTGCTACATGCTATATGATATATGCTACATGTTTTATATGTATATATAAATAACAACTTAAATAAACAATATCCCTACCCATATCCTAAACCACATATCCTTCATGCCTGCTTCCATGTCATCATCAACATAACTTGAATCATATTCTTAGACTTTGGTCTATAAAATTTTCTTTTACACCCGTTAAGGTTTTTAGACTTTGTTTAATTGTTAAAGGACACGTGCAATCTGGAAGAGTGACACCTGTATTCTGGGCTTTCTGTCTAGGAAAGTATTTCATATAAATCCCAATCAACCGAGGGATCCGTATGCTTTCCTGGGAATTCCCGGAATGAGTGTTTACTTATAGGCTAAAGCACGTCTTCTTGATAATTATATAAGTTTAAATTAACCTTAATATGTCATAGTACTCGAGTGATTATGTCACTATTTGAGTACAATCCAAATAATGAACTACTTATATCTATTTATCCTTCTATTTAATCCAAGAAATTCTCACAACTCTTATTGTGTCTAAATCTGTAGAATGCCTCCCCGTCGTGACAACAGCAATAACACTGACCTGGCTGCTCTACTCACACAGCTGGTGAATCAAATTACCCAAGCCAACAACAACACTAATGGTCCTGCCAGTGGGAGTGCTAACACTGGAGGTGGTGGTGGTGCCAACCCGCCACAATGCACCTTCAAACACTTCAACTCCTGTAATCCCCTCAAATTCTATGGCAACGAAGGAGCCACGGGACTCCTTCAATGGTTTGAAAGCATTGAGAGCACTTTCCTCAATAGCGACTGTCCCGACAACCTCCGTGTTCGTCATGCTACTAGTGTCTTTCAAAAAAGGGCGCTTACTTGGTGGAATGGTGAGAAAAGGACTAGGGGAGTGGATGTAGAAATGGCACTGCCGTGGGATGAGTTGAAGAGGATCATGACTGAGGAATTCTGTCCTCGAAATGAGATGAAGAAGCTGGAAGCGGAATTTTGGGATCTTGCTCAAGATAGTGGTGAAAGCTTAGCATACACCACCCGTTTCCACGAGCTGAGTCTACTTGTGCCACACATGGTTACACCTCTGTCTAGGTGTATTGAAAAGTACATTGGTGGTCTACCTAGACAAATTCAAGATACTGTGGTAGGAGGAAATCCTGCTACTCTGGAGGATGCTATCCGCTTGTCAGCCACACTTACTGACAACCATGTTAAAGCGGGTACACTTACAAGAAAGGGTGCCAAGAAAGTTTCTGACACAACAACACCTCCCGCTCATGTCAAAGAAGTCCAAACTGAATCATACCGCAACACTAGGAAGAGAAAGGTCAAGAACTGTGCTGTAATCACTCCGGCTGCTCCAGTGAATCAAGTGGCACCCATGGCTCAAAACCTAGCAAAGAAACCCTATGGGGGCAGCCACCCACCCACTTTGCAACACCTGAAACTATCATCACCCTCCAGGCATACCTTGTCGTCTTTGCAACCACTGCGGGAAACATGGCCACACAACCAATATTTGTCGAACCAAGGCACTTGCCAACCAAACCAACCCAGCAAATCAATCCAATCAACAAGCAACTAACCAAGTCATCCTAGTCGTTGTAAATGGACGTGCTTGCTTCGAATGTGGCAACCCGAACCACTTCCGTAACCAGTGCCCAAGACTGGTCAATGTTAACCAAGGCGGAGCTCGTGGGCGTGCTTTCAACATCAACGCCAATGAGGCTCAGGCCAACACTGATGTGGTTAACGGTACGTTCCTTATGAATAATCGTTATGCTGCTATACTATTTGATACCGGAGCCGATAAAAGTTTTGTGTCACTAGACTTCGAATCGTTACTTGCAAAAACCCGGTCTAAACTAGAGAAAACCTTTACCGTTGAAGTAGCCGATGGTAACACCGTTACAATTGACACCATCATTTATGATTGCTCCCTAGAACTAAATAAACACACTTTTCCAATCAACCTCGTACCAATGCCATTAGGGAGTTTTGACGTCATCATAGGTATGGATTGGTTGTCAAAACACCATGCCGAAGTCATGTGCTTTGAAAAATGCATCCGTATACCACTCCCATCCGGTGAAACGTTGACGGTCTTTGGTGAGAAACCTTGCAAGGGACTCAAACTAATGTCATGCATTACCGTCCAAAAGTATATACGAAAGAAGTGCATGGTTTTCCTAGCCCATGTTATCCAAAAAGAAGACAAGAAGAGGAGTGTACAAAACATCCACATCGTTCGGGATTTTCCCGAAGTCTTTCCTGATGACTTGCCCGGTCTTCCACCTGTTCGGCAAGTGGAATTTCGCATCGATCTTGTACCTGGAGCAAACCCGGTGGCTAAAGCTCCATACCGGCTTGCACCTTCCGAGATGCAAGAACTTGCAAGCCAACTTCAAGAACTCGCCGACAAAGGGTTCATACGCCCGAGTCATTCACCGTGGGGTGCACCGGTCTTATTTGTTAAAAAGAAGGACGGTTCATTCCGCATGTGTATTGACTATCGAGAACTCAACAAGCTTACAATCAAAAACCGCTACCCTTTACCTAGGATTGACGATCTCTTCGATCAACTCCAAGGTTCTACCTACTTCTCGAAGATTGATCTTCGATCTGGTTATCATCAACTCTGTGTGCAAGAGGAGGATATTCCCAAGACCGCCTTCCGAATGAGATATGGTCACTATGAGTTCATGGTTATGCCTTTTGGGCTAACCAATGCACCTGCTGTCTTCATGGACCTCATGAATCGCATGTGCAAACCATACCATGATAAATTTGTTATCGTGTTCATTGATGACATCTTGATCTATTCAAGGACTAAGGAAGATCATGAACAACACCTTAGGTTGATTTTGTATCTCTTGAAAACCGAACAGCTATACGCCAAGTTCTCCAAGTGTGATTTTTGGCTAAAAGAAGTGCAATTTTTGGGTCACGTTGTCAATGAAAAGGGAATTCATGTTGACCCCGCCAAAATTGAAGCTGTTAAGAATTGGAAAGCTCCTAAAACCCCTACCGAAGTTCGTTCGTTTCTTGGCTTAGCAGGTTACTATCGAAGATTCATCTCTAATTTCTCCAAGATCGCTGTTCCCCTCACTGCCTTAACCCAAAAAGGTAAACCTTATGAGTGGGGACCGAAACAAGAAGAAGCCTTTCAAATTCTCAAGCAAAAGTTGTGCAATGCTCCTATCCTCATCCTTCCTGAAGGTGAAGATGATCTAGTTGTTTACTGTGATGCTTCAAACCAAGGTCTTGGTTGCGTTCTCATGCAACGAGGCAAGGTGATCACTTATGCATCAAGACAACTCAAAATCCATGAGAAGAATTATACGACGCATGATCTGGAGTTGGGTGCTGTCATATTCGCGTTGAAGATTTGGAGTATGGCACGAAATGTGTGGTGTTCACCGACCACAAAAGCCTCCAACATATCTTCAACCAAAAGGAACTCAACATGAGACAACGACGTTGGGTTGAACTCCTCAACGATTACGATTGCGAGATTCGTTATCATCCCGGCAAGGCTAATGTTGTAGCCGATGCACTAAGCCGCAAGGAACATGTCATGCTTCAAAGTGTCAAGATCCATTCCGATATTCAAGTTCGTATTCTAGAAGCTCAACATGTCTCGGTTACCGAGGGCAATATGTATATGGAAATGTCTTGTGGTGCTGAATTCCAATTAGAGACTAAAACCAATGGCTTGCTTTATTTTCTAAATCGTCTTTGGGTTCCCGATCGTGACGATCTCCGAGCATTCATCATGACCGAAGCACATAAGTCTCGATATTCTATCCATCCTGGTGCGGATAAAATGTACCAAAATCTTCATCCACAATATTGGTGGCCTGGTATGAAGAAAGACATTGCTTTGTTCGTAGCAAAATGTCTCACATGTTCTAAAGTCAAAGCTGAGCATCAACGTCCTTCTGGTTTACTTGAACAACCGGAAATCCCCGTGTGGAAATGGGAGAATCTAGCTATGGATTTCATCACTAAACTCCCTCGCACTTCGAGCGGTTATGACAGCATCTGGGTGATCATTGACCGTCTCACTAAGTCCGCACACTTCTTGCCTATCCGTGAAGACTATAAGGTTGAGAAATTGGCCCGAATTTACATTGACGAGATCATGAGTCGTCACGGTGTTCCTTTGAACATAATCTCCGATAGAGATGCTCGTTTCACTTCTCGGTTTTGGCAATCTCTTCAAAAGGCACTTGGTACACGACTGGATTTGAGCACGGCCTACCATCCCCAAACTGATGGTCAGACCGAGCGAACAATCCAAACCCTGGAAGACATGCTGAGAGCCTGTGTCATCGACTTTGGTGGCAATTGGGATTCACATTTGACATTTATCGAATTTTCCTACAACAATAGTTACCACACCAGCATCGACTTGGCTCCGTTTGAAGCTCTCTACGGTCGTAAGTGTCGTTCACCCATCTGTTGGAACGAGATTGGTGAAGCACAAATCACCGGTCCCGAGTTAATTCAAGAAACCTCCGACAAGATTATTCAAATCCGTGACAACATTCGAGTTGCGAGGAGTCGGCAAAAGAGCTATGCCGACAAACGACGCAAACCCTTGGAATTCCAAGTTGGTGATCTTGTACTTCTAAAGGTGTCTCCTTGGAAGGGGGTGATCCGTTTTGGGAAGAAAGGCAAGCTAGCACCTCGCTATGTGGGTCCATTCAAGATCCTTGAAAGGGTTGGGAAAGTGGCTTACAAGCTCGAGTTACCTCCATCACTTGGCAACGTACATCCTACATTCCACGTATCCAACCTCAAGAAGTGTCTTGCTGATGAAAACCTTCATATACCTCTTGACGATGTGCGCATTGATTAGACGATGCACTTCGTTGAAAAACCAGTCGAGATTATGGATCGTGAGATAAAACAACTCAAGCGCAGCCGTATTCCTATTGTCAAGGTTCGTTGGGAATCTAAACGAGGACCCGAGTTTACTTGGGAACGAGAAGACCAAATCAAGCTCAAGTACCCACATCTTTTTGCTGAAGCAGTAGCCTCAACTAGTTGAATTTCGGGACGAAATTCCCTCAACATGGGGATACTGTAACCTTTCTGATTTTCATATTTTTCTTATTTATTTTATGCCGTGCAATAAAAGACGATTCCGATTCCAACCTTACATGCATTTTTCATGTGCAATAACAAATATACACGCGTTTATTATATTACAATATTAACTAAAACCATCTTGCAAACCTCGAGGACCAAACTTGACCAAAAACTCAAATCAACATCAATATTACAAAACTGCAAGGACTAGTCTTGAAACTTCCAGAAACCTACACAAGCACGGTCGTGCTTAGTCCTAAGCACGGTCGCGCTTGTGCCATGACCACGGTCGTGCTTATCATTAAGCACGGTCGCGCCTCTTTTACAGTTTGACTCTGAAAAGGTCAAACCGACTCAAATCTAGTCCAAAAACAGAATTCAAACGAGTTTTAGAAACCGCGGGACTTGTAGAAGAAGTTACTCGACCTTTTGCGACGTAGCCCCGATCCAAACACGCATACAATCGTCCGAATTCGCGTACCTTTAGACCGACCTTCCATTTTAAATCAAATCTCGTAATTAAGACCAAATCAAGACAAATCAAACCACGATACGGACTTCGTACGACTCCTATAAGATTCTACAACCCCTAATTCGTCTAAACAACCTCTCTAATTCTCTGTCGATCAAGAAAGAGCCGCGATTCCTTTACCGTAGCCGTCTGCACTTGTTGCCAATCAAACCAAGGTAAGTAATAGTCCAATAGATCCGTTTCTTCATTCCAGACGAAAACCCTAATCTAATTGAAATCAATAATACACGATATTACCAATTTGAATCTAAGTTTTGATAAAAAAAATGGTTTTAAACGGTCGACACGTTAAACACAAGATAAATCTAATTAAATGGTGTCATTCGATTCGCAAACACTCTCTAAATGAAAACCCTAAGTTTCTAATCAGTTTTAATACAAGAATCAGGCGAATTGTGTCTGAAAAGGACCAGACACGGTCGCGCTAACCTATGAGCGCGGTCGTGCCTGACCAAGCACAGTCGTGCCCGAGAAAGGCCCAGTCGTGTTTATCGACCAAACAAAATCCTGACCTAGACAAACCCTAGACGCGGTCGTGCCGGGTACGAGCACGGTCGTGTCTTATGAACAGACTCTTGTTGTGACTTCTGACCAACCACAGGCGCGTTACCGACCAAGCGCGGTCGCGTACGAGCTGAGCACGGTCGTGCCGTATACGAGCACGGTCGTGTTCCCCTTAACAGAATCTTTATTTTATAAAATATATTACAGTTTATATAATTATTTTTATAAACTAATTACTGGAATACCTATATTCCTTACACTTGTTTCCAAACCAACATTAATTATTTAAACTTATACAAATAAATATATATAATATTCTAAATAAATAAATAGTATTTTAAAACAAACCCTACACGTTTAAACTTAAACAAATCCGCTTCCGACATCGAATAACGCAACTCAATAATACGTAATCATATATTGTTCATTAGGTCGAATCTAGCAATCCACAACACACCGCTGTTTTCCATTTGCTTGTGCAACCTACACTCTGCATAACACGTGAGTTACATAGCCCCTCTTTTACTCTATTTTACAAACTTTTGGGGTGGAACATGCGTTCTATTTACATGTTTTCAATTATACACATATACAGTTCCATCCTATGCATATACAATTTTGCGCTTTGTGCTTGAGTACTAGGTGTGTAGACCAATTATTATGCTCTTCATGTACAATCATTAACTATCAGCCGACAGTAAACAGTGGTAGATCTATTGAGTCTGACAAACCCACCCAGGTAGGGTGACTGTTACTGACAACACTATTTTGCGTGCAAGTTACAAAGGTTTGATTGTATAGGTCACCCGATAGTTTCTCTCCATAATTGCCTTAATTGACATGTTGTATTGAACTGTATGCACACAACACGTTTTTGCTATCACACGAATAAACCTATGTATTCTCACCAACTTTTTAGTTGACCCTGTTTTAACCATGTTTCAGGTACCAATGTTTGAAGTGATCAAGATTTGCTACACTTAGGATTTTTGGACTTAGTATTTAAATTAAAACAGTTTATTCTATGTAATTTACATTTTCGTTTCGTGGATTGATTGGGTTTTGTTGAATTTGTCTAATTGTAATGAAAACAATTATTGATTATTTAAACTTTAGTATACCATGAGCAACGAACAGTCTGCACGCTTCACGCCCCGACGTTTCCGCCGTCGGTTGGGGTGTGACAGATCCGCACCATGAAGGCTTGGTCATCACCTTGTATGTGGCTAACCATTTTGTTCGTATGATCCTGAATGATGGAGGCAGCTCTGTCAACATTATCCAGCTAGAAGCACTAAAGAAGATGAAAGTTCCCGAAGCTAAGATTGTATCAAAATCCTCAGTACTGGTGGGATTCAATGGAGAAGCCAAAAACATAATTTGGTAGATCAAGCTACCTGTCTATATAGAAGGGGTAAACTCTATCCAAAACTTTTGTGTAATTGGCTCGCTATCCGGTTACAACATTATTCTAGGGAGACCTTCGATCCATGATATCGAAATCCGTACCATCATCCTATCACCAATGTGTCAAGATGCCAACCCCTTGGGGAGTGGTGATGATAGACAGTGATCATCAAGAAGCCAACGATTGCTATACATCCTCAATGAAGCCATCAGCAAAAACAAGACAAGCATAGCAATGAAAGAAAAAAGAACGAGACATTTTCAAAGGTAAAGAGCAGGATGTCACACTCCAACCAACGGCGGAACATGTTGGAGTGGGACATGGAGACTGTTCATAAGCACATGATTTACTAAAGTTTTTATATATTAAAACATCCAATTTCATAACATAGTTCAATCACAAAAGTCCAACAATACAATAAATGAAATACATCAATAACTCATTTATTTAAATTACTAGGTCCTCAAAACTTAAGTGTAGCAACTTGATCATAACTCAAAGATTCGCACTTGAAACATGATAAAAACAAGGTCAACTAAAAACAGTTGGTGAGCATACATAGGTTTTGACACCACAAGTAGATTTCAAGTATTTTATACAATTCATATGACACATGGTAAATAAGGCATTTATGAAGAATCTATAGTCAAACTAGGTGTACAATCAAACCTTGTGACAGAGGCATAACACGCAGGTTACCCTAATGGAATGTCGGTAACAATCACCCTACCTGGGTGGGTTTGTCACACATAATAGATCTATCAATGTTACCGTTTGATTGTACAGAGTTAATGATTGCACGTGTATGTCATGTATATGTAGTTCAACTCATAGCATTCAAGCACAAAACAAAAATTACACATATGATCATAATGTAGAATTATATATTATAATTTGCAAATAGTTATCAATGAAAATCATGTTCCACCCCAAAATATGTAAAAATGTAAAAGGGGCTATGTAAAACTCACTTGTATTAGTTGTTTGTAGATCGCACGAACAATAGGTAGCACAAGTGATTAGTTTAATCACAATGTATATTACGCATCATGATACTCTCAACTATCATATGGAGGTTATCTCATACAAAGTTCAGCCCACGTATACTCACACATTTATGTTTAAGCACTGGAATTTAAACATATCTGCTTCCTCGGATGGCCTCGGATTGAATCCCTATTTACATCATGAGCACTTATGGTTTGAGTTTAAGTATCCTTCCGATACTCAAATCCCTCAAACCGTACTCTGATACCAACTTGAAACATCCTACTTTTACTATATTAATTTCTCAGAGTTTTATAGCGAAAAACGGTCCTAGATTTTTCAAAACCTTGCCACTAAAGTGACATAGGTATATTTCATTAAAATACTGTTTTTACATAAACAATTACATTATGTAACATAGGGATTCTTCAACTCCGACCGGCCACGTCCTCAGGTAGCTTCATTCCACGTGCCTCTTTCCTGCAGTGTTTGGAAAACGTTTTTGAATTAGGTTACGCTAAGTAAGTACACTACATCGTTCATTTTATTAGGAAACCTTTAGGTTTTTATTGTTCAAGTTTCCTAGGCTCTCGACGCCCCCGTGACAATCTTCGGACGTACCTCCGGTCACGTCATTCGTATATTTTATTATCTTTCATATTTGGTCCTTCCGCCTTATAGACTGGGAACCTCTACCGGGTCCTTCCGTCTATAGACTGGACACCTTTCCATTCTCATATTTATGGCCCTTTCGTGCCGTACACACGGCACCTTTTTCCATTCATTCTTGAGATCCGCCCCATAGGTTGGACATCTCTTTTCATTGGGATCTTGAGTATCATAGACTTACAGCCTCCTAATTTATTTCCAACCAGTCCTTACCTTAAAACTTCGTAACGGTTTCCCCACGGTGCACTAAAGAGGCTTATATATAGGAAGTATCAGCGGCGTATCCACCAACCCTTTAACACTTCGTGAGCACTCCGTTATTCCATTTTAAGACTTAGACTCGTTCCCATCAATCATTCATATTTACACATATAGCATGATCATTCATCATGCATTAATACATTCACATTTAACACATTTATCATATTTACATATATAGCATGACCTCGTGGCATACTTTCATACTTATCCTTGCTCTAATTCCTTATAAAGGTTTCTCCATGTTACGTTAAAGAGGTTTATATATAGGAAGTACCAGCGGCGTATCCACCACCCCTTTGACGTCCCATGAATACTCCTTTACTCAGAATTAAGCTTTTCCATCTAATTCTCATTTAGTGGCATGATCTCTTTATGCTTCTATCTTAACTCTTACTTTAATCCCTTACAAAGGTTTCGTCATGTTATGTTAAAGAGGTTTATATATAGGAAGTACCAGCGGCGTATCCACCACCCCTTTAACATCTCATGAATACTCCTTTGGTTAAGATTAAGCGTTTCTCATATTTATTTGATAGCATGACTTCCTCATGCTTTTATCCCATTATGGTCCTAATTCCTCGTAAAGGTGTCTCTATGATGTATTAAAGTGGTTTATATATAGGGTGTATCAGCGGCGTACCCACCACCCCTATAATACATCACAAATATTCCTTTATTTAGAATTAAGCCATCCCTTATTCATACTTATCATATATTGTAAATTGGGGTGATTATCCTTCCAGAGTAGTACCTCCAACAGAGATGTTCCCCAGGAAAGAGTGATGGATCCAGAAGGGATTTATACACCGTTCGTCTACTATATTTTTGTTACTATCTTTTAGTCTATACCCCTAAACGTTCATAATGGTTTCACCATGAAGTATCAAAGAGGTTTATATATAGGAAGTACTAGCGGCGTATCCACCACCCCTTAGATACGTCATGGCGACTCCATTATTCCCGTTTAGTGTTTAGACTAATCCCCATTACCTTTCTTTATTTCCCCGTACCTTAGTTCCACATATAGCACATAATCACATAATTCACATAAACATTTATCTAAGGTACGGGTCCAGTGTCCTTACGATAGTTTCGGGTTGTTTCTTACGCTCGTTCCTCGCTGAAATGTCTCTCCGGATCCGAACCGCACTCGCACTTAAACGCGCCGCACCGGGTCCTTTGCTAATTCTCAAACTCATTTGTATTTGTGTGGTGTGTGTTTTGTGATATCTCCAAGTGAACGGCAAGCTCCAACTATTTATAGGCAAATTTCTGGGTACGTGACGGACCGTTACCGTTGGTGACGGTCCGTCACCGTTTTCTTGGCCTCCAAGCACTCTCTGACCACGTAACGGACCGTCACGGCTCATGACGGTCCGTTATGACCTTAGGGTGCGATGACTCGGTGATACGTGGCGTAAAACGGAGCGTTTTCATGATTTTGCGGCGTGACGGACGGTGACGGTCCGTTATGGCTTCTGGGCTGTCGTGACGGACTGTTACACCCAGTGACGGTCCGTTGTGTCTACATTTTTAGATTCTCCTCGCCGAGACACCCAAGTTTCATATATTATGGCTTCCGTAACTCATTTTTTAGCTCGGGATATGCCTATATGAAGTTTTGAGCTATTTCCGGGCGAATAGTCTTTCCTTTTCGCATCCGGTTAAGTTCTTAGGTCACGTTTCTTAACTGAAATTCATCTTAACTTAATATTATTCAATCCCAACTCCCTCCTTTAAGCTTTTGGTTTCGCGTTTCGTTATCGATATCATTCGTAGCTTTATGTTTGACGTCCCTTTGACCGTTAACCGTTTACGGCTGAATTTTTGGGATGTTACAAGATGACACCTGTTGGCAGTGATTACGCGTTAATTCGTTCGATTGCGAATGAATTGGGTCGTGTTTTTTTATCTGAATTCATACGAGAATAGACTGAGTGTGATTTACGGGTTTTAAACGCGTTTAATTACTTGATTACAGCCGGACTTAGCTTGATTTGGCTCTGGATAGTCAAATGGGTTTGAATTTCGAATTAAGCCACGAATAAGGTTGAATTGGAATGTTAATTGGGTTTAAGAGTGGTCGATAATCGATTATGTAAACATGGAAGGTCCATATCAGTCGGGTTTGATCGATCAGGGCGTTGGATTTGCACGAATTTGGGCTGTTTGACTTTTTGGAAGTCAAAATAGGTCAAAGATGATGAATGGGGTCAAATTTGAGATCAAAAGGTTTAATTTCAAAGGTGGGGGTTCAGGTTGGGAGTTCAAGTGTTCAAACGGTTCAATCCAATTTTTTTAATTCATAATAATTTATATATATATATATATATATATTTATAAATTGATTATAAATGAATAAGTTTTGAACGTCATAATATTTTTGCATATGTATTTTCTATAAGAACAACTATTTTATATACATATATTTTATATGCAAAACAAATATATATATATATATATATATATATATATATATATATATATATATATATTGCAAAATATTTAATCCTTAAATTAAAATGTATGTATGTGTACTTGTAAAATTTAACAATTGTATTAAATGAAACTTGGAATTTAATGTTGGCACAAATAATATAAAGTATTTCACTAGAATTGGAATTGAAATATTGTTTATTGCACCAAAACAAATACAGGAAAATCAAGAACGTTACACAGGATGTCAAGGAAGTACCTCTAGACCTTGAGAACCCAGACGTAAAATTTCTTATAGGATCCGATATCCCCAGGGATGTTGAACAAGAACTCCTAAATTTTCTGAAAGGAAGAATGTCAACCTTCGCATGGAATCATGAAGACATGACAGGTATATCTAAAGATATTATTACTCATAAGCTTGGTATAGATAACAGTTTCAGGCCTATACATCAAAAGCGGAGAAAATTTACACCTGAAAGAAATACAATTTTACAAGAAGAAGTTGAGAGGCTACTCAAGTAAGGAATGATAAGAGAAGTAAAGTTCCCAAGATGGCTAGCAAACGTGGTAGTGGTGCAGAAGAAGAATGCGAAATGGAGGGTCTGCGTGGACTACACTGACCTCAACAAAGCATGTCCCAAGGATCCTTTCCCTTTGCCACATATATATTCCATGGTTGTTGCCACAGCAGGCCACGAGATGCTGACCTTCATAGATGCCTCATCAGGATTCCAGCAAATCCAAATGGAACTGTCAGATCAAGAAGACACTGCATTCATGACCCCAACATGTATATACTGCTATACTTCCATGACTTTTGGTCTTAAAAATGCAGGTGCTATCTATCAAAGGCTAGTAAACATGATGTTCAAAGAAAAACTGGGGGACACAGTGGAGGTATACATAGACGACATGGTGGTCAAGTCAAAGAAAGCCAAGGTTCATCTAAAGGATCTTAAGGAAGCATTTCACATTTTGGATAAATACAACATGAAGCTCAACCCCTCAAAATGTCATTTTGGGGTTGGAGTAGGAAAATTTCTGGGATATATGGTCACCAAAAGAGGAATAGAAGCAAGCCCCAAGCAAATCAAAGCTATCCTGAACCTGAAGTCAACATCAAATACTAAAGATGTTCAAAGGTTGACAGGAAGGATAGCAACACTCAACAGGTTTATCTCAAGATCCTCAGAGAGATGCAAATAATTCTATGATATCCTGAAGAAAAACAAAAGATTCAAATGGAGCGAAAAGCATGAAGAAGCATTCCAAGTCTTGAATAAATATTTTTCATCAGCACCCCTATTGGTGCAACCGGAAGATAATGAGCCATTATCCCTATATTTGGCAGTATCCGGAAATGCTGTAAGTGCTGTGTTAGACAAGGATCATGAAGGGCAACAATATCCCATCTACTATGTAAGTAAAAGTCTATTAGATGCAGAAACCAGGTATTCACACCTTGAAAAATTAATTTTGGCGTTAGTTATGGCATATACTAAACTTAGACATTACTTCGAAACACACCATATTCATGTTAAAACTAACTATCCTATAAAGTGTGTTTTGAGGAAACTAGAGATGTCAGAAAGAATGGCAAAGAGGTATGTTAAGCTGAGTGCCTATAACCTGATATATGAGCCCATGACAACAATCAAATCCCAAACACTAGTGGACTTTGTGGCAGATTTCAGCAATGATATTCAACATGAAGCAGACCAGGAAGTCTAGCAACTAGAAGAAACACATGAAAAGTGGATGATATTCACTGATGGTGAGTCTAATGTAAGAGGCACATGCGTAGGTATCATACTAAAATCACCACATGGGGACATTATACCCCAATCCATTAGTTGTGGATTCCAAGCTTTAATGGCTCTTATGCAGAATACGAAGGCTTGATAGCAGGATTGCAACTGGCCAAAGATACAAAGCTCAGGTATCTACAGGTATACGTTGACTCATTATTAATTACTAACAACTTTAATGGCTCTTATGCAGTAAAAGGCGAAACGTTGGCCCAATACCTTGAAATAGTTAAAAATTTAGCATAGAACTTCGAAATCTTTAGCAATGAACAGGTTCCCAGAGAAGAGAATGATGAAGCTGATGCCTTGGCAAGCTTTGGATCAACTCTTAAGATGCCACAAGATGACAAGATCTCGATCATACACATCCTAAGTCCAGCAATTGATCTGAGGGAATACAAGGGAAAAGAAGTGTCAAATTCGGAGAGCCTCGAAATCCATGATCCTAAACAAACAAATAAATCATGGATCATACCCATCAAGAGATATCTGTAGAATGGCGAAATCCCTACAGAGGTAAAGAATCACAAGTCCTTCCGCATGAAGGTATCACGTTTTATTATTTTGCATGATACTTTGTATCGAAAATCTATGGCAGGACCATACTTGAAGTGTCTGGAGGATCATGAAGCACAAGAAGTCCTAATACACGAAGGAGACTGTGGCAACCATACTGGGGGCAGAGCGCTCTTCTCAAAGATCCTAAGAACAGGATACTATTAGCCGACTATGAGGAAGGATTCTACGAGTTATGCCAAAAAATGTGATGCCTGCTAAAGACACAGAAATGTACCTCATCAACCAGCAGAGCCCATGCATCCAATCATATCCCCATGGCCATTTATGAAATGGGGAATCGACATAGTTGGCAAACTACCCAAAGCTCCACGAGGAAAAGTATTTATGCTAGCAATGACAGACTATTTCTCCAATTGGATTTAAGCAGAAGCCATCGTCCAAGTCAGAGACAAGGAAGTGGTGTCTTCATAAAGCGCAATATCCTGACAAGATTCGGGATCCCGGAAGAAATAGTGTGAGACAACGGATCCCAATTCATGAGCAAAAGACAACGGATAACCTCAAATCCTGTCCACCCACAAGCTAACGGACAGGCGGAGTACAGCAACAAAATCATTGTCAACAATCTCAAAAGGAGGTTGGATGATTAGAAAGGCAGATGGGAAGAAGAGCTACCTTTTGTCCTTTGGGCGGATAGGACGACCATGAAGAATGCAACGGGGCAAAACCCATTCTCATTAGTATTTACAACAAAGGCTGTGATCCCTACATAGATGGTTATCCCTACAGCAAGGTCCAGCCTTCAAACTCCTGAAAACAATGATGAAGTCCTCGCTCAAGATCTTGACACCTTCAACGAAATTTGGGATCATTCCAAGATTCGGATTGCAGCATACCAACAAAGGATAGCAAAGTCTTACAATAAGAACCTAATAACGAGAAGATTCTAAGTGGGTGACTTAGTACTCAGAAAGGCCTTCCAAGATACTATCAACCCTAATGATGGAAAGCTAGCACCCAAGTGGGAAGGACCATATTTGATAGACTCGGATGCTGGCAAAGGTGCCTACTGGCTGGAAACTATGGAATGAGAGGTCGTCCCAAGATCCTTGAATGCCATTCACCTCAAGGCATACTTCATGTAAGTTAGAATCCGAATTCTAAATCAGGATGGTATGTTTTCTATCGTTACTTATTTCAATTTTTATTCATTATTTTATCAAGTTACTGACTTAAGCATCGGAGGGGTGTTAGCCTGGCTAACACACACCTTCACCAAGGTTTAAATGTTTTGCAGATTAGACTCCTAAAGACAATCAGCAAAGTAATTGAGACTAGCCATATCTCTAAGTAAAAGGTATTCCAAATCCCTTCTGAGGTTTAAAGGTTTTCACCTTTCCAAGTTATTGGGTTTATACACCCCGCTTGAACGCATGAGATCCAAATGTAGTTCGAGATAGTGGGATCAGTCCATGTAATAGTGGCTGGCAATTTCATTGTTGTTGGCTATATTTTGGACCCTACGAATATTTTCAACGGAATAACATGGACATGTTATACATCAGACATGACCCAAGCATTTAACATTGACATGCTAAACATTAAATTTCTTTTGGCATGACCCAAGCTTTTAACATTGGCATGTTAAACATAAAACTTCATTTGGTATTTAGCATTTGCATGCTAACCAAGACTTACTCCAAAATGGGGACATCCCGAAAGATCCTAACACATGACTATTGAAGAAAGACTAAGTGGTTGATTTGCTTGTCAGCAATACACAAGAAATAACCAAAAGATTGTAACCTACCATTACCCAAGCTGAACTCATCCGGTATGTATACTCATTCAAGAGTTCGCTGCCTCATAATGTATACTTTTATATTAATTGACATTTTATTTTCTAAGTATATAACTTAGTTCTAAGGTTTTTATGAAATGACTTTTCCAAAACATTTTGACCTAAAATAACTATTTTATCCAAATGCCCAAATCTGTTTTATAATGAGTTTCACTTATTTGAAATAGTCACTTAAAACTAAAGAATTTATCAACCATGGCATTTTAACTTAAGTCATTTACCAAAAGCATTCAAGCAATCCCCAAACCATGGATACCAAGTGAAAATTGTTTTGAAACATGCAAACCATAAAACTCCTAAAACGGGAGAGACCAAAAAACTAAATTGTTTTTAAGCTAGCACCAAAGTTAGATCATTTCACCACCACTCAAACCACTGAAAACAAGGCACAGACCTCAGCATCTTTGCCCTCATCGCCTTGTGTTGCATCCTTTTCTACACCTGCCTCCTTCTCATCATCATCGCCAACCTCAATCCCTTGCACCTCGCTTGTCTTTGCCATATCACCCCTTAAACCGTCTAGAGCCTTACGCCATGCTACAAGATCCTAAAGATTAGCACTGAAATCCTTAGCAGCAGCCTACTCAGCCATCTAGGTTCTGGACTAAAGCAATGTCATGGCAGTGGACTTCTTGACATCGTGCAAAACCCCGTCCAGCTCACGATCATATTTGGTATTGGCCAGCTCCAGATCTTTCTGCAGAAGAGCAATCTCCCTAGAATCCATCTCCATCGTCTTAGCCTTGGCAGTTGCAGTCTTCTTCATATCGTCCGCCATCTCCTCAGTATTAGCAGCCCTCTTCTCAGCGACCTCAAGACAAGTACGCATTTGCTCCAGATCCTATTGTTTTGGGTAAAAATTAACAAGACTAATTTTGTAACCAAACTTAGTATGTGAGGTAGTGTGCTTGATCAAAATATGAGAATATGAACATGAATGTAAAAATTTTACACGATGATGTACGAGAAAAGCCTTTGATAGTTAGCGATTGCCGGCATAAAACCTCAGGAAGTGACCAAAAGTCACTTGCCTCCTGCTCTTGTATAAATCGTTGAAATGGGTACAATTTTGGCAGTGAATGATCGAGAGCTAAGTTTTACAATGTAGTTTGCGAGTGTTGTGTGCGTTTTCTATATCGATATCACTTCTATAAATACAAAGATAAATGTAATAAATAATCCGAGAATCCCGGCTAGACTAGGTCTTCAAATGCGACCGTTGTAAACCCTTCCACGCATCTTTCATACTTTTTCCACAATGTCTTAAGCGATTATTCAGGAGAGACTAAATCTACACGTTTTACACGCGCATAAAAATTAAGATAGGAGGACAATACAACGGTTAGTAATGTAAAAGTTAAGGATACCGAAACCTGTCAGGATACTGAAGTTTGTCATAAGTTCAGGATCCCAAGTCATAAAAATGACCCCTAACACCTATAGTGTGCAAAGGTATGTAAATCTATAAATGCAGGTGTGTAAAGCACAATGCTATAAATAGCTTACCGAGCGAATGACGGATTCCAGTTTCTTGCTCGCCTCTCCATGATCCAAGCCATCAAAAAGCTCCACATCTACAACCTCCACACCTTTCCTTTTTTTGATTGCAGACCTCTTGGAGCGTTGCAAAGGGGCCAATGGCTTCGGGATCACCAGAGCATGCTTCTCCTTCTTCACTAGGACATTACCAGAGATCATGTTGTCAATATCAGCGAGGGAAAAAGAGGAACTTGACCTTGTCATTCATGAAAACAATTCAATAAATCAAAATATCACACGCTAAGACAGATAAACAAAATACATTTACCTCCAGACATCTTAGACTTAGAATGTTGGGACTTAAAGCTCTCTTCTTCAATAGCAGGTATTTTCGAGCAAAACACCATATCGATCAGCGGGATCTCGAGGAAGCAAAGCACTTTTCTCAGAGTATCAACCTTTGCTGGTGCCAATTCTGACAACTTAGACGCTGCACAAAGAATTATTAAAGTTAGTTACGAGAACCGCATAATGATTTAAGATCATGCATACTAAACCCTACCCTTCTTAATCCGTTCAATAGGAAATTGTTTCCCGCTGGGAATAGAGCTACGCTTCACAAAAAAGAATTTTTCTTTCCAATTTGTATCATTTTGTGTAGCTTTGAGGATCAGGTGAGTCTGATCGGGCTTGATTTGGAAGAGGAAACGAGAGGAACCATGGCTCCTAAGTTTGTACACATGGGCTAACTCAAAAACATTGATGTCAAGAGCATGAGTCTTTATCAGGTTCTCCATGACGATCAGGGTTCTCCACACCATAGGCATGGTTTGAGCATAGCTCAGGCCCGACACTGCAAAGAACTCAGAGGTAAGCGGTGGAAAAGGGTAACGAAAGCCATTGCTGAATGGGAATACAGGGAAACACACCCAAGTTTTGGACACAAAATCGGACCGAACCCTAGGGTCAAAAGCTCTAAAAAACAGTATTTTTAGGAAACACGGAGTATGCTTTCATGAGCTCAATATCCGAGTCGGTAAAGGTACATGATTCTTGTTCAGGATTCTCAAGGAGCCCTTGATTTATAAAATCTTTTACAGGACTACCAACAGCCGAAGTAAGAGATCGAGTAGTTTTCTTGTCCATAATAGCAGAATGTAATGAAAAAGAGGTAAAAAAAATTTGAAAACCTTACCTCAGAGAAGCGCTTTCCATGGATGAAGTGACAATGGTGGATAAGAATGGAGAGAGAGAAGAAAAAGGGGTAATTGTAAACAAAAGAAACAACGGCGTTTAATGGCCTAAATCCTCGCTCCACAACAGCTCACGTGTCTTCACGTTCAAGTCGTGTTCGAAATTTTTAAAGTTATTGATGAAGCATCTCCAGCTGTCAGACAATTGTTATGGGTCAATTTTATGACTCAGGATCCCAGATCTCAAGTAAGTTTAGTATCCCGAACGTTTACGGTACTAATCAACTATTTTTTCTTTGTCTTTGACTTGTATTCGTAGGCATTCAACAAAGGACTTAGTCCACCCTTAGAAGTCGGAGATTGACTAAAGAAAACGTGTGTTGAAGCTCTCCCAACGGTCCCAAGTGAACACAAAGTTATTCCCAAGATAATAGTAGAATTAGTTAGGTTATTTTCTTAATTAATAGAGCATGATGATCGTATTAGAACATACAACTCACACTCGAATACTCTCTGTAATCACTTAGCTACAATCTGTTGCTCCACATTTGTACTCTTTACTTCGTTTAATCATAAGAACAAGAGGTTGGTCGACGATTAGTTACCTCCCGAGGTGTTATGCCGGAGATCATCAAGGATCAAGGGCTTTCCTCATTAACACCCGTGTCATTTTACTGCTTTACTTATTGCATTTGTTACAACAATCATACAAGCACACTACCTCACTTACTAATTTGATCATGGAATTATACTTGTTAATTTTTGGTTAAAACAATTACTATATATATATACAAAAGAAAGGATAAAAGAACAAAAAGACAAGCAATGACGTGCATTAGGACAATAAAAGACATGCAATGACGTGCAAATCTAAGCAAAAGACACACAATGATGTGCATCCTAGTACTTATATTATCAAATCTTTAGCAAAAGACACGCAATGTCAATGTCGTGCATTAGGAATCAAAATCAAAAGATACACAATGTTAGTGTGTACATATTGGGTTCGTGTGACTGTTTAAGGGTTTTTCTTGACAAAAACATGGCTTGTAAGTCTAACGTGCAAGTAAGTCCAATCTTATTTCATAAATCAGGTCACATAAGTCCGTCGTGCGGTGCTCCTGAGCAAAACTTTTAAAGATACCCAAAACTATTCACAGACTCGTGCTAGTTATGCTCATTTAGTTATTTTAGGATTCTTGATGATCATCTTCTCTGATTATGCGATGGCATATACCTGAAGCTCTCATCATCAGACTCAAAAGACCATGAGGATGGGTAGGTTATACCTGAATATTGTGGGGACCACTGATTTCATCTTAAGATTACCAAAACATGATAAAAGATCAATGTTTGTACGTTGAAATTCATCGTGCATGGGCTTAAGAGCATAAGCATACCAACAGTCATTCATAATCCATGGACATCCGAATGCAAGAAGAATAGTTTGAGTAACAAGTTAAGTCGGTATAATCTCACAAAACAGGTTTGCACGTTCTAAAGTTCTGTCTTGAATGTTTCATCTTGAAATATTTCGTTCTTTGCTTCTCGGTATATTTTGGAAGGTTTTTATGTTATTTATTTTCCCTAGTATATATTTTATGAGCATTAAAAGCAAAATCTAGCTGGAAAATCAAGTCGTTTTGGTCAAAAGTTCATTTTCTTTAAATTTTTGCATGTGCCGACTCTAAGGGCCGACTGTTGAGTGTCGGCCCTCAAATTTTCAGGTATACATATATGTTTGAATGATTTGTGCATTTACATTCTTGCCCTAATTGTCTTTCCTCATTCAGGTGATAAACTCTTACTCACAAATACCTCCATTGACTTCGATTTAAACTTTTGTTTGTGGCTTTTACATCATCATAAAGGTAAACTATTGGTTTATCATATGTTTTTTACTTGATTTGGTGATAAAAACAGGATCTTGATTGCTATTTTTGATCTGAGGTGCAAATTGGAAGGGTTTGTCTGTTCATCTCCCCGAGCCGACTGTCACCATGGAGAAGATGACAAGAATCGACTCAGGAGCCGATACTCTCATCAAAGTATTCACATTATGCGGCCGATTCTCCATATTTGGCTTATTCTCTATGGTCTTGCCTTTGTCTTGGCCAATTATCACCTTTTGAACGCAAGTTCAAGTTGAGCCGGACTCTTTACGAGTCATCAGGGGGCTGACTATCCGGAACCATTCTCTAAGGGAACGGGTGACTGTCAACCAAGTGACCGGACGATTCTCTATTGATCAGGGGAGATTCTTGCCCTAGTCCATCCGACTCTCATTTACGAGTCGATTCTCCCTTATGATCACCTGACTGTCACCTGAAATCCTCGGCGACCCTCTCTAGAATGATTGTTGTTGGTCCCATCCGACTCTCCAACGACTGTTAGTATTATTTAGCTGAGTGTTCTTGTAAATCCCAGCCCACACTCTACTGGCTGACTCTCCTATGCCCTGAGTGAATTATGACCGACTCTAATCATTTTCAGCCGACTGTCTTTAAATTTTATAAGATTAATAATTTAATTTTCTTATATTCTTTGAATTTGTTCATTTAAAACTGAATTACGGATAATTATGTTCATCATGCACAGATCATGGCTGAGGAACGTCTTGCGAGTGATAGCCATCACAACATGGCCATTAGCTTTCCCAAACCGATACCATAAGAATTTAACGATGTCATTAGATGTTTCTCCAAGCAAAATATCATACGCCATCACCTAGGAATGAAGCCATCTACTAAGACTTGATAGAAGAATTTTGGATCAACACATAATTCAGAATTCATCCCATTACCAAGAGACCTCATGTCAGATCGTTCGTTCACGGGAATGAGGTTCTAACTTCTGAAAGCACCGTATGAAATGCAGTGCAATTGGGGGATAACATAGACGATTCAAGACAAGTTAATAAGGAAGATGCAAGGGTTAGATTTGTGCAAGAGCTGGGGTACGAAGGTCCATATAGGAAGAATGAAATCCAGAAGAGGTATATGTCTAGAGATTGGAAGGCTGTTATGTACGTATTCATTCACTCTCTTTCACACTAAAAGGGAGGTTATGATGCGTTAAGCGTGTATTGGGAGCTATAATGCTAAATATATGCGGGGAAGAGAAATTCAACATGTCACATCACATTTTCAGTAAGATGTGCAGTCGTGCAAAGGATAATAAGTGGTTGTTATACCCTCGCTTCATTCAGATGATCCTTAACTTCCTTATCAAAGATCTACCTTCGAGTGGTCGTCCCATGACGTTTTCAAAAGCTGACACTCATTTCTACACTGATATTCTAAGGAAATATAAAAGATTTTTCTAGCAAGTGGACTTCTATGTTTGATAACATATATAGAGAAGAAAGATTGCCAACCATCAAGGCTGCTCTAAAGTCTATGAAAGGGAAGAGAGCAGAGAAAGAAAGACAAAATACTGTTGAAAAGAAGATGAGTAGTGAGAAAGATAAGGATCCTGAGAAGGATGATGAGGGAGAGATTAGGAAGAGAAGCCAAAGGCAAAGCCATTGACCCGGAAGGGGGCAAAAAAAAGGAATCTAGAACCGGTGGTGACGGTGAAGGTTTTATGAAAGCAGCTAGAGATAGCTATGTTAGGTAACAAAGGAGTCCTTCCAGACTTAAAACTCCTCCTACCCATGGTATAACAGAGGAAGATATCAATGCAAATAGTTTGGCTCGTGCCGCTCTGGATGCCAAAGGACCTCCTCCGTCCAGGCAAACAGAAGGTACTTCGGGTATAAGACAATCACCTCCCAAAACACAACAAACCCCTCCGACTGGCACTCCTAAAAGATTGAAAACCATGGCTAATGGCTAGAAAGAAGACCAAGCCAATGGGAAAACCTGTCCCTCCTCCGAAAAAAGAACCGTTGGATCCTGAGATGGTAGAAAAGATCGGGCTTGAATCGGCTAAACTGATCAGGTGGATGAAAGGGCTGATAGAAGCCGCAGCAAACATAGAACATGACCGAGATCAAGAAATTGAGGATTTGAAAGAGACAGTGTCTGAACAACTAAAGATGATTGAAAAGCTACAATTTCAACTTGAGAATTAGACAACATTGAACCGGGATATGAAATCAAACAAGAATGATATGCCCTAAATTATACATGTTTTGCATGCATAGTAATCCCCATATTATGGTATTAATCAAACAAAAGCATTGCATATGATACTTAATGCATTAATATTTCATAATTGCAGGTTATTCAGTGTCCCAAGATAAACAGAGCAAAAACCAGCTTAAAACATGAAGAAATCAAGCTTTTGGATTACAAAATCCGAGCATTAACCCCCAAGAAGCCAAACCTGGTCAACAACAAGTCAAATAGCAGCTAAAAGACAAAACAGGAAGCAGGAAGAGGGATGCACGACCGTGCATCCCTTTGCACGGTCGTGCAATGCAAGACTTGCTCCCTAAGGACTCAGTACACTGCCATTTGTACCCTGTTTGATTCCCGAGGAGTTTGCACGCCCGTGCAATTCAATGCACGACCGTGCATTGCTCATTTTGAGGCCTATAAATAGATGGCTTGAGTTCTTCATTACATACACTTATCTACACCTTAACACACCATTCCATACCTCAAGATATAGAGAATAGTTCGTTTCTAGTAGTATTAGAAAAGTAGTAGTGAGTAGAGGGGCTCTTCCTCCTTCATCCACAATAGGGGAGCCTACGAAACTCAGCGTTACACTAGTTAGCATGGACATTGTGGCTAAGCTTCTTGTATTGCTAGGGTGAAGATGATGCTTGGTGCATGTTAATGTTTGACGTATTAATCTAGTGGTATGTTTATGTCTTTAATTATTCGTCCTTAAAATCACCATTTGGTGGGCTTTTATTATTGTCTAAATCCGTCTTTATATTTGTGAGTCTTCATGATTTTAAAGTGTAAGATCGTAAAACCTTTTTAATCAAACTTCTTTTAAAACTTGTACGTCTTTATACAAGCATAGATTGATAAGCCAAGGTTTGGTCAACATTATTAAGGTCATACGTCTTTATACGAACTTCTTATGTGACCAAGAATTGATGAACTCATGCTGGGAACGGTACGTCTTATACTTGGTCCCATAGTTACACCGCCTCCCGGTGAGCAAAATATAACCACCTATTTAGCCTTAATACAAAGCATTTACGTTCGATGTCTTAAATCAACCCGGAGATGACCATTCGAAGAGTTGAGGGTAACTGTTGTCCTTAATGGGAGGCACTACCATTTTAATTTAAGGATTTTAATTAGTGAATCAAATGTCGTGAGGATGAGGCTCTAGCGGTGACCCGGGTCACAAGTTTGTAGTAGTCATATCACTGGATTAGTTAGTTTAACATTATCAAGTACCAAGATGATTCAAGTCCCAAAGAAATACACTTCGTGACCAGATCATTTCCGAGATATTTACTTTCCTTTTATTTACTATTCTGTTCGTTACATTTCTGTTACACACTTCACGCACGTTTATACTTTTATGCTATTTAATTTACCGTCATTTAATTTTCTGTCATTTACTGTTCCGCTTCACAAGCACACAAAACCCACTCACTAATTAATCCGGCTAAACGATAACAAAAGTTGAGTACTGGAACTCGACCGTGTCCATTGGTTCGATACTTGGTTCTTACCTAAACTATATTACGCTGCGATAGGTACACTTGCATATTGTGTGTGTTTTTAAGTTAAAGTAATTATCATTTTATAAATTTAAAACCTGGTCTCGTAAAACCATAGTAAAAATATATTTATATATTTTCATATACTAAAAACGACACAACAAGTTTTTGGCGCCGTTGCCGGGGATACGGTGATTTCAAGAAAAAATCAAGTTAACGGATTAGCGTTATCATTTTCATCTGTTTCTCTCTTACATTTTGTTGCAGGCAGTGTATGATCCATAGCTCCACTACTGGTTTATATCAGCCTTTAGTAGAGCCTGAAGGATTCTTTCACCACTGAATACGAGAAAACCTTACGAGAAGAATGGCCGTAGAAAACCGCACTATCGCCGATTTCGCAAGACCGTCACTAGAGGCTTTGGGGTCTAGTATCACAAGGACAATGGTTGACGCTAATAACTTTGAGATCAAATCTCATGTTATTCAAATGATCCAGTCATCATGCACTTTCCATGGATTACCCGATGAAGATCCACATGCCCACATTGCAAATTTCCTCGAAATTTTTGACACATTCAAACTAAACGGAGTTTCGAATGACGTAATTCGCCTCTAAATGTTTCCCTTCTCCTTAAAGGAACAAGCTAAGACATGGCTAAACTCTCTTCCTACCGGGTCGATCACTACATGGGATGATCTAGCTCAGAAATTCCTGTCAAAATACTTCCCGCCAGCAAAAACTACAAAACTAAGAAATGATATTACCACTTTCACCCAGGAAGATGGTGAATCACTATATGAGGCATGGGAACGTTTTAAGGACATGTTAAGGAAATGAGAAATCATGGGCTAGAGGTTTGGTTACAAGTATCATCATTCTGCAATGGGTTGCACAATCAAGCTCGTCAAACACTCGACGCTATTGCAGGTGGTATTTTTGGAAACAAAAGGCCACAAGAAGCTTACAACCTAATTGAGGAAATAGCTATGAACAACTATCAATGGTACAACCCAAGGAGTAACAGGGGAGCCAGTCAAGGAGTTCATTCTGTCGATACTGTCACTTCACTTTCTACTCAAGTAGATGCCCTCACTGCTCGACTCAATCAGCTTAGCAAGGGCAGGGCGATCACTAAGATTACTGAAGAAGTAAAAAGCATCACTGCCAATACTGAGCAAGTTGACTTTATCGGGACAAACCGCCTGCAGAACAACCCTTACAGCAACACTTTCCACGGATTACCCGATGAAGATCCACATGCCCACATTACAAATTTCCTCTAAATTTTTGACACATTCAAACTAAACGGAGTTTCGAATGACGTAATTCGCCTCTAAATGTTTCCCTTCTCCTTAAAGGAACAAGCTAAGACATGGCTAAACTCTCTTCCTACCGGGTCGATCACTACATGGGATGATCTAGCTCAGAAATTCCTGTCAAAATACTTCCCGCCAGCAAAAACTACAAAACTAAGAAATGATATTACCACTTTCACCCAGGAAGATGGTGAATCACTATATGAGGCATGGGAACGTTTTAAGGACATGTTAAGGAAATGAGAAATCATGGGCTAGAGGTTTGGTTACAAGTATCATCATTCTGTAATGGGTTGCACAATCAAGCTCGTCAAACACTCGACGCTATTGCAGGTGGTATTTTTGGAAACAAAAGGCCACAAGAAGCTTACAACCTAATTGAGGAAATAGCTATGAACAACTATCAATGGTACAACCCAAGGAGTAACAGGGGAGCCAGTCAAGGAGTTCATTCTGTCGATACTGTCACTTCACTTTCTACTCAAGTAGATGCCCTCACTGCTCGACTCAATCAGCTTAGCAAGGGCAGGGCGATCACTA
Source organism: Smallanthus sonchifolius (assembly GCA_023525975.1). Taxonomy (NCBI): domain Eukaryota; kingdom Viridiplantae; phylum Streptophyta; class Magnoliopsida; order Asterales; family Asteraceae; genus Smallanthus; species Smallanthus sonchifolius. The sequence continues at coordinate 21,862,614 of CM042033.1, forward strand.
AGATTACTGAAGAAGTAAAAAGCATCACTGCCAATACTGAGCAAGTTGACTTTATCGGGACAAACCGCCTGTAGAACAACCCTTACAGCAACACTTTCCATGGATTACCCGATGAAGATCCACATGCCCACATTGCAAATTTCCTCGAAATTTTTGACACTTTCAAACTAAACGGAGTTTCGAATGACGTAATTCGCCTCTAAATGTTTCCCTTCTCCTTAAAGGAACAAGCTAAGACATGGCTAAACTCTCTTCCTACCGGGTCGATCACTACATGGGATGATCTAGCTCAGAAATTCCTGTCAAAATACTTCCCGCCAGCAAAAACTACAAAACTAAGAAATGATATTACCACTTTCACCCAGGAAGATGGTGAATCACTATATGAGGCATGGGAACGTTTTAAGGACATGTTAAGGAAATGAGAAATCATGGGCTAGAGGTTTGGTTACATGTATCATCATTCTGCAATGGGTTGCACAATCAAGCTCGTCAAACACTCGACGCTATTGCAGGTGGTATTTTTGGAAACAAAAGGCCACAAGAAGCTTACAACCTAATTGAGGAAATAGCTATGAACAACTATCAATGGTACAACCCAAGGAGTAACAGGGGAGCCAGTCAAGGAGTTCATTCTGTCGATACTGTCACTTCACTTTCTACTCAAGTAGATGCCCTCACTGCTCGACTCAATCAGCTTAGCAAGGGCAGGGCGATCACTAAGATTACTGAAGAAGTAAAAAGCATCACTGCCAATACTGAGCAAGTTGACTTTATCGGGACAAACCGCCTGTAGAACAACCCTTACAGCAACACTTTCCATGGATTACCCGATGAAGATCCACATGCCACATTGCAAATTTCCTCGAAATTTTTGACACTTTCAAACTAAACGGAGTTTCGAATGACGTAATTCGCCTCTAAATGTTTCCCTTCTCCTTAAAGGAACAAGCTAAGACATGGCTAAACTCTCTTCCTACCGGGTCGATCACTACATGGGATGATCTAGCTCAGAAATTCCTGTCAAAATACTTCCCGCCAGCAAAAACTACAAAACTAAGAAATGATATTACCACTTTCACCCAGGAAGATGGTGAATCACTATATGAGGCATGGGAACGTTTTAAGGACATGTTAAGGAAATGAGAAATCATGGGCTAGAGGTTTGGTTACATGTATCATCATTCTGCAATGGGTTGCACAATCAAGCTCGTCAAACACTCGACGCTATTGCAGGTGGTATTTTTGGAAACAAAAGGCCACAAGAAGCTTACAACCTAATTGAGGAAATAGCTATGAACAACTATCAATGGTACAACCCAAGGAGTAACAGGGGAGCCAGTCAAGGAGTTCATTCTGTCGATACTGTCACTTCACTTTCTACTTAAGTAGATGCCCTCACTGCTCGACTCAATCAGCTTAGCAAGGGCAGGGCGATCACTAAGATTACTGAAGAAGTAAAAAGCATCACTGCCAATACTGAGCAAGTTGACTTTATCGGGACAAACCGCCTGCAGAACAACCCTTACAGCAACACTTTCCATGGATTACCCGATGAAGATCCACATGCCCACATTACAAATTTCCTCTAAATTTTTGACACTTTCAAACTAAACGGAGTTTCGAATGACGTAATTCGCCTCTAAATGTTTCCCTTCTCCTTAAAGGAACAAGCTAAGACATGGCTAAACTCTCTTCCTACCGGGTCGATCGCTACATGGGATGATCTAGCTCAGAAATTCCTGTCAAAATACTTCCCGCCAGCAAAAACTACAAAACTAAGAAATGATATTACCACTTTCACCCAGGAAGATGGTGAATCACTATATGAGGCATGGGAACGTTTTAAGGACATGTTAAGGAAATGAGAAATCATGGGCTAGAGGTTTGGTTACAAGTATCATCATTCTGTAATGGGTTGCACAATCAAGCTCGTCAAACACTCGACGCTATTGCAGGTGGTATTTTTGGAAACAAAAGGCCACAAGAAGCTTACAACCTAATTGAGGAAATAGCTATGAACAACTATCAATGGTACAACCCAAGGAGTAACAGGGGAGCCAGTCAAGGAGTTCATTCTGTCGATACTGTCACTTCACTTTCTACTCAAGTAGATGCCCTCACTGCTCGACTCAATCAGCTTAGCAAGGGCAGGGCGATCACTAAGATTACTGAAGAAGTAAAAAGCATCACTGCCAATACTGAGCAAGTTGACTTTATCGGGACAAACCGCCTGTAGAACAACCCTTATAGCAACACTTTCCATGGATTACCCGATGAAGATCCACATGCCCACATTGCAAATTTCCTCGAAATTTTTGACACTTTCAAACTAAACGGAGTTTTGAATGACGTAATTCGCCTCTAAATGTTTCCCTTCTCCTTAAAGGAACAAGCTAAGACATGGCTAAACTCTCTTCCTACCGGGTCGATCACTACATGGGATGATCTAGCTCAGAAATTCCTGTCAAAATACTTCCCGCCAGCAAAAACTACAAAACTAAGAAATGATATTACCACTTTCACCCAGGAAGATGGTGAATCACTATATGAGGCATGGGAACGTTTTAAGGACATGTTAAGGAAATGAGAAATCATGGGCTAGAGGTTTGGTTACATGTATCATCATTCTGCAATGGGTTGCACAATCAAGCTCGTCAAACACTCGACGCTATTGCAGGTGGTATTTTTGGAAACAAAAGGCCACAAGAAGCTTACAACCTAATTGAGGAAATAGCTATGAACAACTATCAATGGTACAACCCAAGGAGTAACAGGGGAGCCAGTCAAGGAGTTCATTCTGTCGATACTGTCACTTCACTTTCTACTCAAGTAGATGCCCTCACTGCTCGACTCAATCAGCTTAGCAAGGGCAGGGCGATCACTAAGATTACTGAAGAAGTAAAAAGCATCACTGCCAATACTGAGCAAGTTGACTTTATCGGGACAAACCGCCTGCAGAACAACCCTTACAGCAACACTTTCCATGGATTACCCGATGAAGATCCACATGCCCACATTGCAAATTTCCTCGAAATTTTTGACACTTTCAAACTAAACGGAGTTTCGAATGACGTAATTCGCCTCTAAATGTTTCCCTTCTCCTTAAAGGAACAAGCTAAGACATGGCTAAACTCTCTTCCTACCGGGTCGATCACTACATGGGATGATCTAGCTCAGAAATTCCTGTCAAAATACTTCCCGCCAGCAAAAACTACAAAACTAAGAAATGATATTACCACTTTCACCCAGGAAGATGGTGAATCACTATATGAGGCATGGGAACGTTTTAAGGACATGTTAAGGAAATGAGAAATCATGGGCTAGAGGTTTGGTTACAAGTATCATCATTCTGCAATGGGTTGCACAATCAAGCTCGTCAAACACTCGACGCTATTGCAGGTGGTATTTTTGGAAACAAAAGGCCACAAGAAGCTTACAACCTAATTGAGGAAATAGCTATGAACAACTATCAATGGTACAACCCAAGGAGTAACAGGGGAGCCAGTCAAGGAGTTCATTCTGTCGATAGTGTCACTTCACTTTCTACTCAAGTAGATGCCCTCACTGCTCGACTCAATCAGCTTAGCAAGGGCAGGGCGATCACTAAGATTACTGAAGAAGTAAAAAGCATCACTGCCAATACTGAGCAAGTTGACTTTATCGGGACAAACCGCCTGCAGAACAACCCTTTCAGCAACACTTTCCATGGATTACCCGATGAAGATCCACATGCCCACATTGCAAATTTCCTCGAAATTTTTGACACTTTAAAACTAAACGGAGTTTCGAATGACGTAATTCGCCTCTAAATGTTTCCCTTCTCCTTAAAGGAACAAGCTAAGACATGGCTAAACTCTCTTCCTACCGGGTCGATCACTACATGGGATGATCTAGCTCAGAAATTCCTGTCAAAATACTTCCCGCCAGCAAAAACTACAAAACTAAGAAATGATATTACCACTTTCACCCAGGAAGATGGTGAATCACTATATGAGGCATGGGAACGTTTTAAGGACATGTTAAGGAAATGAGAAATCATGGGCTAGAGGTTTGGTTACAAGTATCATCATTCTGCAATGGGTTGCACAATCAAGCTCGTCAAACACTCGACGCTATTGCAGGTGGTATTTTTGGAAACAAAAGGCCACAAGAAGCTTACAACCTAATTGAGGAAATAGCTATGAACAACTATCAATGGTACAACCCAAGGAGTAACAGGGGAGCCAGTCAAGGAGTTCATTCTGTCGATACTGTCACTTCACTTTCTACTCAAGTAGATGCCCTCACTGCTCGACTCAATCAGCTTAGCAAGGGCAGGGCGATCACTAAGATTACTGAAGAAGTAAAAAGCATCACTGCCAATACTGAGCAAGTTGACTTTATCGGGACAAACCGCCTGCAGAACAACCCTTACAGCAACACTTATAATCCTGGATGGAGGAATCATCCAAACTTCAGCTCAAAGGATAACAACTACCAGGGACAATCTGGCTTCGGACAACAACAATTTCCACAAAGACAATCTCAAAACTATCAGCCCCGTCAACAATTTCAAGGAACTAACAAGCCAAGTAACGGGTTAAGCTTGGAGGACGCGGTAACTAAGTTAATATCTACAACTGAAAGTCAAGCCCTTCTAGCAGATAACAAACAATATGAGGAGAAGTTTAGTCTTCACGAAGCTGAGTTTAGGACACAGAAAGCAACTCTTCAGTCCATTGAGACGCAATTAGGACAAATTGGGAAAGTTCTATTCAAAAGATAACCAGGATGTCTCCCGAGTAACACTGAAACCAATCCAAAAGCAAATGTAAGTGCTATCACTCCTAGAAATAGCAAGGTCTATCCAGAACCACCCATGCAAGAAGAAGTTCAATCACCAAGGAGAAAAATATTCACCGGGGTACCACTTCACCCGCACATCGCAGAAACAACTACTCAAGGATCGCAGTCAAATGTAATTCCACCTCCTGCTCCAGTGAATACTCCTCCAAAAGTTCCAACAAAAAGAACGTTCCATTCTCACCTACCCTACCCAGAAAGGTTAGTAAAGCAGATGACTAACGAACAATATGAGAAATTCATCGAACTACTAAGTCAAATCCATGTCAATCTTCCCTTCCTGGATATCATACAACAAATGCCTAAATATGGACGTTTCTTGAAGTATTTCCTTACAAACAAAAGAAACATGGAAGAGGCGGTAAAGAGGACCAACCATTGTGTCATCGTTATTGAGAGATGTCTTCCGAAAAAACTTTCAGATCCTAGAAAGTTCTCTCTATCATGTTCTATCGGACCACTCCTGATAACCTTCGCGCTCGCTGATCTAGGAGCAAGTGTGAATGTAATGCCATATGTCATGTTTAAAAGGCTAAAAATTGGAAATCCAATGCAACTATTGAACTCACGGATGGATCAGTCAAATCACCTATAGGAGTCATTGAGAACTTACTAGTGAAAGTCGGCAAGTTTGTCTTCCTTACCGTTTTCATGGTATTCCAAACCTTTGATTTTGGGTCGTCCATTTTTAGCTACTGCCCGAGCCGTCATTGACATGAATGAAGGAATTTTGACACTTCGTGTTGGAAAACAATCAGTGACCTACAACATCGGAGGAAATGAGTGTTTATCCAACGATCACTTTGAAATTGTACAATTCATTGATACTAATCTGGACTACCAGCTAAAGAAAGCCAAAGAATTCAACAAAGAAAAGAAAAAAGGTCTTGGCAATGATTTTGACAACACTAACTGGATCGATGAGTACTTTGAGATACGGTAGTAGTTACTACTCTAAGCTACCAAAACTAAAGGACTTGAATGAAGAAATAGGAGATACGGTGGAAGTCGATGGCTCCCACCTGAAGAAAGACTGATGAAGCACGTACGGGTCTGGCCAACGACCCTCAAATAAACGTGGCGCTCCGGGAGGCAACCCGATGATCATGAATAAATTGAGAAGTTGGTGCATATGGCAGAAAGTATGGACCTCAGGTTTGGGTTTCAAATTTAAGTTTCTATTATTTCAGCCCCCAGGTATGACTTCTCGATACCAGGACCTTAGTAGTTTAACTACTACCTTTTATTTTCCTTATTTGCTTTTATGTTTTCCTTTATGTCTCAGGTAGAATAGCATCATCAGATAGTCTCTCTACTTATTTGAGGAATCACACTCCATCTCTACAACCTGAGGAATCGGAAACCACAACAAATTTCATTGAAATTCGATGAAATCTATAAGGCAACGTGTTGACAAGCAGCTGATAGGCACAGCCTAACAGCGGCAATAAGTTTTGGCCTTAGGTTATATACTGAATTGACCGAGGGAGTACCAGTTTCTTTTCCCTTAAAACTTCATGCATTTAAATTCCTGCATAGCATTCCATTACATGCATTTGTACATTGAGGGCAATGCATAATTTTAAGTGTAGGGTGGGTAATTAGAGATTCAGGACTACTTGTGTAAGGCCCCATTCTCGGGTGACCTCACTTGTTGGATTTACTCATAAACATAGTTGTAATTACTGAACTTAAATTTAAAACATTCAGAAATAGCGGAAGCAAACATCATTCAAATTACATGTCATAACAACGGAAGTCTTAAAATTTAGTACATAACATTGTCTTAACATAAATAAAAGTGGGATGTCAGCCTCGTGCCGGGTAACCTTCACGCCTTCGCACGACCCTTCCTTTCTGTACCTGAAATGTATACTAAAAGTCAGCTAACGCTGGTGAGTTCTAGTTTAAAACTATTAAGTATGATCATTCTTTTCTTTAAAAGTATACATAATTATATACATTCGTAACTTTTGCTTTTCTTTCATCTTTCTTTTGTGATTACATATATATAAATACACGTATTCATAACTTTTGTTTTTCTTTCATCTTTCTTTTGTGATTACATATATATAAATACACGTATTCATAACTTTTGCTTTTCTTTCATCTTTCTTTTGTGATTACATATATATAAATACACGTATTCATAACTTTTTCTTTTCTTTCATCTTTCTTTTGTGATTACATATATATATATGCATTCACCTTTTTCTTTTCTTAACTTTCATGGGCCATACACTTAAGGGTGATCAACCCGTCATTTGTTTGCGAATGTCACAAAGACAAACGCCACGGTCCATCGTTATGGCCCGCCATTCTTACAACCGTCCGGCAACTAGTGTCCGTCCGTAATTTATTCTTACAACCGTCCGGCAACTTTTGTCCGTCCGTAATGACTTACAACCGTCCTACCGTCGTAGGCCGTAATTCGCCCGTCTACCCGAAGGTATCCGTTTCCCATGCGACTATTATTTATGCAACCGTTCCACTATTCATATTATGCCATTTGCTTCGACTGTCCATTAATGGCTTTCGTACGTCCTAGCTGATGAAAGAACGTATTTGTCCCGGTTACAAAATAGTCACGTGGTCGTCCGTCTACCGAAGTAGCCGTTATCATTGAAGCATCCATAACATTATTTCATTCTTTGCAAGCAATATATACATGGATATATAGCAAGTTTCATTCTTACACATTGTGTTATTCTTTCATTCATTCTATATAATCATACGATTCATTCTTTGTGCATAATTCATTTTCGTATATATATACAAAATATATATTAGTATATCACGTATGATCACATTAGCATTCATATCAGTTATTCATTTAGTGTATACATTTCAGCCCCAAAACATTTAATAAGGTTTGCATATAACATAGAAGGGGGCACATAGAACTCACCTGATAAGCTAGTCTTGGTTGTCCTAACAAAGGTCCAACAATGTCACGTACGATCTGAATTAGGTGGTTAAGTACACATCAGACCCAACCCCGACCCTAACGGTTTAATCATTCTAAACATACTGACTTTACTTACTGGTCTGCTTCCTGCGCACTTAGTAAGTGCGCAGGGCCTTGCTCATGCGTACTTGATAAGTACGCATGATCTTTCTCTTGCGTACTTGGTAAGTACGCATGATCTTTCTCCTGCGTACTTGGTAAGTACACATGATCTTTCTCCTGCGTACTTGGTAAGTATGCATGATCTTTCTCCTGCGTACTTGGTAAGTACGCAGGACATCCCTACTGCGTACTTGGTAAGTACGCAGCACCTGTTTCCCGGACAAGTCCGCAATTCTTGTATGTTAATCCGATCATGCTAATCTTACAATTTTCTTTGATCAAAAGGTGCGGTTTTCACTCTAGATGCTAGTTCTAAGCTTATTTTCAAGTTTCATCCATAAAAACGTCTCCTATTTAGCTAAAACCCGAGAAACCCCAAAACAAACAAAAACTCAGATTATGGTCGAATCGTTACCTGGATTGGACTTCTGATTTCAGAGGTTTTACTCACGAGCTCAGCGGTAACGTGCTCCTTCAATCTCGTGTCGATCCGTTGAGTTTCTCTCTCTAGACCCGAGCTCTCCTTTCTCTCTCTAGAATGATGAAATGAAGATGAAATGGTGAAGTGGGCTGCCTTGCCCCTTATATACCTGGGCTTTCATCGGCCCGTTGGAGCCGAGCCCAAGCCCATCCGTTTTTCTTTTGTTTTATGACGATTAAACCTCTATTGCGTTATTGTTTACTAAATTACTATTTTTGGGATGTTACAAGTCTACCATCCTTAAAGAGGTTTCGTCATCGAAACTATTTATACGTTAAACAAATTAGGGTATAGTCCCCTCATCTCGTCTTCTTTTTCCCATGTAGCTTCTGACCCTTTTCTGTGCTTCCATTGTATTTTGACAAAAGGAATCGACTTATTGCGTAGTCGTTTCTCAGCTCGGTCAATAATGGCTATTGGTTCTTCCACATAATTTAGTCTATCATCCACTTCGATCTCGTCGTAAGGTAAGTGAGCTGTGTCGTCAGTTAGGCACTTGCGTAAGTGTGACACGTGGAAAGTAAGGTGTATTCCACTAAGCTCAATAGGTAGGTCGAGTCTGTAAGCAACTTGACCCACTCTCGCTAAAATCTTGAAAGGTCCGACAAACCTTGGGCTTAGTTTGCCACGTTTTCTGAATAGAATGATTCCTTTCCATGGTGATACCTTTAACAGTACCATGTCCCCCACTTGAAACTCTAAATCCCTTCTTCTCTTATCCGCGTATGATTTCTGTCTGTCTTTTGCAGCTTTCATTCGAGCCTTGATTTGATTAAATTTCTCGAAAGTAGCTTTGACCACTTCGAGACTTGCAAAATCTTTTTGTCCAATTTCCCCCCAACAAACCGGGGTCCTACATTTCCTCCCATACAACATTTCAAATCGCGGCATGCCAATAGTCGAGTGATAGGTGTTGTTATATGAAAATTCTGCCAATGGTAGATGGCTGTCCCAGCTCCCACCGAAGTCAATGATACAGGCCCGGAGCATGTCCTCCAAGGTCTGAATGGTCCTTTCCGATTGACCATCGGTTTGGGGGTGGTAAGCGGTGCTGATGTTTAGTCTAGTGCCCATTGCTTCGTTGAATTTCTTCCAAAACCTTGACGTGAATCTAGTATCCCTGTCGGACACAATCGACAGCGGCATACCATGTCTGCTCACAACTTCCTTGATAAATACTTCTGCTAGTCTTTCTGACGAAGAAGTCTCACGTATTGGCAAGAAGTGAGCACTTTTCGTCAAGCGGTGGACAATCACCCAAATGGTATCATTTCCTTTAGCTGTTCGCGGTAGCTTGGTAATGAAGTCCATCGTGATCTCCTCCCACTTCCATTCCGATATTGGTAGAGGTTGCATTTTACCGCATGGTTTCTGGTGCTCGGCCTTAACTAGTGAACACGTTAGGCACTTGCTCACGTACTTTGTCACATCATTCTTCATGCCAGGCCACCAGTACTCTTTCTTCAAGTCTTGATACATTTTGTTCATCCCGGGGTGGTTGGAATAGCGAGACTTATGGGCCTCATCGGTATTTTGGCTCTAAGCACGCCAATCTTAGGTATCCACATTCGGCCAAACCTAGTTCATACACCGTATGCATTTGCCTCCAAATTCCCTTGTTGTCCTACTATTCTTTCCCGTTTTATATTTCTTTCTAATAGTGGTTCATCTTGTGCCTTTGATATCTCACTCATCAAATCTGGTGTTATAATCAGCTGACACGCTTGGATCCTTAGAGGTTTTGATTCTTCCTTTATGCTTAAAGCGTCAGCCACCACGTTTGCCTTGCCTGGATGGTACAATATCTCACAGTCATAGTCTTTCAGTAGCTCTAACCACCTACTTTGCCTCATGTTTAATTCCTTTTGCCCGAAAAAGTACTTCAGGATTTTGTGATCTGAGTAGATGGTGCATTTAACTCCATATAGATAGTGCCTCCATATTTTTAACGCGAAAACTACTGCTGCTAACTCTAGATCGTGAGTTGGGTAGTTAACCTCGTGAATCTTTAGTTGTCGTGAGGCGTAAGAAATTACCTTTCCTCGTTGCATAAGTACGCAACCTAAACCCTGCCCCGAAGCGTCAGAGTAGACTACCAAGTCTTCATTTCCCTCAGGTAGAGTCAAGACTGGAGCTTGGGTTTATCATGCCTTAAGTTCTTCAAACGCGTTGTTTTGGGTTTGACCCCATTCATACTTTACTTCCTTCCGTGTCAGTTTAGTTAGTGGCGATGCTATCCTTGAGAAATCTTGAATGAACATTCGATAGTAGCCTGCCAATCCCAGAAAACTTGGTATCTCTGTTGGTGTCTTTGGGACGTTCCATTCCTTTACTGTCTTGATCTTGGCAGGATCCACCATGATCGATCCAACATGGGTATTTGGAGAATTTTGCTTCCCTAAGCCAGAACGCGTATTTGGAGAATTTTGCGTACAACTTTTCCTGCTTTAGCACCTCCAAACCTATCACTGATCGATCCAACATGGGTCGACATACTCTATTCATCAAATCCATAAACGCTGCTGGTGCATTGGTCAATCCGAAGGACATCACGAGAAACTCATAATGCCCATAACGCGTGCGAAACGCGGTCTTTGGTACGTCTTCTTCTCTTACTATCAACTGATGGTAACCCGACCTAAGATCGATCTTTGAAAACCAACTTGCACCATGCAGTTGATCAAAAAGGTCGTCTATTCTAGGCAGTGGGTATTTGTTCTTTACTGTCCTCTTGTTCAACTCGCGGTAGTCAATGCACATGCGCATGCTGCCGTCCTTCTTCTTTACAAATAGTACCGGAGCGCCCCACGGTGAGATGCTCGGTTTAATAAATCCTTTTTCTGTTAGTTCCTCTAGTTAAGACATCAATTCTTTCATTTCTGACGGAGCCAATCGGTAGGGGGCTTTGGCAATGGGCTCGGCTCCTGGCAATAAGTCAATCTGGAATTCTATTTCCCGATCGGGTGGTAACCCAGGTAGATACTCAGGGAATACTTCCGGAAAGTTGCACACCACGGGTACATTCTTGAGTTCATTCATTTTCATTCTATCATCAATAACATATGCCAAATAAGCTTCGCAACCGCGCCTCATGTAACTTTCAGCCTTGATCATCGAGATGACGTTCGGCATCGTGCAATTCCAATCCCCATAAACCGTAATTGGACTGCCGCTAGGAGCTTTGAGGTGTATCCTGTTACGTTTACATATGATTTGAGCTTCGTTGGCAGCTAGCCAATCCATACCCAATACTATATCGAATCCTCCTAAGGTGAGAAGTGTTAGGACATGTTTTGTAATTGTTGATAAAATTCTATGTAAGTTCTGCTAGAGGCGAACTTATTAAGTTCGCCTAGCCTATCAGAGGCGAACTTAATAAGTTCGCTTAGTATATCAGAGGCGAACTTATTAAGTTCGCCTAAGCATCTTTTAGGCGAACGTATTAAGTTCGCCTACTGCAGAACAGGTGTTTATAAATAGAGGAACTGAGATAGAACAGAGAAAGTTACAAGGCTTAGAGTGAGACAGAGAGATCAGGAGTAACTGATTAGAGTGAATTCTTGTAAACTCATATCTTGGTGGAAATACAAAGCGTTTATTTACACTGTTGTTGTTGATTGAGTTACACGAGCACGTTGATCATGGATTCCGCACGTTATCACCGTGTCGTACCGCGAGTCTAGAGATCCGTCACGCACCGAATTAGGGACCTACATGTGGTATCAGAGCTATTGCTCTTGATTAGCAAATATTGGTGGTGTTTTCTTGTCCAATCAACATCAAATTCGTCATTTTTGAGTTTTTCATTTCAATGGAGTTTTCAAGACTGATTTTGATCTGATTTGGTGTTTTTGAAGAGGATTATGATGAAATTGATCTGATAGAAAGCTTCTAATTGACAAATTACACAATCCTACGGTTCAATTTGTTTAATTCCTTCAATTCAGTGCTTAATGACGATTTTTGGTTGATTTTGGTTCACGACTGTGGTCTGAAGAAGTTCTTGATCAAGATTCTGTTACAGCAAGCGAACTTGCTGAATTCTGTGCAGGTGAACTTGTCAAGTTCGCTTCTCACAGGATTAAGCAAACTTATTTTAGGCGAACTTGATCAGATTTTTGAATTATGGTTTAAGCGAACTTATTAAGTTCGCTTCTCATTAAGTTCGCTTGGGTGGTTCTGTCAGGCGAACTTATTAAGTTCGCTTAGGCAGGCGAACTTAGCTAAAAAAAAAAGTATTTTGGCGGAAAAATTCTTCTTGTCCAAATTTTTTAGGGAAAGTTTACATGCTTGTTGTCACACCCCAACCGACGGCGGATTATATGTCGGGGCGGACGCGGTTGTTCAATAGCACAAGGTTGACTATTAAAGTTTTGATGTTTCATTAATGAATAATTTAAGATTTAATACAAGGAAGAATAATACGAATACAACATTTAATTTAAGTAGTCTAGGTCCAAAGCATCCTATGTGTTCACGAATAAGTCTCATGATGTAAACCTGAAACATGTGAAAGAATCTGTCAACTACAAAATAGTTGGTGAGATACAAAGGTTTTGACACAGTTTAAACAAGTATTTGAGAAGAATTTACAATTCACTATGATTCATGCATTCTATAATGTAAGTATGAGAAAACAAGCATGTTAGACATTGTGCACATCAACCCTCCGACCAAGTTTAGGCATAACCCGCAGGTTACCCTTATAAGTCTCAAGTTTATAGTTTAATGTAGTAACAAACACCAAGGGCTCCCCCCCCCCCCCCGAAGGGGTCAATCAATCAAGGTGGATTGGTCAAATGCAATAGATCTATCATTGTTACTATCGGCTTGATCAAAGCTAATGAATGTGCTAGTTTTAAGTTTAATCTAAGCATACAAGTCTCAAGTTTAACATAAGAATAAACACGTAGTCATAGTTGTACAAGAATTGTATAAGTTTAAGAATTGTGAACATGTTTCACCCCAAAAGCATAAAAGGAAAAAGGGGCTAAGTATACTCACTTGGATTGATGAAAGAGTATCCGACAAGGTTTAAGTGTTGCAAGACATTGAGGGAGAGCATCCTCACAACGAGCCTAAGAATACAAGTCTAGAGTTTCAAGTTTTGATTCTATAAGTCTAGGACAAGAATTCTAAGATTTTGAGATTTGACTAGGGTTCCAAATGGATGATGGAATGATTGTATTTATAAAGTTTAAATTTGGTTTTAAGTACGGTTTTGAATAAATCATACGAGGCTTGGGTTTCAAAGTTTAGTAAATTAATAATTATTGTTTAAAATAATCATTCAAGATAAGGATTAAAGATAAATAATAATTATTTCAAAAGTAAAATAATTACTAAATACAAAGTATTTAAAGGCTAAATGGTGATTAAGGGTTAATAGTAATTATTTAAAGAGTATATAATTATTAAGGATAAATAATTATCTAAAAGAATAAGTAATATAAATTGTTTAGGTTTTTATTAAAGTTTTAACTATTTAAACATTTATTTTACACATTAACTTGTAAATGAATAATGTTTATAAGTTTAAATGAATATCAAGTACCTATAAGTTTATAGAAAAATAGAATTTATTATAAAGATTATGTTTTAATTATATGTTTATAAATGTTTCCAATGTGTAAATAAAATTATAAGTTTTTATAAATGTCTTAAATAAGTATCTTATAAGTTTATAAAGTTTCTTTCAATTTGTAAGTTTATAAGTATTTAATACAAGTTTATAAATGTTAAAGTTTCTAAGTTTATAATTATATAGGAGACAAATAAAATATATTTATTTCTCTTGTTTATATAACCAAATAGATTTATATAATTTTGTAGAATGTATAAATTTATAAATCCATAAATTTATAAACTTTTCTGATTATAAAAGTTTAGATTTAAGAATGAATAAATAAGTTAATGTTTTAAAATAACTTCATTATTTAGTCCATTTAAAGTTTCTGATGAAAGTATATGTTTTATAAAATTTAGAATTATTTTTATAGTTTTTAAGGATTAAAAACTATTAACAAGGATAAATAAATCTAAATTTTTTTTTATTATAATATAATCTTTAACTAAGTTTAATTAGTTAAAAATAGTTTTCGAAGATAAAAGTAGGATTAAAAATCGTCTTTAAGTTTATAAAGATTTAACAGATTTTATAAAAATTATTAAAGTATTTAAAACTGATTGAAAAAGCATAAAAAAAAATGAAATGGCAAAACTGGCTTGAACCCGGGTCACAGACCGGGTCAAGCATGCACACACACACCAACCATCCCGGCTACGGGTTCGCTGGTGTATATACTGGAAAAATAAATTAATAAACAAGATCCCACTTCGCCCCCAATTACCGGATGAACCCTAGAATGCGAATCCCTCAAATACGATGTGATCAACCCTCTGTTAATGCAATTTAACAGAGGGCTATTGATCCTTAACTGAAAACGAAGAGGAAGAGTAGTCGAATTACCTATTTTGATAATGAAATGACCGAGAACGGGTTCGAGCTTCTGTGCGACTGACCACCGAGCCAAAACGGGAATGCAGGTGATGAACGCTTAAATTGGGTGTTTAGGAAGCTTGAGGGTGATGTCGCTAGTGGGTTTGGGTCGATATTTATAGCGGATTTCGCCATTAAATGCCCGATCGGTTAGGGAGATTACAGTTGGGTTTAACGGGTTTAAATTTGAAATTACGCGTGGTTAGCATTGAATTCGAACATTGAAACTCGTTGGGCTTTGGTCGCATGCGTGAGGCGAGTCTCGAGGTTCATTGAATCTAGCCGGAAATGCGTTTTCGAAGGAACGGGAATGAAAACCGGCTTGGGCGGGTTTCGAACCTGAGACCTGTTTCCAAACTGGAAGTTTGGGTTAATTACAGTTTCAGTCCCTGTAGTTTCGAAGTTTTGTTATTTTATGTTAAAAGGTGTTTCAAGTGTAAAACAAGTTTTAGGATTTGACAGTTTTGGTCCCCGAATTTTCGTGTTAAACGAAAATAGATATATTTTTCAAAATCAAATAAGTTTAGAGTTGTTTTTATTGTTATATATATTTTTTTATAATTTTATGTTATTAAAAAAAAATCTATCTATATATATACATATATAGACATATTTATCTCATATATATATATATATATTCATAGATATATGTCACTTTAGAGAAATAGTTTTAACACTGAGTCGAGTTTTAATTTAGGTATACGTGCAAAAGATGGGTCGGAATATCTCGGATATTACAGTCTCCCCTACTTTAGGAAATTTCGTCCCGAAATTAAAGTAGAAGGTTTCCGTTTTAAGTCTATGATACGCACAAGGATTATGAGAAAGATACTTTACGTCCCTTAGTAAACTATGGTTTACGTTTAGAATCCTAACTGGAATGACAGGAATAAGATTATGCTCAAGTTTCTAAGTTTCCAAAGTCTGGGGTTACCAAAAGTTTCCGTACAAAGCATATAGTTTCATGGGAATGTATCTGAAGATCCGTTTTTTCAGGATTGCATTTGAGAGAATGACTGGCGAACTTTCATTCAAGATTTAGAGTGAGATGCATCACTCAGGATGGATTTGATGATAACGTAATGATTTGAGTTTGTAGGCTAATACGTCTAGGGATTGCTACGGTACCTAAGTTTCGTGGCTATCCTTTATGATAAGCCTTAGATCATAGCACACGACAGAGTTTACTATGTCCTTCTATACGCTGATTTTCGTACTTACGTGTGCACCCGCAAGCATTTAAATCATCGCATAGTCCGCATAGGTCCTTCCGTTTGTGTGTGGATCCAGAAAGAGTACAAGAATTTGTTTAACACGCGACTAGAGTTTCCCCATAAGAGTGATCATTGATTAACGAGTCCCTTAGAGAGAAGCGTCATTCAATGAGTAAAGAAAAGAATGTGACAAGATTTAGAGTTTCAAAGTTTCCTCATGATTGGTTAAGAATACTTCAATCATTGAGTAGTTTAAAGTCTTTACACTTTCCTCGGGTTTGATCAAGAATACATCAAACCTTGAGTAGTTTAAAAGTCTTATACGTTCATCATGTTTGAATAAGCATACGTCAAACATGGAATAGTTTAAAGTCTTATACGTCCATCGTGTTTGAATAAGCATACGTCAAACATGGAGTAGCTTAAAGTCTCATACGTTCATCATGTTTGAACAAGCATACATCAAACATGGGGTAGTTTAAAGTCTCATACGTTCATCATGTTTGAACAAGAATACATCAAACATAGGGTAGTTTAAAGTCTCATACGTTCATCATGTTTGAACAAGAATACGTCAAACATGGAGTAGCTTAAAGTCTCATACGTTCATCATGTTTGAACAAGCATACGTCAAACATGGGGTAGTTTAAAGTCTCATACGTTCATCATGTTTGAACAAGAATATGTCAAACATGGAGTAGCTTAAAGTCTCATACGTTCATCATGTTTGAACAAGCATACGTCAAACATGGGGTAGTTTAAAGTCTCATACGTTCATCATGTTTGAACAAGAATACATCAAACATGGGGTAGTTTAAATTCTCATACGTTCGTCATGTTTGAACAAGAATACGTCAAACATGGAGTAGTTTAAAATCTCATACGTTCATCATGTTTGAACAAGAATACGTCAAACATGGAGGAGTTTAAATTGCGTTTGAACAAGAATACGTCAAACATAGAATAGTTTAAATTGTGTTTGAACAAGAATACGTCAAACATAGAATAGTTTAAATTGTGTTTGAACAAGAATACGTCAAACATAGGATAGTTTAAATTGTGTTTGAACAAGAATATGTTAAACATCAGATAGTTTAAATTGTGTTTGAACAAGAATACGTCAATCATAGAATAGTTTAAATTGTGTTTGAACAAGAATACGTCCAACATAGAATAGTCTTAAAGTCTCTTAGTTTAGCTTCAGTGTATAGAAGTGTACGATTACGTTTTGAGTATAAAGTGGTTATCTAAATACTCTAGTGTTTAAGAGTGTTGTGGGACAGCGTTTGGAACAGGATTAACCGTTATACGCTTTCTCACAAAAGATTCGAGTTGTCCAGAAGATTAGTGGATCCCGATGTTTAGTTTAGATAGGAGTCAGGGGATGTACTCTGCTAAAGAGAGTAATGTCCTCCTTCCTGCTAGCGTTTAGTATCAAGAGTGAAGTTTTCTCGTATATATGGAATGTACATTTATCAAGTCTCATAGGGTTTGGTTAAGATGGACACACAAAGTTTTCAAGACTGAGAATCCAAGTATAAGTTTGAAAATAGGATAAGTCAGTTGAGTTTCAAGTTTCAGTATTAAGCTCTTTATTGATCATGTTTAGTTTTAAGAACATGGGATTGGGTATTTGTACAAGTTTTACATGACTCAAAAGTCTCTGACCTCATAGTTGCGTATACGAAGTTTAATGTTTTAGCAATGTGTATTTAAGCTTTTAGTCCCCGTTGTGATTTTTAATAAGTCTTTTACGTGACAAGAGTTGAATGAGGAAAGTCTCCAAGCATAGGGTGACGGGAAAAGTTTCGATAAGGTTTATGATAGTGTGTTTACAAATGATTTATCTTGATTCATAACAGAAAGTATAGTTTTCTTTTGTATAGAATGTAATTAAAATGTTCAAAACCGACGAGTTAGGCATCGATAAGTAGTACGAGTAAGATTTATAAAAGATAGGTGTGATTGTCAAGCGAAAAGTTGGTCAAGTTTGCAAGTGTTAAGTCTATACAAGAAGTAAGGGTCATGGTTGTTTAGGGTAATGATTCGTAAGTCGTGTTGTTTTGAAAAAGTGCTTACGAATTAGAAGATTTGTTCAAAGTTTATTCTTCAAGTATGCGTGTGTCACTTAGGATTTTTATAGTTTAATGCAACGTTGTTAATTATTTCAAGTACTAACGTAAGTTGTTTTTTATGAAAGTGTTTGGGTAGGTGTGTTAAGTTTACAATGATGAAAGGAAAGTTAAACTAGTAAATGATGACAATATGAAATTTCAAGATGGTTTCCATTTAGATGTTTCAAAATTGGGACTTCTAGCCCTTACATAATACAATTTAAACGGAAAATTAAAGTGTGTGAGTAAGTTGATTAAATATGTTCAAAAGGATTTTATTCATAATACTGAGTCATCACAGTACTTATTAAAATGGTTTTTTGGCTTGACGTTGATGGGTTGACGAAGAGAATTCTGGGAAGAAGGGGTGGGTCACAAGGACTCACTTATGTACCCTATTTCCATAGCCAGAATTTTCTCGTGAGTCTACAGCTTTTTAGTTATTGTCACCGATATTTGGGTTTAAGGTACTATGTCGAGGTTTATTGTGGGCTTAGAGTCTTTAAACGTGGAGCTTGTTTGTTCTATAGTAGGCTTCTTCCTATACAAGGAAATTACTTAGGTTACAAATTTCTTTGTTAATGTACTTTAGATTTTAAAAGACGTTAAGTTTTGTTTAAAGGAATGGTGATGCGTAAGTTTTAAGGACGTATGAAGGTTTTGAAATTAAAAGTGTAACAAAGTTTTTGAGTTAGTCATAAAATGAAGTTTGCTTGAGTGACGAAAAATGAAATGAGACACAAGGGTTTCCCCTTATGCGCCAAGTTTATAAAATAATTAAGCTTGTAAAAAGACTTGTATGTTAATGCATAGTTTTTTAAATGTGCTGGTATTACAAGGATCATGAAGTTTAAGGATGTGTAAACACTTTGAGATGTATAAAGGTGTAGCAAAAGTTTGGGTGAGTTATTTAGAGTAGTTTGATTGAGTGTTCAAAATAAGATGAAACACAAGGGTTTCCCCTTAAGTGTTATGTTCATAAAATAATGAAGTTTATAGGAGAATTTGTAGAGTAATACATAGTTTTAAGGGTCATATTACAACGATCACGAAGTTTACTGGGTAGTATCTATAAATATAAGTTTATGTAGTTTTTAAGTATAATCTCGTAAGAATTTGTCCTTGAAGGTAACTCCTTCAGGTCATGACGAGTAAGCATGCTGTCATGTGACAAGACGGGACTTAAGAATCATAGAATAAAGATTATAGAGGAAGTTTTTGAATCATGAATTTATGAAGTGTATAGTATTTGGGATGGTACTCATTTAGTGCATATCACTAAATAAGTATTTTGACATATCAAGAGGAATTTAAGTTCCCTAATGTTTAGAGAAGTCGTGCATTCCTATAAGTGGATACTCATCCCAAGAATTCCCAGGAAAGCATACTGGTCCAACGGTTGATTTGGATTTATACGAAATGCTTTCCTTGACAGAATTTCCCAGAATACAGGTATCCACCCTTCCGGTCCGCACAAGTTCTCATATATTGTCTAGAACTTAAATACTCTTGACGAGAATTTATTGGGGGTTTAGACTTAACGCCTAAGAACGTGTCCTCGATGTAGTAGCCTCTTGTAGTACGTAGGTAAGTAGAAACGTAGAATCTCCAAGCGTTCACGTATAAGATTTATGAATAGAATGAGGAGAGAATTTCCTAGTAAAGGACATGAGATAACTCATGTTTGGGTCTCCTAAGTTATAGTCTAGGTCATGTGTCTAATAACCTAATTCCCTATAACCTGGCTCTGATACCAATCTGCCACACCCCAACCGACGGCGGATTATACGTCGGGGCGGACGCGGTTGTTCAATAGCACAAGGTTGACTATTAAAGTTTCGATATTTCATTAATGAATATTTAAGATTTAATACAAGGAAGAATAATACGAATACAACATTTAATTTAAGTAGCCTAGGTCCAAAGCATCCTATGTGTTCACGAATAAGTCTCATGATGTAAACCTGAAACATGTGAAAGAATCTGTCAACTACAAAATAGTTGGTGAGATACAAAGGTTTTGACACAGTTTAAACAAGTATTTGAGAAGAATTTACAATTCACTATGATTCATGCATTCTATAATGTAAGTATGAGAAAACAAGCATGTTAGACGTTGTGCACATCAACCCTCCAACCAAGTTTAGGCATAACCCGCAGGTTACCCTTATAAGTCTCAAGTTTAAAGTTTAATGTAGTAACAAACACCAAGGGCTCCCCCCGAAGGGGTCAATCAATCAAGGTGGATTGGTCAAATGCAATAGATCTATCATTGTTACTATCGGCTTGATCAAAGCTAATGAATGTGCTAGTTTTAAGTTTAATCTAAGCATACAAGTCTCAAGTTTAACATAAGAATAAATACGTAGTCATAGTTTTACAAGAATTGTATAAGTTTAAGAATTGTGAACATGTTTCACCCCAAAAGCATAAAAGGAAAAAGGGGCTAAGTATACTCACTTGGATTGATGAAAGAGTATCCGACAAGGTTTAAGTGTTGCAAGACTTTGAGGGAGAGTATCCTCACAACGAGCCTAAGAATACAAGTCTAAAGTTTCAAGTTTTGATTCTATAAGTCTAGGACAAGAATTCTAAGATTTTGAGATTTGACTAGGGTTCCAAATGGATGATGGAATGATTGTATTTATAAAGTTTAAATTTGGTTTTAAGTACGGTTTTGAATAAATCATACGAGGCTTGGGTTTCAAAGTTTAGTAAATTAATAATTATTATTTAAAATAATCATTCAAGATAAGGATTAAAGATAAATAATAAGTATTTCAAAAGTAAAATAATTATTAAATACAAAGTATTTAAAGGCTAAATGGTGATTAAGGGTTAATAGTAATTATTTAAAGAGTATATAATTATTAAGGATAAATAATTATCTATTAGAATAAGTAATATAAATTGTTTAGGTTTTATTAAAGTTTTAACTATTTAAACATTTATTTTACACATTAACATGTAAATGAATAATGTTTATAAGTTTAAATGAATATCAAGTACCTATAAGTTTATAGAAAAATAGAATTTATTATAAAGTTTATGTTTTAATTATATGTTTATAAATGTTTCCAATGTGTAAATAAAATTATAGGTTTTTATAAATGTCTTAAATAAGTATCTTATAAGTTTATAAAGTTTCTTTCAATTTGCAAGTTTATAAGTATTTAATACAAGTTTATAAATGTTAAAGTTTCTAAGTTTATAATTATATAGGAGACAAATAAAATATATTTATTTCTCTTGTTTATATAACCAAATAGATTTATATAATTTTGTAGAATGTATAAATTTATAAATCCATAAATTTATAAACTTTTCTGATTATAAAAGTTTAGATTAAAGAATGAATAAATAAGTTAATGTTTTAAAATAACTTCATTATTTAGTCCATTTAAAGTTTCTGATGAATGTATATGTTTTATAAAATTTAGAATTATTTTTATAGTTTTTAAGGATTAAAAACTATTAACAAGGATAAATAAATCTAAATTTTTTTTATTATAATATAATCTTTAACTAAGTTTAATTAGTTAAAAATAGTTTCCGAAGATAAAAGTAGGATTAAAAATCGTCTTTAAGTTTATAAAGATTTAACAGATTTTATAAAAAATATTAAAGTATTTAAAACTGATTGAAAAAGCATAAAAAAAATGAAATGGCAAAACCGGCTCGAACCCGGGTCACAGACTGGGTTTGGGTTGATATTTATAGCGGATTTCGCCATTAAATGCCCGATCGGTTAGGGAGATTACGGTTGGGTTTAACGGGTTTAAATTTGAAATTACGCGTGGTTAGCATTGAATTCGAACATTGAAACTCGTTGGGCTTAGGTCGCATGCGTGAGGCGAGTCTTGAGGTTCTTTGAATCTAGCCGAAAATGCGTTTTCGAAGGAACGGGAATGAAAACCGGCTTGGGCGGGTTTCGAACCTGAGACCTGTTTCCAAAATGGAAGTTTGGGTTAATTACAATTTCAGTCCCTGTAGTTTCGAAGTTTTGTTATTTTATGTTAAAAGGTGTTTCAAGTGTAAAACAAGTTTTAGGATTTGACAGTTTTGGTCCCCGAATTTTCGTGTTAAACGAAAATAGATATATTTTTCAAAATCAAATAAGTTTAGAGATGTTTTTATTGTTATATATATTTTTTTATAATTTTATGTTATTAAAAAAAATCTATCTATATATATACATATATAGACATATTTATCACATATATATATATATATATATATTCATAGATATATGTCGCTTTAAAGAAATAGTTTTAACACTGAGTCGAGTTTTAATTTAGGTATACGTGCAAAAGATGGGTCGGAATATCTCGGATATTACACTTGTTTTGAATCATTTTTGAAATTTTGAATTTTCGAAATTTTTTAAAAAGAGTATTTTGGCGGGAAAATTTTTTCCGAATATTTTCGCCAAAATTTCAAAATGTCAATTTCGTGTGATGATAATGATATTGGAACTATGCAACCGAGACTTTTATGCATATCAAATTTTCGTAGCTGAAAAGTCCTGTTCGTACAGTTCGTATCAGTCACTGATGAAAACTTTTTGACATCCATATTTGAAGGATTTGTGCATCCTACTTATTACTATATGGGATATTATGATGTTCCTAAACCAGTGACAGATCTTAGTAAACTAGAAAAGCAGAAGTTTGATCGAGAGATGAAGACGCGTGAAACTTTAACGTTGTCTTTACCAAAAGAAATCATCCATAGTCTCGGGAAGTGTCCAACTTCAAGAGAACTATGGGAAGCTTTGACGAAAAAGGGTGAAGCTACTACTCAATCGTTTGGGGTCTTGATCAAAGAAGTATTAGAGAAACCGAGTTATTCTCAAAGTGATTCTTCTGTAGATTTAACTGATAGTGAGAGTATTCGTTCTGGTGAAAGTACTCAATCTACTGAGACTGATGTGATGAGTGAAGAAAGTTTTCAAACAGTTGAAGATGATCTGAGTGAATTAGAAACTGATGCAGAGCCTGTCATTGTTCAACAAAAGAGTGAAGTTGATGATGACGTATTCATGGCTCCTGCTGCATCTTCTTCAGAAGTAAAACCTGAGGTATTTTCTAACTCTGAGACGTTTTGTTCTAACTGTATTTCAGTAAAAGATAAAATGATGAGGGTTATGGATGACAACGTAAACCTCATTTGTGATATGAAATCGATGCACACGGTCAACCAGAAATTAAAGGATAATGAGAATGTGTGTATTGAGAGAATAGAATCACTGAAGAGAGATATAAGTTCTCTGACTTTGAAGATCAAAGAGCAGGCATATCATCTGGATATGTCCTTTGTAGAAATTGAGAAACGAAATAATGATCTTGCTGCGAAAGATAAAGAACTAGCTGAATCTAAAGCAGAGGTAATCAAATTGCATAGAAAGTTAGAAAGCTTTGCAAATTCATCATTCTTATTAGAACATTATCATAATAATACTAAAGAGGGGAACGGAACTAGTGGTATTGGCTATGTTCCTCCACCATTCAATGGAAATTATTCTGTTACACCTGAGATTATAAATGATGAGGATTTAGATCCTAAGACTGTGTTGAAGGTGAATCCAGTCATAGGTGAAGATATGGTGTTTTCTGATGAGAGTGATGATGAATATTTTGATGAAGCTAAGGTAGAGAGGATACCGAAGGAGGTTAAGAAAGAAGACTCAAAGGTTCATTCTAATTCATCTGGAAATTATACATTTGGAAGTTCTTCAAATTCAAGGAGAGTTCCATATGTCAGAGATTATAAAGACAGGCGTACATGTTTTCATTGTGATGAGATGGGACACATTGTGGTGACTTGTCCTTACAAAAATAAAGGAAAGAAGCATGTAGTTCCTGAGAAGATGAAGCCTGAATCAAAACCTGTTGCAAAATCTGATGTTCCAGAGAAAATAAAGCAAAAAGAAGTTAATGTAGGAGAATCTTCTTCAAGTGCATCTAATCGTGTGAAGATTCCTTATATGAGAGAATATCGTGAGACGAGATCTTGCTTTTACTGTGGTCTTGTGGGTCATATTCGGATTGCTTGTCCTCACAACGCTAAAGGTAACCGACATGTTACTCTAGAAAACGTAAGAACTCATGGTAAGCCTTATGTTAACCCAAATGTGGTTAAACCTCATGATACACCAAAGGGTAATTCAAAATATGAGGTTAGGCTTTCTAGACCTCAAAGACGGAGGAGAAACAGAAGATTGAGAAAACTTTTAGAACAACAAGAGTTTTCACAATCAAATAATTTTCAAATGAAAGAAAATGTTCAAAACTTCACATTTTAAGCAAAAAGAACTTAATGAAAAGAAGTATGTTTGGAAATCTAAAGTTTCTGTTTCTGACTCGTCGGAACAATCTCCTAAAATTGATGAGAGATTCGATTGTGAATGGAGTGAGGTTTATTATTTTAATATAGATGGACAACCCATGACTACCATGGCTTGGGTCCCAACTTCAAATTAATGTTTCTTGATAGATGTGCAGGATTTACCAAGAGGGACTATTAATAACATTTTGGTTGTTGATAGTGGTGGTTCTAAGCACATGACAGGGATTGACATCTGCAAGAGTAAAGAGTTGTTGATAACTGAGAAATTTATTTGATTCAACGACTTGATGCTCAAGGGGGAAAATATGTCACACACAATGTTTTGGAAAAAGTTTTACAAAGTCCAAATGATAACCTGAAACTTAGGATGACGATGGTGAGCATAAAGTCATTGATGCAGCCATTTGACTAGTTGAGGGGGAGTCTACAGGACAGGGGGAGTACAGAAATGTGTTGGTGACAAAAGGCAATGACATTCAATTACATTACATCGGTTTGAGTTTTTAATTGATTGACTTGCTTAATCCTAAGTAACCAAGTAAAATGTTTTGCTTAAAATGTTTTCATGGAAGGTTTATTTTTGTTTGTTTTACTTTCTTTGAAAAAGATTATAAAAAATCCAAACAAATTGAAAAAGAGAAAATCGACATTACTTGAAGTTAAAGAAGAGATGATAGTACATCAGTAGATGTTCTTTCACACATGACCTTAGATTGACTGGTTGGTGCTTTATGTTAATATATCTGAATTATATGTTTTGATCTAAATTCAGAGACTGCACAAATAGGAAATGATAGTGTTGTGTATGCATATAATTTGAATTGTTAGTAGACTAAAAGCGTCACTGAACCATTAGTAGTGTGATAACATAATTGCATATGTTACAACTGTGATTTTAACCCATTTTATGTCTGGGTGTGTGCATTAAAAGATCACTATCAGATAAAGAATATTAGCTTTTAATAAAGATTTTCCTATGAGATCAGTTTCAGGTTATATCCTTAGCACTATTCATTCGATTTGCTTCAGTGCCCATGTCCTGAAAAGCATGCAATTTGAAGTATAATCAAGATATGTACTTGACAACATCTGTCAAACATATACTAGCCCTTGGATCATATTGATAAATCATCTTTACTGATTCCATTGAATTCATCATCCAGATAACAGTTGGATCCACGTACCTGAATCGTATGATTCCACATATATAAGCCAAAACATTGAATCATTCGATTCTGAATCTCATTGATTCCTATACAATCCAATTTGGATTCTGCTATTCATGTGCTAAGTGATGTCTCCTTATTCTGGAAATTCGGTTAATCTTTAGTAAAATCTCATATGTCTTGAAGATAGTGCATTTACTTTCTGTTGGCATACTAGTGGGGTACACGTTGTATTTCATACTTAAATGGTACCTTAACTCACAAGAAAGTGGGAATGAGATGCTTTAGTTTCAAATCTTATAATATTGATAATTTAAATTTGTGTGTCATAGCATGATCCTATTTTCTTTGAATGTTTATCGCGTATCATAACATGCAATATAAAAGTCTTGAAAAGATAGAGTGTGATAATCTTGAAAGATATTGGTTTGATTGGTCAAGGCTTGAAAGAATGACATAGGATACCTTTTGATATTATATGGATTTTATATCCCAAATGTGTGATTGATGCATTGTTTTTACTGATATGATCTTCCTACTCGTGATGATTCGAACAAAAAGATGTGATTTTGTATTTTACATTTCAGTTTATATAGAGAAAAACCAAAAAGATTTTGTGTTTCTTATGTTTGAAAAACCAAAAAGTTTTTTTCCAACTTCAATGGAAATCTTAATTATTGGTTATTCTTGGTTGTTCTCCTTTGCAAAAACTGAATATTGCAGACAGAAGTTGACAAGGGGTCCTTCTCCCAAGTTTTCTTCTAGAAATAAAGAGAGAATGCGCAGATGAACAAGACGAAGACTACAATGTGTTTGATGATATATGAAGACAGATGACAATCTTCTAAAGCTGTTGTCAAGGGGGAGTCTGTTGGAGCATATTCTGGTGACAACGAGATTGAAGATATTATGTCTTAGTCTTAGAGTCTTTGACTTGTATTTGATAGAATTGTTAGCAACAGTTAAAGGGGTGTCTGTTAGGACATGTTTTGTAACTGTTGATAAAATTCTATGTAAGTTCTGCTAGAGGGGAACTTATTAAGTTCGCCTAGCCTATCAGAGGCGAACTTAATAAGTTCGCTTAGTATATCAGAGGCGAACTTATTAAGTTCGCTTAGCCTATTAGAGGCGAACTTAATAAGTTCTCCTAAGCATCTTTTAGGCGAACTTATTAAGTTCGCCTACTGCAGAACATGTGTTTATAAATAGAGGAACTGAGATAGAACAGAGAAAGTTACAATTCTTAGAGTGAGACAGAGAGATCAGGAGGAACTGATTAGAGTGAATTCTTGTAAACTCATATCTTGGTGGAAATACAAAGCGTTTATTTACACCGTTGTTGTTGATTGAGTTACACGAGCACGTTGATCGTGGATTCCGCACGTTATCACCGTGTCGTACCGCGAGTCTAGAGATCTGTAACGCACCGAATTAGGGACCTACAAGAAGGAATAGTCTAGAAGGGAACTTATGACCCTCTATTTCTATGATGCAATCCTCTGTTACTTGAAATACTGCCGAATTTTTACCAACGGCAGTTTGTACGCTAAAGGCCTTTACTATGGTGTTTATAGTGCATCCTAGTTTACGACTAAATGCATTGGATATAAAACTTTTACTAGCACCAGAGTCAAATAAAATAGCAGCATGTTCGTTATTAACTAGAAACGTACCTGACACAACATCAGGGTTTCCCCTTGCTTCCTCACCAGTCAGGGCGTAGGCTCGTGTCCTAGCCTTTGGCTGTTCTTGTTCCTTTTCTTTTCCCGAACCAGATTGTCTGGTTTTTCTGCAACTCTTGGTCAAATGTCCAAATTGTCCACAACTTTGACATTTAGAGTCTCTCAAACAGTCGCGAGAATAGTGTCCCGCCTTCCCACACCTATAACATGTGGTGGTGCCGACTCGACACTCGCCAAGATGTTGTCTTCCACATTTCTTGCAAGTTTCATACCCTTCCGACCTTGGTTTCTTAATTTCGGTTGTTACATTCCTTCATCCGGTGCCTCTAGACGGGTTCTCCCATTTTCTCTTTTGGGTCTCTGTTGGTGGGTCCTCATTGGCATAATCGTCGTAGACGATTTCGCTCAGATTCACTACCGACTCGAAGGTCGAGGGTAGGTTGGCTTTCACATGGACACGGACCCTTTGAGGTAGGCCCTTCACATAATACTTGATCATTCGCTCTTCTGTCTCCACCAGGTGGGGTACTAGTTGAGCTAGCTCATTGAATCTAGAGGTATACTGGCGGTGCGTCTTGCTGCCCGCCTTAAAGTTTAGGAACTCGTTCTCCAGACGATCAATCTCGTTCTGTGGGCAGAACTTTTGGATTATGAGCTTCTTCAGGTCTTCCCATGTCATTCTGGAGATAGTGTTTGGCGACTTTGTTCTCTGAATGTTTCTCCACCAACCTAGTGCTTCGTTGGTGAAAGAATGAGCAACATATTTAACCGCCTGGTCCGGTCGACACTCGCTGATGTTAATTACAGCGTTCATCCTCTCAATCCATTCGAGCGTTGCCACTGAATCCTTCCTTCCATTGAACTTGGGTGGGTCTCCGTCTTTGAATCCTTTGTAAGTGCACCCACGATTGCTTGATCCCATTTTCACTTCATCCCCATCACTATCATACACTTTCTCTTCATGGCCTCCTTCATCATCCTCTTTACTTTTCTTTAGTGCCTCGGATAGTAGATCAGGCAATACTTTCTTCAAAGTGAGCACAACTTCATGGGCAATAGCATCCCTGACTTTGGGTTCCAACTGTATCGGCCCTTGATTGTCGTCTCCAGTTGGGGTCACTTCTGTTTCATGCACACTCTCGGTGTGTTCTGCGTGCACACTCTCTTCTTCTTCTAGTCTTTGATTCAATGAGGGTCTACCTACTCGGCCAGTGCGACCGCCTCGGCGTCCTGTTCTTCCTCCACCAGCCATAATTCTTAGTTTCCTGATAGTTATAGAGGGAATGCATCAATGACATTCCTTCAAATCATAGTTTAGAACAGTACGAGCAAGGTAAATTTTTAATTACAGTAACCGGTTTGTGATTACTAATTTACATTGCTTTTTGGGTTCAAAACTCTTCAAATCGGTTGTGACATTGACATCTATTTGTTCTAAGTTAAGGTATCTATTCTTATCCAAGTGTATTAACTCTAGTACTTACTTACCGTGCTAGCGTTGGTGTTGGTTACCCATACTGACATCCGTGCGTTGGTCCCATAATCAGTTTGAGTCCAGACATTTAGGGATGTCTGAATCTCTCAAACTATTGCTCTGATACCAACTTGTAAGGCCCCATTTCCGGGTGACCTCACTTGTTGGATTTACTCATAAACATAGTTGTAATTACTGAACTTAAATTTAAAACATTCAGAAATAGCGGAAGCAAACATCATTCAAATTACATGTCATAACAGCGGAAGTCTTAAAATTTAGTACATAACATTGTCTTAACATAAATAGAAGTGGGATGTCAGTCTCGTGCCGGGTAACCTTCACGCCTTCGCACGACCCTTCCTTTCTGTACCTGAAATGTATACTAAAAGTCAGCTAACGCTGGTGAGTTCTAGTTTAAAACTATTAAGTATGATCATTCTTTTCTTTACAAATATACATAATTATATACATTCGTAACTTTTGCTTTTCTTTCATCTTTCTTTTGTGATTACATATATATAAATACACGTATTCATAACCTTTGCTTTTCTTTCATCTTTCTTTTGTGATTACATATATATAAATACACGTATTCATAACTTTTTCTTTTCTTTCATCTTTCTTTTGTGATTACATATATATAAATACACGTATTCATAACTTTTGCTTTTCTTTCATCTTTCTTTTGTGATTACATATATATATATGCATTAACCTTTTTCTTTTCTTAACTTTCATGGGTCATACACTTAAGGGTGATCAACCCGTCATTTGTTTGTGAATTTCACAAAGACAAACGCCACGGTCCATTGTCATGGCCCGCCATTCTTACAACCGTCCGGCAACTAGTGTCCGTTCGTAATTTATTCTTACAACCGTCCGGCAACTTTTGTCCGTCCGTAATGACTTACAACCGTCCTACCGTCGTAGGCCGTAATTCGCCCATGTACCGAAGGTATCCGTTTCCCATGCGACTATTATTTATGCAACCGTTCTACTATTCGTATTATGCCACTTGCTTCGACCATACATTAATGGCTTTCGTACGTCCTAGCTGATGAAGGAACGCATTTGTCCCGGTTACAAAATAGTCACGTGGTCGTCCGTCTACCGAAGTAGCCGTTATCATTGAAGCATCCATAATATTATTTCATTCTTTGCAAGCAATATATACATGGATATAAAGCAAGATTTCATTCTTACACATTGTGTTATTCTTTCATTCATTCTATATAATCATACGATTCATTCTGTGTGCATAATTCATTTTCGTATATATATATAAAAAATATATATTAGTATATCACGTATGATCACATTAGCATTCATATCAGTTATTCATTTAGTGTATACATTTCAGCCCCAAAACATTTAATAAGGTTTGCACATAACATAGAAGGGGGCACATAGAACTCACCTGATAAGCTAGTCTTGGTTGTTCTAAACAAAGGTCCAACAATGTCACGTACGATCTGAATTAGGTGGTTAAGTACACATCAGACCCAACCCCGACTCTAACGACTTAATCATTCTAAACATACTAACTTAGTAAGTGCGCAGGGCCTTGCTCATGCGTACTTGATAAGTACGCATGATCTTTCTCCTGCGTACTTGGTAAGTACGCATGATCTTTCTCCTGCGTACTTGGTAAGTACGCATGATCTTTCTCCTTCGTACTTGGTAAGTACGCATGATCTTTCTCCTGCGTACTTGGTAAGTACACATGATCTTACTCCTACGTACTTGGTAAGTACACAGGACATCCCTACTGCGTACTTTGTAAGTACGCAGCACCTGTTTCCTGGACAAGTCCGCAATTCTTGCATGTTAATCCGATCATGCTAATCTTACAATTTTCTTTGATCAAAAGGTGCGGTTTTCACTCTAGATGCTAGTTCTAAGCTTATTTTCAAGTTTCATCCATAAAAACGTCTCCTATTTAGCTAAAACCCGAGAAACCCCAAAACAAACAAAAACTCAGATTATGGTCGAATCGTTACCTGGATTGGACTTCTGATTTCGGAGGTTTTACTCACGAGCTCAGCGGTAACGTGCTCCTTCAATCTCGTGTCGATCCGTTGACTTTCTCTCTCTAGACCCGAGCTCTCCTTTCTCTCTCTAGAATGATGAAATGAAGATGAAATGGTGAAGTGGGCTGCCTTGCCCCTTATATACCTGGGCTTTCATCGGCCCGTTGGAGCCGAGCCCAAGCCCATCCGTTTTTCTTTTGTTTTATGACGATTAAACCTCTATTGCGTTATTGTTTACTAAATTACTATTTTTGGGATGTTACAACTTGTAACCTCAAAGCAGTAAAATTTTACCTCGTGATTTTCTACCAATTTGACTAAAACATTACAAAACCCTACATTTTGTAAAACATAGAAAATTTTTTAAAAAAAATTTAAACCCTAAAATCTAAACCTCTTTGAGTTCGCACCTAACTAAATAAAACGAACACATGGCAAGTAGAAACAAATGGTTATTATGCATAACAAATCACTAAACCCTATCCCATCCGTTTCTATGTGAGAATAATCTGAGCCTTTTCACGAGCATTATTATCATTATTTTTCGCATGCTCTTTCGTTTGGTATATTGAGTGTTTTCCGATCAGATTTTATGCATAATTAGAACATGTGTGACTTATACATATCAAGATCATGAAGTAGTAGAAGTATGAAATTGATTGATGCACCTAGGACGTTATTACCCTTATATATAGTATCCTTAAACCCAAAAATCCCAAAAATATAACCCGCCTAGATAGCCATTTGAGCCTTTGCCTTTTCTTTTCTACTACCCATAATTATTACCGAACCAGCTTTTCGTAAACACCGGTTATTGGTTGAATGTCTTCAAAATGGGAAAATTATCTCATGTCATTATTTCAAGTTATTACCATTAAGACAACTTTGGAAAGAATCTGTTTTACTTAATAAATTGGAATATACAAAAGGTGGATGTATTAGGAAGAAACAGCCAAACTATCTACAAGGAATTTATGAAAATATTATTTCTAGGAAATTGAGGAAAAAAAGTTATTGAAGAATTTGTCTTGATACAAAAAGAAAAGAAAAAAATAGAAAAAGAAGAAAAGAAAAATAAAAGAGAGAAGTTGGTCTTGTACCGGTTAGACCCTAAAGAGCTGGATATGCAATATTTTGATTTCAATTTGCTTTCTTGTATTCATTTCGTAAAGCCCGAATTAACACCCGAACTCCGAGAGAAAGTTTTCAAAGCAACTAGTGATGTAAGAAAATGTTGGCGCAAGCAAGAATAACTGCCACCATTCTGCGGCTTGTCAAAAAGTGCCGCAAAAAGAAGAGCAAAAAGATACGACAAATGTGT
Source organism: Smallanthus sonchifolius (assembly GCA_023525975.1). Classification (NCBI taxonomy): domain Eukaryota; kingdom Viridiplantae; phylum Streptophyta; class Magnoliopsida; order Asterales; family Asteraceae; genus Smallanthus; species Smallanthus sonchifolius. The sequence goes on from CM042033.1 coordinate 21,894,861, forward strand.
GAAGTGTGGCAACTGGAGCCACGATGGAAAGTTAGCAAGAATCAAACTCATTCCCAGCATGAGTATACGCATCTAATCAAAGTAGCAGCTATTAGGCTACATACCGAAAGATCCTTACGGAAAGGAAGTAACGTGTACTACGCAGTGAGGAAAGAGTTGAGAAGGATAAGAGATCTTGGTCTTGGCAATCTGACCATGCAAAAACCAGCCCTTTAAACCCTAAAAATCCAAAAAGATTTTCATTTACACCCTTTATTTTTATTTTAGTCACATTACAATCCTTTTAAAGCCCTCTTGATTCATGCATACTACATAGTTAGTTGATGGAGACTTGATTTGCATACAAGCTTATGACCATTGCATCATTTGATTCGAACTTGAGTGTTTCAATTAAACTTACATTATCTATACATATATGTAGGTCCCTTGGGGCATGACGGATCTTCTAGACTCGCGGTATGACACAGTGATAACGTGCGGAATCCATGATCAACGTGCAACGTGTAAACCAATCAACAACACCAGGTAAATAAACGCTTTGTATTTCACACACAAACACTGTTTACAAACTCTCTCAGATCTGTTCTTGACTTCTAATATCTAAGGTCTGTGTTCTTCTTTAAGACTTGTAAACACCTATTTATAGGGAAACACAAATGAGCACAGTACCATAGGCAAACTTAACAAGTTCGCTCCTAAAGACAAGTTCGCCCCTTTGCGAACTTATTAAGTTCGCCCCTTTACAATACAGAATTTTATCAACAGTTACAAAACATGCTCTAACAGACTCCCCCTTAACTGTTGCTAACAATTCTATCAATTACAAGTCAAAGACTCTAAGATTAAGACACATAATCTTCAAGCTCGTTGTCACCAGAATATGCTCCAACAGACTCCCCCTTGACAACAACTTTAGAAGATTGTCATCAGCCTTCAATATCATCAAGAAAGTAGTAGTTTCCGTCTTGTACATCTGCACACTCTCTCTTTCTAGAAGACAAACTCGGGAGAAGGACCACTTGTCAACTTCTGTCTGCAATTATCAGTTTTTGCAAAGAAGAACAACCAAGTAACCAACAATTAAGATTTCCATGGAAGCTGTAAAAAGTAAAATCTTTTTGGCTTTTCAAACACAAGAAACACAAAATCTTTTTAGATTTTCTCTATAGAAACTGAAATGAAAACATACAAAATCACATCTTTTTGGTCGAACATCACGAGTAAGAAGATCATATCAGTATATATGATATATTAATCACACATCTTGTATATAAAGTCCGTATAACATCAAATGGTGTCCTATGACATTCTGTCAAGTCTTGACCAATCAAACCAATATCTTTCAAGATTATCAAACTCTATCTTTTTCAAGAATTTCATATATTGCATATAATGATACGCGATAAACATTCAAAGAAACACAGGATCAGGCTATGCTACACAAATTTAAATTGTCAATATTATAAAATTTGAAACTAAAAGAATCTCATTCCCACTTTCTTGTGAGTTAAGGTACCATTTAAGTATGAAATACCTATACCCCACTAGTATGCCAAAGAAAAATAATTGCAACTATCTCAAGACATACAAGATTTTACTAAAGATTATCCTAATTTCCAGAATGAGGAGACATCACTTAGCACATGAATAGCAGAATCCAAATTGGATTGTATAGGAATCAATGAGATTCAGAATCGAATGATTCAATGTTTTGGCTTTTATATGTGGAATCATAAGATTCGGGTACGTGGATCCAACTATTATCTGGATTATGAATTCAACGGAATCAGTAAAGATGATGTATCAATATGATCCAAGGGCTAGTATATGTTTGACAGATGTTATCAAAACATATCTTAGTTCAACTTCAAATTGCATGCTTTTCGGGACATGGGCAATGAAGTAAACCGAATGAATTGTGCTAAGAACATAACTCGAAACTGGCTTCATAGGACAATCCTTATTAAAAGCTAATATTCTTTATCTGATAGTCTAATTGCAACACACACACTCAGGCATAAAATGGGTTCAAATCACAGTTGTAACATATGCAATTATGTTTTCACACTACTAATGGTTCAAAGACGCTTTTAGCCTATTGACAAGTTAAATTATATGCATTCACAACACTATCATCTCATATTTATGCAGTCTCTGAAGTTTAGATCAAAACATATAATTCAGATATATAAACATAAAGCACCAACCAGTCAATCTAAGGTCATGTGTGAATGAACATCTACTGATGTACTATCATCTCTTCTTTAACTTCAAGTAATGCCGATTTTAAATTTTTTAAATTTGTTTGGGTTTTCTAAAGCTTTTTGAAAGAAAATAAACTTTCATGAAAACATTTTTTAAGAAAAACATTTACTTGGTTACTCATGATATAGCATTTCAATCAATAAAAAACGCAAACCAGTGTAATCGAATGCCTTTGCCTTTGTCACCAACACAATATTGTACTCCCCCTATCCTGTAAACTCCCACTCAACTAGTCAAATGGTTGCATCAACGACTTTATGCTCACCATCGTCATCCTTAGTTTTAGGTTTTCTTTTGGACTTGGTCAACATATTTCAAAGACAAACATTGTGTGTGACATATTCTCCCCCTGGGCATCAAGTCGTTGAATCAAATAGATTTCTCAGTTATCAAACAACTTTTTACTCCTTGCAGATGCCATTCCCTGTCATGTGCTATGAGCAAACACTATTAACAACCCAAATGTTATTAATAGTCCCTCTTGGTTAATCCTGCACATCTAACAAGAAACATTAATTTGAAATTGGGACCCAAGCCATGGTAGTCCTGGGTCATCCATTTGTATCAAAATAAATGACTTCACTCCATTCACAATCGAATCCCTCTTCAATTTTTGGTGATTTCCAAACATACTTCTGTTCATTAAGTTCTTTTTGCTTAAAATGTGAAGTGTTTGAACATTCTGATTCATTTAAAACATGTTTAGATTGTGAAAGCTCTTGATGTTCTAAAAGTTTTCTCAATCTTCTGTTTCTCCTCCGCGTTTGAGGTCTAGAAAGCCTAACCTCATGTTTTGAATTATCCTTTGGCGTATCACGAGGTTTAACCACATTTGGGTTAACATAAGGCTTAACAGGAGTTCTTACCTTTTCTGAAGTAACATGTTGGTTACCTTTGGCGTTGTGAGGACAATTGATCTTAATGTGACCCACAAGACCACAGTCAAAGCAAGATCTCTTCTCACGATATTCTCTCAAATAAGGAACCTTAACGCGACAAGATGCACTTGAAGAAGATTCACCTACATGAACTTCTTTTGGCTTTATTTTCTTAGGAACTACAGATTTTGCAACAGGTTTTGATTCCTGCTTCATCTTCTCAAGAAATACATGCCTCTTCTCTTTATTTTTATGAGGAAAATTCACCACAATGTGTCACATCTCATTACAATGAAAGCATGTACGCCTTTCCTTATAATCCCCAACATATGGAACTCTCCTTGAGTTTGAAGAACTTCCAAATGTATAATTTCCAAATGATTTAGAATCAACACCTTCTTGGTTCTGCTTCACATCCTTTGATTCTTCTTTCTTAACCTCTTTTGGTATCCCATCTACCTTAGCTTCATCAAAATATTCATCATCACTCTCATCTTCATACACCATATCTTCACCTGTGACTGGATTCACATTCAACACAGTCTTAGGATCTAAATTCTCATCTTTTACAATGTCAGGTGCCACAGAATAGTTTCCATTGAATGGTGGAGGAATATGTCCAATACCACTGGTACTTCTATCTTCATCAACATTATCATTGAAGTAACCCAGCATAAATGATGAATTACCAAAACTTTCCAACTTTCTGTTCAGCTTGATCACCTCGGCTTCCTTATCAGTAAGCTCTTTATTTTTCTCAGCAAGGATGGTATTTCTTTTCTCAATCTCTGCATAGGCCATATCCAGATGATATTCCTGCTCTTTAATCTTCAAGGTCAATGAATTGATGTCTCTCTTCAATGACTCAATCCTTTCAACACACACATTCTCATTATCTTTTAATTTTTGATTTACCGTGTGCATCGATTTCATATCACAAATGAGGTTGACGTTGTCATCCATAACCCTCAGCATTTCGTCCTTCACAAAAACACAGTTAGAACAAACAGTTTCAGAGTTAGAAACTACCTCAACTATTACCGATGTAGAAGATGTACCAGAAGCCATGAATACGTCATCATTGGCTTCAGTATTTTGATCAACATTGACAGGCTCTGCATCAATTTCTGATTCACTCAGATCATTTTCAACTTTCTGGAAGCTATCTTTAGTATCCACATCGCTCTCGGTAGACTGAGTACTTTCACCAGAATGAATACTCTTAGAATTTCTTAATTCTGCAGAAGAATCACTTTCCGAATCACACTGCGTCACTAATTCTTCTTTGATCAAGGTCACAAACGCTTGAGAATTAGCTTCACCCTTTTTCTTCAAAGCTTCCCATAGATCTCTTGAAGTTGGACACTTACCGAAACTATGAACGATTTCATTTGGTAAAGACATTTGTATAGTTGCACGCGACTTTATCTCTTGATCATACTTCTGCTTCTGTACTTTAATAAGAGCTGTCACTGGTAAAGGAGCATTTTGACCCATGAACGAATAAGTAGGATGCACATATCCTTCCAAGATGGGTATCCAAAAACTTTCATCAGTGTCAGACACGAACTGTTCGAACCAGACCTTCCAGCTAGAGTAATTTGATATACACAAAAGCCTCGGTGGCATAGTTCCAATCTCATTATCATCACAAGAATTTGACATTTTTAAGATTTTGTGAAAATATCCAAAAAAAATTTCCCTCCAAAAATATGAATTTTGGTGAACGAAAACTCCAAAATTACTGTCTTCTCAAAAACAGCTAGAAACACTCACATAAAGATCCCCTCAAATTTTTGTCCAAGAATTTTTTATTTTTTTTAATCCTCAAGCAAACTTAGTAAGTTCGCCTGGTTAAATTCACCTGAAACTTCCTGAGCGAACTTGATAAGTTCCCCTGAACTAAACTGAGCGAACTTGGTAAGTTCACCTGATTGTGTTCGCCTGTAACTGAATGATCAAGTTCGCCTGCAACAGCTGAATTTTCAGGAAACCAAAAAACACGAACACAGGCCTGCAAAAATCATGATTTCTGATGTATATGATCAAATAGGATAAATCTGAACCGTAGGAATATGTAGGAACTGATTAGGAACACTTCTATCGGATCAAATTCTTCAAACAAATCCAAAATCAATTCAAATTATAAAAATTTCTCCATTTTTATCAAGAACACGAAAAAGATGAAAAACTCTTCAAAATCTCTGAAATTTGATGTTGATTGTACACGAAAATACCACGAATCTGCTACTAATCAAGAGCAAAAGCTGTGATTCCAATTGTTGGTCCCTTGGGGCATGACGGATCTTCTAGACTCATGGTACGACACGGTGATAACGTTTAGAATCCATGATCAACGTGCAACGTATAAACCAATCAACAACACCAGGTAAATAAACGCTTTGTATTTCTCTCACAAACATTGTTTACAAACTCTCTCAGATCTGTTCTTAACTTCTAATCTCTAAGGTCTGTGTTCTTCTCTAAGACTTGTAAACACCTATTTATAGGGAAACACAAATGAGCAAAGCACCATAGGCAAACTTAAAAAGTTCGCTCCTAAGATGCTTAGGCCAACTTATTAAGTTCGCCCCTCTAAGAACTTATGCGAAGTTTTCAAGTTCGCCCCTTTACAATACATAATTTTATCAACAGTTACAAAACATGCTCTAACAATATATAACCCTAGAGTTGAGTGAACATTGTGAGGTGTGAGAGATTATGCGTAATTAAAGTTCTAGTAGGCTTATCATGGATTCCATCATAGAAAAACATAAAAATAGAATAAGCGACTCAAGAGTTATCCCGGAGTTTCCATCTACTTGGGGCTCCATTACCCTTGTAAAGTTTTCAGTTATGGGTATGATCATGCATGAGTTTACTTGAGAACAAGCAAAGCTTAAGTGTGGGGTATTATGATATGCCCTAATCTATACATGTTTTGCATGCATAATAATCCCCATATTATGGTATTAATCAAATAAAAGCCTTGCAAATGATACTTATTGCGTTAATATTTCACAATTGCAGATTATTCGGTGTCCCAAGATAAATGGAGCAAAAAACAGCTTAAAACATGAAGAAATCAAGCTTTTGGAAGACCAAGTCAAACAACAGCTAAAAGACAAAACAGGAAGCAGGAAGAGGGATGCACGGCTGTGCAACCCTTTGAACGGTCGTGCAATGCAAGACTTGCTCCCCAAGGACTAAGTACACTGCCATTTGTACCCTGTTTGATTCCAGAGGTGTTGCACGTGCAATCCAATGCACGGCCTTGCATTGCACATTTTGAGGCCTATAAATAGATGGATTGAGTTCTTCATTACTGTGATACCTGGCAATTTCAGGTTAATATCCATTCCCGACTATTACTTGAACTCACATGATTACACTCATAGCATACTTAATTATAGAGTAATTAAGTACACATTTCATATAGCAAGTCAATTCGTTTCATTTCATTACATGCATCGGTAATCGGGCGGATTACCGGGTCACACACGCGTCCTGTCACACGAACGTTGGTGAATTTAAGAAATAATATTTAGACATATAATTGGTGTGCAAAAATTATATGTAATACTGTGATTTAATATTTCATGCTTATATGAATTTTTCTGGAATTTTTAGAGCTACTTTTATTTTAACGATTTTAAAGCGGATACGCGATATGTGCCAACAACACTAAATTAGGTTTTATAAACATAATGGTCTTACACTTGGGCTTATAATAATTCAGCTTTTTGCTAATTAAAAATCCATTAAGAGCCCATTTCCTTTACTAAAAGCCTTAAAAGATAGAAAAACCCAAAACCCAAATCACTTAAAACCCTTAAACCCCCACACTCCATCATTTTACCCTAACAAACATTTTGCAAACCCTAGCTTCTCTCTAGTTTTGGCCGCCACTCCCTCACCCCTCTCCACTCTCTTTTAAACTTTGATTCTCCCATTCAAGTGTTCTAGAGAGTTTTCCAAGACGTTTCAAGAAGTTTCAAGCTAGTTTCACAACCTTTCCTTCATCATACTTGATTTTGGTAAGAATCTACCCATTCTTTTTCATTATTTTTGGCCCTATGAGGCACCAAATCCTTCCAAATGAATTTTTATGTTATAAGGTCTTTAATCCATGTTTCTATTAAAGTTGTTTCACAATAAAGAGTTTTTGACACATATTGGTGCATTTAGTTGTTTGAATTGCTTGTCTATGTTGTTATTTGCTCGTTTCTATTTATGGAAACTTTGTTGGTTATGATTTTTGGAAAAATGTGTATATAATATATTTGATGGTTTGTATGTTTCTAGTAATGTTACAATAGATTAGAAATATGATTTTTTTGGTTGAAATGTTGTTTTACACTAGGTTATGGTTGTCTTTCTATAAAAGGAAACTTTAATTTGTCATATTTTGAGTTATGGTGTTTTAATGGATGAAATCATGCTAATATGGTTCTATAACATCTATTAAAGTGTTAGAAAGAGTTATTGAAAGTTACACATGTGTAGGAGGACGTTTGGACCACTTTCCTAAAAAGAAAACTTTAATTGAACATTATTTGTATGCGTATGTTATAAGAATATATGAATAGATGACTTATGTAGGAATATGTGATTTAGACTTGTATTATGACATGTTTTGGAGGACCTTGCTAAATAAGGAAACTTTATTAGTTTGGGAGCTTCACCCTTGCTTGAAATAGAAAGTGTATGTATAGAATCATGTTTATAATATGTTACTAGTATAATTTCATGTGTAATTTGTTTAGTTTGGCTATCACACCTAAGGTACACTAAAACCCTAATTGCCTAAAAGGGAAACTTTGATATGTTAAGAACTATGGTATAGAAATGACATGTTATGTTACTTGATCAAATGGGTTGAAATAATGTTAATAGGTTATTAGAGTAATGACATAACTTATGTGGATGATGGGTTAACATGTATGAAATATACCATGAGAATGTACAAATGTCGTGTTACTTGTCACGTTTTATTTACTTATGCAACTACTTGAAGCATGTATGTTATGTCATATGGTATTACTTATATGATACCTAGGTATTACTCATGTGTTACTTGGGTATTACTATTATGTTACTTACGTGTTTCTCATATGTTACCTAGTGCTACATGTACAGGTTTTCACCATGTGTCACCAACGGGTCGTCGTGTCACATTGGTCAAGGTTGGTCAACATTGGTCAACATTAGTCAAACTTTGTCAACATTAGTCAACATTAGTCAACATTGGTCAACATTAGTCAAACTTGGTCAACTTTTGTGACACTCAGCATTTCATGTCAATATCCATATTCATAATTGCATGTTCATATTTTATATTTCCTGAAGTTTTATTTTGACAAAGTATTTTCAAGGAGTCTAGCAAAGGAACACATATTATATTTTAGTAATTTGTATAATTACTAGGGAATAAAAAATTATAACCCGCAAGGTGCGTTCGTTGGTGATTAACTAGATCTATTCAAGCAAAGTCTAAAGACGCGTTTTTAAAAATAAACACATAAATATTGGTGAGCAAAACTTATAAAAGTGTACATATAAATGTTTGTTACGTGGCTCTAAGCTACTTTTATGTGTATACATGTATATTATAGTTAAAGTATTAACTATGCCGGGTATAACTAGTAGACTATTAAAAATAGTCAAGATACACAATATATATAAGTTTTAATCATAAAATTTCATACACCGGGTATATTATCACAGGATCACCTACCGTGTTTATTCTAACTAACTAACTGTTAGAACCCAACTACTAGACTTGACCACATCCAAACCCCTTCTCCCCACTACCCTTCTCGGCCGAGCTCAATGTTTCCATTCTTTGTGTCATTAGGTCCATTACCATTCAACCAAAAATCCATCCAAGAGTACATCAATCTCATCTATCATCATTAGTAATCATTATGATTACTAGAACACTATAACCAACTCTCTTTTTCTATATATATATATATATATATATATATATATATACGAATTCTACCCACCCACACATTTGCATCTTTGAAAATCCAAGAGCAAGTTATAGAAAGCTTTAGTTAGGAGCTTGGTGATCCAAGGAGTTCTTAAAGTCTAAGGACCGGTTTTTGATAACAACACAAGCCTCTACCATCTTCCACTCGTAAATCTTCACCTAGCTTGTCTAGCGGTATGAAACTGACACTACATTCCATCATTGTCTTTGTTTTTAATTCAAAGAATGTTGTTCACCATTAAATTTAAAGTATTTAAAGGATTAAAGAGTTTTTATAAAGATTGACTTTATTAAATTTAAAAACTAGGGTTTTGTATAAATATATATATATATAAGGGCCGAAAATGGTAGGTTTATATGCACGTTTCGTTGTTTTGATTATTTGACGATTAGTTATAAGTTGTTGAATTAAAATCATGATGAATAATCTAAAGAGGTGGTTAATACTTGATTAAGTGAAATATATGTAAATATATGTATATAAATCGTAACCTATGAATATATGTATGTGTGTATTCTTAGTTGATTAACATGGAAATTCCTAAATATATGTATGCATGAGTTTTTAATCATCAAACATGGAGATATATATATATATATATATATAGATATATATATATATATATATATATATATATATATATATATATATATATTTGTACTTAAATCGTTAAGTTGAAAAATAATAAGACACGACGTACATGGAGAAATTGTGAATCATATGTATGTATATGCGTTTGTTAAAGTTTAATAACTTGGAAAAATGGCTAGAGATTAGAATATGTTTGTACGTATATCATAAATTGTTGACTTGAATAGATGATTTAGTGTATGTATGCATGTTTAGGAACCGAACCATATATATATATACATATATATATATATATATATATATATATATATATACATATGGGTGTATGATCATAAGGTGTAGAACTTGGAAAATTGTTAATAATATGCATGTAAATGTATATATATATATATGAGTCATAATGTATATATATATGAGTATGATATTAACTTGTTCATAATGATAACACGGAACGTTAATATGGGTTCATGAGATCAAAAAATAAATAAACAGATATGTGCAAGAAATCTAATTACGTCAGTTAAAAATAAATAAATGACCACATGTTAATATTTAAGCACATGTTGAAATATAGAAATACTTGTATGCATATATTGGTAGAAATAAATGTATGTTGAACATAAACAAAAATGTCGTTCGGAACAAATAATTGCATGTGGACGTGTGAACGTGGTCTATACGCACGTAGGATAATTGACAAGCGTAAAAACATACTTGAACGATATTTGTGATTTTATATAATTATTTTTAAGAAATAATTATATGTTTATATGCGAACGATAATATGAATGTATTACAAATCGATGCAAAAATAATATTTATTTTTGGTACCCTAATAAGTCACCAATATAGAAACCTAATATTTTCTTGGAAAATATATAAGCGTCTAGACTAGAAAAATAATCACCAACGAGTTGTCACGTTAAAACACAGTTTTATTAAACAAAGACGTACTTAACGGGGTTTGTTAAGTCGGTTGAACAACTTGCGTTTAATACAGGTAGTCTTAACGTATAAGGTATTCTTAAGTGACTAGGATATGGATAGGCGGGGTTTGCACTTATTCAATATTTGCTAGCATACATTCTGTCGAGGTGAGTCTCACTATCCCCTTTTTTCTAAGTTTTTTAAATGTTTTGGGTAGGAAACATACTTGTAACTATTTTCATACATAAATGAATGAACAAAGACCAGACCGTTATGTATGCATTGAGGGAACAATAGAGTGCTAAAAGTCCCCGGAACAACATTAACATTTTGTAACCATTAGATACGGTCTTAGCCTTGGAGTATGTGAGTAGTACTATTGGGGGTGACGCCCCCGGTCATGGTTAGTCGCACTAACTAAGACTTGTAGGGTCACTGGCCGCATATTGTCTTATTCTCGTGGTATAGCGACGGAGGGGCATTCATTTGTCATGGTTTGGATACGGTCTCGTGCATTACATATTATTTGTATTCCTTGCAAGCTTACAAATGGGGTCAATTGGTCAAGAAATGTTTAAATTCATTGGTTAAATATATATAAACTATTTGATCGGAAAAACTCATACATTTAAACGTTTGTGAAGGTAATAACTACAAGAACTTTTCATCAAAATCTGTGAACTCACCAACCTCGTGTTGACACTTTTTAAGTATATTTTTCAGGGAATTGAACATGGTCGCAATGGTTAGTGGTGTAGGTTACATGCATGCATTATGGATACGGCTTTTTGAGGATTTCTCTTGTACAACTCATTGTTATGAGTCATATTTGCGAAATCTTAATCTTTTGTAAACTCAAATTGATATTTTGGGATGTTTGATTATGTATCCACTTATCATGTATGTGTTTGCGGTTATCATATGCTTTGGAAACCAGTGAATGTTACGCCTCGCGTTTCCGCCATGGTGGGGTGTGACAGAAATTGGTATCAGAGCCATTAATTATAGCGAACTAGAAGTCTAAAAATGAACCTAGTCTATAATTGAAATGACTCACAAAATTTGTTTCATTGCATAACCATTTATCATGTCATATGGATATGGTAGTCACATCATGTCACACACTAAACCCACTCTAACTTCTGTCTGCTACCCCGAGACGACCGAGCACCGCTTAGATTCCATAAGTAGTCCACGAGATAGCTGAGCCTGCAGATGTGCCTACGCCCAGAGTACCTAGAGTGGATATGTCTTATTAGGATTAGTTGACCCGAGCGATCCGAGTGTGGAGGGTGGAGGAGGATCTACCTACGACTTGCGACCCCACCGGACTATCCTGCTTATCACGACCCGTACCACTCACAAGGGAGTGCGTGGAGTGCACTATTCCCATACTGGTGACCCGTAGCAATACACACGGGGAGAAGATCGGCTATCTGGAGACTGACGTAGGAAATATTCAGGAAGACATGGCGTCTATACATCAACTGAAGTTGCACGTTTTAGGGGTGATGAAGGATCAAGAACTGTGCGACCAGTCCCTTGAGCATACAGCTAATCGATTTGTGGAGGTCGAGAGGAGACTAGCGGAGATGGAGTTGAGGACCACCGCCGCCGAGCAGAGAGCGGAGGCAGCAGAGTAGAGGGAGAATGAGGCTGAGCTCCGGGAAACTTTAGCTGAGGTACGCGTCGAGGCTATAATCACCGCAACTGCTGCTCCACCGAGGGTACCTTCTTACTTCTAGACCTATTACGGGCGGGTTGTGCCCATAACACATTATGTAGTTTGAAAGTTTGGTACTGATGTGGTCATATGAACCCATCTATTTTGTATCATGGTCTTTTGGAACAATGTACTATGTATGTTTTAACTATTTACGTGTTGGTTTATGTTGTGATGATGGTTGTTTACGTTTGATTTTGTTGTATCCTTTTGTCATGTTATATCATTATTATTATATAATGTTGTTTCTTTTTAAATTCTATGTTAGAAAGAACACAATGGCGCCTAAGCGAAGGATGCCCCGTGACACCACTGGTGACAACAACGAGATGATTTCCGTAGACGTGGAGCAACTCATCTCACAACGTGTAGCTGCCGCCATGGAGCAGTACAGAGCCAAACAGAATAACGGTGAAGGGAATGGCAGTGGTACCGGTGGAGGAGGTACATGAGGTAGCCGCACAGCCGGAGGTTCTGGAGGTAATAAAACAAATAATCACAGCCGTAACACATAGTCATGATCTAAATTAATGTCGATAATAAAATAGTGACTTATGACCTTACAGATGCTTCCAACAGGAAGTCCACCTACAAGGCCTTCCTATCCAGCAACCCTCGCATCTTTAATATCACCGAGGGTGCAGTAGGCCTGATGAGGTGGATAGAAAAGATGGAATCGGTGATTGACATTAGTGAATGCACCGCTGACTACATGGTGAAGTATTCTACTTGCACGCTCACCGATAAAGCTATAACATTCACAAGTAAAGACTTTGGGGAGGCAGACCGCCTATCAACTATCGTGGGAAGATCTGAAAAACATGATGATCGAGGAATACTGTCCTCGAAACGAGTTACAAAATATCGAGACAGAGATGTGGAATCTACAGATGATCAGAGATGATGTGGCGGGGTACACCGATCGTTTCAATGAATTGGCAATTCTGGTACCCCACATGGTCATGCCAGAACATAAGCATGTGCAAAGGTATTTGTGGGGCCTTGCGCCTCAAATTCATAGCATGGTAATTTCATCAAATCCGATGGACGCCAAGAGTGCTATGAATTTAGCATTCAAGTTAAGAGATGATGTTGTGCGTAATGGATTGTTTGGGAAGAAGGAGAATGAGGAAGGTAAATCTGGGGAGAAAAGGAAATGGATGGGGAATCCAAGTAACAAATCTGGGAAGCAAGGATTTAAGAAGCAGGAAACGGTGAAGGCTTTTGCATCCAACACTGTGGAAAGGAAAGAGTATGATAGGGGACTACCGAGGTGTAACAAGTGCGGATATCATCATGTGGGTGGATGTATTAAGTGTGGGAAATGTGGTAGGTTTGGACATACCACGCAAAACTGTCAAATCAACACCAACCCCACGGGAAAAGCGAAATAGGGATGTTTCAAGTGTGGTGATCTGAATCACTTCAAGAGGGACTGTCCCAAGTGGAAAAATCAGAACAATGCTCAGGCACCGGGGAGGGCATTTGTGATGAGTGCTGGGGACGCACGACAGGATCGAACATTGTCACTGGTACATTCCCGCTAAATAATCACTATGCCTCGGTACTTTTTTGATTCGGGTACGGATATGAGCTTTGCGTCAAATGATTTTAAATCTTTACTCGGTATTAAGGCCAACAAACTAGATCAAAGTTATACAATTGAATTAGCAAATGGAAATAATTAAAACCGGATAGGTCATTTAGGATTGTACTTTATGTCTAGAAAACCATACATTTAGTATAGACCTTCTACCTTTCGATCTGGGAAGTTTTGACATTGTTAGTGGCATGGATTGGTTATCGAAAAATCATGCCGAGATCGTATGCTTCGAAAAGATTGTACGTGTCCCACTACCAAGCGGAGAAATTCTTTCAATTCATGGCAAAAGGTGTAGAACAATGTTGAAGATGATAAACTGCATGAAAGCTCATAAGTGTCTACGCAAGGGTTATTGCGCATTCTTGGCTCATGTCGTCGAGAAGAAACCCGAGGAACATCGACTTGAGGACATACCGATCGTTAGGGATTACCCTGAGGTATTTCCTGAAGACTTACCTAGATTACCGCCAATCAGACAAGTCAAATTCCGAATCGATCTAGTACCAAGAGCCGCACCAGTTGCACGATCGTCGTATCATCTAGCACCTTCTGCGACGCAAGAATTATCAAGTCAACTACAAGAGTTACTTGTTAATGGTTTCATAAGACCGAGTTTCTCACCCTAGGAGCACCGGACTTGTTTATGAAGAAAAAGGATGGAACCTTTAGAATGTGTATTGATTACCGGGAGTTGAACAAACTAACAATTAAGAACCGGTATCCTCTTCCTGGAATAGACGTTTTATTAGATCAACTTCAAGGTTCCAGCTTCTATTCTAAGATTGATCTACGATCAGGGTATCATCAACTGAGAATCCAGGAGGAAGATATACCAAAGATGGCTTTTAGGACTCGTTATGGTCACTACGAGTTTCTAGTTATGCCATTTGGTTGGACTAATGCAACGGCCGTTTTCATGGATCTCATGAACCGAGTGTGCAAGCCATACTTGGATAAATTCATGATTGTGTTTATCGATGACAAATTAATATATTCACGAACCAAGGAGGAACATGAACATCATTTGAAGTTGATCTTGGAACTACTCATGAATGAGAAGCTTTATGCCAATTCTCTAAGTGTGAGTTTTGGATCTGACAGGTTCATTTTCTCGGACATGTCTTCAATAAGAAGGGTATTCACGTGGACCCGTCCAAGATTGAAGCTATCAAAAACTGGGAAGCACCAAGAACTCCAACTGAGTTGCGTCAATTTCTGGGTTTGGCAGGCTACTACAGGCGATTCATTAAGAATTTTTCAAAAATAGCCCTGTCTCTGACCATGTTAACAGGAAGGACAAAAAGTTTGATTGGACTGATACACAAGAATCAGCTTTTCAATTGCTGAAGCAGAAGCTTTGCCGTGCACCAATCCTATCACTTTCCGAGGGAACCGACAATTTCATTGTGTACTGCGACGCATTACACCAAGGTCTAGGATGTGTACTGATGCAGAAAGAAAAGGTTAGAGCCTATGAATCCAGACAGCTGAAAAGTCCGTGAGAAAAGTTATACGACTCACGACTTGGAATTGGGTGCTGTCGTGTTTGCACTCAAGATTTGGAGACATTACTTATATGGTACAAAATGTACTATCTTTACAGATCATAAGAGTGTCCAGCACATCTTTAATCAGAAAGAACTCAACATGAGGCAACGCCGTTGGATAGAACTATTAAATGATTACGGCTGCGATATCAAGTACCACCCTGGTAGGGCGAATATCGTAGCAGACGCCTTGAGTTGTAAGGAACGAGTTAAAACTCTTCGTGTCCGTGCCCTAGGATTGACAATCCATACGAATCTCACGACTCAAATCCAAATGGCATAGCAAGAGGCACTTAAAGAAGAGAACATTCAGAATGAAGGATTACGAGGAATGATCAGACAGTTAGAGCCAAAAATCAGATTATAATTTATACTTCATGAATATAATTTGGGTGCCATGTTTTGGTAACATACGGGAGTTGGTTATGGACGAAGCCCACAAGTCCAGGTACTCCATTCACCAAGGTTCGGATAAAATGTATAAGGATCCGAAAGAACTCTATTGGTGGCCGAACATGAAAGGAGAGATTGCTATTTATGTCGGTAAATGCCTGACATGTTCAAAGGTAAAGGCAGAACATCAAAAACCGTCTGGGTTATTACAACATCCCGAGATTCCTCAATGAAAATGGGAACAAATTTCCATGGATTTCATTACAAAGCTACCCAAGACGTCGGCCGGGTATGATACCATATGGGTAATCGTCGATCGTTTGACGAAATCAGCTCATTTCTTACCCATCAAAGAGACGGATAAAACCGAGAAACTTGCAAGGCTATATATCAAGGAAATTGTGGCTAGGCATGGAGTTCTAATTTCCATTATCTCTGATAGAGACAGCAGATTCGTGTCTAGAATCTGGCAATCATTACAAGAAGCCTTGGGCACACGTCTTGATATGAGCATGGCATATCACCCACAAACCGATGGTCAAAGTGAAAGGACAATTCAAACTTTAGAGGATATTCTACGTGCATGTGCAATTGATTTCGGAGAAAATTGGGATACTCATTTGCCATTGGCTGAGTTTTCTTACAATAACAGTTACCACGCCAGCATCAAAGCCGCTCCGTTTGAGGCTTTGTATGGTCGAAAGTGTAGTTCACCGCTATGTTGGGCGGAGGTTGGCGACAAGCATTTAACTGGTCCTGAGGTTGTTCAGGAAACCACCGACAAGATTTTCAAAATCAAGGATCGTCTGAAGGCCGCCAGTGACAGAAAAAAGAGTTACGCGGATAACAGACGAAGACCATTAGAATTTCAAGTTGGAGACCGAGTTATGTTAAAAGTCTCACCTTGGAAGGGAGTTGCGAGATTTGGCAACCGTGGCAAGCTTAACCCTAGGTACATTGGACCATTTGAAATATTGGCTAGGGTTGGCCCTGTAGCATACAAGCTCAAGCTGCCACAAGAACTAAGTAATGTACATGACACGTTTCATGTGTCCAATCTGAAGAAGTGCTTATCATACGAGACGTTAATTATACCGCTGGATGAGATTCACATAGATGACAAGCTGCACTTCGTTGAGGAAACCATTGAGGTCATAGATTGGAAAGTTTAGAAAACAAGGCGTAGCCGTGTTAAATTGGTTAAGGTACGTTGGAATTCAAAGCATGGCCCTGAGTATACATGGGAATGAGAAGATCAAATGAAAGCCAAGTACCCGTCCTTGTTCACGAACACTCCAAGTCAAGATAACATCAACGGAATTTCGGGACGAAATTCTCTTTAACATGGGGAGAATGTGACACCCAACATTTCAGGTCAATATCCATATTCATAATTGCACGTTCATATTTTATATTTCCTGAAGTTTTATTTTGATAAAGTATTGTCAAGGAGTCTAGCAAAGGAACACACATTATATTTTAGTAATTTTTAGAATTACTGGGGAATAAACAATTATAACCCGCAAGGTGCGTTCGTTGGTGATTAACTAGATCTATTCAAGCAAAGTCTAAAGATGAGTTTTTAAAAATAAACACATAAATATTGGTGAGCAAAATTTGTAAAAGTTTACATATAAATGTTTGTTACATGGCTCTAAGCTACTTTTATGTGTATACATGTATATTTTAGTTAAAGTATAACTATGTCGGGTATAACTAGTAAACTATTAAAAATAGTCAAGATACACAATATATATAAGTTTTAATCATAAAAGTTCATACACCGGGTATATTATCACGGGATCACCTACCGGGTTTATTCTAACTAGAACCGAACTAACTAACCGTTGGAACCCAACTACTTGACTTGACCACACCCAAACCTCCCCCCCCCCCCTACTACCCTTCTCAGCCGAGAATGGCACAAGTAGGGCCACCCACTTTTCTCCTCAATGTTTCCACTCTTTGTGTCATTAGGTTCATTCCCATTCAACCAAAAATTCATCCAAGAGTACATCAATCTCATCTATCATCATTAGTAATCATTATGATTACTAGAACACTCCAACCAACTCTCTTTTTCTATATATATATATATATATATATATATATATATATATATATATATATACGAATTCTACACACACACACACACACATTTGCATCTTTGAAAATGAGCAAGTTCTAGACAACTTTAGTTAGGAGCTTGGTGATCCAAGGAGTTCTTGAAGTCTAAGGGCCAGTTTTTTATACCAACACAAGCCTCTACCATCTTCCACTCGTAAATCTTCACCTAGCTTGTCTAGCAGTATGAAACCGACACCACATTCCATCTTAGTCTTTGTTTTTAATTCAAAGCATGTTGTTCACCATTAAAATTAAAGGATTTAAAGGATTAAAGAGTTTTTATAAAGATTGACTTTATTAAATTTAAAAACTAGGGTTTTGTATAAATGTATATATATAAGGGCCAAAAATGTATATAAATGTATATATAAGGACCGACCTAACTAACCGTTGGTACCCAACTATAAATGTAGGTTTATATGCACGTTTCGTTGTGTTGATTATTTGATGATAAGTTATAAATTGTTGAATTAAAAGCATGATGGATAATCTAAAGATGTGGTTAATACTTGATTAAGTGAAATATCTGTATATAAATCGTAACCTATGAATATATGTATGTGTGTATTCTTAGTTGATTACCATGGAAATTCCTAAATATCTGTATGCATGATTTTTTAATCATCAAACATGGATATATATATATATATATATATATATATATATATATATATATATATATATATATATATATACACACACACATATGGGTGTATGAACATAAGTTGTAGAACTTGGAAAATTGTTAATAATATGCATGTAAATGTATATATATATATATATATATGAGTCATAATGTATATATTTGAGTATGATCATAACTTGTTCATAATGATAACACGGAACGTTAATATGGGTACATGAGATCGAAAAATAAATAAACAGATATGTGAAAGAAATCTAATTACGTTGGTTAAAAATAAATAAATGATCACATGTTAATATTTAAGCACACATTGAAATATGGAAATACTTGTATGCATATATTGGTAGAAATGAATGCATGTTGAACATAAAAAAAATGTCGTTCGGAACAAATATTTGCATGTGGACGTGTGAACGTGGTCTATACGCACGTAGGATAATTGACATGCGTAAAAACATACTTGAACGATATTTGTGATTTTATATAATTATTTTTAAGAAATAATTATACGTTTATATGCGAACGATAATATGAATGTATTATAAGTCAATGCAAAAATAATATTTATTTTTGGTACCCTAATAAGTCACCATTATGGAAACCTAATATTTTCTCGAAAAATATATAAGCCTCTAGACTAGAATAATAATCACCAACGAGTCGTCACGTTAAAACACAGTTTTATTAAACAAAGACGTACTTAACGGGATTTGTTAAGTCGGGTGACCAACTTGCGTTTAAGACAGGTAGTCTTAACGTATAAGGTATTCTTATGTGACTAGGATACGGATAGGCGGGGTTTGCACTTATAGAATATTTTCTAGCATACATTCTGTCGAGGTTTTTTCTATGTTTTTGATATATTTTGGGGAGGAAACACACATGTAACTATTTTCATACATAAATGAATGAACAAAGACCAGACCATTATGTGTGCATTGAGGGAACAATAGAGCGCTAAAAGTCCCCGGAACAACATTAATATTTTGTAACCATTAGCTATGGTCATAGCCTAGGATTATGTGAATAGTACTATTGGGTTTGACGTCCCCGGTCATGGTTAGTCGCGCTAACCGGGACTTCTAGGGTCAATGGCCACATATTGTCTTATTCTCCTGGTATTGCGAGGGAGGCGCATTCATTTGTTATGGTTTGGTTACCGTCTCGTGCATTACATATTATTTGTTTTCCTTGCAAGCTTACAAATGGGGTCAATTGGTCAAGAAATGTTCAAATTCATTGGTTTTATATATATAAACTGTTTGATCGAAAAAACACATACATTTAAACGTTTATGAACGTTGGAACTACAAGAACTTTTGATAAAAATCTGTGAATTCACCAATCTCGTGTTGACATTTTTTAAGTATGTTTTTCAGGAAATTGAACGTGGTCGCAATGGTTAGTAGTGTAGGTTACATGCATGCATGATGGTTACGACTTTTGGAGGATTTCTCTTGTATAACTCATTGTTACGAGTCCTTGTAGGATCGTAAGATTACAAGGTGATTCTATTCTAGTTGATATTGGCGGAAACAATAACAACCAACAAAGTAAACAAGTAAACAGCAAGAATACTAATGAATGCACTGTTGTATTAAACTTCTGAGATTACAGGTTTACAAGTAAAACACTATCAAGAAACACTATGAAAGCACAGCAAGCACCCTTACAATGAAGTGTTTACATAGTATTTAAAGTAACTTAGAATCAAGACAGACCCTTGATTCTAAGGATCAGATCTAACACAAGCCGTTGATCTTGTTTATTAATCTAAATTACACGCAAAGGCTAATCTAGATAACTTTACTGAAACGTCTTCTTAGGCATCATTGTTTGCATGCTTGGAGACGCGCGTCATTGTCTTTTATTGGTTGCACCAGTGAGGTTCCTCCTGCTTGGAGTGTGGCAGTTGCTTTTGCAGACAGGTGTCAGAGGCGCTTCACATGGATAGTCAGCTGCAACGTTAGGTCTTCAGAGAATAGAGCTATCAGCAGCAACTTGTGTTGAATGCTGCTGATAAGACTATCAGCAGCAACAAGTGTTGGATGCTGCTGATAAGCCTATCAGCAGCAACAAGTGTTGAGTGCTGCTGATATGCCTATCAGCAGCAACAAGTGTTGAATGCTGTTGATAAGCCTATCAGCAGCATTTGTACTTAGAATAATTTGGTGGCAATCAGTCTTTGGTTCTACAAACTCCCCCTAGACTGATGCAACCAAAATTCTTCTAATCACTTTGCTGCTGAAGCTTTTGCATGTGGCTGACTATCCTTTCAACCTCATAGCCTCTTGGATTCTTGCTGGGATTGTTCAGTGGATGTTCAGACAGAGTCTTGATGTCTTTGTGTGGCATTTTGTAGATTGCTTTGCTTGAACATCTCATCAGCTGCTTCTTTACATCAATCAGAGTGAATTCATCCAAATCAGCATTGTAGGACCAAGATACAAATGGAGAGTGGGACTTGAGTGGTTTGACATGCACGACCACTTCTTTGCTAGGGTTGAAATAATGTCTGATTGCTAGCATAAGATGTTTCCCTCTCTCATTTGCAGGCTCATGAGCTTCACCCAGCTCCAAAATTCTTCGTAGGTCTGAATCTGGTAGTTGCAGAACCTCATCAACAGACCTGTATGTAGATCTTCTTCTTTTAGTTCTCCCCCTGAAGATCTCAAACCTTTGACCCTGTGGATTGTAGACCCATTCAACTATGTCTCTTGAGTCTTCAGGTTCAGATGAGGGTTTGGATTTCTTCAAGGGAGGCTGTTTATGAGTGGGAGTTGGGTGGGATGATTTGGACTTGTTGGGTGGAGGAGTGGAAGGTTTGGGGAGGAGAGTGGAAGGATGATGGACTGAGGAAGAGGTAGGTGAGGGAGAAGGCTTGGGTTTCTTTGTCTTTGGTTTTTCTTCTTCTTTGATAAGTACCCTTTTCTTGGAGCCCTTCTTCCCTAGTCTTTCTTCCTCATCCTTTTTAACTTTGAAGTAGAGGGCTTGCAGGTTCATAGGACCTAGCCTCTTTCCACTATCTCCTCTGGCCTTAAGGAAGTCAATCATGACCTTCCTCTCTTCATGGGTCCGTTTATTGAAGGCAATGGTCTTTTTGGACTGTTGTTTGGCTTTTTCTTCTTCTTCAGCCTTTTTCTTCTTTGCCAACTGACCTTGCTGACCCATGAAGGCTCTGTAGACTTCTTTAGTTGATAGTTTCTCAAGGTAGTCTGCATCCTCACCTTGAGAGACTAGAGTCTTTATCCACTCCTCCCTCATTTCTTTAGCTAGTTCAGAATCGGTTATTCTGAACTTAGCTTCTTCTTTCTTCTTCTTCTCCAACTCTTCCTCTTCTCTATTGAATTGTTCCTGCAGTTGAAGAGCAAGAGCTGCATCTTCTTCAATCCGGTCAACTGCAGGAATCTTCCTTTTTAGTTCATCCAGCTGTTTAGCATACAGCTGGATGGTTTGTTCTCTTAGGAGAATGGCTGTCTTTCTTTCTTGAGCCTTTTTCAGGTCAGCCATCTCCTCTTCTTCTCTTCTTCTTCTTTTCTCTTCCCTCTCCCTTTTCTCTTTTAGCAACCTCTCTTCATCTTCATCAGTCATGATTCCCTTTCCTTTGTTTACATTGGATGCCTCTGCTTCAGCTTCACTGATCACAACAGCAGATGATGATGCTGCTATTGGGATCTCTGCCTCAGCTTCATTGGCAAGTTGAGAGATTGAGAAGGGACGGTCACTGTCTTCATCAAGTTGATAATTAGGACCTTCTATTTCCCTCAGTTGATCCCTGATGGAAGATCTTGTGCCAAAAGCTGCAAATGTGATGTCAACTTGTGGAGTATCAGAGTTGGAGTCAGTATCAGAAGTTGACACAGTCTCTTCTTGAGGAATCAGTCCTTCTTTTTCAAGATGGGCTTTGATGATGACCATCATTTCCTGGCTCTCCAGTGAGTTAATATTGCAGATGTTGGCTCTGAGCTGAAAAATCTTGAATAGGAAGTCTGAGGGGAGCTGAAGGATGTTCCTGGTGTTGATGATGAGAGAGGAGCCGTTGCTGAGCAGGAGAGTGTGGTCAAGGGACTTAGTGCTCACTAAACCTAGCACGTCCAAGTCCTTGACCAGGAAGGCATACAGGAATCTTCGAAGGCCCAGAACTTCTTCTTCAGTGAGAAGACTGCTCCTTGTTATTTCAAGATTGCTAGGAGTCAGTCTCCTTTTTGCGGCCGCCGAGGATTCAGGATAAGCTACCCGATGTGCTGCTTGTAGGAATCTTTGAAACCTGGGTAGAATATCCTCCATCAGGTCATGGAACCTGCCAATGGCAAGTTCTGCTGAGAGATCTGTTGAGGTGTTGATGCAATTAGTTAAATGCAGATGTAGGACTTGGAGGGCATTGAGAGAGTTCCAGTTCAGCTCTTCTACTCCGCTGAACTCCCATCCAATCCAAAACCTCTCAGATGATCCATCATACCCCTAAGCTAGAATGGAGTCAAATTCTAGCTTCTTTGATGATCTTAATAGTTGGGGGGGTTGAGGATTGACCAATGATGGCTGCTGCTTCAGGAAGGATGCTGAATGATGTATTTGTTTGTTCTGTGTCTTCAACATCATTCAGCATTTCATCGACAGCCCTGACGACCAACTTCCAGTCTTCAGATGTCTCTTCGACTTCATTATCTGGGACTGGCAAGTCATGAATTTGGACAAAGGCTGGCTTGAATAGTGAGCTTTGAAGTACAACCTGCTCTTGAATCCAGTCGTCAAGACTGTCTTTATCTTCTTCCATAGAGACCATCTCCCCCTTTTTGGTTGCATCAGTAGACAGGTAGGCATCAGTTTGGGTGCCTACTGATACAAGAGAGGGAGTGGCTAAAGTTGGGCATTGATGGGCTTCATGCATAGAGACTTGGTGTCTTAGTTTGGACACTTCAGCCTCTAGCATAGCCACCATGGCCGTCAATTCCAAGTTATGAAGTTTCAGTCTGTCCTCATCCACAGTTGTGGAATCCTTGGACCCAGATGGGGCCGTAGGCCGAGCCTCAGCATCCCCATCACCCGCGGTTTCTTGGCGCCTGGGATTCCTCTCAGTGAGGGGAGTTTCTAAGGAAACACCCTCACCATGAGTTGCCGTGGTTGAGGTCTTAAAGATGTTGTCACTGTCCTCCTGGTCAGTTGATGGACCAGCAGTAGTGACAGCCTCGTCCACATCCACTCTTTCAATACTCCCAGAGTGGACCTTCAAGGGTGAAGAACTTGGGTTGGGTGTTTTGGAAGCAAGACCAATCAGTACCTCCTTGATAGTGGTAGTGGGAGAAGGTACATCACTTTGGTCAGGTTCCTCAACACTTAAGTTCAAATAAGATAGGAATGGCTCAAATGGCTGTTCTATGGATCCGGGAAGTGATCCTAATCCTAATAGAGAGACTTTTGAAGGAGTCTCCCTAACAATGTGGCTTTCCCTTATGATATTCTCACTAGAATGTTGTGATTCTGAGTGAGGGATGTTGGCTTGGGTTTGGGCCTTGGATGCAAGAGAAGAAGGAGTTCTCTTGCCCCTCTTCCTTGTATATTTGGCTGCAACCGGGGCCCTGTGTTCCGGTTGAGCAATCAAACTGGGGGTGAGTAGATTATGTGCCTGTACATCCTCAGTAGAATGCACAGGGGTTCGATCAAAGGAAGCAGTAGTTTGAGTTTGTAGCAGTGAGGTGGAGGGTGTGGGATCAGTATCAGCTGGGTTTGCTGAACTGTCACCCTGGGCACTTTGCGTGTTCAACATTGTAGACAACAATGGAACATCGGCCCCATGCTTTGAAAAATGTTGTTCTTATGTCCCAGAATTGAGTAGATTCTTGCAGTTTTTGAAAGATCTTGGTGTTCAATATTGAACACTTCTTGCAAGAATCTTGGGTACATGAAGAACTGAGATTTCACCCCTTCTTGAAGGTTGTATCTCAAACCTTCAAGAATGAGGTGAGAAAAATTGAAACCCGCCCCAGATATCATACCGTGAATTGCCGACGCAAGTCCGGAGCTGAGTTGGTTCCAGCCACTTCTCTTCTGGGATATGCATTGGAGAAGAGTGTAGCAGAGATATTTCCATTTGGGACCCATGAGTGCCTTCTCTATCGTATACTCTGTTTGATTCCCAGTGTACCCTATGGATACAAAGGTCCTCATATATACGTCTCTTGGGTAAGAGGTGGCGTCCCCTTCATCCTGAAGCTTGAGGTGTTGGCGGAGCTTTGCTTCAGTGATAATCATCTCCTTGCCGTCTACTGCGCCTCTGATTTGGGGAGTGCCCTGCTCAGTAGAATACACGGCTGAGCTCCAAAATTCTTCCATATGGGAAGTGTAGATGGTTGGGTTGACTGTTAGGGCATGGAGGATTTTGGACCGACAAAGGAAGTCGATCATATCGTTGAAACCTTCAGATTTCTTGCCCTTTATTAGGTATGCAGTGAGGTTGTGATATGGGGAAAACTTGTCGTTGGGGTTGTTTATGTTTGCGCCTGCCATTGTTGTGGATTTGGAGGGAAGAGAGAAGGGTGTTTGAATGGTGGTTAATTATTTAGGGCTTTGAATGCTGTGGGGACGGGAGAGAAAGTGATGGGTTTAGGGTTTGAAATTGAATATGAAGAGGTTGTGGGAAAGTTTGAAATTGTGATATAACGGCAGACGAAGAAAAAGAAACCTTACTTGTACAGTACAACCTGTTTCACTTTTCATTGTTACAACTGTAAAGCACTCGAGCAGTCATGGTAAAGACTGAGAGTAGTTTTTACCGCAGGTAAAAGTTAATGTAGACTTGTTTTACCCATCAGCAGCAAACTTGGTTGCTGCTCATGGTGAGCTATCCGTTGCAAACTTGGTTGCTGCGGATAGTTAAGTCTTTCAGCAGCAGATTTGGTAGTTGCTGACTGTTGTATTCATTCCGCAGCAAAAAGGTTGCTGCTGACCGCCTTAAAGCTATCCGCAGGAAACTTGTTCCTGCTGATAACTTAAAGCGATCAGTGGCAAAGACTTTGCTGCTGAAGAGTAAATCTGTCAGCAGTGAAAAAGTGCTGCTGACTATAACCTTTTTTTAAGAACAAAAACATAGACATATTTACAAGGAAGGATAAAAATTAAGATATGTCTTATTCAAAGTTCATCATGCCAATTGATTCAACTAGATATCGAAATCTTGCTTCATCAAAAGGTTTAGTGAACAAATCAGCATATTACTCATTTGTGTGAACCTTGGATAAGACAATTCTCCTTTTCTCAGCTTGATCCCTGATAAAGTGATACCTGATGTCGATGTGCTTAGTCTTGGAATGCTGCACTGGATTATTCGTGATAGAGATTGCACTCATGTTGTCAATGTGAATTGGAGTCTGCATGAAGGTCATTCCATAGTCAAGCATTTGATTTTGAATCTAGATGACCTGTGCACAGCAGCTTGAAGCTGCAATGTATTCTGCTTCAGCTGTTGAAGTAGAGACACATGTTTGCTTTTTGCATTGCCATGAGATGAGCCTTCCTCCAAGAAATTGACATCCCCCAGATGTGGACTTTTTGTCCAAGTTACAACCCCCATAGTCACTGTCAGTTTAGGCATAGAGATTGACATTTCCATTCTTTGGATACCATAGCCCAAGTTTTGGAGCTCCCTTTAGGTATCTAAGGATCCTTTTGACAGCTTGAAGATGAGACACTTTTGGAGCTACTTGAAATCTTGCGCAGAGACAAACTGCAAACATGATATCTGGTCTTGAGGCAGTGAGATACATGAGAGAACCTATCATTGCTCTGTACTGATGTTGATCAGTGTCTTGTCCTTCTTTATCCGGAGATAATTGATGGTGCACTTGCATAGGAGTTCTTGCAGCAGAGCAGTCAACCATTTTGAACCTCTCCAAGATGCTTTTGACATACTTGGATTGGCTTATGAAGATTCCATTTGGTACCTGTTTGACTTGAAGTCCTAAAAAGAAATTTAGTTCACCCATTGAACTCATTTCAAATTTGGAATGCATCAGAACTTCAAAGTCTTTGCAGAGCTTCTTTCTTGTAGATCCAAAGATAATGTCATCAACATAAATCTGGACCAACAAAATTTCTCCCCCTTCATCTTTGATGAAGAGTGTCTGATCAATGGCCCCCCTTCTGAAGTTGTTGCTAAGTAGATATCCAGATAAAGTTTCATACCAGGCTCTTGGGGCTTGGTGTAAGCCATAGAGAGCTTTGTCCAGTTTTAAGACCTTACTTGGATGTGCAAGATCCACAAAGCCTGGAGGCTGTTTGACATAGACCTCTTCACCAATCTTTCCATACAAGAAGGCACTCTTCACATCCATTTGATAGATCATAAAGTTTTTGGATGCAGCATATGCCAGAAAGATTCTGATGGCTTCCAGACGGGCCACGGGAGCAAAGACTTCATCATAGTCAATGCCTTCTTCTTGAGTGTAGCCTTGAGCTACCAGTCTGGCTTTGTTCTTGACCACGATGCCCCTTTCATCTTGCTTGTTTCTGAAGACCCATCTTGTTCCAATGGCTGTTTGACCAGGTGGAAGATCAACAAGCTTCCAAACATCTTGTCTTTTGAATTGCAGCAACTCTTCCTGCATTGCTTCAATCCAGCTGTTGTGCTTGAGAGCTTCATCAATCTTCTTGGGTTCCACCTGAGATAGAAAACAAGAGAACAAACAAATGTTGGCTTCATGAGACTTACTTCTTGTCTGGATACCTGTGTGGACTTGGCCAATGATGTTTTCTAGAGGATGCTCTTTGTTTATTCTCTGTGCTGGTATCACATCCAGCCGTATTCCCTCTTCAAGATTACTTTAGTTTAGATCAGGATTGTCTTTAGTTGTGATAAGAGGAGCTTGGAGGTTCTGATCATTGTGTTCCACATTGTCAGCAGTATTAGCATCGGAAGCCTCTTCAGCATGGATTGAGGAGGCTTCATTAAAGATTTCTTGGTCAGAGAGATTGCTGCTTGTGGTGTTGGAAGTACTGGCTTCACCTGTACCGGCTTCAATAGCTTCTGCCACTGATGGAGGATCAATGGATGGCCTTTTCATCTTGATGTAGGGACTGGGAAAATCCAGTCTGTAGTCAGTAGAAGAGGTTGAGGCAGAAGATGTTGATTTTGAAGAAGAACACTCCATATTTGAGAAAATGAGAGGCTCAAATATCTGGGTGAAGGAGTCTATATCAAAGAGCCAGTTAGGACCTTTGCCTTGTTCACAGAGAACATGTTCCCTGCATTCCACATTAGCAGATTCTTCCACAATCCGAGTCCTAGAATTGAACACTCGGTAGGCCTTTGATTGAGAGGAGTAGCCCACAAAGTAACCTTCATCAGACTTTGCACCGAATTTAGGAAGAACTCCATGTGTGATGAGGATGGTACATGGACATCCAAAGGGCTTCAGGAAGCCAATGTAGGGAACTCTTTTGAGCCATAGTTCATAGGGTGTTTTCTGGAGAGGCTTAACAATAAGGACTCTATTCTGCACATAACAAGCTGTGCTTACTGCTTCTGCCCAGAAAGTAAGGGGCAGCTTTGAGTCAGCCAGCATAGATCTTGCTGATTCAATCAGAGTCCTATTTCTTCTTTCAGCAACCCCATTTTGTTGAGGGGTTCTTGGAGCACTGTATTGCCTTTCAATGCCCTTGCTCTCACAGAAACTGTTCAAGGTGTGATTTTTGAACTCTGTTCCCTGATCACACCTTATGATCTTTACCTTCAGATTGCTTTGATTGTCTACCCTAAGAATATAGGATTTGAGAATCTCAGCAGTTTCATCTTTTGTTCTTAGGAAGAATACCCATGAGAATCTGGAGAAGTCATCAGTTATCACCAGACAGTAGGACTTTTTGCCCATTGACATGACATTCGTAGGACCAAAGAGATCCATATGCAGTAGCTGGAGAGGGGTGTCATTTGTGTTCAATGTCTTGGGCTTGTGGGAACTCTTGTGTTGTTTTCCCTTCAAGCAGGCAATGCAGTGATCGTCTAGCTGGAATTCTTTGTCAGGAAGCCCTCTGACAAGATTGTCCTTCACTAATTTATTGATTGTTTTGATGTTGACATGGCTTAACCTCCTGTGCCAAAGAGCGGATTCATCAACTGATGCCTTTGACAGAAAACATGAAACACTACCGGATGGAGTGGCTTCATTCATGTCAAGCACATATAAGTTGTCCTTTCTATGAGCAGTTAGGAGAATCTTCTCTGGAGGGGGTTTAGATAGACCAGGAGCTAACACAAAACATTCTTTATCAGTGAAGAGCATCCAATGCTTTTGATCACATACTTGGGAAACACTCATGAGATTGAAGTCAAGTTCTTTAACATAGTAGACTCTTTCAATACTCATCCTTTCATTGGACACAGTTCCTTGTCCAGTGATAGATCCACCCTTTGAGTCACTCCCAAAGGCAACATATCCTCCATTGAAATGTCTGAAGTTAGAGAGGATGGACCTGTTGCCTGTCATGTGCCTGGAACAGCCGCTATCTACCACCCAAGTATTGTGTTTGTTGCCTGGCTGTCCCTGCACATGGAAGATATCTAGTTAGTGGGAGGATCATTGTAGCATGCAGCATTGTAGAAGATCGTTGCTAATTTGCCATTGTCAGCATGCTTGCAGTCAATGGAACCAATAGTTATGCTTGGAGATTGTTTGGCCTTCCATTGCTGTGTTGGTGGTTTTCTAGCTTTCTTTGTATTGTCGGCAGAAGATGTTGTTGCTTACAATTTTGGCTTATCCGCAGCTGATTTTGCTGCTGAGGGCTTTGCTGGAGTAGTAGCAGTTTTTGCTTTGTCAGCAGCATATACTTTTGCTGCTGATGCAATTGTTTTTTATTTTGCTTTGTCAGCAGCAGAGACTTTTGCTGCTGGAGGCTTTGCCTTTTGTTTCCTGGACTTTACTCTATTAGCAGCGATTTTGTTTGCTGCTAATGGGTTGAACACAGATGAACGATTTGCAACTTGGTTAAAAGGGTTGAACTTGCATGTTGCAGCAAAGTGGTTTGATTCCCCACATATGATGGAAGTTTGTTGAGGTTTCTGCATCTTCACTCTTTGAGGGGATAGAGATTCTCTGAACTTTGTTGCCTTTGCATCATAGCTTCTCACCTGTTTGTTTCTGTTTGTTTTCTCAAAGGCATGCTGCTTTGAGTTTCTTTGGTGTTCACGGTAGTGAAAGCAGGTGCTGGCAGTGTGAATGTATTTGCCACACACAAAGCATGATACTGCTATCTTGTCCCTGTGAGAGTCCACATAGTTCTTATTTTGAAACAAATCTTTGAAGTTCTAGGGATGAGCTTTGTTATGTTCAAAGGTGGCTTCTTTTAGTGTCCTTTGAACATATGGACCTTTTTCTCCAGGTGTATGAGAAATATCAAACGCCTTTGACTTTGACTGAGATTTGGGGTTGGTGAAACCTGATGTCTCTCCTTTTTCAATGATTAACTTTCTTCCACCTAGAGGATAGCTAATCTTGATTTGTTTGAATGGGATGGGAGCTGGAATGGTTGGAGTAACAACAGGACAACCGGCTGATGGGATTGTACTAGTTTCACAGTGGTCTGAGCAGATTGACTCAGATTCGGAAGAGGTGGAGCAGTCTTCCACAAAACATGCATCCATTGAAGGATCAAGGTTTCGGTTTGCCATGTCAAGGTTTGCAGTATTGAAGCTTGGTTGGTGAATGGCAACATAATCAGCAGGAGGAGGAACTGTCTGGTACTCGTCACTATGATATCCAAGTCCAGTTTTTACCCTTTCATGGACTTGAATATCTAACAATCTTTGTAACTTTTTAGATGAAAATTCATATTTTTCAACATGAACTTTCTGTTCAACCAGTTCAGCTCTGGTAGCTTTAAGTTTTACCAATAGATCATCAATCTGAGTTTCTAGATTGGTTTGTTCATGTTTTAATGAAGAAATCTCTTTCTTAAGGCAGTTAATTTTTTCTTTGTAAGTATCTTCGACCTTTTTGAATTCAGACTTCATTTGATGAAACTCTTCATTTTGATCTATCAGATTTTGGTTATGCTTTCTATAACCTAAAACTTTGTCAATGCAATCTTGAGAGCAAAGATGTTCAAATACCTGAGGTGGTATCTCTGCATTATCTGCCATAAGTGCTTGGTTGGAGGCAGGAACATCTTCATATTGAAAACTCCAGTCAAAGTCTGAAGTTCCAACATTTGCACAAGCTGCATTTTGTGCTGGAGGAGTTCCTTGCTGCTGCTGCCTGGGCTGACCTTGATAAGCTTGTCTTTGATGGCTGGCACCCTGATTGGCTTTAGGTGCCTTGCACTCCCTAGCAAAGTGACCCATTTGGTTACAGTTGTAACATCGAATCTTGCTTTTATCAAGCCCAACTCTGGTGTTTGAGTTGTTGCTTGGAACTGATCTCCCGGTTCTGGAATAGAAAATTTTTGCTCTGAGGGAGAGCATGGCATATGAGTGCTGAATATCCATTTCTTCAAGATCGTCTGGATGAAAGCATTCCAGATCCTCCTTTATGAAGTACATGCTGCTTGAGTTGTCAGAGACAAAAGCAGTAGAGGTTGGCTGTTGAGGAGGTGCCTCAAGAAGAAATGGTGATGAGTTGGATTGTGAAGCAGTTGGTGTTTGAGGATGAGTAACAATGGGAGGATAGTAGTTGCTTGCACTAGGACCAGAATGATTAGAGTGAAGCGCTGAGGTGGTGGTAGAGGAAGTGGTAGCTGATTGATAACTGGAGCTCCTTTCTTTAGCATGAATCATTTCTAATTCATAGGTTTTGAGCATGCCAAAGAGCTCAGTCATCTGAAGAGTCTTCAGATTCTCTGTTCTTCTGATGGTCACTTTATATAATGTCCAACAACTAGGAAGAGATATTATGAACTTCTTGAGAATGTCTTCATTCTCCAGCTTTACCTTGGAGCACTGCAGTTCTCCAACCAGGTACGTGTACCTGTTATATAAAACTGTTAGTGACTCACCTTCTTTCCAGATGAAGTTTTCATACTGTTGCTTGAGAATGTCACGTCTGTTCTCCTTGACCTCCTCAGATCCAGCAAACATCTTTTCCAGGGCTCCCCATAATTCCTTAGCAGTTTTGTGAGCCTTGAAATTGTGAAATAATTCATTTGGAAGACACATTTGGATAGCTCCTAATGCCTTGAAGTCCACCTCCATTTTCTTGATGTCTTCTTCAGAATACTTGGAGGGTTCCTTAGGAACTAGTGGTCCTCCGGAGTCAGCAGAGGCCACCATGGGAACATAAGGTCCATCCCTTATGGATTTCCACATTCCGTATTCATGGTAGCAGAAGAAGCTTTCCATACGGTTCTTCCACATATCATAGACCTCCCCAGACACCAACCTCGGTGGTCGGTTGATACTGCCGATGTCTTCAGATCCATGACTTTGTGCCATTTTGTTTTGTGTGACTTGATCAAGAATAGAGTTTTGAATAGAATCAGAAAGTGATTAAACAAATGTTAGTTTGTTTGATCTTTGAGCCAAAGCTCTGATACCACTTGTATGATCGTAAGACTACAAGGTGATTCTATTCTAGTTGATATTGGCGGAAACAATAACAACCAACAAAGTAAACAAGTAAACAGCAAGAATACTAATGAATGCACTGTTGTATTAAACTTCTGAGATTACAGGTTTACAAGTAAAACACTATCAAGAAGCACTATGAAAGCACAGCAAGCACCCTTACAATGAAGTGTTTACATAGTATTTATAGTAACTTAGAATCAAGACAGACCCTTGATTCTAAGGATCAGATCTAACACAAGCCGTTGATCTTGTTTATTAATCTAAATTACACGCAAAGGCTAATCTAGATAACTTTACTGAAACGTCTTCTTAGGCATCATTGTTTGCATGCTTGGAGACGCGCGTCATTGTCCTTTATTGGTTGCACCAGTGAGGTTCCTCCTGCTTGGAGTGTGGCAGTTGCTTTTGCAGACAGGTGTCAGAGGCGCTTCACATGGATAGTCAGCTGCAACGTTTGGTCTTCAGAGAATAGAGCTATCAGCAGCAACTTGTGTTGAATGCTGCTGATAAGACTATCAGCAGCAACAAGTGTTGGATGCTGCTGATAAGCCTATCAGCAGCAACAAGTGTTGAGTGCTGCTGATATGCCTATCAGCAGCAACAAGTGTTGAATGCTGCTGATAAGCCTATCAGCAGCATTTGTACTTAGAATAATTTGGTGGCAATCAGTCTTTGGTTCTACAGTCCTATTTGCGAAATCTTAATCTTTTGTAAACTCAAATTGATATTTTGGGATGTAAAACTTTAAACTTAATTATGTATCCACTTATCATGTATGTGGTTACTGTAATCATATGCTTTGGAAACCAATGTTTGTTACGCCTCGCGTTTCCGCCATGGCGGGGTTTGACAAATTTAGTCAACATTGGTCAATATTAGTCAAACTTGGTCAAGGTTGGTCAAACCTTGGTCAAAGTTGGTCAAACCTTGGTCAAACCTCGGTCAACTTTGGTCAAACCTTTTCAAAACGTCAATGTAACCTTTCAACGTTGAGTCGTTTGGATGAATGTGGTAACATAAACCATGTATACTTTCATAGACCTTATAGCCTTACTATTCCTAGGGCTCAGTTAGGTCGGTTGTCCAGACTTGCTAGATTTCTCGTGTTGCTTTCATATTTCATTCACCTCATTCCCAGGTGAGTTTTCACGGCCCCATTTTACGTACATTTCCATTTGGGGGAGATACATGCTAAACCATTTTCTTACTTAGTCGTATGATAATTACTTTGATTTCGCTTTAATATATATAAGCGAGTGCATTTCCCGCACATAAATTTCTCTCATATTCGAAGTGTTAATTATTACACAAAACGAGGTGATTCATGAATAGTACTATTGGGTTTAACAATCCCCACTCGGGTTAGTCACGCTAACTCTGACTGGGAGTCAAACGGGTGCATAATTGACCTAATCCATTGCGTGCTGGGCACGTAAGAGGCAAAATGCTAGTTTCGGCATTCCTTCGTTGAGCTTCGGTGGTGTCGCTTATATAGTTAATGTTTATTTTTTGATCAACAATCGAATCACTAGTATTCATACGTACCGTTACACTGTTTTCATTACTGTTTCTGCTACTTAAATATGTGAACTCACCAACCCTGTGTTGACACTTTAGGCATGTTTATCTTAGGTCGCTAAGCATTCATTCATGGACTAGGGGCACTTCAAGAGTCTCACAGCATATTTTTCATTAGAAGCTAGATAAACATTACTTTTGCTTCCGTATTTTCAAACTCTGTATTACTTAATTATTTTTGTATGATGTTCAAACGGAATGTCTTTTCGAAAACCATTTAGGGGTCAATCGAAATGACCGGGACTGATGATCCTTGACAGTCGCAACCTGCTGTGGAATTTCAGGGTGTGACAGATTGGTATCAGAGCTAGGATATAGAGAACTAAGTTGCATTTAGTATGCTTAGACTATAACTATAGGTTCACATAGTTCACATCACATCATTCACATTGCATATACATTCACATGATCCATGTCACCTAATACTTAGACAGTGTTACTGTCACGACTATGCCTTCCTCATATCACCCGATTATCATCTTCGACTCCGAGGAGAAGTACGAGTACACACCGTCGGCATCGTCATCAGTTGAATCGTTAATTCCCGCACCATCCGCACAACTACTCCCGCACGCATCCGGTGAAGATAGTATCCCAATGATTGACGACGACGAGAACCCGAGCGAGTATTCAGGGCAGCACATGGCCAACGACTACAAGGATGATGAGGAGGAGCCGAAGAGGTTCCTGAGTCTGTATTCCGCAAGGAGCTTCAGGCTCTCGTGGACACAAGTGCTAGGGAGACCTCACCCCATCCCATCCCCGTACTTTTCGCACTCAAGTGACGCATTATTTTATCAAACCCCAAGGAAGAGGGTCACACTGCCTCGTCATACTTTCACCCCATCTACATCAGCACATCACCCGGACCATAAGGAGTTCGAGGTTGAAATTCGCGCAGAGAGACAGAGTCTGTCCGAGGAGGACTGGAAGGACTCAGAGAAGCCAGAGACTATTACTTTCAAATCTATTCAGTATGACTCTAAACCCTCAGCCTTAATACATGGCTACATCCTACTATGTCATTAGAAGCGGTTAACATGCTGTACCCGATGGTACAATTTAATGAGCATCCTACAATCTGAGTTGACTTTCCTGTACGAACCGTACTTCTATTTTACAAATCTTAGTTGCCCGATTTCTGATCGCGTAGAATACTACGAATGGATCGAGTCACAGAATACCACCTGACACAACACGCTACCTTCGATGGCATAGAATTATTAATCATATTTTCTCATCTACGTATTTGAATCAAACTTAGCCTCTAGCGAAGAACCTTCAGAAGTTCATATAAGGCTGTTCTTGCATACAAACCCCGAAGTTTCCAAGGTAATGGAGGAGTCGAGGGTATTGCCAAATGGATTGGTAAGACGGAATCTATTCTTAGCATGAACAATTGTATCCCGGATTGAAGGGTTCGATTCGCCACCCGCACATTCGAGGGACAAGCCCTCACATGGTGAAACTCTCATGTCCACATTCTAAGTCTAGAAGCTCCTAATGCAACCCTATGAGAAGAGTTTTAAGGAAACTATGAAAGGATAATATTCCTCGAAATGAACTGCAAAAGTTAGAACAAGGAACCTAAAACATGACAATAGAAGGTGAGAACATTGAAGGATACACCACGAAACTCCAAAACCTGACCCGATTATGCTCACACATGGTCACACCGGAATCCAAGAGAATTGAAAGGTACATTTGGGGCTTTATGCCTCAGATCCAAAGTATAGTGACATTTAATGAACACATCACCATCCAAAACGCAGCGAGACTTGCGCTCAATCTGACAGGCCAAGCAGTTCGTCAAGATGCATTATTCAGAGATGGATCTCTTGTGAATTCATTTGAAAACAAAAGCAAAGGAGACGATACTCCCAATAAAACTCTTATACCGCCAGCTCCCAGGAGACAGTAAACAATTAAGTCCTTCGACGCACGCCAACCAGGTAAGGAAACCAGAGGTGGATACACTGCGAACTCCCGACATGTAACAAGTGAGGTTTTTACCACACAAGTTCATGTGAAGACTCCAAGTTCCAGAAATACAAGTGTTCCGGCCATGCCACCCACAATTACAGGACTGTTGATCAAACCACGAACACAGGAGAACACCATGCATGCTTCGAGTATGGTAGACTCGGACATTTCTGCAAGTCTAGAGACATGGTGATAACAATGCACGTGGCATAGCGTTCATTGTAGGAGCTGGAGGAGCTCGATAGAATCCAAGCTTTGTCACCCGCATGTTCTTGTGAACAATCGTTAAGTTTCCATTCTATTTGACACAATTGTCGATAAAAGCTTTGTGATTAAGGAGTTTAGCTCACTACTTGGTATTACATAAGTTGAATTAGATTACCTATACACGGTAGAACTAGATGATAGTGAATTGATTGAGGAAGAATAGATAATTTCAGGGTGTGTTCTGACACAAGCTGAGCACCCATTCACTGTATACCTGTTACCAGTAACACTGGGATGTTTTGACATAGTCATCGGTATGGACTGGTTGTCTAAGAACCGAGCTGATATTGTATGTCACGAGAAAATCGTTCGCATTCCACTGCCGAATGGAGAAACACTGCGATTGAAGGAGAAAAGAGTGGTACATCACTAAGGATCATTACTTACATGAAAGTCCAGATGTACTTATGAAAGGGTTACCATGCGATCTTAGCGCATGTGACGGAAAAGAATGCAGAAGAAAGGAAGGTCGAGGACATTCCGATCGTTCTAGAATATCCGAATGTGTTTCCCAAAGATTTTCCCAGACTTCCACCACAATGGAAAGTCGAGATCCGGATTGACCTCACACCAGGAACTGCTCCAATAGCAAGGTCACCTTACTGACTGGCGCCATTGGAAATGCAGGAATTGTCTAACCAATTACAGGAACTGTTAGACAAAGGTTTCATCAGACCAAGCTTCTCGCCTTGGGGAGTGATATGCCCTAAATTATACATGTTTTGTATGCATAATTATCCCCATATTATGGAACTAATTAATTAAAAGCCTTGCAAATGATACTTAATGAGTTAATATTTCATAATTGTAGGTTATTCGGTGTTCCAAGACAAACAGAGCAAAACTAGCTTAAAACATGAAGAAATCAAGCTTTTGGATGACCAAACCCGAGCATTGATCCCCAAGAAGTTAAACCAGTCCAAACCAAGGCAACCAGCAGCTAAAAGACGAGCCTAGGGAGCAGACAGAGGGATGTACGGCAGTGCATCCATTTGCACGGTCGTGCAAATGTTTTCTGGCCTCCCTAGACTCCGGTATACTGTCCTTTTGTAACATTTCTGATTTTAGTATCCGTATTTTCAATTCAATATAATGCATTTCAAACTCAATTCTAGTGCACTGTTTTATTCCTTTTCGTACCATCAATTAAATACTATATTTCAATGTTAACCCGCAAATTTTACACGGTTATAACCTACTAAAACACTACATAAGTATCTATTTATACAAATATGTCAAAGACCAAAGTTACAAGGTCTGATGTTGAAATTTTACAAGAAACCCTAATAGGCACGGTCGCGCCTCGTTCTGGCACGGTCGCGCCGAGTGCTTTGGCACGGTCGCGCGACTTGCTTTGGAACGATCGCGCCAGGTGCCTTAGCACGGTCGCGCCTCATACTGGCACGGTCGCGCCTCTTGACAGTTGAAACGTAAAAACGATCTTAAATTCTAAACTCGCTCAATTCCGTAACGGTTATACACGTTTATCTGTTAATAATCATCATTAGACGATTAAGCATCGACATTACACCTGAATTAACACCAATTATAGATTCCTAAGCTAAACCGTCGACCCTTCCTTCTTGTTCACCGAATCCACTATTCTGTTCTCAATTCTCTCAAACAAACGCATTACCATCCTCTCTAAAAAACTTCTGAACACACAGAAGCAGCCGGAGTTACAGCAGAAGACGCCGGAGATCAAACCGTCAACGCCGGAACAAGTCCCTACCGTACTCCATCGATTCATTATTCATCCGGGTAATTGAAACCTTCCACACTTTCGTTTCAATTCGTAGATCAAAAGCCCCATGATAATTTGGGCTTCCTTTATGGAAATCACCACGAACCCGAATCCACATTTTTGTTAAAAATGATTTAATCGAATCAAACCTTAGACACGTTTTAAATACAATTAAACTCTACAAAAGGATTCGTGATGACCTAATGGATGAAAGCCCTATGATTTCCAACCCTGTTATTATAAGAATTAGTCAATTCGTGTCACACCTCCAATTTCAACTAACGGAGTATTACCGTTTTGGGAAGTGACAAACCAGGATCTCAGACACTAGTTACATTGAACGACTCTACATGGGAGTCAAAATGAAAATATCTTTTAAATCAGAGTATCAATGCGGAAGCGTAAAGAAAGTAAATGCGCAAAATACACGCGCCCAAAACCAAAGTCCAAAAGTCTCAAAAGTCCAAACGTCCAAACCAAACAAAGTACAATAAAATAATTCAACCAGACATAAATAGACACAAAGCAAAGCAGTTGAATCCCATGCATGCCCTAACGTGCACCTGTGTCTTTCCTGAGAAAACATGTAAGAAAAAGTGTCAACACGAAGTTGGTGAGTTCACAGGTTTCAAATAAATAAGTAAGCGTTACCAGATTTATGATCATTCAATATGTATCTATAGGTAGCTAACCTATGTTCATGTTTTAGCTCAAGTGCTCGCAACCAAAACTGACTGTTTGTTTATTGCCTCCTACCAGGTCTATCAATACTGGCCATGTGAATAGGCTAACATTTCACCCGTTCGATATCCAATCGAGTTAGCGCGACTAACGCGGGTGAGATTTGTCAAACCCAGTAGTACTACTAAACATTACCTCGCTAAGATCCATATTAACGGTTCGAAATATGATGAGGACTTTCTGTGATAGCATGTTACACTTAGCTTTAACATTGATAGCATATGAAATACAAAATCTACAAAATCAGTTTAAGCATGTTTCCTCCCCCAAGTTAAAAGCAGTAAAAAGGGGCCGTGAAAACTCACCTGCTTGGCGTTGAAGGTAGTTTCACACTAGAAGTAAATTGGAACCACGAGTGTAAGTCTCAAACGACTTACGAATGCCCTAAAATTATAAACACATAAATTATGGATAAAAATTGGGAATTGTGACAGCGACACGGAAAGAGAAACGTCCTAAGGAAACGTTCTAATATTCAAGAGTAAACGAACGTGTCCACGGGGATAAGAATTCCTTAATTTATTATTAAGATATATATATATACGTTACGCGACGAATGATAAAAATAATAATAAATATAATCGAGTGTTTTGTCATTCACAAAAATTAGGAAAATAATATAATTTAATATATTATTTTTAGATTCGAAAGGACATTCTAATTACTCGTTTGTGGTACAAAATAATAAATATATTATTTTTATGAACGTAGCAATGCGAGTAAATAATATAACTAATTATATTATTATTTAGTTTCAAATGTTACACGAGGTTGTAAAACGATACGAAATAATATATATATATATATATATATATTATTAAATAACACGAGTCACGGTTTGAAACTAAACGTATTATTTTATACGAATTTGTGGCTTAAAATAATATAAACATATTATTTTTACTTGAGGATAATAACAATAAATTATTTATAAAAGTGGGTATAATATATAAAAATATGTTAATAATTCAAACCCGAGTCTACGGGTTGTTTTTCGGCTAAAACACATTTGTATAATATTATAATATTATAGGGTTTGATTTTTATTAATTAAATATTAACAGAAAAACGTTTAAAAAATAATTGTGGGAGCCCGGCCTCGAACCCGGGTCTCTCCCACACACGCACACTGCCTTAACCAGTCCCGGCCGCTAGGCTATCGCAAACAAAATCCCGTTTAAATTCTTTTAACACACAGCCGGTGTGTTCATCCCATCCCTTCCGAACCCGAGACCAAACCCCACCTCCAAATTCGACGAATTCGATTATGCATATCAACAAAAATTTAGGGGTTTGATAATCGGTGGGTGGCGAGTCTATGGGTGTAAATAATTTCAAAAACAACAAGTTCTGAATCGATTACTCAGCGATTGAAGGGCCGAAACCCTGGTTTAAAAACATGCAATCGATTTGATTAAATCTTATGAAATTAACTGTTGAAATGATAGGGCTTTTGATGAGTGATGGGTAGCGAATCTAACCCTGTGATTTAATTGAATTATTTTTGAGTCTAGGTCAATGCTCGATTAAACCCGAATTAGGGATGAACCCTAGAATCGGATTGAGTTAAATTCGATAGTGAAAGCCTGAATTAACATAGGGTTTCTACTAAACGGGTGATTCCGATTCTATCCATATGGTTTAACTGAATGAAGGTTGAGTCTAAAATCAAAATCCCCAAATTGGTTTACGAACGAACCCTAATTTACGAATCGGTTACAATTCGATGACGATTGGTAAAATTAACATGGGGCTTTTACTGAGAAGTTGATTGCGATTCTACACATACCAATTAATTGAATTATGATCGAGTTTAGAGTCAAAAGCCCCAAATTGGTTTTCGTATGAACCCTAGGTTAGTGATCTTGTTAAATTCGATGTTGTAAGCCCTAATTGACATAGGGCTTTCCATATATGAATAAAAACGAAAGTGAGGATGTGTTTAATTACAAGAAACAGATGTGAATTGACCGAGATCGACTAGGACGGGTTCCGTCTTCGACGTGTTTGGTTTCCGGCGAATTCGACTGCGTCTCCGGCGAGATTGACACGTATAATAGCTCCATAAGGTCTCGTTCAATGTGCGCAGAGTGTTGGTTTGTCAATTGGTGAACGGATTTGATCGAGTTCGATGAGTACATGATGTGTTTCGACGGTTTCGAGTTAAAGCTCATAATTGAGATTTAATTCGAATTGATAACGAAGTTTTATGACTCAATGATGGTCGAAACTGCTAATAATGTCCATATCAGTTATGAAATCAAACGAATTTCAAGTATAACTCGCGAATTTGAATCAAAGAGTCACGGGTTTGACTTACAAAAGTCAACAGGAACCAACTTTGCTGATTTTGACTTTGAGAAGTCAATTTATTTGATTTATCATACTAACACAACTAGTCCTTGTAGTTTTGAGTTGGATTTGTGACAGAATCAGTCCCTGAGGTTAGATTTAATTAACGGGGTTAAGTTTTTAATAAGAAACTTAACGGAATTAACAGAAAAGTCCGGATTGTCACAATTCGTTCCTGATTTGGAACAGACGCGGTCGCGCTAATCATCTAGCGTGGTCGTGTCTCATGAGACGCGGTCGTGCCGACTATCAGCGCGGTCGTGTCCTCCTGTACAAACCCAATTATGCCCTTTGGCTAATCTCAGTCGTGTCTTAGGATCATAGACACGATCGTGCCTAGCCAAGGCACGGTCGTGCCTAATGATTTAATTAGTTTATGCCCTCTGGTTGATCAACACGGTCGCGCCCTGACTAGCATGGTCGCGCCCGTGGTTCGAGCCCGATCATGCCCTTCCCAGGCACGGTCGTGTGTGAGTTAAAATCTTGACAGAATTATAAATTTTATATATTTTTCAAACCACAATTATTCTGATTGAATTACAAAATAAAAATAGTTTAATTTTATAAAATTGCATTTAATCTTATTTAGAAAGAACAAATATTTAATAAATGGAAAAATTAATTATTTAAAGTTTATAAAATTTAATTTACAATTATTGTTAAACCTTTCATTTAAAAAGTATTTAAATGGTTAAGTTACATTTTATAAATAAATAAATAAAATGATTATTTATTTAATTTATATTTAAACAAAAACGATTAATTAATTATACTAACTTATAACTAATACTTACATTGTTTTCATAAACAATAATTATTTACATTACCTATTTAATTATTTAAACTCAAACCTTAATCAAAATATTCTAAAAATACTCTTTCAAACTTTATATATTTTATTCAATACCTCCAATTACAAAACAATGACCTTATTACACAAGTCTAAATGCAACTTTAGACTTAAACATTGGTGCACACTATTAATACCATATACATTACTCCTTAGGTTAACTTGTGCATTTCAGGGATCCTTATTCTATCTAGTATCTTTGTTAGCAACGCCTTCAAACCAAGTGAGTATGCATAGCCCCTTTTACTCTTTTACACTTTTGGGGTGAGACATGAACATTATTCAAATTACATGTTTACATTTACACAAACAACACAAGTACAAATCCTATTTACATTCATGTGTGCAATTTGAGCTTTATGCCCGAGTGCTAGGTGTTCTAACCTTTGTATGCGATTATGTGCAATCATTAACTATTCAAGCCGACGGTTTTCAATGATAGATCTATTGAGTCTAACAAACCCACCCAGATTCGGGTGATTGATACCGACAACACAATTTTCCATGCTAGTTACAAAGGTTTGATTGTACATTGTTACACAATAGCTGCTCCCCATAAATGCCTTATTTATCATGTTATGTAAGGATTTGTTTTACAAACTATATGTTATCTATATAAACCTGTGTTATACTCACCAACTTTTTAGTTGACTTTATTTTATTCATGTTTCAGGTTCTAATGTGTGAGATTGATCAAGTTGTGCTACACATAGGCTTGGACTTAGCTAATTTAAATAAAAGAATTCTATGTATTTTAATTTTGTTCTATGTTGGATTTGGTTGTGTTTGGATTAATTGAAATGAAATTTGACGTTTAATATATTCAATCTAGTCAACCTTGTGCTTATGAACAGTCTACATGTCCCGCCCCGATGATTCCGCCATCGGTCGGGGTGTGACAGATTGGTATCAGAGCCTTGGTTATAGGGAATTAGGTTATTAAACACCTTGACCTAGACTATAACTTTAGGACACCTACTTATGCTATGTTTCATGATTACATGTTATATGCTACATGCTATATATTATATGTTATGTGTTACATGCTATGTGCTACATGCTTACTATGGTTAGTTATTATTTTATTTGATGACTTAATTGTTAAATATCCATGACTTATTAGTATATACTTAAATAATAAATTAAATAAACAATATCCTTTCCTATATCCTAAAACCTCATAATATTCTTATTTTGTTTCTCTATCTTTATCTTTCTAAGCTTGTGGAAACTTCATGAAGCGAAAATTCATAAAAAAAATTTTCTTTATTTCCTCGTTAAGGTTTTTAAGCTTTGTTAATTATTTGAGGACACGTGCAATCTGGAAGAGTGGCACCTATATTTTGGGTTTTCTGTCTAGGAAAGCATTTCACATAAATCCCAATCAACCGAAGGACCCGTATGCTTTCCTGGGAATTCCCGAGATGAGTGTTTACTTATAGGCTAAAGCATGTCTCCTTGAAAATTATATAAGTTTAATTAACCTTAATGTGTCATAGTATTCGAGTGATTTTATCACTTTTTAAGTACAATCCAAACTATGATTATCTGTTTATTTTGTTATCTTATTCTATTAAATCCAAACAATCCTCATGAGTTCTTACATCTTTTCTTATCTTGTGAAAATCTGTAGAATGCCTCCTCGTCGTGCTCCCGCGGCCAACACCAATACCGACATTGTTGCTATACTTGCACAACTCGTGACACAACTCACTCAAGCTAATAGTGCCACCAATGGCAACAATGGTGGAAATGGTAGTAATAGTGGTAATGCTGGTAATGGTGGAAATGGTGGTAACAACCCATCTCAATGCACCTTCAAGCATTTCAACTCGTGTAATCCCCTCAAGTTCTATGGTACCGAAGGAGCTACCGGACTCCTTCAATGGTTCGAAAGCATTGAGAATACCTTTCTCAATAGTGACTGCCCCGACAACCTTCGTGTTCGTCATGCCACAAGTGTCGTACAAAAACGGGCACTCACGTGGTGGAATGGGGAGAAACGAAATCGAGGTGTGGATGTGGAAATGGCCTTACCTTGGGATGAGGTTAAAAGGCTAATGACCGAGGAATTCTGTCCTCGAAATGAAGTGAAGAAACTTGAAGCCGAATTTTGGGATCTTGCCTAAGATAGGGGTGAAAACTTGGCATATACAACTCGGTTCCATGAGTTGAGTCTTCTTGTGCCCCACATGGTCACTTCTTTGTCCCGCTGCATTGGGGACTACCTAGGCAAATTCAAGATACTGTCCTAGGAAGGAATCCCGCAACACTTGA
Source organism: Smallanthus sonchifolius (assembly GCA_023525975.1). NCBI lineage: Eukaryota > Viridiplantae > Streptophyta > Magnoliopsida > Asterales > Asteraceae > Smallanthus > Smallanthus sonchifolius. The sequence continues at coordinate 21,938,904 of CM042033.1, forward strand.
AGATGCTATCCGCTTATCCGCCACTTTAACTGATAACCATGTGAAGGCGGGGACTCTTACTAAAAAGGGCACCAAGAAAGCTTCTAACACTATAACCCCTCTTACCCACAACAAAGAAGCCACAACTGAACCCTCCCGCAATAATAGGAAAAGGAAGACTAGAAACTATGCTGTGGTCACTCCTACTATTCCTATTAACCAAGCTGCACCTATGGTTCAAGCACCGGCCAAAAAGCCATATGTTGGAATCTACCCACTTTGTGCCACCTGCAACTACCATCATCCCCAAGGCATCCCATGTCGCCTTTGTACTTATTGTGGAAAATATGGCCATAAAGTTAATGTTTGTAGGGCCAAAGCTCTTGCGGGCCAAATCAACCTACCAAACCAAAGCAACACCCAAGTGGCTAATCAAGGTGTACCCGCTATTGCAAATGGGCGAGCACGTTATGAGTGTGGCAACCCGAACCATTTCCGTGATCAATGCCCAAAGTTAGTCAATGCTAGACAAGGTGGAGCTCGTGGGCGTGCTTTCAACATAAACGCAAATGAAGCTCAAGCCAATAATGACGTGGTCAATGGTACGTTTCTTGTTAATAGTCAATATGCCTCCATTTAATTCGATATCGGTGCCGATAAGAGTTTCGTGTCACTTAACTTTGAACCTTTACTTGCAAAGACATGATCCCAATTAGAGAAAACCTTTACCGTCGAAATAGCAAATGGTGATTCACTTACAATCGAGTCTATTATCTATGACTGTTCTCTAGAACTTAATGAACATACATTCCCAATCAACCTTGTTCCAATGCCACTAGGAAGTTTTGATATCATCATAGGCATGGATTGGCTATCAAATCATCATGCCGAAGTCGTCTGTTCCGATAAGTGCATCCGAATACCTCTACCATCGGGAGAAACGTTGAGAGTCTTTGGTGAAAAGCCTTGCAAAGGGCTTAAATTAATGTCATGCACTACTGCTTAAAAGTACTTACGAAAGAAGTACGTGGCCTTTTTGGCCCATATTGTTCAAAAGGATGTTAAAAAGAAGAGTATTCAAGAGATCCCCATTATCCGAGATTTTCTTGAAGTATTCCCCGAAGACTTATCCGGCCTTCCACCCGTTCATCAAGTAGAATTTCGCATTGATCTTGTGCCTGGAGCTAACCCCGTGGCTAGAGCTCCATACCGTCTTGCACCTTCTGAAATGCAAGAACTTGCAAGTCAACTTCAAGAGCTCTCCGACAAAGGATTCATTCGTCCAAGTCATTCACCATGAGGTGCACCCGTCTTATTCGTCAAAAAGAAGGATGGATCATTTCGCATGTGTATTGACTACCGCGAACTCAACAAGCTTACTATCAAAAACCATTATCCCTTACCTAGAATTGATGACCTCTTTGATCAACTTCAAGGTTCTACTTGCTTCTCGACGATTGATCTTCGATCCGGTTATCACCAACTCCGTGTACAAGAAGATGATATTCCAAAGACTGCCTTCCGAACAAGGTATGGTCATTACGAGTTCATGGTTATGCCTTTTGGGCTAACCAATGCACCCGCATTTTTCATGGACCTCATGAATCGTGTGTGCAAACCATACCTTGATAAGTTCGTGATCGTTTTCATCGATGACATCTTAATCTACTCCAAGACTAAAGCCGACCATGAGCAACATCTTAGACTGGTTTTGGATCTCTTGAGGAAGGAACAACTATATGCCAAATTCTCCAAATGTGAAGTTTGGCTAAAGGAAGTTCAATTTCTTGGTCACATCGTCAACGACAAGGGTATTCATGTTGACCCTGCTAAGATCAAGACGGTTAAGAATTGGAATACCCCGAAGACTCCCACTGAAGTTCGTTCATTTCTTGGTCTTGCGGGATATTACCGTCGTTTTATCTCAAACTTCTCTAAGATTGCTGTCCCCCTTACCACTTTGACTCACAAAGGTAAGACTTATGAATGGGGACCAAAACAAGAAGAAGCTTTCTAAACCCTCAAACAAAAATTGTGCAATGCTCCATTTTGACTCTCCCTGATGGGAATGATGATTTAGTTGTCTACTGTGATGCTTCTAACCAAGGTCTCGGTTGTGTCCTTATGCAACGAGGCAAAGTAATTGCCTACGCATCACGACAACTTAAGATTCATGAGAAGAATTATACGACGCACGGTCTCGAGTTGGGTGCGGTCGTATTCGCATTAAAGATTTGGAGACATTATCTCTATGGCACAAAATGTGTGGTGTTCACCGACCACAAAAGTCTTCAACATATCTTTAATCAAAAGGAACTAAATATGAGGCAACGACGTTGGGTTGAACTCCTTAACGACTATGACTGCGAGATTCGTTACCATCCCGGCAAAGCGAATGTTGTAGCCGACGCTTTGAGTCGAAAGAACCATGTCATGCTTCATTGTGCCCGAATTCAAACCGATATTCAAATCCGCATCTTAGAAGCTCAACACGTATCAGTCACCGAGGGTAACATGTACGAGGAAATGTCGTGTGGTGTTGAACTTCTGCTTGAATCAAAACCCACTGGCTTACTATATTACTTGAACCTTATTTGGGTTCCCGATCGCGATGATCTCTGTACATTTCTCATGAACGAGGCTCACAAGACTCGTTATTCTATTCATCCTGGTGCGGATAAAATGTACCAAGATCTTCGCCAACAATATTGGTGGCCCGGTATGAAAAAGGACATTGCTCTTTATGTTGCCAAATGTTTAACCTGGTCCAAAGTCAAATCCGAACATCAACGTCCTTCTGGTTTACTTGAACAACCAGAAATTCCCGTGTGGAAATGGGAAAACTTAGCTATGGATTTCATTACCAACCTCCCTCGCACCTCGAGAGGTTATGATAGCATTTAGGTGATTATTGATAGTCTCACCAAATCTGCTCATTTCTTGCCTATCCGTGAAGACTATCGGGTTGAGAAACTAGCCCGAATTTACATTGATGAAATTGTGAGCCGTCATGGTGTTCCCTTGAACATAATAACCGACCGAGATGCCCGATTCACTTCTCGATTCTGGCAATCTCTCCAAACCGCTCTTGGCACACGATTGGATTTGAGCACGGCTTACCATCCCCAAACAGATGGTCAAACCGAGCGAACAATCCAAACACTTGAAGACATGCTTAGAGCTTGTGTAATCGATTTTGGTGGAAATTAGGATTCACATTTATCCCTCATTGAGTTCTCTTACAATAATAGCTATCACACAAGTATCAACATGGCTCCATTCGAAGCTCTTTATGGTCGCAAGTGTCGTTCTCCTATCTGTTGGAACGAGATTGGTGAAGCACAAATCACCGGTCCCGAGCTAATACAAGAAACATCCGACAAGATTATTCAAATCCGTGACAACATCTGAACAGCGAGAAGTCGGCAAAAGAGTTATGCCGATAAACGTCAAAAACCTTTGGAAATCCAAGTCGGTGACCTTGTTCTTCTTAAGGTGTCCCCATGGAAGGGTGTAATCCATTTTGGAAAGAAAGGCAAGTTAGCCCCTCGCTATGTTGGTCCATTCAAAATGCTTGAAAGGATTGGGAAAGTGGCTTACAAACTCGAGTTACCTCTATCTCTTGGCAATGTGCATCCTACATTTCATGTATCTAATCTGAAGAAGTGTCTCGCTGATGAGAATCTCCATATACCACTTGATGATGTGCGCATTGATGAAACAATGCACTTCCTATAGAAACCTGTAGAAATTATGGATCGTGAAATCAAACAACTCAAGCGAAGTCGTATTCCTATTGTCAAAGTTCGTTGGGAGTCTAAGCGTGGTCCTGAATTCACTTGGGAACAAGAGGACCAAATGAAGCTCAAGTACCCCCATCTTTTTACTGATGCTGTAGTTTCCTCTAGCTAAATTTCGGGACGAAATTCCCTCAACATGGGGAGACTTTATCGGAACAAATCTCCCACAAAACAACCCCTACAAGAATACTTACAACCCTAGATGGAGGAACCATCCGAATTTCAGCTGGAGGGATAATAACAATCAGGGACAATCTGGCTTCGGACAACAACAATGTAACAACCCAAATTTCAAGGGAATGAAAGTCTAAGGGACAAAGTGTAAATAGCCCAAAGTTAAAGCACTGAAAAATGAAGAAATAAAATAATTCGAGCCGGTAGCGGAACACTACCGAGTCCCATGACTGTTCACTACGTGCAGATGAAGGAATCATGAGGGAATGACACGTGGCAGTGACGCATCTGGTGACTCAGCCCTATGGCGGACCGCCACCAGGCGGGTAACGGTCCGCCAGCCGCAATTGGGCTCAAACAACGAGAAGGTGACACGTGTAAGCTGACTCGCTGAAATAAATTGGGTAGCGGACCGCTACACAGAGCATGACGGTCTACCACGTGCGGAGTACGCCAGACACCTGGTAAGGGGCGGTAGCGGACTGCTACCTCTTGCATAGCGGTCCGCCACCGGTGCAGAATCAACCCTATAAATAGTTTAGTTTGTCGTTCAAAATGGAAACAACAACATCAACACCAAAATCAAACACACACACGAATATCGAGGCAAGGCTAGCGCGACGGTTACGAGTGCGGAACGTTGAAATTACGAGCAAGGAACGGAGAGACGTTTTTAGCAAGGAACGAACATAGGAACTACCCGAAGATAATGTAAGTACACTGGACCCGTACCCTAGACACGATTATGTGAAATACGTGCTTAAATGATATGAGTTATGTGATATGTGATATGACGAGGGTACGTGGTAATGACGAATTAGTCTAAACACTAAACATGAATAATGGAGTAATCACGACGTATCCAAGGGGTGGTGAATACGCCGCTGGTACTTCCTATATATAAACCTCTTGGTACTTCATGGTGAAACCATTATGAATGTTTAGGGGTATAGACTAGTAGATAATAATTAAATATAGTGAACGTAGGAGAACTTTCGACCGGTGTGTAGTTATCTGACAAACGAAATGTTCTATCTAAGGAAAGAGTGGTGTATAAATCTCTCCTAGACTCGGCACTCTTTCCTGGGAACATCTCTGTTGGAGTTACTGCTCTGGAAGGATAATCACCCCAGTTTACAATATACGACGAATATGAATATATGGTGAAAGTATATCATGCATGATGAATATGAGTAGATGAAGTACATGATGAGCATGAATATGTGAAATGCATGATGAATACGTGAATGCAGGATGATACGTGTAAACATGAATGAGTATTATGAAACGAGTCTAAACCCTAAAATGGAATAACGGAGTACTCACAAAGTGTTAAAGGGGTGGTGGATACGTCGCTGGTATATATAAACTCTTTTAATATATCGTGGAGAAATCATTATGAAGTTTTAAGGTGAGGACTGGTTGGGGGAATAAATCAAGCATATACATGAAATGAAAACAAATGTTTGATACATTTGGGAGGCTATGAGTCTAAGATACTCAAGGCCCCAAATAAAATGAGATACCCAGCCAGTAAGGTGGATCTCAATAAATAAAGAAGAGAACTAAAGATAACTCCAGCCCTACAGGGCTGAACGAGAAAAAGATTCCAAGCCTACCGGGCTGTGTAATGAATGAGTCTTCGTGACAAATGCGAGGGGGTCTATACTGACGAGTATAAGAACCTTACCAATACTCGGACCGGAGGTACGGCCTAAGATGGTTGCGAGGGGGTTAGCATGCCCATAAAATATACGAATACCGTGATCGGAGGTACGTCTGAAGATGGTCATGGGGGCTCCGAGAGCCTGAGAAAACGAGAACAATAATAAGAACCTAAAGGGTTCATAACGAAATGAAAAGATGCAGTGTAATTAATTAGCGAAAGCTAATTCAAAAACATTTTTCAAACACTGCAGGAAAGAAGCACGTGGAATGAGGCTTCCTGAGTACGGAGCAGTCGGAGTTAGATATCCCTATGTAATATGATGTAATTACATTGTCCTTTGTAAAACAATGATATTATAATAAAAAAAATATACCCTAGCCATTTAATGGCAAGGTTTTGTCAAACTGGGACCGTTTTCCGCAATATAAAACTCTGATAAAATAGTAAAATTAGTAGGGTGTTTCAGGTTGGTATCAGAGCACGGTTTGAGGGATTTAAGTATCAAAAGGGGATGCTTAAACTTAAACCATAAGTGCTGATGATAGAAATAAGGATTCAATCTGAGGCCATCCACGGAAGCAGATATGTTTAAATTCCAGTGCTTAAACAGAAAAGTGTGAGTATATGTGGGCAGAAATTTGTATGAGATAAGCTCCATGTGATAGTTGGGAGTATCATGATAAGTAACATACATTGCCTTATGCCTGGCCAGTATAGGAGCTAATGTACGGGACCATCATGATATCGCAAACATCATATGGTAACTTAATTCAGTAGATAGTAAGCCGGGAATGTGATTATGCATGATTAAAAATGCATGAATGAATGTGCATATGTGTAAAATGCATAGATTAGGCCTTATGTGAAGCCTTAGAATACTGGAATAGTGTTAAACTGATAAAAGGCCTGTAGTATAAAAACCCTAGACTATGATTAGGGTAAACGAAAGAGAGATTTAAAACGACATCATGTTTCAGCAAATGGTTGAACATCAAAATGACGAAGTACGTGAGGAGGGAAGCCACAGGAGAGCTGAATCTCCACATCATGATGAAAACGAAGTTGAGTAAGTCCCGAAAAATATCCGGCGACAAATCACAATAGAAATAGGGAAAGCATTTGATGCGAACTTCCCGATCTTACAAGAATATTTACAGAGCTCGTTAGAGAGCTGGTTTGAAAGCCACAAGGATATTACTCATAATGGAGAAGGAGGAAAACCAAAGGTGGATTGCCTCAATAGAAAGGGCATTCGATACATGCCAATGTACATACAAGGATTTCATGGCAAGCAAACCTTTAGAGTTTAAGGGAGCTGTTAATCCCTTAGAAAGTCACAGGTGGATTGCCTCAATAGAAAGGGCATTCGATACATGCCACTGTGAAAAAGAAGATGAAGTCACCTTTGCCACCAATCAGCTAAAAGAATGAGCTGATGATTGGTGGGGTGTAGTGTAGAGAGAAAAAATGTAGAGAAAGAATCAAGGAGATGAGGTGGGAAGAATTTATAGATCTCTTCCTAAAACACTATTGCCCTCGAGTGGCAATTGAAAGAATTACTAAGGAATTTCTTAAACTCCGTCAGACAACAGAGACGGTAGATGAAATCACGGGGATTTTCTTTGACAAGGCTAGGTTCTGTCCAGCTTTATTGACAACCCTGAAGATGTGGATGACGAGATACCATCTTGTTTTAAAAACAGAAATTAGAGAGTTGATCCATCCATCCAAGTGTGTGAACTTGGTGGAGATGATTGATTGGGCTCGGGAACGCGAAACTTAGCTCAAGAGACAAGATGAGCGAGACGGGAAGAGGAAAGGGGAAGGTTATCTTTCTCATATGCCTCTTAAGAGGTTTAATTTTAGTAAACCGGGAGGTGGTTCCTCCCAAAGGAAAAGTATACGAAGCTGTAAGACTTGTGAAAGAAGGCACCCGGGAGAGTGCCGATTCAAGTCAATAACTTGTCACAAGTGTGGGAAGACATGGCGCACTACATTGCAGTGCATGACTAGCACTCGATTGTGCTACAATTGTTATAAGCCAAGACACTTTAGCAGGGAATGTCCTGAGCTAAAAACTCAGACGGAGAAAGCCGGAAAAGGGTCTAGAGTGGCAGAGAATGAGGTAAAGAGGATCGAGGCTCCGAAGCCAAGGGGTAGGGCTTTTCAGATAACTACAGAGGAAGCGAAAGATGTTCCTGACGTCGTATCAGGTACATTCCTCTTGAATTCCCTACTTGCTTGTGTTTTATTCGATACAGGAGCTAGTCGATCATTTATTTCTTTAAAATATGCGAACTCTAGAAAATTCAATAGAAGTAGGTTGGCTAAGGCATTAGAAGTCGAAATCGCGAGTGATCACAACTGCGTAGTGACTGAAATATGTCGAGATTGTCGACTACTGATAGAAGAAGAAGAATATTTCGTTGACTTAATTCTGATGCTGATGCAAGAATTCGACGTAATCATTGGAATGAATTGGTTATCTTCACATGCTGCATCAATTATATGCAATCAGAAGATTGTACGATTCCTAACACCCGCAGGAAAAGAAGTTAGTGTCATGGGTGAACGACGGAACCAGATCACACTATGTACGATGGCCAAGATATATAGCTACGTGAGACAAGGTCACCAAGCCTTTTTAGCCTACGTAGCTGATGTAAAGATGAAAGGGAAAGAACTAGATCAAGTTCGAGTAGCAAAAGAATTCCCAGACGATCTCCCAGGTACACCATCCGAGAGAGGGATTGAATTTAAAATCAATTTAATTCCTGAAGCTAAATCGGTAGCTAAAGCCCCATACCGGTTAGCAATAACTGAGATGAAGGAATTAATGTCACAACTGCAAGAGTTGTTAGACAAAGGATTTATACGTCCAAGTGTATCCCCTTGGGGTGCACCAATTCTGTTCGTGAAGAAGAAAGACGATAGTATGAGGATGTGTTCTGATGCAAAGAGAAAAGGTGATAGCATATGCCTCTCAAAAACTAAAGACACATGAAGCAAACTATCCAACTCATGATCTAGAGTTAGCTGCGGTGGTGTTCGCACTAAAGATCTAGAGGCATTACTTGTACGGAACAAAGTGCACGATTTACACAGACCACAAAAGTCTTAAATATTTCTTTGACCAAAAAGACATAAACATGAGGTAACGACGATGGTTAGAACTGGTCAAGGATTATGATTGTGAGATCTTATATCATCTCGGAAAGGCTAACATGGTAGCCGATGCTCTAAGCCGCAAAGAAGAGCATCATCATATTTAAGTGAAAGCATATAAGTTAGTGATAACTCTTGATTTCATGAGCCAGCTTCGAGACGCAGAAATCGAACCATTTAAAGGTGAGAATATTAAGAAAGAAATAATGGCTGGTCAGTAGAAGTTTCTAGAAGCGAATGAATATAAAGTCAAGACTCGATTTGGTCGCATGTGGATACCACGATCAGGTGAGTTTAGACTTAAGATTCTTGATGAAGCTCATAAATCACGATATATTCTATTCATCCGGTTACTACAAAAATATACCAAGATCTATGTAAGGATTATTGGTGGCCCGGAATAAAATTTGATATCATGAAATATGTAGCTAAATGCTTAACTTGCCTACAAGTTAAATCAGAACATCAGAAGCCATACGGAAGGTTGCAACCATTAGAAATCCCAGAATGGAAGTGGGAACATCTCACTATGGACTTGATAACCAAGCTACCAAAGACAGCAAGGGGTTATGATACCATTTGGGTGGTTGTAGATCGGTTAACTAAGAGTGCTCATTTCTTAGCAATACGTGAGACATACTCTTCAGAAAAGTTAGCCGATTTGTTCACCAAAGAAATCGTTTCCAGACATGGAGTGCTAGTCTCGATTTTCTCTGATCGAGATACTCGTTTCACTTCACGTTTTTGGAAAAAGTTCCATGAGGAGATGGGAACTAGGTTATTGATTAGCATGGCATATCATCCTCAAAATGAGGGACAAAGCGAGAGGACGATACAAACTCTTGAAGATATGTTCGTGCTTGTATGATTGATTTCGGAGGAAGTTGGGATAGTCATCTGCCATTAGCAGAATTCTCATACAATAACAACTACTATTCCAGTATTGGTATGCAACCATATGAGATGCTATATGGTAGAAGATGTAGGACTCCTGTATGTTGGGGAGAAATTGGGCAAAAAGAGTTGGGCAGCAAAGAAATAGTTCAAGCCACATCAGAAAAGCTTGATTTAATCAAAACACGTTTGAAAGATGCATAGGATAGACAGAAGTCATACGCAGATAAGAGGTAGAACAATAGAATTCCAAGAAACGTGGAAAGTTAAGTCCACGATTTATTGGTATGATCATGCATGAGTTTGCTTAAGGACAAGCAAAGTTTAAGTGTGGGGTATTATGATATACCCTAAATTAAACATGTTTTGCATGCATAATAATCCTCATATTATGCTACTAATTAATTAAAAGCCTTGCAAATGATACTTAATGCGTTAATATTTCACAATTGAATGTTATTCGGTGTTCTAAGATAAACAGGGCAAAAACCAGCTTAAAACATGACGAAATCAAGATTTTGGAGGACCAAACCCGAGCATTGACCCCCAAGAAGTCAAACCAGGCCAAACCAAGTCAACCAGCAGCTAAAATACGAGCCTGGGGAGCAAACAGAGACATGCAACCCTTTGCACGGTCGTGCAAATGTTGTCTGCCCTCCCCAAACTCTGGTACACTGTCCTTTGTACCATGTTTGATTCCCGAGGTGTTTGCACGCCCGTGCAATCCAATGCACGGCCGTGCATTGCTCATTTTGATGCCTATAAATAGATGGCTTGAGTTCTTCATTGAGATATCCCTTACACACCCCAAGAACACTCCAGAGAAAGCTTATTTCGTAGTTAGAGTGTAGTAGTAGTGAGTAGAGGGGCTCTTCCTCCTTGTTCCGCAATAGGGGAGCCTACGAAACTCAGCGTTATGCTAGTTAGTATGGCTATTCATGGCTAGACTCTTTGTATTGCTAGGGTGAAGATGAAGTTTGGTGCATGTTAATGTTTAACGTATTAATCCAAGTGATGTGTTTATGTCTTTAATCATTCGTCCTAAAACCACCATTTTGGTGGGCTTTTATTATTGTCTAAATCCGTCTTTATATTTGTGAGTGTTCTTGATTTTAAAGTGTAAGATCTTAAATACTTTTTAATCAAACTTCTCTTCAAGCTTGTATGCCTTTATACAAGTAGAGATTGATAAGCCAAGGCTTGGTCAACACTATTAAGGTCGTACGTCTTTATACGAACTTATTATGCGACCAAGAATTGGTGAACTCATGTTGGGAACGGTACGTCTTTATACTTGGTCCCATTCTTACACCGCCTCTCGGTAAGCAAAATATAATCACCTATTTAACTCTAATACAAAGCATTTTAAGTTCGATGTCTTAAACCAACCTTGAGATGACCATTCGAAGGGTTGAGGGTAACTGTTGTCCTTAACGGGAGGCACTACTACTTTTTAAATATTTTAATTTGCAAATCAAATGTCGTGAGGACGAGGCTCTATCGGTGACCTGGGTCACAAGTTTGTAGTAGTCACATCACTGGATTAGTCAACTTAACATTATCACGTACCAAGCGGATTCGAAGTCTAAAGCAATACTCTCCGTGACCTGATCATCTCCGAGATATTTACTTTTCTGCTATTTACTATTCTGTTCGTTACATTTCTATTACACACATCACGCACGTTTTTACTTTTCTGTTATTTACTTTACCGTTATTTACTTTTCTATCGTTTACTATTCTGCTTCACAAGCACACAAAACCCACTCACTAATTGATCCGACTAAACGATAACAAAATTTGAGTACTGGAACTCGACCATGTCCATTGGTTCGATACTTGATTCTTACCTAAACTATATTACGTTGCGATAGGTACATTTGTCTATTGTGTGTGTTTTTAACTTAAAGTAATTATCATTTTATAAATTTAAAACCTGATCTCGTAAAACCATCCTAAAAATATATTTATTATATTTATATACTAAAAACGACACATCAAGGAGCACCAGTCTTGTTTGTTAATAAGAAAGACGGATCGTTCCGTATGTGCATCGACTACCGAGAACTAAACAAAGTGACGATCAAGAGCCGATATCCACTACCAAGGATCGACGACCTATTCGACCAATTACAAGGGTCGAGCTATTACTCGAAGATCGATCTGCGGTCGGGATACCATCAGCTAAGGATTCAGGAAGATGACATTCCAAATTCGTGATTGTGATCATTGACGATATCCTGATATACTCGCGGAGTAAGGAGGAGCATGCCGAGCACCTGAAGTTAATCATGGAATTACTAAAGGAGGATAAATTGTATGCCAACTTCTCGAAGTGCGACTTCTGGATTCAGGAAGTGCAATTCCTTGGACACGTGGTCAACGAGAAAGGCATACATGTTGACCAATCCAAAATCGAGGCGATTAAGAATTACGAGGCACCTAAGACTCCGACCGAGGTGCGACAGTTCTTAGGTCTTGCGGGCTATTATCGACGATTCATCAAAAATTTCTCTAAGATAGCCCAACCCCTCACTACTCTCACACACAAGGATAAGAAATATGAATGGAACGACAAGGCAGAAACCGCTTTTCAATTCCTCAAACAGAAACTTTGTAGCGCACCGATCCTATCATTACCGGAAGGAACGGACGACTTTGTAGTGTACTGCGATGCGTCCCATCAAGGACTCGGTTGTGTGTTGATGCAAAGGGAGAATGTCATTGCTTATGCTTCTAGACAACTGAAAGTGCAAGAGAAAAACTACACTACCCACAACTTAGAGTTGGGAGCTGTAGTATTCGCACTCAAGATCTGGAGACACTACTTGTATGGCACGAAACGTACAATTTTCACTGATCACAAAAGCCTTCAACATATCTTCGATTAGAAGGAGCTTAAATTGAGACAGCATTGATGGGTCGAACTGCTAAATGACTACGATTGCGCCATCTGTTACCATCCTGGAAAGTCAAACATCGTTACTAATGCCTTGAGCAGGAAAGAACAACCCAAGCCACGACGAGTACGAGCGTTACAATTGACCAACCACACGAATTTACCCATACAAATCCGTAACGCTTAACTCGAAGAAATCAAGGAGGTGAACCTATGCCATGAGTCCTTACGAGGTATGGACAAGCAGTCTGAGGTCAAATTCAATGACATTCGTTACTTCATGGATCGGATTTGGGTACTGAACTTTGGGAACTTAAGGGATCTAGTGATGGACGAAGCACACAAGTCCAGATACTCGATTCACCCCGGTGCCGACAAAATGTATCATGACCTCAAGGAGCATTATTGGTGGCCTTACATGAAAGCCAAAATTGCCACGTATGTCAGTAAATGCTTGACCTGCGCTAAGGTCAAAATGGAGTATCAGAAACTGTCAGGGTTACTCCAACAACAAGAGACTTCACAGTGGAAGTGGGAACAAATATCAATGGATTTCATCATGAAATTGCTCAAGGCATCCAATGGGTGCGACACCATCTGGGTAATCGTCGACCGGTTAACAAAATCTGCACACTTCCTTCCCATTAAAGAGACCGACAAAGTGGAAAGACTGACTCGAATTTACTTGAAGGAAGTAGTCTCTAGGCATGGAGTACCAATCTCCATCATTTCAGATAGGGATAGTCTATTTACGTCCCGATCTGGCAATCCTTACAGAAAGCCTTGGGTACTCGATTGGACATGAGTACTGCGTACCATCCTCAGACGGACGGTCAAAGCGAAAGAACCATTCAGACTCTCGAGGGCACGCTTAGAGCTTGTGTGGTTGACTTTGGAAACGGTTGGGATGCCCATCTACCGTTGGTCGAGTTTTCGTACAACAACAACTACCACACTAGCATCAAAGCCGTACCATTCGAAGCACTTTACGAAAGAAAGTGTAGATCGCCAATTTGTTGGACAGAAGTGGGAGATAGCCAACTCACAGGTCTGGAAATCATTCACGAAACTACTGAAAAGATCATACAGATACGCGAACGTATAAAAGCCATGCGTGATCGTCAGAAGAGTTACGCTGACATGAGACGCAAACCACTGGAATTTCAAGTGAAAGACAGAGTTTTACTGAAAGTATCGCCATGGAAAGGAGTAAAACGTTTCGGCAAGCGTGGGAAACTGAACCCTCGTTACATTGGACAATTCGAGATCTTGAAAAGGATTGGTCCCGTTGCGTACAAACTTAACCTACCGGAAACCCTCAGTGGTGTTCATGTAGTGTTTCACGTGTCGAATCTGAAGAAGTGCTTATCAGATGAGACATTGGTCATACCATTGGAGGAAATTCAAATAAACGATCAACTTCACTTCGTCAAGGAACAAGTCGAGATCATGGACCGAGACGTCAAACAACTGAACCAAAGCCGCATTCCCATAGTTAAGGTTTGTTGGAATTGTTGACGCGGACTAGAGTTCACTTGGGAGCGCGAGGATCAATTCAAGCATAAATACCCTCACCTATTCAAAATTACACCGTCTACCAGTGACGCGAACTAAATTTCGGGACGAAATTCCTTTTAAAAGGGGGAGTATGTGATACCCGGCAATTTCATGTTAATATCAATACCCGACTATTACTTGAATTCACATGATTACACTCGCATCATACTTAATTATAGAGAATTAAGTACACATTTCATATAGAAAGTCCATTTGTTTCATTTCATTACATGCATCGGTAATCGGGCAGATTACCGGGTCACACACGCGTCCTGTCACATGAACGTTGGTTAATTTTAGAAATAATATTTGGACATATAATTGGTGTGCAAAAATTATATGTAATACTGTGATTTAATATTTCAAACTTATATGAATTTTTCCAGAATTTTTAGAGCAACTTTTATTTTAACGCTTTTAAAGCGGATACGTGATATGTGCCAACAACACTAAATTAGGTTTTTTTTTTTAAATAATGTTCTTACACTTGGGCTTATAATAATTCACACCCTTAAACCCCCACAGTCCATCATTTTACCCTAACAAACATTTTGCAAACCCTAGCCTCTCTCTCTAGTTTCGGCCGCCACTCCCTCACCCCTCTCCACTCTCGTTTAAACTTTGATTCTCCCATTCAAGTGTTCTAGAGAGCTTTCCAAGGTGTTTCAAGAAAATTAAAGCTAGTTTCACAACCCTTCCTTCATCATACTTGATTTTGGTAAGAATCTACCCATTCTTTTTCATTATTTTGGCGCTATGAGGCACCACATCCTTCCAAACAAATTTTTATGTTATAAGGTCTTTAGTCCATGTTTCTATCAAAGCTTTTTCACAATAAAGAGTTGTTGACACATATTGGTGCATTTAGTTGTTTGAATTGCTTGTTTATGTTGTTATTTGCTCGTTTCTATTTATAGAAACTTTGTTGGTTATGATTTTTGAAAAAATGTGTATATAATATGTGTGAGGGCTTGTACGTTTATAGTAATGTTACAATAGCTTAGAAGTATGATTTTTTTGGTTGAAATGTTGTTTTACACTAGGTTATGGTCGTCTTTCTATAAAAGGAAGCTTTAATTTGTCATATTTTGAGTTATGGTGTTTTAATGGATGAAAGCATGCTAATATGGTTCTATAACATCTATTAAAGTGTTAGAAAGAGTTATTGAAAGTTACACATGTGTAGGAGGACGTTTGTACCACTTTCCTAAAAAGGAAACTTTAATTGAACATATTTTGTATGCGTATGTTATAAAGGTCTAAAATACGTTAAATGGCATTATGACTATATGAATAGATGACTTATGCAAGAATATGTGATTTAGAGTTGTATTATGACATGTTTTGGAGGACCTTGCTAAATAAGGAAACTTTATTAGTTTTGGAGCTTCACCCTTGCTTGAAATAGAAAGTGTATGCATAGAATAATGTTTATAGTATGTTACTAGTATAATTTCATGTGTAATTTGTTTAGTTTGGCTATAACACCTAAGGTACACTAATACCCTAATTGCCTAAAAGGGAAACTTTGTTATGTTAAGAACTATGGTATATAAATGACATGTTATGTTACTTGAAATAGAAAGTGTATGTATAGAATAATGTTTATAGTATGTTACTAGTATAATTTCATGTGTAATTTGTTTAGTTTGGCTATAACACCTAAGGTACACTAATACCCTAATTACCTAAAAGGGAAACTTTGTTATGTTAAGAACTATGGTATAGAAATGACATGTTATGTTACTTGTTCAAATGGGTTGAAATAATGTTAATAGGTTATTAGAGTAATAACATAACTTATGTGGGTGATGGGTTAACATGTATGAAATATACCATGAGAATGTACAAATGTCATGTTACTTGTCACGTGTTATTTACTCATGCAACTACTTGAAGCATGTATGTTATGTCATATGGTATTACTTATATGATACCTAAGTATTACTCATGTGTTACTTAGGTATTACTATTATGTTACTTATGTGTTACTCATATGTTACCTATGTGCTACTTGTACATGTTTTCACCATGTGTCACCAACGGGTCGTCATGTCACATTGGTCAAGGTTGGTCAACATTGGTCAAACTTGGTGAACATTAGTCAACATTGGTTAACATTAGTCAAACTTGGTTAACTTTAGTCAAAATTGGTCAGCGTTAGTCAAAGTTGGTCAAACCTAGGTCAAACCTCGGTCAACTTTGGTCAAACCTTTTCAAAACGTCAATGTAACCTTTCAACGTTGAGTCGTTCGGATGAATGTGGTAACATAAACCATGTTTACTTTCATAGACCTTATAGCCTTACTATTCCTAGGGCTCGGTTAGGTCGGTTGTCCAGACTTGCTAGATTTCTCGTGTTGCTTTCATACTTCATTCACCTCATTAACAGGTGAGTTTTCACGACCCCATTTTACTTACTTTTCCATTTGGGGGGATACATGATAAACCATTTTCTTACTTAGTCGTATAATGATTACTTTGATTTCGCTTTAATATATATATAAGTGGGTGCATTTCCCGCACATAAAGTCCCCTCATATTCGAACCGTTAATTATTACACAAAGCGAGGTGATTCATGAATAGTACTATTGGATTTAACAACCCCCACCCGGGTTAGTCGCGCTAACTCTAACTGAGAGTCAAATGGGTGCATAATTGACCTAATCCATTGCGTGCTAGGCACGTAAGAGGCAAAATGCTAGTTTCTGCATTCCTTCGTTGAGCTTCGGTTTCGGTGTTGCTTATATAGTTAATGTTTATTGTCTCATCAACAATCAAATCACTAGTATACATACGTACCGTTACACTGTTTTCATTACTGTTTCTGCTACTTAAACATGTGAACTCACCAACCCTGTGTTGACACTTTAATCATGTTTATCTTAGGTCGCTAAGCATTCATTCATGGACTAGGGGCACTTCAAGAGTCTCACAACATATTTTTCATTAAAAGCTAGGTTTATGGGAACCTAATTTGTTATGCTTCTGTATTTTGCAACATTATTTTTGCTTCCACACTTTACATTCCGCATTTTAAACTCTGTATTACTTAATTATTTTTGTATGATGTTCAAATGGAATGTCTTTTCGAAAACCATTTAGAGGTCGTTCAAAATGACCGGGACTAATAATCCTTGACAGTCGCAACCCGCGGGTAACCCCTTGTGGAATTTCAGGGTGTGATAGGTTGGTAACAGAGCCAGGATATAGATAACTAAGTTGCATTTAGTATGCTTAGACTATAATTATAGGCTCACATAGTTCACATCACATCATTCACATTGCATATACACCTATCCACACCTCAACGCACCATTCCACAATAGAGGGGCTCTTCCTCCTTGTTCCACAATAGGGGAGCCTACGAAACTCAGCGTTACACTAGTTAGCATGGCCATTCGTGGCTAAGCTTCTTGTATTGCTAGGGTGAAGATGATGTTTGGTGCATGTTAATGTTTGACATATTAATCTAGTGGTATGTTTATGTCTTTAATTATTCGTCCTTAAACCCACCATTTGGTGGGCTTTAATTATTGTCTAAATCCGTCTTTATATTTGTGAGTGTTCTTGATTTTAAAGCGTAAGATCGTAAAACCTTTTTAATCAAACTTCTTTTGAAACTTGTATGTCTTTATACAAGCAGAGATTGATAAGCCAAGGCTTCGTCAACATTATTAAGGTCGTATGTCTTTATACGAAATTCTTATGCACTAAGAATTGGTGAACTCATGTTGGAATCGGTACGTCTTTATACTTGGTCCCATTGTTACACCGCCTCCCGGTGAGCACAATATAATCACCTATTTAACCTTAATACAAAGCATTTACGTTCGATGTCTTAAACCAACCCGGAGATGACCATTCGAAGGGTTGAGGGTAGCCGATGTCCTTAACGGGAGGCACTACCATTTTAATTTAAGGATTTTAATTCATGAATCAATCGTCGTGAGGACGAGGCTCTAACGGTGACCCAGGTCACAAGTTTGTAGTAGTCATATCACTGGATTAGTTAACTTAACATTATCACGTACCAAGCTGATTCGAGGCCCAAAACAATACTCTTCGTGACCTGATCATTTCCGAGATATTTACTTTCCTGTTATTTACTATTATGTTCGTTACATTTATGTTACACACTTCACGCACGTTTTTACTTTTATTCTATTTACTTTACCGTCATTTATTTTTCTGTCATTTACTATTCCGCTTCACAGGCACACAAAACCCACTCACTAATTAATCCAGCTAAACGATAACAAAAGTTGAGTACTGGAACTCGACCGTGTCCATTGGTTCGATACTTGGTACTTACGTAAACTATATTACGTTGCGATAGGTACACTTGCCTATTGTGTGTGTTTTTAAGTTAAATTAATTATCATTTTATAAATTTAAAACCTGATCCCGTAAAACCATAGTAAAAATATATTTATATATTTTCATATACTAAAAATGACACATCAGTAAAGCTTTGGTTGTTTTGAGAAAAGGTGGATTAAATTTGACAAATGAAGTAAACAGACTGCGTGAGAGATTGAATGAGGACCCTATGAACTTTGAGGATGAGTTTGACATGTCTGCATTCAATGATGTGGTGATTTTTGATGTAGAGAGAGAAGAAAAGGAAGAAGAGAAGGTTGATAAGTCCACGGATCCGGAACCGAGCACTCAGTTGCCAAAACCAAGGAATGATGATGATGAAGGACCTGATGGTACAGGAGTGGGAGCAGGTGGTACCAGTTCTATTGCCCCTGATACCGAGACTGCTACTTATGAAGGTAATAAGGCTGGTGATGATGTTGGTGCTTCCGATGCTCCTAAATCGGGAGTAGCTGAGGATGAATTAGTGAATGAAGAGGATGTGGAAGAAATGCCCGAGGAGTTCATTGAAGAAGGGGAAGGGAAGAGGACTTATTATGAAACTGTCTTTGGTGAGTCTATCAACTTTGAAGACGATGAACCAATTGACATATTTAATTGGTTCAAAACTCTCAAACCAATCCCTCGCCGTCTTCATCAACATATTGAAGTGCTATGTCATGCTTCTGAAAGAAAGATCATTTCATGGGCTTATGACGAGTTGAAGTAATTATTTGTCATCAAGAGAAGAATGGGCAGGATTCCGTATTTTCAGAATGAGCACGACCTTCAATCTCTACCCTCTTGGGACATTTGTGCTTCAGAGAAGTTAAACATGATCAACCACGGTAATCACTCTGAAGGTACCAATGTTGAAAAGTTAATCATTTATGAATGTCCCAAGAGGTTTCCTTTGTTCAAGCCTCAGCAACCTACAAGGAGAAAGTCAAAGAAAGAAATCTATCCGGTTACCAAGCGTCCAAAGATCATCACGTATGTGAAGCCAGCTAAAGATGTAAATAGGGTTCTGATCCCTCCAAAAAGAGAAGCATGCCTTCATCATTTCATCAAATAACAGTCTAAAGGAGTAGTCTGTATACTTGTGTGATAACTATTGTTATAAGAAAATTCCATCAAGGTCAATCACACATGCCCTTAACATATCTTCCAGAGTTTGGATTGTTCTTTAACTTTTCCCATCCGTTTGAGGATGATAGGTAGTGCTAAGATTCAATTTCGTTCCCAGGGCTTTTTGAAAACTCTGCCAGAATCGAGAAGTAAATCTACTATCTCTATCTGACACGATGGACAGTGGCACTCCGTGTAATGACACGATTTCATTAACATATTCTTATCCATACTAAATGTTTCTTTCATGGGAAGAAAATGAGCCGAATTAGCAAGTCTGTCAATGATAACCCAAATAGAATCATTCCCACGACTTGTTCGGGGAAGTTTTGTAATAAAATACATGGTTATCATTTCCTATTTCCACACAGGAAGTTCAAGTTGCTGTAACAAGCCAGACGACTTTTGATGTACAACTTTTACTTGTGAACAAGTGAAGCATTTTGAAACATAGATAGCGATATGTTTCTTCATCCCTATCCACCAGTAATTGGCTTTTAGGTTTTTATATATCTTATCGCTACCCGGATGCATTGTATATTTTGATTTATGAGCTTCTTCAAGAATCTTTTCACGTAAGTCTCCATATACTGGAACCCCGATTCTCTGGTTCATTCTAAGAATATCATCATTGCCCTTAATCAATTGGTCAATCATTCCTTTCATTCCTTCTTTTTCAATGTTTGTTTCTTCTAGGGCAATCTTTTGAGATTCCTTAATACGAGTTATAAGATTGATTTGGAGATCAAGTCTTAGAGCACTCGTTTAGGTTTCTCAGTTTCTTTTCTGCTCAAGGCATCAGCTAGAACATTAGCTTTGCCCTCATGATAGCAAATCTCACAATCATAGTCGTTTAAGACTTCCATCCAATGCCTTTGTCTCATATTCAGTTCTTTCTAACTAAATATATACTTCAGACTTTTATGATCGGTAAAACAGTGAATTTGACTCCATAAAGATAGTACCTCCATAATTTAAGTGCAAATATTATGGCGCCCAGTTCTAAATCGTGGGTCGTATAGTTCTTCTCATGTGTTTTCAGTTGATGAGAAGCATAAGCAATCACTTTGCTTCCTTGCATTAATACACAACCGAAACCGGTATGTGATGCATCACAGTATACTGAAAAGCCTTCATTTCCATCTGCCAAAACCAATATGGGTGCTTGTGTCAACTTTTGTTTTAGGGTTTTAAAAGCTTTGGATTGCTTCGGTCCTCCTTCATACTTGACTAATTTGCGAGTCAGAGAAGTTAATGGAACAACAATCCTAGAAAAATCTTGTATAAATCTCCGATAATATCCCGCCAAACTGAGGAAACTACGTACTTCGGTTAGTGACTTCAAAATTTCCCAATTAGATATAGCTTCTATCTTCACAGGATCTACTTTAATGCCATTCGTATTAATGATGTGACCAAGAAATTGTACTTCAGATAACCAAAATTCGCATTTTGAGAATTTGGCATACAATTTCTTGTTCTTAGGAGTTCAAGCATAGTCCTTAGATTATTTTCATCCAAATAAGGATATCGTCGATAAATACGATAACAAATTTATCCAAATAAGGGTTGCAATTTCTATTCATCATATCCATAAAAGTTGCGGGTGCATTAGTGAGTCCTAACGACATCACTATGAACTCATAATGACCATATCTAGTTCTGAACGTTGTTTTGGGAATATCTTCTTCTTGGACTTTCAATTGATGATATCCAGAACGAATATCAATTTTAGAGAAGCATCGTGCTCCTTGGAGTTGATCAAATAGATCATCGATCCTAGGAAGCGGATAACGGTTTGTTGGGTATAAAATTGAGACTGATGAAGTCAATCGAAACTACAGTATCAAAACTAGTAGTTTCGATTGAACAATTGTTCAATCGAAACTAGTAGTTTTGGTTGAACATTTGTTCAATTGAAACTAGCTAGTTTCTATACATGTTTTTCAGGCCTGTTTGGCAGGTGACTTGGAAAACAAGGCACATGTGCTTGGCCACCTATATATAGTAGAATACCTCATAGGAGTGAGTGTGTGTCTGTAGAGGGAATCACCACCCCAGGGGGAGCTCACCCTGGGGTGAGAATAATTGTTAGTGTGTGAGGAGCTTTTATTTTTCATATCAATCAAAGAATCATACGTTTTATGCTCCAATTATCTATTCTTTTCACTTTTATATATGTTTGTTCGTGTATGCGATTCCCGCACCCATCTCTAGCCATTTCTGATTCGAGAGTGACACCGGATCCAGAGATTCCGCATCTTGATCCAGACTGTCTGAAGAATTTCTCAGTAGATCTGTGTTTACAGGTCTGCTCAGGACCTACACGGTTCTTAATCGTGACTTTATTCAACTCATGATAATCAATACACATACGCATTGAACCATCTTTCTTCTTGACAAATAAGACCGGAGCTCCCCAAGGCGACGAGCTAGGTCTGATGAATCCTTTTTCTAGCAACTCATCCAACTGCTTTTGGAGTTCTGCCATTTCAGTTGGAGATAATATGTATGGGACTTTGGTAATCGGTGTTGTACCAGGTACAACATTAATTCTAAACTCCACTTCTCTTTCCGGTGGTATTCCAGGCAGTTCTTCAGGAAATACGTCAGTATATTCAGCCACTACCGGTACATTTTCCATCTTCTTTCTCATGTCGGTGGTTATAGAAAAGAGCTATGCCAAGCATTATTTTCTAAGATATTTAGTGGCTTTTAGCATAGAAATTATTCCAACAGAGTTGCATAATTTATCACCATTTACAATAATGGTGTTGCCTTTTGGTGAACAAAGTTCTATAGCTTTCTTATTGGTTAGAGGCCAACCAATCCATTACTAGAACAATATCAAATCCTGCCGATGTCATTGGTAGTAATTGTACATGGATGACATGTTCTGATAATGTGATTTTACCGTCATTTAATATTTCATAGATTTGGACGAGGTCTCCCTTGGCAGTCTCTACCAAGTATTTCTTGTCTAGTTTAGTTAGGGCTTTATTTAATAAAATACAAAATTTATGATTTATGAAACTTTGGTTCGCACCAAAGTCAAATAAAACCCGTGCATAAACATTATTGACAAGAAATGTACCAGTAATTACATCGGACATAACTGCTGCGTCATGGGCATTTAGAAAGAATGCTTGTGCATTCTTATTAACTCCCTCAGCAGGTTTAGGACTTGTCCCATTGGTTTTCTTCAATTTAGGACAATAGATTTTGATGTGGTCGGCTTCTCCACATTCAAAGCGAGTGATGGGTTTCTTCCTGTAGCAATCTTCTTTTTTATGACCTGATATATTACCGAAGTTGCAGTAGGATCCAGTTCTATAATGTCCCAAGGGCCTTTTCTTGCACTTTGAACATTCTGGGACGGCAAAGTTATTATTTCTTGGGGTAAAGCCTGAACTTGGCTTCTTAAACCCACTTGGGCCTTGGCCAGTTACTTTCTTCTTCTTCCCTTCCTCTTGGTTCCTTATCAGACTATCAGGCAGAGATGTGCCAAGATCCATGGCGTCATCTAGGGTTTCACATTTGGCCACCTTGACCATATCATGAATTTCACCGATTAGTCCCTAGATATATCTCTTGATTAGATTTGATTCTGGAGCAGCTAAGTGAGGAACTATTCGTGCATACTCTAAGAGTTTTGACAAATATTCCCGGTGATTCGTGCCAACCATTTTTAGACTCCAAAATTTTCCTTCAATTTGTTCCCTCTCATTAAGAGGAACATACTTCTTCTCTACTCTAGCCTTGAACACGCTCCATCCCATCGTGTAGGCTCCTTCTCTTCCTTTTGTAGCAATAATATTATTCCACCATTCAAGGGTTTGGTCCTTGAATAGGTTGAAAGCATAGAGGACCTTGTCCTCCTCAGCACACTTACTTATAGCGAGAACAGACTCTGTCTTCTCAATCCACCTTCATGTGTCAATCCCTCCTTTTTTTTCTGAGAAATTATAGGGTTTACAATCTTGAAACATTTTATACATACATCCTACTATCCTCCTCTTTTTCTCCGGATAGCCATAATTGTTTCATGTGCCTTCTTGCTCGGTTTCTTCAAGATTTGACTTGTATTCACCTCGAGCACCTGTAAACATGACAAGGACTCAATAGTAAACAAAAACGACTCAAAACGAATATAAAACTAATCAAAAACTAACTAAAACAATGGGAATAAAGATGTGTGCTTTGCAAAACATCAAACATCCCCACACTTAACCTTTTTTCGTCCTCGAAAAAGTCTGCAATGGAATCATAACTCATATCTAACTTAACATTAATCAATTACCAATTAGCAAAACATACTCACGTGTTTAAAAGCAACAATTAGTAATTTTGTCTGATTAAACACAAGCACCAACCATTAAGCCCTCGTAATGTGTTCTAATTCCAATTTTTACAGCTATCAATCAATCTATGTGACTCACACTTAAAAGCTACAGCTCTACCTAATTCTGTCTCACGGTCATGTCTAGGCTCAGGTCAAACCATATAGATTTACCCACCACGTTAAACTAAGATTTAAAGGTTTTTAGAAATCAATGGAATATGGAATGAAATGGATGGAAATTAGCATTAATTAAAGCATAAGAACTTTCTTCTAGAAGCGTTTCAACCAAGTCACTATCCCGGAAGGTAACACATAAACTAGTTTCTAAGCATTAAGCACATAAATCTTACTTAGTGGTTTTTTCTCCATGTGGCCATCCCGGAGGGTAACACATAAGCAAACTTACAATTCTAATCAATTAACTCATGAATTATGGAACACCAAACTCAGATTTATTCTCATAAAAAGAGAATGATGTGCCAAAAATTTCAAAAACAAATAGATATTATCTTAACGTGGTACCTATCACCCTATGTTGACAGTTTCAGTATTACCGACACCCTAAGATGAGTACCCACACGATTTCATGATTTAATTAAGTGATTAATCCTAAGTAACACTCACAAGCTATTTAAGCTATTCAAGCTGGCTGGGTCTACCAAAACATCACTAATTAGACACGTTTTCTATTATTTAAATCTTTTAAAATCAAACAAGCAGATCCAGTTGTACTATCATTTTCCATTTTTATTTGCAAGACTTTGATTTTCAAAGGACATTTTTCAAAAAAATTTAATTTGTTTTGTATTTTTGGATTTTTATAAAAAAAAACAACAAACTAGACACTTAGACTCTACAACGTCTCACATCCCCACACTTGAAAGACACATTATCCTTAATGTGAAGCAAGAAACAACTAAAAAATAAAAACAAACAAAAATAAAAGGAATCTACTTAGCTGGTAATGATATGCAATCGAATGTCCAGCTTTGTTCATCCTTGTGTGCATCGTTTAGCATTTCGGTCGTCGTTGCACATCTCTGCCTGGCTGCTCAATAATGGAGATTGAGTACAGACAGAATGATCAACACCTGTAAAAACAAACTCAAACAGTACCTGCAGCATCAAACAGACTCAAAGACTGGCTCAACTCAAATAAAAGACTCAACTGACTCACTAAGACTCTAGATAGAAGCAGGGACACGTACCCGATGAGTGGTAAACACATAGACATGAAAGCCACAGCAAGGTGAAACATCGGTCACGAACGGTTTCCAAGTTCCCATGGTCATGGTGGTCGGTGAATGAAATGGATAGAAGTGATGGATGATGGTGGATGAAAATGGTTTTGATGGATGATGGATGATAACGATAATGGATGTTGGTGGATGAAAATGGTGACGGGTATGGGAAACCACGGGAAAACAAAGAAGAAAAGCAAACCCAGGGAATCCCCACGTACCGCGAGAGACTAGGCTGCACTCCTCGCGTACCGCGAGGAGGCAATGTTTAAGCCGGCCAAAAGAGTTTGCCCTTCGCGTATCACGAGGGGACTCCCTCCTATGCTTCACGTACTGGCAGGGGACCATGTTAACAGAAAGTTAAGAAGGTTTTTATACTTTGCCAAATTTTCACCCCTCAAAACTTTTTCCACCCAAATTCTATAAAAACCCGTTCCAACTATAAAAACATATGTAAAAATACCTGGAACTTTGTTCCTGGTGATTTTCCTCTCCTAATCAAACGCGAATCCCTGCAATACATGACACAAACAATACACAACTACCGAAAAACACAGAAAATGACACGGACTGAAACCAAGGAATGCATACAAACTCTACATCCCGGGCATTTGCCCGAGACTCAAGCAGACCTATAAGGAGGCTTCTCCTTAATCCTAACTGGTACCGCCTTCATCCTGCACAGTCTACCAATTCTCCAGAACTTCACCAAACTCTTACTACTAAGCATTGACCTTATATCACCTTTAGCACTCAGATCCTTCCACCACAGCTTATACCTACCCAGTCCGAATATGATATGCATCAAATACCCTAGTAACTTCTTACCCCTCGACGTCCCCACACTTGGGGGTTGCATTATCTTTAAATCACAAGAGACACTCGACGCTCGGGTTCTCTTACGGGGTGGCCTAGACCTATGGGCACTAGCATCAGGATGTGTCTCACTTTTTTGACTTCCTCTTTCTCTACTCTTTGACTCCTAGTCGACATGGCCATCACAGATGCGTCGGGGCCTGAAGAAGGACCTCCTTGCCTATCCTTCATGCTCTGAGCGATGTCTCCTATCGTGCATTGCAAATCCTGGAATGCTGACTGCTGATTCTTCAATAAAGTGTCATGTGCATCCAATTGTTGTTTAGTCTCCTTATCCTTTGCTACCAAGTTGGTGAGCATCTGGTTCTAGGTCTCCAAAATCTCCTCTATTCACTTGTTGCCTCCACTGCTCCCTCCACTTAGTCCTGCATCTCCTCCACCGTGCTGATAAGGGCAGGCATTAAACTCAAGTGGGTTCCCTCCAGATCTCCATCCGGATACAAAAGAATTGTAGTTGTTGTACCCTCAGTTTTGGTTCTGGTTTCCCGCAAAGCTCACCTGCTTCTGCTGACTGACGGGGCAGTCCCTGGTGTCGTTGCCTCCTCTGCACACCTCACACCTAAGAGCACTAAGCTTCAACTCTTTGATCTCGTTCGCCATAGCTGCGAGTGCAGTAGCCACGCTAGTATCAGGAGTGACCTGTTGCACAACTCTAGGAGAATAGGCGGGTGCTCTAGCACTAGGAATGGAAGTCCTAGTAGATGGTCTCTGATTTTCAGTGAGAGCGAAGCTCTCGAACATCTCCTCCCACTTAGCTGGCTCGAGTTTATCCATGATATGGCCTCCCGCAGTCGTATTGAACATTTGTTGTTTCTAGAAGGTGAGGCCATTATTGAACTTTTCCACAATCGCCTAGTCTGATAGACCATGTTCGCGACATCGGCTCAACAGCATGTTGAATCGCTCCCAGGCCATGTGATAAGGCTCGTCAGGATCCATCCAGAAAGAGTGGATTTGATCCCTAAGACGAGCGGCCCTGGAAGGTCGATAATATTTCTTGAAGAACTTGGATTAAAGATCCTCCCATGTGGTGATAGAATTGTCAGGGAGGGTGTCAAGCCAAGTAGATGCATGCCTAGAGAGCGAGAATGGGAAGAGTCGCAGGTAGATTGTGTCCTTAGACACACCCGTGATATTGAAGGTATCACATATGCGCACGAAGCGGGACAGGTGTCCGAGTGCATCCTCATCCTCGAGGCCATGAAATTGCGTAGCATAAGTGATCATGCTCATGACATGTGACGGGATCTGCCAAGTATTGATTTAGATATAGCGGGGCGTGTGATCGAAGATATTGCCTTGGTGACCCCGTCATTGGCCCTCTGGTGTATGGTACGTCTTGCTGGTGTGACAGCGTCGCCCGTTTGTGGAAAAGGAATTGGGCTAGCAGGACGTACCTGATTTTTGCACAACTCTTTCAAACGCTCCCGGAAATCGCGGGTGCGCTCGTGAAGCTCTCGTTCGGGCTCTGAGGAAGCTGAAAATGGTGGTGATCCCGGCAAACGAGTATGGTGCATAAACAGAAAGACTCTAAAGAAGAAGGAACAAAAGACTTAAAAACAGAAAGACTCTATCCTAAATCAGACACACAAGATAGCACATAAGACAAGCACACAAATAAGACTCAAAAGAACTAAATTAAACCAAAAATCAAACACAAAACTAGTCCAAGTTAATATTGCTATTATTAAGTGTCCCCGACAACGGCACCAAAAACTTGATGTCGCCCAGATGGTCTATATAAAAACTAATAAAACCTAATCTAGACTCCTAAGTAATAAAAAGAGTACCATCGACTAAACCGCACTGACAGGCAAGTGGAACTATCGAGTGTAGCACAGCTTAATGGTAAACCGGATATCGA
Organism: Smallanthus sonchifolius; assembly: GCA_023525975.1. Lineage (NCBI taxonomy): Eukaryota > Viridiplantae > Streptophyta > Magnoliopsida > Asterales > Asteraceae > Smallanthus > Smallanthus sonchifolius. Next base: position 21,966,855 of record CM042033.1, read on the forward strand.
ACCCTAGAGACATTATGATAACTATACTAGACTCTGACTCGGACTAAAGATTAATGATTACAGGGTTTACTACACTAAATATTAGAACTACTAATGTAGAAAATAAGGTCGACTCAATCTATCAAGGCAAAGAACTAAGGAAGATATCAGAGATGGGAAGAATACCACCTAGATCGGAATCCTACTAGTAAAGCACAACTTCTACCGGTTCTGGAAACTAAGATGGATCTGGGTTTCTAAGGAAACAGCTCTAGACTACCTAGTGGATCCCTAATCACTCTCAGGGTGTCACCAACTAAGGAACCTAAAGATGGAATAACTCACCAAATAGTGAATTACCTTCCGGTCTCTCCAACAATGATAATGTACCCAAAAGACAGATCACCTTTCAGTCTTTCTTTCCACAATACATTCGAAGAATGCACGGGGTAATCTTAGGACAACAACTATGACTCAGAATAGCAACAATCACTAGACACCTAAACCAACTTCCTTTCAGAAAGTTAACACTCGGATTCCTAATGACGAAGACTAAACGACTATCTCTCACTTCTCGGGTATTGAGACAGGATACACACTCAATCTAATGACTCTCAATCACAACTCCTATGGGATACTATGTCTAGCAATCCATACACATGATCACAAACCCTAAAGTTTATGATATAGATATGTTAATCAAACTGGAAGACATCCACAATCAACATACGGAATCATAATCATTCATGCGTCAGATTTAAGCATGCAATTTCATCATAATCATCAACATAAGATCTTGTATAAAATCATTAAACCATCAATTGATATCCAAAACCGATAAAAATCATAATTCTACGAAGTATTCGTCTAATGACCTAGGCAGTATCAATGATTTAGCCTACAATCATACTCAAAACAACCATAACAGAAGTATTTAAAACCGAATACGCTACTACAATGAACCCGGGATCCAAAGTCTTCGACTTTGCACTTGATTCTGCTTCCTAGCTCCCAAAATCGTCTCCTGACTCCCTCTGGACGGCATAATAATCGAACTTCTGAGCTAATTGCTTTAGAATTCTATTTAATCTCGATTTTGGGCTTTTTGCGAATTAATATGTCTCTCGCGTACCGCGAGGGACAAATTACTCGCACCCGGATTTGGGAATCCTCGAGTACCGCGAGGCTTGGAAGCTATCCCTTCGCGTACCGTGAAGGACTGTAATTCCACATTTTTGGACTTTGAATCCTTGGCTTCACTCTCTTGCTCGGTTTCTTCATGATTTGAGTTGTATTCACCTTGAGCACCTGTAAACATGGCAACGACTCAACAGTATACATAAACGACTCAAAACGAAGATAGAACTAATCAAAAACTAACTAAAATAATGGGAATAAAGATGTGTGCTTTGTACAACATAATATATACTAATATTTATTTACACTACTTCGTTTTAAAGACACACTATTATAATGATAAATAAATAAATAAAAATAATTTATGTATTAGGGATGCGTCCCTGGTGGCGCTTGATACTTTCACCGGGCAGACCCGGGTTCGATCCTGGCGAGCCCCATATGTTTTTAAAAAAATCGTTTTTACAACTCCAATTATTTTATAAAAATTATTTTATAAAACCCAATACCATTTGGAACTAATTTGTGCAAAAATAAATAGATTTTAAATAAGAACTATTATTTTTACAATTTAAATGACTTTAAAACCTCATTTACAAAATAAATAAATTATGAAAGAAATTTATTTTAATTAAAATTATTAGTTTTAAATAAAGCATTTATATTGCTTATTTTATAAAAATTGTGACAAAATTTTATAAAATACATTATCATTTTTGTAAAGAATTTCATAAAACATTTTTATAAATCATTTTCCATTAAAATCCATTTAGGGTTTAATTTACATTTAAATAAATATAACTCTCCTATATATATACTAATATATATTTACACTACCTCTTTTTAAAGACACGCTATTATAATAATAAATAAATAAATAAAAAGAGTTTATTTATTTAAATTATTTATTTATTCTAATAAAACCCTAAGTCAATTATTATTTTATTTAATTCATATATACTTTGAATTTACATTTTATATTAAACTTTTATTCAAATACAAACACCAACTCACACACATCCATTACATGAAATAACACAAACACTTTTGTACAAATCACCACACTCAAATCCCGTTGAACCTTAGACTTTGCCTTAGACTTTTTGTGAATATCATTGATTGTTACATATATTCACTCTAGGTAAACTTTGTGATTAGCAAATCACTTGTGCATCTTACTGCTCGTGTTATCTACAAACAACTTATATAAGTGAGTTTACATAGCCCCTTTTTCATTTTTGTACATTTTGGGGTGGAACATGACTTTCATTGAAAACTATTTGCAATTAAAAATATACAATTCTACATTATGATCATATGTGTGATTTGTTCTTTGTGCTTGAATGCTATTAGTTAAAACTACATATACATGACATACACGTGCAATCATTAACTCTGTATAAGCCAACAGTAACATTGATAGAACTATTGTGTCTGACAAACCCACCCAGGTAGGGTGATTGTTACCGATATTACATTAGGGTAACCTGCGTGTTATGCTTCTGTCACAGGTTTGATTGTACACCTAGTTTGACTATATATTCTCAATAAATGCCCTATTTACCATGTGTCATATGAATTGTATAAAACTCTTGAAAACTATTTGAGGTGTCAAAACCTATGTATGCTCATCAACTATTTTTAGTTGACCTTGTTTTATCATGTTTTAGGTGCGAATATTTGAGTTATTATTCAAGTTGCTACACTTAAGATTGGAAGACCTAGTTATTTAAATAATTGAACTTTGTTGTTGTATTTTCAATTCCTTGTAATGTTGGATTTTGTTATTTGAACTATGATATGAAATTGGATATTTTAATATATATCAACTTTAGTAAATCATGTGCTTATGAACAGTCTCCATGTCCCACTCCAACATATTCCGCCGTTGGTTGGGGTGTGACAGATTGGTATCAGAGCCATGGTTATAGGGAATTAGGTTATTAGACACCTTTGACCTAGACTATAACCTTAGGACACCCATCTTATGCCATCCTCTACGTTATATGATAATTGCTACATGCTATGTGCTACATGTCTACTATGTTATGTGTTAATCTATTTGATGCCTTAGTTGTTAGACTACATGACTTACTAGGTTTCATCTAAATAATAAACTAAACAATAATACCCATACCTTTATCCTAAGCCTCAATCCTTCTTACCTTCTTTTATATCATCATCATCATAGCATGTGGAACGTCATACTCATAGACACAAGTCTATTAAATTTCCTTTTTACACCCCGTTAGGGTTTTAAACTTTGTTAATTAGTAGATGACACGTGCAATCTGGAAGGGTGACACCTGTATTCTGGGTTTTCTGTCTAGGAAAACATTTCATATAAACCGAGGGATCCGTATGATTTCCTGGGAATTCCCGGGATGAGTGTTTACTTATAGGCTAGAGCATGTCACCTCGAAAGTTATATAACTTTACTTAACCTTGATATGTCATATCATTCAAATGGTTATGTTCCTATTTGAGTGCAATCCAATTATGATTCTTTATGTTTACTTATTCTCTTATTTTAATCCAAGAAATCCTCATGAATTCTTATCTTTGTCTTTGTATTGTTCAATCTATAGCATGTCTCCCCGTCGTGCCAACGAGACCAACAAAAACAATAATGATCTTGCTACCGCCCTTGCCCAACTGGTGAACCAACTCACTCAGGACAATAACAACAATAGTGGTAATGCTACTGGCAGTGGTGGTGGTGGTGGTGCTAACTCGCCCCAATGCACTTTCAAGCACTTTAACTCGTACAATCCGATCAAGTTCTATGATACCGAAGTAGCTACGGGTCTCCTTCAATGGTTTAAAGTCATTGAAAACACCTTCCTCAACAGTGATTGCCCTGACAATCTCCGGGTTCATTATGCCACCAGCGTCTTTCAAAAGCGGGCGCTCACCTGGTGGAATGGTGAGAAACGGACTCGGGGTGTGGATATGGCAATGGCCTTGCCATGGGATGAAGTGAAGAGGCTCATGACCGTGGAGTTCTGTCCTCGTAATGAAATAAAGAAGCTAGAGGCTGAGTTTTGGGATCTTACCCAAGACAATGGTGAGAACTTAGTCTACACAACTCGTTTTCATGAGTTGAGCCTTCTTGTGCCTCACATAGTCACACCACTGACTCGGTGCATTGAGAAATACATCCGTGGTTCGCCCATGAAGATCCAGGATACTGTTTGGGAAGAAATCCTGCCACCCTTGAAGACGCTATCCGCCTAGCTGCCATGTTAACTGATAATCATGTGAAGGCGGGCACGTTAACAAGGAAAGGTGCAAAGAAAGCCACTGACACAGCAACCTCCTTTGAACCCACCAAAGAAATCAAACGCGAACCTTTTCACAACAAAAAGAAGCGAAAGGCTAAGAATTTTGTTGTTGTCACTTCGGCTGCCCCAGTCAATCAAGTTGCACCCGTGGCTCGGAATCTGATCAAGAAACAATATGTGGGTAACAACCCTTTGTGCAACACATGCAATTATCATCACTTCTCGAACATACCATGTCGTCTATGTGCCAATTGTGGAAGGTATGGCCATGTAGCCAACACTTGCCAATCTAGGCCACCTGTAATCAAGTCAACTAGGGAAACAGAGCCAATCAGCAAGTAGTCAATCAAGTGGTTTCGGTTATTGCTAAAGGGCGTGCTTGCTTTGAATGCGGTAACCCAAACCACTTCCGAAACCAATGCCCAAAGCTAGTCAATGCTTATCAAAGTGGAGCTCGTGGGCGTGCTTTCAACATAAACGCCAATGAAGCTCAAGCCAACAATGATGTGGTCAATGGTACGTTCCTTGTTAATAATCAATATGCTTCCATTCTATTTGATATCGGTGCTGAAAGGAGTTTTGTGTCACTTGAATTTGAGCCCTTACTTGCTAAAACACGAACTAAATTAGAGAAAACTTTTACCGTTGAGGTAGCGGATGGAAATCCGATCATCATTGACTCCGTTATCCGTGACTGTTCCGTTGAACTTAATGAACTCTCCTTTCCCGTCAATCTCATACCAATGCAATTGGGAAGCTTTGACATCATCATAGGCATGGATTGGTTATCAAGTCATCATGCCGAGGTCGTTTGTTTTAAGAAGTGCATCCGAATCCCTTTCCCATCGGGCGATACATTAAAAGTCTTTGGTTAAAAACCATGTGGTGGACTCAAACTCATGTCATGCAATACGGCCCGAAAGTACTTATGAAAGAAATATGTGGCCTTCTTAGCCCATGTTGTTCAAAAGAATGACAAAGAGAAGAGTATTCAAGACATCCCCATCATCCGGGATTTTCCCGAAGTGTTTCCTGAAGATCTATCTAGTATTCCACCCATTCGACAAGTGGACTTTCATATCGATCTTGTACCCGGGGCTAATCCCGTAGCCAAAGCACCATACCGACTCGCACCTTCTGAAATGCAAGAGCTTGCAAGTCATCTTCAACAACTTTCTGATAAAGGTTTCATCCGTCCCAGTCATTCACCTTGGGGTGCACCTGTCTTATTCGTAAAGAAGAAAGATGGCTCATTCTGTATGTGTATTGACTACCGTGAACAAAATTACAATCAAGAATCCTTATCCATTGCTAAGGATTGATGATCTCTTTGACCAACTCCAAGGTTCAACCCACTTCTCAAAGATTGATCTTCGATCCAGTTATCATTAACTCCGTGTGCAAGAGGAAGATATTCCCAAGACTGCCTTCCGTACAAGATACGGTCATTACAAGTTTATGGTTATGCCTTTTGGGTTGACTAATGCACCCGCGGTTTTCATGAACCTCATGAACCGTGTATGCAAGCCTTACTTAGATAAATTCATCATCGTTTTCATTGACGACATCTTGATCTACTCCAAGACTAAAACAGATCATGAGCAACACCTTAGGTTGGTTTTAGACCTTTTGAGGAAAAAACAACTATATGCCAAATTCTTCAAGTGTGAATTTTGGCTAAAAGAGGTTCAATTCTTGGGTCATATTGTCAACGAAAAGGGAATTCATGTAGATCCTGGTAAGATTGAAGCTGTTAAGAATTGGAGTGCCCATAAGACCCCTACTAAAGTTCGTTCATTTCTTGGTCTAGCGGGTTATTACCGTCGGTTCATCTCAAAATTCTCCAAGATTGTTGTCCCTCTCACCGCCTTGACCCACAAGGGTAAACCTTATAAGTGGGGACCGAAGCAAGAGGAAGCCTTTCAAATCCTCAAGCATAAGTTGTGCAATGCTCCGATTCTCACACTCCCTGATGGGAATGATGATCTTGTTGTCTACTATGATGCCTCAAACCAAGGTCTCGGTTGTGTTCTCATGCAACGAGGCAAAGTGATCGCTTACGCATCAAGACAACTTAAGATTCATGAGAAGAACTATACGATGCACGATCTAGAGTTGGGTGCGGTCGTCTTCGCATTGAAGATTTGGAGACATTATCTCTATGGCACAAAATGTGTGGTGTTCACCGACCACAAAAGTCTCCAACACATCTTCAATCAGAAAGAACTCAACATGAGGCAACGATGTTGGGTTGAACTCCTTAACGACTACGACTACGAGATTCGTTACCATCCTGGCAAACCGAATGTTGTGGCCGATGCTTCGAGTCGTAAGGATCACGCCATGCTTCATTGTGTCAAAATTCAAACCGACATTCAAAATCGTATTCTAGAAGCTTAACACGTCTCGGTCACCGAGGGAAACATGTTAGACTAAATGTCATGTGTAGTTGAACTCCAATTGGAAACCAAACCCAATGGTTTGCTCTATTACTTGGATCGTATTTGGGTTCCCGGTTGTAATGATCTCCGTACATTTCTCATGAACGAGGCTCACAAGACTCGTTATTCCATTCTTCCCGGTGCGGATAAAATGTATCAGGATCTTCACCAGCAATATTGGTGGCCCGGTATGAAGAAAGACATTGCACTTTATGTTGCAAAATGTCTAACTTGTTCAAAAGTCAAAGCCGAACATCAACGTCCTTCTGGTTTGCTTGAACAACCGGAAATTCCAGTGTGGAAATGGGAGAATCTAGCCATGGATTTCATTACCAAACTCCCTCGCACTTCTAGTGGTTATGATATCATTTGGGTGATCACTGACCGTCTCACCAAATCAGCTCACTTCTTGCCCATCCGTGAAGACTACCAGGTTGATAAATTGGCCCGAAACTACATTGACGAAATTGTAAGTCGTCACGGTGTTCCACTTAACATAATCTCTGATAGAGATGCTCGTTTCACCTCCCGTTTTTGGGAATCCCTCCAAACTGCTCTTGGTACATGATTGGATTTGAGCACGGCTTACCATCCTCAAACTGATGGTAAAACCAAATTAACAATCCAAACCCTCGAGGATATGCATAGGGCTTGTGTTATTGATTTTGATGGCAATTGGGATTCACACCTATCCCTCATTCAGTTCTCTTATAAAAATAGCTACCACACAAGTATCAACATGGCCCCATTTGAAGCTCTCTATGGTCGTAAGTTTCGTTCTCCTATCTGTTGGAACGAGATTGGAGAAGCACAAATCACCGGTCCCAAGTTAATCCAAGAAACATCCGACAATATCATTCAAATCTGTGACAACATTCAAGTAGCGAGGAGTCGACAAAAGAGATATGCCGACAAAAGACGAAAACCCTTGGAATTCCAGGTCGGTGACCTTGTACTTCTAAAGGTGTCTCCTTGGAAGGGTGTGATTCATTTTGGGAAGAAAGGTAAGCTAGCATCTCGCTATGTGGGTCCATTCAAGATCCTTGAAAGGATTGGGAAAGTGGTTTACAAACTCGAGTTACCTCCATCACTTGGCAATGTGCATCCTACATTTCATGTATCCAACCTTAAGAAATGCCTTGCGGATGAGAATCTTATTATACCTCTTGACGATGTGCACATTGATGACACAATGCACTTTGTTGAGAAACCTGTGGAGTTATGGATCGTGAGATAAAGTAACTCAAACGAAGCCGTATTCCTACTGTCAAAGTTCATTGGGAATCTAAACGTGGTCCTGAGTTTACTTAGGAACGTGAGGATCAAATGAAGCTCAAGTATCCACACCTCTTCGGGACGAAATTCCCTCAACATGGGGATACTGTAACATTCTTGATTTTTTTCCGGTAATTGTTTTAGTGCAATAAACAATGTTTCATTTCCAATTCTAGTATAATACTTTGTATTATTTGCAAACATTTAATTCCAAGGTTTCAATGCAATTCTTAATTTTTACATATACACATACATACATTTTTTTCAAATTTAAAGAATTCTATATATTTTATTCCATATGCATATATATATATATAAATATATATTTATTTTTATAAAATATATGTGCTAAACACATTATTACATTCAAAACTTATTTATTTATAAAAATTTATAGAGTTTTAAAGTCTTTAAAACAAAAATCAAGTCATAAATACATTTATATAATTAATTGCAATTTAAAACAAATTGGATTGAACCCCCTTTTAACACTTGGACTCCCAATATTGAACCCCCACATTTGCATTGAACCCTTTCAACTCAATTTGACCCCATTCAAGGATTATGACCTAGTTTGACTTTTAAAAAGTCAAAAGTCAATTTTCCCTACAATTCAATACCAATATCGATCAATTCCGACTATTACGGACTTGCCTTTCATGCTAAATCGATTATAGACTACTCCTAAACTCATTTAACACTTCAATTTAACAATCTTCATGGCTTATTCGAAATTCAAACTGGTTTGACAACCCAGAGTCAAACCGAGCCTAAATCATTGTCAAATCACGAAATTAAACGTTTTTAAAGCCCGAGAATCACGCATTGATTGGTATCGCCTGTATTCAACACTGAAACGCGACCTAATTCATCAAGGATTGAACAAATTAACGCGTAAAACAGGCCGACGGCTGTTTCCTGTCAAACCGAATCGAATTGAACAAATTAGATGAAATTGATCAATTTAAACCACTCCCTCACCTTCGCACAACCCATCACGAACTCCCTCAATCCTCAAATGATCCGCATTACACCCTGTACCCCGTTCGAGCATCAAGAACATCGTTTCTGACATTCTAGCCGTCTACAGTTGATACTCAATCAAATCAGGTAAGAATTATGTCAATAGCTTCATATTTACTTGGCGATCAAAAGCCCTCGGTCAATTTCATATGACATAGGGCATCAAAAGCCCTCGGTCAATTTCATATATTTACACTACCTCTTTTTCAAAGACACGCTATTATAATAATAAATAAATAAATAAAAAGAATTTCTTTATTTAAATTATTTATTTATTCTAATAAAACCCTAAGTCAATTATTATTTTATTTAATTCATATATACTTTGAATTTGCATTTTATATTAAACTTTTATTCAAATACAAACATCAACTCACACACATCCATTACATGAAATAACACAAACACTATTGTACAAATCACCACACTCAAATCCCGTTGAACCTTAGACTTTGCCTTAGAATTTTTGTGAATATCATTGATTGTTACATATATTCACTCTAGGTAAACTTTGTGATTAGCAAATCACTTGTGCATCTTACTGCTCGTGTTATCTACAAACAACTTATATAAGTGAGTTTACATAGCCCCTTTTTCATTTTTGTACATTTTGGGGTGGAACATGACTTTCATTGAAAACTATTTGCAATTAAAAATATACAATTCTACATTATGATCATATGTGTGATTTGTTCTTTGTGCTTGAATGCTATTAGTTAAAACTACATATACATGACATACACGTGCAATCATTAACTCTGTATAAGCCAACAGTAACATTGATAGAACTATTGTGTCTGACAAACCCACCCAGGTAGGGTGAATGTTACCGACATTACATTAGGGTAACCTGCGTGTTATGCTTCTGTCACAGGTTTGATTGTACACCTAGTTTGACTATATATTCTCAATAAATGCCCTATTTACCATGTGTCATATGAATTGTATAAAACTCTTGAAAACTATTTGAGGTGTCAAAACCTATGTATGCTCTTCAACTATTTTTAGTTGACCTTGTTTTATCATGTTTCAGGTGCGAATATTTGAGTTATGATTCAAGTTGCTACACTTAAGATTGGAAGACCTAGTTATTTAAATAATTGAACTTTGTTGTTGTATTTTCAATTCCTTGTAATGTTGGATTTTGTTATTTGAACTATGATATGAATTTGGATTTTTAATATGCATCAACTTTAGTAAATCATGTGCTTATAAACAGACTCCATGTCCCACTCCAACATGTTCCGTCGTTGGTTGGGGTGTGACATCTGTCTCTCTCTGTCCTTTTGGTTTTGGATCCTTGAATACTGGCGGATCTTCTGGTTTAAGAGTGGCTTGTTTAGATTGGGTAATAGTTTGAGTATGTTGAGAGTGTAAAGATTTTGGGATTGAAGCTTGAACAGATAATTCCTTTAACTTGGCATTCTGTTTCCTGTCCATTTCAATGAAAGTAATAGGTAGAGCCTCCTTTATTCCTTCAGAAATCAATCTCTGGAGCTCGTTTTGTGGAGTAGTAACCTCAGCAGCATTATCAACTACAACTTGTTTCTTTTTACCACGTGTATTTTGAGATGGTCCAGTTTGTTTTGACATTCTAGAAAGAAACAAGATTGAAATCAAAACGAGGATTTTTATTGATAATATTATATTTACAACATAGAACAATATAAAGGAAATATTTCTCTAATAGCTACTATGATTTTTCTCTTCTAAAGCTTGAACTAATAGAATATTTCGAGCTTCGATTTTAGCCTTTTCTCGTTCCAGCTCGGCTATTTGGTTTAATAGCATTTGTTCCCTCTCATTTCCAAATGCTTCTTCATTTACATTAGGAGTAGGGATGTGAACCGTCTCATAATAGGGAATAAAAGGTTTATTAGAATCTGCTCGCTCTTTGTCTTCTGCTACATATTTATTTAGATAAGGTATCTCAGGGAATCCCTCATGAAAGGTATGAGAGTATATTAGAGTAACAGTGTAACTCCCGGCAGTCAGTACAGAATGAAAACTCATAGATGGATTATAGGGAAAGGTAGGATTCCCTATTTCTCTAAGGCTTCTGAAAGTAGAGCTACAATATCCTCATTATTTTCTATGGTTGTTTCATTTGCTTTACGTTCATAGTAACTAGTAGGAGCGAATTTACGAAAGAAACTAGGCCCCTTTCCTTTTCTAGCCATTTCTAACAAAACACAAAACGAAAAGCTTTTATTATAATATATAAAATATATTACAAACAAAATACAAGTACAATATTTTGATCTTTCATCAGTTCAGATCAGAGGATCATCAGATTTTCTCCGTGTTTATAAACTTGCTTCCCGTAAAACTATGTTCTTTCTTTATCCATAATCCTTACCCTGTTTATTTCATCTTTTTTGGCGTAACGAACGATCTAAACATTCTATTGGGGAAGAGGGCGTACTGTGCTCATAACCTTATTTAGGTGGTGGCTCTCGAAGACCAACCATTATATCATCATAAGCATTTTGGTACTCAGGAGGAGCTTGAAAATAATCCTCATAGGGACCATTGTATACGGGTTCAGGGACAATATAAGGATCATAGAGAACATGAGATTCAAGGTTATCAAAGGGATAGTCCTCGGGATTCTCTAACACACTAGCTCCACATGGTAAGATTATTTTTCCTCAGAAGGCACTTCCATGGGCATATTTTGATATGCTTCCTCCATCTCAGCTGGAGAAATAGAAATTCTTTCGATTGGCATCCTTACCCTCATTCAAGGTTTGCGGGCTCGACTGGATTTTCCCTCCTCATTCCTGGGTGGTGGTGGTGTGCCAAAGTTCCAGTTGTTGATATTCGATCCAGCTTTCCATCCATGAATTTGTAGAGTCATAAGATTGAGGATGGTATTCTGGGGTAGGAGTGTCCGAAATGATAGCAAATGGATCGTCAGGGTTAGAGAAAGTTATATGGTTCATCTGAGAACCTAAAGGAGGGTATTCAGGTGATTCCTGTTTGATTTGTCTATTGGGATCATAATAAATTTTATCTCCAGACATCCTGCAACTTAAAGTATTAGCATATATTATATCCTCAGTCCGGTCAAAACTTAGATACAAACCAGTATCCTTATCTTAACCTTGAGGCAATACATAAACTTATGGTTAAAGCTTAGATACTAAATCCATTATCTAATTCGTTAAAACTTGTGGCTCTGATACCAACTTGTCACACCCTGCCTCAGGCATCCCCTGGATGTGTGTGAGAACGATTGGTATCTGCTTTGATTTCAGAGTTTTTTATAAAACAACGGAAGACTTTTTACAAGGATCGTTTCATCATAATTTTCAACCTCAAGGGTTGTTTTGTAAATATCAAGACCCAATTGGAAAAAAAATCCTTGTATCTATATTATAAACATTGGGATTTAAATACCCATCTCTTTTAGATTACAAACATCGTTTAAAATCAAATACATCTCTTGTCTATAGACGAGCTCATAAGCCACCAGGAGATAGTACTAACCAAGGTTGATCAGGTCCTTGGTCCTACTCCTTTCTCTTTGTTCAGGATTTCCTATGCATGAGGCCTGAGAATCCAACATGCAATTTGTCCTGTATATTTTCATAATCATGGGCTAGACCAAGTCTGCCCTTAATCATTCATTTCCCTCACATTTTTATTGATTACCTGAAAACATTTTGAAAATGAAATGTCAGCGCGAACGTCGGTGAATACAATTATGTTGACAGTAAAATCATTTGGCATAAACAATTATTAAATTTAGAATCATAACTTTATATGTTCAATCCACACATCCAACAGGCTCTCATGTCCTGACTGTATGCACCATTGTATACACTGGTAGTATGTATTATTAACAATGGACATGACAACGCCTTCGCAATTGTTATAAAGGGAAGTACCAGCCGCAGACCGGGACTTTCACCCGACTCGTGTATCCTTTGCAAGTTTTACGTATACTTATGACCTGAATGCTTTGTACGTAGATGAACGTAATGAATTATTACTTTTGGGCATTTGCACGACCGTGCGTCCCATTGCACGCCGTGCATTGCCAAATTCAGGGCCTATAAATAGAGGGCTTGATCCATACATTAAAGACACACATTAGACAACAATTCAGAGAAGATACACTCTCCTAGAATTCATAGTTGTAGTTTAGAGTAGGTAGTAGAGAGTAGAGAGGCTCTTCCGCTTTGTTCGCAATAGGGAAGCCTACAAAACTCAGCATTATGCTCGTTCGTACGGCCATTCATGGCTAAACCCTTTGTATTGTTTGGGTGAAGATGAAGTTTGATGTTAATGTTTAACTTATTAGTCTAATGGTATGTTTATGTTCTTTACTTATTCACTCTTAAAACCATCTTCATAATGGACTTTTTATTAGTATCTAAAATAGTCTTTAAACTTGTGAGTGTTCTTTATTTTCAAGTGTAACACCGTAAAACCTTTTTAATCAAACTTCTCTTGAAACTTGTAGGTCTTTATACAAGCGGATTTTGATAAGCCAAAGCTTGGTTAATATTGATAAGATCGTACGTCTTTTACAAGTGTTGAATGCTGCTGATAAGCCAAAGCATGGTAAATTTAGGTCTGCATCTAACTGACTGCATCAACACTTCAACAGATCTCTCAGCTGAACTTGCCATTGGCAGGTTCCATGACCTGATGGAGGATAATCTACCCAGGTTCCAAAGATTCCTACAAGCAGCACATCGGGTAGCTTATCCTGAATCTTTGTCGGCCGCAGAAAGAAGACTGTCTCCCAACAATCTTGCAATAACAAGGAGCAGTCTTCTCACTGAAGAAGGAGTTCTGGGCCTTCAAAGATTTCTGTATGCCTTCCTGGTCAAGGACTCGGACGTGCTAGGATGGGTAAGCACTAGGCTCCTTGACCACGCTTTCTTCCTAAGCAACGGTTCTGCTCTCATCATCAACACCGGGAACATCCTTCAGCTACCAACAAATTTCCTCCACAAGATCTATCTACTAAAAGCTAACATCTGCAATGTCAACTCCCTTGAAAGCCAGGCGATGATAGCAATTATCAAAGCTCACCTTGAGAAGGAAGGAAGGATTGATGAGGAAGAAGATGTGTCATCCTCTGACACTGACTCCAACTCAGATTCCCCTCCAGTTAACATCTGCACTGCAGCTTATGAAGCAAGATCCTCTGTGAGAGAAAGGCTGCTAGAACCTACAGATCCTGAGTGCCAAACTGAAGACCTTCCCTTATCTACCTCTCAACATGCCAATGAAGCCGAGGCAGAGATCCCAACAGCACAACAATCAGCTGTCTCTGTGATCAGTGAAGCCAGAGCAGAGGCATCCAATGTTAATAAAGGGAAGGGCATCATGACAAAAGAGGATGAAGAGAGGTTGCAAAAGGAAAAGAAAGAGAAAGAAGAGAGAAGAAGAAGAGTTGGCTGAAGAGATGGCTCAAAAACAAAGGCATGAAGATAGAAAGGCAGCCATACTTCTCAGACAACAGACAATCCAGCTGTATACCAAACAGCTGGATGAAATGAAGGTAAAAGTCCTTGCAGGGTCTCAAGTTGAGGAAGATGAACAACTTGCTAGAGAGTTGCAGGAACAGTTTGCAAAAGAAGAAGAAGAAGAAGCTAAAAAGAAAAGGAAGGAAGATGCTAAGTTTAGAATCACTGATTCTAAATTAGCAAAAGAAATAAGGGAGGAGTGGACTGAAGCTCTGATCTCTCAAGGTGAGGATGAAGACTACCTTGAAAAACTTTCAAACAAAGAGATCTACAGAGCCTTCATGGGTCAGCAAGGTCAGTTGGCAAAGAAGAAAAAGGCTGAAGAAGAAGAAAAAGCCAAACAACAGTCCAAAAAGACCATTGCCTTCAATAAAAGGACCCATGAAGAAAGGAAGGTCATGATTGACTTCCTTAAGGCCAGAGGAGATAGTGGAAAGAGGCTAAGTCCTATGTCCTTCATGAACCTACAAGCCCTGTATACAACAGTGAAAAAGGAAGAGGAAGAAAGACTGGAAAAGAGACCAGTCAAGAAACAAAGAACCTCTGCACCAGAAACTACTTCCTCTCTCCAAACACCATCTACAAACATCCCCAAGCCTTCCACTCCTCCACCTAAAAAGTCCAAGTCATCCCACCCAGCTCCCACTCATCAACAGCCTCCCTTGAAGATACCCAAACCCACTCCTAAACCAGAAGACTCAAGAAATATAGTTAACTGGTTCTACAATTCACAAGATCAAGTGTTTGAGATCTTCAGGGGGAGAACTGAGAGAAGAAGATCCACTTACAGGTCTGTTGATGAGGTTCTGCAATTACCTAATTCCGATCTTCAAAGAATTTTAGAGCTGGGTGAAGCTCATAAGCCTACAAATGAGAGTGGGAAACATCTTATGCTAGCTATCAGACACTACTTCAATCCTAGCAAAGATGTGGTCATGAATATCAAACCACTCAAGTCTCACTCTCCATTTGTATCTTGGTCCTATAATGCTGATTTGGATGAATTCACTTTGATTGATGTAAAGAAGCAGCAGATGAGATGTTCAAGCAAAGCTATCTACAAAATGCCACACAAAGACATCAAGACTCTGTCTGAACTTCCACTGAACAATCCCAGCAAGGATCCAAGAGGCTATGAGGTTGAAAGGATAGTCAGCCACATGCAAAAGCTTCAGCAGCAAAGTGATTAGAAGAATTTTGGTTGCATCAGTCTAGGGGGAGTTTGTAGAACCAAAGACTGATTGCTACCAAATTATTCTAAGTACAAATGCTGCTGATAGGCTTATCAGCAGCATTCAACACTTGTTGCTGCTGATAGGCATATCAGCAGCACTCAACACTTGTTGCTGCTGATAGGCATATCAGCAGCACTCAACACTTGTTGCTGCTGATAGGCTTATCAGCAGCATTCAACACTTGTTGCTGCTGATAGTCTTATCAGCAGCATTCAACTCATCTCTGCTGCTGATAGCTTTATTCACTGAAGACCAAACATTGCAGCTGACTACCCATGTGAAGCGCCTCTGACACCTTTCTGCAAAAGCAACTGCCACACTCCAAGCAGAAGGAACCTCAGTGGTGCAACCAATAAAGGACAATAACGCGCGTCTCCAAGCATGCAAACAATGATGCCTAAGAAGACGTTTCAGCAAAGTTATCTAGATTAACCTTTGCGTGTAATTTAGATTAATAAACAAGATCAACGTCTTGTGTTAGATCTGATCCTTAGAATCAAGGGTCTGTCTTGATTCTAAGTTACTATAAATACTGTGTAAACACTTCATTGTAAGTGTGCTTGCTGTGCCTGTAGTGCTTGTCATACTTATTCATTGAGTTTCTCACTTGTAATCTTTGCATTCACAAAAGCTTAATACAACAGTGTTTATCAGTATTCTTTGTGTTTACTTGATTATAAATTGTGTAGTTGATTTTGTTTCCGCCAACCTCAACTAAGAACAGAACCATCTTGTATTCTCACGATCCTACACCTGTTATTTACTATTCTATTATTTACTTTTCTGTTACACACTTCACGCACATTTTTCATTTTCTGTTATTTACTTTACCATCATTTAATTTCCTGGCATTTACTTTTCTGCTTCACAAGCACACAAAACCCACTCACTAATTAAACCAGCTAAACAATAAAAAAGTTAAGTTTTGGAACTTGACCGTGTCCATTGGTTCGATACTTTATTCTTACCTAAACTATATTACGATGCGATAGGTACACTTGCTTATTGTGTTTGTTTTAAGTTTGAGTATTTATCATTTTATAAATTTAAAACTTAATCTCGTGAAAACCCTTTTTAACAAATAATAAAATATTTATATTTTATCAACTACTTAAACACTAAAGCTTTAGTTGGCTTCTTCACAGGTCCGTGCATCAACCTCTCATCATTCTAAGCCTGCCAATGTTAATGTTAGTGATGATGATGCAGATGGCCTAAGCTTTTTGGTCGGTGTGATTGGTTTCGACACTTTTTGGTAAAGAGGGTATTAGTGATGGCTCTAATGATGGTAATGGATATGATGACGGGGCCCCTTGGCTTGTTGTTGAGGAACAAGATTTTGTTTACGTTCCTAATTGGTCTCTGTACAACAAAGACTCTGTGAGAAAAGCTTCCACCTATCAGGTGATGGCTTATCTATTTGCCACTCCTGCTGACAGGGATTCCCTTTGCGGTTTATCTAATTCGGATAATGTGAAACGGATGTTGGTGAATGTTGTTAGGATCCTTACATCAATTCTGGAGCGTGTAGACAAGCTAGTTTCTCATTCTGAGCATGCAGAGAAGACGATTGCCAAGCATGACAAAATCAAGTTGAAGCTGAATGAGTCGAGGAAAGAGGTGGAGGTTCTTGTGTCTAGGGAAAAGGATCTGATGGCAAAACTTGAGGTTGCCCAGCATTAGTGTGAAGCTGATAAGGAAGGGTTAAGTGTTTTGAAGCTAAGCTTGGATAGGGAGAAAGAGAAACTGGCTAAGGAGCGTAATCTGCTGGATTCAGAAACTAGGAATTTGACGGCGGAAAGAGTTGTGGCGGAACAATCTATTTCTGAAAGGAGGCAACGTGCTGAGGTGCTTGCTGCAGAAAAGAGGTGGCTCATTGAGTATGGCTTCTAGCAGGTTGTGACCTACCTTCTCTATAGTCTTGAATTAAATGGTCCCCTTGGTGAGGTTTACAACAAGCTCATTACAATACGGCCTCCATGTTGGGTTAGTCTTTGGATACCATAATCACAAAGCTCAAAAGCCTATTGAGCATTCTGCCAGTTACCGTCCTACTGTTGAACATGAGTGTGTTGAAGCTGTGTAACATGGAGCAGTTGACGTAACCTTATATTCATGAAACTTCAAAGTGTGACTACAATCCACTTTCTGTGTTGCGGGGTATCGAACCTCAGGGTCTTAACAAAGCAACTGCTGAAAGGTTCTTAAGTCATTGTCCTCGCACAAGTGTTTGTTGGAAAGAGACGGTAATGGAGGTGTTGGTACTTCTGCTTCAATCAGCATGAAGGAAGTAGGGAAACACAAGAAGGCTAAGATGAAGTTGCAACTCCTCAAGCTCCCTTGATGTTGCCCCAATTGGTGAAGGGGTTCCTACTATGAATGAAGCTCTTGATGAAGTCATGTCGGACCTGGAGAATCAGGATGCTACGCAAGGTTAATTCCAAGTTATATATGCATTGGTTTGTAAAACTATGGTACTTGTGTTTGTTGTTGCTGGTTTGAACAATTTGTCTTTTGGTGGCGACCATGTATGGTGCCACTTTTGATGGTCATGTGCGTTGATGGGCTAAACAATCTATTTGCTTTGGAACCTTTGATTTCGAATGTTTGAAATGTTAGCCGTTTATTTTTAATGCCGATGTCGTTTTCATTATGTGTATGTTTGCATCTCATGTTCCTAGTTTTGTCGTAGCATGGTCCTGCATGCACCATACTTAACAAAATCAATGGATTAGTATACATTTATCCTATGTTTTTACCCTTACTTTTTGAAAGTATCATGGGTTATGTCATAAGCATATATTAATGTTACTTATGGATCATTTATGATGGGTGCTCACCCTCGTTCATGAGAAAAATATATTTAGACGCCATGGAGTTGTATTGTATTAGGATCTCACCTTGTATACGAGTAGGTCAAGGCTGGATCCCATTGAGTGTTTGGGCTTAAGAGCTCATCCCTTTTTCATGAGGAGGTATGGGTGCTGAACCTTATAGGTTAGTAAAGGAGCTCACCCCCAATAGGACAATTTTGTTAAGTAAATTCAAAAGAAGTTCTCTTGTTTCATTTAATCATGACCATTAATACATTAGGATGACAACAATCGATTCCTTGTTTACATTTCGCTTTCTTACACAAAGAAGCATCATAGATGCTTGGCGTTCCAATGCCTTGGGAGCCTTTTCCTTCCATGTCTGTTAGCTTGTATGAACCTCCCATATGTGTTTCATCAATGTAGTAGGGTCCCTCCCATTTTGGCATGAACTTCCATGTACTTTACTGCCTGATGGGTTCGTTGTTTCTTGTAAGGCCCCAAACCCGGTAGGCCCCACGTGTTGGATTTACACAATAAGAAACAGTGCTTAAACTTCAAAGTTAATAAGCAGCAGAATAAACTTCATTACATTGTCTTAAAATCACAACCAATTAAAACATTCCTTCAATACGTTCAACATTCAACAACATTCAAAATGGGATGCCAGATCTCTCGTGTCGGGTAACTCTTCGGGATATCCAAGCAGCATCCACTCATCAGCCATCTTATCCTTAACATGACATGCATACTAAAAGTCAGCTAACACTTGTGAGTTCAAGTATTTCGTTCGTTTTAGGAAATGGTTTATCATTCGTTCGTTCATTCATTCATTAAGGCTTACTCAGTCATTTGTAAGAAAATAGGACTTATCATTCGCATTCAATATTCAACATTTATTTTAAGTCATATATATATTATCTAAATATGTATTGTCATTCATGTCGTCCGGTTCATTTCGTTTCCAGTTCTTTCATCGTGCATGAGACCCGTGAGTCACCAAGGTAGTTCCATTGCCCTCATATGTCATTAAGGTATCACCATCGCCCTTAGGACTCATCGGTCCTTAAGGTCTTAGCATTCACCATTCACGGGTCACGTTAACCCCAAGTGACCGTCGTGACTACCATCACCAATTGTACAACCGTAATACCCTTTGATAGGCCACATAGGCGCTATCCCTGTTTTACTGATGGCCCAAATGTGCCATAAGGCTTGGAAGTACTTCCCACACTTCTTTCGTCAATTTCTTTCCATTAAACATATTAGATATGTATAGACTTCCTTAAGAACATTTGCCCGTTTCTTTTCGTAAAACATTTCGTCTATTCACAAAACCCTTACTTTTCATTTAAAACCGTTTCTTTGTAAGCATTCCGTTTCATAAACATTCTTTTCAAAAACCATTCATTACTTAAACATTCTTGTTTCAAACATCTTTCATTTCGTAAATCGTTCATTCATAAACATTTGTTAAGTATGCACATCATCCTAGAAACAAGTAAATAGGGATTCTTGACTCACCTGATCATTTGTAATTAAACCTGAGTCGAACGTCTAGTTGGTGCTAACGTGCTAATCGATCTGCATATAAGTCAACACGCGAATTCTATCAATTAACCTAGTGTCACCAGGCTGTGTCGCCGGGACATGATCAGTGTCATCATGCTTAGTGTCGCCAGCATCTAATCAGTGTTGCCAGGCTAGTGTCGTCAGGCACACTCACAACGTTGCCAGAACTTGCGTTCTGGACTTAGTGTTGTGGAACTCAATTGTCACCCGTTATAGTGTCACCAAGTGTCCTTGGCGACGCTCTTAGTTTCGCCAAGGAATGACTAGTGTCCCAATCATTGGAAATCTTGGGCACTATGCCACTTCCCCACTTTATTCCCCGATTAGTGTCGCCACTTGAAGATGGCGACACTGGGCAGTGTCGCCCGATGAACACGATCTCATACAGGCCCGTTTTCAACCCAAGTTTGTAACGTTTTACGTCCAAAACATTCGTTTAACTTCCATAAGCCCAAATCTGGGCTTTATACCCCATATTACAGGTAAAAATCCTTACTTTGACATTAAAACCTTAGTTTTACTTCAAAACCCATTTAGACTAAAAATAAGAGGTTTTAGGTTCGATTCTTACCTCAAATCGGAAGTTTCTACGTGTAATCTTCTTCACCAACACCGGAGAAGAAACTTGGAGTAGATGTTCAAGCTTTTTGGTGGATTTCTTGCCTTTCTCTCTCTAGGAAGCTCTCTCTCTATGAATTTGGAGTAATGAAGATGATGGTGGCTAGTTGGTTGGCTTTTAAACCCTTTTTCCATGCCCATAATGGGCCTAAGCCCATTCCTATTTTCTTTTCCCCTTTCTTTCTTTCCTTTGGCCCATCCGTTAGCCCGGATGATTAGTGTCGGGTTTTTCGAATGTTACATTTCTGAATACCAAATCAACAGGTTTGAAGGTTTCATGCCTGACTTTCGAGTTGTAGTAAGCCTCAATTTTTTTCTTGTATCTCGCTTCTCTGATCAAACGTGATTTCTCACTTCTTCCAGAAGATCAAGGTTTAGTAGTACTTCTGAGTCATTGCCTTTTAGTTAAAGGTGCTGCTTCGATGGGTCGTCATTTCGATTTCGGCTGGTATAACAGTTCGGATCCAAAAACGAGACTGTATGGAGTCAGACCGTGGCTTGTCTTCTCAGTTGTTGTAATTTCACATAAAACATTGGGCAACTCTTCCAACCATTCTTTGCCATACCGCCCAAGCCTGACTTTGTCTCCGTCTTCAGTGCTTCGGTTCATTCGTTCCACTTGGCTGTTAGACTGGGGATAAGCAACTGAACTAAAGATCTGCATGATGTGGAGCTTCGTGCACTATGCATTGAATGGCTTTTCGGCAAACTGCTTGCCATTTTCTATAACGAGTTGTCGTGGAAGGCAAAATCGGCAAATGATATTCTCCTGAATGAAATCAATCACCTCCTTTCATGTGATCTTGGCCAAAGGTTTTACTTCGAGCCATTTGGTGAAATAATTTACATATACTAGCAAAAACTTGACCCTCCCTTTACTTTCTGTGAAGGGGCCCATAAGCGTCCTCACCAAACATGGAGAGAACTTAGGAACAGAAGGAGATGTAGTACAAATTTTGAAATGTTCTAAGTAGCACAGCTCCACGGTGGGTGCCAACTTGTTGCTACAACAAATAAACGTCATGTGAGGGTATGGACACTCCTTGGTATGGCCAGCTGGATCGTTCATGCTAAGACAAAAGAACCGTTAAACTCACCGCATGAGGGGACCACCTACGATCAACCTCCTACGTGAGAATAAGTTAACTATTCTTTTGGATATGATAATGAAGTAAAGGATTGAGAGTGTTGAGTAAAATGAGTGGGACTAGTGTATGTATACCTTGAGTGCCAAAGGCACTCTTTATATAGGAGGAGTTTCCCGCCCAGAGGATTCTGGTCGTTAGCTCCTATGTTTCTTGGGGTAACCATCTCTCCTTCCTTCCGATATACAGAAATGGTCTTTACCTCTTTAGTGTAAGGAGTTCAGGTCCACTATAGGGACAAATCTCTTGTATCTAAACCTGTTGAGTTAAGGGAGATGCTCTGCAGGTCGTTGTCGAAAGATGCTCTCCAGCCATGCCTTCATCCGACTACAGAAGCTGAGCGTGCTTATTTGCTTCGTGCGCTCAGCTGCTTCGTGCTATTGACCAAGTCAACTCATGTACCCACGTCATCACCTTCAGTTCTCAAAATTTATTTAACTAACAAAACGAATAGCGTAGATTAACTTTAATACATTCCCTCTTCTCTCATTTTGCAACGTCGGTGGCAAATGCCACCGACTCATTTGACCCTCCAACTTTACTATAATTACTATCTAAACCCTCAACTTTCTAAAATTTTTATTTAACCCTTATACTATATATAATATATGCTTTTCACCCCATTAATTTTTTTACTAAATTTTATTTTCTCCAATAACTTTCGTTCGTTAACTTTTTTTTAAATCGTTAAATATATTTTTTAGGTATCGTTGGTTATATCAACTGGAGATAACATGCTGGTACCTATAAGAATGAGATCGACACCGACTGAAGAACATTGGTACTGTTGTATAATTGTCTTTGTTACTAAATGTTTTAACCAGTTTGTTGTTTCAATGTTAAGTCATTTTACGTCACAACGTTAATTTTATATGTTTCCTTTTGTGATTAATCGCGTTAATATGACGTCTGGTTTAATAATAGCCCTCCAGTTTTCTCCATTTTCATATACTACCATTCAACTTTCTCAAATTTCTAAACTCTCAAGTTTACCCTCAAATTTAGTTTATTTTTTTTCTTTATATTCTTCTTTAATAAATTTTTCGTTTCAATGTTAACTTCTATTCGCGCCGCAATTTATCTATTTTTCGATCTCCAGAACCGAGTCGTGACAACTTCTTACGTTTCTTTTATTTACTTAGCACGTTATTGTCTTCGCCGCCACGTGTAACGAGGTTCGTAAACCGTCGCATCGCAGGGGCTTTAATTATGTACTTAAACACGTTAATGTAACCGTACAGCCCCGCCACAACGCGCGGGTTCATATTTTCTAGTCTAATTCAAAAAGTAACATGGTTTATAATATTTTGAAGTTGTTTTAACTTTTTAAACAAGCTTAATCGGGAAATCGTTTATGTTTTTACTATTATACGTATATTTAAACCTTAAAATAAATATTATTATTGGAAATTGATGACCCAAGAAACGAATTCCTAAATATCCAAAGGGTGAAATATGAGGACACTTGTAAAATAGCTTAGGGCCCGCCATCAGCCATGATGTAATGTTTGTAAAGTTGAAAACGGCATATGTCATCCCAAAACATTAAATTAATGAACTTCTACAGGTTGAGATCAGATCTAAAAAGATGACACATCATCTATTAGATTTTACTTGTTTTTAAAACGACATGTCGGTTAAGATGTCGCTAACCCCACCTAGTCCAGAGTTCAAGTCCTGTCACATAGGGTGTTGCAGAAATTATGAATTGCACATTGTGAGGATTTAACCTCGGACCTTCACAGGAGGAAAGCCTTATGACAAAACCCAGTTACCACCATACCAAAGACTTGATGGCACGTCATCCATTAGTTACCGGTGAACACATTATACGGTCGTCATATAATGCTTATTTTTTTTAAAGGCACATATAATCGATGCTGGACCTATGAATTTCTTTTATGGGTTGGATATTTTTTTGGGTCGATTCTAATAGTTAAATATGAAGGGTTTAAGGGGTATATTCACATAAGTTCAAGGGGTTAACTTGGAAATTGAAGGTTTTAAGTTATTGTTGGTGTCAAAAGCTTGGAGGTTGGATAAGAAGACGTGATGGCAAGTTTAAGTATTAGATAAGTTTGAGTCTTTGTTTTGTTTAAGTTAATTAAATAAGTTTGTTAGAGATAATTATTTAAAGTGTTTGAGTATTAGTAGGACTAGGTTTGGTCAAAGTTGGTGTACTATTTAAAGGGTCATGCATGTTTAGAATTAAAAATAACAATTCAATTCAGCAAGTTTATGATTACTGTTTTGCTTCCATCTAGTTCGTAGTTGTCATTGAAGCCGTAATCTTTTTCTTCTTTTCTTGGGGTTACGGTTTGGGTATCACCTTGGGGGTTGGGTTCGTTTAAATGTAAAAGCAAGACCAACAATTGATATCAGAGCGTTATGCACTTGGTACTGTGAGAGAAGTAAAGAGAAGGATAGCAAGCATCGTTTTTGGTTGTTATGAGTTGCTAGCCGAGTTTGAAGGAAGAAGGAGCAAAGACTGTTCTTGCTAAGAAGGAGAACAAGGACATGTTTTTTAAGAAGGATTGAAGGAAGCAAGTAAGAAGGAACAAGGAAATTTTTCCTTGTTAAGTAGGCAATCAAGAACCCGTTTTCTTGGTTGAATGAAGGAGTGGGAAAAACAAGAACTTTTCTTGTTTAGTAGGTAATCAAGAACCTTGGTTTTTTATTGAAAGAAGGAGAAGGAAGAACAAGATTTATCTTGTTAAGAATGCTATCAAGGACTCTTGTTCTTGGTGTTTTGAAGGAGTAGGAGAAAGAAGGAAGTAGGAAGAAGGAAAAGAAGGAATGGGGGATCCAAACCAAGCATTGGTTCAGGTACGTGAACAGGGGAACGTGGCACTTTAGTGTCCAAAATTGACCAAAACAAACTATACCACCTGGTCGATTTTGATGGAGCAGATCTTAAGGGCCTATGGTCTTTGGGAAGTGGTGGTTGTAGTAGTAGGAACAGAAGTAGGAGAAAAGAAGGTGGCTACTACTAAGGCAATGATCTTTTAAACGTTGCCTGAAGATATTCTAATGCAAGTTGCTCAGTATCAAAGTGCAAAAGAGGTGTGGGATGCAATCAAAATCCTACATCTAGGAGCAGAGATGGTTCAGAAGGCTATGTTGCAAACTTTGAGGGCTGAATTGGAAGCTATGAAGATGAAGGAAAACGAGACTGTGGATATGTTTGCGGGAAAGTTAAGTGGGGTAAGGGCCAAGTTTAGATCTCTTGGTTCTGTTTTGAAGGATCGGGTGATAGTGAGGAAACTGTTGAACTCAGCACCAAAGAAGTTCTTACCATTCATAGCTTCTGTCGAACAATACTCTGATATAGACAAGATGTTGTTTGAAGATGCAGTTGGAAGGATGAAGGCGTTTGAGGAAAGATTGAAAGGATTTGGTGAGCATGAAGAAAACGACCAAAGTAAGTTACTTTTAGCAAGTACAAGCAGTCAGAAAGTTGAAGACCAAGAAGGATGGTCTATTGGCAAGAGTAGGAATGATCAAGGAGGTCATGGATCTGGTAGAGGCCGTGGAAGGGGTCGTGGAGGTAGAGATAGAAGCTCGATTAGGTGTTACGAGTGTGGTGAGTTTGGACACTTCCAGTATGAGTGCACCAAGTGGAAAGACAAAGGAAAAGATAAGGAGGAAGTACCCAATCTTACTCAAATTGGTGATCGGTTGCCCTTGATGTGAAGGGGGATTGTGAATATAACCATTAAGGGGGTGAATGAAGGGTTTAAGAGGTATATTCACATAAGTTCAAGGGGTTAACTTGGAAATTGAAGGTTTTAAGTTATTGTTGGTGTTAAAAGCTTGGAGGTTGGATAAGAAGACGTGGATGGCAAGTTTAAGTATTAGATAAGTTTGAGTCTTTGTTTTGTTTAAGTTAATTAAATAAGTTTGTTAGAGATAATTATTTAAAGTGTTTGAGTATTAGTAGGACTAGGTTTGGTCAAAGTTGGTGTACTATTTAAAGAGTCATGCATGTTTATAATTAAAAATAACAATTCAATTCAGCAAGTTTACGATTACTGTTTTGCTTCCATCTAGTTCGTAATTGTCATTGAAGCCGTAACCTTTTTCTTCTTTTCTTGGGGTTGTTGGGTTCGTTTAAATGTAAAAGCAAGACCAACAAAATATTGATAGTTTTTCGGTCTGGATCAGGTCGGGTCACATAATAAACGATAAAACCAAATAAAATCATAAATGAATAATAATAATACGATGTCTTCATTAGAATTGCATAATCAAAATACAATATCGCTATAATTGTTCTCTACGAGTTTTCATTTTTTGAAACCGAACCATTTCATTATCTATAAAACTTTTCTGAGAAACTATTTTAAATGTTTAATAGTTATTAGGTTTAAAAGTTTTTTTGAGTTAGGACGCAAGTTTTTTTTTCAAATAGTTTATTAGGTTTAAAAGTTTAAAATGAATATTAGTTTGAGTTTGTTTTTTATTTGTTTACATTGTTTATTGGGCTTAATTTATTTTAAATGGTTAGTTGGTAATTGGGTTAAAGACTTCAAGGTTTCGTTTCGTTATCTAAAAGAATTAATGGGCTATGGACTTATAAGCCAATTGTATTATTTATAAGATCTAAAATTTTTAAATTATTTTTAATTGTGGGTTGATGTCAAAAATTTATGGGTGTCGGTCTCAAAATTTTATGTGGGTCGGTTAGAAAAATACCACATATATAATAATAAGTTTTTTTTTCATGGGTGTCGGCTAACCCACATTTTACAAGGTAGGTCCGCCACTGCATATAATGTTTATTGATCTGCTAATTAATATATGCTAAATTTGTTGGGTATCTCGGGTCTAAAGTGAAAGTAGAGAACAAATACATTCAGTAACCAAATACAATACATTAAATATATAACTAATACAAATTACACACTTGTCACTCTCCTATTTATTCTCATCATTTTTTTCTGTCTCTCTCTGCTATTAATTATACAAATTTTTTCTTTAATTGTTTTTTTTGTAATTTTTTGTTTCCCATCTCTCTCTTTCCTATTAAATAATAATGATTTTCTATAATTATTTTTATAAATCTTTTTTTCATTTCAAAAAAATAGGTTTTTTCATAAAACATTTTTAGAAATTAAACATTTCTTTCATTCTTTTTATAAAACATGTTTAAAAAATAACTATATAACGTTTCTAAATTTTGAATAAAAAACTATGTAATATATCATAAATATGTAATATGTAAATTTGTATTACTAAGTGTATAACATTGTATTTATTCAAACCGTGTAATACACAGGGTTTCTAACCTAGTTCTTTCATATAAAATAGGAGGAAAACGATATTAATTTCTAATTTAATATTATTTTTTTGTAATCTTGAAGCTCCCTACACGGTCCATAGATACCAGGAATCCGTCGAGTCTAAACTAAAGACCATGAGAAACCTAACAGGTGAAGGACAATTTTTTATTTAGGTGTGAAATGATTTTTGAAAATAGTTAAAATATTAAGTACAATTCATAGGAAGGGAGAGTCTAGTGGTAAAAGGAGAGTACTTTAACCAAAAGTTTGTAACTTGTCACTATGGACTATAATCAGTGACGAATTTAGGATTTTTTTTCAGGAGATTCACTGTTTTTAGATGCTCTAATTTCATATGGACAGACATAATTTTTTTGATTCGGTTCGGGTCGGGTTCGATTCAAAGTTGTTCAAAACCGAACTGGGGCGTTGAACCGGCTAACTTATATTTTTTATGTTTGTTTAAAAAGCGTGAAATATTAAATCTGTATATTTAATTTAATTTAATAATATATTAAAAGCAGTGATAAACATTAATTAAATTGTCCCTTAATACAACGATAATACTATAAAAAATAAATCAAAATGTTCTCTTACATTAATGAATAAAAAACTAAAAAATAATAATTTAATAAATAAAGTCTGTAACATCACATGGTGTTATCAAAAGCCTATGCAGTCTATGACCTAAGATAACCAATAGTCAATACCTACTAAATCATATTTTTATATAACAAGTCTTTCTTCTTCGTTTGTCACCCTTAAAGAATAACCAGAAGAAGACCGTCGCGTCTCCGCCATGTCTCCTCCCTATCTTCAGTTTTCAACTTTTTTTTAAGGGGTTTACTCTATATTTTTCAAGGGGTTCACTTCAGATTTTCTATATAGCTTTCTACTACAACTTCGAAACTCGGGGGTTCCGGTGAACCCCTCGGGCCTATATAAATCCGCCACTGACTATAATAACTATAGTTGGATTCTTACTAATTTTTAAAAGTAAAAGTTTAGTTTTTTATAAATATATATGGGTCTCAATTAAAGTTTATTTTATATAAGTTTTGGGACATAAATATAGTTTAAATGTGTAAAATATTCTCTAAATTTTATAAAACTAAACTGTGAAATTTTTATAAAAGTAAATTTGCATCCTTTTAAAGAAAAATATTCTCATATTAAATAAATCTGATATCTTAAGTTACATTTCTTAATAATTATCCTTAATAACAATATTATCAACTTTTCCTAAACACAAAAAGGTAACTAGTTGTAATATTTAATTATATTATGAATTTATGAGAAACTTTTAACCGGTTTGATTCATCTTTTATTATTTACTTAAACGAGTTTTCTGGACTCGCTAACCGGCCTGTGATACCCACGCTCAAGAATATCACAGGGGGCAATCGGCTCACGGTTCTCAACCAAGTTCAAGGTGTGGGGTTCGAACTGCTATCTCTGTCTCACAATCGCTTTTTTGCTCAGACCACTGACATTGCATTCTCTGCTTATCGACGTGGGCTGGTCACTCCTAAAGTAGATCCTGTGGGGATTGAACCTGGGTCTCCTTTGGAGAGCCCAGGCCTCCTTACCACTAGGCCGCTTTGGAAGTGGTTTTTTTATTGTTTACTTAGATTTACTTGTTTATCTCATCTTTTTATCTCGATATTTATATGTTACCAATTTGATAATTAGCAATAATAAATCCAAATTGGTCATTGTTTTTTTTAGGGGACTACTAATCACACACGGAGAATGCTAATCGGACTTGGCCATATACGCATCGTATAGGGCAATACGATGCGTATAGCCCTTCACAATTTCTCATGCCCGACATTCTCTTACAACCTGGTCATTCAAACATCGTATACGCATCGTATAGGGTACAATGTACCTTCTGCCACTAGTCACATCACCTCGTACCCTATACACATCGTATTGGGCTATACGATGCGTATAGGGCCCAAATTTTGTGTATTTAACCATGCAGAATTCTCATTCGAACCGAACGTATGCTTTCAAAATTCAAAAATTGTAAACATGTCTTGGTGGTGAGATGGTAACTACGGTTTTCAGGTATATTCTAACGAGTCGGTGGAAAACAATCCGCAAAGTTTTGGCGTTCAAGAGGTGAACCAGGAGGAGGTCTCGTCCAACGTTTATTCTCATCAACGGGTAAGGCTTCCAGATTTGAACGAGCCACTAAGCAATCCCGAGTTCGTATACGATGAACCGTCTTACCTTACACAACCCACGAACGAATACGTATACGATGAAGTCTCTTACCCGACACAACAAACCGATGACTCCGAAGACGAAGAACAAAATAATCAAAATATGTCTTATAAAACTAACTAGAATTTTCAGTCTCGTGAACAGTTGGTTGATTGGGCTATCCGGAGAGGACGTGACAATGGTTATGTCATTATCACCCGACGATCGAGGAGAAAAGGCGACGATCCGACGGAACCGTTTATCAAGGTATGGCTTGTGTGTGACCGTCACGACGAACGTGCGTCTACTGCCACGGTTAGACGTGCCGGTAGCAAGAAAATTGATTGTCCCTTTAAATTGGAAGGAGAGTACCAAGAAAATACTGGTGATTGGAAATTAACGGTGAAGGATGACAGTCATAACCACGATCCTAGTCAACATCTTGAGGCGCACTCGTTTGCAAGGAGACTGTCTCAGTCGGAACAACTTTTGGTGGGGAAGTTGTATTCGCAAAACATGTTGCCACGAAACATTCTAGCAACTATAAAGGAACAAAACCCAGAGAGTAGTTGCATTAAAAAAGACATTTATAATGCAATACAAAAGATAAAAAAACGAAACGAGAGTCGGTGAAACTCCAATACATATTCTGGAAAACCTGCTTTCTTCAAAAAATACATCTACTATACTCGAGAAGATCCTGCCACAAATAGTGTGGAGGAGATATTCTTTGTTCATCCTAAATCGTACGAGATGTGACGTGCATTCCCGCACGTGTTGATGATCGACGCGACATACAAAACAAACATGTACAAACTTCCATTTGTCCAAGTGGTCGGTGTGACCTCCACACACCAGTCGTTTTGCGTCGCTCATGCATTTATATCAAAAGAACGGGAGGAAAACTTCGTCTGGGTGTTACTTCAAATAAAAGCAATGTTGCAAAAGTGTATGGATCCGCGTGTGATAGTAACAGACAGGGACAAAGCTCTTATGAACGCGTGTGATAAAATATTTCCGAGCTGTTCCAAGAACCTATGTCAGTGGCACATACACGAGAATATCGCAAAACATTGCAGGGCATCATTTACAGACGAAGACTGGAAAATTTTCAAGTATTCATGGTCGGTATTATGTGAGTCTCCCACGCCAGATATATACCAGTACAACTTCAACCGACTTTACGAACGTCTGTACGCAGCCAAACGAGGAAGTAAGTTTTAAATATTAAATATTTAATATTTTCAGTATCTAAATATTTATTCAATATTAAATATTTTTCCAGGAGTTATTGATTATGTGACTAAAAATTGGCTGGACCCGTATAAAGAAAAGTTTGTATCCGCGTGGTCCAACAAAAACCTCAATTTTGGTCAACATACAACGAACCGAGTCGAGAGCCAGCATTCGCTCTTAAAGAGCTATCTTAGAAACGCTAACAGCTCGCTAGATAGACTTGTTGGGTTTGTTGATGAAATTGTATCAGATCAGTATTATCACTTACAGTTTGGGTTTGGAACAAGCATCATAAGGAAAATGGACAGTCACATAGCTATTCAATTGTTTGATATCCTGCACGGTAAAGTTTCACATAAAGCTCTAGATTTGATAGAAAACGAGTGGTACAAGTTATCAAATATACGGAAACAAAATGCAACGTGTGGGTGCCAACTTTTCAGTAGTTGTGGGTTGCCGTGTGCTTTTCGTCTAGCAAATATCGAAGCTACAGGTAAACTGTTCTGACTATTTAATTATTATTATTATAAATTAATTCAATTAAAAAAAATATAATAAAAACAATATATTAATATTATTATTATTATTATTATTATTATTTATTTAAAATAAATACAATATATTATTATTATTATTTATTATTATTTAAAAAAAAATATTATTATTATTTATTATTTAAAATTTAAACAATATATTATTATTATTATTATACAGGTGGCATAATCCCTCTAGATGCAGTGAACGTCTTCTGGAGGAAACTTGATTTAAAACCGTCGTTTGTCGATGATGAAAATGTAGACGTGGATAAGGTACTGGGTCAAGTGAGAAACAAAATTATGTCACAACCCGATCAGGTCAAAAGAAGTATGCTGTCGAGAATTTCAGGGGTTGTCTTTCCGAGCAAAAGTAACAAGAAAGCGCCTATGGTACAAGAAGATACTCGCGGTCGTCCAACTTTGAAAAAGCAACAACAAAGGAAACAGGATGTCGCGAGATACAACTCATTCACAGGATCCCAACAAAGCAAATGTGACCCTGCGAGACACAGCTCGTATATTGCGTCACAAGACTCTATACAAGCGAGTTCGGTCTTTCAACACAGTCGTTCAACTAAGGGTAAAGGAAAGCAACCGCAAGATGATAACGCCCATCTTGGGTTTCCATTGATTACGGGGAATGATGCGGTTAACAATATAAAATGTTTTAAGGATTCGATACCCTCTTTATTTTATCCGTACATTTCACATATACAGGATGTAAAACCCGACGGTAACTGTGGTTTTCGATCGGTAGCTTTGGGCTTAGGGTTAAATGAAAACCGGTGGCTCTTTGTCCGACAACAACTTCTACATGAGATGGACAATAAAGAGGAATGGTGGAGAACTGTTTTTGACAGAGTCGCCTTTCAAGAGTATGATAAGCTACGTCACACAATAGATTGGCAGGATGTGAAAGCCGCACCAGTTAGTCGTTGGATGTCGATGCCATACACAGGACTCCTAATTGCTCAAAGATTTGGGGTGATTGTTCATCTTTTAAGCATCAACGGTAATAAAACATTTTTTCCATTGTGGTTTGGTCCTAACGTTCACGCTCAACATCAAGTCTTATCGTCAGTTCACGTCAAAAATGCTCATTTCATCCACGTCAAGTTAGACGGAGAATTTTCGATTCCTACGTCGAATGCACTTTGAAATTTGCACCGAAATGATAATGCAGTAAAATGGGAAAATATATATAATGATCGTATAGAACGATTTAAGAAAATAATGGCCACTAATAGATCTAGTTTTCCACAATATTTCACGAATCTCGGATGATATTTGTTTAAAATTGTATTGTAATTCTTTTTAAATTAATTTTATTGTCATTTTAAATATTTTTATTTAATTATAACTAATTATAATGTTAATTAAATATAATAATTAATTTTAATTCAAATGTTTCAAAATTCAATTTTTTTTTCAAAATTCAAATTTCTATACGCCACGTATAGATCAATACGTGGCGTATCTTCCCTAACCTTTGGTATTCTATACGCCACGTATTGCCCTATACGTGGCGTATATACATTTGATTTATCTGGTTTTGGCCCCGTATTGTACCAAACGAACCAAAAAAACAAACACAAAACCATACGCGACCCGCTTATAAAACGCTCGTTGATTTGGATTGTGCCATCAAAAAAACTTTGAAAAGGTACGTGTCTTAACCCACGATCATTAATGTTAGGTTTTTATTGAATATTAGCAGCTAAAACTGGGTAGATTAGCGATTTTTAGGTTTGAAATTAAGAACTATACGCCACGTACAGGACCATACGTGGCGTATAGTTCTTCTGGATTGATCTAAGGAAGAAGATGAAGCCATACGCCACGTATAAGCCTATACGCTGCGTATGGCTCAGTTTACCCGGTCACATGCCTGCGTATGGCCTAGTTTGGTCGCGTATGGCTTGGTTTACCCGGCAACTCTCCCGCGTATGGCCTATTTGGCCTGCGTATGGCTTTGTTTACCCGGCAACCGTCTATACGCCACGTATAAGCTTATACGTGGCGTATAGGTTTTTAATTTAAAAAAAAAATTAATTATATAAATTAATTCAATTAAAGAAAATATAATAAAAACAATATATTAATATTATTATTATTATTATTATTATTTATTATTTAAAATAAATACAATATATTATTATTATTATTTATTATTATTTATTATTATTTAAAAAAAATATTATTATTATTTATTATTTAAAATTTAAACAATATATTATTATTATTATTATTTATTATTTAAATTAAAATATTAAAAACAATTAATTATTATCAGATATGGCGGATTATGATGATGATATTCAGATGGATCTGCTAGACGATTTTGCGCACTATCCTTTTCTAGATTTTCTGCCCGATACAGAGGCTTATTCCCGGTGCCAAAAGCTCCGGGAGGTGCAGATGGGTCCTGGTACGGCGGTGGATTGGGCCCTCCTCGAGGAGGTGCATGAGGCCGAGCGAGCTAGGGCCATCATCGGTGAGGACACGCCATGGTCACGTCTTTTTGACCTTTCTTTTGAGGAGACATACCGAGAGCTTGTCGTCGAGTTTCTTTCGACGTTCATCTATTCAGAGACTGGGCTGCAGCCTCTACCCGGGGAGGCGCCGGATATTGAGGATCCGGATCGTATTTCTTTTTCTATTTTTGGGGTCGTTTACCGTCAGACCCTCCGTCAGTGGGCCGTCACGACGGGCTTGTACTACGAGCCTGAGACTGTCTCACCGCTATTCACCGAGGCGGTGACGGAGGTTGAAAAGGAGGAACTCCTTGTTTTTTGGGGCTTGATTTCAGATAGTCCTTGGTTGGGTACCAAGGGGAGGGTCTCGGGTATTAGAGACCCTTTGTATAGATATCTGCACCGGCTTATTTCGACGTCGATCGCACCGCGTCTGAAAAGCCGTGATTGGTGCACTGATAGAGATCTTTTCTTCCTTTTCTGCCTGCTTACTGGGAGGCGGTGCGACCTATCCACGAGCATGGCGCTTTATTTTGCTTCAGCCTATATGCGACAGAGGCGCGGACTTTTATATGGCGGTGCATTCATCACGCATATCATGCGGTCGGTCATACCATTTGGCCACCATGAGCCTCAGATGTTACCGGCAATTCCCCCTGTCCGATTAGATCGTCGCACGGCGAGCGGCATGCGCATCATGCACCGATTCCCGCAGGGCCTTCGGTTCGTAGGGGCCGTCCAGGACCATGTTTGGGTCCCGGTGCCGTTGCCGCAGATGCCTGGACAGGGGGACCCGCCTATGCCTCAGCCGCTGCAGGGTATGGCGATTGAGGACGAGCCGCCACACGTCGAGCAGGTCCACGAGCATCCGCCACAGCATCCCCGACACGTACGTCGGTCTGTTAGGCTGGATAGGGCTACCCAGGCATTGCTTGATGGCCTTGTTGCCGACTCACGGCGACAGGGTCGTCAACTCGATCGCATGGAGGACCTGATGACGTGGGCGGTTGGACAGCTCGTGAATCAGTCATGAGCCGCCGGCATCGAGCCACCCCCACTACCACCGCCACGTCATTATCCGGACGACCCCGTTCAGGGTGAGGGCGGGGCAGGTCAGGGTGACGCCGGAGCCGATTAGGTTTAGTTCTTTTATTTGTATTTTCTTTATTTCGTTGTTATGTATGTAAAACATTTTGATGTATATATTTAATTTTATGATGTAATGTATATAATGTTTAGTTTACTTGTTTGGTTGTAATGTTTAATATTTTGTTTGGTTTGTAATGTTTAATATTTTGTTTGATTATACTGTAAAAATATAATAAATGTTTAAAAAAAATATAAAATTTATAAAATTTATAAATAGATAACAAACTTATATTAATAAAATTATATAAATTAAAATACAAAATAATATATTATTATAAAAAATATATAATTAAATAAATAATCCTATACGTGGCGTATAGGTCTATACGCCACGTATAAGATTATTTAACACCCAATCTTCCAACTTTTGAAGAAAAATATTGAGCCCTGCCTCATACGAGGCGTATAGGGCAATACGAATCGTATGGGACACAGAGAATGACACGTGTCATTCTGGTGTCAGAGACTAAACCCTATACGCCCTCGTATTGACCTATACAAGGGCGTATCGCGCGACGACAGGTCCAATTAGCAATATTCCGTGTGTGGTTAGAATCGCCTTTTTTTAGCGGTAGAGATTTTATTATATAAAAAGAAAAATGAGAACTAGCAAGATGCTAGAAGAGCATACAAAAATATCGTTCAAAACTTAAACATACACCAAGAATTTCGATCAAGAGTTTGGTAGTTTGCCCTGTCTTTATCCAAAAAATAAGTTTTCGCCATTATCTCCTCTATAATTTTATCTAGTTGCAGATTAACATTGTATAATAACACTCTGTTCTTCCTCGTGTTTCATGTGAACCATAGAGTAGATAAAATAATCGCTTGAATTGTCTTCTTGAGAGTTTTATTCGTCACAATTGTCTTTGTGAATAATAATAAATCAACCACCGATTTCATATCGCCAACCGAAGAAGTTAACCTTTTGGTTACGTAATCAAATTAGAATTGAATAACTCTTTTGCTAAAATCTAAATCATGAAGTTGACTAATTAAGAAGTTGAATTTCAAGGGGTATGATAGTAATTGGTAACTGAAGTAGTCAAAGAATCGCTGCGGAAAGACCATGTTTCAATACTTTTGTCTCCTTCCTTTGGTTCTCATGACTATGAGTGTATGTGTTTTAATAGTTGCTAAAAAGTTCTCATAAAGGATTGAAAATAACAAGAACATGGGATTACAATGTGGTTCAAATGTTCGTTCTGATTGGCTACGTCTACGGCCAAACTAGAGAAATATTAGTTTCGGAACTAATAATCTAAACGTTTACAATTACATGATATGTCTATCTATAATAGTGAAAATATTGTTAGTAAATTGATCCCCAAATTGAATAACCAAATGAAGAGTGAGGCCCGAGATTCGTGTAGGACTAAGCTCATCTATATCTATACTATTTAATAAATAAAAGTTTTTAATGCCACGTTTCTCCTTTATATACGTTCTCATCATTTTTTTATCGTTTTTCTCTCTTATTAAATACACATTTATCTTTTAATAATAGTATATTTAAAAAAAATATTAACTATACTAATAAAACACATTTATTTTAAATTATCCCTTATTATAAGAAAATTTGAAATCTAATTATTTTCAACCAAATAGTAATGAAAGTAAAATTAAATTAAATAGTTATTAACGTATTTTCGAAATCCAATTATATATTAATTTTTATATATTTTGAGTTTTATTTTTTATCCTTAGTATATGTAATACATTTTTACACCTGTAAAATATATACAAAAATATTTAAGAATTTTATATATTGATATTTTTCAACTCGTGTGTAGACACAGGTTCTAAGCTAACTCTAATATGTAGATGTCAGCATGTGATCATCGGTGTTTGTCC
The DNA here is from genome assembly GCA_023525975.1 of Smallanthus sonchifolius. Classification (NCBI taxonomy): domain Eukaryota; kingdom Viridiplantae; phylum Streptophyta; class Magnoliopsida; order Asterales; family Asteraceae; genus Smallanthus; species Smallanthus sonchifolius. The sequence continues at coordinate 22,003,605 of CM042033.1, forward strand.
ATCACCATAGAAGACGCCAACTTATATGAGCCTTGCACAGACTCCTTCAAGCTAACTAATAGAAGAGCCACAACTTATTAGTGTCTCTAAGAGCATTCACAGCCGGTTTGGTATATATTTCTAAGTGAGTTTTATATATTTTAAGTAGTGGTTTAAAATGGCTGTGAGTGACGGAGAGATAAAATGTATAAATTTTTTGTATATTTGTGAAAACACTGTTCATCTATATAACTTTTTTAATATTTTTTGAAAGTGGTTGTGAGTGAAGAAGAGAGAAAATGTAATGATAAAGGTATAAAAAAATATTATTAATTAAAAATGAGAGAGAAAAGGTAGTGATTTTTAGTATAATATAAGGATAAAGATAAAGAACGGGTTACGAATACTCTAAGAGAACCAAAATTGAAATTACCTTAGTTTAGATTTTTTCACCTACTAACCAACTAATTATCAGCTCCCGTCTAAGACCAAGGGGAGTACCCCCTGTGAAAAGGCTGTGGAGCTGAGGTGGCCAATGTGGTTGGCGTGGAACACCAACCCCGGTGTCCGTGGTCCACAGGCGTGGAAGCCCAGCTTGGGATTCTCCACGGCGTGGTGAGGAGTTCTAGCCGTTTTGTGACCGTTGCCAACGGCTCTTTTGTATTTAATATTTTTTTTTCAAATTTAATCACCTCTATATATATACATTTTAGAAACCAATAAATTTATAAAAATCAAACAACAATTCTCTCTAAACCATTTCCAACCAAACTCTAACCCACTCTCAAATGGATTCTCTCAATTCACCCTCTTCCGAATCCGAAGGTGTCGCTCCACTGTTTTTTCAAACGGTTGCCGCAACTCTCGTTGAAATAATTAGAGACGACGCAGAAAGTTCGAACACGCGTACGTACACACGAAGAGCCACTTTGAACCGAGACCTTGAAGCCGCTCACGAGCGTTTAATTAAGGATTACTTATTGACGAGCTGCTTTATAACGCGGGGACATTCCGAATGTTAACGATTTGGAACGAGAGATATATTATTTCAAATTGAAATGAGATGCAAGAGGTTGAAGAGGGTTCACAATTAAAGTCTATTTTTATTATTAAGTTTTTAGTGTATTTTAATTATTAATATATTTTTCCTTTTTTTTATTATTAATTCATTTTTCTTTTTTTATTATTAATGTTACTTTCTTTTTTTATTATTATTTTCTTTTTAAATTATTAAAACAAATTAATATTAAATTAAATTAGAAAAAGAAAATGACGTGACAGTGTGAAAATGTGAAAACATTTCCCTCAAATGTGGAAAGTTATGGAATCTGATGTGATGTTGACGTGGATCGGTGTCGAAATGTGAAAAAGGGTGGGTACTCCCCTTGGCCTAAGCGAAATGTTCATCAAACTACACAACTCAACAATCTCTCACTTGGAGGTCACTCAACAAGGTAAATGCTAGTCAAGATTTCTAATTTCCAATAAACCAAATATCTTCCTATCTTTAGCTCGACGCCTTCTCATTGGTGAGTTAGGTTGTGTTAGTTGCTCAACTTAGGTGATTGGTTCCTTCGAAACTTTTTAATGTATATATATGTGGTGTTTCTAACGAAAAACATTTAGAACCGTGATGTTAATAATTACTTTTTTTTAGCGACAACATCTAGATATTTTAGAATAATTGGGTTTCTCCGGGGTAACACCTAGAACATTCAGGGCAGCCTACCACAGGAGGAACCCTCCAACTGGGTAAACCCCCTGACCTGGCCACAGACCCATTTTTTGCTGTTGCCAGGATTCGAAACCAAGACCTCCACTATGTCAAGTATTGGGGCTACCATTACATCAAATGGCCAACGGTGTTAATAATTACTTAAACAGTTTAATCGGATATATTGCTTAGAGCTTGAGATATGAACTACATTTGAATTACACCGTAGATTCTGAATTATCCAACAGTTTTATATTTTGTGCATGTCTTTATTATATAGGACCAATAAGCCTAGAATCATGAAATCAAACTATTCATACGAAAAAAAGGCCTCGGCCAAAATTGTTATTACACTTCATACGTTTACTAGAAAAACCTCGCTTTTAAAGTTCGTTTTAGACACCGAAAAATTGAGCCGCCTCTCACCCTCAAAACCGAGGAACGCATGTCAACTTCAGTTAGTTACTTGCTTCATATTCAATGAACTTGAAAATTCCCATCAAATCAAACAAACCCTTCTTTAATATTTTTTTATTATCATTTTTAGCAATTTCAGAAGTTGCAATATTCTGTTTTCCCTCTCTTGTTGTCCTTTACAAAAAAATTTCCGTCGGCTGGTTCTAAAGTAATAGATGTGACATAATAAATAAATGCATAAGATCCGTGTTATTAAATATTGCGTATTTATTATTATTATAAAGTATTGACAAACGTGATGAAAAAGGAACTTTCAAATTAGCAATTATTATTATTAACTCTTTAATTATAGTACCGAATTCACACAAAGTTTGCCATGACAAGCTTTCATATATATATATATATATATATAGACTTTCTTAAAATCTAAAAGACAAAGACAGGTCCATACAAGACAGCTTTGTATGCTTAAGTCCTATTTTTATGAAAACCCTCTTTGGTGAATATTATGGAAAAAATTTACTTTGATATAAATTCGGACAAGTTATCAGAATTTATCACTTTTTATGTTAATTAATATGTTAAATTAGTTTATGATTATCAATATTGGGATATGAGAAAATATTAAAAGGATTAATAAGTGTGAAGAGTGAAGCTAAAGAGGCGGATTTCTCTAATCATAGATTCTCTAAACTCTAATTCAATACCCAGAAAACTCGATTTCTTAAATCTAGAATTCTCTGAAAAAGTGAACAAACCAATCAATACAAATAATTATAATTTAATCTGTAAAATCAAAAAAGATTACGAGCATAGTTTACATACATATAATATATATTTAAACGCCTTAACAGATCTAGTAATCAACCTAGGTATAAATTAACAAAAAGAATCTATTCTTAACAGACAAGTGTTTGATAAAATACAAGCAAAAATAAGTAATAAAACAGAAGAACATAAGAAATATATAGAAAATCTAGATTACATTAACGATCAAAACAACCAAATTCTTAAAGAATTAAGAGATATTAGAAAAAATAATTCAGAAAAACAAGATTTAAATAACGACATAAACAAAGTTACTGAAGCCATAAATAAATTAAGTTTAGAAGATATAAAAATTAATATACAACCAAAACAAACGAAACCTTATAAACATTGGCAACCAAGAAAATGATAAATAGAAATTTCTTAGGAAGAGGAAGACTATTACAAGAAGCAAAAACTCTACAAGTAATATACAAGATACTATAACATCTGATACTTTTCTAAACAAAATAGTTAGAAAAGGTTCAGGATCTACTAGCACAACACCTACAATACAGTTAGAAGAAGAAATAGATCTCGATAGAAACATAAATCTATACAATCAACATCAACTTGATATTCTAAACCCAAAAATATTATACCAATCAGGAATCCTAAACATCAATACAACATTAATACGAAGCAGTAGAGAAGAAAGTTTAAGGGTCATAGACAAAACAGTAACAGTAGACTTAATTTCACAAGAGACTATACAAAAATATAAGCAATCTGGTAAAAACTTTGTTCATACAGGATTAATAGTCATAGGAATAAAAGCTTTAGGAAGAAAAAATTTAGGAACAAAATTATTAGCCTTAATATTAGACAAAAGTTGGAAAACAGAATTAAAAAAGGCTATAATATCAGGAATGGAAATTGACATTAGTCAAAATACAGCTCTATTCTACTGTACACCAGGAATCCTAAAAGACATTAGAGATCTACAAAACCTAAAAATAGCATTACAAACCAAGGGTTATGAAAATTATGAAGGGAATAACATAGTTATAAGTATAGGAATGCTAGGAAGATCAGGGATGAAGTATAAAGTAAATATAGAGGGAATTGTACAAACAATAGCGTTAAAATCTATACAAATGATAGACCCAGTGACAATAAATCCTGAAGAACTTGCAGGATTAGAATGGGATATAAATGAATTACAGGAAAATGAAAACACAGTCTTAGTACCAAAAAAAAGTCTTATCTATGAAGGAGCAGATGGATTACAAAGCATAAGATTTGTAGATTTTGAACAGAAAAATAATATAAATGAAGAAAATAATGAAGAAACCACTACAGAAAATAATTTTATGAATTTAGAAGAAGATAGTGACAAAGGTCCCATCTACGATACAAAAACAGAAGGTGAAGAAATAAATACAGAATTCTTACGTTTCGAAGAAGAAGCAGATTACAGCATAATAGATTATTTAAACGATTTTGAAGAGGATAAATTAACAGTTTTTAAAATAGAAGAAACAAATAAAACTATAGAACAAATTGTAGACAGAAAATTCACCGAATTAAATATACAGGAAGAAGTAGATAATATGATAATAGATTGTACAACAAAATTATGATTAACTTATGAAGAGAGTTACAAAAAATTACAAAATTACTATAATCTACCACTAGTCGAAGACATTTTACAAGGAAAAACTATGTTAACAGAATTCTATAAACAAGAACAATTTTTTATGGATGAAGATATGAATAATCCATTAAAAAGAAAAATAAAGTGGAATCAAACATATGGTGAAACTTCACATCAAACATCAGGAAGAGAACCATGGTTTTCCCTTACCTTAAATTACCAACAAGAATCAAATTTCAAAGGAAAAGGTAGTAGATTACCAATAGGACACATACACGGTGGGGTTATGTTGCTACTTGAACAACAAAAACCACAACTATGGATAGATGAGATTTTAACATGGGAACAAAATACAGTTAGAATGTGGGAAACAAATAAAAAAGATAGTATGGACATGTTTGCTTACTTAGAAACCACATTAGGACCTATAGCTCTAGGCATTTGGCAAAGCAAAAAAACACAAGACCCGGAAGGTATAAATGCATTAAAAGCCTTAGGAGATAACCCATATAACTTCACATCCCAAATTAGGACTCTTATTCTAGGAGCAGATCCAGCAAAGAATAATAGCCTAATACAAGATACAGCCATTAGAAACTTAGAACAGTTAAGTATCGCAGATATGAAATATATAAATGAATTCACATTAGACTTCACAAGGCTCCTATCACAAACAGGGGAAGCAATGGTGTTGGAGCATATTCTGGTGACAACGAGCTTGAAGATATTATGTCTTAGTCTTAGAGTCTTTGACTTGTAATTGATAGAATTGTTAGCAACAATTAAAGGGGAGTCTGTTAGGACATGTTTTGTAACTGTTGATAAAATTCTTTGTAAGTTCTGCTAGAGGCGAACTTAACAAGTTCGCCTAGCCTATCAGAGGCGAACTTAATAAGTTCGCTTAGCCTATCAGAGGCGAACTTAATAAGTTCGCTTAGTCTATCAGAGGCGAACTTAATAAGTTCGCTTAAGTCTATCAGAGGCGAACTTATTAAGTTCGCTTAGCCTATAAGAGGCGAACTTGGTGCAGAACAGTGCTTATATATTGACAGAACAGAGTCTGTTGAGATAGACAGAGAGATACCAGGAGGAACTGATTAGAGACTGAATTCTTGTAACCTGATATCTTGGTGGAATACAAAGAGTTTATTTACACCGTTGTTGTTGATTGAGTTACACGAGCACGTTGATCATGGATTCCGCACGTTATCACCGTGTCGTACCGCGAGTCTAGAGATCCGTCACGCACCGAATTTGGGACCTACAAATGGAAGACAGTATATGTGATAAATTCTTTATAAAATTACCAGGAGATTTAGGAAGAAGTATACATGAATCATGGAAATCAACATATGGTACACAACTAGGTCCAGGAATAGGACCTAGAATAACTTATACATTCGGGATATTAGAAGACAAGTGTAAAGAAGTAGCCCTACAAGAACAGCTTAAACGAAATGCTTATGCATTTTGTAAAACAACAATTTACACTCCCTAAGCTTATGGATTTTATGATATAAAGAAAAAATTAAGAAAAAGTACAACTTATAATAAAAATTATAAGTATAAGTCCAATTACAAAAATAAATACGTACGAAAACCACAAACGAGAAAATGCAAATGTTTTATTTGTGGCGATGAGAGCCATTTAGCTAATAGATGCCAAAATAAAAATAAAAACACAGAAAGATCAAACTTAATAGAACAATTAAATGACTATGAAATAGAAATTATAAAAACAGATGATTCTGGAAATGAGTCTGTGTACATTATTTATAGTGAAGATGAACAACCAATAACAAAAGTCACATATACCTATATGAATACAGAAGAATGTACACACAACTAGATAAGTCAAAAAGGAAATAACCATATAAAATGTTACAAATGTGGATATTATCAAAGCATAGAAAAAAGACTACAATGTAACAAATGCTTTCACAAAATTTGTTGTATATGTCTCAAAAAATTATACAATGAAAACATAGAAGAAGTAATAAAAATTAATGCAAGCAGTAGTACAGCAAAATTAGAAGACAAAATAGAAAAACTAAACTTAATAATAGAATTACATGATCTTAAGATAAAAAATATGGAAAATAGAATACAAGAATTAGAAGATCATATCCAAAAGAAAAATGAAGTTCAACACGAAATAGTGCAAATGTCAACATAAGAAAATGAACTAGTATTTGTACAAACACAAGGATCAATGAACATAATAAATATACAGTGTAGATTATGGTTAGACCATAATAAATTCATAGATTTAACAACATTAGTAGATACGGGAGCCACTAAAAGCTTGATATCACATAGTATAGCTCCAATAGAATATCACAAAAAGTTAACATATAAGCTAGTAAGCAGAACAATTGAAGATAGATTAATCTTAATTGCACATTATCTAGAACCAGTAGGAATACAGTTCTTAGACTTTTCAAAAAACTATAGTATAAAATATGAAATACCACAAATTAACATAAACCCTCAACACATAAAATCTAAAGACTTCGTTCTAGGATTAAACTTTTTGCTGGGATTAAACGGAGCAATTACATTAACAAAAAACTTCATAACACTCAGCAAGCATATATATATACATTCCCGACAATCAGATATAATAATACAACAGAAGTCGTACAAAAACAAGGAAAAAATGGAAGCCTAGAATTCTTAAAACAAAATTATAACAAACAAAGTTTAATAGAAAATGAAAGCATAAGTTTACAAACATAATTTTTAAGTCATGAACTTGAAAAGGGTAAAGATATAACAAAGAGTATAAATCATCCTATAATTCTACATTTAGAAAAGTTAGGGTTAATAGAAGAAGATATAACAAGGTCAAGGGTAAATCATAGGTGCAAATTTAAACTTAAAAACCCTGACATAACAATTAGAACAACTAATATAGAATACAGTCCATTAGATAAACAAGAATTTAGACAACAAATATTTGAAATGATAAACCAAAAATTAATAAGAAAATCAGAAAGTCCGCATAGATCAGCATCGTTTCTAGTAAGAAATCACAGCAAAGTAAAAAGAGGAAAGACAAGAATAGTATACAATTATAAACGTCTAAACAATAATACGGAGGATGATGGTTATAACATCCCTAATAAAGATAGTTTACTAAATCTAATACAAAACAAGAAGGTCTTCTCAAAATTCGATTTAAAATTAGGGTATAACCAATTACAGTTAGAAGAAAGTTTTAAACCATCCACAGCCTTTACATGTTCAGAGGGACAATATGAATGGAATGTCCTTAGTTTTGGACTAAAAAACGCTCCATCCATTTTTCAAAGATTTATGGATAATATATTCTTAAAATATGAATTTTGCTTAGTATACATTGATGACATTTTAGTTGCAAGTGAAAGGGTACAGGAGCATGAGCAACATTTAAAACATATATTTGAAAAAAATAGAAAAGCATGGTATAGTAATCTCAAAAAGAAAAATGGAAATTTTCAAAAGAAAAATATATTTTCTTGGTTTAGAGTTAGGAAATGGTAAAATAGAAATGCAATCACACATTTCTACAAAAATTTTAGATTTTTCAGAAAAAATAAAAAATTTAAAACAAATACAAGCCTTTTTGGGACTAGTAAATTATGATAAAAAATTTATCCTAAATATATCAAAATTAGTAGGTCCATTAAAATCACAAAAAATAGGCAAATATATTTTAACACAGAGGATATTAAATTAGTTCAAAAGGTTAAAAATGCTATAAAAACTATTGGTTCATTAGAATTACCACTAGTTACAGATTATATTATTATTGAAACAGATGAATGTAAAGAAGGATGGGGAGCTGTCCTTCTCTGTAAACCAACTAAATATAGCTCCAAAACAGAGGAAAAAATTTGTGCGTACTCTAGTGGAAAATTTTAAAACAAAAACAACTGGACAAGCATAGACTTTGAAATCCAAGCATTAATCAATGCTTTAGACAAATTCAAAATTTATTTACATAATGAGTCCACAGTCAGAATAGATTGTGAAGCAATTGTAAAATTTATAAAAAAATGATCAGAGTAAAAAGGTAAACATAACAAGGTGGGTCAATTTACAAAATACTATACAAGGTCATGGATATCATATAAATTTTGAACATATCAAAGGAAAAAATAATGGGATAGCCGATATGTTGTCCCGAAACATTAACAAGATATTTCTTCCAGATAGAAAAGAAAGATAAAGGGAAAGCAAAGATTATACAGCCTAGAAGAACTATTTCTTCGATGAGTATATCATCTGAAGAAGAACAGGCAGAAAAGCATTTAAACCAAGCTATAAAGGCTGACAGAGTACAAAGTTCTAGAAAGCTACCAGCATCAATTACTGGGTTAGACACTGTCCTACGATATTACAACACAGTAAACAGCCAAGGTCCTATTAATCATAGACCAAAAAATATACACACTAAACAAAAGGCTGATACACATTTTACAGAAAGTTCAGTCATTACATTTGGAAATTACGGTTTACAACAATGTAATGACCCCAATACAAAGTTTCGTCCAATTGTTGGAATGAAGCTGACAGATAAGCAGCAATGCTTATTAGACAACCTTTGGCATATTCAAACAATGCCACATGCTTCGACATTCAAAGTAAAGGTTTTAAATGCATTAAGCATTTACTTTCATGAGCAAAGCTAAAAAATCCCCGAAAAACAACAATCAAAGTTTACTCACTACATCGTTTTTCGAGGAACAAAGATTGGTATCTTCAATAAATGGGAGACAGTTGCAAAATTTATACAATGTCCAAATCCCATTTACAAAGGTTTTTACAATTTCGCTGAAGCTTTAAAAACAGCCAGGGAACATTTTGGCACAAATAGTTTCTATATTGAGCCAGAAGAAGTTCAAACATTTACTGAAATAACAAAGACTAATCCTGAACAAATAATCAAAGCTCAGGATGAAGTAATTGTAAAGCTTCAGGAACAACTGATGAAAAAGGGACAAGATACACATCCTATACAAGCCTATATTGAAAATAGCCTCATAAAACAAAAAGTGGCTATACTCGAGGCAAAGAATAAACATTATATACACAGGCTCGAAAAAACAGTTCCACAAAATAGAAGCTATGAAGTGTTCTGGATAAGAATGCCTGATACACCATGGAAACAATGTTTATAGCCAGTCGTTGACAGATTCCCAGAATTCGAACAAATTATTTTACAAAAAGACTGTTCAGAATTTTGAATAATTTTATACAATTTATAAAAGCAAATTATTGCTCTTGCGTTTCAAGACACACCCAACGTAGGAATAAGGATAGTAGAAATAACAGATGACGAAGGAGAAGGAACGAGACTTGTTGTTCTACAGATTAGTTACTTTACACAAATGTTTGATGACCAAATCGTTCAATTTTACCATCACGGTATGATCGATTTTCTTGAATTCAGACTAAACAGCAAGACCGAAAATCTCCTTGATAGACTAGGAGAAAAATTCACAATAGTCGCAGGCAACATAGCTTCTCATTCAAAAATCCTTATAGTCGGTTGCAAAATTTTTGCATCATTTCCCTTTGCATCTTCAAACACATACAGACCAGCTAGAAAAAGAATCTTCATAGACCACAAAACAAATACTCAAAACATTTTTTCGAATTTTGCCTACAAAAACCAACTACAAAAAATTGCTGTTAACCCAAACCCAGATTTTGCCAATATTACATGGTTAACATAAAGAGATACTCATATACAGCCCTTTGAAACATTCATCGAAAAGCATCAACAAACTCCTAAGATACCTGGTCATTTTCTTTGGGAAAGATTCAGATTATTAGGAGAAGGCCATTATATACAGATTTACTCAGATCTAAATTAGAGAATGCTTTTCCCATTCGTAGGCGAAGGCGATACTATAGAAATAGATCATATTATTGATCTAGACGAAGAAAGTGAAGAAACAGATCCAGGATCACTAACATCAGTCGACAGTACACACAGGGACTTCTAAAAAACGTAAGCCATGACGTAGAAGACCAATTATCGAAAGAGGACATATGATTACACAGGAAAAGCACATTCCCGACAGTTTTACAGCACGATACAATAATTGTTCATAAAGAGTTTTTGTCGTTTTCATCTTTAATTTGTATCCGTTTATTTTACTTTGCTTTAAGATAGTGCGCATTATTGAGCTTTTCTTTTTTGTTGTCTTTTGTTTGCCATGCCTATAAAAGAAGGCATTAGTTTCAGTTGTAAACACACCGAAAAATATCAATATCAAGAAAATTTTCAATCCCCTACATGGCACACTAAATTTTCCTACCCTCCTCAGCTTGGTTCTAACACTATAATCCTTGATCGATCTTCATATCGTATCCCTTAATAAAAAAAAAGTTCATCCTTTTACTTCAAACATTGTCATCATCCGCATCCGCCGTGCATATCTCTACATCTCCATCCTCACTACCATGTAATTGTAAGTTTTCATTATCTTATTTTCAATTTATAATTTTATGAAATCTGATACCCAGCCTAACTAATACAAAAGAAGAAGGTCTTCTCAAAATTCGATTAAAAATTAGGGTATAACCAATTACAGTTAGAAGAAAAGTTTTAAACCATGGACACCCTTTACATGTTCAGGGGACAATATGAATAGAATGTCCTTAGTTTTGAACTAAAAAACGCACCATCCATTTTTCAAAGATTTATGGATAACATATTCTTAAAATATGAATTTTGCTTAGTATACATTGATAACATTTTAGTTGCAAGTGAAACAGTACAGGAGCATGAGCAACATTTAAAACATATATTTGAAGAAATAGAAAAACATTGTTTAGTAATCTCAAAAAGAAAAATGGAACTTTTCAAAAGAAAAATATCTTTTCTGGGTTTAGAGTTAGGAAATGGTAAAATAAAATTACAATCACACATTTTTACAAAAAAATTAGATTTTCTAGAAAAAATTGAAAATTTAAAACAAATACAAGCCTTTTTGGTACTAGTAAATTATGCTAGAAAATTTATCTCAAATCTATCAAAATTAGTAGGTTCATTATACAGTAAAACCATAAAAAATGGGCAAAGATATTTTAACACAGAGGATATTAAATTAGTTCAAACGGTTAAAAATGCTATAAAAACTATTGGTCCATTAGAATTACCACTAGTTACAGATTATATTATTATTGAAACAGATGGATGTAAAGAAGGATGAGGAGCTGTCCTTCTCTGTAAACCAACTGAATATAGCCTCAAAACAGAGGAAAAATATTGTGCGTATTCTAGTGGAAATTTTCAAAACAAAAACAACTGGATAAGCATACACTTTGAAATCCAAGCATTAATTAATGATTTAGACAAATTCAAAATTTATTTACATAATGAGTTCACAGTTGGAAAAGATTGTGAAACAATTGTAGAATTTATAAAAAATGACCAGAGTAAAAAGGTAAACAGAACAAGGTGGGTCAATTTACAAAATACTATACAAGGTCTGTAAGGCCCTAAACCCGGGAGGCCTCACTTGTTGGATTTACTCATTTACAAACAGTTCTTAAACTTGAATATCAAAATAACGCAGCGGGAAATACTTCATTAAAACATAACTATTACATTGTTCAACATGCGGAAGCGTAACATAGTCTATTACATAAACATAACATAATCTGATCATAACAGGATGCCAGTCTTCGTATCATCAGGGTAACTCATCAAGCCGCCCAGCATCACCTTCCGTCATCGTAACCTGCCTTAACCTGAATGTGCATCCTAAAAATTCAGCTATGCTGGTGAGTTCTAGCTTTTACATAAAACATTAACTTCAAATATTTGCCAAAAACATATCCTTAACCTTCATTAATAAAAGCATACAAAAACATGCAATAACATAACATCATAAACATAAGTGAACGAACATATCGAATCTGCGCCTTCTCGTAACCGTCAAATCCATACGTCGCATACTAGTGGAATAACCTAAAGACCACCACCACTAGGCCCATCAACACCGTACTGTCCTTCGGGTGAGGAAATCCAAGGGCCCGATACTTAGGTTATTCAGCACCAAACTTCAAGCACGGCATCGCAAGGGTGACACGTACCAAACTTCAAGCACTGCACCCCGTAAGGCGAAAGTACCAAACTTCAAGCACGACTACCCCGTAAGGTAAATCATACCAAACTTCAAGGATCACGGTAATCCCCTTGGTGACCGTCATCACCCCAGTTGTACAACAGTTGGCCAGCCACAAAGGCCCCTAAAAGGTAAAGGCCCATAACAATCTTCCCATACCCCTAACCTTCATTCCCTAAGGAATAATGGCAGATTCGTTCGTTTGTGACTTTCGTAAACGTTCCATTCTTTTACTTCAAAACTTCAGTTAAGGCATTCGTACGTTTTATTAAAAATCATTCATTCATTCATAAACTTCTTTTGGCAAAATATTTCGTAAACACTTCTTTCATAACCCTTCCTTCCAAAACATCGTTCATAAACATCATTTTATAAAACGTCACATACAACATTCATAAACATCGTTTTATAAAATAGTCACATCGTTACGTATGCACACCAGCCCAAAAACATTATTAAAACATTTAAAAGAGGGCTTCTAGAACTCACCGTATAAGCTAATCTGGGTTGTCCTAAACAAAGGTCCAACAACGTCACTTCCGATCTGAATTGATTAGTTAAATACACATCAGACCCAATCCCGACTCTAACGGTTTAACCATTCTAAACATACTGACTTTACTTAATCTGCCTGATGCCTGCGCACTTAGCAAGTGCGCAGGGACTTGTTCTTGCGTACTTAATAAGTGCGCAGACTTTACTTCATGTGTACTTGATAAATACGCAGTACCTGCTTCATGCGTACTTGATAAGTACGCATGACCCTCTTCATGCGTACTTGATAAGTACACAGGATCAACTTCATGCGTACTTGATAAGTACGCACGAACTGCTTCCTTGGAAAAACCCTAACTTTCGCCTTCGGGTCTGATCACGTCAAGATCCCGAACTTGTTTACTTCAAAACGTTTGCTTTTTATTAAGGATCCCAAATATATGTTTTCCTTCCAATTTCATCCGTAAAAACGTTACATTTTCATCCAAAACCTGAAAAACACAAAAACGAACAAAACGTCAGATTTAGGCCAGATCGTTACCTGAATCGAGTTTCTGATCCGGAGGTTCTTCTCATGAGCTCTGGAGCAACACACTTCTCAAATCTTGGGTCGATCCAAAAACTTTCTCTCTCTCTATGGTTTCTCTCTCTAGAAGTTGCAAATGAGAGAAATGGGTGGTGACCTTGGCTATTTATAGGGGAGGCTCCCCTTCCAGCCCGCCGGCCCATCCGACCCGACCCGACATGCCTCGTTCGTTTATTCCGTTATTATATCCGTCGTTTTATTTTTTGGAAGTTACAAGTCTACCCCCCTTACAATAGGTTTCGACCCCGAAACCTATCATAAGTCAAATAGTTGAGGGTACGACTCCCTCATTTTCGTCTCCGTTTCCCAAGTAGATTCCGATCCCTTTCGGTGCTTCCATTGGACTTTAACCAATTGAATAATCTTATTACGTAAACGCTTCTCCTTTCTGTATAAGATGGCCACTGGTTCTTCGATGTAATTAAGGCTGTTGTCGATTTCGATGTCAGTAAGTGGTACGTGAGCCGATTCATCCGCCAAACACTTTCGCAAGTGTGATACATGGAAGGTAGGATGATTCCCACTTAACTCATCAGGCAACTCTAGCCGATAAGCGACTTCACCAACCCGTGCCACTATCCTGAATGGTCCGACAAACCTTGGACTTAACTTTCCTCTCTTCCTGAATCGTATGATTCCCTTCCAGGGTGACACTTTCAACATTACTCTGTCCCCAACATCAAACTCAATAGGCCTTCGTCGTTTATCCGCATAGGATTTCTGACGATCTTGTGCGGCCTTCATTCGTGCTTTGATTTGATCAAACCTTTCTGACGTTTCTCTTACTACTTCAAGACTCCCTAATTCCTTTTGTCCAATCTCACCCCAACAAACCAGGGTCCTGCACCTTCTCCCATACAACATTTCGTAAGGCGGCATGCCTATCGTCGTGTGATGACTATTGTTGTAGGAGAATTCGGCTAATGGCAGATGACTGTCCCAACTGCCGCCAAAATCGATAATACAAGCACGAAGCATATCCTCCAATGTCTGAATGGTCCTTTCGGACTGACCATCCGTTTGTGGGTGGTATGCCGTGCTGATATTAAGCCTCGTGCCCATCGCCTCGTGAAATCTTTTCCAGAACCTCGATGTGAATCGTGTGTCCCGGTCAGATACGATCGTCAAAGGCATCCCATGTCGTGCTACTACTTCGTTAATAAATACTTCCGCTAACCTTTTCAACGAGAACGTCTCGCAAATAGGTAGGAAATGAGCACTCTTCGTTAAACGGTCCACAATTACCCAAATGGTGTCATGACCTTTAGCTGTGCGAGGTAGCTTGGTTATGAAGTCCATGGTAATGTGTTCCCACATCCATTTCGGTATATCAAGTGGTTGAATCTTTCCATATGGTTTCTGGTGTTCGCCTTTACTTGTGAGCAAGCCAAGCACTTGCTTACATACTTTGTCACCTCATGTTTCATCTCAGGCCACCAGTATTCCTTCCTTAGATCTTGGTACATTTTATTGGTACCAGGATGGATAGAGTACCGAGACTTATGAGCCTCAATCAAGATTTTGGTTCTAAGCTTGCCACCCATAGGTATCCATACCCGTCCAAAACGTGTCCTAACACCAAGGGTGTTATATTCCAACTTGTCCTGTTGGCCAACCATCCTTTCCTTCTTTATGTTTTCTTCCTTAAGTGCTTCATCTTGAGCTCTTTCAATTTCCCTCATCACATCAGATGTTACCACCAACTGGCAAGCTTTGACTCTAATAGGAGCAGGCACATCCTTTTGGCTTAGAGCGTCAGCCACCACGTTTCCCTTTCCAGGATGGTATATGATTTCACAGTCATAGTCTTTTAATAGTTCCAACCATCGTCTCTGCCTCATATTAAGCTCTCTTTGTTCGAAGAAATACTTCAAACTTTTGTGGTCGGAGTAAATAGTAAACTTCACCCCGTACAGGTAGTGCCTCCAGATTTTCAATGCGAATACGACAGCAGCAAGTTCCAAATCGTGGGTTGGATAATTAGCTTCGTGAATCTTCAACTGTCGTGACGCATACGCGATCACTCTTCCGCGTTGCATCAAAACGCATCCCAATCCCTGACCCGAAGCGTCAGAGTATATCACTAAGTCTTCATTGCCCTCGGGAAGGGCCAAGACTGGGGCTTTGGTTAGCTTTTCCTTCAATTCCTTAAACGCCTCATCCTGGGTCGAACCCCATTCGTACTTTACCTCCTTCCGAGTCAACTTTGTCAATGGCGAAGCTATTTTCGAGAAATCCTGGATGAATCTCCGATAGTAGCCTGCCAATCCCAAGAAACTATGGATTTCAGTTGGCGTCTTAGGAATATTCCATTCCCTTACCGTCATTATCTTCGCTGGGTCAACCATAATGCCGTTTGGGTTGATGACGTGACCTAGGAATTGGACTTCCCTAGGCCAGAACGCGCATTTAGAGAACTTAACATACAACTTTTTTTTCTTCAGAGCCTCCAACACCTCCTTTAAGTGACATGCGTGATCACCCTCATTCTTGGAGTAGACGAGGATATCATTGATGAACACAATTACCGATCGGTCCAGCATCGGTCGACAAACCCTATTCATCAAATCCATGAACGATGCGGGGGCGTTCGTCAATCCGAAAGACATTACGCAGAATTCGAAATGTCCATAACGCGTGCGAAATGCAATTTTCGGTATGTCTTCTTCCCTCACCTTCAACTGATGGTACCCGAATCGAAGGTCGATTTTTGAGAACCAACTTGCGCCTTGCAATTGATCGAACAGGTCGTCGATCCTTGGTAAAGGGTACTTGTTCTTCACCGTACGTTTGTTCAACTCTCGATAATCAATACACATTCTCATCGAACCATCCTTCTTCTTCACAAACAACACCGGAGCACCCCAAGGCGAGATGCTCGGTTGTATAAATTCCTTCTCCAGTAGTTCGTCTAATTGGGCCATAAGTTCTTTCATCTCCACTGGTGCTAGTCGATATGGAGTCTTAGCCACGGGCTGGGCATCTGGTACTAAGTCGATTCAGAACTTAATCTCTCTATCGGGTGGTATTCCAGGCAAATCCTCTGGAACACCTCCGGGTACTCGCATACCACGGGTACTTCGTCTATTTCCTTCACTTCCTTGCACTTGTCAATTACGTACACCAGATAAGCCTCGCATCCGCGCCTTAAGTAATTTGTTGCCTTAATCATCGAGATGACGTTTGGCATCGGGGCGTCTCGATCTCCAAAAATCTCGACTTTGCTACCATCCGGAGCCTTGAGTCAGATTATCTTTCGTTTGCATATAATCTTCGCTTCATTGGCAGTTAGCCAATCCATACCTAACACGACATCAAACCCTCCCAAAACCATAACAAACAATCTGACAGGGAACCTATGACCTTCTATTTTTATCGTGGAGTTGTCAACTACATCGGTCACTCTCGCAGTTCTACCCTCAGCAGTTTCTACGCTAAAGGCCTTTCTAGCTTACTGACAGTGTACTTCACTCGTTCACAAAAGGTCGCAGATATAAAACTCTTACTGGCACCCGAATCGAATAACACAGATACATAAGTGTTGTCAAGGATAAACGTACCTGACGCCACGTCGGGGTCCACTCTGGCCTGTTCCTGCGTCAGCGCATAGGCGCGAGTCTTTGCTCGGGGTCTCTCTTCTTTCTTCTCCGGGCTTTTCCCTTTCCCGGCTTGACCCATCCTGGGCTTGGTGCATTCCCGACTCGTATGACCATTCTCCCCACAGTTGTAGCATTTGAAGCCTTCCGGGCATTCACGGGAGTAGTGTCCGGTTTTGCCACATTTAAAGCGTAGATTAGACCCTAACCGACATTCACCAGCATGTCTTACCCCACATCTTCCACAGACTGCCGCCTCGCCTACCCTGGCCTGCTTGTCCCGAGCCCCAAACAACTTCCCACCCGATCGCTTAGCGGGAAAACTTAGCTTCTTCTTAGGCTCTTCAATGGCAACGACATTCAGGGCCAGATCATCAAATACCACGCCGCTCAGTTCTACTACCGAATCATAAGGTAGTAGGGGCGTTTGCCTTAACATAGGTGCGGACTTGGTCCGGCAGTCCTTGAATGTAGCATGCAATCTTTCTTTCCTCAGTCGTGACAAGATGCGGCACCAGACGTGCCAGTTCATTGAATCGGGTTGTGTACTGCCGGTGCGTCATGCTCCCGGCCTTCAAACCTAGAAATTCTCTCTCTACCTTCTCAATCTCGTTCTTTGGGTAGAAATTCTTGATCACTAAAGTTTTCAAATTAGCCCACATCATCGCATCCACAACCTCGCTCCCTTTTGCTTGACGTACACCTTCCCACCAATGGGATGCTTCCTCTCTCAAGGAGTTAGCAGCAAATTTCACAACTTGATTCGTTCGACACTCGCTCAGGCGAATGGCAGCTTCCATAAGGATTACCCAATCAAAAGTAGCTACCGCGTCTTTCTTCCCAGTCAAGACCGGCGGGTCACATGCCTTAAAGGACTTATAGTCGCAACCACGGTTAAGCGGTGCGTTGATTGCATCAGTGTTCGGGGTATCCGCCGCCGTGTTAGACCCACCCGTCTCATTAACCATCTTTAATGCTTCTACCAACAGTCCTGGCAAAGAAACTTTCATCAACTCTGTGAACTCTCGAGCTATGGCTGCTCTCACTTCTGGTTCGAAAGTGAAAGGTTGTTCATCAACCTGTGTCTGCTTGGCTCCATGCACACCAACCGCCGGTTCAGTGTGAACACTTCCTTCTTCACTATACTCTTGGCGCGCAGGGGTCCTGCCGCGCCCACCGTTACGATCACCGGTACGACCACCGATACGGCCCCCACCACGCCTTCCACTCTTTCGTCCCGCCATTTCGTTCTATAAGACAAGGAATCCAATGTCATCACGCTAGTTAACAAATAAAATTCAACAAGCACTGTAGGATGTTAATATACACTGGCCATCTGCAATTAACCATTACACTACCTTTCGATTTCTATTTGACCACCTTTGTGATTCCATCAGAACACAAGTCCTTACCTAACCCTTTCTAAGGCATACTATACATGTAAATATATACTACCTTCATACCTGATGCTGTGGCTCGAGTTACCCGTACTGGCATCCGCTTTCGGTCCCATTCACAGTTTAAGTTCAGACATTGGGAGTGTCCGAATATCTCAAACTATTGCTCTGATACCAACTTGTAAGGCCCCAAACCCGGGAGGCCTCACTTGTTGGATTTACTAATTTACAAACAGTTCTAAAACTTGAATATCAAAATAAGGAAGCGGGAAATACTTCATTAAAACATAAACATTACATTGTTCAACATGCGGAAGCGTAACATAGTCTATTACATAAACATAACATAATCTGATCATAACAGGATGCCAGTCTTCGTATCATCCGGGTAACTCATCAAGCCGCCCAGCATCACCTTCCGTCATCGTAACCTGCCTTAACCTGAATGTGCATACTAAAAAGTCAGCTACGCTGGTGAGTTCTAGCTTTTACATAAAACATTAACTTCAAATATTTGCCAAAAACATATCCTTAACCTTCATTAATAAAAGCGTACAAAAACATGCAATAACATAACATCATAAACATAAGTCAACGAACATATCGAATCTGCGCCTTCTCGTAACCGTCAAATCCATACGTCGCATACTAGTGGAATAACCTAAAGACCACCACCACTAGGCCCATCAACACCGTACAGTCCTTTGGGTGAGGAACTCCTAGGGCCCGATACTTAGGTTATTCAGCACCAAACTTCAAGCACGGCATCGCAAGGGTGACACGTACCAAACTTCAAGCACTGCACCCCGTAAGGCGCAAGTACCAAACTTCAATCACGACTACCCCGTAAGGTAAATCGTACCAAACTTCAAGGATCACGATAATCCCCTTGGTGACCATTATCACCCCAGTTGTACAACAGTTGGCCAGCCACAAAGGCCCCTAAAAGGTAAAGGCCCGTAACATTCTTCCCATACCCTTAACCTTCATTCCCTAAGGAATAATGGCAGATTCGTTCGTTTGTGACTTTCGTAAACGTTCCCTTCTTTTACTTCAAAACTTCAGTTAAGGCATTCGTACGTTTTATTAAAAATCATTCATTCATTCATAAACTTCTTTTGGAAAAATATTTCGTAAACACTTCTTTCATAACCCTTCCTTCCAAAACATCATTCATAAACAACATTTTATAAAACGTCACATACAACATTCATAAACATCGTTTTATAAAATAGTCACATCGTTACGTATGCACACCAGCCCAAAAACATTATTAAAAAATTTAAAAGAGGGCTTCTAGAACTCACCGTATAAGCTAATTTGGGTTGTCCTAAACAAAGGTCCAACAACGTCACTTCCGATCTGAATTGATTAGTTAAATACACATCAGACCCAATCCCGACTCTAACGGTTTAACCATTCTAAACATACTGACTTTACTTAATCCGCCTGATGCGGGACTTGTTCTTGCGTACTTAATAAGTGCGCAGACTTTACTTCATGCATACTTGATAAATACGCAGTACCTGCTTCATGCGTACTTGGTAAGTACGCATGACCCTCTTCACGCAGGATCAGCTTCATGCGTACTTGATAAGTACGCACGAACTGCTTCCCCGCAAAAACCCTAACTTTTGCCTTCGGGTCTGATCACGTCAAGATCCCGAACTTGTTTACTTCAAAACGTTTGATTTTCATTAAGGAACCCAAATATATGTTTTCCTTCCAATTTCATCTGTAAAAACGTTACATTTTCATCCAAAACACGAAAAACCCAAAAACGAACAAAAACTCAGATTTAGGCCAGATCGTTACCTGAATCGAGTTTCTGATCCGGAGGTTCTTCTCACGAGCTCTGGAGTAACACACTTCTCAAATCTCGGGTCGATCCGACAACTTTCTCTCTCTAGAAGTTGCAAATGAGAGAAATGGGTGGTGACCTTGGCTATTTATAGGGGAGGCTCCCCTTCCAGCCCGCCGACCCATTCGACCCGACCCGACATGCCTCGTTCGTTTATTCGGTTATTATATCCGTCGTTTTATTTTTAGGATGTTACAACGTCATGTATATCATATAAATTTTGAACATATCAAAGGAAAAAATAATGGGATAGCCGATATGTTGTCCCGAAACATTAACAAGATATTTCTTCCGGATGGAAAAGAAAGATAAAGGGAAAGCAAAGATTATACAGCCTAGAATAACTATTTCTCCGATGAGTATATCATCTGAAGAAGAACAGACATAAAAGCTTTTAAGCCAAGCAATAAAGGCTGACAGAGTACAAAGTTCTAGAAAGCTACCAGCATCAATTACTAGGTTAGACACTGTCCTACGATATTACAACCCAGTAAACAGCCAAGGTCCTGTTAATCAGAGACCAAAAAATATACACACTAAACAAAGGGCTGATACACATTTTACAGAAAGTTCAGTCATTACATTTGGAAATTACAGTTTACAACAATGTAATGACCCCAATACAAAGTTTTGTCCAATTGTTGGAATGAAGCTGACAGATAAGCAACAATGCTTATTAGATAACCTTTGGCATATTCAAACCATGCCACAGGCTTCGACATTCAAAGTACAGGTTTTAAATGCATTAAGCATTTACTTTCATGAGCAAAGCTCAAAAATCCCCGAAAAACAACAATCAAAGTTTACTCACTACATCGTTTTTCGAGGAACAAAGATTGGTATCTTCAATAAATGAGAGACTGTTGCAAAATTTATACAATGTCTAAATCCCATTTACAAAGGTTTTTACAATTTCGCTGAAGCTTTAAAAACCGCCAGAGAACATTTTGGCACAAATAGTTTCTATATTGAGCCAGAAGAAGTTCAAACATTTTCTGAAATAACAAAGACTAATCCTGAACAAATCATCAAAGCTCAGGAAGAAGTAATTGTAAAGCTTTAGGAACAACTGATGAAAAAGGGACAAGATACACATCCTATACAAGCTCATATTGAAAATAGTCTCATAAAACAAAAAGTGGCTATACTCGAGGCAAAGAATAAACATTATATACACAGGCTCGAAAAAACAGTTCCACAAAATAGAAGCTATGAAGCGTTCAGGATAAGAATGCTTGATACACCATGGAAACAATGTTTACAGCCAGTCATTGACATATTCCCAGAATTCGAACAAATTATTTCACAAAAAGTCTGTTCAGAATTTCGAATAATTTTATACCATTTACAACAACAAATTACTGATCTTGCGTTTCAAGGCACACCCAACGCAGGAATAAGGATAGTAGAAAGAACTTATAACGAAGGAGAAGGAACGAGACTTCTTCTTCTAAAGATTAGTTACCCTACACAAATGTTTGACGACCAAATCGTTCAATTTTACCATCATGGTATGATCGATTTTCTTGAATTCAGACTAAAAAGCAAGACCGAAAATCTCCTTGTTAGACTAGGAGAAAAATTCACAATAGTCGCATGCAACATAGCTTCTCATTCAAAAATCCCTACAGTCGGTTGCAAAATTTTTGCATCATTTCCCTTTGCATCCTCAAACACATACAGACCAGCAAGAAAAAGAATCTTCGTAGACCACAGAACAAATACTCAAAACATTTTTTCGAATTTTGCCTACAAAAACCAACTACAAAAAATTGTTGTTAACCCAAACCCAGATTCTGCCAATATTACATGGTTAACAGAAACAGATACTCATATACAGGCCTTTGAAACATTCATCGAAAAGCGTCAACAAACTCATAAGATACCTGGTCATTTTCCTTGGGAAAGATTCAGATTATTAGGAGAAGGCCATTATATACAGATTTACTCATATCTAAATTGGAGTATGCTTTTGTCATTCATAGGCGAAGGCGATACTTTAGAAATAGATCATATTATTGATCTAGGCGAAGAAAGTGAAGAAACAGATCCAGGATCACCAACATCCGTCGATAGTACACACAGGGATTTCTAAAAAAACGTAAGCCATGATGTAGAAGTCCAATTATCAAAAGAGGACAGGTGATTAGACAGGAAAAGCATATTCCCGACAGTTTTACAGCACGATACAATAATTGTTCATAAAGAGTTTTTGTCGTTTTCATCTTTAATTTGTATCCGTTTATTTTACTTTGCTTTAAGATAGTGCGCATTATTGAGCTTTTCTTTTTTGTTGTCTTTTGTTTGCCATGCCTATAAAAGAAGGCATTAGTTTCAGTTGTAAACACACCGAAAAATATCAATATCAAGAAATTTTTCAATCCCCTACATGGCACACTAAATTTTCCTACCCTCCTCAGCTTGGCTCTAACACTATAATCCTTGATCGATCTTCATATCGTATCCCTTAATAAAAAAAAGTTCATCCTTTTACTTCAAACATTGTCATCATGCGCATCCGCCGTGCATATCTCTACATCTCCATCCTCACTACCATGTAATTGTAAGTTTTCATTATCTTATTTTCAATTTATAATTTTATGAAATCTGATACTCAGCCTAACTAATACAAAAGAAGAAGGTCTTCTCAAAATTCGATTTAAAATTAGGGTATAACCAGTTACAGTTACAAGAAAAGTTTTAAACCATGGACACCCTTTACATGTTCAGAGGGACAATATGAATAGAATGTTTTTAGTTTTGAACTAAAAAATGCTCCATCCATTTTTCAAAGATTTATGGATAATATATTCTTAAAATATGAATTTTGCTTAGTATACATTGATGACATTTTAGTTGCAAGTGAAACAGTACAGGAGCATGAGCAACATTTAAAACATATATTTGAAGAAATAGAAAAGCATGGTATAGTAATCTCAAAAAGTATCTTTTCTTGGTTTAGAGTTAGGAAATGGTAAAATAGAATTACAATAACACATTTCTACAAAAATTTTAGATTTTCCAGAAAAAATTGAAAATTTAAAACAAATACAAGCATTTTTAGGACTAGTAAATTATGCTAGAAAATTTATCGCAAATCTATCAAAATTAGTAGGTCCATTATACAGTAAAACCATAAAAAATGGGCAAAGATATTTTAACACAGATGATATTAAATTAGTTCAAAAGGTTAAAAATGCTATAAAAACTATTGGTCCATTAGAATTACCAGTAGTTACAGATTATATTATTATTGAAACAGATGGATGTAAAGAAGGATGAGGAGCTGTCCTTCTCTGTAAACCAACTAAATATAGCCTCAAAACAGAGGAAAATATTTGTGCGTACTCCACTGGAAATTTTCAAAACAAAAACAACTGAACAAACATAGACTTTGAAATCCAAGCATTAATCAATGCTTTAGACAAATTCAAAATTTATTTACATAATGAGTTCACAGTCAGAACAGATTGTGAAACAATTATAAAAATTATAAAAAATGAATAGAGTAAAAAGGTAAACAGAACAAGGTGGGTCAATTTATAAAATACTATACAAGGTCATGGATATCGTATAAATTTTGAACATATCAAAGGAAAAAATAATGGGATAGCCAATATGTTGTCCCGAAACATTAACAAGATATTTCTTCCAGATGGAAAAGAAAGATAAAGGGAAAGCAAAGATTACACAACCTAGAAGAACTATTTCTCCGATGAGTATATCATCTGAAGAACAACAGAAAGAAAAGCTTTTAAGCCAAGCTATAAAGGCTGACAAAGTACAGAGTTCTAGAAAGCTACCAGCATCAATTACTGGGTTAGACACTGTCCTACGATATTACAACCCAGTAAACAACCATGGTCCTGTTAATCAGAGACCAAAAATTATACACACTAAACAAAGGGCTGATACACATTTTACAGAAAGTTCAGTCATTACATTTGGAAATTACGGTTTACGACAATGTAATGACCCCAATACAAAATTTCGTCCAATTGTTGGAATGAAGCTGACAGATAAGCAGCAATGCTTATTATACAACCTTTGACATATTCAAACCATGGCACAGGCTTCGACATTCAAAGTACAGGTTTTAAATGCATTAAGCATTTACTTTCATAAGCAAAGCACAAAAATCCCCAAAAAACAATAATCAAAGCGTACTCACTACATCGTTTTTCTAGAAATAAAGAATGGTATCTTCAATAAATGGGAGACAGTTGCAAAATTTATACAATGTCCAAATCCCATTTACAAAGGTTTTTACAATTTCGCTGAAGCTTTAAAAACAGTCAGGGAACATTTTGGCACAGATAGTTTCTATATTGAGCCAGAAGAAGATCAAACATTTTCTGAAATAACAAAGACTAATCCTGAACAAATAATCAAAGCTCAAAAGGAAGTAATTGTAAAGCTTCAGGAACAGCTGATGAAAAAGGGACAAGATACACATCCTATACAAGCCCATATTGAAAATAGCCACATAAAACAAAAAAGTGGCTATACTCGAGGCAAAGAATAAACAGTATATACACATGCTCGAAAAAACAGAAAAAACAGTTCCACAAAATAGAAGCTATGAAGCGTTCAGGATAAGAATGCTTGATACACCATGGAAACAATGTTTACAGTCAGTCATTGACAGATTCCCAGAATTCGAACAAATTATTTCACAAAAAGTCTGTTTAGAATTTCCAATAATTTTATACAATTTACAACAACAAATTATTAATCTTGCATTTCAAGACACACCCACGCAAGAATAAGGATAGTAGAAAGAACAGATGACGAAGGAGAAGGAACGGGACTTCTTCTTCTACATATTAGTTACCCTACACAAATGTCTGACGACCAAATTGTTCAATTTTACCATCATGGTATGATCGATTTTCTTGAATTCGGACTAAACAGCAAGACCAAAAATCTCCGTGATAGACTAGGAGAAAAATTCACAATGGTCGCTGGCAACAAAGCTTTTTATTCAAAAATCCAGACAGTCGGTTGCAAAATTTTTGCATCATTTCCCTTTGCATCCTCAAACACATACAGACCAGCTAGAAAAAAATCTTCGTAGACCACAGAACAAATACTCAAAACATTTTTTCGAATTTTGTCTACAAAAATCAACTACAAAAAATTGATGTTAACCCAAACCCAGATTTTGCCAATATTACATGGTTAAGAGAAAGAGATACTCATATACAGGCCTTTGAAACATTCATCGAAATGCATCAAAAAACTCTTAAGATACCTGGTAATTTTCCTTGAGAAAGATTCAGATTATTAGGAGAAGGCCATTATATACAGATTTACTCAGATCTAAATTGGAGAATTGTCACACCCCGACCGATGGCGGAATCATCGAGGCGGACAATGTGATGATTGTTCAAAAGCACATGATAACTAAAGGTTACATAATTCATTAATTAAATTTAAAGACAACAAGTTCCAAATACAATACATTTCAAATAACCTAGTCTAGTTCAAAACATTAATTTATTTAACTAGGTCCATGGTTCCTAAGTGGAAAGATCTTCGGCAAGCAGTCACATATCCAAACCTGAAACATTATTTAAATCAAGTGTCAACTAAAAAGTTGGTGAGTACATAGATTTAGTATTTCCTGTAAATAGTAGTTGTAAATCGTTTTGCAACTCATTGTTTATATTGTTAAACATAGTATATGATGTATCATTTATTTAATCATAATTCAAACCGAGCTTGACGCGCTTGAACAGAGCACAAAAGCTAAGTCCGGTATGTTTGAATATAGTTACCCACTATATTCGATATGATTGAATATAAAACGCGGTTATATCCGAGTATGCAGTAATAAACACCCTAACCGGGTAGGCTGGTCAGGCACAATAGATCTATCAATATTACAGTTGGTTGTCTTGTGTTTAAATGTATGTACATCCAAAGAATAAGCATATAGTCTCATGTATAACACGTATAAACAATGTGAGTAGCATGTATAATGTTTCACCCCAAAATGTATGAAAATGTAAAATAGGGGCTATGTAACTCACCTTGCTAGCGGGTATTTTTCCACGCATGTAGGTGATAAGTATGTGGAAGCCAAAGCACGTTGATACCCTATGTAGACAAATGGGTATTATTGTATGCGTATAGGTGTGTATTTGTATTTAAATGTATATAGGCTTTAATATAATCTTCCTAACTATTTATTTGTATAAAGTATAGAATGATAATAGTTTTTTTGTAAAACTTTAACTTATGAGTATATATATATATATATTGTTTTAAACAAGTATTGTTATATTTAATGTATTTATATAAAAAAAATATAACAAAATAAAAGAAAAGTGTGTATTTGACTAATTATGTTGATATTCAGAATTTAATTAGAAATAATTGCTAGATTTATAAAAATGAGACATTTTACATATTAAATGTATTTTAATAAGTTTATAAAAATGTTACAAGATTTATAAAAATATAGGACATTTTATATATAAAAATGTGTTTAAATAAGTTTATAAAAATATAGGACATTTTATATATATAAAAATGTGTTTAAATAAGTTTATAAAAATATTATAAGATTTATAAAAATTGGAATAGTTTATAGATAAAAAGATTGTTTAATTGATTTCAAAATAAACGAACGATCAAACCGACTCGTTTTAGTCTTTAGTGTATAAAAATAATATTAAAATAAGTTAAGATAATTAAATAAAATAAAAAAAATGTAAATAGAAGCAAAACGGGGTTGGGCCGGAGGCCGGAAGGTTCGAACCCGCGACCTCAGCCTCGGACACACACACGCATAACCAGCCGGGCTACTGCCCATCGCTGGTTATGTGTGTGATGGATAAATTAAATACACAAGGGTAAATCAGGTCGCTGGACCTCGGTGACTGGCAAACCGTGTCCGAGGACACATGGTTTGCCCGGTAACTCTCATGCGATTGCCGTGATTTCGAGTTGGATTGTTTACCAGGGATTTATAGAAGGTAGTGGAGTCGATTTGAGGCTCGAACCACGTTGCAATGGGTCTGGTCGGCACAGTTTTGAAACTTGAAAATGTCAAAAGTGGAATTCGATTCCTGTGTGGAATTAGCTTCCGAAATCCTGGTCACAGCTTCTCTCAGGGACGACGAAAGTGATGGTATCCTCAATTTGGTGTGAGAGCAGGTGGAAGGATGGTAGCGGGCTCGTGTAGGGCCGACAATGGTCATTTATAGGCGAGCTTGATTTCTATGTTAGAACGTGCAATTGGGCATGTCCCGACATTGGTCTGAACGAGACGAAACTAACCAGACAATCGACACGCGTGGAGGTTGCCTGTCGAGCGCGAATTCGATCGTGGGTTTTTCGGCCACCAACATGATCAGTCGATCCCTATGTTTAATCGACAAATTTGTCGAGGGCTTTTGTTCGCGTGGGGACGACGAGGCCAGAGAAGCTTTTGTCGGCTGTTGAGGTGCAGGGAACAGCCCTGTCGGGAGTCGCCGGAAAAAGACTTTGGACCGCCGGACAATCGAAGGGGGTGACCGGATAATCTAATTGGAATTTGGCATTTTTAGTCTCTGGGGTTTGGTTTGACTTATATTAACCCTTGAAATAATTACGGATGGGTCTTTGTACTTTAACTTGTCCAGGAATGGTCCCTCGACAGATTTTAGTTTTTATAACCTTCTAGTTTGATTAATTACAAAACAACCCTTGAACTTTTATTTAACTAAATTAATTTAATTTCTTTTAAATAAAATTAATTTAAAAATGTTTTTATAAACTTATTTTATTTATTTTTATTATTATAAATAATTTTTATAAAAGTTATTTATCTTATTTAAGTAGATTCTTTTATTAAATATGCAACTTTTAAAATTTAGATTTTATATAAAATTTTATATAAGTTTTTAAAACTTATAAAATTTTAATTAATTTATATCCGTGAAATAAAATACCTAATCGTATAAAACTAAATAAAACTCTTACACTTTATTAAAATAGGAGATGATTACACGATAAATATAACACAAGTGCGTGAATGAAAATCCGAAACGTCACAGTCTCCCCATGTTAGAGGAATTTCGCCCCGAAATTCAACTAGTGGAGGCTATGAAAAGAGATGCGGATACTTGGTCTTCATTTGGTCTTCACGTTCCCAAGTGAACTCGGGTCCACGTTTAGACTCCCAACGGACCTTGACAATGGGGATGCGGCTACGCTTGAGTTTCTTAACTTCTCGGTCCATGATTTCCACGGGTTTCTCAACAAAGTGCATTTTCTCGTCAATACGCACTTCGTCAAGGGGGATGTGGAGGTTCTCGTCGGCTAGACACTTTTTCAAATTAGACACATGAAAAGTCGGATGAACGTTGCTGAGTTCTGAAGGAAGATCGAGTTTGTAGGCCACTTTTCCTACCCTTTCGAGTATCTTGAATGGACCCACATATCGAGGTGCAAGTTTTCCTTTCTTTCCAAATCGGACTACGCTTTTCCAAGGTGATACCTTTAGAAGGACCATATCTCCAACTTGAAATTCCAAGGGTTTCCGTCGCTTGTCGGCATAGCTCTTTTGCCGACTTCTTGCTACCCGAATGTTGTCACGGATAAGAGAGACTTTATCGGTGGTTTCTTGGATAAGTTCGGGACCGGTGATTTGTGCTTCGCCAATTTCATTCCAAAAAATTGGTGAACGACATTTTCGTCCATAAAGAGCTTCAAACGGTGCCATGTTAATACTTGTGTGATAGCTGTTGTTGTAGGAGAATTCAATCAGTGGTAGGTGAGAATCCCAACTGCCACCAAAGTCAATGACACAAGCTCTAAGCATATCCTCGAGAGTTTGGATTGTTCGCTCGGTTTGTCCATCAGTTTGAGGATGGTAGGCCGTACTTAAATCCAAACGAGTACCAAGTGCTGATTGTAGTGATTGCCAAAATCGGGAAGTAAAACGCGAATCACGATCGGAGATGATGTTCAAAGGGATCCCGTGACGACTTACGATCTCATCAATGTAGATTCGAGCCAATTTCTCGACTCGATAGTCCTCACGAATAGGCAAGAAATGAGCAGACTTTGTAAGTCGGTCGATAATAACCCAGATACTATCGTGCCCACTAGAAGTGCGTGGAAGTTTGGTGATGAAGTCCATAGCAAGGTTCTCCCACTTCCACACGGGAATTTCAGGTTGTTCGAGGAGTCTGGAAGGCTTTTGGTGTTCGGCCTTCACTTTAGAACAAGTTAGGCATTTTGCCACAAAGAGGGCAATATCCTTTTTCATGCCGGGCCACCAATATTGCTGACGGTGACCCATGTACATCTTATTAGCTCCGGGATGTACCGAATAACGAGTTTTGTGGGACTCGTTCATCAAAAATATACGAAGATCGTCGCGATCGGGAACCCAGATACGGTCCAAGTAATACAATAGACCGTTGGACTTGGTTTCTAGAAAGAGTTCTACGCCACATGCCATTTCTTGATACATGTTTCCCTCGGTAACCGAGGTGTGTTGTGCTTTGAGAATACGGGCTTGGAAATCATTATGGATATAAACACTATGAAGCATGATACGCTCCTTACGACTCAAGGCGTCGACTACAACGTTTGCTTTGCCAGGGTGGTAGCGAATCTCGCAGTCGTAGTCGTTTAGGAGTTCGACCCATCGTCGTTGCCTCATATTAAGCTCTTTTTTATTGAAAATATGTTGGAGGCTTTTGTGGTCGGTGAAAACCACGCATTTGGTGCCATGTAAATAGTGTCTCCAAATTTTCAAAGCGAAA
Organism: Smallanthus sonchifolius; assembly: GCA_023525975.1. Lineage (NCBI taxonomy): Eukaryota > Viridiplantae > Streptophyta > Magnoliopsida > Asterales > Asteraceae > Smallanthus > Smallanthus sonchifolius. The sequence goes on from CM042033.1 coordinate 22,033,944, forward strand.
ACGATGGCGCCAAGCTCGAGATCATGGGTCGTATAGTTCTTCTCATGGATTTTGAGTTGACGCGATGTGTATGCAATTACTTGGCCACGTTGCATTAGAACACAACCAAGACCTTGGTTGGATGCATCACAATAAACGACAAAGTCGTCATTACCACTAGGAAGGGTTAGAATAGGAGCATTGCAGAGCTTGTGTTTGAGAGTTTGAAAAGCTTCTTCTTGCTTGGGTCCCCACTCGTAAGATTTACCTTTATGAGTCAAGGCAGTGAGCGGGACTGCAATCTTGGAGAAATTCGAGATGAAGCGACGATAGTAACCTGCTAGTCCAAGGAATGAACGAATCTCGGTAGGAGTCTTAGGAGTACTCCAATTCTTTACCGCTTTGATTTTTGCCGGGTCCACATGAATTCCCTTATCGTTGACTATGTGTCCCAAAAATTAAACCTCTTTTAGCCAGAATTCACACTTGGAGAGCTTGGCATATAGTTGTTCTTTCTTTAAGAGTTCTAAGACCAAACGAAGATGTTGTTCATGTTCCGCTTTCATTTTAGAATAGATGAAGATGTCATCAATGAAGACGATCACGAACTTGTCCAAATAAGGTTTGCATACACGGTTCATGAGGTCCATGAAGACCGCAGGTGCATTAGTCAAACCGAATGGCATGACCATGAACTCGTAGTGACCATATCTAGTCTGAAAGGCAGTCTTCGGAATGTCTTCATCGAGAACACGAAGTTGATGGTACCCGGAACGGAGGTCAATCTTGGAGAAGCATGTTGAACCTTGAAGCTGATCGAAAAGATCGTCAATACGAGGTAGAGGATAACGGTTCTTAATTGTAAGTTTGTTGAGTTCACGATAATCGATGCACATTCGAAACGATCCATCCTTTTTCTTTACGAATAGCACGGGAGCACCCCAAGGTGAATGGCTCGGGCGGATAAATCCTTTAGATGAGAGTTCTTGTAATTGACTTGCGAGCTCTAGCATCTCTGAAGGTGCAAGACGATAGGGAGCTTTTGCCACAGGAGTTGCTCCGGGCACAAGGTCAATACGAAACTCCACTTGTCTAGGAGGAGGAAGACCGGGTAAATCCTCGGGGAATACCTCGGGAAAGTCTCGAATGATCGGAATATCTTGCAACTTCTTACCCTTGTCTTTCGTGTCAACTACGTGGGCCAAGAAAGCAACGTACTTTTTCCGCAAGTATTTTTGTGCCAATGTGCAAGACATGAGTTGAAGACCACGACACGGTTTTTCACTGAAAATAACTAACGTGTCACCCGAAGGGAGAGGTATACGAATGCACTTTTCGTGGCAAATAACCTCGGCATGGTGCTTGGATAACCAGTCCATGCCAATTATAATATCAAAGCTTCCCAATTGCATTGGAAGGAGATCAACAGAGAATTCATGATTATTAAGCTCGAGATTGCAGTTGCGGATAACGAAGTTTATAGCAATAGATTTCCCGTTTGCTATCTCCACGGAATAAGGATTGTCAAGTTTCGTTGTTTGTTTAGCAAGTCGAGATTCAAAGGTAAGAGACACGAAACTCCTATCGGCACCGGTATCAAATAAAATGGATACATAATGATTGTTTACGAGAAACGTACCTTTTATCACGTCGTTGTTTGCTTGTGTCTCATTAGCGTTTATATTAAACGCTCGTCCATGGGGACCACCTTGATGATGAAGTTTTGGGCATCGGTCACGGAAGTGGTTTGGGTCTCCACATTCGTAACATGCCCGACCATTGAGAAGTGCCGGATAGTTTGGACGGTTGGCTGGAGCAGTTTGGTGGACGGGAGGACGGGTACGGCAGGTAGTGACCACGTGTCCATATCGTCCGCAGCTTGAACACAATCGGCATGGTAGGTTGGCAGGATGATGGTACTTGCAGGTCTGACATTGGGGATTTGGACCCAAATAAGGTTTCGGGTTTTGACCCAAAGGGGCCACTTGAAGAGCAGGTACAGCGGGAGTTACGGCTGCGAAGTTTCGACCCTTTCGTTTCTTGTTGCGGTTAGAAGATTCGGGTTTTACATCTTTGACAGCTGCAAGAGTGGAGACAACCTTCTTGGAACCCTTTCTTGTTAAGGTTCCGGCTTTGACGTGGTTGTCGGATAGTGTGGCGGATATACGGATGGCAGCTTCAAGTGTAGGAGGATTGCTTCCTAACACAGCATCTTGAATTTGCATAGGCAGGCCGCCTATGTATTTTTCAATTCCCCGAGCAAGGGGAGTGATCATATGAGGCACCAGCAGACTTAGCTCTTGAAACCGGGTTGTGTAAGCCAGATTATCCCCGCTGTCTTGGGCAAGATCCCAAAATTCAGCCTCGAGCTTCCTCATTTCATTCCGAGGACAGAATTCATCAGTCATGGCCTTCTTCAGATCATCCCATGATAAGGACGTAGCAACCTCAGCACCACGAGTGCGTTTCTCACCGTTCCACCAGGTGAGGGCTCTCTTTTGGAGTACACTTGTGGCATAACGAACCCGAAGATTATCGGGACAGTCGCTGTTTAGGAATGTGCTTTCCATGCTTTCAAACCATTGAAGTAGGCCGGTAGCACCTTCAGTCCCGAAGAATTTAGTAGGATTGCACGAGTTAAAGTGCTTAAACGTGCAATGAGGAGGGTTGGTACCACCGTTCCCTTGGATGTTGTGAGACCCGTCACTGTTGTTATTTGCTTGGGTCATTTGCCCTACTAGCTGGGCAAGGAGAGTAGCAAGATCCGGGTTGGAAGTGCTAGAGTTTGCACGTCGAGGAGGCATTCTAACACCATAAGAAAAAAAAGACAATGATATTTTAGATAAGACGGATAAATATGAGTTATAGCGGGAAATAATGTAAGTAGAAATACGAGATTTTTCATGACGCGTGTCAGTGCATGTGTATTTATTCTAAGTTGATAGGGGAAACTAAGTCATCTTTTCCGGGTAGGACATGATGTTATAGATCATTATTTGCATAATAGGAATTGCCGGGACTTGCACGCATTACAAATCGTTATTACGTGTGCACCCGTAATAATGATTTGCTTGCATGTTCGTCTAGTTCTTCCTATCTTGCTATAACGTCCCCAAATTTTGAGTTTAAGTTCGGATCGTATCCTTGCGAATACATTGACGTATCAACGTTAAATAATTCCTCAAAACTTTCAAAGAGACATGCTTTAGCCTATAGGTAAACACTCACTTCAGGAATTCCCAGGAAAGCATACGGGTCCGTTTATTTGGATTTATACGAAATGCTTTCCTAGACAGAAAACCCAATGTACAGGTGTCACCCTTCCAGATTGCACGTGTCATTTACTGGTCTCAAGAAATTAAGTTGTTGACGAGATTTTCAAGATTTTGAGAGTCTATGAGCATAAAACGTGTAGGAATTGTTGCAATTAATTCGGATTAGGAAAGAGTATGAATAGGGATGGGTAGTGTATTTGTTTGCATAAGTTTGTTTGCCAAATGTGTATGTAAAGTATGTATCATGTATCAAAGTCTTGCATGTATGTGTATAAGTCTCATGTACCAAACTTGGGAAAATTCAAATATTACCTAACTACAAATAATTCACATAGCATTTAATCATTTAGCACATAGCACATAAAAGGGAGTCCTAGGGTTATAGTCTAGGTCATTGTGTCTAATAACCTAATTCCCTATAACCATGGCTCTGATACCAATCTGTCACACCCCGACCGATGGCGGAATCATCGAGGCGGACAATGTGATGATTGTTCAAAAGCACATGATAACTAAAGGTTACATAATTCATTAATTAAATTTAAAGACAACAAGTTCCAAATACAATACATTTTAAATAACCTAGTCTAGTTCAAAACATTAATTTATTTAACTAGGTCCATGGTTCCTAAGTGGAAAGATCTTCGGCAAGCAGTCACATATCCAAACCTGAAACATTATTTAAATCAAGTGTCAACTAAAAAGTTGGTGAGTACATAGGTTTAGTATTTCCTGTAAATAGTAGTTGTAGATCGTTTTGCAACTCATTGTTTATATTGTTAAACATAGTATATGATGTATCATTTATTTAATCACAATTCAAACCGAGTTTGACGCGCTTGAACAGAGCACAACAGCCAAGTCCGGTATGTTTGAATATAGTTACCCACTATATTCGATATGATTGAATATAACACGCGGTTATATCCGAGTATGCAGTAATAAACACCCTAACCGGGTAGGCTGGTCAGGCACAATAGATCTATCAATATTACAGTTGGTTGTCTTGTGTTTAAATGTATGTACATCCAAAGAATAAGCATATAGTCTCATGTATAACACGTATAAACAATGTGAGTAGCATGTATAATGTTTCACCCCAAAATGTATGAAAATATAAAATAGGGGCTATGTAACTCACCTTGCTAGCGGGTATTTTTCCATGCGTGTAGGTGATAAGTATGTGGAAGCCTAAGCACGTTGATACCCTATGTAGACAAATGGGTATTATTGTATGCGTATAGGTGTGTATTTGTATTTAAATGTATATAGGCTTTAATATAATCTTCCTAACTATTTATTTGTATAAAGTATAGAATGATAATAGTTTTTTTGTAAAACTTTAACTTATGAGTATATATATATATTGTTTTAAACAAGTATTGTTATATTTAATGTATTTATATAAAAAAAAATATAACAAAATAAAAGAAAAGTCTTTATTTGACTAATTATGTTGATATTCAGAATTTAAACAAGTTTATTAAAAACAATTGCTAGATTTATAAAAATTAGACATTTTACATATTAAATGTATTTTAATAAGTTTATAAAAATGTTACAAGATTTATAAAAATATAGGACATTTTATATATAAAAATGTGTTTAAATAAGTTTATAAAAATATTATAAGATTTATAAAAATATAGGACATTTTATATATATAAAAATGTGTTTAAATAAGTTTATAAAAATATTACAAGATTTATAAAAATTGGAATAGTTTATAGATAAAAAGATTGTTTAATTGATTTCAAAATAAACGAACGATCAAACCGACTCGTTTTAGTCTTTAGTGTATAAAAATAATATTAAAATAAGTTAAGATAATTAAATAAAATAAAAAAATGAAAATAGAAGCAAATTGGGGTTGGGCCGGAGGCCGGAAGGTTCGAACCCGCGACCTCAGCCTCGGACACACACACGCATAACCAGCCAGGCTACTGCCCATCGCTGGTTATGTGTGTGATGGATAAATTAAATACACAAGGGTAAATCAGGTCGCTAGACCTCGGTGACCGGTAAACCGTGTCCGAGGACACTGGGTTTGCCCGGTAACTCTCGTACGATTGCCGTGATTTCGAGTTGGATTGTTTACCAGGGATTAATAGAAGGTAGTGGAGTCGATTTGAGGCTCGAACCACGTTGCAATGGGTCTGGTCGGCACAGTTTTGAAACTCAAAAATGTCAAAAGTGGAATTCGATTCCTGTGTGGAATTAGCTTCCGAAATCCTGGTCACAGCTTCACTCAGGGACGACGAAAGTGATGGTATCCTCAATTTGTTGTGAGAGCAGGTGGAAGGATGGTAGCGGGCTCGTGCAGGGCCGACAATGGTCATTTATAGGCGAGCTTGATTTCTATGTTAGAACGTGCAATTGGGCATGTCCCGACATTGGTCTGAACGAGACGAAACTAACCAGACAATCGACACAGGTTGCCTGTCGAGCGCGAATTCGATCGTGGGTTTTTCGGCCACCAACAGGATCAGTCGATCCCTATGTTTAATCGACAAATTTGTCGAGGGCTTTTGTTCGCGTGGGGACGACGAGGCCAGAGAAGCTTTTGTCGGTTGTTGAGGTGCAGGGAACAGCCCTGTCGGGAGTCGCCGGAAAAAGACTTTGGACCGCCGGACAATCGAAGGGGGTGACCGGATAATCGAATTGGAATTTGGCAGTTTTAGTCCTTGGGGTTTCGTTTGACTTATTTTAACCCTTGAAATAATTACGGATGGGTCCTTGTACTTTAACTTGTCCAGGAATGGTCCCTTGACAGATTTTAGTTTTTATAACCTTCTAGTTTGATTAATTACAAAACAACCCTTGAACTTTTATTTAACTAAATTATGTCAAAGACATCTTGAGCCGGTTTCTTTATTTAACTAAATTATGTCCAGGAAGATGGTTTCTTTATTCATCAGTCCAAGTATGTCAAAGACATCTTGAGCCGGTTCAAGATGGAGGACTGTACCCCATATGATACTCCGATTCCGGTCAATCATAAGTTGAATTCTGACCCGGATGGAAAAGATGTTGATTGTCGACTTTACAGGGCAATGATTGGATCTCTCATGTACTTAACCGCTTCAAGGCCAGATTTAATGTTCGCTGTGTGTATTTGTTCCAGATTCCAGGCAAAACCAAAAGAATCTCACTTGATAGTTGTAAAAAGAATCTTTCGTTATTTGAAAGGAAAACAAAGATTGGGACTATTGTATCCACATGGTTCTAACTTTGATTTCAATGCTTATACTGATTCTGATTTTGGTGGTTGTTGTTTGGACAGGAAATCAACAACAAGTGGTTGCCAGTTCTTGGGTAATCGACTTGTTTCATGGCAATGCAAAAAGCAAACCACAGTCTCCATTTCTACATGCGAAGCAAAATACATCGCTGCTGCAAGTTGTTGTTCACAGATTTTGTGGATATAACAGCAATTAAGAGATTACGGTTTAAATTTTACAGGAACCCCTATGCTTATTGATAATAATGCTACAATGTCTATAACTAATAATCCTGTTAAGCATAGTAAAACAAAGCACATTGAAATTAGATATCATTTTATTCGTGATTGTGCAGATAAGAAGTTGATTGAGCTGGTAAAGGTTCATACAGATGATAATTTTGCTGATCTTTTTACCAAGGCATTTGATCGTACCAGGTTTGAATTTCTGATCAAAATGATAGGTATGATCAATCCCGAATAAAAGTTTTTCAAAATTAGATTTTCATGGAAAATTTTGTTTTTAATTTCTTTTATTGCTTTATTACATTTCTGCATTTTAAATTTCAGTCAAAAAGTTTTTATTTATAAAAATTCAAAACAAAGTGAAAAATATAAAATTTGACATCATTTGAAATTAGAGAAGAAATGATAGTACATCAGTGATTTGTTCATTTCACACGACCTTAGTAGACCTTTGATATATGATTGCTTAAAGTGAGTTGGTTTGATCTAAATTTTAAAGTCTGCATAAATGATAAATGATAGTGTTTTGAATGCTCTAATCTTGATAATCTGTTTTTAAATTTGTGTATGATTTTTGAAACTTGAATTGGTAATAGACTAGAAGCGTTTTGAAACTAATAGTAGTGTGAAAATTAAATATGCTATGATTACATCTGTGATTTGAATCCATTATATGCCTAGGTGTGTGTGTTAAAGATCATTATCAGATAAAGAATATATGGTTTTAAAGAATTTCATGAGACCAATATCGAATTATATCTTTAGCACAAATCTATTTCAGTTCACTTCACTGCCCATGCCCCTAAAAACATGCAATGTGTTGTTGAACTAAGATATGCTTTCAAACAACATCTGTTGAAACATATATTCGCCCTTGGATCAGTTAGATACATCATCTAGTCTGACTCCATTGAAACTTATCCAGATAATAGTTGGATCCTCATACCTGAATCTGTTGATTCTCATTATACAGCCAATTCATTAGAATCTTCTGATTCTGAATCATCATGATTCTTATATCCTTTGGGATATGCTTTTCTATACTTGTGCTAAAAGAGATAATTTCATCTTGGAAATTGATCTAATATTAAAATAAACTGTATATGTCTTGAAGATAGTGCAATTTATATTTCTGTTTGGCATATATGTGGGATACACGATATTTTTCAAGAAATGAATATTGACAAATTTGAAGAATAAACGCTTATAGTTTCAAGAAACGATATTTTTCAAGAAATGAATATTGACAAATATGAATATTTCTAAATGGTACTAAATCACATTAATTTGGAGAATAAACGCTTATAGTTTCAAATCATATAATATTGACAAATTTAAGAATTCATGCTTTATATTACAAATTCGGTATGAATAATTGAGCATTTCATAACATGATCTTATTTACTTTGATATTTATCGCGTATCATTTCAAATATTATTCAAAATTAATTGAAATGTTTGAAAAGAAAAGTAAATTGTTAGAAAAGAACAGAGACAAGAGACCTTTGAGAGAAATATGTCAAAGAAATAAATATGTTGGATTTATAAATACTGAAAAGAGTATGTAAAAATGAAAAAGATGCAAAGTGCACAATAATGAGTTGGATTGTTTCATATCATAGGTTACCCTTGGTTATTGCTAAAATGTGTGATGAACTACTCGAATACTGATATGATCTTCTTACTCATGATGTTCATTCAAAAGTATGTGATTTCAGTTTATTCAGATAAAAATTCAAAAATATGTGATTTCAGTTTGTACAGATAAAAATCCAAAAATATGTGATTCCGTTTGTATAGATAAAATTCAAAAAGATTTTGTTTTTTTTTTATTTTCCATGAAAATTCTAAGCTTTTATTAAAATGTTTGGGATTGGATCGGATACATGCTGCTGACGGAAGTTCAAGAAATGACGTGTTGAAAGTTGGAAAATTGTTCAAGGAAAAAGGTTGAGGAGACCTTGTTATGTTCGCTTGGTTGAGGTGAAGCGAACTTAATATGTTCGCCTGAAGTTGGTGAATCGAACTTAATATGTTCGCCTGGGGCTTGTTACGCGAACTTAACAAGTTCGCCTAATTAAGCGAACTTAATGTGTATAAGGATTTTTTTCTAGGCGAACTTAGTCACTTTGTCTTCTCAGAAATTTTAAGCGAACTTGTCTGTATTGAGCGATTTTCAAAAATTTTCAAAATCAGTGTGTTGTTGGATTGTTTACTGGTACCTTCTTGTTCGGATTTGAATTGCGATCATTCCTAAGGTATTTTTAGTGTTTTTCATCCGTTGAATCGTGAGAATTTAGAACTTTTTCATCTCGGACACATCGGACATTTTTTTTTATCTGCATTTTTGACCTAATTTGATGCCAAATCTGTCTTATCTCATTAAATTGAAGCTTGATAGTATGTTGTAATTGTTTGACGATGTGATCCAGTGGATATATCATGTTTCTATATCGATTTGACGAATTTTGATTTCTGTGTGAGAATTTGAAACGGCAGACAAGTTCAGGCGAACTTGTTCAAGCGAACCTGTTCAAGCGAACCTGTTCAAGCGAACTTATTAAGTTCGCCTCTTGTAACACTAAGCGAACTTAGTAAGTTCGCCTAGGGGCTCAGGAGGATTTTGGACTTGTGAAATTTTTTTGTTACAAATTTTTTTTTATTTCTTGTTGTGTGTGTTTATTATTTGTCTAATGTGTTTGTTGTCCAAATACTTTTCAGATGGCTCGTCGTGTAGAATACAAACATAACCAGGTGGCACTGTTAGATCCTAACATTTCGGAGGCCGTTAATTTTCAAGGAATTATTGGGTTCTTAAATCGTTCACGTCTCCATGTAGCCTTATCTGCAGATCCATACATCAACTTGGTGTATATTCAGCAATTTTGGGACACAGTACATCAAGATATAGACGTAGAACCTCATGTTCTTCGTGCTACTGTGAACAATACGGAGATTGCCATATCGTCAGAGACTATTCGTGCTGCTCTTGCTCTAGGTGGTGCTGCTGATGATCCTATGTCATATCCTGGAACTTTGATTATGAGATGTTTTCAGAGGATGGGTTACTGTGGAAGACCTAATGATACACAAGCTCGTAAGGGTGGCTTGGTTGGTGAATGGAGGTATTTCATGCAAGTGATTATCCAATGCTTATCTCCTCGTAAAGCTGGTACATATGGATTAAAGAATGCTCTTCAAGCTGCTATGGTGGCTTTGACATTGAACAAGCGATTCAATTTTGCTCTTTATATTTACCGGGAATTGGTTATGCAAATAACTCCTGCTGAAGGTAAAGGATTTCTTATGTATCCTCGGTTCATCCAAATGATTCTGAATCATCTTATTCCCGATCTCCCACAGCATCCTATTCGTTTAACATTGACTCCGATGTCAAAGAGAATTTTTACAGATTGCACTAAGGTAAAACAACAGAATGCAACGTTGATTCCTGTTAAAACTCCATTATTTGGTTTCTTAATCAATCCTTGTAACATTTCTGATTTTTTAGCACCCGTATTTTCAATTCAATGTAATACATTTCAAACTCAATTCTAGTGCACTGTTTTGTTTCTTTTCGTACCATCAATTTAATACTATATTTCAATACAAATCTGCAAATTTTACTCGGTTATACCCTATTAACACAATACATAAGTATCTAATTATACAAATATGGAAAAAGACTAAAGTTACAAGGTCTAATTTTGAAAAGTAGCAAGAAACCCTAATAGGCACGGTCGCGCCTCGTTCTGGCACGGTCGCGCCGAGTGCTTTGGCACGGTCGCGCGACTTGCTTGTGAACGATCGCGCCCGGAGCCTTGGCACGATCGCGCCTCGTTTGGGCACGGTCGTGCCTAGCATCAGTTGAAACGTAAATACCGTTTTAATCGCCGAATCGTTTGATTTCGTAACGGATATTCACTTCATTACCATTAACGAAAATATTAAGACTACCAATTACAGCAATTGACTCAATATCATTCGATTAAACCACAAAACCGTCAAAACATTCTTGAAACCACCGATTCTCCATTTCAATTCGAAATTCTCTCAATCAAACCCTCCATACGCATCACTCGATCATCTCTAAAGCTTCTGGACATATCGATATAGCCGGAATTACAGCAGAAGACGCCGGAAGCCATTCGCAACGCCGCCGGAACTCTTTTCTATCGAACGCTATCCATACATCGTCCTCCCAGGTAATTGAAACTCCATACTCGTTCGTTTCAGTTCATGGATCAAAAGCCTTTCATTATGGAAATCATCTCGAACCGATCCTAAGTTCCTTTTCAAAATAACGTAATCAAACCCGACTCTAGACATGTTTTTAATACAATTAAAGTAACCTAATAGTCTCGTAATAATCTAATGGGTGAAAGCCCTATGATTTCCAACCCTGTTATTATAGGATTTAGTCAATTCGTTCCTGATTTGGAGCAGACGCGGTCGTGCTAATCATCTAGCGCGGTCGTGACTCATGAGAAACGGTCGTGCCGGATTCCAGCGCGGTCGTGCCTCCTGCTCAGACCCAATCATGCCCTTTGGCTAATCTCAGTCGTGTCTTAGAATCATAGACACGATCGTGCCTGGCCAAGGCACGGTCGTGCCTAATGACTTAGTTAGTTAAGCCCTCTGTTTGATCAACACAGTCGCGCCCTGACTAGCATGGTCGCGCCCGTGGTTCGAGCACGATCGTGTCCTTCCCAGGCACGGTCGTGTGTGAGTTAAATTTTTGACAAAATTATAATTTTATATATTTTTCAAACAATAAATATTTTCGATTAAATTACAAAATAAAAATAGTTGATTTTTATAAAAATGCATTTAATTCTATTTAGAAAGACTAAATATTTAATCTTGGAATAAATAGAAAATTATTTATTTTAAGTTTATAAAAATTAAATTTACAATTATTGCTAAACCTTTCATTTAAAAAGTATTTAAATGGTTAAGTTACATTTTATAAATAAATAAATAAAATAATAATTATTTATTTACTTTATATTTAAACAAAGACATTTATTTATTTACACTTAATTACATTTAACACTTACAATATTTTCACAAACGATAATTATTTAATTTACTTATTTAGCTATTCAATTTCAAACCTTAAACAAAATGCTTAAAAAGTGTTTATTTTAAAACCTTATATTTTATTCAATACTTTTAAGTACAAATCAATGGCCTTATACACAAATTCAAATTCAACTTTAAACTTAAACTTTTGTGCACACTATTGATACAATACGCATTACACACTAGGTTAACGTGTGCATTTCATAACCCCTTTTACTCTTTTACATTTTTGGGGTGAAACATGAACACTATTCAAAATACATGTTTAAATTTACACAAACAACACAAGTACAAATCCTATTTACATTCATGTGTGCAATTTGAGCTTTATGCCCGAGTGCTATGTGTGCTAACTTTTGTGAACACTTATGTGCAATCATTAACTATTCAAGCCGACGGTTTTCAATGATAGATCTATTGAGTCTGACAAACCCACCTAGTTGAGGTGATTGATACCGACAACACAATTTGCATGCTAGTTACAAAGGTTTGATTGTACTTGGTTACACAATAGCTGCTCCCCATAAATGCCTTATTTATCATGTTATGTAAGGATTTGTTTTACAAACTATATGCTACCTATATACAAACCTGTGTTATACTCACCAACTTTTTAGTTAACTTTATTTTATTCATGTTTCAGGTTCTAATGTGTGAGATTGGTCAAGATGTGCTACACATAGGCTTGGACTTAGTTAATTTAAATAAAATAACTCTATGTATTTCAATTTTGTTCTATTTTGGATTTGGTTGTGTTTGGATTACTTGCAATGAAATTTGACGTTTAATATATTCAATTTAGTCAACCTTGTGCTTATGAACAGTCTACATGTCCCGCCCCGATGATTCCGCCATCGGTCGGGGTGTGACAGATTGGTATCAGAGCCTTGGTTATAGGGAATTAGGTTATTAGACACCTTGACCTAGACTATAACTTTAGGACACCCACTTATGCTATGCTTCATGATTATGTGTTATGTGCTACATGCTTACTATGATTAAATATTATTTCATTTTTTTTTGATGCATTACTTGTTAAAAATTCATGACTTATTAGGATATCCTTAAATAATAATTAAAAAAAATGTATCCTTTCCTATATCCTAAAACCTCATAATACTCTTATCTCCTTCTCTATCTATATCCTTCTTAGCATGTGGAATCTTCATGAAGCTAAATCCATAAAATTTTCTTTATTTCCTCGTTAAGGTTTTTAAACTTTGTTAATTATTTGAGGACACGTGCAATCTGGAAGAGTGATACCTGTATTTTGGGTTTTTCTGTCTAGGAAAGCATTTCGCATAAATCCCAATCAACCGAGGGACCCGTATGCTTTCCTGGGAATTCCCAAGATGAGTGTTTACTTATAGGCTAAAGCATGTATCCTTGAAAATTATATGAGTTTAATTAACCTTAATATGTCATAGTATTCAAGTGATTATATCACTATTTGAGTACAATCTAAACTATGATTAACTATTTTATTTGATTATCTTGTCCTTTTAATCCAAGCAATTCTCATAAGTTCTTACATCTTTTCTTGTCTTGTGAAAATCTGTAGAATGCCTCCTCATCGTGCTCCAGCGGCCAACACCAACACCGACATTGCTTCTATTCTTGCACAACTCGTGACACAACTCTCTCAAGCTAATGGTGCCACCAATGGCAACCATGGTGGGAATGGTAGTAATAGTGGTGATGGTGGTAATGGTGGTAATGGTGGAAATGGTGCTAACCCATCTCAATGCACCTTCAAGCATTTCAACTCGTGTAATCCTCTCAAATTCTATGGTACCGAAGGAGCTACGGGACTCCTTCAATGGTTCGAAAGCATTGAGAATACCTTTCTCAATAGTGACTGCCCCGACAACCTTCGTCTTCGTCATGCCACAAGTGTCCTACAAAAACGAGCACTCACGTGGTGGAATGGGGAGAAAAGAAATAGAGGGGTGGATGTAGCAATGGCCTTACCTTGGGATCAGGTTAAAAGGATAATGACCGAGGAATTTTGTCCTCGAAATGAAGTGAAGAAACTCGAAGCTGAATTTTAGGATCTTGCCCAAGATAGTGGTGAAAGCTTGGCATATACGACTCGGTTCCATGAGTTGAGTCTTCTTGTGCCCCACATGGTCACTCCTTTGTCCCGCTGTATTGAAAAGTATATTGGGGGACTACCTAGGCAAATTCAAGATACTGTCCTAGGAAGGAATCCCGCAACACTTGAGGATGCTATCCGTTTGTCTGCTACCTTAACCGATAATCATGTGAAGGCGAGGACTCTTACTAAAAAGGGCACCAAGAAAGTTTCTGACACCATAACCCCTCCTACCCACAACAAAGAAGCCACAACTGAACCCCCTCGTAATAATAGAAAGAGGAAGGTTAGAAATTTTGCTGCGATTACTCCTGCTATTCCTGTTAACCAAGTTGCGCCTATGGTTCAAGCACCGGCCAAAAAGCCATATGTTGGAATCTACCCACTTAGTGCTTCCTGCAACTATCATCATCCCCAAAGTATGCCATGTCGCCTTTGTACTCATTGTGGGAGATACGGCCATACGGTTAATGTTTGTAGGGCCAAAGCTCTTGCGGGCCAAGTCGACCCACCAAACCGAACCAATCCGCAAGTGGCTAATCAAGGTGTTCCTGCCATTGCAAATGGACGTGCTTGTTATAAATGTGGCGACACGAACCATTTCCGTGACCAATGCCCAAGATTTGCCAATGCTAGACAAGGTGGAGCTCGTGGGCGTGCTTTCAACATAAACGCCAATGAAGCTCAAGCCAACAATGATGTGGTCAATGGTATGTTCCTTGTTAGTAGTCAATATGCCTCCATTTTATTTGATACCGGTGCGGATAAGAGTTTCGTGTCACTTAATTTTGAACCTTTACTTGCAAAAACACGATCCCAATTAGAGAAAACCTTCACTGTTGAAATAGCAAATGGTGACTCCCTTACAATTGAATCCATTATCTATGATTGCTCTTTAGAACTTAATGATCATACATTCCCAATCAACCTTGTTCCAATGCCGCTAGGAAGCTTTGATATCATCATAGGCATGGATTGGCTATCAAATCATCATGCCAAAGTCGTTTGCTTTGAGAAGTGTATTCGAATTCCGCTACCATCGGGAGAAACATTAAGAGTCTTTGGCGAGAAGCCTTGCAAAGGACTTAAGTTAATCTCGTGCACTACTGCTCAAAAGTACTTACGAAAGAAGTACATCGCTTTCTTAGCTCATATTGTTCAAAAGGATGTCAAAGAGAAGAGTATACAAGACATTCCTATCATTCGAGATTTTCCCGAAGTATTTCCCAAAGACCTATCCGGTCTTCCTCCCGTTTGTCAAGTAGAGTTTCGCATTGATCTTATACTTGGAGCTAACCCCGTGGCTAGAGCTCCTTATCGTCTTGCACCCTCTGAAATGCAAGAACTTGCAAGCCAACTCTAAGAGCTCTCTAATAAGGGTTTCATTCGTCCAAGTCATTCACCGTGGGGTGCACCCGTCTTGTTCGTCAAAAAGAAAGATGGATCATTCCGCATGTGTATTGACTATCGCGAACTCAACAAGCTTACTATCAAAAACCGTTATCCTTTGCCTAGAATCGATGATCTCTTTGATCAACTTCAAGGTTCTACTTGTTTCTCAAAGATTGATCTTCGATCTGGTTATCATCAACTCCGTGTTCAAGAAGATGACATTCCTAAGACTGCCTTCTGAACAAGATATGGTCACTACGAGTTCATGGTTATGCCTTTTGGGCTAACCAATGCACCCGCAGTTTTCATGGATCTCATGAATCGCGTGTGCAAACCGTACCTTGATAAATTTGTGATCGTCTTCATTGACGATATCTTAATATATTCCAAGACTAAAGCTGATCATGAGCAACATCTTAGATTGGTTTTGGATCTTTTGAGAAAAGAACAACTATATGCCAAATTCTCCAAATGTGAATTTTGGCTTAAGGAAGTTCAATTTCTTGATCATATCGTCAACGACAAGGGAATTCATGTTGACCCTGCTAAAATCGAAACGGTTAAAAATTGGAATGCCCCGAAGACTCCTACCGAAGTTCGTTCATTTATTGGTCTTGCGGGATATTACCGTCGTTTCATCTCAAACTTCTCTAAGATTGCTGTCCCCCTTACCGCTTTGACCCACAAGGGTAAGACTTATGAATGGGGACCGAAACAAGAAGAAGCTTTCCAAACTCTCAAGCAAAAGTTGTGCAATGCCCCTATTTTGACCCTCCCTGATGGGAATGATGATCTAGTTGTCTACTGTGATGCTTCCAACCAAGGTCTCGGTTGTGTCCTCATGCAACGAGGCAAAGTAATCGCCTACGCATCAAGACAACTTAAAATTCATGAGAAGAATTATACGACGCACGATCTCGATTTGGGTGCGGTCGTATTCGCATTGAAGATTTGGAGACATTATCTCTATGGCACAAAATGTGTGGTGTTCACCGACCACAAAAGTCTTAACATATCTTCAATCAAAAGGAACTCAATATGAGGCAACGACGTTGGATTGAACTCCTTAACAACTATGAATGAGGGATTCGTTATTATCCCGGCAAAGCGAATGTTGTAGCCGACGCTTTGAGTCGAAAGGACTATGTTATGCTTCATTGTGCCCGAATTCAAACCGATATTCAAAATCGCATCTTAGAAGCTCAACACGTCTCAGTCACCAAGGGTAACATGTACGAAGAAATGTCGTGTGGTGTTGAACTTCTGCTTGAATCAAAACCCAATGGCTTACTCTATTACTTGAACCGTATTTGGGTTCCCAATCGCGATGATCTCCGTGCATTTCTATTAAACGAGGCACATAAGACTTGTTATTCCATTCATCCTGGTGCGGATAAAATGTACCAAGATCTTCGCCAGCAATATTGGTGGCCCGGTATGAAGAAAGACATTGCCCTTTATGAAGAAAGACATTGCCCTTTGCTTGAACAACCAGAAATTCCCGTGTGGAAATGGGAGAACTTAGCTATGGATTTCATTACCAAACTCCCTCGCACCTCGAGTGGCTAGGATAGCAGTTGGGTGATCATTGATTGTCTCAACAAATCTGCTCATTTCTTGCCTATCCGTGAAGACTATCGGGTTGAGAAACTAGCCCGAATTTACATCGACGAAATTGTGAGCAGTCATGGTGTTCCCTTGAACATAATATCCGATCGAGATGCCTGGTTCACTTTCTCGTTTTTGGCAATCTCTTCAATCTGCTCTTGGCACACGATTGGATTTGAGCACGGCTTACCATCCTCAAACTGATGGTCAAACCGAGCGAACAATCAAACT
The DNA here is from genome assembly GCA_023525975.1 of Smallanthus sonchifolius. Taxonomy (NCBI): domain Eukaryota; kingdom Viridiplantae; phylum Streptophyta; class Magnoliopsida; order Asterales; family Asteraceae; genus Smallanthus; species Smallanthus sonchifolius. The sequence goes on from CM042033.1 coordinate 22,051,075, forward strand.
CTTGAAGACATGCTTAGAGCTTGTGTAATCGATTTTGGTGGCAATTGGGATTCACATTTATCCCTCATTGAGTTTTCTTACAATAATAGCTACAACACAAGTATCAACATGGCTCCATTCGAAGCCCTTTATGGTCGCAAGTGTCGTTCTCCTATCTGTTGGAACGAGATTGGTGAAGCACAAATCACCGGTCCCGAGCTAATTCAAGAAACATCCGATAAGATCATTCAAATCTGTGACGACATTCGAGTAGCGAGGAGTCGGTAAAAGAGTTATGCTGACAAACGTCGAAAACCCTTGGAATTCCAAGTCGGTGACCTTGTTCTTCTTAAGGTGTCTCCGTGGAAGGGTGTGATCCGTTTTGGAAAGAAAGGCAAGTTAGCACCTCGCTATGTTGGTCCATTCAAAATCCTTGAAAGGATTGGGAAAGTGGCTTACAAACTCGAGTTACCTCCATCTCTTGGCAATGTGCATCCTACATTTCATGTATCTAATCGGAAGAAATTTCTCGTTGATGAGAATCTTCATATACCACTTGATGACGTGCGCATTGATGAAACGATGCACTTCGTTGAGAAACCGGTAGAAATTATGGATCGTGAAATCAAACAGCTCAAGCGAAGTCGTATTCCTATTGTCAAAGTTCGTTGGGAGTCTAAGCGTGGTCCGGAGTTCGCTTGGGAACGAGAGGACCAAATGAAGCTCAAGTACCCCCATCTTTTTACTAATGCCGTAGCTTCCTCTAGCTAAATTTCGGGACGAAATTCCCTCAACATGGGGAGACTGTAACATTTCTGATTTTTTAGCACCCGTATTTTCAATTCAATGTAATACATTTCAAACTCAATTCTAGTGCACTGTTTTGTTTCTTTTCGTACCATCAATTTAATACTATATTTCAATACAAATCTTTAAATTTTACTCGTTTATACCCTATTAACACAATACATAAGTATCTAATTATACAAATATGGCAAAAGACTAAAGTTACAAGGTCTAATGTTGAAAAGTAGCAAGAAACCCTAATAGGCACGGTCGCGCGACTTGCTTGGGAACGATCGCGCCTCGTTTGGGCACGGTCGCGCCTAGTATCAGTTGAAAAATAATAACCGTTTTAATCGCCGAATCGTTTGATTTCGTAACGGATATTCACTTCATTACCATTAACGAAAATATTAAGACTACCAATTACAGCAATTGACTCAATATCATTCGATTAAACCACAAAACCGTCAAAACATTTTTGAAACCACCGATTCTCCATTTCAATTCAAAATTCTCTCAATCAAACCCTCCATACGTATCACTCGATCATCTCTAAAGCTTTTGGACACATCGATATAGCCGGAATTGCAGCAGAAGACGTCGGAAGCCATTCGCATCACCGCCGAAACTCTTTTCTATCGAACGCTATCCATACATCGTCCTCCTAGGTAATTGAAACTCCATACTCGTTTGTTTCAGTTCACGGATCAAAAGCCCCATATTAATTTAGGTTTTCATTATGGAAATCATCTCGAACCGATCCTAAGTTCCTTTTCAAAATAACGTAATCAAACCCGACTCTGGACATGTTTTTAATACAATTAAAGTAACCTAATAGTCTCGTAATAATATAATGGGTGAAAGCCCTAAGATTTCCAACCCTGTTATTATAGGATTTAGTCAATTCGTTCCTGATTTGGAGCAGACGCGGTCGCGCTAATCAGCTAGCGCGGTCGTGCCTCCTGCTCAGACCCAATCATGCCCTTTGGCTAATCTTAGTCGTGTCTTAGAATCATAGACACGATCGTGCCTGGCCAAGGCACTGTCGTGCCTAATGATTTAGTTAGTTAAGCCCTCTGTTTGATCAACACGGTCGCGCCCTGACTAGCATGGTCGTGCCCGTGGTTCGAGCACGATCGTGCCCTTCCTAGGCACGGTCGTGTGTGAGTTAAATTTTTGGCAGAATTATAATTTTATATATTTTTTAAACAATAAATATTTCCGATTAAATTACAAAATAAAAATAGTTGATTTTTATAAAAAATGCATTTAATTCTATTTAGAAAGACCAAATATTTAATCTTTGAATAAATAGAAAATTATTTATTTAAAGTGTATAAAAATTAAATTTATAATTATTACTAAACCTTTCATTTAAAAAGTATTTAAATGGTTAAGTTACATTTTATAAATAAATAAATAAAATAATAATTATTTATTTACTTTATATTTAAACAAAGACATTTATTTATTTACACTTAATTACATTTAACACTTACAATATTTTCACAAACGATAATTATTTAATTTACTTATTTAGCTATTCAATTTCAAACCTTAAACAAAATGCTTAAAAAATGTTTATTTCAAAACCTTATATTTTATTCAATACTTTTAAGTACAAATCAATGGCCTTATACACAAATTCAAATTCAACTTTAGACTTAAACTTTTGTGCACACTATTGATACAATACGCATTACACACTATGTTAACTTGTGCATTTCAAGGATCCTTATTCTATCTAGTATCTTTGTTGCCTTCAAACCAAGTGAGTATTTCATAGCCCCTTTTACTCTTTTACATTTTTGGGGTGAAACATGAACACTATTCAAATTACATGTTTACATTTATACAAACAACACAAGTACAAATCCTATTTACATTCATGTGTGCAATTTGAGCTTTATGCCCGAGTGCTATGTGTGCTAACTTTTGTGAAAACTTATGTGCAATCATTAACTATTCAAGCCGACGGTTTTCAATGATAGATCTATTGAGTCTGACAAACCCACCTAGTTGAGGTGATTGATACCGACAACACAATTTGCATGCTAGTTACAAAGGTTTGATTGTACTTGGTTACACAATAGCTGCTCCCCATAAATGCCTTATTTATCATGTTATGTAAGGATTTGTTTTACAAACTATATGCTACCTATATACAAACCTGTGTTATACTCACCAACTTTTTAGTTAACTTTATTTTATTCATGTTTCAGGTTCTAATGTGTGAGATTGGTCAAGATATGCTACATAGGCTTGGACTTAGTTAATTTAAATAAAAGAACTCTATGTTTTTCAATTTTATTCTATTTTGGATTTGGTTGTGTTTGGATTACTTGCAATGAAATTTGATGTTTAATATATTCAATTTAGTCAACCTTGTGCTTATGAACAGTCTACATGACCCGCCCCGATGATTCCGCCATCGGTCGGGGTGTGACGATCCTGATTATGTTGAACCACCAAATGACAACTGGTTTCATCCTGAAGAGTTGGCTCAAGGACATGGTCATAATGTACAACCTCAACAACAACCTCAACAAAAACATATACAAGTTCCTCAACAACAACAAGTTCATATTCCAGTACAAGTTCCTATTCAACAAGCTTAGGTTGATATACCTGTTAATGAACCTGTTCAAGAAGAGGTCGTTCAAGAACATGAACAAGACCTAGGGATGAATATGGATGATTTTGTTGATGATGCTATGAAATCACCCATTCATGAAGCTGAAGGGAATGTGGTGACAGAGAATGATTCGAGTTCCAGCTCCAGTGATACTATTATGCCTATTTTTAAAGCAAACGACTCTGATGCGTCTAGAGATTTTTGCTCAGATCATTATGAGAGATTGGCTACTGTGCCATTGGCAAATGCTGGCAAGCGTATTAATTCCAAAGCCAGAAGACCGAGACGTAAGTCTGTTCGGGACCCTCCTTCCGGTACAGTACTTGGAAAGAGAACATTAATTGATGAGAGTTCCGATTCAGATAGTGATTTTAATCCGGATCCAAAAGCTCAGAAGCTTATGTCTGCTTCTATTACTGCTGCTCATTCTTCACAAGGTGTTGAGGATGCTAACTTTGTTGCTTCCTTATTGGTTACACCTCCAAGGTCTAAAGATTCATCTCCGGTTATAACTCCTGTTCCTCTAGTGATTACTCCAAGTCCTTCGGTTCCTCAATCTTCAGCTGGTCCTTCAAAGCCTTCTGATTCTGAGAGGATTACTTTCCTTGAATCTCAAGTGCTTACTTTACAAACTCAGGTGGATACTCTTGTATCTACTGATTCTCAAAGACAGCTGGTGATTCAGACTCAAGCCAAGCAGATTGCTGACATGCAAGCATTGGTATCCAAACTTGTTGAGCGTCTTGACGCTCAGGGGGATTTAAGGATCCATGATACGTGTCACACTTAGTCCATTCAAAGAAAGGATGATGAAGACAATGATCCTACTGGAAATGCTGAGGGTGATCATCAATACGCTGCTGATGTTAATCCTATATCTATAGTTCAGGGGGAGTCGACATCTCAAACAATTGAAGGAAACAAGGATGCTTCTAGAGTTAATGAAGAAGTTTTGCTATTGGAATTCTTTGCGGATTCTGAAGAGGAAGAAGCTGAGAAGATAGAATGTCTAGATGACATTGATGAATTATTCAATGACATTGAAGATGATGTGTCTGATAATGACATGGAAGAAGGAGAGATAGTGGAGATAGAGATAGAGAAAAATAAAGATAATGTTACTTATGAAGGCAGTGATGGTCTTAATGTTCCTTACAACTTCATCCAAGATGATGTTATTCCTGAATTTTCTTATGAAGGAGTAACAGATTCTATGGACTCTATTGAAGATATCACTGTGCCTGAAGATACTGCTGAATCCAAGATGGATACTGATGATGAGGATGTTCAATCCAATATAGATGCTGAAGCTGATACTACTCACACTGTGTCTCCTAAAGTGAATGAAGAACCTGTGATGTACAGAAATACAGGGATGACTAGAGAACAGTGGAGAGAAGCTGTGAATAGCTGGATGAAGGTGCTACCCAAGTCTCAAGCACAACCTGCTCAGAAAGAAAAATATGTGAATAAAGAGAGGTGTGTTGGAAGAATCATAAGTTGGTTTTATGATAATGACACAAAATTGTTTGCTATTAAAAGATCTGATGGTGTTCAGTACTTAAAGCCGAGGATCAAATATTTCAATACCTTGCCAAGGTGTGAAGTGAATGGTCTAGCTTCAAAACCACTTATTAATAGATCCAAGTTTGGTTTAGCGGATGTGATTGCTAATCTGATCAAGAGAGAAGGTGGTTCGGGAAAGTATGAAAGGATAAAGCCTTAGAAAGGAAAGAGAGTGAGGATAATAGATCAAAAGACTGGGAAAGTGACCTGGAAGAACAAGTTCAAACCAGTACGTGCTGTACACAAGATACCGTTGAAGAAGAATCCTCAAGATTTTCTTGGGAATATGAAATGGTGGTATGTTGATGTTAATACTGGTGAAGCAAGGATTGAAGACAAAGATAATAAGGTCATTGTATGTTTCTATGATGCAAAGAATCTTATCAATTTTTCAAATAAAAATCAGAGAACGTTGAGAAAGAATGAAATCATGTTCACTGATGAATGGAGAGAACAAGGATTGCAGTATAAGAGAGTGGTGGAGATATGTAGAAGATATGGAGTGCATGCAGGCAGCAGATTACCGGATAATTGGAAAAGCTCATCATAAAGACTGAAGACTGAAGATCAAGCTATTGTCAAGGGGGAGTCTGTTAGGACATAGTTTGTAATGACAAAAGCTTTGTAATAGTTTAGATCTAATGTATTTATGTTTTTGTATGTAATGTTCTAATTTTTTTATACAAATTATGCTAGAGGTGAACTTGTCAAGTTCGCCTAGTCTAACAGAGGCGAACTTGTTAAGTTCGCTTTGTCTATATGAGGCGAACTTGTTAAGTTCTCTTAGTCTGTTAGAGGCGAACTTGTTAAGTTCTCCTAACACAGATCATATGTCTATATATAGAGGTTATAGAGTCAGTTTACATAGCTTGTCTGATTGAGTCTGTAAACTCTATGATTGTTGGAATACAAGCTTGAATGTTATTTACGTGATTGTTTCTATTGTATTTTGTGTATACAATTGTTGATTCGGTTGGATTCCTCACTCCGCGTTTACAATACGTCTTATCATGAGAACGATCCGTAGAAGAGCCATGTGGACCTACAATTGCGGATTTCATAATGTTGACAAATGTATGAGTTAATAATCGAAAGATGTGGGTGAAACAATCCCATGGAATGGAGTCCTAAGATTGTAGTGGAAATTATGGGGTTACTTAGTAACCGTATCGAGTCGTGTATGACTAAAGGGTGATATGTCGACCTGTTCTCACCTAGAGACGATGAAACACGTGGTGTATGAATTGGTGTATAACTGGCTTATGCGATTGACATCAACTGGAGCAATGAAATACTTGATGTTCCAGTTGTGAAGAAGTCCATAAGGGTTCTATACCCGAATGTCACTTCTTGGGGTGCAACCGTTCTCTTGAGGAAAAGAAGAATGGAAGAATGAATGTGTATGCCAACTGAGATCCGTAGTTTCTTGGGATTGGCAGGCTACTACCGGAGATTCATCCAGGATTTCTCAAGAATAGCTTCGCCATTAAGAAAACTAACACGGAAAGAGGTAAAGTACGAATGGGGTTCGACCCAGGATGAGGCGTTTAAGGAATTGAAGGAGAAGCTAACACAAGCTCCAGTCCATGCCCTTCTCGAGGGCAATGAAGATCTGGTGGTATACTCTGCCGTTTCGGGTCAGGGATTGGGGTGCGTGCTGATGCAACGCGGAAGAGTGATCGCATATGCATCACGACAGTTGAAAGTTCACGAAGTCAATTATCTGACTCATGATTTGGAACTTGCTGCTGTTGTGTTTGCATTGAAAATCTGGAGGCACTACCTTTACGGGGTGAAGTTTAGCATATACTCTGATCACAAAAGTTTGAAGTACTTCTTCGAACAAAAGGAGTTGAATATGAGGCAGAGGCGATGGTTGGAACTTTTGAAGGACTATGATTGTGAAATCATATACCTTCCTGGAAAGGCGAACGTGGTGGCTAATGCTCTAAGCCGAAAGTATGTGCCTGTTCCTATTAGAGTGAAAGCTTTCCAGTTGGTGGTAACATCAGATGTGATGAGGGAAATTGGAAAGGCTCAAGACGAAGCACTTAACGAAGAAAACATAAAGAAGGAGAGAATGGTTGGCCAACAGGACAAGTTGGAATATAACACCCTTGGTGTTAGGACGCGTTTTGGACGGGTGTGGATACCTATGGGTGGCGAGCTTAGAACCAAAATATTAGATGAGGCTCATAAGTCTCGTTACTCTATCCATCCCGGTACGAACAAAATGTACCAAGATCTGAATAAGTAATACTGGTGGCCTGGGATGAAACATGAAGTGACGAAATACGTAAGCAAGTGCTTGACTTGCTCACAGGTTAAGGCCGAACACCGGAAACCGTATGGGAAGATTCAACCACTTGATATACCAGAATGGAAGTGGGGACACATTACCATGGACTTCATAACCAAGCTACCTCGCACAGCTAAAGGTCATGATACCATTTGGGTAATTATGGACCGTTTAACGAAGAGTGCTCATTTCCTACCTATTCACGAGACCTTCTCGTCGGAAAGGCTAGAAGAAGTATTTATTAATGAAGTAGTAGGATGGCATGGAATGCTTTTGACGATTGTTTCCGACCGGGACACACGATTCACATCAAGGTTCTAAAAAGGATTTAATGAGGCGATGGGCACGAGACTTAATATCAGCACAACGTACCACCCACAAACGGATGGTCAGTCCGAAAGGACCATTCAAACATTGGAGGATATGCTTCGTGCTTGTATTATCGACTTCGGTGGCAGTTGGGACAGTCATCTTCCGTTAGCCGAATTCTCCTACAACAGCAGTCATCTCACGACGATAGGCATGCCGGCTTACAAAATCTTGTATGAGAGAAGATGCAGGACCCCGGTTTGTTGGGGTGAGATTGGACAAAAGGAATTAGGAAGCCTTGAAGTCGTACGAGAAACGTCGGAAAGGTTTGATCAAATAATAGCACGAATGAAGGCCGCACAAGATCGTCAGAAATCCTATGCGGATAAACGACGAAGACCTATTGAGTTTGATGTTGGGGACAGAGTAATGTTGAAAGTGTCGCCTTGGAAGGGAATCATACGCTTCAGAAAGAGAAGAAAGTTAAGTCCGAGGTTTGTCGGACCATTAAGGATAATGGAACGGGTTGGTGAAGTCGCTTATCGGTTGGAGTTTCCTGATGAGTTAAGTGGGATTCATCCTACCTTCCATGTATCACACTTGCGAAAGTGTTTGGCGGATGAATCGGCCCACGTACCACTTACTGACATCGAGGTCGAAAACAACCTTAATTACATCGAAGAACCTGTGGCCATCCTAGACTGGAAGGAGAAACGTTTACGTAATAAAGTTATCCAATTGGTTAAAGTCCAATGGAAGCACCAAAAGGGATCCGAAGATACTGGGGAAACAAAAACGGAAATGAGGGAGTCGCACCCTCAACTATTTGACTTATGATAGGTTTCGGGGACGAAACCTATTGTAAGGCGGCACACTTGCAACATCCTAAAAATAAAACAAAAATTTTAATCACGGGGTAAACATGAGACTAGCCGAATAAACAAGCAAGGCACGATGGGCCGGGCCGGATGGGCTAGGCGTGCATGAGGGTGGCAAACAAGGGAGGTGAGCCCCTCCATAAATAGCATAAACCACCACCTTTTTTTTCTCTCGTTTGCAAGTTCTAGACAGAGAAACCATAGAGAGAGAAACCGTAGAGAGAAAAAGTCGGCGGATCGAACCGAGATTCAAGAAGCGTGTTACCACATAGCTTGGGAGCAAGAACTCCGAATCAGACGCTCTATTCAGGTAAAGACTCATTCCGAATCTGAGTTTTTGTTTAAAGTCTGATTCCCGAGTATTTTTGGTAAAAAGGGTGGGTTTTTATGAAGCAAAAGAGAAAAGCATTGTAGATCTGGAATCACGGGAGGAAAATATGCGTTTTGAACGTAAAAAGTTTCAAACTTGACAAAACCGTCAATCCAGATCTGAATCCATGCAAAAACAGGCTGTTTAGATGAAGTTCGGTTTGGGTGAAGTTTACGGTTTGGGTAAAGTTTACGGTAAGATGAAGTTTGCGGTTTGGGAAGTTCACGGTTGAGTGAAGTTCACGCTTGAGTGAAGTTCACGGCTGGTGAAGTTCACGGCTGAGTGAAGTTCACGGCTGATGAAGTTTACGGTTGAGTGAAGTTCATGGCTGGTGAAGTTCACGGTTTGGGCAAAGTTTACTGTTGGGAAAAAGTTCACGGTTAGAGTTCTCGGACCTGGTTTACGGGTAAACTCCTGAGAACTTTCGTTAAGTCGTATACTACTATGCTCATGGGATTGAGCCGTGAACTCCCCAAAGTTTACAGGAAATAACTGTGTACCATAGGTCCTCGGAATAAAAGGGATGAAATGTGATGAATTGAATGAGAAGCTAAAACTAGGTTGCGTACGTACAGGTTAGAAGATCCTTTAGAAAACTTTGACCCAGTTTAGCTCAGGTGAGTTCTGGAGCCCTTATTTTAATGCTCTAAATTATATTTTGGGCTGGTGTGCATACTTATGAAATGGTGTTTATGAAATGATGTTTACGAAATGGTGTTTACGGAATGATGTTTATGAAAGGTGTTACGAAATGTTTTGTCAAAAGAAGTTTAAGAAGTGTTTACGAACGAAATGTTATTTAATAAAACGTATGATGCTTTAACTGAAGTGAAGTAAGGGTTTTTTTTTACGAAAGTCTCTAAAATGAACGAATCTGCCATGGTTCCTTTGGGAATCGAAGTATGTATGTTATGTAAAGGCCTTACCTTTATTCGGGCCATTGTGGCTGGCCAACGGTTGTACAACTGGGTGGGAAAGGGGTGACGACGGTCATCAAGGGGATTACCTTGATCCTTGAAGTGGGTATCGTTATCTGTGAGGGAACGGTGCTTGAAGTTTGGTACGTTCTATCCTTTGGGACGCCGTGCTTGAAGGGAATTGACGCTTATGTATGGTTACAGGTGGTAAAGGTTACGATGGTTTACGTTGGTGCATGTGCTCTATTTAGCGTCATACTTGAAGTTGGAATTGACGGTTATGAGAAGGCGCAGATTCGGTTTATTGTTGACTTATGTTTTATGTTTATGTTATTGCATTATTTACGTACGTTTTTATTAAATGAAGTTTGAAGCTATTCTATTGGAAAAATGTTTAAAGATAACATTTTACGTAAAGCTAGAACTCACCAGCGTAGCTGACTTTTAGTCTGCACATTCAGGTATATGACAGGTATGAAGGTTGAACGGTGATGCTTGGCTGGCAAGAGGAATTACCCGGTCGTTCAAGAAGACTGGCATCCCGTTATGAGTTGTTCATGTTATATTTATATTTAGACAATGTTTACGCTTTCGCATATTTAACTATGTTGATGTTATGTTTGAATGAAGTTTTTCCGCTGCGTTAATTGATATTCAAGTTTAAGAGCTTTTGTGAATGAGTAAATCAAACGAGTGAGGCCCCCCGGGTTTGGGGCCTTACAATGACTATGTGGTATAAAGTCAAAAAAATGTGATAATTTGGTGAAATGGTGTATAAGAAGTGTGGAATACTTCAAAGGATGGATTTGGAGTCAAATACTCCAAGTACGGGTAAGACGAGTTGTGGTACTCGCACCGAGGGGTCATAAACCCAATAAGAAGTGTGGAATACTTCAAAGGGTGGACTTGGAGTCAAATACTCCAAGTACGGGTAAGACGAGTTGTGGTACTCGCACCGAGGGGTCGTAAACCCAATACGAAGTGTGGAATACTTCAAAGGGTGGACTTGGAGTCAAATACTCCAAGTACGGGTAAGACGAGTTGTGGTTCTCGCACCGAGACATTGTAAGCCAACTAAAAGGTGATAAATGGGTGGGTGTAAACATGTGTGTGTGTTGGTGTTAGACATGTTATATTGATGTCGTATTGCACAAAGATGCAAACGGGTCGGAATGGGTCGGAACGGAAAACGAGTAGTGGTGCTCGTATTGGGGGTGGATAAAATAACAAATTAATGTTACTTAATGTGGTAGACTTTGCGTGGTAAAAAAACAAGTAAATATTCGTTAGATACTTGTTATATGCAAAAAATTGTAGAAATGGTGAGAATAGTAGATGCTGTCAGGGAACATGGTTGTGTTCATCTGAACACTACCATGACAGAAACCTTGTGTTTTCCTGGTGCTGAAAGGGAAACGACCATGTTCATTCAGAACACAACCATGTTCAGGGGAACGTGGGAACACTACCATGACAAAAATTTGTATTTTAAAAAATGACCCTTTCTTGGGTTTTACCCATGAGTGGACTTGTGGAGAGGTCCCTAGGGCTACTCATCTATACTAACCATATATAAATTCATGTTTTGTATCTAGGAAAGCTCCAGAGTGATTCTCGGGTCTCGCATCATATGAATTGGATTCTCGTGGACGAGTTTTTTAAATGATTTTGTTAACCTTCTCGTGGGGAGTCTTTACAAACCATTTGGTGTCGTTACAAGTTGTGGATAACTTGTTATTGTTAACCATTGCTTAAACTACTTTTGTGGGAAATATTGTAGTTTAATTTATGTTTGTAAAACTAAAATGTGTGGATACGTTAAATGTTGTATTTGGGACCGCTTCCGCGTCGTATTTAAAAAGTTTAAATCGGTTTAAATTTTTGGGTGTTACAATTTGGTATCAGAGCAATGGTTTGAGGGATTTGGTGTGCGAGACACCAAACTCAAACCTATAACGCTCTTGCTATGGTCGGAGAAATGAGAATCCAATGATGGCGTGACCGAGACACGAAGCTTAAGGGGCAAGGTTAGTATTGATTATGATGTTGTATGTTTTAGTTAGTGTCCAATGTGAACTAATTGTGCTGAAAGTTGTTAAAGGATTCATGATTTGGAGATATTAAATGTAATTGGGCATATTACATTATCAATCATGCCTGGCCAGTTTGATTCTTAATGTAACATGTGCAAATACCTTCATGATAACCATATGATGATGAAAACCGACATTGAGTAAGTGAAGGTGGTAATATGTGTATATGTATATATTATGTGTTTGTGCATAGATGATTATGCATGGGTAATTAATATACACATAGAAAGAAGTAGAGCCTTATAGAGTAAGAATAGAGGCATATAAGTAGGTAGAACACCTACAAACTTATTACTTCACTGTCAGGGATGACTGGGGGGAATCCTAACTTAGTGGGCGAAATTTGTAGATAGAAGTTGATTTAAAGACTCATAATTAAAGGAGTCTAGGTGGGTATCACCTCGAGGATGGGGATGAACTTTGATTAGTCGGGAGAAATGGAAAGCAACATTCTAATGGAGGATGGATAAAGCTTATGATATGTCATGTCAATTTTCCTTCAAGGAAGATATGAGCTCATTGAGGCAGTACTTTGAAGAACCGCATGAAGCCTTAAGAGCGAGATGATAAAACGTAGTTGAATACGTGGAGGAAGGAGACTTTATCTTCACAATGGGTTCGTGGTAGGCGAGCCAAAGAAGTAAATTGATGGGAGTTTAATTTGTTGATTAATCAGCAATACATCACTATAATGGTATTGACTTTGAAGCAATCCATTGTGATGGGCGAATGGAGTACAACTCGCAGAGAGTCGACTCCGGAAAATGGTGGAAATTAGACTGGGAGTTCTTAATTTGGAGAAAATCTTAAAGGTGTGAAGATAGCGCAACACGGTGAATTCAAGAGACGTTCTTGAACTAGCTTTGTCCACAAGCCGTTGTGGATCTTGCAACCTGGAGTTTCTTCACGTGCGTTAGACCAGTGGATTAATCAAAAGATTGTGGTCATGTCGTTTGACTAAGTTTGGTCTTGCCTAAATCTTGGAATATTGGAAAGAACGAAGATAGATCAATTTTCTCGATGCTATCGGTTGACTTCTAGAGTGGTTTCTCCTTTATGGTGTACCACTCGGATGGAGATGATTATTATGTGATACAAGGAGATCAAACTCGGGAAGCTAGTGAGGTGTGAAGAGGAATTTGTGGTGGCTTCAAGAAAGCTAAATATTCTAGCCGAGCTAGAAATCCCTTTGGGAAGGCAATACTTGTTGTTGCCATATGTGTGGAAGTTACATAGGTGGAATGATGGGGCACACTATGCCAAAGTGTTCTAGTCCTAATCATGTGTACTACGGTGGTTACAAGTCGGGACACATACGAAGTGAACGTCCCAAGTTTAAAGCACGCGAATGAAAGGGGGAGAAAAGAGAATGTAGAAATAAAGACTGATGGCTAAAAAATTCTCTAAGTACAAACGCTGCTTACCTCAGAGATTGCTGCTGACCAACAAACTGCTGGGGAAAAGCTTATCTGCAGTGGATATTTGTTCTTCTGTTGAAGAAAAAATCTGCTGCGAATAGGCCTTATCTGCTGAAGACCAAAGTTGCAGCTGATAGGCATATGCTGCTGATCTCCAAAGTTGCAGCTGATAGGCATATGCTGCTGATCTCCAAAGTTGCAACTGATAGCCATTTCCACTGAAGATCAAACGTTGCAGCTGACTGTTCTTGATAAAGCAACGATTACCACTGACACACTCCACGCAGAAAGAATGTCATTGGTACAAGACAATAAAAGACAACAACGCTCTTCTCCAAGCATGCAAACAATGATGCCTTAGAAGACGTTTGAATAAAGTTAACTAGAATAGTTATTATTATTGTCTATACATGTAGAATAGCTTCAATACAAGATCAACGGTCTGTGTTAGATCTGATCCTTAGAATCAAGGGTCTGTCTTGATGCTAAGTTACTATATAAGTAGTACTTAGAATCATTGTATCTTAGTGCTTTTCTTAGGGTTTTCTCTATAACCTTGTAACCATTGGAGCTTAATACAAATTGCATTTATCAGTACTTATTATGTTTACTTGTTTACTTTGATTAAGTTGTGATTGTTTCCGCCAATCTCAACTGGAATAGAACCATCTTGTATTGACCGATCCTACAAGTGGTATCAGAGCTTTGGCTCATAGATTAAACAAACTCACAGTTGTTTAATCATTCTTCGGTTCTATTCTAAACTATCTCTTTTCTAAAGTCTCTCACTATCACAAATCAAAATGGCTCAAAACAATGGATTTGAAGATATTGGAAGCATCAACAGACCACCAAGAATGGTGTCTGGGGAAGACTATGATATGTGGAGGAACATAATGGAAAGCTTCTTCTGCTATCAGGAATATGGGATGTGGAAATCCATTAAAGATGAACCATACATACCCATGGTGTCCTCTGATGATTCCGGAGGTGCACTGGTTCCCAAAGAACCCTCCAAGTACTCTGATGAAGACATCAAGAAAATGGAGGTAGACTTCAAAGCCTTGGGAGCCATCCAGATGTGCTTACCAAATGAAGTTTTTCATAACTTCAGAGGTTATAAAACTGCAAAGGAGCAATGGGAGGCTCTTGAGAAGATGTTTGCTGGGTCAGAGGAAGTCAAAGAAAACAGAAGAGATATCCTGAAGCAGCAGTATGAAACTTCGTCTGGAAGGAAGGTGAGTCTCTAACGGTTTTATATAACAAATGAAAATATTCTCAAGAAGTTCACCAGGTCTCTACCGAGCTGCTGGACACTCTACACAGTGTCCATCAGAAGAACTGAGAATCTAAAGACTCTCCAGATGACTGAGCGCTTTGGAATGCTAAAAACCTATGAGCTAGAGATGATTCAGGAAAAAGAAAGAAGCTCAAGCTACCAAACAGCTTCAACATCCACCACCACCTCCTCTGCCCTCCACTCTGACCACTCAGGTCCTAGTTCAAGCAACTATTATCCTCCCATCATCACTCATCCCCAAACTCCAACCTCTCAAACAAACACATCACCATTTCTCCTAGAAGCTCCTCCTCAAACCTCAACCTCTGCTGCTTTTGTTTCTGAAAACTCAAGCAACATGTCCTTTATCAAGGAGGATCTGGAATGCTTCCATCCAGATGACTTAGAAGAAATGGACATACAACACTCGTATGCCATGCTATCTATAAGAGCAAAAAGGTTCTACTCTAGAACCGGAAGACCCATTCCAAGTAACAACTCCAGCACCAGAGTTGGCTTAGATAAAAGCAAATTAAGATGTTACAACTGTAACCAACTGGGTCATTTTGCTAGAGAATGCAAGGCACCGAGGGCAAACCCAGCAGCTCCTCAATCAAGACAAGCTCACCAAGCCCAACCAAGACAACAACAGCAACAAGCTACTCCTCCAGCTCAAACTGCAGCTTGTGCAGCTGTTGGAACTTCTGACTTTGACTGGAGCTTCCAGTATGAAGAACTGCCTGCTAACAACCAAGCTCTTATGACAGACATAACTGAGATACCGCCTCAGGTATATGAAAATCTCTGTTCTCAAGCTTGTATTGATAAGGTGTTAGGCTACAGAAAGCATAATCAAAACCTTATAGATCAAAGTGAAGAGTTTCATCAAATGAAATCTGAATTCACAAAAGTAGAAAACAGTTATAAAGAAAAAATTAACTGCCTAAAGAAAGAGATTTCATTACTAAAACATGAACAAACCAATATTGAAACTCAGATTGATGATCTCCTGGCTAGATTAAAAGCCACCAGAGAGGAATTGGCAAAACAGAAAGTTCATGTTGACAAATATGAATTTGCATCCAAAAAGATGCAAAGACTTTTGGATGCTCAAATTCATGACAAGGTAAAAACTGGTCTGGGGTATCAAGCTGAACACTATCAAGTCGTTGCACCTCCTGCTGACTACGTTGCCATCCATGAACCAAGCTTCAATCTCTCAAATCTTGAAAAGGCCAACCGAGATCTTGATCCTTCAAGGCATGAACCATCGGTACTGCACTACCTCGTCATAATCTAAGTCAACTAGCTCAGAGTCCACTAAAACTGAGGAGGTCTCATCACCAGTACAAGTACCAGAATCGCTTGTTCTAGAAGTCATTTAAACAAGTACTCCTGCCCCTTTACCAGCTGTTCTGGTTCCTATGCCTTTCAACCAAATCAAAATTAGCTATCCTCCAGAAGGAAGAAAGCTAAATGTTGAGAAGGGGCAGTCTTCAACCTCCAACAACTCAAAGCCTCAAAGAAAGGTGTTTGACATATGTCATGCACCTAAAGAAAGAATTCCATATGTTCAAAAGACATTGGAAGATGACACCTTTGAGCACAATAAAGCTCACCCCTGGAACTTTAAAGACCTAATCAAAAGAAAGGACAATGCTTACCTTTCAAGGGACAAACTGGCCAAATCATGCTTTTTCTGTGGAAAATACAACCACACAGCCAGCACCTGCTTTTACTACCTTCAGCAGCAAAGAAACCTCAAACACCATGCTTTTGAGAAGACACACAAGAACAGAAAAGTAAGGAGTTCTGAAGCCAAGGCAACTCATTTCAGAAACTCTCTTTCCCCACCAAGGAAGCAGCTGCCATAGCCTCAACAATCTTGCATCATATGTGGTGAATCAGACCACTTTGCTGCAAATTGTGACTTTAATCCCTACAACCAGATCCTTCATCAAGCCCCTCCTAAACAAAAGCCCATCAGCATGAGAACTTCTACAGAGAAGCCCTCCGTCAATAAGGCAAAGAAGGATAAGCACACATTGGTTGTTGAACCATCAGCAGCCAGCAAAAATGTTGGTAATCAAGCAAAGCCCAAGAAACAAAAGGACAAGCCTTCAGCAGCAACCAAGTCTGCTGCTGCTCAAGCAAAACCATCAGTAGCAAAATCCACTGCTGCTGATAAACCGAAGTCCTCAGTAGCAACAACATCGGCTGCTGATAAGCCAAAGTCATCAGCAGCAAAATCTGCTGCTAATAAAGCAAATTCATCAGTAGCAAAATCTGCTGCTAATAAAGCAAATCCATCAGCAGCCAAAGCAACATCAGCTGCTGACAGAGCAAAGAGAACTGGAAAACCATCTCCTCGGCAATGGAGCGCCAAGATCCCAAATTTGATCCCTCCAAGAATCATCATTGGTTCGGTGGAATGCACACATGCTGAATCTGATATTCCAAGAACCCTTTTCTTCAAGGATGCAAGCTCTTGGCTTCCTCCCACTAACTAGATCTCTCTCCTATGCAGGGACAGCCAGGTCACAAGAATAACACCTGGGTGGTTGAAAGTTGTTGTTCCAAGCACATGACAGGCAACATATCCATCCTCTCCAACTTCAGACACTTCAATGGAGGATATGTTGCCTTTGGGAGTGACTTAAAAGGAGGATCTATCACTGGACAAGGGACCATGTCAAATGAAAGAATGAGTATTGATAAGGTAAATTATGTCAAGGAATTGGACTTCAATCTCATGAGTGTTTCCCAGGTATGTGATCAAAAGCATTGGATGCTCTTCACAGACAAAGAATGCTTTGTGCTATCTCCTGGCTTATCCAAACCTCCTCCAGAGAAGATTTTATTAACTGCTCAGAGAAAAGAAAATCTTTATGTGCTTGACATGAATGAGGTCACTCCATCTGGAAGTGTATCATGTTTTCTGTCAAAAGCCTTAGTTGATGAATCAGCTCTCTGGCACAGGAGACTAAGCCACGTTAACATCAAAACCATCAACAAATTGGTGAAGGAAAATCTTGTCAGAGGGCTTCCTGATAAAGAATTCCAGCTAGAAGATCACTGCATTGCTTGTCTGAAAGGGAAAGCAACACAAGAGTTCTCACAAGCCCAAGACCTTGAATACCAATGATACTCCACTACAGCTGCTGCATATAGATCTCTTTGGTCTTACAAATATTATGTCAATGGGTAAGAAGTCAAACTGTCTGGTGATATCTGATAACTACACACGATTCTCATGGGTATATTTCTTAAGAACTAAAGATGAAACTGCTGAGATTCTCAAATCCTACATTCTTAGGGTAGAGAATCAAAGCAATCAGAAGGTGAAGATAATAAGGTGTGATCAGGGCACAGAGTTCAAGAACCACACTTTGAACTGTTTATGTGAGAGCAAGGGAATCGAAAGGCAATACAGTGCTCCAAGAACACCTCAACAAAATGGAGTTGCTGAAAGAAGAAACAGAACTCTAATTGAGTCAGCAAGATCTATGTTGGCTGACTCAAAACTGCCTCTCACATTTTAGGCAGAAGCAGTAAGCACAGCCTGCTATGTGCAAAATAGAGTTCTCATAGTCATGCCTCTCAACAAAACACCCTATGAACTATGGTTCCAAAGAGTTCCATACATTGGATTTCTAAAACCTTTTGGATGTCCATGCACAATTCTAATCACACATGGGGTTCTTCCTAAGTTTGGTGCCTAATCTGATCAAGGATATTTTGTGGGCTATTCCTCTGAATCCAAGGCCTACAGAGTTTTCAACTCAAGAACAAGAATTGTAGAAGAATCAGCCAATGTGGAATGCAGAGAACACATTGTCTGTGAAAAGGGAAAAGGCCCACACTGGCTTTTTGACATAGACTCCTTCACCCAAATATTTGAGCCTCTCATCTTCTCAAATATGGAGTCTTCTTCCTCTCAAGCACCTGCTTCCACCTCCTCTGACTACAGACTGGATTTTCCAAAATCTTCTATCAGTCTGAGAAGACCATCCATTGATCCTCCATCTGTTATGGAAGCCATTGAAGCAAGTGCAGCTAAAACCACACTCTCAAATGTCACCAGCAGCAGCCTGTCTGAAAATGAAAATTTTAATGAAGACTCTTCGGTAAATGTTGTAGATGTTGCAAACACTATTGCTGACAACACTGATGTAGCTGTTGATCTAGAAGACTCTTCAACCATGAATGAAGAAATCCCTGATCAAAATCAAAGCAATCTTGAACAAGGGATACAGCTGGAGGTGGTACCAACTCAAAGGATCAACAAGGAACATCCTCTGGATAATATAATTGGCCAAGTTCACCAAGGAGTTCTAACCAGAAGCAAATCTCATGAGTCCAATATATGTTTATTTTCATGTTTTCTATCTCAGGTGGAACCCAAGAATATAGATGAAAATCTGCAACACAGCAGCTGGATTGAGGCAATACAGGAAGAGTTGCTGTAATTCAAAAGACAGGATGTCTGGAAGCTTGTTGATCTTCCACCTGGTCAATCTGCCATTGGCACAAGATGGGTATTCAGGATCAAGCAAGATGAGAGAGGCATTGTAGTCAAGAACAAAGCCAGACTTGTAGCTCAAGGCTACACTCAGGAAGAGGGAATTGACTATGATGACTGTTGCCAGACCATCAGAATCTTCGTGGCATATACTGCATCCAAGAATTTCATGGTCTATCAAATGGATGTCAAGAGTGTCTTTCTGTATGGGAAGATTGGTGAAGAAGTATATGTCAAGCAGCCTCTAGGCTTTGTAGATTCTACACATCCTAACCAAGTGTTCAAACTAGACAAAGCTCTATATGGCTTACATCAAGCCACAAGAGCCTGGTATGAAACTTTGTCTGGATATCTGCTAAGCAACAACTTCAGAAGAGGTGCCATTGACTAGACCTTGTTTATCAAAGATGAAGGGGAGAAATCTTACTGGTTCAAATCTACGTAGATGATATCATCTTTGGATCAACAAGGAAGAAGCTGTTTAAAGATTTCGAGATCCTGATGCACTCAAAGATTGAAATGAACTCAATGGGTTAGCTAAATTTCTTTTTGGGTCTTCAAGTCAAACAAGTCCCAAATGGAATCAGCCAATCTAAATATGTCAAAAGCATTCTGGAAAGATTCAAGATAACTGACTGCTTTGCTGCTCGAACCCCTATGCAAGTACACCAACAGTTGACTCCAGACAAAGATGGTCAAGACACTGATCAACATCAGTACCATGCAATGATAGGGTCTCTCATGTATCTCACTGCCTCAAGGCTAGATATCATGTTTGCAGTATGTCTCTGTGCAAAATTTCAAGCAACTCCAAAGATTTCACATCTTCAACCCGTTAAGAGAATTTTTAGATACCTAAAGGGAGCCCCAAGACTTGGGCTATGGTACTCTAAAAATGAAAAGTTTAATCTGTATGCATACACTGACAGTGATTATGGGGTATGTAACTTGGACAAAAAGTCCACCTCAGGGGATGTCAGTTTCTGGGAGGAAGACTTATTTCATGGTAGTGCAAGAAGCAAACATGTGTTTCAACTTCTACAGCAGAAGCAGAATACATTGTAGCTTTAAGTTGTTGTGCACAAGTCATCTGGATACAAAATCAAATGTTGGATTATGGGATGACTTTCATGGCAACTCCCATTCATATTGACAACATGAGTGTTATATCAATCACAAACAATCCGGTGCAACACTCCAAGACAAAGTACATTGACATCAGGTATCATTTCATAAGAGATCAAGCTGAGAAAAAGAGAATTATTTTAACCAAAGTTCATACCAATGAGCAATATGCTGATTTGTTTACAAAACCGTTTGATGAAGCTAGATTTAGATATTTAGTTGAATCTATTGGTATGATGAACTTTGATTAAAATATGTCTCTAAAATTTGTCTTTGTAAATATGTTTGTCTTTTGTTATAAATAAAAGTTACAAGTCAGCAGCATCCATTTTTGCTGCTGACAGGTTTAATAATCAGCAGCAATGATTTTGCCATTGACTGCTTTAAGTTATCAGCAGGAAAAAGTTTCCTGTGGATAGCTTTAAGGCAGTCAGCAGCAACACCCTTGCTGCAGATCATTGCATCCATCAGCAGCAATAGAGTTTGCTGCTGACAGACTTAACTATCCGCTGCAACCAAGCTTGCAACGGATAGGCTTAACCATCTGAAGTAACCAAGTTTGCTGCTGATGTGTAAAAATAAGTCTAAATTAACTTTTACCCTCTGTAAAAATTCATTTCAGTCTTTACCATGACTGCTATAGTGTATTACAGTTGTAACAGTAAAAAGTGAATGAGGTTGTACTGTACAAGTCACTTTGCTTTTCCCTCCTCTGTCGTTATAAGAACAAATCAAATTTCTTTACCACCCCTTCACATTCAATTTCGCCCTAATTCCCATCACTTTCCCTCAAGCCCCCACAACATTCAAAGCCTTCCATTCTTAACCACCCTTCAAAATCTTTCCCTTTCCCTCCAAACCAACAAAAATGGCAAAAATAAACAATCCTGATGATAAGTTCTCCCCATATCACAACCTCACGGCATACTTAACCAAAGGAAAGAAGTCCGAGGGATTCGATGATATGATTGATTTTCTGTGCCGATCAAAGATACATTTTGCACTAACAGTCAACCCTACCATTTATATTCCTCATATGGAGGATTTTTGGAACACCGTCGTCTACTCTACTGAACAGGGGATTCCCCAAATAAAATCCAAGGTAGACGACAAAGATATCATCATCTCTGAAGCTACTCTCCGAAAACATCTTCAACTTCAAGATGAGGGGGCAGCCATCTCATACTCAAAGGAAGAATACATGAGGACCTTTGTATCCATAAGGTACACTGGAAATCAAAATGAGTACACAATCGAGAAGGCACTGATGGGCCCTCCATGGAAGTATCTCTGCCACACTCTTCTACTATGCATATCTCAGAAGTGAAGTGGATGGCATCAAGTGAGCTCTGCACTTGCCTCTGCTGTTCACGGTATGATTACTTGCCAAGGTTTCAACTTTGCACACCTCATCTTTGAGGGTTTGAGAAATAACCTTCAAGAGGGTGCAAAGCAACAATTTTTTATGTACCCCAGATTCTTGCAGGAGGTTTTCAACCAGGAACTAAAAGATCTCTCAAAACCTGCAAGAATCTACATCATATTGGGTCATAAAAATAATATTTTTCAAAGTATGAGAACTGTTTCCAAAAAGTTCACAGGGGTCAATGTTCCATTGTTATCTACAATGCTGAACATACAAAGTATCCAGGGTGATAGTTCAGCAATCCCAACTGATACTGATCCCACACCCTCCACTTCAAATCCTGAACAACAAGCTGCTTCCATTGCTCGAACCCCTATGCAAACTACTAAGGATGCACATATATAAAAATCACTTACATATGTTTTGGATGTTATCGTTCAACTGGAACAAAGGGCCCTGGTTGCAACGACATACACAAGAAAAAGGAGCAAGAAGACTCTTTCTCTTCTTGTCTCACAGGCCCAATCCCAACCTAAAAGCCCTCATACAGAATCCCAACGTTCTTATGAGAATATCAAAAGGGATAGCCATACCATTAGAGAGACTTCCTTGGAAGTTTCTCTATTAGGACCAGGATCACATCCCGGATCCATAGAACTACCCGTTGAGCCATGTCATTATTTCTCTTCTCTGAACTTAAGTGCAGAGGCACCTAGTCAAGATGATATACCTTCTCCAACTACCACTATCTCGGAGGTATTGATTGACTTGGCTGCTGGTGCACCCAACCCAAGTTCCTCACCCAAGAAGGTTCACTCTGGTGGTACTGATAGAGTAAATGTGGAAAGGGCTGTCACTACTCCTGGTACATCAACTGCCCAGGAGGACAGTGACAACATAGCTAAGACCCTAACCACGACAACTCACAGTGAAGATGTTTCCTTTGAAACACTCTTCACTGAGAGGAATCCCAGGCACCAAGAAAACACGAGTGATGGGGATGCAGAGGCTAGGCCTAAGGCCCCATCTACCTCCAAGGATTTCACAACTATGGATGAGGACAGACTGAAACTTCATAACATGGAATTGACGGCCAGGGTAGCTATGCTAGAGGCTGAAGTGTCCAAACTAAGACACCAAGTATCTATGCATGAACCCCATCAATGCCCTCCAGTGACTTCTCCCTCCCTTATATCAGTGGGCACTCAAATAGATAACACTTTATGCACTGATGCAACAAAAAGGGGGAGGTAATCACCAAGGAAGATGATGCGGATAGCCTAGAAGAATGGATACAAGAGCAGACTGTGTTTCAAAGTTCGCTATACAAACCTGCTTTTGTTCAAATCCATGACTTGCCAGACTCAGTAGATGAAGAAGAAGATATCACTGAGGATTGGAAGTTAGTTGTTCGAGCTGTTGATGAGGTGCTGCAAGATGAAACTCTCCATGAAGACACACCTCCATCATTCATCATACTTCCTGAAGCTGCAGCCATAATAAGTCAAACATCTACTCCCCAATTCTCACTAACTACAAACAAGCTAGAATTCGACTCCATTCTATCTTGGGGGTATGATGGCATAGCTGAGAGATTCTGGATTGGATGGGAGTTTAGTTGAGTAGAAGAGCTAAACTGGAATACTCGTAATGCCCTCCAGGTTCTTAATCTGTATCTGACAAGATGCATCAACACTTCATCAGACCTCTCAGCAGAAATTGCAATCAGCAGGTTCTATGACTTAATGGAGGATAATATGCCCTGGTTTGAAACACAGCTAAAAGAAGCAAATAGGGTGGCTTATCCTGAATCTTCATCAACAACAGAACAAAGACTGGCTCCAAGAAGACTTGACTTAATCAGGAGCAGTGCTTTAACTGAAGAAGAAGTTATCTGCTGGCCAAGATTCTTGTACAACATCATGGTCAGGGACTTGGAAGTGCTAGGATGGGTGAGCACTGAGTCCTCTGATTTCACCTTCTTCTTAAGCAATGGATCTTCTCTCTCCATCAACATCAAAGAGATCTTACGCCTACCTTCAGACTTCCTACACAAGGTTTTTGAGCTCAGATCACTCATCTGCAACATCAACTTCTTTGAAAGTCAAGAAGTGATCAAACTCATCAAGGCTTCTCTTTATAAGGAGGAATCACCTGCAATGAATGACTCTGACTCAGATCTATCCTTCCTTTCTTCACCAACAGTCAAACTGAACATAGAAGAAGAATCTAAGAGAATAGAAGAGGAAGAGGTGAAGGATTGTTGGAAAGAAGTGACAGGTTTGGAATGGGAAGAAGATGAAGAAAGTGTCCTTCCCCAAACTACCAATGAAGCTGAAGCTGTGATCCCAACAACATCTACTACATCTGCTGTTGTGGTCAATGAAGCTGAAGCAGAGGCATCCAACAAAGACAAGGGGAAAGGACTCATGACTAAAGAATATGAAGAGAGGATAATGAAGGAGAAGAAAGAAAAAGAGGAAAGAAGAAGAAGAAGAGAAGAAGATGAGATGGTTGAATTACGAAAAGCCCAAGACAGAAAAACAGTCATTCTCCTCAGAGAACAACAGATCCAACTGTATGCCAAACAGCTGGATGACCTGAAAGTCAAAATTCCTACCGTCTATCAAATTCAAGAAGATGACGCTCTTGCTCTTCAACTCCATGAACAATTTAATAGAGAAGAAGAAGAAAGAGAAAAGAAGAAGAAGGAAGAGGCCAAGTTCAGAATAACTAATTCTGAACTAGCCAAAGAAATGAGAGAAGAGTGGATAAAGGCTCTGGTTTCTCAAGGTGAGGATGCAGACTACCTTGAGAAACTATCAAATAAAGAAATCTACAGAGCCTTCGTGGGTCAGCAGGGTCAATTGGCAAATAAGAAAAGGGCTGAAGAAGAAGAAAAAGCCAAACAAAAATCCAAGAAGACCATTGCCTTTAACAGAAGATCCAATGAAGAAAGGAAGGTCATGATGGACTTCCTTAAGGCTAGAGGAGAGAGTTGAAAAAGGATAGGACCCATGAATTTTATGAACCTGCAAGCCCTTTACATTAAAGTCAAGAAGGAAGAGGAAGAAAGACTAGGGAAGAAAGGCTCAAAGAAGAGGGTAATCAATCAAGAAGAAGATAGGAAACCAAAGAAACCCAAGCCTTCTCCCACATCCACCACTTCCTCAATCCAACAACCTTCCACTCTCCATCCTAGACCTCCCTCCTCTCCACCCACAAAGTCCAAATCCTCACACCTAGCTCCTACTCATCAACAACTTCCTAAGAAAAAAAGCAAACCTACTACCAAACCAGAAGACCCAAGTGAAATCGTCAACTGGTCCTACAGCACAAAAGATAAATGGTTTGAAGTCTTCCGAGGGAAGACAGAAGTAAAAAGATCAATCTATACAAATGTTGATGAGATATTGCAACTTCCAGATTCAGATCTAAGAAGAATAATGGAGTTGGGTGAAGCTCGTGAGCCCGAGAATGAAGGTGGGAGACATCTGTTGCTGGTGATCAAACATCACTTCAATCCCAGCAAAGATGAAATTATTGATTCCAAACCTCTCCATTCATTAGCTTGTCCTACAATGCTGAAAAGGATGAATTCACACTGACAAATGTTATAGGATAGAAGATGAGGTGTTCAAGCAAGGCTATATTCATAATGGCAAGCAAAGACATCAAGACTCTATCTGAGCTTCCTCTTAACAATCCCAGCAAGGACCAGAGAGGATATGAGGTTGAAAGAATAGTCAGCAACATGCAAAATCTTCAACAACAAAAAGCAGTAAGAGAGTTTTGGTAGCCTCAGTCTAGGGGGAGTTTGTAGAAATAAAGACGGATGGCTACAAAATTCTCTAAGTACAAATGTTGCTTACCTCAGAGATTGCTGCTGACCAACAAACTGCTGCGGATAATCTTATCTGCAGTGGATATTTGTTATTCTGCTGAAGAACAAATCTGCTGCGGATAGGCCTTATCTGCTGAAGACCAAAGTTGCAGCTGATAGGCATATGCTGCTGATCTCCAAAGTTGCAGCTGATAGGCATATGTTGATCTCCAAAGTTGCAACTGATAGCCATTTCCACTGAAGATCAAACATTGCAGTTGACTGTTCTTGATAAAGCAACCATTACCACTGACAACTTTCTCCTGCTACACTGACACACTCCACGCAGAAAGAATGTCATTGGTACAAGACAATAAAAGACAACAACGCTATTCTCCAAGCATGCAAACAATGATGCCTTAGAAGACGTTTGAATAAAGTTAACTAGCATAGTTATTATTATTGTCTGTACATGTAGAATAGCTTCAATACAAGATCAACGGTCTGTGTTAGATCTGATCCTTAGAATCAAGGGTCTGTCTTGATTCTAAGTTACTATATAAGTAGTACTTAGAATCATTGTATCTTAGTGCTTTTCTTAGAGTTTTCTCTACAACCTTGTAACCATTGAAGCTTAATACAAATTGCATTTATCAGTATTTCTTATGTTTACTTGTTTACTTTGATTAAGTTGTGATTGTTTCCGCCAATCTCAAGTGGAATAGAACCATCTTGTATTTACCGATCCTACAGAGAAATTTTAAGGCTGTCAAGCCGAACATTTCTAAAATACCAAAGACGAGGCTGAAGTCTTTTGGCATAATTGTTGGATTAGATTATATGTGAATCAGTGGATTTGGAGGTGATCAACATTGCGGATTTCATAATGTTGACAAGTGTATGAGTTAATAATCGTAAGTTGTGGTGAAACAATCCCATGGAATGGAGTCCTAAGATTGTAGTGGAAATTATGGGGTTACTTAGTAACCGTATCGATGTCGTGTATGACTAAAGGGTGATGTGTCGACCTGTTCTTAACTAGAGATAATGAAACACGTGGTGCATGAATTGGTGTATACCTGGCTTATTCCATTGACATCAACCGGAGCAATGAAATACTTGATGTTCCAGTTGTGAAGAAGTCCATAAGGGTTCTATAACTGAATGTCACTTCTTGGGGTGGAACCATTCTCTTGAGGAAAAGAAGAATGGAAGAATGAATGTGTACGTTAATTATCGCGTTTGAACATGTGCCTAAGTCCTAGTTCAACATAGGGGTGTGCAAAAAAACCGAAAACCGAAGAAAACCGAATCGTATCCGTAATCGGAAAAAACCGAACCGAATTGTGAATTCGGTTTTCGCTTCGGTTAACGGATATACCTTTTTTTAATTCAGTTTATTCGGTTTGTTTGGTTAGACATGTTTCCAATTCGGTTCGGTTTATTTGATTTATTCGGTTGAATTCGATTTATTTGGTTTATTCGGATATACTTTCATTTTGAAATCGGTTTATTTGATTTATTCGGTTGAATTCGGTTCGGTTAGAAAAATTTCCAATTCGGTTCGGTTAGGTTAACGGATAAGGGTTAAAAAAATTCAAAACCGAATAAACCGAATCGATTAAATCGACAAACCGTTAACCGAACCGATAAACACACCTAGTTCAACATAAAGGTAGAGGTGGACGTTATCCCATGAATGGTATCATTTCCGTTATGAATACTATGGGATAGCGAATGTAACTTTATGGCTTATTAGAAGTTACACGGTTTATGTGGATCAATGTGAAAGGTGTGTAGACCCATGTATGCTAATACGGTGGTCGTTTATTCGATGATAGTCATTTTTATCTTCGAAGCAAGTCGTTCAAACTCATTATCTTCGTGAGTTTTCTGAAATTCCCTGAAAGGAGAGGCCTTTCTTCGGAATGATTTGGTGTACCATTTTGGATTTGGGTGGAAATCCATTTTTGGATAAGGCGGTGAATTCTAGAACTTATATGCTGACCCGTCAATGATTGAAGTAATCAAGGGGTATATGGTGTTGGAGTCCTAGAACTTCATAGTGGCGTTTGAAGTTTTAAAACTTCACAACCGGCGATTAAAAATGAAGCCTTCGAACTTCAAAGGGGAGAATTTGGAGAAGGAAGTGATGAATCTATATGCGGGCGAGCGTTAGAAGTTTGAATTAAAGTCCTTAAACTTCATCAATGATCTTGAAGTCCTTGTACTTCATGGGTGATGACCGAGACTTAAAAAGTCTCATGGGTTATTGTATGGTTATTTTGGAGTTTAACTTTTGGTGGCTGTGGATGAAAAGAGGCACAATCTGTTGTGTGGTTATAAGTGTCTCACTTGTCAACGGGTAAGGCCGAATACAAAAAGTGAACCTACTCTTTCGAGTGGTTGGAGAACTTTGGTTCAAGAAGTGTGTGATGTGACATGGTACATCTGTACCTACTGAGTCGGATCGATGTGTTAGTTTCTTCTTCGATTTGGAGGAAACCAGGTGACTAATTACCATTAGTTGAAAAATGGTGTCATCTTATCTACCATTTTAGTGTTCATCTTCGATTGAATGAATTACTAAATGGTAAACGGTGTCGAATACCGATTGGTTGGGTGATTTTGGTTGTCGTGAAACTAAGAACCATGGTGTGATTCAAGGCTTAGCGTGAAATCTTGTATATTGAGTGAGATTGAAAAATCCGCTCAAGGTAGATAGAAAAGTGGATTTAGGGAAGAGGTGTATTGAATTTCCTATGGGAACTTTGGCGATATAAAATTTTCCTTTATAAAGGAGGTGTATCAGGTTCGGAAACGTGGGAGGCCAAGTCCCCGTTTTGTTGAACCGATTAAACTTCACTTTAGTTTGATAAGTGGTATGTCGTTAGGAGTTACTCGGGGGATCGTGTAGACTCCATGTGACATTCCTAGTGATTTATCCACGAAAATTCGTGGCGAGAGAAGTGGATGTTGCTTCTTATAGCGGTGTCGAGGTGGATGATGAATGTTCATCTAAAGGAACCAGTGGCTACCTTAGGTAGTTAGGTGAAACACTTGTGGTATAAGCGGATTAAGCAATTGTTGGTTCATCAAGATCATTAGATAAGGGGCGGAAACAACTCGGGAATCTGAGTATAGATACTCGAGCGTTACCCTAATCTTTTGGTGGATCGGGTTTCAGGGACGAAACCGAAAATTATGGGGTGTGATTTTTAACGAACCAATTTTTGGTTTTATAAAATAATATGTTTTAATATTATTTTAAGGGTGTGAATAAATAAAATGGAAGTTTGGGGGTATTATGTTGCAATTTATGGGTTTTGACTAACTTATGGGGAAAAGGAGGTCAAAACTGAAGTTGAGGGACTGTTTGTGCAATTAAACCATTTTGGTTTTGGTGTAGATGGAGAAAAACCTAGACACACGGACACAATGTGTGTGTCTTGCGAAAATGAGAATGAGAAAAAGATGGAAAGGCTGGAAATCGAAGATCAATGAATTGCATGAAAAATCTGGATGAATTGGTGATTGTTTGTGGCTAATAACTTGTTCAAAGTTAAAATCTAGCTTGATTAAAGGTTTAGAGTAGCTAATAACATCATGATAACATCCAATTTGGGATTCAAGAGTTAGGGTTCTTGAGGGTGATTTGGGGGTTTTGTAATTAGAGATGTTTAATTGATGGATTAAGGATTGGTAAGTGTTTATGGTGGTAATAGACACTTTAATCGATAAGAAACTCAATCAATTTGATGATTTGGAAATTAGGGTTCTTGAGAACCTAATTTGGGGGTTTTATAATTGAAGATGTTTAAATGGTGAATTGAGTATGGATAAGTGTTTATGGTGTAATATAAACACATTTTTCAAGTATAAAACCCAATTGATTTGGTGAATTATTAATTAGATGAAATTATGGAAATTGGGTGACAACCTTAACGGGTCAAAATGGGTTGATTTTGATTAGGAACAATAAAAGCTTGTGTAAAGCTAAGTAAACCAAGATTAGATGATGGGTGAGGATCATAAGATCATGGGTGGGTGTTAAATTACACTTGATGAATGTTTTTGGGGTAAGTTAGATTACTTTAACATGTGGAATGTTTAGGTGATCAAGGCGGGTGATAGCTTTGAAGACCGGTTGGAATCTTCATTAGCCAAGGTAAGTGCTTTGCACTTACTTAGTAGTAGATAAGTAGTAGTTACATGTAAATAGATGTGTTGTTAATTCTATTTATGTGTTGTATGTCGATTTTGATTTATGTGGTAAATGGTCAAAGTAAAGTATGAATGTGGTAGGATTGTTGTAGTTGACATAATGAGGAAATTAGTCAAACTAATGAATGGCACTTAGTAAAAGTGGTGTAGTTGAACTATGTGGAATAGAGTCAAACCAAATGTGGTGATTTGTTGTAAATTGACTTAGTGTGGTATAAGTCAAACCATTGTGGATAATGGTAAAATTGATATAAATTGACTTAAGGTTGTATAAGTCAAACCATTATGGATAATGGTGAAATTGATATAAATTGACTTAATGTGGTATAAGGCAAACCATTGTGGATAATGGTAAAATTGGTGTAATTTGACTTTAAATGTATAAGGTCAAACTATTATGTTGAAATTGGTGTAATTAGACTATGTGGTTAATAGTCAAACTTGATGGTGCAAATGTGGTAAATAGGTGTAATTTGACTTATGTGGTAAATAGTCAAACTAATATGTAAATGTGGTGAATTTGGTGTAATTTGACTTGTGTGGTAAAAGTCAAATTTGTATGCATGATGTAGTTTAAATTGATATAGTTGACTATGTGGTATAAAGTCAACAAAATGTGATAATTTGATGAAATGCTGTATAAGAAGTTGAAAAGTTTCTCGATGCAGTACCTCCCATGTTTGACATGTTCACAACATTGCTTAGGGAAAATAGCAAGTTCTATGAGATGACCGTTGAGACTGTGACAGGGAAGATTCATGCCCATGACGTGAACATGAGGAAGAAAGAAACTGGAAGCAGACCGCAAGTTCAAGATCCTTCAATTTACTTTGGGAAGTCTTCCACTCCGAAGTCGTCTGGTTCGGGAATTGCTCTATTATCTAGGAATACTACACAGGATGAAGACAATGCCAATGGTTGTGGAAACACTACATGTTTTGCTACTTCAGGATCCGGTTCGTTTCATCAGAATTCTTCAAAAG
This sequence comes from Smallanthus sonchifolius, assembly GCA_023525975.1. Classification (NCBI taxonomy): domain Eukaryota; kingdom Viridiplantae; phylum Streptophyta; class Magnoliopsida; order Asterales; family Asteraceae; genus Smallanthus; species Smallanthus sonchifolius. Next base: position 22,081,647 of record CM042033.1, read on the forward strand.
GTGCTACATCTTCATCATCTACTCACCAAAATGTGATTGCTAAGATTGCTGAGGATTATGTCGCCTTATTCGCATCTTCTATGCTTGCCTACGAGAATTTCATTGGTGAGAAGCTTACAGATCCTGAAACGATTAAGGAGGATTTCAATCAAGTCGATCCTGCTGATATGGAGGATATCGATATTCAGTGTAATATGGCTATGATTTTGAGAAGGGCTAAGCGTTTTCTGGCTAGAACTGGAAGGAAGTTCATTGGTGGACATTCTAAGGCGAGAGCGGGTTTTGACAAGTCAAAGGTGAAGTGTTACAACTGTCATAACTTCAGGCACTTTGCCAGGGAATGTCAGAAGGACAAAGCACTAGGTTCTGGTTTTACTAGACCAAGCCCTGGAAACCACCACAACAATCAGAACAACCGAAGTCAGAACCAAGGTTCTACATCCAATGCATTGGTGGTTCAGCAGAATGAGAATTTTGGCTGGGGAGTTCATCTGGAGGATGCCATTATTGCTCAAACTCAACTTAGATTGATGGCAGGGATTGTTGAGATGATGGAAGCCCGAGAAAGGGAAGCAGAAGCTGCTGACCAACCGAAATCTACTTTGGCACTGATGGCTATTGGAGAAGCTTCATGCTTATCTAGTGAGGTAGATTCTAACTCTTTTGCTGCAGTTTCCTGTTCTAATTGTATGATTTTGAAAGATGAGAATGATCATATCCATGATCAACTCGAACATCTTTGTAGTGCAGCTCTAAATTACAAAGAGAATGATAAACGTTTCAATGAATCAATTGAAAATCCTAAAAAGGATAGACAAGATTTTTCAATTAAAATTATTGAACAACAATTTCATTTAAATGTTGCCTATAAAGTGCTAGAGAAGAAAAAAGTTGAATTGGCTAAACTACAAAATGAGATCCTGCAGTTGAGTGGCAAACTTGACAAGTTGAAAAACTCTCGTTTTGTGGTGGACACTACGAATCTGTAGTAAGAAAAGTGAGTGGCAAAGGTTTAGGTACCAATGCCATTCCTCCACCCGTGAACAACAAGTTTATCAACAGGCCAGGTGATATTGATCTGTCTTTTTTAGATGAATCTGCAGGTAAGGTTGATTCAATTTCTGTGAAAGATGAGGAGTGTAATTCAGATGAATTAATTGATGACAACTGATGTGTTAGAATTTACACATCTTTTTGGCATAAAACTACATTCATTTCACGATCAATTCTTGGTTATTTCCCATGTTTAGGCACATATTTGCTTCGTTTCCAGTTTTGTAGGTTTTTTTGAAGCTAAGTGAACAAACAAGAGAATTCCAGGAATAAAGTTGAAGTTTTAGGGTTTTCTGAGTTGGAGGCACGGTCATGCACCCTACTTGGCACGGTCATGCCAAGCTTTCAAACCCTAGACACGATCGCGCCCCGAATCTGGCACGACCAAGCCAAGGCATTCTCTGGAGCAGCATGCTCAAATGCCCCACGACTGCGTGTTATCCCGTGAGTCTGATCCATGACCTCAGAGCCGTACTTCATCGTTCAGTGGGACCCAATAGAAGCTCCAGATCGGTCAACCATCTGTCCCACGACCGCGCTAGACTTTTGGCACGGTCGAGCCACAGCGACAGGCATGGTCGTGCCTCCCCTCTGGCACGGTCGTGCCTCCCCAATTCTATAAATACATAAGATTTTTCTTTCATTCAGACATTCAACAACCAAATCAAAAACCCATTGTTTGAGCTCCAAACCAACCTTGTTCTAGCCATATTTCAAGCTTCTAGGAGGAATTACAACAACAAGAAGATCACCATACGTCAACAAGAACATCTAGGATTGGAGGAGTGGTTTTATTCTTGTATTTATACCATGTCTCTTACCATGTTTCCCTGCTTATTTGTCATTCTTGTGCTCATGATGAGCTAAAACTCTTATTCACTTTGGTTTAGATGAAGTTTAGAATCATTTGACAACATTTATGGATTATTGGCAACTATTGTGTTAATGTTATGACAATTGTATGATTATTCTTCAATGATATTATGTATTCAAGTATTTAAAGTGTCTACAAGACTTGTATTTATGTATGCCATATTATGTTGAAAAACTTATGGTTTATGCTTGTATTCATGGGTTAGTGTATGTTTGTATGCTAGTTTATGGCATTTGACTAGGAATGGTGAATGAAGTCTTGTTTATGATTTATGATTCTTGTTTGTGTATCCTTATGCTTATGTTTGGAAAGACAAAGTTTTTGTTATGATGTTTCATGCTTAGTTTTATATTTATCTAGGATTTGTTGACATATTCTCCTAATTTGTATAAGCTTTGTATGAACATTGTACGTTGAAGAAATGCATATTGTTGTCAAATTTAATCAACTTGAGGTGGGTAGTGTGTTGTTCATATTATCTTTCCAACTAGTTGTTGGATTAGTGTACCTTAATTGGAAACTAGTTCAATCTTTATAAACATTGACATGATTATAACACGTGAGCTTCATTGTATGACTTTAGGTGGTTGGTCTGTGTAATTAATTCTAACTTTCCGAATGGTCATTTGATTAGATGTCTTTGATGAAAATTTAGTCAATTTATGTTTCGTGTATTTGCCATGTTACCGTGAGTGTATTGAATGTATTCTAGATAGATTCGACACCAAAGTGATCTTTCCTCCATGATTGTTTGACTTGTGATTTTAGTTTAGTTTTCATATATTCGCATGCTAGTTAATTAAGCAAACTCTTAAAAATATCTTTTTACCATCACTTGATTACATCGTAGTTCCGATTTATTATTGCATCCCACCATATCCACGGATTGATATCCGATTCTTGCCTTTACTATATTGCCATCCGATGGGTACACTTGCCCGATGTGTGTGTGATTAGTCTTTGGTGAAAACCCTTTTTAAAACTCTAATTGTGTGAAAAGTACTTATAAACATATATATACAGTTTACACACATCAAATTTTTGGCGCCGTTGCCGGGAATACGGTTTTTGCGAGAACGTTTGCAATTGATTTTTAGTCATTTAGTATATATTTGTGCATATTGTATCTTCTTGTTTGTTATTTGCATCTTTCGTGTATAGATATGTTGCATTCTTATTTTTATTTTTAGTTGCATTTGTTTATATATATTTTAGTTTAATTTTATTTCTATTTTAATTTTTATTTTTATTTGTAATTAATATTTTGTCTAACTTGTGTTTGCTTTTCCTTAGGTTCGTCATTTAATCTAACTTGTCTTGCATATCGTGCATGTCCTCAACTCCCGCCTAGGAGGTTCTTGAGCCGTCTTCCGAGCCCGAGCACGATCTCCATCAGAGATTGCGGGCCTGTTCCCGATATGTGTCCTAGGCACTCGAGCTTGACGAGGTTGTTGTTGACGAGGTGGTTGAGATGGCGAACGAGGATGAGGGTCAGATGCTTTCGGATTTTGGTAAACCGTCACTTGTAGGTTTGGAGTCGAGCATCAATAGGCTGACTGTTGGAGCACATCAGTTCGAGATCAAATCCAACATCATCCAAATGGTGCAAAACATGTGGCAGTTCGACGGCAAGGATCACGAGGATCCTAATACTCACATGGTCGGTTTCTTAGATATTTGCGCCACATTCAAAATCCGTGACGCTATCGACGATGCTATTCAGCTCCGGTTGTTCCCATTTTCCTTACGGGATCTAGCCAAGGTTTGGTTACTGTCACTTCCCCGTGGTTCCATCAGCACTTGGGATCAGATGGCTGCTAAATTCTTTGAGAAATACTTCACTCCAGAGAAAACAGCAAAATTGAGGGCTAGGATTCTTTCTTTCCAGCAGGATGACGGGGAGACGATCTATGAGGCGTGGGAGATATTCAAGGAGTTGATGAGGAAGGTTCCCCATCATGGATTGTGGAAATGGCAGGAGTGTGAGACCTTCTACAATGGTCTAGATTTGACGGGGAAGCAGCTGATCGATGCGTACGCGGGTGGAGACATCGGGACGAAGACACCCTTGAGGCGTTTGACTTACTAGAGAAAGTGGCGTCGAAGAGTTACACTCAACATTCTTCTCGAGCGAGGAATCAGAGGTAGGGTGTCCATCACGTGGATGGAATCACCTCCTTAGCTGCCTAGGTGGAAGCACTTTCCACCAAGATTGACCAGATGTATGTCCACAAGGCCTAGTCCTTGTGTGAGTATTGTGGTGGGGCGCATCCAACGAGTGTTTGTCAGATGGGGGATCAGGGGACCCATGAGCAGGTTGACTTCATGTCTAACCAAAATCGTCCCCCGAAAAATCCCTACAGTAATATTTATAATCTGGAGTGGAGGAATCACCCGAACTTCAGTTGGAAGTCTTGCAACAATAACCAGAACCCACACGGATTCACTTAGCGCCCACCATTCCAGCATCAGCCCCAGCAGTCTCAGGGACAGGGTTCCCATTCCAGACCTCAGCAGAACCAGTTTCAAGGTCATGGTTCTAGCAGCGGTCCACAGCCCGCATCTGAGGGTAAATCCAGTCTATAAGACATGGTTGGACGTCTGTTTGCCAATTCGGAGAGTCAGAATTAGTTGGCCAAGAAGCAGAACCGTTACATGGAGGAGCGTTTTCATACGCATGAGACTGAGCTGAGGAATCAGAAGGCTTCGATCAAGACTATCGAGAACCAGGTCGGCAGATCGTGAAGCTTCTTTCTAAGAGACTGTCAGGTAGCCTGCCTAGCAACAATGAGCCCATTCCTAAGGCTCATGTGAAGGCTATCACTCTGAGGAGCGACAGTGCCACAAGACCAGATCCACCGGTCCCTATGCCAGCATCATCCGATGAGGAGGTTGTGATTGAGATTCCGGATGAGAGACCGATGAAGGGGAAGCCGGCGAGCGCATCACGGCCACGAGAGGCTTTGAGAGATTATACTCCGTCCATTCCATACCCGGGCAGGTTAAAAAATAGAAAATAGATGAGCAGTATGGTAAGTTTTTGGGGTTGTTCAAGCAGTTGCATATCAACTTGCCATTTGTGGAGGCTCTAGCTCAGATGCCTAAATATGCGAGGTTCTAGAAGGACATCCTCATGAACAAGAGTAAATTGGAGGAGTTGTCTCAGGTAACGCTAAATGAGGAGTGTTCGGCTGTGATTCAGAACAAGCTACCGGAGAAGATGAGAGATCCGGGTATTTTACCATCCCCTACTTGATAGGTAGCTTGTCGGTTAGCAATGCCTTAGCTGACCTTGGTGCTAGCATTAACCTCATGCAGTATGCGGTTTTTGCTAAGCTTGAGTTGGGAGAACCTAAGCCGACACGCATGAGTATCCAGTTGGCCGATCGTTCGGTCAAGTATCCGCGAGGGATAGTGGAGAATATGTTGGTTAAGGTTGATCGCTTTGTGTTTCCTATAGACTTTGTGATTCTAGACATGGATGAGGATAAAAATGTTCCTATTATCATAGGTCGACCGTTCCTGGCCACCGCCAAGGCCCTGATTGATGTGTATTTAGGGAGGCTTATAATGAGGGTGGATGAAGAGGAGGAGGCATTTGACATTGGGAGATCCATGCCGCACACCCAGAATCAGGATGATTCACTCTACTTCATCGAGACTGTATATTCTTGTGTGAGTGATCATCTCTAGGACACAACTGAGGAGGAGTCCCTCGATACGCATATAGTAGGAGGGGAGACACTTGATCCAGTTGGTGAGGATAAGTTTGAGGAGTAATTGGCCAAACCTAAGGGCCATGAGTTTACCCCGTGTCTAGAGGGGTTTGAGATTGTTGATAGAGACTCTGAGCCGAAAAAGCGGCCTTCTGTTGAGGACCCATCACTTGTTGAGCTTAAGGAGCTCCTAATCCATTTGGAGTATGCCTTTTTGGATGGTGAGTCTCGATTTCCCGTCATTATCACATACGATTTTACGAGTGATGAGAATGAGAGGCTGTTAGAGGTGCTGAAGCAGCACAAGCAGGCCATTGCATGGAGGATTATGGACATTAGGGGAATTAATCCCTCTTTTTGTACCCATAAGATCCTTATGGAGGATGTGTTTAGGCTAGTTGTGCAGCACTAGAGGAGGTTGAACCCGAACATGCAGGAGGTGGTGAAGAAAGAGGTGATTAAGCTACTTGAAGTTGGTTTGATTTATCCCATCTCTTATTCACCTTGGGTTAGCCCGGTTTAGATTATCCACAATAAGGGGGGGATATGACTGTCATCACCAACGACAGGAATGAGCTGATTCCTATTCATACAGTCACAAGTTGGCGAGTTTGCATCGACTATCGCAAACTCAATGATGCTACCAGGAAGGACCATTTTCCCCTCCTGTTCATTGATCAGATGTTAGATAGATTGTCGGGTAAGATGTTCTATTTTTTCCTGGATGGCTTTTCTGGCTACTTCTAGATTCCGATTGCTCCTGAGGATCAGGAGAAGACGACATTCACATGTCCCTATGGCACATTTTCTTACCGGCGGATGCCTTTTGGATTGTGTAATGCTCCGACCACCTTCCAGCGTTGCATGGTGGCCATTTTTCATGATATGATTGAGGACTCCTTGGAGGTTTTCATGGATGACTTTTTTGTGTTTGGGAGTTCCTTTGATCATTGTCTCGGGAATCTGAAGAGGATGTTGGCAAGATGTGTGGAGGCCAATATAGTATTGAATTGGGAGAAGTGCCACTTCATGGTGAAGGAGGGCATTATGCTTGGGCACAAGGTTTCACACATCGGGCTTGAGGTTGATCGAGCCAAGATTGATACTATATCTAAGATCCCGTCGCCTACTTCTGTGAAATCTATCTGGTGTTTCCTTGGTCATGCGGGATTTTATAGACGCTTCATTAGAGATTTCTCTAAGATTGCTCGACCGATGACCCACCTTCTTGAAAAGGAAGCCCAGTTTGTGTGCTCCGATGAATGCCTCAAAGCATTCAATCTGTTGAAGGAGAAGTTAGTGAATTCGCCTATCATGGTGGCTCCTGATTGGGAGTGACGCGAGTAATTTCGCTATTGGGGCGGTCTAAGGACAGAGGAGAGAGAAGCAGTTTCACCTAATTTATTATGCGAGCAAGACGCTAAATGACGCACAGGAGCACTACACTACGACAGAGAAAGAGCTCCTCGATGTTGTCTTCGCTTTCGATAAATTTCGGTCTTATCTAGTCTTATCAAAGACCATTGTATTCACAGACCATGCAGCTCTTCGGCACCTGTTCAGCAAACAGGATGCCAAACCCCGACTGATCCGGTGGGTTTTGCTGCTTCAGGAGTTCAACATTGAGATCCGTGATAAGAAGGGTGTGGAGAATGTCGTTGCGGACCACTTGTCCCTTCTTGAGTGCTCAGCTTCATCTGAACTTGTGGGGTCATCCATAAATGATAATTTCCCCCAGGAGTTTCTCATGCACATATAGACACAGGAGGAGGAGTGTCCTTGGTTTACTGATTTTGCAAAGTTCCTTGCGAGTGGGATTATGATTAAGGGCTTGACACATCAGTAGAAGCAAAAGTTCTTTGCGGATGTGAAGCACTATATTTGGGTGGATCCCTATTTGTTTCAGGTCGGGGATTATCAGATCGTGCGCAGGTGTGTGTTTGAAGACGAGGCACGTCAAGTGCTGCGACACTGCCACGAGGGCCCAATGGGTGGACATCATGGAGCCACACTAACCGCAAAGAAGGTCTTTGATGCCGGTTTCTTCTAGCCTACCATTTTCCAGGATGCTCATTAGATGATCCGTGCATGTGATGCTTGCTAGAGAGCAAGCAACATCTCCTTGAGAGACAAGATGCCACAGAATGGCATCCAGGTTTGTGAGATTTTTGATGTCTGGGGCATAGATTTCATAGGACCTTTCCCAGCTTCTCATGGCAACCGTTATATCATAGTGGCTGTTGATTATGTTTCTAAGTGGGCCGAGGCTCAAGCCTTGCCTACTAATGATGCTAGGATGGTTGTTCGATTTCTGAAGAAGCTGTTGATATGCTCTAAATTATACATGTTTTGCATGCATAATAAATGGCACTAATTGATTAATAACCTTGCAGTTGATACTTAAAACGTTTATATTTCGTAATTTCAGGTTATTCGGTCTCTGAAATATAAACAAAGCTAAATCCTATAAAAAACATCAAGAAATCAAGCTTCTAGAAAGATCATTCCCGAGCTTTGACCGCCAAGAAGTCAACCGAAGTCAAACAAGGTCAACAATAGTCAACAAGCAGCTAAAAGACAAAACTTGGCAGTAAAGAAGGGATGCACGGCCATGCATCCCAATGCACGGGCATGCATTGCCCTATCTTGCTACCCAAGGCCCAGTACACTGTCCTGTGTACCATGTTTGATTCCCGAGTTGTTTGCACGCCTGTGCAATCCAATGCACGACCGTCCATTGCTCATTTTGAGGCCTATAAATAGGAGGCTTGAGTTCTTTATTCCACACACCCTTATATACGTTACTAGAGCTCAAGTGAGTCTATTTCTATAGTTTAGTGTAGAAAGTAGAGAGTATGGAAGCTCCTCCTCTTCGTTCCGCAATAGGGGAGCCTATGAAACTCCGCGTTATGCTAGTTAGTATGGCTATTCATGGCTAAACTCTTTGTATTGCTAGGATGAAGATGAAATTTGGTGTATGTTAATGTTTAACGTATTAATCTAGTGGTTTGTTTATGTCTTTAATTATTCGTTCTTAAAACGACCGTCTAGTTCGGCTTTTTATTATTATCTAAACTTGTCTTCACACTTGTGAGTGTTCTGATTTTAAACGTAAGACCGTAAAACCTTTTTAATCAAACTTCTTTTAATACTTGTACGTATTTATACAAACGGATCTTGTTAAGCCAAGGCTTTGTTAATATTAATAAGGTTGTACGTCTTTATACGAACTTGTTAAGAGACCAAGAATTGGTGAACTCATGTTGGGAACGGTACGTCTTTATACATGGTCCCATTGTTACACCGCCTCCCGGTGAACAAAGTCTAATAACTCTTTTAATAATAATAACTAAGCACTTAAGTTTGATGTCCTAAACCAACTCGGAGATAACACTAAAGAGTTGAGGGTAACGATGTCCCTAGCTGGGAGTCCTACCATTTTATTATTAAAGAATATAATCCGTGAACCAAATGTCGCGAGGACGAGACTCTAGCGGTGACCCGGGTCACATGTTTGTAGTAGTCATACCACTGGATTAGTCAACTTAACATTATCATATACCAAGCGGATTCGAAGCCGAAGGCAATACTCTTTGTGACCTGATCATTTCCAAGATATTTACTATTTTGGTATTTACATTCCGATTACACACATCACACACGTTTTTACTTTTTTGTTATTTACTTTATCGTCATTTTACTTTTCTGCTTCATAAGAACATAAAACCCACTCACTAATTAAACCAGCTAAAAGATAACAAAAGTTGAGTATTGGAACTCGACTGTATCCATTGAATCAACATACATCAACAACAACATCTAGGTGATAGGTACACTTGCCTATTGTGTGTGTTTTAAGCTTGAGTATTTATCATTTTAATTATAAATTTAAAACCTGATCTCATGAAACCAATATCCCTGAATAAACTTTTATATAATATATTTTCTATATACTTAACACGACATATCAATTTTTTGGCGCCGTTGCCGGGGACACGGTGATTTCAAGAAAGGTTCGAGTTAACGGATTAGTCTTTCTAAAATCAACATTTTACAAAAATACTATCATGAATCCATATAACGAAAACTTTACCAACGAAAAATTTTTCAAATTTGACAAAAATTACACAGATTCATGGTGCAAGTTATGTGGAAGATCACACTACACCGAGGAGTGTTATCTTTCCGTATGTCGCCCCATGGATCATGAGGTGTATCTCCACCCGTCACCATTTGAAAATTTACTTTCTCAACCGCCTCCATCGTTAAATTCCGATCGTGCATTCTACGAACCGGATCCTTCGAAACCAGACACAATGTTCCAAAATTTAGAATAAATAAAAAGTCAAATCATCAAACTCTATGACATGGAACCGCATGAAGATCCTTCTGAAATCTTGGATTACCCAAAAAATATCGAGGAGGATCAAGCATCGCAAGAACAGAACATCGAGATAGTAACCATGATACCCATAAACAACACTGAGAATGCCAACACATATGACGTAGTAAGGGCTGAAATGATACAAGAAGAAATATTGGAACCACCAAGATTGGAGAGACAACACAAACGATTTCAGTCTTTATTAAATCAAATTCAACAAAATCTATCTTACGAGATGTTCGTCTATAAGATGTCAGCTCATGCAAAGTTCCTTAAAGATATGCTGACTAACAGATAAAAAATGGAGGAACAAACAAAAATTCCGTTGAACGAGCAATGTTCGGTTATCATGAAAGGAAGGAAGCCTCCCGACCAATTCATAATCTCTTGTCTTATAAGAGACTCAATTCAAGTTAATGCTATTGTTGACCTACATATCAGCGTAAATATTTTACCTGGCGCTATCTTTTACAAAATGAATCTTAAGAAAATCCGACCCACAAAACTAGAACTATGCCTAACCAATAGGACGGTTCATTATCCGAAGGGAATAGCTGAAGACGTGCTGATAAAGATTAATGAATTCTTCTTCCCTGTGGATTTTGTGGTGGTTGATATAAAAGGAGGAACGAGTAGTCCTCTTATATTAGGAAGGCCGTTTCTCAAGACAGGTCTTGCTCTTATTGACGTCTGGGGAGGGAGACTGGCATTAAGCATTCAGCAGGAATGAATAACATTCGATCTTAAGAGAGCTATGCAGCGGCCAAGCAGTCACGATGACCTCGTTTTTCTCTTCGACGATTTTGATTAACTTGTAGGGTATTACATGCATGACGTCTTGGGAAAAGAAGAAGAAGAATGGCCAGCTGATGACCAAGAGGAATACCTAGTTTGTGAAGGGTTCACGATAAAGCACACTAACCATGATGATGATACAATGAGCATTGAGGCGCCGGAGGATCGAGCCGAGAGTGAGAAAACAAAACCCTCCATAGAAGAGCCACCTACACTAGAACTGAAGGAGCTCCCGCCTAACCTATCATATGCGTTCCTGGATAAAGACTCTAAACTCCCAGTTATTACCTCTGCCAAGTTAGGAAATAACGAGAGAGATAAACTACTGGAAGTTTTGAAAAGACACAAGAAATCTATAGCATGTAAGCTGATGGATCTTCAAGGGATTAGTCCCTCATTATGCACACAAAATACTCATGGAAGACAAGTACAAACCAAGCGTGCAACACCAAAGATGACAGAACCCTAAGATGCAGGAGGTATTGAAAAACGAAGTTATTAAGTTATTGGATGCAGGGGTAATCTATCCCATTTCAGATTCTGCATGGGTCAGTCCGGTTCAAGTAGTACCAAAAAAAGGAGGCATGACGGTAATCACAAACCAGAAAAATGAGTTAATACCGACCCGCACGATTACTGGATGGTGGGTGTGTATTGATTACCGTAAGTTAAATGAAGCTACATGAAAAGATCATTTTCCGCTACCCTTCATAGATCAAATGTTAGAACGACTATCCGGAAACATGTTCTATTTTTTTCTCGATGGATTCTCGGGATACTTTCAAATCCCTATCACTCCTGAGGACCAAGAGAAAACTACGTTCACTTGCCCATATGGCACTTTTGCCTACAGACGTATGCCATTTGGGCTATGCAATGCGCCTGCTACATTCCAGCGTTGTATGATCGCTATATTCCATGATATGATTGAGGAGTCAATGGAAGTATTCATGGATGACTTCTCCTTTTTTGGAAATTCCTTCGACCATTGCTTGCAAAACCTCGAGAAGATGTTGGCAAGATACGAAGAATCAAATCTAGCGCTAAATTGGGAGAAATGTCATTTTATGGTTCAAGAAGGAATAGTATTAGGACACAAGATTTTGAAGAATGTCATTGAGGTTGACAAAGCCAAAGTAGAAACGATATCTATGCTTCCATCGCCAAATTTAGTAAAAGAAGCTAGAAGTTTCCTCGGTCATGCCGGATTCTACCAAAGATTCGTAAAGGATTTTTCATCAATTGCCAGACCGTTAACACAACTATTAGAAAAAGGATCGACCCTTTTTATTCTCTGACAACTGCTTGAAAGCATTCAAAATCCTCAAAAGGAAACTCATTGATGCACCTATAATTTGGGGTAAGCAAAGGGTGCGACCCTTCAGGAACCGACCCTTACCCGGAACCTTGAAGTCGGATAAATTGGAACCTCTAACCGACCCTTTTACTGATTATACGGGTAAAGGTCTCGAGGGAACAAAGGGTCAGGTCTCATGGTTCTGCATAAGGAACCTTCTAGCAATATGGGCTTCTTGGGGTATTGTGAACCATATGAATTAGGCCTCTTTCACAACAACTATACATGAGTATTTATTTGGACCAATACTTTCTTTAGGTAAAATAAAATGGATGTTGGGCTCTGAAGTTTTACATGAATGATCACTTTTTACCTTAAACATAACAAACAGTCAAACACATGTAAAAAGCATAACAAACACCTAATTAAATCACGGACATATGTATGTCATTGTCAACAACAATCTGTTTCATCATAAATCAATGCTATAACTGAAGATGAGAAGCCAATGTAAAAACCAAAGTTAAGACTCTTTTATAAAAAAACAAAAATAATATGCATTCTTCACTTAAACGTCATTGAACCGCCTAGCATACGTTAATCTTCATCAGATCTTCATCGACTCGATCTTCTCAAAAACATCTAAATAAAACTAACGATTAGAAAATATAAAAAAAACACTAGAATGTGATTAACAAAAATAATAATATTTACCTTTTGATAACTCATCGAATTTCTCATATTCCTCTTCTTCATTTATTTCTTTCCTCCCCTTTAGAATCCAGTCCTGTCTGCAAATTAATGCCTCAAAAATGGTGGGGGACAACAAACTTCTGTAGGACTCTACTACCCGTCCGCCCGTGCTAAAAGCAGACTCAGAAGCTACGGTTGAAATCGGAATAGCCATTATATCTGAAAAACCAAACTAATCAGTTGAATTCAAATTTAAAAGATATATAAATTTATAAAGATAACAATTAATACCGTTTACCATCCGTGCCAGGGTTGGATATCTAGTTGAATTTACCTTCCATCAAAGCAAGATATCAAACTTGTCGCTCATTTCTTCAAGATCTTCCACGAGATATCTTTCGAATTCTGTCCTCTAACTAGAAGACTGGATAGCAACACCCCGAAACTTTTCAAGTTTACCTATCCATATTTTTTTACCCTGTACTTGTTCATCTTTATTTCCTGTACTAACTGGAATGCTTGAACCGACCTCATCCAACTCCTCATTCACCTCATCAACGAAGTTACGTACCTTATCTTTAAATTCTTCATCCGTATTCAACAAACCAGATGCTTTCATCAACCCACAACTTTGTACACAACAATACTCTATCATTGTAAGTTTCACTCGCGGATCCAAGATAAAAGCAAACTCAAACAACTTATTACTATGCTCATCATCTTCATAATATTTTTCAAATTTGTTTTTCATCTCTAAAAATTCAAGATGTTGTCCCCTTTCATTAAACATTTGATTTAGGTTATCACCAATATCCATAACCTCCGCATAAACGTCATCTGCTATCACTTAATTTGAACAAGACAAATCCACCGTTTTTCGTTTGAAAAGTTCAAGCATAGCCGTCATTTTTTTGCATAGGTCCAATGATGATGATCTGGAACCTCATCCAAATCTTTCCTAAGACTACCCGCCTTACGAGCAAACATATACAAAGGCTTTTGAAGTTGAATAGCCCTTTCCAACATTCATACGTGCTATTCCACCGAGTGCAAACATTCAAAGACAACAAACCTTTCGTCTCTATTGTTTTATCAGCCTTGACATACTTTTTAAATGTTGCAAGCCTAGCCGGTGATGATCTTATGTGTTTAACGGCATTACGAATACAGTCAATCATATTATTTTGTCCAATCCAACTTTTTCCTTTTAACCCATCCTGAACTATTAAGTTAATAATGTGGGCCACACATCTAACATGAAGATACTTACCTTTACCAATCAGATTTCTTAGATTAGTTTTCAATTTTGTTACCGTAACATCGTTTGATGATGCATTATCCATGGTAAAGGTCATAACCCATTCTATCCCCCATTCCTCAATGCACTCCTTAAGGACATCCGCGATATCATCACCTTTATGGCTATGTATTGGCTTAAAGTTTATTATTCTCTTATGATACTGCCAGTTATCATCAATAAAATGGGCAATCAAACACATGTAATTGATACATTGGATTGATGTCCATGTATCTGTTGTAAAAGAAACTCTTTTCTTATTTTTAACAAAAAAATCTCTTAGTTTCTTTTTATCATCCAAATACAAATCAAGTATGTCACGAGCGACTGTGAAACGTGAGGGGACGTTAAAACCAGGTCACAAGGCTTCCATAAACTCCCTAAACCATTCACGTTCAACAAAACAAAATGGTAGCTCGTCCAAAATAATCATTCTTATCAATAAATTCCTAACCTTAATAGTATCGAATTTCCATGTTTTCAACGTACCTTGGCCATCTTTATTTTTTTTGAAAACCAAGTTAGGTTGATTGCTTGCCTGATTTGCAGGATTCTTTTCACAGTTTCTAACATGTTTGTTTAATGATGACGTTCCGTTCATTCCGGATTCCGCACACAACTCCCGCGAACAATAGTTGCATCTTCCTTTTCGTTTACCATGCTCGTCATAGAATTCCTCCATGTGTTTCCAACAATAGCCTGTGAGCTTCCTTTTCTTTTGGTTCACTTTTCTTTTCACATCTTTAGTTTCATTAACGGTTCCGTCATTCTCGTCACTCGAAACATTTTGAGTATCCATTTTGCAAAACACACACGTAATGAACAAATCAAAATTTAATACTTATTTTCTATGCAGATTTACAAATAGATATTCAACAAATTATTTAAATATATATATTATGCAATACAAATTGATATTCTGCAATACATACCTACGTGCACACAACATCACACACAATTGACTTATACACACACTTACATCATGCAAAAAACACACACAATTGATTGATACACACTGCAAAACACACACATAATGAACAAATACAACCAACATCAATGGTGATACATACACTGACACACACATAAATAGTCATTACCTTTTGTCAATGAAGTTGCTAAAGATGATCGAAGATACCCGGCGGTTCTTTTGTCAATGAAACGGTTGAACAAAGAAATAGGTTTAACTTTAAGATTATCAATAACTATGAAGAAAATGAAGATGAACAGATAATATGAAGATTGAAAACAAAGATAATAATACCTCTTATGATCAAGAAGACAAGAAGATGGTTAAGAGATAATGATCAGTATTGTGATGGAGATTATCGCCTACGTACTCTCGTAGTCTGCATATGCAATATTCATGTACACTGTTTTTGAGGGGTTTATTAACCGTCGTTGCCTATCCTATTAATTCCCTAAAAAACTAGGGTAGTATAATTAAGTCAAGGTTCTCACATGTTTCATTAAGACCCACGGTTCTTACCCGGAACCGAACCCTTACCTTTCTAGGAAAAAACTTAGGAACCTTAACCCACTAACTTATAAACAAACAGTTCGGTTATGGTTCCGAAAGGGGTCGGTTAAAGGTTCCAACGGGTCCAACACTTGAACTGCACACCCCTACCTATCATGATTGCACTTGATTGGACAAAACCATTCGAACTCATGTGTGATGCAAGTGATTATGCAGTAGGAGCAGTTTTAGGTCAACGAAAAGAGAAGCATTTCCATCCAATCCACTATGCAAGTAAAACTTTGAATGACGCTCAAGAAAATTACACCACTACTGAGAAAGGATTACTTGCTTTAGTTTTTGCCTTCGACAAATTCCGTTCTTACCTAGTGTTATCAAAAACTATTGTCTACACCGATCATGCCGCTCTAAGACATCTCTTTAATAAACAAGATGCTAAACCAAGGTTAATTAGATGGATTCTCCTATTGCAAGAATTCGACATTGAGATCAAAGACAAGAAAGGCGCAGCGAATTTCGAAGCAGATCATTTGTCCCGTCTTGAAAATACTCAGAAGAGGCAAAAGATTTCCATAAATGATAGCTTCCTTCATGAGTACATACTACGCATACAAGACACTGATGAATACCCATGGTTCGCATACTTTGCAAATTTCCTAGCAAGTGGGGTGCTAGTGAAGGGGATGACATTTCTAGAAAGAAAGAAATTCTTTGCAGACATTAAGCATTACTTCTGGGAAGATCCATATATATTTCACGTCTGCATAGACCAGATAGTACGACGATGCGTGCACAGGAAAGAACCGTGTGAGATACAGTGACAATGTCACGAAGGACCAACAGGAAGGCACCATGGGGCTAATTACACTGCAAGAAAAGTATTTGAAGCCGGATTCTTTTGGCCGACTGTTTTCAAAGACACACATAAGCTCATAAGCGCATGCGACTCATGTCAAAGAACAGGGAATGTTTCAAACCGTGATGAAATGCCTCAAACTAGCATCTAAGCATGTGAAATATTCGATGTATGGGGAATCGACTTTGTCGGGCCATTTCCCCCATCTCGAGGAAATCAATACATTCTGGTAGCAGTAGACTATGTATCAAAATGGGTTGAGGCACAAGATTTCCCGACAAATGACGCAAGGCTCATCACCCAGTTCCTCAAAAGACTATTCACCTAATTTGGTACACCAAAAGCTTTTATCAGCGACAGGGGAACACACTTTTGCAATTCACAGTTGGAAAGGATACTCAAACGATATGGTTGCACTCACAAATTGTCTACACCATACCATCCCCAAGCAAATGGACAAGTAGAACTCACTAACAGATCCATCAAACGCATCCAGGAAAAAGTAGTGAGTCCTAATCGGAATGACTTATCCGATAAACTAGAAGATGCATTATAGGCCTTGTGCACATCTTACAAAACACCTATTGGAACCACTTCCTACCGAATGGTCTATGAAAAAAGCATGTCATCTCCCAATAGAAATTGAGCACAAAGCATATTGGGCACTTATGGCCGTCAATCTTGATATATCTAGTACAGGGGAGCATCGCCTCCTACAAATTCATGAATTAGAAGAACTTCGAAACCAAGTGTATATGAATTCAACAATATACAATGGCAGAGTAAATAAAATTAATGATAAGAAGCTAAGGGGGATTTCCAAGAAGGAGAAAAGTTCTTACTTTACAACTCAAGGTTACAATTATTTCCAGGAAAATTACGATCTAAATGGACATGACCATATACAATGAGGAAAATATTCCCTTATGGAACATTGGAATTGGAACAAACAAATGGGACAACATTCAAAGTTAATGGTCGTCGAGTAAAACGTTATCTCGAAGGACCAACTTATCAAATAGTGGAAGCGCTTCCACTAGAAGAGAGAGACTAATGAAACACGTACGGGTCTAGCCAACGACCCTTAAATAAACGTGGCGCTTCCGGGAGGCAACCGATGATCGTGAATAAATTGAGAAGTTGATGCATACGGCAGAACACGCGGACCTCAAGTTTAGTTTTCCAAATATAAGTTTCTCATACTTCAGCATCCAGGTATGCCTTCTCGATACTAGGACCTTAGTAGCTTAACTACTACCTGTTATTTCGGTTTATGTTTTTATGTTTTTCTTTGTATGTAGCATAACATCACCAGGTAGTTTCTCTACTTCTTTGAGGAGTTACACTCCATCTCTACAAGCTGGGACGCCGGAATACACATCAAATTTCTGAGAAATTCGATGAAGTCTTTGAAGCACAATGTTTATAACAGCAACAAGTTTCGGCATACACCGAATTGACCGGGGGGAGTACCAGTTTCTTTTCCCTTAAAACTTCATGCATTTAAATTCCTAAATAGCATTCCATTACATGCATTTGCACATTGAGGGCAATGCACAGTTTTAAGTGTGGGGTGGGGAATTAGAGATTTAGGACAAGCTTGTAACCTTAAATCAGTAAAACTAAACTTGTGCTTTTCGACCCATTTGACTAAAACCTTAAAACCCAAAAAATATTCAAAAATTTTAAACCCTAAAACCAAAATCTCTTTGAGTTCGCACTTAATTAAATAAAATTGATACATGGGAAGTAGAAACAAATGGATATCATGCTTAACAAATCACTAAACCCTATCCCATATGTTTTCATGTGAGAATAATCTGAGCCTATTCACGAGCATTATTTTTCGCCTGCTCTTTCGTTTGGTATATTGAGTGACTTTCGATCGAATTTTATGCATAATTAGAACTTGTATGACTTATACATATCAAGACCATGAACTAGTAGAAGTATGAAAATGATTGAGGCACCTAGGACTTTATACCCTCATATATAATCCGTAAACCCAAAAGCCCAAAAACAATATCCGCCCAAATAGCCCTCTGAGCCTTAACCTTTTCTTTTCTACTACCCACAATTATCATTAAACAAGCTTTTCGTAAAGACCGGTTATTGGCTAACTATCTTCAAGATGGAGAACTATTAGAGTATCTTATTTCGTTATTTCAAGTTTACAACCATTGAGGCAATTTGGAAAGAATCTGTTTCACTCAAAAGAATTGGAATATACAAGAAGAAAGTGGATGTATTAGGAGGGAACAGCCGAACGATCTACAAGGCGAATATGGAAAAAAAATTATTGAAAAATTAGTCTTGATGATATGAAAAAAAATAGAAAAATGAGAAAAGAAAAAGAAAGAGAGAAGTGGGTCTTTTACCGGCTAAACCTTAAGGAACTGGACATACATACTTTTGATTTCAATTTTCTTTCCTGTATTCATTTCGCAAAGCCTGAATTACCACCCGAACTCCGAGAGAAAGTTTTCAAATCAACAAATGATGTAAGAAAACGGTGGCGCAAGCAAGAACAATTGCCACCGTTCTGCGGCCTGTCAAAAAGCACTGCTAAAAGAAGAGTCAAAAGATACTAAAAATGTGTGAAGTGTGGCAACTGGAGTCATGATGTAAAGTGTAGCAAGAATCAAACTTATTCCCAACATGAGTATACGCATCTGATCAAAGTAGGAGCTGTTAGGCTACAAGCTGAAAGAACCATACAAAAAGGCAGTAATGTTTACTACGCAGTGAGGGATGAGTGGAGAATGATAAGAGATCTTGGTCTTGGCAATCTGACATAAACGAGCCCTCATATTAGTTATACCCTCATGATCTGAGTACTGTAGAGGGACCCGCTAGTATTTTCCATCTTAAGCCATGAAGCCGTAGCTGAGTGTTTCACGTTTGCTGCAGCACTTGAAACCCTTTTAAATCCCTAAAAACCCAAAAATATTTTCACTTTCACTCTTTATTTTACAACCCTTTTAAAGTCCTCTTGATTCATGCACACTACTTAGTTAGTAGGTGGAGACTTGATTTGCATACAAGGTTATGACCATTGCATAATTCGATTCGAACTTGAGTGTTCTACTTAACTTACATTATCTATACATATATAACACTAGAGTTGAGTGACTATTGTGAGAAGTGAAGAATTATGCATAATTGAAGTTCTAGTAGGCTTGTCACGGATTCCATCATCCTAAATTAGAAAAACACAAAAATAGAATAAAGCGACTCATGAGTTATCCCGGAGTTTCCAACTACTTGGAGCTCTATTACCCTTTTGAAAAACTTTTAGTTAAGGGTCTGATCATGCATGAGTTTTCTTGAGGACAAGCAAAGTCTAAGTGTGAGGTATTATGATATGCTCTAAATTATACATGTTTTGCATGCATAATAATCCCCATATTATGGTACTAATTGATTAATAACCTTGCAATTGATACTTAAAACGTTTATATTTCGTAATTGCAGGTTATTCGGTGTCTCAAATATAAATTAAGCTAAATCCTATCAAAAACATCAAGAAGTCAAGCTTCTAGAAGGATCATTCACGAGCTTTGACCCCCAAGAAGTCAACCAAGGTCAACAATAGTCAACAAGCAGCCAAAAGACAAATCTGGGCAGTAGGAGAGGGATGCACGACCGAGCATCCCAATGCACGGGCGTACATTGCCCTATCTTGCTCCCCAAGGCCCAGTACACTGTCCCATGTACCCTGTTTAATTCTCGAGGTGTTTGCACGCCCGTGCAATCCAATGCACGGCCGTGCATTGCTTATTTTGAGGCCTATAAATAGGAGGCTTGAGTTCTTCATTCCCAGAGCTCAAGAGAGTCCGTTTCTGTAGTTTAGAGTAGAAAGTAGAGAGTAGAGAGGCTCCTCCTCTTCGTTCCGCATTAGGGGAGCCTACGAAACTCAACGTTATGCTAGTTAGTATGGCCATTCGTGGCTAAACTCTTTGTATTGCTAGGATGAAGATGAAGTTTGGTGTATGTTAATGTTTAACGTATTAATCTAGTGGTATTTTATGTCTTTAATTATTCACTCTTAAAACCACCTTCTATGTGGGCTTTTTATTATTATCTAAACTTGTATTTACACTTGTGAATGTTCTTGATTTTAAAGCGTAAGAATGTAAAACCTTTTTAATCAAACTTCTCTTGATACTTGTACATATTTATACAAGCGGATCTTGATAAGACAGGGCTTAGTTAATATTAATAAGGTCGTACGTCTTTATACGAACTTGTTATGAGACCAAGAATTGGTGAACTGGTGCTGGGAACGGTACATCTTCATACATGGTCCCATTGTTACACCACCTCCCGATGAACAAATTCTAATCACTCTTTTAATAATAATAACTAAGCATTTAAGTTTGATGTCCTAAACCAACTCGGATATAACACCAAAGAGTTGAGGGTAACGATGTCCCTAGCTGGGAGTCCTACCATTTTATTTTTAAAGAATATAATCCATGAACCAAATGTCGTGATGACGAGAGTCTAGCGGTGACCTGGGTCACATGTTTGTACTTGTCATACCGCTGGATTAGTCAACTTAATATTATCATATACCAAGTGGATTCGAAGCCCAAAGAAATACTATTCGTGACCTGTTCATTTCTGAGATATTTACTTTCCTGCCATTTACTCTTCTGTTATTTACATTCCTGTTACACACATCACACACGTTTTTACTTTTCTGTTATTTACTTTTCCGTCATTTACTTTTCTATCATTTACTTTTCTGCTTCACAAGCACACAAAAACCACTCACTAATTAAACCTGCTAAACGATAACAATAGTTGAGTATTGGAACTGGACCGTGTCCATTGGTTCGATACTTGGTTCTTACCTAAACTATATTACGACATGATAAGTACACTTGCCTATTTTGTGTGCTTTAAGTTTGAGTTTTTATAATTTTAATTATAAATTTAAAACCTGATCTCGTGAAACCAATATTGTGATACCCGAAAAATTCAGGTTAATATCCATACCCGACTATTACTTGAATTCACATGATTACACTTGCATCATACTTAATGATAGAGTAATTAAGTACATATTTCATATAGCAAGTCCATTCGTTTCAATTCATTACATGCATCGGTAATCCGGCGTATTACCGGGTCACACACGCGTCCTGTCACACGAACGTTGGTGAATTTTAGAAATAATATTTAGACATATAATTGGTGTGCAAATATTATATGTAATACCGTGATTTAATATTTCATGCTTATATGAATTTTTTCAGAATTTATTGTACATCTTTTATTTTAATGCCTTTTAAGCAAATACGCGATGTGTGCCAACAACACTAAATTAGAGTTTATAAAAATTTTGGTCCTACACTTGGGCTATTAAAAATTCAGCTATCTAATTATAATTAATCCATCAGGGAGCCCATTTCATTTAAAAAGCCTTGAAAGAGTAAAAAGCCCAATACCTATTTGATTAAAACACTCTTAAACCCCTTAATCCCTCATTTTACCCTAAACCGAAACACACCACTCTCTCTCCTCCCTCCTAATCTTGGCCGCCACCACCACAAGGAGCCTCCACCCCCTCTCACTTTGTTCAAGTCTTTCAAGCCTCATTCAAGGTGTTTCAAGGTGATTTCAAGTGGTTCCAAGCTAGTTTAACATCCATCCTACCATTATACTTGGTTTTTGCAAGTGTTCATCCAATTATTTTTATTATTTTCAACCAAGATGAGAAACCCACCCATCCAAACGATTTTCTTTGTTACAAGTGTTATAATCCATGTTTTAACCAAAAATATTTTATAAAATAAGGTTGTTGAAACATATTTGCACTTCTTGTTGTTTTAAATGGTTGTTTACATAGTATTTTGCTCGTTTCTATTTATAGAAACTTTATTTGTTAAGATTTTGAATAAATGAGTTTATGATATGTTTGAAAGTCTAAATGATGCTTATATTAGTAGAATAAGTAGGAAATGTGAAATTTTTGGTTGAAATGATATGTTACACTATGTTATGGTCGACTTACTATATAAGAAAACTTTAAATTGTCATATTTTGAGTTATGGGGTTTTAATTGATGAAAGCATGCTAATATGGTTCTATACCATCTATTAAAATATAGAAAGAGTTATTTGAAGGTACACATGGGTAGGAGGTCGTTTGGACCACTTTCCTAAAAAGGAAACTTTAATTGAACATATTTTGTATGTGTATGCTATAAATGTCTAAAATAGGTTTAATAGCTTTATTACTATACGGATAGATGTCTTATGCAAGAATATGTAATTTGAAATGGTATTATGACGTGTTTTGGAGGACCTTGCTAAATAAGGAAACTTTATTAGTTTGGGAACTTCACCTTTGATTGAAATAGAAAGTGTATGCATATAATCATGTTTATGATATATTACTAGTATAATTTCATGTATAATTGCCCAAAAAGGGAAATTTTGCTATGTTAAGAACTATGGTATAGAAATGGCATGTTATGATTCTTGTGTCAAATGAGTTGAAATATTGTTAATAGGTTACTTGTGTAATGACATAACTTATGTGGATTATTGATTAACATGTATGAAATATACCATGAGGATGTACAAATGCCATGTTACTTGTCACATGTTATTTACTTATGCAATTACTTAAGACTATGTGTTACCATCTATGTTCTGAACATATGCAACTATGTTACTTAGTATGTGTTACTTGGGCAGTACTTATATGTTACAAATGTGTTACTCATATGTTACTTATGTGCTACTTGTACATGTTTTCAGCATGTGTCACCAACAGGTCGTCGTGTCACATTGGTCAACATTAGTCAACATTGGTCAAAGTTGGTCAACATTAATCAAAGTTGGTCAACATTAGTCAACATTGGTCAACATTAGTCAAAATTGGTCAAAGTTGGTCAAACCTCGGTCAACTTTGGTCAAACCTTTTCAAAAATTCAATGTAACCTTTCAACGTTGAGTTGTTTGGATGAATGTGGTTACATAAACCATGTTTACTTTCATAGACCTTATAGCCTTACTATTCCTAGGGCTCAGTTAGGTCGGTTATCCAGAGTTGCTAGATTTCTCGTGTTTCTTTCATACTTTATTCACCTCATTCCCAGGTGACTTTTCAAGGCCTCATTTTACTTAGTTTTCCATTTGGGGGAGATACACGCTAAACCATTTTCTTACTTAGTCGTGTGATGATTACTTTGATTTTGCTTTAATATATATAAGTGGCTGCATTTCCCGCACATAAAGTCTTCTCATATTCAAACCGTTAATTATTACACAAAGCGAGGTGATTCATGAATAGTACTATTGGGTTTAACAACCCCCACCTTGGTTAGTCGCGCTAACTCTGACTGGAAATCAAACAGGTGCATAATTGACCTAATCCATTGCGTGTTGGGCACGTAAGAGGCAAAATGCTAGTTTCTGCATTCCTTCGTTGAGTTTCGGTTTCAGTGTTGCTTATATAGTTAATGTTTATTGTCTGATCAACAATCGAATCACTAGTATACATACGTACTGTTACACTATTTTCATTCTGTTTCTGTTACTTAAACCTGTGAATTTACCAACCCAGTGTTGACACTTTTAAGCATGTTTATCTCAGGTCGCTAAACATTCACGCATGGACTAGGATTGCATATCTGGAGTCACATTTCATGTTTTCATTTAGAAGCTAGGTTTATGGGAACCTATGTTGGAGCATATTCTGGTGACAACAAGCTTGAAGATATTATGTCTTAATCTTAGAGTCTTTGACTTGTAATTGATAGAATTGTTAGCAACAGTTAAAGGGGAGTCTGTTAGGACATGTTTTGTAACTGTTGATAAAATTCTGTGTAAGTTCTGCTAGAGGCGAACTTAACAAGTTCGCCTAGCCTATCAGAGGCGAACTGGGCTATCAGAGGCGAACTTAATAAGTTCGCTTAGCCTATTAGAGGCGAACTTAATAAGTTCGCCTAAGCACAGTGAAGCGAACTTGTTAAGTTCGCCTAATGCTGATCAGTGGCTATAAATAGCAGAATGTAGCAGAAACAGAGCTTAGACAGAATAGACGATATCAGAGTAGACGAGAGAGAATTCTTATAACCTGATATTGGTGGAATACAAAGCGTTTATTTACACCGTTGTTGTTGATTGAGTCACACGAGCACGTTGATCATGGATTCCGCACGTTATCACCGTGTCATACCGCGAGTCTAGAGATCTGTCACACACCTAATTAGGGACCTACAAGTGGTATCAGAGCTTATGCTCTTGATTAGCAAAAGATTCGTGGTGTTTTCGTGTCCAATCAACATAAAAAATCTGAGATTTTGAAGCGTTTTCATCTTTTTGTGTTCTTGATAAAAATGGAGAATTTTTGACAAATTTGGATTGATTTTGGATTGTTTTGATGAAATTGATCCGATAGAAAGCTTCTAATAGAGAAATTACACAATCCTAAGGTCCAATTTTGATTAATTCCTTCAAATCAGTGATTAATGATGATTTTCGTATGCTTCTGGTTCGCGAGTTTAGTCTGACTTGTTCTTGAGTTTGAATCTGTTGAAGCAAGCGAACTTGGTGAATTATGTGCAGGCGAACTTAGCAGCAGGCGAACTTGTCAAGTTCGCTTCTCACAGGATTAAGCGAACTTAGCAGCAGGCGAACTTAATCTGATTTCAAATTTTATGGTTTAAGCGAACTTATTAAGTTCGCTTCTCATTAAGTTCGCTTGGGTGGTTCAGTCAGGCGAACTTATTAAGTTCGCTTAGGCAGGCGAACTTAGCTAGTCTTAAAAAAAAATAAAAAAAATAAAATAAAATATTTGGTGGGAAAATTCATCTTGTCCAAATTTTTTAGGGAAAGTTTATATGGTCGTTTTGAATCGTTTTTGAAATTTTGAATTTTAGAAATTTTTTAAAAAGAGTATTTTGGCGGGAAAATTTTTTCCGGATATTTTCACAAAAATTTCAAAATGTCAATTTCATGTGATAATATAGAGGTTGGAACTATGCCACCGAGACTTTTGTGCATATCAAATTTTCGTAGCTGGAAAGTCCGGTTCGAACAGTTCGTATCAGCAACTGATGAAAACTTTTGGACATCCATATTTGAAGGATATGTGCATCGTACTTATGACTATATGGGATATTATGATGTTCCTAAACCAGTGACAGCTCTTACTAAAGTAGAAAAGCAGAATTTTGATCGAGAGATGAAAACGCGTGAAACTTTAACGTTGTCTTTACCAAAAGAAATCATTCATAGTCTCGGGAAGTGTCCAACTTCAAGAGATCTATGTGAAGCTTTGAAGAAAAAGGGTGAAGCTACTACTCAAGCGTTTGTGGTCTTGATCAAAGAAGAAGTAGTAAAGCAGAGTGTCTCTAAAAGTGATTCTTCTACCGAGTTAAGTGATAGTGAGAGT
Organism: Smallanthus sonchifolius; assembly: GCA_023525975.1. Lineage (NCBI taxonomy): Eukaryota > Viridiplantae > Streptophyta > Magnoliopsida > Asterales > Asteraceae > Smallanthus > Smallanthus sonchifolius. The sequence goes on from CM042033.1 coordinate 22,107,503, forward strand.
GTTAGATCTGGTGAAAGTACTCAGTCTACCGAGAGTGATGTAGAGACTGAAGTAAGCTTCCAGACAGTTGAAAATGATCTGAGTGTATCAGAAACTGATGCAGAGCCTGTCATTGTTGATTAAAAGAGTGAAGCTGATGATGAAGTATTTATGGCTCCTGGTGCATCTTCTTCAGAAGTAAAACCTGAGGTATTTTCTAACTCTGAGACGTTTTGTTCTAACTGTATTTCAGTTAAGGATAAAATGATGAGGGTTATGGATGACAACGTAAACCTCATTTGTGATATGAAATCCATGCACACAGTAAATCAGAAATTAAAAGATAATGAGAATGTGTGCGTTGAGAGGATAGAATCACTGAAAGTGGATATAAATTCTCTGACTTTGAAGATCAAAGAGCAGGCATATCACCTGGATATGTCCTTTGCAGAAATTGAGAAAAGAAATAATGATCTTGTTGAGAAAGATAAGGATCTAGCTGAATCTAAAGCAGAGGTGCTCAGATTGCATAGAAAGTTAGAAAGCTTTGGAAATTCATCATTCTTATTAGGATATTATCATGACAATACTGAAGAGGGGAATGGAACTAGTGGTATTGGCTATGTTCCTCCACCATTCAACGGAAATTATTCTGTTACACCTGAGATTATAAACGATGAGGATTTAGATCCTATGACTGTGTTGATGGTGAATCCAGTCACAGGTGACGATATGGTGTATTCTGATGAGAGTGATGATGAATATTTTGATGAAGCTAAGGTAGAAGGGAAAACGAAAGAGATTAAGAAAGAGGAATCAAAGGTTGATTCTAATTCATCTGAAAATTCTACATTTGGAAGTTCTTCAAACTCAAGGAGAGTTCCATATGTCAGAGATTATAAAGACATGCGTACATGTTTTCATTGTAATGAGATAGGACACATTGTGGTGACCTGTCCTTACAAAAATAAAGGGAAGAAGCATGTATTTCTTGAGAAGATGAAACCTGAATCAAAACCTGTTGCAAAATCTGGAGTTCTAGAGAAAATAAAGCAAAAAGAGTGTAGGAGAATCTTCTTCAAGTGCAGCTTAGCGTGTGAAGATTCCTTATATGAGAGATTATCGTGAGACGAGATCTTGCTTTTACTGTGGTCTTGTGGGTCACATACGAATTAATTGTTCTCACAAAGCCAAAGGTAACCGACATGTTACTCCAGAAAAGGTAAGAACTCCTGGTAAGCCTTATGTTAACCCAAATGTGGTTAAACCTCGTGATACACCAAAGTGTAATTCAAAATCTGAGGTTAGGCTTTCTAGACCTCAAAGACGGAGGAGAAACAGAAGATTGAGAAAACTTTTAGAACAACAAGAGTTTTCACAATCTAAACATTTTTCAAATGAACGAAATTGTTCAAACACTTCACATTTTAAGCAAAAAGAACTTAATGAACAGAAGTTTGTTTGGAAATCTAAAGTTTCTGTTTCTGACTCGTCAGAGCAATCTCCTATAATCGATGAGAGATTTGATTGTGAATGGAGTGAGGTTTATTATTTTGATACAAATGGACGACCCATGACTACCATGGCTTGGGTCCCAATTTCAAATTAATGTTTTTTGTTAGTTGTGCAGGAATAACCAAGAGGGACTATTATAACATTTTGGTTGTTGATAGTGGTGGTTCTTAGCACATAATAGGGAATGACATCTGCAAGAGTAAAGAGTTGTTGATAACTGAGAATATATTTGATTCAACGACTTGATGCTCAAGGGGGAGAATATGTCACACATAATGTTTTGGAAACAGTTTTACAAAGTCCAAATGATAACCTAAAACTTTGGATGACGATGGTGAGCATAAAGTCGTTGATGCAACCATTTGACTAGTTGAGGGGGAGTCTACAGGACAGGGGGAGTACAGAACTGTGTTGGTAACAGAAGACAATGACATTCAATTACATTACATCGGTTTGAGTTTTTAATTGATTGACTTGCTTAATCCTGAGTAACCAAGTAAAATGTTTTTCATAAAATGTTTTCATGGAAGATTTTATTTTCGTTTGTTTTACTTTCTTTGAAAAAGATTTTGAAAAAGCCAAACAAATTGAAAAAGATAAAATCGACATTACTTGAAGTTAAAGAAGAGATGATAGTACATCAGTAGATGTTCTTTCACACATGACCTTAGATTGACTGGTTGGTGCTTTATGTTAATATATCTGAATTATATGTTTTGATCTAAACTTCAGAGACTACACAAATAGGAAATGATAGTGTTGTGTATGCATATAATTTGAATTGTCAGTAGACTAAAAGCGTCACTGAACAATTAGTAGTGTGAAAACATAATTTCATATGTTACAACTGTGATTTGAACCCATTTTATGCCTGGGTGTGTGTGTTAAAAGATCACTATCAGATAAAGAATATTAGCTTTTAATAAAGATTTTCCTATGAGATCAGTTTCGGGTTATGTCCTTAGCACTATTCATTCGATTTGCTTCAGTGCCCATGTCCCCAAAAGCATGCAATTTGAAGTATAATCCAGATATGTACTTGACAACATCTGTCAACATATACTAGCCCTTGGATCATATTGATAAACTATCTTTACTGATTCCATTGAATTCATAATCCAGATAGCAGTTGGATCCACGTACCTGAATCTTATGATTCCACATATATAAACCAAGACATTAAGTCATTCGATTCTGAATCTCATTGATTCCTATACAATCCAATTTGGATTCTGCTATTCATGTGCTAAGTGATGTCTCCTCATTCTGGAAATTCGGATAATCTTTAGTAAAATCTCATATGTCTTGAAGATAGTGCATTTACTTTCTGTTGGCATACTAGTGGGGTACACGTTGTATTTCATACTTAAATGGTATCTTAACTCACAAGAAAGTGGGAATGAGATGCTTTAAGTTTCAAATATTATAATATTGACAATTTGAATTTGTGTGTCATAGCCTGATCCTATTTTCTTTGAATGTTTATCGCGTATCATAACATGCAATATGAAAGTCTTGAAAAGAAAGAGTGTGATAATCTTAAAAGATATTGGTTTGATTGGTCAAGGCTTGAAAGAATGACATAGGATACCATTTGATATTATATGGATTTTATATCCAAAATGTGTGATTGATGCATTGTTTTTACTGATATGATCTTCTTACTCGTGATGTTCGACCAAAAAGATGTGATTTTGTATTTTACATTTCAGTTTATATAAAGAAAAACCAAAAAGATTTTGTCTTTCTTATGTTTGAAAAATCAAAAAGATTTTATTTTTCCAGCTACCATGGAAATCTTAATTGTTGGTTATTCTTGGTTGTTCTTCTTTGCATAAACAGAATATTGCAGACAGAAGTTGACAAGGGGTCCTTCTCCCAAGTTTTCTTCTAGAAATAAAGAGAGAATGTGCAGATGAACAAGACGAAGACTACAGTGTGTTTGATGATATTTGAAGACGGATGACAATCTTCTGAAGCTGTTGTCAAGGGGGAGTCTGTTGGAGCATATTCTGGTGACAACGAGCTTGAAGATATTATGTCTTAATCTTAGAGTCTTTGACTTGTAATTGATAGAATTGTTAGCAACAGTTAAAGGGGAGTCTGTTAGGATATGTTTCGTAACTGTTGATAAAATTCTGTGTAAGTTCTGCTAGAGGCGAACTTAGCCTATCAGAGGCGAACTTAATAAGTTCGCCTGGGCTATCAGAGGCGAACTTAATAAGTTTGCTTAGCCTATTAGAGGCGAACTTAATAAGTTCGCCTAAGCATAGTGAAGCGAACTTGTTAAGTTCGCCTAATGCTGATCAGTGGCTATAAATAGCAGATTGTAGCAGAAACAGAGCTTAGACAGAATAGACGATATCAGAGTAGACGAGAGAGAATTCTTGTAACCTGATATTGGTGGAATACAAAGCGTTTATTTACACCGTTGTTGTTGATTGAGTCACACGAGCACGTTGATCATGGATTCCGCACGTTATCACCGTGTCGTACCGCGAGTCTAGAGATCCGTCACACACCTAATTAGGGACCTACAACCTAAATTTTTATGCTTCTTTATTTTGCTACTTTACTTTTGCTTCCGCACTTTACTTTCCGCATTTTCAAACTCTGTATTACTTATTTATCTTTGTATGATGTTCAAACGGAAAGTCTTTTCGAAAACCATTAAGAGGTCGTTCGAAATGACCAGGACTGATAATCCTTGACAGTCACGACCCGCGGGTAACCCGCTGTAGAATTTCAGGGTGTTACAAATATCCCTGAATATATTATTATATAATATATTTTCTATACACTTAACACGACACATCAGCTGTTCTCCCGCTTTGGTGCCCCCAAAGCTCTTATTAGTGACCGTGGGACTCATTTCTGCAACTCCTAGTTAGAGAAGGCGCTATCACGATATGGTGTAAACCATAGATTCTCCATAACCTACCATCCACAGACCAATGGACATGTAGAGGTCACGAACAGAGGCATTAAGCGGATCCTGGAGAAGTCGGTTGGTCAGAACCGTAAGGATTGGTAGGATAGGTTAGATTATGCACTTTGGGCTTTCCGGACTACATATAAGACGCCTTTTGTTAGCACACCATTTGGCTTGATCTATGGGAAAGCGTGCCATCTTCCGGTGGATTTAAAGCACAAGGCTTATTGGTCATTGAAGGCGATGAATCTTGACTTGGTGAACGCGGGAGAGAACCGGTTCACTCAGATTTATGAGCTTGATGAGTTGAGGAATCAATCCTATGCATACTCCATGATTTACAAGGACCGCAATAAGAGTTTACATTACCAACATTTGAAGGACAAGAAGGAATTTCGAGTGGGTTGTCGTGTGTTGCTTTATAACTCTAGGTTGCAGTCGTTTCCTGGGAAGTTGAAGTCCGGATGGACGGGCCCCTACACAGTTAGGGAGGTGTTTCCTTATGGAAACGTCGAGATTGAGCATGAAGATGGGAGGATCTTCAAAGTCAACGATCATCATCTCAAGCCATACATTGACGGACTGGTTGACCCGGCATTGGAGGTAGTTGACCTCCACCCCAAGGACTAATTAATTCGGGGACTTGAGTCTAACTAACGACTCGTTAATAAACTTAGCTTGTTTCGGTATCATCATTGGTAACATTTATTAGATTTTATTGTCTATTTTTATTTTCCTGTTTTTATTTCAATTTTTCTAGGATTTTACCATTTATTTTTGAGTTTAGGTTATCGGAACGTGTTTTGGATCAAGCGGGTTGGGGAGATTGATTGGAACATCTCAGGTATGTCTTCTGATTGTTTAGAAATTTTAATTCGGAAGAATCGTAGTCGGGTTTAGTACAGTCTGCATAAAATCAGGTTTATGTGTCTGTTGGGCATGAGACACGGTCGTGTCTCTTTTTGGCACGGTCGTGCATCAAGCCCTAGGCGCGGTCGTGCCTAAGCACTTGGCGTGGACGTGCCTCTTTGTTTGGGGACCCATATAAATAGTTTTAAACACCAAAATTCTCCAGACTCACTCAAATAGCGCAACTGACCAGAAACCCATCCCTATTACGATTTACTTCTCATCCCAGTCCGTTGATTTCATCTCCAAGAATCAAGGTGCTTTTTCGATTCCCTGTTCTCTTTATTTCGTGTTCAAACATAGGGTTTTAGCTAGTTTTAGGTTTTTGTAATTTTTGTCTGTTCGTATGTTGTTTGACGATGGTTTATGTTTAAGAACCCTTAGGCTCACTTCCTGGGATGTTATTGTTCCAAAAGCCCCTTCATAACCATGATTTAAAAGATGTTTTGAAATCTGAAAACTCCCAAAATGGATGAGCACGACCGTGCTAATGACCAGGTGCGGTCGTGCTCGGCTTTTGAATCCCAGTAAGCTTTGGTTTGGCAGAGCTCGGTCATGCCTCTGATAAGCGCTGCCGTGCCTGTGAGATTTTGCCTTAGCGCGGTCGTGCCCAGACCAGGCGCGACCGTGTTGTTGAGTATTTGTGCCCGTAGTGGGCCAAGCGCGGCCGTGGGCTTGGACTTTGGCCTTGGTGCGGTCATTCCCTTCCCAGGCGCGACCGTGCCCCTTCATAAATTAGGTCAGAAAACTTCATAATTTAATATAGCGCCTTCATAACCGTTCTGATTTCACTAATTTCTTGTGCAGATGGCCGGCAACAGAGACCATCCCTACCTCGAATTCGACCACAATGAGCAAGAGTACGGTAGCGTTTAGAGGTTTTATGGCCACGTTGGCACCGGATCTTAGCCGGGTGACGTCTCGACCAGGGAGCCATCGACGCCATCGGTCAGAGGGACTGATGGAATGATCTTGTTACTGCCCCCTGGTGTCGGTTATTCAGTCTACACGCCGTCCAGTATATTGAGCTTGTGATGGAGTTTTTCTCTACTTACGAGTTCGTTTACCCCTGCGAGAGCAGCCAGAGACAGTGAGATTTAGACTTGGCGGGGAGTGGGGAGTGATATCGGTAGCTAGGTTTGGGAGATTATTGGGATTGTATACTGGGGATGAGGTTCAGACGGAGTTATTCACTGGTGGGATTATCGAGTTCCCGAGTGAGGAAGATAAAGACCAATTATGGCACGAGTTTAGATTTGGGATGTATGATCCGAGCTAGACCAAGGCCTCGTGCCTTCGGAATCTATTACACTGTGTGCTACATCGCTGCATTGTTTATTCCATTTCAGGACGAGGCTAGGGGAAGACTGTAGTAAATTTGAGGGAGCTGTTCTATTTGTTTTGCTTGGCACGCCCGCGCAACTGCAATCTTACGCACTCTATAGCGGGCTACCTAGTGAACAGCTCAGGGAGAGAGGTGACGAGTGCCATCTACGGTGGTCAGTTTGTGACCAAGATCCCCAGGCACTATCATTTGTTGACGGAAGAGTTGATTGCAGACTTGACTTAGGTGGTAGAGACTGTTGTGATAACCGTGCAGACCTGAAAAACATGCACGTGGCCCATCGCGCACTGGGAGGAGTTAGGTTGGTAGATAGATGGGGGCGGATCTGGGATCCAGACCGACTAGGTCCAGATCCAGATCTTGTTCAGGCCGAGGCTGAAGCCATAGCCACTGCCCACCAGGCTCACGTGGCTCAGCATGAGCACGAGCACCACGAACACTATAAGGCCGATCTGCTTGTTCCGCTTCTTCCTCCGTTGCCACCACTTCCTCCGCCTCCACCACCTCCGGTTTACATCACACATGACTTGTTCATGCGTTACTCGACCTTGCAATATGAGGTCCAGGCTGCTGCGCTGGCGGAGCACCATATGTGGTTCATTTTCCTTTCTTCATACAGCTAGAGCATCAGCCACAGTCACCACCATCACCTCAGCCACACCACCATGAGTCACCACCACCGTCACCACCCAGAGGAGGAGGAGCCGAGGAGGGAGGTGAAGTAGGCGTTGATCCTGACGCCATGCAGATGGAGGAGTAGTGCCCTCCATTGCCCTTTTGGTATCATCTTTTGTTGAGTTGTACTTGGTCTTATGCTGTATAAACTCTATTATCACGCTTCGGCGTTTGTAGTTGTTTATTTGTTGTACTTTTGTTTCCTTTGTATTGTACGTAGATATTTGTATTTACTTTTCATGTTGATATTTTGGATTGATGTTACCGATTACTGTTTGATGTGGTTAGTCTTGATTAGATCTTGGAATTGTGGAACTGCATGGAATGCCATTTTTGTGGGTAGGACGTTTGAGTTTGACCGAGATCGAGAGGAGGGAAGTTTCAGTTCTTCCTTCACACTCCATTGGATTACATTCACCTTTGCATTGCATGTTTTTATATACATTGAGGGAATTGTACGTTTCTAAAGTGTGGGGTTGGGTTTTTATTCTTTGCTTTGCATTCTTTTTTGTTGTACATTGAGGGCAATGTACGATTCTAAGTGTTGGGTGGGAATTTGTTCACGCGATGTTTGGCCTCTTAGCACTTTATCACTTCATTTTTTGCAAAATCTTCCTTCAAAATTTTTATTGGCACTAAATCAGTTTTATAAAAAATTAAAAACACAAACTTGAATAAAAGTTAACCGTTTAGCATTCACCTTTTTAGTAAATATTAGAGGTTTGATTTTTCGAAAGCAATTGAGATAGAAATTCCATCGAGTCAAACCCAATTTTTTTGTGATGACCATGAGTTTTAGTGGGTTAAACGAATGAATTGCATGTAACCTTGGGCTTACACCCATTCCTTTCCGTTTTCGTGAGTTTTTTTAGCCTTGATAGCTTTGGATATTGTTTGCTCTCGTTTTTGCAGATTTGAGTGTGCCGGATGTTTCATGTTTGTTAGAATTTTCTTTTAGTATACATTTCAAAATCATAAACATAAATATTGCATAAAAATGATTGAGGCATTAGGATAAACCACTTTGTAAGCCTTTTTATTTTTATTTTCTCCCTCACCCGAACACATCCACTAGTTAGCCATGTTGAGCCTATCCCGTGTTTTTCTATTATTACCCACATTACACCACCATAAACCTTCATTAGCTTTTTCATTCTATTTTATTTTTCACCCGTGTTAGAAATCGGGTTGGCTAATGTTAATTTTATAGTTGTTATTTTGTTTAAATTTTTAGTTATTGAGAAGTTTTTAGCTAAGGAAAGATGCATATTTACTTAGTTCCCTTCAAAAGAAAATAAATAGAGATATATACATTCAATATATATATATATATATATATATTCACCAAAATTAGGTGAATTATAGCCGATCAGAGCAATTTTGTGAGCAAAGAGGAAAAGAATCTGGTTGTCAGCTCTTATCTAGAGGAAAATATTATTTAGTTTATTTTCATTTAAGAAGTTATATTAGTTTTTGAGTTAGCATAGCCGCCGGGCTTTTAGCCATTTAGCCACCTTCAAATTCCACTTCCTTACCCTTAGCCATTGCCAAGTTACAACCCGTTCAATGTCCTCTTGATTTATGCTTTGTTTCATGTTAGTTGGTAGAGATTTGATCTTTTAGCAAGCTTGTGATTTATGCATGATTCATTGTCTTGGCATTTGAGTGTTCTATACATACACCATTACTTGTATGATCATATATATACCCAAGTGTGTGTGAACATTGTAAGGAGTATAAGGTGGCATGCTAATGATTTCTAAGGCATATTCATTTGCTTATCGTTTGTTAATTCATTGGGATCCTTGGGTTTCATTTAGTCAACATTGCACATCTTGAGAAATTTGTCAAGCCTATATGATTTTATTAATGCTTACAGTTTTCTGAATTGATCCATAGTGCCATTGGAAGTTTTGTTTTAGTTTGATTTGCTTGAGGACAAGCAATGTTCAAGTGTGCGGTTTTTTGATGTGTTAGAATTTACACATCTTTTTTGCACAAAACTTCACTCATTTCACGATCAATTCTTGGTTATTTTCCATGTTTAGGCACTTATTTGCTTCGTTTCCAGTTTTGTAGTTTTTGTGAAGCTAAGTGAACAAACAAGAGAATTGCATGAATAAAGTTGAAGTTTTAGGGTTTCTAAGTTGGAGGCACGGTCATGCCCCCTACTTGGCCCGGTCGTGCCAAGCTTTCAAACCCTAGACACGGTCGCTCCCCGCATCTGGCACGACCGTGCCAAGCCATTCTCTCGAGCACAACCGTGCTCAAACGCCCTACGGCCGCGTGTTATCCCATGAGTCTGATCCATGACCTCATAGATGTACTTCCTCGTTCAATGGAACCCAATAGAAGCTCCGGATCGGTCAACCATCTGTCCCACGACCGCACTATATTTTTTGCACGGTCGCGCCACACATATAGGCACAGTCGTGCCTCCCTAATTCTATAAATACAGAATCTTTTTCTCTTATTCAGACATTTAGCAACCAGAGCAAAAACCCACTGTTTGAGCTCTGAACCAACCTTGTTCTAGCCAAATTTCAAGCTTGGGGGAGTGGTTTGATTCTTGTAATTATAACATGCCTCTTAACATGTTTCCCTGTTTATTTGTCATTCTTGTGATCGTGATGAGCTAAAACTCTTGTTCACTTTGGTTTAGATGAAGTTTAGAATCGTTTGACAACATTCATGGATTATTGGCAACTATTGTGTTAATGTTATGACAATTGTATGATTATTCTTCAATGAAATTATGTATTAAAGTATTAAAGTTGTCTACAAGACTTGTATTTATGTATGCCATATTATGTTTGAAAACTTATGGTTTATGATTGTATTCATGGATTAGTGTATGTTTGTATGCTAGTTTATGGCATTTGACTAGGAATGGTGAATGAAGTCTTGTTTATGATTTATGATTCTTGTTTGTATATCCTTATGCTTATGTTTGGAAAGAAAAAGTATTTGTTCTGATGTTTCATGATTAGTTTTATATTTGTCTAGGATTTGTTGACACATTATCCTAATTTGTATATGCTTAGTATGACAATTGTATGTTGAAGAAATGCATATTGTTGTCTAATTTAATCAACTTGAGGTGGGTAGTGTGTTGTTCATATTATCTTTCCAACTAGTTGTTGGATTCGTGTACCTTAATCAGAAACTAGTTCTATCTTTATAAACATTGACATGATTATAACACGTGAGCTTCATTGTATTACTTTAGGTAGTTGGTCTGTGTAATTCATTCTAACTTTCCGAATAGTCATTTTATTAGATGTCTTTGACGAGAATTTAGTCAATTTATGTTTCGTGTATTTTCCATGTTCCCGTGAGTGTATTGAATGTATTCTAGATGGATTCGACACCGAAGTAATCTTTCCTCCTTGATTGTTTTGACTTGTGTTTTTAGTTTAGTTTTTATATATTCGCATGCTAGTTAATTAAACAAACTCTTCAAAATATCTTTTTACCATCACTTGATTAAATCTTAGTTTCGGTTTATTTTTGCATCCCACAGTATCCACAGATTGATATCCTATTCTTGCCTTTACTATATTGCCATCCGACGGGTACACTTGCCCGATGTGTGTGTAATTAGTTTTTTGTGAAAACCCAATTTAAAACTGTAATTGTGTGAAAAATACTTATAAAAATATATATATATAGTTTACGCATATCAACAAAAAAGTTGATGGAATTGTCTCTGAGGAGATGTTTGATAAACCAAAGATATTGAAAAACTTGCTATATGGCTGTTTCAAATCCATTAAGCAAACAAAGAAAGAAACATTTGCTAATAAACTTGGTAAGAGTTTTCATGAAAACATCAAAAATAACTATTTTCCCAAGAGTCAATTAGCATCGGTTCAAGCACAATCTGGTGTTCATCAAACTCCTCCAAGTGTTCCACAAAATAAATCCTCCACATCTCAAGTCAAGGAGCCTTACAAGAGAATTCACAAGAAGAGAAAAGTTTGTTTTCACTGTGGTACGGCATGTCACATTCTTGTGAACTGTCCTGACAAGAATCAGGAGAAGAGGCCAGTTGTTTCACAATAGGCTACTTCCCTTAAGACACCACCAGTGAAGCAAAAGAACAATCAGATTCCAAAGGTGGTGAAACCACCAGTCAAGCAAATGGTAAAGCCACAAGCAAAGCCTGTGGCTGTACCATCTGTTGGGAAACAGGATAGGCAATCTGCTAGTCCTGGAGCATCTACCTCTAGTAGTTCATAAACTGGTGAGAAACCTGTGGTGAAACTCTCCAAACCACAGAGGAAAAGGCTGAATAAGAGGTTAAGGAAACTTGAACAAAGGTTTATGAAAATGGAGTTTTCCGAAACTCTGTTTTTGAAAATCAAAATGGTGAAGTACCTCCTGTTTCACCATCTGTTGACGAAAGTAAGCCCACCGTTCAAAAGAAAAAGAAACGAAGAACCTGGAAAAAGAAAAGTAAAGGTTTTCAATCCTCTGGTTCAGACTCTCCAAAAGAGTCACCCATTTTGAATAATCATGATTGTGAGTTGATTGAAGTAGTTTATTTTGAGAAGAATGGACGACCCAAGACCACCATGGCTTGGGTCTCCAAATCTAACTAATTCATTTGACTCGTGAAGGGAAGTCCAAAGGAGACTATTGTTAACCGCTAGTATGTTGATAGTGGATGTTCCTGACACATGACAGGCAACATGGCACTGCTTCAAGATGTTAAACCATTCAAAGGTGGCTATGTGGCCTCTGCAGGTGAAAAAGGTGGAAGTGTCACAAGCCAAGGCGTGGTATCGAATGGATGTATAAGCTTCGAAAACGTCAACTACTGTGAACAGTTAAAGCATAACCCATTGAGTGTCTCCCAAATGTGTGACAAGGAGTACTTAGTGATGTTTGACAAGTCTGAATGCCTGGTTCTCAAACCTGGCTTTGTGGTTCCTGAAGAATGGATTCTGATGAGAGCGCCAAGAATAAACGACACTTATCAGATTGATATGAGTGTGGCAAAGACCACCACATCAGGTCCTACTTGATTGCTTACAAAAGCGACAAGGATTGACTAAATCTGGTGGCATAGGAAACCCGGACATCTTTCTAATAGAAAAATGAATCATCTTGTCCGAAATGGTTTAGTTACCGGTGTTCCTAAGTTGAGAGTTTAGGTGGCAGATGACTGTGTGCCTTGTAAAAGGGCAAACAACAACGAAAATCTCACAAGCCCAAGAACCAAAACTCTATTGATACCCCTTTGGAGCTCTTACACATGAATTTGTTTGGGCCCATAAATATCAGGAGTATTGGAGGTAAGTCATACTGTCTAGTTGTAACTGATGATTTCTCACGTTTTTCTTGGGTGCACTCTTTGGGTACAAAGGACGAGACTGCTGAGATTCTTCAATATCTGATCTTGAATCTGGAAACTTTATGCAACTTGAAGGTTAGAAGAATCAAGAGTGACAACCACACAGAGTTAAAAAACAATGTGATAGAACTTTTCTGTTTGAAGAAGGGTATTCGTCATGAGTTCAGTGCGCCATACACACGGCAGCAGAATGGACTAGCAGAAAGGAAGAATAGAATGTTGATTGAAACGGATCAGACTATGCTGTCAGACGCAAAGCTGCCAATTAACTTCTGGGCTAAGGCAGTAAACACAGCTTGTCACGTTTTGAATCGAGTTCTAGTGGTGAAGCGTCACAAATCAACAAGCGACCTCCTAACATAGATTACTTAGTTCCATATAGTAGTTCCTGTTCCTTATTGTTACAATCCAAGGATCGCAAATCCACATTTCATGAAAAAGCAGTGGAAGGCATCTTCTTAGGATATGTTGCCAAATCTCCATGCAAAGGGTGTACAATAAAGAGACTCGTTCAGTTGAAGACTGGTTTGAAGTGGATTGCAGCAAGCACAACATTCCACCAGAACCAACAGGTCCAGCTTGGGGTTTTGATTATGATGTTCTATTCAAGTCTTTCAATCTTCCTACCTATTTGTCTGCTGAAGATGCCGGCAATCTGTATCACTACTGTAGCGGTGGCGATGACTCCAATTTCTTGACAAGATCCACTGTACCTATTCCTACCCCTAATCCTAATGCCACATCTGCATCTGGGACTCATGAGAGTGACAATAAAGAGGAAAATAATGTTGAAGAGGAAACTACACAGGTGGATCCTATTAATATTGAATCTTCTTCTGGTACACATGGTGTGGGGATATAAGTACAATTCTCAAGTCAGACATCCAGGAACCCTTAGTGCCAGATACGAGAGTGCATAAGAATCATCCAATTGAGAACATCAATGGTGATCCGGATGCTAGCGTTCAGACTTGTCACAGAACCATCACTGAGAACACCAGTCTATATGTAGAGATACTTGACATGGGAATCATGAAAACATGTCTGCATGCTGGTTTCATATCCAAAATTGATCCAAAGAATGTGAAAGAGGCTCTCGCGGACAATTGTTAGATAGAGGCAATGCAAGATGAGTTATCTCAATTCAGTAGGTTGCATGTGTGGGATCTAGTTGATTTGCCGAAGGGGCTACATTCGATTGGTACCAGGTGGGTGTTCAAATGCAAGACGGACGATCGGCACATTATAGTGAGGAATATGGCATGGCTGGTTGTTCAGGGTTTTTATCAGTAAGAGGGCTTGGATTACACAAAGGTGTATGCCCCAGTTCCTAGACTTTAGGCCATCAGATTGTTTATGGCTTATGCCTCATATGTCGGCTTCAAGGTCTATCAACTTGATGTGAAGAATGTTTTCCTGTATGGAAAATTTCATGAAGAGGTCTACATTTCTCAACCACCTGGCTTTGAAGACCCGCAACACCCAAATAAAGTGTACAAGCTGGATAAGGCACTTTATGGTCTTCATCAAGCTCCACGGGCGTAGTACGAGACGTTATCAAAGCATCTATTATCCAATGGTTTCGATTACGGGCAAATAGACTCGACTCTTTTCATAGGGGAAGCACGGGGAGATATTCTACTAGTACAAGTTTACTGAAGGCAAAGTTGATTCTGGTGTGATTTCTAAGGCTAGTGGAGCAACAATCTCAACTGTAGCCATCCATTCTGAAGCAATTCCTACTGAAACAACTGACACCTTGAGAATCAAGCTTCCTCATTAGTGTTCAAGAAGAGTCAGCCTCCTGCTTGGCAAAAGTCTTGCTACACGGACAAGCATGGAGTTGCAGGAACGATTCTTTCAGTTCGATTTGAAGACGACAAGGGGTTTTTTGCCATCAATTGCTCTGGCGGGGTTTAATACTTGAAACCAACTAGTGAGGCATTCAAACCTTTACCCAAGTATGACCTGGTGAACTTGGCGAATAGAGAGTTGATTGGTGATACATCGTGATGAGCGTGTGTATTGATAAGTTAAAAAGATGTTTAAATTATTAAGGTTTCACGAGATCAGGTTTTAAATTTATAAAATGATAAAAACTCAAACTTAAAACACACACAATAAGTAAGTGTACCTATCGCAACATAATATAGTTTAGGTAAAACCCAAGTATCGAACCAATGGACACGGTCGAGTTCCATAACTCAACTTTTGTTATCATTTTGCCGGTTTAATTGGTGAGTGGGTTTTGTGTGCTTGTGAAGCGGAAAATTAAATGACAAAAAAGTAAATGACGGTAAAGTAAATAACAGAAAAGTAAAAACGTGCGTGATGTGTGTAAAAGGAATGTAAATAACAGAATAGTAAATAGAAGGAAAGTAAATATCTCGAAAATGATCAGGTCACGAAGAGTATTGCTATGGGCTTCGAATCCGCTTGGTACGTGATAATGTTAAGTTGACTAATCCAGTGACATGACTACTACAAACTTCATTTGCTATTTTTTTCTTTGAGTGATCGGGGCAGGCGAGGGTTTATGGCTGTGAGCAAGGAGAAAACGATTTCAGCGTCTTGGACAACAATGGCGATTGCATAGACGACGAGGCCATGTGAAACGGCGAAGTCGCGGCAAGCGGTGTGGGAAAACATGGGGATGGAAGCTATAAATCCAGGCACTGGCGGGTAAAGTCTGGACCGATGAATAGATTACAAAGACTCATACGAGTAGCCGATGGTGGTTAACTTCTCTTGTTTTTGAAAGTATCCTGCACGAGGAACAACGCGTTAGGGCATTACAGGGAGGGGATAATCCATGTATCGACCCTCCGGCTTGAGAGTAAGTGTCTTGGAGATAAAAAAGGGGTAAGTTAGTGTATTATGGGAATAGATGATCATACCTGAGAAGTGATGGGCCTATTTATAGTGAAGGGGAATACCATGATGTCGCTTTCATGGAGGTGACCTGGCGCGAGTATCATTGGTGGATGCGTCCCTATCAAGAATATCCTTTTGGTCCCTAACTGATAACCATTAGTGGGAGTTTTGTCCCATGTGGTAGGACCACTTGGGTGCACGGTGATGTCTCCTCTCGCGCGACACTTTCTAACACTTCTGTGTGATATCCTTTCGTACGCTCATGTGTTCTTGTCCTTACTGTCAGACGAGTTCCTTTCGCGGTAAGTAACGCTATGTGGGGTAAGTGACGTTCCGTGAGACACCTTACACCTTCAAGTCCCCCAGTCCAAAGTTATGTGCTTGTGAATATTCGCGCATGGCTTTGGACTTAAAAATGTTTCAGCCTCTTCGCGCGTAACTTTGGGGATTGTAAAGATTCGAATTTCTTCGCGCCCACTATAAGATAGGGTTGTTGGTTGCTGATGGGACATTTGACTTTATCGGATGACGCCGGGTTATCGGGTGTCATCATTACTCTCCCTTCAGCAGGGGTATGGGACCCGCCCATGTACTTTTTGTCCGTCGTTTACTATTCTCCACTTGACGTGTAGCTCCGTAACTGTTTTCGGGCCCACGCGTTGCACGCCTTTTCATGTCCCTCTGTACTACATTTAATGTGAAGCCTATAAAAGGGGGTTCAAGGTTTTCGATTTCTCTTTCACCTTCCTCGCCTGCTCTTTTTCTCTTCCTTTCCTATGTTTCCTGTTCACTTTCTTTCCTTTATATCAATGGCGTCTACTACCAGCAGAGGTAAAGGCAAGAGCAAGGGATCTTATTTGTCACTCATCGAAGCCACTCGCATCAAATGGAGCCGAGATGACTTTGAGAAGATCGGTGAGGCCTACTGTATTAACCCGAAAAGGGAACCAGAGTTCCCTGCATCCGGGACGTCTGATACTAACGTTCCTGTCACACCCCGCCTGGGCACCCCCAAGGCGTTACCGGGCTGCGACGTCAGTTGGCACCTTCGGTACCTGCTTCGATTTCAAAGTTTGGTTTTTGTGCAGCGGAATAGTGGTTTAAAAAGGATCGTTTTATCAATTCTCAACCTCAAGGGTTGGTTTTGTACGTGTAGACAAAAGATTTCTTTATTTAAATACTTGGGTATAAAACCCTATCGCTTATACATTTGATTTCGAAAACAAAACCCTGACCAAAGTCAGTAAAATCTACAAGGAGGTATTCTGCCTAGGGAGTCGACATCCTTTGGGCACCTTAACCTTGTATTTTCTTAGGTCCTTTCCTGTGCCTCGCACGAACCTATGTAACACATTTTTGGGTTGCACCGGGTCCAGGTGTGTGGCCTGACCTAGATTATGCAACAAAACTGTCATCGGGACTTAGGCCGTAGCCGATCCCGGTACTATGAGGTCATTTCATTCTTTTCCTGAAAACATTTGATAATGAACGTTATCTATATGCTGGTTAATAATTTATGACCTCAAATCATTTTCATAAGCATGGCAAAACAGTTTAATTAAACAGTTAAATATTCCATCATTGGAGGATTCTAGTGATCATATCACTTCCTTGTATTTCATCCATTTGTATACATTAGACAAGCACTCGGGGCCACGTGGCCAAACTGGCACAACTGCGTTTTACGAATCACCCGACATACAAGCCAACCCCGCCTGGCCCAACTGGATCCGGAGCGAGTATAAATATTTGATCAAACTTTACGTACACCTCTTGGGTAGTTTAGAGTCCGCCGGGATTGACCTCGCTGGTAAATCCCGTCTGGGACTGTATGAGTAAACATTTAATTATCGTGTTTTGCTCTTTTTGTGAAACGTAAATCGTTTGATGTTTTGCGTGAAGGTGTCGACAGCACCATCATGTCTTATTTGCGTGATGATAGCTCACAGCCTAAGCACGTCTTAAAAATCATTTTTGTAAAAGTTCGCACTAGCCATGAGAACGAGTATTTTTTATAAAGACGAGTATTCACCTTTGATCGAAAGTTTGCTTGGTTGAAAGATAGCAGCTTAGGGCTAAGCGGCTCTAAATGGTCAACTCTTAAAATTCTAGTATGGCAACTGGTACTTTTACTAGTTCCTCGGCTCCTTTGTCTATCTAACGCTTAAGTCCGGCAAATAAAAGAAAGTTGTTCGAACCGGGAAGAGCGGCTCGGAAGTCGGGATGGCTGGAGGGCTCGGAGAAGGCTCGAGTGCAGAGAAGGCTTGAGAGAGATATGTGTGTGTTGTGGAAAACCAGAAGCAAAGGAGCTTCTATTTATAGGCCAGCCTTGACCCCGTAGTGGACCGCTATCCAGGCCTCTGGCGGTCCACTACCGCCCCTTGTGCTCCGCATGCGCGCCACATGGCGGCCATGCAATTCAGACACGCCACACGTCCGTATCGGACTGTGTGGGTCAACCGTGGCGGTCCACCACCATCCACGCGTCGTTAGGGATGACACATGCCCTACACGTGTCTTGACATGTGTCATCTGCAGAGGGTCCCTAGGGACCTGCGTTGTGGACCGTTAGCGTTGATGCTGGCAGTCCGCCAGCCATGGGTTATCCGTAGCGAACCATTATCTAAGCAGCTGGCGGTCCGCCACCCCTTAGGCGGCCAGATTCTTTTACTCTGTAACGGACCGTTAACCAATAGGTAGCGGTCCGCTACCCCCCCTTAAATGTTTAATCTCTTAATTTATTTTTCTACTTTTGGTTATCTGATAATTTCTAGAAGTCTTGCAAGAGTTCCGGGCTGAAATTGAGATCGAAATTTTGGCAGGTGTTATATCATCCCAACTTTTTCAAAATCTCGTCCTCGAGATTATTTTCTGAATAAGTGTGGGTATTTATTTCTCATTTCCGATTATAGTTCCCACGTGTACTCAGGTGCACGTCTAGAATTCCATTTCACCTTGACCCAATGCAAGCTTTTTCCGTTTCAATTTCTTTACCTGCCAGTCCTTAATTTGCGACGGTTGTTCCACAAACTTAAGCCTTTCGTCCCCTACTACATCTTGTAGTGGCATGGCCAAATTTTCATCTGCTAACCACTAACGCGGATTGGAGACATGGAACACATCGTGTACTTCATTAATCTCTACTGGCAATTCCAATCGATATGCCACTGGTCCGATTCGCTCTAAGATTTTAAATGGTCCAACGAACCTAGGGCTTAATTTTACTTTCTTTCTGAATCGTACCACACCTTTCCAAGGTGATACCTTAAGTAAACCATTATCTCCAATGTTAAATTCTAACGGCTTTCTCCTTTTGTCGGCGTAACTTTTCTGGCGATCACGAGCCGTTTTCAATCTATCCCTGATTTGTAATATCTTATCGGTGGTTTCCTGGACTATTTTAGGTCCAGATAATTGATTTTCTCCTATTTCAGCCAGACACACGGTAATCCTACATTTTCTGCCATACAAGGCTTCAAATGGTGCAGCTTGTATGCTCGTGTGGTTGCTATTATTGTAAGAGAATTCCATCAGAGGTAAGTGGTCGTCCCAACTTTCTCCTAGGTCAATAACACATGCTCAGAGCATATCTTCCAAAGTTTGGATTTTCCTCTCGCTCTGCCCATCCGTTTGAGGATGGTATGCAGTTCTAAGGTTTAAACGAGTTTCGAGAGCTTTTTGGAAGCTTTCCCAGAATCGAGACGTGAATCGGCTGTCTCTATCCAACACGATGGACAACGGCACTCCGTGTAAGGATACTACCTTGTTGACGTATAGTTGTGCCAACTTGTCCATACTAAAGGTTTCTTTCATCGGTAGGAAATGTGCGGATTTGGTTAAACGCTCAACGATAACCCATATTGTGTCATTTCCTTGACTGGTTCGGAGAAGTTTAGTGATGAAATCCATGGTGATCATTTCCCATTTCCATACTGGTAACTCCAGTTGTTGCAACAGCCCAGATGGCTTTTGGTATTCGGCTTTAACCTTGGAACAGGTTAGACATTTGGCCACATACTCGGCTATGTGCTTTTTAATGCCGATACACCAGTATTCTGGTTTCAGATTTTTGGACATCTTATCACCACCGGGGTGCATTGTGTACTTGGATTTATGGGCTTCCTCGAGAATTTCTCCTCTGAGATTTCCATAGATTGGAACCCATATTCGTTTATCCATTCTTAGGATGTCATCTTTTCCTTTGATGAGTTGTTCGATCCTTCCTATCATTCCTTCGTTTTCGAGATTCGCCTCTTTTAAGGCTGATTTCTGTGCCTCTCTGATTTGGGAGATAAGACCGATTTGCAGGTCAAGTCTTAAGGCACGTACACACTTTGGTTTCTCATGTTCTTTTTGACTTAAGGCGTCGGCTACCACGTTAGCCTTCCCCTCATGATAGCATATTTCACAGTCATAGTCGCTTAAGACTTCCGTCCATCGTCTTTGCCTCATGTTCAACTCTTTCTGACTGAAGACATACTTTAGACTCTAGTGATCTGTGAAAACCGTAAACTTGATTCCGTAGAGATAGTGTCTCCATAAGTTTAGCGTGAAGATTATGGCACCTAACTCTAGGTCATGAGTCGTATAGTTATTTTCGTGAGTCTTAAGTTGTCGAGATGCATAAGCGATGACCTTTTTTCCTTGCATCAATACACATCCTAAGCCAGTGTGTGATGCATCGCAGAATACTATAAACCCTTCGTTGCCTTTGGACAGTGATAGAATTGGTGCTTGAGTGAGTTTCTACTTCAGCATTTCAAATGCTTCATTCTGCTTTGGACCCCATTCATATTTGATTACCTTTCGGGTTAGTGAAGTCAAAGGAACGACGATCCTTGAGAAGTTTTTAATAAATCTTCGGTAATATCTTGCCAATCCGAGGACACTTCTCACTTCGGTTAGCGTTTTTGGGACTTCCCAAATTGGATATAGCCTCAATCTTAACTGGATCCACTTGAATTACTTTCTCTTCTATGACGTGACCGAGAAATTGTACCTTTGATGTCACACCCCGGGTTTAAAACACCCTAGGCGCGCGACCAACGGTTGGTACCTGCTTCTTATTTTATCTCATCAGAGATTTCTCAACACAGCGGAATATATTTATAACTCATGATCTTTTCAAAAGACGGGGAATCTCCCGTTTCATTTAATTATAACAGGGATAAACCCTGATGTTATACACAAACGTTTAATTTACAAAACCAAGGTTTTACATGAGCCATTTCTTTCAACTGATGTCTAGGGTGGACGCTCCCTTTTTCATGACATCATTTTCCTTCTCATCATATGGTTAAAAAATAATCAATTCATCCTTGGTTACCTGTAAAAACTTTTGAAAATATTTTATCAGTATAAACTGGTGAATACACGTATATTGGAATCATAATCTAACAAGCGTGAATAAATAGAACAATTTGCCCATAGTTTTTGGTCAATTTACAGAGCCTACGGACTAACCACCAGCCACACTAGGGACCTTGGATATAATATTATGTATGTCTGCCTTACGCTTACGGCGATGGGCTTTACAGCAACCAAGGGTTCAACCCCTAGCCCTGTTACAACTTCTTATCTGTAACACGTGTATATATACGTGACTCTATGGGCTGACTGCTATATAGTATATCACCTTATCCAACGAATGGTTGTATAAATTCATTCAAGTCAGAGTATAATCAAAACCATTTTCATTGTTGAAATCATTTTATAAAAATACAAGTATTCACCTTGACAGAGGTTGGACTTAGAAATCTTCTAGAGTGAGTACCCTAGTGAGCAGCGTCTCTGCTTAAGAACCTTGCTTGATTTTTCCAAATGAGCGTTTGCTAGTTTCTCGTCTTTCTCCAAAGTGAACCGGCACTTTGGAAGCTTAAACGTATGGTTTTATGAGAGTGGAAATAGCTTATAGTAACTAGGATTTCGTTCTTGTGTGGTTTGAAAATGAATGGCAAGTGAAGTCTATTTATAGGCTGAAATGAGGGTCCATGTCGGACCGATATCAAATAGATATCGGTCCAACATCCAGCCATGACACGTTAGCCCTAAACGTCAACTTTTGATTGGACCGCACATGTTTTGGGTTCATGTCAGACCGTTATGTGGTCTATGTCGATCCGACAACACGACACGCGTCAGATTCTAGGGCTGAGTCGTAGGACACGTGTCATCGCCACAGATTGCGGCTGAGAGGAGGTCGTCGGACCGTTATGGTTTGATGTCGGTCCGATAACCGACTCAATGTTCTATTGCAGACCGTTATAATAATGGGTATCGGACCGATATCCGTTCATGTTTTGCTTCAGTCTGATATCTGACCATGTTTTCGCTTCGAACCGATATGAAAAGAGATATCGGTCCGATATCTAACCCATTTCCATTTTTTTCATTTTTAGTCCTTGATCTTTGATGTAATTACACTTATGGTCCTTATACTTTTATTTTTATAATATTTGGCACTAAAATTTTTCAAATGTTACATTCTCCCCACCTTTTGAATAATCTCGTCCTCAAGATTTACTGGAACATGTGTGGATATTTCTTCTTCATTTCTAATTCTAGTTCCCAAGTATATTCAGGACCACGTCTCCAATTCCACTTGACTTTGACTAGTTTCAATCTTTTCTTCTTTAACTTTTTAGTCTGACGATCTTCTATTTGTAGAGGTTGTTCTACAAATCTGAGTTTTTCATTTACCTCTATGTCTCGAAGAGGCATTATCAAAGATTCATCCGCTAAACATTTGTGAAGATTAGATACATGGAATACGTCATGTATTCCACTCATTTCTTCTGGTAATTCCAACTGATAAGCCACTGGTTAATAATCTTGAAGGGTCCAACAAATCGAGGACTTAGTTTACCCTTCTTTCCGAACTGAACTACTCCTTTCCAAGGTGATACTTTCAATAATACTTTGTCTCCATTGTTAAATTCTAGTGTCTTTCTTCTTTTATCAGCGTAGCTCTTTTGTCTATCTCTTGCTGCTTCTTAATCGTTCTTGTATTTGAGCTACCTTGTCAATGGTTTCCTGAACAAGTTCAGTGCTGACAATTGGTTTTCTCCTATATCAGCCTAGCATACAGGCGTTCGGCATTTTCTACCATATAAGGCTTCGAAAGGTGCTGCCTGAATGCTTGTGTGATAACTATTGT
This sequence comes from Smallanthus sonchifolius, assembly GCA_023525975.1. Taxonomy (NCBI): domain Eukaryota; kingdom Viridiplantae; phylum Streptophyta; class Magnoliopsida; order Asterales; family Asteraceae; genus Smallanthus; species Smallanthus sonchifolius. The sequence goes on from CM042033.1 coordinate 22,130,247, forward strand.
TGTATGCAAATTCCATTAGGGGTAGGTGATCATCCCAACTACCACCTAAGTCTATCACACATGCTCGGAGCATATCTTCTAAGGTCTGAATTGTTCATTCACTCTGCCCATCTGATTGTGGATGATAGGCAGTGCTCAAGTTCAGACGAGTTCCCATGGCTTCCTGGAAACTTTGCCAGAATCGAGATGTAAAACGACTATCTCTATCTGACACTATGGATAATGGCACTCCATGTAAAGATACAATCTCATTCACATATAGATGAGCCAATCTATCCATACTTAAGGTTTCTTTCCTTGGGATAAAATGAGCAGATTTAGTTAAGAAGTCAATGATAACCTAGATAGTATCATTTCCCCGACTAGTTCGAGGAAGTTTGGTAATAAAATCCATGGTTATCATTTCCCACTTCCATATTGGTATTTCTAATTATTGCAATAAACCAAAAGGTTTCTGATGTTCTGCCTTTACATGAGCGCAAGTAAGAAATTTTGCAACATATATGGCAATATCTTTCTTCATGCCAATCCACCGATAATTGTCCTTCATATTTTTATACATCTTGTCACTTCCAGGGTGCATCATATATTTTGATTTATGTGCTTCTTCGAGTATTCTTTCCCGAAGATTTCCGGTGATCAGAACCCAGATTCGTGTATTCATATGAAGTATTTCATCGTCTCCTTTAGTTAATTGTTTAATCATACACTCCATTCCTTCTTGTTCTAAGTCTTTATCTGTTTGAACAGAATGTTGAGCATCTTTTATTTCAGACATGAGATCTACACGAAGTTCAAGTCTGAGAGCACGAACCAGTTTAGGTTTCTCTCGCTCTTTTCTACTTAAGGCATCTGCAACACCATTTGCCTTACCTTCGTGGTAACAGATTTCACAATCATAGTCATCTTTGTCTCATATTTAATTCTTTCTGACCAAAGATATAGTTCAAACTCTTATGGTCAGTATAAACTGTAAATCTAATTCCATAGAGATAGTGTTGATGCACTTTCCTGTGACAACACTCTGGATAGAGTCTAGGTTTGTATGTCTAATGTCTGTATTTTGTCTTTGTATGTAAGAGTCATTATGTAATAGTTTATCGAGTTGTATTTACGTTTACATAATGTGTTGTTGATTTCTTCCAAGTGTTGTGCGCACTTGTATGTGCGCAGGAGAAAACTCCTGCGTACTTAGCAAGTACGCAGGAAGACCTATGCGTACTTGTTAAGTACGCAGGAGTAATTGGTCCTGCGCACTTACTAAGTGCGCAGGCATCAGGTCAGTATAAATAGGATAGGTTCACAGAAGCTAAGTACGCAGAACCATTTGTTCAGACGAACTCAGTTTTGCTAAGTACGCAGCTTGTATTCTCTCTGTAACCGTCGAGTGTTTATAATACAAAGAACGATTATTGTGACTCTTGTGTTCGGTTTACTTTGTTCAGTTAGACTCTCCACCTAGTCACGGGTATTCCGCACCTGGTCCGACTTGTAGACCACTTGCATGTGACGATCCACCACACCCGGGGGACCTACAAGTGGTATCAGAGCATTGCTCTTGAATTCGAGTGTTGTAAGTGAGTTTGGAGACGTTTTTACTGAGTTTTACAAGCAAAGAGAGGTTATTTTGTTGATTTTTGTGATAAAAAAGGGGTAGCTCTTGAGCACTTTTTTAGAAGCAAAAACCTCTCAAAAACCGATTTTTGTTGTGTATTTGTGTGTTTTGAGCATCATAGGTTGGTTAGAAACTTGTTTCTGACCCTTTGGCTCAATTGCATTGATCATCAGACCATTTTTACCAACTCTGGCGAGTTTCAGGTCACTGGAAAAGTTTGGTGAGAGTTGCTGAAAAGGTGTCCTGCGTACTTACCATTTTTGGCAAAATGTACAGTTTTCTGCGAACTTTCTAAATACGCAAGAGTTATCTCCTGCGTACTTACAAGTGCGCAAGACTGAACTGCGAACATAAGACTTATCCTACGTACTTAACAATTTACTCCTGCGTACTTACAAGTACGCAAGGGCAAATATTAAATACGCAAGACCATTCATAAGTGCGCAAGGCCAATCCTAAGTGCGCAATAGCTACTGACTTTTCTGATTTTTGACCAAGTGTTCACCATGTCAAACCTTCAGAACCTTAGTAGTATGTTAAATTATGATAATGAAATCGGTACTCCACAGAAACCTCCCAAGTTGCTCAATGTAAACGATTATTCCAATTGGAAAGCCCGTTTTGAGCACTATATTTCATACACCGATTCATCGTTATGGATACCTATTCTTGAGGGATATAGGCATCCCACCCACTTGTATCTTGATGAAAACGTACCTAAGCCTATCTCTAAGCTGGATGCAGAAGAAAAGAAAATTTATGATCGAGAGAAGAAGGCATTGGGTTCAATCACTATGTCATTAACTCGGGATTTGTTCCACAGTTTCCGAGGATATGAATCTTCTAAGGATCTTTGGAAAGCTTTACAGAAAAGATTCGAAGGAAATAGTGACATCAAGAAAAGCAAGAGGGATCTGCTCCGGAAGCAATACGAGTGCTTCAGATTTATAGAAAATGAATCTTTAGATGATCTTATCTCTAGATTCTATCACCTACAAACGGAGTTGAAATCGTTTGAGCTTAAATATCCAGAAGAGGAAATGGTGGAAAAGTTTTTGGATGCTCTGCCACCGAGATATGAGATGTATACAACCCTGATGAGGGAAAGTTCAAAGTTCTACGAGATGACAGTAGATGAGGCAGTCGGTAAGATTCAGGCTCATAACATGAATCTTATAAAAAGGGAGAATTCTGGAAGACCTCAGATACAGGACCCTTCCATGTATCACGGGATGACTTCCACGTCAATGTCTTCCGGCTCTGGGATTGCACTCTTTACTTGGAAATCCATTGAAGAAGACCACTCTAATGGTTGTGGTGGTCATGCATGTTATGCATCAGGATCAGGGTTTGGATCTCATCAACAAAATCAACAAAACTCAAAGACTCCTCAGAATACGTGCTCAGCCAACCAGTCAGCTATTGCCAAGATAGCTGAAGATCATGTAGCACTATTCTCATCTTGCATGCTGGCATATGAGAATTTCATTGGTGGAAAGCTAACGGATCCTGAGACTATTGAAGAGGACTTCAATCAAGTGGATCCTGATGATATTGAAGACATGGATATTCAGTGGAATATGGCCATGTTACTGAGGAGGGCCAAGCGTTTCCTGAACAGAACAGGAAGAAAGTATATTGGCGGGCATTCTAATGCCAAGGTTGGATTTGACAAATCCAAGGCCAAGTGCTACAAGTGTCAAAACTATGGACACTTTGCTCGTGAATGTCAAAAGGACAGAGCATCGGCCTCTGGTTTTACCAGACCTAGCCAGGGAAACAGCCATGGCCAAAACAACCAAAGTCACCACAATCATACCCAAAGTAATCAGTCCAATGCACTGGTCGCACAGAATGACGAAAATTTTGATTGGGGTGTGCATCTAGAAGACGCCATCATTGCTCAAGCACAGGTTGGTCTCATGGCAGAAATCATGGAGCTGATGGAGGCCGAGAGGAAGGAGGCCGAGAGGAAGGAAGCTGAAGAAGAGGAATCTTCTGAATCTGAAGAAGAGGAAGCTTCTGTAGCTGATGAAAAGGAGTCTACCACTGCTGTCGCTCTCATGGCAACTGGAGAAGGACAAAGTTCATCATCTGAGGTAGATTCTAACCCTTTCTCTGTTGTTTCTTGTTCTAAATGTCTAGGGCTAAAAAATGAAATTTCTGATCTCCAAGACATAATCGGACCCCTAAAGTTGGTAGCTAAAAATTACAAAACGAATGAATCACGTTTTAAAGAATCAGTTGAAATGCTACAGAAAGATAAACAAGACTATTCTTTAAAAATAAGCGACCAACAGGTTCATTTGGACATTGCGTATAGGGCTTTGGAAAAGAAGAACAATGAAATTAACAAACTGCAAAATGAGATCTTGCAGCTCAAATGCACTAACGAGAAATTGAAAAACTCTCGCTTCGTGGTGGAACACTACGAATCCGTGGTGAGAAAAATGAATGGCCTAGGACTTGGTACCAATGCCATTCCTCCACCAATAAGTGGGCAGTTTGTCAATAGCTTGATAGACATTGATCTCACTTGTCTAGATGAGCCCTCTGATAAGGATGATTCCCCTAAAAAGGATGAATCCTCAAGTAAGGCTAACTCCACATCTAGTGAGGAGTATGTTACTGCTTCTGAGGATGGGTCGGTTAACACTTGCCCTGAAGGAGTAGTTTCTGAGGAGTTGTTGACTGAACAGAAAGTCCAGAAAAACATTATCACTAATAGTGATAATTGCATTTTAATTGAACCTGATATCATTGAAACAAATGATAAACTTAAGGGAATGCTTTACGGGGGTTTTAAAAATATTAACCAAGCTAAGAAAGAGGCTTTTTCATCTCATTATGGGCTGGGTTACAAAGAGAATTTGCAAAAGTATTATACCCCCAAACATCAAACTGTAAAAGTTCAAACTTCTGTTCATAAACCAACTCTTCCTTCTCACAATGGTGAGTTTTCTAAGGCCAGAACTAAAGAGCCTTACATGAGAACTTAAGTTGACAAGAGAAATTGCTTCCACTGTGGCTTGGTAGGTCACATTGTTGTGAACTGTCCTTCTAAGAAACCAGGGAAACGGCATGTTGTTTCACGACCAGCTGTTATCCCTAAGTCGCCAGTAGTGAAAGCTCCTATCAGACCAAAGCAAAATGTGGTGAAACCACCAGTGCAACCGATAGCTAAGCCAAAGATCAAATCTGAGGCCAAGCCATCTGTTGTAAGAAAGGTAAAGCAACCTGCTGTACCTCGTGTGTCTACATCTGGTAGTACACGCACTGGTGAGAAACCTGTGGCTAGACTCTCTAAGCCACAGAGAAGAAGAAGGAATAAGAGGTTGAGAAAGCTGGAACAGCTGACTAAAGCTCAATCAGGTGAAGCTTCCACAAGTTCACCGGCTGTGATTGAACCAAAGTCTCCTGTTCTGGTTAAGATTCAAAAGAGATCCTGGAACAAGAAAGTTAAAGATTCTCAATCTCATGTTCCCAATTCCTCCAAAGATTCACCAATTTTGGACAGTCATCATGACTGTGAGTTGAAAGAAGTAGTTTATTTTGAGAAGGATGGACAACCCAAGACCACAATGGCTTGGGTCTCCAAATCTAACTAATTCTTTTGTTACTCGTGCAGGGACGTTCGAAGGGTACTATCTCTAACCGCTGGTATGTAGATAGTGGATGCTCCCGGCACATGACAGGAAACATGGCCTTGCTTCAAGACGTTAAACCATTTAGAGGCGGCTATGTGGCCTTTGCCGGAGAAAAAGGCGGCAGTATCACGTGTCAAGGCGTGGTTTCGAACGGTTGTGTTAGCTTTGACAATGTCAACTTCTGCGAGCAGCTGAAGCATAACCTGTTGAGTGTCTCACAAATGTGTGACAAGGAGTACTCAGTGATGTTTGACAAGTCAGAATGTCTGATTCTCAAACCCGGTTTCAAAGTTCCTGATGACTGGATTCTGATGAGAGCACCAAGAACAAACGACACTTATCAGATTGATATGAGCGTGGCAAAAACCACCTCATCAGTTGCTACTTGTTTGCTTACAAAAGCGACAGAGCTTGACTCCATCTCGTGGCATAGGAAACTCGGACATATTTCTTATCGTAAAATGAATCACCTTGTTCGAAACAGTTTGGTAACCGGGGTTCCTAAGCTGAGATTTACCGTTGCAGATGACTGTATGCCTTGTAAAAAGGGCAAACAGCAACGGAAGTCTCACAAGCCCAAGCTCCAAAACTCTATCGATACCCCTTTGGAGCTATTACACATGGATCTGTTTGGCCCCATAAGTATCAGGAGTATTGGAGGTAAGTCATTCTGTCTAGTTGTAACTGATGATTTCTCACGTTTTTCTTGGGTGCATTTTTTAGGTACAAAAGATGAGACTGCTGATATTCTTCAATACTTGATCCTGAGCTTGGAATCTCTTTGCAAGCTGAAAGTTAGAAGAATAAGAAGTGACAACGAAACTGAGTTCAAGAATAATTTGATGGAACTTTTCTGTCTCAAGAAAGGGATCCGTCATGAATTCAGCGCGCCGTACACGCCTCAGCAGAATGGAGTTGCTGAACGGAAGAACAGAACACTGATTGAGACTTCAAGGACTATGCTGTCAGATGCAAAGCTTCCTGTCACTTTCTGGGCAGAAGCAGTAAATACAGCTTGTCACATCTTAAACAGAGTTTTGGTGGTGAAAAGACACAACAAGACTTGTTATGAGTTGATCAACAATCGACTTCCCAATCTTGATTACCTAGTTCCTTTTGGTAGTCCTTGTTCCTTGTTGCTACAGTATAAAGATCGTCAATCTAAATTTCATGCGAAAGCGGTGGAAGGCATCTTCTTAGGATATGTTGCCAATTCGCCCTGCAAGAGAGTGTACAACATAGGAACTCGTACTGTCGAGGAATGGTTCGAAGTGGATTGTAGTAAACACAGCATTCCACCAGAACCAAAAGGTCCAGCTTGGGGTTTTGATTATGATGCGCTATTCAAGTCTTTCAATCTTCCTGAGCTATCTGCAGAAGACGCCGAAAATGTTTATAATCTATTGAATGGTGGCAGTTTTTCTACTCGTGCTACTGTACCAATTATAACTCCTGATTCCAATGCTGCATCTGCATCTGGAACTCATGACTGTGATAACAGTGAAAGTGTTCATGTTGTTGGAGATGACGCTCAAGCCAATCCTAACATAATTGTAGGAAATGAAGCTCCAACTGATCCAATTCACATTGAATCTTCTTCTGCTGAAACACAGGAAATGGGGGAGTTGAGCACAAATCTAGATCCATAAATTCAAGAACCAATTGTACAGGAGACGAGAGTGCATAGGAATCATCCAATCGACAACATTATTGGTGATCCTTATGCCGGTGTTCAGACTCGTCATAGAACCATCACTGAGAACACCAGTCTTTACACAGAGATATTTAACACTGGTGTCATGGAAACATGTCTGCATGCTGCATTCGTGTCCCAGATAGAGCCGAAGAATGTGAAGGAGGCTCTCACTGACAACTGCTGGATTGAGGCGATGCAAGATGAATTGTCCCAATTCCAAAAGTTGCATGTATGGGATTTGGTTGACTTGCCAAAAGGCTTTCAGCCAATTGGAACCAGATGGGTGTTCAAATGCAAGACGGATGATCGTCATGCAGTTGTGAAGAACAAGGCAAGATTGGTTGTTCAGGGTTTTTATCAACAAGAGGGCTTGGATTACACAGAAGTATATGCCCTAGTTGCTAGAATTGAGGCCATTCGACTGTTCTTGGCTTATGCCACATATGTCGGCTTCAAGGTCTACCAACTTGATGTGAAGAGTGCTTTCCTTTATGGTAAAGTTCATGAAGAAGTCTATGTCACTCAACCTCCCGGTTTTGAAGATCCGCATAATATCAATAAAGTGTACAAGCTCGACAAAGCACTTTATGGTCTTCATCAAGCACCGAGGGCATGGTATGAGACACTATCAAAGCATTTACTGTCTAATGGTTTCGACCGTGGGCAGATTGACTCGAATCTCTTCATAAGGAAAGCAGGAGGTGACATTCTTCTTGTGCAAGTATATGTCGACGACATCATTTTTGGGTCGACCAATGAAGGGATGTGTAGGGATTTCGAAAAGGTGATGAAGTACAAGTTTGAAATGAGCAATATGGGTGAACTGTCGTTCTTCCTGGGTCTGCAAGTCAGTCAAAGAAAGGATGGCATTTATCTACATCAAACTAAGTACGTGCAGGACATCTTATCAAAATACAAGATGAGTGATAGCACTACATATGGCACACCAATCCCAGTCAATCATGGTTTGCATTCTGACAAACATGGGAAGGATGTAGACAGCAGGTTGTACCGTGGGATGATCGGATCACTTATGTATCTCACAGCTTCAAGACCCGATATTATGTTTGCTGTATGCTTGTGCTCAAGGTTTCAGTCTCAACCGAAGGAGTCACATATGATAGCTGTGAAGAGGATTTTCAGATACCTGAAAGGGAAACCCCGATTGGGTCTTTGGTACTCCAAGCAGCAGTCATTCGACTTCAAAGCCTACACTGATTCAGATTATGGCGGTTGTAACCTTGATAGAAAGTCAACTTCTGGCGGATGTCAATTCTTGGCAGACAGACTGGTCTCCTGGCAGTGCAAGAAGCAGTCAACGGTTTCTGTCTCAACTTGTGAAGCAGAATACATTGCTGCAGCTAGCGGTTGCTCTCAGATATTGTGGATTCAGCAGCAATTGCGAGACTACGGCTTGAACTTCACTGGAACTCCTTTATTCATTGACAACAATGCCACCATGTCCATCACAAATAACCCGGTGAAACATTCCAAAACTAAGCATATTGAAATTCGCCATCATTTCATCCGTGATTGTGCTGAAAAGCATTTAATTGAACTTGTAAAGGTTCACACGGATGACAATCTTGCTGACCTTTTCACAAAGGCATTTGATCGGTCCCGTTTTGAGCATCTTGTCAACTTGATAGGAATGTTCAATCCCGAGTGAAAAATTAATTTTTCTTAAATCAATTCAATTCATGGAAGTTAAATTTTATTTCTTTTAAATTTTTCTGTATAGTTCTGTTAGTTTAAAATACTTTACAAAAATAAAAAATAAATAAATAAATAAAAATGGAGAAAATTTCAAAAGTTCACTTGAGAAACGAGGAAATGATAGTACATCTGAAATGATCTAACCATCATAGACTGCTCATATGGGAAATGATTGCGTCATGTTTACTTAATTGTTTAAATTATTATGTTTTTAATCTGTTTACTTACAAGTAATTTGAATTGTCAGTAGGCTGTATACGTCTTTGAATCACTAGTAGTGTGGAAACTAAATCTAAATTACAACTGTGATTTGAACCCATGTTTGCAAGTGTGTGTGTGTAAAAGAATAGAAAAGATCATTATCAGATAAAGGATGTTAGATTTTGGCAATAATTTTCTTTTGAGATCAGTTTCGGGTTATGTTGTTAGCACAATTAATGCGGTTCATCTCACTGCCCATACTCACAAGTATGCAAGGAGAGATTGAATCAAGACATGTCTCTACATCAACCGTTGAGCATGTATTCACCCTTGAATCATTCCTGGTTCATTGAAATCAAATCCAGATAAAAGTTGGATCCCGTTACCTTATAATCAAACACCATGTTCATTGTCCCGAATCATCATACCGATATTCAAAGAAGAAAATCACATGAAACCAAGACAATTGAATCACTCGATTCTGAATCTTATGATTCTTGATAATCCTCATGGATTCTGCTTGATTTTTCTGTGCTAATTGATGTAACTTCATTCTGAAAATTAAGAATATCATTGGAAAAATCTTAGATGCCTTGAGATAGTGCAAAATATCATAGCATTTAAGTGGGGTACACGTTGTATATTTTATAATTAATAACTTAATACACAAGAACATGATACAAAGATGCATATAGTTTCAAATCTTATAATATTGTCAACTTGAATTACTTGTTTATGTGCTTATTACGTAAGAATACAGAGTAATACATGACATGATCCCATATTCTTTGATGTTTATATTGTATCATTTTTGCTAAAAATTAGCCTGATATGATCCTCTGCTCGTGTCTTTGATCAAAAATAGCTTGTGTGAATACTTGTATATTTCTATCTAGAAAAGAACAAAAAGATTTTAAGTTTATGCATTGTTTAAGTTTAATTCAGAAAAAGCCAAAAAAATATTTTATGTTTAACCTTCATGAATTGTATTTGAATCCTCCCGATTGAATATTTTTATCTTGTTCGTTATTTGACTTGAAAATCTTCATAATTCTGAGTTGAAAATTACGCACTTAAAGTTTCTGCGCACTTGTCAAGTACGCACGAAGTAAGACTTGCGCACTTAGCAAGTACGCAAGAGTTAATTCCTGTTTACTTGTTAAGTACGCAAGAGTTAATTCGTGCGCACTTAGCAAGTACGCACGAACAATATCAGTGGGGTATAAAACCAACACTTAGAAAATTTTCAGGTTTACTCATTCAAACCCAAATTTTTTCCCCCCTGTGATTTTTCTCTCAAAATCGAGTGTGTTCAAACCCGTTTTTCATCCCGTCCACATTATCATCTTCGTATTTCATCTCTTTGGTGAGAATCTAGGCCGATTCCATCCATAGATTCGTGTTTTTTTTGGACCGATTTTTGACTTAGAATTTTTAGGTTAAATCCGTAAAATTTTTGGGGTAAAATGGGTTGTTTGGGTAACTAGTGTCTCTAACAAGTTATTAGGATGCCTAATCGATCCTCCTTTTTTCCCTTTGGTCATCGATCGATCCGACGGGTTGAAGTCGAACCGTCAGTGGGTCGATCACTGACCTAGGTCAAAATTTGATCGTGTCTTAGTGGTTAATGGTGTTGATAATGGTACCATAGGTTCGAATCCCTGATTCCGACCTAGTGGCTACCTAATCAACCCGCATTTTGAACGAATTTAAATCTTTGAAATTTTTGCTAAGGGTTGTTCTTGCGCACTTAGCAAGTACGCAAGAAGTAATTCCTGCGTACTTGTTAAGTACGCAAGAGTAAAATCCTGCGCACTTGCTAAGTGCGCTGGACCAACACTTAGAAAATTTTTCAAAGTCTGAAATTTTTTACAAAGTGTAACTACTATTCTATGTCATGTGTGTCTATTTCCATTGTTATAAATTGTTCTGATTATGTTTTCTGTGTGTGTTTGCAGATAATGGCTCGTGCATTCACTGACGAATTCAATCTGTTGGCGCACACTGAACCAGAATGGAAAGGGGCAGCCTTACAATATAGAGAGATTGTGGACTTTCTGAACAGATCTAAAATAAGTTATGCAATCTCGGCTAATCCAACAGTCTCAAGACCATACTTAGAACAATTCTGGGAGACTGCAGAGCACGATTGCACAGTATCCCCTAATGTCATAAGGGCTACTGTTGATGGTCGGGCTATTGCAATCTCTGAAGATACAATCAGACGAGTACTGCAGTTCAGAGACCTTGCCACCGACCCGACATCCTATCCAGATTACTACATGGATGGGTGTTGGAGGCAGAGAATGGGATATGTCGGGGAAAGGGACTATGCTTCTTACAAGAAAATGTGGGTATTAGATCAATGGCGTTATTTTGCCCACATCATGATCATGTGCATCTCATCCAGGAAAGCAGGGAAAGATGCGATGGGTCATGACCTTGCAGCAGCCATGGTGGGCTTGTCTCTCAATCGGGGCTACAACTTCTCACGCTTTATTTCCAAAGCAATTAATGACCAGATAAATACAGCTGAGAGATTTAGGTTCCTTTTATACCCGAGGTTTGTGCAACTTTTGATCGATGATGCGTTGCCAAACTTGCGTGCTATCGGGGAGAGACTGCAAGTGAAAAGGGTGGCCAAGAGAGTCTTTGCACAGTTCCTAAAGCCAGGCAGTGTAGAACCTACCCCTGAGCATACTGAACTCTTCGGCCACCTGATTAATGAAGCATACGTCGCTCCGGAGGACTGGAACTGGTATAGTCCCAACTCGGGACCAGAGATGAGTGATCACTCTGATGAAGAACAAGATGAAGAGAATGAGGATGATGAAGGTAATGATGAAGGTAATGATGAGGGTGATGATGAAGGTGGTGTTGGTGGTGCTGAGGAATCTGATTCGGAGGCTACAGAATCAGATTCTTCTGATTCCGATGATGCACCATCACAGGCACATCCGAGGAGACAGGCACAGGTAACCCAGCCTGCGTCGTCTTCAAAAAGAAAGAGACAAAGCTCCAGCAGCGAATATGAGCCGGATTCTGACTCTGACGCTGCTTTACAAAGACAGAGGCATGAGAGCACCAACAAGAAAAGGGGCGATAGGCAAGAGGTTGCCATCCCCAGGGTTGAAGAGATTCCAACTATGCAGCCAGAATCTACCATGCCAGCACGGCAACTGTTTAGTAGGAGGAGAAGGCCACTGGTACAAGCAGATGTGGCGGTCACGGCGGTCACGGAGGTGATTCCTGTGACGGTGACCCTCCCTATTCCAACCGTCCAGGTGACGGTGACTGCTCCACTTCTCACGGAGTCAGTCACCGTCACCCCAACCATAACACCCACTCACATCATACCATCCCCAACCCCAACACCCACCAAAGAGCCGTCAGGTCAACCCTTTAATTATGGTGACATCTCACAGGGGTTCGACTTTGACACAATCTTATCTTCCCCCATCCACAACGCCGAAGCCTCATCATCTAGGCATCCGGATCCAAATGAAGCTAGGATCGATGTGCTAGAAACCCAAGTTGCTGGCTTGTTGAAGACTATTCAAAAGTCAAAAGAGGATTCTGATGCTCAACAAGCACAGATAAACTCTCTGGCAGATGAAGTTAGGATTCTGCGTAGCCAGAGAACGGGGACTGATGAACGGCTGAAGAATGTGATGGCGCAGAATGAACTATTAATGAAGACGAATGAAATGATTCTGGCCCACAGAACTTCAATTGAGCTAAGGCTGGATGCTCAAAGCCAGGAGCACGCTACTATGGTCAAATTGATTGCAGAACTGACCGAGAAGCTAGGTGCTCAGGGGGAGAAGGAAAAAGAAAAATCCACCGGTGCAGAGGGTTGTCATCCAGTCAATTTGACTAAGGATGATGACAAAGACAAGGATCCTGAAGTCGGTCCTAGTGGAGGTGAGCACCAAGCTTCGGCAATTGTGCCCATCTCTACTACATCAATGGCTGAGGGGGAGTCTACTACGCAAGAGGGTGGTGATACCTCAGGAGGTGGTGGTGGTGATAAAGGGAAGTCAGTGGCTGGCGAGATTCTATGTCTCGAGCCTGACTATTCTAAAGAAGCACAGATCGATGCTCTCCTTAATCTGGAAGAAGGAGAGATCGACTCTGGTGATGATTGGAACGATGATGATGATGATGTGATAATCGAGATTCCCAAGGGCGACGGGGATCTAGATTATGAGTTAGAGGATGGTGAGATCTTTGAAATACCATCGCTCGAATCTCTGCTCGAAACAGACACAGGCTCAGTTGATACAGCAAGTAATGTTGAAGCTACAACTGATGCCCCCCGGTCGACCCTATACCTGTGGACCCCGAGGCACAAAAAGAGAAAGACATGCCTTCTGCATCTACAAAGGGTCCAGCTCCAGTGTGGCAAAAGACGTCTATCAAAGACAAGTATGGAGCAACAAGTTTGATCTTAGCGGTCAGGTTTGAGGAGGACAAGCAGTTGTTCGCCATCAAAAGATCTGGAGGGGTTCAATACTTGAAACCAACCAGTGAGGCGTTCAACTCTTTGCCCAGGTACGACCTAGTTAACCTTGCAAACCGCGACCTGCTGAATCATTCGAATCATGTAGTAGCAATGGGTTTGTGGAGTATACTACATCGTGAAGCAAGATCGGGAAAGTATGAGTATCTCAAGCCTCAGGTGCCCAGAAGAGTCAAGGATAAGCATGCAGTGCATCCTGTGACTAAGAAGCCGTTAAAGAGATTGGTGTACAAGCCAGTGCGATGTGAAACTAAGATTCCCCTGAGCAAGTTACCTCAGGATATTCTTGGTGACATGTGGTACTGGTACGTTGATCCAAAAACGGGCGAGGCTGTGATCATGGGTAAAGGTAAGTCAGATAGTGGAAACACAGTGCCAAAGGAAGTGATCAGGGTTTTTGATGAAGTCTGCTTCATCAATTTCTCTGTGAACGATTTGGAGGTACTAGCAGACAAATTCTGTATCCACTCTGACGAATGGACAAAGCTTCTCTCGGCCAAATACGACAAGTTAATCAAGTTCTGTCTTGATTACAAAAAGAAGATGGAAGCTAAGGAAGCAGTGCTGTGAAGACTGAAGATTGAAGACTGAAGACGATGAAGATCCCGAGTTGTTGTCAAGGGGGAGTTTGTTGATGCACTTTCCTATGACAACACTCTGGATAGAGTCTAGGTTTGTATGTCTAATGTCTGTATTTTGTCTTTGTATGTAAGAGTCATTATGTAATAGTTTATCGAGTTGTATTTACGTTTACATAATGTGTTGTTGATTTCTTCCAAGTGTTGTGCGCACTTGTATGTGCGCAGGAGAAAGCTCCTGCGTACTTAGCAAGTACGCAGGAAGACCTATGCGTACTTGTTAAGTACGCAGGAGTAATTGGTCATGCGCACTTACTAAGTGCGCAGGCATCAGGTCAGTATAAATAGGATAGGTTCACAGAAGCCAAGTACGCAGAACCATTTGTTCAGACGAACTCAGTTTTGCTAAGTACGCAGCTTGTATTCTCTCTGTAACCGTCGAGTGTTTATAATACAAAGAACGATTATTGTGACTCTTGTGTTCGGTTTACTTTGTTCAGTTAGACTCTCCACCTAGTCACGGGTATTCCGCACCCGGTCCGACTAGTAGACCACTTGCATGTGACGATCCACCACACCCGGGGGACCTACAGATAGTGTCTCCATAATTTTAGGGCAAAAATTATGGCACCTAACTCTAGATCATGAGTTATGTAATTCTTTTCATGTGTCTTTAACTGACGAGATGCATAGGCAATAACTTTGTTTCTTTGCATTAACACACAACCTAGACCGTTGTGAGAAGCATCACAATAAACAACAAATTCTTCATTACCATCTGGCAAAGCCAATATAGGAGCATGAGTCAGTTTTTTTTTCAGGGTTTGGAAAGCTACTTCTTGCTTCGTTCCCCATTCATACTTTACATTCTTACGAGTTAAAGTAGTCAGAGGAGCTGCAATCCTTGAGAAATTCTGAATAAATCGTCTGTAGTATCCTGCAAGACCCAAGAAACTACGGACTTCCGTTGGAGATTTAGGAATTTCCCATTTGGATATGGCTTCAATTTTGGATGGGTCAACTTGAATACCTTATGCATTCACTATATGACCCAGAAATTGTACTTCTCTAAGCCAAAATTCACATGTAGAGAATTTAGCATACAATTTCTCTTTTCTCAGAAGTTCAAGTATTATTCTGAGATGATTTCCATGATCTTTCGCATTTCTAGAATAAATAAGTATATTGTCAATGAAGACAATTACAAATTTATCTAGATAGGGTTTACAGATACGATTCATCATATCCATAAATGCGGCAGGAGCATTAGTAAGCCCAAACGGCATAACCGCGAACTCATAATGTCCGTATCTGGTTCGAAAAACAGTTTTAGGAATATCTTCTTCTGGAACTTTCAGTTGGTGATATCCTGATCGAAGATCTATTTTTGAAAAATGGCAAACGCCTTGTAATTGATCAAACAGATCATCGATTCTAGGAGGAGGATAACGATTCTTAATTGTTACTTTGTTTAGCTCCCGGTAATCGATGCACATCCGCATTGTTCCGTCTTTCTTTTTAACGAAAATAATTGGAACGCCCCAAGGAGATGAGCTTGGGCGAATGAATCCTTTTTCAAGTAACTCATCCAATTGATTCTTTAATTCTTTCATTTCAGTTGGGGCTAATCGGTATGGGGCTTTGGCAATAGGAGTCGTTCCTGGTACAAGATTGATTTTAAATTCGACTTCTCTTTCTGATGGCATACCAGGTAATTCATCTGGAAATATATCTGCATAATCAGCTACTACTGGTACATCTTCAATCTTCTTTTCTTTTGTACTAGTAGAAATCTACACCAAGTATGCAATGCATCCTTTCTGAAGGCATTTAGTTGCTTTCAGCATTGAGATGATTCCCAGAGGTTAATTTTGTTTGTCGCCATAGATTGTTAAAGGTTTTCCAGAAGGAATCTGGATTTCTATAGCCTTTTTATCACAAAGGATATGGGCTTGGTTACTGGCTAACCAATCCATTCCTAAGACAACATCAAATCCTACTAATGTCATAGGCATTAATCGTACAGGTAAGATGTGTCCTGAAATTGTGATAGTAAAATCATCTAGGAATTTAGAAATTTTGATTAAATTTCCTTCGGCCGTCTCTACTTCATAAATCTTATCTAATGGAACTAAAGGCTTGTTCAATAGATTAAAAAATTTATAATCTATAAAACTTAAGTTTGCACCAGATTCAAATAATACTCTAGCATAAATATTGTCAATGAGGAATGTACCAATGACTGCACCTGGAACAGCTGCAGCATCACGAGTATTAAGTACGAAAGCTCGTACATTCTTTTTATTTCCTTCATTAGCTTTTGCTCCACTAAATCCTGCTTGATTAAGCTTTGGACATGATGATTTAAAATGGCCAGTCTCTCCATAATTGAAACAGGAGATATTTCTCTTCTTTGGGCAGTTTTCAAAGACATGCCCATTCTGCTTACAAAAATGGCATTAATATTTCTTGAAGAAGCATTCTCCGGTATGCCTCTTTTTACAGATTTTGCATTCAGGGGTGGAAGAATTAAATCCTCCTTTGACAGGCTGATTTCTTCTTTTCCAAGGAGAATTATTTTTCTGGTTCTCCGTAGCCCTCTTGGCTACTTCCATTGCCTTCCTTTCTTCTTGTTTTCTTATCATACCGTCAATTAGAATTCCTCCTAGCTGTATGACAGATGCAATGGTCTGAGGCATAGTGTCCTTGAACCATATCTTTGATTTCTTTAGCCAGACCCCAAATATATCTTTTAATTAGATTAGGTTCGGGGATAGATAGATGTGGAACCAAACGAGCATACTTAGACATCTTCGAGACATACTCCTGATGTTTAGTCCCTTCCATACGGAGATTTAGAAATTTGGTTTCTATTCTCTTTCTTTCATTTATGGGACAAAATCTTTGAGTTACCATTTCTTTGAATTCTTCCCATTCCATGGCATAGGCCTTGTGTCGGCCCATTGCCTGAACAATGGAATTCCACCACTCTAATGCTTCATTTTTGAATAAGTTTGATGAATAAAGTACCATATCCTCATCAGCACATTTGTTGATTGAATTTACAGACTCAGTTTTCTCCAGCCATCTCAGGGCTGCCACTGCTCCTTCATTTCCAGCATACTCTAAGGGTTTACATCCTTTGAATGCACGAAACGTGCATCCCTTCCTTCTTTTTCTTTTCTTGCTAACTTCTTCAGAATTAGAATTATCTCCGTTTGAACTATGGTTTTCTTTATGATTATTCTTAGATTCGGCTACTTTATTTTTCATTTTATTTTCTTTCATAGCTTTCAGAATTTTAGGGAGAGCTTCCTCTATTCCTTCTGCAACCATTTTCTTTATCTCTGGTTTCTGTTGTAGTTGTTCATAATTTTCGTTTTGAATTTGTTTGCTCTTGCCCCATGTATTATAAGAAGGACCTCGTTTCGACATTCTATTCACAAGAGGAATTTTATTAATATTCGAAATATATTTTACAAAGATCGGAAAGGAAATTTACATATAACCCTGATTACGGGCATTTTCTAGCATTTGTCTTAACGCTCTATTATGGGCGTCTACAGATGCTAATCTACGATTTTCTTTTTCCAATTCTGCTACTCGTTCCTGTAAGGCTCTAATATGATCATTATCAAAGCTTTCCCCATTTTCTTGAGGATTTTGTATATTCGTAGGCTCATAATATTCATATAGCTTATTTGAATCTTCCCTTTCTTCTGCTTCAGGAACAAGATTATTTTCGTAAGGGATTTCAGGTAGACCCTAATAATAATAAGGATTATAACATGGATTTTCTCCATAATTCGGATTTCGGCTTGCGGCCGTTAGAGCAGAATGAAAACTGATGGAAGGTACATAAGGATTTGTCGGAGGTGTTAATTCTCCTAAGCTTCGATATGTACTTCCCGAAAGTCTTGAACTTGTTCTATGTCACACCCCGCCAGGGCGGAAACGCGAGGCGCGACTTTCACTGGTTTCCAAAGCATATGATTACCGCAAACACATACATGTAATTGGATACATAACTGAATTTAAAATATTTACATTACAAAATATCAATTTGAGTTTACAAATGTTTAAGATTTCGCAAATATGACTCAAGACCATGAGTTATACAAGAGAAATCCTCCCAAAAGCCGTATCCACGTGCATGCATGTAACCTACATTGCTAACCTGATGACCACGTTCAATTTCCTGAAAACATACTTAAAACTGTCAACACGAGGTTGGTGAGTTCACAAGTTATTATAAAGAGTTATCATAAACCCAATGTTTAAATCTGATCTTTTTGCCGATCAAAACTCTTTGTTAAACCTGATCATTTTAACCTGATCAGTACTCTTTCGTTTAAACCTGATCACTTTAACCTGATCAGAATTCTTTACTTTAAACCTGATCACTTTACCCTGATCAGAACACTTTTGTGTAAAACCTGATCATTTTAACCTGATCAGAACTCTTTTGATAAACCTGATCACTTTACCCTGATCAGAACTCTTTTGTGTAAAACCTGATCATTTTAACCTGATCAGAACTCTTTTGATAAACCTGATCAGAACTCTTTTGTGTAAAACCTGATCACTTTACCTTGATCAGAACTCTTTTGTGTAAAACCTGATCACTTTACCTTGATCAGAACTCTTTTGTGTAAAACCTGATCATTTTAACCTGATCAGAACCCTTTTGTGTAAAACCTGATCATTTTAACCTGATCAGAACCCTTTTGTATGTATTACCAATGAATATGATTACTAATCCGATCTATTGACCCCATTTGTAAGCTTGCAAGGAATACAAAATAGTTTGTAATGTACGAGACCGTAACCAAACCCCAACTTTCTGTGCCTCCCCTCGCCTTTCTGCGAGTAAGACAATATGCGGTCATTCGGCCATTTTGACCCCTGGTTAGCGCGACTAACCATGACCGGAGGCGTCACCCCCAATAGTACTATTCATATAATCCCGGGCTAAATCCATAGCTAATGGTTACTAATTTATTACGAGGACTTTAAGCGCTTTATTGTTCCCTCAATACATACATACGGTCAGATCATTAGTTCCATTCATTTATACACAAAAGTCTTTTACAAGTATGTTTCCACCCCAAATCATTTCAAAAACTTAGAAAAAGGGGATTAGTGAAACTCACCTCGACAGTATGAATGCTAGCAAAAATTTGAATGACGGCAGATTCGTCTATCCGTATCCTATTTACACAAGGATAACATACACGTTAAGACTACTCGTCTTAAACGCAATTTGTTCACTTGACTTAGCCGATCTGATTACTTTTGTTTTAATTATCTTTTTAGTTTTTCCAACCTTGTTTTGTTATGAAAATAGTTCTGAGTTACTGCCTTATGGGGCTGATGAACAGGTATCGAAACTTTCTTAGTTTCGATTGACCAGAACAGATGTCGAAACTTCCTAGTTTCGACAGGGCAAAACGGTTATCGAAACTCCTAGTTTCGATTACGTAAGAATAGTATCGAAACTACCTAGTTTCGATTGTACACAGGTATCGAAATTTCCTAGTTTCGATTGAGTAAATAGATATCGAAACTCCTAGTTTCGATAGAACAACCGGTATCGAAACTCTTAGTTTCGATTGAATAACTGGTATCGAAACTCCTAGTTTCGATCAATAGGTATCGAAACTCCTAGTTTCGATTGACTAACAGGTATCGAAACTATAGTTTCGATATCTGCACTTTGATTTACAGAATTCACTCTGTATATTTTTATGTTCAAATCTTGAGTTTGACACACTTTTCTTGTTATCTTAGATGCGTTTGAACGATTTGTATGTTTAGTTACGGTTTTAAAGCAAATAATATGGATGGTATCGAGTTTTTATCTCAAACCGAGAATGGCGATCTTTAGAGAAAAACAGAGAAGTAGTCTTGAATCTTTTGCTAAGCTTTCTTCAAGAACACTTGAAATTCTCCTTATGACACCGAATTGTGGTGATTTTCGCTTTAAAACTGGACTTCGATTTGAAAGAGAATTGGGAATTTGCCGTAAGAAAAGAGAAGGTTTGAAAGGAATGGTGAAGTTTCGACTGAAGGGTATGGTTTTCATCTGAATCAAAGTGAATCAGGCAAGTGGGAGCATGGCTCCCCTGACTCTCGGCCAAGAAAGTCAAGAAGTGGGTTTGGGGTTAATGATAACAATTTTTAAATATTAATTTATTATGGTATTAGTATCAATTAGAGTTTTAAAGGGGTAATTTAATTCAGTTTCGATTCTTCACGGTATTATAATTTTTAACCATTTTATGGCTCGTTGAAGAAAATATTAGAATCTTGGCTCAACGTAAATTTTGTGTAATATATATATATATATATTTTTCTGGTTATTTTATTTAACCATTTACGTTCGCATTAAGTCGGGTTATCCTGCTTACTTTTTCTAGTAACTCTTTACGGTTTACTAGACTTGGAACAAACTTCTTTGCTAGACTTCTTGACTTTACTTAGTCAAAATAAAATATCAGGAAATAATAATTATGAACGTGCGTTTATGAAATGTGGATATTGACCTGAAATGCTGGGTGTCACATTCTCCCCATGTTACAGAGAATTTCGTCCCGAAATTCAGTTCTTGTCACTCTGACTTGGTGTTTTTGTAAATAATGACGGGTACTTGGATTTCATTTTATCTTCCCGCTCCCACGTATACTCGGGGCCGCGCTTTGAATTCCAACGTACCTTGACCAGCTTAACACGGCTGCGCCTTGTTCTCTGAACCTTCCAATCTGTGACTTCCATAGGTTCCTCAATGAAGTGCAACTTGTCGTCTATGTGAATCTCATCAGGCGGTATTATTAATGTCTCGTCTGATAAACACTTCTTGAGATTTGATACATGGAACGTATCATGTACATTGCTTAGTTCTTGTGGCAACTTGAGCTTGTAAGCTACAGGGCCAACCCTAGCCAATATTTCAAACGGTCCAACGTACCTAGGGTTAAGCTTGCCACGGTTGCCAAATCTTGCAACTCCTTTCCAAGGTGAGACCTTTAACATGACTTTGTCTCCTACTTGAAATTCTAAAGGTCTTCGTCTGTTATCCGCATAACTCTTTTGTCTGTCACGGGCGGCCTTCAGACGATCCTTGATTTTGAAAATCTTATCTGTGGTCTCTTGAATAACTTCAGGACCGGTTAAATGTTTGTCGCCAACTTCTGCCCAACATAGCGGTGAACGACATTTTCGACCATACAAAGCCTCAAACGGAGCGGCTTTGATGCTGGTGTGGTAACTGTTATTGTATGAAAACTCAGCTAGTGGCAAATGAGTATCCCAATTTCCACCGAAGTCAATTGCACACGCATGGAGCATATCCTCTAAGGTTTGAATGGTTCTTTCACTTTGACCATCTGTTTGTGGGTGATATGCCGTGCTCATGTCAAGACGTGTGCCCATGGCTTCTTGTAACGATTTCCAGATTCTAGACACGAATCTGCTGTCTCTATCAGAGATAATAGAAATTGGTACTCCATGCCTAGCCACAATTTCCTTGATATAAAGCTTTGCAAGTTTCTCGGTTTTATCCGTTTCTTTGATGGGTAGAAAATTAGCTGATTTCGTCAAACGATCGACGATTACCCATATAGTGTCATACCCGCTCGACGTCTTGGGTAACTTTGTAATGAAATCCATGGAAATCTGTTCCCATTTCCATTGAGGTATCTCGGGTTGTTGTAACAATCCCGACGGTTTCTGATGTTCTGCTTTTACTTTTGAACATGTCAGGCATTTACCGACATAAATAGCAATTTCTCCTTTCATGTTTGGCCACCAGTAGAATTCTTTCAGATCCTTATACATTTTATCCGAACCTGGGTGAATGGAGTACCTGGACTTGTGGGCTTCGTCCATAACCAACTCCCGTATGTTACCAAAACATGGCACCCAAATTCTATTCATGAAGTATAAAGTGTCATCTGACTTTGGTTCCAACTGCTTTATCATTCCTCGTAAAGCTTCGTTCTGACTGTTTTCTTCTTTGATTGCTTCTTGTTGTGCCATCCGAATTTGAGTCGTGAGACTCGTATGAATTGTCAATTCTAGGGCACGAACACGGAGTGTTTTAACTCGTTCTTTACGACTTAAGGCATCTGCTACGACGTTTGCTTTGCCATGGTGATACTTGATATCACAGTCGTAATCATTCAGTAGTTCTACCCAACGACGTTGCCTCATGTTAAGTTCTTTCTGATTAAAGATGTGCTGGAGACTCTTGTGGTCTGTAAAGATAGTACATTTTGTACCGTATAAGTAATGTCTCCAAATCTTGAGTGCAAACACAACTGCACCCAATTCCAAGTCGTGGGTCGTATAATTCTTTTCGTGCACTTTTAGTTGTCTGGATGCATATGCTATGACTTTTTCTTTCTGCATCAACACACATCCCAGACCTTGGTGTGATGCGTCACAGTACACAATGAAATTGTCAGTCCCTTCGGGAAGGGATAGGATTGGTGCACTGCAAAGTTTTTGCTTCAGCAATTGAAAAGATGATTCTTGTTTAACAGTCCAATCAAACTTTTTGTCCTTCTGGGTTAACGTGGTCAAAGGCAAGGCTATCTTTGAAAAATTCTCGATGAATCGCCTGTAATATCCTGCCAAACCCAGAAATTGACGCACCTCAGTCGGAGTTCTTGGTGCTTCCCAATTTTTGATAGCTTCAATCTTGGATGGATCCACATGGATACCCTTCTTATTAATGACATGTCCGAGAAAGTGAACCTCTTGGATCCAAAACTCACACTTAGAGAATTTAGCATAAAGCTTCTCATTCCTGAGTAGTTCCAAGATTAATTTCAAATGATATTCATGTTCCTCCTTGGTTCGTGAATATATCAATATGTCATCGATAAACACAATCACGAATTTATCCAAGTACGGCTTGCACACGCGGTTCATGAGATCCATGAAAACAGCTGGTGCATTAGTCAACCCAAATGGCATAACTAGGAATTCATAGTGACCGTAACGAGTCCTAAAAGCCGTTTTTGGTATGTCTTCTTCCTGAATTTTCAGTTGATGATACCCTGATCGTAGATCAATTTTAGAATAGAAACTGGAACCTTGAAGTTGATCAAACAAATCGTCTATTCGAGGAAGAGGATACCGGTTTTTGATTGTTAGCTTGTTCAACTCTCGATAATCAATGCACATTCTAAAGGTTCCATCCTTTTTCTTTACAAATAGGACCGGAGCTCCCCATGGTGAGAAACTCGGTCTTATGAAACCTTTGTCAAGTAACTCTTGTAGTTGGCTTGACAGTTCCTGCATCTCGGAAGGGGCTAGACGATACGGAGATCGTGCAACTGGTGCGGCTCCTGGTACTAGGTCGATCCGAAACTCGACTTGTCTTGATGGTGGTATTCCTGGTAAGTCTTCGGGAAATACTTCCGAATAATCTCTGACGATTGGTATGTCCTCAAGTCGACGTTCTTCGGGTTTCTTCTCGACGATGTGAGCCAGGAATGCACAATAACCCTTGCGTAGATACTTATAAGTTTTCATGCAGTTTATCGTTTTTAACATCGTTATACACCTTTCGCCTTGAATTGAAAGAATTTCTCCGCTTGGTAGAGGAATACGTACAATCTTCTCGAAGCATACTATCTCGGCACGATTCTTGGTTAACCAATCCATGCCAATAACAATATCAAAACTCCCTAGTTCGACGGGTAGAAGGTCTATATTGAATGTATGGTTTTCTAAACATAAGGTACAATCCCTAAAGACCTCTCCGGTTTCTATTAATTTCCCATTTGCTAATTCAATTGTATAACGTTGATCTAGTTTGCTGGCCTTAATACCGAGTAAGGATTTAAAATCATTCGACACAAAGCTCATATCCGCACCCGAATCAAAAAGTACAGAGGCATAGTGATTATTTATTGGGAACGTACCAGTGACGATGTTCGGGTCCTGGCGTGCGTCCCTTGCACCCATCACAAATGCCCTCCCTGGTGCCTGAGCGTTGTTCTGATTCTTCCACTTGGGACAATCCTTCTTGAAGTGTTTTAGATCACCACATACAAAACATCCCGGTTTGATTTTCCCCAATCGGTTGTTAGTTCGACAAGCTTGAGTGGTGTGACCAAATTTGTCGCATTTTCCACACTTGATGCAAACACCGGCATGATGATTTCCACACCTCTTACATCTCGGTAGGCCCCTATCATACTCCTTTCTTTCCACTGTGTTGGCTGCAAAAGCCTTCACAGTTCCTTGTTTCTTAAACTCTTGTTTTCCAGATTTGTTACTTGAATTTCCCATCCATTTTCTTTTCTCCCCAGATCTACCTTCCTCATTCTCCTTCCTCACAAACAATTCATTACGTACTGCATCATCCTTTAGTTTGAATGCTAAAGTTATAGCACTCTTGGCATCTATTGGATTAGATGATGTTACCATGCTACGAATTTGAGGCGCGAGGCCCCACAGATACCTCTCAACACGCTTATGTTCTGGTGTGACCATATGCGGTACCAAAAGTGCCAATTCATTGAAGCGGTCGGTGTATCCCGCTACATCATCTCCTATCATCTGTAGATTCCACATCTCAGTTTCAATCTTTTGCAATTCGTTCCGAGGACAGTATTCCTCAATCATCATGTTTTTCAAATCTTCCCAAGATAATTGGTACGCTGTCTCTCTTCCCAAAGTCTTCATTTGAGTATTCCACCAAGTTAAAGCTTTATCAGTGAGCGTACAGGTAGAATACTTCACCATGCAGTCAGCGGTGCATTCACTAATATCAATCACCGATTCCATTTTCTCTATCCACCTCATCAGTACTAACGTTTTAAACTACATAATGTACTATGGGCACAACCCGCCCATAATAGGTTTAAAAGAAGAAGTGGGAGTACAACCCAATCATCATGGCAAGTCCTGCCATGACAAAGCTAGCTCTTGCCACAAATTCTGCAGCCAAAGTCCTCTCCTCCAGCGCCTCCACCATGTCTCGGACCGTGAGAGTGAACTGCCAGTCCATATCAGCTCTCAACTCGAGGTAGTCAGTGGCACTCTGTATGTCTCAAGTGCTATCCTCCAGAGTCTGTACTCGAGATCCGAGCCCTTGACGTAAGCGCCTGGTTGCATCCCCCTGTGCCCGAATATCATCTAGGAGATCATCAAGACGCTCCTCATGCGTACGAACGCGAGCTACCAAGGTAGGCACAGTGAGCTCTATGGCTTCCCCAGTGTGGGGTAGGGGTGTTGGGGAGTTAGAAGACTCTCCAAGCTCAAAGGTAAATGGGATGCTCTCCATCTCCCTCCAACGTGCCAGGGTACGAGGCATCCAACGGATGGTTCCCACGGTAGGGTGGTAGCAGGGTCGTTGCCTCGGTGGTTCCTCATCGGTCTCCAAGTCTTTCGGGTCACGGGCTGCCAGGTTTCTCTTGCGCGGAAGTCGAACCTTCTTCCTAGCACTTTGCACTTTAATTGGCCCTCCGCTTTTCTTTTGGTAGAATATGGGCGGTTCTCCCAGGGCGACATTGGGTGGTGTCGAGCTGCGAACTTGTACTCGATTTTTAGGGTGTGAGGCGGAAAGTTCCTCGTTGGATTCAGAGTCAGAGACGGGGTCAGAGTGTGAATGTGACGACATGCTTGTGACTACAATATCCACATGACCTGATGACTGGTTATGCAATGATTATGCAATGAAAACATTTTAGTGAGTCATTCTAATTATAGACTAGGTTCCGTTTTAGACACCTAGTTCACTATAATCAATGGCTCTGATACCAAGTTCTGTCACACCCCGCCAGGGCGGAAACGCGAGGCGCGACTTTCACTGGTTTCCAAAGCATATGATTACCGCAAACACATACATGTAATTGGATACATAACTGAATTTAAAATATTTACATTACAAAATATCAATTTGAGTTTACAAATGTTTAAGATTTCGCAAATATGACTCAAGACCATGAGTTATACAAGAGAAATCCTCCCAAAAGCCGTATCCACGTGCATGCATGTAACCTACATTGCTAACCTGATGACCACGTTCAATTTCCTGAAAACATACTTAAAACTGTCAACACGAGGTTGGTGAGTTCACAAGTTATTATAAAGAGTTATCATAAACCCAATGTTTAAATCTGATCTTTTTGCCGATCAAAACTCTTTGTTAAACCTGATCATTTTAACCTGATCAGTACTCTTTCGTTTAAACCTGATCACTTTAACCTGATCAGAATTCTTTACTTTAAACCTGATCACTTTACCCTGATCAGAACACTTTTGTGTAAAACCTGATCATTTTAACCTGATCAGAACTCTTTTGATAAACCTGATCACTTTACCCTGATCAGAACTCTTTTGTGTAAAACCTGATCATTTTAACCTGATCAGAACTCTTTTGATAAACCTGATCACTTTACCCTGATCAGAACTCTTTTGTGTAAAACCTGATCACTTTACCTTGATCAGAACTCTTTTGTGTAAAACCTGATCACTTTACCTTGATCAGAACTCTTTTGTGTAAAACCTGATCATTTTAACCTGATCAGAACCCTTTTGTGTAAAACCTGATCATTTTAACCTGATCAGAACCCTTTTGTATGTATTACCAATGAATATGATTACTAATCCGATCTATTGACCCCATTTGTAAGCTTGCAAGGAATACAAAATAGTTTGTAATGTACGAGACCGTAACCAAACCCCAACTTTCTGTGCCTCCCCTCGCCTTTCTGCGAGTAAGACAATATGCGGTCATTCGGCCATTTTGACCCCTGGTTAGCGCGACTAACCATGACCGGAGGCGTCACCCCCAATAGTACTATTCATATAATCCCGGGCTAAATCCATAGCTAATGGTTACTAATTTATTACGAGGACTTTAAGCGCTTTATTGTTCCCTCAATACATACATACGGTCAGATCATTAGTTCCATTCATTTATACACAAAAGTCTTTTACAAGTATGTTTCCACCCCAAATCATTTCAAAAACTTAGAAAAAGGGGATTAGTGAAACTCACCTCGACAGTATGAATGCTAGCAAAAATTTGAATGACGGCAGATTCGTCTATCCGTATCCTATTTACACAAGGATAACATACACGTTAAGACTACTCGTCTTAAACGCAATTTGTTCACTTGACTTAGCCGATCTGATTACTTTTGTTTTAATTATCTTTTTAGTTTTTCCAACCTTGTTTTGTTATGAAAATAGTTCTGAGTTACTGCCTTATGGGGCTGATGAACAGGTATCGAAACTTTCTTAGTTTCGATTGACCAGAACAGATGTCGAAACTTCCTAGTTTCGACAGGGCAAAACGGTTATCGAAACTCCTAGTTTCGATTACGTAAGAATAGTATCGAAACTACCTAGTTTCGATTGTACACAGGTATCGAAATTTCCTAGTTTCGATTGAGTAAATAGATATCGAAACTCCTAGTTTCGATAGAACAACCGGTATCGAAACTCTTAGTTTCGATTGAATAACTGGTATCGAAACTCCTAGTTTCGATCAATAGGTATCGAAACTCCTAGTTTCGATTGACTAACAGGTATCGAAACTATAGTTTCGATATCTGCACTTTGATTTACAGAATTCACTCTGTATATTTTTATGTTCAAATCTTGAGTTTGACACACTTTTCTTGTTATCTTAGATGCGTTTGAACGATTTGTATGTTTAGTTACGGTTTTAAAGCAAATAATATGGATGGTATCGAGTTTTTACCTCAAACCGAGAATGGCGATCTTTAGAGAAAAACAGAGAAGTAGTCTTGAATCTTTTGCTAAGCTTTCTTCAAGAACACTTGAAATTCTCCTTATGACACCGAATTGTGGTGATTTTCGCTTTAAAACTGGACTTCGATTTGAAAGAGAATTGGGAATTTGCCGTAAGAAAAGAGAAGGTTTGAAAGGAATGGTGAAGTTTCGACTGAAGGGTATGGTTTTCATCTGAATCAAAGTGAATCAGGCAAGTGGGAGCATGGCTCCCCTGACTCTCGGCCAAGAAAGTCAAGAAGTGGGTTTGGGGTTAATGATAACAATTTTTAAATATTAATTTATTATGGTATTAGTATCAATTAGAGTTTTAAAGGGGTAATTTAATTCAGTTTCGATTCTTCACGGTATTATAATTTTTAACCATTTTATGGCTCGTTGAAAAAAATATTAGAATCTTGGCTCAACGTAAATTTTGTGTAATATATATATATATATATATTTTTCTGGTTATTTTATTTAACCATTTACGTTCGCATTAAGTCGGGTTATCCTGCTTACTTTTTCTAGTAACTCTTTACGGTTTACTAGACTTGGAACAAACTTCTTTGCTAGACTTCTTGACTTTACTTAGTCAAAATAAAATATCAGGAAATAATAATTATGAACGTGCGTTTATGAAATGTGGATATTGACCTGAAATGCTGGGTGTCACATTCTAGTTTCTAAATTCGTTTCATTTATAAGCTGGAATTCATATCCAGGTGGAACATACTTTTGAACATAGAAGGGACCTTTTCCTTTTCCAGTCATCTGAACAAAACAAGAATACTTTTATTTATACTTTATACTTTACATACTGAGATAATAATTTATCCGATTTATTATATTTAGTAGACTAGGGTGGTTATCGTGCCAGAATAGTACCTCCAACTAAATTGTTCCCAGGAAAGAATGACGGGTCTGGGAGAGATTTATACACCACTCTTTCCTTAGACAGAACATTTAGTTTGCTAGATAACTACATACCGGTCGGATGGTTACCCGTACGTCTAGTTATTTTTCTTTTTTTTTATCTTTTCTTTTATTTTCCTTTTCTTTCTCCTGTTGACGAACCCTTTCCTTGAGTTGCCTTGATTCCTTCTTGACTTCATCAGTTTCTCTTTAGGGTTTACGGTTTAAGGTTTAAGGTTTAGGGTTTAGGGTTTAGGGATTTTCTTCACCAATTGGATATAGGTATGGGTCTTGAGTTTCTATTTCAAGTTCTGCTTCCTCAGGTATTTCTTGGAATACCTCTTTCATTTCTTCTACAGACACCTGCACATGCTCGGTCGAATTTTGTACACGCATCCTTGGTTTAGTTGACCGACTGGGTCCAGCTTCGTTATGTCTCCCTGATTTACGGGAGGTGGAGTATCAGTTCTCCACTTCTCAAAATCCGAAGTAGCTTCCATCCAGAATGAGCTAGATTGATTTTGATGATAAGATTCATTGTTAGAGACAATGATAGGATCAGAAAAGGATTCACCGGTATCAGGAATGATTACAGGATTTTCTATGGATCTAGTAGGATGATAACGTTCTTCTTCAGATCGTCCAAAGATATAAGTATAGTAACTATTTCCAGACATCTGTATGGTTATCACTTAATTATTATAGCGATCTACCTACTTTTCTTAGCTGGCAGTCTATACTAGTTTAAGCTTAGATACCTTACCTGAGTATCTTACTTGCTAAAACCAATTAATATCATAATCAAGTTATAGCTTAGATACTACTCCCTAGTATCTAATATGCTGAAACAAATGGCTCTGATACCAACCTGTCATACCCCTGGTTTAGGACACCTAGGGCGCGCGACCAACGGTTGGTACCTGCTTCTTATATTATCTCATCAGAGATTTATAAACATAGCGAAATATATTTATAACTCAGGATCTTTTCAAAAGACGGGGAATCTCCCGTTTTATTTCATTATAACAGGGATAAACCCTGATGTTTTACACAAATGTTTAATTTACAAAACCAAGGTTTTACATTAGCCATTTCTTTCCACTGATGTCTAGGGTGGACGTTCCCTTTTTCATGACATCATTTTCCTTGTCATCATATGGCTAATCAATAATCAATTCATCCTTGGTTACCTGTAAAAACGTTTGAAAATATTTTATCAATATAAACTGGTGAATACACGTATATTGGAATCATAATCTGACAAGCGTGAATAAATAGAACAATTTGCCCATAGTTTCTGGTCAATTTACACAGCCAACGGACTAACCACCAGCCACACCAGGGACCTTGGATATATTTTTATGTCTGTCTGCCTTACGCTTACGACGATGGGCTTTACAACAACCAAGGGTTCAACCCCTAGCCCTGTTACAGCATCTCATCTGTAACACGTGTATATATACGTGACTCTATGGGTTGACTGCTATATAGTAAATCACCTTATGCAACGAATGGTTGTATAAATTCATTCAAGTCAGAGTATAATGAAAACCATTTTCATTTTTGAAATCATTTTATAAAAATACAAGTATTCACCTTGACAGAGGTTGGACTTAGAAATCTTCTAGAGTGAGAACCCTAGTGGGCAGCGTCTCTAATTAAGAACCATGCTTGGTTTTTCCAAACAAGCATTTCCTAGTTTCTCGTCTTTCTCCAAAGTGAACCGACACTTTGGAAGCTTAAACATATGGTTTTATGAGAGTGGAAATAGCTTATAATAACTAGGATTTCGTTCTTGTGTGGTTTGAAAATGAATGGCAAGTGAAGTCTATTTATAGGCTGAAATGAGGGTCCATGTCAAACCGATATCAAATGGATGTCGGTCTGACATCCAGCCATGCCACGTTAGCCCTAAACGTCAACGTCTGATTGGACCGCACATGTTTTGGGTTCATGTCGGACCGTTATGTGGTCCATGTCGGTCCGAGATCACGACACGCGTCAGATTCTAGGGCTGAGTCATAGGACACGTGTCATCGCCACAAATTGCGGCTGAGAGGAGGTCGTCGGACAGTTATGGTTTGATGTCGGTCCGATAACCGACTCAATGTTCTATTGCGGACCGTTATAAGAATGGATATTGGACTGAAAATTTTTCAAATGTTACATTTGACAACCAAAATTTACATTTCGAGAATTTGGCGTAAAGTTTCTTGTTTCTCAATAACTCAAGTATCGTCCTTACGAATTTATCCAAGTAAGGTTTACAGACTTGATTCATCATGTCCATAAATGTTGCGGGAGCATTTATAAGTCCAAACGGCATAACCGTGAACTCATAGTGACCATATCTAGTTCTGAACACAGTTTTAGATATGTTATTTTCTTGGACTTTCAAATGATGATAGCCCGATCTCAAGTCTATTTTGGAAAAGCATCTTGCTCCTTGGACCTGATCAAACAGATCGTCGATTCTTGGAAGTGGATACCGGTTTTTGATTTTAACCTTGTTCAACTCCTGGTAATCTATACACATCCTCATTAATTCGTCCTTCTTTTTCACAAAAAGGACCGGGGCTCCCCATGGCGAGGAACTTAGTCTTATAAATCCTTTTTCCAATAACTCATCGAGTTGTTTCTTTAATTCAGCCATCTCGATTAGAGCTAATCTGTATTTGGCTTTGGCTATCGGAGACATGCCTGGTACAAGATTTACCTGAAACTGTACTTCCCGATCTGGTGGTGTTCCTGGTAATTCTTCAGGGAAGACATCAGGATATCCAGAGACGATTGGTACATCATTCAGTTCCAGCTCGGTATTGCAGGTGGTTATGGATATGAGATAAGCAAGGCATCCATTTCGGAGATACTTTGTTGCTTTTTTCATTGAGATCAAACCAACAGGGTTGGTTGACTCGTCTCCTTTAATCGTCACTACCTCTCTGTTCGCGGTTTCAATTTGGTAAATTTTGTTTAGCTTAGCTAAGGGCTTATTAACTAGTTTGCAAAATTTATGATTTATGAAACTTTGGGTTTCCACAGAGTCAAAAAGCACCTTAGCATAAGCATTATCGACAAGAAAAGTACAGTTTATGACATCAGTTATTTTGTCAGCCTCTTTTGCATTCAAATGGAATGCTCGGGCATTCTTTTTGGTCTTGGTGGAAGGTTTGGTACCATCACTGGCCATTTTTGGTTTTATGCACTCTTTTTTAAAGTGCCCAGTTTCCCCACAATTGTAACATGTGATACCCTTCCTTTGCGGATAGTGGTCTGTGTGATAACCAGTGCTTTTGCAGTCAGGGCATGTTGTTGGGGTATAACGTCGACATTTCCCCCGATGCTTCTTCTTGCAGATTCTGCATACAAGAGAACTAGATTGTCCCTCTTTTTGGGAAAAAAGGTCGATTGTTCCTTCTATGGTCAGGTTTGGTTAATTCCTTCTTTTTGTTTTCTTCCATTGTTCGAACCATTCCGTCCGTCAATTGCACACCTAGATCCATGGCGTCATCAATGGTTTTGGGTTTTGAAACCTTCACCATATCGCGAATCTCATCTGCAGAGGGCCCCTAGGGACCTGCGTTGCGGACCGTTAGCGTTGGTGCTTGCGGTCCACCGGTAATGGGTTATCCGTAGCCGACCGTTAGCCATGCAGCTGGAGGTCCGCCACCCCTTAGGCGGCCAGATTCTTTTACTCCGTAACGGACCGTTAACCAATAGGTAGCGGTCCGCTTCCCCCCCCCCTTAAATGTTAAATCTCTTAGTTTATTTTTCTAACTTTTGGTTATCCGATAATTTCTAGAAGTCTTGCAAGAGTTCCGGGCAGAAATTGAGATCGGAATTTTGGCTGGTGTTATAGTTCCAGATGGGAAAATTGCTCTCTACGCGGCCTTTTTTCTGCACTGCAATTTCCGTCTCCCCCTCGCCAAGTTTATCGGGAGCCTTCTTAAATTTTACATGGTGCACATTTCCCAGATGCAGCCTATAGGTCTTTGTCATGCCACCCACTTGGAGTTTAGCTTTCTGAGTCAGGGTATTGAGCCAACATGTGGTAAGTTCAATGCTTTTTTACAAAATGGTGATACATGACAGCTGGTTTTCTTTTATTGGTCGGGGGTGGGAAGGTTAGGAGCCATATCACCAAACCCCCATCTAGTTTCCACGACTGGCATGAACGTTTCTTCTTTATCAAGAAAGATGTGGTTCCGTTGGTTATGAACGTTCGTTCGGCTTCAGACTCTATTGTGAAACCCGACGTTGAGGATTTTGAGGACACTGACTGGTACAAAATGTTGACTGCAAGACCTGCGGAAATAAAATCTCTCCGCGAGAGCGCTTTGGTGGCCTTGGGTATGAGCCGGATCTGGAAGCGCGTTGACAAAATTCCCTACAACTCTATCGGTGGCCAAGGTATGATATTGGTTGTTATTCTTTTAATTTCCGCTGTTTCTGATTAGCGCTTTCCTTGCACTTGTAGATAGTGTTTATGGCACCCTCTTCGACGATCCCCAAGGGAAGATGATTTGCCGGGAAGCAACGCCGGGGGAGCCTTCTATCCTAGATAGGTGGCTGAAAACTTCTTGTATCCCCGCGCTCTTGACAGCGATTCCAGCCGTCAAGATACCTCAGGTGTGGCTTCTATACTTAACCTTAGGCCACTTAGCTGTATTAACTCTGTTGAGGAGGCGTTTATGATTTTGTCTAGCGGCGAATCTTCAGGTTCGTCTAGTAAGGGGCCTCTTTTGATTCATCGTGCACGGCCTGCAAGTCCTGAGATTCGGAGAGGCTGTTAAGAACCATGTTCAGTGTCAATCTGCTGGTGCTGCTATCCGCCGATTAAAGAAGATGAACGTCAAGAGGAGGTCTTTCTCGCCCGTGAAGAAACTTTTGACCTCTCCTCAAGCCAAGAGGCAAAATCTATCTGACTCTTTGAAGCTTGCGGAGGAGGCTGCTCTTGGTATGTGTTTCTCTTACCAGCGTAGGCTATCTTTGTTTGCCTTGGTTAACTTTCCTTGTCCTTGTTTTCTTTTTTTCAGCAAGCCTGGCGCAGAGGCCTTTGGTCGTACGGTCGAGTGAGCAAACTGGTCCCAAGCCATCCACTTCTTCTCCTCATCTTCAATCCAAGACCATTACTCCTGGTCCTCTTCTGGCAGGTGGGGTTGGGGTCACATCTGGTGATCCTAAGGTTGTGAATCTAGAGGACCCCGTGTCCCCCAAGCCTGCCGCTCTTCAACAATCGCTAAGTTCCGTTGGGCTACCCTTCGTGTTCCTCATGGTGAGGCGGCAACCAGGATCCTCGGGATGGAGTCTCCCTCGGCGGATCCTATTCATGTGCCCAACTCTGTTAGATCCCTTCGTTTGTAATAATTTCATCTGATTATCTCTCCCTCCCTCCGAGCGCGCCTTTTTTAGAGAAACCGACCGCGTGGGCAATTAAAAGATCAGGTGTCTAGGGATGTCGCCGAAACGCTTGCCTCCGTATCAGAGTTGTTCAGGGATTGGGAGGTTCTTTACGCTGACCAGGCCAACCATGAAGATCTTAAGCGTGAGGTAGACGAAAGCCGTAGGGGTGTGGAAAAGGTTTAGAATCTTGAGTGGGAGCTATCTTCAGCCAAGGAAGAAGTAACGCGTGCTCGAGAGGGCGCCAATCAGGAACTCCTTGATAGGCTGGCCCTTAAGGATACTGTGCTTGGCTCCAGGGATGCCGAGTTAGCTGACCTCCACGCTCAACTTAAAGAAGATGTTGAGCGCAGGGAGAGCGAAGCCGCGTATAGGGTGGCAATGGAACAAGACGTACATGAACTCTTGGGCTGGTCAACGCTGGGTACTTACAGATTCCTTGCCCTTAACAGTTGATGTGGTCAAGGGTTGTCCCGAATTCCATCAAGTCTTCTCCGACCTGCTTACTGCCAAAAAATTCATTGGATGTCAGTAGGGTTTTGAGGAGGGATATGGCTTTGCCGAGGAGGGGCTTCCCAAGACTGACTTTGCCTTGTACGATGTGAACTGCCAAGAAGGCCTGGATGAAAAGACTCTGGAATTTGATAATATGTCTTTCTCCATTCTGAAGGAGATCACTAATTACACTAATCATGAGAATTTATCACATCTTCGCGCCATATTTTCTGATGAGGGGAGTTGGGACTTCTTGTCATGGAAATGAGGAGGGTGAATATGCGGATACTGGTGAGGAGGGTGAGAGTCCCAGAAAGGATGATGATGCAGATATAGACAGGTCTTGATTATTCTTAAAACCATCATGCGCGCTGCTTATGGCCTTCGGGCCCTGTATTCCCCTTTTTTCTTGTCAAACTCTGGTTTTCTATGGCATGCGTACGTTGTTGAATTTTAACATATGGTCACTTGTGTGTTTGTCTTGACTTTACTAGTTTGTTCTTGACTTTATCATGGATGTTGTTCTTATTTATATCGTTGTATGATATTGTCAACTTCGCCATTAGGGGTAGACTTTTAAGCTTATGCGCGCGCCTGTTTCTCAAGCGGCGTGTATATTGCTGTGGACTTTGCCGTTAGGGGCAAGGGCTTTAAGCTTATGCACGCGCCTGTTTCTCATGCGGCGTCTATAATGTTGTACACTTTGCCGTTAGGGGAAAAGGCTTTAAGCTTATGCGCTCGCCTGTTTCTCAGGCGGCGTGTATAATGTTGTGGACTTGTCATTAGGGCAAAGGATTTAAGCTTATGCGCGCGCCTGTTTCTCAGGCGGCATGTATAATGATGTGGACTTCGCCGTTAGGGGCAAAGACTTTAAGCTTATGCGCACACCTGTTTCTCAGGCGGCGAGTATAATGCTGTGGAATTTGCCGTTAGGAGCAAAGGCTTTAAGCTTGTGTGGGTTTGCAAATATATGAGAATCACTCATTACAATGAATAATGCAATCTTCTCATTAAAAACAAGGAACATCCTTACAAAACATCACATAGCTATGGCCTTCCGGCTACATGTAACATTTTCGCAGTTGAGCCGCGTTCCAAGTTCTTGGTATTTCCTTTCCATCCAATTGGTCAAGGGTATTAGCCACCTTTCCCTTGTCTTCGCGGATCATAACTCAAAATATAAATCAAAAAACTAAAAAACCGCTTTGGAGACCTTGTTCCCCACGTCGTACTCGTTCAAAAAAAATAAAAAATAATAAAAATTTCAGCGCAGTGCTACATATGTGTAGTAGGGTTAGCTTTTGGGTTTAGGTTTTTAGGTTTAGTTTAGCTTTTAGGTTAGGTTTTTTTGGGGGGGGGGGGGGCGTGGGTGGGGGGTGTAGGTTTTTGGGGGTGGGGGTGGGTGGGGTGGGGGATTTAGGTTTTTGGGTGGTGTTACTTTTTTGGGTGTACTACACATATGCAGTACCTTTATTGAGGAGTTTTTTTGTTTTCTCATGAAAATGAGTTTTCTAGTGAACTCACCCATCTATATATATATGTATGTATATATATATGTGTATATATATAGGGTTAGGTTCAAATAATAATTCATAAATACTTGAGAACTCGTCAAAAAACTAATTAAACCCATTTTTTTTTTTTTCACTACCTTTATTATTTAAATACAACATAAAAAATCATTTATCTCTCGAATTAACTTATCTCTTCTCTGTAAATTATTCTTAAAAAGTTTATATACATGTGTAAAAGGTAAACACTTATACATGTGTAAGTGGTAAACGTATACATGTGTATATATTTTTTAATTTATTCGTAAATGTAAATTTACATATATAAATTCATGTTTTTATGTTGTATTCTAACCCTAAAGATAGTAAAAATAAAAAAAATGGGTTAGATTGATTTTTTGACGAGTTCTCAAAATATTTAGGAGTTATCAAATTATTCATTCCATATATATATATATATATATATATATATATATGAAATAGGAAAAAAAAAATTTACCAGTAATTCTGGGGCGTTTCACCAAGCTGCTAACTTCAAACTTCAAATATTATATTAAAAATGTGTACAAGAGAAAGAGAGAGTAGTGGAGATGTTCTCCTGGGTGTTTTTTTACAATACATAAGATTCCCCTTTTATAGGCGGGGAAAAAGGAAAAGATAAACATACAATGGTCCCTTCATGGGACTTACAAGACAAATTTGTCAAAAAGAAAACAGTAATATAGCAATTATTTTGCTAGCTTTTTAAAAGTAAATAGTGTCTGGCAATTATTATGCCAGAATGCATAATTTTGTCTTCCACTCTACCTATTATTATATATATATATATATATATATGTATATATATAGGGTTAGTTTCAAATGGTAACTCATAAATACTTGAGAACTAGTAAAAAAACAATTAAAACATTGTTTTTTGTTTTTATTATCTTTATTATTAAAATATAAAATAAAAAATGATTTATCTCTTTAAGTAATTCATCTCTTTTCTTTAAATTATCCTTAAAAAAATTTATATACATGTGTAAATGGTAAACACTTACACATGTGTAAGTAAAATTACACAAGTGTATATTTTTTTAATATATGAAGACATGTAAATTTATATATATAAATTTATTTTTTTATATTGTATTCTAACAATAAAAATAGTAAAAACAAAAAAAAATGGGTTTGATTGGATTTTTGACGAGTTCTCGCAAGTTCTCAAATGATCCATTCCATATATATATATATTTATATAGATACACATATTTATGATGTAACTGCCCATACTTTATCATAAAAAGGAGTAGGTTTTAAGTGGGACTAACTAATAAGGCCATATTCATGATGAGATCCATTAACATAATGCATTAAAAAAATGATTGGACCCATTGCGATTGAGTCCCTTTGCTATTATCTCGATCACTCGTCAATGAGCCATGATGTGTAGATAAGACACGAGGTTTCGTGGATGATTGTCACCCATATCTCTAAGTGGTCGGGGAGGCATAATAAATCATTATCGTTAATTTGTTATATAGTTAAAAGTTAGGTTTGTTTTGTAATCCCTTGTTGATACATGCTTAACATTATATGATATCTTTTGATTTTATAATAACTTGAAAATATACATAAATTAAGGATGTTAAATTTGTTGACGGGTCAATGTGAACCCAAAAATCAGTCATGAACCCGAAGACGACTCGTGTATTTGTAGGTAATACTCGCACGACTTGTTTAATCCAAAACTTCTTTTATTTACATTTAGCATATGGTACTATAAAATTATAAACTTACATTAAGAACGTCTATTTAAACAATAGCATATACTACTATAAAATTTTAAACTTACATAAAAAAGCGGTCTATAAAACAATTGCTTTTAAAACAAAGAAGCTTAAACTTTTTTCCCTTTTAGCTTTAATGTTTGGCACAAAATATTTAAACTTTTTAAGTTATGATATAAAACACTTTTTAATAAAACTTATAAAAATAGACTGGTCAACCCATGAAACACGCCGGGTTAATAGAAACTCGACGCATTTCACTTAAAGTGTTTGTAGGTTCGATTTGAAACTAACATAAACCCACTTATGTTAAGTTACCTCTCGAATTTCATGTTGTTGATTTTTTGTTCAAGAATGAAATCATGTTAGAACTCAAACATAAATTGATAGAAGAAACACAATAAAAAAAATATAAATAATGAATTCATTTCGTGTTTTCATGATACAAATTTAATTCATTTCTTTGTTAGATGTCTAGTTCTTTCATGAAAATTGTTTCTGTTAAGGTGGAAAGAGCACTAATCTTTCTTCCCTGGCCAACTATCAATCAAACTTTGTCACCTCATGTGACAACCCTCAAATTAGAGTTCAATTTCTAACCAACCTTGATGGTGCATTATTTAGACTTTTATTATAAGTCTAAGCTAGAACCATTTTATATGGTAAATATACCATATTAGGTTATTGACCTCATAAACATTAAACATTGCAATGCATGAAAAACTAGTAATTTCCAAAAACCATGCATGAAAAATTTATACAAAATTAGAGATTGTTATAATTATTTTATTTATGATGCTTACCAAAATGAAAGCTACACTAAGTTTTATGCAAATGTTCATGTTTCGCGTAAAAGTCAATGTCAACAACTCAAAGTCAACGTGAAAGTCAAAGATTGGCGAAACTATTTGAGAAACTATCTATAAGAGCTTACTTGTAATTAGATTGATATTTTTAATTAGGCTATAAATAGTAAAGAATTAGGGTTTTTTTGGTAGACACACATTATAGAGAGATTTAGGGTTTTTATTGTAATTATCTTTTATCTATTAATCTCAAGGATTTAATGATTAAAAAAAGAGCATAACTAGCACGGGTAATCAAATAAAAGGGACTTACATGCACAATAGTCTTGTAAGCCCTGATTAACCCAAAAACAAAATATATATACTAATATATGTACGCACTTTGGTGTATCTTTTTGGTGTATGACATTTGCATATCTTTTCATTTATTTCTAAACGCACGACATTTCGTGTCTTTTTGTTCAACTTTTATGTTTTGCATAACATTTGCATATCATTGTGTGTCTTTTGCAGCTTTGCATGTCTTTTAATCTTTCAAAATAAATACATAGATAGGACTATCAAAGTTCAGCTCGCGACCCCTTTGTGAAAGGATTCGGTTTGTGCAGACCTGGAACAAGGTGGGTATCCACTTTGCATACAGTCGTTTAGTTTATCACATAGTTGTACTCTACTTGTTTGAAATGCTGAGTCTACCGACATATCCTTAACTTGAAGCCGCATCTTCGTTCAGGTCATATTTATGTGAAGACATACTTAAATCAGTTCCTATCATTTTTCATATCATGTCATAAACATTTTGCAATAAAATTCTCATCGAACTACAGTATACACAACTCCAATATCTAAGGATCAACATCTTTTTCTTTTCTGTCGAAATTCTCACTTGAAAACTTTATTTACATAAACCTATGAACGAAAACAAATATATACACAAACATAGAAGACATAAAACAAAATTTTCAAAAGAGAAGAAAAATCTTTTTGTAGCACGATTTTCATACGAAAGGGTAAAAGAATATATATATATATATATATATATATATATATATATTATTTTTAAAGATATAAACAGATAAAAGATATACACAAGTAAAGAAGACGGTGAATCAAATAAAGAGAGAGTTTAAAGAAGTGTTACTCAAAGTCGATCATCCTAAGCATTTTTACCAATTCAAGAAACCTAGATTTGTCAAAAGGTTTTGTAAAATATCGGCTTTCTGTTGTGGTGAATCAACTGAAATGACTTTAATATATCCCTTATCGAAAGCATCCCAAATTGCATGAATCTTGACTTTAATATGATTTGTTTTCGAGTGCTAGATTGGATTTTTTACGATTCCCAAAGTTGCTTTGTTATCACAAAAAATCGGGGTATGTATGAAGTTGATTCCATAATCCATCATCTGATGCTGGATCCATAGAACATGGGAGCAAAAACTTGATGCAACAGTGTATTATGCCTCTGCTGTGGAAATAGATACGGTTGTTTGTTTCTTGAATTGCCATGAAACAAGACGATCCCCAAGGATTGACAACCTCCAGAGGCTGACTTTCAGTCGAGTTTACAGCCACCATGATCGCTATCAGAGTACTAAATAAGTTCAAAATCACCATTCCTTGGATACCACAAGCCAAGATTTGGTTCCATTTTAGATAGCGGAAGATTCGTTTGACAACAAGTTCTTGGGACTCCTTTGGTTTAGCTTGATATCTAGCACAGTAACAGACGGCAAACATGATATCTGGGCGGCTAGCTATGAGATACATTAAAGATCCAATCATTGGTCGATAAAAGTGACGATCGACCTCCTTTCCCTTTAAATCTGGAGTGAGAGAAGTTTGAGCAGCAAATGGATTGTTTGCAATCGAACAATCAGTCATCTTGAACTTGGCTAATATATCACGGACATATTTCGCCTGGTGAATAAGAATTCCATCGGCATATTGTGTAACTTGCAGACTTAGAAAGAATACCAA
The DNA here is from genome assembly GCA_023525975.1 of Smallanthus sonchifolius. Classification (NCBI taxonomy): domain Eukaryota; kingdom Viridiplantae; phylum Streptophyta; class Magnoliopsida; order Asterales; family Asteraceae; genus Smallanthus; species Smallanthus sonchifolius. The sequence continues at coordinate 22,170,856 of CM042033.1, forward strand.
CTCTCCAATCATACTCATCTCAAACTTAGCTTTTACGACCATCTCAAACTCCTTGCACAACACCTCATTTGTTGACCCGAAAGTGATATCACCTACGTAGATTTATACCAACAGAACAACTTCTTGGACCGTATTTGTAATCAGAGTCATCTTGCCTCGAGTGAAACCAATCCACAGAAGATGCTTAGAAAGAGTTTCATACCACGCTCTTGGGGCTTGATGTAATCTGTACAGAGCTTTTGTATCATCTTGAATAGGAGAAACAATATTTATGTTATTGAAAACTGTTTCATCAAGATGTACATCACCAGATTCTTCATTTTGAATAGGCAAAGTAAGCTCAGATCTTGGAGAAGATTCTTGATAATTCAGAGGAGGAATCACAGGGTCAACCACCCTTGTTGTTAACCATGCTGAAAATAACACGTAATGCAAGACTCTTCTTGTTACGTTGCTTATTACAAACACAAGACTCCATTGTTTATTACAAATGCAAGACTCCTCTTGTTAACCATGCTGAAAATAACACGTAATGCAAGAATCACAGGCTTGGTACGTTGTGCTTGCACGAATTCAAGACTCCTCTTGTTGCTTATTACAAACACAAGACTCCATTGTTTGCTTGTCTGAAGACAAGTCTCCACTGTTGCTTACACAAGACTTTTCTTTCTTTCTTTCGCCCTGGGGTAACACGCACATTTAGTCACACACATAATTTATATTCTACCACACAATAAAATACTTTAAGACGTTTATAAACAATTGCATACATTATAACCTAAGTAAATAACACGTAATCGTCATAAATGTTTGATAAAAACATCGTTCATTCTTTTCATTCAAAGCAAGCACTTCTGTCGAAAACTTAAAAGGGAAAAGGGGCAATAGAAATTAACCAGTTCTGATTTTACTAATAAACTCCTTAACTGTTCAGGCTAGGAGGGATGTTAGAAATATGTAGTAAATCAATGAGCGAATATTATTAACATAAATTCTAGTGTCGCCTACAGTGTCACCGGCACAAGATTAGAGTCGTCAAGGCAGTGTCGCCAGGGACATGATCAGTGTGTTGGGATATCGTGCACCAGTTTTAATATTTAAAACAATACTTAATAAAATCATATTTACAATGGCAGAAGCGTAAACAAAAGCACACGATAACAACGATCAGATCTTTATCCGACTGTGATCCGATTACACAACGTTTAGACAATAAAATTAAATAAAACACAACCATAGGGTGTTAGGCTTTTATACATTTGACGAATAACCGGGTTTTAAGACTCGGGTACAAAGAACGTTACGCTAGATGACTTTGAATGAACTCCTCACACGAACTCGTTACACGAAAACACTTCTAGTCACAAGACCCGGGTCACAGGTTTCTTCCGGTTCGGCTCGCGGAGGAGAACGACGGCGGCGGCTTGGCCAGCTCCGGACGGCTGCGTAACACAGGGCAGCGGCAGCGGTGCGACACGGTGGTGGTGGTAGTTGTACACAACGGCAGCAGGGCCGGTCGGCGGGGTGGGATCGCATAACCGGTTTGTCCGGTTCTTCCTTCTTTGCGCAAACTTGGAGGTGGCAAGGATTCAGATTAGGGTTGTAACTTAAAGATATATTTATAGTAAATCATATTATCATTTAAACCCTGAATAATTAACCTTTAATTACCAACTGATTAACGTTTAATCAGTTCGAGTCCCCACAGTCTATAATTACACTAATCATAAATAAAACTTGCGTAAAAACTGGTCACTTTATATTTAACAGTTAAATATAAAATCCCGACTATTTATATATATACCACTAATATATATAGATATATATATAACCTCATTCCGTCCATCGTTAGTTTTAAGTATTCAAAATAATTAAATACAACGTGAATGATAAATATCTCCCTAGATATTTAATCCACCGAATATGTGTTTCGTGAAATAATGTTTAACAATTAAACGATATAATTTGTTCTTTGCCCAAAGTGAAGGTCATCATCAAATATAGCTCTCATGATGTTGTCACTGGGTAAATCCCTGTCCTTTCAAGCTGGTCAATAAAGCATGACATTCTTAAAGCATCTTCCGGAACCACCTTGGCATAGCAAGAGATGAAATCCCTAACATCCACATAACGACTAAGTAGACGCTTTTCCCATTTACAGTCATCAAACACGTCATCAATAGTAATATCTATGACCAAGTGATCGTCTATGGGAATGCATGCTTTCTCTAGTTCTGCCACTTTCCTCCTCATGATCATAGCATGTCTCGGATTCTCCAAAGCAATGTCTCTAATGTGTGACATTAAAGAGTAAGAAGGATCCTTGTTGTAATCCTGATGGTATCTAACCTTCAAGTTACAGATCATGTCATAAGCAGTCAGGCACTGGAGTGATTCTCTAATCCCAGGGCTAACAGATGCAAGCAAAAGGTTTGATATAGCATGGGTATCATCCTTAAGTTTGTTTCGAGCATTTAGAACAAACTCGCCAGCATCCTCAGGTGGCTGCTCAGGTAAAGGGAACTTAAGAACATGTAATTTCTTGTTGTATCTAAGGACCCTCTTTAGATTGTAGTACATTCGAAGAAATTTCTTCCAATGATTTTAATTTTAAGGATATCGTTAAGACGCTATAGGATAACGGGCAAAAACATTTATCTAAGGACCACATCAGCAGATTGAGACATCAGCAGATTGAGACATCTACAAAATTCAGCAGATTGATACATCTACAAAATTCAAATAAGGACCACATCAGCAGATTGATCTAAGGACCACATCAGCAGATTGAGACATCAGTAGATTGAAACATCTACAAAATTCAAATAAGGTTTAGTATTTTCATGCTTAAAATTCCTAATTAAATTTATGACCCAAGGACAAAATATATATATAATTAGGAATGAGATCCCGGTTCACCATAATTCAGTGAATGGCTCAACACTTTTCACTGGCATGGCTAGGTAGGTAGGTATAAAAATACCAATTGTGTCGACTACACAATTCTTGGTTTTAGGGTCATGACGAGCAAGGTCAAGCTTTGGGTACGTTTCCTCAACTACGCCCACTTACAAGACTTAAGTGATATTTGTCATTCAATTGGGATTGTAGACCCGGCCTAAGTAAGTCAGGAATCGCGGTCCTACCTTCAACCAAAAACGTGGCACCGGATGCAGGGTAATTCACTAACATCGACGTTTCGGGTAGATTAGTTTATGTGCCACAGTTAAGGGTGGTGAAGAAATATCGATTTTAGATTGAGATTTCTTTAATGTTTTAAATTACTGGTTAACGGTCAAAAACATTTTGGACCACGAGGAGCATAAACCAAGTCGTGCAAATATTAGTAAACCATTTTTACTATATAAGTTCGTGAAACGCTTTTCAACACTCGACACGGTCCAATTTTAAATACCTTATTTTTTAAACTAAATTGGTCATCAATCGCGAACTTAATTTTAAACTAATTAACCTTTAATTAATTTAAATATGTTTTTAAATAAAACAATTAAATTTAAAAACTCGTTTTATTTTTAAATAAAAACTACTTTTATTTAATTTCCTTTCCAAGAAATTTTAAACCTTTTAATATTCTCGTCGTTTTATAAGATTGTGTTAAATGTTTTATAAAAATATTTGCAGTTTACTTATTATCCTAAGAAATTATAGCAACTACAAATATAAAACAATCATCGAGCCACTAGAAAAGGGTGTTCGGTTTCGTTCGAGCCATCAAACGAAAACCGAATTGTTCTAAGGGACAACAAATAATAAATAAACTTGTCGCCTCCCACTTAGTTCAAGATCTCTATCTTCAAGTCCTGTCTTTGTCTATCTCCGGTCTTCGTCTTGTTAGGTTTACAATATTTACACTTTTACAATAAAAAAAATAAACAAAACAAACCTAACTATTACATCCAGGTTCCAAATAACCCAAAAATAAATACAAAGAATATAAAACCAAAATCATGACAAACACAACCACAGGTCACTAGGGCTCGATGCATCAAACACAATCACAACCAAAACGATAAATGTTCGATCTTTTGTTAACCAAAAGTGTTAACAAATAAAACGGAGATCGAAAAATAAATAATTATGTCTAAACGCGCGTAAATGTGGCTCTGATACCACTGTTGGGATATCGTGCACCGGTTTTAATATTTAAAACAATACTTAATAAAATCATATTTACAATGGCGGAAGCGTAAACAAAAGCACACGATAACAAATATCAGATCTTTATCCGACTGTGATCCGATTACATAGCGTTTAGACAATAATATTAAATAAAACATAACCATAGGGTATTAGGGTTTTATACCTTTGACGAATAACCGGGTTGTAACACTCGGGTACAAAGAACGTCATGCTAGATGACTTTGAAAGAACTCTTCACACGAACTTGTTACACGAAAACACTTCTAGTCGTAAGACCCGGGTCACGGGTTTATTCTGGTTTCGCTCGCGGAGGAAGACGAATACGGCAGCTTGGCCGGCTCCGGACGGCTGCGCAACACAGGGCAGCGGCGGTGGCACGACACGGTGGTGGTGGTTGTTGTACACGGCGGCAGCAGGGCCGGTCGACGGGGTGGGATCACAAAACCGGTTTGTCCGGTTCTTACTTCTTTGCGCAAACTTGGAGGTGGCAAGGATTCAGATTGGGGTTTTAACTTAATGATATACTTATAGTAAATCATATTACCATTTAAACCCTGAATAATTAACCTTTAATTATCAACTGAATAACGTATAATCAGTTCCAGTCCACACAGTCTATAATTAGACTAATCATAAATAAAACTTGCGTAAAAACCGATCACATTTTATTTAACAGTTAAATATAAAATCCCGACTATTTATATATATATATATATATATCACTAAAATATATATATATATAACCTTATTCCGTCTATCGTTAGTTTTAATTATTCAAAATAATTAAATACAACGTGAATGATAAATATCTCCCTAGATATTTAATCCACCGAATATGTGTTTCGTGAAATAACGTTTAACAATTAAATGATATAATTTATTCTTTGCCCAAAGTGTAACTCTTTAGATCGTACCTTGATAGCAACATATACAACACATTGTCGCCAGAACTTACGTTCTGGACTTAGTGTCGTTCTCATAGTGTCACCATTTCTTAGTGTCACCAACGTTGAGTGTCGCCGGAAATTAGTGTTGCTAGAGGAATGACACGTGTCCCAATCATTGAAAATCTTAGGAACCATGCCATAACGTCTTCCTTATCCCTGACTAGTGTCGCCACAAGAAGCTGGCGACACTGGTAAGTGTCGCCTGATGAACAACTATAACATCCTGATAATCCGTAAGTTAACGGGTCGGATCAGGGAACGACCCGGATCCCTACTAAATTAAATAAGGGGCTAGGGTAGTCACTACGGGGCGTTTTTACAACGACGAATGTCATAGTTAGTCGTTTAAAAGATGGTTTTAGATCGAAATGCATGATGGAAGAAATGCATTGACCCGAGTGTATTATCCAATGGTATATAAACCACTTTTGCGCAAACCCTAGGGCAACTTTGTGACCCTAGGTGTGTGACGGCTGGGAGAACACGGGGAGAGAGAGGCGGCGACGGGGAAGGGGAAAACCGGCCGGAGGATAGGGATGTTGACGACGAGATGAAGCGACGAGGGTGACCCGAGCGTGTGATCTCCGGAACGTGTTAAGGTAACACCGTTTTACATTTTAACCTTGTTATTAGTAATGTTTGTTTGCGTAAATGAGAATCGATGGAGGCGTAGCGGCCAGACACGGCTGTGATATCAGCCAGCGACGGTACCATCGGAATAATGGAGCACGAGCTACTGGTGGCAGACTGGTTGGCGTGGTGATCGGCGGCCGAGAGAGAAAGGAAGAAGGTGATGGGCTGTGGTTGTGCGGTGAGAAGGCGGCAACGGTGTCGGGTGGCTGATGTGGAGGCATTCTATGGTGGAGAGCAGCGGGGATGGAGATGTTGATGCTTCCGACGAGGCGAAGGGCTCGGGTGGAGTCCAATGGTGTTACTAGAGGAGATAGCCGGCTAGGGTTTTGCCCAACAAGGAAGGTGGCGGCACACGTTAGCGGGTTACTTAGTAGTGCATGGTGGTGTTCGGCTAGAGGTGCAAAAGGGAGGAGATGAACACGACTGTAGGGACGAGTGGCGTGGTGGTACATGATGAAGAGACCGGAGTAGCACCGATTAGGATTTTCTTCATGCATGGCATGCATGCCTTCATGTAACCTAGTCCAAGTACGTGTATGCTCGTGGGACGTGGGGTGCATGATCAAGTACGTGCATGCATGAAAACCGAGGTCCAGGCATACGGGTTCTAAACGGGTCAAGGATGATCTGGTTCGGGTAAACGCGTGAAACTAGGGTTTCATGGAGATGGTAACGAGCGGATGAGACCGAACTTCGGGGGTTGTTTTATATTCATTCTTGTTCGACATATGTTTTGAACGTATTCTGATCAAGTGATCATACATTGACAGGTTCGGGTTTCTAGCGTCAACGGACGAGTTACAGAGTAAGGACCGAGGCTCAGCATAACCTGTGAGTTTCTAATCCCCTACTTCTTAAATGTTTTACTTTTTTTGGGGCTATGGTACATGCGTACAAGTGATGTTTAATTTATTGTATTTGTCAAGAGTTTTGGGTTTTAACCCGAGGTGTTTATGGACTATAATATGTGTAAATGAGTCAGAAGGTCTACGTGGTGTCTCAATGACCATATGAGCTAGGGATAGAAGGTTATATTAATGGGGGTAGTGTTAAGGGTTAGTCGGGGTGAGTCGGGATATAAGCTAAACGCTTATGAATACGTGTATGATACGTTATTCTAGTTTTATGTGTGAAGTGCAGGTGTAGTTAACGGGTTATGTAAACGAAGCGTGATATTATGCGCCTATATTTGTGTTGTGTGTCTTGTGTCGTTGTCCTTGTGGCACCACGAGCATGGTGTTTGCATCGCGGTCTTTATGACACGGGAAATGGGATTTGTGAAGGACTAAGTCCTTCGGGAAGTCACCAATGGTGACAATATTTAACAGGTTAATGATGAGCTTGGGGTGTGTTGAATGTCTGACAAGGGTGCAGTGACGAGGTATGTGTTTGTGTGCATTTATATATGTGTTAAATTGTATACAACTGTTGAGTATTATTTATTGTGCATGGGACATTATTAACGAGATGTGTAGATGACATTAATCAGACGTGTAGAGTTAGACAGACTGTTGGGTCTGCTTTGTGATGTGGTGTTTATGGGTAAGTCGGTGTCTAAGGATTTAGTGTGTTGACAAGGTTTTTGAGTTAATGCGGGTAATAGATTACAAGTAGCTAGTGCAGAAAGAGTTGATTGCGGTGGTGAGATTTTTGAGATTTTAATTATGGGATGAATCTTGAGTGGTGAACCGTTCGGGGATATCGTAAGATAACGGGGATATCTAATTGTTACTAAACGTCAAAACTATTTTTCTAAAGACCGGAGGGTCTTGAGTGGAGATAAATATTTAATGTGGGAGTTGGCTTTCGTTTAAACTAAACTATTAGAACTCACTCAGCGTAGCTGACTTTGTGTGTACATTCGATTATGTGAAGGTAAGCTTTGGGGTCGAAGTGTCTTAGCTTGGGAGCGGTGCTACTCGGATTGGTGTGCAGGCATTCATGAGGTAAAATAATTGACAATAATAATTAACGTTTTTAGAAAGAATTCCGCTATAGTTTGATTGATAACTTACATTTTTAATAGAACAACCCGTTATGAGAACCAACTGTAGGATGCCCGGGTCGGGATCCTACCAGTTAGTATCAAAGCCATGGTTTAAGAGAAAATCATTGTTTTTATAACAATAAAATACCTGAACTTAAACTAAGAATGGGACGAGGGTGAAATGAATGCCACCACGAGTAACCGCGAGCCAAGAGGTACGTCTTGTGAGTTAATTAACTGTTAGAGTATTGATTGAGTAGTGTAACACTACACGGAGTTGTGTGATATGATTAAGTGAGATTATATTCTGAGTTGTGTAATGTAGAGTAGCTTTAATTATAACTATGTGAGATAGTTTGGTGTGCCGACATGGTTTAATTATTTTGTGTGTAACCATTTGTGATGTGCACTTGTGTTGCTAGATTATTATGTGGTGATATGTGAGTTGTGTGGGGATGCATGTGCATCCGGTGTGTTTGAAAGGTAGAAAGCTAGTGTGAGTATGATGGGGAGGGCTTAGAATTCGAGCAGTAATGTGGACCACCAAATCGCATTTGATCACCGTGATTTGGCAGTCTATGATTACTCTCATATTATGAACTTGTTGCCCATAGTAATCACTCCAACGTTCTATCTTGGGCAAGTGTGGAACTCTTACTTAGAGGAATGCAGATCAACAGGTCAAGCCAACGACTGCCGTAGAAGGAGATGACAGTGAGATGGGCATGATGTTGGCGTTTCTCGCGCCAAGTGAGACTGGAGCTTCGGTCGGCGACATACCGCGTGGAGCTATGATTGGAAACACGGAATGGAGAAGGAGAGCAGTGTCAGCTGTACATGATTTTCATCTAGGATGTGGACCTGTATGGTGGAGAGATCAACCACTTGCGGCGGTTAAGAGAGTTCTGTTTTAGGAGGGACCCGAGGAGGACATGCCAGATACACTTGACGTGGTCTAGCATTGATTTTGTGGGCAGTGTTCGGGATGCTCGATTGCATGATGATTAGTTAGTGTGGCAGTTGTCACGAGAGATTTCAGAGTGATTTGACGTTAGGACTGATTAGACGTTTACGTGGGGCGATGCTAATGGAGTTTTATCGCATGGTGATTTGAACACAATTACTGATAATTTTGTTTATGACGGCCTATGATTGTGTTTACACTAGTGGAATATGTGCGGCATGGTGTGATTGTGTGATTGCATTCTAAATGATGTGAGTTAGCATTAAAATGTGATCTTTGTTGTGATACTAGATCATGGTTGAATTGACGGTGTGAGTAGACTTTAATAGAGATGAGTTTTGAAATTTTTTGTGTCTACGGTCTCAAGATAGTGTCACCTATGTGTTAATGTCTAGGCGATGTTTGAAGTGCAATGGGTGCATTGTACCTTGTGTGAGTATTCAGGACGGGGTCCTGTGGGGAATTATGATTATAAATATGATGTGTATGAATGTGTAGAGTGATGATTTATGTCTAGGTTGAGTAGTGCGTCGTCTTGAACCATTGGTACGACCCGTATGAGGTACGACTGTGTGAACTCTGTGTGAGTATGTGTTGACGTGTGGCCGGAGCCACCGTTTTGATAGATAGAAGGTGGGGTTCGGGAGTTGTGTATCTATAAATGACGAGGTCATATCGGATACAGGTAGATTTGCTCAGGTCTAGCTGGATAGGTGTGCACTTGGTGCGAGCTAGGGAGATGAGATGCTATACGTAGAAATATACTGTGAACTTGATAGGTCTTGCTCTATGACCTGACATTATGTGTCCTTGTAGTACACACTTGGTCGTGTATAGGATGGGCGGTGGGTGTGCTCTGCTAGAATACTTCTACCTTGACGTTTCTTATTGTTGACACATCGGGGTGGTGCGAGGAGTTTTAATGTCTTTTCAGACAATCGGTGCGGTGCTCTTATGAGATGCCTGTGTTTATATATCGGGAATGCGAAGCACAAAGCTAAGGGGGTGGAGTTGTGAAGGTCGATGCTAAAAGCGTTTACGCGAACGCTTGATCGGAGATAGTTATGATGTGATCGAGATGACAACGCTGAAGATTTCAGTGCGGAGTGAACGAGGTGACGAAGGGTTTCCATGGAATACGTTCCATATGAAGAATTTTGTCAATGTAAGATACAAGGGGAATGGGAATGTTCTCTCCAAACAGGACGATGAATAGCTGAGGTTTATGATAGGGCGAACTTCACGTTCGTGCTTGATGAATGAGATGCGGTCGGTAATCGCGTGGTAATGATAGAGGAATGACGAGGAAAACGAAATGAAGAAATGACAAGTGCAATATTGCACATGAGTTCTTGAGAATGAAATGCCTACGCTGGTAATCGTAAGGCTAGTTTAAGGCGAGCTCCTGAGGAGCATTGGCTAAAGGTAATGGTGGGCTATTGAGACAACGTGACGATGATAGGTGAACTTTTGAGAAACATCGAGAACTGATGAAGATAACTCGAGTGTAGAGTGTAACTGTTTATTTAAGGGGCGCATGAGACGCATGTCAACGATGTAAAGAAGTGTCTTGGGAGAGACACGTTGTGATTATAGAGACGAGAGGTGCTTTACACTAGCTCCTGGAAACGATTTGAGGAGGACAAAGGAAGTACCTTTACGGGTAAAGCAGTGGTGCCTGGGTTTTGAGAAATCATCGTTGGATGGCGATTAGGGAATGAGGAGTAAAGTATGTGTTGAAGCATCTTTTGGTGACATGCACTTTGGATAATGCTGAAACTTTTGTTTATCTACAATTCAGTCTTTATGTATTTGTATGTATTTGTGTTTGTCTTGTTGTTGATCAAGTTGTAATTTACTTTTGTCTGAACTTGTACTATTTGACATTTGTAAGTTGTATGTTTATGTTGTATACCAAACAAATACGCATGGATAGTGTTCCTGCGTATTTGTCAAGTACAAAATTGGTCATGAGTACTTAGGTAAGTACGCATGAAGGTTGTTCATGCGTACTTACAAGTACGCATAAAGGTTGTTCATGCGTACTTACAAGTACGCATGACCAGGGTCTAAAAATAGGCAAGTCTGTTTCACATTTCAAGAGATTTGTAATCACACACACAAGTACGCACGAGTTATCATTGTATCAGTCCAGAAGTCATTTCAAGTGTATGTACTTGTGATTGTAAACAGTTGCTTTAATAGACCAAGTATTTTGAGTACGAGTACTTGTTATTATCATGTTTACATTTGTCGTCTTACAGTGTTCCACCTAGTCACGAGGATTCCACACTTGTGTTGACTAGGCTACACACAAACATGATCACGATCCGACACACACCCCAGAGGGACCTACAAGTGGTATCAGAGCCATATGCTCTTGTTTCCGAGTGTTGTGAGTGTGTTAGGAACACTTTCCGACAAAATGTTGTTCTGATTACACATCTATTGAATCTGCATTGGTGATTTTCAGAACCTTGTTCATATACTTGTTCATCTTAGAGAATCCCTACATCCGTCTTTGTGTTGTTGTTTGGATGATCCATTCATCAACAGCTGATTAGAATCAAGAATCTGATTCTTTGATTATACCACATTGTTCATACACAACAACCAGTTCAGATCACTTTTTGATCAGACAAGTGGATGCACTTGTTCAAAAAGTGACATTGCATACTGATTCATGCGTACTTGACAATCCTGCGTACTTATTCTTCTCATGCGTACATGTATAAGTAGCAAAAATTTTGCGTAGTTGACTTGTTCATGTGCACTTAAAAGTACACACCCTCATTTTTGTTCATGCGTAGTTAACCAATACGATAAGTCAGTTTGAATTTCTAAGTATTTTTTTACTAAGTCTTATAAAATGGCAAATCTCCAGAACATCAGTAGCATGTTGAATTATGACAATGAAATGGTACTCCACAAAAACCACCAAAGTTATTGAACGTGAATGACTATTCCAAATGGAAAGCACGTTTTGAAGAGTACGTTTCATACACAGATTCAAACATGTGGATACCCATTTTAGAGGGATATAAACATCTGATACATGAATTTCTTGGTGAAAACCAACCTAAACCAATTTCTAGGATTGATATAGAAGAAAAGAAAGCGTATGACCTAGAGAAGAAAGCACATGGTTCCTTAACCATGGCACTGACACGTGACTCATTTCACAGCTTCAGAGGTTATGACACATCAAAAGATCTATGGATAGCTTTACAGAAATGGTTTGAGGGAAACAGTGATGTTAAGAAAAGTAAGAGTGAGCTGTTAAGAAAACAATATGAATGTTTCAGATATTTGGAAAATGAATCCATTGATGAACTTATTTCCAGATTCTATCATCTAAAGACTGAACTTAAGTCTTATGAATTGAAATGTCCAGATGTTGAACTTATGGAAAAGTTTCTTGATGCTTTACAACCAAAGTTTGACATGTACACAACCTTACTAAGAGCAAAACCTAAGTTCTATGAGATGACCATTGATAAAGCAATAGGAAAGGTTCAAGCACATGACATGAACTTAAGAAAGAAAAAGACTACTAGCACACCTCTAGTTCAAGAACCGTCAATGCACTTTGGAACCTCTTCCATAGAAAAAACATCTAGCTCTGGAATTGCTTTGTTCTCAGGGAATCCTACTCAAGAGGAAGAAAATTCTAATGGTTGTGGTGGTCATACTTGTGTTGTGGCATCAGGGTCTGGTTCATATCATCAACGTTCATCAAAAGGTACTTTGTCTACTCACCAAAGTGCTATTACCAAAATTGTTGAAGATCATGTGGCATTATTCTCATCATGCATGCTTGCCTACACGAATTTCATCGGCGGGAAGCTAACTGGTCCTGAAACAGTTGAGTAAGATTTCAATCAAGTGGATCCAGATGACATGGAAAATATGGACATTCAATGGAACATGGCCATGATCTTGATAAGAGCGAAACGTTTTTTGAACAAAACCGATAGAAAGTTTATCGGTGGACATTCAAATGCAAAAGTTGGATTTGATAAATCAAAGGCTAAGTGCTACAAGTGTCAGAACTTTAGACACTTTGCAAGAGAATGTCAAAAGGATAAAGGACCAGCTTCAGGTTTCACTCGACCAAGTCCAGGAAGCAACCAGAATTCAACAACAACCGCATTCAAAATCAAGGAGCATCATCTAATGCACTGGTAGTTCAACATGATGATAACTTTGACTGGGGAGTTCATCTGGAAGATGCCATAGTCTCACAAAATCAGATAGGGTTGATGGCAGAAATCGTTGAAATGATGAAAGCTGAAGAAAGGGAAGCAACTGTTGCTGATCAACAAGAATCTGCATTCGCTCTAAAGGCAATTGGAGAAGCGTCCAGTTCATCAACTAAGGTAGATTCTATTTTTTTTTTGTTTCTTGTGCTAATTGTTTAATATTAAAAGCCGAGAATGACCGGATTCATGATCAACTCGAACCTCGACGTAGAGCAGCTCTAAACTACAAAGAATATGAAAAATGTTTTAATGATTCTATTGAAAATCTTAGAAAAGATAAACAAGATTTTTCGATTAAAATCAGCGAACAACAATTTCATTTAGATGTTGCCTTAGAGAATTAGAGAAAAAGAATGTCGAAATAGCCAAACTACATAATGAGATTCTGAAGTTAAGTGGCAAAATTGAAAAATTCTCCTTTTGTGGTGTAACACTACGAGTCTGTCGTATGACAAGTGATAGGCAAAGGTTTAGGTACTAATGCTATTCCTCCACCTGTTAACGGGAAGTTTGTTAATGGGCCAGTCAACATTGATTTGTCCTCTTTAGATGAATCTTCTGATAAGGGTGATTCATCTACTGATGAAGAGTTTTATTCAGATGAATGTTCTGAGGACAACAAAGTCGAGGGTGTTGTCTCAGAAGAGTTTCTTGATGAACCCATAATCAACAAAAACTTTGTCACTAATCATGACAAATGCATTGTAACTGAGCCTAATATAATTGAATCAAATGATAAATTAAAAATGATGCTTTATGGTGGCTTCAAAACTATAAAGCAAGCAAAGAAAGAGACATTTTCAAATAAATTGGGAAAGAATTTTCAAGAAAACATTGATAAACATTATACTCCCAAAAATCAATCAACATCAGGTCAAGCACAACCTGCGGTTCATCAAACCAGTTCGAATACTCATCAGAATAAATCATCAACATCCAAAACCAATGAGCCTACAGAAGAATTTTTAAAGTATGAAGGAATTGCTATCACTGTGGTACATTCGATCACATTTGTGTGGCCGGTTGTCCAACAACAGGTTGTATCCCTGAAAACTCCATCAATAAAGCAATTCAAGAATCCAATTCCAGAATTGATAAAACAACCAGCCAAGCATATGGTTAAGCCAAGACCCGTTGCTACACCATTTTCTGTGAAACGGAATAAGCAACATGTTGTTCCTGGTGTATGTACCTCGGGTAGTACACAATCTGGTGAAATGCCTATGGTAAAACTCTCAAGGCCACAGAGGAAGAGACGGATTAAGAGATTAAGGAAACTTGAACAACTGCTAGTTGGCTGTTAACCGGGTGAACTTTGTAATAGATCACCTGTTGTTGAAAATAGCAAGCCTACTGTTCATAAGAAACAAGTTTGGAGAGAGAAACTCAAAAGTCCTCAACTCTCTAATTCTGATTCTCCAAAAGAGTCACCCATTTTTGACCAACATGATTGCGAGTTAATAGAAGTTGTATATTTTGAGAAGAATGGACGACCCAAGACCACAATGGCTTGGGTCTCCGAATCTAATTAATTTCTTTTGGCTCGTGCAGGTATAATAAAAGGGATCTATTACAAACCGTTGGTATGTTGATAGTGGATGCTCCCGGCACATGACAGGGAACATGACCCGGCTTTAAGACGTTAAATCATTCAGAGGCGGTTATGTAGCCTTTGCAGGAGAAAAAGGAGGAAGTATAACTTGTCAAGGCGTGGTTTCTAATGGATGTATCAGCTTCAAAAACGTCAACTATTGTGAGCAGTTGAAGCATAACCTGTTGAGTGTCTCTCAAATGTGCGACAAGGAGTACTAGGTTATGTTTGACAAGTCTGAATGCTTTGTTCTCAAGCCTGGTTTCCTGGTTCCGGAAGATTGGATTCTAATGCGTGCACCAAGAACAAACGACACTTATCAGATCGATATGAGTGTGGCAACAACCACCTCATCGGTTGCTACTTGTTTACTTTCCAAAGCAACAGAAATTAACTCAATCTTATGGCATAGGAAACTCGGACACATTTCTTATAGAAAAATGAATCATCTTGTCTGAAACGGTTTGGTAACCGGGATTCCTAAGCTGAGATTTGCCGTTGAAGATGATTGTATGCCTTGTAAATAGGGCAAACAATAACGGAAATCCCACAAGCCAAAGATCCAAAACTCCATGGATACCCCTTTGGAGCTCCTACATATGGATTTGTTCGGGCTCATAAGTATCGGGAGTGTTGGTGGTAAGTCATATTTTCTGGTTGTAACTTATGACTGCTCACGTTTTTCTTGGGTGCATTTTTTAGGTACTAAAGATGAGACTGCTGAAATTCTTCAATACCTTATCTTGAGTCTGGAATCTTTTTGCAAGCTGAAGGTTAGAAGAATAAGGAGTGACAACGACACAGAATTCAAGAACAACATGATGGAGCTTTGCTGTCTAAAGAAGGGTATCCGTCATGAATTTAGTGCGACGTATACACCTCAGCAGAACAGAGTTGCAGAGAGGAAGAACAGAACTTTAACTGAAACTGCAAGGACGATGCTGTCAGATGCCAAACCTCCAATAACTTTCTGGGCGGAAGCAGTCAATACAACATGTCATGTTTTGAATAGAGTTCTGGTGGTGAAAAGACACAACAAAACATGCTATGAATTGATCAATAATCGACCTCCCAATCTTGACTACCTAATCCCATTCGGTAGTCCATGTTCATTATTGTTACAATACAAAGATCGTAAATCCAAATTTCATGCAAAAGCGGTGGAGGACATCTTCTTAGGATATGTTGCCAATTCACCATGCAAGAGAGTGTACAATATTGAAAATCGTTCTGTCAAAGAATGGTTCGAAGTGAATTACAGTAAACACAACACTCCACCAGAACAAATAGGTCCAACTTGGGGATTCGATTATGATGCACTCTTTAAGTCTTTCAACCATCCTGATCTATCTGCTGAAGATTCTGCAAATTTGTATCAATATTGTAGTGGTAGCGACTACTCCAATTTCTCAACAAGAACAAAAGTACCTATTCCTACTCCTAATCCTAATGCTGCATCGGCATCTGGGAAGCATGAAAATGACACTGAAGAGGATGCTAATGTTGAGGGAGACGATGCTCGAGTTGATCCTAACACTCGTGTAGGAAATGAAGCTCCAGTTGATCCAATCAACATACAATCTTCTTCTGATATACAAGATATAGGGGAGTTGAGCACAAACCTTGAATCAGATATCCAAGAACCCATTGTACCAGAGACGAGAGTGCATAAGAATCATCCAATCGACAACATCATTGGTGATCCCAATGCAGGTGTTCAATCTCATCACAGAACCGTTGCTGAAAATACAAGTCTTTATGCTGAGATTCTCAACACAGGTATCATGGAAACATGTTTGCATGTTGCGTTCGTATCCCAACTAGATCTGAAGAATGTGAAGGAAGCTCTAGCAGAAAACTGCTGGATAGAGGCGATGCAAGAAGAGTTATGTCAATTCCAAAAGTTGCATGTGTGGGATCTAGTTGACCTACCAAAAGGTGTACATCCAATAGGAACCAGATGGGTGTTCAAGTGCAAAACAGACGATCGACACGTTGTGGTGAAAAACTGTCACACCCCGGCCGGCGGCGGATTAAACGCCGGGGCTGACGCGGTTGTTCATAAGCACATGATCATCTATTAAATATGATAATATGTATTATTCAAATTAAAAGCATCCGTTATATAGGAAAATGAAACGTTCAAAACATAAATTAAATTAAACTAGGTCCAAGTCCTAGGTGAGCAAGTAGTCCTCAAACAGGTGCACCTGAAACATCTAAGTAACTGTCAACTACAAGTAGTTGGTGAGATACATAGGTTTTGACACCAAAAGAGTTAGTATAGATTGCAATTCAATATGTTCAAAGCATGTCTAAAGCATATATGTGAAAGCACACAAGGTTCCAAGCGTACAATTCAAGCCTGATAATAGAAAACTAGATACGCAATCCCACTGATTGCCATTTTAAAAAAAGGGAGCAAGCGGATACTCCAAGTTATAGTTGATACCCAACAAAACCCGCCAAGGTCTTGTGGTAAGTTATAGGTTCAGTTTCCCATATCAATGATCATGTTAGGTACTACCTTAGGCTTGGGCTGCAAGTTAATGAATGTACTGGCATGAAACACATGCAATGGTCACCAAGTAGTTCAAATATAAAACATAAAGATCAAGCACAAGAACATAGATATTGAATTTGGTTAAATAGATAAAGTTGACGACATGTTCCACCCCAAAAGTAAAAACAGTAAAAAGGGGCTATGTAAACTCACATGAATGTAGCTAAAGATGATTGAGTATTGATGAAACTGGATAGGTAGTGCGAGAATTTCTCATAATAAACCTACAAGATAGATTCGGATTCTAGGATTGAGATAGGTTGTACTAGATAATAAGATTTGAGATTTGAAGATGAGCTTGTTTAAGTTTTGGATTCAAAAGATTATTCAAGGTTTGCTAAACTTAATATGTATAATAGTTGGAGTATTTGAGATGACACAATTTATACATTTAGATTAAGGTATTTATAAATAAGTTGTTAAAACAATAATCCTATCAAGGACTTATAGGATAATTAGGTTTTAATTGAATAAAGAGATTTTGTATAATTATTTATTAAAATAATCATTCAATTATTTAAACAATTATCCTTTGTCAAAATAATTATTTTTTTGTTTAAAAGATTTTAATAATGCTTAAGAATAAACATTATTAATCTATAAGATAGATTAGTAAATTCGTCTAAATAATATATTTATTTAGGAATTTAGAGTGGTTTATAATGTATTTATAATAAAAATCTAATACAATGTTTCATGTCTTCAATTCATAAAAATAGGGATATTAATATAATTTGAAAATTAATTTGATTGAATTTTTAAATATTTAGATAATATATTAAAAGTTTAAAAGTAATTTTCAATTATACCTAAAATAAATAAAAGTTATTTTATAAATTTTGGATTTATAGTTTTATAATTTTAGGATTTTTGTATATTTTATTTGGGATTTAATGTATTAAAAATATGAAAGAGAAAGCTTACAAAAAAAAGAAAAACGGAATCCCCTCCCCCAGGGATTCGAACCTGTGACCTTAACCGGGTCACACACACGCACCCAACTTAACCAACAAACTCGAGCATGTCTCTTGTTTCAAAACAGCCGTGAAATGGATTTAACAAGCACCCCGAATCGTATCTTCTTCCCCAATTCGTAACCCAAACCCTAGCCACCCAATTCCATCGATTGAGTACCCGATCATTCTTGGATTCATGGGGCTTTTACTCCTTAAATCAAAACGAAAGTAAAGACACTAATTTTACCTCGAATGGTTAGCGATAGAGGGAGAACGGGACCGCGACCGAGATCGGCGTTTCTTGAGTTCGTCGGAGTTCTGGAGAAGGAATGCAACGAATACAGGAGTGAAGGAAGTTCGTGGCATCTGTAATGAGGGTGTGGGTTCGATTTTATAGTCCAATTTCGTGTTAAATGCATGAATTGATGTCACGATTGATTAGGACGGTTATGAGACGATTAAGCTTGCATTCGTTTAATTTTCGTTGTAATTAGCTCATTAAGAACAGTTAGTACAGCCGCATGATTGATTATACAAGTTGATTCGAAGTTAAAATTCACGATTTTGATTAATCTTGCATGAATTTGAAAGGGTTGGGTTTGGTTTGACTTTCAAAAGTCAAACCTGCGTGATTTTGTAAGAAAAATGAAAAAGGGTTAAAATTGAGGGGTCAAATGTGATCAAGAAGTTCAATGGTCCAAAAGGGGTTCAATGAAATTTATTTATTTTGAATCTTTATGTTTTACATGATTCGTTTTAATACATTTATGAGGCTTATACTATGAGTTGGATATGTTTTATAAGATTTGTCCAACATATACATGTTTAAGACTAGCTATTAATAATTTGGCATTACATGTTGTTATGAAAAGTAACACTTGTATTTGCATATGAGTTTATATACATAGGTTAAAATAATTCTCCACATAGATGATCTAGAAACAATTGTACTAAATGTATACATGTATGAACATTCATGAAATAAAGTGTGACACTTTCATAAATGCAAATCATATAATAGAGTTACAAATGTCGAAAAGTTAAGGATAAAGGTCGGAATTTCTTAGGGATTACAGTCTCCCATACTTTAGGAAATTTCGTCCCGAAATTGATTAGGAAGAAGGTCCTGGAAACAGATGTGGGTATTTGGCTTTCATTTGATCCTCACGTTCCCAAGTGAACTCAGGGCCACGCTTGGATTCCCACCGAACTTTAACGATTGGAATTCGGCTTCGCTTGAGTTGCTTAACTTCTCGGTCCATGATCTCCACGGGTTTCTCCACGAAGTGCATTGTGTCGTCAATGTGGACTTCGTCAAGTGGTATGTGGAGGTTTTCGTCAGCTAAGCATTTCTTTAGGTTCGAGACATGAAATGTCGGATGAACGTTGCTGAGTCCTTCAGGTAGATCCAATTTGTAGGCTACCTTTCCAACCCGCTCAAGGATTTTAAAAGGGCCTACGAATCTTGGAGCAAGTTTCCCTTTCTTTCCGAAACGAACTACGCCTTTCCAAGGGGATACCTTGAGAAGAACTAGATCGCCAACTTGAAATTCTAAGGGTTTTCGACGTTTGTCGGCATAGCTCTTTTGCCGACTCCTTGCTACCAGAAGGTTGTCTCGGATTAACATTATCTTGTCGGAAGTCTCTTGAATAAGTTCAGGACCAGTGATTTGTGATTCACCAATTTCAGTCTAACAGATAGGTGAGCGGCACTTCCGACCATAAAGTGCTTCAAAAGGAGCCATGTTAATGCTCGTATGATAACTATTGTTGTACGAGAACTCGACTAGGGGTAGATGTAAATCCCAATTTCCCTTGAAGTCAATGACACAGGCTCTAAGCATGTCTTCGAGAGTTTGAATCGTTCGCTCAGATTAACCATCAGTTTGCGGGTGATAAGCAGTACTAAGATTCAGTTGAGTGCCCAAAGCTGATTGCAGGGATTGTCAGAAGCGAGAGGTGAATCGTCCATCACGATCAGAAATAATATTGAGAGGCACACCGTGACGACTAACGATCTCATCAATATAGATTCGGGCTAGTTTTTCAACTCGATAGTCCTCACGTATGGGTATGAAATGAGCAGATTTTGTCAAACGGTCGATGATTACCCAAATGCTATCGTGTCCACGAGATGTATGCGGGAGTTTGGTTATAAAGTCCATGGCAATACACTCCCATTTCCACACGGGTATCTCGGGTTGTTCAAGTAAACCGGATGGACGTTGGTGTTCAGCTTTAACCTTTAAACAAGTAAGGCATTTGGACACGTATAGGGCAATGTCTTTTTTCATACCAGGCCACCAGTATTGAGTACGAAGATCCATGTACATTTTGTCTGCACCAGGATGCACAGAATAACGAGTCTTGTGAGCCTCGTTCATGATAAAAGTACGAAGGTTGTCACGGTCCGGAATCCAGATACGATTTAGAAAGTAGAGTAACCCATTGGGTTTGGTCTCAAGTTGGAGTTCAGCACCACATGACATTTCGTTGTACATGTTTCCTTCAGTGACGGAAAGATGTTGTGCTTTAAGGATGCGAGTTTGAATATCATTTTGGATTCGAATGCTGTGGATCTTGATAGGTTCTTTACAACTAAGAGCATCGGCTACAACATTCGCCTTACTAGGATGGTAACGAATATTAGAGTCGTAGTCGTTTAGGAGTTCAACCCAACGCCTTTGCCTCATGTTGAGTTCTTTTTGATTGAAGATGTGTTGGAGACTCTTGTGATCGGTGTAAACCTCACATTTGGTACCATATAGGTAATGTCTCCAAATTTTAAGAGCAAATACGACCGCACCCAACTCAAGATCGTGCGTCGTATAATTCTTCTCATGGATTTTAAGTTGTCGGGATGCAAAAGCAATCACTTTGCCTCGCTGCATTAGTACACAACCAAGGCCTAAGTGGGAAGCGTCACAGTAAACGACAAAGTCTTCGGTTCCATCGGGAAGAGTCAGGATAGGAGCCTCACACAGTTTCTGTTTTAGGGTTTGGAAGGCTTCCTCTTGTTTTGGTCCCCACTCATAGGGTTTGCCTTTGTGAGTTAAGGCTGTGAGGGGTACCGCGATCTTTGAAAAATTTGCTATGAAACGACGATAATAGCCCGCTAAACCTAAAAATGAGCGGACTTCGGTAGGGGTCTTTGGAGCTTGCCAGTTCTTCACCGCCTCAATCTTAGCGGGATCCACGTGAATTCCCTTTTTGTTGACTATATGACCCAAGAATTGGACTTCTTTTAGCCAAAATTCACATTTGGAGAACTTAGCGTATAATTGCTCCTTTTTCAAGAGGTCCAAAACCAAACGCAAGTGTTCTTCATGTTCTGCTTTTGATTTTGAGTAGATGAGAATATCGTCAATGAAGACGATTACGAACTTGTCCAAGTACGGCTTACACACGCGATTCATAAGATCCATGAATACCGCGGGTGCATTGGTTAGTCCGAAGGGCATAACCATGAACTCGTAATGACCATATCTAGTACGAAAGGCTGTTTTGGGGATATCGGATTCGAGGACTCGTAACTGGTGATAACCAGAACGAAGATCGATCTTTGAGAAATAAGTCGAGCCTTGAAGTTGGTCAAATAAATCGTCAATCCTCGGGAGTGGGTATCGGTTCTTCACGGTAAGCTTGTTAAGTTCCCGATAGTCGATACACATTCTGAAAGAACCATCCTTCTTCTTGACGAATAGAACAGGTGCTCCCCAAGGGGAAACACTAGGACGAATAAATCCTTTGTCAGAAAGTTCTCGGAGTTGACTTGAAAGTTCTTGCATCTCTGATGGTGCAAGACGATAAGGTGACTTGGCCACGGGGTTTGCTCCTGGCACTAAGTCAATACGGAACTCAACTTGACGTATGGGAGGAAGACCAGGTAAGTCTTCGGGGAAAACTTCAGGAAAGTCTTTGATTACAGGAATGTCTTGAAGATTCTTATCCTTGACTTTTCGTTCCACAATATGGGCCAAGAATGCCACACATTTCTTCCGTAGGTACTTTTGTGCGGTAGTGCAAGACATAAGCTTGAGTCCTTTTGACGGCTTCTCACCGTAGACGTTCAAAATGTCACCCGAGTCAAGAGGGATACGGATGTACTTGTCAAAACAAACGACTTCAGCATGGTGCTTGGTCAGCCAGTCCATGCCTACTATGATGTCGAAACCTCCGAGAGCCATAGGAATAAGATTGATTGAAAAATCATGATCGCTCAAGGTTAAGGTACAATCTCTAATAATGGTGTCACATGAGACAGAATAACCATCCGCTACTAAAATGTCAAAGGGTTTGTCTAGCTTAGCTCGACTTATAGCAAGTTGTGGTTCAAATTCAAAGGATACAAAACTCCTATCGGAACCGGTATCAAACAGGATAGAAGCATATTGCTGGTTAATTGGGTACGTACCGTTCACCACATCGTTGTTGGCTTGAGCCTCGTTGGCATTGATGTTAAAGGCACGTCCACGAGCTACAGGGTTTGCATTCCCCTGATTCACATTCCCTCGGTTCATATTCCCTTGGTTTATGTTTCCCTGAGCCATGTTGCCCTGGTTTAGATTTGCTTGGTTAACAATGACTAGCCTAGGGCAACGGTTCCTAAAGTGATTAGGGTCACCACACTCGTAACAAGCACGACCCTGAGTGATAGCAACAGGAACAGGAACAGGAGCAGCAGGTTGGTAGACTTGATTAGTTGGCGGAACACGACAGGTGTTAGCCCAATGTCCATAACGTCCACAAGTAGTGCACAGACGACATTGTGCGTGGGCAGGGTGGTGGAGTTTGCATGTATTACAAAGTGGCGAAGTTCCCGCATATTGTTTCTTGGTGGGGTTGAAGGCAGTAGGGGCTACTTGGGCTAAAGGAGTAGCGGGTGTGATAATGGCGAAATTTTTGCCCTTCCTTTTCCTGTTATTGAAGGAAGACTCAGACTTAGTCTCCTTGAGGGGTTCAGTGGTGGCTTTATCAAAAGTCTTCTTGGCACCCTTTTTAGATAGAGTCCCTGCCTTAACATGGTTGTCTGACAGGGTTGCTGCAAGACGGATGGCTTCCTCGAGAGTGGCTGGGTTACTACCCAAAACAGTGTCCTGAATCTGCATGGGCAGACCATTGATGTACTTCTCAATGGCCCGTGAGAGAGGAGTGACCATATGGGGCACTAGTAGGCTAAGCTCATGAAAGCGGGTGGTGTAGGCAAGGCTTTCACCACTGTCTTGTTTGAGATCCCAGAACTCAGCTTCTAGTTTCTTGACCTCATTACGGGGGCAAAACTCATCGGTCATGAGTGCTTTCACATCGGCCCAAGGTAAGGCTAGTGCAACCTCTATCCCACGATTACGCTTTTCTCCATTCCACCAGGTTAGTGCCCTCTTCTGGAAAACACTAGTAGCATAACGAACCTTCAGGTTCTCAGGACAGTCAGCATTGATGAAAGTTCCCTCAATGCTTTCAAACCATTGGAGGAGTCCAGTGGCTCCTTCATTCCCGTAGAACTTGGTGGGGTTGCAGGAGTTGAAGTGTTTGAATGTGCACGCGGGATTCCTTGGTGCAGCATTCTGTTTCAGTTGGTTGACCATAGTTGGTAGGATCGTAGCCATTTGCTGGATGATCCTATCGGTGAGGTTGTTCCTACGCTCGTGACGGGGAGGCATTCTACAAACGGGTGAATAGAAAGTTCATAAGATGTGAATCATGTATAAGAGTTTGCAATTTAATCATGAGATGTTAGGTGAAACATAGATGGTACTCTAATGAGTACATAGATTTTTCAAGGTACTTTAAGTCTTTCTAATGTTTGAGAAGTCATGCGTTAGCCTATAAGTGGACACTCATCCCAAGAATTCCCAGGAAAGCATAACTGGTCCATCGGTTGATTTGGAATTATACGAAATGCTTTCCTAGACAGAACTCCCAGAATACAGGCATCCACCCTTCCGGATTGCACAAGTTCTCATTCATTAGTTAGAGCTTGCATACCTTTGACGAGAGTTTCATTCGGATTAGAATATTAAGTCTAAGTGTAGTTCAAGTAGTTCCAAATAGTTTCATGTAGACCCTTGGATATTGAAGTTCATGTAGTTGCGTTAAGTAATAAAAATAAATAGGTGTAGGTAAGTATGCATAGTAAGAGTTCCTAATAAAAGACACGAGTTAAACTCATGTTTGGGACTCCTAGGTTATAGTCTAGGTCATGTGTCTAATAACCTAATTCCCTATAACCATGGCTCTGATACCAATCTGTCACACCCCGGCCGGCGGCGGATTAAACGCCGGGGCTGACGCGGTTGTTCATAAGCACATGATCATCTATTAAATATGATAATATTTATTATTCAAATTAAAAGCATCCGTTATATAGGAAAATGAAACGTTCAATACATAAATTAAATTAAACTAGGTCCAAGTCCTAGGTGAGCAAGTAGTCCTCAAACAGGTGCACCTGAAACATGTAAGTAACTGTCAACTACAAGTAGTTGGTGAGATACATAGGTTTTGACACCAAAAGAGTTAGTATAGATTGCAATTCAATATGTTCAAAGCATGTCTAAAGCATATATGTGAAAGCACACAAGGTTCCAAGCGTACAATTCAAGCCTGATAATAGAAAACTAGATACGCAATCCCACTGATTGCCATTTTAAAAAAAGGGAGCAAGCGGATACTCCAAGTTATAGTTGATACCCAACAAAACCCGCCAAGGTCTTGTGGTAAGTTATAGGTTCAGTTTCCCATATCAATGATCATGTTAGGTACTACCTTAGGCTTGAGCTGCAAGTTAATGAATGTACTGGCATGAAACACATGCAATGGTCACCAAGTAGTTCAAATATAAAGCATAAAGATCAAGCACAAGAACATAGATATTGAATTTGGTTAAATAGATAAAGTTGACGACATGTTCCACCCCAAAAGTAAAAACAGTAAAAAGGGGCTATGTAAACTCACATGAATGTAGCTAAAGATGATTGAGTATTGATGAAACTGGATAGGTAGTGCGAGAATTTCTCACAATAAACCTACAAGATAGATTCGGATTTTAGGATTGAGATAGGTTGTACTAGATAATAAGATTTGAGATTTGAAGATGAGCTTGTTTAAGTTTTGGAATTCAAAAGATTATTCAAGGTTTGCTAAACTTAATATGTATAATAGTTGGAGTATTTGAGATGACACAATTTATACATTTAGATTAAGGTATTTATAAATAAGTTGTTAAAAAAATAATCCTATCAAGGACTTATAGGATAATTAGGTTTTAATTGAATAAAGAGATTTTGTATAATTATTTATTAAAATAATCATTCAATTAATTAAATAATTATCCTTTGTCAAAATAATTATTTTTTTGTTTAAAAGATTTTAATAATGCTTAAGAATAAACATTATTAATCTATAAGATAGATTAGTAAATTCGTCTAAATAATATATTTATTTAGGAATTTAGAGTGGTTTATAATGTATTTATAATAAAAATCTAATACAATGTTTCATGTCTTCAATTCATAAAAATAGGGATATTAATATAATTTGAAAATTAATTTGATTGAATTTTTAAATATTTAGATAATATATTAAAAGTTTAAAAGTAATTTTCAATTATACCTAAAATAAATAAAAGTTATTTTATAAATTTTGGATTTATAGTTTTATAATTTTAGGATTTTTGTATATTTTATTTGGGATTTAATGTATTAAAAATATGAAAGAGAAAGCTTACAAAAAAAAGAAAAACGGAATCCCCTCCCCCAGGGATTCGAACCTGTGACCTTAACCAACAGACTCGAGCATGTCTCTTGTTTCAAAACAGCCGTGAAATGGATTTAACAAGCACCCCGAATCGTATCTTCTTCCCCAAATCGTAACCCAAACCCTAGCCACCCAATTCCATCGATTAAGTACCCGATCGTTCTTGGATTCATGGGGCTTTTACTCCTTACATCAAAACGAAAGTAAAGACACTAATTTTACCTCGAATGGTTAGCGATAGAGGGAGAACGGGACCGCGACCGAGATCGACGTTTCTTGAGTTCGTCGGAGTTCTGGAGAAGGAATGCAACGAATACAGGAGTGAAGGAAGTTCGTGGCATCTGTAATGAGGGTGTGGGTTCGATTTTATAGTCCAATTTCGTGTTAAATGCATGAATTGATGTCACGATTGATTAGGACGGTTATGAGACGATTAAGCTTGCATTCGTTTAATTTTCGTTGTAATTAGCTCATTAAGAACAGTTAGTACAGCCGCATGATTGATTATACAAGTTGATTCGAAGTTAAAATTCACGATTTTGATTAATCTTGCATGAATTTGAAAGGGTTGGGTTTGGTTTGACTTTCAAAAGTCAAACCTGCGTGATTTTGTAAGAAAAATGAAAAAGGGTTAAAATTGAGGGGTCAAATGTGATCAAGAAGTTCAATGGTCCAAAAGGGGTTCAATGAAATTTATTTATTTTGAATCTTTATGTTTTACATGATTCGTTTTAATACATTTATGAGGCTTATACTATGAGTTGGATATGTTTTATAAGATTTGTCCAACATATACATGTTTAAGACTAGCTATTAATAATTTGGCATTACATGTTGTTATGAAAAGTAACACTTGTATTTGCATATGAGTTTATATACATAGGTTAAAATAATTCTCCACATATATGATCTAGAAACAATTGTACTAAATGTATACATGTATGAACATTCATGAAATAAAGTGTGACACTTTCATAAATGCAAATCATATAATAGAGTTACAAATGTCGGAAAGTTAAGGATAAAGGTCGGAATTTCTTATGGATTACAAAAACAACGCTAGATTGGTTGTTCAAGGGTTTTACCAACAAGAGGGACTAGATTACACTGAAGTGTATACCCCAGTTGCTAGACTTGAAGCCATAAGACTATTCTTGGCTTATGCCTCCTTTGTCGGCTTCAAAGTCTTTCAACTAGATGTGAAGAGTTCTTTCATGTACGGAAAAGTTCATGAAGAGGTCTATGTCACTCAACCACCTGGCTTTGAAGACCCGCAACATCCTAAAAAAGTATACAAGCTAGATAAAGCACTTTATGGTCTTCATCAAGCACCAAGGGCGTGGTATGAGACTCTATCAAAGCATTTATTATCCAACGGTTTCGATCGTGCACAAATGGACTCGACTCTCTTCATATAGAAAGTAGAAGTAGACGTTCTACTTGTGCAAGTCTATGTGGATGATATTATCTTTGGGTCTACAAATGAATAGATGTGTAGGGAATTCAAGCAGGTGATGAAGTCCATGTTTGAGATGAGTAACATAGGTGAATTGCCATTCTTCCTAGGTGTGCAAGTCAGTCAATGGGAGGATGGAATTTATCTATATCAAACTAAATATGTGCAGGAGATTTTGTCAAAATACAAAACGAACGATTGTACAACTTATGGCACACCTATCCCAGTTAATCATGGTCTGCATCCAGATAAATATAGAAAGGATGTGGATTGTAAATTGTACCATGGGATGATCGGTTCTCTTATGTATCTCACAGCTTCAAGACCTGATATTGTGTTCACCGTATGCTTGTGCTCGAGGTTCCAGTCACAACCAAAGGAATCTCATTTGATTGTTGTAAAGAGAATCTTCAGATACCTTAAAGGGAAACCCCGATTGGGTATGTGGTACTCCAAGCAGCAGTCATTTGATTTCAATGCTTACACATATTCTGATTATGCCGGTTGCAACCTCGATAGAAAGTCAACTTCGGGTGGATGTCAGTTCTTAGGAGACAGGCTGGTCTCCTGGCAGTGTAAAAATCAGTCAAAGGTTTTTGTATCAACATGTGAAGTACAGTACATTGCTACCACTAGCTGCTGTTCTCAGATATTGTGGATTCAACAACAATTGAGAGACTACGACTTAAACTAAATTGGAACTCCATTATTCATTGACAACAATGCCACAATGTCCATCGTAAACAACCCGGTGAAACACTCCAAAACGAAACATATTGAAATTCGTCACCACTTCATCCGTGATTGTGCTGAAAAGCACCTTGTTGAACTTGTAAAAGTTAAGACGGATGATAATTTTGCCGACCTTTTCACCAAAGCGTTTGATCGTATCCGTTTTGAACATCTTGTCAACATGATAGGAATGTTCAATCCTAAATGAAAATCATTTTTCAAAACAAACTTGTTTCTTGGAGGTTAAATTTTTTCAGTTTCATTCTTCTTGAAAAACTTCTAAGGAAAACCAAAAAAAATATAAAACTTTCAAAATTTCAATGTCATTTGAAGACAAAAGGAAATGATTGTACATCAGTAAGTGATCTAAACTTCTTAGATTGCACATTTAGGAAATGATTGCATTATGACTACTTAAACTGTTTATAAATTGTCATTTAATTTGAATTGTCAGTAGGCTAGAAGCATTCATTAAATCATTAGTAGTGTGAAGATATAAATATCTTTACTAAAACTGTGATTTGAACCCATGTTATGTTGAGTGTGTGCGTAAACGATCAATAAAAAGATCATTATCAGAAATAGAATGTAAGATTTTGGCTAGTATTATCTTTTGAGACCAGCTTCGGGTTATGTCTTTAGCTCAATCTTTCGGTTCACTTCACTGCCAATACTCACAAGTATGCAATGGGAAGTTGAGCTAAGATATGACATGACAACAACCATCAAGCATATACTACTCCCTCGGATCACATCTGTTCCATTGAAGACATCCAGATAATAGTTGGATCCCATTACCTGAATCTTCGGATTCCATATCTATTAGCCTGAATCATTACAAAATATTCACTAAAAATAAACCTCATGAACCAAGACAAATGAATCAATTGATTCTGAATCTTATGATTCTTGATAATCCTTAATGAATCAATCGATTCTGAATCTTATAATTCTTGATAATCCTTAATGAATCAATCGATTCTGAATCTTATAATCCTTATGGATAATTCTTGATAATCCTTAGGTAACATCATTTTACATTTTAACCTTGTTATTAGTGTTGTTTGTTTGCGTATATGAGTATCGATGGAGGTGTAGCGGCAAGAGACGACTGTGATGGCGGCAAGCGACGATACTAGGAGGTATAATGGAGCACGAGCTGCTGGTGGCCGACTGGTTGGCATGGTGATCGGTGGCCGAGAAAGAAAGGAAGAAGGTGATGGACTGCGGGTGTACGACGAAGAGGTGGCAACAGTGTCGGGCGGCTGCCGGTGGCTTCTGTAGAGGCATTCTAAGGTGGCGAGCAGCGGGGACGGAGTGGGTGATGCTTCCGGTGAGGCGAAGGGCTTGGGTGGAGTCCAATGGTGTTACTAGAGAAGATAGCCGGCTAGCGTTTTGCCCAACAAGGAAGGTGGCGGCACACGTTGGTGGCCGGTCAGCGGCACACGACGTTAGCAGGTTACTTAGTGGTGCATGGTGGTGTTTGGCTAGAGGTGCAAAAGGGAGGAGTTGAACATGACGGTAGGGACGAGTGGTGTGGTGGTACATGACGAGGAGACCGGAGTAGCACCGATTAGGATTTTCTTTCTGCATGGCGTGTATGCCTACACAGAACCTAGTCCGAGTACGTGTAAGCTCGTGGTACAAGGGGTGCATGATCACGTACGTGCATGCATGAAAATCGAGGTCCGGCATACGAGATCTAAACGGGTCAAGGACGACCCGGTTCGGGTAAACGCGTGAAACTAGGGTTTCACTGAGATGGTAACGAGTGGATTAGACCAAACTTCAGGGGAATTTTATATTCATGCGTGTTCGATGTATGTTATGAAAGTATTCTGATCATGTGATCATACGTTGACAGGTTCGGGATTCGAGCTTGATCGGACGAGTTGCAGAGCAAGGACTGAGGCTCAGCATAACCTGTGAGTTTCTAATCCTCTAATTCTTAAATGTTTTACTATTTGTGGGGCTATCGTACATGCGTACAAGTGATGTTTAATCTATTGAATGTGTCAAGAGTTTTGGGTTTTAACCCAAGGTGTTTATGGACTATAATATGTGTAAATGAGTGAGAAGGTATACGGGGTGTCTAAATGACCTTATGAGTGTAGAAGCCTGTTTTAGTAACTATAGATAAAATTCTATGTATCGGTGTATTCAGCTAGTACGTAGGAGAATGATCCTGCGTACTTAGCAAGTTCACCAGTTGGTCCTGCATACTTAACAAGTACGCATGGCTTTTTGCCATGCGTACTTAACAAGTGTGCAAGGTTTTTGCCTTGCGTACTTAACAAGTACGCACGACTAAATATCCTGCATACTTAGACAAGTTCGCAGGATGGGTTGTTCCTACTCCTATAAATAGAGGTGTTGGGAATATTTGTAGGTGAGGAACAAAATATGATATTTGAGAGAGGTCTGGCCGGGATGAGTTCTCCCGGTCCCTTGGACTGTGAGCGTAAATGAGAGATGTGTAATCCTTCGGTATGTAATCTGTAATGATAACGTTGTTATAGATTATATTTTTTCATTCTCTTGTTTATGTATGCTTTTGGTTTTCTCTGTCTTCTCCTTCGTTCCCACACAAATCACGAACATATCTGCATTTCAATGTTTCAGTCTTACGCTGTTCTCGACCGTGGCCCCTGGGACCTAAAATGAGCTACAGATAGAAGGTGATATTAATGGGTGTACTGTTAAGGGTTAGTCGGGGTAAGTTGGGATATAAGCTAAACGCTTATGAATACGTGTACGATACGTTATCCTAGTTTTATGTGTGAAGTGCAGGTGTAGTTAACGGGTTATGTAAATGAAGCGTGATATTATGTGCCTATATTTGTGTTGTGTGTCTTGTGTCGTTGTCCTTGTGGCACGACGAGCATTGTGTTTGCATCGCGGTCTTTATGTCACGGAAAACGGGATTTGTGAATGACTAAGTCCTTATGGAAGTCACCAATGATGACAATATTTAATAGGTTAATGATAAGCTCGGGGTGTGTTGAATGCCCTGACGAGGGTAACACTGACGAGGGTGCAGTGACGAGGTATGTGTTTGTGTGTATTTATATATGTGTTAAATTGTATACAAGTGTTGAGTTATATTTATTGTGCATGGGACATTATTAACGAGATGTGTAGATGACATTAATGAGCCGTGTAGAGTTAGATTGACCGTTGGGTCTGCTTTGTGATGTGGTGTTTATGGGTAAGTCGGTGTCTAAGGATTTAGCGTGTTGACTAGGTTTTTGAGTTAATGCGGATAATAGATTACAAGTAGCTAGTGCTGAAAGAGTTGATTGTGTTGGTGAGATTTATGAGATTTTAATTATGGGATGAGTCTTGGGTGGTGAACCGTTTCTGGGATATCTTAAGATAGCGGAAATATCTAATTGTTAATAAACGTTAAAAATATTTTTCTAAAGACCGGAGGGTTTTGAGTGGAGATAAATACTTAATGTGACAAGTTGGCTTTCGTTTAAACTAAACTATTGGAAATCACTCAGCGTAGCTGATTTTGTGTGTACGTTAGATTGTGTGCAGGTAAGCTTTGGGGTCGACGTATCTTGGCTTGAGAGCGGTGTACTCGGATTGGTGTGCAGGCATTCATGAGGTAAAATAAATGAAAATAATAATTAAAGTTTTTAGAAAGACTTCTGCTGTAGTGTGATTGATAACTTAAACATTTTTAAGAAAACAACCCGTTATGAGAACCAACTATAGGATGCTCGGGTCGGGGTCCTACAACAACTCATCCAAACAGGCTCGTTGTCAATCCAAGTTCATAAATTTTTACGTCCAAATCATTTGTTTGATTCCCATGAAGCCAGATATGGGCTTAGTTTATCTTTTAACATGTGAAAATCCCACATTTGAGATGAAAACCCTAGTTTTACCCCCCAAAAACCCATTTTAATCAAAAACCGAGATTTAGGTTGGATCCACACCTCAAAAGGCTACCGTTCCTTCTTTAAACTTGTTCTAAATCAATGGAGAAATGGATTGGAGTCGATCCTAGAACCAAAAACGAATTTCTTGGAGCCAAAAATGGTTATCTACCTCGATGTCATCAAGTGGCACATGTGCTAATTTGTCAGCTGTCACACCCCCGCCGACGACGGATTATACACGAGAGCGCGACGAAATGGTATCATTACACATGACCAAAATAAATTTCTATTAAATTAAGCGAATAATTGATTATATTGAATTTCAAAACAAGCAAGACAAACAAAACAAATAAGATAAACCAAACAAATAAGTCTTTATTGATAAATTTAAAACTAGCTAAGTCTACTAAGCCAATCCTTGAAATCCTAGCTTGAGCAAAATAGCAACTTAGTTTCCATTACCTGAAAAACATGCTAAAATATGTCAACTAAAAAGTTGGTGAGAGCATAGGTGTAAATAGATAGATAGTAAGAGATAACAAGTGCAAGTCATAAACAAATTTCACATTACAAGTAAACAAACTTTTATACATGAGTCACAACCAAGCCAAGTGATCGATAGCTCTCCCGTCCAACTCCTTGAAACAAGGATGTTAGACTAATAGTATGAATGTCTAGTATGAAGTTTCTAAACACCCAGCTCCTTCCAAGTTGAAAAGAATACGTCAACTTGAAGGATGCTCAGACTTGATTGGCATGCATCAACACGAGAACTGGATAGGCTAGTCAGGCCAATAGATCTATTTACTTACACCTGTGGCTTCCCCGAAGTTAATGGTTGTGTAGATTTTAGAAAATAAGATAGACTTTGTAGTATAAAGCGTCATAGAATAGCAACATGTATAAACCAGTTTAGTTTTACTAGTATTAGAAATGTTGTTATGACTTTGCAAAAGAATAGTTTTGACTCTAGAATTTGATTTCCATTTTGATATAGGAGCATGTTTTCCACCCCAAAGTACAAAAGTAAAATAATGGCTATGTACTCACCTTGCAAAGTTGATGGGTTGATCTTGCACTTGCAGTAACTTGGATTTAGAGATGCCTTAAGGATTACCCTAAGTAAGTTTGTTTATTAAGTTAGAATGGTTGAGGGGTTGATATTGTAATTAGTTGAACGTGGTTGTTGTATAATAGAAGTGGTTATCATTCCAGAGTAGTGCATCCAACAGAAAAGTTCCAAGGAAAGAGTTGGTTGGATCAGAACCTTGTCTTTCCTAGCCAGAACCTTTTGTTCGTCAGATAGCTACATATCGGTTTGAAGGTTACTCTATTTGTTTACAAAACCAAGTTAAGGGTGTGTTTGGTAAGGTGAGAGAAGATAAGGGTTAAAAGTGAAAATATGAGTTTAGTTGGGATTGAAATGAATAAGCTAAAAACTAGAGGGGTTCAATTTGAAAATTCGAATTAGAGGGTTTTGCTAGAAACATGATTCTAGATATTGAAGTGAAACTAGAAAGATCAAAATCAAGTTTTTATACAAAAATTTTGAGCAAGTTTGAAAGGTTTATAAAATTAATTAAATTCTGTGATTTTAACAAGTACGCTTGACTAAATATCCTGCGTACTTTGACAAGTTCGCAGGATATGGTTGTTCCTGCTTCTATAAATAGAGGTGTTAGGCTTATTTGTAGGTTAGGAACAAAATGTGAGATTTGAGAGAGGTCTGGCCGGGATGAGCTCTCCCAGCCTCTTAGACTGTGAGCATAAATGAGAGATGTGTACTCCTTCGGTATGTAATCTGTAATGACAAAGTTGTTATGGATTATGTTTATTGATTCTCTTGTTTATGTATGATTTTGGTTTTCTCTGTCATCTTCTTCGTTCCCACACAAATCTCGAACATATCTGCAATTCAATGTTTCAGTCTTACGCTGTGCTCGGCCGAGGCCCCCAGGACCTACAATGAGCTACAGATAGAAGGTGATATTAATGGGTGTAGTGTTAAGGTTTAGTCAGGGTGAGTTGGGATATAAACTAAATGCTTATGAATAAGTGTATGATACGTTATTCTAGTTTTATGTGTGAAGTGCAGGTGTAGTTAACGGGTTATGTAAATGAAGCGTGATATTATGTGCCTATATTTGTGTTGTGTGTCTTGTGTCGTTGTCCTTGTGGCACGACGAGCATTGCGTTTGAATCACGGTCTTTATGACATGGAAAACGGGATTTGTGAATGACTAAGTCCTTATGGAAGTCGCCAATGGTGACAATATTTAACAAGTTAATGATAAGCTCGGGGTGTGTTGAATGCCCTGACGAGGGTAACACTGACGAGGGTGCAGTGATGAGATATGTGTTTGTGTGTATTTATATAAGTGTTAAATTGTATACAAGTGTTGAGTTATATTTATTGTGCATGGGACATTATTAACGAGATGTGTAGATGACATTAATGAGCCGTGTAGAGTTAGATTGACCGTTGGGTCTGCTTTGTGATGTGGTGTTTATGGGTAAGTCGGTGTCTAAGGATTTAGCGTGTTGACTATGTTTTTGAGTTAATGCTGGTAATAGATTACAAGTAGCTAGTGCTGAAAGAGTTGATTGTGTTGGTGAGATTTATGAGATTTTAATTATGGGATGAGTCTTGGGTGGTGAACCGTTCGGGGATATCTTAAGATAACGGGGATATCTAATTGTTAATAAATGTCAAAACTATTTTTCTAAAGACCGGAGGGTCTTGAGTGGAGATAAATATTTAATGTGACAAGTTGGCTTTCGTTTAAACTAAATTATAAGAACTCACTCAGCGTAGCTGACTTTGTGTGTATGTTAGATTGTGTGCAGGTAAGCTTTGGGGTCGACGTATCGTGGCTTGGGAGCGGTGCTACTCGGATTGGTGTGGAGGCATTCATGATGTAAAATAAATGACAATAATAATTAACGTTTTTAGATAGACTTCTGTTGTAGTTTGATTGATAACTTATACATTTTTAAGAGAACAACCCTTTATGAGAACCAACTATAGGATGCCCGGGTCGGGGTCCTACATCAACTCATCCAAACAGGCTCGTTGTCAATCCAAGTTCATAACATTTTACGTCCAAATCATTTGTTTGATTCCCATGAAGCCAGATCTGGGCATAGTTCATCTTTTAACATGTAAAAATCCCACATTTGAGATGAAAACCCTAGTTTTACCCCTAAAAACCCATTTTAATCAAAAACCGAGATTTAGGTTGGATCCACAACTCAAAAGGCTACTGTTCCTTCTTTAAACTTGTTCTAAATCAATGGAGAAATGGATTGGAGTCGATCCTAGAACCAAAAACGAATTTCTTGAAGCCAAAAATGGTTATCTACCTCGATGTCATCAAGTGGCACATGTGCTGATTTGTCAGCTCTCACACCCCCGTCGACGACGGATTATACACGAGAGCGTGACGAAATAGAATCATTACACGTGACCAAAAGAAATTTCTATTAAATTAAGTGAATAATTGATTATATTGAATTTCAAAACAAGCAAGACAAACAAAACAAATAAGATAAACCAAACAAATAAGTCTTTTTTGATAAATTTAAAACTAGCTAAGTCCACTAAGCCAATCCTTGAAATCCTAGCTTGAGCAAAACAGCAACTTAGTTTCCATTACCTGAAAAACATGCAAAAATATGTCAACTAAAAAGTTGATGAGAGCATAGGTGTAAATAGATAGATAGTAAGAGATAACAAGTGCAAGTCATAAACAAATTTCACATTACAAGTAAACAAACTTTTATACATGAGTCACAACCAAGCCAAGTGATCGATAGCCCTCCCGTCCTGAAACAAGGATGTTAGACTAATAGTATGAATGTCTAGTATGAAGTTTCTAAACACCCAGCTCCTTCCAAGTTGAAAAGAATATGTCAACTTGAAGGATGCTCGGACTTGATTGGCATGCATCAACCCGAGAACTGGATGGGCTAGTCAGGCCAATAGATCTATTTACTTACTCCCGTTGCTTCCCCGAAATTAATGGTTGTGTAGATTTTAGAAAATAAGATAGACTTTGTAGTATAAAGCGTCATAGAATGGCAACATGTATAAACCAGTTTAGTTTTACTAGTATTAGAAATGTTGTTATGACTTTGCAAAAGAATAGTTTTGACTCTAGAATTTGATTTCCATTTTGATGTAGGAGCATGTTTTTCACCCCCAAAGTACAAAAGTAAAAGAATGGCTATGTACTCACCTAAAAAAGTTGATGGGTTGATCTTGCACTTGCAGTAACTTGGATTTAGAGATGCCTTAAGAATTACACTAAGTAAGTTTGTTTATTAAGTTAGAATAGTTGAGGGGTTGATATTGTAATTAGTTGAACATGGTTGTTGTATAATAGAAGTGGTTATCATTCCAGAGTATTACATCCAACAGAAAAGTTCCTAGGAAAGAGTTGGTTGGATCAGAACATTGTCTTTCCTAGCCAGAACCTTTTGTTCGTCAGATAGCTACATATCGGTTTGAAGGTTACTCTATTTGTATACAAAACCAAGTTAAGGGTGTGTTTGGTAAGGTGAGAGAAGATAAGGGTTAAAAGTGAAAATATGAGTTTAGTTGGGATTGAAATGAATAAGCTAAAGACTAGAGGGGTTCAATTTGAAAATTAGAATTAGAGGGTTTTACTAGAAACATGATTCTAGATATTGAAGTGAAACTAGAAAGATCAAAATCAAGTTTTTATACAAAAAGTTTGAGCAAGTTTGAAAGGTTTATAAAATTAATTAAATTATGTGACTTTAACAAGTACGCATGACTAAATATCCTGCGTACTTAGACAAGTTCCTAGGATGGGTTGTTTCTGGTCCTATAAATAGAGGTGTTGGGCTTATTTGTAGGTGAGGAACAAAATGTGAGATTTGAGAGCGGTCTGGCCGGGATGAGCTCTCCCAGCCCCTTAGACTGTGAGCGTAAATGAGAGATGTGTACTCCTTCGGTATGTAATCTGTAATGACAACGTTGTTATGGATTATGTTTGTTGATTCTCTTGTTTATGTATGCTTTTGGTTTTCTATGTCTTCTCCTTCGTTCCCACACAAATCACGAACATATCTGCATTTTAATGTTTCAGTCTTACTATGTGCTCGGCCGAGGCCCCCGGGACCTACAATGAGCTACAGATAGAAGGTGATATTAATGGGTGTAGTCTTAAGGTTTAGTCGGGGTGAGTTGGGATATAAGCTAAACGCTTATGAATACGTGTATGATACGTTATTATTAATTTATGTGTGAAGTGCAGGTGTAGTTAACGGGTTATGTAAATGAAACGTGATATTATGTGCCTATATTTGTGTTATGTGTCTTGTGTCATTGTCGTTGTGGCATGACGAGCATTGTGTTTGCATCGCGGTCTTTATGACACGGAAAACGGGATTTGTGAATGACTAAGTCCTTATGGAAGTCACCAATTGTGACAATATTTAACAGGTTAATGATAAGCTCGGGGTGTGTTGAATGCCCTGACGAGGGTAAC
This sequence comes from Smallanthus sonchifolius, assembly GCA_023525975.1. Lineage (NCBI taxonomy): Eukaryota > Viridiplantae > Streptophyta > Magnoliopsida > Asterales > Asteraceae > Smallanthus > Smallanthus sonchifolius. Next base: position 22,208,269 of record CM042033.1, read on the forward strand.
ACTGACGAGGGTGCAGTGACGAGGTATGTGTTTGTGTGTATTTATATATGTGTTAAATTGTATACAAGTGTTGAGTTATATTTATTGTGCATGGGACATTATTAACGAGATGTGTAGATGACATTAATGAGCCGTGTAGAGTTAGATTGACCGTTGGGTCTGCTTTGTGATGTGGTGTTTATGGGTAAGTCGGTTGACTAGGTTTTTGAGTTAATGCGGGTAATAGATTACAAGTAGCTAGTGCTGAAAGAGTTGATTGCATTGGTGAGATTTGTGAGATTTTAATTATGGGATGAGTCTTGGGTGGTGAACCGTTCGGGGATATCTTAAGATAACGGGGATATCTAATTGTTAATAAACGTCAAAATTATTTTTCTAAATACCGGAGGGTCTTGAATGAAGATAAATATTTAATGTGACAAGTTGGCTTTCGTTTAAACTAAATTATAAGAACTCACTCAGCGTAACTGACTTTGTGTGTACGTTAGATTGTGTGCAGGTAAGCTTTGGGGTCGACGTATCGTGGCTTGGGAGCGGTGCTACTCGGATTGGTGTGGAGGCATTCATGATGTAAAATAAATGACAATAATAATTAACGTTTTTAGATAGACTTCTGTTGTCGTTTGATTGATAACTTATACATTTTTAAGAGAACAACCCTTTATGAGAACCAACTATAGGATGCCCGGGTCGGGGTCCTACATCAACTCATCCAAACAGGCTCGTTGTTAATCCAAGTTCATAACATTTTACGTCCAAATCATTTGTTTGATTCCCATGAAGCCAGATCTGGGCATAGTTCATCTTTTAACATGTAAAAATCCCACATTTGAGATGAAAACCCTAGTTTTACCCCTAAAAACCCATTTTAATCAAAAACCGAGATTTAGGTTGGATCCACAACTCAAAAGGCTACTGTTCCTTCTTTAAACTTGTTCTAAATCAATGGAGAAATGGATTGGAGTCGATCCTAGAACCAAAAACGAATTTCTTGAAGCCAAAAATGGTTATCTACCTCGATGTCATCAAGTGGCACATGTGCTGATTTGTCAGCTCTCACACCCCCGTCGACGACGGATTATACACGAGAGCGCGACGAAATAGAATCATTACACGTGACCAAAAGAAATTTCTATTAAATTAAGTGAATAATTGATTATATTGAATTTCAAAACAAGCAAGACAAACAAAACAAATAAGATAAACCAAACAAATAAGTCTTTTTTGATAAATTTAAAACTAGCTAAGTCCACTAAGCCAATCCTTGAAATCCTAGCTTGAGCAAAACAGCAACTTAATTTCCATTACCTGAAAAACATGCAAAAATATGTCAACTAAAAAGTTGATGAGAGCATAGGTGTAAATAGATAGATAGTAAGAGATAACAAGTGCAAGTCATAAACAAATTTCACATTACAAGTAAACAAACTTTTATACATGAGTCACAACCAAGCCTAGTGATCGATAGCTCTCCCGTCCAACTCCTTGACACAAGGATGTTATACTAATAGTATGAATGTTTAGTATGAAGTAGAGGTGCACAAAAGAACCGGAACCGGAACCGATCCGATGGATTATCCGAACCCGGATCCGGCTAGAACCGGTTTTTTAGAACCGGTCTGGATATTTTGAGAACCGCCGGTTCCGGGACCGGTTCTGGGTTTTTTGACGGACCGGATAAAAATCGGATATTTTGGAACCGGTTTTTTTCGGACATTTTGGAACCGGTTCTAGCCGTTGGGGTTAAAAAAACGGCTATATAGCCGTTTTATGCCCGTTTTTTTTTGTTTTTTTTTTGTTTTTAAGGATTGAAATTTAGTATAAATAGGTATTGGGTGTATGGGTTAGTTCACCACAACATTCTAGCTCTCAAAACTCAAAAACGCTCTCAAAACGCAAAAAAAAACGCTCACTTTAAGCAAAAAAAAAACGCTCTCATGGCTTCCGCTTCCGCAAGCACTCAAAATTCGGTTGGTGGTTCTACTAGCGATGTTACGGTTGTGTCAATACTTCCTTGCTCCCGAAACCAAGAAATATGGGCTTATTTCGATTTATGCGAAATGTCGAACGGTTCACAAAAGGCTCGTTGCAAACGTTGTGGTAGACTTTTGGGTGCGGCGGGAAATAGCAGTTTGAGGAAACATATTGCTAGTCACGCAAGACACACTCAAGAAGGTGAAGATCAAACTCAAATTGGTAAGGATGGAGGAGTTTGGCAATACAATGTCGAGAGGGTTCGTGAGAGAATGACACATTTAGTCATTCAAGAAGGCTTGCCTTTTGATCATTTTGATAATCCGCGCTTGACGAGGATGATACAAGAGACGCTTCAACCGAGTTACACAAATGTAAGTCGTTCTACTTTGAGAAGAGATTGTTTAAAAATGTGGAAAAGAGCTAAAAAAGAATTAATTTTAGGTTTTGAAAATTTAAATACCGGCATTAACTTAACAACGGACGTTTGGTCCGCTCCACATGGTTTACCCGAATCGTACCTTTGCGTTACCGCACATTGGGTTCAACCGGAGTCGTGGCAAATGATGAAGCGTACGATTGCGTTTGATTATTTTGGATATCCACATACCGAAATATTTTATATTTTAGACTCGGTAATTCAAACTTATAAAATTCAACCAAAAATATTTTCAATATCTTTTGATAACGCTTCAAATAACACAAACGCGGTCGAAAAATTAAAAATAAAATATGAACCGCCTTGTAACGGTGTTTTTTTTCATAGTCGATGTGTTGCACACATCATTAACCTGGTTGTGCAAGACGGTCTAAACGTCCAAGAAATAAGAGACGTAAAAGAAAATTTTAAAGTGATGTTACGTGAAGTTTTTAGCACAAGCAAAAAAAGATATATAAACTATAGAAACTTGTGCCAACAAACGGATTCCATCTTTTTAGGTCCGAATTGGGACGTACCTACTAGATGGAACTCGACTTGGAAAATGTTTGAATAGGCCTTAAGGCAAAGAATTACTTTAAAACATTTCCATGATGAACTTGTACAAAAGAAACGTTGTTTACAAAAATTTGATAATATAAGTTGCGATATGATCGAGAAACTAACTAATTTGCTTGAGGTTTTAAAAATGCAACTACATGTTTATCGGGAGTTTATTATCCCACGTCTTCGCTAATACTTCAACAATTATACTTAATATGTAATAAATTAAAAGAGTTTGAATATCACGGCCCTATTTTTGAAAAAATGGTAAAACCTATGAAAGCTAAATTTAAAAAATATTTTTCAGAAATGCCGGCCGTTGTTACATGTTCGGCCGCCTTAAACCCAACGATTAATGTAACCGGTGTTGAAACATTAATTGGATCAATATCGGATGATTTAAATATGTTCGAGGAAGACCCAAATTTTGAATCAAATGCAATAAGGGATTTCAATTCGGCTTTTAATGATATGTTTGATTATTATTTACGCAAATATGGTGGAAGTGGTGATCCATCAAACATACGTGAATCAATGGGTTCGGGTTCAACTTCTAGTAGTTCAAGGAACCCGATGCTAAATTTATTTAACACTTTAAGAAACGAAAATACTAAACGAGCTCGTGGAACCACACCAAGTAGCGAGCTTGGGAGATATCAAGCAACCGACTTTATTTCTACTCTAAGATCCGAAGAGTTTGAAAACTTTGATATCTTGAGTCGGTGGCAAGGAAGGGAATCCCAATATCCCGTTCTAGCCGCAATGGCCCGTGACCTAGTAACCGTCCAAGCTTCCACGGTAGCTTCGGAATCCGCTTTTTCTCTTAGTGGCAGGGTTTTATCTATTCGAAGAACGAGGCTTACACCGGAATCTATGGAGATGTGTATTTGCTTGAAGGACCATTTGGATGCCGCCGAACGTGTACAACATGTTGCAAAACTAGAAGGCGAGCTTGACGTTGAACAAGAAATACATGAATTCGAAGTAGAACATGGGGCGACGACTCCACTTTCGGACGAAGAACAAGCTTACGATGAAGCCCAACGTATCTCAAGCGAAGAAGAATGAAAACCGATGTTACAAAGACTACGACGAAGAATATTGAAAACATAATAAATAATTAATGCTTTGTGATTCAATTATGTTTTTTGTATTTTTTTTGTACGAACTATTGTTAAATAACTTAAAAAAATCTACAAAATAAAAAAAACATGTATTTTATAGTGTATCTTTGTTAATTTTTTAAAAATTTTTTTTCCGGAACCGGTGGAACCGGTTTTTTTTATCCGGTCCGGTTCTAAATATCCGATCCGGTCCCAATAGGTTCCAAGTCTCCACACCCGGAACCGGATCCGATCCGGAACCGGTTCTAATGGATCCGGTTCTTGACCAACGTTGACGGAACCGGTCCGGATCCGAACCGGATCCGGTTCCCAAAAAAAAAACCGGTTTGTGCACCTCTAGTATGAAGTTTCTAAACACCCAGCTCCTTCCAAGTTGAAAAGAATACGTCAACTTGAAGGACGCTCGGACTTGATTGGCATGCATCAACCCCAGAACTGGATGGGCTAGTCAGGCCAATAGATCTATTTACTTACTCCCGTGGCTTCCCCGAATTTAATGGTTGTGTAGATTTTAGAAAATAAGAGAGACTTTGTAGTATAAAGCGTCATAGAATAGCAACATGTATAAACCAGTTTTGTTTTACTAGTATTAGAAATGTTGTTATGACTTTGCAAAAGAATAGTTTTGACTCTAGAATTTGATTTCCATTTTGATATAGGAGCATGTTTTCCACCCCAAAGTACAAAAGTAAAATAATGGCTATGTACTCACCTTGCAAAGTTGATGGGTTGATCTTGCACTTGCAGTAACTTGGATTTAGAGATGCCTTAAGGATTACCCTAAGTAAGTTTGTTTATTAAGTTAGAATAGTTGAGGGGTTGATATTGTAATTATTTGAACGTGGTTGTTGTATAATAGAAGTGGTTATCATTCAAGAGTAGTACATCCAACAGAAAAGTTCCTAGGAAAGAGTTGGTTGGATCAGAACCTTGTCTTTCCTAGCCAGAACCTTTTGTTCGTCAGATAGCTACATATCGGTTTGAAGGTTACTCTATTTGTATACAAAACCAAGTTAAGGGTGTGTTTGGTAAGGTTGGAGAAGAAAAAGGTTAAAAGTGAAAATATGAGTTTAGTTGGGATTGAAATGAATAAGCTAAAGACTAGAGGGGTTCAATTTGAAAATTGGAATTAGAGGGTTTTACTAGAAACATGATTCTAGATATTGAAGTGAAACTAGAAAGATCAAAATCAAGTTTTTATACAAAAGGTTTGAGCAAGTTTGAAATGTTTATAAAATTAATTAAATTCTGAGATATTAACATGTTAAACATGATCATATTAACTAATTATTGCTAAAAACCGTTGCTTTTATTAGGATTATGAAAATTATGAAAAGTTTGGTAAAGTTGAGTTTTTCTCAGATTCTGGCAGATTCGCGCACTGATTTTGTAGAACCAATTTGGAGGTCTAAATCTTGGAGTTAGAAGGAGTTCTTTAAATGGTTGGAAAGCTAATACTCTGAACTTGAGTTAAAAAAAAGAATCACTTAAAAAGGTTTCGTCTTGAGGGAGATATAGCTTCCCGAAGTTGACTCAGTGAATCTGACAAAATCTGAAAATTGTGATAATGTGATCTTTCGAAAGCTTTTTAGGTTAAACACTTAATTTGGGTTTTGATCTATCCAAGATCTATTATTACAACATATTTTGTTTATGGAATCATAGATCTAGAGTAGTTTAGAAGAAGAATTGAAAGAACTAAATAAGGAAAGTGAAGAACACAAGTACAAAGATGACTAGAACTTACCTAAAGCGGAAACCGAACTTGGATCTTCAAATGGGAGGCGGGGACGATTTCCAGCTGCTCTTGGAGGCTAATTTTCGAAATTAAGGACTGCAGAAAACCAATAGGAAGGGTCTCTATTTATATTGTTGAAATAGGAGGATTTTGTGGAGAAATCTAGTTAGGACAAGCATGGAACAAAGTTGTAGTTTATCTAGGATTCAAGATATTTGAAAAATTGGAGGGGATTAGGGGATTGGATTAGAATTAGTTAGTTTGAAATCAGTATCTGTTAAGGATTAGTTTTAATTAAATATAATAGTTTTATTAGTTTTAGATAGGTTACTAATATAAATAATATAAATATATTATTAAGATTGAAAAATAATAATTTTTGAATTTTTATAAATAATACACATTTTTTTTAAATGATTTAAATCTTTGAATTTTTTTTATAAAAAGGTTCATATAAACCTTTAGATTTACTTATATGTAAATCTAGTCCTTATAGTTTGATGGAATTACAAGAATGTTGAAACTTTTCAACGTTTGATTTTTTGTTTGAAAGGCATCCAAGTTACCAACAATCACAAGATCTAAGTATAGCATCACAACAGAATCATAGAATTCAAACAAGTAAAATAGCATAGAATTTTAGGAATGTTACAGTCTCCCCTAGTTAAGGTAATTTCGTCCCAGAATTCAACTAGTAGAGGCTGTGTTATCCTAAAATAGATGCAGACTCGTTATCTGTTATCTAGGCTAGTTCTTGGTCCAGCTTATGGTCCAACTTTCAATGCACCATTAGTGTTTATATATAAGGTGTACCGCAGCTAACCCACCACACCTCCGGTACCTCGAAAGCGTACCAGTCACCTACCAAAACTGATCACTAACTCGACTAATGTTGGGTGGCAATGATAGTAGGGTCGTTAACTGAGGCTAATTCTTGGCTCGGCTTCTAGTCCCACTTTGAATACACCATTAGTGTTTATATATAGGGTGTACCAGAACTAACCCACCACACCTCTGGCACCTCAAAAGCATACTAGTCACCTACCAAAACTACTCACTAACTCAGCTAGTGTTGGTGGCATAAATTGAGTTTAGAAATTTGTCAAGGGTAGGGGTACTTGCTACACATAATAATTTCAACACACACCAATCGACCTGTAAATTCACCATTACGTTGCGCACCGCAATGGTCAATTTACCTTACACAGGTGTGCTAGTCCTTCCGTTATGTATCCATAAGGTGATAATAGTTGTGGATGTCAATGAGTAGACATTGATATACAATAAAAAATGATAGATCATTGATGCGTTCGTTTTAAGTATATATTGTGTGTGTCAATAAGTATATATTTGTTTTGATGGTTTCACGAGATCAGGTTTTAAATTTATAAAATGATAAATACTGAAACTTAAAACACACAATGTAACCCCCAGGAATTTTCGGCCTTTATTTTTAACTATTCCTACACTTGTATTTTCATTATTCTATGATTTGTACTTCTCTATTTCAATAGAAACCATCATAATTATCCACCTCATTACTAGAACATATACATACATAAATAAATTGTGTACAATTTTTTTATTTCAAAAATAACAAAGATTTATATATGTGGTTATATAAATAAAGTTCAAAAATAAATATATGTTAGGTTATTATTAAGCCTATATATATATATATATATGTGTGTGTGTGTGTGTGTGTATATATATATATATATATATATATATATATATATAAACCTATAAAAAACTAAATTATATATTCTATAAATAAAATAGGGTTTATAAATGTATTTTATTAATTTCAAGGAAAATGTTTTTTAATAGGAATAAAAATTATTTCTACTTTATAAATTATATTTTTTATAAAATTATTTCTATTTTATGTACTAAAGTTTGTACATAAAATAATAAAAGCTTCAAAATCCAGGGACTAAACTGCAAATCTGGAAACATCCCCCCCCTTCCAGCCACGAGTTCGAGTCCCGCAGGTGACCAGTTTTCGAACCAATAATCATGAACTCGTCCCTTAGATATTTTCGTGAGAAAATCTCAACGGCTAAACGTTGTAGACATCCAATCGATTCATCCTTCGTGTTTAATCGAAATTTTATGAACTAATCAATGGCTAACTCGTAACCGAAAATCCATTTAAAAACCATTTACTCGATCGATCAATTCCTGTGCACTTGCGTATAAATAGACATCCACAAACCTTGGCGAAGCTCATAGCAAAATCACCATACCCTCAATTGCGTCGCATTTCACCTCTAGAACCCAAATCAAAGGCAAACAACCCGAACCTGTTTATCGAGTCGTTCTCCTTCTCTACTTGATCATTTCAGGTAATTCTATGACCTACGGTTTCGCTTTGGTACGAGGAACAAAAGCCCCATGAATCGGACTTCAATCGTTTGCTCGATAGGGTAAATTGACGAGCTAGGTTACGGGTTTCATTTGGGGAAAAAGATGAGTTAGGATTGTTCTTTTTAAATTAAACGCATCAGTATAAGACCAAGGAATAAGCCCTGGTCTGATGGTCTAAAGCGCGCGTGCATGTTGTGCGGGGCTCGACGCGGGTTCGAGTCCTGCTGGCCAGAATTTTGAGCCTAAACTTTGTTTTTGTCATTATAAATACATAAATAAAAGTTTTAAAATTCTGATTTAATTTTTATAAATCTAGTAAATATATTTAGAAACTTTTATAAAAATAGAAAATATTAAATAATGTTTTATTCATTTTTAATTTAATAAAAACACATTTCAAATATTTTGAAACCCTAAATAAACAATATAAATGGTTTATTTGAATAAATCTAAATATGGTGTTTTATTTATAGAATAACAATGTTTATAAAACAAATTTTAAATATTTATTTAAACATTATTAACTCATTTTTAAACATATAAATAATTATTTTTGGCAAAGAATAATTATTTAAAACATTTTAAATCTATAGAAATACTTAAATAATTATTTTAGATAAATAGTTATATAAAATTTAATTAATTTCATTTAACACTTATATTAATTTAATATCTCTTTATTTATCATTTTAGTAAAGGAGATTATTTAAATAGATTATATAATTATTTTATTTAAATGAAACAATTATTTAAACCTTTATTAATTCATAATTTATTTATTAAATATTTTAGAATAATTATTTAAATAAATTCAAACGTATTATTACTATAAACACTATATAATTAATTAGAAATCCTAATTAATTCTAATAAACTATTTTTATACCTGTGATAAAAATATATTTTCCTACAAATGTACAAATCCAATATCCAATCCCAAATCCTATGAAACCCTAAAATCTCAGAATTTCTTACTTTCATTTGGCATACTTTGAGTTTAGAATACAATTATCCGTGTAGGTTGATTGTGAGAAATCCTCACGAAGTCTATCAATCATTAACAATTCATACTACTTGTTAGCTTCATTACAAGTGAGTTTCATAGCCCCCTTTTACTTTAATTTTGTTTACAAATACTCGGGGTGAAACATGTCTACAAATACTTTACATACACAATTCAATTGCAATGTCCTTAAGGAAAGCCTTTGTGCTTCATGGCTTAAACTACTTGGTGATACATGTGTTCATGTTTAGTACAATCATTAACTTGTGTGGCAAGCCTAAGGTTGTACCTAACATGATCATTTATATGGGAATCCGATTCATTACTTAACACAAATCTTGGCGGATTTGTGTATACATTTTGGTACCTTACAACACACAATCAGGGGGCAGTGCATACATATTACATGGCTTGATTGTACACTTTGGAACCTTGTATGTTTTCACATTTATGCCTTAGACTTGATTTGAACATATTGAATTGTAAATCATATTCAACTTTTTTTGGTGTCAAAACCTATGTTACTCACCAACTACTTGTAGTTGACATTTACTTACATGTTTCAGGTGTACCCGTTTGAGTACCAGTCTTGATCAATTAGGGCCATGGACCTGGTATTAATAAATTCAAGCTTTATTTATGTAATGTTTCTTGAACTATATGTTTTCCATTTTCCTTGTAACGGATATTTAATATGATGAATAAATATTGTAACGCATTTAATAGTTGATCATGTACTTTTGAACAACCGCGTCGGCCGGGGTGTGAGAGATTTGTATCAGAGCCATGGTTATAGGGAATTAGGTTATTAGCTACACATGACCTAGACTATAACTTAGGAGTCCAAAACATGAGTTTAACTCGTGTCCTTTATTAGGAGCTCCACTCTATTCTTATTCTACACACATACTTACATCTACTCTTACATGAATCACATCCACTTACCTATACCTGTCTACATCTATCTATTTCTATCTACATGGTGCAAATACATGAACAACAATTTCAAGGGACTACATGAAACTACTTGAAACTACATGGAATCCTTGAAACATACTCTTAGACTTAAAAGTTTAATCCAAAAATGAAACTTTCGTCAAAAGTATGTAAGTTCTAAATAATGAATGAGAACTTGTGCAATCCGGAAGGGTGGATGCTTGTATTCTAGGAAATTCTGTCTAGGAAAGCATTTCGTATAAATCCAAATCAACCGATGGACCAATTATTCTTTCCTGGGAATTCTTGGGATGAGTATCCACTTATAGGCTAAAGCACGACTTCTCAGACATTAGATGAACTTAAAATACTTTTGATAAGTCAACGTATCAATTTGGCAATGTAAACTGAATGGGTGCCATCCAATATTTTATTAAATATCACATGATTGTATTACAAACTTTTATACATGATTCATATCATATGAATTTCCTGTTCATCCCTTCTTGTGTTTACTATTGTAGAATGCCTCCTCGCCCTGAACCTCACTGACAGGGTTGTCCAGCAAATGGCTGCAATTCTACCAACCAAGGTCAACCAACTGAACCAGAATGCAACCCCAATAAATCCCTCATGCACATTCAAACATTTCAACTCATGCAACCCCACCAAGTACTATGGGAATGAAGGAGCCACTGGGCTTCTCCAAAGGTTCAAAATTATCGAGGGTACTTTTATCAATGTTGACTGTCCCGAGGACCTAAAGGTTCACTTTGCTACTAGTGTCTTTCAGAAGAGGGCACTCACCTGGTGGAACGTGGAAAAGCGTAACCGTGGTTTGGAAGTTGCACTGGCTCTACCTTGGGCTGATGTTAAGACACTCATGACTGATGAGTTTTGTCCTCGTAACGAGATTAAGAAGCTAGAAGCAGAGTTCTGGGATCTCAAGTAGGAAAGTGGTGAAAGCCTTGCCTATACCACACGTTTTCATGAACTTAGCCTCCTCGTGCCTCACATGGTCACTCCTCTTTCAAGGTCCATTGAAAAATACATCAATGGTCTTCCTATGCAAATCCAAGATACCGTCCTGGGTAGCAATCCAGCCACACTTGAAGAAGCAATCCGTCTTGCCCCTATATTGACAGATAACCACGTTAAGGCAGGGACCTTGTCAAAGAAAGGTGCAAAGAAAACTTTTGAGAAGACTGCAACGGAACCTACCAAAGAAGTCAAGGCTGAGCCTTATTTCAATGGCAAGAAGCGGAAAGGCAGGAACTTTGATATTATTATTCCTGCTGCAGCTTTAGTCCAAGTAGCCCCTAATGCTTACAACCCCAACAAGAATCCGTACGCAGGAACTCTACCCTTGTGCAACACATGCAAGCTCCATCATACAAAAAACGTGCCATGTCGTCTATATACCACTTGTGGACGTTATGGGCATGTGGCTAACACCTGCCGTGTTCCACAAGTTAACCAAGCCCATCAACCTGTTGTACCTTCTCCTGCTGCTACCCAGGGTCGTGCTTGTTACGAGTGCGGTGACCCTAATCATTTCAGGAACCGTTGTCATAGGTTGGTCATTGTAAATCAAGCCAACGTGAACCAAGGAAACATGAATCAGGGAAACATGAATCGGGGGAACATGAACCAATGGAATATGAACAGGGGAATGCAAACCCCATAGCTCATAAACGTCCCTTCAACATTAATGTCAACGAGGCTCAAGCCAACAATGATGTGGTAAACGGTACGTATCCAATTAATCATCAATACGCTTCTATCCTATTTGATACTAGTTCCGATAAGAGTTTTATGTCCTTTGAATTTGAACCACAACTTGCTATGAGTCGAACTAAGTTAGACAAATCCTTCGATATAATAGTAGAGGATGGATATTCTGTTACTTGTGACACCATCATTAGAGATTGTACCCTAAACTTGAATGACCATGAATTCTCAATTAATCTTATTCCTAGGGCTCTCGGAGGTTTCGACATCATAGTAGGCATGGATTGGCTAACCAAGCATCATGTTGAAGTCGTTTGCTTTGACAAGTATATTCGTATCCCTCTCAACATTTTGAACGTCTATGGGGAGAAGCCGTTTAAAGGACTCAAGCTTATGTCCAGTACTATGGCGCAAAAGTACTTATGAAAGAAGTGCGTAGCTTTCTTGGCACATATTTTGGAGCAGAAAGACAAGGGCAAAAGCCTTCAAGACATTCTTGTGATCAAAGACTTTCCGAAAGTATTTTCCGAACACTTACCCGGCCTTCTTCCCGCACGTCAAGTTGAATTCCGTATTGACCTAGTACCAGGACCAAATCCTGTGGCTAAGTCACCCTATCATCATGCACCCTCAGAAATGCAAGAACTTTCAAGCCAACTTTGAGAACTTTTCGAGAAAAGATTCATTCGTCCCAGTGTTTCTCCTTAGGGAGCACCCGTTTTATTCGTCAAGAAGAAGGATGGTTCTTTTCGTATGTGTATCGACTTTCGGAAACTCAACAAGCTTACAAGGTACAGTCATTATGAGTTCATGATTATGCCATTTGGACTAACCAATGCACCTGTGGTATTCATGGATCTTATGAACCGCTTGTGTAAATCATACTTGGACAAATTCGTGATCGTCTTCATTGAAGATATTCTTATCTATTCAAAATCAAAAGTGGAACACCAAGAACACTTGCGATTGGTTTTGGATCTCTTGCAGAAGGAACAATTATAGGCCAAGTCCTCTAAGTGTGAATTTTGGCTAAAGGAAGTCCAATTCTTGGGTCATATAGTCAAGGAGAAGGGTATTCATGTGGATCCCGCAAAAATTGAAGCGGTGAAGAACTGGCAAGCTCCAAAAACCCATACGGGAGTTCGCTCGTTTCTTGGCTTAGCGGGCTATTATCGACGCTTCATATCAAACTTTTCGAAGATCGCGGTGCCACTCACAGCCTTAACAAATAAAGGCAAACCGTATGAGTGGGGACCAAAACAAGAAGAAGTGTTTCAAACTCTCAAGCAGAAATTGTGTGCAGCTCCTATCTTGGCTCTTCCTGACGGAAACGATGACTTTGTTGTCTACTGTGACGCTTCTAACTTAGGCATTGGTTGTGTTCTCATGCAACGAGGTAAAGTGAATGCTTATGCGTCTCAACAACTCAAAATCCATGAGAAGAATTATACGACACACGACCTTGAGTTGGGTACAGTCATATTTGCTCTCAAAATTTGGAGACACTACTAATATGGTACTAAGTGTGTGGTTTACACCGACCATAAGAGTCTTCAACACATCTTCAATCAAAAAGAACTCAACATGAGACAAAGGCGTTGGGTTGAACTTCTAAACGACTACGACTGCGATATTCGTTACCATACTGGTAAGGCGAATGTCGTAGTCGATGCCCTTAGTCGCAAAAAAATTATCAAGATCCATAGCCTCCGAATCCAAAATGACATTCAAACTCGCATCTTTGAGGCACAACATCTTTTAGTCACTAAAGGAAACATGTATAATGAGATGACATGTGGTGCTGAACTCCAGCTTGAAACCAAACCCAATGGTTGACTTTATCTCCTGAATCATATCTGGATTCCAGACCGTGACAATCTTCGTACTTTTCTCATGAACGAGGCTCACAAGACTCGTTATTCTATACATCCTGGTGTGGATAAAATGTATAAGGACCTTCTTACTCAGTATTGGTGGCCTAGTATGAAAAAGGACATTGCTCTATATGTGTCCAAGTGCCTTACTTGTTTGAAAGTTACGGCCGAGCACCAGCTTCCGTCCGGTTTACTTGAACAACCCGAGATTCCCGTGTGGAAATGGGAGTGTATTGCTATGGATTTTAAAACCAAGCTCCTGCATACATCTCATGGTCACGATAGTACTTGGGTGATCATTGATCGTTTGACTAAATCTGCTCACTTTCTACCCATTCGTGAAGACTATCGAGTCGAGAAATTGGCTGAAATTATATTCATGAAGTAGTTAGTCGTCATGGTGTATCTCTCAATATTATTTCTGATCGTGATGGACGATTCACTTCTCGTTTCTGGTAATCTTTGCAATCAGCTTTGGGTACTCAACTGAATCTTAGTACGGCTTACCATCCATAAACTGATGGTCAATCCGAAAGAACGATTCAAACCCTCGAGGATATGCTTAGAGCTTGTGTCATTGACTGTAAAGGAAATTGGGATTTACATCTACCTTTAGTCGAGTTTTCGAATAACAACAGCTATCATACGAGCATTGACATGGCTCCTTTCGACGCACTTTATGGTCGGAAGTGTCGTTCTCCTATATGTTGGTCTGAGATTGGTGAAGCACAAATCACTGGTCCTGAACTTATTCAGGAGACTTTCGAAAAAATCATGTTAATCCATAACAACCTTCAAGTAGCAAGGAGTCGGCAAAAGAGCTATGCCGACAAACGTCGAGAACCCTTGGAATTTCAAGTCGGCGATCTGGTTTTTCTCAAGGTATCCCCTTAGAAGGGCGTGGTTCCTTTTGGAAAGAAGGGAAAACTCGCACCAAGGTTTGTAGGTCCTTTTAAAGTCCTTGAACGGATTGGGAAGGTAGCCTACAAATTGGATTTACCTGAAGGACTCAACAACATACATCCAACATTTCATGTCTCAAACCTGAATAAATGCTTGACCGAAGAAAACTTTCACATACCGCTTGACGAAGTTCACATTGATGAGACAATGCACTTCGTGGAGAAACCCATGTAGATTATGGATCGGGAAGTTAAACAACTCAAACGAAGTCGTATCCCAATCGTTAAGGTTCGGTGGGAATCCAAACGTGGCCCATAATTCACTTGGGAACGTGAGGATCAAATGAAAGCTAAATACCCACATCGTTTTCCCGGACCCTCCTCCTAATCAATTTCGGGACGAAATTTCCTAAAGTAGGGGAGACTGTAACCCCCAGGAATTTTCGGCCTTTATTTTTAACTATTCCGACACTTGTATTTTCATTATTCTATGATTTGTACTTCTCTATTTCAATGGAAGCCATCATAATTATCCACCTCATTACTGGAACATATACATACATAAATACATTGCGTACATTTTTTTCATTTAAAAAATAACAAAGATTTATATAGGTGGTTATATAAATAAAGTTTATAAATAAATATATGTTAGGTTATTATGAAGCCTATATATATATATATATATATATATATATATATATATATATATATATGTATGTGTGTGTGTGTGTGTATAAACCTATAAAAACTAAATTAGAAATTCTATAAATAAAATAGGGTTTATAACTGTATTTTATTAATTTCAAAGAAAATGATTTTCAATAGGAATAAAAATTATTTCTATTTTACAAACTATATTTTTTATACAAATAACATTAATTATAATATATAGATATATTAGATTTTATAAAAACTTATAAAATTTAATGGTTTTATATTTTTATAAAGTTCAGGGTTCATTTAATAATTTCTGAAACTTTAATTAAACTAAAAACTAAAGTTTGTACATAAAATAATAAAAGCTTCAAACTCAAGGGACTAAACTGCAAATCCGGAAACCTCTCCCCCTCATTTCCAGTCACGGGTTCAAGTCCCGCAGGTGACCGTTTTTCGAACCAATAATCACGAACTCGACCATGAGATATTTTCGTGCGGAAATCTCAACGGCTAAACGTTGTAGGCATCCAATCGATTCATCCTTCGTGTTTAATCGAATTTTTATGAACTAATCAATGGCTAACTTGTAACCGAAACTCCATTTAAAAACCATTTACTCGATCGATCAATTCCTATGTAATTGCGTATAAATAGACATCCACAAACCTTGGCAAAGCTCATAGGAAACTCACCATACCCTCAATCGCGTCGCATTTCACCTCTGGAACCCAAATCAAATTCAAAGAACCTGAACCTGTTCATTGAGTCGTTCTCCTTCTCTACTTGATCATTTCATGTAATTCTAGTACCCATGGTTTCACTTTGGTACGAGGAACAAAAGCCCCATGAATCGGGTTTCAATCGTTTGCTCGATCGGGTCAATTGATGAACTAGGGTTACGGGTTTCATTTGGGAAGATGAGTTGGGATTATTATTTTTAAATTAAACGCATCAGTATAAGACCAAGGCATAAGCACCAGTCTGATGGTCTAAAGCGCGTGTGTATGTTGGCAAGGGCTCGACACGGGTTCGAGTCCCGGTGGCCGGATTTTTAACACTATATAATTATTTTAGAATAATTATTTAAATTAATTCAAACGTATTATTACTATAAACACTATATAATTAATTAGAAATCCTAATTAATTCTAATAAACTATTTTTATACTTGTGATAAACATATATTTTCCTACAAATGTACAAATCTCATATCCAATCCCAAATCTTATGAAACCCTAAAATCTCAGAATTTCTTACTTTCATTAGGCATATTTTGACTTTAGAATACAATTATCCGTGTAGGTTGATTGTGAGGAATCCTCACGAAGCTTATCCATCATTAACAATTTATACTACTTGTTAGCTTCATTACAAGTGAGTTTCATAGCCCCCTTTTACTTTACTTTTGTTTACAAATACTCGTGGTGAAACATATCTACAAATACTTTAAATACACAATTCAATTGAAATGTCCTTATGCAAAGCTTTTGTGCTTCATGGCCTAAACTACTTGGTGATACATGTTTTCATGTTAAGTACAATCATTAGAATGTGTGGCAAGCCTAAGGTAGCACCTAACATTATTATTTAAATGGGAATCTGATTCATTACTTAACACAAATCTTGGCGGATTTGTGTATACATTTTGGAACCTTACAACACGTAATCAGGGGATGGTGCATATATATTACATGGCTTGATTATACACTTTGGAACCTTGTATGTTTTCACATTAATGCCTTTGACTTGATTTGAACATACTGAATTGTAAATCATATTCAACTTTGTTTGGTGTCAATACCTATGTTACTCACCAACTACCTGTAGTTGACATTTACTTACATATTTCAGGTGCACCCGCTTGAGTACCAGTCTTGATCAATTAGGGCCATGGACCTAGTATTAATAAATCCATGCTTTATTTATGTTATGTTTCTTGAACTATATGTTTTCCATTTTCCTTGTAACAGATATTTAATTTGATGTATAAATATTGTAACGTAGTTGATCATGTGTTGTTGAACAATCGCGTCAGCCCTGGCGTATAATCCGTCGTCGGCCGGGTTGTGACACACAATAGACAAGTGTACCTATAGCAGCGTAATATAATTTAGGTAAAAAACAAGTATCGAACCAATAATACTCAACGTGTGTTGTCCTTTAGCCGGTTTAATTAGTGAGTGGGTTTTGGGTGCTTGTGAAGCGGAAATGTAAATGACAAAAAAGTAAATGACGGTAAAGTAAATAACAGAGAATATAAAATGTGCGTGAAGTGTGTAACATGAATGTAAATAACAGGAAAGTAAATAGCTCGAGAATAATCAGATCACAACGAGTATTGTTTTGGGGCTTTAAATCCGCTTGGTATAAGATAATGTTATGTTAACTAATCAGATGGTATGACTAAGGGTGTTCAAAAGTATCCGTATCCGAAACCGAACCCGAAATATCCGAAATTCCGAATTTGAATTATCCGAAAATTCGGATATCCGAAATTCGAATATCCGAATTTTCGGATTCGGATATTCGGATAGCATTTTTTAAAAATTTCGGATATTCGGATATCCGAATATCTGAAAATATATATATATATTTTTTAAGATATCTTTCCTAGAAAGTGTTATTTATACAATATATATATATAATATGGTTTTTATGTTATGTGTTTAGCTCTTATTTTTTAAAAATATAAAACGTATTCGTGTCGTAATTTCGAAAATTATATTGTTTTGTTCAAATTTATATATTGTTTCCTAGAAAGTGTTATAAATACAATATATATGAAGTATATAGCTTTTATGTTAAGTGTTTAGCCTTCTTATTTTTTTAAAAAACTAAAATGTATTCGCGTCGTAATTTTGTAAATTAATCAAAAATTGGGTATTTAATTATTTCATAAATATGACGTTTATTTAGTATATTTTATATATTTAGATTTTAATTTAAAAAATATATTTAAGTTAAAAAAAAAACCGGATATCTTTTTCACTATCCAAATCCGAAATTTCGGATATCCGAATTTCGGATATCTGAAATTTCGGATTCCGATACGGATAGTGAAATCCACTATCCGAAGTTTTTGGATATCCGAATTTTCGGATATCCAAATTTTTGGATATCCGACTTTGAACACCCCTAGGTATGACTAATACAAATGTGTGAACGGTATACCGCTAGAGTCTCATTCTCACAACATTTGGTTCATGAATTATGTTCATTAATAATAAAATTGTAAGACTCCTAGTAAGGAACATCATTACCCTCAACTCTTCAAAAGATCCGTACATTTGTTAGCTTAACATCTATTTCGGAGTTGGTTTAAGACATCAAACTTAAATACCTTTATCTTTATTAAAAGAGTGATTAGACTTTGTTCAAGGGATGCGATGCAACAATGGGACCATGTATAAAGACTTACCATTCCCAAAGTGAGTTCACTAACTGTTGGTTTCATAACAAGGTCGTATAAAGACGTACGGTCTTATCAATATTAACCAAGCTTTGGCTTATCAAAATCCGCCTCTATAAAGACGTACAAGTTTCAAGAGAAGTTTGATTAAAAAGGTTTTACGGTCTTACACTTTAAAATCAACAACACTCACAAGTTTAAAAACTAATTTAGATAATAATAAAAAGTCCATCATGAAGATGGTTTTAAGAGCGAATAATTAAAGAACATAAACATACTATTAGACTAATAAGTTAAACATTAACATATACCAAACTTCATCTCCACCCAAGCAAAACAAAGGGTTTAGCCACGAATGGACATACGAAAAACATAATGTTGAGTTTCGTATGCTCCCCTATTACGAACAAAGCAAAAGCCCTTCTACTCTCTACTACCTACTCTAAACTACAGCTACAGACTTTAGGAGTGTGATTTTGCTCAGGATTTTTGTGTGTGGAATGTGTTGGGTTTTTCAGCGTTGATCAGTTAAATTAGTTATAAAAACAATTGATAAATAATAATAGATTAATACTAATTATTTAGTAATTATTAAAACGCAGCGGAACGGAACCGATTCAACACAAAATAGAACCCGACAGGTGCTGAATTACAAAACATATGAACACGAATATAATTAAATCTAACTACCAATGAGATAGATATACCTCGGTTAATGATTAACCCGTTGAGACACCTAGGTACAATGAACCGATACTAGATCACAAACCGACAACGAGAGAGACAGGAAGCGCCGGGGGCTGGCCGAAAACGGGACAGCAGCGGGGCAGGGTCTGGTTTGATGGTTGCCGGAAATCAAAAAGGATGATTTCGTTTTTTAGTGCTTGGCGGCTGAAGAAAAGAACAATTTTTTTCTTCTTCTTCTCGTTTTCATTCTCAAAGAATTATCTATATATATGATTTTTAGATTAAAAAACCATTAATCATATTATAACCCTTTTAAATCACTACCGGGCCAAAACCCAATAGTTAATGACAAGCCCGAAACCATTTAATTTGTTTTAATAAAAGATTAAAAAAAATAAATATAAATTATTATTTATAATCCTGTATAAATAATAAATCCCGTGTAACAAATATATATAAAATATATCGTCTCGCTAACAGATTGTAATTACCACTTAAGTGGGTTAAGTGGATTAAGTGGATTTAATGTTCGTTGCCCTCGGTGGAACTCTTATTGGTCATAATTCCGTTAGTAGCGTTAAATAATCGGGACCGGACACATATATACTTCCAACAGTCTCCCACTTGGATGGTCTTTGATTAAGTTCCTTAACGCAGACAGTCAGAGGTGCTCTAGCTGCACATGGTTGCCCCTAACAAGGTATGACACTTTAAAATCATTAACCAAAATATCTTACTATTAGTAATCTTTTACTATCGCAAGACAATAGACTTAAGGTAATTATTGTCATTTATCCTTTTTGTAAAAGAAATCAATGGAACCAATGAGACATGGATTAGATTCATTCTCATACAACGTTCAATCATTATTGTTCTCGTTCAAGATTCATAGTTGTCCAATCAAACACACAGTCAGTTTGGGTAAGGCCTTACATTTCACCAGTTTGAATCACGAGGGTGGCACGATGTCTAACTGTTACATGTCATGTAAGAGTATAGAATCCCTTATTGACTACATATAGCTGCCACTGAACTTCAGATCTGTTCCTAACCAATGCCTTTGTGACTGGAAGTTACGCGACAACGGATGACAGTGATTAAAGAACAGTCCTTAGTAAACGAAAGTTCTAGTATGCATCTCAGTTCAGAGGATAGTAGATGAGTATACCATTATAAAAAACATCTTATGATTAAAATCCATGAATATGATTTGAAGCGAGTTACATCCAACGTCATCCAAGATGAGGTTTGTGAAATTGGAAGTCAACTACTTGATTCCATGTTCAGAATAGTCTTCATTCACAGACGTTCCCACGATTCTGATCGACTACGGATAATTAAGAATACAAGATTCATGGATTAAACGTATTAAAATCAAGAGTAAAGTGCCATTTTCGTCCCTGTGGTTTGGTCATTTTAGCCATTTTCATCCAAAAAGTTTTTTTTTAGCTTTTTCGTCCTTGACCTTTCAAAATCTATCCATTTTCATCCAATTGACTAACCCCGTTAAATTATTACCGTTAAACCAGGGGCATTTTCGTCTTTTCAAAACTCTTTTTTTATTCTCATTTATTATTTCCTTTTTCCCCTCCCCATTGCAGTCTGTGGATAAGAATTTCGGCTACAGTAAGAATTCTATAACGACATATATTCACCCAAACACTCCAAAAACCAACACCTATTTAGGGTTTTGAAAAGGAATGGGGAGGGGAAAAAGGAAATAATAAAAGAGAATAAAATTTTTTTTTTGAAAAGACGAAAATGTCCCCGGTTTAACGGTAATAATTTAACGGGGTTAGTCAATTGGATGAAAATGGATAGATTTTGAAAGGTCAGGGATGAAAAAGGCTAAAAAAAACCTTTTGGATGAAAATGGCTAAAATGACCAAACCACAGGGACGAAAATGGCACTTTACTCTAAAATCAAACACGGTTATAAGAGTCAAAGTTGCATTTAACTAGTAAATCAAATTGAATTCAAAAGATACAATTGTTTAATGTTTGTACATCTAAATACTAAATCAAAACATATCGCTAGCAAATCTAAGACCGATAGCATTTTTGTGCTGATCATGCTTATCCTGAGTCATCGGCTTAGTGAACGGGTCCGCTAGGTTTTGATCTGTGTCTACTTTGCTTATCACGATGTCACAACGTTCCACAATTTCCCGTATTTAGTGGAACTTTCTGAGAATGTGCTTGGCTTTGTGAGGAGATCTGGGTTCTTTGTCTTGAGCAATAGCACCTGTGTTATCACAAAATATCTCGATTGGTTTTCGAATACTTGGAACCACATCGAGGTCGGTTATGAATTTCTTCATCCAAGTAGCTTCCTTTGCAGCATCTGATGCAGCTATATACTCAGATTCGATGGTTGAATCCGCCACCACACTCTGCTTGGAGCTCTTCTAGGAGATAGCCCCTCCGCTTAGAGTCAATACGAATCCTGATTGTGAGCGAGAGTCATCTCGGTCAGTTTGGAAGCTGGCGTCAATGTAACATCTTACAGTGAGCTCTTCTTCCACTCCTCTAATTATTAAGAACATGTCTTTAGTCCTTCTCAAGTACTTCAGGATGTTCTTGACTGTAGTCCAATGTGCAATACCAGGACTTTGCTGAAAGCGACTGGTCATGCTTAAAGCATACGAGACGTTAGGCCTGGTACATAACATAGCATACATGATAGAACCAATCTCCGAAGCATATGGAGTTCCTTCCATACGCTTAGGTTCAATGTCCGTTGAAGGAGATTGCGATTTGTTCAACATGGTGCCTTTAGTCATAGGAACACCTCCTTTCTTGGTGCTTTCCATATGAAAGCGTGCCATGAATTTGTCTATGTATATGCCTTGACTTAGCCCTAGAAGCCGCTTAGATCTATCCCTGTAGATCTTGATCTTTCAAGATCGTTCATTGCAAAAACAAGTTCCCAACCGGTGTTTAACTTCGTTAAGCATAATGATGTTGTATCCAATGATAAGTATATCATCCCCATACAAGATGAGGAATGATATTGTGCTCCCACTAGCCTTTCTATAAATACAATCACAACTTCATTTTTTACAAAACCAAACTCTTTGATCTTTTGGTCAAAAAGAAGATTCCAGCTTTGAGATGCTTGTTTGAGTCCATAAATGGACTTACTCAGTTTAAACACCCTTTTAGGATATTTTGGATCAACAAAACCATCAGGCTATACCATATAGACATCTTAAGAGAGATGTCCATTAAGGAAAGCGGTTTTGACATCCATTTGCCATATCTCGTAGTCATAGTACGCGGCTATGGCAAGCAATATCCTGATCGATTTGATCATAACAACGGGCGGGAAGGTTTCATCATAGTCAATACCTTGAGTTTGAGTGAAACCCTTTGCAACTAGCCATGCTTTATAGGTGTGTACATTTCCATGCATGTCGGATTTTCTCTTGAAAATCCATTATCTCCCTACTGCCCGTGATTCGGGGGGTAGCTCAACCAAGTCCCAGACTTGATTGTCACGCATAGATTGCATCTCGGCGTTCATGGCTTCCAGCCATTTTGCAGATTCTAGATCTGAAATAGCATATTTGTAGTTAGTAGGTTCGTCATTAGACTCGGCTACTAATAGGACTTCGGTACCCTCAAGATGCCATAGGTATCTGTTAGGTTCTTTGCGAGTTCTTACACTTCTGTGAACGCTTGTGTTTATGTCTGATTCATCAGCAACAACTTCTTGTTGTTTAGACGCTCCGACTTCATCAACGGTTTTCTATGGTTCTCGAATTTCTTCAAGATCCACTATATTATCTCCAGTTCCTCGTTCAAGAATTTCTTTCTAGAGGAAATATCACTTCCTTGTGATGGAATTAACATTTGCATCAGGATGGTAAAAATAATATCCTCTTCTGTTATAGTATTCGATGAAAACAACCTTTTCGCCATCGAGCTTGTCATCAGAATCGCTGGTGACATATGCATCACATCCCCATACTCTAAGGTAAGACATATTTGGTTTGCCATATCTCATATGGAGTCTTGTTTACCTTCTTAGTCGGTTCCAAATTAACAATGAGGGTGACGGTCATAAGAGCATAACTCCAGAAGGAGTGAGGCAAGTTTGTTCTACACATCATCGATCGAACCATATTAAGTAGGGTCCAATTTCTCCTCTCGCTCATGCCATTAAGTTGGGGTGTGCTAGGTGGAGTGGGCAGTGAAACTATTCCACGCTCCTTGAGATGATTAATTAACTATGTGCTGAGATACTTACCACCTCGATCTGATCGAAGTGACTTTATCTTTTTACCGAGTTGGTTTTCCACTTTGTTATGAAACTCTTTGAACTTTTCAAAATTTTCATGCTTGTGTTTCATAAGATAGACATAAGCATATCGATTATAATCGTCGATGAATGAAGCGAAGTATATTTCAAGATTTCTAGACATAGTTCTGAAAGGGCCACATACATCAGTGTGTATGAGTCCTAGCAGATCCTTGGCTCGTTCACCGATGCCGGTGAAGGATCCTTTAGGGAGTTTGCTAGCTAAGCAAGACTTGCAGTCTTCAAAGGAGTCCTATCCGGTGGATTCAAGGATCCCTTCGGATTGGAGCCTTTTCATGTGGGCCTTGCTTATGTGACCAAGTCTACAATGCCATAGAAATGTATCATTAATGCTAGATTTGATACGTTTAGAAAGATTGTATATGTTATTATTTGTTTGAACATCAACCTCATAAATACCATTTCGAGGTTTAGCCTCAAAATAGAAAATATCATTTAAGTAAGCAGAAATAGAAATTCCATTGAAAACGTACTTAAAACCTTATTCAAACAATAAGGAAACTGAAATAATGTTTCTGGTTAAACTGGGTGCAAAAAAACAGTTATTTAAGATATCTACAAGGCCATAAGGACATGAAAGGTGAAATGCTCCAGCTGCAAGAACTGGTACTCTCTTCCCATCACCAACGTTGAGTTCCATGTCGCCTTGTTTCAGCTTCATCCACTTTTCAGGCTCCTGCAATACATTAACGATGTGATAAGCACATCCAGTATCAAATACCCATGTGTCGCTAGAGACAGTAAAAAGTTCAACAACATAAATAGAAATACCTAAAGAGTTGCCTTCACCATTGGCTCTCTTCAGTCTCAGTTGGCTAGATATTCAAGGCAGTTACGCTTCCAGTGCCCCATCTTGTTGCATTCAAAGCACTGACGCTCCTCGGGAGGGAGTGGTTTGGGTTTTGCAACTTGCTTGTTATTGTTGGTGGCAAGCTTGGCAGCAACATTAACTTTCTTCTTGCCTTTGCTGTTATTAACCCTTCTCTTGGGTTTGGGCTTGGTAACACCACTAGATCTGACCATTAACACTTGATTAGTGTTGCTTTGAACATTCATCTCAGCTGTTTTTAACATACCATGAATCTTAGGAACAGTCTTGACCCATCCGTTAATATTGAAATTCATTACGAACTGGTCATTGGAGCTAGGGAGAGAGTTCAAAATGAAGTCTGCTGCCATTTCGTCCTGCATGAGATAGCCAAGTTTGTTCATTTAGTTAATGTAGCTTTTCATCTTAACCACATGAGCGCGGACGGAGGTTTTGGGTTCGGTGGTCAGTTTTACTTTTTATCAAAAACTAGTTTTGACGGAGAAATTAATTAATTTAGTTAATTAATAAATACGCAGCGGAAAATAAAATCATAACCTATTTAACAGCACTGACAAACCGAACAGGATCTGGTTATGAACACGCAAACAGAAAAAAAAAATTAATCTACTGATAAGATTAATTATACCTTAGTGTTTAATGATTAACCGGTTGAGACACCTAGGTACAACGAATCGATGCTGGATCACGAACCGAAACGCGAGAGAAACGGGAAGCCCTAGGAATAGCCGATTCTCGTAAGGCAGCGGCGGTGGCTGATTGCTGCAGGCCAGAAAACGCGACGACGGGAGAGGGTGGGGTTGGCCGGAACTTGCAAGGCAGGAACAATTCGATTTTTTATGCTAGCTTCTTCGAAATCGCCCAAAAGGAATAAAAACAATTTCTTTCGTTTTCTTCTTGTTTTTTGGCGGCTGTGTTCCTAAGAAGCAATCAACATATATTAGATTTATAATTATATATAATAATTATAAACCCTACTAATTGTTTCCAGGCCCAAAGTCTAATACGAGATGTAAAGCCCGAACCCCTTTTAATGTTTTAATGAAAGATTAAAATAATATAAAATTATTATTTATAAACTAGTATAAATAATAATTCCCGTCTAACAAATATATATAAATATATATCGTCTCGCTAACAGTTCGTAATTACCAGTTAAGCGGGTTAAGTGGATTTAATGTTCGTTGCCCTAGGTGTAACTCTTATGGGTCATAGCTAGGTCAGCCGCGTTGTCCATCGGGTCTGTCCATAAAATCCAACAATCTCCCACTTGGACGATCCACGATAAATCAACGCAAACAGTCAGCGGTGCTCTAGCTGCACATGGTTGTCCCTAACAAGGTATGACACTTTAAAGTCATTAACCAAATACATCGGTGTTAGTAACAGCTAACTAAAGTAAGACAATAGACTTATGGCAATAGTTGTCATTCATCCTTTCCGTATAAAAGATCAATTGAATCAATGAGACATGGATGTAGTTAATTCTCATATGGAGTTCAATTATTATTGTTCTCGATCAAGAATCAAAGTGGTCCAATCAAACACAAAGTAAGTTTGGGTATGGCCTTACACTTCACCAGTTTGAATCAACGAGGGCGCCACGATGCTTATCTGTTACATATAATGTAAGAGTACAGAATCCCTTATTGACTACATACAACTCCCACTGAACTTCAGAACTATTCCTAATCAAAGCCTTTATGACTGGCAGTTACGCGACAGCGTTTGACAGTGATTAAAGAATGGTTCTTGGTAAACGGAAGTTCTAGTACGTATCTCAGGTCAGAGGATACTAATGAGTATACCAATAGCAAAACATCTTATGACAAAGATCCATGAAGATGATTTGATGCGAGTTACATCCAACGTCATTCAAAATGAGGCCTGTGAAGTTCGGAGTCAACTCCTTGAGCCGAAGTTCAGAAAAGTCTTAATTTAGAGACGTTCACACGAGTCTGACCGACTACGGATAATTAAGAATACAAGATTCATGGTTTAAACGTATTAAAATCGGACACAGTTATAAGAATTCAGAATTGCATTTAAATCAGTAAACCAAAAAGAATTCAAAAGTACAACTGTTTAGTTGTTCACACATTCAAAATACTAAATCAAAACATATCACTAGCAAATCTAAGACCAATAGCATCTCTGTGAAGATCATGCTTGTCCTGAGTCATGGGCTTAGTAAACGGGTCTGCTAGGTTTTTGATCTGTGTCTACAATTTCCCGTATATTGTGGAAGCCTGCGTCAATGTAACATCTTACAGTGAGCTCTTCTTCCACTCCTCCAAATATTAAGAACATGCCTTTAGTCCTTCTCAAGTACTTCAAGATGCTCTTGACTGCAGTCCAATGGGCAATGCCAGTACTTTGCTGAAAACGACTGGTCATGCTTAAAGCATACGAGACGTCAGGCCTGGTACATAACATAGCATACATGATAGAACCAATTGCCGAAGCATATGGAATTGCTTCCATACGCTTGGTTTCAATGTCCGTTGAAGGAGATTGTGATTTGTTCAGCACGGTTCCTTTAGTCATAGGAACACCTCCTTTTTTGGAGTTTTCCATATGAAATTGTGCCATGACTTTGTCTATGTATGTGCCTTGACTTAGCCCTAGAAGCCGCTTAGATCTATCCTTGTAGATCTTGATTCCTAAAATGTAAGCAGCTTCTCCAAGATCCTTCATTGCAAAACAAGATCCTAACCATTGTTTGACTTTGTCAAGCACATGGATGTTGTTTCCAATGATCAGTATATCATCCACATACAATATGATAAATGATATAGTGCTCCCACTAGCCTTTCAGTAAACACAAGGCTCATCTTCATTCTTGACAAAACCAAATTCTTTGATTTTCTTATCAAAATGAAGATTCCAGCTTCGAGATGCCTGTTTAAGTCCATAAATGGACTTATTCAGTTTGCAGATCCTACTAGGATACTTTGGATCAACAAAACCGTCAGGCTGAACCATATAGACATCTTCAAAGAGATGTCCATTAAGAAAAGCAGTTTTGACATCCATTTGCCATATCTCGTAATCATGGTACGCGGCTATGGCAAGCAGTATCCTGATCGATTTGATCATAGCAACGGGTGAGAATGTTTCATCATAGTTAATACCTTGAGTTTGAGTGAAACCCTTTGCAACTAGCCGTGCTTTATAGGTTCGTACATTACCATGCATGTCGGTTTTTCTTTTGAAAATCCATTTGCTCCCTATTGCCTGAGAACCGGGGGGTAGTTCAATCAAGTCCCAAACCTGATTATCACGCATAGATTGCATCTCGGCGTTCATGGCTTTAAGCCATTTCTCGGATTCAGGATTTGAGATAGCAGATTTGTAGTTTGTAGGTTCGTCATTTGACTCAACTACTAACAGGACTTTAGAAGCTTCAAGATGCCATAGGTATCTATTAGGTTCTTTACGAGACCTACTACTTCTGCGAACGCTTGTGTTTATGTCTGATTCATCAGCAACAACTTCTTGTTGATCAGACGCTCCGACTTCCTCAGCGGTTGTTTGTGTTTCTTGAATTTCTTCAAGATCCATAATATTATTTCTGGTTCCTCGATTTAGAAGATCTTCCTCCAGAAAGCGTCCTTTCCTTTTAATGGAAACAATGTTTGCATCAGGATGATAGAAATAATATCCGCTTTTGTTGTAGTAACCGACGAAAACAACTTTTTCGCCTCTGGGATCGAGCTTGTCATCAGAATCGTTGGTAACATATGCATCACATCCCCATACTCTAAGGTAAGACAAATTGGGTTTAGACCTGTGCCATATCTCATATGGGGTTTTGTCCACCTTCTTAGTCGGTGCCATATTTACAAGGCGGCGGTCATAAGAGCATAACTCCAGAAGGAGTGAGGCAAGTTAGTTCTACACATCATCGATCGAACCATATTAAGTAGGGTTCGATTTCTCCTCTCGCTCACGCCATTATGTTGGGGTGTGCGAGGAGGAGTGGGCAGAGAAATAATTTCGTGCTCCTTCAGATGATTAAGAAATTCTAAGCTGAGATACTCGCCACCTCGATCTGATCGAAGTGTCTTAATAGATTTATCGAGTTGTTTCTCTACTACATTTTGAAACTCTTTGAACTTTTCAAATGTTTCATGCTTGTGTTTCATAAGATAGACATAAGCATATCGACTATAATCGTCAATAAATGAAACGAAGTATCTTTCATGATTTCTAGACATGGTTCTGAAAGGGCCACACACATCAGTGTGTATAAGGCCTAGCAGATCCTTAGCTCGTTCACCAACATGGGTGAAGGGGTCCTTTGTGAGTTTGCCAGCTAAACAAGACTCGCAATTATCAAATGAGTCATGTCCGGTAGGTTAAAGAATTCCCTCGGATTGGAGTCTTTTAATGCGTGCCTTGCTTATGTGGCCAAGTCTACAATGCCATAGAAAAGTATCATTAATGCCAGATTTGATACGTTTAGAAAGATTATATATGTTATTGTCAATTTGAACGTCAATCTCCTAAATACCGTTTTGAGGTTTAGCCTCAAAATAAAAGATATCATTTGAGTAGGCAGAAATAGCAATACCATTAAAAACGTACTTAAATCCTTGTTCAAACAATAAAGAAACTGAAATAATATTTCTGGTTAAACCAGGTGCAAACAAACAATTGTTCAAAACAACCACAAGGCCAGAAGGACATGAGAGATGATATGTTCTAGTTGCAAGAACTGGTACTCTTTTCCCATCACCAACGATGAGCTCCATGTCGCCTTGTTTCAGCTTCCTCCAACTTTTAGGCTCCTGCAAGACATTAATGATGTGGTATCCACATCCAGTTTCAAATACCCATGTGTTGCTAGAAACAGTAAAAATTTCAATAATATAAATGAGAATACCTGAAGAGGTGCCCTCACCACTGGCCCTCTGCAGCTTCAGCTTGGCTAGATATTCAGGACAGTTACGTTTCCAGTGTCCCATTTTGTTACATTCAAAGCATTGGCGCTCCTTAGGAGGGGGTGCTTTTGAAGCTTTCTTGTTATTGTTGGTGGCAGGCTTGGCAGCAACATTAACCTTTTTCTTGCCTTTGCTATTATAACCTCTTTTCTTGGGGTTAGGTTTTTTAACACCAGCAGATCTGACCATCAGAACTTGATTTTTCTTTCCTTGGATATTCATCTCGGCCGTTTTGAGCATACCATGTAGCTCGGCCACTGTCTTCTCCAAGCCATTCATGTTGAAATTCATTACGAATTGAGCATAGGAGCTTGGGAGAGAGTTTAAGACGAAATCAGTAGCCATGTCATCCTTCATGGGATATCCAAGTTTGTTCATCTGGTCGATGTACCCTTTCATCTTAAGTACATGAGCACTAACAGGCGTGCCCTCTTGCATCGTGCAACGAATGAGCTGAGACATGGTTTCATAGCGTTCTTTTCGGGCTTGTTTCAGGAACATGCCCTTAAGTTGCTCGGCACTCAGGTCCTCCATGCTCTTTTGGAGCTCACAGGACATGCAGGCTAGCATAAGGCTGGCCACCTCAGTGGCATCATCTCTTTGTTTTTCCCAGGCCTTACGAGCGGCAGCCGTGTTACCATCGGGTGCCTCAGGGACTGATGCATCGTGAAAAATAGAGCTTCTTGGCCATCTTGAGAACTATTCTCAGATTGCACTACCACGAGAAAAAGTTGGTGTTATCCAGCTTTTCATTCTCAAGGATAGACTTGAGAGCGAAGGAGTTATTAGTATTATTATTTTCAGTAGACATCTGTCAAGAAAATAAATTAGTATAAAGAAAGTGAAAAATCCTTATTAATTTATGACCCAATTACAGAAATTAGAATAAGGAGTGAGAATCTAGCTAAATCAGTCACTAATGGTAGCTGTGGCATACAACATTAGTAAGTCCGTAACTAGACTGACAATTAGTGTCAATTATGGAAAGATGCACAACTCTCGTGTATGAGGCCGCTAAGACAAGACATGTCTATGCATTGATACGTTTAGCCTCATCTATGCCCACTTTTAATCTCTTGACGGCTGGGGCATGTAACAAGAGAGAAAAGTAATAGTCGTCCTAGAACAGGTACTTGCCGAACGGCCGGATGTGTCAACGAAACCCTTGCGCCTTGGAAGGATAAACTACGCATCCAGTGCGGTGCTGTGGCTCCAAACACCGATGTTTCGTTTTATGCTCCGAGTGTTCCTTATAATAGGATAGCATAGACCATTGGTTTTAAATATGGGTTCCAATTTTAGTGTTTACCGAATAGGGTCAAACACAACGAATGATTAAATCATACGTGTGTTGTAAAAGCCAGTTTTACTATTTAAAGTCATGACAAATTTGATGAACCCTTTCATCTCTCAGGACACTTAATTTTAAATAACCTATTAAAACTAAGTTTGTTGCGACTTGAATAACCAGTTAAAGTTAATAGTTGAAAACTATTAAGTTATAAGTTTTGAAATTAAATTTAGTTTAAATTACAAAACTTTAGCGGTTATTTATTTTATAAAAACAAGGCAGTTGTTATTTTTATAAAATTCTACAAGTTGTAAAATTAGAACTTGTGGTGACAGATTGTGACATTTTAAAACTCCTTTTAAAATGTTTGGTGTTTGGTTGGTTTATAATAAATTTAAGTTATAAAAAATTAAAAGCAACCATAAAGCAAAAAATATGTAAATATTTTAGGGCCAAGTTTATTTGATCTTGCTAGAGCCAGTTAGCAAGACCAAACAGGTCACGGGGTCCACAAAATTAAAACAACCACAAGGATGGACTTCCGTGCATCTAGTCGTCTCAGATGACTCCCACTGAATCCATGATTCCTGTTGCGTCTTCAGATTTGTCTTCGGGTTTTTATTACATTACATAAAATAAAAAAACCTATTATATTACAACTTTGAGCCATCAAAAGTGGGCCAAAACCATAAAACCAAAAAATGAATAATAAACACAAACAACTCAATCACATGGGTCGGGCCAGATTTACATATTCAACACAATCACATACGGGCAATATATTTGGTTAAATAAAATAAAAAATCGACCAAATTAATAAATAAAAAAATTTCCCCAAAAACAGATCAGATCAGAAACTTCAAGATAGTTAAAGTTTGTGATTAATCTAACCGGTGAAACCAGACCGGTTCCGATTTGCGTGTTATAACCCAGGCTCCGATACCACTGTTGGGTTCGGTGGTGATCAATTTGACTTTTTATCAAAAACTGGTTTTGACAGAGAAATCAATTAATTCAGTTAATTAATAAATACGCAGCCGAAAATAAAATCATAACCTATTTAACGGCACTTACAAACCGAACAGGATCTGGTTTTGAACACGTAAACATAAAAAAAACAATTAATCTACTGATGAGATTAATTATACCTTAGTGGTTAATGATTAACAGGTTGAGACACCTAGGTACAACGAATCGATGCTAGATCACGAACCGACACGCGAGAGAAACGGGAAGCCCTTGGAATAGCCGATTCTCGTAAGGCAGCGGCGGCGGCTGATTGCTGCTGGCCGAAAAACGCGACGGCGGGACAGGGTGGGGTTGGCCGGAACTTGCAAGGCAGGAACAATTCGATTTTTTATGCTAGCTTCTTTGAAATCGCCCAAAAGGAATAAAAACAATTTCTTTCGTTTTCTTCTTGTTTTTTTGGCAGCTGTGTTCCTAAGAAGCAATCAACATATATTAGATTTATAATTATATATAATAATTATAAACCCTACTAATTGTTTCCAGGCCCAAAGTCTAATACGAGATGTAAATCCCAAACCCCTTTTAATGTTTTAATGAAAGATTAAAATAATATAAAATTGTTATTTATAAACTAGTATAAATAATAATTCCCGTCTAACGAATATATATAAATATATATCGTCTCGCTAACAGTTTGTAATTACCAGTTAAGCGGGTTAAGTGGATTTAATGTTCGTTGCCCTAGGTGTAACTCTTATGGGTCATAGCTCGGTCAGCCGCATTGTCCATCGGGTCGGTCCATAAAATCCAACAGGAGGTGACTTCTTGCATACAGCAGGCTATGAGCTTCTTCATAGTGTCGTAGCGCTCTTGGTGAGCTAGTGTCTGAAACATGCCCTTAAGCTGCACTATCATGTTATATGCATTTGTATCTTCCATATTCTTCTGGAGATCGGAACACATAGTGGTTTGCATAAGGCAGGCTATCTCAATGGTATCTTTGTTATGCTTATCCCAGACCCTACGAGCAGCGACCGTGTTATTCTCGGGCTCGTCAGGAACGGGGCCTTCAATGACATAGAGCTTTCTCGCCATGTTGAGAACTATTCTCAGATTGCGATACCAGTCGATGAAGTTGGTGTTATTCAGTTTTTCATTCTCAAGCAAAGACTTGAGAGAGAAAGAGGAGTTAGATTATTTTTCAGTAGACATATATTAAATAAGCATATAAATGTTAATTAATATTTTGGATGTAATAAATTCTTATATTAATGACCCACGGCAAGAATAGAATAAGAATAGAGAATCTGGTCATATCAATTAGTAATGGCGGCTGTGGCACACAACATTAGTAAGTGATTTAGACAGACTGACAATAATTGTCAATTATGGAAAAATGCACAATTCTCGAGTATGAGGCCGCTAAGACAACTCTTGTCTATGCATTGATACGTTTAGCCTCATCTATACCCACTTTTGGTCTCCATACAACTGGGGCATGTATTACAGAGAAAAGTAGTAGTCGCTCTAGTACAGGTACATGTGGAAGGGCCAGATGTGTCAACGAAACCCTTGCACCTTGGAAGGATAGATTATGCACCAAGTGAGGTGTTGTGGCTCCAAACACTGGTGTTTCGCGTTATGCCACAAGTGTTCCTTATAGTAGAATGACATAGACTAAAGATTTTAAATATGAGATTTAATTTTAGTGTTTTACCGAATAGGGTCAAACATAATGAATGATAAATCATACATGTGTTGTAAAAGCCAGTTTTACTATATATTAGATCGTGACAACATGATGAACCCTTTTATCTCTCAGGACACTTAATTTTAAATAACCTATTAAAACTAAGTTTGTCGCGATATAATTAACTAATTAAAAGTTAATAGTTTAAATAAACTATTAAGTTATGAGTGTTGGAATTTTAAAACTAGTTTAAATTGCAAAACTCCATTGGTTATTATTTATTTTAAAAACAAACTATTTGTTTTAATATAAAATATCCACAAGTTGTAAAAAAAAGTTTAGAACTTGTTATTAATTTGATTGTGAAAAATTTGGTATTTGGTCGATATGTTATAACAATTATAAGATTAAAAGCAATCACAATAGCAAACAAAAAAATATGTAAATCATATGGCTAAGGAAAATTTGTTTGATCTTGCTAGAGCCTAATAGCAAGACCAAACTAGGTCACTGGGTCACAACACACAAACAACCACAAGGATGGACTTCGTGCATGCGTCTAAGTGTTCCGTGCGACTACCACTGAATCCAAGATCATGTCGCCGTCTTCAGTTTTGTCTTCGGGTCTTTATTTTTATAATATTTATATAGAATACAAAAAAATAAAACCCTAAGTTATTACAACTTTGAGCTATCAAAGTGGGCCAAAACATAAAAGCTAACCTATTACAACTTTGAGATATCAAATGTGTCAAAATCATAAAACTAAAAACAGAAAACAAACACAAGACAGAGTCAGGCCAGATTTACATATTTATCTGAATCAAAATAACCGGGCAATCCTTTTGTTCAAAAAAAAAATATAATTTTGACCAAAATAAATAAATAAATAAAAATTGCCCTAAAAATAAATCTAGATCAGAAACTTTAAACAAGTTAAAGTTTGTGATCTATAACCGGTTAAAAGACCGGATCCGATTCGTATGTCGTAACCACGGCTCTGATACCACTGTTAGGTTTTTCAGTGGTGATCAGTTAGATTAGTTATAAAAAACGGTCGATAAATAATAATAGTTTAATAATAACTATTTAGTAATTATTAAAACGCATCGGAACAGAACCGATACAACACAAAATAGAACCCGACAGGATCTTGGTTACAAAACATACGAATACGAATAGAATTAAATCTAACTATCAATGAGATAGATATACCTCGATTAATGATTAACCGGTTGAGACACCTAGGTACAATGAACCGATGCTAGATCACAAACCGATAAAACGAGAGACGGGAAGAATCCGAGGCTGGCCGGAAATGGGACAGCAGCGGGCAGGGGAAAGGGTCTGGTTTGATGGTTGCCGGAAATCAAAAAGGATGATTTCGTTTTTTGTGCATGGCGGATGACGAAAAGCAAAAAGAAAAGAACAAATTTTTTCTTCTTCTCGTTTTCATTCTCAAAGAATTATCTATATATATATATATATATTTATGATTTTTAAATTAAAAAACCCTTAATCATATTATAACCCTTTAAATTACTACCGGGCCAAAACCCAATAGTTAATGACAAGCCTGAAAACATTTAATTTGTTTCAATAAAAGATTAAAAAAAATAAATATAAATTATTATTTATAAGCCTGTATAAATAATAAAATATATCGTCTCGCTAACAGATCGTAATTACCAGTTAATCGGGTTAAGTGGATTTAATTTTCGTTGCTCTCGGTGTAACTCTTACGGGTAATAATTCCGTTAGTAGCGTTAAATAATCGGGACCAGACATATATATATTTCAAACAGAATAAAGAAACCAAACCATCTATTTATATGCCACAAAATGGGCAATGCACGGTCGTGCATTGGTTTGCATGGGCGTGTTGGGTTTTATACATGTCTTTTTGAAAATAAGTTTGCAACGGAAGCTTTTTGACATGTAGATCTAAGAAAACTTTTAGAAAACAAAACCCATCAAGGATCCATATGTGAGTAACTTGAAACAAAACATACATATGGTGTTTAGCATAACAACATTTGTAGGGAAATGGTAGCTCGTTGATGAAGGTGAATGAACAAAGATCCAAATGTTTCTTCTCCAAAATGTATCCATACCAAGAAAATAAGATCTCCAAGAGATGCTAGTCTTCACAACCAAAAATTGTCAAGAACATAACAACAAGAAAAGCTCTCCTTTCTTTTGTTGTTAGAAAATGCAAGTATATGAACACTTTCCACGCACCAAACACAACCACCTTATGAGTTCAAGTGTATATGTATGTTCCTAGTGTTCTTAACTACAAAACCGATTTGACCATATCTCAAAATCGATTTTAGATCTCACCTCGTCAAAATCTAATTTGACCATATCTTACCAAAAATGATTTTATGGTTTTTCATGGGAGCTCTCGGCATTCAACACCAAAATTACAAAACATCTTCATTTGTTTCCTCCTTAAAATTATAAAGAAAAACCTTGTATTTTCTTTGAGACTTATTGTCCATATGCAAAGAAAACAACAGTGGAGGTTTTTGATGTTTTAATAATTTAGAAACAAAATTGAAGTTTATTATTTTTTTCTTACAACTTCATCCGAGAGTTTTTCATTTAAATATGAGGGAGATCTTTTTCTTGTTCTTCTACACATAGCCCTTGAAAGATTATCTTCGGCCAGAAAACCATATGTATATTTCAAGAGGATATGGTAAATCCTTTTTGAAGCAAATGTGATAGGAACTTGTCCATCCTTCTTGGGTAACCAAGTACTACACCTTTTCTTGTTTTCTTTTAGATGCTCCTACAAACTTGATAAGCACCAAAGTCAAACAAGAAAATTAGATGTGTCTCCCTCTTATTTTCGGTCATGTATACAAGAAGGAGAGATAGAGGAGTTGTCAAGTTAACCTTTGGATAATAGTCAAAACCCAAGCTTTAATTATTACCGACCAAAGTTTTTATATAATTCTTGCAAAGTTTTATATAAAACTATATAAAACAATATGTTATAAATAACATAAATTAAATTGCAAAGATTGTAAAAAAAACATTTGTCACATGCTTCACATTACTTGCATTGAATCATAAATAAATAAATAAACATTTATTTATTTATATTTTACATATTTTAGGTCACTTCATAAAATACATATATAATTAATGTAATGATTCAATTTAATATTATCATTTTTACTTAATAAAAATATGCTTGACATTAACCGGGTTGTATCGTTTAAACTCAGTTTAAACGTGTACTTGGAATAATTATTTAGCGTGTGACCTTTTGGGATCATATGTTAATGAACACGTTGTCATATGTTGTGTCTTGAGCATATAGTTCCAACAGGGCGTGCAAACACCTAGAAGTACATAGGTACAGATTGCAGGGTACGAGAGCATCTTAGGGCACACGGAATGCCTTTGCACGACCTTGCAAGGCCATGTTGCTTCCCTCTTTTGTCTTTTGCTAGTGTTGACTTCTTTGGGGGTCAGAGCTCGGGTGTTCCTCTTCCTAAAGCTTGATTTCTTGATGATTTTGGCTCGTTTTCGCTCTGTTTCTTTCGGAGCACCGATTAACCTGCAATTATGAAATATAAATGGTTTTAAGCGGTAATTGCAAGGTTATTGTTTAATTAGTACCATAATATGTGGATTATTATGCATGCAAAATATATATAAATTACGACATATCAATCATATACATTGAAATGTAATAGAAATTGATAGAACATATTAGTTTGAGATTCAAGTAGACATTGAAACATTTAAGATGAGCAAATGAAATTTCTAATCCAGATTACACAAAAGAAATCAAACAAGTAAACATAGAATTCAAATTGAGATAACACAAAGTAGTAAACAATAAGTAATAGAAAAATCAGGGTTGTCACAGTCTCCCTTAGTTAAGGGGATTTCATCCCAAAATTTTACTAGTGGAGTATGCATTATCCTGGATAGCTGGATCTTGGCGGGCTTCAGGTGCTCCTAAGACAAAAAGTCGACCTTGAGCAGCTTCATTGTTGGTAGGGTGCAGCTTGGGACAACGGTTTCGGAGGTGGTCAAGGCCACCACATTCATAGCAGGCCCTGACATTGTTGATGGGAGCATGGTTAGTTATCACGGTATTTCTGGTGTTGGCT
Source organism: Smallanthus sonchifolius (assembly GCA_023525975.1). Lineage (NCBI taxonomy): Eukaryota > Viridiplantae > Streptophyta > Magnoliopsida > Asterales > Asteraceae > Smallanthus > Smallanthus sonchifolius. Next base: position 22,245,844 of record CM042033.1, read on the forward strand.
GTAGCAGGAGATGCTTTGCAGTTCTGAATGATGTGGCCAAATTTGCCACATTGTTGCACTTGTGGTATTCGCCATTGTGATGCGGTGGACACTTAGGGAATTTTGGTAGTGATCTTGAATAGGGTTTCTTAGTAGTGGTTTGGGTGGCTGGGTCAACAATGTTTACTGGAACAGCAGGGGAGCAAAGTTCTTGGATGTCTTCTGCTTTTTGGCAGGCCTTTGGCTGTAGTCTTCTTTAGGTTTCTTCGGTCCTTTCCTCACCAGTAATCCTGTGTTTATCAAGTCGTCTATTAAGGATGCAGACAGAAGGATAGCAGCTTCAAGAGTAGTAGGAAAAGCTGACATAGTGAGGCCTTTGACTTGAGGGACCAATCCCCCAATGTAACGGTCGATTAAAAGGCTTAGGGGTGTAACCATGTGAGGAACAAGGGTGCAAAGCTCATGGAACCGGTTGGTGTATTCCATATGCTTGTCCCCTTCCATAGCATGGTTCCACATCTCGGTTTCTGGTTTCTGGATCTCATTCGTTGGGCATAATTTAGTGATTAACAATTCCTTGAAATCATTCCAGGGCAAGGCTAGGATAGTATCTCTTCCTCTATTTCTTACTTTGGCATTTCACCAAGTAAGAGCTTTCTTTTTAAAAGCACTTAAAGCAAATTTGACTTTTAGGTTCTCAGGACAGTCACACATGTTCAGAGTGGATTCTATTTTTTAAACCACTGTAGTAGGCCAGTGGCACCTTCGTTTCCATAGAATTCAGTGGGTTTGCTGGTCAGAAAAGTTTTGTAGGTGGCATTGCTGTTAGCGCCTGAGCTTCCAGTATTTCTGAGTGCTTCAGTGACTTGGGTTACTATACCATGCAGGACATTGGATAGTTGTTGGGTGAATGGTGACAATCTCGTTGATTTCGGTAGTGTCACGACGAAGAGGCACTTTAGCACGATTTGATAAGATGACGAGATTAGTTAAGATGACAAGTGATAGTATGAAGATAAAATCATAAACAAACAAAGATGGAATTTCATTTATAATCAAATTGGGTCAAATTACAAATGAAGAAAGATACGTGCTTGTGTCTAGAATTTGAATTTAAAGAGGAAATGAGTAATGACAAATCAAAACTCTGGGTCCGTATGATAGGTGCTAGAAAGATGTGTTTTAGCCTATAAGCGATACTCACACAAAAGATTCCTAGGAAAGAGTGACAGGTCCTTACTTAGGGATTTATACACCCCATCTTTTATAGTCAGAATTCTTCGTGTACATGTATCCACTCTTCCATATTACACATATTCCTGTCAACCACCAATCGGGTCCTTGGCACCAATCGGGCCCTTGGTTCTGATGAGAGTAATTATGGAATTGTCTCGACACCGTTGCTTAGTCATCGTATCTTTAGAATTAGATTAGCTGCAAATGGGTCGGGTCCAACTCTTCTTTCTGCACTGCTACTCTCCTGGTGGTGTAGGGTAGCTGGTCGTACCATGACTGCATTCTTCGAGCAATAATGGCTTTCCATGTCAGACGCAATTCTGGGTCGTCTGGTTCCATGTGATGGTTCGTCAAGATAAGCGTGTTGTTTTCGAGAAAGAGGAATGATAACGCACGTTAGGGTTAGAGAAACAGCTAAACTAATAGAGCACATAGTTTCCTAATAAGGGGACTCCTATGGTTATAGTCTAGGTCTATTATAAGGATGTAAAACCTCAAAAATTTCCCAAAGAAATAAGGACTAAAGTTTCCAATAAATCAAAGATGAGGGGCTAAAAAGAGCATAGATCAAAGTGCAAGGGTAAAAAATGAAAATTTGGAAAACAGGCATGTAACGGACCGTCACCACAGATTACGGTCCGTTACGAACCATGATGGACCATCACCCGTCATGACGATCCGTGCCAAAATACCAGAGGTGGTTTTAGGGTTTCTGACACGTGTCCTCTGACTCAGCCCCATGATGCACCGTCGCAGCTGGTAACGGTCCGTTACATGGGCAGAAAGTGTGTAGCCGCCAAGTAAATGGGTAATGGACCGTCATCCCTAGTAACGGTCCGTCACGACTCTAAAATTTACCCTATATATAGATCGATGATCTTAGCCATTTTACACACACTCATACACCTAAAATACACACACACACATCTCTGAAGATCTGATCTCGAGCCCTGGTTCGCGTACGAAAGTCCGGTTTCTAGTGTTTCGCCTTCAAATTGCCATAAATAGTTCTGAGGTAAGGTTCCAACCCATTATTAAGGTTTGGTTATTTACATTAAGCTAGAATTGAATATTTAAGTGATGTCATTATGAAACTAGGGCTTTGTCCGAGTTATTTGTGATATTCAGATACTAAGTCGAAGTACTGCTGAGGTGAGTTCTTAAACTGTGATGTATAAAATAACCATATCCCTGTTATACTCCATTTTGGCATGGTTAATTTGTGAAAGAAATTTGAGTATCTTGAAACAATTATACGATTGTGTGTATAACGTATTGTAAGCGCTTATTATGTTTCACATGACTCGTGGAACGACATGTTGGACAGGTCCCGTGGAACGGTCTTTGGTTATATATATACTGATTTGATTCCTCTTAGTTGTCTATGAGAGGGGCACCCCATGACTGTGTTCAAGATACCTTGCAGGTTATTTTATGAAATGATTTGTTTATGGACTCACCAACTTTACATTGGCCCATTTTATTTAAAATGTTTTTGAGCACATCACAGGTAGACAATAGAGGTGGCATTCCAGGGATAGAACATGATGATGATTTGTACCATAATGAAGGCATTTCGGGAGACTATAAGTCCTGAATGTTATGTTCCTTGTTAGGAACGATCATGAAAGATGATGTAACTTTTGATTCCATGTTGTAAATAATATTTTAAGTTAATGAAATAAAGATAAATTTTTAGTTTTCGTTGTGTTCTGTACCCTGCGTCACTACTAACAAGTGCCTGGGACTGGGGTGTGACAAGTTGGTATCAGAGCCTCAGTTTAAGGGATTTAGATACTACAGAATAGTATCTACACTTAAACTAGGACTATGAGGATAGTCTGGAAGGCCACAAGATAAGTTAGATGTATGCATTAAGTATGACATATAGCGGGGAATACCTAGAAATCAGATAATTAAAGGTATTTTGGCCAAATGTTGTTAATTTCTGAATTTCTAGATAATGACCGATTATACGAATTCTGATGTTATATATCTGTGTGTAGGTACAAATGGTAGGAAGATGTATAGGACAAGGCAGAGGTAGGGGTAGGACGCCCAATGCTAGGTCCCACACCCGCGACACAACAAACACGAACACTAAACCAAACATGAACGCAAATGCGACTACTGAACCTGAGCAGCATACGAAAGAGGTAATATTGACCGATGCTCAATTCCAAGGAGCGGTGGAATCTAAGGTCACCAGAGTGCTCCAGACAAGTTTACCTGGAATTCTTGACGATGCTCTCCAGAGGAGGACGAGTTCCAATGGCTTGGGAAATAGGAATGAAGGAACGAGTGGTGCAAATCCACGAACATAAGATACCCTTCACACTACTTCCCTTGGAAACAATATCGGTACGACTCGAACCCAAGAAACTATTGGGATAAATAACCAGTGTACGGGGGTTAACCGTCAAGGGTTTACTTACAAGAACTTTAGTGACTGTCTTCCGAAATCCTTCAATAGGAAGAAGAACGCCATTGCAGCAATGCAGTGGATCACATCTATGGAAGCAATGATTAAAATGAGTGAATGCAGAGGAGATCAAGCGGTGAAATTTGCCGCACACCCATTTGAGGAAGAAGCTCTTGATCGGTGGGAGTCAGTCAAACAGACAAAAGGAGAAGGTTATGTAGACAGGATGACCTGGGAAGACCTCAAGGCTTTATTCGTTAAGAGGTATTGTCCACATAATGTCGTGGATAAGATTGAGGCAGAGTTCCATTACTTTGAAGCCGGGATTATGACTCATCAGGAGTACACCACTAAATTTAAGGAAATGGCCAAATTGGTGCCACATTTGGCTACTCCTGAATCCAGAAGGATTAAGTGTTATGTACAACGCTTACCACCTAAGGTTCGTACCTTAGTGAATACTACCGCACCTGAAACGATAGATTCAGCTGTTGAGCAAAGTCCGGTATTGTACGACGAGGTGGTTGCCCAAGAGCCACCAAAGGTGGATCACAAGAAAAAACAAGAAGAGATTGTCTACAAGTTCAAACCGGGTGTAGGTCCTGATTTTAGACAAAATCACTCAAACAGATCGATTACACACACAGGCGGAATCTGTGTGTATGGTGGTGAAACATAGGTAAGAAATAGAAATGGTGATGATAAACCGGCTAACCACACTAGAATCAACACAAAATGATATGAGATTGTAAGAACAACAGTTGAATAAACTTCAAATGTGTATTGATTCAGTAAAACTGTGAAAGAGAGAATTTCAGGGTTACAGCCACTATCCACACCCTAAACATTCTCAAACTAGGCCATTTATAGTGAGTAGACAGGCAACGAAACTATGCTCACCGAAACTACTAGTTTCGGTTGAGCATTTACAAGTGAAAGAACCTCCTGTCGAAACTCTCTATCTATAAAAACTACTAGTTTCGATTGAACAAGCCTTAACCGAAACTAAGTAGTTTCGATGGCCTAGAAAATTGAAATAACTAAAATACAAGGAAATAAACTAAAGTACTATTGTTCAAAATCTATTGATGACATTATCTTACAAAAATACTATACCCTACAATCTCCCCCTAAGACGCTACATCAATGTCTTCAACTCTCACTGAGCAGTTGATGTATCACTTGGTTTTAGATTGTATGGCTTCACATTCAATGTCACAACTCTTTGGTATACCTTTGCATCCGCCTCATCATCTTCACTAAAGACCTGGATTTGGTTATTAAATAACACTTCCAGATCTTCAGGTTGAAACATTAGAAGCTCCATAGGCTCAAATATCTGGATGTCTTCCTTGCCTTCACATTCTATCATGGCACTTCCAATGGTTGGATTATAGTACCATCTTCTAAAATTCGAAAGTTGGATAGGTACCATCCGTGGCAATGTAATAGTTTTGACAGTTTTTGCCGGACGGTACCTCAGGAAGACGTAGGGCCTGTTGCTGGGATGTATTCTTTTCTTTGAATGAATTATTTTTTGGGGTGTGGGTTTCATACCCCTGAAGTCATTCCAGGTTTGGGTATGAAGGTAGTGTAAAAAATCTGAATCCATCATCACTTTGTCAGGGTTTTGGAGTGGAAGCTTGGCCAATGCCCGAAGATCATATGTAGGGAGAGAGTTGAAGTCTGTCATATGTTTGAAGTGTTCTACTCCTCCCTTGTACCTTCTAATGATGAACAATCCCCTTTCCTTTTCATATTTCTATCCCACAAGAGGTCTTTTAAGCTCCTGGTACTCGGCAAACCATTCATTTTGTTTGGGAGTCTCTTTCTCAACCATTTTCCTTAACTAGGGCTTATTGGGGTGAGGATAGTTAGGATTTGGTTTAGGTGCTTGGATTGGTTCAGTTGGGTGGATTCAATGGGGGTTGTCTCAGTGTGAGTTGTTGTTGGGTTATCAGGATTACGGGCTTCACTAGGTCAACTTGCACATTAGATTCTTCTTTCTCATCATCGGATAGTGCCTGAATCTCATCACCCTGATCAGTAAAATACCTGGTCCTTTCTTCAGGCAGGTCTCCGGTGGTCATAATCTGTGGATACTCATCATCTATCCCATAGTTTTCAATTTGATTCAATAGATCATTCAGCTCGTGATCTGATCCAATCTCTTCTTCATCCAGAACAATAACATCAATATTAGCCTCTTTCCCTTTTCCCTTTCCTCTTGCAGCTCTTCTTTCACTAGCTGAGGGAAGATCATATTATGTCTCTTCCAACTTCACCTCCACAGCTTCCTTTGGCTTGGCATATGTGCCTAAATAAATAGTTATGGTAGACTCGGGATTAGTTACAAAGGCAGGGGAAGAGGGTCCACCAGCAGATGTGCAATGAGATACATTGGTCTCCCCCTGAGTTGTGGAAGTGGGCTCCTTTTGAGTTGGCTGGACCAGAGAAGCTTTAAGCTGATTCACCAAGTCAGTTACGGCTTTATGGTCTTGTTGTTGTTTAGAAAGTAATTCTTGTTGAGCTGCCAGTTGAGATTGTTGGATATCCAGTTGATTCTTTAAAGCATTAACTTCCAGCTTTAGATATTTTACTTCCTCTTTATGCTCAGTCAGATCTGTTCTTAGACTCTTTATGACTCCATCTTTCTTGATTACTTGATCATGTAGCTTCTTTACTTTAATACTTAAATATTTGACTCTTGGAACAGAAGATGATGTTTAATGAGCAGGTGATGTAGGAGGAGTGGGATGAGGAATGTGTTGCGGTGATAGTTGTGGAGTGATGGTAGTATGGATGGGTGATGGTATGGGAGTTGGGTGTTCAGGTAATTCAAACCGGGATTCAGAGGATGAGGATAGAGGCTCCAGCCCTGTCTTGATCTTCTTATCTCTAGGCTCTTCTAATTCATAATCAGAATCTGAATTAGCTTGCCTTTTTGATGAAGATGCAGGAGGATCTGTCTGCTCCTCAGATTCAAACCTGTCATATTCTGTACCATAAATTCCCTCATCCAAAGTCCCACTTGATACTGGTTCGGCATCTACATTAGCTTGGATTTCATTCTCAACATGTACTTCAGCTTCAACATTCTCAATTGGTTCCTCTTCATTCACAGGCTCAAGATTCTCTATCACTTGATCAAGGAATTGAGCTTCCAAGATAGGTTGCTCAACTTCCTGATCATGTTGTATTTCAGCTTCAACCTCAACTTCAGCCTCTTGGTTTCCTTGAACTTGTTCATCATCATCTTCTTCTTCTTCTTCTTCTTCTTCTTCTTCCTCCTTAGATGATGAGAATTCAACTTCTAGATCTGGATCAACATCAGGGACTACCTCTTCTTCGATTATGTGACCAAATAAAGGAATGTCAGCAATCACTCTGTTGGTTCTGGAACTTGAATTCTTCATATAACTTAGAGTTTTGGCACTCATGTGATCAAATACAAGCAGAGGACCATCTTGTTGAAGATTTGGGTGAAGGTGGTTGATAATTATTTGTAGAAACCTTGGATAGACCAAAAATTTATCTTTAACTCCCCCCGGTCAGATTTTCCTTCAATTGCTTAAAGACAAGTCCTAAGAAATTATAGTCACTTCCCTTGATTATTCTCAACATTGCAGAGGCAATCATGACATTAGCTGAGTCAAATCCACAGTGAATGAATATGTGCACAATATATCTCTAGTGAGGTGGAAGGGAATTCTTGATGATTTGCCCACTTCTAAACACTTCTTTATGTAAAAACTTGGAAATTCTACCGGTGCTTCATGATTATCACCAAACTATAATACCTCTCTAATAGTGGCTCAGATATCAGAACTTCTTGATCGCGTACAGTAGCTCTGATGTGTTCCACATTGTCAATAATCACTCTTGTTACAGTATCCCAAAATTGTCTTATAGTTGTTTCAAAGACTGGTATGTTGTGGCTGATAGCAAAACTGATGTTAAAGTTGGCCAAGAAATTGAGAATAGGTACAAATTCATCACTTTTGGGATCAGCAACATTCAAGAAAGCACAGACATTATGCCTCTTTACAAAGAAAAGATCCATACCTGCTTAGAATAATAAACATCAGAACATCAGAAAATTTTGACACTTAGTAAAATTTCAGAGTGGCCTGACCGAAAGTACTAGTTTTGGTTGAAGAAGCCATATCGAAATTAGTTAGTTTCGGGAAGCAATGCTTAATCGAAACTCCTTAGTTTCGGGCAAAGCTTGGGTATCGAAACAACTAGTTTTGATAGAAACATGTTGAAATTTTGAAACAATATTTTAAAAGAGGAACACCTCTTTATCGAAACAAGTAGTTTCGACCCCCCAAACCCTGACCAGCTACAAGGACTCAAAAGATAGAGAAAAACTCGATTAAGAACATATATACAGACTAAAAAAAAGATTTAAACAAGCAAAAATTGAAACAAAAGGATTAAGTAAAAAGATAAGAAAAGCCTGTGAGGATCGATACTCCATCTTACCGAGGATTCAACTGAAATCTGTAAATATATACAACAAATATGTAAGATATCAACAATGGTGAAATCAAAAACAAGATTTAAGCACTAGATATTCCTTATTATGAAGATTCAGATGAGAAAGTTTAACCCTAGGTTCATTCCTTTAAGGCTGCATTTAATCCGAACACAAAAAGAGTACCTGCTGATGATGACGACGGGGAATCAGATAAAATACACTGGATTTACAAACTTAGACCGAAGAATCTTGAGCTTTTGTGTGTGAAATGAAGGGTGTAAAGGGGTTTCAGAAAGAATGAGTGAACTTAGCATGAGAAACAAACCTGATTATGAAGACATTCAATTTGCGATTGACAAAGAACCAAAATGCCCATGTCGAAACTACTAGTTTCGATAGGGTAAAGTAGTTTCGGGTGCCTGGAAGTTTCGGGTGGATTGTTTCTGGTTGAATTTACTTTCGGGCAAAACTTGAAGTTTCGGTTGAGAGGTAGTTTCGGTTGACTTAAAAACACTTGGACAAAAACCAAGGAAATATTCATATGTACACTATTTAAACAAGTCAATAAGGAAGATTATATTTTTAAATGGAAAAATAAAATTAAAATCCAAATAAAGAATATGTACACTTAACCTTTGGTAAAGATCCAATATGAGATCAAGTCCGGTCAGACTCTTGAAACACTTCGTTTCTCAATCAACTACTGTGAATCCCTGAAGATAGCCGATATTTGTGCGAGGTAAACCCGAACAATTGTTTGTACAAAGATTTCATGTGATTATATGGTAGCATTTAAGCACGATACAAGGCGTACCCAACATATTGAAATAAAATGGTTTTGAAAACCTATCAATCCTCAAGGAATACCCGAATTCATCTTATCATGTCTTTCTGATTAACCAGGGTACCATCTCGATAAATCAAAAATACCACAAAAATAAAATAAAATCCAAATGGATCAAGAAGGTGTAAAATGAAACATATCCAACTTGATACAAAAAGGTACGAACATTCTAGATATTTGCGTAAGCAAAACAGAAGAAGTCGTAAAATTATCTAAGCGGATAGGAAAAGGTTGAACACCCGAGATCTTTGTGTAAGCAAAACAGACGGGGTCAAATCATCCAAGTGGATGGGAAAAAGATGATCACCCGAGATCTTTGCGCAAAATAGACGGGGTCATCAGCGGTTAATATCGTTACTTTGACGGTCACCTGGCGTATGAATCGGAATCCAACACGTAAGACTATATCTGATTGAATCGGTTTTCTTAGATGTAAGATGGGTTAGATGTTTCAAAAATGGGTTCAAACACACATGTATGATTTGAGATTTTAGGTTTTCACACTACTTACGAGTTATAACCATATGCTGGGCCTACCGGCTATACTTCAGTAAGCACCATCGCTTATGGTCCATTCCATGTTCAAGAAGAGTGATCAGACTCTATCATTTCTCACTTCCTGAAATAAACAATAGTAACACTTATAAGATGGGGATTCAAAGGCAGACAAGTATATACAGAGTTAATCTTTATCATTTCCTTTCTATCTTGATTAGATAAAGCAATTCTTTTCTTTCTGACTCAAAATTTCAATTTCTCCCCCAAAAGATTTGCTTGTTCACACAGATAAAGAAAATAACTATATATAAAGATAAAATATTTTGGGAAATCTTCCCGATTAACAAGTTTAAACATAAAAAACAATATGCACAAGGGTTACTGAAAGTTGATCATGCCGAGCATCTCCACCAATTTCTCAAATCTGGCAGAATCAAAGGCTTTTGTAAAGATGTCGGCGGTTTGCTTGTCGGTTTTGACTTCAACGATTTTGAAATGTTTCTTTTCAACACAGTTACGGATGAAGTGATGTTTGATCTCATTATGTTTGGTTTTTGAATGCTGAACTTGATTTTTGGTGATATGGGGAACGATAGTGTTGTCACAAAGGATGGGTGTTTCAATGAATGTGATCCTGTAATCAAGCATTTGATGGTGAATCCACCTTACTTGGGAACAACAAAGGGCTGCGAGAATGTATTCGGCTTCGGCTGTGAATTGGGAAACGGTGGTCTGTGTAGAAGCATGTTTTGGTAACTATAGATAAAATTCTATGTATCGTTGTACTTAGCTAGTACGCAGGAGGGTGTTCCTGCGTACTTAGCTTGTACACCAGATTGGTGCTGCATACTTAGTAAGTACATAAGGCTTTTGCCCTGCGTACTAATCAAGTACACATGACCAATGACCAGCGTACTTAGCCAAGTACGCAGGTAGTGTTCCTGCCCTTATAAATTGAAGACTTGTCTTCATTTGTAGGTGGAACTTTTGGAACAAGGTTAAGAGGTGTTCGGGCGGGATGAGCTCTCCCGCCCCTAGATCGTGAGCGTAGAAGAGAGATGTGTACTTCTTTGGTATGTAATGTGAGATGACTTCTTTGTTATGTATCACGTTTCGTTTCTGTCGATTCTCTTGTTGTTTGCTTTTGGTTTGTTTCTCTGTCATGTTCTTCGTTCCCACACGAATCGACGAGCAAGTCTTTGCATTTTCCGCTGCACGACGAGGCTCCCGGGACGTACAACTGGTATCAGAGCCTCGGTGTTCGTTGATTTGTGTTCCAGATTCGAGTTTTTAGGGTTTTGAGCAAAACTAAGTTCTTCACTGATCGCTACTCGTTCTGTCAAAAATCCTTAAATTCTTCTTTGTTATCAATTCATTTGGTGTTTAGAAGGCTAGGGGTTTGTTAGATGATGATTTCTAAGCTTCTGGAAGCATCAATTTCTCATATCCAACACTTTTCGAGCATTCTCCTCAAGATCAGTCAAGTACGCTGTTGTGCTGAATAAGTATGCAAAATCACTTTTTTTTGCGTACTTACTAAGTACGCATGGGTTAGCCCTGCGTGCTTACTAAGTACGCATGAGGAGTTGACCTACGTACTTGCTAAGTACGCATGAACAATTGCATTTGCGAAGTTACTAAGTACGCAGGAACATTTGTCCCTACGTATTTACTAAGTACGCAAGAGCAATTGAGCATTGCGTATTTACTAAGTATGGATGACTATCGTCTGGGATTAAAAAAAAATCTAGGGATCGTTTGTAAGTTTGTTTCGGGCCAATTTTGAGAAGATAGTGATTTTGGTTTTTCGGGACTGAAATTTGATATGGCTTGGCGAAACAAGGACGAGATTTTTATTGGATGATACTAATTGTCATACATTGTTTAAGTGTTCAAACCTGAAAATGCAGGCTACGAGTATCCATGATACTTCTTTAATAGGGAATGGATGCTGAATCAAGTTGAGCAACTAGGTCGTCATCAGCTAAAGGTCTTATTTTATTTGTGAAGACTGCTTTGGGTCTTTGCAAAAAGAATCATATTGTTTAGGTATTCAAACCTGAATATGTAGGCTACGAGTATCTATGATACTTCTTTAATAGTGGATGAATACTGTAACAACTTGAACCCAAGGTTTTGCTGTTTTGGATCTTTACAAAGGAATAAAAGAATAAAATCCTAGATTTGACTAGCTTGTGGTTTTTGAGGATTTGGGTGAAGCGGTGATGAAGCCGGTCATAGTTTACAGAGAAATGAAGGGGATAAAAATCTAAAAGTATTCATGGGACATTAAAGAGGTGGTGGAAAAGTCGTTGGTACTTCCTATATATAAACCTCTTTGACGTAACATGGATCTCATGTAAGGCCCCTTTCCCGGTTGACCTCACTTTGTTGGATTTACTCATAAACATAGTCATCGATACTGAATTATAAATTTAAAACATTCAAAACACATCGGAAGCATTCATCATATAAGTACATAACAGCGGAAGTCTTAGCATTTAAAACATAAACATTGTTTTAACATAAATGAAGGTGGGATGTCAGTCTCATGCCGGGTAGCCTTCACACGTCCTCTCTTCTTTTTACCTGAAGTGCATACTAAAAGTCAGCTAACAGTGGTGAGTTCTAGTTTAAAGCAAATAGGTATAAACATCATTTCCTTTATAAGTATTTATATATAAATATATGTATAAATACACATTTAGCACATTCTTTGCTTTCCTTTATCGTTCATATGCGTGTACATTAAATATGTATACACCTTTACTTTCATTAAACATTCATTGGTCATACACATAAGGGTGATCAACCCGTCTTTTACTGCGTATCTCACAAAGACATACGCCATTGAGCTACCATCGTAACCATTTTTCTTAACCGTCCGGCCCTAGAAACCGTCCGTCATATCATAAAACCGTCCGACAAACCTTCGGCCGTCCGTCTAAACCGTCCTACCGTCGTAGTCCGTCATATTCGCCCGTCTGCCCTGAGGCATCCATTTCCCACACGACTATTATTTATGCAAATGTTCTACATAATATAAGGCAATTGCTTCGGCCGTCCGTTAATGCCTTTCATACGTCCTAGCTGATGAAGGAAACGCATTTGTCCCGATTGCACAATAGTCACGTGGTCGTCCGTCTACCGTAGTAGCCGTTAGCTTAACGTTCATTCATACTTAGCAAGCAATATATACATGGATATAAAGCAAGATTTCATTCTTACACGTTATGTCATACTTTTCATACTTGGCAAGCAATATATACATGGATATAAAGCAAGATATCATTCTTATATGTTATGTCATTCTTTCATCTAATAGCTTATATATACTTGTCATTTATTGTATTCACGTTGTATCGTCACATAACACATAAGTCTACATATAATATTTATATCTTTTATTCAATTCGCGTATACACTTCAGCCCCAAAACATTAAAATGATTTGCACGTAACATATAGAGGGCACATAGAACTCACCTGATGAGCAGTTCCCGTAGGATACTTAGGGGCTCCTGAGTTAAGCGGGTGCTAATGGATATGTAAAGGGTCATGAATGGAACAATGTTATAACCTACATGTTTCATCCGAAATCAATTGGTCTGAAATCTTCTTCGACCGAAATCTTTCTCGGTCGAAATCTATCCCGGTCGAAATCTCTCTCAGTCAAAATCTCTTTTCGACCGAAAACTATATAGTTAGAAATCATCTTTCATTAGATAAATATTTCGTTCAAAATCTTTTGTCCTAGAACTATTTCGTTCGAGATCTCTTGTCCGAAATCATGCCGTTCGAAAATACTTTTCGAACGGGAATAGTTTTCGGACCATTCATCCGACTCTTCGGACGATTCATCCGATCTAGATCTCCTTATTCGTTTTTGATCCAATCTTCAATCTTTTTACGTCCAAAACTTGTATCTAGCTTCCATGAAGCTAGATACAAACTTTTTATGCAATTCCATACGTAAAAATCCCATCTTTATGTGAAAACCCATATAAACCCTAAAAACCCATTTCTTAACTGAAACTCAGATTCGAGCCAAATGGTTACCTGTTTTTGTCTCCTTTTGGTTGCTAGATGCTGCTGGGATGTGGAGTGATGATTCCCGATACTTTGAGCTTAATCCCGAGCTTTCTCTCTCTAACACGTTTTCACCTTTCTCTCTCTATGTTTGTAAAGAAGATGACTAGTGAAGGAGGGTTTTCTGAGCTAGTATTTATATAGTTGGGCTGCCTTCGGCCCATTGAAGGCAATTCCGAGCCCGTTCCCTTTTCCTTTTATCTTAATCCCGCTCTCGCCATTATTTATTCGTTTCTGTTATTTCAGGACGTTACATCTCAACTATGATTTCTCGTGTAAACTATACTTTTCGTGCTCATTGGTCATGCATGTGTTCAAGATTTGATGTGATTTAGTTATGTTTGGATTTCTCATTTGGGATTTGGGCGGAATGCCAGATAGACAACCTAGTTATGGAACTTCACCATGGTGAATGCATACAGATTAGGAAGTGTTAACCAGGAATGAAGATCTAATTGAAGAATGTTGGAATTTGGATTCAGGATGATTACTGCTGAGCATGATTTTGTGTTAGATTCTATCAAGTGTTTTCAAGATGAAGCTAGATCTCCGCTGGATTATTAGTTGAAGATGGAACCTTTATCATTTGCCGACGAGATAGGAAACGTTACCTTGTTTCTGGCCTAGTCGAGAGGAGCTTAAACTGAAAGGGGAAATTGGAAATGAACATCTTCGGGAATTTGGTTGCCTCGTGAAAATAAATAATAGAGTTTGACACATCTGGTTTGAAGAATGAAGTTTATCTTATTGGAATTCCTATGGGAGCTGATTTGTTTGATGCAGGTTATTGGAAATTCAAACTCTCTATCATATGCCAGCTAATTTGGAGGAATTCTAAGTTAGGGTGGAGGTAGCTACTACTGAGAGAATGAACTACAATGAGTTGTGTTGGGTTAGTTGATTCTTATTGAAGAACTTATTTGGTCTACAATGAAAGCTACAGTTAAGAGGGAGTCGGGTTTGTTAGGTCACTCGGCAACTGAAGACTGAAGTTTGAATATTTGAAGATCTCAAGTGGAATGCCAGGAGATCTAGTCTCGCCAGAAGACACGTGATGTCATTAGTTTAGAGGGAGTATGTTAGGACATTCTTCGTAAACTGATGATTATCAGTGTTAGTGATAGATAGAATTTGATGCTATAGTTAAGAGGGAGCCTGTAGAAGCATGTTTTGGTAACTATAGATAAAATTCTATGTATCGGTGTACTTGGCTAGTACGCAGGAGGGTGTTCCTGCATACTTAGCTTGTACACCAGAATGGTGCTCCATACTTAGTAAGTATGCAAGGCTTTTGCCCTGCGTACTTATCAAGTACGCATGACCAATGACCTGCGTACTTAACCAAGTATGCAGGTAGTGTTCCTGCCCCTATAAATTGAAGACTTGTCTTCATTTGTAGGTGGAACTTTTGCAACAAGGTTAAGAGGTGTCCGGGCGGGAAGAGCTCTCCCGCCCCTGGACCGTGAGTGTAGATGAGAGATGTGTACTTCTTCGATATGTAATGTGAGATGACTTCTTTGTTATGGATCACGTTTCGTTTATGTTGATTCTCTTGTTGTTTGCTTTTGGTTTGTTTTCTCTGTCATGTTCTTCATTCCCACACAAATCGACGAGCAGGTCTTTGCATTTTCCGCTGCGCGACGAGGCTCGCGGGACCTATAGTCTGTTTCTTACATTGCCAGGAAAAAAGGCGGTTGCCAAGTAACTGACAACCCCCAGAAGTGGATTTACAGTCTAAGTTGCATCCCCCGAGTCAGAATCTGAATATGCCAAAAGATGTAACAAGTTATTTTTAGGATAACAAAGACCAAGTTTTGGCTTATTCTTTAAATATCTTAAAATACGTTTGACGGAAATTAAATGAGAATGTTTAGGATTAGCCTGAAAACGTGCACACAAGCACACTACAAACATGATGTCTGGTCTGCTAGCAGTGAGATACATGAGAGATCCTATCATCGAGCGATAGAGGTACTGATCAACGCTTTCACCATCCAAATCAGGAGACAGACAATGTCGAACTTCCACGAGAGTCTTTTAAGGATGAGACTCGGTCATTTTGAACTTGGTCAGGATTTCTTTAACATATTTTTCTTGATGGATAAGAATTCCCGACTCAGACTGATCTACTTGCAAATGAAGAAAGAACTTCATTTATCCCATAGAGCTCATTTCAAACATAGAACGCATCACTTCCTCGAACTATTTACACAACCAAGGATTTGTGGATCCAAAAATGATATCATCAACGTAGATTTGCACAAAAATGGTATCCCCACCATCCTTTCGTTTAAACAAAGTTTGGTCAATTGCCCGTCGTGTGAAACCATTATCAAGCACATGCTTAGATAACGTCCCATACCACGCACGAGGTTCTTGATGGAGACCGTACAATGCCTTGTCATGTTTGTAAACTTGGCCAGGATAGTTTGGATCAATGAAACCTGATGGCTGCTTGACATAAACTTCCTCTTGAACCTTTCCATACAGAAATGCGCTTTTGACATCCATTTGATGAACTGTGAAGTCCATATGGGCTGCATAGGAGAGAAATATTCTGATGGCTTCTAAGCGAGCCATTGGTGCAAATACTTCCTCAAAGTCAATCTCTTCTTCTTGATAAAACCCCTAAACTACCAAGCAGGCTTTATTTCGAACCATGATTCCCCCTTCATCCTTCTTGTTACGGAAGACCCAACGAGTGCCAATAGGGACTTTGTTCTTAGGAAGGTCCACTACATTCCACACATGTAACTTGTTGAACTTCTACAATTCTTCCTGCTTGGCCTCCACCCAACTGTTCTCACGCAATGCAACTATGTTATTCTTAGGTTCAACTTGAGATATGAAGCAAGTGAAAAGACCGTCATTCATTGCTTTGGTGGCACTACGAGTTCGGACTCCCACATTGAGTGGACCAATGATATTGTCTGTAGGATAATCGTTGTGAACCCGTAGCTGTGGAATAATATCCTCTTCCAGGTTGTTTCCCAAATTGGTGATGGTGTTGTTAGGAATAACAGGTTCTTCTGCAATAGGATATTCCACAGAGGATTGTAGAGCAACATCCACTATTGGAGGAGTTTCTTCCTCAACAGTTTCACTTGTTGTTACAGAGTTCGAAGAGTCCTGAGTGGATTCAGCATTAGCAATTGCAGGAGGAACATCCATATGTTGACTTGACGAAGAAGAGCTTGAAGCAATAGAGGTACTTAGGTTATTCAAAGACATGAGAGGATTAGCTGAAACAGATATGTTAGTGAATTCAAGAAGATTAAGTGATTTAAACAAAGAATCGACATCAAAAAGCCAATCAGGACCGTCCCCAGCATCCGAATGATTGCTTTAGTGCCAGTTAATATCAATGGACTCCAGCACAATCCTTCGTCTCTTGTTGTAAACACAAAAAAGCCCTTTGATTTAAAGAGTAGCCCACAAAGTAACATTCATCAGCTTTGGCTTCGAACTTGCTCAGCTGATCCGAAGTATTCAGCATTGTGCAAACACACCTAAACTTTCTGAAGAAGTCAATAACAGGCTTGCGCTTGTACATAATCTCATAAGGAGTCTTGTTACAGCTTTTGGTGATAAGAACTTGGTTTTGCACAAGACATGTGGTATTAAATGCCTCGAACCAAAACGTGAAATGAAGCTTAGAATCAACGATCATAGTCCTTGCTGCTTCTGTCAACGTACGATTTATTCGTTCAACTACACCATTTTTTTGTGGAGTACGAGATGCACTGAACTGCCGAGAGATTTACTTTCATAGAAAGAATCTACAATGGCATTCTTGAACTCTGTGCCATGATCACTGCGGATAGTCTTCACACTTATATTGAATAGATTCTCGATTTGTAGCAGATGAATCTTCAGAGTCTCTAGCGTCTCATATTTCTTTGCCAGGAAGAATACCCAAGTAAACTGAGAGAAGTCATCGGTTACCACCAAGCAGTAGGATTTCCTTCTATGACTCATGACACTCACAGGACCGAAGAGATCCATGTGAAGCAATTGAAGGGGAGAGTCAATGGAATTAGTGGTTTTGGGTTTATGAAAGGATTTGTGTTGCTTGCCCTTGGAACAAGAGAGATAATGTTCAACGGGTGAGAAATCTTTTATAGGTAAACCGGTGACAAGGTTTCCTCGAACGAGACGGTTCATGGTCTTGAAGTTCACATGTCCCAATCTTTTGTGCCATAGAAAAGATTCATCTTCAGAGGCTTTTGAGAGAAAGCACAATTCAATTCCTGATGGATTGTTTATATCCAGACTGTAAGTATTGAATCTTCTAGGAGCATGCATGAGAATAAGATCTTCGGGAATGACCACCCCAAGTTTCAGAATCAAGCACTCTTTAGAGTTGAAGAGGGCACAAAAGTCTTTGTCACAAATCTGGGACACGCTCATCAGATTGTATTTCAGCTGTGTGAGGAAGTTAACATGCTCCAAACTATTTACACCATTAGATACGATTCCTTGTCCTTCTATCTTTCCTCCTTTTGGATTGCCTGCAAAGGCAACAAAATCTCCGTTCATTGGATGATAATCTTGCAGCAAATTAAAATGGCCGGTCATATGTCTTGAGCAACCACTGTCAACATGCCAAATGTTGTCTCAAGTCCTTATCGATTGCCCCTTCACAGACCGAATCATTCAGACATTTGTACCTAATCCATTGCTTACTTGTAATTTCTTAACATCACAAGACACTTCTCGAAAATCATAATCAAAATCCTCCATTAATGAAGTATGGTCATAAAAAAGATCATTATTTTTAACTTTCCAAGTTCTTTTTAATTTATTTTTAGCATTTTTAATTCTTTTACGTCTCAACTCTCTACTATGTGGTGACTTAGACAAAGCATTTGAATTTAAAGCAACTTGAGGAACAGACTCTTCATTAACAAGAAATGTGGTCAATTTACAACTTTTGAAAACATGATTGGATTCACCACAACTAAAACAAACTTTATCACATGACGCCTTAGCCTGATAATTGTCATCACAAGATGATGAAGATGATTGTGATATTGAGGCATTAGAACAAGAGGTGACTCTTTCTTCAATAACTTTTTCTTGAAGATTTGGTTCTTCCTTTAATCTAAAAAATTCCAGATTGCTCATGGTTTCTCGTGGTACATTAGTCACAACAACTCATGTACTTTTAAACTTTGTGATACAACACATAGCATTTAAAGATTAAGGAACAAAAGATAAAGAATTCTTAAACACGGAAATATCATTCTTCAAAGAGTTATGCTCAGAAGGCATAGAACCAAAATACAAACTTTCAACATGTTCACAAATATTTGGTTTTGACACGGACATATTATTACATTCATCCGACACATGTTCATTCAAAATATTTTCCTTACTAGTACGCTCATCACAATCATCTCCTGAACTTACACAATCTGACTCTGTACAGGAAGCAAAACTGTCAGAATCTGAAGTTTTAATATAATTATCAGCAGATAAGGTGCAAACATACGGTGTGAGAACATGAGGAGTGGGCATATCAACAAGTCTACCGGACATGGAATAAGGTAGTGGATGAGAGTTGTACCCAATGCCTTCTGTGACTTTCTTATGAATTTTTTTATCAATGATGCCAAACAAAATTTTCTGTTCCATTCCCATATGTTGAACTTGAAAATTTGCCTTTTCAGCCTTTTGAAGTCTTTCAGTTAAAATTTGATTATTTTTCTTTTGTGTAGTAAGTTGTATGATCAAAGATCAGTTTTCTCCAGAAATATCATGAATTTTCTTTAAATAAAGTTTCTCATTTTTAGCCACAGAATCATACATCACCTTTATATGATCACGTTCATCGACCAAAGCTTGGTTGATGAATCTATACTTTTGAATTTCCTTTATACAGGATTGAGCATTACAAAGTCTGGAAATTACCTCATCTGGCATGGCTGTGAGATCAGCAGCTGGCTCAATCATAACACATTTATCTTTCTCTTCAATGTCTGCTATCAAAGCTTTGTCGGTTGCTTCCTCAGTCTGTTCTCCCTAGTGATAATGTCCATCAGTTTGACAAACCAGAGCTGTTGAGCTGGAAGATGTGTTGTTGGACTTGGGAGAATTGGCAGCTTGATTTCTAGTAGAGTTCTTCTTGTCATGCTTTTCCTTAGAAGATGGCTCTATAAAGTTCCTTGCAAAGTGTCCCAGCTGATCACAGTTGTAGCATCTCACTTTCTTGATGTCAAAACCCAGAGTCTTCCCTTGCTTGAACCTATCCATCCCAGTCCTCTTGATGAATCTCTTGGCCCTCAGTGTCAGCATGGCCATACATCAATCAATTTCCATCTTCTCCAAATCATTCGGGTAGATCTTCTCTAAGTCATCCGGTTGAAAACTGACAGGTATCAGGTTTCCAGAAATTAAGGCATCATAGCATGACATGAAGGCAGTCATAATAAGCAGATACTCATCAGGGATCATAGTGGTTGGCTTCTGAGAGGTTGATGAACTGGTAGGCTGAATTCCAGAAACAAAGGGTGGAACATCAGTCTGAAAGTATGCCATAGTGGTTTTGCTTGATGCTGTGGAGAAACTCTGACCAGCAAAAAGAGCAGTATTTCCTGACTGGTTTATTGGAGTGACAACACCTTTCTTTATCTCCAACTCATACGACTCCAGAATGCTGTAGAGTTCTTGCTGTGACAAATCACTTAGCTTCTCAGTTTTCTTGATCATAATTCTGTACATATTCCATTCCTCAGGCAGTGAATCAAGCAGCTTCTTCTTCAACTCAACGGTTGATTAATTTAGACATAGCCTCTCTAGGAACACTGCTAAACATCTCATACTGCTTATTCATCAAATCTCTCTTAATTTCCCTAAGCTCAGCACATCCTTCATACCTGGTGCATAAGGCTACCTAAATATCCTTAGCTGTAGTATACTCAGCAAATATGTTGAACACATCCCTAGGAAGAGCCATAGCAATAGATCCATATGCTTTGTTATCTCGGGCAATGATATGCCCTAAATTATACGTGTTTTGCATGCATAATAATCCCCATATTATGGTACAAATCAAACAAAAGCCTTGCAAACGATACTTAATGCATTAATATTTCACAATTGTAGGTTATTCGGTGCTCCAAGATAAACAAAGCAAGAACCAGCTTAAAAACATGAAGAAATCAAGCTTTTGGAGGACCAAACCCGATCATTGACCCCCAAGAAGTCAAACCAGGTCAACAGAAGTCAAACCAGCAGCTAAAAGACGAAACTAGGAAGCAAGGAGGCAATGCACGGCCGTGAAATGGGATGCACGGCCGTGCAATGGCCAACTTGCTCCCCAAGGCTCTAGTACACTATCACTTGTACCCGGTTTGATTCCGGAGGTGTTTGCACGCCCGTGCAATCCAATTCACGGTCATGCATTGCTCATTTTGAGGCCTATAAATAGAGGGGTTGAGTTCTTCATTCCGCACACCCATCTGTACCTTACACTAGCCATCCATACCTCATTTGAGAGCTTATTTCATAGTTAGAGTAGAGAGTAGTGAGTGGAGGGGCTCTTCCTCCTTGTTCGGCAATAGGGGAGCTTACGAAACTTAGCGTTATGCTAGTTAGTATAACCATTCATGGCAAAACTCTTTGTATTACTAGGGTGAAGATGAAGTTTGGTGCATGTTAATGTTTAACGTATTAATCCAAGTAATGTGTTTATGTCTTTAACTATTCGTCCTTAAAACCACCATTTCGGTGGGCTTTTATTATTGTCTAAATCCGTCTTTATATTTGTGAGTGTTCTTGATTTCGGTGGGCTTTTATTATTGTCTAAATCCGTCTTTATATTTGTGAGTGTTCTTGATTTTAAAGTGTAAGATCGTAAAACCTTTTTAATCAAACTTTTTTTGAAACTTGTACGTCTTTATACAAGCAAAGATTGATAAGCCAAGGCTTGGTCAACACTAGTAGGGTCGTACGTCTTTATACGAACTTATTATGCGACCAAGAATTGGTGAACTCATGTTGGGAAAGGTACGTCTTTATACTTGGTCCCATTGTTACACCACCTCCCAGTGAGCAAAATATAATCACCCATTTAACTCTAATACAAAGCATTTTATGTTCGATGTCTTAAACCAACCCGGAGATGACCATTTGGAGGGTTGAGGGTAATTGTTGTCCTTTACGGGAGGCACTACCACTTGTTAAAGCTTTTAAATTTTCAAATCAAATGTCGTGAGGACGAGGCTTTAGCGGTGACCCAGGTCACACGTTTGTAGTAGTCATGTCACTGGATTAGTCAACTTAACATTATCATGTACCAAGCGGATTCGAAGCCCAAAGCAATACTCTTCATAACCTGATCATTTCCAAGATATTTACTTTCCTGTTATTTACTATTCTGTTCGTTACATTTCTGTTAAACACTTCACGCATATTTTCACTTTTCTATTATTTACTTTACCGTTATTTACTTTTCTGTCATTTACCTTTCTGCTTCACAAGCATACAAAACCCACTCACTAATTAACACCGGCTAAACGATAACAAAAGTTGAGTATTGAAATTCGACCGTGTCTGTTGGTTCGATACTTGGTTCTTACCTAAACTATATTACGCTGCGATATGTACACTTGCCTATTGTGTGCGTTTTAAGTTTGAGTATTTATCATTTTATAAATTTAAAACCTGATCTCGTGAAACCATCTTAAAAATATAATAACTATATTTTTATATATTTAAAACACAACGCATCAGGCAATAAGAGCAATATCCTTCTCATCATTTTCAC
Organism: Smallanthus sonchifolius; assembly: GCA_023525975.1. Lineage (NCBI taxonomy): Eukaryota > Viridiplantae > Streptophyta > Magnoliopsida > Asterales > Asteraceae > Smallanthus > Smallanthus sonchifolius. The sequence continues at coordinate 22,268,164 of CM042033.1, forward strand.
TAACAGTCTTGGGACGCTGAACATCTGCAGTGGTAGTGACCGGCTTGTGTGGACCATCGATGATTGACTGCAAGAGAGTGTGGTCATGGAATTGAAAGAAAGTCTTCATCTTCTTGGTCCAATCATCAAAATCTCTAGTGGACACCAAGATAGGTGGTTTGTTTCCTCCAACATACTCATTATTACTTGAAGATGCCATATCTCAGAACTTACAGAAAGAAGTAGAAGCTAGTTTCAGTTGTAGGATGCAGACCGAAACTACTAGTTTCGATTGAGAAGGTACTGCCTGAAACTCTAAGTTTCGATAGATAATAAAGAGCCCGAAACAATTAGTTTCGGTGATGAAGACTTGACAGAAAATCCCAAAGATAACCAACATAAACTACAAGTTTCGATTGAAACTATAGTTTCGGATGACAAATCTGCACATGTTAGATTCGATAAGATAAGACAAAAGGACTAGTTTCGATGATACCTTTTCTAGACAGGAAATTTCGATGACCAACTAGAAACAGAATCTGTCCCCTAGTAGTTTCGATGTCGTCTTCCCAAGTTTCAGAAAACCTCCATTGAAGAACAGCTTCAATAAATAAAGTAATGATAAAACAAATCTGATCCGGTGAAAATCTTCCAGCAACACTCCTAATCACGAAAATAACCTTTAATCTCAAAAACTTGAACAGAGACGACCGCAAATCGATGAAACAGTGAGAAAGAAAAAAAAACTTCAATGAAACAGTGCTTCCAAAACCCAGATGCAGAAAAACTTCAATATTATACCGAAAAACACCTAAAATTGATAACAATAACCTGAATACACTTAGAAATCAAGAGCATAAAGCTCTTATACCAATCGTAGGTCCTCATTTTAGACAAAATCACTCAAACAGATCGATTACACATACACACAGGCAGAATCTGTGTGTATGGTGGTGAAACAGAGGTAAGAAACAGAAGTGGTGATGATAAACCGGCTAACCACACTAGAATCAACACAAAATGATATGAAATTGTAAGAACAACAGTTGAATAAACTTCAAATGTGTATTGATTCAGTAAAACTGTGAAAGAGAGAATTTCAGGGTTACAGCCGATATCCACACCCTAAACATTCTCAAACTAGGCTATTTATAGTGAGTAGACAGGCATCGAAACTATGCTCACCGAAACTACTAGTTTCGGTTGAGCATTTACAAGTGAAAGAAATCCTGTCTATCAAAACTACTAGTTTCGGTTGAACAAGCCTCAACCGAAACTAAGTAGTTTCGATGGCCCAGACTAAACTAAATAAAGTAGTAAATTACACGAAATTGAAATAACTGAAATACAAGGAAATAAACTAAAGTACTATTGTTCAAAATACATTGATGACATCAGCTTACAAAAATACTATTCCTTACACCGGGAAATAATAAATTTCCCAGAAAAGGAGGGTTTAACCCAACTAGAGCAATCCAAGGGATGAAGTTACAGACTTGTCAGAAGTTTGGTCACTCTGCAACTCAATGCCCGAACGTTAAATGTTTCAATTGTGGGGAGATAGGAAAATATAGGACTTCTTGTCCTACGCCATCTAAGCAAGGAATGGGTGGTCAGAATAAAGCTGTAGAAGGTGTGTTTATCCTAGGAAGCGGAAGAGAAAGAGTGACACCCGACATTTCTAGGTCAACATCCGTACACAACTTAAACGTGTTTACATTTTCACATTTCCTAAATCACTTGGAATCATAAATCTTGAACATTAAAAGTCTAGAAAACGGAAACGTTGATCGTATCATATCTTTGTACACGTAAGAATTACCGGTTCATGCGGACGTAAAACCCGTATAACGCGAACGATAACGATTAATTATTATAACGGAAAAATAATTAGAATTAAATATATTAAATTAAAGCGTGTATGTCTAGCCGAATAAGTCATTAATATTTATTTCATAATAAAACCACCGTAAAAACATTTATACAATATTGTTGTATATTATCCTCTTAGGATATTTATAAATGTGAGTGATCACATCTACAGGTAAATATATACGTAACTTGAACGTTTTTCATCAAACTATCCATTGGTTATTTAAACTATGATTTTAGTGTCATTTAGAACGTAAATCAAATCACATTGTCGTTTAAAATTCTAAACGGGACTCATAATGCTAATAATCCTAACAACTAGCTTCCAAATCTTCTTTATGAAGACTAATCTTCACACCATATTATCTTACTTCTAAATCTAGAAAAGAACCTAACCATCCATCACATGCATCAATCTATCACCAACCCCATCACCACCCATCCTCATTCATCCATAATCCAATCATCATGATTGGAGTGAATGGAGCTTGTTCTTTCACCACATGAACACTCAACCTATCATCTCCATCATATGTGTATCCATCAAATCTACACTTGCAAAGATTTACACTCTAACATCCATTCCACCTTATATATATATATATATATATATATATATATATATATATATACATGGGCAAAGCTTAGTGCCCCCCCCCATTTTTTGCTCAGTAGTGTTAATTTATATGTATTCGGCCGATTTTTCACTCAGTAGTATTAATTTATACGTATTCGGGCGAAAATTTTATAGTTCCGACCACCCTGATTGGAAAAAAAATCTCTGCCCCTTACGTGTTTTTTCAAGATCTGCCACCGTCTATATAAATATATATATATACATGTACATATATATATATATATATATATATATATATATATATAAAGGGAGGTTCAAATAAGAAGTGAATTTTTGCTAAGAAATAATTTCTTTTTAAAGCGAAACCGGGTCAAACGAACTCCGATTGGGATCATTCTAGCGGCGTTGAAACTGGTTCATCGAGGTTTTAGGGGGGTTTAGGTTTTTTTTTCTGGAGGGGGGGTTTGGGGGGATTTAGGTTTTTGGGGGGTGAGGGTGGGGGGATTTAGGTTTTTTGGGAGATGGGATGGGTAGGTTTGGGTTTTTGTGAGGGGGGTGGGTGTTAGAGGATTTAAGTTTTTGGGTGGTGGGGGTAGGGTGGTTAGGTTTTTGGGTTTAGCTTTAGTTTTTAGCTTTAGGGGTTTAGCTTTAGGGTTTAGCTCTAGGATTTATTTCGACGAGCCGGTTCCAACGCCGTTGGAATTAGTTCAATCGGAGTTTGTTTGACTCAGTTTTTTAGGTTTTTTAACGAAAATTCACTTTTTAGCGAAACCTTCCCCTATATATATATATATATATATATATATATATATATATATATATATATATATATATGGGAAGTATACGGTGGAAACTAATCTAGTTGAAAAAACTCTAGAAACCCATCTAAAGGTCCAAGTTGTGCCACATGTCCATTTTTCATTTTCAATAATTTATTTACAAAAGGGTATTATTGTTATTTTACTTGTTTTTACTTTTTCTCTCTATAAATACATTCCATTCCACAACGCATTCATGTACTCTCACTCATAAACCTCATTTGAGATTTGAATTTTAAAATCTCAACCCTATGGGTACAACCCCTCAATCTCTACCTCCAATCTCACGACATGAACTTTGTTATAATTCTTCTCCGATTTGTTTATTAATGAGGTGATAGCGGTGAAATTAATGTTGTTTTTTTCCGTGTTAAAAATGATAAAGCTAAAATGGAGTTAAACGAAGCAGGTGATTTGGATTTGAGGGGGCTCAAAGCAATGGCAAAACCAAGAGCGCCGCTACCACTGGGGTGAGGAGCTAAGCATCATCCAAGGCTAGTCAATCATAACAGTGGCGCTTAGTTCGATTTTTGGGGGTCCGAGAGAGAAAATAACCGCTCCTACTCAAGCATGTGATTTGGATTTGAATGACAAGGAGATGGAGGGGCTGAATCAAGTCCATAACACAGCTAATGAGTAATTAATGTTGCCATCTAGATATCCTCTCATTTTTTTGTTTATAGATAACTTTGGGTTTTTCAAAAAATCATTTTCAAAAAATCATTAATAGATGATTATCCCCTCATTTTTTTTGTTATTTTTTCATAATTTTTTTTAAAACTACTCGACGTTTTTTTGATATTTCTTAAAGCTACGAAATTACGTATAAACCATTACTTGATGATATCCTCTGATTTATTTTGTAAATCTTTGAATCATCATTTGTTTTGTAAATATTTGATTAAGCACAAGAATTTTAGGTGAGTGCTAACTGTGTGGGATTTTGTTTTGTAGTTTTGTTGGGGAGAGCATGTCTGATGATGGTACCTTGGTGTTTGCTTACTACAAATAAGGTGCTACTGACCCAACATTCTTGTACATTGGTGGGGGGTTGAAGGAGGTGAAGTGTTAACGAAGTATCATCATCTCAAGCCAGCAAAGAGTTTGACAAACTTGCTGTAGTTGCTCTTAAATGTTTGGTTTTTGTTCTATTTTACATATGTTACCACGTGATCGCCTTATCATATATTTCTGTTTTTTTATTTTACATATGTTACAACGTTATCACCATATTATATATTTCATAACAATTGTCTTAAATAGCACTGTCGACAAATTATGTATCACAATATATTATATTTTTTATTATATAGTGATGCATTTTGTTTTTTTTATTTTAACAACTTTCAGAAAAACAAATTTCAATCACAAGGTTAATTTATCTGTTTTTTCAATTTACATATGTTACAACGTTATCCCCATATCATATATTTCACAAAAACTCTTTAAAAAATTTAACCACTTAATATTTTTTCTGTTTTTTCATTTTACATACGTTACAAACAACAACAAATGCTCTAAAAGTTACTGTAATCACTTCAAGTACTTCTGTAAAAATCCATGTCATGTAACACTCAACAACATAACATAAGTAACACGGTTAACATGTACGTGTGCACCGTGCATATAATATGTTCATTATCCATTAACATGTCCAACTCTATCCATTACACGTGTCATTGATCTATACTAGCCAGTTGCATTTGTTGAAGGTCACCTTGACTACTCATTTGTTTCTCTATGGTATCAAGATGCAAGACTGTTTGCTACAGGGAATCAAGACAAGACCTGCAGGGTATGGGATTTAAGAAACCTTGTTTCAGTTCTCAAACTCAATATGTAGTTGTCGAAAGGACGTTACATATGTAACTTAGTTTGTTACATAAGTAACTAGTGAAATGTTAGATATGTAACTAGCGATGCTACAGATGTTACATATGTTGTCAACCTTCTGATGGAGTTGACTAGGTTATAAGCAAAGTTTATTCCCCTAAATATGTCCGCTGCTATAAAAAAAGCTGTCTCATTAGCTACATATGTAATAACCATTTGTTCATGTCTCTTTCTCTGTATTTTCACTATTTTCAGACATTTTATATAACAATCATATGTAATAATTAGTTGTTCAGTTATTCCGATGCAATAATCATTCGATTCGCTACATATGTAATAATCATTTGTTCAGCTATGGATTTTTTCGTGGTTCTAGAATGCCCTGTATCAATCACATGCAATAATGGCTATGAATCGCAACATTAATCATTCGATTAGCTTCATATGTAATAATCATTTTATGTAGAAATCATTAACAATTACATATGTAACATGCATAGTTACATATGTAACAAATTGTCGTTTCTGTTAGGACAGATTGCAAAAAGAAAAAAAGGAAATTCTCAGGTTTTTTATAAAAAAATCTCAATTCTATTAAATATCGTTTAAAAATCTTGTTTAAAATAAATTTCGTTTTTTTAAAACTAGATTTCTTATAAATGAAAATTCTTACTTTTTTTTTTTCAAAAATCTCATTAAAAAACAACGTTTAAAAAAAATCTTGTTTAAAATAAATATCTTTTTTTTCCAAAAATGGTGATTTTGATTTTCAAAAATGGAGAGAGAAACTCAATTTACAAGAAAAGTACAACAATCTTACTTTTCTCTTTCATATTTTCAAGACATCATCCCAACCATATACTCAACCTCAACCAATTACCCATTCTACCCTTATTTTACTTTTTATCTCAAAAAGTACTATTTTTTAATAAATCAATAACACTAAAATAATAAGAACCATTAATCAACAAAGATCAACGGATGAAAATGGGTTTTTAATGTTTTCACAACATGAAAATGGGTTTTCAATGTTTTCACAACTCATTAGAGTTTTTAATCTATCCCTCCCCTACATATATATATACTAGGTTAGAAACCCCATGTATTACACGGGTTAACTAAATGTAATGTTATATATTTATTAATAAAAATTTACATATTACATATTTATAACATATTACATAGTTTTTTAATATAAATTCTACAAACGTTATAAAGTTATTTTTTAAAAATATTTTTTAAAAAGAATGAAAGAAATGTTCAATTTATAAAAATGTTTTATGAACAAATCTATTTTTTAAATAAAAAAACGTTTTATAAACAGAATTATATAAATCATTATTACTTAGTAGGAGAGAGAGGCGAGAAACAAAAAGTTATAAAAATAATTAAAGAAATTTGTATAATTAATAAGAGAGAGAGGCGGGAAAAAAAAGTTGAGAACGAATAGGAGAGTGACAAGTGTCTCACCAAAACCTTTATTTATTATATATATATATATATATATATGAGATCGTCTAAACTACGGACGTAAATATAGGTATATATATATATAATATACCCGACACGTTCCTTTTATTTATATTATGACGACCTCGAAATTTATTTATTAAGACGAGTATTTAGGGGGTATTAATTGCGGGTAGTATACCGCGTTTGAACCATCAACAATTACCACCACTACCATCACCTTCTCATCATCATCACCCATCACTTCACCATTCTCATTCAACCAAGATTTTATCTAAAATCCAATCACCATCATTGCATTGTATGAAGCTTGCTCATTCATCCACATTAACACTCAACCTCTAATCTATATATATGTGTGTACCGACTTCAAAAGAAAGATCGCCTCTCAAATATCCATCTATCTCTCTCATTTTCAGCACACATAACACACACACACACTATCTATTTCTTTGCATTATCCACTTAAGATCAGGGCAATAATCAACCTCCTTTGGTGTTCCAAGGAAGAATATAAGGATTTCATGAAGGATTCTAGCTACAAGCCCAAAGATCTCTCATCTTTCTTCTTCAAAACCAACATCTACATCTCTAGTGGGTATAACACATCATAAACTCTCTCTTTTCCTTACATCTAAGCTTCAAGGAGACTTTGTTCACCCAAAAATGCAATGATTTCATAAAATCCCGTAACTAAGTAAATTAACGAGTGAAAAACAAGCTAGATCAAGAAAATAAAATATATATGTGTGTGTATGCCGTATGTATATATGTATGTGTATATATGGTTTTTATTCATAAAATTTTACTAAACTTTAAGTGGTTACAAGCATGAGTAGGATTTTGTGTGTATTTCGTTAACTACAAACTATTAGTCATTTAAACACGGGAATATGCATGGATTTATGTGTGTACGAGAAAGATGTGCATAACATTATGTTACTATAAATGGCTTAAAATGTGTAAATATATACGAATCCATACATTTAGTGTTTGAAAACGTGTGTTACATGAAACTTTAGTTGCTAAAGTAGTGTATTGTAAAAGAATACATAATTGTTTATAGAAGACCAAATGAAGCTCAAGTACCCTCATCTTTTTACTAATAATGTTGTTTCCTCTAACTAAATTTCGGGACGAAATTCTCTCAACATGGGGAGACTGTAACATCCTGATTTTTATTATTCATATTTCAATCCAATGTAATGCAATTTCGAATTCAATACTCGTGCACTGTCTCATTTATTTTCTCGCCGTAAATTAAATGCAATGATTCTATACAAATTCGCAAATTTTACTCGGTTATATACATTTAAACACTATACAAGAAACCATTTTATTCAAACTTATCAAATCTGAAAAGTCAAGGACTAAAAATGGAAAATGTCAACAAACCCTAGTCAAGCACGGTCTTGCTTCGTTCTGGCACGGTCGCGCCAAGTGCCTCGGCACGATCGCGCGACTGGTCCTGGAACGATCGCGCCTAGTGCCTGAGCACGGTCGCGCCTTTCTTGGCACGGTCGCGCCTGCGTAACAGTCGAAACGTAAATGTTATTTCAAAACGCTCAATCGTTCGAAATTCAAATCCGATTACGTTTCTTTTTCCATTAACGTGAGTTATACCATTTTCAATTACTCAACGCCTCAGTTTCACGCTATCAATTTTGAATTCTCTCTCAAACAATTCAAGCAAAACTCGAATCCTATTCTGAGACGCAAATTCTCCCGATCAAGAAAGGATTACGCATCTCCCGGATCTCTCCAAGACTCTGGACTCTCTGACCTAGCCGGAATTGCAGCTGAAGTCGCCGAAAGCCGTTCTCTCTGTCGCCGGAACTCCCTTCTACCGATCGTTACCACTTCCTTCCTGTTTTAGGTAAGTATACTCTCCATCTCATTTGTTTCAGTATCATCATCAAAAGCCCCCTATTAATCTGGGCTTTCATTACAGAAATCGTTCGAATCAGAATTGTTATTTTAAATAAAAAGGATTTAATCGATTCCACTCTTAAACACGATTTCCATGCAATTAAATTATATGAAAAGACTCGTAATAACCCTTGAATCAAAAGCCCTATCAATTCCATCGTTATAAATACAAAAATTTCTCGATTCGTGTCTGATTTGGATTAGACACGGCCGCGCTAATCATCTAGCGCGACCGTGCCTCATGTAGCGCGGTCGTGTCGAATAGCGGCGCGGTCGTGTCCTCCTGTCCAGACCTTGTCATGCCCTCTGGGCTAGTCTCTGTTGTGTCTAAAGATCATAGACACGACCATGCCGGGCCAAGGCACGGTCGTGCCTGTTGATTTGTCTAGATTGTGCTCCTGTTGATCAACCCGGTCGCGCCCCGACTAGCGCGGTCGCGCCCGTGGCTCGAGCACGATCGTGTCCTTCCGAGGCACGGTCGTGTGTGTGACTCAGAAACTTTAACAAAATTATAATTTTATATTTTTCAATCAATAAATGTCTCAAATTTTATAAAAATATGTTTCCTGTATTTGAAGAGATAAATAGTATTTAAAAGTTTATTTAAAAATTTATGAAAATTAAATTCATATTTACTATCTTACACTTAAAAGATATTTTAAATAAATAAGTTACTAAATTTATAAATAAATAAGATAATGATTATTTATTTAATTTACATTTTAAATCAAAATTATTTATTCATTTATACTTAATTACAATTAATATTTACATATTTATTCAATTCAAACCTAATTAAATAGTTTCAAAAATATTTTACTTCAAACTCTATATATTTTATTCAATACTGTTTAAATACAAATCAATAGTTTTATACACAAATTCAACTTTGATTTTAGACTTAAACCTTATGCACTATTTGATACAACATACATTACTCTTTAGGTTGATTTGTGCACTCGAGGATCTTTATTTTTCTATCTATTATCCTTGTTCGCTACACCTCCTTATCAAGTGAGTATTCACAACCCCTTTTTACTCTTTTACACTTTTGGGGTGGAACATGAACTCTATACTCATTACACATTACACATTTACATTTACACAAACAACACAAGTGCAAAAATCCTATTTACATACGTGTGTGCAAAAATTTGAGCTTTGTGCCCGAGGGCTAGGTGTGCTAACCTTTGTATGCTCTTATGTGCAATCATTAACTATACCGGCCGACGGTTTTCAATGATAGATCTATCGAGTCTGACAAACCCACCCATGGTACGCGGTGATTGAAACCGACAACACATTTGTTTTGCATGCTAGTTACAAGGTTTGATTGTACATTTGGTTACACAATAGCTACTCCCCATAAACGCCTTATTTATCATGTCATGTAAAGGATTTGTTTTCTTCTATATGCTATCTATATACAACTGTGTTATACTCACCAACTTTTTAGTTGACTTTATTTTATTCATGTTTCAGGCCCCAATATGTGAGATTGATTCAAGACGTGTTCAACATAGGATTTGGACTTAGCAATTTAAATCAAGAACTTTATGAATTATTTTATGTATCTTGTTTGAATTTGGTTTTGTACTTGGATTATTTGAAATGCAAATTTGACTTTATTATATTTCAATTTAGTCAACCATGTGCTATGAACAGTCTTACATGTCTCGCCCAGATGATTCCGCCATCGGTCGGGGTGTGACACCAACCAACTTTGAGGGGAAACTAAGGACCAAGTTGAAAGTTGACAACTTTATCATTTGAAAGATGCGTCCTATAATCATAGGAATGCAATCTTAAAGGTCTATAACAATGTTCTATGGATTGTTATCCATTCTAAGTTGTACGCTACGAGGAAAGCGAACAAGGAATGAATCATACCTGACCTTGCTCATTGGGAGATCTACACCTATACATTTTCTTCCGACTTCTCAACTTCACTTCAAGTTTTTCATTTATTCCTCCCCAAAGATCTTTTGGTATGCCTATGCACTATTCTTAAAACACCTAAGGACACGACGTCCTCACATTTGGCAGACCCATAAGTCAATTTCAGGGGACACTAATTCTAAGAAACTATTTTCATAGTCTCACTGTTTATTTCCCCACCTACTTGAATTGTAACTTTTCCAAACAAACATATAACTTCTTAAGGCTTACATACCTCATGGATATGATAATCAAGTCATAAATTCACGAAGCACGATATCACAACCCAAATGCCAGACTACAGCAGAGGTACGGTGCCAACAGTGGTTAATGGAGTATAGAACTCAATCTTCGCCAATGAAAGCTAGACTATTCTCAAACATTTTCCCTTGAATACCATGAAGATTCACTTATCATTTGTTGAGCCAAGTCAACTATGCCATTCTCAATTATTTTAACATCCCTTTCGATTCACCCTCATCTATAGATGAACCACATAAATCTTGACGATTCAATATTACTGTGAGATTTTGTTGACTCGAGTTATGGTTCGACCTCTATTTCATTAAGAGATCAATTTATAACAAGTTACGAATAACATTCGTGATAGAATTTCCCATAATGAGATTTGACAAAACCAAGATCAATCTCAGAAAATCACGTCTCCGTAAAACCTTATTATATATCATAGCTGTCTAATTCCCTACCTAGACAACTAATAATGGTTTCTCTAAACCATTCTGGTTTAATTAAGAGAAATAGCATATGAGGATGCTATTTCCTAGAACTCAATTAAACCAATTTAACTACATACTGATTTGATAGATGAAATGCAAGTTAAAATCTTTCGGCCCAGAAGGATTAAATGCATCAAGGCACGGACTGGTTGCGATAAACAGTCAGGTACCTGATTTCTAACTAAGGCTGAACATCTCATCAAACGATCTGACATATCTTACTATACTTCTGATGAATTCTTTTAGATTCTATCATGATTTGGTCTTCGTATGTTAAAACACGTATATGAATAAAGAGTGTGTGCCCACATACATTCAAAATTTCATGTGCACGAATGCCCCGTTCCTTTTTCATTACCAATGATAATTATCATACGATTCCACTCTGATGAAAATGACCACGTAATGAAACTCGTTTTCATTAATTCACATCGGTCGAAGAACCTCTTAATGACTTACTCATTACATGGAGGTGATCTCACCGATCGTAATCTTTTTTGTTCATGGGACTCTCGCAATGATTTTTATCCCTTCAGGGTATAGTCAAAGTCGTTCCATTGTCAAAATATTCCCAGAATCTTCCTAAATCCACTCGTTTGAGATAACAAATGTTCAACGGTACCGGTGCACTGTTACATTATACTATAATATCTCGAATCCTTACACATCCAATATCGTTAGTCGATAAGGTACTCGTTTTCCCTTCAAATACCGACTACTAAGTGGATGGAATCAAAAATTCTCCCTATGATCTACAAACGAACCAAGAATACAAAGCTCTAACCGGAATAAAGTAAATCAATCCTAGAGGTTAACTTAAATAAGTTTCAAGGACGAAACTTCTTTAATAAGGGGAGAATGTGATACCCGACATTTCCATGTCAACATCCGTACACAACTAAAACATGTTTACATTTTCACATTTCCTAAATCACTTGGAATCATAAATCTTGAACATTAAAAGTCTTGAAAATAGAAACTTTGACCGTATCTTATCTTAGTACACGTAAGAATTACCGGTTTATGCGGACATAAAACTCGTATAACGCGAACGATAATGATTAATTATTATAACAGAAAAATAATTAGAATTAGATATATTATAATTAAAGCGTTTATGTCTAGGCGAATAAGTTATTAATATTTATTTCATAATAAAACACTCGTAAAAGCATTCCTAGAATTATTGCTGTATATTATCCTCTTAGGATATTTATTAATGTGAGTGATCACATCTACAAATAAAAATATACGTAACTTGAACGCTTTTAATCAAACTACCCATTGACTATTTAAACTATGATTTTAGTGTCATTTAGAACGTAAATCAAATCACATTGTCATTTAACATTCTAAACGGGACTCATACCGCTAATAATCCTAACAAATAGCTTCCAAATCTTCTTCATGATGGCTAATCTTCACACCATATTATCTTACTTCTAAATCTAGATAAGAACCTAACCATCCATCAATCTATCACCAACCCCATCAATCTATCACCAACCCCATCACCACCCATCCTCATTCATCCAAACTTTCATCCATAATCTAATCATCATGATTGGAGTGAATGGAGCTTGTTTTTTTCACCACATGAACAGTCAACCTATCATATCTATCATATGTGTATTCATTAAATCTACACTTGCAAAGATTTACACTCCAACATCCATTCCACCTTATATATATATATATATATTATATGAGATCGTTAACGCATCTAAACTACGAACGCAAATATAGGTATATATATATAATATACCCAAAACGTTCCTTTTATTTATATTACGACGACCTTAAAATTTATTTATTAAGACGAGTATTTAGCGGGTATTAATTGCGGGTAGTATACCGCGTTTGAACCATCAACAACTACCACCCACTACCATCACCTCATCATCATCACCCATCCATTCACCATTCCCATTCAACCAAGATTTTATCTAAAATCCAATCATCATCATTGCATTGTATGAAGCTTACCCATCCATCTACATTAACACTCAACCTCCAATATATATATATATATATATATATATATATATATGTGTGTGTGTGTGTGTGTGTAACTACTTCAAAAGAAAGATCACATCTCAAATCTCCATTTATCATTCTCATTTTTGGAACAGATAATACACACACACACACACACACACACACTATCTAGTTCTTTGCATTATCCACTTAAGATCAAGGCAATAATCAACCTCCTTTGGTGTTCCAAGGAAGAATACAAGGATTTCATGAAGGATTCTAGCTACAAACCCAAAGATCTCTCATCTTTCTTCTTCAAAACCAACATTTACATCTCTAGTGGGTATAACACTTCATAAACTCTCTCTTTTCCTTAGATCTAAGCTTAAAGTGCACTTTGTTCACCCAAAAATGCAATGATTTCATAAAACCCCGTAACTAAGTAAACTAATGAGTGAAAAAGAAGCTAGATCAAGAAAATAAAGTATATATGTGTGTATGCCGTATGTATATATGTATGTGTATATATGGTTTTTATTCATAAAAGTTTACTAAACGTTAAGTGGTTACAAGCATGAGTAAGATTTTGTGTGGATTTTGTTAACTACAAACTATTAGTCATTTAAGCATGGAAATATGCATGGACTTATGTGTGGACGAGAAAGATGTGTTCATAACATTATGTTACTATTAATGGCTTAAAATGTGTAAATATATACGAATCCATACATTTAGTGTTTAAAAACGTGTGTTACATGAACCTTGAGTTGCTAAAGTAGTGTATTGTAAAAGAATACATAATTTTTGATAATATATAATTTGGTTGTTTCGAATAAAAACGAATTTCACAAAATATGGATTTGGTGACTTTAAGTATGTATTTTTGGTAAAACATTGATTAATGATGTATAATAACAATATTTTGGGAACAATCGAACTTTCAATATATTTTTGAGACGAAATAAACATTTAAAGCTCAAGCATATATATTTTTGGTAAATATGACCATGAAACGTGTTAAGATAATTATTTGAATAATTACATGTATAAATGGTGGACTATGGACTCTTAGGAACAAGATATGTGATTAAGTGTATTACGTATAAATATATTGCGAATAAATATGTATACTTGGAATAGTGGATAAGCCTTTAAATGTTAGAGATTACACTTGTGAATAACTTGATAATATTAACAATAAATATTCGAGCAAGTGTATATATATAAAAGCATGTGTATAAATGTTGAAGTATACGTATGAGCCTATGTATAACTATGAGTTTAATCACGTATTGATAGAAGAGATAATATATCTTGGAAATATATGGTAATTATGATATAAGTTATATTATTTACGCTATTACGACGAAAATGGATTATTTCTAGAAAAATAATTATATATTTTTGAAACTATATAATTACTGGATGATCAGACTTGTATCTTTGTGTTTATTTGTATGAGTATAATACATGTGTGAATAGTTATACGAGCAAATAAATAGTAATCACCAATGAGCCATAACATACGACATTTTCTTAAATAAAAACCCGTTCCAAATGGGACCAACTTAATGGGTGAACAACTTGCGCTCGAGATGTCATTTCTCGATTCCAAGACATATGTTGTTCTAAATAGGGTACGAGTAGTCAGGTCTCGCTCTTAAAATATTGTAGTTGCTAGCACTTATACATTAAAAGATCATCAGGTGAGTTCATTGCCCCCTTTTAACTTTTTAACTGTTTTAGAAACATCGGGGGAGAAACATACTTGCTTAACGTATTTGACACATTTGGAAACATATTTACTTGATACCATTTTTATATGATAACAAGATGTAACATTTCTGATTTTTAGTATCCGTATTTCAATTCAATGTAATGCATTTCAAACTCAATTCTAGTGCACTGTTTTGTTCTATTCGTATCATCAATTAAAAACTATACTCCAATGCAAATCCACAAATTTTAGTCGGTTATATTCTATTAAAACACTACATAAGTATCTATTTATACAAATACGTCAAAGACTAAAGTTACAAGGTATGATGTTGAAAAATAACAAGAAACCCTAATAGGCACGGTCACGCCTCGTTTTGGCACGGTCGCGCGACTTGCTTTGGACCGATCGCGCCCGGTGCCTTGGCACGGTCGCGCCTCGTTTGGACACGGTCGCGCCTAGTACCAGTTGAAACGTAAAATCAGTTTTAAACGCGAGATCGTTGATTGTCGTAACCGTTATACGTTTCACTTTCGTTATCAAAGACAATAATATTATCAATCGTAACAATTAACATCAAAAAACCGATTCAAGAAAATCAAAACCTCCTCATTTGAAAATCCTCTCCTTTGAACGTCTATCCTCCTATTCTGGAGTGAATTTCTCCCCAACCAAACGCTACACGATTCTCCTAGAAGCTACTGAACCATTTGAAGCAGCCGGAATCGTAGCAGAAGACGTCGGAAGCCAAGCTCACCGACGCCGGAACTCCTTTCTATCGTTCTCTATCAATTCGCTACTCTTCCAGGTAATTGAAACCTTTTCCTCACTCGTTTCGGTTCACGGATCAAAAGCCCCATATTAATTTGGGCTTTCATTATGGAAATCATCTCGAACTCGAAGCCACATTTACATTCAAAATAGTTTAATCGAATCCGGTCCTAAACACGTTTTAAATTCAATTAATCTATACAAAAAGACTCGTAATAATCTATTGGGCGAAAGCCCTATGATTTCCAACCCTGTTATTATAAAATATAGTCAAATCGTTCCTGATTTGGAACAGACAGGGTCGCGCTAATCATCTAGCGCGGTCGTGCCTCATGAGACGCGGTCGTGGCGATTACCAGCACGGTCATGTCCTCCTGTCTAGACCCAATCATACCATTTGGCTAATCTCTGTCGTGTCTTAGAATCATAGACACGATCGTGCCTGGCCAAGGCACGGTCGTGCCCAATGATTTAGTTAGTTAAGCCCTCTGTTTGATCAACATGGTCGCGCCCTGACTAGCGCGGTCGCGCCCGTGGTTCGAACACGATCGTGCCCTTCCCAAGCACGGTCGTGTGTGAGTTAATTTTTTTGGCAGAATTATAATTTTATATATTTTTCAAACAATAAATATTTCTGATTAAATTACAAGATAAAAATGGTTGATTTTTATAAAAATGCATTTAATTCTATTTAGAAAGATCAAATATTTAATCTTGGAATGAATAGAAAATTATTTATTTAAAGTTTATAAAAAAATTAAATTTACAATTATTGCTAAACCTTTCATTTAAAAAGTATTTAAATGGTTAAGTTACATTTTATAAATAAATAAATAAAATAATGATTATTTATTTACTTTATATTTAAACAAAGACATTTATTTATTTACACTTAATTATATTTAACACTTACAAGATTTTCACAAACGATAATTATTTAATTTACTTAATTAATTATTTAAACTCAAACCTTAAACAAAATACTTCAAAAATGTTTATTTCAAAACCTTATATCTTATTCAATACTTTTAAGTATAAATCAATGGCCTTATACACAAATTCGAATTCAACTTTAAACTTAAACTTTTGTGCACACCATTGATACAATACGCATTACACACTAGGTTAACTTGTGCATTTCAAGGATCCTTATTCTATCTAGTATCTTTGTTAGCTACGCCTTCAAACCAAGTGAGTATTTCATAGCCCCTTTTACTCTTTTACACTTTTGGGGTGAAACATGAACTCTATCAAATTACATGTTTACATTTACACAAACAACACAAATACAAATCCTATTTACATTCATGTGTGCAATTTGAGCTTTATGCCCGAGTGCTATGTGTGCTAACTTTTGTGAACACTTATGTGCAATCATTAACTATTCAAGCCGACGGTTTTCAATGATAGATCTATTGAGTCTGACAAACCCACCTAGTTGAGGTGATTGATACCGACAACACAATTTGCATGCTAGTTACAAAGGTTTGATTGTACTTGGTTACACAATAGCTGCTCCCCATAAATGCCTTATTTATCATGTTATGTAAGGATTTGTTTTACAAACTATATGCTACCTATATACAAACCTGTGTTATACTCACCAACTTTTTAGTTGACTTTATTTTATTCATGTTTCAGGTTCTAATGTGTGAGATTGGTCAAGATGTGCTACACATAGGCTTGGACTTAGTTAATTTAAATAAAAGAATTCTATGTATTTCAATTTGTTCTATCTTGGATTTGGTTGTGTTTGGATTACTTGCAATGAAATTTGACGTTTAATATATTCGATTTAGTCAACCTTGTGCTTATGAACAGTCTACATGTCCCGCCCCGATGATTCCACCATCGGTCGGGGTGTGACAGATTGGTATCAGAGCCTTGGTTATCGGGAATTAGGTTATTAGACACCTTGACCTAGACTATAACTTTAGGACACCCACTTATGCTATGCTTCATGATTATGTGTTATGTGCTACATGCTATGTGCTACATGCTTACTATGATTAAATATTATTTCATTTTTTTGATGCATTACTTGTTAAAAATTCATGACTTATTAGGATATCCTTAAATAATAATTAAATAAATAGTATCCCTTCCTATATCCTAAAACCTCATAATACTCTTATCTCCTTCTCTATCTATATCTTTCTTGGCATGTGGAATCTTCATGAAGCTAAATCCATAAAATTTTCTTTATTTCCTCGTTAAGGTTTTTAAACTTTGTTAATTATTTTAGGACACGTGCAATCTGGAAGAGTGACACCTGTATTTTGGGTTTTCTGTCTAGGAAAGCATTTCGCATAAATCCCAATCAACCGAGGGACCCGTATTCTTTCCTGGGAATTCCCGAGATGAGTGTTTACTTATAGGCTAAAGCATGTCTCCTTGAAAATTATATGAGTTTAATTAACCTTAATGTGTCATAGTATTCAAGTGATTATATCACTATTTGAGTACAATCTAAACTATGATTAACTATTTTATTTCATTATCTTGTCCTTTTAATCCAAGCAACTCTCATAAGTTCTTACATATTTTCTTGTCTTGTGAAAATCTGTAGAATGCCTCCTCGTCGTGCTCCCGTGGCCAACACCAATACCGACATTGCTGCCATTCTTTCACAACTCGTGACACAACTCACTCAAGCTAATGGTTCCACCAATGGCAACCACGGTGGAAATGGTGGTAACGGTGGCAATGGTGGTATCAACCCATCTCAATGCACCTTCAAGCATTTCAACTCGTGTAACCCTCTCAAGTTCTGTGGTACCGAAGGAGCTACGGGACTCCTTCAATGGTTCGAAAGCATTGAGAATACCTTTCTCAATAGTGACAACCCCGACAACCTTCGTGTTCATCATGCCACAAGTGTCCTACAAAAACGGGCACTCACGTGGTGGAATGGGGAGAAGAGAAATAGAGGTGTGGATGTAGCAATGGCCTTACCTTGGGATGAGGTTAAAAGGCTAATGACCGAATAATTTTGTCCTCAAAATGAAGTTAAGAAACTCGAAGCTGAATTTTGGGATCTTGCCCAAGATAGTGGTGAAAGCTTGGCATATACGACTCGGTTCCATGAGTTGAGTCTTCTTGTGCCCCACATGGTCACTCCTTTGTCCCGCTGCATTGAAAAGTATATTGGGGGACTACCTAGGCAAATTCAAGATACTGTCCTAGGAAAGAATCCCGCAACACTTGAGGATGCTATCCGTTTGTCTGCTACCTTAACCGATAATCATGTGAAGGCGGGGACTCTTACTAAAAAGGGCACCAAGAAAGTTTCTAACACCATAACCCCTCCTACCCACAACAAAGAAGCCACAACTGAGCCCTCCCGGCACAATAAGAAGAGAAAGGCTAGAAATTTTGCTGTGGTCACTCCTGCTATTCCTGTTAATCAAGTTGCTCCTATGGTTCAAGCACCAGCCAAAAAACCATATGTTGGGATCTACCCACTCTGTGCCACATGCAACTATCATCATCCGTAAAACATCCCATGTCGCCTTTGCACTTATTGTGGAAAATATGGCCATACGGTCAATGTTTGTAGGGCCAAAGCTCTTGCGGGCCAAGTCAACCCACCAAACCGAACTAACCCGCAAGTGGCTAATCAAAATGTTCCCGCTATTGCAAATGGGCGTGCTTGTTATGAATGTGGCAACCCAAATCATTTCCGTGATCAATGCCGAAGGTTAGTCAATGTTAGACAAGGTGGAGCTCGTGGGCGTGCTTTCAATATAAACGCCAATGAAGCTCAAGCCAACCATGATGTAGTCAATGGTACGTTTCTTATTAATAGTCAATATGCCTCCATTTTATTTGATACCGGTGCCGATAAAAGCTTTGTGTCACTTAACTTTGAACCTTTACTTGCAAAGACACGATCCCAATTAGAGAAAACCTTCACTGTTGAAGTAGCAAATGGTGACTCTCTTACAATCAATTCCATCATCTATGATTACTCCCTAGAACTTAATGATCATACATTCCCAATCAACCTTGTTCCAATGCCGCTAGGAAGTTTTGATATCATCATAGGCATGGATTGGCTATCAAATCATCATGCCGAAGTCATCTGTTTCGAGAAGTGCATCTGAATACCTCTACCATCGGGAGAAACACTAAGAGTCTTTGGTGAAAAGCCTTGCAAAGGGCTTAAATTAATGTCATGCAGTACTGCTCAAAAGTACTTACGAAAGAAGTACGTGGCCTTTTTGGCCCATATCGTTCAAAAAGATGTCAAAAAGAAGAGTATTCAAGACATCCCCATTATCCGAGATTTTCCCGAAGTGTTCCCCGAAGATTTATCCGGTCTTCCACACGTTCGTCAAGTAGAATTTCGCATCGATCTTATACCTGGAGCTAACCCCGTGGCTAGAGCTCCTTACCGCCTTGCACCTTCTGAAATGCAAGAACTTGCAAGCCAACTCCAAGAGCTCTCCGACAAAGGTTTCATTCGTCCAAGTCATTCACCGTGGGGTGCACCCGTCTTGTTCGTCAAGAAGAAGGATGGATCATTCCGCATGTGTATTGACTATCGTGAACTTAACAAGCTTACTATAAAAAACCGTTATCCCTTACCTAGAATTGATGACCTCTTTGATAAGCTCCAAGGTTCTACTTGCTTCTCGCAGATTGATCTTCAATCTGGTTATCACCAACTCCGTGTGCAAGAGGATGATATTCCAAAGACTGCCTTCCGAACAAGGTATGGACACTATGAGTTCATGGTCATGCCTTTTGGGCTAACCAATGCACCCGCAGTTTTCATGGACCTCATGAATCGTGTGTGCAAACCGTACCTTGATAAATTCGTGATCGTCTTCATTGATGATATCTTAATCTATTCCAAGACTAAAGCCGACCATGAGCAACATCTTAGTTTGGTTTTGGATCTCTTGAGAAAGGAACAACTATATGCCAAGTTCTCCAATTGTGAATTCTGGCTAAAGGAAGTTCAATTTCTTGGTCATATCGTCAACGACAAGGGTATTCATGTTGACCCTGCTAAGATCGAAACGGTTAAGAATTGGAATGCCCCAAAGACTCCCACTAAAGTTTGTTCATTTCTTGGTCTTGCGGGATATTACCGTCGTTTCATCTCAAACTTCTCTAAGATTACTGTCTACTTCCTAGTTTAAGATATTGATTGTCTTCTTTCTTTCATAAGTCCATGGATGGGCTGCTCTGACTGACATTCCATTATTTGTCCTATTCTCTGTTTAGTTTCAGAAATTATCGCAAATGTCCGAATCTCTCAAACTATGGCCTTGATACCAACTTGAAACGCCCCAAACCGGGTAGTCTCATAGTTGGTACAAAACATTGAAAACATAGTTCTTAAACTTTGAATCATTCAACCATAACGTAGCTTGACAGCGGAAGTCTTAAACATTACAAATATCCATATGGATTAAAACATTAAATGGTTCATTGTTTATTAACACAGGAATGTCAAACTTCGTAAATAACAGCCCCTTCATTCCATGCATTCCTTTTCATCATTTACCTGAGGTGCATGCTAAAAATCAGATATACTGAGTGGGTTCTATTTTACTTTAGTAATTAAACGCTTCATCATTTTCTTTCAAACAACTTAAATATATAAAAATAGTAAAAGCTTGTCCTTCAAAACATTTTCTTTCATTCAAACATTTTGATTCCCAAAAATGGGAATCTATTCATTCTTCAAAAATCATTTGAAACGTTGATGCTAGCTTCTTTTTAAAACATTCATATTCAATTAACATTCATGCTATCCACTCATTCATTCATTCGTTCTTTCATTCTTTTTTATCATCAAGTGAACAAGCACTCGAATGATATCATCGCGTTTTTACCATCCCAATTCCCGGAGGCTTGGTACGTTGTGCTTGCACGAATGCAATACTCCTCTTGCTTCTTATTACAAAGACAAGTCTCCTTTATTTGATTTTCCGAATACAAGTCTCCACTGTTGCTTGCACAAGACTTTTCTTTCTTTCTTTCGCCCCGGGGTAACATGCATATTTAGTCATTCAGACATAATTTACATTTTACCACACAATAAAATACTTTAACACATTTATAAACAATTGCATACATTATAACCTAAGTTAATAACACGTAATCATCATAAACATCTAATAAAAACATCACTCTATCTTTTCATTCAAAGCATGCATAGCAGCCCAAAACTTGAAAGGGAAAATGGGAAATAGAAACTCACCAGTTCTGATCTTACTAATCAACTCCTTAACTGTTCGGCTAGCCGGGAAGCTAGAAATCTGTAGTAAATCAATGAGTGAAAACTATCAACATAAATTCTAGTGTTGTCGGCACAAGATCTGTGTCGCCAAGGAAGTATCGCCAGGGACATGATCTATGTCGCCAGAACATTCGTTCTGGACTTAGTGTCGTTCTCATAGTGTCACCATTTCTTAGTTTCGCCAACATTAAGTATCGTCGACAATAACTGTCGCCAGAGGAATGACACGTGTCCCAATCATTGAAATCTTGGGAACCAGGCCACAACCTCATCTTTAACCCCTACTAGTTTCGCCACATGAAGGTGGTGACACTCGTTAGTGTTGCCTAATGAACAACTTATCCAAACAAAGTTCGTAACTTTTTACGTCCAAATCGTTTGTTTGACTTCCATGAAGTGTAGAAGCATGTTTTTGTAACTATAGATTAAATTCAATGTATCGGTGTGTAAGGCCCCTTTCCGGGTAACCTCACTTGTTGGATTTACTCATAAACATAGTCATGAATACTGAACTTAAATTAAAACATTCATCATTCAATTACATATCATTCGTCATTCAATTACATAACATAACATAACTTGACAGCGGAAGTCTTAACACATGTATTAAAGTGGGATGTCAGTCTTGTGTCGGGTAATCTTCACGCCATCGCACGACCTTTTCTTCCTTTACCTGAAATGTATACTAAAAGTCAGCTAACGCTGGTGAGTTCTAGTTTAAAGACAATCATACATAATATTTACCTTATCGTGAATATAATGTATATATATGTATATCTTCATACTTTTAAATATTCCTTACTTTACTGTTCTCACATAACATTCATTGAGGGTATATACATATGTACATACACACTTTCTTTTTGAGAGAACACTTATTGGCCACAATCTTAAGGGAGATCAACCCGTCATACTTGTCGCGAATGTCACGAAGACATCGCTGTCAGAACTACCGTCGTAGCCCATTTCATTACCGTCCGGCTCTAGAAAACCGTCAGTCATTCATTAATCCGTCCGGCAACCTTTGTTCGTCCGCTCTTAAACCGTCCTACCGTCGTAGTCCGTCATTTTGTCCGTCTGCCCTACGGCATCCGTTTCCCACGCGACCATTATGTATGCAAACGTTCTACATTAGTTAAGGCATGTGCTTCGACCGTCCATTAATACCTTTTCATACGTCCTAGCTTGCGAAGGAACGTTTTTGTCCCGGTTGCAAAATAGTCACGCGGTCGTCCGTCTACCGAAGTAGCCGTTGTCATAGAAGGGTTTATAACGTTTACATTCATTCATAACATGCAATATATATGTAATATAAAGCAAGATTTCATTCTTTTACGTTATGTCCTTCTTTCATTCATTCCTTAAAATCATACGCTTCTTTCTTTATTCATAATTCATTTTCATATATAAGTATTTATATGTATACGTATGATCACATTGACATTTATAACATTTAATCATTTAGTGTATACACTTCAGCCCCAAAACATTAAAATGATTTGCACATAACATAGAAGGGGGCACATAGAACTCACCTGATGAGTAGTTTCTGAAATACACTAAGCTGGCTACTGAGCGTCACTAATGTCACTCACGATCTGTATAATAAAGTCATACTCATAAGGTAGTGCTCCTAGATGACATTAGACATTACTATGCTTGAACTTGGTAGTTTCGATAGGTTGCTTCTGTCGAAACTTGGTAGTTTCGATAGGTTGCTTCTGTCGAAACTTGGTAGTTTCGATAGGTTGCTTCTGTCGAAACTTGGTAGTTTCGACAAGTAACTTAGGTGTAATCTTAGCTTCGGATCGTGGCTCATATCGAAACTATGGTAGTTTCGATGGGTCTGCACATATCGAAACTGGGTAGTTTCGATGGGTCTCTACATATCGAAACTATGTAGTTTCGATGGTTCTGCACATATCAAAACTGTGTAGTTTCGATAGGTCTGCACAGATCGTCTTCCCCAAAAATCCGAAGTTTTTGCATGCGCGTCTGATCGAGTCAATATCTCATTTTTCTTAGGTCAAAACGTTCGGTTTTCATTCTAGATGCTAATCCTAAGTTCATTTTCAAGTTTCATCCGCGAAATCGTTACCTTTTTAGCCAAAACCCGAAAATCCTATAAAGTCATAAAAACTCAGATTATGATCGAACGCTTACCTGGATTGGATTTCTGATTCGGAGAAGATGGTCACGAGAACAGCTGTAACGTGCTCCTCCAATCTCGTGACGATCCGTTTCCTTTCTCTCTCTAGACCCGAGCTCTCCTTTCTCTCTCTAGAATCTGCGTGAGTGTGGAATGAGCAGGGAAGAGGGCTGCCTTGCCTTATATATATACCTGGGCTTCCCTCGGCCAATTGAAGCCGAGCCCAAGCCCGCTCCCTTTTGTTTAAATATTCCGACTAAATCACCGGTCTCGCTATATTTATTCGTTTTTTTTATTTTTGGGATGTTACACGGTGTACGTGGCTAGTACGCAGGAGGGTGTTCCTGAGTATTTAGCTTGCACACCAGTTTGGTCCTACGTACTTAGTAAGTACGCAAGGATTTTGCCTTGCGTACTTGTCAACTACGCATGACCAAACCCTGCGTACTTAGACAAGTACGCATGTAGTGTTCCTGCCCCTATAAATAGAAGAATTGTCTTCATTTGTAGGTGGAACTTCTGGAACAAGGTCGAGAGGTGTCCGGGTCGGGACGAGCTCTCCCGTCCCATGGACCGTGAGCGTAGATGAGAGATGTGTACTTCTTCGGTATGTAATGTGAGATGACTTCGTTGTTATGGATTACGTATTGTTGTTGTGTTGATTCTCTTGTTTATGTTTGTGTATTTCTCTCTGTCTGTTTTTTGGTTCCCATACAAATCACATAACAGGTCCGTGTATTTCCGCTGCGCGACGAGGCTCCCGGGAACTACAAGTGGTATCAGAGCCTTGGTGTTCGTTGATTTGTGTTCCAGTTTTGATTTTTTTGGGTTTTAAGCAGATACGAGTTCGTACTTTTTCATACCTAAAATCCTTAAAATCGAGTTTGTTATCACTTCATTTGGTCTTTGGAAGGCTAAGGGTTTGTTAGATGATGTTTTCTAAGCTTTTGAAAGCATTAATTTATCAGATCCATCACTTTTCGAGCATTCTCCTCAAGATCCGTCAAGAACACTGTTGTACTGAACAAGTACGCAAAATCACCTTTTCTGCGTACTTGCTAAGTACGCATGGGTTAGCCCTGCGTAATTAGTAAATACGTATGAGAAATGACCTGCGTACTTAGCTAAGTACGCAAGAGCATTTCTCTCCGCATTTAACAAGTACGCATGGGTACTTGGCTTTGCGTATTTACTAAATACGCATGAACACCCCTTAGCTGCGTATTTACTAAGTACGCATGAGTTTTTTGGCAGGAAAACATTGCTTGGCCAATTTTTTTAGAGATCATTTGTACGCGTGTTTCGGACCATTTTTGAGAAGATAGTAATTTTAGTTTTTCCGGACCAGAATTGTATACGATGTGGCTTGGCGAAACACGGATGAAATTTTTGTTGGATGATACCACTTGTCATACATCGTTTAAGGTATGAATGCTGAACTAATGAGAACAATTGGGTCTTCATCGGCTAAAAGTCTCGTTCTATTTGTGAAGATGTGGCTGCTTTGGGTCTTTTGGAAAAAGAATCATCTTGTTTTGGTATTCAAACCTGAATATGTGGGCTACGAGTATCCGGGATACTTCTTTAATAGGGGATGAATACTGGAACAACTTGAACCCAAGGATTTGTTGTTTTGGATCATTGCAAAGAAATAAAAGAATAAAATCCTGGAGTTAGCTAGTTGTGCTTTTTGAGGATTTGAGTGAAGTGACGAAGCTTGTCATAGTTTACAGAGAAATGGGGAGATGTATCATCAACCATGATTTATCGTGTAAACTATATTTTTTGTGTTTGATTATATCATGTGTTTTCAAGATGAAGCTGGATATTCGTTGGATTATTAGTTGAATATGGAACCTTTTATCATTGGCTGATGGGATAGGAAACATACCCTTGTTTTTGGTCTAGTCAGATGGAGCTTAAACTGAAAGGGGATATTGGAAATGAACATCTTCGTGAATTTGGTTGACTCGTGAAGATACACGATAGAGTTGGACACATCTGGTGTGAAGACTAAAGTTTATCTTACTGGAATTCCTATGGGAGCTGATTAGTTTGATGCAGGTTATTGGAAATTCAAACTCTCTATCATATGCCAGCTGATTTGGAGGATATATAAGTCAGGGTGGAGGTTGCTACTGCTGAGAGGATGAACTACAATGAGTTGTGTTGGGTTAGTTGGTTCTTATTGAAGCACTTGGTTTGGTCTACAATGAAAGCTATAGTTATGACGGAGTCGTGTGTATAACTCAGCAACTGAAGACTGAAATTTGAAGATTTGAAGATCTCAAGTGGAATGCCAGAAGATCAAGTCTCGCCAGAAGACACGTGATGTCATTACTTTAGAGGGAGTCTGTTAGGAAATTCTTTGTAAACTGATGATTATCAGTGTTAGTGACAAATAGAATTTGATGCTATAGTTAAGAGGGAGTTTGTACAAGCATGTTTTTGTAACTATAGATTAAATTCTATGTATCACTATACGTGGCTAGTATGCAGGAGGGTGTTACTGAGTACTTAGCCTGCACACCATTTCGGTCCTGCGTACTTAGTAAGTACGCAAGGCTTTTGCCTTGCGTACTTTTCAAGTACGCATGACCAAACCCTGCGTACTTAGACAAGTACGGAGGTAGTGTTCCTGCCCCTATAAATAGAAGACTTGGCTTCATTTGTAGGTGGAACTCTAGAACTAGGTTGAGAGGTGTCCGGGTCAGGACGACCCGACCCCTGGACCGTGAGCTTAGATGAGAGATGTGTGCTCCTTCGGTATGTAGTCTGTAATAAGGGATGAATTCTATGTTATGGATTACGTATCGTTTCATTATCGTTTGTTTATGTTCGTGTTTCTCTATCTCGTTTCTTGGTTCCCACACAAATCACAGAACAGGTCCGTGTATTTCCCCTGCGCGACGATGCTCCAGGTACCTACATGAAGCCAGATCTGGGCTTAGTTCATCTTTTAACATGTAAAAATCCCACCTTTGAGATGAAAACCCTAGTTTTACCAAAAAAAACCCATTTTAATAAAAAACAGAGATTTAGGTTGAATCCATACCTCAAAAGGCTATTGTTCCTTAAACTTGTTCCAAATCGATAGAGAAACGTATTGGAGTTGATCTAGGAGCAAAAAACGAACTTCTTGTAGCTTTCTCTTTCTAGACTCTTTCCTTTCTCTCTCTAAACGGAGGTGGTGAGTTTAGGGTGAATGAAGGCTGATGGAGTTGCTTCTAGAGTTATGGTAACCCTGATGGGCCAAGCCCATAGTCCCAAGCCCATACCTCATGTTTCTTTTCTTTCCATTTGGCCAATTAAAGATTGTCGGGTTTTGTGGGCATTACAAAACCAGTCAGGTTGAGTACCGGTGTTTGTATTTTTTAAATCTTGCCATCAACATAATATTGCTCTTGGACAGTCTTTGTACATTTGTTATACACTCGATAAGCTTTCTAAAAAGATGAGTATCCAAGAAAGAACCATTCATCGCCTACAGAACCTAACTTTGGTAGTTTATCTTGCAAGTTTAATAATGTGCAAGAACACCCAAAGGACTTGAAGAAGTCAATAAGCGGTTTTCTTCGGTGAAATAATTCATATGGAGTCTTGCCATGAGCTTTAACCATCAGTACATGATTCGGAACATAACATGCAGTATTTACTGCTTCTGCCCAGAAGATAATCGACAGCTTTGAATCGACCAACATAGTACAGGAAGCCTCAATCCAAGTATGGTTCTTTCGTTCGGCAACCCCATTCTGTTATGTCGTCCTTGTTGTACTAAATTGTCTTTGAATTCCTTTGCTGGCACAAAAGAAATCGAAGATTTGATTACGAAATTCAATGCCATTATTGCTTCTGATAGTCTTAACATCGTGAATGCAGATGTTCTCCAAATTGGTTAAACGTTCTTCTAGGTTTCAGCTGTTTTACTCTTTGCAGCCAAAAAGTTCACCAAAAGTATCTGGAGTAATCATATATCACAACCACACAGTAAGAGGTTTTAGCTATGCTTTTGACACTAATTGGACTAAATAAATCTATATGCAACAACTGCAAAGGAGCATTGATGGAATTCAGAGTTTTTGGCATGTGCGATTTTTTGTGTTGTTTCCTTTATGAACACGCCACGCATTTTTCAGAAAACATAAATTCTTTGCAGGGCAAGCCCCGAACTAAATTCTGTTTTAAAAGTCTGTTCATATTTTTAAAACTGACGTTTCCCAATTGTCTATTCCAAAGAAACGACTCTGAATTTGAAGCCTTAGACAATAAACATGGCATAGAATTAGATGCAATAACTTCATTAATGTTCACAACGTAAGTGTTAATTTTCCTCGGTGTACGCATCATGATCGAGTCTTCAGGTATGGTGAAACCTTGCTTCAAGAAAAGACATTCAAAGTCGCTAAGTAGCACTGCTGACTGTTTATCACAAATTTGGGATACACTGAGCAAGTTATAACATAATCCAGGTACGAGTGTCAACATTCCGTTTGACACATTACATTGTCCAGTTATCTTACTACCTTTCTCATCTCCAGCAAATGCCACGTACCCACCATCAATGATTTGAAAGTTGGTTAGAAGATCCTTCAGCCCTGTCATGTGATGAGAACGCCCACTATCAACATGCTAATGGTTGTTGGTAGGCCTCTTGGGATTATTCTGACACGAAGAGAGGAATTAGTGAGAAACGGGTACCCAAGTTTGTTTCAACTTCG
This sequence comes from Smallanthus sonchifolius, assembly GCA_023525975.1. Classification (NCBI taxonomy): domain Eukaryota; kingdom Viridiplantae; phylum Streptophyta; class Magnoliopsida; order Asterales; family Asteraceae; genus Smallanthus; species Smallanthus sonchifolius. The sequence continues at coordinate 22,296,905 of CM042033.1, forward strand.
GCCTATCATAATTAGTTCTTCTCACATTGGTTTTTAATTTCCAAAACAAGTTGTGTGAGCAAAATTTTTCATATTGGTTTTCAACGCTCCAATTTTGTTTTTAAAGAAATTACTTATTGCGTTATCTTTTTTTATCATTTTTACAACTAGGTTTTTGTGTACCACCCTTAACCTAGTTGTTTTTCTGTGTGGAGAACTTGCAAGGCTTTACAGTGTGACCTCCCTTTCCACATTTAAAACAATAAGTCAAATGAGAACATTTTTCTCTAACGGGAGATTGTCGTGATGATGATGGTTTTGTTGTGATTTTCTATTGACTTGGTTTTGGATCTTTACACTTTTCTTTATGCTTTTTATTGATTTTTGAAAGATCAAAGTGTCTTGGTTCCTTATTCTCATCTTTTTCTATAGTGATTATCAGATGTTCCTCGTCCATTGTTGATTTGTGAACTTTATAAGGATACATTTCAGACATATCAACTTGTTCTTTACAACTTTTATTGTAGTTTGAAGAGATTTTTATTACAAAATGTTTTGACTTGATATGAGAAATAATAGGAACTGATTTAAGTACGTATTCACATGAGTAGGACCTGAACGAAGGTGCGGCTTCAAGTTAAGGATATGTCGATAGACTCAGCATTTTGAACAAGTAGACTACAACTTTGTCTTAAACTTAAAGACTATATAAAAAGTGGAAACCCACCTTGTTTCAGGTCTACACAAATTGAATCCCTTCACAAAGGGGTTACAAGCTGACTTTTGATAGTCCTATCTATGTATTTATTTTGAAAGATTAAAAGACATGCAATGACATACAAAGCTGCAAAAGACACACAATGACGTGCAAATCATAAAAGTTGAGCAAAAAGACACGCAATGTCATGCATTTAGGAATAAATAAAAGATGTGCAAATGTTATACACCAAAAATATACGCCAAAGTGCGTACATATATTAGTATATATTTTGTTTTTGGGTTAATCAGATGTTATAAGACCGTTGTTCATGTAAGTCCCTTTTATTTGATTACCCGTGCTAGTTATGCTCTTTTTTTAGCTATATATTAGGTTTACCAGGTGATCAACTTCTCTGACAATGCAGTGGCATATAAATGAAGCTCTCATCACCAAATCTCAAAAGACCATGAGTTTGGGTAGGTTTTATCTAACAAGTGTGGGGTCCACTAAATTCATGTGAAATATTACGCAAAACATGATAAATAATCATAGATTATTTGTCGAAAAAATGGTGAATGGGTTTAAGCGGGCAAACATATTGATAATCGTTCTTGAGTCGTAGCTATCCGGACGAAAGTTGAAGTCTGCCTAGGCTGCTTAAGTCGGTATAATCTCGTATCAGGTTCTTTCTATTCTAGAAAATTTTGATGGTGTATAGTGGTTTGTTTATTTTTACGAATGCATATTTTCATTAGAAAAGTTTCACAAAAATATGGTTACATATTGGTTTTTGTAGGTATTTTTATGATTATCTTCTTCATTTAGGTCTTGTGTTTGTCAAAAACCTTTAAGCACGGTTTGTGTATTGTAGTGGTTAAACTTTGTAAAAATTTTGGTGTTGGTGACACTTCTGACGAAGCTATCAGTGTCGCCGGCGACACTCTCGGTGACACTTCATAGTGTCTCGTAGGAGTTTTGTGTTGGTGTTTATGTTTGATTTTTATTATTTTTGTGGCTATTCATTTTTCTTCCTCTCGAAGCTACTTTACACCTGAGAAACACACACACACAAACTCTTGTATTTGTCTCTTTCTCACCATTTTGTGGATTAATCTTGTGGATTCAGACATCATAAGGTACAAATACTATTTGTTGTTCTTTTATAGCTTGAACGGACTCAAAATCGTATCATTCAGACATTTGTTTGAATTGTTTCATTCAAAAGTGGGTTTTAGCGCGAACAAGTTCATCTGGCAACACTTTCTTTCTTACGTCTACACTCTTAAGACGACACTTCATGAACGCAAGTTCAAAAGGGTCTTGGCTACAGTAGCCAATGACATTGTCTCTGTCGCCAATTCCTTGATTGGCGACAGTAGTCGACGACATTGTTATTATCACACCCCGCCAACAGCGAAAACCGCGGGGTTCGACGTTCATGAATACCATAGTCATTTATCACATTGAAGGACCTCTGTATGAGTTTTAAAGTCAACATTTGAATATTTAAACCAAGTTTAAAACATAAAAGGAGTTCACACGGTTACATAAATCGAGAAATCAAGTTTGTAAATTCTAATGTTTGAAAAACGACATTCACGATCAAAAGCTTCTAATGAAGAGGACTCTAGCATGATCCTATATGCCATGTGACTTCATGTAACTCACATGCAATCAACGACATGAGAAAAACATGCTAAAATGTGTCAACATAAAGTTGGTGAGTTCACAAGTATTAGTGATTGAAAACGTTTGTTTTGAAAATCATAGCAAAGTAATAGTAATTGTCTCCCGACAATAAAATGTATTAAAAACGTTTGTGTCGAAAATCATAACAAATTAATAGTAATTGTCTCCCGACAATAAAACGTATTGAAAACTTTTGTGTCTAAAATCATAGCAAAGTAATAGTAATTGTTGCCCGACAATAAATTGTATTGAATTACCATGAACTCCTATACCGAAGCTGACGTGTTTAGACACAAAAGTTAATAATGCCCCCGCTTGGCACCCAACCAACAAGTGTGGTTGTCAACCCAAATAGATCTATCAACAGATGGTAGCTATGTTTATGATAAAATGATTTGCATGTTTTCTCCCCCAAAACAGTTATAAATATATAAATAAAATAGGGGTTGTGAAACTCACCTGATATGAGTAGGGTATGAACTAGATATGTGATAGTGCTCGAACGAAAACCAAACTACTCGTGTCCTAGAATTGTAAGGACGTAAGTTCTATGAAAGTTTGTACATGGTTATGCGATCAATTCACCCAACTTGACTCTTTATAAAATGTGTTAATCTTTCAAAACGTTGACCGTGTTTGACTTGACGACACGTTGGTGACACGTTAGAATAGATAAAATATATTAATTTTCCAAAATATATATAAACAATAAATCATGTAACGGAAATTATGCATGTTATAAAATATACTTCCGATATATTAAAATATACATTTTAATGATATAAGTAGTATTTGAATATCTAAACCCTACCTAACTAATGTTTAAAGACACATGCACTTGAACAAATAAAGTATTTTGATCATCACTGGTAAAAAATAGATATATGAGTATTAACAAAGACATTTTCATCATCAAAACTATTTTAAAGCTAAAAACCCGGTTTTTGATGGAACAAAGTTTCCTTATTTAGAAAGCGGTTTCTAACAACTTGCATGTAGTAAAAATAATCATCCAATCCAAATATATACTTATACATTATATAAAAGTACCCTTGTAAATCCAAGTGACAAAAGATCCATGTCTGATTGAAAACCCGATTTTGAAAACAACAAAGTTACTATTATTAGAAACACGATCCATCAATATGCATATGATCAAAATGATGATCCATCACCATGCATGTATCATCCAAGACATATCAAAGCAATAAATCATAATATAAAGCATATAAACAAATTTTGACAAGGTGCATGTTACATACTTAGGTTTTTATAAAAACAATTGTATGTTTTTGTTGGGTGTTTTTGATTAGTACATACTAGACTTAAAATAAAGAAATAAAACTAATAAAAATAAGTTTCTTACTTAGAGAAATCGAAATGATGAAGGCTTTGACTCTAAGGCTTGAGATGTCACCAAATGGGTCTTGACCGCTTGAATCTTGACACCAAAAATGTAGAGTGTGTGTGTGGTGGTGGTGGCTGAAAATGGCAAAGGGAGGGGATGGAGAGCTGTCTTGAGTTTTTGAGTAAGAATGGGGTGTGAAATGGAGATGTGAGGGGTGGTATTTATAGGTGAAGGAAATGAAAGTTTGAAATTCAAAATGAAAGGGGGGACCTTTGGGCCGATTTCGGCCGAGGGGAGAGGGGAGGGGAGGGGAGGGGGTGGGGTGGGGGTGAGGGTGTAAGAGTAGGGTGGTTAAATGATGGTGTGTTGGAGTGTGGGAGTGGTTAATGGTGATTCCCAAAGATATTAATGATTAGAATTGATTTTAAAAGATATTTATTAAGAAAATAAATTTATATAATTTAATTTTAATCATTTGTAATAAATGATTTAATATGTATGCATTAGTTAATATCAGTGTAATATACAGTGTAATCCATACTGTGTTTAAAACAAAACGTTCATTAAAAATTCTCAAACTTTTATTTTTGACTTGAAATTATAATTCGCAGTGTTACGTAGAAACTTTTATACTCTAAATCATAGTTGAAGTTATCCATCTTAGACGTCACCAACATTCGTGTGCGACAAGACGCGTGCGTGATCCGGTATTCCTCTGAATTACCAATGTGTGATATGAATTGATCGGCCTTTGTTATGCATCTAGTGAACTTAATTACTCTAAATTAAGTATGATATGCACAAATTGTACATGATTGTGAAGATGACGGGAACAGTCAATGACCTGAAATTGTCGGTTGTCACATACTCCCCATGTTAAAAGGAATTTCGTCGCAAAATTCAGCTTGTGTCATCCGTAGCTGGTACTGTTTCGAACAGTTGAGGGTATTTGCGTTTCATTTGATCTTCTCGTTCCCAAGTGAACTCTGGTCCTCGTCTAGAGTTCCACCGTACCTTAACTATCGGGATGCGACTCTACTTTAATCTCTTAACCTCTCGGTCCATGATTTCAACTGGTTCTTCCATGAAATGAAGTTGATCGTCGATTTGTATCTCATCAAGTGGTATAACCAACGTCTCGTCAGCTAAACACTTCTTCAAGCTTGACACGTGGAAAGTGTTATGAACTCAGCTGAGTTCTTGCGGTAGTTGAAGTTTGTAAGCCATGGGACCAATCCTTGCCAGGATTTCGAATGGTCCAATGTATTGAGGGTTTAGCTTGCTTCACTTTCCAAACCTAATGACTCCTTTCCAGGGTGAGACTTTCAGCATGACCTTGTCTCTAACCTGTAATTCTAACGGCTTGCGTCTTACGTCAGCATAGCTTTCTGATGATCATGTGCGGCCTTCAATCGATTTTGAATCTGTACAATCTTCTCAGCTGTCTCATGAATGATCTATTGACCAGTGAGTTGACTATCACCGACCTCGGTCCAGCATAAAGGTGATCGACACTTTCGTCTATAAAGTGCCTCGAACGGTGCTGCTTTAATGCTAGTGTGGTAGCTATTGTTGTATGAAAACTAAACTAATGGTAGATGAGTATCCCATTTGTTTCTGAAGCATGTCTTCTAGCGTCTGGATAGTCCTTTCACTCTGACCATCCGTCTGCGGGTGGTATGCAGTAATCATGTCTAATCAAATATCCAATGCTTGTTGCAATGATTGCTAGAATCTAGAAGTGAAACGGCTATCTCGGTCCAAGATGACCGAGATTGGCAATCCGTTCCTCAAAAAAACTTCCTTCAAGTAGATCCTGGTCAGTCATTCCATCTTGTCTGTCTACTTGATAGGAATGAAATGTGCGGACTGTGTCAGGCGATCCACAATTACCCATATGGTGTCACATCCACTAGAAGTCTTGGAACATAGAGATTTGTTGCCATTTCCATTCTGGGATCTCAGGTTGCTGCAACAGTGCTGATGGTTTCTGATATTCTGCTTTTACCTTTGAGCATGTCAGTCATTTGCTAACGTAGGTGGGGATGTCCGCTTTCATATTGGGCCACCAATACAGCTCCTTGAGATCTTGGTACATCTTATCTGATCCTGGATATATCGAGTATATGGACTTATGCGCTTCATCCATCAATAGATCTCTCAAATTCCCAAAACTAGGGACCCAAATCATGTTCATGAAGTATCGAGTTTCATCGGGTTTGACCTTGAACTGCTTATCCATACCTCGTAGGGATTCATGCTTTAGATTCTCCTCCTTGAGTTCTTCGTGTTGAGCATCACGGATTTGAGTCGTGAGACTCGTATGAATTATCATTCCTAATGCTCGCACTCGCAAGGTCTTAACTGGTTCCTTTATGCTCAAGGCATCTGCTATGTCGGATACCCCTTTAGTAGGTATACCCGAGTTTTCATGCAGGTGACTATCCTCGATGCAACTCCACTCTTTTCGCAAGGGTTTCACCATTAGGAATGGGGATACGAACCACCTGCTGTGGACCTTAGAGTTTGCTGTAGATCGACAAACTGCAGCGGATACTTGTTCTTCTGCTGAAGAACAAATCTGTTGCGGATAGCCTTATCTGCTGAAGACCAAAGTTGCTGCTGATAGGCAAATCATCAGCAGAAGTGGACAGTTGTGTCCTGCTGCTGATCGACCACATTGCCGCTGATAGCCATTCCCACTGAAGATCAAACATTGCAGCTGACTGGCTTCGATATAGCAACCATTACCACTGACAACTTTCTTCTGCAACACGGACATACTCCACGCAGAAAGAATGTTACTGGTGCAAGACAATAAAAGACAACGACGCTCTTCTTCCAAGGACTCAAGCAATGATGCCTAAGAAGACGTTTGAGTAAAGATAACTTTTGTAGTATTTATTGTCGTTACATGTAGAATAGCTTCAATACAAGATCAACGACTTGTGTTAGATCTGATCCTTAGAATCAAGGGTCTGTCTTGATTATAAGTTACTATATAAGTAGTACTTAGAGTCATTGTATACTAGTACTTTTGCTTAAGAGTTTTCTCTGTAATCTTGTGATCATTGAAGCTTAATACAAATTGCATTTATCAGTATTCTTCTTGTTTACTTGCTTACATTGCTTAGTTGTGATTGTTTCCGCCAATCTCAACTAGAATAGAACCATCTTGTATTCACCGATCCTACAAGTGGTATCAGAGCTTTGGCTCACATATTAAACAAACTCACACTTGTTTAATCATTCTCTGGTTCTATTCAAAACTATCTCTTTGCTAAAGTCACCTATTATCACAAATCAAAAATGGCACAAAACAATGGAGTTGAAGACACTGGAAGCATCAGCAGACCACCGAAACTGGTGTCTGGAGAAGACTATGATATGTGGAAGAACAGAATGGAAAGCTTCTTCTCCTATCAAGAATATGGGATGTGGAAATCCATAAAAGATGGACCATACATACCCATGGTGGCCTCCATAGATTCCGGAGGTACACTGGTTCCCAAAGAATCCTCCAAATACTCTGATGAAGACATCAAGAAAATGGAGGTAGATTTCAAGGCCATGGGAGCCATCCATATGTGCTTACCAAATGAAGTTTTTCACAACTTCAGAGGATACAAAACTGCAAAGGAGCTACGGGAAGCTCTTGAGAAGATGTTTGCTTGTTCAGAAGAAATAAAAGAAAATAGAAGAGACATCCTGAAGCAGCAATATGAAAACTTCGTCTGGAAGGAAGGTGAGTCTCTAACTGTTTTATTTAACAGATATACTTATCTTGTAGGTGAGCTGCAGTGCTCAAAAGTGAAGCTGGAGAATTAAGATATTCTCAAGAAGTTCATCAGGTCTTTCACCAGTTGCTGGACACTCTACACAGTGTCCATCAGAAGAACTGAGAATCTGAAGACTCTTCAGATGACTGAGCTTTTCAGTATGCTAAAAACCTATGAATTAGAGATGATTCAGGCCAAGGAAAGAAGCTCAAGCTACCAAACATCCTCAACATCCACCACCACCTCTACCCTCCACTCTGACCACTCAGTTCCTAGTTCAAGCAACTATTATCCTCCCATCGTCACTCATCCCCAAACTCCAACCTCTCAATCAAACAACTCACCATTTCTTCTTGAAGCCGCACATCAAACATCAACCTCTGCTGCTTTTGTCTTGGAAAACTCAAGCAATATGTCCTTTATCAAGGAGGATCTGAAGTGTTTTCATCCAGATGATCTAGAAGAAATGGATATACAGCACTCCTTTGCCATGCTCTCTCTAAGAGAAAAAAGGTTCTACTCAAGAACAGGAAGACTCGTTACAATCAACAACTCTAACACCAGGGTTGGCTTGGACAAAAGCAAACTGAGGTGTTACAACTGTAACCAACTTGGTCATTTTGCTAGAGAATGCAAGGCACCAAAGGCCAACCCAGCTGCTGCTCATACCAGAAAAGCTCACCAAGCTCAACCAAGACAGCAACAGTCCACTCCTCCTGCACAAACTGCAGCTTGTGCAGCTGTTGGAACTGCTGACTTTGACTGGAGCTTCCAGTATGAGGATATTCCTGCCAACAATCAAGATCTCATGGCAGACACATCAGAGGTACCACCTCAGGTATATGAAAATATGTGTACTCAAGCTTGTATTGATAAGGTCCTTGGATACAGGAAACATAACCAGAATCTCATAGATCAAAATGAAGAATTTCACCAAATGAAATCTGAATTTAAAAAGGTTGAAAACAGTTACAAGGAAAAGATTGATTGTTTAAAGAAAGAAATTTCAACATTAAAACATGCACAAACAAAGCTTGAAACTCAAATTGATGACCTTCTGGTTAAGTTAAAAGCTACAAGGGCTGAATTAACAGACCAAAAGGTCCATGTTGAAAAATATGAATTTGCGTCCAAAAAGCTGCAAAGACTTTTGGATGCTCAAATTCATGAAAAGGTAACTGCTGGTCTTGGATTTCAAGCTGAACAACCCTACAATGCTGTTCCTCCACCAGCTGACTATGTAGCCATCCATGAACCAAGTTTAAATCTTTCCAACCTTGACATGGCCAACCGAAATCTTGACCCTGTTGTCCAAGAAACCCCTGTGCAAGAATGCACTACTTCATTCGAGTCAACATGCTCATACTCCACTGAAACCAATAAAGTTTCATCACCACCTACCTGTGAAGTCATTAAAGCCAACAATCCAAGCCCTTTCATCCCTTCAAAAACAGTACCAGTATCTCAACAAACCAAACAAATCAGAATCAGCTATCCTCCAGAAGGAAGAAAGCTAACAGTTGAAAAGGGACAGTCTTCAACCTCCACCAACTCAAAGCCTCAATCCAAATCACAACATAATAAGGTGTTTGACATATGTCATGCGCCTGGACAGAGGGCTCCATATGTTCAAAAGACATTGGAAGAAGCCACCATTGAGCACAACAAAGCTCACCCCTGGAACTTTAAAGACTTGTTCAAAAGAAAGGACTATGTGTACTTTCAAAGGGACAAACTGGCGAAATCATGATTTGTGTGTGGGAAATACAATCATACAGCCAGCACCTGCTTCTATTTCCTTCAACAACAAAAAAAACCTAAAGCAACACGCTTTTGAGAAAACAAACAAGAACAAAAAGGTAAGAAGCTTAGAAGCCAAAGCCACTCAGTTCAGAAACTCTCTATCCCCACCAAGAAAGCATATGCCAAGACATCAACAATCCTGCATCATCTGTGGTGAATCAGACCACTTTGCTGCAAATTGTAAGTTTAATCCTCTCAAACAGGTTCTTCATCAAATTCCTCTTCAACAAAAGCCTATCAGCAAGATGAAGAAGGGTAGGCATACTTCGGAAGTTAAACCATCAGCAGCAAACAAAACTGTCGCTGATCAAGTAAGGCTCAAGAAACCAAAGAAAAATCCTTCATCTACAACCAAGATTGCTGCTGCCCAAGTTAAACCATCAGCAGCCAACAAAAATGTTGCTGATTAATTAAAGCCCAAGCGACCCGAAGACAAGTCTTCAGCAGCAACCAAGATTGCTGCTGCTTAAGTAAAACCATCAGCAGCAACAAAATCTGCTGCTGATAAGCCAAAGTCCTCAGTTGCAACATCTGATGCTGACAAAGCAAAGAGAGCTAGAAAACCACCAATTCAGCATTGGAAAGCCAAAATTCCTCCAAGAGTCATCATTGGTTCCGTTGAATGTACACATGCTGATACTGATAATCCGAGAACCTTTTTTTACAAGGATGCAAGCTCTTAGATTCCTCCCACTAACTAGATCTCTCTCATGTGTAGGGATAGCAAGGTCACAAGAATAACACCTGGGTGGTAGACAGTGGTTGTTCCAGGCATATGACAGGCAACAGATCCATCCTCTCCAACTTCAGACAATTCAATGGAGGATATGTTGCCTTTGGAAGTGACTCAAAAGGAGGATCTATTACTGGACAAGGAACCGTGTTCAATGAAAGAATGAGTATTGAAAAGGTAAACTATGTCAAATAATTGGACTTCAATCTCATGAGTGTTTCCCAGGTCTGTGATCAGAAGCATTGGATGCTCTTCACAGATATAGAATGCCTTGTACTGTCTCCTGGCTTATCCAAACCTCCTCCAGAAAATATTTTGTTAACTGCTCAGAGAAAAGAAAATCTTTATGTGGTTGACCAGAATGAGGTCACTCCATCTAGCAGTGTATCATGTTTTCTTTCAAAAGCTTCAGTTGATGAATCAGCTTTCTGTCACAGGAGATTATGCCATGTTAACATCAAAACCATAAATAAATTGGTGAAGGATAATCTTGTTAGAGGGCTTCTTGATAAAGAATTCCAGCTAGAAGATCATTGCATTGCTTGTTTGAAGGGGAAGCAACACAAGAGTTCTCACAAGCCCAAAACCCTGAATACAAATGACACTCCACTACAGCTGCTGCATATGGATCTCTTTGATCCTACAAATATTATGTCAATGGGTAAGAAGTCATACTGTCTAGTGATAACTGATGACTACACCAGATTCTCATGGGTATACTTCTTGAGAACTAAATATGAAACTGCTGAAATTCTCAAATCCTACATCCTTAGGGTAGAGAATCAAAGCAATCAGAAGGTAAACATAATAAGGTGTGATCAGGGCACATAGTTCAAGAACCACACTTTGAACTGTTTCTGTGAGAGCAAGGGAATAAAAACACAATACGGTACTCCAAGAACTCCTCAACAAAATGAAGTAGCTGAAAGAAGAAACAGAATTCTAATTGAGTCAGCAAGGTCTATGTTGGCTGACTCAAAACTACCTCTCACATTCTGGGCAGAAGCAGTAAGCAAAGCCTGCTATGTGCAAAATAGAGTTCTCATAGTCAAGCCACTCAACAAGACACCTTATGAACTATGGTTCCAAAGAGTTCCCTACATTGGATTTCTAAAACCTTTTGGATGTCCATGTACAATTCTGATCACACATGGGGTTCTTCCTAAGTTTGGTGCCAAATCTGATGAAGGATATTTTGTGGGCTATTCCTCTCAATCCAAGGCCTACAAAGTATTCAACTCAAGAACAAGAATTGTGGAAGAATCAACCAATGTGGACTGTAGAGAACACATTGCCTGTGAAAAGGGAAAAGGCCCAAACTGGCTCTTTGACATAAACTCCTTCACCCAAATATTTGAGCCTCTCGTCTTCTCAAATATGGAGTCTACCTCTTCACAAGCATCTGCTTCCTCTTTCTCCTCTGATTACAGACTGGATTTTCATAAATCTTCTATCAGTCTGAAAAGACCATCCATTAATCCTCTATCTGTTATGGAAGACATTGAAGCAAGTGAAGCCGGAAACAGACTCTCCAATGTCACCAGCAGCAGCTTGTCTGAAAATGAAAATTTGAATGAAGACTCTTCGGTAAATGATGTAGATGCTGCAAATACTACTGCCGATAATACTGATGTAGCTGTTGATATTGAAGGCTTTTCCACCATCCCTGATCAAAATCAAAGCAATCTCAAGCAAGGGATACAGCTGGAGGTGGTACCAGCACAAAGGATCAACAAGGAACATCCTCTGGAAAATATTATTGGCCAAGTTCACCAAGGAGTTCTAACAAGAAGCAAATCTCATGAGGCCAACATATGTTTATTTTCATGTTTTCTATCTCAGGTGGAACCCAAGAAGATAGATGAAGCTCTGAAACACAGCAGTTGGATTGAGGCAATGCAGGAAAGGTTGCTGCAATTCAAGAGACAGGATGTCTGGAAACTTGTTGATCTTCCACCTGTTCAATCTGCCATTGGCACAAGATGGGTATTCAGGAACAAACAATATGAGAGAGGCATTATAGTCAAGAACAAAGCCAGACTTGTAGCTCAAGGCTACACTCAGTAAGAGGGAATTGACTATGATGAAGTCTTTGCTCCTGTTGCCAGGCTGGAGGCCATCAGAATCTTCCTGGCATATGTTACATCCAAGAATTTCATGGTCTATTAAATGGATGTCAAGAGTTCCTTTCTATATGGGAAGATTGGTGAAGCAGTATATGTCAAACAGCCTCTAGGCTTTATAGATCCCGCACAACCTAACCAAGTGTTCAAACTAGACAAAGCTCTGTATGGCTTACATCAAGCCCCAAGAGCCTGGTATGAAACTTTGTCTGGCTATCTACTAAGCAACAACTTCAGAAGAGGTGCCAGTGACCAGACCTTGTTTATCAAAGATGAAGGGGGAGAAATCTTACTGGTACAAATCTACGTTGATGATATCATCTTTGGATCAACAAGGAATAAGTTGTGTAAAGACTTTGAGATCCTGATGCACTGATAGTTTGAAATGAGTTCAATGGGTGAAATAAATTTCTTTCTAGGTCTTCAAGTCAAACAAGTTCCAAATGGAATCATCATCAGCAAATCCAAATATGTCAAGAGCATTCTGGAAAGATTCAAGATGGTTGACTGCTCTGCTGCAAGAACCCCTATGCAAGTGCACCATCAGCTGACTCCAGACAAAGACGGTCAAGACACTGATAAACATCAGTACCGTGCAATGATAGGGTCTCTCATGTATATCACTGCCTCAAGGCCAGATATCATGTTTGCAGTATGTCTCTGAGCAAGATTCCATGCAGCTCCAAAGAATTCACATCTTCAAGCTATCAAGAGAATTTTTAGATACATAAAGGGAGCCCCAAGACTTGGGCTATGGTATTCTAAAAATGATAAGTTCAATCTGTATGCATACACTGACAATGATTATTGGGGATGCAACTTGGACAAAAAGTCCACTTCAGAGGGATGTCAGTTTCTGGGAGGGAGACTGATTTCATGGTAGTGTAAGAAGTAAACATGTGTTTCAACTTCTACAACAGAAGCATAATACATTGCATCTTCAAGTTGCTGCGCACAAGTCATCTGGATACAAAATCAAATGCTGGATTATGGGATGACTTTCATGGCAACTCCCATTCACATTGACAACATGAGTGCTATATCAATCATAAACAATCCTGTGCATCACTCTAAGACAAAGCATATTGACATCAGGTATCACTTCATAAGAGATCAAGCTGAGAAAAAGAGAATTATTTTAACCAAAGTTCATACCAATGAGCAATATGCTGATTTGTTTACAAAACCGTTTGATTAAGCTGGATTTAAATATTTAGTTGAATCTATTGGTATGATGAACTTTGATTAAAATCTGTCTCTAAAACTTTGTTTTGTAAATGTGTTTGTCCCTTGTTGTAAATAAAAGTCATAAGTCAGCAGCAATTTTGTCTTTTAGCTGCTGACAGGTTTAATCATCAGCAGCAATGAATTTGCCACTGACTACTTTAAGTTATAAGCAGGAACAAGTTTCCTGCGGATAGCTTTAAGGCTGTCAGCAGCAACATCCTTGCTGCAGATTATTGCATCCATCAGCAGTAAAGAATTTTCCACTGACTGCTTTAAGTTATCAGCAGGAACAAGTTTCCTGCGGATAGCTTTAAGGCTGTCAGTAGCAACATCCTTACTGCAGATCATTGCATCTATTAGCAGCAATTGAGTTTCCTGCTGACAGACTTAACCATCCGCAGCAACCAAGCTTGTAGCGGATAGGTATAACCATTCAAAGCAACCAAGTTTGCTGCTGATGGGTAAAAATAAGTCCAAATTAACTTTTACCCGATGTAAAAATTCCCTTCAGTCTTTACCATGACTGTTTTAGTGTATTGCAACTGTAACAGTAAAACGTGAATAAGGTTGTACTGTACAAGTAATTTTGCTTTTTCCCTCCTCTGTCGTTATAACCCAAATCAAATTTCTTCACCACCTCTTCACATTCAATTTAACCCTAACTCCCATCTCTTTCTCTTAAGTCTCCACAACATTCAAAGCTTTCCATCCTTAACCACCTTTAAAAAAAAAACCTTCCTCTTTCCCTCCAAACCCAACAAGTTTTCTCCCTACCACAATCTCACTGCATACCTGGTTAAAGGAAAGAAGTCCGAAGGGTTCGATGATATGATCGATTTTCTTTGTCATATATATTTTGCACTAATCGTCAACCCTACCATATACATCCCTCATATGGAGGATTTTTGGAACACCGCCGTCTACTCTACCGAACAGGGGATTCCTCAAATCCAAGCCACGATAGACGGCAAAGATATCATCGTCACTGAAGCTACTCTCAGAAAACACCTCAAGCTTCAAGACGAGGGGGCCGCCATTTCATACACAAAAGAAGAATACATGAGGACCTTTGGATCCATAGGGTACACTGGAAATCAGAATGAGTACACAATAGAGAAGGCACTGATGGGCCCCACATGGAAGTACCTATGCCACACTCTTCTACAATGCATATCTTAGAAGAGAAGTGGATGGCATCAAGTGAGCTCTGCACTTGCCTCTGGTGTTCACGGTATGGTTACTGGCCAAGGATTCAACTTTGCACATCTCATATTTGAAGGTTTAAGATACAACCTTCAAGAGGGTGCAAACCAGCAATTTTATATGTACCCAAGGTTCTTGCATGAGGTTTTTAACAATGAATTAAAAGAGCTTTCAAAACCTGCAAAAATCTATCTTATGTTGGGTCATAAAAGTAACATTTTTCAAAGTATGAGAACTGTTTCCAAAAAGTTCTCAGGGGTCAATGTTCCATTGTTATCTACAATGATGAACATACAAAGTACCCAGGGTGATAGTTCAGCATCCTGAACAACAATCTGCTTCCACTGTTCGAACCCCTGTGCATACTACTAAGGATGCACAGGCACATAAATTACTTACACCAGTTTTGGATGTTATCGTTCAACTGGAATAAAGGTCCCTAGTTGAAGCAAAATATACTAGAAAAATGAGCAAGAAGACTCCTTCTCTTCTTGTCTCAAAGGCCCAATCCCAACCTAAAAGCCCTCATTCAGAACCTAAAATTCTGATGAGAATATCAAAAGGGATAGCCACATCATTAGAGAGACTTCCTTGGAAGCTTCTCTATTAGGATCAGGATCACATCCTGAATCCATAGAACAACCCACTTAGCCATTGCATTATTTTTCTTCTCTGAACTTAAGTGCAGAGGCACCTTTTCAAGATGATATACCTTCTCCAACAACCACTATCTTGGAGGTATTGATTGACTTGGCAACTAGTGCACCTATCCCAATTTTATTACCCAAGAAGGTTCACTCTGGGAGTCCTGATAGAGCGAATGTAGAAAGGGCTGTCACTACTCCTGGTACATCAACTGACTAGTAGAACAGTGATAACATCATTAAGACCCTAACCACGGCAACTCACAGTGAGGATGTTTCCTTCGAAACACTCTTCACTGAGAGGAATCCCAGGTGCCAAGAAAACTAGGGTGATGGGGATGCAGAGGCTAGGCCTAAGGCCCCATATGGATCCAAGGATTCCACAACTATGGATGAGGATAGACTGAAACTTCATAACTTTGAATTGACGGCCAGGGTGGAAATGCTAGAGGCCGAAGTGTCAAAAATAAGGCACCAAGTCTCTATGCATGAAACCCATCAATGCCCTCCAGTGACTTCTCCCTCCCTTGTCTCAGTGGGCACTCAAACTGACTAGACTCTGTGCACTAATGCAACCAAAAAGGGGGAGATAGTTGCTGTGGAAGACGATGTTGACAGCCTCGACGAATGGATACAAGAGCAGACAGCCTTTCAAAGTTCTCTATTCAGACCTGCTTTTGTTCAAGTTCATGACTTGCCAGACTCAGTAGATGAAGAGGAAGATATCACTGAGGATTGGAAGTTAGTTCTCCAAGCTGTAGATGAGGTGTTAAAGAATGAAATTCAAAATGAAGACACACCTTCATCATTCAACATACTTTCTACTGCTGCAGCCATATGAAGACAGACCATTGCCCCTCAATTCACACTGTCTTCAAATAAGATAGAATTTGACTGCATACTAGCTTGGGGGTATGATGGTTCAACTGAGAGATTCTGGATCAGAAATGAGTTCAGTGGGGTAGAAGAGCTGAACTGGAATGCACTAAATCCACTCCAGGTGCTTGAACTGTACCTATCCACCTTCACCAACACCTCTACAGATCTCTTAGCAGAACTTGCAATCGACAGGTTCTACATCTTGATGGAGGATAATCTTCCCTGGTTTGAAAGGCTCATAGAAGAAGAAAACAGGGTGGCCTATCCTAAACACCATGCAGAATTTTCAACAACATCAGAACAAAGACTCGCTCCAAGACTTGCCTTGATCAGGAGCAGTGCTTTAACAGAAGAAGTTCTATGTTGGAGAAGATTTCTCTACAACACAATGGTCAGAGACTTAGAAGTGCTAGGATGGTCAAACACTGGGTCTTCTGACTTCACATTCTTCCTGAGTAATGGATCATCTCTCTCAATCAACATAAATGAGATCCTACTCTTAAATTCAGACTTCCTGCACAAGTTTTTGAGCTCAGAACACACAAATGCAATGTAAATTCCTTAGAGAGTCAAGCAATGATAAAAACCATCAAAGCTAAGCTTGAAAAGGAAGGATGACTTGCAATGGATAACTCCAACTCCGACTCAGACCTATCCTTTCTTTCATCTCCAACTGTCAGATTAAACACAACAGAAGAATCCAGAAGAAGAGAAAAGGAAATGATGAAGAAAGAATGGAAAGCAATGGCAGGTCTTGAGTTGGAAGAAGATATAGAAAGTGTCCTTCCCTTGTCCATTACACAAAATGCCAATGAAGCTGAAGCTGAGATCCCAACAAAATCTCTTACATCTGCTGTTGTTGTCCATGAAGCTGAAGCAGAGGCATCCAGCAAAGACAAGGGGAAAAGACCTATGACAGAAGAAGATGAAGAAAGGTTATTGAAAGAGAAGAAGGAAAGGGAGGAAAGAAGAAGAAGAAGAGGAGATGGCTGAATTAAGAAAAGCACAAGAAAGAAAAACTGCCATACTCCTTAGAGAACAACAGATCTAGCTCTATGCTAAGCAACTAGATGATCTGAAAGTCAAGATTCCTGCAGCTTCTCAAATTCAAGAAGATGAAGCTCTAGCTCTTCAAATGCAGGAACAATTCAATAAAGAAGAAGAAGAAGAAGAAGAAAGAGAGAAGAAGAAAAAGGAAGAGGCTAAGTTCAGAATAACTGATTCTGAACTAGCTAAAGAAATGAGAGAGGAGTGAATAGAGGCTCTGATTTCTCAAGGTGAGGACGCAGACTACCTTGAGAAACTATCAAATAAAGAAATCTACAGAGCCGTCATGGGTCAGCAAGGTCAATTGGCAACTAAGAAAATGGCTGAAGGAGAAGAAAAAGCCAAACAGAAATCCATGAAAACCATTGCCTTTAACAGACGAACCCATGAAGAAACGAAGGTCATGATTGACTTCCTAAAGGCTAGAGGAGAGAGTGGAAAAAGGCTGGATCCCATGAGTTTCATGAACCTGCAAGCCCTTTACTTTAAAGTCAAGAAGGAAGAGGAAGAAAGACTGGGGAAGAAAGGCTCAAAGAAGAGGGTAATTAATCAAGAAGATGAAAGGAAACAAAAGAAACCCAAGCCTTCTCCCTAATCCACCACTTCCTCTATTCAACAACCTTCCACTATAAATCCTAGACCTCCCTCCTCTCGACCCACAAAGTCCAAATCCTTCCACCCTGCTCCTCCTCATCAGCAGCCTTCCAAGAAGAAAACCAAACCTACCATCACACTAAAAGACTCAAGAGAAATAATTGTATGGTTCTATAACAGTCAAGATAAATGGTTTGAAGTTTTCAGGGGAAAGGAAGAACTGGAAAGATCAGTCTATAAATCTGTTGATGAGGTACTGCAACTCCCAGACTCAGATCTAAGAAGAATATTAGAGTTGGGTGAAGCCCATAAGCCAGAGAATGAAGGTGGGATACATCTTTTGCTAGTGATCAAACATCACTTCAACCCTAGTAAAGATGTAATCATTGATGCCAAACCTCTTCAATCCCATTCTACATTCACCAGTTGGTCCTTCAAGGCTGATACCAACGAGTTTATCCTGATTGATGTTAAAGGACAGAAGATGATATGTTCAAGCAAGGCCATCTTCAAAATGCAAAGCAAAGACATAAAGACTCTATCTGAGCTTCCAATAAACAATCCCAGCCAGGACCCAAGAGGCAATGAGGTAGAAAGGATAGTCTGCAACATAAAAAAGCTTCAGCAGAAAAAGCAGTAAAGAGAGTTTTGGTAGCATCAGTCTAGGGGGAGTTTGTAGAAATAAAGACTGATGGCTACAAAATTCTCTAAGTACAACTGCTGGGGACCTCAGAGTTTGCTGCAGATCAACAAACTGCTGCGGATAAGCTTATCTGCAGCGGATACTTCTTCTTCTGCTGAAGAACAAATCTGCTGCGGATAGTCTTACCTGCTGAAGACCAAAGTTGCTACTGATAGGCAAATTATCAGCAGCTGTGGACAGTTGTGTCTTGCTGCTAATCAATAACATTACTGAAGATCAAACGTTGCAGCTGACTGGCTTCGATAAAGCAACCAGTACCACTGACAACTTTTGGCTGCAACACTGACACACTCCACGCAGAAATAATGTTATTGGTGCAAGACAATAAAAGACAACGACGCTCTTCTTCCAAGGACTTAAGCAATGATGCCTAAGAAGACGTTTGAGTAAAGATAACTTTTGTAGTATTTATTGTCGTTACATGTAGAATAGCTTCAATATTGTAGGTCCACATGACTCATCTAAGATCGATCTCGTGACAGGACGTATCGTTAACGCGGAGTGCGGAATCCTACCGTATTAACGTTCGTACACTAATCGACAATAGAAACAGCAGGTAAATAAACTTTCTCTTTTATATCACCAAACAGAGTTTACAGAATAATTGATCGTTCAATCTATCTCACGCGTGTACTAAATAGACTCTGCAAACTCTATATTTATAGACACATGTTCTGCAATAAGAGAACTTAACAAGTTCGCTTAAAAGATTCTTAGGCGAACTTAACAAGTTTGCCTCTAATAGACCAGGCGAACTATAAGTTCGCCTCCAGCAGAACTTGTATTTATACTTAGACAAATCTAAACAATTACATACAAAACATAAAGACAATAAGACCTAAACTATTACAAAGCTTTTGTCATTCAATCTATGTCCTAACATACTCCCCTTGACAATAGCTTGATCTTCTGTCTTCAGTCTTTATGACGAACTCTTCCAGTTGTCTGGTAATCTGCTTCCTGCATGCACTCCATATCTTTGACATATCTCCAACACTCTTTTATACTGCAATCCTTGTTCTCTCTATTCATCAGTGAACATGATCTCATTCTTTCTTAACGTCCTCTGATCTTTCTTTGAGAAATTAATAAGATTCATTGCATCATAGAAACTAAAAATGACCTTATTATCTTTATCATCAATCCTAGCTTCACCAGTATTCACATCTACATACCACCATTTCATATTACCCAGAAAATCTTGGAATTTTATTCAATGGTATCTTCTGTACAGCACGTATTGGCTTGAACTTATACTTCCAAGTCACATTCTTAGTCTTTTGATCTACGATCTTCACTCTTCTTCCCTTTTGTGGTTTTAACCTTTCATACATCCCTGATCCACATTCTCTCTTTATCAAATTGGCAATCACTTCGGCTAATCCACACTTAGATCTATTAATCAATGGTTTCGTAGCTAGACCATTCATTTCACACCTTGGCAAGGTATTGAAATACTTGATCATAGGCTTTAAGTATTGAACACCATCAGATCTTTTAAGAGCAAACAAATTAGTTTCATCATCATAAAACAAACTTATGATCTTTCCAATACACCTTTCTTTATTCACATATCTTTCTTTCTGAGCAGGTTGTATAGGTGACTTTGGTAGTACCTTCATCCAACTGTTAACGACTTCTCTCCACTGTTCTCTAGTCATACCTGTATTTCTATACATCACAGGTTCTTCATTCAGCTTAGGAGACACAGTATGAGTCGTATCAACAGCAGAATCTATCTTGGATTGAGAAGTATCATCAGGTGTAATGATGTCTTCAACATAGTCCATAGAATCTGTTACTCCATCATAAGAAAACTCAGGAATAACATCATCTTGGATGAAGTTATACGGAACATTCAGACCATCACATCCTTCATATGTAACCTTAGATTTACTCTTTTCTATTTCAATCTCCACAATCTCTCCTTCTTCAACATCATTATCTAACACATTTTCTTCATCGTCATCAAATAACTCGTCTATATCATCTAGACATTCTAATTTCTCATCTTCTTCTTCTTCAGAATCTTGAAAGAATTCCAATAGCAATATTTCTTCATTCACTCTAGAAAAATGCTTGGTTCCTTCAATAGTATGTGATGTCGACTCCCCCTGAGCTCTGGATATTGGATTCATGTCAGCGTATTGACGATCACCATCGACATTACCACTAGGATCATTGTCATCATTATCTTTTCGTTGAATTGATTTAGCATGACACGTATCATGTAGCCTTAACTCCCCCTGAGCGTCAAGACGCTCAACAAGTTTAGACACCAATAACTGCATGTCAGCAATCTGTGTAGCTTGAGCTTGAAGAACCAACTGTCTCTGAGAATCAGTAGACACAAGAGTATCCACTTGAGTCTGTAAAGCTAGCACTTGTGATTCAAGGAATGTAATTCTTTTAGAATCAGACGGCTTTGAAGGAACAGCTTCAGATGTGTGAGGAACATGTGGAGAAAGTACTAGAGATGTATGTTTAGAAGCAGGAGGTGTAATCAGTAACGAAGCAACAAAATTTGCATCCTCTACACCCTGAGATGAATGAGCAGCAGCAATAGAAGCAGACATAAGCTTCTGAGCTTTAGGAACTGGAATAGCATCACTATCCGAGTCAGAACTTTCATCTACTAAAGTTCTCTTGCCAAGAACTAATCCAGAAGGGGGATTCCGAACAGTCTTACGCCTCCGTTTTCTGGCTGTAGATTTAATACGTTTTCCCACATTAGCCAATGGTAACGTATCCAACCTTGCATAATGATCTGAGCTAAAATCTCTAGACAAATCAGTATTGGTAGCTTCAGAATCAGGTAATATAGTATCACCGGAACTCGTATCTTCAACATTTCCTTTAGCTTCATGAATAGGTGAGTTCACAGCTTCATGATCAAAATCATCCATATTCATACCCAACTCTTGATCATTATCTTGAGCAATCTCTTCTTGAACTGGTTCATTAACAGGAATTTGAACCTGTTCCTGTGGAATAGGAACTTGTTGTTGTTGTTGAGCTTGAATTTGTTGTTGTTGTTCAAGAACTTGTTGTACTTGAGCTTGAACTTGTTGTACTGGAACTTGAACTGGCTGTGGAATTGGAACTTGATTCTGAACTTGTCCTTGTACTACCTCCTCAGGATGAAATCAATTATCATTAGGTGGCTCAACATAATCAGGATTGATTTTGTAACCAAACAAAGGAGTAGGAACATGAATAAGAGCAACATTTTGTTGTTTCACCTTTGTACAATCAGTAAAGATTCTTTTTCACATAGGAGTCAAAGTCAAACTAATTGGACGCTGAGGTAAATCCGGAATTAAATGATTCAAAATCATTTGCACGAACCTAGGATACATAAGGAACCCTTGTCCTTCTAGAGGATTTATTTGCATGACCAACTCACGGTAGAAGTATAAAGCAAAGTTAAACCGTTTATTGAGTGTCAAAGCAACCATAGCAGCCTGTAGTGCACTCTTCAACCCATCAGTACCAGCCTTCCTTGGAGACAAACATTGTATGATGACGTGCATAAAATATCTCCATTCGCCAACTAAACCTCCTTTTCTTGCTTGTGTATCATTTAGTCTTCCTCTGTAACCCATCCGCTGAAAACAACCCATAATAAGTGTTCTAGGATATGGCATAGGATCGTCCACAACACCTCCTAATCCCAATGCAACACGAATAGTTTCTACTGAAATAGCACCCTCAGTGTTATTTACTGTAGCACGAAGTACATGAGGATCAACATTCGTATCTTGATGGACGGTATCCCAGAATTGTTGAATATACGGTAAACTTATATACGGATTAGCAGATAAAGCCACTTGCAATCTTGAACGATTTAGAAAGTTGATAATTCCTTGAAAATTAACAGCTTCAGACATATTCGGATCCAATAACACCACTTGATTATATTTGTACTCAACACGACGAGCCATATGTAAATGTAGAGGACAAAAACACATTAGTAATCAAAACAAACAAAAATAAATTTTAAAAAAAAAAATTAACACAAAATAAATTTTTCAACAAAAAATTCACAAGTCCAAAACACGCCTGAGCCCTTAGGCGAACTTACTAAGTTCACTTAGTGTTGCAAGAGGCGAACATAATAAGTTCGCCTAAACAAGTTCGCTTGAACAAGTTCGCATGAACAAGTTCGCCTGAACCTGTCTGTCGGTACAAATTCCACACAGAATCACAAACATGTCTAAATCAAGTATAAATTCTTAATTCAAACTTAACAATATCATCGATTAAGACTCACGACACAATTTAAATCATCAATTTCAAGTATTAATCCATAAACTTTGTTCAAATCTCAGAAATCGTGAAACTTTCAAACCGAATGAACACAGACGTAAAAAATTTCAAAATCCAGAAGATTTACCGGATAAAATTCGTTGAATTTACCCTAGAATTACTCGTAATCGAAAACAGATTCAGAAACAATCAAACAAAGTTCAAATCAGAAACCCTAGATCTGAAATCACAAGTTCGCTAAAATATTCCGGAAGTTCGCTCTTTAAGTTCGCTCAAACAGTGAAGAGGATACATGAATAAGTTTGCATGAACACAATACTAAATCACCATTAAGTTCGCTCCATTAGGTGAACTTGTTAAGTTCGCTTAACAAGCTTCAGGCGAACATATTAAGTTCACTTACTCAGAACCAGGCGAACATATTAAGTTCGCTCCAAACCTTTTCCTTTGACCAAAATTCTTCACTTTCAATTACGACACATTCTTGTGAACTTCCATCTGTAGCAAGTATCTGATCCAATCCCGAAACATTTTAAAAATAAAATTTTCATGGAAGATAGAAACAAAATATTTTTGGATTTTATCTATACAAACGGAATCACATATTTTTTGTTTTTGTTGAAGCACTTTCCTGTGACAACACTCTAGATAGAGTCTTAGTTTGTATTTCTAATGTCTGTAATTTGTCTTTGTATGTAAGAGTCGTTATGTAATAGTTTATCGAGTTGTATTTACTTCACATAATGTATGTTGCATTTCTTCTAAGTGTTTTGCGCACTTACATGTGCGCAGGAGAAAGCTCCTGCGTACTTAGCAAGTACGCAGGAAGACCCATGCGTACTTGCTAAGTACGCAAGAGCATTTGGTCCTGCGCACTTGCTAAGTGCACAGGCATCAGGTCTGTATAAATAGGTTTGGTTCACAGATGATAAGTACGCAGAACTCATATCTCAGACGAACTCAGTTTGTTAAGTACGCAATTTGTAATCTTTCTGTAACCGTCGAGTGTTTATAATAGAAAGAGCTTTTATTGTGACTCTCGTGTTGGTTACATTGTGTTAGTTAGACTCTCCGCCTAGTCACGGGTATTCCGCACCCCGTCCGACTAATAGACCACTTGCATGCAACGATCCGACACACACGAAGGGACCTACAAGTGGTATCAGATCATTGCTCTTGAATTCGAGTGCTGTAAGTGAGTTTGGAGACGTTTTTACTGAGTTTTACAAGCAAAAAAAGGGTATTTTTGTTGAGTTTGTGATAAAAAAGGGGTAGCTCTTGAGCACTTTTTTAGAAGCAAAAATCTCTCAAAAACCAATTTTTGTTGTGTATTTGAGTTATTTGAGCATCAAAGGTTGGTTAGAAACAAGTTTCTGACCCTTTGGCTCATTTGCATTAATCATCAGGCCAATTTTTACCATCTCCGACGATTTTCCAATCACCGGAAAAGGTTGGTGAGAGTTGCTGAAAAGTTATCCTGCGTACTTGCCATTTTTAGCAAAAAGTACAGTTTTCTGCGTACTTACTAAATACGCAAGAGTTATCTCCTGCGTACTTACAAGTGCGCAAGACTGAACTTGTGCGAACTTAAGTTATATCCTGCGTACTTAATCATTTCCTCCTGCGTACTTACAAGTACGCAAGAGCAAGTCTTAAATACGCAAGACTATTTCTCAAGTTCGCAACTGTGTCTGATTTTTCTGAAATTTGACTAAGTGTTCACTATGTCGAATCTTCAGAATTTGGGAAACATGTTAAATTATGATAATGAGATCGGTACACCACAGAAACCACCAAAGTTGCTGAACGTGAACAATTATTCTAATTGGAAAGCACGTTTCGAGCACTACATTTCATATACCGACTCATCACTATGGATACCAATCCATGAGGGATATAAGCATCCCACACACATCTATCTTGATGAGGTGATTCCAAAGCCTATCTCTAAGCTTGAAGATGAAGAAAAGAAAGCTTATGATCGAGAAAAGAAGGCTCTTGGTTCGATCACTATGGCATTAACTTGGGAATTGTTCCACAGTTTCCAAGGGTATGACAATTCCAAGGATCTTTGGAGAGCTTTACAGAAAAGATTCGAAAGAAATAGTGACATCAAGAAGAGTAAGAGGGATCTTCTCAGGAAGCAATATGAGTGCTTCAGATTTTTTGAGAACGAATCTTTAGATGATCTCATCTCTAGATTTTATCATCTACAGACTGAGTTGAAGGCTTTGGAACTCAGGTATCTAGATGAAGAAATGATGGAAAAGTTTTTGGATGCTTTACCACCCAAATTTGAGATGTACACAACCCTGATGAGGGAAAATCCTAAAGTCTATGAGCTGACAGTTGAGGAAGCAATAGGAAAAGGTTCAAGCTCATGACATGAACCTAAGAAGAAAAGAGAGCTCTGGAAGACCCCAGATACAAGACCCTTCCATGTATCATGGGATAACTTCTACATCCAAGTCATCGGGTTCTGGAATTGCCCTCTACACTGGAAATCCTACTGAAGAAGACCACTCAACTGGGTGTGGTGGTCATGCTTGCTATGCTTCAGGATCAGGGTTGGGGTCTCATCATCAAAATACCTCAAGAAAAATCCTCCTGCTACGTCTTCAGCTAACAACTCAGCTATAGCCAGAATAGCTGAAGATCATGTAGCACTATTCTCATCTTGCATGCTTGCATATGAAAACTTCATAGGTGGCAAGCTTACTGATCCAGAGACGATTGAAGAAGATTTTAATCAAGTGGATCCTGATGACATGGAGGACATGGATATTCAATTGAATATGGCCATGCTTTTGAGGAGAGCCAAGCGTTTCCTGAATAGAACAGGAAGAAAGTTTATTGGTGGGCATCCTAATGCCAAGGTCGGGTTTGACAAATCCAAGGCCAAATGCTACACGTGTCTGAACTATGGACACTTTACTCGTGAGTGTCAGAAAGACAGAGCACCTGCCTCTGGTTTCACCCAACCCAGCCAAGGAAACAGCCATGGCCACAACAATCCAAACTACCACAATCAAAGCCAAAGTGGAACGTCAAATGCACTGGTAGCACAACAGGACGACAGCTTTGACTGGGGTGTTCATCTTGAGGACGCCATCATCGCACAAACCCAGGTTGGTCTCATGGCTGAGATCATGGAGATGATGGAAGCAGAGAAAAGGGAAGCTTCTATGGCTGACCTAGAAGAATCTACAACTGCTGCTATAGAGGAGGTGAAGGAAGCTGAAGAAATGGAAGCACCTGTAGCTGATGAAGAGGAATCGACCACTGCTGTTGCTCTCATGGCCATTGGAGAAGCAACAAGTTCATCGTCTGAGGTAGATTCTAACCCTTTCTCTGTTATTTCATGTTCTAAATGTCAAGGGATAAAACTTGAATGTTCTAGGCTCCAAGACAAAATCGAATCCCTAAGTTTGGCAGCTCTAAACTATAAAGAAAATGAAAAACGTTTTAAAGATTCTATTGAAATGTTGAAAAAGGAAAAATGTGAATATTCTTTAAAAATAAGTGATCAACAGCTTCACTTGGATGTTGCTTACAGGGGGTTAGAAAAATGGAACAATGAAATCAACAAACTGCAAAATGAGATCCTGCAGTTAAAATGCACAAATGGGAAGTTGAAAAACTCTCGCTTTGTGGTGGAACACTACGAATCTGTAGTGAGGAAAATGAATGGTCTAGGTCTTGGTACCAATGCCATTCCTCCACCAATCAGTGGGAAGTTTGTCAATGGCTTATTAGACATTGATCTCACTTGTCTAGATGAGTCCTCTGATAAGGATGATTCCCCTAAAAAGGATGAATCTTCAAGTAAGGCTAACTCCACATCTAGTGAGGAGTTTGTTACTGCTTCTGAAGATGGGTCAGTTAACTCTTGCCCTGAAGGAGTAGTATCTGAGGAGTTGTTGACTGAACAGAAAGTCAAGAAAAACATTATCACTAATGGTGATAATTGCATTTTAACTGAACCTGATGTCATTGAATCAAATGATAAACTTAAGGTAAACCTTAACCAAGTAAAGAAAGAGGCTTTTTCAGCTCACTTTGGGCTTGGTTACAAAGAAAATTTGGAAAAATATTATACTCCCAAAAATCAAACTGGTAAGGTTCAGACTAATGTTCATAAACCAATTCCTCCTTCTCATAATGCTGAGTTATCTAAGGCCAGATCTAATGAGCCTTACAAGAGAACTTATGTAGACAAGAGGAACTGTTTTCACTGTGGCTTGGTTGGTCACATTTTTGTGAACTGTCCTTCTAAGAACCAAGGGAAACGGCCTGTTGTTTCACAACCAGCTGTTATCCCTAGGTCGCCACCAGTGAAACCATCTCCCAAACATCCAAAGCAAAATGTGGTAAAACCACCAGTCAAACCGATGGTAAAGCCTAAGATCATATATGAAGCTAAACCATCTGTTAGAATAAAGGTAACGCAACCTGCTGTACCTCGTGTATCTACCTCTAGTAGTATACGTACTGGTGAGAAACCTGTGGCAAGACTCTCGAAGCCACAGAGGAGGAGACGGAACAAGAGGTTGAGAAAGCTTGAACAGCTGACTTCAGTTCAATCAGGTGAAGCTTCCACAAGTTCACCTGCTGTAGTTGAACCAAAGTCTCCTGTTCCAGTTAAGAAACAGAAGAGATCATGGACTGCCAAATCCAAAAGTTCTCAATCTCCTAGTTCTATTTCTTCTAAAGATTCATCAATTTTGAACAGTCACCATGACTGTGAGTTAAAGGAAGTAGTTTATTTTGAAAAGTATGGACGACCCAAGACCACAATGGCTTGGGTCTCCAAATCTAACTAATTCTTTTGTGACTCGTGCAGGGACGTCCGAAGGGTATGTAGGTCCCTAATTCGTTGTGTGACGGATCTCTAGACTCGCGGTACGACACGGTGATAACGTGCGGAATCCATGATCAACGTGCTCGTGTAACTCAATCAACAACAACGGTGTAAATAAACTCTTTGTATTTCCACCACAATATCAGGTTACAAGATTACAGAATTTCTCTCAGTCTCTAGTCTGTCTTGTAACTAACTATGTTCTGTCTCAGTAAACACCTATATATAAGCATTGTTCTGCACCAGGCGAACTTAACAAGTTCGTTTCACTGTGCTTAGGCGAACTTATTAAGTTCGCCTCTAATAGGCTAAGCAAACTTATTAAGTTCGCCTCTGATAGACTTAAGCGAACTTATTAAGTTCGCCTCTGATAGCCGAGGCGAACTTAAGTTCGCCTCTGATAGGCTAGGCGAACTTGTTAAGTTCGCCTCTAGGCGAACTTGTTAAGTTCGCCTTTAGCAGAACTTACATAGAATTTTATCAACAGTTACAAAACATGTCCTAACAGACTCCCCCTTAACTGTTGCTCACAATTCTATCAAATACAAGTCAAAGACTATAAGACTAAGACATAATCTTCAAGCTCGTTGTCACCAGAATATGCTCCAACAGACTCCCCCTTGACAACAGCTTCAGAAGATTGTCATCCGTCTTCATATATCATCAAACAGACTGTAGTCTTCGTCTTGTTCATCTGCACACTCTCTCTTTATATCTAGAAGAAAACTTGGGAGAAGGACCCCTTGTCAACTTCTGTCTGCAATATTTAGTTTTTGAACAGGAGAACAACCAAGAATAACAAACAATTAAGATTTTCATGGAAGCTGGAAAAATAAAATCTTTTTGGTTTTTCAAACATAAGAACTACAAAATCTTTTTGGTTTTTCTCTGTACAAACTGAAATGTAAAAAACAAAATCACATCTTTTTGGTCGAACATCACGAGTAAGAAGATCATATCAGTAAAAACAATGCATCAATCACACATCTTGGATAAACAACCCTAAACATTCTAAGGGTATCCTATCCAGATTCATCATTTCTTTATATTAGATAAGATCAAATCTTTTAAGCTTCAACCAAAACATGTAATGATACGCGAAGAACTTTAAAGAAGATGAGATCAGATCATAACATGCTTATTACATACGAATTTGCAACACATAATATGTCAATCTAATTTGTCAATATTATAAGAATTGAAACCATCAGTATCTTTGTCCCATGTTCTTGTGAATTCAGGTACCATTTATTTTGTAATACAACGTGTACCCCACAAATATGCCAACAGAAAAATAAATTTGCACTATCTTCAAGACATATAAGATCATTGCAAGATAATATTCAATCTCCAGGATGAATTATACCGATAAACAGGTAAATATCAAGCAGAGAATCAGAATGATTCAAATGTCTTGGTTTGGATGAAGTATCATGATTCATAGTAACAGAAAGATTGATCAAGGAATCGATTGATTCAATGACATAGGTTAGCGTGATCCAACTGTTATCTGGATATATTCAATGGAATCAGGATATTGATCCAAGGGCTAGTATATGTTCCAACAGATGTTGTCAGAAACATATCTTAGTCCAACAACACATTGCATGTTTTTCAGGGCATGGGCAGTGAAGTGAACTGAAAAATTTGTGTTTAACGACATAACCGATACTGGTCTCATGAAGTACTTTAGATCTTATATTCTTTATCTGATAATGATCTTTTACACACACACCCGGCATACTATGGGTTCAAATCATAGTTGTCACAAAGATCATTATGTTGTCACACTACTAATGGACCAAAGATACTCATAGCCTATTGACAATTCAGACTACATACTAGTATCCAAATTAAAATATAAGCATCAAGCATCAATTTTTGTTAAGCATAAGCAGTTATGAAGCTATCATTTCTCATACTGTGCAGTCTAAGAAGTTCTGATCAAAACATTTATCACAGATATATTAGATAAGCCTCATAAAGTCCAACTAAGGTCATGTGTGAAAGAACATCTACTGATGTACTATCATCTCTCCTTTAACTTCAAGTAATGTCGATTTTATCTTTTTCAATTTGTTTGGCTTTTTCAAAATCTTTTTCAAAGAAAGTAAAACAAATGAAAATAAACCTTCCATGAAAACATTTTACTTGGTTACTCAGGATTAAGCAATTCAATCAATTAAAAACTAAAATCGATGTAATCTAATTGAATGTCATTGCCTCTGTCACCAACACAGTTCTGTACTCCCCCTGTCCTGTAGACTCCCCCTTAACTAGTCAAATGGTTGCATCAACGACTTTATGCTCACCATTGTCATCCTAAGTTTCAGGTTATCATTTGGACTTTGTAAAACTGTTTCCAAAACATTGTGTGTGACATATTCTCCCCCTTGAGCATCAAGTCGTTGAATCAAATATATTCTCAGTTATCAACAACTCTTTACTCTTGCAGATGTCATTCCTGTTATGTGCTAAGAACCACCACTATCAACAACCAAAATGGTATTAATAGTCCCTCTTGGTAAATCGTGCACATCTAACAAGAAACATTAATTTGAAATTGGGACCCAAGCCATGGTAGTCATGGGTCGTCCATCTGTATCAAAATAATAAACCTCACTCCACTCACAATCGAATCTCTCATCGATTTTCGGAGATTGTTCCGAAGAATCCGAAACAGAAACTTTAGATTTCCAAACAAACTTCTTTTCATTAAGTTCTTTTTACGTAAAATGTGAAGTGTTTGAAAATACTTGTTCATTTGAAAAATGTGTAGATTTTGAAAACTCTTGTTGTTCTAAAAGTTTTCTCAATCTTCTGTTCCTCCTCCGTCTTTGAGGTCTAGAAAGCCTAACCTCAGATTTTGAATTACCCTTTGGTGTATCATGAGGTTTAACCACATTTGGGTTACCATAAGGCTTACCATGAGTTCTTACCTTTTCTGGAGTAACAAGTCGGTTACCTTTGGCGTTGTGAGGACAAGCAATCCAAATATGACCCACAAGACCACAAGAAAAGCAAGATCTCTTCTCACTATAATCTCTCATATAAGGAATCTTCATATTATAAGATGCACTTGAAGAAGATTCTCCTACATATACTTCTTTTGGCTTTATTTTATCTGGAACTCCAGATTTTGCAGTTTGAGACCGAACAAACTTTTTCTCAACAGGTTTTGATTCAGACTTCATCTTCTCAGGAACTACATGCTTATTCCCTTTATTTTTGTAAGGACAGTTCACCACAATGTGTCCCATCTCATTACAATGAAAACATGTACGCCTGTCTTTATAATCTCTGACATATGGAACTCTCCTTGAGTTTGAAGAACTTCCAAATGTAGAATTTCCAGATGAATTAGAATCAACCTTTAATTCCTCAACTTTAATTTCTTTAGGTATCCCCTCTACCTTAGCTTCATCAAAATATTCATCATCACTCTCATCAGAATACACCATATCTTCACCTGTGACTGGATTCACCTTCAACACAGTCTTAGGATCTAAATCCTCATCATTTATAATCTCAGGTATAACAGAATAATTTCCATTGAATGGTGGAGGAACATATCCAATACCAGTAGTTCCGTTCCCCTCGTTAGTTGTATCATGATAATGTCCTAATAAGAATGATGAATTTCCAAAGCTTTCTAACTTTCTATGCAATCTTATCACCTCAGCTTTAGATTCAGCTAATTCCTTTTCTTTCTCAACAAGATCAGTATTTCTTTTCTCAATTTCTGCAAAGGACATATCCAGGTGATATGCCTGCTCTTTGATCTTCAAAGTCAGAGAATTTATATCCCTTTTCAATGATTCTATCCTTTCAACACACACATTCTCATTATCTTTTAATTTCTGATTTACCGTGTGCATCGATTTCATATCACAAATGAGGTTTACATTGTCATCCATAACCCTCATCATTTTATCCTTTACTGAAACACAGTTTGAACAAAACGTTTGAGAGTTAGAAACTACCTCAGGTTTTACTTCTGAACAAGATGCACCAGGAGCCATGAATACGTCATCAACAGCTTCACTCTTTTGGTCAACAATGACAGGCTCTGCATCAGTTTCTAATTCACTCAGATCATTTTCAACTGTCTGAAAACTTTCTTCACTCATCACATCAGTCTCAGTAGATTGAGTACTTTCACCAGAACGAATACTCTCACTATCACTTAAATCTGTAGAAGAATCACTTTGAGAATAACTCGGCTTCTCCAATACTTCTTTGATCAGGACTACAAACGCTTGAGAAGTTGCTTCACCCTTTTTCTTTAATGAGTCCCATAGATCTCTTGAAGTTGGACACTTCCCAAGACTATGAATGATATCTTTCGGTAAAGACAACGTTAAAGTTTCACGCGTCTTCATCTCTCGATCAAACTTCTGCTTTTCAACTTTAGTAAGAGCTGTCACTGGTTTAGGAACATCATAATATCTCATATAGTCATAAGTAGGATGCACATATCCTTCAAATATGGATGTCCAAAAATTTTCATCAGTTTCTGATACGAACTGTTCGAACCGGACTTTCCAGTTACGAAAATTTGATATGCACAAAAGTCTTGGTGGCATATTTCCAATATCATTATCATCACATGAAATTGACATTTTGAAATTTTGGCAAAAATATTCGAAAAAATTTTTCCCGCCAAAATACTCTTTTTAAAAAATTTCAAAAATTCAAAATTTCAAAAATGATCCGAAACAAGCATATAAACTTTCCCTAAAAATTTGGACAAGATGAATTTTCCCGCCAAATTTTTTATTTTATTTTATTTTTTTTTTTTTTAAGAATACTAGCTAAGTTCGCCTGCTTGTTAAGTTCGCCTGATTAAGTTCGCCTACTCTGCACCAAGCGAACTTGACCCAAGCGAACTTGTTAAGTTCGCCTGATCTTCACCAAGCGAACTTATTAAGTTCGCCTAATACTGAATGAAGCGAACTTATTAAGTTCGCCTACTAAGTTCGCCTGCAACAGAATGTTAAGTTCGCTTGGTTCAGCTGTTCAACCCAAACACGAACCAAAAATTCCGAAAATCATGATTTCTTTCTTAATTGATGGAATTTGATAAAATTGAACCGTAGGAATGTGTAGAAACTGATTTGGAACACTTCTATCGGATCAATTTCATCAAAACAATTCAAAATCAATCCAAATTTGTCAAAATTCTTCCATTTTTATCAAGAACACGAATTCATCAAAAATCTTCAAAATCTCTGAACTTTGATGTTGATTGGACACGAAAACACCACAAATCTTTTGCTAATCAAGAGCAATAGCTCTGATACCACTTGTAGGTCCCTAATTCGTTACGTGACGGATCTCTAGACTCGCGGTACGACACGGTGATAACGTGCGGAATCCATGATCAACGTGCTCGTGTAACTCAATCAACAACAACGGTGTAAATAAACTCTTTGTATTTCCACCACAATATCAGGTTACAAGATTACAGAATTTCTCTCAGTCTCTAGTCTGTCTTGTAACTAACTATGTTCTGTCTCAGTAAACACCTATATATAAGCACTGTTCTACACCAGGCGAACTTAACAAGTTCGCTTCACTGTGCTTAGGAGAACTTATTAAGTTCGCCTCTAATAGGCTAAGCAAAATTATTAAGTTCGCCTCTGATAGACTTAAGCGAACTTATTAAGTTCGCCTCTGATAGCCCAGGCGAACTTATTAAGTTCGCCTCTGCTAGGCTAGGCGAACTTGTTAAGTTCGCCTCTAGCAGAACTTACATAGAATTTTATCAACAGTTACAAAACATGTCCTAACAGACTCCCCCTTAACTGTTGCTAACAATTCTATCAAATACAAGTCAAAGACTATAAGACTAAGACATAATCTTCAAGCTCGTTGTCACCAGAATATGCTCCAACAGGGTACTATCTCTAACCCTGGTATGTAGATAGTGGATGTTCCGGGCACATGACAGGAAACACGGCCTTGCTTCAAGACGTTAAACCATTCAAAGGCAGCTATGTGGCCTTTGCCAGAGAAAAAGGCGGCAGGATCACGTGTCAAGGCGTGGTTTCGAACGGTTGTGTCAGCTTTGACAATGTCAACTTTTGCGAGTAGCTGAAGCATAACCTGTTGAGTGTCTCCCAAATGTGTGATAAGGAATACTCGGTGATGTTTGACAAGTCAGAATGCCTAATTCTCAAACCCGGTTTTGAAGTTCCGGAAGATTGGATCCTGATGAGAGCGCCAAGAACAAACGACACCTATCAGATCGATATGAGCGTGGCAACAACCACCTCATCAGTTCCTACCTGTTTACTTTCTAAAGCAACAGAGCTTGACTCCATCTTGTGGCATAGGAAACTCGGACATATTTCGTATCGTAAAATGAATCATCTTGTCCGAAACGGTTTGGTAACCGGGGTTCCTAAGCTGAGGTTTACCATTGCAGATGACTGTATGCCTTGTAAAAAGGGCAAACAGCAACGGAAGTCTCACAAGCCCAAGCTCCAAAACTCTATTGATACCCCTTTGGAGCTATTACACATGGATCTGTTTGGCCCCATAAGTATCAGGAGTATTGGAGGTAAGTCGTTCTGTCTTGTAGTAACTGATGATTTCTCACGTTTTTCTTGGGTGCATTTTTTAGGTACTAAAGACGAGACTGCTGATATTCTTCAATATTTGATCCTGAGCTTGGAATCTCTTTGCAAGCTGAAAGTTAGAAGAATTAGGAGTGACAACAGAACTGAGTTCAAGAATAATTTGATGGAGCTTTTCTGTCTCAAGAAAGGGATCCGTCACGAATTCAGCGCGCCGTACACACCTCAGCAGAATGGAGTTGCTGAACGGAAGAACAGAACACTGATTGAGACTGCAAGGACTATGCTGTCGGATGCAAAGCTTCCTGTCACTTTCTGGGTAGTAGCCGTTAATACAGCTTGTCACGTCTTAAACAGTGTTCTGGTTGTGAAGAGGCACAACAAGACTTGTTACGAGTTGATCAACAATCGACTTCCCAATCTTGATTACCTAGTTCCTTTCGGTAGTCCTTGTTCCTTGTTGCTACAGTACAAAGACCGCCAGTCTAAGTTTCATGCAAAAGCGGTGGAAGGCATCTTCTTAGGATATGTTGTCAACTCGCCTTGCAAGAGAGTGTACAATATAGGAACTCGTACTGTCGAGGAATGGTTTGAAGTGGATTGTAGTAAACACAGCATTCCACCAGAACCAACAGGTCCAGCTTGGGGTTTTGATTATGATGCGCTATTCAAGTCATTCAATCTTCCTGATTTATCTGAAGTTGACGCCGCAAACGTTTATGAATTATTGGGTGGCGGTGATGACTCCAGCTTCTCTACTCGTGCTACTGTACCAATTATAACTCCTGATTCCAATGTTGCATCTGCATCTGGAACTCATGACAGTGATAACAGTGAGGATGTTCTTGTTATTGGAGATGACGCTCCAGCTAATCTTAACACAACGGTAGGAAATGAAGCTCCAGCTGATCCAATAAACATTGAATCTTCTTCCTCTATAACACAGGAAATGGGGGAGTTAAGCACGAATCTAGATCCAGAAATTCAGGAACCGATTATACCGGAGACGAGGGTGCATAGGAATCATCCAATCGACAACATTATTGGTGATCCTTTTGCCGGTGTTCAGACTCGTCATCGAACCATCACTGAGAACACGAGTCTTTACACAGAGATATTTGACACTGGTGTCATGGAAACATGTCTGCATGTTGCATTCGTGTCCCAGTTAGAGCCGAAGAATGTGAAGGAGGCTCTCTGTCACACCCCGACCGATGGCGGAATCATCGAGGCGGACAATGGAATGATTGTTCAAAAGCACATGATAACTAAAGGTTGCATAATTCATTAATTAAATTTAAAAGTAACAAGTTCCAAATACAATACATTTCAAATAACCTAGTCTAGTTCAAAACATTAATTTATTTAACTAGGTCCATAGTTCCTAAGTGGAGAGATCTTCGGCAAGCAGTCACATATCCAAACCTGAAACATTATTTAAATCAAGTGTCAACTAAAAAGTTGGTGAGTACATAGGTTTAGTATTTCCTGTAAATAGTTGTTGTAAATCGTTTTGCAACTCATTGTTTATTTTGTTAAACATAGTATGTATGATGTATCATTTATTTAATCACAATTCAAACCGAGTTTGACGCGCTTGAACAGAGCACAACAGCTAAGTCCGGTATGTTTGAATATAGTTACCCACTATATCCGATATGATTGAATATAACACGCGGTTATATCTGAGTATGCAGTAATAAACACCCTAACCGGGTGGGCTGGTCAGGCACAATAGATCTATCAATATTACAGTTGGTTGTCTTGTGTTTAAATGTATGTACATCCAAAGAATAAGCATGTAGTCTCATGTATAACACGTATAAACAATTTGATCGAGTAGCATGAAATAAAGTTTCACCCCAAAGTATGTAAAAATGTAAAATAGGGGCTATGTAACTCACCTGGCTAGCGGATATGATAATCCACGAGAGTAGGTGATACGGATGTTTGAAGCCTAAGCACGATGGAACCCTATGTAGATAAATGGGTATTATTATATGCTTATAGGTGTGTATTCGTATTTAATTGTGTATAGGTTTATAATAATATTTCTTAAAATTATTTGCGTAAAGTGTAGGTTCAGATTTACTTGAAATCACTGATTTTGATCGAAACTATTTCAGGTATCGAAACTATGTTCACGTATCGAAACTATGTTCAAGTATCGAAACTATGTTCAAGTATCGAAACTATGTTCAATCGAAACTACTAGTTTCGATTGACCACAGAGCTGTCGAAACTTTCTTCTTATCGAAACTACTTAGTTTCGATAAGTGGTTATTATGTATTATGTATTTATATAATAATAACAAATGAAAGAAAAGTCTTTATTTGACTAATTATATTGATATTTTATATATTAAAATTTATTTTAACAAGTTTATTAAAAATAATGCAAGGTTCATAAAAAAAATGAGGCATTTTATATATTAAATGTATTTTAATAAGTTTATAAAAATGTTACAAGATTTATAAAAATTACGGGACATTTTATATATAAAAATGTAATTAAATAAGTTTATAAAATATTACAAGATTTATAAAAATATGGGATATTTTATGTATTTAATTAATATTACAAGATTTATAAAATGGAATAGTTTATAGATAAAAAGATTGTTTAATCAATTTCAAAATAAACGAACGATCAAACCGACTCGTTTTAGTCTTTAGTGTAATAAAATATTATTAAAATAAGTTAAAAAAATAAAAATGATAACAGGAGCAAAAATGGGGTTGGGCCGGAGGCCAGAGGACTCGAACCCGCGACCTGAAGCTCAAACACACACACGCATAACCAGCCGGGCTACTGCCCATCGCTGGTTATGTGTGTAACGGATAAATTAAGTACACAAGGGCAATTCATTCGCTGGACCTCGGTGACCGGCAAACCGTGTCCGAGGACATTGGGTTTGCCCGGTAACTCTCGTGCGATTACCGTGATTTCGAGTTGAATTGTTTACCAGGGATTAATAAAAGATAGTGGAATCGATTCGAGACTCGAACCAAGTCGAAACGGGTCTGGTCGGCACTGTCACAAGCGGGGATCGATCTCTGAGTAGAATTAGCTCCTGTAATTCTGGTCACAGCTTCACTCAGGGTCGACGAAGGTGATGGAGTCCTTAATTTGGAGTGAGAGTGTGTGGACGGAGGGTAGCGAGCTCGTGCATGGCCGACAATGGTCATTTATAGGCGAGCTTGATTCCTATGCTCAAACGTGCAATTGGACATGTCCCGACATAAGTCTGGACGAGGAGAAACTAATTAGACATTCAACAGGGGTGGAGGTGGCTTGTCGGGCATGAATTCGAACGTGGTATCTCGGCCACCAACAGGATCAGACGATCCTTATGTTGGGGAGACCAATTGGTCGAGGGGTATTGTTCGCGTGGGGGAGACGAAGCCAGAGAAGCCTTTGTCGGCTGTTGAGGTGCAGGGATCAGTCCTGTCGGGCGTTCGCCGAAGAAAGCCTTGAACTGCCGGACTATTGTTGGGGGTGACCGGATAAACGAATTGGGTATTGACAATTTTAGTCCTTGGAGTTTGATTTCGTTTTAATTAGGTCCCTGTGATAATTACGGATGGGTCCTTGTACTTTAACTTGTCTAGGAATGGTCCCTCGACAGATTTTAGTTTTTATTTTCTTCTAGTTTGATTAATTACAAAATAACCCTTGAACTTTTATTTAACTAAATTAATTTAATTTCTTTTAAATAAAATTAATTTAAAAATGTTTTTATAAACTTATTTTATTTATTTTTATTATTATAAATAGTTTTTATAAAAGTTATTTATCTTATTTAAATAGATTCTTTTATTAAATATGCAACTTTTAAAATTTAGATTTTATATAAAATTTTAGATAAGTTTTTAAAACTTATAAAATTTTAATTAATTTATATCCGTGAAATAAAATACCTAATCGTATAAAACTAAATAAAACTCTTACACTTTATTAAAATAGGAGATGATTACACGATAAATATAACACAAGTGCGTGAATGAAAATCCGAAACGTCACAGTCTCCCCATGTTAGAGGAATTTCGCCCCGAAATTCAACTAGTGGAGGCTATGAAAAGAGATGTGGATACTTGGTCTTCATTTGGTCTTCACGTTCCCAAGTGAACTCGGGTCCACGTTTAGACTCCCAACGGACCTTGACAATGGGGATGCGGCTACGCTTGAGTTTCTTAACTTCTCGGTCCATGATTTCCACGGGTTTCTCAACAAAGTGCATTTTCTC
This sequence comes from Smallanthus sonchifolius, assembly GCA_023525975.1. Lineage (NCBI taxonomy): Eukaryota > Viridiplantae > Streptophyta > Magnoliopsida > Asterales > Asteraceae > Smallanthus > Smallanthus sonchifolius. Next base: position 22,335,314 of record CM042033.1, read on the forward strand.
GTCAATACGCACTTCGTCAAGGGGGATGTGGAGATTCTCGTCGGCTAGACACTTTTTCAAATTAGACACATGAAAAGTCGGATGAACGTTGCTGAGTTCTGAAGGAAGATCGAGTTTGTAGGCCACTTTCCCTATCCTTTCGAGTATCCTGAATGGACCCACATATCGAGGTGCAAGTTTTCCTTTCTTTCCAAATCGGACTACGCCTTTCCAAGGTGATACCTTTAGAAGGACCATATCTCCAACTTGAAATTCCAAGGGTTTCCGTCGCTTGTCGGCATAGCTCTTTTGCCGACTTCTTGCTACTCGAATGTTGTCACGGATAAGAGAGACTTTATTGGTGGTTTCTTGGATAAGCTCGGGACCGGTGATTTGTGCTTCGCCAATTTCATTCCAACAAATTGGTGAACGACATTTCCGTCCATAAAGAGCTTCAAACGGTGCCATGTTAATGCTTGTGTGGTAGCTGTTGTTGTAGGAAAATTCAATCAGTGGTAGGTGAGAATCCCAATTTCCACCAAAGTCAATGACACAAGCTCTAAGCATATCCTCAAGAGTTTGGATTGTTCGTTCGGTTTGTCCATCAGTTTGAGGATGGTAAGCCGTACTTAAATCCAAACGAGTACCAAGTGCTGATTGTAATGATTGCCAAAATCGGGAAGTAAAACGCGAATCACTATCGGAGATGATGTTCAAAGGGATTCCGTGACGACTCACAATTTCATCAATGTAGATCCGAGCCAATTTCTCGACTCGATAGTCCTCACGAATAGGCAAGAAATGAGCAGACTTTGTAAGTCGGTCGATAATAACCCAGACACTATCGTGCCCAATAGAAGTGCGTGGGAGTTTGGTGATGAAATCCATGGCAAGGTTCTCCCACTTCCATACGGGTATTTCAGGTTGTTCGAGGAGTCCGGAAGGCTTTTGGTGTTCGGCCTTCACTTTAGAACAAGTTAGGCATTTTGCTATAAAGAGGGCAATATCCTTTTTCATGCCGGGCCACCAATATTGCTGACGGAGACCCATGTACATCTTATCAGCTCCGGGATGTACCGAATAACGAGTTTTGTGGGACTCGTTCATCAAAAATATATGAAGATCGTCACGATCGGGAACCCAGATACGGTCCAAGTAATACAATAGACCATTGGCTTTGGTTTCTAGCAAGAGTTCTACGCCATATGCCATCTCTTGGTACATGTTTCCTCGGTAACCGAGGTATGTTGTGCTTTGAGAATACGGGCTTGGATATCGTTATGGATATAAACACTATGAAGCATGATACGTTCCTTACGACTCAAGGCGTCGGCTACTACGTTTGCTTTGCCGGGGTGGTAGCGAATCTCGCAGTCGTAGTCGTTTAGGAGTTCGACCCATCGTCGTTGCCTCATATTAAGCTCTCTTTGATTGAAAATATGTTGGAGACTTTTGTGGTCGGTGAAAACCACGCATTTGGTGCCATATAAATAGTGTCTCCAAATTTTCAAGGCGAAAACAACAGCACCAAGCTCGAGATCATGGGTCGTATAGTTCTTCTCATGGATTTTGAGCTGACGTGATGCGTATGCAATTACTTGGCCACGTTGCATTAGAACACAACCAAGACCTTGGTTGGATGCATCACAATAAACGACAAAGTCGTCATTACCACAAGGAAGAGTTACAATAGGAGCATTGCAGAGCTTGTGCTTGAGAGTTTGAAAAGCTTCCTCTTGCTTGGGTCCCCACTCGTAAGATTTACCTTTATGAGTCAAGGCAGTGAGCGGAACCGCAATCTTGGAGAAATTTGAGATGAAGCGACGATTGTAACCCACTAGTCCAAGGAAGGAACGAATCTCGGTAGGAGTCTTAGGAGTACTCCAATTCTTTACCGCTTCGATTTTTGCCGGGTCCACATGAATTCCCTTATCGTTGACTATGTGTCCCAAAAATTGAACTTCCTTTAGCTAGAATTCACACTTGGAGAACTTGGCGTATAGTTGTTCTTTCTTCAAGAGTTCTAAAATCAAACGAAGATGTTGTTCATGCTCCGCTTTCGTCTTAGAATAGAGAAGAATGTCGTCAATGAAAACGATCACGAACTTGTCCAAATAAGGTTTGCATACACGGTTCATGAGGTCCATGAAGACCGCAGGTGCATTAGTCAAACCGAAGGGCATGACCATGAACTTGTAGTGACCATATCTAGTCCGAAAGGCAGTCTTCGGAATGTCTTCATCGAGAACACGAAGTTGATGGTATCCGGAACGAAGGTCAATCTTGGAGAAACATGTTGAACCTTGAAGCTGATCGAAAAGATCGTCGATACGGGGTAAAGGATATCGGTTATTAATTGTAAGTTTGTTGAGTTCATGATAATCAATGCACATTCGAAATGATCCATCCTTTTTCTTTACAAACAGCACGGGAGCACCCCAAGGTGAATGGCTCGGGCGGATGAATCCTTTGGATGAGAGTTCTTGTAATTGACTTGCAAGCTCTTGCATCTCGGAAGGTGCAAGACGATAGGGGGCTTTTGCCACGGGAGTTGCTCCGGGCACAAGGTCGATACGAAACTCCACTTGTCTAGGGGGAGGAAGACCAGGTAAATCCTCGGGGAATACCTCGGGAAAATCTTGGATGATTGGAATGTCTTGCAATTTCTTACCCTTGTCTTTCGTGTCAACTATGGGGGCCAAGAAGGCAATGTACTTTTTCCGCAAGTACTTTTGTGCCAATGTGCAAGACATGATTTGAAGACCACGACACGGTTTTTCACCAAAAATAACTAACGTGTCGCCCGAAGGGATAGGTATACGAATGCACTTTTCGTAGCAAATAACCTCAGCATGGTGCTTGGATAACCAGTCCATGCCAATTATAATATCAAAGCTTCCCAATTGCATTGGAAGGAGATCAACAGAGAATTCATGGTTATTAAGCTCGAGATTGCAGTCGCGGATAACAGAATTTATAGTAATAGATTTTCCGTTTGCTATTTCCACGGAATAAGATTTGTCGAGTTTCGTTCTTTGTTTAGCAAGTCGGGATTCAAAGGTAAGAGATACAAAACTCCTATCGGCACCGGTATCAAACAAAATGGATGCATAATGATTGTTTACGAGGAACGTACCGTTCACCACGTCGTTGTTTGCTTGAGCCTCATTAGCGTTTATGTTAAACGCTCGTCCTTGAGGACCACCTTGATGATGCAGTTTTGGGCATCGGTCACGAAAATGGTTTGGGTATCCACACTCGTAACATGCCCGACCATTGAGAAGTGTCGGATAGTTCGGACGGTTGACTGGAGCAGCTTGGTGGACGGGAGGACGGGTACGGCAGGTAGTGACCATGTGTCCATATCGTCCTCAGCTTGAACACAATCGGCATGGTAGGTTGGCAGGATGATGGTACTTGCAGGTCTGACATTGGGGATTTGGACCCAAATAAGGTTTCGGGTTTTGACCCAGAGGGGCCACTTGAAGAGCAGGTACAGCAGGATTTACGGCTGCGAAGTTTCGACCCTTTCGTTTCTTGTTGCGGTTAGAAGACTCGGGTTTTACATCTTTGACAGCTGCAAGAGTGGAGTCAACCTTCTTGGAACCCTTTCTTGTTAAGGTTCCGGCTTTGACGTGGTTGTCGGATAGTGTAGCGGATAGACGGATGGCAGCTTCAAGTGTAGGAGGATTGCTTCCTAACACAGCATCTTGAATTTGCATAGGCAGGCCGCCTATGTATTTTTCAATTCCCCGAGCAAGGGGAGTGATCATATGAGGCACCAGCAGACTTAGCTCTTGAAACCGGGTTGTGTGAGCCAGATTATCCCCGCTGTCTTGGGCAAGATCCCAAAATTCAGCCTTGAGCTTCCTCATTTCATTCTGAGGACAGAATTCATCAGTCATGGCCTTCTTCAGATCATCCCATGATAAGGATGTAGCAACCTCAGCACCACGAGTGCGTTTCTCACCGTTCCACCAGGTGAGGGCTCTCTTTTGGAGTATACTTGTGGCATAACGAACCCGAAGACTATCGGGACAGTCGCTGTTTAGGAATGTGCTTTCCATGCTTTCAAACCATTGAAGTAGGCCGGTAGCACCTTCAGTCCCGAAGAATTTAGTAGGATTGCACGAGTTAAAGTGCTTAAATATGCAATGAGGCGGGTTGGTACCACCGTTCCCTTGTATGTTGTGAGACCCGTCACTGTTGTTATTTGCTTGGGTCATTTGCCCTACTAGCTGGGCAAGGAGAGTAGCAAGATCCGGGTTGGAAGTGCTAGAGTTTGCACGTCGAGGAGGCATTCTAACACCATAAGAAAAGACAATGATATTTTAGATAAGACGGATAAATATGAGTTATAGCTAGAAATAATGTAAGCAGAAATGCGAGATTTATCATGACGCGTGCCATTGCATGTGTATTTATTCTAAGTTGATAGGGGAAACTAAGTCATCTTTTCCGGGTAGGACATGATGTTATAGATCATTATTTGCATAATACGAATTGCCGGGACTTGCATGCATTACAAATCGTTATTATGTGTGCACCCGTAATAATGATTTGTTTTGCATGTTTGTCTAGTTCTTCCTATCTTGCTATAATATCCCCAAATTTTAAGTTTAAGTTCGGATTGTATCCTTGCGAATACATTGACTTATCAACGTTAATTAATTTCCCAAAACTTTCAAAGAGACATGCTTTAGCCTATAGGTAAACACTCACTTCACGAATTCCCAGGAAAGCATACGGGTCCGTTTATTTGGATTTATACGAAATGCTTTCCTAGACAGAAAACCCAATGTACAGGTGTCACCCTTCCAGATTGCACGTGTCCTTTACTGATCTTAAGAAATTTAGTTGTTGACGAGGTTTTCAAGATTTTGAGAGTCTATGAGCATAAAACGTGTAGGAATTGTTGCAATTAATACGGATTAGGAAATAGTATGAATAGGGATGGGTAGTGTATTAGTTTGCATAAGTTTGTTTGCCAAATGTGTATGTAAAGTATGTATCATGTATCAAAGTCTTGCATGTGTGTGTATAAGTCTCATGTACCAAACTTGGGAAAATTCAAATATTACCTAACTACAAATAATTCACATAGCATTTAATCATTTAGCACATAGCACATAAAAGGGAGTCATAGGGTTATAGTCTAGGTCATTGTGTCTAATAACCTAATTCCCTATAACCATGGCTCTGATACCAATCTGTCACACCCCGACCGATGGCGGAATCATCGAGGCGGACAATGGAATGATTGTTCAAAAGCACATGATAACTAAAGGTTGCATAATTCATTAATTAAATTTAAAAGTAACAAGTTCCAAATACAATACATTTCAAATAACCTAGTCTAGTTCAAAACATTAATTTATTTAACTAGGTCCACAGTTCCTAAGTGGAGAGATCTTCGGCAAGCAGTCACATATCCAAACCTGAAACATTATTTAAATCAAGTGTCAACTAAAAAGTTGGTGAGTACATAGGTTTAGTATTTCCTGTAAATAGTAGTTGTAAATCGTTTTGCAACTCATTGTTTATTTTGTTAAACATAGTATGTATGATGTATCATTTATTTAATCACAATTCAAACCGAGTTTGACGCGCTTGAACAGAGCACAACAGCTAAGTCCGGTATGTTTGAATATAGTTACCCACTATATCCGATATGATTGAATATAACACGCGGTTATATCTGAGTATGCAGTAATAAACACCCTAACCGGGTGGGCTGGTCAGGCACAATAGATCTATCAATATTACAGTTGGTTGTCTTTTGTTTAAATGTATGTACATCCAAAGAATAAGCATGTAGTCTCATGTATAACACGTATAAACAATTTGATCGAGTAGCATGAAATAAAGTTTCACCCCAAAGTATGTAAAAATGTAAAATAGGGGCTATGTAACTCACCTGGCTAGCGGATATGATAATCCACGAGAGTAGGTGATACGGATGTTTGAAGCCTAAGCACGATGGAACCCTATGTAGATAAATGGGTATTATTATATGCTTATAGGTGTGTATCCGTATTTAATTATGTATAGGTTTATAATAATATTTCTTAAAATTATTTGCGTAAAGTGTAGGTTCAGATTTACTTGAAATCACTGATTTTGATCGAAACTATTTTAGGTATCGAAACTATGTTCAAGTATCGAAACTATGTTCAAGTATCGAAACTATGTTCAATCGAAACTACTAGTTTCGATTGACCACAGAGCTGTCGAAACTTTCTTCTTATCGAAACTACTTTGTTTCGATAAGTGGTTATTATGTATTATGTATTTATATAATAATAAGAAATGAAAGAAAAGTCTTTATTTGACTAATTATATTGATATTTTATATATTAAAATTTATTTTAACAAGTTTATTAAAAATAATGCAAGGTTCATAAAAAAAATGAGGCATTTTATATGTTAAATGTATTTTAATAAGTTTATAAAAATGTTACAAGATTTATAAAAATTACGGGACATTTTATATATAAAAATGTAATTAAATAAGTTTATAAAATATTACAAGATTTATAAAAATATGGGATATTTTATGTATTTAATTAATATTACAAGATTTATAAAATGGAATAGTTTATAGATAAAAAGATTGTTTAATCGATTTCAAAATAAACGAACGATCAAACCGACTCGTTTTAGTCTTTAGTGTAATAAAATATTATTAAAATAAGTTAAAAAAATAAAAATGATAACAGGAGCAAAAATGGGGTTGGGCCGGAGGCCAAAGGACTCGAACCCGCGACCTGAAGCTCAAACACACACACGCATAACCAGCCGGTCTACTGCCCATCGCTGGTTATGTGTGTAACGGATAAATTAAGTACACAAGGGCAATTCAGGTCGCTGGACCTCGGTGACCGGCAAACCGTGTCCGAGGACATTGGGTTTGCCCGGTAACTCTCGTGCGATTGCCGTGATTTCGAGTTGAATTGTTTTCCAGGGATTAATAAAAGATAGTGGAATCGATTCGAGAGTCGAACCAAGTCGAAACGGGTCTGGTCGGCACCGTCTTTGAACTCGAAAATGTCACAAGCGGGGATCGATCTCTGAGTGGAATTAGCTCCTGTAATTCTGGTCACAGCTTCACTCAGGGTCGACGAAGGTGATGGAGTCCTTAATTTGGAGTGATAGTGTGTGGACGGAGGCTAGCGAGCTAGTGCAGGGCCGACAATGTTCATTTATAGGCGAGCTTGATTCCTATGCTCAAACGTGCAATTGGACATGTCCCGACATAAGTCTGGACGAGGAGAAATAATTAGACATTCAACAGGCGTGGAGGTGGCTTGTCGGGCACGAATTCGAACGTGGTATCTCGACCACCAACAGGATCAGACGATCCTTATGTTGGGGAGACCAATTGGTCGAGGGGTATTGTTCGCGTGGGGGAGACGAAGCCAGAGAAGCCTTTGTGGGCTGTTGAGGTGCAGGGAACAGTCCTGTCGGGCGTTCGCCGGAGAAAGCCTTGGACTGCCGGACTATTGTTGGGGGTGACCGGATAAACGAATTGGGTATTGACAGTTTTAGTCCCTGGAGTTTGATTTCGTTTTAATTAGGTCCCTGCGATAATTACGGATGGGTCCTTGTACTTTAACTTGTCCAGGAATGGTCCCTCGACAGATTTTAGTTTTTATATTCTTCTAGTTTGATTAATTACAAAATAACCCTTGAACTTTTATTTAACTAAATTAATTTAATTTCTTTTAAATAAAATTAATTTAAAAATGTTTTTATAAACTTATTTTATTTATTTTTATTATTATAAATAGTTTTTATAAAAGTTATTTATCTTATTTAAATAGATTCTTTTATTAAATATGCAACTTTTAAAATTTAGATTTTATATAAAATTTTATATAAGTTTTTAAAACTTATAAAATTTTAATTAATTTATATCCGTGAAATAAAATACCTAATTGTATAAAACTAAATAAAACTCTTACACTTTATTAAAATAGGAGATGATTACAAGATAAATATAACACAAGTGCGTGAATGAAAATCCGAAACGTCACACTCTCACTGACAACTGCTAGATTGAGGCGATGCAGGATGAATTATCTCAATTCCAAAAGTTGCATGTGTTGGATTTGGTTGACTTGCCAAAGGGATTTCAACCAATTGGAACTAGATGGGTGTTCAAATGCAAGACGGATGATCGTCATGTTGTTGTGAAGAACAAAGCAAGATTGGTTGTTCAGGGTTTTTGTCAGCAAGAGGGCTTGGATTACACGGAAGTATATGCCCTAGTTGCTAGAATTGAGGCTATTCGACTGTTCTTGGCTTATGCCACATATGTCGGCTTCAAGGTCAATCAACTTGATGTGAAGAGTGCTTTCCTTTATGGTAAAGTTCATGAAGAGGTCTATGTCACTCAACCTCCCGGTTTTGAAGATCCGTATAATATTAATAAAGTGTATGCAGAACCAAAGACTGATTGTTACAAAATTATTCTAAGTACAAATGCTGCTGATAGGCTTATCAGCAGCATTCAGCACAAGTTGCTGCTGATAGGCTTATCAGCAGCATTCAGCACAAGTTGCTGCTGATAGGCTTATCAGCAGCATTCAGCACAAGTTGCTGCTGATAGGCTTATCAGCAGCGGTCATCCATGTTTGCTGCTGATAGGCTTACCAGCAGCAACCTTCACTCTTTGCAGCTCATAGCTCTATTCACTGAAAACCAAACGCTGCTGCTGACTATCCAGGCCAAGCGTCTCTGACACCTTTCTGCAAAAGCAACTGACAGACTCAAAGCAGAAGGAACCGCTATGGTCAACCAATGACGGACAACAATACACTTCTCCAAGCATGCAAACAATCATGAATAAAGAAAACGTTTCAGTAAAGTTAACTAGATTAGCCTTTACGTGTAATGTAAATTAATAAACAAGATCAACGGCTTGTGTTCGATCTGATCCTTAGAATCAAGGGTCTGTCTTGATTCTAAGTTACTATAAATACTGAGTTGCCACTTCATTGTAAGTGTGCTTGTAGTGCTTGTCATACTTATTCTTTGAGTTTCTCACTTGTAATCTTTGCATTCACAAAAGCTTAATACAACAGTGTTTATCAGTATTCTTTGTGTTTACTTAATTATAAATTGTGTAGTTGATTTTGTTTCCGCCAACCTCAACTAAGAATAGAACCATCTTGTATTCTCACGATCCTACAAGTGGTATCAGAGCTTTGGCTCAGATTAAACAAACTAACATTTGTTTAATCATCTCTGGTTCTATTCTAAACTCTCTCTTTGATCAAGTCACCCAACATAAAAACAAAAAGTGGCACAAAGCAACGGGCTTGAAGACATCCTGAAGCAGCAATACGAAAACTTTGTCTACAATAAAGGTGAGTCACTAACCAGTGTGTATAACAGGTACACTTACTTGGTAGGAGAGCTGCAGTGCTCTAAGGTGAAACTGGAGAATGAAGACATTCTCAAAAGGTTCATCAGATCTCTTCCTAGTTGCTGGACACTTTACACAGTGTCAATAAGAAGAACTGAGAATCTGAAGACTCTGCAGATGACCGAGCTCTTTTGTATGCTAAAAGCCTATGAATTAGAAATAATTCAAGCCAAAGAAAGAAGCTCAAGCCATCAATCAGCCTCTTCCACCACCTCTCCCGCGCTTCACCCTGACCACTCAGGTCCTAGTTCAAGCGACTACTATCCTACCAGACAAGCACACCAAGCTCAGCCAAGACACCAACAACAGCAACATGTCAATCCTCCAGCACAAACTGCAGCCTGTGCAAATGTTGGAACCACTGACTTTGACTGGAGCTTCCAGCTTGAGGATCTTTCTGCCAACAATCAAGCTCTCATGGCAGACACATTAGAGGTATCCTCTCTAACTTCAGACACATCAGAGGTACCACCAAAGGTATATGAAAATCTATGTACTCAAGAGTGCATTGATAAGGTCCTTGGATATAGGAAACATAACCAGAAGCTCATAGATCAAAATGAAGAATTTCACCAAATGAAATCTGAATTTAAAAAGGTTGAAAACAGTTACAAGGAAAAGAATGATTGTTTAAAGAAAGAAATTTCATCATTAAAACATGAACAAACAAACCTTGAAACTCAAATTGATGATATTCTGGTTAAGTTGAAAGCTGCAAGGGATGAATTGGCAGACCAAAAGGTCCATGTGGAAAAATATGAATTTGCATCCAAAAAGCTGCAAAGACTTTTGGATGTTCAAATCCATGAAAATGTAAAAACTGGGTTGGGATATCATGCTGACCAGTATAAAACCGTCGCACCTCCTGCTGATTACGTTGCCATCCATGAACCAAGCTTCAATCTAGCAAATCTTGACATGGCCAACCGAAATCTTAACCCTGCTGTCAAAGAAACCCCTGTGCAAGAATGCACTACTTCATCAGAGACTGATTCAACTTGCTCAGACTCCACTGAAACAAGTAAAGCCTCATCTCCTCCTGCCTCTCAAGTGATAGTCACTAAAGATGAAGTCCCTATTATCCCTTCAATACCAGTTCCTAAACCCTTCAAACAAATCAGAATTAGCTATCCTCCAGAAGGAAGAAAGCTAACTATTGAAAAGGGACAGTCTTCCACCTCCACCAACTCAAAGCCTCCTTCCAATTCAGTCCAGCCAAGGAAGGTGTTTGACACATGTTATGCGCCTGAAGAAAGGGTTCCATATGTTCAAAAAATATTGGAAGAAGCTACTTTTGAGCACAACAAAGCTCACCCTTGGAATTTCAAAGACCTTTTCAAAGGAAAGGATTATGTGCATCGTTCAAAGGATAAACTGGCAAAATCATGTTTTGTCTGTGGGAAATATAACCATACTGCCAGCACCTGCTTCTACTACCTACAGCAGCAAAGAAACCTCAAGCAACATGCTTTTGAGAAGACAAAGAAGAACAATCAGGTAAGAAGCTTTGAAGCTAAGACAACTCAATTCAGAAAATCTCTTTCTCCACCAAGGGAGCAGTTGTCAAAGCCACAAAAATCTTGCATCATCTGTGGAAAATCAGACCACTTTGCAGCAAACTGTAAGTTTAACCCTTTCAACCAGATTCTTCATCAAGCCCCTCAAAGACAAAGGGTAAAGAAGGATCAACATACATCGGTTGTTAGTCCAGTAAAGCCCAAGAAAACGAAGCAGAAGCTTTCAACAGCAACCAAATCTGCTGCTGATAAGCTAACAAAGTCCGTAGCAAAATCTGCTGCTGATAAGGCAAAGCTATCAGCAGCAAAAGGGTCCACTGCTGATAAGGCAAGATCCAAGGCAAAGCCTTCAACAGCAACAAAGTCTGTAGCTGCTCAAGTAAAATCATCACATACAACGTCTGCTGCTGAAAAGACAAAGAAAGCTGGAAAACCACCAACTCAACAATGGAAGGCAAAGAAACCACCAAGCATCATCATCGGTTCAGTTGAGTGCATCTATCCTTTGATGTAAATATGTCTGTCTTATGCTGTAAATAAAAGTTATAAGTTAGCAGCACTTTTTTACTGCTGACAGATTTACTCTTCTGCAGCAAAGCCTGTGCCACTGATCGCTTTAAGTTATCAGCAGGAACAAGTTTCATGCGGATAGCTTTAAGGCGGTCAGCAGCAACCTCTTTGCTGCGGAATGAGTACAACAGTCAGCAGCTACCAAATCTGCTGCTGAAAGACTTAACTATCCGCAGCAACCAAGTTTGCAGCGGATAGCTCACCATCAGCAGCAACCAAGTTTGCTGCTGATGGGTAAAAACTAGTCTACATTAACTTTTACCCACTGTAAAATTTACCGTCAGTCCCTTCCATGACTGCCTTGGTGTATTACAGCTGTAACAACGAAAAGTGAAACAGGTTGTACTGTACAAGTAAGGTTGCTTTTTCTTCGTCTGCCGTTGTATATCACAATCACAAACGTTCCCTCAACCTCTTCACATTCTATTTCAAACCTATCTCCCATCACTTTCACTCCCGTCCCCACAGCATTCAAAACCCTCCATAACTACCATTCAAACACCCTTCTTTCTTCCCTCCAAATCCATAACAATGGCAGTCGTCGACATAAACATCCCCAACGACAAGTTTGCTCCATACCACAACCTCACTGCATACCTAATAAAAGGCAAGAAGTCCGAAGGTTTCAACGGCATGATCGACTTCCTCTGTCGGTCCAAAATTTACCATGCCCTAACCGTCAACCCAACCATATATACTTCACACATGGAAGATTTTTGGAGCTCAGCCGTGTATTCTACTGAACAGGGCACTCCTCAAATCAGAGGCACAGTAGACGGTATGGAAATGATCATCACTGAAGCAAAGCTCCGCCAACACCTCAAGCTTCAGGATGAAGGGGACGCCCTCTCTTACCCAAGAGACGTATACATGAGGACCTTTGTATCCATAGGGTACACTGGGAATCAAACAGAGTATACGATAGAGAAGGCACTCATGGGTCCCAAATGGAAGTATCTCTGCCACACTCTTCGCCAATGCATATCTCAAAAGAGGAGTGGCTGGAACCAACTAAGCTCCGGACTTGCGTCGGCAATTCACGGTATGATAACTGGAGCAGGTTTCAATTTTTCTCACCTCATTCTTGAAGGTTTGAGATACAACCTTCAAGAAGGGGTGAAATCTCAGTTCTTCATGTACCCAAGATTCTTGCAAGAAGTGTTCAATATTGAACACCAAGATCTTTCAAAAACTGCAAGAATCTACTCAATTCTGGGACATAAGAACAACATTTTTCAAAGCATGAGAACAGTTTCATCAAAGTTCTCAGGGGCCGATGTTCCATTGTTGTCTACAATGTTGAACACGCAAAGTGCCCAGGGTGACAGTTCAGCAAACCCAGCTGATACTGATCCCACACCCTCCACCTCACTGCCACAAACTCAAACTACTGTTTCCCTTGATCGTGTGCATTCTACTAAGGATGCACAGGCACATACATTACTCACCCCCAGTTTGATTGCTCAACCGGAACATAGGGCCCCGGTTGCAGCCAAATATACAAGGAAGAGGGGCAAGAGAACTCCTTCTTCTCTTGCCTCCAAGGCCCAAACCCAAGCCAACATCCTTCACTCAGAATCACAACATTCTAGTGAGAATATCATAAGGGAAAGCCACATTGTTAGGGAGACTCCTTCGGAAGTCTCTCTATTAGGATTAGGAACACTTCCCAGATCCATAGAACAGCCCTTCGAGCCATTCCTCTCTTCTTTGAACTTAAGTGTAGAGGAACCTGACCAAAGTGATGTACCTTCTCCAACTACCACTATCAAGGAGGTACTGATTGGTCTTGCTTCCGAAACACCCAACCCAAGTTCCTCACCCTTGAAGGTCCACTCTGGGAGTATTGAAAGAGTGGATGTGGACGAGGTTGTCACTACTGCTGGTCCATCAACTGACCAGGAGGACAGTGACAACATCTTTAAGACCTCAACCACGGCAACTCACGGTGAGGGTGTTTCCTTGGAAACTCCCTTCACTGAGAGGAATCCCAGGCGCCAAGAAACCGCGGGTGATGGGGATGCTGAGGCTAGGCCTACGGCCCCATCTGGGTCCAAGGATTCCACAACTGTGGATGAGGACAGACTGAAACTTCATAACATGGAATTGACGGCCAGGATGGCTATGCTAGAGGCTGAAATGTCCAAACTAAGACACCAAGTCGCTATGCATGAAGCCCATAAATGCCCAACTTTTGCCTCTCCCTCTCTTGTATCAGTAGGCACCCAAACTGATGCTTACCTGTCTGCTGATGCAACCAAAAAGGGGGAGATGGTTTCTATGGAAGATGATACAGACAGTCTTGACGACTGGATTCAAGAGCAGTTTGTACTTCAAAGCTCACAATACAAGCCAGCTTTTGTCCAAGTTCATGACTTGCCAGCCCCAGATAACGAAGACGAAGAGATATCTGAAGACTGGCAGTTGGTCGTCAGGGCTGTCGATGAAATGCTGAATGATGCTGAAGACACAGAACAAACAAATGCATCATTCAGCATCCTTCCACAAGCAGCATCCATCATTGGTCAATCATCAACCCCCCAACTATTCAGAAAATCAAGGAAGCTAGAATTTGACTCCATCCTAGCTTGGGGGTATGATGGATCAGCTGAGAGGTTTTGGATTGGATGGGAGTTCAGCGGAGTAGAAGAGCTGAACTGGAACTCTCTTAATGCCCTCCAAGTCCTAGAACTGCATCTAACTGACTGCATCAACACTTCAGCAGATCTCTCAGCTGAACTTGCCATTGGCAGGTTCCATGACCTGATGGAGGATAATCTACCCAGGTTCCAAAGATTCCTACAAGCAGCACATCGGGTAGCTTATCCTGAATCTTTGTCGGCCGCAGAAAGAAGACTGTCTCCCAACAATCTTGCAATAACAAGGAGCAGTCTTCTCACTGAAGAAGAAGTTCTGGGCCTTCAAAGATTTCTGTATGCCTTCCTGGTCAAGGACTCGGACGTGCTAGGATGGGTAAGTACTAGGCTCCTTGACCACGCTTTCTTCCTAAGCAACGGTTCTGCTCTCATCATCAACACCGGGAACATCCTTCAGCTACCAACAAATTTCCTCCACAAGATCTATCTACTAAAAGCCAACATCTGCAATGTCAACTCCCTTGAAAGCCAGGCGATGATAGCAATTATCAAAGCTCACATTGAGAAGGAATGAAGGATTGATGAGGAAGAAGATGTGTCATCCTCTGACACTGACTCCAACTCAGATTCCCCTCCAGTTAACATCTGTGCTACAGCTTATGAAGCAAGATCCTCTGTGAGAGAAAGGCTGCTAGAACTTACAGATCCTGAGTGCCAAACTGAAGACCTTCCCTTATCTACCTCTCAACATGCCAATGAAGCCGAGGCAGAGATCCTAACAGCACAACAATCAGCTGTTTCTGTGATCAGTGAAGCCAGAGCAGAGGCATCCAATGTTAATAAAGGGAAGGGCATCATGACAAAAGAGGATGAAGAGAGGTTGCAAAAGGAAAAGAAAGAGAAAGAAGAGAGAAGAAGGAAAAGAGAAGAAGAAGAGTTGGCTGAAGATATGGCTCAAAAACAAAGGCATGAAGATAGAAAGGCAGCCATACTTCTCAGACAACAGACAATCCAGCTGTATGCCAAACAGCTGGATGAAATGAAGGTAAAAGTCCATGCAGGGTCTCAAGTTGAGGAAGATGAACAACTTGCTAGACAGCTGCAGGAACAGTTTGCAAAAGAAGAAGAAGAAGAAGCTAAAAAGAAAAGGAAGGAAGATGCTAAGTTTAGAATCACTGATTCTAAATTAGCAAAAGAATTAAGGGAGGAGTGGACTGAAGCTCTGATCTCTCAAGGTGAGGATGCAGACTACCTTGAAAAACTGTCAAACAAAGAGATCTATAGAGCCTTCATGGGTCAGCAGGGGCAATTGGCAAGGAAAAAGAAAGATGAAGAGACAGAAAAAGCTCAACAGAAGTCAAAGAAAGCCATTGCCCTTAATCTAAGGACCCATGAAGAAAGGAAGAAGATGACTGACTTCCTTAAGGCAAGGGGAGAAAGTGGAAAAAGGTTAGGTCTCATGTCCTTCATGAACCTACAAGCCCTGTATACAACAGTGAAAAAGGAAGAGGAAGAAAGACTGGAAAAGTGACCAGTCAAGAAACAAAGAACCTCTGCACCAGAAACTACTTCCTCTCTCCAAACACCATCCACAAACATCCCCAAGCCTTCCACTCCTCCACCCAAAAAGTCCAAGTCATCCCACCCAGCTCCCACTCATCAACAGCCTCCCTTGAAGATACCCAAACCCACTCCTAAACCAGAAGACTCAAGAAATATAGTTAACTGGTTCTACAATTCACAAGATCAAGTGTTTGAGATCTTCAGGGGGAGAACTGAGAGAAGAAGATCCACTTACAGGTCTGTTGATGAGGTTCTGCAATTACCTGATTCCGATCTTCAGAGAATTTTAGAGCTGGGTGAAGCTCATAAGCCTACAAATGAGAGTGGGAAACATCTTATGCTAGCTATCAGACACTACTTCAATCCTAGCAAAGATGTGGTCATGAATATCAAACCACTCAAGTCTCACTCTCCATTTGTATCTTGGTCCTATAATGTTGATTTGGATGAATTCACTTTGATTGATGTAAAGAAGCAGCAGATGAGATGTTCAAGCAAAGCTATCTACAAAATGCCACACAAAGACATCAAGACTCTGTCTAAACTTCCATTGAATAATCCCAGCAAGGATCAAAGAGGCTATGAGGTGGAAAGAATAGTCAGCCATATGCAAAAGCTTCAGCAACAAAGGGACTAGAAGAATTTTGGTAGCATCAGTCTAGGGGGAGTTTGTAGAACCAAAGACTGATTGTTACAAAATTATTCTAAGTACAAATGCTGCTGATAGGCTTATCAGCAGCATTCAGCACAAGTTGCTGCTGATAGGCTTATCAGCAGCATTCAGCACAAGTTGCTGCTGATAGGCTTATCAGCAGCGGTCATCCATGTTTGCTGCTGATAGGCTTACCAGCAGCAACCTTCACTCTTTGCAGCTGATAGCTCTATTCACTGAAAACCAAACGCTGCTGACTATCCAGGCCAAGCGTCTCTGACACCTTTCTGCAAAAGCAACTGACAGACTCAAAGCAGAAGGAACCACTGTGGTCAACCAATGATGGACAACAATACACTTCTCCAAGCATGCAAACAATCATGAATAAAGAAAACGTTTCAGTAAAGTTAACTAGATTAGCCTTTACGTGTAATGTAAATTAATAAACAAGATCAACGGCTTGTGTTCTATCTGATCCTTAGAATCAAGGGTCTGTCTTGATTCTAAGTTACTATAAATACTGAGTTGCCACTTCATTGTAAGTGTGCTTGTAGTGCTTGTCATACTTATTCATTGAGTTTCTCACTTGTAATCTTTGCATTCACAAAAGCTTAATACAATAGTGTTTATCAGTATTCTTTGTGTTTACTTGATTATAAATTGTGTAGATGATTTTGTTTCCGCCAACCTCAACTAAGAACAGAACCATCTTGTATTCTCACGATCCTACAGTGTATAAGCTCGACAAATCACTTTATGGTCTTCATCAAGCACCGCGTGCATGGTATGAGACATTATCTAAGCATTTACTGTCTAATGGTTTCGACCGTGGACAGATTGACTCGACTATCTTCATTAGGAAAGCAGGAGGTGACATTCTTCTTGTACAAGTATACATCGACGACATTATCTTTGGATCTACCAATGAAGGGATGTGTAGGGAATTCGAGCAGGTGATGAAGTCCAAATTTGAAATGAGGAATATGGGTGAATTGTCGTTCTTTCTGGGTCTGCAGGTCAGTCAAAGAGAGGATGGCATTTATCTACATCAAACTAAGTATGTGCAGGACATCTTATCAAAATACAAGATGAATGATAGCAGTACTTATGACACACCTATCCCAGTCAATCATGGTCTGCATCCTGACAAAGATGGAAAGGATGTAGACAGCAGATTGTACCGTGGGATGATCGGATCACTTATGTATCTCACAGCTTCAAGACCCGATATAATGTTTGTTGTGTGCTTGTGCTCAAGGTTTCAGTCTCAAACAAAGGAGTCACATATGATAGCCGTGAAGAGAATTTTCAGATACCTGAAAGGGAAACCCCGATTAGGTCTTTGGTACTCTAAGCAGCAGTCATTCGTCTTCAAAGCATACACTGATTCAGATTATGGCGGTTGTAACCTTGACAGAAAGTCAACTTCTGGTGGATGTCAATTCTTAGGAGACAGACTGGTCTCCTAGCAGTGTAAGAAGCACTCAACGGTTTCTGTCTCAACTTGTGAAGCAGAATACATTGCTGCAGCAAGCGGTTGTTCTCAGATACTGTGGATTCAGCAGCAGTTGAGAGACTACGGCTTAAACTTCACTGGAACTCCTCTATTCATTGACAACAATGCCACCATGTCCATCACAAATAACCCGGTGAAACATTCCAAAACTAAACACATAGAGATTCGCCATCATTTCATCCGTGATTGTGCTGAAAAGCATTTACTCGAACTTGTAAAAGTTCACACGGATGACAATCTTGCTGACCTTTTCACAAAGGCATTTGATCGATCCCATTTTGAGCATCTTGTCAACTTGATAGGAATGTTCAATCCTGAGTGAAAACTAAGTTTTCTTAACTCAATTCAATTCATGGAAGTTAAATTTTTAATTCTTTTAAATTTTCTGTATAGTTCTTTTAGTTTTTAAAATATTTTACAAAAATCAAAAACAAAATAGAAAATGGAGAAAATTTCAAAGTTAACTTGAGAAAAGAGGAAATGATAGTACATCAGAAATGATCTAAACACCATAGACTGCTCATATGGGAAATGATTGCGTCATGTTTACTTAATTGTTTAAATTATTATGTTTTTAATCTGTTTATTTACAAGTAATTTGAATTGTCAGTAGGCTGTATGCGTCTTTGAATCACTAGTAGCGTGGAAACTAAATCTAAATTACAACTGTGAATTGAACCCATGTTTGCAAGTGTGTGTGCGTAAAAGAATAGAAAAGATCATTATCAGATATGGGATGTTAGATTTTGGCAATAATTTTTCTTTTGAGATCAGTTCCGGGTTATGTCGTTAGCACAATTAATGCGGTTCATCTCACTGCCTATACTCACAAGTATGCAAAGAGAGATTGAATCAAAACATGTCTCTACATTAACCGTTGAGCATGTTTTCACCCTTGAATCACTCCTGATTCATTGAAATCTAATCCAGATAAAAGTTGGATCCCCTTACCTGATAATCAAACACCATATCTATTATCCTGAATCATCATCCCGATATTCAAAGAAGAAAATCACATGAAACCAAGACAAATGAATCACTCGATTCTGAATCTTTTGATTCCCGATAATCCTTATGGATTCTGCTTGATTTTTCTTGTGCTAATAGATGTAGCTTCATTCTGAAAATATAGAAAATCATTGGGAAAATCTTAGATGCCTTGAGATAGTGCAAGTTAAAATAGCATTTCAGTGGGGTACACGTTGTATATCTTATAATTAATACCTTAATACACAAGAACATGATACAAAGATGCGTATAGTTTCAAATCTTATAATATTGTCAACTTGAATTACTTGTTTATGTGCTTATTACGTATAAATAAAGAGTAATCCATGACATGATCCCATATTCTTTGATGTTTCTTTTGTATCGTTTTTGCTAAAAGATAGCCTGATATGATCCTCTGCTCGTGTCTTTGATCAAAAATAGTTTGTGTGAATACCTGTATATATCTATCTAGAAAAAAACAAAAAGATTTAAAGTTTATGCATTGTTCAAGTTTAATCAGATAAAGCCAAAAATATTTTATGTTTAACCTTCATGAATTGTATTTGAAACCTCGTGATTGAATATTTGTTATCTTGTTCCTTATTTGACCTGAAAATCTTCATAACTCTGAGTTTCAAATTTGCGCACTTAAGGCTTGTGCGTACTTGTCAAGTTCGCACGAAGTAAACCTTGCGCACTTAGCAAGTACGCAAGAGTTAGTCTTGCGCACTTGTAAATGCGCAAGAGTTAAGTCCTGCGTACTTATAAGTGCGTAAGAGTTAACTCGTGCGCACTTAACAAGTACGCACGACCGATAAGTGAGGGGTATAAAAGTGACACTTAGAAAATTCTTTCAGTTTCAAGCTTTCAAACCGATCACTTTCCCTATGCAAATTTAACTCAAAATCAAGGGTGTCTAAACCATCTTTTCGTCCCGTCTATAGTTTCATCATCTCATTTCATCTCATTGGTGAGAATCTAGGCGATTTCCATCCATACAATCGTGACATTGGACCGATTCGTGACTTAGAAGTTTTTAGGTTAAATCCGAAATATTTTGGGAAAAATTGGGGTTGTTTGGGTAACTTATTGACATTTCTATGCTAATAGGACTCTTAATCGACTCCATATTCATACATTTCGTCCTCGATTCTAGCCGTCGGTTGAATCTTAATCGACAGTGGGTTGGGCGACGTTTTTAGGTCAAAATTGGTCTTGGTTTGGTAGTTACTGGTGTTGATAACGGTCCCATAAGTTCGAATCCTCTATTCCGACCTAGTGGCGACCTACTTGACCCGGTTTTTGAGCAATCTGTCATCTCGTTAAAAATCTAAAATTTTTTCCAAGTGTTGTTCTTGCGCACTTAGCAAGTATGCAAGAAGCAATTCCTGTGCAAGAGGAAAAGCCTGCGCACTTGCTAAGTGCGTAGGACCAACACTTAGAAAATTTTCCAAGTCTGAAATTTTTGTTCATAGTGTACCTACTATACCGTGTCATGTTTGTTAATATACGTTGTTCTGATTATGTCTTCTGTGTGTTTCTGCAGACTATGGCTCGGGGATTCTCTAACGAATTCAACTTGTTAGCGAACACTCAACCTGAGTGGAAAGGGGCAGCTTTGCAATATCGGCAGATCGTTGATTTTTTGAACTGATCAAGAATAAGTTATGCAATCTCAGCTGACCCAACAGTCTCAAGACCTTACTTGGAGCAATTCTGGGAGACGGCTGAGCACGACTGCACGGTATCCCCTAATGTCATAAGGGCTACCGTTGATGGTCGGGCTATTGCTTTCTCTGAAGATACAATAAGAAGGGTCCAGCGGTTCGGAGACCTCGATACCGACCCGACATCCTATTCAGATTACTATGTGGATGGGTGTTGGAGGTATAGAATGGGATATGTCGGAGCGAGGGACTATGCTTCTTACAAAAAGATGTGGGTGTTGGATCAATGGTTTGTATTTTGCCCACGCCATGATCGTGTGCATCTCGTCAAGAAAAGCGGGGAAAGATGCCATGTCATGACCTTGCAGCAGCCATGGTGGGCTTGTCTCTTAATAGGGGCTACAACTTCTCTCGCTACATCTTCAAAGCAATCAATGATCAGATCAATACAGCAGAGAAGTTTAGGTTCCTATTGTACCCGAGGTTTGTGCAACTCTTGATTGATGATGCATTGCCAAACCTACGTGCTATCGGGGAGTGACTGCAAGTAAAACGGGTGGACAATAGAGTATTTGCTCAGTTTCTAAAGCCAGGCAGTGTAGATCCTACCCCTGTGCATACTGAACTCTTTGGCCACCTGCTTAATGAAGCATATGTCGCGCCAGAAGATTGGAATTGGTATAGTCCCAATTCGGCACCAGAGATGAGTGATGATTCTGATGAAAAGCATGAACAACATGATAAGGAGAATAATAGTGATGATAGATCGTCTGAGGATGAAGATGACGAAGGAAGTGATGGTGGTGCTGAGGAATCCGATTCAGAAGCAACAGAATCAGATTCTTCTGATTCCGATGACGCACCATCCCAGGCACACCCGAGGAAATCGGCACGGGTAACCCTGCCTGCATCGTCTTCTAAAAGACAGAGCTCGAGCAGCGAATATGAGCCAACATCTGACTCTGAAGCTGCTCTACAAAGACAAAGGCAAGAGAGTGCCAACAAGAAGAGGGGCGATAGGCAAGAGGTTGCTATCCCCAGGGTTGTAGAGATCCCGACTGTGCAGCAAGTACAAGCTGCGGCTGACAGTCCAGAGTCAGAATCTACCCCACCAGCACAACAACTGTACAGAAGGAGGAGAAGGCCACTAGTACAAGGTAATGTGGCAGTCACGGTGGTCACAGAGGAGATTCCTGTGACGGTGACCCTCCCTACTCTAACCGTCCAGGTGACAGTGACTACTCGACTTCTCACGGAGTCAGTCACCATCACCCCAACCATAACACCCACTCCCATCATTACATCCCCACTCCCACCTCACACCACTGAGCCGTCAGGTCAACCCTTCAACTATGGTGATTTCTCACAAGGGTTTGCTTTGACACAATCTTCTCCTCCACCATCCATAATTGCGAAGCCTCATCATCTAGGCATTCTGATCCGAATGAAGCAAGGATCAATGTCTTAGAGACCCAAGTTGCTGGAATGTTGAAGACCATTCAAAAGTCAAAGGAGGAGTCTGATGCTCAACAAGCACAGATTAATTCACTGGCCGATGAAGTTAGGAGAACGGGGACTAATGAGCGACTGAAGAACGTAATGGCACAGAATGAGCTATTAATGAAGACAAATGAAATGATTCTAGGCCACAGAACATCACTTGAGCTAAGGCTGGATCTACAAAGAAAAGAGCACGAAGCGATGGTCAAATTAGTTGCAGAGCTGACCAAGAAGCTTGATGCTCAGGGGCAGAAAGAGAAAGAGAAAGAGAAAGAGAAAGAGAAAGAGAAGGAGAAGGAGAAAGAGAAAGAGAAAGAAAAGAAATCCACTGGTGCTGAGCCTTGTCATCCAGTCGACTTGACTAAGGATGATGATAAAGACAAGGATCCTGAAGCCGGTCCTAGTGGAGGTGAGCACCAAGCTTTGGCGATTGTGCCCATCTCTTCTATTCCAATGGCTGAGGGGGAGTCTACTTAGCAAGAGGGTGGTGATACCTCTGGTGGTGGTGGTGATAAAGGGAAGTCAGCGGCCGATGTGCTCAAGGACTTATCTGATGATGAGATCCTTTATCTTGAGCCTGACTAGTCCAAAGAAGCACACATCGATGCTCTCCTTAATCTGGAAGAAGGAGAGATCGACTCTGGTGATGACTGGAATGATGAAGATGAGGACGTGGTAATAGAGATTCCCAAGGGCGACGGGGAAGGAGAGTACGAGTTAGAGGATGGTGAGATCTTTGAAGTACCATCACTCGAATCTCTGCTCGAAACAGGCTCAGTTGACATGGAAAGTAATGTTGAAGCTATAACTGAAACCTCCCAGTCGACCCTACACCTGTGGACCCCGAGGCACCAAAAGATAAAGACATGCCGTGTGGCTAAAGACGTCCATCACAGACAAGCACGGAGCTACAGGTATGATCTTGGCTGTTAGGTTCGAGGAGGATAAGCAGCTGTTCGCCATCAAAAGATCTGGGGGGGGGTTCAATACTTGAAACCAACCAGTGAGGCGTTCAACTCTTTGCCCAAGTACGACCTTGTGAACCTAGCAAACCGAGAGCTGCTGGGTCATTCCAATCACGCAATGGCGATGGGTTTGTGGGTGGTTCTGTAGCGTGAGGCAAGATCTGGGAACTTTGAAATGTTCAAGCCTCAGGTGCCCAAGAGAGTCAAGGATAAGCACGTTGTGCATCCTGTGACTAAGAAGCACTTAAAGAAATTGGTAAACAAGCCAGTGCGATGTGAAACTAAGATTCCCCTGAGCAAGTTATCTCAGGATATTCTTGGTGACATGTGGTACTGGTACGTAGATCCAAAATCGGGCGAGGCTGTGAACATGGGAAAGGGATGTTCCGAGAGTGGGAACATAGTGCCAAAAGAACTGATCAGAATATTTGATGAAGTTTGCTTCATCAACTTTTCTATGACAGATCTGGAGGTACTAGCTGATAGGTATTGTGTCCACACGGACGAATGGACAAAGCTCCTTGCTTCTAAATATGACAAGGTGATTAAGTTCTTCCTTGAATACAAGAAGAAGATGGAAGCTAAAGATCCAGTGCTATGAAGACTGAAGATTGAAGACTGAAGACGATGAGATTCCCGAGCTGTTGTCAAGGGGGAGTTTGTTGAAGCACTTTCGTGTGACAACACTCTGGATAGAGTCTTAGTTTGTATTTCTAATGTTTGTAATTTGTCTTTGTATGTAACAGTCGTTATGTAATAGTTTATCGAGTTGTATTTACTTTTACATAATGTATGTTGCATTTCTTCTAAGTATTTTGCGCACTTACATGTAAGCAGGAGAAAGCTCCTGCGTACTTAGCAAGTACGCAGGAAGACCCATGCGTACTTGCTAAGTACGCAAGAGCATTTGGTCTTGCGCACTTGCTAAGTGCGTAGGCATCAGGTCTATATAAATAGGTTTGGGTCACAGAGGATAAGTACGCAGAACTCATATATTAGACGAACTCAGTTTGTTAAGTACGCAATTTGTAATCTCTCTGTAATCGTCGAGTGTTTATAATAGAAAGAGCTTTTATTGTGACTCTCGTGTTTGGTTTACTTTGTTTTAGTTAGACTCTCCGCCTAGTCACGGGTATTCCGCACCCGGTCCGACTAGTAGACCACTTGCATGCAACGATCCGACACACACGAAGGGACCTACAGTTTTTATCTGAACAAACTGAAAACACATATTTTTGGTTTTTATCTGAACAAACTGAAAACACATATTTTTGGTTTTTATATGAGCAAACTAAAATACATATTATTGGATGAACATCATGAGCAAGAAGATCATATCAGTATATGAGCAATTCATCACACAGTTTATAATCAATTAAGGGTAATCTATGATATGAAACAATCAAACTCATACTTATGTAACTCATACTTTTTCAATTTTATGAAAATTTTGCAATCTATTTGAATAATACTTGAAATGATACGCGATAAATTTCAAAGTAAACAAGATCAGGTTATGAAATGCTCAATTTTCCATTCCGAATTTGTAATACAAAGCATGAAGTTTTAAATTGTCAATATTATATGATTTGAAACTATAAGCATTTTTCTTTCAAATTCATATGAGTTAGTACCATTTATATGAAAAACATCGTGTACCCCACATATATGCCAACAAAAATTAAATTTGCATTATCTTCAAGACATACACAATTTATTGAAAGATTAGATCAATCTCCAAGATGAAATTATCTCTATTAGCACAAGTATAGAATTGCAGATCCCAAAAGATATAAGAATCAGAATGATTCAGAATTGAAAGATTATAATGAATTGGCTTTATAATGAGAATCAATAGATTCAGGTAAGAGGATCCAACTATTATCTGGATAAATTTCAATAAAATCAGAATAGATGATGTATCTAACTGATCCAAGGGTGAATATATGTTCTAACAGATGTTGTGAGAAACATATCTTAGTTCAGCAACACATTGCATGTTTTTTGGGGCATGGGCAGTGAAGTGAACAGAAAGAGATTGTTCTAAAGACATAATTCGATATTGGTCTCATGAAATTCTTAAAACAATATATTCTATATCTGATAATGATCTTTTAACACACACACTCAGGCATATAATGGATTCAAATCACAGATGTAATCATATCATATTTAATTTTCACACTACTATTGGTTCAAAAACGCTTCTAGTCTATTAACAATTCAAGTTTCAAACTCATATTCAAATTAAAACATGTTATTAAGATTAGAGCATTCAAAACACTATCATTTCTCATTTATGCAGACATTGAAATTTAGATCAAATCATATTATTTTAAACTTTCATATATCAAAGGTCTACTAAGGTCATGTGTAATGAATTATTCACGGATGTACTATCGTTTCTTCTATAACTTCAAATGATGTCAATTTTATATTTTTCATTTTGTTTTGAATTTTTATTAATAACAATTATTTACTGAAATGTAAAATGCAGAAATGTAATAAAGCAATAAAAGAAATTGAAAACAAAATCTCCCATGAAAATTGTTTTGAAAAACTTTTATTCGGGATTGATCATACCAATCATTTTGATCAGAAATTCAAACCTGGTACGATCAAATGCTTTGGTAAAAAGATTAGCAAAATTATCATCTGTATGTACCTTTACCAGCTCAATCAACTTCTTATCTGCACAATCACGAATAAAATGATATCTAATTTCAATGTGCTTTGTTTTACTGTGCTTAACAGGATTATTTGTGATAGACATTGTAGCATTATTATCAATAAACATGGGGGTTCGTGTAAAATTCAAATCGTAGTCTCTTAATTGCTGTTGGATCCACAAGATCTGTGAACAACAACTTGTAGTAGCAATGTATTCTACTTCGCATGTTGAAATGGAGACCGTAGTTTGCTTTTTGCATTGCCAGGAAACTAGACGATTACCCAAGAACTGGCAACCACTTGTAGTAGATTTCCTGTCCAAACAACAACCACCAAAATCAGAATCAGTGTAAGCATTGAATTCAAAGTTAGAACTATGAGGAAACCATAGTCCCACTATTTGTTTTCCTTTCCGATAACGAAATATTCTCTTTACTGCAATCAAATGAGATTCTTTTGGTTTTGCTTGGAACCTGGAACAAATACACACATCGAACATTATATCTGGCCTTGAAGCGGTTAAGTACATGAGAGATCCAATCATTGCACGGTAGAGTCGGCAATCAACTTCTTTTCCATCTGGATCAGAATTCAATTTATGGTTGATCGGAATCGGAGTATCATATGGGGTACAGTCCTCCATCTTGAATCGGCTCAAGATGTCCTTTACATACTTGGACTGATGAATAAAGAAACCGTCTTCCTTCTGATTAACTTGAAGACCTAGGAAAAATGATAACTCTTATCTCAAACTTTGATTTCATAATACTCTCAAACTCTTTGCATAATCCTTCATTTATAGAGCCAAAAATAATATCGTCTACATATATCTATACTAGTAGGTATTCTCTCCCTGATTTCTTAATGAATAAAGTAGAGTCAATATGTCCACGAACAAAATCATTCTCCATAAGATGTGTAGAAAAAGTTTCATACCACGCTCGAGGAGCTTGATGAAGACCATAGAGAGCTTTATCAAGCTTGAAAACATTGGACGGATTAATTGGATCTTCAAACCCCGGCAGCTGACGCACATAAACTTCCTCCTTGACTTTACCATATAAGAAAACACTTTTTACATCTAATTGAAACAACTTAAACCCTTTGTAAGAACCAAAAGCAAGAAACATCCTTATAGCTTCAAGCCTAGCAACAGGCGCATAAACCTCGGTGTAATCAATTCCCTCTTGTTGATTGAAACCTTGTACAACTAATCTTGCCTTATTTCTCACCACAACACCTCGATCATCTTTCTTGCATTTAAACACCCACTTTGTACCAAATGGATACACACCCTTTGGAAGATCTTCAAGATTCCAAACTTTAAGTTTGTCAAACTGAGCAAGTTCTTCCTGCATGGCCTCTATCCAATTGTTATCACTTAACGCCATTTCGACATTCTTTGGTTCAGCCTGAGAAATAAAACAGAATGTCAGCATACATCAAAAACACTAGTCTCTTTAAAACCTGTATACAAGCAAGTGTTCTCAAGAGTAGAACACGTTTGCACTCCATCACGCAAATCCCCAATGATATTTGAAATCAGATGATCTTTGAGTTCCTTGATTGATGCAACTTCGGGAACTGGCAACACATCAACTTGAGTTGTATCAGATTGATAAGACAGATCTTAATTAACTGGTATCCCCGAGTCCATATTTGTAGGAATCTCCCCCTGATCCTGTGACAAATTAGAAGGTTCATCAACTATCAACGGATCAGCAGAAGAATCTTGGAAAATAACATTTTCATCTTCACTATCAGACTCTTGTGTTCCCGAACAAGAAGCAGCATTAGGATCTGGAGCATATGTAGAAGGAACAGATGAATGTGGAACTGAAGTTGGTAGAAAACCACTATTATGTGCATCTTGACATGAGTCATTTAAAACAGCAGCTTTCGCAGGAGAAATATCAGAAGGTAAATGAAAGGACTTGAATAAATTCTCATAATCAAAAGCCCAGTCTGGTCCAATCGCCATTTGAGGTAAAGACCGATTAGAACGGTCAATATGAAACCATTCTTCAACTTGGCGAGTCTCTTTGTTATAAACCCTCTTGGTAGTAGAATTAGCAACATACCCCAGAAAGATCCCTTCAATTGCTTAGCACTGAACTTGGTTGGAACATCACGAACTTTAAAAAGGGTGCATGGATTACCAAAAGGTAGTAAATATTCCAGATTCGGCTTACGATTATTAAGCAACTCATAGCATGTCTTGTTTTATCGCTTAACGGTCAAGACTCGGTTCAAAACATGACACGCAGTATTCACATCCTCAGCCCAAAAAGTTACTGGAAGCTTAGAATCAGCAAGCATCGTACGTGCAGTTTCAACTAAAGTCCTGTTCTTTCGTTCAGTAACACCATTTTGTTGAGGTACATATGGCGCACTGAATTCATGATGAATTCCCTTTTGAAGACAAAATAACCCCATTTTGCTATTCTTAAATTCACTGCCATTGTCACTCCTAATTCTTCTGACTTTCTGTTTGAATAAAATATCTAAACCCAGGATTAAGAATTGTACCAACTCTGTGGTTTCGGCTTTAGAAGCAAGGAACTTAACCCATGAAAATCTAGAGAAATCATCTGTTACTACTAGATAGTAAGATTTACCACCAATGCTCCTGATACTAATCGGTCCAAACAAATCCATATGCAGTAGCTCTAAAGGAGTTAAATAGAATTCTTTGTCTTAGATTTGTGGGACCTCTTGTGTTGTTTCCCCTTCTTGCAAGGAATACAGTCATCAGGAACTGAAAATTTCATTTTCCGAACACCAAAAACCATATCATTCTTCACAAGATAATTCATTTTCCAATAATTGATATGAGCAAGTTTCCTGTGCCACAAAATAGAATCTGACTCAGACGGCTTGGAGAGTAAACAAGTAGGAATTGAATCCGTAGTAGTAGCAACACTCATGTCTAGGACATATGTGTCATTTCTCCTTGGAGCCTTCATTAGAATCCATTCGTCAGGAATCACATAGCCCGGTTTCAAGATATAACACTCAGAATCATTGAAATGAAATGAAAATTTCTTGTCACACTTAAAAGATTATGTTCAAGTTGCTCCACATAGTTCACTTTCTCAAATTTGACTTTTTCATTCATTAAAGTACCCTGACCAGTTATGTACCCGCCTTTATTACCAGCAAAAGCGACATAACCACCATCAATATTAATCACATCTTCCAACAAATGAATATTCCATGTCATATGTCTAGAACAACCACTATCCACATACCACGTATTGTTGATAGTCCTCCTTGGTTGTCCCTACATAAACAAAGAAAATCAGTTAGAAATTGGAACCCAAGCCATTGTGGTCTTGGGTCGTCCAAATGGATCAAAATAAACAACTTCAAGCAACTCACAATCAACATTGTCGTCAACCTTTCGAACATAAGATTTACAATTAGACTTTCTCAAAGAAGACATAGTATGATTTGATGGAAAAACATTTTTAGATTTATGATTATCAGATTCAGGTATTTCCAAAAATTTCTTTAGTTTTCTGTTACGTCTTCTTCGTTGTGGTCTAGAAAGTTTGACCTCAGGTTGAGACTCTTTTTGAATTCCAACATGTGGAATCTCAGACTTCTTTTGAACAACAACATTTTAAAAATACGCTTATCATGTTGCTTAAATCCCGAAGATTTAGCAAATGATTGACAAGGCATATTCTTTTCAACACTACACGTAGGCTTTTCCCCAGTTTGTCTTTTCAGAATCGTCACAGCTTGATTTTGTGAGGGATCACTCTTTAATTTGCCTTGACTCTTATAAGGATAGTGAATCAGAATATAACCAGCCTCATTACAATGAAAACAAACTCTTTTATCTTGATGATTTCTGATATAAGGAGTTTTTCTTGAATTTGATGACCCGTCTGATGAACAAGCTTCAGAAGATTTTTCTGAACAGTAGACTGGCTTCTTTGGAACAAAAACTTGTTTAGTCATTGTCGATGAATTCTTCTTCTGATAACCAGCAGCAACAAATCCACTTGATTGTAGCATTTTTGAAAGATTAGGTTGAACAACTTTCACCTCATCCGGTTATGTTAAAATGCATCTATCACGGGTAACATTCTTCACTACTTTTGGTTCATCAATTTGCACTTCCTTTGGAATGCCTTCAACATTATTATCATCAAACACCTCATCCTCAGAATCAGAATCATAGATCATATCTTCACCAGTTACTGGGTTCACCTTCAACACTGTCTTTGGATCAATTTCCTCTCATGAATAATCTCTGGTTCAACCACATAATTTGCATTGAATGGTGGAGGAACTAATCCAATTCCAGCAACCCTCTTAGTAGGATCAACATTAGCAGTGAAGTAATCCAATACCACAGATGAATTTTCAAATTTTTCCAGATTTCAATGTAATTTGATCACCTCAGATTCTTTATTAAAAATTTCTTTGTTCTTTTGAGCGACAATTTCATTTCGCTTTTCAATCTCAGCATAAGCCATATCCAGATGATATGCTTGTTCCTTATATTTCAATCCCGAAGAGTTCAAATCTCTTTTCAAAGATTCAATTCTATCTATACATAATTTATCATTATCTTTCTATTTTTGATTAACTGAATGCATCGATTTCATATCACAAATTAAATTTGTGTTATCATCCATTTCTTTTTGCATTTTATCTTTTATACTTATGCAATTTGAGCAATAAATGTGACAGACAGAATCTTTTACTTTTGAAGGATCTGGCATATCTGCCATGAATACTTTTGCAATTGGGATATTTTCAGAATCAGCACCATCAGAAGAATTTAGAGTTAAAACAATATCATCTTCAGATACACCAGATGAAATCTCAGTCTCACCATTTTGTACTTGATCACTTTCTTCATCAGCACTTGGCAAACTCTCACCCTCACTTGAGCTATCATCATCAGTTGACTCTTCAGATTTAGTAGAATGAATCTCAGCTACAAACGCTTGACTTACCGAACCAACCAAATCTTCAAGATGAATACCCCAGTCATAATTTTCATCATTCTGAGCAACCAAAGCAGATGATGCGGATGCATGATTAGAATTTCCAGAATTAGAAGAACCATGTGACTGATTACGATTGTTCTGAAAGTTATTAGGATTCTTCTGAGAATCAAATTCAACTTTCGGCTTCACACATTCTTTGGCAAAATGACCATACTCTTGAAAATTATAGCAACGAACTTTGGTTTTATCAAATCCCATACGTGAACGACTGTTAGACCCAATATACTTTCTTCCAGTCTTCTTCAAAAAATCCTTTGCTTGTCGCATCAGCATAGCCATGTTCCATTGAATGTTCATCTCTTCTAGATCAACAGGATCAATCTGTCTGAAATCTTCTTCAATAACCTCTGGATCATGAATCTTTCCTCCAATAAAATTTTCATAAGAAGCCATAAAGGAAGAAAACATAGCTAAATAATCATCAGCAACCCTTTGATTCATATTATGTGTTCCAGATGATGAAGAAATTGTATTTGCAGAGAAACCTGAATGACTTGGAACCCCAGAACAATGATCATGAGAAAAATCTTGAGTATCACCAGAAAAGAACACAACCCCTGCACCAGTTTTACCAGAAGACTTAGCAAAATACATTGAAGGATCTTGAATATGCTCCATATTGGTTTCCTTCTTCTTCATATTCAAATCATGTGATTGAATCTTGCTAAGAACCTCTTCAAGAGACATAGTTTTATACTTGATATTCTCTTTAATCAAAACCGTATACACATCAAATTTTGATGGTAATGCCTCCAAAAACTTATCATTTATCTCTTCAGTCTCATAAACCACTGAAGCACTTGACAACTCACTTAGCAAATGATAGAATCTCGTTGCAAGATCATCTAAAGATTCATTTTGAAAGTGCTTGAATACTAAGAACTGCTTCTTCAGTAATTCTTTACGGCTTTTCTTAACATCCAAACTACCTTCACACCTCTTTTGCAACGCCTCCCACAATTGTTGAGAAGTCCTGAATTGTTTAAAGCTGTGATAAATTTCTTTAGGAAGAAACATTGAGATACTGGCCATTGCCTTCTTTTCTCTATCAAACAATAGTTTTTCTTCTGTGGTTAACGCAGATACTGATTTTGGAACATCATCCTTTCCCATCCAAGTATATGTCGGATGCATATAACCCTCTAAGATCGGTATCCATACGCTTGTATCAGTAAAAGATACGAACTAATCAAACCGATCTTTCCAGTTGGAATAATCTGCAAGACTTAACAATTTGGGCGGTTTCTGAGATGTACCAATCTCGTTGTCGTAATTTAACATATTAGTCACTTGCACCATATTTGCCAATTTTATGAAAAAATTCCAAGTGTTGAACACTAAACTCCCTTAGGCGAAGATAATAAGTTCGCTTCAGCTAAACAAGCGAATATGATATCAAGCGAACTTGACAAGTTCGCTTACCCAAAAATCCAATAAGTTCGCCTACTAAGTTCGCTTAAACTGAGAGAAGCGAACTTAATAAGTTCGCTTGCTAAGTTCGCCTGCAACAACTTTTAACAAGTTTGCATAAAACAGTTGAAACAAACTCAACAAGAACTTTAACCCAAACACGAAGAAACAGCACCAAAAATCATCATTTGTCACAGATTTCAAGGAATTTGAAGAAATTGAACCATAGGATTTAGTAATTTGATCAATTAGAACACTTCTATCGGATCAATTTCACCAAAATCAACCTAAAATTAACGAATCCAGCAGTAAAATCAGTTTCAAGAACTTGAAAACTCCATGGATACAAAAATGCTCAATTTCTTGTCAAATTGTACACAAAAACGTCTCTAATCACCAAGAATCAAACGCAAATTACGAGAAAAAGCTCTGATACCACTTGTAGGTCCACATGACTCATCTAAGATCGATCTCGTCACAAGACGTATCATTAACGCGAAGTGCGAAATCCTACCGTATTAACGTTCGTATACTAATCGATAATAGAAACAACAGGTAAATAAACTTTCTCTTTTATATCACCAAACAGAGTTTACAGAATACTTGATCGTTCAATCTATCTCACGCGTGTACTAAACAGACTCTGAAACTCTATATTTATAGACACATGTTCTGCAATAGGCGAACTTAACAAGTTCGCTTCAAAGATGCTTAGGCGAACTTAACAAGTTCGCCTCTAATAGACCAGGCGAACTTATCAAGTTTGCATCTAGCAGAACTTGTATTTATATATAGACAAATCTAAACAATTACATACAAAACATAAAGACAATAAGACCTAAACTATTACAAAGCTTTTGTCATTCAATCTATGTCCTAACAAATACAAGATCAACGGCTTGTGTTAGATCTGATCCTTAGAATCAAGGGTCTGTCTTGATTCTAAGTTACTATATAAGTAGTACTTAGAGTCATTATATACTAGTGCTTTTGCTTAAGAGTTTTCTCTGTTATCTTGTAATCTTTGAAGCTTAATACAAATTGCATTTATCAGTATTCTTATTGTTTACTTGCTTACATTGCTTAGTTGTGATTATTTTCGCCAATCTCAACTAGAATAGAACCATCTTGTATTCACCGATCCTACAATTCACACTTTGAGAACTTCGCATACAACTTCTCGTTCTTGAGTAGTTCTAGAATTAGTTTCAAGTGTTGCTCATGTTCGTCCTTGGTTCGTGAATATATTAGAATATCATCGATAAACACAATCATGAATTTATCTAGGTAAGGCTTGCACACTCGGTTCATAAGATCCGTGCAGACTGCTGGAGCGTTGGTCAAACTGAAATGCATGACTAGGAACTCATAGTGACTGTAACGAGTCCTGAACTCCATTTCGGGATGTCTTCCTCTTGTATTCTCAATTGATGATATCCCGAACACAGGTCAATCTTCGAGTAAAAACTAGAACCTTGAAGTTGATCGAACAAGTCGTCTATTCTCGGTAGTGGATATCGATTCTAAATTGTCAACTTGTTAAGTTCTCGGTAATCGATACACATTCTGAATGTTCCATCATTCTTCTTCACAAATAGTACCGGGGCTCCCCACGTTGATAAACTCGGTCATCCTTTATCCAACAACTGTTGTAGTTGGTTTGATAGTTCTTGCATTTCTGACGGTGCTAAACGGTACGGTGAGCGTGTTTTTAGTGCAGCTCCAGGTACCAAATCGATTCGGAATTCGACTTGCCTTGGCGGCGGAAGTCCGGGTAAATCTTCAGCAAAATCCTCTGAGTAATCTCGAACAATCGGTATATCCTCAATTAGCTTTTCTTCAGTATTCTTCACAGTTACATGCGCCAAGATCGTCGGATACCCCTTTCGCAAGTATACCCGATCTTTCATGCAGGTGACTATCCTCAATGCAGCTCCATTCTTTTCGCAAGGGTTTCACCATTAGGAATGGGGATACGAACCACCTTCTCGAAGCACACAATCTCTAAATGGTTCTTCGATAACCAATCCACACTGACATCGATATCGAAACTTCCAAGTTTCACAGGCAATAAGTCTATCTCGAAGGATTTTTCATTTAGCGTTAAAGTGCATCCTTTAACGATTTTGTAAATTTCGATTAATTTACCATCGACCAGTATACGTATCGTCTAACACGGTAGGTTCAACATCAATTAATGGGCTAAAATCAGTTGATAAAAAACTCCTATCGGCTCCAATATCAAAAAGTATAGAAGCATAATGGTTGTTGTTGAAGCACTTTTGTGTGACAAACACTCTGGATAGAGTCTTAGTTTTGTACTTTCATTGTATGTATTTGTCTTTGTTTGTAAGTTTCTGTATGTATTAGTTATCGAGTTGTATTTACATATTGGTTGTTTTGCGCACTTGTATGTGCGCAGGAATTAGTTCCTGCGTACTTAGAAAGTACGCAAGAATACCTTGCGTACTTGCTAAGTACGCATGAGCAATTTTCCCTGCGCACTTGCTAAGTGAACAGAGATCAGGTCGTATATAAATAGGATAGGTTGACAGTAGACAAGTACGCAGACATTGCATACTCAGTATTTCTCTCTGTAACCTTCAAGTGTTCATAATAGACGAAAGTTTAAAGTGATTCTCTTGTCGGTTTACTTTGTGTTGTAAGACTCTCCACCTAGTCACGGGTATTCCGCACCCGGTCCGACTCAGGAACACACTTTCATGTGACGATCCGCCACACCCGAGGGACCTACAAGTGGTATCAGAGTTTTGCTCTTGATTTCGAGTGTTGTGAGTGTGTTTAGAGAGTTTTCTACAGAGATTTTACAAGCAAAAGTGGGTATTTTTGTTGTTTTTTGTGATAAAATAGGGGTAGCTCTTGAGCACTATTTTAGAAGCAAAAATCACTAAAAAACCGACTTTTGTTGTGTATTTGAGTGTTTTGAGCAACAAAGGTTGGTTAGAAACAAGTTTCTGACCCTTTGGCTCATTTTTTTTGTTCATCTGTCCGATTTTTGCCATTTCCGATGAGATTCTAGTGACCGGAATAGTTTGGTGAGAATTGGGGAAAAGGTTATCTGCGTACTTATCATATCTGGCAAAAAGTTCAGTCTTGCTGCGTACTTATCAAGTACGCAAGACTAATCTTTCTGCGTACTTATGTTAACCCTTCGTACTTATCTTGTACTCCTGCGTACTTATCAAGTACGCAGGAGCAAATCATAAGTGCGCAAGACCATTTCTCTAAGTGCGCAAGGCCAGTATCAAGTGCGCAAGTGTCTTTGACCTTTCTGAAATTTGACTAATGTTCACCATGTTGAATCTTCAGAACCTCGGTAACCTTCTGAACTATGACAACGAGATCGGAACACCTTAGAAACCGCCCAAGTTGCTAAATGTAAATGATTATTGTAACTGGAAAGCACGCTTTGCGCATTACATTTCTTATACCAATTCTTCGTTATGGATACCAATTCTAGAGGGATATAAGCATCCCACACACATTTACCTTGATGAAGTAATGCCCAAGCCTATCTCTAAACTCGATGAAGAAGAAAATAATGTTTATGATCGAGAGAAGGCTCACGGTTCTATCACTATGGCCTTGACTAGGGAGTTATTCCACAGTTTCAGAGGACATGATAACTCCAAAGATCTTTGGAAGGCGTTACAGAAAAGATTCATGGGCAATAGTGACATCAAGAAAAGTAAGCGGGATCTCCTCGGGAAGAAGTATGAGTGCTTCAGATTTCTGGAGAACGAATCTATAGGCGAACTCATCTCTAGATTCTTTCATCTGCAGACCGAGTTGAAAGCTTTTGAACTAAAGTATCCTGATGAAGAATTAGTTGAAAAGTTTCTGGATCCTTTGCCACCCAAGTTTGAGATGTATACAACCCTGATGAGAGAGAATTCTAAGTTCTATGAGATGACAATTGATGAGGCAATTGGAAAGGTTCAAGCTCATGACATGAACCTAAAAAGGAAGGAGAGCTCAGGAAGACCTCAGATACAAGACCCTTCAATGTATCATGGGACGTCTTCTACAACCAAGTCATCGGGCTCTGGAATTTCCCTTTTCTCTAGAAACTCTCATGAGGAAGAAACTGTAAAGGCTTGTGGTGGTCATGCATGCTATGCAGCATCTGGTTCTGGATCTCATCAGCAGAACTCCTCAAGAAATCCTTCTGCCACATATGCATAATATGTCCCTAATCCCTTGTAATATGTATTTCATCTATGTTTAATGTAATTATTTGATGTATTAATGAAATTACATGTTTATCCTTAATGTTTACTCATATATATTACGACTGTGTATTAAACGATCTGATAAATAGCGATAACGTTGATCAATCGTGCTAATGAAAGGCCCATTCGCACGAATGGATCATGAGAATGATCCATTCGTGCGAATAGATCATGAGAATGATTCATTCGCTAGAATAAGTCATGAGAATGATTCATTCGTACGAATGAACCATTCTAATGATTCATTCTTACAAATGAACCATTCTGCTGATTCATTCGCACGAATGAGTCCATTCACATGGCTCATTCGTACGAATGGCCTCAGCACTATATATAGAACTTTCACTTCATGAGCACAAAGACAACAAAATATACAGCACATAAACAACACATATACACACAGAACCAGGCTAAGCAACAGAACACACAAACTCTTTGCACCTGTATTGTCGAATCTCTGTCCGTTGAGAGTTTCTAGGTCTTGTATCCAACTTCTCTACACCAAAGGGTCGATAGAAACCTTCGTTTCGACATCTAATCCGCTCGTTTCTTACAACCCGATCCGTGTCATAGATTGGATTGCCAATCAAATCGGATTCCGCACGATTTGGTTCGGTTAATTTGTTGAATCATTGGATCAAGGTAGATCCCGATCCAACAAAGTGGTATCAGAGCCTGATTGTGCTCTAGATTCAACATAGAAAATCTAATCTTGCTTTTAATCTTGCTTGTTCTAGCTTCTTGAATGTTATAAAGATCACTTGATCGTTGTTTAGCCACGTTCAAAACTTGTGATTATTGCTTCTGAGTGATCTGATCGTCTCAGTTTCCAGATCTAATAAAAGGCTCAATCATTGGTGCTTTTTGGTGCAAAAAAGTCAAACAGCTCTCTGTCGTACGAATGGCTACTATGATGAACTTCATTCGCACGAATGGCTCCTACCATTCGCACGAATAGATCAAGTCTCCCGCTCATTTGTTCAAACTTCCAATCGCACGAATAGAAAATTCCATTCGCACGAATAGAAAATTCTATTTGCACGAATAGAAAATTCCATTCGCACGAATAGAAAATTCCATTTGCACGAATAGAAAATTCCATTCGCACGAATAGACCCATTCGCATAAATCTCTTCTGAATTTTTTTTCTTGTGTCAAAAAACTTCGTTTTTTACCATGTCAGACTTAGCCTTTGTTGCCAGTCAGAACAGTAAAATCCAAAACTTGTTATTAATCGATAATGAAGCTGGAAATGCTAACAAGGCTCCAAAACTCATGACAATGGACGAATATCTTCACTGGAAAAACAGGTTTGAGATACACATTAATGGAGTTGATACAAACTTATGGATGATGATAGAGAATGGATATCAAAAAGTGTTGAGTGAGGATGGAACTCCTGTTTTGGCTTCCCTTTTAAGCGAACAACAAAGAAAAGATTATGACTTAGAAAAGAAGGCATATGCTATCTTATCTCAGGCCATATCAAGAGAAATATTTCATCAATTCAGGCAGTTTACATCTTCAAAATCTCTATGGGTTGCCTTAGAACAACGTCACGAAGGAAATGCTTCGTCGAAAGCTATAAATGCTAAGGCCATTAAGAAGGAATTTGATAATTTCATGTATATTGGGAATGAGTCCTTAGATGATCTATTTGAGAGATTCTATCACTTGATGAGTGAATTGCATGCCCATGAGATCAAAACAACGAAAGAAGAAAAGGTTCAATGCATGGCAGATGCGCTACAACCAAAATGGGATTCATTCTTGATGGTTCTCAAACAGAACAATACTCTTGAAACCATTGATATCAATGAATTTCTTCAGAAATTGAGTGAACAAGAGGTGATGAATAAGTGGAAGTTAAAGAGAGGCGCACAAGCTCAGGATCCTTTATTGTACTATTCCACATCAACTCAACAAAATGCTCCTTTGCAGACTGCGTTTGTATCAAACATGTCAAATGTTTTAGCCAGCCAGTCTTCAACAGCTCATGCTTCAGTGTCATCAAGCTCGGTTCCACAGCAGGGAAATACTGCTAGTACTCCCCCACCAAGCCCCATTAAATTGCAAACAGACAACTTCGACAAGGTTACTATCGAAGTGGCCAAGGAACACATGGCACTGTTGTCTACCGTTATCAATTCATATGACAGTCTTGTTGCTGGACAGGTTGGAAACAGTCATCTGACAGCAGAAGACTATGCTCAGATTGATAAGGATGAAATGGATCGAATTGATATAATGTGGGCTCTTGCAAGTGCAGTCAGAAGAGCGAGAGATTATGTAAAAAGGACAGGAAAAACTCTCGAAGGGAACAAAGACACTACTTATGGTTTTGATCTGTCTGCTGTTGTTTGTTTTAACTGTGGTGAGAAAGGGCATTTTGCTAGGCAATGTGAAAAGCCTAAACAGACTGGAAACCGCAACCCTTTCAACAACCGTCAAAGCCAACCGAAGCAACAAAATCAAAATACAGAAACAAACCTTGTTCCAGTTACTCTTGCACAAGATAAGGACACTTCAAGTGGAATAAAAGCTATGGTTGTTCAAACAGATGAGACTGTTGATTGGTCTTTTAAATTTGGAGCTGATGGTAGTTCAGGGGATAGAGCTTACATGGCAAAGGCTGTAGAAGTCAATGAAGAATCAGATTCTGATGCTGAGAGAGAGATTGCTTTAGAAAGTTCATCAGCTGAAGACGACACATCTTCAAACAGTTCTGGCTTCACAGCTGAGAATGAAGAAAAATCATCTGTCGTCTCTTCAAGTCAATCGACAGCTGATGTGGATGATAACAATTCCTCTTCTGAATCTACCTGTAGCTGTGCTTTTATGGTAAAAACATCCACATGCATTCAGGTAAATTCTGACAGTTTTGAAAGTGAGTCTGAATCTCAACCGTGTTTAATTTGTGATGAACTTGAGAAGAAAGTTGAGACACTTAAAAGTCACAACACATACTTAATTGCTGATTTAACTAATTGTCTTGAAGCAAACCGTGTTTTAAAGGGAAACGAACTTGCCTTCAAAAACAAAATTGATCTTTTAAACAGGCAAGTTCATGAATTAGAAATCTGTGTTATCAACAAACAAAATGCCATCACTTTTTATTTAAACACGATTGATGAAACAAAGAAAAAGCTGGCGCTTGTCGAATGTGATTATGAAACTTTAAATCAAAAGCTGAAAAGTTATTCAAATTCTTCTTACCTTGTTGATTAAATGATTTCACGGCGTACAGGAAAGAAAAATGCTGGGTTTGGGTATAAAAATTGTCCTCCACCGGTGTTGAATACTATGGTAAACACACCGGATGATAACCCAATCATTGACTTTAAGGTCAAAATGCCACTTGTCGTTGATCC
Source organism: Smallanthus sonchifolius (assembly GCA_023525975.1). NCBI lineage: Eukaryota > Viridiplantae > Streptophyta > Magnoliopsida > Asterales > Asteraceae > Smallanthus > Smallanthus sonchifolius. The sequence goes on from CM042033.1 coordinate 22,374,994, forward strand.
AACCGAAGACAAAATTTCTCAACCAAAGGTTAACGATAATGGTGCTTCGACCTCGGAGTCCCAGTGTGTTGATGGAATGGTAGAAGAGTGGGATGAAGACGACGATGAGTGTCCTACTCGTGGTTTGGGACACAAAAACTCGTCTGCTCCACAGAATGACAGCATTGGTATTTCAAAATCTGCTTCTAAAAATGTTTTTAAAATTAAACCAACCAATTGCCGTCCATCTTATCCCACTACTTCTGATCAGAAGAGTCAAGTAACCAAAGCCTCAATCAAAAATGTTAATTTTGTTAAAGCTGGAGAGTCTGTTCAATCAAACAAGTCACTCTCTTCAGCTGAACAAAAAGAAGCTAAGGCTGGTGGTTCAAAAACTCACCAAAGTGAAAATCAATACAGATCTCCGAGGTTGGTTGAGCGGAGATACTGTTTTGAGTGTGGTACAAAAGGACACATTGTTGTCAACTGTCCTTATCTTCAGAAGCCAAGTAAAAGAGTTAACCATTTTCCAGAAAATAAACAAAAGTTTATAAAGTCAAAATCTAACTCTTTTACCCAACAACAAGTGCATCAAAAGAAAGTTAAACAAAAGATGCATGACTTGTTGGTCTCTGATTCGAGTTCCACACCTGTACAAATCGTTAAGCAATCCACTGTTTACCACAAACAGTCGTTGCACAAACAACATGTGTGGAAAGCAAAATCAGATGATGCTTCTGACGACTGTACTTCAAAGTCAAATGGTTGTTCCAAAAATCCACAAGGACAGTGGATGGATTGTACTGTTGTAGATGAGACTGGGAAACCCAAGACCGTAAAGGCTTGGGTTCCTAACCTAAACTAATTACTTTCCTTCTTGTGCAGGTTGTCCTTTATAATCCTATTAGCAATAATTGGATTATTGATAGTGGGGCATCCAGGCACATGACTGGGAACTTAGCTCTCCTTTTCGACGTCAGAAATATCAAAGGGGGCTATGTTTCATTTGCAGGCGATAAAGGTGGTTTTATCTAAGCTCAGGGAACACTGTCTAATGGAGCTGTCAGCTTTGAGAAGGTCAACTTTTTCAAACAGTTGGATAACAACTTACTTTCTGTTTCTCAAATCTGTGATAAGGAGTTCAAGGTTCTTTTTGATGACAAGCATTGTTATATCTTGAAAAAGGAGTTTATGATTCCAGAAGACATGGTGGTTATGTCTGCTCCAAGAATGAATGATCTTTATATTCTTGACATGTCACAAGCATCATCCTCAGTGTCCACATCATCATGTTTTGTTTCAAAAGCCACTGAGAAGGATTCTATTTTATGGCACAAAAGAATGGGACATCTCAGTCTCAGAAAAATGGATCATTTGGTGCACAAAAATCTTGTTGAAGGAGTCACTGTGAAAAGTTTTCATCTTCCTGACGTGTGTGTTTCTTGCAAGAAAGGCAAACAAACCAAGAAATCTCATAAACCCAAATCTCAACATTCCATCACTATACCACTAGAGCTCTTACACATGGACTTGTTTGGTCCTATCAACCGGAAGAGCATTGCTGGAGACTTATATTGTTTGGTTGTGACGGATGAGTATTCAAGATATTCTTGGGTGATGTTCTTAAAAGAAAAATCTGAAACTTTTGAATATGTGGAGATTCTGATTACCAAATTGGAGTCTCTGTATAAGTTAAAGGTTAGGAGGATCCATTCAGACAATGGTACTGAATTTAAAAATCACCTTATGGAAACTTTCTGTCAAAAACTTGGTATTCACCATGAATTCAGTGTGCCATATGTTCCACAAATGAACGGTGTTGCTGAGAGGAAGAATCGGACCTTGATAGAAGCTGCAAGGACTATGCTCGCTGACTCAAACTTACCCGTGCAGTTCTGGAATGAAGATATTGCTAATGCGTGTTACACGCTCAACCGGGTTCTAGTTGTCAAGCGTCACGATAAAACTTGCTTTGAATTGTTGCATCGAAGGAAACCGAACTTACAGTATCTTGAACCGTTCGGCGCTCCATGTACCATGTTGAAAAAGGATGCTCATGGCAAGTTTAACGAGAAAGTAGAGGTAGGTTACTTCTTAGGGTACAGCACTCCCAATAAAAGAGTTTACAACAAAGCTTCTGGGAATGTAGAAGAATGGTACCATGTTGATGTTCAAAAATATACCTCTTCTGCTGCTGGAAAAGGTCTTCCTTGGATGTTTGATTATGAAGAACTTTTTGCCTCGTTTAATTTTCCTCCAGAATGTTCAGATGAGGAGGTTGCTGTTCAAATGATGTATGATGCTCAAAACGCACCTGATGAACATGTGCAACCTACTCCCTCATCATCTGACATTCCTGAGTCCTCCAATAACACACGAGTCACACAGGATGATGACTCTTCTTCTTCTTCAGAGTATGAGGGTTCTCGACAAGAAATAGACCAGGTGATTGAAGATTCTTCCCATGATGTTGTACAATTGAGTGATGATGTTTCACATTTTGTGGCAATTGAACAGAGTATCACAAACCTTGATCAAACTGTTGAGGTTCCTGCTCATCCTGTGGGTAGGATTGATAGAATTCATCCTCAACAGAACATTATTGGTGATCCCACATCTGGTGTTAAAACTAGGGGTCAGATCAACTCTGGAGTCTACTCAGAAATCATGGAATCTGGTGTGGTCAACGATTGTGCGCATTCATGTTTCGTCTCGCAAATCGAACCACGGTCTATAACAGATGCTTTAATAGAAGAATCTTGGGTAAATGCAATGCAGGAAGAACTACTCCAATTTCAGAAGCTCGGAGTTTGGAAGTTAGTTGATTTACCAAAAGGAGCTAAGAAGATTGGTACTCGATGGGTTCTTCGTTGCAAAAGGGATGATCAAGGAATAGTCATAAGAAATAAGGCTCGTTTGGTCGTTCAGGGATTTAGGCAAATTGAAGGTATATATTACAATGAAGTGTTTGCACCGGTTGCTCGTCTGGAAGCAATTCGAATTTTTCTTGCTTATGCATCCTACAAAAGGTTCAAAGTCTATCAAATGGATGTAAAGAGTGCTTTCCTTCATGGAGAAATCAGTGAAGTCGTATACGTCAGTCAAACTCCCGGGTTTGAAGATCCTATGCATTGTGACCGTGTCTACAAATTGGACAAGGCACTGTACGGATTGCACCAAGCTCCGCGAGCGTGGTACGAGACACTTTCCACTCATCTTCTGAACAATGGTTTTAGAAGAGGTGTCATCGACTGCACGTTGTTTATTCGGGAAAAGGGTGGAGAACTTTTAATGGTACAGGTATACGTGGATGACATTATTTTCGGATCGACGAATGATGTTCTATGCATAGAATTTGAAAGAGTTATGCAGGACAAGTTCGAGATGAGTTCCATGGGAGAGATGAAGTTCTTTCTAGGGCTACAAGTAGATCAATCCGAGACAGGGATTTTCCTTCATCAAACAAATTATGTTGGAGACATACTGAGCCGATTCAGTATGACTGATGTCAAACCTGCTGGTACTCCATTGGTGATCAATCACGGGATTTCGCCTGATGACAAGGGGGAGTATATTGATGCTACTCTCTATCAAGCCATGATCGGATCTCTCATGTATCTCACGGCATCTCGACCAGACATCATGTTCGCCACGTGTCTCTGTGCCCGATATCAGTCAAAACCAAAAGTCTCTCACTTAATTACTGTCAAAAGGATTTTTCGTTATCTGAAGGGTACTCCTGATCTTGGATTATGGTACTCTAATGATGATAACTTTGAGCTTACTGCATATAGTGATTCTGATTATAGTGGTTGCAAAACAGACTTCAAGTCTACATCTGCAGGGTGTCAGTTCTTTGGAAACCGTCTTGTGACATGGCAATGCAAAAAGCAGACTTCAGTGGCTACATCTACATGTGAAGCTGAATACATCGCTGCTGCCAGTTGCTGTTCTCAGATTATTTGGATTCAACAGCAACTTCGGGACTACGGTTTGCAATTCTCTAACACTCCTATTTATGTAGATAATTCTGCTGCCATAGCTATCACTAAGAATCCGGTTCATCATTCAAAAACCAAACATATCGGCATAAAATATCACTTCATTCGTGATTGTTTTGAAAAGAAACTGATTGATATGGTTCAAATTAACACTGATTTCCAAAAGGCCGACCTCTATACAAAAGCCTTTGACAAACCAAGATTTTTATTCTTGTTAGAGGTAAACGGCATGAAAAAGAAGGATGACGTTGTTCCGGACCAAGAGTCGAGTCAATAATCATTTTTATCAATTACGTTCCTGTATATATTTTCTTTCTTGCCTTTATTAAAAATCTCAAAAACTCAAAAAGATTTTTCATTTTAAAATTTTAGGGGGAGAAAATGTCAGTAAGAAAATGATCTCTCGCTGAGAAAAATGATAGTACACAGACGCTAGTTATCTGAGACTCCAAAAAGATTTTTATTTGTGTACAGTTTGTTTAAAAAAAAATATATATATTTTCCATTTTTGTACAGTGAAAAACTTAAAAATGAGAAATCGTATCCAACCTTTGGGAAGTGATGGCACACTAACCATATGTATGAAGCACATTGCATTTAATGTCATAGTGAATAGTCACACTAAGTCGACATGTGATGCATTGATAGGCTTATCTTACTGAATCTCGACCATTGATGATCAATCTATACCATATTAGATATTGTCTTGTGAGTCACATAATGGTGAAAGGATTGACGAAAATCAACAATAGAAACTAAAGGTGTTTCTCATTCTGTGCACACCAGTTATCATCGGTTTAATGAGATATCAGAAAGTAGTTATAAAATTAAAAATTAGATTCCGAAGTCGTATACGTGCCATATTGCCTTGTAAATACATGGCTGAAGCCGTCCATGCGATTAAGAATAAAATAAAAGTATGAATCCGAATCCGTATATGTGCCATATTACCGGGTTGCAGCCTGGTTGAAGCCATCCATGGGATAGGATGAACACAAACACCGTTAGCTGCATACGTGCCATATTGCCTTGTAAATACCTGGCTGAAGCCGTCCATGAGCTGATGGCTGTCACTGTGAATACTAAAAAAAAAAAAATTGGTGCAGTAAAGAAGTAACAGGGAATAACTGAGATCTCATGAACTTATGATGACTGGTTAAGTAAGTTGTGCTGATTTGAAACATTAACATGTTTTGAAAAGTAATTCAAATCAATTCTTAACTAGTGTGGGACACACAGATAATGGACTTAATCCTTCAAGATCATCTTGTAAGTGTTGAGAAAAGGTCTGCATAAGTTTAAGATGGACAAACATATCAATGATCGCATTTTGACTAAGTGTACTTAAAGCTCAGATAATTTGCAATGTTGCTGATTGCTATGAGTTTAGTACTGATCCTATGTTCGGATCTTTCTCACAAAAAGATGTGTAAATACCATTGTATAGTTGTATCTACAAAATTCAAAATGTCTCAGATCATTAGTCACTAAGTCTGTATGATTTCTCATAAGGATCATTCTTACTAAGACATGCGTGTATATATCTTGTTGATATTATTTTCAGCATTACATATTCAAAAATCCAAAAAGATTTTACTTTTCCTGAATTTTAGATTATCTGATAAGACTCGAACGACTATCTGAAAATCAAAATTTGAAAACCGCTTGACTTCCTGATTGATCAAATCGTTCCTTTACTTCATAAACTATTCCAAAACTTCATAATTGATCCCTCACTTCATAATTAAATGTAAATTACTTCAAAATCAAATTGTTGTCAAGACCGATGTGGTCGGATATCCCATTTAACTTGAAAAGTTTAATTTGCATAAGGGGATTGTCCCATTCGTACGAATGGATGAGCAAAATGGCTCACTCGTACGAATGGATGAGGAGAATAGCTCATTCACACGAATGGACTGACCAGAATGGTCCACTCGTACGAATGAGTGGCAGAATGAATCAACTCACACGAATGGACTGACCAGAATGGTCCACTCGTACGAATGAGTGGCAGAATGAATCAACTCACACGAATGGACTGACCACAATGGTCCACTCGTACGAATGAGTGGCAGAATGAATCAAGTCTGGGTCACTCGCACGAATGGACTGACCAGAATGGGCCATTCGTACGAATGAACCAGGCCATCCTATAAAAAGGCCATTCATTCGCATTCTCAGCATCATTCGCACAAATCAGAAATCCTTATTCGCACGTCTGTTTGATTAAAATCTGCATTTGAACAAATCTCCGTCCAATCACCGATCTAACGCTTGATTTTTGTTTACAGGTATACCTTCAAGAGATTAATCGTCTGTATACTCGATTCTTGGATGACTCGACTAGATTTAGGGTTCAAAACCGAAAACCAAACCTAAAAAACGTAAAAAGTGACTTAATAAACCAATTAAAATGCTAAATATTGGTTTAAAATCATAGTCGAGTGTGTTGGTATCTTTTTCGGCAAATCTTTTCAAGTCTTGATCGAATTTTTGGACAAGTGGGATCGCGACCCGTCTGTCATACGAATGGACACACTCTTCATGTTCATTCGTACGAATGAGCACTCATTTACATGAATGAACACTCATTCATACGAATGAAACTCATTCGCACGAATGAATACTCATTCACATGAATGAACACTCATTCATACGAATGAAACTCATTCGCACGAATGAAACTCATTCGCACGAATGAATACTCATTCACATGAATGAAACTCATTCGCACGAATGAATAGGCAGAATGATCCATTCGCACGAATGAACCAACTTTTTGGGTTCATTCGTACAAAGGGAAAATGGTCCAAAAAGTTCATATTTCCAAAATCTTGCATGTACTGATCTGATGTGCTTCATGTTTTTGTGTTTGCAGACTGATCGTTATGGCGCACAGAGCTCCAGTTGTTCTTAAGGCTTCAATAAAAAGCAACATATGTGCGTACATGATTCCTACATCAAAGAATGCACGTCCGTTTGTCGGCATGATCGAGTTTTTATCAAGATCAAGGATTGCTCATGCTATATCCCATCACCGGACTCCTTATACGTCGCATCAAAGGGAGTTCTGGGCCTCTGTCGAGATTGACTGCGAGGTATCTCCATCGGTCATACGAGGGAAGATCGCAGGTCAAGATGTGGTTGTATCGGCAGCTCACATTCGCCGATTGTGTCAATTCGGTGATCATCCTGAAGATCCAGTGACACTGGATAAATATCTGGTCCGCGGATGCTTCATGAGAATAAAGTACGACGGGAATGTAGCAGAGGGAGTTTTAAACAAAGCGAACCTCTATCCGCAGTACAAGTATCTTGGACATGTTCTTCTGCATTGCCTCAGTTCCCGTCGTGGCGGTTTCGACGACATGCGCGAAACAATTCAGAGCGCATTCGTTGCTCTGGTGTTGAACATTCCATTCAAATTTTCCGAGATGGTGTTCACTCATCTTAAGGAAAACGTCTATCTAAAAGGGGACAATGCGTATCTTATGTACCCCAGATTCTTACAAATGATAATAGATGACCAGCTTCCTCTTCTGCCAAGGTCAGACATCGACATGATCAAGCTAGAACACATGACGGATGTCACTCTAAACAGGGTACAGACCTACAGGGGCAGACCAACAAAGCCACCTCACAAACGACTTATTGGACATCTGGCAAATCCAGATTATGTGGCACCAGCAAACAGAAAATGGCGTCACGATAACAGTGATTCTGACAGGGAGGATATTGCTGTACCTCCAGCTGACGACCAAGATGATGACGACCAAGATGGTCAGGGAGATGGTGGCAATGCTCCTAATGTTCCATCTACCGCTGCCACCACCCCCACTATTGCTGCTATCGATTCTTCCCTTCCAACTAACCCAGAAGAAGTTAACCTGGACACCGTCCTGTTTACTGATTCTGAGGACACTGAAGACGAATTTTTAATCAGTCAACAAGGCGCAAGATTGGTCGCAACAAAACGAAAAAGGGGAGCAGATCAAGGAAGCTCAAGGGTTGATGATGACGTCAGGGATGCTGACTTTATCCCTGACTGTCCACAAGTATCTGCTGCTCCTTCTTCCCAATCTACCCTAGTCAAGAAAGGAAGAGGAAAGAGAATTGCCAAACGCCAAAAGTTTAAACTTGTTAGAAGGACGGAGAGCACCTCTGCTACTACAGCAACTGCCACCAGGTCTGTGGCTCCAATGTCAACATCTATGCCTCAAACACAAACTGTGCCTCCTCCCATCTACACGACTGCTCCTACATCACAGCCATCAACTATTCAAGCTGAATCTTCAATGTCACTGCCGACTGTCTCTCTACACGACCAGATCAGTACTTTAAACAGTTTGGTACTTCGTTTACTGGCTCAGAATGAAGAGCAATCAAAGCGTATTGACCAACAGGGCTCGCAGATCAGTCAGTTGACTCTGCAAAATACTGAACAAGCCCAAGCCATCACAAGTCTTTCCACTAGGTGTAATGATCAACAAGCCCTCCTTCTCACTGCTACAAACCAGAATCAACAGTTGTCTAAAACTGTTGATGCACATGCTCAGAGGATACAAAGGATTAAGGAGGATAATAAGAGACTGTTGGAAGACTTAGTGTGACAATCCGACTTTTTCAGTTAATTCCGTTAACTATTCCGTTAAGTTTCTTATTAAAAACTTAACCCCGTTAGTCAAATTTAACCCCAAGGACTAATTCGGTCACAAATCCAACTCAAAACTACAAGGACTAATTGTGTTAGTATGCTAAATCAAATAAATTGACTTCTCAAAGTCAAATTCAGCAAATTTGAGTTCGGTTGACTTTCTAAAGTCAAACCCAAACATTCAATTGATTCGAATTAAACCAGAAACTGAAGTGGCTACTCGAATTCTCGGCTGTTAATCATCATATTGATGATATCGATCATCAATGAGCCGTTCCTAGGCGTTTTAACTATTCCATATTCACGAATTTACTCCCTAAAACTGTAACCGTCAAACCCACGACAATGATCATCGAATTCAAGCAAATTCACTTATCATTCTGCAATTGAATCCACTGCACACCTCATTCACACTCCCCTAAAGCTTTTGCCTACACCAAATACGCCGAAGAAGCAGTCAAGGTCACCGGAATCTAGCCCGCAGGCCGACGACACTCGTTCTAGCCGGAAGCTATCCATCCATCAACCATTCTGGTAATTGTTTGTAGTATCAGTCTTGCCTCAATTCATAGATCAAAAGCCCTATCATTATCAGGGCTTAAATTATCGAATTCAACTAAAACCGAAATTCTAGGGTTCATCGCAAACCGATTTGGCCGAACCCCAATCTAAACACGTTTACAATTCAATTAAATCATATGGTTAATTTCGTAATCCTCTTCTCAATAAAAACCCTAATCTAATTTGGACTCATAACACAGATTTAAGCACAAACCTACACCTAGGGTTCATATGGTTTCGGTTTGATCGAGCCCCAATCTAAACACCATCTCAATCAAATTAAACCACGTGTATAGGTTCGCAAGGCTTTAATCTGTAAAAGCCCCAAGGTTTCAATAGTTTTTAACATAAGATTCGATTGAATCGATTCTGAGTTCATAGTTAGGGTTTTCGACATTTGAATCTGAGTTTAAACGACCCTATGGGTGTTGATTTCCAAATTAAACACACCCACATAATCGCCAATACTCGATTTTCATAACCCCTAACCAATCTTACATATTCGTGGTCGGAAATTGTGGTTTGGGGACGGGTTTCGAACCGGGTATGCGTGGGGGAGGGAAACCGCAGCGAACTGTATGTTAAAACCATTCCAATCCAGATTTATTCGCGATAGCCTAGCGGCCGGAACTGGTTAAAGCGATGAGTGTGTGTGGGAGAGACCCGGGTTCGAGTCCGGGCTCCCACAATTATTTTTAAACATTTTTCTGTTAATATTTAATTAATAAAAATCAAACCTTTTAATATTATATTATTATATAAATGAGTTTTAACCCGGAAAACAACCCGTAGGCTCGGGTTTGAATTATTAACTTATTTTTATATATTATACCCACTTTTATAAATAACTTAGTGTTATTATCCCCAAGTGAAAGTAATATGTTTATATTATTTTTAAACCGTGAATTCATATAAAATAATATATTTATATTATTTTCAAACCGTGACCCGTATTATTAAATAATATATATTTATATTATTTCAAATCAATTTATAACATCGTGTGTCGATTGAGACTAAATAATAATATAATTGGTTATACTATTTACTCATATACATATATTATTATTTTCTTAATTTTTGTGAATGACAAAACACCCGGTTATAATTATTATTAGTCGTGTCATTCGTCGCGTAAAGTAATTCCTAACTCCGTGGACACTTTCGTCCACTCTTGAATATTAGAGCGTTTCTTTAGGACGCTTCTCAATCCGTGTCATTGTCACATTTCCCATTTTCCTTTATCCCTAATTTTATGTGTTTATAATTTTAGTCGTAAGTCTTTTGAGACTTACACACTTGGTTCCAACTTTTCCCTTGTGTGATTCAAATCCTTACTCAAGCTCAGGTGAGTTTTCACGGCCCCTTTTTACTACTTTTAAACTGGGGGAGAAAACATGATACAACTCTTTTGATTTTTGTACTTCATTTTATATCAATTGTTATGACTATGCGTAAACTCTATCATGAAAGTCCTCACATCGAACCGTTTAAATATGAATATAGCGAGGTATGTTGGGTAGTACTACTGGGTTTGACAAACCTCACCCGCGTTAGTCGCGCTAACACGATTGGATATCGAACGGGTGCAATATTGACCTAAACGTGCACCGTGGTTGATAGACCTGGTGGGAGGCAATACAAACAGTCAGTTTACGGTTGCGAGCGTAATAGCAAACAATGAACATGGGTTAGCTACTCATTTGGTATTTATGTTGATTGTACAATAAATCTGGTAAACATTTATTTATATATTGAAACCTGTGAGCTCACCAACCTCGTGTTGACACTTTTTCTTACATGTTTTCTCAGGACGCTAAGCTAAGACACAGGTGCACGTTAGGGCATGCATGGGATTCAACTGCTTTGCTTTGTGTCTATTTATGTTGATTGAATTATTTTAATGTACTTTGTTTGGTTGAACGTTTGGACTTTTAGACTTTGGTTTTGGGCGCGTGTATTTTGCGCATTTACTTTCTTTACGCTTCCGCATTGATACTCTGATTTTAAAGGATAATTTCATTTGAGTCCCATATAGAGTCGTTCAATGTAACTAATGTCTGAGATCCTGGTTTGTCACTTCCCAAACGGTAATACTCCGTTAGTGGAATTTGGGGGTGTGACAGATTGGTATCAGAGCCATTGGTTATAGAGAACTAGGATTGCATACTAGACTATAGCCTCACACATTAGTTACATGTCATTTGAGTTACATGCCATTTGGATGTTGGCACTTATACAAATTGTTGCAGGATCATGTCGTCAACACCACCTCCATCACCTAACGCATCAGGGCATAAGGCACCTGTACCCTCATCCCCGGAGCCCAAAAGGCGCTGGACTACCTCAATTGAGCAAGGTGAACCGAGCAACATACGGGCATTGGAGTATGCTCTCAATTGGGATATGTACCCACATATGATCCAAAGGTGGATCGAGATGGGAGATGTTCCATCACCGTACTTTGCATCCACACCTTTATCGCCTACACTGCCTAGCTTACCATGTACCATGGAACAAGCCTTCGCAGCATTTGTGTCCTATATGTTAAAGGAATTAAGTTTTGTACAAGATGCCACCGAGGAAATACCTAAACTCCTGGAGAATGGAAAACAAGTGGAAAAGAATAGGGTAGGAATAGAAGATTTGACTACCGAACTAGCTGCAACAGATCATGTCCACAACCTTTTAGTGAATCGTGTAGCACACCTAGAGAAGAGGGCTGACATTATGGATGATGATATGCAAGGAGTTCTGGAGAGACTAGCTGCTATGGAAGCTCAGCTACATGTGGCTAACCACACTGCTGAAGGCCTTCAAGAGAGGGTGACTCACTTGGAAGCCCAACTGCAAGCGGCCCTACACCCGGAAGACATTCCAGTATCTGACGATGAGGAGGAACCCTTTGAGGAAGAGCTCTTTGAGGAGGAGCCCTTCGAGGAGGAACCCTTAGAGGGGGAACCAGCTGAGGAAGAGCCAGTGGAGATTGATGATGCACAGTCATATATCTCTTCTGATGACGAGGATATTTGAGGATCTTCCTATTCTATCTTCCTTTTCATGTTTGTTTTTGCTTATGTTATTTCCCTTTTCAAACCTAGATGGGAAAGGTTGTTCCCATCTAATAAAAGCATGAGAAGTTTAATATTTGAGTTATTTATTTTGTAGCCTTACAATTTATTTAATTTTCAAAATATTAGATGTTGTATTTCCTTACCCGTACCTGAATAATGTTTAATATGCGATATATTTCTCATTGTTTTCATTTGTGATTGTGAAGAAATATGTCTGGGAGAGGACGAGGAGGCCGTACCGGTGGTCGTGGTACCATCAACATGACGGCAGCAGAACTAGCAGCTTTGATAAACAATAGTGTGGCAGAGGCCCTAGCAGCACAGAATGCTGCAGGTAAATGCTTTCAACTATTGACTAGTAGGGTCAATCCTTTTTCCTAAGAATATCTTTCTAAACTCTATAATTCCAATTCAATTCGTATTTCTAAATCCAGGCCAGCAAAATCAACAAAATCAACAGCCAGCCTGCACTTTTAAGGCATTCATGGACTGCAAGCCCCACACCTTTAGTGGAGCTGAAGGAGCAGTTGGATTACTTCGCTGGTTTGAGAAGGTTGAATCAGTAATAGCCATGTGCAACTGCCCCGTAGCTAACCAAGTGAAATTTGCTGCTGGAACTTTAGAAGGCCCGGCCCTAACATGGTGGAATGGCCAAGTTCAAATGTTGGGACTAGCAATGGCAAATGAACTCCCGTGGGAGGAATTTAAGTCAATGATGAAAGAAGAATACTGCCCACGAGATGAAATTCAAAAGCTAGAAGGAGAGTTCTGGAACCTTAAGATGGAGGGTTCAGAAATTAAACTCTACACCACCCGTTCGCACGAACTTGCCACCATGTGCCCACATATGGTGACTCCGGATTACAAACGGATTGAACTATACATTGGAGGTTTGGTACCTCAGATTCAAAGCATGGTGACCTCATCCAACCCTACCACCATCCAATAGACCATCAGACTTGCTCACAAATTGACCGATCAGGCAGTGACACAGGGAACTTTACCTCCAAGAGGTTTGGTTTCTAAACCCACCGACAACAATAAGCGCAAGTTCGACCATCACTCCCACTCACACAACCACTCAAATTCTAAAGGATCCCAATCCAATCAACCTCAGCACCAACAACAGCGAAAGTTTGAGCATGCTAGAAACTTTAATCAAACGACCTCATCAGGTCCGAATCAAGGGAAATATGCTGGGAGGTACCCCAAGTGCAACAAATGCGGCTATCACCACATGGGCACTTGTGACCGACAACGTTGCCAGCGTTGTGGTAAAATGGGCCACGCTGCAAGGGACTGTAGAGTTGCACTCCCGAACAAACAACCATTTCAATCACAGGGATTCACGAGGGGATGTTTTCAGTGCGATAAAGAGGGGCACATTCAAAGGAACTGTCCTCAGTTGAAAAAGGGTGGAAATGGTAATGGCAGTGGTAGTGGTAACGGTAATAACCAGGGCAACAATGGTAACAACCCCAATCAAAACAACAATGGTGGGAATAACGGTAATAACGGTGGTAATGGAGGAAATGGGGCGAAAGGAAGAGCTTTTGTACTGGGATCCGGAGAGGCTCGCTACGATCATAACGTGGTCACCGGTAAATTTCTCTTAAATAATTACTTTGCTTCTGTCCTTTTTGACACTGGTGCTGATAGGAGTTTTATATCTAAGAAACTTAGTGATATGATAAAAGGAACTCCAACTCTGCTAGAAGCTAAGTATGTAATAGAGATAGCTGACGGCCAAATAATTGAAGCAACCCACATTCTTAAGGGTTGTAAGCTTGATCTAGCTAGCCATATTCTAGATATCGACCTTATGCCGGTCACACTTGGTAGTTTTGGTGTAATCGTCGGCATGGATTGGTTGTCTAGAAACCAAGCGGAAATCATTTGTCATGAGAAAATCGTTCGCATACCCCTCCCGAGTGGAGAAATTCTTTCAGTTCAGGGCGAAAGAGTTGGTACTGTCATGGGCATTATATCCTTCATGAAAGCACAAAAATGTCTTCGAAAGGGGCATACGGCTATTTTGGCACTTGTTGCTGAACAGCCGTCAGAAGATAATAAGATCGAAGATATTCCCGTTGTGCGTGAATTTTTGGAAGTGTTTCCCGAGGATCTGCCCGGTCTGCCACCACACCATCAGGTTGAATTCCAAATTGACCTAGCACCCGGAGCAGCACCGATTGCTCGGGCACCTTATCGATTAGCACCCAGTGAATTGCAGGAACTGTCCACTCAGTTGCAAGACTTATTGGATAAAGGCTTCATCCGACCTAGTTCATCACCGTGGGGAGATCCGGTATTATTTGCCAAGAAGAAGGACGGTACGTTCCGTATGTGTATTGATTACCGGGAGTTGAACAAAGTTACAATCAAGAACCGCTACCCTTTACCTCGTATTGATGACCTTTTTGATCAACTCCAAGGATCAAGTTTCTATTCCAAAATAGATCTTAGGTCCGGCTATCATCAGTTAAGAGTCCGAGAAGAAGATATCTCAAAAACTGCATTCAGGATAAGGTACGGCCATTACGAATTTATGGTCATGCCTTTCGGTCTAACCAACGCACCTGCGGTATTCATGGACCTCATGAACCGTGTGTGTAAGCCTTACCTTGACCAGTTTGTTATCGTTTTCATCGATGACATTCTTATTTATTCCAAGAACGAGGAAGAACATGAAGAACATCTGCGTCTAATTTTGGAACTACTTAAGCAAGAGCAACTTTATACTAAGTTTTCCAAATGTGAATTTTGGATTCGAGAGGTTCAATTTCTAGGGCATGTGGTAAATGAAAAAGGGATACATGTCAACCCATCCAAAATAGAAGCCATTAAGAATTGGGCAGCACCGACGACTCCGACTGAAGTGCGACAATTTCTGGGATTGGCTGGATATTACCGTCGTTTTATCGAAGGATTTTCAAAGATTGCGCAACCTCTCACCGCTCTAACTTAAAAAGGAAAAGCTTATAATTGGGGCGATAATCAAGAATCAGCTTTCCAGCATCTCAAACAGAAACTTTGCAGTGAACCTATTTTAGCTCTTCCGGAAGGAACCGATGACTTTGTGGTGTATTGTGATGCATCTATTCAAGGTCTGGGTTGTGTCTTAATGCAACGCGAAAAGGTAATCGCATACGCTTCACGTCAGTTAAAGGTTCACGAGAAAAACTACACCACTCATGACCTAGAGTTAGGAGCAGTAGTTTTTGCACTTAAGATATGGAGACATTACTTGTACGGTACCAAATGCACCATCTACACCGACCACAAGAGCCTCCAGCATATCTTCGAGCAGAAGGAGTTGAACATGCGACAACGTCGTTGGGTTGAAATTTTAAATGATTACGACTGTGCGATCCGGTATCATCCGGGTAAAGCTAACGTCGTGGCTGATGCACTAAGCCGAAAAGAAACGAAACCCAAACGAGTTCGAGCGTTACAACTCACTATTCACCCTGGATTGCCTGACAGAATCCGTAGTGCTCAACTTGAAGCTTTGAAAGAAGATAACCTACCGTTAGAAGGTACACGTGGCATGGAAGCACACAACTTGAAGTAAAATCTGACGGAATTCGTTACTTTGTCGAACGAATATGTGTTCCAGTGTTCGGAAATTTAAGGGAACTAATCATTGATGAAGCTCATAAATCTCGTTACTCCATTCAGCCGGGTTCCGATAAAATGTACCATGATCTAAAAGTACTATATTGGTGGCCAAAGATGAAGGCCGATATAGCCACTTATGTCAGTAAGTGTCTGACCTGCGCGAAGGTCAAAGTTGAATACCAAAAACCGTCCGGTCTCCTACAACAACCTGAAATTCCCATGTGGAAATGGGAACAAATATCCATGGACTTCATTACCAAATTACCCCGAACCCCTACCGGATGTGATACTATATGGGTAATTGTGGATCGCCTAACAAAATCTGCTCACTTCCTAGCCATCAAAGAAACTGACAAAATGGATAAACTCACTCGAGTATACTTGAAAGAAGTGGTCTCTCGACACGGAGTGCCAATCTCTATTATTTCGGATCGTGATGCACGATTCACTTCCCGTTTCTGGCAATCATTGCATAAAGCATTAGGCACGCGTCTAGATATGAGCACAGCATACCATCCTCAAACTGATGGCCAAACTGAACGTACTATCTAAACTCAGGAGGACATGCTACGAGCTTGTGTGATCGATTTCGGTAACACTTGGGAGTCTCACCTACCATTGGTGGAGTTCTCCTACAACAACAGTTATCACACTAGCATCAAGGCAACTCCATTTGAAGCACTTTATGGGCGGAAATGTCGTTCTCCCATTTGTTGGACCGAGGTTGGGGATAGCCAACTCACAGGTCCTGAACTTGTATTTGAAACTTCCGAAAAGATCGTTCAAATTAGAAATCGTATGGCGGCAGCTCGTGATCGTCAAAAGAGCTATGCCGACAAGCGTCGTAAACCTTTGGAATTTCAAATAGGTGACATGGTTTTACTCAAAGTCTCACCTTGGAAAGGTGTCATTCGTTTCGGGAAACGAGGAAAACTGAATCCTCGTTATGTTGGACCTTTCAAAATATTAAAGAGAATCGGACCAGTCGCGTATCAACTGGACCTACCTGAAAGACTTAGTGGTGTACACAACGTCTTTCACGTCTCAAATTTAAAGAAATGCCTGGCAGATGAATCACTCGCAGTTCCTCTAGAGGAACTACACGTTGATGAACAGTTACGTTTCATCGAAGAACCTATGGAAATTATGGATAGGGAAGTTAAAACGTTAAAGCACAGTAAGATCCCTATTGTCAGAGTTCGTTGGAACTCGAAACACGGACCGGAATTCACGTGGGAGCGCGAGGATCAGATGATGCGCAAATATCCTAATCTATTCAAGCACTCCGCGTCAAATCCCTAAGGTACTATTTAATTTTCGGGACGAAAATTCTTTCAAATAGGGAATGATGTGAAACCCCAAATATTTTTTTATTTATTTTAATTTTTGGGACGAAAATTCTTTCAACTAGGGAATGATGTGACAATCCGACTTTTTCAGTTAATTTCGTTAACTATTCCGTTAAGTTTCTTATTAAAAACTTAACCCCGTTAGTCAAATTTAACCCCAAGGACTAATTCGGTCACAAATCCAACTCAAAACTACAAGGACTAATTGTGTTAGTATGCTAAATCAAATAAATTGACTTCTCAAAGTCAAAATCAGCAAATTTGAGTTCGGTTGACTTTCTAAAGTCAAACCCAAACATTCAATTGATTCGAATTAAACCAGAAACTGAAGTGGCTACTCGAATTCTCGGCTGTTAATCATCATATTGATGATATCGATCATCAATGAGCCGTTCCTAGGCGTTTTAACTATTCCATATTCACAAATTTACTCCCTAAAACTGTAACCGTCGAACCCACGACAATGATCATCGAATTCAAGCAAATTCACTTATCATTCTGCAATTGAATCCACTGCACACCTCATTCACACTCCCCTAAAGCTTTTGCCTACACCAAATACGCCGAAGAAGCAGTCAAGGTCACCGGAATCTAGCCCGCAGGCCGACGACACTCGTTCTAGCCGGAAGCTATCCATCCATCAACCATTCTGGTAATTGTTTGCAGTATCAGTCTCGCCTCAATTCATAGATCAAAAGCCCTATCATTATCAGGGCTTAAATTATCGAATTCAACTCAAACCGAAATTCTAGGGTTCATCGCAAACCGGTTTGGCCGAACCCCAATCTAAACACGTTTACAATTCAATTAAATCATATGGTTAATTTCGTAATCCTCTTCTCAATAAAAACCCTAATCTAATTTGGACTCATAACACAGATTTAAGCACAAACCTACACCTAGGGTTCATATGGTTTCGGTTTGATCGAGCCCCAATCTAAACACCATCTCAATCAAATTAAACCACGGGTATAGGTTCGCAAGGCTTTAATCTGTAAAAGCCCCATGGTTTCAATAGTTTTTAACATAAGATTCGATTGAATCGATTCTGAGTTCATAGTTAGGGTTTTCGACATTTGAATCTGAGTTTAAACGACCCTATGGTTGTTGATTTCCAAATTAAACACACCCACATAATCGCCAATACTCGATTTTCATAACCCCTAACCAATCTTACATATTCGTGGTCGGAAATTGTGGTTTGGGGACGGGTTTCGAACCGGGTATGCGTGGGGGAGGGAAACCGCAGCGAACTGTATGTTAAAACCATTCCAATCCAGATTTATTCGCGATAGCCTAGCGGCCGGAACTGGTTAAAGCGATGAGTGTGTGTGGGAGAGACCCGGGTTCGAGTCCGGGCTCCCACAATTATTTTTAAACATTTTTCTGTTAATATTTAATTAATAAAAATCAAACCTTTTAATATTATATTATTATATAAATGAGTTTTAACCCGGAAAACAACCCGTAGGCTCGGGTTTGAATTATTAACTTATTTTTATATATTATACCCACTTTTATAAATAACTTAGTGTTATTATCCCCAAGTGAAAGTAATATGTTTATATTATTTTTAAACCGTGAATTCATATAAAATAATATATTTATATTATTTTCAAACCGTGACCCGTATTATTAAATAATATATATTTATATTATTTCAAATCAATTTATAACATCGTGTGTCGATTGAGACTAAATAATAATATAATTGGTTATACTATTTACTCATATACATATATTATTATTTTCTTAATTTTTGTGAATGACAAAACACCCGGTTATAATTATTATTAGTCGTGTCATTCGTCGCGTAAAGTAATTCCTAACTCCGTGGACACTTTCGTCCACTCTTGAATATTAGAGCGTTTCTTTAGGACGCTTCTCAATCCGTGTCATTGTCACATTTCCCATTTTCCTTTATCCCTAATTTTATGTGTTTATAATTTTAGTCGTAAGTCTTTTGAGACTTACACACTTGGTTCCAACTTTTCCCTTGTGTGATTCAAATCCTTACTCAAGCTCAGGTGAGTTTTCACGGCCCCTTTTTACTACTTTTAAACTGGGGGAGAAAACATGATACAACTCTTTTGATTTTTGTACTTCATTTTATATCAATTGTTATGACTATGCGTAAACTCTATCATGAAAGTCCTCACATCGAACCGTTTAAATATGAATATAGCGAGGTATGTTGGGTAGTACTACTGGGTTTGACAAACCTCACCCGCGTTAGTCGCGCTAACACGATTGGATATCGAACGGGTGCAATATTGACCTAAACGCGCATCGTGGTTGATAGACCTGGTAGGAGGCAATACAAACAATCAGTTTACGGTTGCGAGCGTAATAGCAAACAATGAACATGGGTTAGCTACTCATTTGGTATTTATGTTGATTGTACAATAAATCTGGTAAACATTTATTTATATATTGAAACCTGTGAGCTCACCAACCTCGTGTTGACACTTTTTCTTACATGTTTTCTCAGGACGCTAAGCTAAGACATAGGTGCACGTTAGGGCATGCATGGGATTTAACTGCTTTGCTTTGTGTCTATTTATGTTGATTGAATTATTTTAATGTACTTTGTTTGGTTGAACGTTTGGACTTTTAGACTTTGGTTTTGGGCGCGTGTATTTTGCGCATTTACTTTCTTTACGCTTCCGCATTGATACTCTGATTTTAAAGGATAATTTCATTTGAGTCCCATGTAGAGTCGTTCAATGTAACTAATGTCTGAGATCCTGGTTTGTCACTTCCCAAACGGTAATACTCCATTAGTGGAATTTGGGGGTGTGACACTTAGAAAGCAGAAGAGACCCGACACCCAGAATTGAGGGTGCTCGCAATGATGGTGATGATGGTGACGATGATGATGATGATGATGATGATGATAGTAATGATGATGATGACAATAAT
Organism: Smallanthus sonchifolius; assembly: GCA_023525975.1. Taxonomy (NCBI): domain Eukaryota; kingdom Viridiplantae; phylum Streptophyta; class Magnoliopsida; order Asterales; family Asteraceae; genus Smallanthus; species Smallanthus sonchifolius. Next base: position 22,395,158 of record CM042033.1, read on the forward strand.
GACAAAGATAAGGACGATGGTGCCAATGCTGGTGCTGCATCAAGTGCTGCAAAGACAGCAGAAGCAGAGGCACGTACAAAGCAAAAATCAGACAAATCAGAAGGCCCATCATCAGATACACAAAAGGGCACTGAAGGTTGATAGTTTTTGTTTTAAGTGTTTTAAGTTGTCTTATTGTAAATATTATATTATTATGTAAATAATTTCAGTTTTATTTTGATTAAATCTATGAAATTTCTTATTCTCACATGTTTATTTTATGATTGTTTATGTAAATAGTTTTGGATGTGATGCCTCTCAAGCAGCAACCTTCAAAGTTAACTTATGTGCTTGACATGCAAGGGATCATCCAACATTCAGTTATTTATGACAAAGAGGAAGGGGAAATCGTACACTGCTTGTCAAAAGAACAGATTGCCGAGCTATTTCAAATGAATCCCGACGAAGTCATCACTGAAGAGGCATCTGTTCCTATAACTGATTATCCCTCCTCTGACGAACTAGAAGACGTTGATGAGGTTGAAGTCGAAGACATCACTGATCAAGAATATCCAAAGTACACATCAGTAGATGGTGATGATCTTCCCTCCTTCGCAGACTTATTCACTCAACAGTCCGACGAGGAGGTCAACCGCATTATCGACAACAAAGGAGATGAAGCCGGTCCCTCCACTATTGACATTGACGAGCTGAATGAACGTAAAAGTCAGTGGATGGAATGCATGGCCGAATTAAAGAAGAACTCAAAGCCCTCTCCTCCAACCAGGTACAGTAAAGTTTATCGACTCAAAGGACACAAGTCTGATGGTCGTATAATCAGTTGGGCATACTTCAACGACTTAAGCTGCTATGCTATAAAAAGAGAGAAGGGCATACAATATTTCAGGTACCCTCATGACTTCAAGACGCTGCCCGCATTTGAAGTAAATCAATTGGCGCGTCTAAAGCTTCTATACAGCGAATCTTCCGGTCTATCCGAATGGTTTGAACGTCAATTACAATACGAATACCGGAAGAAGTGGGTGAACTTCAAGCCACAAATGCCTACACGTTACATTCATAAGGAAAAGGTTCATCCAATCACCAAGAAGCCCCTAATTGTCTTAAAGTGGAAACCTCCAACGATCATGAAGAAGATTCCTTTAAGGAAAATGATCCAGGACTTCTCAGATCAGTTCAAATGGTGGTACTATGATGGGCGTACTTGTGAAGCTGTTATAGTGCTTTGTAAAGAAGGGTCATGGGAGACCATCAGGGTCTTTGATCCCTTGTGGCTGACCAACTTGTCTGAACAAGATGTTACAACTTTATACAAGTGTCAACCGTTTTTTGAAGTTGAAGATATAGACCAGGCGTTGCAGTATGTGAAAGTGATACGTATATGCTTTGCTTTTGACATACACGCCGGAGTTAACTGGAAAACTCGTACAAATGAGATGTTGAAGACCAACTAATGTTAGTTAGGTCATTTTGAAGGGATCTAGGTCCAAGGGGGAGTATGTAGATGCATAATATGTCCCTAATCCCTTGTAATATGTATTTCATCTATGTTTAATGTAATTATTTGATGTATTAATGAAATTACATGTTTATCCTTAATGTTTACTCATATATATAACTACTGTGTATTAAACGATCTGATAAATAGCGATAACGTTGATCAATCGTGCTAATGAAAGGCCCATTCGCACGAATGGATCATGAGAATGATCCATTCGCGCGAATAGATTATGAGAATGATTCATTCGCTAGAATAAGTCATGAGAATGATTCATTCGTACGAATGAACCATTCTAATGATTCATTCTTACAAATGAACCATTCTGCTAATTCATTCGCACGAATGAGTCCATTCACATGGCTCATTCGTACGAATGGCCTCAGCACTATATATAGAACTTTCACTTCATGAGCACAAAGACAACAAAATATACAGCACATAAACAACACATATACACACAGAACCAGACTATGCAACAGAACACACAAACTCTTTGCACCTGTATTGTCGAATCTCTGTCCGTTGAGAGTTTCTAGGTCTTGTATCCAACTTCTCTACACCAAAGGGTCGATAGAAACCTTCGTTTCGACATCTAATCCGCTCGTTCCTTACGACCCGATCCGTGTCATAGATTGGATTGCCAATCAAATCGGATTCCGCACGATTTGGTTCGGTTAATGTGTTGAATCATTGGATCAAGGTAGATCCCGATCCAACACATCTTCAGCTATCCAATCAGCAATAGCCAAGATAGCTGAAGATCATGTGGCTTTATTCTCATCTTGCATGCTTGCCTATGAGAACTTCATTGGAGGTAAGCTAACGGATCCTAAAACTATCAAGAAGACTTTAATCAGGTGGATCTGGATGATATGGAGGACATGGATATTCAGTGGAATATGGCCATGATATTGAGGAGAGCCAAGCGTTTCCTGAACAGAACTGGCCGAAAGTTCATTGGTGGCCATTCTAATGCCAAGGTTGGTTTTAACAAATCCAAGGCCAAGTGCTACAAGTGTCTGAACTTTGGACACTTTTCTCGTGAATGTCAAAAGGACAGAGCACCGGCTTCGGGTTTCACCAGACCTAGCCAAGGAAACAACCAAGGCTACAACAACTCAAACAACCACAATCAAAGCCAAGGTGGAACGTCCAATGCATTGGTGGCTCAACAGGACGATAGCTTTGATTGGGGCGTTCATCTAGAGGATGCTCTTATTGCACAAACTCAGGTTGGTCTCATGGCTGGAATTATGGAGATGATGGAAGCTAAGGAATGGGAAGCTTCTGTGGCTGACCGAGAAGAGTCTACAACTGCTGTTGCCCGCATGGCTATCAGAGAGGCATCACATTCATCGAATGAGGTATATTCTAATCCTTTTACTGTCATTTCTTGTTCCAAATGTCTAGGCTTAAAAATTGAAAACTCTAAGCTTCAAAACAAAGTCGAACCCCTTCGTATTGCAACTTTAAGCTACAAAGAAAACGATTTAAAGATTCAATTGAAACGTTGAAGAAAGAAAAACGTGATTATTCACTTAAAATGAGCGATCAACAGCTTCAGTTGGATATTGCACACAAGGGGTTAGAGAAAAGGAACAATGAGATCAACAAGCTGCAAAATGAGATCTTGCAGTTAAAATGTACTAATGAGAAGTTGAAAAATTCTCGTTTTGTGGTGGAACACTACGAATCTGTAGTGAGACAAATGAATGGCTTAGGGCTGGGTACTAATGCCATTCCTCCACCAGTTAGCGGGAAATTTTTCAACGGCTTAGTAGACATTGATCTAACTTGCCTTGATGAGTCCTCAGGTAAGGATGATTCCTCTAACAAGGATGATTCCTCTAGTAAGGCCAACTCCGCATCTAATAAGGAGTTCTTTACTGCTTCTGATGATGGGTCGGTTAACAACTGCCCTAAAGGATTAGTATCTGAGGAGTTGTTATCTGAACAGAAAGTCAAGAAAAACATTATCACTAATAGTGACAATTGTATTTTAACTGAATCCGATATCATTGAATCAAATGATAAATTAAAGGTAATGCTTTATGGGGGGTATAAAAATCTCAATCAAGTTAAGAAAGAAGCTTTTTTAGCTCACTATGGGCTTGGTTACAAAGAAAATTCACAAACCAACTCCTCCTGCTCATAATGCTGAGTCATCAAATGCCAGATCTAATGAGCCTTACAGGAGGACTTACACAGACAAGAGGACTTGCTTTCACTGTGGTATGGTTGGTCACATTTTTGTGAACTGCCCTTCTAAGAACCATGGGAAACGGCCAATTGTTTCACAACCGGCTGTCATCCCTAAGTCACCACAAGTGAAGCATCCCAAAAGTCCAAAATCAAATGTGGTGAAACCACCAGTAAAACCGATGATAAAGCCAAAGATAACCTCTGAGGCTAAACCATATGTTTCAAGAAAGGGAAAGCAAATCTATGGTGAAACTCTCTAAGCAACAGAGGAGGAGAAGGAATAAGAGGTTGAGAAAGCTAGAACAGCTGACTGGAGTTCAATCAGGTGAAGCTTCCATTAGTTCACCGGCTGTTGTTGAACCTAAGTCTACTATTCTAGTTAAGAAACAGAAGAGATCCTGGAACAACAAATATAAAAATTCTCAATCTCCTAGTCCCAATTCTCCTAAAGATTCATCCATTTTGAACAGCACGACTGTGAGTTAAAAGAGGTTGTTTATTTTGAAAAAGACGGACGACCCAAGACCACTATGGCTTGGGTCTCCAAATCTAACTAATTATTTTTGTGACTCGTGTAGGGACATTCGATGGGTACTATCTCTAATCGTTGGTATGCAGATAGTGGATGCTCCCAGTACATGATAGGAAACATGGCCTTGCTTCAAGACATGAAACCATTCAGAGGTGGCTATGTGGCCTTTGCTGGAGAGAAAGGCGGTAGTATCACGTGTCAAGGCGTGGTGTCAAATGGTTGTGTGAGCTTTGACAATGTCAAATTTTGCGAGCAGCTGAAGAATAACCTATTGAGTGTCTCCCAAATGTGCGACAAGGAGTACTCGGTGATGTTTGACAAGTCAGAATGCCTGATTCTCAAACCTGGTTTTGAAGTTCCTGAAGACTGGATTCTGATGAGAGCGCCAAGGATAAACGACACCTATCAGATTGATATGAGCGTGGCAACAACCACCTCATCAGTTGCTACCTGTTTGCTTACCAAAGCGACAAAACTTGACTCTATCTTATGGCATAGGAAACTCGGACACATTTCTTATCGTAATCATCTGGTCCGAAACGGTTTGGTAACCGGTGTTCCTAAGCTGAGATTTACCATTACAGATGACTGTATGCCTTGTAAAAAGGGCAAACAGCAACGGAAGTCTCACAAGCCCAAGCTCCAAAGCTCCATCGATACCCCTTTGGAGCTATTACATATGGATATGTTTAGCCCCATAAGTATCAGGAGTATTGGAGGTAAGTCATTCTGTCTGGTTGTAACTGATGATTTCTCACAATTTTCTTAGGTGCATTTTTTAGGTACGAAGGATGAAACTCCTGACATTCTTCAATACGTGAACCTGATCTTGGAATCTCTGTGCAAGCTGAAGGTTAGAAGAATAAGGAGTGACAACGGAACTAAGTTCAAGAATAATTTGATGGAACTTTTCTGTCTCAATAAGGGTATCCGTCACGAATTTAGTGCCCCGTACACACCTCAGCAGAATGGAATCGCAGAACGAAGAACAGAACATTGATTGAGACTGTAAGGATAATGCTGTCAGATGCAAAGCTTCCTGTCACTTTCTGGGCAAAAGTAGTTAATACAGCTTGTCATAACTTGAACAGAGTTCTTGTTGTGAAGAGACACAAAAAGACTTGTTATGAGTTGATCCACAATCGTCTTCCCAATCTTGATTACCTAGTTCCTTTTGGTAGTCCCTGTTCCTTGTTGCTACAGTACAAAGACCGCAAGTCTAAGTTTCATGCAAAAGCGGTGGAAGGCATCTTCTTAGGATACGTTGCCAACTCGCCTTGCAAGAGAGTGTACAATATAGGAACTCGTACTGTTGAGGAGTGGTTTGAAGTGGATTGTAGTAAACACAGCATTCCACCAGAACCAACTGGTCCAGCTTTGGGTTTTGATTATGTTGCACTATTCAAATCTTTCAATCTTCCTGATTTGTCTTCAAATGATGCCGCAAATGTATATGAATTTTTTGGTGGCGGTGATGACTCCAGTTTCTCAACTCGTGCTACTGTACCGATTGTAACTCTTGATTCCAATGCTGCATCTGCATCTAGAACTCTTAATGGTGATAACAGTGAAGATGTTCATGTTGACGGAAATGACACTCAAGCTAATCCTAACACTAATGTAGGAAATGAAGCTCTAGCTGATCCAATTAACATTGAATCTTCTTATTCTGGAACACAGGATATGGGGGAGTTAAGCACGAACCTTGATTCAGAAATTCAGGAACCGAATGTACCAGAGATGAGAGTGCATAAGAATCATCCAATTGACAACATTATTGGTGATCCTCATGCCGGTGTTCAAACTCGTCATCGAACCATTGCTGAGAACACTAGTTTCTACTCTGAGATACTTGACACTGGTGTCATGGAAACATGTCTGCATGCTGCATTCGTGTCCCAGTTAGAGCCAAAGAATGTGAAAGAGGCTCTCGCTGACAACTGCTGGATTGAGGCAATGCAAGACGAAGTGTCTCAATTCCAAAAGTTGCATGTGTGGGATTTGGTTGACTTGCCAAGGGGCGTACAACTAATTGGCACCAGATGGGTGTTCAAATGCAAAACGGATGATCGTCATGTTGTGGTGAAGAACAAAGCAAAGTTGGTTGTTCAGGGTTTTTATCAACAAGAGGGCTTGGATTACACAGAAGTATATGCTGCATTTGCTAGACTTGAAGCCATTCGACTGTTTCTGGCTTATGCCTCATATGTTGGCTTCAAGGTCTATCAACTTGATATGAAGAGTGCTTTCCTGTATGGAAAAGTACATGAAGAGGTCTATGTCACTCAACCTCCGGCTTTGAAGATCCGCATAATATCAATAAAGTGTACAAGCTCGACAAAGCACTTTATGGTCTTCATCAAGCACCTCAGGCATGGTATGAGACTTTATCTAAGCATCTACTGTCTAATGGTTTCGACCGTGACAGATCGACTCGACCCTCTTCATACGTAAAGCAGGAGGTGATATTCTTATTGTACAAGTGTATGTCGATGACATTATCTTCGGGTCTAGAAATGAAGAGATGTGTAGGGAATTCGAACAGGTGATGAAGTCCAAGATTGAAATGAGTAACATGGGTGAACTGTCGTTCTTCCTAGGTCTACAAGTCAGTCAAAGAGAGAATGACATTTATCTGCATCAAACAAAGTATGTGCAGGACATCGTGTCAAAATACAAGATGAATGATAGCAGTACTTATGGCACACCTATCCCAGTCAATCATGGTCTGCATCCTGACAGAGATGGAAAGGATGTGGATTGCAAATTGTACCGTGGGATGATCGGATATCTTATGTATCTCATAGCTTCAAGGCCAGATATAACGTTTGCTGTATGCTTGTGCTCAAGGTTTCAGTCACAGCCGAAGGAGTCCCATATGATAGCTGTAAAGAGGATTTTCAGATACTTGAAAGGGAAACCCCGATTGGGTCTTTGGTACTCTAAGCGATAGTCATTTGACTTCAAAGCCTACACTGATTCAGATTATGGTGGTTGTAACATTGATTGAAAGTCAACTTTTGGTGGATGTCAATTCTTATGAGACAGACTGGTTTCCTGGCAGTGTAAGAAGAAGTCATCGGTTTCTGTCTCAACATGTGAAGCAGAATACATTGCAGCAGCTAGCGGTTGTTCTTAAATATTGTGGATTCAGCAGCAATTGAGAGACTACGGCTTGAACTTCACTGGAACTCCTCTGTTCATTGAAAACAATGCCACAATCTCCATCACAAATAACCCGGTGAAACATTCCAAAACTAAACATATTGAAATTCGCCATCATATCATCCGTGATTTTGCTGAAAAGCATCTCATTGAACTTGTAAAGGTTCACACGGATGACAATCTTCCAGACCTTTTCACTAAGGCATTTGATCGATCCCGTTTTGAGCATCTTGTCAACTTGATAGGAATGTTCAATCCTGAGTGAAAACTTATTTTCTTAAATCAATTCAATTCATGAAAGTTAAATTTTATTTCCTTTAAATTTTCTGTATAGTTCTCTTAATCTTCAAAATATTTTACAAAATCAAAAACAAAATAGAAAATGGAGAAAATTTCAAAGTTAACTTGAGAAAAGAGGAAATGATAGTACATCAGAAATGATCTAAACGTCATAAACTACTCATATGGGAAATGATTGCGTCATGCTTACTTAATTGTTTAAATTATTATGTTTTTTAATCTGTTTATTTACAAGTAATTTGAATTGTCAGTAGGCTGTATGCGTCTTTGAATCACTAGTAGTGTCGAAACTAAATCTAAATTACAACTGTGATTTGAACCCATGTTTGCTAGTGTGTGTGCGTAAAAGAATAGAAAAGATCATTATCAGATAAAGGATGTTAGATTTTGGCAATAATTTTCTTCTAAGATCAATTTCGGGTTATGTCATTAGCTCAATTAATGCGGTTCATCTCACTGCCCATACTTACAAGTATGCAATGAGAGATTGAATCAAGACATGTCTCTACATCAACCGTGGAGCGTGTATTCACCCTTGAATCACTCCTGATTCATTGAAATCAAATCCAGATAAAAGTTGGATTCCCTTACCCTAATACTCTAACACCATATTCATTATCCTGAATCATCATACCGATATTCAATGAAGAAATCAAATGAAACCAAGACAAATGAATCACTCGATTCTGAATCTTATGATTCCTGATAATCCTTATGGATTCTGCTTGATTTTTCCTGTGCTAATTGATGTAGCTTCATTCTGAAAATTTAGAAAATAATTGGGAAAATCTTAGATGCCTTGAGATAGTGCAACTTACATTACTCTAGCATATCAGTGGGGTACCCGTTGTATATCTTATAATTAATACCTTAACACACAAGAACGTAATACAAAGATGCTTATAGTTTCAAATCTTATAATATTGTCAACTTGAATTACTTGTTTATGTGCCTATTATGTATGAATAAATAGTAATCCATGACATGACCCCATATTCTTTGATGTTTATATTGTATCGTTTTTGCTATATGTTAGCCTGATATGATCCTCTGCTCGTGTCTTTGATCAAAAATAGTTTGTGTGAATATGTGTATATTTCTATCTTGAAAATATCAAAAAGTTTTTATGTTTGTGTATAGTTCAATTTTATTCAGAAAAGCCAAAAATATTTGTGTTTAACCTTCTTGAATTGATCTTGAATCCTCTTGATTGAATGTTTTTATCTTGTTCGTTATTTGACTTGAAATCTTCATAATTTGAGTTGAAAGTTTGAGCACACAGGGGTCTCTGCGTACTTGATAAGGATGCAGGAGTTAAGTCATGCGCACTTAGTAAGTACGCAAGACCATTTTGTGTTGGGTATATATACAGGACTTAGAAAAATTTCAAATTTCTATCTCATTCAAATTTCAAACTCCTGTTGAATTCCCTCTGCTCCTTTTACTCATAAAACTTCGAGTGTTCTTAACCAGTTTTTCGTCCCATTTCTAGTTCCATCATCGTATTACAATCAATTGGTGAGAATCTAAGGGCATTCCATCCACAAAATCGTGAATTATGGCCCGATTTAGATTATAAAAATTTTACGGTTGAATCTTGATTTTTGTCAATCTTTTAGTTGTTTTGGTAACACACTATAATTAAAACTTGCTTAGAATCAACAATTGATCCTTAATTAGTCCTTAATCGTCCTTATCGATTCTTAATTTTGACTTTGGCTTGGATTTTGACCGACGGTTCGACAAAGTCGCCATTTAGGTCAAAATGTGACGAATGTAGCGGCTATTTGGTGTTGATATTGGTCCCATAGGCTTTAATCACGGTTTTCGATCTTGTGGGGACCTATTCCACATCAATGTTCATCATCAGTTGAAAAATTGGATTTCTGAAATTTTGAACAATTGCAATTCTTGTGCACTTAACAAGTACGCAAGAAGTAATTCATGCGTACTTGTTAAGTACGCAAGAAAAATCCCTACGTACTTGCTAAGTACGCAGGACAAACACTTGTGAAATTTTCTTAGTCTAAAATTTCAATTCAATGAGTAACGGCTATAATAAGTCATGTGTATTCAATTCCAATGAAACTTCTTGTTATTATTATGTTTTCAGTGTGTTTTTGCATTTATGGCTCGTGCGTTTACATGTGAGTTCAACCTCCTAGCACATACTGAACCAGAATGGAAGGGTGCTGCACTATAATACCGAGAGATAGTTGACTTCTTGAACCGTTTAAGGATCAGCTATGCTATATCAGCAGACCCGATAGTATCAAGACCTTATCTAGAGCAGTTCTGGGAGACCGCGGAACATGACTGCAGGGTAACCCCCAATGTTATACGGGCTACCATGGCGGGTCATGACATCGCCTTTTCTGAGGACACCATTAGACGGGTCTTGCAATTCCGAGATCTCTCCACCGACCCAACAGCTTATCCTGACTACTTTGTGGATAGATGTTGGAGGCAGCGTATGGGATACATCGGTGCAAGAGATTATGCTTCATACAAGAAAATGTGGGTGCTCGATCAATGGAGATATTTTGCCCATGTGATGATCATGTGCATCTCTTCAAGAAAGGCAGGGACGGATGCAATGGGTCCTGATCTTGCTGCAGCCATGGTTGGCTTGTCTCTCAACAGGGGCTACAACTTCTCAAGATACATCTTCAAAGCCATAAATGATCAGATAATTACGGCTGAGAGGTTTAGGTTCCTGTTATACCCAATGTTTGTGCAACTATTTGATTGATGATGCGTTGCCAAATCTGCCTGCTACTGGGGAGAGATTGCAAGTCAAGCGGGTGAACAAGAGGGTGTTTGCACAATTCTTAAAGCCAGGTAGTGTAGAACCTATTCCTGAGCACACAGCACTCTTTGGCCACATGATAAACGAAGCGTATGTGGCACCGGATGACTGGAGATGGTTTAGCCACGACTCGGAGCCAGAACTAAGTGAACATTCTGACGAACAACAAGAAGAGGAGGATGTTGAAAGTGTGGATGAATCGTTTGAAAGTGTAGACGAAGAAGCAGTTCATGATGGTGCTGAAGGATCCGACTCTGAAGCTACAGAGTCTGATTCCTCTGATTCTGATGATGCACCATCACAGGCACACCCGAGATGAAAGACGAAGGTGACCCTTCTTGAGTCGTCTTTGTCACACCCCGACCAATGGCGGAATCATTGGGGCGGGACATGTAGACTGTTCATAAGCACAAGGTTGACTAAATTGAATATATTAAACGTCAAATTTCATGGCAAATAATCCAAACATAACCAAAATCCAAGATAGAACAAAATTGAAATACATAGAGTTCTTTTATTTAAATTAACTAAGTCCAATCCTATGTGTAGCACATCTTGAACAATCTCACACGTTAGAACCTGAAAGATGAATAAAATAAAGTCAACTAAAAAGTTGGTGAGTATAACACAGGTTTGTATATAGATAGCATATAGTTGTAAAACAAATCCTTACATAACATGATAAATAAGGCATTTATGGGGAGCAGCTATTGTGTAACCATGTACAACCAAACCTTTGTAACTAGCATGCAAAATTGTGTTGTCGGTATCAATCACCCCAATCTGGGTGGGTTTGTCAGACTCAATAGATCTATCATTGAAAACCGTCGGCTTGTATAGTTGATGATTGCACATAATCGCATATAAAGGTTAGCACACCTAACACTCGGGCATAAAACTCAAATTGCACACATGAATGTAAATAGGATTTGTACTTGTGTTGTTCGTGTAAATGTAATGTGTAATTTGAATAATGTTCATGTTTCACCCCAAGAGTAAAAGGGGCTATGAAATACTCACTTGGTTCGAAGGCGTAGCTAACAAGGATACTAGATAGAATAAGGATCCTTGAAATGCACAAGTTAACCTAAGGAGTAATGTATATGTTATTAATAGTGTGCACCAATGATTAAGTCTAAAGTTGTATTTGGACTTGTGTAATAAGGTCATTGATTTGTAATTGGAGGTATTGAATAAAATATATAAAGTTGGAAAGAGTATTTTTAGAACATTTTGATTAAGGTTTGTGTTTAAATAATTAAATAAGTAATGTAAATAATTATTGTTTATACAAACATTGTAAGTATTAGTTATAAGTTAGTATAATTAATTAATCGTTTTTGTTTAAATATAAATTAAATAAATAATCATTTTATTTATTTATTTATAAAAATGTAACTTAACCATTTAAATACTTTTTAAATGAAAGGTTTAACAATAATTGTAAATTAAATTTTATAAACTTTAAACAAATAATTTTCCATTTATTAAATATTTGTTCTTTATAAAAATCAACTATTTTTACTTTGTAATTTAATCAAAATATTTGTGGTTTGAAAAATATATAAAATTTATAATTCTGCCAAGATTTTAATTCACACACGACCGTGCCTGGGAAGGGCACGATCGTGCTCGAACCACGGGCGCGACCATGCTAATCAGGGCGCGACTGTGTTGATCAAACAAAGGGTTTAAACTAATTAAATCACTAGGCACGACCGTGCCTTGGCCAGGCACGATCGTGTCTATGATTCCAAGACACGACTGAGATTAGCCAAAGGGCATGATTAGGTCTGGACAGGAGGACACGACCGCGCTGATAGTCGGCACGACCGCGTCTCATGAGGCACGACCGCGCTAGATGATTAGCGCGACCGTGTCTGTTCCAAATCAGGAACGAATTGACTAATTCTTATAATAACAGTGTTGGAAATCATAGGGCTTTCACACATTAGATTGTTTCGAGTCTTCTTGCATAGATTAATTGGATTTAAAACGTGTCTTATGTCGGATTCGTTTAAATCATTTTTGAACAAAAACTAGATTCGGGTTTAAGGTGATTTCCATGTTGGAAGCCCAAATTAACATGGGGCTTTTGATCTAAGGACTGAGTCGATAGAGGGAAAGGTTTCAATTACCCGGAATGATGGCGAATTGATAGTGATCGGTAGAAAGGAATTCCGGCGACTTCGGGTTCTGTCTCCGGCGTCCTCTGCTGCAATTCCGACTAAACCAGAGAGTCCAGTAGCTTTAGGGAGGATTGAGTAGCGTGAATCTGCTGCTTGATTGGGAGAATTCGGATCGAATGAAGGAATTCGTGTTTTCTTGAAATGTCTAAATGATTTTTGAGATTGATGGAGTTAATCCGAGATGTTTCGTGTAATTGAAAGGTTTATTTCATTCGTTAATGAGAATGAAGTGTAGGACGGTTACGGAGTTCAACGATCGAGTGATTAAAACTATATTTACGTTTCAACTGGTACTAGGCGCGACCGTGCCCAAACGATGCGCGACCGTGCTAAGGCACCAGGCGCGATCGTTCCAAAGCAAGTCGCGCGACCGTGCTAGAACGAGGCGCGACCGTGCCTTTTAGGGTTTCTTACTACTTTTCAACATCAGACCTTGTAACTTTGGTCTTTGAAATATTTGTATAAATAGATACCTATGTAGTGTTTTTTTTTTGTAGGTTATATTCATGTAAAATTTGTGGATTAACATTGAAATATAGTATTAAATTGATGGTACGAAAAGGAATAAAACAGTGCACTAGAATTGAGCTTGAAATGCATTACATTGGATTGAAAATACGGATACTAAAAATAAGAAATGTTACAGTCTCCCCATGTTGAGGGAATTTCGTCCCGAAATTTAGTTAGAGGAAGCGACGGCATCGGTAAAAAGGTAGGGGTACTTGAGTTTCATTTGGTCTTCTCGTTCCCAAGTGAATTCAGGACCACGCTTAGACTCCCAACGAACTTTAACAATAGGAATACGACTTCGCTTGAGTTGTTTGATTGCACGATCCATAATTTCTACCGGTTTCTCAACGAAATACATCGTTTCATCAATGTGTACGTCATCAAGCGGTATATGGAGATTCTCATCGGCGAGACATTTCTTCAGATTTGATACATGAAATGTAGGATGCACATTGCCAAGAGATGGAGGTAACTCGAGTTTGTAAGCCACCTTCCCAATTCTTTCAAGGATTTTGAATGGACCAACATAGCGAGGGGCGAACTTACCTTTCTTTCCAAAACGGACCACACCCTTCCATGGGGACACCTTAAGAAGAACAAGGTCACCGACTTGGAATTCCAAGGGTTTTCGTCGTTTATCGGCATAACTCTTTTGCCGACTTCTCGCTGTTCGGATGTTGTCACGGATTTGAATAATCTTGTCGGATGTTTCTTGAATTAGTTCAGGACCGGTGATTTGTGCTTCACCAATTTCGTTCCAACAGATAGGAGAACGACACTTGCGACCATAAAGAGCTTCGAATGGAGCCATGTTGATACTTGTGTGGTAGCTATTATTGTAAGAGAACTCAATGAGGGATAAATGTGAATCCCAATTGCCACCAAAATCAATTACGCAAGCTCTAAGCATGTCTTCAAGAGTTTGGATTGTTCGCTCGGTTTGACCATCAGTTTGGGGATGGTAAGCCGTGCTCAAATCCAATCATGTGCCAAGAGCAGTTTGGAGAGATTGCCAAAATCGAGAAGTGAACCGGGCATCTCGATCAGATATTATGTTCAAAGGAACACCATGACGGCTCACAATTTCATCAATGTAAATTCGGGCTAGTTTCTCAACCCGATAGTCTTCACGGATAGGCAAGAAATGAGCAGATTTGGTGAGACGATCAATGATCACCCAAAAACTATCATAACCACTCGAGGTGCGAGGGAGTTTGGTAATAAAATCCATGGCTAAGTTCTCCCATTTCCACACAGGGATTTCCGGTTGTTCTAGCAAACCAGAAGGACATTGATGTTCGGCTTTGACTTTGGAGCAGGTTAAACATTTGGCAACATAAAGAGCAATGTCCTTTTTCATACCGGGCCACCAATATTGTTGTCGAAGATCTTGGTACATTTTATCCGCACCAGGATGAATAGAATAACGAGTCTTGTGAGCCTCGTTCATGAGAAAGGTACGGAGATCATCGCGATCGGGAACCCAAATACGGTTCAAGTAATAAAGTAAGCCATTGGGTTTTGATTCAAGCAGGAGTTTAACACCACACGACATTTCTTCGTACATGTTACCCTCGGTGACTGAGACGTGTTGAGCTTCTAAGATGCGGGTTTGAATATCGGTTTGAATTCGGGCACAATGAAGCATAACATGGTCCTTTCGACTCAAAGCGTCGGCTACAACATTCGCTTTGCCGGGATGGTAACGAATCTCGCAGTCATAGTCGTTAAAGAGTTCAACCCAACGTCGTTGTCTCATATTGAGTTCCTTTTGATTGAAGATGTGTTGGAGACTTTTGTGGTCGGTGAACCCCTCGCATTTCGTGCCATAGAGATAATGTCTCCAAATCTTTAATGCAAATACGACCGCACCCAACTCGAGATCGTGCGTCGTATAATTCTTCTCATGAATTTTAAGTTGTCTTGATGCATAAGCGATTACCTTGCCTCGTTGCATGAGGACACAACCAAGACCTTGGTTGGAAGCATCACAATAGACAACTAAATCATCATTTCCAATAGGGAGAGTCAAAATGGGAGCATTGCACAACTTTTGCTTAAGGGTTTGGAAAGCTTCTTCTTGCTTTGGTCCCCATTCATAAGTCTTACCCTTGTGGGTCAAAGCGGTAAGGGGGACAACAATTTTAGAGAAGTTCGAGATGAAACGACGGTAATACCCCGCAAGACCAAGAAATGAACGAACTTCAGTGGGGGTCTTCGGGGCATTCCAATTCTTAACCGTTTTGATTTTAGCAGGGTCAACATGAATACCCTTGTCGTTGACAATATGACCAAGAAATTGAACTTCTTTTAACCAGAATTCACATTTGGAGAATTTGGCATATAGTTGTTCTTTCTTCAAGAGATCCAAAACCAACCTAAGATGTTGCTCATGATCAGCTTTAGTCTTGGAATAGATTAAGATGTCATCGATGAAAACAATCACGAACTTATCGAGGTACGGTTTGTACACACGATTCATGAGGTCCATGAAAATTGCGGGTGCATTGGTTAGTCCAAAAGGCATAACCATGAACTCGTAATGACCATACCTTGTTCGGAAGGCAGTCTTTGGAATATCGTCTTCTTGCACACAGAGTTGGTGATAACCAGATCGAGGATCAATCTTCGAGAAATAAGTAGAACCTTGAAGTTGATCAAAGAGGTCATCAATTCGAGGTAAAGGATAACGGTTTTTGATAGTAAGCTTGTTGAGTTCGCGGTAGTCAATACACATGCGAAATGATCCATCCTTCTTCTTGACGAATAAGACGGGTGCACCCAACGGTGAATGACTCGGACGGATGAATCCCTTGTCGGAGAGCTCTTGAAGTTAACTTGCAAGTTCTTGCATTTTAGAAGGTGCAAGACGATAAGGAGCTCTAGCCACGGGGTTAGCTCCGGGCACAAGATCAATGCGAAATTCTACTTGACGAACGGGTGGAAGACCGGATATGTCTTCGGGGAATACTTCAGGAAAATCTCGGATAATGGGGATATCTTGAATACTCTTTTTTTTTAATATCCTTTTGAACGATGTGGGCCAAAAAGGCCACGTACTTCTTTCGTAAGTACTTTTGAGCAGTAGTGCATGACATTAATTTAAGCCCTTTGCAAGCCTTTTCACCAAAGACTCTCAACGTTTCTCCCGATGGTAGAGATATTTGAATACACTTCTCAAAGCAAATGACTTTGGCATGATGATTCGATAGCCAATCCATGCCTATGATGATATCAAAGCTCCCTAGTGGCATTGGAACAAGGTTGATTGGGAATGTGTGATCATTAAGTTCTAAAGAGCAATCATAGATAATGGACTCAATTGTAAGGGAGTCACCATTTGCTACTTCAACGGTGAAGGTTTTCTCTAATTGGGATCGTGTCTTTGCAAGTAAGGGTTCAAAATTAAGTGACACGAAACTTTTATTGGCACCAGTATCGAATAAAATGGAGGCATATTGACTATTAACAAGAAACGTACCATTGACCACGTCATTGTTGGCTTGAGCTTCATTGGCGTTTATGTTGAAAGCACGCCCACGAGCTCCACCTTGTCTAGTATTGACTAACTTTGGGCATTGATCACGGAAATGGTTCGGGTTGCCACACTCATAACATGCTCCCCCATTTGCAATAGCGGGTACACCTTGATTAGCCATTTGGGTGTTGGTTTGGTTTGGTAGATTGACTTGGCCCGCAAGAGCTTTGGTCCTACAAACATTAACTGTATGGCCATATCTCCCACAATAAGTACAAAGGCGACATGGGATGCTTTGGGGATGATGGTAGTTGCAGGTGGCACAAAGTGGGTAGATTCCAACATATGGCTTTTTGACCGGTGCTTGAATCATAGGTGCAACTTGGTTAACATGAATAGCGGGAGTGACCACAGCATAGTTTCTAGTCTTCCTTTTCCTATTATTGCGGGAGGGTTCAGTTGTGGCTTCTTTATTGTGGGTAGGAGGGGTTATAGTGTCATAAACTTTCTTGGTACCCTTTTTAGTAAGTGTTCCCGCTTTCACATGGTTATCAGTTAAGTTGGCGGACAAACGAATGGCATCTTCAAGTGTTGCGGGATTCCTTCCTAGGACAGTATCTTGAATTTGCCTAGGTAGTCCCCCAATATACTTTTCAATAGAGCGGGATAGAGGAGTGACCATGTGGGGCACAAGAAGACTCAACTCATGGAACCGAATCTGTCACACCCCGACCGATGGCGGAATCATCGGGGCGGGACATGTAGACTGTTCATAAGCACAAGGTTGACTAAATTGAATATATTAAACGTCAAATTTCATTGCAAATAATCCAAACATAACCAAAATCCAAGATAGAACAAAATTGAAATACATAGAGTTCTTTTATTTAAATTAACTAAGTCAAATCCTATGTGTAGCACATCTTGAACAATCTCACACGTTAGAACCTGAAAGATGAATAAAATAAAGTCAACTAAAAAGTTGGTGAGTATAACACAGGTTTGTATATAGATAGCATATAGTTGTAAAACAAATCCTTACATAACATGATAAATAAGGCATTTATGGGGAGCAGCTATTGTGTAAACATGTACAACCAAACCTTTGTAAATAGCATGCAAAATTGTGTTGTCGGTATCAATCACCCCAATCTGGGTGGGTTTGTCAGACTCAATAGATCTATCATTGAAAACCATCGGCTTGTATAGTTAATGATTGCACATAATCGCATACAAAGGTTAGCACACCTAGCACTCGGGCATAAAGCTCAAATTGCACACATGAATGTGAATAGGATTTGTACTTGTGTTGTTTGTGTAAATGTAACGTGTAATTTGAATAATGTTCATGTTTCACCCCAGATGTGTAAAAAAGTAAAAGGGGCTATGAAATACTCACTTGGTTCGAAGGCGTAGCTAACAAGGATACTAGATAGAATAAGGATCCTTGAAATACACAAGTTAACCTAAGGAGTAATGTATATGGTATTAATAGTGTGCACCAATGATTAAGTCTAAAGTTGTATTTGGACTTGTGTAATAAGGTCATTGATTTGTAATTGAAGGTATTGAATAAAATATATAAAGTTGGAAAGAGTATTTTTAGAACATTTTGATTAAGGTTTGTGTTTAAATAATTAAATAAGTAATGTAAATAATTATTGTTTACACAAACATTGTAAGTATTAGTTATAAGTTAGTATAATTAATTAATCGTTTTTGTTTAAATATATATTAAATAAATAATCATTTTATTTATTTATTTATAAAAATGTAACTTAACCATTTAAATAATTTTTAAATGAAAGGTTTAACAATAATTGTAAATTAAATTTTATAAACTTTAAACAAATAATTTTCCATTTATTAAATATTTGTTCTTTATAAAAATCAACTATTTTTACTTTGTAATTTAATCAGAATATTTGTGGTTTGAAAAATATATAAAATTTATAATTCTGCCAAGATTTTAATTCACACACGACCGTGCCTGGGAAGGGCACGATCGTGCTCTAACCACGGGCGCGACCATGCTAATCAAGGCGCGACCGTGTTGATCAAACAGAGGGTTTAAACAAATTAAATCACTAGGCACGACCGTGCCTTGGCCAGGCACGATCGTATCTATGATTCCAAGACACGACTGAGATTAGCCAAAGGGCATGATTAGGTCTGGACAGGAGGACACGACCGCGCTGATAATCGGCACTACCGCGTCTCATGAAGCACGACCGCGCTAGATGATTAGCGCGACCGTGTCTGTTCCAAATCAGGAACGAATTGACTAATTCTTATAATAACAGAGTTGGAAATCATAGTGCTTTCACCCATTAGATTGTTTCGAGTCTTCTTGCATATATTAATTGGATTTAAAACGTGTCTAATGTCGGATTCGTTTAAATCATTTTTGAACAAAAACTAGATTCGGGTCTAAAGTGATTTCCATGTTGGAAGCCCAAATTAACATGGGCCTTTTGATCTAAGGACTGAATCGATAGAGGGAAAGGTTTCAATTACCCGGAATGATGGCGAATTAATAGTGATCGGTAGAAAGGAATTCCGGCGACTTCGGGTTCTATCTCCGGCGTCCTCTGCTGCAATACCGACTAAACCAGAGAGTCCAGTAGGTTTAGTGTGGATTGAGTAGCGTGAATCTGTTGCTTGATTGGGAGAATTCGGATCGAAAGAAGGAATTCGTGTTTTCTTGAAATGTCTAAATGATTTTTGAGATTGATGGAGTTAATCCGAGATGTTTCGTGTAATTGAAAGGTTTATTTTATTCGTTAATGAGAATGAAGTGTAGGACGGTTACGGAGTTCAACGATCGAGTGATTAAAACTATATTTACGTTTCAACTGGTACTAGGCGCGACCGTGCCCAAACGAGGCGCTACCGTGCTAAGGCACCAGGCGCGATCGTTCCAAAGCAAGTCGCGCGACCGTGCCAAAGCACTCGGCGTGACCGTGCCAGAACGAGGCGCGACCGTGCCTATTAGGGTTTCTTACTACTTTTCAACATCAGACCTTGTAACTTTGGTCTTTGAAATATTTGTATAAATAGATACCTATGTAGTGTTTTTTTTTGTAGGTTATAATCATGTAAAATTTGTGGATTAACATTGAAATATAGTATTAAATTGATGGTACGAAAAGGAATAAAACAGTGCACTAGAATTGAGCTTGAAATGCATTACATTGGATTGAAAATACGGATACTAAAAATCAGAAATGTTACAGTCTTCGAAGAGAAAGCGACAGTCAACAAGCAGTGAATACGAGCCAGATTCTGACTCTGACGCTGCTATTCAAAGACAAAGACGTGAAAGTATAAACAAAAACCGGGGGGATAGGCAGCAACAAGCTATTCCTCATGAGGTGGAGGTTAGTGCTCAGCAGTAAGTACAAGTATCGGCTGCAAGTACTGATTCAGCATCTACCCCACCTTCACAGCAACTATACCGGTGATAGTGGAGGAGGCCACATGTAATACGTGATGTGGCAGTCACTTCTATTACAGAGGAGGTTCCTCTGATAGTGACCCTCCCTGTATCATCTGCCCTTGTGACGGTGACTACTCCGATTCTTACAGAGTCAGTAACCATCACACCTTCCATCACTCCTACAACCATCATCACATCCACAATCCCTACTACCACCGTTGAACCTGTCAGTCAACCCTACAACTATGGAGATTTTACTCAGGGGTTTGACTTTGATACTATCTTCTCATCCCCACTTCATAATCCTGAAGCTTCTACATCCAGGAATCCTGATCCTAATGATGCAAGGATTGAAACTCTGGAAACCCAAGTGGCTGCTCTACTGGAATCTATTCGAAAATCAAAGGAGGAGTCTGAGGCTCAACAGGCTCAGATAAATTCGTTGGTGGACAAGGTTACCATTCTGAGAAGCCAAAGGGCTGGGACGTAGGAGAGACTGGCTAATGTGATGGCCCAGAACGAGTTACTGATCAAGACAAACAACATGATTCTGGGTCACAGGTCGTCTCTTGAGCTTCGGTTTGATCTACAGCGAAAAGAGCATGACATGATGGTCAAATTAATTGTTGATCTGACCAAGAAGCTAGATGCTCAGGGGAGAAAGATAAGGATAAAGAGAAAGAGAAAGAGAAGGAGAAGACATCCAAACCTACTGGTGATGAGCCTTGTCATCCTGTTGATTTGACGAAGGATGATGACAAAGACAAGGATACCGAAGTCGGTTCTAGTGGAAGTGAGCATCAAGCTTTGGCAATCGTGCCCATTTATGCTATTCCAATGGCTGAGGGGGAGTCTACTCATCAGGAAGGTGGTGAAACTTCTGGTAGTGATAAAGGAAAGTCAGCTGCTGATGTTCTAAAGGATCAATCTGACGATGAGATCTTATACTTAGAGCCTGACTATTCCAAGGAAGCACAGACCGATGCTCTCTACAATCTTAAAGAAGGAGAGATCGACTCTGGTGATGATTGGGATGAAGATGATGATGATGTAGTTATTGAAGTTCCCAAAGGTGACGGGGAAGGAGAGTATGAGTTCAAAGATGGAGAGATCTTCGAAGTTCCATCCTTTGAATCTCACCTCGACACAGGTTCAGTCGAGTCTGCTAGTAATGTTGAAGCATCGACTGAAGCCTCCCCGGACGACCCTACAGCTGTGGATCCAGAGGCACGGAAAGATAAAGATATGCCTGCTAGTTCATCAAAGGATCCGGCTCCTGTTTGGCAAAAGACGTCTATCATAGACAAACAAGGAGCAACAGGGATGATCTTAGCTGTAGGGTTCGAGGAAGATAAACAGTTATTCGCAATCAAATGATCTGGGGGGTTCAATACTTGAAACCAACCAGTGAAGCATTTAACTCGTTACCTAGATACGACCTCGTGAACCTAGCAAACCGAGAGCTGCTGGATCACCCAAATCACGCAATGGCGAATGGTTTGTGGCAGGTTCTAAAGTGGGAAGCAAGATATGGGATGTTTGAAGTGTTCAAGCCTCAAGTTCCCAAGTGAGTCAAGCATAAGAATGCTAGACATCCTGTGACAAAGAAACGCTTAAAGAAACTGGTATACAAGCCAGTGCTATGTGAAACCAAGATTCCCCTGAGCAAGTTATCTCAGGATATCCTCGGTGACATGTGGTACTGGTACGTAGATCCTAAAACGGGCGAGGCTGTGGTGATAGGAAAGGTACGGTCATAAAGTGGATGCTTAGTGCCGAGGGAACTAATCAGAGTATTTGATGAAGTCTGCTTCATAAATTTCTCTGTGAAAGATCTGGAGGCACTAGCGGACAGGTATTGCATGCATACGGACGAATGGACGACGTTCCTTGCTTCTAAATATGACAAGGTGATCAAGTTTTGCCTTGACTACAAGAAGAACATGGAAGCTAAAGATGCAGAGCTGTGAAGACTGAAGATTGAAGACCGAAGACCATCCAGAGTTGTTGTCAAGGGGGAGTTTGTTGAAGCACTTTTGTGTGACAAACACTCTGGATAGAGTCTTAGTTTTTTTCTTTCATTGTATGTATTTGTCTTTGTTTGTAAGTGTCTGTAAGTGTTTTGCGCACTTGTATTTACTAATGCATGTTGATAGTTGCTGAAATCTCTAAGTGTTTTGCGCACTTGTATGTGCGCAAGAATTAGTTCCTTCGTACTTAGCAAGTATGCAAGAATACCTTGCGTACTTGCTAAGTACGCAAGAATACCTTGCGTACTTGCTAAGTACGCATGAGCAATTTGCCCTGCGCACTTGCTAAGTGCGCAGAGAACAGGTCGTATATAAATAGGATAGGTTGACAGTAGATAAGTACGCAGTTATATACGCAGACATTACATACTAAGTATTTCTCTCTGTAACCTTCAAGTGTTTATAATAGACGAAAGTTTAAAGTGATTCTCTTGTCGGTTTACATTGTGTTGTAAGACTCTCCACCTATTCACGGGTATTCCGCACCCGGTCCGACTCAGGAAAACCCTTGCATGTGACGATCCGCCACACCCGAGGGACCTACAGTTGTTGACAAGAAACGTACCCGTAACGGTGTTTGGATATTGTCGGGCCTCACCAGCTCATATCACAAATGCCCTGCCACGAGCATTGTTGTTCCCTTTATTCCTCAAGTTCGAACATTCTTTCTTGAAGTGCCCAATAAAGCCACACTTAAAGCATCCTCAGTTGGCTCCTTGGTTTGGTGTTGGGGTGGGAGTCTGGCAGTTTCGAGTCAGGTGTTCTGACTTCTTGCAGCTTTGACATATGACACTCTCACATGTGCCAGAGTGATGGTAGTTGTACCGGTTGCATGTCGGGAGTTTGCCTATATATCCCTTCTTTTCAGATGGTCCTGCAGTATAGGCTTTTACCGGTTCTGGCTTCTTCCAGGAGATTTGTGTTAGGTTTCTACTGAAGATGTTGTCCTATTTCCTCTTATGATCAGAACTCCTCTCCATAGTACTTCTTCTCTCAAACGCTTCTTGACGAATGCCTTGGTCCCCATATTGTGAGCCAATCGGATTACACCTTCAAGTGAGGTGGGTTCAGACGATGTCACCATGCTTTGGATTTGGGGTGCAAGACCCCACAAGTACCTCTCAATCCTCTTGTGCTCAAGAGTGACCATGAACGGGCATAACCTAGCAAGCTCATGGAATCGAGTGGTGTAAGCTTCCACGTTGGATCCACTCATGGTGAGGTTCAAAAATTCTACCTCGAGCTTTTGCAATTCGTTCCTTAGGCAGTACTCCCCCATCATCCACCTTTTCAGTTCTTCCCAGGCAATCTGGTAAGTAGCATCCATACCCAATATTTGAACCTGGGCATTCCACCAACTAAGGGCTCCATTCTGGAGAGTACAGGTGGCATACTCGACCCGTTTCCTTTGGCACATTTACTGATACGGAAGACATATTCCATCTTCTCAATCCAACGGATTAATCCAATTACTCCTTCGGTGCCATTGTAATTCAGAGGCTGGCAGTTCAAGAATGATTTGTACATCCTCTAATTGCCTCATTAGTTCCTGTAAGTTAATGGTATCCTATTAATGATCGGACAATCAAAAACACTGACCTCTTACTTAGGATTAACTATTTACCTCCTCCAGTACGGTTACCTCCAGCGCCTGAGTCTCCACCGCCGGATCCGTTGTGGTTGGTGCCAAGGTTGGCTATCGCGTCGGATATGCGTTGTGCGACTAGCTGCTCAATCTCCTGGGACGTCATATGGGCTCCTCCGCCTGTGTTGTTCTGGGACATCCTTCGTGGCGGCATGGTTATTCTTCAATCACAATGTTAAAAAAGTAAGACGACATATACAACAATTTTCCATACATGCGTACAAAATGTGAAACATTTGTAATATCCCCAACAACCAAACAATCACAGCAATCACATCAATAAAGCAAACATGTCATGCATGGTATTTCCGAAAACCATCAAAATACAGTTTCATTGAATAGCTTGTCCGTTGTTACTAGAGAGTAATAAAAAGAATAGGGGCACATTTCCCCATCATAACAAGTGTTCAAAAACCATAATGTCAAGTAGTCACAACCCGCCTACATAGGTTTAGTAGGGAAAATATGAAAACATGCCGGTCTGGACAGTGGAATGGACGCTAATGCCATGGCTGCCTCCAACCGTGCCTCGACTACTGCCAAACGCTACTCAACCGCTCCCAATCGCTACTTGGTTGCTGCTTCCCTCTGGTGTGTTGCCTCCACACTCTCATTGGTCGTCATGACCTCATGCTCTACCATGTCGACTCTCTTGTCAGTCTCCGATACTCGGGTATGTAGGTGATCGATCTTCTGCTCACTCTCATCTTCTTGGTCCTCCAATGATAGCACTTTCTTCTGCATGTCTTTCATGTACTCCAGGTCGCCACCTAACTCTTTCTGACCCTCTCAAAGTGCCTGCAGTAAGCCATCATATCGGCGGCATCGTGTCACAAGGGTCGTAATAGTGTGCTCGACCAGCTCCTCAATAATCGGTAGTGCGCGAAGTTTGTGAGAAGACTCACCGATCTTAAACATAGGGGGTGCTCCTTCCTCCTTAGCCCAACCCCACAATGCATCAGGTATAAACGTCCATCTCCTCGCGTCGACCTTAGCCTTCTTAGGCTTAGGTTCAGGAGCAAGCGTGCTCCAACGAGGGAGTGACACTCTCTTCCTCGGAGTGTGCTGGATCAGTGGTGCACGTTGGCGCTCGCGGCGGGGGAATGATATGCGGCTACCTCGTGGGTCTCCTCTATAGCAAGTGCCCCCGGCTTAGTGTCGTTGTCCTCAGTCGACTCTTCTTCCAACTCCTCAGTAGTAGCGTCGTCGGGGAAAAGGTCCTCTGAAATCGGTTCGTCTGATGAAGTGTCAATAGGTGTCGATGGCGTGTACTTGTACTCGTCCTCAGAGTCAGAAATCTCAATCGGTTAGTTTGTAGATGACATGGTTGTGACAATACCTTTGTTTACATATAATAAAATGAGTTGTGTAATGTGTATGCAATGCTAAGTAATGCAAGTGATGATGTCAAGTTTCCACGTCTATAGTCTAGGTTGTCTAATGCAACCTAGTTTGCTATAACCAGTGGCTCTGAAACCAAACTATCACACCCCGCCAATGGCGGAAACCGCGGGGAGTGAAGTTCATGAATACCATAGTTATTGATCACATTGAACGAACTTTATATGAGTTCGAAAATCAACACTTGAATATTTAAACCAAGTTTAAAACATAAAAGGAGTTCACACGGTTACATAAATCCAGAAGTCAAGTTTTTAAATTCTAATGTTTGAAAAATGACATTCATGATCAAAAGCTTTTAATGAATAGGACTCTAGCATGATCCTATATGCCATGTGACTCCATGAAACTCACATGCAATCAAAAACCTGAGAAAAACATGCTAAAATGTGTCAACATAAAGTTGGTGAGTTCACAAGTATTAGTGATTGAAAAGGTTTGTTTTTAAAATTATAACAAAGTAAGAGTAATTGTATCCCGACAATTAAATGTATTGAAAATGTTTGTGTCAAAAAACATAGCAAAGTAATAGTAATTGTCCCCCGACAATAAAATGTATTGAAAACGTTTGTGTCAAAAATCATAGCAAAGTAATAGTAATTGTCGCCCGACAATAAATTATATTGAATTTCCATGAACTCTTATACCAAAGCTGATGTGTTTATGTTTTTGCCCTAGAACACAATGGCGCATCACACACATTGAAATGACTAGCTAATAATGCACCCGCTTGGCTCCCACCCAACAATTGGGGTTGTCAACCTAAATAGATCTATCCGTGATTACCACGCTTATCCAAATTAACGGTTTAGGATTGTAAGGGACTTTGATATTGATGCTTATGTTAATTCATGTAATCAATAGATGGTAGCTAAGTATATGATAAAATAATTTGCATGTTTTCTCCCCTAAAACAGTTATAAAAATAATAATAAAATAGGGGTCGTGAAACTCACCTGGTATGATGTAAGGCCTCTTTCTCGAAAGACCTCACTTGTTGGATTTACTCAAAAACATAGTCATCAAACACTGACATTTTAAATAAAAACCATTTAACATAGCGGAAGCGTATCATTCAGTTACATAGCATAACATAACAGTGAAAGTCTTAACATAAAAGAAACATTGTCTTAACACATGATAAAATAAAATGGGATGTCAGTCTTGAGCCGGGTAGCCTTCACGCCTTCCCACGCCCCTTCTTCTTGCTACCTGAAGTGCATACAAAAAGTCAACTAACACTAGTGAGTTCTAGTTTAAGATGATTAGGTATAAACATTGTTCTTTTATAAGTATGTATATATATGTAGATTTATACATATAAATACACGTTAACATTTTATTTGCCTTCATTATTCATAGATCGTAAGTACATGAAAATATACGTACACACCTTAGCTTTCCTTGAAAATTCATTGAACATAAACATAAGGGTTATCAACCCGTCATTTCTCGCATAAGTCACAAAGACAGATGCTCCGTCCTACCGTCGTAGTCCGTCCTCCATGATCGTACGGATTCCTTCAACCGTACGTCATGCTATACCGTCAGGATTCCTTTGACCGTCCATCCTTATCGTTCTACCGTCGTAGACCGTCATAGTCGCCCGTCTGCCCTAAGGCATCCGTTTCCCACGCGAACTATACATACAACCGTGCATCGATGGAAGGACTGATTCTACCGTAGTAGCCTTAGTTTAGTCTACCTCTCTAGACTTTCATTTCTGGCTGCATGATTGTCGAGTGGTCGTCCGTCTACCGAAGTAGTCGTCATCATTATACCGTCCTACCGAGGTAGTCTGTATTTTCGTCCATAAAGTATACATACATTCATAACATGCAATGTATATATATATAAAGCAAGATTTCATTTACTTACGTTATGTCGTTCATTCATTTCATTGCTTGCAAACATTGGTTTCATTCTTTGTTCATCATTACTTTCATATAACACGTATTGTCATATTAGCATTCATAACATTCATTCATTTACATGTATACACTTCAGCCCCAAAACATTGAAAAACATTTTCACATAACACATAGGGGGCACATAGAACTCACCTAATTGAGCGGTTCTTGAAGTATATTTGGGTTGTTACTAATCGTCATTAAGGTCACACACAGTCTGTATAATCAAGTCATACAAGATAAGATAATGCAGCTAAACGACATGTAAATGTTTCCATTTTTAGGGTTAGGTGAACATAGCAACTTCGATATGATTTGAGTTGAGAGAACTTAGTAAATTCGCTATCTTTTAATTATGATAAGTTCGTTGTTTTTAAGCTTTGGCAAACTTAGACAAGTTCGCTTCTTTAGGCGAACTTAAGTAAGTTCACTACCTTTATTCATTGAGCGAACATGGACCAGCGAACATATCAAGTTCGCCAATATGTGAGTCCAGGCAAACTTGTTAAGTTCGCCTGCGCGACTTTCTTCCCCAATCAGAACCCTAGATCTCGTCGGCTGATTTCATGTTGTTCAAGCTCCAAACATTTTACGTCCAAAACGTTTTATTTTCACTCATGAACTTAAATATGTGGTTTGTTTTGTATTTCATATGTAAAAACTTAATCTTTTTGTAAACATAACCCGAAACCCATAAACTACAAAAATTCAGATTTAGAGTTGTTATATGTTGCTGAGATAAAAACTTACCTCTTGGAGTCCGGTTTCCGTTGCTATATGTTGCTGAGATAAAGACAAACGATCCCCGTGCTTTTAAGCCCTCTCCCTTGATTTCTCTCTCTAGACCCGATTCTCTTTCTCTCTCTCTAGAAACTTACGTAAATGGTGGAATGGGGAGGAGGGGCTTCTTTTGTCATTATATACCTGGATTCCTCTCGGCCATTGGAGTCAAGCCCAACCCCCTTTCGTTTATTCTTTTCGTTTTAAATCCTTGATTTATCCCCGCTCTCGTTATTATTTATTCGTTTATTATTTTCGGATGTTACCAGTCTACCCTCCTTACAGAGGTTTCGTCCTTGAAACCTGCTTTGCGTTAAACAGTTGAGGGTACAGTTCTTTCATTTCGTCCTCTTTTTCCCAAGTCACTTCTAAACCTTTTCTGTGCTTCCGTTGTACTTTGACTAAAGGAATTGACTTATTGCGTAGTCGTTTCTCGGCTCGATCGAGAATGGCTATTGGTTCTTCTACGTAGTTCAAACTGTTATCTACTTCGATTTCTTCGTAGGGTATGTGATCCATCTCGTCATCTAGGCACTTGCGTAAGGGCAACACGTGGAATGTAGGGTGAATTCCACTAAGCTCATCGGGCAAGTCAAGTCTGTAAGCAACTTTACCCACTCTTGCTAAGATTCTGAAAGGTCCGACAAACCTTGGACTTAGTTTACCACGTTTCCTGAATCGGATAATTTCTTTCCAGGGCGACACTTTCAATAGTACTAGGTCCCCTACTTGAAACTCTAAATCTCTTCTTCTCTTATCCGCATATGATTTCTATCTGTCTTTAGCGGCTTTCATGCGAGCTTTGATCTGTTCAAATTTCTCGAAAATAGCTTTAACCACTTCGAGACTCGCAAAGTCTTTCTGTTCGATTTCTCCCCAACAAACCGCAGTTCTACACCTCCTTCCGTACAGCTTCTCAAATGGTGGCATGCTGATGGTTGAGTGATAGCTGTTATTATACGAAAATTTTTCCAATGGCAAGTGACTGTCCCAGCTCCCACCGAAATCAGTGATACAAGCCTGAACCATGTCCACCAAGGTCTGAATGGTCCTTTCAGATTGACCATCGTTTTAAGGGTGGTAAGCGGTGCTGATGTTCAGTCTAGTGCCCATCGCTTCGTTGAATTTTTTCCAAAACCTTGATGTGAACCGAGTGTCCCTGCCGGGCACGATCGATAGTGGCATACCCTGTCTGCTTACAATTTCGTTGAGGAATAACTCTGCTAACTTCTCGAACGAGAAAGCCTCACGTATTGGTAAGAAGTGAGCACTTTTCGTCAAGTGGCCGACGATCACTCAAATGGTATCATTCTCTTTAGCTGTTCATGATAGCTTGGTAAAGAAGTCATTGTGATCTCCTCCAATTTCCATTCCGGTATCGGAAGGGTTGCATTTTACCTCATGGTTACTGGTACTCGGCCTTAACCAGTGAACAAGTTAGGCACTTGCTCACATATTCAGTCACATCGTTCTTCATGTCAGGCCACCAATATTCTTTCTTCACGTCCTGATACATTTTGTTTGTTCTAGGATGGATAGAGTAGTGAGACTTATGGGTCTCATCAAGGATTTTGTCCCTAAGTTCACCAATCTTAGGTATCCATATTCGGCCAAAACGAGTTCGTACATTGTACGCATTAGTCTCCAGATTGCCCTATTGTCCGACTATTCTTTCCTGTTTCGCAATTCTTTCTAACAGTGCTTCATCTTGTGCCTTTGCTATTTCATTCACAAGGTCCGGTATTATAATCAACTAACATGCTTTGATCCGGATGGGTGTCGACTCCTCCTTTCTACTTAAGGCGTCAGCCACTACGTTGGCCTTTGCCTGGATGGTACAATATTTCACAATCATAATCTTTTAGCTATTCTAACCACATCCTTTTATCTCATGTTTAATTCCTTTTGTTCGAAGAAGTACTTCGGGCTCTTGTGATCGGAGTAAATGGTGCATTTAACCCCGTACAGATAGTGTCTCCAAATCTTTAATGAGAAAACTACTACCGCCAACTCCAGATCGTAAGTCGGGTAGTTAACTTCGCGAATCTTTAACTGCCGTGAGGCATAAGCAATTACATATCCTCGTTACATAAGTACACAACCCAATTGTTTCGTTGTGTTTTAAATATATAAAAATATAGTTAATTTATTTTTAAGATGGTTTCACGAGACCAGGTTTTAAATTTATAAAATGATAAATACTCAAACTTAAAACACACAAAATAGGCAAGTGTACCTATCGCAGCGTAATATAGTTTAGGTAAGAACCAAGTATCGAATCAACGGACACGATCAAATTCTAATACTCAACTTTTGTTATCGTTTAGCCGGTGTTAATTAGTGAGTGGGTTTTGTGTGCTTATGAAGCAGAAAGGTAAATGACAGAAAAGTAAATGACGGTAAAGTAAATAACAGAAAAGTAAAAATGTGCGTGATGTGTGTAACAGAAATGTACCAAACAGAATAGTAAATAACAGGAAAGTAAATATCTTGGAAATGATCAGGTTATGAAGAGTATTGCTTTTGGCTTCGAATCCGCTTTGTACATGATAATGTTAAGTTGAGTAATCTAGTGACATGACTACTACAAATGTGTGACACATGTCACCGCTAGAGCCTCATCCTCACGGCATTTGATTTGCAAATTTAAAAGCTTTAACAAGTGGTAGTGACTCCCATTAAGGACAAAAATTACCCTCAACCCTTCGAATGATCATCTCCGGGTTGGTTTAAGACATCGAATGTAAAATGCTTTGTATTAGAGTTAAATAGGTGATTATATTTTTCTCAACGGGAGGCAGTGTAACAATGGGACCAAGTATAAAGACGTACCGTTCCCAACATGAGTTCACCAATTCTTGGTCGCATAATAAGTTCGTATAAAGACGTACGACCCTACTAGTATTGACCAAGCCTTGGCTTATCAATCTTTGCTTGTATAAATGTAAGGCCCCAAACCCGGGAGGCCTCACTCGTTGGATTTACTCATTCACAAACTGTTCTTAAACTTGAATATCAAATAACACAGCGAAAAATTTCATTTCAAACATAACATAACATTGTTCAACATGCGAAAGCGTAACATTGTCTTAAACATAAAACATAACATAAATAAAACATAACGGGATGCCCGTCTTCATATCATCCGGGTAACTCATCAAGCCGCCCAGCATCACCGTCCATCATCATAACCTGCCCTTAACCTGAATGTGCATACTAAAAGTCAGCTACGTTGGTGAGTTCTAGCATTTCATAAAAACTTTACCATTAACTTTTTTCCAAAAACATAACATTCATTCATTTAATAAAAGCGTACGTAAAATCATGCAATAACTTAACGTCATCAAAACCTCGTAATCATATCATCATAACATAAGTTAACATGTACCGTTCAACACCAGAACCTTAGGAACGGTACCACAAGGATACACGCATCTTCACATTAAGCACGGCATCCCAAAGGATAGAACGTACCTTCACCTTAAGCACTATTCCCTCACAGGGAATAGTACCTTCAATAGGGATCCCGGTAATCCCATGGTGACCATCGTCACCCCTTTATCCACCCAGTTGTACAACAGTAGGCCAACCACAAAGGCCCCTAAAAGGTAATGGCCATAACATACATGCATACCTTAGTTCCCGAAAGAACTCGTGGCAGATTCGTTCAGTTCGTGACTTTTAAAAAAACAGTTACCGCCTTTACATCATTTCAGTTAAAACATTTGTACGTTTTATTATATAACATTTCCTTCGTAAACCGTTTGTAAACCATTCGTAAACTTCTTTGGCAAAACATTTCATAAACATCATTTTGTAAAACATCATCTCGTTTAAACATCATTTCGTAAAACATCAATTCGTTAAACATCATTTCGTAAGTATGCACACCAGCCCAAAACATTAATAAAACATTTAAATGAGGGCTCTAGAACTCACCTGATAAGTTAATATGGGTTGTCCTAAACAAAGGTCCGACAACGTCACTTCCGATCTGAATTGATTAGTTAAATACACATCAAACCTAATCCCGACTCTAACGGTTTACTCGTTCTGTTTTAGGCGAACATACTGACTTCACTAACCAGCTATTTATACCTATAAACCTGATGCCTGCGCACTTATGAAGTACGCAGGGCCTCGCTCTTGCGTACTTGATAAGTATGCAAGCTTTGCTTCAAGCGTACTTGATAAGTACGCAGGCTATTCTTCTTGCGTACTTGATAACTACACAAGCTTTGCTTCTTGCGTACTTGATAAGTACGTAGGCTTTTCTTCTTACGTACTTGATAAGTACGCAGACTTTCTTGCGTACTTGATAAGTACGCAGGACCTGCTTACGGGCAGCCTTCTTCCCCACAAAAACCCTAACTTTTTGCATGCATATCCGACCTCGTCAAGATCCGAACTTTCTCCATTAAAAACGTTTGCTTTTAATTATAGATGCTAGATCTATGTTTATATTCAAGTTTCATACGTAAAAATGTCATCTTTTTATCCAAAACCTGAAAATCGCAAAACAAACAAAAACTCAGATCTAGATCAGATCGTTACCTGAATCGAGCTTCTGATTCAGAGGTCTTGCTCACGAGCTCAGTAGTAACACTTTCCTTCAATCTCGGGTCAATCTGCCAACTTTCTCTCTCTAGAACTTGCAAATGAGAGAATGGTGGAGTGTGTTGGCTATTTACAGCCCATCCGGCCCGGCCCGTCACGCCTCGTTTATTTATTCCGTTCATTTCGCGTTTAACCCGTTATTTTAATCGTCGTTTTATTTTTGGGATGTTACAATTCTACCCCCCTTACAATATGTTTCGTCCCTGAAACCTATCATAATGTAAATAGTTAAAGGTACGACTCCCTCATTTACATCTCCGTTTCCCAAGTAGATTCCAATCTCTTCCGGTGCTTCCATTGGACTTTAACCAATTGAATAACCTTATTACGTAGACGCTTCTCCTTCCTGTCTAAAATGGCCACGGGTTCCTCATTGTAGTTAAGGCTGTTGTCGACCTCGATGTCAGTAAGTGGTGCGTGGGCCGATTCATCTGCCAAACACTTTTGCAAGTGTGATACATGGAAGGTAGGATGAATCCCACTTAACTCATCAGGCAACTCCAACTGATAAGCGACATCACCAACCCGTGCCATTATCCTTAATGGTCCGATAAACCTCGGACTTAACTTTCCTCTCTCTCTTAATCCTATGATTCCCTTCCAGGGTGACACTTTCAACATTACTATGTCCCCAACATCAAACTCAATAGGACTTCGTCGTTTATCCGCATAGGATTTCTGATGATCTAGTGCGGCCTTCATTCGTGCTTTGATTTGATCAAACCTTTCTGACGTTTCTCTTACGACTTCAAGACTTCCTAATTCCTTCTGTCCAATATCACCCCAACAAACCGGGGTCCTGCATCTTCTCCCATACAACATTTCGTAAGGCGACATGCCTATCGTCGTGTGAGAACTTTTGTCGTAGGAGAATTCGGCTAACGGCATATGACTGTCCAAACTTCCGCAAAAATCGATAATACAAGCACAAAGCATATCCTCCAATGTCTGAATGGTCCTTTCGGACTGACCATCCGTTTGTGTGTGGTATGCCATACTAATGTTGAGTCCGTGCCCATCGCCTCGTTAAATCTTTTCCAGAACCTCGATGTGAATCGTGTATCCCGGTCAGATACGATGGTCAAAGGCATCCCATGCGGTGCTACTACTTCGTTAATAAATACCTTCGCTAACCTTTCCGACAAGAATGTCTTGCGAATAGGTAGGAAATGAGCACTCTTCATTAAACGGTCCACAATTACGCAGATGGTGTCATGACCTTTAGCTGTGCGGGGTAGCTTGGTTATGAAGTCCATGGTAATGTGTTCCCACTTCCATTCCGGTATATCAAGAGGTTGAATCTTTCTATAAGGTTTCTGGTGTTCGGATTTTACTTGCGAGCAAGTCAGACACTTGCTTACGTATTTTGTTACCTCATGCTTCATCCTAGGCCACCAGTATTCCTTCCTCAAATCTTGGTACATTTTGTTGGTACCAGGATGGATAGGGTAACGAGACTTATGAGCCTCATCTAAGATCTTGGTTCTAAGTTCGCCACCCATATGTATCCATACCCGTCCAAAACGTGTCCTAACACCAAGGGTGTTATATTCCAACTTGTCCTGTTGGCCAACCATCCTTTCCTTCTTTATGTTTTCCTCTTTAATTGCCTCATCTTGAGACTTTTCAATTTCCCTTATCACATCCGATGTTACCACCAACTGGCAAGCTTTCACTCTAATAGGAGCAGGCACATCCTTTCGGCTTAGAGCGTCAGCCACCACGTTTGCCTTTCCAGGATGGTATATGATTTCACAGTCATAATCTTTCAGGAGTTCCAACCATCGTCTCTGCCTCATATTAAGCTCCCTTTGTTCGAAGAAGTACTTCAAACTTTTGTGGTTGGAGTAAATAGTAAACTTCACCTCGTAAAGGTAGTGCCTCCAGATTTTCAATGCGAATACGACAACAGCAAGTTCCAAATCGAGAGTCGGATAATTAACTTCGTGAACCTTCAACTGTCGTGATGCATACGTGATCACTCTCCCGCGTTGCATCAACACGCACCCCAATCCCTGACCCGAAGTGACAGAGTATACCACAAAGTCTTCATTGCCCTCGGGAAGGGCCAAGACTAGAGCTTGGGTTAGCTTCTCCTTCAATTCCTTAAACGCCTCATCCTGGGTCGAACCCCATTCGTACTTTACCTCTTTCCAAGTCAACTTTGTCAACGGCGAAGCTATTTTCGGGGAATCCTGGATGAACCTCCGATAGTAGCCTGCCAATCCTAAGAAACTTCGGATTTCAGTTGGAGTCTTGGGAATTTCCCAATCTATTACCGTCATTATCTTTGCTGGGTCCACCATTATGCCGTTTGGGTTAAAGACGTGACTAGGAATTGGAATTCCCTAAGCTAGAACGCGTATTTGGAGAACTTAGCATACATTTTCTCTTTATTCAAAGCTTCCACCTCCTTCAAGTGACACGCGTGATCACCCTCATTCTTGGAGTAGATAAGGATATCATCGATGAACACAACTACCGATCGATCCAGCATCGGTCGACATACCCTATTCATCAAATCCGAAGGACATTACGCGGAACTTGAAATGTCCATAACGCGTGCGAAACACGGTTTTCGATATGTCTTCCTTCCTCACCTTCAACTGATGGTACCCGGATCGAAGGTCGATTTTCGAGAACCAACTTGCGCCTTGTAATTGATCGAACAGGTTGTTGATCCTTGTTAAAGGGTAGTTTTTCTTCACCGTACGTTTGTTCAACTCGCGATAATCAATACAACACCGGAGCACCCTAAGGCGAGATGATCGGTTGGATAAATCCTTTCTCAAGTAATTCGTCTAGTTGTGCCATTAGTTTATTCATTTCTACTGGTGCTAGTCGATATGGAGCCTTAGCCACGGGTTGGGCGTCTGGTACTAAGTTGATTCGGAACTCAATCTCTCTGTCGGGTGGTATCCCAGGCAAATCCTCTGGAAACACTTCAGGGTACTCGCGTACCACGGGTACATCGTCTAGGTCCTTCACTTCCTTACCCTTACCAATCACGTACACCAGATAAGCCTCGCATCCACGCCTCAGGTAATCTGTTGTCTTGAGTCGGATTATCTTTCGTCTACATATGATTTGTGCTTTGTTGGCAGTTAACCAATCCATACCCAACACGAAATCAAACCCTCCCAAAACCATAACAACCTATGACCTTCTATTTTTATCGTGGAGTTATCAACTACATTGGTCACTCTCGCAGTTCTACCCTCAGCGGTTTCTACACTAAAGGCTCGTTCTATTTTACTAACCGTGTACTTTACTCTTTTACAGAAAGCGGTTGATATAAAACTTTTACTGGCACCCGAATCAAATAATACAGAAACAAAAGTATTGTCAAGGATGAACGCATCTGACGCCACATCGGGGTCTGCCCTGGCTTGGTCCTGCGTCAGTGCGTACGCTCGGGTCCTTGCCCGGGGCGTTTCATCCTTATTTTCGGTGCTCTTCCCTTTCCCGATTTCCCCCATTCTTGGCTTTATGCAGTCCCTACTCAGATGCCCGATCCCCCCACAGTTATAGCACTTGTAGAGTTGGGGGCATTCACGTGAGTAGTGTCCAGTTTTGCCACACTTGAAGCATAGATTGGATCCCAGTCTGCACTCACCCATATGTTCCTTCCCACATTGCTATCTCCTCCACCCGAGCCCTCTTATTACGAGCCCCAAACATATTTCCACATGTTCGTTTGTTTTGGAAGCTCCGTTTATTCTTGGGTTCCTCAATGGCAACATCATTTAGTGCCAGGTCATCATACACTAGACCACTGAGTTCCACCACCGAATCATAGGTTTGCTTTGATGAAAGTGCGGACCTTATCCGGTAATCCTTGGATGTAGCAAGCAATTTTTCTCTCCTCAGTCATGATCAGATGCGGCACCAGACGTGCCAGTTCATGGAATCTGGTAGTGTATTGTCGATGTGTTTTACTTTCGGATTTAAATCCCAGAAACTCTCCTTCCACCTTCTCGATTTCATTCCTTGGGTAGAAGATCTTGATTACCAATGTTTTCAAATCGTTCCACGGCATTGCGTCAACCGTCTCGTCCCCCTTAGCTTGACGTACACCTTCCCACCAATGGGATGCTTCCTCCCTCAAGGAGTTAGCAGCAAATTTCACAACTTGATTTGCTCGACGCTCGCTCAGACGGATGGCGGCATCCATACGTATCACCCAGTCAAAAGTAGCTACCGCGTCTTTCTTTCCGGTCAGAACCGGCGGGTCACATGCCTTGAAGGACTTATAGTCGCAACCGCGAGCAGACGGTGTGTTAACTGCCTCAATGATCGGGGCATAAGCTTCCGTGTTGGACCCGCCCGCCTCATTAGCCTTCTTCAATGTTTCTGCCAGCAGGTCTGGCAAGGTAGCCTTCATCAGGTCAGTAAACTCGAGTGCTAGGGCACCTTCACTTTCGGCTCGAAAGTGAAGTGTTGTTCTTCCACGGGAGTCTGTTCAGGTCCATGCACGCTGACTTCAGGTTCCGTGTGGACACTTCCCTCTTCACTGTACTCCTGACGAGCAGGAGTCCTATTATGACCACCAGTATGACCGCCGGTACGGCCCCCACCACGCCTTCCACTCTGTCGTCCTGCCATTTCATTATATAAGACAAGGAATCTAATTTCATCATGGTATTTATCAAATAGAATTCAACAAGTACTGTAAGATGTTAATATACACTGGCCATCTGTAATTAACCATTACACTACCTTTTGATTTCCATTTGACCACCTTTATGATTTCATTAGAACACAAGTCCTAACCTAACACTTCTAAGGCATACTATATATGTATATATATATACTACCTTCATACCTGATGTTGTGGCTCGAGTTACCCGTACTAGCATCCGCTTTCGGTCCCATTCACAGTTTAAGTTCAGACATTAGGGGTATCCGAATCTCTCAAACTATTGCTCTGATACCAGCTTGTAAGGCCCCAAACCCGGGAGGCCTCACGCGTTGGATTTACTCATTCACAAACAGTTCTTAAACTTGAATATCAAATAACGCAGCGGAAAATTTCATTTCAAACATAACATAACATTGTTCAACATGCGGAAGCGTAACATTGTCTTAAACATAAAACATAACATAAATAAAACATAACGGGATGCCAGTCTTCATATCATCCGGGTAACTCATCATGCCGCCCATCATCACCGTCCATCATCATAACCAGCCCTTAACCTGAATGTGCATACTAAAGGTCAGCTACGCTGGTGAGTTCTATCATTTCATAAAAACTTAACATTAACATTTTCCAAAGACATAACATTCATTCATTTAATAAAAGCCTATGTAAAATCATGCATTAACTTAACGTCATCAAAACCTCGTAATCATATCATCATAACATAAGTCAACATGAACCGAATATGCGCCTACTCATAACTGTCAATTCCATACATCGCATACTGGCCGAGAAACCCCGAGGCACGCCACCACTAGGCCGTTCAACATCATACATTACCTACAGGCGGAGAAACCTAGGGCCCGGTACCCCAAAGAGGTTCAACACCAGAACCTTAGGAACGGTACCACAAGGACACACGCACCTTCACCTTAAGCACGACGTCCCAAAGGATAGCACGTACCTTCACCTTAAGCATTGTTACCTCGCAGGGAATAGTACCTTCAATAGGGATCCGTGTAATCCCATGGTGACCGTCGTCACCCATTTATCCACCCAGTTGTACAATAGTTGGCTAACCACAAAGGCCCCTAAAAGGTAAGGCCCATATAATACATGCATACCTTAGTTCCAGAAAGAACTCGTGGCAGATTCGTTCAGTTCGGGACTTTTATAAAAACCGTTACCGCCTTTACATCATTTCAGTTAAAACATTCGTATGTTTTATTATATAATATTTCCTTCGTAAACCGTTTGTAAACCATTCGTAAACTTCTTTGGCAAAACATTTCATAAACATCATTTTGTAAAACATCATCTTGTTTAAACATCATTTCGTAAAAAATCAATTCGTTAAACATCATTTCGTAAGTATGCACACCAGCCCAAAACATTAATAAAACATTTAAAAGAGGGCTCTAGAACTGTCCTGATAAGCTAATCTGGGTTGTCTTAAACAAAGGTCCAACAACATCACTTTCGATCTGAATTGATTAGTTAAATACACATCAGACCTAATCCCGACTCTAGCGGTTTACTCGTTCTGTTTTTGGCGAACATACTGACTTCACTAACCAGCTATATATACCCATAGACCTGATGCTTGCGCACTTAGCAAGTGTGCAGGGCCTCGCTCTTGCGTACTTGATAAGTACGCAGGCTTTGCTTCTTGCGTACTTGATAAGTACGCACGCTTTGCTTCTTGCGTACTTGATAAGTACGCAGGACTTGCTTGCGGGCAGCCTTCTTCCCCACAAAAACCCTAACTTTTTGCATGCAGATCCGACCTCATCAAGATCCAAACTTTTTACGCTCAAAACGTTTGCTTTTAATTCTAGATGCTAGATCTATGTTTACATTCATGTTTTTTACGTTCAAAAAAACCCTAACTTTTTGCATACTGGCGGAGAAACGCCCGTCACGCCTCGTTTATTAATTCCGTTCGTCTCGCGTTTAACCCGTTATTTTAATCGTCGTTTTATTTTTGGGATGTTACAATAAAGAAGTACAAGTTTCAAAAGAAGTTTGATTAAAAAGGTTTTACAATCTTACACTTTAAAATCAAGAACACTCACAAATATAAAGACGGATTTAGACAATAATAAAAGCCCACCGAAATGGTGGTTTTAAGGACGAATAGTTAAAGACATAAACTAATCACTTGGATTAATACGTTAAACATTAACATGCACCAAACTTCATCTTCACCCTAGCAATACAAAGAGTTTAGCCATGAATGGCCATACTAACTAGCATAACGCTGAGTTTCGTAGGCTCTCCTATTGCGGAACAAGGAGGAAGAGCCCCTCCACTCACTACTCTCTACTCTAACTACGAAATAAGCTCTCAAATGAGATATGGATGGCTGTTGTAAGGTAGAGATGGGTGTGTGGAATGAAGAACTCAACCCCTCTATTTATAGGCCTCAAAATGAATAATGCACGGGCGTGCAAACACCTCGGGAATGAAACAGGGTACAAGTGATAGTGTACTAGAGCGTTGGGGAGCAAGTTGGCAATTGCACGATCGTGCAATGGGATGCACGGCCGTGCATTGCCTCCTTGCTTCCCAGTTTTGTCTTTTAGCTACTGGTTTGACTTCTGTTGACCTGGTTTGACTTCTTGGGGGTCAATGCTCGGGTTTGGTCCTCTAAAAGCTTGATTTCTTCATGTTTTAAGCTGGTTTTTGCTTTGTTTATCTTGGAGCACCGAATAACCTGCAATTGTGAAATATTAATGCATTAAGTATCATTTACAAGGCTTTTGTTTGATTAGTACCATAATATGGGGATTATTGTGCATGCAAAACATGTGTAATTTAGGGCACATCATAATACCCCACACTTAAACTTTTTTTGTCCTCAAGCAAACTCATGCATGATCATACCCATAACTAAAAACTTTACAAGGGAAATGGAACTCCAAACAAGTTGAAGCTCCGGGATAACTCTTGAGTTGCTTATTCTATTTTTTTTATTTTTCTATGATGGAATCAATGACAAACCTACTAGAACTTCAATTATGCATAAAATTTCACTCCTCATAATGTTCACTCAACTCTAGGGTTATATATGTATGGATAATGTAAGTTAAGTGGAACACTAGAGTTCGAATCGAATTATGCAATGGTCATAAGCTTGTATGCAAATCAAGTCTCCACTAATTAACTAAGTAGTATGCATGAATCAAGATGACTTTAAAAGGGTTGTAATGTGTCTAAAATAAAAATAAAGGGTGAAAATGAAAATCTTTTTGGATTTTTAGGGGTTTAAAGGGTTTGAAGGGCTTCAGCTATCGTGAAACACATAGCTACGGGTTTATGGCTTAAAATGGAAAATATTAGCCAGTCCCTCTACAGTACTTAGATCATGAGGGTATAACTAATCTGAGAGCTCGTTTATGGTTAAATTG
The DNA here is from genome assembly GCA_023525975.1 of Smallanthus sonchifolius. Taxonomy (NCBI): domain Eukaryota; kingdom Viridiplantae; phylum Streptophyta; class Magnoliopsida; order Asterales; family Asteraceae; genus Smallanthus; species Smallanthus sonchifolius. The sequence continues at coordinate 22,435,718 of CM042033.1, forward strand.
CCAAGACCAAGGTCTCTTATCATTCCCAACTCTTTCCTCACTGCGTAGTACACATTACTGCCTTTTCGTACGGATCTTTCGGCATGTAGCCTAACAACTCCTACTTTGATCAGATGCGTATACTCATGCTGGGAATGAGTTTGATTCTTACTACACTTTCCATCATGGCTCCGGTTGCCACACTTCACACATTTGTCGTATCTTTTCGCTCTTCTTTTGGCGTCACTTTTTGACAAGTAGTAGAGTGGTAGCAGATGTTCTTGCTTGCGCCACCGTTTTCTTACATCACTAGTTTCTTTGAAAATCTTTTCTCGAAGTTCGGCGGTAATTCAGGTTTTCTGAAATGAATACAACAAAGCAAATTGAAATCAAAAGAATTCATATCCAGCTCTTTAAGGTCTAACCGGTAAAAGACCCACTTCTCTTTTTCTTTTTTTTTTCTTTTTTTTATATCAAGACAAAATCTTCAATAATTATTTTTCCTTAATTTTCTTGAAGTAATATTTCCATAATTTCCTTGCAGATAGTTCGGCTGTTTCTTCCTAATACATCCATCTTCTTGTATATTCCAATTCCTTCTGAGTTAAACAGATTCTTTCCAAAGTTGTCTCAATGGTAATAACTTGAAATAACGAAATAGGAAAATCTAGTTTACTTCCATCTTGAAGACAGTTAGCCAATAACCGGTGTTTACGAAAAGCTGGTATGGTGATGAATTTGGGTGGTAGAAACGAAAATGCTAAGGCTCAAAGGGTTAACTAGGTGGATAATGTTTTTGGGATTTTGGGTTTAAGGATAATATATAGGGGTGATAAAGTCCTAGGTGCCTCAATCATATTCATGCTATTACTAGTTGTAGAAATAAAGACTGATGGCTACAAAATTCTCTAAGTACAAATGCTTCTTACCTCAGAGATTGCTGCTGACCAACAAACTGCTGCGGATAAGCTTATCTGTAGCGGACACTTGTTCTTCTGCTGAAGAACAAATCTGCTGTGGATAGGCCTTATATGCTGAAGACCAAAGTTGCAGCTGATAGTCATTTGCTGCTGAAGACCAAAGGTGCAGCTGATAGGCATATGCTGCTGATCTCCAAAGTAGTAGCTGATAGCCATCTCCACTGAAGATCAAATGTTGCAGTTGACTGTTCTTGATAAAGCAACCATTACCACTGACAACTTTCTGCTGCTACACTAACACACTCCATGCAGAAAGAATGTCATTGGTACAAGACAATAAAAGACAACAACGCTCTTCTCCAAGCATGCAAACAATGATGCCTTAAAAGACGTTTGAATAAAGTTAACAAGCATAGTTTTTATTATTGTATGTACATGTAGAATAGCTTCAATACAAGATCAACGGTCTGTGTTAGATTTGATCCTTAGAATCATGGGTCTGTCTAGATTCTAAGTTACTATATAAGCAGTACTTAGAGTCATTGTACAATAGTGCTTTTCTTAGAGTTTTCTCTGTAATCTTGTAACCATTGAAGCTTAATACAAATTGCATTTATCAGTAATTCTTGTGTTTACTTGTTTACTTTGATTAGGTTGTGATTGCTTCCACCAATCTCAACTGGAATAGAACCATCTTTTATTTACCGATTCTACAAGTGGTATCAGAGCTTTGGCTCACAGATTAAACAAACTCACACTTGTTTAATCATTCTTCTGTTATATTCTAAAATATCTCTTTGTTAAAGTCTCTCACTATCACAAATCAAAATGGCTCAAAACAATGGATTTGAAGATATTGGAAGCCTCAACAGACCACCAAGACTGGTGTCTGGGGAAGACTACGATATGTGGAAGAACATAATGGAAATCTTCTTCTGCTATCAGGAATATGGGATGTGAAAATCCATTAAAGATGGACCATACATACCCATGGTGTCCTCTGCTGATTCCGGAGGTGCACTGGTTAGTACTCTGATGAAGACATCAAGAAAATGGAGGTAGACTTCAAAGCCTTGGGATCCATCTTGATGTGCTTACCAAATGAAGTTTTTCATAACTTTAGAGGTTACAAAACTGCAAAGGAGCTATGGGAGGCTCTTGAGAAGATGTTTGCTGGGTCAGAGGAGGTCAAAGAAAACATAAGAGACATCTTGAAGCAGCAGTATGAAAACTTCGTCTGGAAGGAAGGTGAGTCTCTAACTGTTTTATACAACAGATTTACCCATCTTGTAGGTGAGCTGCAGTGCTCAAAGGTGAAGCTGGAGAATGAATATATTCTCAAGAAGTTCATCAGGTCTCTACCAAGCTGCTGGACACTTTACACAATGTCCATCAGAAGAACTGAGAATCTTAATACTCTCCAGATGACTGAGCTCTTTGGAATGCTAAAAACCTATGAGATAGAGATGATTCAGGCAAAAGAAAGAAGCTCAAGCTACCAAACGGCCTCAACATCCACCACCACCTCCTCTGCTCTCCATTCTGACCACTCAGGTCCTAGTTCAAGCAACTATTATCCTCCCATCATCACTCATCCTCAAACTTCAACCTCTCAAACAAACACATCTCCATTTCTCCTAGAAGCCCCACCTCAAACCTCAACCTCTGCTGCTTTTGTCTCTAAAAACTCAAGCAACATGTCCTTTATCAAGGAGGATCTGGAATGCTTCCATCCAGATGACTTAGAAGAAATGGACATACAGCACTCGTATGCCATGCTATCTATAAGAGCAAAAAGGTTCTACTCTAAAACTGGAAGACCCATTCCAAGTAACAACTCCAACACCAGAGTTGGCTTGGATAAAAGCAAACTAAGATGTTACAACTGTAACCATCTGGGTCATTTTGCTAGAGAATGCAAGGCACCTAGGGCAAACCCAGCAACTCCTCAACCAAGACAAGCTCACCAAGCCCAACCAAGACAACAACAGCAACAAGCTACTCCTCCAGCTCAAACTGCAGCTTGTGCAGCTGTTGGAACATCTGACTTTGACTGGAGCTTCCAGTATGAATATATGTCTGCTAACAACCAAGCTCTTATGGCAGACACAACTGAGATACCGCCTCAGGTATATGAACATCTTTGTTCCCAAGCTTGTATTGATAAGGTGTTAGGCTACATAAAGCATAATCAAAACCTTATAGATCAAAATGAAGAGTTTCATCAAATGAAATCTGAATTCACAAAAGTAGAAAACAGTTATAAAGAAAAAATTAACTGCCTAAAGAAAGAGATTTCATCACTAAAACATGAACAAACCAATCTTGAAACTCAGATTGATGATCTACTGTCCAGATTAAAAGCTACCAGAGCAGAATTGGCAGAACAGAAAGTTCATGTTGACAAATATGAATTTGCTTCCAAAAAGCTGCAAAGACTTTTGGATGCTCAAATTCATGAAACGGTAAAAACTGGTCTGGGGTATCATGCTGAACAATATCAAGCTGTTGCACCTCCTGCTGACTACGTTTCCATCCATGAACCAAGCTTCAATCTCTCAAATCTTGAAAAGGCCAACCGAGATCTTTATCCTTCAAGAAATGAACCACTGGTGCAAGAATACACTACCTCGTTAGAATCTGATTCAACCTACTCAGAGTCCACTAAAACTGAGGAGGTCTCATCACAAGTACAAGTACTAGAACCTCCTGTTCTTGAAGTTATTCAAACAAGTACTCATATCCCTTTACCAGCTGCTCCGGTTCCTATGCCTTTCAACCAAATAAAATTAGCTATCCTCCAGAAGGAAGAAAGCTAAATGTTGAAAAGGGGCAGTCTTCAACCTCAAAGCCTCAAAGGAAGGTGTTTGACATATGTCATGCGCCTGGAGAGAGAGTTCCATATGTTCAAAAGACATTGGAAGAAGCCACCTTTGAGCACAACAAAGCTCAACCATGGAACTTTAAAGACCTATTCAAAAGAAAGGACTATGTTTACCTTTCAAGGGACAAACTGGCCAAATCATGCTTTGTCTGTGGCAAATACAACCACACATGCCAGCACCTGCTTCTACTACCTTCAGCAGCAAAGAAACCTCAAACAACATGCTTTTGAGACGACACACAAGAACAGAAAGGTAAGGAGTTCTGAAGCCAAGGAAATTCATTTCAGAAACTCTCTTTCCCCACCAAGGAAGCAGCTGCCAAAGCCTCAACAATCTTGCATCATCTGTGGTGAATCAGACCACTTTGCTGCAAATTGTGATTTTAATCCTTTCAACCAGATCCTTCATCAAGCCCCTCCTAAACGAAAGCCCATCAACATGAGAACTTCTACAGAGAAGTCCTCCGTCAACAAGGCAAAGAAGGATAAACACACATTGGTTGTTGAACCATCAGCAGCCAGCAAAAATGTTGGTAATCAAGCCAAGCCCAAGAAACAAAAGGACAAGCCTTCAGCAGCAACCAAGTCTGCTGCTGCTCAAGCAAAATCATCAGCAGCAACAAAATCTACTGCTGATAAGCCAAAGTCCTCAGCAGCAACAAAATTGGCTGCTGATAAGCCAAAGTCATCAGCAGCAAGATCTGCTGCTGATAAAGCAAATTCATTCGCAGCCAAAGGAACATCAGATGCTGACAGAGCAATGAGAACTGGAAAACCATCTCCTCAGCAATGGAAAGCCAAGATCCCAGCTTCTATCCCTTCAAGAATCATCATTGGCTCTGTTGAATGCACACATGCTGAATCTGATATTCCAAGAACCTTCTTTTTCAAGGATGGAAGCTCTTGGATTCCTACCACTAACTAGATCTCTCTCATGTGCAGGGGCAGCCAGGTCACAAGAATAACACCTGGGTGGTTGACAGTGGTTGTTCCAGGCACATGACAGGCAACAGATCCATCCTCTCCAACTTTAGACACTTCAATGGAGGATATGTTGCCTTTGGGAGTGACTCAAAAGGAGGATCTATCACTGGACAGGGGACTGTGTCAAATGAAAGAATGAGTATTGATAAGGTAAATTATGTCAGGGAATTGGACTTCAATCTCATGAATGTTTCCCAGGTATGTGATCAAAAGCATTGGATGCTCTTCACAGACAAAGAGTGCTTTGTGCTATCTCCTGGCTTATCCAAACCTCCTTTAGAGATGATTTTATTAACTGCTCAGAGAAAAGAAAATCTTTATGTGCTTGACATGAATGAGGTCACTCCATCTGAAAGTGTATCCTGTTTTCGGTCAAAAGCCTCAGTTGATGAATCAGCTCTCTTTCACAGGAGACTAAGCCACGTTAACATCAAAACTATCAACAAATTAGTGAAGGCCAATCTTGTCAGAGGGCTTCCTGATAAAGAATTCCAGCTAGAAGATCACTGTATTGCTTGTCTGAATGGAAAGCAACACAAGAGTTCTCACAAGCCCAAGACTTTGAATACAAATGATACTCCACAATAGCTGCTGCATATGGATCTCTTTGGTCCTACAAATATTATGTCAATGGGTAAGAAGTCATACTATTTGGTGATAACTGATGACTACACCAGATTCTCATGTGTATACTTCTTAAGAACTAAAGATGAAACTGCTGAAATTCTCAAATCCTATACTCTTAGGGTAGAGAATCAAAAATAAGGTGTGATCAGGGCACAGAGTTCAAGAACCACACTTTGAACTGTTTCTGTGAGAGCAAGGGAATCGAAAGGCAATACAGTGCTCCAAGAACTCCTTAACAAAATGGAGTTGCTGAAAGAAGAAACAGAACTCTAATTTAGTCAGCAAGATCTATGTTGGCTGACTCAAAACTGCCTCTCACATTTTGGGCAGAAGTAGTAAGCACAGCCTGCTATGTGCAAAATATAGTTCTCATATTCAAGCCTCTTAACAAGACACCTTATGAACTATGGTTCCAAAGACTTCCATACATTGGATTTCTAAAACCTTTTGGATGTCCATGCACAATTCTAATCACACATGGGGTTCTTCCTAAGTTTGGTGCCAAATCTGATGAAGGATATTTTGTGGGCTATTCCTCTCAATCCAAGTCCTACAGAGTTTTCAACTCAAGAATAAGAATTGTGGAAGAGTCAGCCAATGTTGAATGTAGAAAACACATTGTCTGTGAACAGGGAAAATGCCCAAACTGGCTTTTTGACATAGACTCCTTCACCTAAATATTTGAGCCTCTCACCTTCTCAAATATGGAGTCTTCCTCCTCTCAAACACCTGCTTCCACCACCTCTGACTACAGACTAGACTTTCCAAAATCTTCTATCAGTCTGAGAAGACCATCCATTGATCCTCCATCTGTTATGGAAGCCATTGAAGCAAGTGCAGCCAGAACCACATTCTCAAATGTCACCAGCAGCAGCCTGTCTGAAAATGAAAATTTTAATGCAGACTCTTCGGTAAATGTTGTAGATGCTGCAAACACTATTGCTGATAACAATGATGGAGTTATTGATCTTGAAGAATCTTCAACCTTGAATGAAGAAATCTCTAATCAAAATCAATGCAATCTTGAACAAGGGATACAACTGGAGGTGGTACCAGCTCAAAGGATCAACAAGGAACATCCTCTGGATAATATAATTGACCAAGTTCACCAAGGAGTTCTAACCAGAAGCAAATCTCATGAGGCCAATATATGTTATTTTCATGTTTTCTATCTCAGGTGGAACCCAAGAAGATAGATGAAGCTCTGCAACACAGCAGCTGGATTGAGGCAATGTAGGAAGAGTTGCTGCAATTCAAAAGACAGGAGGTCTGAAAGCTTGATGATCTTCCACCTGGTCAATCTGCCATTGGTACAAGATGGGTATTCAGGAACAAGCAAGATGAGAGAGGCATTGTAGTCAAGAACAAAGCCAGACTTGTAGCTCAAGGCTACACTCAGGAAGAGGGAATTGACTATGATGAAGTCTTTGCTCCTATTGCCAGACTAGAGGCCATCAGAATCTTCCTGGCATATGCTGCATCCAAGAATTTCATGGTCTATCAAATGGATGTAAAGAGTGCCTTTCTCTATGGAAAGATTGGTGAAGAAGTATATGTCAAACAGCCTCCAAGATTTGTAGATCCTGCACATCCTAACCAAGTGTTCAAACTAGACAAAGCTCTATATGGCTTACATCAAGCTCCAAGAACCTGGTATGAAACTTTGTCTGGATATCTACTAAGCAACAACTTCAGAAGAGGTGCCATTAACCAGACCTTGTTTATCAAAGATGAAGGGGAGAAATCTTACTGGTTCAAATCTACGTAGATGATATCATCTTTGGATCAACAAGGAAGAAGCTGTGTAATGATAGGGTCTCTCATGTATCTCACTGCCTCAAGGCCAGGTATCATGTTTGCAGTATGTCTCTGTGCAAGATTTCAAGCAGCTCCAAAGATTTCACATCTTCAAGCCGTCAAGAGAATTTTTAGATACCTAAAGGGAGCCCCAAGACTTGGGCTATGGTACTCTAAAAATGATAAGTTTAATCTATATGCATATACTGACAGTGATTTTGGGGGATGTAACTTGGACAAAAAGTCCACTTCAGGGGGATGTTAGTTTCTGGGAGTAAGACTAATTTCATGGCAGTGCAAGAAGCAAACATGTGTCTCAACCTCTACAGCAGAAGCAGAATACATTGCAGCTTCAAGTTTTTGTGCACAAGTCATCTGGATACAAAATCAAATGCGGGATTTTGGGATGAATTTCATGGAAACTCCCATTCATATTGACAACTTCAGTGCAATATCACTCACAAACAATCCGGTGCAGCACTCCAAGACAAAGCACATTGACATTAGTTATCATTTCATAAGAGATCAAGCTGAGAAAAAGAGAATTATTTTAACCAAAGTTCATACCAATGAGCAATATGCTGATTTGTTTACAAAATTGTTTGATGAAGCTAGATTTAGATATTTAGTTGAATCTGTTGGTATGATGAACTTCGATTAAAATATGTCTCTAAAATTTGTCTTTGTAAATATGTTTGTCTTTTGTTATAAATAAAAGTTGCAAGTCAGCAGCATCCATTTTTGTTGCTGACAGGTTTAATAATCAGCAGCAAAGATTTTGCCACTAACTGCTTTAAGTTATCAGCAGGAACAAGTTTCCTACGGATAGCTTTAAGGCAGTCAGTAGCAACACCCTTGCTGCGGATCATTGCATCCATCAGTAGCAATAGAGTTTGCTGCTGACAGACTTAACTATCCGCTGCAACCAAGCCTGCAGCAGATAGGCTTAATCATCCGCAGTAACCAAGTTTGCTGCTGATGGGTAAAAATAAGTCTAAATTAGCTTTTACCCGCTGTAAAAATTCCTTTCAGTCTTTACCATGACTTCAATAATGCATTACAGCTTTAACAGTAAAAAGTGAATATGGTTATACTGTACAAGTCATTCTGCTTTTCCCTCCTCTGCCATTATAAGAACAAATCAAATTTCTTCACCACCCCTACACATTCAATTTCACCCTAACTCCCATCAATTTCTCTCAAGCCCCCATAACATTCAAAGCCTTCCATTCCAAATCACTCTTCAAAACCTTCCTCTTTCCCTCCAAAATCCAACAAAAATGGCAGACATCAACAATCCTGATGATAAGTTCTCCCCCTATGACAACCTTATGGCATACTTAACAAAAGGGAAGAAATCCGACGGTTTCGATGACATGATCGACTTTCTCTGTCGATCAAAAATACACCATGCACTCACCGTCAACCCTACCATATATATTCCTCATATAGAGGATTTTTTTAATACCGTCGTCTACTCTACCGAACAGGGGATTCCCCAAATAAAAGCCAAGGTAGACGGCAGGGACATCATCATCTCTGAAGATACTCTCCGAAAACATCTTCAGCTTCAAGATGAAGGGGCAGCCATCTCATACTCAAAGGAAGAATACATGAGGACCTTTGTATCCACAGGGTACACTGGAAATCAAAATGAGTACACAATTGAGAAGGCGTTGATGGGCCCTCCATGGAAGTATCTCTGCCACACTCTTCTACAATGCATATCTCAGAAGATAAGTGGATGGCATCAAGTGAGCTCTGCACTTACCTCTGCTATTCATGGTTTGATTACTGACCAGGGATTCAACTTTGCACACCTCATCTTTGAAGGTTTGAGATATAACCTTCAAGAGGGTGCAAAGTAACAACTTTTTATGTACCCCAGATTCTTGCAAGAGGTTTTCAACCAGGAACTAAAAGATCTCACAAAACCTGCAAGAATCTACATCATGTTGGGTCATAAAAGTAATATTTTTCAAAGTATGAGAAGTATTTCCAAAAAGTTCTCAGGGGTCAATGTTCCATTGTTATCTACAATGCTGAACATACAAAGTACCCAGGGTGACAGTTTAGCAATCCCAGCTAATACTGATCCCACACCCTCCACCTCACATCTTGAACAACCATCTGTTTCCACAATTCAAACCCCTGTGCAAACTACTAAGGATGCACAGGTACAAAAATCACTTACACCTGTTTTGGATGTTATCGTTCAACTGGAACAAAGGGCCCCAGTTGTAACGACATACACTAGAAAAAGGAGCAAGAAGACTCCTTCTCTTCTTGTCTCACAGGCCCAATCCTAACCTAAAAGCCCTCATACAGAATCCCAACATTCTGAAGAGATATCAAAAGGGATAGCCATACCGTTAGAGAGACTTCCTTGGAAGTTTCTCTATTAGGATCAGGATCACATCTCGGATCCATAGAACAACTTTCTGACCCATTCCATTTTTCTTCTCTGAACTTAAGTGCAGAGGCACCTTGTCAAGATGATATACCTTCTCCAACAACTACTATCTCGGAGGTATTGATTGACCTGGCTGCTGATGCACCCAACCCAAGTTCATAACCCAAGAAGGTTCACTATGGTGGTTCTGATAGAGTGAATGTGGAAAGGGCTGTCACTACTTCTGGTACATCAACTGCCCAAGAGGACAGTGGCAACATAGCTAAGACCCTAACCACGGCAACTCACAGTGAAGATGTTTCCTTTGAAACACTCTTCACTAAGAGGAATCCCAGGCGCCAAGAAAACCAGGGTGATGGGGATGCAGAGGCTAGGCCTAAGGCCCCATCTAGCTCCAAGGATTCCACAACTGTGGATGAGGACAGACTGAAACTTTATAATTTGGAATTGACGTCCAAGGTGGCTATGCTAGAGGCTGTGGATGATCCCATCAATGCCCATCTGTGACTACTCCCTCCCTTATATCAGTGGGCACTCAAACAGATAACACTTTATGAACCGATGCAACCAAAAAGGGGGAGGTAATTACCAAGGAAGATGATGCAGACAGCCTTGAAGAATGGATACAAGAGCAGACTGTGTTTCAAAGTTCGCTATACAAACCTGATTTTGTTCAAATCCATGACTTGCCAGACTCAGTTGATGAAGAGGAAGATATCACTGAGGATTGGAAGCTAGTTGTCCGAGCTGTTGATGAGGTGTTGCAAGATGAAACTCCCTATGAAGACTCACCTCCATCTTTCAGCAAACTTCCTGAAGCTGCAGCCATAATAAGTCAAACATCTTCCCCCCAATTCACACTATCTTCAAATTCTAGCTTGGGGTATAATGGCATAGCTGAGAGATTCTGGATTGGATGGGAGTTTAGTGGAGTAGAAGAGCTAAACTGGAACACTCTTCATGTCCTCCAGGTTCTTAATCTGTATCTGACAAGATGTGTCGACACTTCATCAGATCTCTCAGCAGAACTTGCAATCAGCAGGTTCTATGACTTAATGGAGGATAATTTTCCCCGGTTTGAAAGACTACTAAAAGAAGCAAATAGGGTGGCTTATCCAGAATCTTCATCAACAGCAGAACAAAGATCAACAGCTGATAGGCATATGCTGCTGATCTCCAAAGTTGCAGCTGATAGCCATCTCCACTGAAGATCAAACGTTGCAGCTGACTGTTCTTGATAAAGCAACCATTACCACTGACAACTTTCTGCTGCTACACTGACACACTCAACGTAGAAAGAATGTCATTGGTACAAGACAATAAAAGACAACAACGCTCTTCTCCAAGCATGCAAGCAATGATGCCTTAGAAGACGTTTGAATAAAGTTAACTAGCATAGTTATTATTATTGTCTATACATGTAGAATAGCTTCAATACAAGATCAACGGTCTGTGTGAGATCTGATCTTTAGAATCAAGGGTTTGTCTTGATTCTAAGTTACTATATAAGCAGTACTTAGAGTCATTGTACAATAGTGTTTTTCTTAGAGTTTTCTCTGTAATCTTGTACCGTTGAAGCTTAATACAAATTGCATTTGTCAGTACTTCTTGTGTTTAATTGTTTACTTTGATTAAGTTGTGATTGTTTTCGCCAATCTTGTCACACCCCCATAATTAAATACAGGTTGTGACGATTGGTTCATTACACGATAGCGGAAGCTGTAGTAGTGATTTCTAAGACTTGAATACATACACAAATACTAAGACTAAGTAATACAATGATCTAAGTTATTCTAGATCAACGACAGACTTGAGACCGGATAATCTATGTCCTTCCAGCTAGTAGGAGTTTATCCAATTATAGCTAGCCTATTCCAACCGCTCCATGGCTAAAGATTACCTGAGAAACATACTTGAAAGTGTCAACACAATGGTTGGTGAGTTCACAGAGTTTGTTAATTTAGTACAGTTAGTTTTCCCCGAAAAAACAAGACATGACTTAACCGTCATAAAATAAGTAGTTTCCCTTTGAAAACATATACATGACTTAACCATCATAAAATAAGTAGTTTTCCTTTGAAAACATGCACATGACTTTTCCGCCATAAAATAAGTAGTTTTCCTTTGAAAACATATACATGACTTAACCGTCATCAAATAAGTAGTTTTCACCCGAAAACGTATCTATGACTTAACCGTCATAAAATAAGTAGTTTTCACCCGAAAACGTATCCATGACTTAACCGTCATAAAATAAGTAATTTTCACCCGAAAACGTATCCATGACTTAACCGTCATAAAATAAGTAGTTTTCCTTTGAAAACATGCCCATGACTTTACTGTCATAAAATAAGTAGTTTACCTTTGAAAACATATACATGACGTAACCGCGAAAACGTATCCATGACTTAACCGTCATAAAATAAGTGGTTTTACCCGAAAACATTGCCCATGACATTACCGTCATAAATAAGTACAAATAATTCTAAACGCATATGATAAACGAAACAAGTGTTATTGATCTATTCGTAAGCTAGATAGGCTTAGAAATACCTATGTACATACATGAAACCGTAACCAAACCCCAACAATTTAATGCCCCTCCTCGCCTTTCTGCGAGTAAGATAATATGCGGTCATTCGGCCATTTGGATCCCTGGTTAGCGCGACTAACCATGACCGGGAGCGTCACCCCCAATAGTACTATCCATAGAATCCCGGGCTAAGTCCATAGCTAATGGTTACTAAGTTTTTATTCCGGGGACTTTAAGCGCTATATTGTTCACCATGTATGACATAGTGTTAGTGTCTTGTTTCCTTGTTATCATATAAAAATGTTTGCAATGCTTTCCCAATTGTATAAAACAACAATGTTTCGACATATATTAAACAATACTGTAATACTTAATGTAAGTATGTTTCTCCCCCGCAGTTTACAAAACTTTAAAAAGTGAAAGGGGGTCGTGAACTCACCTTGTGTCCGATGAAATCCTAGCAAATAACCTTATGCTAATAGTTCCTTTCTATCCATACCCTAATCACACAAGGGTACTAATGTGTTAAGACTACCCGTCTTAAATGCAAGTTGTTCACCCGACTTAACGAATCCTGTTAAGTACGCCTTTGTTTACAAAAACAGTGTTTTCATGTGACGACTCGTTGGTGATTATTATTCCAGTCTAGAAGCTTAAATATTTTCTGAGAAAATATTATGTTTCCATATTGGTGACACGTTACGTTTCCAAAAATAAATCTTATTTTTGTCTCACCACATATTCAATCAAAATCATGGTTCACGTCATGAAAGTATATTTCATCCATAATTCCACATATATATATACAACTATTTCTCAAATATAACTATATATATTTTCAATTATCGTTCAAGTATTCTAATGTATGTTTATATATTTTTATAATTCCATGTATGTGCAATCTCATGCCACTACGTCCATATGCAATTATATATTCCAAAACGACATTTATTAACTCTTCTATGTTTAATATACATTCAATTACATTTATTTTTACCGAACGTATGGATGTATGCACACTTGTATTTCTACATTTGTACACAATCACAAATGTGTCTTATGACGTTACATGTATATGTAACATATATTCTTTGACGAACTTGTCAACACGTTTCCAAGATCTATGTATCTGCACATACATACACTTCATGTATACACATTCAAATATATATTCATGTCTAGTATTAGGGTTTTTAACATGATCATTTACACGTTTGTTTCTAGAATTTATCAATCACAACATGTGTATACTTTACCATCTTTATTTCAAATAACATGAACTCTTTTATGAACCTACTTCATAAACATGCATATACACATAATATTTCGACCACATGTATACATATGTTACGGTTTTATATATGTCTATAAATATATATATATACTCAATAAGTTCCAAGTCAACAAACTACAACCCTACACATGCATATATATATATATATATATACATATATATATATATATCTCGATTTATATGTACACATACACACTTAGCAATTTCCAAGTTAATCAAGTACAATTATACACATACCTATATATATATATATATATATATATATCTCGATTTTATATATCTACATATACATATATATATGCACACTTTACTTGTTTCAAATCTTAATTCCTTGTAGTTAGCACTCGTTAATCTTTATAAAGAAAATCACCAAACTTATAAATACTTCCATTTTTAAGGTGACCAACATGCATGATTTGAGATTATAAACAAAAATCTGGAGATAAGTGTCGGTTTTCATACCAATAGTCTAGCTAGGGAAGAAACACAAGTAGAAGGTGTTGGTGGCTTGATTCTTCTAGTGAGAGCTCTCCTAAAATCCAAGAACTCTTTGAAACTCCAAGTCTCTAGCTAATTCTCTTAGGTGGAACTTGTTCTTGAATTTCAAAATGTGCATTTGTGTGTGCATATGCCGTAAAAAGAGAAAGAAAAGGAGAAGGATGGAGTATTGATTTCTACATAATGATTACTAGATGGTGGAGATGTGATGGACTTGATCTTTGAGTGTGTGTAGGTTGAATGCGTATGGTCCATATGACACCACTCATGAGTTATGATGGTGGAGTGGTAAGGTGGGTGACCCCACCCATTTTTGGCCAAAATTAGAGGTTAGGGGAGGGGGGTTAGGTGTTCCACTAGTCTTAGTTCCATTCTAATGTATATTGGTTTTCATTTGATCTTCGTGTTGAACAAGGACCGGTACATGGATTTCATTTGATCTTCGTGTTCCCATGTATATTCAGGGTCACGCTCCAAGTTCTAGCATATCTTAACCAATTCAATGCAGTTACGCCCTGTCCCGTGGACTTTTTAGCCAGTGGTTTCAATAGTTTCCTGAACAGGGTGTGGTTTGTCACCTATGTGAATCTCACCATACGGTATGATTAACGTTTCGTCTAATAAACACTTCTTGAGATTTGACACATGAAACGCATCGTGTATTTGCTTAGTTCCCCGTGACAACGTAAGCTTGTAGGTTACTGGGCCATCCTTAGCCCGTATATCAAACGGTCTAATGTATTTATGGTTATGTTTAGTGAGACCTTTAACAAGGCTCGGTCTCCAATTTGGAATTCTAATGGCTTTCGTCTGTTTCTAGCACAACTCTCTTTCCTCTGTCTTGAGTGGCTTTCAGACGATCTTTGATTTTGACGATCTTGTCAATGGTTTCCTGGCCAATATCAGGACCAACCAAATGTTTTTCGCCAACCTCCACCCAACATAGTGATGAGCGATACTTACAACCATACAAAGCCTCAACGAAACGGATTTAATGCTGGTATGGTAGTTGTTATTATATGAAAACTCGGCCAACGGCTGTGAGTGTCCCTATTTCATCTGAAATCGATTACACACGCATGGAGCACATATTTTAAAGTTTGGATGGTCCTTTTACCTCGACCGTTCATCTGGGGATGATATGCAGTGCTCATGTCAAGGCGTGTGCCCAAGGCTTCTTGTACAGACCGCCAGATTCTTGACATGAATCGACTGTCCCTATTAGAGAAAATGGAAACCGGCATACCATGCCTAGCCTCAATTTCCTTAATATTTAGCCTTGCACGCTTCTTACTTTTATCTGTCCCCTTGATTGGTAGGGAGTGAGCGGATTTCGCCAAACGACTGATGATTACCCATATAGTATCATAGCCGCTAGATGTTCTAGGTAGATTTGTAATGAAATCTATGGAATTCTCCTCCCGTTTCCATTGAGGAATCTCTGGTTTTCCTGTTAACTCAGGTGATTGCTAACATTTTGCTTTTACTGTCGGGTATCTCCCAACATAGATAGCAATTTCTTCTTTCATGTTTTGCCACATAATGGAGTTCCTCGGGATCCTTATAAGTTTTATTCGATTCTGGATGAACGGAGTACTTGGGCTTATGGACTTCATCCATAACCTCCCACATAGGCTACCGATACCTGGTACCCAAATTCTATTTGTATCATCCAACTTAGGCTTCAATTGTTTGATTCCATTTACTTGGTAGTCGGTATTCGAAAGCAAAGCGAATACTTCTCCGACTAACGGTATTAAACATGCAAGAATCCCCTTATTTGATTACCCTCAATATGGTAAGGTTATGTGATGCTCATTCCTGGTAATGAAAGGAATGGTGCCTGTGCCGTCTATTCGTCTACGCACTTTGTCACAAAAGCAGATCTCTATAGATCTTAGGAATGAATTACTCGACGAGGTGTCCAGGTTTTAGTTGAATATTGGGTAGTAATGACACAGTACGGTAATGAAACTTTATGTTTGTCCCTCTTATGCTTTTCGAAAGCATTTTCCCGGACTAAGACTTTTCTCTTATTTCATGTTTCATGTTTTCTATGATTTTCCCCTCCATATGCCTTCATGGAGCTAAGATTTGATGTTCCTTGGGAACTCTTACTTGCGAAGTTCGAGTCTAATCACCACTTTACCCGTTAATTGCACTATCTTCCCGCGGCAGACTAGCATTCGGGTTGTAACATCCTGATATGTAAGCTCATGACTTGGCTACCATACCCTCGAAGTATGTGTGCCATAAAAATTTCTATGTTTGTTTGGGATATTCATATTCCGTCTAGCTGAGGGAATGAATAGTGAGACTGTGAGAATGGTCTCATAGAATTAGTGTCTTCTCCAAAATGCGCTACGGGTTTGTCAACCCATTAAGTTGGTAGAAAGGGTTTATGAGTTTTACAATGGACAACTATAAGTCATTCAGTGTGTATGCACCTCCTTAGTGTTTGAATGGTACTTTGGTGACTTACCATTACATATTCCACTCATACAGGTTATAGCCTCAAAATCCTTAGCACAAGGATAAAGTTGAGGTAATGAGTGTTAAACATCGAAAATTTTGTACTCTTACTGAGCCTGCGTTAAGAGGTCATTCCTTAACAATAGATGCTCCTAGAGCTTCCTAGTTCTAGAAAAATGGGAGCGAAGGATGTGATCACGCCTCTCCTCTAGGCTGAAATCTGGGATCCATTCAACAAGATGATCTTTGGGGAAGTGCAGGTACAAAAGAGCATAAAATTATCCTTCACTAATCCTTGTGGGCAGTGGTCTGTTGTGAACAGTGATCTGTTGTGAACAGCTCGAGCTTACGCCCCTTATGCATATCATGAACTAATGAGATTAGCACGAAATTTCTGCATTTGGGACCCCTTTAAAAGTTTTGTACCTCGTCCTTCTGTTATTGCATCAATAGTCGTTAGTCCACACCTAGGTTTCTTTGGCATTCGCTTGAGTGTAAATCATGACTTATTTATCACCGAAAGAATAGTCAGACTTAAAGGTGTACTGAGTGTCAAAGGTTGTGAGAACAACCCTGTTTGTCCAATATCCCGAAATGTCATATTACCTACTTGTCTCATGTCGAGCTTCCAAAATATCCCATAGTTTCCATGTGTATGCGGGTCAGAATAATCTTCTGCCCCATTACTGAAGTTTGTGCAAAGCACCCTTGGCGTAACTTTCAAGTAGTTGTGAGACTGAACTGTATGATGGATCCTGAGATTACGCTATAATCTCCACAATAATTGTGCAATTATTGTAAGTGTTGGTTGTGGTAACGCTCAATTTGAAGCCTCCTTGACAATCAAAGAATGAATGTGTGAAATCCTTTGTCGTTCAGGATTCACTAAAGATTGTTTGAATTCAATTTGAATTTCTCTCGTCCCTCCCAAACTAGGAGAATGCTTTGTGAACACCTAATTGAGAAGTCTGATTTGTTAAGGTCCAATCCTTAATCAAGTGACTGAGAACATGGGTTGATCATTAGCTTGGACAACAAGACTCATTAAAGTTCCCATGCACTTCAAATTATGATTACGTGTGCACCCGTAATGATAATTTACTTTGCATAATCCTTGTAGTGTTTCTTTTATCCCAAGCTTCTTAGTAAAAAAAAAGGATTTGAAATGATCATTAGATCGTGTTTGCACTCCTGTGCAGGAGTGTGTATTGTTCTATCGGATTACTCTTAATTATGTGTACCAATACTCGTGAATCTGCCGAATATGGCCGTTGTCGGATGAGGCTAATGGTAGAGGGGCACCACTAGTGTGTCTCAAGAATAAAATGTGTATGGAAGCCAGGCACCATGTATAGGGCAGAGATCCTCAAATCAGTGTCGAGCAACTCATGCTCCAAGTCTGTCTGTACGTATGGATCCACATGATCCTGATGAATGTCTGGGTCTCCTGACCCTTGGAGTTCTCTCCCATTTAGTCCTGCTTATCCACCTCAGATTCCCTTCTATCTGGGTAATCATGTCTGCCATATCTCATGGTGAAAGTCTAGTCATTCGATCCAGCAACTCATGAATTAGAGTATTTATACCGTACATACGTTAGAAAGAAAGTTGCCTCCCTGGCTGGAGTAGTTGTAGATGTGGTGCAGGTATAGGTACAGGTTCTGGTACGGATTCAGCATGTTGTGATACCAAGATCGGTAACTGGCGATTACTACCGTCGTCGCCCAAGTTCAGCTCGTAACTCGATCTTCTGGGGTTATAGTGTGCTGAGTACCCGTCATCCTTGATTCGTAATCCGAACATTGACACTTTGTTGAGAAAAATCGTAGGTGTCTATTTGTACGTACTAAGCGTTCATTACATGAGCCATGTAATCGTATTAAATAATTGTGTAGCTAATGATGCCCTAGTGTAACTCCATACACTAATAGTCTACACAAGTTGTTCGTCAGCGGTTGGAATTGCTATACTCAAGTATTGGGTGTTCTTAGTGTGATGCAAGTCTTAGAAATCTTGGTCCCTAAATGAGTCTGGTTAGAGCCTAGGTATCACTAAGGAAACCTAATTCGCTAAAACCATTGCTCTGATACCAGTCTGTCACACCCCCATAATTAAATACAGGTTGTGACGATTGGTTCATTACATGATAGCGGAAGCTGTAATAGTGATTTCTAAGACTTGAATACATACACAAATACAAAGACTAAGTAATACAATGATCTAAGTTCTTCTAGATCAACGACAAACTTGAGACCGGATAATCTATGTCCTTCCAGCTAGTAGGAATTTATCCAATTATAGCAAGCCTATTCCAACCGTTGCATGGCTAAAGGTTACCTGAGAAACATACTTGAAAGTGTCAACACAATGGTTGGTGAGTTCACAGAGTTTTCCTCGAAAAACTAGACATGACTTAACCGTCATAAAATAAGTAGTTTTCCTTTGAAAACATATACATGACTTAACCGTCATAGAATAAGTAGTTTTCCTTTGAAAACATGCCCATGACTTTACCGTCATAAAATAAGTAGTTTTCACCCGAAAACGTATCTATGACTTAACCGTCATAAAATAAGTAGTTTTCACCCGAAAACGTATCCATGACTTAACCGTCATAAAATAAGTAGTTTTCACCCGAAAACGTATCCATGACTTAACCGTCATAAAATAAGTAGTTTTCCTTTGAAAACATGCCCATGACTTTACCGTCATAAAATAAGTAGTTTTCCTTTGAAAACATATACATGACTTAACCGTCATCAAATAAGTAGTTTTCACCTGAAAACGTATATATGACTTAACCGTCATAAAATAAGTAGTTTTCACCCGAAAACGTATCCATGACTTAACCATCATAAAATAAGTAGTTTTACGCGAAAACATTGCCCATGACATTACCGTCATAAATAAGTACAAATAATTCTAAACGCATATGATAAACGAAACAAGTGTTATTGATCCTCCTCGTCTTTCTGCGAGTAAGATAATATGCGGTCATTCGGCCATTTGGATCCCTGGTTAGCGCGACTAACCATGACCGGGAGCGTCACCCCCAATAGTACTATCCATAGAATCCCGGGCTAAGTCCATAGCTAATGGTTACTGAGTTTTTATTTCGGGGACTTTAAGCGGTATATTGTTCACCATGTATGACATTGTGTTAGTGTCTTGTTTTCTTGTTATCATATAAAAATGTTTGCAATGCTTTCCCAATTGTATAAAACAACAAAGTTTCAACATATATTAAACAATACTGTAATACTTAATGTAAGTATGTTTCTCCCTTGCAGTTTACAAAACTTTAAAAAGCGAAAGGGGGTCGTGAACTCACCTTGTGTCCGATGAAATCCTAGCAAATAACCTTGTGCTAATAGTTCCTGTCTATCCATACCCTAATCACACAAGGGTACTAATGTGTTAAGAATACCCGTCTTAAATGCAAGTTGTTCACCCGACTTAACGAATCCCGTTAAGTTCGCCTTTATTTACAAAAACAGTGTTTTCATGTGACGACTCGTTGGTGATTATTATTCCAGTCTAGACGCTTAAATATTTTCTGAGAAAATATTATGTTTCCATATTGGTGACACGTTACGTTTCCAAAAATAAATCTTATTTTTGTCTCACCACATATTCAATCAAAATCATGGTTCACGTCATGAAAGTATATTTCATCCATAAATCCACGTATATATATATATAACTATTTCTCTAATATAACTATATATATTCTCAATTATCGTTCAAGTATTCTAATGTATGTTTATATATTTTTATAATTCCATGTATGTGCATTCTCATGCCACTACGTCCATATGCAATTATATATTCCAAAACGACATTTATTAACTCTTCTATGTTTAATATACATACAATTACATTTATTTTTACCGAACGTATGGATGTATGCACACTTGTATTTCTACATTAGTACACAATCACAAATGTGTCTTATGACGTTACATGTATATGTAAACATATATTCTTTGACGAACTTGTCAACACGTTTCCAAGATCTATGTATCTGCACATACATACACTTCATGTATACACATACACATATATATTCATGTCTAGTATTAAGGTTTTTAACATGATCATTTACACGTTTGTTTCTAGAATTTATCAATCACAACATGTGTATACTTTACCATCTTTATTTCAAATAACATGAACTCTTTTATGAACCTACTTCATAAACATGCATATATACATAATATTTCGACCACATGTATACATATGTTACGGTTTTATATATGTCTATATATATATATATATATACTCAACAAGTTCCAAGTCAACAAACTACAACCCTACACATGTATATATATATATATATATATATATATACACACTTAGCAATTTCCAAGTTAATCAAGTACAATTATACACATACCTATATATATATCTCGATTTTATATATATACATATATATATATTTATATGCACACTTTACTTGTTTCAAATCTTAATTCCTTGTAGTTAGCACTCGTTAATCTTTATAAAGAAAATCATCAAACTTATAAATACTTCCATTTTTAAGGTGAACAACATGCATGATTTGAGATTATAAACAAAAATCTGGAGATAAGTGTCGGTTTTCATACCAATAGTCTAGCTAGGGAAGAAACACAAGTAGAAGGTGTTGGTGGCTTGATTCTTCTAGTGAGAGCTCTCCTAAACTCCAAGAACTCTTTGAAACTCCAAGTCTCTAGCTAATTCTCTTAGGTGGAACTTGTTCTTGAATTTTAAAATGTGCATTTGTGTGTGCATAAGAATTGCCGTAAAAAGAGAAAGAAAAGGAGAAGGATGGAGTGTTGATTTCTACATAATGATTACTAGATGGTGGAGATGTGATGGACTTGATATTTGAGTGTGTGTAGGTTGAATGCGTATGACACCACTCATGAGTTATGATGGTGGAGTGATAAGGTGGGTGACCCCACCCATTTTCGGCCGAAATTAGAGGTTAGGGGAGGGGGTTTGGTGTTGCACTAGTCTTAGTTCCATTCTAATGGTAGTTATCTTCGGGGTGGTGTAATCCCGTTTGGTGCTCCCGTGATATAATGCCCAGTTAAAGAACTCTTTAATTATTCGCTTCGCAAAATATATTACACATAAATTTTGGATTCTTAAACGACGTAATGGTTATATTTGAATTTATCCCCATCGTTCGGGTTGTGCGGGGAAATTATTTATTTATATACATATATGTATATATAGATATATAAATATTAGATGGGGTGGACTGTGAATCTAGACATATTTATCATCATTATTCTTGGTGATTTGATGTTTAGAGTTTGCTTGTATTCCTTGCCATAATCATGATGATTATGAGGTTGAGTGAGGTGTAAGAAAAGAAAGACACCATAATGATGATGTGGTCGATTTAGACGCGGTATATTACCCGAAAATAATACCTGCCTTAATATCTTTAATTATTAAGATGTCCTACCTTTTGTGTAGTTTGACTAGCTTTAATAATCTGCTAGTGAATTCTCGATATAGTTATTACTTTAACTATAGTATACATGTATTCACATAAAATAACTCAAGGTCATGCAACCAACATTTTTATGTCCATTTTTTAAGATTTAGTCACCAATATATACGTTTATATATTAAAAGTGTCCCTAGACTTTTACTGGAATAAAATCTCGTTAATCACCAACGAACGTTCAATGCGGGTTATTATTGTTTATTTCCTAGTGATTCTTAAAAATTACTAAATATGACACTTGTCCCTTTGCTAGATTCCTAACAATACTATGTCAAAGATAATATTCCAAGAAATATAAAATAGGAATGTGCAAATATGACTATGGGTATTAACCTGGACTACTGGGTGTCACAAATCTCAACTGGAATAGAACCATCTTGTATTTACCGATCCTACACTAGTTCATGGTCTTGATGTGTATAAGTCATACAAGTTTTAATTATGCATAAAATCCGATTGAAAAACACTCAGTATCGCCAAACGAAAGAGCATGCGAATAGTTATACACTACGCCAAAAATTTGATGCTGCGTAATAGGCTTGATTATCCTCACATGAAAACGGATGGGATAGGGTTTAGCGATTTGTTATGCATAATTTCCATTTGTTTCTACTTGCCATGTATTTTTGCATTCCTTTAGTTTATTTAAGCGCAAACTCAAAGAGGTTTTGATTTTAGGGTTTAAATTTTTTTTGAAAATTTTCGGGTGTTACAAAAAGTAGGTTTTGGAAATAAAGTTTTAGTCAAATGGGTAGAAAATCACGAGTTAAGTTTTACTGCTTTGAGGTTACAAGTAGTCTTGAATCTCTAATTCCCCACCCCACACTTAAAATTGTGCATTGCCCTTAATGCACAAATGCATGTAATTGACTTCTATGCAGGAATTTAAATGCATGAAGTTTTAAGGGAAAAGAAACTGGTACTCCCCGGTCAATTCGGTATGTAACCTATGGCCAAAACCCATTGATGTTTTCATGATATGCCTATCAGCTGCTTGTCAACACTTTTCTTCAAAGACTTCATCGAATTTCTCATAAATTTGATGTGGCTTTCAATTCCTCATGTTATAGAGATGGAGTGGGACTCCGCAAAGAAGTAGCGAGACTACCTGGTGATGCTATGATACGTACAAAGGAAAACATAAAAACAAAAATGGAAATAGCAGGTAGTAGTTAAGCTACTAAGGTCCTAGTATCGAGAAGGCATACATGGGGGCTGGAGTAAAAGAAACTTTAAATTTGGAAAAACCAAACCTGAGATCCATGCTTTTTGCCATATGCACCAACTTCTCAATTTGTTTATGATCATCGGGTTGCCTCTCGCAAGCGCCACGTTTATTTAAGGGTCGCTGGCCAGACCCGTATGTGCTTCATCAGTGTTTCTTCGGGTGTGATAATCAGTCAAATGGGTGGCTTGTAATATGGAGAGGTTCATCCAACCTATTTGATAACCATGCGTACAATGATAATAAGCTGATCCAGGATTTAGTGGAGTCCATCCTGGACCAACTGGACAGAGGAAAACAGGGTAAAAAATGTTCAAACTTGAAACGGTCATAACTTGAGCTACGTTTGGAGTTAGAGGGCCCCCGACAAGGGGACAGAAAGGTTTTGACGAGCCGGATCATGTGGCAAATAGTCGTAGATGATTTTTCCCATTGGTTCGAGCCAAATTCCCGCATGAAGTGGCCCAGTTTCATAAATCAAATATTTTCCCCAATTTTCTAATTTTTATACCTTCAACTTTTTAGTGCTAAAACGGGTGAATCATTGATTTATATATTTTCAAAGTCTATTCATAGTTTTAATTTTAGTTTGGATGGATCGATTTGAAATTTTGAATTTTTTTGTAAACTTACCAAATTTAGAATGCTCTACAAAAGAGCACCTAAAGAAAATGGTGTAATTAAATCACGCCGCCACCATTTGAAATTTTCTGGACCAAACTTTAAGAATTTCATGAGGTGAAGGAGACGGTCACCCCGGTTTGATAATTTTGTCACGTAATCTTCGTTGGATGAACATTGCTTCTTCCATGAGAAGTGGTCCTCAGAGTGATGTGCCCTATCCTATGGCTTATGTGATTCATGGAATGATTCACTGATATGCTTGGTCACAGGCCAGCTATCACTGTTGCAAGGAGGAGGTGCCACCATTGTCATTTGTTTGTTGGTGATTACTTTCTCTTCCATAATCTCCTCCTTGATGTTAGTCTCACAATCTGGTTCTTCATATGATGTTGTCTTTGAAGTGACAGGAACTCCAGTCTGTTCCCTATATCCTTCTTGTGCTTCCATAGTGAGGATTACCACCGATTCTTCTTTAGATCTTCGCTCTTCTGGCTCCTTTGATTGTTTAGTTTCCAGCCTCCTAAAAAAGTCAAGAAGTGATTGTAAAGTTGCAGTAACTCCCTCTTCTGAATCATCTGGTCTCACTTACACCTGATCCATTCTTGTGAAGCTGGAAGGTACTTGCTCTTTAGAGTAACTTGACCTACTAAATATCTTGAAGCTATAATTTCTGATTCTTGGATTTTGAATGGATCATTTTGTTGTTCAGTTGGATAGCACTTTATGAATTGAACCTTAATTTCTACCAAATGACGAAACAGATTTCCTGGGGTCCATGAGTCGGAATCTAGAGCTGGGTGTTGAATTTCTTGGGGCAGTGTGGTTTCCTCATATGGTTTCCAGTAGGGTTGGTGAAAATATATGGAATACCCTTGATAGTGATAACAATCTTGAGTGTAGTGGGCTTCCCCACAGATCTCACACCAAACCTCCGAATAGTGGTACTCATAGTCGTATTGATATCCTTCATAACAACAATCGTAGTTGTCATCCATGAAAGTTATTGTAAAGAACAATCAAAACAAACCATAAAAATATATGTTAAGGTTAAAAAGGCTAATCCGTTAACTTGAATCTTTCTTGAAATCACAGTGTCCCCAACAGCGGCGCCAAAAACTTGATGCGTTGTTTTTAAATATATAAAAATATAGGTAATATATTTTTAAGATGGTTTGACGAGATCAGGTTTTAAATTTATAAAATGACAAATACTCAAACTTAAAACACACACAATAGGCAAGTGTACCTATCGCAGCGTAATATAGTTTAGGTAAGAACCAAGTATCGAACCAACGGACACGGTCGAATTCCAATACTCAACTTTTGTTATCGTTTAGCCGGTGTTAATTAGTGAGTTGGTTTTGTGTGCTTGTGAAGCGGAAAGGTAAATAACAGAAAAGTAAAAATGTGCGTGAAGTGTGTAACAGAAATGTAACAAACAGAATAGTAAATAACAGGAAAGTAAATATCTTGGAAATGATCAGGTTATGAAGAGTATTGCTTTAGGCTTCAAATCCGCTTGGTACATGATAATGTTAAGTTGACTAATCTAGTGACATGACTACTACAAACATGTGACCCGGGTCACCGCTAGAGCCTCGTCCTCACGGCATTTGATTAGCAAATTTAAAAGCTTTAACAAGTGGTAGTGCCTCCCGTTAAGGACAACAATTACTCTCAACCCTTCGAAAGGTCATCTCCTGGTTGGTTTAAGATATCTAACGTAAAATGCTTTGTATTAGAGTTAAATAGGTGATTATATTTTGCTCAATGGGAGGCGGTGTAACAATAGGACCAAGTATAAAGACGTACCGTTCCCAACATGAGTTCACCAATTCTTGGTCGCATAATAAGTTTGTATAAAGACGTACGACCCTACTAGTGTTGACCAAGTCTTGGCTTATTAATCTTTGCTTGTATAAAGAAGTACAGGTTTCAAAAGAAGTTTGATTAAAAAGGTTTTACGATCTTACAATTTTAAATCAAGAACACTCACAAATATAAAGACGGATTTAGACAATAATAAAAGCCAACCGAAATGGTGGTTTTAAGGACGAATAGTTAAAGACATAAACACATCACTTGGATTAATACGTTAAATATTAACATGCACCAAACTTCATCTTCACCCTAGCAATACAAAGAGATTAGCCATGAATGGCCATACTAACTAGCATAACGCTGAGTTTCGTAGGCTCCCCTATTGCGGAACAAGGAGGAAGAGCCCCTCCACTCACTACTCTCTACTCTAACTATGAAATAAGCTCTCAAAGGAGGTATGGATGGCTATTATAAGGTATAAATGGGTGTGTGGAATGAAGAACTCAACCCCTCTATTTATAGGCCTCAAAATTAGCAATGCACGGTCGTGCATTAGAATGAACGGGCGTGCAAACACCTTGGGAATCAAACCGGGTACAAGTGACAGTGTACTAGAGCCTTAGGGAGCAAGTTGGCCATTGCACTATCGTGCAATGGGATGCACTGCCGTGCATTGCCTCCTTACTTCCTAGTTTTGTCTTTTAGCTACTGGTTTGACTTATGTTGACCTGGTTTGACTTCTTGGGGGTCAATGCTCGGGTTTGGTCCTCCAAAAGCTTTATTTCTTCATGTTTTAAGCTGGTTTTTTCTTTGTTTATCTTGGAGCACTGAATAACCTGCAATTATGAAATATTAATGCATTAAGTATCATTTACAAGGCTTTTGTTTGATTAGTACCATAATATGGGGATTATTATGCATGCAAAACATGTATAATTTTGGGCACATCATAATACCCCACACTTAAACTTTGCTTGTCCTCAAGAAAACTCATGCATGATCATACCCATAACTAAAAACTTTACAAGGGAAATGGAACTCTAAACAAGTTGAAGCTCCGGGCTAACTCTTGAATTGCTTATTCTATTTTTTTTTATTTTTCTATGATGGAATCAATGACAAGCCTACTAGAACTTCAATTATGCATAAACTTTCACTCCTCACAATGTTCACACAACTCTAGGGTTATATATGTATGGATAATGTAAGTTAAGTGGAACACTCAAGTTCGAATCGAATTATGCAATGGTCATAAGATTGTATGCAAATCAAGTCTCCACTAATTAACTAAGTAGTATACATGAATCAAGAGTACTTTAAAAGGGTTGTAATGTGGCAAAATAAAAATAAAGTTTGAAAATGAAAATCTTTTTGGATTTTTAAGGGTTTAAAGGGTTTGAAGTGCTGCAGCTATCGTGAAACACATAGCTACGAGTTTATGGCTTAAAATGGAAAATATTAGCAAGTCCCTCTACAGTACTTAGATCATGAGGGTATAACTAATCTGACGACTCGTTTATGGTCAAATTGCCAAGACCAAGATCTCTTATCATTCCGAACTCTTTCCTCACTGCGTAGTACACATTGCTGCCTTTTCGTACGTATCTTTCGGCATGTAGCCTAACAGCTCCTACTTTGATCAGATGCGTATACTCATGCTGGGAATGAGTTTGATTCTTGCTACACTTCCATCATGGCTCCAGTTTCCACACTTCACACATTTGTCGTATCTTTTCACTCTTCTTTTGGCGACACTTTTTGACATGCCGCAGAGTGGTGGCAGTTGTTCTTGCTTGCGCCACCGTTTTCTTACATCACTAGTTTCTTTGAAAATCTACTCTCGAAGTTCGGGCGGTAATTCAGGTTTTGCGAAATGAATACAACAAAGAAAATTGAAATCAAAAGAATGCATATCTAACTCTTTAAGGTCTAACCGGTAAAAGACCCACTTCTCTTTTTCTTTTTTTTTCTTTTATTTTTTTTTATATCAAGACAAATTCTTCAATAATTCTTTTTCCTCAATTTTCTTGAAATAATATTTCCCTAATTTCCTTGTAGATAGTTCGGCTGTTTCTTCCTAATACATCCACCTTCTTGTATATTCCAATTCCTTCTGAGTAAAACAGATTCTTTCCAAAGTTGTCTCAATGGTAATAACTTGAAATAACGACATAGGATAATCTAGTATACTTCCATCTTGAAGACAGTTAGCCAATAACCTGTGTTTATGAAAAGCTGGTATGGTGATGAATTTGGGTGGTAGAAACGAAAAGGCTAAGGCTCAAAGGGCTAACTAGGCGGATAATGTTTTTGGGATTTTGGGTTTAAGGATAATATATAGGGGAGATAAAGTCCTAGATGCCTCAATCATATTCATGCTATTACTAGTTCATGGTCTTGATGTGTATAAGTCATACAAGTTTTAATTATGCATAAATTCCGATTGAAAAACACTCAGTATCGCCAAACGAAAGAGCATGCGAATAGTTATACACTATGCCAAAAACTTGATGATGTGTAATAGGCTTGATTATCCTCACATGTAAACGGATGGGATAGGGTTTAGTGATTTGTTATGCATAATATCGATTTGTTTCTGCTTGCCATGTATTCGTTCATTCCTTTAGTTTGTTTAAGCGCAAACTCAAAGAGGTTTTGATTTTAGGGTTTAAATATTTTTTGAAAATTTTCGAGTTTTACAAAAAGTAGGTTTTGGAAATAAAGTTTTAGTCAAATGGGTAGAAAATAACGAGTTAAGTTTTACTGCTTTGAGGTTACAAGTGGTCCTGAATCTCTAATTCCCCGCCCCACACTTAAAATTGTGCATTGCCCTTAATGCACAAATGCATGTAATTGACTGATATGCAGGAATTTAAATGCATGAAGTTTTAAGGGAAAAGAAACTGGTACTCCCCCGGTCAATTCGGTATGTAACCTATGGCCAAAACTCATTGATGATGTCAGGCTGTGCCTATCAGCTGCTTGTCAACACTTTTCATCAAAGACTTCATCGAATTTCTCAGAAATTTGATGTGGCTTTCAATTCCTCATGTTATAGAGATAGAGTGGGACTCCACAAAGAAGTAGAGAGACTACCTGGTGATGCTATGCTACGCACAAAGGAAAACATAAAAATAGAAATGGAAATAACAGGTAGTAGTTATGCTACTAAGGTCCTAGTATCGAGAAGGCATACCTGGGGGCTGGAGTAAAAGAAACTTTAAATTTTGAAAAACCAAAGCTGAGATCCATACTTTTGCCGTATGCACCAACTTCTCAATTTGTTTATGATCATCGGGTTGCCTCCCGGAAGCGCCCCGTTTATTTAAGGGTCGCTGGCCAGACCCGTATGTGCTTCATCAGTTTTTCTTCGGGTGTGATAATCAGTCAAATGGGTGGCTTGTAATATGGAGAGGTTCATCCAACCTATTTGATAACCATGCGTACAATGATAATAAGTTGATCCAGGAACTAGTGGAGTCCATCCTGGACCAACTGGACAGAGGAAAACAGGGTAAAAAGTGTTCAAACTTGAAACGGTCATAACTTGAGCTACGTATGGAGTTAGAGGGCCCCCGACCAAGGGACGGAAAGGTTTCGGCGAGCCGGATCATCTGGAAAACAGTCGTAGGTGATTTTTCCCAGTGGTCCAAGCCAAATTCCTCTATTAAGTGGCACAGATTCATAAATCAAATATTTTCCCCAATTTTCTAATTTTTATACCTTCAACTTTTTAGTGCTAAAATGGGTGAATCATTGATTTATATATTTTCAAAGTCTATTCATAGTTTTAATTTTAGTTTGGATGGATCGATTTAAAATTTTGAAAATTTTTGTAAACCTGCCAAATTTAGAATGCTCTACAAAAGAGCACCTAAAAAAATGGTGTAATTAAATCATGCCGCCACCATTTGAAATTTCCTAGACCAAACTTCAAAAATCCCATGTAGTGAAGGAGACGGTCACCCCGGTATGATAATTTTGTCACGTAATTTTCGTTGGATGAACGTTTCTTCTTCCATGAGAAGTGGTCCTCAGAGTGATGTGCCCTATCCTATGGCTTATGCGAATCATGGAATGATTCACTGATATGCTTGGTCACAGGCCAGCTATCACTGTTGCAAGGAAGAGGTGCCACCATTGTCATTTTTTTGTTGGTGATTACTTCCTCTTGCATAATCTCCTCCTTGATGTTGGTCTCACAATCTGGTTCTTCATATGATGTTGTCTTTGAAGTGACATGTACT
Source organism: Smallanthus sonchifolius (assembly GCA_023525975.1). Lineage (NCBI taxonomy): Eukaryota > Viridiplantae > Streptophyta > Magnoliopsida > Asterales > Asteraceae > Smallanthus > Smallanthus sonchifolius. Next base: position 22,465,539 of record CM042033.1, read on the forward strand.
CCAGACTGTTCCATACATCCTTCTTATGCTTCCATAGTGAGGATTCCCACCAATTCGTCTTTAGATCTTCGCTCATCTGGCTCCTTTGATTGTTTAGTTTCCAGCCTCTCAAAAAAGTCGAGAAGTGTTGTAAAGTTGCAGTAACTCCCACTTCTGAATCATCTGGCCTCACTTGCACCTGATTCATTCTTGTGAAGCTGGAAGGTTCTTGCTCTATAGAGTAAGTTGACCCTACTAAATATGTTGAAACTATAATTTCCGATTCTTGGATTTTGAATGGATCATCTTGTTGTTCAGTTGGATAGCTCTTTATGAGTTGAACCTTAATTTCTTCCAAATGACGAAACAGATTTCCTAGGGTCCATGAGTCGGAATCTAGAGCTGGGTGTTGAATTTCTTGGGGCAGTGTGGTTTCCTCATATGGTTGCCAGTAGGGTTGGTGAAAATATATGGAATACCCTTGATAGTGATAACAATCTTGAGTGTAGTGGGCTTCCCCACAGATCTCACACCAAACCTCCGAATAGTGGTACTCATAGTCGTATTGATATCCTTCATAACAACAATCGTAGTTGTCATCCATGAAAGTTATTGTAAAGAACAATCAAAACAAACCATAAAAATATATGTTAAGGTTAAAAAGGCAAATCCGTTAACTTGAATCTTTCTTGAAATCACCGTGTCCCCGGCAGCAGCGCCAAAAACTTGATGCATTGTGTTTTAAATATATAAAAATATAGGTAATATATTGTAGAACCAAAGACTGATTGCTACCAAATTATTCGAAGTACAAATGCTGCTGATAGGCTTATCAGCAGCATTCAACACTTGTTGCTGCTGATAGGCTTATCAGCAGCATTCAACACTTGTTGCTGCTGATAGGCTTATCAGCAGCATTCAACACAAGTTGCTGCGATAGGCTTATCAGCAGCGGTCATCCATGTCTGCTGCTGATAGGCTTACCAGCAGCAACCTTCACTCTTTGCAGCTGATAGCTCTATTCACTGAAAACCAAACGTTGCAGCTGACTATCCAGGCCAAGCGTCTCTGACACCTTTCTGCAAAAGCAACTGACAGACTCAAAGCAGAAGGAACCGCTATGGTCAACCAATGACGGACAACAATACACTTCTCCAAGCATGCAAACAATCATGAATAAAGAAAACGTTTCAGTAAAGTTAACTAGATTAGCCTTTACGTGTAATGTAAATTAATAAACAAGATCAACGGCTTGTGTTCGATCTGATCCTTAGAATCAAGGGTCTGTCTTGATTCTAAGTTACTATAAATACTGAGTTGCCACTTCATTGTAAGTGTGCTTGTAGTGCTTGTCATACTTATTCATTGAGTTTGTCACTTGTAATATTTGCATTCACAAAAGCTTAATACAACAGTGTTTATCAGTATTCTTTGTGTTTACTTGATTATAAATTGTGTAGTTGATTTTGTTTCCGCCAACCTCAACTAAGAACAGAACCATCTTGTATTCTCACGATCCTACAAGTGGTATCAGAGCTTTGGCTCAGATTAAACAAACTAACATTTGTTTAATCATCTCTGGTTCTATTCTAAACTCTCTCTTTGAACAAGTCACCCAAAATCAAAACAAAAATGGCACAGAGTAATGGCTTTGAAGATATTGGCAGCATCAACCGACCACCAAGGTTGGTATCTGGAGAAGACTATGACATGTGGAAAAATCGCATGGAAAGCTTCTTCTGTTACCAGGAATACGGAATGTGGAGATCCATCAAGGAGGGTCCATATATTCCCATGGTGGCCTCTGCTGATGATGGAGGGCTACAAGTCCTGAAGGAAACCTCCAAGTACTCTGAAGAGGACATCAAGAAAATGGTGGTGGACTTCAAGGCACTAGGAGCCATCCAAATGTGCCTTCCAAATGAAGTTTTTCACAACTTCAGAAGTTACAGAACTGCCAAGGAGCTCTGGGAGGCGCTGGAGAAGATGTTTGCTGGCTCTAAAGAAGTCAAAGAGAACAGAAGGGACATACTGAAGCAGCAGTATGAGAACTTCGTCTGGAGGGAAGGTGAGACCTTAACTATTTTATATAACAAATTTACCTATCTTGTAGGTGAACTGCAGTGCTCCAAGGTAAAGCTGGAGAATGAAGACATTCTCAAGAAGTTCATAAGATCTCTTCCTAGTTGCTGGACATTATACACAGTGTCCATCAGAAGAACAGAGAATCTGAAGACTCTTCAGATGACTGAGCTCTTTGGCATGCTCAAAACCTATGAATTAGAAATGATTCAAGCTAAAGAAAGGAGCTCCAGTTATCAATCAGCTACCACTTCCTCCACTACCTCCTCAGCGCTTCACTCTGATCATTCCGGTCCTAGTGCAAGCAGCTACTATCCTCCCATTGTTACTCACCCTCAGACCCCAACCGCTTCACAATCTAACTCATCACCATTTCTTCTTGAGGCACCTCCTCAACAGCCAACCTCTACTGCTTTTGTCTCTGACAACTCAAGCAGCATGTATTTCATAAAAGAGGATCTGGAATGCTTTCATCCAGATGATCTTGAAGAAATGGATATTCAGCACTCATATGCCATGCTCTCCCTCAGAGCAAAAAGGTTCTATTCTAGAACCGGAAGATCATTTCCAAGCAACAACTCAAACAGCAGAGTTGGGCTTGATAAAAGCAAGATCCGTTGTTACAACTGTAACCAAATGGGTCACTTTTCTAGGGAGTGCAAGGCACCTAAAGCCAATCACGGTTCCGGCCATCAAAGACAAGCCTACCAAAGTCAGCCCAGACAACAGCAGCAGCAACAAACTCCCCCAGCACAAACTGCAGCCTGTGCAAATGTTGGAACTGCAGAATTCGACTGGAGTTTTCAATATGAAGATGTTCCTGTCTCCAACCAAGCACTTATGGCAGACACTGCAGAGATACCACCTCAGGTATTTGAACATCTATGTTCTCAAGCTTGCATTGATAAAGTTTTAGGTTATAGAAAACATAACCAAAACCTTATAGATCAAAATGAAGAGTTTCTTCAAATGAAATCTGAGTTCAAAAAGGTTGAAATCACTTACAAAGAAAAAATCGAATGCCTTAAGAAAGAGATTTCATCTCTAAAACATGAACAAACCAATCTTGAAACTCAGATTGATGATCTATTAGTAAAACTTAAATCAACTAGAGCTGATCTGGCAGAACAGAAAGTTCATGTTGAAAAATATGAATTTTCTTCTAAAAAGCTACAGAGACTTCTAGATATTCAAGTCCATGAAAAGGTAAAGCTTGGAGGACTTGGATATGGCAAGGAACAGTACAATATTGTTCCTCATCCGGCTGACTATGTTGCCATCTATGAACCAAGCTTCGATGTTGCAAAACTCGACACTACAAACAGAAATCTTGATCCTCCAATGGATGAACCCCTTGTTAAAGACTGCACTACCTCATCAGAATCTGAGTTAACCTTCTCAGACCATGATGAAACAAGTACAGCCTCATCTGAAGCTGTTCTGAATAGAGTCTCAGTCCCTACTGTTCTCCCAGCTGTTCCAGCCCCTGTACCATTCAAACAGATAAGGATCAGCTATCCTCCAGGTGGAAGAAAGCTAAACACTGAAAAGGGACAGACATCAGGACCCACAAACTCCAAGTCTCAGTTCATGCCAAATCAGAAGAATCAGCAACATGTTAGAAGAGTTACGACCAAGAAAACTCAGTTCAGAAACTCTTCTTCTCCACCAAGGAAGCAGCAGCCCAAGGTTCAGCAGTCCTGCATCATATGTGGGGAATCAAACCACTTTGCTGCAAAATGTCAGTTTAACCCCTTCAACCAGATCCTTCTTCAATCAGCGCATAAACAAAAGAAGGATCAGCATACTTCAGTTGATAGGCCATCTGCAGCCAGTAGAAGAGTTGAAACTGCAGAAAAACACAAGCAGCAGCAAAAGGCAAAGCCTTCAGCAGCCACCAAATCTGCTGCTGCTTAAACAAAGCAGTCAGCAGCAAAAACTAAATCTGCTGCTGCTCCAAATAAGCCCTCGGCAGCGAAAGCAAAATCTGCTGCTGAAAGGCCAAGGTCATCAGCAGCAACATCTGCAGCTGATAAGCTGAAGCCATCAGCAGCAAAACCTGCCCCTGCTGACAGGCCAAAACCTCAAGCAGGAAAATCAGCTGCTGATAGAGCAAATTCATCAGCTGCCAAAGCCAAATCCGCAGCCGATAAAGAAAAGAAAACTGGAAAACCACTACTTAAGCAATCGAAAGCCAAAATCTCTGCTCCTGTCAGCAAAATCATCATCGGTGCTGTTGAATGCACGCATGATGAATCAGAATGTCCAAGAACTCTTTTCTTCAAAAAGGAGAGCTCTTGGACCACTCCCACTAACTAAATCTCTTTCATGTGCAAGGACAGCCAGGTAACAAGAATAACACCTGGGTTGTAGATTGCGGCTGTTCCAGGCACATGACAGGCAACAGGTCCATCCTCTCCAACTTCAGACATTTCAATGGAGGATATGTTGCCTTTGGGAGTGACTCAAAAGGTGGATCTATCACTGGACAAGGCACTGTGTCCAATGAAAGGATGAGTATTGAAAGAGTCAACTATGTTAAAGAACTTGACTTCAATCTCATGAGTGTTTCTCAAGTATGTGATCAAAAGCATTGGATGCTCTTCACTGACAAAGAATGTTTCATGTTAGCTCCTGGCCTATCTAAACCCCCCCAGAGAAGATTCTCCTAACTGCTAATAGAAAGGACAACTTATATGTGCTTGACATGAATGAAGTCACTCCATCTGGTAGTGTTTCAGGTTTTCTGTCAAAGGCATCAGTTGATGAATCCGCTCTCTGGCACAGGAGGTTAAGCCATGTTAACATCAAAACAATCAATAAATTAGTGATGGACAATCTTGTCAGAGGGCTTCCTGACAAAGAATTCCAGCTAGACGATCATTGCATTGCCTGCTTGAAGGGAAAACAACACAAAAGTTCCCATAAGCCCAAGACATTGAACACAAATGACACTCCTCTCCAGCTACTTCATATGGATCTCTTTGGTCCTACAAATGTCATGTCAATGGGCAAAAAGTCCTACTGTCTGGTGATCACTGATGACTTCTCCAGATTCTCTTGGGTATTCTTCCTATGAACAAAAGATGAAACTGCTGAGATTCTCAAATCCTATATTCTCAGGGTAGAGAATCAAAGCAATCTGAAGGTAAAGATCATAAGGTGTGATCAGGGAACAGAGTTCAAAAATCACACTTTGAACAGTTTCTGTGAGAGCAAGGGCATTGAAAGACAGTACAGTGCTCCAAGAACTCCTCAACAAAATGGGGTTGCTGAAAGAAGAAACAGGACTCTGATTGAATCAGCAAGATCTATGCTGGCTGACTCAAAGCTGCCCCTTACTTTCTGGGCAGAAGCAGTAAGCACAGCTTGTTATGTGCAGAATAGAGTCCTTATTGTTAAGCCTCTCCAGAAAACTCCCTATGAACTCTGGCTCAAAAGAGTTCCCTACATTGGCTTCCTGAAGCCCTTTGGATGTCCATGTACCATCCTCATCACACATGGAGTTCTTCCTAAATTCGGTGCAAAGTCTGATGAAGGTTACTTTGTGGGTTACTCCTCTCAATCGAAGGCCTACCGAGTGTTCAATTCTAGGACTCGGATTGTGGAAGAATCTGCTAATGTGGAATGCAGGGAACACGTTGTCTGTGAACAAGGCAAAGGTCCCAACTGGCTTTTTGATATAGACTCCTTCACCCAGATATTTGAGCCCCTCATATTCTCAAATATGGAGCCTCCTTCTTCAAACTCAACACCTTCTACCTCAACCTCTTCTTCTGACTACAGACTGGAGTTTCCCAGTCCCTACATCAGGATGAAAAGGCCATCCATTGATCCTCCATCAGTGGCAGAAGCTATTTAAGCCAGTGCAGGTGAAGCCGGTACATCCAACACCACAAGCAGCAATCTCTCTGACAATGAAATCCTAAATGAAGCCTCCTCAATTCATGATGAAGAGGCCTCTGATGCTAATGCTGCTGACTATGTAGAACACAATGATCAGATCCTCCAAGCTCCTCTCCTCACATCTGAAGACAATACTGATCTAAACCACAGTAATCTTGAAGAGGGAATACGGCTGGATGTAATACCTGCTAAGAGAATAAACAAAGAGCATCCTCTGTAAAACATCATTGGCCAAGTCCACACAGGCATCCAGAGAAGAAGTAAGTCTCATGAAGCCAACATTTGTTTGTTCTCCTGCTTTCTATCACAGGTGGAACCCAAAAGGATTGATGAAGCTCTCAAGCACAACAGCTGGATTGAAGCAATGCAGGAAGAATTGCTGCAATTCAAAAGACAAGATGTTTGGAAGCTTGTTGATCTTCCACCTGGTCAAACAGCCATTGGAACAAGATGGGTTTTCAGAAACAAGCAAGATGAGAGGGGCATCGTAGTCAAGAACAAAGCCAGACTGGTAGCTCAAGGTTACACTCAAGAAGAAGGCATTGACTATGATGAAGTTTTTGCTCCTGTTGCCCGTCTGGAAGCCATTAGAATTTTTCTGGCTTATGCAGCATCCAAAAACTTTATGGTCTATTAAATGGATGTGAAGAGTGCCTTTCTGTATGGCACGATTGATGAAGAGGTCTATGTCAAACAGCCTCCAGGCTTTGTAGATCCTGCACATCCAAATAAGGTCTTAAAACTGGACAAAGCTCTCTATGGCTTACACCAAGCCCCAAGAGCCTGGTATGAAACTTTATCTGGATATCTACTTAGTAACAACTTCAGAAGGGGGGCCATTGATCAGACACTTTTCATCAAAGATGAAGGGGGCGAAATTTTGTTGGTCCAGATTTATGTCGATGACATTATCTTTGGATCTACAAGAAAGAAGCTCTGCAAAGACTTTGAAGTTCTGATGCATTCCAAATTTGAAATGAGTTCAATGGGTGAACTAAATTTCTTTTTAGGACTTCAAGTCAAACAGGTACCAACTGGAATCTTCATAAGTCAATCCAAGTATGTCAAAAGCATCTTGGAGAGGTTCAAAATGACTGACTGCTCTGCTGCAAGAACTCCTATGCAAGTGCACCATCAATTATCTCCGGATAAAGAAGGACAAGACACTGATCAACATCAGTACCGAGCAATGATAGGGTCTCTCATGTACCTCACTGCCTCAAGACCAGATATCATGTTTGCAGTTTGTCTCTGCGCAAGATTTCAAGCAGCTCCAAAAGTGTCTCATCTTCAAGCTGTTAAAAGGATGCTTAGATACCTAAAGGGAGCTCCAAAGCTTGGGCTATGGTATCCAAAGAATGAAAATGTCAATCTCTATGCCTACACTGACAATGACTATGGGGGTTGTAACTTGGACAAAAAGTCCACATCTGGGGGATGTCAATTTCTTGGAGGAAGGCTCATCTCATGGCAATGCAAAAAGCAAACATGTGTTTCTACTTCAACAGCTGAAGCAGAATACATTGCAGCTTCAAGCTGCTGTGCACAGGTCATCTGGATCCAAAATCAAATGCTTGACTATGGAATGACCTTCATGCAGACTCCAATTCACATTGACAACATGAGTGCTATCTCTATCACAAACAATCCGGTGCAGTACTCAAAGACAAAGCACATCGACATCAGGTACCATTTCATAATAGATCAAGCTGAGAAAAGGAGAATTATTTTAACCAAAGTTCATACAAATGAGCAATATGCTGATCTGTTTACAAAACCTTTTGATGAAGCTAGATTCAGATATTTAGTTGAATCAATTGGTATGATGAACTTTGATTAAAATCCATCTCAAGTCTCTCCTTAAAATGTGTCCTTTTCTCCCTTGTTGTAAATAAAAGTTATAAGTCAGCAGCATTTTTGCCTCTCAGCTGCTGACAGGTTTAAAGCTTCAGCAGCAAAGCCTTTGCCACTGATCGCTTTAAGTTATCAGCAGGAACAAGTTTCCTGCGGATAGCTTTAAGGCGGTCAGCAGCAACCGTTTTGCTGCGGACTGAATACAACAGTCAGCAGCTACCAAATCTGCTGCTGAAAGACTTAACTATCAGCAGCAACCAAGTTTGCAGCTAATAGCACATCATCAGCAGCAACCAAGTTTGCTGCTGATGGGTGAACATAAGTCTAAATTAACTTTTACCCGCTGTAAAAGTAAATATCGTCAGTCTTCACCATGACTGCTCGAGTGTTTTACAGCTGTAATAATGAAAAGTGAAACAGGTTGTACTGTACAAGTAGAGTTGCTTTTTCTCCGTCTGCCGTTATATCACCAACTCAAATCATCCCTCTACCTCTTCATATTTAATTTCAAACCTAGCTCCCATCACTTTCTCTCCCGTTCACACAGCATTCAAAGCCCTCCACAATTAACCACCATTCAAACACCTTTCTCTCTTCCCTCCGAATCCATAACAATGGCAGGCGCAGACATAAACAACCCGAACGATAAGTTCTCCCCATATCACAACCTAACTGCATACCTAATCAAGGGCAAGAAATCCGAAGGTTTCGACGGTATGATCGACTTCCTCTGTCGGTCCAAAATTTACCATGCCCTAACCGTCAACCCAACCATATATACTTCACACATGGAAGATTTTTGGAGCTTAGCCGTGTATTCTACTGAACAGGGCACTCCTCAAATCAGAGGCACAGTTGACGGTAAGGAAATGATCATCACTGAAGCAAAACTCCGCCAACACCTCAAGCTTCAGGATGAAGGGGACGCCCTCTCTTACCCAGGAGACGTATACATGAGGACCTTTGTATCCATAGGGTACACTGGGAATCAAACAGAGTATACGATAGAGAAGGCACTCATGGGTCCTAAATAGAAGTATCTCTGCCACACTCTTCTCCAATGCATATCTCAAAAGAGGAGTGGCTGGAACCAACTCAGCTCCGGACTTGCGTCGGCCGTTCACGGTATGATAACAGGGGCAGGTTTCAATTTTTCCCACCTCATTCTTGAAGGTTTGAGATACAACCTTCAAGAAGGGGTGAAATCTCAGTTCTTCATGTACCCAAGATTCTTGCAAGAAGTGTTCAATATTGAACACCAAGATCTTTCAAAAACTGCAAGAATCTACTCAATTCTGGGACATAAGAACAACATTTTTCAAAGCATGAGAACAGTTTCATCAAAGTTCGCAGGGGCCGATGTTCCATTGTTATCTACAATGTTGAACACACATAGTGCCCAGGGTGACAGTTCAGCAAACCCAGCTGATACTGATCCCACACCCTCCACCTCACTGCCACAAACTCAACCTACTGTTTCCCTTGATCGAACCCCTGTGCATTCTACTGAGGATGCACAGGCACATACATTACTCACCCCCAGTTTGATTGCTCAACCGGACCACAGGGCTCCGGTTGCAGCCAAGTATACAAGGAAGAGGGGCAAGAGAACTCCTTCTTCTCTTGCCTCCAAGGCCCAAACCCAAGCCAACATCCCTCACTCAGAATCACAAGATTCTAGTGAGAATATCATAAGGGAAAGCCACATTGCTAGGGAGACTCCTTCGGAAGTCTCTCTATTAGGATTAGGATCACTTCCCGGATCCATAGAACAGCCCTTCGAGCCATTCCTCTCTTCTTTGAACTTAATTGTAGAGGAACCTGACCAAAGTGATGTACCTTCTCCAACTACCACTATCAACGAGGTACTGATTGGTCTTGCTTCCGAAACACCCAACCCAAGTTCCTCACCCTTGAAGGTCCACTCTGGGAGTATTGAAAGAGTGGATGTGGACGAGGCTGTCATTACTGCTGGTCCATCAACTGACCAGGAGGACAGTGACAACATCTTTAAGACCTCAACCACGGCAACTCACGGTGAGGGTGTTTCCTTGGAAACTCCCTTCACTGAGAGGAATCCCAGGCGCCAAGAAACCGCGGGTGATGGGGATGCTGAGGCTAGGCCTACGGCCCCATCTGGGTCCAAGGATTCCATAACTGTGGATGAGGACAGACTGAAACTTCATAACATGGAATTGACGGCCAGGGTGGCTATGCTAGAGGCTGAAATGTCCAAACTAAGACACCAAGTCGCTATGCATGAAGCCCATCAATGCCCAACTTTAGCCACTCCCTCTCTTGTATCAGTAGACACCCAAACTGATGCTTACCTGTCTGCTGATGCAACCAAAAAGGGGGAGATGGTTTATATGGAAGATGATACAGACAGTCTTGACGACTGGATTCAAGAGCAGTTTGTTCTTCAAAGCTCACAATACAAGCCAGCTTTTGTCCAAGTTCATGACTTGCCAGCCCCAGATAACGAAGACGAAGAGATATCTGAAGACTGGCAGTTGGTCGTAAGGGCTGTCGATGAAATGTTGAATGATGCTGAAGACACAGAACAAACAAATGCATCATTCAGCATCCTTCCACAAGCAGCAGCCATCATAGGTCAATCCACTACCCCCCAAATCTTCAAATCTTCAAAGAAGCTAGAGTTTGACTCTATTCTAGCTTGGGGGTATGATGGATTAGCTGAGAGGTTTTGGATTGGATGGGAGTTCAGCGGAGTAGAAGAACTGAACTGGAACTCTCTCAATGCCCTCCAAGTCCTAGAACTGCATCTAACTAACTGCATCAACACTTCAGCTGATCTCTCAGCTGAACTTGCCATTGGCAGGTTCCATGACCTGATGGAGGATAATCTACCCAGGTTCCAAAGATTCCTACAAGCAGCACATCGGGTAGCTTATCCTGAATCTTTGTCGGCCGCAGAAAGAAGACTGTCTCCCAACAATCTTGCAATAACAAGGAGCAGTCTTCTCACTGAAGAAGGAGTTCTGGGCCTTCAAAGATTTCTGTATGCCTTCCTGGTCAAGGACTCGGACGTGCTAGGATGGGTAAGCACTAGGCTCCTTGACCACGCTTTCTTCCTAAGCAACGGTTCTGCTCTCATCATCAACACCGGGAACATCCTTCAGCTACCAACAAATTTCCTCCACAAGATCTATCTACTAAAAGCTAACATCTGCAATGTCAACTCCCTTGAAAGCCAGGCGATGATAGCAATTATCAAAGCTCACCTTGAGAAGGAAGGAAGGATTGATGAGGAAGAAGATGTGTCATCCTCTGACACTGACTCCAACTCAGATTCCCCTCCAGTTAACATCTGCACTGCAGCTTATGAAGCAAGATCCTCTGTGAGAGAAAGGCTGCTAGAACCTACAGATCCTGAGTGCCAAACTGAAGACCTTCCCTTATCTACCTCTCAACATGCCAATGAAGCCGAGGTAGAGATCCCAACAGCACAACAATCAGCTGTTTCTATGATCAGTGAAGCCAGAGCAGAGGCATCCAATGTTAATAAAGGGAAGGGCATCATGACAAAAGAGGATGAAGAGAGGTTGCAAAAGGAAAAGAAAGAGAAAGAAGAGAGAAGAAGGAAAAGAGAAGAAGAAGAGTTGGCTGAAGAGATGGCTCAAAAACAAAGGCATGAAGATAGAAAGGCAGCCATACTTCTCAGACAACAGACAATCCAGCTATATGCCAAACAGCTGGATGAAATGAAGGTAAAAGTCCTTGCAGGGTCTCAAGTTGAGGAAGATGAACAACTTGCTAGACAGCTGCATGAACAGTTTGCAAAAGAAGAAGAAGAAGAAGCTAAAAAGAAAAGGAAGGAAGATGCTAAGTTTAGAATCACTGATTCTAAATTAGCAAAAGTATTAAGGGAGGAGTGGACTGAAGCTCTGATCTCTCAAGGTGAGGATGAAGACTACCTTGAAAAACTTTCAAACAAAGAGATCTACAGAGCCTTCATGGGTCAGCAAGGTCAGTTGGCAAAGAAGAAAAAGGCTGATGAAGAAGAAAAAGCCAAACAACAGTCCAAAAAGACCATTGCCTTCAATAAAAGGACCCATGAAGAAAGGAAGGTCATGATTGACTTCCTTAAGGCCAGAGGAGATAGTGGAAAGAGGCTAGGTCCTATGAATTTCATGAACCTGCAAGCCCTCTACTTTAAAGTTAAAAAGGATGAGGAAGAAAGACTAGGGAAGAAGGGCTCCAAGAAAAGGGTACTTATCAAAGAAGATGAAGAACCAAAGACAAAGAAACCCAAGCCTTCTCCCTCACCTACCTCTTCCTCAGTCCATCATCCTTCCACTCTCCTCCCCAAACCTTCCACTCCTCCACCCAAAAAGTCCAAGTCATCCCACCCAGCTCCCACTCATCAACAGCCTCCCTTGAAGATACCCAAACCCACTCCTAAACCAGAAGACTCAAGAAATATAGTTAACTGGTTCCACAATTCACAAGATCAAGTGTTTGAGATCTTCAGGGGGAGAACTGAGAGAAGAAGATCCACTTACAGGTCTGTTGACGAGGTTCTGCAACTACCTGATTCCGATCTTCAAAGAATTTTAGAGCTGGGTGAAGCTCATGAGCCTGCAAATGAGAGTGGGAAACGTCTTGTGCTAGCAATCAAACACTACTTCAACCCTAGCAAAGATGTGATCATAAACATCAAACCACTCAAGTCCCACTCTCCATTTGTATCCTGGACCTACAATACTGATTTGGATGAGTTCACACTGACTGATGTAAAGAAGCAGCAGATGAGATGTTCAAGCAAAGCAATATACAAAATGCAACACAAAGACATCAAGACTGTGTCTGAACTTCCACTGAACAATCCCAGCAAGGATCCAAGAGGCTATGAGGTTGAAAGGATAGTCAGCCACATGCAAAAGCTTCAGCAGCAAAGTGATTAGAAGAACTTTTGGTTGCATCAGTCTAGGGGGAGTTTGTAGAACCAAAGACTGATTGCTACCAAATTATTCTAAGTACAAATGCTGCTGATAGGCTTATCAGTAGCATTCAACACTTGTTACTGCTGGTAGGCTTATCAGCAGCATTCAACACAAATTGCTGCTGATAGGCTTATCAGCAGCGGTCATCCATGTCTGCTGCTGATAGGCTTACCAGCAGCAACCTTCACTCTTTGCAGCTGATAGCTCTATTCACTGAAAACCAAACGTTGCAGCTAACTATCCAGGCCAAGCGTCTCTGACACCTTTCTGCAAAAGTAACTGACAGACTCAAAGCAGAAGGAACCGCTATGGTCAACCAATGACGGACAACAATACACTTCTCCAAGCATGCAAACAATCATGAATAAAGAAAATGTTTCAGTAAAGTTAACTAGATTAGCCTTTACGTGTAATGTAAATTAATAAACAAGATCAACGGCTTGTGTTCGATCTGATCCTTAGAATCAAGGGTCTATCTTGATTCTAAGTTACTATAAATACTGAGTTGCCACTTCATTGTAAGTGTGATTGTAGTGCTTGTCATACTTATTCATTGAGTTTCTCACTTGTAATCTTTGCATTCACAAAAGCTTAATACAACAGTGTTTATCAATATTCTTTGTGTTTACTTGATTATAAATTGTGTAGTTGATTTTGTTTCCGCCAACCTCAACTAAGAACAGAACCATCTTGTATTCTCACGATCCTACATATATTTTTAAGTTGGTTTGACGAGATCAGGTTTTATATTTATAAAATGACAAATACTCAAACTTAAAACACACACATTAGGCAAGTGTACCTATCGCAGCGTAATATAGTTTAGGTAAGAACCAAGTATCGAACCAACGGACACGGTCGAATTCCAATACTCAACTTTTGTTATCGTTTAGCCGGTGTTAATTAGTGAGTTGGTTTTGTGTGCTTGTGAAGCGGAAAGGTAAATAACAGAAAAGTAAATGACAGTAAGTAAATAACAGATAAGTAAAAATGTGCGTGAAGTGTGTAACAGAAATGTAACGAACAGAATAGTAAATAACAGGAAAGTAAATATCTTGGAAATGATCAGATTATGAAGAGTATTGCTTTGGCTTCGAATCCGCTTGGTACATGATAATGTTAAGTTGACTAATCCAGTGACATGACTACTACAAACGTGTGACCCGGGTCACCGCTAGAGCCTCGTCCTCACGGCATTTGATTAGCAAATTTAAAAGCTTTAACAAGTGGTAGTGCCTCCCGTTAAGGACAACAATTACCCTCAACCCTTCGAATGGTCATCTCCGGGTTGGTTTAAGACATCGAACGTAAAATGATTTGTATTAGAGTTAAATAGGTGATTATATTTTGCTCACCGGGAGGCGGTGTAACAATAGGACCAAGTATAAAGACGTACCGTTCCCAATATGAGTTCACCAATTCTTGGTCGCATAATAAGTTTGTATAAAGACGTACGACCCTACTGGTGTTGACCATGCCTTGGCTTATTAATCTTTTCTTGTATAAAGAAGTACAGGTTTCAAAAGAAGTTTGATTAAAAAGGTTTTACGATCTTACACTTTAAAATCAAGAACACTCACAAATATAAAGACGGATTTAGAAAATAATAAAAGACCACCGAAATGGTGGTTTTAAGGACGAATAGATAAAGACATAAACACGTCACTTGGATTAATACGTTAAACATTAACATGCACCAAACTTCATCTTCACCCTAGCAATACAAAGAGTTTAGCCACGAATGGCCATACTAACTAGCATAACGCTGAGTTCCATAGGCTCCCCTATTGCGAAACAAGGAGGAAGAGCCCCTCCACTCACTACTCTCTACTCTAACTATGAAATAAGCTCTCAAATGAGGTATGGATGGATGTTGTAAGGTATAGATGGGTGTGTGGAATGAAGAACTCAACCCCCACTATTTATAGGCCTCAAAATGAGCAATACACGGCTGTGCATTGGATTGCACGGGCGTGCAAACATATCAGAAATCAAACAGGGTACAAGTGACAGTGTACTAGAGCCTTGAGGAGCAAGTTGGCCATTGCACGGTCGTGCATTGCCTCCTTACTTCCCGGATTCATCTTTTAGTTATTGGTTTGACTTCTATTGACCTGGGGTCAATGCTTGGGTTTGGATTTCCAAAAGCTTCATTTCTTCATGTTTTAAGCTGGTTTTTGCTTTATTTATCTTGGAGCACCGAATAACCTGCAATTGTGATATATTAATGCATTAAGTATCATTTGCAAGGCTTTTGTTTGATTAGTACCATAATATGGGGATTATTATGCATGCAAAACATGTATAATTTAAGGCATATCACCAATCCCTGGCCCATAGCGTCAGAATAAACTACAAAGTCATTCTTTCCCTTAGGTAAGGTCAAGACTGGAGCCTGGGTTAATTGTGTCTTTAGTTCTTCAAACGCGTTGTTTTGGGTTGGACCCCATTCATACTTTGCCTCCTTGCGTATTAGCTTTGTCAGTGGTGAGGCTATTCTCAAGAAATCCTGAATGAATCTTCGCAAGTAACCTGCCAATCCCAGAAAACTTCATATCTCTGTTGGTGTTTTCAGGACTATCCATTCTTTTACGGCTATGATCTTTGCAGGGTCTAACATAATACCATTTGGGTTTATAACATGACCTAGGAATTGGACTTCCCTATGCCAGAACGCGTATTTGGAGAGTTTTGCATACAACTTCTCCTGCTTCAGAGCCTCTATTCATTCCCTTATGTGACAGTGGTGATCACCTTCGTTCCTTGAGTAGATGAGAATGTCACCGATGAAAACTATCACTGACCGATCCAACATTGGTCAGCATACTCTGTTCATTAAATCCATAAACGTTGTAGGTGCGTTGGTTAGTCCGAAGGACATCACGAGAAATTCATAATGTCCATAAGGCGTGCGAAACACGGTTTTTAATACATCTTCCTCCCTTACTTTCAATTGACCTAAGATCAATCTTTGAGAACCAACTCCTACCTTGTAGTTGATCAAAGAGATCGTCTATTCTGGGCAGTGGATATTTGTTCTTTACTGTTTGTTTATTCAGTTCACGGTAGTTGATGCGCATGTGCATGTTGCTGATGTGTTCTAAAACACATATGTTTATGTGGGTGTTTTTAACCTGTTTTACCCAATTTTATTAGAAAATATGTTAAGAAATTGGTACTTAATGAAATTATTATTGAATTTGCAGGTTTACATGATAAACCAAAGAATTATACTGAAGAAACGGAGCCGGAGAGAGACAAAAGAAAAAAGTTGGAACTTATACTCTTCGCGACACGCGAAGAATGTTTGCGACACACGAAGATCTCTAGAACTGGGCCCGACTAAATTGGCCTACACGACACGCGAAGGGCCGAGTAGAATTCTTCGCGACACGCGAAGGGCTAAAAAGCCGCAAAACCCCAGATTTAGATTATTTAAAGATTTGAGCGGCCATTCTTGAGGGGGTTCGACTGTTTTGCGGCTGTGTACAACCAGAGAGACTTCAAGGACAAATTTGGAGCTTCAAGATCACTTGGATTGCTTGTGGGGATTGCTATTCGGTTTGTAATTCGCGTTTTCATCATTAGGTTTCTTCTATGCTCATTTGTTTCGAATTCTGAACATGTTTCCAGTAATCTTTTACTTGTTTCTCAGTATTATGAGTAGCTAAACTCATAGCTACCAAGATTAGGATGAATATTGATATGTTTTGATTGTTTTCTAGTTTTAATCGATCGTATGACAGATATCAGTGTAAAGATTCTTGATTTATTGCTTATGAATGTGTTTGAGTACTGATTTGCTTCTGATCTTGCATGAATTTGTTGCTCTTGGGGTTTTGCTTGAATACTTTATGTGTTTTGGGTGAGATTTCGGGTTTTCGGGTCATTTGCTTTGTGTTTGTGATCTAGACGATTAGGCCAATCGTTGTAGTAGGTTTGTGTAGTCATATAAATCAGTGTTTTACCAATCTTGAGTCCGAGAGGAGATAGGTTATCAGGTTGTCTTGTGGTTTGTCGGTTTGGGTAGCAATTGCACGAGAGTGAATTGTCCTAGTCGTCCTTATCATCTTGCAATTCCGTGTCATAAACAGTATTTTGGGAGTTTACTCCTTGCTCATAGGTCTGTCTAGGATAGTCTCGGAGTATAGGACGTTTGAGACCGAGAGGTGAAACCGTTGTCGAGTACGTGGTATTCTAGGTTTTGGTGAGTCCGAGAGGAAATCCAATTCCTTATCGGTGCGCTTAATCCGACCCTTAGGATAGTGAAGGTGTATAGGTGAGTCCGAGAGGAGATCCTGCATATTTTAGTGATTCCCGAGTCAGTCTATCTTTAGAACCGGTATCATATAGTCGGTTGACCCGAAAGCAGTTGAGTCAGTCAATAGGATTCCTGGTCAGGTAGTGTTTGTCTCATATTTGGTCTTCGTCTGAGTTCTAGTGTGTTTGGTCTTTCTAGTGTCATTTATTTGTCCGTAATCTTTAGTGTCTTGTCTTCGTTCGTCTTTGTGTGTATCTACGTATTTTTGTGTCTTTTCAGTCTTTGAGTCGAGTCAGTATTTAGTTGTTTTATTCTAAGTTGCATGTCCTGAAATCAATAAAGGTAATAAATAAAATCATCTCTTGTGCTACATCGGTTAGGAGTCAATAAAGGTTCAGTATCAAGGTCGCCACCTTTTGTGTCCACGGTTCTATAACTCGGGCTTACTGTCTTTACTAAGAGCATGTGATTTAGTTGTGAGTCCATTTCTACATTTAAAACTTGATAAAAATTTATATATATTTATCACGCATCAATTTTTTGGCGCCGTTGCCGGGGACACTTTTTGGCGAATTCGAGAACGACCCGAGTTGGGGGTCTGACCACTATTTGTTAACTATTTGTGCTACTTATTTGTTTAGTGTTCTTTCATATTTTCTCATTTATTTTATCTATTTTGTTTTGTTTCTAGTTAGCATACTATCTTTATTTTCTACATTTATTTTTCTTTTCGCAGTGTATGCAACATATTCGCCGCACCCGTTCCACAGGACACGCGAATGGCCGGGTAGAATTCTTCGCGAGACGCGAAGTTCCAAAAAGCCGCAAAACCCTATATTTCTATTATTTAAAGATTTGAGCGGCCATTCTTGAGGGGGTTCGACTGTTTTGCGGCTGTGGACGACTAGAGAGGCTTCAAGGACAAGTTTGGAGCTTCAGGATCACTTGGATTGCTTGTGGGGATTGCTATTCGGTTTGCAATTCACGTTTTCATCATTCGGTTTCTTCTATTTACATTTATTTCGAATTCTGAACATGTTTCCAGTAATGTTTTACTTGTTTCTCAGTATTATGAGTAGCTAAACTCATAGCTACCTAGATTAGGATGAATATTGATATGTTTTGATTGTTTTCGAGTTTTAATCAATCGTATGAAGGATATAAGTGTAAAGATTCTTGATTTATTGCTTATGAATGTGTTTGAGTACTGATTTGCTTCTGATCTTTCATGAATTTGTTTCTCTTGGGGTTTTGCTAGAATACTTGTGTGTTTTGGGTGAGATTTCGGGTTTTCGGGTCATTTGCTTTGTGTTTGTGATCTAGACGATTAGGCCAATCGTTGTAGCAGGTTTGTGTAGTCATATAAATCAGTGTTTTACCAATCTTGAGTCCGAGAGGAGATAGGTTGTCCATAGTAAAGGTTCAGTATCGAGGGCCGCCGCCTTTTGTGTCTACAGTTAGATAACTCGGGCTTACTGTCTTTACTACGCGCGACTGGTACACTTGCCGTGAGCGTGTGATTTAGTTGTGAGTCCATTTCTACATTTAAAACTTGATAAAAATTATATATATATCACGCATCAGCTGCCGTCCTTCTAATTTACAAATAATACTGAAGTGCCCCATGGTGAGATGCTCGGCCTAATAAATACCTTTTCTGTTAGTTCCACTAATTGAGACATTAATTATTTCATTTCTGACAGAGCCAATTGGTAGGGTGCTTTGGCTATGGGTTGAGCTCTTTGCAGTAGGTAGATTTGAAATTGTATTTCCCGATCGAACGGCAAGGCAGGTAGGTCCTCCGGGAACACTTCTGGAAAGTTGCACACCACGGGTATGTCATTGAGTTCTTTCGTTTTGTATGTTATCGTCAATAACATACGCCAGATAAGTTTGATCAAATATTTATACTCTCTTCGGATCCAGTTGGGCCGGGCGGGGTTGGCTTGTATGTCAGGTGATTGCGTAAAATGCAGGAGTGTCAGTTTGGCCGCGTAGCCCCCGAGTACTTGTCCAATGTATACAAATGGATGAAATGGAAGAAAGTGATATGATCACTAAATCCACCAATGATGAAATGTTTAACTGTTTAATTAAACTATTTTGCCATGTTTATGAAATTGATTTGAGGTCATAAATTATTTACCAGCATGTAGCTGACGTTCATCTTCAAATGTTTTCAGGAAAAGAATGAAATGACCTCATCATACCGGGACCGGCTACGGCCTAAGTCCCGGTGATAATTTTGTTGCATTGCCGGGTCAGGCCACACACCTAGACCCGGTGCAACCGAATATATGTTATTACAGGATGTGCATTGCACAGAAAGACCCTGAAGAATAAACAAGGTTAAGGTGACCAAAGGAGTACGTTTTCCTTAGGCAGATTACCTCCTTGTAAACCTACTGACTTTGCGTCAGAGTTTTGATTTGAAATCAAAACTTTGACGATCTGGTTTTCAATACCCAGTTATTTAAATAAAGATGATCTTTGTCTACACGACGAGATTTCGATATTTACAAAATGAACCTTTGAGGTTGAGATGAAACGATCCATTTTTAAAATGTTATTTCGTTGCACAAAAACAAACTCTGAAATCAAAGCAGGTACTGAAGGTGCCAACTTGCGTCGCAGCCCGGTCACGTCTCGGGGGTGCTCGGGTAGGGTGTGACATTGGTTGGTATCAGAGCCTGAGGTTTTAGAGAATTAGATACTTAGGATTAGTATCTAAGCTCTAACTAGATTAAGCAATGACTTGCCTACAAGTAAAAGTTGGACAAGGATGCCATAGCTACTATAACCCAAAAGTTACTGTTAAACAAGAACCTATAGCAAATCCATATGCACTCATGGAATAAGGAAACTTCTCATGGTATCACACTCTGCCAAAGGCTCCAATAAAGGATGAATACGAATTAGATCACCTGAGCCAAATGGGTGGCTCTAACTTTACTAACTGGAGATGTACACCACCACATTACCTAGTACCTCCTCCACCAAACTATTCTCCACCACAAACACCTCCACCGCCTATGTATCCCTCTCCTACTAACCAACATGAGACAGGGTCTAGCAAGAAGGCCACTAAACCTCGAATGAGGGTAAAAGAACCTGTTGAGAAGTTTTCCATCACAGGAGCTAGTTTAGAGGAATCTATAAGAATATGGAGAACTACGAATGTTTCGAATCCGAAGGATTCCTTCCTCTACCTCTAGTGGAAGACTATTCACCACAATCAGCTAGCTATGAACCGTTTGCTGATTATCTCAACTATCTTGTCGTATCGGGTCCATACATGAGCAATAATTCGGACACCGGCGGAAATTACGCTAACACAAGTTCAATAGGATCCTACTCCGGAAGTTTTGGATCGTACATCGAATATGCAAATCATCCACAGTTCTTGGATCCCTATATCCAGGAAGAATAAGATCTTATGGCTGAATTTAAGGCCACATTTTACGATCCTAATGCTATACATGGGGACTATAGCCCACGAGGTACCTTGAAACGTAAACCAACTGCTACCTACTATAATTTCTACAACGACATAGTATTAGGACTAAGAGACCCTCCGCCAAAATTTGGAAATCCCGCATCCACACCGGGATCTCCAATAGAATGTCTCGATCGGTCGCTTTGCGAAACCGATCAAGTCAAGAAAGAGCTTATCTTGAATAGGGAGATATTAATAGTTATCGAGAAGGATCTATCAAAGGCCAAAAAGAATTTAGCCCAAAAGGACAAGGAGCATAAGTCCTTCGCTAAAAGAATTTGGTTTCAAAGGAAAAGCTTGATGAAGGATGCCAAAAGCGTGGTCAAGAAATAGGCGTCCTAATATCGTTTGTAATCCAGATAAAACGAATAAAACCATGTAATCGTTTTATCCTATTAATAAAAGTATTTATTTTCCTTTCGTTTTCCTAGAATGGTAGGGAAGGGAAAAGGACCTAGCTTTGTTCGTAAGTACGCATCACCTGGAAATAACGAACGAAACACAAACTCAACCTAACCCTATTCTAGAACCAATTCCGAGTACACTACCGGAACCTTTCAAAATCTAGGGGAAATAGAAACATCCAAATATTTCTATGAAACCCTAATGAGTTATTACGCCGCTCCAACACTCAAAAGCTATAACCAAGCCTACGTGAAAAATTATAGCTACCAAGAGAAACCACCCGAAATCCCGTATGAACACCACTACACATTGGAAGGTGAGGAAAGGGCTGACTCCAACAGACCCTACGGAACTTACCATTCCACCAATCCTACTCCAATCCATACTCCCCGGACTAACGAAGAAACCCGGGAGAAGAAAGGATTGCAGCTATGCAAGCACGCATAGCTGAGTTAGGAAGGATTGAAGCTGAAAAAGACGTGAAGCTCGCCGCTCTACAACAAGCGTTGATTAGAGCTAGGGGTCATTAGAATATGTTTTATCTATGTTATTTTCGATTACTGTATTGTATTTTGAAGTTTAAAATAAAAATAAAAATAAAAATCTTGTATTTTCCTTAAAACATATTCGAATATTAATAAATATTATGTCTTTCCTCTACAATGTCGATAAGAACTGGACAATCCACAAATACGCATGGACGAAAGAAATAAGCCGATGAGGCATTAGAAAAAGAAGCTCAAGCTGTAGAAATGCAGAAAATGATAACAAAGGAATTGAGGATGCAATTCCGAAAATGCTAGAGGCATTTGAAAAGGCCTAGGCTGCTAGAGCCGAGGCCAGAACCAAAGGAAAAGAGAAGGAGCATACGCTTCATAACTCTGAGCGTAACTAATCAAATCACACTATTTCTGTGAGAAAGGAACATTCGAAAACTCATACGCATCAAAGCTCAAAAACTAAGAGAACCAAAATGAGGAACACTATTCCTCAAGTGACAGTTCTGCGGACAGTTACAAACCGCGTCACAAAAGAACAAACGCATGGGTTGCTCTTACAAGACTTTCCAAGCTTGTAAACCATATGACTTCCTTGGATAGGAAGGCGGACTAGCTACACTCCGGTGGATAGAAAAGATAGAATCAGTCTTGGCCATAAGTAAATGTATCGAAGAGGACAAGGTCCTCTACGCCTCTAACCTCTTCAAGAACTTTGCTCTTGAATGGCAGAACGCCCTAGTATCCGCCAAAGGAAGGGAAAGAGCATATGAGATGAGTTGGAACTCATTCAAAGACCGAGTTAAAAGAAAATTTTGTCCTATCAATGAAGTAGAGCAAATAGAACATAAATTCTTGAACTTAAGAATGGTTGGCTCTAACCATCAGGTCTACATGACCAAGCTGCTAGAGTACGCACGACTAGTACCACATCTAGCTACGCCTGAATCGAATCTCATAAAGAGGTATATCTATGGACTGGTCAGTGAGACCCGTGATATGGTAAAGGTTTCAAAACCAAAAACCATTGATGATGCCATGGATCTAGGAGCTCAATTAACGGACGGTATGGTCCGAACCATGGAGGAAAATAAAAGGAAATAAACCTTCAGCCGAGGGAAGGTAGATTACAAAAAGAACAATCAAGGCTCTAGTGCAAAGGAAAGACGATTTAGCCTTCCTGAGTGCAATACATGCAAGAAGAGGCATTTAAGAAAATGCCAACTTCTTACCACATGCCCTGAATGCAAATGCACGGGCTATCACAAAGATCAGTGTCCACGAAAGAAACTAGTCACATGCTACAATTGTGGCGAAACCCAGCACTACAGGGGTGAATGCTCAAAACCAAAAGTTGGTGGTGGCTCAGGTACTAAACCTGCCACCGAAACTAAAAAGAATGCAAGAGCATTTCGCTTAAAGGCCAAAGAAGCTGCCAATTTGACCGATGTTATATACGGTACTTTTCTTGTCAATAATGCTTATGCTAAGGTGCTTTTTTACTCTAGGGCAACCCAAAGTTTCATAAATCATAAGTTTTGTAAATTAGTTAATAAGCCCTTAGCTAAGCTAGACAAAACTTACCAAATCGAAACCGCGAACGGAGACCTGATCCAAGTCTCCAGATCTTTGAATGGTTGTTCAATTACGTTGTCTGGACACGTCATACCCGTACAACGTTTGTCGATGGATTTGGCATATAGTCCTTGGAATGGATTGGTTAGCAACTAACCAGGCCCATATCCCTTGTGACTCAAAAGTCATTGAACTACTCACACCTTCAGGAGAAGTAGTGACGATTAAAGGAGACGAGTCAACCAACCTTGTTGGTTTGATCTCTATGATAAAAGCAATGAAGTATCTCTATAAGGGATGCCTTACTTATCTCATATCCATAACCACTTGCAATGTCGAGCGGGAACTTAAGGATGTACCAATAGTCTCCGAATATCCTGATGTCTTCCCTGAAGAGTTACCTAGAACACCGCCAGATCGGGAAGTGGAGTTTTAGATAAATCTTGTACCAGGCACGACTCCGGTAGCCAAAGCCCCGTATAGATTAGCTCCTACCGAGATGGCTGAATTAAAGTAACAACTCGATGAGTTATTGGAGAAAGGATTTATAAGACCAAGTTCCTCGCCATGGGGAGCTCCGGTACTTTTTGTGAAGAAGAAAGACGGATCGATGAGGATGTGCATCGATTACCGGGAATTGAACAAGGTCACGATCAAGAATCGGTATTCACTTCAAAGAATCGACGATCTGTTTGATCAGCTCCAAGGAGCAAGATGCTTTTTCCAAAATAAACCTGCGCTCAGGCTGTCATCAATTAAAAGTCCAATAAGATGACATATCTAAGACTGCGTTCAGAACTAGATATGGTCACTTCGAGTTCACAGTTATGCCTTTCGGACTTACAAATGCTCCCGTAGAATTTATGGACATGATGAATCGAGTCTGTAAACCTTACTTGGATAAATTCGTAATCGTATTCATAGATGATATACTTATTTATTCCAAAAGTAAGGAAGATCATGCCAACAATCTAAGGACAAAACCTGAGCTATTGAGAAACAAAAAACTTTACGCCAAATTCTCGAAGTGTGAATTTTGGTTATCAAAAGTACAATTTCTCGGTCACGTCATAGATAAGAAAGGAATTCAAGTAGATCCAGCTAAGATTGGGGCTATATCTAACTGGGAAGTCCCAAAGACGCCAATCGAAGTGAGAAGTTTCCTCGGTTTGGCAGGATATTACCGAAGATTTATTAAAGACTTCTCAAGGATCGCCGTTCCTTTGACTACACTAACCCGAAAGATGATCAAATAGGAATGGGGTCCAAAACAGAACAAAGCATTCGAAATTCTAAAGCAGAAACTAACCTAAGCGCCGATTCTATCATTACCCGAAGGTAATGAAGGGTTTGTAGTTTTCTGCGATGCATCACACACTAGTTTAGGATGTATATTGATACAAGGAAGCAAAGTTATCGCTTATGCATCTCGACAAATTAAGACTCAAGAAAAGAACTATATGACTCATGACCTAGAGTTAGGTGCCATAATCTTCGCACTGAAATTATGGAGAGACTACCTCTATGAAGTCAATTTCACGATTTACACAGACCACAGTATGTCTTCAGTCAGAAAGAACTGAACATGAGACAAAGACGATGGATGGAAGTCTTAAGCGACAACGACTGTGAAATATGTTATCACGAAGGCAAGACTAATGTTGTAGCCGATGCCCTAATTCAAAAAGAACATGAGAAACCAAGGCGAGTTCGTGCCTTAAGACTCGACCTTCAAATCAGTCTTATCTCTAAGATCAAAGAAGCACAAAAATCAGCTTTGAAAGAAGAAAACCTCGAAAACGAAAAACTAGTAGGAATGATCGAACAACTCGTCAAAAGAAATGACGATATCTTTAGACTGAATAAACGGATTTGGGTTCCAATCTATGGAAATATCTGAGGAGAAATTCTCAAGGAAACCCACAAATCCAAGTACACAATGCACCCCAGTGGTGATAAGATGTACACAAATCTAAAACCAGAATACTGGTGGATCGGCATGAAAAGGTACATAGCCGAATATGTGGCCAAATGTCTAACCTGTTCTAAGGTTAAAGCCGAGACCAAAAGCCATCTGGGCTATTACTACAGCTAGAATTACTAGTATGGAAATGGGAGATGATCACTATGGACTTCATCACCAAACTTCCCCAAACCAGTCGAGGGAACGATACGATATGGGTTATCGTTGATCGTTTAACCAAATCCACACATTTCTTACCGATGAAAGAAACTTTAAATATGGACAAGTTGGCACAACTGTACGTCAACAAGGTAGTATCCTTACATGGAGTGCCATTATCCATCGTGTCAGATAGAGACAGTCGATTCACGTCTCGGTTCTGGTAGAGCTTCCAAAAAGCTCTCGAAACTCATTTAAACCTTAGCACTGCATACCATCCAAACGAATGGGCAGAGCGAGAGTGCCATTATCCATCGTGTCAGATAGAGACAGTCGATAACGGTCCGACATGGGCGTACATCAGGCCTATAAATAGAGGAGCTTGGTCTTCTCATTTTCTCACACCAACACAAACACACAATCGAGCTTTCTTAGCTCCCAAGCCCTCCAGCTGTTCCAACTCCTGAGCCGCTCCTTCCAGTTCGACTAACTTTCGCTTAAAAATCGGACTCGAGCGTTTAGAGCCAAAGAAACCCAAGGAACGCATAGAGGTGCGAGTTAAGGTGCTAGAGCCCTAAGAGGCAACTCTAAGAGATACTTAGCACTAAGATCAATATTCCGAGCTTCAAAACAAAGGTGAATACTCGTTCACACTGAACAAGAGTCTGTCAAAACAATTTATAAGACGTGATTGTGCTATAGGCACCTTCATGAAAAAGATCAAACGATTTACGTTTACGAATAGGGAAAAACACAATAATTAAATATTTACTCATACTAATCCCAAAATTAGAGGTTTTACCCCAGGGGAATGTTGATACCCAAGAAATGTATGTAAAGTTTGATCAAATATTTACACTCGCTACGGATCCAGTTGGGCCGGGCGGGGTTGGCTTGTATGCCGGGTGATTGCGTAAAACGCAGGAGTGCTGGTTTGGCCGCGTAGCCCCCCGAGTACTTGTCCAATGTATACAAATGGGTGAAATGGAAGAAAGTGATATGATCACTAGAATCCGCCAATGATGAAATATTTAACTGTTTAATTAAATTGTTTTGCCATGTTTATGAAAATGATTTGATGTCATAAAGTATTCACCAACATGTAGCTGACGTTCATTTTCAAATGTTTTCCTGAAAAGAATGAAATGACCTCATCATACCGGGACCGGCTACGGCCTAAGTCCCGATGACAGTTTTGTTGCATAGCCGGGTCAGGCCACACACCTACCCCCATTGCAACTGAATATATGTTATTACAGGACGTGCATTGCACAGAAAGACCCCAAAGAATAAACAAGGTTAAGGTGGCCGAAGGACTACGTTTTCCTTAGGGAGATTACCTCCTTGTAAACGTACTAACTTTGCGTCAGAGTTTTGATTTGAAATCAAATGTACAAACGATCGGGTTTTCATTACCCAGATATTTAAATAAAGATGATCTTTGTCTACAAGACGAGATTTCGATATTTACAAAACCAATCTTTGAGGTTGAGATGAAACAATCCATTTTTAAAACGTTATTACGCTGCACAAAAACAAACTCTTAAATCAAAGCAGGTACCGAAGGTGCCAACTGGGGTCGCAGCCCAGTCACGTCATGGGGGTGCCCGGGGCGAAATGTGACATGGCTACTCCTGTTCATTTTCTTTTCCCGACCCAGATTGTTCGGTTTTCCTACAGTTCTTTGTCAAATTTCCGACAAGCCACAGTTCTGGCACTTGATGCTACCCCTACAGTCTCGGGAGTAGTGACCTGCTTTTCCACATTTGTAGCATATGGTAGAGCCACCCGGACATTCACTTCGGTGTTGTTTCCAGCATTTAGAGCAAGTTTCGTACTCATCAGTTCTCGGCTTCTTAGACTCAGCTTTAACATTTCCCTCTCCTGTCCCCTTAGATGGGTTCTCCCATTTCCTCTTCGGTGCCTCCGGCGCTGGGTCCTCGTTAGCATAATCGTCATAGACGATTCTAGACAGATTTACTACCGACTCGAAGGTCGATGGTAGATTAGCTTTCACATGAACACGGACCCTTTGGGGTAGGTCCTTGACATAGTACTTCACCAGTCCCTCTTCAATCTCTGCCAAATGAGGTATGAGCTGAGCTAGCTCATTGTTGTAACATCCCAAAAAAAATAAAAAGGAGAAATAAATATAACGGGTTTAAAGCGGAACGAATCGAATGAACACACAAGGTACGCGGGCCGGGGATGGGCCGAGTCGATCACTAGGTGGGCTTGGGGAGGGGAGGCCTCTCCCATAAATACCCCAACACACACACACATTCTCTCATTCTTGCATTCTACAGAGAGAAAGTTGGCGGATCAACCCGAGATTGAAGAAACGTGTTACTCCATAGTTTGTGAGCAAAACCTCCGAATCAGAAGCTTGATACAGGTAACGATCTGATCCAGATCTGAGTTTTTGTTAGTTTTGGGGTTTTCGGGTTTTGGATAAAGAGATGGCATTTTTACGTATGAAACTTGAGTATAAACATAGATCTAGCATCTAGAATGAAAAGAAAACGTTTTGAACGTAAAAAGTTCGGATCTTGAAGAGGTCGGATCTGCATGCAAAAGTTAGGGTTTTTGGGGGGAAGAAGCATGCCCGCAAGCAGGTCGTGCATACTTATCAAGTACGCAAGAAGCAGGTCCTACGTACTTATCAAGTACGCAAGAAGCAGGTCCTGCGTACTTATCAAGTATGCAAGAAGCATGTCCTGCATACTTATCAAGTACGCAAGAAGCAGGTCCTGCGTACTTATCAAGTACGCAAGAAGCAGGTTTGGGGCCTTACAAGTTGGTATCAGGCCAAGGGGGATACCGCTGTCGACTCTATGCTATGGAATGATTTGAAAACCTTAGTTATCAGGAATTTTTCCCCAAGGAACGAGATTGAGAAGGTGGAGAGGGATTTTCTGAGGTTGAAGGCTGGGAACATGACTCACCGTCAGTACACCACTCGGTATAACGAGTTGGCACGTCTAGTGCCACATCTGATGACCACTGAAACAAGGAGGATCGCATGCTATATCCAGGGATTGCAAGGCAAGGTCCTCACATTTGTTAGTTATGGAACTCAGTGGTGTAATGTATGATGACCTGGCGTTGAACGATGTCGCTATTGAGGAACCTAAGAAGAAACTGACTTTCCCTGCTTAGCGAACCGGTGGGAAACTACTGGGATCTCAGGATAAGAAAGCTAGAGGGAATGAGTCGGCGATCTGTTGGAAGTGTGGAAAGGAACATGCAGGTGAATGCAGGCTAGGGTCAAATATGTGCTACAAGTGAGGCAAGACCGAACACTACTCCCGTGAATGCCCACAAGACTTCAAATGCTATAACTGTGAGGAGAGCGGTCACATGAGCCGAGAATGCACTAAACCAAGAATGGGGGAAGGTGGAAAGGGGAAATGCACCGAGAAGAAAGATGAAAGGCACCGAGCAAGGACTCGTGCATACGCGCTGACACAAGAACAGGCCAGGGTGGACCCCGACGTGGCGTCAGGTATGTTCATCCTTGACAACACTTTTGTTTCAGTGTTATTTGATTCGGGTGCCAGTAAGAGTTTTATATCTACGACTTTCTGTAAACGAGTGAAGTACACTGTCAGTAAGCTAGAAAGGGCCTTTAGCGTAGAAACCGCTGAGGGTAGGACTGCGAGAGTAACTGATGTAGTTGCCAATTCCACGATAAAAATAGAAGGCCATAGATTCTCCGTCAGGTTGTTTGTTATGGTTTTGGGTGGGTTCAATGTCTTGTGAGGTATGGATTGGTTAACTTCAAATGAAGCGCAAATTATATGCAAACGAAAGATAATCCGACTCAAGGCTCCGGATGGTAGCAAAGTCGAGGTTTTTGGAGATCGTGACGCACCGATCGCTAATGTCATCTCGATGATTAAGGCAGCAGATTACCTGAGGCACGGATACGAGGCTTATCTGGTATACGTGATTGACAAGTGTAAGGAAGTGAAGGAACTAGACGATGTACCCGTGGTACGTGAGTACCCGGAGGTTTTTCCAGAGGACTTGCCTGGGATACCACCCGACAGAGAAATTGAGTTCCGAATTGACTTAGTACTAGATGCCCAGCTCGTGGCTAAGGCTCCATATCGACTAGCACCAGTGGAGATGAAAGAGCTAATGGAACAACTAGACGAGTTACTTGAGAAAGAATTTATCCAACCGAGCATCTCGTCGTGGGGTGCTCCGGTGTTGTTTGTGAAGAAGAAAAACGGTTCGATGAGGATGTGTATTAATTATCACGAGTTGAATAAACGTACATTGAAGAACAAGTACCCTTTACCAAGGATCGACGACTTGTTTGATCAATTACAAGGCGCAAGTTGGTTCTAAAAAATTGACCTTCGATCCGGGTACCATCAGTTAAAGGTGAGGGAAGAAGAAAAACCGAAAACCGCGTTTCGCACGCGTTATGGATATTTTGAGTTTCGCATGATGTCCTTCGGATTGACGAACGCCCCCTCCAGAAAGCATTCTATTAACTGCTCAGAGAAAAGAAAATCTCGATGTACTGGACATGAATGAAGTCACTCCATCTGGGAGTGTTTCTTGCTTTTATCAAAGGCATCAGTTGATGAATCAGCTCTCTGGCATAGGATATTAAGCCACGTTAATATCAAAACTATCAACAAATTGGTGAAGAACAATCTTGTCAGAGGGATTCCTGACAAAGAATTTCAGCTGGAAGACCACTGCATTGCATGCTTAAAGGGGAAACAACACAAAAGTTCTCACAAGTCCCAACCAACCCTCATCCACCAACCTTCCCTCCATGGAAGTATCTCTGGAAATCAATCGGGTACACTGGAAATCAAAATGGGTATACAGTAGAGAAGGCGCTGATAGGCCCTCCATGGAAGTATCTCTGTCACACTCTTCTCCAATACATATCTCAGAAGAAAAGCATATGGCATCACGTAAGCTCCGCTCTTGCCACCACAGAGAAGAAGGACAAGGTAGAGAGTTGACTCCTTCTGGATGTTGTAATCGGCTAAGACTCTGCCGTCCTCGAGCTGTTTTCCGGCGAAGATTAGACGCTGCTGGTCTGACGGGATGCCTTCCTTGTCCTGGATCTTTGCCTTCACGTTGTCGATTGTGTCAAAGGATTCGACCTCAAACGTGACCATCTTACCAGTTAGGGTTTTCATGAAGATCTGCATTTTTGCCGATTTGGAGTGATAAGATGAAATTGTTTCCAAAAAGGTACTCAGGGGTCAATGTTCCATTGTTATCTACAATGTTGAACATACAAAGTACCCCGAGTGACAGTTCAGCAATCCCATCTGATACTGATCCCACACCCTCCACCTCACATCCTGAACAACAGTCTGCATCCACCATTCGAACCCCTGTGCATACTACTGAGGATGTACAGGGCCCCATCTGGGTCCAAGGATTCCACAACTGTGGATGAGGACAGACTGAAACTTCATAACTTGGAATTGACGGCCAGGGTGGCTATGCTAGAGGCTGAAGTGTCCAAACTAAGACACCAAGTCTCTATGCATGAAGCCCATCAATTCCCAACTTTAACCACTCCCTCTCTTGTATCAGTAGGCACCCAAACTGATGCTTACTTGTCTACTGATGCAACCAAAAAGGGGGGAGATGGTCTCAATGGAGGAAGACACAGACAGTCTTGACGACTGGATTCAAGAGCAGGTTGTAATTCAAAGCTCACTATTCAAATCGGCTTTTGTACAAGTTCATGACTTGCCAGTCTCAGATAACGAAGAAGAAGTGACATCTGAAGACTGGAAGTTGGTCATCAGGGCTGTTGATGAAATGTTGAATGATGCTGAAGACACAAAACAAACAAATACATCATTCAGCATCCTTCCTGAAGCAGCAACCATCATAAGTCAATCCATTACCCCCCAATTGTTTCAAACTACACAGAAGCTAGAATTTGACTCCATTCTAGCTTGGGGGTATGATGGATCAGCTGAGAGATTTTGGATTGGATGGGAGTTTAGTGGAGTAGAAGAGCTAAACTAGAACTCTCTCAATGCCCTCCAAGTCCTACAACTGTATTTAACTAACTGCATCAACACTTCATCAGATCTCTCAGCAGAACTTGCCATTGGCAGGTTCCATGACTTGATGGAGGATAATCTACCCCACTTCGAAAGACTAATACAAACAGCAAAACGGGTAGCTTATCCTGAATCTTCGGCAGCAGCAGAAAGAAGACTGACTCCTAGAAGACTTGACATTATAAGGAGCAGTCTTCTCACTAAAGAAGAAATTTGATGCTTAAGAAGATTTCTGTACTCCTTCATTGTCAAAGACTTAGATGTGCTGGGATGGACAAGCACTAAGTCTCTTGACCACACCTTCTTACTAAGCAACGGCTCCTCTCTCACCATCAACACCAGGAACATCTTGTCACTTCCTACAGACTTTCTCAACAAGATCTTTCAACTCAGGGCAAATATCTGCAATGTCAACTCACTTGAAAGTCAGGCAATGATAGCTACTGTCAGAGCCAAACTTGAACACGAAGGAAGAATTACTGAGGAAGTATATGTGTCAAACTCTGACACTGATACTGACTCAGCTTCCCCTCGAGTAGGCATCTGTGCTGCAGCATATGAGTCAAGATCAACAATCAAAGAAATGCTGAAAGAAGTCACAGGTCCTGAGTGCAAATCGGATGAAGCCATTAACCTTCCCTTTTTCACCTCTCAATGTGCCAATGAAGCTGAGGCTGAGATCCCAATAGCAGCGCCATCATCTGCTGTTGTGGTCAGTGAAGCCGAAGCAGAGGCATCCAATATAAATAAGGGAAAGGGAATTATGACAGATGAAGATGAAGAGAGATTGCTAAAAGAGAAAAAAGAGGGAAGAGAAGAGAAGAATAAGAGAAGAAGAGGAGATGGCTGACATTAAAAAGCCTCAAGAAAGAAAAACAGTCATTCTCCTCAGAGAACAAACCATCCAGCTGTATGCTAGGCAGCTGGATGAACTAAAAAGAAAGATTCCTACAGTTGACCAAATTGAAGAAGATGCAGCTCTTGCTCTTCAACTGCAGGAACAATTTAACAGAGAAGAAGAAGAATTGGAGAAGAAGAAGAAGAAAGAAGAAGCTAAGTTCAGAATAACCGATTCTGAACTAGCCAAAGAAATGAGGGAGGAGTAGGTAAAGGCTCTAGTTTCTCAAGGTGAGGATGTAGACTACCTTGAGAAACTATCAAATAAAGAAGTCTACAGAGCCTTCATGGGTCAGCAAGGTCAATTGGCAAAGAAGAAACAGGCTGAAGAAGAAGAAAAAGCCAAACAAAAGTCCAAGAAGACCATTGCCTTTAATAAACGGACCCATGAAGAAAGGAAGGTCATGATTGACTTCCTTAAGGCTAAAGGAGAGAGTGGACAGAGGCTAGGTCCCATGAACTTCATGAACCTGCAAGCCCTCTACTTCAACGTCAAGAAGGATGAGGAAGAAAGATTGGAGAAGAAGGGATCCAAGAAAAGGGTACCTATTCAGGAAGAAAAAGAAACAAAAGCAAAGAAACCCAAGCCTTCTCCCTCACCTACCTCTTCCTCAGTCCAACAACCTTCCACTCTCATCCCCAAACCCTCCACTCCTCCACCCAAAAAGTCCAAACCATCCCACCCAGCTCCCACTCATCAACAGCCTCCCTTAAAGAAATCCAAACCCACACCTAAACCAGAAGAATCAAGAGACATAGTTGACTGGGTCTATAATCCACAGGATCAAAGGTTTGAGATCTTCAGGGGGAGAACTGAAAGAAGAAGATCTATGTACAGATCTGTTGATGAAGTTCTGCAATTGCTAGATTCAGATCTTGACAGAATTTTGGAGCTGGGTGAAGCTCATGAGCATGCAAATGAGGGTGGGAAACTTCTTGTGCTAGCCATCAAACACTACTTCAACCTAGCAAAGATGTGATCATTGACATCAAACCACTCAAGTCCCACTCTCCATTTGTAAGTTGGTCCTATAATGCTGATTTGGATGAGTTCACTTTAACTGATGTAAGGAAGCAGAAGATGATATGTTCAAGCAAAACAATCTACAAAATGCCACATAAAGACATCAAGACTCTGTCTGCACTTCCACTGAACAATCCCAGCAAGGATCCAAGAGGCTATGAAGTTGAAAGAATAGTCAGCCACATGCAAAAGCTTCAGCAGCAAAGTGATTAGAAAATTTTTGGTCGCATCAGTCTAGGGGGAGTTTGTAGAACCAAAGACTGATGGCTTCTAAATTATTCTAAGTACAAATGATGCTGATAGGCTTATCAGCAGCATTCAACACATGTTGCTGCTGATAGGATTATAAGCAGCATTCAACACATGTTGCTGCTGATAGGCTTATCAACAGCATTCAGCACATGTTGCTACTGATAGGCTTATCAGCAGCATCATTCTCATTCTTGCTGCTGATAGCTATGTTCCTTGAAGACAAATCGTTGCAGCTGACTATCTATGCCAAGCGTCACTGACAACTTTCTGCAAAAGCAACTGACACACTCAAATCAGAAGGAACCTCAATGGTGCAACCAATGACGGACGACAATGC
This sequence comes from Smallanthus sonchifolius, assembly GCA_023525975.1. Taxonomy (NCBI): domain Eukaryota; kingdom Viridiplantae; phylum Streptophyta; class Magnoliopsida; order Asterales; family Asteraceae; genus Smallanthus; species Smallanthus sonchifolius. The sequence continues at coordinate 22,499,252 of CM042033.1, forward strand.
TCTTCTCCGAGCATGCAAACAATGATGAATAAAGAAAACGCTTCAATAAAGTTAGCTAGTTTAGCTTTAACGTGTAAAATTAGCTTTTGTATAAACGATCAACGGTCTGTGTTTGATCTGATCCTTAGAATCAAGGGTCTGTCTTGATTCTAAGTTAGTATAAATATTGTGTAAACACTTCATTGTAAGTGTGCTTTTGAATTAGAGTTTTCACTTGTAATCGTTTATTCACAAAGCTTAATACAACAGTATTCTTATCAGTATTCTTTCTTTCTACTCGATTGTAATTGTGTAGTTGTTATTGTTTCCGCCAATCTTAACTAAGAACAGAACCATCTTGTAATTTCACGATCCTACAGTAAGCTAGAAAGGGCCTTTAGCGTAGAAAACGCTGAGTGTAGGACTGCGAGAGTAACTTATGTAGTTGACAATTCCATGATAAAAATAGAAGGCCATAGATTCTCCGTCAGGTTGTTTGTTATGGTTTTGGGTGGGTTCGATGTCGTGTGAGGTATGGATTGGTTAACTGCCAATGAAGCGCAAATTATATGCAAACGAAAGATAATCCGACTCAAGGCTCCGGATGGTAGCGAAGTCGAGGTTTTTGGAGATCGTGACGCACCGATCGCTAATGTCATCTCGATGATTAAGGCAGTAGATTACCTGAGGCGCGGATACGAGGCTTATCAGGTATACGTGATTGACAAGTGTAAGGAAGTGAAGGAACTAGACGATGTACCCGTGGTACGTGAGTACCCGGAGGTTTTTCTAGAGGACTTGCCTGGGATACCACCTGACAGAGAAATTGAGTTCCGAATTGACTTAGTACTAGATGCCCAGCTCGTGGCTAAGGCTCCATATCGACTAGCACCAGTGGAGAAGGAAAGAGCTAATGGAACAACTAGACGAGTTACTTGAGAAAGGATTTATCCAACCGAGCATCTCGCCGTGGGGTGCTCCGGTGTTGTTTGAGAAGAAGAAAGACGGTTCGATGAGGATGTGTATTAATTATCACGAGTTGAACAAACGTACAGTGAAGAACAAGTACCCCTTACCAAGGATCGACGACTTGTTTGATCAGTTACAAGGCGCAAGTTGGTTCTCAAAAATTGACCTTCGATCCGGGTACCATCAGTTAAAGGTGAGGGAAGAAGATATACCGAAAACCGCGTTTCGCACGTGTTATGGACATTTCGAGTTTCGCATGATGTCCATCAGATTGACGAACGCCCCCGCGGTGTTCATGGACTTAATGAATTGGGTATGTCGACCGATGCTGGACCGATCGGTAATAGTGTTCATCGATGATATCCTCATTTACTCCAAGAATGAGGGTGATCACGCATGTCACTTAAAGGAAGTGTTGGAAGCCCTGAAGAAGGAAAAGTTGTATGCTATTTTCGCCAAATGGTCGTTCTGGCTTAGGGAAGTCCAATTCCTAGGTCACGTCATTAACCCGAACGGCATTATGGTTGATCCAGCAAAGATAATGATAGTAAGAGAATGGGACATTCCTAAGACGCCAACTAAGGTTCGCAGTTTCTTGGGGTTGGCGGGCTACTATCGGAGATTCATCCGGGATTTCTCAAAAATAGCTTCGCCTTTGACAAAGTTAACTCGGAAGGAGGTAAAGTTTGAATGGGGTTCGACCTAGGATTAGGCGTTTAAGGAATTGAAGGAGAAGCTAACCCAAGCTCCAGTCTTGGCCGTTCCCGAGGGCAATGAAGACTTGGTGGAATAATCTTACGCTTCGGGTCAGGGATTGGGGTGCGTGTTGATGCAACGCGGGAGAGTGATCGCGTATGCATCACGGAAGTTGAAGATTCACGAAGCCAATTATCCGACTCATGATCTGGAACTTGCTGCTGTCGTATTTGCATTGAAAATCTGGAGGCACTACCTCTACGGGGTGAAGTTTACCATATACTCTGATCACAAAAGTTTGAAGTACTTCTTCGAACAAAAGGAGTTGAATATGAGATAGAGGCGATGGTTGGAACTTTTGAAGGATTGTGACTGTAAAATCATATACCATCCTGGAAAGGCAAACGTGGTGGCTGGCGCTCTAAGTCGTAAGAATGTTCCTACTCCTATTAGAGTGAAAGCTTGCCAGTTGGTGGTAACACCGGACGTGATGAGGGAAATTGAAAAGGCTCAAGATGAAGCACTAAAAGAGGAAAACATAAAGAAGGAGAGGATGGTTGGCCAGCATGACAAGTTGGAATATAATACCCTGGGTGTTAGGGCACGTTTTGGGCGGGTATGGATACCTATGGGTGGCGAGCTTAGGACCAAAATATTGGATGAAGCTCATAAGTCTCGTTACTCTATCCATCCCGGTACCAACAAAATGTACCAAGATCTGAGGAAGGAATACTGGTGGCCTGGAATGAAACATAGTAAAGGCTGAACACCAGAAACTGTATGGAAAGATTCAACCGCTTGATATACCAGAATGGAAGTAGGAACACATTACCATGGACTTCATAACCAAGCTACCACGCATAGCTAAAGGTCATGACACCATATGGGTAATCGTGGACCGTTAAACAAAGAGTGCTCATTTCCTACCTATTCGCGAGACGCTCTCATCATAAAGGTTAGTGGAAGTATTTATTAATGAAGTAGTAGCACGACATGGGATGCCTTTGATGATTGTATCTGAGCGGGACACACGATTCACATCGAGGTTCTAGAAAAGATTTCACGAGGCGATGGGCACGAGGCTTAATATCAACATGGCAAACCACCCGCAAATGGATGGTCAGTCCGAAAGGACCATTCATACATTGGAGGATATGCTTCGTGCTTGTATTAACGACTTCGGTGGCAGTTGGGACAGTCATCTGCCGTTAGCCGAATTCTCCTACAACAACAGTCATTACACGACGATAGGCATGCCGCCTTATGAAATATTGTATGGGAGAAGATGCAGGACCCTGGTATGTTGGGGTGAGATTGGACAGAAGGAATTAGGAAGCCTTAAAGTCCTACGAGAAACGTCAGAAAGGTTTGATCAAATCAAATCACGAATGAAGGCCGCACAAGATCGTCAGAAATCCTATGCGGATAAACAACGAAGGCCTATTGAGTTTGATGTTGGGGACAAAGTAATGTTGAAAGTGTCGCCCTAGAAAGGAATCATACAATTCAGAAAGAGAGGAAAGTTAGGTTGAAGGTTTGTCGGACCATTCAGAATAATGGCATGGGTTGGTGAAGTCGCTTATCGGTTGTAGTTGCCTGATGAGTTAAGTGGGATCCGTACTACCTTTCATGTATCACACTTACGAAGGTGTTTGGCGGATGAATCAGCTCACGTACCACTTACTGAAATCTAGGTTGACAATAGCCTTAACTACATCGAAGAACCCGTGGCCATCCTAGACAGGAAGGAGAAACGTTTACGTAATAAAGTTATCCAATTGGTTAAAGTCCAATGGAAGCACCGAAAGTGATCGAAGGCTACATGGGAAACGGAGACGGAGATGAGGGAGTCGTACCCTCAACTATTTGACTTATGCTAGGTTTCGGGGACGAAACCTATTGTAAAGGGGGTAGACTTGTAACATCCCAAAAAAAATAAAAATGAGAAATAAAGATAACGGGTTTAAAGCGGAACGAATGGGATGAACAGACAAGGTACGCGGGTCGGGGATGGGCCGAGTCGATCGCGAGGTGGGCTTGGGGAGGGGAGGCCTCTCCCATAAATACCCCAACACACACACATTCTCTCATTCTTGCATTCTAGAGAGAGAAACCATAGAGAGAGAAAGTTGGCGGATCGAACCGAGATTGAAGAAACGTGTTACTCCATAGCTCGTGAGCAAAACCACCGAATCAAAAGCTCGATACATGTAATGATCTGGTCTAGATCTGAATTTTTGTTAGTTTTGGGGTTTTCGGGCTTTGGATAAAAAGATGGCATTTTTACGTATGAATCTTGAGTATAAAGATAGATCTAGCATCTAGAATGAAAAGCAAACATTTTGAACGTAAAAAGTTCGGATCTTGACGAGGTCGGATCTACATGCAAAAGTTAGGGTTTTTGCGGGGAAGAAGGCTTCACGCAAGCAGGTCCTGCGTACTTATCAAGTACGCAAGAAGCAGGTGCTGCGTACTTATCAAGTACGCAAAAAGCAGGTCCTGCGTACTTATCAAGTATGCAAGAAGCAGGTCATGCGTACTTATCAAGTACGAAAGAAGCAAAGCATGCGTACTTATTAAGTACGCAAGAACGAAACCTGCGCACTTTCTAAGTACGCAGGCATCAGGTCCATGGGTATATATAGCTGGTTAATGAAGTCAGTATGTTTGCCTAATTCAGTATGGTTAACCCGTTAAAGTCGGGATTAGGTCTGATGTGTATGTAACTACTCAATCCAGATCATACGTGACGTTGTTGGGCCTTTGATTAGGACAATGAGACTAGCTTATCAGGTGAGTTCTAGAACCCCTATTTTAAATGTTTTAATAATATTTTGGGCTGGTGTGCATACTTACAAAATGGTGTTTACAAAATGGTGTTTACGAAATGATGTTAACGGAACGATTTTTATGAAACGTGTTACGAAATGTTTTGTCAAAAGAAGTTTAAGAAGTGTTTACCAACGAAATGTTATTTAATAAAACGTATGATGCTTTAACTGAAGTGAAGTAAAGGTTTTTTTATGAAAGTCACTAAAATGAACGAATCTGCCAGGGTTCCTTTTGGAATCGAAGTATGTATGTTTTGTAAACTCCTTACCTTTATAGGGGCCTTAGTGGCTGGCCAACGGTTGTACAACTGGGTAGGAAAGGGGTGACGACGGTCATCAAGGGGATTACCGTGATCCTTGAAGTAAGTATTGTTCTCTGCGAGGGAACGGTGCTTGAAGTTTGGTACGTGCTATCCTTTGGGACGTCGTGCTTGAAGGGAATTGATGATTATGTATGGTTACGAATGTTTATGTTGGTACGTGTGCTCTATGAAGCATCGTGCTTGAAGTTGGTACGTGTGCTCTATGAAGCACCGTGATTGAAGTTGGTACAGGTGCTCTATGAGGTACCGTACTTGAATTTTGGAATTGACGGTTACGAGAAGGCGCAGATTAGGTTTATTATTGACTTATGTTTTATGTTTATGTTACTTCATTATTTACGTATGTTTTTATTAAATGAAGTTTGGAGTTATGTTTTGGCAAAATGTTTAAAGTTAATGTTTTACGTAAAGCTAGAACTCACCAGCGTAGCTGACTTTTAGTATACACATTCAGGTTAAGGACAGGTATAGAAGTTGAACGGTGATGGTTGGCTAGCGAAAGGAGTTATCCGGATGATCATGAAGACTGGCATCCCGTTATGTGTTGTTTATGTTATGTTTATGTATTAGACAATGTTACGCTTCCGCATGTTGAACGATGTTATGATATGTTGAAATGAAATTTTCCGCTGCGTTATTTGATATTCAAGTTTAAGAACTGTTTTTGAATGAGTAAATTCAAAAAGTGAGGCCTCCCGGGTTGGGGCCTTACAGTTGTACCTAGAAGTGTACTTTTCGATGAGTCATGTTGCGAGCCTTGAAGTTCAAGAGTTCATTCTCCACCCTGTCGATCTCGTTCTGGGGGTAGAACTTTTGGATCATCAGCTTCTTTATGTCTTCCCAGGTCATCCTCCTCAGAGCATTCGGCAATTTAGACCTCTGGATGTTCCTCCACCAACTCAGTGCCTCGTTGGTGAAGGAATGAGCGACGAACTTAACTGCTTGGTCGGGTCGACATTCATTTATGTTGATTACACCGTTCATCCTTTCAACCCATTCAAATGTAGCCACTGAATCCTTGTCATTACGTCTTCCTCATGCTCCACATGCACACTTTCCTCATCATTACGTCTTCAGTTCAAAGGTGGCCTACCGACTTGGCCAGTACGACCGCCTCCCCGTCCAGCTCCTCCTCTACCAGCCATAGTTTTCTAGATTTTCTTAATAGTAAAGGGAATACACCAATGTCATTCCTTCAGGTCATAGTTTAGAATAGTGCGAGCAAGGTAAATTCTTAATTAAAATGACCGGTTTGTGAATAATAATTTGCTTTGCTTTTCACGTTCAAAACTCTTCACATCAGTGGTGACATTGACATCTATGCAGTCTAAGTTAAGGAATCTATCCTAAGCTATAAGCATTAACCTTACTACTTACTTATAGTGGTGGTGTCGGCGTTGGCTACCCATACTGACATCCGTTGTTGGTCCCATTATCAATTTGAGTCCAAAATTTTAGGATGTCTGAATCTCTCAAACTATAGATCTGATACCAACTTGTAAAGCCTCTTTCCCCGAAGACCACACTTGTTGGATTTACTCATAAACATAGTCATCAAACACTGACATTTTAATTAAAAACCATTCAACATAGCGGAAGCGTATCATTCAGTTACATAGCATAACATAACAGCGGAAGTCTTAACATAAAAGAAACATTATCTTAACACATGATAAAATAAAATGTGATGTTAGTCTTGAGCCGGGTAGCCTTCACACCTTCGCACGCCCCTTTTTCTTGCTACCTGAAGTGCATACTAAAAGTCAGCTAACGCTGGTGAGTTCTAGTTTAAGATGATTAGGTATAAACATTGTTCTTTTATAAGTATCTATATATATATATACATATATGTATATTTATACATATAAATACACGTTAACATTTGATTTGCCTTCATTATTCATTCATCGTAAGTACTTGAAAATATACGTACACATCTTAGCTTTCATTGAGCATTCATGGAACATAAACATAAGGGTGATCAACCCGTCATTTCTCGCATAAGTCACAAAAACAGATGCTCCGTCCTACCGTCGTAGTCCGTCCTCCATGATCGTACGGAGTCCTTCGACCGTACGTCATGCTATACCGTCCGAATTCCTTTGACCGTTCGTCCTTACCGTTCTACTGTCGTAGACCGTCATAGTCGCCTGTCTGCCCTAAGGCATCCATTTCCCACTGGAACTATACATACATTTGTGCATCGATGGTGGGACTGATTCTACCGTAGTAGCCTTAGTTTAGTCTACCTTTCTAGACATTCATTTCTGGCTGCATGATAGTCGAGTGGTCGTCCGTCAACCGAAGTAGCCGTCATCATTGTACCGTCCTACCGAGGTAGTCCGTATTTCCGTCCATAAAGTATACATACATTCATAACATGCAATGTATATATATAAAGCAAGATTTTATTTACTTACGTTTTGTCGTTCATTCATTTCATTGCTTGCAAACATTGGTTTCATTCTTTGTTCATCGTTACTTTCATATAACATGTATGGTCATATTAGCATTCATTCATTTACATGTATACACTTCAGCCCCAAAACATTGGAAAACATTTGCACATAACACATAGGGGGCACATAGAACTCACCTGATTGAGCGGTTCTTGAAGTATACTTAGCTTGTTACTGAGCGTCACTAAGGTCACACACAGTCTGTATAATTAAGTCATACAAGATAAGATAATGCACCTAAACGACATCTAAATATTTCTATTCTTAGGTTTAGGTGAACATAGCAACTTCGCTGTGATTTAAGCTGAGGGAACTTAGTAAGTTCGCTATCTTTTAATTATGATAACTTCGTTGTTTTTAAGCTTTGGTGAACTTAGACAAGTTGCTTCTTTAAGCGAACTTAATTAAGTTCGCTACCTTTATTCATTGAGCGAACATATCAAGTTCGCCAATATGTGAGTCCAGAACCCTAGATCTGGTCTGCTGATTTCAAGTTGTTCAAGCTCCAAAATTTTTACGTCCAAAACGTTTTATTTTCACTCATGAACTTATATATGTGGTTTGTTTTGTATTTCATACGTAAAAACTTAATCTTTTTGTAAACTTAACCCGAAACCCAAAAACTACAAAAATTCAGATTTAGAGGTGTTGCTTACCTCTTGGAGTCCGGTTTTCGTTGCTATACGTTGCTGAGATGAAGAAAAACGATCCCCCAACTTTTGAGCCATTTCTCTTGCTTTCTCTCTCTAGACCCGGTTCTCTTTCTCTGTCTAGAAACTTGCACAAATGGTGGAATATGGAGGAGGGGCTGCTTTGGTCTTTATATACCTAGGCTCCCCTCGGCCCATTGGAGTCGAGCCCGAGCCCACCCCCTTTTTTTATTCTTTTCGTTTTAAATCCTTGATTTATCCCCGCTGTCGTTATTATTTATTCGTTTATTATTCCGGGATGTTACATATGAGTAGTGTATGAAGTAGATATGTGATAATGCTCGAACGAAAACCGAACTACTCGTGTCCTAGAATGTGTAAGGACGTAAGTTCTATGAAAGTTTGTACTTGATTATGCGATCGATTCACCCAACTTGACTCTTTATAAAATGTGTTAATCTTTCAAAAAGTTGACCGTGTTTGACTTGATGACACGTTGGTGACACGTTATGTAACAACCGACAATATCCGGTAATTACTCATACGTACGTTAAACGTGTTTATGATTCGTAATTTCATATTTGACTTAATTATTATTAATTAGGCCACTCCATGTCTAGAAAAGCCGTTAGTTCGTATATTTTGCATTGGTAGTTTCAAAAATTGTCGGTATGCACGCCCGGGTTAATTCGACGAAAGCGATCGTTGGTGATTAATTTAGTATCCAAATCAATGTCCAAAGACCCATAACACATCATATTATATTTAAACATTTAATTTTAAGATTTAGGGTCCTCGTTACATAAAATAATCCATAACGGCATAATTTTAAGAATTTACCGTTTAGCGTCATTTTTAATTGTGCTTACATACTATTAAGTGTGTCTATGACTTTTACAATATATAATTAGACATTTTTCAACAAACTATTTAACCCCCCTATTTAAAGTAATTTTGGTGCATTTCAAGAAGGTGTATCAAGATTTCAAGGCTTGGAACTTCCTTCTCCATCTAGCTTCATTACTCTCCTTGTTTGTAAGAACTAAAACCTCCATCTTTTTAAAAATATTCTTTGATGCATGACATCTAGTCCATGCATGAAATCCTCACCCAAAATCTAGTTAATTAGAGATTTAAAGCATGGATCTTTTTTTAGACTAGATTCTCTTTTAAAAAGAGATATAATCTCTAATAATATTCTTTTATAAAATCTTTTATATAAAAATAAACCCATTGTGTAACTACAAGTCATTTAAAAGAAAAACTATTAAAGAGAAGATGAAAAAAAGAAAAGAAGTCATGGATCTATGTTTATAATCTAGTATGTTTTTTTTTTAAATATTTGTCATACTTTATAAGTTATAAAAAAAGAGTTACATAAATTATGTCACATGGAAAAATATTAAACTTTTAACATTTAGAAAGATTACACAAACAAATAGTTATGCATGTCTTTCTTTCTTATGTTTATAGTTTATTACATAATATATATAGACCTAGTGATTTTTATACTTGTGCTTATATATATACATATCTTTTGGACCCTAAATGAGTTAGTTAGTGATTTGGACCTTTTGGACATTGGACTTTTTGGGATGACTTGAACTAATTGGACATCTTTGAACCTTTTGACATAACATATGGTTATATCACATTTTATGAACTAGTTAAAACATATAAAGAAGGTTATTAAAAATAAATAAATGTTTCACTAGTAAAAGTTATAAATGACATTTCCTTAACATATTTGTTAGACTTTAAAATTTAAGAAAAGTAAACTTTGATAAAAAAAAATAATAATAATAATAATATAAAAGTTTAATCATGAAAATGTATTTTGATTAAAAAGATATTTTAAAAAAAACTCTAGTTAAAATGTTCGAGGCATGGGTCATAAAAGGGTATAAATATATACATAAGTTTAGACTTTCGTAATGAAAAATAGGTTCTTTTATATAAAACTTAAAACTAGAAACCGTTTTACGACGTTACATATATATACATATATATAACTATTTTTTTGGGATGTCTTATGTCTTAAAATCCCTTCTTCGTAAAGTCTTCATTAGTGTAGACGACATATTTGTGGGCTAAATGAATAAATAATTGTCTTCGAGAAATACGAGTTAATAAATTCAATTTAATTAAGAATAATAAGTATCATTATAAGATTATAATAATTGAATTATGTTATAAATATTTGTAGTATTTTCGAATAAAATCCTTCACTACAGTGAACATATAAATTTATATATGTATATTTATTTTCGCTTGACTCGAGTCGATATATATGTATATATATAAATAATTCGTTTAATCGAGTATGTTATTTCTAAACGAGATTCCGAGAACGAGTTACGTGGAATGTATCATTTGTATTTATATACTTTATAAATATATATATTTTCGTAAAATTCTAAGACATAATCACAAACACGTCGTCGAGTCACACGTTCAAACACAAGTGATTTTACAATCGAGTCTAGTTAAGTGGGCTGAATGTCGACTTTGCCGGCTTGTAATGCTAGAGGTTAATTCGTTAAGACTGATGATGTCCATATGTGTTATAGGACGTATCTAAGTTGGTCTATTTCCATTTTCAGCTTTGTTGCTAGCATCTCTCAGGTGAGTTTCACGAACCCTTTTTACTGCTTTTCATATTTGGGGGAAAAACATGTCGAATTCAAAATTATATGAAAACTAGAAAACGAGAAACAAGCATCTAATTCCCTTGTGTGCATGAGTTAACACTTATTAGTCCTCGGTATTTCAAACTATAACATTAGCTATGGACTTAGCCGTAGATCGACATGAATAGTACTATTTGGGTTGACACCCCCAGTCATGGTTAGTCATGCTAACCTCGACCAACAGGGTCAAATGATTGCTTATTAGATCATGTTTATCTCATTGTTTAGAGGGACAATGGGCTGGGGTAAATTCAAGAATTCGTTAAAGGTTTGGTTATAGGCTTGTGCTTCACATAATTCGTATGTCCTTGCTAGACTTCGCTGAATCAACCGCTAACTTGTTTTGTTTATCATACGGATTTCATGTTACCACTTAATGTTTTCATTTAGTAACGTAAATCTATGAACTCACCAACATTATGTTGACATTTTTTAAGCATGTTTTTCAGGTAACTAGTCCAAGATTGGTGTCTCACGTTTTGTCTTGCATGCATTTGAAGTACCGAACTTTTGGAAGATTTCCTTGAATTACTTATTGATTTAAGCTATTGTTGTAAATCTTTGAAACTTTTAAACTAGTAATGTTTTATATAACTACTTTTAACATTCGGTATTAATGTCATGTAAGTGTTTGCGATAATCATATGCGATGAAAACCATGAACGTTACATCCCGTTGATTCCGATGTGGCGGGGTGTGACAGATTGGTATCAGAGCCAATGGTTATAGCGAACTAGGTGTCTTAGCAACCTAGACTATAACTTTAGGAACCCGCTTCCAAAAACGTTTTCATTGCATGTGCATTTCTATGACATACAATTCATTTATTATATTATATTACACGGATATTGTTGTCACATTTATGGCTTCTCCGTCACACCCCATTTATGTCTCTGACGACGATGACATACATGAGGTCATTATTATCCTGGACCCAGAGATTATGGACATTACAGACGACGAGGCTGAGGTGGAGCCCGAGATCATTGACGACGGGGATGAGGTCGAACCGAGGAGTGATTCTGAAGAGGAACCCAAGATAATGAATTAGGAGGAAGACGAGGCTCCCGAGCACGAGGAAGATGCGGAGATAGTGATGGCCGAGGAGCCCGAAGCTCCCGTGGAGGTTGAGCTAGGGGTGGAGGCACCGGTACTAGTGGTGCGACCTCCATCATTTCGACCTTATCATCTGTGCCCTGGTGGTGCTCTACTCATGTATACTCCGAAGAAGCAGACTCTTCCCCCTCGCAAGAGTAAGTTAGCGCCTGCATTTGGCGAGGAGGACACTATGCTACCACTACCGCCCAAAAGGACAAGAGCTGCTGACATTGTTGAGGATGATGACACCAGTGATGAAGAACCACCCTTGGCCTTCGAGGTGGGTGGGACTTCTCAGCCACCCCTGCATGTTACTGCTGATGTGGAGCCTGAGGACGTTGATCCCCCTACCTTGGCGGTTAGGTGCGAGACGTATGATCATCAACTGGAGGCACTGTGAGGAGTCGTGCACGCTATCCAGGAGGCTCAATACCTAGACGACTAGGTAAGACACATCCTCCACAACCAGGTCGTTAGGACCGAGCAGATGGCGGGAGTATCCGAGGCGAGGAGCATCATGGCACGCGACCGCGTGGAGCTATTTGAACTCCTTGCTGTAGTGAGTGCTATCCTTGCTACTATCACCTTGAAGGTTGGCGTGTACTCACGTTCTATTTAGTAGACCTATCGGGGGCGGGTTGTGCTGACGTAATATTTTAGTATGAAAACTTGTATCAATGAGGCTTTGTATCCTCATTCATTTTGTATCATTTTGCAAACGATGTATCAAGTTATTATATCTATGTATTATGTGATGTTGTGGTTATTTTTCATTCTTGGGCTCATGTGTTGACATTTTTATTTGTATATTGTCTTATTTATTTCACATTGTCTAATCAAGGAAACTCATGGAGCCAAAGAAGCGACCCACTAGGCACACACGATTGGAGCCACCCCTTATGACCGCGAAGGCCATAGAAGCATTGGTGACACAACGAGTCAATGCTGCGATGGACCAGTATGAAGCAAATCGATATGTTGCAGGACGCACCAACAGTGGTGCTGGAGGAGGTGGGACCCGCGGTAATATAAACGGCAGCGATAATAGCAATGGAGGTGGTAATGGGAATGGTACTGGTATTAGTAGCGGCGCAGGAGGTAGTGGAACTAGAGGTGAAGACACCAACGGCAACTAGATTAACCTTAAAGTCATCACCTAGAAAGGTCGTTGTTTATGATTATTATGTTCTAATTAGATAATCTTGTGTATACAGCTACTAAGGACGCGTAGAAAGGCTGCAACTACAAATCCTTCTTGGCCTGCAAACCCAAGAACTTCTATGGGTCGGAAGGAGCCGTCGGGATTGTCAGACGGATTGAGAAAATGAAATCTATCGAGAATATTAGTGACTGTGAGGCTGACTGCAAGGTCAAGTATGCCACATGCACGTTCCATGATGAAGCATTGACCTGGTGGAACTCGCAAGTTCGTACTCTGGGTATGGAAAACGCTTATGCGTTGACTTGGGAGGAATTGAAGATCATGGTGTTGGAGGAGTATTGTCCGCGCAAGGAACTCTATAAAATCGAAGAAGAATTCTGGAACTTAAGAATGATAGGAGCTGAGATAGCTGCCTACACTACTCGTTTTCACGAGCTTTCACGGCTCGTTCCACATATGGTTACACTAGAGTATGTCACAATCGAACGATACATTTGGGGTCTGGTTCCCCAAATTCAGGGCATGGTTACTTCATCGAAGCCCGCTAGCCTTCAGAGTGATATAAAAATTGCTACCAACTTGACTGACCAAGCCGTTCATGCTGGAACCTTGGTTAAAAGGGTGCTGAGAAGAAAGGAAGTGTCGGTGAAAAGAGGAAATGGCTGAATAAGAACAATAAGTCTGGATTTAAGAAACAAGAAACGGTAAAGGTGTATGCTGCTAACTCCAGTGAACCAAGGAAATACACTGGCCCACATCCCAAATGTAACAAGTGTAATTATCACCACGTGGGCTCTTGTGACAACATCTTGTGTGGAAAGTATAAAATTATCGGGCATCAAACCCACTTCTGTCATTTCAACCTGGCTGGGCATACCACCAGACCATGTTTTGGGTGTGGTGTTGCAGACCACTACAAGAAGGATTGGCCTAAGCTTAAGAACTAGAATGCTAACCAAGCACGGGGCAAAGCTTTTGTAATTGGAGCAGGTGATGCTTGCAAGGATCCTTCGGTAGTTACTGGTACGTTCCTTATTAACAATCACTATGCATCTATACTGTTTGATACGGGTACTGATTTGAGTTTTGTGTCAACCGACTTTAGACCTTCACTAGGTTTAAAATCAAGTAGGTTGAAAAACAGCTACACCATAGAATTAGCAAATGGAAAATTAATAGAAACTAGGGAAATTATTCAAGGGTGTACGTTAAACATGGAGGGTCATTTATTTAGCATAGACTTATTGCCTGTCGAGCTTGGAAGTTTTGATATCGTCGTTAGGATGGATTGGTTGTCGATGAACCGTGCAGAGATTATTTGTCATAGGAAAGTCGTCCGTATTCCACTTTCGACTGGAGAAACCTTTACGGTCCAAGGAGAAAGGAGTGGGACTACTTTAAAAATTATTACTTGCATTAAGGCCCGTAAATACTTGAGGAAAGGATATTACGCAATGTTGGCGCATGTAGTTAAAAAGAAGACCGACGAGAGACGGCTTGAGGACATACCAGTCGTTCGTGACTTTCCCGAAGTCTTTCCTGAAGACTTGCCCGGACTACCACCGCCTCAGCAAGTCTAGTTTCGAATTGATTTGGTACCTGGAGCCGCACTGATTACATGATCGCCTTATCGCTTACCATCGTCAGAAATGCAAGAATTATCTAATCAATTACAAGAATTGCTAGATAAAGGATTCATACGACCGAGTTTCTCACCTTGGGGAGCTCTGGTCTTGTTTTTGAAGAAAAAGGATGGAACCTTTAGGATGTGTATCGACTACCGGGAGTTGAACAAGCTAACTATCAAGAACCGGTATCCACTTCCTAGAATTGATGATTTGTTTGATCAACTGCAAGGTTCTAGTTTCTATTTGAAGATTGATCTACGTTCGGGGTATCATCAGTTGAGGATTTAGGAAGAAGATATTCTGAAAACCGCATTTAGAACTCGTTACGGCCACTACGAGTTTCTAGTCATAATGCACCAGCAGTTTTCATGGACCTCATGAATAGGGTCTGCAAACCTTATTTAGATAAATTCGTGATTGTGTTTATCGACAAGATCTAAATATATTCACGAAGTAAGGAGGAACACGAACATCATTTGAAGCTAATTTTGGAGCTACTCAGAAACGAGAAATTGTATGCCAAATTCTCTAAGTGTGAATTTTGGATCCGAGGGGTGCATTTTCTTGGACACGTCATCAATGAGAAAGGTATTCATGTGGATCCGTCCAAAATTGAAGCAATCAAAAACCGGGAAGCGCCAAAGGCTCCTACTCAGGTGCGTCAATTTCTGGGTCTAGCCGGCTACTACCGGTGATTCATCGAGAATTTTTCAAAAATAGCTCAGCCTTTGACCTCGCTAACCCAGAAAGACAAAAAGTTTGATTGGAGTGATAAACAAGAATCATCTTTTCGGTTACAAAAACAGTGCACCGATCCTATCCCTTCCCGAGGGAACAGACAATTTCGTTGTGTACTGCGACGCATCACATCAAGGTCTGGGTTGTGTACTGATGCAGAAAGATATGGTCATAGCTATGCGTCTTGACAGTTAAAGGTGCATGAGAAAAACTACACGACTCATGATTGACGAGATGTTAAAGTTCATAAGTCTAGATATTCAATTCACCCAGGTGCTGACAAGATGTACAAAGATCTCAAATGTAACATTTCTGATTTTTAGTATTCATATTTCAATTCAATATAATGCAAGTTCGAATTCAATGCTCGTGCACTGTCTTATTATTTTTCTCACCATAAACTAAACGCAATGATTCGATACAAATTCGCAAGTTTTACGCAATTATATACATTTAAACACTATGCAAGAAACTATTTAATTCAAACATATCAACCCTGAAAAGTCAAGGACTAAAGTTGAAAAATGTCAAGAAACCCTAGTCTAGCACGGTCGTGCTTCGTCCTGGCACGGTCGTGCCAAGTGCCTCGGCACGATCGCGCGACTGGTCCTGGAACGATCGCGCCCGGTGCCTAAGCACGGTCGCGCCTCTCTTGGGCACAGTCGCGCCTGCGTAACAGTCGAAACGTAAATGCAGTTTCAAAACGCTCGATCGTTCGAATTCAAATCCGATTTACGTTTTACTTTTGTTATCAAGGAAAATATTTCCGTCAATTACCATTATCATTTCCAAAATACAAATTACTCTCAAAAGAAACCATCCAAATTATCTCCCAAGCCTCAAATCTCTATTTTCGATCCAATTACTACCAAATAATCAAGGAACTCGATCCTCCGATCATCTCTAAGGTTTCTGAAGGGGTTGAATCAGCCGGAATCGCAGTCGCCGGAAGCCAATCTTGACGTCGCCGGAACTCCCTTCTACCGATCGCTATCAATTCCTTTCTGTTTTAGGTAATTGAATCATCCCTCTCATTCGTTTCGATCCATATATCAAAAGCCCCCTATTAACCAGAATTTTCATTACAGAAATCTTCCAGAACCGAAACTATTGTTTTAATAAAAATGATTTAATCGATTCTACTCTTAAACACGATTTACATATAATTAATTCATATGAATGGACCCGTAACAACTCAATAATCAAAAGCCCTAACAATTCCAACGCTATAAATACAAGATTTGTTCAATTCGTGTCTGATTTGGAAGAGACACGGTCGCGCTAATCATCTAGCGCGGCCGTGCCTCATGAAACGCGGTCGTGCCGAGTAGCAGCGTGGTCGTGTCCTCCTGCCCAGACCTAGTCATGCCCTTTGGGCTAGTCTCTGTTGTGTGTAAGAATCATAGACACGACCGTGCCGGGCCAAGGCACGGTCGTGCCTGTTGACTTGTCTAGTTTGTGCCCTCTGTTGATCAACCCGATCACGTCCCGACTAGCGCGGTCGCGCCCGTGGCTTGAGCACGATCGTGCCCTTCCGAGGCACGGTCGTGTGTGACTCAGAAATTTTAACAGAATTTTAATTTTATATTTTTCAATCAATAAATGTTTCAAATTTTATAAAATAATATGTTTTCTGTATTTGAAGAGATTTAAAGTTTAATCTGGAGATAAATATTATTTATTTAAAAGTTTATTTAAAAATTTATAAAAATTAAATTTATATTTATCTTACACTTAAATGATGTTTTAAATGATTAAGTTACAAAGTTTATAAATAAATAAGATAATAATTATTTATTTAATTTTTAAACCAAAGATCATTTATTTATTTATACTTAATTACAATCAATATTTATATTATTTCACAAACTATAATCATTTATTTATTTATTAATTTACATTTAACACATGCATTATTTTCATAATCAACAATTTATTAAAAATTCTATTTTATTATTTAAATTCCAAACTTTAATCAAATGTTCCAAAAAATGGTTACTACAACTTTATATATTTCATTTAATACTTTTTATACACAAATTCAACCTTCAATGTTAGACTTAAACTTTGTACACCGATTTGATTCAATATACATTACTATCTAGGTTAACCCGTGCGTATCAAGAACCCTTATTTTATCTATACTCTTTGTTAGCTACATCTCCATACCAAGTGAGTATTCACAACCCCTTTACTCTTTTACACTTTTGGGGTGAAACATGAACATTATTCAAATTACACATTACATTTACACGAACAACACAAAGTACAAATCCTATTTACATCCATGTGTGAAATTTGAGTTTTATGCCCGAGTGCTAGGTGTGCTAACCTTTGTATGCGATTATGTTCAATCATTAACTATACAAGCCGACGGTTTTCAATGATAGATCTATTGAGTCTGACAAACCCACCCAGGTGCGCGGTGATTGAAACCGACAATACAATTTTTGCATGCTAGTTACAAAGGTTTGGTTGTACATGGTTACACAATAGCTGCTCCCCATAAATGCCTTATTTATCATGATCTGTAAAGAATTTGTTTTCAACTATATGCTATCTATATACAACTGTGTTATACTCACCAACTTTCTAGTTGACTTTATTTTATTCATGTTTCAGGCCCTAATATGTGAGAATGATTCAAGACGTGCTCAATATAGGATTTGGACTTAGCAATTTAAATCAAGAATTCTATGAGTTGTTTTATGTTTCTTTGTTTGAATTTGGTTTGTACTTGGATTATTTGTAATGGAAATTTGACTTTAATATATTTCAATCTAGTCAACCATGTGCTATGAACAGTCTTACATGTCCCGCCCCGATGATTCCGCCATCGGTCGGGGTGTGACAGATTGGTATCAGAGCCTTGGTTATAGGGAATTAGGTTATTAGACACCTTGACCTAGACTATAACTTTAGGACACTCACTTATGCTATATTTCATGATTTTGTGCTATGTGTTACATGCTATGTGCTACATGCTTACCATGATTAATTATTATTATATTTGATACCTTACTTGTTATCATGACTTAGTAGGATCTTCTTAAATAATAATTTAATAAAATAATATCATTTCCTATATTCTAAAACCTCATAATAATTCTATCTTCTTTCTATCTTATTCCTTTCTAAGCATGTGGAAAATTCTTGAAGCAAAAATCTTTAAAAAAAAAATTTTATTTCTTCGTTAAGGTTTTTAAACTTGTTAAATTATTTGAGGACACGTACAATCTGGAAGGGTGACACCTGTATTTTGGGTTTTCTGTCTAGGAAAGCATTTCGCATAAATCCCAATCAACCGAGGGACCCGTATGCTTTCCTGAGAATTCCCGAGATGAGTGTTTACTTATAGGCTAAAGCATGTCTTCTTGAAAATTATATAAGTTTAATTAACCTTAATGTGCCATAGTATTCAAGTGATTTTGTCACTTTTGAGTACAATCCAAACTAAGAATATCTATTTTTATTTTTGTTATCTCATTCTATTAAACCCTGTCAAATCTCATAAGTTCTTACAATCTTTCTTGTCTTGTGAAAATCTGTAGAATGCCGCCAACACCGACATTGCTACTATTCTTACCCAATTGGTGACACAACTCACCCAAGCCAATGGTGCCACCAATGGCAACAATGGTGGAAATGGAAGCAATAGTGGTAATAATGGTGGAAATGGTGGAAATGGTGGTAATAATCCATCTCAATGCACCTTCAAGCACTTCAACTCGTGCAATCCCCTAAAGTTCTATGGTACCGAAGGAGCTACTGGACTCCTTCAATGGTTCGAAAGCATTGAGAATACCTTTCTCAATAGTGACTGTCCCGACAACCTCCGTGTTCGTCATGCTACAAGTGTCCTACAAAAACGGGCACTTACATGGTGGAATGGGGAGAAAAGGAATAGGGGTGTTGATGTAGCCATGGCCTTACCTTGGGATGAGGTCAAAAGGCTTATGACCGAGGAGTTCTGCCCTCGAAATGAAGTGAAAAAGTTAGAAGCTGAATTTTGGGATCTTGCCCAATATAGTGAGGAAAGCTTAGCATATACAACTCGGTTCCATGAGTTGAGTCTTCTAGTGCCCCACATGGTCACTCCTTTGTCCCTTTGTATCGAAAAGTATATTGGTGGGCTACCAAGACAAATCCAAGATACTGTCTTAGGTAGAAATCCTGCTACGCTGGAGGATGCTATTCGTCTATCCGCTACCTTAACTGATAACCATGTGAAAGCGGGAACACTTACTAAGAAGGGTACCAAGAAAGTTTCTGACACTATAACCCCTCCTACTCACAACAAAGAAGCCACATTCGAGCCCTCTCGCAATAATAGAAAGAGGAAGGTTAGAAATTTTGCTGTGGTTACTCCTGCTGTTCCCGTCAACCAAGCTGCACCTATGGTTCAAGCGCCGGCTAAAAAGCCATATGTTGGAATCTACCCACTTTGTGCCACCTACAATTACCATCATCCCCAAGGCATCCCATGTCGCCTTTGTACTTATTGTGGGAGATATGGTCATACAGTTAGTGTTTGTAGGACCAAAGCTCTTACGGGCCAAGTCAACCCTCCAAACCGAACTGTACCTCAAGTGGCTAATCAAGGTGCTCCCGCCATTGCTAATGGGCGTGCTTGCTATGAGTGTGGTGACCCGAACCATTTTCGTGATCAATGTCCAAGACTTGCAAATGCTATACAAGGTGGAGCTCGTGGGCGTGCGTTCAACATAAACGCCAACGAAGCTCAAGCCAACAATGACGTGGTCAATGGTACGTTTCTTGTTAATAGTCAATATGCCTCCATTTTATTCGATACCGGAGCCGATAAAAGTTTTGTGTCACTTAATTTTGAACCTTTACTTGCAAAGACTCGGTCCCAATTAGAGAAAACATTTACCGTTGAAGTAGCAAATGGTGACTCCCTTACAATTGAGTCCATTATCTATGATTGCTCTTTAGAACTTAATGATCACACATTCCCAGTCAACCTTGTTCCAGTGCCACTAGGAAGCTTTGATATTATCATAGGTATGGATTGGCTATCAAATCATCATGCCGAAGTCATTTGCTTTGAAAAGTGTATCCAAATTCCGCTACCATCGGGAGAAACCTTAAGAGTTTTTGGTGAAAAGCCTTGCAAGGGACTTAAGTTAATGTCGTGTACTACCGCTCAAAAGTACTTATGAAAGAAGTACATTGCTTTCTTAGCTCATATTGTTCAAAAGGATATCAAGGAGAAGAGTATCCAAGACATTCTGATCATTCGGGATTTCCCTGAAGTTTTTCCTAAGGATTTATCCGGTCTTCCTCCCGTTCGTCAAGTAGAGTTCCGTATAGATCTTATACCTGGAGCTAACCCCGTTGCTAGAGCTCCTTATCGTCTTGCACCTTCCGAAATGCAAGAGCTTGCAAGTCAACTTCAAGAGCTCTCCGACAAAGGTTTCATTCGCCCAAGTCATTCACCGTGGGGTGCACCCGTCTTATTTGTTAAGAAGAAGGATGGATCGTTTCGCATGTGTATTGACTACCGCGAACTCAATAAGCTTACTATCAAGAACCGTTATCCCTTACCTAGAATTGATGATCTCTTTGATCAACTTCAAGGTTCTACTTGCTTCTCGAAGATTAATCTTCGATCCGGTTATCATCAGCTCCGTGTTCAAGAAGATGACATTCCCAAGACTGCTTTTCAAACAAGGTATGGTCATTACGAGTTCATGGTTATGTGTCACACCCCGACCGATGGCGGAAGCATCGAGGCGGACAATGTGATGATTGTTCAAAAGCACATGATACTAAAGGTTGCATAATTCATTAATTTAATTTAAAGACAACAAGTTCCAAATACAATAAATTTCAAATAACCTAGTCTAGTTCAAAACGTTAATTTATTTAACTAGGTCCATAGTTCCTAAATGGAGAGATCTTCGGCAAGCAGTCACATATCCAAACCTGAAACATTATTTAAATCAAGTGTCAACTAAAAAGTTGGTGAGTACATAGGTTTAGTATTTCCTGTAAATAGTGGTTGTAAATCGTTTTGCAACTCATTGTTTAAATTGTTAAACATAGTATATGATGTAACATTTATTTAATCACAATTCAAACCGAGTTTGACGCGCTTGAACAGAGCACAACAGCTAAGTCCGGTATGCTTGAATATAGTTACCCTCTATATCCGGTATGATTGAATATAACACGCGGTTATATCCGAGTATGCAGTAATAAACACCCTAACCGGGTGGGCTGGTCAGGCACAATAGATCTATCAATATTACAGTTGGTTGTCTTGTGTATAAATGTATGTACATCCAAAGTATAAGCATATAGTCTCATGTATAACACGTATAAACAGTGTGAGTAGCATGTATAATGTTTCACCCCAAAACTTATAAAAATGTAAAATAGGGGCTATGTAACTCACCTGGCTAGCGGATATGATAATCCACGAGTGCGGGTGATAAGGACGTTGAAACCTAAGCACGATGAAATCCTATGTGGATAGATAAGTATTATTGTATGTTTGTATGTGCGTATTCGTATTTAAATGTATATTGGTTTTATAATAATATTCCTTAATATTTATTTATAAAATATAGTAGGAATATGATAATGGTTTTGTAAAACTTTAACTTAAAAATATATATATATATATATATATATATATATATATATATATATATTGTTTTAAACAAGTATTTATTATGTTTAATGTATTTATAAATAACAATAACAATTAAAAGAAAATTCTTTATTTGACTAATTATATTATATAGATTAAAATTTCTTTTAACAATTTTATTAAAAATATTGCAAGATCTATAAAAATGAGACCTTTTACATATTAAATGTATTTTAATAAGTTTATAAACATGTTACAAGATTTATAAAAAAAATATACGACATTTTATATATAAAAATGTGTTTAAATAAGTTTATAAAAATGTTGTAAGATTTATAAAAATATTGGACATTTTATATATATAAAATGTGTTTAAATAAGTTTATAAAAATATTATAAGATTTATAAAATTTGGAATAGTTTAAGGATTGTTTAATAGATTTCAAAATAAACGAACGATCAAACCGACTCGTAATAGTCTTTAGTGTATAAAAATAATATTTAATTAAGTTAAAATAATTATATAAAATAAATAAAGTGAAAACAGAAGTAAAAAAAATTGGGCCGAAGGCCAACCGGTTTCGAACCCGCGACCTGAAGCTCAAACACACACACGCATAACCAGCCGGGCTACTGCCCATCGCTGGTTATGTGTGTATCGTTTAATTGATATACACACATCTAAAACTGGTCGCTGGTTCTCGGTAATCCGGCAAACCTTGTCCGAGGACTTGGGTTTGCCCGGAAACTGTCGTGCGAATGCCTCGATTTCACTTCTAATCGTTTACCTGGGATAAATAGAAGACAAGGGAATCGAATTGAGGCTCGAACCAAGTTGCAACAGGTCTGGTCGGCAAAGCTTTGGAACCCGAAAATGTCACTAGTGGGGATTGATTTCTGGGTGGAATTAGCCCTTGTAATCCTGGTCACAGCTTCGCTTAGGGTCGACGAAGGTGATGCAGTCTTCAATTTGGAGTGAGAGAGGGTGGAAGGATGGTAGCGAGCTTGGGCAGGTTCGATAATGGCTATTTATAGCGGAGCTCGTTCCTTATATTAAAACACGCAATTGAGTATGTCGGGGCATTCGTCTGGACGAGACGAATCTGTCGAGACCTCTTGAAGGCGTGGAGGTGGCCTGTCGGGCACGAATTTGGACCGGGATGTCTTGGCCACCAACAGGATCAGACGATCCTTGTGATTGGCAGACCAATTGGTCGAGGGTTCTGGTTCGCGTGGGTGAGACGAAGCCAGAGCTGCTTTTGTCGGGTGTTGAGGTGCAGGGGACAGCCCTGTCGAGTGGGTCGCCGGAAAAAGCTTTGGACCGCCGGTCACTGGGAGGGACGACCGGAAAGACGAATTGGGATTTGGTAGGAATGATCCCTGAAGTTTGGTTTTGATTTAAAATGGTCCCTGAGATAATTACGGTTGAGTCCTTGTAGTTTGATTTGTACACCTTTAGTCCCTTAACTGAATTCTGGTTTAAAACCTTTTAGTTTGGAAAATTTCAAAACAGCCCCTTAACTTTTATAAAAGTAAATAAATCAAATTTCTTTTTATTTTCAATTATATTTTTATAACTTATATTATTTATTATTATCATAAATATTTTTATAAAAGTTATTTATTTTATTTGAATAGGCTATCTTATTATAAATGAACCCTTTTAATTTAGATTTTTGTATAAAATTTTATATAAGTTTAAAACTTATAAAATTTTATTTATTTTAAATCCTTAAATTAAATATATGTACATATATATATATTTTTATATACTCGTACAAAATTTTAAATAAAACCACTTGCATTTCATTGAATAGAAAATGTTTAAAGGATACATAATATAAAAGCGTGAATAAAAACCGAAATGTCACAGTCTCCCCATGTTAAAGGAATTTCGCCCCGAAATTCAACCAGTGGAGGCTATGAAAAGAGATGCGGATACTTGGTCTTCATTTGGTCTTCACGTTCCCAAGTGAACTCGGGTCCACGTTTAGACTCCCAACGGACCGTGACAATGGGGATGCGGCTACGCTTGAGTTTCTTAACTTCTCGGTCCATGATTTCCACGGGTTTCTCAACAAAGTGCATTTTCTCGTCAATACGCACTTCGTCAAGGGGAATGTGGAGATTCTCGTCGGCTAGGCACTTTTTCAAATTAGATACATGAAAAGTTGGATGAACGTTGATGAGTTCTGAAGGAAGATCGAGTTTGTAGGCCACTTTCCCTACCCTTTCGAGTATCTTGAAGGGACCCACATATCGAGGTGCAAGTTTTCCTTTCTTTCCAAATCGGACTACGCCCTTCCAAGGTGATACCTTTAGGAGAACCATATCCCCAACTTGAAATTCCAAGGGTTTTCGTCTTTTATCGGCATAGCTCTTTTGCCGACTCCTTGCCACTCGAATGTTGTCACGAATAAGAAAAATCTTATCGGTGGTCTCTTGGATAAGCTCGGGGCCGGTGATTTGTGCTTCACCAATTTCATTCCAACAAATCGGTGAACGACATTTTCGTCCATAAAGAGCTTCAAACGGTGCCATGTTAATACTTATGTGGTAGCTGTTGTTGTAGGAAAATTCGATCAGTGGTAGGTGAGAATTCCAATTGCCACCAAAGTCAATAACACAAGCTCTAAGCATATCCTCGAGAGTTTGGATTGTTCGTTCGGTTTGTCCATCAGTTTGAGGATGGTAAGCCGTACTTAAATCCAAACGAGTACCAAGTGCTGATTGCAATGATTGCTAAAATCGGGAAGTAAAAAGCGAATCACGATCGGAGATGATGTTCAAAGGGATTCCGTGACGACTTACGACCTCATCAATGTAGATCCGAGCCAATTTCTCGACTCGATAGTCCTCACGAATAGGCAAGAAATGAGCAGACATTGTAAGTCGGTCGATAATGACCCAAATACTATCGTGCCCACTAGAAGTGCGTGGGAGTTTGGTGATGAAATCCATGGCAAGGTTCTCCCATTTCCATACGGGTATTTCAGGTTGTTCGAGGAGTCCGGAAGGCTTTTGGTGTTCGGCCTTCACTTTAGAACAAGTTAGGCATTTTGCCACAAAGAGGGCAATATCCTTTTTCATGCCGGGCCACCAATATTGTTGACGGAGACCCATGTACATCTTATCGGCTCCGGGATGTACCGAATATCGAGTTTTGTGGGACTCGTTCATCAAAAATATACGAAGATCGTCGCGATCGGGAATCCAGATACGGTCCAAGTAATACATTAGACCGTTGGCTTTAGTTTCTAGCAAGAGTTCTACACCACATGCCATTTCTTGATACATGTTTCCCTCGGTTACCGAGGTGTGTTGTGCTTTGAGAATACGGGCTTGGATATCGTTATGAATACAAATACTATGAAGCATGACACGTTCTTTACGACTCAAGGCGTCGGCTACAACATTTGCTTTGCCGGGATGGTAGCGAATCTCGCAGTCGTAGTCGTTAAGAAGTTCAACCCATCGTCGTTGCCTCATATTAAGCTCTTTTTGATTGAAAATATGTTGGAGACTTTTGTGGTCGGTGAAAACCACACATTTGGTGCCATATAGATAGTGTCTCCAAATTTTCAAAGCGAAAACGACAGCACCAAGCTCAAGATCATGGGTTGTATAGTTCTTCTCATGGACTTTGAGTTGGCGTGATGCGTATGCAATTACTTGGCCACGTTGCATAAGAACACAACCAAGACCTTGGTTGGATGCATCACAATAAACGACAAAGTCGTCATTACCATTAGGGAGAGTTAGAATAGGAGCATTGCAGAGCTTGTGCTTGAGAGTTTGAAAAGCTTCTTCTTGCTTGGGTCCCCACTCGTAAGATTTACCTTTGTGAGTCAAGGTAGTGAGTGGAACCGCAATCTTGGAGAAATTTGAGATGAAGCGACGATAGTAACCTGCTAGTCCAAGGAATGAACGAATCTCGGTAGGAGTCCTAGGTGTACTCCAGTTCTTCACCGCCTTGATCTTTGCCGGGTCCACATGAATTCCCTTATCGTTGACTATGTGACCCAAAAATTGAACCTCTTTTAGCCAGAATTCACACTTGGAGAATTTGGCGTATAGTTGTTCTTTCTTCAAGAGTTCCAAAATCAAACGAAGATGTTGTTCATGCTCCGTTTTCGTCTTAGAATAGATAAGAATGTCATCAATGAAAACGATCACGAACTTGTCCAAATAAGGTTTGCATACACGGTTCATGAGGTCCATGAAGACCACAGGTGCATTAGTCAAACCGAAGGGCATGACCATGAACTCGTAGTGACCATATCTAGTCCGAAAGGCAGTCTTCGGAATGTCTTCATCGAGAACACGAAGTTGATGGTATCCGGAACGAAGGTCAATCTTGGAGAAACATGTTGAACCTTGAAGCTGATCGAAAAGATCGTCGATACGGGGTAAAGGATAACGGTTCTTAATTGTAAGTTTGTTGAGTTCACGATAATCGATGCACATTCGAAACGATCCATCCTTTTTCTTTACGAATAGTACGGGAGCACCCCAAGGTGAATGGCTCGGGCGGATGAATCCTTTGGATGAGAGTTCTTGTAATTGACTTGCAAGCTCTTGCATCTCGGAAGGTGCAAGACGATAGGGAGCTTTTGCCACGGGAGTTGCTTCGGGCACAAGGTCGATACGAAACTCCACTTGTCTAGTGGGAGGAAGACCAGGTAGATCCTCGGGGAATACCTCGGGAAAATCTCGAATGATCGGAATATCTTGCAATTTCTTACCTTTGTCTTTCGTGTCAACGACGTGAGCCAAGAAGGCAACGTACTTTTTCCGCAAGAACTTTTGTGCCAAGGTGCAAGACATGAGTTGAAGACCACGACACGGTTTTTCACCAAAAATAACTAACGTGTCTCCCAAAAGGAGAGGTATACGAATGCACTTTTCGTAGCAAATAACCTCGGCATGGTGCTTGGACAACCAGTCCATGCCAATTATAATATCGAAGCTTCCCAATTGCATTGGAAGGAGATCAACAGAGAATTCATGATTATTAAGCTCGAGATTGCAGTTGCGGATAACAGAGTTTAAAGCAATAGATTTCCCGTTTGCTATCTCCACGGAATAGGGGTTGTCAAGTTTCGTTCTTTGTTTAGCAAGTCGAGATTCAAAGGTAAGAGACACGAAACTCCTATCGGCACCAGTATCAAATAAAATGGATGCATAATGATTGTTTACGAGAAACGTACCGTTTATCACGTCGTTGTTTGCTTGTGCCTCGTTAGCGTTTATATTAAACGCTCGTCCTTGGGGACCACCTTGATGATGAAGTTTTGGGCATCGGTCACGGAAGTGGTTTGGGTCTCCACATTCGTAACATGCCCGACCATTGAGAGGTGCCGGATAGACGGGACGGTTGGCTGGAGCTGTTTGATGGACGGAAGGACGGGTACGGCAGGTAGTGACCACATGTCCATATCTCCCGCAGCTTGAGCACAATCGGCATGGTAGATTAGCAGGATGATGGTACTTGCAGGTCTGGCATTGGGGATTCGGGCCCTGATAAATTTTCGGGTTTTGACCCAAAGGGGCCGCTTGAATAACAGGTACAGCGGGAGTTACGGCTGCGAAGTTTCGACCCTTACGTTTCTTGTTGCGGTTAGAAGACTCGGTTTTCACATCTTTGACTGCCGCAAGAGTAGACACAACCTTCTTGGAACCCTTTCTTGTTAAGGTTCCGGCTTTGACATGGTTGTCGGATAACGTAGCAGATAGGCGGATAGCAGCTTCAAGAGTAGGAGGATTGCTTCCTAGCACAGCATCTTGAATTTGCATAGGCAGGCCGCCTATGTACTTTTCAATTCCCCGAGTAAGGGGAGTGATCATGTGAGGCACCAACAGACTTAGTTCTTGGAACCGGGTGGTGTAAGCCAGATTATCCCCGCTGTCTTGGGCAAGATCCCAAAATTCAGCCTCGAGCTTCCTCATTTCATTCCGAGGACAGAATTCATCAGTCATGGCCTTCTTCAGATCATCCCATGATAAGGATGTAGCAACCTCAGCACCACGAGTGCGTTTCTCACCGTTCCACCAGGTGAGGGCTCTCTTTTGGAGAACACTTGTGGCATAACGAACCCGAAGATTATCGGGACAGTCGCTGTTTTGGAATGTGCTTTCCATGCTTTCAAACCATTGAAGTAAGCCGGTAGCACCTTCAGTCCCGAAGAATTTTGTAGGATTGCACGAGTTAAAGTGCTTAAACGTGCAATGAGGCGGGTTGGTACCACCGTTTCCTTGGATGTTGTGAGACCCGTCACTGTTGTTATTTGCTTGAGTCATTTTCCCTACTAGTTGGGCAAGAAGAGTAGCAAGATCCGGGTTGGAAGTGCTAGAGTTTGCACGTCGAGGAGGCATTCTAACACCATAAGAAAAGACAAGGATATTTTAGATAAGACGGATAAATATGAGTTATAGCGGGAAATAATGTAAGCAGAAATACGAGATTTATCATGACGTGTGCTAGTGCATGTGTATTTATTCTAAGTTGATAGGGGAAACTAAGTCATCTATTCCGGGTAGGACATGATGTTATAGATCATTATTTGCGTAATAGGAATTGCCGGGACTTGCATGCACTACAAATTGTTATTACGTGTGCACCCGTAATAATGATTTGTTTTGCATGTTCGTCTAGTTTTTCCTATTTTGCTATAATGTCCCCAGATTTTGAGTTCAAATTCGGATTGTATCCTTGCGAATACATTGACTTATCAACGTTAAATAATTCCCCGAAACTTTCAAAGAGACATGCTTTAGCCTATAGGTAAACACTCACTTCAGGAATTCCCAGGAAAGCATACGAGTCCCGTTTATTTGGATTTATACGAAATGCTTTCCTAGACAGAAAACCCAATGTACAGGTGTCACCCTTCCAGATTGCACGTGTCTTTTACTGGTTTCAGGAGATTAAGTCGTTGACGAGATTTTCAAGATTTTAATAGATTTGAGAGTCTATGAATATAAAATGTGTAGTAATGTTGCAATTTATAAGGATTAGGAGAGAGTATGGACAAGGATAAGTAGTGTATTTGTTTGCATAAATGTGTTGACCAAATGTGTATGTAAAGTATGTATCACGTATCAAAGTCTTGTATGTGTATAAGTCTCATGTACCAAACTTGGGAAAATTCAGACAATTCCTAACTACAAATAATTCACATAGCAATTAATCATTTAGCACATAACACATAAAAAGGGAGTCCTAGGGTTATAGTCTAGGTCATTGTGTCTAATAACCTAATTCCCTATAACCATGGCTCTGATACCAATCTGTCACACCCCGACCGATGGCGGAATCATCGAGGCGGACAATGTGATGATTGTTCAAAAGCACATGATACTAAAGGTTGCATAATTCATTAATTTAATTTAAAGACAACAAGTTCCAAATACAATACATTTCAAATAACCTAGTCTAGTTCAAAACATTAATTTATTTAACTAGGTCCATAGTTCCTAAATGGAGAGATCTTCGGCAAGCAGTCACATATCCAAACCTGAAACATTATTTAAATCAAGTGTCAACTAAAAAGTTGGTGAGTACATAGGTTTAGTATTTCCTGTAAATAGTGGTTGTAAATCGTTTTGCAACTCATTGTTTAAATTGTTAAACATAGTATATGATGTAACATTTATTTAATCACAATTCAAACCGAGTTTGACGCGCTTGAACAGAGCACAACAACTAAGTCCGGTATGCTTGAATATAGTTACCCTCTATATCCGGTATGATTGAATATAACACGCGGTTATATCCGAGTATGCAGTAATAAACACCCTAACCGGGTGGGCTGGTCAGGCACAATAGATCTATCAATATTACGGTTGGTTGTCTTGTGTATAAATGTATGTACATCCAAAGAATAAGCATATAGTCTCATGTATAACACGTATAAACAGTGTGAGTAGCATGTATAATGTTTCACCCCAAAACTTATAAAAATGTAAAATAGGGGCTATGTAACTCACCTGGCTAGCGGATATGATAATCCACGAGTGCGGGTGATAAGGACGTTGAACCTAAGCACGATGAAATCCTATGTGGATATATAAGTATTATTGTATGTTTGTATGTGCATATTCGTATTTAAATGTATATTGGTTTTATAATAATATTCCTTAATATTTATTTATAAAATATAGTAGGAATATGATAATGGTTTTGTAAAATTTAACTTAAAAATATATATATATATATATATATATATATATTATTTTAAACAAGTATTTATTATGTTTAATGTATTTATAAATAACAATAACAATTAAAAGAAAATTCTTTATTTGACTAATTATATTATATAGATTAAAATTTATTTTAACAAGTTTATTAAAAATATTGCAAGATCTATAAAAATGAGACCTTTTACATATTAAATGTATTTTAATAAGTTTATAAACATGTTACAAGATTTATAAAAAAAATATACGACATTTTATATATAAAAATGTGTTTAAATAAGTTTATAAAAATGTTGTAAGATTTATAAAAATATTGGACATTTTATATATATAAAATGTGTTTAAATAAGTTTATAAAAATATTATAAGATTTATAAAATTTGGAATAGTTTAAGGATTGTTTAATAGATTTCAAAATAAACGAACGATCAAACCGACTCGTAATAGTCTTTAGTGTATAAAAATAATATTTAATTAAGTTAAAATAATTATATAAAATAAATAAAGTGAAAACAGAAGTAAAAAAAATTGGGCCGAAGGCCAACCGGTTTCGAACCCGCGACCTGAAGCTCAAACACACACACGCATAACCAGCCGGGCTACTGCCCATCGCTGGTTATGTGTGTATCGTTTAATTGATATACACACATCTAAAACTGGTCGCTGGTTCTCGGTAATCCGGCAAACCATGTCCGAGGACTTGGGTTTGCCCGGAAACTGTCGTGCGAATGCCTCGATTTCACTTCTAATCGTTTACCTAGGATAAATAGAAGACAAGGGAATTGAATTGAGGCTCGAACCAAGTTGCAACAGGTCTGGTCGGCAAAGCTTTGGAACCCGAAAATGTCACTAGTGGGGATTGATTTCTAGGTGGAATTAGCCCTTGTAATCCTGGTCACAGCTTCGCTTAGGGTCGACGAAGGTGATGCAGTCTTCAATTTGGAGTGAGAGAGGGTGGAAGGATGGTAGCGAGCTTGGGCAGGTTCGATAATGGCTATTTATAGCGGAGCTCGTTCCTTATATTAAAACACGCAATTGAGTATGTCAGGGAATTCGTCTGGACGAGACGAATCTCTCGAGACCTCTTGAAGGCGTGGAGGTGGCCTGTCGGGCACGAATTTGGACCGGGATGTCTCGGCCACCAACAGGATCAGACGATCCTTGTGATTGGCAGACCAATTGGTCGAGGGTTCTGGTTCGCGTGGGTGAGACGAAGCCAGAGCTGCTTTTGTCGGGTGTTGAGGTGTAGGGGACAGCCCTGTCGAGTGGGTCGCCGGAAAAAGCTTTGGACCGCCGGTCACTGGGAGGGACGACCGGAAAGACGAATTGGGATTTGGCACGAATGATCCCTGAAGTTTGGTTTTGATTTAAAATGGTCCCTGAGATAATTACCGTTGAGTCCTTGTAGTTTGATTTGTACACCTTTAGTCCCTTAACTGAATTCTGGTTTAAAACCTTTTAGTTTGGAAAATTTCAAAACAGCCCCTTAACTTTTATAAAAGTAAATAAATCAAATTTCTTTTTATTTTCAATTATATTTTTATAACTTATATTATTTATTATTATCATAAATATTTTTATAAAAGTTATTTATTTTATTTGAATAGGTTATCTTATTATAAATGAACCCTTTTAATTTAGATTTTTGTATAAAATTTTATATAAGTTTAAAACTTATAAAATTTTATTTATTTTAAATCCTTAAATTAAATATATGTACATATATATATTTTTATATACTCGTACAAAATTTTAAATAAAACCACTTGCATTCCATTGAATAGAAAATGTTTAAAGGATACATAATATAAAAGCGTGAATAAAAACCGAAATGTCACATTATGCCTTTCGGGCTAACCAATGCACCCGCAGTTTTCATGGATCTCATGAATCGTGTGTGCAAACCATACCTTGATAAATTCGTGATCGTCTTCATTGACGATATCTTAATCTATTCCAAGACTAAAGCCGATCATGAACAACACCTTAGATTGGTTTTGGACCTCTTGAGAAAAGAACAACTATATGCCAAATTCTCCAAATGTGAATTTTGGCTAAAGGAAGTTCAATTTCATGGTCATATTGTCAATGACAAGGGAATTCATGTTGATCCTGTTAAGATTGAAACGGTTAAGAATTGGAATGCCCCGAAGACTCCTACCGAAGTTCGTTCATTTCTTGGTCTTGCGGGTTATTATCGTCGTTTCATCTCAAACTTCTCAAAGATTGCTGTCCCTCTTACCGCTCTGACCCACAAGGGTAAGACTTATGAATGGGGACCGAAACAAGAAGAAGCTTTCCAAACCCTCAAGCAAAAGTTGTGCAATGCTCCTATATTGACTCTCCCCGATGGAATCGATGATTTAGTTGTCTATTGTGATGCTTCTAACCAAGGTCTTGGTTGTGTTCTCATGCAACGAGGAAAAGTAATCGCTTATGCATCAAGGCAACTCAAAGTTCATGAGAAGAAATATACGACACACGATCTCGAGTTGGGTGCGGTCGTATTCGCGTTAAAAATTTGGAGACATTACCTATATGGCACGAAATGTGTGGTGTTCACCGACCACAAAAGTCTTCAACAAATTTTCAACCAAAAAGAACTCAATATGAGGCAACGACGTTGGGTCGAACTCCTTAACGACTACGACTGCGAGATTCGTTACCATCCCGGCAAAGCGAATGTTGTAGCCGATGCTTTGAGTCGAAAGGACCATGTTATGCTTCATTGTACCCGTATTCAACCCGTATCTTAGAAGCTCAACACGTCTCGGTAACCGAGGGTAACATGTATGAAGAAATGTCGTGTGGTGTTGAACTTCTTCTTGAATCAAAACCCAATGGCTTACTATATTACTTGAACCGTATTTGGGTTCCCAATCGTACATTTCTCATGAACGAGGCTCACAAGACTCGTTATTCTATTCATCCTGGTGCGGATAAAATGTACCAAGATCTTTGCCAACAATATTGGTGGCCCGGTATGAAAAAGGACATTGCTCTTTATGTTGCCAAATGTTTAACCTGCTCCAAAGTCAAAGCCGAACATCAACTTCCTTCTGGTTTGCTTGAACAACCGGAAATTCCCGTGTGGAAATGGGAGAACTTAGCCATGGATTTTATTACCAAACTCCCTCGCACCTCGAGTGGTTATGATAGTATTTGGGTGATCATTGATCGACTCACCAAATCTGCTCATTTCTTGCCTATCCGTGAAGACTATCGGGTTGAGAAACTAGCCCGAATTTACATCGACGAAATCGTGAGTCGTCATGGTGTTCCCTTGAACATAATATCTGATCGAGATGCCCGGTTCACCTCTCGATTTTGGTAGTCTCTCCAAACTGCTCTTGGTACACGATTGAATTTGAGCACGGCTTACCATCCCCAAACTGATGGTCAAACCGAGCGAACAATCCAAACACTTGAAGACATTCTTAGAGCTTGCATAATCGATTTTGGTGGCAATTGGGATTCACATTTATCCCTCATTGAGTTCTCTTACAATAATAGCTACCACACAAGTATCAACATGGCTCCATTCAAAGCTCTTTATGGTCGCAAGTGCCGTTCTCCTATCTGTTGGAACGAGATTGGTGAAGCACAAATCACCGGTCCCGAGTTAATTCAAGAAACATCCGACAAGATTATTCAAATCCGTGACAATATTCGAGTAGCGAGGAGTCGGCAAAAGAGTTATGCCGACAAACGTCGAAAACCCTTGGAATTCCAAGTCAGTGATCTTGTTCTTCTTAAGGTGTCTCCATGGAAGGGCGTGATCCGTTTTGGAAAGAAAGGCAAGTTAGCACCTCGTTATGTTGGTCCATTCAAGATCCTTGAAAGGATTGGGAAGGTGGCCTACAAGCTCGAGTTACCTCCATCTCTTGGCAATGTGCATCCTACATTTCATATATCTAATATGAAGAAGTGCCTCGCTGATGAAAATCTCCATATACCGCTTGACGACGTGCGCATTGATGAAACGATGCACTTCGTTGAGAAGCCGGTGGAAATTATGGATCGTGAAGTCAAACAGCTCAAGCGAAGTCGCATTCCTATTGTCAAAGTTTGTTGGGAATCTAAGACCAAATGAAGCTCAAGTACCCTCATCTTTTTATTGATACTGTTGTTTCCTCTAGCTAAATTTCGGGACGAAATTCTCTCAACATGAGGAGACTGTAACATTTCTGATTTTTAGTATTCATATTTCAATTCAATATAATGCAAGTTCGAATTCAATACTCGTGCACTGTCTTATTATTTTTCTCACCATAAACTAAACGCAATGATTCGATACAAATTCGCAAGTTTTACGCAATTATATACATTTAAACACTATGCAAGAAACTATTTAATTCAAACATATCAAACCTGAAAAGTCAAGGACTAAAGTTGAAAAATGTCAAGAAACCCTAGTCTAGCACGGTCGTGCTTCGTCCTGGCACGGTCGCGCCAAGTGCCTCGGCACGATCGCGCGACTCGTCCTGGAACGATCGCGCCCGGTGCCTAAGCACGGTCGCGCCTCTCTTGGGCACGGTCGCGCCTGCGTAACAGTCGAAACGTAAATGCAGTTTCAAAACGCTCGATCGTTCGAATTCAAATCCGATTTACGTTTTACTTTTGTTATCAAGGAAAATATCTCCGTCAATTACCATTATCATTTCTAAAATACAAATTACTCTCAAAAGAAACCGTCCAAATTATCTCCCAAGCCTCAAATCTCTATTTTCGATCCAATTACTACCAAATAATCAAGGAACTCGATCCTCCGATCATCTCTAAGGTTTCTGAAGGGGTTGAATCAGCCGGAATCGCAGTCGCCGGAAGCCAATCTTGACGTCGCCGGAACTCCCTTCTACCGATCGCTATCAATTCCTTTCTGTTTTAGGTAATTGAATCATCCCTCTCATTCGTTTCGATCCATATATCAAAAGCCCCCTATTAACCAAAATTTTCAATACAGAAATCTTCCAGAACCGAAACTATTGTTTTAATAAAAATGATTTAATCGATTCTACTCTTAAACACGATTTACATATAATTAATTCATATGAATGGACCCGTAACAACTCAGTAATCAAAAGCCCTAACAATTCCAACGCTATAAATACAAGATTTGTTCAATTCGTGTCTGATTTGGAAGAGACACGGTCGCGCTAATCATCTAGCGCGGCCGTGCCTCATGAAACGCGGTCGTGCCGAGTAGCAGCGCGGTCGTGTCCTCCTGCCTAGACCTAGTCATGCCCTTTGGGCTAGTCTCTGTTGTGTGTAAGAATCATAGACACGACCGTGCCGGGCCAAGGCACGGTCGTGCCTGTTGACTTGTCTAGTTTGTGCCCTCTGTTGATCAACCCGGTCGCGTCCCGACTAGCGCGGTCGCGCCCGTGGCTTGAGCACGATCGTGCCCTTCCGAGGCACGGTCGTGTGTGACTCAGAAATTTTAACATAATTTTAATTTTATATTTTTCAATCAATAAATGTTTCAAATTTTATAAAAAAAAATATGTTTTCTGTATTTGAAGAGATTTAAAGTTTAATCTGGAGATAAATATTATTTATTTAAAAGTTTATTTAAAAATTTATAAAAATTAAATTTATATTTATCTTACACTTAAATGATGTTTTAAATGATTAAGTTACAAAGTTTATAAATAAATAAGATAATAATTACTTATTTAATATTTAAACTAAAGATCATTTATTTATTTATACTTAATTACAATCAATATTTACATTATTTCATAAACTATAATCATTTATTTATTTATTAATTTACATTTAACACATGCATTATTTTCATAATCAACAATTTATTAAAAATTCTATTTTATTATTTAAATTCCAAACTTTAATCAAATGTTCCAAAAAATGGTTACTACAACTTTATATATTTCATTTAATACTTTTTATACACAAATTCAACCTTCAATGTAAGACTTAAACTTTGTACACCGATTTGATTCAATATACATTACTATCTAGGTTAACCCGTGCGTATCAAGAACCCTTATTTTATCTATACTCTTTGTTAGCTACATCTTCATACCAAGTGTTCACAACCCCTTTTACTCTTTTACACTTTTGGGGTGAAACATGAACATTATTCAAATTACACATTACATTTACACGAACAACACAAAGTACAAATCCTATTTACATCCATGTGTGAAATTTGAGTTTTATGCCCGAGTGCTAGGTGTGCTAACCTTTGTATGCGATTATGTGCAATCATTAACTATACAAGCCGACGGTTTTCAATGATAGATCTATTGAGTCTGACAAACCCACCCAGGTGCGCGGTGATTGAAACCGACAATACAATTTTTGCATGCTAGTTACAAAGGTTTGGTTGTACATGGTTACACAATAGCTGCTCCCCATAAATGCCTTATTTATCATGATCTGTAAAGAATTTGTTTTCAACTATATGCTATCTATATACAACTGTGTTATACTCACCAACTTTTTAGTTGACTTTATTTTATTCATGTTTCAGGCCCTAATATGTGAGAATGATTCAAGACGTGCTCAATATAGGATTTGGACTTAGCAATTTAAATCAAGAATTCTATGAGTTGTTTTATGTTTCTTTATTTGAATTTGGTTTGTACTTGGATTATTTGTAATGGAAATTTGACTTTAATATATTTCAATCTAGTCAACCATGTGCTATGAACAGTCTTACATGTCCCGCCCCGATGATTCCACCATCGGTCGGGGTGTGACATCAAAGAATTATATTGGTGGCCCAACGTGAAAGGTTGTATCGCACGTTATGTCAGTCGATGCTTAACTTGTTCAAAAGTCAAGGCAGAATATCAAAAACTGTCTAGTCTGTTACAACAACCAGAGATTCCCCAATGGAAATGGGAAAAAATTTTCATGGATTTCATCACGAAATTACCCAAGAAGTCTAGTGGTTATGATACCATATGGGTAATTGTCGACCGATTAACGAAGTCTGCAGATTTCCTACCGATCAAAGAGACTGACAAGATGGAGAAGTTGACCAGAATCTACCTGAATGAGGTTGTGGCAAGACATGGGGTGCCACTCTCTATTATATCCTACAGGGACAGTCGCTTCACTTCAAGATTTTGGCAATCTTTGTAGAAAGCTCTAGGCACACGCCTATATATGAGTATAGCATATCACCCCAGATGGATGGCCAAAGTGAAAGGACCATTCAAGCTCTTGAAGATATGCTTCGAGCATGCGTGATAGATTTCGGAGGCAATTGGGATACTCATCTACCTTTGGCTGAGTTTTCCTATAATAACAGTTATCACACCAGTATCAAAGCCACACCTTTTGAAGCCTTGTATGGACGTAAGTGTCGGTCACCGCTATGTTGGGCGGAGGTCGGCAACAAACAAGTAACCGGTCATGAAATTATACAAGAGACTACTGATAAGATCTTCCAGATTAAGGATCGGATTAAGGCAGCAAAGGATCGACAGAAGAGTTATGCTGATGTCAGACGAAAACCCTTAGAATTTCAAGTTGGAGACAAGGTTCTTTTGAAAGTCGCACCTTGGAAAGGAGTAATCAGATTTGGTAAGAGAGGTAAACTAAACCCCAGATATATTGGACCGTTCGAGATTGTGGCGAGAATTGGTCCAGTAGCTTACAAGCTCAAATTACCTCAAGAACTCAGTAGTGTGCATGATGTCTTTCATGTTTCGAATCTGAAGAAGTGCCTATCAGACGATACACTTATCATACCACCTAAGGAAGTGCATATAGATGGCAAGATTCACTTCATCGAAGAACCTGTAGAAGTCACGGACTGGAAAGTT
The DNA here is from genome assembly GCA_023525975.1 of Smallanthus sonchifolius. Taxonomy (NCBI): domain Eukaryota; kingdom Viridiplantae; phylum Streptophyta; class Magnoliopsida; order Asterales; family Asteraceae; genus Smallanthus; species Smallanthus sonchifolius. Next base: position 22,537,095 of record CM042033.1, read on the forward strand.
TAGAAGCTTAGACGCAGCCGTATCAAATTAGTCAAGGTAAGTTGGAATTCAAAACACGGTCCTGAATTTACTTGGGAACATTAAGATCAGATGAAGCTCAAGTATCCCCTCACTGTTCGAGAACATTGGCAACAACTGAATTTCGAGACGAAATTCTTCTAACAGGGGGAGAATGTGACAACCGACAATATCCAGTAATTATTCGTACGTGCGTTAAACGTGTTTATGATTCGTAATTTCATATTTGACTTAATTATTATTAATTAGGTCATTCCATGTCTAGCAAATCCGTTAGTTCGTATATTTTGCATTGGTAGTTTCAAAAATTGCCGATATGGGGTTAATTCGATGAAAGCGATCGTTGGTGATTAATTTAGTATCCTAATCAATGTCCAAAGACCCATAACACATCATATTATATTTATACATTTAATTTTAAGATTTAGGGTCCTCGTTACATAAAATAATCCATGACGGCATAATTTTAAGAATTTACCGTTTAGTGTCATTTTTAATCGTGCTTACATACAATTAAGCGTGTCTATGACTTTTACAATATATAATTAGACATTTTTCAACAAACTAGTTAACCCCCCTATTTAAATGAAATAAAGAACAAAAACGAGCTAAATTACCGTTCCGCACCGTAACCGAAATTTAACGCCTTAATATTCGGTTAAAGTGCTTAAACTACCATCTAATTCTCTAATCACCCAAACCATTCCCCCCTCCCTTTGACTTTTCTCGGCTGAAAAGGGGTTCGGTGGGCCCCACCCATAAATTTCCTTTCTTTCCTTGTTGGTGTAAGTTATGTCATGCTCATCCTCATTTCCAAGACTCTAAATCATACCTTTCGTGACCCCACTTTCCAACCAAGTATCACACTCAATCTCACTCTATTCCTCTCCTTTTCTTACGGAACACATACAATACACACAATCTTTCACTTTCTTTCATCTTCTTTCATCCTAAATACAAGAATTCAAGTAATTTTGGTGCATTTCAAGAAGGTGTAACAAGATTTCAAGGCTTGGAACTTCCTTCTCCATCTAGCTTCATTACTCTCCTTGTTTGTAAGAACTAAAAACTTTATATTTTTAAAAATATTCTTTGATGCATGACATCTAGTCCATGCATGAAATCCTCACCCAAAAGCTTGTTAACTTGAGATTTAAAGCATGGATCTTTTTTTTAGACTAGATTCTCTTTTAAAAAGAGATATAATCTCTAATAATAAACATTTATAAAAGCTTTTATATAAAAACAAACGCATTGTGTAACTACAAGTCATTTATAAGAAAAACTATTAAAGAGAAGTTGTAAAAAAGAAAATAAGTCATAGATCTATGTTTATAATATAGTATGTTTTTTTTAATATTTGTCATACTTTATAAGTTATAAAAAAAGAGTTATATAAACTATGTTACATGAAAAAATATTAAACTTTTAACATTTAGAAAGATTACACAAACAAATACTTGGTGATGCATGTGTTTCATTCTTATGTTTATAGTTTATTACATAATATATATAGACCTAGTGATTTTTATACTTGTGCTTATATATATACATATCTTTTGAACCCTAAATGAGTTAGTTAGTGATTTGGACCTTTTGGACATTGGACTTTTTAGGATGACTTGAACTAATTGGACATCTTTGAACCTTTTGACATAATATATGGTTATATCACATTTTATGAACCTGTTAAAACATATAAAGAAGGGTATAGTAAAAGTTATAAATGACATTTCCTTAACATATTTGTAAGACTTTAAAATTTAAGAAAAGTAAACTTTGATAAAAAAAATAATAATAACAATAATAATAATATAAAAGTTTAATTTTGAAAATGTATTTTGATTAAAAAGATATTTTTAAAAAACTCTAGTTAAAATGTTCGAGGCATGGGTCATAAAAGGGTATAAATATATAAATAAGTTTAGACTTTCATAATGAAAAATAGGTTCTTTTATATAAAACTTAAAACTAGAAACCGTTTTACGACGTTACATATATATATACATATATATAACTATTTTTTTGGGATGTCTTATGTCTTAAAATCCATTCTTCGTAAAGTCTTCATTAGTGTAGACGACATATTTGTAGGCTAAATGAATAAATAATCGTGTTCAAGAAATACGAGTTAATAAATTCAATTTAATTAAGAATAATAAGTATCATTATAAGATTATAATAATTGAATTATGTTATAAATATTTGTATTATTTTCGAATAAAATCCTTCTCTACAGAGAACATATAAATTTATATATGTACATTTATTTTCGCTTGACTCGAGTCGATATATATGTATATATATAAATAATTCGTTTAATCGAGTATGTTATTTCTAAACGAGAATCCGAGAACGAGTTACGTGGATTGTATCATTTATATTTATATACTTTATAAATATATATATTTTCGTATTATTCTAAGACATAATCACAAACACGCCGTCGAGTCACACGTTCAAACACAAGTGATTTTCCAATCGAGTCTAGTTAAGTGGGGTGAATGTTGGCTTTGCCAGCTTGTAATGCTAGAGGTTAATTCATTAAGATTGATGATGTCCTTATGTGTTCTAGGACGTATCTAAGTTGGGTCTATTTCCGTTTTTGGCTTTGTTGCTAGCATCTCTCAGGTGAGTTTCACAGCCCCTTTTTACTGCTTTTCATATTTGGGGGAAAAACATGTCGAATTCAAAATTGTATGATAACTAGGAAACGAGAAACAAGCATATAATTCCCTTGTGTGCATGAGTTAACACTTATTAGTCCTCGGTATTTCGAACTATAACCATAAGCTATGGACTTAGCCGTAGATCGATATGAATAGTACTATTTGGGTTGACACCCCAGTCATGTCATGGTTAGTCGCGCTAACCTCGACCAACAGGGTCAAATGATTGCATTTTAGATCATGTTGATCTCATTGTTTAGAGGGACAATGGGCTGGGGCAAATTCGAGAATTCGTTAAAGGTTTGGTTATAGGTTTATGCATTACATAATTCGTATGTCCTAGCTACACTTCGATGAATCAACCGCTAACTTGTTTTGTTTATCATACGGAATTCTTGTTACCACTTAATGTTTTCATTTTGTAACGTAAATCTGTGAACTCACCAGCGTTATGTTAACATTTTTTAAGCATGTTTTTTCAAGTAACTAGTCCAAGATTGGTGTCTCGCGTTTTGTCTTGCATGCATTTGAAGTAGCGAACTTTTGGAAGATTTCCTTTAATTGCTTATTGATTTAAGCTATTGTTGTAAATCTTTGAAACTTTTAAACTAGTGATGTTTTGTACAACTACTTTTAACATTCGGTATTAATGTCATGTAAGTGCTTGCGATAATCATATGTAATGAAAACCATGAACGTTACATCCCGCGGATTCCGTAGTGGCGGGGTGTGACACGTTAGAATACATAAAATATATTTATTTTCCAAAATAATATAAACAATAAATCATGTAACGAAAATTATGCATGTTATAAAATAAACTTCGGATATATTAAAATATACATTTTAATGATATAAGTAGTATTCGAATATCTAAACCCCACCTAACTAACGTTTAAAGACACATGAACTTGAACAAATAAAGTATTTTGATCATTCATTGGTTAAAAATAGATGTATGAGTATTAACAAAGACATTTTCTTCATCAAAACTATTTTAAAGCTAAAAACCCGGTTTTTTATTCAACAAATTTTCCTTATTTAGAAAGCGGTTCTAACAACTTGCATGTACTAAAAATAATCCTCCAATCCAAATATATACTTATATTTTATATAAAAGTACTCTTGTAAATCCAAGTGACAAAAGTTCCATGTCTAACTTAAAACCCGATTTTAAAAACAAAAAAGTTACTATTATTAGAAACACGATCCGTCAACATGCATGTGATCATGATGATCCATCACCATGCATGTATCATCCAAGACATATCAAACCAATAAATCATAATATAAAGCATATAAACAAATTTTGACAAGATACATGTTACATACTTAGGTTTTTATAAAAAAATGTAAGATTTTGTTGGATGTTTTTTATTAGTACATACTAGACTTAAAATAAAGAAACAAAAACTAGTAAAAATAAGTTTTTTACTTAAAGAAATCGAAAGGATGAAGGCTTTGACTCTAAGGCTTGAGATGTCACCAAATGGGTCTTAAACACTTGAATCTTGACACAAAAAATGGAGAGTGTGTGTGTGGTGGTAGTGGTTGAAAATGGCCAAGGGAGGGGAGGGAGAGTTTTCTTGAGTTTGTGAGTGAGAATGGGGTATGAAATGGAGAAGTGAGGGGTGGTATTTATAGGTGAAGGAAATGAAAGTTTGAAATTCAAAATGAAAGGGGGGGGGGGGGGCTTTGGGCCGATTTCGGCCAAGGGGAGAGGGGTGGGGGTGAGGGTGTAGCATGTAAGAGTAGGATGGTTAAATAATGTTGTGTTAGAGTGTGTGAGTGTTTAATGGTGATTTCCAAAGATATTAATGGTTATATTTGATTTTAAAAGATATCAATTAAGAAAATTAATTTATATAATTAATTTTAATCATTTGTAATAAATGATTTAATATGTATGCATTAATTAATACCAGTGTAATATACAGTGTAATTCGGACTGCGTTTAAAACAAAATGTTAGTTAAAAATTCTCAAACTTTTATTTTTGACTCGAAATAATAATTCGCACTGTTACGTACAATTTTTTTATACTATAAATCATACTTTAAATTATCCGTCTTAGACCTCACCAACGTTCGTGTGCGACAAAACGAGTGTGTGATCCAGTAATCCTCTGAATTACCAATGTGTGATACGAATAGATCGGACTTTTTTATGCATTTAGTGAACTTAATTACTCTAAATTAAGTATGATATTCACAAATTTTAGAATAAATTCTAAACGCTATCAAATAACATAAGATGAGGATTTTAGCCGTTAAGAACATATAAACGTAAGTTAGTTCTTCACTTCTTCTTAGAAAGGTAGTTAACCTAGAGTATACTATTTAAATATGTTTTATCGGAGAATATAGAAGTATGAAAAGGACAATGAACATAGGGGTATAATAGTAATTTCAAACATTAGATTACATGACGTCCCATCCCCACTCATGCTACTATAACAACCCAATTACCCAACGTCTCCGTTCTCCGCAAACGACGCCGGCTCCGGTGGGCAAATCAAATGGCGGTGACGGACTTCTTCGCCGGAGAGATAGCCACGGAGCTTCTCAAAATGCTAATAAACATAACACGAAAAGCATGCCTCTGCAAACCTAGCGCCGAGCAGCTTATTGTCACAATCAACGAACTCCTCCCAATCATCACCGAAATCAAATACTCCGGCGTTGAATTAACCGCCATACGTCAGCAACAACTCGACAAAATCTCCAGAGCTCTCCACGACGGCCACGAACTTGCCGGAAAAGTCCTCAATTCCAGCCGTTGGAACGTCTACAAGAACCTCCAGTTGTCACGGAAGATGGATAAAGTGGAGAAGAAGATATCGAGATTCGTTCAAGGTCCGCTTCAGGCTCATGTTCTCGCTGATGTTCATCACGCGAGGTTCGAGGCAAGCGAACGGTTTGATCGGATTGAAGGCTCCAATCGACGGCTGGAACAGCGGCTCGAGTCGATGATAATCGGCGGCGCCGGAGAAGGCTGGTGGTCGGAAGAGGCGGTTAAGATGAACGAGGAAGAAATGTACGAAGGTAATTTAGTGAAGATTGGGATGGAATTGGGGAAAAGAAAAGTGAAAGATATGATTCTCGATAATGATGATTCAGTTGTTATCGGAATTAATGGAATTGGCGGGAGTGGTAAAACCACTTTAGTTAGAGAAATTTGCAGAGATGATGAAGTACAAAGTACGTTAATTCTTCCCCTTTTGTATTGCGTATAAACTGTTCGACGAAATGTCTCTGTGGTGTTACAGGTTATTATAATTAGGGTTGAAATCGGTACCGGTACTGTACAGCAGATTACCATAACTGAAATTGAGCTCACTTCTAAACTGAATACCGTACAGATGATGGCCAGGGTACCGGTATAGGTACGGTACCGGAAAATTATCGAAACCGAAAGTAACGATAGCGAAATCATGGAAAAATCAATTACCGATGCCATTACTTTTGGTGTTCGGTCGGGACGGGTATGGTACTGTACTGGTACGGTACCGGTACCTGTATTCTGTCAAAAAATCTGATCCCCGACTGTAATAACAAAATTTTCTTCCCCTTTTGTATTGCCTATAAAGTGTTTGACGAAACGTCTCTTAGATGTTTCAGGTTACTGTAATTAGGGACGAGATCGGTACTGGTACTGGACCGAGAGGGAATCGTATCGCAAATTACCGAAACTGAAATTGAGCTCACTTCTAAACCGAATATTGTACTGATGATGGTCGGTCGGTACCGGTATAGATACGGTACCTATAAGTACCGATACCGAAATCATGGAAAAACAAATACCGGTACCTCTAAAGTTTGGTCGGTACCGGTATTCGATCAGAAAATATCATCACTAACTATAATAACAAAAATATTTTCCCCTTTTGTATTGCGTATAAAGTGTTTGACAAAATGTCTCTGTGGTGTATCAGGTTACTATAACAACAGAATTTTCTTCGTGACGGTGTCCCAATCGCCTAATGTGGAACAATTGAGGCAAAAGATTTGGGGGTTTCTCTCAGAAAGCAGGTTTAATGGGTGCTCTGACATAGTTCCCCAATGGACAATTGGATACAATAATTTGAACACAGTGGTACCTACCCTAGTTGTGTTGGATGATGTTTGGTCACTCCCAGTTCTCCAACAACTTATCTTTAAAGTTCCTGGTTGCAAGACTCTTGTGGTATCGCGTATCAAGTTTCCATCTTCGGTTCTAAACTCGAGTTATGAGTTGGAGTTGCTGAGGGAAGAAGATGCAATATCTCTTTTCTGTCACACTGTTTATGGGAGAACATCAACCCCTCCTGGTGCTGATGAGGATCTAATCAAACAGGTAATTATTGTTTGATTTGTTTCTTTATCTAGTAAATAGATGGTCGAATAAGTTAAATGATTATCGAGTTTGATAGGTTGTGGAGAAATGTAAAGGGCTTCCTTTGGCTCTAAAAGTGATTGGAGCTTCACTTAGAGACCAGTCTGAAAAGTACTGGATTGGGGCTAAGAACCGATTGTCAAGAGCCGAACCGATATGTGAGAATCATGAAACTGAATTACTTAACCGAATGAAACTAAGCATTGATTACCTTTCTGAAAAGGTGAGAAATTGTTTTCTGGATTTGGGTTCTTTCCCAGAAGACAAAAAGATACCTTTAGATGTTCTCATCAATATATGGACCGAGCTTCATGACATCGATGAAGAAGAAGCTTTTGCCATTCTTTTCGAGCTCTCAAACAAGAATCTTGTCACCCTTGTGAATGATTCAAGGTAATCTAGATTTCTATGTATACATGAGTGATCAAAATATTAATTTGATTTATATTTCATGAATTCAAATTGACCTTTATGTTAAAATATTGTAGGGCTGGGGATAGGTATAGTAGCTACTATGATATCTCGGTTTCCCAGCATGATGTGTTAAGAGACCTTGCTATTCATATGAGCAGCCTCGAGAATGTAAATCAGAGAAAGCGAATGGTGATGGCCAGGAGAGAAAATGGGGTACCCAAAGAATGGGAGAGGCATGCTGAAAAGCCGTTTCTTGCAAGAATCGTTTCTGTTCATACAGGTAAAGTTTATAAATTTAATTAAAACATAGCGCGTTGAGTTTATATTGATTACTGTAAATGATCATAGATTCATAAGAAATTCTTGAACTTTACTTAATGTAGGTGAAATGAGAGAAATGGATTGGGTAAAAATGGAATTTCCCAAAGCCGAAGTCCTAATCTTGAATTTTGATTCAACTGATTATTTCTTTCCTCCTTTTATAGAAGACATGCCTAAACTAAGAGCCCTGGTGTTAATAAATTACAGCACCAAAACCGCAGAACTACATAACCTATCGGTTTTGGGTTCTTTAGCCAATTTGAAAAGCCTCTGGTTTGAAAAAGTGACGATTTCTCAACTACCCAAAAAGACCATTTTACCCCTAGCGAACCTGCGTAAAATCTCATTACTTCTTTGCAAGATAAACCTGCAAGACCAATCAGAACTAGACCTCTCTCACTTATTCCCTCGCCTCACAGAGCTCACAATGGATCACTGCATTGAAATGACCATATTACCCTCGAGTATCTGCCATGTGAAAACCCTAAGGAGCCTAAGCATCACCAATTGTGAAAGTCTTGAAGAACTTCCATTTGATTTTGGTAAACTGATACTTTTACAAATCCTGAGAGTGTACGCGTGTCCGAAGCTGAAAATGCTTCCAATTGGGATAAAGAATCTTATATGGTTGGAACACATTGATATCTCTCAGTGTGTTAATCTTCATTGTCTTAATGAAGAAATTGGCGGTTGTTTGAGTTTAAAAGAAATCGATATGCACGAATGCCCTCAAATAAAACGGTTGCCTAAATCTGCCACGGGTTTGAGATCGTTGAGACGGGTTATATGTGATGAAGAGGTTTCATGGCAGTGGAAAGGAATGGAGCAAGATTTGCCTGGTTTGTGTGTTCAAGTTGCAGAACAATGCTTTGATCTAGACTGGCTTACAGAGTAAATGAACTTTTTTTTTTTTTTTTTTTTTTTTTTTTTTTTTTACTTTTTGTAGATATTAAATAGATAAATAGGTGAAATTAATCTAGAAATAAAGGGGGTTCTTGGCACATTTTTGAGTTTTAATTAGGAATAAAACTAGCTGTGCCATTAGTTTTTTTCTTTCAAATATTTTAATTTAAATCTGTAATTAATTTATTGGCATATGTTTGAAGGAACATTTTAGTCAATGTGAATCCTGAGAAAAACGCGTTTCTTGCATTGACCCAGAAGTGTGATAGCAACATGCAATTTAAAAAAGAAGAGCAATAATGACAATTCGTGAGGCCCATAGCTAATTGATAAATGATAAAATCTTTTATTTTATTTTTTATTTTCTTTAAAAATGTAGCTCTACCTTCTTATTTGGGTTGAGTTGGTGATCACTTTCTGACATGGCATATTGTATAAATGAGTGAATCGGTTTTGGGTTGAAACCGTGAATACATTTAGCTTACCGAGTTTTTTTTTTTTGGATTTACGGGTTTGTCTGTCTCAAAAGTTAAGAAGTGCCGGGTTTTTCAGTTTAAGCGCAATTATTTTATAGGTATTTGTGTTCTTTTTGTGTGTAAATATCTAAATTTAAAGAATTAATATTTAAGACAACTAAGTTCAAGTATTTAGGGTCATTCGTCCAGATCAACAGAGACATTGACAGAGATGTAGCTCACCCCGTTTAGACAGGTTGGTGCAAGTGGAGAGCAGTCACAAGAGTTTTGTGTGACAAAAGGTTCCTAACCACACTAAACGAGAAATTATATATGGTTGCAGTTCGCCCAACTATTTTATAAGGAACCGATTGATGGGCCATTAAGAAGACATACACGAAAGTTGGAGGTAGCAGAGATGAGAATGCTGAGGTGGGTGTGTGGGCACACAAGATTGGATCAGATAAGGGATAAAGTTTTTTGAGAAAAAATGGGGGCGACATGCATTTCGGATAAGATAAGGGATGAGAGATTGAGAAAGTTTGAGCATGTGTAAAGGATACAAAAGACGACACATGTAAGAGGCATACAAAATATCATAGTTGAAGGGATGATGAGCCAAGGCAAACCCAAACTGACATGGGACGAGAAGATAAAACATAATTTGTTAGACTTACACCTCTCTGATGACATGATCAGTGAGAGAAGTTCTTGGATATATAGGATAAATGTTGGAGATTTTTAGAAAGACATAGATTTGTCTTAGCTTTGTCTTGATATCTTGGCTTGTCTTATCATTTTGTTCGTCATTCTTCCTTCGTGATCCTTTTTCATGCCCTACTTTCCCTTCTCTTCTCTCTTATACTACTAGTATGCATTTATGTTTTATATTTTATACCATAAAAAAAGCTGAATCAGTGGTCTCATTGGAGTAGCATCTCTATCTCTTAGGATATGTACGGTTTGACATCTCATCCTCCATGGACCCTACTTTATGAGTGAGATACTACTGGGTACGTTTGTTTTTTAATATTCAAAGAAAAAATTAAAAATTTCTCATGGGTTGTGTCCGTGTTATTCTGTGAATTCACCAATCTTGTTCGGTCCATGTCGGGTTTGACTATCAACCTATAAACACAATGATACGTACCTGAATCTTGTCACGCATATGTCCCTACTCCATGGCCCGTGCACTTTATGTGGGTGACTCCTGCAATATTTGTTCCTTTATTTTTGTTCTCACTTTCCTTATGTTCAACATAGAATTAGGTTTTCCATTTTGTCCATGTTTTGTTTTCTGCTGTTTATTTGGGTTTGTCCATTTTGTCCATGTTTTGTTTCCAATGGTCGGACCGGTCCGACCGGATTACGAACCGGACGGTGTCTTAAAAAATATTTGACCGATCACATTGCTGATGTTAAATACATTGCTTAAAGATATGTTTTATAGACTTAAAAGAGGACTTAAAACTTAAAAGGGGACTTACGTGAAAAGTAAAAATATCAAAAAATTTCAATTGAAAAAAGAAAAAAATAATAATTTTTTTACAAAACCAGTCGGACCACCGAACCGGTCCACCGGTTCAACCGGAAAATCTCGCCGACGGCCGGTTACTTTATGACCCGTTTTAAGATATATAATAGGACCGCTTAAGTGACCGAACCCCGGTCAGACCGGCCGGTCCGGTCCGGGTTTTAAAACATTGCTCTTGTCTAATACTTCTTTGGAGCTTGAACCATTCAGCGGGTTACTATAACACAACCCATTCAATGCCCCTAAATTTATAACGAGTGAGCAGAAATTTAAAACGTGGTTTTTTTCACTTCTTAAATAAATAAGAAGGGTGATTTGTCACATGTCAATTCACATTATAAAGTATAATCTTAAAAACTCATAATATAATTCATGGAATAGCACAAATACTATACGTTTAACTACAACTTTTTAAACTTCTTTTTAAATATTATTACTCTAAATAAAGTATTTACACAAAACCATAAATTCTTATAAAATAATTTTAATTATGTAAAGTTCTCTCTAAGAAAAAAGTTAGGTGCATATCACTATTAGATACGTCACATTAAATTTCTTCTAGTAACCATTTATATAATGGAACTTCATGTATTGAATATTGTTTACACTATGTTTTAAAATATAATATTTGTCTTAAATAATTAAATATTATCATTATATATTCTCCTCACTATCAAACCTAATCATTCATTTATTTATAGCTTTTTATGGTGTTTATTTGTGTATTTATTGTGGTGTTGATTCAACATTGTTTGAAATATGATTGATTTATGGCACATGAACTTTGACCATATACATTGAATATGGAGGATTTTGAAAAGGATATAACATCCAAAGGCCAAGGTTATTATATTTGTCACGTCTCATCAAATTTCTTTATATATTTTCAAAAACATAAAGGTATATAAAGATCTTCAAAGTTTGATTGATAAGAAAGGAACATAAAACAATCTAGCAACTTATAATCAACATATTCTATATCAAAATCAAAAAGTTATAGTTCGAAAGGATAGACTTGTAAGTCAGTAGATAAAGGTGTCCCGCACCTAAAAGAATATAATATATTGAATATGGTTTCAAGGAGAATGATGGGAAACATTGTTAACTATAGGAAACAAGAATCGTGATTGTTAAACACACGACTTTGATCTTTTTCTTTCATGTTCGTTAGGAAGGTCTAAATCTACTTTGCATGTTGTTTTTTCAAACATTGACTTATCATCAATGGCTTTCACTTTCATAAGGGGATTGCATAGTTTCTTAAAGTGTGTACACAACAACTCGCGATAAGATTGAGAGTTGTTGTTGGAGTTAAGGGACAACGAGTTTACCTTGTCTACGTAGTTCACGATAAGATTGAGAGTTGTTGTTGGAGTTAAGGGACGACGAGTTTACCTTGTCTACGTAGTTTCTTAAAGTGTGTACAACTCACGATAAGATTGAGAGTTGTTGTTAGAGTTAAGGGACGACGAGTTTACCTTGTCTACATAGTTTCTTAAAGTGTGTACAACTCACGATAAGATTGAGAGGCGCTGTTGGAGTTAAGGGACGACGAGTTTACCTTGTCTACGTAGTTTCTTAAAGTGTGTATAACTCACGATAAGATTGAGAGTTGTTATTGGAGTTAAGGGATGACGAGTTTACCTTGTCTACGTAGTTTCTTAAAGTGTGTACAACTCACGATAAGATCGAGAATTGTTATTGGAGTTAAAGGACGGCGAGTTTACCTTGTCATCATGAATAGCCATAGGACAAATCACCTCATCTTCGTTATCATTTTCTTATATGTTGATAATCTTTCTCTATAGTGTTGTTAAAAATGAGAAGCTCTCTTTTCTCTTTCTTCTCTTTATTCATGTTTCACATTGATAGAGTGGTTCTATATCATTACAAAGTTGTTAGGCACAAGTGTGTTGAAGTAAATTTTAATATTTGCTTTTTTGTACGGATTTTTTAATGAATTTGATGGCTTTTGAATTTAGAAATTCTTTCTCAATGTTATCTTGTTTGATGTCATTATCTTCTAGATACATCCTAAATCATAGTTTATTGCTTTTAGATAAATAATCATATATATTTTTCAATGGTCAAAGCAATGATCTATACACATAGCTAATGTGGACATGTAATCAACCCAACTATAAATTCGGCTTGAGTCCATCAATATTACCCAACTATTAAAATCCGTGATCGGTATACACAGTACCGGCCACGTAGCTAACTCATGCTTACTATTAGTATATTATCCTCTCATTTCTTACAGTTACAGAGACACAACATGTTGGCTCAAAGGTTTTTCAACATTCCGTCTTGCCTGGGTTCGATACTAATTTATGGTTTTTTTTCTCCCTTTTCTTTTTCTTCCACGTGTCTTGCCACATGTTTCTTTTTCTGGCCCTGCCCTTCTACACAACACTTGCCTTTATCTTCTTGATTTTTCTTTTCCTTTTGTTTTAAATAAAAAAGAATTAAATGCTTTTATACGGAAAACTCTTTCATCTTTTTATGTTTTTATGCTTTCAATAACTTCATGATATATCCTCAAAAGCTTTAAAGTTATGAATATCTTTACCTTTTATTTTAAACTCACCAAATCTACCATTTCTAACAAATTATACTAGTTTTTAATCTGAACTTCAACCCCTCTGTTTGATTAAATGTCAAATATTACCCTTAACTTTGTAAAATATCACTTTAATCCTCTCAAGTTTTTAAAGTTTCAAATTTACCCCCTGTACTATATATATTTTGATTTTTCCTTAATTATTTTCGTTTGTTTGTTTAATTTTTTTAACGTACCGGTATAAATTTTGTTAAAAACGGAGTCGTATTCAAAATAAAATATTTTTTAGGTATTGTGAGTTATATCGACTGACAGTGACATGCTGATATCGTGAAGAATGAGACTGACACCGACTGAAAAACATTGGTACCGTTATATAATTTTCTTTTACTATGTTTCGATCTCTACAACAGAGTCGCCGTAACTTCATACGTTTCTTTTATTTATTTGACCACGTTTCTTTTTTGTGTTTAGCTGTGTTAATGTTACCGCCTCAACCGTTTAAGGTCCGCCTCTCACCATGCAGCGTGGGGCAAGATTTATTTAACCACGTTTTTTTTTGCTTAACCACATTATTGTCACCGCCTCAATCGTTTAAGGTCCGTATCCCGCCGCGAAGCGCGGGACAACATTTCTAGTTTATTTTAAAAACAAATCATAATATGATTTAGAAATTTAAATATTTATAATTAGTTTTGAGTTATAACTTTTAGATTTTTTTACGTGTTTTGACTTTTAAATAAAACCGAACCGCACTAATCTTTTTTCTTGCATTTTGTTATGAACGGACAAAACTCACAGGTTAAATATGATAAGTTTTGACTTTTTTTTCAAAACATTGTAATGTTTTTATAATTCAGTGTACAATTGCGACATGATTATGAATTTTATTCAAAACTGAGCAACCCACCGGCCAAATATGGTATTTTTTTTTCAAAACAACGTAATATTTTTAAGCATTCAGAATATACTGTTACGGCATGATTGTTTCTACCTACGTTTCCACTTGGTGTTCACGGCCGGGTCGTCTCAACGCGCCCCGCCGCAACGCGTGGGGTTCAACACTAGTTATTAACTCAAAATACGAGTATGATCAGTCCACACGGATGGGATTTCTTATTTAATAAAATTAATATTTATAGCTTATTTTAATTATTTAAGAATATTTAGTTTAAATGTTTTTGTGAGTTTCTTGTAACGGGCCGTGTCTTGGGTCGTATTTCGTCATCTCTAGTTTCCTACTAATAGGGTCTTTTACTTTTTTAATATAATTCTTGCCGTTAAAAAATACGAAATTAGTTACATATTTATTGTTGGCAAAATACGAAATTAGTTACATATTTATTGTTGGCTTTTTAGCGTATTTAAGAGTCCTTGAATAAATGTTATTATTCTAAAATATCCGTACTAGTAAAAAAAAAGCTAGTGTATAACTGTAAGCTATATTCTCGAGACCATTACTATTTTTTTAATCTCTATTAGGTGTTTTGTCCGAAAGTTTCACTCGTGACAAAAAGATAGAGGTCTAGGTTGGGTTTGAGAGTTTTCTTACCTATTGTGTGTTTTCTCCTGAAGGAGGTGAAAATGATCGGGTGGGTCAGTGGCCCGTCAGTAATCCAAGTTGCCGTTAAAAAAAAACCTAGCAAAACTAAATGTAGCCAATAAAAAAACACAAGACAATTTTCTGATATACGGTTTAGGTGCATGATTATGTTATTTTTGTTTTATAAAATTCTGAATTTGGCACTTCTGTTCGGTATGATGTAATGGAATGGACGAGGGAATGGAATGGGCGAGGGAATGGAATGGACAAGGGAAAGAAATGGAGCATTCCACTCCATTGTCCAGTTTGGTTACACTATTGGAATTGAATGAATCATTACTTTGTGTTGTTTGGTAGGCGAGAAAAGAAGACGGAATGAAATACAATTCATTAAAAATGACAAAAATACCCCTGCCTCAAAATAAACTTTTTTTACCAATTTTCACAACATTATCCAATTAAAAATTATAATAAATTTATATTATGAAAAATAAAATATTTTTAACTAATAAAAATAAAAAATCAACCAAAAGTTTCCAACTAAAAAATTTAAAAATCATCTAAAATTTACCAACAAAAAAATAATAATAATCCAAAAGTCATCATCATATATCACGTCAAGCAGTATCGTCAAGCATGTTCTTTACCCATCCAAGTTTGCGTTCTTTATCAACCTTATAAAAGATTACCATCAACTCCTCATTCTGTGCGAGTTTACATACAGCCTTGTCACATTCACGAGTAGTCAAGCCCTCAACTTTGTTCATCTCTGCAAAAAGGTTGTTACGCAGTTCCTCTCTATTGCTCTCCGTTCAAAAAACTCTATTGAATGTATTTGTAGCCTCCCTAATCTCGACACCAATTATTTCCGCTGACTCTTTCAAGCTGTTCATCAGAGGATCCCAGCTGTTGCGTTTTTTTCTTTTTCGTTGTGTACTTGATTCTTCTCTAGAAGCAACATATGAAGGGTTGTTTAGTGGTTGATTGACATCTATATCATCTAATCCATCTCCAGTGGCCTCTTGTTCTTCTCTGTTTATGTCGGATAAAATATCAGCAGCCGTTTGAGCATCTCTTCCGTTTGCCCGATCCTTGCCAAATACAATACACAAGTCCCAGTAATGAGGAAATTTCTTTCCTCTCCATTTTGCTGCATTTTTGTGCACCTAACAAGCCACACCATCATGATCGGAGTTAACAAAATATAAAAATAATAATACAGAAACAATGTACCCACAAATCGTAAAATAATCATAAATGAGTATACAATACCTGTATATAAGCTTGCCAAACAGGTTGGGGAGTTTCGAGCATGTCATTATTGTAATCCCAGCCAAAACCACTTATATTGTTCCATGCTAGCATATCATGCACGGCAGACCAATCACTCTTCATTGTCTTTATACGTGACTCTATATGTGGCTTTGCTTTTATGCCAGCTCCGGGAAGTAAGATTGCTAGTTGTTGCTCTACCGCATTGTAGAAGGCAGGTTTAAACCCATTATCCGATTTGTAATTAGAACCCGAATTTAGCACATCAAGCATGGCTGCAACAAGCTTCTCATCTTCCTTTTCATTCCATTTTTTTTTTATTTTTTCCAGGACCCTTTCATAATCAAGCTGCGATTCCATATCTTCACACAAAACATCAATGTTATATAAAAAACATACCAAAGTTTAAGTCTGTGTCATAACTGCATTAGTATTCAACCTAAGTTAGACATTGAATATAAAGCCAAAATAAACACAAACATACCAAAGTTTGACGGATAGCAATAATATAAACACAAACAAAATCATCATGATGAAACAACAACAAAATAGAAAAAAGACCACTAACACTGGAGACATAATCCAATAGCAGCAACAATAAACTAGGTTGTAAATTTGTAGAAAAAGACCACTAACAATGGGTACAAGCCACGTCTGCAGTAATCACAAATGTGTTTGAAATAATATATATATATATATATATATATATATATATATATATATATATATATATATAGTGGTGGGCTGTGCAAATTATTAGTTCTAGTGTTGCTGTTCTAATATATCTAAGTAATATTAATTCCTTAATCAATCAAAAGTATTAAACATTAAAAAAGAACATAAAATAAGTAAACAGTTCAGAACTTGAAGTTGTTTTGTTCTTAACATATTCAGTTTTGCTAAGGCTAATATGAAATTGGCTATTTCACTCTTAAATAGTCAAAAGTTGAAGATATTTTGTTAAATAGTCAAAATTTGAAAATGAAAGTTGAAATTAGCTATTTGACCCTTAAATAGTCAAAAAGTTTTGTTGAATATTTTTATAAAAGATCATAATACTTCTTATGATCTTTAATACTATTTGAGTAAATAATATGCATCCAAAACCATTTGTTATTTGCATCAGTTCCAACTACAACTGATCTACATTTTTTTTTCTTTTAAATTCAAGAAACACAAACAACTTCTGCATTTCTACTTTCCATCATCAACAACCTAACCTTCTCAACTTCATCCTATTTCAAACTGATTATTGCAACTGCTAACTAATTTCAAATGGAAATTCAGATAAAAAAAAGCACATACCTTTATGCTTTAATTATACTAGTTATATTCGCACTCTACAACTACATCAGGCTGATATCCAAATCAAAACATCATGATGATATCCAAATCAAAACAAAAAAGGTGCTTTTGCATTTTACTATTTTACTCGAATGAAAACAAATCAAATAAGGCCTCTTTTAATTAAAAATTTCATAGATATTTCAGTATTTTACTTGAATGAAGCCCTAAAACCGGTAAGAATACCGATTGAAGCATACGACTTACATGAAGCTATAAATTCAACTAGTATAAACCTGCATATTCCTTCAAATAACAAACATGAAGCTATAATTTCAAACGAATTAAACGATCGTAAAGCTTTGACTAATCAATAACATACATTAGCAAAGATTATACCTTCGGTAGGTCAAACGATAGCCACAAGAGATCCTGGTTAGAAATCGAGAGAGATATGTTTCGTGAATGGAGGAGATAATATGCGGATCGACGATTGATATATGGAAGGCAAAACAGAGATATCGCTTCTTGATAGGAACGGAATGAAAAAAAAAAACGGGGGGTTGGGGAGGAATGAAATCTTGGATTTTAGATGGAAATATATTCCTGGAGTAATATATCATTCCATTCCATTAAGCAACCAAACACCCCTTTTTTTATTACCCATAATGGAGTATTCCATTCCCCCTTTCATTACCTCATACCAAACACTACCTTAGGGTTTGTTTGGTATGGGGTAATGGAATGGACGAGTGAATGGAATGAACGAGATACTAAAATGGACAAAGGAATGGAAGGGACCATTCCATTCCATTGTCTTGTTTTGTTACCATGAGTGAATAAAATAAATCATTACTTTATGTTGTTTGGTAGGCTAGAAAACACGAATGAATAAAATCAGTGGTGAGTGGCGGAGGCGGTGGTGGTGGGTGATGGCGGTGGTGGTGGGTGGTTGTGGGTGGCGGTGGCGGTGGTAGAAAGAGGTGGTGGTGGGTGGTGCAGGCGACAGTGGTGGTGGCGGTGGTAAGAGGTGGCGGCTGTGGGAGGTGGGGGCGGGTGGTGGCGGTGGGTGGCGGTGGTGTGGTTGTGGGTGGCAGTGGTGGTGGCGGCGAGAGATGGCGGAGGGTGGTGGAGGCGGTGACGGCGACGGTGACGGTGGTGGTGGTGGAGGCGGTGGTGGAGCGGTGGGAGGTGGTGGCGGTGGTTATGTTAGAAAGTTGTACAGTATGCGAAGACCAACTTTAGTTTTTGTGATTTTCGAGAAAATTTCTCAATTTTTCTACCACCCATAATTTTAAAACAAATATAATAATATTATTTACATACTTGAAAGTAGGGGTGAGCAGAAAACCGAATTAACCGACCCGTAACCGAATTGACGATAAACCCGAACCGAACCCAAAACCGATGGGTCCGGTTGTTTTTTTCAAAACCGAAACTAACGGGTCGGTGTTGGTTACCAATGTTTTCATCCCGACATAACCGACCTGAACCGTTTTTTAAGTATGCATGCAGATTAGCTTATTTATAGCTAAAAATTAGTAATAATAATATTGGGATATAGAGGTATACCAAAAGACAAAATTCAAAACACCGGCTCTTGGATCCTGGCTAGAAGTTAGCCAATTCCAATTACCAATTAATGCATTTCGAAAAAAAGTTATTACCAATTAATACTAATAGGAAATCTACGGCAAGTTAACTTCTAAATTCTTGCGCAAATCAATTTCTCAATTCCTCATTTTCTTTTAGTTCGACAGCTTTGGCAACCCTACAATTCCTCAATTCCTCATCGTCTCTACTTCGCAAATCAACCTGCAAAACTGAAACCATTATACAGGCAAGGCTGAATTTGAATTAAAGTTCTTTTGTATATGATTTACTTTTTTGGTTTAAATTTGTTTGAATAATTTTAAGATTGTAGTTTCTGGTTTGTATTTAAGTTTATGGATTTATTGTTCTTTGTAAACTGTAGATGACAACATCTGATCGCGAAACACCCGTTGTTAATGTTGATGAAGAAACCGCGAGTGAGCCGGTTGGTAATTTTACCAATTCTAGTTCATGGTTGACCGACCCATAACCGAACCGAACCCACATGTAAAATCGACATAACCGAAACCGATGGATATGATAATCCGATTAACCGACACTTCGGTTATGGATATGGTTTTGGGTCAAAACCGACCCATGCACAGCCCTAGTTGAAAATGTTTACAAAAACGGTCCCAAGTTCTTTAAAATCAAAAGCGGAAACGATTTATCAAGTGTTACATATAATACTTGTTTAAAAAGCCCATTAGAAGTAGGGAATTGCTTGTTGGTATCACATCATATACAAAAAAAAAAATTAACAATAAAAAAAATTTTTGGCCTAGACTGGTTCGTATATATTCCTTTCACTACTTTTATATCAAAATTGTTTTGAACTCGTGTACAAATTCTAACAGAGCTATCAGAGCCACTTTTGCAAACTATCAGAACAATTGTTTTTAATTGCAATCAGGTTTTATTTTGTCAAAAAAATTTGTTTGACAAAATATTCCATCCTTTACGTTTCATTATATAATGTGTTGTCTTGTGAATCAAGCCTTTGACCTGTGGTTGTATTTATTGTTTATGGTTATTTCAACTATCTTGTTTTTTCGACTGTTCTGGAAGCCGTCAATCAGGTTTATTTTAATTTATTGTAAATTGTAATTGTAACCGAATCAAGACAAGACATGATTGAAATTGAAGATCAAGAAACCTAGAAGACCTGAAGTCCAAGATGGAGATCTTAAAGCAAATGGCGCGTCTTGTTTATATCGTTCCATTTGACCCGTTTGGTCTTGTTGAATGGCTTTAACAAAACCAAACACTAAAAGGCTTGATTTACGTTTTATATGTTTGTGGCATTTAGGGTAAAAGTGTTTTATCTAAAAACGTCAAGTCAATCAAAATAGTTTTAAAAGGTTTAAAACATGACAACATGAAATAAACGACGAGATTTTAAAATAGAGATTTTAGTAATATCATAAAAGGTTTTTTAAAATAAAAAGTTATTTTAAAGATAAAACCAGAGTTTTGTGAAATGTAATTAAAAGAGATTAATTATTCAAATCTTTGAAATTATTAATAAAAGAGTTTATTAATAGTTTAAATGGCTCGTAATTAATTGATACGCTTATTTAATATAGGATATTAAAATCAAGTGTATGTGAGACAAAGTGTTTATCGAGATCACAAACCATATGTAAAATTGAGATTTTTATAAACCTGTGTATCTTTCTAAGCATGCCATATACTACACGGTGTGTTTTGACGCATAACCGATAAAACACTAAAATAAATCCCTTGCGAAATCGATGAGTCTGTGCCACCCTACTTTGGAACACTTGAACTGATATATACAAACCCCTGAGTATATGTCTCTTAGCCTTATACTTAGGTATCATACAAAACCGAGAGTATATGTGTCTCAGCCTTATACTTAGGCCTACGGATGTCGGAACAAGGTGGAATCGCGGTTCACGAGAGTCTTCCGCCGATTACCACACGTTGCTAATTTAGGACAACTATCGCTCAACCCTGTAAGAAGTGCTTCAGCCAATTACCAGGGAAGAGTGGGTATAGATGGGGCAAAACGTACCGACCTAGACAACAGTTGTCTTAACCGACCCCATAAAGTCTGAGACTTGTATTGGATACAATAGGTAAACGTTACCTACCTATATAACAATGTTTTATGAAAAGTGCCTACCATTCATAATAAAGTGAAACATGGATCTTAGTTCTTAAGTTAAAAATGTTTTATATATAGGGTCATTTTTAATTAAGTTTTTCAAACATCAAAAACACTAAGATCAAATCACATGTTTTATAGATGTCTTCAACTACAACCAATCCCTCTCGCTCGAACAAATCTCTAAGATCCATTCTGGATAAAGAGAAACTCAATGGCTCCAACTTCATTGATTGGCACTCCAACTTGAGAATTGTTCTCAAAGCGGACAAGAAGCTTTATGTTCTTGAAAGTCCAATTCCTGATCAACCTGTTGTGAACGCGGTAAGGCTGTTAGAAGGACATGGGAGAAACATACCGATGACTCTTCTGAAGTGTCATGCATCATGTTAGCAACCATGGTCCTAGAACTTTAGAAAGATCAGGAGGATCTCATACAGCTGAAGGAAATATCCCAACAGCAGGCCCGTCATGAGTGTTTTAAGACGATGAGATTTCTCATAGGATGTCGCATACAGGAAGAATCTTCTGTCAGCACCCATGTACAGAAAATGAAGAGGTATATCGATCAGCTGGAGAGGCTAGGTTTTCCTTTAAGCAATGAGTTAGTTGCGGATACGATCCTTAACTTTTTTCCCAAAGCATATGACTAGTTCATTATGAACTACAATATGAATGGGCGGGAAAAGATCACATCAAAGCTACATAAGATGCTTAAAACTGCTGAGATGAACATACCTACCAAGAGTGCTCCAGTACTGTTGGTCAAGGAAGTAAGAGTTAGAAAACCTAAAACCAAGAACAAGAACAGAATAGGTAAGGTTAAGGCTGAAACCAAGGGTAAAGTGTTCGCTCCTAGGCAATCTTCTAAGAAGTCTGAAAAGGATTCCAAATGTTATCATTGTGATGAAACTGGGTATTGGAAGATGTAAGATCCCAAAAATCCAGCCGTAAACGGTTAACGGCCAAAGGGACGTCAAACGTAAAGCTACGAATGGTATCGGTAACGAAACGCGATACCAAAAGCTTAACGGGGGAAATGGGATTGAAAAATAATAAGTTGGAATGAATCTCGGTTAAGAAACGTGCCCTAAGAACTTAACCGGATGCGAAACGGAAAGACTATTCGCCCGGAAATAGCCCAAAACATCATATAGGCATATCCCGAGTTAGAAAATGAGTTATGGGAGCCATAATATATGAAAATGGGGTATTTTGACGAGGAGAATCTGAATATGCCATATATCGGACCGATATGCTAAGCCATAATGGTCGGACACGTGTTCCCGAAATAAATCATGAGAGTCAGACACGTGTCTGATGACTCAGCCCCAAGTCGGACCGATATGCTTTTATATGTCTGTCCGATATGCAGATGTCGAACCGATATGCTTTTACATGTCGATCCAACATGGGTCTCATCTCAGCCTATAAATAGATGGAGCTGGCAATTCACTTTCTCACACAACAAAAATTCCACACACACATATACTAAATTGCGAAGGATTAAGAGACCTGGTTCAGCACGTTTAAGTGCGAGTGCAGTACGTTGTGAGTGCGGTTCGGTTCCAGAGAGACGTTTAAGCGAGGAACGGGCGTAGGAAACAACCCGAGACTATCGTAAGTACACTGGACCCGTACCTTAGATAAATGTTCATGTAAATTATGTGATTATGTGTGGAACTAAGGTACGGGGTAATGGGGATTAGTCTAAACCCTAAACGAGAATAATGGAGTAGCCACGACGTACCCAAGGGGTGGTGGATACACCGCTGGTACTTTCTATATATAAATCTCTTGGTGCTTTTGTAACATCCCAAAAATAAAACGACAGTTATAATAACGGAATAAACGAACAAGGCATGACGGGCCGGGCCGGATGGGCCGGCGGGCTAGAAGGGGCGAGCATAGGGGAGCCTCCCCTATAAATAGCCTAAGTCACCACCCTTTCTCTCATTTGCAAGTTCTAGAGAGAGAAACCGTAGAGAGAGAAAGTCGGCGGATCGGCCCAAGATTGAAGAAGTGCGTTGCTCCATAGCTCATGAGAGGAACCTCCGAATCAGAAGCTCGATACAGGTAACGATCCAACCTAGATCTGAGTTTTTGTTCGTTTTTGGGTTTTTCGGGTTTTGGACGAAAATGTGACGTTTTTACGGATGAAACTGGAAGAAAAACATAGTTTTGAGTTCCTTAATGAAAAGCAAACGTTTTGAATGTAAACAAGTTTGGGATCTTGACGTGATCAGACCCGAAGGCGAAAGTTAGGGTTTTTATGGGGAAGCAGATCCTGCGTACGTATCAAGTAGGCAGGAAGAGGGTCCTGGTACCTATCAAGTACGCAGGAAGAGGATCATGGTACCTATCAAGTACGCATGAAGCGAGGTTTGCGCACTTATTAAGTACGCAAGAGCAAGGCCCTACGCACTTGCTAAGTGCACAGGCATCAGGCTGTTTAGGTAAAGTCGGTATGTTTAGAAGGTTAAACCATTAGAGTCGGGATTTCGTCTGATGTGTATTTAACTAATCAATTCAGATCGGAAGTGACGTAGTGGGACCTTTGTTTAGGACAACCCAGATTAACTTATCAGGTGAGTTCTAGAAGCCATCTTTTAAATGTTTTAAATAATGTTTTCGGGCTGGTGTGCATACATACGAAATGATGTTTTACGAAACGATGTTTATGAAACTATGTTTACGAAATGAAAGGATTTAGAATGAACGGTTTATGGAAAGAAAGTTTTATGAAAGGAATGTTTACGAACGAAATGGTTTAAACTAAAGGTAAAGGGTTTTGAAAATGAATGAAATGTTTTATGAAAAGAAAAGAAAAGGGCAAAGGTTTTAAAGAAGTCATTACAAATCTAATCTGTCGAATGAATGGAATTGACGACTGAAGTCTGGGAAGGTAATTCCTAGCCTTGTGGTAGATTATGGACAGCGAGCCATAGTTTCCATAAGAACAACATGGCCAGTGTCTTGGTGGCCTGCCAATGGTTATGATGTTGTACAACTGGTATGGGAGTAACGACGGTTACTCAGGGGTTAACGTGACCCTATGAAGGTTAAATTATGATCCGACAGTGTTATGGCCGTGAGACATAGCCGTCGATGGAAGTTGTCGGTTTATGGACATGAGAGCCATAGGGGCAACTAAATGGGTATTGTCGGTCCTCGTGCAGTTAAGCCTTGGGGGCAATACAAAAGGGAATTGACGGAATGCATTGTATTGTCGGTCTTCATGCAGTTAAGCCTTAGGGGCAATACCATAGGGAATTGACAAAATGTATTGTATTGTCGGTCTTCGTGCAGTTAAGCCTTAGGGGCAATACAATACTAAATGACGGAACGAACGGTAACACAGATTTAGATAGTAATGTATGACTTAAACGAAGGTTAAATGTTTTAAACGAACGATCCGTTCAACGTGTTTATGATGATGATAAATGTGTGAATGTTTTTAATGATGAACGAAAGGCCCTGTTTTCTTATACATGATGTTAAACCCTAATGAATTATTGAATGATGAACCATTTATTAAATCGAATGAAAAACTGGAACTCACCAGCGTAGCTGACTTTTTAGTATGCACATTCAGGTTAAGGCAGGTATGGATGATGGACGGTGATGCTTGGCAAGCGAGAAGAGTTACCCGGTTGATCATGAAGACTGGCATCCCGTTATGATTAGTTTATGTTATGTTTATGTATTAGACTATGTTACGCTTCCGCATGTTGAACAATGTTATGAGTATGTTTTAATGAAATTTTCCGCTGCGTTAATTGATATTCAAGTTTAATTACTTTTTGTGAATGAGTAAATCTAACGAGTGAGGCCTCCTGGGTTTGGGGCCTTACAAGTTGGTATCAGAGCAATAGTTTTAGAGATTTGGACACTCCCAGTGTCTGAACTTAAACTGTGAATGGGACCGAAAGCGGATGCCAGAACGGGTAACTCAAGCCACAGCATCAGGTACAAAGGTAGTATATATTTACATGTATAGTATGCCTTAGAAAGGGTTAGGTAAGGACTTGTGTTCTGATGGAATCACAAAGGTGGTCAAATAGAAATCGAAAGGTAGTGTAATGGTTAATTACAAATGGCCAGTGTATATTAACATCTTACAGTGCTTATTGAATTTTATTTGTTAACTAGCGTGATGACATTGGATTCCTTGTCTTATAGAACGAAATGGCAGGGAGAGGAAACGGAAGACGTGGTGGGGGCCGTACCGGTGGTCGTACCGGCGGTCGAAATGGTGGGCGTGGAAGGACCCCTGCGCGCCAAGAGTATAGTGAAGAAGGAAGTGTTCACACTGAACCGGCGGTTAGTGTGCATGGAACTGAGCAGACACAGATTGAAGAACAACCTTTCACTTTTGAACCAGAAGTGAGAGCAGCTATAGCTCGAGAGTTCACAGAGTTGATGAAGACTTCTCTGCCAGGTCTGTTAGCTGAAGCATTGAAGAAGGTTAATGGGGAAGGTGGGTCTAACATGGCGGTTGATACCCCGAACACTGAGGTAATCAACGCACCGCTTAACCGTGGTTGCGACTATAAGTCCTTTAAGGCATGTGACCCGCCGGTCCTGGCTGGGAAGAAGGACGCGGTGGCTACTTTTGATTGGGTAATCCGTATGGAAGCTGCCATTCGCCTGAGCGAGTGTCGAACGGATCAAGTTGTGAAATTTGCTGCTAACTCCTTGAGAGAGGAAGCATTCCATTGGTGGGAAGGTGTACGTCAAGCAAAAGGGAGCGAGGTTGTGGATGCGATGATGTGGGCTGATTTGAAAACTTTAGTGATCAAGAATTTCTGTCCAAGAAATGAGATCGAAAAGGAAGAAAGGGAATTTCTGGGGATTAAGGCCGGGAGCATGACGCACCGGCAGTACACCACGCGGTTCAATGAACTGGCACGTCTGGTGCCACATCTTGTCACGACTTAGGAAAGAAAGATTTCTTGGTATATCCAGGGACTACCGGACAAGGTCTGCACCTTTATCAAAGCAAACACCCCTAGCACCTATGATTCGGTGGTGGAACTAAGTGGTGTGGTGTATGATGATCTGGCATTAAACGATGCCGCCATTGAGGAACCGAAGAAGAGACCGAGCTTCTCAAACAAGCGAACTGGTGGAAAGATGTTTGGGACTCGTGATAAGAGGGCTCGGGTGAATGAGCCGACTGTTTGTAAGAAGTGTGGAAGGGAGCATGCAGGTGAATGTAGACTGGGATCTAACTTATGCTTTAAGTGTGGCAAGACCGGGCACTACTCCCGTGAGTGCCCACAACACTTCAAGTGCTATAACTGTGGGGATGCCGGTCATCTGAGTAGGGAATGCCAGAAACCGAAGATGGGCGAATCTGGGAAAGGGAAGGGTGCCGAGAAGAAAGAAGAGAGGCCCCGAGCAAAGACTCGTGCGTACGCGCTGACGCAAGACCAAGCCAGGGCAGACCCCGATGTGGCGTCAGGTACGTTCATCCTTGATAACACTTTTGTTTCTGTGTTATTTGATTCGGGTGCCAGTAAGAGTTTTATATCTGCGACGTTTTGTAAACGAGTGAAGTACACTGTCCGTAAGCTAGAAAGGGCCTTTAGCGTAGAAACCGTTGAGGGTAGAACTGCGAGAGTGACTGATGTAGTTAACAACTCCACGATAAAGAAAGAAGGTCATAGGTTCCCTGTCAGATTGTTTGTTATGGTTTTGGGAGGGTTTGATGTCGTGTTGGGTATAGATTGGTTAACTGCCAACGAAGCACAAATCATATGTAAACGAAAGATAATCCGACTCAAGGCTCCGGATGGCAGCAAAGTCGAGGTCTTTGGAGATCGTGATGCCCCGATGCCAAACGTCATCTCGATGATTAAGGCAACAAATTACTTGAGGCGCGGATGCGAGGCTTATCTGGTGTACGTAATTGACAAGTGTAAAGAAGTGAAGGAACTAGACGATGTACCCGTGGTACGCGAGTACCAGGAGGTGTTTCCAGAGGATTTGCCTGGGATACCACCCGACAGAGAAATTGAATTTTGAATCGACTTAGTACCAGATGCCCAGCCCGTGGCTAAGGCTCCATATCGACTAGCACCAGTTGAAATAAAAGAACTTATGGCCCAATTAGACGAACTACTTGAGAAGGGATTTATTCAACCGAGCATCTCGCCTTGGGGTGCTTCGGTGTTGTTTGTGAAGAAGAAGGATGGTTCGATGAGAATGTGTATTGATTATCGCGAGTTGAACAAACGAACGGTGAAGAACAAGTACCCTTTACCAAGGATCGACGACCTGTTCCATCAATTGCAAGGCGCAAGTTGGTTCTCAAAAATCGACCTTCGATCCGGGTACCATCAGTTGAAGGTGAGGGAAGAAGACATACCGAAAACCGCATTTCGCACGCGTTATGTACATTTCGAGTTTCGCGTAATGTCTTTTGGATTGACAAACGCCCCCGCAGCGTTCATGGATTTGATGAATAGGGTTTGTCGACCGATGCTGGACCGATCGGTAATTGTGTTCATCGATGATATCCTCATCTACTCCAAGAATGAAGGTGATCACGCATGTCACTTAAAGGAGGTGTTGGAAGCTCTGAAGAAGGAAAAGTTGTATGCTAAGTTCTCCAAATGTGCGTTCTGGCTTAGGGAAGTCCAATTCCTAGGTCACGTCATTAACCCGAACGGCATTATGGTTGACCCAGCAAAGATAATGACGGTAAGGGAATGGAATATTCCTAAGACGCCAACTGAAATCCACAGTTTCTTGGGATTGGCAGGTTACTATCGTAGATTCATCCAGGATTTCTCGAAAATAGCTTCGCCGTTGACAAAGTTGACTCAGAAGGAGGTAAAGTACGAATGGGGTTCGACCCAGGATGAGGCGTTTAAGGAATTGAAGGAAAATCTAACCGAAGCCCCAGTCTTGGCCCTTCCCGAGGGCAATGAAGACTTGGTGGTATACTCTGACGCTTCGGGTCAGGGATTGGGATGTGTGTTGATGCAACGCGGAAGAGTGATCGCATATGCGTCACGACAGTTGAAGATTCACAAAGCTAATTATCCAACCCACGATTTGGAACTTACTGCTGTTGTATTCGCATTGAAAATCTGGAGGCACTACCTGTACGGGGTGAAGTTTACTATTTACTCTGACCACAAAAGTTTGAAGTACTTCTTTGAACAAAGAGAGCTTAATTTGAGGCAGATACGATGGTTGGAACTATTAAAAGACTATGACTGTGAAATCATATACCATCCTGGAAAGGCAAACGTGGTGGCTAACGCTCTAAGCCAAAAGGATGTGCCTACTCCTATTAGAGTGAAAGCTTGCCAGTTGGTGTAAACATCAGATGTGATGAGGGAAATTGAAAGAGCTCAAGATGAAGCACTTAAGGAAGAAAATATAAAGAAGGAAAGGATGGTTGGCCAACAGGACAAGTTGGAATATAACACCCTTGGTGTTAGGACACGTTTTGGACGGGTATGGATACCTATGGGTGGCGAGCTTAGAACCAAAATCTTGGATGAGACTCGTAAGTCTCGGTACTCTATCCATCCGGGTACCAATAAAATGTACCAAGATCTGAGGAAGGAATACTGGTGGCCTGGGATGAAACATGAGGTGACAAAGTATGTAAGCAAGTGCTTGACTTGCTCACAAGTAAAGTCCGAACACCAGAAACCATATGGAAAGATTCAACCACTTGATATACCGGAATGGAAGTGGGAACACATTACCATGGACTTCATAACCAAGCTACCTCGCACTACTAAAGGTCATGACACAATTTGGGTAATTGTGGACCATTTAACGAAGAGTGCTCATTTCCTACCTATTCGCGAGACGTTATCGTCGGAAAGGTTAGCGGAAGTATTTATTAACGAAGTAGTAGCACGGCATGGGATGCCTTTGACGATCGTATCTGACCGGCACACACGATTCACATCGAGGTTCTGGAAAAGATTTCATGAGGCGATGGTCACGAGGCTTAATATCAGCACGGCATACCACCCACAAACGGATGGTCAGTCCGAAAGGAGCATTCAGACATTGGAGGATATGCTTCATGCTTGTATTATCGATTTTGGCGGCAGTTGGGACATTCATCTTCCGTTAGCCGAATTCTCCTACAACAATAGTTATCACACGATGATAGGCATGCCGCCTTACGAAATAATGTATGGGAGAAGATGAAGAACCCCTGTTTGTTGGGGTGAGATTGGACAAAAGGAATTAGGAAGTCTTGAAGTTGTAAGAGAAACGTCGGAAAGGTTTGATCAAATCAAAGCACGAATGAAGGCCACACAAGATTGTCAGAAATCCTATGCGGATAAACGACGAAGGCCTATCGAGTTTGATGTTGGGGACAAAGTAATGTGGAAAGTATCACATTGGAGGGGAATCATACGATTAAGGAAGAGAGGAAAGTTAAGTCCGAGGTTTGTCGGACCATTCAGGATAATGGCACGGGTTGGTGAAGTCGCTTATCGGTTAGAGTTGCCTGACGAGTTGAGTGGGATTCATTCTACCTTCCATGTATCACACTTGCGAAAGTGTTTGGCGGATGAATCTGCTCACGTACCACTTACTGACATCGAGGTCGACAACAGCCTTAACTACATCGAAGTACCCGTGAACATCTTAGACAGAAAGGAGAAGCGTTTGCGTAATAAGATTATTCAATTGGTTAAAGTCCAATGGAAGCACCGAAAGGGATCGGAATCTACTTGGGAAACGGAGACGGAAATGAGGGAGTCGTACCCTCAACTATTTGACTTATAATAGGTTTCGGGGACGAAACCTATTGTAAGGGGGTAGACTTGTAACATCCCAAAAATTAAACGACAGTTATAATAACGGAATAAACGAACGAGGCATGACGGGCCGGGCCGGATGGGCCGGCGGGCTAGAAGGGGCGAGCATAGGGGAGCCTCCCCTATAAATAGCCTAAGTCACCACCCTTTCTCTCATTTGCAAGTTCTAGAGAGAGAAACCGTAGAGAGAGAAAGTCGACGGATCGGCCCAAGATTGAAGAAGTGCATTAAGCTCCGAATCAGAAGCTCGATACAGGTAACGATCCAACCTAGATCTGAGTTTTTGTTCGTTTTTGGGTTTTTCGGGTTTTAGATGAAAATGTGACGTTTTTACGGATGAAACTGGAAGAAAAACATAGTTTTGAGTTCCTTAATGAAAAGAAAACGTTTTGAATGTAAACAAGTTCGAGATCTTGACGTGATCAGACCCGAAGGCAAAAGTTAGGGTTTTTGCGGGGAAGCAGATCCTGCGTACTTATCGTGTACGCAGGAAGAGGGTCCTCGTACTTATCAAGTACGCAGGAAGAGGATCATGCATACCTATCAAGTACGCATGAAGCGAGGTTTGCGCACTTATTAAGTACACAAGAGCACGGCCCTGCGCACTTGCTAAGTGCGCAGGCAACAGACTGTTTAGGTAAAGTCGGTATGTTTAGAAGGTTAAACCGTTAGAGTCGGAATTTGGTCTGATGTGTATTTAACTAATCAATTCAGATCGGAAGTGACGTAGTGGGACCTTTGTTTAGGACAACCCAGATTAGCATATCAGGTGAGTTCTAGAAGCCCTCTTTTAAATGTTTTAAATAATGTTTTCGGGCTGTGGTGCATACATACGAAATGATGTTTTACAAAACGATGTTTATGAAACTATGTTTACGAAATGAAAGGATTTGGAATGAACGGTTTATGGAAAGAAAGTTTTATGAAATGAATATTTACGAACGAAATGGTTTAAACTAAAGGTAAAGGGTTTTGAAAATGAATGAAATGTTTTATGAAAAGAAAAGAAAAGGGCAAAGGTTTTAAAGAAGTCATTACAAATCTAATCTGTCGAATGAATGGAATTGACGAATGAAGTCTGGGAAGGTAATTCCTAGCGTTGTGGTAGATTATGGACAGCGAGCCATAGTTTTCATAAGAACAACAGGGGCAGTGTCTTGGTGGCCTGCCAATGGTTATGATGTTGTACAACTGGTATGGGAGTAACGACGGTTACTCAGGGGTTAACGTGACCCTATGAAGGTACTACTATGGGAGGATAATCACCATAGTCTACAAAAAGATGATAAGTGTAAATAAATAAGGGAGGGCTTAATTTTAAATAAAGGAATATCTATGATGTATTATAGGGGTGGTGGGTACGCTACTGGTACACCCTATATATAAACCTCTTTAATACATCATAGAGACACCTTTAGGAGGAATTAGATCAAGGATTGGATAAAGACATGAGAAAGTCATGCCATTAAATAAAAGAGGATTAACGGGGAAGCTTAATTCTAAGTAAATGAGTATTCATGGGACGTTAAAGGGGTGGTGGATACGCCGCTGGTACTTCCTATATATAAACCTATTTAACATAACATGGAGAAACCTTTATAAGGAATTAGAGCTGGGATGAATATGAAAGTATGACTAGAGATCATGCTATATGTGCGAATATGCAATATGTGATAATGTGAATATGTGAATGCATGATAGATGATCATGCTATATGTGTAAATATTAATGTATGATGGAAACGAGTCTAAGTCTTAAAATAGAATAACGGAGTACTCACGAAGTGGTAAAGGGGTGGTGGATACGCCGTTGGTACTTCCTATATAAGCCTCTTTAGTGCATCGTAGGGAAACCGTTATGAAGTTTTAAGGTGAGGACTGGTTGGGAATACAATGGGAGGATGTGAGTCTATGATACTCAAGATCCCAATGAAAAGAGATGTCCAGCCTACAGGGCGGGTCTCTATGAGAAATGAATGAACATAATGAGATGTCCAGCCTACGGGGCGGGTCTCGATAAGAAATAAGTGGGGAGAGATGTCGAGCGTATGGGGCGGGTCTCAGTAATGCAACGAATACTATGACCGGAGGTACGTCCGAAGATGGTCATGAGGGGGTTAGCACACCCATAATATATACGAATGACGTGACTAGAGGTACGTCTGGAGATGGTCACGGGGGGCGCCAAGAGCCCGGGAAACTTGAACAATAATAAGAACCTAAAGGATTCATAATAAAATGAATGATGTAGTGTACTTACTTAGCGTAAGCTAATTCAAAAAAATGTTTTCCAAACACTGCAGGAAAGAGGCACGTGGAATAAAAGCTTCCTGAGGACGTGGCCGATCGGAGTTGAAGAATCCCTATATTACATAATGTAATAGTTTATGTAAAAACAATATTTCTAATAAAATATATCCTTATCACTTTAGTGATAAGGTTTTGAAAAATCTGGGACTCGTTTTTCGCATTAAACTCTGATAAAATATTAATAAAATAAGTAGGGTGTTTCAAGTTGGTATTAGAGCACGGTTTGAGGGATTTGAGTATCGGAAGGATACTTAAACTCAATCATAAGTGCTCATGATATAAATAGGGATTCAATCCGAGGAAGCAGGTATGTTTAAAATTCCAGTGCTTAAACATAAATGTGTGAGTATACGTGGGCAGAATTTTTTATGAGATAAGCTCCATGTGATAGTTGGGAGTATTATGATGAGTAACATACATTACCTCATACCTGGCCAGTATGAGAGTTAATGCATGGGACCGTCATAATATCGTAAACATCATATGATAACTTATTTCAAGAGATAGTAACCCGGGAATGTGATTATACATGATTGAAATGTATAAGTGAATATGAGTATGTGTAAATGTATGAAGGGGGCCTTACGTAAAACCCTAGAATGTTTAATTAGGGTTAGAATAATATGAGGCCTGTAAATACAAAACCATAGACTATAATTAGTGATTAAACGAAATTCGTGTATCAACAACAATGGCTGAACATCGGTACAATGAAGTACGCGATGAAGGGAGCCACGGGAGAGCTGCATCTCCACTTCACGATGAGAACGAAGTAGAACAGGTCTAGAAGAATATCCGGAGACAGATTGAGTTAGAAGTAGGGAAGGCGTACAATGCAAGCCTCCCAATTTTGCAAGCAGAACTGTAAAGTTCACTGGAGAGCTGGTTTGAGAATCATAAGGAGATAGAGAAATGCCAGAATAGAGAAGACAGAAATTTTAAATCAAAATGATGCAAGTATAAGGATTTTATGACACGATGGAGTTCAAGGGAGCCATTAATCCTTTAGAGAGTCAAAGATGGATAGCTGCAATGGAAACAACATTTGATACTTGTCATTGCAATAAGGAGGACGAATTAACCTTCGCCACCAACTAACTCAAAGAAAGAGCTGACGATTGGTGGGGCGTAGTAAAGAGAGAGAAAGGTAGAAATAATATTAAAGAAATGAGGTGGGAAGAATTCAAGGATATCTTTTTAAAGCTTTATTGCCCGCGAGCGGCAATAGACATAATCACTAAAGAATTCCTTCAACTCTGTCAAACGAATGAATCAGTTGATGAGATTACTGGCATTTTCTTCTATAAATCCAGATTCTGTTCTGCTATATTAACAAGTCCTAAGATGTGGATAACAGAAATTAAAGAGTTCATTCATCCGTCCAAGTGCGCAAACTTGGAGGAAATGATTGATTGCGACCGAGAACGAGAAAAAGAGCTTAAGAGTGTAACATGTCACACCCTCAAATTCCACTAACGGAGTTTTACCATTTGGTGTGTGACAAACCAGGATCTCGGTCATTAGTTACATCAAACGACGCTATATGGGACATAAATGAAATATCATAAAAGTTCAAAGTTAATGCGGAAGCGTAAACGTTAATAGGAAATCAAAAGTATTTACACGCAATAAAGCGTCAATTATTGTAAGTAAGTAAAACTGTTTAAACTGTTTGAAATGAATGGTATGACAGTAGGACTCCATGCATGTCCTAAGTGTGCACCCTGTGCCAAAGCGACCTGAGAAACATGTAAGAAAAAGTGTCAACACGAGGTTGGTGAGTTCACAGGTTTGTATGTAAATAAACTGTTTGAGTGTTGCTGGATCCACATACGTAAGTCACACCTATTGTAAGCTAGACAATGTACAAGTTACTCTAAGCGTTCGCAACCGAAGCTGACTGTTTATGTTTGAGATGCCTTCTACCACTGCTAATATCCACAATGGCAAGTGTTTAGGACAATTTACACCCGTTAGACCTCCAATCAAGTTAGCGCGACTAACCCGGGTGGGGTTTGTCAAACCCAGTTGTATTACTCAAATTTCCTCGCTATACTCCATATATTAACGGTCAGAGTGTGTAAGGACTTTGAATGTTATGTTTGCACTTAGGTACACAAGTGGTAATGAAATACTATGTGATCCATGTCCGCGTGTATGTCTCTCCCTGGCTGGGAGACAAGAAACGGATGCTTGTTCGTATGCATGTTTCTCCCCAACGGGAAAACAAGTAAGATGATGTTTGTATGCACGCTGTTTCTCCCCAACGGGAAAACAAGTAAAATGATATTCATTTGTATGCATGTTTCTCCCCAACTGGAAAACAAGTAAAAATAATGTTTGTGTGTATGCGTGTTTCTCCCCAACGGGAAAACAAGTAAAAATAATGTTTGTGTGTATACATGTTTCTCCCCCAATAGGAAAACAAGTAAAAAGGGGCCGTGAAACTCACTTGAGTTATGTACGAGTAGATATCACCACACAAGGATGCAATTGGGACCACAAGTGTTAGCCCGCAACGACTTATGTATGCTCTAGATTATACACATAACAATTAGGGATACAATGGGATTTGTGACGACGACACGGAAGATTTGAATGTCTTAAAACATCCTAAGGATCAACGAGTAGACGAACGTGTCCACGGGAATAAGGAATTCTTAATATAATTATTAAGATAAAAGCGTTTCGTGTCGAACGTCTCTAACTACGAATATAATGTTATATAATAAACATTCGTACGTTTGTACCATTTAACAATGGCCTAAGAAAATAATATAATTTATTATATTATTTTAAGTTTATAGGATTAATAAAATCATCATTTAAGTGATAAAATAATAAATATATTATTTTTATTCGAGAATGTAACCGTGGGTAAATAATATAAATAATTATATTATTATTTAATAGTTTGAAACGTCTCACAATGCTTATAAACGTGGCAAAATAAT
Organism: Smallanthus sonchifolius; assembly: GCA_023525975.1. Classification (NCBI taxonomy): domain Eukaryota; kingdom Viridiplantae; phylum Streptophyta; class Magnoliopsida; order Asterales; family Asteraceae; genus Smallanthus; species Smallanthus sonchifolius. The sequence goes on from CM042033.1 coordinate 22,572,238, forward strand.
ATTTAAATATATATTATTTTTAATTGGGGTCACGGATTGAAAATAATATAAATATATTATTTTGTTCGAAGTCGTGGTTTGAAAATAATATAAATATATTATTTTAAAAGTGGGTATTTTTAATGAATATGGTTTACAAACCAAACTCGAGCCTACGGGCGTTTTGCGAGGCTAAAACAGATTAATATATTAATATAATAATATAGGGATAGTTTTTACATTAAAATAATGCTTTAAAAAAATGTTTAAAAAGAAAACAGGTGGACAGACTCGAACCCGGGTCTCTCCCACGCAAGCCCAACACCTTAACCACTTCATCCGCTAGGGTAATCGCACACCAGATTGGTTCAGATTGGTTTTAATATAAAAGTCCCTGAGTTCCTTCCCGCTATCGCGATCTAGATCCAAACTCCACCCAAAGCCAACGAGTTCGATTTTGATTGAACCAACATACATAGGGGTTTTGATAATCGGGGTATTTCGAATCTTTAGGTGATTTCAATTGCAAAACCATCGAGTTTAAGGTCGTAAATTTCATGTTTTTGAATTCGAACACCCTAGGTTTGATCAAGAATCAAATTGACTAAATCTTATAATGTTTCGGGTTGGATTTATGGGGCTTTCGATGATTTGGACATTGCGAACTATTCCTGTGGTTTAATTTGATTTAAATCGAGTATAGGTTAGGGTTCGATTAGATCGTTTAAACGATGAACCCTAGAATCGGTTCTCATACAATTCGATGTTATATGTCTCAATTAGGTTAGGGATTTTGATCTAGGATGAAAACGAAACTGTAGGTGTGATTAGGTACCTGAATCAAGTTTGAATTGATGGAGTTCGAGTAGTTCACCGTCGTGAATCCGAAGAGTTGGTCCCCGGCGTCTCCTGCTGCATCTCCGGCGAAGATGATGTGTGCAAAAGACTCAGAGGAACTCGTTTGAGATGCGCAGGGTGCTAGACTGTGAAATGATAGCGGATTTGCTTGAATTTGATGGTAAACGTCAATGGGGTCGACGGTTTCGGTTTGGGATCTTAATTCACAATCATTAACGCACTATAACGTATGGAAATGATTAGTAGAAATTCGAGATCATCAATGCCACTTATTCCATACTTGAATTCGAACGGTTAGGAATTTATGGTCGAGAATTTGGATCAAGAACAAGAATGGTTTTACTTGTAAAAGTCAACAGGAACTAATCTCTTTCAAATTTGACTTTTAAAGTCAACTGAATTGGATTTAGGTTAATTACACAACTAGTCTCTGCTATTTTAGTTTAAATATTAATAGAATTAGTCTCTGAGGTTTATAATGAGTTAATTAGGTTAAGAATTATCTGGATTTGTTAACGGAGTTAGTCCTAAAAGTCCGGATGTCACATCATCTCCTAGTTGAAAGAATTTTCGTCCCGAAAATTAGAACAAAATTTTTTTCTAGGTGTTACATCATCCCCTAGTTGAAAGAATTTTCGTCCCGAAAATTAGAATAGTACCTTAAGTGTATGACGTAGAGTGCTTAAACAGATGAAGATACTTGCGCATCATCTGGTCCTCGCACTCCCATGTGAATTTCGGTCCGCGTTTCGAGTTCCATCGAACTCTGACAATAGGGATTTTACCGCGTTTGAGCGTTTTGACTTCCTTATCCATGATTTCTACCGGTTCTTCGATGAAACACAATTTCTCATCGATGTGTAGTTCCTCAAGAGGAACAACGAGTGTCCCGTCTGCTAGACATTTCTTCAAGTTCGAGACATGAAAGACATCATGTACACCACTCAGTCCTTCAGGTAGGTCCAGTTGATACGCTACTGGACCAATTCTCTTCACTATCTTGAACGGTCTAATATAACGGGGGTTTAGCTTGCCTTGTTTATCAAAACGGATTACACCTTTCCAAGGTGAGACTTTTAATAGGATCATGCCGCCTACTTGAAATTAAAGCGGTTTCCGACGCTTATTGGCATAACTCTTTTGATGATCACGAGCTGCCGCCATACGGTTTCTAATCTGAATGATCTTTTCATAGGTTTTGAATACGAGTTTAGGACCCGTAAGTTGGCTATCCCCAACTTCAGCCCAACAAATAGGTGATCGACATTTCCGTCCGTATAATGCCTTGAATGGTGCTGCGTTAATGCTAGTGTGATAAATGTTATTGTAGATGAACTCCACTAAAGGCAAGTGAGTTTTCCAACTGTTACCGAAATCGATCACCAAACTCGCAGTATGTCCTCTAGGGTTTGAATAATACGTTCTGCCTGGCCATTTGTTTAAGGATGGTATGCTGTACTCATATCTAGACGTGTGTCTAGGGCTTTTTGTAAAGATTGCTAGAAACGTGAGGTGAACCGAGCATCACGATTCGAGATGATTGAGGATGGCACCCCGTGCCGAGAGACTACTTCTTACAGATAGATGCGAGTTAATTTCTCCATCTTGTCAGTCTCTTTAATTGCTAGGAAGTGAGCGGATTTTACCAAAAGATCAACGATCACCCACATGGTGTTGCAACCCGTAGGAGTTCGGGGTAGTATAGTGATAAAGTTCATGAAAACCTGCTCCCATTTCTACATTGAATATTTCGGTTGCTGGAGCAAACTAGAAGGTTTTTGGTACTCGACTTTGTCTTTTGAGCAGGTTAGGCACTTGCTCAAATAGGTTGCTATATCGGCTTTTATGTTCTGCCACCAACATAGAACCTTTAGGTCGTGATACATCTCATCGGAACCAAGTTGAATGGCATAGCGAGACGTGCGAGATTCATCCATTACAAGCTCCCTTATATTTTCGAACTTTGGATTCACATTCGTTCCGCAGAGTAGCGAATACCGTCTGATTTGACTTCAAGTTGTTCTTCCATACCGCTTGTGGACTCCAACGGTAGGTTTTCCTCTTTCAGGGTTTCAAGTTGAGTACTACGGATCTGATCGGGTAGTCCAGGATGAATAGTGAGTTGAAATGTTCGAACTCGTGTGGGTTTAGTTCCTTCCAGGCTTAGGGCATCAACTTCTACGTTAGTCTAGTCCGGATGATACTTGATAGAACAGTCATAGTCATTCAAAATTTCGATCCAACGGCGTTGTCGGGTGTTCAACTCCTTCTGTTCGAATATGCTGAAGACTCTTGTGATCGGTGTAATTGGTGCACTTGGTACCGTTCAAGTAATGTCTCCATATTTTCAAAGCAAAAACTACAGCTCCCAATTCTAGGTCATGGGTAGTATAGTTTTTCTCATAACTTTCAATTGACGGGAAGCATATGCGATAACCTTTTCGCGTTGCATCAACACACAACCAAGGCCTTGAATAGAGGCATCGTAATACACTACGAAGTCATCCGTTCCTTCAGGAAGAGATAAGATAGGTGCACTATAGAGTTTCTATTTCAACAGTTGGAATGCGGATCCCTGAGTTTCACTCCAGTTATAGGGTTTACCCCTTTTGAGTTAGAGTAGTGAGAAGTTGAGCAATCCTTTGAGATTCCCTCAATGAATTGACGGTAGTAGTCAGCCAATCCCTGAAATTGTCGCACTTATGTTGGAGTTATCGGTGCTGTCCGATTCTTGATGGCTTCTACTTTAGATGGATCGACATGTATTCCTTTCTCGTTGACTACGTGTCCTAGAAGTTGAATCTTCGCGAATCCAGAATTCGCATTTAGAGAATTTGGCATATAATTGCTCTTGTTTCAGCAATTCAAGGATTAAGCGTAGGTTCTCCTCATGTCCTTCCTTGTTCTTAGAATAGATGAGGATGTCATCAATGAAAATGATGACGAACTGATCAAGGTAGGTTTACACACACGGTTCCTGAGGTCTTTGAACACTGCAGGTGCGTTGGTCAGTCTAAAAGGCATGACCATAAACTCATAGTGTCTGTACCAAGTTCTAAAGACAGTCTTATAGATATCCTCATCTCGGACTCTTAGTTGATGTTAATCGGATGTAAGATCTATCTTGGAATAGAAGCTTGATTATAGAGTTGATCAAACAGATCATCTATGCGTGGTAGAGAATAATGATTCTTGATCGTCACTTTATTCAGCTCACGATGGTAGATGCATCTACGGAAAATCCCGTCTTTCTTCTTGAAAAATAGGACGGGAGCTCCCCATGGAGATGAGCTAGGTCTGATGAATCTCTTATCTAACAACTTTGGCAGTTGTGTAGATAACTCTTGTAATTCGCTAGGTGCAAGTCTGTACGGTGCTCGAGCAATAGGCGCTGCTCCTGGTGCTAGATCAACTTGGTATTCGACTTGACGATGAGACGGAAGACCAGTCAAGTCTTCGAGAAATACTTCTGGAAAGTCACGTACGATTGGGATGTCGTCAATCTTCTTCTCCCCTGATGGCTGATTGGCAACGAGAGCCAAAATAGCAGTATGCCCTTTTCGAAGACACCTTTGTATTTTCATGAAGGATATGATGCCAACGACTGCACCACTTCTTTCACTATGGACAGAAAGGGTTTGTCCCCTACGGAGAGGAAGGCGAATGATTTTGTCACGACAAATGATTTCGAGTCGGTTCTTAGGTAAGCAACCCATGCCAATGATTACGTCAAAGCTGCCAAGTGTGACTGGCATGAGGTCAATCTTAAGCTTATGATCAGCTAATCCGTGCTTACATCCCTTAAGAATGTGGGTTGCTTCAATTATCTGACCGTCTACTATCTCAATAGTATACTTGGCTTCTAATAGAGTTGGAGTACGACTGCACCAACTTGAAAATTGTGAAGTCATGCTGAGATTCCTAATGAGACCCATGCTTATAAGGTAAGCGTCGGTCAATGCAAAGGTCAAGGGAAGAGGTTCACATGTAGGAAAAGAAATTTAATGAGATACATATTCCGGTAACATAAGGGATAGGATGTCTGTTTAAGTAATCGTGTTCAACTGATGGTTAGCTAGATAAATCCCCGTTCTCTAATGTCATTGGAATAGCTAGGTATGTTGGGGTATAATTCAATTTAGTCTAAGGATTAGTCACTGGATAAGGTAATAGAGTCAAAGGGAAATTATTGTTGAAGTGTAAGGAATAACGTGTTAGCAGGAAAGAATTCTTCAAATTCCGCTTACATAGATGGAGTCGGTGGGTTTACCAAGAGGTTATATTAGATTTTTAGTCAAGATGGTGTCCTTGATCAAGTTTGAATGAGAGTCTTAAGTTCACTAAGACTCTTACATGAGTGAAATAAAATGATGGATTCCATTAATGGTAGTTCAGAGTGTCCGTAAGCACCTTCAACTTGATAGTCGCGTCTATCAACTATTGAACATGTTTAACTATGCCAACTAATCGTTGAGCGGGTTACGGGAATTTCTACTGACAGTGGGAATATGAGTCTGTAGATCACAGATTAGGACCATTTATCCACGCACCAGGTTTCACCAGGACTTATATGCACCTCAAATTACTATTACGTGTGCACCCATAATGATAATTTGCTCTGCATGTTCATCCTAGTTTCCCCCTATCCCGTGTCATAATGTCCTTTAGTTTGCTTTGCTGAGTACAGAGTGTTGTCACATATGACAAGTCATTAAGAAGCTTAATCATCAACCATAAGTTGATCAACTAGGACTCCTATCAGGGCGAGTAGGCAGGAATTGTTTGATCCGAGTATTCACTCGAGTTGAAACACAATACAAGAGTCCAATCCAGCGTATTGTAGATGAGAGCATGAAACAAACATGGACATGAAATGCGACTCCGAGACATGAAACTAATTCATGAATACAAGTTACAAGAAGCAGCAAAGTAGCCGTCCTTCCATCTGAGTCAGGGTAGGGTCTGAGTATGCAATGAGCAATGCGTTCTCAACTTTGTGGTTAATCTATCTTCAACAGAATATTGACCAATGACGCGAGCCCATGGCTCGGGAAAGTGATGACATCTACGTGCCAATGGATCTTGCAATAATGCGTGCAACGGTCTGCCTTCACTCGGCGTATTGTTGCTAGTGGGTACAGTAGAGACTCGCCTCCGACGATCCCAACTCCCAAAGAGACATGTGCTAGTGCTGAGTGTCGTCCATAACATGGACTTGAGAAAGCCTACCATACCCGACAGGTGATGGTGGTGTAAGTGACTCCTCCGAAGGCTCCGTCTCACTGCCCTCGGACGGGAGTGGATGTTGTTCTGGTGAATCCTCGAGTGTCGCCACTAGGAATGATGATGCAATGCGAATGATGTATTCCTCGTTAGAAGAGGGTGGTATGAATAATGTCAACATGACTGCAATGCATTGTATGTCTGGATGTTTTGTGTATCATGTATGAGTGTATGCGCCGTGTAACTAATGCATGTGTGCGGTTATAGTCTAGTATGCAATCCTAGTTCTCTATAACCAATGGCTCTGATACCAATCTGTCACACCCCCAAATTCCACTTACGGAGTTTTACCGTTTGGTGTGTGACAAACCAGGATCGCAGTCATTAGTTACATCAAACGACGCTATATGGGACAAAATGAAATATCATAAAAGTTCAGAGTTAATGCGGAAGCGTAAACGTTAATAGGAAATCAAAAGTATTTACACGCAATAAAGCGTCAATTATTGTAAGTAGGTAAAACTGTTTAAACTGTTTGAAATGAATGGTATGACAGTAGGACTCCATACATGTCCTAAGTGTGCAACCTGTGCCAAAGCGACCTGAGAAACATATAAGAAAAAGTGTCAACACGAGGTTGGTGAGTTCACAGGTTTGTATGTAAATAAACTGTTTGAGTGTTGCTGGATCCACATACGTAAGTCACACCTATTGCTAGCTAGACAATGTACAAGTTACTCTAAGCGTTCGCAACCGAAGCTGACTGTTTATGTTTGAGATGCCTTCCGCCATTGCTAACATCCACAATGGCATGTGTTTTGGACAATTTACACCCGTTAGACCTCCAATCAAGTTAGCGCGACTAACTCGGGTGGGGTTTGTCAAACCCAGTAGTACTAATCAAATTTCCTCTCTATACTCCATATATTAACGGTCCGAGTGTGTAAGGACTTTGCATGTTATGTTTGCCCTTAGGTACACAAGTGGTAATGAAATACTATGTGATCCATGTCCGTATGTATGTCTCTCCCTGGCTGGGAGACAAGTAACGGATGCCTTTTCGTATGCATGTTTCTCCCCAACGGGAAAACAAGTAAGATGATGTTTGTTTGTACGCATGTTTCTCCCCAACGGGAAAACAAGTAAAATGATATTCATTTGTATGCATGTTTCTCCCCAACGGGAAAACAAGTAAAAATAATGTTTGTGTGTATGCGTGTTTCTCCCTAACGGGAAAACAAGTAAAAATAATGTTTGTGTGTATGCATGTTTCTCCCCCAATAGGAAAAAAAGTAAAAAGAGGCCGTGAAACTCATCTGAGTTGTGTACGAGTAGATATCACCACACAAGGATGCAATTGGGACCACAAGTGTTAGCCTGCAACGGCTTACGTATGCCCTAGAATTATACACATAACAATTAGGGATACAATGGGATTTGTGACGACGACACGAAAGATTTGAATGTCTTAAAACATCCTAACGATCAACGAGTAGACGAACGTGTCTACAAGAATAAGGAATTCTTAATATAATTATTAAGATAAAAGCGTTTCGTGTAGAACGTCTCTAACTACGAATATAATGTTATTTAATAAACATTCGTACGTTTGTACCATTTAACAATGACCTAAGAAAATAATATATTTTATTATATTATTTTAAGTTCATAGGATTAATAAAATCATCATTTATGTGATAAAATAATAAATATATTATTTTTATTCGAGGATGTAACCGTGGGTAAATAATATAAATAATTATATTATTATTTAATAGTTTGAAACGTCTCACAATGCTTATAAACATGGCAAAATAATATTTAAACATATATTATTTTTAATTGGGGTCACAGATTGAAAATAATATAAATATATTATTTTGTTCGAAGTCGTGGTTTGAAAATAATATAAATATATTATTTTAAAAGTGGGTATTTTTAATGAATATGGTTTACAAACCAAACCCGAGCCTACGGGCGTTTTGCGATGCTAAAACATTTTAATATATTAATATAATAATATAGGGATAGTTTTTACATTAAAATAATGCTTTAAAAAAATGTTTAAAAAGAAAAAAGGTGGAGAGACTCGAACCCGGGTCTCTGCCACGCAAACCCAACACCTTAACCACTTCACCCGCTAGGGTAATCGCACACTAGATTGGTTCAGATAGGTTTTAATATACAAGTCCCCGTGTTCATTCCCCCCATCGCGATCCGGATCCAAACTCCACCCAAAGCCAACGAATTCGATTTTGATTGAACCAACAGACATAGGGGTTTTGATAATCGGGGTATTTCGAATCTGTAGGTGACTTCAATTGCAAAACCATCGAGTTTAAGGTCGTAAATTTTATGTTTTTGAATTCAAAAACCCTAGGTTTGATCAAGAATTAAATTGACTAAATCTTATAATGTTTCGGGTTGGATTCATGGGGCTTTCGATGATTTGGACATTGCGAACTATTCCTCTGGATTAATTTGATTGAAATCGAGTATAGGTTAGGGTTCGATTAGATCGTTTAAATGATGAACCCTAGAATCGGTTCTCAAATAATTCGATGTTATAGGTCTCAATTAGGTTAGGGATTTTGATCTAGGGATGAAAACGAAACTGTAGGTGTGTTTAGGTACCTGAATCAAGTTCGAATTGATGGAGTTCGAGTAGTACACCGTCGTGAATCCGAAGAGTTGGTCCCCGGCATCTCCTGCTGCATCTCCGGCGAAGATGATGTGTGCAAAAGACTCAGAGGAACTTGTTTGAGATGCGCAGGGTGCTAGACTGTGAAATGATAGCGGATTTGCTTGAATTCGACGGTAAACGTCAATGCGGTCGACGGTTTTGGTTTGGAATCTTAATTCACAATCATTAACGCACTATAACGTATGGAAATGATTAGTAGAAATTCGAGATCATCAATGCCACTTATTCCAGACTTGAATTCGAACGGTTAGGAAGTTATGGTCACGAATTTTGATCAAGAACAAGAATGGTTTGACTTGTAAAAGTCAACACGAACTAATCTCATTCAAATTTTACTTTTAAAGTCAACTGAATTGGATTTAGGTTAATTACACAACTATTCCCTGCAATTTTAGTTTAAATATTAATATAATTAGTCTCTGAGGTTTGTAATGAGTTAATTAGATTAAGAATTAACTGGATTTGTTAACGGAGTTAATCTTAGAAGTCCGGATGTCACATAACACCCTAAGATTTCCCGTAAGACTTTAAAGAGCTAAAAATATTAGGAATTAAACTTCAGGAGTTAAAATGCAATTATTCCAAAATTGGAGGGTCAAAAATGAAAATTTGGGATTTTTGGACGGTAACGGACCGTCATGGCTCATAACGTTCCATTACGGAAGGAGCAAGGGGAGAATCTGGAGCTGACACATGTCCGGGTGACTCAACCCTAATTTGGGTGCGTAACGGACCGTCACCAGGGTGTAACGGTCCGTCATGCCGCAATGTCATCAAGGCCGCCAAGTGTAAGATGACTCACGGGCACTAGGACGGTGACGGACCGTCACGAAACCATAACGGTTCGTTATGGTGACGCGGTGATGGACCGCCACCCAGCATAACGGTCCATCACGATGGAAGGGTTTGCCTATAAATAGAGCTTGATGGCAGATCATTTTAGTCACCTTTCACAGACTACAAACACCATCAGAAACACATAGTTAAACTAAAGAATCGTGCCAAACTGCCGTTACGCGTTCGGAAGTCCGGTTTCTTGCTTTTCATCTGCAAATAGCCGCAGATAGTTCCAAGGTAAGGTTCCGATTGGTTCACTACGACTTGATACTTATCATTAAGCTAGGAACGTTTATTTAAGTAATTTCATTATGATCTAGGATATTATGCGAGATATCATTTGCAGATATACGTATTGAGATATTGTCGAGGTGAGTTCATCTAATTGAGAAATGTTTTATAAACTGTTTTGATATGAACTGAGATTGACTTTATAAAGTTGATTTCCATAAGATGTTATGATGCCCGATTTTAAATACTTTAAATATGTTTTGGGCAAAGGATGTTTTTAAAAATTTTATTCCTCCGAAAGAGGATGTGAAACCAGATTTGAATACGATTTGTGGAAACTATATCTTGAGACTGAGTATCAGATTTGATTAGATGATTCCATGTATATATATGTATGTAGTACGTTCCAAGGGAAATGAGCTTTGGTGTTCACCAATCGGCCACTTGTCGCTGTGCATTGGTGACAGTCGATAAGTGTCATATATATATATATATATATATATATTATATATATAACAAGAGCCCAATAGTCGTCGCTATTTGGGTGGGAATTGTGGGATTATGTTTTGAGATTGGTAGTCGGTGCTATCAGGTGGGATCGTTAGTAGTCGCTAACGAGTTTCACAGGGGATGTTTCAAGATATGTTTTCAAAGATGATTGTGAACCCGTAAATGTTTATGAAATCCAATAGTCGTCGCTATTGGAAGAAGATTGTTAGTTGTTGTTAACAGATATCATTTTGAACCCTGATTTCGAAACCAAATGATTTTAAAAGTGAACTCACTAACTTATGTTGACCCAGTTATTTTCTAATCGTTTAGACAGGTTAGCAGAGGGCATTGCAGATAGATGATAGCTATGGATGACTGTTGATTGAAAACTATGATAAGTGAAGGCACGCTTGGAAGAGCTATAAGTCCTGCCGGATAGTTAATGTGACACGTACAAAATTTCAGGATCCTAAAACCTAGTTGTTGGGCTAACCCAACTAGGCCTAAAAGAAATTCAAGCCCGTTTAAGGCTAGTAAGGATCCAAACCCGTTGGATGTTCAATTTACATACTCCGAACATCAAATTAGTCACTCGGCTTCGTCTAATGATTTGTTACGTGATTCATAGAAATTCAGAAAAAATATAAGAACGTATGCGATGCAGTAATTTTAAACGTTAAACAAGTTAGACGTCAGTTCATAAATGGATATTCGGAAAAACGACTACGTAAGATGATGAATTATTAATAATAAGCCTTGGTATTCATTCGGAAAGATCTTTCAGACAATTCCACACGAAGTATGCGTACGTAAGCGTTAAACCGCGTTAGATGCCGTAAGATTAGCGGTAGCGGTATGGTTTTTATCAATATGTATTTTGATACGACAAATATTGTAAATACTTATTTTAATATTATTAGTAAAATAATAAAACCTAAACTCGGAGCGCGAAACATTTCAAAAGAACAAAAGCGTTAAAAACGCGGTACCGACGCGTACCTGTTCATACAACAATTGAAGCGTAAATTTCCATGACTTAAATTTGTAAATAATAATTATTAGTAACGTTTCATAATTTAAATATTTTTAAAATGATAATCTAGAAAATTTAGTCGGAACGGAGACCCGAGAGAATACGCGCTATTCGCAAACCAATATTTTTCCCCTTAGAATCACCCTCCCAAACCCTAGATATAAAAGCATGTGTTCCCTTCTTTCTTTCCCATTTCAAAACCCTAGCACACACACACATAGAGAGAGAGGCAGAACTCTAGAGAGAGAGAAGAGAAGTGGGTGGCGTCTCTGACCGACCACGGTGGTGACATGGTGATGGCAGCAGCGTCGGGTCTGTTAGACGACGACGGTGAACCACTTCAGAAGGCATTCCAACGGCGACGGTAGTGCTGTTAGGGCGGGGGTAGAACCGACGGCACATCGAAGGCAACGCCATCACCTCACCTCACCTCGTCCTCTCTTCTTCCGGCGGTGGCACGACAAGCTTGGTGTCGGGGACTAAGACCCCGTTTTTCCGGTGACAACCGTGTACAGTGACGGTGGTGACGAGTCAAAGGCCCTGCGGACCCCAAAGTTCCCGGATCCGTCGATGGGTGGTGTTGGTCCGACGAACAGGATGCTGTTAGGCATTTCCCGGCAGGAAACAAAAATCCGGCAGGCTCCTAGCGGCGTCGCTAAGGTTCCGACTAGATGTAGGTGGTCTCCGATGAGTGTTGTTTTCTCTGTTTTTCTGGTTGTTTAAGTCTAGATCTACACGATCTTAACGTTAAAATCCTATTTGAAATGATCCGAGGGAACAAATGCGTATTTCCGACCATTCCCGGTTTTCCGACGAGTCTCCGGCAGACCCCACTTGACCGGATCTGTGTTATTTGTCTTCCTATTGTCCCGATCTACAAGGTTCGAATTATGCTTTGTCAAAATCTAGTAAAATACATTTCGGTTAGTTATTTTTCATTAGATCGGTTGAATTAGTGGCCGGGTTTCATTCCCGGGTTTTTAAACATGAGTTTTGGATAGGATTCTATGACGGATATGAAAAACGACGGTTGTATGGCGTCCCGAGTCTTGGTCAAATCTGGTAAAACTCAGTCAACAATGGTCAACGAAATTCAAACTCAGTCAATACGCGAACCGTAAGGTTTAGGACGTGTCGGTTCATAAACGAGACACCTGAATAGTATAAAACACATGCTAATGTGATTATATTTAATTTCGCGAACGTTAGACGTGTGTGTGGTTGAATTACGTTGAACTTAAACGATTCGTTAACGGTAAAAATAAATATTAACATAAAAATTAATATTAACGGACCGTAAACGCGTATTTTAAATATACAAAGTTCGTTATGATTATTAATGGATGCGAATATATATGATCGTAAATGCGTAACTGGTTAAACGGAAACCTTTAGTACGACTAACGAATTTTTCGAACGACTATTAAATATTATTACGTAAACGGGAGAAATAAATTATATTATATTTGTGGCATAAAATGATTTATACAAATAATACGATCAGATAATTTCAACCTTAAGCGCTTTGTATAAACATATACGTACCTATCTAAAACGTCGACAAATCGTATTTAAACATATAAGTAGGCTGAATAAACGAAGTTTTAGCAATTAACAAGGGTAGAAACAAATATATTTTTCATAATTATAAATATACGATATAAATATAAATATACGATATAAATATATATATATATATATATATACTTATAAACACATATAAGTATGTGAGTACTTACGTTTTAATAAAATCAAATGATTATTATACACGATAGCCAAATGCGAATGTAATATATATATACAAAATTACAGAAAACGTCCTATAGGTTTATATATAATTGCACCTTATGTCCTTTACCTTTAAAATGCACATTGGTTGTCCTTTATGTTTTCAATTTTTCACGGATTATGTCCTTTAAAGTAACTTCCGTCTATTTTGTCTGTTAAGTTATATCACGTGAGTTGCACGTGGGGGTATAATGGTAAATTTACCCTTTTCTTCTTCTTTTTCTCAAGCCTGGGTTATTTAACCTAATCTCACACCATTTTCTTCAAGTCTGCATCAAAAACTTCACTTTCTTCGTAAATCAGCATCAAGAAACCATTGTTAATGATGATTTATTGCTTGTGTGGGATGCAAGCAACGATAAGAACTTCCTGGACCTTTAGAAATCCAGGTCGTCGGTTCTATTCTTGTCCAATTAAGGTATGAAAGTGATTGTTTTTTTCCCTCCCCAAATTCTCTGCCCTAATTCTTTTCAATTCATATATAGGGTTCAGGATGTCAATTCATTGGATGGTATGACCCTGTGATGTGTCAACGATCAATGTATATCTTTCATTTTTTGTTTTGGTTGGGTATTTGATTTTTCTTGTAACTTGACAAATGAATGTTGATCTTTCAAACCTGTAATGAATGTTTAGGGGTGTTTAGGGTTGATCTTTGAAACCTGGATATGTAGTTTATGTAATGAATGCTTAATGAAATGGGAATACACAATTTTTTAATGGTAATTTTGTATTGTAATTTTGGATTTGCAGTTTTTGAATGACAATTTGCAGGTGTTTGGTGTGAATGGTAATTTACTGCTTGAACAAACCTGCCCAAAAGAATGCCTGAATGGTAATTTGGATTTCAAACTGTGCTTAACATACATTCAGCCTAGAATTAAAGCATAAAAACTGCAATTTCAGTGTGTATTTAACATACATTCAGCCTTGACTTAAAGCATAAAAACTGTTCATAAACATACTTGAATTAAAGCATACCAATTGTTCCAAGGAATACAAATTGTTCAAAGCTTTGCAAGGACATTCAAAAGAGATTACAAACAATAACTAATAGACATAATGTTTAACTGGACCAAAAGATTACAAACTTTCCAAGGACATTCAAAAGACATTACAAACTGCAAACTTTCAAAAGAGATTACTCCTGTGGTGGTTGACCTTTGCAAGTTCTCTGATTGTGCCCCTTGTTCTTACACTTACCACAAGTTACAGTTAAGTTTTTCTTTGTTATTTTTCCCACTCTTGTAGTCTCTTCAACTGCAGACTTCTTCCTTTTCTTTTTTGGTCTTCCCACTGGATTGTGATGAGTTGGTGGGGTGATGGTAGTTGGTATCTGGGACTTAGGCCACATAGACTTGCCATTTATTGGAAATATCAAGGATCCATAAACAGTTTTCCAGGTTTCCAGTTTGTAAACAGGTGATACCCAAGACTCTGGCTACCCATTTTGTTGACCAAAACTTACCATATTCCAAAATGTTGCCACTGCATGTTTGCAAGGCATTCCTGTGATTTCTCATCTGCTACTGGTACATGTTTTTCTGTTTACATCAAAATTACAGAAAACATCCTTTTTGCTTTTTCTTCACTTGCTTTCACTATTGCTTCAAGTTTGTTTTTTGACCTATGTAGACCTGAAATGATAACCATTGATCGTTGACACATCACAGGGTCATACCTGCCAATGAATTGACATCCTGAACCCTATATATGAATTGAAAAGAATTAGGGTAGAGAATTTGAGGAGGAAAAAAAACAATCACTTTCATACCTTAATTGGACAAGAATAGAACCGACGACCTGGATTTCTAGAGGTCCAGGAAGTTCTTATCGTTGCTTGCATCCCACACGAGCAATAAATTGTCATTAACAATGGTTTCTTGATGCTGATTTACGAAGAAAGTGAAGTTTTTGATGCAGGCGTGAAGAAAATGGTGTGTGAGATTAGGTTAAATAACCCAGGCTTGAGAAAAAGAAGAAAGGGGTAAATTTACCATTATACCCCCACGTGCAACTCACGTGATATAACTTAACAGACAAAATAGACGGAAGTTACTTTAAAGGACATAATCCGTGACAAATTGAAAACATAAAGGACAACCAATGTGCATTTTAAAGGTAAAGGACATAAGGTGCAATTATATATAAACCTGAAGGACGTTTTCTGTAATTTTGTCATATATAAAAATATATATATATATATATGGAATATATAAAATGAAAACCCATGCTAGTTTAAAAAACTATGAAAACCCATCATATGGCCCATCCATATATGTTTTTTTTCAAAATTTTTGTCTTTATGCTAGAAGGGTATAGTAGTCAATTTCTTTCTCTGTCGTTTAATCTCCTGACATTACTCCACCTATCTTTATCTCTACTTTAAATTCAAAACCTAAACAAAATTTCAAGATTCATTTTTTCAATCTCATGTCATGTGTCTCTCTCTTAATTGAAAACATTTCTCTCCATCTTTTTGTAGATCTGTTCGTTCATAAGTCCATTTCTGATTCCCCCAATTCTCTCCTTTTCAACTCTTGTCGTTAGTTTATAGAAACAAGGAATCAAAACTCATCAAGGGGAAAGATGCATGCGTGGTGAGGGAGGAAATCGATGAAGAACAGAGATGAGCATAATCAATAAGATCTTTGACGAGGTTGTATAGGCACGTGCTTAATCGGTCAGAGCCGGAGGTTCTGGGTTTTTGGGTTTTGATTCAGATCGTATAGGGCATCCTTTGCCTCACCTGTCCACATCACCGACGACGTCGTTTGCGATGTTTGATCTTCACGGGTCTGCGATGTTTCTCTCTCTTAAATGAAAACATTTCTCTCATCTTTTTGTATATTTGTTCGTTCATAAGCCCATTTCTGATTCCCCCAATTCTCTCCTTTTCATCTCTTGTCGTTAGTTTATAGAAACAAGGAATCAAAACTCATCAAGGGGAAAGATGCATGCGTGGTGAGGGAGGAAATTGACGAAGAACAGAGATGAGCAGAATCAATAAGATCTTTGACGAGGTTGTATAGGCACGTGCTTCATCGGTCGGAGCCGGAGGTTCTGGGTTTTCGGGTTTTGATTCAGATCGTATAGGGCATCCTTTGCCTCACCCGTCCACATCACCGACGACTTCGTTTGCGTTAATTTCCGGTCGGTTTCTTCCGGGTCTGCTCCAGGATCCCGGTCGGTTTCTTCTGGTGGAGACTCGTCTGTTTCATCTTCCGACTACCACAACGTTGATCATGTTCAGTTTGAGTTAATTTCCTTTTCTCTTTTTGCCAAATTAGGTCTAGCTTTTATTTTGAGATTGGTATTTTCAAATCATAATTCACGTTGATCTTGAAGTTCTTGCCAAATCTGGGACTCCAAATACGTAAATACGTAGGTAATTCTTTTATTTTTGATTAATTACCAAATCTTTTTTTCAATTTGTAGGCATCTGTTTATTTTTGGATTAATTGCGAAATCTTGATTTTTGGTTTTATGTTCTTAGCCATGGATTTATTGCTTATCTTATGGAGATTAAATGTTGTTTCCCCTCATGTTTGATACTAGTTGATTGTTATAGATAAATTTCAAGATTTTAAAGTTACAAATGTGGAATTCAAATGAGTTTGAAACATGCTCATAAAGAAAGTAATTCTTATCAAGGGGAAACAATAAATGGGATGGTATTCCACCTACCACAACACGGGTACTGCAAGTTTCAAGATAGCTTCATATGTAACATTTGCTAACTACATATGTAACATCGATCTGGGCTATGTCAGCTATTCATACAGGTATAAATCCAAATCTATTTTGATAGCTACATATGTAACATTTGCTAGCTACATATGTAACATTTTGCTAGTTAAATAATGTTTCTAGATGAATGTTTCTTTTTACTCACAGAGTTGAACTAATAGTCCCAAATTAAAACCTAATTGTCCAAATCAGAACTGAATCGCCTAAATCAGAACCCGTGAGATGAGAGAGAAAGAGAAGAAACGAAGACACAGTTGTAATGGATTGTATATGTGATTTTTATGCATTTTGTAAAATTTACAAAGAATGATCATTTGAGTTCAAACTTCTAGCTTGCTGTTGTTGTTTGTTTCACAACTTGACTTCATGTAATCTATAAATGAATCATAATTTTAAGAGATTAGAGTGGCGGTAACATAAAAATCTTGTTTAAAATAGTTAGCTACATATGTAACATTGTTAGTTACATATGTAACAATCGTATTTACATATGTGATTTTTATTAGTTACATATGTAACATTTTGCTTGTTACATAATGTAAATATTGTAACACGATCAAGGGCCACAATGTAGGTTACGAATATGTAACATTTATTACCAGCTGGTTACATATATGTTTAAAAAAATCACGTTTTAAACAAAAAAATCGTCTTAAAAAATGGAACTAAAGAATCCAAAATTTGAAAAAAAAAATTAAACCTTGTTTTTATAAACGTTTAAATCTCTTTTATATAAAAAATAATAATACGATCAGTTATGTCACACCCCGAAAACAACGATTCGCAGCGGAAACGAGACGAAAGCATGGTGGTTATATAAGTTGGAGCGCAATGATGATAAGCAAACACGTTTAATTAAAACATCAAAAAATTTCAACGAAGTAAAAGATAAGTCTTACAATTATCCAAATTTAAAAGCATTGAAATTTAAAACAAGAGTTTTTCATGATCCAACACATGATGATCCAAAATAAAGTTTAAAGTGCCAAATGAGTTCCGATGCAAGTGTTTGCCCAAAAGCCTGTTTTCATAATCGCACGAGTACATCTATGTACCTTAAAAACATACTTAAAAACATCAACATAAAGTTGAGCGAGTTTCACGGGTTTAAACGAAAACATAAACGAATTTAGCGAACTATCAAGTAACTTGGACAAACATTTGATATGTCATAAGCTTGCAAGGAATACAACACGATGACGATACCTAGAGCTTATAATCAAACCGAGACATGAATGCATTATGTCCCCACGATACCTTTCAAAATATATTCTCTCGTACGAACAACCGATCAGAGCTACTGACCACGAGAGTGGGCAGTAAGTCCCAAATAGATCTATCAACACACCTTGCGGCCTACACAAGGCTAATGATTATAATGGCGGGGCTATTCATGAACGACATACACGAACACATAACGAAAGCACTTACTCGAGACCATCAAACGGACACATAACGTAAGTCCAATATCATGATAAAAGAACAAAAAGCATGTTCTTCCCCCATAGTTTATAAAACATTAAATAGTTTAAAACGGGGATGTGTAAAACTCACCTTGTAGTAACAAATGATGGAAAAGCGAGTGCTAGCAAAAATACGCCCACGAACGCGGGTTGAATCTAACGGTACCCTAAACACGAGGGATACATTACTAATTGAACCTCAAGTTTTACAAGAAAGTTGTTCACCCAACCTACTTAGACTTATTATATTTTTAAGAAAATATTTATTTAACGACCCGTTGGTGACTAAGACACATGATTATGTTCTTAACGAAAAACGATGGATTTCCCATACGTTGACAATTTGGTGTTAATACTTATCAACAACCAAAATAAAATTATGAAACTAGTAACACATATATATACTCATACATATGCTTATAAGTCCTAAATCACATGTAAAAACACTTAAGTCACAATATTTGCACATAATCACTTTTCAATCAAAACGACTAACTTTTACGGAACAAACTTCCAATTTCTAACACATGAGTTCATATATCATCAAAATATATTTAATAAAATATATTTTATCAAACAAAACAATCTTTCATTATTTTGACATAAAGTACCTAAACATGGCAATTTCTAGCACATACGTGACAACCGAAACGTCAAACGACAAGTACAAATGCATATTTCATAACATGAACTCATTATATACCTTAAGAGCTGTAATTTAACCATAAAATATATCCAAACTTACTGCTCAAAATCAGATTTAACAATTACACATTTTTCATGCCGAAACTACCGTTTTAATCGACTAGTTTAGCGTAAAACCTAACGAAACACATCCAAACACCAAGAATCATACATATTACTAAAAATATATATTTTAGACATAAAATATTATCATAATACAACCATGATTCCAGATTTATAAAATCTATACATTTTCATACAAAAATCTACCTTTTTAGCAACATAAGCATATCTAATACTTAGCCAATCATCACAACATCATTTATACTTTTAGAGCTGGATATTATTATCATAAAACATCATTTTTATCAACATAATTCCAGATTTCACACAATCTAAATAATCAATGCCAAAACCCTAGTTTAAATCATGCGTTTGGACAACAATCTGTAGCAATAAACACCCAAATCATCAAATCAATGATCCATACATAAACTAACATGTTTTTATGCAATAATATATCATTTCTTACTATTTGAAACAAACCATAACAAAACATTTGATTGCATGTAAAGATCAAGCCCCAATTCACCACTTTTTGCAAGATGGGAACATATAAACATACATGCATATACACGACATACATACATAGAAATAAATCCACGAAAATCTTCAATAAAAACCTATTATTTTCTGATTTTATTAGTTCATAAAAATCTTTTTATTAAAGGTGAACAATACTTGAAAAAATCAAAGCTTTCTTTTAAGAAAAATATGAAAAGATGGAGATTTATACCTCTTGACTAAATCAAGGGAGATACTTAGAGAAATTAGAATATGATGGATGATTATTCTTGGATACTTGCTTCACTACACTTGATTCTTCAAGTAAAAAGCTCAAGAACTTCAAGAACACCAAAGAACTTGCAAGAACACTTAGAGAGAGTGCTTTGGAAGACTTTAGAAATTTTTGATGGTGAAATGAGGATGGACGTGGTGGGTTACGGTTTTAAGGAGGGAGAGAGGAGAGAGATGGAGTAGTCCCAAAGCCGTGCACCATCATTTGGGGTCTTGAGTGAAGGAAGTGGCAAAGTGTGTAAGTAGGAAATCATAATGGTGTTTTAGTGATGATTAAGGTGGGGTGGGACCCATACTTGGCTGATTTTTGGGAGAGAGAAAAGATGCCATCTTTTTTTATAAACTTCTACACACATGTAGGTGACATTTTATAAAAACTACAACACTTTTATAAAATTTTACCACTTTGAACGTGATTTTTAACCATAAAATATATATAAAAAATATCCACTAATTATTTACAATCATAATTAGTAAAAATAATAATTTATGCCAAACAATGTATTTTCACGCTTCCGGTACGTCAAAAGACTAAAATATCGGGTAAAACGCAACGAAAATCACCGAACGTGATATTAACAAGTAGCACATAATTTTCACATATAATCCACTAATATAAGTTTGTCTAAATAATTTTGGTGAAAACAGATATTTTTAAATTAATCGGGTAGTCACCAACGCTAAATACAGACATTTTACCGATACGCGGTACCGTGAATTCCAGAATTTCATGAAATGACATTCTATGCAAATGAAGGGCTTTGGTAGACTCTAAAATGACTTAATTAACTGAAATTAAGTTTAATGACGTAATAAATAAAATAGTAACACGTTCTAAGGTCGTACGGTAAATAACCTGAAAATTGCCGGATGTCATAGCCTCCCCTCCTTAAAGAAATTTCGTCCCGAAATTTTACGCTACGAAGCCTGGTTACGGACAGACTTAAAGAAATGAGGGTACTTCTGCTTCATCTCGTCTTCATGTTCCCACGTAAATTCGGGGCCACGCTTTGAATTCCACCTGACCTTGACCAACTTAATACGACTACGCATGGTCTTGTGAATCTTCCAATCCGAAACCTGCACGGGCTCTTCACGAAAATGAAGCTTGTCATCAACACGTACTTCACTTGGAGGTATCACAAGTGTCTCATCAGTCATACACTTTTACAGACCGGACACATGGAACACATTATGAACTCCACTCACTTCTCGCGGCAGCTGCAGTCAGTAAGCAACTGGGCCTATGCGGGCAATAATCTTGTAAGGTTTGATGTAGCGGGGGATAAGCTTATCATGCTTGCCAAACCTAGCTACCCCCCTTCCAAGGAGAGACCCTCAGCATAACTTTGTCTCCCTCTTGGAATGCTAATGGTTTCCTTCTTCTAGCAACGTATTTCTTCTGACGATCCTGGGCAACCTTCAAACGATCACGGATCTTGAAAACCTTATCGGTAGTTTCCTAGACAAGCTCTAGTCTAGTTATATGCTTGTCACCAATTCTGCCCAACAAAGCGGTGAGCGACATTTCCTTCCATACAGAGCTTCGAACGGAGCGGCTTTTAATCCAGTTTGGTAACTATTATTATAAGAGAACCTAGCCATCGGTAGGTGAGTATCCCAACTTCCACCAAAGTTGATTACGTAGGCACAGAGCATGTCTTCCAAAATCTGGATGGTCCTTTCACTTTGACCATCACTCTGCGGATGATATGCCGTGCTTAAATCCAAACGGGTTCCCAAGGCTTTGTGTAGTGACCGCCAAAACTTCGATGTGAAACGACTATCCCAATCCATGATAATCGAAGTCGGAACACCATGTCGGGACACTACTTCCTTGAGATATATGCTGGCCGATTTCTTCATTCGGTAAGATTCCTTCACGCGAAGGAAATGTGCCGATTTCGTCAAACGATCAACAATCACCCGGATGGAATCGTAACAACTAGACGTTCATGGTAACTTGGTGATGAAATCCATGGCAATACAGTCCCATTTCCCCTGCGGAATCTTCAGTTTCTGAAGAAGTCTAGATAGCTTTTAGTACTCGGTCTTAACCTTCGCGCAAGTCAAACATTTATGAAGCAATATCACCCTTCATGTTCGGTCACCAATAGTGCTCCTTGATGTCCTTATACATTTTTTTTATCCTGGGTGAATCGAATATCTTGATTTATGGGCCTCATCCAAAACCATTTCTCATAAATTTCCTGCCAGAGGCACCCATATTCTATCCATGAAGTATAAGGTATCATCAGACTTGGGTATGAGTTCTCTAACCATACCACGACGATTCTCATCCTTTAAATTCTCTTCCTTTAGAGCTTCTTGTTGTGTATCATGAATCTGTGCTGTGAGGTTTGTGTGAATGGTCAGTCCCAATGTTAGGACAAGTTTTGTAACTTTTGATAAAATTCTGTGTAAGTTCATAGAGAGGCGAACTTAACAAGTTCGCCTAAGCATCTTTAGGAGCGAACTTGTTAAGTTTTCCTAAGGAATATTGTTCAAGTTCATAGAGAGGCGAACTTAACAAGTTCGCCTAAGCATCTTTAGGAGCGAACATGTTAAGTTCGTCTAAAGTGCTGTGTGTTCCTATAAATAGGAGTTACAAGTTCATATTCCATAGAACACTAGAACACTAGAGAAGAAAAAGGTGTAAGTGTGTGTTTTGGAGAGAACTATTGTAATCAAGGATTATAGTAATACAAAGCGTTTATTTACACCGTGTTGTTGATTGAGTTACACGTTGCACGTTGATCATGGATTCCGCACGTTATCACCGTGTCGTACCGCGAGTCTAGAGATCCGTCACGCATCGAATCGGGACCTACAAGTGGTATCAGAGCTTTTGCTCTTAATTAGCAGAAGATTCGTGGTGTTTTCGTGTACAATCAACATCAAATATCACTGAATTTGATGAGGATTTGAAGGATTTTTCATCTTTTTCATGTTCTTGATAAAAATGGAAGAATTTTGATCATTTTAGATTGATTTTGGATTCTTTAGATGAAATTGATCCGATAGAAGTGTTCCTAATCAGTCCCTACACATTCCTACGGTTCAGATTTGTCTAATTTGATCATATACATCAGAAATCATGATTTTCAGAGGTCTGAGTTCGTGTTTTCGTTTTTCTGAAGTTTCAGCGTTTTAGGCGAACTCGCTGATTTAGTTGCAAGTGAACTTAGGGAGGCGAACTTAATAAGTTCGCTCGGTGAAGATCAGACGAACTTAACTAGGCGAATTTAGCAAGTTCGCTTGGGGTCAAGTTCGCTTGGGGCCAAGTTCGCTCAGTGAAGTTCAGGCGAACTTATTAAGTTCGCTCAGGCAGTGTCAGGTGAACTAATTTTAGGCGAACTTATCTAGTTCGCTTGTGTTCTTAAAAAAAAATTAAAAAAAATAAGTTCCAGATATTTTCGCAAAAATTTCAAAATGTCAATTTCGTGTGATGATAATGAGATTGAAACTATGCCACCGAGGCTTTTGTGCATATCAGATTCCCGTAGCTGGAAAGTCCGGTTCGCACAGTTCGTATCAGAAACTGATGAAAATTTTTGGAGACCAATAACAAAAGGATATGTGCATCCTACATTTGACTTTCTGGAATTTCGTGATGTTCCTAAACCAGTGACAGCTCTTACTAAAGTAGAAAAGCAGAAGTTTGATCATGAGATGAAAACGTGTGAAACTTTAATAATGTCTTTACCAAAAGAAATCATTCATAGTCTCGGGAGGTGTCCAACTTCAAGAGATCTATGGGAAGAATTGAATAAAAAGGGTGAAGCAACTTCTCAAGCGATTGTGGTCTTGATCAAAGAAATATTGGAGAAGCAGGGTGATTCTCAAAGTGATTCTTCTGCATATTTAACTGATAGTGAGAGTATTCGTTCTAGTGAAAGTACTCAATCTACTGAGACTGATGTGATGACTGAAGAAAGCTTTCAGACAGTTGAAGATAATCTGTGTGAATCAGAAATTCATACAGAGCCTGTTACTGTTGCTCAAAAGGGTGAAGCTGATGATGTATTCATGGCTCCTGGTGCATCTTCTTCAGAAGTAAAAGCTGAGGTAGTTTCTAACTCTGAAACGTTTTGTTCTAACTGTGTTTCAGTGAGGGATAAAATGATGAGGGTTATGGATGACAACGTAAACCTCATTTGTGATATGAAATCCATGCACACGGTAAATCAGAAATTAAAGGTTAATGAGAATGTGTGTGTTGAAAGGATAGAATCACTAAAGAGGGATATAAATTCTCTGACTTTGAAGATCAAAGAGCAGGCATATCACCTGGATATGTCCTTTGCAGAAATTGAGAAACAAAATAATGATCTTGCTGAGAAAGATAAGGAACTAGCTGAATCTAAAGCAGAGGTGATAAGATTACACAGAAAGTTAGAAAGCTTTAGAAATTCATCATTCCTATTAGGACATTATCATAATAATACAGAAGAGGGGAAGGGACCTAACGGTATTGATTATGTTCCTCCACCATTCAACGGAAATTATTCTGTTACACCTGAGATTATAAAAGATGAGGATTTAGATCCTAAGACTGTGTTGAAAGTGAATACAGTCAAAGGTGAAGATATGGTGTATTCTGATGAGACTGATGATGAATATTTTGATCAAGCTAAGGTAGAGGGGATACCGAAAGAGGTTAAGAAAGAAGACTCAAAGGTTGATTCTAATTCACCTGTAAATTATACATTTGGAAGTTCTTCGAACTCAAGGAGAGTTCCATATGTAAGATATTATAAAGACATGCGTACATGTTTTCATTGTCATGAGATAGGACACATTGTGGTGAACTGTCCTTACAAAAATAAAGGGAAGAAGTATGTAGTTCCTGAGAAGATGAAGTCTGAATCAAAACCAATTGAGAAAACATTTATTCATTCTCAAATTCCAAAAGAAGTGCATGTTGGCGAATCTTCTTCAAGTGCATCTTATCGTGTGAAGATTCCTTATATGAGAGAGTATCGTGAGAAGAGATCTTGCTTTTATTGTGGTCTTGTGGGTCACATTTGGATTGCTTGTCCTCACAACGCCAAAGGTAACCGACATGTTACTCCAGAAAAGGTAAGAACTCTTTGTAAGCCTTATGTTAACCCAAATGTGGTTAAACCTCACGATACACCAAAGGGTAATTCAAAATCTGAGGATAGGCTTTCTAGACCTCAAAGACGGAGGAGAAACAGAAGATTGAGAAAACTTTTAGAACAACAAGAGCTTTCACAATCTAAACATTTTTCAAATGAACAAGAGTGTTCAAACACTTCACATTTTAAGCAAAAAGAACTTAATGAACAGAAGTATGTTTGGAAATCTAAAGTTTCTGTTTCTGACTCGTCGGAACAATCTCTGAAAATCCATGAGAGATTCGATTGTGAATGGAGTGCGGTTTATTATTTTGATACAGATGGACGACCCATGACTACCTTGGCTTGTGTCCTAATTTCAAATTAATGTTTCTTGTTAGATGTGCAGGATTAACCAAGAGGGACTATTAATAACATTTGGTTTGTTGATAGTGGTGGTTTTAAGCACATGACAGGGAATGACATCTGCAAGAGTAAAGAGTTGTTGATAACTTAGAATCTATTTGATTCAATGGCTTGATGCTCAAGGGGGAGAATATGTCACACACAATGTTTTGGAAAGAGTTTTACAAAGTCCAAATGACAACCTGAAACTTAGGATGACAATGGTGAGCATAAATTCGTTGATGCAACCATTTGACTAGTTGAGGGGGAGTCTATAAGACAGGGGGAGTACAGAATTGTGTTGGTGACAAAGGAAAAGGCATTCAATTACAGGATTACATCGGTTTGAGTTTTTAATTGATTGACTTGCTTAATCCCAAGTAACCAAGTAAATTGTTTTTCATAAAATGTTTTCATGGAAGGTTTATTTTCGTTTGTTTTACTTTCTTTGAAAAAGCCAAACAAATTGAAAAAGTTAAAATCGACATTACTTGAAGTTATAAGGAGATATAATAGTACATCAGTAGATGTTCAGTCACACATGACCTTAGTTGGACTTTATGATGCTTATCTAATATATATGTGATAAATGTTTTGATTTGAACTTCTTAGACTGCATAGTATGAGAAATGATAGCTTCATAACTACTTATGCTTAACAAAAATTGATACTTGGTGCTTATATTTTTTATTTGGATACTAGCATGTAGTCTGAATTGTCAATAGGCTATGAGTATCTTTGGTCCATTAGTAGTGTGACAACATAATGATCTTTGAGACAATTGTGATTTGAACCCATGGTATGTCGGGTGTGTGAGTAAAAGATCATTATCAGATAAAGAATTTAAGATCTAAAGTACTTCATGAGACCAATATCGGTTATGTCGTTAAACACAATTTTCAGTTCACTTCACTGCCCATGCCCCGAAAAACATGCAACGTGAAGTTGGACTAAGATATGTTTCTGACAACATCTGTTGGAACATATACTAGCCCTTGGATCATTATCCTGATTCCATTGAATATATCCAGATAACAGTTGGATCACGCTACCCTATGTCATTGAATCAATCGATTCCTTGATCAATCTTATGTTGAAGAATTCTATTGGTACAATCTTTCTGTTACTATGAATCATGATACTTCATCCAAACCAAGACATTTGAATCATTCGATTCAGAATCATTCTGATTCTCTGCTTGATATTTTCCTGTGTTTATCGGTATAATTCATCATAGAGATTGAATATTATCTTGTATTGATCTTATATGTCTTGAAGATAGTGCACATTTAAATTTCTGTTGGCATATTTGTGGGGTACACGTTGTATTACAAAATAAATGGTACCTTAATTCACAAGAACATGGGACAAAGATACTGATGGTTTAAATTCTTATATTATTGACAACTTAGATTGACATGTTATGTGTTGCAAATTCGTATGTAATAAGCATGTTATGATCTGATCCCATCTTCTTTGAAGTTTTTCGCGTATCATTACATGTTTTGGTTGAAGCTTAAAAGATTTGATCTTATCTGATATAAAGAAATGATGAATCTGGATAGGATACCCTTAGAATGCTTAGGGATGTTTATCCAAAATGTGTGATTGATGCATTGTTTTTACTGATATGATATCCTTACTCGTGATGTTCGACCAAAAAGATGTGATTTTGTATTTTACATTTCAGTTTATATAGAGGAAAACCAAAAAGATTTTGTCTTTCTTATGTTTGAAAAACCAAAAAGATTTTAATTTTCCAGCTTCCATGGAAATCTTAATTGTTGGTTATTCTTGGTTGTTCTCCTTTGCAAAAACTGAATATTATAGACAGAAGTTGACAAGGGGTCCTTCTCCCAGGGTTTCTTCTAGATAGAAACAAAGAAAGAAGTAGAAAGACTTGATTGATCGTATTTTGTAAACACTGTGTTTGATGATATACAAAGAGAAGTTTATTTACTTGTTGTTTCTAGAAATAAAGAGAGAATGTGCAGATGAACAAGACGAACACTACAGTGTGTTTGATGATATATGAAGACAGATGACAATCTTCTAAAGCTGTTGTCAAGGGGGAGTCTGTTGGAGCATATTCTGGTGACAACGAACTTGAAGATATTATGTCTTAGTCTTAGAGTCTTTGACTTGTAATTGATAGAATTGTTAGCAACAGTTAAAGGGGAGTCTATTAGGACAAGTCTGTGTAAGTTCATAGAGAGGCGAACTTAACAAGTTCTCCTAAGCATCTTTAGGAGCGAACTTGTTAAGTTCGCCTAAGGAATATTGTTCAAGTTCATAGAGAGGCGAACTTATCTTCAGGAGCGAACTTGTTAAGTTCGCCTAAGGTGCTGTGTGTTCCTATAAATAGGAGTTACAAGTTCATATTCCATAGAACACTAGAACACTAGAGAAGAAAAAGGTGTAAGTGTGTGTTTTGGAGAGAACTGTTGTAATCAAGGATTATAGTAATACAAAGCGTTTATTTACACAGTTTTATTGATTGAGTTACACGTTGCACGTTGATCATGGATTCCACACGTTATCACCGTGTCGTACCGCGAGTCTAGAGATCCATCACGCATCGAATCGGGACCTACACCCAACGCACGCACACGTAAGGGCTTGACTCGCTCCTTCCTACTCAAGGCATCAACCACGACATTAGCCTTTCCTCGGTGATAACGAATATCATAGTCGTAGTCATTGAGCAATTCCATCCAACGTCGCTGCCTCATATTCAACTCCTTTTGTTCAAAAATGTGCTGAAGACTTTTATGATCTGTAAAAATTGTGCACTTGGTACTGTAAAGGTAGTGCCTCCAAATCTTGAGTCCAAAAACCACTTCACCCAGTTCCAAATCGTGCGTCGCATAGTTCTGTTCATGCAACTTGAGTTGATGAGACGCATAAACTATGACTTTTCCATTCTACATTAGGACATAACCAAGACCTTGGTGAGAGGCGTTACAGTACACCACGAATCCATATGTCCCCTCAGGAGGAGACAAGATAGGGGCACTGCATAGCTTCTTTTTCAACAATTGAAATGATGCCTCTTGCTTTTCTCTCCAGATATACTCTTTGTCCTTCTGGGTTAACCGTGTCAGGGGATTGCGCTATCTTGGAAAAATTCTCAATAAACCTTCGATAATAACCAGCCAAACCTAGGAATTGTCGTACCTCGGTCGGACTCTTCGGCGCTTCCTAATTTTTAATCGCTTCAATCTTTGCTGGATCCACGTGTATACCCTTCTCATTGATAACTTTTCCAAGAAAATGAACTTCTCAGATCCAGAACTCGCATTTAGAAAGTTTAGCGTATAGCTTCTCATTCATTAACATCTCCAAAATCAGTTTCAGATGATGCTCGTGTTCTTCCTTGGTCCGCGAATAGATGATTATATCGTCGATAAACACTATCATGAGCTTGTCCAGGTACGGTCTTCACACTCTATTCATGAGATCCATGAATACCACAGGAGCGTTTGTCAAACCAAAAGGCATGACCAAAAACACATAATGACCATACCGGGTTCGGAACGCAGTCTTCCGAATATCTTCTTCAACAATCCTCAATTGATGGTAGCCTGAACGTAAATCGATCTTCGAATAATAACTCGATCCTTGCAGCTGATCGAACAAGTCGTCAATTCTCGGCAATGAATACCTATTTTTGATGGTAAGCTTGTTCAGTTCTCTATAATCGATACACATCCTCATAGAACCATCTTTCTTTTTCACGAATAAAATCGGTGCTCCCCAAGGCGAGAAACTTGGTCTTATAAAACATTTATACAACAATTCTTGCAATTGCTTGTATAACTCTTGCATTTCAGATGGTGCCAAATGATAAGGGGATCGAGCAATCGGCGCTGCTCCGGACACTAGGTCGATCCTGAACTCGACTTGCCTTTGCGGTGGCAATCCAGGTAGCTCTTCAGGTAATACCTCCTGATAAGCACAAACTACAGGAATCTCTTCAAGCTTCTGCTCCTCAACCCTAGAGTCAATCACGTGAGTTAAGTATGCTGGGTATCCTTTTCGCAAATACTTCTGAGCTTTCATCATATTAACAATTCTCAAAGGGGCACACTAGTCACCTTGAATTTCCAACGGTTCACCAGTTGGGGGTAGAAGACGAACTATCTTCTTATCACACACAATCTCTGCATGATTCTTTGATAACAAATCCATGCCAATAACGACATCTAAATTTCCAAGCTCTACTGGTAAAAGGTCAATACTAGACGCATGATTTCCCAAACGTATGGTACACTCACGAAAAACTTCGTCGGTTTCTATTAACTTTTCGTTAGCCAACTCTATAAAATACTTAACATCTAATTTACTTGATTTTGAGCTAAGAAAAGGTTCAAAGTTTTTAGAAACAAAACTTTTAACGGCTTCGGTCTCAAATAAAACGTAAGCATAATGGTCATTAACGAGAAACATACATGTAACAACCGATGGATCCTTTCATGCTTTCTTGGCCTCCATCACGAATGCTCTACCACGGGTTCCCTGGTTCTTCAGTTTTGGGCAATCCTTCTTGAAATGCCCTACAATCCCACATTCAAAACATCTAGGGTTTGATTCTTCTTTCTTCATACCCAATTTCACACGGTAGGTTTGGGCTTGATGTCCAAATTTGCCACAACGTTCACAGACGTTGCACTGACCAGTGTGAAAATAACCACATTTGTTGCACTTTGGGTTAGGACCCTGATTCCTTCTTGTCTCAGTGGTGTTGGCTGCATACATCCTTCCCTGATTCCTCCTTTTGTTTAGAAGATTACCGGCACGACTCCCAGATCCCTCAGACCATTTTGGCTTTCCTTCAGATGACACTTTTCCTTTCTCAGTCGTTCCATCAACGACTTCCACCAGCTTCTTCCCTGAACCACTTTTCCTCAAAGTCCCCATACGGACAGCATCATCAGTCAGGGAGTTTGATAATTGCACATCACTGTGAATAGTCGTAGGGTTTGCTGACGTCACCATACTACGGATCTGAGGTGCATCTACCATGGTCAAATTCCAGAATTCTGCTTCTAATTTCTAAATTTAATTGCGTGGGCAATACTCACGCAACAACATTTTCTTCAACTGATCCCAAGTGAGACCGTAGGCATTAGCCTCACCGAGACCCTGAATCTGAGTATTCCACCAGGTTAAAGCGTCATCTTGAAATGAACTCGTTGCATACTTCACGCGTTGAGTTGCAGTACAGTTACTTATGACCATCACAGACTCCATTTTCTCAATCCAGTGGACAATGCCGACCAGTCCTTCAGTTCCAGAAAAGAGTCAGGGCTGACATGCCTGAAAAGTCTTGTAAAAGCACCCTTCAATCCGGTTCCCCTGATTCACGTTCCGGTTGGCCGCCTGATTAGCGAGGGCGGTGTTGACATGTTGCGAAATCAGCTGGGCCAATTCCTCGGCCGTAGTGGGGAGTGGGTTAGCATTTCAGTTTTCTCTCCGCGGTGGCATATTCCTTTTTCCAATACAAATAATACAAGAAGTGAGACAATACATACATCATGCAATACCCATGTCATTCGTGTATGTAAGAAAAGAATTTAACAAACACCACAATAAACCAAAATCAACCACTTCATGTCATCATTGTTAAAAATTAGAGTTCAAACTTGAATACATCATTAAACCAAATGATTACAAAAATGGGCGTGGCATACGACCAAACCCTAACAAGTTTCTCCAGTATATAACAAAAAGAAAAAGACATGAACTCCAAAAACAACATCTCCAAGGACAAGGACTAGCGATGTGGCGAGGGAAAACACCTTTGCGAGCAAAAGTGGCAGCAAGCATAACACACGTAACTGCAAAACTTAGAGAAGCCACGAGGTGCTCCTCAAGTGCATCCACGTGCTGTAAAGCCTCAACCTCTCTGACTTCCGCGGCTCTCGTAGTGTCATCCTCGGCCATCTTTATTGCTTCTTCGGCCTTCTTCTCGCTTTCTTCCACCATTCTCCTCAATTCAGCCATATCTTCTCGGGCCTGAACTTGATCTTCCATCATAAGGTTCACATAACCACTCAAACGCTCAAACCTACGAGCAACTCTATCCATATTGGCTTCCACGGAATCCATCCTCAGCTCCTCACAAGCACATCGAGTAGCGAGTAAGGGCATTGTGCGCTCGATGGGCTGACCTGTGAGGGGTAGCACCCTCTGAGAAGAGGAGGACTCACCAATCTGGCGAATAATCGGTACGCCCTTTTCATTCGTCCATTCACGTACTTGCTCGGACAGCCAATCCCATTTTCTGGCGACATAAGGTCTTGTCCTCTTAGGAGGACGCTCAACAATATAACCCACGGCTGCCGAATCATCACCATCTCTATCGGCTAGCTTTCTTTTCTTAGCCGGCAACACTGCCTTGCTAGCAGTAAACTTCAGGGGTGGACCTTCAGGATGTTCACGATAAGATTGATGAGAAGGAAAACGTAACTCTCCCGTTTTTGGCCTAAAAGGCTCAACGACAGTCATAACATCATCGTTCTCATGGGCAGGGCTAATAGTCACGGGAATCACTGAAGTAGGCTCAACACTAGTTGAAATCTCAATATTGCCTAACTCAGCAGCTGGAGTTTCCTCCATAGGTTCCTCAACCAAAAGACTCGTCTCAACTGGCTCTTCCTCACTAGACTCTTCTTCATCTTCAGATTCATTTTCACTAGACTCCTCTTCATCTTCAGATTCATTTTCACTAGACTCCTCTTCATCTTCAGATTCCTTTTCACTAGTCTCCTCTTCATCTTTAGATTCCTTTTCACTAGACTCCTCTTCAGATTCTTCTATCCACCCATTCCCGTAATACGGGTGATTAGCAAAGTCCGACATGTTTGAGTCAAATCCGAAATCAAATACCAAAACTGGAGACATCGGCGAAACTGGTGTGAACTCTGGATTACTATCGGACGAGATCGAGATGATGGAAGGCGAAAGAGACATATGTGACACGGAATATTTACACGATATAAATAATTTGCCCATAAATGTAAGCACGTACGTATGCAACACATTTAAGGCACGTAAGACACCTATATAAAGTATCCAAATACGACCCTAATACTAACACTTACTCTTAATATTAGACGCACGCTGTATGAAAACGCCTTTACCCAAAAACCCATTTTAAAAGTTATAGTCTAGATTTTTAAGAAAAAAACGTTTTCTAGTTCGCTATAACCATAGGCTCTCATACCAACTTCTGTCACACCCCGAAAACGACGATTCACAGCGGAAAGGAGACATAAGCATGGTGGTTACATAAGTTGGAGCCCAATGATGATACACAAACATGTTTATTTAAAACATCAAAAAAATTCAACGAAGTAAAAGATAAGTCTTACAATTATCCAAATTTAAAAGCATTGAAATTTAAAACAAGAGTTTTTCATGATCCAACACATGAGGATACAAAATAAAGTTTAAAGTCCCAAATGAGTTCCGATGCAAGTGTTTACCCAAAAGCCCATTTTCATAATCGCGCGAGGACATCTAAGTACCTGAAAAACATGCTTATAAACATCAACATAAAGTTGAGCGAGTTTCACGGGTTTAAACGAAAACATAAACAAATTTAGCGAACTATTAAGTAACTTGAACAAACATGTGATATGTCATAAGCTTGCAAGGAATACAACACGATGACGGTACCTAGAGATTATAATCAAACCAAGACACGAATGCAATATGTCCCCACGAATCCGTTCAAAATATATTCTCTCGTACGAACAACCGATCAGAACTACTTATCACCAGAGTGGGCAGTCAGTCCCAAATAGATCTATCAAAACACCTTGCGGCATACATGAGGCTAATGATTAAAATGGCGGGGCTATTCATGAACGACATACATGAACACATAACGAAATCCCTTACTCGAGACCATCAAAAGAACACATAACGTAAGTCTAGTATCATAATAAACGAACGAAAGCTTGTTCCCCCATAGTTTATAAAACATTAAATAGTTTAAAACGGGGCCGTGAAAAACTCACCTTGTAGTAACGAACGACGGAAAAGCGAGTGCTAGCAAAAATACGCCCACGAACGCGGGTTTAATCTAACGGTGCCCTAAACACGAGGGATACATTACTAATTGAACCTCAAGTTTTACAAGCAATTTGTTCACCCAACCTACTTAGACTTATTATATTTTTAAGAAAATATATATTTAACAACCCGTTGGTGACTACGACACATGGTTATGTTCTTAACGGAAAACGGTGGATTTCCCATATGTAGACAATTTGGTGTTAATACTTATCAACAACCAAAATGAAAGTATGAAACTAGTAACACATATATATACTCATACATATTCTTATAAGTCCTAAATCACATGTAAAAACACTTAAGTCACAATATTTGCACTTAAGCACTTTTCAAGCAAAACGACTAACTTTTACGGAACAAACTTCCAATTTCTAACACATGAGTTCATATAACATCATATATCATTAAAATATACTTAATAAAATATATTTATTCAAACAAAACAATCTTTCATTATTTTGACATAAAGTACCTAAACAAGGTAATTTCTAGCACATACGTGACAACCGAAACGTTAAACAACAATTACAAACGCATAATTCATAACATGAACTCATTATTTACCTTAAGAGATGTAATTTAACCATAAAATATATCCAAACTTACTGCTCAAAATCAGATTTAACAATTACACATTTTTCATGCCGAAACTATCGTTGTAATCGACTAGTTTAGCGTAAAACCTAACGAAACGCATCCAAACACCAAGAATCATACATATTACTAAAAATCTATATTTTATACATAAAATATCATCATAATACAGCCATGATTCCATATTTACAATCTATCTATTTGCATACAAATATCTATCTTTTTAGCAACATAAGCATATCTAATACTTAGCCAATCATCACAACATCATTTATACTTTTAGAGCTGGATATTATTATCATAAAACATCATTTTTATCAACATATTTCTAGATTTCACTCAATCTAAATAATCCATGCCAAAACCCTAGTTTAAATCATGCGTTTGGACAACAATCTTTAGCAATAAACACCCAAATAATCAATTCAATGATCCATACATAAACTAACATGTTTTTATGCAATAATATATCATTATTTACTGTTTGAAACAAACCATAACAAAACATTTGATTCCATGTAAAGATCAAGCCCTAATTCACCACTTTTTGTAAGATGTGAACATATGAACATACATGCATATACACGACATACATACATACAAATAAATCCATGAAAATATTCAATAAAAACCCAATATTTGCTGATTTTTATAGTTCATAAAAATTATTTTATTAAAGGTGAACAATACTTGCAAAAATCAAAGCTTTCTTTTAAGAAAAATAAGAAAGAGATTGAGATTTATACCTCTTGCCTAAATCAAGGGAGATACTTAGAGAAATTAGAAGATGATGGATGATTATTCTTGGATACTTGCTTCACCACACTTGATTCTTCAAGTAAAAAGCTCAAGAAGTTCAAGAACACCAAACAACTTGCAAGAACACTTAGAGACAGAGAGCTTTGGAAGACTTTAGAAATTTTTGATGATGAAATGAGGATGGAGGTGGTGGGTTACAGTTTTAAGGAGGGAGAGAGGAGAGAGATGGAGTAGTCAGAAGGCCATGCACCATCATTTGGGGTCTTCAGTGAAGGAAGTGGCAAAGTGTGTAAGTAGGAAATCATCATGGTGTTTTAGTGATGATTAAGGTGGGGTTGGACCCATATTTGGCTGATTTTTGGGGGAGAGAAAAGATGTCATCTTTTTTTTTTATAAACTTCTACACACATTTAGGTGACATTTTATAAAAACTACAACACTTTTATAAAATTTTACCACTTTGAACATGGTTTTTCACCAAAATAAAAATATATAAAATATCTACAAATTATTTACAATCATAATTAGTAAAAATAATAATTTACGCCAAACAATGTATTTTCACGCTTCCGGTACGTCAAAAGACTAAAATATTGGGTAAAACGCAATGAAAATCACCGAACGTGATATTTAACAAGTACCACATAATTTTCACATATAATCCACTAATATAAGTCTGTCTAAATAATTTTGGCAAAAACATATATTTTTAAATTAATCGGGTCGTCACCAACGCTAAGTACATACATTTTACCGATACGTGGTACCGTGAATTCCAGAATTTCACGAAATGACATTCTATGCATATGAAGGGCTTTGTTAGACTTTAAAATGACTTAATTAACTGAAATTAAGTTTAATGACGCAATAAATAAAATAGTAACACATTCTAAGGTCGTACGGTAAATAACCTGGAAATTGCCGGATGTTACAAATTATTAATTAGTATCTTTTAATTGAAATTTAAATAATTAATAAAATTTAAAAAAAAAAAAAGAGGAAAGAGATTGTTAAAATGGTAGGTTGACTTTTTAAAAGTAGAAAATGTGGTTGGGGGTAAAATGATAACAATGTTCTTCTTGTCATTTAATTAAATGATAATAGAAAAAGAATTTATTTTTTTATCCCCTTTTAATCTTAACCACAAAAATTAAAGGAATTAATGTAACATGTGGTATATATTGAGTTTTCATGGTTTTCTATACTAGTGAGTTTTCATTTTATCCATGCCTATACATATATATATATATATATATATATATATATATATATATATATATATATACACTTGTATTATTATTAGGGTTTTGAGTTTATGACGTGATCAATTAGGACCTTACACGAATATTATCGAATAGTCATGAAAAATTAGATTGTTATGAACTTGATATATTTTGTCACATATATAACTGTAATTTTGTATTAAATGAATAGTTATAAACGCTATGTTTTATCTAAACCAACAAGTATTACATAATACGATGTTTAGCTGCAAATATAAATGTATATGTACGCATAAATATTACTTGAGACAAACGGCTACACATATACTTTACATAAACCCAAACAATTATTTACGAAAGTCATTAGTGTACAAGTATATTTTACGGTTTCGAAACAATATATATATATATATATATATATATATATATATCTATATAAATAGTTATAATTATTCATTTGAATATATTATAAAATCTCGACACAGTTTTACTAAAACACTGAGTTACATACAATAGGTTAAGAGTCGTACGAAAAAGGATTACTATTACTAATTGTAAGTGCTTATGATTATGCACGAGTACGTACATGACAAGCTAACTTTTTTTTAACATGACTAGCGAACGTAATTGAGTTCGGAATTTCGGATCCATCTATGTGACCGCTATTACCGATCCTTAAACGAACATTGAATACTAATCAGTAATACCGTTGTGAATCAATAGAGCTCAACCGCACACGTGATAACTTAACCCTAGTATCAGAAGTTAATGTTATATTTGAAATTAGGGTTATGATGGCGATAACATACATGTTTGCTCGGTGTATTGGCACACTTACTCCTCTCTAGGAATTATTATTGACGCTACAGTGGTAACCCAGGTGAGTTTCACGGCCCCTTTTTGTTGTTTTCTATATTTGGAAGAAAAACATGTTAATTTCAAATGGTATTCTAACTAGAAAATTAGAAACAAGCATCTGATTCCTTTGTGTGCATGAGTTACATCTAAAAGTCCTCGGTATTCCGAGCTATAACCATTAGCTATGGACTTAGCCGTAAATCGATATGAATAGTACTATTTGGGTTGACACCCCCTTTCATGGTTAGTCGCGCTAACCACGACCAACATGGTCAAATGATTGAATATTAGGTCTTGTTGTTCTCATTGTTTAAAGGGACAATGGGCTGGGGCAAACTCTAGAATTCGTTGAAGGTTTGTTTATAGGCTTGTGTATCACATAATTTGTTTGTGATAACTAGACATCGATAAATCAACCGCTAACTTGTTTTGTTTATCATATGCATAAAGTAAATTTCGAGTAAATGATTTCACCAATGGTATACGTATCAATGGTTTTGTGTTACACCCCGCCTCAGGCACCCCCTGCAGGTGTGCGAGCTTGATTGGTACCTTATTTGATTTCAGAGGTTTTATAAAACACAACAGAAGTCTTATCACAAGGATTTTTTTTATCATTCCATTCAACCCCAAAGGTTGTATTTGTAAATATCAAGACTCAGTTGGAAAACAAAAGTCTCGTATTTATTTCATAAACATAGGGATTTAAATACCCTTTTAATTTGATTACAAAACAAAGTTTGAAACCAAATACATTTCTTGTCTCCTTTGGACAAGTTTCAAGTCACTGGAAATAGTACTATCCAAGGTTGATCAGTCCCTTAGTCCTATTTTTTTTTTCATCTTTTAGGATTTCCTATGCACGAGGCCTAAGAATCCAACGTGCATGTTATCCTTTTTCAATATTCATTCTTGGGTCAGATCTTATGTGTGCCCGTATCCCCTTTTCCTTTTCTTTTTATTCATTGCCTGAAAATATTTTCAAAATGAAACGTCAGCGCGAACGCCAGTGAATACAATTATCTTGACATAAAACCATTTGGCACAAACAAGTATTAATTTGATAATCATAATTTTGTGTTCAATCTACACATTAAGTAGACCCATTTCTCCTGATCGTATGCACCACTGTATACACTGCCATAATATCTTATAATAACGGACAGGTCTACGCCTTCGAATTTGTTATAAGATAAGCACCGGCCGCAATCCGAGACTCTCACCGAGACCCGTGTATCCCTTGTAAGTTTTACGTATACCTATGTCCATAATGCTTTGTTCGTAGAAGAACGTTGAGCATTATTCCCTCAACCTTTATTTGGCCATTTTCGTAAACGTAAATGTTTGACATAAGTTTTGAAATAAATAAAGTATTCACCTTGATAATAGGAATGAGCCTCTAAGTTTGGTTTAGATTGAATAAGGTATTTAAAGTATTTAGATTGAATAAGGTATTTAAAATCGGATCGCGTCGAGTGTTGCAAGGCGTTTCACGAACTAAATAGTAAAATTTGGTTTACTAAAATTGCACGACTTGGCTCATGCTCCTAGTCGTCCAAAATGTTTTTGACCCTTACGCAGCTGGATGATCTCAAAGTCAAGATTCCTTCAGCTTTCCAAATAGAAGAAGATGATGATCTAGCTCTTCAGCTGCAGGAATAATTCAATAAAGAAGAAGAAGAAGAAGAAGAAAGAGAGAAGAAGAAAAAGGAAGAGGCTAAGTTCATAATAACTAATTCTGAACTAGCCAAAGAAATGAGGGAGGGGTGGATAGAGACTCTGATTTCTCAAGGTGAGGATGCAGACTTCCTTGAGAAACTATCAAATAAAGAAATCTACATAGCCTTCATGGGTCAGCAAGGTCAATTGGGAAATAAGAAAAGGACTGAAGAAGAAGAAAAAGCCAAACAGAAATCCAAGAAGACCATTGCCTTTAACAGAAGAACCCATGAAGAAAGGAAGGTCATGATTGACTTCCTAAAGGCTAGAGGAGAGAGTGGAAAAAGACTGGGTCCCATGAGTTTCATGAACCTGCAAGCCCATTACTTTAAAGTCAAAAAGGAAGAGGAAGAAAGACTGGGGAAGATAGGCTCAAAGAAGAGGGCAATCAATCAAGAAGAAGAAAGGAAACGAAAGAAACCCAAGCCTTCTCCCTCATCCACCACTTCCTCTATCCAACAAACTTCCACTCTCCATCCTAGACCTCCCTCCTCTCCACCCACAAAGTCCAAATCCTCCCACCCAGCTCCTACTCATCAACAACCTCCCAAGAAGAAAAGCAAACCTACTACCAAACCAGAAGACTCAAGAGAAATCGTCAACTGGTTCTACAGCACTCAAGATCAAAGGTTTGAAGTCTTCAGGGGAAGAACAGAAGAAAGAAGATCAATCTATACAACTGTTGATGGGGTATTGCAGCTTCCAGATTCTGATCTAAGAAGAATGATGGAGCTGGGTGAAGCTAATGAGCCTGAGAATGAAGTTGGGAGACATCTGTTGCTGGTGATCAAACATCACTTCAACCCCAGCAAAGATGAAATTATTGATGCCAAACCTCTCCAATCCCACTCTCCATTCATCAGTTGGTCCTACAATGCTGAAAAGAATGAGTTCACATTGACAGATGTTAAAGGATAGAAGATGAGGTGTTCAAGCATGGCCATCTTCAAAATGGCAAGCAAAGACATCAAGACTCTATCTGAGCTTCCTCTTAACATCACCGGTACAAGTACCAGCACCGCCTATTCTTGAAGTCATTCAAACAAGTGCTCCTCCCTTTACCAGTTGTTCCGGTTCCTATGCCTTTCAAACAAATCAAAATCAGCTATCCTCTAGAAGGAAGAAAGCTAACTGTTGAAAAGGGACAGTCTTCAACCTCCACAAACTCAAAGCCTCAAAGAAATGTGTTTGATATATGTCATGTGCCTGGAGAAAGAGTTCCATACGTTCAAAAGACATTGGAAGAAGCCACTTTTGAGCACAACAAAGCTCACCCCTGGAACTTCAAAGACTTGTTCAAAAGAAAGGACTATGTTTACCTTTCAAGGGACAAACTAGCTAAATCATGTTTTGTCTGTGGCAAATACAACCACACTGCCAGCACCTGCTTCTACTACCTTCTGTAGCAAAGAAACCTAAAACAACATGCTTTTGAGAAGACAAACAAGAACAAAAAGGTAAGGAGTTTTGAAGCCAAGGCAACTCATTTCAGAAATTCTCTTTCCCCACCAAGGAAGCAGCTGCCAAAGTCTCAAAAATCTTGCATCATCTGTGGTGAATCAGACCACTTTGCTGCAAATTGTAAGTTTAATCCCTACAACCAGATCCATCATCAAGCCCCTCCTAAACAAAAGCCCATCAGCATGAGAACTTCTACAGAGAAGCCCTCCGTCAACAAAGAAAAGAAGGATAAGCATACATTTGTTGTTGGACCATCAGCAGCCAGCAAAAATGTTGGTAATCAAGCCAAGCCCAAGAAACCAAAGGACAAGCCTTCAGCAGCAACCAAGTCTGATGCTGCTTAAACAAAACCATCAACAGCAACAAAATCTACTGCTGATAAGCTAAAGTCATCAGCGGCAAAATCTACTGCTGATAAGCCGAAGTCTTCAGCAGCAACAAAATCGGCTGCTGATAAGCTAAAGTCATCAGCAGCAAAATCTGCTGCTGATAAAGCAAATCCATCAGCAGGCAAAGCAACATCAGCTGCTGACAGAGCAAACAGAACTGGAAAACCATCTCCTCAGCAATAGAAAGCCAAGATCCCAGCTTCTATCCCTCCAAGAATCATCATTGGCTCTGTTGAATGCACACATGCTGAAACTGATATTCCATGAACCCTTTTCTTCA
The DNA here is from genome assembly GCA_023525975.1 of Smallanthus sonchifolius. Classification (NCBI taxonomy): domain Eukaryota; kingdom Viridiplantae; phylum Streptophyta; class Magnoliopsida; order Asterales; family Asteraceae; genus Smallanthus; species Smallanthus sonchifolius. The sequence continues at coordinate 22,612,992 of CM042033.1, forward strand.
AGGATGCAAGCTCTTGGATTCCTCCCACTAACTAGATCTCTCTCATGTGCAGGGGCAGCCAGGTCACAAGAATAACACCTGGGTGGTAGACAGTGGTTGTTCCAGGCACATGACAGGCAACAAATCCATCCTCTCCAACTTCAGACACTTCAATGGAGGATATGTTGCCTTTGGAAGCGACTCAAAAGGAGGATCTATTACTGGACAATGGACTGTGTCAAATGAAAGAATGAGTATTGATAAGGTAAATTATGTCAAAGAATTGGACTTCAATCTCATGAGTGTTTCCTAGGTCTGTGATCAAAAGCATTGGATACTCTTCACAGACAAAGAATGCTTTGTACTATCTCCTGGATTATCCAAACCTCCTCCAGAAAAGATTCTATTAACTGCTCAGAGAAAAGAAAATCTTTATGTGCTTGACATGAATGAGGTCTCTCCATCTGGCAATGTATCCTTTTTTCTGTCAAAAGCTTCATTTGATGAATCAGCTCTCTTGCACAGGAGATTAAGCCATGTTAACATCAAAACCATCAACAAATTGGTGAAGGATAATCTTTTTAGAGGGCTTCCTAACAAAGAATTACAGCTAGAAGATCACTTCATTGCTTGTTTGAAGGGGAAGCAACACAAGAGTTCTCACAAGCACAAGACTTTGAATACAAATGATACTCCACTACAGCTGATGCATATGGATCTCTTTGGTCCTACAAATATTATGTCAATGGGTAAGAAGTCATACTGTCTGGTGATAACTGATGACTACACTAGATTCTCATGGGTATACTTCTTGAGAACAAAAGATGAAACTGCTGAAATTCTCAAATCCTACATCCTTAGGGTAGAGAATCCAAGCAATCAGAGGGTAAAGATAATAAGGTGTGATCAGGGCACAGAGTTCAAGAACCACACTTTGAACTATTTTTGTGAGAGCAAGGGAATCGAAAGGCAATACAGTGCTCCAAGAACTCCTCAACAAAATGGAGTTGCTAAAAGAAGAAACAGAACTCTAATTGAATCAGCAAGATCTATGTTAGCTGACTCAAAACTGCCTCTCACATTCTAGGCAGAAGCATTAAGCACAGCCTGCTATATGCAAAATAGAGTTCTCATAGTCAAGCCTCTCAACAAGACACCTTATGAACTATGGTTCCAAAGAATTCCATACATTGGATTTCTAAAACCTTTTTGATGTCCATGAACAATTCTGATCACACATGGGGTTCTTCCTAAGTTTGGTGCCAAATCTGATGCAGGATATTTTGTGGGCTATTCCTCTCAATCCAAGGCCTACAGAGTATTCAACTCAAGAACAAGAATTATGGAAGAATCAGCCAATGTGGAATGCAGAGAACACATTGTCTGTGAACAGGGAAAAGGCCCAAACTGGCTTTTTGACATAGACTCCTTCACCCAAATATTTGAGCCTCTCATCTTCTCAAATATGGAGTCTTCCTCTTCTCAAGCACCTGCTTCCACTTTCTCCTCTGACTACAGACTGGATTTTCAAAAATCTTCTATCAGTCTAAGAAGACCATCCATTGATCCTCCATCTGTTATGGAAGCCATTGAAGCAAGTGTAGCCAGAACCACACTTTCAAATGTCACCAGCAGCAGCCTGTCTGAAAATGAAAATTTGAATGAAGACTCTTCGGTAAATGTTGTAGATGCTGCAAATACTATTGCTGATAATACTGATGTAGCTGTTGATCTTGAAGACTCTTCAACCATGAATGAAGAAATCCCTGATCAAAATCAAAGTAATCTTGAGCAAGGGATACAGCTGGAGGTGGTACCAGCATAAAGGATCAAGAAGGAACATCCTCTGGAAAATATTATTGGCCAAGTTCACCAAGGAGTTCTAACAAGAAGCAAATCTCATGAGGCCAATATATGTTTGTTTTCATGTTTTCTATCTCAAGTAGAACCCAAGAAGATAGATGAAGCTCTGCAACACAGTAGTTGGATTGAGGCAATGCAGGAAGAGTTGCAGCAATTCAAGAGACAGGATGTCTGGAAGCTTGTTGATCTTCCACCTGGTCAATCTGCCATTAGCACAAGATGGGTATTCAGGAACAAGCAAGATGAGAGAGGCATTGTAGTCAAGAACAAAGCCAGACTTGTAGCTCAAGGCTACACTCAGGAAGAGGGAATTGACTATGTTGAAGTCTTTGCTCCTGTTTCCAGACTAGAGGCCATCAGAATCTTCCTGGCATATGCTGCATCCAAGAATTTCATGGTCTATCAAATGGATGTCAAGAGTGTCTTTCTGTATGGGAAGATTGGTGACGAAGTATATGTCAAACAGCCTCCAGGCTTTGTAGATCCTGCACATCCTAACCAAGTGTTCAAACTAGACAAAGCTCTATATGGATTACATCAAGCCCCAAGAGCCTGATATGAAACTTTGTCGGGATATCTACTAAGCAACAACTTCAGAAGAGGTGCCATTGACCAGATCTTGTTTATCAAAAATGAAGGGGGAGAAATCTTACTGGTTTAAATCTACGTAGATGATATCATCTTTGGATCAAATCCTGATGCACTCAAAGTTTGAAATGAGTTCAATAGGTGAGCTAAATTTCTTTCTGGGTCTTCAAGTCAAACAAGTCCCAAATGGAATCTTCATCAGCTAATCCAAATATGTCAAGAGAATTCTGGAAAGATTCAAGATGACTGACTGCTCTGCTGCAAGAACCCCTATGCAAGTGCACCATCAGCTGAATCCAGACAAAGATGGTCAAGACACTGATCAACATCTGTACTGTGCAATGATAGGGTCTCTCATGTATCTCACTGCCTCAAGGCCAGATATCATGTTTGCAGTATGTCTCTGTGCAAGATTCCAAGCAGCTCCAAAGATTTCACATCTTCAAGCTGTCAAGAGAATTTTCAGATACCTAAAGGGAGCCCCAAGACTTGGGATATGGTACTCTAAAAATGATAAGTTCAGTATGTATGCATACACTGACAGAGATTATAGGGGATGCAACTTGGACAAAAAGTCCACTTCAGGGGGATGTCAGTTTCTGGGAGGGAGACTGATTTCATGGCAGTGCAAGAAGCAAACATGTGTTTCAACTTCAACAGCAGAAGCAGAATACATTGCAGCTTTAAGTTGCTGTGCACAAGTCATCTGGATACAAAATCAAATGTTGGATTATGGGATGACTTTCATGGCAACTCCATTCACATTGACAACACTAGTGCTATATCAATCACAAACAATCCGATGCAGCACTCCAAGACAAAGCACATTGACATCAGGTATCACTTCATAAGAGATCAAGCTGAGAAAAAGAGAATTATTTTAACCAAAGTTCATACCAATGAGCAATATGCTGATTTATTTACAAAACCGTTTGATGAAGCTAGATTTAGATATTTAGTTGAATCTATTGGTATGATAAACTTTGATTAAAATATGTCTCTAAAAATTTGTTTTTGTAAATATGTTTGTCTTTTGTTATAAATAAAAGTTAGAAGTCAGCAGCATCCATTTTTGCTGCTGACAGGTTTAATAATCAGCAGCAAAGATTGCTTTAAGTTATCAGCAGGAACAAGTTTCATGCGGATAGCTTTAAGGCAGTCAGCAGCAACACCCTTGTTGCGGATCAATGCATCCATCAACAGCAATAGAGTTTGCTGCTGACAGACTTAACTATCCGCCGCAACAAAGCTTGCAGCGGATAGGCTTAACCATTCGCAGTAACCAAGTTTGCTGCTGATGGGTAAAAATAAGTCTAAAATCACTTTTACCCGCTCTAAAAATTCCTTTCAGTCCTTACCATGACTACTATAGTGCATTACAGCTGTAACAGTAAAAAGTGAATGAGGTTGTATTGTACAAGTCATTTTGCTTTTCCCTCCTCTGCCGTTATAAGAACAAATCAAATTTGCTCACCACCCCTTCACATTCAATTTTGCCCTAACTCCCATCACTTTCTCTCACGCCCCCACAACATTCAAAGCCTTCCATTCTTAACCACCCTTCAAAACCTTCCTCTTTCCCTCCAAACCAAACAATGGCAGAGGTAGACATAAACCATCCAGATGATAAGTTTTCCCCATACCACAATCTCACAGCATACTTAATAAAAGGGAAGAAGTCCGACGGTTTGATGACATGATCGACGTTCTCTGTCGATAAAAAATATACCATGCACTCGCTGTCAACCCACCCATTTACATTCCTCACATGGAGGATTTTTGGAAATCTGCCATCTATTCTACCAAACAGGGGATACCCCAAATTAAAGCCAAGGTAGATGGCAAGGACATCACCATCTCTGAAGCCACCCTCTGCAAACACCTCAAGCTTCAAGATGAGGGGGCCGCCATTTCGTACTCAAAAGAAGTCTACATGAGGACCTTTGTATCCATAGGGTACACTGGAAATCAGAATGAGTACACAATAGAGAAGGCACTGATGGGACCCCCATGGAAGTATCTATGCCACACTCTTCTACAATGCATATCTCAGAAGAGAAGTGGATGGCATCAAGTGAGCTCTGCACTTGCCTCTGCTGTTCACGTTATGATTACTAGCCAAGGATTCAACTTTGCACATCTCATCTTTGAAGGTTTGAGATACAACCTTCAAGAGGGTGCAAAGAAGCAATTTTTCATGTACCCAAGATTCTTGCAGGAGGTGTTTAACAATGAAATAAAAGAACTTTCAAAACCTGTAAAAATCTATCTTATGCTGGTCATAAAAGCAACATTTTTCAAAGCATGAGAACTGTTTCAAAAAAGTTCTCAGGGGTCAATGTTCCATTGTTATCTACAATGGTGAACATACAAAGTACCCAGGGTGACAGTTCAGCAATCCCTGCTGATACTGATCCCACACCCTCCACTTCAAATCCTGAACAACAAACTGCTTCCATTGATCGAACCCTTGTGCAAACTACTAAGGATGCACAGGCATAGAAATCACTTACATCTGGTTTTGATATTATCATTCAACTGGAACAAAGGGCCCCAGTTGCAACAACATATACTAGAAAAAGGAGCAAGAAGACTCCTTCTCTTCTTGTCTCAAAGGCCCAATCCCAACCTCAAAGCCCTCATTCAGAATCCCAACATTCTGATGAGAATATCAAAAGGGATAGCCAAAACATTAGAGAGACCTCCTTGGAAGTTTCTCTATTAGGATCAGGATCACTTCCCGGATCCATAGAACAACCTGCTGAGCCATACCTTCATTTCTCTTCTCTGAACTTAAGTGCAGAGGCTCCTTGTCAAGATGATATACCTTCTCCAACAACCACTATCTCGGAGGTATTGATTGACTTGGATGCTGGTGCACCAAACCCAAGTTCATCACCCAAGAAGGTTCACTCTGGTGGTACTGATAGAGTGAATGTGGAAAGTGCTGTCACTACTCCTGGTATATCAACTGCCCAAGAGGACAGTGACAACATCACTAAGACCCTAACCACGACAACTCACAGTGAGGATGTTTCCTTTGAAACACTCTTCACTGAGAGGAATCCCAGGTGCCAAGAAAACCAGGGTGATGGGGATGCAGAGGCTAGGCCTAAGGCCCCATCTAGCTCCAAGGATTCCACAACTGTGGATGGGGACAGACTGAAACTTCATAATATGGAATTGACGGCCAGGGTAGCTATGCTAGAGGCTGAAGTGTCCAAACTAAGGCACCAAGTCTCTATGCATGAAGCCCATCAATGCCCAACTGTGCCTACTCCTTCCCTTGTATCAGTAGGAACTCAAATAGATGCATCCCTTTACACTGATGCAACCAAAAAGGGGGAGATAGTTGCAGTAGAAGATGATGCTGACAGCCTAGAAGAATGGATACAAGAGCAGGCCACATTTCAAAGTTCATTATTCAAGCCTGCCTTTGTTCAAGTTCATGACTTGCCAGACTTAGTAGATGAAGAGGAAGAAATCACTGAGGACTGGAAGTTGGTTGTCAGAGCTGTTGATGAGGTGTTAAAGAATGAAAGTCAAAATGAAGACACACCTTCATCATTCAACATACTTTCTACTGCTGCAGCCATATGAAAACAGACCATTGCCCCTCAATTCACACTGTCTTCAAATAAGCTAGAATTTGACTCCATACTAGCTTGGGGGTATGATGATTCAACTGAGAGATTCTGGATTGGGAAAGAGTTCAGCGGAGTAGAAGAGCTGAACTGGAATGCACTAAATCCACACCAAGTGCTTGAACTGTACCTATCCAACTACATCAACTCCTCTACAGATCTCTCAGCAGAACCTGCAATCAGCAGGTTCCAAGACCTAATGGAGGAAAATCTGCCCTGGTTTGAAACACTATTAGAAGAAGCAAACAGGGTGGCCTATCCTAAAGACAATGCAGAATCTTCAACAGCAGCAAAAACAAAGACTGGCTCCTAGAAGACCTGACTTAATTAGGAGCAGCACTTTAACCGAAGAAGAAATTGTCTGCTGGAGAAGATCTTTGTACAACAAAGTGGTCAGAGATGTGGAAGTGCTAGGATGGTCGAGCACTGGGTCTTCTAACTTCACATTCTTCCTGAGTAATGGATCATCTCTCTCAATCAACATCAATGAGATCCTACTCTTAAGTTCAGAGTTCCTACAAAAGGTCTTGGAGCTCAGAACACACATCTGCATCGTTAATTCCTTATAAAGTCAAGCAATGATAAAAACCATCAAAGCTCAGCTTGAAAAGGATGGTCTACATGCAATGGATGCCTCTGACTCCGACTCAGACCTATCCTTCCTTTCCTCACCTACAGTCAGACTGAACATATGATGCGTGTGAAACTATATATATTTTAATAAAGAATTATCACACAGTATTAGTTTTAAAAAGGGTTTTCACCAAAGACTAATCACACACACATCAGGCAGTGTACCCGTCGGATAGCAATATAGTAAAGGTAAGAACCGGATATCAATCCGTGGACACGGTGGAATGCGATAATAAACCGGAACTAAAATCCAATCAAGTAAGGGTAAATATGTTTATGTTGATTTTTGATTAAACTAATATGCAAGAATGTAAGACTAAACTAAGAACACAAATCAAACAATCAAGGAAGGAATATCACTTCGGCCTCGAATCCATTTAGTAAACATCCAACAACAACTATAAATACATGACACGTACACAATATATAAGTTGACTAAATTCTCGTCAAAGACATCTAATCAAATGATTCTTCGGAAAGTTAGAATGAATAACACAAACCAACCACCTCAAATCATACAATGAAGCTCACGTGCTATGAATACGTAAATGTTTAATAAAGATTGGACTAGCTTCCTGTCAAGGTTGGCTAATTCAACAACTAGTTGGAAAGATTACACGAATCAACACATAACCCACCTCAAGTTGATTAAAGTAAACAACAACATGCACTTCTTCAACATACAATGTTCATATCAAGATTACATAAACTAGAAGATTGTGTCAACAAGTCCTAGATGAACATAATACTAAACATGACACATCATAACAAGCACTTTGTCTTTCCAAACATAAGCACAAGGATGCATATTCAAGAGTTTTCAACCATAAACAAGACTTCATCCACCATTCCTAGTCAAAGGCCATAAACTAGCATACATACATACACTAATCAATGAATACATGCATAGACCATGGGTTTGCCAACATACAAAGTCAATACATATACAAGTCTTGCAAACAATATCAATTCCCAAATACACAATATCATTGAGGAATAATCATGCCATTGTTATAACATTAACATAAACTATGCCAAAGATCCATAAATGTTGTCAAACGTTACTAAACTTCATCTAAACCAAAGTGATGTCAACAGTTAGCTCATGGTGAGCATAAGAACAGGAACAAAGCAAGGAAAAGTTACAAGACTCATAAAGAAATGCCAAGAATCAAACAACTTCCCCAAGCTAGATGATGATGTATGGTGATCCTCTTGATGTTGTAGTCCTTCCTAGAAGCTTGAAATGTGGCTAGAAACAAGGAAATTCGGAGCACAAAACAGTGCTAAGGGCTTCAACTCTCCAGGTCTCCAGACCTCTGATGTGAGGAAAACTTCTGATATTTATAAAACAAGGGAGGCACGACCGTGCCTAGTGGGAAGGCACGACCGTGCCAGACAAGGGAACGCGACCGTGCCTAGGGTAAAGCACGGTCGTGGGACAGGTGGTTGACCGATCTGCTTCTTTCATTAGCTTTCTTGCTTCGAGGTGTCAGACTCACGGGTGTACACGCGACCGTGGGGCGTCAGGGCACGGTTGTGCCTTGACTTTTGGCTTGGCGCGGTCGTGCCATGTACGGGGCGCGACCGTACCTAGGGTTAAGCAAGCTTGGCACGACCGTGCCAATTAGGGGCACGACCGTGCCTCTATCACAGAAACCCTAAAACTTCACTTTTATCCTGGAAATCCCATGTTTGTTCACTAAGCTTCACAAAAACCTACAAAACAGGAAATGAAGCAAATAAGTGTCTAAACGTTGGAAGTAACCAAGAATTGATCGTTAAATGAGCGAAGTTTTGTGCCGAAAAGATGTGTAATTTCAAGCACATCAAACAACCCCACACTTGAACATTGCTTGTCCTCAAGCAAGAAATCATAATAAAATAAAACTTCCAATGACATTATGGATCAATTCGGAAAACCATAAGCATTAATAAACTTATAAAGGTTTGACAAGAAATGCAAAATTAACTAAATGAAACCCAATGAACCCACTGAAGTGACAACCGAATGAGCAAATGAATATGTCTAGGAAATCATTAGCATGCAACTTTATGCTTCTCACAATGTTCACAAACACTCGGGAATATATCTGATCATACAAGTAATGGTGTATGTATAAAACACTCAAATTCCAAGACAATTAACATGCATAAATCATAAGCTTGCTAAAAGATCAAATCTCTATCAACTAACATGAAACAAAGCACAAATCAAGAGGGCTTTAAACGGGTTGTAACTTGGCAATGGTTAAGGGAAAGGAAATGGGATTTAAAAGTGGCTAAATGGCTAAAAACCCGGCGGTTATGCTAATTAAAAAAAAAATAAAACACTTCTAATATGAAAAATAAACTAACTAATACTTCCGTGTATAGATAAGAGCTAACAACCGAATTCTTTCCATCTTTGCTCACAAAATTGCTCTAATCGACTATATTTCACCTGATTTTGGTGATATAATAATTTTATTTATTTATTTTTTTTTTAACACTATTTCTTTTCTTTTGAAGGGAACTAAGTAAATATGCATCTTTCCTTAGCTAAAAACTTCTCGAGAATTTGAAGATTACAACAAAATAAAAGCTACAAAATTAACATTAGCCGACCGGATTTCTAACACGGGTAAAAATTAGAATAAATAAATGAAAAGGCTAATGAAGGCTTAATGACGGTGTAATGTGGGTGATAAAAGAAGAACATGGGATAGGCTCAACGTGGTTAACTAGTGGATGTGTTCGGGTAAGGGAAAACAAAGATAAAAGGCTAACAGAGTGGTTTATCCTAATGCCTCAATCATTTTTATGCAATATTTATGTTCATGATTTCGAAGTGTATACTAAAAGCAAGTTCTAACAAGCATGAAACATCCGGCACACTCAAATCCGCAAAAACGAGAGCAAACAATGTCTAAAGCTATCAAGCTCAAAAATAAACTCACGGAAACGGAAGGGAATGGTTGTAAGCAAAAGGTTACATGCAATTCATTCGTTTAGCACACTAAAACTCATGGTTATCACAAAAAATTGGGTTTGACTAAATGGAATTTCTATCTCAATTGCTTTCGAAAAATCAAACCTCTATTATTTACTAAAAATTGTGAATGCTAAACGGTTAACTTTTAATTTAGTGCCAATAAAAAATATGAAGGAATATTTTGCAAAAAATGAATTGATAAAATGCTAAGAGGACAAACAACGCACGAATACATTCCCACCCTACACTTAGAATTGTACATTGCCCTCAATGTACAACAAAAAATAATGTAAAGCAAAGAATGAACACCCAACCCCACACTTAGAAACATACATTGCCCACAATGTATACAAAAACATGCAAAGCAAAATGGAATGCAATGCAATAGAGTGTGAAGGGATAACTGAAACTTCCCTCGTGTCGATCATGGCACACGCAAAAATCCAACCCACAACAATGACGTTCCACGTAGTTCCATGTAGTTCCACAATTCCAAGATCTAATCAAGACTAACATCAAACACAGATCAGTAACATCAAGCCAAAATATAAACACAAATATATACAACAGTACATGGAAACAAAAGTACAAGAAAACAAAAGTACAAGGAAACAAAAGTACAACATAAACGCCGTAGCGCGATACAAGAGTTTGTAAAATACAACAAAAGTACAACTCAAAAAAATGATACCAAAAGGCAGTAGGAGGTACTACTCCCACTGCATACCCTCAAGGTCGATGTCGGCGGCCCCGCCTCCTACGCCTCCTGCCGCTGGTGGTGATGATGGTGGTGACTGATGATGCGGTGGTGATGGTGGTGGTTGAAGCTGTGGTGATGGTGGTGGCTGAAGCTGTGGTGATGGTGGTGGCTGATGCGATGGTGATGGTGGTGGCTGATCAGGCTGCTGCTCTGGCTGCATGAAGAATGGAAGGGGAACCACGTATGGTGCCCCGCCAACAGCAGCAGCGGCGCACTGGACCTCATACTACCAGGCCCAGTAACGCATAAACATGTCATGTGGAATGACAACCGGAGGCGGTGGTGGCGGCGGAGGCGGAGGAGGCGGCTGATCGGGCTGATGAAGCTCATGAACCTGCTACTGCTCCTGCTCCTGCTGAGCGGCGGCCTCGGCCTCGGCCTGTACACGATCTGGATCGGGGCCCGGACGGTCTGGATCCCACGTCCGTCCCCATCGATCGACCAATCTCATCCCCTCTGCGCCGCGACGAGCGACGTGCATGTTGCGCAATGTCTGCACAGACATCACGACAGTCTCAGCCACAGGGGTCAGATCCCCTATCAAGTCATCTGTAAGCAGCTGGAAGTGTCGTGCCAGCTTGGTCACGAAGTGACCTCCACAAATCGCGCTGGTGACGTCGCGCCCTGAGCTGTTTACCAAGTACCCCGCTATAGAATGCGCAAGATTGCAAGTGCGCGGGCGTACAAGGCAAAACAAGTAAAATAACTCCCGGAGGTTCACCACCGTCTCCCCCTGACCTCTCCTAGAGATCGAATAAATGATGCAGCGGTGAAGAACACGATGTAATGGATCCCGAAGGCTCGAAGCCTTGGTCAAACTCGGATCGTATATCCCGAACCCAAAATCATGCCAAAACTGATCCTTCTCCTCCTTGGTCGGGAATTCGGTGATCCCCTCAGTGAACAACTCAGTCTGAAACTCCTGGCGAGTGTACAGCCCCAGCAGTCTCCCAAATCTGGCGACGGACATCACGCGCCACTCCCCACCGAGCCTAAATCTAACGGTCTCGGGCTGCTCCAAATCCGCGCAAGGATAATCGAACTCGTACGTAGAGAAAAACTCCATCACGAGCTCTACGTACTGAATGGCGTGAAGCCTAAACAACCGGCGCCAAGGGGCGGAGACAATGTCGTTCCACCGGTCCCGCTGACCGATGGCATCGATGGCGGCTGGCTCTAAACGACGAGCAGCCAGAATCCGGCCTCTGCGGGGCCACAAAACATCCAAACGAGCCTCGTACTCGTGCTCGTTCATGTCAAACTCAAGGTACGGGTGGTCCCTGTTGCCTGCCATCTGCACGACAACAAAAATGAAATCAGAACAGTTATGAAGACGCTAGACTGAATTTATGAAGTTTCTGACCAAAATTATGAAGGGGCACGGTCGCGCCTGGGAAGGGGCACGACCGCGCCTAGGCCATAATCCAAGCCCACGGTCGCGCCTTGGGCGACCATGGGCAGTCCAACCCGGGAGACACGGTCGCGCCAGAGAAGGGGCACGACCGCGCCTAGGCAAAAAAAAACAAAGCCCACGGTCGCGCTGTGGGTGACCACGGGCAGTCCAAACCCGGAAGCACGGTCGCGCCAGGTTAGGACACGACCGCGTCTAGGTCAAAAACGGAGGCCACGACCGCGCTAATGTAACACACGGGCGCGCCTAGGACATACCTAAGTCGACGCGACCGCGCTAGTGGGAGACACGGTCGCGCTCGAACAAAACAGCCTTCGATCTGTAACTAGAAAAGCCAGGCACGACCGCGCCTAGTCAGGAGCGCGGTCGTGCTCCTCCCAATTTTGGGGTTTCAGATTCAAATTAACTCAGCTTTAGCACTATTACACAGGGGGCTTTTAGCACGCATAATTCCAGGACGTAAACTACCTATTTCTACATACTTACATCTAACAAGAAGTTCAAAAACAGAAAACGACCAAAACCCTGGAATTTCAGATGTTAAAGATATAAAGCAAAAAAATAAATCATGTGGCTGTCAAATTCGTACAAGCTGCGGTTTACCATGTGCATGTGAAATCTCTCAATATGTCGATGCAGGTGTATCGATTCCATTACACTTGATAAATGTCGTTTGGAAGAAACTTGATTTAAAACCGGCACTGTTGAACCAGCATGAATCAAATGAACCCGATGATCCAGATACTGACTTTCGTGAACAACTACATGTGTTTAAATAGGCTTACAAGAAAGAAAAAAGAGCAGTAGTTTGTCTACAAAAGATAAAAGCTATATGGGATCCTAGCAGCACGATTTATGATGAGCCCGCGACGCAAACAAAAGCTCGTGGAAGGCCAAGTACAAAATCCAAACAACAAAAAAGCGGACCTTGCAACAGCTAAACCTCCCCTTCAGCGAAGCTACTCCCATAAGCCTTCGCGGCACGGTTCATATGTGACATCCCAAGAACGTGATTACGGCCAAGAGCCTCCAAGACACAATTCATTCGTGCACTCACAAGAGCATCAAACACAAACCTCCTTCAGGGACTATGACGCTTATCCCTGTTACAAAAGTAACTACATGAACTACCAAATGCCTGGTGAACCGAGTCCATTCATGAACCAGGATACATCGGGTATCCAGAGCCTGCTACACAAGGTACACACGGGAACTACGATGATTATCCTGGTTAAAATAGTGCATACGTGAACTACCAGGTGCCTAGTGAACCGAGTCCGTTAATGAATCAAGATGTCGTCGGGCAAAGTTATTTCTCCAACACTTCAACCGCACCGTCATATGATTTATTCGGGTTGAACAAGAATACTGTCAAACAAACTTATTTCACAAACGCTTCAGGTGCAACAGGATATGATTTCTTTGGGTTGAACGAATATAGTGGCGAACAAACTTATTTAACCAACCTTTCAGGCGTCGGCCCTTCAAGTCCTCCTGTCTACGATTTACTGGGGTTGACCCACAGTGTGACTAATAAAAAATCACAGGACTATCACAAGTATATTGATAAAATTTCAACAGTCTTTCAACCGTATGTGTAAGATATAAAAGATGTGTTAGGTGATGGAAATTGTGGGTTTTGGGCGACAGCTTCTGCTCTCATGTACGGTGAAGATGAATGGCTATTAATCCGGAGGCTACTAATTGATAAGATGGTGCAGTTTGAAACACATTAAAGAAAGGCTTTCCAGGAAGGATACAATGAGGTGTTTTCATCCTTAGAGTGGTCGGTGCCTAGTTTTGCGCCACAAAAATACTGGATGATTAAGCTAGAGACGGGGTTTTTGATTGCGAACAAGTTTAACGTAATTTTTTATTTCATATCTAAAGAAGGTAATAACAGTTCGACATTGTGTCCACTTTGGAGAGGCCCTGACCAGTTACCAGATAAAAAGATAATCACAGTAAAATTCATTATGTAATGGTAGAAATGCAAGGAGAGTTTCCAATGAGTTTCACACACAACTTATGGATACTAAGGAGTGAAAGAGACGCAGCTGAGTGAGAAAACGTATTTAAATCACCTCAAAAGCTTTATAAAGATTTGGTAGCAAAACTTCCTGAATATGTAGTTGTAAATAATTTATTTATTTACTTATTTGTTAGTGAAATTTTTATTGTTATTAATTTTCTTTTGATATTTAATTACACATTTTAAAAAAAAATAGTTATTTTAAATTAAAAAAAGAATAATAATTAACTTAAATTTTTTAAAATTTATATTAAGTTTATATACAAATTGATGTATCAAATTTATGTTCCAATAATAGAAATTTCAATTTTAGTTCAAAATACAAATTTTAATTAATAAACTATAATAATTTAATATGAATAAGAAATCTTTTCTTCATCATATCATTTGACTAAAAATTCTGACCATCATCATCATCATTTATTATAAAGACACTAGTTAAACAATTTTTAACTATGATTATAGTTATGATTGATTATCATTGGTGAAAATAAATTTTCTTTTGAACAGCGTGGGCTCAACTGCCACGTCCCAACAGGGGAGGCTCGTACATCAGTATATCCAAACAACCCCCAACGAATTCAAAATATGCAGAAGGTGTTCCTAGTTTTTATGAAGTGCTCCTTACAAGATTCGAACCCATGACCTACACAGAGGGGAAACTCTTTAGGAAAACCGCCCTGACCACCAAGGCAGAACCTTAATTGCTAGTCACATCAAATGGTGTTAAATGCTTATTAGTAGGGTGTATGAATTATGGTTCACTTATCAAAAAAATGGAATCAAAACATAAACAGTTCAGTTAAGCCAAAAAGCTTGGTTTGGTGCGCTGAACCTTAAACCGTTGCTCATACTTCGGTGTGATAAAAGACATACCAACCAACCCGGTCTAGATGATTCATCGGTTCGATTAGTTCCAGCCAACCTGTGAACACCCCTGGTGAAAACAAATAAACGACTCAAAAACCGAATGTATACTAGTAGGCTTTGCAGACTACAAGAATGGTTCTAGTCATTTCATCTTTACTCAATCTAAGAAGGAAAAAAATTCAACACACATCAATAATAAAAGAGAGAAAAATGAACCCTAAAACTGCCACAAATGGCTATCAACAAAATTAAACAACAAACTTATGGACACAAGGAACGAGACTGCAAACAAAGAGTTAAAGTATTCACAATGCTCGGGGATGATGAGCGAAAAAGGTTGCAAAACAGAGGGATGAAGCCAGGTCCAAAGAGGAGTCATTGAAGATTTACCCTCCAAAAAGGTAGGAAGGCTGACATGGGTCAAGAAAACGCAACCGCTGGTCTTGCTTTATAAATGGTGTTAGATATCTTCGCAGGCGGCCAATACCGATATACAGACCTACCCACAATGTTTTCTACAGGAAGAGGTCCCCTGCACAATCACAATCCCTCCACAAATAAGAATACACATACAAATATCATATATATAGGGTTAATTGTACCACCATGTATCCAGCTTTATTGATAACACTATGAGAGCCCATCGAAGGATAACTGATGGGCCCACCAATACCCTGCTAACCAATGGTATCAGATGAAACGCAGCTTGCGCTTGGCAAGTGGCATGCAAGAGAGTTAAAGGCAGAAACTAGTGAAAGTTGGATTCAAACCTGATCCCTCTTCCTTTTATTATTATACTTTGCAATAGGTGTCATGTTGGATACATCAAAAAATAATGATTATAGTTCGCTACACACAATTACAATTGGTGTCATTTTGGATACATTTTTGTGCAGTTAACTCAATATTATATTGAATTGTATTTACGGAAAACAAAAATATTGAAATAACGAGTATTACCAGTTGTGGGAGTCAAAACTGTTGTTACGGTTGTCGCCAAGCACAAACACATAGCCTTCTGGCACAATCTGAATAACAGCAAAGACGTTTACCGAATAAAGACTGAATCTTGATACTAATGAGCATAATCAAGAACTCATAAACTTAAAAAAGAGTAAAAAACAAGTACCATGGGTTTCATTTCATATGCTATCGGCTCTAAAATGTATTCTTCATCTTGGGCAACACTATTCACCACCAGTTTACCTCCTCTAACCTGATATTACAAAACAAAATTAACATTTCAGGCATCAAGAAAAGTGCTATAAATCTCTTTAAAGAAGAGGGTATTGTTATATCTTACCTCAACACAATCTCCTGCCTTTGCTACAATTCTTTTTATAAATACAGCCCCAGAACTGTAACCAATTTCCTGCACAATTCTTTTATATATAAGACTTCTGATATCAGGATTTTACTGGGAGCAGACTCTATCCACTGGGAAAGAGAAATGGTTTGCCTTCATCCCACCCTCCCCAGACCCTGTCTGCTATGAGTAGATTTTACTGGATATGTTTGTTTGTTTGCGGGATTGGGGTTAGCCTATATGGATTTGGGTCAGTTCCAGGTCAAGCCCCGCGAACAAGTTTAGGGTCAGTATGATAGGTAAATCTGGCAGGTTGACCCGTTTGATTTATAGATATTTTTAAGGGGTATATCATGTCAAAACTTAGAAGTTAAAAGAGAAATGTGTGTAATGTTCTTATAGTTTTAGGGCAATGCATTTATGTGTTTTGGGTGTAAATATGAAACTTTAGAGTAATAACATGAAAAAAAAAACATAAAAAAGATTTTAGTATTAAACGGGTTGTGTCCGTGTCAACCCGCGAATCAAGAGTCATGTTCTGGTTCGTGCATAGTTGTCAAAGGCGCTAGGCGCATAGGCCTCGCCTGGGGCCTAGGCGCAAGGCGCAAAAAAAGCGAGGGCCTGAGGAAAAAAAAATGCGCTTAAATGAAAGGAATCTATACTTAAAAATAATACTATTCTTGGTTTAAAAAAGCGCGAGGCGAGGCGTTTCGGTCCCAAAATCTGAGGCGCCACGCCTCAGGCGCGAGGCGAGTGCTTCACGTATGCGAGGCGCTAAAACTAAAAAAATAATAAAAAATGTAATATGCATGACACACTTCACTTCTTAATCATAAAAACACAAAACATACTTTAATACTTAGAAGTTAAAAGCTTAGAACATAATTAAACATTCATAAATTGGTCACAGCCTCACAGGATAAGCCCAAATATGGTTACAGACCTGATTTAGGGTTATTTAAATTGGTCACAGCCTCACAAGTTAAGCTCAACTACAGATTTAGGCCCAAATTGGTTTAAATGATGGGCCAAGCCCAACTGATTAAAGCTAAAAAACGTGAAAATACATGAAGCGGCGCCTCGCGCTTCAAGCCTGAGGCGGCGCCTCGGAGCGCTTTATGTATCTCGGGCGCCTCACCCATTTGAGGCGTTTTGCCCAGCGCCTCGCGCTTTTTTAAACCAAAATACTATTCTTCAAATAAAATAAAGAAAAGCTATTATATAACATTTAAGAGTAAATTACCGTTTGCGTCCCTGTGGTTTACACGATTTAACACAATGCGTCCCTAACACGAATTTTTAACGCTTTGAGTACCTGCGGTATACAATCTGTAACACTCTGAGCCCCTAGGCCTAACTTCGTTAAATTCTTTTTGTTATGTTTAGTTTCGACATGCTGCGGATAGTTAAGTTTTGCTGCTGATCTAGTTTCAACAGGGGTATCTACAGATAGCCTTTAACTAAATCAGCAGCAAAACTTAGTAGTTTCGGGTGAATATCAGTAACCATCTTACCCCTATCGAAACTAAACTTAACGGAAAGAATTTAACGAAGTTAGGCCCACGGGCTCAGAGTGTTACAGATTGTATACCACAGGTACTCAAAGCGTTAAAAATTCGTGTTAGGGACGCATTGTGTTAAATCGTGTAAACCACAGGGACGCAAACGGTAATTTACTCAACATTTAATATCATCTAATTAGTACTAAAAGTTCTAAAATAGTTAAGATTCAAATGTAATTCCTAAAATTGAATAACAAAATGTTCAAAGTAAAGTACCAAATCTTCTTTAGCTTCACAAAGAGCTCGCCTTAAAATCGAAGCGCATTTATCGTGCCTCGCCTTAAAATTGCACCTAGGCGCTCGCTTTTGATAACTATGGGTTCGTGTAAAATTTTCAGGAATGTATCTGGTTCAACCTGCCAACCCGTAAAGACACCCCGTTTCAAGGGCAAAGAGTCACGTGTCAACAGTCAACAACATACACAACTAAAATCTTACCTGAAGAATAGGAGGGACCTTGAATATCACAATATCTGAAACTTCTGGCTTTCTAAAGATGTATGAGACCTAGATCAATTAGAAGCAAAAACTCAAAATCATATCCATAGTAAAAACAAATCAAACCTTTAATTCAGATTTCATCTAGGGGTGTAAATGATCCGAGCTGCTCGTGAGCTACTCAAGATCGGCGTGCTAAAAACTCGAATCGAAGCGAGCTTAAACGAGCTCGAGCCCAAGCTTCACATATCGAGTTCGAGCAGGCTCATGAGCCTAAACGAGCCTTTATTTAATGTATTATATATATTTAAATAAAATTGATTACTATGTATAAAATTATTATAAAAATATATAAATAAAATCATTAAATCTATATCTATACTATCTAATAAATAAAGGTTTTTTCATGTCACGTGTCGCCTCCATATTCATTCTCATCATTTTTTTCCCGCCTCTCTCTCTCTCTTAATACACCTCTATCTTTTAATAATAATAATAATAATATATTTTAAAAAAAAATACTAATTATATTAATACAACATATTTATTTTAAATTATCCCTTATTATAAGAAACTTTGAAATCTAATTATGCAACTTTTATTTTCAATCAAATAGTAAATGAAAATCAAATTACATTAAATAGTAATTAACGTATTTTCAAAACCCAATTATATATTAATTTTTACATATTTTGAGTTTTGTTTCTATCCTTAGTATATGTAATACATTTTTACACCTGTAAAATATATACATAAAGATCTAAGAATTTTATGTATTAATATTTTTCACCATGTGTGTATTACACGGGTTCTAAGCTAGTACTTAATAAATAATAAACTGAGCCGAGCTATAACTCTCTTAAGTTAAACGAGCCTCAAGCCTAGACGAGCTCGGGCAGGACACCACACTGCTGATTTCATCTACCACCCTATCAATAGATCATTACTATGGTTTTAAGCATCATTCACAGTTTCACAATGGTAAATTGGCAATCCCAGCCCTAAATCATCTACAATTAACGAATTCGGATTATACCTTTTCGGCCAGAATGCGATCACCAACATCAAGGGTCGGGATCATGGAAGCTGTGGGGATCGACTTTGGTTCTGCTAACTGCGAACTGAACAATATCCGCACACTAAGAGCAGTAAATACAGCCTTAGCATCATCAGAACAAACACTCAACAGTTTCGAAAGCCAATTGTTCGATTCTCCACTAGCATCACACCTTTTCACACACTCGCCGGAAGTCTGATTGTTCTTCACCGTCATAGTACCGCCTTTATCCACCTCCGTACTGTTAATCTCGCTACACGGTAGCCACTTCGATCCTTGTAGAAACGGAATAATCGAAGACGCCTTCAACGGAGAGATTCCAAACACCGTTGAACCGCTACCGGCAACCGTTGACCTCACCAACGAGATCAGTCCAACGAAAAGCGGAGAAGGTTTGGAGTAACTCTCAACGCCGAGGAAATCACTGGCTAGTGTTGCGTACGCGGAAACCGAGGGTTTTGTAGCGGCCGTTCTCGCCGGACTGTGACCGGAGGTGTTGAGATCTCGGTCGAGCTTCTGGAATACACGAGGACGAGCGAAAACCTCGTGGATAATCCGGCGTGTATTGGATTTTCCGGTGGTGGAAGCTAGGGTTTGGGCGACGTAGCCGGAGTAATAAACGGTGAATCGGATCGCCATAAACGCAATTTTGATCAGGAAGATGAAGATCTGGAGAATTTATTCTACGCCGATGAAGTTATGTGATAACAAGAGGAAGCTTATAAAGTAATCGGTCCCATTGGAATGGAAGAATTCGGTAAATTGGAGAGGGTGGAGTTGAATTGGTGGTTTGGATCAGAACTGGAAGCTGAAATTGGGCAACGGTAATGAAATTAGAAACCTAAACCGGATAGCAACCTGAGTTTTTTCTCCGGGAAGCGACGGAGATGACTCAAGGATGCGGTGGCGAAAAAGAGGGGAAGAAGCTACGAAAGCCGGAAGCAGATAATGCCTTGGGTGAGAAGTAGCTTTTTGTTAGATGGGGCTGCTCGATTTGTGTGACATGATTACCCCTCTTTTTCCTCGTAATTGCCATAAAACCAATTTATTTTAACCGTAATTTGGATCAGTAACAGGTAACTCACCCATTGGATCATTTTCATTTTCATGAGGAAGAAACCTACTATAGGTGATAAAACCCTTTGCCCTAACCTGAACCCTTTTTTTTTATCACAAGTGTGACTTGAACCGTATCCAAAAAATTAATATAATTATTATTTTTTGGGTTTGTGTTATATGGTGTGAGAGCTTCATAAACGAAACAAACCGTATCCAAAACGAAGGTAAGATGAATGGGATACCGATGCTCGAAGTTGAGTGATTAGAATGGAAAATTGTGGAACTTTGATGATTCTAATAGAAATTGTTGCATCTTTTTATTAATACTAACAAATATTTTGTCATAAACAATATGAGTGTTATGTTTTTTGACTCATAATTCCTTGTCATGAATTATATGGTGGTTTTGGTTTTGTCTCATCAATTCATATTAAACTCTTTTATTATGTTTAATACAAATTAAAATATAGAGTTATGTCATATTAAACTAGTTTAATTGTGGTTAATATAATATTAAATATTTAGTTTTTAGTATGAGCTTAAAAGGAACCATTTTGTTGATTTTTGAAAAAGGATAAAAAACATGAAATATTAAGAATTAAAAACTAGATAACTGGTTCCATAGAACTTAATTAGAGGGAATCGCTCTCTAAATTGTTCTTGATTCACCATCACCAACTTCATCTTTTTCTAGCATTTCTAAACACATAGTTTACCCGGTAAAACATCGGGCGCGTGGACATCTTCGGCACTACACATACTGTTCCGGTTGTTGTACCCTGGGAGACAGACGCGTTCGTCTTAGAGGAGGCGCGTAATCTGTTTTAAGGGACCCGTGTTGAACACGAATCCTCAACCAAAATCGAAAACGTTTAGTTAGTTCTTTGTTGTAACTAAGGACAAAGTTGAAGACTCAAGGTGTTGAAGACTCGAGTCAAGTATAGTTCAAGAAGGAGATCGTTAGAGTATCCATTAAAGCCACCGGTTCGAATCATTTATTTATATAATTTTGTATTTTATATTTATTTTCGTTCGAGTTTGCAAACGGTATTGTACTAAGTTGCTTTCCCACGTATGACGAGAGTATCGTCATTATATTTTATTATTATTTTAATAAAAATAACCCAATATTCCTAAAGTTTTAATATATATATTTTTTGTATTGGTTTCAGTTAGAGGTGGCAAAACGGCGAAGGTCAAGTTTACGGGTTAGTTTTTGGTATGACTGAAATGATCTAGCTTTTGTTGGGTTGACTTTAAATACTCTTTGCATATTGCTCACTATAAAAGCATGTTGAATGCATTTATTTTTTTTTTCTGAAGCCCATGGGCTGTTGGAATTGAGGATTCTTCCATATTTTGAGTTTTGACCCCCACACGGAAATTAGTAAAATGGGAAGCTCAGGGATAGAGGTGCACAAAAAAACCGGTTTTTTTTTACCCGGTCTAAACCGGAAAACCGGTTTGGGATAAACCGGTTAAGAGTAAACCGGTTCGGGTTAGGCTAAAACCGCCGGTTTGAAACCGGTTTGAAGCATTCTGGAGGTGATCGGGTTTGGGACCGGTTTGTCTGAACCGGTTCGATAAACCGGTTTTTGGGTTTCAAAAATTAGCCGTTTTCTAACGGCTATATAGCCGTTGGGGTCGATTTTAGCCGTTTTTTTGGCCCCATTTGCACTCTTAAAACACTATAAATAGGTGGGGGTGTTTAGGGTTGATCACACCTCTCTTTACACTCTCTAATCTCTAAAACCGCTAAAAAACGCTCTCTAAACTCTCAAAAAAAGCATGGCAAGTTTTGGTGTTGGTGGTTCCTCAAACGAAGTTACCGTTGTGGAAATTCGAGCAACAACGAGAAATCTGGCAATTTGGTGCAATTACGATGTATGTTTGTTGTCAAACGGGAAGGAACGTGCTCGGTGCAAGATGTGTGGTGCGTTTTTGGGGAAATATTCAAACACTAGTTTGAAAACGCATATGGAAAAGTCTTGCCCGTCCTTGAAGGGAATTCCAAGTGAAGGTCAAGCCTCGATGACAAGCGAAGGAGGAATTTGGAACTTTGATCCAAATATTGTTCGAGATCGAATGGCGAGGTTAGTGATTCAAGAAGGATTGCCGTTCAACCACTTTGACAATCTGCGCTTGACAAGGATGATTCAAGAGACACTCCAACCACGTTATCATCAAGTAAGTCGCACAACCCTTAGACGAGATTGTATAAAAATGTGGAAAAAAGCAAAAAAAGAATTAATTATGGGTTTTGAAAATTTGGAAACCGGAGTAAACTTAACCACCGATGTTTGGTCGGCTCCACATGGTATACCCGATTCGTACCTTTGCGTTACCGCGCATTGGGTTGATCCCCATATGTGGCAAATGATGAAGCGTACAATCACGTTTGACTTGTTTGAATATCCACACACCGGCGAAAATTTATTTTATATATTGGATGGTGTTATAACCGAATTTAAATTACAAAATAAACTTTTTTCAATGTCTTTTAAAAATGCATCTAATAATACAAATGCGGTTCAAAAACTAAAAATTAAATATAAACCGGTTTGGAACGGCGTTTTTTTCCATAGTCGATGTGTCGCACACATCATTAACTTGGCGGTGCAAGCCGGGCTTGCAATTGAAGTGGTTTCAAACTTAACATATACTTTTCGACTAATGCTTAAAGATATTTTTAGTAACAAAAAAAGATACTATGATTATATTAGATTTTGTCGTGAAACGAATAATCTTTGCCATGGTCCGAATTGGGACGTCGAGACAAGATGAAACTCGACTTATACTATGTTTTATAGCGCCGCCGCGTTAAACCCTACCATAAATGTTTACGGGGTTGAAACTTTGATTGATAGAATTACTTACGCTTTGAATTTGGATAGTGAAGACATCCATTTTACACAAGTCATAAAAACATATTTTAACAAATGTTTACAAGATTTATTTGATGTTTATTTACATAAATATGGTACAACTCCGACTTCACATGATACAATGGGTATATCATTAAGTGGTAGCTCGAGAGATGTTAATTTGAATTTATATAACGAAATGTTAAATGAATTTAGTAAACGGGCTCGAGGTACCACCCCGAGTAGCGAACTCGGAAGGTATATTAGCACAAACTTTTTAGCGTTTATGCCTCCTACCGTTTTTGAGGAGTTTGATATTTTGGCGTGGTGGAAAAAAAACGAAGCTTCTTTTCCGATTCTTTCCGCCATGGCCCGTGATGTACTAACCGTCCAAGCTTCCACGGTAGCTTCGGAATCTGCGTTTTATTTTAGTGGCAGGGTCTTATCGATACGAAGGACTAGACTCACCCCCCCTAGCGATGGAAATGTGTATTTGCTTGAAGGACCATTTGGATGCGATGGATAGGATACAAGACCGAACTTCTCTCGAAGAGGAAATTCAAGCCGAAGAAATCATACACAACAACGAGGTTGATCTTGGAATATCCGAACCAGTTACCGATGAAGAACTAGCCGAAGATGCAAGGCTACGAAGCTCCAGTTCCGAAGACAACACACAAGAATAATCAATCAATATTCCAAAAAATAAAAATATATATTGTCATTTGTAATGTTTTAGAATTTTATAATTTTATCTTGTCATGTTTTTTAATTTCCGAACTTTCCAAATATTAATAAACGCCGAACTTTATGTTTTATATTTGTTATATTTTTTTTTTGATTTTATATTAAAAATATAAAATTTATTTGAAATTTTTTTTTAATAAAAACCGGTTTAAACCGGTTTATAGGGCAAACCGGTTTGTAACCAACCCTAACCGGTTTGACCAGTTAGACATTTTCCACCTCCGAAACCGGTTTAGGGCCAAACCGGTTTTGACTTTTCGTTGACCAAACCGGTTCGGTTCGGGTTGAACCGGTTTGGGTTAAAAAACCGATTTATGCACCACTACTCAGGGATACAAGTCACTTTTAGTCAAAGACGTTGCGCGCCCACAAGATGACAATATCTTGTCAGATTCAGGCTCGGTAAATTTAGTTTATGCAGACTGCACTCAGTCGTCCAAAATTTGTTCATGAGAGCCATGCATAATATTTAGGTAACTACTTTTCCTCTTTTATCACGGGGAATATATGAATCAGTCTTCTTTTGGGGTTTTATTTCATAAATTTATGTTATTGATGGTTATTGCATCTTGCCTTTTGTTTTCATATTTATCTTGCTACCATGTTTCTCTATTTGTGTATGTTCTCTTGCAGTTGTGTGGTTGATTCAGGAGATTGGGATCATGGTGGTATGTTTGATGCACTAGCTAGACTATCATCTCAAATTCCAAATGCGTATCAGCGCGCTTCCGAATTTGGGGACCTTCATCTTGGTGATCTCCATCTTATTGAAATTAATGGTCAGCTTCTTAGCATTTAAGATTTTGAACAATGTGATTCTTTTAGTGTGTTTGTTGCGCACAACCCTGTAACTACCAGAGTATCAGGCTGTCATCTAACACTTTGGACAATCTTATTGGCTCTATATAGTATATAATTGGCTAATTGGCTAATTGGCCACAATAATATAGTTCATCACTGAGGTTTTATGTTGTATATATAGGAACCATTCATATAAAATAATAAAAACAATTTTAAGAATTCTATTTACAATACAGAAAAGAAATAAAGTAGTAAACTATAGTGCAAATTACAACTAAAATAATGGAAAATTACAAGAATTAAGAAAAAACAGAGACTAAAATGGCTGAGGATTCGTATTCAATATGGGTCCTTTAAAACAAATTTCGAGTCTCCCAAGATAATTCGTTTGTTTCCCAGGGTACAACAGCCGAAGCAGTATGTACTGCTGGGGAGGACCTAGCACCCGAAATAATACCTTGTAAGGCCTCACTTATTAGATTTACTCATAAACATAGTGATGAAAACTGAATAAACTATAACTTTTAAAACATAGTGGAAGCTTACATCATTCTATTACATACAACGGAAGTCTTACTCATTCGAAACATTGCATAATCTTAAATTTAAACATAAAAGGGGATGTCAGTCTTGTAGCCGGCAGCCTTCACACCTTGTCCTTAACCTTCCATTTTTGCTACATGAAGTGCATACTAAAAGTCAGCTAACGCTGGTGAGTTCAAGTTTTTAAAACATTTAATAAGTGACCTTAATTTCTCATGTTATCCATATAAAAATCATTTACTAAAAACCTATAAGGCCTCTTTCCCGGAACACCTCACTTGTTGGATTTACTCATAAACATAGTTATCATTACTGAACTTTAAATAAAGCATTCAAACATAGCGGAAGCGTACAACCATTCTAATACATAAACAATGGAAGTCCTTAAAAATTAAGGGAAACAATTGTCTAAAAACACATAATCATAAAATAGGATGTCAGTCTTGTGTCGGCCAGCCATCACGCCTTAGCATGTCCCTTCCTTTTGCTACCTGAAGTGCATACTAAAAGTCAGCTAACGCTGGTGAGTTCTAGTTTAAGGAAAGTAGGTATAAACATTGTTTCTTATTGTATTTTCATGAGTATAAATATATTTATGTATATATATATATTTATCATTATAATCCTTTCATTCATATATCATTCATATGTGAGTACATATATATAAATACATACATTCTTGCATTCATTTGAACACAAATTGGTCTTACACATAAGGGTTATCAGCCCGTCGTTGATTACGTAAGTCACAAAGACAAACGTTGCGGTCTACCGTCATAGTCCGCCATACTTACAACCGTCCGGCAACTAGTTTCCGTCCGTCCTTTTATTCTTACAACCGTCCGACACTTTCATTCGTCCGTCATGACTTATAACCTTCCTACCGTCGTAGGCCGTCCTATTCGCTCGTCTGCCCTAAGGCCTCCGTTTCCCACGCAAACTATATATGCAACTATCCGTCATTATCTTACAACCGTCCGGCACGTATTCGGCCATCCGTAATTATCTTACAACCGTCCTACCGTGGTAGACCGTATTTAACCTTTCTAGACTTTTCATCCCGGCTGCATAATAGTCGCATGGTCGTCCATCTACCGAAGTAGCCGTTATCATCGAACGTCCATAACGTTTTAATCATACATGGCATGCAATATATATAATAATATACAGCAAGATTTCATTCTTGTACATTTTGTCATTCTTTCATTTTCATTTTTCATAATCGTACTTGTCATTCTTACATTCGTCATGCATTGTCATATAACACGTATGGCTATATATATGTAACATTTAAAGCACATTTCTGCCCCAAAACATTAGAAAATATTTGCACATAACATATAGGGGGCACATAGAACTCACATGATGAGCGGTTCCCGAAGTATACTAGCTGGTGTAAGAGCGTCACTAGGGTCACACACATTCTGTATAATCAAGTCATACAAGATAATATAATGGACCTAAACAACACTAAACGTTTCTATTCTTAGGGTTAGGCGAACTTGGATAAGTTCACCACTTTTAGCTTAAGCGAACTTGGTAAGTTTGCTCCTTTGAACTTAGGCGAACTTGTAAAAGTTCGCTATATATGAGATTATGGGAACATGATAAGTTCGTTTCATGGATCTTAGGCGAACATGTGTTAAGTTCGCTGTCACTGGCTTAGGCGAACTTATGGTAAGTTCGCCACTTTTCTTAGTGAACATACATTTAGCGAACTTGATAAGTTCGCTGGAATGGTGCCAGGCGAACTTCATAAGTTCGTCTGTGCGATCATCTTCCCCACCAAGAAACCCTAGATCTGGCCAAATTTTTCTGATCGAACAAGCTTTGAACTTTTTATATTCAAAACGTTCTATTTTCATTCATGAGTCTAAATATATAATTTGTTTTGCATTTCATATGTAAAAACCTTGCCTTTATGTGGTTTAAACCTGAAACCCCAAAACTTATGAAAAACTCAGATCTGGGCTAGAAGGTTACCTTATGGAGCCTGGTTTCAGTTGCTTTACGATGCAGAGTTGATGACTAACGATTCCCGAGCTTTTGTGACGTTTTCCTTGCTTTCTCTCTCTAAACCCGAGCTCTCTCTCACTAGCCTTGCGCAAATGGGGTGAATGAGGGATGAGGCTGTTTTGGATACATGGGCTCACCTCGGCCCATTGGAGCCGAGCCCAAGCCCATCCCCTTTTCTTTTAAACCCTTCGACTTAACCCCGATCTCGTTATTATTTATTCGTTTTATTATTTCGGGATGTTACAAGTCCACCCTCCTTATAGAGGTTTCGTCCTCAAAACATGTACAAGTTAAACAGCTGAGGGTATAGTTCTTTCATCTCATCCTCTTTTTCCCAAATCGCTTCTGACCCTTTTCTGTGTTTCTCTTGTACCTTGACTAAAGGAATTGATTTATTGCGTAGTCGTTTCTCGGCTCGGTCAAGAATAGCTATTGGTTCTTCTACATAGTTCAAACTGTTATCTACTTCGATCTCGTGGTAGGGTATGTGAGTCGTGTCGTCAGCTAGGCACTTGCGTAAGTGCGACACGTGGAATGTAGGGTGAATTCCACTAAGCTCATCGGGCAGGTCTAGTCGGTATGCTACTTGCCCTACCTTTGCTATGATCTTGAAAGGTCCGACAAACCTTGGACTCAGTTTGCCTCTTTTCCCGAAGTGGATGATTCCTTTCCAGGGTGACACTTTTAACAGTACCATGTCCCCTACTTGAATTTCTAAATCTCTTCTCCTCTTATCCGCATATGATTTCTGTTTGTCTTTAGCGGCTTTCATGCGCGCTTTGATCTGTTCAAATTTATCGAAAGTAGCTTTGACCACTTCAAGACTTGAAAAGTCTTTCTATCCAATCTCCCCCCAACAAACCGGGGTTCTACATCTTCTTCAGTACAAAATATCAAATGGCATCATGCCAATAGTTGAGTGGTAGTTGTTGTTGTATGAGAATTCTGCCAATGGTAGGTGGCTATCCCAGCTCCCACCGAAATCAATGATACAGGCCCGAAACATGTCCTCCAAAGTCTGAATGGTCCTTTCAGATTAACCATCGGTTTGAGGGTGGTATGCGGTGCTAATTGATGTCGCCCAAACGGTCTATAAAAATTATAAATAAAAACCTAATCCAGACTCCTAAGTAATAAATGGAATACCTATGAACTAGACCGCACTAGCATGCAAGTGAACCTATCGAGTGCATCACAACTTAATGGTAAACTGGATTATCGAACCCTAGAGACACTGAATAGCTAAACTAGACTCTGAATCGAACTAAAGATAATTGGTTTGGGGGGTTTTCTACACTGCTGATTAACTGAATAAAGAAAACAGATGAACGAATCTAACTACTAGACAAAGACTTGGGACTATCAGGAATGAGAAGAACACTACCTAGGTCGGAATCCTACTTGCAAAGCCAAGACTTCTACCGGTTATGGAAACTATAATGGATCTGGGTATCTAAGGATAACAGCTCTAGACAACCTAATGGATCCCCACTCTCAGGGTGTCACCAACAAGGAAAACCGAAAGATGCACAACGTTCACCAGATAGTCGGATTACCTTTCAGTCTCTCCAACAATGATAAAGTACCCAACATACATATCACCTCTCAGTCTCATTGTCCACAATACATCAAAGATGCACGGGGTAATCTCAGATCAACAAACAATGACTCGGACTAGCAACAATTACTAAGAACCTAAGGCAACTTCCTCTCAGACAGTTAACACTCAGAATCCTAACAACGAAGACTAACCGATTATCTCTCATATTTCGGGTATCGATATAAGAAGAACACTCAGATCTAACCTACTCTTAATCACAACTCCTATGGGATACTACGTCCGGCAAGCCATACAATCAATCACAAACACAGTCTATGGTCTAGATACACTACTCAAACTGAAATACATTCACAAGCAGCATACGGAACTATAATCAATTGCAAAACATATCTAAACATGCATATTCATCATAACTAATAACATGAGATTGTTTACAAAATCATTAATCCATCAATAGATCCAAAAACTGATAAAAACCAAGACTTTAACAAGAATTCATCATATAACCTAGGTAGTATTAAGGTTTTAGCCAAAGATCATGCTTAAAAAATCCATAACAGAAGTAAAAGAACAAAACATAAGTTCAAACATAGAAATCAAAGATAAAGATCACAACTTTGAAACCGAATAAGCTAATGCTAACGAACCCGGATCTGAAAGCTCCAATCTTGCATTTGAATCAACTTCAAAACTCTTGAAATCGCCCTAAGGACTTGCTCTAACGGCCAAAAGATCAAACTCCCCTAATTATGGCATTCTAATTCTTTTAATATTTGAATTCTAGGGTTCTGCGGAATTTAGAACTCTCGCGTATCGTGAGATAAAGATCTGGGTTCCTCGCGTACCGCGAGGAACAAAGTAGTCAGGCCCGGATTTGGGTTTTCTCGCGTACCGCGAGACATGCATGGTCCATCTTCGCATACCGCGAAGAGATGATTTTCCCACTTTTTGCAATCTTTTCCTTGGGACTTGTTCTCGTGCTTGGTTTCTTCATGATTTCACTAGATATTTCCACGCGAGCTCCTGTAAACCTGACATGGACTCAAAACAAACCAAAAACAAGTAAAAACGTACACAAAACTATCTATAACGAACAATTACAAAGGAATAAAGGATGTGTGCTTTGCACTACATCAAACATCCCCACACTTAACATTTTTTAGTCCTCAAAAAAGTCTGCAATGGAATCATAACTGGAAAATACTTTAACATCTCAATTATTCATTTAGCACAAATATAATCACGCGTTAAAAAGCAATAATCAGTATTTCTGTCCGATTAAACCCAACCACCAACTTTCAAGCCCCCGCTTTGTGTTCTAATTCCATTTTATACAGCATATCAATCACTCTATGGGACTCACACTCAAAAGCTACAGCTCTACCTAATCCCATCTCACAGTCATTTTTTGGCACGGGTTAAACCATATAGATTTCCCACCACGTTAAACTAAGATTCATAGGTTTTAGAAATTAAGGTGATTAATGGATGAATGAATGAGCATTAAATTAAACAAATGAACCTTCGTCTAGAGGCGTTTCAACCAAGTCACTATCCCGGAGGGTAACACATAGACTACAATTCTAGTCAATGAAGCAATCAAGAATCACTTAGCGGTGTTTTAACCAGGTTACCATCCCGGAGGGTAACACATAAGCAAAACTTACAATTCTAATCAATTAAGCTCATGAATAATGGAATTATGGATGCGGGCGCCACCGAAACTCGGATTTATTTTCATAAAAAGAGAGTGGTGTGCCAAGAAATTTCAAAGACCTCTAAATTTTAATTTAACGTGGTACCTATCACCCTATTTTGAAAGTTTCAGTTTTACCGACACCCCTAAGATGAGTACCCACAAGATATCATGATTTAATTCAATTATTAATCCTAAACAACACTCACAGGCTATTTAAGCTCTACTAGTTGGCTATATCTACCAAAACATCACAATTCAGACGCGTTTTCTATTATTTATATTCATTTAAACTCAACAGCAGATCCAGTTCTACTATCATTTTCCATTTATTATGCAAAAACTTTTACTTTCAAAGGACATTTTATTCAAAATTTTTAACTTTTTTTTTGTATTTTTATAAAATAAAAACAATCTAAACAGACTCAAATAGACGCAGTCTCCCATCCCCACACTTGAAACAAACATTGTCCCCAATGTGCACTGAGAAACAACGACAAAGAAAGAAAAAAAATTAAACTAGGAAGACTTAGCTGGTAATGTATGCAAGATCTTGTGTCCAGCTTCACTCTTCCACATGTGCACCATATATCATTGCGTTCGCTGCTGCACAACTCTGTCGGGTTGCCTTGTACACAAATATAAGATAAGCATCAACCCCGCCCGAATGGAGATTGAGTACGGGCGGATTGATCAATACCTGCAAAGATTAAACTCACAGCATTAAACTGACTCAAAATACAGACTCAAAAATAAAATAAAAGACTCTACTAACTCACTAAGACTCAATATAGATTAGGGAATCATACCCGATAAGTGACAAACACATAGACATGAGTGCCATAACAAGTGAATCATCGGTCACGAACGGTCCTTAAGTTTCCCATGGTGATGGTAGTCGGTGGATATGAGTGATGGATGGATGGTGGAGTTAATTAGAATGATGGTGAATGTGGTGGTGATGTGATGGATGATGGTGGTAGTTGATGGTGGAATGATGAGATGATGGTGATAAAAGATGGTGTAATAGTGAATGGTAACGGGCACGGGACACCATGGGAAACAAGAGAAGTGGGAGTGATCCAGGGATCCCTCACGTACCGTGAGAAGTAGGGCAGCACTCCTCGCGTACCGCGAGGAGGCAAGATTTAAGCCGGCCGCAATAGTTGTCCCTCGCATACCGCGAGGGAGTTTCATTTGCGCTTCGCGTACCGCGAGGAACCGTTGGTGACAGAAAGTTTTGAGGGTTTTTTATACTTAACCAAATTTTTACCCCTCAATTCCTTCTTCCCCAAATTTCTTAAAAACCTGTTCCGACTATAAAAACCAAAGGAAAAATACCTAGAACTTCGTTCCTGAAGATTTTCCTCACCGAATCAAGCGCGAATCCTTGCTAGACACACATAAAACAAAACACACAACCAAAAATCACCAGAATGACACTAAAATAAAGCCAAATATTATACAAACTCTACACCTCGGGAACTGGCTCGAGAAGCAAACAAGCCTGATCAGGAGGCTTCTCCTTGATTCTAACCGGTACCGCTTACATTCTACGCAGTATCGCGGCTCTCCACATCATCAACAGACAAATACCAACCTCTGAACCTCCATTACATCTATCAATTAGGTCCTTCCACCAACACTTAAACCTACCAGGTCCTAAGATAACTCGGTTCAAGTACCCTAGCAGTTTCTCACCCCTAAACGTCCCCACACTTGGGGGTTTCACCATCCCTAAATCACATGTATCTTTCAACTCTCGGGTTCTCTTACGTGGCGGCCTAGACCTAGCGGTTGACTCTGTTTCTATCCCCTCAGCATGAACAACAGTAAAGACATGCAAGGCTTTAGGTAAGGGTATTTCTACTGGTATGAACTCTAATCTCTCACCATGATCATCGGGATCCTCCACTATCTCTAACTTCCCCACACTTGGGGTTTGGCCTATCATCTCTTCCAGCTCTTCCATCATCTCCTGCAGATCACTGGACTCATCTACAAAACCCTCATCCGGTGCATTTAACAACTCCTCCAACTCTAACGTCCAATCAGATGGTTCTCCTAAATCAGGGGCGGGTTCACCAACAACTATCTCTCCTGGATCAGAATCCCGATGGTCGTCCATGAAGGCATCAATCATGCAAATGGAGTGGCTTTGCTCACTAGCCTCATTCATGGACTTTGCAGCATCAAAAGTGATCTTCTCATTCCCCACACAAAGTGTGAGCTTTCCGTCAAAGACATTGATCAATGTCTTGGCGGTGTGCCTGAGGATGCGTGGGACTCTATCATCCACATCCATATCCAGGATGACAAAATCCACGGGGAAGATGAACTTTTCTACTTTCATCAAAAGGTTCTCTACTATTACCCGTGGATACTTGACTTAACGGTCAGCTAAGGATATGCTCATGCGCGTCGGCTTTGGTTAACCTAGGTTTAGCTGCTTGTATATAGAATACGGCATCAAATTGATGCTAGCACCCAGGTCGGCCAACGCGTGGTTCATAGGAAAACCGCCAAGCAGACACGGGATCGTGAAGTGACCCAGATCTGCCAATTTCTCAGGCAGCTTGTTCTGCACCACCGTTGAGCATCGCTTACTGAGTGAGACTTTTGAGACCTCCTACAGCTTCTTCTTGTTCGAAAGCAGATCTTTCAAGAACTTAGCATACTTGTTCATATGCTGGAGGACCTCAATGAATGGAAGAGATGTTTGAACATATTAAGGAAGTTTCTGTATTCCCTAGCATATTTATAAGGAAGCAAGCGCGCTGGGTAGGGAACACGGCTCAAGTCAATCTCAAGGGTCTTCATCTCCACCCCTTTCTTCTGTACCTCTGCCTTCTCAACAGGCTCCTATATCACTATCTCTTCGTCCACCGGTTCTTCCTCTTTTACCCGTGGCTCTACTCTCTCTTCTCCCATTCGACTCCTAGTAGATGTTGCCATCACTGAAGCATTAGGGCCTGAAGACGGACCTCCCTGTCTATCCTTCAAACTCTTAGCGATGTCTCCCACCATGCGCTGCAGATCCTGGAATACAGATTACTGATTCTTAAGTAAGGTATCATGAGCATCCAGTCTCTGTTGAGTCTCATTGTCCTTTACTACCAAGTGGGCAAGAATTTGGGTTTGAGTCTCCAGCATCTCCTCAATCCTCTTTGTGTTCATGCTGCTCCCCCCACTCGGTCCTGCTTCACCTCCAGCTTGCTGATTAGGGCGGCCATTAAACAAAGGCGGGTTGTTTCCAGATCTTCATCCCGAGACATAAGAATTGTTATAGTTATTGAATCTTGGGTTCTGTTTCCCACAAAATCAACATGCTCCTGCTGACTAACGGGGCAGCCCCTGGTGT
Organism: Smallanthus sonchifolius; assembly: GCA_023525975.1. NCBI lineage: Eukaryota > Viridiplantae > Streptophyta > Magnoliopsida > Asterales > Asteraceae > Smallanthus > Smallanthus sonchifolius. The sequence goes on from CM042033.1 coordinate 22,646,757, forward strand.
CGTGGCCTCCTCTGCACACCAAACACCTTTGAGCACTCAGCTTCAACTCTTTAATTTCATTCTCCATGGCTGTAAGTGCAGCTGCCACGCTAGCATCAGGGGTGAGCTGATGAACACCTCTAGCAGAAGAGGCTGGTGTCCTAGCATAAAGATTGGAATTCCTAACGGAACGTGGCTGCTGTTGCTCAGCTAGAGCGAAGCTCTCGAACATCTCCTCGCATTCAGTAGGTTCTTTCTTATCCATGATATGGCCTCCCGCAGCAGCATTGAACATTTGCTGCTTCTCGAAGGTGAGACCATTTTAGAACTTCTCCACTATCACCCAGTCAGAAAGAACATGCTATAGACATCGGCTCAACAGCGCGTTGAACCGCTCGCAGGCCATGTGATAAGGCACGTAAGTGTCCATGCAGACAGAATGGATCTGGTCCCTAAGGCGAGCGACCTTGGAAGGTGGATAGTACTTTTTAAGAAACTTGGCTTGTAGATCCTCCCAAGAGTTATGAGGGAGGGTATCTAGCCAAGTGGCAGGCCGCCAAGAGAGCGAGAATGGAAAGAGACGTAAGTAGATTGCGTCCCCAGACACACCAGTGATATTGAAGGTATCACAGATTCGCACGAAGCGGGATAGATGTCCTGGTGCATCCTCATCCTCGAGGCCATGTGTCACACCCCAACCGATGGCGGAATACGTCAGGGCGGGACATGGAGACTATTTATAAGCTCATGATCAAACTATGCTTCATATATTAATCAAACCAAATTTCCATAACATGCGTTCTAATAAAACATAAGCAAACATACAAAAGAGACAAAGTACACCAACAATGTTCCATTGATTATTAAATAAGTCCTCAATCCTATGTGTAGCATTTTGTAAATGATCTCAAATGTTATCACCTGAAACATGATAAAAACAAGGACAACTGAAAATAGTTAGAGAGCATACATAGGTTTTGACACAACAAATAGTTTCCAAATGTTAATGTATAATTCACATGAAACATGGAAATAAGGCAATTATGCAGAACCACTATAGAATAATCGGGCGTACAATCAAACCTTGTGACTAAAGAGCATAACACTCAATGTTATCCTAATGTAATGTCGACAACAATCACCCTACCTGGGTGGATTTATCATATACAATAGATCTATCATTGTTACCGTCAGCTTGTACAGAGTTAATGATTGCACTTGTATGTATGTATGTATGTATGTATGTAAATGTAGTTTAAACTCATAGTGTTCAAGCATAAGGAACAAATTTGCACACATGTTCATAATGTAGAATTGTATGAATTGCAAATAGTTTCAATGAAATCATGTTCTACCCCAAAAATATAAAAATGTAAAAGGGGCTATGTAAACTCACCTTGAAATGAGTAGCTTGGACATCACAAAAAAAAAAGTTGTTCTTGCACAATTGATTTAGCTAATCACAAGATTAACCTATATTAGATGGAATATGTGTATCAATGAGTCGTACAAGATGAAGTAGGGAATTCTAATGAAAGGGATTGGTGTGAGTTTCCTCAGTTCAGTAGTGAAATAGTTGTGTGAGTTTCAAATAGGGTTTATGTAAATAATCCTATTTCAATTTGAACAATTTGAAAGAGTAATAAAAGGTTTTCCCTTTTGTTTATAAATAAATGAGTAAACGTATATATGAATAAATAACTAGTGTCCTTTGTTTGTAAGGAAATGAATGAACAAAGGAATGAGTAAATAAATAGTTTTCTCTTGTTTGAAAATGAATAAATGAATGTATATAAATAAATAATAAGTGTTCTTCTAGTTGTAACTAAATGAATAAATAGCTAGATAAATAGGTAGTTTTCCTTTATTTGTAAATGTAGAAATTAATAATTGAGTGTCTAATTTTTAAAGAACATATTTAAAAATAAATAAATAAACAAGTGTCTAATTTTTATTTAAAAGATGTAAATTTGTTTAAAATGACCAATATACGATGAGTATTGGGAAAGAACTAAAAGAAAACCATCCAATTAGAAAATAACTTAATTCATATATGTTATTGTGTGTGTGAAAATAAAACAAAAGAAGGAAGGGTGGGAGGGGTTTATAACCCGAAACCACTTGAGCTGAGACCCCATAATGATTAATAACCATAAAACCAAATGGTTAAACTATTAGACGACAGCTTCCTCATCCCAAAGCTATTCCTAGGTCATGAACAAGGTCTCTAAAAGGAAAGCCTAATTCCCAAATCCAATATCAGATTGTTAACAGATCAAAGGGTTTTCAATCGAGAGATTAAAATGAGCAAGAGGAGGGTGTTGGTTACCTGGAAATCGGACCGATTGGATGATGAAAACGAAACAAGATGCTTGATCTTCCTAGGCCGATCGCGACTGGAGGGAGGGGGTAAGGAACGGATTTTGAGTGACCGAATTCCAGTTGTAAATGAATTGGGTGCATAAAAATGGTGTTAGTAACGTTTTACAGCTTTAATTCAATAGAAAAAGTGGGATCTTTGAGCATGATTCACGGGTTTGGAAACCCCAGTCGTAACCTCCATAAGGGTTTAAAAAAACGTAAAATTTCAATCAAAATCAGTGTTTACAAGTCCGTAACGGTTGTAAATGAACGGCACAATGAGTTGGTAGGATTAATACCCCGGATTTTCATGTAATTTGGAAGATTAAATCGGGTTTGACTTTTTGGGAGTCAAAATTGCTCAAGAACAATGTTCATGGTCCAAAGAGAAGGGGGGTTCACAAGGGGTTCAATTGCTATTGAGGAGGTTCAAAGGCTTGAACGGGGGGTTTAATTTAGATAAATGAGGTTCGTAGGCCATTCTTTGATTTAAATCCTTTTTAATTATTTATAAAGAAATTGTTTTTTTATAAAGTTTAATAAACTAAACATTATTTATTTTTTTTAATCATCAATATTTATAAAGAAATAAATCTCATTTTTTATAAATTTGCAAATTGTACAAATGTAATTTAATAGCAACAAAAATATATATTTATTTACATACATTTTTATAAATAACACATATATTTGTATAATAGGAGATGTAAATACATGATTAAAACTCATAGGTTTTATCTTTGATTTATTTGTTATAACAACGGGTAAATATGTATACATACATATATATATATATACATACATATATATATATTATATATATATATATAGTAGAAATAATAATATGTGATTGTACGATTGATAACTCTGAGTTAAGTACACTTTGAAGTAGAAATTGATGTGCTACGATGTGTTGAACAAGAGATTAAAATTGAAGTGTCATATATGCATAAACAAGCAACAAGGAAATCATGGTTGTTACAGTATCCCCAAGTTGAGGGAATTTCATCCCGAAATTCAACTTATGGAGGCTACTGAGTCAGGAAAGAGGTGCCGGTACTTGAGATTCATTTGACCCTCACGTTCCCAAGTGAACTCTGGGCCACGTTTAGATTCCCAACGGACTTTGACTGTCGGTTTGAGGAGTACAACCGATAGCAAGATTCAGGTCTGATATTCAAAGTCAGGAATGAGTGATGATAGTGGATTTAGTTTGAAGAGGATTGACGAGAAAACCGTCGAAGAATATTTTGGACTCCAAAGATGGAATGCATCACTTGAAATGAGGACGATGAGAATTTGATGATCAAAACTTGTTTAGGATGTAGTCTAATATGTTCAAGAAATGTCATTGGGTAAGGGACTTCACAAACATTGGTCAAGGTTAAAATAACATAGAACTTCACGTGACACGAACAATGCTACTTCTGACAATATGACATAAGCACTTATATATAGGAAGTAGCAGCGGCATATCCACCATGCCCTTATCATATTACATTAGTTTCGTTACTATATATCACGATAGGTTTTATGTCATAACACACGACATAATTCACTATGTTTTCAATGCGCTGACTTTTATAATTACGTGTGCACCCATAATTACTCAAATCGCCGCATGGTCCGTATAGGTCATCCCATTGTGTGCGGGTCAAGAGGGGACACAAAATTACTTAATTCATAATTATTGTTTCACATATGTGTTGCTAATAAATAACTATGTCTGTAGATAACTTTGCTGCTAATCAAGTTCATAGTCTCTCGTACTCACGCTCATCATATAAATTAAACCTAAGGTTTTATTAGTACTCTAGTTCGTGAGTAATATAGACAATCATGTTCATGTTCACAGACAATTCATGTAATCAAATATCCTAGATAGTGTACAAAAGTCAAATTTCTTATAACAATCAAATTTCATGAATAATCACGCCTCATGTATAATGTAAATAATCGAGTTTCATGTATAATGTAAATAATCAATTCTTAAATAATCTAGTTTCGTGTATAATGTAAACAATCGAGTCTTATGGATAATGTGAACAATAAAATGTAAATAATTGAATCTCATGGGTAATGTAAACAATGGAATTTCGTAGGTGGTCGAGCTTCGTGGACAAGCGTGTTGCTCGGTGTTCATGTACAATATAGGTAGTCGAGTTTCAAATTTTCAAATTCATCGATGTTAATATGGATAGTCAATGCCCATGTGAAATTATTCATCTTCTTGAAGTTGGCTAGTAAACTCATACATTTATGAGGGTGCAAGATGATGAGAAAGTTTGGTCACGGATTAGATCTTGTTTCAAGTCGATGAGGGGTTCAAATTGGCGAACAAAGGAAGTACAGGATTGGTCCTTAGGGAATATATCCAGAAAGTCTCGTAGAGTAGGAATGTTTTGAATACTCTTCCTTTTCTCCTTCTCCACCACCTGGGCTAAGAGGCAGTGTACTTCTTGCATGACTACATTTGGACAAGGTTCTCAATGTGCTACTTGAAAGAAAGGAAATTTGGAATAACTTCACGAAACGAAAAGTCCTGATACGTCATTTGGATAACCAATCCATGTCTATTATGATATCAAGGCTCTGAAGTTGTATAGATACGAAGTTAAATAGAGAAAATATGATTTCTAAAATTACAGGAACAATCGCGAATGATAGAATCAATAATGGTGGAGTTTCCACTCGTAACTTCTACCGTTAGGGTTTCCTTTGGTTCATCGGTTTCTATCAAGTAATGTATCACTTTTAAGGAGCTCAAACTCTTATTAATGATGGTCACAAACCTAAGTAGGTGTAAATAGTTCAAACAAAGACAAGATAGCGTAATTGATTACAATGCGTAATTTATTCTCGATTAAATCTCCATTCGACTCCATCTTGCACTTGCTTCAAATGGTCTCATTCATCGTCTCGGTGTTGACTTGAGTTTCGATGGTATTTATGTTGAATGCACGCCCACGAGCACCACCTTAGTTTGCATTAGCCAATCTTGGGCATTGGTTCCGAAAGTGGTTTGGATCACCATACTCAAAACAAGCACGCCCATTAGTGATAGTCGGTGGGACTTGGGTAGTGACTTGTTGATTGGCTTGGTTAACGGGAGGTCTAGATCAGCAGGTATTGGCCAAATGACCGTACTTTCCACAACTTGTGTATAAATGGAACGATACATTTTGGGAATGGTGATACTTGTAAATATTGCATTGAGGGTTGTAGGAGTTAAAATGTTTGAAAGTGCATTGAGGAAGGTTAGCATTACTACTAGGATTACTCACAATACGAGAATTTCTAACACCATCTGGGTTAACAGTTTTGTTTGAGTTAGGTAACTAAATTGGAAAGAACAACAATCATTTGTTGGGCTATAAAAGCAGCAGGTCTATTGTTGTTGGGGTTGTTCATACAACAAGGAGGCATTCTATAAGAAGAGTAACATAATGAAAATAAAGGATCATGAAACTTAGGTTATGGATGGAGTGATCAAATAGGGAGGTTTAGACATGTGTACCAAATTGTAATAAATAAAAGAATGATGTTTAGATTGTATTCATTTGTTAACATAACCAAATGGATACTTTGACAAATCAAAGTGATTTAAATTCATATATTTTCAAGAAAACATGCTTTAGCCTATAAGTGAACACTCACTTCAGGAATTCCCAGGAAAGCATACGGATCCTTTGGTTGATCTGGATTTATATGAAATGCTTTCCTGGACAGAAGACCCAAAATACAGGCATTCACCCTTCCGGATTGCACATGTTCTTTACTAATTATCAGAACTCAAAACTTTGATGGGATTTTAATTTTTTTTAATAGGCATTAGGCCTAAGAGTCTGAATCTTCCACAAGCGATGATGATGATGACATAATTCTCAATGTGTAAGGATGAGGGCGTATAAAGACTTAGATATGAATAAGTGTATAGTATAACTTAGGATAGAATTTAGTGGAATCAAATAGTTAACATCCAGGCTAATCAAATAGTGTAGCAAATAAGGTATCACATATGTAGCAATCAATGTAACCACATAAGATATCAAATAACATGGCTTATAAGATAACACGTATTGTAGCATGCAATATAACCCATAAAATGGCATGTATGATAATCACACAAGGAGTGTCCTAAGGTTATAGACTAGGTAATTGGTTTCTAATAACCTAATTCCCTATAACCATGGCTCTGATACCAATCTGTCACACCCTAACCGACGACGGAATACGTCGGGGCGGGACATGGAGACTGTTCATAAGCTCATGATCAAACTATGCTTCATATATTAATCAAACCAAATTTCCATAACATATGTTCTAATAAAACATAAGCAAACATACAAAAGAGACAAAGTACACCAACAATGTTCGATTGATTATTAACTAAGTCCTCAATCCTATGTGTAGCATCTTGTAAATGATCTCAAATGTTAGCACCTGAAACATGATAAAAACAAGGTCAACTACAAATAGTTGGTGAGCATACATAGGTTTTAACACTACAAATAGTTTCCAAACGTTTATGTACAATTCATATGAAACATGGCAATAAGGCAATTATGGAGAACCACTATAGCATAACCGGGTGTACAATCAAAACTTGTGATTGAAGGGCATAACACTCAATGTTATCCTAATGTAATGTCAGCAAAAATCACTATACCTGGGTGGATTTGTCAGATACAATATATCTATCATTGTTACCGTCGGCTTGTACAGAGTTAATGATTGCACTTGTATGTATGTATGTATGTATGTACGTAAATGTAGTTTAAACTCATAGTGTTCAAGCAAAAGGCACAAATTTGCACACATGTTCATAATGTAGAATTGTATGAATTGCAAATAGTTTCAATGAAATCATGTTCCACCCCAAAAATGTAAAAATGTAAAAGGGGCTATGTAAACTCACCTTGAAATGAGTTGTTTGGACGTCACAAAAAAAAAGTTGTTGTTGCACAATTGATTTAGCTAATCACAAGATTAACCTATATTTGATGGAATATGTGTATCAATGAGCCGTACAAGATGAAGTATGGAATTCTAATGAATGAGATTGGTATGGGTTTCCTCATTTTAGTAATGAAATAGTTGTGTGAGTTTCAAATAGGGTTTATGTAAATAATCGTATTTCAATTTGAACAATTTGAATGAGTAATAAAAGGTTTTCCCTTTTGTTTATAAATAAATGAGTAAATGTATATATGAATAAATAACTAGTGTCCTTTGTTTGTAAGGAAATGAATGAACAAAGGAATGGGTAAATAAATAGTTTTCTCTTGTTTGGAAATAATGTAAATAAATAAATAATAAGTGTTTTTCTGGTTGTAACTAAATAATAAATAGATAGATAAATAGGTAGTTTTTCTTTATTTGTAAATGTAAAAATTAATAATTGACTGTACAGTAATTAGTTGGATAAATGAATAAGTAATTAGTTGAGCGAATTATAATATTATTATTTATGAAACCCCATTTAACTAGAAATCATCCTTTTTGCTACCATTATTGAGTCAATTGAGAAAGTAGTAATGTGATGAATATTTATTATTAAAATAGTTATTAAAATTAGTAACACTAATCAAATCGTAATGTTATGAATGATATTTTATAGATAATGGTGTTACAAAGGTTTAGGTGACTATAACGTTTATAATCCCCTTTTTATTTAACAAAACCCATGACATTAATATAACGACTAACAAAATTTAAAATTATAATTTCAATTCAATTTGACAACTATAAGTAATATAATGAGTTTCGAATAAAAGTTCAAGTAATTCATTCGAAATTATTTCAAGAAAATATTTAAAAAAAATAAATAAACAAGTGTCTAATTTTTATTTAAAAGATGTATACAATTTTTTTAAAATGACCAATATACGATGAGTATTGGGAAAGAACTAAAAGAAAACCTATCCAATTAGAAATAACTTATATCGTATATGTTATTGTGTGTGTGTGAAAATAAAACAAAAAAAGGAAGGGTGGGAGGGGTTTAGAAGCCGAGACCCCTTTGTTACAAGCAAAGTAGTTCACCCACTTGAGCTGAGACCCCATAGTGATTAATAACCAAAAAACCAAATATTTAAACTATTAGAAAACAGCTTCCTCCTCCCAAAGCTATTCCCAGGTCGTGAACAAGGTCTCCCAAAGGAAACCCTAATTCCCAAATCCAATATCAGATTGTTAACAGATCAAAGGGTTTTCGATCGAGAGATTAAAATGAGCAAGAGGAGGGTGTTGGTTACCTGGAAATCGGACCGATTGGATGATGAAAAAGAAAACAATATGCTTGATCTTCCTGGGCCGATCGCGACCGGAGAGGGGGGTAAGGAACGGATTTTGAGTGACCGAATTCCAGTTGTAAATGAATTGGGTGTATAAAAATGGTGTTATTAACGTTTTACAGCTTTAATTCGATAGAAAAAGTGGGATCTTTGAGCATGATTCACGGGTTTGGAAACCTAGTCGTAACCTCCATAAGGGTTTAAAAAAACGTAAAATTTCAATCAAAATCAGTGATTACAAGTCCGTAACGGTTGTAAATGAATGGCATAATGATTTGGTAGGATTAATACCCCGGATTTTCAGTTAATTTGGAAGATTAAATCGGGTTTGATTTTTTGGGAGTCAAAATTGCTCAAGAACAATGATCATGGTCGGGGGGGGGGGGGGGGGGTGGGGGGTTTTCACAAGGAATTGCTATGGAGGGGTTCAAAGGCTTGAAGGGACGGTTTAATTGAGATAAATAAGATTCATAGGCCATTCTTTGATTTAAATCCTTTTTAATTATTTATAAAGAAAATATTTTTTTTATAAAGTTTAATAAACTAAACATTATTTGTTTTTTTAATCATCAATATTTTATAAAGAAATAAATCTCATTTTTTCTAAATTTACAAATTGTATAAATGGTTTATTTAATAGCAACAAAAATATATATTTATTTACATACATTTTTATAAATAACACATATTGTTGGAGCATGTTTTGTGTCAAACAACTTGAAGAATGTTTGTGTTATTGTATCTGATCGATTTGTATTAGTCTTTGTCTAAGTGTCTAAGTTTGTTTTAGAGCACTTAGTAAGTACTCTTGAAGGTTTGTTCAAAAGCACCTAGCAAGTACTTAGAAGGATTGTGTTTACTATAAATAGGGGTTACAAGTTCTTATTCAGTAGAACACTTGAATAGAGAAGGTGTAGTGTGTGTTTTGGAGAGAACTTTTGTAATCAAGCATTATAGTAATACAAAGTGTTTAATTTAGATCTTGCGTGTTACGTGATTTGGATTCCGCACGTATTGCGTAAATTCGTCAGTTCGTATACGTGATCTGTAGACCCCGGGGACCTAACTGTGGTATCAGAGCCTTGCGCTCTTGATTCGAGTGAATACGAATTGATTCTGGATGATTTCTGACTAGTACTAGTGTTGATTACAAGTTTTCTGGATCGAATTTGGTGAAAATTGATGGAAATTTGAGCTTCAGATATGAGTTTTTGTTCTTCACGTGTTCTTCATATTTTTTGGTTCAGATTCGTCATTTTTTGGATCATTTGATGTTTGGATTGGAGTTTTGATCACTTAGGGTTGTTTAGATTCTGTTTTTGATCATTCCCGGTGGATCAATTACACAATTACATCACTATTTGAGGATTTTAGTAAATTTTTTGATGGTCAGACTATCTTCGAACATGTTGGTGACATTCGTATCATAGATTCTTCAAATTGGACATCAAAACGTGTTTTAATGGAAGATTTGTTCGTTTAGGGTTGTTTAGTTTTGGTTCTAGATCAATCCTCTTGAAAAATTGGTTCAAATCCATCAAGTTTTATGAATACTAGAATTTTTCGGTGACTGAGTTGGCCGGAATCTGAACAAATTTACTAAGTTCGCTAGAAATCTTAAAGCCAGGGGCGCAGGTTAGTTGGGGCCAGAGTGGGCCTCGGTCCACCCCGATTTTTCGCTCAGAAGTGTCAATATATACGTATCCGGGAGAAATTTTTATAGGTATTAAGTTCCGGCCTCCTCATATATCTTTCCCAAAGTTTAGGGGGGTTTTTTGTAAAACCATTTTAAAAAAAATCATCCCCACCGTCGGTTCTTTAAAACTTTTCTATCATTTTGGGCCACCGATTCTTTAAAACTTTTCTATCATTTTGGGCTTGGGACTTTAGGGAATTGGCCCAAATGATTTGGATGAGCCTAATTGGGTTGGGTTTGTTTACCTTCAATGAAAAAGCAGAATCATATTGAATCGTCGGATGAGCAGCAGAGCAGACGACGCCTTGCCTTAGCCCTTAGGGCTGAAGAAGACGCGACGACGAGCAACGCACGAGAGGGAGCGACCGACTGAACCAGGACCTGGACGAGCGTCGAGCACAACGAGGAAAGGTAATCTTTTGTTCTCATATTGAATCGTTTGTTCTTGTAATCTTGTATTGAATGTGGTTTGCGAAAACTAGGGTGTATAATTGTGAAATTGGGTATTACTAGTGATTTAAACTTTAATTGTATCCTTTGGGGTGATTATTGTGATTATTGTTCAAGAATTCTAAATTAGGGTTTATAATTTAGATGCTCAATTGAATAAAACTTGATATTTTTTTGTCATTATTAGGTATGGGGAAGTTGAAAACTATTGGTTCTTATTTCAAAAGAATAGATGATGAACAAGAGAGTAAACGTCATAAAGCTGAAACAAGTGAGCCACAATCAAATACTAATGAAGTAGATCTTAACCAAGAAAATAAACCAGAAAATCAACAAGAAAAACATCCTAATTCTGACTCTCCACAAGACCACAACCACAGTCAAATACTAATGAAGTTGATGTTAACCATTTAGAAAGAGATCCAGCTAAACGAAAACAAGTGTGGGAATATCCGTTTAACTTAAGGGAACAAGTAAGACAGGCTTATCTTTCTTTAGGACCGTACCAAATAGAACTTACAGAGTATCAAGATAAAGGTACAAAGACGCATTCTCGTAGGTTCCAATATTCTTGGTTCAGTGTTTTCCCCAATTGGTTAGAGTATTCTCCAACAACACATTCTTGTTATTGTTTTATTTGTTATGTATTTAATGATAAACCAAGTGTGAGCAACGGTTACAATGCATTTACTATTACAGGATTTGACAATTGGAGAAAAGTTAATGGGAAAGACTGTTCATTCTTGAAGCACATTAACAGTTCACAACATAGAAATGCTGTGGAAATCACTACAAACTTATTGAACCAAGCAGCACACATTGATAATTTCATATCTAAGAAAAATGAAGAGCTAATAATGAAGAACCGTTTACGATTAAAAACTACGGTTGATGTAGTTCGTTGGTTGACATTACAAGCGTGTGATTTACGAGGACATGATGAATCTTCTGGTTCTAACAATCGAGGTAATTTCTTGAATTGCTACAACTTATAGCTTCTTAAAATGATAAAGTTGCAAAGGTTATTTTAGAAAATGCTCCTTATAATTCAAAGTATACATATTTAGATATTCAAAAAGAACTTCTTAGTCTTATTGCAAATAAAGTTCGAAAGCATATTTGTAGTGAGGTGGGGGATTCATGCTTTTGTGTCATGGTTGATGAGTCACGAGATGAGTCGAAAAAAGAGCAAATGGCCATAGTTTTGAGATTTGTTGATGCAGAAGGTATGATACGAGAAAGGTTCTTGGACTTGGTTCATGTTAGGGATACTTGTTCAGCAACCCTAAAAACAAGTTTGTGGCAACAACTTTTACATTATCAGTTTGATGTTAGTAAAATTCGGGGTCAAGGTTATGATGGTGCTAGCAATATGAGAGGGGAATGGAACGGATGTTCTTAATGATTGTCCTTATGCATATTACGTTCACTGCTTTGCTCATAATTTAATTACTTGTTTATTGTACTACTTGTTAATTACATGTTACAACTTTGCTCACAGGTTAATTACTTGTTAATTACAGGTTACAACTTGCCTTGGTTTGTGCTTCAAGGGAAGTTATTCCAGTACACCAATTCTTTGCAAACTTGGTATTTATAATTAATGTGGTGTGTGCTTCTAGTAAGCGCCATGATGAGTTGCAAAAGGCAAAGGAAGATGAGGTTAAAAAGTTATTGGAATTGGGTGAAATCAAATCGGGAAAAGGATTGAATCAAGTTGGATCATTAAATAGAGCCGGTGATACACGTTGGGGTTCTCACTTTAAATCCGTTTGTAGTTTAAGTAACATGTTTGCTGTCACCCGTGTTGTTCTTCAAGGAATAATTGAAGACACATCTCATACTACTTATGCTGAACGTGCTGATGCTGATACATGTTATAGTAAGTTGCAATCATTTGAGTTTGTGTTTATTCTTCACTTGATAAAGGAAGTAATGGGAAGAACCGATACACTTTGTCAAGCATTACAAAAGAAATCCCAAGATATTGCCATGGAGTTAGTTTCAGCAACAAAGGTTAATCTAAATGATTTTAGAAACAATGGATGGGATTCTTTACTTGCAAAAGTTACTTTTTTTTGTACAAAGCATCAAATAGAATTGCCGGATATGACTGCTCCATATACTTCTACTCGGTATCGGCCTCGTAAAAAAGATCTTCATGTTATATTTGAACATTATTACCGAGTAGATTTGTTTACATCAACATTGGACAAACAACTACATGAGCTGGATAGTAGATTCAATGAACAAGCAATAGAGTTGTTATCTCTTAGTTCTAGTTTAGTTTCAAAAGAGATTAATGTTGATGAGATTGTTCTTCTTGTTGAGAAATATTATCCTGAAGATTTTACGGAGCATGAGATGATTCATTTACGATCTCAATTAGAAACTTTTAAAGTTGAAGTGACAAATAATACCAAGTTACGTAGTGTATCGACTCTTTATGATTTATGCAAAACTCTTGTACAAACTCAGAAACGTGAGATGTATTACTTGGTTGATAGAGTGGTTCGGCTAATCTTGACCCTTACAGTTTCGACTGCAATAACAGAAAGATGATTTTCATCAATGAAAATACTCAAGAATCGTCTTCGCAATAAGATGTCAAATGAGTATCTAGCGAATAGCTTGGTGATTTACATTGAAAGAGAAATTGCTGAAAAGTTTGATTCGGATTCTGTAATCGATGAATTCAAAGCTCTTAAAGGTCGTCAAGCTCAACTGTAATTCTTTTTTCAGGTACACAACCTTTTTTTTAACTCTTTCATCTTTATTTAATTGTTAGTTAAAAAATATCTAGTTTTTTTATGTGTAAGAACGGTCGTTTGTTAGATATTTAAAGTTTATATTGTTTGACCCGAACCGAATGGAATCGCTGACCCGAATATATAAGCCGAAACATAGCGATAGGAAAAAAAAAATTAGGACTCCACCTAGGCCCCTCCAACGAAATCCTTCAAGCTTCGCCACTGCTTTTAGCAAGTTCGCTTGATCAAACAATTTATCTTCGCCTGAACAAAGCCTTATGTGCGCTGAACAAATGCCAAGTTCGCTTGAGATACTCAAATGCGCTAGACAAATGAACAGAATATGAGAAATACGCTTGAACAGATTTGTGCAGACCTCAAATGCGCTTGAACAACTCAGTAACTTCAATTTCATATTCATTTAACTATTTTGCGGATGTTTTTACGGTGTTTTGCGGCCTAGTTTTCGGGATGTTAACGTGTACGTTCGGGAAAAAGAAAGTAATCTCAAGTATCTCTGTTGTAACACGCATTGGATCGGACAAATTTTGAAAGATTTCGAACTCGTTTCGAGCTGTTTCGAATAGCTCAAAAACGTGTCATTGAAGCTTAAAAGTGATTTTTCGATATTTTCGAACGCGGTTTTCGGTGGTTTATCGTTGTTTCCAGGAAATACGACTTGGTATTCTAGAGACTCGAGCACGACTTCTAGCTGTTCGGAAAGTTTTTGGATTTTTCAGAACTCGTTTAAAGCTGTTTCGGTTGGTCTCAAAGTGCGACAAGAAAGTGTTCATTATTTCTAAAAATTACTTTTCGAGATTTTTGACCGTGATTTCCGGGGTGATAACGACGTCTCCAGTTGAAACAAATAATTTTTGTTGAAACTAGAACGTGATTTTTAGTTGGTCGAGAAAGTTCGAGACTGTTTCGGTTTCGTTTTAAATCGGTTTGGACGTGCTCTAATTGGTTCGAAAGCTATAGATTTCAAACGTTACAATCATGTTGACGTTCAACAATATGTTAGGAACTTCGTCACCTCCTAGACTCGTATCTCTCACGGATTACTCTACTTGGAAAGCTCAGTTTACGGAGTATGTTTCTTTGTCCGATACAGATTTTTGGATACCCATCTTGAAAGGATATAAACATCCTACATATTCGTTAATGGGTCAAAATAATATTCCTAAATTAGTGTTAGTTCTTACTGAAAGAGAAAAGAAGATGTATGATCGAGAGACGAAGACGTTTGCGACTCTACAAATGGTTTTACCAAAAGAATTTTCCTGTAACTTCAAGAATTTTACAATTTCAAAAGATCTATGGGAAGCATTGAAAAAGAAGTGTGAAGAGAGTGTCAAGGTTGCCCTTAAGGAAGAAGTTACTACTCAAGCGTTCGTGGCCTTGATTAAAGAAGAATTAGAGAAGCAGAGTGACATTTCTACAAAATCAAGTGATAGTGAGAGTGTTTAATCTGGTGAAAGCACTCAGTCCAGCGCAAGTAATGTGAAGACTGAAGAAAGCTTCCAGATAGTTGAAGAGGATCAGAGTTAATTAGAAAAGAAAACTGACGCAGAGCCTGTCAAAGTTGCACATGTTAGTCAAGCTTTTCTTGTTAAAGTTCATACTGATGCTGGTTCTGATAATAGTTCTTCAGACAGTGACCCAAGTGATTCTGGGAGTGTTACTGAAAATGAAGAGTCTACAGTTCAGAATGTTGAGGCAAAAATGTCTACTGAAGAGTTGATGAATGACAATGTGGCTACAGGGAAGGTGACAGAGAAAGTAGCTGAAATGTTTGCTGAAGCCAGTGGATTCATGGCTGATTCTAAACTGGTAAATGAGGTTGTTTCTGTTTCATGTTCTAAATGCATTGATTCTGATTTAAAGATTTTGAGATTGTGTGATGATAATACTAACATCATATGTGACTTGAAGGCAAGCTACTTGACTAATCAAACTTTGAAAGAAAATGAGAAGCTTTTAAATACAAGAATTGAATGATTGAAAGATGATATCAAAGTTTTACAATCAAAAGTAAACGAACAAGCTTTTCACATTGATGTGGCATATTCTGAATATGAAAAGAAAATAAATGAACTTGCCCAGTCACAGATTGAAGTCACCAAATTGATGAGAAAGCTTGAGGGTTATAAGAATTCCAGTTTTATGTTGGAATATTATAATGAGAAAGCTAGTAGTGAGAAAGTAGTTGTTGGAGTTGGTTATTGTTCACAGCAGGATGATAAAGATGTTAGGGGAATCGGTTTCTGTCCTCCATTCAATGGAAACTACACAGCTAGAAGTGTTGAAAAAGTGACAGAAGAAGATCTAGAGCCTAAGACCATTCTCAAAGTGAATCCAGTTACAGGAGAAGACATGGTTTATGATGATTCTAGTGATGATGAATCTTTTGATCCAGAACAGGCTAAAGGAAAAGTGAAAGAGTGTAAGGTTGATGAACCTGTTGTTATCAAGAAAGTCACCAGAGATCGATGCATCTTGACAGAACCTGATGAAGATATTGAACAACCATAATCTAAACTTTTACAACCTTTTTTGAGTGGTGGGTTTGAATTTCAAGAGATTAATAAAATTGAAAAAACTTCAACTGTGGATTTTATTAAAGAAAAAGTTAATTCTGATAAACCCAAGGTTGTTCAATCATCTAACGCTGTTCCTCAGTGTGAATCATCAAGTTCAAGTGGTGTTAAAAAAGAACGACATGTTCGGGTTTACAAGGAGAGGCGTACATGTTTTCACTGTGGATTGGTTGGTCATATTTTCAAGAATTGCCCACATAAGAATGTTGGTAAGAGATTAGAAGATCCAAAGTTGGCTAGACCGTTTGTTGAACCAAAGATAAAACCAATGGTTAAACCAAAGTCACAAATTCATCCACTAAATGTTGTGAATCAAAGTGAAGTATCTAGTTCTAGAGGTTCAAGAGGTATGGCTTCTAAAGCTCCTTACAGAAGAAAGTTTATTGAGAGGAGAGCCTGTTTTCATTGTGGTGTTATGGGACACATTTGTGTGAATTATCCTTGAAAGGCTGCGGGTAACAAGTTGGAAGATTCCAAATTACCAAAACCGTTTGTTAAGCCAAAAGCAAAACAGATGGTTAAACCAAAGACCCAGTCTTATGAGACATCGAAGACTAGACCGTTTGTGACAAGATCTGTTGGTACACAATCTCTTGATTCAAAATCCGAGGTGAAGTTATCTAAACCTCAAAAGAGAAGAAGAAACAGACGATTGAGAAAACTTTTAGAACAACAAGAGGTTTCACAATCTAAACATGTTTCAAATGAACCAGAATGCTCAAACACATCACATTTTAAGAAGAAAGAACTTAATGAACATAAGAGTGTTTGGAAATCTAAAGTTTCTGTTTCTGATTCGTCGGAGCAATCTACAAAGATTGATGAGAGATTTGATTGTGAACTTAGAGAAGTGGTTTACATTGATAAAATTGGATGACCCAAGACTACTATGGCTTGGGTTTCCATTTCAAACTGATGTTTGTTGTTTGATGTGCAGGGACAACCAAAGAGGACTATTGGCTGCTAATTTTTCTTTATTGAGATTGATTAGCTGTGTTGATAGTGGTTGTTTCATGGCACATAGTGACATGGCATAGACATTGCATTCAATGAGTTGTTGATTGTGGTTCAACGACTTGATGCTCAGGGGGAGAAATTGAAGGAGTTACTCGTTTTGTTTGTCACACAGTAGATGAGTCTAAGATGACAAACAATCTTGAGACACAGGAAGTAGGTGTGTGAGTATCAAGCTCTTGATGTTGAACCTAGTTCTAGTATTCAGGGGGAGTCTACTCAGGTGATAAAGGTTTGATTGTGGTAACTTCTGATGATATCTTTGAATCGTATGTGGTGAAAATGTTTAGTACCCGAGTAAAAATATTTTCAAAAAGATTTTTCATGGAACTTTTTCTTTTATTATTTTTTTCATTAAAGTTTTTTAGTTTTGAAAGTTTTTATTTATAATTCCTAACAAATTGAAAAAGATAAAATCGGCATTGCTTGAAGTTAGAGAAGAAATGATAGTACATCGGTAGGTGATCATACACACATGACCATAGAATGACTACCTGATTTATGTATTTATGTTTGAAGTTTGTGCTTATATGATTTGATCTAAACTTCTTAGTTTGCACAAACAAAAAATGATAGTTTCATGAATGCTTAACATTGCATGTTTATAATCTTTTAATTTGAATATATGCATGCAATTTGATTTGTCAGTAGGCTAGAAGCGTTTTTAGATCATTAGTAGTGTGAAAACATAATGATCTATGTCACAATTGTGATTTGAACCCATGATATGCCGGGTGTGTGTGTTAAAATATCATTATCAGATAAAGAATATAAGACTTTAAGAATTTCATAACACCAATGTAATATCCCAAACCCGGGAGGCCCCTCTTGTTGGATTTACTCATTCACAAACAGTTATTAAACTTGAATATCAAATAACGCAGCGGAATCATTCATTCATCATAATTAAAACTTGTTCAAACATGCGAAAGCGTAACATTGTCAAATACATAAACATAACATAAACAACTCATAACGGGATGCCAATCTTCATATCATCCGGGTAACTCTTCTCGCTTGCCAAGCATCACCGTCCATCACCATAACCTGCCCTTAACCTGAATGTGCATACTAAAAAGTCAGCTACGCTTGTGAGTTCTAGCTTTACATAAAACCTTAACATAAACACTTTGCCAAAAACATAACATACATTTGTTTAACAAAAGCGTACGTAAAACATGCAATAACTTAACATCATCATAACATCGTAACATAGCATCATAACATAGGTCAACATGAATCGAATATGCGCCTTCTCGTAACCGTCAATTCCATACATCGCATACCAGCGGATGAACTTAAGGCTTGTTACCTCTAAGTCATCTGTCACACAGGTCCCCTAAGGCTCGTTACCTCTAGGTGGACCAAACATATGTCTCCTAAGGCTCGCTACCTCTAGGTAGACCAAACATATGTCTCCTAAGGCTCGTTACCTCTAGGAAGACAGAACATAACATAGGCACTATATCCCCGCAAGGAATAGTACCTTCCATCGGGATCCCGGTAATCCCATGGGTGACCGTCGTCACCCCATCATCAACCAGTTGTACAACCATTAGCCAGTCACAAAGGCCCCCCGTAAGGGTGATGCCAATACATACATACCTTAGCTCCCGTAGGAACTCGTGGCAGATTCGTTCATTCGTGACTTTCATAAAACCTTTCCCTCATTTTAGTTACAACATTAGTACGTTTTATTAAACAAAACATCATCTCTTTCGTAAACCTTTCGTAGACTTCATTCGGAAAAACATTTCATAAACATCATCCCGTAAACATCATTTCGTAAACATCACATCGTAAACATCGTTTCGTAAACATCAGTTCGTAAACATAATTTCTTAAACCTCGTTTCGAAAACCTCATTTCAAAACATCATTCCGTAAGTATGCACACCAGCCCAAAAACATTTAATTAAAACATTTAAAGAAGGGCTTCTAGAACTCATCTGATAAGCTAATCTGGGTTGCCCTAAACAAAGGTCCCACAACGTCACTTCCGATCTGAATTGATTAGTTAAATACACATCAGACCAAATCCCGACTCTAACGGTTTAACCTTCTAAACATACTGACTTTACATAACCAGCCTGATGATTGCGCACTTAGCAAGTGCGCAGGGCCTTGCTCTTGCGTACTTAATAAGTGCGCAAACTTTGCTTCATGCGTACTTATATACTTGATAAGTACGCAGGACCCTCTCCATGCGTACTTGATAAGTACGCAGGATCCTCTTCATGTGTACTTGATAAGTACGCAAGATCCTCTTCATGCGTACTTGATAAGTACGCAGGATCCTCTTCATGCATACTTGATAAGTATGCAGGATCTGTTTCCCCGCAAAAACCCTAACTTTCGCATTCGGGTCTGATCACGTTAAGATCCCGAACTTGTTTACATTCAAAACGTTTGCTTTTCATTAAGGAACTCAAATCTATGTTTTTCTTCCAGTTTCATCCATAAAAACGTCACATTTTCGTCCAAAACCCGAAAAACCCAAAAAAGAACAAAAACTCAGATGTAGGTTGGATTGTTACCTGTATCGAGCTTCTGATTCGGAGGTTCCTCTCACGAGCTATGGAGCAACGCACTTCTTCAATCTTGGGTCGATCCGCCAACTTTCTCTCTCTAGAACTTGCAAATGAGAGAAATGTGGAGTGACTTAGGCTATTTATAGGGAAGTGACTCCTCCCCTCAAGTTCGCCGGCCCATCTGGCACGGCCCGTCACGCCTCGTTCATTTATTCCTTTCGTCTTACGTATAACCCGTTATTTTAAATCGTCGTCTTATTTTTGGGATGTTACAACCAGTATCGGATTATGTCATTAGCATAATTTTTCATTTCACTTCACTGCCCATGCCCCGAAAAACATATCTGTCAAGCATATACTAGCCCTTGAATCAAAATCTCTTGATTATCCTGATTCATTGAAGAGATCCAGATAACAGTTGGACCACATTACCCTGAATTATTGAATAAATCGATTCTTTATTCAATCTTTCATCTGTTACAGGATATCATTGAGAATCATCAAAGCCAAATCAATCTATATGAATCACTTGATTCTGAATCTTTATGATTCTTTATATCATTTGGGATCTGCTTCTTTTCCTGTGCTAGTTGATGTAATTTCATCCTGGAGATTGATATACATATTCTTTTGCACAAAGTCTCATATGTCTTGAAGATAGTGCAATTTACTTTCTGTTGGCATACTTGTGGGGTACGCGTTGTTTTCAGATAAGTGGTACTAACTCACAAGAACGTGGGATAAAAACGCTTATAGTTTCAAATCTTATAATGCTGATAACTTGAATTGACATGTAGTGTATTGCAAATTCGGTACGAATAAGTTAGCATGTCATGATCTGATCCTGTTTACTTTGATTTTTATCGCGCTGAATATTTGAGCAAGAAAGTATGTGAAAAAGAATGTTATGATATCTTTGAGATCGTATATGATTAGAAATTTCAAAAGAATTGATAGTTTATGAAAGATTGTAGTGTTAGTTCTGAGAAATTTATTGCTGAGATATCATATAGTAATGCAAAAGTTGCATGATTGATGAGTTGAGATTGTTAGGTATCACATGAACACAACACGCGCAAAACACACACTAAGCAATAAACGACACGAGAGATTTAGCGTGGTTCGGTCGGTATGACCTACGTCCACGGACTGCAACTAGGGATCTTTTATTATTAGGTGCTCTAGAAATTACAAGTACATTACATTATATTTATAGGGACTAATCTAGGGTTAAATAACTTAATCACCAAGTTAACCCTAATGTGGGCCCCGGCCCAAACATGCGCAGGAGGCCACTAGGGCCGGCCGGCTCCCTAAGCCTCCACACACGACAATCTCCCACTTGGAGGCTTTGGCAAACTCCAAACTGTCTCCGTCTTCACATGTCTTCACTTGTACTTCTGTAACTTCTTTCCTTCTAGTTGCAGTCGCCTTCTCAACTTTATTCCTGAAGGCCAGTTGAAGCTATGCATAGGTTCAACTTCTCTAAGGTAACCACCTTAGTTAGCATATCTGCGGGATTCTCTGTTCCTTTGATCTTCTCAAGCTTTAGCGTACCATCACTGATCAAACCCCTGATGAAGTGATACCTAAGCTGAATATGTTTCGTTTTCCCATGAAACACAAGATTCTTCCCCAGATGTATTGCACTTTGATTGTCACAAAACAGTGGACTGTCTGGCTGTTTCTTCCCAAGTTCTTCTAGAAAGTTCTTTAACCAAATCAACTCTTTACTTGCTTCTGCACAAGCCATGTATTCGGCTTTAGTAGTTGAAAGAGCAACGCTCTTCTGTAGCCTAGACATCCAACTGACTGCGGTTCCTCCCACTGAAAAAACAAACCCATCGTGCTCTTATACGATTCCTTACATCCCCTAAGGTCAGCATCCGTATAACCCCTCAGAACAATATCTTTACCCGAGAACCGTAACCCCATCTTTGAAGTTCCTTTCAAATACCTAAGCAGCCATTTGACTGCCTCCCAATGTTCTTTGCCCGGATTGGACATATATCGACTAACCACCCCAACCGTTTGTGCTATATCCGGCCTTGTTCACAACATTGCGTACATAAGACTACCAACAGCTGATGCATAGGGCACCTTAGCCATTTCGGCTATGTCTTCATCCGTCTTTGGCGAATGGTATTTAGAAAGTTTAAAGTGACTTCCTAAAGGAGAGCTTCTGGTCTTGGCATATTTCATTTTAAATTTCTCTAACATTTTCCCAATATACTTTGCTTGAGAGAATGTCAGAGACCCGTCTTTATTCCTGGAAATACTCATCCTGAGTATTTGTTTAGCAGCACCAAGGTCTTTCATCTCAAACTCTTCTTACATTTGCTTCTTCAGCTTCTTTATCTCCTTCATATCAGAACCAGCAATTAACATATCATCCACATATAAGAGGAGGATGATGTATGACTTATCAAATTTCTTTATGTAACAACAGTGATCCATCTCACATCTCTTATTTAACCTGCAGACCATACCTTCTTTTCCAGTAACCTGAAAACCTTCAGGTTGTACCATGTATATGTCTTCATTCAGATCACCGTGCAGAAAGGCAGTCTTCACATCTAGCTGCTCTAGATGAAGACTCTCAGCAGCAACAATACTTAGAACTAATCTGATAGTAGTCATCTTCACAACCGGAGAGAAGATTTCATTGTAATCAACTCCCAGTTTTTGTTGAAACTCTTTGACCACCAACCGAGCTTTGTACCGTTTGGTACCATCGTGTTCATCTTTTACCCTGTACACCCATTTGTTTTGCAACACTTTCTTGTCGGGAGGAAGCTTTGCAAGCTCCCACGTTCTGTTCTTTTCTAGAGATTTCATCTCATCCTTCATTGCAATCTCCCACTGCAATGAATCTTTCAAACTAATAGCTTCAGTGTAGCACTGCGGTTCTCCATTCTCTGTTAACAATAGAAAATTAGCAGATGGAGAATATTTTTCTGGCGGTGCTATGACTCTAGTAGATCTCCTGACCCACTAAGTCTTAGGAGTAGGAGGAGTAACTGGTGGATCTTCTGTTTCTTCTTCAGAGCTTTCACTTTCAGTTGAATCTTCTTCAGTTTCAGGCTCTAAGCTCCCACTGTCGGGAATGTCTAAAGGAGCTTCATTGTCACTAGTTTTCTTCATCTCAGCATTAATTTCAATGTACTCTTTCTGAACTTCAGGACTAGTACCATTTCTTGCTTTGTATAATTCGGCTTCGTTGAACGTGACATCTTTGCTTCTGATAACTTTTCGACTTTCAAAGTCCCAAAGCCGGTAACCCATCTCATCTATCCCATAGCCAATAAAAGTACACTTCTTGGCTTTTGAGTCAAGTTTATCCCTGTCACCATCTTTCAACAAACTGTAAGCATTACAACAAAATAATCTCAGATGTTTAAAACTTACTTCCTTTCCTTTCCACTCTTCCTCAAGTATTTTGAAACCCAGAGGAACAGACGATCCACGGTTGATCAAATAAGCTGTAGTGTTAACTACATCGGCCCAGAACATCTTTGGGAGCACTACGTTTAACCTCATGCTCCTCGCCCTTTCATTTAACGTTATGTTCATCCGTTCAGCAACTTCGTTTTGTTGAGGAGTTCCTGGGACGGTCTTGATCATCCTTATCCCTTGCTTTGCACAGTAGTCAACAAATTACTTGCTGATGTATTCTCCTCCGTTGTCAGACTTCATACATTTAACCTTCAAACCAGTTTCATTTTCAACAGCAGCTTTCCAGTTCATAAAAGTTTTAAATACTTCAAATTTATGCTTGAGAAAATAAACCCATACCTTTCTAGTAGCATCATCAATGAAGGTCACATAGTAGGATGCACCTCCTACAGATTGAACCGATGTAGGTCCAAAAACGTCTGAGTGAATGAGCTCCATTTTCTGAGCTTTCGGTGTCTGACCAGTCTTCAAGAATGTAACTTTCTTCTGTTTCCTGAGAACACATGATTTGAAAAACCCGGTTTCTAATTTCTTTAGATCTTGAAGCTTTCCTTTATCAGCCAACATCTTCAATCCCTTGTCACTCATGTGCCCGAGTCGTTGGTGCCACAGATTAGAAGGACTCGGACCAGATGTTGCTGCATTTATACCATCATAAGGTATCTCCACCATGTATAAAGTGCCTCTCTTCTTTCCTTTAGCCACCACGAGGTTGCCCTTGATAACTTTCCATTGACCATCTTTAAAGAGAACAGCATTGCCTTGGTCATCCAGCTGACCAACCAAAATTAACTTTCTCCTCAAGTTTGGAACAACCCTGACATCTTTCAATGTCCAGGTGGTTCCAAGTGTAGTCCTTAGATCCACATCACCTATCCCTGTAATATCAAGTGTCTGATCATCAGCTTAGCGAGCTTTACCAAAATTACCTGTTCGCAAGTTCTTTACTAACTCCTGGCAAGGGACGGCATGAAAGGATGCCCCTGAATCCATGATCCAGGATTCTATGGAATTTTCAACACAGCAGATGAGGGCGTCATCCGGGTGTTGAGCTGCTATGTTGTTCACTTCTTTCTTGTCTTTAGAAACTTGTGGTTTAGGGCACTGGCTTCTAAAGTGGCCCATCTCTTTGCAGTTCCAACACTCAATCTCTTTTTTTTTTGTTTTTGGATTGACCTCTCTTCTTGTACTTTGACCTACCCCTGTTATTGCCCCTTTAAGGTCTTCTCCCCCTCCCTTCAGTATGTAGAATAGAGCTGGAAGATTCTCCAGCATTTTTCCTACGCATGTCTTCATTTAGAATCAAATCCCGCATCCCCTTGAATGTGAGTTTGGTAGTTCCAGATGAACTACTAACAACTGTGAAAGTACCTGACCAGCTTTCGGGCAAAGAAGACAATAGGAGGAGAGCTTGCACCTCATCCTCAAAGTTAATATCAACATATTCTAACCGAGTGATAATAGAATTGAATTCATTAATATGGCCAGAAATAGACGAACCTTCTCTCATCTTGGTGTTAACCAATTGTCTGATGAGAAATACCTTATTGACTGCAGAGGGCTTCTCGTACATGTCAGCCAGGGCTTTTAACACTCCAAAAGTGGTCTTTTCTTTGACTATATTGTAGGCAACATTCCTTGATAGGGACAGACTTACTACTCCCAAGGCCTGTCTATCTAAGAGATTCCAATCGGCTTCAAACATCTTCTCTAGCTTTGCTTCCAACCCAATTATAGGAAGATGTAAGCTCTTCCGATAGAGCATGTCTTCAATTTGCATTCTCTAGAATCCATAATCTTGTCCATCAAACGTCACTATCTTTACCTTACCTTCTTCTGCCATTGAAACAAACTTACCGAGTAGAACTGATCGAGTCAAGACTGGGAATAGTGAACAAACATAGCAGTGGCGGCGGCCTGAACTTGTTGGCTGTTCTATTAGACACTGTCTATTCAACCAATCTCAACCAAAATCAGTAATAAACGAGTAAGAACACCGACAAAAAAGTTTACCGGATTTAGAGTTTGATGGCTGCGGTTGACCAGGTCAACAACAGCGGCAGCAACAGCGGAAACATGACAGAAATCAGATCTGTCAGCCGCAGAGAAGGGCGATGGACAGCAGTAGCGGCTGAGATCGCAATTCCGGCGATAAAACACGTCTGAAACAGTAAAATTCCGGTGATTAAAGGCTGATTACGGCAATCAAAACTGAAATCGAGCCTTGATCTGGCAAAATCGGCCAAAACAACTGACATCCCATTTATTTGAGGTCTATGTTAAGACAAGGTTTTATGTTAAGACTTCCGCTATTTTGTAATCAAATGATGTATGCTCCCGCTACTTTTGAATGTTTTATTAAGTCCAGTACTTTGATGACTATGTTTATGAGTAAATCCAACAAGTGAAGTCTCCCGGGAAAGAGGCCTTACATTAAAAAACCAAATATACAGTTTACAAACGTAACTTACACAAATTTTACGTAACCAAGAGCTTTTTTTTCTTGTTACGTATATCTAAGCGATGTTAGATACATGTAACACAATGTGTTATATATACGTAACACCTGTGTTAATTATACGTACCAAATGTGTTACATATACATAACACTTGTGTTACATATATGTACCAAATGTGTTACAACTTATACATGTGTCTTATGCTACTCCGCTACCGATATAAATCTGTCACCAAAACAACTCAAACGCATTATGGTGGCTTAGCGACGGTGAGGAGTAGGTGAAGAGAGGTAAAGAGATTGAATGACAGAACAAGATTGAACCGGTAGAATGAGGAGTATGCGTTCGTCATCTCTCTCGACCGACAGAAGGAGATTGAACGGTGGTACTGTTGGAAGAGGGGTAAAGAGATGGCGATGAATCAATCTGAGGCTGAGCCAGGTTATACGAACACCGTCGATTCTTTCAGGATTGTTTGTGGCCATCTCTGTCGACATATCTTGCAGGAAATTCTTGATGGTGAAAAGGGGTTGGTTGCGGTGGTGGTGGCGGTGGTGTTGGAAAATATTATGTTTTATGATTGTGATTACCTTTAAAAAGTTCTTCCATTTACAGAAACAATGAAGAAAATATTCAAGATCAAGAAATTGGATGATGAAATTGGATGATGAAATTGGAAGATGAATTTTCTCGTTCAATCTCTTTACCTCTCACCACACCCAATATAATTGTAAACGTGGAATGAATTTTGGTTTGACTAAATTCGTAATTGAAGGAGATAAACAAGGGAATTACGAATTTAAAAAAAAATACCTAATATAAAATTGGTGGAACTTTACAAAAACACCCTTGTTAATTAATACTAATATTAAATAATGTAAATTATTTGATTGGTTAATAATGGTTAACAATGGTTATCATGGTTATTACATAAAAATGTGGTTGTCATTTGAACCCTTCACTATATATATATATATATAAGGAAAAGATCATGAGAAAACTCATTTTAATGAGATAATCAAGAAACTCTTCATTAATGGCATTTTTGTAAGGCAAAAAAAAACCCTAAAAGAAATAATAAAACAAAAAACTAAAAAAACCAAAATGTTTCTCTCGTTTGCGTCGTTTCATAAAAAGGATAGTATAATTACAAAAGTGTGGGGGTTTAGGTTTTTTGGGGGTAGGGGGTTTAGGTTTTTGGGGGGTGGGGGTGGGTTTAGGTTTTTGGGTGGTAGTGGTGGGGGCTGGGTTTAGGTTTTTGGGTGATGGGGGGGGGGTGGGTGGGGGTTTAGGTTTTTTTGGGGTGTATGAGAGTGTTAGGTTTTTGAGAATATATAATGATTGTATAATTAAAAAAGTTCCATTAATGAGGATTTTCTTTGTTCTCTCATTAAAATGAGTTTTCTCATGAACTCAACCTTATATATATATATATATATATATATATATATATATATACACTATATATAGTATACATATTAGAAGGGCATGATGGTCATTTGACCAAAAATCTTAAATTTAAGACCTTTACAATGTATTAAGCACAAAGTACAAGTGTTTATGCATAGACTTTAAACCCCCCCTCCCTAAACCCTAAAATTCGCTTGTCAGATATCATCACGCATCCACTTTCAAAATTCAAACATGCTTATCCCAAACCCTAGAAGTTCGTTGGCTCCTGTCGACCCCTCTATCTCCTTCTTCGCCGTTCTCGCAGATCCCTCTCAATACCGCCATGTAAGTCTACAGATTCCTCCCCTCTTCTAGATTTTCCTTTTTAATGAACCGATGTAACTGGTTTTGGATCGATTTAGTTTAATCGAATATTGAAATTGCAGCGGGAAGACCGATATATGGAGTGCTAAAAGGATTTGAGAATGTCGGCCTTGTAATTGGTGGCTTCAAGGACATTTAACTGGTCAGTTTCGTTTCATACTTCTTTATAGATCATCGATTTCTCTTAGAAGATCTGAGATTTAACTATAGTGATTTTAAGTCTAAATCCGTCATTGATTTTATGTTTTGGTTTAATTCATCTGGTATGGCATTCCTATCAAGTAGTAAACTTCGACAACAGCAGAATATGCCTTAGAGCGTTATATTATGAAGACATGCTAATAGGGAAAGTATGTTGTAAGTCCCAATCTCTATATGGATCTTTGAATACACGAACGAATACGAGCACCATATCAAACTCTCACACAAAGTAGGCGGAATCTACTAAGTATGGTGATTCAAGAACGGATTCAAAGTAAAACATGGTTGAATTGCAATCGAGAATTACAGAGAAAAATATCAACAAACCGCTAACCCCATACGGTTAGGGTATACATGTTTTTGTACCTGGCTACATAATACTATGCCCTAAATACACATACTCAGCCTAAAGCCGGCCCAAACACCCCAATCCGTGAACCATCAGTTCACGGTTACACCAAAACTCCTTAATTAGCTTATTCATACTGACATGGTCTTACAATCTCCCCCTAGGATTAAGCTATCAAATGATCTTCAAAAATTAATATCAGCTTCATGGTTTCCACTTCCCGCATAAAGTTTCTTTCAAACAATATCAACAACTTCTACAGTAAAGATTTTAGCTTGTTGTTCCCACGGTTGATCACTTCTGATTTGATTCCTTGCCAACACATTTATGTCTTCTTCCCCAAACTTTGATAGATCGAAAGGATCTATAATTCTAAACTCAGTAGTTCTTGTCACAATCATAGCTTCAGCAGAAACTGGATTATAAGCCCAAAACTGAAAGTCCTTAAGTGAGTTCACATGTACTTTCTTGTGAATAGGTACTTTCTTAGTGATCTTTGTTGTTGGCCAGATAATGCAATACACACTTTTACCAGTATAAGAGTCCTTCACACCCTTTGATTTCTTTAATTTTGAGTCAGCAGTCTTCATACCGGCAAAGTTTGTCAGGCATTGTCGATTAAGAAAGTCATAAAACATGTTTGCCATTTTAACGTTTCCTCTGTTGACAAAATATGCTTCATTTAGCTCGCAAAGATCTAATTTAGTCCAGGAGGTAAAGTCATTAGGATGCTTGTAATATTCTAGCCGACCACTATTCCTTTTCACCACGAACATGTTCTTCTCCTCGTCAAATTGCAAGGAAGCAATCCCCGACCTGTCACCTCTTTTTGAATAGTATCCATCAATAATTGTTGTAACATGAGTTTCTGTAGGTAGACCAGGTGGTAATATCCATGAAGGACGTTCTTTTCTTGCCTTTGCTCCTGCATTTGTTGATTCATTTACTTCAGTAGTGGAGCTGATTAGATTGACTTCATCATCAATGTCTTGATTCAGTCTCTCTAGCTCTGAATCAGAAGAACTATCAAACATTTCAACATGAGATGCATCCATGGGGCTTGATCTTTATCTTTGATTAAATCATCAGGAGACAGATCATCTTATTCATCATCAGGATTCCCTTCAAAATTGAAATTATAAAGGTCATCATCTTGATTATTACTAGTTTGATCATCTTGATTATCTTCATTTTGATTGCCATGATTACTTCCCCTAGCATATCCACCTCCCTGATTATCATCCTCATTGTTATTATCGTCATCATCTTGCTTCTCAGTATCCTTGGCCTCTCGATCTTCTAATTTCTTCTTCAGATCATACATGAGGGCAGTTAGAAAGCCCTGATTTGCTTCTAAGGACATAATCTCTGCTTTTTGAGCAGCAACTTGCAGTTCTAGTGCAAACACTCTCTCCTGCAGAATATGTGGATCCACAGGAGAAGGGGTGGAAACATCTACAGGAGTTTTGCCCTTCGCTTTCTCAGCTCTGTATGCTTCAGCTGATGACACAAGAAATTGATCAGTGTTGAAAGCATCAGTGGAAGGACTCACCTGAGATGATGAATGAGGTAGGGTTGAAGTAGGTGTTCGTAATTGTGGTAGCTGAGTAGACGAGGAAGGTGTTGGAGTTTGTGTTGGTGTAGGTGTTGGAGTTTGTGGTAAACGAGCACTTCTTGGATCTCTTCTTTTTCTGGGTCTTGATTGAAGATCTTGATCCGGTGTGTACCCTGGATCGATGTCGGATTGGTTAGACAAGGAGGTAAGAGGAGGAATCTCAACTCTACGTCTTTTTCTTTCCATTTCCCGTACGTACCGATTAATAGGTACCAGTGGTTTTTCCGGTGTGCCTTCACTGTCAGACGAAGATAATACTTCAGTAGCTTCTAACTCGGGCATGACTGGCTTTTGTGGTTCTGGTTCTATCTGTTGTTGTAGTTCTATTTGTGGTTCTGGTTGCTGTGCTTGCTGAAAAATATGATCATCCGCAACCTCGGCTTCAACTTGGACAGTCGGTTCTTCAGGTTCTTCGTTTTCAAGAGCAACAAATCTACCAAACTTTTCAAGAGGATGCAGCCCCTGAAATACTCTCTTACCCTGTTTATTAACATTCATAAACTTGAAAATCATCGGACCCATGGCCGTTAGGTCAAGTGTTTCCACTGTAGGTGCCAAATCCGCATGATTTCTGTTGAGGATGATTTGGAGAAACCTAGGATACATCAGAAAATTATCCTTTTTAGACCCTTTCAGATTACTCTTGAGCTCTTCAAAAACCATCTTTGAGAAGTTGTAGTTCCAGCTCATGGTCAAGGCAATCATAGCAGATGAAATAGTGGCATTGAGTTCATCAAATCCTCCTTTTCTTCCAGATAAACAATTCATGCACACATGTGCAAGATATCTCTAGTAGAGATTAAGTAGTTTCTTGTACACTTGAGGGTAATTTCCTTCATATCCCATTCTTAGCAAGATAGGAATAACTTTATATGTAGCTAGTTTTATTGGAAACCTGGGTTCGTCACCAAACTGTAATGCCTCTCTGATAATAGCTTCTGAAACTCTTACTCTCTTGTTCTGAATTGTTCCAATAACGCATTCCTCTCCATTGTCATTTGGATGAATAGAAGTAGTCCCCCATAATTCCCGAATAAAACTTCTGTAGATGATTGGATTCTCCATAACAGCAAAGTTGATGGGGGAAAGTGTCAACCCACAACCATGGATTTAAAGTATTCATATTCCCCAGGAGTGTTTAAGGTGAATGCACACACATTGTGGTCAGGTACAAAACTCATTTCTGCCATTTCTGCACAAAATTCAACAAATCAAAACCATAATTAATTTAAAATTAATTAAGGTTCTTAGGCAAAGATGGTATTCGGTTTCCTTGGGGTTTATGACCTAAGCTAGGTTTACGGTTTCCTGTTCAAGGTTTTTTGGCCAAAGAGAGGGTTCATTATTTCTGGGTGGTTCACGGTAAGCTAAACCGTATACGGGAATTCCAAGAGGTTCTCGGTAATTTTTTAAAATTACCACCGTGAACCTCCTTTTGCGAGTAACACCAAACACGCTTAATACTCCAAATTGATCAAATTTCGTTGAGAATCCTGAGAGTTTGACCATACACCGATGATCGCCTACCCATTCCGACCCTAATCACAACTTCAATTTCATTTTTCATTCATGAATCATCCAACTATTATGACAAGATCCGCATGAATAGAGGTTTATGGTCGATTAGAACCTATAACAGATCAGTATGGTGTGAAGGACAAGTAGATGTACCTGAAATTTGTGATAGATATTATTAAGTAGCAATGAGCAAGAGGTTGACAACAAATTTGAGAAACCAATTCACCAAGGATAAAATTTCTATTGAGAAAGAGATATAACCATGAAACATTAAACCCTAATAAAGGGGTTTTATACCTCCTTCACATCACCCGGTATCCAGAAAGTGGGGGCCAACCGAGTACTATGGTGGGCCACAACACAAATCTGTGAACAATTTTAGATGCGAATCCCTTAGATGCTTTATTTTAAAATTGAACTTGGTCATTTATCATTTAAAACAAAAAAAATAAAAAAAAAATAAAAAAACAAAAAAAAAACTAGACTAGAACAAAATAGACTCAATTAAAATAGGACTAAAACACACATATACCTATACATACTAAGCAACAACGAGCCTTTAGGAAGTTTGCAATGGGATCATATCGTTCTATAGGCAGACCAATGAACATTTTTCAGCATGTATTTACTCAGACATGTCAAGTAGATTGCAAACATTTAGATCCTTCAAAACTCATGCTTTTAGTGTCAAACCTAAGTCTTTCACTGTGATTTATGTTATCATGTTTTGATAAAATTGTTTACGACTCAGTGGGTCCCACACTCATATCTTAGAAACCGTGAATTATGTGAGTTTTTGATTAACTTTAATGGACCCCACAACTTATCAGGTAAACCTTCCCTTCCTCGTGATCTTTTGAGCACCCAAATAATAACTAATTGATCATAACTAGCACGAGTTTGTGAGTTGATTTTAGGAATATACAAATTTTGCCCATGAATACAGAACGACAGACTTATGTATCGTGAATTCATCAAAAACCTTTTATATCAGTCACCATGGCCCAAAAGGAAAAATATATATACATATATGTACGCCTTTAGACATATCTTTTGAATTTATTCCTAATGCACGACATTAACATTGCGTGTCTTTTTGCTCAGAATTCTGCTTTACAGATTGGCTTTACACTTTCATTGATGTCTTTTCACCTATTACATGTCAATGCATGTCTTTTTTATATATATATCTACTATATACACATACTTGTAACAAGTCAGCTCGCAACCCATTTGTGAAGGGTCTCGGTTAGTAACAAGGGTTATCCATAGTTCATCAACCTTTATGTTTAAGTTTTCTATTATTAACAGGAATAGCTAATTCCACTAATCTATGAGCTGTTCCCCACTATGGCCATAAGATTATTTTGTTCAAGTGTATCACATGCAGAGCCTATCAACATATCCAACATAGATCCTAGTAATTTCAACTTAGTGCCTTACATGTGTTGACCTAATTCCTTAAGAAACGAATATTCATATCACTTCCCATTTATTTGCAAACTACCGACTCAAGCAAAAGTACACTCTTTCTGTAATTTTGTTGACACTAATAAAATTGAAAGCAGACTCTTTTTTGTATTTCTTGTCTCTATAAAATTTAAAAGCAGACTCTTTTTGTATTTTTTTTTTACTCTAACAAAATTGAAAGCAGACTCTTTTTGTATTTTTCTTGACTCTAATAAAATTGAAAGCAGACTCTTTTTTTGTATTTTTCTTGACTCTCCCGCTAAATTTGTGCATAAAACAACAAAAAATAAAAATGTACAAATTTAAACGATACAGAAAAATCTTTTTGTGACCATTTCAATCTTTAAAACCAATCATTTTCAAGGATTCTACAAGCACATTGAAACGAGATGTATCAAATGCTTTTGTGAAGATGTCTGCAACATTGTTATCAGTATCAACATGTTCAATACAGATGAGATTTCTCTCAAAAAAATCCCGGACAAAATGCACCTTCATATCAATATGCTTGGTTTTGGAATGTTGGACCGGATTTTTAACTATAAGCACGGCAACCTCATTATCACAAAAAATAATGGTGTTTAGAAAAGTCAGACCATAATCCAACAATTGGTGTTGCATCCAGATGACTTATGAGCAACAAGCCGATGCAGCAACGTATTCAGCCTCAGCGGTGGAGGTGGAGACTGCGTGTTGCTTCTTACACTGCCATGAGATTAGCCTATCTCCAAGAAATTGAAATCCCCAGCTTGTAGATTTCCTGTCTAGTTGACACCTTCCATAGTCACTATTAGAAAAAGCATACAAGTCAAAATTAGAATCTTTGGGATACCAGGCTTGCCCTTTAGATACCGAAAGATACGTTTAACAGCAGTTAAATGGGACATCTTAGGATTGGCCTGATAATGGGCACACTGATAAACAGTAAACATGATGTCCGGACGACTGGCCATTAAATACATCAATGAACCGATCATGGATTGATAGAGTTTCTGATCAACGGCGACCCCGGTTATGTCAGCATCTAGAACTGGCCTAGCAGACATAGGTGTTGTACCAGCTTGAGCGTCAGCAAACTTGAACTTTTCTGTAATGTCATCCACATATTTTCCTTGACGGATGAGAGTACTATCACTTCATTTTTTCACATCCAAACAAAGAAAGAACGTCATTTCGACCAAAGCACTCATCTCAAACTTCTTTTCCATAACCTTTCTGATTCGGTGCACAAAGCATCATTTGTGGACCCAAAGATGATATCGTGCACATAGATTTGCACCAAAATGAGATCATTATCTACTTTCCAAACGAACAATGTCTGATCAATGGCTCCTCGAATGTAGCCATGAGCAAGAAGATGGTCTGTCAGAGTGGCATACCAAGTACGGGGTGCTTGATGTAAGCCATACATAGCCTTATCTAGTTTATACACGTAATCTGGATGATCACAATCTTAAAACCTAGGTGGTTGACAAACATAAATCTCCTCCTTAACTTTCCCATACAGAAACGATGTATTGACATCTATTTGATAAACTGTGAAGTTCATATAAGATGCATATGCAAAGAAAATCCGGATTGCTTCTAGACGAGCAACCAGAGCAAACAATTCCTCATAATTGATCCTCTTTTGCTGATAGAACCCCTGAACTACTAGTCGAGCTTTGTTACGAATGATCACTTTGCTTTCACCTTACTTGTTTCAAAATACCCAACGAGTGCCGATAGCTTTCTTGCCTGGTGGCAATGGCACTAATTCCCAAACTTTGAGCTTTGCAAACTAATTCAGCTCCTCATGCATTACATCAACCCAGCTAGGCTCAAGTAGGGCCATCTGAATGTTCTTTGGTTCAATTTGAGAAATGAAACATGAATAAAGACATCTGTTGATATCTCCAGCAGTGCTTCTAGTCTTGACACCATCAGTCAATGATCCAATAATGCTAAGAGATGGAGTTTTAGGCAGTTGAACTGTCACAGGCAGATTGGTCATATTCTCTTGCGTCTCTTCATCGGGTTCATCATTGGTGTCAGAAATCGGCTTCTCGACCACACTTTCATCAGGAATCGGCTCCAGAAATTGAGAGGTATCTGCAGTTTCAGGTGTAAAAGTGCCTTCATTTACTATAGATGTAGAGTCCTCGTTATTTTCTTGTGAACCCTCGGAGACATTAGTTACATCAGGATTCGGCTCATGAGAAGAAGATGAAGCACCAGCCAAATTTTGCCTTAGAACTTTCGATGGATCAATAGTCAGCATTGGTCCTGTGTATGGACCGTTAGATTCTTCACTCAGCTCAAAAGAATCATTATCAGTTCCTGCAATCACATCAGTATAAAAATTAAATTATTTAAAGAGAGAATGATAATCAAATAACCATACTGGTCTACATTCTGCATCTGTTGGATTTTGCACTTGCCAGTCTACATAGGTTGACTCTCTGATTTCTTTGGTGACCTAGTTATAAACTCTGTAGGTGGTGGTATTTGAACCATAGCCCCAAAGTAGCATTCATCAGCTTTCTCATTGAACTTTGGAGTGGACTCCATGTGCAAGACGGTACATGGACATCCAAAAGCTCTAAAGTACCCAACCCTGGGTTTTTCATTGTAGAGAATCTCATATGGAGTCATCTGTAGACGTTTGTTGAGAAGAACCCAATTTAACATGTAACAAGCTGTGTTGACTGCCTCTGCCCAAAAGAATAGTGGCAACTTGGATTCATATAGCATTGTTCTAGCAGCTTCGATGAGGGTTCTATTCTTTCGCTCTACTACACCATTTTGTTGAGGTGTACGAGCTGCACTGTATTGTCTGGCTATCCCCTTCTCGGTGCAAAATTGATTCTAGATTACATTCTTGAATTCAGTTCCATTAGCGCACCGAGTAGCCTTTACTTTCAGATCTCTTTGATTTTCCATCTAAATGATGAAATTCTTAATAAGCTCTGCAGTCTCACTTTTGTTAGCCAAAAAGAAAACCAATGAAAAACGTGAGTAATCATCAGTAATAACCAAACAATAATACTTTTGCCCGATGCTCATCACATTCACTGGACCGAAGAGATCCACATGAAGTAGATGGAGAATATAGTCAATTGAATTGATCAACTTTGACTTACGGGGCTTCCTGTGTTGTTTCTTTTTAGCACATGCAACACATTTCTCAATAGAAAAGAATTCTTTAATAGGTAGACCACGAACATGATTACCCTTTGCAATTCGATTAAGATTTTTCAGATTTACATGCCCAAGACTACGATGCCACAACATAGCATCGGTTTCAGCTGATTTTGATAAAAGACGTGTATTTTCATAAACATGTTTACTATTCATGTCAATAACATATGAGTTTCCCTTACGGGGTGTTCTTAAGAAAATCCATTCCTCGGGCAGCACGAAGCCCGGTTTTAAAATTAAGCATTCCTTATTTGTGAAATGTGATGAATTGTATTTATCACAAATTTGAGAAACACTTAGCAAGCTATGATTTAGCTTAAAGACGTAGCTTACGTCATGAAAAATTAAAGAACTATTAACCACAGTACCTTTCATGCTAATTTTGCCACCTTTACCTCCTACAAAGGAAACATAACCCCCATTAAAGTTTTGCAAATCATGAAATAGAGATATGTCTCCTATTATATGCCTGGAACAACCACTATCAACATACCAAAGGTTATTGACAGTCCTCCTTGGTTGTTCCTGCACGAAATGGGAGATTAATTAGTAATTGGTACCTAGGCCATAGTAGATATGGGTATTCCCAAAGCGTCAATATATGACACTTCTTGCAGACACATATCATTGTTAGACTCAAGTTTGGGTGTTACTTTAACCTTTTATTTAGCTTTCCAGACAGGCTTAGATGGAACTGGAGCTTTTCTTTCTTTTGAAATAGGAGATTCAGGTTTATCCTTCTGTTTATTTTGTTTTATCTTTTGTCTTTCAAAGTAAGACTGTCTGTTTCACTTTACGACATTCCAGTCACCATCAGAAGGCATAACATAGGATGACCGACCCTTCATTGCCTTGGGCTGTGTAGCCTTCACTGGCTTAGAGTGAGTGACTTTCTTATGTGTAGTCTTCTGACTTTGCTCATAATAAGGCACATATGGACGATGAATACAGTTTCTTGCCAAATGACCAGATTTTCCACAAGTATAACATGATTGCTTCTTTGCATACGATGCAAAGCTTGACTTGTATGACCACTGATGAGACGAACCACCCTGTTTGTTATTGAAGACCTGCTCAGGTTTCCTGTGTTGATAATCATGGCGTTGTTCAAACCTTATATGTTGATGTTCATATTTATAATAAAATTGATCCTTTGTATAATGCTTAGGTGAAGCATTTGAGGTTTGAACAGAGGCAGTTTGCTTGATCACAGGTTTGGTTTTCTTGAAAACATGTTTTTCAACCTTACCATACACTAAAGGTGTTACAAAAACCGTACTTTTACCCACATTCACATGTTTCAAAGCAAATGATTTAATACTAGAATTATTCAAACCAACAAAATCACACACATATGGTTTTTTTCCTTTAAAAACTGAACTGACAAAAGCATTGTTTTTATTGTTATTAGATTTCAAATTCAAACTGCAAACTTGTGGCTCATCAACTTCATCACCCTCACTTGACCAATCCTGTATTTCTACTTTTTCTGCACATGATGTAGAAGCATTAGAGTTGTTCACACATTTAACATTTGAAGCTAAGGATGATGAAGATTTGGACTCATCAGTGTTTGACAGATTTCCAAAGGATAACACTTTAAACTCCTCTACTTGTTCCTCAACATAGGGATGAACATTGGTAAAGTTCCCATTGAACGGGGGAGGAATGCTATTGTACCCAATTCCTTTAGACATGTTTCTGGGTTTATGAAGTTGATTTTCCATCATGTCAACTACTTTACCAGGATTAACCAAAGAACTCTACTTTAAATTTAGCCTCCGGAAAAATTGATTTTGCTTGTTCTAATTCAGTGG
The DNA here is from genome assembly GCA_023525975.1 of Smallanthus sonchifolius. Lineage (NCBI taxonomy): Eukaryota > Viridiplantae > Streptophyta > Magnoliopsida > Asterales > Asteraceae > Smallanthus > Smallanthus sonchifolius. The sequence goes on from CM042033.1 coordinate 22,684,274, forward strand.
TCAATTTAGTAATTTCTTGCTTAGCATCAGTAAGCACACAACACTTCTCATTGAGTTGAGATTTAAACATCGATATATCTTTCTTGTTTGCTTCTATAACCTCTTTGTATGCTTTTTCAGTTTTTGAAAATTTAGATTTGTGATACTTAAGATTTTCAATTTCAAAAATCAAGTCAGCATTGTGTTTTCTATACAGTTCTACCTTATCAATGCATAATTTTAAGCATAAATTAGCAGTTACCTTAGGTAGAGTGGCAGAAGAAGATGAAAAAGAAGATCCTTCAATGATATCAGCCATAAACGCATGATTCAGATTGAGCTCCTTTAGCTGATCTCCCTAGTCATAACCTCCTGTTTGCTGACTGATTAGGGCTTTTGAGTTATCCACAGAATTGCCTCCTGCAGCTTGACCACCATCACTACTCCTTTGCTCCTTTGGCTTAGTACGTTCTCTAGAAAAATGACCTGGTTCATGACATTTTTAGCATCGAAGATTTGATTTGTTGAACCCAATCTCCTTTCCAGTGTCTTCACTCCATCTGAATTTGCCAGTTTTGTTGATGAAGTTCTGTGCTCTAAAGACTGCCATGGGCAGCTGCCATTAAATGTCCAGTTCCTCAACATCTTCAGGATGAATTTGGTTTAGCTCAGTTGTGAGTATCTCAGAAGGAGACAAATTTCTAGATTCAAAAGCTACATAGCAATTCATAATGCTAGTGCACAGAGAAGTATTAGCTTCAATTAACTTTGCATGCTGAGCAGATTATGCCTGTTGATCCGGTGCAGTAGATTTAGCAGCTGAAGATTGACCAGTAGCAGCTTCCCCTGATCCAGATGCATCTTGAGATACACTAGACAAAAATGCACTATTACTGCTTTGTGCCCCGGCAGAATTCAGAGTATTCACATGATTCATCTTCCTTTGCTTGTCATCCAGATCATAAGATTTGATAATTGAAATCAAATCATTCAGAGGAGTAGCATTTAAAATATTTAGTTCTCTTAAGCAGAGTAACATTCATGTCCCAGCTTTTTGGGATACCATTCAGAAGCTTCCTATTCAGATCACCAGTGCTAAACTCAATCTGAGCACCTCTCATTTATGTTACTAACTTAGTGAACCTTTGCAGCTGCACCTCTATAGATTCACCCAGAATGTGATTAAACATGTTAAACTTCTGCAATATCATCTCTTTCCTACTTGCATTCATGTCATCATTCCCTTCAAATAACTTCTCCAAATACTCCCATAGTTGTTTAGCAGATGTCAATCTTTGAAGCTATGGGCAATATCAGGTGATAGTGCCATAGTTAGAGATGACAAAGCTTTTAGATCCCGCTCAACAAGATCAAAAGCTTCATTAGTATAGTTCTCAATCTGCTTTGGTGCCTGCGTACCATCTTCTTTGGTATACATAGGAATATGAGGACCCTTGATGATACTTCTCCACATTTTGGCTTCTGAAAGCAAGACATAATTCTGGTATCTATACTTCCAGTCAACAAAGTCTTCTGCAGATGTGAGTTTTGGTGGTTTTGTTCTAGTACCAATTTGAAGGTCTAACATGCTGTTGAGATTCATGGTCTGCTAAGAATTCATCTTGATCAGAGTACTAGGTCCTTGATCTAACCTGTAGAACTTGTAAAACACTTTCAGCTAAAAACACAAGTTCAGCCGTGAACTTGGTTAATGCCGTGAACTTACTGAAACCCGTGAACTGTTTTGAAGCCGTAAACATAGAAGTTCACCGAGTACAAGCAAGTCGTGAACCTACAACCGTGAACTGAGAACCCGAGTGATTCTCCCGTGAACTGTAAGCACATGAATCATTGCCGTGAATCTTAACCCGAGAAGCTTTTACCGTGAAGTAGCCCGAGAACTATACCCGTGAACCCTTCCCGTGAGATAAACCGTGAAACTCCCGTGAATTAAGAGCCTGAGTAACAAATCTTTGACATAATTTTGTTTCCAAAACTAATCCCGAAAATTTTGGGATTTGAATTTTGAATCCAAAATTACTTCTGATGAACACGAGGATGATTCTAAACACTTTTCAAAGCAAATCTTTCAACAACCGCAATATACCAATGATTTTGCCACGGAATCAGCAACAACACTTTGATTTTCAGCAGAAAAGAAGAAAATCTAACACGAAACAAACGATTAGTAACAAAAACCAACCGAAAGCTTAGACAAATACCTTAAATCTTGAATCTTTGATATCTAAAACCAAGCCTTGAACGACTTCAATGGCTCTGATACCAATTGTAAGTCCCAATCTCTATACTGATCTATGAATACATGAACGAATACGAGCATGATATCAAACTCTCACACAAAGTAGGCGGAATCTACTAAGTATGGTGATTCAAGAACACGGATTGAAGGTAAAACACGGTTGAATTGCAATCGAGAATTACAGAGATAAATATCAACAAACCGCTAACCCTATACGGTTAGGGTATACATGTATTTATACCTAGCTACATAATACTAGGCCCTAAATACACATACTCGGCCTAAAGCCGGCCCAAACACCCCAAGCCGTGAACCATTAGTTCACGGTTACACCAAAACTCCTTAATTAGCTTAATCATACTAACAGGGTCTTACATATGTTTCTCATTTCGATAGGCCGGTACAGCGATTCGCGTGGTTATATTAATACATGTTCCGACTCGCTGGTTGAAGGTTGATTATGGAGACCATCCGTCGAAGGTCGTCATTCCCTCCCCTTATAAGTTTTCATCGATAATAAGTTGAAAATTATGAAGATGTAATCTTCGTTATTAATATACCATAATTTTAGATGTAATCTCTGTTCGATTTTAACTTTTTGTGTCGATTAACAGATGTCTGAGTTAGTAGATAAATAGGGGACTAAATGACCTTTCTACAACAGATGATCCATATCTGCCATTGTTTTTGCAGTTGTGTACCTACCACTCAAAGGTCTACAATTTAGTTTAATCCAATCCTTGCATTGTTCTGTTATTGATTATAACTGCATTAGTTTTTCATTAGTTTTGAAATTTACTATTTTGAAAACAATGCTCGCAATACGTTGGAGCAGGTAATGATGGAAGCCCTTTCAAAATCAGGAGCAAAGCAATCAAGTATGAAATCTATTTATTTAGGTGTTTTTATACCCTCTGATCTTCTGGAATCAAGCAACCAAATCAATAATTCACTCCGGGAAAGACGGAATACAATCCAAGAGATTACGAGATCGAATACACCGGATCAAACACCCAAAGACGAATAATACGCCATAAGAACGAGATGAATCACAAAAACAACTTGTTATATTGAACTTCAATGATTACAATGTGCTAACTATGTGTAAATCCACCAAAGTTAGACTAAGCACAATAATGTTTCAGCTAAGACAAAATAACAAAAGACTAATTACATTTTGAACTAACAGCTATTTATAAGTAATAGTTTTCGTCCAAAAACGTTTTCAACCGAAAACATTTTCGATCGTAATAGTTTTTTACCAAAAACTAATAAATTGTACAAATTAAGATTCAACAATTGGATTCAATGGACTACTAGGTTCCAACAATCTCCACCTAGTCCATTGAATGTCAATTCTTCATTCTTTGTCAGTTGTCGCCTTGGCTTCAACTTTTACATGCTTAGACTCCAGTTCCCGCAATCTTTTCTTTAACATTCTAGCTTCAGCCCGCATCAAGAGACATCTTGCAACCACTCGCATATACAACTTTGCTTCAGCCTTAATCATTGTACTCATATCACATTGAATGGCATTATAATATAGAATCTTCAAGTCTTCATCAGAGAAACTGAATAGATCCATTGGATCAAAGATTCTGAATTCTGGTAAGCCTCTTTGTGTGATAACTGCTTCATGAGTGTTGCTGTCGTATACCCAACGATCAAATTCTTTGATAAAGCTTTCTTTTCTCTCTGGGATATATACAATTGATATTGTATCACCTGGTTGCACCTCATACTTAAATTTTCTCTTACCATCTTTATCTCTTTTCTTTAACTTTACACACTTAGGTATTTGAGGCCTGAAGTCAGTGAATCTATCCAAACTACACTGCTCCCTAAGAAATCTTTCAAAGCTCGATGCAATGCTATTCTTAGAAGGATTGATCAAATCAAGATGACTTAGATCACGCACATCCCATCTAGGTAAGCTCTTCAACTTGTGACTTGTCTCAAATTATTGTATGTCCCCCTCAACCCTTTTGATCACATACATCTTCTTATCATCATCATATTTCCATCCAAGGATCTGTCCTGTCAAATCTTTCTTTGACTCCTTATCCTTTGAGTTATCTTCTCGATTATAGACGGTTTCTCTGTATTCTTCCACCACAAACTCTTGTCGATCACATTCTGTTTTGGTGCAGATTCTGTTTGAGCTTCATCTTTGTCACTCCCTTCGATTGGAAACTCAAAATCATTTCTTTCATCAACTATTATGTCCATCTTTCCAATCACCAATCCATCATCTTCAACATAATTCTGTTTCTGTTCATACTCATGCTTGATGTAATCTTTATTAATCGAACCTTCGTCATCTGACTCAGTATCATTCAAACCAGTATCCATATTGCCAGCACCATCACTACTATTATCGTTATCAGAAGGTTTGTCATCATCTTTCTTTTCACCAGTGATTATTAGTTTTTCATCTTCCTCTTCCTCATTCTCCTTCTCTTCGTTATCTTTCTCTTTCTCTCCTTCTTGATCATTTGATTGACTATTTGTAATTTCCAAGCCTTCACTTTGTTAATTCAATAAGGCATCCTCATCAAATTCATCTTGTGAACTGAATAAGATTGCTTCAATAACATGAGATCGATCTTATTGAGAAGGTGCAACAGTAGACGGTCCTTCTTGATTTTCATCAATATGTAAATCTCTAGGGTTGGGTTAAGGTTCAACATTCACATTCTGAGTCTGAGCTCCTATATGTTTAAGTAAGTCATGCACCAAACTTTGAAGTTGATTAATCTGAATTTGTTGTTGATTCAATTGTTCTTGTTGACGACTGTATCCAACTTTCAATTCTATAATCTCCCTAGCACTCACTGTTTCTCTAATCTGGATATTTGCTATTTGAGTCTTCAACAAACTAACAGTATTTGCAGTCTCCTGAGTTGCAAAGTTTGAAAACTCCTCGTCAATCAAATTAAAATCTCTCGAAGCTTCAAATTTTGCAGGTTCTGATTTCTCTATGCCTTTGCCTTTGTCAGTATCTCTCTTTGCCATTGTCTTAAGTCTCTTCTTCTCAGGATTCTTGACTACGATACCCTTAGACGGAGGAGGTCCAGAAGGCACGTTCACTTCAGATTCAGATTCCTTTCTTTTGTTTGGTGTTTCTGTTGCTGTTGCTTATGGAGAAATAACATCCGGTTCATTCTTAACTTGTTCTGTTTCAATCACATTTTCATTACCTTCCACATTAACTTCTTCATTCACACCGTGATCAAATCTTTCTGTGATGGTTGGTTCTGTATTTTCAGGTACAACATTCTCTACATTCATCTCTTGCTCTTGATCAACTTGAGAATTTACTGGTTGTTCAACGACTTGTTCTGGATTAACTTGACCTACACCACCATCACCATCATGACCATCATCACTATCTTCACCATCATTATCTTCAACTCCGCTGCTTAATAAATCATCTATCTCGTCGTCAATCCCAAAATCTGGATCTGGATTATCACAGAGAATATTAGGAAATAACGGAGTAACCTGCCCACTAAATTCAGTCTTCTTTCTAATGGAATTCATGCTACTGAAATTGGATTCTGACATGTGTTCGAGTGGTAACTCTATTCCATCATGTGGTAAGTCTGGTAAAAGTGAGTTAATGATCATCTGAATGAATCTTGGATACAATAAGAACTTGTGATTCTGTCTTGGTCCCACAAAGTTATTGATCATTGCTTCGAAAATCATTCTTGAAAAGTTAAATCATCTGTGAGTAGCCAAACACACCAATGCTCTGCTAAACACTTCTCCAATCTGATCAAACCATCAAGTCCTTGGCCCTAGAAAATGTATGAATATGTGAACCAAATATCTCCATTGCTTGCCCAGTAAAGTCTTTGTAACTTTCCTCATTGGAAACTGTCCTCCATATCCATTGTTAAAATGATTCCAGATACTCTACTATAGCTCATTTTGTATGGAAACTCTACTGTATCCCTGAAGTTAAGTACTTCTTTGATCACTTGTTCATTAATCTTGATCTTCTTACCACCGACAGTACTCTCGATCCAAATCTCTTTCTCTATATGCTTATAAACAACATTCTCCTAGAATTCACGAACTTATGAATTATGAACTCTGACTTGTGTAGAAATTGTTGTTGAGATTCATGATTTTCTAAGAAAGTTGACTATCTCCTCATAACCCCTTGACTTTCTACTATTTGCAGTCAAACAGGCACATATATCATGTCTTGCATCAAACTTAAGACGTTTCATCGCTGCAAGAAAAAAAAAATTAAAAAGTTAGAAAATTCTGAAATTTTACAACTCCAAAGATTTCGATCGAAAATTTCTGACCAAAAACTTTTTCAATCGAAAACACACTTCTAATAAAAATCCCAACTTCCAAGATTTCGATCGAAAACTCTTGATAGAAGACTTTTTCGATCGAAAACTAATTTCTGAAACAAATATCAACTCCTGAGATTTCGAATGAAAACACCTAATCGAAAACTTTTTCGATCGAAAACCTTTTCGGATAAATCAGAGAAAGACTCTTCATCTTCATCCGAAAAAGATTTCAGTCCATTCAAGCAAGATTTCGGACAATTCATAAAACATTTCAGACAATTCATAACTTCTAAAAACTAAGTTCTGGATACATCCTAATCTTAACTATAGGTTGAATAAACGTACATTTGTTGTTGGAAAGCTTCGTATACGAGTGAATCTAGCACAAATCGACGATTTCGAGCGAAAACTTTTGACTTCAAGAAAAATCCGGAGAAAAACGCACAACTGTTCGATAATGGTGGTGAAAACGAATTCGAACGAAATCTCCATATATATAACTTTCATGATTTCGGACGAAAAACATTTCGGACAGGAGATTTCGGACGAAAAACATTTCGGACAGGAGATTTCGATCGAAAACTTTTTCGAATAAAACTTTTCGAATGAAAAAAACATTTCGGATGAAAAAGATTTCGGACAAAACTTTTCGAACGAAAACTTTTTACTTTATGAAATTTTCAACTTTTATTCCACAATCCGATTTCAGTATCATCAAGACATGTTCCAAAACATTTTGAATACCACTGTAATCACTCATACTCACAAGAAATATAACAGGTAGCACTTTTTGACACACACAAGCAAACTTATAAAAACAAAAGTAGAATTTTAAAGACTAAGACAAACTAGACTAAACATCACAAACAGAAATATTTACACTACAAAGGTATAAACCACAACACAAGTAAACACATTTATTTTCTTTTCTTTATCTTTTGGTGAACTGAAGTTGACATAGGATCATAAATGTGTACTGTCATAATCACATTTCATATCAAATCAAGATCTATACAGTTCAACATTTATTGCAAGTATATTTGTCCACTTAAAATCATGCATCATTAATCAATGCAATGTGTACCCCTCGATCGAGACAATTAGGGCAATATTAATCAATGCAATGTGTACCCCACGATCGACATGGAATGAAATAAGACACGATGTAAGATTTTACTAGATCATGATCTAATCACCAGCATGAAGGTAGTGTTCTTAGCATAGGAAAAACAATCCAAGTGGATTTGAATGGAATCATATTGATTCAGAATCATTTTGATTCTATGGTCTTGGTTTATGAGTGAGTATGCACGGAATCATATTGATTCAAATGACATACGTGGTGTAAAGAATCAAGATTGATTCGGGTATGCGGATATCCGTAAGATATTGGATATGTCAATTGAAATCATGATTGATTCAAAGGGCAAGACAGAATGACTTCCTAGTTTCCATCCGAGATTTTCACCAGAACCATCAGCTGTATAAGCAGTGTTTAACTCTAGATCATATATGTGACGGATATAGTCACTAGAGCAAACGAATTGTGCTAGGAATGCATCAAGATCCTGGTCTCATGGTATGACTAGATTCACATAGCATTTGAAAGATGAAATGACCGATATTCGATGTGGGTAAAACACAAAGATTGTAATTTAGTTAATCACACAAATATCGCCTATTTTATACATGAAAAGCCTACCGACATATCAATAATTGTAAGTGATGTCACCATCATATCCAATTCATACGTAAGCTTAGTATAACAAATATACTATCATTTCCTATATGCAAGTCAACCAGTCACACATGTTCAAACTTTCAGAATCAACACAAAATACAGAAATTCTCACAACACAATATGTAACATACTACTATCACTTATTTTCTTTTTCTCTTTTTCATATGTTTTCATTTTCTTTTATTCTCCACCTAAAATTGTGATGGACTTTATTATACTAAACACAAATATTGCACAATAATAAAATAGTAAACATAACATGACTCACAAAGTCACACAACACAATTTTATCACTAACAGAAAATCTTTTTAAGGACCAAACACGGTCTTTCAATCAAAATCGGACATTATTCAAAAATTTCTGTGAAATGATTTTCCTCCAAAGTTTTAACTTTTTTTATTTAATCACAAACTTCAACAAAAAAGAAATCATCCCCAACATTTCTACCAGAGAGTTAAACCGACTAGTTGAAAATGCTTTTGTATAAATATCGGCTTTCTGCTCTAAGGTATCAACGTGGACCACCTTAATCAATCCATTAACAAAACAATCGCGAATGAATTGTAACTTGATGGCGATATGCTTTGGTTTTAAATGTTGAATTGGATTTTTCACTATGCCCAGCACTGCCTCGTTATCACAAAAGATCGGGGTTTCCATGAAGTTGATTCTAAAATCCAAAAGTTGATGTTGAATCCATATCATTTGTGAACAACAGCTCGAAGCAGCTGTGTATTCTGCCTTAGCAGTTGATGTAGACACATTCGTCTGTTTCTTGCATTGCCAAGACACCAATCGCTCCCCCAAAAATTGACATCCACCTGATTTAGATTTTCTGTCTAAATTACATCCACCGTAATCACTGTCAGTGTAAGCATAAAAATTAAAATCAGATTCTGACGGATACCAAAGACCAAGATGAACATGACCCTTAAGATACCGAAGAATCCTTTTGACAGCATTTTCATGTGATTCCTTGGGAGCTGACTAATATCTAGCACAAGAACATACGACAAACATGATGTCATGCCTACTCACGGTTAAGTACACCAGAGAACCAATCATGGAGCGATAAAATTTATGATAAACCTTAACACCCGACGGATCCAATGTGAGAGGTTCATGAGGAGCTATGGGAGTGGACGCTGCCTTGCAATCATTCATGTTGAACTTTGTCAATATATATTTAATGTACTTAGCTTGATGAATGAGTATCCCGGCATCAGATTGTTCCACCCGCAATCCAAGAAAAAATTGCATTTGACCCAAAAGACTCACTTCAAATTTGAGATTCATGACTTTCTCGAACTCGCGATAAAGATTTTCATTTGTCGAGCCATAGATAATATCATCAACATAAACTTGGACAATCAAGAGATCAGAATCAATCTTCTTCAAGAATAACATCTTGTCGATAGTTCCATGAACAAAGCCATTCGATGTCAGATGAGTTGACAAGGTTTCATACTAAGCACGAGGTGCCTGATGCAAACCATACAAAGCTTTATCGTGTTTTTACACCTGGAACAGGTGATCAGGATCTTCAAATCCAGGTGGTTGATTAAGATAGACTTCTTCTTTGACAACTCCATAAAGAAATGATGTCTTCACATCCATTTGATAAACTTTGAACTTCATGTATGAAGTATAAGCTAGAAATATTCAAAATCCCTGGACAACAAGTCGAGCTTTGTTTCGAACAACTATGCTACGAGCATCCTTTCTGTTTCCAAAAACCCATTTTGTACCGATTGGGTACTTTCCGCCAGGAAGATCTGTAAGATGCCACACATTAAGCTTTTCTAGGTAAACCACGCACTAAATCTTTGTGAACCAATTTGTTCATATTCTTGAGATTAACGTGTCCCATTCGTCTATGCCACAAGTATGATTCAGAATCGGTGGCCTTTGATAACAAACATGATACACTTACGGGAGATGAATGATCATTCATGTCCACCACATAAGTATTAAACTTTCTTGGAGCTCGCATTAAGATCATTTCTTCAGGTATCACCGGTCCAGGCTTGAGAAATAAGAATTCTTTGGCTGTGAAATGAACTGGTATACCCTTATCACACACTTGTGAAACACTCAACAAGTTAAACTCCAATTGTGATACCTAATTGACCTTATCAAGAGTAATAAGATCATTAGCAACTTTTCCTTGACCAGTGATCTTCCCACCTCTTTTATCTCCAGCAAAAGCAACAAAACCTCCATCAAAAGATCGGAAATCATTAAGATTTTCTTTTTGTTCTATCATGTGCCTTGAGCAACCGCTATCAACATGCCAAGCATTATTAATATTCCTCCTCGGTTTACTCTGCACATGAAAGGATTTCAATGAGAAACAGCAGATCATCTTAGACCTAGGTTGACTTTTGACATTTCACTATCTTAGTCACATCGACATGTTCCTTCTTCTTCAAACTCAAATCAACTTTTGTTCCAAAAATATGTGAAGACGATTGTTCAGTTTTAATTTTACAAAAACTATCATCATTTTCCCCATATTTCTTAGTAAATTTTTGTTTAGAAAAATAGCTTGGAGTGATGGGTTTCTTCACATATCTCGAACCATTTTGGACTTTTCGGTCCACAAATTTTGGGAAAATATAAGCATGACACGCATTTGAATAATATTCACAACGATCTCTTTAGAGCATATAATCACGGTTATATCTACAAATCACTCCGGACTCGGACACTTTGTCTTTCTCGGACACTTTCTTGTTCGTATAATTCTTTGATCGCTCATTGTAAACATTTCACTTTGCCTCAAATGGTTTGTGCTTGCAATTTCTTGCAAAATGTAAAACTTTGCCACATGTGTAACAAGTGTAGCTTTTAATCTTTGACTTTGACTTTGAACCCTCGCCTACTTCAAACAATGACTTTCCTTTTTCATACTTTGACTGACACTGATTCCTCACTAACTTTCCTTTGTATTGAACAGGCTTATCTTTGAAATCAATGAACTTGTCTTTGACATCAGTTGATTTTCCTTTGACCCACACTTGATTTGACACTTTATTTTCATTTTGGATCTTTGTTGGTGCCTCCATTATAATCGGGACAGGCTTCTTGCTCTCTTGATCACTCATAAGAATATGATTTTTAGGAGCAATAAATTCATTTTTCTTAGGTTGTTCATGTGAAAGATCATATTCTTTAATCAAAGGATTCCCATGTTCATCTAGCACAATATCTTCAGCTACAAATTACGCTTTATGAATTGGCACGTAATCTCTAGCTGTATGCACCACTTTATCAAAGAAAGTAGATATAGACGACACTTCAAACACACAATCAGAATCATAACAATCAGAATCAGTAGTGCAAGTAGAATCATTCAAAACATTAACATCAGAAACATTGTCAACAACACGTTTATCACATGCTTTTACATATTTCTCTAATACACAATTAACGTCCAAATATTGTTTGCAATCTCTAATGAACTCTCTAGAGCATTGCTTATTGAAAGCAGAAAAACTATTTATGCCATCGAGATCAACTTCTTCCTCTATAGAACCTGTCTTAGTATCTACACTAATGTACATGTCATGAAAATTAGCACCACTATCACTAAGCAATTCATTTGACTCATGAGGTTCAGGAAATGGCACAAAATTATCAGGATGAGGTACTTTGTTTTAACCTATACCATCTTTGATAAAAACAATTCTTTATTTTGTTACACATTCATCCAAAATGTTCTTTTGCATTTTCCACTTTGAAATCAGAACACGTTCTTTAATAAGATCGGTTTCAGAAGCAATTAATTTTTCAGTGAGATCTTTTATCAAAACATCCTTTTTATCCAAGTATTCTTTGAAAGTTACATTATCTTTCAATAATGCTTTAAGTTTTTTAGTGTAGGTGACCTCATTCTGTTTAATCTCCTTGTTAACCCTTTTCAGTTTATCATTCTCAGCAATCAAAAACACATTTTCTACATGATAATTTTGCATACGTTCAATACATTCAGAAGAGCAAACAAATGAAGTATCATCATAATTTACCTCACTATCAGATTCAGAAGTGTTTCCAGAATCAGATGCAGCTGCTTTGCCTTTGTCATTTGCCTTCAGAGCACTCTCAGGCACATCACATTCACCTTCACTTTCAGCTTCTTTCACATAACCTTCAACTTCTGCCATTAATGCTTCATCATAGTCCTCCTCAGCATCCCCAATCTCGGATTCCCACTCACAATTTCCATGTTGCTTTGACATAAGAGCAGTTGGAGCCTTCTTGGACTTATCATCCTCATCAATGAGCTCAATCAACTTGAGACCATTGTCTTCAACTTTCTTTTTCTTCTCTTTCGGACATTCACGAGCAAAATGTCCCAATTGTTAGCAATTGTAGCATCTCAATTTAGCCAAGCCAAAACCAACTTTCTTCCCAAATTGGAGCTTATCTTTCCCAGTTTTTTGTGGATACTTCTTTGCACTAACAACAATCATGGCCATCTTCCATTGCAAATCCATGTACTCCAAGTCATCAGGGTTAATTTGGACTATATCCTTAGCATCTAGTACCGTTGGTTGAAGTTTCCTAGTTACAAACGCATCGTAGCTACTCATAAATGCACCAAACAAAGCAATCTGGTCCTCAGGAATCTGACCATCCACCTTACTCTTCTCATTTCCAGTATTTTTAGAACCACAACAACTTTTTCCCTTATCATCCTTCGAACCACCACTGCTACCTTCGCCACTCCCAGAAAATAAAGTTGCATTTGTTGAACTTGTATGATGTGACTTATCAGGGTTGTTCATTTCTTTTTTCTTGTTTTCTAGCTCATAAGATTCAAGAAGGCAAATTATGTCATCAAGGGTTTTGTTCTTCAAATATGGTGTAGAGTTCTTAATCAGCATACTTGGGATACTCCATGTGTCGGGTAACGAATCTAGCAGCTTCTTGCACGCTTCATACTCCTTTATTTCAACACCCATCTTTCTCAGCCTATTGATCAGAGTGGTGAAACGAGTAACTTGTTCGCTTAGAGATTCACCCTTCTTGTAATTGAACATATTGTACTGCTTCAGCAACATATCAGTTCGACTTTCCTACAAAGCAGCGTTTCCCTCAAATCTTAAGCACAAAGCATTCCGGAGTCCTTGAGGAGTCTCATGTTGTTCCAAATTCAAGTACAATTCAGTTGGAAGAGCAAATATGATTGATCCCAAAGCACGATTATCTCTCTCAATCAATTTCTTATCTTCTTCAGAATATTGATCTCGATCGGCAATCGGAACAATCCCATCAGCATTTGCCATCTTTGGTATACGAGGACCTTTCACAATCGAATCCCAAAGAATGTGCTTGGTAAATCGAAAGTACGCCTTTATTTGAATTTTCCAGTTGGAAAACTCAAATACAAATTTAAGCATGGGTAGTGACTTTCCCACAAGCCTCTCAGTCTCGTAAACTTTTCCTGCCATCTTAAAAATCACGGTTGAACAAATACAAATTTTTGAAAAAAAAATCTCAAGTCTGAAGATTTCGATCTAAAATTTTTTCGACCGAAAACTTTTTCGAACGAAAACAATTTCAGATGAATCTTTTCGATTGAAAACAAGATTTTGAACAGAAGATTTCTAAAAGCTGATTTCGTTTCGAACGGAGATTTCGATCGAAAACTCTAATCGAAAAGGATTTCGGACAAACTGGAGATTTCGGACCCTTCAAGCAACTTTTCGGACGGTGCTTCCCAAGAACACCAAATCCGACCAGCAACTTTCCGGATGTAAAATCAAGTCTCCAAATCAATCCCAAACTTCATCTCTATCAAAAATAGAACATAATACTTGAAAATGGAGACGAAATTCACACGGAAACGATCTCAATTGATGAAAAATAGCTTGAAAACTAAGAGCTTCAACCAACAGCTCTGGTACCACTTGTTATTCCCTCTGATCTTCTGGAATCAAGCAACCAAATCAGCAATTCACTCCCGGAAAGGCGGAATACAATCCAAGAGATTACGAGATCGAATACACCGGATCAAACACCCAAATATGAGTAATACGCCATCAGAACGAGATGAATCACAAAAACTTGTTGTATTGAACTTCCAATGATTACAATGTGCTAACTATGTGTTAATCCACCAAAGTTAGACTAAACACAATAATGTTTCAGCTAAGACAAAATGACAAAAGACTAATTACATTTTGAACTAACATCTATTTATAAGTAATAGTTTTCGTCCGAAAACTTCTCGTTCGAAAACGTTTTCGACCGAAAACATTTTCGATCGAAATAGTTTTTGACCGAAAAGTAATAACTTGTACAAATTAAGATTAAACAATTGGATTCGATGGACTACTAGGTTCCAACCTTGGTTTAAAAAAGCGCCGTGAGGCGCTGCCTTAAGCGCGAGGCGCTGGGCAAAACGCCTCAAATGGGTGAGGCGCCCGAGATACATGAAGCGCTCCGAGGCGCCGCCTCAGGCTTGAAGCGCGAGGCGAGGCGAGGCGCCGCTTCATGTATTTTCACGTTTTTTAGCTTTAAATCAGTTGGGCTTGGCCCATCATTTAAACCAATTTGGGCCTAAATCTGTAGTTGAGCTTAATTTGTGAGGCTGTGACCAATTTAAATAACCCTAAATCAGGCATGTAACCATATTTCGGCTTATCCTGTGAGGCTGTGACCAATTTATGAATGTTTAATTATGTTCTAAGCTTTTAACTTCTAAGTATTAAAGTATGTTTTGTGTTTTTATGATTAAGAAGTGAAGTGTGTCATGCATGATACATTTTTTATTATTTTTTTAGTTTTAGCGCCTCGCATACGTGAAGCCCTCGCCTTGTGCCTGAGGCGTGGCGCCCCGGATTTTGGGACCGAAACGCCTCGCCTCGCCTCGCGCTTTTTTAAACCAAGGTTCCAACAGGTGTATCTGGTGTCAATCATCCAAAGGATCAGGTAAGGATACAAGATGATTGAGGTTTGTTCTTCAATTCTTTCTATAAGTTTCTTGCAATATGTACAATTTTAATATCCTTATGTTCAGAATGACACAGTAGCAGCTTTTGCAAGTGGGTCCATGGGGAAACTTCATGGGTGAGTTTTGATTTCTGGTACACGGAGCATTGCTTATGGTTTTTCAGAAGATGGTTTGAGTATTTTGGTAAGCTTGTGATATACATAAAAATTACATAATGAATGAATGATTGGTATTTTGTTATCTCTTGAATGTGATGTCTGGTCAGGCTGTGTTTAATGCAACAAAATTACTGAGTGTGTTTGCCAGGCAGGCTTGCTTGTGCATATTACATGGCAAAAAGAATTTCTGTAGGGTAATGCTAAGATGTTTATCAGCTATACTAGATGGTTTTTAATCGGATTTACAATTCATATGTTCTTTAATTTGTTTCATGTGTTTATTTTAGAGTTTCAATTTGTTGATTTAGGGTTTCTGGTTGTTGTCTTGTTTATATGTTTGTTTTGGATATGATTCAAAAAAAAATTCTTCTTTAAAAAAATTCCCCTGTCGGCTGCCGTGTCTCAGTCGAAACCCTCTCCGGCAAAAGACTCGCAATCGTTCTATTTCTTTTTGCCTATACAAATCATATTCATCAATCAATTAGTTTGTGTTGATATGGTAGTGAAATTGCAACCTACTGTTTTGATTCTTTTTATTTATTAACTTTTTGTAACTTTTGGAACTTAATATATTAGATATTGTGACCGACTGTAGATGAAACAAATGAAGAAGATGATGAAATGAAACTGGCGTGCGCGCTATCAATGGATTCAGTGGAGACAATGGAAGGTTGTGAAGGGGGTTTAGAAGACTCGGGCACAATTAAAGAGGACCCGAAGAAAGAGAAGCATAATTATCCGCCATTTCTTGAAGAACCCAAACGTGACCAAAGCTTGCTTTGTAGGGTCGGACTCCGCCTTCCAGACGGACGAAGGGTTCAAAGGAATTTCTTGCGGTTCGACCCAATTCAGGTAAATAGAAATTTAGTTAGGTGGCAAAAATGCGTTGATTGGGTTACTTTGGGTGAGTCGGTGAATCTGAACCACAATTCAATATGTGCAACAAAACATGCATATGATATATATATTTATAACTGTCATGTATTTTGAATTTGTTAGTTATGTTATATATATACTAAATTTTCATTCACAGTTAGTTAACACTTGCAGAAAGTTAGTATGTCAAACGAACGGGTTAGAAATCATGCCTAAACTTGCTGTTGAATCGACACTGCACAGACCTGGCATATTATATGCCACCCTTGGCAACAGTAACACTGCATTGACGAGCATTACACTTTAGATTACTAAATCAGGTAAAATTAGTTTATGATGAACTGCTGCAACAATTTAGATTACTAAATCAGGTCATTTGGATTCAGATTTTTTGGTGTTTCATGAAATTTACTCTTATGGGCCACTTAGCCAGTTAGCCTATTTAATGAGTTCCTACACAAAGTTAGCAGTCTTCATTGGTTTGGACATTGGTGGTTATTAGGTATTCAGGTCAGTCTGCTATTGCGTTCTTGGGGCATTTACAAACCATATGTATATCTAAAATAGTTGTAAGATTGTAGTATATGTAATACTAAAAGTACAATGATTTTTAACGTTAACAAATCGTTATGTTTTACCTTAATAAAATGGCTATTTTGATCTTATTTATCATGCATTTGGATTGGATTTTCATAATTTTATCATGTTTTTTTTACTAAAAAATTCCCTTTCAAAATTGCAGTTTTTCTTGTGTTATTTCTTGACTTGTTTTCTGTATTACAAAACAGAAAGCCAGGTACATTGATTTGTTATTTTGTTTTGATAGGTTTTGGTTTATGGTGGTTTGGTGGGGTAGAACATAAAACTGCAGAATTTAGATAGAGTTTCTTTTGGTTAATGGGTTTAGGTTTTTGAAAATGGATTCAAAGAAACAAATTTAGAAGCACTCTAAACCCATTAACTGAACATTACACTTTTAGGTATTGGTTTTTGCTTAGGTATGCTTGTCATTTGTTATCTTCTTTGACTTTTTGTTCGCGGAACTTCAAAAAAGAAATTTGTTTTTTTTTGGGACATTGACTGGTGGAGCTTAAGAAATCCAACCATTTGTTTCCTTTATTAACTCCTAAATATTTATTACTATTTAATATTTCCATTTTAATTCCTAAATCTACATTAACTATTTTACATTTCTTTTATTATATTTACAGCAGATTAGACTAGAATACAATGTCATTTTTTATTTATTTTACGCAGAGTTCTTGATATAAAATGCAGGTTTTTATCGACTTCCGAGGGCGTGAACCCTCTCCCGAGCCCCTGTTGAGGCACAATGGCCTGTTACAGACAACTGCATGAACAATCATTTGAATGCTGCACATCGTAGATACGAACTTGCTAATTTTCTCTGCCTCCAGATCGTGATGGTGGCGACAACAACAAAGACGATGAATCCCGATTCTTCGAGTTGTTTTAATTGTATTTTAACTAACAAAAGAAAGGAGTTGTTGATTTAATTAATTAGAATTCATGTTCATTAAATAGAATTCATGTACAGTTTGTCGATAAGTAGGGTAATTTTAATTTGAATATGTACAAATGGATTGATTTTGGTTTTTCTATCCATGTTATTATTGTAGTAACATGGATTTTGATTATATATAATATACAAGAATAGGGAAATAGAAGTGTTTGCAGAATTGCAGGTCGGACCAACCCGACCCGACCCCCTAATGAAAAAACACACAATGGGTATTGGTTTTTCATGTGCGAAGGTACTTATTGCTCAAATCAAGTAGGGTTTAGGGTTGTAAATAAGTTTTATTTCAATTAATGTGTTTAATTAATCATTCATGTTTGTTTTTTTGTAGGGGTTACTTCTTGAACACAAACTTGAAGAAGCAGGTGCAATAATTCAAGTAGGATTATTTTGATAGGAAACTCTTACATAATTCATTGAGGATTTTGGATTTTGATGAATCTGGGCTTTTAATTGGATTTTTGTAGCACCCTTTTTGTACACCTTGATCTTTAACCCGTCGCAACGTGCGGTATAATGTATCACAAGATGATTGATAAAGTAAATAAAAACGAGTACCGCGTTGTAATTGTAGCCGCCGCATCGCGCGGGTTTCCGACTAGTGTATATATATATACTAGTTTAGAACCCCGTGTCTACACACGGGGTGAAAAATATCAATACATAAAATTCTTAAATCTTTATGTATATATTTACAGGAGTAAGAATGTATTACATATACTAAGGATATAAAACAAAATTTAAAATATGTAAAAATTAATATATAATTGGGTTTCGAAAAAACGTTAATTACTATTTAATATAATTTGACTTTCATTTAAATAAAAGTTACATAATTAGATTTTAAAATTTCTTATAATAAGGGATAATTTAAAATAAATGTGTTTTATTAGTATTTTTTTTTAAATTATAATTATTAATAAAAAATAGAGATGTATTTAATAAGAGAGAGATACGGGAAAAAAAATGATGAGAATGAATATGGAGGCGACACATGGTATGGAAAAACCTTTATTTATTATATAGTATAGATATATATATATAAAATTGAAAATATTTTCTGAAAAAAATATAGACAGGTTAAGAACAGAATAGAATAATAAGGTGGTGGTTGAATTGTTGAGGACCTTGTAGCCGTTAATGTCAGGATGTGCGAAAAGGCTTTTTATGGTCTGACCTTTACTAATCTCATCTTAAAATTTCATATTGTTTTTGTTACTGATATCATCAGTTCCTTTAAGTGTCTGGATTTTTCTGACAATATGTCTAAAAGGACTTGGTGCTTCCTTATGAGGATGGCTGTTCTTTTGATTCGTATAATCAGCAATTGTCTTTTTTATTTTCTCTATGGTATCATTGCTTTCTATGACTCCATCAATGTTTTTAAGGGTCATCTTTTTCCAGAATTTGGTAAAAAAGGTTCTTTGAATGCAAAGAATATTTTGGTCGTCATAATCAACCTCTGTAGACCACTTCCAGATCCATAGGATACTTAATTGAATGTAAAAATGTGAAGCAGGCATATTTTTAATAAAATTATCATCCTGCTGAGCCTCTATTAAGACTGGAGAGACTTCTACCCATTGAGTATAAAGAGTTTTGTATAATTCAGGGAGAATATTCACTGAAGGGCCAAATGATTGCCACCATTTATAAAACCAGACTGAAATTTCTTGTCCGTAAATATGAGAACAGATTTTTATGAACCACGAATGTTTTTGTTTCGGGTTCTCATATAAAAATGTTTTATAAAAAGCATTTTTGTAGTCCCAATAATTGTATAGAATTTGGGCTTTGGTTTAGGGATGTATAAGCTCCCTTTCCTTTAATGATGAAGTTCCCCATGTTTCTACAGATATGATCTGTTTCACCACTATCTTACTGAAATTATAAACATCAGGTTGCCCAGCATGATAGTGTTCTATTTCACAATTTTCTTTTTTAAGAATTTGCTCATAGTAATGTCTGGGCTTATAAGCCTCTGTAGGATAGAATCCTGTGTTCATATATCTGTTTATCAACAGCCATTGATTATCTCTCCATTTGATGTCTTTGTTTTCTAAAAGGAGTATGACTTCTTTATGTGGGCTTTGGGCTCAATTTGTGATATCATCTTCTGTTTCGTTAGAAACAGTTCTAGCATATGATGCTGATGACTCAGGGTCTTTATTAGACTCTTCCTTTGAGGCTTTATATGGCAAAAATTCCTTATAAAGGATATTATCCGGTTGTGAAGAAGAACCAGATGATGATGCAATATTCTCAGCTATAAGCTTACAATTTACGATCTGGATATAACCCTCGGATTTTGATTACCTCTTCCTCTATAAGAGTATCTTCCTCTTCCTCTTCTTCCTCTTCCTCTTCCTTGCTCCCAAGGAATCATTTCTGAAAAAGTTATCCACATGAGATAATTATTTTTTGTTGTTGTAATAAACAAATTTTAAATTTGTAAAAAAAAATGTGAAGATTGATATTATTAATCATGTTTCTTTTTGTTTGTGATCCTAAAAAATTATTTTCTTGGATCTCTCTTTTAGCCACTTCTTGATTATTAATCTGAAGAGTGCGGTATTCTATCATCTCCTGAATCTCTAGGAGAGCCTTTTTAACTGGTCCCTTTGAATGAGCCATTATTTTAAGAGCACATGGCTTTGATACCATTTTTACAGAATCTTTATAAAATAAAATCTTAAAACAAATTTAAAATAAACATTTTTAAAATAAATTTAAACATATTGGTATAAGATTAAAAACATTTATGAAATACAGACCAAAGGAAATTATTATAAAAATAGTATAGAATTTTAAGATGGGATTAGTAAAGGTCAGACCATAAAAAACCTTTTCGCACATCCTGGCATTAGCGGCTACAAGGTACCCAAGAATTCAGCCACCACCTTATTATTCTATTCTGTTCTTAACGTGTCTATATTCTTTTTAGAAAATATTTTCAATTTTATACTTTTTTTTTCACATGCTTGTTCTAGTTATATATATATATATATATATATATATATATATATATATATATATATATATATATATTACATAATAAATCTTATTTTTTCTAATATGTTTTTAGATTTAGAACAAAGACAACTATCTTCCACACAAGGAAATTGATCGATTAATCTTAGACTTAATGCCACATTTAATATTAGTAAGTTGTTTTCTGGCACCACATAAACTCGTTCAAAGGCGCATGTGTTTTACAAAATGGGAAGGATGGATCAATATTGCTTATAAAATGGGAAATTTCTCCTAAATCTCGTACGTGTTAGTATTGTACGTTTACTTAGTATAGATCTGATGACGGGCCAAACCTAGATGATCCAAGAGACGAAGCGAGCAATGACCCGAAAATAGTTGGCGTATGAAGAGAAGGATGGAAGCAATTATCATTTAATGTTTATCAATTACTTTTAAAGATTTGATTTCCTTTTGGTATTTCCTTTTTTATGATTTCCTAAATTCAGTATTTCTTTTTTTTATGGTTTCCTAGAATTCTATATAATGGAGATTTCTCCATATTTTGTTAGGAGATTGAAGAATTTTTATAAATTAAGCTCGAAGCTTTTTCTTTTCAAAGAGGTATTTTCTTTGAGGTTATCTTTCTAACGGATGACCATATTCGTTAGGTTTCTTTCTTTCTTGTGGGAGGGCCATATCCCCAAGATCTACCCGTTCCCTCATAGAACGCCATCAAGTGGTACCAGATTCAGGCAACGATGTATAACCAGGGACGTTTCCATGATCATTTCAACACGGAAGAGAACAACAACACACCGCGACATCTAGATGACGTCGCAGAAATCGAGCGCCTTCAACGGCTCGTGAACGAGTTATCCATAAACCAGAGAACGTCGACGGAGGATACACTGACCGACGACGACGATGCGCACGATTACCAGCGGATGGGACGCCGTGGGAGAAGGGACGACAACCCTTTTGGCCGACATCCTCACCGTCGTGCAGCTCCTCAGCGAGACGAATTAAAAACGTTGGGGGTCAGGATTGAAATTCCAGATTTTGAGGGCAACACACACCCCGAAGATTTTATCGATTGGATCCGCACCGTTGAACGAGTCTTTGACATCCGTGATATTCCCGAGCATCTGAAGGTAAAACTTGTCGCCCTTAAACTAAAAAAATATGCATCATTGTGGTGGGATCATATCCGGAAACAACGTGCTGATGCGGGTAAATCTAAAGTCGAAACATGGGCCAAGATGAAAAAATTGCTTGAATCAAAATTTTTACCCACTACACATAAACATGATTCTTATTTGGAGTACCACAATGTCAAACAAAATTAGTTAACTGTCCAAGAATTAATTAGTGAGTGCTTCGTATGCGGTGCGGAATAGATGAACCGGAAGAACAGATTATAGCACGTTTTCTTGGAGCGTTGAAACCGGAAATTGAAAACATAGTCCAACTGCAACCGTCTTGGACATTCCATGACGTGTGCAAACTCACTTTACGGGTCGAAAAACATTTGAAAAATCGGCCCAAGTTGACGCCCAATCAAGGGTACATTTACACTACACCGGCCATCGCCTCCGGCTCTGGCACTAAGCCCAACAACACCAAAACCGACGGCCCAGTGGATCCGCCACCCATCCAGTTCCCACAAGTTGCCACTGCGCGGTGCTACAAGTGCAACGACGTTGGGAACCTAAAACGCGACTGTCCCAATCGCCAAACTGTGGCCTTGGTCGATGATACTGTTCCTATTTTTGATGACGAACCCGAAGACGACAACCAAGACACCGCCGAAATCGTTTACCCGGATCGCAGGGAGGCTCTTGTATCTCAACGTCTTCTTTCCGTGTCTCCAGCTCCAATACAAGATGACTCTGCTTGGCTACGAAACGTACTAAATGTACGGTACAAGGCAAAGTTTGTAACATCATTATCGATGGCAGGAGTTGCGAAAATATGGCCGCGACGACAACTCCCGAACCACATCCCGATCCTTACCAAATCACGTGGCTAAAAAAAGGTAATGTAGTTAAAGTTTCTCAACTTTGTTTGATAAAAATTTCAATTGGTAACAAATATTCTGATGAAATTTGGTGCGAGGTAATTCCGATGGACGCTTGTCACTTATTACTAGGTCGGCCGTGGCAATATGACCGTAAAACAAAGCATGATGGGTTCACTAATACATACAGCTTTAAAAAAGATGGCATCAATATTATTTTGGCTCCCCTTGACACACGGGAGACAAAACCAGCAACCACAATCCTTCCCAAATCGGCATTCGTAAGCTACACCAACGCTGCCGGCCCGTCTGTTCTCTTCGGCCTGCTCATGGTCGAGCCCAATGCGACGACCCACACTCTGCCACCAGCCGTGGGCCCACATCTCAATGAATTCCAAGACGTTTTCCCAGATGAAATCCTGACCGGACTCCCACTTATGCGGGACATTCAACATTGTATTGATTTTATTCCGGGCTCGAGCATTCCAAATAAACCAGCGTATCGCATGAACCCGAAGGAGTTTACCGAATTTCATAAACAGGTTAGTGAGCTTCTTGAAAAAGGTTTCATCAGCAAAAGCATGAGTCCTTGTGCTGTTCCCGCGTTACTTGTACCCAAACCAAGGGGCACTTTTCGTATGTGCATTGATAGTAGGGCGGTTATAAAATTACCGTCAAGTACCGGTTCCCAATTCCGCGTTTTGAAGATTTACTTGACCAATTATATGGCTGCAAAGTTTTTTCCAAAATCGATCTTCGAAGTGGTTATCATCAAATCCAGATGTGCCGGGTGACGAGTGGAAAACGGCCTTTAAAACAAGGGATGGTTTGTACGAATGGATTGTTATGCCCTTTGGTCTCTCAAACGCACCGAGTACTTTCATGCGGCTCATGAATCTTGTCTTCAAACCTTGTTTAGGTAAATATGTCGTTGTTTACTTTGATGATATTCTTGTTTTTAGTAACAACATTTGCTACATTTACGTGATATTTTTGGAGTCTTACGAGAACAAAAATTATTTGGCAACAAAAAAAAGTGTGCTTTCCTTGCTAATGAAGTCATTTTTTTTGGGATATGTCATCTCCCAAGAGGGCATTCAGATGGACGAATCAAAGGTGAGCGCTATCACCACGTGGCCTACTCCTGCGTCCTTTCACGATGTTAGAAGTTTTCACGTCCTCGTTTCTTTCTATCGGCGTTTCATTAAAAATTTTAGCACCATTGCCGCTCCTCTAATAGATTATTTAAAAAGGAAAAATTTTGAATGGACGAAACCCGCACAAGTCGCTTTCGAAGCTTTGAAGGCCCATGTCACCACCGCTGTGACAACCGACAATTTCAGGTCAATACGCGTCCTTGTATCAGTCATAAATTGCATACATCATATACGTGTTAGACTTAATTATGGTTAATTAAGGTCGTTTAATACAAAACAAAGTTCATTCATAACCGGGTCACATGCAAGTATAACCGGCACACACGAACGTTGGTAATAATAAATATTTATGTTTTAATAAATATTTCAAAGTGTTGACACTATTTTAGAACCCAAATATATGTGTGTATTTATTTATTTCAACTTAGTATTTATAACGCACACCTCTAGCGTTTCACCGGTATACTTTATTTTAACACGTTATTTCAATATATTAAATTACTAAACATATATTTACATGTTAGCAAACCACTAAATATATAAGGTATATATTTAGTAAACTTGTTTTTAATAAAAATTGTGATTTTTGTCACGTCTAACTTATACCCGCTACCATCTTAATATCTGTTTAAAATAATTCATATTTTTTTTGTTCTTTTCTTTCATGATGTACAAAACCATTAACAAACCTAAAACACATGCCTAAACTATGAATTGAATAATTAATAAAAGCATAGCATTTCTTATTTTGTTGTGTACGGCTAGGAGGGGGGGCCACCTTCAAATACACAATCTCAAATATGTGACATCCATTCTTTTATTCCCATACTCTCGAAAATCAAGGAAAGCACAAATCAAATTAATTCTCCATGTGTAACAAACAACACCATACTACAATCTAATTCTTTTCCAATTCCTTATGTACCACAACCAAGGGCCCTCCTACTCAACCTTAAATCCCAATTAACAAACCATACCATCACCCATCCCTTTTCTGTTCTTTTTGCTTGTTACGGCTGTAAAGAGGGCAAACAAAGGGGACCCTCTTACATTTGTATTTTCAACATATCCATACACCCTACTTCATGTATGAACAAGTATCAAAAACCATACTCCAACCTCATTATAAATAACTCTTAGATGGAAAGCCATTCATATTCTAAACACATTCTTAAAAAAAAAAATCGGTTTTGGAGCTTCTTTGTTTCTGTTTTGATTTCGAGTTCATAGACCACCACCAAGTCAAGTTTCAAGCCCCAAGTTTATCATCCTTAGTCATTCCTTCTTCCTTGCTTGCTTCTAGTGAGAAAACCCTTCTACTTATTTATATTTTTACTCTTGTTTTATATTTCTTTACCTACAAGTTGTTATGTACCAACTTTCACCAACCAAAAATCCATATTTGTAAAATATGTAGCTTTCTATAAACTAAAAACTACATAAACCTTACTTTAGTATAAAAATATTGATAATAACTTAATATTGGTTCTTGCACTAAAATAAATGTTTAAGTTGGAGACCTTAGCATGTGTTAAAATATCTATATAGTTTCTTTTCAAGTTGTTGGTATTTTGGTAAAACTTATGACAAATTATAAATATGTATTATTACTAGTTGTAAAGTTAGTATTACTGGGATCTAGTTATGGAGTTTGAAACATATAAATTTTAGGTATTAATATTTGATAAATGTAACTATTTAAAATGTCCGAGACTATATTCTAAAATATATAACTTTATAAATATATATATATATATATATACATACTTTAGTCGTAAAACGAAAACTGACATTATTTTAAGACTAATAATTCTCAAAGTTATATTTTGTAGAAATAATATAAATACTATTTTTTACATAAAATCACGACGTGCTTCGAAAACGTTATTTTAAATAAATATAGATGATATATTTATTTACCGTTCGTAACGAGTTACGACTCGGGTCGGGTCAAACCTTATATTAAAAACCAAACTATAAGTTGTTACCAAATTACTTATAGACATATACATGATCGAATTTATAATTTATATTTATTTTATGTAAATGTATATTTTCGGGTAACAAATACAAATCACCAACGAGTCGTCGTATCAAAACATTTTAAACCAAAACTTACACACATAACATAACGAGTTGGGTGAAACTGTTACATGACCAACTTGCATGTAGAATCATTACTTAGACTTTAAGATGTCTTATATATTCTAGGGCACGCATAGGTCGGTTTACTCTCGGACTTTTGCTACTTGCACGTTTCTAGTACTCACGCTTCAGGTGAGTCTCACGGCCCCCTTTTTACATATTTTCCTTTTGGGGGAGATTACATGTATACTTACATTTTCGTTGGACACAATTACCTTTATATGATTTCACATATTACATAAGTGGTTTACTTACCGTACTAAGTCCCCTCACAACTGGACCGTTAGTTCTTTCACAAAGCGGGGTGATTATGGATAGTACTATCGGGTTTGACAACCCCCACCCGAGTTAGTCGCGCTAACTTTGATTGTAGGTCAAAACGGGTGCATCATTAGCCTAAACACCCCCATGTATTCGGTAGGCATGGGTAGGGGCATGGGATTACAGTTACATTTACAGTTACAGTCTAGCTTCGGTTTCGGTGTGCTTATGGTAATATTGTAGCATTGTCTGTACAACAATCAAATCATAGAAAGTCTTGTGGTCCATTACAACGATTTACTTTTACAATTAAAACCTGTGAACTCACCAACATTATTTGTTGACCCGTTTACGCATGTATTCTCAGGTAATTGATATTGCTTGGAAGTTAGCTGCTTACTTGCATGGAGTCGCATTTCCACTTAGGGACACAATTACTTTTGGACATTTAGCATTACCAAATGTCGTATTTTGAAACTATTATTACTTCCACATTTGCTTCCGCACTAAAAATTGTAAAACAATTATGTATTTTGAAATGATTTACTATGTATGATTTTCAAACCACTTAGTGGTCGTTCGATGTAATCGGTGACGATGATTTCCATGACCGTCATGCCCCGCGGTAGCTACCACCGTGCCCCGCGGTAGCTACCGCCGTGGTTGGGGGTGTGACAACCGCCCTTGTTTTGGCACTTCCAAATTTTGGTGATGTTTTCCAAATTGAGTGCGACACATCGGGCCTAGGCATCGGGGGTGTATTAAGCCAAAACGATCGCCCGATCTCTTTTTTTAGTGAAAAGCTTAACGAAACTCGGAAAAAGTATAGTACATATGACAAGGAATTTTATACTCTTATTCGTACACTAGAGTATTGGAGACACTATTTGCTACCGAATGAGTTCGTCCTCTACTCCGATCACCAAGCTTTACGGTTCATCCAAGGGCAAGTAAAATTAAACCCCCGACATGCCAAATGGGTAGAAAAACTACAAGATTTTTCATTCGTTATCCGCCACAAAGCCGGCTCTGCTAATACCGTTGCCGACACGCTAAGCCGTCGTTATTCTATGTTATCGTCCATGCATTTACATGTCACCGCCTTCGACTCCATCAAACACATATACCAGGATGACCCGGACTTCAAAGACCTTTGGACTTAATGTGTTACGGGGCCAACTCGTGATTTCGTTTGCAAGGATGATTTCCTTTTTAAAGGAAAACTACTATGTGTTCCTCATTCCTCATTTCGGGATGCTCTAATTTTGGAATGTCACAAGGGCGGACTCGCGGGACATTTTGGCCGTGACAAAACTGTTGCACTTGTTGGGGATCAATATTTTTGGCCCAAAATGGATAAAGATGTTGCTAGAATTCTTAAGCGATGCCGCATTTGCCACGTTGCTAAGACGCACCACACGAATCAAGGTCTTTATACCCCATTTTCGGTACCTAATGGCCCTTGGGGAGATGTTAGTGTCGATTTCATCCTTGGATTACCACGCACTCAACGAATGAAAGATTCAATTATGGTTGTCGTAGATCGTTTCTAAAAAATGGCGCATTTTGTTCCTTGTGCAAAGACGTACGACGCTTCACAGGTTGCTCGTCTTTATTTCACGGACATCGTTCGTCTCCATGGCATCCCAAAAACCATCACATCCGATCGCGACGTTAAGTTTGTAAGTCAGTTTTGGCGTACGTTGTGGAAACGCTTGGAAACTTCACTTCCATTTAGCACTTCGCATCACCCGCAAACTGACGACCAAACAGAGGTCGTTCGATGTAATCGGTGACGATGATTTCCATGACCTTCACTTCATTACAATTACATTACATACACTTGCATAACTCACGTTAGGAGTATTCGGAAATTGCCATGTTGCAGGTATGTCGTTAGCATCTGACCCCATCCACGTGTATGCATCTGATGAGGACTACACCCCATCCATACCACTTCCACCACCGCCACCAGCAGGGACACCACCCGCAGGGACGCCACCCGCCACACCACTACATGTTGAGGTGTCTAGCGACACCACGGAGGAGGTTACAGTGTCAGATGAGGAGATCCCTGACACTGATGAGGACCCGGAGGAGGACTGTTAGTCTGACCCAGAGCAGATACCAGAGAGCCCAGTTGAGGGCGATACAGGCGAGACTGCCACCGGGGGTGATCACACCGGATCAGGGAGTCTGTGCCACACACGGTACTCTACGGACACTCTAATTCAGATGAGACTGTTGAGGCACCTGCAGCTGAGGAGGCTCCCATGGACGCCCACACCACCCCTATCGCTCACACCCCTAGTGGTGGAGCGAAGAGGCCAGCTGAGACTACTGGCACTACTACTGATCGAGAGCCCAAGAGGCCCCGATACGACGAGAGTTTCGGTTGGGTGACCCAAACCTTGGGAGATTGGGCATATGAGGAGTGGATACCTTCTACCCATGAGATTGGCGAGTCCTCCACCACACCACGACCACTGTCGTACTATGAGGAGCCCGTAGAGCACACTATCCCTATCCTTGTTTCTCGTGGCATGCGACACGAGCACCATATGCAGAACCTGCAGGGCGAGATCAGAGCTCTCCAAGAGGACGAGAGGATTCAGACTGTGGTAGGACGACTGGAGCAGGTAGCTGAGGTACAGTATGTGGAGATCATGGCCATTGGCCTTCTGGATCAGCGATTCACTCACCTGGAGGATAGGATGATCGCTCAGGAGATGAGACTATCAGTAGAGGAGCAGCAGAGGGCAGCTGCAGAGAGGAGAGTTGCTGCCTTAGAGCAGCGAGTAGTGGCAGCCGAGGAGCGTGCCACGTCTGCTGCCGCGCTTGCCACTATTTGCATCATGGTTGCTGCTGCCGTGATGCAGACTAGCGCAAAGGCACACTGGCGTAGATAGACCTATGTGAGCGGGTTGTGCTCACTTAGTGTAGGCATAGTAGGAAAACTTGTACTGGGGAGGTTTTGTACCCTCACCCATTTTGTTTCTTTTGTGAACTATGTATCAAGTATTTCCGTTTGATTATGTGCTCTATCTTATGGGCTATCTGTGTGTGATGATTGTGATTACTGTTGTGGTTATCATTATGATTATTATTGTGATTGTTGTTGTGATTGTATGGTTGTTTACATTTCCTGTTCATGTGTTGACAATTATTTATGTATGTTCTTATTTCTTTTATCGTCTATGACTAGAAGAAAACCATGGCACCAAAGAGAGGAACTAGACGTACCGACCATTGAACCACCGACACAACAACACCCATGAGATCGGAGGCAATCGAGCAGCTAGTGGCGCAGCGTGTGGCCGATGCGATCGCACAGTACGATGCTGGAAGACCCAGTGGGTCTGGTGGTGACCGAGAGTCCAACGGAGGTAAAAAGGATAGTTTGACTGATTGTGATCGTAAGGGTCACAAATTATGATTACGTGACTAATAACGTAACAACTGTTGCAATATAGGAACTGAGGAACCTGTAAGAGGCTGCTCTTACAAAGCTTTCCTGAACTGCAAACCGCTTAACTTTCGCGGTAACGAAGGAGCTGTGGGACTAATGCGCTGGATTGAAAAGATGGAATCTGTCCAGCGTATTAGTAACTGTGTTGAAGAAAACAAGACCAAGTATGCCACGTGTACTTTTGAGGGCCAAGCACTCTCCTGGTGGAATACTAATGCCCAGACTATTGGGATTGATGCTGCTTACCAAATCCCATGGGATGAACTAAAGAAAATGCTTACTGACGAATATTGCCCACGTAACGAACTGCAGAAGTTGGAAGTTGAGTTCTGGAATCACACCATGAATGGACCTGATGTGGCAAACTATACCACTCGTTTCCATGATCTTGCTCGCTTGTGCCCACATATGGTCACCCCTGAATACAAGCGAATTGAAAGGTATATTTGGGGCCTCGCACCCCAAATTCAGAGCATGGTGACTTCTTTCAAGCCAGCCACCATTTCGGATGCAGTTAGAATAGCTCATGACTTGACAGATCAAGCGGTACGCCAGGGTGTGCTTGTGAAGAAGGCTGCGGTAGAAAAGAGCTATGATAACAAGAGGAAATGGGATAACAATCATGGCAAGACTTATGTGCCTCCTATTCAGAAGAAACAAGAAACGGTTAAGGCCTTTGCTGCAGGCCCAACTGAGAAGAAGCCAAGAGGTGGGTATGTCGGAAACCTACCCAAGTGTAACAAGTGTGGTTTCCATCATCAGGGTACATGTGAAGATTCCAAGTGCCAAAAGTGTAAGCGTTTTGGCCATGCAACCAAAAATTGCCGAATGGCCGACCCTACCACCAACACGGGAGCCAACCGCAGATGTTTTGAATGTGGAAATACTGGGCACTTCCGAAAAGACTGCCCAAAATTGAGGCAAACTAGTGGAAACAACGCACGCGGCCGGGCATTTGCCATTGGATCCAGAGAAGCCCGTCAGGACCCGAACATTGTCACGGGTACGTTTCTCGTTAACGATCACTATGCTTCTATTTTGTTCGATACTGGTGC
Source organism: Smallanthus sonchifolius (assembly GCA_023525975.1). Taxonomy (NCBI): domain Eukaryota; kingdom Viridiplantae; phylum Streptophyta; class Magnoliopsida; order Asterales; family Asteraceae; genus Smallanthus; species Smallanthus sonchifolius. The sequence goes on from CM042033.1 coordinate 22,715,183, forward strand.
TGATAAGAGTTTCATGTCTAACGAATTTAGTTCATTACTCGGCACTAAACCAACCGCATTAACCTGTAAGTACACAGTAGAATTAGCCGATGGTAAATTAATCAAAACCGATGAGATGTTGCAAGGATGTACTTTGAATTTGGCGGATCACTCTTTCGACATAGATTTGCTACCCGTAACGCTTGGAAGTTTTGATATCGTTATCGGGATGGATTGGTTATCGAAGAATCAAGCAGAGATCATTTGCCGCGAAAAGATCATTTGCATTCCTCTTCCGAATGGAGAAACGCTGTCGATTCAAGGTGAGAGGAGCGACTCTACGCTAAGAGTCATAACATGTATGAAGGCCCGGAAGTACTTACGAAAGGGGTATCATGCAATATTAGCACACGTAACGGAGAAGAAGACGAAGGAAAAGAAAATCAAGGATATACCGATCGTTCGAGACTATCCCGAAGTCTTTCCCGAAGATTTGCCCGGACTTCCACCGTCGAGGCAAGTCGAGTTTCGAATTGATCTGGTGCCCGGAGCTGCACCGGTAGCGCGATCACCGTATCGACTCGCGCCTTCAGAAATGCAAGAATTGTCTAACCAACTACAGGAGCTGCTAGACAAGGGTTTCATAAGACCGAGTTTCTCACCATGGGGAGCCCCGGTCTTGTTTGTCAAGAAAAAGGATGAATCTTTCCGAATGTGCATCGATTACCGGGAGTTAAACAAGCTCACTATTAAGAACCGATACCCCCTCCCGAGGATCGATGACTTATTCGACCAACTTCAGGGATCCAGTTATTACTCAAAGATCGACTTACGTTCAGGATATCATCAGTTATGGATCCAAGTAGAAGATGTTCCTAAGACCGCATTTCAAACTCGTTATGGTCACTACTAGTTCATGGTCATGCCGTTTGGGCTAACCAATGCACCAGTTGTTTATCGGTGTCGAAGGTACCGGTCAAAGATAAAGAATTAGAGTGTCCTAATCACCTTAAACTAGTTAGGGTAAGAAGGGTGTCGAACCACGAAGAGTTTGTGGTCGGTGCTTAACTTCAATTAACAATGTGATTTATGAAGTTGCAATGGGTCTTTCTGACCAAACACAAGCAACGATTGAGGTGAAATTAACAAATCCAACAAGCAATGGTTATCAACAAGCAAAACGATCACGAGTAATCAAGTAGAAAATAAACGGTTTAAGTTGTAAACAATAATTAAAAAGGAATCACACCCGGATTTCAAGTTCACAACTAATTAGGGATTATCACACCAACATATGAGTTCAAACAATCGGATGGTTATCCAAATCAAATTAACCAAATCTAACCAAGAACATCAACATTCATACATCATCGGCAAATAGTGTAAAACAATATTCACGAATGAAATCGAGACAAATGTATGCAATATAGAATTAGATTAATCAATAGATTCAACACAAATCAAAGTTCATAGCAATTATCATCTAACGGGGTCAATGGTGCAAGAATTTATTGACTCCCGTGAGTTCATAACCATACTAAACACAAAGATTCAAGTGTTTCAAACCAAACGATTACAAGAATTGTTTCTCAAAGCTATCATATGATAAAACCCTAAAAACTTACAAACAATCCACCCGGGAATGATTACCGGTGGATTAGCCGCTCATGGTTGTGGAATTCATCTTCAATCTTTCAATCTTTCGAGTATCAATCTTCAATTGGATGTTAGAATCGTGTTCCTTAGCCTCCAAGAACTCCCAAAATCGCCCAAGAACTGTTGTAAAAGTGGTGATTTCGAATTTGGGGAAGAAACCCCCAATTAAACACTGAAAATCGGCTGTTTCACTAAAAATACGCGTCTGAAACGTAACCAGCGTAAGCTTACGCTGGGGGGCGTAAGCTTACTCCGTCGAGCTGAAGCTTCTGTTTAGAAAATGTTACCGGCGTAAGCTTACGCCCCTAGTGTATTTTTTTTAACCTAGTATTTGGATTCGGCTTCTCGAGCTACCCAAGATTCATATATTATGGGTCTCGTAACTCATTTTCTAGCTTGAGATATGTCTGTTTCAAGATTCAGCTTCCAGAACTTCCACATCAGCCTCCATCTTTTGCATAGTTTCCGATCCAAACCCTCTACTTCCTCTCTAATGCTTCCAAAACACGTACTTAGTATCCAAACACCTATAAATCATAAACACATGCAAAGTAAACGCGTTCCATGCTAAATCACACATAAAAACGTATAGTTAAGCATCATAAACACCCAACGAACACCTACACATCACATCCCCACACTTGAGTTTTGCTTGCCCTCAAGCAAAGTCTTTTGCTTCAAATCCACATTTCAAAATCTCAAACAATTTTTTTAACCAAACATAAGCTAAGGTCCAAGGTCATGCAAAATTCATAAGAATTATACTCTCAACAGATTTACAATCCAACAAACCATCGATGAATTTTTAAACAAAAGGAAATATTGGAACGCGCTTAACTCATATCTAGTTATGGCTTTGCATGCATACACCCCTCACAATCAATCACTCCCCTCGGTTTCATATCTGGACTAGCGATGATGTGCTAGTATTTTTCACTCAAACCCAAACAATGAACCAAATTATCATAAGCTTGCATATTGATCACATCTCCTCCTACTAACACAACTAACATGCACAAATCAAAAGGTCTTTTAAGGGTTGTAATGTAGGCTAGGGTTATGGGCATGGATAGTGATTTTTTAAAGTGGCTATAGGTAAGTGGAATTCAACTAATGAAGTTACAAATCAATCTAAAACTTTCAAATCTCTACTATGAATATAAATGACCCATCAACATTAAAGTTCTTATTTTTTCAAACTATCAAATGAAACTTGGGTTAAACTGACCCAATAACATCTTTTATTGTAGCTCAAACTAATACTCAAAACCTTTGGGCAAATGTAGACCCAATACTATTTTTGTATTTCTTTTTCATTCATTTTTTTTCTTTTTTTTTCTTCTTCTTTTTTTTTCTCAATTGCAACCGCAACTACAACAATCTAAGTTAATTGAATTCCAACTCACGGGTTTAAAAAGAAAAGGCTAAAAATGTGAATGGGCTAATGTTATGGGTTTTGTCAATAGAAAAGGTATAGGCTCAGAATGGGCATCTAGTGGATATTAACGGGTAAGGGTATAAAAATGGCTAAAAATAAAAAGGTTTCTCCTAATGCCTTTATCATTTTTGTGCAGTTAATTGGTTCAAGGTCTCAACATGTATCAATAATATGCAAGTTCTAAAATGTGAAACAAAGTGGCCAACCACTCAAATAAGCGAATATATATATATATATATATATCAATTTGGCTCAAAATCTCACAAAAACGGTGGGAATAGGTTACTGACATGTGCATGCGAACCATCACCTTCAATTTTGTTACTCCCGAATTCAACATTTCCAATTTTTTTTTTCATTTGTTGGAAAGACTTAATCAAGTACTTAGTGAATTAACCATGACCAAAGACCTCTACCAAACACTTTGTAAAACAATTATCAAAAAATTTGTATGGTTTCCAAGATTTCCCACATCCCCACACTTGAACCTTACATTGTCCTAATGTAAATAGTTATGAAATATAAAAGTGCGGTTTGTGGGTGCAAAAACATCCAATACCCAATATCTCCAAATATCCAACTCAAAGATTACCATAACTATAAGCACCAACCCAACCACAATCAACCAAGTTTCAAACAAAAACACACCAAAACACACAAAAACAAACAAAAATAATATAGTTCAATCAAAGTAACATAAATATGAGAAAGAGTACGTGGACCTGATTAGAGGCGATCATAGAGTGCCTAAACCACCACCAAAAATGGACTCGTAAGTCTTCCATGAGTCTTCCCCACACCTGAGTGTTGCTGTGGTGATGAAACTAAAACACACAACACAAAACAAAACAAAGACAAAATAAAGACAATCACAAGCCGGGTTGCCTCCCGGTTAGCGCTAAGTTTATTGTCCTCAGCCCGACATTACCTCCTTATGGAGGTTGAAACATAAACTTGCTTCCATTAGCTCCCCCACCACCTTGGTTGTTATCACTCCAACTCTAAGTCTCCTCTCTTGTAAATTCCACATCAAACAAATCTCCTTTCTCGTTCGGATGTTGGACATGGTCGGGTGGCTTCTTTGCATCTTTCACTTTCTCAGTTTTCTTCTCGATTGCCTTCGGCTCGTCTTTCACATTAAACCTGTCAAACATAATACCTTTCTTTTTGGTGTCACCCTCATTTGCCTTGGCACGAGGATGACACACGTTAGTAGTAACTGATTTTGAACATTTCTTTTCAATCGAATATGTAAATAAATTTGAAAAAACATTTATGTTCAACTTACGATTCCCAAAGGTCATGTCAACAGTTCCGTTTCGGCAATTGATTTGCGCATTTGCGGTTGCCAAAAACGGTCTTCCCAAAATCACTCGTGGCTCCTCCTCCTTAGCAAGTGGTGCATAATCGAGCACCAAGAAATCTCCTGGATAGTAAAATTCTCCAATCTTCACAGCCACTCCCACTAGTTTCCCCCGAGGCCGTGTGCGTGTAGCATTCGCTAACACCAAGGTGGTGGTGTATTCTTCTAATGGACCAAAATTGTATTGGTCATATACGCTCCCCGGTAAAATGCTCACCCCCGCTCCATAATCTAATAATGCCAATTTGGTTTTAAATTCCCCAATTTGAATAGGAACTAAGGGTTCTCCAAACTCAATTTCTTCCTCTTCTCTTTCTTCACATTCTTCATTACCATGGGCTACATCAATTACACTAACATGATGTTTTGGGTTCAAAGTGGTGTCACTTGGCAATTTACCTTCATTTTGTTTGAGTTGAGCTATTTCTTGTGCCAATTGCCCAACTTGTCTCTCCAATGCCACAAAAGACTTGTCTCTCACTTCATTCTCCTTCTTTGATTCTTTCATCATCTCCAATAGTGCATCCAACTTTGAATTAACCGCATTATCACCCCCTGATGACTCATCTTGTTGTTGATGGTCTTGATTGTAATTCCTTGGGGGGTAATTTGTGTTCCGGTTATTGTTATAAGAGCTCCTTTGGTAACCACCCGAATTATAATTGCTTTGTTGACGAGGTTGGTATGACGAAGTACCTTGATTTGAACCTTGGAAATTTGGGTTCAATTGGTTTGACGCATCACCATATTTGAAATTGGGATGATTCCTCGAGCTCGGGTGATAGGAGTTTGTGTTTGTATCATATGGTTTCCTATCACCATAAACTTGGTTCACGTCTTCTTGTATACCTTCTTGGAATGGGCAACTCATGGTTTTGTGCCCCAAATCTCCACAACTCTCATAAACATCAAAACGAGTCTTCACTCCCGCTACTTCCTTTTTCTCTCCTTTTTTCAACAAGGCCAACTCTTTCTCCATAGAAGCTAACCTCTCTTTCGTCTCATAGTCCGGGGCAGATTTTGAAATTAGGTGTTTGGCTCTTCGGCTAGCCGATGCCTCGGCTTTTGAACTTTGGCTCATTCTTTCTAAGAAATCCCAATCATCTTCTTCGGGATTAGACAACAATGTCCCATTACTTGTGGACTTCAAGTACTTCCTCTCCTCTTGAGTCAAACCATCCACAAAGCACTTCACTAGTTCCCACAACTCGATTTGATGGTGGGGACATTTCCTCAACAACTCTTTGAAACGGGTAAAAGCTTCATGTAAAGGTTCACCTGTTTGTTGTTGAAAAGTCCGAATCTCAATTCGGGAGTCATCCATCTTTGCAACCGAGTAATATTCGTCTAAGAAAACTTGTTGCATTTTATCCCATGTGTGGATGCTATTAGCCGGCAATGTGATGAACCATTGCTTTGCTCTATCTTTGAGGGAAAACTGAAAAAGTCGGAGTTTGACCTCATTTTGGTCAAAGTTTTCATCCCCAATAGTACTACAAATGGCGGCAAACTCAGCTAGATGAGTGTATGGTTCTTCAGTAACCATGCCATGAAAATGTGGGAGAACGTTGATGTAATTCGGTCTTGACTTGAACCTCCTCATTCCCAGAATTGGTGGAACAATTGGAGAAGCATTCTCTGAAATAGCCGGTCGAAAGCGACCATTAACTCCACCCATAGGGGCTACCGGTTGTCTTCGGTTTTCATTATTGTAGCCCCCATTAAATCTCCTCCCTTCTTGTCTAGGAGGATAAACAGGTCTATCGGGTCTACCCGTTCGACCCATTGGTTGTCTCGGTCTTTGGTGAACATAATTCACCTCTTCTTCCTCTTCAAAGCCTTGCCCCTCATTGTATTCTCCAAATTGACTCCTCTCGCCATCTTCATATTCGTAATCTCCAAACCCATCACCATTCCCAATATCTTCATTATCATCATACCCAAAGTATTCACCATCGTCATCCTCCCAACCATCGTTCTCATTTTCGTTTCTTGGTTGAGCTCCAAAGACGTTTCCAGGAGGGGTTTGATTTTGTTGTGGTCCCCTTCTTCCTTGGTACGTTGGATTGGTTCGGATGTTAACGGGTCGGTTTTGTTGAACTGGACCCGACCCACGGGGTTGGTTGTTATTGATAGGTATAGATGGGGTTGGAGTTCGGTGAGGTGGAGTTGGTGGGCGGTTAGGGATAGGGCCTCTGTTTGGAGTTGGGCCACGGTTTCTCATGCTAGATCCGGAATGACTGCTTCGACCATCCATAGATGATGGTTCCGATGAAATAGGTTGTAGATTTTGTTGTTGGGTTCGGTTTTGCCTTGCTATCTTCTCAATTTCTGGTTCAAAAACAAGCGGTGAAGTCCTCCCGGATGAACGGGTACGCATGCACTAATCTGTCACCTGCACACACAAACAAACACCACGCGTAACACAAAAATAGAAGATTAACCAAACAAAACAAACAACAAATAGTCACACGAATTAATTAAAATAAAACACCAAGCGCACACACTCCCCGGCAACGGCGCCAAAATTTGATCGGTGTCGAAGGTACCGGTCAAAGATAAAGAATTAGAGTGTCCTAATCACCTTAAACTAGTTAGGGTAAGAAGGGTGTCGAACCACGAAGAGTTTGTGGTCGGTGCTTAACTTCAATTAACAATGTGATTTATGAAGTTGCAATGGGTCTTTCTGACCAAACACAAGCAACGATTGAGGTGAAATTAACAAATCCAACAAGCAATGGTTATCAACAAGCAAAACGATCACGAGTAATCAAGTAGAAAATAAACGGTTTAAGTTGTAAACAATAATTAAAAAGGAATCACACCCGGATTTCAAGTTCACAACTAATTAGGGATTATCACACCAACATATGAGTTCAAACAATCGGATGGTTATCCAAATCAAATTAACCAAATCTAACCAAGAACATCAACATTCATACATCATCGGCAAATAGTGTAAAACAATATTCACGAATGAAATCGAGACAAATGTATGCAATATAGAATTAGATTAATCAATAGATTCAACACAAATCAAAGTTCATAGCAATTATCATCTAACGGGGTCAATGGTGCAAGAATTTATCGACTCCCGTGAGTTCATAACCATACTAAACACAAAGATTCAAGTGTTTCAAACCAAACGATTACAAGAATTGTTTCTCAAAGCTAGCACATGATAAAACCCTAAAAACTTACAAACAATCCACCCGGGAGTGATTACCGGTGGATTAGCCGCTCATGGTTGTGGAATTCATCTTCAATCTATCAATATTTCGAGTATCAATCTTTAATTGGATGTTAGAATCGTGTTCCTTAGCCTCCAAGAACTCCCAAAATTGCCCAAGAACTGTTGTAAAAGTGGTGATTTTGAATTTGGGGAAGAAACCCCCAATTAAACACTGAAAATCGGCTGTTTCACTAAAAATCCGCGTCTGAAACGTAACAAGCGTAAGCTTACGCTGGGGGGCGTAAGCTTACTCCGTCGAGCTGAAGCTTCTGTTAAGAAAATGTTACCGGCGTAAGCTTACGCTCCTAGGGTGTAAGCTTACGCTACGCCCCTAGTGTATTTTTTTTAACCAAATATTTGGATTCGGCTTCTCGAGCTACCCAAGATTCATATATTATGGGTCTCGTAACTCATTTTCTAGCTCGAGATATGTCTGTTTCAAGATTCAGCTTCCAGAACTTCCACATCAGCCTCCATCTTTTGCATAGTTTCCGATCCAAACCCTCTACTTCCTCTCTAATGCTTCCAAAACACGTACTTAGTATCCAAACACTTACAAATCATAAACACATGCAAAGTAAACGCGTTCCATGCTAAATCACATATAAAAACGTATAGTTAAGCATCATAAACACCCAACGAACACCTACACATCAGCTGCATTCATGGACCTCATGAATAGAGTGTGCAAGCCCTACTTGGATAAATTCGTGATTGTCTTCATCGATGACATCTTGATTTACTCTCGAACTCAAAAAGAACATGAGCAGCATTTGAGACTGATCTTGGACTTACTCAAGAACGAGAAGTTGTACGCTAAATTCTCAAAATGCGATTTTTGGATTCGAGAAGTGCAGTTTCTCGGGCATGTGGTAAACAAGAATGGTATACATGTTGACCCATCCAAGATTGATGCGATAAAGAATTGGGAAGCACCAAAGACTTCGACCGAGGTGCGACAATTCCTAGGTCTGGCAGGCTACTACAGACGGTTTATCGAAAATTTCTCTAAGATAGCCCAGCCAATGACGACCTTAACCCAGAAAGACAAAAAGTTCGATTGGGGCGATAAGCAAGAAGCAGCTTTTCAGCTGTTGAAACAGAAACTATGTTGTGCTCCGATTTTGTCCCTTCCAGAAGGAACAGACGGATTCGTGGTGTACTGTGACGCATCACACCAAGGTCTTGGATGCGTGTTAATGCAAAATGATAAGGTTATTGCCTATGCGTCCCGACAGCTTAAGGTGCACGAGAAAAACTACACCACCCATGACTTAGAATTGGGAGCTGTAGTTTTTGCACTCAAGATTTGGAGACATTACCTTTACGGTACTAAATGCACTATCTTTACCGATCACAAAAGTCTCCAGCACATCTTTGACCAGAAAGAGTTAAACATGAGGCAACGCAGATGGGTCGAATTGCTGAACGACTACGACTGTGAGATTCGATACAATCCCAGCAAGGCAAACGTTGTGGCTGATGCCTTGAGTAGAAAGGAACGAACCAAAACTCTATGAGTGCGAGCGTTGGGGATGACGATTCACACGAGTCTAACCACTCAAATTCGCGATGCTCAGTTAGAGGCACTCAAGGAGCAAAATAAAAAAAATGAGTCCTTGCGGGGTATAGACAAGAAGTTTGAGATCAAATCCGATGAAACTCGTTACTTCATGAATCGGATTTGGGTACCAAGCTTTGGGAACTTGAGGGATTTAGTAATGGACGAAGCACACAAGTCCAGATACTCGATTCACCCAGGCTCTAACAAAATGTATTAAGATCTCAAGGAACTTTACTGGTGGCCTAACATAAAGGCTGACATTGCCACCTACGTTAGTAAGTGCTTGACGTGTTCAAAAGTCAAGGCAGAATATCAGAAACCGTCAGGGTTACTACAACAACCGGAGATTCCAAAATAGAAATGGGAACAGATCTCTATGGATTTCATCACGAAATTACCCAAGACATCAAATGGTTGTGACACGATTTGGGTTATTGTCGACCGATTGACGAAGTCTGCACATTTCTTGCCGATTAAGGAAACCGATAAGATGGAAAGATTAACCAGAATTTATCTCAAAGAGGTTGTCTCGAGACATGGAGTGCCAATCTCCATCATTTCAGATCGAGATAGTCGATTCACCTCTAGGTTTTGGCAATCTCTACAAAAAGCATTGGGTACGAGATTGGACATGGGTACCGCGTATCACCCCCAAACTGATGGTCAAAGTGAAAGGACTATTCAGACATTGGAGGACATGCTTAGAGCTTGTGTGATTGATTTCGGGAACAAATGGGATACTCATCTACCGCTGGCTGAGTTTTCCTACAATAACAGTTATCACACTAGCATTAAAGCCGCACCATTTGAGGCACTATATGGAAGAAAGTGCCGATCACCGTTATGTTGGACTGAAGTTGGAGATAGTCAACTTACTGGTCCAGAAATCATTCACGAGACAACAGAGAAGATTGTTCAAATTCAAAATAGACTGAAAGCCGCGCGTGATCGTCAGAAGAGTTATGCTGACATAAGACGTAAACCGTTGGAATTCCAGGTTGGAGATAAGGTTTTTACTGAAAGTCTCACCCTGGAAAGAAGTTATTTGCTTCGGCAAACGTGGTAAACTAAACCCAAGATTCATCGGACCGTTCGAAATCCTAGCAAGGATTGGTCCCGTAGCTTACAAACTTAAACTGCCACGAGAACTCAGTGGTGTTCATGACACTTTTCACGTGTCAAATCTGAAGAAGTGTTTATCAGATGAGACGCAAATTATACCACTCGAGGAGATACAGATCGACGATCAACTTCATTTCGTCGAAGAACCCGTGGAGATTATGGACCGGGATGTCAAGAGCTTGAAACAGAGTCGCATTCCCATTGTAAAAGTTCGATGGAACTCTAGGCGAGGACCAGAGTTTACTTGGGAACGCGAGGACCAGATGAAGCGCAAATATCCACAGTTGTTCAAAACTGCGCCAGTCACGGATGACACCAGCTGAATTTCGGGACGAAATTCTTTTTAACATGGGGAGTATGTGACAACCGACAATTTCAGGTCAATACGCGTCCTTGTATCAGTCATAAATTGCATACATCATATACGTGTTAGACTTAATTATGGTTAATTAAGGTCGTTTAATACAAAGCAAAGTTCATTCATAACCGGGTCACATGCAAGTATAACCGGCACACACGAACGTTGGTAATAATAAATATTTATGTTTTAATAAATATTTCAAAGTGTTGACACTATTTTAGAACCCAAATATATGTGTGTATTTATTTATTTCAACTTAGTATTTATAACGCACACCTCTAGCGTTTCACCGGTATACTTTATTTTAACACGTTATTTCAATATATTAAATTACTAAACATATATTTACATGTTAGCAAACCACTAAATATATAAGGTATATATTTAGTAAACTCGTTTTTAATAAAAAGTGTGATTTTTATCACGTCTAACTTATACCCGCTACCATCTTAATACCTGTTTAAAATAATTCATATTCTTTTTGTTCTTTTCTTTCATGATGTACAAAACCATTAACAAACCTATAACACATGCCTAAACTATGAATTGAATAATTAACAAAAGCATGGCATTTCTTATTTTGTTGTGTACGGCTGGGAGGGGGGCCACCTTCAAATACACAATCTCAAATATGTGCCATCCATTCTTTTATTCCCATACTCTCGAAAATCAAGGAAAGCACAAATCAAATCAATTCTCCATGTGTAACAAACAACACCATACTACAATCTAATTCTTTTTCCATTTCCTTATGTATCACAACCAAGGGGCCGTCCTACTCAACCTTAAATCCCAATTAATAAACCATACCATCACCCATCCCTTTTCTGTTCTTTTTGCTTGTTACGGCTGTAAAGAGGGCAAACAAAGGGGACCCTCTTACATTTGTATTTTCAACATATCCATACACCCTACTTCATGTATGAACAAGTATAAAAAACCATACTCCAACCTCATTATAAATAACTCTTAGATGGAAAGCCATTCATACTCTAAACACATTCTTAAAAAAAAATTCGGTTTTGGAGCTTCTTTGTTCCTGTTTTGATTTCGAGTTCATAGACCACCACCAAATCAAGTTTCAAGCCCCAAGTTTATCATCCTTAGTCATTCCTTCTTCCTTGCTTGGTTCTAGTGAGAAAACCCTTCTACTTATTTATATTTTTACTCTTGTTTTATATTTCTTTACCTACAAGTTGTTATGTACCAACTTTCACCAACCAAAAATCCATATTTGTAAAATATGGAGCTTTCTATAAACTAAAAACTACATAAACCTTACTTTAGTATAAAAATATTGATAATAATTTAATATTGGTTTTTTGCACTAAAATAAATGTTTAAGTTGGAGACCTTAGCATGTGTTAAAATATCTATATAGTTTCTTTTTAAGTTTTTGGTATTTTGGTAAAACTTATGACAAATTATAAATATGTATTATTACTAGTTGTAAAGTTAGTATTACTGGGATCTAGTTATGGAGTTTGAAACATATAATTTTTAGGTATTAATATTTGATAAATGTAACTATTTAAAATGTCCGAGACTATATTCTAAAATATATAACTTTATAAATATATATATATATATATATATACATATATACTTTAGTCGTAAAACGAAAACTGACATTATTTTAAGACTAATAATTCTCAAAGTTATATTTTGTAGAAATAATATAAATACTATTTTTTTTACATAAAATCACGACGTGCTTCGAAAACGTTATTTTAAATAAATATAGATGATATATTTATTTACCGTTCGTAATGAGTTACGACTCGGGTCGGGTCAAACCTTACATTAAAAACCAAACTCTAAGTTGTTACCAAATTACTTATAGACATATACATTATCGAATTTATAATTATTTTATGTAAATGTATATTTTCGGGTAACAAATACATATCACCAACGAGTCGTCGTATCAAAACATTTTAAACCAAAACTTACACACATAACATAACGAGTTGGGTGAAACTGTTACATGACCAACTTGCATGTAGAATCATTACTAGACTTTAAGGTGTCTTATATATTCTAGGGCACGCATAGGTCGGTTTACTCTCGGACTTTTGCTACTTGCACGTTTCTAGTACTCACGCTTCAGGTGAGTCTCACGGCCCCCTTTTTACATATTTTCCTTTTGGGGGAGATTACATGCATACTTACATTTTTGTTGGACACAATTACCTTTATATGATTTCACATATTACATAAGTGGTTTACTTACCGTACTAAGTCCCCTCACAACTGGACCGTTAGTTCTTTCACAAAGCGGGGTGATTATGGATAGTACTATCGGGTTTGACAACCCCCACCCGAGTTAGTCGCGCTAACTTTGATTGTAGGTCAAAACGGGTGCATCATTAGCTTAAACACCCCCATGTATTCGGTAGGCATGGGTAGGGGCATGGGATTACAGTTACATTTACAGTTACAGTCTAGCTTCGGTTTCGGTGTGCTTATGGTAATATTGTAGCATTGTCTGTACAACAATCAAATCATAGAAAGTCTTGTGGTCCATTACAACGATTTACTTTTACAATTAAAACCTGTGAACTCACCAACATTATTTGTTGACCCGTTTACGCATGTATTCTCAGGTAATTGATATTGCTTGGAAGTTAGCTGCATACTTGCATGGAGTCGCATTTCCACTTAGGGACACAATTACTTTTGGACATTTAGCATTACCAAATGTCGTATTTTGAAACTATTATTACTTTCACATTTGCTTCCGCACTAAAAATTGTAAAACAATTATGTATTTTGAAATGATTTACTATGTATGATTTTCAAACCACTTAGTGGTCGTTCGATGTAATCGGTGACGATGATTTCCATGACCGTCATGCCCCGCGGTAGCTACCGCCGTGGTTGGGGGTGTGACAACTGCCCCTGTTTTGGCACTTCCAAATTTTGGTGATGTTTTCCAAATTGAGTGCGACGCATCGGGCCTAGGCATCGGGGGTGTATTAAGCCAAAACGATCGCCCGATCTCTTTTTTTAGGGAAAAGCTTAACGAAACCCGGAAAAAGTATAGTACATATGACAAGGAATTTTATACTCTTATTCGTACACTAGAGTATTGGAGACACTATTTGCTTCCGAATGAGTTCGTCCTTTACTCCGATCACCAAGCTTTACGGTTCATCCAAGGGCAAGTAAAATTAAACCCCCGACATGCCAAATGGGTAGAAAAACTACAAGATTTTTCATTCGTTATCCGCCACAAAGCCGGCTCTGCTAATACCGTTGCCGACACGCTAAGCCGTCGTTATTCTATGTTATCGTCCATGCATTTACATGTCACCGGCTTCGACTCCATCAAACACATATACCGGGATGACCCGGACTTCAAACACCTTTGGACTTAATGTGTTACGGGGCCAACTCGTGATTTCGTTCGCAAGGATGATTTCCTTTTTAAAGGAAAACTACTATGTGTTCCTCATTCCTCATTTCGGGATGCTCTAATTTTGGAATGTCACAAGGGCAGACTCGCGGGACATTTTGGCCGTGACAAAACTGTTGCACTTGTTGGGGATCAATATTTTTGGCCCAAAATGGATAAAGATGTTGCTAGAATTCTTAAACGATGCCGCATTTGCCACGTTGCTAAGACGCACCACACGAATCAAGGTCTTTATACCCCATTGTCGGTACCTAATGGCCCTTGGGGAGATGTTAGTGTCGATTTCATCCTTGGATTACCACGCACTCAACGAATGAAAGATTCAATTATGGTTGTCGTAGATCGTTTCTAAAAAATGGCGCATTTTGTTCCTTGTGCAAAGACGTACGACGCTTCACAGGTTGCTCGTCTTTATTTCACGGACATCGTTCGTCTCCATGGCATCCCAAAAACCATCACATCCGATCGCGACGTTAAGTTTGTAAGTCAGTTTTGGCGTACATTGTGGAAAGGCTTGGAAACTTCACTTCCATTTAGCACTTCGCATCACCTGCAAACTGACGGCCAAACAGAGGTTACCAATCGGAGTCTTGAAAACCTGTTACGTAGTTTGGTTGGTGACCATCCTCGACAATGGGATCTCGCTTTGCCACAAGCGGAAATTGCTTACAACCGCTCAACGCATCGCTCGACAAATCAGACATCATTTTTTTGTAGTTTACGGTTGCAACCCCTTTACTCCCTTAGATTTGGCACCGTTTACTGATTCAACTTCTTTTAGCATTGATGGTGATGAGCGTGCGAGAGAGATTAAGTTACTTCATCAACAAGTCAAGGATCGTATCACCCAACAGAACCTTCGCTATCAAGAGAGAGCTAACCGACATCGAAAACGGTTCGTGTTTAAAGAAGGTGACTTAGTGTGGATCCACCTACGCAAAGCTCGTTTTCCCACAGGGCGCTACGGGAAACTCCAACCTCGAGCCGACGGACCTTTTAAAGTTCTTAAGCGTCTTGGTAACAATGCTTATAAGATTGATTTACTGGGACATTACAATGTCTCTGCCACTTTTAATGTTGCGGATCTTACTCCTTACGACGGCCTTGATATCGATAATGTGGACTCGGGGACGAGTCCTTTTCAACCGGTGGAGATTGATGACGGGCCAAACCTAGACGATCCAAGAGACGAAGCGAGCAATGACCCGAGAATAGTTGGCGTATGAAGAGAAGGATGGAAGCAATTATCATTTAATGTTTATCAATTACTTTTAAAGATTTGATTTCCTTTTGGTATTTCCTTTTTTATGATTTCCTAAATTCAGTATTTCTTTTTTTATGGTTTCCTAGAATTCTATATAATGAAGATTTCTCCATCTTTTGTAGGGACCATATCCTTACAAAAAGGTAATTTTTTTTTATGGTTTCCTAGAATTCTATATAATGAATTAAGCTCGAAGCCTTTTTTTTTCAAAAAGGTAATTTTTTTGAGGTTATCTTTTTAACGGAGGACCATATCCGTTAGGTTTCTTTCTTTCTTGTGGGAGGGCCATATCCCCAAGATCTACCCGTTCCCTCATAGAACGCCATCAAGATCTATATAAATTACGTATTTTGTTTTATAAATCTTTAGTTGTATAGATTTATAGAAAATGAATATTGTTAAATTTGTAAAGTTTCCGAATATATATATATATATATATATATATATATATATATATATATGTTTTTGCTGGATTTATTGAATTTCCCAAATAAATTTCTGGTTGATTTATTTGGAAATTCTAGAATTTTAAAAAACTTCCTAATTTTCTTTTTGTAAATATCCTTTTTGGGGCGGTTTTTAAATAACATTTTAGGGCGGTTTGTGTGCATTTTGGGTGATTGTGGTGAACATTTTTTAAAACCCTCTAAAAAATTGTGCATTTTCTGAATCTATATTTTTCTGGGGCGGTCAAAAACCGATTAAAAATATTTTTCACCGTCTCAAAAATTCATGTTTCTTATGTTTGTACTAGTGTCATATGGTCCAGCTATGTCATGATTTTTAAATATAAGTGTAACGTCACAATGCGGTGTTAGAGGAAGTTGTCACCATGTTATTGACGAAGCTGAAATTGCTTGTCAAACCTAATGATATCATTTATAAGAGTGTTTATAAAATTTATATAAAATTTGATTTTAGAAAAAAAAGTGTTATGACTCGATGAGATATGGAATGATGTTCTTGGACTTTGAAACTTTTTTATAATTTAATCACCCACGCTTAAAAAACATGAGAAACGATAAAAAAGCGATTATGTTCTCCAAATTCGCTCACCATCCATGATTCCATATCATCACGTTCCCATATTTACCGCTCCAATCTCTAACTTTTCCCCGACACACACTTATTCCTCATTATGACAATCTCGAGATCCGTCACTAAAACCCCCACTCTCCACGGTCACGATCTTTCCTACCCAAACTTTCACACACCAAACATTCTTTATGCCTTCTGCATGCAGCATGCCACCACTTGTATGTTTATTTATTCAACTTCACTTGGACTTGATTCACTCAAACCAAACCAAACCCTGATAAATTAATCAACTTTAATGGAAGAGCGACCGGAAACGGAGCTGATATCAATCCCGGCGACGCCACCGGATTCTACCCCGGAGATATTGACGCCGTCTGGACAAAGGTCGCCTAGGCCGCAGTTGAAGGAGGGTGGGAAGTCGTCCACAGCATGGACACCGACGTCGTTTATTTCGCCGAGGTTTTTGAGTCCCATCGGCACGCCGATGAAGAAGGTTTTGGTGAATATGAAAGGGTACTTGGAAGACGTGGGTCATCTCACGAAACTCAACCCGCAAGATGCTTGGCTTCCGATCACGGAGTCCCGGAACGGCAATGCGCATTACGCCGCGTTTCATAACCTTAATGCCGGTGTCGGGTTTCAGGCTCTCGTTTTGCCTGTCGCGTTTTCGTTTCTTGGCTGGTATTATTACATCATTTCATTTCTGTTAGCCGAGTTTGTTATCGATTACAATTATTAGTATTTTAACCGTTTATAATTATTATTAATTAGTTAGTTTTATTATTATTATTATCCTTTTCATGTTGTATAAAAAAAATCTGGGATTCAGTTATTCACGGAATATATCATTCATCAAAATTGTTTTGATTCTTTCTGATTCTTTCAACTCGATTAACCATAGCCTATGATGGTTGTACATTCAGGAGTTGGGGGATCATTTCATTAACCATAGCTTATATCTGGCAACTATACACCTTGTGGATCTTGGTACAGCTTCATGAAGCAATTCCTGGCAAGCGGTACAATCGATATGTCGAGCTCGCCGAAGCAGCGTTTGGTAAGAATCGTATTTAAATATCCGCCATCATGTCACTACTAGAAAATGAGGTCTTTTTCCTACTATTTTTTTGACGAAAAAATTATGTAGGAAATTGGTCCGTTGGAAAACTGAACTCTAACTTTCGTGAAAAATATATTTTGTCGGAAAAATTTTCGAGTGAGCATTTTTCCGACAAAATTCTTTTTGTCGGAAACAGCTATTTCTGACAAAAAAAAAATACTACGCAAACGGGCCAATTTTCTAGTACAGTCTCAGGCGATTATGCGATTGTGATTCTAACGGTTTGAATTCAGGAAATCGATTGGGAGCATGGCTGTCAATCTTCCCAACTGCTTACTTATCCGCGGGAACAGCCACCGCCCTGATTCTGGTAGGAGGAGAAACCATGAAACTCTTCTTGGAGATCGTCTGCGGGCCTCTCTGCACATCCAATCCGTTGACGACAGTAGAATGGTATCTAGTCTTCACGTCGTTATGCATCGTTTTGTCTCAGCTTCCAAACCTTAACTCGATAGCCGGACTGTCGCTCATCGGGGCTATAACCGCCATCTTTTACTCCACCATGGTTTGGCTCCTCTCGGTTAGCCAAGAAAGACCACCCAACATCTCTTATGAACCCATCGCTTTACCTTCGTTTACCTCTTCGGTCTTTTCGGTTTTCAATGCACTCGGGATCATAGCATTCGCATTCAGAGGTCACAATCTAGTACTCGAGATTCAGGTAATTTTGACTTTTAATGTCAAACATTCTCTTTTTCAACTTCAAAATTGAATTAATCTGTTCATTAGTTCAAGAAACTTTTGATTGAAGATTAGAACATATATAAAATTCTATAAATTTGGAACATTTTGGTGTCAATGTTGTAAAGAAATCTCAATCAAATTTGTGTTTATATACTAACCTGTTTGACCTCAAAAGTCAAACTACATGTTACCAAGGGTTTTGACGTTTGTATCTTCTCAGTCGACAATGCCATCGACGTTCAAACACCCCGCTCACGTGCCGATGTGGAAAGGAGCCAAGGTTGCTTACTTCTTCATTGCCATGTGTTTGTTCCCGGTAGCCATTGGCGGTTTCTGGGCTTATGGGAATCTTGTAAGTACATCGATTTTAGGGTTTCGCCCTTATTAATCACGAAATTTTTATATTTCTAGGTGTTATAGATAAAACATAATAGTTTGGAGGAGGTTTTTGAATCTCTGGGAACCGAAAACAGGTCATGGAACCGTTCCGGTTATGACTATTTCCATTTGAACTACTCGGTTAGTAGTCGGACCAGTGAACCTCACCGGGTGGTCGGACTGGATTTTAATTTTGTTTTACTTTTTCTCATAAAATCTTATTTTCTAATTAATTTAGTATTCCATGATCTATGTTTTAGTTATTTAAGTTTTCATATTTTATTAAAAATGCAAATTCAGTGAAAACATATAATATTTTCATATTTCGTTTTTAAATTAAATATATATAAATGGTTTTAATTTTTCTTATAATATGACATCATATTGTTCTTAAAAATCCGGTTCGCTGTCCGGTCCAATTTTTGAAAACATTCTGAAAGTGTTTTGATTTATAGAGAGTTTGCTCAAAAAAATCTGGAAAGGAATATTTGAAATCACTGAGGTGACATGTGAAATTGCTCACAATGTGTAATATTTTTTTGAGATCGCAACCCAGAAACCAAAACACTTTAAAAACCTCTTAGAAACTATTATATTATCCGTAAATCAACTAAGAATCCAAAAAAATATATTAATCAGTCATTGATAAGAAATTTTGGACTTTCTAATGTCAAGATTCACTCTTGTAGATGCCTCCAAGTGGGATACTAAATGCACTATTTGGATTCCATCAACATGATATTTCAAGATCATTGCTTGCAATCACATTTCTACTAGTGGTCTTCAGTTGCTTGAGCAGCTTCCAGATCTACTCCATTCTGGTTTTTGACAACTTCGAAGCCAGTTACACGCACCGCACGAACCGACCGTGCTCAATCTGGGTGCGGTCCGGTTTCCGAGTGGTTTATGGGTTCATCAACTTCTTCATAGGGGTGGCACTGCCGTTCCTTTCCAGCCTCGCCGGATTGTTGGGAGGACTAACACTTCCAGTGACGTTTGCGTACCCGTGTTTCATGTGGGTGCTGATCAAGAAGCCCCCGAAGTATAGCTTCAATTGGTACTTCAATTGGTCACTCGGATGGCTTGGTGTGGCGTTCAGTGTTGCGTTTACCGTTGGTGGGATTTGGAGCATCGTTGATAATGGGCTGAAACTCAAGTTCTTCAAGCCTAGTTAATTAAAGATCACATGTTGTGGTTTTGAATATTGATTGTGCAATTTGATATAGGTAATTGATGTATGTTGGACGTGTTAACACATCCACATTTGTTCATCGTATATTGCAAATGTTAATCGGTTTTATCTTGTGTATTGCGCACTGTTTGGTATATTTATATTTTGTAGTTTATTATACACTAGATAATGACATGTATTAACCAGCAATTTGGTTTAAACAAAATATTAAGAAACTTGCAATGTATAACTGATAATTTTGACGATGTGGATCAACTTAAAGTGAGAAGAGAAAGGGAAGATGGGAAGGTTTATGTAAACTCTAAATCATGCATAAAAAACATTCAAAAGAACTAGTTCAAGTGATGAATCGATATAACGAAAACACAAGAAGAATATACCGGATAACTCTCAATATTATTACTCATAGGAAATATAACTCAAAGACCTCTATTACAACTCTCTTGATAAAACCCTAACTCAGTAACATTTATTTATAATGCTAACGTAAACTTTGCTAACAAAAACCTAATAACCCTAACTTGATCATTAAGTTAACAATTAAAACCCTTAACTCACGGGCCTAAAACCCTTCACTCACAGGTTGGGCCAGACAACAATTAAGCCAACAATCACCCCCAAACTGTTGTATCCGAAACACCCCTAATTCCCGACTTGAAATAGCCGTGTCATTAACTTCAATCTTGTCATCCTTGTCTTGATTCTCCTGAGACACTTCTTAATCTCTTGCAGTGTTCTTTGAGCTCCACTTAGCTCGAACAAACACCTGCTTCTTGTGATCACGCTTGACTTTAACTTTGAATTCTTGAAGTTTCTTCCTTGGACTTTGAAGTTTGGAACTTGGATCTTTGATTGGAATCTAACTCATACTTGGCTTAGCATCTTTCAGTCCAACTCTTTGAAGATCTCGACCGGCAAAATTCTTCATTCCAATGCAAGCTTTTGTGCTGAGACTTGCTATCTTGATGCTAATCTTGTATAATCGGTTCTTGGTCCTTGTCACCTTCATCAAAAGCTTACATGTATCATCATGAATGGTTAGCAAATCGTGTTTCATGTGAATGTCGCATCCACCTTCCGTTGCTTAACCAAGACTTATGATATTGCTTTATAGGCTCGAGATGTAGTAAACATTGGTCAACAGGTGTTGGTCCCCCATTTTTTCTTCAGTTAAAACCGACCCCTTTCCCTGAATGTCAATACAAGATCCGTCTCTGAATTTCACCTTTCCCGTACTCGTTATTTGATTCGATGCACCATTGTCAAGATACCAAATGTTTTTCTCCATTGGCTTGATCTCAAACCATCTTGGTATTACTTTTTCTTCAACGAGGAAAACTGTCTCTTGATTGCATCTCATCATAAACAAAGATGGATCAACATCCTTGACTTCGGCCAAGTTGGCCTCTTCCTGTTTCTCCTCTTTCTTCATGCGCTCCACACAAAGACGCAAAGTGACCTAACTTATCACAACGATAAAACTGAATTTGTGATCTATCCTTCTTTCCCCTTTGATGATCGTTGAATCTCCTTTAACCAGCCTGATTTGACGCACGATCTTGACCATCTTGGTTTTCACTACCATCTTGGTCGTCATCATCCCGGTCTTGACCTCTACCTCGGTCTCTACCTTTTCCTTTATACGAATTATGATAATTATTAGTAAAGGACCCATTTTTAGTAAACATTAGGTACCTTGGTTTTCGGGTTGTGTCTCCTCGTCTCTTATATGCTCCTCGTATGCCTTTAGACGTCCCACAATATTGTTAAACCCAACGGTTTTCAAATCAACAGTCTGTTCGATCGAGGCAACCATATGAATGAAGCGCTTTGCTACCCGTTAAGGTACTTCACTAACCAAGTTTCTTTGATCGTAGACCCTAGCGATGTCGCCTTAGAAGAGATTCCTGATAACTTACTCGCGAGGTCATCAATTGAACTCGAATCCTTCATCTTCAAATCATAGAACTCGGATATTAGGGTTTGTAGGCTCGCTTCATGTACCCGTTCAGCGCCTAGATGACAGATCTTAATGGCTTCCCACATCTCCTTAGCCGAACCGAGATTGCCAACTTGCAAAATCTGCTCTTCGGGTATCGATTGAAACAAGAGTGCAATCGCCATATTTTCCTTCTTCTTATCCACACACGTTAAAAATTGCCTGGATCCGCATCGCCCTATTCGTGTAGTTGACAGAAGTCAACATCGGACATTGCGGCGCTGTCGGGTTACTGTTAGAACTACCATTCGCGGGTTCAGGTTGTTCGCTGATCGAATCTGACTTTTCTTTGGTTGGTATAACCTAATCCGCTTGATCCAACCCTAGCTTGTCTAGAGTCGATTTTCAAAAACCGATCGCAAAACAAGCATAACCAGAAAGAGCCGTTTGAACTGTTATGATTTCAAAGACCACATGCGATCCACACCACGTTCGGTTGCACAACTATACCTCCGATCAGACACCTCCGAGCGCAAGGAACATATGGTCAAGCACTAAAACCGCTTGGATGCCAATTCAAGTGGTGAATCAATATAATTCAAATGAAACACAAGAAAAATATACCGGATAACTTCCAATATTATTACTCGGGGGAATATACTAAAAAACCTCTATTACAACTCTTTTGATGAAACCCTAACCCGGTAACATCTATTTATAATGCAAAAAACACAAATTTTGCTAACAAGAAACCTAATAACTCTAACTTGATTATTAAGTTAACCATTAAAACCCCTTAACTCATAGGTTAGGCCCATTTCTTAGGACAGACAACAATTGAGCCAACACTAGTAGCTTATATAAGCTTACACAACAAAATTGAAAATGCAGAAGAAAATAAAAGAAGAAACTACTACTACTCCACTAGTAAATAACTAACCACTAGAACTAACTATTAGAGATATAGATAGACTTATATTTGATATGTGATTTGTTTTTATATTTTCTATCGTTATTTAGTGTTTGTATCCAATTGTATCTTTTCCCTATATATGGGGGTTTATTGTGAATAACAAATCATCAACTGAGTCAATATCATAATCTACTATTATGGTATCAGAGCCACGACTCGAAACCTAAATTATTTTCATCCAATCATCAATTGAAGTCGTCTCACCTTCCTAGACTGTCACCGATCTCAAGGTTTTCATCTAATATTTATTGCATATTGATATTGTTTTCTCATCATCCCATTGGTCCTACGATTAGTGGAGATTTATAATTATTTTAGTGGAGGCAGAAGACTTTTGGATCTTGAAGATTCCATCATAATTGATACATCAATTGAAGATTCCAGCAAAAATACTCTTGAAGAAGTTCTCCGGATCACCATGTCCGATAAGAAGGAGGAGGTTGCCGGATCCGAGATCAAGCCTACAGCCTTGCATCCCGCTTACTCCGTAACGAATATACAAAATAAAATATGAACCCTAGATGGCACAAAGGTTACCTATTCTTCGTGGATCAAGCCTTTTAAACTCCATGCAAAAGCTTACAAAGCATTGGGTCACACAGACAGAACTGTCCCTCCTATGGAAACCGACAACGACTTCAGTCTTTGGTTTGAAATCGATGCCTTGGTCCTGTAATGGATATACAGTACCCTTTCAGACCTACTTGTTCGGGTTATAGAAATCGACACCACGGCATACGCAGCATGGAACAAAATCCAAACCATCTTCCTAAACAACAAAGGTTCGCAGGCAGCCATGCCCGAACAGGAGTTTTCCACGTTAACCCTTGGAGCATGTTCTTCGATGGACGCATACTATGTCACACCGTCAAATTTGCACGACGGAGTTTTACCGCCGGGCGTGACATCACAGGATCAAAGTCGCCGGTTATATTGAACGACCTATATATGCGTTTCAAAATAAGTTCCAAAAACCATTCAACATAACCAAGGTTTAACTAGTTTCAAGTTTACGGAAGTAAAAGAGTTGCGGAAACGGAAATAGTTTAACAAATCACACGACAATAGTAAAGTTTTCAAAAGATAAAAATAGTTTCAAAGATGCAAGTTTCCAAAAGACTCCATTATCATGATGTGCACCCTATCCTTAGTATGTCAGCTAACGACCTGAGAAAACATGCTTAAAAGGTCAACATATTGTTGGTGAGTTCACAGGTTTAAAGCAGTAAGTAAGTAGATTTAAAATAACCGGACCACATATATTACACATAAATCTTATTGCGTGCAAACATATTGTTGGTGAGTTCACAGGTTTAAAACAGTATGTTGCATGCCTGTAGCCACTCTGGCATGTTTAGGTCAATGTCGCACCTGTTTTGACCTCTAGTCAAAGTTGGTACGACGGGTGGGGACCTCGCTGTTGAGAACGTTATTAACGGTACGATAAAGCAAGGACTTTTATAAGATATGTTTCACTTATGTATTCACAAGAGATTAGTTACGTATATGGGTCCGAACGAAGAGTATAAGTTGAGCATGATTCTTCCCCAAACGGAAAAGTATTTAAAACTGGGGCCGTGAGACTCACCTGTGATCGGGTGAGTGGGATGCAAACGTGTGTGCTTAGCAAGTTCGAAAAGGTATCCTAACCGAGACCTATTACATAATAGCCCATGAGTTCCAATGTGTGTTGGATTCCTAGAATCCGTTGTATCAAAATAACTTCCCAAGTTATTATGTTATAAAAATGTGTGTTGACTAAAGTTGACCAAGTTGACTTAGGTTGACCAAGTTGGCTTAGGTTGATCAAGTTGACTTAAGTTGACCATGTTGACTTAAGTTGACCAAGTTGACTTAGGTTGACTCGACGACTTGTTGGTGACTTCGTATGTAAAAATAAAATATAATATATGTTTGTAACGCATGTGAAAAAAGGTGGAAGTCATTTGTGTTATAACATATATTTCCAAATTGCAATATATATATTTATATAAAAATATATATCAATAAAGCGAACACGTATGATTCTAAAAATAAAGTAGGTCTTATGAATTCATAAAATGAATTTATTCCAAATGTTTGGACAAGTTCTAGATAATACAAATATCAATTTAGAATACTCAAAGTGTTCCTAAAATCAAAACTCAAATGTTGAGAAAAAATAAATAAATATAGTTTCCCTTTTAAAATACGTATGGGTTTTTCTTGAGAACTAAAACAACCAATGATATTCAAATTATATAAATTCTAAGATAACATCTATACGAGTGTTCTCAAGACACTAATACCACAATATTTCGCATACGATTCAAACTGCAAAATATGATTTAATAAAGTTTCCCCTTGAGAAAAATAATCATAAAACAAGTCTAACCATTACATCAACAACATACACCTTTATGTCTTATATGTTTAGTATATAATCAAAGGTTTTATTTGTAGAATGAGTCTTACTTGCAAGGATTGTGTTTGGATACATGATTATAATATGATCATAAGAAAAAGTAATATTTCTAAATAAAAAATACTTGTAAAACTACCTCATTTGAAGATGAATTTTGAAGATGAATTTTGAAGATGAAGGACTGGATGATGCTTGCTACCACTTATCCTTGTCTTAGAATCATCAAAGAGAGGCTTAGATTGAGAGGATTGAGACAAGAAAAAAAATGAAGTGTGTGTGTGTGTGGGGTGGCGAAGGCAATGGTGGGGTGGAGGGGTTTGGGATTTGTTGTTTTTCTTCTAATATTCTTATGATTTACAAAATGATTAAGAAGGTGAGTAAATGGGGGTATATAATGGGAGTTAAAGTGCATTTAGGGAGAAATGGTTTCAATTTTTGAAATGAATTCTTGAGAGAGAGGGAGGGGGTTACGAAATTATGGGGAGAGGGAGATAGAGAAGATCTATTTATTTATTTATTGTAAAAAAATATAACAAAAGTCTCTCACTTTCCAACTTTGTGTAAGACTTTTAAATAATTGGTAGCATTTAGTTTTAAAAATGATTTTGTTAGTTAAATAAATTATTTAAGTTAAGATGGAACAATAATTCTTTTGCAAGTTTTATGTTTCAAGGTGTATATCGTGTGTAATTCCAGACTGCGTTTCAGATAAAACGTTTCCGAAAAATTCCAGAAAATTAAATATAGACACGAAATAATAAATCGCAATATTACGTATAAAAATCAAGCTCCAATTATATGTCGGAGTATTAGTTTAGTAATTCACCAACATTCGTGAGACAGGACGCGTGTGTGATCCGATAATTCATTGAATTATCAATGCATGAAATGTTTGTGTTGGACTTTGCTAAGTAATAAATGCACTTTAATTATAACTAAGCATAATGC
This sequence comes from Smallanthus sonchifolius, assembly GCA_023525975.1. NCBI lineage: Eukaryota > Viridiplantae > Streptophyta > Magnoliopsida > Asterales > Asteraceae > Smallanthus > Smallanthus sonchifolius. The sequence goes on from CM042033.1 coordinate 22,741,256, forward strand.
ACGTATGTAAACATTATGATCACATAAGTTCCGGGAGGATTAGTAACCCGAATTTTTGCCGGGTGTCACATCATCCCCTTGTTGGAAAGATTTTCATCCCGAAATTCAACTCATGTCGTTTGTGTTTGGTGCTGTCGCAAACAGATGTAGGTTTGCGCTTCATTTGATCTTCCCGTTCCCACGTGAACTCGGGTCCACGTCTAGAGTTCCAACGAACTTTAACGATGGGAATACGGCAGAGGTCCATGATTTCTACTGGCTCCTCGATGAAATGCAGTTGATCATCATTTTGTATCTCGTCCAGCGGTATGACAAGCATCTCGTCGGACAGACACTTCTTCAGGTTAGATGTGTGGAAGACGTCGTGCACACTGCTAAGTTCTTCTGGTAGCTTAAGTTTGTAGGCCACGGGACCGATTCTTTTCAGAATCTCAAAGGGTCCAATGTAGCGAGGGTTTAACTTACCTCTCTTGCCAAAACAAATCATGCCCTTCCAAGGCGAGACTTTCAAAAGGACTTTGTCCCCTACTTGAAATTCCAAGGGTTTGCGTCTCATGTCCGCATAGCTTTTCTGACGGTCACGCGCTGCCACCAAGCGGTTTTTGATTTGCAAAATTTTTGTAGTTGTTTCAAGCACAAGCTCAGGGCCAGTGAGTTGAATATCACCCACTTCTACCCAACAAATTAGAGATCGGCACTTGCGTCCATCCAATGCTTCGAATGGTGCAGCTCCAATGCTCGAGTGGTAGCAGTTATTGTAGGAAAACTCGACCAAAGGTAAGTGAGTCTCCCAGCTGTTACCAAAGTATGCAGTCTCTTAACATATCCTCGATTTTATGGATAGTTCGCTCACTCTAGCCATCAGTTTGGGGATGGTATGCGGTACTCATAGCCAAACGTGTACCCAATGCTTCTTGCAGCGATCGCTAGAATCAGGATGTGAAATGACTATCTCTATCAGAGATGATAGAGATCAGCACACCGTGCCTAGAGACTACTTCCTTCAGGTAGATCCTGGTTAGTCTCTCCATCTTATCGTTCTCTTTGATGGGGAGAAAGTGAGCGGATTTTGTCCATCGATCAACAATCACCCAAATCGTATCGCACCAGCTAGGGGCTTTTGGTAACTTCGTGATGAAATCCATAGAGATTTGTTCCTATTTCCACTAGGGTATCTCAGGTTGTTGAAGTATACCAGACGGTTTCTAGTATTCGACCTTAACATTTGAACAAGTCAAACATTTACTAACGTAGATGGCGATGTCGGCTTTCACGTTGGGCCACCAGTAGAGTGTCTTGAGGTCATGATACATATTGTTGGAACCGGGGTGAACCTAATACCTAGACTTATGTGCTTCACCCGTCACTAAGTCTCTTAAGTTTTCGTAGCTCGGTACCCAAAGTCGATCCATGAAGTAGTATATTCCATCAGTTTTGACCTCAAACTGCTTATCCATACCTCTCAAGGATTCCTGCTTCAAATTCTCTTCTTTAAGAGCTTCGAGTTGAGCGTCTCGAATTTGGGCGGGTAATTCAGAGTGAATTGTTAGTTGTAACGCTCGTACTCGTTTTGGTTTCGACTGTTCTTTACGACTTAAGGCGTCTGCTACTACGTTCACCTTTCGTGGGTGGTACTTGATTGCACAGTCGTAGTCATTCATTAATTCGACCCATCGACGTTGCCTCATATTCAGATCTTTTTGGTCGAAAATGTGTTGAAAACTCTTATGATCGGTGTAGACTGTATACTTCGTACCATACAGATAATGTCTCCAGATCTTGAGTGCAAAAACTACAGCTCCCAATTCTAGGTCATGGGTGGTGTAGTTCTTCTGATGCACCTTAAGTTGTCGCGAGGCATATGCGATGACCTTCTCCCGTTGCATCAGTCCTTGATGTGAGGCGTCGCAATATACCACAAAGTCTTTGGATCCTTCGGGTAACGATAATATTGGTGCGCAACAAAGTTTCTATTTCAGTAGTTGAAATGCTTCGTGCTGCTTCTCACTCCAATAATGCTTCTTGTCCTTGTGAGTCAAAGCGGTGAGTGGTTGCGCAATCTTGGAGAAGTTCTCGATGAACCGGCGGTAATATCCCGCCAATCCTAGGAATTGTCGCACCTCAGTTGGAAAGACGCCCTTGGTACAATATTGACGATCTCACAAAGATTTTTTTTCCGTGAATTTACATTTACTAATCCAATCTTTTACGGAATCGATCCCTTTTTGACTGTACAATAATGTAGCATGTCTGGAAGCACACGAGAACGTTCTTTTGCTGATATTATTACCAATATTCGCTACTAGGTCATTCATAGCATTACTATACCTTCCATATTCATTGCGGTAGGTTATTTTTCAGCACTGGTTTAGCTTAGGATGTGTTTGGAAGCCTTTGGCCAAACAAGTATTTCACATAGAACCAACAAGGAATTCCATTAATCACCGGCTGTTTTGATTCTTTAGAACAACTCGATGAATTTAGTAGATCTTTTTAGGGGGCCTCAATGACCATAGATCGAACCTATCAAATTTTTACAGTGCGATGGTTGGCTGTTCACGGCCTAGCTGTACCTACCGTTTCTTTTTTGGGGTCAATATCAGCAACCTTTTTGGTAGCAGAAGTAGAGAGTATGGTAAGTAAGAAATGTCTTAGGTGCCTCACAATTTTTGATGGCTTCAATTTTGGATGGGTCCACATGAATTCCCTTCTCATTAACCACATCTCCTAGACATTAGACTTCGTGAATCCAGAAATCACATTTGCAGAACTTCTCTTATAGTTTTTCTTCCTTTAACGACTCTAGTATTAGTTTCAAATGTTCCTCATGCTCATCCATAGTCTTCAAGTAAATCAGAATATCATCGATAAACATGATCATGAATTTATCCAGGTAGGGTTTGCACACGCGGTTCATAAGATCCATGAATACCACTGGTGTATTGGTTAACCCGAATGGCATGAATAGAAACTCGTAGTGACCGTAACGAGTTCGAAAAGCGGTTTTGGGAACATCATCCTCTTGTACCCTCAGTTGGTGGTATCCCGAACGCAAATCGATCTTGGAGTAATAGCTTGATCCTTGTAATTGGTCAAATAAGTCGTCGATTCGAGGGAGGGGATAACGGTTCTTAACTGTCATCTTGTTTAATTCCCTGTAATCAATGGACATGCAGAAGTGTTGAAGCACGTTTGTGTAACAGACACTCTGGATGTTGTCTTAGCTTATGTACTTGTCTTTATGTATTTGTATTTGTATTTACGTATCTTTATGTTTTGATTATCGAGTTGTAATCACATATGTATGTACTTAGTCTTGTCTGTTTCTGTTAAGTGTTGTGCGCACTTAGTAAGTGCGAAGGATGTATATCCTGTGTACTTAGCAAGTACGCAAGAACAAATTCTGCGTACTTGCTAAGTACGCATGAGTTAAACCCTGCGCACTTGCTAAGTGCGCAGACAACATGTCTAGTATATATAGCTGCTAATGACAGAATGTATGTACGCATTCATATGTAAGAATTCTGTAACCGGCTAAGTTTATAATAGACGAAGTTTGAAAGTGTTTTTGTTTTTGGTTTACTTTGTGTTGTTTGATTCTCCACCTAGTCACGGCATTTCGCACCAGTTCGAATAGCCACACGCTCGCACGTAACGATCCGAGAAACCCGGGGACCTACAAGTGGTATCAGAGCTTTTGCTCTTGATTTCGAGTGTTGTGAGTGTTAGGAGCATTTTCGACACAATCTACAGCCTTTTTACAAGCAAAAGTGACCGATTTTGGTGATTTTTGTGATAAAATAGAGGTAGCTCTTGAGCGCTATTTTAGAAGCAAAAATCAGTCAAAATCTGACCTTTTGTTGAATGTTTGAGTGTTTTGATCGTCAAGGGTTTGTTAGAAACAAGTTTCTAACCTATTGGCTTGATCAATTTGTTCATATCTTCAAAATTTGAAGATCTGAGGTATTTCCGACGATCGGAAAAAGTTGGTGAGAGCAGGTGAAAAAGTGACCTGCGTACTTACAATTTTTGGCTAAAAGGACAGTCTTCATGAGTACTTGACAAGTACGCAAGACCATTCTTGGGCGTACTTAACTTTGACTCGTGCGTACTTAACATTGCTCCTGCGTACTTACTAAGTACGCAAGAGGAAATCTCAAGTGCGCAAGAACAGTTTCTTAAGTGCACATGGCCATTCTTAAGTGCGCATGTTGTGTTGACTTTCTGAGTTTTTGACTAAGTTTTACACTATGACAAATCTTCAGAATCTTGGTAACCTGCTTAATTATGATAACGAGATAGGTACTCCGCAAAAACCGCCAAAGCTGCTGAATGTTAATGATTATTCAAATTGGAAAGCACGCTTTGAGCATTATATTTCATACACTGATTCCTATTTGTGGATACCTATACATGAGGGTTATAAGAATCCGACTTATACATATCTTGATGAGATTGTTCCCAAGCCTATATCTAAGCTAGATGAAGAAGAAAATAAAGTTTATGACAGAGAAAAGAAGGCACATGGATCTATCACAATGGCCCTAACTAGAGAGCTCTTTCACAGCTTCAGAGGATATGATAATTCTAAAGATCTCTGGAAGGCATTGTAGAAAAGATTAAAGGGGAACCGTGATATCAAGAAAAGCAAAAGAGATCTCCTGAGAAAGCAGTATGAGTGCTTCAGATACATGGAGAATGAATCTACAGATGAACTTATATCTTGATTCTATCATCTGCAAACTGAGTTAACAGCTTTTGAGCTGAAGTATCCTAATAAGGAATTAGTTGAAAAAAATTTCTGGATGCGTTACCACCAAAGTTTCAGATGTATACCACTCTACTGATATAGAACCCCAAGTTCTATGAAATGACGATTGAAGAAGCAATCGGAAAGGTTCAAGCACACAATATGAACCTGAAAAGAAAAGAAAGCTCAGGGAGACCTCAAATCCAAGACCCTTCTATGTATTATGGGACGTCTTCCACAGCTAAATCATCTGGTTCAGGAATCGCCTTATTCTCAGGGAACTCTTATGAAGAAGATAACTCGAATGGTTGTGGGATACATGCTTTACAGCATCTGGATTTGGTCCTCACCACCAACATTCATCAAGGAATCCTACCTCCTCGTCTTCAGCTAACCAGACTGCAATAGCCAAGATAGCTGAAGATCATGTAGCATTGTTTTCATCGTGTATGCTTGCCTATGAGAACTTCATTGGTGGCAAGCTTACGGATCCTGAAACAATTGAAGAAGATTTTATACTGGTGGATCCAGAAGACATGGAGGACATGGATATTCAATGGAATATGGCCATGATCTTGAGAAGGGCCAAGCGTTTCTTGAATAGAGCGGGCAGGAAGTTCATTGGTGGGCATTCAAATGCCAAGGTGGGTTTTGATAAATCCAAGGTCAAGTGCTACAAGTGTCAGAACTTTGGACACTTTGCTAATGGATGTCAGAAGGATAAAGCACCTGCCTCAGGATTCACTAGACCAAGCCAGGGAAACAACCAAGGAAATAGTCAAGGATACAACAATTCTAACAACCGCAATCAAGGTCAAGGTGGAACGTCCAATGCTTTGGTAGCTCAACGGGACAAAAGCTTTGATTGGGGTGTTCATTTGGAGGATGCCCTTATTGCTCAAACACAAGTTGGTCTAATGGCTGAGATCGTAGAGATGATGGAAGCAGAAGAACGGGAAGCTTCTGTAGCTGACCACGAGGAGTCTACAACTACATTTTCCCTCATGGCTATTGGGGAGGCATCAAGTTCGTCAACTGAGGTAGACTCTAATTCTTTTGCTGTCATTTCATGTTCCAAATGTCTTGGCTTGAAAGAAGAAAATTCTAAGCTTCAGGACAAAGTCAAACCTCTTCGTATTGCAGCTTTAAGCTACAAAGAAAGAAAAACGTGATTTTTCACTTAAAATTAGTGAACAATAGTTTCATTTGGATGTTGCGTACAAGGGGTTGGAAAAGAGAAATAATGAAATTAGCAAGCTGCAGAATGAGGTCTTGCAGTTAAATGGTAAAATTGAGAAGTTGACAAATTCTCGCTTTGTGGTGGAACATTATGAATCTGTAGTAAGACAAGTGAATGGCTTAGGGTTGTGTACTAATGCCATTCCTCCACCAGTAAGCGGAAAATTTGTCAACGGCTTAATTTATATTGACTTGTCATGCCTTGATGAATCCTCAAGTCAGGATAATTCCTCTAACAAGGATGATTCCTCAAGCAAGGCTGACTCTGCTCTGATAAGGAGTTCTTCACTAATGAAGGCTCTGAGAACACCATCCCTGATGGTGCTGTCTCAGAGGAGTTGATTGTTGAACACAAAGTTATGAAAAACATTATCACTGATCGTGATAATTTCATTTTGACTGAGCATGATACCATTGAAACAAATGAAAAACTAAAAGTAATGCTTTATGGGGGTTATAAGAATATTAACCAAGTTAAGAAAGAAACATTTGCAAGTCATTATGGGCTTGGTTATAAAGCAAATTTAGAAAAATACTACATTTCCAAAAATGAATCAACATCAGGTCCATCAAAAACCATTACTCATGTTCACCAAACAACTTCTCGTTTTCATCATGCTGAGTCATCAAACGTCAAATCAAATGAGCCCTACAGGAGGATTTATAAGAAAAAACGTGCTTGCTTTCACTGTGGTATGGTTGGTCACATCCTTGTGAACTGCCCTGCTAAGAACCAAGGGAAACGGCCAATTGTTTCACAACCGGCTGTTGTCTCTAAGTCACCACCAGTGAAGCAACCCAAGAATCCCAAACAAAATGTGGTGAAACCACCAGTGAAACCCATGGTGAAGCCAAAGACCACATCTGAGGCTAAGCCATCTGTTCCAAAAAGGGAAAAGCAACCTGCTAAACCCTGTGTGTCTACCTCTGGTAGTGCACCAACTGGTGAGAAACCCGTGGTTAAAATTTCTAAGCCACAGAGGAGAAGAAGGAACAAGAGATTGAGGAAGCTGGAACAACTAGTTGGAATTCAATAAGGTGAAGCTTCTACTAGTTCACCTGGTGCTTCTGAATGCAAGCCGACTGTTCTAGTAAAACAAATGAAAAGGTCCTGGAACAAGAAATCTAAAAGTTCTCAATCTCCTGGTCCCAAGTCTTCTAAAGATTCACCCATTTTTGACAGTCACGACTATGAATTAATTGAAGTAGTTTATTTTGAGAAAGACGGACGACCCAAGACCACCATGGCTTGGGTCTCCAAATCTAATTAATTTCTTGTGACTCATGTAGGGACATCCGAATGGAACTATCTCTAATCGTTGATATGTAGATAGTGGATGCTCCCGACACATGACAGGCAACATGGCCCTGTTTCAAGATGTAAAACCATTCAGAGGCGGTTATGTGGCCTTCGCAGGCGAGAAGGGTGGTAGTATTACTTGTCAAAGCGTGGTTTCAAATGGTAGTGTTAGCTTCTATAACGTCAACTACTGCGAGCAGCTAATGCATAACCTATTGAGTGTTTCTCAGATGTGTGATAAGGAGTACTCAGTCATGTTTGACAAGTCTGAATGCATGATTCTCAAACCTTGGTTTGAGGTTCCTGAAGACTGGATTTTGATGCGTGCGCCAAGAACGAATGATACCTATCAGATCGACATGAGCGTGGCGAAAATCACATATTCAGTTGCTACTTGTTTGCTTACCAAAGACAGAGCTTGACTCAATCTTGTGGCATAGGAAACTCGGACATATTTCTTACAGAAAAATTAATCACCTTGATCAACATGTTGTAGTGAAGAATAAAGCAAGGCTGGTAGTTCATGGTTTTTATCAACAAGAGGGCTTGGATTACACAGAAGTATATGCCCCAGTTGCTATACTTGAGGCCATTCGACTGTTTCTGGCTTATACCTCCTATGTCGGCTTCAAGGTCTATCAACTTGATGTGAAGCGTGCTTTCCTGTATGGAAAAGTTCATGAAGAGGTCTATGTCAGTCAACCACCAGGTTTTGAAGATACGCATAATATCAATAAAGTGTACAAACTCGACAAAGCACTTTACGGTCTTCATCAAGCACCTCGGGCATGGTATGAGACTTTATCCAAACATCTACCTGTCCAATGGTTTTGACCGCCAACAAATTGACTCGACCCTCTTCATTAGGAAAGCAGGAGGTGATATTCTTCTTGTACAAGTCTATGTCGATGACATTATCTTTGGGTCTACAAATGAAGGGATGTGTAGGGAATTCGAAAAGGTGATGAAGTCCAAGTTTGAAATGAGCAACGTGGGTGAACTGTCGTTCTTTCTAGGTCTATAAATGAAGGGATGTGTAGGGATTTGCATCAAACTAAGTATATGCAGGACATCTTGACAAAATACAAGATGAATGATAGCAGTACTTATGACACACTTATCCCCGTCAATCATGGTCTACATCCAGAAAAATATGTAAAGGATGTGGATTGCAAATTGTACCGTGGGATGATCTAATCTCTTATGTATCTCATAGCTTCAAGGCCCGACATAATGTTTGATGTATGCTTGTGCTCAAGGTTTCAGTCACAACTAAAGGAGTCTCACCTGATAGCTGTTAAGAGGATCTTCAGATACTTGAAGGGGAAACCCCGATTGGGTCTTTGGTACTCAAAGCAGTAGTCATTCGACTTCAAAGCCTATACCGATTCTGATTATGGCGGTTGTAACCATGATAGAAAATCAACCTCAGGTGGATGTCAATTCTTGGGAGACAGGCTGGTCTCCTGGTAGTGTAAGAAGCAGTCAACGGTTTTTGTCTCAACATGTGAAGCATAGTACGTTGCTGCCGCAAGCTGTTGTTCTCAAATATTGTGGATCCAGCAGCAATTGAGAGATTATGGCTTGAACTACACTGGAACTCCTCTGTTCATTGACAACAATGCCACGATGTCTATCACGAAAGCATATAGAGATTCGTCACCATTTCATCCATGACTGTGCTGAAAAGCATTTGGTTGAGCTTGTCAAAGTTCACACGGATGACAAACTTTGCTAACCTTTTCACTAAGGCGTTTGATCGGATCCGTTTTGAACATCTTGTCAACCTAATAGGAATGTTTAATCCCGAGTGAAAAAACTCTTTTTCAAATCAAATCATTTCATGGAAGTTAATCTTTATTTCTTTTAAATTTCTTATGTATAGTCACTTTTAATTTTCAAATATTTTACAAAAATCCAAACAAAATAGAAAATGGAGAAAATTTCAAAGTTATTTGAAGAAAAGAGGAAATGATAGTACATCAGTAATGATCTAAACGTCTTAGACTGCTCATATGGGAAATGATTGCGTCATGATTTGTAGAGTCATATCTTATGTATAAGCTGTTGTCATTTATTGTTTGTTTAAATAGTTTTAGACTAGTTTACTTTCTGTCATTTCATTAAATGTAATTTCAGTTTTATGTAATTTACTGTTTTTATTTCTAAGTCTGGGCCATCGAAACTACTTAGTTTCGATTGAGTCTGTTCAGTCGAAACTAGTAGTTTCGATAGATGGTAGTTTCGACAGTTTTGTGTCACTTGTAAATGGTCAATCGAAACTAGTAGTTTCGATTGAACATAGTTTCGATACTGTCACTACTATAAATAGCCTAGTTTGAGAATGTTTAGGGTGTGAGTAGCGGCTGTAACCCTGAACCTTCTCTTTCACATTTTTCCTGAATCAATACAATTTGCAGTTGTTTATTCACTGTGTTCTTACACTTTCATACCATTTGCGTGTTGATTCAAACTGTGGTTAGCCTGTTATTTTCACCAACACTGTTTCTATTATCTGTTTCACCACCATACACACAGTTTCCGCCTGTGTGTGTGTGTAATCGATCAAATCAGTGATTTCAAGAGAAATCTGGACCTACAATTGGTATCAGAGCTTTATGCTCTAGTGTTTTTGAGTGTTATCAGGTTTTGTGATCGATTCTCGGTGATTTGTGAGGTATTTTGAGCTTATTTCGGGTTTTTGCACATCTATTCTCGGAAGTACTGTTTCATCGATTTCCAAGAGTTTTTGCTCGTATTTTCAGAATCGGAAGTTGGATTAGTGATCAGGAGGGTTAGTCGAAGGTTTTCGCCGGATTGGTTTGTCATTTCTGCACTATTCATTTCTGGAGCTTATCATCAATGGAGTATTTCTGAGCTTGGAGAAGAAGGCATCGAAACTACTGGGGACAGTTTCTGATTTCCGTTGATCATCGAAACTTCTTGTCTACATTTTGTCGGGAGAAGGTACTATCGAAACTAAATTTTGTCTTATCTCTATCGAAACTGTGGTTATCGAAACTTGCCTTGAAAATTTTCAGTATCGAAACTAGTTGTTTCGATAAAAGCTGTCCTATCGAAACTAGTTGTTTCGATAAAAGTTGTTCTATCGAAACTAGTTGTTTCAATAGAAGTTGACCTATCGAAACTAGTTACTGTTTTAGTTTCGATTCAAAATATTATGGCCACTTCAAGTTCAACAGAACATTCTGGGGGAAATAGACCACCTGTTCTTGTGTCCACAAGAGATTTTGATGACTGGACTAAAAAGATGAAGCTTTTCTTTCAATTTCACGATTATACTCTGTTGAGTTCTATCACCGATGGTCCCCACAAGCCCGTAACTACCACTGCTGATGTTCAACGTCCTAAGTTAGTTTCTGAGTATGATGAGAAAGATCTTGCCTTGATTGCCCGAGACAACAAGGCCTACGGGACTATTTCCATGGCTCTTCCTATGGATATTTTCAACATCTTTGCTGAGTACACAACTGCCAAAGACTTATTGGCTGCACTGTGCACAAGATATGAGGGAAGGGAGGATGTCAGGGAAAGCAAAAGAGATCTGATCAATAAACAATATGCGATGTTCAGCAGTGTAAGGGGAGAATCAATATATGATTTGATCAACCGTTTCTCAAGCATTGTATCAAGGTTGAAGGTAATGGGAGTTAAGTACCCTACTCTTGATCTAAACAAGAAACTCCTAGATTCTCTTCCTGAGGAATGGAATATGTATCGAATCATGATCAAAAAGACTGAGAATCTGAGTGCTCTGTCTCAACAGGAAGTCTATAGCATTCTTGAATCTTATGAAATTGAAATTAAGAAAGGAGCAGTCACCCCATCAAATCAGTCTGGAAACACAGCTCTCATTGCTGGATCAAGCTCATCCGATAGCCCATACTTTCAGACTGATGTCCCTCCTTCAGTTGCTGCAATTAATTCTACCAGCTCCTCTGCTCCTCAAAAGACTATCACCATGATTCCTGATGAATATGTCCCAATCATGACTACTTTCATGTCGTGCTATGATGCACTGATCTATGGAAATTTAACACCGGTTAGCTTTCAACCTGATGACTTGGAGCAGATTAATCCTGATGATTTGGAGAAAATGGACATTGACTGGTGCATGGCCATGTTGACCTTAAGAGCCAAAAGATTCATCAAAAGAACTGGCATAGACAGATTCAAGCAGGGAAAGACACTTGGGTTTGATATCAAGAAGGTGAGATGCTACAATTGTGATCAGCTGGGTCACTTTGCCAGAAACTGCAAGGAACCGTCCTCCAAGGATCAGCAAGAAAAGAAGATCTCCTCTGGAAAACAAGCTGCCAATCCTCCAAAGACAAACACATCTTCAAGCTCCACAGCTCTTGTGTGTCAGGCTGATGGACATTATCATTGGGGAGATCAAGCTGAGGAAGCTGCTGATAAAGCCTTGATGGCTGATGTGGAGGACATGGGCAAATGTGTCATGATTGAACCTGCTGAGGATCTCACTGCTGTGCCTGCTGAGGTTATTTCTAAACTGTGTAATTCTAGATCTTGCTTGAATGAAATTCAAAAATACAGATTCATCAATGAAGCCTTGATTGATGAACGAAATCACATTAAGGTAATGTATGACTCTGTGGCCAAAAATGAGAAACTTTACTTAAAGAAAATTTGTGATATTTTTGGTGAAAATCGTTCTTTAATTGTGCAACTCAATACTCAAACCATTAATAATACAATTTTAACAGAAAGAGTCTAAAAGGCAGAAAGAGCCAAATTACAGGTTGATCACGTGGATATGGATCAGAAAATTCTGTTTGGAATAATTGATAAACGATTTAATAGAAAAGGCACAGAAGGTCTTGGGTATAACTCTCATCCACCTCCTTATTCTAAATCAGGGAGATTTGCTGATATGCCTACTCCACATGTTTCCACACCTTTTGTTTGCACATTATCTCCTGATGATTATATTACATCCTCTGATTATGACAGTTTTGCTTCTTGTGCAGAGTCAAATTGTGTAAATTCCGAAGATGATTGTGATAAGAGTGCTAATGATAGAACTATTTTAAAAGAACTTGAGTCGGATGAATGTAATAATATGTCCGTGTCAAAACCAAATATTTGTGAACACGTTAAAAACTTGTATTTTGATTCTATGCCTGCTGAGCATACGGGTTTGGGATGTGATGTTTCTAAATTTAAAAATGCTTTGCCTTTTGTTCCTAAATCTTTGAATGTTATGCCATGTGTTACAAAATTTAAAAGTGCAGGAATTATTGTGAATGATGTACCACGTGAAACCATGAGCAACATGGAATTTTTCAGATTAAAGGAAGCACATCGTCTTCAAGACAAAGTTATTGATGAGAGAACCGTCTTATGTTCAGATTCCTCAACATCACAATCATCTTCATCTTGTGATGACTATTATCAGGCTAAGATATCTTGTGAAAACGTCTGTTTTAGTTGTGGTGCCTCAAATCATGTTTCAAAAAGTTGTAAATTGACAACCACAAATTCTAATGAAAAATCGCCTTCCGAAAGTTCATTAAATTCATACATGTTGCCTAAGTCTTCTCACAGTAGAAAATCTAGGCGTAAAAGAATTAAAAATGCTAAAAATCATTTAAAACGAACGTGGAAAATTAAAAATAATGTTCTATTTGATGACCGTGTTTCATCAAAGGATGGTTGTAATTTTGATTCCAATGAGATGTCATATCCTGACACTAAGATCTCTTGATTGAAACAATGTTGGTCAAAACGTATAAATGGTTCGTTGTGTATAGGGTCAATCAAGAAGAACCGGTGATAACATCTGGCATGTAGATAGTGGATGTTCAAGACATATGATTGGGCACTTTAACTTGCTGCAAGATTATTATCAAATTGATGGAGAGTATGTTGCTTTTGCTGGAAACCCAAGAGGAGGAAAGATTGAAGGACAAGAAACAGTATCAAATGGAGTAAATAGTCTGGAATTTGTCAACTTTGTTCCTCAGTTGAAATACAATCTGATGAGTGTTTCACAGATTTGTGACAAGGACTTTTGTGCCTTATTCAATTCAAAGGAATGTGTTATCTTGAAACCAGGAGTGGTGATTCCAGAAGAACTTATTCTCATGCGTGCTCCCAGAAGATACAACACATATAGCTTGGATATGAAAAACCCATCGGGCATTGAATCGTGTTTTCTCTCAAAAGCTTCTGAAGATGAATCTTTCCTGTGGCATAAGAGGTTGGGACATGTCAATTTCAAAACAATGAATCGACTGGTTCGAGGCAACCTAGTCACTGGATTACCTCTCAAAGATTTCACTCCTATGGAACACTGTATCTCATGTTCCAAAGGAAAACAACACAAATCTTCACATAAGCCTAAAACCACCAATTCCATTGACTCTCCTCTCCAATTGCTTCACATGGATCTTTTTGGTCCAGCGAGTGTCATGAGTCTTGGACGAAATTCATACTGTCTGGTGGTAACATATGACTTTTCTCGATTCACTTGGGTGTTTTTCTTAGCCACAAAAGATGAGACGCCAGAGACTTTAAAAACCTATCTGCTTCAAATTGAGAACCTCTTCAATCTAAGTGTGAAGACTATCCGCAGCGATCATGGAACGGAATTCAAAAATGCAACTCTTGATTCCTTCTGTGAAAGCAAAGGAATTTCTCGACAATTTAGTGCACCTCGTACTCCTCAACAAAACGGTGTAGCTGAAAGAAGAAACCGCACTTTAATTGAAGCTGCACGAACTATGATTGTTGACTCTAAGCTTCCCGTGACTTTCTGGGCTGAGGCGGTTAACACTGCATGTTTTGTACAAAATCGGGTTCTTATTACTAAAAGTTGCAACAAGACACCTTATGAGATCATGTACAAGCTCAAGCCAGTTATTGATTTCTTCAGAAAATTTGGGTGTGTATGCATAATGCTGAACACTTCAGATCAACTCAACAAGTTTGAAGCCAAAGCTGATGAATGCTATTTTGTTGGTTACTCATCCAATCAACGTGCTTTTCGTGTCTACCATAAGAAGAAAAGGATAGTGATGGAGTCCATTGATATCAATTGGCATGAAAACAATCATACGGACGCCGGAGACGGTCCCAATTGGCTCTTTGACGTCGATTCAGTTTTTAAGTCATTTAATCTTCATGATTTCTCTATTGAATCAACTCATGCTAATCCTTACTTCTCTGTGAACAATCTAGGGAACATAAATGATCAAGGCTCTTCTTCATCTGCTCAGGTTGAAATTCCTGCGGTTGCTATTGCTGAATCTAATTTGGAGTCTTCTGGTTCTGGTGCAACAAGTGAAACTGTTGAAGACAACTCCATTCCAATAGTAGATGTTGCACCACAATCACCTGCTGAAGATCCTATTAATGATATTGCAGATCCTCCTGCTGAAAATCTCACCAATTTGGAAGAAGTCGTGGAAGAAGATGCAATTCCTCAACTGCGAATTCACAAGATTCATCCCACCAATAACATCATTGGACCATTCAATGTGGGTGTTAGTACCCGAAGTGCCTGTGAAGCATTTGAAAACAGCATGTTTTCTTGCTTCATCTCTCAAACTGAACCAAAGAACATTAAAGCAGCTCTACTAGAAAACAGCTGGGTGGAAGCAATGCAGGAAGAGCTACAACAATTCTCAAAGTTACATGTGTGGAATTTGGTGGATCTACCCAAGAACAAAGTTCCAATCGGTACTTGTTGGGTCTTTCACAACAAAAAGGATGAAGGCGGCACTGTGATTCGAAATAAAGCTCGTCTGGTGGTTCAAGGTTTCTATCAAGAAGAAGGGATTGACTATGAGGAAGTCTTTGCACCAGTGGCTCGTTTGGAAGCCATCAAAATGTTCCTCGCCTATGCAGCCTACATGGACTTCACCGTACATCAAATGGATGTCAAAAGCGCATTTTTGTATGGCAAAGTTCAAGAAGAAGTATATGTCAAGTAGCCGCCGGGTTTCATTGATCCTAATTTTCCAGACCGTGTTTACAAGTTAGACAAAGCATTGTACGGTCTTCACCAAGCACCTCGTGCGTGGTATGAAACTTTATCAAAGCATCTGATTGAGAATGGTTTCACACGAGGAGCAATTGACCAAACTTTGTTCAAACGGAAGGAGGAAAAGGTTACAATCATGGTGCAAATTTATGTGGATGATATCATTTTTGGATCTACAAATCCCCGTCTCTGCAAAGAATTTGAAGAAGTGATGTGATCTAAGTTTGAGATGAGTTCCATGGGGGAAATGAAGTTCTTTTTGGGATTACAAGTTGATCAGTCTGAGTCAGGAATCCTTATCCATCGAGAAAAATACGTAAAAGAAATCTTGACCAAGTTCAAAATGGCTGATTCCCATCCAGTAAAAACTCCTGTGGAAGTTCGACATTGTTTGACTCCTGATATGGATGGGAAAAGCGTTGATCCACATCTATATCGCTCTATGATAGGATCTCTCATGTATCTCACGGCCAGCAGACCCGACATCATGTTTGCATTGTGCTTGTGTGCAAGTTTTCAGGCTAATCCTAAACTCTCTCATTTATCTGCTGTCAAACGTATTTTAAGATACTTAAGGTATAAGCCAAAATTGGGTCTGTGGTATCCTAAACCTGACTTGTTTGATCTTGTGGCTTATTCAGATTCAGACTACGGGGGTTGCAACTTAGACCGAAAATCCACTTCTGGAGGTTGTCAATTCCTTAGCAACCGCCTTGTCTCATGGCAATTTAAGAAACAATCCACCGTTTCCCAATCCACCGCCGAAGCCGAATACATTGCCTCAGCCCTCTGTTGTTCCCAAGTCAGATGGATACACCATCAGATGCTTGACTGTGGGATCACATTCCATGAGACACCCATTCTGTGTGACAACACTGCCGTTCCCCATATCACCAAAAACCCTGTTCAACATTCCAAAACCAAACACATTGAAATTAAACATCATTTTATTCGTGACTGTGTTAAAAAGAAGCATATTCGAATTGTTGAAGTCAAAACTAACAAACAAACCGCAAACATCTTCACAAAGGCTTTTGACTCTACCAGATTTGTCCAACTGGTGGAAATGCTTGGAATGATCAACTTTCAGTAAATTGTGTAAATAATTTTTCTATTTTTTTATTATTATTTTTATTTGTTATTAATTCTGTTTAATCTGTCTAAGAAAATTCCAAAAAGATTTTTATTTTTTTTATGAACAATATCCACGCAAATCTTTTGGTGGAGAAATATAATATTTTAATATTGAAAAGAATTGCTGTGTATATAATCTTACAAGTTGCAAGAAAAATTGAATCTGTCCTTTGAGAAATGATAGTGTCTGATCTCATCTCTTGGACATGGAATAGACCAACAGCGATGGTGTTTACTGAGGTATAGCTGGTAGGCCCGACATATGGTTAAAACTTGTAAGTAGTGTGAAAACCTAATATATATCTCATACTTGTGTGTTTGAATCCATTATTGAAACATCTAACCCATTTTTATATCTAAGAAAACCGATTCAATCAGATACAGGCTTACGTATTGGATTCCTATTCATACGCCAAGTGACCGTCAATATAACGTATTTACCACCGATGACCCCGTATGTTTTGCTTACGCAAAGATCACGGGTGATCATCCTTTTCCCATCCACTTGGATGATTTGACCCTGTCTGTTTTGCTTACGCAAAGACCTCGGGTGTTCAACATTTTTCTATCCGCTTGGATAATTTTACGACTTCTTCTGTTTTGCTTACGCAAAGATCTAGAATGCTCGTACTTTTTTAATATCTACTTGGATATTTTTTATTTTAATTTTTCTAAATCCACTTGGATATATTATTTTATTTTGGTGGTACTTTGACATTACTAAGACGGTACCTTGGTTAATCAGAAAGAGATGATAGGATGAAGATGGGTACTTCTTGAGGATTGATAGGTTTTTCAAAATCATTTTATTTTAATATGTGGGGTACACCTTGTATGTTGCTTAAATGGTACCTTCTAATCACATGAAATCTTTGTATAAACAAATGTTCGGGTTTACTTTGCACAAATATCAGCTATCTTCAGGGACTCACAGTAGTGAATTGCAAAAGGAAGTGTTTCAAGAGACTGACCAGATCTGATCTCATGTTGGATCTTTTTCAAGAAGAAAAGTGTAAATATCATGTGTATAATTTTATTTATATATCGAAACTAGTTGTACATATCGAAACTACTTTGAACTATCGGAACTAGTTGTACATATCGAAACTACTTTGAACTATCGAAACTAGTTGTACATATCGAAACTACTTTGAACTATCGAAACTAGTTGTACATATCAAAACTAATTTGAACTATCGAAACTACTTTGTGCATATCGAAACTACTTTGACCTATCGAAACTACTTTGACCTATCGAAACTACTTTGCACATATCGAAACTATTTTGTCCTATCGAAACTAGTTGTTTCGACAGGGGCAATTTTGTCTTTTGTCTCACAAGAATTAAAAGCCTTCATAAGAAATCCCTCCCGTCATACTGATTCTTACTCGTATTTTTCAAAACCTTTTCGCCTTCTCCGTCTTTCACAAAATCTCTCAAATCGTCGGTCTGGGTTGCAAGATATCAACTAACTTTCCCCGTTGTCTCTATCGTCTCCATCATCAGGTAACGTCTCACTACCTCTTTTTGATGATTTTTGCAAAACGGCAGACCCAGGGTTTCAAAATTTAAAATTTGTTCGACTAAATCTTCATAATAATAGTCGTTTGTGTGCTTCTTTGTGTTTGCATACATTTTAATCATCTTAGAACTCATGATTATTGTGTATTCCTGCAGATAACGTCTCACATTCGATAAGATGAAGTTTCGTCACTTACAGGCTTCTCTAAACCTTTCTTTTAAATTGTTTATATTAAGTCTGAGTATAACGAATCAGAGGGGTTTGGGTTTCAAAACCAAGTAGTTTCGATAAAGGGGTTCAACACTTTCAAAATTATCTTAAAAGTTTTCAATCGAAACTACTAGTTTCGACACCCAAACTTGCCCTAGTATCTATGATCGAAACTAGATAGTTTCGATAAGTTCATCTCCATCGAAACTAGTTGTTTCGACAGTTTTGATCTCCATCGAAACTAGTTGTTTCGACAGTTTTGATCTCCATCGAAACTAGTTGTTTCGACAGTGTTGATCTCCATCGAAACTAGTTGTTTCGACACTGTTGATCTCCATCGAAACTAGTTGTTTCGAATGTGTTGATCTCAATCGAAACTAGTTGTTTCGATAGTTAGGACTTCAAATTTTTTTAAGTGTTGACATATCTTGTTTCGATTCAGTATTTTCAGAAATCTTACTTATTGTGCAAAATTGATAAATTTTACAGGTATGGATCTCTTATTTGTAAAAAAGGCACAATGTCTGTTCATTCCTCAATGCCAATGATCCTAAGGCTGCAGAGTTCATTCCTGTAGTAAACTTCCTGGCAAACTCCAACATTAGCTTTGCCATCAGCAATAATCTGCCGGTGTTTGAGACAACTATAAGAGAATTCTGGGAGACTGCATAAATCATCACAATTGAGAATATAGAGCACATTAGAGCAACTGTGCGTGGCCAAGAAGTCTTACTTTCTGAAGCTACAATTAGAGAGGTGCTTCAGTTTAATGATAATCCAGATGCACCCATTGAATTCCCAATCTTCTATGTTAAAGAATGCTTCAGAAGGTTGGGTCATCCAGATGAATTCAAGAGTGGCCAGATAATCAAGAACTCCTTACCAAGCCACTGGAGATATATAGTGCACGTATTTATTCACTGCTTATCAATCAGAAAAGGAGGGTTTGATTCAGCAAATAACACTCTGGGCTTAGCTATTTTGGGGATAATCAAGGGAAGAGATTACAACTTTTCTGGCTTCATATTCAGACAGTTAAAAGACAATCTAACTGGAGCCGTGAAGGAGAAATTCTTGGCATCTCCTAGATTTTTACAAATTATCATCA
This sequence comes from Smallanthus sonchifolius, assembly GCA_023525975.1. Taxonomy (NCBI): domain Eukaryota; kingdom Viridiplantae; phylum Streptophyta; class Magnoliopsida; order Asterales; family Asteraceae; genus Smallanthus; species Smallanthus sonchifolius. The sequence continues at coordinate 22,760,549 of CM042033.1, forward strand.
ATCATATTCATCCTGAGCTGCAACAAGGTGGGAACACCTTTGTGTTCGATCACATGATTGCCAATACTCTCAGCTATATGAGGAGTACTAACAAGAGAACCAACAGGGCAATAGCTGACTTTCCCCTGTTTGGTCATATTATTGGTGAAGAAGAAGAATTTATCCCTGATACCCTGATCTTGAAGAAGAGAACTCATCATCTGAAGAAGAAGAAATGGAAGTTGAGCAAGATCAAGGTAATGCACCTATTGATGAAGCTGAGATTGAGATAAACGTCCCTGATGTTCAAGAACAAGAACAACCCATCATTGAGCCTGTGATAGAGGCTCCTTTTGTTGAACAAATTCAGATAGTTCAAGAGCCAGCAGTTAATGTTGAAGCTGGCATGCATGGAGTTGAGGAGGAAGTTGCAGAATCAAGTGGAACTCTGGATGCAGGGATTTATGGATCTGACTACTACAAGTCTGATTCAGATGATAGAACAATGCATCCTGCATATTCCTCTAAACGACAGGTTGAGTCAAGTTCTGATTTTGAGGAAGAAGAGCCTAAGGCAAAGAAAATCAAAACAGGATTTGAAGACTTGTCATCCTCATCAGATTCTCTATTAGCCACTCCACAACCATCTCCACAACCATCTTCACAACCATCTCCACAACCATCTCCACAACCATCTCCACAACCTACTCCACAACCCACTCCACAACCCACTCCACAACCATCTCCACAACAATCACCCATCCATACTACTCCCACATCACCAACTCATGATTCAGCCTCTCCTGTACCAAGAGTTAAGACTCTAAGCCTTGAACTGAAGAAAATGCAGGATACGATTCAAAAGAAAGATGAAGAAATTGAAGGCTTAAAAAATAATTTGCATAATGTCCAGGAAGAGGTTAAAGACCTGAAGCTGGAAGTTGGGGGTTTACATACCTAAATTGAGGTCCAACAAACTCAACTTGAAACACAGCAGAAACTAATATCAAAGCAAAATGAAGAATTCAAGGCTTTGGCTGAAGCAGTGAAGCAGCTCAAAGCCTCAATGGTTAAACTTGTGCAAAAACAACCAACTACTTCAACAGCTTAGGGGGAGACCACATCTGTGGTTGAACCCTCATCTCCTGAACTTGTAACTAATCCAGAATCTGCACTAACTATATTTGCTGGGCATATTGAAAAGACAAAAGAGACGGTTGAAGTCAAAGTTGAAGGTACAGAACTAAACCTTCCCTCAGCTAGTGAGAGAAGAGAAGCAAGGAAGAGAGGGAAAGGGACTTCCACTGAAATAGAGACCGTGATTCTTGATGAAGAAGACATCCCATCTGATGATGAGCTGAATGCCCTTTTAGCTGACATTGAAAACTTTGGGTATAATGATCTTTATCCAGAAATCCTAACCACTGAAGAAAAGGAGACTGAGCGAACTAGATACTTTACGGAAGACGGAGATGAAATTCAAACTTTATCTGACAAAGAAAAGGGTGAAGATGATGTTCAGATTAATCTTATCAAAACAGTCACTCCTGAACCAACCACTACAGTCTCCGAATCCGGTCCAGCATAAGATTCACCCTCGGTTGCTCCTGAACCTCCAATTTCAAGAAAGTCTTGGTTTAAGAAAATAATTCAGGAGGAAACCCCTAAGACATATGAATGGATAGCAGAGCATCAAGAACTAAAAAGACCTCCAATTGGCTGGAAGTATGATGCTGAAAGGAAGCTCTTTATCATAAGAAGATATAGAGGGGGAGTTCAGCACTTTAAAAATATGACTGACTTCCAAACCCTTCCTTTCTATGACCTCAGGGATTTAGCCAAACTTCCACTTCAAAACCCTAGGAAGGTCATGATGGCTTATGACTTTGAGAAATTTCTGCATTCTCAAGTCAATAATGATTTCAAAGGAATGAAGCCTAGGAAAACTCAAAAGAAGATCTCAAAGACTAGGTTTCATCCTAAGACTAACAAGCCATATGTGTTCTTAAGATACAAGCCTGCCCAAACACACAAGACCATCACCATTCCGAAATCTGTACCTGTCCAGCTAAAACTTTCAGAAAATGGTACTACGACCCAATTATTGGCAGTGCAGTGATAGAGTGTGAGGGCAAGGAAGACATCACCATCTTTGAGCCCATGGAGCTGTTGAAGTTTCAGCCTGAAGATCTGGAAATCCTTTTTCAGAATCACATTCAGGCATACAGTGATGAAGATGAAGCTGATGCTAAAGCCTACCAACGGGTTGTATCTCTCCATGTTAAAACTTTTATACCGAGGACAACTGAAGGACCAGCTGCTTGATGAAGAGCTGAAGACGGTAATGCAACAGCTTAGGGGGAGATTGTAGAGTCATATCTTATGTATAAGCTGTTGTCATTTATTGTTTGTTTAAATAGTTTTAGACTAGTTTACTTTCTGTCATTTCATTAAATGTAATTTCAGTTTTATGTAATTTACTGTTTTTATTTCTAAGTCTGGGCCATCGAAACTACTTAGTTTCAATTGAGTTTGTTCAATCGAAACTAGTAGTTTCGATAGATGGTAGTTTCGACACTTTTGTGTCACTTGTAAATGGTCAATCGAAACTAGTAGTTTCGATTGAACATAGTTTCGATACTGTCACTACTATAAATAGCCTAGTTTGAGAATGTTTAGGGTGTGAGTAGCGGCTTTAACCCTGAACCTTCTCTTTCACATTTTTCCTGAATCAATACAATTTGCAGTTGTTTATTCACTGTGTTCTTACACTTTCATACCATTTGCGTGTTGATTCAAACTGTGGTTAGCCTGTTATCTTCACCAACACTGTTTCTATTATCTGTTTCACCACCATACACACAGTTTCCGCCTGTGTGTGTGTAATCGATCAAATCAGTGATTTCAAGAGAAATCTGTACCTACATGATTACTTGAATGTTTAAGTTGTTTCAGTCTTAATTCGAATATTTGCAAGTAATTAGAATTGTCAATAGGCTATAAGCATTTTTGAATCATTAGTAGTGTGGAAACTAAATCTAGACTACAACTGTGATTTGAACCCATGTATGCATGTGTGTGTGTAAAAGAATACAAAAAGAACATTATCAGATAAATGATGTAAGATTTTAGCAAATATTTTCTTAAGAGACCAGTTTCGGGTTATGTCTTTAGCACAATTTTTTGGTTCACTTCACTGAGCATAGTCACAAGTATGCAATGGGAAGTTGGGCCAAGATATGTCTTGACATCAACCGTCAAGCTTATATTCACCCTTGAATCATACCTAATTCATTGAAATCAAATCCAGATAAAAGTTAGATCCCCTTACCTAAATCCTCAGACTCCATATCTATTAACCTGAATCATCATATGATATTCACAGAAGAAAAACCAATTAAACCAAGACAACTGAATCACTCGATTCTGAATCTTATGATTCTTGATAATCCTTATGGATTCTGCTTGATTTTTTATGCGCTAAACGATGTAACTTCATTCTGGAGATTTGAAAATCTATGGGAAAATCTTAGATGCCTTGAGATAGTGCAATTTATATTTCTATAGCATAACTGTGGGGTACACGTTGTATATCTTATAACTAAGTACCTTAACACATAAGAACATGATGCAAATATGCTTATGGTTTCAAATCTTATAATATTGACAACGTGAATTTCCTTATTTATATTGCATATTACGTATGAATAAGTAGTAATCCATGACACGATCTCATATTCTTTGATGTTTAGTGTGTATCATTTTTGCTTACAATAGCCTGATATGATTCTCTGCTCATGACTTTGACCCAAAAATAGCTTGTGTGTATATTCGTGTGCATATAATCTTCTTTCCGAAAAGTGCAAAAATATTTTGAGTACAGTTTATCAAAAGTTAAGAAAAACAAAAAAAAAGTATATATATTTGTGTTTAACTTCCTTAAATTTCTTTTGAAACCTCTTGATTGAATGTTCTTATCAAATTCGCTATTGGACTTGACATCTTCATAAATTGAGTTGAAATTAGATTTCACAAGGGTTTCTGCGTAGTTTTCAAGTGCGCAGGAATCAAACCTTGCTTACTTACAAGTATGCAAGACTTAAGTCATGCGTACTTGCTAAGTACACAGGAGTTAATTCCTGCGTACATGTTAAGTACGCACGACCTAGTTGTGAAGGGTAAAGTGTTAGAAATATTTTGAAGCTTCATCTCATTTGAAACTCTAACACTGTGTTATTCCCGCTGCTCATATTTCCTCGAATTTTTGGTGTGATTCCAAACGTTTTTATCGTCCCGGTCATTGTTTCCTCTTCACCTAATCAACTATTGGTGAGATTCTCAGAAGATTTCATCTGCAAATCGTGATGTTTTAGACCGATTCTTGACTTTTCTTGAACCTAGGGTTGGATGTCAAAATTGAGACAAGTTTTTGGATTTCTTTACTGAAATTAAGACCTAAATCTTGTTTAAGATTTTTAATCGAACCCTAATCTCTCTAATATCGTCCTTTACATCGTTTGATTTTGACTCTGGACTTGGTCTGGCCGTCGGTTGAGGTCAGGACAGGTTTAGGTCAAAATTGACCATGGTTTTAGCCCATTTTTGGTGTTGGACTTAGTCCCATGAATTCTAAATGCGTTTTTCGAAGTTGTGGTGACCTTGAACAACAGCAAATTCGTTCATTCATTGATTTTGAAATGTCTGCTTTTTGTTCAAGTGTTAGAACTTGCGCACTTAGTAAGTACGCAAGATATAACTCTTGCGTACTTACTAAGTACGCAAGGTATAAACCTTGCGTACTTGCTAAGTACGCAGGAAGGTAAATTGCAAATTTTTCTAAGTCTTGAAATTTCTTTCTTGTGAAGGTGCTATACTGGGTCATGTTTGTACATTTCCAGTGATCATTTTTGTTCTAACTGTGTTCATTGTATGTTTTTACAATGATGGCTCATGCGTTTACAAGTGAATTCAATCTGCTGGCACTTACTGAACCGGAATGGAAGGGTGCTGTACTTGAGTACCGGGAAATCATCAATTTCTTGAACCGCTCAAAGATTAGCTACGCTATCTCAACAAACCCTGTCGTATCAAGACCGTACTTGGAGCAATTCTGGGATACGGCAGAACATGACTGCACAGTAACTCCCAATGTCATTCGGGCTACTGTGGCAGGTCATGACATTGCCATTTCTGAGGACACTATCAGGAGAGTTTTACAGTTCCGGGATCTTGCAACCGACCCTACTTCCCATCCTGATTACTTTGTTGATGGATGTTGGAGGCAATGTATGGGATACGTCGGTGTGCAAGACTATGCATCGTACAAGAAGATGTGGGTGCTAGATCAGTGGAGGTACTTTCCCCACATAATGATCATGTGTATTTCTTCTAGGAAGGCAGGGAAGGATGCCATGGGTCATGATCTAGCAGCTGCTATGGTTGGGCTGTCTCTAAACAAGAGCTATAACTTCTCCAGATACGTCTACAAAGCCTTAAGTGATCAAATCAATACAGCGGAGAGGTTTAGGTTCTTGTTATACCCCAGATTTGTGCAACTTTTGATCAATGATGCGTTGCCAAATCTACCAGAATTTGGGGAAAGATTACAAGTGAAACGAGTGGACAAGAGAGTATTCACACAATTCTTAAAGCTAGGCAGTGTAGAACCTACCCCTGTGCATACTCCTCTCTTCAGACACTTAATCAACGAAGCATATGTGGCCCCAGATAATTTCAGATGGTATAGTCCCGATTCGGAGCTTGAACTAAGTGAACACTCTAACGAGCAAGAAGAGGAGGAAGTTGAAGGTGGTAATGAATCTAAAGATGAAGGAGACGAAGAAGAAGGAAGTGTTGGTGCTGAAGAATCGGACTCCGAAGCAACAGAATCTGATTCATCTGATTCTGATGATGAACTAGACCAATCACACCCAAGAAGAACGATAGCGGTGACCCTTCCCGAGTCGTCTTCTAAGAGAAAAAGACAAGAAAGTACAAGCAGTGAGTATGAACCCGAATCTGATTCAGATGCTGCTATACAAAGACAGAGACGAGAAAGTATTAAAAAGCGTCAGGGGGATAGGCCATCTGCGGGTATCGCTAGAGAAGTAGAAGTTAGTGTTGCACAACGACAAGTCACTAAGGCCGTGGAACTGCTTCAACTTCCACCCAACTTTATCAAAGGACGGGGAGGCGGCCACGTGTAACAAGTCAAGTAACTGCTGCTACTGTCACAAAGGAGGTTCCTGTGATAGTATCCTTCCCACTTCAACCTGTCCAGGTGACGGTGATGACTCCAATCCTCACTGAGTCGGTCACTATCACCCCAACCACCATTGCAACATCTACCATACCAACTTCCATTCCAACCACTATTCCAACTACCACCCTTCAACCAATTAGTGAACCCTTTTCATATGGTGATTTCACCCATGGGTTCGACTTTGATGACATCTTCACTTTTCCCACTCATACAACCGGAGCCTCTACATCTAGGGATCCAGATCCACGGGATGCAAGGATTGCTATCCTGGATTCTCAAGTTGCTGGTTTACTAGAGATGGTACGGAAATCAAGGGAGGAGCCTGACAAGCACGATATGATGATCAAATTGATCTGTGATATGACCAAAACTCTTGCTGCTCAGGGTGAGAAGATTAAGGAGTTGCTGAAGGAGAAAGAGAAACCGATAAATCCAAGTAGTGATGAGGCTTGTCACCTAGATGATCTGTCTAAGGGTGATGACCAGGACAAGGATCCTAAAGCCGGTCCCAGTGGAAGTGAGCAGTAATCGTTAGCATGGGCGATTGTTCCTTATTCTGTCGTGCATATGGCTGAGGGGGAGTCCACTCAACATGAAGGCGGTGATGCTTCTGGTAGTGGAGGTGATAAAGGAAAGTCTGCAGCTTAGGTGCTATACGACCTATCTAATGAGGTCATTCTACTGATTGAGCCAGACTATTCCAAAGAAGCTCAGATCGATGCTCTCAGCAATCTGGAGGAAGGAGAGATAGAGTCTGATGATGAATGGGATGTAGAAGATGAGGATGTTATGGTAGAATTTCCCAAAGGGGATGATGAAGGAGTTTACGAGCTTGAGGATGGAGAGATATTTGAAGCTCCAGCCTTTGAAGCTGATTTTAACACAGGTTCAGTCGAGCCCGAAAGTACTGCTGAGGCTTCGACTTAAGCATCTCCCATCGTTCCTAAACATGTTGATTCAGAGGCGTGGAAAAGTAAATATCAGCCTGGTTGGTTTACAAAGGATCAAGCTCCTGTCTGGCAGAAGACATCCATCATAGACAAACATAGAGCTATAGGTATGATCTTGTCTGTCAGGTTCGATGATGACAAGAAGTTGTTTGTTATTAAACGGGCTGGTGGGGTTCAATACTTGAAACCTACCAATGAAGCGTTCAGCTCCTTGCCAAAGTATGAACTGTGGAACCTTGCAAACCGAGAGCTGCTTGGTGATTCTCATCACGCGGTAGCAATGGGTTTGTGGAAGACACTTCAGAGAGATGGAAGATCAGGCAACTTTGAAGTTTTCAAGCCTCATATGCCCAAGAAAGTCCTGAATAAAAGTATTAAACATCCTGTGACAAACCGTAGTCTAAAGAAGCTGGTTTACAAGCCAGTGCTGTGTGAAACCAGGATTCCCCTGAGCAAGTTATCTCAGGATATCCTTGGTAACATATGGTACTGGTACGTGGACCCAAAGACGGGCGAGGCAATGGTGATTGGAAGAATAAGGTCCGAAGGTGGAAGCTTGGAACCAAAGGAACTGATCAGAGTTTTTGATGAAATCACTTTCATTAATTTCTCTGTGAAAGATCTGACGGTCCTGAATGAAAGATACTGCATCTACACGGATGTGTGGACAAAGCTTCAAGCATCTAGATACGACAAGCTAGTCAAGTTTTGTCTAGACTACAAGCTGAAGATGGAAGCTAAAGCTGGTGGAGTTTGAAGACCAAAGACAATCCAGAGCTGTTGTTAAGGGGGAGTTTGTTGAAGCACATGTGTGTGATAGACACTCTGGATGTTGTCTTAGCTTATGTACTTGTCTTTATGTATTTGTACTTGTATTTAAGTATCTATATGTTTTGATTATCGAGTAGTAATCACATATGTATGTACTTAGTCTTGTCTGTTTCTGTTAAGTGTTGTGCGCACTTAGTATGTGCGCAGGATGTATATCTTACGTACTTAGAAAGTACACAAGAACAAAGTCTGTGTACTTGCTAAGTACGCATGAGTTAAACCATGCGCACTTGCTAAGTGCGCAGGCAACAGGTCTAGTATATATAGCTGTTAGTGATAAAATGTATGTACGCATTCATATGTAAGAATTCTGTAACCGGCTAAGTTTATAATAGACGAAGTTTGAAAGTGTTTTTGTTGTCGGTTTACTTTGTGTTGTTTGATTCTCAACCTAGTCACGGGCATTCCGCACCCGGTTCAACTAGCCACACGCTCGCACGTAATGATCCGAGACACCCGGGGACCTACAGGAAGGATCCATCTTTCTTCTTGAGAAATAAAAATAGGGCTCCCAAGGCGAGAAGCTCGGCCTTATGAATCCTTTGTCTTATAATTCATATAGTTGGTTGGACAATTCTTGCATCTCAGATGGCGCAAGATGGTATGGTGCTCTTGCAATTGGAGCGGCTCCAGGCACAAGATCAATTCGGAATTCAACCTGTCGTGGTGGCGGACCTCCGGGTAGATCTTTGGGAAAGACTTCAGGAAAATCTCGGACGACTGGGATGTCTTCAATTTTCTTCTCTTCGGTGTGCTTTTCGGTGATGAGTGCTAGGATCGCGGTATGACCCTTACGCAAGCACTCGGGAGTGGAATACGAACGATCTTCTCGTGGCATACAATCTCACCTTGGTTCTTGGATAACCAGTCAATTCCAATGACTATGTCGAAAAGGTCGACGTTGAATTCATGACTTGCCATTTCTAAGACACAATATTGAATTACGTGCTCAGTTTCGATTAGTTTACCATTAGCTAACTCTATCGTGTACTTTGTGTCTAGTGTAAACGGTGTGGTATCATGTAATTGGCTAAACTCGATAGATACAAAACTTTTATCAGCATCGGTGTCAAAAAATACAGAAGCATAGCAATTGTTTAGATGAAACCTACCGGTTACAGTGTTCGGGTCTTGCCTTGCCTCGCCTGATCCAATCACGAATGCTCTCCCACGAGCGTTTTTGTCTCCAGTCTTCCTTAGGCGTGGGTAGTCCTTCCAAAAGTAACCAGGATTACCGCACTCGAAGCAACCACGTGGAGCTTCATTGTTATTGGCTCGGAGATCCACTTTGCAATCTGTTGCGGCATGCCCGAGTTTCTTGCATCGCTGACACCTGAAACTTTCACATGTCCCGTTGTAATGGTAGCCACACCGATTACATTTAGGATTTTTCCCAAAATAAGTACCCTTTCCCTTCTAATCAGGTTGAGTTGCTGTAAAAGCCTGAACTGGTTCTTTTCCTTTCGTTGGAGGTGGTGGCGGTGGGGTGTATGTCTTAGCGGGTGTATGATCCCACTTGCGTTTATGGTTAACTGCCCTGCCACTGCCCCTTTCTTGGGTAACGTACCATGTGTGACGGCTTAGTCAGTAAGTTGATGAGCAAGTCTCACCACATGTTGAATTGTGGCTGATCCAGCTGAAGTCACTGCACTTTGAATTTGTGTTGCCAACCCAATGATGTACCTCTCTATTTTCTTGTATTCTGGGGTGACCATGTGAGGACATAATCTGGCCAACTCGTGAAACCTGGTAGTGTAACCCTCGATGTCAGAACCTTCCATCTTACGATTTCCGAACTCAGCTTCTAGTTTTTGCAATTCACTACGTGGGTAGTACTCATCCTTAAGCATTACCTTGAAATCATTCCAAGGAGTGGCATTAGCAACATTGAGCCCTAATGTTTTCACGTGGGTATTCCACCATGTTAGAGCTTGTCCCTCAAGTGTCCCCGATGCATACTTCACCCGGTGCTTAGGCGCACAGTTACACATGCTGAAAACGGACTCTACCTTCTCGATCCATTGTACCAACCCAACGACTCCCTCAGAACCGTTGTACGTGTGGGGCTTGCAATTGAGAAAGGCTTTGAACGAACACGGTCGGGAATTTCCACCACTCCCTGAATTTCCTCACAAAGTTTAGGATAATTCACAGATTAGATAGTGGACTCCTAAGATTACCGTCTTCATAATGTTCGTAGATAATTCCTTACCTCCATTCACTTCGGATCCGTTATTGCGACTGCTCTCATAAATTACAATAGTATCTGCCAGACGATGGGTTACTAGTGCTTCGACCTCAGTGGCACTCATTAAGTCGGGGTTCCTTCCTCTGCTACGGTTGTTCCTTCTCCTTCCGGACATGTTTCTTTAAACCACAAGGGTAACAATAATTAGAAAAATATGAGTCATATAATCAACATACATTGTATAAAGTAAACACAAGAAACATATAGCACAACAATTTATAAATAAAGCTTGATAAATAAGTTTTAGTGGGTACAAAATACTTTGGGAGAATACACTCCACTGAAACAAGTCTAAATTAAAAAATGTAGTGTGGCCACAGCCCAGCCACCTAGCCTAATGAAATGCACTCACACGAGTGTTTGATGAACCTGTCATCATGGCAGCAATAGTTTCCTCAGCCTCGGTTGCACGCTATTCAACAACTTCGACCCTCCTTGTGAGATCGGCCATCTCACTCTTCATCTCCAACACCAGGTTCACCAGATTGTTGTGGACTTCATCGGTAGCTTGCAAGTCCCCTATAATCTGATCAACATAGGCTGCTATCATCTCGGCAAGATCCTGAGACTTCTGGAGCTGGTAAATCCCATCCTGCAGGCCGTCGTAATGTAGCTCATTCTTCTCCGAACGGCAGATCAATATGGCGAGTGCACGGTTGAGTGGTAAATCCCATCCTGCAGGCTGTCGTAATGTAGAAATATTTTGGCTCCAGGATTAGAGACAAAGAAGAAGAGGAAGATGTGGATTTCTCTGATTCTATAGGATTGATGTTTGATGAAGAGGAAGAGAGTGTTGATGAGCCGTCATGGGAAGACGAGTTTGGTGACGAGTTGGTGGGATTGCCAACTTTTGAAGAAGATGGAGAATTTGACCAGTTGGCGGGTTAGAAACCTTAGAAGCTCTGATGGAAGGAAAGCCGACTATGGAGATCAAAGAGTCACCAGTTGAAGAAGAGGAAGAAGGGGTTGTAGATGAAGAGAACCACAACGAGCCTGTTGAGGTAGTAAATGGTGGATCGCCACCCAGATCAGAAAGACCACGGGACAGGGCACAAAGACGTATGGACCGACATGTTGTGAAGGTCCTGGGATGGTCATACAAGGATCATAGGATGCAAAATACTGGAGATGATCATGTACCACATTACATGCCACATATCAGGTTTGGTCGAGGTAGGTTTAAATATTAGTGGACCGACCCGTTTAGATTTTTCCAAACCCATTTAAAGTCTACCACCAGTGTTTGTCAAATATGTGGTAGACCAATCATACTAAACGGGCCTGACGGGGGCGGTATAAATGAGAAGCCTCCTGATTAGGTTTGGTGCTCGGGTGAGAACCCGAGTGTATAGTTTGTATAAGTTTTGATTTTATTTTGAGTCTGTTTGATATTGTTTTGGGTTTGCTGTGAGATTTATGTTGCAGGGATAGATCGCCCTGTCTGTACTCAATCTCCATTCGGGCGGGGTTATTTTAAACTCTTATATTCATGTAAAGGGAACCCGACAGTGTATGTGCAACCGTGAATGAAATGCTATACGGTTGCACCAGTGGAAGAACGAAGTTGCACAAGAATCGTGCTATCATTACCAGCTAAGCCGTTTCCATTTTACTATCTTTCATTTTTAAGTCTTTATTTTTATTTTTCGTTGTTTCTTGGTTCACATTGAGGACAATGTGTCGTTCAAGTGTGGGGATGGGAAACGTCATGAGTCTAGTTGAGTCTAGTTTGTTTTTCTTTTATAAAAAATTCAAAAATGCAAAAAAAAAAAAATTCAAAAATGTCCTCTCTTTTAATACCAAGAAAATAGGCAAAAATCTGAGTGATAGGTACCAGGTTAAGCTAGAATTTAGAGTTTTTTGAAATTTCTTGGCACACCACTCTCTTTTTATGAAAATAAATCCGAGTTTGGTGGCGTCTGCATCCATAATTCCATAATTCATTGAGCTTATGTGTTAGAAGTATGAGTTTTGCTTATGTTTTACCCTCCGGGATAGTCACTTGGAGAAAACGCCTATGAGTTACCTTCCGGGATAGCGACTTGGTTGAAACGCTTCTAGATGAAGTTTAATTTGCTTATTAATGCTCATATTCCATCCATTCATTTATATTTCATCTGATTTCTAAAACCTGTAAATTTTTGTTTAACATGGTAGGGTAAATCTATATGGTTTAATCCGTGCCTAAACATGATCATGAGACGGGATTAGGTAGAGCGGTAACTTTTGAGTGTGAGTCACATAGGTTGAATGATATGCTTGGTAATGTAGGAATTTAGAACACAAACGGGGGTTTAATAGTTTGTGTTGGGTTTAGTGGGATCGAAATATCATTTGTTGCATTTTATCGCGTGATTATATCTGTGCTATGAAATTATAAGATTATTAAAGCTTGTGTTTCAGTTGTGATTCCATTGTAGAGATCTTTTTTGAGGACGAAAAAGGGTTAAGTGTGGGGATGTTTGATATGTTACAAAGCACACCTCTTATTCTTATGTGTTTCGTGTCGTTTTTGTATAGTTTTCGAGTCATATTGAGTCGTTTATAGTAAGTATTGATTTGTGTCATGTTTTATAGGGAATCGGGTGAGTTTGGAGCTTAAACGAGCAAGTATGGTGAAGGAACGAGGAAAAACGAGAAAAGGATGAAACTTTCTGTCAATAAGGGTGCCTCGCGGTACGCGAGCCAGTAGGGCCCTCCCTCTAGCGGTACGTGAGGGGTGGGTTTTCAGTAGTGACTATCTTGTCTCTCGCGGTACGCGAGAGACTGGACCCATGGGCCTCGCGGTACGCGGGAGACCCCAATTACGCGGATTTTTGCCTATTTTCTTGGTATAAAAGCTTAAGTCCATTTCTAGGGTTGAGAAGTCGATTCAAGACGTAAAGAAACGAGCTTTTTTGTGATTCTAAGTGGGAGAAGGCTTCTAGGATCAATCGGAGACTTGGATTGAAGTTGGAGATTATAGAGCGGGTCAATTTCATCATCCGGTTCTTGTTTTCTTTCTTTGTTCTACTTTTCCAGATTTGATACCATGATTTATGTGTTTGATTCTTTTGTTGTGATGTTATTGACCATGATGATTGGCTAGACTTTTATAGCTACCTAGATTTTGATAATTATGTTTTGTTAATTGGATTGATTTCGGATTTTGGTTTCTTTTTGATGGATTAACAATAAAGTAAAGAACTTGTTTTGTTTGATTGGATGTAATTGCGTATTTAATCGTGATTTATGATCTATTGATTGTTCCATATCTTTCTTTGTGAATGTCTTTCATGTATGGTTGCGTATTAGGTCACTAGCTGTGTGCACGTGATTGGTTTATGGTTTACTGTCTTATATTCATAGGAACATCGATTGAGAGTTTATTAGGATTGAGTTATCTGCCTGCTTCAATAGCTGAAAGGTGCGAAGTTGTCGGGCAATCTTTGGTGTTAGGGTTTTAGGTTAACTGCTCTGAAAGGAGGGTTTCCTAGGTTGTCTTAGCGTCATTATTATTCTGTGTCTAGTCAAGTGAATTAAAGTTACTCTTTGCACTGAAAGGTGTATTGAGACAGTGAGACTGAGAGGTAATCTGTCTAGCGAGTACTTTCGTGTTGTTGGAGATAGCTGAGAGGTGATCCAACTAAGTAGTGAGTTTCACACGTCCATTAGGTTTCCTTTTAGGTCACACCCGGAGAATGATCTGGGATCCACTAGGTTGTCTAAGTGTGTCGTATTCTAAGAGCCCGGTTCGATCATAGTTTTTGTATCCGAGAGATTTCCAAGGTACATGCAAAGGATTCAAAGTCTAGGTAGTGCTTTCCATATTTGTGAGTTATCTAAAGTTTCCTGCTTTCTGTTTGGTGTCGTTATTTAGAGAGTTCCATTAGGTCACAACACAAAATCCCCCAAATATATTTCACTTTAGTTAGTTGACTCTGAGTCTAGATAAAGTTGTCGCTAGTGTCTCGTGGGTTCGATATCCGGACTTCATTTGACTTTGCTACATTGATCGGTACACTTGTCGGTTGTGTGGTCTAGTATTTGGTTGAGTCTATATTTATAAATTTAAAGCTAGAGTGTCTAGGTTAGGTTTTATAGTTAGTTTTTATAGACCTTTCCAAGTGACATCAGTCACCCCCTCAAATTTTGTAGGTCCTTTCGTGTGTGTCGGATCGTTGCATGCAAGTGGTCTACTAGTAGGACCGGGAGCGGAATACCCATGACTAGGCGGAGAGTCTAACTAAAACAATGTAAACCAAACACGAGAGTCACAATAAAAGCTCTTTCTATTATAAACACTCGACGGTTACAGAGAGATTACAAATTGCGTACTTAACAAACTGAGTTCGTCTAAGATATGAGTTCTGCGTACTTATCCTCTGTGAACCAAACCTATTTATACAGACCTGATGCATGCGCACTTAGCAAGTGCGCAGGACCAAATGCTCTTGTGTACTTAGCAAGTACGCATGGGTCTTCCTGCGTACTTGCTAAGTACGCAGGAGCTTTCTACTGCGCACATGTAAGTGCGCAAAACACTTAGAAGAAATGCAACAAACATTATGTAAAAGTAAATACAACTCGATAAACTATTACATAACGACTCTTACATACAAAGACAAATTACAGACATTAGAAATACAAACTAAGACTCTATCCAGAGTGTTGTCACAGGAAAGTGCATCAACAAACTCCCCTTTGACAACAACTCGGGATCTTGATCGTCTTCAGTCTTCAATCTTAAGTCTTCACAGCACTGGCTCCTTAGCTTCCATCTTCTTTTTGTAATCAAGGCAGAACTTAATCACCTTGTCGTATTTAGAAGCAAGGAGCTTTGTCCATTCGTCCGTGTAGACGCAGTAGCGTTCTGCTAGTACCTCCAGATCTTTCACAGAAAAGTTGATGAAGCAGACTTCATCAAAGATTCTGATCAGTTCCTTTGGCACTATGTTCCCGCTCTCTGAACGTCCTTTACCCATGATCACAGCCTCGCCCGTCTTTGGATCTACGTACCAGTACCATATGTCACCAAGAATATCCTGAGATAACTTGCTCAGGGGAATCTTAGTTTCACATCGCACTGGCTTGTATACCAATTTATTTAAGTGCTTCTTAGTCATAGGATGCATAGCGTGCTTATCCTTGACTCTCTTGGGCACCTCAGGCTTGAACATTTCAAAGTTCCCAGATCTTGCTTCACGCTGCAGAACCACCCACAAACCCATCTCCACTGCGTGATTGGAATGACCCAACAGCTCTCGGTTTGCTTCTTAGTCATAGGATGCATAGCGTGCTTATCCTTGACTCTCTTGGGCACCTCAGGCTTGAACATTTCAAAGTTCCCAGATCTTGCTTCACGCTGCAGAACCACCCACAAACCCATCTCCACTGCGTGATTGGAATGACCCAACAGCTCTCGGTTTGCTAGGTTCACCAGGTCGTATTTGGACAAAGAGCTGAACGCTTCACTAGTGGGTTTCAAGTATTGAACCCCGTCAGATCTTTTGATTATGAACAGCTGCTTGTCCACCTCGAACCTTACAGCCAAGATCATACCTGTAGCTCCGTGCTTGTCTGTGATGGACGTCTTTTGCCACACGGGAGCTGGACCCTTAGATGGTGTAGAAGGCATGTCTTTATCTTTTGGTGCCTCGGGGTCCACAGGTGTAGTGTCGACTGGGGAGGCTTCAGTTGTAGCTTCAACATTACTTTCCATGTCAACTGAGCCTGTTTCGAGCAGAGATTCGAGCGATGGTACTTCAAAGATCTCACCATCCTCTAACTCGTACTCTCCTTCCCCGTCGCCCTTGGGAATCTCTATTACCACGTCCTCATCTTCATCATTCCAGTCATCACCAGAGTCGATCTCTCCTTCTTCCAGATTAAGGAGAGCATTGATCCGTTCTTCTTTGGAATAGTCAGGCTCAAGATAAAGGATCTCATCATCAGATAAGTCCTTGAGCACCTCGGCTGCTGACTTCCCTTTATCACCACCACCACCAGAGGTATCACCACCCTCTTGCTGAGTAGACTCCCCCTCAGCCATTGGAATAGCAGAGATGGGCACAATTGCCAAAGCTTGGTGCTCACCTCCACTAGGACCGGCTTCAGGATCCTTGTCTTTATCATCATCCTTAGTCAAGTCGACTGGATGAAAAGGCTCAGCACCAGTGGATTTCTTTTCTTTCTCTTTCTCTTTCTCCTTCTCTTTCTCTTTCTCCTTCTCTTTCTCTTTCTCCCCCTGAGCATCAAGCTTCTTGGTCAGTTCTTCAACTAATTTGACCATCTCTTTGTGCTATTTTCTCTTTAAATCCAGCCTTAGCTCAAGTGAAGTTCTGTGGCCTAGAATCATTTCATTGGTTTTCATTAGCTGCTCGTTCTGTGCCATAACATTCTTCAGTTGCTCATTTGTCCCTGTTCTCTGGCTGTGGAGAATCCTAACATCATCGGCCAGGGAATTGATCTGTGCTTGTTGAGCATCAGACTCCTCCTTTGACTTTTGAATGGTCTTCAACATTCCAGCAACTTGGGTCTCTAAGACATTGATCCTTGCTTCATTCGGATCAGAATGCCTAGATGATGAGGCTTCGGCATTATGGATGGGGGAGGAGAAGATTGTGTCAAAGTCAAACCCTTGTGAGAAATCACCATAGTTGAAGGGTTGACCTGACGGCTCAGTGGTGTGAGGTGGGAGTGGGGATGTAATGATGGGAGTGGGTGTTATGGTTGGGGTGATGGTGACTGACTCCGTGAGAAGTGGAGTAGTCACTGTCACCTGGACGGTTGGAGTAGGGAGGGTCACCGTCACAGGAATCTCCTCTGTGACCGCCGTGACTGCCACATTACTTGTAATAGTGGCCTTCTCCTCCTTCTGTACAGTTGTTGTGCTGGTGGGGTAGATTCTAACTCTGGACCATCAGCCGCAGCTTGTACTTGCTGCACAGTCGGGATCTCTACAACCCTGGGGATAGCAACCTCTTGCCTATCGCCTCTCTTCTTGTTGGCACTCTCTTGCCTTTATCTTTGTAGAGCAGCGTCAGAGTCAGAGGTTGGCTCATATTCGCTGCTCGAGCTTTGTCGCTTTCTTTTAGAAGACGACGATGGCAGGGTTACCAGTGCCGATTTCCTCGGGTGTGCCTGGGATGGTGCGTCATCGGAATCAGAAGAATCTGATTCTGTTGCTTCTGAATCGGATTCCTCAGCACCACCATCACCACCTTCGTCATCTCCATCCTCAGACGATCCATCATCATTATCATTCTCCTCATCATGTTGTTCATGCTGTTCATTAGAATCATCACTCATCTCTGGTGCCGAATTGGGACTATACCAATTCCAATCTTTTAGCACGACATATGCTTCATTAAGCAGGTGGCCAAAGAGTTCAATATGCACAGGGGTAGGATCTACACTGCCTAGCTTTAGAAACTGAGCAAATACACTCTTGTCCACCCGTTTTACTTGCAGTCTCTCCCCGATAGCACGTAGGTTTGGCAATGCATCATGAATCAAGAGTTGCACAAACCTCGGGTACAATAGGAACCTAAACTTCTCTGCTGTATTGATCCGATCATTGATTGCTTTGAAGATGTAGCGAGAGAAGTTGTAGCCCCTATTAAGAGACAAGTCCACCATGGCTGCTGCAAGGTCATGACCCATGGCATCTTTCCCCGCTTTTCTTGACGAGATGCACACGATCATGACGTGGGAAAAATACCGCCATTGATCCAACACCCACATCTTTTTGTAATAAGAATAGTCCTTCGCTCCGACATATCCCATTCTATGCCTCCAACACCCATCCACATAGTAATCTGGATAGGATGTCGGGTCGGTAGCGAGGTCTCCGAACCGCAGGACCCTTCTTATTGTATCTTCAGAGAAAGCAATAGCCCGACCATCAACGGTAGCCTTTATGACATTAGGGGATACTGTGCAGTCGTGCTCTACCGTCTCCTAGAATTGCTCCAAGTATGGTCTTGAGTCTGTTGGGTTAGCTGAGATTGCATAACTTATTCTTGATCGGTTCAAAAAATCAACGATCTACCGATATTGCAAAGCTGCCCCTTTCCACTCAGGTTGAGTGTTCGCTAACAAGTTGAATTCGTTAGAGAATCCCCGAGCCATAGTCTGCAGAAACACACAGAAAACATAATCAGAACAACGTATATTATTGGAAATGAACAAACATGACACGGTATAGTAGGTACACTATGAACAAAAATTTCAGACTTGGAAAATTTTCTAAGTGTTGGTCCTGCGCACTTAGGTAAAGGACGTTCAGAGAGCGGGAACATAGTGCCAAAGGTGAAATTCAAAGATCTCTCCATCTTGAAGCTGGTACTCTCCTTCCCCGTCACCCTTGGGAATCTCTATCACCACGTCTTCATCATCCTCATTCCAGTCATCACCAGAGTCGATCTCTCCTTCTTCCAGATTAAGGAGAGCATCGATATGTGCTTCCTTGGAATAGTCAGGCTCAAGATAAAGGATTTCATCATCAGATAAGTCCTTGAGCACATCGGCAGCTGACTTCCCTTTATCACCACCACCACCAGAGGTATCACCACCCTCTTGCTGAGTAGACTCCCCCTCAGCCATTGGAATAGCAGAGATGGGCACAATTGCCAAAGCTTGGTGCTCACCTCCACTAGGACCGGCTTCAGGATCCTTGTCTTTATCATCATCCTTAGTCAAGTCGACTGGATGACAAGGCTCAGCACCAGTGGATTTATTTTCTTTCTCTTTCTCCTTCTCTTTCTCTTAAAAACGGGCGAGGCTGTGATCATGGGTAAAGGACGTTCAGAGAGCGGGAACATAGTGCCAAAGGAACTGATCATAATCTTTGATGAAGTCTGCTTCATCAACTTTTCTGTGAAAGATCTGGAGGTACTAGCAGAATGCTACTGCGTCTACACGGACGAATGAACAAAGCTCCTTGCTTCTAAATACGACAACGTGATTAAGTTATGCCTTGATTAGAAAAAGAAGATGGAAGCTAAGGAGCCAGTGCTGTGAAGACTGAAGATTGAAGACTGAAGACTGAAGATTGAAGACTGAAGACGATGAAGATCCCGAGCTGTTGTCAAGGGGGAGTTTGTTGATGAACTTTTCTGTGACAACACTCCGGATAGAGTCTTAGTTTGTATTTCTAATGTCTGTAATTTGTCTCTGTATGTAAGAATCGTTATGTAATAGTTTATCGAGTTGTATTTACTTTTACATAATG
This sequence comes from Smallanthus sonchifolius, assembly GCA_023525975.1. Taxonomy (NCBI): domain Eukaryota; kingdom Viridiplantae; phylum Streptophyta; class Magnoliopsida; order Asterales; family Asteraceae; genus Smallanthus; species Smallanthus sonchifolius. The sequence continues at coordinate 22,780,033 of CM042033.1, forward strand.
TATGTTGCATTTCTTCTAAGTGTTTTGCGCACTTACATGTGCGCAGGAGAAAGCTCCTGCGTACTTAGCAAGTACGCAGGAAGACCCATGCGTACTTGCTAAGTACGCAAGAGCATTTGGTCCTGCGCACTTGCTAAATGCGCAGGCATCAGGTCTGTATAAATAGGTTTGGTTCACAGAGGATAAGTACGCAGAACTCATATCTTAGACGAACTCAGTTTGTTAAGTACGCAATTTGTAATCTCTCTGTAACCGTCGAGTGTTTATAATAGAAAGAGCTTTTATTATGAAAAAATTTCTTGTAGGTCCCAGGAGCCTCGTCGCGCAGCGGAAATAACACGATCTGTTCTGTGATTTGTGTGGGAACAAAAAGAACGAAGCAGATAAAACACGAACAAAGACAACAGATAATGAAACGACACGTAATCCATAACAAAGAAGTCATCCCGTATTACAGACTACATACCGAAGGAGCACACATCTCTCATCTAAGCTCACGGTCCAGGGGTCGGGAGAGCTCTTCCCGACCCGGACATCTCTCAACCTTGTTCCAGAAGTTCCACCTACAAATGAAGACAAGTCTTCTATTTATAGGGGAAGGAACACTACTTGCGTACTTGACAAGTACGCAAAGCAAAAGCCTTGCATACTTACTAAGTACGCATGGTTTGGTCATGCGTACTTGACAAGTACGCAAGGCTTCAGGACCAAACTAGGGTGCGGGCTAAGTACTCAGGAACACCCTCGTGCGTACTAGCCACGTACACCGATACATAGAATTTAATCTATAGTTACAAAACATGCTTCTACAAACTTCCTCTTAACTATAGCACCAAATTCTATCTATCACTAACACTGATATACATCAGTTTACAAAGAATGTCCTAACAGAATCCCTCTAAACTAATGACATCACGTGTCTTCTGGCGAGACTTGATCTTCTTACATTCCACTTGAGATCTTCAAATCTTCAAACTTCAGTCTTCAGTTGCCGAGTGATGACAAACCCGACTCCCTGAAAACTGTAGCTTTCATTGTAGACCAAAAAAAGTGCTTCAATAAGAACCAACTAACCCAACACAACTCATTGTAGTTCATCCTCTCAGCAGTAGCAACCTCCACCCTGACTTAGGACTCTGAGTCTGACAATGTCTTCCTAACCAGGTAACAATAGTAGACTAAGACAACTCCAAATCAGCTGGCATATGATAGAGAGTTTGAGTTTCCAATAACCTGCATCAAACTAATCAGCTCCCATAGGAATTCCGATAAGATAAACTAAGTCTTCAACCAGATGTGTCCAACTCTATCCTGTATCTTCACGAGTCAACCAAATTCCCGAAGATGTTCATTTCCAATATCCCCTTTCAGTTTAAGCTCCATCTGACTAGATGTTGATGCACTTTCCTATGACAACACTCTGGATAGAGTCTTAGTTTGTATTTCTAATGTCTGTAATTTGTCTTTGTATGTAAGAGTCGTTATGTAATAGTTTATCGAGTTGTATTTACTTTTGCATAATGTATGTTGCATTTCTTCTAAGTGTTTTGCGCACTTACATGTGCGCAGGAGAAAGCTCATGCGTACTTAGCAAGTACGCAGGAAGACCCATGCGTACTTGCTAAGTACGCAAGAGCATTTGGTCATGCGCACTTGCTAAGTGCGCAGGCATCAGGTCTGTATAAATAGGTTTGGTTCACAGAGGATAAGTACGCAGAACTCATATCTTAGACGAACTCAGTTTGTTAAGTACGCAATTTGTAATCTCTCTGTAACCGTCGAGTGTATATAATAGAAAGAGCTTTTATTGTGACTCTCGTGTTTAGTTTACTTTGTTTTAGTTAGACTCTCCGCCTAGTCACGGGTATTCCGCATCCGGTCAGACTAGTAGACCACTTGCATGCAACGATCCGACACACACGAAGGGACCTACAAGTGGTATCAGAGCATTGCTCTTGAATTCGAGTGTTGTAAGTGAGTTTGGAGACGTTTTTACTGAGTTTTACAAGCAAAAAGAGGTATTTTTGTTGATTTTTGTGATAAAAAAGGGGTAGCTCTTGAGCACTTTTTTAGAAGCAAAAATCTCTCAAAAAACCATTTTTTGTTGTGTATTTGAGTTATTTGAGCATCAAAGGTTGGTTAGAAACAAGTTTCTGACCCTTTGGCTTATTTGCATTAATCATCAGGCCAATTTTTACCATCTCCGGCGATTTTACAGTCACCGAAAAAGGTTGTGAGAGTTGCTGAAAAGGTATCCTGCGTACTTACCATTTTTGGCAAAAAGTACAGTTTTCTGCGTTCTTACTAAAGACGCAAGAGTTATCTCCTGCGTACTTACATGTGCGCAAGACTGAACTTGTGCAAACTTAAGTTATATCCTGCGTACTTAATCATTTCCTCTTGCGTACTTACAAGTACGCAAGAGCAAGTCTTAAATACGCAAGACTATTTCTCAAGTGCGCAAGGCCAAAACCAAGTACGCAACTGTGTCTGACTTTTCTGAAATTTGACTAAGTGTTCACTATGTCGAATCTTCAGAATTTGGGAAACATGTTAAATTATGATAATGAGATCGGTACACCACAGAAACCACCAAAGTTGCTGAACGTGAACGATTATTCTAATTGGAAAGCACGTTTCGAGCACTACATTTCATATACCGAATCATCGCTATGGATACCAATCCATGAGGGATATAAGCATCCCACACACATCTATCTTGATGAGGTGATGCCAAAGCCTATCTCTAAGCTTGAAGATGAAGAAAAGAAAGCTTATGATCGAGAAAAGAGGGCTCTTGGTTCGATCACTATAGCATTAACTCGGGAATTGTTCCACAGTTTCCAAGGGTATGACAATTCTAAGGATCTCTGGAAAGCTTTACAGAAGAGATTCGAAGGAAATAGTGACATCAAGAAGAGTAAGCGGGATCTTCTCAGGAAGCAGTATGAGTGCTTCAGATTTTTTGAGAACGAATCTTTAGATGACCTCATCTCTAGGTTCTATCATTTACAGACTGAGTTGAAGGCTTTTGAACTCAGGTATCCGGATGAAGAGATGGTGAAAAAGTTTTTGGATGCTTTACCACCCAAATTTGAGATGTACACAACCCTGATGAGGGAAAATCCTAAATTCTATGAGCTGACAGTTGAGGAAGCAATAGGAAAGGTTCAAGCTCATGACATGAACCTAAGAAGAAAAGAGAGATCTGGAAGACCCCAGATACAAGACCCTTCGATGTATCATGGGATGACTTCTACATCTAAGTCATCGGGTTCTGGAATTGCCCTCTACACTGGAAATCCTACTGAAGAAGACCACTCAACTGGGTGTGGTGGTCATGCTTGCTATGCTTCAGGATCAGGGTTGGGGTCTCATCATCAAAATACCTTAAGAAATCCTCCTGCTACGTCTTCAGCTAACAACTCAGCTATAGCCAGAATAGCTGACAATCATGTAGCACTATTCTCATCTTGCATGCTTGCATATGAAAACTTCATAGGTGGCAAGCTTACTGATCCAGAGATGATTGAAGAAGATTTTAATCAAGTGGATCCTGATGACATGGAGGACATGGATATTCAATGGAATATGGCCATGCTATTGAGGAGAGCCAAGCGTTTCCTGAACAGAACAGGGAGAAAGTTTATTGGCGGGCATCCTAATGCCAAGGTCGGGTTTGACAAATCCAAGGCCAAATGCTACAAGTGTCTGAACTATGGACACTTTGCTCGTGAGTGTCAGAAAGACAGAGCACCTGTCTCTGGTTTCACCCGACCCAGCCAAGGAAACAGCCATGGCCACAATAATCCAAACCACCACAATCAAAGCCAAAGTGGAACGTCCAATGTACTGGTAGCACAACAGGACGACAACTTTGACTGGGGTGTTCATCTTGAGGATGCCATCATCGCACAAACCCGGGTTGGTCTCATGGCTGAGATCATGGAGATGATGGAAGCAGAGAAAAGGGAAGCTTCTATGGCTGACCTAGAAGAAGCTACAACTGCTGCTACAGAGGAGGTGAAGGAAGCTGAAGAAATGGAAGCACCTATAGCTGATGAAGAGGAATCGACCACTGCTGTTGCTCTCATGGCCATTGGAGAAGCAACAAGTTCATCATCTTAGGCAGATTCTAACCCTTTCTCTGTTATTTCATGTTCTAAATGTCAAGGGCTAAAACTTGAATGTTCTATGCTTCCAGACAAAATCGAACCCCTAAGTTTGGCAGCTCTAAACTATAAGGAAAATGAAAAAAGTTTTAAAGATTCTGTTGAAACGTTGAAAAAGGAAAAATGTGAATATTCTTTAAAAATATGTGATCAACAGCTTCACTTAGATGTCGCATACAGGGGGTTAGAGAAACGGAACAATGAAATCAACAAACTGCAAAATGACATCTTGCAGTTAAAATGCACTAATGAGAAGTTGAAAAACTCTCGCTTTGTGGTGGAACACTACGAATCTGTGGTGAGACAACTGAATGGGTTAGGTTTGGGTACTAATGCCATTCCTTCACCAGTGAGCAGGAAGTTTGTCAATAGCTTAATAGACATTGATCTCACTTGTCTAGATGAGTCCTCTGATAAGGATGATTCCCCTAAAAAGGATGAATCCTCAAGTAAGGCTAACTCCACATCTAGTGAGGAGTTTGTTACTGCTTCTGAAGACGGGTCGGTTAGCTCTTGCCCTGAAGGAGTAGTATCTGAGGAGTTGTTGACTAAACAGAAAGTCAAGAAAAACATTATCACTAATGGTGATAATTGCATTTTAACTGAACCTGGTGTCATTGAATCAAATGATAAACTTAAGGTAATGCTTTATGGGGGGTATAAAAACCTTAACCAAGTAAAGAAAGAGGCTTTTTCAGCTCACTTTGGGCTTGGTTACAAAGAAAATTTGGAAAAATACTATACTCCCAAAAATCAAACTGTTAAGGTTCAGACTGCTGTTCAGAAACCAACTCCTCCTTCTCATAATGTTGAGTTATCTAAGGCCAGATCTAATGAGCCTTACAAGAGAACTTATGTAGACAAGAGGAATTGTTTTCACTGTGGCTTGGTTGGTCACATCTTTGTGAATTGTCCTTCTAAGAACTAAGGGAAACGGCCTGTTGTTTCACAACCAGCTGTTATCCCCAGGTCGCCACCAGTGAAACCATCTCCCAAACATCCAAAGCAAAATGTGGTGAAACCACCAGTCAAACCGATGGTAAAGCCTAAGATCATATCTGAAGCTAAATCATCTGTTAGAAGAAAGGTAACGCAACCTGTTATACCTCGTGTATCTACCTCTGGTAGTACACGTACTGGTGAGAAACCTGTTGCAAGACTCTCTAAGCCACAGAGGAGGAGACGGAACAAGAGGTTGAGAAAGCTTGAACAACTGACTTCAGTTCAATCAGGTGAAGCTTCCACAAGTTCACCTGCTGTAGTTGAACGAAAGTCTCCTGTTCCAGTTAAGAAACATAAGAGATCCTAGATTGCCAAATCCAAAACTTCTCAATCTCCTAGTTCTATTTATTCTAAAGATTCATCAATTTTGAACAGTCATCATGACTGTGAGTTAAAGGAAGTAGTTTATTTTGAAAAGGATGGACGACCCAAGACCACAATGGCTTGGGTCTCCAAATCTAACTAATTCTTTTGTGACTCGTGCAGGGACGTCCTAAGGGTACTATCTCTAACTGCTGGTATGTAGATAGTGGATGTTCCAGGCACATGACAGGAAACATGGCCTTGCTTCAAGACGTGAAACCATTCAGAGGCGGCTATGTGGCCTTTGCCGGAGAAAAATGCGGCAGCATCACATGTCAAGGCGTGGTTTCGAATGGTCGTGTCAGCTTTGACAATGTCAACTTTTGCGAGCAGCTGAAGCATAACCTGTTGAGTGTCTCCCAAATGTGTGATAAGGAGTACTCGGTGATGTTTAACAAGTCAGAATGCCTAATTCTCAAACCCGTTTTTGAAGTTCCGGAAGATTGGATCCTGATGAGAGCACCAAGAACAAACGACACCTATCTTATCGATATGAGCGTGGCAACAACCACCTCATCAGTTCCTACCTGTTTACTTTCTAAAGCGACAGAGCTTGACTCCATCTTGTGGCATAGGAAACTCGGACATATTTCGTATCGTAAAATGAATCATCTTGTCCGAAACGGTTTGGTAACCGGGGTTCCTAAGCTGAGGTTTACCGTTGCAGATGATTGTATGCCTTGTAAAAAGGGCAAATAGCAACAGAAGTCTCACAAGCCCAAGCTCCAAAACTCTATTGATACCCCTTTGGAGATATTACACATGGATGTGTTTGGCCCCATAAGTATCAGGAGTATTGGAGGTAAGTCATTCTGTCTAGTAGTAACTGATAATTTCTCACGTTTTTCTTGGGTGCATCTTTTAGGTACTAAAGACGAGACTGCTGATATTCTTCAATATTTGATCCTGAGCTTGGAATCTCTTTGCAAGCTGAAAGTTAGAAGAATTAGGAGTGACAACGGAACTGAGTTCAAGAATAATTTGATGGAGCTTTTCTGTCTCATGAAAGGGATCCGTCACGAATTCAGCGCGCCGTACACGCCTCAGCAGAATGGAGTTGCTGAACGGAAGAACAGAACACTGATTGAGACTGCAAGGACTATGCTGTCGGATGCAAAGCTTCCTGTCACTTTCTAGGCAGAAGCCGTTAATACAGCTTGTCACGTCTTAAACAGAGTTCTGGTTGTGAAGAGGCACAACAAGACTTGTTACGAGTTGATCAACAATCGACTTCCCAATCTTGATTACCTAGTTCCTTTTGGTAGTCCTTGTTCCTTGTTGCTACAGTACAAAGACCGCCAGTCTAAGTTTCATGCAAAAGCGGTGGAAGGCATCTTCTTAGGATACGTTGTAGGTCCCGGGAGCCTCGTCGCGCAGCGGAAATAACACGATCTGTTCTGCGATTTGTGTGGGAACAAAGAGAACGAAGCAGATAAAACACGAACAAAGACAACAGATAATGAAACGACACGTAATCCATAACAAAGAAGTCATCCCGTATTACAGACTACATACCGAAGGAGCACACATCTCTCATCTAAGCTTACGGTCCAGGGGTCGGGAGAGCTCTTCCCGACCCGGAGATCTCTCAACCTTGTTCCAGAAGTTCCACCTACAAATGAAGACAAGTCTTCTATTTATAGGGGAAGGAACACTACCTGCGTACTTGACAAGTACGCAAGGCAAAATCCTTGCGTACTTACTAAGTACACAGGACCAAACTAGTGTGCGGGCTAAGTACTCAGGAACACCCTCCTGCGTACTAGCCACATACACCGATACATAGAATTTAATCTATAGTTACAAAACATGCTTCTACAAATTTCCACGGCGGAGTTTTACCGTCGGGCGTGATGTCATTGGATAAAAGTCACCGGTTATATTGAACAACCTCTATATGCGTTTCAAAATAAGTTCCAAAACCCATTCAACATAACCAAGCTTTAACAAGTTTCAAGTTTGCGGAAGTAAAAGAGTTGAGGAAACGGAAATAGTTTAACAAATCACACGACAATAGTAAAGTTTTCAAAAGATAAAAATAGTTTCAAAGATGCAAGTTTCCAAAACACGCCATGATCATGATGTGCACCCTATCCTTAGTATGCCAGCTAACGGCATATTGTTGATGAGTTCACATGTTTAAAGCAGTAAGTAAGTGGATTTAAAATAACCGAACCACATATATTACACATAAATCTTATTGGGTGCACACAATGTATGTGACACTATAAGTGCATCGAAACTGAAGCTGACAGTATGTTGCATGCCTCTAGCCACTATGGCATTTTTAGGTCAAAGTCGCACATGTTTTGACCTCCAGTCAAAGTTTGTACGACGGGTGGGGGTTGTCGACCCCAATAGTACTATTCAAGATTACCTCATTGTTGAGAACGTTATTAAAGGTACGATAAAGTAAGGACTTTTATAAGATATGTTTCACTTATGTATTCAGAAGAGATTAGTTATGTATATGTGTCTAAACAAAAAGTATAAGTTGAGCATGATTCTTCCCCAAACGGAAAAGTATTTAAAAAAGGGGCCGTGAGACTCACCTGTGATCGGGTGAGTGGGATGCAAACGTGTATGCTTAGAAAGTCCGAAAAGGTATACTAACCGAGACCTATTACATAATAGCCCATGAGGTCCAATGTGTGTTGGATTCCTAGAATCCGCTGTATCCAAACAACTTTCCAAATTATTATGTTATAAAAATGTGTGTGGACTAAAGTTAACCAAGTTGACTTAAGTTGACCAGGTTGACTTAGGTTAACCAAGTTGACTTAGGTTGACCATGTTGACTTAAGTTGACCAAGTTGACTTAGGTTGACTCGACGACTCGTTGGTGACTTGTATGTAAAAATAAAATTCAATATATGTTTGCAAAATGCATGTCAACAAAGGTGGAAGTCTTTTGTGTTATAACACATCTTTCTGAATTGCAAAATATATATTTATATAAAAATATATCAATAAAGTGAACACGTATGATTCTAAAAATCAAGTAGGTCTTATGAATTCATAAAATGAATTCATTCCAAATGTTTAGACAAGTTCTAAATAATACAAATATCAATTTTGAATACTTAAAGCGTTCCTAAAATCAAAACTCAAATGTTGAGAAAAAAATAATAAATATAGTTTCCCTTTAAAATACGTACGGGTGTTTCTTGAGAATTAAAACAACCCATGATATTCAAATTATGCAAATTCTAAGATAACATCTATACGAGTGTTCTCAAGACACTACTACCATAATATTCTACATACGATTCAAACTACAAAATATGATTTAATAAAGTTTCCCCTTGAGAAAAATAATCATAAAACAAGTCTAACCATTACACCAACAACATACACCTTTATGTCTTATATGTTTAGTATATAATCAAAGGTTTTATTTGTAGAATGAGTTTTACTTGCAAGGATTGTGTTTGGATACATGCTTATAATAGGATCATAAGAAAAAGTAATATTTCTAAATGAAAAATACTTGTAAAACTACCTCCTTTGAAGATGATGGATTGGATGATGTTTGCTACCACTTATCCTTGTCTTAGAATCACCAAAGATAGGCTTAGATTGAGAGGATTGAGACAAGAAAAAAAAGTGAAATGTGTGTGTGTGTGTGTGGGGTGGCGACGGCAATGGTGGTGGGGGTTTGGGATTTGTTGTTTTTCTTCTAATATTTTTATGATTTACAAAATGATTAAGATGGTGAGTAAATGGGGTGTATAATGGGAGTTAAAGTGCATTTAGGGAGAAATGGTTTCAAATTTTGAAATGAATTCTTGAGAGAGGGAGGGGGTTACGAAATTGAGGGCAGGGGGAGAGAGAGAAGATCTTTTTTTATTGTAAAAATTATAACAAAAGTCTCCCACTTTCCAACTTTGTGTAAAACTTTTAAATAATTGGTAGCATTTAGTTTTAAAAATGATTTTGTTAGTTAAGTAAATTATTTAAGTTAAGATGGAACAATAATTCTTTTGCAAGTTTTATGTTTCAAGGTGTATATCGCGTGTAATTGCAGACTGCGTTTCGGATAAAACGTTTCTGAAAAATTCCAGAAAATTAAATATAGACACGAAATAATAAATCGCAGTATTGCGTATAAAAATCAGGCTCCAATTATATGACGGAGTATTAGTTTAGTAATTCTCCAACGTTCGTGAGACAGGAAGCGTGTGTGATCCGATAATTCACTGAATTATCAATGCATGAAATGTTTGTGTTGGACTTTGCTTAGTAATAAATGCGCTTAATTAATTATAACTAAGCGTAATGCACGTGTATACGTTATGAAAACATAAGTTCCGGGAGGATTAGTAACCTGAACTTAGCCCCCTAAGCCTTTGAGTTCATGCATAATGCTAAGTTTCACGTTTTAGGGTTTTAATTGTACTTTTAGGTGTTGTTTGGCCTATGCTTGAAAGAGAATTGTTAGTGGACCATTCGCGGGAATCACACCTCTACCGGGTAGCCCCTAAACAATTCTATAAGGTACTTACTTTGGTCTTCGATGTCTTAGTGAGGTATACACCTTAAAACCCTAATCCATGTGGACACGTTGCATGGGAATTGATTGATTGCTTTGGGTGACCCTTTAAGGGTTTGAAGGGTTGTAATAGATGTTTTCATAGGAGGGTTTATTCACACGTGTAAGGGATGGGAGTTTGGTCCTTAACAGGTCGGATTGGGTTACATACAATGCATTAGAAGGGGTTGCATGGAATCCGACCCATTTGACCCATTAGGCTAATCCACTTGAACGCTATAAGATGTTGAGGAATATTCTCATGTTAGCAGGTTCCTAACCTCATTATAGGACTCGTCCCTTCTGTATTTGAGGCCTAGCTTGTGTGACTTTGCTTAGCACATTGAGGTGAGTTCTTGATGCCCCCTTTCAAACGTTTTATACTTTTGGGCTAATATACATGTGTAACTACTTTTGTATGAAGATTGATGTTATATGGATTAAGTATGAAAAATATGAATGTGTACCAATGTATGAGCCTGAAGTAGAAGTTACGATGACAGATGTGTGATGTATGGTTATGTGTTACTTGATGAATGGCCAGTTATGCTAGTGCAAGTCAAATATCGTATGATGACCGCTGTTAATATGAGTTATGTATGAAGATATGAATATACCTACTTATATATATATATATATATATATATGAGACGTATCAAATAAAAACCCTGAGTTGTGAAAACCCTTAAACTCATTTCTAGCCACACATCTATTTTTGTATATTTTAATATGTGGTTGACATTCCATGAAAATTGAGCGTGCTGTGAGCCATGATTTTACATGAAATCGGACACTCTGTGTACACCATAAGCTAAATATAATCAAGTAGACAAAACTTTATGCATCTTTATTAACAGTTTTATTTATTAACACTCACATCTAAAAACTCAAATTCAAAGTACTTTTACAAATGAACCAAAAATTCTACATCCAGCCATGACCAACAAAAAATTCTACATCCAAAATACCCAAATACTTTTACAAATCAGAAAAAAAAATTACATACAAATACACAAGTGTAAAATCATAATACATATGTGTAAAAATAAAATACACAAGTGTAAAAACAAAATACACAAGTGTAAAATCAAAATACACATAGGCTACAGATCTGTGAAATGGATAAATTAAATCAGATCTACCAATAAAAATCCATCTTTTTTGTGAAAAAAAAAACTCACAAGTATTAGCTACAGTGGTTATTTTTAAAAGAAAATGGTTTTAAAATCAAGATCATGAAAGAACAATAGAAAGACCATAGTTTTAAAATTATTTTCTTTTAATTTATCCATTTCTCATATCTGTAGCCTATGTGTATTTTTATTTTACACTTGTGTATTTTGATTTTACACTTGTGTGTTTTGTTTTTACACTTGTGTATTTTGTTATTGGTAGAATCCCTGATATCCTGTTTCATAATCAAACAACAAAAAAGATTTGACTGGACCGAAGCCTTCACCACTCACATAAGCAAATACAAATCGGTAATCTCACATTTTCTTCTTTGATGCAGAGGTAAACCCAACAGCCTGCCATGGGTTAAGAGTATGTAAAAATAACCTTAAAATAAATATCATTTTTATAGTTAAATACTTAAATGCATGAAAAATTCATCAAATATCAAAACCTATTTTCTAGCTTTTCTTGTTGCAGACGGCTCTCGAAAAAACCCATTTTCTAGCTGAGTAACTCAAAAACCCATTTTCTAGCTTTTCAAAAATTAACTCAAAACCCTTTTTTGTTACAGACAGCTCCCGAAAAAAATAGATAAAAAGGGGTAGCGGGAGGAGTAGCGGCGGATGTGGTGGGCTCCAACCGATCCGTCGAGCAGTCGGACAACCCGGAGCGGGTTTTGAATCGGCGAGTGAAGGTCCTTACGGACCCCAAAACCAGACACCGGACTCGTAATCCACCTCACGGCGTCATCCCATTTCGTCGGCAGTGTTCTTCCATTGTTGAACAGCATCAAAATGTCGCTACACGTGTTCTTTTGGACTTGGTTCTCTAGGATCAGGTTCTTCGATAGTGTGTAGATGTAGAGATAGAGAGAAGAGGCAGCTCATCTTCTTCTTTTTTTATTTGTAGAGAATAAGAGATATTTAGGGTTTGGTTCTCCAGGGTCTGGTTCTTCGATAGTGTACAACCACCACCGTATGAGCTTTGTTGATGAGGCTGAAACCGCAAGTATACACGATTGATGGATCTTATTCTTCCTGATGTGGATATTTGATAGGATGAGCAAATCAGAGAGAGAGATAGAAGAGGTTGCTTTCTTAATATATAGAGAGAGAATGAATGTGGGTCTGGAAAAAAAATAGATTTAGTGTTTTAAGGCTACACAAAAGACAAATGCCCCTGTAGGTTTAAAAAAACTAAAAATAAAATAAAATGAATGTGTGGTCAACATTGAGTTTAAAAGTTTTCACAACAACTCAGGGTTTTCCCTATATATGTATATATGTCCCTAAAATCGTCGATGGATTTTCAAACACACAAAACAATATCAACGTCTCACACGAAGTAGGCGTAAACTACTCGTGTGGTGATTCAAGAAGAAAGATTCAAATTAAAACGATTTGTATTGAATGACAAATACGAAATTAGAGAGAAAAACTATAACCAAAGCCGCTAACCATCAATGGTTAGGGTAAACATGAATATATATATATATATTAAGCATAACTAGACTAAGCCCAATTACATGTTCTCGCCTATAAAGTCGACCCAAACACCTAACCCATGAACTTATAGTTCACGGTTCACACCTAACACGGTTTGATACATAATTCTCACAAACTTTATAGGGTCCTACAATCTCCCCCTAAGATTATTCTATCAAACACACTTCAGATATTTATGTCTTCCAAATTATTTCCACTACCAACGTAAATCTTTTTTCGGATGATATCAGCAACTGCTCCAGTAAACACTTTAGCCTGTTATTCAAATAATGGTTCACTTCTGATTTGACTATGTCCCAACAACTTGATGTCAACTTCACCAAATTTTGAAAGATCAAACGGATCAAGTATTTGAAACTCCTTGTTTCCAACTACAATCACAACTTCGACAAAAATAGGATCATAAGCCTAAAACTCAAAGTCTTTCAGTGAGTTGACCGGAACCTTCTGATGTACTGGGACCTGCGTTGTAGTCTTTGTTGCTGGCTAGATGACGTTGTACCAACTTTTACCAGTATGAGGATCCATAACACCCTTTGCTTTCTTCAATTTAGACTCTGCAGTATTCATACTAGCAAAATTGGCCAGCTATTGTTGGTTTAAGAACTTGTAGAACATGTCGGCCCGTCCAACGTTTCCTCTGTTAGTAAAGTGTGATTCATTTAATTCTCGAACATCAAGTTATGTCCAGGAGTTAAATTCATTAGCATTCGAGTAATATTCGAGCCTTCTATTCTTTCATTTCACCACATACATGTTTTTCTCCTTATCAAATTGCTAAGATGCAATTCCGGACCTGTCACCCCTTTTAGAATAGTAACCTTCAATGTTTGTAGTGACATGGGTCTCAGTAAGAGTACTAGGAGGCAGCAACCATGGAGGTCGTTCTCTGACAGTGTTGATTTTTGGAGTGGATGATTCAGTGACTATAGTAGTAAAGCTTGACAAGTTAACCACATCATCAATATATTGTTGTAATCTTTCCAGCTCTGAGTCAGATGAACTATCAAACATCTCCACATTAGATGCATTAGGATAATCATAGTTTTTTCATTTTTGCTCAAAAACTAAGTAGATGATGCGGATGCATGATTAGAATTTCCAGATCCAGAGGAGCCATGTGAATGATTACGATTGTTCTGAAAGTTATTAGGCTTCTTCTAAGAATCAAATTTAACTTTTGGTTTCACACATTCTTTGGCAAAATGACCATACTCCTGACAATTATAGCAACGAACTTTGGTTTTGTCAAATCCCATACGTGAACGACTGTTAGAACCGATATACTTCTTTCCAGTCTTCTTCAAAAAATCCTTTGCTTGTCTCATCAGCATAGCCATGTTCCATTGAATGTTCATCTCTTCCAGATCAACAAGATCAATTTGTCTGAAATCCTCTTCAATAACATTTGGATCATGAATCTTTCCTCCAATAAAATTTTCATAAGAAGCCATAAAGGAAGAAAACATTGCTAAATAATCACCAGCAACTCTATGATTCATATTATGTGTTCGAGATGATGAAGAAGTTGTATTTGCAGAGAAACCTGAATGACTTGGAACCCCAAAACAATGATCATTAGAAACATCTTGAGTATCACAAGAAAAGAACGCAACCCCTGCACCAGTTTTACCAGAAGTCTTAGCAAAATACATTGAAGGAACTTGAATATGCTCCATATTGGTTTCCTTCTTTTTCATATTCAAATCATGTGATTGAATCTTCCCAGGAACCTCTTCAGGAGACATAGTTTTATACTTGACATTCTATTTTATCAAAACTGAATACACAATAAATTTAGATGGTAATGCCTCCAAAAACTTATCATTTATCTCTTCAGTCTCATAAACTACTAATGCACTTGACAATTCACTCAGCAAATGATAGAATCTTGTTGTAAGATCATCTAAAGATTCATTTTGAAAGTGCTTGAATACTAAGAACTACTTCTTTAGTAATTCTTTTATTCTTTTCTTAACATCCAAACTGCCTTCACACCGCTTTTGTAACGCTTCCCACAATTGTTGAGAAGTCCTGAATTGTTTAAAACTATGATAAATTTCTTTAGGAAGAGACATTGAAATACTAGCCATAGCCTTCTTTTCCCTATCAAACAGTAATTTTTCTTCTGTGGTTAAAGCAGACACCGATTTAGGAACATCATCCTTTCCCACCCAAGTATATGTCGGATGTGTATAGCCTTCCAAGATTGGAATCCACAAACTTGTATCAGTAAAAGACACGAACTGATCATACCGATCTTTCTAGTTAGAATAATTTGCAAGACTTAACAATTTAGGTGTGTAACATTCCTGTTTTTTTTTTACCATGTAAACGTTTCGATGCAATAAACGATTATTTCAATTTCAAATTCGTGTGCAACAACCGTAAATGCAATTACACATACAATACATTATGTTACAATAACAACTGAAAACGCCATTATCTCACAAGCCCCGAGGACCAAAACTGACAAAACTCAAAAACTACAAAACCAGGCAAGCACGGTCGCGCCTAAGACTAGGCACGGTCGCGCCTGCAGACCTAAGCACGGTCGTGCCTAATACAGACACGGTCGCGCTGCTGAAACCACGTGACTCCGCAGAGTTTGTCAGTGGTCCATGCTCGTCGAATCAAATCGCGTTAAGGCCGGATTTCACGCGTCCGACCATACGCAACTGTACACCATCTGAAACACGTCTCCAATTTCGTACTCCAATCGACCTATTTCAATCATCAACTACCCACTCCCACCACAATCATGAATTCGCAAATTTGACGTTATAAGGAGAATCCAATGCCCCCTACACCTTCACATGCACCCTCTCGACCTCTCGGAGCATTCACTCGACTCGCATACAACCTCTGTCATCCGATCGATCGCCGAGAAACCCGACCTCACGACTTGTAGCCGAATGCATTAAATTGCCCGATTTAAACAAGTAAGTAATATGTCTCTAGCTTCGTATCTACCTCTACCACGAAAGCCCTATGTCAATTCGTAGTAAAAATACGCGATCGATCCGATTTTGAACCTATAAAGTCGAAACTACACTTTTAGTCGAACTACCACTTAAACACGATATAAATACAATTAAACTATGTAAATAGCTTCGCAAGCATCCACTAAGTGAAAGCCCTAAGAATACAGAAGCTTTTAATATAAGAATCGATCGATTTATGTCTGGAAAAGACCCGACACGGTCGCGCTCATCACTGAGCGCGGTCGTGCCCAACCAAGCACAGTCGTGGTCCGAGTAAGGCTCGGTCGTGCTTACCGAGCAAACAAGTCCTGACCAAAAAACAAACACTAGACGCGGTCGTGCCGGACACGAGCACGGTCGTGCTCCATGACCAGAACCTCTGTAGCCTTCTGACTCGACCACGGGCGCGCTCCAGACCACCACGGTCACGCCCGGAGGCGAGCGCGGTCGTGCCGTTGATGAGCACGGTCGTGCTCAGTCAGAACTGAATCTTTACAGTTTCTCAGATTTGATGATTCTTATAAAACTTATGCTATAAACTTAACTGTTTAAACAGAATCTCACCATTATTAAGCACAACAATTATTTTCATCGATTAAATTGTTTTAAACTGATTTTTACCATTTGAAAATACATTTTCATTTAAAATTTCTAAATTTATAAAAAGTTATAACAAGATTTTATAAAACACTTTATTATGAAAAAGACTTTTATAAACCAATTGTATAAATCCTAGTTACATCAAATAAAACTTATATAAATATAAACTACTTTATATTTTGTGACGTTTTCTAAAATAAGTAGATAAAACGAATTCGTTTGTTTATATTACATTCAATTAAATATATATACCACACTACCTTATATTTTAATACATAACTAAACGATACAATTCATTAGTGCAAATCCTTACGCTTGCAATACACTGAAACACTATAGTTACTTTAAACCTTATACACCGCATTAATACACGTCATACATTTACTCGATAGGTCAAGCTCCGTGACCCACAAACACTTAACATTTACTTGGTTGTGCAATCTACATTCTCCAACACATGTGAGTCTACATAACCCCACTTTTACTCTTTTTCACCTTTGGGGTGGACATGATTTACATTAAACAAATTGCAACTCTTTCATAGTACAATCCTTACTTGATTACATGAATTATTTGTGCAATATGCTTGAATGCTATGAGTTATTACTATACATACATGACGCAACTCGTGCAATCATTAACTCTGTACAAGCCAACGGTAAACAAGGATAGTACTATTGAGTCTGACAAACCCACCCGGGTAGGGTGTTTGTTACCGACTTTACATTAGGGTAACCTGCGTGTTATGCCTCAGTCACAAGGTTTGATTGTGCACCTAGTATAACTATAGATTCTCCATATTTGTCTTATATACCATGTGAATCAAGGAATTGTATAAACAGTTTTGAACTCTTATTTGTGTGTCAAAACTTATGTATGCTCACCAACTTTTTTAGTTGACCCTTGTTTTTAAATCATGTTTCAGGTGCTAACAATTGAGATGATTACAAGTTGCTTCCACCTAGTTTGAGGACCTAGTTAAAAGGCTCTAAAATAAACATTGTTATGTATTTTCTTATGTTTCGTGTACTTGTTGGATTGTTGTTTGATTTCAATGAAAACTGCATGTTTAATTATTTCAACCTTAGCAAACCATGAGCTATGAACAGTCTGCACGCTTCACGCCCCGACGTTTCCGCCGCCGGTTGGGGTGTGACAGATTGGTATCAGAGCCTTGGTTATAGGGAATTAGGTTATTAGACACCATTGACCTAGACTATAACTTTAGGACACCCAACAATGCCATGCTACATGTTTTATGTGATACGTGCTATTTGCTATATGTCACATGCTTTATGTGTTAGTTATTTGATACTTAAAATGTTTAGACTACATGACTTAATAAGCATACGTAAATAATAAAATTAAATAAATCGTATCCACACCCGTATCCTAAGCCGCGTATCCTCCTTAACTGCTTCTATGTCATCATCGCCATAACTTGTGGAAAAACTCATACTCGTAGACACTAGTCTATCAAAAATATTTTTATATACCCGTTAAGGTTTTAGACTCTGTTAATTATTAAAGGACATGTGCAATCTGGAAGGGTGACACCTGTATTCTGGGTTTTCTGTCTAGGAAAGCATTTCATATAAATCCCAATCAACCGAGGGATCCGTATGCTTTCCTGGGAATTCCCGGGATGAGTGTTTACCTATAGGCTAAAGCACGTCTCCTTCAAAATTATATAAGTCTAATTAACCTTAATATGTCATTGTGTTCAAGTAGAAATGTGATTACTTGAAAACAATCCGAACTATGAAATAAATGTGTTATTATTCCTCCTATCCTAAATTTCAACGGATTTTTTTTAAATTCTCACAACACTTTTGTATCCATTCTCTTTTTATAGAATGCCTCCTCGTCGTAACATCAACCGCAACAACACCGACAACGCCAACAATAGCACCAACACCAATACCGGCAATGCCAACAACAACAATAATACCGACCTTGCTGCTCTCCTCACTCAGCTAGTAACTCAACTAACTCAAGCCAATAACAACAACAATGGGAACGCCAGTGGTAGTGCTAATACTGGTGGTGGCGGTGGTGCCAACCCGCCACAATGAACCTTCAAGCATTTCAACTCTTGCAATCCCCTGAAATTTTATGGTACCGAAGGAGCCACGGGACTCCTTCAATGGTTCGAAAATATTGAGGGCACCTTCCTCAATAGTGACTGTCCGGACAATCTGCGAGTCCGCCATGCCACTAGTGTCTTCCAAAAACGGGCACTAACCTGGTGGAATGGGGAGAAGAGAACAAGGGGAGTAGAAGTAGCAATGGCTCTGCCATGGGATGAGCTAAAAAGGATCATGACCGAGGAATTCTGTCCTCGGAACGAAATGAAAAAGCTAGAAGCAGAATTTTGGGATCTTACCCAAGATAGTGGTGAAAGCTTAGCATACACCAACCGTTTTCACGAACTGAGCATGCTGGTACCTCACATGGTTACGCCTTTGTCTAGGTGTATTGAAAAATATATCGGTGGCCTACCGAGACAAATCCAGGACACTGTTTTGGGAAGAAATCCTGCAAGCCTGGAGGATGCTATTCGTCTAGCTGCTACTTTGACTGATAATCACGTTAAAGCAGGTACTCTTACCAGAAAGGGGGCCAAGAAAGTTTCTGACACCACAACACCTCCTGCTCATGTCAAGGAGGTCAAAGCCGAACCGAACCACAACACGAGGAAGAGGAAAGCTAAGAACTATGCCGTGATCACTCCGGCTGCCCCAGTCAACCAAGTTGCTCCTATGGCTCAGAACCAAGTCAAGAAACAATATGTGGGAAACAATCCGTTGTGCAACACCTGCAATTATCACCATTTCCCAAATGTACCCTGCCGCCTATGTGCCAGCTGTGGAAGATATGGGCATGTAGCTAACACCTGCAGAAGTAATCCAACTGGTAATCAAGTCAACCGGGGAAACGGGGCTAATCCAGCAGTTCCAGCTATTGGTAATGGGCATGCTTGCTTCGAGTGTGGCAACCCAAACCAATTCCGAGACCGATGTCCAAAACTTGTGAACAATACTCAAGGCGGAGCTCGTGGGCGTGCCTTCAACATCAACGCCAACGAGGCTCAGGCCACCGATCATGTGGTCAACGATACGTTTCTTATGAATAACCAATATGCTTCTATACTATTTGATACCGGAGCCGATAAGAGTTTTGTGTCCCTTAACTTTGAACCTTTACTTGCAAAAACACGATCCAAACTAGAGAAAACCTTCACCGTTGAAGTAGCGGATGGAAATTCCATCACTATTGACTCCTTTGTCCATGACTGCTCACTAGAACTCAATGGTCACACATTTCCAGTCAACCTAATACCAATGCCATTAGGGAGTTTTGACGTCATCATCGGCATGGATTGGTTGTCTAAAAACCACGCCGAAGTCATCTGTTTTGAAAAATACATCCGAATACCTCTTCCATCGGGAGACATATTGAAAGTCTTTGGCGAGAAACCTTGCAAAGGACTCAAACTGATGTCCTGCATCACCACCCAGAAAAACATACGAAAGAAGTGCATGGTTTTCCTAGCTCATGTAATCCAAAAAGAAGACAAGGAAAGAAGAATAGAAGATATTCCCTTCATTCGGGAGTTTCCCGAAGTCTTTCCCGATGACTTGCCTGGCCTTCCACCTGTTCGAGAAGTAAAGTTTCGAATCGATCTTATACCCGGAGCAAACCCTGTGGCTAAAGCTCCATACCGGCTTGCACCTTCCGAATTGCAAGAACTTGCAAGTCAACTTCAAGAACTCGCTGACAAAGGTTTCATACGGCCAAGTCATTCACCGTGGGGTGCACCAGTCTTGTTTGTTAAAAAGAAGGATGGTTCATTCCGCATGTGTATTGACTATCGAGAGCTCAACAAGCTTACAATCAAAAACCGCTACCCGTTACCTAGGATTGACGACCTCTTCGATCAACTCCAAGGTTCTACTTGTTTCTCGAAGATTGATCTTCGATCTGGTTATCACCAACTGCGTGTCTGAGAAGAAGATATTCCAAAGACCGCCTTCCGAACAAGATATGGTCATTTCGAGTTCACGGTTATGCCTTTTGGGTTGACCAATGCACCTGCTGTCTTTATGGATCTGATGAATTGCATGTGCAAACCATACCTTGACAAATTCGTGATCGTTTTCATCGATGACATCTTGATCTATTCCAAGACTGAGGAAGAACATGAACAGCACCTTAGACTGATTTTGGATCTCCTGAGAACCGAACAATTATACGCCAAGTTCTCCAAATGTGAATTTTGGCTAAAGGAGGTTCAATTTTTGGGTCATGTTGTCAATAAAAAGGGAATACATGTCGACCCTGCCAAGATCGAAGCTGTCAAGAATTGGAGTGCTCCTCAAACCCCTACCGAGGTTCGTTCGTTCCTTGGTTTAGCGGGTTATTACCGAAGATTCATTTCTAACTTCTCCAAGATTGCTGTTCCCCTCACCGCCTTGACGCATAAAGGTAAACCTTATGTATGGGGACCGAAACAAGAAGAAGCTTTCCAAACTCTTAAACAGAAGTTATGTGATGCTCCTGTTCTGACTCTTCCCGAAGGAAACGATGATCTAGTCGTCTACTGTGATGCCTCTAACCTAGGCCTTGGTTGTGTTCTCATGCAACGAGGCAAGGTAATCGCTTATGCATCGAGGCAACTCAAGATCCACGAGAAAAACTATACGACGCACGATTTGGAGTTGGGTGCAGTCATATTTGCCTTGAAGATTTGGATACATTATCTATATGGCACAAAATATGTGGTATTCACCGACCACAAAAGCCTCCAACACATCTTCAACCAAAAAGAACTCAACATGAGGCAACGACGTTGGGTTGAACTCCTCAATGATTACGATTGCGAGATTCGTTATCATCCCGGCAAGGCAAACGTAGTAGCCGATGCGCTGAGCCGTAAAGAACGTGTCATGCTCCAAAGTGTCAAGATTCATTCCGACATTCAAACCCGTATTCTAGCAGCTCAACACGTCTCGATTACCGAGGGCAATATGTATGAGGAAATGTCGTGTGGTGCTGAATTCCAACTAGAGACTAAAAACAATGGCTTGCTTTATTTCTTGGATCGTATTTGGGTTCCCAATCGCAATGATCTCCGGGAATTCCTCATGACTAAAGCACACAAGTCTCGGTATTCTATCCATCCCGGTGCGGATAAAATGTATCACAATCTTCGACCACAATATTGGTGGCCTGGTATGAAGAAAGACATTGCACTCTATGTTGCAAAATGTCTAACCTGCTCTAAAGTCAAAGCCGAACATCAACGTCCTTCCGGCTTACTTGAACAACCGGAAATCCCCGTGTGGAAATGGGAAAATCTAGCCATGGACTTCATTACTAAACTCCCCCGTACTTCAAACGGCTATGATAGCATTTGGGTAATCATCGACCGTCTCACAAAGTCCGCACACTTCCTGCCCATCCGTGAAGACTATCGGGTTGAGAAATTGGCCCGAATCTATATTGACGAAATTGTGAGTCGACACGGTATACCTTTGAACATAATCTCCGACAGAGATGCTCGTTTCACTTCCAGATTTTGGCAATCTCTGCAAAAGGCACTTGGCACACGATTGGATTTAAGCACAGCCTACCATCCCCAAACTGATGGCCAGACTGAACGAACAATCCAAACGCTCGAAGACATGCTGAGAGCCTGCGTCATAGACTTTGGTGGCAATTGGGATTCACACTTAACACTTATTGAATTCTCCTACAATAACAGCTACCACACCAGCATCAACATGGCTCCATTCGAAGCTCTTTATGGTCGCAAATGCCGTTCTCCCATCTGTTGGAACGAGATTGGTGAAGCACAAATCACCGGTCCCGAGTTAATTCAAGAAACATCCGACAAAATCCTTCAAATCCGTGACAACATCCGAGTAGCGAGAAGTCGACAAAAGAGCTATGCCGACAAGCGACGAAAACCCTTGGAATTCCAAGTGGGTGACCTTGTGCTTCTCAAAGTATCCCCTTGGAAGGGTGTGATCCGCTTTGGAAAGAAAGGCAAGCTAGCACCTCGTTACGTAGGCCCGTTCAAGATCCTTGAAAGAATCGGGAAAGTGGCTTACAAACTTGAGCTACCTCCAGCACTCAACAATGTTCATCCAACCTTCCACGTGTCCAACCTGAAGAAATGTCTTGCTGATGAGAACCTCCACATACCTCTTGACGACGTGCGCATTGATGAAACGATGCACTTCGTCGAGAAACCGGTGGAAATCATGGACCGTGAGATCAAGCAACTCAAACGCAGCCGCATTCCTATAGTCAAATTCCGTTGGGATTCTAAACGTGGTCCTGAGTTTACATGGGAACGTGAAGACCAAATGAAACTCAAGTATCCTCACCTCTTCACCGATTCAGCAGCCTCAACTAGTTGAATTTCGGGACGAAATCCCCTCAACATGGGGAGACTGTAACATTCCTGTTTTTTTTTTACCATGTAAACGTTTCGATGCAATAAACGAGTATTTCAATTTCAAATTCGTGTGCAACAACCGTAAATGCAATTACACATACAATACATTATGTTACAATAACAACTGAAAACGCCATTATCTCACAAGCCCCGAGGACCAAAACTAACAAAACTCAAAAACTACAAAACCAGGCAAGCACGGTCACGCCTAAGACTAGGCACAGTCGCGCCTGCAGACCTAAGCACGGTCGTGCCTAATACAGACACGGTCGCGCTGCTGAAACCACGTGACTCCGCAGAGTCAGTCAGTGGTCCATGCTCGTCGAATCAAATCGCGTTAAGGCCGGATTTCACGCGTCCGACCATACGCAACTGTACACCATCTGAAACACGTCTCCAATTTCGTACTCCAATCGACCTATTTCAATCATCAACTACCCACTCCCAACACAATCATGAATTCGCAAATTTGACGTTATAAGGAGAATCCAATGCCCCCTACACCTTCACATGCACCCTCTCGACCTCTCGGAGCATTCACTCGACTCGCATACAACCTCTGTCGTCCGATCGATCGCTGAGAAACCCGACCTCACGACTTGTAGCCGACTGCATTAAATTGCCCGATTTAAACAAGTAAGTAATATGTCTCTAGCTTCGTATCTACCTCTACCACGAAAGCCCTATGTCAATTCGTAGTAAAAATACGCGATCGATCCGATTTTGAACCTAAAAAGTCGAAACTACACTTTTAGTCGAACTACCACTTAAACACGATATAAATACAATTAAACTATGTAAATAGCTTCGCAAGCATCCACTAAGTGAAAGCCCTAAGAATACAGAAGCTTTTAATATAAGAATCGATCGATTTATGTCTGGAAAAGACCCGACACGGTCGCGCTCATCACTGAGCGCGGTCGTGCCCAACCAAGCACAGTCGTGGTCCGAGTAAGGCCCGGTCGTGCTTACCTAGCAAACAAGTCCTGACCAAAAAACAAACACTAGACGCGGTCGTGCTGGACACGAGCACGGTCGTGCTCCATGACCAGAACCTCTTAGCCTTCCGACTCGACCACGGGCGCGCTCCAGACCACCACGGTCACGCCCGGAGGCGAGCGCGGTCGTGCCGTTGATGAGCACGGTCGTGCTCAGTCAGAACTGAATCTTTACAGTTTCTCAGATTTGATGATTCTTATAAAACTTATGCTATAAACTTAACTGTTTAAACAGAATCTCACCATTATTAAGCACAACAATTATTTTCATCGATTAAATTGTTTTAAACCGATTTTTACCATTTGAAAATACATTTTCATTTAAAATTTCTAAATTTATAAAAAGTTATAACAAGATTTTATAAAACACTTTATTATGAAAAAGACTTTTATAAACCAATTGTATAAATCCTAGTTACATCAAATAAAACTTATATAAATATAAACTACTTTATATTTTGTGACGTTTTCTAAAATAAGTAGATAAAACGAATTCGTTTGTTTATATTACATTCAATTAAATATATATACCACACTACCTTATATTTTAATACATAACTCAATGATACAATTCATTAGTGCAAATCCTTACGCTTGCAATACACTGAAACACTATAGTTACTTTAAACCTTATACACCGCATTAATACACGTCATACATTTACTCGATAGGTCAAGCTCCGTGACCCACAAACACTTAACATTTACTTGGTTGTGCAATCTACACTCTCCAACACATGTGAGTCTACATAACCCCACTTTTACTCTTTTTCACCTTTGGGGTGGACATGATTTACATTAAACAAATTGCAACTCTTTCATAGTACAATCCTTACTTGATTACATGAATTATTTGTGCAATATGCTTGAATGCTATGATTTATTACTATACATACATGACGCAACTCGTGCAATCATTAACTCTGTACAAGCCAACGGTAAACAAGGATAGTACTATTGAGTCTGACAAACCCACCCGGGTAGGGTGTTTGTTACCGACTTTACATTAGGGTAACCTGCGTGTTATGCCTCAGTCACAAGGTTTGATTGTGCACCTAGTATAACTATAGATTCTCCATATTTGTCTTATATACCATGTGAATCAAGGAATTGTATAAGCAGTTTTGAACTCTTATTTGTGTGTCAAAACTTATGTATGCTCACCAACTTTTTTAGTTGACCCTTGTTTTTAAATCATGTTTCAGGTGCTAACAATTGAGATGATTACAAGTTGCTTCCACCTAGTTTGAGGACCTAGTTAAAAGGCTCTAAAATAAACATTGTTATGTATTTTCTTATGTTTCGTGTACTTGTTGGATTGTTGTTTGATTTCAATGAAAACTGCATGTTTAATTATTTCAACCTTAGCAAACCATGAGCTATGAACAGTCTGCACGCTTCACGCCCCGACGTTTCCGCCGCCGGTTGGGGTGTGACAAGGTGGTTTCTGAGATGTACGCATCTCGTTATCGTAATTTAACATGTTAGTCACTTGCACCATATTTGCCATTTTCAGAAAAATTTCCAAGTATTGAACAAGCACTCCCCTTAGGCAAAGATAATAAGTTCGCTTAAAATCCAAACAAGCGAATTTGATATCAAGCGAACTTGATAAGTTCGCTTAAGACAAGAAAATCCGGTAAGTTCGCCTATAGAATAAGTTCCCTTAAACTGAGAGAAGCAAGCTAAGTTCACCTGCAACAAATATCAGTAAGTTCTCTTATTTCCACTGTAACAAACTCAGCAAGAAATTCAACCCAAACACGAACAAACATCACCTAAAATAATCATTTCTCACAGATTAGAAGGAATTTAAAGAAATTGGACCATAGGATTTAGTATTTTATGAATTAGAACACTTCTATCGGATTAATTTCACCAAAATCCACTTCAAATCCACGAATTCAGCAGCAAAATCAACTTCAAGAACTTGAAAACTGCATGGATACAAAAACTTGTAAAAATGATCAATTTCTTGTCAAATTGTAAACAAAATCGTCTTTAATCACCAAGAATCAACCACAAATCACGAGCAAAAGCTCTGATACCACTTGTAGGTCCACATGACTCATCTACAGATCGATATCATGACAGGACGTCTCGATAACACGGAGTGCAGAATCCTTCGTGTTAACGTATGTATACAAATTGACAATAGAAACAACATGTAAATAAACTTTCTCTTTGTATATCACCAAAACACAGAGTTTACAAGATTCACTGAATACAATCGTTCATTCCTGCTTAACAGAATCTATAAACACCTATTTATAGACACAAGCTCTGCAGTAGGCGAATTTAACAAGTTTGCCTCACATGAGACTAGGCGAACTTAACAAGTTTGCCTCTAATAGGGTAGGCGAACTTAACAAGTTCGCCTCTAGAAGAAACTTGTTCTATCACTTAGACAAAATCTATACAACTACATAAAAACATAAAGACAATAAGACCTAAACTATTACAAAGCTGTTATCATACATTCTATGTCCTAACAAACCTTGCAACACTGACGCAACGAAAACCGAAACACACTAAGACATGACTCATTGTACAAAAATAGGGAAACATACCTGATCGACGACATCACATAGACATGAAAGTCGAAAGAGGCAAAATCAAACGCGTACATCCCTGAGGTGTCCCATGGTGGTTGTGGTGGTGAAGGAAGGTTTTGGAATGGTTTGTGGAAGGTGATGGGCGGCAATGGTAGGTGAAGGTGAGTGAAGATGGTGGTGTACGGTGTCGGCTATGGGCTCGGGTATGGGAGAAAAGGGAACATTAGGAGAAAATTAGATCCCTCGCCTGTCACGAATGGCAGTTAGTTCCTCCTCGTGTGGCGCGAGGAGGTGGGTTTTGACCTGGTCAAACCTATTTGTCCTTCGCGTGTCGCGAAGATTAGATGGCATGGTCTTCGCGTGGCGCGAAGACCTAATTTTCATAGAAAGTTAATTGACTTTTTGTACTTAGAAAATTTTTTTCCATCCAATCCCATTTTCTCCTAAAACCCTCTAGAAACGTGTTTCCAACATTAAATCATGTAAAAACTTACCTGGAAATGCGTTCTTGATGATCTTTTCCTCTCCGAAAGGCTTGCGAATTCCCTGAAAAACAAAAGAAAAAAAACCATACCGAAAAAAAAAGGAGTATACAAATAAAATCAGAGAAACCTAAGCAAATTCTACACTATCCTACACCTTCCATCCCGACACTTATCCTTTATCATGAGGCTTCTCCTTTATTCCGCCCCCATCCGGCCCGTTCAATGTAACTCGTCTACCGCCGACTCGACAAACTCCGATGGTAGAATTTAAAATGGATTTGAAAAATTCAAACGGCTCGGGCCACCAAGATTTAAATTTGCCTTGACCAAACCTGATATATGGCATGTAGTGAGGAGAATGGTTATATCTTCACTTCTAGGTCTTCTTCTTCTGATTGTACCATCTCTAAATCCTCAAACGGTTTTGATCCTTAAGTTTTCGTCTTCCAAACCCTAACACGTTCCAAATGGAGATTGAGTACGGTCCGTGTTTTTGTTTTTCAAACCCGAGGTGTAGTGTCGTAAGAACCGATTCACTTACTACCTCATGGATCTCCTCACCCGGTTCCTTCTCGATCTCCACACTTGGCTCTTGATATTGTAGATCTTCAAGAACCTTTAAATTGCTAAGTGGGTCCAACTCTCTGTAGGTCCCCGGGTGTCTCGGATCGTTATGTGTGGGTGTGTGACTAGTCGGACAGGGTGCAGAATACCCGTGACTAGGTGGAGAATCAAACAACACAAAGTAAACCGACAAAGAAATCACTTTAAAGTTCATTCTATTATAAACTCGAACGGTTAGAGAGAGAAAATACTTAGTGCAAATGTCTGCGTGCTTATCTTCTGTCAACCTATTCTATTTGTACAAGACCTGATTTCTTCGCACTTAGCAAATGCGCGGGGCAAATTTTTCATGCGTACTTAGCAAGTACGCAGAGTATTCTTGCGTACTTGCTAAGTACGCAGAAACTAATTCCTGCGCACATGCTAAGTGCGCAAAACACTTAGAGAATAATTACAACAATGACATGCATTAGAAATTACAACTCGATAACTAATACATACAGACATTACAATACAAAGACAAAACATACAAGACAAGTACAATAAACTAAGACACTATCCAGAGTGTTTGTCACACAAAAGTGCTTCAACAAACTCCCCCTTGACCACAGCTCTAGATTGTCTTCGGTCTTCACTGCTCCCCAGCTTTAGCTTCCATCTTCTTCTTGTAGTCAAGGCAGAACTTGATCACCTTGTCATATTTAGAAGCAAGGAAATTTGTCGAGTCGTCCGTGTACATGCAGTACTTGTCAGCTAGTGCCTCCAGATCTTTCACAGAGAAGTTTATGAAGCAGACTTCATCAAACTTTCTGATCAGTTCCCTTGGCACTAAGCTTCCACTATCGGGCCACACCTTTCCAATCACTACCGCCTCGCCCGTTTTAGGATCTACGTACCAGTACCATATGTTACCAAGGATATCCTGAGATAACTTGCTCAGGGGAATCTTGGTTTCACATAGCATTGGCTTGTATACCAGTTTCTTTACGATTTTCTTAGTCACAGGATGTCTAGCGTTCTTGTCCTTGACTCGCTTGGGCACTTGAGGCTTAAACGTTTCGAATTTCCTAGATCTTACCTCGCGCTATAGAACCTGCCACAAAACCATCGCTACTGCGTTAGTTGAGTGACACAGCAGCTCTCGGTTTACTAGGTTCACGAGGTCGTATCTTGGTAAGGAGTTGAAAGCTTCGCTGGTTGGTTTCAAGTATTGAACCCCCTAGCTCGCTTGATTGCAAACAACTTCTTATCCTCATCTAACCTCACAGCTAAGATCATCCCCGTCGCTCCATGTTTGTCTATGATTGAAGTGTTTTGCCATACCTGAGCCGGATCCTTTGATGAACATTCAGGCATATGTTTGTCTTTCTTTACATCTGGATTCACAGGGGAGGCTTCAGTCGACGCCTCAACAGTACTAGCAGGCTCGACTGAACTTTTGTCAAGATAAGCTTCAAAGGATGGAACTTCGAAGATCTCTCCATCTTCAAGCTCATACTCTCCTTCCCCGTCGCCCTTGGGAACTTCTATCACCACATCATCATCTTCCTCATCCCAATCGTCACCAGAGTCGATCTCTCCTTCTTCAAGATTGAAGAGAGCCTCGATCTGTGCTTCTTTGGAATAGTCTGGCTCTAAGAATAAGATCGCATTATTCGACACGTCGTCAGATAGATCTTTCAAAACGTCAGCTACAAACTTTCCTTTATTTCCACCTGAAGCATCACCACCTTCCTAGTGAGTCGATTCCCCCTCGGTCATTGGAACAGCAGAAATGGGCACTATCGCCAAAGCATGTTTCTCACTTCCACTAGGACCAACTTCAGGATCCTTGTCTTTGTCATCATCCTATGTTAAATCAACTGGATGATAAGCCTCATCACCGGTAGATTTTGATGTCTTCTCCTTCTCTTTTTCTTTTTTCCTTCTCCCCCTGAGCAGCAAGCTTCTTGGTCAGTTCAGCTACTAACTTGACCATCATTTCATGTTCTTTCCGTCGCATGTCAAAACGTACCTCTAAGGACGTTCTGTGTCCCAGAATCATATTATTAGTTTTGATCAACAGTTCATTCCGGGCCATCACATTTGCAAGTCTTTCTTCAGTCCCAGTCCGCTGGCTTCTTAGAATAGTAACTTTGTCCACCAACGAATTTATCTGATCCTGTTGAGCCTCAGATTCTTACCTTAATTTCTGAACTGTTTCAAGTAAACCACCGACTTGTGTTTCCAAAGTTTCAATCCTGGCATCATTTGGATTAGGATTCATGGACGTAGAGGCTTCAGCATTGTGGAGGGGAGATGAGAAGATTGTATCAAAGTCAAAACCCTAGGAAAAGTCCCCAAAGTTGTAGGGTTGACTGATAGGTTCAAAGGTGGTCGTGGGGATTGATGATGGGATGGTGGTTGTAGGAGTGGTGGAAGGAGTGATGGTGACTGACTCGGTAAGAATCGCAGCAGTCATCGCCACTTGGACAGATGTTACAGGGAGGGACACTATCACAGGAACCTCCTCTGTGATAGCAGTGACAGCCACATCAGGTGTAACCTGTGGCCTCCTCCGCTGTCGCCGGTACATCTGTTGTGAAGGTGGGGTAGAAGCGGAATTAGTACTCGCAGCCGATACATTTACTTGCGTCTGATCACTGACCTCTACCTAACGAAGGATAGCTTGTTGTGGCCTATCCCCCCGTTGCTTATTGATACTTTCTCTCCTATGACTTTTTATAGCAGTGTCTGAATCAGAATCAGGTTCATATTCACTGCTAGTTGATTGTCGCTTTCTATTAGAAGATGACTCGGGAAGGGTCACCTTCGTCAGTCTTCTCGGGTGTGCCTGTGATGGTGCATCATCAGAATTAGATGAATCAAAATCTGTATCTTCAGAGTCAGATTCTTCAGCACCATCATTACCCGCTTCGTCGTCTCCTCCTTCAGATAATTCATCCTCACTCTCAACTTCCTCTTCTTCTTGTTGTTCATCACTGTGCTGACTGAGTTCTGGCTCAGACTCGGCACTATACCATCTTAAGTCAGCAGGGGCCACATATGCTTTATTGATCAGGTGGCCAAAGACAGGAGTGTGCATAGGGGTGGTTCTACACTGACAGGCTTTAGAAATTGTGCAAACACTCTCTTGTCCACCCGTTTGACTTGTAGTCTCTCTCCAATCGCTGGTAGATTCGGTACAGCATCATTAATCAAGAGTTGCACGAACCTAGGGTATAATAGAAATCTAAACCTATCAGCAGCATTGATCTGATCGGTGATAGACTTGTAGATATACTTCGAGAAGTTATAACCCTTGTTGAGAGAGAGGGCAACCATTACAGCCGCCAAGTCATGCCCCATGGCATCTTTTCCAGCCTTTCTGGCAGATAGGCACATGATCATGACGTGTGCGAAGTAACGCCACTGATTAAGTACCCACATCTTCTTGTATGAGGAATAGTCCATGGTACCGACATACCCCATCCTTTGTCTCCAGCATCCATCACCGAAGTAGTCAGGGTAACTCACCGGATAAGTGGATAAGTCCCTAAACTGTAGCACGCGTCTGATGGTATCTTCCGAAATAGCAATGTCATGTCCTGCTATAGTAGCCCTAATGATGTTTGGGGTTACTATACAATCATGATCAGCATATTCCCAAAATTGCTCAAGATACGGTCTTGAGACAACAGGATCAACAGATATGGCATAGTTGAGCTTTGATCGGTTCAGGAAGTCGATTATCTCCTTATACTGAAGTGCAGCACCCTTCCACTCGGGCTGTGTTAAAGCCAGCAGATTTAATTCGCTGGTGAATGCACGAGCCATCACTGCAAGAACAAACAATAAGCACAATAAGAACAAGAAGCATAATTGGAATGGATCAGACATGACAAGATATAACAGCTACACAATGAACTGAATTTCAGACTTAGAAATTTTTCACAAGTGTTCTTCCTGCGTAATTAGCAAGTACGCAGAGATTAGTTCTTGCGTACTTAGCAAGTACGCATGAATTACTTATTGCGTACTAGTTAAGTGCGTAAGAACTTGCACTTAGCCAAATTTCAAAAAATCCAACATTCATCAGAGGAGAAGCATTGCGGTGGATTATGGTCACCACAAGGTCGAAATCCAAGATGATGACCTATGAAACCACTATCCACATCAGTGAGCTGCTAAACTTAGTCATATTTGACCTAGCCTTTGCCCGATGGTAGTCTACGGCCAAACAAGGGATCAAAGTCAAAATCAAGAGGTGTTATGGACGATTAAGTAATGATTAGGCTTCGAAAGTTGTTTCTAAACAAGTTTTGATCATAATGTGTTATAACAACAACCAAAAAATGTCTAAAATCAAGATTCAAAAACCTAGATATTCAAAATCTCAAATCGGTCCGAAATCAAGAGATTTAACGGATGAATTTCCTTAAGATTCTCACCAAAGACGAAAAATCGATTAGGAACACACTAAATTTTGATGAAAAATGGGCAGAGATATTCAACATACGTTTGAATGAGAAAGTTATGAAAAAAATTCTAACCCCTGTTTAAATACCCCAACACAGTCCGAAATCAAGATTTAACGGATGAATTTCCTTAAGATTCTCACCAAAGACGAAAAATCGATTAGGAACACACTAAATTTTGATGAAAAATGGGCAGAGATATTCAACATACGTTTGAATGAGAAAGTTATGAAAAAAATTCTAACACCTGTTTAAATACCCCAACACATTAGGTCTTGTGTACTTGTTAAGTTCGCAAGACTTAATTCCTGCGTACTTACCAAGTACACATGACTTAAGTCTTGCGTACTTGTTAAGTACGCAGGGTTTACGTCATGCACGCTTAATAAGTACGCAGAGACCCTTGTGTGCTCAAACTTTCAACTCAAATTATGAAGATTTTAAGTCAAATAACGAACAAGATAAACACATTCAATCTAGAGGATTCAAAGTCAATTCAAGAAGGTTAAACACAAATATTTTTGGTTTTTCTTATTAAAATGAATTGTACACAAACTTAGAATCTTTTTGATCTTTTCTAGATAGAAATAAACAAGTATATACACACACACTATTTTTGTTCAAAGACACGAGCAGAGGATCATATCAGGCTAAACTTTAGAAAAAACGATACAAGATAAACGTCAAAGAATATGGGATCATGTCATGAATTACAATTTATTTATACATAATAACCACATAAACAAGTAATTCAAGTTGGCAATATTATAAGATTTGAAACTATAAGCATCTTTGTAGCACGTTCTTGTGTGTTAAGGTATTAATTTTAGGATATACAACGTGTACCCCACTGACATGCTACAGAAATGTAACTTGCACTATCTCAAGGCATCTATGATTTTTGCAAAGATTTTCAAATCTCCAGAATGAAGTTACATCAGCACAGAAAAAATAAAGCAGAATCCATACGGATTATCAAGAATCATAAGATTCAGAATTGAGTGATTCAGATGTCTTGGTTTGATTGGATTTTCTTCTATAAATATCATATGATGATTCAGGTTAATAGATATGCAGTCGGAGGATTTAGGTAAGGTGATCCAACTTGTATCTGGATTTGATTTCAATGAATCAGGTATGATTCAAGGGTGAATACATGCTCAACGGTTGATGTAAAGACATGTCTTGATTCAATCTCTCATTACATACTGGTGAGTATGGTCAGTGAGATGAACTGCAGTAATTGTGCTAAAGACATAACCCGAAACTGGTCTCTTAAGAAAATATTTGCTAAAATCTTACATCCTCTATCTGATAATGATTTTTTTTGTATTCTTTTACACACGCACACATGCATACATGGGTTCAAATCACAGTTGTAGTCTAGATTTAGTGTCCACACTACTAGTGATTCAAAGACGCCTACAGCCTATTGACAATTCAAATTACTTGTAAATAAGCAGATTACAAACATAACAATTTAAACAATCAAGTAAGCATGATGCAATCATTTCCCATATGAGAAGTCTATGGTGTTTAGATCATTTCTGATGTACTATCATTTCCTCTTTTCTCAAGATTACATTGAAATTTTCTCCATTTTCTATTTTCCATGAATTTTTGTAAAATATTTGAAAATTAAAAGAACTATACAGAAGTCATAAAATAAATAAAATTTAACTTTCATGAATTGAATTGATTTAATAAAAACAAGTTTTTCACTCTGGATTGAACATTCCTATCAAGTTGATAAGATGCTCAAAACGGGATCGATCAAATGCCTTAGTGAAAAGGTCAGCAAAGTTGTCATCCGTGTGAACCTTTACAAGTTCAATGAGATGCTTTTCAGCACAATCACGGATGAAATGATGGTGAATTTCAATATGTTTAGTTTTGGAATGTTTCACCGGGTTGTTTGTGATGGACATGGTGGCATTGTTGTCAATGAACAGAGGAGTTCCAGTGAAGTTCAAGCCGTAGTCTCTCAATTGCTACTGAATCCATAATATATGAGAACAACCGCTAGCTGCAGCAATGTATTCTGCTTCACATGTTGAGACAGAAACCGTTGACTGCTTCTTACACTGCAAGGAAACCAGTCTGTCTCCCAAGAATTGACATCCACCAGAAGTTGACTTTCTATCAAGGTTACAACCGCCATAGTCTGAATCAGTGTAGGCTTTGAAGTCAAATGACTGCTGCTTAGAGTACCAAAGACCCAATCGTGGTTTCCCTTTCAAGTATCTGAAAATCCTCTTTACAGCTATCATATGAGACTCCTTCAGTTGTGACTGAAACCTTGAGCACAAGCATACAGCAAACATTATGTCGGGCCTTGAAGCTGTGAGATACATAAGAGATCCGATCATCCCACGATACAATTTGCAATCCACATCCTTTCCATCTTTGTCAGGATGCAGACCATGATTGACGGGGATAGGTGTGCCATAAGTACTGCTATCATTCATCTTGTATTTTGACAAGATGTCCTGCACATACTTAGTTTGATGCAGATAAATGCCATCCTCTCTTTGACTGACTTGCAGACCCCGGAAGAACGACAATACACCCATGTTACTCATCTCAAACTTGGACTTCATCACCTGTTCGAATTCCCTACACATCTCTTCATTTGTAGACCCAAAGATAATGTCATCGACATACACTTGTACAAGAAGAATATCACCTCCTGCTTTCCGTATGAAGAGGGTCGAGTCAATCTGTCCATGGTCAAACCATTAGATAGTAGATGTTTAGATAATGTCCCATACCATGCCCGAGGTGCTTGATGAAGACCATAAAGTGCTTTGTCGAGCTTATACACTTTATTGATATTATGCGGATCTTCAAAGCCGGGAGGTTGAGTGACATAGACCTCTTCATGAACTTTTCCATACAGGAAAGCACTCTTCACATCAAGTTGATAGACCTTGAAGCCAACATATGAGGCATAAGCTAGAAACAGTCGAATGGCTTCAAGTCTAGCAACTGGGGCATATACTTATGTGTAATCCAAGCCCTCTTATTGATAAAAACCCTGAACAACCAACCTTGCTTTGTTCTTCACCACAACATGACGATCACCCGTCTTACATTTGAACACCCATCTGGCAAGTCAACCAAATCCCACACATGTAACTTTTGGAATTGAGACAGTTCTTCTTGCATTGCCTCAATCCAGCAGTTGTCAGCGAGAGCCTCTTTCACATTCTTCGGGTTTAACTGGGACACGAATGCAGCATGCAGACATGTTTCCATGACACCAGTGTCAAGTATCTCAGAGTATAGACTAGTGTTCTCAGCAATGGTTCGATGACGAGTTTGAACACCCGCATAAGGATCACCAATAATGTTATCAATTGGATGATTCTTATGCACTCTCATCTCTGGTACATTCGGTTCCTGAATTTTTGAATCGAGGTTCCATCGTAACTCCCCCATATCCTGTGTTCCAGAAGAAGAAGATTCAATGTTGATTGGATCAGCTGGAGCTTCATTTCCTACGCGAGTGTTAGGATTAGCTTGAGCGTCATTTCCGTCAACATGAACATCTTCACTGTTATCACCATTATAAGTTCCAGATGCAGATGCAACGTAGGAGTCTAGAGTTATAATTGGTACAGTAGCACGTGTTGAGAAACTGGAGTCATCACCACCACCAAATAATTCATATACATTTGCGGCATCATTTGCAGACAAATCAGGAAGATTGAAAGATTTGAGTAGCTCATCATAATCAAAACCCCAAGCTGGACCAGTTGGTTCTGGTGGAATGCTGTGTTTACTACAATCCACTTCAAACCACTCCTCGACAGTACGAGTTCCTATATTGTACACTCTCTTGCAAGGCGAGTTGGCAACATATCCTAAGAAGATGCCTTCCACCGCTTTTGCATGAAACTTAGACTTTCGGTCTTTGTATTGTAGCAATAAGGAACAGGGACTAACAAAAGGAACTAGATAGTCAAGATTGGGAGGTCGATTGTTGATCAACTCATAACAAGTCTTGTTGTGCCTCTTCAAAACCAGAACTCTGTTCAAGACGTGACAAGCTGTATTAACTGCTTCTACCCAGAAAGTGACAGGAATTTTTGCATCTGACAGGAATTTTTGCATCTGACAGCATTGTCCTTGAAGTCTCAATCAAGGTTCTGTTCTTCCGTTCTGCGACTCCATTCTGTTGAGGTGTGTACGGGGCACTAAATTCGTGACGGATCCCCTTCTTGAGACAGAAAAGTTCAATCAAATTATTCTTAAATTCAGTTCCGTTGTCACTCCTTATTCTTCTAACCTTCAACTTGAAAAGAGATTCCAAGCTCAGGATCATGTATTGAAGAATGTCAGCAGTTTCTTCCTTCGTACCTAAAAATGCACCCAAGAAAAACGTGAGAAATCATCAGTTACAACCAGACAGAATGACTTACCTCCAATATTCCTGATACTTTTGGGGCCAAACAGATCCATACGTAATAGCTCCAAAGGGGTATCGATGGAGTTTTGGAGCTTGGGCTTGTGAGACTTCCGTTGGTGTTTGCCCTTTTTACAATGCATACAGTCATCTGCAACAGTAAATTTCAGCTTAGGAACACCGGTTACCAAACCATTTCGGACAAGATAATTCATTTTTCTATAAGAAATGTGTCCAAGTTTCCTATGCCACAAGATAGAGTCAAGCTTTGTCCCTTTGGTAAACAAACAAGTAGCAACTGATGAGGTGGTTGTTGCCACGCTCATATCAATCTGATAGGTGTCGTTTGTCCTTGGCGCTCTCATCAGAATCCATTCTTCGGGAACCTCAAAACCAGGTTTGAGTATCAAGCATTCAGTCTTGTCAAACATCCCGAGTACTCCTTGTCGCACATGTGGGAGACACTCAACAAGTTATGCTTCAACTGCTCGTAGTAGTTGACATTGTCAAAGCTGACACAACCATTTGAGACCACGCCTTGACACGTGATACTACCGCCTTTCTTTCCAGCAAAGGCCACATAGCCGCCTCTGAATGGTTTCACATCTTGAAGCAAGGCCATGTTACCTGTCATGTGCTGGGAGCATCCACTATCTACATACCAATGATTAGAGATAGTACCCTTCAGATGTCCCTGCACGAGTCACAAAAAGAATTAATTAGATTTGGAGACCCAAGCCATAGTGGTCTTGGGTCGTCCGTCTTTCTCAAAATAAACAACCTCAATTAACTCACAGTCGTGACTGTCAAAAATGGATGAAACTTTAGAAAATGTAGGATCAGGAGATTGAGAACATTTGGATTTGTTATTCCAGGACCTCTTCTTTTTTTTAACTGGAACAGTAGACTTAGATTCAACAACAGCAAGTGAACTAGTGGAAGCTTCACCTGATTGAATTTCAGCCAACCGTTCTAGCTTTCTCAATCTCTTGTTCCTTCTTCTCCTCTGTGGCTTAGAGAGTTTCACCACAGGTTTCACACCAGTTTTTGCACTACCAGAGGTAGACACACTAGGTTTAGCAAGTAGCTTTCCCCTCTTTGAAACAAATGGTTTATCCTTGGAAGTGATCTTTGGCTTTACCATAGGTTTTACTGATGGTTTCACCACATTTGCTTTCAGACTTTTGGAATGCTTCACTAGTGGTGACTTAGGGATAACAGCCGGTTGTGAAACAATTGGTCGTTTCCCTTGGTTTTTAGCAGGACAGTTCACAAGAATGTGACCAACCATACCACAATGAAAGAAGTTGTTTGGTGAACAATAGTTTGACCCGATGATGATTGGCTTTTGGGAGTATAAAATTTTTGCAAATTTTCTAGGTAACCAAGCCCAAAATGAGCTGAAAAAGCTTCTTTCTTAACTTGATTAATGTTTTTATATCCTCCATAAAGCATCACTTTCAATTTCTCATTAGATTCAATGATATCGGGTTCAGTCAAAATACAATTATCACTATCAGTGATAATGTTTTTCTTCACTTTTTGTTCACCTAGCAACTCCTCAGAGACTCCTTCAGGGCAGGTGTTCTCAGACCCATCATCAGAAGCAGTAAAGAACTCTTCATTAGATGCAGAGTCAGCCTTACTTGAGGAATCATCCTTGTTAGAGGAATCATCCTGACTTGAGGACTCATCAAGGCAAGACAAATCAATGTCAATTAAGCTGTTGACAAATTTCTCGCTAACTGGTGGAGGAATGGCATTAGTACCCAGCCCTAAGCCATTCACTTGCCTCAATACAGACTCGTAGTGTTCCACCACAAAACGATAATTTTTTAACTTCTCAATATTGCCTTTCAACTGCAAGATCTCATTTTGCAGCTTGTTGATCTCATTGTTCCTTTTCTCCAACCCCTTGTACGCAACATCCAAATCAAACTGTTGATCGCTGATTTTAAGTGAATAATCACGTTTTTCTTTCTTCAACGTTTCAATTGAATCTTTGTAACATTTTTCGTTTTCCTTGTAACTTAACGCTGCAATACGAAGGGGTTCGACTTTTTCTTGAAGCTTAGAGTTTTCAACCTTAAAGCTTAGACATTTGGAACAAGAAATGACAGCAAAAGGATTAGAATCTACCTCATTTGATGAACATGATGCCTCTCCAATAGCCATGAGGGCAACTGCAGTTGTAGACTCTTCTTGATCAGCCACAGAAGCTTCCCTTTCCTCAGCTTCCATCATTTCCATAATCTCAGCCATGAGACCAACCTCTGTTTGTGCAATAAGGGCATCCTCCAAATGAACACCCCAATCAAAGCTATCGTCCTGTTGAGCCACCAATGCATTGGATGTACCACTTTGACTTTGATTGCGGTTGTTAGAGTTGTACCCTTGGTTGTTTCCCTGGTTGCTTCCCTGGCTTGGTCTTGTGAATCCAGAGGCAGGTGCTTTGTCCTTCTGACATTCACGAGCAAAGTGTCCAAAGTTCAGACACTTGTAGCAGTTGGCCTTGGATTTGTCAAAACCAACCTTGGCATTAGAATGACCACCAATGAACTTTCGGCTAGTTCTGTTAAGGAAACGCTTCACCCTCCTCAAGATATTGGCCATATTCCATTGAATATCCATATCCTCCATATCATCCGGATTCACCTAATTAAAGTCTTCTTCGATGGTTTCAGGATCCGTTAGCTTACCGCCAATGAATTTCTCATAGGCAAGCATGCATGATGAGAATAAAGCCACATGATCTTCAGCTATCTTGGCTATTGCTGATTGGTTAGCTGAAGATGTGGGAAAAGGATTTCTTGAGGAGTTTTGGTGATGAGATCTAGAACTAGATCCAGATGCTGCATAGCATGCATGAGTACCACAAGCATTTACAGTTTCTTCCTCATGAGAGTTTCCTGAGAAAAGGGCAATTCCAGAGCCCGATGACTTGGTAGTAGAAACGTCCCATAATACATAGAAGGGTCTTGTATTTGAGGTCTTCCTAAACTCTCCTTTCTTTTTAGGTTCATGTCATGTGCTTGAACCTTTCCAATTGCCTCATCAATTGTCATCTTATAAAACATAGAATTTTCTCTCATCAGGGTAGTATACATCTCAAATTTGGGTGGCAAAGCATCCAGAAAATTTTCAACTAATTCCTCATTTTGATAGACATGGTCAAAAGCTTTAAACTCAATCTGCAGATGATAGAATCTAGAGATGAGCTCATCTATGGATTCGTTCTCCAGATATCTCTCATACTGCTTCCTGAGAAGATCCCTTTTACTCTTCTTGATGTCACTGTTACCCTCGAATCTCTTCTGTAACGCCTTCCAGAGATCCTTGGAGTTATCGTATCCTCTGAAGTTGTGGAATAACTCCCTAGTCAAGGCCATAGTGATAGATCTGTGTGCCTTCTTCTCTCTATCGTAAACTTTCTTTTCTTCATCATCAAGTTTAGAGATAGGCTTGGGAACTTCCTCATCAAGGTAAGTGTATGTGGGATGCTTATAGCCCTCTAGAATGGGTATCCACAATGAAGAATCGGTATAAGAAATATAATGTTCAAAGCTTGCTTTCCAGTTTGAATAATCATTTACATTAAGCAGCTTTGGGGGTTTCTGTGGGGTTCCGATCTCGTTGTCATAGTTCAGAAGGTTACCGAGGTTCTGAAGATTTGACATGGTGAACACTTAGTCAAATTTCAGAAAAGTCAAAGAAACTTGCGCACTTAACAAACCTAGTCTTGCGTATTTAGGATTTGCTCTTACGTACTTGATAAGTACGCAGGAGTAAATGATAAGTACACAGGAGATTAAGTAAGTACGCAACAAGTATGGTCTTGCGTACTTGGTAAGTATGCAGCAAGACTGTACTTGTTGCCAAATAAGTTAAGTACGCATGTCACTTTTTCACCAACTCTCACCAACCTTTTTCGGTCGCTGGAAACTCACCGGAGATGGCAGAAATTGAAAATGTGACCAAATAAAATGAGCCAAAGGGTCCGAAACTCGTTTCTAACCAACCTTTGATGCTCAAATCACTCAAAAAACACTCAAATACACAACAAAAGTCGGTTTTTGAGTGATTTTTGCTTCTAAAATAGTGCTCAAGAGCTACCCCTATTTTATCACAAAAATCAACAAAACACCCAATTTTTCTTGCAAAAACTATGTAGGATGTGTAGAAGATACTCCTAACACACTCACAACACTCGAAATCAAGAGTTAAGCTCTGATACCACTTGTTGGTCCCCGGGTGTCTCGGATCGTTACGTGTGGGTGTGTGACTAGTCGGACAGGGTGAGGAATACCCGTGACTAGGTGGAGAATCAAACAACACAAAGTAAACCTACAAAGAAATCACTTTAAAGTTCCTTCTATTATAAACTCGAACGGTTACGGAGAGAAAATACTGAGTGCAAATGTCTGCGTACTTATCTTCTGTCAACCTATTATATTTATACAACACCTGATCTCTGTGCACTTAGCAAGTGCGTAGGCAAAATGTTCATGCTTACTTAGCAAGTACGCAGAGTATTCTTGTGTACTTGCTAAGTACGCAGGAACTAATTCCTGCGCACATACTAAGTGCGCAAAACACTTAGAAAATAATTACAACAATGACATGCATTAGAAATTACAACTCGATAACTAATACATACAGACATTACAATACAAAGACAAAACATACAAGGCAAGTACAATAAACTAAGACACTATCCAGAGTGTTTGTCACACAAAAGTGCTTAAACACTCTCCTTCTTCTTCCAGAGTTGGCAAATTCACCAACTCATCTCCAAATTCATCCTCCCAAGATGGGATCTGCTCATCTTCTCTTTCAAGATCCGGCATCACATTATTCTTAAAGAACAAGCGTAAAACATCAAGTGCATTCGAAGACTCGAGCTCTTCACCCGAAAAAATAAATGATTCAGGAATATCACAATTATACTCAATTGAACTAGAGTCCAAACACTTACCTGCTTCCTAGTTGTTTAATTGCTCCTCTTCGTCATCTTCCATCGACTCATCTCCTTCACTATCAACCGCAGTATCACCCGGGTACTCTTCTACCTCAGTCTCATCATCACTAAAGAAGTCATCCTCGATGGGTTCTAGTCCGCAACTCTGTGGTGTGGAATACTCATAGGGCAGCTCATCAAACGCAATATCCTTAGGAACCGAAGGTGGGTCTTGTGCGGAACTTTGTAGACTTGTGATTTGCACCTTTTTCGTCAAGGTCTCCGGTTCTTGGCCGACTTTATCTTTTGCTATTCTTGAACTTGTTATTTCATCTGTAAGTCTCCCATATTAATCCAGGTAGAGAAGTTGCTCGGCCTTACTTAAAAGATGCCACCAAGTACTCATGATCTCCTGCACTTTCAGTTGTTCCTCCTTGATTGCTTCTTTGAATTGTAATTCCTGCAATGAATCACTCTCACAAGACAAGTGTAAAGAATCATATGGAACTGCGTGATCTTGCATGGAATCTGTATAAAATCATCACTATTGAAATCAAGGTTAGAATACTTACCTGGAGGTAGGACTTGTGCTGCATTTTCTGGCACTGTTTCATGCACTTTGTCTATTATCATCTCCAGTTCCGGGGTTTCCAAGATCACTTCACCTGGTGCAGTTTCCTTTCCAATTATATTCCCTTCAGAATTGTAAACCACACTCTTCTGATTCTTCGGACGATATGATTCTTCAGACGATATGATTCTATGCGAGCGAGTATTTCCTGGATATGCTTCTCATATTGCATAGCATCAACCTGTATTATGTGACACTCATGCGCCCAATGGGCTCCCCAACATAGTGTATAGTAAGGATTAACCTGTTGCTAATACATTTTCTCAAAGCAAGGGGGGGAGATAATTGACTCAACAAAAAGACTCAAATCCTAAAACACGACTTAGACTCACAAATAAACACACGAAAAAAAAAACAAACAAAAGACACGGACACTAGACACTGTACGAATCAAAACACAAATAAGACTAATTAATCAGTTAAGTTTAATCAAAGCTAGATACACAAATAAGACCAAAACTTGATGTCGTCCAGATGGTCTATGAAAATTAAACGAAAACCTAACCTAGACACTCTAGTAATACTCTGGAAATCCTCTAAACTAGACTACAATGACAGGCAAGTGTACCTATCAATTGCAATACAGCTCAATGGAAGTCCGGATATCGAACCCACGAGACACAGACACTAACTAAAACTAGACTCTTACTTGAACTGAATTATTTGATTTGGGGGGTATTTTATGACTAAGATTAACTAACTTAAACTCAAGAATACTAAGACCTCACTAACGGTAAC
This sequence comes from Smallanthus sonchifolius, assembly GCA_023525975.1. NCBI lineage: Eukaryota > Viridiplantae > Streptophyta > Magnoliopsida > Asterales > Asteraceae > Smallanthus > Smallanthus sonchifolius. Next base: position 22,822,624 of record CM042033.1, read on the forward strand.
TAACTATCAGGCATACGAATAGGATGAAATCAAGAATGGAGAAAGCACTACCTAGGTAAGAATCCTGTTTACTAAACTTGGATTTCTCTCGGCTATGGAAACTATGATGGCACCGGGATCTTTGAATACGAAACCCTAAGACAACCTAAGGATCCCAGATCATTCTCCGGGTGTGACCTAATAGGGAACCCTAAGGGACGTGTGAACTCACCGGTTGGTCGGATCACCTTTAAGTTATTTCTGATAATGCTAAAGTACCCTAAAGATGTAATACCTCTCAGTCTCAATATCTCAATACGCCCTAGGACATACGGGGTAACCTGAAGACGCTCGGTATGACACGGTATATAGTTCTAGGAAATCCTAGGGAAACCTCCTTTCAGAGTAATTGACCTAAAACCTTAACACCAAGGAATACCCGACTATCTCTCACCTCTCAGCTATTGAGATAGGAAGAATACCTAAGATACTCTCAATCTGCGTTTCTATGGAAGATGATATCAATAATCCATAAACTAGTTACAAACACACAGTAAGCAACCTAACATGTATCTATAACTGAAAGACATTCAACACAATGCATGTGAAACACAAACCAACTGTAAATCAATGCTAAATATGCATATACATCATAACAATTGTAATCAAGTTCCTTACTTTATCATGAATCCATCAACAGTAAACATAAACCGAAAGAAATCCAATATTCAATTCAAACATTCATCAAAAACCTACATAGATACTATGGTCTAGCCAACAATCATGATCAAAACCAGAAAACAAGTCATAAAAGTCATGAACATCATGTCAATTAAACCAATTTGAAACAAGAGATTGAAAACCATAAACCGAACAAGTACGATATAACCAAATAGCTTCTTGTACTCTCAAAATTGCCTCTTTTTACAGCTTCAATGGCTGGAAATCGTTCTTTTCCCAAATAATGCTAATCAAAATCTTTTAATATTCGAAATTAGGGTTTTTACGAATTTTTAGACTTTTCGCGTACCGCGAAACAATATCCTGGCTTCTTCGCGTGCCGCGAAGAACAAAACAGTCGGTGCCCTTTTCCATGGTCTTCGCGTGCCACGAAGACTTGCCTCCACCTCTTCGCGTGTCGCGAAGAGCTACTTTTCCAACATTTTTTTGCTTTTTTTTTTCTCCTTCTCTCCCCTTATGCAAAATTTCTCTAGGTTATAACACTTAAATTATGCTATTTTAGCACACGATCACCTGCAATAACACCCCGAACTCAGAATGAACTAAAAACATATAAAAACAAATCCAAAACTAATGAAAATGCACTAAAACAATAGGATAAAAGACATGTGTTTTGCAACACATCAAACATCCCCACTTTTTTCTTCCTCGAAAAAGAATCTGCAATGGAATCATAACTGGAGAACACATCAAACATCCCTACATCAAACATCTCCACACTTAACCTTTTTTCTCCCCCTAAATTTGTGCATGGGAAGAAACATTTAATTAAAAACAAAAGTACAAATTCAAAAATAAAGAGAAATCTTTTTGTGACCCTGTAACATCCCGAAAATAACATAGAAAGAATGAAGCGAAAGACGATGGCTCTCGAGAGTGACACGTAAAATAGAAGAAATGATAAAATAGAATCAACGGGCTCGTGGGCTTGGGCCTCGGGCCGGGCTGGAGAGGTGCAAGTACTGGCTTGATAAGCCCTTACCTCCCTCCCTTGTCTCATTTCATCATCTTCATCACCAAACTCTAAAGAGAGAGATCTAGAGAGAGAAAGAGCAAGAAAGTCCATCTTCTACCTTCATCTTGTACCAAGATTGGTTGTTGTACGTTCCTGGATGTTGGAGAAGAAGTAAACGAGCGTCCACAGGTCACGAATCCGCCAAGATCTGAGTTTTTGTGATCAAAAATGGGTTTTAGGGTTTATGGGGTTTTTAACATAAAGGTTGAATTTTTACGCATGAAAAGTGATTTAAAGCTGTAAGGCCCCAAACCAGGCACCCTACAGTTGGTTCTCATCACTGGGTATTCTTTTTAAAATACTCGTTTTATTAATCAAAACTACAGTGGAAGTCTTTCTAAAAATAAGTATCACTTTTGTTACACATTATCATTAATAACTTTACCTCATGATTGCCTACACACCAATCCGAGTAGCACCGCGCCCTAGCCAAGATACGTCGACCACAAAGCTCACATGAAAACAATATAACGTACACACAAAATCAGCTACACTAAGTGAGTTCTAATAGTTTAAGGTAAATAAAAACCATCTCACAGTATTATTTAGTTATTTCCTCATAGGACACCTCAGTCCTTAGCAAAATCGTTTTGTCATTTATTGACACATAGATAACCCCTGTTATCTTACGATATCCCATCATAGTTCACCACCTAAGACTCTTCCCATTATTTATAACCCAGTAAGTCTCACCGATAGGGATCGAACTTACCACTCTAATAACTCGTAATCTATAACACATATTAACTCAAAACCGGGTTAACACAACTAATACTTAGACATCGACTTAACCAGCCTTAACCAAGACTCTCACAAGTCAACTGACCCAACAGTTGTAAACACCACATCATCATTCCGACACAACGGTCAATCTAACTCTACACACCACATTAATATCATCTACACACCTCATCAATATCATCTCATGCATAATAAATATAACTCAACACTTGCATGCAATTTAAACACGTATGTATGCACACAAACAAATACCTCGTCAAGGTTACCCTCATCGGGACGTTCGACACTGTCACACCCCAACCGACGGCGGAATCATCGGGGCGGGACATGTAGACTGTTCATGAGCACAAGGTTGACTAAATTGAAATATATTAATCATTCAAATTCATTTCAGGTATTCAAGATAAAACTAAATCAAACCAAGTATATAAAATAAAATACATAATCCTTTATTTAAAATTATCTAGGTCCAAAACTTAGGTGTAGCAAGTCTTGATCAAATCAGACATTAGTACCTGAAACATGAATAAAAAAAGGTCAACTAAAAAGTTGGTGAGCATACACAGGTTTTTATATAGATAGCATAGAGATTATGAATAAAAAAATCCTTACATAGCATGATAAAATAAGGCATTTATGGAGAGCAGTTATTGTGTAACCAAAGTACAATCAAACCTTTGTAACTAGCATGCAAAATTATGTTGTCGGTAACAATCACCCCAATCTGGGTGGGTTTGTCAGACTCAATAGATCTATCATTGTTTACCGTCGGCTTGAATAGTTAATGATTGCACATAAATTGCACACAAAAGTTAGCACAGCTAGCACTCAAGCATAAAGCTCAAATTGCACACATGAATGTAAAGAGGATTTGTACTTGTATAGTTTGTGTAAATGTAAGCAATAGTATTGTATAGTGTTCATGTTCCACCCCAAAAATGTAAAAGAGTAAAAGGGGCTATGTAATACTCACTTGATTTGAAGACGTAGCTAACACGAGATACTAGATAGTAATATGATCCTTGTAATGCACAACGTTAACCTAGGGTGGAATATATAATGTATTAATAGTGTGCACAATAGTCTACGTCTAAGTCTAGGGTTAGATTGGATGTGTGTATAAAGTTAGTGGTTTGTACTTTGAAAAGTATTGTATAAAATGGAGGATTTGAAATGGATAATTTTAGAACAGATTGGTTAAGGTTTGAGTTTGAATAACTAAATAAGTAAGTTATATAATTATTGTTTATTTAGTTAAGAAAATAATGTAGATGTTAGATGTAATTAAGTATAAATTAAATAAATATTTTTATCAAATATAAATTAAATAAATAATCAATACCTTATTTATTTATTTATAAAATATGTAACTTAGTCATTAAAAATACTATTTAAGTGTAGGGTTTAACAATAAGTATAAATTTTATTTTGTAAATAATTTCTATTTATTTTAAGATTAAGTAATTGATCTTTTTAAATAAAGTTAATACAAATCTTTATAAAATCAACTATTTTTATTTGAAAATTAATCTGAAATACTTATTGTTTTTAAAATAGAAAAATTAATTATTCTGTCAAGATTTTCTCTCACACGACCGTGCCTGGGAAAAGGCACGATCATGCTAGAACCACGGGCGCGACCGTGCTAGTCAGGGACGCGACCGTGTTGACCAAACTGAAGGCATAACTAGGCTGTTTACTACGCACGCCGTGTCTGGGCCAGGCAAGTCCGTGTCTATTGTCCTGGGGCACGACCAAGTCTAGCCCAAAAGAGCATGACTGGATCTGAGTGTGAGACACAGCCGTGTCTCACGAGGCACGACCGCGCTAGATGATTAGCGCGACCGTGTCTGTTCCAAATCAGGAACGAATTTTCTAATTCTTATATTATTACTGCTGGAATTGATAGGGCTTTCATCCACAAGGTTATTACGAGTCTTTTTGTATAAGTTAATTGAATTTAAAATGTGTCAAGAACCGGATTCGATTAAACTATTTTGAACAAAACATAGATTCGGTTTCGGAATGATTTCCATATTGTAAGCCCAAATTAGATTAGGGCTTTTGATCTATAGACTAAAACGTAGATGTGGAATGTTTCAATTACCCGGAATGGTGATGAATCGATGGCGTGGGGTAGAACGAGTTCCGGCGGCGACGGGTTTGGTTTCCGGTGTCCTTTGCTGCAGCTCCGGCTAATTCACGTGTCCAGAAGCCTTAGAGTGGATCGAGTAGTGGGTATCGTGTGTTTGCTTGAGAGAATTTTCGTAATGGAGGAATTCGTGGTCTTGCTAAAGTGGGTTGACGGTTTTGAGAGGAATCGTATAATTGGGTTTATTTGTTGAAAATACGATGATTGAAATTCTTAATTGGGTTGTTAACGGTAGAAATGTGCGCAACGGTTATGAAATCAAACGATTCCGTGATTAAAGGCTGCATTTACGTTTCAGTTGACGAGCGGCGCGACCGTGCCCATAAGAGGCGCGATCGGGCCAAGGACCGTTCCAAAGCAAGGCGCGCGATCGTGCCAAGTCACTTGGCGCGACCGTGCCTATTAGGGTTTCTTGTTAATTTATAAAATCAATCCTTGAAATTTTCAGTTTGATAGATTTATACAAGTATAAACTTATTTAGGATTTTAATAGGATATACCCGTGTAAAATTTGCGGGTTTTGCATTGGAACATAGTATTTATTTGTTGGTATGAATAGAACAAGTCAGTGTTCTCGAATTGGGTTTGAAATGTATTACTTGAACTGAAATACAGATAATGAAAATCAGAAATGTTACAGTATCCTATGTTGAGGGAATTTCGTCCCGAAATTTAGCTAGTGGAAGCGACGGCATCAGTGAAGAGATGGGGGTACTTGAGCTTCATTTGGTCCTCTCGTTCCCAAGTGAATTCAGGACCACGTTTAGATTCCCAACGAACTTTGACAATAGGAATACGGCTTCGTTTGAGCTGTTTGACCTCAAGATCCATGATTTCCAACGGTCTCTCAACGAAGCGCATCGTTTCGTCAATGTGCACGTCGTCAAGAGGTATGTGGAGGTTTTCATCGGCAAGGCATTTCTTCAGATTAGACACATGAAATGTAGGATGCACATTGCCAAGTGATGGAGGTAAGTCGAGTTTGTAAGCCACTTTCCTAATCCTTTCAAGGATCTTAAATGGACCCACATAGCGAGGTGCTAACTTGCCTTTCTTTCCAAAATGGATCACACCCTTCCACGGAGACACCTTTAGAAGAACAAAGTCACCGACTTGGAATTCCAAGGGTTTTCGTCGTTTGTCGGCATAACTCTTTTGCCGACTTCTCGCTACTCGAATGCTGTCACGGATTTGGATAATCTTGTAGTATGTTTCTTGAATTAGTTCGGGACCAGTGATTTGTGCTTCACCAATCTCGTTCCAACAGATAGGAGAACGACACTTGCGACCATAGAGAGCTTCAAATGGAGCCATGTTGATACTCGTGTGGTAGCTATTATTGTAGGAGAACTCGATTAGTGATAGATGTGAATCCCAATTGCCACCAAAATCAATTACACAAGCTCTAAGCATATCCTCAAGTGTTTGGATTGTTCGCTCGGTCTGGTCATCAGTATAGGGATGGTAGGCTGTGCTCAAATCCAATCGTGTACCAAGAGCAGTTTGGAGAGATTGCCAAAAACGAGAGGTGAACCGAGCATATCTATCGGAGATTATCTTTAAGGGAACATTGTGACGACTCATAATTTCGTCAATGTAAATTCGGGCTAGTTTCTCAACCCGGTAGTCTTCACGGGTAGGCAAGAAATGAGCAGATTTGGTGAGACGGTCAATGATCACCCAAATACTATCATAACAACTTGAAGTACGAGGTTGTTTGGTAATGAAATCCATAGCTAAGTTCTCCCATTTCCACACAGGAATTTCCGGTTGTTCAAGTAAACCGGAAGGACGTTGGTGTTCGGCTTTGACTTTGAAGCAAGTTAGACATTTGGCAACGTAGAGAGCAATGTCTTTCTTCATACCGGGCCACCAATATTGTTATCGAAGATCTTGGTACATTTTATCCACACCAGGATGAATAGAATAACGAGTCTTGTGAGCCTCGTTCATGAGAAAAGAACGGAGATCATCGCGATCGGGAACTCAAATACGGTTCAAGTAATAAAGTAAGTCATTGGGTTTTGATTCAAGATGAAGTTCAACACCACACGACATTTCCTCGTACATGTAACCCTCGGTGACTGAGACGTGTTGAGCTTCTAAGATGCGATTTTGAATGTCGGTTTGAATTCGGACACATTGAAGCATGACATGGTCCTTTCGATTCAAAGCGTCAGCTACAACATTCGCTTTTCCGGGATGATAACGAATCTCGCAGTCATAGTCGTTAAGGAGTTTAACCCAACGTCTTTGCCTCATATTGAGTTCTTTTTTATTGAAGATGTGTTGAAGACTTTTGTGGTCAGTGAACACCACACATTTTGTGCCATAGAGGTAATGTCTCCAAATCTTCAATTCGAATACGACCGCACCCAACTCGAGGTCGTGCGTCGTATAATTCTCCTCGTGAATCTTGATTTGTCTTAATGCATAAGCGATTACTTTGCCTCGTTGCATGAGGACACAACCGAGACCTTGGTTAGAAGCATCATAGTAGACAACTAGGTCATCATTCCTATCAGGGAGAGTCAAAATAGGATCATTGCACAACTTTTTCTTGAGAGTTTGGAAAGCTTCTTCTTGCTTTTGTCCCCATTCATAAGTTTTACCCTTGTGGGTCAAAGCGGTAAGAGGGACAGCAATCTTAGAGAAATTTGAGATGAAACGACGATAATATCCCGCAAGACCAAGAAATGAACGAACTTCGGTGGGGGGTCTTCGGGACATTCCAATTCTTAACAGCTTCGATCTTAGCAGGGTCAACATGAATTCCCTTGTCATTGACGATATGACCAAGAAATTGAACTTCCTTTAGCCAAAATTCACATTTGGAGAATTTGGCATATAGTTGTTCCTTCCATAAGAGATCCAAAACCAGTCTAAGGTGTTGTTCATGGTCGGCTTTAGTCTTGGAGTAGATTAAGATATCATCAATGGAGACGATTATGAATTTATCAAGGTACGGTTTGCACACACGATTCATGAGGTCCATGAAAACTGCGGGTGCATTGGTTCGCCCAAAAGGCATGACCATGAACTCGTAGTGACCATACCTTGTTCGGAAGGCAGTCTTTGGAATATCTTCCTCTCGTACACGGAGTTGGTGATAACCAGATCGAAGATCAATCTTCTAGAAGCAAGTAGAACCTTGAAGTTGATCAAAGAGATCATCAATTCTAGGCAAGGGATAACGGTTCTTGATGGTAAGCTTGTTGAGTTCGCAGTAGTCAATACACATGTGGAATGATCCATCCTTCTTCTTGACGAATAAGATGGGTGCACCCCACGGTGAATGACTTGGACGAATGAAGCCCTTTTCGGAGAGCTCTTGGAGTTGACTTCCAAGTTCTTGCATTTCAGGAGGTGCAAGACAGTAAGGAGCTCTAGCCACGGGGTTAGCTCCGGGTATAAGGTCAATGCGAAATTCTACTTGTCAAACGGGTGGAAGACCAGATAGATCTTCGGGAAATACTTCGGGAAAATCCCGAATGATAGGAATGTCTTGGATACTCTTCTCTTTGACATCTTTTTGAACAACATGAGCTAAGAAGGCTACGTACTTCTTTCGTAAGTACTTTTAGGCGGTAGTGCATAACATTAACTTGAGTCCTTTGCAAGGCTTTTCACCAAAGACTGTTAACGTTTCTCCCGACGGTAGAGGTATTCGGATGCATTTCTCGAAACAGATGACTTCGGCATGATGATTTGATAGCCAATCCATTCCTATGATGATATCAAAACTTCCTAGTGGCATTGGTATGAGATTGCATGGAAATGTATAATCATTAAGTTCTAGAGAGCAGTCGTGAATAACAGAGTTAATTGTAAGGGAGTCACCATTTGCTACTTCGACGGTGAAGGTTTTCTCTAATTGGGATCGTGTCTTTGCAAGTAAGGGTTCAAAGTTAAGTGACACAAAACTTTTATCGGCACCGGTATCAAATAAAATGGAGGCATATTAAATTTTAACAAGGAACGTACCGTTGACCACGTCGTTGTTGGCTTGAGCTTCATTGGCGTTTATGTTGAAAGCATGCCCACGAGCTCCGCCTTGTGTAGCATTGATGAACCTTGGGCACTGGTCACGAAAATGATTTGGGTTACCACATTCATAACAAGCACTCCCATTTGCAATAGCGGGCACACCTTGATTAGCCACTTGGGGGTTGGTTCGGTTTGGTGGGTTGACTTGGCCTGCAAGTGCTTTGGCTCTACAAACATTGACTGTATGGCCATATTTCCCACAGTGAGTGCAAAGACGACATGGAATGTTTTGGAGATGGTGATAGTTGCATGTGGCACAGAGTGGGTAAATCCCAACATATGGCTTTTTGGCTGGTGCTTGAACCACAGGAGTAACTTGGTTAACAGAGATAGCAGGAGTGACCATAGCATAGTTTCTAGCCTTTCTTTTCTTATTATTACGGGAGGGTTCAATTATGGCTTCTTTGATGTGTGTAGGAGGGGTTGTGGTGTCGGGAACTTTCTTGGTGCCTTTTCTAGTCAGAGTTCCCGCTTTCACATGGTTGTCGGTTAGTGTAGCAGATAAGCGGATAGCATCTTCGAGTATTGAGGGATTTCTCCCTAAGACAGTATCTTGAATTTGCCTAGGTAATCCACCAATATACTTCTCAATGCAGCGGGATAAAGGTGTGACCATATGGGGCATAAGGAGACTCAACTCATGGAATCGAATTGTATAAGCTAGACTTTCACCACCATCTTGGGCAAGATCCCAAAACTCGGCTTCCAGTTTCTTTACCTCATTTCGAGGACAAAATTCTTCGGTCATTAGCCTTTTAACCTCATCCCAAGGTAAGGCCATTGCTACTTCAACACCTCTAGTTCTTTTTTCCCCATTCCACTACGTGAGTGCCCGTTTTTGTAAGACACTTGTCGCATGACGAACACGAAGGTTATCGGGGCAGTCACTATTGAGAAAGGTATTCTCAATACTTTCGAACCATTGAAGGAGTCCCGTAGCTCCTCCTTCGGTACCATAGAACTTAAGAGGATTGCATGAGTTGAAGTGTTTGAAGGTGCATTGTAACCCCATTAGCTCCATGGTTACCATTGGCGGCCCCATTAGATTGAGTGAGTTGATTCACAAGTTGTGCAAGGATGGTGGCAATATCGGTGTTATTGTTGGTCACGGTAGCACGATGGGGAGGCATTCTACAGAATTGCACAACACAAGAAAAGATGTAAGAACTTAAGAATGTTGTTTGGATTTAAAAGAATAAGATGACAAATAAAATAGTTAATTATGGTTTGGATTGTACTCAAATAGTGATATAATCACTTGAATACTATGACACATTAAGGTTAATTAAACTCATATAATTTTTCAAGGAGACATGCTTTAGCCTATAAGTAAACACTCATCCCGGGAATTCCCAGGAAAGCATACGGGTCCCTCGGTTGATTGGGATTTATGCGAAATGCTTTCCTAGACAAAAAACCCAGAATACAGGTGTCACTCTTCCAGATTGCACATGTCCTCAAATAATTAACAAGTTTAAAACCTTAACGAGGGTATAAAAAGATTTTTATACTTTTAGATCCATGGAGTTTCCACATGCTAAGAAGATGATGATAGAGAAGTAGGTAAGGATATTATGAGGCTTTAGGGTATAGGTAGGGATATTGTTTAATTAATTATTATTTAAGTATATCTTAATAAGTCATGAATTTTTTTTTAACAAGAAAAGCATCAAAAACGAAATAATAGCTAATCATAGTAAGCATGTAACACATAGCATGTAGCACGTAGCATGTAGCACGTATCACATAATCATGAAGCATGGCATAAGTGGGTGTCCTAAAGTTATAGTCTAGGTCAAGGGTGTCTAATAACCTAGTTCCCTATAACCAAGGATCTGATACCAATCTGTCACACCCCGACTGACGGCGGAATCATCGGGGCGGGACATGTAGACTGTTCATGAGCACAAGATTGACTAAATTGAAATATATTAATCATTCAAATTCATTTCAGGTATTCAAGATAAAACCAAATCAATCCAAGTATATAAAATAAAATACATAATCCTTTATTTAAAAATATCCAGGTCCAAAACTTAAGTGTAGCAAGTCTTGATCAAATCACACACACCTGAAACATGAATAAAATAAGGTCAACTAAAAAGTTGGTGAGCATACACAGGTTTGTATATATATAGCATATAAATTATGAATAAACAAATCCTTACATAGCATGATAAAATAAGACATTTATGGAGAGCAGCTATTGTGTAACCAAAGTACAATCAAACCTTTGTAACTAGCATGCAAAATTGTGTTGTCGGTAACAATCACCCCAATCTGGGTGGGCTTGTCAGACTCAATAGATCTATCATTGTTTACCGTCGGCTTGAATAGTTAATGATTGCACATAAATTGCACACAAAAGTTAGCACAACTAGCACTCAGGCATAAAGCTCAAATTGCACACATGAATGTAAAGAGGATTTGTACTTGTATAGTTTGTGTAAATGTAAGCAATAGTATTGTATAGTGTTCATGTTCCACCCCAAAAATGTAAAAGAGTAAAAGGGGCTATGTAATACTCACTTGATTTGAAGGCGTAGCTAACACGAGATACTAGATAGTAATATGATCCTTGTAATGCACAACGTTAACCTAGGGTGGAATGTATATTGCATTAATAGTGTGCACAATAGTCTAAGTCTAGGGTTGGATTGGATGTGTGTATAAAATTAGTGGTTTGTACTTTGAAAAGTATTGTATAAAATGGAGGATTTGAAATGGATAATTTTAGAACAGTTTGGTTAAGGTTTGAGTTTGAATAACTAAATAAGTAAGTTATATAATTATTGTTTATTTAGTTAGAAAACAATGTAGATGTTAGATGTAATTAAGTATAAATTAAATAAATATTTTTGATCAAATATAAATTAAATAAATAATCATTACCTTATTTATTTATTTATAAAATATGTAACTTAGTTATTAAAAATACTATTTAAGTGTAGGGTTTAACAATAAGTATAAATTTCATTTTGTAAATAATTTCTATTTATTTTAAGATTAAGTAGTTGATCTTTTTAAATAAAGTTAATACAATTTTTTATAAAATCAACTATTTTTATTTGAAAATTAATCTGAAATACTTATTGTTTTTAAAATATAAAAATTAATTATTCTGCCAAGATTTTCTCTCACACACGACCGTGCCTAGGAAAAGGCACAATCGTGCTAGAACCACGGGCGCGACCGTGCTAGTCAGAGACGCGACCGTGTTGACCAAACAGAAGGCATAACGAGGTTGTTTACTAGCCACGTCGTGCCTGGGCCAGGCACGTCCGTGTCTATTGTCCTGATGCACAACCAAGTCTAGCCCAAATGAGCATGACTGGGTCTGAGTGTGAGGCACGACCGCGTTGGAAATCGGCACGACCGTGTCTCTTGAGGCACGACCGCGCTAGATGATTAGCGCGACCGTGTCTGTTCCAAATCAGGAACGAATTTTCTAATTCTTATATTGTTACTGCTGGAAGTGACAGGGCTTTCATCGATAAGGTTATTACGAGTCTTTTTGTATAGGTTAATTGTATTTAAAATGTGTCCAGAACCAGATTCGATTAAACTATTTTGAACAAAACATAGATTCGGTTTCGGGATGATTTCCATATTGTAAGCCCAAATTAGATTAGGGCTTTTGTCCTATAGACTAAAACGTAGATGTGGAATGTTTCAATTACCCAGAATGGTGATGAATCGATGGCGTGCGGGTAGAACGAGTTCCGGCGACGACGGGTTTGGTTTCCGGTGTCCTTTGCTGCAGCTCTAGCTAATTCACGTGTCTAGAAGCCTTAGATAGGATCGAGTAGTGGGTATCGTGTGTTTGCTTGAGAGAATTTGGATCATAATGGAGGAATTCGTGGTCTTGCTAAAGTGGGTTGACGGTTTTGAGAGGAATCGTATAATTGGGTTTATTTGTTGTAAATACGATGATTAAAATTCTTAATTGGGTTGTTAATGGTAGAAACGTGCGCAACGGTTACGAAATCAAACGATTCCGCGATTAAAGGCTGCATTTACGTTTCAGTTGACGAGCGGCGCGACCGTGCCCATAAGAGGCGCGATCGTGCCATGGCACCGGGCGCGACCTTTCCAAAGCAAGGCGCGCGACCGTGCCAAGGCACTTGGCGCGACCGTGCCAGACTGAGGCGCGACCGTGCCTATTAGGGTTTCTTGTTAATTTATAAAATCAGTCCTTGAAATTTTCAGTTTGATGGATTTACACAAGTATAAACTTATTTAGGATTTTAATAGGATATACCCGTGTAAAATTTGCGGGTTTTGCATTGGAACATAGTATTTATTTGTTGGTATGAATAGAACAAGTCAGTGTACTCAAATTGGGTTTGAAATGTATTACATTGAACTGAAATACAGATAATGAAAATAAGAAATGTTACAGACACACCCCGGGCTCATTACTAACCTGCAGAATATTGTCACCTTGGGTGACTTCAAGAAGGACTTCGTCCTTCACAATCCTGTTTTCCGTGATACAAAGACAACGACGCGAACACACAACACAAGCATAAAACACATAATATCATATTTCATTTACATGACTAGTTAACTAGGCCTACACCCCACGAATTGCCCTAGGATAACATATCCTACACACACTCATAAGCGTTTATCTTATATCCCGACTAACCCTTAACACGACACTCATTAATAACTCGTACTACTAGCTCATATAATCCCGTAGACACCCCACAGACCCTCTGATTCATTAGTGACTGCTTTAGTACATAAACATATCGGGTTAGAACCCAAAACTCTTAACACGTTTATTAAAATAAACGTATCTTGTAAGCATGTACGATAGCCCCAAAAACAGTAAAATGTTTAAGAAGTAGGGGATTAGAAACTTACAGGTTACGCTGAATCCCAATCCTTGCTCTGCACCTCGACCACTCGCTCAAATCCTGAACATGTCAAACGTACGATCACATGATTAGAATACGTTCTACACATACGTCGTAAAATACATAAAATATAAATACCAACGTCGTCTCGTCAGCTCGTCCTTTCTTTCCACGAAACCCTAGTTCCACATGCTCACACAAACCAAATCATCCTCGACCTATTTAGAAACCAAATACATGTACCAGGTCCCATGCATGCCATGCAAACCCTAACTTGTTCCACTTCACGCCCCAGCCGTTAATCCGAACACCTTTGTCGTCCTCATCGCACCAAAATCTAGCCGGCCGCCACCACTCACATCCTCCACCACTTGATGCCATGGTACCCCCACTACTGCCATCATGACAGCCGCCGAACACCACTCGTGTGTCGCACCTCCTTGCTCATCACTTTCTCTCTTCTCGGCCGCCGACCAAAAACCTTGCATTCCCGTTCCTTTTCTGTCCCGGCAACTCCGCCATTTGCCGTTACCACCACACCTACTCTGGTCTCCTGTTACACCCACCACCACCACCGTCGGTCACCATCCCATCCCCGATGCTACCGCAGTGGGTATGAAACCAAAACCCTATTATGGTTTCTTACAACTCAACACAAACAAACATGAAACAAAAGTGTACGAGTGTTACCTTGTAGGTCCCTAATTCGGTGCGTGATGAATCTCTAGACTCGCGGTACGACACGGTGATAACGTGCGGAATCCATGATCAACGTGCTTGTGTAACTCAATCAACAACAACGGTGTAAATAAACTCTTTGTATTTCCACCACAATATCAGTTTACAAGATTACAGAATTTCTCTCAGTCTCTAGTCTGTCTTATAACTCTGTCTAAGCTCTATTTCTGCTGAAATATCCTATTTATAGCCACTGATCAGCATTAGGCGAACTTAACAAGTTTGCTTCACTGTGCTTAGGCGAACTTAATAAGTTCGCCTCTGATAGACTTAAGCGAACTTATTAAGTTCGCCTCTGATAGCCCAGGCGAACTTATTAAATTCGCCTCTGATAGGAGTTCGCCTCTAGCAGAACTTACATAGAATTTTATCAACAGTACAAAACATGTCCTAACAGACTCCCCTATAACTGTTGCTAACAATTCTATCAATTACAAGTCAAAGACTCTAAGACTAAGACATAATATCTTCAAGCTCGTTGTCACCAGAATATGCTCCAACAGACTAGACGTGAAGTCCCCCGCTCGAACCCAATACGAAACTGCCTCTCTTGGCCTCCTCCGATTGTCTTCCCTTGGTCCGAATCCCTTACCTGCCGTCGCAAGTCCCCAAGGCCGAATGGCCTAGGGCTTTTCCTTTAATTTTTATTTAAACCTTCCCTGGTTTACATTCGGGTCCCCGAGCTTCTTTTTTGCGCGTAAAGATACCAAACCTCTCCTCTTTTGGCTAACCTGGTCCTTTTAATTCCACGAATAGGGTTTTATATGAAAACCCTCATCAACTGTCTCAGTTACAAGAGACTCGGGTCACCCGTTAGTCCAAATAATCCTTATGTGGATTTTCGGGATGTTACAAGTCTACCCCCTTAAAAGAGGATTCGTCCTCGAATCCTACGTCGGCACAAACCACACAACTCATCCCTTTTATTTTTTTAATCGTGCACCAAAACCCTTAGGTGCTACCAGTTCTCTTTCGCATATGTATCATCTTGGTCATTAATTTTCAACACGGCCACCAACCTTGGTGTTCAAAGAAGCCTCCTCCTTTGCCCGCTTTCAACTTTGGAGCTTGTAGGTTTCACCCATGTGAGTCCCTCTAATCCGGTGATAATTAAGTATCAAGCACTTTGTAACTCTCATGGAAAGGCGGAATCAATCCAAGATCAACAATACACAAACGAATCGAATAAAACACTAAGAAGAACGAAAACACCACATAAACGATATACAACATCAAACGAATAGATTTATTGATAAAGCTTGTAATTACAATTACTAAAACTTGAGAAATTGTGATTACTACTGATATGATCAAAGAGCACAAAACATGAAAATTGGTAATCTCTCTCTACAAGTTCAAACAACAAACTATATAAAGTAAAAAAATTTCAATCGAAATCTTCGTCCGAAAACGTTTTCGACCAAAACACATTTCGATCGAAAACTTAGAACTTGTACAACTTTGATCTAACTCTTGATTTCTATGGACTACTAGGTTCCTACAATCTCCCCCTAGTCCATTGAACATCAAGGCTTCAGTTATTGTCTGCAGCAGGCTTGGCTTCAACTTTGACTTTCTTAGATTCCAGATCAGCAAGTCGTTTCTTGATTATATTAGTTTCATAACGCATTGACAAACATCTTGCAACAACCCTCATGTACAGCTTGGCTTCAGTCTTGATCATTGAACTCATGTCGCATTGGATAGGATTATGGTATAGAATCTTCAGGTCTTCATCGGAGAAACTAAACAGATCCATTGGATAGAAGATTCTAACCTCAGGTGATTCTCTCTGTGTGATAACTGCTTCATGAGTTAAACTATCATACTCCCATCTGATAAAAGCATTAATAAACCTTTCTCGTCTTGCTGGAATATACACAGTAGTCACTGTATCAGCTGGTTTGACTATATATCTGAACTTTCTTTGATCATTTACTCTATACTTTCTCTTTATCTTCTCACACTAAGGAACTTGTGGATTGAATGAAGTGAATCTATATTGCTCACATTAATTCCTTAAAAATGTTTCAAATGCAGAAGAAATAGAGCAATTTACTGGATTTATCAATTTCAGATGACTTATATCTCTAATATCCCATCTTAGCAATGTCTGCAGTTTATGACTTGTAGCAAATTATTGAATGTCCCCATCAACCCTTTTGATAACAAACATCTTCTTCTCACTATCATACATCCAACTAAGTATCTATCCAGTTAATGTTTTCTTTGGATTACGAATCTTCTGAGTAACTTGTTCGACAATAGTTGTTTTTTCTCTAATCTTCCACCATAAACTTTTGTCACTAACATTTGTCTTTGGTGCATCAGTTGATTCGTCATTATCATCAGGAACATCAAATGATTCACGATCATCAACAATATTATCAATCCTTCCAATCACGGATCCATCAGTTTCAACACATGTTTGCTTTTCTTCATACTCATACTTTGTATATTCTTTGTTTGACTTGCATTCATCACTTGACTCTTGATTATTAGAATTGAACTATCATTACTGTTGTCATCACCATCAGAAGGCTTGTCATCATCTTTCCATTCACCAGTAATAACTACTTCCTCCTCTTTCTCTTCCTCTTCCTCTTTCTCTTCCTCTTTGTCCTTTTCTGTGTTATCTGTAATCTCTATTCCTTCACCTTGATTATTAAGCAAACAATCCACATCAAACATATCTTGAGAGCCATAAACACTTGCTTCAATTAAAGGAGATTGAACACTATGAGGTTCTACCGTAGATGGGCATTCCTGATTCATATTCCTTTTGATTTTCAGGGTTAATTTGAGAGGTGACATTATCAGACTGAGTTTGAAGTCCAAGATGCTTCAGTAAATCTTGTACTATGCCTTGCAGATTATTGATTTGTACTTGTTGATCAATAATTGTTTGTTGACGACTACTTTCTGTACGTATTTCCCTAATTTCTCTTGAATTCATTGCTTCTCGACTTTGCAAGTTTCCAATCTGAGTCTTCAATTGACTTACAACATCAGCAGTTTCCCTTGTTGCATAATTCAAGAACTCTTCATCAACTAAGTTGTAATCTTTTGAAGGTTTAAAACTCTGCTTCACTGGAATCTCCTTGCCTTTGCCTTTGCCTTTTCCTTTGCCTTTGCCTTTACCCATCACTTCCCTTCTAGCCATTGTCTTTAATCTCTTGCCTTCAGGACTTTTGAATACGATACCCTTAGATGGAGGAGGTCTAGAAGGCACGGTACTTTCTTTATCAGCTTCTTTTCTTTTCTTTGTTTGTGGGGTTTCAGTTGCTTGTGCTTCTAGAGTATTCTCTTGAGTATCATCCTATACATTTTCTGTAACATTCACTGATTCATTTTCTTTCAACTTTGTATCTTCTTTCTCACGTTTATCATGTGTTTTCTCTCTTTCTGATTCAATTACAACGGGTACTACATTTTCAATCTCTGCTTCAGTTATTTGATTGTTACCGTCATTAGCAGGTTGTTCATCTTCATGAATCACATTATATCGACTTGTACCAACATTCATACCAACACCACCATCATTACCAGCATCATCATCTTCACCATCATCACCATCAACATCACTATCCATTATATCATCCACTACATCATCTATATTGAATTCTGGATCTGGATCATCAACTGTCATATTTGGAAATAAAGGAGTTACGGTTCCACAGAATTTGTTTCTCTTTCTAACATTGTTCATGCTACTAAAAATCACTTCTTGCATCTGCTCCAATGGTAATTCAATTCCGTCATTTGGTAAATCTGGCAGCAATGAATTAATGATCATCTGAACAAATCTTGGATACATCAAGAACTTGTAATTTTTCCTTGGTCCAACAAAGTTGCTTATCATTTACTCAAATATCATTCTTGAAAAGTTGAAACATCTATGAGTTTCTAGACCCACTAATGCTCGGCTGAACACTTCACCAATCTGATCAAAAGTCGCGGTTCTTGGACTCATACAGTGAATAAGTATATGAACCAAGTATCTCCATTGCTTTCCAAGCATGGTTTTAGTGACTTGTCTTTTTTCAAAGTTACCTCCGTATCCCATTGACTTCATTATTCCCATTACTCTTGTATAACTGATCTTGTAAGGGTAGTTTGGTGAATCCCTGAAATTCAACACATCTCGGATAACTTGTTCTGTTACTTTGATCTTTTTGCCAGCGACTGCGCTTTCAATCCATCTATCTTTGTTCACATGGCGATAAACGACGTTATCCCAAAACTCTCTAACTTGATTCTCGAACACTTGAACTTGAGTTGAAATTGCTGTATTAATTCTTGATCTGTTTAAAAACCTCACAATCTCCTCATACCCTCTAGATTTTCTTGTTGCTGATGTAAGACATGCACAAATATTGTGCCTAGGATCAAACTTCATCCGATTCATGCCTAAACAAATAAGATTTCATAAATTAAAAAAATTTGAAATTTCTGAAAAAATTCTCAACTCCGAAGATTTTGATCGAAAACCCTCAGTCGAAATCACTTTTCGATCGAAAACTCAGAACAAAACAAATCCCAACATTGAATTTTTCGACCGAAAACCCTTAAACAAACTATTTTTCGATCGAAAAATCAGATTTAATAAAAATTTCAAACTTAAAAGATTTCGATCAAAATTTGGATCAAAATCACTTTTCGATCAAAAAATCTTTTCGGACAGATCAGTGACTCTTCATTTCCATCCGGAAAAGATTTCGGTCCATTCAAAGACTTTTCGGTCCAATCATCAGAGATTTCGGGTAACTCATATTCAACATTTAAAACTAAGGCCATGGATCTATCCTAGATATCTCTACAAGTCATGAAAACATATCTTGATGATCGAAAACACAGAAGAAACTCGATGACGTCACAAACACTGGATTTCGCTCTAAAACTTTGGACTTCGTGAAAATCGCCGAACATTCAATCGGAAACTAAGAATGGTGGTGAAATGTTTTTGATCGAAATATCCAAAATATATAGCATACAAGATTTCGACCGGAAACGATTTCGGACACAACTAGATTTCGGACAAAAGATTTCGACCAAAAACGTTTTACTTGTGAAATTTTAAATTTTATTTTTTTTATCCAATCCTGATATTATTAATACATGTTCCAAAATTTTAATGCTTTCAAATATAAGAAAATCAACCAAGAAGAAACAATTTATACTTCATACAAAACACTAAAACAAAAACGCACACATAATTTTTCAGAAAATCTAGTCTTTTCACATGTTGATAAACTGAATTGACATAGGATCATAAATGCATGTTGTCTTAATCACACTTCATATCAAGTCAGGATCTACTAAGTTCAACATTGATTGCCAGTATATTAATCCATATAAACCCATGCATCATGTTTCAGCAAATACTGTGTGACAGTTAAGGTAAGATTAATCAATACAATGTGTACCCCACAATCGAGATGGAAAGAACTGAGAATCAACACAAAATTTCACCAGATCATTATCCAATCACCAGCATGAAGGTAGCGTTCTTAGCACAGAAAAAAGAATCCAAGTGGATTTGATTGGAATCATATTGATTCGAAATCATTTTGATTCATTGTCTTGGTTTCTGAGATAGTACGGAATCATATTGATTCATATGAGTTGCGAAGAGTATATATGAAGAATCATGAATGATTCGGATATGCGGATATCCGTAAGATATTAGATATGTCAATTGAAATCACGAATGATTCAAAGGGCGAAACAGACTGACTTCCTGTTTCCATCCGAGATTTTCACCAGAACCATCAACTGTATGAGGGTGTTTAACTCTAAATCATATATTTGACGGATATAGTCAATAGAGCAAACAAATTGTACTAAGAACTCATCAAGATCCTGGTCTCATGGTATGACTAGATTCACTTTGCATTCGAATGATGAAAGTACCGATATTCGATGTGGGTAAAACACAAAGATTGCAATTTAGTTAATCATACAAATATAGCCTAATTTATACATGGAGAGCCTACCAACATATCAATAATTGTAACCGATGTCACCATCATATCCAATTCATGCGTAAGCTCAATACACAAATATACTATCATTTTCTATTTGCAAGTCAATCAGTCACATCATTTAGCACAAATGCATTTTATATCACTTCCAACATATTTCATTTTCTTTTATTCTCCCCCTAAAATTGTGATGCAATTTATTTATACGAAAACAAAGTCTAAACCTATCATAAACACAACACACAAGCACACAAATTTAACACAATTTTAATAATAAAAGAAAATATTTTTAGGAACAAAAAAAATGGTCTGTCAATCAAAATCAAATTTTTTTTTAAATAAAAACATCAATTAAATCAGAATACTTAAAAAGATATCATCCCCAACATTTCTACTAGAGAGGTAAACCAATAAGTTGAAAATGCTTTTGTAAAATATCGGCTTTTTGCTCTACGGTATCAACGTAGACCACCTTAATCAGACCATTATCAAAACAATCGTGAATAAAGTGTAACCTGATTGCAATATGCTTTGTTTTCGAATGCTGAATTGGATTCTTTACTATGCCCAACACAGCTTCATTGTCACAGTAATTGGGGTCTCCAAGAAGTTGATTCCAAAGTTCATAAGTTGATGTTGGATCCAAATAACCTATGAACAACAGCTCGAAGCAGCTGTGTATTCTGCCTCAGCAGTTGAACTAAACACATTTGTTTGTTTCTTGCATTGCCACGACACTAACCTCTCCCCCAAAAACTGACATCCACCAGATGTGGATTTCCTATATAAACTGCATCTACCATAATCACTGTCAGTATAAGCATAAAAGTTAAATTCAGAATCAGATGGATACCACGGGGCAAGGTAAACAATACCCTTAAGATACCGCAAGATTCTCTTGACCACTGATTCATGGGATACTTTGGGAGCAGACTGATATCAAGCACACGAGCAAACGACAAACATAATATTAGGTCTACTTGCAGTCAAATACATCATTGAGCCAATCATGGAGCGATAGAACTTTTGATTAACTTAAACACCGATGGATCCAATGTGAGAGGTTCATGAGGAGCTATGAGGGTGGATGCTGCCTTGCAATCATTCATGTTGAATTTTGTCAAAATATCCTTAACATACTTCGCCTGATGAATAAGAATTCAAGCATCAGATTGTTCCACCTGCAATCCCAGAAAGAACTGCATTTGACCTGGTAAACTCACTTCAAATTTGAGCTTCATGAATGTTTCAAACTCACGATAAAGATTCTCATTTGTCGAGCCGTAGATAATATCATCAACGTAGACTTGAACAATCAGGAGATCAGAATCAATCTTCTTCAAAAATAATGTCTTGTTGATGGTGCCATGAACGAAACCATTCGATGTAAGATGTGTTGACAAGTTTTCATACCAAGCACAAGGCGCTTGATGCAAACCGTACAAAGCTTTATTGAGTTTATACACCTAGAACGAATGATCAGGATCTTCAAATCCAGGTGGTTGATTGACATATACTTCTTCCTTGACAATCACATAAAGAAATGCAGTCTTCACATCCATTTGATATACCTTAAACTTCATGAACGAAGCATAGGCTAGAAAAATACGAATAGCCTTGATCCTAGCAACAGGAGCAAAAACATCATCATAATCCAACCCTTCTTCCTGATAAAATCCTTGAACTACAAGCCGAGCTTTATTCCGAACCACAATACCGCGATCGTGTTTCTTATTTCTAAACACCCATTTAGTTCTGATCGGGTACTTTCCTTCAGGAAGATCCATAAGATGCCAAACATTAAGCTTCTTAAACTGAAGTATTTCCTCTTGTATTGCTTCAATCTAGTTTGAATCTTGAAGAGCAATCGTCACATTATTTGGTTCCTCTTACGATAAAAAGCATGAATATAGACAAACGTTGATATTTCCTGATTGGCTTCTTGTTTTAACACCTTCTTTAATCGGACCAATAATGTTTTCAACTAGATGAGTTGAATGAATTCTAAGATTTGGAGTTTCATCAACTTGAACTAATTCTAGCATATTAGTGACATTAACATTAGGGGATTGGTCACTTGAATCATCAACACTAGAAGAAATTGATTGGTTAGCATCCACAGTTGGAGCATTAGAACTCTCTGACTGATCTTCAGAAACAATTTGTTCTTCATTAGTAACCGGAACTTGTATTTCAGAATCAAAATTTGTAACTGAAATTTCAATAGGTTCTTCTTGTGTTTGAGTAGAGGAAGTAACAGCATCAGAACTTTCGTTTTGAATCATCACTTGTTGAGGACCAACCATGAAGTTGTGAGCATTTTGATCAAGTCTTGTTGAAGACTCATCAATTGAATTTGAAGAACTTGCACCATCCAAATCACATAACGATTGTTGATCAAAAGTCTTGAAAATCACATCCGCATCAAAGAACCATTCTGGCCCATTTTGAATAGGAGGAAAATTCGATTCCTGCCATTCCACATAATAAGATTCTTGAACAATTTTCGTTCTCTTTTTGTAAACTCTGAAAGCTTTCTGATATGAAGAATATCCCAAGAAATAACATTCGTCGCCACTGCTGCAAACTTTGGCAACGAATCTTGTGTGTTCAGAAGAGTACAAGAACATCCAAATGCTCGAAAGAACTTGTTGTACGGATTTCTTTTGAAAAATAACTCATATGAAGTCTTCGTATGCTGCTTCACCATGATAACTCTATTTAATACATAACACGTCGTGTTTACTGCCTCTGCCCAGAAAATAATGGGTAATTTTGAATCTACAAGCATTGTACGAGCAGCCCCATTTAGAGTTCTATTCTTCCTTTCAGCCACTCCATTTTGTTGCGGAGTCCTGACTTCACTAAAATGATGAGTTATGCCTTTTTCTACACAAAAAGAAACTCCGACCCCTACTAATCTAGGTTGAATTTCGGGACGAAATTCTTTTAACTAGGGGAGACTGTGACAAACGTCATTTTTATGACCTTTAACTATGTAACTTATCTAGCCTATTTATGATTTTATGTGCTCGAACTAGGAATGTATTGATTTATGACGAATACTTATGAATATACCTTCAAATTAAATGAGAAGAACAAGTGGTACGCAGACCCTATGATTATTGATGATGAGATGATATAATACTAGTTGAGTATTAAGTTCGAGTGCAAATGATTATATTAAAATACTAACTAAAATTCTTACTGGTTCATTATGACACGAGTTAATATTAATACCTCATTAAGTGAAGTCCGAGTCAAGACGCTAACCAATTCATACACCTAGTCAATCCCCGCTTATATAAATATGAACACACATATTCAAGAGGCAATCCATGATATATAAAACCCTAATTCCTTAATTCTAGTTCATTTAATGTACTTACGATGGAATACGTGGTTAACATTTATAAAAGTAGATGCAAGATATATATTTTTCCATCTTTGACAACTTAGACATTGTTATTAAATCATCTAACAATTATACGAGTATTTAGACTTATATATTTTTTATATATGACATGAACTTTTATAAACTCAAAGAATGCATACAAGTTTTATAAAAAAATTACAAGACTTTTATAAAAATGCACATGTGCATCAAACACTCACACACCACCTATTTGTCCTTACCTCATTTGTCTACATCTCTCTCCCCCTTCCCTCCTTAATCTCGACCGAATACCCCTATACCACCACCATCCCTTGAAATCATTCATCACATGCTTCTTACTATACACACAAACTCTTAGGTTGACTAGCATGATTGATAGTGTTAGGTGTGGACTTATCTTACTATAAATAGGAGCACAAGATCAAGAGAAATGTTACACCAAGATCACACAACACCCTCTCTTGTTTCGGCCAAAGGCACCACACATACACACACTTGGTGTGTTTTGAAGCTCAAGCACTTGGAATCATACTTAGGAGCTTTCATTTGGTAAATTAATCAAGCCTTATACACTTTAACATCAACATATCATGCATACATATCAATCTATTAATAATAATGTATGATTTTATGCACCTATATTAATCTAAACATACATATATATATATATATATATACATATATATATATATATATATCACTCACATAAAATAACACTTGGGTGATGGAGTTCTTTAAAACCCTTCACTCCATTCATGTGTTATGTTGAAGGATACATGTTCGTGAGGTTATATGATCATGTGTGACTTAGCTCGCTAGTTCAAGGTAGTGTCCTATGATTCAAGAAAACATACGAACGATTATCATCGACATATGAACGTGAAAGGTGTTAACTAAAAGTACATATAAATAACTATCATTTGATGTGCATACATACATTTATTTAGGTTCATTAACATTATATGAGGACCTACGCATCTTAAATTATTTATGTTGTAATCATAACCATGTAAGATATATCCTAAAACGAAAGATTTGGAAACTAGTACAGCCCGGTTAAACATCATTAGTATCGGAACTAAACAACCTTTTTATTTCTAACATTGAACCAAGCATGAGTCATATATTAAATACCAGTATGTAAATAATCTAGTGGGAAGAATATATATCAAATAACTAGACCAAGTGTAAAGACCCGCGTGAGAGGGAAGAATATATATATCAAAGAACTAGACCAAGTGTAAAGACCCGCGTGACTATCCATGCATATACGTAAAAAGATAAAGTGAATACGTAACTCGAGTGAGTATACATAATTACAAATGTTATTATTTTTTTTACTTGAACCATTAAACCTATTTTATATAATAAATTCAGAACGGTTTTGGACAATAAAACGTCCTCCTAAATGTTCAACACTAATTACGACGTAAAACGTCGCATTATTATTTTCCTGACGAAAACACTTTAATTATTTATTAGTCAAGCTTTTATCAAGAACCTAGGAGATTCACCACTTGTCATGCAATATAAAGAGATTATATTTGTGGAAAAACGAAGTATTTTGTACAAAATGTCTTAGTTAATTTAAACGTTCGTTACCGAAAAACAAAGTAATTAGCCAAAATACTTGTACAAAAATAATAGTTGAATACAAGGAGTTAAGGAAATTAAGAGCCATATCTTGATACAAAACAAGACAGAACTAGACTGTTTACACATTAACAACGTTTAACCCACGAAAAACATAGGAATTATAACACACTTACTTAATCATCAAACGACATAATTCAGAAATAAACACATGAATTATTAACGAACTTGCATCTATCATCAATATTTCATGCATAGAATTAAGTCCTTCGAACTCAAGAAATACTTACTTGTAGCATTCAAGTAGGAAATTCCATACCATCTTAGTTGTTAACATCACACTCAAGACTCAAGGTGAGTATTCGTAGCCCCATTTTTCAACTTATGTTTTGGGGGAATTACATGCTCAAAATTCTTTATCATACATGTTGTGTTATGTCTGTTACAATTACATGTGGTAAGATTATCACACTAAGTCCCCGGTTTCTAGATAACCAATTAACTCAAGCAGAGAGCCGATGGATTAATATTGATAGTACTATCGAAGTTTGACAAACTCTCATTCATACCTTTGTTAAACGCGTAAATCAACAAAGCACACGTATTTAAATGTTTATTTCCAGGATACATTAAATGTTTTATGATAAGGCATTTACACACAGGGGCAATTCAAGGTCAATAGGTTTGGTTATAACACATGTAATGTGTACGTTCATATGTAGATACGCATGATGCTATCTAAAACTATTTAATCAAGTCGCAAACCTGCGAACTCACCAACCCCTTTGGTTGACACTTTTAGCATGTTTTTCAGGCAAGAAATAGACAAGTCCGCGAGCACTATGCAGGAATAAGAGTACCTTAGAAGACCTATGCATATAGTCGGCATGTTAGGGCTAGTTAGCTTAGGGATTCAACTTGTACTCAATTTAATATCTCCTAAAAACATCGCAAACATTCGATGATGAAATTTGTAATTCTCTAAATGTACTACGTGCTCGTGATATCAAGTATTTCGTTACATTCCCGTGTTTCCGCATTAGCGAGGGTGTGACATATTGGTATCAGAGCCAATGATTATAGAGAATTAGGTTTTACTTCGTAAAGCCTAGACTATAACCTACGCTCGAAACTAAGACTTAATAAAAAATAGGATGCATATAGGAAGATGTTATGACCTTAGCATAAATCTGTGATATAAACATACATGAATATATTCTTAGAAATGCCCACCGCATGATCCCATGTGAACTCCACGGACAACGACACGGAGGAACCTTCAGAACACTCTAGCAGCAGCCGAGAGACGTCAGGATATAGGAGTTTAAGCATTCCCTTGAATGTTGAACCACCGATAGTCGCGCCTGCTACAAATTTGAGGTCCCGACCAGTCGCTCAAAGAACATGGCCACAAAGAATGTTGCCACCTCGACAGACTCAACCTCAGCAACCTCCATGACTCCCTTCGCCACGTCAACAACCAACCTCGCATCGTGAAGTTGGAGGAAATTCGACCCCTATCATAGGAATCCCTGCTGGAAGATTACCACCCGGAATTTGGGAGCGAGACTACCTCATGGTGGAACGTGTCCGCCAGTTCATGATCAAGGCTTTGAACATGAGATGCGCTTCCATCATGACCAAAACCTTATGGATCAAATGATTAGCCAACTATCCGCTACTCACATCAGGTTGCATCGAGCAAGAGACCTAATTGAGGACGCTATGTGGGAAATCCGACACCTCAGGATGAAAGTTATAGTTTGGAGACTAGTGGCATGTGTGTTGTTTGCACTTCTCTTGTATGTTGGACGTCTAGTGTATAATGGGGACTATGTAAAACGTATGGCGTCTGTGTCGCGTTTCATGATTATCTATGTTATGTAAGGTTTCTAGTATGGAATAATAGTAATAAAGTTTGGGTTATGAATATGCATATCATACATACAAAATTTATACTTTGAGTCCTACTTACCTTATTATAATGCAGGTATGGCCTCATCCTCCGACTCGCCAGCCGATGAATCCGGCTATGTAGTAGCCAGACTTCCCTTTCCATGTGCAGCATATGTGACCGGACCAGAGCCAGTAAGGACCGTCGACCTGAACTTACCTGATCACCTGCACGATCACGCGCTGGGAAAATGCCCCATGTGGCTCTCAGCCGTAAGCAGTGGTACTAAATCTGATGCTCGTACCCCATCCGCTACCAAGAAGGAACATAAGTCAGAAGCTACCAGCCCACGACGTGAGTATACGGTCTCAGCCCCAATGAGACTTGAGCGACCAAGAGCATGGACTAGAGAAAATGCCAAGAAGAGAACTCACCTATTCAAAAAGGTCACCTTCAAGAACATAGAAAAAGGTGAGCCATCGACTAGAGCACCGCCAGTACACACCCCACAAGAACCAACACTACATTCAGTTTTACGGGTACTTCGTGTAACATCCGTGATTTTCAGGCCATGAATTTTCTTTAATCTAAGCACGTGAAATCCCGTACTTTCCAAACCCCTCATGCCACATTAATTATTATCTTAACGTGTATTAATTTGAAATTTCAACCTTTCAATAACATATTATTTTTCCTACTATATATACATATATATATATATGTGGTTATATTGTTATTTATTTTTGTAAACCATTTGTAATTTTATAAAAAAATGGAGTTCCTATATAAAATAGGTTTTAAATAAAATAAAATAATATTTTAGACTCTATTACAAGTTTTATAAAAACTATTTGTATAGCAAAGTCTCAAATTATTAAGTCTTGAACCCCCACATTTGGATTTGAACCTTTTCATTAAATTTTGACCACTATTGATAGCTTTGACTTTTAAAAAGTCAGACAGGGTCATTTTCATACAAATCAACACCCAAATTCGTCTACCCCGACTGTAATGGACCGTCCATGTGTGTGCATCCAACAATCGATCATACCTTGACCCATTTAACAGCCCCATTTCAATCATCTATGCGGTTAATTTCGAAATTCGAATGGTTTGACTCCTAGAGTCAAACCGAGCCAAATCAGTTTCCAATCAGGGAAATTAAACGTGATTAACGCCCGAGAATCACGCACTGATTATCCTCGCATGTATCTAACCCCGTTACACGACCCGATTCATCCCCAATTAATCCAATTACGCGTAAACACAATTGTCCTTCATCATGCCCAACTTCGTATCAAATCGTGGCTTTTTAAAAGAATCAATCCTTCAACTCATTCCCACACCTTCACACAGACTCGTATAAGCTCTCCCAATCTCCAATTCCATTGCATTACACCTCTGGAAATCGATCGAGTATCAAGAACACCATCTCTGTTTCAACTAGTCGTCGGCCCTCTATACTCAACCATTACAGGTATGGTTCATGTCGTTCGATTCGTTTTCACTTAACGGTCAAAAGCCCTCTGTCAATTTCATATGACAGAGGGCATAAAACTCAATTTCATTTGAAATCAGGCATGTTCATACGGATTCTATTATGGGGATTTCGCTTTGAATCGGGCTACGTATTTAGTTTTAACGGTTTGGTATTTATATTAGCGAACCACCTGGTCCGGCCGGTAAGCAACTGCACCGCCGAACCAGGTGGTGTGGGTTCGAAACCCATAACCCCGGCTCTTTTTGTTTATTCCGTATACCAGACCCGGTCCCCATTCCCGTTTACGTTAAATTCATTACGGACCGGTTTATTAACAGCATCAGTCTCCTAGTCCGGTGGTAATTCATGTTACACACACACAAACCACCCGGGTTCAAACCGGGTGGTCTACATTTATTTTTAAAATAGTTTTAGCAGCAGTATTTATTTTATAAAACACGTACATTTTGGGGACGATTTAGTACCAAAATTAACAATTTTACGTGAGAAACAATTAGTTATATAATTTAAAATTTGTTAAAACCTCTTTCTTTTTTTTATATATAAAAATCATGTAATAGTTTATTTTAAATGTAATTATTAAAATCCCTGATTTTATAGGAATTTTGGCAAGACTTTCATAAAACACTTTATCATTCTTATAAGTCATTTTTCTATTAAATTGTAATATTTAGGTTTAAAACCTAATTAAACAAATAAAACTTTTCTAAATACATATTTGCACATAAATTTACACTTTCCATACTTTAAAGAGCATATCATTTTATTAATACATAAACAAAAAATTTATTATTAACTATTATCTCTTTACACTAATAAATCACTTAGTGTTAAATCATTTTTGAGATAATTTCTTAAATATATTTACACTCCGTTTATGAAATATATTTTTATAATATATTAGATAAATAAAATGATTTGTTAACCAAAACCCCAAAACAATTATTATTTTCTTCAAGTCAAATATACCTTACTAACACATTCAACATTTAGACTTTTATTCATACACAAACATCAACTTACAAACATCCTTTACATGAAATGACACAAACCCTTAGTACAAGTCCCTACACTCAACCCCGTTGAGACGCTAGACTTTGTGCACAATATTGATTCAAACTCATATCATTTCGCTCTAGGTCAAATCTTGTGATTAGCAAATCACTTGTGCTACCCAAGGTTCGCGTTAACTACTACATCTGGTACAATGTGAGTTAGATAGCCTCTTTTTTTCTTATTTACATATTTGGGGTGAAACATGATTTCATGCAAACACTATTTGCAATTACACACGTACAATTCTACAATATGATTATATGTGTTTATTTGTGCTTTATGCTTGAATGCTAATTGTTAAGGCTACAGTTACATGATATACACGTGCAAACACCAATACATTACTTCAGGCTAATATGTGTTGTTATGCCCTACATTAGGATAACATGTGTTGTTATGCCCTACATTTACATCAGGATAACATGTGTTGTTATGCCCTACATTAGGATAACATGTGTTATTATGCCCTTCAAATACAAAATTTCATTTGTGCAACTAGCTTAACTTAGATTCTCCATAAATGCTTTATAAACCATGCATCATATGAATTGTACACAAAACATTTGAACTTTACTTGTGGTGTCAAAACCTATGTATCTCACAAACTATTTATAGTTGACCCTCTCATTTTATCATGTTTCAGGTACAAATGTTTGAGTTAAGATTCAAGCTACTTCACTTAGGGTTGAGGACCTAGTCTTAAATTTTAATATGGAGATTCATGTATTCTTTAATTCTTGTAAATGATGTAATTGATTACTTGAGTTATGAAATGAAACTTATTGTTTAATCATTACAACTTTAGCAAACCATGAGCTTATGAACAGTCTACATGTCCCGCCCCGACGTTTCCGCCGTCGGTTGGGGTGTGACAGATTGGTATCAGAGCCTTGGTTATAGGGAATTAGGTTATTAGACACTTTTGACCTAGACTATAACCTTAGGACACCCATACTATGTCATGCTACTATTTGCTACATGATTACTATTTTGTGTGAATATATATTTTACATGTTATTCTAAGTAATTACACCGCATGATACAATACCTAATTGTCTATGTGACACACTACTTGATAACTCTTGTGCTTATATTCATTGCTATCTACGTGCTACCTATTTAGTTCATTAAGTGATACCCTAAGTTTTAACACACACTTATACACACCTAATTCTTCATGCACCCTTAATCTCACACACATGTCACCATCATCATTTGTGAACAAAAATTTAAAATCTTAGGCTTAAAGCCTATTAAGATTTTAATTCCAGTCAAAGCTTTTGAATTCTGAAAATTAGTAAAGAACATGTGCAATCCGGAAGGGTGAATGCCTATACTTTGGGTCTTCTGTCTAGGAAAGCATTTCATATAAATCCAAATCAACCGAAGGATCCGTATGCTTTCCTGGGAATTCCCGAAGTGAGTGTTCACTTATAGGCTAAAGCATGTCTTCTTGAAAGTATAGGAATTTGAATCACTTTGATTTGTCAAAGTATCCATTTGATTATATTATCAAATGAGTATAATCTAAACACCATCGTTTCGTTTATTACAATTTAGTACACGTATCTAAGCCTTCTTTGTAACTAATCATTTTATTATCTAAATTAAACAACATCGTTATTTTGTTCAAACAAAACGTTTATCAAACCTCTAGATAGTATCTGAAATATAAATTTCTATAAACATTTTAACCTTGTAAGAAAATTTAATACAGCTCGTTTTATAAAAACATTATTTTAATAATTAATTATGACTTTTCTCGTTAAATTAATTATTATTAAACATTGGCTTAGTTATTAAATAATTTAGCAATTATTTTATCTTAGAAATAGTCTTCTTATAATAATTTAAAATAAATAAAAAGATTTTCATTTAATTATTCATATAGTTAATTATTCAACTGTTTTTTTTCACCATTTTATAAACAAGAATAAGTTACAACTACTTATTTATTTTACAAACAAAAGAACACAAATCAGTTATTCGAAAGCACATTGCTCTGAATATCTACACAACTTTCTCATTATCTTACTCCCTTAGAAATGCATGATTGTACTAAGCACTGCAATGAGATGAATAAATTCATGTAGTCATCCATATAAACCTCAACAAAATTTCAAAGTTAAAATCCAACTACCCACGTTATGAGTGAACGCCAAACAACACGCTTGTCTACAGTACACGACTACGTGTAAAATTCGATAGTTTACATTACACATAAGGTCCAATCACTTAGATATAAACATTCACAGGATACATTAAACTTAGTTATTACAATATGCATGATACTAGGTTAGTCACATGATACATGAAACTTGTTGGTTTGATACATAATACTAGATTGAGCACATTATACACGATCACATGATACATGAAACTTAGTAGTTGCAATATACATATTGTTACACTGATCACATAATACATGAAACTTGTTTGCAAAATAAATGACACCAAATTGTTCACACTATACAATATACGTGATGCTACATTACTCACATTATACCCGAAACTTATTTGCTTACAAAATATAATACTAACTGTTCACCCTATATACATGATAGTACATTGTTTGCATTATACCTGAAGCTCGTTCGTATACAAGATACATAAATACTAAATTGTTCACCTTATATACATGATAATACATTATTTACATTATACATGAAGCTTGTTTGTTTACAAAATACATAAATACTAAATTGTTCACCTCAAACATAAAACTCATTTGTTTACTATATGCATAGTACTAAACTATTCACAATATACATGAAACATATGTACTTACAATGTGCATAACACTAGATTATACATGAAACATATTTGCTTGCAATGTACATAACACTTGATCACACATGAAAACTTGAGTGCTTACATTATACACGGAATTAGATTGTTTACATTGTTGCAATTGATTAAGTACATCATACACAAGGCATGATTATTCATTTTATCCATGAAAGCTACTCGGGGTTTGACGTATTCTTTTTTTCAAACACGAGGAAGCTATGGAACCATAAATTATGCCACGTTATTACTCTTTGGTACCTGATTGACTCTACTATCTAGGGACATAGTTATTTGTTAGCAACACATATGTGAAAACAGAAGTTACGAATTAAGTGATTTTGTGTTACCCCCTTGACCCACACACACAATGGGATGAACTATACTGACCATGCGACGATTTGGATAATTACGGGTGCACACGTAATTATAAAAATCAGCGCATGGAAAACATAGCAAATTCTGTCATGTGTTATGACATGAAACCTATCATGATATATAATAACGAAACTAATGTGATATGACAAGGGCATGGTGGATACGCCGCTGGTACTTCCTATATATAAGTGTTCCCGTCATATTATCGGAAGTAGCGTTATTTATGTCACGTAAAGTTTTATGTTGTTTGACGGGCCAATGTTTGTGAAATCTCTTGTCCAGTAACATATCTTGAGCATATTAGATTACATTTTAAACAAGTTTTGATCATAAATTCTCATCATTCTTGTTTCGAGTGATGCTTTTCATCTTTAGAGTCCATATTCTGTTTCAACAACTTCCTCCTTATTCCTCTTCAAACCAAATCCACTGTACTCCTTCGTGCCTGACCATGAGAAACAGACCTGAATCTTGTTATAAAATGTACTCCTCAAACCAAAATTCAAGGCCCGTTGAGAATCCAAATTCACCTCTTTCCTGTCTCCGTACTCTCCACTAGTTAAATTTCGGGACGAAATTCCCTCAACATGGGGATACTGTAACATCTGTGATTTTCAGGCCATGAATTTTCTTTAATCATTTTATCATTTAAGCACGTGAAATCCCGTACTTTCCAAACCCCTCATGGCACATTAATTATTATCTTAACGTGTATTAATTTGAAATTTCAACCTTTCAATAACATATTATTTTTCCTACTATATATACATATATATATATATATATGTGGTTGTATTGTTATTTATTTTTGTAAACCATTTGTAATTTTATAAAAAAATGGAGTTCCTATATAAAATATGTTTAAAATAAAATAAAATAATATTTTAGACTCTATTACAAGTTTTATAAAAACAATTTGTATAGCAAAGTCTCAAATTATTAAGTCTTGAACCCCCACATTTGGATTTGAACCTTTTCATTAAATTTTGACCACTATTGATAGCTTTGACTTTTAAAAAGTCAGACAGGGTCATTTTCATACAAATCAACACCCAAATTCGTCTAACCCGACTGTAATGGACCGTCCATGTGTGTGCATCCAACAATCGATCATACCTTGACCCATTTAACAGCCCCATTTCAATCATCTATGCGGTTAATTTCGAAATTCGAATGGTTTGACTCCTAGAGTCAAACCGAGCCAAATCAGTTTCTAATCAGAGAAATTAAATGCGATTAAGGCCCGAGAATCACGCACTGATTATCCTCGCATGTATCTAACCCCGTTACACGACCTGATTCATCCCCAATTAATCCAATTACGCGTAAACACAGTTGTCCTTCATCATGCCCAACTCCGAATCAAATCATGGCTTTATAAAAGAATCAATCCTTCAACTCATTCCCACACCTTCACACAGACTCGTATAAGCTCTCCCAACCTCCAATTCCATCGCATTACACCTCTGGAAATCGATCGAGTATCAAGAACACCATCTCTGTTTCAACTAGTCGTCGGCCCTCTATACTCAACCATTACAGGTATGGTTCATGTCGTTTGATTCGTTTTCACTTAAGGGTCAAAAGCCCTCTGTCAATTTCATATGACAGAAGGCATAAAACTCAATTTCATTTGAAATCAGGCGTGTTCATACGGATTCTATTATGGGGATTTCGCTTTGAATCAGGCTACGTATTTAGTTTTAACGGTTTGGTATTTATATTAGCGAACCACCTGGTCCGGCCGGTAAGCAACTGCACCGCCGAACCAGGTGGTGTGGGTTCGAAACCCATAACCCCGGCTCTTTTTGTTTATTCCGTATACCAGACCCGGTCCCCATTCCAATTTACGTTAAATTCATTACGGACCGGTTTATTAACAGCATCAGTCTCCTAGTCCGGTGGTAATTCATGTTACACACACACAAACCACCCGGGTTCGAACCGGGTGGTCTACATTTTTTTAAAAAAAAACAGTTTTAGCAGCAGTATTTATTTTATAAAATTTATTTTATAAAATTTATTTTATAAAACACAAACCTTTTTGGGACGGTTTAGTACCAAAATTAACAATTTTACGTGAGAAACAATTAGTTATATAATTTAAAATTGGTTAAAACCTCTTTCTTTCTATTTTTTTATATACATATAAAAATCATGTAATAGTTTATTTTAAATGTAATTATTAAAATCCCTAATTTTATAGGAATTTTGGCAAGACTTTCATAAAACACTTTATCATTCTTATAAGTCATTTTTCTATTAAATTGTAATATTTAGGTTTAAAACCTAATTAAACAAATAAAACTTTTCTAAATACATATTTGCATATAAATTTACCCTTTCCATACTTTAAAAGAGCATATCATTTTATTAATACATAAACAAAGAATTTATTATTAACTATTATCTCTTTACACTAATAAATCACTTTGTGTTAAATCATTTTTGAGATAATTTCTTAAATATATTTACACTCCGTTTATGAAATATATTTTTATAATATATTAGATAAATAAAATGATTTGTTAACCAAAACCCCAAAACAATTATTATTTTCTTCAAGTCAAATATACCTTACTAACACATTCAACATTTAGACTTTTATTCATACACAAACATCAACTTACAAACATCCTTTACATGAAATGACACAAACCCTTAGTACAAGTCCCTACACTCCACACCGTTGAGACGCTAGACTTTGTGCACAATATTGATTCAAACTCATATCATTTCGCTCTAGGTCAAATCTTGTGATTAGCAAATCACTTATGCTACCCAAGGTTCGCGTTAACTACTAGATCTGATACAATGTGAGTTTACATAGCCCCTTTTTTTTCTTATTTACATATTTGGGGTGAAACATGATTTCATGCAAACACTATTTGCAATTACACACGTACAATTCTACATGTTTATTTGTGCTTTATGCTTGAATCCTAATTGTTAAGGCTACAGTTACATGATATACACGTGCAAACACCAATACATTACTTCAGGCTAATATGTGTTGTTATGCCCTACATTAGGATAACATGTGTTGTTATGCCCTACATTTACATCAGGATAACATGTGTTGTTATGCCCTTCAAATACAAAATTTCATTTGTGCAACTAGCTTAACTTAGATTCTCCATAAATGCTTTATAAACCATGCATCATATGAATTGTACACAAAACATTTGAACTTTACTTGTGGTGTCAAAACCTATGTATGCTCACCAACTATTTATAGTTGACCCTCTCATTTTATCATGTTTCAGGTACAAATGTTTGAGTTAAGACTCAAGCTACTTCACTTAGGGTTGAGGACCTAGTCTTAAATTTTAATATGGAGATTCATGTATTCTTTAATTCTTGTAAATGATGTAATTGATTACTTGAGTTATGAAATGAAACTTATTGTTTAATCATTATAACTTTAGTAAACCATGAGCTTATGAACAGTCTACATGTCCCGCCCCGACGTTTCTGCCGTCGGTTAGGGTGTGACACTTCGAATGGAAGGCGGAAGTCGAGGAAAGCCTCGGATGGCTAACAGCCCGTGGTACCGACATGAAAGCCCTTCTGGACTTCCACACTGGCCTTGCTACCAACATGTCAGGGCCAATAAATGAAGTGGAACAGTACCTCATGCAGAATCATGATAAGACTACTACCGCCCTGAGAGATGCTCGTGCAGCCCGCATCCAGAGCCGAGTAGCCATCGCTGTAGCAGTAGTAGTATCCCTCTTTAGCATTTTCATTCAATTGTACCGCTAGACATATGTAGTATAATATCCGTATTACATGTTCTAAGTTACGTATGTGTTCAAGATTGTAAGGTGTTGTACTAACGTCCTTTGTACTATTGTAATATGCACCCAAATTTCAATTATAAATAGGAAACATGCATTATGATTAACGCTCTTACACCTTAAGCACTCACCATTCACATGGATTAAAATTGATATCATACATGTGCGTGTATAGAAAATGTCTCCATGAAGGAACGTGCGACATGCTAACAACAACGCGAAAAACGTATCCGCTGACTTAGCGCAAATCATGTCACAAAAACTGATAGACGCATTCCCTACCTTAGTGGCGCAAATCAAGGAAGCTCTGAAAAATGATGTTGAGAATGTCGAGCGAAACAGCGGAACGAATGGAGAGCATAATGATGGAAATGAGCACCGAAAAGGATGTACGTACAAGGGATTCACTACTTGCAAGACGAAGGACCTCTATGGCAACGAAGGAGCTATCGGAGCCCTGAGGTGGATTGAGAAGATGAAAAGTGTGATTAAGATCAGTGAATGCCTTGATGAGAAAAAAGGTGAAGTACGCAGTGTGTTCGTTCCATGGCAAAGCGCTTACTTTGTGGAACACTCGGGAGCAAACCAGGGGCGAAGAAGCAATCGCTTCAATAACTTGGGAAGAACTCAAGACCCTCGTTATGGAAGAGTACTGCCCTAGAAAATGAACTCCAAAAGTTAGAAATGGAATTCTAGAATATAACCATGGTAGGAGCAGAACATCAAGCATATACCAATCGGTTCCATGAATTGAACTGTCTAGTACCATACATGGCAGATACGGAAGCTAAGAAAATCGAAAGGTACATCTATGGTCTGACCCCTCACATTCGCGGGATGGTTACCTCAAATGAACTAACCACTTTGAAGGCAGCTATACTTTTAGCCGGGTCACTAACCGATGGTGTCATAAGAGATGGTGTGCTGGTGAAAAAAGGAGCAGGAGAAAAGAGGAAATGGAATGAAGGAACGGGGAGGAAAACAATCGCTGTGCACGATAAGAAGCCGACAACCGCCAAGAACTTTGTGGCTGTTGTCCATGACAAAAAGCCGTATATCGGCACGCGACCAAAATGTAATAAGTGCAACTACCATCACCAAGGAAATTGCCTTGTGTGCCGCAAATGCAAGAAGCTTGGGCATACCGAGAAGTATTGTAAGAGCGATCAGGCACATCTGAAAGCTTGTTACGAATGTGGAAGCCCTGACCATTTCAAAATTACTTGCCCAAAGGTGAACCGCGGTACTGGAAACCCCGCAAATCAAGCCCGCGGAAGAGCTTT
Source organism: Smallanthus sonchifolius (assembly GCA_023525975.1). Classification (NCBI taxonomy): domain Eukaryota; kingdom Viridiplantae; phylum Streptophyta; class Magnoliopsida; order Asterales; family Asteraceae; genus Smallanthus; species Smallanthus sonchifolius. The sequence continues at coordinate 22,860,575 of CM042033.1, forward strand.
TGCCCTAGGAGAAAATGAAGCTCGTCAGGACCCCAATGCTGTTATGGGTATGTTCCTGGTAAACAATCACTACGCATCTATACTATTTGATACTGGTACCGATATGTCATTTGTTTCCTATGAATTTGAACCATTACTTAGGCTAGAGTCTAGTAAATTAGATGAAGCTTACACCATCGAGTTAGCCAACGGTAGATTGTTAGAGGCCAATAGAATAGTTCATTAGTGCACAATTAGATTAAACACCCACCCGTTCGAACTAAATCTCGTCCCTATCGAACTTGGAAGCTTCGATAGAGTTATTGGCGTGGATTGGCTATCTAAGAACCAAGATGAAGTAGTATGCCTCGAGAAGACTGTTCGGATTCCCTTACTAGATGGTGAGACACTAATAATTCAAGGAGAAGTGTGTGAGAAAGGACTAAGAGTGATCTCATGCACAAAGGCCCTGGGATATTTAAAGAAACAATACCAAGCGTTCATGGCAAACATCGTGGAACAGAAGACCGAAGGAAAACAACTACGGGATATTTCTATCCTAAGAGACTTCCCAGAGGTATTCCCAGAAGATCTGCTAGGACTGCCACCTGTACGACAAGTCGAATTCCGTATTGATCTAATATCGGGAGCTGCACCTATTGCAAAATCTCCATATCGACTAGCGCCATCAGAGATGCAAGAGTTAGCTAGTCAATTACAAGAACTGTCAGATAAAGGATTTATCCGACCGAGCTTTTCCCCTTGGGGAGCACCAGTATTATTTTTCAAAAAGAAAGACGGATCGTTCAGAATGTGTATAAACTATAGAGAGTTAAACAAGTTAACTGTCAAGAACCAATACCCACTTTCGAGAATTGACGATTTATTCGACCAACTTCAAGGAACGACACATTTCTCAAAGATCGATCTCAGATCAGGATACCATCCGTTGCGGATACACGAAGACGACACATCCAAGACAGCCTTCAGAACACGTTACAGCCATTATGAATTCCTAGTGATGCCATTCGGACTCACCAATGCGCCTGCAGTATTCATGGATTTGATGAACAGAGTCTGTAAGCCTTACCTTGACAAATTCGTAATAGTGTTCAAGGATGATATTTTGATCTACTCACGGAGCAAGGATGAGCACAAACAACACCTAAAGTTGATCCTAGCATTGTTAAGAGAAGAGAAATTATACGCCAAATTCTCGAAATGCGAATTTTGGTTACCAGAGGTTCACTTCTTGGGTCATGTAGTGAACAAAAAGGGCATCCATGTAGACACGAGTAAGATTGAAGCAGTTAAAATGTGGGAAGCACCAAAAACGCCTTCTGAAATCCAATCATTCCTAGGATTAGCAGGGTACTATCGGCGTTTCATAGAAAATTTCTCAAGAATCGCTCAACCCCTAACCAAGTTAACACAAAAGGATAAGAAACTCGAATGGGGACAGAAACAAGAAGAAGCATTCCAACTATTGAAACAGAGGTTGTGCGATGCACCCATCTTAGCACTTCCTGAAGGCAATGACGACTTTGTCGTCTACTGCGATGCTTCAGGACAAGGTCTTGGTTGCATGTTAATGCAACGAAGTAAGGTCATCGCCTATGCGTCACGCCAACTCAAGATCCACGAGAAGAATTATACAACTCATGATCTCGAGTTAGGAGCCGTCGCACTAAAAATCTGGAGACACTATTTATATGGTACTAAATGCCTTGTTTATACTGATCATAAGAGTCTTCAACATATTTTAGATCAGAAGATGCTAAACATGCGGCAGAGAAGATGGGTAGAACTACTCAACGACTACGACTGTGAGATTCGGTACCACCCCGGAAAAGCAAATGTAGTAGCTGAAGCCTTAAGCCGAAAAGAAATAGTGAAGCCTACCTGAGTCCGTGCACTAGAGATGACTGTTCAAACTAGCCTGAAAGATAGAATCCTAATTGCACAAAAAGAGATCTTACAAAATGACAGCTTGAAAAGCGAGCTGTCATGCGGAGCAGAAAAGGAAATGGAAATCAAACCCGATGAAGTTCTGTACTTCCACAATCGAATGTGGATTCCTAACTCGGGGAAATTAAGAGAACTTATTCTTGACGAAGCACATAAGTCACAATACTCAGTTCACCCTGGAGCCGATAAAATGTATAAGGACCTTAAGGAATATTGTTGGTGGCCAGGCATGAAAAAGGAAATTTCATTGTACGTCGGAAAGTGTTTGACTTCTGCCAAAGTTAAGGCAGAACATCAGAAACCCTTAGGGTTATTACAACAACCAGAGATTCGACAATGATGGGAGAAAATTTCTATGGACTTCATAACCTAGCTACCAAGAACGTCTAGTGGACACGATTCCGTTTGGGTCATCGTCGATCGTCTGACTAAGTCTGCACACTTCCTACCAATCAGAGAAGACTACCAGATGGAAAAGCTATCCAAATTATATGTAAACGAGATTGTGGCCAGACATGGAGTGCCAGCCTCCATTATCTCAGACCATAATGGTCGATTTACGTCGAGATTCTAGCAATCTCTGCAAAAAGTGCTTGGAACGCGTTTGGATCTCAGCACAGCATACCATCCCCAGACTGACGGACAAAGCGAAAGGACGATTCAAACCCTAGAAGACATGTTGAGAACTTGTGTGATCGATTTTGGTGGGAGTTGGGATGCTAACCTGCCACTAATTGAGTTTTCATATAACAATAGTTATCACACTAGTATCAAGTGCGCACCATTTGAAGCTCTATATGGACACAAGTGTAGGTCGCCCATTTGTTGGACCGAAATTGGTGATATGCAACTAACAGGCCCGGAGATCATTCAAGAGACCACTAATAAAATCATGCAAATCAAGGAGCGCATAAAAGCTGCTAGAGATCGCCAGAAAAGCTATGCTGATAATCGTAGGAAACCAATAGAATTCGAAATTGGCGATAGAGTCATGCTTAAGGTATCTCCCTGGAAGGGAGTAGTGCGTTTTGGCAAGAAGGGGAAGCTAGCCCCAAGATACGTTGGACCCTTTGAAATCCTACAAAGGATTGGTCCAGTAGCGTATAAGCTCAAATTACCTCAAGAACTAAGTGGAGTTCATGACACGTTTCATGTATCGAACCTAAAAAAATGTTTGAGCGAAGAATCCCTGATAATTCCAATAGGGGGAGTACAGATTGATGATAAACTACACTTCATAGAGGAACTAGTATAAATCATGGATAGGGATGTCAAGAGAGTTAAGCAGAGTTGAATACCGATCGTCAAGGTCAGATGGAAATCAAAAAGAGGCCCAGAGTTTACCTGGGAACGAGAGGACCAAATGAAGCTTAAGTATCCCAACCACTTCAAAGAAACTCCGACCCCTACAAATATAGGTTGAATTTCGGGAGGAAAATTCTTTTAACTAGGGGAGACTGTGACAACCGTCATTTTTACGACGTTTAACTAAGTAACTTGTCTAGCCTATTTATGATTTTATGTGCTCGAACTAGGAATGTATTGATTTATGATGAATACTTATGAATATACCTTCTAATTAAATGAGAAGAACAAGTGGTACGCAGACCCTATGATTATTGATGATGAGATGATATAATACTAGTTGAGTATTATGTTCGAGTGCAAATGATTATATTAAAATACTAACTAAAATTCTTACTGGTTCATTATGACACGAGTTAATATTAATACTTCATTCAGTGAAGTCCGAGTCAAGACGCTAACCAATTCATACACCTAGTCAATACCCGCTTATATGAATATGAACACACATATTCAAGAGGCAATCCATGATATATAAAACCCTAATTCCTTAATTCTAGTTCATTTAATGTACTTACGATGGAATACGTGGTTAACTTTTATAAAAATAGATGCAAGATATATATTTTTCCATCTTTAACAACTTAGACAATGTTATTAAATCATCTAATAATTATATGAGTATTTAGACTTATATATTTTATATATTTATGGCATGAACTTTTATAAACTCAAAGAATGCATACAAGTTTTATAAAAAAAACTACAAAACTTTTACAAAATGCCCATGTGCATCAAACACTCACGCACCACCTACATATTTGTCCTTACCTCATTTGTCTTCATCTCTCTCCCCCTTCCCTCCTTAATCCCGTCCGAACACCCCTATACCACCACCATCCCTTGAAATCTTTCATCACATGATTCTTACTATACACACAAACTCTTAGGTTGACTAGCATGATTGAAAGTGTTACGTGTGGACTTATCTTACTATAAATAGGAGCACATGATCAAGAGAAATGTTACACCAAGATCACATAACACCCTCTCCCTTCCCCTCTCTTGTTTCGGCCGAAGGCACCACACACACACACACACTTGGTGTGTTTTGAAGTTCAAGCACTTGGAATCATACTTAGGAGCTTTCATTTGGTAAGTTAATCAAGCCTTATACACTTTAACATCAACATATCATGAATACATATCAATCTATTAATAATAATGTATGATTTTATGCACCTATATTATTCTAAACATATATATATATATATATATATATATATATATATATCACTCACATAAAATAACACTTGGGTGATGGAGTTCTTTAAAACCCTTCATTCCATTCATGTGTTATGTTGAAGGATACATGTTCGTGAGGTTATATGATCATGTGTGGCTTACCTCGCTAGTTCAAGGTAGTGTCCTATGATTCAAGAAAACATACGAACGATTATCATCGACATATGAACGTGAAAGGTGTTAACTAAAAGTACATATAAATAACTATCATTTGATGTGCATACATACATTTATTTAGGTTCATTAACATTATATGAGGACCTACGCATCTTAAATTAGTTATGTTGTAATCATAAACATGTATTATATATCCTAAAATGAAAGATTTTGGAAACTAGTACAGCCCGGTTAAACATCATTAGTAACGGAACTAAACAACCCTTTTATTTCTAACATTGAAACAAGCATGAGTCATATAGTAAATACCAGCATGTAAATAATCTAGTGGGAAGAATATATATATATATATCAAAGAACTAGACCAAATGTAAAGACCCGCGTGACTATCCATGCATATACGTAAAAGATAAAGTGAATACGTAACTCGAGTGAGTATACATAATTACAAATGTTATTATTTTTTTTACTTGAACCGTTAAACCTATTTTATATAATAAAACTAGAATGGTTTTGGACAATAAAACGTCCTCCTAAATGTTCAAAACTAATTACCGCGTAAAACGTCGCATTATTATTTTCCCGACGAAAACACTTTAATTATTTTTTAGTCAAGCTTTTATCAAGAACCTAGGAGATTCACCACTCGTCATACAATATAAAGAGATTATATTTGTGTGAAAACGAAGTATTTTGTACGAAACGTCTTATTTAATTTAAACGTTCGTTACCAAAAAATAAGGTAATTAGCCAAAATACTTGTACAAGAATAATAGTTGAATACAAGAAGTTAAGGAAATTAAGAGCCATATCTTGATACAAAAAAAGACGGAACAAGATGGTTTACACGTTAACAACGTTTAACCCATGAAAAACATAGGAATTATAACACACTTACTTAATCATCAAACGACATAATTCAGAAATAAACACATGAATTATTAACGAACTTGCATCCCTCATCAATATTTCATGCATAGAATTAAGTCCTATAAACTCAAGAAATACTTACTTACTTGTAGCATTCAAGTAGGACGTTCCATACCATCCTAGTTGTTAACATCACACTCAAGACTCAAGGTGAGTATTCGTAGCCCCATTTTTCAACTTATGTTTTGGGGGAATTACATGCTCAAAATTCTTTATCATACATGTTGTGTTATGTCTGTTACAATTACATGTGGCAAGATTATCACACTAAGTCCCCGGTTTCTAGATAACCAATTAACTCAAGCATAGAGCCGATGGATTAATATTGATAGTACTATCGGAGTCTGACAAACTCTCATTCATACCTTTTTTGAACGCGTAAATCAACAAAGCACACGTATTTGAATGTTTATTTCCAGGATACAATAAATGTTTTGTGATAAGGCATTTACACACAGGGGCAATTCAAGGTCAATAGGTTTGGTTATAACACATGTAATGTGTACGTTCATATGTAGATACGCATGATGCTATCTAAAACTATTTAATCAAGTCGCAAACCTGCAACTCACCAACCCCTTTGGTTGACACTTTTAGCATGTTTTTTAGGCAAGAAATAGACAAGTCGGCGAGCACTATGCTGGAATAAAAGTACCTTAGAAGACCTACGCATATAGTCGGCATGTTAGGGCTAGTTAGCTTAGGGATTAAACTTGTACTCAATTTAATATCTCCTAAAAACAACACAAACATTCGATGATGAAATTTGTAATTCTCTAAATGTACTATATGCTCATGATATCCAGTATTTCGTTACATTCCCGTGTTTTCGCTTTAGTGGGGGTGTGACATTAATGAGAAATAGGTACCCAGATCATCTTTGACCCGGGCTGACTTTGACTTTTTACAGTCTTAGTCACAACGACTTGTTCCTTCAAATTCTTAACATTCTTTATTCCAACAATATGTAAAGTTTGTTCATTTTTAATTTTCCAAAAACAACCAACACTTTTCCCATATTTCTTAGTAAATTTTTCTTTGGCAAAATAGCTTGGTTGGTTAGTTTTCTTCACATATTGTGGACTGTTCTAGACCTTTTTATCCACAAACTTTGGCAACATATAATCACGACATGCATTTGAACAAAATTCACTATGATCCCTAGAAAGCACGTAATCACGACTGTAACAACGAATCACTCCGGACTCTAACACTTTATCGTTTTCAGAAGCCTTCTTGTTGACATGACTTTTTGATCATTCTTTGTAACTTTAAACTTTGTCTCATTTGACTTGTGTCTGCAATTTCTAGCAAAATGTCCAACTTGACCACAAGTAAAGCAATTGTAGCTTTTAGTCTTTGACTTTGACTTTGATTTAGAACACTCGCCTACTTCAAACATGCACTGTCCTTTATCACTCTATGATGGACACACATTCTTTACTAACTTCCCTTTGCTTTGAGCAGGCTTATCTTTGACATCAATGAACATGTCTTTGACATCAACTGATTTGCCTTTGGCATTCGCTTTATTTGACACTTTAATCTCACTTTGAATCTTTGTCGGTGCACTAATTTTAATTTGGATAGACTTTTTACTTTCTTGATCACTCATAAGGATATGATTCTCAGGAGCTATGTAATCATCTTTCTTAGGCTTTTCGTGAGAGAGATCGTACTCTTGAATCAATGGATTCCCAAATTTATCTAACACGACATCTTCTGCTAGATATGAGTCTTTGTGAATTGGAATATATTATCTAGCTGTGTGCACCACTTTATCAAAAAAAGTGGATATAGATGACACCTCGGACACACAATCAGAATTAGTATTACAAGCAGAAACATTTAAAGCATTTTCATCAAAAACATTGTTATCACGTGACTTAACAAACTTGTTTGCAATTCATGTATCAACAACAAATTATCTACAATCCCTTATTGTCTCTCTCACACAAACTTTATTGAATTCATTAAAACTCGTCACATCATCAAATGAAACTTCTCATCTACATGACCTATGTTATTTGCTGCACTAACATACAAGTCATGAAAATTAGAGTTATCATCTCTAAGTAAATCATTTGAAACATGAGGTTCAGGAAACGGTTCGAAATGATCAGGATGAGATACCACTTTGTAACCAATACCATCTTTAATAAAAACAACTTCTTTGCTTCTCAACATAATTTTCTAACATTTTTCTTTGCATACCCCATTTAGAAATCAAAACCCTTTCTTTTATAAGATCGGATTGGGCAGCAATAAGTTTGTCTGTAAGATCCTTGATTAACACATCCTTTTTGTTTAAGTATTCTTTAAAGTTCATGTTATCTTTTAACAACGCATTGATTTTTCTGGTGTAGGGGACCTCATTATGTTTTAATTCCTTATTTACCCTTTTCAATTTATCATTTTCAGCAATCAAGAATGTGTTTGCTACATGATAATTCTGCATTTTCTCAATACAGTCAGAAGAACATATGAATGAAACGTCATCAGAAGTTACCTCACTATCAGATGAATTTTCCTCAGAAGTAGAAGCTGCTGCTTTGACTTTGTCATTAGATTTCAAAGCACAATCACTTGGTTCTGTCTTTTCAGATACTCCAATTTCTGCCATCAAGGCTTCATCAAAATCTTCTTGAGCATCTCCAATCTCAGACTCCCATTCACAGTTGCTCAACTATTTTGACATCAAAGAAGTTGGAGCTTTCTTGGATTTTTCATCCTCATCAATCAGTTCAATTAGCTTCACCCCATTACCATCAGATTTCTTCTTTTTCTCCTTTTAACACTCTCTAGCAAAATGTCTAAGTTGCTGACAGTTATAACATCTCAGCTTTGCCTTGTCAAAACCAACTTTCTTTCTGAACTGCAGCTTATCCTTTCCAACCTTCTAAAGATACTTCTTAGCCCTTACAGCTTATCATTGCCATTTGCCATTGTAAATCCATATATTCTAAATCATCAGGATTTATTTGCACAAGATCCTCAGCATCTAGAACAGCTGGTTGTAACTTTCCAGTAACAAATGCATCATAACTGCTCATAAATGCTTCAAACAATGCTATCTGATCCTCAACAATCTGCCCAGTTGTTTTTCCCTTTTCTCCAGCAGAATGTTCTGTACCACAGCAACCTTTACCCTTCTCTAGATTTGACCCACTGCTCCCTTCACCACTCCCTGAAAACAATGTTGCATTAGATGAACTTGAACCATTTAGTTTGTAAGAATTGTTCAACTCCCTTTTCTTTGCATCGAGCTATATGACTACAATAAGCAGATTATGTCATCAAGAGACTTGCTTTTCAAATCTGGAGTTGTATTCTTTATCAGCATGCACAGTATGCTCCAGATGTCAGGTAAAGAGTCAAGTAGCTTCTTACATAAGTCATACTCCTCAAACTTTACACCCATCTTTCTCAGCCTGTTGATCATGGTAGTAAACCTTGTGACTTTCTCACTCAGAGATTCATTTTTCTTGTAGTTGAACATATTGTACTGCTTTAACAACAAATCAGTGTGACTTTCTTGAAGTGCTGCATTTCCTTCAAACCTAAGACACAGTGCATTCCATAACCCTTGTGTTGTCTCATGCTGCTTAAAATTGAGATATAGTTCAGTTGGAAGAGCTAAAATAATTGATCCCAATGCTCTATTGTCTCTATCAATTAGCTTCTTATCTTCCTCAGTATACAAGTCTGGAACGACTATAGGAACTAAACCATCAGCATTAGAAGTTTTAGGCACATGAGGACCTTTGACAATAGACTCCCAAAGAGTATGCTCAGTAAACCTGAAGTAAGCTTTCATCATTATTTTCCAGTTTGAGAACTCCGAAATGGACTTCAGCATCGGTGGCGACTTTCCCACAACTCGCTCAGTATCCTACACCTATCCCACCATTGCACAAACATAAGTAAACGCAGATCAAAATTATGAAAAAAATTCCAAGTAACAACTTTTCGATCGAAAACTTTTTTGATCAAAAGCTTTTTCGGTCAATACTTTTTGGTCGAAAAGTCAGAATTCAGGCACTAGAGATTTTGGATACTTCTGAGATTTTGGACACATTTTTCGGTCGGAAAAACTGATGACCAAAAAGACTTTTCGATCGAAAAGAGATTTTGGCTCCTTCAATAAGACTTTTCAATCACTTCTTTCCAAGAACACCAAAAATCAACCTGCAACTTCCTGAATGCAAAATCAGACCTCCAAATCAATTGCAAACTTCATCTCCATCAATTTTGACTCAGAAAACTCAAAAATGGCGTTGAATAACACTCTGATTCGATAGCAATTGTTGAAAAACCACTTGAATATCGCGATCTATAACCGAAAGCTCTGATACCACTTGTGAGTCCCTCTAATCCAGTGATAATCAAGTATCAAGAACTTTGTAACTCCCCTGGAAAGGTGGAATCAATCCAAGATCAACAATACCTAAACGAATCGAATCAAACACTAAGAAGAACGAAAACCACCACATAAACGATATACAACATCAAACGAATAGATTCCATTGATTAAGCTTGTAATCAAAATGACTAAAACTTGAGAAATTTTGATTACTACTGATCTGATCAAAGAGCACAAAACATGAAAACCGGTAATCTCTCTCTACAAGTTCAAACAACAAACTATATAAAGGAAAAACATTTCGATCGAAATCTTCATCCGAAAACTTTTTCGACCGAAAACGTTTTCAACTAAAACACATTTCGACCGAAAACTTAGAACTTGTACAATTTTCATCTAACTCTTGATTTCTATGGACTACTAGGTTCCAACAACCCATTCATCCCCTTCTTTCTCTTCCTTCCAGCCATTAGTCAAACGGCTACATTTCCACCGCTCGCTATCTCGATACCTGCTAGAAGTTGCCTTGATTACTAACCCATTCACGAAGGTTTCACGGTTATTGCATCGTCAATACCTCACCGCACTTGCTATCCCTACCCCTGTTGTAAGTACTGTCCTAAGTACTACGTAGCACAACACTACTACCAGCTCGTTCACTTGTCACACTTTCATTTCAGCTCACGTGCACAATTGCACTTATCTCATGCATAAACTTGATGACCTCGTCACTCCGACAGTCATCTTCCTAGATAGGCTTCTTGCCTCACGTCTAGGAACATTTATCATTCTTGCAATTTGAAGTCGTCATACTCTTTGCCTCATACCTTGATCGTCATCCTACGATAATTTTTCAAACTCAAGCCCATTGACCTACCCATAAGGGTATTACTTATGCCTCTCTCTGTTGACCTCTAGGAGCTTGTGCAAAGCTTCACTGATCTTCTCTAAGGTTCCACTACTACAGTATCCCTTTACTACTGTACGTTGCGTTCATCGCGTCTTATAGGTAAGCATGCGCTGCTTATCACTAGTGCCTCGATCACCGCTATCCGATGATTTTAAAAATTTGCACACCACAATCATGCTTGTTCTGAAATCCCTACGTTATCTCCTCCGATGCTCCATAGAAGCTTTCCCCCTCTTAATTTAGTCATATGTGTACAAGCATAGACATTTGCTCTTCAGTCACTTATGTGTAATCCTGCACTCACTCTCCCTGCGTTCCACTTTCCTCGTTGTTGTTCTATCGTTACCATGCAATCAATGACCGCGTCTCACTTATCAAGTGTGAACATTAAGTCCGTCTTATCACAAGTCTCAGCCACCCCTTGTCTTGTTAAGAGAAAACATTCCCCTTTCCCTTGTATCCTTCATTGACAGAATTCCTCCAATGAAACGTATCCTATGGAGGCCCCACCGTCCCTTCGTTCACTCCGTGCTGGAACCTTCAGCGTCATCATCTCGATCACATCATAACTATACCCGATCAAGCATCCACATGACGCCTTCATCATCACCTCTTGCAGTTCCACCCCTTGGCTTCGTGCTCCGAATTCCTAAGATATCAGTATAGGCATCTCATAAGCTCACCTCACCGACCGTCTAGAAAGACATCAAAAACTCCTCACACCACCTTGATGTATCAACATTGAGAAACGTCAAGATAGGAATACTCCACCCGAGCACACCAACCACCCGTCCTATGCACGACTAACCGTGTACTACAAGGACACATAGTGTCAGGTCTAAATAACAAACCTAACATGTTCAATGTATATATATATATGTGTATATAGTATCCCAACTCTCTAACTCGCACAAGGTGCACACACCACTAGATAGACCTGAGCAAAACTACGTACATACGATATGACCTTTTCATTTATAGACACACAGACACATGAACTTTATCTTCTATTCACCCCAATGGTGGCTCATGTCGTACGTCATAATGTACTCACACAGACTTCACACGGGTTACAACGTAGGTGTTACACACTAGACATCACACTAAACATTCATACACACGCAAGGTATATAATCACAATTTCCCATGGGATCTCGTCCTAAACATATATACCTAAACACAAGGTATGTAACTACAGTTTCCCACAGGACCTCATCCTGAACATTCACACAGAGTGCAATACACCCATCGCACCCCAAACCTCACCTAAACATAATCACATAAACTATCGCTACTTTAGACTGTGGACACAAGAAATTTCAACCTCATGTCTATGAAAGTGTACTCACACACACCACTTAACATACACTAGCATCACAGCAAAGATTATATTTATCATGAACTCACATTGTTAAAAGGGTAATCCCGCAACCACACAAACTTCGACACTGCACCTACATTAGTATGCTCATCACAAATGCAACTAGTATTACTGATACTTAACACCATCCCTTAGTAAGACTCAATGTCAAAGTCATAACAAAGCAATATGAAACCAAAAATAAGTATCTTGCCACAAAAGTGTCAGACAACCACTACTCAAAACACTCTAATCATCCCGTAGTAACCACCACCACTCTAAGCACTGAACAAGTCAAAGTTATCACCCACTTGTTCCTCATCGTCGGACTCTTCCAACCATCCGTTTCCCAATCCCAAATCCTGCCTTGGAAACTGATGCTTAACCGCAAATGCTTTCCTTCCTCGCCAACCACCTCTCCTGTAGAAGGAGATATTGAGTCCACCTCTCATAGCTACCCTGGTAGCACTGGGGGCATTAGGCGCCGTAAGCACCAAAATCACCTCCTGTGCCGGTAACTCCTGCTCATCCTTAGTCGTCGGTGGAACCACTGTCAATGGAACAGGTGCTAGGATCCGTCTCCTCCCAATGACAACCATACGAATAGCAGCCCCCGTCTAGCCCGACGCTCCACAAGCCTTCTGCCAAGGCCTCCCCGCCTAATCCACCTCGTCCTAATCGTCACCACCATCAGTACCTGCATAAGATAGAACGTTGGAGTGATTACTATGGGCAACGAATTCAGAATATGAGAGTAATCATAGACTGCCAAATCACGGTGATCAAATGTGATTTGGTGGTCCACGTTACTGCTCGGATTCTAAACCTTTCCCATCGTATTCACACTAGCTTTCTACCTTTCACACACACCGGATGCACATTCATCCCACACAACCGGCATAAGACCACGCAATACTATCAAGTCACTGTATCTATCACAGTTACACAACACACATGACGACACACGAATTCTCTAAACCACACCAACACACCAAACGATCTCACATGGTGTAACACTACACAGTTAATACTCTTAAAAATTAAACTCAATTTAACAGACGTACCACTTGGCTCGAGGTTACTCGTTGTGGCATTCGTTTCACCCTCGTCCCATTTTCAATTTAAGTTAAGGTATTTTATTTTAATAAAAACACTGGTTTTCTCTTAAACCACGGCTCTGATACTAACTTGTAAGCCCAAAACCAGGCACCCTACAGTTGGTTCTCATCAGTGGGTATTCTTTTAAAAATACTCATTTTATTACTCAAACTACAGCAAAAGTCTTTCTAAAAACAATAATCACTTTTGTTACACATTATCATTAATAACTTTGCCTCAAGAACACACCAATCTGAGTAGCACCGCCCCCTAGCCAAGATACGTCGACCACGAAGCTCACCTGCAAAACAATCTAACATACACACAAAGTCAGCTACGTTGTGCAAGTTCTAATATTTTAAGTTAAATAAAAACCATCTCGCAACATTATTTAGTTATCTCCTCAAAAGACACCTCAGTCCTTAGAAAAATAGTTTTTTCATTTATTGACACATAGATAACCCATGTTATCTTACGATATCCCATCATAGTTCACTACTCTCCCCATTATTTATAACCCAGTAAGTCTCACCGACATGGATCGAACTTACCACTCTAATAACTCGTAATTTACCACACATATTAACTCAAAACCTGGTTAACACAACCAATACATAGACATCAACTTAACCAACCTTAACCAAGACTCTCACAAGTCAACTGACACAACATTTGTAAACACCACATCAACATCCCAACACACGGTCAATCTAACTCTACACACAATATTAATATCATCTACACACTCATCAATAAAATCTCATGCACAATAAATATAACTCAACACTTGCATGTAATTTAAACATGTATATATGCACACAAACTCATACCTCGTCACATGCACCCTCATCAGGGCGTTCGGCATACCCCGAGCTCATCATTGACCTGCTGAATATTGTCACCTTTGGTGAGTTCCCGAAGGACTTCATCCTTCCTAATCCCGTTTGACGTGTCATAGAGACAACGACGCGAACACACAACACAAGCATAAAACACATAACATCATATTTCATTTACGTGACTAATAACTAGGCTTCACGCATTGGCCTAGGATAACATATCCTACACACACTCATAAATTTTTAGCTTATATCCCGACTAACCATTAACATGACACTCATTAATAACTCTTACTGCTAGCTCATATAATCCCTTAGACACCCCATAGACCCTCTGACTCATTAGTGACTACTTTAGTTCATAAACACATCGGGTTAGAACCCAAAACTCTTAACACATTTATTAAAATAAACATATCTTGTAAGCATGTACTATAGCCCCAAAAATAGTAAAATGTTAAAGAAGTAGGGGATTAGAAACTCACAGCCTAAATCCCAATCCTTGCTCTGCACCCCGACCACTTTCTTAAATCCCGAACTTGTCAAACGTACAATCATATGATCAGAATACGTTCTACACGTACGTCGTAAAATACATAAAATATAAATCGTAACGTCGTCTCGTCAGCTTGTCCTTTCTTTCCACGAAACCCTAGTTCCACGTGCTCACACAAACCGGATCGTCCTCGACCCTTTTAGAAACCGCATACACCTATCGTGTCCCATGCATGCATGCCATGCAAACCCTAACTTGTTTCATTTCACGCCCGGCTCGTCCATGCACCACTACGAACAACCGTGCGTCCCCCGCGCTCCACCGCCATGATTGCGCATCACTAACGCCTCCGTCTTCCTCATCGGGCCCCGTTAATCCGATCTCCTTTGTCGTCCTTGTCGCACCAAACTCTAGCCGGCCACCACCACGCACATCCTTCATGGCTTGTTGTCGTGGTACCGCCACTACTGCCATCATGACAGTCGCCGAACACCACTCCTGCGTCGTACCTCCTTGCTCACCACTTTCTCTCTTCTCGGTCGCCGACCAAAACCCTTCGTTCCAGTTCCTTTTTCTGTCCGGGAAACTCTGCCATTCACCGTCACCACTGTTAGGGTTTGATTTTTATGCAGGATCCTGAATCTAGCATAATCCGGAATCCAAGATCATGGTAACTTCGGTATCCTGAATACTAATACTACTAACGGCTACTTGTCCTCTATTTTGATTATTATTTGCAGGTAATACTTGTGATATTATTCATGCCTGAAGACTCGCTCACTAGGACCTGGACCACGTGGGAAATATGCGTGAGGAAGTGATTAACGGTCGATAAGGAAGACTTAGTCTAACCATTATTTTCGTATAGTTAGATGTATTAACTTTTGTATTTAATGAGCAATAGATCAATTAGAAAACACATACACACACTCGCAATCATCTTTAAACACTTAGCATTCAATATCTTATTGCTCTCGTTGTACTCGTTCTTAAAGTTTCAATAAAAGATCACAAGGCAGTCCGACGTTTAGTCGGCTCCCGAGGTTTTATGCCGGAGATCCTGAAGGATTAAGGGTCTGAAGGATTAAGGGTTTTCCTCGTACATCATCGTGTCAAGTTTTGTTTTTACGATTACACCATTGCATTTTTGTTAAGCACACTACCTCACTTACGAAGTTTGGTTACAAAATTAGCTTACATAATTTTTACCTAAAACAATTTGGCCCCCACCGTGGGGCAAGTGGTGCTTTTTATCTTAAAATCTTTGTTAAATTTTGCATTCAATCACTATTTTTCCAAACTGATTTCGAAAATGTCGTCCCAATCCAAAAATGTTTATGTTTCTACTCCATCATCAAGCTTTGGATTGAACAACCCTCTTCCTCCTCTGTTCCAGAAGAAAGTTAATATGCAGAAGAAAACTACTTCTGTGGGTTTTCGGGATCTGGGATATCTGTTGGGGGACCTATGCTCGTTTCAAATGATGATATCCTCAATCTGTTCTCAGAAGTGAAACAACAGATGGAACAACAAAAAAAGGGTAACCTGATGTTGTTCAGAGAGCTTGAAAAGGTCAAAGAATCAAAGAGACCAGTGGAAGCAACGACCTCGCTGTAACCAAGTGTCTTGGATTTTAATTATTCGGGCTCCTCAGGAGTCCATAAAGGAGACTTTCTTCCCATGCAAACTGGAATCACTACAGTTGGCACAACTCCGGCCGTCAGAGTTACTACAAGTCGGGATCTTGGAGTTACTCCGGGATCATCATTCCGAAATCCTGATATCGGTAACACTTTTAATCAATTGTCAAACACTAACGAACTTGTGCAGGATCTAGGAATCACTCCGTCCATGGCCGAGGAGCTGAAGAAGTTAAGAGAGATGATCTCTAGTGTACCAGGTGTAGTCCAACCTATACCGGAGATGTCATCTACCAGTCACAGGATCTCCAGATTTGCTCCACCGATATGTGATGCGGAGATCCCCAAGCCCTTCCAGACTCCTAACATGAAGTTGTACGATGGAACTACAGATCTCGAGGAGCACGTCGCGCAGTACAAGGAAAGGATGGAAATCAACCCATTTCTTTTGACCTAAAAGAGGTTTGCTTATGCAAGGGTTTCGACTCCACCTTAAAAGGATCAGCCTTGAAATGGCTACTTACCGTTAAACCTTATTCAATAACTTCATTTGCTCATTTAATCAACTTGTTCAATAAACAATTCTCTTGCAGCAGAACGTTCGAAAGACTGACAAGTGACTTATACAGGATAACTCAGAATACCGGAGAATCTCTTTGGAATTATGTCAGCAAGTTTGGCTGGGAATCCCTAGATATCGTGAATCTTGACGTTGCCACTGCAGTCCAAGCATTAAAAATGGGATTGAAGAAAGACTCTCCATTCTACGAAGACCTCGTCATGAACCCCTCGTCATGAACCCCTGTAGAAATCTTGATGAAGTCAGAAATCGGGCATTAAGATTCAAAAGGCTCGAGGATAACAGAAAGATCCAGCAACGGATTGATGCTCCAACTAGTTACAGTCAGCCCAACTGGAAGACTGAGTCCACATCCTTCAAGCCTTACAGATCCAAGCCTTATTCTAAACCTGATAATCATAGGGTCAAAGCTGTGGAGGATGATGAAGATGAATAAGAGTATCCTATGCTGTTAGAATACTGTTTTTCTATAGATACAATGGGTTTATTGTTTGCCATGCAGGATCTTGGAGAAAAAGCTAGGTTGCCTTGCAAATTTGAGAAAAGCACAGGATGGAAGGATAAGTCCAAGTGGTGTGCACTCCACGAAGACTTCGGCCACGTAACTGAGGATTGCATTGCTTTGTGAAAGGAGATAAGTTACCTCCTAAGTAAAGGACACTTCAAGGAGTTCTTGGGCAAACGAAAAGACAAAGCCAAGGATCATGACAGGATCCCACATAGAGCAACATCCCCACCGCCGGATACCAAGGTAATAAATTTTATATCTGGTGGGTCTGACATATGTGGTACCTCTTATTATGCAGCTAAGAGAAACGCCAAGGAAGCAAAGATAGAGAAAGTGGACAGGCCTACCAAAACCTCCACCTTAACTAAAAAGAAAGTGATCTCTTTCGAAAAAGGGGACATAGATGATGTACAGGATCCTCATCATGACGGCTTAGTAATCACTCTATACATTGCCAACCACTTCATCTACAGAATCTTAATTGACGGAGGAAGCTCGGTGAACATCATACAACTTGAAGTCCTAAAGAGGATGGGGATCCTGGATTCTGAAATTATCTCAAAATCCTTATTGCTGATAGGATTTAGTGGAGAGATTAAAAACACAGTCGGAGAGATAAAGCTACTGATATACATCGAAGGGGTAAATGCTATACAGAAATTTTGTGTTATTGATTCTTTGTCTTGCTATAATATTATTCTAGGGAGACCTTGGATTCATGACATGAAGGCCATACCCTCAACATGTCACCAATGTGTCAAAATTCTAACCCCCTAGGGGTAGTAAAGATCAACAGTGACCAGCAGGAGGCAAAAGACTGTTATACTTCTTCAATGAAAGTCTCCGCCAAAATCAGGCAAACATAGCAATTAAAGAAACGAGCCCGAGACGTCTTGGAAACCAAAGAACAAGATGTTAGAGGAATATCCTTATGCATGGAGGATCCTGATGTCAAGGTTCTTGTTGGAACCAATATCCCCAAAGATATCGAACTGGAACTCACAGAACTACTGAAACGCTAAGTCTCGACCTTCACTTGTAAACATGAAGACATGATAGGTATTTCTAGAGATATTATTACACATAAATTGGGTGTTGATAATAGTTTCAGGCCAATACACCAAAAAAGAAGAAAATTTGCACCAGAGAGGAACATAGTTTTCTAAGAAGAGGTCGAAAGACTACTTAAGGCAGGAATGACAAGGGAAGTGAAATTCCCAAGGTGGCTAGCTAATGTGGTGGTAGTCCAGAAGAAGAATGGGAAATGGAGAGTCTGTGTAGACTTCACTGACTGGAACAAAGCATGTCCCAAAGATCCTTTTCCATTACCACACATTGACTAAATGGTGGATGCTACAGCAGGCCATGAAATGCTGATATTCATGGATGCTTCATCTGGATTCTAACAAATTCAGATGGAACCCTCAGACCAGGAAGATACCGCATTCATGACTCCAACAGGTATTTATTGTTATATTGCTATGCCCTTTGGTTTGAAAAATGCAGGTGCTACAAACCAAAGGCTAGTGAACATGATGTTCAAAGAGAAACTAGGGGAAACCATGGATGTGTACATAGATGATATGGTGGTGAAATCAAAGAAAGCTGAGGATCATCTTAGGGATTTCAGATATGCATTCGATATCCTGGACTAGTACAACATGAAGCTAAATCCCTCCAAATGTCACTTCGAAGTAGGGGTAGAAAATTTCTTGGGCTACATGGTAACCAAGAGAGGGATAGAGGCCAGTCCTGAGCAAATCAAAGCGATCATCAATCTGAAATATCTAGCAAATTCCAAGGATGTCCAGAGACTAACAGGCAGAGTAGCAGCACTCAACCAATTCATATCAAGATCCTCAGAAAGATGCAAAGAGTTTTATGACATCCTAAAGAAGAACAAGAGATTCGAATGGGAAGAGAAGCACGAACAAGCACTCCAATCATTGAAGGAGTACTTGTCATCAGCTCCTCTATTGATGAAACAAGAAGACGGTGAACCATTATCCCTATACTTGGCGGTATCCGAAAACTCTGTAAGTATCGTCCTAGTCAAGGATCATGAAGGCCAATAGCATCCAGTATACTATGTAACTAAAAGCTTACTCGCGGCAGAAACCAGGTACTCTCATTTAGAAAAAATAATTTTAGCTTTAATAATGGCATCCACTAAACTCAGACATTATTTTGAAAATCATGTTATTCATGTTAAGACTAATTATCCTATTAAGTGTGTCTTGAGAAAGCTAGAGATGTCAGGAAGGATGGCTAAGTGGTCAGTCAAGCTCAGAACCTATGACCTTGTATATGAACCTAGAACAGCAATAAAGTATCAGGCACTTGCGAACTTTGTGGCTGATTTTAGTAAGGACATCCAACAAGAAGCAGACCTTGAAGTTCAACAATTGGAAGAATCCAAGGATAAGTGGACATTGTTCACTGACGGTGCATCAAATGTAAGAGGAACAGGTCTAGGCATCATACTGAAATCGCCACAAGGGGACATAATACCCCAATCCATAAGTTGTGAATTCCAGGAAATGAATAATGAAGCAAAATATGAGGCGCTGATAGCAGGATTACAACTAGCCAAGGATATGAAAATCAGGTATCTCTAGGTATATGTCGATTCATTGTTGCTTCCTAAGCATTTCAATGGCTCATATGCAGTGAAAGGCGAGAAATTAGCCAAATATCTAATGATAGTTAAGAAGTTATCTGTAGAATTTGAAAATTTTAACATTACACAAGTACCTAGAGAAGACAACGTTGAGGTTGATGCCTTAGCAAACCTTGCTTCGGCTCTTAAAATACCAGAAGGTATTAAAATACCTATCATACTTATTTTGAGCCCTGCAATTGAGAAGATAAACAAAATGTCCAACATAGAAGAAGCAGGTATTCAGGATCCCAAAACTGGTTAAGGATCCTGGATTCTACCTATCAAAAAATATTTGCAGGATGGTGAGATCCCAAGTGATGAAAAGATTCACAAGGCTTTTCACATGAGGGTATCTCGTTTTATAATATTGCAAAATTTCTTGTATAGAAAGTCTATTGCATGTCCATACTTAAGATGCTTGGAGGATCCTGAAGCACATGAAGTCCTGAAAGACATATATGAAGGTTATTGTGGTAATCACACTAGGGCAGGGGATTGTTCTCAAGGATCCTGAGGACAGGATACTAGTGGCCCACTATGACGAAAGATGCTATGACTTATTCTCAGAAATGTGATGCTTGCCAAAGACACAGCAACGTACTCCGTCAATCGGCCAAACCTTTATATCCGATCATCTCTCCATGGCCATTCATGAAATGGGGAATGGATATAGTCAGCAAACTTCCTAAAGCACCAGGAGGAAAGGTTTTTATGCTCGCAATGACAGACTACTTCTCTAAATGAACTAAAGTTGAAGCATTTGTCCAAGTCAGAGAAAAAGAAGTCATCTCTTTCATCAAGCGCAACATCCTGACAAGATTCGAGATCCCGGCAGAAATAGTATGTGATAATGGATCTCAGTTCATTGGCAAGAGGACAACTAACTTCTATGTCAGTTGGGGGATTAAAATGTAACCTCCACCCATGTACATCCCAAGCCAATGGACAGGTGGAATCCTGCAAGAAGATTATCATAAACATCCTTAAGAAGACATTGGGAGCTAAGAAAGGAAGATGGGCCGAAGAGTTACCATTTGTACTTTGGGAAGATAGGACAACCATAAAAAATGCAACAGGCCAAATTCCATTCTCATTGGTATTTGGTACTGAAGCCATGATCCCAACAGAGATGGTTATCCCTACTGCCAGAATCAATCTCCAAACCCCAGAAACCAATGACGAAGCTCTTACTCATGATCTTGACACTGTGGATGAGCTCAGGGATCTTGCCAAGGTTCGTATTATAGCTTATCAGCAGAGATAGTGAAGTCATACAACAAAAACATAATGATCAGAAGATTCCAAGTGGGTGATCTTGTATTAATAAAAGCGTTTCAAACTACTACCAAGCCCAGTGATGGAAAGCTCGCACCAAAGTGGGAAGGTCCATATCTAATTGACTCAAAAGCAGGCAAGGGTGCCTATTGGTTAGCCACTATGGAAGGTGAATTTCTGCCAAGATCCTGGAATGCAATCCATCTCAAGGCTTATTTCATGTAAGTTAGGACTTAAATTCTAACTAAGACTGGTATGTCTTCT
This sequence comes from Smallanthus sonchifolius, assembly GCA_023525975.1. Classification (NCBI taxonomy): domain Eukaryota; kingdom Viridiplantae; phylum Streptophyta; class Magnoliopsida; order Asterales; family Asteraceae; genus Smallanthus; species Smallanthus sonchifolius. Next base: position 22,882,174 of record CM042033.1, read on the forward strand.
ATCCCTGATTATTTTTATATTTATTACTCTTTATCAAGGTACTAACTTGAGCGTTGGAGGGGTGTTAGCCAGGATAATACCCACCTTCACCAAGGTTTCACGTTTTACAGGGAGATTCCTCAAGGATCCTGACAGAAGATAGAGATTGGTCATATCTCCTAAGTTTAAGGTATCATGCATACCTTCTAAGGTTTAAAGGTCTTCACCTTTCTAAGAATTGAGTTTGAACACTCCGCCTGTGGCGCACGATTTTCGAGTATAGTTTAAGGTGGTGCGACCGGTCCGTGTAACAGTGGCTGACAATTTCATCACTATTGGCTATATCTTGAATCCTATGATAGTAACAAACGTGTTACTCCTAAGATTTTTAGCATTTTCATGCTAACTAAAGTCTGGCTTGGCCCACGTTTACTGGCTTGGCCCATGGTTTTCTGGCTTGGCCCATGTTTTTCTGGCTTGGCCCATGTTTACTTGCTTGGCCCATGTTTACTGGCTTGGCCCACGATTTACTGGCTTGGCCCATGTTTTTCTGGCTTGTCCCATGTTTTTTACTTGTCACGGGTATTTAACACTTGTGTGTTAACCCAAGTACTTAGCATTAATATGCTGAATCAAGATCCTTAAACGGACTAAAGACTTGTGAAGATTTTGAGGTGCTATTACTAATCATATGATATGTTTGACCACTATACGCAGGGGACGACTAAAAGTTGTCATATTTTGAACTTCCTATTGATATCTGGTATGTGTATCTATCCAATCTGATTTTCGATAAAGGTATATATTTGAGACTATTCATTAACTTTCAATAAAGGGTAGAATTGAAAATTTGAATGACTAAGTCATGACATGATTGCAACTGGTGTTCTTCCGTATCATTTATCAAAACTAAAATATATTTTTCTAAGTCATAGTTTGATAAAAACCTAAGATGTTATTTAATCACGAAGGATCATGTATCCCGAAAATATCCCTAAAACTATTTTTCTAAGAATCACAAGGCTTAACTGCCTAAGGATCCTGATTTTCTAGAACGTGTTAAAACAAACCAAAAGCATAACAATCATGGCAGATAGTCAAAAGCTACTAATTGATATTAAAAGTGTAGGAAAATCATAATTCTGGCTTCATCCAAAAATAGGACCCATCCATCAGAATCCTGAACCATTAGTCAGAAAATAAAATTGTCTATCCCATCCAGGGATCCCAAGGAACAAGAAAGTAAAATTGTTCAACAGACAATTATGATTGAAGTTAAGAACCACAAATACCACAAATGCAAGACTCAGACCTTCTCTTATTTGCGATCATTGTCTTGACCGATCACCTCCGCAACCGCCCTCACCGAGCCTTCCGCCTCACCTTCAGCCACCAGCTTGCCTTCATCCTCTTTTTGCATCGGCCCTCCACTCAACTCAGTAACCAGCTTCTTCCAGCGCGGCACATCCCATTTAGCTCGATTAAAATCTTTGTCAGCAGCCTCTTCAGCCATCATGATTCTAGCTTGAAAGATTGAGATTGCAGCTGAAAACTTGGCCTGCTCATGAAATTCTTCAAGATCCTAAGTGTGTTGAGCATAGGCATCTTGAAGCTCTGCTTCAAGATCCTGGTTTTTGATATAATTCTCTTTGGAAGAGTGGTTTTCATTGACCTGAAGTCATGAAGGGCTTGTTGTTTAAGAAACAATTCAAAGTTACGTGCCTCATTTACTTTTCCAGGGTTCTGTAGGGGTAATTTGGCAAGTGACCTAAGATCATATCTAGGAAGGGAGCTGAACTGATGAGGAATTTTAAAGTGTTCTACTCCTTCCTTGTATCTCCTAATGATGTATAATCTCCTTTCATTGTCATACTTCCATCCCATGGGGGGTCTTTTCAGCTCTTGGTACTCCGCGAACCATTCATAATATTTAGGAGGCTCCTCTACAATCATCCAAGGCCATTTAGGGTCGGGATATTCTGGATTTGGTTTTGGAACATTGATTGGTTCATATGGGGTGGATTCAGTGTTAGTTGATAGAGAAGGTTGAATGGGGGTTAGTTCAGTATGTACCAGATCAAATTTAACACTGGCTTCATCTTGATCATCGTTAGAGAGTGCCTGGATCTCTTCTCCTTCCTCTGTGAAGTATCTCACCTTTTCTTCATGCAGATCTTGTGTAGCCAAAATCACTGGATAATCATCATTAAATCCATAGTTGTCAATCTCATCAAGAAGAGCATTCAGCTCATGATCTGACCTAATTTCCTCTTCATCAAGAATGATCACATCAACACTTGATTCTATTCCCTTTCCTCTTTCTCTATTTTCTTTCCTTTCACTAACTGATGGAAGATCATACCCAGTTTCTTCAGTCTTCATCTCCACAGCATCCTTTGTCTTGGTAACTTGACCAGTGAAGATTGTTAGTGCAGACTGTGCATTTGAAACAAAGGCAGGGGAAGAGGGTCCACCAGCAGAAGTGGTCTCCCCCTGAGCTGCTGAAGGGGTTTCTGGTTGGGAAGATTTAATCAATGAAGCCTTGATTTGTTCAACAGTATCGGATAAGGCTTTAAACTTTTTTTGTTGCTGAGACCAGTTGGGTTTGCTGAGCGTCAAGTTGGGTAGGTAAGCCGCCAAATTCTAGTTTAAGATCTTTCACTTATTCATTGCTCTCTCTTAGTTCAGCCTTTAGTTTCTCAATCACTTCATCTTGCTTTGTAACTGTTTCCTATAACCTCTTTAACTCCAGACGTAGGGTTTTAACTCTTGGGACAGATGGTGATGGATCAGGAACAGGGGATGCAGGTGGTGTAGTAACAGGTGTATGTAGTGGAGATGGTTGTAGTGAATGTGGTGGAATATGAGTAGGTGAGTTATAAGGGGTTAAGTGTTCTGGAACATCAAATAATGATTCTAAAGAAGAGGTTAAGGACTCCAGTCCTGTTTTAATTTTTTTTTGCCAGTAATTCTTCTTTTTCATAATCAAATCTTGATTCAGCTTACCTCTTAGAGAAGGATGCAGGAGGTTCAGTATGTTCCTCATCTTCTGACTCATAGTCAGATTGATCATACTTTGTGCCATATATACCTTCGTCCAAAGTTTCACTAGAATCACCTTCAGCTTCAACATTTTCTTGAACTTCATCATTAACATTTGCTTCTTTGTCTTCAGCATGTTTCTCTTCAATTACTGGCTCAAGATTCACTAACAGTTGATCCATAAAAGGAACCTCCAAGATCGGTTGTTCAATATCTTGCTCTATTTAATGGTCAGCTTCATATCTTGCTCTTGGTTCCCTTGACCTTGTTCTACCTCTTTTTCTTCAGATGATGAATCAACTAGTAGTTGTGGATCTATATCAGGAACATTCTCTTCTTCTTCACCCAAGATATGACCAAACAGAGGAATGTCAGCAATCACTCTGTTGGTTCTTTTGCTTGAACTCTTCATGTACCTTAGGGTCTTGGCAGTCATATGATCAAAGACAAATATATGGCCATCTTGTTGCAGTTAGGATGGAGATGATTAATAATAATCTGAAGAAACCTAGGGTTGACCAAGAACTTTTCCTTCACTCCTCCAGTCAAGTTTTCTTTCAATTGCCCAAACACTAGCCCAGAGAAGTCATAGTCTCTCTGTTTAATCAATCTTAAGACTTCAGATGCCACCATGGCATTAGCTTAATCAAATCCACCTTTTCTGATAGACAGGTAGTGAATAAAGACATGTACAATGTATCTCCATGGAGGTGGAATGGCATTCTTGATAATCTGTCCGCCCTTGAATTCGTCTGGATGCGCCAACCTTCTGAAACATTCTTTAACATAAAAACTTGGAAATTCCACCGGTGCTTCATGATTATCATTAAAGTGCAGCATCTCTCTGATAATTTCCTCGGATAATATAACTTCTTGATTAAGAATTGTAGCCCTGATATGCTCCACATTGTCTATAATTGTTGTAGTTGCAGTACTCCAGAATTGCCTTATAGTAGTTTCAAACACTGGCAGGTTGTGGCTTATAGCAAAGCTGATATTGGAGTTGGCTAAGAAATCGAGTACACGTATGAAGTCTGCATTTTTGGGATCAGTAGTATTCAACACAGCACACACATTGTGTCTTTTGACAAATAAGAGATCCATATCTACACAGAAACAACACAAGAAAAAAATCTCAAACATCAGTCCAACACTTAAAAAATTTTTAGAAAGGCCTGACCGAAACTACTAGTTTCGGGTGAAGAAAGCATATCAAAACTACATAGTTTCGGGCACCAAAGGGTATCGAAACAACTAGTTTCGATGGAAACCTGTTCAAATTCTGAGACATCATTTTAAAAACATAACACCCTTTAATCGAAACAACTAGTTTCGATGCCTGAATTCTGAACAAATATACAAACTTAATAATCAAAGAAAAGAGGATCCGAAACTTATACACAAACTCAAACTAAAAACAGAAATAAAAAGAATGGTAAAGGCAGCCTGTGAGGTGTCCAAACTCCTTCTTACCGAGATTTTTTAGGTAATCTGCAAAATTAAACAGTAGAAGAATGAGATATTAACAATGGTGAGTTCATAAACAGGATTAGAACACAAAACGACCAAGATTATGAAGAATTAGTCGTAAGACTCTCAGAATTGAAACCCTAGGTCCGACATTTTTATAAAAAAACGCACACAATGAACAGAAATCAGTACCTGATGATGAAGACGACGAGGGAATCAGATAAGAGAGACTGATTTCGCAAACTTAGACCGAGGAAATGAAAGATTTTGTATGTGAAGATGATGGTGAAAAATGTTTCAGAAGAGTGATAGTGAAAGAAGCATGAAAAATAACCTGATTATGAAGACATTCAATTTTAGCTTGACAAAAGACTAAAATGCCCCTGTCAAAACTACTAGTTTTGATTGGGCAACTTAGTTTCGGGTGAGAGGTAGTTTCGGGTAGTTGAGTAGTTTCGATGACATGAGATACTTGATCAGAAACAAAGGAAAAACACTCATATGTACACAATCTAAACAAGCTAATAAGGAAGATTAAGAAATTTATATAGAAAAATAAAAGTAAAAATAATAAAAGATATAACCACTTAGCCTTGGAAAAGATCCAACGTGAGATCATGTCTGGTCAAACCCTTGAAACACTTCATTTTGCACTCAGCTACTGTGAATCCCTGAAGATAGCCGATATTTGTGCAAGATAAACCCGAACATTTGCTTGTACAATGATTTCATGTGATTTAGAGGTACCATTTGAGCACAAAACACAACGTACCCCACATTTTGAAATAAAATGGTTTTGAAAGCCTATCAATCCTCAAGAAATACTTGTATTCATCTTATCTTTTCTTACAGGTTAACCAGGGTACCATCTTGGTAAGTCAAGATCACCGCCAAAAATAAAATAAGATCCAACTGGATATTAGAAGTTGTAAAAAGAAAAATATTCAAGTGATATTAAAAAGGTACGGATATTCTAGGTCTTTGCGTAAGCAAAACAGAAGAAGCCATAAAATTATCCAAGAGGATAGAAAAAGGATGAACACCCGAGATCTTTGCGTAAGCAAAACAGACGGGGTCAAATCATCCAAGTGGATAGGGAAAAGATGAACTCCCGAGATCTTTGCGTAAGCAAAACAGACGGGGTCATCAACGGTAACTTTCGTTACTTTGACAGTCACCTGGTGCATGAATCAAAATCCAACACGTAAGCCTATATCTAATTGAATTAGTTTTCTTAGCAAAAATTGGATTAGATGTTTCAAAAATGGGTTCAAACACACGTGTACGATTGAGAGTTATGTTTTCACACTACTAACAAGTTATAACCATATGCCGGGCCTACCGGCTATACCACCGTAAGCACCATCGCTTATGGTCCATTCCATGTTCAAGAAGTGTGATCAGACTCTATCAGTTCTCACAAGGTCGGATCCGATTTTCCTGAAATAAAACATGATACTTACAGTGAGGTTTTCTTAAGCAAATAATAAACAAATCAAATATTTTCTTTACTTTTTGACTCTGCAAAGCAAATCATTTTCTTACTAACTACAAATTCCAATTTCTCCCCCAAAATTTTTGCTTTCACAAACTGAAAAAAAACAACTGTACAGAAAAATAAAATCTTTTTAGAAATCTTCCCGATTAACAAGTTTAAATAGAAAAGACAATATGCACAAAGGTTACTGAAAGTTGATTATGCCGAGCATCTCCACCAATTTCTCAAATCTGGCAGAATCAAATGCTTTTGTAAAGATGTCGGCGGCTTGCTTGTCGGTTTTGACTTCAACGATTTTGATATGTTTCTTTTCGACACAATCACGGATGAAGTGGTGTTTGATCTCAATGTGTTTGGTTTTAGAATGCTAAACGGGATTTTTAGTGATATGGGGAACGGCGGTGTTATCACACAGGATGGGAGTTTCATGGAAGGTGATCCCGTAATCAAGCATTTGATGGTGGATCCACCTTACATGGGAACAACAAAGGGCTGCAGCAATGTATTCGGCTTCGGCTGTGGATTGGGAAACGGTGGTTTGTTTCTTACATTGCCAGGAGACGAGGCGGTTGCCAAGGAACTGACAACCCCTAGAAGTGGATTTTCGGTCTAAGTTGCATCCCCCGTATTCTGAATCTGAATATGCCAAAAGATCAAACAAGTTATTTTTAGGATACCAAAGCCCAAGTTTTGGCTTGTACTTCAAATATCTTAAAATACATTTGACAGCAATTAAATGAGAGAGTTTAGGATTAGCCTGAAAGCGTACACACAAGCACACTGCCAACATGATGTCTGGTCTGCTAGCAGTGAGATACAGAAGAGATCCTATCATCGAGCGATAGAGGTGCTGATCAACGCTTTCACCATCCAAATCAGGAGACAGACAGTGTCGAACTTCCATGGGAGTCTTGTAAGGATGAGACTCAATCATTTTGAACTTGGTCAGGATTTCTTTGACATACTTCTATTGATGGATAAGAATTCCTGACTCAGACTGATCTGCTTGCAAACCAAGAAAGAACTTCATTTCTCCCATAGAACTCATTTCAAACTTAGAACGCATCACTTCCTCGAACTCTTTACACAACTGAGGATTTGTGGATCCGAAAATGATATCATCAACGTAGAATTGCACCAAAATGGTATCCTCACCATCCTTTCGTTTGAACAAAGTTTGGTCAATTTCCCCTCGTGTGAAACCATTATCAAGCAGATGCGTAGATAACTTCTCATACCAAGCACGAGATGCTTGATGAAGACCATACAATGCCTTGTCAAGTTTGTAAACTCTGTCAGGATAGCTTGGATCAATGAAACCTGGTGGCTGCTTGACATAAACTTCCTCTTGAACTTTTCTAAACAGAAATGCACTTTTGACATCCATCTGATGAACTGTGAAGTCTATATAGGTTGCGTATGCGAGAAACATTTTTATGGCTTCCAAGCGAGCCACCGGTGCAAAAACATCCTCAAAATCATTCCCTTCTTCTTGATAAAATTCTTGAACCACCAAGAGAGCTTTGTTACGAATCATGATTCCCCCTCCGTCCTTCTTGTTACGGAATACCCAACGAGTGTCGATTGGGACTTTGTTCTTTGGAAGGTCTACCAGATTCACTTGTTGCAAGGAAGAATACCCAAGTAAGAGGTTGAGATTCCACAACATTACCAATCTGGATGACCACTTGGAAGAGGTTGAGATTCCACAGTTGAGAATTCACAAGGATCATCCTACAGGCAACATCATTGGTCCACTCAACGTGGGAGTCCGAACTCGTAGTGCCACCGAAGCAATGAATGACGGTCTCTTCACTTGCTTCATATCTCAAGTTGAACCTAAGAATATCAAAGCTGCTTTGCTTGAGAACAATTGGGTGGAGGCCATGCAAGAAGTATTGCAACAGTTCATCAAGTTACCCAAGTTGAACCTAAGAATATCTCAAGTTGAACCTAAGAATATCAAAGCTCCTCCAATCTTCAGTGTCTCTGGCGTCTCATCTTTCTTTGCAAGGAAGAATACCCAAGTAAAACGAGAGAATTCATCAGTTCATTGTCTTGAAGTTCACGTGTCCTAATCTTTTGTGCCAAAGAAAGGACTCATCTTCTGAAGATTTTGAAAGGAAGCAGGATTCGATTTCTAAAGGATTATTCATATCCAGACTGTAAGTATTGAATCTTCGAGGCGCACGCATGAGAATTAGGTCTTCGGGAATAACCACTCTAGGCTTTAGAATTAAACACTCTCTAAAGTTGAAGAGGGCACAAAAGTCTTTATCACAAATCTGGGACAGACTCATTAGATTATACCTCAGTTGTAGAACAAAGTTGACATTCTCCAGGCTATTTACACCGTTAGACACAGTTCCTTGTCCTTCAATCTTTCCTCCTCTTGGATTGCTTGCAAATGCGACAAAATCTTCGTCTATTGGATGATAATTTTGCAATAAAGAAAAGTGACCAGTCATATGTCTTGAGCAACCACTGTCGACATGCCATATATTATCTCCAGTCCTTCTTGATTGTCCCTACACACGATAAATCATTTAGACAATTGTACCCAAGTTATTGCTAACTTGGAACTTCTTAGTTTTACAAGATACATTTCGGACATCATAGTCAGAATCCTCCTTTTATGTATTCTCAAAAAGGTCATTATTCTGAATTTTCCAAATCCTTTTCGACCAATTTATAGCATTTTTAATCCTTTTACGTCGCACAGTTCTACTATGTTGTGATTTAGAGAAAACATTTGAAACACAATCAACTGAATTTTGAATAATAGATGGTACGTTTTCTTCCTTAAAATGATATGTAGACAATTTACATGTCTTAAAAACATGATTGGATTCCCCACAACTAAAACAAACTTTATCACATGTTGGCTTAGCCTGATAATTGTCATCACAGGATGATGAAGATGATTGTGATGTTGAGACAACAGAACTAGAGGCAACTTGTTCTTCAATATTTCTTTCTTGAAGACTTTGATCTTCCTTTAATCTGAAAAATTCCAGATTGCTCATTGTTTCTTGTGGAATATCAGTCACAACAACTCCTGCACTTTTAAAATTTGCAATACAACTCATAGCATTTACATATTTAGGAACAAAAGGCAAAGCATTCTTAAACTTAGAAATAGCATTTCTCAAACTGTCATGCTCAGGAGGAACATAACCAAAATACAAATTTCCAGTATGTTCACAAATATCTGGTTTTAACATGGACAAATTATTACATTCATCTGACTCAAGTTCGTTTAAAACATTTCTCTTACTAGAACTCTCATCACAATCATCTTCGAAACCTACACAATCTGACTGCACAGGAAGCAAAACTGTCAGAATCTGAAGTTTGGATATAATCATGAGCAGATAAATTACAAACAAAAGGTGTGGGAATATGAGGAACTGTCATATCAGCAAATCTTCCAGACTTGGAATATGGAGGAGGGTGAGAGTTATACCCGATGCCTTCTTTGACCTTTTTATGAATTTGGTTGTCAATGATTCCAAAAAGAATTTTCCACCCATGTGTTTAACTTGAAAATTAGCTTTTTCGGCCTTTTGAAGTCTTTCAGTTAAAATTTCATTATTATTCTTTTGTGTAGTAAGTTGCACAATCAAAGATCGGTTTCTCCAGAAATATCACGAATTTTCTTTAAGTAAAGTTTCTCATTTTTAGCCACAGAATCAAACATCACCTTTGCGTGATCTCGTTCATCGACCAAGGCCTGGTTGATGAATCTATATTTCTGAATCTCATTTAAACATGATTTAGCATTGCAAAGTCTAGACATTACCTCAGCTGGTACGACGGTAAGATCCTCAGCTGGTTCAATCATGACACATCTCTCCTTTTCTCCAATGTCTGCCATCAGTGCCTTGTCAGCTGCTTCCCCTTCTTAATCTCCCCAGTGATAGTGTCCATCAGCTTGACATACCAGAGCTGTTGAGCTGGAAGTTTTAGTGGATTTGGGAGAGATAGCAGCTTGCTTTCCAGATGAATTCTTCTTCTCATGTTGCTCCTTTGATGAAGTCTCCTTGCAATTACTTGCAAAATGACCCAGCTGGTCACAGTTGTAGCATCTCACCTTCTTGATGTCAAACCCTAGAGTCTTTCCATACTTGAATCTATCCATCCAAGCCCTCTTGATGAATCTTTTGGCTCTCAGAGTCATCATAGCCATACACCAATAAATATCCATCTTTTCCAAATCATCCGGTTGATCTGCTCCAAGTCATCAGGTTGAAAGCTGACAGGTGTCAAGTTTCTAGAAATCAGGGCATCATAGCATGACATGAAAGCAGTCATGATAGGCAGATACTCATCAGGAATCATAGTGGTTAGCTTCTGAGAGTTGGATGAAGTAGTAGGCTGAACTCCAAAAATTGAAGGTGGGACATCAGTTTGAAAATAAGCCATTATAGTTTTGTTAGATGAAGTGGAGGAACCTTGTCCTGCAATAAGAGCTGTGTTTCCAGACTGATTAGTTGGAGTGACTTCACCCTTCTTTATCTCCAACTCATACAACTCTAGAATGCTGAAGAGTTCTTGATATGACAAGTCACTTAGTTTTTCAGTTTTCTTGATCATAATCCGGTACATATTCCATTCCTCGGGCAGTGAATCAAGCAGCTTCTTGTTTAACTCAACAGTGGGATACTCAGTTCCCAAAACCTTCAACTTAGATACAATGCTTGAGAATCGAATGATCAGTTCAGACATGGGTTCTCCAGGGACACTGCTAAACATTTCATATTGCTTCTTGATCAAATCCCTATTGCTTTCTTTAACCTCAGCACTTCCCTCATACCTGGTACATAAAGCAACCTAAGGATCTTTGGCAGTTGTATACTCAGCAAATATGTTGAATACATCCATAGGAAGAGCCATAGCAATAGATCCATAAGCCTTGTTGTCTCTGGCAATTAAGGCAATATCCTTTTCATCATATTCAGACACAAGCTTAGGACAATGAACATCTGCAGTGGTAGTAACTGGCTTGTGTGGGCCATCAGTGATTGACTGCAACAGAGTATGGTCATGGAACTGAAAGAAAGTCTTCATTTTCTTCGTCCAATCATCAAAGTGTCTAGTGTACACCAAGATAGGTGGTTTGTTTCCTCCAGCATATTCACTGTTGCTTGAAGATGCCGTAACTTAGAGAAGTTAAAATCAAACAGTAGCTAGTTTCGGGTGAACAGGGATGATCGAAACAACTAGTTTCGATAGAGAAAAATCTTATCAAAACTCCTAGTTTTGATAGAACAAGGCTTGCCCGAAACTTCTAGTTTCGATAGAAGAAACAGAATCCAGAAACAACAAGTTTCAATGAAGAAGACTTAGCAGAAAATCCATTAAACTCAGTAGAAACTACAAGTTTTGATTAAAACTAGTTTTGATAGAGCAGTAGTTTCGGGTGATCAATCTGCAAATGTTAGTTTCGATATAACAGGACAAATAACTAGTTTCGATGATACCTTCTCCAGACAACAGTACAGACAAGAAGTTTCGATAACCAACTAAAAGCAGAAATTGTCTCCCAGTAGTTTCGATACCTCCTTCTTCAAGCTTCAGCAGACTCCATTGATGAAAAGCTTCAAATATCAAAGATAATAAACTCGCAATCTGATCCAGCGAAAAGCTTCCAAATAAGCTTTTGAACACAAATCAATCTTCAGATCCGAAAAACTCGAAGAGATAGTGCCGAAATTGATGAAACAGTGCAGATCTAGAAAACCTACAAATTCCAACTAAAAGTCACCTAAAATGATCAAAACAACCTGAAAATACTCATAAATCAAGTGCATAAAGCACTGATACTAATTGTAGGTCCAGATTTCAATCGAAAATCACTCAATAGATCGATTACACACACACACAGGCGGAATCTGTGTGTATGGTGGTGAAACAGAGGGTAGAAAGAGAATGCGTGAAGATAACAGCTAACCACACACAGAATCAACACAAATAAGATGTGAAAATGTAAGAACAAAGCATTAAACAAATGCAGATTGTATTGATTCTTCAAGAATAGTGAAAGAGAAAATTCAGGGTTACAGCCGCTACTCACACCCTAGAAATTCTCAAACTAGGCTATTTATAGTAAGTTAACAGGCATCGAAACTATGCTCACCGAAACTACTAGTTTCGGTTGAGCATTTACAAGTGTGAAACAAGCCTGTCGAAACTAAACTATCTATCGAAACTACTAGTTTCGATTGAACAAACCTCAATCGAAACTAGATAGTTTCGATGGCCCAGACTTAGAAATAAAACAGGAAATTACAAGAAATGAAATTACAAGAGAAATAAACTAAACTAAAGATAGTTCAAAAGAAATACATTGATAACAACAGCTTTTACAAAAATAAGACTCTACATTTCTCAAATTATAAACATGAGCCAATCCTAAGATGCTGAAGTCGAGAGCATGGTTGCGGATCAAGATTTCCAAAGTATGTAAGGTTCGCCAAATCATGGGCATCGCTTGAGCAGGGAAAGGATATGAAAAGGCTATGGTAAAGGGGAAAGATTGGAAGCAAACCCACCTTTTAGAAGTAAAATCCGCCATCGTCTTAGGGTCAAAAGCTCTAAAGACAGTTTTTTGTTGGAAAGGATCCTCCGGATTCAAGGAGTTTGATATCATGGTCGGTAAAAGTGCATTTTTTGGAGTCGGGATTAGAAAGCAGGTGTTAACTATACAGATCATCGGAAGATGAGGAAGATCGAGTGGTCATTTTGGCCATTTTTGACATAAAATCGAAAGAGTTAATGAAGAAAAGGAGATTTTTACCTGAAATCCTAGAGAGAGAGGAAGAAGATGAAACCTGAGACTAAAGAGAAAAAAGTAAATATAGGGGGTAATTATGAAAATGTCTCGCACGACGACGTATCAAGACCTCGTTTCTCATTCCACGTCCTATCACGTTGCCATTTAAATTTTGAAATTTAAATTTTGAAAATTTAACAGTTGTAACTTCCGTGCACAGCTGTCAAATTTTGGGGACAATTGTTAGGGATTGATTTTTATGTAGGATCCTGAATCTATCATAATCTGGAATCCAACTTCCTGGTAACTTCGGTATCCTAAATACTAATACTACTAACGGCTACTTGTCCTCTATTTCAATTATTATTTGTAGGTAATACTTATTCATTCTGGAAGACTCGCTTACTACGACGTGGACCACGTGGGATATATGCGTGAGGAAGTGATTAACGGTCATATAAGGAAGACTTAGTCTAGCCATTATTTTCGGATAGTTAGTTGTATTATCTTTTGTATTTAATGAGCAATAGATTGATTAGAAAACACATACACACACTCGCGATCATCTGTAAACACTTAGCATTCGATCTCTTATTGCTCTCGGTGTACTCATTCTTAAAGTTTCAATAAAAGATCACAAGGCAGTCCGACATTTAGTCAGCTCCCAAGGTTTTATGCGAGAGATCCTGAAGGATTAAGGGCTTTCCTCGTACATCATCGTGTCAAGTTTCGTTTTTACGATTACACTATTGCATTTTTGTTAAGCACACTACTTCACTAACGAAGTTTGGTTACAAAATTAGCTTACATAATTTTTACCCAAAACAACCACCACACCTCCTCTTACCGCCTATTACACCCACCACCTCCACCTTCGGTCACCATCCCATCCCCGATGCTCCCGCCGTGGGTATGAAACCAAAACCCTATTCGGCTTTGTTACAACTCAAAGCAACAAAACGTGAAACAGTAGTGTACGAGTGTTACCTTGACTAGACATGGCGTCCCCCGCTCGAGCCTAACGTGAAACTGCCTCTCCCGGCCTCCTCCGATCGTCTTCCCCTGGTCCGACTCCCTTCCCTTCCATCGCAAGTCCCCTAGGCCGAATGGCCTAGGGTTTTTCCTTTAATTCTTATTTAAACCTTCCTGTGTTTACATCCGGGTCCCCGAGCTTCCTTTTTGCGCATAAAGATCCCAAGCCGCTTCTCTATTGGCTAACCGGGTCCTTTTAATTCCACGAATAGGGTTTTACGTGAATACCCTCGTTAGCTGTCTCATTTACAAGAGACTCGGGTCACCCGTTAGTCCAAATAATCCTTATGTGGACTTTCGGGATGTTACAAAAGTGCAGATCTAGCTTCATGGAAGCTAGATAAATGTTTTGAACGTAAAAAGTTAAGGTTTTTTTTATCAAAAACAGACCTGCAAATGATTCGTGTTCTTCGAGCGACACTCGAGTGTCGGCCACCTACATGTGGCGAAACTCAACGAGGAAGAAGAAGAGAAGAATCGGCTCTCATAGAATCGGCTCCTGAGAGTCAGCCCTCTGAGAGAATCGGCTCCTGAGAGTCGGCCCTCTCAGAGAGTCGGCCCTCTGATGAACACGCTGAGAATCGACCCCCTTAACACAACACAAAGTCTTGAATAAAAGTTCAGGTGACACTAATGAGTGTCTGGCGACTCTCCTTGCCGACACTCAAGTGTGGTTAGCGACTCTCCCAGCCGACACTCAAGTGAGACTGCCGAGATTCTCGGCCGACACTCTAATGACTCGGCCGACTCTTGCACTAAATGATAGAATTCGCACTTTGACTTAGGTGTAGATCGGCTTACACATTAGCAGTAGATAAGACATCAACTTCGGGTTGAATATCGATAGTAAGGTGAGTTCAAGATCCCTATTTTACTGTTTTAGGGTGGTGTTCAACCTCAAGAATTTGACGTTTATAATAAATATATTTTTATTACTTAAACGTTTGCAAAGAAAAATAAGGACAGTAACGGTTTATGTAAATGAACGTTTGTAAGAAAGAAAGATAAGATAAAAGAACGATTATTTAACTAAATGTTTTATAAATGAAAGATAAGATAAAAGAACGGTTTATTTAACGAAATGTTTTATAAACGAAAGATAAGATAAGAGAACTGTTTATTTAACTAAATGCTTTATAAACGAAAGATAAGATAAGAGAACGGTTTATTTAACGAAATGTTTTATAAACGATGATAAGAAGAAAGATAACGGTTTATTTAACCGAACGTTTTACAAGAAAAGAAGATAAGAAAGAAGAATAGTTTATTTAACTATATGTTTTATAAACAAAGAGAAGAAGAATGGTTTATTTAACTATATGTTTTATAAACAAAGAGAAGAAGAATGGTTTATTTAACTATATGTTTTATAAACAAAGAGAAGAGAATGGTTTATTTAACTATATGTTTTATAAACAATGAAAAGAAGAATAAGTCAAATACATTGTCTAATGTATAAGAGTATGCTTATTCGAAGAAAGTCTTAAAGTAGTAGCATAGTCTTGATGGCTAGTTCTACCCGAAGACTATGGCTGCGTCATGGGCTAAGACCATGACGTCGCCATATGAAAAATCAGGACAATGCTCGGTAGGGCACTGTAACGAGGATGTTGTACAATCGGTTAAGATGAGTAACGACGGTTACTCGGGCGGCGACGGTCGCTAAGTAAGAATGAAGAAGCCCGCTTGGGGGCACAGAAAGTGGGTATCGACCTTTGGACGATGAGCCTTAGGGAACAATAGCTGCGAACGAAAGTTCCTTCAGAAAATAAGAATGAAGAAGCCCGCTTGGGGGTACAGAACAGATTGTAGAGGTTAATATATGACTCAAATAAAAGAGCACAAAGTAAATACGTATGTATTTTATAAGAATAAAGAAAGATTTTATTGTATTATGTGTATAGTATAATATGTATGTTTAAAGAAAACTTTAGATATAAAGTTAAAGAAAAAGAAACACTTGAACTCACCAGCGTTAGCTGACTATTTTAGTGTGCACATCAGGTAGAGAAGGAAAGAAAAAGAAAAGAAGTCGCGAGGGCTTAGAAGAAGATGGTTGGATGGCTGGTGCTGGCAAGACTAACATCCCCATTAATTAAGTTTATATATAAGACAATGAAAGTTGTAATTATTTCAGAATTTTGTAAAGACTTCGTTGTTGGTTTTCTATGTTATTCAGTGTTTAAGAACTATGTTATGCAATGTTTGATAACTATGAGAGGTACCCAGTTTGGGTCCTTTCAAGTTGGTATCAGAGCCATAGTTTGAAAGATTCGGACATTCGCCAAAATGTCTGAACTTAAACTGAGAATGGGACAGAAGAATGGGATGTCAATCAGAGCAGCCAAGCCACAAAAGAAAAACAGTAAGGCCTTAGTATAGCAAACATTAGAAACAGTAAATAGTAAAGGCCTTAGAATAAAAGGTAGTCCATGTCCTAGTATAGAACATAGACATCAAATTCCCTAAAATAGACAGTAGACAGAATGTGCCTTAATGTAGAAACTTGAACTTGAAATGCCACTGCTACTCTGATAGGAAATGTTCAGAACCCGAGTAGTAAAGTAAATTAGTAATTTCATACCGGTCTCTATATGTAACATCCCGATAATCCATCTAACTAACGTATTGGGTTAATGAGGGAATAGGATCTATTTCTATCAACTTCGACTATAACGGTTCCACGTGGAGTTTGGTTTATCAAACTTAGGGGACCCGGTTAGTCGTTTCTAGAAAAGTTAGAGACGGAAACGCGCCAAAAGAATTAAGGAGGGACCCGAAGTGAAACTTGAAAAAGTTTAAATACCACCATAATGCAAAACCCTAGGCCATTCGGCCTAGGAGTAGTACGCGACGGCTAGGAGTGGGAAGGAAGAAGAATTCAGCGACGGGGGAGTGTCTACTGCGGCGGCTACGGCGGTGTCAATCGGAAATACATCGTTGCACAGTAAGGTAAACTTCGTTCTCACCCATTATCCTTTTTGTGTTGCTTCCGGTTGCGCATGGAATACCGTTTAAGGTTAGAGGCCTCAAGGTGGCGAGTAGCAACGGGGTAAGGGGGAGGATGACGACGTTGGTGACCGGCGTGATGGTGGTCTCAGGTGTGGCAGTAGAGGACGTGAGAGGTGTTGGTGCTCGGTGACACTTCACGGCAGCAGTGGACGGTGGTGATGGTTCGGCTGAGCAAGAGGAAACTACGGGCGGCACGCTGTGGTGGTGTGAGGAGGAGGACGGCGGTGGAGTTGGCAGAGTGGGAGTAACCCGACCACGGTGGTGGTGTAGGGCGACAACGGGCTAGCGGAATCCGACGAAGGTGACGGTACGACGGTGTGCGGTGGTGGAGCATGATTACGGCGGGTTGGGTGTTAACCTATTAGGGTTTTCCGTGACATGGATTACATGCATGCATGGAAATCGAACAAATTGGGTATTCGGTCTCTAAACTGGTCGAGGACAATCCGGTTCTCGTGAAGGTGGAGTTGAGGGTTTGTACGAATGATGAGGCGTACGGATGAGACGATGTCGGAACCATTTATATTTTGAACTACGTAATTGAAACAGGTTTAGGACGTGTTCTGATCATGTGATTATACGTTTGACAGTTTCGGTATTGAGCGAGCACGCATGGTGCAAAGCTAGGGTTTGGACGCAGCATAACTGGTGAGTTTCTAATCCCCCACTTTTAAATGTTTTAAACGTTTTGGGGCTATCGTACAGACTCTTGAGATATGTTTTATTACATTAAACGTATTTTGAGCTTTGGGGTCTAACCCGATGAGTTTATGAAGTTAAATAGTTAAATGTGGGGCTACGGGACTGTGTGTGTGTCCATAGGACGTGCGGGTTACAGATGGGAATATAGTCACGTTTTGTGTAGTGACTTAACAGGGGTGAGTCGGAATTGTAGTAAACCTGTCATACGGGTATGAATAGGTAGTGTCATAGGGTGTGCATGTACGTGGTATATGCATAAATAATGAGATATAGTAGTAGTATGTGTGTTGCTATATTAGCAGTGTATTGTGTTACGAGTTAGTCGGGGTGAGTCGGGATATAAGCTAAACGCTTATGAATACGTGTAGGATATCTTATCCTAGTGTTATGTGTGAAGTACATGTGCAGTTAATGAAACATGTATATAAAATATATTGTTATGTGATTATACATGTGTTGTGTGCATTGTGTCGTTGTCCTTGTGACACGACGGGTATTGTGTTTGCATTGTTGTCATTATGACACGGCAAATGGGATTGTGGAGGACTACGTCCTTCGGGAGGTCACCAAAGGTGACGATGTCCAACAGGACAGTGATGAGCTCGGGGTGTGTCGAACGCCCTGACGAGGGTGCAGTAATGAGGTATATGTTTGTGTGCTTATATATTTGGGTTAAATTGCATACCAGCGTTGAGTTATATTTGTGGATCTAATTTATAAGGACCATGGGTCCTGAGTAAAGTTTGAATAACGTTTGAGACGAGTTGGCTTTTAATTAAACTAAACTATTGGAACTCACTCAGCGTAGCTGACTTTGTGTGTACAATATATTGTTTTGCAGGTAAGCATTGCGTTAACGTATCTTGGCTTCGGAGCGGTGCTACTTGGATTGGTGTGCGAGCATTCGTGAGGTAACTTAATGACATTAAAGCCGTGCTGACCAGGCGGTAGGGTTTGCTGCGCATTCTTTTGCCTTCGAGGCACTGATTTGGTGGGAGAATGTAAATAAAGCTAAATCCGAAAGGGATATCGACAGCATGAAGTGGGACGGTCTGAAGGCGTTGATCATTCAAAAGTTCTGTCCCTAGAATGAGATTGATAAGATGGAAGAAGCCTTCGTGGAACTCAAGGTTGGTAGCATGACGCACCGGCAGTTCACCTCTAAATTCAATGAGCTAACCTAGTTGGTTCCACACATGGTGAACACTAAACAAACTAGGATCAAGTGTTACATCTAGAAGCTACCTCAGAGAGTTCGCACGATTATCAATGACAACACCCCTAGTGACTTTGAGTATGTGGTGGCATTGAGTGGAAAGGTTTTTGATGATGTGACCGCCGAAGGCGCAACCCCCGCTGAAACTCAAAAGAAGGGGTCGAAAGCCACTAAGCGCTCGGGCGGGGATTGGTCTACCTCAAAGGGTAAGAAGGCAAGAGTTGAAGAAAAAGTCATCTGCAGCAAGTGTGGTAGGGCGCACCTCGGCGAATGCAAGTATGGGATGAATTTATGTTATCGATGTGGCAAAACGGGCCACTATTCCCGTGACTGTACCAGTGTCCCCGGTTCTGCAAATTATGGGAAATGGCACAACTATGGCGAGTCAGGTCATCTCTCCAAGGACTGCCACAAACCAAGGGCGGTAAATAATTAAAAGACGAAGGAGGCTGAGAAAGGCAGAGCAAGGACCAGAGCCTATGTGACACCCGGCAAATTTCAGGTTGATATCCATTCCCGGTTGATATACATATTACATTATTAGACATGCATCACACTTAATTTTATAGTAATTAAGTCCATTTTACACTTAGCAAGTCAATCCGTTTACATGCGACGGTAATCCGGAAGATTACCCGGTCAAACACACGTCCTTCAGCACGACCGTTGGTGACAATTTAAAACAAATACCTAGACATATAATCTGTGTGTGAAAATTATATGTAACACTGTGATTTAATTAATCATGCCTATATGAATTTTTCGGTGATTTATGGAAATATTTTTATTTTCATCACAGTCTGGTAGACACGCAGTGTGCACTAGCTAGGTCCATAATTCTAAGCAGACACTTAGACATATATTTGATGTGCACAAATTACATGTAGTACTGTGATATGTTATTCCAAGACTCTATGAATTTTTTGGGAATTTTCTGAGAAACTTCCTATGTTAACGCTGTCCGGCCAGTCTGCAGTATTTATCGACATTTACAAATAAAAATATGAAAATTTTATATGTTAAACATACCAATATGAGTCAAATTATTTTTAAATAATTTCGTTCATACCTATTCGGGATTTCTGTCAATAAACCGGTGACTATTCGTTTTCCACCACCCATAGTCACAAGACCCTATAAATACCCCCCTTTTCTCTTATTCCACCATCCACTCCACACACTCTCTCTCCTCCCTCTTTCTCCCTCTGTTGGCTGAAACCCCCACCCACCATCTCCATCTCCATTTTTCTTTGATCTTTAATCCATGCTTCCACAAGATCAAGCTTTCAAGTTAGATTATCAAGCATTATAAGAAGATTCATCCATCATTTCATCTATTTTTCAAGTTTGGTAAGATCAAAAGTCTCTTTTTTTTCATTTTTCATCTTCATGTTCATATGAACATGCATCCAAAGAAAACCCATTTTTTATGAAAGATTATCCATAGATTCTTGAAGGAAATGTGTTTTAAAACTAAAAAGGTACATATTGTTGGTGGTTTTGGACCCGGATTTTGTTCATATGCTCGGTTTCAATTTAAGGAAACTTTATTATGTATGCATGTGCTAGATGATGAGGTTTTGTTGGTTTGATGATGGATTATGTTGTAATAATAGTTGTAGATGATTAATATGTGAAAACTTTGTTGACAAGAGTGATGGATGATACATGCATGCTCGGTTTTGCTATTTTAGGAAACTTTAATTTTGGGTTTCATGTTAGATGCCATGTTTAGGGTGATTTGATGATGAAAAATTGGTAGATATGCATAAAGAATGGATAATATATATAGATTTGCTATCTAGAACATTTGATCATATGAGATTTCATGCTCGGTTATATTTATAGTAACTTTAATTTTCGGGTTTTTGTTAAAAGAAGTTATGATGTGATTTGTTAGGTGGAAATGATGCATAAACACTAGATATAGAGATTGTATGATTTTTTTTTTCGGTAAAATCACATGTCCATGATGCTTTTAGGCTCGTTTTCTATTTTTAAAAACTTTATTTCTTGACATGTATGAAAACTTGTTGTTTGGGTGTATTCAAAGCATGAAACTAGTGTAGTGAACATTATGGAAGAATGATTGACCGAAATGATTGATTAAAATGCATGTGTATGAGTTTTAGAGCCCGGTTTCTAAATAAGGAAACTTTACTTTTCCACAAGATGTGTTTGCAAGTTGTTAACATGATTAGAAGGTTTAAATGACTTAGTAACATTTAACTAAGTGCATTGCATGATAATATATGATATTATTCCATGAACTTGCCAATTTGACATGATCTTGCTATAATAGGAAACCTTACTTATCCGAAACTCGCATGTTTGTCTATTTTTAGCAAGTAAACCTTGGGATGTTCTATATGCGTTAGAACATGCCTAATTTCATGTGTGAACATCAACTTTGCGTAGTTGACATGTTTAGGACTCAACAACTTGACTTTCCAATTAAGGAAACTTTGAATTTATCAAAAGTTGTGTTTCAAGTCCTAAATTCAATCGAATGTGCCAATGTGTTTATTAGACGATAATAGACTAGTTTCATTGGAGGTTTGAATTCTATGTTAGGATTTGAATGCTTAAGTCCAACGTGTCACTAACGGGTCCTCAAGTCAAAACATCTATGAAATGTCAAAGTCACTTTTCAAACAACTCTTTGGATGCATAGAGTTCATAGTCAAGCACTTACAATACTTAGACCTTAAAGTCCTAAATGTTTCCTACGGCACGAGTAGGTCGTCTGATTTAGCCGGATTTGCTAAGACTTGCATATCATTACCGCTTTATCAGGTGAGTTCTCATAGCCCCGTTTAACTCATTTTCCATTTTGGGGTGAGATACATACTCAAGTACATTTTTCAAAAAGCATATATCCATGCTTACACAGTTACATTAGTTATATAAGTTGTACATGGTGTGTACAAAGTCCTCTCAGAGTCGACCGTTAATTTTTCCACAAGCGAGGTGATCATGAACAGTACTGTTGGGTTTAACAACCCCTACCCGGGTTAGTAGCGCTAACTTCGACTGGAAGTCGAACGGGTACATAATTGACCTAATCCATTCATGTGCAAGGCACAAAGAGGCGAACCACATCCTTTTCCTTTTTCAGTGGCTAAAGTTGAGCTTCGGTTGGCGGACTTATGATAATTTTTGGTTTTGTCTGATCAACAATGATTGTGTAGAGTAAATATGCTTTTCCATACATTTTCAACATATGCTTTTCCATGCATTGTCAATATATGATTTTCCAAAACATTTCATGATATGATTTCCATTACATATAACCTGCGAACTCACCAACTTTATGTTGACCCATTTTAGCATGTTTATCTCAGGTCGTTGAATGCATAGGATATGTGGCTATGATGCACCCACTGGAGTCACACACTCATCATGCATGGCATCCTATTTTGAAAAACAATATTTTATCATCCTTATTTTCAAATGTTGTAAACATTTAAACATTGCCTCCGCACTTTTACTTTGGACTATGTCAAACTTTATTTTGCACTCGTTCGAGTCATGCATAAAACAGGTATTTTGAAAACTATTTAGTGGTCGTTTAAAGTAATTCAATGGTAAAGATCCTCTCGAATCACGCCCCTCGGGTATAGCCCGGAAGTGGAGTTTAGGGGTCTGACAGACTGGTATCGGAGCCATTGGTTGCAGCGAACTAGGTTGCATATAGTGGACTTAGACTGTAACCGATGTCTCATTTGCATTTCACTTCCACACGTACACTTAGTATTCTCACATACACTTAGAATACTCATGTAAGATAGAATTTGAGTTTGACCTGTTACAGGAACATGTCAGCTGCAAACCAGCCGATTAAGATTACGGACTCCGAGGACGAGTACGTGTACACGCCATTGACACAAGTGGACACTTCATCTGATGAGACACTACCGGAGTACCTTGTCTCCAACGACACCACCGTTGAGAAGTCGGGAGAAGAACCGACAGAGGATCATGAAGTTGAGTCAAAGATGGAATCTGAGACTCCAGCAGTAGAAGAGATCCGTGAGATGGCCACTTATGACATCGCCTACCCGCACCGACATCGCCCCTACTTGCCACTAGTTCAGCATACCCCGATGAAGCGGGCACCACCCTCTCATTTGACCACGCTTGCCCCTGAGCCTAAGCGTAAGAAGTTTAGGGTTAACGCGAGGAGATGGACGTTCATTTCTGATACCTTGAGGGATTGGGCTAAGGAGGAAGGAGTACCTCCTATGACCGATATCGGAGAGTCTTCACATAGACCACGCATCTTACCGATTACCGGGGAGCCGATCGAGCGTACGATCCCGACTCTGGTAGCCCGATGCAACCGGTACGATAAACTGCTAGGGAATCTGTGATAGGAGCAAAGAAGGTACGCGGCAACCTGAAGCAAGTGGAACACCTTAAGAAGAAGATTCTGTCGCTAGAAGATCTAGGGAAAGAGAATGAGC
Source organism: Smallanthus sonchifolius (assembly GCA_023525975.1). Lineage (NCBI taxonomy): Eukaryota > Viridiplantae > Streptophyta > Magnoliopsida > Asterales > Asteraceae > Smallanthus > Smallanthus sonchifolius. The sequence goes on from CM042033.1 coordinate 22,905,366, forward strand.
AGAGGATTGAGTATGTGGCTGCGCAAGTGTCCAAGACCACACTACAGACCCTACAGGAGCAAATGTCTCGACTGACGGAGGATCTCCAGAGGGATGCTACCAGGATTACCATTTTATCTGACCAAGTATCTGTGGCTGAGAGGCACCTGAGCCTCGAGAGATAGAGGACCACCATGGAAGAGCAGAGAGCTACACTTGCTACCAAGAGAGCCGTTGTAGCGGAGCTCAGGGCAAATGCAGTGGGGGAGCATCTAGAGGCTACTAGTACTCTTGTTGTGTTCTGCGCGGCTTTGCTCTCGGCCGCTTTACGGAACGACACACTTACTTGATCTATTTCATTTCCTGTTCAGCCTATTGTGGGCGGGCTGTGCCCACAAAATATTTGAAGTTTTAAACTTGTTCTCGTTTTTTAGGAGCGGAGACTCCTAGAATATTTTGTAACACTTACAATCTATTTTATCAAGTTTACTATCTTTTTATATTTTGTGGTTGATTGGTGATGTGATGTGTTATTTTGTGTACATGTGTTGGTTGTATGTTACATATAATCTAACTTTTGCTAACATTATAATATGAAGAGACATGCCGCCCCGCCAAGCAACAATGACGGCATCACAGATGGAGGCCCTGATTAACCAAAGAGTAGTTGCAACTGTAGCAGCCTTACCGAGAAACCAGAATGCAGGAGGACCAGGACAAAATCCCCCAGTATGCACCTACAAGCTTTTCCTTGACTGCAAACCGCTCTCCTTCAATGGGCGGGATGGAGCAGTTAACTTGGTACGGTGGATTGAGAAAGTAGGGTCTACTTTAGAGATGTGCAACTGTCTAGAAACTTCAAAGGTGAAATTCGTTACTGGAACTTTTGAGAGACAAGCCCTTACCTGGTGGAAATCCAATGTCCAAGCGATGGGCTTGGAAGCAGCGAATGCTATGCCATGGGCAGACTTCAAGAAGCTGTTAAGGGATGAGTACTTTACATGAAACGAGATTCAGGATCTTAAAAAAAGTTTTGGAACCTGAAAATGAATGGGCCGGATGTGGTGGATTACACGTCGAAATTTCATGATTTGGCATAATTGTGTCCTCATATGGTAACACCTGAAGAGAAGCGTATTGAGCGTTATCTATGGGGACTGGCCCTGCAAATCCAGGGAATGGTATCATCTTCTGAACCTACAACAATCCAGCAAGCAATCCGATTAGCACACAACCTGACGTCCCAGACTGTACGTCAGGGACTCTTTGACAATCCTGATGATAACAAGAGGAAGTGTGAAGGTAGTTCTTCAAGGTCATTTAATCCGCCACCACCACAGAAAAGGCAAGAAACTACCCGAGCCTACACCGCAGGTCAAGCTGACAATAAGCCAAGGAGAGCTTACACGGGAACCGTACCAAAGTGCAATCGATGCAACTTTCACCAAAACGGCACTTATGAGGAAGCAAGGTGCCAGAAATGCAAGAGGATTGGCCATGCGACCAAGGATTGTAGATTAAGAGGACCAGTTCCAAAGACTGGAGCAACCCGTGCTTGTTACACTTGTGGGCAGAATGGACATTTTTCAAAGGATTTCCCAAAGAACAGGAAGCCAGGAAACAACAACAACGCCAAAGGGAGAGCTTTTGTGATTGGAGCAAGAGAAACCAAACACAACCCCGACACCGTCATGGGTACGTTCCTTCTAAACAACCATTATGGATCTATATTATTTGATACTGGTGCTGAAAGAAGATTCATGTCTAACAAATTTAGTCCATTACTTAGTATTGAACCTACCATTCTAGATAACGAGTATACCGTAGAACTAGCTGACGATAAATTAATCAAAACCAACCACATTATTCCGAGCTGTGTCCTAGAATTAGCTAATCATTCCTTCGAAATAGATTTGTTACCCATTAACCTAGGGATTTTTTACGTGATTATAGGTATGGACTGGATGTCCAAGAATGGAGCGGAGATTATATGCCGTGAAAATATTATCACATTACCCCTACCAGATGGAGAAACACTTACAATACAAGGAGAAAGGAGCGGGATTCCTCAGAATGTCATCTCGTGTATGAAAGCCCAGAAGTATCTACGGAAAGGATACTATGCCATCTTAGCACATGGGACGGAGAACCAGACAGAAAAAGGAAGGTCGAGGACATACCAGTTGTTCGTGATTTTCTTGAAGTATTCCCTGAAGACTTACCGGGACTCCCACCACAGCGACAAGTCGAATTCTGAATCAACATTACCCCAGGAGCTACCCCGACAGCGCGGTCACCGTACCGACTGGTGCCGTCGGAAATGAAAGAATTATCAAACTAACTACAGGAGTTGCTAGATAAAGGATTTATCCGACCAAGTCATTCGCCTTGGGGAGCACCTGTCTTATTTGTGAAAAATAAAGACGGATCATTCCGTATGTGCATCGACTACAGGAAATTGAACAAAGTAACCATCAAGAGCCGATACCCTCTACCCAGAATAGATGATTTGTTCGACCAATTACAAGGGTCGAGTTATTACTCCAAGTTCGACTTACGGTCAGGGTACCATCAGCTGAGAATCCAAGAGGAGGATATACACAAGACGGCATTCCGAACTCGATATGGACACTACGAGTTTTTGGTTATGCCATTCGGTTTTACCAATGCACCCGCAGTATTTATGGATCTTATGAACCGTGTGTGCAAACCCTACCTAGACAAGTTTGTTATTGTGTTCATTGATGCCATCTTGATTTATTCTTGCAGCGAAGAGGAACACGCTGAACATCTAAGACTCGTTCTAGAATTATTGAAAACCAAGAAGTTGTACGCTATGTTTTTAAAGTGCGACTTCTGGATTTGAGAAGTGCATTTCCTAGGTCACGCGGTAAAAAAGATGGGCTTACACATTGACCCAACCAAGCTTGAAGCGATAAGAAACTGGCGAACACCCAAAACCGCAACCGAAATACGACAATTTTTGGGACCTGCCGGATATTACAGAAGGTTTATCAAAAACTTTTCAAAGATTGCAAAACCATTGACTGCTTTGACGCAGAAAGATGTGAAGTATGATTGGATTGAAAGAACTGAAGAAGCATTTCAGTTACTCAAGCAAAAACTTTACAGCGCACCAATCTTAGCACTACCTAAAGGAAACGATGACTTCGTAGTCTACTGCGATGCATCACACCAAGGACTCGGTTGGGTACTGATGCAAAGAGAGAAGTTTATCGCATATGCTTCATGACAACTCAAAGTGCACGAGAAGAACTACACCACCCATGACTTGGAATTGGGAGTCATGGTTTTTGCACTCAAAATCTTGAGACACTACCTGTACGGTACCAAATGTACGATTTTCACCGAACACAAAAGTCTCCAACACATCTTTGATCAAAAGGAGTTGAACATGAGACAGCACAGATGGGTCGAATTGCTTAATGATTACGACTGCGCAATCCATTACCATCCGGGAAAGGCAAAGGTAGTTGTTGATGCCCTAAGTAGGAAAGAACAACTCAAACAATGTCGAGTGCGAGCATTAACCTTGACAATCCACACGAATCTACTTATCCAGATATGTGACGCTCAACTCGAGGCACTCAAGGAGGAAAATTTGGAAAATGAAGGCCTACGAGGCATGGAGAAACTGTTTGAGATCAAATCCGATGATGTGCGTTACTACATGGACCGGATATGGGTACCGAACAATGGGAACTTAAGAGACGTAGTGATGGATGAGGCATATAAGTCGAGGTATTCCATTCACCTTGGTTCTAACAAAATGTACCAAGACCTCAAGAAAAACTACTGGTGGCCAAACATGAAAGCCGAGATTGCCACCTATGTCAGAAAATGTCTAACCTGCGCCAAGGTTAAGACGGAATACCAGAAACCATCAGGGTTACTACAGCAGCCGAAAATTCCACAATGGAAGTGGGAACAAATTTCAATGGACTTCGTCACGAAGTTACCCAAAACCCCGAGCGGATACGACACCATCTGGGTGATCGTTCACCGTTTAACCAAATCCGCACACTTCCTTCTAATCAAAGAAAATGACAAAATGGAGAAGTTGACCCGGCTTTACCGAAAGGAAGTAGTTTCAAGGCATGGAGTGCCGATCTCCATCATCTCAGATAGGGATAGTCATTTTACTTCTCGATTCTAGCAATCATTACAAGAAGCGTTGGGAACACGCTTAAATCTGAGCACTGCCTATCACCCACAAACAGATGGTCAAAGTGAACGAACCATCCAAACACTAGAAGATCTATTAAGAGCTTGTGCGATAGATTTTGGCAACAGCTGGGATACTCACCTACCATTGGTCAAATTTTCATACAACAACAGTTACCACACGAGTATCAAGGCAGCACCATTTGAAGCACTTTATGGAAGAAAGTGCATATCACCACTCTGTTGGGCTGAAGTCGGAGATAGTCAGCTCACTGGACCAGAGCTTGTCCACGAGACTAGCGAGAAAATTTTCAAAATCCAAGATAGACTAAAATCCACTCAAGATAGACAGAAAAGCTACGCTAATCAAAAGCGTAAACAAGTGGAGTTTCAAGTAGGTGACAAAGTGTTACTGAAAGTTACACCTTGGAAAGGCGTAATCCGATTTGGTAAACGTGGGAAACTGATCCCCCGCTGCATAGGACCATTCGGGATCCTGCAAAGGATTGTCCCTGTTTCCTACCGACAAAACCTACCGGAAGAGCTACAGAATATCCACAATGTATTCCATGTGTCCAACCTAAAGAAGTGTCTACATGACGAGACACTGATGATACCTCTCGAGGAGGTACAAATCGACGAACAGCTACATTTCGCCGAAGAACCTGTGGAAATCATGGACCGCGAGGTTAAGAAACTGAAACAAAGTCGCATTCCGATAGTCAATGTCCGATGGAATTCCAGACGCAGATCAGAGTTCACATGGGAGCGTGAAGATCATATGAAGTGCAAGCACCCATACTTGTTTCAGAACACAACATCAGCTATTACCGCAACCTGAATTTCGGGACGAAATTCCTTCCAACCATGGGATAATGTGACACCCGGCAAATTTCAGGTTGATATCCATTCCCGATTGAGATACATATTACATTATTATACATGCATCACACTTAATTTTATAGTAATTAAGTCCATTTCACACTTAGCAAGTCAATCCGTTTACACGCGATGGTAATCTAGAAGATTACCCGGTCAAACACGCGTCCTGCTGCATGACCGTTGGTGACAATTTAAAACAAAAACCTAGACATATAATATGTGGGTGAAAATTATATATAACACTGTGATTTAATTAATCATGCCTATATGAATTTTTTGGTGATTTATGGAAATACTTTTATTTTCAGCATAGTCCGGTAGACCCGAAGTGTGCACTAGCTAGGTCCATAATTATAAGCAGACACTTAGACATATATTTGATGTGCACAAAATACATGTAGTACTGTGATATGTTATTCCAAGACTCTGTGAATTTTTCAGGAATTTTCTGAGAAACTTTCTGTGTTAACGCAGTCCTACCAGTCTGCAGTATGTACCGACATTTCCAAATAAAAATCTAAAAATTTTATATGTTAAACATACCATTATGAGTCAAATTATTTTTAAATAATTTCGTTTATACCTATTCAGGATTTTTGTCAATAAATCGGTGACTATTCGTTTTCCACCACCCGGAGTCACAAGACCCTATAAATACCCCCATTTTCTCTCATTCCACCATCCACTCCACACTCTCTCTCTCCACCCTCTTTCTCCCTCTCTTGGCCGAAACCCCCACCCACCATTTCCATCTCCATTTGTCTTTGATCTTTGATCCATTCTTCCACAAGATCAAGCTTTCAAGTGAGATTATCAAGCATTACAAGAAGATTCATCCATCATTTCATCCATTTTTCAAGTTTGGTAAGATCAAAACCCTATTGTTTTTTCATTTTTCATCTTAATGTTCATATGAACATATGCATCCAAAGAAAACCCATTTTTAAGAAATATTATCCTTAGATTCTTGAAGAAAATGTGTTTTGAAACTAAAAAGGTACATATTGTTAGTGGTTTTGGACCCGGATTTTGTTCATAGGCTCGGTTTCCATTTAAGGAAACTTTATTATGTATGCATGTGCTAGATGATGAGGTTTTGTTGGTTTGATGATGGATTATGTTGTAATAATAGTTGTAGATGATTAATATGTGAAAACTTTGTTGACAAAAGTGATGGATGATACATGCATGCTCGGTTTTGCTATTTTAGGAAACTTTAATTTTGGGTTTCATGTTAGATGTCATGTTTAGGGTGATTTGATGATGGAAAATGGGTAGATATGCATAAAGAATGGATAATATGTATATATTTGCTATCTAGAACTTTTGGTCATACGAGATTTCATGCTCGGTTGTATTTATAGTAACTTTATTTTTTGGGTTTTTGTTAAAAGAAGTTATGATGTGATTTGTTTGGTGGAAATGATGCATAAACACTATATATAGATATTGTATGATTTTTTTTTGTTGATAAAATCACATGTCCATGACGCTTTTAGGCTCGTTTTCTATTTTTAGAAACTTTATTTCTTGACATGTATGAAAACTTGGTGTTTGGGTGTATTCAAAGCATGAAACTAGTGTAGTGAACATTATGGAAGAATGATTGACCGAAATGATTGATTAAAATGCATGTGTATGAGTTTTAGAGCCCGGTTTCTAAATAAGGAAACTTTACTTTTCCACAAGATGTGTTTGCAAGTTGTTAACATGATTAGAAGGTTTAAATGACTTAGTAACATTTAACTAAGTGCATTGTATGATAATATATGATATTATTCCATGAACTTGCCAATTTGACATGCTCTTGCGATAATAGGAAACCTTACTATCCAAAACTCGCATGTTTGTCTATTTTTAGCAGTAAACCTTGGGATGTTCTATATGCGTTATAACATGCCTAATTTCATGTGTGAACATCAACTTTGCATAGTTGCCTTGTTTAGGACCCAACAACTTGACTTTCCAATTAAGGAAACTTTGAATGTATCAAAAGTTGTGTTTCAAGTCCTAAATTCAATCGAATGTGTCAATGTGTTTATTTGACGATAATAGACTATTTTCATAGGAGGTTTGAATTCTATGTTAGGATTTGAATTCTTAAGTCCAATGTGTCACCAACGGGTCGTCAAGTCAAAACATCTTTGAAACGTCAAAGTCACTTTTCAAACAACTCTTTGGAGCATAGAGTTCATAGTCAAGCACTTACAATACTTAGACCTTAAAGTCCTAAATGTTTCCTAGGGCACGAGTAGGTCGTCTCATTTAGCCGTATTTTCTAAGACTTGCATATCATTACCGCTTTATCAGGTGAGTTCTCACAGCCCCGTTTCACTCATTTTCCATTTTGGGGTGAGATACATGCTCAAGTACATTTTTCAAAAAGCATATTTTCATGCTTACACAGTTACATTAATTATATAAGGTGTACATGGTGTGTACAAAGTCCTCTCAGAGTCAACCGTTAATTTTTCCACAAGCGAGGTGATCATGAACAGTACTGTTGGGTTTAACAACCCCTGCCCGGGTTGGTAGCGGTAACTTAGACTGGAGGTAGAACGGGTACATAATTAACCTAATCCATTTATGTGCAAGGCACAAAGAGGCGAACCACATCCTTTTCCTTTTTCAGTGGCTAAAGTTGAGCTTCGGTTGGCAGACTTATGATAATTTTTGGTTTTGTCTGATCAACAATGATTGTGTAGAGTACATATGTTTTTCCATGCATTTTCAAATATTCTTTTCCATGCATTGTCAATATATGATTTTCCAAAACATTTCTTGATATGATTTCCATTACATATAACCTGCGAACTTACCAACTTTATGTTGACCCATTTTAGCATGTTTATCTCAGGTCGTTGAATGCATAGGATATGTGGCTAGGATGCACCCACTGGAGTCACACACTCATCATGCATGGCATCCTATTTTGATAAACAATATTTTATCATCCTTATTTTCAAATGTTGTAAACAATTAAACATTGCTTCCGCACTTTTATTTTGGACTATGTCAAACTTTATTTTGGACTCGTTCGAGTCTTGCATAAAACAGGTATTTTGAAAACCATTTAGTGGTCGTTCAAAGTAATTCAATGGTAAAGATCCTCTCGAGTCACGCCCCTCGGGTATAGCCCGGAAGTGGAATTTGGGGGTGTGACAGCCTATGCCCTGACACAGGAAGAAGCAAGGGAAGATCCCAACATGGTGTTAGGAACGTTTATCCTTAACCACACCTTTGATTCTGTTCTGTTTGATTCAGGTGCTAGTAAAAGTTTTATATCCTCCTCGTTTCTGTAAAAGACTAAAATACAAAACCTCTAAGCTAAAAAGGGCCTTTAGTGTAGAAACTGATGTGGGTAGAAACGCTAAAGTAGTGGAACTGGTAGACGACCTTACCATAAAGACAGAGGGCCATAGATTTCCTGTCAAGTTATTCGTTACAACCGATTCGATGTAGTATTGGGAATAGATTAGCTAGCTGCCAATGAAGTCCAGATTGGGTATAAACAAAAGGTGATTCAGCTCAACGCTCCTGATGGCAGCGACGTCGTGATTTACAGGGAATGCGACATCCCGTTGACAATTATAATCTCAACGATGAAAGCAGAAAAGTATATGAGGCACGGATGCGAGGCATACCTGGCTTATGTAATTGACAAAGGTGTGAAAGTGAAAGAGTTAAACGATATACCTGTGGTTTGCCATTATCCGGAAGTGTTCCCTTAGGAATTGCCTGGATTGCTGCCTGATCGGGAAACGGAATTTCAAATTGATTTGATGCCAGGTGCCCAGCCCGTTGCCAAATTACCTTACCGACTAGCGCCAGTTGAGATGAAAGAGTTGATGGCCCAGCTGGAAGAACTTTTGGAAAAGGGATTTATCAGACCGAGCATTTCACCTTGGTATACCCCGGTACTGTTTGTCAAGAAGAAAGACAGTGCCATGAGAATATTCATCGATTACAGATAATTGATTAAAAGAACTGTGGATAACAAATACCCGCTACCCAGGATCGACGATCTGTTCGACCAACTGCAAGGCGCAAAATGGTTTTCAAAGATCGACCTGTGATCGGGTTATCGTCAACTGAAGGTAAGAGAGGAGGCCATACCCAAGACCGCATTCCGCACGCGGTATGGACACTACGAGTTTCGTGTAATGTCCTTCGGGTTGACGAATGCTCCCGCAACATTCATGGATATGATGAACAGAGTGTGTCAACAGATGCTAGACCGGTCAGTAGTAGTCTTTATCGACGACATTCTCGTCTACTCTAAAAGTGAAGGTGATCACGCGTGTCACCTACGCGAAGTTTTGGACACACTGAAGGAAGAGAAGTTATATGCTAAGTTTTCAAAATGCACGTTCTGGCTGAAGGAGGTTCAGTTCCTAGGTCATGTGATTAACGTAGAAGGTATCATGGTAGACCCAGCAAAGATCAATTCAGTGTGGAATTAGGAAATCCTGAGGACACCAACGGACGTAAGGAGCTTTCAGGATTTTCAAAGATAGCCTCACCTTTAACCAAATTAACCCGCAAGGAGGTGAAATACGAATGGGCCAAGCCCAGACAGATGCATTTGAAGAATTAAGAAGATATTGACTCAAGCACCAGTATTGACCCTACCCGATGGTAACGAAGACCTAGTGGTGTATTCCGACGCTTCAGATCTGGGGTTAGGCTGTGTGCTAATGCAACGAGGGAAGGTGACCGCGTATGCGTCACGGCAATTAAAGACTCACGAAGTCAACTACCCGACTCACGATCTTGAGCTCGCGGCGGTTGTATTTTCCTTAAATATTTGGAGGCATTACCTATATGGAGTCAAGTGCACCATCTACTCCGACCATAAAAGCTTGAAGTATTTCTTTGAGCAAAAGGAGTTGAACATGAGACAACGGCGGTGGTTAGAACTAATGAAAGACTATAACTGTGAAATCCTTTACCACCCCGGGAAGGCAAATGTGGTGGCCGACGCCTTGAGTCGAAAGGAGACGTCAACTCTTATCGAGATTAAGTCATATCAGTTAGTGGTGACTCCAGACCTTTTGACAGAAATTGAATGTGTGCAGGATGAAGCTTTGAAAGAAGAAAACATTAAGCAATAAAGAATAGTAGGTCAGCAAGGGAAGTTGGAAACCAATATTTATGGAGTACGGACACGGTACGGTAGGATGTGGATACCTAAGGGTGGCGAACTTAGAGTTAAGATTCTTGACGAAGCTCACAAGTCTCGCTACTCTATCCACCTCGGTACCAACAAGATGTATTATGATCTAAAGAAAGAATACTGGTGGCCCGGCATGAAGAATGATGTACGTGACTACGTGAGCAAGTTCCTTACATGTTCACAAGTGAAGGCCGAGCACCAGAAACCATGTGGAAAGATGCAGCCGTTATTTATTACTGAATGGAAGTGGAAACACATTACCATGGATTTCATAACCAAGCTACAGCGCACAACTAAGGGCCATGATACCATTTGGGTAATTTTGGATCGATTGACAAAAAGTGCTCACTTCTTGCCTATATGTGAGACTTTCTCGTCTGAGAAGCTAGCAGAATTGTTCATCAATGAGATTATGACTAGACATGGTATGCCCTTGTCGATTGTGTTGGACCGGGACACACGATTCACATCGAGGTTCTAGAAAAGATTCCATGAGACAATGGGTACTAGACTCAACACAAGCACAGCTTACCACTCACAGTCCGAAAGGACCATTCAAACTCTCGAGGACATGCTCCGGGCATGCATCATTGACTTCGGTGGTAGTTGGGATAGTCACTTACCTCTGGTGGAGTTCTCCTACAACAACAGCTATCATACAACCATTAGCATGCCGCCTTATGAGATGTTGTAAGGTAGGAAGGGTAGGACGCCGGTCTGTTGGGGAGAAATTGGGCAGAAATACTTCGCAAGTCTTGACGTGGTCAAGGTAACTTCCGAGAAGTTTGACCAGATCAAAGCTCGTATGAATTCAGCAAAGAACAGACAGAAATCTGACGCGGATAAAAGGAGGAGAGACCTAGAGTTTCAAGTTGAGGATATGGTGTTGTTGAAAGTGTCCCCATGGAAAGGACTAATCCGATTCCGAGGAAAGTTGAGTCCGAGGTTTGTCGGACCATTTAAAGTTTTAGTACGAGTTGGGGAAGTAGCGTATCGTTTAAAACTGCCAGAAGAATTGAGTAGAATCAATCCTACTTTTCACGTATCGCACTTGCGTAAGTGCTTAACGGATGAGTCGGCATATGTCCCACTCGATTACATCGAAGTAAATGACAACCTTAACTATATTGAGGAGCCCATAGAAATTTTGGATAGAAAAGATAAGCGACTACGCAACAAAGTCATTCCATTGGTCAAAGTCCAATGGAAACATCGAAAGGGGTCAGAAGCCACGTGGGAGACTGAATTAGAAATGAGGGAGTTGTAGCCTCGATTATTTGACCTATAATAGGTTTCGAGGATGAAACCTCTAATTAGAGGGGTAGACTTGTAACATCCCGAAAATAACATAGAAAGAATAAAGCGAAAGACGACGGGTCTCGGGAGGGAAACGTAAAAGAGAAGAAATGATAAAAGAGAATCAACAGGCTCCTGGGCATGGGCCTCAGGCGGGGCTAGAGAGGTGCAAGGAATGGCTTGATAAGCCCTTGCCTCCCTTGCCTCATTTCATCATCTTCATCACCAAAATCTAAAGTGAAAGAGAGAGAGAGATCTAGAGAGAGAAATAGCAAGAAAGTCCATCTTGTACCTTCATCTTGTACCAAGATTGGGTGCTGGATGTTCCTGGATTTTGGAGAAGAAAGAAACGAGCGTCCACAGCTAACGAATCCGTCCAGATCTGAGTTTTTGTGATCAAAAGTGGGTTTTAGGGTTTATAGGGGGTTTTAACATAAAGGTTGGATTTTTACGCATGAAATGTGATTTAAAGCTCAGGTCTAGCTTCATGGAAGCTAGATAAACGTTTTGAAAGTAAAAAAGTTAAGGTTTTTGGTCAAAACCAGACCTGTAAATGATTCGTGTTCTTAGAGCGACACTCGAGTGTCGGCCACCTACATGTGGCGAATCTCAACGAGGAAGAAGAAGAGGTGAATTGGAACTCAGATAATTGGCTCCTGAGAGTCGGTCGTCTGAGAGAATTGACCCTCAGAGAATCGGCTCCTGAGAGTCGGCTCTCTAATGAACACACTGAGAATCGACCCCCCATAACACAACACAAAGTCCTGAACGCAAGTTCAGGCAACACTTATGAGTGCCTGGCGACTCTCCTTGCCGACACTCAAGTGTGGCTTGCAACTCTCCCAGTCGACACTCTCATGACTCAGCCGACTCTTGCACTAAATGATAGCATTTGGACTTTGACTTACATGCAGACCGACTTACACATTAGCAGTAGATAAGACATCAACTTCAGGTTGAATATCGATAGTCATGTGAATTCAAGATCCCTATTTTACTGTTTTGGGATGGTGTGCATACTCAAGAATTTGACGTTTATAATAAATGTATTTTTATTACTTAAACGTTTGCAAAGAAAAATAAGGACAGTAACGGTTTATGTAAATGAACGTTTGTGTTGGACCATATTCTGGTGACAACCGAGCTTGAAGATTCTATGTCTTAGTCTTAGATTATTTGACTTGTAATGTGATAGAATCGTTAGGAACAGTTAAGAGGGAGTTTGTTAGAGCATGTTTTGTAAATGTCGCTGAAATTCTATGTTGTAAGTTAGCGAACCTGTCAAGTTCGCCTGAGGGAACGTTTAGGCGAACTTGCTAAGTTCACCTAAGGAGGTTCTAGGCAAACTTGCTAAGTTCGCCTGTGGTCTTTGTGGTTTCCCTATAAATAGGTTTACATGTCTGAGTTCAGTATTCTAGAACAGAGGTAACGAACAGAGAGAACTTGTAAACACAGATTTGTGGTGAAAATACAAAGAGGATTATTTACACCGTGTTGTTGATTAATTTACACGTTGCACGGTGATCATGGATTCTGCACGTTATCACTGTGTCGTACCGCGAGTCTAGAGATCCATCACACCCGTAGGGGCCTTTCAATTGGTATCAGAGCTTTTGCTCTCGATTAGCAGCAGATTCGTGGTGTTTTCGTGTACAATCAACATCAAAGATCATTGATTTTGAAGAGTTTTTCATCATTTTCGAGTTCTTGATAAAAATGGAGAAATTTTGATAATTTTGGATTGATTTTGGGTTGATTTTGAGAAATTGATCCGATAGGATTGTTCCTAATCAGTTTCTAATCATTCGTACGGTTTAATTTCATCATATTCGATCATATACATCAGAAATCATGATTTTCAGAGGTCTGAGTTCGTGAAATTTGTTGAGTTTGGTGTTTCAGAATTTCAGGCGAACTTGTTGATTCTGTTAGCAGGTGAACTTAACAAGTTCGCTCAGTGCAGTTCAGGCGAACTTACCATGTTCGCTCACTAAGTTCGCTAGTGATTTAAAAAAAAGTTATTTGGCGGGAAAAAATTTCTTGAAATTTTATTTTGAGAGGACCTTTATTTGAGTGTTTCGAGCTGTTTTTGAGAACATTGTGATTTTGGATTTTTACTTCATTAAAATCCATATATTTTTGGAGGGAAAATTTTTCTAGGACACTTTCACAAAATTTTCGAGATGACGAATTTTTCGAAGAGTAGAAGAGATTTGCTGAAGAAACAATTCATGTTTTTCAAGTATTTGGAGAATGAAACTGTTGATTATATCGGTACCAGATACTACCACCTTTTGCGAGAGTTGGTAAATGTGATGTTTCTTACACTAATACTGAGGTGAATGAGAAGCTGTTGGACGCTCTTCAACCTAATTTTGAGAAGTACTCAGTGGTCATCAAGAAAAATGAGAAGTTAACCGATATGTCTTTAGCGGACTTGATTGGTACAGTTCATTCTTAGGAAGAAAGTGATGTGACTGAAGGTAGTGACAAAAGTGATGACGAGAATGTCAAGGGAGTACTCAATGAAGAAGTTACTACTCAAGCGTTCGTGGCCTTTATTAAAGAAGAATTAGCGAAGCACAGTGATTCTGAAAGTGAAATTTTAATTGAATCAAGTGATAGTGAGAGTGTTATTTCTTCTTCTTCAGTGGTAAAAGCTGAGGTTCATACTGATGCTGGTTCTGATAATAGTTCTTCAGCCGGTGACACGAGTGACTCTGGGAGTGTTACTAAAAGTGAAGAGTCTACATGTCAGAATATTGATGCAAAAGTGACTAATGAAGAGTTGATGGATGACAATGTAGCTGCAGGGAAAGTGACAGAAGGTTGCTGAAGCCAGTAGATTCATGGCTGATTCTAAACAGGTAAATGAGGTTGTTTCTGTTCCATACTCTAAATGCATTGATTTTGATTTAAAAATTCTGAGATTGTGTGATGACAATACTAACCTCATCTGTGACCTGAAGGCAAGCTACTTAACTAATCAAACTTTGAAAGAAAATGAGAAGCTTTAAAATTCAAGAATTGAATCATTGAAAGATGATATCAAAGTTTTACAATCAAAAGTAAATGAACAAGCATATTATGGTGACAACCGAGTTTCAAGATTCTATGTCTTAGTCTTAGAGTCTTTGACTTGTAATGTGATAGAATTGATAGCAATAGTTAAGAGGGAGTTTGTTAGAACATGTTTTGTAACTGTCGCTGAAGTTATATGTTGTAAGCTAGCGAACCTGTCAAGTTCGCCTGAGAGAATGTTTAGGCAAACTTGAGGGGCGAACTTGCTAAGTTCGCCTAAGGAGGTTCTAGGCGAACTCGCTAAGTTCGCCTATGGTCTTTGTGGTTTCCCTATAAATAGGTTTACATGTCTGAGTTCAGTAGTCTAGAACAGAGGTAACGAACAGAGAGAACTTGTAAACACATATGTGGAAATACAAAGAGGATTATTTACACCGTGTTGTTGATTGATTTACACGCTGCACGTTGATCATGGATTCTACACGTTATCACCGTGTCGTACCGCGGGTTTAGAGATCCGTCACACCCGTAGGGGCATTTCAGTTTGCAAGAAAGAAAGAAAAGATAAAAGAACGGTTATTTAACTAAATGTTTTATAGACGAAGGATAAGATAAAAGAACGGTTTATTTAACTAAATGTTTTATAAATGAAAGATAAGATAAGAGAACGGTTTATTTAACTAAATGCTTTATAAACGAAAGATAAGATAAGAGAACGGTTTATTTAACGAAATGTTTTATAAACGATGATAAGAAGAAAGATAACGGTTTATTTAACCAAACGTTTTACAAGAAAAGAAGATAAGAAAGAAGAATAGTTTATTTAACTATATGTTTTATAAACAAAGAGAAGAAGAATGGTTTATTTAACTATATGTTTTATAAACAAAGAGAAGAGAATGATTTATTTAACTATATGTTTTATAAACAATGAAAAGAAGAATAAGTCAAATACATTGTCTAATGTATAAGAGTATGCTTATTCGAAGAAAGTCTTAAAGTAGTAGTATAGTCTTGATGGCTAGTGCTACCCGAATCCTATGGCTGTGTCATGGGCTGAGACCATGACGTCGCCATATGAAAAATCGGGACAATGCTCGGCAGGGCACTGTAACGAGGATGTTGTACAACTGTTTAAGATGAGTAACGACGGTTATTCGAGCGGCGATGAAGCCCGCTTGGGGGCACAGAAAGTGGGTATCGGCCTTTGGATGATGAGCCTTACGGAACAATAGCTATGAACGAAAGTTCCTTCAGGAAATAAGAATGAAGAAGCCCGCTTGGAGTCACAGAACTGATTGTAGACGTTAATGTATGACTTAAAAGAAAAGAGCACAAAGTAAATACGTATGTATTTTAAAAGAAGAAAGAAAGATTTTATTGTATTATGTGTATGGTATAATATGTATGTTTAAATAATGTTTTAAAGAAAACTTTAGATATAAAGTTAAAGAAAAAGAAATACTTGAACTCACCAGCGTTAGCTAACTATTTTAGTATGCACATCAGGTAGCGAAGGAAAGAAAAAGAAATGAAGCCGCGAGGGCTTAGAAGAAGATGGTTGGATGGCTGCTGCTGGCAAGACTAACATCCCCATTAATTAAGTTTATGTATAAGACAATGAAAGTTGTACTTATTTCAGAATTTTGTAAAGACTTTCGCTGTTGGTTTTCTATGTTATTCAATGTTTAAGAACTATGTTATACAATGTTTGCCAACTATGAGAGGTCCCGGTTTGGGTCCTTTTCAGACCCGTTCAATCTTTAAAACTAATCATTTTCAAGGATTCTACAAGCACATTGAATTGAGATGTATCAAATGCTTTTGTGAAGATATCTACAACATTGTTGTCAGAATCAACACGTTCAAGACTGATGAGATTTCTCTCAAAACAATCCCGAATAAAATGCACCTTGGTATCAATATGCTTGGTTTTTGAATGTTGTAATGGATTTTTAATGATAAGTACTGCAGCCTCTTTATCACAGAAAATTGTGGTATTTAGAAAAGTCTGTTAGGACATGTTTTGTAACTGTTGATAAAATTCTGTGTAAGTTCTGCTAGAGGCGAACTTAACAAGTTCGCCTAGCCTATCAGAGGCGAACTTATTAAGTTCGCTTAGTCTATCTGAGGCGAACTTAATAAGTTCGCTTAGCCTATTAGAGGCGAACTTAATAAGTTCGCCTAAGCATCTTTTAGGCGAACTTATTAAGTTTGCCTACTGCACAACTGGTGCTTATAAATAGACAGAACAGAGTCTGTTAACAGTAAGAGAAGAGACGATATCAGGAGGAACTGATTAGAGACTGAATTCTTGTAAACTGATATTGTGGTGGAAATACAAAGCGTTTATTTACACTGTTGTTGATTGAGTTACACGAGCACGTTGATCATGGATTCCGCACGTTATCACCGTGTCGTACCGCGAGTCTAGAGATCCGTCACGCACCGAATTAGGGACCTACAAGTGGTATCAGAGCTTATGCTCTTGATTAGCAAAAGATTCGTGGTGTTTTCGTGTCTAATCAACATCAAAAATCTGAGATTTTGAATCTTTTTCATCTTTTTGTGTTCTTGATAAAAATGGAGATTTTTTTGACAAATTTGGATTGATTTTGGATGGTTTTGATGAAATTGATCCGATAGAAAGGTTCTAATTGAGAAAATACACAATCCTACGGTTTGATTTTGTCTAATTCCTTCAAATCAGTGATTTATGATGAATTCAGTATGGTTCGTGTTCGCGATTTTGGTCTGAATCTGTTCTTGATCTTGATTTTGTTACTGCAAGCGAACTTGTTGTTTGTTGTGCAGGCGAACTTAGGGAGGCGAACTTAATAAGTTCGCTTGGTGCAGAGTAGGCGAACTTAACAAGTTCGCTTGGGGTCAAGTTCGCTCGGGTCAACTTAAGTTTGCTTGAATTAAAAAAAAGTATTTTGGTGGGAAAATTCTTCTTGTCCAAATTTTTTAAGGAAAGTTTATATGGTCGTTTTGAATCATTTTTGAAATTTTGAATTTTCAAAATTTTTTAAAAAGAGTATTTTGGCGGGAAATTTTTTCCGGATATTTTTGCAAAAATTTCAAAATGTCAATTTCATGTAATGATAATGAGATTGGAACTATGCCACCGAGACTTTTGTGCATATCAGATTTTCGTAGCTGGAAAGTCCGGTTCGAACAGTTCGTATCAGAAACTGATGAAAACTTTTGGACATCTATATTTGAAGGATATGTGCATCCTACTTATGACTATATGGGATATTATGATGTTCCTAAACCAGTGACAGCTCTTACTAAAGTAGAAAAGCAGAAGTTTGATCGAGAGATGAAGACGCGTGAAACTTTAACAATGTCTTTACCTAAAGAAATCATTCATAGTCTCGGGAAGTGTCCAACTTCAAGAGATCTATGGGAAGTATTGCAGAAAAAGGGTGAAGCAACTTATCAAGCATTTGAGGTCTTGATCAAAGAAGTATTGGAGAAGCCGAGTTATTCTCAAAGTGATTCTCTTCTAGATTTAACTGATAGTGAGAGTATTCGTTCTGGTGAAAGTACTCAATCTACTGAGACTGATGTGATGAGTGAAGAAAGTTTTCAGACAGTTGAAGATGATCTGAGTGACTTAGAAACTGATGCATAGCCTGTCATTATTGAACAAAAGAGTGAAGCTGATGATGACGTATTCATGGCTCCTGGTGCATCTTCTTCAGAAGAAAAAGCTGTGGTACTTTCTAACTCCGAAACGTTTTGTTCTAACTGTGTTTCAGTTAAGGATAAAATGATGAGGGTTATGGATGACAACGTAAACCTAATTTGTGATATAAAATCCATGCACACGGTAAATCAGAAATTAAAAGATGATGAGAATGTGTATGTTGAGAGGATAGAATCACTGAAGAGGGATATAAATTCTCTGACTTTGAAGATCAAAGAGCAGGCATATCACCTGGATATGTCCTTTGCAGAAATTGAGAAAAGAAATAATGATCTTGTTGAGAAAGATAAGGAACATAGCAGAACAGAGAGAGTAGAAGTGATTATCTTGTAAACTCTATGAAGTTTGCAATATAACGAGAAGTTTATTTACGCGTGTTGTTTCAATTGTCAGTTAGTATACAAATGTTAACATGAAGGATTCCGCACTTCGTGTTATAGCAACGTCATATTACGAGTTCGATCAGTAGTTGAGTTACATGGACCTACAAGTGGTGATTAGATTACATAGAAAGTTAGAAAGCTTTGCAAATTCATCATTCTTATTAGGATATTATCATGAGAATACTGAAGAGGGGAAGGGAACTAATGGTATTGGTTATGTTCCTCCACCATTCAACGGAAATTATTCTGTCACCTGAGATTATAAACGATGAGGATTTAGATCCTAAGACTGTGTTGAAGGTGAATCCAGTCACAGGTGAAGATATGGTGTATTCTGATGAGAGTGACGATGAATATTTTGATGAAGATAAGGTAGAGGGGATACCGAAAGAGATTAAGAAAGAAGTCTCAAAGGTTGATTCTAATTCATCTGGAAATTATACATTTGGAAGTTCTTCAAATTCAAGGAGAGTTCCATATGTCAGATATTATAAAGACAGGCGTACATGTTTTCAATGTAATGAGATGGGACACATTGTGGTGACCTGTCCTTACAAAAATAAAGGAAAGAAGCATGTAGTTCCTGAGAAGATGAAGCCTGAATCAAACCCTTTTGCAAAATCTGGCATTCCAGAGAAAATAAAGCAAAAAGAAGTTCATGTAGGAGAATCTTCTTCAAGTGCATCTAATCGTGTGAAGATTCCTTATATGAGAGAATATCGTGAGACGAGATCTTGCTTTTACTGTGGTCTTGTGGGTCATATTCGGATTGCTTGTCCACACAAAGCCAAAGGTAACCGACATGTTACTCCAGAAAAGGTAAGAACTCCTGGTAAGCCTTATGTTAACCCAAGTGTCGTTAAACCTCGTGATACACCAAAGGGTAATTCAAAATCTGAGGTTAGGCTTTCTAGACCTCAAAGACGGAGGAGAAACAGAAGATTGAGAAAACTTTTAGAACAACAAGAGTTTTCACAATCAAAACATTTTTTCAAATGAACAAGATTGTTCAAGCACTTCACATTTTAAGCAAAAAGAACTTAATGAAAAGAAGTATGTTTAGAAATCTAAAGTTTCTATTTCTGACTCGTCGGATCAATCTTCGAAAATTGATGAGAGATTCGATTATGAATGGAGTGAGGTTTATTATTTTGATACAGATGGATGACCCATGACTACCATGGCTTGGGTCCCAATTTCAAATTAATGTTTCTTGTTAGATGTGCAGGATTTACCAAGAGGGACTATTAATACCATTTTGGTTGTTGATAGTGGTGGTTCTAAGCACATGACAGGGAATGACATCTGCAAGAGTAACGAGTTGTTGATAGCTGCGAATATATTTTATTCAACGACTTGATGCTCAGGGGGGAGAATATGTCACACACAATGTTTTGGAAACAGTTTTACAAAGTCCAAATGATAACCTAAAACTTAGGATGACGATGGTGAGCATAAAGTAGTTGATGCAACCATTTGACTAGTTGAGAGGGAAGTCTACAGGACAGGGGGAGTACAGAACGGTGTTGGTGACAAAAGGCAAAGGCATGGCATTCAATTACAGGATTACATCGGTTTGAGTTTTTAATTGATTGACTTGCTTAATCCTGAGTAACCAAGTAAAATGTTTTCATGGAAGATTTTATTTTAATTTTATTTTCGTTTGTTTTACTTTCTTTGAAAAAGATTTTGAAAAAGCCAAACAAATTGAAAAAGATAAAATCGACATTACTTGAAGTTAAAGAAGAGATGATAGTACATCAGTAGATGTTCTTTCACACATGACCTTAGATTGACTGGTTGGTGCTTTATGTTAATATATCTGAATTATATGTTTTGATCTAAACTTCAGAGACTACACAAACAGGAAATGATAGTGTTGTGTATGCATATAATTTGAATTGTCAGTAGACTAAAAGCGTCACTGAACCATTAGTAGTGTGAAAACATAATTGCATATGTTACAACTGTGATTTGAACCCATATTATGCCTGGGTGTGTGTGTTAAAAGATCACTATCAGATAAAGAATATTAGCTTTTAATAAAGATTTTCCTATGAGATCAGTTTCGGGTTATGTCCTTAGCACTATTCATTCGATTTGCTTCAGTGCCCATGTCCCGAAAAGCATGCAATTTGAAGTATAATCAAGATATGTACTTGATAACATCTATCAAACATATACTAGCCCTTGGATCATATTGATAAATCATCTTTAATGATTCCATTGAATTCATAATCCAGATAACAGTTGGATCCACGTACCTGAATCTTATGATTCCACATATAAAAGCCAAAACATTGAAACATTCGATTCTGAATCTCATTTATTCCTATACAATCCAATTTGGATTCTGCTATTCATGTGCTAAGTGATGTCTCCTCATTCTGGAAATTCAGATAATCTTTAGTAAAATCTCATATGTCTTGAAGATAGTGCATTTACTTTCTGTTGGCATACTAGTGGGGTACACGTTGTATTTCATACTTAAATGGTACCTTAACTCACAAGAAAGTAGGAATGAGATGCTTTAGTTTCAAATCTTATAATATTGACAATTTGAATTTGTGTGTCATAGCGTGATCCTATTTTCTTTGAATGTGTATCGCGTATCATAACATGCAATATGAAAGTCTTGAAAAGATAGAGTGTGATAATCTTGAAAGATATTGGTTTGATTGGTCAAGGCTTGAAAGAATGACATAGGATACCTTTTGATATTATATGGATTTTATATCCAAGATGTGTGATTGATGCATTGTTTATACTGATATGATCTTCTTACTCGTGATGTTCGACAAAAAAGATGTGATTTTGTATTTTACATTTCAGTTTATATAGAGAAAAACCAAAAAAGATTTTTTGTTTCTTATGTTTGAAAAACCAAAAAGATTTTATTTTTCCAGCTTCCATGGAAATCTTAATTGTTGGTTATTCTTGGCTGTTCTCCTTTGCAAAAACTGAATATTGCAGACAGAAGTTGACAAGGGGTCCTTCTCCCAAGTTTTCTTCTAGATATAAAGAGAATGTGTAGATGAACAAGATGAAGACTACAGTGTGTTTGATGATATTTGAAGACGGATGACAATCTTCTAAAGCTGTTGTCAAGGGGGAGTCTGTTGGAGCATATTCTGGTGACAACGAGCTTGAAGATATTATGTCTTAGTCTTAGAGTCTTTGACTTGTATTTGATAAAATTGTTAGCAACAGTTAAAGGGGAGTCTGTTAGGACATGTTTTGTAACTATTGATAAAATTCTGTGTAAGTTCTGCTAGAGGCGAACTTAACAAGTTCGCCTAGCCTATCAGAGGCGAACTTATTAAGTTCGCTTAGTCTATCTGAGGCGAACTTAATAAGTTCGCTTAGCCTATTAAGCATCTTTTAGGCGAACTTATTAAGTTCGCCTACTGCACAACTGGTGCTTATAAATAGACAGAACAGAGTCTATTAACAGTAAGAGAAGAGACGATATCAGGAGGAACTGATTAGAGACTGAATTCTTGTAAACTGATATTGTGGTGGAAATACAAAGCGTTTATTTACACCGTTGTTGTTGATTGAGTTACACGAGCACGTTGATCATGGATTCTGCACGTTATCACCGTGTCGTACCGCGAGTCTAGAGATCCGTCACGCACCGAATTAGGGACCTACAAAGTCAAATCGTAATCCAGCAATTGATGTTGCATCCAGATGACTTGTGAGCAACAAGCCGATGAAGCAACGTATTCAGCCTCAGCAGTGGAGGTGGAGACTGTGTGTTGCTTTTTGCATTGCAATGAAATAAGCCTATCCCCCAGAAATTGACATCCCCCGCTTGTAGATTTCCTGACAAGCTGACAACCTCCATAGTCACTGTCAGAAAAAGCATACAAGTCAAAATTAGAATCCTTAGGATACCAAAGGCCATGTCGAGGCTTGCCCTTTAGGTACTTAAAGAGTCGTTTTACTGCAGTTAAATAGGACATCTTTGGATTGGCCTGATAACGGGCACACTGACACACTGCAAATGTCACACCCTGACCGGCGACAGATTATACGCCGGGGCTGACGCGGTTGTTCATAAGCACATGATCATCTATTAATGAGTGATAATATTTATTCATCATAATTAAAGCATCAGTTACAAAAGAAAATAGGAAACAAAGTGTTCATAACATAACATAAACTAAATCCTATCTTTATTAAAGCTAGGTCCAAGGTCCTATGTAATCATGCTATATCCTCAAACTGGTGCACCTGAAACATGTGAGTAAATGTCAACTACAAGTAGTTGGTGAGTAACATAGGTTTTGACACCAAACAAAGTTAAATATATTTTACAATTCAATATGTTCAAAGCATGTCTAAAGCATGAATGTGAAAACATACAAGATTCCAAGCATACAATCAAGCCATGTAATAGGAAATAGTTACACAATCCAACTTGTTGTCTTTTGAAAAGTAGTAAAATGTACACACTAACCCGCCAAGGTTCATGTTAAGTAATGAATGGGATTCCCATATAAATGATCATGGTACTACCTTAGGCTTGCCATGCAAGTTAATGATTGTACTAACATGAACACACGTAATAGTCACCACGCAGTTTAAGACATAAAGCATAAAGACCTTAGCATAACAACAAAGGTATTGAACTGTGCATGAAATATAGTTAATGACATGTTTCACACTAAAAAGTAAAAAGAGGAAAAAAGGAGCTATGTAAACTTACTTGTATTGAAGCTAGGAGTGATAGGATTTGATGAGATGAATAGGTCTTGTGAGGATCTCTCACAACAAACCTACATAGATAATTTGTGCTCTAAGTTTAAAGTATGTTGAATAAGATAAGAAAGTTCTAAGATTTTAGGGTTTTGTAGGGTTTGGGTTTGAAGATGGACTTGTATATATATTTTATAGAAAATGTAAGTTCATGACTAGTATTGAAATAATAGTAATAAAAGTAGCACATAAAATTAATTAGAATTAATTAAGATTTTCAATTAATTATTTAGTAATTAGTTTATGTAATGATTCCAAAGATTAATAAATGAAATTATGGAATGGAATAATGCATTTATATAATTATTCTAAAAATAATTTATAAATAAATTATAAAATGAAAAGGTTTATTTAAATTAAATAGAGTGATTAGTTATACATTTAAATAATCTCATTTAATAAAAATTATAAATGAGTTAATAAATAAATAAGCTTTAAAGGAAATTAATTAGACTTAGTATTAAATAATTATTTATAATAATTATCTAAGTATTTTTATAAATTTAAAAGAAAGTGTTTTAAATAATTATCTTTGCCAAATAATTATTTATAAGTTTAAAAGAATTTAATAATACATAAACATTTAACTAAAATTTGTGTAATAAACATTATATATATATATATATATATAAATAACATAATGTCTAAACAAATTATTTATATTATTTTATTTAGAAATTTATAAGTGGTTTAATTGTATTTTTTTTATAAAATAAAATAGTTAAAATACTATTTTATATTTTTTGTTTTTATAAATATTACAAAATGTATTTATATAATTTATAAAAATAAATTTGTAATTTTCAAATATTAAATAATGTATTAAAGGAAAAGAAATAAAAAAGATGGGCTAGCCGGATTCGAACCTGCGCCGGTTGTGGCCACACATGCACACTAACCATCAGACCAGGGCATGGTGCCTTGGTCTTATGCTGATGCGGTTTGATTTTAACATACAAGCTCAAGTCACCATCTTCCCCAAATGTAAACTCGTAACCCTAGCCCTCCAATACTCTCGATCGAGTAAACGATTGAACCCGAAATCATAGGGCTTTTGATCCTTGTATCAATACGAACCTAACGACATCAAGTTTACCTTAAATGGTTACGTAGTGAAGGAGAACGACTGTATGAAACAGGGACGGCTTCTTCGGTGGAATTGGGTTGCTCGGAAGTGAAATCAGATGCGATTAGAAGTGTTGGAAGCTCGCAATGAGTTTCGTTGATGATTAGGGGTTACTATTTATACTTAATTTGGACGGAATTGAGTCGATCGTTTAAATGGCATTCAAGTGTAGATCAGTTACAAATTAGTCTTTGATTAGTTCATAAAAGCTAGATCAAACGTGAATGATGGATCGATTAGTTGTCCCATACGTGTTGCCGTGAACGGTTTTTGCACGAAAAACATGTAGATACTGAGTTCATGCGTAAAGGTCTCAAAATCGGCCACCGAGGGACTCGAACTCGAGATCAGAAGGGGGGTGGGGTTTCACCCGGATGTTGCAACCAGACCTCTGAAGTTCCAAGGTTTGGCAAAACATGTCCTCCTAGTTTTCAAGGTTTATAATTTTATGTTAAACTAGGTTTTTAATTAGAAATAAAGTTTCATAAATTACAAATTAAACCCTGGACTTTTATAAAACATAAACTCTTTAAATCTTTATAAATTTTTATAAAATCTAATAATTTTTATGTTACAATTAAATGTTATGAATATAAAAATGTAATCTACTAAATAGAATTAATTCTTATTTTTATTAAAATAACATAAACTTTTATAAACCCTAATTTTATAGAACTTATAGTTTAGTTTATTATGGGTTTGTATCATATATATATATATATATATATATATATATATATATATATATATATATATACTTTGTAACATCCTAATATATATATATATTTATCTTTATTTTCTTGGACTTTAAACTATTAATTACATAGTTTCTTATTTAATTATTTGTTATTTTTTAAATGAAATAAATGCATGTATGTATACTTATGAAATGAAGTAGATAACTAGGATAACTTTAATTGAAATGAATGGATGTAAATCATATAATAATGCAATTACAAGTGTCGGAAAAGTTAAAATAAAGGCTGGAAATTCCTGAGGATTACAACAAACATGATGTCCGGGCGACTGGCGGTCAGATACATCAGTGAACCAATCATAGATCGGTAAAGTTTCTGATCAACGGGGACCCCTGTGGTGTCAGCATCCAGAACTGGCTGAGTAGACATTGGTGTAGAAGCAGCTTGAGCATCAGCGAACTTGAACTTTTCCAAAATATCATCCACGTATTTTCCCTGATGAATAAGAGTACCATCAATTGATTGTTTCACTTGCAAGCCAAGAAAGAATGTCATCTCCCCAAAGCACTCATCTCAAATTTCTTTTCCATTACTTCCCTGAACTCTATGCATAAGTCATCATTTGTGGACCCAAAGATGATATCGTTCACATAGATTTGCACCATAATGAGATCGTCTTCCACCTTCCTAATAAACAGGGTCTGATAAATTGTTCCACGAGTGTAACCGTGAGCATGTAGATGGTTTGTCAGTGTGGCATACCAAGCACGAGGTGTCTGATGTAAACCATACAGAGCCTTGTCCAATTTATACACATATTCTGGATGATCACAGTCTTCAAACCCAGGTGGTTGACACACATAAATCTCTTCTTTCACTTTCCCGTACAGAAAAGCAGTCTTGACATCCATTTGATAAACTGTGAAGTTCATGTATGATGCATATGCGAAGAAAATCCTAATTACTTCCAGACGAGCAACCGGTGCAAACACTTCCTTGTAATCAACCCATTCTTGCTGATAAAACCCCTGTATTACCAAGCGAGGTTTGTTTCGAATTGTAAGTCCCTTAAATCGTCGAATTGTAAAACCTGAGAAAAGCTCTGATACCAATTGTAAGTCCCTTAAATCGTCAATGGATCTTCAAGCACACAAAACAATATTCTGGATGATCACAGTCTTCAAACCTAAGTGGTTGACACACATAAATCTCCTCTTTCACTTTCCCTTACAGAAAATCAGTCTTGACATCCATTTGATAAACTGTGAAGTTCATGTATGATGCATATGCCAAGAAAATCCTAATTACTTCCAGACGAGCAAACGGTGCAAACACTTCCTCGTAATCAATCCCTTCTTGCTGATAAAACCCCTGAACTACCAAGCGAGCTTTGTTTCGAATTGTAAGTCCCTTAAATCGTCGAATTGTAAAACCCTAGAAAAGCTCTGATACCAATTGTAAGTCATTGGCTGATAATAATCCAAACTAACAGTTTGGCTGGTGATAATCCAAACTTTCACTTTTGTTGTCAATCGCAGTCCCATTAGCATAATATTATAGATTTTCGCTCAAAATGACGGTTTTAAGTGAAATGGGGAAACGTACAAGTGAAATCAAGTATAAATATATAATGATTATGCTACTGGGGCTGCCATTGACAACAAAAGTGAAAGTTAGGATTATCACCAATCAAACTATTAGTTTGGATTATTATTAGCCAATAAGTCACTTAAAGTGAAAGTTAGGATTATCAACAATAAGTCAATGTTTGGATTATTAAAAACCAATTTGTCTAGCTATTATGACATATTAACATCAACTGCAACATTCTCTGCTAGAGTACTTCCAATATCTGTCCTAATTTTGTTTGTGACATAAAACTTGGTGATCACAAAACCTAATTAAGGAGACTAGTCACTAATACCTTTAACCTTGTTATAGAACAAACATGATTCGTATTAGACCTCCTTTGGAATCAGATTTAGATTAAACGGTTCATGATCAAAACTGAACATAAATAAATATAATTGAACGAATTTGAAGGCTACATAGTTGAGATTAGAATGGACTTATTAATAAAAGAAATCCTGAATGCTTTAATATCAAAAACAAATGAACAGACATACAAACGTAAATAAACTTACGACACAAATCTTCATGTTCATTAACATGAATCCACCTAAGAGCAAGGGGTATACCCGTGTGATTGTGATGTGGTGTGATAATAAAGTGCACGCCACGTCACTACCCTCATTATCACACCACCAATCACTTGACAAGGGGTATACCCGTGTGATTGTGGTGGTGTGATAATTAAATGTTTATTTTTTAATTTTCATTTAAATAAAATAAAACTTAATATTTCATTAATAAAAATAAAGTAAAACATAATAAATAATATTTCATTAATAATTAAAAAAAATTACATTACTAAAAAAAATTACCTAATGATTTGATTTTTCGTAAACATACTCAATCAAGTCCGTATTTAGTGTGTTATGAATTTCTCGATTGCGTATTTCTTGTCGGTTTACTCGCTTTTGATCTTCATCAATTTCTTCGTGCGTAACCTCCTCCTCATTTGGGTTGTATTGACAAATTGTCACTCATTGATCCTCTAAAATCATACTATGCAAAATCACACAAGCATACATAATGTTCCGGATTTTGATTTGAGACCAAGATCGAGCCGGTCGTTCGATTATATGCCACTTATTCTTCAAGAGACAGAACACTCGTTCGATATCTTTTCTCGCTTATAAGCCTTTTTATAATTATTACATTTAATACCTCATGGACACGTAAGAGACTTGACAATTGTAGCATATTCTGGATATATTCAATTGGCTAGATAATACACACGCTTGTAATGCGATCTTCTAAGTTCAAACGATGAGTCGGGTGCGGTTCCATTGATCATATCGTCGAATATAGACGATTGATTAAAAACATTAATGTCATTTTTCAAACCGGCAACGCCAAAGAATGCATGCAAAAAACATAGACCATTTGAAGCCACCGCTTCAAGCATAATATTTGGACTAGGATGATCCCCGCGTGGAAACTGACCTCGCCACGCATTGGGGCAATTTTTCCAATCCCAATGCGTGCAATCGATGCTACCGAGTATCCGGACAAATCCGTGTTTAGCTTCATGAAAAACATATAACTTTTGAATGTCGCTAGCCGACGGTTTCCAATCCCAATGCGTGTAATCGATGCTACCGAGCAGACCGACAAATCCGTGTTTAGGATCACGGCATGATTACCATACGCATACCGGATGCTCTAATGACGTATAAATACTTTACCGAACTTCTGCTCATTTACGTTCTACGTTCTACCTTGTACACCCTTTTCGAGGCTCCACTCTCTCTCTCTCTCTCTCTCTCTCACACACACACACACACACATAGATTCACTCTGTATTCCTTTAAATTTTCACCGTGCCGGAAGAGAAGACAGATTCAATCCACGCCACAGTGCATCTCAAATGTCCGAAAATTTATCAGGCCATTTCTAGGGTTTTACAGAAAACCAGTTGACACGGAGCCAGAGACGATGAATGCAAGAAGATCTCATTTTATTATCAAGGCTTTTAACCCTAACACAAGCATCGATAAACTGGTAAAATCTCATTCAACTTATTTTATTTCATGTTACATGAGTATGGTGTAAAATTGTGCATTTGTGTTCTGTTCTGTTAGGTTATGATTGAAGTTCAAAACATGAAATCTAAACATCTTTTATGCTTTGATTGTTATTTTAGGGCTCACATTTACAGATTTCTAGTTAGGGATCAGTATAATAAACATATTTGGGGGTTTTTATCATGTTATCATCAATGTAGAATAGTTTGCTAACTTCGTTACAAACTGAAGAAATTAAACTGCAATTCCAATGTGAAATTGTGTTCCTTGGACTCTTAATCATCACATTGACTAGGATTCATGCTTGATTTCTTCAGATATTACGTTGTTTCGGAATTTTTTTTGAAATCATATGTTCTTGACTTTTATATATCTTGTCCTCGTCATGGTTTAAAAAAACGGTCGAGGCGTACGCCTCGAGGCGAGGCGAGGCGGTGAGAAACCGAGTCTGAGGCGACGCCTCAAGGGCCATTTTTGTACGTGCTCCTCAAAGGGCTGAGGCGTTCAAAAAAACGTGAAAGGCGTACGCCTCGAGGCGCGCCTCTTGCTGTTTTAGACTTTTTCCGATGAAATTAGTTAGGAAAGTTCTATATTTATAAGATATATAATTTTTATATGCTGTTTAGACTTTCTATGATGAAATTAGTAAGGAAAGTTCTATATTTATAAGATATATAATTTTTGTATTTATTTTTTAATTCCGCCTCGGGCTTACGCCTCGTGAGGCGAAGGGAAAACGCCTCGAGGTGTGATTCCGTTCTTTTAAACTTTGGTCCTCGTATACGCTTTTGACACTGGATATTTGTTATTTGATATTTATTGTATGCATGTTTTGTATATTTTCTGAGCCGGGGGTCTCTCTGGGTGGAGCCTCTTTAACCTGTGGGACCTCGAGACCCTACTCTTTGAGTGAGATTTTGCTGGGTATGTTTGTTTGTTTGTTTATATGTTCTTGACTTTTTATGATGATGAGATGTAGGAAAAATTGGAAATAGAAAACAAATGGTGCTTTTGGTTCACAGAATGTTTTGGAATTAAAATTGGAATTTAAAGGATTTCTTTGAAAATCCATAATGTGTTTGGTTGATACATTTGTTAATAGAATTGGAATGTAAAAATACCTAAAAAGACAAAATTACCCTTTAAAATTAACAAAATATAATACAAAAATCTAAACTCAAATATCTTTAAAAAATGTTTAAAGATATGGAGATGGAATGAAAAGTGGCTAGGGTTATTACATAAATTATAAACATTTATGAGGTTTTCTTTGAAATGTTGAGGGATTATGAAGATTTAGATGGAATTTATTCCAATTTTGATTCCTTCTTAGCCAACCAAGCATGCAAAGGAATGGAATTTGAATTCCAATTCCATTGAATTCCCATGAATTCATCCTAACCAAACAGACTCAAAATGATTAAAATCTGTAATATGTAGAATAGAAGCCATGTGTATATTTGTCAAACTAAGATACAGCTGAGAATTTCCCTCTTGTAATTGGTTTCTGGTGATTACTACAGAAAATACCTTCAAAGTTTGTTAAACATTTGGAAGGAAAAACAAATGGAACGGTATACTTGATGGGTCCCAGTGGAAACACGTGGCATGCTGACTTGGTACAGGAAACTGATGGTTTATTCATCTTAAATGGATGGGGAACATTTGTGAGAGATCACTTCTTAGAGAATGGGGACTCTTTAGTTTTCAGATATGATGATAATTTGCATTTTTCATTACAAATCTTTGACCAAAGTACTTGTGAGAAAGAAACTGCGTTTTCTGCTGAGTGTCATCAAGATTTAAGCATCTTTGATCAACATTTTGGTAAAAAGAGGGAACGTGAATATGCGTCTTTGTTCGCTAATACGGTTGACTGTGTGCCAAAGAAACCAAGAAGTTCACAAGCTCATGAAGTCACTAATATAGCTGAAATGCAATTAGGGTTACGAGAATCTATTAGTGGACAGTGTGAAGTGGCGGATTTTTTAAGTAATGCTGATATTTGTAGCGGTGCCTTGAAGAATCCCATGAATGCTGTTTTGCCAGTATCAGGTAAAAATGATTATTATTTTATCACCTTTTCAAGTGGATATTTTGGTTATATATGGAATTTTTATGAATCTTAATTGCAGAGGTACGCCCTAATGATGATGAGTTAGGGCGGTTATCAGCTGCTGAAGCAGATAAGATAGCTCAATCATTTACTTCAAGTTTTCCTCACTTTACTCAAGTTATGAAAAGGTTCAACATAAGCGGTTCATTTACTATGGTGTGTAGCTCTTATATCTCACTTCTTTTTTAAATCTTTTTGCTCACTTTTAGAGTGAAAATTGCATAATAAGGTAATGAATTCTGATCTTATTTCTGTTTTGGATAACTCACCAAAAAGCTCACACTTTCAAAAGTTTCCATTCAGGGTGATCATCTAAGTTAACTGGTTTTCAGCCACCACGTTAGAAAAAAGTCAACATGGTCAAAGTTACTTACACTTCAGTTGCCACAATAACCACCACATCAGCTGCCATGTCATAATTTTGACTGTGTAATCGGGTCAGGCTACCGGAAATTAAAATCTTTGAAAGTTTGAGGTTTTATATCAAGGTTTTTGTAAATTGGTTACCTTTTTATAGGTGAAAACAAGATCGTTACCGAAACATAAATTAGACCAAAGCTTGTTACTTGTGCAATTTGCCTTTTCATCATTTTGACCGTGTAATATCGTTAACACGACAACAAAAAACTAACATGGTCAAAGTTACCAATACTGTAGTTGCCACCTGATCATTTGACCTGCAACCAGGTCAGATCACCTGAAATCAACATCTTGTGGTTTTAATCAACTTTTTTGTAAGTTGGTTACCTTTCTACGTGTGAACACAAAGACGGTGACCCAAAACAGAAATTAGACTAAAGTTTGTTTTCTTTTTATGCAATTTGCCAAATTTAACAAATTGTTATGTTGATCCTGACTTGCTATTCATGTTATGCAGAATGTTCCATATCAATTTGCTATGGCTCACCTTCCAAAGTGCAAAGTAAAGATTGTGTTACACAACTTAAAAGGAGAATCTTGGACCGTTAATTTAATCCCAACCACACGCGTGCAAACTTCACATACTTTCTGTGGTGGATGGTTAGCTTTTGTTCGTGGTAATAACATTAATATTAGAGATGTCTGCATATTTGAACTTGTAGGCAAGTGTGAAATGCGTGTGAATATTCTTAGAGTTAGACAAGAACCACTAGACTATGAACACGGTGATCTTAAGGGGTCAACTAACGGGGCTTCTCAAAAAATTTCCGGAAGGTTGACTAAGAAAGTCAAAAGAAAATCACTTAAAACCCAGATTCCTGCTTTAATTGAAGATCAAAAATTTGCTTTCTCCATTGAAAAAGTCAAACATGGTATTGCAGCCAAGGGGTCTGTTGGTTCCCAATTAAGAACTACCAGTGGAAAATCAGGTATAAATGTAATTTATATGAAGTGTAATTTATTTCATTATTTAACCTCAAATATTGATAGGGAAAGCAAGAGTGTTTCAAGAAAATAGTGGTTCTTCTATAACAGGGTGCACGTCAATGAAATCAGGACCCGAGGAAAAAATAGCTGCTGAATCTTTTGTTTCTAGTTTTCCTTATTTTGTTCGGGTCATGAAAAAGTTCAACATAAGTGGATCATTCACTCTGGTCCGTTTAAATTTAAAAAATCTAGTTATTTCGTTATATCATTTATATTGTTAACTGATTTTTTTTATGTTGTAAATAAACAGAAAATTCCTTTTCGGTTCTCTATGCAACACCTTCCTAACTGTAGAACAGAAATTACCCTTCATAATTTACAAGGAGAATGCTGGACGGTAAATTCAGTCCCTACTCTTAAAGTACAAACATTGCATACTATTTGTGGAGGATGGATGTCGTTTGTTCGTGATAATGGCATACAACTTGGAGATATTTGCATTTTTTAGCTTGTTGGCAAATGTGAAATGCGAGTCCACATAACAAGTGGTGGAAAGAATGCTATTGATCTTGATTATCAAACTGGACCTTCTAATGAATTAGGCAATGAGTCATGTTGATAAAAAGTCGTCATATTCTGGTGAGTACCCTCTTTACATTCTTTCCAATAATAATTTGCATTATATGTGACAATTTCGACCTGTTTGGATAAGTTTTTATATCTGATGAGTCAAATAAATCACTGGATTATGGATATG
Organism: Smallanthus sonchifolius; assembly: GCA_023525975.1. Lineage (NCBI taxonomy): Eukaryota > Viridiplantae > Streptophyta > Magnoliopsida > Asterales > Asteraceae > Smallanthus > Smallanthus sonchifolius. Next base: position 22,938,461 of record CM042033.1, read on the forward strand.
TTTTTATCTCTAACAGGTCAATTAAATGAGTGGACTCTGGATATGTTTTTATCTCTAAGGGCATGTTTGGTTGACGGGAATTTAATGGAACTGGAATTTAAACTCCTTTCCTTTACATGTTTGGTTGGCTAAGAGAAGGAATTGAAATTGAAATTGGAATTGGAATTGGAATTGATTCCAACCAAATCCTTTAAATGATGGAATTCAAAGGAAACCTCATGAATGTTTATAATTTATGTAATAACCTTAGCCACTTTTCGTTGCATCTCCATATCTTTAAATATCTTTTTAAAGATATTTGAGTTTCGATTTTTTGTTTTATATTTTTTTAATTTTAAAGGGTAATTTTGTCTTTTTAGGTATTTTTACATCCCAATTCCGTTAACAAATGCGCCAACCAAACACATTATGGATTTTCATAGGAATCATTAAATTCCAATTCAAATTCCAAAACAATCCTCGAACCAAACGCCCCCTGACGGGTTAAACAAATGAGTGGATTCTAGATTTGTTCTTATCTCTAACGGGTCAAATACATTAGTGGATTCTGGAAATGTTTTTATCTCTAACGGGTCTATTAAATTAGTGGATTATGGATGTGTTTTTACCTCAAAGGGGTCACAAATAAATTAGTGGGTTCTGGATATGTTTTTATCTAATGGGTCTAATATGTTTGTGAATACTGGATATGTTTTTACCTGATGGGTCAAATATATCAGTGGATTCTGGATATGTTTTTATCTCTGTAAGGTCAAATAAATGAGTGCATTATGGATTATGTTTTTATCTCTAACGGGTGAGATAAATTAGTGAATTCTGGATATGTTTTTATCTTTAACGGGTCAAATAAATTAGTGGTTTGTAGATATATTTTTATCTATAACGGGCCAAATAAACTGCTCGAAGTCTATTTTTAAAGCATACAACATCCTAAATTGTTTTATTAAATTTTTTTTGTTACTTTATAGTTTTTTTTTCACAAACGTATATTCAAAAGGCTTCTGTTCATTTATATATATTTTAATAATTCCTATTTTGCAGGCCGGGTTTTTTGTATTGGGGAGGTTGCTTATTCGGGTAAAAAGAGACGGAAGAATGATCTGTGTATTTTATCTTTTTTCCGTCTTTCATTACATGCTAATCTTCCAATCCTTTTACAGGACGAAAAGGCGACGTGTCATCAAAGTATATATCAAAATGCTAAGCTTGTTTTTCAGAACAACTTAACCCGTAATGTAATTACCTAGTTGGGGGTTCCTCCTGGGGTGGGCTGCTCTGGATGTTCTAGGTGTTGCCCCGGAGAAACTTAATTATCCTAGAATATCTAGGTGAAGTCGTTCAAAAAAAAAAACTGATTGGATGCTGAAAAACAAACTAATATTTGGAACCAAAACATTATGTCAAATTTCCATCACTCAGGTTTTGTTTCGGGTCATAATAGGCGGACGGGTCATATTAAGCCGTTATCAAGTATAGTGTTAAATAATCATAATAAAATAATTAGTTGTAAGAAAACAAACGGTTAAAAGATGGTGTTTGGATTTGAAGTTGTAAGAACTAAAAAGTCACATTTGAAGCTTAGACATATTATGATCTAATCAAATAAACTTGTGTGTTCTACTTGCTTGAGCTATTTAAACCCGTTTGATCAAATGGATCGGGTTGTTTAATCTATATAATTTAAAATAGAGTAAATTTCGTTTTCAGTCCTTATGGTATGATTAAAAAATCACTTTGAGTCCAAAGATTTCGATTGGACTTTTTGAGTCGTTTGTGGTTTTATTTTCGTTTCAATTAAACCCATGACACTAACACCGTTAGAATGATTTTGTTAACTTTATATGAAAAGACTAAATTACCCTTGTTAATATATAAAAAAATATATATAAACATCTCTCATATTCCCAACTCTTTCTATCCTACCCACCACCATCATCTTCCCTAGCCTAATCTCTCACATTACTAGGGGTGTAAACGAGCCGAGCCTGAGCCTGACACTAATCGAGCTCGGCTCGTTGAACTATTTTGAAGCTCGAGCTCTTGCTCGACTCGGTTCGAGCCTATAACTTTTGGATCGAGAATGGCTCGTGAAGTGAGAATAAAGCTCGAGATCGGCTCGGTAAGGCTCGATTTCATTCAAGATGATTAAACGAGCAAAAGCTCGGCTCAAGCTCGTTTATAGGAAGCTCTAAACGAGCCAAAGCTTGGCTTGAGCTCGATTTGGGGGGTTAAATTGAATAATATATTAAATATATTAAAAAATGCATGTACGATATTAATAAAATCAAAATTCAAAAATCATCACATATCGGAACCCAACCACCGCCTCTTTACTCTTCCCCTCTCTCTCTTTAGAAACAGTCTCAAAATTAAAGTTAGTAGGAGTGACAGCAGCCTCTAATCCTCATCTTCCCCAGCCCTAATCGTTTTGAGTCCCTGAAGTTAGCAAGCCTCCAATCCTAAGCACCCGTTATCACATGATTTGCTCCGTTGCTTCCTGATTCGGCCTGCCCACGATATGCCCCTTGCCTGACCCACTCTCACCGTGCTCTTTCCATCGTTTCTTATAATTGGATTTCGGGTTAAACCGGATTTCTCCCTTTCCTGAAAAAGAGAAGCCCTTGGCTTCCTGTAGCTGAATAAACCATAAACGTCCCGGAAAGATCAGATATGAAATTGAGAATAAGATCTAAAAAATGTATAAACGACTTAGTAGGAGTGACAGCAGCCTCTAATCCTCATCTTCCCCAGCCCTAATCGTTTTGAGTCCCTGAAGTTAGCAAGCCTCCAATCCTAAGCACCCGTTATCACATGATTTGCTCCGTTGCTTCCTGATTCGGCCTGCCCACGATATGCCCCTTGCCTGACCCACTCTCACCGTGCTCTTTCCATCGTTTCTTATAATTGGATTTCGGGTTAAACCGGATTTCTCCCTTTCCTGAAAAAGAGAAGCCCTTGGCTTCCTGTAGCTGAATAAACCTGATGGTATACTCCTCCGCCTTGTGCGTATTTGATCTCAGAGAGGGTTCCGTTCTCTGATATACCAAATAGGTCTCCTTCTCCTGCGCTGGTGCGAAAGAGGCGACGGAGGCTTTGGTGGTTATTTTGGGTTTCCAAGAAAGGAGTATGAGAGATGGGGGGTAATCGCTGTAGATTCGGAGCAAAGAAGAGGCGTAGAGACGGCGGTGGTATTTACCGGTGATGGAAACTGTGGCATTTACCGGAGATGGAGCGATGGTGTTGGTCGGGGATGGTGCGATGGTGTTGGGCGGAGATGAGGCGGTGGTTGGGTGCCGGAGATGAGGCGGTGGTTTGGCAGAGAGAGGGACAGAGATAAAGAGTGTGTTTGGAAAAAGAGATGAGGGTAGGGTGTTTAGGATAATAGAGAGGGGAGGGTATTATAGTCAATTCACACAATATTTAACGGTGCTAATGGATGACATTAGAGACACGTAGTCGATTTGGCAATTAGTAAACGCAAGGACTCAAAAAGTCCAATTGAAACCTTTAAACTCAAAGCGATTTTTTGAGCAAACCACAGGGACTTAAAACGAAATTTACTCTTTAAAATATATACTTTTAAATTAGAATAAAACTAGAGTAAACTGTCATTTTTGTCCCTGTGGTTTGGTCAAAATTGTCACTTTCATCCAATAGTTTGTTTTCTCGCATCTGAGTCCTCGTGGTTTTAAAATCCTGCCACTTTTATCCAGTCAGTTAACACCATTCATTTTTCTCAGTTAAATGATGGGTATTTTAGTACTTTTACATATTTGTTGTAACGAACCAACTTTCGGGTTTACCTTATAATATATTCTTTATATTGTAGGGATGCTTTTATATAAATAAGTTGGAGGCATTTTGTAAATGGTGGAATCTTATAGTTTTGGAAGAGTCAAAATTGAAAATTGAGGGACTGAACTTGTAAATTAACAAAATCAGATTTTTATGGGAGTGTGGGTGGCAACACACACACATTATATGTGTGTGTGTATCGGGAGAAAGAGAAGAGAAAGAGAAGAGATGAGAGGTTGATCAAGAAGCTAATGATCAAAGATTGCATGCTTATTTCAGAAGTTTTGGCTTACACAATCCTTTCTACACATCAAGTATGATCTCTTTCTTCTCTTGAATCCACCATTTATGTGTTATTGGTGAGTTTTTATAAAAATCAAGTTAGGGGCTGATTTGGTGGTGGAATATGGTTAATAACTTGTTTAAAGTTAAAACCTAGCTTGATTAGTGCTAAAGAATAGTTGATAACATCATGATAACATCCAATTTGGAGATTCAAGAATTTGGGTTCTTGAGGGGAATTTGGGGGTTTTCTAATTGGAGATGTTTAAATGATGAATTGAGGGTTGGTAAATGTTTATGGTGGTAATAGACACTTTAATTGATAAGAAACCTCAATCAATTTGATAATTTGAAAATTAGGGTTCTTGAGAACCTAATTTGAGGGTTTTTCAATTTGGATTGTTTAAAGGTTGAATTGAGTGTTGTTAAGTGTTTATGGTGTTATATAAACACATTTTCAAGTAGAAAACTCAATTGAATTGGTGAATTATAAATGAGCGAATTTGAGGTATTTGGGTGAAAACCTTAACGGGTCAAAATGGGTGGACTTGGTTTAGGAATGGTTAAAAGCTTGTGTGGAGCTTATTAAACCAAGATTTATTGAGGGTGAAAATCAAAAGATCTTAGGTGGGTGTCAAACCTCAATTGAGGAATAATTGGGGATTTACTAGATTACTAAACACGTGGATTGTTTAGGTGATCAAGGTATGGAGTGGCTAGCTTGGAAGGCGAATTGAAATCTTCATTGGAAAAGGTTAGTGCTTTGCACTTCCTTAGTTGTGGATAAGTAGTTTATATGTAAGTAGATAATGTGGTAAATTCTATTTACATGTTGTATTTTGATTTTGACTATGTGACATATAGTCAAACTAAAGTGTGAAATGTGGTAAAAGTAGTGTAGTTGACTAATGTGGTAAATAGTCAAACGTAATGTGGTAAAAGTAGTGTAAATGACTAATGTGGTAAGTAGTCAAACATAATGTGGTAAAAGTGGTATAGTTGACTAATGTGATAAATAGTCAATCATATGGTGGTAAAAGTCGTGTAGTTGACTAATGTGATAAATATAAGGTGGTAAATAGGTGTAGTTGACTAGTGTGGTATATAGTCAAACTAAAATATAGAATGTGGTGTTTTGATGTAAATTGACTTAATGTGTAATAAGTCGAACCATTGTGGATAATGGTGAAATTGGTGTAATTTGACCTTAGTGGTATAGGGTCAAACTATTATGTGGTAAATAGGTGTAATTAGACTAAGTGGTTAATAGTCAAACTTGATTGTATAAAAGTGGTAAATAGATGTAACTTGACTTATGTGGTTATTGGTCAAACTAATGTGTGATATGTGGTTAAATGGTATAAATGACTCAATGTGGTCAAGAGTCAAGTAAAGTGTAGAATGTGGTAATATTAGACTAAAATTGACTTAATATGGTAAAAGTCAACCGTTGGTGGTAAAACGGTAATTTGGTTGCTTACATGAAGTGTGGATACTTCATGGAGATGTTTAAGTGAAGTGTGGATACTTCATGGAGATGTTTACGTGAAGTGTGGATACTTCACGGGTGGTAGTGAGGTCAAGTACTTCACGGGTGTAAGTGAAGTCATATACTTCACGGGTGACATGAAGTGTGGATACTTCATGGGTCGGCATGGAGTCAAATACTCCATGCAAAAAAGCGAGTGGTGGTTCTTGCAATAGACATGTGGATATGTCAAATTGATGAAGGGTGAAACGTTAGGACTTGTATAGGTCAAAACGTGTCTAAGTTATAGGTCGTTGTATGCCTAAACAACTAATTGATTGAACTTGGAGTTAAACACTTCATGGGTGCAAAACGAGTTGTGGTTCTCGTGTAGGGCGTGTCTAATAATTGATATTATGACCTTGGGTGTTTAAAACATTCACAAAATGCTGTTGGTGGTTTAAAACGACTAAGGGTCGAGTCGGGAGGGTCAAAAATGCCAAAACTGCAAATTTGGGGTTGGCTGGTGCAGGGCTGGCGTCTGGGACGCCCCCTAGGCTTGTGAAACGCCCCAAGTGGGACGTCTGATGGGTTCTGTTTGCTTCTAGGACGCCCCAAGTGGGACGCCTGTTGGCTGAATTTTGAGTTTTCTTCCTAGGACACTTTGGGGGTTCTATCATTAATAACGGTTATTTGTGGTGTTTTTGGATGTAGGGAAAGCTTCGGAATGATCTCGGGTCTCGCCAAAGTTGGACATCGGATTCTCAAAGTTATTTTAGATGTTTGTTTTGTTTAAAACTAATATCGTGGATGGGAATACATGTTGTTGATGTCGTTTTAATTAAACTTCTCGTGGTAGACTTTCACAAACATGTTGGGTTGTTTAACACTCGTGGATAAGTGTGACTAACTTGACTTCTTTTGCGTATTTTGGAAGTCAAAACTTATGTTGTAAAACTTAAACGTGTGGATACGTTATATTTTTGTCTGGGATCTAAACTCTGTGTTGTTTTAAAAGCTTAAATTGGTTTGAAAAATCTGGGTGTTTCATTTGTTTTATTTATTCATTTTTTTACTCTCATTAAATCATCCCCAATTTACCTTTTCTTCTCGTAATCACCTCCGCGATCAAGAGGTATATTGTTTGATTATGATTTATGAACCCTAGATCATCACTGCTAGTATTTCATAATCATATGGCTGTTAAAACTTGTCTAAAACATACAAAAAAAAGTGTCACTGGAAACCTAGTGTTGTCGCCGGAAACTTGGCAGGGAAAAGAGGAAGAAGGCCAGAAGGGGGATGATTAAATGAGAGGAAAAAAAAGAAGAAATAAAACAAAAATGTAAAAGGACTGAAATACCCCTCATTTAACTGAGAAAAATGGATAGTGTTAATTGACTGGTTGAAAGTGGCAACATTTTAAAACCACGAGCACCCAGATGCGAGAAAACAAACTATTGGATGAAAGTGACAATTTTGACCAAATCATAGGGACGAAAATGACAGTTTACTCATAAAACTATAAAAATATATTTTTTATAAGGTCAATCCACCAACTCATTAGTGACCTTTTTAATTCATTTATTACAACCAGCTAACCTGTTTAACCGTCTACAACTTAATTAGAACCTGACAACATGTTTGACCTGTTTAGATAATTGGGTTACATGGGGCATGTTCGGGTTATCCATTCTTAGCTCGTATAAGCACTCATTGATTCGAGCTTTTAACGAGACAATATCAAACGACTCACGAACGGCTTTGCTCGTATACTCTCCTACTTTAGAAGATGGGAATGTGATGATTCAAATGGACAAGACACACATGGGCGGATCTATAACGAGAGAGGGCCAAGGCCTCACTAAAAAGAATCTCATAGTGTTAAAAGTAGGTTATTTTAAAGAAAAAATTAACATGTATATTCTCAAGCCCAAATTTAGTCAACCAAAGTTTATTCACTACTTTCTTTTCACCTAATAGCTTCTTTATATTCTTTTTTATCTTTAAAATTTAAAGAAAGTATAAGAAATCTATTAAAAATCTCACTCTATCTCGTTCTTTATCTCTCTACCATATCTTTAAAAATTTATGGTATTCAAGAGTATATCGTTAAATATAAAGATACTTTTCAACCCTTATTTTCATCTCCCCCAACTATTTTTCTTAAATCTGTGTTTAAAAAAAATCATAGTTTATATTATATATTTTAAAATAATAAAGATGGTTACTTAATATTATAAATGTGAATAATTTGTATATACCAAAAATAAAAAAATAATAAAAGTTAAATATTTGGTTCTAAATTGTAATCAATCGATTGAACCGCTAAACTGTCAAAATAGAGCGGTGGATCGAATCACCAAACAGTCAAATCGATTAAATTTATTTGGTTTGAACGACTCGTTCTGTTCACTTTTCTCTAAGAAAGTTGATAATTTACGATTATTATTTTTTTTGTCAAGGAGAAATTTCATGTTTAACATTGAGGTTAAGTCAACCCGTCCTGACCCAAACCAAAAAGACTATTTTTAGAAGGATCAGTGTTTACCGAACCCGTTCTCTAAAGATTTGTTACAAAACAATTTTAGAATAAAAGATAATAAGAAAAAATAATTGGTAGTTAAGATTGTAGATGAAAGAAACATAAATAAATAATAATAAAAGAATATAAAGATAAAGATAAAAAATAAGATGTAGAAGAATTTTAAAAATTGAGATATAAATAAAAGCGATGATAGTTTTTAATTAAATTATAAGAATATAAATAAAGAAGCTAATGTGATGCTATGATTATCCATCCTAAATCGGTAAAAGGTACTATGATTATCCATCCTAAATCGGTAAAAGGTAGCAATAAGCCAATGAGTATCTTTTCTTTTTCCTTTTTCTGGTTGCCTTCACATACCTTTTCTTTTTCTTTTGTTTATGAATTTACATTACACACCCTTTAATATTACATCTTTCTTGGTGATGCATTGTTTTATTATTTTAATTTTATCTTTTGTCATTACAGTTAATTAACTTTAATAAATTTATTTCAATAGTGTAAAGGTTACGGTTTACGTTTTGTCTTTTTAAAATTATATATATTTTTTTCAAATGACTCGTATTTTAAACATGTCTAAATAAAATCAAATATATGTGTACTCGGTTTATTGCAATTAGGGGGTACCTTAATTTTATAAGTATTGGAAGTAAGGGTACTGGTAAGACATAATGGGAAAATTGAAGTTTTTTTATCGAATAAATCAGCGCTATTTGATCCGTTTTGACGGGTCACTTTTTGGTTGTTGGATTTCATACTCGGGTTTCAATTTTTTTTTATATAAATGCATGTACGAACCAGTCTAGGCCATAACCTTTTACTACCCACCACGAGTTCAGATGCAAACATAACAGAACAAAATCCGCCATAGTCAGGTTTAGAGTTACACCTTCAGAGAAGTAAACAACTAAACGAACAGTAACCCCACGAAACAACGAACCCAGTCGCTAGATCGGGTAACACGAAAACCATGGGACAACCGAGCTCTTTCGGTTTCCACAAAATCACCAATACGCAAACCTGTTCTAAAAACAACCAGCAACACTTGGAGGTGGCGGCGGACGGCGTTACAGTGGTGGCACAAGGTCGGTGCAGCGACCGAGGCGACTAGGGCCGCCGCCGACGGCCGTGGTTGCGCAAGGGGGGAGACGGGGGCTAGGGAGAGGGAGAGGGAGAGAGTTAGGGTTTTTTTTTCTTGGTTCTCTGTATTTAGCCTCTAACCTTAATGTAACATCCCGGAATTTCGTAAGCTAACGGGACGTGGCGATGAGTAAAACCAAGTCTCTTTTAAATGATGTGGATTGTAGGGAGTGTCACGTAAAGCCCTATTCATGGAACTAAAAGACCCGGTTAGCCGAATTAAGAACGGGTTGGAATCATTACGTGCAAGAGAGAAGCTTGGGGACCCGGATGTAAACCGGGAAGGTTTAAATATCAACTTTAACACAAACCCTAGGCCATTCGGACTAGGTATATTTGCGACGGTAGGAGGAGAAAGACGCAAGAAGGAAGAGGAGGCCCTACACGATGGATGGAGGTGGTTTGACGATGGGGTTGCGGTTACGGCTTCCGAACTTTGATACGGTAATCCTCGTTGTATTTCTGGTTATGTTATTATCAAATCTTGTTAAAGGTTCCTATTAGGGTTTCTGTGATGGCAGCAAAGGTGGTGGTGACTACCGACGATGATAATGGAGGCGGTGAACGGAGAAGGCTACATGGGTGGCGAGCGGCGGCGCCGGCTACTATGCGTGGTAGCATGCGGGTGAGGTAAAGGAGACGAATTGGAAAGGGTGGCGCAGCGAGGGGCGGAGGATGATGGCTGAGGTGGTGACCTCGGGTGTTGCCGGAGATGACGGACTCGGCAGAGCCGATGGCGGGGAGCTTTAGTGACAGCAACCATGGTGGCGCTACGACGGCGTGTGGCGGTGGAGAAGGTTGGTGGTGTTCCGGCTAGTGTTAAGCAAGACAAAGAGGACGAAGACGAGGAGCATGGTGGACTTGTATGAAGGCAACTGAGAGCCCGTATAGGGTTTTGCTCGATGAGGAAGGTGGTAGTGCAAGGCGGTGGCGGTGTATGGTGGGGAGGGGGAAACCGGAATGATGTAGGGTTAGGGTTCCGTTTGCTTGGCATGCGTACGTATGTGAAACCCGGCTTGCGCACGCGTGTTTCTTGAGATAGGGATTGCATGAGCATGTGTATGTGCATACATGGAAGCTTGGGTTCGGGCACACGAATCCTAAGCGGATCAAGGTCAATGTAATACGTAAACTCATGAGGCTAGGGTTTTGCGGAGAAAGAATGACGAGTAGAGAAGATGGGTGTCGGGGTTCATTTATGTTTGTGTGTATTTGACGTGTGTTAGCACGTATTCTGATCTTATGATCATACGTCTGGCTAGTTTGGGTTCGAGCGTAAACGGGCAGGTTGCATAGCAAGGAATTGGATTTTGCCACTCAACAGTGAGTTTCTAATCCCCTACTTTTCAACGTTTATTTGTTTTTAGGGCTATCGTACATACTTGCAAGAGGTGTTTACTATATTAAACGATTTAAGAGTTTTGGGATTAACCCGATGTGTTTTGTAAACTAAACCCTTCATTAATTATTCGGAGGGTCTATAGGGTGTCAGTGTAGTTATGGGAGCTAGGGTTAAAAGAGCTAGTGATGTGTGTGTCGTGTTAAGGGGTTAGTCGGGGTGAGTCGGGATATAAGCTAAACGCTTACGAATACGTGTAAGATACGTTTTCCTAGTGCTATGTGTGGGGGTGCAGGTGTAGTTAATGGGTCATGTAAACGAAGTGTGATGTTATGTGTTTTATATTTGTGTTGTGGTTGCATCGTTGTCTTTATGACACGACAAATGGGATTGTGAAGAATGAAGTCCTTCGAGAAGTCACATAAGGTGACAATATTGAGCAGGTTAATGATGAGCTTGAGGTGTGTCGAACGCCCTAACGAGGGTGCAGTGACGAGGTATGTGTTTGTGTGCATATTTATGTGTTAAATTGCATGCAAGTGTTGATTTATAATTGTTGTGTGTGAGATGATATTAATTGTGTATGAGATGATATTAATGTGGTGTGTAGAGTTAGATTGACCATTGTGTCAGGATGAGGACATTGTGTTTACAACTGTTGTGTCAGTTGGCTTGTGAAAGTCTTGGTTAGGGCTAGTTAAGTCGGTGTCTAGAGGTTGGTTGAGATAACCAGCGTATGGTTAATATGTGTGGTAAATTTTGAGTTATCAGAGTAGTAAGCTCGATCCATGTCGGAGAGATTTACTGATTTAAAATGGCGGGATGAGTCTAGGGTAGGGAATTCTTTGGGATATCATAAGATAACAGGGGTTATCTATATGATGATAATTTATAAAACTATTTTACAAGGATCGGAGGGTCCTGAGTAGAGAGAAATATTAATTGGGATGAGATGGCTTTTGCTTAAATTAAACAATTAGAACTCACTCAGCTTAGCTGACTTTGTGTGTACGTTAGTTTGTTTGCAGGTGAGCTTCGTGGTCGATGTATCTTGGCTTGGGAGCGGTTCTACTCGGATTGGTGTGCATGCATTCATGAGGTAAAGTTATTAACAATAATGTGTACAAAAGATGATTATTATTTTTAGAAAGAATTCCGCTGTATTTTCTATAAGAAAACGAGTACTTTTAAAGAGGATACCTAGTGATGAGATCCAACTGTAGGGTGCCCGGTTTGGGGTCTTACAAGTTGGTATCAGAGCCGTGGTTTAAGAGAAAATTGGTGTTTTTATAAAAATAAAATACCTTAACTTAAACTGAAAATGGGACGAGGGTGAAACGAATGCCACCACGAGTAACCGCGAGCGAAGAGGTACGTCATTTGAGTTATACACTAATTGTTAGAGTATTAATTGTGTAGTGTAACACTAAGTGGAGTTGTGTGGTGTGGTTAACTGAGATTATGTTGTGAGTTGAGTAATGTGGAGAAGCATTAATTGTAACTATGTGAGATAGTTTGGTATGCCGGCATGGCTTAGTGATTTTGTGTGTAACCATGTGTGGTGTGCAATTGTGATTAATAGGGTGATTTGCTAGATTATTGCGTGATGCTATATGAGTTGTGTGGGATGCATGTGCATCCGGTGTGTGTGAAAGGTAGAAGGTTAGTGTGAGTATGATGGGAAAGGTTTAGAATCCGAGTAGTAATGTGGACCACCAAATTGCATTTGATCACCGTGATTTGGCAGTCTATGATTACCCTCATATTCTGAATTTGTGCCCATAGTAATTACTCCAACGTCTATCTCGTGCAGGTATTGATGGCTAAGACAAAGCATACTAGATCGGTCAAACGGGGAGCTCCGGCTAGGGGGAGAGCAGATCGTCAGGACAAACTGACGATTGCTGTAGATGGGACGGACAATGACATGGGAGTAGTGATGGCGCGTCATGTGCCAAGTGTGACTAGAGCTTGGGATGGCTACGTGCCGTGAAAAGCTGTGACTGGAAGAACCGGATGGAAAAGGAGGGCGGTGTCAGCAGTACGCGATTTCCCTCCAGGATGTGGACCCGCGTGGCTGAGAGACCGACCACTTGCTACAGCTAAGGGAGCTCCGTTTCAAGAGGACCCGGTGAATGAACCGGAATTCAATGAGGAGGAACCAGAGGGGGACACAGCAGAGTCACCTAATGTGGTCCACTAGTGATTTTGCAAGCGCTGTTGGGACACTTGATTTCTTGATGACTTTTGGATATGACGGTTATCACGAGAGATTGTGGAGTGATTTGATGTTTTGAATGATTAGACGTTTACTTGGTGTGGTGTTTTATTCAAATGTTGACTATTTGATTTTTACATTTATTGTGAGTCTTACCGCATGGCGATTTGAACATAATTAATGAAAATTGTGTTTGCGACGGCGTATGATTGTGGTTACAGTGTATGGTGTGATTGTGTGATTGCATTCTAACTGACGTGAGTTAGCGTTAAATGTGATCTTTGCTGTGATACTAAAGCATGGTTGATGTAAGGTCAAATATCCCGTGTATAAGAGTCAAAGTATATAGGTTTTAAACGTTTAGCTTTGTATATCGAGTCTGTTTTATGTGCATTTGGTGTTTGTGAGTGTTACAGGTTTAATGTGTGAAGTGAACGGGAAACACGAGGTTAAAATCTAGAGGATAGCAGCATACACGGGCCCCGGAGAAGTAAAAGTCAACAAAAGTCAAAATTGTGGAAATTAGGATCTTCGCGCCACGCGAAGATCAAAGGAGGATTGTGCGCGACACGCGAGGGATTTGAAAAGCTCACCCGACTAAATTGTTTTTCGCTCCACACAAAGAACAGGCATCCAAAGTTCGCGACACGCGAAGAAGTGTAATTTCGACAAATTAAACCTAATTCCAATTATAAGTCATTGAGGTGTCCAAATTCGAATTAACTTGCACCCAACCGTCCCAGAGCTTTCCAGAGATAAAGTTTCAATCTTTTCAAGTTTTTGATGCTAGATCAAGTTACACCAATCATTGAAGAATCGATGATAATGTCGATGAGCGGCTAGTTCCTTTGTGGTTACTTTCGGATGTAGGATCTGCTTTGTGAGGTGATAAACTAGTTCATACTTAGTTTAGTATAGAGTTCTTGTAATCGTTTGATTGTTTGAATGCTATAGTTTGTGTCACACCCCCAATTTCAACTAACGGAGTTTTACCGTTTTGGGAAGTGACAAACCAGGATCTTAGTCATTAGTTACATCGAACGACTCTACATGGGACTCAAATGAAAATATCATATTAATCAGAGTTTAATGCGGAAGCGTAAAGAAAAGTAAATGCCCAAAACACACGCGCCCAAAAAGTCCAAACTAAACATAATTCAAAACAAAGTCCAAATAATTTAATAAAACATCAATCAATAGGAGAATCCCATGCATGTCCTATATATGCACATGTGCCTTATCTTAGCGACCTGAGTAAACATGTAAGAAAAGATGTCAACATGAGGTTGGTGAGTTCACAGGTTTCAGTATATAAATAAACGTTTACCAGATTATTGATCATTCAATATGTATCTATAGGTATCTAACCTATGTTCATGTTTAACTTAAGCGCTCACAACCGAAGCTGACTGTTTGTTTATTGCCTCCTGCCAGGTCTATCAACCCCGAAGATGTGAGTAGGCTAACATTTCACCCGTTCGATCTCCAATCGAGTTAGCGCGACTAACGCGGGTGGGATTTGTCAAACCCAGTAGTACTACTAAACATTACCTCGCTAAGATCCATATTAAAGGTCCGATGTGTGTTGAGGACTTTCAGTGATAGCGTGTTACGCTTAGGTTTAACATTGATAACATATGAATACAATATTCCAAAAATAGTTTGCGACATGTTTTCTCCCCCAAGATAAAACAGTAAAAGGGCCCGTGAAAACTCACCTAAACGGCGTAGGTAGTTCACACTAGAATACGATTGGAACCACGAGTGTTAGCCTGCCACAGCTTACGTATGCCATAGAATTATACACATAACAATTAGAGATACAATGGGAATATGTGACGACAACACGGAAGATTAAACGTATTCCAAAACCCCCAATTTGGGTTCTCAAGAACCCTAATTATTGAATCATCAAATTAGGTGAAATTAACATGAGTTGATTAATCCTTTAGCTTTAGATAAGCTAGACTAACACTTCTAAACAACAATTTACACACCATCATACCCAATTTTCATTTTCTACTTAAACCCACCAAAACTCCATTAATGGTGATGTAAGAGATGAAGATGGAGAAGATATGCTTACATGATTGTTGCTTGAACCATCAACACCTTCAAAACTTCAATCTTTCTCACCAAATTTCCATAATTTCAAGCACTTGGTTCTTCCCCCTCTCCTCTCTTGCTTTTCAAGAACCCAACACACACTAGAGAGTGTGTGTGTGTGTCACCACACACATATAAAATATGATTTGTAAACTTTACAAGTTCAGTCCCTGAACCTCCATAAAAGACTCTTTCTTTCCAAAGCTAGCCATTTCTTTCAAACAGATGTCTAGGGTGGACATTCCCCTTTTCATGACATCTTTCATTTCTTATCATCACATGGCTAAATCAATATCAATTCATCCTTAGTAACCTGTAAAACGTTTGAAAATATTTTATCAGTATAA
Source organism: Smallanthus sonchifolius (assembly GCA_023525975.1). Lineage (NCBI taxonomy): Eukaryota > Viridiplantae > Streptophyta > Magnoliopsida > Asterales > Asteraceae > Smallanthus > Smallanthus sonchifolius. Next base: position 22,953,704 of record CM042033.1, read on the forward strand.
ACTGGTGAATACAAGTATATTGGAAATCATAATATGACAAGTGTGAATAAATAGAACAATTTGCCCATAGTTTCAGGTTAATTTACACAGTCAACGGACTAACCACCAACCACACTAAGGACCTTGGATATATTTTTATGTCTATCTGCCTTACGCTTTAAGCGATGGGCTTTACAACAACCAAGGGTTCAACCCCTAGCCCTATTACAGCATCTCATCTGTAACACGTGTATATATACGTGACTCTATAGGTTGACTGCTATATAGTAAATCACCTTATGCAACCAATGGTTATATTAATTCATTCAAGTCAGAGTATAATCAAAACTATTTTCAGTTTTGAAAACATTTTATAAAAATATAAGTATTCACCTTGACAGAGTCTTGGCTTAGTAAGCTTCTAGAGTGAGTGTTCTAGTGGGCAGCTTCTCTACTTAGATCTTCTAGCTTGGATTCTCAAATGAGCGTTTCCTAGCTTCTTGGATTTCTCTAAAGTGAACCGGCACTTCGGGAACTTAAACGTATGAGTGGGAATGGTTTTTATGAGAGTGGAAATGGCTTTTAAGAACTTGGAATTCGGTTTTTGAGGGTTTTGAAAGTGAATCGGCAATTGAAATCTATTTATAGGCTGAAGAAGGGTCCATGTCGGACCGATATAAATGTATTACGGTCCGACATCCAGCCATGCCCACGTCGGCCGTAAACGTCAACATTTGATTGGACCGCACATGTTTTTGGAGCATGTCGGACCGTTATGTGGTCCATGTCGGTCCGACATCAAGACACACGTCAGATTCTAGGGCTGAGTCATAGGACACGTGTCAGCACCACAAATTGCGGTTGAGGGGAGGTTGTGGGACCGTTATGGATTGATGTCGGTCTGATAACCGACTCAACGTCCTATTGCGGACCATTTATAAGAATGGATATCGATCCGATATCTAACCAATTTCCAATTTTATTTTTAGTCCCTGATCTTTGATGTAATTACACTTATGTTACTTATATTTTCATTATTTTGGGCACGAAAATTTTACGAATGTTACATCACCCAAATGGTATCATTGCCTTTAGCTGTTCGCGGTAGCTTGGAAATGAAGTCCATTGTGAACTCATCCCATTTCCATTCCGGTATCGGCTAAGGTTGCATTTTACCGCATGGCTTCTAGAGCCCAGCCTTAACTAGTGAACAAGTCACGCACTTGCTCACATATTCGGTAACATCGTTCTTTATGCCAGGCCACCAGTATTCTTTCTTCAAGTCTTGGTACATTTTGTTCGTCTCGGGGTGGATAGAGTAGCGAGACTTATGGGCTTCATCAAGGATTTTGGCCGTAAGTTCACCAATCTTAGGTATCCACATCCGGTCAAACCGAGTTCACACACCGTATGCATTCGTCCCCAGATTTGCTTGTTGTCCTACTATCCCTTCTCGTTTCACATTCCTTTCCAACAGTGCTTCATCTTGTGTTTTCGCTATTTCATTCATTATGGCTGGTGTTATAATCAACTAACAGGCTTTGATCTGGATAGGTGTTCTACTTAAGGCGTCAGCCACTACATTGACCTTGCCTGGATGGTACAATATTTCACAATCACAATATTTTAGTAATTCTAACCATCTCCTTTGTCTCATGTTTAATTCGTTCTGTTCGAAGAAGTACTTCAGGCTCTTGTGATCGGAGTAAATGGTGCATTTGACCCCGTACAAGTAGTGTCTCCATATCTTTAATGCGAAAACTACCTCCGCCAACCCCAGATTGTGATTTGGGTGGTTAATCTCATGATTCTTTAACTGTCACGAGGCATAAGCTATTACTTTTCCTCGTTGCATAAGTACACAACCCATATGTAACCCGAAGCGTCAGAGTAAACTACCAAGTCTTCATTTCCCTCAGGTAAGGTCAAGACTGGAGCTTGGGTTAATCGTGTATTTAACTCCTCAAACACATTGTTTTGGGTTGGGCCCCATTCATACTTTACTTCCTTACGCGTTAGCTTTGTTAGTGGCGAGGCTATCCTCAAGAAATCCTGAATGAATCTTCAATAGTAGCCGGCCAATCCCAGAAAGCTTCTTATCTCTGTTGGTGTTTTCGGGACGTTCCATTCCTTTAGTGTTATGATCTTTGCGGGTCTACCATAATGTCGTTTGGGTTTATAACATGACTTAGGAATTGGACTTCCCTGAGCCAGAACGCGACTTTGGAAAATTTGGCATACAACTTTTCCTGCTTCAGAACCTCTAATACCTCCCTTAGGTGATAGTGGTGATCACCTTCATTCTTTGAGTAGATGAGAATGTCATCTATGAAAACTATTATTGATCGATCCAACATTGGTCGGCATACTCTACTCATTGGATTCATGAACGCTGCAGGAGCGTTGGTTAGTCCGAAAGACATCACGAGGAATTCATAATGTCCATAACGCGTGCGAAACGCAGTTTTCGGTACATCTTCCTCCCTTACTTTCAAATGATGGTAACCTGACCTAAGATCGACCTTTTTGATCGTCTATTCTAGGCAGTGGGTATTTATTCTTTACTGTTGTTTGTTCAATTCACGGTAGTCGATGCACATGCGCATGCTGCCGTCTTTCTTCTTTACAAACAATACCGGAGCGCCCCATGGTGAGATGCTCGGTTTGATAAATCCTTTCTCTGTTAGCTCTTCTAATTGAGACATTAATTCTTTCATTTCTTACTGAGCCAATCGGTAGGGTTCTTTGGCAACGGGTTGAGCTCCTGGCAGTAAGTCGATTTGAAATTCTATTTCCCGATCGGGAGGCAAGCCAGGTAGGTCCTCTGGGAACACTTCTGGAAAGTTGCACACCACGGGTACATCGTTTTCATTCTTTCGTCGATGACAAATGCAAGATAATCTTCACAACCACGCCTCATATAACTTTCAGCCTTAATCATCGAGATGACGTTCGACATCGTGCAATTCTAATCCCCGTAAATCGTAATAGGACTGCCATCAGTATCTTTGAGATGTTTCATCTTTCGTTTACATATGATTTGAGCTTCGTTGGCAGCTAACCAATCCATGCCCAATACTACATCGAATCCCCCTAAGGTGAGAAGGAATAATCTAGAAGGAAACTTATGGCCCTCTATTTCTATCATGCAATCGCCAGTCCTTTGGATGACTACTGAGTTTCTATCAACAAAAGTTTCTATGCTAAAGGCCACTATAAGGTTGTCGATTGTGTAGTCTAGTTTGTGACTAAATGCAGTGGATATAAAACTTTTACTAGCACCCAAATCAAATAAGATAGCAGCATGTTCATCATTAACTAGAAACATACCTGACACGACATCAGGGTTCCCTCTGGCTTCTTCCTCAGTTAAGGCGTAAGCCTCGGTCCTAGCCTTAGGTTGTTCCTGTTCCTTTCCTTTTCTCAAACCGGATTGCCCCTTCTTCCTACAATCCTTTGTCAGGTGTCCCATCAGTCCACAACCCTGGCACTTGGTGCCGCTTAAACATTCTCAGAAAAGTGTCCCGCTTTCCCACACTTATAACACATGGTCGAGCCAGATCGACACTCTCCACGGTGTTGTTTTCCGCGCTTTGTACAAGTCTCATGCTCGTTTGTTCTTGGCTTCTTAACTTCAGATGTTGCATTCCCCTTTCCAGTACTGTTAGATGAATTCTCCCATTTCCTTTTTGGCGCTTAAGGAGTCGGGTCCTCGTTAGCATAATCGTCGTAGACGATTCCAGACAGATTTACTACTGACTCGAAGGTCGAGGGTAAATTAGCTTATTATCTTCTAGATGAAACCACATGAACTCTTTCATTTTCATCTCATCCTAATGTGACTCAGGATTTAGAGATAATGTTAGTAATTTGTCTTTATTGGCTTGTCAAACAAAACATTAAGACAATGTTACTAATGTCAATGGATTGCTATTATTCTTACTCTAGAATCTTCCCTTCATATATCTTATATATGGTTGCAATCAAATACAAGTTTGAAATCCATTTCTAAAGATACTCTATCTTTCAGTGATATGTTAAACTCGTAATTTTAGCAATGTATCAATATACATTCTATGATAACACTTATCATCCCCTTTTGTGGTGTTCCGTTTATCTCTATACACTCTTCTTGATAATGTGTATCTACACTTTTCCTTTGGTGTAGGTACTCGCTCCCACTAGCCTTTGCATTTATCATATTGAATCTTCCTCGAGTTGATCTCATCAATCTAAAGATTCAGTAGTCACAGACATATATACGTTACGCGACGAATGACAAAATAATATATAATAAATATATTCGAGCATTTTGTCGTCAACTAGAAGTCTAGGAAAATAATATAATTTATTATATTATTTTTAAGTTTAGCGAAGTAACGTAAACAAGTAACTTGCGTGACAAAAATAATAAATTTATTATTTTTATTCAATGATATAACAAGCGTAGATAATATAGATAATTATTTATTTATGAATTTGAAACGTTACAAAAATGTTATAATACGGAGGAAATAATATATAAAATATATTATTTTTAATTAGTGTTACGGTATGAAAATAATATAAATACATTATTTTATAAATACAGTTTTAATAACGACTATGGGTTACAAGACTAAACCCGAGCCTACGGGTGATTTACGGGCTCAAAACATTTTAATATAATAATATAGGGATTGATTTTTATAAAAATGATAAAGTGGAAAAGCCCCAAAAATAAAGATGCAGGAGACCGAACTTGAACCCGGGTCTCCTGCGTATGGGTTATAAGGTTTAACCAAGTCCGCCCGCTAGGGTATCGCGATGATATCCGGACTGGAATGTTTAAAACAAACAATTCCAGTGGTTTCCCCCCCCCCCCCAATATGCACTCAAGATCGAAACCCGACCCAATACTCTCGATTTAGAATTCGATCGAAACTGAGGGCATAGGGATTTTGTTATACGAAGGTTTGCGATCCTCTGCATGTGTTTGATTGCAAAAATAACGTGCATAATATCTTTTAGTTATAGAAACTAGGGCCGAAACCCTAGTTTATGAACACAGTTTGAATTTGATTGAATCAGGTAACGAAATGGTTAGAAATCATAGGGCTCTAGTCAAGCAAAGGATTGCGAATCTAGGCGTATAGATTAATTGAATTATAACTGTGTCTAGATTAGGGTTCGATTACCCGGTATGCGATGAACCCTAGATTACGGGTTGTGATCGGATTGATGTTATAAGTTTGAATTAGCAAAGGGCTTTCACAGTGTTGAAGATTGCGAAGCTAATGGTATAATTTAATTGAATTTAAATTGAGTCTGCAATGGAGTTCGATTAAACTGAAAGTATTAAGAACCATAGAATCGGTTCTTGTTTGAATTTGTGAAATAAGCCCAATTAATCATAGGGCTTTCAATTTAAGGACATAAACGAAACTAAGGGTGAGACCAATTACTAGAAATGATATTGAATTGTAGGTGCTCGACTAAAACGGAGCCGTGATTTCGATGGGTTGGTCCCCGACGTCTCCTGCTACGTTTCCGGCGAACTTGGTGTGTGCAATTGCTTCAGGGGAGTTCGAATGAGGTGCGCAGGCGTTCAATTCGTGAGAATAACAGATAATTCAAGCGAATTTGATCAAGATTGAGGGGGTTTCGACGGTTACGGGTTTGATAGCCTTAATGGTATTAATTCGCGAGTAATAATGTGTGTAAATGATTCACTGATGATCGCCATAATCATCACTATGCATTTCAACCTTGAATTCGAATAGATTTGAGTTTATACTTGCGAATTTGGATCAAAGGGGCAATGGGTTTGACTTATAAAAGTCAACAAGAACAAAGTGTACTAATTTTTGACTCTTATAGTCAACATAATTGAGTTTTAGTTAATTACACCACTAGTCCTTGTAGTTTTAGTTTAAATGATGACATAATTAGTCCCTGATGTTTGAGATAGGGTTAAATAGGTTGGAATTTAACTGGATTTAGTTAAGGTAGTTAACCTAAAAGTTCAGATTGTCACATCATCCCCTAGTTGAAAGAATTTTCGTACCAAAAATTAAAATAAAAATAAATTTTTTTTTGAGTGTCACATCATCCCATAGTTGAAAGAATTTTCGTTCCAAAAATTAGAATAGTATCTTAAGAGTTTGACATGGAATGCTTGAACAGATTAGGATATTTGCGCATCATCTGATCCTCACTTTCCCACGTGAATTCTGGTCCGTATTTCGAGTGCCAACAGACTCTAACAATAGGAATTTTACTGCGTTTTAACTTTTTGACTTCCCTATCCATAATTTCCACGGGTTCTTCGATGAAACGTAACTGTTCATCAATGTGCAGTTCCTTAAGAGGAACTGTGAGTGACTCGTCTTCTAGACATTTCTTCAAGTTTGAGACATGAAATACGTTGTGTACACCACTAAGTCCTTCAAGTAGGTCCAGTTGATACGCTACTGGCCCGATTCTCTTCACTATCTTGAATGGTCCAACATAACGAGGATTCAGTTTGCCTCGTTTCCCAAAATGAATGACACCCTTCCAAGGTGAGACTTTTAACAAAACCATATCCCTTTCTTGAAATTCTAATGGTTTACGACGCTTATCAGCATAGCTCTTTTGACGATCACGAGCTGCTGCCATACGGTTTCTAATTTGAACGATTTTCTCAGAAGTTTCAAGTACGAGTTCAGGACCTGTAAGTTGACTATCCCCAACCTCGGCCAAATAAATAGGAGAACGACATTTCCGTCCATATAATGCTTCAAATGGAGCTGCCTTGATGCTAGTGTGATAACTGTTGTTGTAGGAGAACTCCACCAACGGTAGGTGAGACTCCCAGGTGTTACCGAAGTCAATCACACAAGCTCGTAGCATATCCTCCAGAGTTTGAATTGTACGCTCCGTCTGGCCATCAGTTTGAGGAAGGTTCGCTGAGCGAAGTAGCGAATACCGTCAGATTTGACCTCGAGTTGCGCTTCCATAGCGCGTGTACCTTCCAGTGGTAGGTTTTCCTCTTTCAGGGCTTCAAGTTGAGCACTACAGATTTTGTCAGGTAATCCGGGGTGAAAAGTAAGCTGTAGTGCTTGAACTCGTTTGGGCTTGGTTTCCTTTCTACTTAGGGCATCAGCTACAACATTAGCCTTACCCGGATGATACCGGATCGCACAGTCATAATCATTCAAGAGCTCGACCCAACAACGCTGTCTCATGTTCAGCTCTTTCTGCTTGAAGATGTGCTGAAGACTCTTGTGATCGGTGTAGATAGTGAACTTGGTACCGTACAAGTAGTGTCTCCATATCTTAAGTGCGAAAACTACAGCTCCCAACTCTAGATCATGAGTGGTGTAGTTTTTCTCGTGAACCTTTAGTTGATGTGAAGCGTATGCGATCACCTTTTCTCGTTGCGTTAATACACAACCCAAACCCTGAATGGATGCATCACAATACACTACAAAATCATCCGTACCCTCCGGAAGAGCTAGGAAAGGTGCACTTCAAAGTTTCTGCTTAAGATGTTGGAATGTTGACTCTTGGTTATCGCACCAGTTATAGGCTTTACCCTTTTGAGTTAAGGCAGTGAGAGGTTGTGCAATCTTAGAGAATCCCTCGATGAATCGACGGTAATATCCAGCCAATCCCAGAAAATGTCCAGTCGGAGTCGTCAGTGCTGCCCAATTCTTGATGGATTCAATCTTTGATGGATCGACATGTATTCCCTTCTAATTAACCACATGTCCTAAGAATTGAACTTCTCGAATCCAGAATTCACACTTGGAAAACTTAGCATACATCTGCTCCTTTTTAAGTAATTCCAGGATTAAACGTAGATGTTCCTCATGTTCCTCCTTGTTCTTGGAATAAATGAGAATGTCGTCGATGAAAACGATGACAAACTGATCAAGGTATGGTTTACACACACGGTTCATGAGGTCTATGAATACCGCAGGTGCGTTGGCTAATCCGAAAGACATGACCATAAACTCATAGTGGTCGTACCTTGTCCTGAAAGCAGTCTTAGAGATATCTTCATCTCGGACTCTCAATTGATGGTAACCGGACCTAAGATCTATCTTGGAATAGAAACTTGATCCTTGGAGTTGATCAAAGAGATCATATATACGAGGCAAAGGATACCGATTCTTGATTGTGACTTTATTCAGTTCACGGTAGTCGATACACATACGGAAAGTTCCGTCCTTCTTCTTGAGAAACAGGACCGGTGCTCCCATTGGCGATGAGCTAGGTCGGATGAAACCTTTATCCAACAATTCCTGTAACTGAGTGGACAACTCTTGTAATTCACTAGGTGCTAGTCTATAAGGTGCCCGAGCGATCGGTGTCGCTCCGGGTGCTAGATCGATTTGAAATTCAATTTAACGGTGTGGTGGCAAACCAGGAAAATCCTAGGGAAATACTTCCAAAAATTCACGAATGATGCGAATATCATCAATCTTCTTCTCTTCTGATGGCTGCTCAGCAACGAGAGCCAAAATAGCAGTATGCCCTCTTCGAAGGCATTTCAGTGCTTTCATAAAGGATATGTTGCCCATGACTGCACCAACCTTTTCGCCCTGAACGGAAAGGGTTTCTCCACTCGGGAGAGGAATACGAATAATTTTCTCATGACAGATGATTTCAGCTTGGATTTTAGATAACCAATCCATGCCGACAATTACATCAAAACTACCAAGTGCGACCGGCATAAGGTCGATATCAAGTATATGACTAGCTAGCTCAAGCTTACATTCCTTAAGAATGTGAGTTGCTTCAATTGTTTGACCATCAACTATCTCTATTACATACTTAGCTTCAAACAGAGTTGGAGTTCCTTTTATCATATCACTAAGTTTCTTAGATATAAAACTCCTATAAGCACCAGTGTCAAAAAGGACAGAAGCAAAGTAATTATTTAAGAGAAACTTGCCGGTGACCACAATATGATCATAACGAGCTTCTCCATATCCTAGCACGAAGGCTCGTCCCTTCGCACCATTCCCTCCGTTATTGTCGTTGTTGCCACCATTGTTGTTATTCTGATTAGGGTTGTGGTTTTCATTTTAACTGAGGATAATTATTTCAAAAATGTCCCTCCTTCCCACACTCAAAACAACCCTTTGTAGACCCAGGCTGTTGAAAAGGCTGCTTGGCTTGCAACTCACCCCTACAATCTTTGGTAGCATGACCTATTTTTCCACACCGCTGACAACGGTTGCAAACCCCGAAGTGATGGAAGTTGCACTTGTTACACTTAGGAGATTTTCCCGCCTAACCACCCTGATTTTGACTTAAAGAAGTCGTCTGGTTGAAGTTCTTAGTAGGCTCAAACCTACGCTGCTGCTGTTGCTGAGATTGATTAACCTGAGATCCCTTGGATTTGGAGTGAGTGCTGGAGTTGTGATCAAACTTGCGCTTATGATTGTCGGTGGATTTAGAGACTGAACCCCTCGGAGGTAGAGTTCCTTGAGTCACCGCCTGATTGGTTAGCTTGTGGTCTAGTCTGATTGTCTGCTGGATGGTAGTAGGGTTGGATGAGGTGACCATACTTTGAATCTGAGGCACTAAGCCTCCAATGTACAGTTCTATCCTCTTGAAGTCTGGAGTCACCATGTGTGGGCACATAGTAGCAAGCTCTTGGTAGCGAGTGGTATAAAGCTCAATTTCAGAACCTGTTGGAGCATATTCTGGTGACAACGAGCTTCAAGATATTATGTCTTAGTGTTAGGACATAGATTTGTAATGACAAAAAGCTTGTAATAGTTAGATTTTATGTCTTTATGTCTTTGGTATGTAATTGTTTAAAAGTTGCTAAGTGTTTAACTAGTGAGCCTAGAGGCGAACTTGTTAAGTTCGCCTGGTCTATCAGAGGCGAACTTAATAAGTTCTCTTAGGTATAACTGAGGCGAACTTGTTAAGTTCGCTTAATCTGTTTCAGGCGAACTTAACAAGTTCGCTTACAGCAGGTGTGTTTCTATATATAGGTGTTACAGAGTCATTAGAAGGCATCGATCCAGAAATAGAAAAACTTGTCTGATTGAGTTTGTAACCACAGTGATTTGGAATATATCGAGAAGTTTATTTACGCGTGTTGTTGGAATTGTCAATTAGTATACAAACGTTAATACGAAGGATTCCGCACTTCGTGTTATAGAAACGTCATATCACGAGTTCGATCAGTAGTTGAGTTACTTGGACCTACAAGTGGTATCAGAGCATATGCTCGTGAATTAAGTACGATTCTCGGTGATTAGTGACGGTTTTTGTGTACAATTCGACAAGAAATTCAACATTTTTGAAGTTTCTGCAACAATGGAGTTTTTCAAGTTCTTGAAGATCGTTTCTTTGCTGAATTCGTGATTTTGGAAGGGTTTTTTTTACGAAATTAGTCCGATAGAACTGTTCTATTTGATAAAATTCACAATCCTACGGTTCAATTTCCTTAAATTCCATCAATTCTCTGAGAAATCATGAATTTTGAAGGTTTCAGTTCGTGTTTGGGTGAAGAATCGTTTGAATCTGTTACAGCAGTTTAAGCGAACTTGCTGAGTTCCTGTGTAGGCGAACTTAGCAAGCGAACTTATTAAGTTCGCTTCTCACATTTCAAGCGAACTTAGCTGTTAAGCGAACTTACCGGATTTCCTCCTTAAGCGAACTTGTCTTGTTCGCATGATCTTAAGTTCGCTTAGTTCTCCCTAAAGCGAACTTATTAAGTTCGCCTCAGGGTAAAACAGCTCAAGACTTAGAAATTTTTTTTAGCATGGCAAATATGGTTCAAGTCACAAACATGTTCAATTATGACAATGAGATAGGTACATCTCAAAAACCTCCGAAGTTGCTGAATCTAGCTGATTATTCAAATTGGAAAGATCGGTTTGACCAATTCGTCTCTTTTACCGATATTAGTTTGTGGATTCCAATTTTGGAAGGATATACACACCCTACTTATTCATGGATGGGAAAAGATGATGTTCCAAAACCAGTGTCAGCTTTATCTACTGAAGAGAAGCTGTTATTTGATCGAGAAAAGAAAGCAATGGCTAGCATTTCGATGTCTCTACCTAAGGAAATTTATCACAGTTTTAAAGAGTTCAAGTCTTCTCAACAACTATGGGAAGCCCTACAGAAAAGGTGTGAAGAGAGTTTAGATGTGAAGAAAAGTAGAAAAGAGTTACTAAAGAAGCAGTTCTTAGTTTTTAAACATTTTCAGAATGAGTCTTTGGATGATCTTGCTACAAGATTCTATCATCTTCTTAGTGAACTGGATAGTGCATCTGTGGTATATGAGACTGAGGAAATCAATGATAAATTCTTGGAGGCTTTACCATCAAAGTTTGATGTGTATACGGATTTGATCAAAGAAAATGTTAAGTACAAAACCATGTCTCTTGAAGAAGTCCTAGGGAAGATCCAGTCACATGACATGAATTTGAAAAAGAAAGAGACTAATTTGGAGCATATCCAGGATCCCTCGATGTATTTTGCTAAATCTGTTGGTAAATCTGGTACTGGAGTGGCATTTTTTTCTGGTGATGTTCAAGAGTCTTCAAATGACCAGTGTTCTGGAGTTCCAATCTATTCTGGTCATACAAGGCATTCTGGATTTTCTGCTACTACTGCTTCAACATCATCTGGATCTCATGTGAATCAGAAAGTTGCTGATGATTATTTGGCTATGTTTTCTTCATTCATGGCATCATATGAAAATTTCATTGGAGGAAAAATACATGATCCTGAGGTAATAGAAGATGATTTCAGACAGATTGACCCTGTTGATCTGGAAGAAATGAATATTCAATGGAATATGGCCATGTTAATGAGACAAGCTAAAGATTTCTTGAAAAGAACTAGGAGAAAATATATTGGTTCAAATAGTAGTTCGCGTATGGGTTTTGATAAGAGCAAAGTTAGGTGTTACAATTGCCAAGAGTATGGTCACTTTGCTAAGGAGTGTTTGAAACCAAAGGTAGAATTTGATTCTCAAAAGAAGCAATCTAACTTTCAGCATAATAGGAATCAGCCACATGGTTCATCTGGTAATCAAAATCATGGTCCTTCTGGAAATACAAATCATACATCTGCATCATCAGCTTTAGTTGCTCAAAATGACGAAAACTATGATTGGGGCATTCATCTGGAAGATTTGGTGGGTGCTGTGAGTCAAGCTTTTGTTGCAGAAATTCATTCAGAAAAACCAGAAGAGTCTACTGATGATGAAAGTTCTAGTGATGATTCATGTGATGGTGATAGTGTTCCAAGTGTTGATGATGAGGAAGAAAGAGAGCAAAGTAGTGATTCTGATGCTGTGACAGGGGTTGCTGAGGAAGTAATTGTTCTTACAGAAAATGCGTCAGTTGGTAAAGATTCTAGAAAACATTCCAATGACGGGTGAAGACATGGTGTATGATTCTGATACAGAGGATGAAGTATTTGATGATTCAAAGGTTGAAGGCATTCCGAGAGAGGTGAAAGTTGAGGAACCAAAGTTTGTGAAGAATGTTACTCGGGATAGGTGCATTTTGACTGAACCTGAAGAGGTGAAAGTGGTTCAAACTAAACTTTCTCCAATCTTACAGTCAAGTGGGTTTGTGGTGGCTGGTTTTCAAAAGGTAAATTCTTCAAAGGTGCCAAAACAGACTTATGTTCCTAAGAAGCCGATAAATTGTTCAGGGCATTCCTCTGAAGCTTATTCTTCTGACGGTTCTTCAAATTCAAAGAAAACATCTTATTTCAGAAGTTATCAAGAAAGAAGAGTGTGCTTTCATTGCAATGAGCCTGGTCATATTTTGATTAATTGTCCATACAAGAACAAGGGTAAACTGAAGACTGTTCCTTCACAACCGAAAGTGGTGAATATTCTGAAAAGGAAAGATGAGGGAAAATCGTCTTCTAGTTTGGGAAAAGATATGACTGGACGATCTTTTGTTAATTCCCTTGGAATTAAACAACATAATACATTGCATGCTAAATCTTTTGTATGCAGAGAAAATCTTGAGATTCCAAAAGTTGGGATTTCAAAAGATACTTTTCAGGAGGTTAAATTGTCCAGACCTCAAAGAAGAAGGAGAAACAGAAAATTAAAGAAAATTTTGGAAACATCTGAATCTGACAATAATTTTTCAAATAGTGTTTCTAAAAATAATAAAAATGGTTCTTCTTTGAAAAGGTCTGATTGTCAAACTTCTGTTCCAACAGTGAATGATAAAATTGATTGTAAATTACAAGAAGTTGTTTATTTTGATCAATCCGGACGACCCAAGACCACGATGGCTTGGGTTCCACTTTCTAACTGATTCTCATTGTTTATGTAGGGACAACCAAGGAGGACTATCAACAATACATGGTATGTGGATAGTGGTTGCTCTCGACATATGACAGGGAATGTGAAATTACTTGAGGATGTGATTAAAATTGATGGTGGTTATGTCGCTTTTGCGGGTAATAAAGGCGGGTACATAACAGGCCAGGGAACGTTAAAGAACAACAAAGTAAAATTTGAAAAGGTGAATTATGTTGAGTAGCTGGAACACAATCTTTTAAGCGTATCACAAGTCTGTGACAAGAAGTTTTCGTTCCATTTCAACGATCATGAATGTTATATTCTGAAACCGGGTTTTGTGATTCCTGATGAATGGATTCTTATGAAGGCTCCAAGGAGAAATGACACGTATGTCCTTGACATGAGTGTCGCCACTACAACGGATTCAATTCCAACATGTTTACTCTCCAAGGCGTCGGAATCTGATTCAATATTGTGGCATAGGAAGCTAGCTCACATAAACTACAGGAAGATGAACTACATTGTTAGGAATGATCTTGTGCTTGGAGTTCCGAAAATGAAATTCTCAGTTCCTGATGATTGTATTCCGTGCAAGAAGGGGAAGCAAAGAAATAAATCTCACAAATCGAAGTCGACAAATTCTATCGTAACTCCTTTGGAGTTGCTGCATATGGATTTGTTCGGTCCTATCAGTATTAGGAGCATTGGTGGGAAATCGTATTGTTTGGTCGTAACCGATGATTATTCCAGATTTTCGTGGGTTAAGTTTCTTTCCTCTAAAGCTGAAACCATTGAGTTGGTACAATACTTAATCCTGGGTTTGGAAAATTTATTCAATCTGAAAGTCAGAAGAATCAGGAGTGACAATGACAGCGAATTTAAGAATAGCAAAATGGGCTTATTCTATTTACAAAAAGGAATTCATCATGAATTCAGTGCGGCATATGTTCCTCAACAGAACGGTGTCGTTGGACGAAAGAACAGGACGTTGGTCGAAACAGCTCGCACGATGCTTGCAGATTCTAAGCTTCGAGTCACCTTTTGGGCTGAAGCTGTGAATACTGCGTGTCATGTTTTGAACCGGGTCTTGACCGTCAAGCGACATAACAAGACTTGCTATGAATTGTTAAACAATCGAAAGCCGAATCTAGAATACTTATTACCTTTTGGTAATCCGTGTACCCTACTGAAGGTTAGAGATGTCCCAACAAAATTCAGTGCAAAGGCTATTGAAGGGATTTTTCTGGGGTATGTGGCAAATTCAACTACCAAGAGGGTTTATAACAAAGAGACACGCCAAGTTGAAGAATGGTTCCATATTGACTGTTCAAATCGGTCTTTACCACAAATGGCGATTGGTCCGGATTGGGCATTTGATTATGAAAACTTATTCAAGTCTTTTCATTTACCTTCTGACATTTCTGATGAAGATGCTGCTGTTCTTTATGATTCTTGTCAAGATGCACAGCATAATGGATTTCTACCAAATGCAGTTCCCAATTCATCGATTCCATCTACTTCTGCTCCCGATCCTAATGTTGCTTCTTGTTCCGGTCCGCAAGATTCAGAAAGTGAGGAGGATAATGCTATTTTTCAAGATTCTTCTGCTGATCCGTTGTTGAGTGATGATCCATTACCTTCGACACAAGATCAGGGGGAGATTCCAACAAATCTAGACTCAAATTCCAATTCCTCAAGATTATTCTTATCAATCTGACTCTACTCAAGTTGATGTATTGCCGGTTCCTGAGGTCGCATCCATCAAGGAACACAAAGATCATCCCGTAACAAATATAATTGGAAATTTATAGGATGGTGTGAAAACTCGTTCTCTTGTTGACAATACTTGTTTGTATTCTTGCATTAAAGATTCTGGTGTTCTTGATGATTGCTCACATTCTTGCTTTATTTCACAGGTTGAACCCAAGAATGTAGAAATGGCTTTACATGACAATAACTGGATAGAAGCTATGCAGGAAGAACTAGCTCAATTTGATAAACTGAAGGTTTGGAATCTTGTTGATTTACCGAATGGTGCGTATCCGATAGGAACAAAATGGGTGTTTAAATGTAAAAAGGACGATCGAGGTGTCGTGGTACGCAATAAGGCAAGATTAGTTGTCCAGGGCTTCAATCAACAAGAAGGAATTGATTACACCGAAGTTTATGCGCCGGTTGCAAGGCTTGAAGCCATAAGGCTGTTTCTAGCTTTTGCTTCCTTTAAAGGTTTTAAGGTGTTTCAATTAGATGTCAATAGTGCATTTTTATATGGAAAGGTCAAGGAGGAAGTCTATGTGTGTCAGCCGCCGGGGTTTGAAGATCCACTGAATCCGAACATGGTTTTCAAGCTAGATAAGGCCCTCTATGGTCTTCATCAGGCTCCTCGTGCGTGGTATGAGACTTTATCTACACATCTTTTGGCGAATGACTTTGTTCGTGGAAAGATAGACTCGACCTTATTCATAAAGAAATCAGGGGGAGATTACCTACTGGTACAGATTTATGTAGATGATATTATATTTGGCTCGACAAATGAAGGGTTGTGCAAAGAATTTGAGGGTGTTATGAAGTCGAAATTTGAAATGTCTGCTATGGGAGAGTTATAGTTTTTCTTAGGTTTACAAGTAAATCCAAAGGAAGATGGTTTCTTTATTCATCAGTCCAAGTATGTCAAAGACATCTTGAGCCGGTTCAAGATGGAGGACTGTATTTCATACGATACTCCAATTCCGGTCAATCATAAGTTAAATTCTGACCCGGAAGGAAAAGATGTGGACTGTCGACTTTACAGAGCTATGATTGGATCCCTTATGTACTTAACCGCTTCAAGGCCGGATATAATGTTCGCCGTGTGTATCTGTTCCAGATTTCAGGCAAAGCCAAAAGAATCTCACTTAATTGCTGTGAAAAGAATCTTTCGGTATTTAAAAGGAAAACAACGTTTAGGGCTATGGTATCCTCATGGTTCTAACTTTGATTTCAATGCTTATACTGATTCTGATTTTGGTGGTTGTTGTCTGGACAGGAAATCTACAACAGGTGGTTGCCAGTTCTTAGGTAATCGACTTGTATCCTGGCAATGCAAAAAGCAAACCACAGTCTCAATTTCAACATGCGAAGCAGAATACATCGCTGCTGCAAGTTGCTGTTCACAGATCCTGTGGATACAACAACAATTGAGAGATTACGGTTTGAATTTCACAGGAACCCCTATGTTTATTGATAACAATGCTACTATGTCAATAACAAATAATCCTGTTAAACATAGTAAAACTAAGCACATCGAAATTCGATATCATTTTATACGTGATTGTGCAGAGAAAAGGTTGATTGAGCTGGTCAAGGTACCTACTGAAGATAATTTTGCTGATTTGTTTACTAAGGCATTTGATCCCAGGTTTGAATTCCTAATTAAAATGATTGGTATGATCAATCCCGAATAAAAATTTTTCAAATTCAGAATTTCATGGAAAATTTTTCTTTTAGGTTCTTTTATTGCTTTATTACATTTCTGCAGTTACATTTTCAGTCAAAAAGTCTAAATTATAAAAAGTCAAAACAAATTGAAAAATATAAAATTTGACATCATTTGAGGTTAGAGAAGAAATGATAGTACATCAGTGATATATGAATGATTAAAATAAGTTGATCTGATCTAAATTTCAAAGTCTGCATAAATAAGAAATGATAGTGTTATGAATGTTCTATTCTTAATAATTTGTTTTAAAATTTGTGTATAAAATTTGAAACTTGAATTGTCAATAGGCTAAAAGCGTTTTGAAACTAATAGTAGTGTGAAAATTAAATATAATATGATTACATCTGTGATTTAAACCCATTTTATGCCTGGGTGTGTGTGTTAAAAGATCACTATCAGATAAAGAATATTAGCTTTTAATAAGGATTTTACTATGAGATCAGTTTCGGGTTATGTCTTTAGCACTATTCATTTGATTTGCTTCAGTGCCCATGTCCCGAAAAGCATGCAATTTGAAGTATAATCAAGATATGTACTTGACAACATCTGTCAATCATATACTAGCCCTTGGATCATATTGATACATTATCTTTACTGATTCCATTGAATTCATAATCCAGATAACAGTTGGATCCTCGTACCTGAATCTTATGATTCCACAAATATAAGCCAAAACATTGAATCATTCGATTCTGAATCTCATTGATTCCTATACAATCCAATTTGGATTCTGCTATTCATATGCTAAGTGATGTCTCCTCATTCTGAATATTCGGAAAATCTTTAGTAAAATCTTATATGTGTCTTGAAGATAGTGCATTTATTTTCTATTTGGCATATATGTGGGGTACACGATGTTTATCATCTAAATGGTACTAAATCACATGAATTTGGAGAATAAACGCTTATAGTTTCAAATAATATAATATTGACAATTTTAAGAATTCAGGCTTTATATTTCAAATTCGGTATAAATAAAAGAACATTTTATAACATGATCTTATTTACTTTGAAATTTATCGCGTATCATTTCAAATATTATTCAAATTGAATGAGTTTCAAAATGAAAAAGATGCAATATGCACAAAATTGAGTTGAATGGTCTCTTACTATAGGTTACCCTTTGTTATTGATAATATGTGTGATGAATTAATTGAATACTGATATGATCTTCTTGCTCATGATGTTCAAACCAAAAATATGTCATTTCAGTTTATTAAAAGAAAAACCAAAAATATGTGATTCTGTTTGTACAGAGAAAAATCAAAAATATGTGATTCTGTTTGTATAGAGAAAAACCAAAAATATGTGTTTCCGTCTGTATAGATAAAATTCAAAAAGATTTTATTTTTACTTTCCATGAAAATTTTAAACTTTTATTAAAATTGTTCGGGATTAGATCAAATATGTGTTGCTGACGGAAGTTCAAGATTTGAAAGGTTGAAGTTGGTAAAATTTGTGTTCAAGGCAAAAAGGTTGAAAAAGTAATTAAGTTCGCCTGTGAACAGTGAAGCGAACTTAATATGTTCGCTTAAATAGGTGAAGCGAACTTAATTTTCAGTCTCGGGTGAAGCGAACTTAAGGGTGAAGCGAACTTATCTTGTTCGCCGAAGGCTTGTTAAGCGAACTTAACAAGTTCGCTTAATTAAGCGAACTTAACCTGAATAAGTGTTGAATCAGGCGAACTTGTCTCATCGTCGTCTTCCTCAGAACAAGCGAACTTACCAGCGAACTTGCCCAAATTTCTCAAAAATTTTAATTTGTGTTGTGAGTGTTAATTTCTGGTTGCATCTTGATCGAAATTGAAGTGCGAATCTAACAAAGGTATTTTCGTTGGATTTCATCGGCTAAATTGAGTGTATTCGAAGATTTTGAGTCTCGGTTTTCGTCGGCTTGGTTCAAGGATGATTTTGACCTAAGTTTTGACCGAGATATCAAATTGATCATCGTTTTTGGTCTTAATGTGATATTAGATTGATTGGATATGCTTATTTCATGTTATGATATCGATTTGCCGGAAAGTTAAAATTCAGTGTTTGAATTTGAAACGTCTCAGGTTCAAGTGAACTTGTTCCAAGCGAACTTGTTCGAAGCGAACTTGTCAGGCGAACTTATTAAGTTCGCCTCTTGCACTACTAAGCGAACTTATTAAGTTCTCCTAGGGGTCAGAAGTGAAAAGGACTTGGTGATTTTTTGTGTGTTTGAAAATTTTTTTTGTTTGAAATTTTTTTTTAAATTTTTGTTGATTGTTTTGTTTGAGTGTTTTTATTACATGTGTATCATATATGTGTACGTATTCTAATATTTGTTAAGTTGTCCAATATTTTCACAGATGGCTCGTCGTGTCGAATACAAGCATAATCAAGTGGCGTTGTTAGATCCAAATTTGCCTGAAGCAGTTCACTATCAGGGCATTATCAAATTTCTGAATAGATCAAGACTACATATTGCATTATCTGCGGATCCTTATATTAGTTTGGTGTACATCCAACAATTCTGGGATACTGTACATCAAGATATCGATGTGGAACCACATGTCCTTCGTGCAACAGTCAATAATACAGAGATTGCTATTTCAGAAGAGACAATTCGTGCTGCTCTAGTTTTGGGAGGCAATGCTGAAGATCCAATATCTTATCCCAATACTCTTATTATGGGTTGTTTTCAAAGGATGGGATATCGTGGAAGACAAAATGATACACAAGCTAGGAAAGGTGGATTAGTGGGAGAATGGAGGTACTTTATGCATGTGATTATACAATGCATCTCTCCACGAAAGGCTGGTACAGATGGCTTGAAGATGGCTCTTCAAACAGCGATGGTGGCCTTAACTTTGAATAAAAGATTCAATTTTCCGCTTTATTTTTATCGAGAGATGGTAATGCAGATAAATCTGGCTGAAGGTCAAGGTTTCTTGATGTATCCACGATTCATTCAAATGATACTCAATCATCTTATTCCGGATCTTCCACAACATGCCATACGATTGACTTTGACTTTGACTCCGATGTCAAAACATATCTTTACAGATTGTACAAAGGTGAAACAGCAAAATGCTGCGTTGATTCCAGTTAATACACCACTGTTTGGGCACTTAATCAATCCTGATTATGTTGCACCACCTAATGATAATTGGTTTCATCCCAATGAACTTGTTCAAGTTCAAGGAGTTAATGTTCAACCACAACCACAGCAACCACAGCAACAACCACAACAACAACCTGCACAACAACAACAGATACAAGTTCCACAAATTCAAGTTCAACAACCACAAATACATGTTCCTGTACAACCTCAAATTCCTATTCTTGAACAAGTTCCTATTCCACAGGCTGCATTTAATATTCCTATTCAGGAACCAGTTCTAGAAGAGGTCGTTCATGATCCTAATCAAGATATGGGTATGAACATGGATGATTTTGTTGATGAAGCTGTGAACTCGCCCATTCATGAACAAGAAGGGAATGTGGTGACAGACGCTGAGTCTAGTTCCAGTTCAAGTGATACAACATCATCTGATGATGACAGCACTGATTCTGATGAATCTAGAGATTTTTCTCCAGGTCATTATGAACGGTTGGCTGCTATTCCACTGGCTAATGCTGGAAAATGCATTAAATCTCAAGCCAGACGACCACAACGCAAGTCGGTTCGGGATCCACCCTTCGGATCAGTACTTGGTAAAAGATCGTTGGTAGATGAAAGTTCTGACACTGATAGTGACTTTAATCCTGATCCTTCACGTCAAAAGTTAATGTCTGCGTCGATTGCTGCTGCACAATCTTCTCAAGGAGTTGAGGATGCAAATTTTGTTGCTTCTCTGATAGTTACTCCTCCAAGATCTAAGGATCCATCTCCAGTTCCATCTCCTGTTCCTACAGAGATTCCTACTACTTCGAGTCCTTCTATTCCACAATCAACAGCTGGTCCATCAAAGCCTTCTGATTCTGATAGGATTACTTTCTGAATCTCAAGTGCTTACTTTACAAACACAAGTTAATTCTCTAGTCTCTATTGATTCTCAACGACAGCTGGTGATTCAGACTCAAGCTCAACAGATTGCTGATATGCAAGCATTAGTGTCCAAACTCGTTCAGCGTCTTGACGCTCAGGGGGAGTTGAGGATACCTGATACTTGTCACACTGAGTCAATACAAAGACGTGATGATGAAGACAATGATCCTGCTGGAAATATTGAGGGTGATCGTCAATACACTGACGCTAATCCTATATCTAGAGTTCAGGGGGAGTCGACATCACAATCTCTTGAAGGAAACAAAGATAAAGATACTTCGGGTACTAATGAAGAAGAAATTCTGTTATTAGAATTCTTTCAAGATTCAGAAGAAGAGGAAGCTGAAAAGATTGAATGTCTTGATGACATTGATGATTTATTCAATGACATGGAAGATGATATGTCAGACACTGAGATAGAAGAAGGAGAAATAGTGGAGATAGAAATAGAGAAAGATAAAGACAGTGTTACATATGAAGGCTGTGACGGTCTTAAGGTGCCGTATAACTTCATCCAAGAGGATGTTGTTCCTGAGTTCTCTTATGACGGAATAACTGACTCTATGGACTCTATTGAAGACGTCACATTGCCTGATGATACAGCTGACTCAAAGATGGATACTGATGATGAGAATCTTCAATTCAATAAGTGTGCTGAAACTGAAACTACTCACACTGAGTCTCCAAAGATTAATGAAGAACCTGTGATGTTCAGAGATACAGGAATGACACGAGAACAGTGGAGAGAAGTAGTAAACAGTTGGATGAAGGTGCTACCTAAGTCTCCAATACAACCTGCTCAGAAAGAGAAATATGTGAATAAAGAGCAGTGTATAGGAAGGATCATTAGTTGGTTCTATGATGGTGAATCAAAATTGTTTGTAATCAAACGATCTGATGGCGTTCAATACTTAAAGCCAAGGATCAAATATTTCAATACCTTGCCGAGGTGTGAAATAAATGGTCTATTTTCAAAGCCACTCATAAATAGATCGAAGAATGGTTTGGCTGATGTGATAGTAAACCTGATAAAGAAAGAAGGTAGTTCGGGTAAGTATGAACGGCTGAAACCACAGAAGGGAAAAAGAGTGAAGATTACAGATCCTAAGACTGGGAAAGTAACCTGGAGATACAAGTATAGACCAGTGCGTGCTATTCACAAGATACCATTAAAGAATATTCCTCAAGACTTTCTTGGGAATATGAAATGGTGGTATGTTGATGTTAATACTGGTGAAGCAAGGGTTGAAGATAAAGATAATAAGGTCATTGTGTGTTTCTATGACGCAATGAATCTTATTAATTTTTCAAAGAAAGATCAGAGAACGCTGCGAAAGAATGAGATAATGTATACTGATGAATGGAGAGAACAAGGTCTACAATATAAAAGAGTTTTGGAGATATGCAGAAGATACGGTGTGCATGCTGGCAGCAGACTACCAGACAACTGGAAGAGTTCAAGATAAAGACTGAAGACAGAAGATCAAGCTATTGTCAAGGGGGAGTCTGTTAGGACATAGATTTGTAATGACAAAAGCTTGTAATAGTTAGATTTTAT
The DNA here is from genome assembly GCA_023525975.1 of Smallanthus sonchifolius. NCBI lineage: Eukaryota > Viridiplantae > Streptophyta > Magnoliopsida > Asterales > Asteraceae > Smallanthus > Smallanthus sonchifolius. The sequence goes on from CM042033.1 coordinate 22,976,006, forward strand.
GTCTTTATGTTTTTGGTATGTAATTGTTTAAAAGTTGCTAAGTGTTTAACTAGTGAGCCTAGAGGCGAACTTGTTAAGTTCGCCTGGTCTATCAGAGGCGAACTTAATAAGTTCGCTTAGGTATAACTGAGGCAAACTTGTTAAGTTCGCTTAATCTGTTTCAGGCGAACTTAACAAGTTCGCTTACAGCAGGTGTGTTTCTATATATAGGTGTTACAGAGTCATTAGAAGGCATCGATCCAGAAATAGAAAAACTTGTCTGATTGAGTTTGTAACCACAGTGATTTGGAATATATCGAGAAGTTTATTTACGCGTGTTGTTGGAATTGTCAATTAGTATACAAACGTTAATACGAAGGATTCCGCACTTCGTGTTATAGAAACGTCATATCACGAGTTCGATCAGTAGTTGAGTTACCTGGACCTACACTTAGTCTTAGAGTCGTTGACTTGTAATTGATAGAATTGTTAGCAACAGTTAAAGGGGAGTCTGTTAGGACATGTTTTGTAACTGTTGATAAAATTCTGTGTAAGTTCATAGAGAGGCGAACTAGAGGCGAACTTGTTAAGTTCGCTTAGTCTATCTGAGGCGAACTTGTTAAGTTCGCTTAGCCTATAAGTATCTTTTAGGCGAACTTGTTAAGTTCGCCTGGTGCAGAACGGGTGCTTATAAATAGACAGGTTACAGAGTCTGTTAAAAAAAATCAGAGTAGACTTGAGAGAGACTAGAGAGAATTCTGTGAATCTTGTAACCTGATATTTTGGTGGAAATACAAAGCGTTTATTTACACCTTTGATGTTGATTGAGTTACATGAGCACGTTGATCATGGATTGCGCACGTTATCACCATGTCGTACCTCGAGTCTAGAGATCCGTCACGCACCGAATTAGGGACCTACAGAACCTTCCATCTTTAGGTTCCAGAATTATCCTTCCAACTTTTGAATTTTATCTTGAGGATAGTACTCCTCCTTCATCATTGTCTTAAACTCCTCCACGGCAGTGCATTGGCCATAGCTAAACCCAACATCTGGACCTGTGCATTCCACAAAGTGAGAGCCGGGCCCTCCAAAGTTCTGGAAGCGAACTTGACCTGATTGGCCAATGGGCAGTTGCACATGGCAAATACCGATTCTACTTTTTCGAACCAACGGAGCAGTCTGACAGCTCCTTCAGCTGCACTAACGGTGTGAGGCTTACAGTCCATAAATGTTTTGAAAGTGAAGGCTGACTGTTGATTCTGTTGACCTGGATTTAGAAGCATAATATAGGATTAGGATTATAGGATTGGGATTATAGAGCTAAAGAAAGGCACTTTAAGAGATGAATTGACCTCATTAGTCAATAGTTAAAGCATTTTCTTGCAACATTCTGTGCTGCAAGAGCCTCTGCCACACTATCGTTGATTAGTGTCGCCAGCACAACTGCTGTCATGTTGATGGTACCTCGGCCACCAGCACGACTTCCACGTCCTCTTCCCGACATGATTCTTCACATTCACAAATACAAAACAATGAGAAATATATCGCATATTAAACATTATTTATATACAAGTAAGGAAATACCACATCTAACATTTTGAAAATTAAATAAATTGTAAGGCTACAAAATAAATAACTCAAACATTAAACTTCTCATGCTTTTATTGAATGGGAACAACCTTACCCATCTAGGTTTGAAAAGAGAAATCACATAAACGAAGCATGAATGAAAAAGGAAATATAGGATAGAAAGATCATCAAGCATCCTCGTCATCGGAGGAAACGTATGATTGCGCATCGTTGATCTCCACTGGTTCCTCCTCGGGTGGCTCCTCCTCTAAGAGCTCATCCTCTAAGGGCTCCTCTTCGTCGTCCGAAAGTCGAATGTCCTTTGGAAATAGGGTTGCTTGTAGTTGGGCTTCTAAGTGAGTCACTCTCTCCCGAAGTCCTTCAGCAGCATGAACTGCTAGGGCTTCCAGATTAGCCACTCTCTCCAGAATTCCTCCTACATCATGGTCCGAGGTGTCCACCCTCGTCTCCAAATGTGTAACCCGATCCACCAAATGGTTATGGACTTGGTCCGTCACTACTAGCTCAGTAATCAAAAGCTTAATTCCTACCTTGTTTTCTTCCACTTGTGGCTCTCGCTCTAGAATGCCCGGTATCTCATCAGTGGAATCCTTCATCTCCTTTAACTCCTTAGTTATGATAAACACAAAAGCTGCAAAAGCTTGTTCCATGGTGTATGGCAAGCTAGGTAAAGTAGTGGATGAGGAAGTGGAACCAAAGTAAGGCGATGGAACATTTCCCATCTCGATCCACCTTTGGATCATCTTCAGATATGCACCCCAATTAAGTTTCGTGTTCCTTGCTCGTGTATTACTAGGTTCACCCTGTTCCACCAAGTTGTCACTAGAACTAGTCCGACGCCTTTTGGGCTCCGGGGACGATACGGTAGGTGCCTTAGGTGATGGTGGTGGGGTTGACGACATGTTCCTGTAATATAACATATAAGTGCCAAACATCCAAATGTTTATGACATGTAACTAAGGTGTGAGGTTATAGTCTAGTATACAATCCTAGTTCTCTATAACCAATGGCTCTGATACCAATCTGTCACACCCCCAATTTCAACTAATGGAGTTTTACTGTTTTGGTAAGTGACAAACCAGGATCTCAGTCATTAGTTACATCGAACAACTCTACATGGGACTCAAATGAAAATATCATATTAATCAGAGTATAATGCGGAAGCGTAAAGAAAAGTAAATGCGCAAAACACACGCGCCCAAAAAATCCAAAAGTCCAAACCAAACATAATTCAAAACAAAGTCCAAACAATTTAATAAAACAACAATCAATAGGATAATCCCATGCATGTCCTATATGTGCACCTGTGCCTTATCTTAGCGACCTGAGAAAATATGTAAGAAAAGATGTCAACACGAGGTTGGTGAGTTCACAGGTTTCAGTATATAAATAAACGTTTACCAGATTATTGATCATTCAATATGTATCTATAGGTAGCTAACCTATGTTCATGTTTAACTTATGCGCTCACAACTGAAGCTGACTGTTTATATATTTGCCTCCTGCCAGGTCTATCAACCTCGGCAATGTGAGTAGGCTAACATTTCACCCGTTCGATCTCCAATCGAGTTAGCGCGACTAACGCGGGTGGGATTTTTCAAACCCAGTAGTACTACTAAACATTACCTCGCTAAGATCCATATTAACGGTCCGATGTGTGTTGAGGACTTTCAGTGATAGCGTGTTACGCTTAGCTTTAACATTGATAACATATGAATACAATATTCCAAAAATAGTCTGCGACATGTTTTCTCCCCCAAGAAAAAACAGTAAAAGGGGCAGTGAAAACTCACCTGAACGGCGTAGGTAGTTCACACTAGAATACGATTGGAACCACGAGTGTTAGCTTGCAACGGCTTACGTATGCACTAGAATTTTACACATAACAATTAAGGATACAATGGGAATATGTGACGACAACACGGAAGATTGAACATTCTAAATACGTTACGCGACGAATGACAAAATAATATATAATACATATATTCGAGCGTTTTGTCATTAACTAGAAGTCTAGGAAAATAATATAATTTATTATATTATTTTTAAGTTTAGCGAAGTAACGTAAACAATTAACTTGTGTGACAAAAATAATAAATTTATTATTTTTATTCAAGGATATAACGAGCGTAGATAATATAGATAATTATATTATTTATGAATTTAAAACGTTACAAAAATGTTTATAATACGGAGGAAATAATATATAAAATATATTATTTTTAATTAGTGTTACGGTATGAAAATAATATAAATACATTATTTTATAAATACATTTTTAATAACGACTATGGGTTACAAGACTAAACCCGAGCCTACGGGTGATTTACGGGCTCAAAACATTTTAATATAATAATATAGGGATTGATTTTTATAAAAATGATAAAGTGGAAAAGCCCCAAAAGTAAAGATGCAGGAGACCGGACTCGAACCCGGGTCTCCTGCGTATGGGTCATAAGGTTTAACCAAGTCCGCCCCTTATGGTATCGCGATGATATCCGGACTGGAATGTTTAAAACATACAATTCAAGTGGTTCCCCCCATATGCACTCAAGATCGAAACCCGTCCCAATACTCCCGATTTAGACTTCGATCGAAACTGAGGGCATAGGGATTTTGTTATACGAAGGTTTACGATCCTCTGCGTGTGTTTGATTACAAAAATAACGTGCTTAATATCGTTTATTTATAGAAACTAGGGCCGAAACCCTAGTTTATGAACACAGTTTGAATTTGATTGAATCAGGTAATGAAATGGTTTGAAATCATAGGGCTCTAGTCAAGCAAAGGATTGTGAATCTAGGCGTATAGATTAATTGAATTATAACTATGTCTAGATTAGGGTTCGATTACCCGGTCTGTGATGAACCCTAGATTACGGGTTGTGATCGGATTGATGTTATAAGTTTGAATTAGCAAAGGGCTTTCACAGGGTTGAAGATTGCGAAGCTAATGGTATAATTTAATTGGATTTAAATTGAGTCTGCAATGGAGTTCGATTAAACTGAAAGTATTAAGAACCCTAGAATCGGTTCTTGTTTGAATTGGTGAAATAAGCCCAATTAACCATAGGGCTTTCAATTTAAGGACATAAACGAAACTAAGGGTGAGACCAATTACCAGATATGGTATCGGATTGTAGGTGCTCGACTAAAACGGAGCTGTGATTTCGCTGGGTTGGTCCCCGACGTCTCCTGCTGCGTTTCCGGCGAACTTGGTGTGTGCAATTGATTCATGGGAGTTCGAATGAAGTGCACAGGCGTTCAATTCATGAGAATAACAGATAATTCAAGCGAATTTGATCAAGATTGAGGGGGTTTCGATGGTTACGGGTTTGATAGCCTTAATGGTATTAACTCGCGAGTAATAGTGTGTGTAAATGATTCACTGATGATCGCCATAATCATCACTATGCGTTAAAACCTTGAATTCGAATAGATTTGAGTTTATACTTGCGAATTTGGATCAAAGGGGCAACGGGTTTGACTTATAAAAGTCAACAAGAACAAAGTGTACTAAATTTTGACTCTAAAAGTCAACATAATTTAGTTTTAGTTAATTACACCACTAGTCCTTGTAGTTTTAGTTTAAATGATGACAGAATTAATCCCTGATGTTTGAGATAGGGTTAAATAGGTTGGAATTTAACTGGATTTAGTTAACGTAGTTAACCTAAAAGTTTGGATTGTCACAGTTTCTTTTGTTTTATTAAACAGTTTGGTTTGTCTTAGATTTAATATTTTCATCAATTTTCGGTTTTCTATCGTGAATCATTGAGTGTCTAGTTCTGATGTTCTAAATTGGTAATTTATTATTGAGTTTCTATTTCTGCCAAGTATCCGGTTTCCTTATTTTCAGTATTTGTCAAATCTAATAAAACGAGGTATGTCTATGTAACTTCCAATAAGTACAAATTAGTAATCACTGAACTTGCAATCCGAATCTGGAAGTAATCCATTTTCTCTAAATAGTTTTTACAAGTTTAAAGTCAATTACTTTTTGATTAAAGTCTGAATAGTTTTCTTAATTAAACACTTTCCACCAATTCCCCGTGGATTCGACAACCCTACTTCCCTGTCTACAGTCCAAGGTAGATAAGTAGTAGTTTTTATTAGTGTTTTTGATTGACCTTGACACAACGATCAAAATGGCGCCGTTGCCGGGGAATACTTGCGCTTAGTGTTTTAGTTTAAATTGTTTTGTTCGGAGCTACTAATAATTTGTTTATTAGTGCAGGTCTACAGGTTTATGCATACTCGCAGTTCACGAAGAAAATCACCACTCTTGTTTGATCCAAAAATAGAAAAAGCAGCAAAAGCAAACAGAAAACTCAAGGGAACCATTCAAACCATTCTTGAGAAACTTGACAGCCCGAGAATGTCACAGAATCAACGAGCTATTCCAGATCCAAACCAAGGTGGGGGACCAGTCCCACCAATTCCACCAATCCCAAACCTTCTATTTCCAAATTACCACAAATCAACAACCTCCCGCACAACAACCACCACAAAATAAACAACCTCTACAAAATCCACTACCACCATTCCATGACAACCAATACCATCAATAAAACAGCTACCCGAGCTATTCAGACTTTGGGGATAATGAACATCTGTCAACGGGACAAAGTCATAAGCCAGAGCATGGTTCTCAACATGAGAACTGTAATGAAGAAGAAGAGTGGTATGACCTACACCACCAGGAGGCATTCCCTCCCAGGAAACAAAGAGTTAATGGGGTGGATGATTGGGTGCCACCACCACTAAGGGCCAACTATGGGTATCAATAGGGAAATCCAGGGAATCTTAACCAAGAGAACAAGTATGGGCAGCCTCAAGTGAACAGACCAAACTATCAAGAGGAACCGCCTAGAAATAGGAACTTCCCAAGGCATGAACAAGGGGTCGACAGCCATTTCCGCCCTGCCTTAGCCCTAAATGCTTCTCCTGTAATTCCACCAGTCCGTAGGGGGAACGCATTTGAGATCAGACCAGGATATCTAGGGATCCTACCACATTTCTGTGGGAGAGCTACTGAGGAACCCTACACTCATTTATCAGAATATGAGGCCACATGTGGGACCATCGGTGGTCAGGGATTCACAACAGACGAGGTAAAATTGGTACTCTTCCAGTTTTCACTAAAGGACCGCGCAAAACAATGGTTCCTTTCTCTACCGTCTGCTAGTATTGCCACCTAGGTAGAGCTTCAGCAACAGTTTTTTGATGAGTACTTCCCACCACATAAGACTTATGAGGCCAGAGCTGCAATCAGAGATTTTAGGAAACAGTCAGGGGAGCCATTCTATGAGGCCTTCAAGAGGTTTAAAGAGTTGCTCAGAAATTGCCCACATCATGGTATAGAGAAGTGGGAACTGATCCAGGCATTCTATGATGTTCTACTGCCCGAGGATGTCAGAGATGTAAACTCCACAACTAACGGGTCATTCTTCTCCAACCATGTTGATGATGATTGGGATATACTAGAGAGGATGGCAGTGACATCGAAGAGGCAAGCTCATGCTAGTAGGAGAGCAAAGACAAGTTCATAAGTTAAGTCCATGGATTATGAGACACTGAAAAGATTGGATGCCATGGAATTTTAGATGGCACGTCTTGGTAAGTCAAGTGGTAAGGAGGTGGAAAATGTGTCACAAATGTATCCGGTATGTGACGGATGCAATGACATAGGGCATACGTTTGCTGATTTCTGAAGGGAGCATGGGAAGGCTGAATAGGTGAATCAGCTAGGAGGGGAGCGAAAGCAACCAGAGATGATTGCTACCCACTACCATCCGGGACTTAGAAACCACCCAAATCTCATGTATGGCAATGCTTCTAATAAATTGAATCCTAACTTTCAGGGTTCTAATGTGCAGGGTGGAGGACAACCACAACAGCAGCAGTACAAGAACTGCCAGCAAGGGTACAATCAAGGTGGATATCAAAGGAACCAAGGAAATCAAGGTGGTTATCAGCAAGGATATCAAAGAAACTATCAACATCAAATCAGCAGAGTGGAACTACAAGTAGTGAGAAGTTAGGGGGCAATCAATTCAATGCCCTGATGGATGCTATAAAGGGGTTGAAGAAGGAAAATGAAGACGCATTCAGGGAGTTAAAAAACGATAATGAGGTCTGGGACAAAACCGTAAGTGCTCTAACAAAGCAAGTGGGGCAATTGGCAGAAGATATGTCGAGGAGAGACCCGGGCAAACTACCCAGCAACACGCAAACCAACCCCCAACACTAGGGGTCAGGATCAAGGAATGCTCATGTAAGCCAGGTAAGTGTTTTAAGAAGTGGTAAGGTTTATGACAACAAACTTGTCCCTCCACAACCACTAGTAGAAGGGTTGGTGAAGGTTGTGGATGAGGAGAGTGATGATGAAATGGTAATTGTGGCCTCTAAACCAAAGGAAACGGTAACTTCTGAAAAACCAAACAATTCTAAAGAATCCACTAGTGCCCGAGGGACGGGTGTGGAGAATAATACCATTCCGTTCCCAAGAGCATTGGTTGATCCATCTAAACAGGTTAATAATAGGGGCCCACAACAAGATGAAATGTGGGAAATTTTTTGACAAGTTAAAATCAATCTCCCATCAATAGATGCTATCAAACAAGTACCGGCTTATGCAAAGTATTTGAAAGATCTGTGCACTCAAAAGAGGAATCATATGATGCCTAAAAAGCTTGATCTAACTGATAATGTGAGTGCTGTTTTATCTGGTATCCTTCCACTTAAACTCCAAGATCCAGGGGCGCCTTTAATTCAGATTCAAATCGGAGCTTTTAAAATTGATAAGGCGCTTCTGGATTTGGGAGCAAGTGTTAGTATCTTGCCGGGAAGCTTGTATGACCAATTCAATTTTGGCCCTCTACAGAAAGCTGATACCACCATGGTGTTAGCTGATCTAACTCTTAAGCTTCCCCGCAGGATATTGACAGATGTGATAGTGAAAGTGGAAGACTTCTATTACCCGGTCGACTTTTTGGTGCTTGACTATGCAGCCCCTACTAAAGGGAGCCAACCCAATGTCATCTTGGGAAGGCCATTTTTGAAAACAGCTCAATGTGTTATAAACTGCATGACAGGCACAGTCGACATGGCCTTTGGTAATAGGAAAATGCGTTTAAATGTTTTTTCTCGTACATTTAATGCTCCGATCATTGATGAATGCTTTAGTGCAGATATCATTGATGGGTGTATTCTTCATGAAAATGAGGATGAGCCTAGGAGCCGTGTGTTTTGTGTAACAGGGAAGAAGTAGAGTTGGAAAGTGAGCTTAAAGCTGAAGATGAACAACTAAAAGTGTGTGCCATAAAAGAGGGAAGGCCTACATGGACACTTCAGGTAGAAACTTTGCCATACACCATAGACACACATCTGAAACCATCATTGGAATCACCACTGCAGCTGGAATTGAAAGAGTTTCCAGATAATTTGAAGTATGCCTTCGTGGGAGAGAATAAAACTCTCCCAGTCATAATTGCATCAAACTTGACCAAGGCACAAGAAAAGGCGTTGATAGAAGTATTAGTTGCTCATAAAGCAACAATTGGATGGACGATAGCAGATCTGAAGGGGATTAGTCCTTCACTTGTGATGCATAAAATCATCATCGACCTAGATGCTAAACCGACACGAGATGCACAAAGAAGGCTAAACCTGAACATGAGGGAAGTAGTGAAGAAAGAAGTCTTGAAATGGTTGGATGCCGGGATTATTTATCCCATTTCCGACATCATATGGGTGAGCCCAACACAAACCGTACCCAAGAAGGCAGGCATCCAGATCATAAAGGATGAGCAGGGAGAGCAGGTAGCCACCCGACCCGTAACGGGGTGGAGGGTATGCGTTGATTACAGGAAGTTGAACACAGCCACTTCCAAGGATTACTTTCCTTTACCTTTCATTGACCAAATTATTGAAAAACTATCAGGTCAGAAATTTTATTGTTTTCTAGATGGGTACTCAGGTTATAATCAAATTGCTATTCATCCTGATGATCAACATAAGACTACTTTTATATGTCCATATGGTAGTTTTGCGTTCAGGCGAATGCCATTTGGGTTGTGTAATGCCCCAGCCACCTTCCAAAGGTGCATGATGAGTATATTTTCAGATATGATTGGGGACTCTCTGGAAATCTTCATGGATGACTTTTCAATCTTTGGTTAGTCATTTGAATCATGTTTAGTTCAATTAACCAAAGTGTTGAAAAGATGTGTCGAAACAAACCTGGTTTTAAGTTGGGAAAAGAGTCACTTTATGGTGCAGGAGGGGATTGTTTTGGGGCACATAGTGTCGAGTAGGGGGATGGAGGTGGATCGTGCCAAAATAAGGGTAATTTCAACTTTACCTCCCCCCAATGTCAGAGGGGTAAGATCATTCTTGGGGCATGCGGGATTTTACCGCCGGTTTATTAAGGGTTTTAGCACAAACACAAAACCACTTTGCAATATACTCTTAAAAGATGTCCCATTTTTTTTTAATGAAGAATGCCTATAAGCATTTAATATATTAACAGAAAAATTGGTAGACACCCCGATCTTGCAAGCACCGAATTGGTCATTACCTTTTGATTTCATGTGCGATGCAAGTGATTTTACAATTGGGGCAGTTTTGGGGCAAAAGGTGGATAAGAAACTAGTGGCAATTTACTATGCCGGCAAGACCCTGGATGGGGCATAATTGAACTATACTACTACTGAAAAAGAGTTACTTGCAGTTTGTATGCTCTTGATAAATTCAGGTCTTACATCTTGGGAAGCAAGGTGATTGTATACTCGGATCACAGTGCAGTGAAGTATCTGATGGAGAAGAAGGATGCAAAGCCTAGGTTGATTAGATGGGTCCTATTGTTATAGGAGTTCAACTTAGAGATTCGAAATAAGAAAGGAACTGAGAATGTGGTAGCAGACCATCTGTTAAGGGTCGTGAATACAGAAGATGATTCTACTGAAAGAATCAGGGAGACGTTCCTAGATGAGCAAATTTTAAGTGTTTTTACTGACTCATGGTATTCTAACATTGTTAATTATTTGGCTGCAGGTAAGATTCCAGATCATTGGGCTAAGAAGAAGAAACAACACTTCATGTCTCAAGTAAAGCAGTACATCTGGGATGAACCGGATTTGTTTAAAGTAGGGGCAGATCAAATGATTTCGATGTTGTGTGCCCAAAAATGAAGTCTAGTACCTATTAGAACATGCCCATTCATATGCTTGTGGAGGGCACTTTAGCGGACAGAAAACAGGACATAGGGTCCTAACTTGTGGGTTCTTCTGGCCTACAATTTTCAAGGATGCAGCAGAATTCATGAAGAAATGTGTATGGTGTCAATAATTATGGAGCATCACTAAGCGGGATGAGATGCCAATGCAACCTATCATGGTCGTGAACATATTTGATGTTTGGGGCATCGACTTTATGGGCCCTTTCCCTAATTCTATAGGACACCTGTATATCTTAGTGTCGGTCAATTATGTTTCTAAATGGGTTGAAGGAATCACCACTAAGACAAATGATCATACGGTGGTGTGCAAGTTCGTGCAGAGTAATATCTTTTCCAGGTTTGGTGTCCCTCGTGTGATCATCAGTGATGGGGGTTCACATTTTAAGAACTTTAAATTTGGTAAACTATTAAAACGGTACGGTGTGAACCATCGGATCGCCACTCCATATCACCCACAAACAAGTGGACAAGTGGAGGTGTCGAACAGACAGATAAAGGAGATTTTACAAAATACGGTACGGCCTGATCGTAAGGATTGGTCAACCAAACTTAACGATGCTTTATGGGCCTACCGAACATCTTACAAAACTCCGATTGGTACCACACCCTACCGACTAGTTTATGGAAAAAGGATGTCATCTGCTGGTTGAAATAGCTCACCGTGCATTATGGGCAGTTAAATATGTTAATCTTGAGTATGACAATGCAGGTAAAGAGCGGAAGTTGCAATTATGTGAGTTGGAAGAGCTGAGGGATGAAGCTTATGAGTGTGCATCTGCATATAAAGCAAAAATGAAAGCAGTGCATGATTCCAAGTTAAAGAAGAAGGTTTTTGAGGTAGGTCAGAAGGTGTGGCTATACAATTCAAGGTTGAAACTATTCCCTGGGAAGATGAAGAGTAAATGGATGGGTCCATACTTGGTGATCCGAGTAGAACAGTTTGGGGAGATAGAGATTGAAGACTTTGACGATCACCTTAGGCAAGTTGTGAATGGGCATAGACTGAAGCCCTACTTAGAGATGGATGAAATCAATGACACCAAGGAAGAATCTGTAAGCTTTGTCATGCATGCATCTACATATGAATAACCGAAGTAAGGTACAGTGCGTCTGGCTGATGACGTTAAACTTAGCGCTCTTAGGAGGCAACCTAAGTTTTAATTTATTGTCTAGTTAAATGAACGTTGTGGGTGTATTCTCTAGAAACCCTCACGAGACTAAACTTGTCCACTCGGCTACCAAGGGGGTTTAAAAGGCTTGTTGCATACGCTAAATGCAATCGTGATTCCTACGAAAGTGAGTTAGGTTTTTGTGCTTTAAATCTAGAAAAAGCCCAAGTGTGGGGACGTTATTGTAACACCCAAAAGATTCGACCAATTTTAAAACTTTTAAATGACGCGAAAGCTTGGTCCCAAAATGAAAATCAACATAAAATCGACATTAAGTTTAGAAAATAAGAAGTTTAGACATCCCACACGTCTAATTAATAACCGACGTTGATTTAAAACACCCTCAACGAGATTAGTGTTTTAGCAAACAAATACCCGACTTGAGTATGAGAATCCAAATCCACATGAAGCATGACCCGAGGCTCAAACCGGAGCTTTACCTACAAGAACACCATTTAAACACCATTAGTAATGATATAACATTGCACAACAACCCCCAAGTGCTTAACTCCGCAAATCTTCACAAATCCCTAAATTCAGCAGCTGGCGTTTGAGCCAGCATTCACCAGAAGCCCACCGGCGTTCAGAACGCTGGTCTCAGACCTGCACACCCAGTTTTTTCATTTTTTGACCTTTTCGACCCTCCCGACTCGACCCCCGGTCATTTTAAGCAACCAACAACATTTTGTGCATGTTTTAATCTCCTTATACGAGAACCACAACTCGTTTTTACCCCTTATCCAATCCGACTAATTCATTATTATTTGGAGTCTTTGACTACAAACTTACTACCCGAGTTTACCACACTCGTTAATTTATGCCATTGAGTAATTGACTTCAAGACCGACATTTAGACAAGTATTGACATCATACAAGTCCTATTATTATACTAATTCACCATTATTACACAATAGTTTGACTTATACCACATTAAGTCAATTTACAACATTTCACCATTATTACACAATGGTTTGACTTATATAACACATAAGTCAATTTACACCAATTTCACCATTATTCCACAATGGTTTGACTTATACCACATTAAGTCAATTTACAACATTTCACTATTATTCCACAATGGTTTGACTTATATAAAGCATAAGTCTATTTACACCAATTTCACCATTATTTCACAATGGTTTGACTTATATACCACATAGGTCAATTTACACCAAATTTACCATTATTCCACAATGGTTTGACTTATATAAAGCATAAGTCTATTTACACCAATTTCACCATTATTTCACAATGGTTTGACTTATATACCACATAGGTCAATTTACACCAAATTTACCATTATTCCACAATGGTTTGACTTATATACCACATAAGTCAATTACCCCCAATTACCACATTTAGTTTGACTTTACACCACATAAGTCAATTACACCAATTTACCACATCTAGTTTGACTATACACCACATAAGTCAATTACACAAAATTACCACATTCTACTTTTTAGTTTAACTATATACCACATAGTTAACTACACCAATTTTTAATATTCTACATTTAACCACATAGTTAACTACACCAATTTTTAATATTCTACATTTTAGTTTGACTATATACCACATAGTCAACTACACCAATTTCAAACTATATTATGCATACAAGTTTGACTTTTACCACACAAGTCAATTTTACACCAATACACGATATAAGTTTATTAACTTAATTCATCAAACAACAAGGCGAGGTTCTTAGACCTCAAACACCACGCACCCACCCTTGCATATTTTCACCATATGCAATCTCCTTAATTTCCAACATACAATTAAACACATATGGATATTTGAACAACCAACATGTAAATTAAATATATGCAATTACCACCACCTATCATTACTAAGTAAGTGCAAAGCACTTACTTTTTGCTAAAGATGATCCCTCTTGATCCTCCAAGCTAGCTTCCTTACTACTTGATTACCTATACAACCAATTTACAATTAGTAATCCATTGTTCACCAATTGAAACCCAACACACCTTTATGATCTAAAGATCAAGACCCTAACTTAGTTTGACTAACATTACCTTAATCAAAACCCAATTATCACCTTACAACCCAAATGACCCGTTTGACCCATAATAGTCATACTTTCAATCCACAAATTCACCATTTTCGATTAAGGTCTAACACCCACCCTAGAGCTTATGGGTTATACCCATTCTAAACTTGATTAATTACACATTAAGCAAGTTTTAACCTCCCTATACAATTATTCACTCATTTTGACCCGTTAAGGTTTTCATCCAAATTTTTACAATTTCATCCAATTAATATATTACCAATTTAATTAAATATTGCATAGCTAAAGATGATAAAGATCACCCAAATTTAAGGTGATCAAGTTCTGACCTTGACTATAAGAAGAAGATGGAAGCTAAAGATGCATAGCTGTGAAGATTAAAGACCGAAGACTGAAGACTAAAGATCGAAGATGATCCAGAGCTATTGTCAAGGGGGAGTTTGTTGAAGCACTTTCCTATGACAAAAACTCTGGATAGATAGAGTCTTAGTTTAGTACTTTCATGAATGTATTTGTCTTAGTTTGTAAGTGTCTGTATGTATTAGTTATCGAGTTGCATTTACTTTTACATATTGACTATTGCAGATTTCTCTAAGTGTTTTGCGCACTTGTATGTGTGCAGGAGATAGTTCCTGCGTACTTAGCAAGTATGCAAGAATACCTTTGCATACTTGCCAAGTGCGCATGAGCAAATTGTCATGCGCACTTGCTAAGTGCGCAGGCATCAGGTCGTGTATAAATAGGAATGGTTGACAGTAGATAAGTACGCAATCTTAGATGCAGTCATAGTAGCAAATACCTAGAACTTGTAATCTCAGTATTTCTCTCTGTAACCTTCAAGTGTTTATAATAGACGAAAGTTTAAAGTGATCTTCTTGCAATTGGTCTACAATTGCATACCATTTGACCATATATTGATAACAGTTGACCATTTGACCATTTTAATTTCAAATAGACACAACTACTGGTTTTGGAGAACAACCTTACCAGCAGTTTCCCTCACTAGGTCTTTTATAAATCAAACTAATATAAATCAAACCAAAGACATAGCAGTTGCACAGTTGACCATATCCTGAAATCCAAAGACATAACAGTTGACCAGTTGACCATATATTGACCATTTACTATATACTGACCAATATTTGACCATTTGCCATTGGTCTACAATTGCATACAATTTTACATTATATTGATAACAGTTGACCATTTGACCATTTTAATATCAAATAGACACAACTGCAACCTCACCAGCAGTTTCCCTCACCAGGTCTTCTATAAATCCAACTAATATAAATCAAACCAAAGACATAGCAGTTGCACAGTTGACCATATCCTGAAATCCAAAGACATAACATTTGACCAGTTGACCATATATTGACCATTTACCATATACTGACCAATATTTGACCATTTGCAATTGGTCTACAATTGCAGCAATTGCATACCATTTCAACATATATTGATAACAGTTGACCTTATACTGACCATTTGCAATTGGTCTACATTTGCATCAATTGATAACAGTTGACCATTTGACCATTTTAATTTCAAATAGACACAACTGCTGATTTTGGAGAATAACCTCACCAGCAGTTTCCGTCACCAGGTCTTCTATAAGTCAAACCAAAGACATAGCAGTTGCACAGTTGACCATATACTGAAATCCAAAGACATAACAGTTGACCATGTGACCATATACTGACCACTTGATTATTACCATCTACTGACCAATATTTGACTATTTACAAAGATAAATTGTACACATATATAAAAAACATCAATTCTTGTACACATCAGTTATGATCTAGCTAGGTCCTGCTACTTGTCCATCCTTAGAGATTCATACATGATGATCTTCACATCTGCAACAACTTGATCAGGAGGTGGTTCTTTTGGTTTTTTAGTCCTGCAAAGTATGATCTAGCTGCAGCTGAGATTTGTTCTGCAGTTGGAGGCTCAGTTAGATTCAACGATGTTCTTATTGGTAGATCTTCATCATCGTAGACTGGCTTGGGTGGCACCTTTTCAGGAAAGTTCTTTCTGAGATCTTCCAAACTCTTGTAGTTTTTAAAAGTTTTTCTTTCATTACATCTTTTAAATGTAGCAGGTTGATCCATCTTTGCTTCTATCATTTCATCCTTCATTCTCTTTATTTTGAGTGCCTTATCAACACTAGTAGTTGTTCTACATGCTTTCCAATTTGGTGTTGTTTGTGCTCTAGAAGGGTGTTCCATCATTTTAATAATTCTCATGATTTCCCCTTCTAATGCTTCTATGGTCCAGTCAACATACTGACCTCTTTTTGTAGTGTACTTCTTGTTCTGCATGATCTAATCAATATGATCTTTTTTTAATGTTCCACATAGATTGGAATCAGTGACTGTTGCATTTGAAAGTTCTTGGCATTTACGAAAGGCAGTGTCTTCTAGGTCTCTGATGATCAATAATTCCTTTGCTAACATCTGTTGGGTCTCTTTATCAGACATGCCTTTACACTTTACTGCAACATCGTCTTGAATTTGTTTTTCTTTTATTTTAATGTATTCATGAAAAGTCTTTGGTATTGTATAAGAAGTCATGATGTTTGCCAATGAGGGAAACACTAATTGTTCAGAAGAAGGTGGGTCAAAGAATTGCAGAACTTCTTGATCATGATGGGAAGTGATGTTGGTGGAGGTTGTGTAGTTGCTAGTGGCAATTTTGTTGGTGCACTTGGAGTAGCCTCATCTTCATCACTTTCGTGTACCACCATCTTCCTTCTTTTAGGGGTATTTTTGCTATTTTCTGAAAATGCTGTTGAACTTGAAACTGCTGTTGGCACAAAATCTGGTGCAATAGTTGTTGTACTCTATGTTGTAGTCTCGGTCATTTATGTATCTTTTGAAGGCTCAACTACTGAAAAAAGTGCTTTTGTTGCAACAGCACTTGTAGCAGTAGTTTCAGGAGTGGGCCTTTTAACTCCAGTTGTTTGTGGTGGTGTAGATTTTGGGTTTACTGTTGGACCAGTCTGTTCAGATTTGTTTAAGGCTTCAGCTGCATGTTCAGGAGCAGGCCTTTTGACTCCAGGTTTAGCACTTTTCTTTACAACTTGTTTTCTTGCAGATCTTGCATGAATCTTTGTTCCTGTACCTAAAGTATTTGATGAACCTTGATTACCTTTTTCAACATGTTCTTCAATTCTCTATCTGACAACTACTGCAGATTCTGCCTCTTTACTTTTTCTTAACCTTTCCTTTTCTTTTGCAGCTTCTTGCGCTTTCTCTGCTTCAGAGTAGTATGCTTTCTTGTCTTGTTTCTTTTGCATTTGGGCATCATCATCTGGGAATTTAGGAGGAGGTGGTGTAACACCAGTTAGTTGTTCTAACTGTGTTCTTATTACACTTACATCTGCATGTGTGTCCTTGTATCTTGCATCAACATATTTTCTCATAGCCTCCATGTGTAATTTCAAAGAATTATCCAATGCCCTCTGATTCTTTTTTTGGAGTGGCTAGAAGGCTTTCCATATGATTGGAGTCAATTCTTCAGGAGTTGGAAGCTTGATTTGGGAAATCATTTTGTTTATTGAAGACTCAAACTCTTTCTTGATGGAGTCTAACAAAGTTTTCTTGACTTAGAGTTTCAGTAGAAGGCTTCTTGGTAAGAGTTTCTTTAATTGTTGAGCAAGAAGCCTATACATTGGACATCCTCTCCGTCAATTCCCTATATCTTAATCCATCACCTAAGTTAATAGGATCAGCTGGATTCCCACTTGAAGTGGTTGTATCAGTCCCTGTGACATGAACATGTTCAATGTCAATGGGTGCAGATGCCCATTTGTATTGGTCATGGGAACTTCCAATTGTTTTAGAGTGAACTATTGTGGACTCAACAATTGTTGCCCTCAAGGGAGTCTTAGCTATGTAACTACTGTCCAGATGTGAAACTGTTGTTTCTACAACTGTACTAGCTGCTCCACTTGATAAATCCTCATGAGATGTACCCTCAGTGATTGCATCAATCAACATATGTAAGGGTGAAGTTTGTGGGGTGGTGAGTAGTGAAAAGAGTCAGTAGTAGTACTGGGAGATGGACTTTGAGCATGATGCTCAAGTAATACATCAGCTCTAGATGTGGCTTTGGATTTGGATTTTATCTTCCTTGGGACTTCTGCTATGGGTTCCAAATCTGGGATGAGTTTTTCCCTTTGGTTAGTAGTAGCAGTAGGCTCATTTTGTTGTGCTGGCTCATCCTCATCAACCAAAATTTGTTTTGTTGATTCCATCCTTGTAAAAGTTTGTTTTTCAAGAGATTTGATGGTAACCAATTTACCCCTTTTGTAAATGTTTTCAGTCAAATCCTTTTGAATATATGCCATAACAAGTCTAGGGTATATCAAAAATTTTGTTTGTGAAGTAATGTTCGAACACATGTCTTTAAAAATTATTTTTGAAACTTTGAAGCTTTTCCCTGTTAAAATGGCATAAGCCACGTATTGAGTATTTAATGGAATTTCATTCCACGTACCACTATTCCCTGAAAAACATACGATAAGAGTATGAAAAAGGAATTTTAAACTTGTAGAACACACACCCTTATCCAAAGTTGTTGAGGTTATTTGACCAAGATAACCTCTCTCAATGAATTCAATATGCATGAGATGTTTTGTAAATTGGTCAACACCGTCAGCATCACCAAGCTCTAGGCTTGTTGTGAGGGTCTCACGAGTTATTGTAACTGGTTTTGAACCAATGTCTGACAAAATCGAAATGATGTCGTGTTTTTCGTCTTTGATGACCCTGGCATTTTTCCAAAACTCTTCAAGAATAGTCAAATAGATAGGTGGGTTAATTATAAGAGCTTTGTGATAAGGGGAATCGGTTATCAAATCGATCATTTGGTGATATTGTGGATGATCCTCCGATTTTGTGAGATATTGACGCAGGTTGGGAGTAGGTCGAATGTCCATGATCGCGAGTAAGTAAGAGAAGAATCGACAGAATTTTAAACTTCAGTCGAGTGTGGGAAAAGGTTTAGAATAATATGAATGGGGTTTAATATAGTTTTTGAATAGCCTAAAATATAGGGTTAAAAAGCTGGATGAAGCGCAACTGCTGGTTAATGTTTTTACATCCACCAATTTGAAATTTTCAGAAGTTTATAAAGAAAGAGTAGATGTTTGAAATAACAACTGTTTTATTTTACATCCGGTCCATCAATAATATTATCTGCCCCATGCTATCCCAATATCATGCACCTTTACATTTTTATGCTTGGTTTTTGAATCATTCAACAATAACAATAACATAACAAACAAAACAATTTAACAATAAAAAATTTTAGTGCGCAAAACAGTAACATAACAAAATTATAGCGTGTCAAATTTTACTTCGCAAAACATAGTTTGAGCCTTCACTTGTAACAAACAACATATTCTTTTTCTTGACAAATTTGAATTTGTAATTTGTGCCTAGTTCTGGATACAAACCGGACCCAAACACACCAACACGGGCCCACCCCTGCAGACTATACCTACTCCGGCCTTCTACATGCTCCACCTTCACCTTCAACATCCTTGTTGTGGAAACGGGAGGATTCTGACCTGCATCTCTTCCAACGAATCCAAATCAGCCTTCTATGCAAAATCCTCTAGAAATTGCTACATAAAAATCAAGAGATAACAATTTCAAAAACGACCATAACTAACAGTAATAAATAGGTATTGGAAACTTACAATTACAAATTACATAAACTATCTAAGCCTAATACTTACAAGTTTTAGCGCAAGGCAGTCAACAAATGAAACCTTGCCCTCATCATGATCATAATCATGATCATCATGATCATCATCATCACCATCACCATCACCATCACCATTACCATCACCATTACCATCACCATCACCATCATCATCATCAGCATCATCATATCATCATCACCACCACCACCACCACCATCACCATCTTCCTCAGCATCATCATCATCCCCATCATCACGATCTTCATCTTCCTCACTTTCTTCTGTAGAAAAAACTTGGGCTTTACAGCTTGCATTGTAAACCTCAATGTGGAACACATGACAATCAACCAAGTTGAACAACATAGCCCAACCCACATCTACACCAAGGTATTTTTCCATCTTCTGCCATCCACTTGTAAAGGAGAAGAAGTGACTTTTCTTTTGGATCTCTAGCTCCCATGACTTACACCAACCCTTGGTTACAATGATAGGAACCACCGGGAAGTTGTTGTTCAGAAGATGGTGCTCGTAACACAAAGGCAAGACCTGAAGGGTTGAAGAGGTTGCAATTAATGTACATATATATAGTGTCACACCCCGACCGATGGCGGAATCATCGGGGCGGGATAGGTAGACTGTTCATAAGCACAAGGTTGACTAGATTGAATATATTAAACATCAAATTTCATAACAAGTAGTCCAAACACAACCAAATCCAAGATAGAACAAAATTGAAATACATAGAGTTCTTTTATTTAATTTAACTAAGTCCAAGCCTATGTGTAGCACATCTTGATCAATCTCACACATTAGAAACTGAAACATGAATAAAATAAAGTCAACTAAAAAGTTGGTGAGTATAACACAGGTTTATATAGATAGCATATAGTTTGTAAAACAAATCCATACATATCATGATAAATAAGGCATTTATGGGGAGCACATATTGTGTAACCAAGTACAATCAAACCTTTGTAACTAGCATGCAAAATTGTGTTGTCGGTATCAATCACCCCAATCTGGGTGGGTTTGTCAGACTTAATAGATCTATCATTGAAAACCGTCGGCTTGAATAGTTAATGATTGCACATAATCGCATACAAAGGTTAGCACACCTAGCACTCGGGCATAAAGCTCAAATTGCACACATGAAAGTAAATAGGATTTGTACTTGTGTTGTTTGTGTAAATGTAAACATGTAATTTGAATAATGTTCATGTCTCACCCCAAAAATGTAAAAGAGTAAAAGGGGCTATGTATACTCACTTGTATCAAAATGTAGTAGTTAACACGAGTGTGTCCAAGTGATTTGCTAATCACTAAGTTTGACCTAGAGTAAAATAGAATAACTTTGGATTAATAGTTAGCATAATGTCTAAGGAAATTCTAAGGTTTTCAATAGGAATGGATTTATACGAATGGTTGGTGTATTCATTTGCGTTGGTAATTGAATGAAAATGTAAGTTCAAGTAAATAATGAAAGACTGTAGGTTTAATTTGAATAATTAACTAAAATAATAATTTAATCCTTTTTATTTAGTTGTTCATGAAAATGTGTCAAGAGGCATTTTAAAAGTATATTAGAATATAAATAGTTTGTGTAGGTTTGTATAAAACAATTATATGTAAAACTTTTATTTTAAATTTGTTACTTTTTAATCCATTAGAAACGACTTAATTAATTTGTTTAATATTTCCAAGTTGGTAATTTAGTTTATGAAAACAATTCTGACTTTGGAGTTTTTATAAAATAATTTTTATAAAAGAAAATGAGTTTATATTAAAATAACAGAAGAAATAGGTTCTGACCAAAGGTAGCACAACCGTGTCAAATGTATGGCACGACCGCGCTTAGGCACGGGGCGCCACCGTGCTTAGGCATGGGGCGCGACCGTGCTTAGGCATTGGGCACAACCATTTCTGGACAAGAGGCACGACCGTGCTAATCGATTAGCACGATCGTGTCTGAATGTTCCAGAAGCTAAATTGTCTAAATCCTGTATTAATATTAGGTGAATTCATAGGGCTTTCGATTGTTGGGTGTTTGCGAATCTAACCATATATTTTAATTGAACGGAGATCATGTCTAGGGTGTAGTTCGATTAAACCAAAATGTAATGAACCCTAGATTTTATTCGGGTTCAATTCGGTAGTATAAGCCCTGTATAGGTTAGGGCTTTCATTCACGGGATTGAAATAAGTCTGAGGATGTGTTTACTTACCTTAAACGATATCGAATTAGTGGAGTTTGACTAAACGGAGTTCCGATTTCGGCGCGTTGATCCTTGGCGTCTTCTGCTGGGATTCCGGCACGATTGATGTGGGGATTGTGATTACAGAAGCTTGAAGAATATGCGCAGGGGTTTGATTTCGACAGTGTTTCGAGAATTGGACGAGGTTGAGAGAAGGAGATGAAAATATGACGGTTTTGTTTTCTAATTACTAATGTGATTAATCAAGAGTGTTTGGTTATTGATGAACGTCTGGAAACGGCACAAAAGACGTTACAATCGCAGACTCGAACAGACTTTGTGATTAAGGCAGTGTTTACGTTTCATCTGAGTTTCAGGCGCGACCGTGCCAGTTCTCGGCGCGACCGTGTTTACGGGGCGCGACCGTGTTTACGGGGCGCGACCGTGCCAGGTCATGGCGCGACCGTGTCAAGTGATATTTTTGATAATTTTCAAGACTAGTCTTTGTAGTTTGTAAGATAGCGTAGGTTTGTTTCAGTTGTTATTGTAGCATTGTAAAATGTGTGTATGTACTTTCAACATTATGATAATACACTTTAATTGCACATGAAAATAGTAAATGATGTGACACAACGTTTTGAATGTGAACATTAGATTGAAGTTGTCATTTATTGCACAATATGAAATACTAGGAAAAACATGGACATTACAGTATCCCCTAGTTGAGGGAATTTCGTCCCAAAATTTAACTAGTCGAGGCTACTGAATCAGCAAAAAGATGGGGGTACTTGAGCTTGATTTGGTCCTCTCGTTCCCAAGTGAATTCAGGACCACGCTTAGACTCCCAACGAACTTTGACAATAGGAATACAACTTCGCTTGAGTTGCTTGATTTCACGATCCACAATTTCTACCGGTTTCTCAACAAAGTGCATCGTTTCATCAATGCGCACGTCATCAAGTGGTATATGGAGATTCTCATAAGCGAGACATTTCTTCAGATTAGATACATGAAATGTAGGATGCACATTGCCAAGAGATGGAGGTAACTCGAGTTTGTAAGCCACTTTCCCAATCCTTTCAAGATTTTGAATGGACCAACATAGCGAGGGGCTAACTTGCCTTTCTTTCCAAAACGGATCACACCCTTCCACGGGGACACCTTAAGAAGAACAAGGTCACCGACTTGGAATTCCAAGGGTTTTCGACGTTTATCGGCACTACTCTTTTGCCGACTTCTCGCTGTTCGGATGTTGTCACGGATTTGAATAATCTTGTCGGATGTTTCTTGAATTAGCTCGGGACCGGTGATTTGTGATTCACCAATCTCGTTCCAACAGATAGGAGAACGACACTTGCGACCATAAAGAGCTTCGAATGGAGCCATGTTGATACTTGTGTGGTAGCTATTATTGTAAGAGAACTCAATGATGGATAAATGTGAATCCCAGTTGCCACCAAAATCGATTACGCAAGCTCTAAGCATGTCTTCAAGTGTTTGGATTGTCCGCTCGGTTTGACCATCAGTTTGGGGATGGTAAGCCATGTTCAAATCTAATCGTGTGCCAAGAGCAGTTTGAAGAGATTGCCAGAATCGAGAAGTGAACCGGGCATCTCGGTCGGATATTATGTTCAAGGGAACACCATGACGGCTCACAATTTCATCAATGTAAATTCGGGCTAGTTTCTCAACCCAATAGTCTTCACGGATAGGCAAGAAATGAGCAGATTTGGTGAGACGATCAATAATCACCCAAATGCTATCATAACCACTCGAGGTGCGAGGGAGCTTGGTAATGAAATCCATAGCTAAGTTTTCCCATTTCCACACGGGAATTCTGGTTGTTCAAGTAAACCAGAAGGACGTTGATGTTCGGCGTTGAATTTGGAGCAGGTTAAACATTTGGCAACATAAAGAGCAATGTCCTTTTTCATACCGGGCCACCAATATTGTTGGCGAAGATCTTGGTACATTTTATCTGCACTAGGATGAATAGAATAACGAGTCTTGTGAGCCTCATTCATGAGAAATGTACGGATATCATTGCGATCGGGAACCCAAATACGGTTCAAGTATTGGGTTTTGATTCAAGCAGAAGTTCAACACCACACGACATTTCCTCGTACATGTTACCCTCGGTGACTGAGACGTGTTGAGCTTCTAAGATGCGGATTTGAATATCGGTTTGAATTCGGGCACAATGAAGCATGACATGGTTCTTTCGACTCAAAGCGTCGGCTACAACATTCGCTTTGCCGGGATGGTAACGAATCTCGCAGTCATAGACGTTAAGGAGTTCAACCCAACGTCGTTGCCTCATATTTGGTTCCTTTTGATTGAAGATATGTTGAAGAATTTTGTGGTCGGTGAACACCACACATTTTGTGCCATAGAGATAATGTCTCCAAATCTTTAATGCGAATACGATCGCACCCAACTCGAGATCGTGCGTCGTATAATTCTTCTCATGAATCTTAAGTTGTCGTGATGCGTAGGCAATTACTTTGTCTCGTTGCATGAGGACACAACCGAGACCTTGGTTAGAAGCATCATAGTAGACAACTAAATCATTATTCCCATCAGGGAGAGTCAAAATAGGAGCATTGCATAACTTTTGCTTAAGGGTTTGGAAAGCTTCTTCTTGCTTTGGTCCCCATTCATAAGTCTTACCCTTGTGGGTCAAAGCGGTAAGGGGAACAACAATCTTAGAGAAGTTCGAGATGAAACGACGGTAATATCCCGCAAGACCAAGAAATGAACGAACTTCAGTGGGAGTCTTCGGGGAATTCCAATTTTTAACTGTTTCGATCTTAGTAGGGTCGACATGAATACCCTTGTCGTTGACGATATGACCAAGAAATTGAACTTCTTTAAACCAAAATTCACATTTGGAGAATTTGGCATATAGTTTTTCTTTCTTCAAGATATCCAAAACCAACCTAAGATGTTGCTCATGATCGGCTTTAGTCTTGGAATAGATTAAGATGTCATCGATGAAAACTATCACGAACTTATCGAGATACAGTTTGCACACACGATTCATGAGGTCCATGAAAACTGCGGGTGAATTGGTTAGCCCAAAAGGCATAACCATGAACTCGTAATGACCATACCTTGTTTGGAAGGCAGTCTTTGGAATATCGTCTTCTTGCACACGGAGTTGATGATAACCAGATCGAAGATCAATCTTCGAGAAGCAAGTAGAACCTTGAAGTTGATCAAAGAGGTCATCAATTCTAGGCAAAGGATAACGGTTTTTGATAGTAAGTTTGTTGAGTTCGCGGTAGTCAATACACATGCGAAATGATCCATCCTTCTTCTTGACGAATAAGACGGGTCCACGGTGAATGACTTGGACGAATGAATCCTTTGTCGGAGAGCTCTTGACGAACGGGTGGAAGACCGGATAAGTCTTCGGGGAATACTTCAGGAAAATCTCGGATAATGGGGATATCTTGAATACTCTTCTTTTTAACATCCTTTTGAACGATATGGGCCAAAAAGGCCACGTACTTCTTTCGTAAGTACTTTTGAGCAGTAGTGCATGATATTAATTTAAGCCCTTTGCAAGGCTTTTCACCAAAGACTGTTAGTGTTTCTCCTGATGGTAGGGGTATTCGGATGCACTTCTCGAAACAAATGATTTCGGCATGATGATTTGATAGCCAATCCATGCCTATGATGATATCAAAGCTTCCTAGTGGCATTGGAACAAGGTTGATTGGGAATGTATGATCATTAAGTTCTAAAGAACAGTCATAGATAATATACTCGATTGTAAGTGAATCACCATTTGCTATTTTGACGGTAAAGGTTTTCTCTAATTGGGATCGTGTCTTTGCAAGTAAAGGTTCAAAGTTAAGTGACACGAAACTCTTATCGGCGCCGGTATCGAATAAAATGGAGGCATATTGACTATTAACAAGAAACGTACCATTGACCACGTCATTATTGGCTTGAGCTTCATTGGCGTTTATGTTGAAAGCACGCCCACGAGCTCCACCTTGTCTAGCATTGACTAACTTTGGGCATTGATCACGGAAAAGGTTCGGGTTGCCACACTCATAACATGCTCGCCCATTTGCAATAGCGGGTACACCTTGATTAGCCACTTGGGTGTTGGTTTGGTTTGGTAGGTTGACTTGGCCCGCAAGAGCTTTGGCCCTACAAACATTAACTGTATGGCCATATTTTCCACAATAAGTACAAAGGCGACATGGGATGCCTTGGGGATGATGGTAGTTGCAGGTGGCACAAAGTGGGTAGATTCCAACATATGGCTTTTTGGTCGGTGCTTGAACCATAGGTGCAGCTTGGTTAATAGGAATAGCAAGAGTGACCACAACATAGTTTCTAGTCTTCCTTTTCCTATTATTGCGGGAGGGTTCAGTTGTGGCTTCTTTGTTGTGGGTAGGAGGGGTTATAGTGTCAGAAATTTTCTTGGTGCCCTTTTTAGTAAGAGTCCCCGCCTTCACATGATTATCGGTTAAGGTAGCGGACAAACGGATGGCATCTTCAAGTGTTGCGGGATTCCTTCCTAGGACAGTATCTTGAATTTGCCTAGGTAGTCCCCCAATATACTTTCCAATGCAGCGGGACAAAGGAGTGACCATGTGGGGCACAAGAAGACTCAACTCATGGAACCGAGTCGTATACGCCAAGTTTTCACCACTCTCTTGGGTAAGATCCCAAAACTCAGCGTCAAGTTTCTTCACTTCATTTCGAGGAAAAAATTCCTCGGTCATTAGCCTTTTAACCTCATCCCAAGGTAAAGCCATTGCTACATCCACACCTCTATTTCTTTTCTCCCCATTCCACCACGTGAGTGCCCGTTTTTGTAGGACACTTGTGGCATGACGAACACGAAGGTTGTCGGGGCAGTCACTATTGAGAAAAGTATTCTCAATGCTTTCGAACCAATGAAAGAGTCCAGTAGCTCCTTCGGTACCATAGAACTTGAGGGGATTGCACGAGTTGAAGTGCTTGAAGGTGCATTGAGATGGGTTGTTACCACCGTTTCCACCATTACCACCATTACCACTATTACTACCATTACCACCATTGTTGCCATTGGTGGCACTATTAGCTTGAGTGAGTTGTGTCACGAGTTGTGCAAGAATAGCAGCAATGTCGGTATTGGTGTTGGCCGCGGGAGCACGACGAGGAGGCATTCTACAGATTTTCACAAGATAAGAAAAGATGTAAAAACTTATGAGAATTGTTTGGATTTAATAGAATAAGATAACAAACTAAATAGATAATCATAGTTTGGATTGTACTCGATAGTGATATAATCACTCGAATACTATGATACATTAAGGTTAATTAAACTTATATAATTTTCAAGGAGACATGCTTTAGCCTATAAGTAAACACTCATCTCGGGAATTCCCAGGAAAGCATACGGGTCCCTCGGTTGATTGGGATTTATGCGATATGCTTTCCTAGACAGAAAACCCAAAATACAGGTGCCACTCTTCCAGATTGCACATGTCCTCAAATAATTAACAAAGCTTAAAAACCTTAACGAGGAAATAAAGAAATTTTTATGAATTTTCGCTTCATGAATTTTCCACATGCTTAGAAAGATAAAGATAGAGAAAGAAAATAAGAATATTATGAGGTTTTAGGATATAGGAAAGGATATTGTTTATTTAATTTTTTATTTAAATATATACTAATAAGTCATGGATATTTAACAATTAAGTCACCAAATAAAATAATAACTAACCATAGTAAGCATGTAGCACATAGCATGTAACACATAACATATAACATATAGCATGTAGCATATAACATGTAATCATGAAACATTGTATAAGTAGGTGTCCTAAAGTTATAGTCTAGGTCAATGTGTCTAACAACCTAATTCCCTATAACCAAGGCTCTGATACCAATCTGTCACACCCCGACCGATGGCGGAATCATCCGGGCGGGACATGTAGACTGTTCATAAGCACAAGGTTGACTAGATTGAATATATTAAACATCAAATTTCATAACAAGTAGTCCAAACACAACCAAATCCAAGATAGAACAAAATTGAAATACATAGAGTTCTTTTATTTAATTTAACTAAGTCCAAGCCTATGTGTAGCACATCTTGAACAATCTCACACATTAGAACCTGAAACACGAATAAAATAAAGTCAACTAAAAAGTTGGTGAGTATAACACAGGTTTATATAGATAGCATATAGTTTGTAAAACAAATCCATACATATCATGATAAATAAGGCATTTATGGGGAGCAGCTATTGTGTAACCAAGTACAATCAAACTTTTGTAACTAGCATGCAAAATTATGTTGTCGGTATCAATCTGTCACACCCCGACCGATGGCGGAATCATCGGGCCGGGACATGTAGACAGTTCATAAGCACAAGGTTGACTAGATTGAACATATTAAACATCAAATTTCATAACAAGTAGTCTAAACACAACCAAATCCAAGATAGAACAAAATTGAAATACATAGAGTTCTTTTATTTAATTTAACTAAGTCCAAGCCTATGTGTAGCACATCTTGATCAATCTCACACATTAGAACCTGAAACATGAATAAAATAAAGTCAACTAAAAAGTTGACGAATATAACACAGGTTTATATAGATAGCATATAGTTTGTAAAACTAATCCATACATATCATGATAAATAAGGCATTTATGGGGAGCAGCTATTGTGTAACCAAGTACAATCAAACCTTTGTAACTAGCATGCAAAATTGTGTTGTCGGTATCAATCACCCCAATCTGGGTGGGTTTGTCAGACTCAATAGATCTATCATTGAAAACCGTCGGCTTGAATAGTTAATGATTGCACATAATCGCATACAAAGGTTAGCACACCTAGCACTCGGGCATAAAGCTCAAATTGCACACATGAATGTAAATAGGATTTGTACTTGTGTTGTTTGTGTAAATGTAAACATGTAATTTGAATAACGTTCATGTCTCACCCCAAAAATGTAAAAGAGTAAAAGGGGCTATGTATACTCACTTGTATCAAAATGTAGTAGTTAACACGAGTGTTGTATAATCCAAGTGATTTGCTAATCACTAAGTTTGACCTAGAGTAAAATAGTATAACTTTGGATTAATAGTTAGCATAATGTCTAAGGAAATTCTAAGGTTTTCAATAGGAATGGATTTGTACGAATGGTTGGTGTATTCATTTGCATTGGTAATTTAATGAAAATGTAAGTTCAAGTAAATAATGAAAGACTTTAGGTTTAATTTGAATAATTAACTAAAATAATAATTTAATCCTTTTTATTTAGTTGTTCATGAAAATGTGTCAAGAGGCATTTTAAAAGTATATTAGAATATAAATAGTTTGTGTAGGTTTGTATAAAACAATTATATGTAAAACTTTTATTTTAAATTTATTACTTTTTAATCTATTAGAAACGACTTAATTAATTTGTTTAATATTTTCAAGTTGGTAATTTAGTTTATGAAAACAATTCTGACTTTGGAGTTTTTATAAAATAATTTTTACAAAAGAAAATGAGTTTATATTAAAATAACAGAAGAAATAGATTCTGACCAAAGGTAGCACAACCGTGTCAAATGTATGGCACGACCGCGCTTAGGCACGGGGCGCCACCGTGCTTAGGCATGGGGCACAGCCATTTCTGGACAAGAGGCACGACCGTGCTAATCGATTAGCACGATCGTGTCTGAATGTTCCAGAAGCTAAATTGTCTAAATCCTGTATTAATATTAGGTGAATTCATAGGGCTTTCGATTGTTGGGTGTTTGCGAATCTAACCATATATTTTAATTGAAAGAAGATCATGTCTAGGGTGTAGTTCGATTAAACCAAAACGTAATGAACCCTAGATTTTATTCGGGGTCAATTCGGTAGTATAAGCCCTGTATAGGTTAGGGCTTTCATTCACGGGATTGAAATAGGTCTGAGGATGTGTTTACTTACCTTAAACGATATCGAATTGGTGGAGTTCAACTAAACGGTGTTCCAATTTCGGCGTGTTGATCCTTGGCGTCTTCTGCTGGGATTCCGGCACGATTGATGTGGGGACTGTGATTACAGAAGCTTGAAGAATATGCGCAGTGGTTTGATTTCGAGAGTGTTTCGAGAATTGGACGAGGTTGAGAGAAGGAGATGAAAATATGACGATTTTGTTTTCTAATTACTAATGTGATTAATCAAGAGTGTTTGGTTATTGATGAACGTCTGGAAACGGCACAAAAGACGTTACAATCGCAGACTCGAACAGACTTTGTGATTAAGGCAGTGTTTACGTTTCATCTGAGTTTCAGGCGCGACCGTGCCAGTTCTCGGCGCGACCGTGTTTACGGGACGCGACCGTGCCAGGTCATGGCGCGACCGTGTTTACGGGGCGCGACCGTGCCAGGTCATGGCGCGACCGTGTCAAGTGATATTTTTGATAATTTTCAAGACTAGTCCTTGTAGTTTGTAGGATAGCGTAGGTTTGTTTCAGTTGTTATTGTGGCAATGTAAAATGTGTGTATGTACTTTCAACATTATGATAATACTCTTTAATTGCACATGAAAATAGTAAATGATGTGACACAACGTTTTGAATGTAATCATTAGATTGAAGTTGTCATTTATTGCACAATATGAAATACTAGGAAAAACATGGTTTGTTACATATAGCTACATAGTTCAAATAAGAAAACTTATTGACATTATTACCAGAAAAGATGAAACCGAATTTGTGATAATCAACAAGAAGCCCAGATTAGAATAGAATGGAAAATCTGCGATAAATAAAGAAAGACATGTGAACGGTCATACATTAAAATAAATTTACATATTGCATTCAAAACCGTTAGCAATAAGCACACTAGCAGAGTATATCCGAAACAAAGAAAGATAAGAACATATAATTTAACATAAAAAACAAAAATCTTTATAATTACCTAAACCATCATGTTTCAAATTCTTTCTTGGTCTCCATCTTGCTTTCCCCTTCTCTAGGACGTACTAGGTGGGTGGATACTTGGTGGGTCTACCTCTTTTCCTCTTCTCCACCATGGGTGTTTTCCCCTTCTCTAGGACGTACTTGGTGGGTGGATACTTTCTTGGTCTACCTCTTTTCCTCTTCTCCACCATGGGTGCTTTCCCCTTCTCTAGGACGTACTGGGTGGGTGGATACTTTCTGGGTCTACCTCTTTTCCTCTTCTCCACCATGGGTGCTTTCCCCTTCTCTAGGATGTACTGGGTGGGTGGATCCTGCTCACTCTTCATTTCTTAACTTTCCACAATCATAAGCCAACAAAATTACAACTAGATTAGTATACCGGAAAAGGAAATTAACCAAATTAGTAATATGTCCAACAAAATTATATAATTCTGTATACGCTTAATTACACTCATGGCTGCCTATCATACGATCGACCACAGTAGTATTGTTATTTGCAACAAGTAGATCATTCTCATCAACGACACATTTTTTTTGTGTTGGGTGAGGTTTGACCCACAACCTCTTGGTTGTGGACTCCCCTCTTACCCCCCACCCCCACCGCATTTGGTTGATATACATTAAGCTCATAACAAAAGTAAACCATCAACACATACCCGTAAAAGCCCCTAAATTAAAGAAATCAAAAAGAAAAACCTAAATAAATATGCTAAAAACAAGCAACAAACATCGCACCTAACCTATCTAGAGCAACGGCATTGCATTATACACATATACGTTACATCCGATCGAACACAAAAGGATTACCTTGGAAGACGGGAAGACGTTCCGAGAGAGAATCAGAGAAGAGATGATCAGAATTAATTGTGATGAGGTTTACAAAACCATACATAAACCCACTTAACACACAACACACGTAAAAATAGTTTAAACAAATAATTTAGAGATCATACCTATAGATTAAAAAAATATATATTAAAATATTTAAATTTTCAATTTGTAATTAAACAAAAAATTTAGAGATCATACCAGCTTGTAGTTTTAAAAAAATATATAAATTAAAAAACTTAAAATGTACGATTTATAATTAATTAAATAAACAATTTAGAAATCATATCTATAGTTCTTGATGATGATGATAACCCATATGATCGATGTTGATAACCTGTATGATGATGATGTTATGATGATGATCCCATATAATGATGATGATCAGGCATAACCCATTTATGTGATGATGCTGTTGATATATAACCCCATCGATATGATAGTGCAATGACAACCCATGATAAATGCATGCATGATGATTATGATGATAACCCGTATGATGATGATGGTTATGATGGTCATGATGTTGATGATGATAATGGTTATGATATAATGATGTTGCCGAGATGATGATTATAATGTTGCTGATGCTGATGTTGATAATGATGATAATGATAAACCATATGATGATCATGATGGCTCATAAGCCTTGTAAGGCTCATAACCCATGCCACCCATGTCTCACAACCAATAACCCACAACTAGTGTCACCCCTATAAGGCTTATGGGTCAAATTGGCCATGGGTCATGGGTGATATGGGTTATATATGGGCCTTATGGCATTATAACCCATGACAACTGATGTTGATGATGGTGTAATGATTATAAACGACATGATGATCATGATGGATCATAAGCCTTGTAAGGCTCATCACCCAGGCCAACCATGTCTCACAACCAATAACCCAAAACTAGTGTCACCCCTATAAGGCTTATGTGTCAAATGGGCCATGGATCATGGGTGATATGGGTTATATATGGGCCTTATGGCATTATAACCCATGACAAATGATGTTGATGATGGTGATAATGATTATAAACCATATGATTATCATGATGGCTCATAAGCCTTGTAAGGCTCCCAACCCGTGTCACCCTTTGACTCACAACCAATAACCCACAACTAGTGTGACCCTATAAGGCTTATGGGTCAAATAGGCCATGGGTGATATGGGTTATGGGTCGTATGGCATTATAACCCATGACACAAAAGCCTTATGATGCCATAACACATGTCACCCATGAATCATAACCAATAACCCACAACCATTTGTGAGTCCTATAAGGCTTATGGGTCAAATAGGCCATGGGTGATATGGGTTATGGCATTATAACCCATGAAGTTAAAAGCCTTGTAATGCCATAACCCATGTCACCCATTAATCATAACCAATAACCCGCAACTAGTGTGACCCCTCTCCCTGGGAAAACTATATAGCCGATGCTCAAACTAATTTGATGGAAGAGGGGTTGAACAATTTTGTATGATTATACCTTTAGTCAACAACCCAACGACGGACAACGAATTGGTGATGCTCAAAGGAATTTCACTTCAAACCCTCTTACAGTACCAAACCGTCGTACTCCACTATCAAACCGTTCTCCTGTGGCAAACCTCCCTACGATACAAGAACTCCCAAGTTGGGCTGCGGGTACGAAACCGATCACGGTGCGGCAATTTTTTTATTTATGTAATGTTTTAATTAGGTTTATTATAAAGTTAATTTTATAAAAATTCCATACAGTTTAATTAGTTTTTTGTTTTTTCAAATATATTATACAATCCATAAATTATTACCCTATATTAAGCATGGTGTAAAATATGTAAAGCATGCCACCTTTCAATACACATGCAAAAAAAAAGACCTACTTCACACACATTTTCAATTCACGTGTCTTTTTTCACACACATCTTCTCCCTCTTTTAAACCCAGAAAGTGAATTTGGTTTCAAAATTCCCCAAAAATCACATGGTGGGATCTTAAACAAAAAAACGGCGCTAAAATATTGAGAATTCATTTTGTTAGTTAGTTTAAAACTTGTGACCCAACCCTCACAACTTCCACCTCCTTCCTCTTACACTTCACTCGAGCTTTACTTTTCGCCAAAACCCTAACACAAATCCACTCGATTTCAAACCATAACCCTAACCTAAACGAACTCCGGTGGAAGAAAACACAAACTACGGCAAGGAGTTCTTGGGAAACTCACGGTAATCATGTATGAGTCAACATCTCATATACTCTCAATATATATTAAGTTAACACAATAAGAATTTTTTTCTTTTCAGATTTAGGTTTCTAGCATGAATCTAATGCTTTTAATTATAAAAGCATATTTACAGTTTGGTAACTTAAACTTAAGTTAATGTGGTTCCCCTGAATCCTGTTGTGGACCACTAAGGCTATATATGTAGGAAGAAACATAGTATATCTTATAAAGATAGATATTTATTTATTTGTACAAAAATAGAGATTTATAAAAGATTACGTGGACAGAGAATGTGCCATGATTGTGATATATGGTCGATTAACCTACAAGCTCTTTTTATCCATTTTATAAATAATTATTGCTTTCTGATTGAGCTTAGAGATCAGGAGATATAAAAACAATATTATTACACTAAACATAGATTAAAAATGCTACCTTTAGACCTGTAAATTTTAGAATCTTGACTTGCATACAGATAGAGAAGGCATTGTTTATAGGAAAAAGAATATAGACATCAAATGGACAAGTTAATTCATAACCAAATTAGTGACAGTTTTTGGTGGTTGGTTTGTTATTATAGAACTTCATATGCCATCTATTCCCTGCAATAAGACAGTAAATTGTCTTGTTTTTTAATCAAATTAGTGAATTTACAATTTACAATTTAATCAAATTGTCTTGTTTTTAAAGATACATAAAGTAATTTTAGATGATATATCTCATATCATCTTAATAGTAAGTAACTTAATACAATAATCATCACACCTAGCTATATTAACATAATATATATATATATATATATATATGTATGTATGTGTGTGTTTCCAATCTCTAATACTAACAATCTCTATTATATATTGCATGCCATATATGAGCCGAAATGAATCTGCTTGGTCACCTTCTTCAGATTTTTAGAAGACAAGAGTGCGGTATAAGTCCAATGGTGGAGCAAACAAGAAAAGTAGCATGATCAAAGTACATTTGTGATCATCACTTGGGACGAGGAGGATATACTTATCTAAGAGATAAACTGGTAACTTTATTCTCTAATTCATGTGTGTTTTTCTCTGTGTATAATGATGTTTTGGTTGTATGTCTGATGTGTGTGTGTCTATTTCTTTCTGTTGTATATATTACGAGGTACAGAAAATGATTTTAATGTGGAGAAAAGCAAGGGAAAACAAAAAGGGAGAATACAAGAATGCTGATGTCAAAGTCATTTCAGATAAATTAGTAAGATTTTCTTAAAACTGTTGGAAGTTATGTTAAAGTCAAATCATTGTCAAACTTAGGTAATTAATAGAGTTGGAGTGGTGAGATAAGGCTGAAGGGTAAAATTGTCATTAGCCAGGATTAGTGTTTTGAAAGTTAAAGCCGATAACTCATAGTGACATCTAATTAGGCTAACAAACTTGATTATATCTATAAATTAATGAGAACTACTGGTGACATCACCCAGATAATGACATCTATGTAGGCTGTTTCTCAGCAGTTAGTAAACAGCTGGAATGGACACAACTGCTGATTTTGGGGGAACTGCTGGTGAACAACATCAATAGCAGTTCTTGTAACCAGCAGTTGTAGCCAGATGTTCTATGCTTGGATGGAATCACTAGTTTGAAAGTCTTATTCTTTTGTAAAGTGCTGGTCAACGACTGGACTTTTGGCAATCAAAATCAGCAGTTCTTTTCAGGATCTAATAATTTACTATAATACATGTTTACTTAGTTAAAAAACTTCTCACTGCATATTCTTTTGACATTTATTTTTGTAGATCGACAGTGAACGTTTATTCGGGCTAAAATTGTGTCTAGTGCTACCACATAAAAAGTAATTTACATTTTCATTCCTATTATCATTTTCCATAACCTAATTAATTGAATTGTAGGTTAATTCTTTGGACAACAATTCAATGGCATGAAAATGGAGCTCATTTCCATGAAGCCATGACTAACCTCAAGTCCAACAGTTTGGAAATTGATTTGCTTATTTTCATTCTGCCAGACAACAATGGCTCTCTTTATGGTATTAAATTTTGACACACTGGATTTGCTTATTATAAGTATACTTTAATCTTTTGTATAAATTTGTGCCAATTCAGTGACATATTATATAATTTATAATGTTATATTTTTTATGCATATAAAATATATGTTCATTGACTTTTGACTTTAACCTGATTTCATTTAAGCTTTTTTTCAATTTGACCCGGCAGACATAACACAACTAGATATGACCCAATTAAAGTAAGCAACTTTTTCCCCCAATTGTGACACATTTTATTCATGGTCTGCTGTTTATATCTATTCAGGTGACCTGTGAGACTGGTCTCGGGATTGTTTCTCAATGTTTAACAAAACATGTGTTTAGGATGAGCAAGCAGTACCTAGAAGATTGCTATAAAGCATTTTTTGATCAAGTTATAAAGGTGGCAACATTTTTACTAGTAGAATTGGTCAAAATACCTAAAGAGCAAGAAGAAGGAAAGCAGCAGCCAAGAAATAGTTTTCGTATTTAGGTTAAAATCTTATGTAAACATTTTGGGTTATTATTCTTAGTGTAATTTGGTTTTTAGGTTTTCTCATGCATGTTTACTGCTGTTTTCAATTATTTTACCCAAAAAATAAAAATAAAATGGCTAATTACACAAAAATGACCACATAGAACCCCAATAAATATGTGTGATCAAATGTTAGACAATAACCACACTTAAAATTACAAAACTTCATGTGGTTATAAATAACCAATAGTCACATCATAGTTACATTGTTTTATGTTTGTGTGACGGAATGATAGAAAACGCCGTGGGAAAAAAAAGCTATATGTGTGACCAAAGGTAAGACAATAGCCACACTTAAAATTACAAAATTTCGTGCGGCTATAAATGGCCATTAGCGACACCAAAGTAACTTTGTTTTTTTGCTTATGTGACGGAATGATACCAAACGTCATGGGAAAAAAATTTTGTGTGACCAAATGTTAGACAATAGCCACAATTATAATTACAAACTTTCGTGTGGCTATAAATAACCATTAGCCACTCCATAGTCACTTTGTTTTTTGTTAGTGTGACTGAATGATAGCAAACGCCATGAAAAAAAAAACAAATATGTGTGACCAAAGGTTAGACAAAAGCCAGACTTAAAATTGCAATAATTTTTTGTGTGTCTAGTAAAAGATTTTAGTCACTCTTACAATAAATTCATGTCACTATATAATATAAATGGCCACACTTACAGTAAATTCATGTGGCCGTTTTTACCATTTAGCCACACTTATTGGGACAAAATGCTTGATCACAACAACCTTTTTTCCACGCTTTTAATAAATAAGTATGGCTAAAACAAACTTTTTAGTAAATTCATGTGGCTGTTGCGACCCGTTAGCCACACTTAAAGTAAAGTCATGTGGCCGTTGCTACCCTTTAGCCACACTTAATGGAGGGAATGCTTGATTTCAGCAAGAAATGTTGATACCCTTTAGCCACACTTTTAAGTTTCTACGTCCACTAAAAAGCGTGTGTGGCCGTATGATACCTACGATGAATCGAGATTTGGTCACACTTAAGCTGAAAAAAAAGTGTGGTGAAAGGTCTACGGTCACACGTTTTTTGTGTGGCTGTAGGCTATTTTTGACGTAGTGTATACTCTTCCATGTGTTGCTTATCTTGAATATTGGTCACTTGTTCCATAGTAATGGGTGGTATGACGGGCTAAACAAGGATTTGCAATCAATACTTCTTCACCCTTTTTGTTTCTAAGCTTCTCTTCATCATTAGTAGATTTATTTTTATCACCAGTTGGATCCTGTTTATTAGTATCACTAGCAGTAACAATGGACATCTCATCAAGATTAACTTCAACATTTAGCTATGTATAATGGCTATCATCAGCATCATTATCTTCACCATAATTATTACCATCATTATCAACCATATAAACTACACCATCGCCATCTACAAATATCTCAGTGTCAATGATTAAATCATCAACATTAAAATCAACGGACTGAGTACTTGTACCAGTTGTATCTCTATCTGCTTCACTTGTACCAGCAATATCTCTATTAACATTTTCAGTCTCGTTATTCTTAATCTCACTCTCTATAACATTTTCAGATTCCTTGTTCACATTTTCATTAGAATCATCAGTTAACTTCTCCCCCCTTTTTGTAGCATAATTTGGAGAAGGAGAATCAGTATGTTGAAGAGAGTGAGATTACACGGATGCAGTCTGAGACTTTAGCCTATCATTCTCTGCTTGAAGTTGTTGAATAATGGAGTCTTGAAAAAGAATAAATGCTCTCAAGGCAGGAGATCTCAGTTGATCTAGTTGATCAATAGAGAATGTATCAGGATGAAATGGAGAAGATACTCCAACATCATGAATATCTTTAATATTAACATCTTCTATATGAATATCTTCATGAGAAACTTGAACTTAAGGATGAACAACTTCATAATAACTAAACACCCCCTAAGTAATATCTAGGGTGAAGAGTTGTGTGGATACCCAATTGGATCTCAGTCTTAAGGAGATAGAGATGGAGAACTTCCAATAGGCTCAAAAGTATAAGGATTGACACCAATATATCTATGAATCCCTACTTCATGCGGAGTAGGAGGAGAATCATGAATAGCATCATTATTTCCATCTTGAATATCATAATTATTAGAATCAGAACTTGTAGATGCTACACTTGGTGTAGGAAAACCTGGTAGAGCCTCTGGATCAAGGATATGTGGCAATAGGTCAGTAGTGGCTACTAGGAACTTGCTTCGTTTATCATTTTGTAACATCCCGAAAATAAAACGACAATTTTAACAATGGGTTAATTACGAGACGAACGGAATAAAAGAACAAGGCACGATGGGCCGGGCCGGGTTGGGCCTGGCGAACTTAGAAGGGGCGAACATAGGGGGGAGCCTTCCCCTATAAATAGCCTAAACCTTCACCTCTTCTCATTTTACAAGATCTAGAGAGAGAAATCGTAGGGAGAGAAATTGTCGGATCGACCCGTGAAGCTAGCATCTTGTTCCTCCACTGCTTGTGAGCAAGACCTCCGAGTCAGAAACTCGTTTCAGGTAATGAATCAACCTAGATCTGAGTTTTTGTTTACTTTGTGGTTTTTGGGTTAGGGATAAAAATGTAATATCTAGGGTTTTCCCGATGTATCGCTTTCTATTTTCAAATAGTAACCCGATGAAACTCATCCATTGCAATAAACGTATTACTTCCTAAATCTCTACGCATACTGTTAAACTTGATAAACATAATTTATCGATACGTATACGAGTGTATTCTACGAAGAAATAAAAAATAGATGAAAACATTAAAAATTTATATTATGTAAAAAAAAATGATAATAATAAATTATTAATACTTAAACTTATAAAAAAAATTAAAAAACCTATAAACTATTTTATTAGATTTTATAAAATAAAATTATTTTAATTATTTTATAAAGTCTAGGGGCTAAACCGTCTTTTCTGAAACTTATGTTTAACAAAAACCAAGTTTAAACATGAAATGTTAAACATCTGAAACCTCAAGGGCATGTTGTGTCATTAGCCCAAACCCCCGGAACCCAAACCAGTCACAGGTTCGAGTCCCGCAACCCCCGGTTTTCGTCCCTTTTCATCCAAAATCGTGATTTCGGCCAGATTCACTGAACCTCGGGTCGCGCATGGGTTCGAATTTAAATCCATCGGCGCAACCCCCACCTCCCCAACCGTTCGCGCAATTAATGACCAAATTGGCTATAAATAACCCCAGTGCTACCTCAACGAAACCTCACTTAAACTTCCTACACTCTCAATTGTTCGAACCAGTACCTGCATTGCCGGATTTGGAACCGTGACCGTCGGCGTCTAACCCAAACTCAATCTCCCACAATCCGATATCGTTTCAGGTAAACTCGAAGGCCAAAATACTCGTATTCGTGTATAGATCAAAAGCCCTCTGTTTAATTTCATTAACAGAGGGAAAATCGATTCGTATTTGGGGCTTTGATTTTCTAGGGTTCATCCGATTTGGGGGCTAGCTTGGGATTGTGTTTAAGTAAATCCTTTTCCAGATTATAACACAACAGAGTCGCTGGTCCAGCGGTTTGTGCGCGTTGTGTGGACTCAGGCGGCTCGTGTTCGAATCCGGCCGGCCTGAGTTTTTGATTCCGAATTCTTTTATACACTTTTAATTAGTTTTAAAAATCCCTTTTATTTTTATAAAATATGTTGAACATTTATAAACTCAAAATCGATTTTTATTTTTGTTTTCCTTATCAGAAAACATTTTAACCAAATAAAACCAAACTTAAAACTATAAAAATGTAATATTTAATATTAGTTTTAAATTCTTAAAATCTATAAAACAACCCTAAAATTTTATAAAACTTATATACTCGACAGAAAGTTTTTATAATGTTATAAAATCAGAAAAATTTATAAAACATATATCCTTATTTTAGAAATTTGAAACTTATAAACTTGTACGTTTTATAAAATTTATAGAATTAAAAACATAAAACCTATTTATTTATTTTGTAAATAGAAAATAAATATACATTATTTATTTAGACTTGCAAATAATTTCTAAATATTACTTAGAATAATTACAAGTCATTTAAATAAAATACTCAATAGATAAATACTTTAATTAATGCATCATTTTAAAATTTTGATAAAACATTTATTTACAAACTCTTTTAGATAATTATTATTTTGTCTTTAATGATTATCTACTCTATTTTAAATAAATTGCTATTGGGAATTATTCATTGGGTAATTATTATTAACCCATGATAATTATTCTTTTAGATAACTATTATTTTAAATAATTATTAAACCCTTGTGAATAATTATTTATTAACCTTAATACTTATTTACCCATTACTCAAATTATATTTTATAAAACTAGTTAAAGCATGGTTAACTAAAACTTACTATCACTTAAACTTTATAGCACAATCATCCCCGTCTTCCCACTTGGAACCCTAGTCAATCCCAAAATCTTGAATTCTTGTCCTAAGATTCTTATAATCAATCCTTAAACTTTAGACTTGTCATTTAGGCTTATTGTGAGGGTATCTTTCCTCAACGCTTCACTACATTTAAACCGTTGTTGGGTACTCTTACATTCCACTCAATGTGAGTATACTTAGCCCCTTTTTGTTTTGTTTTTATTTTATAAACTTGGGGTGGAACATGTTCAAACTTTTTAGACTTATACAATTCAAATTTAACTATGTTTACATGTCTTCTATGTGTTTAAACGCTTTTAGACTTGCATGCTTAAATTAAACTTAATTCTAGCATGTTCATTAACTTTGGCCGAGCGTATAGTAACAGTGACAGATCTATTGTATTTGACCAATCCACCTTGATTGATTGACCCTTCGGGGGGAGTCCTTGGTGATTGTTACTGAAACTTATACTTGAAACTTTAAGGGTAACTTTCGGGTTATGCCTAAACTTGGTTCGAGGTTTGACGTGCACAATGTTTAACTTGCTTGATTCTCACATTTATACTTAGATACATTA
The DNA here is from genome assembly GCA_023525975.1 of Smallanthus sonchifolius. Classification (NCBI taxonomy): domain Eukaryota; kingdom Viridiplantae; phylum Streptophyta; class Magnoliopsida; order Asterales; family Asteraceae; genus Smallanthus; species Smallanthus sonchifolius. Next base: position 23,017,426 of record CM042033.1, read on the forward strand.
ATCATAGTGAATTGTAAAAACTTTTAAAGGCTTTTGTTAACAAGTGTCAAAACCTTCGTATCTCACCAACTATTTTTAGTTGACGGTTACTTAACATGTTTCAGGTGCACAAGAGTGAGGCTTATCTATGAAAACGTAGGATGCTTGGACTTAGAAAGACCATCAAGAATTAATCTTATGTTTATTTCTCTGTTGAACAATATGTTATTTTTGCCATGTTAAACTCTTTAAATTATTAATGGAATATTTCAATGTTATTTGTCAACCTTGTGCTTTTGAACAACCGTTTCCGCCCCGACGTATAATCCGCCATCGGTTGGGGTGTGACAGATTGGTATCAGAGCCTTGGTTATAGGGAATTAGGTTATCAGACACATGACCTAGACTATAACTTAGGATTCCCCATGACGTGAGTCATCTCATGTACTTATTAGGAATCACTCCTCTATTCTACTCTCTAAACCCTACACATACTTATACTTGGAAAATTTACTACTACATCAAGTCTATATACTTAGGTTTCCAAACTAACTCTCGTCAAAAGTAGTTGGATTCTAAATAATGTATGAGAACTTGTGCGGACCGGAAGGGTGGATGCCTGTATTCTGGGAAATTCTATCAAGGAAAGCATTTCGTACAAATCCAGATCAACCGTTGGACCCGTATGCTTTCCTGGGAATTCTTGGGATGAGTGTCCACTTATAGGAATGTGTGACTTCTCTAACGTTTGAGAATTTAAACTAACTTTGATATGTCAAGGTACCTGTTTAGTAACATGAACTAAGTAGGCACCATCTAAAATCCTTGTACTTCATAACCTCATCCTATGATCCTTACCCTATTATTCTTACGTCCAAACTTTTTCATTTTATAGTATGCCTCCCCGTCGCAACCGAAGTAGAGTCATTGCAACACTCATTGCTCAGCAGATGGCTAAGGTCCTACCTACCCTAGTCACTGAACTAAACCAAGCAGCGGCCAACAACAGTGCTAACTCTGGATCTCTCCAGTCAGGTTCAAACCCTTCGTGCACTTTCAAGCATTTCAACTCCTGTAATCCCGCCAAATTCTTTGGGACTGAGGGAGCCACAAGCCTCCTCCAATGGTTTGAAAGCATGGAGAGCACATTTCTGAACAGTGACTGCCCGGATAACCTCAGAGTTCGTCATGCATCAAGTGTCCTACAGAAGAGGGCATTAACCTGGTGGAACGGAGAAAAACGAAATAGAGGTGCTGACGCCACTATGTCACTGACCTGGGGAGAATTCAAGGAACTAATGATCGAAGAATTTTGCCCAAGAAATGAAATGAAGAAACTCGAGGCTGAATTCTGGGATCTTGCCCAGGACAGTGGATAGAATCTGGCGTATACAACCCGTTTCCATGAACTGAGTCTGCTAGTGCCACATATGGTTACCACTCTGTCTCGAGGTATCGAAAAGTATATCAGTGGGCTACCGATGAAGATTTAGGACACGGTGTGGGGTCGGAACCCTGCCACCCTGGAAGACGCTATCCGTCTCTCTGCTACCTTGACGAATAATCACGTGAAGGCTAGAACCCTATTCAAAAAGGGCTCCAAGAAGCCCGTTGATACCTCTACTCCCGAGCCTCTCAAGACGGTTAAGACTGAACCCTCGTTCAATAAAAAGCGAAAGGTCAGGAACTATGCGGTAGTCACACCGGCAGCACCTTTGGCACAAGTTGCTCCTGTTAAGAAGCCCTATGGGGGAGCACATCCCCAATGTAACACCTGCAAGTTCCATCATCCGACCACCTTGCCATGCCGAATGTGCACCCTTTGTGGCCGTTATGGACATTTGTCTACTACTTGCTTCGCCAACAAACCTCCAATGGCTCAGGGAAATCGTCCCAACGTCCCGGCACTACCAGCTTTGGCAAATGGTCGAGCATGTTTTGGATGTGGTGACCCAACCCACTTCCGTAACCAGTGCCCAAGGCTCTCAAATCCAAACCCAAACCCGGGAGCATGGGGACGTGCCTTTAACATCAACACTAATGAAGCCCAAGCCAACGCAGAAGTAGTCAACGATACGTTTCTAGTAAATCAACATTATGCTTTCGTTTTATTTGATACTGGTGCTGATAAGAGTTTCGTCTCTTTGGAGTTTGAGATATTACTGGCTAAAAACCGCTCTAAATTAGAAAAATCCATTACGGTAGAAGTAGCTGATGGAAATCCTGTAACTATTGACTCTGTTATCCGTGACTGCGTTCTTAACCTTAACGATCACGACTTTCAAATTAATCTCATCCCAATGCGTCTTGGAAGCTTCTACGTAATAATAGGCATGGATTGGTTAGCCAAACATCATGCAGAAATCATATGCTTTGAAAAATGCATCCGTATGCCCTTATCATCCGGAAGCACGTTGCAAATCTATGGTGAAAAACCATCAAGTGGCCTAAAACTCATGTCTTGTACTGCAGCCCGTAAGTATCTATGGAAGAATTAAGTGGCATTTCTAGCAAACGTCGTGGAAAAGAAAGGGAAGGGAAAGAACATCCAAGACATCCCTGGCATCCGTGAATTTCCCGAAGTGTTAGCGGAAGACTTACCAGGCCTTCCTCCCATACGTCAAGTTGAATTCAGGATCGACCTCATCCCAGGGGCAAACCCTGTAGCTAAATCACCGTACCGCCTTGCACCTTCGGAGATGCAAGAGCTAGCAAGTCAACTTCAAGAGCTTTCTGAAAAAGGATTTATTCGTCCTAGCGTCTCCCCTTGGGGAGCACCTGTCCTGTTCATCAAGAAGAAGGATGGATCATTTCGTATGTGCATCGATTATCGTGAGCTTAATAAGCTTACCGTCAAAAATCGTTACCCATTACCCAGAATTGACGACCTTTTTGATCAACTCCAAGGTTCTGCATGCTTTTCCAAAATCGACCTCCGTTCTGGCTAACATCAACTTCGTGTCCTTGAGGAGTATATTCCAAAAACAGCCTTTCGTACAAGATATGGCCACTATGAGTTCATGGTTATGCCTTTTGGCTTAACTAATGCACCTGCGGTATTCATGGACTTAATGAACCGTGTGTGTAGGCCGTACCTGGACAAATTCGTAATTGTTTTCATCGATGACATCTTGATCTACTCAAAAACTAAAAAGGATCACGAGGAACACCTATGGTTGGTATTAGACCTCTTAAAGAAGGAGACATTGTTCGCCAAATTTTCCAAGTGTGAGTTTTGGCTAAATGAAGTCCAATTCTTGGGTCATATAGTCAATGAGAAAGGAATTCATGTAGATCCTGCAAAGATAGAAGCAGTGAAAAACTGGAAAGCTCCAAGGACCCCTACTGAAGTCCGTTCATTCCTTGGCCTAGTTGGCTACTACCGATGTTTCATTTCTAACTTCTCGAAAGTTGCGGTGCCCCTCACAGCCTTAACCTATAAAGGAAAGCCTTACGAGTGGGGACCAAAACAAGAAGAAGCCTTTCAAACTCTCAAGCAAAAGCTTTGTGACGCTCCAATCTTGACCCTTCCAGAGGGTAATGATGATTTCGTGGTTTACTGTGATGCATCCAACCAAGGTCTCGGTTGTGTCCTTATGCAACGAGGCAAGGTTATTGCTTACGCGTCAAGGCAACGCAAAATTCATGAAAAGAATTGCACGACGCACGACCTCGAGTTAGGTGCAGTTGTCTTCGCTCTAAAGATCTGGCGACACTACCTATATGGTACAAAGTGTGTGGTTTTCACAGACCACAAGAGCCTTCAGCACATTTTTAATCAGAAGGAACTCAACATGAGGCAACGTCGTTGGGTAGAACTACTTAATGACTACGACTGCGACATTCGTTATCATCCTGGAAAGGCGAATGTTGTAGCTGATGCCTTGAGCCGAAAGGAACAAACCATGTTGCATTGTGTGAGAGTTCAAAACGATATCCAAATCCGCATCCTCGAAGCACAACACCTTTCGGTCACCGAAGGGAAGATGTACGAAGAAATGGCGTGCGGAGCTGAACTCTAATTAGAGACTAAGCCTAACGGCTTACTCTATTGGTTGAACCATATCTGGATTCCTGATCGTGATGACTTTCGTACTATCATTATGTACGAAGCTCATAAAACCCACTATTCGGTCCATCCTGGTGCAGACAAAATGCACAGGGATCTTCGTCACCAATACTGGTGGCCCGGTATGAAGAAAGACATTGCGTTATACGTAGCAAAGTGTCTCTTTTGCTCCAAGGTTAAAGCCGAGCACCAACGTCCGTCTGGTCTTCTAGAACAACCAGAGATTCCCGTGTGGAAATGGGAGTGTATAGCGATGGATTTCATTACCAAGCTACCCCATACCACTCATGGTCACGATAGCATTTGGGTGATCGTGGACCGACTAACTAAATCCGCACATTTCTTGCCTATCCGTGAGGATTATGGAGTCGAAAAATTGGCTCGGATATACGTTAATGAAATAGTTAGTCGCCACAGTGTGCCTCTTAACATTATCTCTGATCGTGACGGTCGTTTCACTTCCTGTTTATGGCAATCCTTACAACCCGCTCTTGGTACACAGTTAAATCTCAGCACAGCATACCATCCTCAAACCGATGGTCAATCCTAAAGAACCATACAGACTTTGGAGGACATGCTTCGGGCATGCGTCATTGACTTCGGTGGTAACTGGGATTCGCACCTACCGTTGATTGAATTCTCTTACAATAATAGTTACCACACAAGCATCAACATGGCACCCTTTGAAGCTCTTTATGGTCGTAAATGTCGTTCCCCTATTTGTTGGAACGAGATTGGTGAATCACAAATCACCGGACCTGAACTCATTCAAGAAACATCCGACAAAGTTCATCGTATTCGTGATAATCTTCTAGCATCTAGAAGTCGGAAAAAGAGTTATGCCGACAAGTGTCGAAAGCCGCTAGAATTCTAAGTCGGTGATCTTGTACTCCTCAAAGTATCACCTTGGAAAGGATTAGTTCGTTTTGGAAAGAAAGGGAAGCTAACTCCTCGTTTCGTGGGCCCTTTTAAATTCTCGAAAGGATCGGAAAGGTGGCCTACAAACTTGAACTGCCCGAAAACCTTAGCAACGTTCAACCAACTTTCCACATCTCTAACCTCAAGAAATGTCATGCCGATGAGGACCTTCACATACCTCTCGACGAAGTACGCATTGATGACACTATGCACTTTGTAGAGAAATCCGTGGAGATCATGGATCGTGAAGTCAAGCAGCTCAAGCGTAGTCGTATTCCTATAGTCAAAGTGCGTTGGGAGTCTAAAGGTGGCCCCGAATTTACTTGGGAATGTGAAGACCAAATGAAAGTCAAGTACCCGCATATTTTCTCTAGACCCTCCTCTTAAATTTCGGGACGAAATTTCCTAAAGTAGGGGAGACTGTAATATCCAGGGTTTTCCCGATGTATCGCTTTCTATTTTCAAATTGTACCCGATGAAACTCATCCATTGCAATAAACGTATCACTTCCTAAATCTCTACACATACTGTTAAACTTGATAAACATAATTTATAGATACGTATACGAGTGTATTCTACGAAGAAATAAAAAATAGATGTAAACATTAAAAATTTATATTATGAAAAAAAAATGATAATAATAAATTATTAATACTTAAACTTATAAAAAAATTAAAAAACCTATAAGCTATTTTATTAGATTTTATAAAATAAAATCATTTTAATTATTTTATAAAGTCTAGGGGCTAAACCGTCTTTTCTGAAACTTATCTTTAACAAAAACCAAGTTTAAACATGAAATGTTAAACATCTGAAACCTCAAGGGCCTGTTGTGTCATTAGCCCAAACCCCTAGAACCCAAACCAGTCACAGGTTTGAGTCCCGCAACCCCCGGTTTTCGTCCCTTTTCATCCAAAATCGTGATTCCGGCCAGATTCACTGAACCTCGGGTTTCCATTCGCGTATGCGACCCAACCCCGATGCCCATCAATGCCCGATTCCAACCGTGGTCGCGCATGGGTTCGAATTTAAATCCATCGGCGCAACCCCCACCTCCCCAACCGTTCGCGCAATTAATGACCAAATTGGCTATAAATAACCCCAGTGCTACCTCAACGAAACCTCACTCAAACTTCCTACACTCTCAATTCTTCGAACCAGTACCTGCATTGCCGGATTTGGAACCGTGACCGTCGGCGTCCAACCCAAACTCAATCTCCCACAATCCGATATCTTTTCAGGTAAACTCGAAGGCCAAAATACTCGTATTCATTTATAGATCAAAAGCCCTCTGTTTAATTTCATTAACAGAGGGAAAATCGATTCGTATTTGGGGCTTTGATTTTCTAGGGTTCATCCAATTTGGGGGCTAGCTTGGGATTGTGTTTAAGTAAATCCTTTTCCAGATTATAACACAACAGAGTCGCTGGTCCAGCGGTTTGTGCGCGTTGTGTGGACTCAGGCGGCCCGGGTTCGAATCCGGCCGGCCTGAGTTTTTGATTCCGAATTCTTTTATACACTTTTAATTAGTTTTAAAAATCCCTTTTATTTTTATAAAATATGTTGAACATTTATAAACTCAAAATCGATTTTTATTTTTGTTTTCCTTATCAGAAAACATTTTAACCAAATAAAACCAAACTTAAAACTATAAAAATGTAATATTTAATATTAGTTTTAAATTCTTAAAATCTATAAAACAACCCTAAACTTTTATAAAACTTATATACTCGACAGAAAGTTTTTATAATGTTATAAAATCAGAAAAAATTATAAAACATATATCCTTATTTTAGAAATTTGAAACTTATAAACTTGTACGTTTTATAAAATTTATAGAATTAAAAACATAAAATTTATTTATTTATTTTGTAAACAGAAAATAAATATACATTATTTATTTAGACATGCAAATAATTTCTAAATATTACTTAGAATAATTACAAGTCATTTAAATAAAATACTCAATAGATAAATACTTTAATTAATGCATCATTTTAAAATTTTGATAAAACATTTATTTACAAACTCTTTTAGATAATTATTATTTTGTCTTTAATGATTATCTACTCTATTTTAAATAAATTGCTATTGGGAATTATTCATTGGGTAATTATTATTAAACCATGATAATTATTCTTTTAGATAACTATTATTTTAAATAATTATTAAACTCTTGTGAATAATTATTTATTAACCTTAATACTTATTTACCCATTACTCAACTTATATTTTATAAAACTAGTTAAAATATGGTTAACTAAAACTTACTATCACTTAAACTTTATAGCACAATCATCCCCGTCTTCCCACTTGGAACCCTAGTCAATCCCAAAATCTTGAATTCTTGTCCTAAGATTCCTATGATCAATCCTTAAACATTAGACTTGTCATTTAGGCTTATTGTGAGGATATCTTTCCTCAACGCTTCACTACATTTATACCGTTGTTGGGTACTCTTACGTTCCACTCAAGGTGAGTATACTTAGCCCCTTTTTGTTTTGTTTTTATTTTATAAACTTGGGGTGGAACATGTTCAAACTTTTTAGACTTATACAATTCAAACTTAACTATGTTTACATGTCTTTTATGTGTTTAAATGCTTTGAGACTTGCATGCTTAAATTAAACTTAATTCTAGCATGTTCATTAACTTTGGCCGAGCCTATAGTAACAGTGACAGATCTATTGTATTTGACCAATCCACCTTGATTGATTGACCCTTCGGGGGGAGCCCTTGGTGATTGTTACTGAAACTTATACTTGAAACTTTAAGGGTAACTTTCGGGTTATGCCTAAACTTGGTTGGAGGTTTGACGTGCACAATGTTTAACTTGCTTGATTCTCACATTTATACTTAGATACATTAATCATAGTGAATTGTAAAAACTTTTAAAGGCTTTTGTTAACAAGTGTCAAAACCTTCGTATCTCACCAACTATTTTTAGTTGACGGTTACTTAACATGTTTCAGGTGCACAAGAGTGAGGCTTATCTATGAAAACGTAGTATGCTTGGACTTAAAAAGACCATCAAGAATTAATCTTATGTTTATTTCTCTGTTGAACAATATGTTATTTTTGCCATGTTAAACTCTTTAAATTATTAATGGAATAATTCAATATTATTAGTCAACCTTGTGGTTTTGAACAACCGTGTCCGCCCCGACGTATAATCCGCCGTCGGTTGGGGTGTGACAAAAAATGTGACGTTTTTACTTATGAAACTTGGAAATAAACATAGATCTAGAATGAAAAATGAACGTTTTGAACGTAGAAAGTTGGGATCTTTATGTGATCAGATCCGCATGCAAGAAATTAGGGTTCTCGAGGAGGAAGAAATCCCCGCAGGCGAACTTGTTAAGTTCTCCTAGGAGTTAAGCGAACTTGGCCAAGTGAACTTGATAAGTTCGCTGGCAGTCTATGGTTGGCGAACTTGATCGAACTCGCTTGGTATATTCTCTGGAGTTTTTGTTTAAGCGAACTTGGAAAGTTCGCTAGAGCATGTTCGCCTAATGGCAAGTAGAAGCGAACTTGGTAAGTTCGCTGGTTATGTTCCCCTACTTCTATGGGGCGAACTTAGCCATAAGTTCACCTAAATCAGTAGGGTTAAACCGTAAGAGTCGGGATTTGGTCTAATGTGTATTTAACTAATCAATTCATATCGTGAGTGAAGTTGTTGGACCTTTTATTAGGACAACAGAGGCTAGCTTAACAGGTGAGTTCTAGAAGCCCCTCTTTAAAAGTTTTTAAATAATGTTTTTTGGGCCGGTGTGCATACAGGATGATGTGAATGTTTTATGAAACCATGATTATGAATGATGTATGTGACGTTTTATAAAACAATGTTTATGAACGATATTTTGAAAGGAATGGTTATGGAAGATGTGTTTACGAAATAGTTTGCCAAAAGTAGTTTATGAATGAAGGAGTCATCTTTAATAAAACGTACAGATGCTTTAATTGAAGTTTTGAAGTAAAAGAAGTGAATGTTTATGAAAGTCACAAATGAAGAATCTGGCAGGATTCCTCCGGGAATCGAAGTTATGGGTATGGGATGTATGTTATGGGCCTTACCTTTATAGAGGCCTATGTGGCTGGCCAACTATTGTATAACTGGGGTGATGATGGTCACCAAGGGGATTATCGTGATTCTTGAAGTTGGTGCTTGTGCCTTACGGGGTACGGTACTTGAAGTTTGGTACGTATCATCCTTACGATGCTATGCTTGAAGTTTGGTATGTGTCATCCTTGTGATGCCGTGCTTGAAGTATGGTACGTGTGCTCTATGAAGCGCCGTGCTTGAAGTTAGGATTGACGGTTACGAGAAGGCGCATATTCGATGTATTCGTTTGACTTATGTGTTATGTTTTGTTATTGCATGTTTACTTACGCTTTTATTAAAGAAGTTAAATGTTATATTTTTGGAAAATATTTGAAGTAACGTTTTATGTTAAAACTAGAACTCACCAGCGTAGCTGATTTTTAGTATCCACATTCAGGTTAAGGACTTGTACGAAGGTTGAACGTGATGCTTGGCTGGCAAAAGGAGTTACCCGGTTGATCATGAAGACTTGCAACTCGTTATGAATTTTGTTTATGTTATATTATTGTAGATATATGAGACTGATGGCTACAAAATTTTCTAAGTATTTTTACCGCGGACAGTTCACTTTTGCCACTGACAAGTTGCTGCTGCTGATGATGGTCTATGCTGCGGATGGTTGTTATTTATGCTGATTAACAACTTTGCTGCTGATATACTATTGTGTGCTGAAGACCAATGTTGCTGCTGATAGGCTCATCTAACACTTATGCTGCTGGTGGGCATAACTTCAGCAGCATTTGCTTTGCTACTGACAGTCCTTTCTGCCACAACTGACAGTACTATCAACAGAAGGACTGTGATTGGTGCAGAAGATAATGCTCTCCCTACTCACCAAATGTCTCAGCAACTCAGCAGACCAACAAAGATTCTCAACAAAAGATATCAGAGCACGTTTCAACAGTTGTCTTTTGTTAGCATCCAATAGTAGTATTTCATCTTGTCGGTTTAAGATCAACAGTTTGTGTTTGATCTGATCCTTAGAATCAACGGTTTACTTTATTCTAAGATACTATTTATGTATTGTTCATTCCTCATTGTAAGGTGTGCTTCTTAGGGTTTTCTCTGTAACTTGTTAACTTTGAAGAGTGAAATACAATTTGCAATTATCAGTATTCTATTTGTTACTTGTTGCATTCATAGTTGTTATTGTTTCTGCCAAAATCAACTAAAACAGAACCATCTTGTAATCTTTCGATCCTACAAGTGGTATCAGAGCTTCGACTCTTAGATCAAGCAAACTAACATTTGTTTGATCACTTTCTGGTTCTGTTTCTGTTATCTCTTTGTTGCATATCATATATTCGCAGTATGGCATAGAATACTGGTTTTGATGACATTGGAAGCATTCACAGACCACCAAGGCTCGTGTCTGGTGATGATTATGATATGTGGAAGAACAGAATGAAAAGTTTCTTATGTTTTCAAGAGTATGGAATGTGGAGATCCATAGTTGATGGTCCGTACGTAGCAATGATGGACTCTGCTAATTCTGGAGGTCCATCTGTTCCCAAAGAATCCTCAAGGTTCTCTAAAGAAGACATCAAGAAGATAGAAGTAGATTTCAAAGCTCTAGGAGCCATTCATATGTGTTTAACAAATGAAGTCTTTCACAACTTCAAGGAGTACAAGACTGCCAAAGAGCTATGGGAAGCTCTTGAGAAGATGTTTACTGGATCTGAAGAAGTCAAGGAAAATAGAAGAGATATACTTAAGCAGCAGTATGAAAATTTTGTGTATAAAGATGGTGAATCTCTTAAAACACAATACAACAGGTACACTTATCTTGTTGGTGAACTACAGTGTGACAAAGTGAAGCTAGAAAATGAAGATATTTTCAAGAAGTTCATCAGATCCCTTCTAAATTGATGACACTATACACAATGTCAATTAGAAGAACTGGAAACCTGAAAACTCTCTCCATGACAGAGTTGTTTGGCATGCTAAAGACATATGAGTTAGAGATGATTCAAGCAAGAGATAGAAAATCAGGTTATCCATCTGCAGCCTCTACATCCACCACCACCTCATCAACACTTCACTCTGACCATACACCACAAAACACAAGCACCTATTTCCCTCCCATAGTCACTCATCCACAAACACCTAATGCTCAGATGAACAATTCTCCTTTCCTTATTCTTCAAGCACCTCCTCGAACCCCAGCTGCCTTCATTTCTAAAACACCAAGCAACATGTCTTTCATCAAGGAAGATTTGGAGTACTTTCACCCTGATGATTTGGAAAAAAATGGACATACAACACTCTCATGCCATGTTGTCACTCAGAGCAAAACGTTTCTATTCAAGAACTGGAAGACCAATTCCCAGCAAAAGTCCAAATGCAAGAGTTGGTTTGGCTAAAAGTAAGTTGAGATGCTACAACTGCAATCAACTTGGACACAACTGCAACAAGCACCTATTTCCCTCCCATAGTCACTCATCCACAAACACCTAATGCTCAGATGAACAATTCTCCTTTCCTTCTTCTTCAAGCACCTCCTTGAACCCTAGCTGCCTTCATTTCTAAAACACCAAGCAACATGTCTTTCATCAAGGAAGATTTGGAGTACTTTCACCCTGATGATTTGGAAAAAATGGACATACAACACTCTCATGCCATGTTGTCACTCAGAGCAAAACGTTTCTATTCAAGAACTGGAAGACCAATTCCCAGCAAAAGTCCAAATGCAAGAGTTGGTTTGGCTAAAAGTAAGTTGAGATGCTACAACTGCAATCAACTTGGACACTTTGCTAGAGAGTGTAAGGCACCAAAGGCAAATCCAGCAGCTGCACTACCAAGGCAAGCTCAACAAAGTCAAGCAGGCCATAATGCTCAACCTACTCAAACGGCTGCTTGTGCAATTCAACAGGCACGACCAATTGATTTTGATTGGAGCTTTCAAATTGAAGAAATATCTTATATAAATCAATCTCTTATGGCTGATACCTGAGAAATTCTTGCTCAGGGATATGAAAATCTTTGCTCACAAGCTTGTATTGACAAAGTTCTGGGTTATGGAAAACATAATGAAAACTTAATAGATCAAAATGAAGAGTTGCATCAAATGAAATATGAATTCAAAAAGTTGAAAAGAGCTACAAAGAAAAGATTAATTGTCTAAAGTAAGAAATTTCAACACTAAAACATGAGCAAACTAATCTTGAAGCTTAGATTGATGATATATTAGTTAAATTGAATGCTACAAGAGTTGAACTTGCTGATCAAAAGGTTCATGTTGACGAATATAAATTTGCATCTAAAAAGCAACAAAGGTTGTTGGATGCTCAAATTCATGAAAAGATAACTGCTGGTCTTGGTTATCAAGCAGAAAATTAAAAGTCTGTCCCACCACCCAGTGACTATGTAGCCATCCATGAACTAAACTTCAATCTCAACAACCTTGACACCTCAAACCGAAATCTTGATCCTTCCGAAGAAAACATTTATGTGCAAGAATGTATCATTTCCACAGAATCTGAGACCACATACTCAGATTCATCTGAAAGCACTGATGCCCCTCTACTTCCAACAAGCGAAGTAATCATGAAAACAACCAAATCTGAGAAAGTAATTCAAAGAAACTTTCCTAGTGAGTTCATCCCATCCATTCCTGTTCCAAAATCTACCCAACAGATGAAGATTAGATATCCTCCTCATAGGAGAAAGTTAACCATTGAGAAAGGCTAGTGTTAAAAAACCAACATCACTCCAAAGAAGGTGTTTGATATATGCTATTCTTCTGAAGCAAGAAAGCCATATGTTCAGAAGATATTAGAGGAGGCTACTTTTGAACACAACAACAACAATCCATGGAACTTTAAAGACTTGTTCAAAAGGAAAGATTATGTGTATTTTCAAAGGGACAAAATAGCAAAATCTTGTTTAGTATGTGGAAAGTATAATCACACAGCAAGCACTTGCTTATAATATCTTCAGCCACAGAGAAATCTTAAACAACAGCCATTTGAGAAGAATAATAAAAACAAGAAGGTTAGTAGCTTTGAAGCAAGAACCAACAAGTTCTACAAGTCTATGTCTCCACCAAAAAGGTTACTACACCCGCAAAACTCACAATATCTCAACAATCCTGCATCATCTACGGTGAATCAGACCACGTTGCTGCAGAATGTAAATTCAATCCTTTTAATCATCTTGCAGACCAAAGGAAACCATCCTGGATCTCAACAATCCACCATCATATGTGACAAAAACATGTCCATGAAAGGATACCGAAAGAGAAGCCTATCTTTAGTAGAAGAAAGAAAAATGTGTCATCCATAGCAAATTCTTCTGCAGGTGACTGTTTGAAGCCATCAACAGCAACAAAGACTACTGCTGATAAACCAAATCAAGCCTCCAAAAGAAGAAGCAACAAACCAAAGCAAGCAGCAGTAACTTCATCCATTGCTGGCACTATAAAACCATCAGCAGCAAAAGAAACATCTGCTGCTGATTGTGGAAAAGGAAAGGGAAAGGTCATTCAAACATGGAGAGAAAAACCAAAAATCCAAATCTCCTCAAGTCAAAGTATTATCATTGGATCAATTGAATGTCAACCTACTTCTGATGCAATGAATGTTCTTAAATCAAATGTACAGGAACAACCAGGTAACAAGGATAACACCTGGGTAGTAGACAGTGGTTATTCTAGGCACATGACTGGAAACAGATCTGTCCTATCCAACTTCAGAAACTTTTATGGTGGATATGTTGCATTTGGTAGTAATTCAAAAAGAGGGACCATTACTAGACAAGGAACTGTGTCCAATGAAAGAATGAGTATTGAGAAGGTGAATTTTGTAAAGGAATTAAAATTCAATCTCATGAGTGTATCACAAATCTGTGATCAGAAGCATTGTATGCTTTTCACATATGTATCCCTTGGTTTAAGCAAACCTCCTCAAGAGAAGATACTTCTAACTGCTGAAAGAAAAGACAATCTTTATGTTCTTGATATGAGCAAAATTACACCATCTGGCAGTGTATCTGGCAGAGAGGATTACACCATCTGGCAGTGAACCTACCTTATGGCATAGAAGATTGACCCACGTGAATGTTAAGACATGAATAAGTTAGTAAGAGGAAGTCTAGTAAGAGGACTTCCTAATAAAGAATTTCAACTTGAAGATCATTGTGTAGCACGCCTGAAGGGGAAGCAACACAAAACTTCTCATAAGCCCAAGACAATCAACTCAAATGACACTCCATTACAGTTATTGCACATGGATCTATTTGGTCCTAAAAATGTCATGAGTATGGGAAACAAGTCATACTATCTGGTGATAACTGATGACTATACCAAATATTCATGGGTCTACTTCTTGAGAACTAAAGACGAAACTGTTGAGATTCTCAAATCCTTCATTCTTAGGGTTGAAAATCAAAGCAATCAAAAGGTAAAGATTATGAGATGTGATCAAGGCACAAAGTTTAAGAATCACATCTTGAACTATTTCTCTGAAAGTAAAGGCATTCAAAGGTAGTATAGTGCTCCAAGAACTCCTTAGAAAAATGGAGTTGTTGAGAGGAGAAATAGAACTTTGATTGAGTCTGCTAGATCCATGCTAGCTGATTCCAAGCTACCTCTTACATTTTGGACTGAAGCAGTAAATACAACTTGCTATGTGCAAAATACAGTTCTCATTGTCAAACCTTACAACAAAACACCCTAAGAGCTATGGTTCAAAAGAATTCCTTACATTGGTTTTCTTAAACCTTTTGGTTGTCCCTACACCATTCTCATTACAAATGGAGTTCTCCCTTAATTCTCTGCAAAATCAGATGAAGGATACTTTGTAGGTTACTCCTTTTAATCAAAAGCCTAAAGAGTTTTCAATAATAGAATTTGCATCATTGAGGAATCTTCAAATGTGGAATGTTTTGAGCACATTCCATGTGAAAAGGGTAAAGTGTAGGTCCCTCGGGTGTGGTGGATCGTCACATGCAAGTGGTCTACTAGTCGGACCGGGTGCGGAATACCCATGACTAGGTGGAGAGTCTAACTGAACAAAGTAAACAGAACACCAGAGTCACAATAATCGTTTTTTGTATTATAAACACTCGACGGTTACAGAGAGAATACAAGCTGCGTACTTAGCAAAACTGAGTTCGTCTGAACAAATGGTTCTGCGTACTTATCTTCTGTCAACCTATCCTATTTATACTGACCTGATGCCTGCGCACTTAGTAAGTGCGCAGGACCAATTACTCCTGCGTACTTAACAAGTACGCATAGGTCTTCCTGCGTACTTGCTAAGTACGCAGGAGCTTTCTCCTACGCACAACACTTGGAAGAAATCAACAACACATTATGTAAAAGTAAATACAACTCGATAAACTATTACATACAAAGACAAAATACAGACATTAGACATACAAACCTAGACTCTATCCAGAGTGTTGTCACAGGAAAGTGCATCAACAAACTCCCCCTTGACAACAGCTCGGGATCTTCATCGTCTTCAGTCTTCAATATTCAGTCTTCACAGCACTGCTTCCTTAGCTTCCATCTTCTTTTTGTAATCAAGACAGAACTTGATTAACTTGTCGTATTTGGCCGAGAGAAGCTTTGTCCATTCGTCAGTGTGGATGCAGAATTTATCTGCTAGTACCTCCAGATCGTTCACAGAGAAATTGATGAAGCAGACTTCATCAAAAACCCTGAGCACTTCCTTTGGAACTATGTTTCCACTATCTGACTTACCTTTACCCATGATCACAGCCTCGCCCGTTTTTGGATCAACGTACCAGTACCACATGTCACCAAGAATATCCTGAGGTAACTTGCTCAGGGGAATCTTAGTTTCACATCGCACTGGCTTGTATACCAATCTCTTTAACGGCTTCTTAGTCACAGGATGCACTGCATGCTTATCCTTGACTCTTCTGGGCACCTGAGGCTTGAGATATTCATACTTTCCCGATCTTGCTTCACGCTGTAGTATACTCCACAAACCCATTGCTACTGCATGATTCGAATGATTCAGCAGGTCGCGGTTTGCAAGGTTAACTAGGTCGTACCTGGGCAAAGAGTTGAACGCCTCACTGGTTGGTTTCAAGTATTGAACCCCTCCAGATCTTTTGATGGCGAACAACTGCTTGTCCTCCTCAAACCTGACAGCTAAGATCATACCTGTCGCTCCATACTTGTCTTTGATAGACGTCTTTTGCCACACTGGAGCTGGACCCTTTGTAGATGCAAAAGGCATGTCTTTCTCTTTTTGTGCCTCGGGGTCCACAGGTATAGGGTCGACCGGGGGGGGCATCAGTTGTAGCTTCAACATTACTTGCTGTATCAACTGAGCCTGTGTCTGTTTCGATCAGAGATTCGAGCGATGGTATTTCAAAGATCTCACCATCCTCTAACTCATACTCTAGTTCCCCGTCGCCCTTAGGAATCTCTATCACCACATCATCGTCATCATCGTTCCAATCATCACCAGAGTCGATCTCTCCTTCTTCCAGATTAAGGAGAGCATCGATCTGTGCTTCTTTAGAATAGTCAGGCTCGAGACATAGAATCTCGTCAGCCACTGACTTCCCTTTATCACCGCCACCACCACCTCCTGAGGTATCACCACCCTCTTGCGTAGTAGACTCCCCCTCAGCCATTGACGTAGTAGAGATGGGCACAATTGCCGAAGCTTGGTGCTCACCTCCACTAGGACCGACTTCAGGATCCTTGTCTTTGTCATCATCCTTAGTCAAATCGACTGGATGACAACCCTCTGCACCGGTGGATTTTTCTTTTTCCTTCTCCCCCTGAGCACCTAGCTTCTCGGTCAGTTCTGCAATCAATTTGACCATAGTAGCGCGCTCCTGCCTTTGAGCATCCAGCCTTAGCTCAATTGAAGTTCTGTGGGCCAGAATCATTTCATTCGTCTTCATTAATAGTTCATTCTGCGCCATCACATTCTTCAGCCGTTCATCAGTCCCCGTTCTCTGGCTACGCAGAATCCTAACTTCATCTGCCAGAGAGTTTATCTGTGCTTGTTGAGCATCAGACTCCTCCTTTGACGTTTGAATAGTCTTCAACAAAGCTGCAACTTGGGTTTCTAGAATAGTGATCCTTGCATCAGTTGGATCAGACTGCCTAGATGATGAGGCTTCGGCATTGTGGATGGGGGAAGAGAAGATTGTGTCAAAGTCGAACCCCTGTGAGAAGTCACCATAATTAAAGGGTTGACCTGACGGCTCTTTGGTGGGTGTTGGGGTTGGGGATGGTATGATGTGAGTGGGTGTTATGGTTGGGGTGATGGTGACTGACTATGTGAGAAGTGGAGCAGTCACCGTCACCTGGACGGTTGGAATAGGGAGGGTCACCGTCACAGGAATCACCTCTGTGACCGCCGTGACCGCCACATCTGCTTGTACCAGTGGCCTTCTCCTCCTACTAAACAGTTGCCGTGCTGGCGTGGTAGATTCTGACTCTGGACGGGCAGCTTCAACTTGTACTGGCTGCACAATCGGAATCTCTTCAACCCTGGGGATAGCAACCTCTTGCCTATCTCCCCTTTTCTTGTTGGTGCTCTCATGCCTCTGTCTTTGTAAAGCATATTCGCTGCTGGAGCTTTGTCTCTTTCTTTTTGAAGATGACGCAGGCTGGGTTACCTGTGCCCGTCTCCTCGGATGTGCCTGTGATGGTGCATCATCGGAATCAGAAGAATCTGATTCTGTAGCCTCCGAATCGGATTCCTCAGCACCACCAACACCACCTTCATCATCACCCTCATCATTACCTTCATCATCCTCATTCTCTTCATCTTGTTCTTCATCAGAGTGATCACTCATCTCTGGTCCCGAGTTGGGACTATACCAGTTCCAGTCCTCCGGAGCGACGTATGCTTCATTAATCAGGTGGCCGAAGAGTTCAGTATGCTCAGGGGTAGGTTCTACACTGCCTGGCTTTAGAAACTGTGCAAAGACTCTCTTGGCCACCCTTTTCACTTTCAGTCTCTCCCCGATAGCACGCAGGTTTGGCAACTCATCATCGATCAAAAGTTGCACAAACCTCGGGTATAAAAGGAACCTAAATCTCTCAGCTGTATTTATCTGGTCATTAATTGCTTTGAAAATAAAGCGTGAGAAGTTGTAGCCCCGATTGAGAGACAAGCCCACCATGGCTGCTGCAAGGTCATGACCCATCGCATCTTTCCCTGCTTTCCTGGATGAGATGCACATGATCATGATGTGGGCAAAATAACGCCATTGATCTAATACCCACATTTTCTTGTAAGAAGCATAGTCCCTTTCCCCGACATATCCCATTCTCTGCCTCCAACACCCATCCACGTAGTAATCTGGATAGGATGTCGGGTCGGTGGCAAGGTCTCTGAACTGCAGTACTCGTCTGATTGTATCTTCAGAGATTGCAATAGCCCGACCATCAACAGTAGCCCTTATGACATTAGGGGATACTGTGCAATCGTGCTCTGCAGTCTCCCAGAATTGTTCTAAGTATGGTCTTGAGACTGTTGGATTAGCCGAGATTGCATAACTTATTTTAGATCTGTTCAGAAAGTCCACAATCTCTCTATATTGTAAGGCTGCCCCTTTCCATTCTGGTTCAGTGTGCGCCAACAGATTGAATTCGTCAGTGAATGCACGAGCCATTATCTGCAAACACACACAGAAAACATAATCAGAACAATTTATACCAATGGAAATAGACACACATGACATAGAATAGTAGTTACACTTTGAAAAAATTTTCAGACTTAGAAAAAATTTTCTAAGTGTTGGTCCTGCGCACTTAGCAAGTGCGCAGGATTTTACTCTTGCGTACTTAACAAGTACGCAGGAATTACTTCTTGCGTACTTGCTAAGTGCGCAAGAACAACCCTTAGCAAAAATTTCAAAGATTTAAATTCGTTCAAAATGCGGGTTGATTAGGTAGCCACTAGGTCGGAATCAGGGATTCTAACCTATGATACCATTATCAACACCATTAACCACTAAATCACGATCAAATTTTGACCTAGGTCGTCGAACGACCCACTGACGGTTCGACTTCAACCCGTCGGATCAATCGATGACCAAAGGGAAAATATATGATCGATTAGGCAATCTAATAACTTGTTAGTGACATTAGTTACCCAAACAACCCATTTGACCCCAAAAATTTGACGGATTTAACCTAAAAATTCTAAGTAAAAAATCGGTCCAAAAATCACGAATCTATGGATGGAATCGGCCTAGATTCTCACCAAAGAGATGAAATACGAAGATGATAATGTGGACGGGATGAAAAACGGGTTTGAACACACTCGATTTTGAGAGAAAAATCGCTGGGGGGAAAAAATTTGGTTTGAATGAGTAAACCTGAAAATTTTCTAAGTGTCAGCTTTATACCCCACTGATATTGTTCGTGCGTACTTGCTAAGTGCGCACGAATTAACTCTTGCGTACTTAACAAGTACGCAGGAATTAACTCTTGCGTACTTGCTAAGTGCGCAAGTCTTACTTCGTGCGTACTTGACAAGTGCGCAGAAACTTTAAGTGCGCAATTTTCAACTCAGAATTATGAAGATTTTCAAGTCAAATAACGAACAAGAAAAAAATATTCAATCGGGAGGATTCAAATACAATTCATGAAGGTTAAACATAAAATATTTTTGGCTTTTTTCTGAATTAAACTTAAACAATGCATAAACTTAAAATCTTTTTGTTATTTTCTAGATAGAAATATACAAGTATTCACACAAGCTATTTTTGATCAAAGACACGAGCAGAGGATCATATCAGGCTAATTTTTTAGCAAAAATGATACAATATAAACATCAAAGAATATGGGATCATGTCATGTATTACTCTTTATTCTTACGTAATAAGCACATAAACAAGTAATTCAAGTTGACAATATTATAAGATTTGAAACTATACGCATCTTTGTATCATGTTCTTGTGTATTAAGTTATTAATTATAAAATATACAATGTGTACCCCGCTTAAATGCTATGATATTTTGCACTATCTCAAGGCATCTAAGATTTTTCCAATGATATTCTTAATTTTCAGAATGAAGTTACATCAATTAGCACAGAAAAATCAAGCAGAATCCATAAGGATTATCAAGAATCATATGATTCAGAATCGAGTGATTCAATTGTCTTGGTTTCATGTGATTTTCTTCTTTGAATATCGGTATGATGATTCGGGATAATGAACATGGTGTTTGATTATAAGGTAACGGGATCCAACTTTTATCTGGATTTGATTTCAATGAACCAGGAATGATTCAAGGGTGAATACATGCTCAACGGTTGATGTAGAGACATGTCTTGATTCAATCTATCCTTGCATACTTGTGAGTATGGGCAGTGAGATGAACCGCATTAATTGTGCTAACAACATAACCCGAAACTGATCTCAAAAGAAAATTATTGCCAAAATCTAACATCCTTTATCTGATAATGATCTTTTCTATTCTTTTACACACACACACTTGCAAACATGGGTTCAAATCACAATTGTAATTTAGATTTAGTTTCCACACTACTAGTGATTCAAAGACGCATACAGCCTACTGACAATTCAAATTACTTGTAAGTAAACAGATTAAAAACATAATAATTTAAACAATTAAGTAAACATGATGCAATCATTTCCCATATGAGTAGTCTATGATGGTTAGATCATTTCAGATGTACTATCATTTCCTCGTTTCTCAAGTGAACTTTAGAAATTTTCTCCATTTTCCTTTTTTTTTTTTCGATTTTTGTAAAGTATTTTAAACTAACAGAACTATACAGAAAAATTTAAAAGAAATAAAATTTAACTTCCATGAATTGAATTGATTTAAGAAAATTAATTTTTCACTCGGGATTGAACATTCCTATCAAGTTGACAAGATGCTCAAAACGGGACCGATCAAATGCCTTTGTGAAAAGGTCAGCAAGATTGTCATCCGTGTGAACCTTTACAAGTTCAATTAAATGCTTTTCAGCACAATCACGGATGAAATGATGGCGAATTTCAATATGCTTAGTTTTGGAATGTTTCACCGGGTTATTTGTGATGGACATGGTGGCATTGTTGTCAATGAATAAAGGAGTTCCAGTGAAGTTCAAGCCGTAGTCTCGCAATTGCTGCTGAATCCACAATATCTGAGAACAACCGCTAGCTGCAGCAATGTATTCTGCTTCACAAGTTGAGACAGAAACCGTTGACTGCTTCTTGCACTGCCAGGAGACCAGTCTGTCTCCCAAGAATTCACATCCGCCAGAAGTTGACTTTCTATCAAGGTTACAACCGCCATAATCTGAATCAGTGTAGGCTTTGAAGTCGAATGACTGCTGCTTGGAGTACCAAAGACCCAATCGGGGTTTCCCTTTCAGGTATCTGAAAATCCTCTTCACAGCTATCATATGTGACTCCTTCGGTTGAGACTGAAACCTTGAGCACAAGCATACAGCAAACATAATATCGGGTCTTGAAGCTGTGAGATACATAAGTGATCCGATCATCCCACGGTACAACCTGCTGTCTACATCCTTCCCATCTTTGTCAGGATGCAAACCATGATTGACTGGGATTGGTGTGCCATAAGTAGTGCTATCACTCATCTTGTATTTTGATAAGATGTCCTGCATGTACTTAGTTTGATGTAGATAAATGCCATCCTCTCTTTGACTGACTTGCAGACCCAGGAAAAACGACAGTTCACCCATATTGCTCATTTCAAACTTGGACTTCATCACCTTTTCGAAATCCCTACACATCCCTTCATTGGTCGACCCAAAAATGATGTCGTCGACATATGCTTGCACAAGAAGAATGTCACCTCCTGCTTTCCTTATGAAGAGAGTCGAGTCAATCTGCCCACGGTCGAAACCATTAGACAGTAAATGCTTTGATAGTGTCTCATTCCATGCCCTCGGTGCTTGATGAAGACCATAAAGTGCTTTGTCGAGCTTGTACACTTTATTGATATTATGCGGATCTTCAAAACCTGGAGGTTGAGTGACATAGACTTCTTCATGAACTTTACCATAAAGGAAAGCACTCTTCACATCAAGTTGGTAGACCTTGAAGCCGACATATGTGGCATAAGCCAAGAACAGTCGAATGGCCTCAATTCTAGCAACTGGGGCATATACTTCTGTGTAATCCAAGCCCTCTTGTTGATAAAAACCCTGAACAACCAATCTTGCCTTGTTCTTCACAACTACATGACGATCATCCGTCTTGCATTTGAACACCCATCTGGTTCCAATTGGCTGAAAGCCTTTTGTCAAGTCAACCAAATCCCATACATGCAACTTTTGGAATTGGGACAATTCATCTTGCATCGCCTCAATCCAGCAGTTGTCAGTGAGAGCCTCCTTCACATTCTTCGGCTCTATCTGGGACACGAATGCAGCATGCAGACATGTTTCCATGACACCAGTGTCAAATATCTCTGTGTAAAGACTGGTGTTCTCAGTGATGGTTCTATGACGAGTCTGAACACCGGCATAAGGATCACCAATAATGTTGTCGATTGGATGATTCCTATGCACTCTCGTCTCCGGTACAATTGGTTCTTGAATTTCTGGATCTAGATTTGTGCTCAACTCCCCCATTTCCTGTGTTTCAGCAGAAGAAGATTCAATGTTAATTGGATCAGCTGTAGCTTCATTTCCTACAGTTGTGTTAGGATTGGCTTGAGCGTCATCTCCAACAATATGAACACTTTCACTGTCATGAGTTCCAGATGCAGATGCAGCATTGGAATCAGGAGTTATAATTGGTACAGTAGCACGAGTAGAAAAACTGCCGCCATTCAATAGATTATAAACATTTTCGGCGTCTTTTGCAGATAGCTCAGGAAGATTGAAAGACTTGAATAGCGCATCATAATCAAAACCCCAAGCTGGACCTTTTGGTTCTGGTGGAATGCTGTGTTTACTACAATCCACTTCGAACCATTCCTCGACAGTACGAGTTCCTATGTTGTACACTCTCTTGCAGGGCGAATTGGCAACATATCCTAAGAAGATGCCTTCCACCGCTTTCGCATGAAATTTAGATTGACGGTCTTTATACTGTAGCAACAAGGAACAAGGACTACCAAAAGGAACTAGGTAATCAAGATTGGGAAATCGATTGTTGATCAACTCATAACAAGTCTTGTTGTGTCTTTTCACCACCAAAACTCTGTTTAAGACGTGACAAGCTGTATTTACTGCTTCTGCCCAGAAAGTGACAGGAAGCTTTGCATCTGACAGCATAGTCCTTGCAGTCTCAATCAGTGTTCTGCTCTTCCGTTCAGCAACTCCATTCTGCTGAGGCGTGTACGGCGCGCTGAATTCGTGATGGATCCCTTTCTTGAGACAGAAAAGTTCCATCAAATTATTCTTGAACTCAGTTCCGTTGTCACTCCTTATTCTTCTAACTTTCAGCTTGCAAAGAGATTCCAAGCTCAGGATCAAATAACGAACAAGAAAAAAATATTCAATCGGGAGGATTCAAATACAATTCATGAAGGTTAAACATAAAATATTTTTGGCTTTTTTCTGAATTAAACTTAAACAATGCATAAACTTAAAATCTTTTTGTTATTTTCTAGATAGAAATATACAAGTATTCACACAAGCTATTTTTGATCAAAGACACGAGCAGAGGATCATATCAGGCTAATTTTTTAGCAAAAATGATACAATATAAACATCAAAGAATATGGGATCATGTCATGTATTACTCTTTATTCTTACGTAATAAGCACATAAACAAGTAATTCAAGTTGACAATATTATAAGATTTGAAACTATACGCATCTTTGTATCATGTTCTTGTGTATTAAGTTATTAATTATAAAATATACAATGTGTACCCCGCTTAAATGCTATGATATTTTGCACTATCTCAAGGCATCTAAGATTTTTCCAATGATATTCTTAATTTTCAGAATGAAGTTACATCAATTAGCACAGAAAAATCAAGCAGAATCCATAAGGATTATCAAGAATCATATGATTCAGAATCGAGTGATTCAATTGTCTTGGTTTCATGTGATTTTCTTCTTTGAATATCGGTATGATGATTCGGGATAATGAACATGGTGTTTGATTATAAGGTAACGGGATCCAACTTTTATCTGGATTTGATTTCAATGAACCAGGAATGATTCAAGGGTGAATACATGCTCAACGGTTGATGTAGAGACATGTCTTGATTCAATCTATCCTTGCATACTTGTGAGTATGGGCAGTGAGATGAACCGCATTAATTGTGCTAACAACATAACCCGAAACTGATCTCAAAAGAAAATTATTGCCAAAATCTAACATCCTTTATCTGATAATGATCTTTTCTATTCTTTTACACACACACACTTGCAAACATGGGTTCAAATCACAATTGTAATTTAGATTTAGTTTCCACACTACTAGTGATTCAAAGACGCATACAGCCTACTGACAATTCAAATTACTTGTAAGTAAACAGATTAAAAACATAATAATTTAAACAATTAAGTAAACATGATGCAATCATTTCCCATATGAGTAGTCTATGATGGTTAGATCATTTCAGATGTACTATCATTTCCTCGTTTCTCAAGTGAACTTTAGAAATTTTCTCCATTTTCCTTTTTTTTTTTTCGATTTTTGTAAAGTATTTTAAACTAACAGAACTATACAGAAAAATTTAAAAGAAATAAAATTTAACTTCCATGAATTGAATTGATTTAAGAAAATTAATTTTTCACTCGGGATTGAACATTCCTATCAAGTTGACAAGATGCTCAAAACGGGACCGATCAAATGCCTTTGTGAAAAGGTCAGCAAGATTGTCATCCGTGTGAACCTTTACAAGTTCAATTAAATGCTTTTCAGCACAATCACGGATGAAATGATGGCGAATTTCAATATGCTTAGTTTTGGAATGTTTCACCGGGTTATTTGTGATGGACATGGTGGCATTGTTGTCAATGAATAAAGGAGTTCCAGTGAAGTTCAAGCCGTAGTCTCGCAATTGCTGCTGAATCCACAATATCTGAGAACAACCGCTAGCTGCAGCAATGTATTCTGCTTCACAAGTTGAGACAGAAACCGTTGACTGCTTCTTGCACTGCCAGGAGACCAGTCTGTCTCCCAAGAATTCACATCCGCCAGAAGTTGACTTTCTATCAAGGTTACAACCGCCATAATCTGAATCAGTGTAGGCTTTGAAGTCGAATGACTGCTGCTTGGAGTACCAAAGACCCAATCGGGGTTTCCCTTTCAGGTATCTGAAAATCCTCTTCACAGCTATCATATGTGACTCCTTCGGTTGAGACTGAAACCTTGAGCACAAGCATACAGCAAACATAATATCGGGTCTTGAAGCTGTGAGATACATAAGTGATCCGATCATCCCACGGTACAACCTGCTGTCTACATCCTTCCCATCTTTGTCAGGATGCAAACCATGATTGACTGGGATTGGTGTGCCATAAGTAGTGCTATCACTCATCTTGTATTTTGATAAGATGTCCTGCATGTACTTAGTTTGATGTAGATAAATGCCATCCTCTCTTTGACTGACTTGCAGACCCAGGAAAAACGACAGTTCACCCATATTGCTCATTTCAAACTTGGACTTCATCACCTTTTCGAAATCCCTACACATCCCTTCATTGGTCGACCCAAAAATGATGTCGTCGACATATGCTTGCACAAGAAGAATGTCACCTCCTGCTTTCCTTATGAAGAGAGTCGAGTCAATCTGCCCACGGTCGAAACCATTAGACAGTAAATGCTTTGATAGTGTCTCATTCCATGCCCTCGGTGCTTGATGAAGACCATAAAGTGCTTTGTCGAGCTTGTACACTTTATTGATATTATGCGGATCTTCAAAACCTGGAGGTTGAGTGACATAGACTTCTTCATGAACTTTACCATAAAGGAAAGCACTCTTCACATCAAGTTGGTAGACCTTGAAGCCGACATATGTGGCATAAGCCAAGAACAGTCGAATGGCCTCAATTCTAGCAACTGGGGCATATACTTCTGTGTAATCCAAGCCCTCTTGTTGATAAAAACCCTGAACAACCAATCTTGCCTTGTTCTTCACAACTACATGACGATCATCCGTCTTGCATTTGAACACCCATCTGGTTCCAATTGGCTGAAAGCCTTTTGTCAAGTCAACCAAATCCCATACATGCAACTTTTGGAATTGGGACAATTCATCTTGCATCGCCTCAATCCAGCAGTTGTCAGTGAGAGCCTCCTTCACATTCTTCGGCTCTATCTGGGACACGAATGCAGCATGCAGACATGTTTCCATGACACCAGTGTCAAATATCTCTGTGTAAAGACTGGTGTTCTCAGTGATGGTTCTATGACGAGTCTGAACACCGGCATAAGGATCACCAATAATGTTGTCGATTGGATGATTCCTATGCACTCTCGTCTCCGGTACAATTGGTTCTTGAATTTCTGGATCTAGATTTGTGCTCAACTCCCCCATTTCCTGTGTTTCAGCAGAAGAAGATTCAATGTTAATTGGATCAGCTGTAGCTTCATTTCCTACAGTTGTGTTAGGATTGGCTTGAGCGTCATCTCCAACAATATGAACACTTTCACTGTCATGAGTTCCAGATGCAGATGCAGCATTGGAATCAGGAGTTATAATTGGTACAGTAGCACGAGTAGAAAAACTGCCGCCATTCAATAGATTATAAACATTTTCGGCGTCTTTTGCAGATAGCTCAGGAAGATTGAAAGACTTGAATAGCGCATCATAATCAAAACCCCAAGCTGGACCTTTTGGTTCTGGTGGAATGCTGTGTTTACTACAATCCACTTCGAACCATTCCTCGACAGTACGAGTTCCTATGTTGTACACTCTCTTGCAGGGCGAATTGGCAACATATCCTAAGAAGATGCCTTCCACCGCTTTCGCATGAAATTTAGATTGACGGTCTTTATACTGTAGCAACAAGGAACAAGGACTACCAAAAGGAACTAGGTAATCAAGATTGGGAAATCGATTGTTGATCAACTCATAACAAGTCTTGTTGTGTCTTTTCACCACCAAAACTCTGTTTAAGACGTGACAAGCTGTATTTACTGCTTCTGCCCAGAAAGTGACAGGAAGCTTTGCATCTGACAGCATAGTCCTTGCAGTCTCAATCAGTGTTCTGCTCTTCCGTTCAGCAACTCCATTCTGCTGAGGCGTGTACGGCGCGCTGAATTCGTGATGGATCCCTTTCTTGAGACAGAAAAGTTCCATCAAATTATTCTTGAACTCAGTTCCGTTGTCACTCCTTATTCTTCTAACTTTCAGCTTGCAAAGAGATTCCAAGCTCAGGATCAAATAACGAACAAGAAAAAAATATTCAATCGGGAGGATTCAAATACAATTCATGAAGGTTAAACATAAAATATTTTTGGCTTTTTTCTGAATTAAACTTAAACAATGCATAAACTTAAAATCTTTTTGTTATTTTCTAGATAGAAATATACAAGTATTCACACAAGCTATTTTTGATCAAAGACACGAGCAGAGGATCATATCAGGCTAATTTTTTAGCAAAAATGATACAATATAAACATCAAAGAATATGGGATCATGTCATGTATTACTCTTTATTCTTACGTAATAAGCACATAAACAAGTAATTCAAGTTGACAATATTATAAGATTTGAAACTATACGCATCTTTGTATCATGTTCTTGTGTATTAAGTTATTAATTATAAAATATACAATGTGTACCCCGCTTAAATGCTATGATATTTTGCACTATCTCAAGGCATCTAAGATTTTTCCAATGATATTCTTAATTTTCAGAATGAAGTTACATCAATTAGCACAGAAAAATCAAGCAGAATCCATAAGGATTATCAAGAATCATATGATTCAGAATCGAGTGATTCAATTGTCTTGGTTTCATGTGATTTTCTTCTTTGAATATCGGTATGATGATTCGGGATAATGAACATGGTGTTTGATTATAAGGTAACGGGATCCAACTTTTATCTGGATTTGATTTCAATGAACCAGGAATGATTCAAGGGTGAATACATGCTCAACGGTTGATGTAGAGACATGTCTTGATTCAATCTATCCTTGCATACTTGTGAGTATGGGCAGTGAGATGAACCGCATTAATTGTGCTAACAACATAACCCGAAACTGATCTCAAAAGAAAATTATTGCCAAAATCTAACATCCTTTATCTGATAATGATCTTTTCTATTCTTTTACACACACACACTTGCAAACATGGGTTCAAATCACAATTGTAATTTAGATTTAGTTTCCACACTACTAGTGATTCAAAGACGCATACAGCCTACTGACAATTCAAATTACTTGTAAGTAAACAGATTAAAAACATAATAATTTAAACAATTAAGTAAACATGATGCAATCATTTCCCATATGAGTAGTCTATGATGGTTAGATCATTTCAGATGTACTATCATTTCCTCGTTTCTCAAGTGAACTTTAGAAATTTTCTCCATTTTCCTTTTTTTTTTTTCGATTTTTGTAAAGTATTTTAAACTAACAGAACTATACAGAAAAATTTAAAAGAAATAAAATTTAACTTCCATGAATTGAATTGATTTAAGAAAATTAATTTTTCACTCGGGATTGAACATTCCTATCAAGTTGACAAGATGCTCAAAACGGGACCGATCAAATGCCTTTGTGAAAAGGTCAGCAAGATTGTCATCCGTGTGAACCTTTACAAGTTCAATTAAATGCTTTTCAGCACAATCACGGATGAAATGATGGCGAATTTCAATATGCTTAGTTTTGGAATGTTTCACCGGGTTATTTGTGATGGACATGGTGGCATTGTTGTCAATGAATAAAGGAGTTCCAGTGAAGTTCAAGCCGTAGTCTCGCAATTGCTGCTGAATCCACAATATCTGAGAACAACCGCTAGCTGCAGCAATGTATTCTGCTTCACAAGTTGAGACAGAAACCGTTGACTGCTTCTTGCACTGCCAGGAGACCAGTCTGTCTCCCAAGAATTCACATCCGCCAGAAGTTGACTTTCTATCAAGGTTACAACCGCCATAATCTGAATCAGTGTAGGCTTTGAAGTCGAATGACTGCTGCTTGGAGTACCAAAGACCCAATCGGGGTTTCCCTTTCAGGTATCTGAAAATCCTCTTCACAGCTATCATATGTGACTCCTTCGGTTGAGACTGAAACCTTGAGCACAAGCATACAGCAAACATAATATCGGGTCTTGAAGCTGTGAGATACATAAGTGATCCGATCATCCCACGGTACAACCTGCTGTCTACATCCTTCCCATCTTTGTCAGGATGCAAACCATGATTGACTGGGATTGGTGTGCCATAAGTAGTGCTATCACTCATCTTGTATTTTGATAAGATGTCCTGCATGTACTTAGTTTGATGTAGATAAATGCCATCCTCTCTTTGACTGACTTGCAGACCCAGGAAAAACGACAGTTCACCCATATTGCTCATTTCAAACTTGGACTTCATCACCTTTTCGAAATCCCTACACATCCCTTCATTGGTCGACCCAAAAATGATGTCGTCGACATATGCTTGCACAAGAAGAATGTCACCTCCTGCTTTCCTTATGAAGAGAGTCGAGTCAATCTGCCCACGGTCGAAACCATTAGACAGTAAATGCTTTGATAGTGTCTCATTCCATGCCCTCGGTGCTTGATGAAGACCATAAAGTGCTTTGTCGAGCTTGTACACTTTATTGATATTATGCGGATCTTCAAAACCTGGAGGTTGAGTGACATAGACTTCTTCATGAACTTTACCATAAAGGAAAGCACTCTTCACATCAAGTTGGTAGACCTTGAAGCCGACATATGTGGCATAAGCCAAGAACAGTCGAATGGCCTCAATTCTAGCAACTGGGGCATATACTTCTGTGTAATCCAAGCCCTCTTGTTGATAAAAACCCTGAACAACCAATCTTGCCTTGTTCTTCACAACTACATGACGATCATCCGTCTTGCATTTGAACACCCATCTGGTTCCAATTGGCTGAAAGCCTTTTGTCAAGTCAACCAAATCCCATACATGCAACTTTTGGAATTGGGACAATTCATCTTGCATCGCCTCAATCCAGCAGTTGTCAGTGAGAGCCTCCTTCACATTCTTCGGCTCTATCTGGGACACGAATGCAGCATGCAGACATGTTTCCATGACACCAGTGTCAAATATCTCTGTGTAAAGACTGGTGTTCTCAGTGATGGTTCTATGACGAGTCTGAACACCGGCATAAGGATCACCAATAATGTTGTCGATTGGATGATTCCTATGCACTCTCGTCTCCGGTACAATTGGTTCTTGAATTTCTGGATCTAGATTTGTGCTCAACTCCCCCATTTCCTGTGTTTCAGCAGAAGAAGATTCAATGTTAATTGGATCAGCTGTAGCTTCATTTCCTACAGTTGTGTTAGGATTGGCTTGAGCGTCATCTCCAACAATATGAACACTTTCACTGTCATGAGTTCCAGATGCAGATGCAGCATTGGAATCAGGAGTTATAATTGGTACAGTAGCACGAGTAGAAAAACTGCCGCCATTCAATAGATTATAAACATTTTCGGCGTCTTTTGCAGATAGCTCAGGAAGATTGAAAGACTTGAATAGCGCATCATAATCAAAACCCCAAGCTGGACCTTTTGGTTCTGGTGGAATGCTGTGTTTACTATAATCCACTTCGAACCATTCCTCGACAGTACGAGTTCCTATGTTGTACACTCTCTTGCAGGGCGAATTGGCAACATATCCTAAGAAGATGCCTTCCACCGCTTTCGCATGAAATTTAGATTGACGGTCTTTATACTGTAGCAACAAGGAACAAGGACTACCAAAAGGAACTAGGTAATCAAGATTGGGAAATCGATTGTTGATCAACTCATAACAAGTCTTGTTGTGTCTTTTCACCACCAAAACTCTGTTTAAGACGTGACAAGCTGTATTTACTGCTTCTTCCCAGAAAGTGACAGGAAGCTTTGCATCTGACAGCATAGTCCTTGCAGTCTCAATCAGTGTTCTGCTCTTCCGTTCAGCAACTCCATTCTGCTGAGGCGTGTACGGCGCGCTGAATTCGTGATGGATACCTTTCTTGAGACAGAAAAGTTCCATCAAATTATTCTTGAACTCAGTTCCGTTGTCACTCCTTATTCTTCTAACTTTCAGCTTGCAAAGAGATTCCAAGCTCAGGATCAAGTATTGAAGAATATCAGCAGTCTCATCTTTTGTACCTAAAAAATGCACCCAAGAAAAACGTGAGAAATCATCAGTTACAACTAGACAGAACGACTTACCTCCAATACTCCTGATACTTATGGGGCCAAACAGATCCATGTGTAATAGCTCCAAAGGGGTATCAATAGAGTTTTGGAGCTTGGGCTTGTGAGACTTCCGTTGCTGTTTGCCCTTTTTACAAGGCATACAGTCATCTGCAACGGTAAATCTCAGCTTAGGAACCCCGGTTACCAAACCGTTTCGGACAAGATGATTCATTTTACGATAAGAAATATGTCCGAGTTTCCTATGCCACAAGATGGAGTCAAGCTCTGTCGCTTTTGTAAGCAAACAAGTAGCAACTGATGAGGTGGTTTTTGCCACGCTCATATCAATCTGATAAGTGTCGTTTGTTCTTGGTGCTCTCATCAGAATCCAGTCATCAGGAACTTTGAAACCGGGTTTGAGAATCAGACATTCTGACTTGTCAAACATCACTGAGTATTCCTTGTCACACATTTGTGAGACACTCAACAGGTTATGCTTCAGCTGCTCGCAGAAGTTGACATTGTCAAAGCTAACACAACCGTTCAAAACCACGCCTTGACACGTGATACTGCCACCTTTTTCTCCGGCAAAGGCCACATAGCCGCCTCTAAATGGTTTAACGTCTTGAAGCAAGGCCATGTTTCCTGTCATGTGCCGGGAGCATCCACTATCTACATACCAGCGGTTAGAGATAGTACCCTTCGGACGTCCCTGCACGAGTAACAAAAGAATTAGTTAGATTTTGAGACCCAAGCCATTGTGGTCTTGGGTCGTCCATCCTTCTCAAAATAAACTACTTCTTTCAACTCACAGTCATGATGACTGTCCAAAATTGGTGAATCTTTGGAGGAATTGGGAACAGGAGATTGAGAATCTTTAACTTTCTCGTTCCAGGATCTCTTTTGAATCTTAACCAGAACAGGAGACTTTGGTTCAATCACAGCCGGTGAACTTGTGGAAGCTTCACCTGATTGAGCTTTAGTCAGCTGTTCCAGCTTTCTCAACCTCTTATTCCTTCTTCTTCTCTGTGGCTTAGAGAGTCTAGCCACAAGTTTCTCACCAGTGCGTGTACTACCAGATGTAGACACACGAGGTACAGCAGGTTGCTTTACCTTTCTTACAACAGATGGCTTGGCCTCAGATTTGATCTTTGTCTTAGCAATCGGTTGCACTGGTGGTTTCACCACATTTTGCTTTGGTCTGATAGGAGCTTTCACTACTGGCGACTTAGGGATAACAGCTGGTCGTGAAACAACATGCCGTTTCCCTGGGTTCTTAGAAGGACAGTTCACAATAATGTGACCAACCAAGCCATAGTGAAAGCAATTCCTCTTGTCAACATAAGTTCTCATGTAAGGCTCTTTAGTTCTGGCCTTAGAAAACTCACCATTTTGAGAAGGAAGAGTTGGTTTATGAACAGAAGTTTGAACTTTTACAGTTTGATGTTTAGGGGTATAATACTTTTGCAAATTCTCTTTGTAACCCAGCCCATAATGAGATGAAAAAGCCTCTTTCTTAGCTTGGTTAATATTTTTAAAACCCCCGTAAAGCATTCCCTTAAGTTTATCATTTGTTTCAATGATATCAGGTTCAGTTAAAATGCAATTATCACCATTAGTGATAATGTTTTTCTGGACTTTCTGTTCAGTCAACAACTCCTCAGAAACTACTCCTTCAGGGCAAGTGTTAACCGACCCATCCTCAGAAGCAGTAACATACTCCTCACTAGATGTGGAGTTAGCCTTACTTGAGGATTCATCCTTTTTAGGGGAATCATCCTTATCAGAGGGCTCATCTAGACAAGTGAGATCAATGTCTATTAAGCTATTGACAAACTGCCCACTTATTGGTGGAGGAATGGCATTGGTACCAAGTCCTAGGCCATTCATTTTTCTCACCACGGATTCGTAGTGTTCCACCACGAAGCGATAGTTTTTCGATTTCTCGTTAGTGCATTTGAGCTGCAAGATCTCATTTTGCAGTTTGTTAATTTCATTGTTCTTCTTTTCCAAAGCCCTATACGCAATGTCCAAATGAACCTGTTGGTCGCTTATTTTTAAAGAATAGTCTTGTTTTTCTTTCTGTAGCATTTCAACTGATTCTTTAAAACGTGATTCATTCGTTTTGTAATTTTTAGCTGCCAACTTTAGGGGTTCGATTATGTCTTGGAGATCAGAAATTTCATTTTTTAGCCCTAGACATTTAGAACAAGAAATAACAGAGAAAGGGTTAGAATCTACCTCAGATGATGAACTTTGTCCTTCTCCAATTCCCATGAGAGCGACAGCAGTGGTAGACTCCTTTTCATCAGCTACAAAAGCTTCCTCTTCTTCAGATTCAGAAGATTCCTCTTCTTCAGCTTCCTTCCTCTCGGCCTCCTTCCTCTCGGCCTCCATCAGCTCCATGATTTCTGCCATGAGACCAACCTGTGCTTGAGCAATGATGGCGTCTTCTAGATGCACACCCCAATCAAAATTATCGTCATTCTGTGCGACCAATGCATTGGACTGATTACTTTGGGTATGATTGTGGTGGCTTTGGTTGTTTTGGCCATGGCTGTTTCCCTGCCTAGGTCTGGTAAAACCAGAGGCCGGTGCTCTGTCCTTTTGACATTCACGAGCAAAGTGTCCATAGTTTTGACACTTGTAGCACTTGGCCTTGGATTTTTCAAATCCAACCTTGGCATTAGAATGCCCGCCAATATACTTTCTTCCTGTTCTGTTCAGGAAACGCTTGGCCCTCCTCAGTAACTTGGCCATATTCCATTGAATATCCATGTCTTCAATATCATCAGGATCCACTTGATTGAAGTCCTCTTCAATAGTCTCAGGATCCGTTAGCTTTCCACCAATGAAATTCTCATATGCCAGCATGCAAGATGAGAATAGTGCTACATGATCTTCAGCTATCTTGGCAATAGCTGACTGGTTGGCTGAGCACGTATTCTGAGGAGTCTTTGAGTTTTGTTGATTTTGTTGATGAGATCCAAATCCTAATCCTGATGCATAACATGCATGACCACCACAACCATTAGAGTGGTCTTCTTCAATGGATTTCCCAGTAAAGAGTGCAATCCCAGAGCCGGAAGACATTGAAGTGGAAGTCGTCCCGTGATACATGGAAGGGTCCTGTATTTGAGGTCTTCCAGAATTCTCCCTTTTTATAAGATTCATGTTATGAGCCTGAATCTTACCGACTGCATCATCTACTGTCATCTCGTAGAACTTTGAACTTTCCCTCATCAGGGTTGTATACATCTCATATCTCGGTGGCAGAGCATCCAAAAACTTTTCCACCATTTCCTCTTCTGGATATTTAAGCTCAAACGATTTCAACTCCGTTTGTAGGTGATAGAATCTAGAGATAAGATCATCTAAAGATTCATTTTCTATAAATCTGAAGCACTCGTATTACTTCCGGAGCAGATCCCTCTTGCTTTTCTTGATGTCATTATTTCCTTCGAATCTTTTCTGTAAAGCTTTCCAAAGATCCTTAGAAGATTCATATCCTCGGAAACTGTGGAACAAATCCCGAGTTAATGACATAGTGATTGAACCCAATGCCTTCTTCTTTCGATCATAATTTTTCTTTTCTTTTGCATCCAGCTTAGAGATAGGCTTAGGTACGTTTTCATCAAGATACAAGTGGGTGGGATGCTTATATCCCTCAAGAATAGGTATCCATAACGATGAATCGGTGTATGAAATATAGTGCTCAAAACGGGCTTTCCAATTGGAATAATCGTTTACATTGAGCAACTTGGGAGGTTTCTGTGGAGTACCGATTTCATTATCATAATTTAACATACTACTAAGGTTCTGAAGGTTTGACGTGGTGAACACTTGGTCAAAAATCAGAAAAGTCAGTAGCTATTGCTCACTTAGGATTGGCCTTGCGCACTTATGAATGGTCTTGCGTATTTAATATTTGCCCTTGCGTACTTGTAAGTACGCATGAGTAAATTGTTAAGTACGCATGATAAGTCTTAAGTTCGCAGTTCAGTCTTGCGCACTTGTAAGTACGCAGGAGATAACTCTTGCGTATTTAGCAAGTTCGCAGAAAACTGTACTTTTTGCCAAAAATGGTAAGTACGCAGGACACCTTTTCAGCAACTGTCACCAAACTTTTCCGGTGACCTGAAACTCGTCGGAGTTGGTAAAAAATGGTCTGATGATCAATGCAATTGAGCCAAAGGGTCAGAAACAAGTTTCTAACCAACCTATGATGCTCAGAACACACAAATACACAACAAAAATCGGTTTTTGAGAGATTTTTGCTTCTAAAAAAGTGCTCAAGAGCTACCCCTTTTTTATCACAAAAATCAACAAAATAACCTCTCTTTGCTTGTAAAACTCAGTAAAAACGTCTCCAAACTCACTTACAACACTCGAATTCAAGAGCAATGCTCTGATACCACTTGTAGGTCCCTCGGGTGTGGTGGATCGTCACATGCAAGTGGTCTACTAGTCGGACCGGGTGCGGAATACCCGTGACTAGGTGGAGAGTCTAATTGAACAAAGTAAACCGAACACCAGAGTCACAATAATCGTTCTTTGTATTATAAACACTCGACGGTTACAGAGAGAATACAAGCTGCGTACTTAGCAAAACTGAGTTCGTCTGAACAAATGGTTCTGCGTACTTATCTTCTGTCAACCTATCCTATTTATACTGACCTGATGCCTGCGCACTTAGTAAGTGCGCAGGACCAATTACTCCTGCGTACTTAACAAGTACGCATAGGTCTTCCTGCGTACTTGCTAAGTACGCAGGAGCTTTCTCCTGCGCACATACAAGTGCGCACAACACTTGGAAGAAATCAACAACACATTATGTAAAAGTAAATACAACTCGATAAACTATTACATAATGACTCTTACATACAAAGACAAAATACAGATTTTAGACATACAAACCTAGACTCTATCCAGAGTGTTGTCACAGGAAAGTGCATCAACATAAAGGACCAGATTAGTTGTTTGATATAGACTCCTTCTCTCAAATATTTGAGCCTCTCATCTTTTTAAATATGGACTCTTGACAAGAGAAAACCATATCACCCAATGATGACTATAGAATGGATTTCAATGGTCCTCCCATAAAGTTCGAAAGACAATCCATTGATCATCCTTCTGTAGCAACTGCCATTGAAGCAAGTGATGCCAGAACAAGTAGCTCATATGTCGCAAGCAGCGGCATATCTGAACATGACAATACACTAGCACAATTGACCAATATGCAGCTGACATAGAGGCACCTACTATGGATGAAGTCACTAATCCTAATAATATTGAAGACATTTCTGTCAATGACACTGAAGATGCTCCTAAACAACACCATAGCAATCTTGAACAAGGCATACAACTTGACTTGTTACCAGCTCAAAGAATCAACAAAGAACATCCTTTAGAAAATGTTATTGGTTCAGTATATCAAGGGGTTCAAACAGGAAGAAAAACACATGAAGCTAATGTATGTCTCTATTCATGCCTCTTATCTCAAGTTGTATAAAAGAAAGTAGATGAAGCTTTGCAACACAGTAGTTGGATTGAGGTAATACAGGAAGAACTCCTGCAATTTTAGAGGCAAGAGGTGTGGAAACTAGTTGATTTGCCAAAAGGGAAAACTGCCATTGGCACAAGGTGGGTGTTCAGAAACAAAGAAGACGAGAGAGGGATAGTGATAAAAAAACAAAGCAAGACTTGTAGCTCAAGGTTACACTTAGGAAGAAGGAATTGACTATGATGAGGTATTTGCACCAGTTACCAGGTTAGAGGCAATCAGAATATTTCTAGCCCATGCTGCATCCAAGAACTTCACTGTATATCAGATGTATGTTAACAATGCATTTCTCTATGGGAAGATTGGTGAAGAAGTTTATGTTCGTCAACCTCCCGGCTTTGTAGATCCTATACATCCTGCCAAAGTGTTCAAGCTAGACAAAGCTCTATATGGGTTACATCAAGCCCAAGAGCTTGGTATGAAACATTGCCAGGATATCTTCTTAGTAACAATTTCAAAAGATGAGCCATTGACTAGACATTGTTTATCAAAGATGAAGGGGGAGAAATCTTACAGGTACAACTCTATGTAGATGATATCATCTTTGGATCAACAAAGAAGAAACTGTGCAAGGACTTTGAGACTCTTATGCATTCAAAATTTGAAATGAGCTCAATGGGTGAACTGAATTTCTTCTTGGGTCTTCAAGTCAAACAGCTCCAAATTGGGATCTTTATAAGTCAATCCAAATATGTCAAGAGCATCCTAGAAAGATTCAAGCTGGCTGATTGCACTGCTGCGCGTACCCTAATTCAAGTTAATCATCAACCGTCTCCGGATAAAAAGAGTCAAGATATTGATCAACATCAATACAGAGCAATGATTGGATCTTTTATGTATCTAATTGCATCAAGGCTTGATATCATGTTTGCAGTGTGCTTTTGTGCAAGATTTCAAGCATCTCCAAAAATATCACATCTTCAAGCTGTCAAGAGAATTTTTAGATACCTTAAAGGAGCTCCAAAACTTGGAGTATGGTATCCCAAAAATGAAAAGTTCAATCTGTATGCATATACTATCAGTGACTATGGAGGATGCAATATGGACTAAAAGTCCACATCAGGTGGATGTCAATTTCTGGGAGGAAGACTCTTCTCATGGCAATGCAAGAAGTAGACATGTGTGTCCACATCAACAGCAGAGGCAGAATACATTGCAGCTTCAAGTTGTTGTGCTCAAGTGATCTGGATCCAAAATCAGATGTTGGATTATGGAGTGACTTTTATGGCAACCCCAATTCACATTGACAACAAGAGTGCTATTTCAATCACTAACAATCATGGGCAGCACTCCAAGACAAAACACATTGACATCAGGTACAATTTCATTAGAGATCAAGCTGAGAAAAAGAGAATTATTTTAACCAAAGTTCATACCAATGAGCAATATGCTAACTTATTTACTAAAGCCTTTGATGAAGCTTAATTTAAATATCTAGTTGAATCCACTTGTATGATGAACTTTGAATAAAATCTTTCTCTAAAATTAAAATGAATAAATGTGTGCTTGTTTTCCTTCTTGTTTGATAAAAACTTCTTGAAAATGCAAAAATAATTTTGTTATTTTGATGCCTTTATCTGTCAGCAGCAAACATTTCCGCCGCTTATAGTTTTAGTCATCAGCAGCAAAAGCTCTCGTTGTTGACTGCTTTACGCCATCCGTAGGAACATTTCTGCTGTGGATAGTTTTTAGGCAATCAACAGTAACATCTTTTTCTACGGATCACTATATCTATCGACAACAATTAAGTTTGCTGCTGATATACATAACAATCAGCAGCAACCAGCTTTGCTGCTGTTAGGTCAAAATGGTTCAAGGTAACTTTTAACAACTGTAATTTTTTTTACTGTAAGTCTCTTACCATGACTGCTAAAGTACAATTACAACTGTAAAACAGTATACAACTACAGTACTGCATCCACAGTACCTTCGCTACTCCCATTGTACGGTACAAGTAACCATTGCTCAAGTCCTTCCGTTATAACAAAATCAAATTCCCTCCTTCACCCCCACACATTCAATTCCGACCTAACTCTCATCTCTCACTCTCGCATTCAAAGCCATCTTCTCCATAACCAACTTTCAAATACTCACATTTCCCTCCAATCATCTTCCAAATGGCTAACCCTAACCTAGAAAATCCGGACGACAAACTTTCAACGTATCATAATCTGGTCGCCTACCTAGTAAATGGGAAGACGTATGAAGGGTTTGATGATATGATCGAATTTTTGTGCCAATTAAAGATACATTTTCCCTCAACGTTAATTCCACCATCTACATAACACTCATGGAGGATTTCTGGAACTCTACCGCTTACTCCATTGAACAGGGCATTCCCCAGATCAAAGCGAAGGTGAAAGGTAAAGATATAGTCATAACTGAAGCAACAATAAGAAAACATCTCAAACATCAGGATGAAGATGGAGACTTTTGTGAAGATTGGGTATACTAGAAATCTGAAGGACTATACCATCTAGAAGGCATTGCTCGGTCCACCATGGAAGTACCTATGTTACACTCTTCTTCATTGCATATCTCAGAAGAGAAGTGGATGGCATCAACTCTCATTTGGACTTGCCTCTGCAGTCCATGGTCTGGTGAATTCTCTAACGTTCAATTTTTCTCACCTAATATTTGAAGGTTTGAGATACAATCTTCAAGAAGGTGCAAAATATTCTTGCAGCACATTTTCAACTGTGAAATAAAATATTTAACTAAAAGTGCAAGAATCTACATGATTGTGACTCATAAAAAATGACATTTTTAAAAGCATGAGAGCTGTTTCCAAAAAGTTCTCAGGGGCTAATGTTCCATTTTTATCTACAATGATGAACATACACAATGCCCAGGGTGACAATTTAGAAGTGGCAGCTGATACTGATCCCACACCCTACACTTCATAGCCTGAAACTACCATTGCTGCAAATCTTGATCGAACCCTTGTGCAACCTACTGAGGGTGCATAAGCTCAACAAATAGTTATCCCTGCATCCCATAATCAACTAGAACACAGGGTCGCAGTTGAAGTAAGCTACCAAAAAGAGAAAGAAGAGCATGAAGAATCCTTCTATTCTTAGCTCAAAGGCCCAATCCCAACCACAAAGTCCTCATCCAGAGTCACAACACTCTGATGAGAATATCAAAAGCGATAGCTACATTACTAGAGAAACTTCCTTGGAAGGTTTTCTATTAGGATCAGGACAACATCCCGAGTCCATAGAAATTCCCATCTCTGAGCCCATACTTGCTGTTTCTGAGAACTTTAGTATTAAGGTAACTTGTCAAGATGATGTATCTTCTCCAAACACCACTATATCGGAGATACTGATTGACTTGTCTGCCTAAATACCCAGCCCAAGTTCTTCACCTCTGAAGGTTCACTCTAGGAGTGATGATAAAGTGAACGTGGAAAGGGATGCCACTTCTGCTGGTCAATCAATTGTCCAGCAAGATAGTGGCAATATCACTCAGACCCTAACCACGACAACTCATGGTGAAGATGTTTCTCAGGAAACTATCTTCACTGAGAGGAATCCCAGGCACCAAGAAAACCCGGGTGATAGGGATGCCAAGGCTAGGCCTAAGGCCCCATCTAGTTCCAAGGATTCCACAACTGTGGATGAGGACAGTTTGAAACAAGAAAATCTGGAATTGGCGGCAAGGATAGCTCTTCTAGAAGTTGAATTATCTCAATTGAGGCATCAATTATATATACATGAGTCCCATAAATGTACCTTTTCAGCTTCTCCTCCCTTGTGTCTGTAAACACTCAAACAGAAACAATACAGGTCACTGATGCAACCAAAAAGGGGGAGGAAAGCTTCCATGAAACATCTACATCTGCTGACGTCTTTGAAGATTGGCTAAGAGAAGAAGAAGAATTTCAAAGAACTATCTTTAAGCCATATTTCATCCATATACCGGGAATAGAATCCGATTGGGAAGATTCCAGGGAAGAAGAAGAAGAAGAAGTGTTCCGTGAGGAAATGGAGATAGATAGGGAAGAAGAGGAAGTATTCCCCAAGTTTGAAATACTTGATGATGCTGCAAATATCTCCAAGGCAATCATATCTCTACAACACTCCTTAATAGCTAAAAATCTAGAGTATGACACAATTCTAGCATGGGTATATGATGAAAAATTTGATAGATTCTGGGTTGGATGGGAGTTCTCTGGTCTAGAAGAACTTGAGTGGGATAACCTAGGAGTACTTGATATGCTAGCTCTGCACACATCTGAGTGCATCAACCCCTCTAGGGATCTCTCTGCCAGGCTTGCTGTTGATAGTTTCCACATTCTGATGGAAGACAAGATGCCTTGGTTTGAGAGTTTCCTCAGAAGAGCCAAGCAGGTTGTCCACCACTACCTTGGGGAAGAAGAGGCAGAGTCTTCAAGTGTAGCCCAACAAAGAACTGGTCAAGGACTTGAGCTTATTGAACATAGTGTGCTAACTGAAGACCAATTAATGAATTTAAGAAGAAATGCATACAATGAGTTGGTCAGAGGCTTAGAAGTAAATGGATGGTTAAACACAAAGCATATTGGCATAAAGTTTCTTCTATGTGATGGATCATCAATTGAGTTCAGTAACATAAAGGAGGTCCTAATGATGAACCCTGACTTCCTATTCAAGGTATTCCAGTTAAGATCTCAAAATTTTTTAGTTGATTCCATAATAATGTGAGGCCCCAAACCCGGGAGGCCTCACTTATTGGATTTACTCATCAACACATAGCACTTTAAACATACAGCGGAAACGATTAAAATCTTCAACATACACAGCGGAAACATAAACATGTCTAATACAAATTGTCTTTAACAACGTCAAACTAAAACATAACATAGACATAATCGGGATGCCAGACACTGATCTTCGGGTAACTCTTCTCTCTAGGCCCAAGCATCCACATCCATCAACTAAACCTGCACTTAACTGGTATGCATACTAAAAATCAGCAACGCTGAGTGAGTTCTAACGTTTACTTTAAATCATTTATACAAAAGATTTACTAATACATACATACATACTGCCCTTAAGGCAAAACTTTACATACTACACTTTCCAAAAACATAATTTAAAACATTCATAAAGTATCCGTCAATTCCTTGTCACTGTTGGTACTGTCCTCGTGATCAATACCGCTTAACCGTCAATTCTTATCACTGCTGGTATGTCCTCGTGATCAGTACCACTTAACGGTCAATTCATCTTTACTGTACTGCCCTCATGGCTTACATCCATGAACCGACAAGTACCTGGTCAATGCCCTCATGGCTTACACCATGAACCGACATTATCGCTTATCCGTCAATTCTGTTACATACTGGTATTGTCCTCGTGATCAATACCTTCTGGGTCCTCATGACCCAATGATGCTGTCCTTACGGGCAACACCACATGACACGATGTTGTCCTCATGATCAACACCGGGTATTGTCCTCGTGATCAATACCGCTTAACTGGTATATGGGGGATTGCGTAGTCCCCCGAGCAACCGCCGTCACTCATTCCAATTGTACAACTGTTAACGAGCCACCGAGACTCTTACTAATGGGTAGAACCCATATCTGACATCTTGTACAAGTAACATCTGTCCCAAGGACCTTTACAAACTGGTACTCATTCCCGAAGGAAAGTTGTTCACTTTACTTTCATAAAACTTTCTGTAATTCTTGTTCATAACTTTCATATATAATATGCCTTTGTTTATGTATATAAAATATAGTAAACGCTTGCCATAAAATATAACTTTCTTTCTGAAACATAGCTTATCATAAAATACATCTTACTTTCTGAAACATAGCTTATCATATATATCATGCCTTTGTTTATGTATATGAAAATATAGTAAACGTTTGCCAAATGATATATCTTACTTTACTGAAAACATACTAGCACATATATCATGCCTTTGTTTATATATATGAAAATATAGTAAACGCTTGCCATAATATAGATATACTTTCCTCAAAACATACTTTTGCCTCTTTTAAACCTTTCACTAAAACATAGCTTTTCTCTTCAGTTTATAATATATAAAATATAATAAACACTTTACACTAAGTATGCACACCACCCCTAAAGAAGGCAAAACGGGGATTAGAACTCACCTGGTATCTTAGCTGCAATTGTCTACTGTATCTCACACAATCTGAACAATCATAACAATTTGACACTTATCAGACTTAACTCGACGCTAAATGGTTTAACGACTCTAACATACTGACTTTACTTAATCAGTCCTAATGCCTGCGTACTTATCAAGTGCGCAGACACTGCTTCCTGCGCACTTAGCAAGTGCGCAGACTTTCCTTCGTGCGCACTTAGCAAGTGCGCAGGTCCCTCTTCCTGCGCACTTAGCAAGTGCGCAGGCTCCTCTTCTTGCGCACTTAGCAAGTGCGCAGGACCTGCTCTGTGCGCACTTAGCAAGTGCGCACGACCTGTTCTTGGCGAAAAACCCTAACTTTCGCATTCGGGTCTGATCATTTCAAGATCCCGAACCTGGTTGCATTCAAAACGTTCGTTTTCCATTAAGGAACTCAAATCTATGCTTACCCTTCAGTTTCATCCGATTAAACATAACCTTTTCGCCCAAAACCCGAAAAACCCAAAAACTAACTAAAACTCAGATCTAGGAGAATCGGTTACCTGTAATCACTTCCTTTTCGTTGCTAAACACCCACGAGTCTCTTGCTAACGATCCTTGAAGCTTAAATCCGAAAACCGGGACTTTCTCTCTCTTGGCTCTCTGTCATTCTCTCTCTCTCTAGAATCCAAAAATCTGGATGGAAATGGGGCTTTTGGGCAGGTCTTGAGGTTTATAAGGGCCCAAACTTGCCCCTTTCAGCCCATACGCCCCGGCCCAAGCCCACTTCCTTTCCTTTTATTTAAGTTTTAATTCCTCGTGAATTCTCTCTCGCGCCCTAAAACTCGGGATGTTACAAGTCTACCCTCCTTACAATAGGTTTCGTCCTCGAAACCTGCCATAAGCTATACTGATAGCAAATCACATAATGGGTGGCATAAACCGTAGCTATGCAACGCAGCTTGGTCATGAAGGCCATTGTGATTAACTACCGCTGAGGATCTAATCCGGGTAATATCTAGTTCTAAGGCTTCTAAGCTGATGGGGCTAACTAATCATTTAAGGAAATAAAATCATAAACTTGGCATATCACAAATAAGAGTTTGCAACGTACCTTACTGAGTCATCTGGTAAGCCCTTGCTGTGGCCTGTTGATGTAAGGTTCCTTCTCTGCACCCTTACCCTTTCCGGATCCTCCCGCTTCCGGCTCTTTGCGCTTTCTACAATCTCTGCTCAA
Source organism: Smallanthus sonchifolius (assembly GCA_023525975.1). NCBI lineage: Eukaryota > Viridiplantae > Streptophyta > Magnoliopsida > Asterales > Asteraceae > Smallanthus > Smallanthus sonchifolius. The sequence goes on from CM042033.1 coordinate 23,061,605, forward strand.
ATGCCCTGGCTCCCCACAGTTGTGGCACTTAGGCTTCGCCGTGCAGTCACGTGATTGGTGTCCAAACTTTCCACACTTAAAGCAACCCGCTTGCCCAGCTCTGCACTCTCCTCCGTGCCTTTTCCCACATTTTCCACACAGACCCTCTACTTCTAACCTTGACCTCCTATCACTAGGACCCTGAAGGTCCTCCCCGGCCCGCTTAGCCGCTTGTTTCTTAGGTGCTTCATAAATGACTTCAGAGGCAATGTCATCGTAGACAACTCCACTCAGAACAACCACCGACTCAAAGGTACTCGGTGTGTTGGCATTTACAAATGTACGTATCTTTGGAGGCAACCCTTGAATATAATAATGAATCCTCCTCTCTTCCATGGTTACAAGATGAGGCACCAGGCGTGCCAGTTCGTTGTACTTGGAAGTATATTGTCTGTGAGTCATGAGTCCGGCTTGCAAAGTCAGGAACTCTCTCTCCACCTTGTGGACTTCATTCTTAGGGCAGAACTTCGAAATCACTAACGCCTTCAGATCATTCCACCTCATTAGCTCGACCGCTTGGTCACCCTTCGCTTGTTTCACAGTCTCCCACCAGTGTGCTGCCTCTCCCTTTAGTGACTTAAGCTGCGAACCTGACCGCTTGATCCGGTCGACAGTCACTGAGGCTGATGGTGGATTCCATGCCATTGATCCAATCTAAAGTATCAGCTGCTTCTTTCTCTCCAGTTAGCTCAGGGGGATCACAACCACGAAATGCCTTGTAATCGCATCCGCGAGTAGGCGGTGCGACATTCTCCACCAGGATTGGTCCTCCCGCAGCTGGTAGCACTACTGGCCCTTCAGTGACTGGGATTACATTGGAGTTCTCCTTAGCCTTCCTCAACGCTTTGTCTAGTATTGCCGGTAAGGTTTCTTTCAGCAATCGGGTAAACTCACGGCTAATAGCTGCTTGTACTACTGGTTCAAACTCAAATGTCTGGTCATCTCCTTCCGCGTTTTCAACATTGCGCTGACTAATCTCTGTCTCAGTATGGGTAGTGTGAACACTCCCCTCAATCACTTGGTTTGTGCTAGCTTCACCGCGGCGGCCTGTACGCCCACCACGTCTTCCTCCTCCACCCCCTCTAGTTCCTCCACGTCTAGCCGTTTATAACTGAAAGATCGAGAACAAAAGATTTAATTTCATCATGCTAGGGAATATGTAGAACACAATAAGTAAGGTAAGATGTTAATATACATTGGCCATCTGTAATTAATCATTACATCACTTCTCGTTTTCCATTTATTCGCTTTCATGATTCCACTAAAGCCTCTATTCTTATCTTGACACTCTAAAGGTAAACTTTACTTACTATACGCTTCTGATGCTTTGGCTTGAGTTACCCGTACTGGCATCCGCTACTTGTCCCATTCTCAGTTTAAGTCTGGACATCGGGGATGTCCAAATCTCTCAAACTATGGCTCTGATACCAACTTGTGAGGCCCCAAACCCGGGAGGCCTCACTTATTGGATTTACTCATCAACACATAGCACTTTAAACATAAGACATTCATTAACACAGCGGAAACGATTAAAATCTTCAACATACACAGCGGAAACATAAACATGTCTAATACAAATTGTCTTTAACAACGTCAAACTAAAACATAACATAGACATAATCGGGATGCCAGACACTGATCTTCGGGTAACTCTTCTCTCTAAGCCCAAGCATCCACATCCATCAACTAAACCTGCACTTAACTGGTATGCATACTAAAAATCAGCAACGCTGAGTGAGTTCTAACGTTTACTTTAAATCATTTATACAAAAGATTTACTAATACATACATACATACTGCCCTTACGGCAAAACTTTACATACTACACTTTCCAAAAACATAATTTAAAACATTCATAAAGTATCCGTCAATTCCTTGTCACTGTTGGTACTGTCCTCGTGATCAATACCGCTTAACCGTCAATTCTTATCACTGCTGGTATGTCCTCGTGATCAGTACCACTTAACCGTCAATTCATCTTTAATGTACTGCACTCATGGCTTACATCCATGAACCGACAAGTACCTGGTCAATGCCCTCATGGCTTACACCATGAACCGACATTACCGCTTATCCGTCAATTCTGTTACATACTGGTATTGTCCTCGTGATCAATACCTTCTGGGTCCTCGTGACCCAATGATGCTGTCCTTACGGGCAACACCACATGACACGATGTTGTCCTCGTGATCAACACCGGGTATTGTCCTCGTGATCAATACCGCTTAACTGGTACATGGGGGATTGCGTAGTCCCCCGAGCAACCGCCGTCACTCATTCCAATTGTACAACTGTTAACGAGCCACCGAGACTCTTACTAATGGGTAGAACCCATATCTGACATCTTGTACAAGTAACATCTGTCCCAAGGACCTTTACAAACTGGTACTCATTCCCGAAGGAAAGCTGTTCACTTTACTGTCATAAAACTTTCTTTAATTCTTGTTCATAACTTTCATATATAATATGCCTTTGTTTATGTATATAAAATATAGTAAACGCTTGCCATAAAATATAACTTGCTTTCTGAAACATAGCTTATCATAAAATACATCTTACTTTCTGAAACATAGCTTATCATATATATCATGCCTTTGTTTATGTATATGAAAATATAGTAAACGTTTGCCAAATGATATATCTTACTTTACTGAAAACATACTAGCACATATATCATGCCTTTGTTTATGTATATGAAAATATAGTAAACGCTTGCCATAATATAGATATACTTTCCTCAAAACATACTTTTGCCTCTTTTAAACCTTTCACTAAAACATAGCTTTTCTCTTCAGTTTATAATATATAAAATATAATAAACACTTTACACTAAGTATGCACACCACCCCTAAAGAAGGCAAAAAGGGGATTAGAACTCACCTGGTATCTTAGCTGCAATTGTCTACTGTATCTCACACAATCTGAACAATCATAACAATTTGACACTTATCAGACTTAACTCAACGCTAAACGGTTTAACCACTCTAACATACTGACTTTACTTAATCAGTCCTGATGCCTGCGTACTTATCAAGTGTGCAGACACTGCTTTCTGCGCACTTAGCAAGTGCGCAGACTTTCCTTCCTGCGCACTTAGCAAGTGCGCAGGTCCCTCTTCCTGCGCACTTAGCAAGTGCACAGGCTCCTCTTCCTGCGCACTTAGCAAGTGCGCAGGACCTGCTCTGTGCGCACTTAGCAAGTGCGCACGACCTGTTCTTGGCGAAAAACCCTAACTTTCGCATTCGGGTCTGATCATTTCAAGATCCCGAACCTGGTTGCATTCAAAACGTTCGTTTTCCATTAAGGAACTCAAATCTATGCTTACCCTTCAGTTTCATCCGATTAAACATAACCTTTTCGCCCAAAACCCGAAAAACCCAAAAACTAACTAAAACTCAGATCTAGGAGAATCGGTTACCTGTAATCACTTCCTTTTCGTTGCTAAACACCCACGAGACTCTTGCTAACGATCCTTGAAGCTTAAATCCGAAACCGGGACTTTCTCTCTCTAGGCTCTCTCTCACTCTCTCTCTCTAGAATCCGAAAATCTGGATGGAAATGGGGCTTTTGGGTAGGTCTTGAGGTTTATAAGGCCCCAAACTTGCCCCTTTCGGCCCATACGCCCCAAGCCCGCTTCCTTTCCTTTTATTTTAGTTTTAATTCCTCGTGAATTCTCTCTCGCGCCCTAAAACTCGAGATGTTACAAATAAGTTAAGAGATGATCTCCCTGATTCAGTCCTATCTAATAGAGGAAGGATGGATAGCATGGGAATCACCAATAAGCTCATCTGAGTCATCATCTTCACGTCATGATGACCTTGGCACAAGACTTAAGATTATAAAGGCATCATATGAATCCGAGCTTGTTAATACAGAAGAAGATGTCCCTCATTTGTCAATTCCATAAATTGCAAATGAAGCTGATGCTGAGGCATCCACACATGACAAAGGAAAGGGGATTATGACTGAAGAAGATGAGAAAAGGATAGACGAAGAGAAGAAAGAAAGGAAATGAAAAAGGAAAGAGTGGGAAGAAGAGGAAATGAAGGAAATAAGAAAACATCAAGAAAGAAATACTGTCATGCTTTTGAGAGAGCAGCAGATCAATAAGATTGTGAGATCCCTAGATACAACTAGAATCAATGTTCTTGTGGCCTCTCAGATTGATGAAGATGCAGCTTTGGCACTAAGGTTACATGAATAATTTAATAAAGAGGTGGAAGACAGGGATAAACATAAGGAAAGGGAAGCAAAATTCACACTCAAAGATGCCAATCTAGCAGAGGAAATGAGGGAGGAGTGGATTGCTGCCCTGACTGAACAAGGTGAGGATGAAGACTACCTTGAGAAGTTGTCTAATAAGGAGCTCTACATAGCATATATGGGCCAAGAAGGTAATTGGCAAGAAAGAGAAGGACAGAAGAATAAGAAAAGGCAATGAAAAAATCAAAGAAGTTTATTGCCTTCAATCAAAGAATAAGAGATGAAAGAAAGGTCATGTTTGACTTTCTAAAAGCAAGACGAGAAAGGGGAAAGAGGCTAGGGCTGATGAGCTTCATGAACCTTCAAGCTCCATACAGAAAGGTAAAGAATGAAGAAGAGGAAAGACTTAAAAAGACAAATCTGATAAAGGGGCAGTAAAACTGAAACTGAAAAGAAAAGAAAGAAACCCAAAACTGATCTTTGGTCAATCCTCCTTCTATCCCATCTGTGCCCTCTTCAATAGTTTCCTTCACTACTCCCAAACTGTCCAAGTCTTCTCACCCAACTCCCTCTCAACAACTTCCTCCTCAAATGAAACAAAGGCCTCCTACCAGCCCTACTAACTCAAGAAAAATTATGAATTGGTTCTACAGAGGAGAAGAAGAAATCAAAAAGGTTAATTTACAGATCTTTTGATTAGGTGATGCAGCTTCCTGATGATGATCTTAAAAGAATCCTTCAATTGGGTGAAAAAGAAGACCAGACTTGATCAAACTTTACGTACACTTCTTGGGTAATAACTTCTTATGGGGTTGATCTCGCTGGTCAACCCCATCTAGGATTATATGAGTAAGTATTTAATTTTCGTGTTTTGCCTTTTTCGTAATCGTAAATAGTTTGATCTTTTCTGTGAGAGTGTTTGTATCACATTCACAACTTTAAATCATTTTTGACAGACTCGTATTCACCTTGGTTTGGAAGCAGGAGGTTGAACGATAATAAACTTAGTGCTACTCGGCTCCTAGAATCATCTCTTAGGGCTCTAGCACCTCAACTTGCATTTCTGTTCGTTCCTCAGGTTCCTTTGGCTCTTAAACACTTGAGTTCGGAAAATAAGCGAAAGTTAGTTGAACTAGAAGGAGCGGATTGAGAGTTGGGAAAACGAAACAGCTCGGTAATGGCTCGGGGGCAGAGAGAGCTCGAGAGTGTTTGTGAGTTTGGTGTGGAAAGCAAATGGAGAGCTCATCTATTTATAGGCTTATAACCAGCCCGTACCGGATCGCTAGCCAGGTCTCTGGTGGCCGCTACCACCCCATGTTGTCCGCATGCATGACACGTGGTGGCCATGCAAGGCAGAAGTGCCACACGTCCGTAGCGGACCGTGTGGGCATGCAGTGGTGGTCGGCCATGGACCACGCGTCACTATGGCTGACGCATGCCCTACACGTGTCAAGGACACGTGTCTGATGTAGAGGGTCTCTAGAGACCTGCGTAGCGGACCGTTAGCCAAGCAGCTGGCGGTGGTGCCAGCCGTGGTTCTTTCGTAGTGGACCGTTAGCTAAGCAGCTGGCGGTCTGCCACCCTTCGTCGGCAGAAATCCTTGAGCCCGTAGCGGACCGTTAACAAGTAGGTAGCGGGCCTAAGATTTTCAGAAATCTTATTTTTATTTTTAACTTTTGGGATTCCATTAATTCCCGTCATTCCTTATTTGTATTCCCGGCAATATCGGGACCGTAATTTGGTAGGTGTCACATAGTGTGATCAGTGGTTATACCTTTGGGTGAAACAGTCCCACTGAAAGTGTAAACTACTAATCGAAGTATGGTTAAATTTTTTTAATATTTCAGTTTAGTTAGTATCAAACAGATCTATGTATTCACCAGCTTTCACTGATATGTTTTAAAAACAAATTCATGTAACTAAGGATACTTGTTTTGTTGGATATATGCCTGAAAGGATTGCGAATCCTTTGGCTGATGAAAAAGGAATAGGATGTCATGGGGATGACGACCCCCTAGAAATCTATGATACTTGATGGTTTTGTATAAATGAAAATCTTTGTGTAAACAATATAACAATAAGGTTTTGTAATATTCAGGGTGCAACTCCCTTTTTTAAACTGAAAGCATATTTCGAGTTATTGTAACTTTATAAACATTTTTCCGCTGTATTTAAAACTCTCAAAATCAGAAACTAGGTACCAATTGCTGGTCACGCAGCCGGGGTCCCTAAAACCGCGGTGTGACACAAATGGTTGATCCGAAGTTGTAGTTTTTGTTTATGGCATTGAGATAGGCACCAAGGATTTCTTGATGTGTAACCACAAAAGTGCCTAAGTTTGTTGAACTACACACGAACAATGCCAGCTAAGCACCAATATCTTGCAACTACGCACAAAGACATTCCTGATATTGATGAAGACTTGTACTTAATGAGTTGACTTTTGTGCTTAATATCATTTCTTGTTGAAATCATGATTGGTTGTGTGGATTAGGTATTTCTGCTGCTTAATTTACAAACAACAGTTATTGTTCTTGCTAGAATCATGCAATTCTGATCTTGTCAAGTGGTATTAGAGACTATGGCTCCAATTGAGTGATTCACAATCATCAATTGTATATGTTTACTGCCGTTTACAGGTTTTTTTAAGAATTGTGATGAAATAGTTCAAGATTTAGATATGGAGACTAAATTTGTTTCCGTTTGACCTAGTTTCTGTGTTCATAGATGCTTATGCTCAAGAATTAATAATTTTTATGGCTAATTAGTGTTTTTCGACTTTGTACAGATTTTTCTATCCAACATCTGGATCTGTCTACTGTATTTTGATGAATTTGACCTAATTCATTAAGTGTCTTTGATCTAGTTCTTGTTACTAAAGCTAATGTTTAAATTGTTTGGTACGAGACTGTTTCAAGTGAAAATTATGTTCATGACTTAATTTTGAACTAATTCTGAAGAAATCATGACTTCAAACACTAGAGATCTGATGACTTAATGAAAGCTATTGAAAATAAATTCAAAGGAAATACTCTATTGAATGAAAGAAAAAGATAGAGAGACTTAAACTTGTATTTGGAACATTCACCTGTGCTCGTGGAGAGTCTTTAGCAAACATCTTAGTAGATATGCCTTCTTGGTAAATGAACTAAAGGGTACATATTTTCCACTTGATGTTGTAGATATCAACAAGAGATTGTTAGGTTCACTTCTAGCAGTCTGGCATGTGAGTAAACAAATTATTAAAGGAACCATTGATGTGAAGAAAATAAATCATGAGGAACTAATTGCTATATTATAATCTTATGAGATTGACATGATTAAGAGCAAAATTATAAGTTCAAGTTCTTTAGTATATTCTCCTTTCAGTGGATGTGCATTAGTTTCACCTGTTTTTGATAGTCCTCATGTGTCACATGCAGTTCAATATTGATCATTTTCATCACCTCGAGTAACACAACTTGTTTACCAAAATGCTTAACCTCAACAATAAAATTTCCATTCTACTCAATCTGCATGACATCAACTAACTACATCAGAAGATCATAATGCTTTATTTTCTGCATTCATGGCCAGTTATGATGCATTCAATACATGAAAACTAGCACGCAGTCTTTGTTCATGAAGATCTAGATCAAATCAATCATGATGATTTAGAAGAAATGGACTTGAAGTGGCAGATGGCGATGCTTGCTGTAGGGACTAAAAGGTTTTTTTTTCTGGAAAACGGGTAGAAACAATTTCAAGGAGGATCTAAATGAAAGAGTGGGTTTTGATAAGTCAAAGGTTAGGTGCTTCAACTACAATTTATTAGGTGATTTTACACGTGAATGCAAGGTACCGAGATCCTGTGGCCAAAGCTTCCAAAAGCCATCTTATCAATAGCATAAATATCAAAATCAGAATCAAACTCAAAGCTACAACCATAATCACAGTCAGGATCAATATCAAGGTAATAGCCAAGCAAAGAATTCTACAACCTTAGTATCTCAACAAGATGTTTATTTTGATTGGAGTCAACATGCTGAAGAAACTTTGAAGATCAATCAAGCCTTGATGGTGGACATTGAGGAGTTTTACTCTCATGTACTTGAAAATTTCTACACTGAAAAATGTATTGAAAAGTTAGATGTACGTAAATCATAATCTACATCTTATTAAATAAACTAAACATGAACAAGAACTTAATAAATAACTAAGAGAATGTGAGGAAGTGCTTAAAGATAAGATCAAGGCTCTAAATCTTGGCATTGATACATTGATAGGTATTAAAGGAGAGCTTAGAACTCAACTTGATTATATACTAGTCAAATATACTTAATGCAAATCTGTTTTGGCAGAAGCTCAAGTGACAATTGAAAATTTTCAGGGTTCTAAAAAAATTATGAATAGCATCTTGGTGGCTCAAGTTCCTATACAAGTAAAAAGAGGTATAAGATACCACATTGTTACCCCACCATTCAATGAACACTACACATCTATGCCTCACAAAGAAAATGATATTTCTCTAGGATTAAAAGTTCATTTCGTAGTAGAAAGTAGTTCAAAATTTCATTATTGATTTCAGAGACATATCCAACAATGAATTCAATAATATATTGGATAAGAATGGCTTTCTCCTTCAATAATTTGGTACAGCGGAAGAGCTGGATACCAACCAAAAGATTCCCGATGAGATTCTATTCTACACAATTGAACTAACGACAAATCCGTTGCCACCACGAATTAAGTTTAATCTATTCAAGAAGCAAAAAACAACAAAGCAATAATTGTGAATAAGAAGACTAACTCTCAACAACTCAAGCAATACATCAAAGGAAATAAGTAGAGACAATAATGTGGAAAATCACATAAATTTTAAAAAACTACTTATTCAGGGAAAGTTTGTGATCATTGGGATACGGGGATCCAAATGTCTTTTGTTCAAAAGAAGTCTCACTCATAGGCTACATCAAAGCCTACACAAATCAAATTTCAGAAAAGGAGGATACTTAGAAGAAGAAGCATTGGAATTTGAGAAATCTAAAAGGAAGTTTTATGTTTAGAGTTCTGTTCCTCAAGAAAAATAAAAAAAAGCAGGAAACCAAATGGAACATCCGCAAAACCGACCATTACTAGTTGGCTAAAAAGGAAAGGAACGAAAAGAAGAAAATAACATAAGGGTTGGGCTTGGAGTATAGGCCTGGCTAAAGAAGGGTTTCCATAACCCTAGCCACTAATCCCCATCAGCTTCCATTCACCACAATCACCATTTTCATTTTAGAGAGAGAAAGGAAAGAGTTTGGAGAGAGAAAGTTAAGAATCCATGTTTTTGGGTGCAAGAAGGATTCCAAAGTGTTTCTCCATCGTTCTAGTGCAAGAAATTACAAGGAATCGTCGTCTTTGAGATATCGATCGAACCTAAATCTCAGTTTTTGTTAAAAAATGGGTTTTTGAAATAAAACCAGCATTTTCATCTCAAAACAGGGATTTTTGTACGTGTTAAAGGATGATATAAGACCAGATCTGGCTTCATGGAAGCCAAACAAATGATTTGGACGTAAAAAGTTACAAATTTGGATTGAAATCGGGCCTGTTTGGATAACTTGTTCATCAGGCGACACTGACCAGTATCGTCACCTCCATGTGGCGAAACTAGTCAGGAACTTATGATGGCTCAGGGTGTGTTTCCCAAGAACCTCTATAATTTATGACACGTGTTATTCCTTTGGCGATGCTAAGAGTGTTGCCCATACCTATGGCGACACTCCTAGGGGATGACACTTAGAACTGGCGAAAGTATATGAAATACACTAACAAACAACACCAAGTCCAGAACGCAAGTTTTGGAAGCACTGGTCACGCCCCATGGCGACTTTGATCCTATGCTGGCGACACTAGCAATTATAAATAGTTTTTCGCTCGTTGATTTACTACATATTTCTAGCATCCCGCCTAGCCCGAAAAGTTAAGGAAACATATAGTAACATCAGAACTTGTGAGTTTCTATTGCCCATTTTCCCTATTAAAGTTTTAGGCTGAAATGCATGCTTATGAATGAAAAGAAAGAATAATGTTTTATCAAACGTTTACGACAATTATGTGTTATTAACCTAGTTTATAATATATGTAATTGTTTATGAAAGTGTTATGTGTTTTAATATGTGTGGTAGAATGTATATGTGTGTGTGACTATTTGTGCATGTTACCCCAGGGCGAAAGAATGAATAGAAAGTCTTGTGCAAGCAACAATGGAAGACTTGTCTTCGGATGAGCAAACAAAGGAGTCTTGTGTTTGTGATAAGCAACAGAGGAGTATTGTACACAAGCAAGATATGAGTCTTGCATTCATGTAAACACAATGTTCCAAGCCTCCGAGACTTGGGACGGTTAAAACCTGATGGTATCATTCGAGTGCTAGTTCACTCAATGATAAGAATGTGATTGGAAGAATGAATCAATGAATGAACGAACGAACGAATGAATGTATGTAAAGGCTAGCATGAATGTTAATTGAATGTGAAAGTTTTGAAAAGAAAGCAAGCATGAATGTTTCTAAAAGATTTTAAGAAGGAATGGATTCACACATGGGAATCAGAATGTTTTGAATGAATGAAATGTTTTATAAGACAAGCTTTTACTATTTTCATACTTAAGCTGTTTTGAAAGTAAACGATGGAATGTTTACTTACTAAAGTATAGATAGAACTCATTAAGTATAGTATCTCTAACTTTTTAGCATGAACCTCAGGTAAATGAAGTTAGAGGAGGAATGGAGCCGCAAGGTCTCAAGATTCATGGACTGCTTCAAGCTGGTCATCGGTGAAGACTAACATTCTCGACTTTTGAACAATTTATGTTTTAATTAGTATGGATAATTGTAACGTTTAAGACTTCTGCTATCATGTTTATCTGATTGTTGAATGATTCTAAGTTTAAGAACTATGTTTCAAGTTTTTTGTGCCAACTATGAGACTACCCGGTTTGGGGTGTTTCAAATTTGTATCAGAGTCATAGTTTGAGAGATTTGGACATTTACGAAAATGTCAGAATTGAAACTGAGAATGGGACAAAGAATGAATGTCAGTCAGAGTAGCCCGACCATGGATCAAATAAAGAAAGAAGGCAGTTAATGTTTTAAACTAAATTTAGACAGTAAATGCCTTATAATAGATGATAAAAGCCTTAGAACAGAGGATGGATAAAAAATGCCTTAGAAAAGGACGTGGACTTGAATGAAAAATGTTACTCTTGAGAGGAAATGTTTTGAACCCGAGTAGTAAAGTAAATTAGTAATTTAATACCAGTCTCTGTAATTAGTAATTTACGTTACTCTAGGTGTTCTAAATAGTTACCTATCATGATGACACGAGTACTCCTTATTCGTAGTTAGACACATTAATGGCGAGAGGTAAGAGAGGAGAGCGAACTAGCCGTCGTGGCCGACCACCGATGAGCCGACGTGTGGAAGAAAGTGAACACTCTCATAACCGAACTAAATCCGTACATGTCGAAGATGATGGAGAAGAGAGGATACATATAAGGATAATGAGGGCACTGATGATGATGATGATGATTTTGATTATGATGAGCCCCCTCGGGGGTGCAACTACAAGTCCTTTAGGGGGTGTGACCCGCCGAAGTTTGACGGGAAGAAAGATGTTGAGGCCACTTTCGAGTGGATTGAAAGAATGAACGGGGTAATCAACATCAGTGAGTGCAGGGATGATTAAGCAGTCAAGTTTGATGCACATTACTTCACCAATGAGGCACTTAGCCGGTGGAGGAATATTGAGAGGCTGAAAACCCCTGCTACAACTAGAAGAATGACTTGGGGCGATCTAAAGAAACAAATAATCCATAAGTTCTGCCCACGGAACGAGATCAACCGAGTTGAAAGTGAATTTGTGGGGCTCAAGGCTGGCACATGACTCATCGCAAGTACACCACCAAGTACAATGAGCTGGCCCAACTGGTGCCTCACCTGGTGATGGTGCGTGTATGATAAATATTATATAATAATGTTTAGAGATATAGGTTTCACGTGATCAGGTTTTAAAATTTTAAAATAAAATGATAATTACTTTAAACTTAAAACACACACAATAGGCAAGTGTACCTATCGCAGCGTAATATAGTTTATGTGAGAACAAAGTATCGAACCAAAGGGCTTGTTTATGGTCAGATTGCGAAGACCGATACTTCTTATTATGTTCAACTCTTCCCTCACTGCGTAGTAGACATTACTGCCTTTCCGTATGGTTCTTTCGGCGTGTAACCTAATAGTACATACTTTGATCAGATGCGTATACTCATGTTTGGAATAAGTTTGATTCTTGTTGGATTTTCCATCGTGCCTCCTGTTGCCACACTTCACACATTTGCCATATCTCTTTGCTCTTCTTTTGGCGGCGCTTTTTGGCAAGCCATAGAATGGTGTAGTTGTTCTCGCTTGTGCCACCATTTTCTTACATCACTTGTTGCTTTGAAAACTTTCTCTCGAAGTTCGGGCGGAAAATCAGGCTTTGTGAAATGAATACAAGAAAGCAAATTGAAATCGAAAGAATGCATGTCTAGCTCTTTTAGGTCTAACCGGTAAAAGACCAACTTCTCTCTTTTCTTTTTCTGTTCTCATTTTTTATTTTTTTTATTTTTCTTAACATCAAGACTGCATTGTCAATAAATTATTTTCCTCAATTTCCTTGAAATAATTTTTCCATATCTTCATTGTAGATCGTTTGGTTGTTTCTTCCTAATACATCCATTTTCTTCTTTATATTCCAATTCATTGAGTAAAATAGATCCTTTCCAAATTGTCTTAATGGTTGCAAACTTGAAATAACGACATAAGATAAACTAATAATCCCCCATCTTGAAGACAGTTAGCCAATAACCGATGTTTACGAAAAGCTAGTTTAGTGAAAAATGTGGGTAGTAGAAACGAAAAGGCTAAGGATCAGAGGGCTATCTAAGCGGGTATTTTTGGTATTTAGGTTTTAAGGATAATACAAGGGTAATAAAGTCCTAGGTGCCTCAAACATTTCCATACAACTACTAGTTCATGGTATTGATATGTATAAGTCATACAAGTTCTAATTGTGCATGAAATCGATCGAAAAACACTCAATATACCAAAGGAAAAAGCATGCGAATAATGATGATAATAATGCTCGTAAAAAGGCTTAGATTATTCTCACATGAAAACGGATGGGATAAGGTTTAGTGATTTGTTATGCATAATATCCGTTTGTTTCTACTTACCATGTTTCCATTTATTCCTTTTAGTTTATTTTAGCGGGAACTCAAAGAGGTTTAGATTTTTAGGGTTTTAAAATTTTTAGGGTTTTTAATAAAAGTTGCTTTTAGGTTAAGGTAAAGTTTTAGTCAAATGGGAAGAAAATCACAAGTTTAGTTTTACTACTTTGAGGAACAAGTTTGTCTTGAATCTCTAATTCCTCACCCCACACTTAAAACTATGCATTGCCCTCAATGTACAAATGCATGTAATGAAATGCTGTGTAGGAATTTAAATGCATGAAGTTTTAATGGAAAAGAATCTGGTACTCCCCCGGTCAATTCGGTGTATAACCTATGGCCAACGCTTATTGTTGTTGTCAATGTTACGCCAAAAACTTCAATCAAATCTCTCACATATTTGATGTGGTTTGCCGGCATCCAAACTTGTAGAGGTGGAGCGGAACTCCTCAAAGAAATAGAGAAACTACTTGGTGATGCTATGCTACTTGACACATAAAGGAAAACATAAAAACAGAAGACGAAAATAATAAGTAGTAGTTAAGCTACTAAGGTCCTAGTATCGAGAAGGCATACATGGGGGCTGAAGTATGGAAAACTTAAACTTAGAAAAAACAAACCCGCGGTCCACGTGTTCTGCCGTATGCACCAACTTCTCAATTTATTCTTGATCATCGGGTTGCCTCTCGGAAGCGCCATGTTTATTTTACGGTCGTTGGCCGGACTCGTACGTGCTTCATCCGTATATCTTCTGGTGGGGGCTTTGGATCTCCCCCGTATCTCTCATTCCTTCGTTCAAGTCCTTTTTCTTAGTCAATTTCAGCTGCTGGTCCCAGTAGTTGTCAATGCAATTAGTGTTGATAGTCTAGATTGGTATCAATGAACTGTGCAATTTCAAAAGGATCATTGGATAGACATTCATTTCCTTTGATGTTGTAAGTTATCGATTGTTTTCCAACACGAAGTGTCAGAATTCCTTCATTCATGTCAATGACGGCTCTAGCAGTGGCTAAGAATGGGCGACCCAAAATCAAAGGCACGGAATAGTCGGGCCACATTTCTAAAACCATGAGAAGGAAGTTAAAGAGACGAAATATGTGCCTGTGGTGTGCGACTTTCCGAAGGTATTCCATGAGAACATACTGGAGTGCCGCCCGATCGGGAAATAGAATTCCATATTGATTTAATGCTAGGGGTCCAGCCCGTTGCCAAAGCGCCGTACCGACTAGCTCCATCTGAGATGAAAGAATTAATGACCTAACTAGAAGAAATTCACGTGAATGGTTTTATCAGACCAAGCATTTCGCCTTGGGGTGCTCCAGTGTTGTTTGTACAGAAGAAGGATGGCTCGATGAGATTGTGGATAGACTACAGGGAACTGAATAAAAGAACGGTAAAAAACAAATACCTATTACCTAGAATAGATGATCTCTTTGACCAATTACAAGGCATGAGTTGGTTCTCAAAGATCGATCTTAGGCCGGCTTATCATCAGTTGAAAGTACGGGAAGAGGATGTGCCAAAGACAGCGTTTCATACTCTATACGGGCATTATGAAATCCTTGTAATGTCATTTGGCTTGACGAACGCTCCTACGATAATTATGGATTTGATGAATCGGGTGTGCCTCCCGATGTTAGATCGATCGGTGATTGTGTTTATCGACGACACCCTTATCTACTCAAAAAGTGAGGGAGATCACGCTTGTCATCTGAAGGAAGTGTTGGAGACGTTATAGAAGGAAAAGTTGTACGCCAAATTCACCAAATGTGCATTCTGGCTGAGGGAAATTTAATTCCTAGGTCACGTCATTAATGCGAGCGGAATTATGGTTGATCCGGTAAATAACTTGATAGTAAAGGAATTGGATATCCCGAAGATGCCGACCAAAATACGAAGTTTTCAATGATTGGCATGCTATTACCGAAGGTTCATTCAGGACTTGTCCACGGTAGCCTGGGATTGGCATGCTATTACCGATTTTTTATGGGATTGGCATGCTATCAAGTATGAATGGGGTTCGGCTCAAGATATAGCATTTGAAGAACTCACGAAGAGATTGATCCAAGCACCATATTAGCCCTGCCCGAGGGTAATGAAGATCTGGTTGACGCTTCAGGTCAAAGATTGGGTTGTGTATTAATGCAACAGGGAAGGGTGATCGGGTATGCATCATGACAACTGAAGGCTCACGAAGTCAATTAACCGACTCATGACCTTGAGCTCGCGACAGTAGTCTTCGCACTAAAGATCTGGAGATATTACCTCTACGGGGTTAAATGTACCATCTACTCCAATCATAAGAGTTTAAAGTGCTTCTACGAACAAAAGTAATTGAATATGAGACAAAGCCGGTGGTAGAAAATTTTGAAAGACTATGACAGTGAAATCTCATACCACTTGGGAAAGGCAAACGTGGTAGCCAACTTGTGTTGACTTAGTGAATGTCGCCAAAGATGAAATTGCCATATAACAAACAAAGTCGCAACTTGTGTTGACTTAGTGAATAGTTTCCAACTTGCGTTAACTAAAAGGAATGTCGCCAAAGATGAAATTGTCGCTGAGACAGAGTGTCACCAAGGAAACTGAAAACACAAGCACACGCGAACACAAACCGATCAACCACAGACAAGTGTCGTCTGATGAGTGTCGTCGTATGAACCTGCAACAACCCCTTCTCCAAGTTTCCTAAAAAATACACTTGAATCAGTCTAGAAGTCCAATGGAATGGAAATCTGAACTAACACAAAGCTAACTATGATGATTTTGAGCAAAAACCTCTCAAATATTACACAAATCCATCAACAAACAAATCTGAATCTGAAGAAGAGAGTGAAAACTTAGAAAATCCCAAAAACTCATAAATAATCTAGAAATCAAGAGCTCAATGGCTTTGATACTAAAATGTATGTCCAAAAACACCAACTCAGATCCAAACAATGATTTCCAGATCAAAATAGATCCACAAAACCAACAATAAAGAAGTTGATTTGAAGATCTAATTGTATAAAAGTAAGATAAGATGAAGAACACAACACAAAAATCAAACACAATCCCTGAAATAAGCCTAAATGATGGATCATAATGAAGATCCTGACTAATACAAGAAAACCCTAATTTTAAAACACAAAACACACACTAAAAGCAAATACAATTGAAGAGCTAACCCTAATTTGAGAATAAAGGGGACTATTTATAGACCAGCCGTCGAGTGTCGCCATGCACCGGGGCGACACTCTCTAAAGTGTCGCCAAATGACTTAGGTGACACACGGAGTGTCGACCAGTGTCCCAAACACAATCCATGAAATAAGCCCAAATGATTGAATACAATGAAGATGCTAAATATTACAAGAAAAATCTAATTCTCAAACACAAAACGCACACTAAAACTAAAGACAATTGAAGGGCTAACCCTAATTTGAGAATAAAGGAGACTAATTATAGATCAGCCGTAGAGTGTCACCATGCACCGGGACGACACTCTCTTAAGTGTCGCCAAATGACTTAGGCGACACACAGAGTGTAGTCCAAAGTGTTGCCATATAGTCAAACTTGTCGAAAATGACAGAATTAATCCTTGATCTTTTCCCAGTCGGTATCCGACCATGACACGTGATTAACATCGAGGTTCTGGAAAAGATTCCATGAGGAAATGGGTAGTATGTTGAACATTAGCACGACATACCACTCGTAGACGGATGGTAAGTCTGAAAGGACCATTCAGACGTTGGAGGATATGCTCAGTGCTTTCATCATTGATTTCGGTGGCAGTTGGGACAACCACCTACCTCTAGCACAATTCTCCTACAACAACTACTATCACACTGCAATAGCCATGCCACCTTTCGAAATGGTGTACGGTAGGAGATGTCGAACTCCGATCTGATGGGGGAAAATAGGTCAAAAGAAATTGGGGTGTTTAGAAGCAGTCAAGAAAACGTAAAATAAATTTGAGCAAATAAAAACCCGTATGAAAGTTGCACAAGAATAGTTATGTTACACTATTAAGAGACAAAGACCAGTTAACTTTAAAGTCAGTGATAGAGTTATGTTGAAGGTATCCCCATAGAAAGGGATCATATGGTTGTTGAAGGTATCCCCATAGAAAGGGATCATATGGTTCCAAAAGAAGGGAAAGTTGAGTTCGAGGTTTGTCTGGCCGTTCAGGATCGTGGCATGGGTCGAGGAAGTTGCATACCGACAAGAACTGCCTGATGAATTGAATGGAATCCATCCTACCTTCCACATGTCGCACCTGATGATGTCGCCCAGACAGTCTATAAAAACTAACAAATAAACCTAACCTAGACTCCTAAGTAATAAATGGAGTACCTATGAACTAAACCGCACTGACAGGCAAGTGTACCTATTGAGTGTAGCCACATGTCGCACCTGCTGATGTCACCCAGGCGGTCTATAAAAACTAAAAAATAAACCCAACCTAGACTCCTAAGTAATAAATGGAGTATCTATGAACTAAACCGCACTGACAGGCAAGTGTACCTATCGAGTGTAGCACAACTTAATGGTAAACCGGAATATCGACCCCTAGAGACACTGAACAGCTAAACTGGACTTTGAATCGGATTACAGATGATTTGGTTAGGGGTTTTCTACACTACTGATTAAACTAATAAAGCATAACTAAAGATCGACTTCAACTATCAGACACAGAACTCAGGGAATACCAGGAATAGGAAGAATACCACCTGGGTCGGAATCCTACTTACAAAGCTCAACTTCCATCGGTTCTGGAAACAATGATGGATCTGGGTTTCTAAGAATAACAACTCTAGACAACCTAGTGGATCCCTAATCACTCTCCGGGTGTCACCAACTAAGAAACCTAAAGATGTAGTAAACTCACCTGATGGTCGGATTATCTTTCAGTCTCGCCAACAGTGATAAAGTACCCAAAAGACAGATCACCTTTCAGTCTCACCGTCCACAATACATCGAAGATGCAATGGGTAATATCAGAAAAAAAAAAACACTATGACTCAGAATAGCAACGGATACTAGAACCCTAAGGGAATTTCCTCTCAGACAATTCATACTCAGAACCAAATACGACGACTAACCGATTACCTCTCACCTTTTTCGGGTATAGAGATAAGAAGAACACTTAGATCTAACCTACTCTCAATCACAGTCCCTATGGAATACTACGTCTAACAAACCATCAAACAACCACAAACGCACAGTCTATGATCTAGATGTACTACTCAAACTGAAAGACAATCACAAGCAGCACATGGAACTATAATAAATTGCAAATTAGGTTCAAGCATGCATATTCATCATATTCATTATCAAAAGATCATTTACAAAATCATTAATCCATTCATTAAAACCAAAACCGATAAAAACTGAAACTTTACAAAGTATTCATCGTTAGACCTAGGCAGTGTCAATGTTTTAGCCTAGGATCATGCTTAAAACAACCATAACAGCAGTATCAAACAAGAACATAGTATCAAACACAGAAAACAATGATAAAGATTGAATCTTGAAAATCGAAAACGCTAATCTAACGACCCGGAATACAAAAGCTTCAAACTTTAGCTTCAATTCCTCTTCCAACTCCCAAAATTGCCCTTTTCACCTG
The DNA here is from genome assembly GCA_023525975.1 of Smallanthus sonchifolius. Taxonomy (NCBI): domain Eukaryota; kingdom Viridiplantae; phylum Streptophyta; class Magnoliopsida; order Asterales; family Asteraceae; genus Smallanthus; species Smallanthus sonchifolius. Next base: position 23,080,691 of record CM042033.1, read on the forward strand.
TCTGGATAGCAAATCAATCGAACTCGTTGAATAATGGCATTACAATTTGATTTAAAATCTAATTCTAGGGTTTTGTGGATTTTATGTCCCCCTTGTATCGCGAGAGAACATGGCCAACCCGCGCGTACCGCGAGGGAAAAATTAGTCGGGCCCGGTTTTGTCTTTCCTCGCGTACCGTGAGATGTTTCTTCTCCTCCCTCGCGTACCGTGAGGGACTGATTTTCACCATTTTTCACTTTTTCTTCTAGGCTTCTCTCTCGTGCTCGTTTTCCTCGGGATTTGACTTGTATTCCACACGAGCTCCTGTAAACACAACAAAGTCTCAAAACAAAAACAAGTAAAAACGAATACAAAACTATCTAAAAACAAACGAATACAAAGAAATAAAGATGTGTGCTTTGCACTACATCACCTGCGAAAGTATTTGGCTGATGAATCAGCACACGTACTATTCGATGACATCGAGCTAAATAACCGACTATATTACATTGAAGAACCTATGGCCATCTTGGATAGGGAAGAGAGATGCGTACGAAACAAAGTGGTTCAATTAGTAAAAGTACAAAGTAAACACCGAAAAGGATTGGAAGCCACACAGGAAACTTGTAGGTCCCTTCGTGTGTGTCGGATCGTCACATGCAAGTGGTCTACTAGTCGCATCGGGTTGCGGAATACCTGTGACTAGTTGGAGAGTCTTACTAAACAAAGTAAACCAAACACGAGAGTCACAATAAACGTTCTTTGTATTATAAACACTCGACGGTTACAGAGAGAATACAAGCTGCGTACTTAGCAAAACTGAGTTCGTCTAAACAAATGGTTCTGCGTACTTAACCTCTGTGAACCTATCCTATTTATACAGACCTGATGCCTGCGCACTTAGCAAGTGCGCAGGACCAATTGCTCTTGCGTACTTAACAAGTACGCAAAGGTGTTCTTTCGTACTTGATAAGTACGCAGGAGCTTTCTCCTGCGCACATGTAAGTGCGCAAAACACTTAGCAGAAAAACAACATACATTATGTAAAAGTAAATACAACTCTATAAACTATTACATAATGACTCATAAATACAAAGACAAATTACAGACATTAGACATACAAACTAAGACTCTATCCAGAGTGTTGTCACAGGAAAGTGCATCAACAAACTCCCCCTTGACAACAGCTCGGGATCTTCATCGTCTTCAGTCTTCGGTCTTCAGTCTTCACAGCATCTGCTCCTTAGCTTCCATCTTCTTTTTGTAATCAAGACAGAACTTGATCAACTTGTCGTATTTGGCAGAGAGAAGCTTCGTCCATTCGTCAGTGTGGATGCAGTACTTGTCGGCTAGTACCTCCAGATCATTCACAGAAAAGTTGATGAAGCAGACTTCATCAAATATCCTGATCACTTCCTTTGGCACAATATTTCCACTTGTTGACTTACCTTTACTCATTACCACAACCTCGCTTGTTTTTGGATCAACGTACCAGTACCACATATCACCAAGAATATCCTGAGGTAACTTGCTCAGGGGAATCTTAGTTTCACATCGCACTGGCTTGTATACCAATCTCTTTATGGGCTTCTTAGTCACAGGATGCAAATTTCCCTGATCTTGCTTCCCGTGTTAGTGTTACCCACAAACCCATTGCTACTGCATGATTCGAGTGACTTAGCAGATCGCGGTATGCGAGGTTAACTAGGTCGTACTTGGGCAAAGTGTTGAACGCCTCACTGGTGGGTTTCAAGTATTGAACCCCCCCAGATCTTTTGATGGCGAACAGCTACTTGTCATCCTCGAACCTAACATCTAAGATCATACATGTCGCTCCGTGCTTGTCTGTGATAGACGTCTTTTGCCACACGGGAGCTGGACCCTTCGTAGATGCAGAAGGCATGTCTTTCTCTTTTTGAGCCTCGGGGTCCACAGGTATAGGGTCGACCGGGGAGGCTTCAGTTGTAGTTTCAACATTACTTACCGTGTCAACTGAGCCTGTTTCAAGCAGAGATTCGAGCGATGGTACTTCAAAGATCTCACCATCTTCTAACTCATACTTACCTTCCCCGTCGCCCTTGGGAATCTCAATCACCACATCATCGTCATCCTCGTTCTATTCATCACCAGAGTCGATCTCTCATTCTTCCAGATTAAGGAGAGCATCGATCTGTGCCTCTTTGGAATAGTCAGGCTCTAAATAGAGGATCTCATCATCAGATAAGTCCTTAAGCACGTCAGCCGCTGACTTCCCTTTATCTCCGCCACCACCACCTGAGGTATCACCACCCTCTTGCTGAGTAGACTCCCCCTCAGCCAATGGAACAGAAGAGATGGGCACAATCGCCAAAGCTAGGTGCTCACCTCCACTAGGACCGACTTCAGGATCCTTGTCTTTATCATCATCCTTAGTCAGATCGACTGGATGACAAGACTCGGCACCGGTGGATTTCTTTTCTTTGTCTTTCTCTTTCTCTGTCTCCTTCTCCCCCTGAGCACCTAGCTTCGTGGTCAGTTCACCAACTAATTTGACCATAGCTTCGTGCCCCTTCCTTTGTAGATCCAGCCTTAGCTCCATGGAAGTTCTGTGGGCTAGAATCATGTCATTAGTCTTCATCAAAAGTTCATTCTGTGCCATGACATTCTTCAACCGTTCATCAGTCCCCGTTCTCTGGCTACGCAGAATCCTAACTTCATCCGCTAGAGAGTTTATCTGTGCTTGTTGAGCATCAGAATCCTCTTTTGACTTTTGAATAGTCTTCAACAAGCTAGCAACTTGGGTTTCTAGCACATCGATCCTAGCTTCATTTGGATCCGGATGCCTAGATGATGAGGCTTCGGCGTTGTGGATGGGGGTAGAGAAGATTGTGTCAAAGTCGAACCCCTGTGTGAAATCATCGTAGTTAAAGGGTTGACCTGACGGCTCATTGGTGGGTGTTGGGATGGGGGATGTAATGATGGGAGTTATGGTTGGGGTGATGGTGACTGACTCCGTGAAAAGTGGAGCAGTCACCGTCACCTGGACGGTTGGAGTAGGGAGGGTCATCGTCACAGGAATCACCTCTGTGACAGCCGTGACTGCCACATCTGCTTGTACCAGTGGCCTTCTCATCCTTCTATACTGTAATCTCCAAGAAATTCCAACCTTTATTTGAACTTGTCCGGCATTGTAATTTCTTTATTTTATGAGTACATCTATCAATTACAATAAATTACCTAATGTATTTATACGTGCATGCATTGAATACCATTATTACAAAATGATAGATACTTATTTAAAGAAATTATATAAGTATTTATTATTACTCTACTAAATAAATATATATACATATATTTCAAAACCTACATAAATATATTAACAAACATATTTATAAAAATACCAAATTATAATTGAAAGATTGTATTAATTACTTAATATTTTTCTTTTAAGTAAATGGGAATTAGTAGAAATAAAACCATTTTAATTATATAAATATATTTATGCAATTATTTCAAATCCATTAATAAAAAATAAATAATTGGATTTATGTGTCTTAATTAATCTTAGTTAGTAAATTACATTTTTATTATTATTATAACCTTTAATTTTAACTAAATGATTCAAATGATTTTATAAAAAGTTTTAAATTTAATGATTCCATACTTTATAAAAGTACAGGGTTGATAATGTAAATTCCTGAAACTTAATTCTAATTAAAAATAAAGGTTTCTACATAAAATGATAAAACTATGAAAGGCCAGGGGCCTGTTTTGCCAAACCCGGATTTCCCCCTTCCTCTTTTCAGTCATGGGTTCGAAACCCGCTCAAGATCGGTTCCGAAGCCACAATCGTGAACTCATCCCTGAGGCATTATCACGCTTAAAAGAAACCGGCTAAACGTTCATACCACGCGATCGATCCATCTCCTTCGAGTAATTGAGTTTTTATGAACCCATCGTGGTTGAACTAGTAACCGAAAGCCATTGAAGGCTCATTTAATCGATCGATTCGTTCCCGCACAAATTGTGTATAAATAGGTACCCCAATCCATCGACGACACTCAATACGAACTCCCTACATCCTTAAATCACTCGCTTATCGTCTCCGGAGCTCGGAATTTAGTCGGAAAAACCGAATCAGTTCTTCGAGCCTTTCTCCTTCGCCACTCAACCATTTCAGGTAATGCTAGTGTCAAATAAATCGTATTAGTATGAGGGTCAATAACCCCATGATTTCGGGCTCGAACAGTTGGCCAATCGGGTGGATTATGAGGCTAGGGTTTACGGGTTTGGGAATGGGGAAGATGATGGCTGGGGTTGTGTGTTAATACTAAATCGAAACCGGTTAAGACCAAGGCATCATGCCCTGGTCTGATGGTTAATGTGTGTGTGTGTTGTGACCCGGCTCTGGTCACGGGTTCGATTCCGGTTGGACCCAGTTTTGGGATTTTATTTTTGTTTAATTATTTAAATGCATTATTTTATAATTAAAAATTCCAAAAATATATATATATATTCTGTAAGATTTCTTTTATATAAAAGCAGAAAATACAAATTTATATATTGTTACTATTTTATTAATAATACAATAAACCACTTATAAAATCTCAAATAAATAAATGGTTAGACAAATTAACTAAATTATTTATTTTGTTACACAGCTATAATGTCTAAATTATTATTAGAACCTATAAACAATTATCTTGGTGAGTATAATTATCCTAAATTATGGAGATACTTAAATAATTATTTTTAGATTTATAATTATGCAAGTTTATTTCATTTGGAGCTTACTTATATTACTACCTATTTAATACCCTTTTATTTACCAATTCAGTAAAAGAAAATATTGTAGTAATTTAAAATAATTATCTTATTTACCTAAAACAATTATTTAAGTCTTTTAAATTATTTACTAATTATTTTAGAATAATTTTATACTAAACGTACTCGCAATCCAATCCATAATTTATTGTTCTTAGAATAATATAAACCTTTATCTATTTCATAATCCATTTGTTTAATCATTTCATAATAACTATATAAATTCAAACAATTTATTATCTTTACAAAACCCATATATTAAGGTTTCTAATTAACTCTAATTAGTATTAACATATCCTTACCAATATATATTGTTCTTCAAACTTGTACAAGTCCCATATCCAATCCCAAGTCCCATGAAACCCTATAGTCCCAATATTTCCTCAATTCCATTTAGACACACATTAAATTTAGAGTATCATTATCTATGTAGGTTCATTGTGAGAAATCCTCACGAGACCTATTCATACCAACTCTAGCTTCAATACAAGTGAGTTCATAGCCCCCTTTCTTTTTACTATTGTTTACAAATACTCGGGGTGGAACATGTTTACTTACCATGCTTACCAAATTCAATACCAATGTTCTCATGCTATTTACTAAGTGCTTTATGTCTTAAACTACTTGGTGACCATTACATGTGTTCATGCTAGTACATTCATTAACCTGCTACCCAGGCCTAAGGTAGTACCTAACATGATTATTTATAGGGGAATCCGATTCCAGTTAACACGAACCTTGGCGGGTTTTGTGTGTACCATGTTACTATTTTTCCAAAACATAATCAGTGGGATTGTAGTTACCAGTTTTCCATTTACTACGGATTCAATTGTACGCTTGGAACTTTGTATGTTTCACATTTATGCCATAGTTACGCTTTGAACAATATTGAATTTCAAATCATTTTTACTAAACTTTTGTTAGTGTCAAAACCTATGTTACTCACCAACTACTTGTAGTTGACATTTACTCGCATGTTTCAGGTGCACCCATTTGAGAACCCTACCTGCTCATCTAGGACTTGGACCTAGTTAAATTTAAATTATGTTATGTTTTGAACGTTTCATTTTCCATTCCCTATGTAACGGATGATTTTAAGTTGATGAATAAATATTGTCATTTAATAATAGATGATCATGTGCTTATGAACAACCGCGTCAGCCCCGGCGTTTAATCCGCCGCCGGCCGGGGTGTGACAGATTGGTATCAGAGCCACGGTTATAGGGAATTAGGTTATTAGACACATGACCTAGACTATAACCTAGGAGTCCCAAACATGAGTTTAACTCGTGTATTTTATTAGGAACTCCACACTATCTTTACTATGCATGCTTACCTACACCTATCTATTTTTGATTACTTGATACAACTACATGAACTTCAATATTCAAGAGTCTACATGAAACTGTTTGGAACTACTTGAACTACATGAAACTTACACTTAGACTTAATAGTCTAATCCGAAGGAAACTCTCGTCAAAGGAATGTAAGTTCTAACTAATGAATGAGAACTCGTGCAATCCGGAAGGGTGGATGCCTGTATTCTGAGAGTTCTGTCTAGGAAAGCATCTCGTATAAATCCAAATCAACCGATGGACCAGTTATGCTTTCCTGGGAATTCTTGGGATGAGTGTCCACTTATAGGCTAAAGCATGACTTCTCAAACATTAGAAAGACTTAATGTACTTTGATAAGTCAATGTGCCCATTAGGGTACCATGTATGCTACATCTAACATCTCATGATTTAATTGCAAACTCTTATTCATGATTCACATCTTATGAACTTCCTATTCACCCGTTTGTAGAATGCCTCCCCGTCATGAGCGTAGGAACAACCTTACCGATAGGATCATTCAGCAAATGGCTACAATCCTACCAACTATGGTCAATCAACTGAACCAGAATGCTGCACCAAGGAATCCCGCATGTACATTCAAACACTTTAACTCCTGCAACCCCACCAAGTTTTATGGGAACGAAGGAGCTACTGGACTGCTCCAGTGGTTTGAAAGCATTGAGGGGACTTTCATCAATGCTGACTGTCCTGAAAACCTGAAGGTTCGTTATGCTACTAGTGTCTTCCAGAAGAGGGCACTCACATGGTGGAATGGAGAAAAGCGAAACTGTGGGATTGAGGTTGCACTAGCCTTGCCTTGGGCAGATGTCAAGACACTCATGACAGATGAGTTTTGCCCCCGTAATGAGATCAAGAAACTAGAAGCTGAATTCTGGGATCTCAAACAAGACAGTGGTGAAAGCCTTGCCTATACCACCCGCTTTCATGAGCTTAGCCTCTTGGTGCCCCATATGGTCACTCCTCTCTCCCGAGCCATTGAGAAGTACATCAACGGTCTGCCCATGCAGATTCAGGATACCGTGTTGGGTAGTAACCCAGCCACTCTTGAAGAAGCTATCTGTTTAGCTGCCACACTATCAGATAACCATGTTAAGGCAGGGACTTTGTCCAAGAAGGGTGCTAAGAAAGTCATTGAAAAACCCACCACTGAAACCACCAAGGAAACCAAAGCTGAGTCATCATTCAATGGCAAAATGAGGAAAGGCAGGAACTTCGCCATCATCACTCCTGCTGCTCCTCTAGCCCAAGTGGCACCTACTGCCTTCAACCCCAATAAGAAGCCTTATGTGGGGACTCTACCTCTGTGTAACACCTGCCAGCTCCATCATACTACCTACATGCCATGTCGTCTATGTACCAATTGTGGACGTTCTGGACATATGGCTAACATCTGCCGTGCTGCTCCCCGAGCTAACCAAGCTAATCAACCTAATGTTCTTGTTCCTGCTGCTATCGCTCAGGGTCGTGCTTGTTACGAGTGTGGAGACCCAAATCATTTCAGGAACCGCTGCCCTAGGTTGGTCATTGTGAACCAAGCCAACATGAATCAGGGCAACATGATTCAAGGGAACGGGAACCAAGGTAATATAACCCAGGGAAACAGGAACCAGGGGAATATGAACCGGGGAAATATGAATCAGGGGAATGCAAACCCCGTAGCTCGAGGACGTGCCTTCAACATCAATGCCAATGAGGCACAAGCCAACAACGATGTGGTGAATGGTACGTACCCAATAAATCACCAATATGCTTCTATCCTGTTTGATACTGGTTCCGATAGGAGTTTTGTGTCCTTTGAATTTGAACCACAACTTGCTATGAGTCGAGCTAAGCTAGACAAACCCTTTGACATTTTAGTAGCGGATGGTTATTCTGTCTCATGTGACACCATTATTAGAGATTGTACCTTAACCTTGAACGATCATGACTTTTCAATCAATCTTATTCTTATGGCCCTCGGAGGTTTCGACATCATAGTAGGCATGGACTGGCTGACCAAGCACCATGCTGAAGTCGTCTGTTTTGACAAGTATATCCGTATCCCTCTTGACTCGGGTGAAGTTTTGAACGTTTATGGTGAGAAGCCGTCAAAAGGACTCAAGCTTATGTCCTGCACTACCGCACAGAAGTATTTACGGAAGAAATGTGTGGCATTCTTGGCCCATATTGTGGAACGAAAAGTCAAGGATAAGAACCTCCAAGACATTCCTGTAATCAAAGACTTTCCTGAAGTTTTTCCCGAAGATTTACCCGGTCTTCCTCCTATACGTCAAGTCGAATTCCGTATTGACTTAGTGCCAGGAGCAAACCCCGTGGCCAAGTCACCTTATCATCTTGCACCATCAGAGATGCAGGAACTTTCAAGCCAACTCCGAGAACTTTCTGACAAAGGATTCATTCGTCCTAGCGTTTCCCCTTGGGGAGCACCTGTTCTATTCATCAAGAAGAAGGATGGTTCTTTTCGGATGTGCATCGACTATCGGGAACTTAACAAGCTTACCATGAAGAACCGTTATCCACTTCCTAGGATTGACGATTTGTTCGATCAGCTTCAAGGCTCGACTTATTTCTCTAAGATTGATCTTCGTTCTGGTTATCACCAGTTACGAGTCCTCGAATCCGATATCCCCAAAACAGCCTTTCGTACAAGATATGGTCATTACGAGTTCATGGTTATGCCATTCGGACTAACCAATGCACCCGCAGTATTCATGGATCTTATGAACCGAGTGTGCAAGCTGTACTTGGACAAGTTTGTAATCGTTTTCATTGACGTCATTCTCATCTATTCAAAATCAAAAGCAGAACATGAGGAACACTTGCGTTTTGTTTTGGACCTATTGAAGAAGGAGCAATTATACGCTAAGTTCTCCAAATGTGAATTTTGGCTAAAGGAAGTCCAATTCTTGGGACACATAGTCAACGAGAAGGGTATTCACGTGGATCCCGCTAAGATTGAGGCGGTAAAGAACTGGTAAGCTCCAAAGACCCCTACCGAAGTTCGCTCATTTCTAGGTTTAGCGGGCTATTATCGTCGATTAATAGCGAATTTTTCAAAGATCGCAGTACCACTCACAGCCTTAACTCACAAAGGCAAACCCTACGAGTGGGGACCAAAACAGGAAGAGGCCTTTCAAACCCTGAAACAGAAACTATGTGAGGCTCCTATCCTTACCCTTCCCGATGGAACCGAAGATTTTGTCGTTTATTGCGACGCTTCCCACTTAGGCCTAGGGTGTGTTCTAATGCAACGAGGCAAAGTGATCGCTTATGCGTCCCGACAACTCAAAATCCATGAGAAGAATTATACGACGCACGATCTTGAGTTGGGTGCGGTTGTATTTGCTCTTAAAATTTGGAGACATTACCTATATGGTACCAAATGTGAGATTTACACCGATCATAAGAGTCTCCAGCACATCTTCAATCAAAAGGAGCTCAACATGAGGCAAAGGCGTTGGGTTGAACTCCTAAACTACTACGACTGCAATATTCGTTATCATCCTGGTAAGGCGAATGTAGTGGCTGATGCTCTTAGCCGTAAAGAACCTATCAAAATCCACAACATTCGAATCCAAAATGATATTCAAACTCGTATCCTTGAAGCACAACATATTTCTGTCACTAAAGGAAACATGTACAACGAAATGTCATGTGGTGCTGAACTCCAACTTGAAACCAAACCCAATGGGTTTCTTTACTTTCTAAATCGTATCTGGATTCCGGACCGTGACAACCTTCGTACCTTTATCATGAAGGGGCTCACAAGACTCGCTATTCTGTGCATCCTGGTGCAGACAAAATGTACATGGATCTTCGTACCCAATACTGGTGGCCTGGTATGAAAAAGGACATTTCTCTATACGTGTACAAATGCCTTACTTGTTTGAAGGTTAAAGCCGAGCACCAGCGTCCATCTAGTTTACTTGAACAACCCGAGATTCCCGTATGGAAATGGGAGTGTATTGCCATGGACTTTATAACCAAACTCCCACACACATCACGTGGTCATGATAGCATTTGGGTAATCATCGACCGTTTGACAAAATCTGCTCATTTCATACCCATACGTGAGGACTACCGAGTTGAGAAATTAGCTCGAATCTATATTGATGAGATCGTTAGTCGTCACGGTGTACCTCTCAACATTATTTCTGATCGTGATGGATGATTCACCTCTCATTTCTGGCAATCACTGCAATCAGCTCTAGGTACTCAACTGAATCTTAGTACGGCTTACCATCCGCAAACTGATGATCAGTCCAAACGAACGATTCAAACCCTCGAAGATATGCTTAGATCCTGTGTCATTGACTTCAAGGGAAACTGGGATTTACACCTACCCCTAGTCGAGTTCTCATACAACAACAGTTATCACACAAGCATTAATATGGCTCCTTTTGAAGCACTTTATGGTCGGAAGTGCCGCTCTCCTGTCTGCTGGGCGGAAATCGGTGAATCACAAATCACTGGTCCTGAACTGATTCAAGAGACTTCCGACAAGATAATGTTAATCCGAGACAACCTTCTAGCAGCAAGAAGTCGGCAAAAGAGCTATGCCGACAAACGTCGAAAACCCTTAGAATTTCAGGTTGGCGATCTGGTTCTTCTCAAGGTATCCCCTTGGAAAGGCGTAGTTCGTTTTGGAAAGAAAGGGAAAATTGCGCCAAGATTCGTGGGCCCTTTTAAAATCCTTGAGCGGATTGGAAAAGTAGCCTATAAGTTGGACCTACCCGAAGGACTCAGTAACGTTCATCCGACATTTCATGTCTCGAACCTAAAGAAATGCTTAGCTGACGAGATTCTTCACATACGACTTGACGAGGTTCACATTGACGAAACAATGCACTTCGTGGAGAAACCCGTCGAGATCATGGACCGAGAAGTTAAGCAACTCAAGCGAAGTCGAATTCCAATCGTTAAGGTTCGATGGGAATCCAAACGTGGCCCTGAGTTCACTTGGGAACGTGAGGATCAAATGAAGGCCAAATACCCACATCTATTTCCAGGACCCTCTTCCTAATCAATTTCGGGACGAAATTTCCTAAAGTAGGAGAGACTGTAATCTCCAAGAAATTCCAACCTTTATTTGAACTTGTCCGGCATTGTAATTTCTTTATTTTATGAGTACATCTATCAATTACAATAAATTACCTAATGTATTTATACATGCATGCATTGAATACCATTATTACAAAATGATAGATACTTATTTAAAGAAATTATATAAGTATTTATTATTACTCTACTAAATAAATATATATACATATATTTCAAAACCTACATAAATATATTAACACACATATTTGTAAAAATACCAAATTATAATTGAAAGATTGTATTAATTACTTAATATTTTTCTTTTAAGTAAATGGGAATTAGTAGAAATAAAACCATTTTAATTATATAAATATATTTATGCAATTATTTCAAATCCATTAATAACAAATAAATAATTGGATTTATGTGTCTTAATTAATCTTAGTTAGTAAATTACATTTTTATTATTATTATAACCTTTAATTTTAACTAAATGATTCAAATGATTTTATAAAAAGTTCTAAATTTAATGATTCCATACTTTATAAAAGTACAGGGTTGATAATGTAAATTCCTGAAACTTAATTCCAATTAAAAATAAAGGTTTCTACATAAAATGATAAAACTATGAAAGGCCAGGGGCCTGTTTTGCCAAACCCGGATTTCCCCCTTCCTCTTTTCAGTCATGGGTTCGAAACCCGCTCAAGACCGGTTCCGAAGCCACAATCGTGAACTCATCCCTGAGGCATTATCACGCTTAAAAGAAACCGGCTAAACGTTCATACCACGCGATCGATCCATCTCCTTCGAGTAATTGAGTTTTTATGAACCCATCGTGGTTGAACTAGTAACCGAAAGCCATTGAAGGCTCATTTAATCGATCGATTCGTTCCCGCACAAATTGTGTATAAATAGGTACCCCAATCCATCGATGACACTCAATACGAACTCCCTACATCCTTAAATCACTCGCTTATCGTCTCCGGAGCTCGGAATTTAGTCGGAAAACCCGAATCAGTTCTTCGAGCCTTTCTCCTTCGCCACTCAACCATTTCAGGTAATGCTAGTGTCAAATAAATCTTATTAGTATGAGGGTCAATAACCCCATGATTTCGGGCTCAAACAGTTGGCCAATCGGGTGGATTATGAGGCTAGGGTTTACGGGTTTGGGAATGGGGAAGATGATGGCTGGGGTTGTGTGTTAATACTAAATCGAAACCGGTTAAGACCAAGGCATCATGCCCTGGTCTGATGGTTAATGTGTGTGTGTGTTGTGACCCGGCTCTGGTCACGGGTTCGATTCCGGTTGGACCCAGTTTTGGGATTTTATTTTTGTTTAATTATTTAAATGCATTATTTTATAATTAAAAATTCCAAAAAAATATATATATATTCTGTAAGATTTCTTTTATATAAAAGCAGAAAATACAAATTTATATATTGTTACTATTTTATTAATAATACAATAAACCACTTATAAAATCTCAAATAAATAAATGGTTAGACAAATTAACTAAATTATTTATTTTGTTACACAGCTATAATGTCTAAATTATTATTAGAACCTATAAACAATTATCTTGGTGAGTATAATTATCCTAAATTATGGAGATACTTAAATAATTATTTTTAGATTTATAATTATACAAGTTTATTTCATTTGGAGCTTACTTATATTACTACCTATTTAATACCCTTTTATTTACCATTTCAGTAAAAGAAAATATTGTAGTAATTTAAAATAATTATCTTATTTACCTAAAACAAATATTTAAGTCTTTTAAATTATTTACTAATTATTTTAGAATAATTTTATACTAAACGTACTAGCAATCCAATCCATAATTTATTGTTCTTAGAATAATATAAACCTTTATCTATTTCATAATCCATTTGTTTAATCATTTCATAATAACTATATAAATTCAAACAATTTATTATCTTTACAAAACCCATATATTAAGGTTTCTAATTAACTCTAATTAGTATTAACATATCCTTACCAATATATATTGTTCTTCAAACTTGTACAAGTCCCATATCCAATCCCAAGTCCCATGAAACCCTAAAGTCCCAATATTTCCTCAATTCCATTTACACACACATTAAATTTAGAGTATCATTATCTATGTAGGTTCATTGTGAGAAATCCTCACGAGACCAATTCATACCAACTCTAGCTTCAATACAAGTGAGTTCATAGCCCCCTTTCTTTTTACTATTGTTTACAAATACTCGGGGTGGAACATGTTTACTTACCATGCTTACCAAATTCAATACCAATGTTCTCATGCTATTTACTAAGTGCTTTATGTCTTAAACTACTTGGTGACCATTACATGTGTTCATGCTAGTACATTCATTAACCTGCTACCCAGGCCTAAGGTAGTACCTAACATGATCATTTATAGGGGAATCCGATTCCAGTTAACACGAACCTTGGCGGGTTTTGTGTGTACCATGTTACTATTTTTCCAAAACACAATCAGTGGGATTGTACTTACCAGTTTTCCATTTACTACGGATTGAATTGTACGCTTGGAACTTTGTATGTTTTCACATTTATGCCATAGTTACGCTTTGAACAATATTGAATTTCAAATCATTTTTACTAAACTTTTGTTAGTGTCAAAACCTATGTTACTCACCAACTACTTGTAGTTGACATTTACTCGCATGTTTCAGGTGCACCCATTTGAGAACCCTACCTGCTCATCTAGGACTTGGACCTAGTTAAATTTAAATTATGTTATGTTTTGAAGGTTTCATTTTCCATTCCCTATGTAACGGATGATTTTAAGTTGATGAATAAATATTGTCATTTAATAATAGATGATCATGTGCTTATGAACAACCGCGTCAGCCCCGACGTTTAATCCGCCGCCGGCCGGGGTGTGACATATACAGTTGCTGTGCTGGCGGGGTAGATTCTGACTCTGGACTGGCAGCTTCAACTTGTACTGGCTGCACAGTCGGAATCTTTTCAACCCTGGGGATAGCAACCTCTTGTCGGTCGCCCCTTTTCTTGTTGGCACACTCACGCCTTTGTCTTTGTAGAGCAGCGTCAGAGTCGGAATCCGGCTCATATTTGCTGCTCGAGCTTTGTCGTTTTCTTTTTGAAGACGACGCAGGCAGGGTTACCTGTGCCGACCTTCTCGGATGTGCCTGTGATGGTGCGTCATCGGAATCAGATGAATCTGATTCTGGTGCCTCCGAATCGGATTCCTCAGCACCACCAACATCACCTTCATCATCACCTTCATCATCATCATGCTCTTCCTCTTGCTCTTTAGCAGAGTCATCACTCATCTCTGGTGCTGAGTTGGGACTATACCAGTTCCAATCTTTAGGAGCTACGTATGCTTCATTCAGTAGGTGGCCAAGGAGTTCAGTGTGCGCAGGGGTAGGTTCTACACTGCCTGGCTTTAGAAACTGAGCAAAGACTCTCTTGTCCACCCTTTTTACCTGCAGTCTCTCCCCGATAGCACGTAGGTTTGGCAATGCATCATCGATCAGGAGCTGCACAAACCTCAGGTACAAAAGGAACCTGAACCTCTCTGCTATATTTATCTGGTCATTGAGTGCTATGAAGATATAGCGAGAGAAGTTGTAGCCCCGATTGAGAGACATGCCCACCATGGCCGCTGCAAGGTCATGACCCATGGCATCTTTCCCGCTTTCCTGGATGAGATGCACACGATCATGATGTGGGCAAAGTAACGCCATTGATCCAATACCCACATCTTCTTGTAAGAAGCATAGTCCCTAGCCCTGACATATCCCATTATGTGCCTCCAACACCCATCCACGTAGTAATATGGATAGGATGTCGGGTCGGTGGCAAGGTCTCTTATCTGCAATACTCTCCTTATTGTATCCTCAAAGATAGCAATAGCCCGACCGTCAACGGTATCCCTTATGACATTCGGGGATAACGTGCAATCGTGCTCTGCAGTCTCCCAGAATTGCTCCAGGTAAGGTCTTGAGACTGTTGGGTTTGCTGAGATTGCATAACTTATTCTTGATCTGTTCAGAAAATCCACAATCTCCCTGTATTGCAAGGCTGCGCCTTTCCATTCTGGTTCGGTGTTAGCCAATAGGTTGAATTCGTTAGTGAATGCAGGAGCCATAGCCTGCAAACACACACAGAAAACTTATTTAGAACAACTTATAACACTGGAAGTAGACACACATGACATAGTATAGTAGTTACACTTTGAAAAAATTTTCAGATTTAGGAAAAATTTCTAAGTGTTGGTCCTGCGCACTTAGAAAGTGCGCAGGATTTTCCTTTTGCGTACTTGCTAAGTGCGCAAGAACAACCCTTAGCAAAAATTTCAGAAACTTGAAAACATCACAGATTGTTCCAATACCGGGTCGAGTAGGTCACCACTAAGTCGGAATCAACGATTCTAACTCATGGCACCATTATCGACACCAGTAACTACCAAAACACACTATTTTGTGACCTAGACAGTCTTCGACCCACTGTCGGTTCATCTTCAACCGACGGAACAATCTAAGACTAAAAATGGATGATTATAGAATCGATTAAGTGACCTATTAGCATCTAGTGTCAATAAGTTACCCAGACAACCCCATATTACCCAAATTTTGTCGGAATTAACCTAAAAAGATTCTAAGTCAGAAAAATGGTCCAAATGTCATGAATCAATGGATGGAATTGGCCTATAATCTCACCACTGAGATGAAATACGAAGATGACAATGTGTACGGGATGAAACGATGGATTGGACACAAGCGATTTTGAGAGTAAAATTGCAAGGGGGAAACTTTGGGTTTGAAAGCGTAAAGCTTGAGAAAGTTCTAAGTCTCTGATTTATACCCCTCAATTAATGTTCGTGCGTACTTGTTAAGTGCGCACGAATTAACTCTTGCGTACTTAACAAGTGCGCAAGTGTTACTTCGTGCGTACTTGACAAGTGCGCACAACTCTTAAGCGCGCAATTTTCAACTCAGAATTTATGAAGATTTTCAAGTCAAATAACGAACAAGATAAAAATATTCAACCAAGAGGATTCAAATGCAATTCATGAAGATTAAACATAAAATATTTTTGGCCTTACTATGCATAAACTTAAAAACTTAAAATCTTTTTGTTCTTTTCAAGATAGATATATACAATCATTTACACAAGCTATTTTTGATCAAAGACACGAGCAGAGGATCATATCAGGCTAACTTATCGCAAAAACGATACAATATAAACATCAAAGAATATGGGATCATGTCATGTATTACTCTTTATTCATACGTAATAAGCACATAAACAAGTAATTCAAGTTGACAATATTATAAGATTTGAAACTATAAGCATCTTTGTATCACGTTCTTGTGTATTAAGGCATTAATTATAAGATATACAACGTTTACCCCACTGAGATGCTATGATATTTTGCACTATCTTCAAGGCATCTAAGATTTTTCAATTATTTTCTTAATTTTCAGAATGAAGTTACATCAATTAGCACAGAAAAATCAAGCATAATCCATAAGGATTATCAGGAATCATAAGATTCAGGGTCGAGTGATTCTTTTGTCTTGGTTTCATGTGATTTTCTTCTTTGAATATCGGTATGATGATTCAGGATAATGAACATGGTGTTTGATTATAAGGTAAGGGGATCCAACTTTTATCTGGATTTGATTTCAATGAACCAGGAATGATTCAAGGGTGAATACATGCTCAACGGTTAATGTAGAGACATGTCTTGATTCAATCTCTCCTTGGATACTTGTGAGTATGGGCAGTGAGATGAACCGCATTAATTGTGCTAACAACATAACCCGAAACTGATCTCAAAAGAAAATTATTGTCAAAATCTCACATCCTTTATCTGATAGTGATCTTTTCTAATCTTTTACTCACACACGCTTGCAAACATGGGTTCAAATCACAGTTGTAATTTAGATTTAGTTTCCACACTACTAGTGATTCAAAGACGCATACAGCCTACTGACAATTCAAATTACTTGTAAATAAACAGATTAAAAACATAATAATTTTAAACAGATAAGTAAGCATGACGCAATCATTTCCCATATGAGCAGTCTATGAAGTTTAGATCATTTGTGATGTACTATCATTTCCTCTTTTCTCAAGTTAATTTTGAAATTTTCTCCATTGTTTTTTATATTTTGGAAAATATTTTAAAAACTAAAAGAACTGTACAGAAAATTTAAAAGAATTGAAAATTTAACTTCCATGAATTGAAATGATTTAAGTAAACTTAGTTTTCACTCAGGATTGAACATTCCTATCAAGTTGACAAGATGCTCAAAACGGGATCGATCAAATGCCTTTGTGAAAAGGTCAGCAAGATTGTCATCCGTTTGAAATTTTTCAAGTTCGATTAAATGCTTTTCAGCACAATCACGGATGAAATGATGGCGAATCTTTATATGTTTAGTTTTGGAATGTTTCACCGGGTTATTTGTGATAGAGATGGTGGCATTGTTGTCAATGAATAGAGGAGTTCATGTGAAGTTCAAGCCGTAGTCTCGCAATTGCTGTTGAATCCACAATATCTGAGAACAACCGCTAGCTGCAGCAATGTACTCTGCTTCACAAGTTGAGACAGAAACCGTTGACTGCTTCTTGCACTGCCAGGAGACCAGCCTGTCTCCTAAGAATTAACATCCACCAGAAGTTGACTTTCTGTCAAGGTTACAACCGTCATAATCTGAATCAGTATAGGCTTTGAAGTCGAATGACTGCTGCTTAGAGTACCAAAGACCTAATTGGGGTTTCCCTTTCAGGTATCTGAAAATTCTCTTTACTGCTATCATATGAGACTCCTTCGATTGTGACTGAAACCTTGAGCACAAGCACACAGCAAACATTATATCGGGTCTTGAAGCTGTGAGATACATAAGTGATCCGATCATCCCACTGTACAACCTGCTGTCCACATCCTTTCCATCTCTGTCGGGATGCAAACCATGATTGACCGGGATTGGTGTGCCATAAGTAGTGCTATCACTCATCTTGTATTTTGACAAGATGTCCTGCACGTACTTAGTTTGATGTAGATAAATACCATTCTCTCTTTTACTGACTTGCAGACCTAGAAAGAATGACAGTTAACCCATATTGCTCATTTCAAACTTGGACTTCATCACCTTCTCGAATTCCCTACACATCCCTTCATTGGTCGACCCAAAGATAATGTCGTCGACATATATTTGCACAAGAAGAATGTCACCTCCTGCTTTCCGTATGAAGAGAGTCGAGTCAATCTGTCCACGGTCGAAACCATTAGACAGTAAATGCTTAGATAATGTCTCATACCATGCCCGCGGTGCTTGATGAAGACCATAAAGTGCTTTGTCGAGCTTGTACACTTTATTGATATTATGCGGATCTTCAAAACCAGGAGGTTGAGTGACATAGACTTCTTCATGCACCTTACCATAAAGAAAAGCACTCTTCACATCATGTTGATAGACCTTGAAGCCGACATATGTGGCATAAGCCAAGAACAGTCGAATCGCCTCAATTCTAGCAACTGGGGCATATACTTCATTGTAATCCAAGCCCTCTTGTTGATAAAAACCCTAAACAACCAATCTTGCTTTGTTCTTCACAACTACATGACGATCATCCGTCTTGCATTTGAACACCCATCTGGTACCAATTGGCTGAAAGCCTTTTGGCAAGTCAACTAAATCCCACACTTGCAACTTTTGGAATTGAGACAGTTCATCTTGCATTGCCTCAATCCAGCAGTTGTCAGCGAGAGCCTCCTTCACATTCTTCGGCTCTACCTGGGACACGAATGCAGCATGCAGACATGTTTCCATGACACCAATGTCAAATATCTCTGTGTAAAGACTGGTGTTCTCAGTGATGGTTCTATGATGAGTCTGAACACCGGCATAAGGATCACCAATAATGTTGTCGATTGAATGATTCCTATGCACCCTCGTCTCCGGTACAATTGGTTCTTGAATTTCTGGATCTAGATTTGTGCTTAACTCCCCCATTTCCTGTGTTCTAGAGGAAGAAGATTCAATGTTAATTGGATCAGTTGAAGCTTCATTTCCTATAATTGTGTTAGGATTGGCTTGAGCGTCATCTCCAACAATATGAACACCTTCACTGTTATCACTGTCATGAGTTCCAGATGCAGATGCAGCATTGGAATCAGGAGTTATAATTGGTACAGTAGCACGAGTAGAAAAACTGGAGTCATTGTCGCCACGCAATAAATCATAGACATTTGCGGCGTCTTCTGCAGATAAGTCAGGAAGATTGAAGGACTTGAATAGCGCATCATAATCAAAACCCCAAGCTGGACCTTTTAGTTCTGGTGGAGTGCTGTGTTTACTACAGTCCACTTCAATCTATTCCTCGACAGTACGAGTTCCTATGTTGTACACTCTCTTGCAGGGCGAATTGGCAACATATCTTAAGAAGATGCCTTCCACCGCTTTCGCATGAAATTTAGACTGACGGTCTTTATACTGTAGCAACAAGGAACAAGGACTACCAAAAGGAACTAGGTAATCAAGATTGGGAAGTCGATTGTTGATCAACTCATAACATGTCTTGTTGTGCCTTTTCACAACCAGAACCCTGTTTAAGACGTGACAAGCTGTATTAACTGCTTCTGCCCAGAAAGTGACAGGAAGCTTTGCATCTGACAGCATAGTCCTTGCAGTCTCGATCAGTGTTCTGTTCTTCCATTCAGCAACTCCATTCTACTGAGGTGTGTACGGCGCGCTGAATTTGTGACGGATCCCTCTCTTGAGACAGAAAAGTTCCATCAAATTATTCTTGAACTCAGTTCCGTTGTCACTCCTTATTCTTCTAACTTTCAGCTTGCAAAGAGATTCCAAGCTCAGGATCAGGTATTGAAGAATATCAGCAGTCTCATCTTTTGTACCTAAAAAATGCACCCAAGAAAAACGTGAGAAATCATCAGTTACAACTAGACAGAACGACTTACCTCCAATACTCCTGATACCTATGGGGCCAAACAGATCCATGTGTAATAGCTCCAAAGGGGTATCGATAGAGTTTTGGAGCTTGGGCTTGTGAGACTTCTGTTGCTGTTTGCCCTTTTTACACGGCATACAGTCATCTGCAACGGTAAACCTCAACTTAGGAACCCCGGTTACCAAACCGTTTCGGACAAGATGATTCATTTTACGATAAGAAATATGTCCGAGTTTGCTATGCCACAAGATGGAGTCAAGTTCTGTCGCTTTTGTAACCAAACAAGTAGCAACTGATGAGGTGATTTTTGCCACGCTCATATCGATCTGATAAGTGTCGTTTGATCTTGGTGCTCTCATCAGAATCCAGTCTTCGGGAACCTCAAAACCGGGTTTGAGAATCAGACATTCTGACTTGTCAAACATCACCGAGTACTCCTTGTCACACATTTGGGAGACACTCAACAGGTTATGCTTCAGCTGCTCACAAAAGTTGACATTGTCAAAGCTAACACAACCGTTTGAAACCACGCCTTAACACGTGATACTGCCGCCTTTTTCTCCGGCAAAGGCCACATAGCCGCCTCTGAATGGTTTAACATCTTGAAGCAAGGCCATGTTTCCTGTCATGTGCCGGGAGCATCCACTATCTACATACCAACGGTTAGAGATAGTACCCTTCGGACATCCCTGCACGAGTAACAAAAGAATTAGTTAGATTTGGAGACCCAAGCCATTGTGGTCTTGGGTCGTCCATCCTTCTCAAAATAAACTACTTCTTTCAACTCACATTCACGATGACTGTTCGAAATTGGTGAATCTTTGGATGAATTTGGAACAGGAGATTGAGAACCTTTAACTTTCTTGTTCCAGGATCTCTTTTGATTCTTAACCAGAACAGTAGACTTTGGCTCAACCACAGCCGGTGAACTTGTGGAAGCTTCACCTGATTGAGTCTTAGTCAGCTGTTCCAGCTTTCTCAACCTCTTATTCCTTCTTCTTCTTTGTGGCTTAGAGAATCTAGCCATAGATTTCTCACCAGTGCATGTACTACCAGATGTAGACACACGAGGTACATCAGGTTGCTTTACCTTTCTTGCAACAGATGGTTTGGCCTCAGATTTAATCTTAGGTTTTCCCATAGGTTGTACTGGTGGTTTCACCACATTCTGCTTTGGACTTCTGGGAGGTTTCACTATTGGCGACTTAGGGATAACGGCTGGTTGTGAGACAACATGCCGTTTCCCTTGGTTCTTTGATGGACAGTTCACAAGAATGTGACCAACCATGCCAAAATGAAAACACATCCTCTTGTCCACATGAGTTCTCTTGTAAGGCTTATTAGATCTGGCCTTAGATAACTCTCCATTATGAGCAGGAGGAGTTGGTTTATGAACAGGAGTCTGACCTTTTTCAGTTTGGTTTTTGGGGGTATAATACTTTTGCAAATTCTCTTTGTAACCAATCCCATAATGAGCTAAAAAAGCCTCTTTCTTAACTTGGTTAATATTTTTATAACCACCGTAAAGCATTACCTTAAGTTTATCATTTGTTTTAAGGACATCAGGTTCAGTTAAAATGCAGTTATCACCATTAGTGATAATGTTTTTGTGGACTTTCTGTTCTGTCAACAACTCCTCAGAGACTACTCCTTCAGGGCAAGTGTTAACCGACCCATCTTCAGAAGCAGTAACATACTCCTCACTAGATGTGGAGTTAGCCTTACTTGAGGATTCATCCTTTTTGGGGGAATCATCCTTATCAGAGGACTCATCTAGACAGGTGAGATCAATGTCTATCAAGCTATTGACAAACTTCCCACTTATTGGTGGAGGAATGGCATTGGTACCAATACCTAGGCCCTTCAATTTCCTCACTACTGATTCGTAGTGCTCCACCACAAAGCGAGAGTTTTTCAACTTCTCATTTGTACATTTTAACTGCAGGATCTCATTTTGCAGTTTGTTGATTTCATTGTTCCATTTTTCTAACCCCCTATACTTAACATCCAACTGAACTTGTTGCTCACTTATTTGTAAAGAATATTCACATTTTTCTTTTTTCAACGTTTCAACAGACTCTTTAAAAAGTTTTTTGTTTTCTTTGTAATTATGAGCTGCCATAGTTAGGGGTTCGATTTTGTCTTGGAGCTTAGAAATTTCAAGCTTTAGCCATAGACATTTAGAACAAGAAATAACAGAGAAAGGGTTAGAATCTACCTCAGATGATGAACTATGTGCTTCTCCAATGGCCATGAGAGCAACGGCAGTGGTAGACTCCTTTTCAACAGCTATAGAAGCTTCCATCTCCTCAGCTTCTTTTCTCTCAGCCTCCATCAGCTCCATGATCTCAGCCATGAGACCAACCTGTGTTTGAGCAATGATGGCGTCCTCTAGATGAACACCCCAATCAATGTTTTCGTCATGCTGAGCTACCAGTGCATTTGACGAACCACCTTGGTGTTGATTGTGGTGGCTAGTGTTGTTGTGGTCGTGGCTGTTTCCCTGGCTAGGTCTGGTGAAACCAGAGGCCGGTGCTCGGTCTTTTTGACACTCACGAGCAAAGTGTCCATAGTTCAGACACTTGTAGCATTTGGCCTTGGATTTATCAAATCCAACCTTGGCATTAGAATGTCCACCAATGAACTTTCTTCCTGTTCTGTTCAGGAAATGCTTGGCCCTCCTCAAAAGCATGGCCATATTCCATTGAATATTCATGTCCTCAATATCATCAGTATCCACTTGGTTAAAGTCTTCTTCAATAGTTTCGGGATCCGTTAGCTTGCCGCCTATGAAATTCTCATACGCAAGCATACATTATGAAAACAATGCTACATGATCTTCAGTTATTTTGACTATTGCAGAATGGTTAGCTGAAGACGAAGTTGGAGGATTTCTTGAGGTGTGTTGATGATTAGTTCCCAACCCTGATCCGGATGCATAACAAGCATGACCATCACACCCATTTGAGTGGTCTTCTTCATTGGAGTGTCCAGTAAAGAGGGCAATTCCAGAGCCCGATGATTTTGAAGTGGAAGTCGTCCCATGATACATGGAAGGGTCCTGTATCTGAGGTCTTCCCGAGCTCTCCTTCTTCATAAGATTCATGTTATGAGCTTGAATCTTACCAATAGCCTCATCTACTGTTAACTCATAGAATTTAGGATTTTCCCTCATCAGGGTTGTATACATCTCAAACTTTGGTGGCAAAGCATCAAGAAATTTTTAAACCAGTTCTTCAACGGGATATTTCAGTTTTCAACTCCGTTTGTAAATGATAGAATCTAGAGATGAGATCATCTAACAATTCATTTTCCATGAAATTGAAGCATTCATACTGCTTCCGGAGAAGATCCCGCTTACTCTTCTTAATGTCACTGTTCCCCTCAAATCTTTTCTGAAGTGCTTTCCAAAGATCCTTGGAGATGTCATAGCCTCGGAAACTGTGAAACAATTCCCGAGTTAATGACATAGTGATTGAGCCAAGAGCCTTCTTTTCCCGATCATAAGCTTTCTTTTGTTCTTCATCAAGCTTAGAGATGGGCGTTGGCACCTCTTCATCAAGATAGATGTGTGTGGGATGCTTATATCCCTCAATGATTGGTATCCATAATGATGAGTCGGTGTATGAAATGTAGTGCTCAAAACGCGCCTTCCAATTGGAATAATCGTTTACATTTAATAGTTTAGGTGGTTTCTGAGGTGTACCGATCTCATTATCATAATTTAACATGTTTCCAAGATTCTGAAGGTTCGACATAGTGAATTACTTGGTTAAAAAATCAGAAAAATCAGACACTGTTGCGCACTTGGTTTTGGCCTTGCGCACTTGAGAAATGGTCTTGCGTAGTTAAGACTTGCTCTTGCGTACTTGTAAGTACGCAGGAGGAAATATTAAGTACGCAGGATATAACTTAAGTTCGCACAAGTTCAGTCTTGCGCACTTGTAAGTACGCAGGAGATAACTCTTGCGTAGTTAGTAAGTACGCAGAAAACTGTACTTTTTACCAAAAATGGTAAGTACGCAGGACACCTTTTCAACAACTCTCACCAAACTTTTCCGGTCACTTGAAAATCGCCGGAGATAGTGAAAAATTGGCTGATGATCAATGCAATCGAGCCAAAGGATCAGAAACAAGTTTCTAACCAACCTTTGATGCTCAAAACACACAAATACACAACAAAAATCAGTTTTTTGAGAGATTTTTGCTTCTAAAAAAGTGCTCAAGAGCTACCCCTTTTTTATCACAAAAATCAACAAAATTACCTCTTTTTGCTTGTAAAACTCAGTAAAACGTCTCCAAACTCACTTACAACACTCGATTCAAGAGCAATGCTCTGATACCACTTGTAGGTCCCTTCGTGTGTGTCGGATCGTCACATGCAAGTGGTCTACTAGTCGCACCGGGTTGCGGAATACCCGTGACTAGGTGGAGAGTCTTACTAAACAAAGTAAACCAAACACGAGAGTCACAATAAACGTTCTTTGTATTATAAACACTCGACGGTTACAGAGAGAATACAAGCTGCGTACTTAGCAAAACTGAGTTCGTCTAAACCAATGGTTCTGCGTACTTAACCTCTGTGAACCTATCCTATTTATACAGACCTGATGCCTGCGCACTTAGCAAGTGTGCAGGACCAATTGCTCTTGCGTACTTAACAAGTACGCAAAGGTGTTCTTGCGTACTTGCTAAGTACGCAGGAGCTTTCTCCTGCGCACATGTAAGTGCGCAAAACACTTAGCAGAAAAACAACATACATTATGTAAAAGTAAATACAACTCGATAAACTATTACATAATGACTCATAAATACAAAGACAAATTACCGACATTAGACATACAAACTAAGACTCTATCCAGAGTGTAGTCACAGGAAAGTGCATCAACAAAACTGAAAATGAAACAAAGGAGTCGTACCCTCACAAGTTTTGGGGACGAAGCCTTTTATAAGAAGGGTAGACTTGTAACAACCGCAAAACTGACTATTACTAGTTGGGCTAAAAAGGAAAGAAAAGAACATAAGGGTTCGGCTTGGAGCATGGGCCTGGCCCATAAAGGTTTTCCATAACCCTAGCCATTAATCCTTATCAACCTCCATTCACCATAATCACCATTTTCGTTTTAGAGAGAGAAAGGAAAGAGTTTAGAGAGAAAAAGTCAAGAATCCACGTTTTTTATTTCAAGAATCATTCAAAGTGTTTCTCTATCGTTCTGGTGCAAGAAATCAAAAGGAGTCGTTGTCTTTGATGTAACATTTGGAAATTTAGTCGGGTTTCGGGTGCAGGATGACAAGCTAAGGACGGGTCGGGTGTTGCGCTCAAATCGCGCGGGCCTAGGATAAGGGGAGCCCTCAAGAACCCTAGCCACCTCCCTAGTTCTCCATTCACCATCTTTAACTTCACAATCTAGAGAAAGAACCTAAAGAGAGAAAGCCTCAAGGTCTTCATACAAGCCTTCATCTCCATCTCAGGTTATTGTTGGATCTTTGGGGAAGTCAAGGGGAGAAGAATAACGCGAATACATAAAGTTTTCTGTTGAGAAATGGGGTTTCAGGGTTTTTGGGTTTTAAACATAAAGTTCGGATTTGTACGTGTTAAAAGATTATATAAGCTCAGATCTAGCTTCATGGAAGCTAGATAAACATTTTGGACATAAAAGGTTATGATTTTGGATAAAAAAACGGGACAGGAACATGAAGTTGTTCTTCAGGTGACACTAAAGGGGGACACTAGTCGGGAAGACAAAGTGTAGTCTCTAAGAAATGCCAATGATTGGCGACACTAGGTAGTGTAGCCATTCCACCTAGCGACACTAAGGGCCACACTAACAATGTCGCCATGCACCTGGACGACATTAATGGTAACGACACTAAGTCTAGAATGAAAGTTCTGGCTATACTACTCCGACGACAGTAACCTTGGCGACACTATCACCAGGCGACATTGTCCGTCGACACTAGTGTGTTTATAGAAACTAGTTCCTTGCGATACTAACCGACGAAACTTGTCTAGGTGACACTGTAGGCGACACTAGCTAAAAGTTAACCATCTCACGTGTTGACTTCGTACAGATTCCATAGTAACCCGTCTAGCTTGACACTTAGATAGTTGATTAGTGATAGCGGAACTGG
The DNA here is from genome assembly GCA_023525975.1 of Smallanthus sonchifolius. Taxonomy (NCBI): domain Eukaryota; kingdom Viridiplantae; phylum Streptophyta; class Magnoliopsida; order Asterales; family Asteraceae; genus Smallanthus; species Smallanthus sonchifolius. The sequence continues at coordinate 23,106,965 of CM042033.1, forward strand.
TGAGTTCTTATTTCCTTTTTTTCCTTTGGTTATGGGCTGGCATGCATAGTGACAGAAAGTTTTGAAAGGCAAAGTATAGATTTTTATAAAAGGAAAGAGAAAGTTATATTTTTTATACAAATGGTATTTTTATAAAAAGAAAGGGACAGAATACAAAGTGTAAAGTACTATCTTTGAAATAAATGTTTTAAAGAAAGTAAAGACATAAAGTAAAGAACGGTAAAGGAGCGGTACTTCGGTACAACTCGACAATGACAGTGATAGAGACTGATGCCACGATATATACTTATGTGTTAATATGTGCTATTTGTCTATGTGATAGTTCATGTGATTGCATTCTATTTTGTGTACTAGTGTAATTGCATTGCATAGTTGTTGCATAGTAGAAAGTCCTGCAAGCATGCTAAAGTAGAAGTCTCACCCCAAGGTGTGAGAAATGCTAAAGGAGTCTTAGCCTGAGGTGTAAGCAAAGATAAAGGAGTCGCACCCTGAGGTGTGAGCAATGCTAAAGCAGTCTTACACCGAAGTGTAAGCTAGAAAGAAAGTCCCACCTTGAGGTGTGGGCAGCGATTAAGTAAAAGCCTTACACCGAGGTGTAAGCGAGAAAGGGATCTTGTCTTCGGACAATGATCCGTATGTGTTAGTTCAAGTGTGCGACAGAATGATTTTATAAATTGCAACGTTGCACGGTTTTAAAGTAAAGGCAAAGTTTATTTTAAAGTAAAGAAAGAAAGCTTATTTTATTTTCATAAAACTAAGCAACCTAAATAAAGTTTAAAGTTTATAGTTCAAAGTAAAGATATAACTATAACATCCCGGAAATTCGTTAACTAATGGATCGCGTTAACATGATAATAGAATCTCCTCTAAACAACTTTGACTTTAACGGTTTCATGTAGAAATAAGTTTATCAAGGACAAGGGACCAGCTTAGCCGTTATTATAAGGGTTCGAGAAAGAAACACACCAAATAGATTAGGGGGACCCAAAACGAAACACCGGTAGCTTTATATTCAACTTTTGCACAAACCCTAGGTCGCTCTTGACCTTGGCATGTGACGGCAGGAACCACGAGAGAGAGAGAGAGAGGAATCTAACCGGAAAAGAGAGGAGTTCGGTGACGCGAAGGTTCTCCGGCGGGGAAAACTTCCGAAACGCTTCAAAATAACCTCACTTTTTTACTTTCTAGATTTGTTATTTTATGTGAATGTTATCGGAGAGGAGATGGGAGGTCGGAGGTGGCAACAACAGCGGTGGTGGCAAGCGACTAGACGTCCGACAAGGAAGGAAACGGGGTAAGCCATTGGGTTCACGTACGACAATGGGCTAAGGCTGAACCAGTGGGCGACAAGGTGGTGGTACGACGACTGCGGTGTCTACAGCCATGGTAGGTGGTGGTAACCGTGGTGGTGGTCGGCTGTGTTGGGGGATATGGACGCAGCAGGAGGCGGCAATAGGAGAGTTGTGTGGAGAAGTGGTAGCGGCGTGTGGCGGTGGTGGTGTTCCGGCTAGTGTTAAGGAAGAGGACGGAGACGAGGAGGATGGTGACGCACGGGTGGGGCTGGTGCGAAGGCAATAGTGGACCCAGTTAGGGTTTTTCCCGATGAGGATGATGGTCGTGCGTGTCGATGCAGGCGTACGATTGGGAGGAGAGAAATAGGAATGACACCAGGTTAGGGTTCCGTTTGCATGGCATGCGTACGTATGAAGAACCTGGCTCGCGCACGCGGTTTTATTGAGAGAGGACTTGCATGGGCACGTGTACATGCATGCATGGGAGGTCCGAGCTCGGGTGAACGAGACCTAAACGAGTCGAGGACCATGTTCCGAGTAAACCCGTGAGATGAGGGTCTCGTGGCGTCGGGACGTTGAGGTGATGAGTCGAGCGTCAGAGTCTAATTTTTGTTATGCAATATTCGAAGTGTGATTATCAGATCATATGATCGTACATTTGGCAGGTTCGGGTTTCGAGCGTGATCAGGCGGAGTGTAGAGCTAGGGTTTGGATTTACCTTGTAACCGGTGAGTTTCTAATCCCCTATTATTTTAAACGTTTTAATGTTTTGGGGCTATCGTACATACTTTCAAGACATGTTTGTTTGATTAAACTTATTAAGGGTTTTGAGTTTTGACCCGGAGTGGTCATGAACTATAACGTTCATTAATGAGTTGGAGGGTCTAGGGGGTGTCTACGAGACTTCGTGAGCTAGGGATATAAGATTCATTGACGTGTGTCGCGTTAATAACTAGTCAGGGTGAGTCGAGATTTAAGCTAAACGCTTATGATTACATGTATGGTATGTTATTCTAGTGCTAGGTGTGGGGTGCATGTATAGTCAATGAATCGTGTGAATGAAATGTAATGTTATGTGTGTTGTATTGTGTCATTGTCCTTGTGACACGGCGGGAATTGTGTTTGCATCGTTGTCTTTATGGCACGTCAAAGGGGATTGTGAAGGACGAAGTCCTTCGGGAAGTCACCAAAGGCGACAATATTCAATAGGTTAATGATGAGCTCGGGGTGTGTCAAACGCCCTAGCGACGGTGCAGTGATGAGGTATGTGTTTGTGTGCGTTTATATATGTGTGAAGTTGCATAGAAGTGTTGAGTTATATTTATTGTGTGTGGAATATTATTGATGTGATGTGTATATAATATTATCGAGGCAAGTAGAATTAGATTGACTGTTGTGTCTGAATTATGATGTGGTGTTTATAACTGCCGTGTCGGTTGATTTGTGAAAGCCTTAGTTAAGGCTGAGTAAGTCGGTGTCTATAGATTTATCGTGTTAACCATGTTTCGAGTTAATATGGGTAGTAGATTACGAGTAACTAGTGTAGAAAGATGTTATTGTGATGGAGAGATTAATGAGGTTATATTTGTGGTGTGAGTCTTGGGTGGTGAACCTTTTGGTATATCATAACATAACACGGTTATCCATATGATAATAATTTATAAAACTATCTTTATAGGGACCGAAGTGTCCCTAGTAAAGTTAGATAATGTTTGTGACGAGGCGGCTTTTATTTAAATCCAAACTATTAGAACTCACTCAGCGTAGGTGACTTTGTGTGTACGTTAACCCGTTATGAGAACCAACTGTAGGATGCTTGGGTTGGGGTCTTACAAGTTGATATCAGAGAAAGGTTTGAGAGAAAATCAACGTTTTTACTAAAATAAAATACCTTAACTTAATATGAGAATGGGACAAGTGTGAAACGAATGCCACCACGAATAACCATGAGCCAAGAGGTACATCTTTTGAGTTATACATTAATTGTTAGAGTATTAATTGTGTAATGTAACACTATGTGGAGTTGCGTGGTGTGAGCAAGTAAGATTTTGTGTGAGTTAAGTAATGTGGAGTAGCACTAATTGCATTATGTGAGATAGTTTGGTTTGTTAGCATGGTTTAGTGAATTTGTGTGTAACCATGTGTGGTGAGCAATTGTGGCTATTATGTTGATTTGCTAGAATATTGTGTGGTGTTATGCCAGTTGTGTGGGATGCATGTGCTTCCGGTGTGTGTGTGAAAGTTAGAAAGCTAGTTGAGTATGATGGGAAAGATTTAGAATCCGAGCAGTAATGTGGACCACCAAATTGCATTTGATCACCAAATTGCATTTGATCGCATAGTAATCACTCCAACGTTCTATCTTGTGCAGGTACTGATGGCTAAGATAAAGAGTACTAGATCGGTCAGACGAGGAGCCGCAGCTAGGGGGAGAGCAGATCATCAGGATAAACCGATGGCTGTGGTAGACGTGACGAACAGTGACATGGGAATATTGTTGGAGCTTCCCGTGCCAAGTGTGACTAGAGTTAAGGATGACAACATCCCGGGTGGTGCTGTGACCAGATTGACCGGATGGAAAAGGAGGGTGGTGTCGGTAGTAGTACGCGATTTCCCTCCAGGATGTGGACCTGTATGGCTTAGAGATCCACCATGTGTGACAGCTAAGAGAGCTCTATTTCAAGAGGACCCGGTAAATGACCCGGGATCCGATGAGGAGGAACCAGAGGAGGACACAGTAGACGTACCTGATGTGGTCCAGTAGTGATTTTGCAAGCACTGTTTGTGATATTTGACTTCTTGATTATTAGTGGATGTGACAGTTGTCATGAGAGTTTGTGGGGTGATTTGACGTTTTGACTGATTAGACGTTTACGTGGTGTTATGCTTAATTCAAATGTTGACTATTTGATTTTGATATTGATTTTAGTTTTACCGCATCATGATTTGAACATAATTAACGATAATTGTGTTTGTGATGGTGTAGGATTTTGCTTGCGCTAGTGGATTATGTGCGGTATGGTATGATTATGTGATTATATTTTGAATAACGTAATTCCGTATTGAATATAATCTTTGCTGTGATGCTAGAGTACGGTTGATTAGATGGTGTGAGTAGACTTGTATAGACATGAGTTTTTAATTTGTCTGTGTCTACGGTCTTAAGATAGTATCACCTAAGTGCTAATGTTTAGGCGATGTTTGAAGTGCAATGGGTACATTGCACCTTGTGTGAGTAGTCAGGACGGGGTCCTGTGGGGAGTTATGATCATACATATTTAGTAGGTGCAAATGTTCAGGACAAGATCCTATGGGAAATTATGATATTTTTATATCTTGTGTATATGAATGTTTAGAGTGATGTCTTGTGTCAGACTGAGTAGTGTGTCATCTTGAAACATTGGTACGACCCGTATGGGGTACGAACATGTGAACTCTGTGTGAGTATATGACGACATGTGGTAGAGGCTACCGTTGTGATGAATGGAAGGTGGGGTTCAGGAGTTTGTGTGTCTATGAAAGGCGAGGTCATATTGTATATGCGTAGAATTCCTCATGTGAAGCTAGTTATGTGTGCACTTTGTGCGGATTAGAGAGTGGAGATGCTATGCCTATATATACTTTGAACATGATAGGTATGTTATTTAGACATGACGTTATGTGTCATGGTACTGCACGTTTAATCTTGCGTAAGGCTGGTGGTCGGTGTGCTCAAGCGTAGTACTACTATCTTGAGGATTTTCTCGATGTTGATTTAACGAGGTGATGCGAAGAGTTTTGACGCCTTCTAGACGATCGGTGGGGTGCTCTTTCGAGATGCCTAGGCTTATATCTCGGGAATTCGGAGCACGAAGCCAATGGGTGGAGCTGTGAGAGTTGAAGATAGAAGCGTTACATGGACGCTTGATCAGGGTTAGTTATGACGTGATCGAGTTGACGACGGTGAAGATTACAGCACGAGGTAAATGAGGTAACAGAAGGGTCGCCATGGAATACGTTCCATATCGAGAACCCTGTCAAGGTAAGATACAAGAGGAGTGGAAATATTACTCTGAACGGGACAAGGGGTGGTTGAGGCTTGCGATAAGACGGACTTCATGTTCGCACTTGAAAAATGAGGCGCGGTCGGTAATCGCGTGGTAATGATAGAGCAGTGACGAGGAAAGTGGAATGAAGAAAGAATAAGTGCAGGATTGCACATAAGTGACTAGGAAGGAAATGCCTACGTTGGTAGATATGTGACTAGACTAAAGATGACTTTTGGTGGAACGTCGGTTGAGGCTAATGTGTTAGATATGTGGTTGAGATGCGAAAAAAGTTTAGAGAAAACATCAGGAGCCGATGATAATGACTCTAGTTTGAGTAAATGTGTTTATTGAGGAGGTGCATTGAACGCATGATAGCGATGTAAAGGACTGTCTTGGGAGAGACATGTTGTGACTATATAGACGAGAGGAGCTTTGCACAAGCTCTTGGAGGTTATCAAAGGAGGACAAGGGAAGTACCTTTGTGAGCAAGGTAGTGGTGCCTGAGTTTGCGGATTCATCGCGGGATGGCAATTAGAGTACGAGTTGAGAAGGCTGACGAATGATCCTGATTATGAAAGGCAAGTAGCCTTACTTGGGGATGACCGTCGGAATGAGGAGACCATCGGGGCTATACAAGGAATAACGATATAGGCATGGTGAGCGCATCAAGAGATCGGGTTAAGTAAGCAGGTAATTGTAATAAGGGAATACGTAGATGACTCTACAACTCCCAGAGTGGAAAAGCGGGCAATTGAGGAAACTTCCCATAGTGACCGTGTGGAAGGGTAATGGCCCAACGGGATATGGGAAAGAGAGCGGTTAGCACCAAAGGATTTCGTGTACACCAATTGTAGCGGAAAGATGAGATGTGTTGGTTTGTGCCGACACAAGATTCAAGGACAAATCATCTTTTAAGGGGGATAGACTTGTAACATCCCGGAAATTCGTTAAGTAATGGATCGAGTTAACTTGAGAACAGAATCTCTTCTAAAGAACTTTGACTTTAACGGTATCATGTAAAGATAAGTTTAACACGCCAAATAGATTAGGGGCGACCCAAAACAAAACATCGGACGCTTTATATTCAACTTTTATGCAAACCCTTTGTCACTCTTGACCTAGGCACGCGACGGCAGGAACCATGAGAGAGAGAGAGAGGAAGCTAACCAGAAAATAGAGGAGGACGGTGAAGCGAGGGTGCTCCGGCTAGTACAACTTTCGAAACGCATCAAGATAATTTCGTTTTTTTTACTTTCTAGCTTTGTAATTTTATGTGGATGTTATCGTAGAGGAGAGGGGAGCTCGGAGGTGGCAACGATAGCGGTGGTGGCGAGCGAATGGACGTCCGACAGGAAAGGAAACGGGATAACCCGTTGGGTTCACGTCCGACAATGGGCTACGACTGAACCAGGGGGGTGACCACGTGGCGGTGTGATGGCTGCGGTGTCCACAGCCATGGCTGGTGGTGGCTGTGAGTGGTGGTAACCGTGGTGGTGGTCGGCTGTGTTGGTAGCTACGGATGCAACAGGAGGTGGCAAGAGGAGAGTTGTGTGGAGAAGTGGTAGCGACGTGTGGCGGTGGTAGTGTTCCGGCTAGTGTTAAGTAGGACCAAGAGGACGAAGTGTTGGAGCATATTCTGGTGACCACGAGCTTGAAGATATTATGTCTTAGTCTTAGAGTCTTTGACTTGTAATTGATAGAATTTTTAGCAACAGTTAAAGGGGAGTCTGTTAGGACATGTTTTGTATCTGTTGATAAAATTCTGTATAAGTTCGTAGAGATGCGAACTTAACAAGTTCTCCTAAGCATCTTTAGGAGCGAACTTGTTAAGTTCTCCTAGCCTATTAGAGGCAAACTTAATAAGTTTGCCTAAGCATCTTTGAGGCGAACTTAATATCAGGTTTCTGTCTATATATAGGAGTTTACAGTTTCAGTGTAAAATGAGAGCAGCAGACGGACTTTGAACGAGTGTAATTCTGAGAATCTGTAACTCTGTGTTTGGTGATATAAAAGAGGAAGTTTATAAAACGTTGTTTCTATTGTCGATTGTTATACAAAGCGTTAACAAGGTAGGATTCCGCACTCCGCGTTAACGATACGTCCTGTCACGAGATCGATCTAAGATGAGTCAGGTGGACCTACAGGGAGACGAGGAGCATTGTGAAGCACGGGGTGGGGATAGTGCGAAGGCAACATTGGACACAGTTAGGGTTTTGCCCGACGATGATGGTGGTGCGTGGCGATGCCGACGTACGGTGGGAGGAGAGAAATCGGAATAACGCCCGGTTAGGGTTCCGTTTGCATGGCATGCGTACGTATAAAGAACCCGGCTCTCACACACGGGTTTCTTGAGAGAGGACTTGCCTGGGCACGTGTACGTGCATGCATAGGAGGTTCGAGCTCGGGTGAACGAGACCTAAGCGAGTCGAGGACCATGTTGCGAGTAAACCCGTGAGACGAGGGTCTCGTGGGGTAGGGACGTTGAGGTGATGAGTCGAGCGTCGGAGTCTAACTGTTGTTATGCAATATTTGAAGTGTGATTAGAACGTGTCTGATCAAATGATCATACATTTGGCAGGTTCGAGTTTCGAGCGTGATCGGGCGTAGTAAAGAGCTAGGGTTTGGATTTACCTTGTAACCGGTGAGTTTCTAATCCCCTATTGTTTTAAATGTTTTGGGGCTATCATACACACATTCAAGACATGTTGTTTGATTCAACGTATTAAGGGTTTTGAGTTTTGACCCGGAGTGGTCATGAACTATAACGTTCATTAATGAGTCGGAGGGTCTACGGGGTGTCTACGAGACTTGGTGAGCTAGGGATAAAAAAGTCATTGATGTGTGTCATGTTAAGAATTAGTCAGTGTGAGTCAAGATTTAAGCTAAACATTTATGATTACATGTATGGTGTGTATTTCTAGTGCTAGGTGTGGGGTGCATGTGTAGTCAATGATTCGTGTGAATGAAATGTAATGTTATGTGTGTATTGTGTCATTATCCTTGTGACACGGTGGGCAATGTGTTTGAATCGTTGTATTTATGGCACGGAAAACGTTATTGTGAAGGATGAAGACCTTCAGGAAGTCACCAAAGGTAACAATATTCAACAGGTTAATGATGAGCTCGGGGTGTGTCAAACGTCCTGACGAGGGTGCAGTGACGAGGTATGTGTTTTTGTCCATATATATATACATATATATATATATATATATAGGGGAGGGTTCCAGAGAAAACCACATAGTTAGGCGAAAACAAAGAAAACCACTAAAAAAACCAATTTTAACCAATTATATACTAATATTTATTTTTTCTTTTATTTTATTTTTATTTATTTATAAGAGTATAAATGTAATATTACACATTTTTACCAAAAATTGATTTAAGTATTGGCTTACGTATACGTAACACATAGTGTTACGTATACGTAAATAGAAAACAAAAAAATTGTGGTTACGTATACGTAAAATATTTTTTTAGTAAATTGTTTCATATTATATTTATACACATAGAAATAAATAAAAAAAATAAAAAAATCTATAAACTATTTGATTAGATTTTAGTGGTTTTCTCGGTTTTCGCCTAACTTTGTGATTTTCTCTTGATCCCTCCCCTATATATAAATATATATATATATATATATATATATATATATATGTTAAATTGCATACAAGTGTTGAGTTATATTTATTGTGTGTGGGATATTATTGACGTGATGTGTAGATAATATTAGTTAGATTGACCATTGTGTCTAGATTGTGATGTGGTGTTTATAATTGTTGTGTAAGTTGATTTGTGAAAGCCTTAGTCAAGGCTGAGTAATTCGGTTTCTAGAGATTTATCGTGTTAACCATGTTTCGAGTTAATACGAGTAGTAGATTATGAGTAACTAGTGTAGAATGATTTTATTATGTTGGATCGATTTATGAGGTAATATTTGTGGGGCGAGTTGGGTGGTGAACCTTTTGGTATTTCAATATATAACACGGTTATCCACATGATAATAATTTATAAAACTATCTTTGTAGGGACCGAAGTCTCCCAAATAAAGTTAGATAATGTTTGTGACGAGACGGCTTTTATTTAAATCTAAACTATTAAAACTCACTCAGCGTACTTGACTTTGTGTGTACGATCGATTGTCTTACAGGTGAGCTTTGGGGTCGGCGTATCTTGGTTTGGGAGCGGCGCTACTCTGATTGGTGTGCAGACATTCGTGAGGTTAACTTAATGACGTTAACGATATTAAATGATAATTATTGTTTTTAGAAAGACTTTCATTGTAGTTTGATTAATAACAAGAGTAGTTTAAAGAGATTAACTAATTATGAGAACCAGCTGTAGGATGCCCGGGTTGGGGTCTTACAAAAACTCACCAATGTTAGCTGACCTGTAGTATACATAACATGCAGTAAAGGTAAAGCAAAAGAAAAGTAAAGGAGTTCTGAGGGCTAGATAGCATGGACGTCGGGCTGCTGTTCTAAGACTGGCTTTCCTATTCCCGATAGTTTATGTGTTTAAACAATGTTAGACGTGTCATGATTATGAATGTTTTGAATTAAAGACTTCCGCTGTAATAGTTATTATGATTTCTAGTTTAAGAACTATGTTTGTTATGTTTTGTGCCAACTATGAGATGTACCCAATTTGGAGCGTTTCAAGTTGGTATAAGAGCCATGGTTTGAGAGATTCAGACATTTGCGATAATGTCTAAACTTAAACCGGGAATGGGACAAAGGAAAGGAAGTTAAGGAATGTTAGTAAGAGCAGCCCATCCATGGAAGATAGTAGAAAGAAGGTAGTCAATGTCCTAACATAGAACATAGACTGTAATGTCTTAGTGCAGATAGTAGACTGTAAATGCTTTAACATAGATAGTACATAGTACATGCTTTAGCATACACAGTAGACAGTACGTGCTTTAAAGTAGGGATTCTGAAATTGGATGCAAATGTTACTCTTGGTTGGAAATGTTCAGAACACGAGTAGTAAAGTAAATTAGTAATTTCATACCGGTCTCTGTAATTAATATTTTACATTACTCGAGGTGTTCCAAATTATTACCTATCATGATGACATGAGTATTCCTTGTTCGCAGTTACTAACGAATGGCTAGAGCAAAGAGAGGTGGTCGTGCTGGTTGTCGTACTGGTCGTCGAAGCCGACCACTAGGTAACTTAGTACGAGTAGAGGAAAGTGAACACTACTGCAACGAGACTGAATCGGTTCATGTGGAGCACAGTGACAGTGGGAACCATGTGTCGGTTCATGATAATGTGCACAATGAGGGATTGGTTCTGGAACCAATCGTACAGGAAGCTATAGAGGCAGGGGTCTATTTAGTCTTGAAGAAGGTCTTACCGAAAGAAGTGGCCGAGGCTCTTAAAGAGTTTGGTATAGAGAAGAAAAAAACGAAAAGAGGAAAGTAGTAATAGGACTGAAGTCACTGATAGTGACGACTCTGATTTTGTAGTGGCAGCTCGAGGCTACAATTACAAATCATTTCCGGGTTGTGACCCACCGAAGTTCGATGGATCGAAAGACTGTTGCCCCTTTCGAGTGGATAGAAAGTATGAAAGGCGTGATCAACATCAGTGAATGCCGTGAAGATCAAGCGGTCAAATTTGTTGCTCACTCATTCACTAATGAGGCGCTGAGCTGGGGGAGGTCTATTCAGCAAACCAAAACTTGATAGGGTGTTTAATGTATATAAAAACATATATATATATATATATAAATATATCCCTGGTAACGACTAATGTGCATGTGATAAGTATATTGATAAATATATATAAATATAAGAAATGGTTTCACGAGATCAGGTTTTAAATTTATAAAATGATAAATACTCAAACTTAAAACACACAATAGGCATGTGTACCTATCTCAGCGTAATATAGTTTAGGTAAAAACCAAGTATCGAACCAATGGACACGGTCGAGTTCCAACACTCAACTTTTGTTATCGTTTAGCCGATTTAATTTGTGAGTGGGTGTAGGTCCACATGACTCGTCTGCAGATCGATCTCATGACAGGACGTCTCGATAACACGGAGTGCGGAATCCTACCGTGTTAACGTTTGTATACGAATTGACAATAGAAACAACAGGTAAATAAACTTCTCTTTGTATTCCACAAAAAACACAGAGTTTACAAGATTCACAGAATACAATCGTTCAAGCCCCTTCTGCTCTCTTTTGAACAGAATCTGTAAACTTCTATTTATAGACACAATCTCTGTAATAGGCGAACTTAACAAGTTCGCCTTTAATAGACTAGGCGAACTTAACAAGTTCACTCCTAAAGATGTCGCCTCTCTATGAACTTATACAGAATTTTATCAACAGTTACAAAACATGTCCTAACAGTGGGTTTTATGTGCTTGTGAAACAGAAAAGTAAATGACCTAAAAGTATAAACGTGCGTGATGTGTGTTATAGGAATGTAAATAACAGAATAATAAATAGTAGAAAAGTAAATATCTCGGAAATGATCAGGTCACGAAGAGTATTGCTTTGGGCTTTGAATCCGCTTGTTATATGATAATGTTAAGTTGACTAATCTTGTGGTATGACTAATACAAATGTGCGCCCCGGGTCACTGCCAGAGCCTCATTCTCACAACACTTGGTTCAGGAATTATAATCTTTAATAATAAAATGGTAAATATTCCCGCTAGGGACAACGTTACCCTCAACCCTTTGAATGCTATCCCCAGGCTAGTTTAGGACATCGAACTTAAATGCTTAATTATTATTACTAAAAAGGTGTTTAGACTTTACTCACCGGGAGGAGTTGCAACAATGGGACCATGTATAAAGACGTACCGTTCCCAACATGAGTTCACAAATTCTTGGCCTTATAACAAGTTCGTATAAAGACGTATGACCTTACTAGTATTAACCAAGCCTTGGCTAATCAAAATCCACTTGTATAAAGACGTACAAGCATAAAAATAAGTTTGATTAAAAAGGTTTTACGGTCTTACGCTTTGAAATCAAGAACACTCACAAGTGTAAAGACAGATTTAGAAAATAATAAAAAGCCCACCTGGAAGTTGGTTTTAAGAGCGAATAGTTAAAGATGTAAACATACCACTAGATGAATATGATAAACATTAACATACACCAAACTTAATCTTCACCCTATCAATACAAAGAGTTTAGCCACGAATAGCCATACTAACTAGCGTAAGGCTGAGTTTCAAAGGCTCCCCTATTGCGGATAAAGAGTAAGAGCCTCTCTACTCCCCACTCTCTACTCTAACTCTGAAGTTCTCACTCTCTGGATAGTGTACTAGTGGTTCTATAGGTGTGTGGAATGAAAAACCCAAGCCTCCTATTTATAGGCCTCAAAATGAGCAATGCACAGCCATGCATTGGATTGCACGGGCGTGCAAACACCTCGGGAATCAAACAGGGTACAAGGGACATTGTACTGGAGCCTTGGGGAGCAAGTTAGGCAATGCACGCCCGTGCGTGCATCCCTCTCATGCCGCCCAGTTTTGTCTTTTAGCTGCTTGTTGACTATTGTTGACCTTGGTTTACTTCATGGGGATCAAAGCTCGGGAATGATCTTTCTAGAAGCTTGGTTTCTTGGTGCTTTTGATAAGTTTTTTCTTTGTTTATCTTTAGAACACCGAATAACATGCAATTATAAAATATAAACGTTTTAAGTATCAATTTAAGGTTATTATTCAATTAGTACCATAATATGAAAAATATTATGTATGCAAAACATGTATAAATGATGGCACATCATAACACCCCATACATAAACTTTTCTTGTCCTCAAGCAAACTCATGCATGATCATACCCATAACTAAAAACTTTACAAAAGGTAATGGAGCCCCAAGTAGTTGGAAACTGCAGGATAACACATGAGTCGCTTTATTCTATTTTTGGGCTTTTCTATTTTAGGGTGATGGAGTCCGTGACAAGCCTACTAGAGCTTCAAATATGCACAAACCTTCACTCCTTTCAATGTTTACTAAACTCTAGGGTTATATATGTATGGATAATGTAAGTTAAGTGGAACACTCAAGTTCGAATCGAATTATGCAATGGTGATAAGCTTGTATGCAAATCTAGTCTCCACCAACTAACTAAGTAGTACGCATGAATCAAGGGGACTTTGATAGGGTTGTAATGTGGCTAAAAGAAAAATAAAGGGTGAAAGTGAAAATATTTTGGGGTTTTTAGGGATTCAAAAGGGTTTCAAGGGCTACAGCTAACGTGAAACACATAGCTACGACTTCATGGCTTAAGATGGAAAATACTAGCGAGCTCCTCAACAGTACTCAGATCATGAGGGTATAACTAATCTGAGGACTCGTTTATGGTCTGATTGCCAAGACCGAGAACTCTTATCCTTCTCAACTCTTCCCTCACTACGTAGTACACATTACTGCCTTTTTGTATGTTTCATTCGGCTTGTAGCCTAACAGCTCCTACTTTGATCAGATGCATATAGTCATGTTGGGAATAAGTTTGATTGTTGCTACACTTTCCATCGTGGCTCCAGTTGCCACACTTAACACTTTTTTCTTATCTTTTGGCTCTTCTTTTAGCGGCGCTTTTTGACAAGCCGTAGAATAGTGGTTGTTCTTGCTTGTGCCATCGTTTTCTTAGACAAGTCTGGGCCATCGAAACTACCTAGTTTCGGTTGAGGTTGTTCAAACAAAACTAGTAGTTTCGATAGATGGGAAGTTTTGATAGGATGTTCTTTCATGAAAATGCTCAACTGAAACATCGGTGAGCATAATTTCAATGTCTGTCAGCTTACTATAAATAGTCTAGTTTGAGAATGTTTAGGGTGTGGATAGTGGCTATAACCCTTGTATTCTCTTTCACAGTTTTTCTGAATCAATAGACTTTTGAAGTTTATTCAACTGTTGTTCTTACATTTTCACATTATTATTGTGTTGATTCTAGTGTGGTTAGCCTGTTTATGTTCACCATTTTCTATTTCTTACCTTTGTTTCACCACCATACACACAGATTCTGCCTGTGTGTGTGTGTAATTGATCATCTGAGTGATTCTATGATAGAATCAGGACCTATAATTGGTATCAGAGCTATATGCTCTTGATTTCTTAGTGTTTTTAGGTTTTTATGATCTATTTTGAAGTGATTTTACATCGCTTAATGGTGTTTTTCTGCATCTGAGATTTTGTGCACTGTTTTATTAAAGTTTGGGTGCTGTTTCGTCGATTTCGAGCTTTTTCTGTTCGAGATTCTTGGTTTGAAGACTAGATTCGTATTCAAGAGTACTTTTGGAAGCTTTTCATCTGATTGAATTTCTATTATCACTACTTTGATTATTGGAGCTGTTCATCCACGGAGGTTTTCTAAAACTTGGAGAAGAAGGCATTGAAAATACCAGGGGACATTCTCTGTTTTCTGTTATTCATTGAAACTTCTTGTCTGTACTTTTTTTCTGGAGAAGGTACCATCGAAACTACTGCTTTTGTCTTATTTATATCGAGACTAATCTTTGCAGCATACCCACCCAAAACTTCTGTTCACCCAACACTAGAGTTTCAATCAAAACTTGTAATTTCTGTTGGTTCTCCTTGGTGACTTATTTTGGTTTCTCATCATCGAAACTAGTTGTTTCAGGCTCGTGTTCTTTTATCGAAACTAAGGAGTTTTGGGCAGTATTTCTTCAACCGTATTATGTCAACCGAAACTAGCTGCTGTAAAAAATTTGTATGTTCTGAAATGGCATCTTCAAGCAACAATGAGTATGCTGGGGGGGAACAAACCACTTGTCTTGGTGTCCACTAGAGACTTTGATGATTGGACTAAGAAAATGAAGACATTCTTTCAGTTCCATGACCACACTCTCTTGCAATCAATCACTGTTGGTCCATACAAGCCTGTTACAACCAATGCAGATATTCAGCGTCCCAAGATTGTTGCTGAATATGATGAGAAGGATATTGCTCTAATTGCCCGAGACAACAAAGCTTATGGATCTATTGCTATGGCTCTTCCTATGGATGCGTTCAACATATTTGCTGAGTATACTACCGCTAAGGATCTTTGGGTAGCATTATGTACAAGGTATGAAGGAAGTGCTGAAGGTAGGGAAAGCAAGAGAGATTTGATCAAGAAGCAGTATGAAATGTTTAGCAGTGTTCCTAGAGAGGCTATGTCTGAGTTGATCAACCAGTTCTCAAGCATTGTCTCAAAGTTAAAAGGTTTTGGGAACTGAGTATCCTACTGTTGAGTTAAACAAGAAGCTTCTTGATTCACTGCCTAAGGAATGGAATATGTACAGAATTATGATCCAGAAAACTGAGAAGCTTAGTGATCTTTCATAACAAGAACTCTATAGCATTCTGTTGAAGCATTTATGTGTGACAAGCACTCTTAGATTGTCTCTGCTTTTGTAATGTACTTTGTATTTGTGCTTGTCTTTTGTCTAAGTTGTATGCTTTGTGTACTTGGCAAGTGCGTAGTAAGTATGTCTTGCGTACTTAGCAAGTACGAATGAAGCAAGTCTCGCGTACTTGCTAGGTACACAGGAAGGATTTCCTGCGCACTTGCTAAGTATGCAGCTACTGAGTCTGTGACTATATATAGCTGGTTGTAGGAGATTCTAAGTACGCTCTCATTTGCATTCTCTGTAATTGGCTTAATATTGATAATATACGAAGTATTTTGTGACTTGTGTTTGTTATCGGTTTCCTTTGTTGTTGATACTCCACCTAGTCACGTGTATTTCGCACCCTGTTCGACTAATAACTCACTCGCACGATACGATTCGTGACACCCAGGGACCTACCAGTGGTATTAGAGCTTTTACTCTTGATTTCAACTGTTGTGAGTGTGTTAGAAGCATTTTTTACACATTTAGAAGCCTAATTACTTGAGATTTGACTGAGTTTTGTGGATTTTTTGGACTAAAAAAAGCCTCTGAAGTTAGCGCTGTGTTCATACTGAAAATCCTTAAAATTCGACCCATTTGTTGTTTGTTTGAGTGTTTTAATCATTAAGGGTTTGTTAGAAACAAGTTTCTAACCTTTTCGCTTGATCAATTTCGTGATTACATCAACATTTGAAGATTTGAGTGTTTTCTGGTGACCGGAAAAAGTTTCATGGAAGTTAAAATTTATTTCTTTTTAATTCTGTACAGTTCGTTTCTCTTTGAAAAATTTCTGAAAATCCAAACAAAATAGAAAATTAAGAAAATTTCAAAGTCATTTGAAGATAAGAGGAAATGATAGCACATCAGTTAGTGATCTAAACGACTTAGACTGCACATGTATGGGAAATGATTGCGTCATGATTATTTGAGCCTTAAATTTGATTATATTGTTTTAATTTGAATATTTGCAAGTAATTTGTATTGTCAGTAGGCTATAAGCGTTTTTAGATCGTTAGTAGTGTGAAAATTAAATATAAATTACTATAACTGTGATTGGAACCTACGTTTTGCAAGTGTGTGTGTGTAAAAGATTGCAAAAAGATCATTATCAGATAAATGATGTAAGATTTTGGCAAGTATTTTCTTATGAGATCAGTTTCGGGTTATGTCTTTAGCACAACCTTTCGGTTCTCTTCAATGCCCATACTCACAAGTATGCAAGGAGAAGTTGAATCAAGATATGTCTTGACAACAACCGTCAAGCATATGCTACCCCTTGGATCACATCTGATTCCATAGAAGACAAATCCAGATAACAGTTGGATCCCCTTAACCAAATCCACAGACTCCATATTTATTAACCTGAATCATCATCTGATATAAAAAAAGAAAAACCTATCAAACCAAGACAAACGAATCAATCGATTCTGAATCTTATGATTCTCGATAATCCTTATGGATTATGCTTGATTTTTCTTTTGCTAAATGATGTAACTTCATTCTGAAAAATTTTGATAATCCTTCGGAAAATCTTGGATGCCTTGAGATAATGCAATTTAATTTCTGTAGCATAACTGTGGGGTACACGTTGTATATCTATAAATATTACCTTAACTCAGAAGAACATGATAAAAAGATGCTCGTAGTTTCAAATCTTATAATATTGACAACTTAAATTGACTTGCTTGCATTGCAAATTCGTTTAGAATATATAGTAAGTCATGACATGATCCCATACTCTTTGATGTTTATCTTGTATCACTTATTGCTAGAAATTAGCCTGATATTATCCTCTACTCATGACTTTGACCAAAAAGAGTTTGTTTGTGTAAATAGTCCTCTATATTCAAATCTGTATCTTATATATATTATCTGCTATTCAGAAAAAAGGCAAAAAGATTTTAATTTTGTATAGTACAATTATTGAAAAATACCAAAAAGATTTTAAGTACAGTTTGTGAAAAATTTCAGAAAAGCCAAAATGATTTTCAAGATTGAACGTTCATATCCGGTTTCCTATTTGACCTGACATTCTTCATAATTTGAGTTGATTTCTGAGTTGGCTAAGGCTTCTGCGTACTTAGCTAAGTATGCAAGAAGGAACTTCTGCGTACTTAGCCAAGTACGCAACAAATGGTCATGCGTACTTACTAAGTACGCCGGAATCACTTCCTGCGCACATAGGTAAGTACGCAAGGCATGTGGTGGTCTGGTATATATGGGGGAGTTAGTCATTTTCATCAGTTTCAAACTCACTACTGTTGTATACCCTCGACACTTACCTGCTCATATTTCACTAAAAAATTTGTGTGTTCCTAAGATCTTCTTCATCCCATACCATGTTTCGACTTCATCTAACTTACATTTGGTGAGATTCATAGCCCATAACATCCGCGAAATCATCACTTTTAGACTGAGTTTTAGTGTTCTTGGAACTAGTTTTTTATGACCAAAATTCATCGATTTGTGGATGTTGTTAAGTAAAATTGAGTCTTAAAACATGTTAATAATCATCAATCGACCCTTATGAGTACCTAATTCGTCCTTAAACTTTTTTGATTTGTGTTTGGACGCCTGTGGAACCGTTACTTCTCGTCGGACATGGGTTTTTGTTAACATGACGGATGTATAACATGACATTGGTCTTGATTTTGGTCCCATGTGTTTTATACTTATTCTACGACACTGTGGTGACCAATTTCTTAGACAAATTCACTGAATTTTGACTTTTAGATTTTTGAAAGTTGGCTAAGTGTGTATGATCATGCGTACTTAGTAAGAACGCACGAAGTAACTCATGCGTACTTACTAAGTACTCTAGGCCAATATCCTGCATACTTGCTAAGTATGCAGGAGATGCAACTTTGAAAATTTTCTAAGTCTGAAACTCAATTTTCTTGTGAACGTACTATACCATGTCATGTCTGTTCTAATCCAATGATTCTATCTGTTCTCATGTTGATTATCTTATGTTCTTGTAGAGATGGCTTGGGCTTTTACTAATGAATTCAACATGCTCGCACTTATTCATCCGGAATGGAAGGGTGCTGCTGTGAACTAGCAAGAGATAGTCAACTTCCTTAACCGTTCCAAGATCAACTATGCAATCTCAGCTGATCCCATTGTTTCTCGACCCTATCTGGAGCAGTTCTGAGATACTGCCAATCATGACTGCACAGTGACCCCAAACGTCATTAGGGCTACTGTTGCAGGTCATGAGATAGCTATTTCTGAAGACATCATCAGGTGGGTACTACAGTTTAGAGACTTACCTGAAGATCTAGTGGTCTATCTAGGATATGTTATAAATGGGTGCTGGAGGCAAAGGATAAGGTATGTGGGAAGAGCTGACTATGCCTCCTATAAGAAGTTGTGGTTGATTGATCAGTGGCATTACTCCGCACACGTCATTATCATATGCATATTCGCAAGGAAGGCTGGGAAAGATGTGATGGGCCATGACTTGTCATCGACAATGGTTGGGCTGTCACTGAATAAGGGTTACAAATTCCTCAAATACGTCTACAGATCCTTGGTGGATCAGATCAATGCCGCATTGAAGTTCAGATTCTTGTTGTACCCTAGATTTATCCAACTGCTGATCAATGACTCCCTGCCCAATCTACCTCAGACTGGAAAGAGATTACAAGTCAAGAGGGTGGACAAAAGGGTGTTTGCCCAATTTCTGAAGTCGGGGAACCGAAGAGCCAATTCCCGTACATTTGGCCACCTCATAAATGAAGCATATGTGGCTCCTCCAAATGACAGGTGGTTCAGTGTTGATTCGGAGCCTGAACTAAATGAACATTCTGATGAAAAGCATGATGATGAATAAGTAGAGGAGGAAGAAGAACAAGATGAAAAGTCTGATGATGAAGAAACTAGTGATGATGATGATGAAGGCGAGGGTGAAGATGATGAAGTGTCTGATTCCAAAAGAACAGAATCTGATTCCTCTGACTCTGATGATGCACCAGATCAAACACACCCAAGGAGAACGACAAAGGTTTCCCTTCCCAAGTCATCCTACAAGAGACAAAGACAAGACAATTCTGACAGTTATTACGAGCCAGAGTCAGAGAATGATATTCAAAGACAAAGGACCGAGCGAAGAATAAAGCAGAAGAATGACAGACCATGGGAGACGATAATGAGTGAGTTGAATGCTCGTCTCCAAGGTCAAACAAGTACTGATGCCCCAAGTACAACTCAATCTCCCGCTCAGTTGTATAAAAGGATGAGGCAACCCAGATTGACAACTACAATGGTAGCTGCAACTATCTCCCATTGACTACTGTTGAAGCCGTAGTGAGTACTGTCCCGATTTTGATAGAATCTGTCATTATCACACCCATCACCACCCACGTTACAGCTGTCCAATCTACTATTCAAGTGACAACCTTGCATGCCATTTGTCAACCCTTCCACTATAGAGACTTGTCTAAAGGGTTTGACTTTGATGATATCTTCTCCTCCTCGATCCAAGGAACTGGTGAATCATCCATATGTAGGTATCCTGATCCCCGAGATGCCCGGATTGCATACTTGGAATCTTAGGTCGGTGCCTTGCTTGAAACATTCAATAAATCCAAGAGTGAATCTGAAGCTCAATAAACAAGGATAAACTCTTTGGTAGATGAAGTGATGCGACTGAGACACTAGGGGGAGGGAACCCACGAGCTGTTGAATAGCCTTCTAGCCCAAAATGAAAAGCTATTCAAAGTCAATGAGACTATCTTGGCCCACAGGCAGACCTTTAAAGCAAGATTTCTACTTTAACAGGAAGAACATAAAACAATGGTTGCCTTAGTGGAAGAACAGACCAAGAAGCTTGCTGCTCAGAGGGAGAAGTAGAAGCCAAGTGTCGAAGAGGCCTATCATCCAGTTGATCTGTCATCCCTGAGGCCGGACCGAGCGGTAGTGAGCAACAAGCTTTATCAGTTGAAGCATTTATGTGTGACAATATAGAGATGCTGTCAAGGGGGAGTTTGTTGAAGCATTTATGTGTGACAATCACACTTAGATTGTCTCTTGTATTTGTAATTCAGTCTTTGTTGTATTAGTTTATTGATTTGTAATCGTGTCTGTATATAATTGTGATTGTACTTGTCTTTTGCCTATGTTGTATGCTTTGCGTACTTGGCAAGTTCGTAGGAAGTATGTCCTTCGTACTTAGCAAGTACGCATGAAGCAAGGCTTGCATACTTGCCAAGTATGCAGGAAGGATTTCCTTCGCACTTGCTAAGTACGCAGGTACTGAGTCTGTGACTATATATAACTGGTTGTAGGAGATGCTAAGTATGCTTTCATTTGCATTCTCTGTAATTGTCTTCATATTGATAATAGACGAAGTATTTTGTGACTTATGTTTGTTAACGGTTTCCTTTGTTGTTGATACTCCACCTAGTCACGGGTATTCCGCACCCTCTTCGACTAGTAACTCATTCGCATGATACGATCCGTGACACCCGGGGACCTACACATTCTATAGTCTTATGAGTTGGAGATAAAGAAGGGTGTAGTCACTCCAACTAATCAGTCTGGAAACACAACTCTTCTTGCTGGTCATGTTTCTTCCACTACATCTAGCAAAACTACTATTGCATACTTTTAGAGTGATGTTCCACACTCTGTTTTTGGAATTCAGCCTACCAGTTCTTCCACCTCTCAGAAGCCAACCACTATGATCTCTGATGAGTATCTTCCTATCATGAATGCCTTCATGTCATGTTATGATGCACTGATTAATAGAAACCTGAAACCGGTTAGTTTCCAACCTGATGATTTGTAGCAAATCAATCCTGATGATTTGGAGAAAATGGACATTGATTGGTGTATATCTATGCTGACTCTGAGGGCCAAGAGATTGATTAAGAGGACTGTAATGGATAGGTTCATGCAAAGAAAGACTCTGGGTTTTGATATCAAGAAGGTGAGATGCTGTAATTGTGATAAGCTGGGTAATTTTGCAAGAAATTGCAAGGACCATCATCAAAGGAGCAGCATGAGAAAAGAACTCATCTGGAAAGCAAGCTGCTATTTCTCCCAACTCCACCACATCTTCCAGCTCAACAGCTCTGGTCTGTCAAGCAGATGGACACTATCATTGGGGAGATCAAGAAAGGGAAGCAATTGACAAGGCATTAATGGAAGACATTGAAGAGAAGGAGAAATGTGTTTTGATTGAGCCAGTTGAGGATCTTACCGCTGTACCAGCTGAGGTAATGTCTAGACTTCGCAATGCTCAATCTTGTTTAAATGAAATTCAGAAATATATATTCATCAACCAGGCCTTAGTCGATGAACGTGATCATATAAAGGTGATGTATGATTCTGTGGCTAAAAATGAAAAATTATATTTAAAGAAAATTTGTGACATTACTGGAGAAAACCGATCTTTTATTATACAACTTACTACACAAAAGAATAATAATCCAATTTTAACTAAAAGACTTTAATTATATAACTTACTACACAAAAGAATAATACTCAAATTTTAACTAAAAGACTATAAAAGGCTGAAACGGCAAATTTTCAAGTTGAACATATGGGCATGGATCAGAAAATTTTGTTTGGAATCATCAATAAACAAATTCATAAGAAAGTCGCAGAAGGCATTGGGTATAAGTATTCTATGTCTGGCAGATTTGCTGATATGCCAGCTCCTCATGTTCCCACACCTTTTGTTTGCAATTTATCTGCTGATGATTATATTAAAACTTCAGATTCTGACAGTTTTGCTTCCTGTGTAGAGTCAGATTGTGTTTCCGAAGATGATTGTATTGAGAGTTCTAGTAAGGGAAATGTATTAAATGAACTTGAGTCGAATGAATGTAATAACCGTGCCAAAACCAGATATTTGTGAACGCGTTGAAAATTTTTATTTTAGTTCTATGCCTTCTGAGTATAACAATTTGAGAAATGACATTTTTTAGTTTAAGAATACTTTACCTTTTGTTCCTAAATCTGTAAATGCTACGAGTTGTATTGCAAACTTTAAAAGTGTAGGAGTTGTGACTGATATTCCACAAGAAACAATGAGCAATCTGGGGTTCTTCAGATTAAAGGAAGATCAAAGTCCTCAAGAAAGAACTATTGAAGAAAGAGTTGCCTCTAGTTCTGATTCCTCAACATCACAATCATCTTCATCATCCTTTGATGACAATTATCAGGCTAAGCTGTCATGTGATAAAGTTTGTTTTAGTTGTGAAGAATCCAATTATGTTTTTAAAACTTGTAAATTGTCTACGTATCAATTCAAAAAAGAAAATGCACCATGTTTTGTTCCAAATTTAGCTGAATTTGATTCAAATATTTTCTCTAAATCACAACATAGAAGGGATTTGTGACGTTAAAGGATTAAAAATGGTAAACATAGGTTGAAGAAGACTTGGAAAATTAAGAATAATGATCTTTTTGATGAATATACATCATTAAAAGAGGATTATGACTATGATTTCCGAGAAGTGTCTTGTGATATTAAGAAGTTCCAGCAATGGCTTGGGTACCAAAGTCTGATTTCCTTGGTCTGTGTAGAGATGTGACCGGTCAATTTTGTTTGCTGCAAGATTATCATCCAATAGACGGAAATTTTGTCGCCTTTGTAGGCAATCCAAGAGTAGGACAGATAGAAGGACAAGGAACTGTGTCCAATAGTGTAAATAGCTTGGAAAATGTCAACTTCGTCCCGCAGCTAAAATACAATCTGATGAGTGCGTCCCAGAATTGTGACGAAGACTTATGTGCCCTCTTCAACTCTAGAGAGTGCTTGATTCTAAAGCCTGGAGTGGTTATTACTGAAGACCTTATTCTTATGCGTGCTCCTCGAAGATTCAATACCTACAGTATGGATATGAATAACCCATCAGGAATC
This sequence comes from Smallanthus sonchifolius, assembly GCA_023525975.1. Classification (NCBI taxonomy): domain Eukaryota; kingdom Viridiplantae; phylum Streptophyta; class Magnoliopsida; order Asterales; family Asteraceae; genus Smallanthus; species Smallanthus sonchifolius. The sequence continues at coordinate 23,130,529 of CM042033.1, forward strand.
GAATCCTGCTTTCTCTCAAAATCTTTTGATGATGAGTCATTCCTTTGGCACAAAAGATTAGGACACGTGAACTTCAAGACCATGAAACGTCGTGTTCGAGGAAACATTGTCACCAGTTTACCTCTAAAAGATTTCTCCCCCGTGGAACATTGTCTCTTAAGACCACAAATCCACCCACAAGCCCAAGACCACTAATTCTATTGACTCCCCTCTTCAAATGCTTCACATGGATCTTTTTGGCCCTGTGAGCGTCGTGAGTCATGGTTGGAAATCCTATTGCTTGGTGGTAATTGATGACTTATCTCGGTTCACATAGGTATTCTTTCTAGCAAGAAAAGATGAGACGCCAGAGGTTCTGAAGATTCATCTGCTGCAGATCAAGAATTTGTTCAATCTAAGTGTGATGACTCTCAAAAGCGATCATGGCACAGAGTTCAAGAATGCCAGTTTGGATTCTTTTTGTGAAAGTAAAGGTATCTCTCGGCAGTTCAGTGCACCTCGTACTCCGCAACAAAATGGTGTAGCTGAACGAAGAAATCGCACGTTGATAGAAGCTGCTAGAACAATGATTGTTGACTCTAAGCTTCCTGTCACGTTTTGGGTCGAGGCAGTTAATACTACATGTTTTATTCAAAACCGAGTCCTTATTATCAAGAACTGCAACACGACCCCCTACGCGATTATGTACAAGCAAAAGCCTGTTAATGATTTCTTTAGGAAATATGGTTGCGTTTGCACAATGCTGAATACTTCGGACCAGCTGAACAAATTTGAAGCTAAAGCAGATGAATGTTATTTTGTGGGCTATTCTTCCAACCAAAGAGCATTTCATGTTTACAATAAGAGAAGGAGAATCGTGCTGGAGTCCATTGATATCAATTGGCATGAAAGCAATCATACGGACGCTAGAGACGGTCCCAATTGGCTTTTTTATGTCGATTCTTTGTTTAAATCCTTTAATGTTCATGTATTCACTGACATATCTATGTCAGCTAATCCTATTATGCCCGTGAACAACTTAGGTACCTCTATTGCTTCAAGCTCATCTTCCTCCAATCAACATATGGATGTCCCTCCTACAAATGTTAATGCTGATTCCACTTATGACTCTTCAGACTCTGTAGCAACAAGTGAAACTGTTGAGGAACAAACTCCTCCAATAGTTGATGTTGCTCCACAATCCTCTACTAAAGATCCTATTGAAGAAGAACCTATTATTCCTGACAACAACATCACCATTTTGGAAAACCATATAGAAAATGATGTAATTCCATAATTTCGGATTCACAAAGATCATCCCACCGACAACATCATTGGTCCACTCAGCGTGGGAGTCTGAACTTGTAAGATCGAGATATTACAAGATGGTTCTGCTAAGTTGATACTGGCGGAAACAATAACAATTATTAAATGCAACAAGTAACAAAGATAATACTGATAAATGCAAACTGTATTACTCTTCAATGTTTACAAGTTACTGAGAAAACTCATAGGAAGCATACATACAAATGAAGGGAAACAATAAATATAAAGAAACTTAGAATCAAGATAGACTCTTGATTCTAAGGATTAGATCAAACACAAACCGTTGATCTTGTACATATGAAAAACTACACTACAATTGGTTTACAATAAAAAGGCAACTGCAGCAAAAAGACAACTACAGAACAAAAGTCTTCTTAGGAATCTTTGTAGGATTGATCAGAAGTAGGAGCATTGTCTTTTATTATCTGCACCAATAACATTCCATCTGCTGATAGGTGTGTCAGCATTGCAGCAGGTGATGTCAGTCGTAAAGTCAAATTTGCTGATGATTTTCCTTTCAGCAGCATCAAGGTTAGATGCTCCTGAGAAACCTATTAGCAGCAACTTTGGACTTCAGCAGATAAAGCCTATCCGCAACATAGTTGGTGATCAGTAGCAAAGTTAACTATCCACATCATAAGCACTTATCGTCAGCAACTTTCATCAGTGGCATCCACACTTAGAGAATTTTGTAGCCATCAGTCTTTATTTCTACAAACTCCCCCTAGACTGATGCTACCAAAATTTTTACTGACTTTGATCATAAAGCTTATGCATGTTCAGGATGATCCTGGCAGTCTCATAGCCCCTAGGGTCCTTGCTGGGATTATCAGTAGGAATTTCAGATAAGGATTTAATGTCCCTCCTTGGCGTGCTGAAGATAGACTTTTTGGAACACCTAATCTTATTTCATTTTACATCAATCAGGGTATATTCATCTTTATTAGAATTATAGGACCACTAGACAAGAGGATAGTGGGCTTGGATAGGTTTGGCATCAATGATAACCTCTTTGCTAGGATTGAAATGATGTCTTATCACTAGCAAGAGGTGTATCCCACTATCATTGTCAGGCTCTTCTTCTTCACCCAGCTCAAGGATTCTTTGTAGATCTGAATTTGGGAGTTGCATCAACTCATCAACAGATGTATAGATTGATCTTTTCTTTTCTTTCTCTCATCTGAACACTTCATACCACCCATCTTGGACACTGTAGAACCATAAAAAAATCTTTCTTGAATCAGTGGGGATTCTTCTATAGACAGGTTTTTGTCTATCAGGTGTTATCTTCACAGTTGCTGCTAGTGTTTGAAGTTGAGAAAGCTGGTTGAAAGGATTGAATTTACAATTTGCAGCAAAGTGGTCTGATTCACCACATATGATGAATATTGTTGAGCTCTTGTGGTTTTTGTAATAGAAGTGTTTCTTGGTGGAGACATGGACTTCCTGAATTGATTGGATCTTGCTTCATAGCTTCTTACCATCTTGTTCTTATTGGTCTTCTCAAATGCTTGTTGCTTGAGACTTCTTTGCTGATGAAGGGAGTAAAAGCAGGTACTTGCTGTATGATTGTATTTTCCACACACAAAACATGATTTTGCTATTTTGTCCCTTTGAAAGTACACATAGTCCTTTCTTTTGAATAGATACTTGAAGTTCCATGGATGGTTCTTGTTATGTTCAAAGGTAGCTTCTTCTTAGGTTTTCTGAACATATGTCTTTCTTTCTTCAGGTGAATGACTAATGTCAAACACTTTCTTTGAAGAGTTGGTGGTTTTTGAGGATTGGCCTTTTTCAATGATCAGCTTTCTTCCTTGAGGAGGATAGCTAATCTTGATCTGTTGGTGTCTTTTATCACTAGAATGGATGGAATGAAAGCATTTGAAAATTTTGTTTGAATTACTTTTCCAGTTTTGGTGTTTTTCATGATTACTTCATTGGTTAAAAGTAATGGAGCATCAATGTTTTCTAAGGAGTCTGAGCATGTGGAATCAGACTCTATGGAAGTGGTGCAAACTTGCACAGAAATGTTTTCTTTGGTGGGGTCAAGGCTTAGGTTTGAGGTTTCAAGATTATTGAGGTTGAAGTTTGGTTTATGATTGGCTACATAGTCACTAGGTGGTGGAACAGACTTGTAGCTTTCAGCTTGATACCCGAGACCAGCAGTCACCTTTTCATGGATTTGAGCATCCAAAAATCTTTGCAACTTTTTGGATGCAAACTCATACTTATCATCATGAACCTTTTCATCTACCAACTCAGCTCTTGTAGTTTTTAACTTAACTAATAGATCATCAATCTGAGTTTCAAGATTAGTTTGTTCATATTTAATGATGAAATCTCTTTCTTTAGGCAGTCAATCTTTTCTTTATAACTGTTTTCAAGCTTTTTGAACCCAAACTTCATTTGATGAAACTCTTCATTTTGATCTATTAGGTTTTGGTTATGCTTTCTATATCCCAAAACTTTATCAATACAAGCTTGAGAGCAAAGATGTTCATATACCTAAGGTGGGATCTCTGTGGTATCAGCCATGAGGGCTTTGTTAGTAGCAGGTATTTCTTCACATTGAAAGCTCAAGTCAAAGTCAGTTGATCCAGCCTGTTGAGTTGCACAAGCAACACTTTGAGTAGCTTGAGTGTTTTCACCTGCTTGACCTTGTTGAGCTTGTCTTGGTTGTGCAGTAGCTGGGTTTGCTTTTGGTGATTTGCTTTCTCTTGCAAAATGACCAAGTTGACTGCAGTTGTAGCATCTTAACTTGCTTTTGTCCAAACCCACCCTTGTATTTGGATTGTTTCTTGGAATGGGTCTGCTAGTTTTTGAATAGAACCTTTTTGCTCCGAGTGAGAACATAACATGAGAATGTTGTATATCCATTTCTTCTAAGTCATCTGGATGGAAGTACTCCAGATCTTCTTTGATAAAGGACATGTTGCTTGGAGTGTCAGACACAAAGGCAGCAGGGTTTTGAGGAGGTGCTTCAAGAAAAAAAAAGGAGAGTTGTTCATTTGAGTGTTGGGTGTTTATGTATGTGTAACTATGGGAGGATAATAGTTACTTGTACTTTGTGGTGTATGGTAAGAGTGAAGTACTCTAGATTAGAGCTTTGAAGTCTACCTCCATCTTCTTGATGTCTTATTCAGAGAACTTTGAAGCTTCCTTGGGAACAAATGGACTTCCAGAATCAGCAGAGGCCACCATTGTTACATAAGGACCATCAATTATGGATCTCCACATTCCATATTCTAGATAGAAGAAGAAACTTTCCATCATGTTCTTCCACAAATCATAATATTCACCAGACACCAGCCTTGGTGGTCTGTGAAAGCTTACAATGTCATCAAAACCAGTATTCTGTGCCATACTGTGAGTAGATGATATACAACAAAGAGATAACATAATCAGAACCAGAAAGTGATCAAACAAATGTTAGTTTGCTTGATCTGAGACACAAAGCTCTGATACCACTTGTAGGATCGAGATATTACAAGATGGTTCTGTTAAGTTGATATCGGCGAAAAAAATAACAACAATGAAATGCAACAAGTAACAAAGATAATACTGATAAATGCAAATTGTATTACTCTTCAATGTTTACAAGTTACAGAGAAAACTCTCAGGAAGCACAATTACAAATGAAGATAAACAATACATATAAAGACACTTAGAATCAAGACTGACCCTTGATTCTAAAGATCAGATCAAACACAAATCGTTGATCTTGTACATATGAAAAACTACACTATAATTGGTTTATAATAAAAAGACAGCTGCAGCAAAAATACAACTGCAACAAAAAGACAACTATAGAACAAAAGTCTTCTTAGGAATCCTTGCAGGATTGATCAGAAGTAGGAGCATTTTCTTTTATTATTTGCACCAATAACATTCCATCTACTGATAGGTGTGTCAGTGTTGCAGCAGGAGATGTCAGTAGTAAAGTCAAAGCTGCTAATGATTTGCCTTTCAGCAGCATTAAGGTTAGATGCTACTAAGAATCCTATCAACAACAGCTTTGGACTTCGGCAGATAAAGCCTATCCGCAACATAGTTGGTGATCAGTAGCAAAATTAACTATCCGCAGCATATGCACTTATCCTCAGCAGCTTTCATATATGGCAAAATTGTAGAGTTAACCCAATTCTAAAACCAATTCTGTGACAATCCGACTTTTCAAGCTAACTCAGTTAGAATTCCCGTTAAATATTCTGTTAAATCCTGACCAAGTTAACCCAATTCTAAAAAAAATGATCATTTCTGTCAAAGATGAAGTTACAAGGGCTGTTTTGTAAATAACCAGAAACCCTAGTAGGCACGGTCGTGCCTAGTTTTGGCATGGTCGCGCCAAGTGCCTTGGCACGGTCGCGCCTCTTGTCAGTTGAAACGTAAACACAATCTTTAATCGCAAGTTCGTTCGATTTCGTAAGCGTTATGCACGTCTCAACTATTAACGACCATCATTGGGGCTTTAATCATCGTATTTACTCCAAATTAAACCTAATTATGGTTAATTGTTGTGTAACCATCGACCTCAATGACATTTTCATCCAAATTCAATGAACTCGTGTATTATTCTTTCGTACAAACACTATGCACACACTAAGTGATCAATATCGAAGCAGTTACACGCACCAATTCAACCAGAAAAGCTACGGGAGTCGCCGGAGGTCGAGACAGTCACGGTCGAACCTGCCTTTGATCTACCACCATCAATTCGTACATCGTTCTGGTAATTAAGCATTCCCTCAGTTTCGTTTTTATTCATAGATTGAAAACCCCATGACAATTCGATCTATTAACATCGAATTGGAGATGAACCCAATCCTAGGGTTCGTTTATAAATAGATTTGGGGCTTTTGTCATTATCATACTTATAAATCCAATTAACTGATATGGATAGTTTCGTAACCCTTCACTTGTTAAAAGCCCTATGTTAGTTTCATTTTTTATCATCGAATTGCACATAATCTGTAATTAGGGTTTATAGGTAAATATTTTGGGGGTTTCAATCTTAAACCTGCTCTCAATCAAAATACCTCTGATAGATTCGCAAAGTTCTGTTTTGTAAAACCCCATGTCCTTTTGGTCAATCGTGATCGAAACCAAACGGAATTAGATCTATTGGGATATTCTGTTAAACTCTGTGTTTGTAAATTCAGTAGACACGGTCGTGCCTTAGCCTCTGACCCGGTCGTGCCTCTCGGCTAGACCTGGTCGTGCCTCAAAACCCTAGACACGGTCGTGCCTAACTTAGACACGGTCGTGCCTAGTGGTTTGCCTTGTTGTATCTTCTGTTTGATCCACACGGTCACGCCTCCGACCAGCACGGTCGCACCCATGTCCTTAACACGGTCGTGCCTTGCCTTAGGCGCGGTCGTGTGTGAGTAAACCCTTTTGTTAGAATGTTTGATTAATTTATTATATTTTTAAAAACAATAATTATTATATATTATTTGTTATTTGTCACGAAACGCATTCATCCTAATTTAGAAATCCGTATTCGCGTAAACTCGTTCGTTTAACTGTTAATCCTTAGAATGTTTAAAGATGTTCTAATCTTCAGTGTGTTATCACAAATCTCAAATGAGTCCCTAATTGATGTTTGTAATTCTTGGGCATACGTAAGCCATTGCAGGCTAACACATGTGTACCAAGTCTATTACTTGTGTGATTACTTCCTACACAACTCAGGTGAGTTTTCATGGCCCCTTTTTACTGTTTTTTTTAAACTGGGGGAGAAAACATGTCCTAAACGCTTTTGATTTTTGTAATTCACATATGATATCACTTGTATGACTACGTGTACACATTATCCTTAAAGTCCTCACATCGGACCGTTAATATGAACATAGCGAGGTAATTTTAGTAGTACTACTGGGTTTGACAAACCTCACCCGCGTTAGTCGCGCTAACTCGATTGGAGGTTGAACGGGTGCAATATTTACCTAATCATGCACCATGATGGTGGGAGGCATATAAACAGTCAGCTGTCGATTGCGAGCACATTAGTTAACATGCTTATGGGTTAGCTACCTATTGATTTAAATATTGAATGTACATTAATATGTTAAACGCTTCTATAAACTGAAACCTGTGAACTCACCAACCTCGTGTTGACATCTTTTCTTACATGTTTTCTCAGGTCGCTAAGATAAGGCATATGTGCACATGTAGGACATGCATGGGATTCTCCTATTGATTTATGCTTTATTAAATTGTTTGGACTTTATTTTGAATTATGTTTCGTTCGGACTTTTGGACTTTTGGGCGCGTGTGTTTTGCGCATTTACTTTTCTTTACGCTTCCGCATTAAACTCTGATTGATATGATATTTTCATTTGAGTCCCATGTAGAGTCATTTAATGTAACTAATGACTACGATCCTGGTTTATCACGTCCTAAATGGTAAAACTCCGTTAGTTGAAATTGGTAGTGTGACAGTTTGGTATCAGAGCCATTGGTTATAGAGAACTAGGATTGCATACTAGACTATAACCTTACACACTAATTACATATCATAAGCGTTATATATTGGCCCTTATGTATTACGTTACAGGATCATGTCATTAACTCCACCGCCATCACCTAAGGCATCTACCTTATCATCCCCGGAGCCCAAAAGGCGCCGGACTAGTTCTAGTGACAACTCAGTGGAACAGGTTAAACTAAGTAATGCACGAGCAAGGAACACGACACTTAATTGGAGTGCATATCCGAAAATGATCCAAAGGTGGATCGAGATGGGAAATGTTCCATCACCCTACTTTGGTTCTACTTCATCATCCTCTACTTTGCCTAGCTTACCATGCACCATGGAACAAGCTTTTGCAGCTTTTGTGTTTATCATAACTAAGGAGTTAAAGGAGATGAAGGATTCCACTGATGAGATACCGGGCATTATAGAGCGAGAGCCACAAGTGGAAGAAAACAAGGTAGGAATTGAGCTTTTGACTGCTGAGCTAGCAGCAACAAATCAGGTCCATAACCTTTTAGTGGATCGGGTTACACATTTGGAGACAACGGTGGACACCTCGGACCATGATGTAGGAGGAATTCTGGAGAGAGTGGCTAATCTGGAAGCCCAGCTGCAAGTAGTAGATCATGCTGCTGAAGGACTTCAGGAGAGAGTGACCCACTTAGAAGCTCAACTACAAGCAGCCCTATTTCCAGAAGACAATCCACTTTCGGATGAGGAGGAGGAGCCTTTCGAGGAGGAGCCCTTAGAGGAGGAGCCACCCGAGGAGGAACCGGTGGAGATCAACGATGCACAATCATACGTTTCCTCCGATGACGAGGATGATTGATGATCTTTCTATTATATTTTTCCTTTTCATTCATGCTTCGTTTATGTTATTTCTCTTTTCAAACCTATATGGGTAAGGTTGTTCCCATTCAATAAAAGCATGAGAAGTTTAATGTTTGAGTTATTTATTTTTGTAGCCTTACAATTTATTTAATTTTTAAAATATTAGATGTTGTATTTCCTTACATGTACATAAATAATGATTAATATGCGACATATTTCTCATTGTTTTGTATTTGTTAATGTGAAGAATTAGGTCGGGAAGAGGACGTGGAGGTCGTGCTGGTGGCCGAGGTACCATCAACATGACAGCAACTGAGATGGCGGCACTAATCAACGATAGTGTGGCATAGGCTCTCGCAGCACATAATGCTGCAGGTAAATGCTTTAACTATTGACTAGTGAGGTCAATTCATCTCTCAAAGCGCCTTTCCTAAGCCCTATAACCTTGAACCTATATTATGTTTCTAACTCTAGGCCAACAGAATCAGCAACCAGCCTGCACGTTCAAGACATTTATGTACTGTAAGCCCCACTCCTTTAGTGGAACCGAAGGAGCTGTCGGACTACTCCGGTGGTTCGAAAAAGTAGAATCAATGATTGCCATCTGCAACTGCCAAGTGGCCAATCAGGTCAAGTTCGCCGCTAGAACTTTGGAGGGCCCGACTCTCACGTGGTGGAACACCCAGGTTCATATGTTGGGTCTGGCCATGGCAAATGGACTTTCGTGGGAGGAGTTTAAGATAATGATGAAGGAGGAGTACTTCCTCGGGATGAAATTCAGAAATTGGAAGGAGAGTTCTAGAACCTGAAAATGGAAGGTTCTGAAATTGAGCTGTATACCACTCGCTCCCATCAACTTGCTACCATGTGCCTACATATGGTTACTCCAGACTACAAAAGGATTAAGCTGTATATTTGAGGTCTAGTGCCACAAATTCAAAGTATGGTTACTTCATCCAACCCTGCTACCATCCAGCAGACGATCAGACTAGCCCACAAGCTAACCGACCAGGCGGTGACTCAAGGCACTTTACCCCCAAGGGGTTCGGTCTCTAAATCCACCGAAAATCATAAAAGAAAGTTTGATCACCACTCCAACTCTCACTCCAGCTTCAAAGTACCCCAGTTCAATCAATCCCAGCAACAACAGCGAAAGTTCGAGCCTGCTAAGAACTTCAATCAGATGACCTCTTTAGGTCAAAATCATGGTAGTTATGTGGGAAGATCCCCCAAGTGCAACAAGTGCAATTACCACCATGTCGGTGCTTCTAACGGTTGTCAACGGTGTGGCAAGATGGGCCATGCTGCAAAAGATTGTAGAGTTGATCTACAGAACAAGCAACCATTCCGACAGCAAGGATCCACAAGAGGATGTTTTCAGTTTGGTAAGGAGGGACAAATTCAGAGGGACTGTCCTCAGTCGAAGAGGGGTGGTAATGGAAATGGTAACGGTAATTGCACTAATCAGGGCATCAATGGTAACAACAGAAATCAAGGCAACAACAGTGGTGGCAATAATGCCAATAATGGAGGTAATGGTGCGAAAGGATGAGCTTTTGTGCTAGGATCTGGAGAAGCTCGTTATGATTATAATGTGGTCACTGGTAAGTTTCTCTTAAATAATTACTTTTCTTTTGTTCTATTTGTTTCCGGTGCTGATAGAAGTTTATATCTAATAAGCTTAGTGATATGATAAAAGGAATCCCAACGCTGTTATAAACTAAGTATATAATAGAGATAGATGATGGCCAAATAATTGAAGCAACCCACATCCTTAAGGCATGCAAGCTTGAACTAACTAGTCATATACTGGATATCGACCTTATGCCGGTAACACTTGGTAGTTTTGATGTAATTGTCGGCATGGATTGGTTATCTAAAAACCAAGCTGAAATCATCTGTCATGAGAAAATTGTTCGCATTCCTCTCCCGAGTGGAGAAACCCTTTTCGTTCAGGGCGAAAAGAGTGGTGAAGTCGTAGGCATCATATCACTCATGAAAGTGCAGAAGTGCCTGCGTAAAGGTCATATTGCTATTCTGGCACTCGTTACTGAGCAGCCCTCAGAAGAGAAGAAGATTGATGATATTCCCATCGTTCGTGATTTTCTGGAAGTATTTCCCGAAGATTTGCCTGGTCTGCCACCACACCGTCAAGTTGAATTCCAAATTGATCTAGCACCCGGAGCGGCACCGATTGCTCGGGCACCTTATAGACTAGCACCTAGTGAATTGCAAGAGCTGTCCACTCAGTTACAGTAATTGTTGGATAAAGGTTTGATCCGACCTAGCTCATCGCCATGGGGAGCTCCGGTCCTGTTTGTCAACAAGAAGGATGGACTTTTCGTATTTGTATCGACTACCGTGAACTGAATAAAGTCACAATCAAGAATCGTTATCCTTTACCTCGTATAGATGATCTCTTTGATCAACTCCAAGGATCAAGTTTCTATTCCAAGATAGATCTTAGGTCCGGTTATCATCAATTGATAGTCCGAGATGAGGATATCTCTAAGACTTCTTTCAGGACAAGGTACGGGCATTACGAATTTATGGTCATGCCTTTCGGATTAACCAACGCACCCGCGGTATTCATGAACCTCATGAACCATGTGTGTAAGCCATACCTTGATCAGTTTGTCATAGTTTTCATCGACGACATTCTCATTTATTCCAAGAACAAGGAGGAACATGAGGAACATCTACGCCTAATTTTGGAATTACTTAAGCAGGAGCAACTGTATGCTAAGTTTTCCAAGTGTGATTTATGGATCCGGGAAGTTCAATTCTTAGGACATGTGGTTAACGGGAAAGGAATACATGTCTATCCATCAAGGATAGAAGCCATCAAGAATTGGGCAGCACCGACGACTCCGACTGAGGTGCGACAATTTTTGGGATTGGCTGGATATTACCGTCGATTGATCGAGGGATTCTCTAAGATTGCACAACCTCTCACTGCCTTAACTCAAAAGGGTTAAGCCTATAAGTGGGAAATAACCAAGAGTCAGCATTCCAACATCTTAAGCAGAAACTTTGCAACGCACCTATCCTAGCTCTTCCGGAGGGTACGAATGACTTTGTGGTGTATTGTGACGCATCAATTCAAGGTTTGGGTTGTGTTCTAATGCAACGAGAAAATTTGATCGCATATGCTTCGCGTCAACTAAAGATTCACGAGAAAAACTACACCACTCATGATCTAGAGTTGGGAGCCGTAGTTTTCGCACTTAAGATATGGAGACACTACTTGTACGGTACGAAGTGCACTATCTACACCGATCATAAGAGTCTTCAGGATATCTTCGAGTAGAAAGAGCTGAAAATGAGACAGCGTCGTTGGGTCGAGCTCTTGAACGATTATGATTGTGCGATCCGGTATCATCCGGGTAAGGCTAATGTTGTAGCTGATGCCCTAAGTCGAAAGGAAACCAAGCCAAAACGAGTTCGAGCATTACAACTTACTATTCACCCTGGATTGCCTAACAAAATCCAAAGTGCTCAACTTGAAGCCTTGAAAGAGGAAAACCTACTGCTGGAAGGTACACTCGGTATGGAAGCACAACTCGAGAAAAAATCTGACGGTATTCGCTACTTCGCCGAACGAATATGGGTACAAGTATTCAGAAACTTAAGGGAACTAGTCATGGATGAGGATCATAAATCTCGTTACTCTATTCATCCAGGTTCCGACAAGATGTATCATGACCTAAAGGTGCTGTATTGGTTGGCAAAGATGAAGGCCGATATAGCCACCTATGTGAACAAGTGCCTGACTTATGCAAGGGTCAAGGTAGAATATCAAAAGCCTTCTAGTCTTCTTCAACAAATAGAGATTCCCATATGTAAATGGGAGCTGATATCCACGGACTTTATCACAAAATTGCCACGAACTCCTACTGGATGTGATATCATTTGGCTAAGTACTACCCCCCTTCTAAGGCTGCCCATCACAGGAGTTTGATCCATGTTTTTTAGCAGCAGCTAGGGGAGAGTTTTCATGACGCGTGGGAGAGATTTAAGGGGCTGTGTAATGATTACCCGCGTCATGGTATAGAGGATTGGTGTTTGGTTGAGAAGTTTTATAATGGCTGTTCCATTGCTAGTAGAGGACAGCTAGAAACAACTGCAGTGGGGAACATGATGACGAGTAAGACCCGTGATGAGTGCTTTGACCTATTCGAGGATATTGCTACGACCAGTTACTAGAGCTCACATTCTGAGAGTTCACAGAGAGGGGTTATGCATGTTGATTCGAATATAGCCTTGGCGGCACAGATAGAGGCTTTAACCAAAATAGTGAAAGATTTTGCAGATGAAGTCGGATCGGAGCTATGAGATCTGTAAGGGAGGCCACCACACTTCTGATTGCCATATGACCCAGGAGCAGCTAGAGTACTTGGGAAACCAAAACCGTAATAACTTGTATGGTAACTCTAACGGTAACTCTAGATGGAGAAACAACTCTAGTTCCAATTGGAGGAGTAATCAGAACCAGAGCTTGTTCCAGAATTCGTGTCAAGGAAGCGGGGAGAAGAAGGACCGCTTTGAATAGATGATGGCTCAGTTTCTGGAGCATGATGATAGGCGGCAGAAGGAGAATGTTGCGAAGTTTAAGGAGCATGACGCGATGATCCAAAGGCAGGGAGTGGCATTACATAATGTGGAGAGGTATGTAGGAGAGATAGCTGAGATGCTAAATAGTAGGAAGGAGGGTAGTCTGCCTAGTAAAACTGATGAGAACCCCGATCACTCATGGCAGTTCGCGATGACAGTGACTACTAGGAGCGGCCGAGGTGCCGAGACTCCAAGACCGGTAGTAGATGATGATGAGGCGGTCAATGAAGAGATTGAGATGGAGGCAAATCTTACCAAGTTGCAAGAGAGGCGAAGCCCAACAATTACAGCACAGCCATAGGATACAGCTACGAAGGCGACTGAGATGCCTGTGAGAGAGTATAAGCCCCCACTTCCATATCCCGGTAGGCTTAGAAGAAAGAAAGAGGGCGGTCACTATCAGAAGTTCCTCAACATGCTACGACAGCTACACATTAACATCCCATTTGTTAAGGCTCTGTCTACTATGCCCAATTTTGCGAAGTACCTCAAGGACATGTTAACGAATAAAACTAAACTTGAGGCACTTTCCACCGTCGTGATGAATGAACGGTGTTCTGTGGTTATAGAACCAAGCCTCGCACAGTAGATAAAGGATCCAAGGAGTTTCACTATCCCTTATGTTATTGGTGGGTTATCTGTCGGCAACGCTCTTGCCGACCTAGGTTCTAGCATCAACCTGATGCCCTACTCTGTTTTTAAGAAGCTAGACCTAGGAGAACCGCTGCCAACGCGGTTAAGTCTTTAGCTTGCCGACCGATTGGTTAAGTATCCATGCGGTTTTGTTGAGAATATGTTGGTTAGGGTCGACAAGTTCATCTTCCCTGTGGACTTTGTCATATTGGATATGGACGAGGCGAGCATGTCCCTCTTATTTTGGGGCGTCCATTCCTAGCTACCGCTCACGCGATGATAGATGTTTTTAGCGGTAAGCTGACCCTTGGTGTGAAGGATGAGAATGTGACATTTGACGTGAATAAGCACATGAAGCATCCGAGTAGTCAGGACGATACACTGTACTTCCTAGAGTCGATCATGTCACATGTGGGAGAGTTCTTGAGCGATGTCTGTTGGAGAGATGCGTCTGATATGCAAATCCTGGTTAGAGAGAATGGTGAGATTGAGATGATAGCTATAGCCATTGATGAGAGTTCGAGTCCTCTAGAGAGTGATGCTGCCCAGGATCCCACTGGATTCGAGGAGATTTAGAGGAGTGAGCCTGTCGAGAGGCCGTCTGTTGAGAGCCCACCATCCTCCTAAGATCTTAAGGAGTTACCTTCTCATTTAGAGTATGCTTTCCTGGATGATGAGAGGAAGTTTCCCATGATTATTGTTGCGGATCTGAAGGGAGATGAGAAGGAGAGACTGACTGTCGTGCTGAAGGCACATAAGCATGTGATCGCGTGGAAGCTAATGGATATCAAGGGTATAAACCCTTCCTTTTGCACGCATAAGATCTTGATAGAGGATGATTTTAAGCCAGTCGTGCTAGGGCAGCGGAGACTGAACCCCAAGATGCAGGAGGTAGTGAAGAAGGAGGTGCAAAAGTTGTTTGATGCAGGGCTAATCTACACCATATCTGATTCTGTATGGGTGAGTCCGGTGCATGTTGTCCCCAAGAAAGGGGGGATGACAGTTGTGGTAAATGAGAGGAATGAGTTGATTTCGACATGGACAGTTACAGGTTGGAGGGCCTGTGTACACTATAGGAAGTTGAACGATGCGACTAGGAAGGATCATTTTCCACTTCCATTTATTAATCAGATGCTGGAGCGTCTGGCGGGACAGCTGTTCTATTGCTTTCTCGATGGCTTTTCTGGTTATTTCCAGGTCCCTATTGCACCCAAGGACCAGGAGAAAACCACTTTCACGTGCCCCTATGGTACGTTTGCTTACCGCCGCATACCCTTCGGGATATGTAACGCCCCAGCTACCTTCCAGCGCTGTATGATTGCCATCTTCCACGACATGTTTGCGGACTTTATGGAGGTCTTTATGGACGATTTCTCGGTATTTGGGAGCTCCTTCGACCATTGCTTGAGCAATTTAGAGAGGATGTTGGCATGATGTGAAGAGACTAATTTGATGCTAAACTTGGAGAAGTGCCACTTTATGGTGAGAGAGGGCATAGTGTTAGGGCACATGATATCACATGCAGGGATATAGGTGGATAGAGATAAAGTGGAGACGATCTCTAAACTTCCCCCGTTGACATGTGTGAGGGCGATTAGGAGTTTTCTTGGCCATGCCAGCTTCTGCCGGTGATTCATTCGCGATTTCTCTAAGATAGCGAGGCCGATGACTCATTTGTTGGAGAAGGAAGCGCCCTTCATATTTTCTGATGAGTGTTTGAGGGCATTTGAGTTGTTGAAGGGCAAGTTGGTTGATACCCCTATCATGTTAGCCCCGAATTGGTAACTTCCATTCGAGTTGATGTGCGATTCGAGCAATTTCGCATTAGGGGCGGTTTTAGGACAGTGGAAGCACAAAAACTTCCATCCCATTTACTATGCTAGCCGGACCATGAATGATGCTCAAGAGCACTACACCACCACGAAGAAGGAGTTGTTGGTCGTGCTGTTCGCATTCGACAAATTCAGGTCCTATCTGGTGCTGTCCAAAACCATCGTTTACACAGACCAAACAGCAGTGAGATTTCTCTTCAGCAAGCAGGATGTTAAATCCCGCCTTATTCGTTGGATCATGTTGCTGCAAGAGTTTGATATAGAAATTAGAGATAAGAAGGGGACAAAAAACGAGGCAGCCGATCACTTGTCACGATTAGAGGGTACTGAGAGTGAGCACATGGGAGTTCAGATTGATGACCGTTTCCCCATGAAGACTTTGATAAGAGTGAGTGCGAGTGAGGATGATTGCCCTTGGTTCACGGACATTGAGAACTACCTTGTTGATGGCACCTTGATAAAGGGCATGACTCACCAGCAAAAGAAGAAATTCTTCACGGATATTCCGCACTACATTTGGGAGGATCCACATCTGTTTAGAGTAGAGCGGATTAGGTGATTAGGAGATGTGTAACCGAGAGTGAGGTTGAGAGCATTTTGAGGCAGTGCCATGAGGGTCCACTAGAGGTCATAATGGAGCCAGTTACACGGCTAAGCGAGTATTTGATTCAGTTTTCTATTGGCCGACGATATTTAAGGATGCTCACGTGTTTGTTAGGAGATGTGATGCATGCAAGAGGATAGGGAACATCTCATCTAGGAATGAGATGCCACAGAACCCCATCTAGATTGTAGAGGTGTTTAATGTCTAGGGGGTTGACTTCATGGGACCGTTCCCTTCATCTTGAGGGAATAAGTACATACTCGTCGCGGTGGATTACATTTCTAAGTGGGTGGAAGCCGAAGATCTACCCACGAATGATGCGAGAGTAGTTGTAAGATTCATGAGGAAGTTGTTTTCTAGATTTGGTGTGCCAAAGGAACTGATTAGCGATAGAGGTACCCACTTCTTCAATGCGCAGATGGAGAAAACCTTGCAAAGATATGGGGTCACCTATCGACTTGCAACGGCTTATCATCCGCAGACTAGTGGGCAGGTAGAGGTTAGCAACTGGGGGATTAAGCGGATCCTGGAGAAAACAGTTAGGTCGAATAGGAAGGAGTGGGCAGATAAGCTAGATGATGCACTCTGGGCTTTTCCGTACGGCATTCAGGACACCTATCAGTTCCACACCGTTTAGGTTGATTTACGGGAAAGCGTGTCATCTGCCGGTTGAGTTAGAGCATCATGCGTATTGGGCCCTTCGCACTGTCAATCTTGACGAACCCAAGGCGGGGGAGAATCAGATGTACGAGTTGCATGAGTTCGAGGAGCTGTGGGATCATGCATATACGCGATCATATGATTATAAGTTGAGAACTAAGGAGTTGCATGATCACAACATAAAAGGTAGTAAGGAATTTGAGGTAGGAGATCCAGTGCTATTGTTTAATTCCCGGTTAAGGCTTTTCCCAGGAAAGTTGAGATCTCGATGATCAGGCCCGTTCACAGTCATTCAGGTTTTTACTTACGGGACGATAGAGATAGAGGGAGAAGATGCAGCGAAGTTCAAAGTAAATGGACCTAGATTGAAGCACTATATCATTGGCCAAGTTACGGAACGCTTAGTTGAGGCGGTGCACCTCGACCCGCCACAGAACTAAGTGTGAGGATGAGTCAGGCTGAGGACACGGTAAACCAAGCGCTTTCGGGAGGCAACCCGAGTTGTATTTCTCATCTGTTTTCGGTGTTTGTTTTTTGTTTGTGTCGTGTCTTGCAGGGATTCGTGCGTGATTCAGTGGGGGAAATCATCAGGAATGCAGTCCCTGATATTTTTACAGTTGTTTTTATAGTGGGACAAGTTTTTATTGGAATTAGGGTGAAAAAGTTTTTAGGGGGCCAAAATTTTTCTATGTATAAAAAAATGAATTAACTTTCTGTCATTGACACCTCCTCGTGGCACGCGAAAACTAGAGAATGGATCTTCGCGATACGTGAGGATGTCATATTTTGGCCGGCCTAAAACCCACACCCTCGCGACACGCGAGGAGTGTCTAGGGTTTCTTCGCGACACGTGAGGATTCCCTGGTCTTGCCATTTTTCCTTGTTTTCCATGTTTTTCCACCACCGTTTATCACCATCACCCATTACCATCTCATCCATCATCATCTACCATCATCCACTACCACGGGGAGCTCAGAATCGTGCACGACCGCTGATCCACCTTGCTGTGGCATTCATATCTTTGTGTTTGTCACATTTCAGGTACGAGCCCCTACTTTCTATCTTGAGTCTTAGCGAGTCAGTCGAGTATTTTATTTTAATTTGAGTCTGTAAAATGAGTCAGATTAATGTTGCGGGTCTATTTGAGCTTTATTTTACAAGTATTGATCTCTCCGTCCGTACTCAATCTCCATTCGGGCAAAGTCGATCTTAATCTGATCTTTGGGTAAAGGTAAACCGACAGGAGGTGTGCAGCCGCGACCGAAATGCTATACGATGCACAAATAGAAGAACAAATCTGGGCACTTCAGTGCATATACACTACCAGCTAAGTCCTTTCCTAGTTATGTTTATCTTGTTATTTTTTATTTTTAGTGTTTCTTGCTTCACATTGAGGACAATGTGTCTTTTAAGTGTGAGGATGGAGACTATTGAGTCTTAGGTTTGTTTTAAAAATATATATATATATATATATATATATTTGAAAAAGAGTTGTTTGTTTTTGCAAATCCCGAGAGCTTCACATAATATTTTTATGTCCGGGCACACAAAAGACCTGTTTTTGTGCGATGTAAATTAAGAGTTTTAAGCGGGTCGGTTGTGGGTTTGCGTTTCTTTAACGCGATATTCTCCAAGTATTCGGGATTAAGTAGTTAAACTAGTCGGTTTTTCAGTAAGCAAATTGTTTAGGGTGCCTAGGAGAGTTTAGCAGACTAGACGGTTTTGATTGTGCATGACTTGTATCAGTAACCCGATTTCACACACTTCAGTGAGATCTTTGAGCCTTTTCATATTCATTTATATTCACTGCCTTTCGTTTGATGTGTATTTTACCTGCATGATTTATCTGGTTAGAACTTCATTATTTTGATACATTTCGAGACCCTAGGTGTAGACAGCACACAGAAATGATCTAAGGCATTAGGATTCAACCCTTTGTATTTAGCCCCTTCTTTTATTTTCCCTACCTGAACATTACCTCGTAGTGACCCCTTTTGAGCCTTATTCCCTTTTATTTGATTAACCCACATATTACACCCTTAGCCCTTGCAACCTTTTTCTTTTTAACTCCGTGTCACTGGTCCGGATGTATTTGAGCTTGTTCAGTTTGTAATAGCAAGAAAAGTAAAGAAAAGAAAGAGTGCAAAAAAAATGAAAAGAGAAAATCACAAAAATAGGGTATAACAATGAATAAGTGTGATTATCAAAGATCCTCACAGTTTAGCATAATGTTGTTTAATCTTTTCATTCTTTCTGTCTTAAGTTCATTAGTCCGGACCTGTTTCACCTTAGCCATTTAAAATTCCATATACATACCCTGAACCCTAGCTTGACATTACAACCCAGAAAGACCTTGTTGATCTGTGTGTTTCTCTTCACATTCGGGTGGAGATTTGATTAATTCTCAAGCATATGCCTTATACATTTCATTGGCATGTCGCACCTCTTTTGCTAGTCACAGAAATAAACCGAGTGGGGAGAACTCTTGTGAGGGGTATGAGTTATGCACAGTTAGAGCTTGAAAGAAAGTGAGTCTTGATAGGTGTGCCCATGTTTTTCAAAAGGTTAGGTCTCATCTAGACTGTTGAATTGTAAAACTATTGACCGTTGTAAAACTTGGGGAGTCATTCGTTGTTACTGGATTTCGCGACTTGTTTCTGACCTTAACTTGAGGATTTTTGTATTTGCGTGATTACTTGGTTTGATGTACTGTTTTGGGCTTTGCTTAGGGACAAGCAAAGTTCAAGTGTGAGAATGTTTGATGTGTTCTAAAACACATATGTTTGCGGAGTTGTTTTTGACCCGTTTTACCTAGTTTTATTAGCAAATATGTAAAGAAGTTTGTATGATAAATCAAAGAGTTATACTAAAGGATCGAAGCCGGAGAGAAACAAAAGAAATAAAAAGTTTGAATATATACTGTTCACGGTACACGAAGGAGGAGCCTCAGCTCTTTGCGATACACGAAGATTCAGAAGATTGTTTTGGCCTTCGCGGCACGCGAAGGGCCTGGAACTATTTCTCACGAGACACGAGAGTCCAAAAAGCCGCAAGACCCTAGATTTCAATTATTTAAATATTTGAGCGGCCATTCTTTAAGGAGTTGGACTTTATGCGACTGGAGGCGACCAAGAAGCTCTGAGGATTGAAGATTTGAGGCTGGGTATCATCACGATTGAAAGAGATTGACACTTTTCGGTTTGAAAACATTGGTTTTGTGTTCTAATCCTCTTCTTAGTATTTATTTCGAATTATAAACATTTTTCCAGTATAGTTTTGTTTATTTCTCAATATTATGAGTATCTAAACTCATAGCTATCTAGATTAGGATGATTATTGATTTGGTTTGATTGTTTTCGAGTTTTAATCGATCGTATGACGGATATTATTGTAAATATTCTTGATTCATTGTTTATGAATGTGTTTGAGTACTGATTTGCTACTGATCTTGCATGAATTTGTTGCTCATGAGGTTTTACTTGAATGATTTTTGTGTTTTGGGTGAGATTTCAGGTTCTTGGGTCATTTGCTTTGTGTTTGTGATCTAGACGATTAGGTCAATCATTGTAGCAGGTTTGTGTAGTCATATAAATTAGTGTTTTACCAATCTTGAGTCCGAGAGGAGATAGGTTGTCGGGTTGTCTGTTAGTTTGTCGGTTTGGGTAGCAATTGCACGAGAGTGGGCTGTCCGAGTCGTCTTTATCATCTTGCAATTTTGTGTCATATACAGTATTTTGGGAGTTCACTCCTTGCTCTTAGGTCTGTCTAGGATAGTCTCTAAGTATAGGTCGGTTGAGACAGAGAGATGAAACCGTTTTCGAGTACGTGATATTCTAGGTTTTGGTGAGTCTGATAGGAAATCCAATTTCTTGCCGGTGAGCTTAATTCGACCCTTAGGATAGTTGAGGTGTGTAGGTGAGTCCGAGAGGAGATCCTGCATGTTTTAGTGATTCCTGAGTCAGTCTATATTTAGAACCGGTGTCATACAGTCGGTTGTCTCGAAACCAGTTGAGTCAGTCAATAGGATTCATGGCCTAGGTAGTGTTTATCTCATATTTGGTCTTCGTCTGAGTTCTAGTGTGTTTGGTCTTTCTAGTGTCGATTATTTGTCCGTAATCTTTAGTGTCTTTTCTTCGTTCATCTTTTTGTGTGTCTACGTATTTTTGTGTCTTTTCAGTCTTTGAGTCGAGTCAGTATTTAGTTGTTTTATTCTAAGTTGCATGTCCTAAAATCAATAATAATAATAAATAGAATCATCTTGTATGTTACATCAGTTAGGAGTCAGTAAAGGTTCAGTGTCGAGGGCCGCCGCCTTTTGTGTCCACGGTTCGATAACTCGGGCTTACTATCTTTACTATGCGCGACCGGTACACTTGCCGTGAGCGTGTGATTTAGTTGTGAGTCCATTTCTGCAATTAAAACTTGGTTAATTTAATTAATATATATATAATATAACGCATCAATTGTTGCAGCCCTTTTTTGTTACCAAGTAAGATGGATCCACTATCAAATACTTGATTACGAGATCACCTTCCATGAAACCCCAATCCTTTGTGACAACACTACAGTCCCTCACATTACCAAGAATCCCGTCCAACACTCCAAAACCAAACATATTGAGATCAAACATCACATCATCTGTAACTGTGTCGAAAAGAAACATATCAAGATCGTTGAAGTCAAAACCGACAAGCAAACTGCTGACATCTTCACTAAAGCATTCGACTCTGCCATATTTGAGAAATTGGTGGAGATGCTCGGAATGCTCAATTTTCAGTAACCTTTATGCATATTGTCTTATCTGTTTAAACTTGTTAATCGGGAAGATTTTTAAAAATATTTTACCTTTCTGTATAGTTATTTCTTTTTATCTGTTTGAAAAGCAAATCTTTTGGGGGAGAATTTGGAACTTTTGTGAGAAAAGAATTTCTTTGAATATAGTTTGCTTAAGAAAAGCTCTTATCCTTGATCTCACTAATATTATCAATTTTGTTTCAGGAAAATCGGATCCGACCCTGTGAGAAATGATAGAGTCTGATCACACTTCTTCAACATAGAACGGACCAAAAGCGATCGTGCTTACTGAGGTATAGCCGGTATGCCCGACATACGGTTATAACTCTTTAGTAGTGTGAAAATCTAAATCTCATTCGTACATGTGTGTTTGAAGCCACTATTGAAACATCTAACCCATTTTCTGCTAAGAAAACCGATTCAATCAGATATAGGCTTATGTGTTGGATTCTGATTCATGCGTCATGTGACCGTCAAAGTAACGAAAGTTACCGCCGATGACCCCGTCTGTTTTTCTTACGCAAAGATCTCGGTAGTTCATCTTTTTCCCATCCACTTCGATGATTTGACCCCGTCTGTTTTGCTTAGGTAAAGATCTCGGGTGTTCAACCTTTTCCTATCCACTTGGATAATTTTACGGCTTCTTCTGTTTTGCTAACACAAAGATCTAGAGTGTTCGTACGTTTTAATATCCACTTGGATATTTTTCATTTTACAACTTCTTATTTCCAGTTGGATCTTATTTTACTTTTCGCGGTTAATTTGACTTACCAAGATGGTACCCTGGTTAACATGTAAGAGATGATAGGATGAATGCGGGTAATTCTTGAGGATTGATAGGCTTTCAAAACCATTTTATTTCAAAAGGTGGGCTACGCCGTGTTTCGTGCTTAAATGGCACCGCTTAATCACATGAAATAATTGTACAAGCAAATGTTAGGGTTAACTTGCACAAATATCAGCTATCCTTAGGGATTCAAAGTAGATGACTGCAAAACGAAGTGTTTCAAGGGTTTGACCAGACATGATCTCACGTTAGATCTTTTCCAAAGCTAAGTGTACATATCTTTTTATTTGGTTTTTTGCTTTTATTTTTCCATATGAAGTTTTTAATCTTCCTTATTAGCTTGTTTAAGTAGTGTATCTATGAAAGTTTTCTTTTGTTTTTGTTCAAGTATATCAAGCCACCCGAAACTTCCCTGCCGCCCGAAACTACTCTGCCCTATCGAAACTAATATTTTCGACAGGGGCATTTTGGTCTTTTGTCAAGCTTGAATTAAATGTCTTTATAATCAGGTTCTTTTTCATGCTTTGTTCACTCTCACTCTTTCGAAATTCTTTTATACCTTCCATTTCACACACAAGAGCTTAATTTCATCGGTCTAAGTTTGCAAAATCAGTGTACCTCATCTGATTCCCCGTCGTCGTCTGTATCAGGTACTATTGTTCTTGTTCGGTTAAATGCAGAGTCAAGTGTTTGAAA
Organism: Smallanthus sonchifolius; assembly: GCA_023525975.1. Taxonomy (NCBI): domain Eukaryota; kingdom Viridiplantae; phylum Streptophyta; class Magnoliopsida; order Asterales; family Asteraceae; genus Smallanthus; species Smallanthus sonchifolius. The sequence goes on from CM042033.1 coordinate 23,153,760, forward strand.
CTAGGGTTTCAATTTTGAATGTTTTACAACTGAAACTTCATATCTACACCTGTTTGGGGTTTAAATCTTGTTTATAAACTCACCATTGTTAATATCTCTCTCTTTTATTGTTTACTTTTGTAGATTACCTCTAAACTCTTGGTAAGAAGGAGTTTTGACATCTCACAGGCTCTTTCTACAATTCTTCTATTTCTGTTTAAATTTTGATTATCTGTTTATATCTGTATATAGTTTTAACTTAGCTTTTTTTGAATTTTGAATGCTTGTATACATGTTAAGGATTTGGTATCGAAACTAGTAGTTTCTGGAAAAAGGATCTTTACTTTTAGAAACTATTATTCTGAATTTGAACAAGTTTTGCTTACCGAAACTAGTTGTTTCGATACCCAAGCTCTACCCGAAACTTTGGAGTTTCGATAGGTTGTTGCTCAACCGAAACTAGTAGTTTCGGTCAGGTTTTTCTGAAATTTTTCTAAGTGTTGGATGACTTTTGATATTTTTGTTTTTGGCATAAATGGACCTTCTATTTGTGAATAAGCACATTATCTATTCCTTTCTTAATGCTGCTGATCCTAAGAGTGCAGATTTTGTACCAGTTCTAAATTTTCTGGCTAACTCCAATGTTAGCTTTGCTATAAGTCAAAAGTTGCCCATCGTTGAAAATTCAATCAGGCAATTTTGGGCAACTGCTGCAAGAGTAACCATCAACAATCTGGAGCATATCAGGGCAACCGTGTACAACCAAGAAGTTCTTATTTCTGAAACCCTTATCCGAGAAGTGTTGCAGTTCAATGATAATCATGAGGCTCCCATTGAATACTCTAACTTCTTTATCCGTGAGAGTTTCAGAAGAATGGGTCACCCAGATAAGTTTAAAAGTGGGTAGATTACCAAGACTTTCCTTGCTCCTCACTGGAGGTAGATAGTTCATGTGATGATTTAGGGGTGTTCAATTCGAATATCCCAAATTTTCGGATAGTTGATTTCACTATCTGAATCCGTATCCGAATTTCGGATATCCGAATTCCAAAATATGATTTCTCAAAAAACAAAATAAAATCTTAAACTTTTAAACTTTTTGGATCTTGACAGTCTTGAATCATGGTCAATCATCTTGAACCCAAATGAAGCTGTGTAATTGAATCAACAAATGAAGTTGTGTAATTGAAAACTGAGTTTTAAATAGACGCAAACAACAGAAAAAATAAAGTTTGACATTGCATCAAACGTTTCTATGTATGAACTCAGTTTGTAAACAGAATAAATAGATGGGTACCCACAAATTGATTGGAAAAAATGGTTTGATTTCATTTAGTCTTTTAGCAAAAGGTCACCTTGTTTCATCAGTTTCATCTCTCAAATAATCCAACATAGTCTAAGAAAGTTGCAAATAATTGAACCCGGAAAGAATCGAACTTGTGGTATGATTTCGTTTCGCCTTCACATATTCCGATTCAGCCTTTAAACTTTTGGATTCGGACTTCTAATTTTCAGATTCAAGCGACTGACGACTCGGGTTGTTACAACGACCAGAGAATTCTGAGATTAGGGAGTTGGATTTGGAGGTTTAGGATATGAGGATTGACGACGGCGACTGAATCTTCAAGCGACTGAATTAGGAATTTAGGGTTTTTCTGTTTCAGTGTGTTAAATTGCTATATGCCTATATATATATTTAAATATAACAGATAATTCAAAAATAAATATTTCGGATTCAGATATTTGAAATATGCGAAAATTTCCAATACTAATATCCGAATCCGAATCCGAATCCGAAAATTCGGATATCCGAAATTTTGGACAATTCGGATTCGGAATTTCGCATAATTCGGGTTCGGTTTCGGATTCGGATTTTTTTGAACACCCCTATGATGATTCACTATATCTCAATCATGAAAGGTGGATTTTACTCAGCCAATGTCATGGTGGCTTCTGCTATACTTGGGCTGATCAAGGGAAGAGAGTACAGTTTTTCTGGGCTGGTCTTCCGGCAGATGATAGAGAATCTCACTGGGAGAGTGAAAGAAAAGTTTCTTGTGTACCCAAGATTCTTGCAAATGATTATAAACCACTTACACCCCAATTTTCCACAAGAACAACCACTACTGATGTTAGATAACATGATAGCCAAGACCCTCAGCTATATGAAGAGCTCAAGTTCCAGATCCAATAGAATTATTGTAAACATCCCACTCTTTCGACAGGTGATTGGTGAAGAAGAGCTTATAGTCCCTGATATAGATCCTGATGAAGTAATAGAATCATCATCATCAGAAGACGAAGAAGAACAAGAGCAAGGTGATCAAAGAAATCAAGAAGTAGAAATTGAAGTTGAGGCTGAAATTCAACAAGAACAAGAAGTTGAGCTGCCAATTGTGGAAGCTCAATTCCTTGATCAAGAGATGGAAAATTTAGATCCTTTAAACTTTCAGGAACAAGCTGCCAATGTTGGGGTTGAAGCAAACATAGAGGGTGAAACAGAATCAAGTGATACCCTAGACGAAGTTGTCTATGAAAAAGAAGAAATTGAATCTGAGGAGATGGTGGAACCTCCTCCCTCGTCATCCAAAAGACCAGCTGATTCTAAATCAGATTATGAATTGGAAGAGCCCCGAGCCAAGAAGATCAAAATCGGGCTGGAATCTTTTTATTCATCCTCAGAATCAATTTTTGGAACACATCCACCTTCACCCATTCATAAAATCACCACTCCACAACCCACACCACAACCCACTCCATAACCCACACCATAACCAACTCCACTGGCCTCTCCTGGCCATGAGAAATCCCCTCTAAGGGTTAAGAAGTTGAGCTTAGAAGTTTCGAAACTTAATAAAAAAGTAGCTAAAAGGGATGAGGAAATAAAAGGTCTAAAGTCTGACTTGATAGAAGAAAAAGAAGAGGTCAAGGACCTGAAGCTTGAAGTGATCACCTTAAAGAACCAACTGGAGATCCAACAGTCCCAACTTGCCGTGCAACAAGAACATCTATCAAAACAACAAGAAGACTTACACGCTGTGACTACTCTTGTCAATTAGCTTAATGCTTCCATGGTGCAGCCTTCACAGCTATCTGAAACTCGAAAGGAACCTTCTTCCACAAATCAGGGGGAGACACATGTATCTCCAACCATAGCAACCGGTGGTCCTTCTTCCCCTACCATTATAATTGACCCTGAATCCACTTTGATTATGTAAACGGGAAAAACTGACAAACCAAAGGAAGCTGTGGAAGTAAATGTAGAAGAACCATAGTTTGATCTTCCTTCAGCTAGTCAAAGAAGAGCTGTAAGAGGCGAAGGAAAGGGAAAGGAAGCTGATATTGAAGTTGTTAATCTGGATGAAGAGGAAATTGGATCTGATCATGAGCTTCTATAACAGATTGACGACTTTGGAACTGTTGATGAATTCCCAAAGATTGTGACATTGGGAGAGAAACACCACGAGAAGCTCTGGTATTTCATAGAGACCGGAGATGAAATTGAAGCCTTAATAGATATAGATGAGGAGGACCCAAGTATGAAAGTGGCCTTTGTTAAGCCTGAAACCACTGCTGGGCCAACATGCACTACTCAAGAAGCCGCTCAAACCGATCCAACTCCAACTGAGCCAACTCAAATGACAAGACCAAACCCTGAATATCCTGATCTAAAGAGGCTTTGGATGAGAAAGCTACCTGATGAGGAGACTCCCAAGCATTATTAATGGTTCGCTGAATATCAGAAACTTAAAAGACCTAATGTCGGATGGAAGTATGATAAGGAGAGGTCCCTCTACATTGTAAGAAGGTAAAAGGGAGGAGTGGAGCACTTTAAAACTTCACATGATTTCAGCTCCCTCCTAAGATATGACCTGAGGGCTTTAGCCAAGTTACCCCCTCAAAATCCTGATAAAGTCAATGAAGATCGTACAATGAAGATCGTAACTTTGAGTTGTTCCTGTAACAACAAGCCCTAAATGACTTCAGGTCAATGAAAACCGCACTCCCAAAAAGAATCATCTCCAAAACAAAGATTCATCCAAGAACTCAGAAGCCTTGGGTAAGCCTGAGGTACAAACTGGCAGAAACTGTCAAATCTATCTTGCTGCCAAGGTCTGTTCCTGTTCAGCTCTAGAAATTCAGAAGGTTCTTTTATAATTCAACTATTGGAAGTGCAGTAATTGAATGTGAAGACAAAAAAGACATCCACATCTTGAGCCAATGGAGGTGCTCAAATTCCAACCTGAAGATCTAGAGGTTATGTTCAACCATCCCATCCAAATTTCATATGAAGATGATGAGGCGGATGCAAAGGCCTATCAAATGGTGGTGAGTGTAAATGCCAAGCCCCACTTTCAAGGATCAAGTGATGCACCAACTGCTTAGTGAGAGTTGAAGACAATGATGCAATAGGTTATGGGAGATTGTAGGGTTGGATATTATGTAAGCTAAGTCATCATTGTATGTTTTGAACAATTGTACTTTGTTTAATTTCCCTGTATTTTAGTTATTTCTGTTTGATGTAATTTCTATTTTTAAAAGTAAGTCTGGGCCATCGAAACTACCTAGTTTCGGTTGAGGTTGTTCAACCGAAACTAGTAGTTTCGATAGATGGGAAGTTTCGATAGGATGTTCTTTCATGAAAATGCTCAACCGAAACTAGTAGTTTCGGTGAGCATAGTTTTGATGCCTGTCAGCTTCCTATAAATAGCATATTTTAAGAATGTTTAGGATGTGGATAGCGGTTGTAACACTTGTATTCTCTCTTTCACAGTTTTTTCTGAATCAGTACACTTTTGAAGTTTATTAAACTATTGTTCTTACATTTTTACATTATTATTGTGTTGATTCTAGTATGGTTAGCCTGTTTATCTTCACCATTTTTTGTTTCTTACCTCTGTTTCACCACCATACACAGATTCTGCCTGTGTGTGTAATTGATCATCTGAGTGATTATGTGATAGAATCAGGACCTATAAGGTGCATTACATAGTCCAAATGGCATACGTCTATAGGAAAAGGTGCCATATGGGCAAGTAGAGGTGGTTTTCTCTTGATCTTCAGGGGGATAGGGATTTGAAAGTATCCAGAGAATCCATCAAGAAAACAGTAGAACATGTTCCCAGATAGTCGCTCCAACATTTGATCTATGAAGGGTAGCGGGAAATGATCTTTTCATGTGGCTTCATTAATCAATACACACCCGCCATCCGGTAACTGTACGGGTCGGTAGTAATTCGTTTTCCTCGTTCGTGATTACCATCATACCTCTTTTTTTGGTACCACTTGAACCGGATTGACCCATGCGGAATCTGAAATGGGATAGATCACCCCTGTGGAATCTGAAATGGGATAGATCACCCCTGCGTCCAGTAGTTTGATAACTTCATTCATCACTACTTCCTGCATTTTACGGTTTAGTTGTCTTTGGTGTTGCACGCTTGGTTTGTAGTTGTCCTCCATGAGTATTTTATGAGTGCAAAATGAGGGGCTAATTCATTGGAGATCCATCAACTTCCATGATATAGCTTTCTTGTGCCTCTTTAGCACTTCTAGTAGTCTTTCCTTCTCGTCACTTCCTAACTTGGCAGAGATAATTACTGGAAGCTTAGAGTCTTCATCTAGGAATGCGTATGATAGGTCTTGTGGAAGCTCTTTAAGTTTCAGTGTAGGTGGTTCCTCTATGGAAGGTTTTGTTTTCTCATTTTCAGCCCGATTTTCTAGCTCCCTAATGCCCCTTGTCTCGTTATCATGGTTGGTGTGTTTTGGAGAGACACAGTTATAAGATAGGAAATCATGAATTGGTCGGGACGCTCTCTTCCTCTCATGATAGCCGAGCATTCCTCGTTTAGCGAACTTTTTTGTTGTTCCTCCATTTTCTCTTTGTTTGTTAGCATATCCTTGAGAAACTTTGCGTGGGCTGACATTTTATAGAGTAATAGCTCGTATGGTAGATTTAGTTGGATGTGATTCAGCAAAGACTGAAATCTTTTATATTGTTTTTCCAATCTTGGTGGTTCTAAGATTTCATCAATTTCTCCTTGTCGTATTTCAACAATAGTTATGTTGTCTTCGCCGTATCATCATTCTTGTTTATGGGTATCATGGTCACTACCTCGACATTCTGTCCTCTTATTACTTCATCTTCCTTGACTTTTTGTGGATAATCCAAGATTTCAGAAGGATCTTCATGCGGTTCCATGGCATAGAGTTTAATAATTTGACTTTTTATTTCCTCTAAATTTTGGAATAGTGTATCTGGTTTCCAAGGATCTGGTTCGTAGAATGCATACTCAGAATTTAACGATCGAGGTGGTTGAGGAAGTAATTTTTCAAATGGTGAAGGGTGGAGATACACTTGGTGAATAGTTGCTCTAGCAGAGGCTAAGAATGGGTGACCCAAAATTAAAGGAACATAATAGTCGGGCCCCATTTCTAAGACCATGAAGTCAGCAGGGAAGACAAACTTGCAGACTTTTACCAGTAAATTTTCAATAACTCCCATAGGTGATTTAATAGTTCCATCCGCAAGCTTGATAGTTGCATTAACAGGTTGCGGATTCCTAATCTTCAGTCTTTTGAACATGTTGTAAGGCATTACGTTCACACTTGTTCCCAGATCAGTGAGTGCGAAAGTCAATGGTAGTGGTCCGTACTTAGGCATTTGTTGTATTATATCCAGGAAAGGAAGATTGTCATGAATCTGGCTTAAAAGCTCGATGAATTTCTCATATTGTTCGTCAGTCCTTTGCTTCACTAGCCTTCCTTGGTAATGTATGTGAGATTTGTAAGTTCTCTTTGTCGGAACGATAGGAGGAGTGTTCCGTGGAGTAGGTTGTGTATTCTCCTTTGGTGGTGATTTTTGAGCGTTTGATTCTGTGATAGGTGGACGAAGTGGTACTCAGTGAATATTTCCCTTAGTGGTGTTTGAACTTCTTCCTCTTCTTCGGGCATTTGTGGTTCTGGGTAAACCTTACTGTTTCTCAGAGTGATAGCACTAACATTCGCTTTTGGATTAGGTTTTGTTTTGCAATTTTCCCGAGTTGTACGTCAATGAACTAGAGAGTTGCTTTCTATGTCATAAACTCAGCCTCATGAAGACTAAATTTCTCCTCATATTTTTTGTGACGATCATACGCTAAGAGGCCTTCACTTTTACTTGTAGAAATAAACTTAGTTACCGCATCCTCTAAGCTTAACCCATTACTTGTCTTGTTAGTTCCATGAAATTGTTGATGAGGCTGAAATTTTTTAGGTTGTCTTTGTTGAAACTGTTGTTGTTGTCCAAAACCAGATGGTCCTTGATTGTTGTTATTGTAACAACCCAATTTTCAAAAACGTAGATACTAAAAGGACTAATATAGCCATTGGATTAAACCATAGGGGGTGAAAATGTAAATATGTTTAAAAATAAAGGGTCAAGTTACAACTAAATCAAAGTTCAGGGACTGAAAATGAATTTTGGTGAAAGTTGGACAATGGCAGACTGACATCTCGAAGGATAACAGTTCGCTATGTAGGCAAGGAATCGCTCAATAGATGCCACGTGTCAGCTGACTAATCGTTGAAATATGACATGTGTATAATAGATAACGGACCGACATGAAGACCATACCGGTCCACTATGCCCATAACGGACTGACATCATGAACATAGCGGTCCGCTATGTGATCACGAAGCCAATAAGCCGCCTCATATGGGTCTCGGACCGATATCCATATGTATAAGGGCTCGCTACGGACCCAACGGGCAGCCCATAAATAGTTACACATTGAGATCGGTTTTGAGACATCCCATAAAACAAACACACATTTAGCCTTGGTAAGCGTGCCTAGAAGCCCCGGTTCACGTGAGAAGTCTAGTTTCTAACTTTTCGACCCTAGTACGCAGTAGATAGTTCTGAGGTAAGGTTCTGACTAGTTCCTAATGAGTTGGTTATTTCCACTAAGCTAGGAACTTATGATTGAGTAATATTCTAATGACTTAGGACTCTGATCCGAGTCATTGTGTTAGCAAAGGTTAAAGTTATCGCAATTAGAAGAAAGTTAGAGGTGAGTTCTATGATGCCCCTTTTTAAAACGTTTTTAATGTTTTGGGCATGATGCATGTGTTATGAATGCTTTAGATACTATATTCCATTGATTTAAATCCGTGAGCGAGTATCCATGATGTTGCAAGTGAAATATTTATGTTATGAAATAAAAGGTAACCATCCGACTAGTATATAGTTATCTGGCAAACGGAATGTTCTGTCTAAGGAAAGAGTGGTGTATAAATCCCTCTTGTACCCGTCATTATATCTATTGGAGATACTACTCTGGAAAGATAACCACCTTGTAATGTTTTAAAGAAAGAGAAGAAAAATGGTTTTGACACGTAAAATGTTTTAAAACTTCTCTTGGTTTACTAGGACAAATAATGATGAAAGGATGTCATTGGCAGTGATTGCATTGACATGGAATGTGTTGACCATTTTAGCCTGTAAAGGAATAGAATACGGACCGTTACATTTCTTCGTGGGATGTAATGGGGGTATAAAGGTTATGGAAAGTGGTGATGACCACTTAAGAGGTTTACGAACCTCGATAAGATATAAGTTGTGAAAGAATAAATATTATGTTTGGGCAAGGGTGTCACACCCCGCCAAGGTGTAAACGCGAGGCGTAACGTTCATGGTTTTCAAAGCATATGATTATCACAAACACATACATGATAATTGGATAGATAATCAAGTTTGAAATTTTACATCTCAAAATATCATTTAAGATTACAAAAAGCTAAGATTTCGCAAATATGACTCATATACGATGAGTTATACAAGTGATATCCCCTAAAAGCCGTATCCATTATGCATACATGTAACATACATTGCTAACCTTGCGACCATGTTCAATTTCTTGAAAAACATACTTAAAAAGTGTTAACACGAGGTTGGTGAGTTCACAGGTGTTGATCAAATGTTCTTGTAGTTCCAACGTTCACAAACGTTTAAATGTATAAGTTTTTCTGATCAAATAGTATATATATATATAACCAATGAATTGAACAATGAATGACCAATTGACCCAATTTGTAAACTTGCAAGGAATACAAATAATATGTAATACACGAGACCGTAACCAAACCATGACAGGAGAATGCCCATCCCTCGCTTTACCACGAGAAGGGAATAAGACAATATGCGGCCATTTGACCCTTCATGTCACACCCCTGTCCCAGGCACCCCGTGGATGTGTGCGAGCCCGGTTGGTATCATGTTTAAACTTTGATTTCAGTGTTTTTATAAATACAACAAAAGTCTTTTTCAAAAGGATCATTTCAACATTCTTTCAACCTCAAGGGTTGTATTTGTAAATATCAAAACTCAGTTGGAAGACACAAATTTTATATTTACTTTACAAACATAGGGATTTAAATACCATTTTCATTTCGATTACAAAACAGTGTTTGAAATCAAATACATTTACATCCACCGGAAATAGTACTATCCAAGGTTGGTCAATCCCCTGGTCTTATCTCCTTTTTCTTTTCTTTAGTATTTTCTATACACGAGGCCTGAGAATCCAACGTGCAAGTTATCCTTTTCATAGGTGAGATCTGATTTCTGCCTCTCATGTTTTCTTTTCTTGGGTCAGATCTGATGTCTGCCCATACCCCATTCTTATTTCAGTTTATTCATTTCCTGAAAACATTTGGAAAATAAAACGTCAGCGCGAACGCCGGTGAATACAATCATCTTGACATTAAAATAATTTTGCACAAACAAGTATTAATTTCATAATCACAACTTTATGCTCAATCCACACATTCTGCAGGCCCATCCTGTTCAATCGCACCACAGTATACACTAGCGTCATGTCTTATAACAATGGACATGTTTGCCTCCGATGTTGTTATAAGACAACGCAATCCGGGAATTTCACCCGAGACCGGTGTATCCCTTGCAAGTTTTACGCATACCTATGGACTGAATGCTTTGTTCGTAGAAGAACGTTGAGCATTATTCCATTAACCTTTATTTGGCCATTTTCGTAAATAAAATGTTTGACACAAGTTTTCAGAGAGATAAAGTATTCACCTTGATTATGGGAATGAGCCTCTAAGTTTGGAAATCTCCTGAATCAATCCCTTAGCTTGGTTTCTCTAGTGTTTCGACCTTTCTATGAGCGTTACTTTTTACACCAGGCACTACAATGAGCGGGAGTTGGACTGGGATCGTTGAGAGCGAGCTAGGACATTTCTGGAATGGATTGGTGAAAAGAGAATTGATGTTGGTGTGAAGAATGGAAATGAACTCGACCATCTGTTTATAGGGCAAAACCTGGGCCCGTGACAGACCGTTATAGGTGGTGACGATCCGTCACCAAATTAGGGTTCACGAGTCATCAGACACGTGTCGCCCTCTAGTCATTTTGTGTCGTGACGGTCCGTTACGGAGTTGATACGTGGCGCACCAGGGTGAATCTGGGGCAGTGACGGACCGTTACTAGGCGTGACGGTCCGTTATAGGGTTTCCACGTGTCAGAATTCAATCCTTAGTCACCGGACATGTGGCGCTTCATCAGGGTTTGCGTGCCCCGCTCGTAACGGATCGTTACCGTCCGTGACGGTCCATTACCGTCTGTGACGTTTTCGTGATTTCTACTTTTTTGAACCTTGGTCTATAGGTTAATTATACTTAGAATCCTTATGGTCTGTACCTTTAGTCAAATCTTAGACATTTTCGTGGAAGGTTTTACTCTTCAAGTCCCAGTTACCGCGACTAACCATGACCGGGGGCGTCACCCCCAATAGTACTATTCATAGAATCCTAGGCTAAGTCCATAGCTAATGGTTACAAAATGTTAATGTTATTCATGGGACTTTTAGCGCTCTATTGTTCCTCATGCAAATATAACGGTCTAATCTTTGTTCATTTCATTTATATATGAAAATAATTACAAGTATGCTTCCTCCCCAAAATATTTCAAAAACCAGAAAAAGGGGACAGTGAAACTCACCTCGACAAGAATGTATGATAGAAAATATTTGAATAACTGTAAGCCTCGCTTATCCGTACCCTAATCACACAAGGATACATTATATGTTAAGACTACCCGTCCTAAATGCAAGTTTTTCACCCGACTTAACGAATCCCGTTAAGTACGTCTTTGTTTAGTAAAACAATGTTTTAATGTGACGACTCGTTGGTGATTATTATTCCAGTCTAGACGCTTACATATTTTTTGAGAAAATATTATGTTTCCGTACTGGTGACTTGTTATGTGTACCAAAAATAAATATTATTTTTGCAATAACTTATAATACATTCATATTATGGTCACGTATAAACATATAATTATTTCTTACCAATAATTATATAAAATCACAAATATCGTTCAAGTATGTTCTACGCACGTCAATTATCGTACTTGCATATAATCCACGTTAACACGTCCACACGCAAATACTTGTTCCAAACGACATTTATTAATCTGTTTACAATCAACATGCATTTATTTCTACCAATATGCATACAAATATATCCACATTTCAACATGTTATAAGCATATGTATGAATCATTTAATTTTCCATCACTCATATATATATAGATATATATATATATATTATGACTCCTATATATATATATATATATATATATATATATATATATATATTTACATGCATATTATTAACAATTTTCCAAGTTCTGCAATTTATTATTATACACACACACATATATATATATATATGGTTTGGTTTCTAAACATGCATACATACACTTAATCATTTTCCAATTTAACAACTAAAAATCATGTATATGTATATCCATTTCGATCTCTTTATGTGAACATACAATCTCATACTCATCAAGTTTTCCAAGTCTCCAAACTTTAAAACCATATATATATATATATAAATATGTTTCCTACGATTTCATATATATATTTACATATATACTTCACTTTTTCATCAAGTATTAACCCTACTTTCAAGTTAAGATCCATATTTTACCATCAAATGATCAAACAAAAATATCTACACACACATATATATATACATACAAATTTCGACCATTTATATATATTTATACAAAACCATAGTTTTTAAACTTAATATAGTTAAACTTTGTAAAAACTCTTTACTCCTTTTAAATCTTTCATTTTCATGATGAACAACATGCTTTAAACTTAGAAATAAAGATGAATTTAGAGATGGTGTCGGTTTCATACCGCTAGACAAAGCTAGGTGACGAGTATCGAGTAGAAGGTGACAATGGCTTGATTAGCTAGCAAAAACGACCCTTAAACCTTCACGAATTCCTTGAACCTCCAAATTTCTATTAGAACTCTCTAAATTTTTCTCTTGGATTTTGAATGATGTAAAGGGTGAGTGTGTATGTATTCCATCGATTTATATAGGGCAACGTAGAGGTTGATTGAGTGTTGGTCACACTATCATCATCACAATGTATGGAAGACTAGATGGATTAGACCCTTGGTTAGGTTCTTACTTGAATGGATATGGGTTTCATGACACACGGAGTGGGGAAACACATGGGAGAAATCAAGTGGGTGGCCCACTTGATTCTCTGTCGAGAGGTGGGTTATGGGGAGGGGGGTTGGGTCTTGCTTTAAGCTTCTAGTCCCAATCTAGCTATCAGTTGAGTTTTTTTTAGGTGGTGTATACCCGTTAAGTGATCCCGTGATTTAATACCCGATGTAGAACTTTTAACAATCAATTAACTTTATATATTTTTGTGTTGTTTGACTAGTTTTAATGGTTTAGAAGTTAACCTGACATAGTTATTACTTTAACTATATTATGCATGAATACATAAAATAACCCAAGATCATGTAACAAACATTTTTATGTCTACATTATAGGAGTTTAGTCACCAATATATGTGTTTTTATATTAAAACGTGTTCCTAGACTTTACTTGAATAAAATCTTGTTAATCACCAACGAACGTACCTTGCGGGTTATTATTATTTACTTCCTATTAATTCTTAAAATTACAAAAATATAATGTGTGTTCCTTTGCTAGACTCCTTGACAATACTTTTTCAAACACTAAACCAGGAAATATAAATTATCAACGTGAAATCATGAATATGGATATTAACCTGAAATGATGGGCGTCACAAAGGGCTTATATGAAAGGTAAATAGGGATGTTTTAAAACGTGTTATATACAAACCATTTGAATGGATCAAGGATACTTTGATTAAACTTGTAACACACCAACGTTAGTTGACCCATGTTTAAGCATGTGTATTAGGTAAGAACGTAGCCTCAAGCAGTAAGGACACCGATTATGTTGTACTTTCTTTGGAATGTACTAAGACAAGTTTTATAAATAAAGAAATGTTGTTTTTAAAAGTCTTCCGCTGTGTATGTTTCTCTGATTACTATATGTTCGTGAGTAAATCCGACAAGTGACCGACATTCAGGGAGATTCGAGATGTGGGTGTCACAAGTTGGTATTAGACCTATATTTTGAGAGATCTAGATACTTGCCCAAATATCTACACTTAAACTAAGGTTAAGGGACCATAAGAATGGTAGTAGTGATGCCAGTCAAGATAGCCTGATGCCAAGGGAAAAGGTATGAGTATTTAGTAAGAACATGATAGAAAGATAACTAAAGCACCGAAAGTGGCGTAAATGATTAATTTCTTTGTGGCCACAGTTATTAATGTTTACAATACACTTGTGTTCTGAGATATCAATCCATCATGCGAATACTAAAACTCTCCATATCTTTTGTAGAAAATGGTCGGTAGAGGAAAAGGTAAGAGAGGAGGAAAGATTAATCCAAATGCTCCTAAAAGGCAGACGCGGTCTACCGCAAATGCCAAACCTGAAATAGAAAATAGGGAACATGTAGAAGTAAATGAACCGGCAGTGGAGCCACAGATGCAAAATGCAATAGATATGGCTGTAACTAAAGCTTTGAATACGACTTTGCCTATCCTATTGGTGAGTTTAGAGGAAAGTAGAAAGAAAGATTAGGCAGGAGAAGTGGATAAGAATGTAAATGAAAACGATCTCTACGAAAATAAAGCCGACGATTCCTATGAGATCAGACTAGTGAAGAAGGGGAGGAAGGGGTGCTCCTACAAAGCATTCAAAGACGGCAGTCCTCCAAAGTTTGATTGTACAAAGGATGCCATAGTTACTCATCAGTGGATCCGGGAGATTGAAGCAGTAATCAAGATTAGTGATTGTAGAGACGATCAGAAGCAAAAATACGCCGCTCACTCGTTCATATCAGAGGCGTTATGTTGGTGGGAGAATCTAGTCATAGCCATGTGTCACACCCCAACCAATGACGGAATACGTTGGGGCGGGACATGTAGACTGTTCATAAGCACATGATCATAATGAAGTTTTATATTTCATTTAATTCAAATTCCATAACAATTGTTTCACACAAAACATAGACAAACAAGAAAAGAAGTACTTTAACAAATTCAATTGTCTTATTTAACTAAGTCTGCAATATCTTATGTGATTCTCAAATATTAGCACCTGAAAATATGATGAAAATGAAGTCAACTAAAAATAATTGTTGAGCATACATAGGTTTTGGCACTACAAGTAATATCAAGAGTTTGTGAACAATTCATATGAAACATGGTTTAATAAGGCAATTATGGAGAACCACTACAGTTAAAATGGGGGTGCACAATCAAACCTTGTGACTGATAAGCATAACACTCAATGTTACCCTTAAGTGATGTCGGCAACAAACACCCTAACTGAGTGGATTGGTCAGATGCAATAGATCTATCATTGTTACCGTCGGCTTGTACAAAGTTAATGATTGCACTTGCACTATGCACTAAAGTATGAAAATGTACTTTGAAACTAATAGTGTTCAAGCATAAGGCACAAATTGCACACATGATCATAATGTTATAATTGTATAAATTGCAATTAGTTTGAATGTAATCATGTTTCACCCCAAAGATTTAAAAATGAAAAAGGGGTTATGCAAACTCACATGGAATAAGTAGTTTGGAGATCTCACGAACAGTTTTTTTGCACAAGTGATTAGCTAACCACAAGGTTAACCTATGTTTGAATAGTATATATGTATCAATGGAGTGCTCAAGAAACTAGGGGGAATTCTAATGTATAAAGAAATTGGGTGTGGGCGTGGTTGGCTGAGTGTGTATTTGTTTGTTGTAAAAAAAATATGTATAATCATATAGTTTCATTTGTTTTTCATAAATAATTGAATACGCATATATATATATATATATATATATATATAGATAACTAATTTGTTTACAAATAAATAAATAAATGGTTAAATAATGTTTAATTGAATAAGTAGGTAATTGAATTAATAAATCAAATTAAAATGACCTAATTAATTAATTATTCATTAATTAAAATCATGAGGTATGTGTTGTATATAAATTGTGCAAAATAATTTGGTTAAAAAGTATCTTTTATCACTTAGAGATTTTAAATAAACAATTATGTAAGTTTTTAATTAAGATTTATAAAGTTTTAATTCCTAAAATGGTTAAATAAATGTTTACATTTGATAAATTAATAGTTTGGTTCCATAAAATATTTCTGAGCCTTGGGGGTTTTATAAAATAACTTTTATAAAGAAAATTGAATAAAAAATTAATCTAAAAATGAATATAAAAACAAACCAGACCACGGGATTCAAACCCGGGTCTACTCGGTAAGGGCCAAGGGAACCAACCACTGGACCAGTGGTCCGGTAGTTGTTTTAGGGTTTGTTAAAATGGTTTAAACATATAATGCATTGAATCCGGGTTTAGGGGCGTGCAAAAAGGAAAAATAAGTTGCGGGGCTGGACTCGAACCCGCGACCTCATCCCTATGTGACAAGCGCATTAACCGGTGGACCTGAGCATATGCCTTGGTCATGAACACGTGCGAATTTTTTTTAACGCCCAAGCCCCGCTCATCTCTGTAGGTCCACATGACTCATCTACAGATCGATCTTGTGACAGGACGTCTCGATAACACGGAGTGCGGAATCCTACCTTGTTAACGTTTGTATACGAATTGACAAAAGAAACAGCGAGTAAATAAACTTTCTCTTTGTATTCCACCAAAACCCAGAGTTTACAGAATACAATCATTCAGTCAATATGCTACTCAAACAGAATCTTTAAACTCTTATTTATAGACACAAACTCTACAATAGGCGAACTTAACAAGTTCGCTTCTAAAGATGCTTAGGCGAACTTGTTAAGTTCGCCTCTCTATGAACTTATACAGAATTTTATCAACAGTTACAAAACATGTCCTAACAGACTCCCCTTTAACTGTTGCTAACAATTCTATCAATTACAAGTCAAAGACTCTAAGACTAAGACATAATACCTTCAAGCTCGTTGTTACCAGAATATGCTCCAACAGACTCCCCCTTGAAAACATCTTTAGAAGATTGTCATCCGTCTTTATATATAATCAAACACACTGTAGTCTTCGTCTTGTTCATCTGCACACTCTCTCATTCTATCTAGAAGAAAAATTGGGAGAAGGACACCTTGTCAACTTCTATCTGCAATATTCAGTTTTTGCAAAGGAGAATAACCAAGAATAACCAACAATTAAGATTTCCATGGAAGCTGAAAAAATAAAATCTTTTTGGTTTTTCAAACATAAGAAAGACAAAATCTTTTTGGTTTTTCTCTATATAAACTGAAATGTAAAATACAAAATCACATCTTTTTGGTCGAACATCACGAGTAAGAAGATCATATCAGTAAAAACAATGCATCAATCACACATTTTGGATAAACATCCCTAAGCATTCTAAGGGTATCCTATCCAGATTCATTCTTTCATTATATCAGATAAGATCAAATCTTTTAAGCTTCAACAAAAACAAGTAATGATACGCGAAGAACTCCAAAGAAGATGGGATCAGATCATAACATGCTTATAATATAAATTACATACGAATTTGCAACACATAACATGTCAATCTAAGTTGTCGATATTATAAGAATTGAAACCATTAGTATCTTTGTCCCATGTTCTTGTGATTTAAAGTACCATTTATTTGGTAATACAACGTGTACCCCACAAATATACCAACAGAAATTTAAATGTACACTATCTTCAAGGCATATAAGATCATTGCAAGATAATATTCAATCTCCAGGATGAATTATACCGGTAAACACAGGAAAATATCAAGCAGAGAATCAAAATGATTCAGAATCGAATGATTCAAATGTCTTGGTTTGGATGAAGTATCATGATTCATAGTAACAGAAAGATTGTACCAATAGAACTCTTCAACATAAGATTGATCAAGGAATCGATTGATTCAATAAAATAGGGTAGTGTGATCCAACTATTGTCTAGATATTTTCAATGGAATCAGGATAATGATCCAAGGGCTAGTATATGTTCCAACAGATGTTGTCAGAATCATATCTTAGTTCAACTTCACGTTGCTTGTTTTTCAGGGCATGGGCAGTGAAGTGAACTGAAAAATTGTGTTTAACGACATAATCGATACGGGTCTCATGAAGTACTTTAGATCTTATATTCTTTATCTGATAGTGATCTTTTACACACACACTCGGCCATACCATGGGTTCAAATCACAGTTGTCATAAAGATCATTATGTTGTCACACTACCAATGGACCAAAGATACTCATAGCCTATTGACAATTCAGACTACATACTAGTATCCAAATTAAAATATAAGCATCAAGCATCATTTCCCATACTGCGCAGTCTAAGAAGTTCTGATCAAAAAATTTATCACATATATATTAGATAAGCATCATAAAGTTCCACTAAGGTCATGTGTGACTGAACATCTACTGATGTACTATCATTTCTCCTTATAACTTCAAGTAAGGTCGATTTTAACTTTTTCAATTTGTTTGCCTTTTTCAAAATCTTTTTCAAAGAAAGTAAAACAAACGAAAATAAACCTCCATGAAAATATTTTATGAAAAACAATTTACTTGGTTACTTGGGTTTAAGCAAGTCAATCAATTAAAAACTCAAACCGATGTAATCCTGTAATTGAATGCCTTTGCCTTTGTCACCAACACAAATCTGTACTCCCCCTGTCTTGTAGACTTCCCCTCAACTAGTTAAATGGTTGCATTAACGACTTTATGCTCACCATTGTCATCCTAAATTTCAGGTTATCATTTGGACTTTTAAATCCTTTTCAAAATGACATTGTGTGTGACATATTCTCCCCCTTGAGCATCAAGTCGTTGAATCAAATAGATTCTCAGTTATCAATAACTTTTTGCTCATGCAGATGTCATTCCCTGTCATGTGCTATGAAGAACCACTATCAACAAACCAAATGTTATTAATAGTCCCTCTTGGTTAATCCTGCCCAACTAACAAGAAACATTAATTTGAAATTGGGACCCAAGCCATGGTAGTCATGGGTCGTCCATCTGTATCATAATAAAAAACTTCAATGTATACACAATCGAATCTCTCATCAATTTTCGAAGATTGTTTCGACGAGTCAGAAACAGAAACTTTAGATTTCCAAACATACTTCTGTTCATTAAGTTCTTTTTGCTTAAAATGTGAAGTGTTCGAACATTTTCTTTCATTTGAAAATTGATTTGATTGTGAAAACTATTGTTGTTCTAAAATTTTTCTCAATCTTCTGTTTCTCCTCCGTCTTTGAGGTCTAAAAAGCCTAACCTCAGATTTTGAATTACCTTTTGGTGTATCATGAGGTTTAACCACATTTGGGTTAACATAAGGCTTACCAGGAGTTCTTACCTTTTCTGTAGTAACATGTCGGTTACCTTTGGCGTTGTGAGGTCAAGCAATACGAATGTGACCCACAAGACCACAATAAAAGAAAGATCTGTTCTCACTATATTCTCTCATATAAGGAATCTTCACAGGATAAGATGCACTTGAAGAAGATTATCCTACATGATCTTCTTTTGGCTTTATTTTCTCTGAAACTCCAGATTTTGCAACAGATTTTGATTCAGGCTTTATCTTCTCACGAAATACATGCTTCTCCCCTTTATTTTTATAAGGACAGGTCACCACAATGTGTCCCATTTCATTACAATGAAAGCATGTACGCCTATCTTTATAATCTCTAACATATGGAACTCTCCTTGAATTTGAAGAACTTCCAAATGTATAATTTCCAGATGAATTAGAATCAACCTTTGAGTCTTCTTTCTTAACCTCTTTCGGTATCCCCACTACCTTAGCTTCATCAAAATATTCATCATCACTCTCATCAGAATACACCATATCTTCACCTGTGACTGGATTCACTTTCAACACAGTCTTAGGATCTAAATACTCATCTTTTATAATCTCAGGTGTAACCGAATAATTTCTGTTGATTGGTGGAGGAACATAACCAATTCCACCAGTTCCCTTCCCCTCTTCAGTATTATCAATATAATATCCTAATAAGAATGATGAATTTCCAAAGTTTTCTAACTTTCTATGCAATCTGATCACCTTTACTTTAGATTCAGCTAGTTCCTTATCTTTCTCATCAAGATCATTATTTCTTTTCTCAATTTCTGCAAAGAACATATCCAGGTGATATGCCTGCTCTTTGATCTTTAAAGTCAGAGAACTTATTGTAACATTTCGGATTTTAGTATGCCTATTTCAGTTCAATGTAATGCAATTTCAAGTTCTATACTCGTGCAATGCCTCATTATTTTTCTCGTCGTAAAATTTAATGCAATGATCCTATACAAATTCGCAAGTTTTACTCGATTATTTACATTTAAACGCTATACAAGAAACTATTTGGTACAAACTTATCAAACCTGAAAAGTCAAGGACTAAAATTGAAAAACATCAAGAAACCCTAGTGAGCACGGTCGTGCTTCGTTCTAGCACGGTCGCGCCAAGTGCTTTGGCACGGTCGCGCGACCTGCTTTGGAACGATCGCGCCCGGTGCCTAGGCACGGTCGCGCCTCTCCTTGGCACGGTCGCGCCTGCGTAACAGAAAAACGTAAATGCAGATTAATCACCCGATCGTTCGAATCCGAAACTGTTATACGTTTCTTTTCCCCTTAACAATTGTATTACCACTTTTCAAATCCCAAACGCCTCAGTATTCATTTGCAAGAAAACTCTCTCAAAGCTTTTCGACCCAAATGCTCCCAACTCAGTAGCAGAATCGCGATATCAAACCATCTCTGAAGCTTCCGGACTGTCTGGATTGACCGGAGTTGCAGTAAAGATCGTCGGAACTCGAGCCGTCGTCGCCGGAGCTTCCTTCCAACCGTTCTCTATAAATTCGTTTCGTTTCAGGGTAAATATAATCGTCTTCTCATTCATTTCAGTATCATTATCAAAAGCCCTCATCCAATTTGGGCTTCCACAATAGAAATCGACCAGAATCAGAAACCATGTTTTCAATAAAAATGATTTAATCGAACCCATACTTAAACCCGATTTCCATACAATTAAGGTATATGAAAAGACACGTAATAACCTATTAATCAAAAGCCCTAACAATTCCAGTGTTTAAAATACAAGAAATTCTCGATTCGTGTCTGATTTAGATTAGACACGGTCGCGCTAATCATCTAGCGCGGCCGTGCCTCGTTTAGCGCGGTCGTGTCGACTAGAAGCGCGGTCGTGTCATCCGTCCAGACCTTGTCATGCCCTTTGGGCTAGTCTCTGTTGTGTCTAAAAATCATAGACGCGACCGTGCCGGGATAAGGCACGGTCGTGCCTGATGACTTGTCTAGATTGTGCTCCTGATTGATCAACCCGGTCGCGCCCCGACTAGCGCGGTCGCGCCCGTGGCTTGAGCACGATCGTGCCCTTCCGAGGCACGGTCGTGCTAGACTCAGAATTTTTAACAGAATTATAATTTTTATATTTTAATCAGTAAATGTTTCAGATTTTATAAAAATATGTTTTCTGTATTTAAAAATAGATTAAAAGTTTAATCTTGGCATAAATGTAATTTATTGAAAAGTTTATAAAAATTAAATTTATATTTATCATTTTACACTTAAATGATATTTTAAATAATTAAGTTACAAAATTTATAAATAATGATGACTTATTTACTTTACATTTTAAATCAAAATCGTTTTATTTATTTATACTTAATTACAATTAATATTGACATTATTTCATAAACTATAGTTATACACTTATTTATTTAATTCAAACCTAATTAAATTGTTTCAAACATATTTTACCTCAAACTTTATATATTTTATTCAATCCTTTTTAAATACAAACCAATGGTTTTATATACAAATCCAACTTTCATTTTTAAACTTTATACATCTATGTGATTCAATGCATATTACTATTTAGGTTAAAGTGTGCTTTTCAAGGATCTTTTTGCTATCTATATTCCTTGTTAGCTTCACTTCCATACCAAGTGAGTATTCACAACCCCTTTTTACTCTTTTACACTTTTGGGGTGGAACATGAACTCTATACTCATTACACATTACACAATTACATTTACACAAACAACACAAGTGCAAAAATCCTATTTACATACATGTGTGCAAAAATTTGAGCTTTGTGCCCGAGTGCTAGGTGTGTTTAACCTTTGTATGCTCTTATGTGCAATCATTAACTATACAAGCCGACGGTTTTCAATGATGGATCTATTGAGTCTGACAAACCCACCCATGGTACGCGGTGATTGAAACCGACAACACATTTGTTTTGCATGCTAGTTACAAGGTTTGATTGTACATTTGGTTACACAATAGTTACTCCCCATGAACGCCTTATTTATCATGTCATGTAAAGGATTTGTTTTCAACTATATGCTATCTATATACAACTGTGTTATACTCACCAACTTTTTAGTTGACTTTATTTTATTCATGTTTCAGGCCCCAATATGTGAGATTGATTCAAGACGTGTTCAACATAGGATTTGGACTTAGCAAAATAAATCAAGAACTTTATGAATTATTTTATGTATCTTGTTTGAATTTGGTTTTGTACTTGGATTATTTGAAATGCAATTTGACTTTAATATATTTCAATTTAGTCAACCATGTGCTATGAACAGTCTTACATGTCCCGCCCCGATGATTCCGCCATCGGTCGGGGTGTGACAGATTGGTATCAGAGCCTTGGTTATAGGGATTTAGGTTATTAGACATCTTGACCTAGACTATAACTTTAGGACACCCACTTATGTTATGCTTCATGATTTTGTGCTATGTGCTACATGCTTACCATGATTAATTATTATTATATTTGCTACCTTCTTTGTTAGAAATGCATGACTTATTAGGATATTCTTAAATAATAATTAAATAAATAACATCCTTTCCTATGGCCTAAACCTCTTATTATTCTTATCTTCTTTTTCTATCTTTATCCTTTCTAAGCATGTGGAAAATTCTTGAAGCAAAAATCTTTAAATAAAATTTTTATTTCTTCGTTGAGGTTTTTAAACTTGTTAAAATTATTTGAGGACACGTGCAATCTGGAAGGGTGACACCTGTATTTTGGGTTTTCTGTCTAGGAAAGCATTTCGCATAAATCCTAATCAACCGAGGGACCCGTATGCTTTCCTGGGAACTCCCGAGATGAGTGTTTACCTATAGGCTAAAGCATGTCTCCTTGAAAATTATATGAGTTTAAATTAACCTTAATATGCCTTAGTATTCAAGTGAATTTTTGTCACTTTTGAGTACAATCCAAACTATGATTATCTATCTTTTATTTTGTTATCTCATTCTATTAAATCCTAGCAATTCTCATAAGTTCTTACAATCTCTCTTGTCTTGTGTTTCAAATCTGTAGAATGCCTCCTCGTCGTGCTCCCGCCGCTAACGCCAACTCCGACATTGCTGCTATCCTTACTCAATTGGTGACACAACTCACCCAAGCCAATGGTGCCACTAATGGCAATGGAAGCAATAGTGGTAATAATGGTGGTAATGGTGGAAATGGTGGTAATCCATCCCAATGCACCTTCAAGCACTTCAATTCGTGCAATCCCCTAAAGTTTTATGGAACCGAAGGAGCTACCGGACTCCTCCAATGGTTCGAAAGTATTGAGAATACCTTTCTCAATAGTGACTGTCCCGACAACCTCCGTGTTCGTCATGCTACTAGTGTCCTTCAAAAGCGGGCACTTACATGGTGGAATGGGGAGAAAAGGAATAGGGGTGTTGATGTAGCTATGGCCTTACCTTGGGATGAGGTCAAAAGGCTTATGACCGAGGAGTTCTGTCCTCGCAATGAAGTGAAGAAGTTAGAGGCCGAATTTTGGGATCTTGCCCAAGATAGTGGGGAACACTTGGCTTACACAACTCGGTTCCATGAATTGAGTCTTCTTGTGCCCCACATGGTCACTCCATTATCTCGTTGCATCGAAAAGTACATTGGTGGGCTACCAAGACAAATTCAAGATACTGTCTTAGGTAGAAATCCTGCTACTTTGGAAGATGCCATCCGCCTGTCTGCTACCCTAACCGATAATCATATTAAAGCTGGAACTCTTACCAAAAAGGGTTCTAAGAAAGTTGCTGAAACCGTAGCCCCTCCTAACCACACCAAAGAAGCTACAACCGAGCCCTCTCGCAACACTAGAAAGAGGAAGGTTAGAAATTTTGCTGTGGTTACTCCTGCTGTTCCCGTGAACCAAGCTGCACCTATGGTTCAAGCACCAGTCAAAAAGCCATATGGTGGAATTTACCCACTTTGTGCCACCTGCAACTATCATCATCCCCAAAACATCCCATGTCGCCTTTGTACTTATTGTGGGAGATATGGTCATACGGTTAATGTTTGTAGGACCAAAGCCCTTACGGGCCAAGTCAACCCTCCAAACCAAACCGTACCTCAAGTAGCTAATCAAGGTGCTCCCGCCATTGCTAATGGGCGTGCTTGTTATGATTGTGGTGACCCGAATCATTTTCGTAATCTATGTCCAAGGCTCGCAAATACTAGACAAGGTGGAGCTCGTGGGCGTGCTTTCAACATTAACGCCAACGAAGCTCAAGCCAACAACGACGTGGTTAATGGTACGTTCCTTGTTAATAGTCAATATGCCTCCATTTTGTTCGATACCGGTGCCGATAAAAGTTTTGTGTCACTTAATTTTGAGCCTTTACTTGCAAAGACACGATCCCAATTAGAGAAAACCTTCACCGTTGAAATAGCAAATGGTGACTCCCTTACAATTGAGTCTATTATCTATGATTGCTCTTTAGAACTTAATGATCATGCATTCCCAATCAACCTTATTCCAATGCCACTAGGAAGCTTTGACATTATCATAGATATGGATTGGCTATCAAATCATCATGCCGAAGTTATTTGCTTTGAAAAGTGCATCCGAATTCCGCTACCTTCGGGAGAAACCTTAAGGGTTTTTGGTGAAAAGCCTTGCAAGGGTCTTAAATTGATGTCTTGTACTACTGCTCAAAAGTACTTGCGAAAGAAGTACATCGCCTTCCTAGCTCATATTGTTCAAAAGGATGTCAAGGAGAAGAGTATCCAAGACATTCCCATTATTCGAGATTTTCCCGAAGTGTTTCCTAAAGATTTATCCGGTCTTCCTCTCGTTCGTCAAGTCGAGTTCCGTATTGATCTCATGCCCGGAGCTAACCCTGTTGCTAGAGCTCCTTATCGTCTTGCACCTTCCGAAATGCAAGAGCTCGCAAGTCAACTTCAAGAACTCTCCGATAAAGGGTTCATTCGCCCGAGTCATTCACCGTGGGGTGCACCCGTCTTATTTGTAAAGAAGAAGGATGGATCATTTCGCATGTGTATTGACTATCGCGAACTCAATAAGCTTACTATCAAGAATCGCTATCCTTTGCCTAGAATCGATGATCTCTTTGATCAACTTCAAGGTTCTACGTGTTTCTCGAAGATTGATCTTCGATCTGGTTATCATCAGCTCCGTGTTTAAGAAGATGACATTCCTAAGACTGCTTTCCGGACAAGGTATGGTCATTACGAGTTCATGGTTATGCCTTTTGGATTAACCAATGCACCCGCAGTTTTCATGGACCTCATGAATCGTGTGTGCAAACCGTACCTTGATAAATTCGTGATCGTTTTCATTGACGATATCTTAATCTATTCCAAGACTAAAGCCGACCATGAAGAACACCTTAGATTGGTTTTGGACCTTTTAAAGAAAGAACAACTATATGCCAAGTTCTCCAAATGTGAATTTTGGTTAAAAGAAGTTCAATTTCTTGGTCACATCGTCAACGACAAGGGTATTCATGTTGATCCTGCTAAGATTGAAACGGTTAAGAATTGGAATGCCCCGAAGACTCCTACCGAAGTTCGTTCGTTCCTTGGTCTTGCGGGTTATTATCGTCGTTTCATCTCAAACTTCTCAAAGATTGCTGTCCCTCTTACCGCCTTGACCCATAAGGGTAAAGCTTATGAATGGGGACCGAAGCAAGAAGAAGCTTTCCAAACTCTTAAGCAAAAGTTGTGCAATGCTCCCATCTTGACTCTCCCCGATGGAAATGATGATCTAGTTGTCTATTGTGATGCTTCTAACCAAGGTCTTGGTTGTGTCCTCATGCAACGAGGAAAAGTGATCGCTTATGCATCAAGACAACTCAAAATTCATGAAAAGAATTATACGACGCACGACCTCGAGTTGGGTGCGGTCGTATTCGCGTTAAAGATTTGGAGACACTACCTATATGGCACGAAATGTGTGGTATTCACCGACCACAAAAGTCTTCAACATATCTTCAACCAAAAAGAACTCAATATGAGGCAACGACGTTGGGTCGAACTCCTTAACGACTACGACTGCGAGATTCGTTACCATCCCGGCAAAGCGAATGTTGTAGCCGATGCTTTGAGTCGAAAAGACCATGTTATGCTTCATTGCGCCCGTATTCAATCCGATGTTCAAACCCGTATCCTGGAAGCTCAACACGTCTCGGTTACCGAGGGTAACATGTATGAAGAAATGTCGTGTGGTGTTGAACTTCTTCTTGAATCTAAACCCAATGGCTTACTATATTACTTGAACCGTATTTGGGTTCCCGATCGCGATGATCTCCGTGCAATTCTCATGAACGAGGCTCATAAGACTCGTTATTCTATTCATCCTGGTGCGGATAAAATGTACCAAGATCTTCGTCAGCTTTATTGGTGGCCCGGTATGAAGAAGGACATTGCTCTTTATGTTGCCAAATGCTTAACTTGCTCCAAAGTCAAAGCCGAACATCAGCGTCCTTCTGGTTTGCTTGAACAACCGGAAATTCCCGTGTGGAAATGGGAGAATTTAGCTATGGATTTCATTACCAAGCTCCCTCGCACCTCGAGTGGTTATGATAGTATTTGGGTGATCATTGATCGACTCACCAAATCTGCCCACTTTTTGCCTATTCGTGAAGACTTCAAAGTGGAGAAACTTGCCCGAATTTACATTGATGAAATTGTGAGCCGTCATGGTGTTCCCTTAAACATAATATCTGATAGAGACGCTCGGTTCACTTCTCGATTTTGGCAATCTCTCCAATCTGCTCTTGGTACTCGTTTGGATTTGAGCACGGCTTACCATCCCCAAACTGATGGCCAAACCGAGCGAACAATCCAAACTCTTGAAGACATGCTTAGAGCTTGTGTAATCGATTTTGGTGGCAATTGGGATTCACATTTATCCCTTATTGAGTTTTCTTATAACAATAGCTACCACACAAGTATCAACATGGCTCCATTCGAAGCTCTCTATGGTCGCAAGTGTCGTTCTCCGATCTGTTGGAACGAGATTGGTGAAGCACAAATCACCGGTCCCGAGTTAATTCAAGAAACTTCCGACAAGATTATTCAAATCCGTGACAATATTCGAGTAGCGAGGAGTCGGCAAAAGAGTTATGCCGACAAACGTCGAAAACCCTTGGAATTTCAAGTCGGTGATCTCGTTCTTCTTAAGGTATCTCCATGGAAGGGTGTGATCCGTTTTGGAAAGAAAGGCAAGTTATCACCTCGTTATGTTGGTCCATTCAAAATCCTTGAAAGGATTGGGAAAGTGGCTTACAAGCTCGAGTTACCTCCATCTCTTGGCAATGTGCATCCTACATTTCATATATCTAATCTAAAGAAGTGTCTCGCCGACGAAAATCTCCATATACCGCTTGACGACGTGCGCATTGATGAAACGATGCACTTCGTTGAGAAGCCGGTGGAAATTATGGATCGTGAAGTCAAGCAACTCAAGCGAAGTCGTATTCCTATCGTTAAAGTTCGTTGGGAATCTAAGCGTGGTCCTGAGTTCACTTGGGAACGAGAAGACCAAATGAAGCTCAAGTACCCTCATCTTTTTACCAATAATGTTGTTTCCTCTAGCTAAATTTCGGGACGAAATTCTCTCAACATGGGGAGACTGTAACATTTCGGATTTTAGTATGCCTATTTCAGTTCAATGTAATGCAATTTCAAGTTCTATACTCGTGCAATGCCTCATTATTTTTCTCGTCGTAAAATTTAATGCAATGATCCTATACAAATTCGCAAGTTTTACTCGATTATTTACATTTAAACGCTATACAAGAAACTATTTGGTACAAACTTATCAAACCTGAAAAGTCAAGGACTAAAATTGAAAAACATCAAGAAACCCTAGTGAGCACGGTCGTGCTTCGTTCTAGCACGGTCGCGCCAAGTGCTTTGGCACGGTCGCGCGACCTGCTCTGGAACGATCGCGCCCGGTGCCTAGGCACGGTCGCGCCTCTCCTTGGCACGGTCGCGCCTGCGTAACAGAAAAACGTAAATGCAGATTAATCACCCGATCGTTCGAATCCGAAACCGTTATACGTTTCTTTTCCCCTTAACAATTGTATTACCACTTTTCAAATCCCAAACGCCTCAGTATTCATTTGCAAGAAAACTCTCTCAAAGCTTTTCGACCCAAATGCTCCCAACTCAGTAGCAGAATCGCGATATCAAACCATCTCTGAAGCTTCCGGACTGTCTGGATTGACCGGAGTTGCAGTAAAGATCGTCGGAACTCGAGCCGTCGTCGCCGGAGCTTCCTTCCAACCGTTCTCTATAAATTCGTTTCGTTTCAGGGTAAATATAATCGTCTTCTCATTCATTTCAGTATCATTATCAAAAGCCCTCATCCAATTTGGGCTTCCACAATAGAAATCGACCAGAATCAGAAACCATGTTTTCAATAAAAATGATTTAATCGAACCCATACTTAAACCCGATTTCCATACAATTAAGGTATATGAAAAGACACGTAATAACCTATTAATCAAAAGCCCTAACAATTCCAGTGTTTAAAATACAAGAAATTCTCGATTCGTGTCTGATTTAGATTAGACACGGTCGCGCTAATCATCTAGCGCGGCCGTGCCTCGTTTAGCGCGGTCGTGTCGACTAGAAGCGCGGTCGTGTCATCCGTCCAGACCTTGTCATGCCCTTTGGGCTAGTCTCTGTTGTGTCTAAAAATCATAGACGCGACCGTGCCGGGATAAGGCACGGTCGTGCCTGATGACTTGTCTAGATTGTGCTCCTGATTGATCAACCCGGTCGCGCCCCGACTAGCGCGGTCGCGCCCGTGGCTTGAGCACGATCGTGCCCTTCCGAGGCACGGTCGTGCTAGACTCAGAATTTTTAACAGAATTATAATTTTTATATTTTAATCAGTAAATGTTTCAGATTTTATAAAAATATGTTTTCTGTATTTAAAAATAGATTAAAAGTTTAATCTTGGCATAAATGTAATTTATTAAAAAGTTTATAAAAATTAAATTTATATTTATCATTTTACACTTAAATGATATTTTAAATAATTAAGTTACAAAATTTATAAATAATGATGACTTATTTACTTTACATTTTAAATCAAAATCGTTTTATTTATTTATACTTAATTACAATTAATATTGACATTATTTCATAAACTATAGTTATACACTTATTTATTTAATTCAAACCTAATTAAATTGTTTCAAACATATTTTACCTCAAACTTTATATATTTTATTCAATCCTTTTTAAATACAAACCAATGGTTTTATATACAAATCCAACTTTCATTTTTAAACTTTATACATCTATGTGATTCAATGCATATTACTATATAGGTTAAAGTGTGCTTTTCAAGGATCTTTTTGCTATCTATATTCCTTGTTAGCTTCACTTCCATACCAAGTGAGTATTCATAACCCCTTTTTACTCTTTTACACTTTTGGGGTGGAACATGAACTCTATACTCATTACACATTACACAATTACATTTACACAAACAACACAAGTGCAAAAATCCTATTTACATACATGTGTGCAAAAATTTGAGCTTTGTGCCCGAGTGCTAGGTGTGTTTAACCTTTGTATGCTCTTATGTGCAATCATTAACTATACAAGCCGACGGTTTTCAATGATGGATCTATTGAGTCTGACAAACCCACCCATGGTACGCGGTGATTGAAACCGACAACACATTTGTTTTGCATGCTAGTTACAAGGTTTGATTGTACATTTGGTTACACAATAGTTACTCCCCATGAACGCCTTATTTATCATGTCATGTAAAGGATTTGTTTTCAACTATATGCTATCTATATACAACTGTGTTATACTCACCAACTTTTTAGTTGACTTTATTTTATTCATGTTTCAGGCCCCAATATGTGAGATTGATTCAAGACGTGTTCAACATAGGATTTGGACTTAGCAAAATAAATCAAGAACTTTATGAATTATTTTATGTATCTTGTTTGAATTTGGTTTTGTACTTGGATTATTTGAAATGCAATTTGACTTTAATATATTTCAATTTAGTCAACCATGTGCTATGAACAGTCTTACATGTCCCGCCCCGATGATTCCGCCATCGGTCGGGGTGTGACACTTATATCCCTCTTCAGTGATTCTATTCTCTCAATAAACACATTCTCATTATCCTTTAATTTCTGATTTACCGTGTGCATGGATTTCATTTCACAAATGAGGTTGATGTTATCATCCATAACCCTCGTCATTTTATCCTTCACTGAAATACAGTTAGAACAAAATGTTTCAGAGTTAGAAACTACCGTATCCTTTTCTTTTAAAGAAGATGCACCAGGAGCCATGAATACGTCATCATCAGCTTCACTCGTTTGATCAACAATGACAGGCTCTGCATCAATTTATAATTCACGCATATCATCTTCAACTGTCTGAAAGCTTTTTTCAGTCATCACATCAGTCTCAGTAGATTGAGTACTTTCACCAGAACGAATACTCTCACTATCAGTTAAATCTGCAAAAGAATCACTTTAAGAATAACTCGGCTTCTCCAATACTTCTTTGATCAAGACCACAAACGCTTGAGAAGTTGCTTCACCTTTTTTCTTCAATGCTTCCCATAGATCTCTTGAAGTTGGACACTTCCTGAGACTATGAATGATTTCTTTTGTTAAAGACATAGTTAAAGTTTCACACGTTTTCATCTCATGATCAAACTTTTGCTTTTCTACTTTAGTAAGAGCTGTCACTGGTTTATGAACATCATGAAATTTCAGAAAGTCAAAAGTAGGATGCACATATCCTTCTGTTATTGGTCTCCAAAAAAATTCATTAGTTTCTGTTACGAACTGTTCGAACCGGACTTTCCAGCTACGGTAATCTGATATGCACAAAAGCCTCGATGTCATATTTCCAATCTCATTATCATCATAAGAAATTGACATTTTGAAAATTTTGCGAAAATATCAGGAAAAAAAATTTCGCGCCAAAATACTCTTTTTTTTTAATTTCAAAATTTTAAAATTTCAAAAATGATTCAAAACAACCATATAAGCATTCCCTAAAAAAATTGGACTGGAACAAATTTCCCGCCAAAATACTTTTTTTTTAAAACATAAGCGAACTAGATAAGTTCGCCTGAAATTAGTTCGCCTGATACTGCCTGAGCGAACTTAATAAGTTCGACTGAAACTCACTGAGCAAATAAGACCACAAGCGAACTTGATAAGTTCGCCTAATCAATAAGTTCGTCTACTGAATAAGTTCACTTAAACTGGATGAAGCGAACTTGATAAGTTCGCTTGTTAAGTTCGCCTGCAACAAAATCTCAGCAACTTCGCTTGCTTCAGCTGTAACAAACTAAGGAAAAATTTCAACCCAAACACGAACAAACATCACCGAAAATCATCATTTTTCACAGATTAGAAGGAATTTAAAGAAATTGGACCGTAGGTTATGAATTAGAACACTTCTATCGGATTAATTTCACCAAAATCCACTTCAAATTCACGATTTCAGCAGCAAAATCAACTTCAAGAACTTGAAAACTCCATGGATACAAAAACTTCTAAAAATGATCAATTTCTTGTCAAATCGTACAAAAAATCGTCTCTAATCACCAAGAATCAAACACAAATCACGAGCAAAAGCTCAGATACCACTTGTAGGTCCACATGACTCATCTCCGAAATCATGGGGCTTTCGTTCCTTGTATCAAAACGAAGCTAAAGGCTCAAGAATTACTGCAATGGTTGTGTATCGAAGGAGAACCACAGGGGGGTACAGTTTCGGCTATATTCGAACTCGGCAGAGTTTTGGGGGTGAAATGCAACGAGTACGAGCGTTTAGTAAGTTTGTAGTGGGTGTTGTGAAGGTGTGGTACTCGGTTTTATAGATCAATTTCATGTAAAACGCATGAATTGATTACGAGTTTGATTAAGAACGGTTATGTGACGGTTGAGCTCGAATCCAACGATTTCATTTGCAATTAGCTTGTCATGGGTGATTAGAACAGTCACATGATCATTTACCCGTGATTGATTGGAGTTAAACCTACGAATTAAAGGGATTGGGGTTGGATTTGGTGAAGAAATCGCCGCTGTTGACTTTCCAAAGTCAAACCTACAAGAATGGGGTTCAAAACTCAAAGAGGTTCAATGTTAAGGGTCCAATGAGTCCAAGGGGTTCATTGGTTCAAGTGGGGGTTCAACCCAAGTTCCTTAGCCTAAAACCCTTTGTAATTATATATATAATTTTCTTTTGTTTTCATAAAATTTATAAAAACTATAAATGATTTAAAATGTCAAACATATATATTTAAAATTAAACAAATATTTTTATAAATAATTTCATAAATATACATGTATTTATAATTAATCATACATGTATGTATATATGTCTATATGTTTTTTATAAAAGAGTGGAACTACATGATGTGAGTTAAATTTTTAAATAAATGAAAATATATATGTATGTTGATATATTATATATATATATATATATATATATATCTCTGTAGTGATGCTATAACATGAATTCATAACTTGTGATTAATGTGACATAACGAAATGATCCAGAACTTGAAATAGAAATGACATAACTGCATAAATCAAAGCATGAGAAAATCATGGATGTTACAGTGTCTCCTAGTTGAGGGAATTTCATCCCGAAATTCAACTAGTTGAAGCTACCGAATCACGAAAAAGATGTGGGTATTTGAGATTCATTTGATCCTCACATTCCTAAGTAAACTCTGGGCCACGTTTAGATTCCCAACGGACTTTGACAATCGGAATTTGGCTTCGCTTAAGTTGCTTTATCTCACGATCCATAATCTACATGGGTTTTTCAGCAAAGTTCATAGTGTCATCAATGTGCACCTCATCAAGCGGAATGTGAAGATTCTCATCATCTAACCATTTCTTTAGGTTGGATGCATGAAATGCAGGATGCACATTGCCAAGTGCCGGAGGTAACTCGAGTTTGTAAGACACTTTCCCTATCCTTTCAATGATCTTGAATGGACCCACATAGCGAGGTGCTAGGTTACCCTTTTTTCAAAAACAAATTACGCCCTTCCAAGGAGACACCTTTAGAAGTACAAGGTCACCGATTTGGAATTCCAAGGGTTTTCGTCGTTTGTCGGCATAACTCTTTTCCCGACTCCTCGCTACTTGATGTGTTGCAAAGCACATCTCTTATTCCTACGTGTTTCGTGTCGTTTTTATGTAGTTTTCGAGTCGTATTGAGTCTATTATAGTTAGTATTTACTTGTATCTTGTTTTGTAGGTAATCGGGTCACTTTGGAGCTTAAACGAGCAAGTATGGTGAAAGAACGAGCGAACAAGGAAAACCGAGAAAAGATAGAAACTTTCTGTCAATGTGTGTGCCTCACGGTAAGCGAGACACGAGGGCCTACCCCCTCGCGGTACGCGAGGGGTGTATTT
Source organism: Smallanthus sonchifolius (assembly GCA_023525975.1). NCBI lineage: Eukaryota > Viridiplantae > Streptophyta > Magnoliopsida > Asterales > Asteraceae > Smallanthus > Smallanthus sonchifolius. The sequence goes on from CM042033.1 coordinate 23,186,883, forward strand.
TTAGGAAACTTGCGAGTTAAGCCTTTCTATCGCGGTACGCGAGAGATGGTTACTCTGGTCCTCGCGGTACGTGGGAGAACCAAGTTACGGGTCTTTTTAGCTATTTTCATGGTATAAAAGGTTATGTTCTTTTCTAGGGTTAAGAATTCGATTCCAGACGTAAAGGTTGAAGCTTTTTGGCAATTTTGAGTGGGAGAAGTCTCAAGGGATCAAGGATTCAAGCGTTGGATGCGTGGATCGATTGGATTATCGTCTTTTTTGTTTATCTTTCTTATCTTTTACTTTTTGATTCATCCATCTTGCATCATGATTTTGAATATTAGACTTTTTGTTGATGTTTTGATGATGGTAGTATGCTAGATTTCTTGAACTACCTAGATTTTGATGATTATGTTTTGTTAATTGGAATGATTTTGGATTTCAATTTCTTTTTGATGGATTAATATTAAAGTAAAGAACTTGGTTTTGTTTGAGTGGATGTGTATGTGTATTTGATCTTGATTTATGATCTGTTCAATTTTCCATATGATGCTTTGTGAATGTCTTTCATGTATGGTTGCATATTAGGTCTCTATCTGTGTGCATGTGAATGGTTTATGGTTTACTGCATTGTATCCATAGGAACATCGATTGAGAGTCTTTTAGGGTTGATTATTCTGCCTGCTTCAATTGACGAATGCTTTGAAAGGAGGGTTTCCTAGGGTTTCTTTAGCATCATTTCTATTTCATGTCTTGCCAAGTGAATTCAGGTTATTCCTTGCACTAAAAGGTGTATTGAGATAGTGAGACTCAGAGGTAATCTGTCTATTGAGTACTTTAGTGTTGTTAGAGATTACTGAGAGGTGATCTGACTAACTGGTGAGTTTCATACATCCCTTAGGTTTCCTTTTAGGTCACACTCGGAGAATGATCTGGGATCCACTACGTTGTCTAAGTGTGTCGTATTCTAAGAGCCCGGTTCCATCATAGTTTCCGTATCCGAGCGATATCCAAGGTACATGGATAGGATTCAAAGTCTATGTAGTGTTTTCCCCATTTGTGAGTTGTCTAAAGTCTCTTGCTTTCTGTTTGGTGTCATTAGTTAGAGAGTTCCATTAGGTCACAACACAAATCCCCCCAAATAAATTTTAGTTTAGCTAGTTGAGTTAGAGTCTAGATAGAGTTGTCGCTAGTGTCTTGTGGGTTCGATATCCGGACTTCATTTGACTTTGCTACATTGGTCGGTACACTTGCCGGTTGTGTGGTCTAGTATTAGGCTGAGTCTACATTTATAAATTTAAAGCTAGAGTGTCTAGGTTAGGTTTTATAGTTAGTTTTTATAGACCGTCCAACACACATCAAGTTTTTGGCTCCCTTGTCGGGGACACTTAGGCGATATCGTATCTAACTTTGATTGAACTTAATTGATTATTTGGTCTTATTAGTGTCTTGAGTCGTAGGGTGTCTAGGGTCTGTGTCTTTTCTTTGTTTTTAGTGTGTCTTTGTAAATATTTGTTTATTTGCTTATCTTAGTATTTTCCTTATTTATTTTATTATTTTTTTTTATATATATGGTGCCCGTGATCTTTTTGTTTAGGTGTCCTTTGTAGGGATTTATATGGAGCGTTTTTACGGGAACATCTACCGAGGACGTTATTATGCTCAAGAGGATAAATACGGGAATGTGTGGTGCGAGGTTTGTGGAGATCCACATTACACTCAGAATTGCCCTGATTCATCGGGGTACTCCACGGACTATTATGGTGATTAGTATCCGCAAACACAACCCTATGAGGGATATACAACTTGAAAGGAGTTGAATGCCTGGTGCAAAGAGGCAAATGAGCAGTATGAGCAAGAGATCCAGGAAATAATCGCTCACATTGCATCACAAAGGCTGACAAATATAGAGCTTGTGGTTTATGTTCGTGAAGGGAACGAAATTGGAATTGAAACTGCATCGGGGGAATTGATTCTGAAAACCCCATCACTGGAGACTATAATGGATGACGTGCAAATCACAGTGATAGAAGGTGAGGCACAAGTCCCACCTCCAGGTAAGTCTTCTGCCTTTGATCTCAGTAGTGATGAAGTCTGTACCGAGTCCTTGCAAGACCACGATGTTTCTTATGATACTTTACACTTGTCTTATGAGAATGAGTTGGTTCAGGTATTACGGGACGAAGATACAATCAAGGAGGAGCAAAGGAAGGTGCAAGAAATCATGAAAACACGTTGGCACCTGATAACTCAAGCAGAGAAATGTCAACTCCTGGATGAATCAGGGAGGCTAACGGATGAGCTAGCAAATATGAAGCTGGCAAAGGAAAAAAGCAGCTCCAAAACCGAAGACGTTAACGGAAGAGGTGCAACTTAGGAGTCCACAATACTCCGCACCAGACCCACCTCCAGTTTATACACCCAAGAATTACGAACTAGAGCCCATCGAGGATGGTTTCTTTAGTGATGATGAGACGGAGATAGAAGAGTCCACGGATGACACTATGGGTGATGGTCCAGGTAAGTATTCGGAACCCGATTTTATTTAATATAATTGTGATAATCTTGAATCATTTAATAGTTTGGCTGACGAGCTCGACTCTTCTAATGTACTTGATACTTTACGCTTGCTCTTTGAGAATGATGTGATGCAGGAACTAGAGAGCGAAGACGGGTATATTGAAGAGGGACTACCAGGGTTAGATGAGCAAGAGGAGGAGTTAGATGAAGAGTAGGTCCCATCCTGGGAGGATGAGTTCGGTGATGAGTTGGTGGACCTGCCGAGTCCTAGTGAAGGAAGTTTCGACCCACTTGACTATCTGAAATTACTTGAAGATCTACTGTGCCAAGAGCCAAGTGTGGGGAGGAAAGAAGAGGTGCAAGTCCAGGAGGTTATCAACGAACCACAATTAGAGCTGGTGTCAGGCCCACCACATTGCACCCGAGAGAGAGAGAAGCAAGAGCCCGTGGAGGTAGTAAGTTGTGGATCGCCACCCAAATCAGCACGACCACGGGATAGGGCACAAAGACGTATGGACCTGCATGTTTTGAGGGTCCTGGGATGGTCACACAAGGACAATATGATGCAATATACCGGAGATGACCTATTACCTCATTACATGTCGCGTATCAGGTTTGGTCCAGGTAAGTTCAAATATTGGTGGTCCGACCCGTTTACATTTTTCAAAACCAATTTAAAGTCTGCCATCAATGTATGTGAAATCGGTGGTAGACCAATTATACTAAACGGGCCGGACGAGGGCGGCATAAAGGAGAAGCCTCCTGATTTGGTTTGTTTCTCGGTTTGTAACCCGAGTGTATAGTTTGTATACATTCTATTTTGAGTCTGTATTTTGAGTCTATATTGGGTTTGCTGTGAGTTTAGTTTTGCCGGATTGGATTTGAATTGTTCGTACTCAATCTCCATTCGAACAAGGATAATCCGAGCATGATATTTGTGTAAAGGAAACCGACAAAGTTTGTGCAGCCGCGAATGGAATGCTATACGGTTGCACAAGTGGATGAGCAAAGCTAGCCAAGAGTCGTGCTATCATTACTAGCTAAGTCGTTTCCACTTTACTATTTGTGTTTATTTTTTAGTCTTTATTTTTATTTTTCGTTGTTCTTGGTTCACATTGAGGATAATGTGTCGTTCAAGTGTAGGGATGGGAAACGTCTTGAGTCTAGTTTAGTTTAGTTTGTTTTTCTTTTATAAAAAGTCAAAAATACAAAAAAAAACTAAAAAAATTCAAAAAAATGTCCTTTGAATTAGAGTATTCGCAAGCAAAATGGAAGATGATAGGTATAACTGGAAATTCTTTTGTGTGTTTAAATGAATAAATGATAGAAAACGCGTATAATCTGTGATGTTTTGGTAGACCTAGCCGATTTGAAAGCTTAAATATCCTGTGCGTGTTGATTGGGATAATTAATTGAACTTAAATCACGAAATCTTGTGGGCTTTCATCTTAGGGTGTCGGTAAAATTGAAACTGTTAACATAGGGTGATAGGTACCATGTTAAGCTAGAATTTAGAGGTTTTTGAAATTTTATTGGCACACCACTCTTGTTTTATGAGAATAAATCCGAGTTTGGTGGCGCCCGCATCCATATGTCCACAATTCATGAGTAATTGATTAGAATTCTAAGTTTTCTTATCTGTTACCCTTCGAGATGGCAACTTGGAGAAAACACCCCTAAGTGATTCTTATGTACTTAAATTGACATGATCGTGAGACGGGATTAGGTGGAACTGTAGCTCTTAAGTGTGAGACCCATAGATAGATTGATATGCTTCGTAATGTAGAATCTAGAACACAAAACGGGGGCTTGATAGTTGGTGTTGGGTTTAGTCGGAACAAAATATCATTTGTTGAATTTTTAACCCGTGATTATATCTACGCTAATGAATTTATAGGATTGTTAAAGTATGCGTTCCAGTTGTGATTCCGTTGCAGAGATCTTTTTCGAGGACGAAAAAGGTTAAGTGCGGGGATGGGTGATGTGTTGCAAAGCACACCTCTTATTCCTGTGTATTTCGTGTCGTTTTTATGTAGTTTTTGAGTCGTATTGAGTCTATTATAGTTAGTATTTACTTGTGTCTTGTTTTGTAGGTTATCGGGTCACTTTGGAGCTTAAACGAGCAAGTATGGTGAAGTAACGAGCGAACGAGGAAAACCGAGAAAAGATAGAAACTTTCTGTCAATGTGTGTACCTTGCGGTACGCGAGACATGAGGGCCTTCCCCCTCGCGGTACGTGAGGGCTGTATTTTCAAGAAGCTTGCGAGTTAAGCCTTTCTCTCGTGGTACGCGAGACATGGCTACTCTGGGCCTCGCGGTACGCGGGAGAACATAGTTACGGGTCTTTTTAGCTATTTTCATGGTATAAAAGGTTAAGTTCGTTTCTAGGGTTAAGAATTCAATTCCAGATGTAAAGGTTGAAGCTTTTTGGCAATTTTGAGTGGGAGAAGTCTCAAGGGATCAAGGATTGAAGCGTTGTATGCCTGGATCGATTGGATTATCGTCTTTTAGGTTTATGTTTCTTAGCTTTTACTTTTTGATTCATCAATCTTGCATCATGATTCTGAATATTAGACTTTGTGTTGATGTTTTGATGATGGTAGTAGGCTAGATTTCTTGAACTTTCATAGATTTTGATGATTATGTTTTGTTGATTGGATTGATTTTGGATTTCGGTTTCTTGTTGATGGATTAATAGTAAAGTAAATAACTTGGTATTGTTTGAGTGGATGTGTATGCGTATTTGATCTTGATTTATGATATGTTGAATGTTCCATATGCTACTTTGTGAATGTCTTTCATGTTTGGTTGCATATTAGGTCGCTAGCTATGTGCATGTGATTGGTTTATGTTTTACTGCATTGTATTCATAGGAACATCGATTGAGAGTCTTTTAGGGTTGAGTATTCTGCCTGCTTCAATAGCTGAAAGGTGCGAAGTTGTCGGGTAATCTGTGGTGTTAGGGTTTTTAGGTCGACTACTCTGAAAGTAGGGTTTCTTTAGCATCATTGTTATTCCGTGTCTTGTCAAGTGAATTTAGGTTACTCCTTGCACTGAAAGGTGTATTGAGATTGTGAGACTGAGAGGTAATCTGTCTAGCGAGTACTTTAGTGTTGTTGGAGATACCTGAGAGGTGATCCGACTAACTGGTGAGTTTCACAGGCCCCTTGGGTTTTCTTTTAGGTCACACCCGGATAATGATCTTGGATCCACTAGGTTGTCTAAGTGTGTCGTATTGTAAGAGCCCCGTTCCATCATAGTTTCCGTATTCGAGAGATTTCCAAGGTACATGCATAGGAATCAAAGTCTAGGAAGCTCTTGTGGTCGGTAAACACCACACATTTGGTGCCATAAAGGTAATGCCTCCAAATATTCAATGCGAAGACGACCGCACTTAACTCCAGATCGTGCGTCGTATAATTCTTCTCATTGATCTTAAGTTGTCTTGATGCATAAGCGATCACTTTGACTCGTTGCATAAGAACGCAACCAAGACCTTGGTTTGATGCTTCAAAGTAGACAACAAGATAATCATTTCCATCAGGAAGGGTCAGAATAGGGGCATTGCACAACTTCTGTTTGAGAGTTTGAAAAACTTCTTCTTGCTTTGGTCCCCACTCATAAGGTTTACCCTTATGTATCAAAGTAGTGAGAGGGACAACAATCTTGGAAAATTTGGAGATGAATCGACGGTAATAACCCGCTAAACCAAGGAATGAATGAACCTCGGTAGGGGTTTTAGGCGTACTCCAATTCTTTACGGCTTCGATATTAGTAGGATCTACATGAATTCCCTTCTCGTTGACAATATGACCTAAGAATTGAACCTCATTCAATCAAAATTCACATTTGGAGAATTTGGCATAGAGCTGTTCTTTCTTCAAAAGGTCTAAAATCAACCTAACATGTTGATCATGGTCAGCTTTAGTCTTGGAGTAAATCAAGATGTCGTCAATGAAGACGATTACGAATTTATCTAAGTAGGGTTTGCACACACGATTTATGAGGTCCATGAAAACCGCAGGTGCATTGGTTAACCCAAAAGGCATACCCAAAAATTCATAGTGATCGTAATACACATCCGGAATGAACCGTCCTTCTTTTTTACGAACAAGACAGGTGCACCCCATGGTGAATGACTTGGGCGAATGAAACCTTTATCAGAGAGTTCTTGGAGTTGACTTGAAAGTTCTTGCATTTCTAACGGTGCGAGTCGGTATGGAGCTTTGGCAATGGGATTCAATCCGGGTACTAGGTCGGTATGAAACTCCACTTGACGAACGGGCGGCAGACCAGATTGATCTTCGGGAAACCCCTCGGGAAAATCTCGAATGATCGGAATGTCCTGAATACCTTTGTCCTTCTTTTCAACAACATGAGCTAGGAAGGCTACATACTTATTTCGTACGTATTTTTGGGCCTTGGTGCAAGACATGAGTTTTAGTCCACTATTAGGCTTCTTACCAAAGATTTGTAACGTGTCGCCCGATGGAAGAGGGATTCGAATGCACTTCTCAAAACAAATGACTTCAACATGGTGGTTAGATAACCAATCCATACCTATGATGACATTAAAGCTTCCCAGTTGCATTGGTATGAGGTTGGCAGAAAAGGTGTGTTCGTTAAGTTTAAGAGAACAATCGTGGACGATAGAGTCAATAGTGATGGGATTTCCATCTGCTACTTCAATAGTAAATGTTTTCTCTATCCTAGTTCATGTTTTTGTAAGTAAGGGCTCAAATTTGTGTGATACAAAACTCCTATCGGCATCGGTATCAAATAAAATGGAAGCATATTGGTTATTGACGAGAAACGTACCATTTACAACATCGTTGTTAGCTTGGGATTGATTGGCGTTTATGTGGAAGGCACGCCCATGAGCACCACCTTGAAATGCATTAGCCAATCTTAGGCAACGGTCCTGGAAGTGGTTTGGGTCACCACACTCATAGCAACCGTGCCCATTAGCAATAGCCGGTGCAACTTGGTTGGCAACTGGCGGATTGACTCGGTTTCCTTGGTTGACTTGGTCAGCGAGGGACCTAGATCGGCAAGGGTTAGCCACATGGCCATACCTTCCACAACTTGCACATAGGCGGCACCGCACAGTCGGGAAATGATGATACCTGCAGGTGTTGCATTGGGGATTGATGCCCACATATGGCATTCTGTCCAGATACTTGGCCACGGGAACAACTTGGGTGATGGGTGCAGCAGGGGTAACCTTGGCAAAGTTCTTAGCCTTACGCTTCTTGTTTTTGAAAGAAGGTTCGGGCTTGTCCACCTTGATTGTTTCAGATGGGGTTCCCTTGTCATTGGTTTTCTTTGCACCCTTTCTTGTCAACGTGCCTGCTTTCACGTGATTGTCGGTTAACGTAGCGGCTAGGCGTATATCGTCTTCAACAGTGGTGGGATTTCTTCCCAACACTGTGTCTTGGATTTTAATAGGTAGACCGCCTATGTACTTTCAATACCCCGAGATAGTGGTGTGACCATATATGGCACAAGGACACTCAAATCATGGAAACGAGTTGTGTAGACCAGGTTTTCACCAATGTCTTGGTTAAGATCCCAAAACTCAGCTTCCAGTTTCTTCATCTCATTCTGAGGGCAAAACTACTTTGTCATCGGCAACTTCACTTCATTTCGTTGCAATCCCATTGCCACATCCACACCCCGAGCTCGTTTGCCACCATTCCACCAAGTGAGCGCCCATTTTTGAAAGACCCTCGTAGCATAGCGGACTCGGAGGTTGTCGGGGCAATCACTATTGAGAAAAGTGTGCTCAATGCTTTCGAACCATTGAAGGAGGCCGGTAGCTCCCTCGGTACCATAGAAATTGATAGGATTGTAAGAGTTGAAATGTTTGAAGGTGCATTGAGGTGGGTTGGCACCACCACCATCACCACCGCCATTAGCACTACCATTGGCCCCACCATTGTTGTTGTTGTTAGCCTGAGTGAGTTGATTCACAAGTTGAGTAAGGAGAGAGCAGCAAGATCATTGTTGTTGTTGTTGGTCTCATTGGCAAGACGGGGAGGCATGCTATAGAAGAAACAACACAAGGGAAAATGATGAGAATTCATGAGGATTTCTTGGATATTGATAAGAATGAAACAAGCATATGTCACATAGAGTAACATGCAAAGATGATCATATTGGATTGCACACATTTGGTAACATAGCCATTTGAATGCTATGACATATCAAGGTTACTTAAACTCATATAACTTTCTATAAGACATGCTTTAGCCTATAAGTAAACACTCATCCTAGGAATTCCCAGGAAAGCATACGGATCCTTCGGTTGATTCGAATTTATATGAAATGCTTTCATAGACAGAAAACCCATAATACATGTCTCAACCTTCCAGATTGCACGTGTCCTCTAAAAGTTAACAAAGTTTAAAACCTTGACGGGGTTTAAGAGTTTTAATATACTCGTGTCTATGAGTATGATGTTCCACATGTGAACATGATGACATAGAATGAGGTAAGAAGAATGAGAGGTTTAGGATAGAGGTGTTTTATTTAGCTTGTCATTTAGGGTAGAGCCTAGTAAGTCATTTGATCTAACAATTAGGGCATCAAGTAAATAGTCACATAAAGTAGCAAACAAGTAGCACATAGCATGTAACAAATAGTAAGATGGATGGCCAAAGGTTATAGTCTAGGTCATGGGTTTCTAATAACCTAATTACCTATAACCACGGCTCGAATACCAATCTGTCACACCCTAACCGATGGCGGAATACGTCGGGGCGGGACATTTAGACTGTTCATAATCACATGATCATACTGAAGTTTCATATTTCATTTAATTCAAATTCCATAACAATTGTTTCAGACAAAATATAGACAAACAAGAAATGAAGTATTTCAACAAATTCAATTATCTTATTTAACTAAGTTTACAATATCTTATGTGAAGCACCATAAACATGATTCTCAAATATTAGCACCTGAAACATGATGAAAAAAAAGTCAACTAAAAACAGTTGGTGAGTATACATAGGTTTTGGCATAACAAGTAATATCAAGAGGTTGTGTACAATTCATATGAAACATAGTTTAATAACGAAATTATGGAGAACCACTACAGTTAAAACTGGGGCACATAATCAAACCTTGTGACTGATAGGCATAACACTCAATGTTACCCTTAAGTGATGTCAGCAACAATCACCCTAACCAGGTGGATTGGTCAGCTGCAACATATCTATCATTGTTACCGTCGGCTTGTACAGAGTTAATGATTGCACTTGCACTATGCACTAAAGTATGTAAATGTAGTTTGAAACTCGTAGTGTTCAAGCATAAGGCACAAATTGAACACATGATCATAATGTTTGAATTGTATAAATTACAATTAGTTTGAATGTAATCATGTTTCACCCCAAATGTGTAAAAATGAAAAAGGGGCTACGCAAACTCACATGGAATATGTAGTTTGGAGATCTCACGAACAGTTGTTTTGCACAAGTGATTAGCTAACCACAAGGTTAACATATGCTTTTTATCAATGGTGTGCTGAAGAAACTAGGGGGGAATTCTAATGTATAAAGAAATTGGGTGTGGGCATGGTTGGCTGAGTGTGTATTTGTTTGTTGTAAAAAAATATGTATAATCATATAGTTTCATTTGTTTTTCATAAATAATTGAATACATATATATATATATATATATATGGATAACTAATTTGTTTATAAATTAATGAATAAATGGTTAAATAATGTTTAATTGAATAAGCAGGTAATTGGATTAATAAATCAAATTAAAACGTCCTAATTAATTAATTATTCATTATTTAAAATCATGAGGTATGTGTTTTATATAAATTGTACAAAATAATTTGGTTAAAAAGTATCTTTTATCACTTAGAGATTTTAAATAAATAATTATGTAAGTTTTTAATTAAATTTTATTAGGTTTTAATTACTAAAATGGTTAAATAAAAGTTTATTTTTTATAAATTAATAGTTTGGTTCCAAAAAATATTCCTTAGGGAACCAAGGGAACCACGGTACTCGAACCCGGGTCTACTCGGTAAAGGCCAAGGGAACCAACCACGGGACCAGTGGTCCGGTAGTTGTTTTAGCGTTTGTTTAAATGGTTTAAACATATAATGCAGTGAATCCGGGTTTAGGGGCGCGCAAAAAGGGAAAATAAGGTGTGGGGCTGGACTCGAACCCGCGACCTCATCCCTGTGTGACAAGCGCCTTAACCGGTGGACCTGGGCATATGCCTTGGTCATAAACGCCTGCGAAAAGTTTTAACACCTAAGCCCCACTCATCTTCTTCCCCAAAACGTGACCCGTAACCCTAGCCACCTAATTAACCCGATTGAACCATCGATCGTCCCCGAAATCTTTCGTACCTTGTATCAAAAAGAAGCTAAAGGCTCAAGAATTACCTGCAATGGTTGTGTATCGACGGAGAACGATAGGGGGTCCGCTTTCGGCAATCGTCTAACTCGGCGGTGCTTTGGGGGTGAAATGCAACGAGTACGAGCGTTTAGTAAGTTTGTAGTGACCGTTCTGAAGGTGTGGTACTCGGTTTTATAGATCAATTTCATGTATAATGCATGAATTGATTACGAGTTTGATTAAGAAAGGTTATGTGACGTTTGATCTCGAATCCATTGATTTTAGTTGCAATTAGCTTGTCATGGGTGATTAGAACAGTCGCATGATCATTTACACATGATTGATTGGAGTTAAACCTATGAATTAAAGAGATTGGGTCGTATTTGGTGAAGAAATCGCCCCTGTTGACTTTCCAAAGTCAAACCTATGAGAATGGGGTTCAAAACTTAAAGATGTTCAATGTTGAGGGTCCAAGGGGTTCATTGGTTTTAGTGGGGGTTCAACCCAAGTTCCTAAGCCATAAACCTTTTGTAATTATATATATAATTTGCTATTGTTTTTATAAAATTTATAAAAACTATAAATGATTTCAAATGTCAAACATATATATTTAAAAGTAAACAAATATTTTTATATGGTTGGTTAATAATTTCATAAATATATATCTATTTATAATTAATCATACATTTATGTATATATGTCTATATGTTTTTATAAAAGAGTGGAACTACATGATGTGAGTTAAATTTTTAAATAAATGAAAATATATATGTATGTAGATATTATATATATATATATACATATATATATATATAGTGATGCTATAACATGAATTCATAACTTGTGATTAATGAGACACAATTAAATGATCCAGAACTTGAAATTGAAAAGATATTATTGCACAAATCAAAGTATGAGAAAATCATGGATGTTACACCATTTGTAAGAAGGCTATCGACCGAATGTCATGGGAGGAGCTAGAGAGATTGTTGATTGAGGAATTTTTCCAGATAATGAAATGGACAAACTCGAGAGGTATTTTCTCAGGTTAGAAGCCGATAGTATAACTCACTTTGAGTATACTACAAAGTTCAACAGGATTGCTCGTTTTGTACCCCATTTGGTGACTCCTGAAGCTATATGCATTAAGAGATACGTACCAGGGTTACCATTTGATATCCGAAGGTTACTAAAAACTTTGGAGTTGAAAAGATTTAAATCCGCCATACAAGTTTCTTCGACTATGTACGATGAGGTCTATGGTTCCCGCCAAGTGGAATCCAAGAGAAAATGGTCCGAAAGTTCTCAGAGCGAGAAGAAGCAGAATTATGGGGAATGGAAGTTAGAAGAAAACTACAAGTGGTGTCACCATGTGTTCCACCTGTAGGAAGAATCATGCCAGAGAATGCAGATTGAAATCCGCACATGTTTCAAATGTGGCAAGGCTGAGCATTTGTCGTACAACTGTCCTATCAAGCCTAAATGCTTTAAGTGTGGAGAGATTGGGTATAGAATGTTGGAATGCCCAACACTTAAGATTAACAATCCCGAGCCTTTGAAGGTAAAGGAAGGAGAAGCCTCCAAAGCTTGGAGTAGGGCTTATACCCTAACAACTAAAGAGGTTAAGGCGTTGCCAGACGTAGTATCCGGTACGTTTTTTGTTAACCACGTACATGTACTATATTATTTGATTCCGGTGCTAGCAGAAGTTTGTTATCCTTAGATTTCTATCCTTTTTTAAATAGACTTACGATAAGGCTAGATAATACCTTTGAAGTTGAAACAGCTATCGGGAATACGATGAAAGTACAGAAGTCATTCAAGATTGTTTCATCGATCTTGAAGGACACAGATTTCCCATTAGACTATATCCAATAATCCTTAAGAGATTTAATATAGTCTTGGGAATGGACTGGTTGGCAGCAAACGATGCACAAATCATTTGTAACAAGAAAGAAGTCCAGATACAGACCTTGGATGACAATTGGATTACAATTCATGGTGATAAGATAAGATCAGCCATTAGAATTATTTCGATGATAAAAGCCATGAAGTTTATGAATCGAGGCAGTGAGGCCTACCTGGCTTATGTTATTGCTTCCAAAGTGAAAACTCTTTCTATTTTCCTCTTTTCCTCGTCAAACAGAGGGCACTGTGTATTGTTCAGTATGGTTCCATGTGCCATGGGCAAAGATCCTCTCTTAGAGTCTTGCATTGAAGAGCGTCGAATGACCTTATCAATATATGTACTTTGACTTAAACCTATAAGCCGCTTTGATATATCTCTATAGATCTTTATTCCTAGAATATAGGCGGCTTCGCCAAGATCTTTCATTGGAAAGCATTTACCTAGCCAAGACTTTACATCTTATATCATAGGAATATGGTTTCCAATGAGTAGTATGTCATCTACATACAGAATCAGAAAAGTTATATAGCTCACACTTGCCTTCCTATAGACACACCATTCATCTTCGTTCTTGACAAAACCAAACTCTTTAATCCGTAAATGGATTTGTTCAACTTGCATACCTTATTAGGAGTCTCTGGATTTTCAAAACCTTCCGGTTAAACTATGTAGATATCTTCAGTAAGTTGTCCATTTAGGAACGCAGTTTTGACATCCATTTGCCATATTTCGTAGTCATAATACACTGCAATGGCAAGTAAGATCCTAATCGACTTAAGCATGGCTACTAGCGAGAAGGTTTCATCATAATCAATTTTGTAACTCTAGGTGAAGCCTTTCGCTCCCAGCCTTTCTTTGAAAGTTTGCACGTTTCCATCCATGTCGATTTTCTTCTTGAAAATCCAGTTGCTTTTTACAGTCCAAGGCTCGGGAGGAAGATCAACCAAGTCCCATACATGGTTGACATACATGGATTAGACTTCGGCATGCATGGCTTCAAGACATTTCTTAGATTCTGAATCTAATATTGCAGATTTGTAACTAGTAGGCTCAGCCTTATCAACTATCACGATGTCGTCAATCTGGTGAACTCTAATATACCGGTCGGGTTCATGACGATCCAGATTGGGGTTCAGCTACTTGTGGATCTTGGATCTCATCCAAGTCCACACGGTTTTCTCCAATCCCTCACACAAGAAGTTCCTTCTCCAAGAAGGTAACTCTACGTTTATTGAAAACCCGGTTTTCAGCAGGATTATAGAAGTAGTAACCAATGGTTTTAGGGTATCTGACAAAAACAACTTTATTGCCAAGGGGATTTAGTTTATCCATAGATTCACTGGTAACATATGCGTTACATCCCCAAACCCTAAGGTAGGACACTTTGGGTTTCTCCCTATGCCATATCTCATAAGGCGTTTTGTCCACCTTCTTTGTAGGAGCTAGATTTATGACTCTTGTGGCAGTTTTGAGAGCAAAAACTCTAAAAAGAGTGTGGGAGGTTTGTACGACACATCATCGATCGAGTTCGATTTCTCCTTTCGGATTCACCATTGAGTTGTGGTGTTCCAGGTGGAGTAAGTTGAGAAATGATCCCACAATTCTTAAGATGTTTGTCAAACTCTTGACTAGGATATTCACCACCTCGATCATATCTAAGCATCTTAATCATTTTATCGAGCTGATTTTGTACCTCGTTTTGGTATTGTTTGAACATTTCAAACGTTTCATGTTTATGCTTCATAAGATAAACATAACCATATCTACTGAAGTCATCAGTAAATGTAACGAAGTATCTCTCTCCATTTCTAGACATTGTTCTGAATGGACCACATACATCAGTATGTACGAGTCCTAACAAATCCTTAGCCATATGACCGATACAGGTGAAAGGGGATTTGGTTAACTTGCCACTTAAACAAGATTCACAATCATCAAATGACTCTTGACTTGTCGAATTCAAAATTCCATCGGTCTGGAGTTTCTTCATGAGATTCTTGTTTATGTGTCCAAGTCTACAATGCCAAAGATACGTGTCATTGAAATCTAATTTTTCACATTTTGATGAGATGTTGTATAAAACGTTATTATCATGGACCTCTATCTCATAGATCCCATTATCCAACAGCCTTCACCGTGACCTTTTGTCCATTTCCCTCATGGAGCTCCAAGTCGCCATGCTTCAACTTCCTAACCTTCTTTAGTCCCTACAAATCATTACAAATGTGAAAACCATATCCAGTGTCAAACACCCAAGATTTTCTAGACAGAGAGAAGATCTCAATAATGAACATACTTAAAGAGCCTGCTTCTAAAGCTTTGTTCTTCTTATCAAGGTATGATGGACAGGTACTCTTCCAATGCCCAATTTTCTACAATAATGACAAATTTCATTACTTCAAAAAATATCTCTCTTCTTACCATGATTTCTTAGTTTAGAGATCAGAGTGTTCATGTATCCCATATTCATCTCTGCAGCCATAAGCTCCTCTCGCAGTTCAGATAAGGTTCCTCCAACTACATACTCCTTGTAGTGAATCATGAACTCTTTGCACTCAACCGGCAAAGACATCAAAATGAAGTCTATTGCCATATCTTGATTGATAGTCTAACCAAGATCTTTCAGGCTATCAACGTCTCTCATCGATTTAGAAAAATGTGAGCTTATCCTTGTTCCCCTTTCCATGCAACTTGATAAGGACTTAACCACATTAAAATGCTCACTGCGATTTTGATGAAACTTTTTCTTCAATTCGCAAGCCATATCATATGCAGGATAGTATTCTAGCTCCCGGCGAAGTTCACCACAAATTGTGGAAAGCATCATGAATGAAACCTCATTCGAATCATCAACGTGCCGTCTCCAAAGCACTTTGGAGCTGCTAGTGGGTGGAACTGAAGGAAATGGAATTTCCAAAACACAGGATCTCTTTTCCTCCTTAAGATCACTTCTTAAGATATGGTACCACTCAGAGAAGTTTCCTCCTTTGAGTCATAATTGATTTCGCTAAACATCTACAAAATTCAAAATAAAGTTTTAGTATTTTCATGCATAACGTCCTAATTAAATTTATAACCTAATTGCAAAAATTATATAATTAGGAATGAGATCCTGGTTCACCATAACTCGGTGAATGGCTAAGCACTCTCCATTGGCACAACTAGGTAGGTAGGTGACGATTACTAATTTTGTCAACTACACAATTCTCGGTTTGAGGGGCATGACGAGTATTGTTAATCTTGGATACGTTTCCCTCAACTACGCCCACTTAAATGACTAAAGTGACATTTGTCGTTCAATCATAACCGTAGACCAGGCCTAAGTAACTCAGGAATCATGGTTCTTCCTTCAACCAAAACCGTAGGGCCGGATGCAGGGAAATTCACTAGCACCCGGGGTTTGGATAAATCATTTGAAATGCTACAATTTAGGGTGGTGCAGAAATATGGATTTTAATTTGGGATTTGCTTTGATGTTTTAAGTTACCGATTAGGGTCAAAAACATTTTGGACGACGAGAAGCATGATTCAAGTCGTCTAATTTTAGTAAGCCGATTTTACTATTTAGTTCGTGAAACGCCTTTCAATACTCGATACAATCCAATTTTAAATATCTTATTTAATCTAAATTGGTCGTTAGTCGCGAACTATATTTTAAACTAATCAACTCTTTAATTAGTTTAAAATTATTTTAAATAAAACTATTAAAATTAAAACATGTTTTACTTTTAAATAAAAACACTTTTATTTAATAACCTTTCTTAGAAATCTTTTAAATATTTTAAATATCTCATCATTTTAAGATTGTGTCAAAAGTTTTATAAAATATTTGCGGTTTAATTATTATCCTGAATAATGTCACAACCACAAATTAAATAAAACATATAAACCGAGCAACTAGTAAATGTTGTCTGGTTTCGTTCGTGCATCAAACGAAAACCGGACCGGTCTAAGTGATAACAAAATAAATAAATAAGTTGTTATCTCCCACTAAGTCCAAGATCTCCATCTTTATGAAAGGACCCAAACCGGGAACCTCTCATAGTTGACAAATATAGCATAAACATAGTTCTTAAACCATAAATTAAACATTAAAATTCATAGCAGAAGTCTATTACATTTCAGAGTCAATTAAAACTTTCATCATAACATTATTCAACTTTCATAAACTAAAGTAATGGGGATGTCAGTCTTGATCAACAGCAGCCACCCTTCCATTCACTCCAATCTCTTTCAGCTTACACATGCTTCTTTTCTTTATTACCTGATGTTCATACTAAAAAGTCAGCTAACACTGGTGAGTTCAAGTTTTCAAAACATTTAATAAGTGACCTTTCTTTCTCATGTTATTCATATAAAACATATTTAATGAAAAACATACTTTAAAATATACTTTGATCATACCTTATACTACTAACTACATTTTCACAATATAACATGCCATTTATGCTTAGTAATTTCTTTGAATTGTCACTTATTTCATACATTCACTTTCCTTCTTTAAAAGTCCACGAAGGATACTTTCATTCTTTACTTTCGTTCACTACAGTCCACAGAGGACACTTTTGTTTTTTTACTTTCGTTCATTACATTAATAGTTTATAATATGTTCCTTGCTTTACTAGCCATGAAGGACTTCTTTTGTCCACAATGCACCTCAGGTGATTGCAAGTATTGTTCCCTAAGGCTCAACGTCTAAAGGCCGTTACTCGCTTCTTGTGTCCACAAACTACCTATGTAGGTATTGTTCCCCAAGGCTCATCGTCCAAGGGCCGATACCCATCTCTTTCTTAGGTGACCCTTATCACCAGAGTAACCGTTATTACTCATTACGCCAGTTAACATCCCCGTTAAAGTACCCTGTCGAGCACTGTCCAGGTTGTTCATATGGCAGGTATACAACTACTGCCATGACACTGCCATAGGCTTTGGGTAGTTCATGTCACTAAGACTATGCTACTACCTGTTGGAACTTAATAGTCCATAGAAATCAATTAGGTTTTAGAAGTATCAACTTCAGAGTTTTCGGTTGAAAACATTTGTCGATCCAGAAGATTTCGATCGAAAACTCTCTAGTATAAATAGTTGTGTCTTTTGTATTTCAAGTAACTTTCTCATTTTGTACTGTGAATTTTACAATTTAATCAAAATAATCTTTGTGTGTTTCTGCTGTTAATACTTGATTACATTACTTGATTAACGAAGATAATCATCATGAAATATGCATTTGGTGTGATTGATAGTATCGAGATTGTTCATCTTTGATTTGTTCATTTTGGTGTGGATTTGATTTCTGAATTGTTTCCTCCAATTCAAAGAGTGATTGAAGACTTTATCCTTGAATATCAGCAGATCTGAGGGAATCACAAGTGGTATCAGAGCTGTTGGTTAATAGCTCTTGGTATTCAAGAAGATTTTAAGTCAAATCGGATCAAATTGAAGTAATTTGGGTGCCATTGTTACTGATTTAAAGCTAGTTTTGATGGAGATGAAGTTTGCATCAAGTTTGAAGACTTGATTCTTTACTCATATCATCACAGAAAGTTTTTGGTCAATTCAAGTGTTCTTCTGTTGAATTGTCCGAAAAGTTTGTTTGAAGTAGCCGAAAACTCTGTTTGAAGAAATTGAAAAGTATTTCGTTCGAAACGTATTGTCCGAAATTTCATCTGTTCAAAATATTCTGACTTTTCGATCGAAAAGTATTGTACAAAGTTTTCGACCGAAAAGTTATAAGTTGGAAATTTTTCTGATTTAGACCAAGTTTCAAATTACAAGTAAAAAATGACTGGAAAGGTATACGATACTGAGAGGGCTATTGGGAAATCACCACCTTTATTGAAATCAATATCAGAATTTTCAAATTGGAAGATAATGATGAAGACTTATTTCAAGTTTACTGACCACACACTTTAGGAATCAATTGTAAAAGGTCCTCACATTCCTAAGACTGCAAATGCTGATGGGTTAGTCCCGATTGCTGATCCTGATTTTTATTAAGAGGAAGATAAGAAGTTAATCCAAAGGGATAACAGAGCATTGGGTTCTATTATTCTAGCACTTCCGACTGAGTTGTATTTGAATTTTGAGCAACATGAAACTGCTCAGGGTCTGTGGAACGCTTTGTGCTTAAGATTTGAAGGTAATGCAGCTCTTCAGAAAGCAGAACCGATCTTCTACTGAAGCAATATAACATGTTTAGTTATAAAAAGAATGAGACTCTCAGTGAGCAGGTGACTAGGTTTACAACCATAATCAACAGGTTGAGAAAAATGAGAGTAAAATCTGAAAGGTATGAACTAGGAAAGAATTTGTTAGACTCACTGCCAGATTGCTGGAGCATACATTGTATGCTAATCAAGAACACAACTCCATATCTGAAGAGTAAAACACTTGATGATATTATCTGTTTACTCGAGTCTTATGAATTGGATGCAAAGAAGAGAGAACTGAACAACAAAAATAAACAAAATAACTCAAGTTCAACAAATGCAACATTATTTTCTGGAAGTAATGAAGGAAATAGTGGAACAAAACCTGAGAAAAACAAAGGTTGTTGTGAACACTCCTCTTGTGAGAAAGTCAAGTCATCTGGACAAATCCCTGAAGATCAAATTGCTTTGTTTGGAGCTTTTATGAGCAGTTATGATGCACTGGTGACAGGAAACTTACAACCTGCCATGCATGATGTAGAAGATCTTGTTCAGATTAATCCTGATGACTTGGAATATATGGACTTGCAATGGCAGATGGCCATGATAGCTGTAAGGGCTAAAAAGTATTTGTAGAAGGTCGGGAAGAATAAGTTACAGTTTGGTAAAAAAGTTGGTTTTGACAAAGCTAAACTCAGGTGCTACAACTGTCAACAGCTTGGTCACTTCGCTCGTGAGTGTACCAAGGACAAGAAAAAGAAGGCTGAGGGAAGCGGGGTTAAGCTGGTGGAAATGATTGATGAATCTGATAAGTCAAAGAAGGCTCCAACTGCACTCATGTCCAAACAGCTGAGTAATTGTGAATTGGAGGATGAAATCGAGGATGCTGAGGATGAAATGGATGAAGCCTTGTTGGTTGAAATTGAAGATTCAATGAAACCAGTTGATATTGCCAATGACTGTGTGCTCAAAATCGATTCTAAAGAAAAGGGCAAAGCTGCTATTTCTGATGAAACTTCATCTGAGAATGAGGTAAATTCTGAAAATAAATTTGATATATGTTCCTCATTGTGTGTAGATCGAATGCAAAACTATCATGCAGCAAACACGTTTCTGATTGCAGAAAATGATAAACTAAAAAGAGTAAACAAAGAATTGAAACAAAATGAAGTAAATTTTACAAGAAAAATTAAAGCATTACTGAAAGATATTGTAACATTTAAAGAATATTTGGATAAAAAGGACGTTTTAATCAAAGATCTTTTAGAAAAACTTATCAAATCTGAAACTGATTTAATAAAAGAAAGGGTAATTATTTCAAAGTGGAAGATGCCACAAAATGTCTTTGATGAATGTGTGAGCAAACAGAGAACTGTTTATATCAAAGACGGGTTGGGTTACAACAAGGTTCCACATCCTGAGAATTTTGTACCTTTTCCTGAACTTTCATGATATGTATATTAGTGCAGATATAAACTCAGGGTGTGTGGATGATGAAAATAAACTTGATGGAGTGAAAAGTTTTTCAGCTTTCAATAAACAGTGCAATAGGGAGTTTATTAGGGACTGTAAACAGTATCTAGATGTTGACTGTCATCTAGATAAATTTGTTTCAATTTCTAGTTTAAATGATGATGCAAAAAATATTAATGCTTCTGATTCTGATTATGATATTTCTTATGTTTCGGCATGTTCTACTAACGGTTGTGTTGAGTTTGATTGTGTGTCTGAAGTGTCATCAACATCTACTTTCTTTGATAAAGTGGTGCATACAGCTAGAGATTGTGTCCCACTTAATAAACTCTCTAGTCTAGTTGGTGATGTGGTCTTAGATGAGTTTGAAAATCCTCTGATTCAAGAGTATGATTTGTCAAGTAAGAGACCAAAGGAAAATAATGTCATAGCACCAGAGAATCATATTCTTATAAGTGAGACAGAGAACAATAAAGTTGTCAAAGTTAAAGTGAGTGTACCAACAAATGTCTAGAGAAAGTCTTGGTGTGTCAAACGCAAAACCATTGATGTCAAAGACAAGTTCATTGATGTCAAAGATAAGTCTATTCAAATCAAAGAACAATTAAGAAAGAAAAGTTGTGGCCTAAAGAGTGAAGTAGGCGAGTGTTCAAAGTCAAAGCCTAAGAGCTACAATTGCTTTGTGTGTTGTCAGGTTGGTCATTTTGCGAGAAATTGCAAAAACAACTCTAGTGAGTCAAGGTTCACAAAGAACAAAGCGAAAGTTAAGAGCAACATTATTCGGCATTTCAAGCGAGCGTCTGAGAACGACAGTGTGTCAAAGTCCGGGGTGATACAAAGATATAGTCGTGATTTCTTGCTTTCCAGAAATTGTCATGCTTTATATTCTAATGTTTGCCATGATTATGTGCTACCAAAGTTTGGGGATAAACGTGTCCCAAAAGGTTCACAATATGTGAAGAAATTTAACCAACTAATCTATTTTGCTAAAGAGAAAATTACTATGAAATATGCGAAAAATGTTGGTTATGTTCGGAATGTTAAAAACGAACAGTCTTCACATATGGTTGGAGTAAAGAAAAATATAAAAATGATAAAATTGAAAGAACAAGATGTTAAAGATGTTAAGACTGTAAAAGCTAAAAGTCAGCCTGGGTCAAAGATGATCTGGGTACCTGTTTATCATTAATTTTGTCTTGAATGTGCAAAGTTTAACCGGGAGGACTATTAATAAAGCTTGGCATGTTGATAGCGGTTGCTCAAGGCACATGACTGGATAAAGAAAAATTCTGGAAAATTTTCAAACTTTTGATGGAGGTTTTGTTACATTTGCTGGAGATAAAAAGGGAGGAAAAATAACTGGTCAAGGAACAGTGTCGAATGAACTCATAACATTAGAAAAAGTAAATTTTGTGTCTCAATTGGAATTCAATTTACTAAGTGTTTCTCAAGTTTGTGATAAAGACATACCAGTTCATTTTACTGCCAAGGAATGCTTGTTCTTAAAGCCTGGATTGGTTATTCCAGAAGAAATGATTCTGATGCGTGCTCCAAGTAAATTCAACACATATGTGGTTGACATGAATGATCATACTACACCAGTAAATGTTTCATGTTTATTATCAAAGGCAACTGGTTCAGAATCTTGTTTGTGGCATCGAAGAATGGGTCATGTGAATTTAAAGAACATGAATAACTTGGTGCATAAAGATTTGGTGCGAAGATTGCCAAAGAAAGAGTTCATAATTGAAGTAAATTGCATTTCATGTGCAAAGGGAAAACAACACAAGAAGTCCCATCCAAGAAAAACCATAACAACTTTTCCTAGACCTTTATTTCTTATTCATATGGATTTGTTTGGTACAGTTCGAGTTAAAAGTATTGCGAAAATGTCATATTGTCTTGTTATCACAGATGATTTTTCAAGATTTGCATGGGTGTTTTTCCTTACAACAAAGGATGAAACACCTGATATAATTATTGATTTTGTCAAACAAATAGAAAACATCTGTGATAGCAAAGTTTCAATCATTCGCAATGAAAATGTAACATAATTTAAAAATAAACTGATAAGTTCGTTTTGTGTAGAAAAAGGAATAACACATTAGTGCTGCAAGAACACCACAACAGAATGGAGTAGCTGAAAGGAAGAACAGAACTTTAATAGAAGCTGCTCGAACAATGCTTGTCGATTCCAAGGTGCCCATTATCTTCTGTGCTGAAGTAGTAAACACTGCATGCTATGTTTTAAACAGAGTTCTTATGGTGAAGCAACTTACAAAGACTTCGTATGAACTATTCTATAAACGAAAGCCATATATCAAGTTCTTCAGAGCATTTGGTTGTTCTTGTAATTTGTTGAATACATAAGATTCAATGCCAAAATTTGCAGCTGTCGGTGATGAATGCTATTTTTTGGGTTATTCTTCATATCAGAAAGCTTATAGAGTGTACAACAAAAGAACCAAAATTGTTCACGAATCGTTTTATGTGGAGTGGCAAGAACTAAATACTCCTACAGATCAAAACGGACCTGACTGGTTCTTTGATGCTTAAGTAATCTTCAAAACTTTTGATCAACAACTTCAAATGGATTCTAAAGAAGCAAGTACTTCGGGTACTGTAACTGAGTCTTCTACAAGTAGTGATCTATCTGTTGGAAAGTTTTTGGTTGGACCACAAAATTTGATGATTCAAAATGAGATGTCTGAGAATGTTACTACATCAACTTAAACACAAGAAGATCTTGTTGATAACTCTATCACTAATGTTGATTCTGAAGTACAAGAAATTCCAAGTACAAACGATGAACCACCAGTTAATGAAGTTCAGTTGGATTCTGTAAATGATCAGACTGAGGATGTAATTCAGACAGTTCTTCTAGTGTTGAAGATTCAAATGATCAATTACCAGAGTTGAATGATACAAAATGCCAGAATCTGTGGAAGTTGAGCATATTCAAAATCATCAAATCCATTCTGCTCATCCAGTTGAGAATATTATTGGATCTCTTAAAGATGGAGTAAAGACAAGAAGTCAAACTGGAAATATAAATTTTTGTTTATACTCATGTTTCTTATCTCAAGAGGAACCAAAGAATGTTACTGTTGCTTTACAAGATCCAAGTTGGATTGAAGCTATGCAAGAAGAATTGCTTCAGTTTAAGAAGTTAAATGTGTGGTATCTTGTGGACTTACTTGAGGGAAAATATCCAATTGGAACGAAGTGGGTCTTCAGAAACAAAAAAGGATGTATCGTGGGATTGTAGTTTGGAACAAAGCTCGTTTGGTTGTACAAGGTTTTTATCATGAGGAAGGATTAGATTATGATGATGTCTTTGCTCCTGTTGCACAAATTGAAGCCATATGAATCTTTTTTGGCTTATGCATCGTACAAGAAATTTACTATATATCAAATGGATGTAAAAACAACTTTTCGGTATGGGGTGGTAAAGGAAGAAGTTTACGTGAATCAACCACTAGGTTTTGAAGATCCAGCTCATTCATTTCAAGTGTATAAGCTTGATAAAGCACTGTACGGGTTACATCAAGTGGCTCGTGTGTGGTATGAAACCTTGTTAATACATCTTACATCAAATGGCTTCGTTCATGGAACAATTGACAAGACCTTATTCCTAAAAAAATATGATGTTGATTTATTGATTGTACAAGTTTATGTCGATGATATTATCTATGTATCAACATATGAAGCTCTTTACAAAGAATTTGAACAAATTATGAAATTAAAGTTTGAAGTGAGCTTGATGGGAAAAATGCAGTTCTTTTTGGGTTACAAGTTTAGCAGTCTGAATCAGGAATTCTTATTCACCAGGACAAATATGTGAAAGATATTATTACAAAATTCAAAATGACTGATTGCAAATCAGCTTCAACACCAATTGCTCCTCATGAACCTTTAACTGTCGATGTGTCTAGAGTTGAAGTAAATCAAAAGATGTACAGGTCAATGATTAGCTCGTTGATGTATTTGATTGCAAGTAGACCAGATATCATGTTTGCTGTTTGCTCTTGTGCCAGATATCAGGCAGCTCCAAAGGAATCTCATGAATCAGCTGTTAAACGAATTTTCTGATATCTTAAGGGTCGAGTAAATTTAGGTTTATGGTATCCTTCTGATTCTGAATTTAGTTTCTTTGCTTACACTAAAAGAGATTATGGAGGTTGTAATTTGGACAGGAAGTCAACTTCAGGTGGATGTCATTTTTTGGGGGAGAGACTGGTGTCTTGGCAGTGTAAGAAACAAACGAATGTATTCACATCAACTGCTGAAGCTGAGTATACTGCTGCTTCGAGCTGTTGTTCACAAGTTATCTGGATTCAACATCGAATGCAAGATTTTGGAGTAAATTTCCTCGAAACTCCGATTTGTTGTGACAACGAGGCAGTGCTCGGAATAGTAAAAAATCTCATTCAGCATTCCAAAACAAAGCACATTGCGATCAGGTTACATTTCATTCGTAACTGATTTGAGAATGGACCGATTAAAGTGGTCCATGTCGATACCTTAGAGCAAAAAGCCGATATATTTACAAAAGCTTTTTCAACGGATCGGTTTAACTTTTTGGTTGAGATGTTAGGGATAATTTCATTTAAAAAAAATAATAAAAAATAATAATAATAAAAAAAAGGTTTTTTAATAATAAATAGTCCATTTTTGAACTGAAAGACCTTAGAAATCTGTTCCTCAAAAAGATTTTCTTTTAAGTGTTAAAATTGTGTTGTGTACGCTTTATATGTGTGATTAGCTTAATGAATGTTTGTTCTCATAAGTGATATAAATAGTAAATAAAGTCATATCACAATTTTAGGGGGAGAATAAAAGAAAAAGAAAATTTTGTGTGTCTGAATGACGTATCTATAGGAAATGATAGTTCAAGTGTGTGCTGAGCTTATGCATGAATTGGATATGATGATGACATCGGTTACAATTTTTGATATGTTGGTAGGCTTTGCATATGTAAATTAGGAGATATTTTTTTGATTAATTAATTCGCAATCTTAGTGTTATCCTCATCGAATATCGGTACTTTCATTCTTCGAATGCTAAGTAAATCCATACATACCATGAGACCAGGATCTTGATGGGTTTTTAGCACAATTTTTTTACTCTATTGACTATACCCGTCAAATATACGATTTAGAGTTAAACATTTTTATACAGCTGATGGTTCTGGTGGAAATTTCGGATGGAAATCAGAAAGTCAATCTATCTCGCCCTTTGAATCATTCGTGATTTCAATTGACATATCCAATACCCTATAGATATCCGCATACCCGAATCTCATATGAATCAAACTGATTCAGTGTTCATTCCATCAGAAACCAATATATATGAATCAAAAGGATTCACATCAAATCTATCTAGATTATTTTTCTGTGCTAAAAACGCTACCCTCATGCTGGTGATTGGATTATGCTTTGGTGAAACTTTGTGTTGCGTATTGGCTTAATCCATCTCGATGTTTGGATACATATTGTATTGATAAATCTTACCTTAAATGTCACACAGTATCTGTTGAAATATGATGTTTGAGTTTAAGCTAAAAATTATACTAGCAATCATGGTTGAACTGTTTAGATCCTTATTTGATATGTTGTGTAGTTAAAACAATATACATTTATGATCCTATGTCTTTTCAGTTCATCAAAAGAAAATAAAAGGTTGAAATAAAATTGTTGAAATATGATAAGAAAAAGTCAAAACGAAATTAGTAAAAAAAAAAATTTGGAACAGGTCTTAATGATGTTAAAATGGACTTAAATAAAAAAAATAAAAATTTGGTTTGAAAATTTTCAAAATTTATCATGTTTGGAATTTTCGGTCGAAATCTCTTGACCAAAATTATATCATCTGAAACAGTTTTCGATCGAAAAGTCATAACTAAAGTTTTCGGTCAAGATTTGAAAAATCTATATATTAAATTTTTTTCATTGAAAAGATTTTTTCCACTCATATTTTCTCGAGACCGTATTGTTTCAAAATTCATCGTGTTTTACAAGTGTTGAAGTTTCGTACGAAAAAGTGGTCGATCGTGACGTCATATAGATTCTCAGTCTTTTCGATCATCCAGGTATGTTCTTTTGATTCATAGAGGTTGATAGGTTAGATCCAAAGCCTTAGTTTACATTTGAATTTTTGAATATTTGAATTGCCCAAAATCTTAGATGAATGGATCGAAAAGTAATTTGAATAGATCGAAAAATGTTTTCGATCGAAAAGTATAATTGATTTATTATTGAAAGTTTTCGATTGAAAAGAAGTGGTTTTTGGTTCATTAGTTTTTGATCGAAAAGAAAATGTTTAGTTTTTTTCTATTAATGAAATTTTTGATCGAAAAGTTGTAAGGATAAAATTCAAATGTTTGTTTTAATCGAAAAAGTAAAGTACTAGGAGTTTTCGATCGAAAAGGTAAAATTCTGAAGAGTTTCCGATCGAAATGTTCAAGGTAATTTTTAGAAATGGTTAAACGTTTTCGATCGAAAAAGGTTGTATATATAATGAGGTTTTCGATCGAAATGTCAAAAGTTAAAAGATTTTTTCAGAAATTATCTAACTTGTTGTTTCTTGTTATAGACATGAACAGATTAAAATTTGAGCATAAGCACAACATCTGTGCCTATTTAACAACGAGTACAAAGAAAGCACGGGGTTATGAAGAAATTGTGCGATTTCTAACCAAGTCAAGAATTAACACTGCAATATCTACACAAGTTCGTGTATTTGAAAAATATGTTAGAGAGTTTTGGGACAATGTGGAGTATAAGAATGTGAATAAAGAAATCTGGATTAAGAGCTCGGTGGGAGGAAACAAGATTAAAGTAAATGAGTAAGTGATTAGAGAGGTGCTGAACATCAGAGATGCAGCTGATTTTCCCTACAAAATCAATCACATTGCAATCTCAGGGATAATTCTTTGTATGGGATATGAAGGAACGTTTCTAAGAAGACAGGTGACCAAAACTATGTTTGCAAAACAATGTAGATACCTTATCCATGTATTAATTCATTGCATGAGTCCCATAACATCTACTTTGGATCAAATAGGTGAAGTACTCAGCAGAGTACTAGTGTGTCTGGCAACTCATAGAAGATTCAATTTTTCAAGAATGATATTCGAGGCAATGATTAGTAATTTCGTGGGACCAAGGCAAAACTACAAGTTTCTAATGTACCCAAGATTTGTACAAATGATTATTAATACACTACTGTCGAATCTGGAAAACGATGGTGTTGAACTGCCTTTGGATTCAATGAAAGAAGTAATCTTCAGCAGCATGAATAATGTGAGGAAGACAAGCAAATTTAGTGGTACTGTGACACCACTATTTCCTAATATGCTTGAAGAAAATCCTGATCCAGATTTTACTATTGAAGATGAGATCAATGACTTAATTGCAGAAGATATAGAAGATGGAGTTGATAGTGACAATGATGAAACTGACCAAGTGCAGAATAATGATAAGGGAAATGATAATGATCAAGGTTATGGTGGTGGTCAAGTAAATGTTATTCAACAGGAAGGTCAAGTTCAAGTTGAAGTACATGATATGATTTTTGAAGAAAACAGTGTTCCTGAAGTAAATGAAGAAGTTACTGAACCATTACTGAGTCACACAGAAGAATTTATTGCTGAAGCTGACGATGTCTTAAGTGTGAACACTGAAGTGTTAGAAATTAATGATGAACAGTTAATTTCCACAGCAACAACCCCATCAAAGAAAAGAAAAGAACTCGAACAAACAAAGACCGTACCTTCTAGACCTCCTCCGTCTAAGGGTATTGTATTACTGATCCAGAATTACAGAAGAAAAAGAAAACTACAACAAGACTTGATAAAGGCAAGGGTAAAGCTAAAGAGGTACCAGAGAAACATAAGTCCAAAAGATCTAGAGGTTATGAGTTGGTTGATGAAGAGTTTCTTAACTGTGCAACCAGGGAAACTGCAGATGTGGTTAGTCAATTGAATACTCAGATCTCAAACTTGCAATGTAGAGAAGCTACTAATTCCAGAGAGATCAGAGAGTTGAAAATTGAAAGAACTAAACAAAAGGGTGTAATAGCTCAACAGCAGCAAAAGATTGATCAACTTCAGAAGATGGTACAGGATTTAATAGCTCTTACGGGTGTTCAAATTGGTACAAACCTAGTAGAGAAAGTTGAAGAGGTTCATAGTCCAGCAGCCATTGAACCAATTCCTTCTACTAGTGAACAAGTTCAAACTCCAGTTTTTGAAGCAACTATGTATGAAGACAACATGTTATTTTATGTTGATATGCTTCTCAATGATGAAGGTGAAGGATTGGAGAAAATTGATGAGAACCAAGAAGAGACGGAGCAGGAAGAAGAAGAAGATGAAGAAGTGGTGATCACTGGTGAAAGAAAAGATGATAACAATTCTTCAGATGACGATGATAATAGTGGTGGTACTGGTGGTGTTTGTGGAAGTGGAAAAACAATTGGAGATGTTGAACAAGAAACTCCAACCAACACTGAATACAAAAAGTATGAATATGAACAACAACAGACGTATGTTGAAGAAGATGGTTCAGTGATTGGTAAATTGGATAAGCTTGAAGATGAAAGAGAGCCATTTACTGTTCCTAAAGATATTGAATCACCATCTAAAAGGCCAAAGACTTCAAAGATTGACAAGAGTACTTGGTGGACAGTGACTGAGAAGCCATCCATTGTAGAAAAGCTTACACATACAATAAAGAGTCCATAACAAGCGTTAACTGGTGAAATATTAGCATGGATGTATGATGGTGAAAAGAATATGTATGTAATAAAGAGATGTGATGGGAATATTCAGTATTTTGATAGGAGTTCAAAGTTAAACACATTGCCATACTGGGATATTCGAGAGCTAGGTTACCTGAAGATGATCAATCCATCGAACAATTCATTTGCTGCTAATTTTGAAGAATTTTTAAAGAGAGAGTGTGGAAAAGCTAAATTTGAAAAGTTTAAACCACAGGTGCCTGAATGCAGAAAGTTGAAAAGAAATGATAAAGACGACAAAAGAAGGTTTAGATACATTGTGAAGCCTGCTGATACAGTTTCAATTGTTTACATTCCAGCACGTAAAGAGACATTCATTAAAAGTTTCAATAAGTGGGTGTATGATAGCAAAACACACGAAGCTGTGATTATACAGGATCATTTACCAGAAGTCAGAGTTTTTGATCCAGTGGATTTGTTTAGCTTTTCTGGTGATGATCTAAAGATTTTGTACAAGAATCCCATTAGATGTGATATGAGCACGAAGATTAAAACTGAAGAAAACTTGTATATGAGATTCGTGGCTCGATGTTTGTCAAGAAGACATGAAGTCGAAGTGATCAAGAAGAGACTTGCTGCTCTGGATACTAAGAAGCTATGTGTTAAAGTCAAAACCAAGCATGCAAAAGACAACTTTTGAAGAATTGATGTTCTGTGGACTAGGAGGAGATTGTTGGAACCTAATAGTCCATAGAAATCAATTAGGTTTTAGAAGTATCAACTTCAGAGTTTTCGGTCGGAAAATGTTTTCGGTCGAAAACATTTTTCGATCAAGAAGATTTCGATCAAAAACTCTCTAGTATAAATAGTTGTGTCTTTTGTATTTCAAGTAACTTTCTCATTTTGTACTGTGAATTTTACAATTTAATCAAAAGAATCTTTGTGTGTTTCTACTGTTAATACTTGATTACATTACTTGATTAACGAAGATAATCATCATGAAATATGCATTTGGTGTGATTAATAGTATCGATATTGATCATCTTTGATTTGTTCATTTTGGGGTGGATTTGATTTTGGAATTGTTTTCGCCAATTCAGAGAGTGATTGAAGACTTTATCCTTGAATATCAGCAGATCTAAGGGAATCACACTACCTCAAGACTTGCTTCGGTGGTAACCATACTATCACATATAGGCAACTTAACTTACTTATTTTTTTCGTTCTCTTTTGTTTATAAAACACATAGTTTAATAAACCGTTATCATTCATTTCCTTTTTGTTTATAAAACATATAGTTATATAAACCGTTCTCTTTCATTTCCTTTTGTTTATAAAACATATAGTTAGAAAGTCGTTCTCTTTCATTTACTGTTTACAAAACATTAGTTAAGAAAACCATTTTTTTTCGTTTTGTTCACGTTTAAGTAATAAAATACATTTATTATAAAATGTCTATTACTTGAGTATGCACACCTCCCTAAAACACTTAAACAGTAAAATAGGGGTTCTTGAACTCACTTGATAATGTCAGATCTCAAAAATGTATTCTACGGTCCGACTGTCGTCTCTCTCAATTTGGTTAGAATACATACATAAGATAAATATCGAATATAATTGACACTAGTCGGTTCTCTACACTAATCTAGTGAACTTACGTTACGCTCGCCTATCCCAGTTCGCTGGGTGCTACTAGCGAACATAAGGGTTAAGTTCGCTCATGATATTCAGCGAACATAAGGGCTAAGTTCGCCTATGATTCTAAGCAAACATAAAGACTAAGTTCACCTATGATTCTAAGCGAACATAAGGACTAAGTTCGCCATTCAACCCTAGCGAACCTGAGTCAAGTTCACCCCCCAGACCTGGCGAACATGCCAAGTTCGCCTCGTCTGGATCATCTTCCCCAACGAACACTAGCTTCGTGCATGACGAGCTAAACTCGTCAAGATTCAAACTTTTTACGTCCAAATCATTCCATTAACCTTCATAAGTTTAGATCTAGTGGTTTGTTTCCTTTTAAACACGTAAAAATAGCGACTTTATGGTTGAAAACCCAAAAACTCACTTTTCAAACATAATTTCGGATCTGAACCTTTAAATACGTAAAGCTTCCAACTTTAATCATTTAATAGACTTATCATCATCATATATCCGTAAATCATACACCACTCATTGCTAAAAACATAAACTTTAAGTTGTTACCTTTGTGAGATTTGTTGACACACATACGAGTAGCTCAAAACCATTGCAAACGAACTCCGATTGAGGTGATTCTAGCGTCC
This sequence comes from Smallanthus sonchifolius, assembly GCA_023525975.1. Classification (NCBI taxonomy): domain Eukaryota; kingdom Viridiplantae; phylum Streptophyta; class Magnoliopsida; order Asterales; family Asteraceae; genus Smallanthus; species Smallanthus sonchifolius. The sequence continues at coordinate 23,218,306 of CM042033.1, forward strand.
ATAGAACCGTCTCACCGAGATATACCATATCCCCACTTAGCTACCACTGGAAACCCCCTCTGCTATCTCCAAAAATGCAAACAGTCGATGGAAAACCCTCTAGCGAACTGTTCTGTTCGAGGCCTTAAAAATCTGACTTCGAGGCCGTTGAATCAAGAACCAACCGAAGGGTATCTCCGTCTATGTGTGTGTGATGCTCCAGTAAAAATTTGGGGACGATCCGACGATCGAATCTCCAGGAAATACAAATTTTCTGAAGTTAGGTCACCCAAAAACAGGATTTTCCTCCTTCTCTTCTCTCTCTTATCTTAAATGGGTTAAATGTTTAAAATGGGAGGAGGGGCTGCCCTTTTAAAGGCTTAGGGTTTTAGGGTTTGTGTTTTAACCATTTTTGGTCCCTCTTGTTATTTGGTTTTATGCTTTCCACCCAATATTTTGAAATAGATTACAAATCTCCCTTTTATTTGCATCGTTACTAAAGACAGGATGTTACACTTTAACCCTGTTTGCATCCGCTTTTATATTCAAGTCTTCGTCTCGTTAGGATTACATTTGTTATTTCCAAATGCACTAAAAATAAATAAACCTAAATATTACAACGGGTTTTAAATAACCTATAAAAATACAAACAGAAACCAACCAAAAACAAACAACACAACCACGGGTCATTAGTGCTGGATTTAATCAACACAACAATAGCAAACAAAAAAGGCGCGATCTTTTATCAAACAAAATTTTTGACAAATAAAACATTAGATCGAAAAATAAAAATAATATTATATCTAAACGCGCGTAAAGATGGCTCTGATACCACTGTTGAGAATCCTCGTACCTGTTTTAACTTTTAAAATAAAATAATATTTAAACCTTTTAAATAAATAAATTAGATTTATGCAGCGGAAGCAATTAGTACGATTAACAATTCTAAATTGGGATCCCGCCAGTGATCCGATTACACGCGCATAAACAATAAAAATTAAATCCAACTATACGGTGTTTCAGGTTATAACTTCAACGATAAATCAAACGAAAAACCCCATGGTTCAACGAGCGTCTCGGTAGTGACTAATCACAAAAACGCGCAACACAACGAAGAAACCGTCTCAGGGTTCACGAAAACGGTGACAACGGCGGCGACGGCAGTGGTGGCTACAACGGCGGCGCGCGGTGGTGCTCTAGTGAAGACGACGACGGACAGTGGTGGTGGTGTTTTCGGCCGGCGATCGAAACCGAGAAGGGGCGGTTTCGGTTTGGATTTTCGCAAATGGGGGGAGGCAACAACTAGTCATTAGGGTTACGGGTTAAGGTTATATTTATAACCATCCTAATTACTAATTACGCCCATGGGGTATTAACTCTTAATCCCTTGTAATTTACAATTAATTACATTTAATCCATAAAGTTCACTAATTATAAATAATTAGTAAAACTTTAATTACCAGATGTTTAACACTTAAACATTAAATCCCCGCAAATAATTATTTCTCCAAATAACTAATTAACGAATGCACTGATAAATATTTATTTGCCGTTTTAATAAAACAGTATTTCGTGAACTATAATATTTAACAATTAAATATTATCAATTTCTCGTTGCCCAAAGTGTAACTTTTTGGATCGTACCTCGATAGTAACGTTGACCTAATTGACGATCGGACATTCTATATCCAACACATTCATGTCACCTACGAAAGGTACTAGAGACGTTGCAATGAGAAAAGTTATTTGCCAAATTTTTAAAGTGCTCGTTCTGGCTTAAAGAAGTTCCATTCCTAGGTCACGTTATAAACACACACGACGTTATGGTTGACCAGACAAAGATCACGTCAGTTAGAGAATGGGAAATTCTGAAGACGCCGACTAAGATTCGAAGTTTTCTAGGATTGGAAAGCTACTATCGAAGGTTCATTCAGGACTTCTCGAAAATAGCTTTGCCTTTGACAAAGTTAACACGCAAAGAAGTAAAATATGAATGGGGTCAGGCTCAGTCTGAAGCATTTAAAGAGCTAAAGAAGAAGTTGACCCAAGCCCCAGTGTTGGCACTACCCGAGGGTAACGAGGACCTGGTAGTATATTCTGACACTTCGGGTCATGTGTTAGGGTGTGTATTGAGGAAGAGAGGAAAGGTGATCGCGTATGTATCACGACAGCTAAAGGTTCATGAGGTCGACTGCCCGACTCACGACCTTGAGCTCGCGTCAGTTGTCTTCACATTGAAGATTTGGAGGCATTACCGCAAAGGAGTAAAATGCACCATTTATTCTGATCACAAGAGCTTGAATTATTTCTTCGAGCAGAAAGACTTGAACATGGGCTAGAGGTGGTTGTTGGAGCTACTAAAGGATTATGACTGTGAGATCCTATTCCACCTGGGAAAGGCGGATGTGGTTGCCGACGCCCTAAGTCGAATGGAGAATTAACCTCCTATTACGGTGAAAGCGTACATGTTACACCCCCAAAATCCACTAACGGAGTTTTACCGCTAGGTGTGCGACAAACCAGAATCTCAGTCATTAGTTAAGTCAAACGACACTATATGAGTTTAAACAACACCATTAAATGTTTAGAGTTAAATGCGGAAGCGTAAACGTTAATATTAAATCCAAAGTAATTACACACAATAAAGCATCAATTAATGTAAATGATAGATAATAAACATTATTCCTTTATTGATAAAACCAATGAGACTCCATGATTCATCCTAGTCTTGATGTGTACCATAGTGACCTGATAAAACATGCTTAAAGTGTCAACACAAGGTTGGTGAGTTCACAGGTTTGTAAGCAAATAAACTGTTTGAGTGTTTGTAGGATCCACATACATAAGTCACCCCTATTGTTAGCTAGACAATGTACAAGTAACTCTAAGCGTTCGCAACCGAAGCTGACTGTTTGTGTTTGAATGCCTTCCTCCATTGCTAACATCAACAATGACAAGTGTTTAGGACTTAGCATGTTATGTTTGCGCTTAAGTAAACAAGTGGTAGTGAAATATTATGCGATCCATGTTTTTTGTGTGCATGTTTCTTCCCAACGAGAAAACAATTAAAATGATGTTTGTTTGTGTGCGTGTTTCTCCCCAATGGGAACACAAGTAAAATAATATTGGTTTGTATGCATGTTTCTCCCGTAACAGGAACACAAGTAAAAGGGGCCATGAAACTCACCTGAGTTGTGTAAGCGCAGAAGTTAGCACCACACTAGGATGCAACAAAACCAAGAATGAATTGCACGTGTACTGTCTACGAATGCCCTAGAATGATTTACAATAGTTAGGAACACGTGGGATTTTGTGACGATAACACGGAAAAGGGTTGGGTGTCCTAAGACACACTAATGATTGACGAGTAGATAAACTAGTCATAGGGATTAAGGAATTTCTTAATATAATAGGATAGATGTGGTATGAATAAAACGTCACCTGACACGAGGTATTAATTTAAAATAAATGTTCGCATGTTATAACACATTAATATTAATTTAGGAGAGTTAACATAATGATTATTCATGTGATAAAATAATAAAATTATTATTTTTAAATGTGGGAAAAAGTAAATAAAAACTAGTTATAAATCCAAACCCGAGCCTACGGGTGTTCTCCGGGGTTAAAACGTATCAATATATTATTAAAATAATATAGGAAATGGTTTTATAATTAAAATATTATAAAATACATGTTTTAAAAATAAAACAAGGGTGGAGGGCTCGAACCCGGGTCTCCCCCCAAACAGCACAACATACTAACCAACATAGCCCGCTAGGGAATTGCAATAGGAACCATATTCAAAATGTTTTAACATCGATTTCCTGTGGGTTCTTCCCTTCCATCAATACCCGGTTCGAAACCAGCCCCAAACACATGAACACGATCGCGATTAGACAAAATAACATAGGGGTTTTATTCATTAGTGTATTGCAAATCTATGTATAAGTTTAATTGCAAAATCGTTGGGTTTACAGTTGTTAATTTCCTGTTTCCAAAAGCTGAAAACCCTAGATTTGAACCTAGAATCGATTTGATTAAATCTGATAGTAAAAGTTGTTGAATTCATGGGGCTTTTATAAAACAAGACATTGTGAATCTAACCATGTATATTAATTAGATTGAGACAGAGTCTAGATCAGGGTTCGATTAAACCGATTGCGTATGAACCCTCGGTATCTGTTCATGTTTAATTCGGTGTTATAGGTCCCAATATGGTTAGGGCTTCTGTTTCTTCTCTGGTGGAATTGATGTGTGTAAAAGCTTCAGGGAAGTTCGTTCAAAGTGCGCAGGTGCTTAACTGTGAGAATAGCAGACGAATCATACGAGTTTGATAGTGATCGATGGTTGGGTCAACGGTTATGGGTTTAATGCCCATAATTAGGTTTTATTTGGTTCACTGATGATGATTAAAGCTCTAATGGTGGTCGTTAATGATGTTTAATGTGTTCTTCAGTTATAATTTGGACATAATTCGGTTATAGGTTGCGAATTTGGATCAAAAGGAACTTGAGTTTGACTTTTAAAAGTCAACATAACCCAATACTCATGATTTTGACCTTATAGAGTCAACATATTTGGTTTTGAGTATTTACATAACTAGTCCCTCTAGTTTTAGTTTAAATAATGACAGGATTAGTCCCTGAGGTTTGTAACTGAGTTAACTAGACTAACTGAGTTAGAGTGGGATAACGGAGTTTGAGTTAACAATGTTAACTGAAACTTGTCGGGTGTCAAATAATCCCCTAGTTGAAAGAATTTTTATCCCGAAAATTAAAATAATGAAAAATTAGGTAGTACTTTATTTGTTTGATGTGGAGTGCTTGAAAACACGAGGATACTTGCGCATCATCTGATCTTTGCATTCTCATGTGAATTCCGATCCGCGTTTCGAGTTCCAACGAACTCTGACAGTAGGGATTTTACTGTGTTTGAGCGTTTTGACTTCCCTATCCATGATTCCTATCGTTTCTTCAATGAAGCGTAATTGTTCGTCGATTTCTAGTTCCTCAAGAGGAACTGCGAGTGTCTCGTCTGCTAAACATTTCTTTAAGTTTGAGACATGAAAGACGTTGTGCACACCACTAAGTTTGATCGGCATTTCCGCCCGTATAATGCCTCAAATGGTGCTCCCTTGACGCTAGTGTGATAACTGTTATTGTAGGAGAACTCCACTAAAGGAAAGTGAGTTTCCCAACTGCTACCGAAATCAATCACGCAAGCTCGTAGCATGTCCTCTAGGGTTTGAATAGTACGTTCGGTTTGGCCATCTGTTTGAGGGTGGTATGTTGTGCTTATATCCAGACGCGTTCCTAGAGCTTTTTGTAACGATTGCCAGAAACGTGAGGTAATTCGAACGTTACGATCAGAAATGATTGAGATTGGCACTCCGTGCCGAGAGACAACTTCTTTCAGATAAATGCGGGTTACTTCTCCATTTTATCAGTCTCTTTGATTGCTAGGAAGTGAGCGGATTTAGTCAAATGATCTACGATCCCCCAGATGGTGTCGCATCCGCTAGGAGTTCGAGGTAGTTTGGTGTTAAAGTCCATTGAAATCTGCTCCCATTTCCAAATCGGGATTTCTAGTTGTTGAAGTAAACCAGATGGTTTTTGGTATTCGACCTTGACCTTCGAGCAGGTCAGACACTTGCTAACATATAGAGAACCTTTAGATCATGATACATTTTATCAGAACCAGGATCAACAGAATACCGAGATTTGTGAGATTCATCCATTACAAGCTTCCTTATGTTCCCGTACTCTGGAACCCATATTCGCTCTGTGAAGTAGCGAATGTCGTCTGATTTAACTTCGAGTTGGTTCTCCATACCATGTGTGGCTTCTGACGGTAGGTTTTCCTCTTCAAGGGCTTCGAGTCAAGCACTACGGATTTGATCACGTAATCTAGGGTGAATAGTAAGTTGTAATGCTCGAACTCATTTGGGTTTGGTTTCTTTCCGACTTAGGGCATCGGCTACCACGTTAGCTTTGCCCGGATGATACTTGATCGCACAGTAATAATCATTCAACTCTTTCTGTTTGAAGATATGGTGAAGACTCTTGTGATCGATGTAGATGGTGCACTTGGTACCGTACAAGTAATGTCTCCAGATTTTCAGTACAAACACTACAGCTCCCAATTCCAAGTCATGGGTCGTGTAGTTCTTCTCATGAATTTTTAGCTGACGAGAAGTGTATGCGATAACCTTCTTGTGTTGCATTAACACACAACCGAGACCTTGAATGGCGGCATCACAATACACTACAAAATCATCCATTCCCTATGGAAGATATAGGATGGGTGCACTACAGAGTTTCTGTTTCAGCATTTGGAATGCCGATTCCTGGGTTTCACTCTAGTTATATGGTTTCTTTTTTTTTGGGTTAGGGCAGTAAGAGGTTGAGCGATCTTTGAGAATCCCTTGATGAATCGTCGGTAGTAGCCGGCCAATCCTAGAAATTCTTGAACCTCAGTTGGAGTCGTTGGTGCCGCCCAATTCTTGATGGCTTCTACTTTAGATGGGTCGACATGTATTCCTTTCTCGTTGACTACATGCCCTAAGATGTGAACTTCACGAATCCAGAATTCGCACTTGGAAAAATTTGCGTACAATTGCTCTTGTTTCAACAATTCCAGAATCAAACGTAGGTGTTCCTCATGCTCTTCCTTGTACTTAGAATAAATGAGGATATCATCAATGAAAATGATGACGAATTGATCAAGGTAGGGTTTACACACATGGTTCATGAGGTCCATGAACACTGCGGGTGCGTTGGTTAGTCCGAATGGCATGAACATAAATTCGTAGTGGCCGTACCTAGTTTTGAAAGGAGTCTTAGAGATGTCCTCGTCTTGGACTCTTAGTTGATGGTAACTGGATCTAAGATCGATCTTGGAATAGAAGCTTGATTCCTGGAGTTGATCAAACATATCATCAATGCGGGGTAGTGGATAACGATTCTTGATAGTCACTTTGTTCAGCTCACGGTAATCAATGCACATACGAAAAGTCCCATCTTTCTTCTTGACAAGTTAGACTAGAGCTCCCCACGGAGATGAGCTAGGTTAGATGAAACCCTTTTCTAACAACTCTTGCATTTGTGTAGATAATTCTTGTAACTCGCTGGGTGCAAGTCTGTACGGTGCCCGAGCAATAGCCGCTGCTTTGGGTGGTAAATCAATTTGAAATTCGACTTGACGATGAGGTGGAAGACCAGGCAGGTCTTCGGGAAACACTTCTTGAAAGTCATGCATAATCGGGATGTCATCAATCTTCTTATCTTCTGATGGTTGTTCGGCGACAAGAGCCTGAATAGCAGTATGACCCTTACGCAAACACTTTTGCGCTTTCATGAAGGATATGATGCCTATGACTGCACCACTATTTTCGCCTGAACAGACAGGACTTCTCCACTAGGGAGAGAAAGGCGAACAATTTTGTCATGACAGATGATCTCGGCTCGGTCTTTGGATAACCAATCCATGCCGACAATTATGTCGAAGCTGCCAAGTGTAACTGGCGTGAGGTCAATGTCAAGCTTAAGACCAACCAATACTAGTTTACATCCCTTAAGAGTGTGAGTTGCTTCGATTATCTGACCGTCTGTTATCTCTATATTATACTTAATTTCTAATAGAGTTGGAGTACGACCGCACGAGTAGGAAATTTGTGAGGTTACGCTGGGACTTTAGTGAGACCTGCGCTTATAAGGTAAGCGTCGATCAATGCAAAGGCTAAGGGAAGAGGTTCATATGTAGGAAAAAAAGTAACCAGATATAGATTCCAGTAATATAAGGGATAGGATGTCTGTTTAAGTAATCGCGTTCAACTGATGGTTGGTTAGATAAAATCCCCGTTTTCTAATGTCATTGGAACAAATGGATCATTTTGTGAAGAAAGAAATCCGATTACAGAGCTATATATGCTGGGGTATAAATCAAATTAGACATAGGATAAAGTAATAGGGTCAAATGGAATTTATTGTTGGAGTGTAAGGGATAACGTGTTAGCTTAGAAGGATTTTTTCAAATTCCGTTTACATACTTGGAGTCCATGGGTTTTCCATAAGATTCTATTAGAGTTTCAATCAAGATGGTTTCCTTGATCAAGTTTGGATGAGGGTCTTAAGGTCACTAAGACTCTTACATGAGTGAAAACCACATGATGGATTCCATTAATGATAGTTCAGTGTGTCCGTAAATATCTTCAACCTGATAGTCGCGTCTATCAACTGTTGAATAGGTTTAATGATACCAACTAGTCGTTGAGCTGGTTACGAGAACTTCTACTGAAAGTGGAAACTTAAGTCTGTAAATCACTGATTAGGGCCATTTACCCACACACTAGGTTTCACCAGGACTTACATGCACCTAAATTACCATTACGTGTGCACCCGTAATGATAATTTTCTTTGCATGCTCACCCTAGTTCTCCCTATCATGTGTATAGTGTGTTTTCAGATATGATAAGTCATCGAGAGGCTTAGTCATCAACCTTAAATTGATCAACTATGAGTCATATAAGGATGAGTAGTCTAGAATCATTTGATCCGAGTATTCACTCGAGTTGATACACACTAGGAGAGTCCAATCCAGTGGATTTTAGATGGGAACATGCACATGGAATGTGACTTCCAGAAGTGAAGCTAGTTCATGTATATGAGTTACTAGAGAAGCAAAGTAGTCGTTCCGCTAACTTAGTCAGAATAGGGTTCGAGTATGCAACGAGCAAAGCGTTCCCAACTTCGTGGTCAATCTATCTTCAACAGAATATCGACCAAAAGCCTGAGCCCATGGCTCGGGAAGGTGATGACATCTATGTGTCAATGGATTTCTTCAATAATACATGCAACGATCTGTCTCCACACGGCGTACCTCACGCGAGGTCCACGGGTTCAGGCTTGTAGTAGAGTAAAGCTAGTGAGGTCGGGGTATTGTTGTTGGTGGGTGCAGGATGGACACCCTTCCGACAAACCCAACTCCCGAAGAGATATGTACCAGTGTTGTGTGTCGTCCCTAATACGGACATGAGAAGGCCCACCATACCCCACGGTGTCATTGAAAGGCTCGATCATGTGTCTTCCTCGGCTTTGGTGGTATGGAAAGCGGTGCAGATAATGGTGGTCTGAGAGACTCATCCGAAGGCTCCGTCTAGCTGCCCTCGGACGGGAGTGGATGTTGTTTTGGCTGTTCCGTGAGTGTCGCCAATGGGAATAATGGTACAATGAGAATGACATATTACTCGTCAGGAGAAGGTGATGTGGATGATGCCAACATGCCTGTAATGCAATGTATGTATGGATACTATGTGTATCGTGTATAAGTGTCTGTGTCGTGTAATTAATGTATGTGTGTAGTTTATGTCTAGTATGAAAATCCTATTTCTCTATAACTAATGGCTTTGATACCAATCTGTCACACCCCCAAAATCCACTAACGGATTTTTACCACTAGGTGTGTGACAAACCAGGATCTCAGTCAATAGTTACGTCAAACGACACTATATGAGTTTAAACAAAACCGTTAAATGTTAAGAGTTAAATGCGAAAGCGTAAATGTTAATATTAAATCCAAAGTAATTACACGCACCAAAGCGTCAATTAATGTAAATGATAGATAATAAACATTATTCCTTTATTGATAAAACCAATGCGACTCCATGATGCATCCTAGTCCTGATGTGTATCATAGTGACCTGAGAAAACATGCTTAAAGTGTCAACACAAGGTTGGTGAGTTCACAGGTTTGTAAGCAAATAAATTATTTGAGTGTTTGCAGGATCTACATAAATAAGTCACACCTATTGTTAGCTATACAATGTACAAGTTACTCTAAGCGTTCGCAACCGAAGCTGACTGTTTGTGTTTGAATGCCTTCCGCCATTGCTAACATCAACAATGGCAAGTGTTTAGGACTTAGCATGTTATGTTTGTGCTTAAGTAAACAAGCGGTAGTGAAAATTATGTGATCCATGTTTGTTTGTGTGCATGTTTCTCCCCAATGGGAAAACAAGTAAAAGGATGTTTGTTTGTGTGTGTGTTTCTCCCTAACGAGAAAACAAGTAAAATGATGTTTGTTTGTATGCATGTTTCTCCCCCAACAGGAACACAAGTAAAAGGAGCCGTGAAACTCACCTGAGTTGTGTAAGCGTAGAAGTTAGCACCACATAAGGATTTAACAAAACCAAGAATGAATTGCACGCGTACTGTCTACGAAAGCCCTAGAATGATTTACAGTAGTTAGGAACACGTGGGATTTTGTGACGATAACACGCGTATTGTCTACGAATGTCCTAAGACACACTATTGATTGACGAGTAGACAAACTAGTCATAGGGATTAAGGAATTTCTTAATATAATAAGATAGATGTGGTATGAATAAAACGTCACCTGGCACGAGTTATTAATTTAAAATAAATGTTTGCATGTTATAACACATTAATATTAATTTAAGAGAATTAACATAATGATTATTCATTTGATAAAATAATAAATATATTATTTTTAAATGTGGGAAAAAGTAATTAAAAACTAGTTATAAATCCAAACCCGAGCCTACGGATGTTCTCCGGGGTTAAAACGTATCAATATATTATTAAAATAATATAGGAAATGGTTTTATAGTTAAAATATTATAAAATACATGTTTTAAAAATAAAACAAGGGTGGAGGGCTCGAACCCGGGTCTCCCCCCAAACAGCACAACATACTAACCAACATAGCCCGCTAGGGAATTGCAATAGGAACCAGATTCAAAATGTTTTAACATCGATTTCCTGTGGGTTCTTCCCTTCCATCAATACCCGGTTCGAAACCAGCCCCAAACACATGAATACGATCGCGATTAGACAAAATAACATAGGGGTTTTATTCATTAGTGTATTGCAAATCTATGTATAAGTTTAATTGCAAAATCGTTGGGTTTACAGTTGTTAATTTCCTATTTCCAAAAGTTGAAAACCCTAGATTTGAACCTAGAATCGATTTGATTAAATCTGATAGTAAAAGTTGTTGAATTCATGGGGCTTTTATAAAACAAGACATTGTGAATCTAACCATGTATATTAATTAGATTGAGACAGAGTCTAGATCAGGTTTCGATTAAACCGATTGCGTATGAACCCTAGGTATCTGTTCATGTTTAATTCAGTGTTATAGGTCCCAATAAGGTTAGGGATTTTGTTCTAGACGTAAAGACGAAGCTATAGGTTTGGTTAATTACCTTGATGGATGTCAAATTGGGGAAGGCCGACTAGTATATGGCTTCGACTCCCACGGGTTAAACCCTGGTGGCTTCTGTTGCTTCTCCGGTGGAATTAATGTGTGTAAAAGCTTCAGGGAAGTTCGTTCAAAGTTCGCAGGTGCTTAATTATGAGAATAACAGACGAATCTTGCGAGTTTGATAGTGATCGATGGTAGGGTCGACAGTTATGGGTTTAATGCCCGTAATTGGGTTTAATTTGGTTCACTTACGATGGTTAAAGCTCTAATGGTGGTTGTTAATTATGTTTATTGTGTTCTTCAGTTATAATTTGGACATAATTCGGTTATAGGTTGCGAATTTGGATCAAAAGGAACTTGAGTTTGAATTTTAAACGTCAACAGAACCCAATACTCATGATTTTGAGTTTAGAGAGTCAACAGATTTGGTTTTGAGTATTTACATAACTAGTCCCTATAGTTTTAGTTTAAATAATGATAGGATTAGTCCCTGAGGTTTGTAACTGAGTTAACTGGACTAACTGAGTTAGAGTGGGATAACAGAGTTTGAGTTAACAATGTTAACTTGAATTTGTTGGGTGTCACATCGTTAATGCCCATAATTGGGTTTAATTCGGTTCACTGACGATGATTAAAGCTCTAAGGATGGTCGTTAATGATGTTTAATGTGTTCTTCAGTTATAATTTGGACATAATTCGGTTATAGGTTGCGAATTTGGATCAAAAGGAACTTGAGTTTGACTTTTAAAAGTCAACAGAACCTAATACTCATGATTTTGACTTTAGAGAGTCAACAGATTTGGTATTGAGTATTTACATAACTAGTCCCTGTAGTTTTAGTTTAAATAATGACAGGATTAGTCCCTGAGGTTTGTAACTGAGTTAACTCGACTAACTAAGTTAGAGTGGGATAATGGAGTTTGAGTTAACAATGTTAACTAGAATTTGTCGGGTGTGACATCATCCCCTAGTTAAAATAATTTTCGTCCCAAAAATTAAAATAATGAAAAAAAAATTATGGGGTGTCAAAGTACAACCTAGTAATAACCCTAGATTTTATGATAGAGCTAGATAAAGCATAAATAAAAGCACTAAAAGAATAGAACGTAATGAAAGAACGAATCGTAGGTCAGCATATAAAGTCAGAGATGAATAGTCATGGAGTGAGGACCCGATGTGGGGGTATGTGGGTTCCGAAGGGCGGAGAGCTTAGGGCCAAGGTACTCGACGAGGCCCATAAGTCTCGATATTCCATCCACCCAGGAACCACAAAGATGTATCAGGATTTGAAGAAAGAGTACTGGTGGCCTATCATGAAGAATGATGTGACAGAATACGTGAGTAAGTGTCTGACTTGCTCACAGGTTAAGGCCGAACAACAGAATTCGTATGGGAAGATCCAGCCTCCGGACATACCTGAACGGAAATGGGACCATGTTACCATGTACTTCACTACAAAGTTGCCTTGCACAGCTAAGGGTGATGATACGATTTGGGTAATAGTGTATCGGTTGATAAAGAGTGCACACTTCTTGCCGATCCATGAAACTTATTCATCTGAGAAACTGGCAGAAGTGTTTATCAATGAGATAGTTGCGCGACATGGTGTACCATTGTCGATTGTATCTGACCGGGACACAAGATTCACAGCGAGGTTCTCGAAAAGATTTCATGAGCCAATGGGTACGAGATTGAACACCAGCACGGCTTATCACCTACAAATGGATGGTTAGTGGGAGAGAACCATCTAAACGTTGAAGGATATGCTTCGCAAGTGCATTATAGATTTCTGGTAGAATTCTCCTACAACAACAACTACCACGCCAATATTGGCATGCCACCATATGATATGTTGTATGGTAGAAGATGTTGGACCTCGGTATGTTGGGCCGGGATAGGACAGAAAGAACTAGGAAGCTTAGAGGTAGTCACGGCAACCTCTGAAAATTTTGACCAGATTAATGCCTGAATGAAAGCAGAACAAGATCGTCAAAAGTCTTACGCGGATAAGAGGCGGAGACCCATCGAGTTCAATGTCGGGGATCAGGTATTGTAAATAGTATCCCTCTAGAAAGGTATTATACGGTTCAGGAAAAGAGGGAAATTAAGTACGAGATTTGTCGGACCTTTCAAGATTCTGGCACGGGTTGGTGAAGTCGCTTACCGGCAAGATTTGCGTAATGAATTGAGTGGGATCCACCCTACCTTTCACATGTCACATTTTCACAAGTGTCTAGCCGATGAGTTAGCGCACGTGCCACTCAATGACATCAAGGTAAACAATAGCCTCAATTACATTGAAGAACCCATGGCCATTTTGGACAGGAAAGAGAAAAATCTGTGAAACAAAGTCACTCAGTTGGTCAAAGTACAATGGAAACATCAAAAGGGATCGGAGGCTACTTGGGAGACCGAGACAGAGATGAAGGAGTCATACCCTCACCTGTTCAACTTATGACAGGTTTCGAGGACGAAACCTTTCGTAAAGGGGTAGACTTGTAACATCCAGAAATTTAGTCGGGTTTCGGGTACGGCATGACAAGCTAAAAAGCGAAAGAGAAAGGACAGGTCGGGTGTTGGGCCCAAATCATGCGGGCCTGGGATGAGGGGGAGCCCTCAAGAACCCTAGCAACCTCCCTAGTTCTCCATTTAACATCTTCACCTTCACAATCTAGAGAGAGAACCTAGAAAGAGAAAGCTTCAAGGTCTTCATAAAAGCCTTCATCTCCATTTCAGGTCATTGTTGGATCTTTGGGGATGTCAAGGGGAGAAGAATCACACGAATACAGGTTAGAATCATCCTCAGATCTGGGTTTTCTGTTCATAAATGGGTTTTAGGATTTTTGGGTTTTAAACATAAAGTTCTGATTTTTACGTGTTAAAAGATGATTTAAGCTCAGATCTAGCTTCATGGAAGCTAGATAAATGTTTTGGACGAAAAAATTTAGGATAAAAAACGGGCCTGGAACATGAAGGTGTTCTTTAGGCGACACTAAATGGCGACATTGTTTCTTGGGGCGACACTAGTCAGGAAGACGAAGTGTAGTCTCCAAGAAATGCCAATGATTGGCGACACTAGGTAGTGTCGCCATTCCACCTGGTGACACTAAGGGTGACACTAACAATGTCTCCATGTACTTTGACGACATTAATGGTAATGACACTAAGTCCAGAACGAAAGTTCTAGCGACACTACTCCGACGAAACTGACCTTGGCGACACTGTCACCAGGCGACACTGTCCGACGACACTCGTGTGTTTATAGAAACCAGTTCCTGTCGATACTAACCGGCGAGAATAGTCTAGGAGACATTGTAGGCGACACTAGCTAAAAGTTGACCATCTCATGTGTTGACTTCATACAGATTCCATAGTGACCTGTGTAGCTTGACAGTTCGAAAGTTGATTAGTGATAGCGGAACTGGTGAGTTCTTATTGCCCTTTTTCCTTTGGTTTTAGGCTGACATGTGTATTGACAGAAAGTTTTGAAAGGCAAAGTATAGATTTTTATAAAAATGTTATTTTTATAAAAGGAAAGAGAAAGTTATAGTTATTATAAAAATGTTAATTTTATAAAAAGAAAGGGAGAGAAGACAAAGTGTAAAGTACTATATTTGAAACTAATGTTTTAAAGAAAGTACAGATAGGAAGTAAAGAACGGTAAAGGAGTACTTCGGTATAACTCGATGGTGACAGTGACAGTGAAAAAGAAAGATCCCATGTTATATGTTTATGTGTTCATATGTGTTATTTGTCTATGTTATAGTTTATGTGATTGCATTCTATTTTGTGTAGTAGTGTAATTGCATTGCATAGTAATTGCATAGTAGAAAGTCCTGCAGGCATACTAAAGTAGAAGTCTCACCTTGAGTTGTGAGCAATGCTAAAGGAGTCTTACCCTGAGGTGTATGCAAAGATAAAATAGTCTCACCCTGAGGTGTGAGCAATGCTAAAGGATTCTTACACCGAAGTGTAACCGAGAAAGAAAGTCCCGCCCTGAGTTGTGGGCAGCATTAAAGTAAAAGTCTTACCCCGAAGTGGAAGGGAGAAAGGGATCTTGCCTTCGGACAATGATCCATATGTGATAGTTAAACTGTGTGATAGTCACTGGTCCTGTACGAGTGAAATGAAAGTTTAAACAGTAAAAGAGGGCACCATAAAAGGTTTCCTCCAAAGTAAAGATTTAAAGAAAGATAGTGATGATTTTATAAATTGTAACGTTGTATGGTTTTAAAGTAAAGCGAAAGTTTGTTTTAAAGTAAAGAAATAAAGCTTATTTTATTTTTATAAAACTAAGCTACCTAAAGAAAGTTTAAAGTTGACAGTTCAAAGTACAGATAGAACTCACTAGCGTTAGCTGACTTTTAGTATTCATGACTGGTAGTAAAGGTACCACAATAGAAACCACTTTGAAAAATACCTGTCGTGAATTACCACTGTAGGCCGCCACCGTCCACCGCTATCCCCACCAGCCACTATCTTTTCTCTCGAGGTATCTCATTTTTTAAATTTCTCTTTTTATAAAGTGCAAATGAATAAAAATGTTGGAGAATTACTATTTGTATGGTGCGGGCTGTGGTCTTTGATTGCGTGAGGATTTCTTGTTTAAAGAAACCCGATAAAAATAGCGATGTTATTTTACTCAAATTAGTACTTTAATTTACTCGAGGTGTTCTAAATAATTTTCCTATCATGGTGACACGAGTATTCCTTGTCCGTAGTTAGACACATTTATGGCAAGAGGTTAGAGAGGAGGATGAACTGGTCATCGTGGCCGACCACCAATGAACCCACGGGTGGAAGAAAGTGAATACTCTCATAATCGAACCGATTCAGTACACGTTGAATATGATGACAGGGAGAACAGTGTGACTGACCACGATGTCAATCATAATGACGGGTTAACTCTGGAGCCTATCATCAGGGCCGCCATCGCCGAAGGGGTCTCTTCCATCTTGAAGGAGTCTTACCAGCAACTCTGGTCGAGTGTCACACCTATAACACAGGACAGTCATCTAACCAGAGTAGTACCTCCAACAGAGATGTTCCTATGAAAGAACGATGGGTCTAGGAGAGATTTATACACCGTCCTTCCTAAACAGATCATTCCGTTTGTTAGATAACTACATACCGGTCAGAAGGTCGTCTTCTAGTTACTGTGACGCTGATATCAAAAACACACAGCGGAAGACTAAATCATAACTTCTATTAACATCTAAACATTGTTACATCATGTTTTAGCAAAAGTTACATCATTCGTTCCTAACAAGGAACAAGTCATTCGGGACTTATAGTTTCTGGAATGCCCATCATCTAGATCGTTCGTCATTTCATCATCTAGTCCTGGAAATGCCTTGTCTAGTGACTACCTGTGATGCGTTCAAAAACATTTGATAAAACATGGGTCAGCATAAAGCTGGTGAATTCATAAACTAAAATAGTTTATTCAAATGACCCGCCAAAGTATCTTAATCACATTCATGGGCTTCAACACCCAATGGGCTTCAACACCCAAATTCATAGACAACTATGAGCAATCATTCAATATATATATAACCAAAGACCGTTCCACGGGTCCTATCCAACATGTCGTTCCACGGGCAAGTGAAATACAATAAGGGCTTATATTACGTTATATATAAACAATAAGTGCAATCATTTCAAGATACTAAAAATGTTTTCATAAATAAATCATGCCACACAAGGTCATGATTGGGTTCATGCATCACAGTTTACGAACTCACCTTGGCAGTATTTCATCTTATCAATTCAGTAATATGATCAACACCTCGGACAAAGCTCCAAGATATCATATGGCATTAATTACACAAGCCTAGCTTAATGGTATATAACCAAAGCTTAATTGGAGGTCGGAACCTTACCACAACACTATCTACAGCAATTTGAAGTCGAATGGTCAGAAACCGTACTCTCGTACGCGAACCGGGGATCGGGATCGGATCACAAGAGCTTATGTGTGTGTTTAGAGTGTGTTTTGGTGAGTGGGACTTGATGAATTGGTCTAAGCTCGACCATTCTATTTATAGGCATAAAATGACCCCGTAGCGAACCGCTACACAAGGCAGTGGCGGTCCGCCACCCATTGAGGCGGCCTATTTGGCGTAGTGCACACGTAGCGGACTGTTAAGGTCTGGCTAGCGGTTTGCCACCCATTCCATGTGTCATATTCCAATTTCTGAGTCACAAGACACGTGTCGTCGCCCGAGTGTTTTCTTAGTCAACACATAGCGGACCGCTAAGGTCCTGGGTAGCGGTCCGCTACCCGTTTGATTTGCAGAAATTACATTTTTAGTCCTTGAACTTTGTTTCATTCCAAAATAAACCCCTAATCTTTGAATCATGGCAACTTTAACCCTTTATTTTCTTAGGAATTTTTGAGGTGTTACGAATGTCACTTCCTTTAAGAAATTTCGTCCTCGAAATTGAGACGTGAATAGATGAGGATATTTGGCTCTCATCTGTTTTTCTAATTCCCAAGTCTTGTTGGCTCCTGTCCGACTTTGCCATTGAACCAATACCATTGGTATAATATTCTTCCTTAATTTCCTTTCTTAGGTATCTAAGATCTTGATGGGTTGCTCGATGAAATGAAGTTTCTCGTCTATGTGCACAACATCTAGTGTGATAGCCTGAGTTGGATCAGCTAAACATTTGCATAAGCAAGATACGTGAAACGTGTTGTGAATTCCTTGTAATGCTTCGGGTAGTTCTAACTTGTAGGCTACTGCTCCGATTCTTTCAACAATCTTGTAAGGTCCGATATATCTTGGTCCTAACTTTTCACGTTTCCTGAATGTGACATTTCCGGATTTTTATTCACCCATTTGTAATATATATCATGTAATCATTTTCAACTAAATGAAATGCAAGTGTTTTATTTAATTTTGTACAAAATATATATTTTTATGTATTGGATTTAAAATAATTAAAAATAAATACGTTTTAAACTTATATAAAATTTTATATAAAAATCTAAATCTAAAAGTTTCATATTTAATAAAATAACCTATTTAAATAAGATAACTAACTTTTATAAAAATTATTTATAACAATAATAATAATATAAGTTTATAAAATATATTTAAAAATTTAAAAGAAATTAAACTAATTATTTTTATAAAAGTTAAGGGGTTGTTTTGAAACTTTTTAAACTAGAAGGTTTTAAGTTAAAAACCGGTTAAGGGACTAAACATGGACAAACAAAACTATAAGGACCTATCCGTAAATTATCTCAGGGACTATATTAAATCAAAGACAAAATTCAGGGACTAAATCTGCCAAAACCCATTTCGCGAATCCGGTTATCCCCTACATTGTCCGGCGGTCCGAGATATTTTCCGGCGAACACCCCGACAGGGCTGTTCCCTTCACCTTGACAGCCGCTACAGACGTCCCTGAGCTCGTCTTCTCCATGCGAACAAAAGGCCCCGACCAATTGGTCTCCCCAACACACGAATCGCCTGATCTTGTTGGTGGCCGAGAACCCACGCCTCGAATTCGAGCCCGACAGTCAACCCCCACGCGTATTTAATAGCTCGTTAGCTTCGTCTCGTCCAGACGAGTGTCGGGGTGTGCCCAATTGCACGCTTTGTCATAAGAAACGAACTCGGCTATAAATAGCCATAGTCGGACCTGCTCGAGCTCGCGACCCCTCTTCCACCCAATCTCACTCCAAATTGAAGGCACCATTACAATCGCCATCTTTGTGTGAAGCTGTGACGAAGGTTGTAGAGGCTAATCCCACCCAGAAGCTCGATTCTGATTCTGGACATTCGCGGATTTAAGACTCTGCCGTCCAGCCCCTTTACGACCATGTAAGAATCCTCAACTTCGTTTCTTTACTTTCTGTATCATAAGGCAAGCTGAACCAATCGAAGTCACGACTCCAAACCATCGATTACCGGACAAACTATTGTTCTGAAAAATTACTGTTTTATTTTTCTAAAGTCTGGGCCATCGAAACTACTTAGTTTCGATTGAGTAAATGGTCAATCGAAACTAGTAGTTTCGATAGATGGTAGTTTCGACAACTTGTGTATCACTTATAAATGATCAATCGAAACTAGTAGTTTCGATAGATGGTAGTTTTGATAGCTTGTGTATCACTTATAAATGATCAATCGAAACTAGTAGTTTCGACAGCTTGTGTATCACTTATAAATGATCAATCGAAACTAGTAGTTTCGATAGATGGTAGTTTCGACAGCTTGTGTATCACTTATAAATGATCAATCGAAATTAGTAGTTTCGATAGATGGTAGTTTCGACAGCTTGTGTATCACTTATAAATGATCAATCGAAACTGGTAGTTTCGATAGATGGTAGTTTCGACTACCTGTGTATCACTTATAAATGATCAATCGAAACTAGTAGTTTCGACAGTTCTGGGTATCACTTGTAAATGGTCAATCGAAACTAGTAGTTTCGATACCTGTCACAACTATAAACAGTTTCGATCAAATCAGTAATTTCAAGTAAATCGGGACCAACTTTTATGCAAATAACACTAAGAAGTGTTTATTATAAACCAATACACAATTAAATACTAATACGCACATGTAAACATACAATAATTTCCATTTATCTACATAGGGTTTCAACGTGCTTAGACTTCAACATCTTTATCACCTACACGCGTGGAAAAATACCCGCTTGCAAGGTGAGTTACATAGCCCCTATTTTACATTTTTATACGTTTTGGGGTGAAACATTATACATGTTACTCACATTGTTTATACGTGTTATACATGAGACTATATGTTTATTCTTTGGATGTACATACATTTAAACACAAGACAACCAACTGTAATATTGATAGATCTATTGTGCCTGACCAGCCCACCCGGTTAGGGTGTTTATTACTGCATACTCGAATATAACCGCGTGTTATATTCAAACATATCGGATATAGTGGGTAACTATATTCAAACATACCGGACTTAGCTGTTGTGCTCTGTTCAAGCGCGTCAAACTCGGTTTGAATTGTGATTAAATAAATGATACATCATATATACTATGTTTAACAAGATAAACAATGAGTTGCAAAACGATTTACAACTATTATTTACCGAAATTACTAAACCTATGTACTCACCAACTTTTTAGTTGACACTTGATTTAAATAATGTTTCAGGTTTGGATATGTGACTACTTGCCGAAAATTTCTCCACTTAAGAACTATGGACCTAGTTAAATAAATCAATGTTTTGGACTAGACTAGGTTATTTGGAATGTATCGTATTTGGATCTTGTTGTCTTTAAATTTAATTAATGAATTATGCAACCTTTTAGCTATCATGTGCTTTTGAACAATCATTCCATTGTCCGTCTCGATGATTCTGCCATCGGTCGGGGTGTGACAGATTGGTATCAGAGCCATGGTTATAGGGAATTAGGTTATTAGACACAATGACCTAGACTATAACCCTAGGACTCCCTTTTATGTGTTATGTGCTAAATGATAAATTGCTATGTGAATTATTTGTAGTTAGGTATTATTTAAATTTTCTCGAGTTTGGTACATGAGACTTATACACATACATACAAGACTTTGATACATGATACATACTTTACATACATATTTGACAAACAAACTTATGCAAACAAATACACTACCCATCCTTATCCATACTCTTTCCTAATCCGTATTAATTGCAACAATTCCTACACATTTTATACTTATAAGACTCTCAAGTCTATCAAAATCTTGAAGATCTCGTCAACGACTTAAATTCTTGAGACCAGTAAAGGACACGTGCAATCTGGAAGGGTGACACCTGTACATGGGGTTTTCTGTCTAGGAAAGCATTTCGTAAATCCAAATAAACGGTGCTTTCCTGGGAATTCCTGAAGTGAGTGTTTACCTATAGGCTAAAGCATGTCTCTTCGAAAGTTTCGGGGAATTATTTAACGTTGATAAGTCAATGTATTCGCAATGATACAATCCGAACTTAAACTCAAAATTTGGGGACGTTACAGCAAGATAGGAAGAACTAGACGAACATGCAAAGCAAATCATTATTACGGGTGCACACGTAATGACGATTTGTAGTGCATGCAAGTCCCGGCAATTCCTATTATGCAAATAATGCTCTATAACATCATGTCCTACCCGAAATAAATGACTTAGTTTCCCCCATCAACTTAGAATAAATACACATGCACTGGCACGCGTCATGATGAATCCCGTTTTTCTGCTTACATTATTTCCCGCTATAACTCATATATATCCATCTTATCTAAAATATCATTGTCTTTTGTTATGGTGTTAGAATGCCTCCTCGACGTGCAAACTCTAGCACTTCTAACCCGGATCTTGCTACTCTTCTTGCCCAGCTGGTAGGGCAAATGACCCAAGCAAATAACAACAGTGACGGGTCTCACAACATCCAAGGGAACGGTGGTACCAACCCGCCTCACTGCACGTTTAAGCACTTTAACTCGTGCAATCCTACAAAATTCTTCGGGACTGAAGGTGCTACCGGCCTACTTCAATGGTTTGAAAGCATGGAAAGCACATTCCTAAACAGCGACTGTCCCGATAATCTTCGGGTTCGTTATGCCACAAGTGTACTCTAAAAGAGAGCCCTCACCTGGTGGAACGGTGAGAAACGCACTCGTGGTGCTGAGGTTGCTACATCCTTATCATGGGATGATCTGAAGAAGGCCATGACTGATGAATTATGTCCTCGGAATGAAATGAGGAAGCTCGAGGCTGAGTTTTGGGATCTTGCCCAAGACAGCGGGGATAATCTGGCCTACACCACCCGGTTTAAAGAGCTAAGTCTGCTGGTGCCTCATATAATCACTCCCCTTGCTCGAGGGATTGAAAAATACATA
This sequence comes from Smallanthus sonchifolius, assembly GCA_023525975.1. Classification (NCBI taxonomy): domain Eukaryota; kingdom Viridiplantae; phylum Streptophyta; class Magnoliopsida; order Asterales; family Asteraceae; genus Smallanthus; species Smallanthus sonchifolius. Next base: position 23,240,371 of record CM042033.1, read on the forward strand.
GGCGGCCTGCCTATGCAAATTCAAGATGCTGTGCTAGGAAGCAATCCTCCTACACTTGAAGCTGCTATCCGTCTATCTGCTACACTATCTGAAAACCATGTCAAAGCCGGAACCTTAACAAGAAAGGGTTCCAAGAAGGTTGTTTCTACTCTTGCTGCCGTCAAAGATGTAAAACCCGAGTCTTCTAACCTCAACAAGAAACGAAAGGGTCGAAACTTCGCAGCCGTAACTCCCGCTGTGCCTGCTATTCAAGCGGCCCCTTTGGGTCAAAACCCGAAAACTTATCAGGGCCCGAATCCCCAATGCCAGACCTGCAAGTACCATCATCCTGCCAACCTACCATGCCGATTGTGTTCAAGCTGCGGACGATATGGACACGTGGTCACTACTTGCCATACTCGTCCTCCCGTCCATCAAGCTGCTCCAGCCAACCGCCCAATCTATCCGGCACCACTCAATGGTCGGGCGTGTTACAAATGTGGAGACCCAAACCATTTCCGTGACCGATGCCCAAAACTTCATCATCAAGGTGGTCCTCAAGGACGAGCGTTTAACATAAACGCTAATGAGGCTCAAGCAAACAACGACGTGATAAACGGTACGTTTCTCGTAAACAATCATTATGCATCCGTTTTATTTGATACCGGTGCCGATAGGAGTTTTGTATCTCTTACCTTTGAATCTCGACTTGCTAAACAAAGAACGAAACTTGACAATTCTTATTCAGTGGAGATAGCAAACGAAAAATCTATTACTATAAATTATGTTATCCGCGACTGCAATCTCGAGCTTAATAATCACAAATTCTCTGTTGATCTCCTTCCAATGCAATTGGGAAGCTTCGATATTATAATTGGCATGGACTGGTTATCCAAGCACCATGCCGAGGTTATTTGCTATGAAAAGTGTATTCGTATACCTCTCTCTTCGGGCGACACGTTAGTTATGTTCGGTGAAAAACCATGTCGTGGTCTTCAAATCATGTCTTGCACATTGGCACAAAAGTACTTGCGGAAAAAGTACGTTGCCTTCTTGGCCCACATAGTTGACACGAAAGACAAGGGTAAGAAATTGCAAGACATTCCAATCATCCGAGATTTTCCCGAGGTATTCCCCGAGGATTTACCTGGTCTTCCTCCCCCTAGACAAGTGGAGTTTCGTATCGACCTTGTGCCCGGGGCAACTCCCGTGGCAAAAGCCCACTATCGTCTTGCACCTTCCGAGATGCAAGAGCTTGCAAGTCAATTACAAGAACTCTCATCCAAAGGATTCATCCGCCCGAGCCATTCAACTTGGGGTGCTCCCGTGCTGTTCGTAAAGAAAAAGGATGGATCGTTTCGAATGTGCATCGATTATCGTGAACTCAACAAGCTTACAATTAAGAACCGTTATCTTTTACCCCGTATCGACGATCTTTTCGATCAGCTTCAAGGTTCAACATGTTTCTCCAAGATTGACCTTCGTTCCGGGTACCATCAACTTCGGGTTCTCGATGAAGACATTCCGAATACTGCCTTTCAGACTAGGTACGGTCACTACGAGTTCATGGTCATGCCATTCGGTTTGACTAATGCACCTGCGGTCTTCATGGACCTCATGAACCGTGTATGCAAACCTTATTTGGACAAGTTCGTGATCGTTTTCATTGATGACATTCTCATCTATTCTAAAACGAAAGCGGAACATGAACAACATCTTCGTTTGATTTTGGAACTCTTGAAGAAAGAACAACTATACGCCAAGTTCTCCAAGTGTGAATTCTGGCTAAAAGAGGTTCAATTTTTGGGACACATAGTCAACGATAAGGGAATTCATGTGGACCCGGCAAAGATCGAGGCGGTAAAGAATTGGAGTACTCCTAAGACTCCTACCGAGATTCGTTCATTCCTTGGACTAGCAGGTTACTATCGTCGTTTCATCTCAAATTTCTCCAAGATTGCGGTCCCGCTCACTGCCTTGACTCACAAAGGTAAGCACTACGAGTGGGGACCTAAGCAAGAAGAAGCTTTCCAAACTCTAAAGCACAAGCTCTGCAATGCTCCTATTCTAACTCTTCCTAGTGGTAATGACGACTTTGTCATTTATTGTGATGCATCCAACCAAGGTCTTGGTTGTGTTCTTATGCAACGAGGTCAAGTAATTGCATATGCATCACGTCAACTCAAAGTCCATGAGAAGAACTATACGACCCATGATCTCGAGCTTGGTGCTGTCGTTTTCGCCTTGAAAATTTGGAGACATTATCTATATGGCACCAAAATGCCTGGTTTTCACCGACCACAAAAGTCTCCAACATATTTTCAATCAAAAAGAGCTTAATATGAGGCAACGACGATGGGTTGAACTTCTAAACGAATACGACTGCGAGATCCGCTACCACCCCGGCAAAGCAAACGTTGTAGCCGACGCCTTGAGTCGTAAAGAACGTATCATGCTTCATAGTGTTCATATTCATAACGATATCCAAGCCCGTATTCTCAAAGCACAACACACCTCGGTTACCGAGGGAAACATGTTTCAAGAGATGGCATGTGGCTAGAACTCTTGCTAGAAACCAAAGCCAACGGTCTATTGTATTACTTATACCGTATCTGGGTTCCCGATCGCGACGATCTTTGTATATTTTTGATGAACGAGTCCCACAAAAATCGATATTCGGTACATCCCGGAGCTGATAAGATGTACATGGGTCTCCGTCAGCAATATTGGTGGCCCGACATGAAAAAGGATATTGCCCTCTTTGTGGCAAAATGCCTAACTTGTTCTAAAGTGAAGGCCGAACACCAGAAGCCTTCCGGTCTCCTCGAACAACCTGAAATTCCCATGTGGAAGTGGGAGAACCTTGCTATGGATTTCATCACCAAACTCCCACGCACTACTAGTGGGCACGATAGTATCTGGGTTATTATCGACCAACTTACAAAGTCTGCTCATTTCTTGCTTATTTGTGAGGACTATCGAGTCGAGAAATTGGCTCGGATCTACATTGATGATATCTTAAGTCGTCACAGAATCCCTTTGAACATCATCTCCGATCGTGATTCGCGTTTTACTTCTCGATTTTGGCAATCATTGCAATCAGCACTTGGTACTCGTTTGGATTTAAGTACGGCTTACCATCCTCAAACTGATGGACAAACCGAATGAACAATCCAAACTCTTGAGGATATGCTTAGAGCTTGTGTCATTGACTTTGGTGGCAATTGGGATTCTCACCTACCACTGATTGAATTTTCCTACAACAACAGCTACCACTCAAGCATTAACATGGCACCGTTTGAAGCTCTTTATGGACGGAAATGTCGTTAACCGATTTGTTGGAACGAAATTGGTGAAGCACAAATCACCGGTCCCGAGCTTATCCAAGAAACCACCGATAAAGTCTCTCTTATCCGTGACAACATTCGAGTAATAAGGAGTCGACAAAAGAGCTATGCCGATAGACGACGAAAACCCTTGGAATTTCAAGTTGGAGATATAGTTCTTCTAAAGGTATCACCTTGAAAAGGCGTAGCCCGATTTGGAAAGAAAGGAAAACTTGCACCTCGATATGTGGGTCCATTCAAGATACTCGAAAGGGTAGGAAAAGTGGCCTACAAACTCGATCTTCCTTCAGAACTCATCAACGTTCATCCGACTTTCCATGTATCTAATTTGAAAAAGTGTCTAGCCGACGAGAATCTCCACATCCCTCTTGATGAAGTGCGCATTGACGAGAAAATGCACTTTGTTGAGAAACCCGTGGAAATCATGGACCGAGAAGTCAAGAAACTCAGGCGTAGCCGCATCCCCATTGTCAAGGTCCGTTGGGAGTCTAAACGTGGACCCGAGTTCACTTGGGAACGTGAAGACCAAATGAGGACCAAGTATCCGCATCTTTTCATAGCCTCCGCTATTTGAATTTCGGGGCGAAATTCCGTTAACATGGGGAGACTGTGACATTTCTGCATTTTTATTCACCCATTTGTAATATATATCATGTAATCATTTTCAACTAAATGAAATGCAAGTGTTTTATTTAATTTTGCACAAAATATATATTTTTATTTATTGGATTTAAAATAATTAAAAATAAATACGTTTTAAACTTATATAAAATTTTATATAAAAATCTAAATCTAAAAGTTTCATATTTAATAAAATAACCTATTTAAATAAAATAAGTAACTTTTATAAAAATTATTTATAATAATAATAATAATATAAGTTTATAAAATATATTTAAAAATTTAAAAGAAATTAAACTAATTATTTTTATAAAAGTTAAGGGGTTGTTTTGAAACTTTTTAAACTAGAAGGTTTTAAGTTAAAAACCTGTTAAGGGACTAAACATGGACAAACCAAACTATAAGGACCCATCCGTAAATTATCTTAGGGACTAAATTAAATCAAAGACAAACTTCAGGGACTAAATCTGCCAAAACCCTTTTCGCGAATCCGGTTATCCCCTACATTGTCCGGCGGTCCGAGATAGTTTTCGGCGAACACCCCGACAGGCTGTTCCCTGCACCTCGACAGCCGCTACAGACGTCCCTGAGCTCGTCTTCTCCATGCGAACAAAAGGCCCCGACCAATTGGTCTCCCCAACACACGAATCGCCTGATCTTGTTGGTGGCCGAGAACTCACGCCTCGAATTCGAGCCCGACAGTCAACCCCCACGCGTATTTAATAGCTCGTTAGCTTCGTCTCGTCCAGACGAGTGTCGGGGTGTGCCCAATTGCACGCTTTGTCATAAGAAACGAACTCGGCTATAAATAGCCATAGTCGGACCTGCTCGAGCTCGCGACCCCTCTTCCACCCAATCTCACTCCAAATTGAAGGCACCATTACAATCGCCATCTCTGTGTGAAGCTGTGACGAAGGTTGTAGAGGCTAATCCCACCCAGAAGCTCGATTCTGATTCTGGACATTCGCGGATTTAAGACTCTGACGTCCAGCCCCTTTACGACCACGTAAGAATCCTCAACTTCGTTTCTTTACTTTCTGTATCATAAGGCAAGCTGAACCAATCGAAGTCACGACTCCAAACCATCGATTACCGGACAAACTATTGTTCTGAAAATTTACTGTTTTATTTTTCTAAAGTCTGGGCCATCGAAACTACTTAGTTTCGATTGAGTAAATGGTCAATCGAAACTAGTAGTTTCGATAGATGGTAGTTTCGACAGCTTGTGTATCACTTATAAATGATCAATCGAAACTAGTAGTTTCGATAGATGGTAGTTTCGACAGCTTGTGTATCACTTATAAATGATCAATCGAAACTAGTAGTTTCGATAGATGGTAGTTTCGACAGCTTGTGTATCACTTATAAATGATCAATCGAAACTAGTAGTTTCGATAGATGGTAGTTTCAACAGCTTGTGTATCACTTATAAATGATCAATCGAAACTAGTAGTTTCAATAGATGGTAGTTTCGACAGCTTGTGTATCACTTATAAATGATCAATCGAAACTGGTAGTTTCGATAGATGGTAGTTTCGACAACCTGTGTATCACTTATAAATGATCAATCGAAACTAGAAGTTTCGATAGATAGTAGTTTCGACAGTTCTGGGTATCACTTGTAAATGGTCAATCGAAACTAGTAGTTTCGATACCTGTCACAACTATAAACAGTTTCGATCAAATCAGTAATTTCAAGTAAATCGGGACCAACTTTTATGCAAATAACACTAAGAAGTGTTATTATAAACCTATACACAATTAAATACTAATACGCACATGTAAACATACAATAATTCCCATTTATCTACATAGGGTTTCAACGTGCTTAGACTTCAACATCTTTATCACCTACACGCGTGGAAAAATACCCGCTTGCAAGGTGAGTTACATAGCCCCTATTTTACATTTTTATACGTTTTGGGGTGAAACATTATACATGCTACTCACATTGTTTATATGTGTTATACATGAGACTATATGTTTATTCTTTGGATGTACATACATTTAAACACAAGACAACCAACTGTAATATTGATAGATCTATTGTGCCTGACCAGCCCACCCGGTTAGGGTGTTTATTACTGCATACTCGGATATAACCGCGTGTTATATTCAAACATATCGGATATAGTGGGTAACTATATTCAAACATACCGGACTTAGCTGTTGTGCTCTGTTCAAGCGCGTCAAACTCGGTTTGAATTGTGATTAAATAAATGATACATCATATATACTATGTTTAACAAGATAAACAATGAGTTGCAAAACGATTTACAACTATTATTTACCGAAATTACTAAACCTATGTACTCACCAACTTTTTAGTTGACACTTGATTTAAATAATGTTTCAGGTTTGGATATGTGACTACTTGCCGAAGATTTCTCCACTTAAGAACTATGGACCTAGTTAAATAAATCAATGTTTTAGACTAGACTAGGTTATTTGGAATGTATCGTATTTGGATCTTGTTGTCTTTAAATTTAATTAATGAATTATGCAACCTTTTAGCTATCATGTGCTTTTGAACAATCATTCTATTGTCCGCCTCGATGATTCCGCCATCGGTCGGGGTGTGACACTGAACCTTACAACACCTTTCCAAGGTCAAACTTTTAACATCACATAATCTCTGACTTGGAATTCTAACGGTCTTCGTCTTATGTCAGCATAACTTTTCTGACGATCCTGAGCAGCTTTTAATCGTTGTTTAATCTGGACTATCTTTTCTGTTGTTTCTTGTATTACCTCAGGTCCAGATAATTAACTGTCTCCTATTTCAGTCCAACAAACTGGAGTCCTATACTTTCTTCCGTACAATGTTTCAAAAGGTGTAGCCTTGATCCATGAATGATAACTGTTGTTGTTGGACAACTCGATCAACGGTAGGTGATTATCCCAATTACCTCCGAAATCTATAACACATGCTCTCAGCATATCTTCTAGAGTTTGAATTTTACGTTCCCTCTATCCATCTGTTTGTGGATGATATGCAGTACTCATGGTAGGTCGAATTCCCAATTCTTTCTGAAAACTCATCCAGAATCTAGATGTGAACTGACTGTCTCTATCAGAAATAATAGACATTGGTATGCCATGGTTGCTCACAATTTCATTGATATAGATTTGGGCAAACTTATCCATAGAGTATGTTTCCTTGATGGATATAAAATGTATAGATTTGGTTAGTCCGTCGACCATGACCCATATTGACAAAGTCCATGGTATAATTCTTTTCACGATTTTAATTGGCGTGATGCGTAGGCAATAACCTTGTCTTGCTGCATCAACGCACAACCCGGACCAGTTCAGGAAGCGTCACAATAGATTATAAAATCATCATTTCCCTCGGGTAGTGCTAAGATAGGTGCATGACTGAGTTTATTTTTTAGAGTACTGAATGCTTCTTCTTGTTTCGTGCCCCAATCATACTCTGCTGCTTTCTGAGTTAAAGCAGTCAGAGGTGTGGCAATTTTGGAAAAGTCCTGAATGAACCTTCTGTAGTAACTGGCTAATCCAAGAAAGCTTCTGATTTATGTTGGAGTCTTTGGGGCTTCCCTTTTAATAACTGCTTCAACCTTACTTGGGTCCACTTGTATTCCATGCTCGTTCATAACGTGCCCATGAAATTATACTTCTTGTTTCCAAAATTCGCATTTTGAAAACTTAGCGTATAATCTTTCTTTTCTTAGGGTTTCCAGAATGATTCTAAGATGCTCCGCATGTTCTTCTTGATTTCGGGAATAGATAAGAATATCATCAATGAAAATGATGACGAAATTATCAAGGAATGGTTTACAAACTCGGTTCGTTAGGTCCGTAAATGTTGCAGGAGCATTTGTTAGACCTAATGACATGACCGGGAATCCATAGTGACCATATATGGTCCTGAAAGCAGTCTTAGGTACATCTTCTTGTACCTTCAACTGATGATATCCTGATCTAAGATCGATCATTGAGAAATTCTTGACTCCTTGTAGTTGATCGAATAGATCATCTATTCTAGACAATGGATATCTGTTCTTTATAGTCAGTTTATTTAACTCTGGATAATCAATGCACATCCTCATGCTTTCGTCTTTCTTCTTAACAAATAGTACCGGTTCTTCCCAAGGTGAAGTACTTGGACGAATGAACCCTTTGTCTAAGAGTTCTTGGATTTGTTTCATAAGTTCTTTTAATTCAAAAGGAGCTAGACGATAAAGGGATCTTGCAACCGGTTTAGTTCCAGGAATGAGTTCTATTCGGAACTCGATCTAACGATCAGGTTGAAGACCCGGTAATTCTTCCGGAAAAACATTCGGGTGATCATAGACTACGTGAATATCCGTAATCTGTCTTTTGGGTTTAGTGTTTAATACATGGAGTAAGAATATATCGTCACACTTAATCAATTCTTTCCTTGCTTTTGCTATAGAAATAATTTCAATCTTATTAGTCTTGCTATCACCCTAAATCATTAAACTAGTTCCTTCTGGTTTCTTAATCTTGACCGTTCTCTGGTCACAATCAATCTGGGCCTGGTATTGGTTTAATCAATCCATCCCTAGGATAACCTCATATTCTTTTAAGTTCATCGGCATTAGTGTAACTAATACCTTATCGTCACCAAAATTGATGACACAATCAGGGTATGTTTCGGTTATCCTAATATGTTCGCCACTTGTCGTTTCAACGACATACGCATGAATAAGCGGGATCGGTTTTACACCCAAATATGGCGTAAATGCACATGAAACAAAACTTCTATTCACACCTATATCAAATAAAATCTTGGCGTAAATATTATTAACTAATAAAATACCTGCCACCTCCTTCGCTTTATTTTTCTGCTCATCTCCACTTCCTAAGACGAACACTCGTCCTGTTCCTTTATTCTGACCACCTATTTTCTGTTTAGGTGGATTAGGAAAAGAAGTCCTATAGTGCCCTATCTCTCCATAGTTAAAGCATTTAACATTCGGGCATCAGGTTGCAGAATGGCCAAATTTTTGACAAGTCTAGTATCTCATTCCCGGATTGGTTCTATCTGGGTTGGAATTAAATCCTCCTCTTCTGGAAAATTTATTATTTCTCGGTTTAAACTTGTATACGATCTCTTCGGGTTTCCCATTGTGATAATATTTGGTGGCTCCTGAGCCGCCACCTCATCGTACATTACTTCACTCTTTTCTACAGCCAAATATATCGTCTCGGGCAAGATAGATTCCACTAAGGAAGACCCTGAATATAGCATTTAACTCTTCTTGACTCATGAGTAACCAAATGTGGCATCAATTTAGCCATCTCATTAATTTTGGTTGTGTATTCCTGATGAGTTATGGTTCCAGCTTCGAACCGCAAAATTTCAGCTTCAATCTTGTCCATAACATTTTGTGGACAGTATCTCTTAATGATCAAATATTTGAGATCTACCCAAGTCATTCTGTCAGTGTACGCTTCTCCCTTCGTTTGCTTGACCAATTCCCACCAGTCAAGAGCCTCTTCTTCAAAGGAATATGCAGCAAACTTCACAGCTTGGTCCGGCCTGCCCTTACTCTAGTTTGTCATTCCAACTATTTCATGGGTTCGGGTGGTACCTATGTTGTTTCCTACTGGAGTGTTATGAAGGGTATCTTCTGTTCGAGGAATGACACCGCTTGTACCTTCGTTCCGGTTGCCCGGACTGTTATGATTCTCCCTTCTTCTAAGAGCATCATCAAGAATTCTGAGTATAGTTGTCTGAAGTACACGGGTGTCCTCAGATGTCACCGCTCCTTGGAACTGGGCTTCAGTCATAATGACTTCTTCCACTGGTTGCTCGGGTTGAACACTTGTATTGAAGTTTTCATCACTGTTTACGTTTGTTGTGTCGCGGGTACGGGACCTAGTGTTAGGTATCCTACCCCTACCTCTGCTTTTTCCTCTACTACGTCCTGCCATTAGTACCTATACACAGATGTATATTATCAGAATTCGTATAACCGGTCATAATCCAGAAATTCAGAAATTAATAACACTTGGCCAAAAATGCCTTTAATTATCTGACTTCTAGGCATTTCCCGTTATAGGTCGTACTGAATGTATACACCTAACGTATCCTGAGGCATTCTAGACTAATTTCAGAGTCTTAGTTTAAGTCTAGACACTATTTCTGTAGTATCTAAATCCCTTAAACTGAGGCTATGATACCAACTTGTCACGCTCGTAACGCAGGACAGTCATCTAACAAGAGTAGTACCTCCAACAGAGATGTTCCCGGAAAGAACGACGGGTCTAGGAGAGATTTATACACCGTCCTTTCCTAGACAGAACATTCCGTTTGTCAGGTAACTACATACCGGTCAGAAGGTCGCCTTCTAATTACTATGACATTGATATCAAAAACACATCGGAAGACTAAATCATAACTTCTATTAACATCCAAACATTGTTACATCATGTTTTAGCAAAAGTTACATCATTCGTTCCTAACAAGGAACAAGTCATTCGGGACTTATAGTTTCTGGAATTCCCATCATGTAGATCGTTCATCATTTCATCATCTAGTCCTGGAAATGCCTTGTCTAATGACTACCTATGATGCGTTCAAAAACATTTGATAAAACATGGGTCAGCACAAAGCTGGTGAATTCATAAACTAAAATAGTTTATTAAAATTACCCGGCAAAGTATGTTGAACACATTCATGGGCTTCAACACCCAATGGGCCTCAACACCCAAATTCATAGACAACTATGAACAATCATTCAGTATATATATAACCAAAGACCATTCCACAGGACCTGTCCAACATGCCGTTCCACGGGCAAGGGAAATACAATAAGCGCTTAGAATACGTTATATATAAACAATCGGTGCAATCATTTCAAGACACTAAAAATGTTTTCATAAATCAATCATGCCAGACAAGGTCATGATTGGGTTCATGCATCACAGTTTTGGAACTCACCTTGCTAGTATTTCAGCTTATCAATTTAGTAATATGATCAACACCTCGGACAAAGCTTCTAGATATCATATGGCATTACTTAATTACACAAGCCTAGCTTAATGGTATATAACCAAAGCTTAACAGGAGGTCGAAACCTTATCTCGGCACTATCTACGGCAATTTCAAGTCGAATGGTCAGAAACCGGACTCTCATACGCGAACCGGGGCTCGAGGTTATGTGTGTGTTTAGAGTGTGTTTTGGTGAGTGCGACTTGATGAATTGGTCTAAGCTCGACCATTCTATTTATAGGCACAAAATGACCCCGTAGCGGACCACTACACAAGGCAGTGGCGGTCCGCCACCCATTGAGGCAACCTATTTGGCATAGTGCACACGTAGCGAACCGTTAAGGTCTGGCTAGCAGTCCGCCACCCATTCCATGCGTCAGATTCCAATTGCTGAGTCACATGACACGTGTTGTCACCCGAGTGTTTCCTTAGTTAACACATAGCGGACCGCTAAGGTCCTGGGTAGCGGTCTGCTACCCCTTTGATTTGCAGAAATTACATTTTTAGTCCTTGAACTTTGAATCATGGCAAGTTTAACCCTTTATTTTCTTAGAAGTTTTGGAGGTGTTACACTGAGGCTATGAGAGACCTTGGGAAAGAGAAGAAGAAGGAAGAGAAAGACCAAAAAGAAGGAAAGGATGAGGATAATGAGGGCACTGATGGTGATAATTATGATTTTGATGAGCCCGCTCGGGGGTGCAACTACAAGTCCTTTAGGGGATGTGACCCACCGAAGTTTGACGGGAAGAAAGATGTTGTAGTCACCTTCGAGTGAATCGAAAGAATGAATGGGGCGATCAACATCAGTGAATGCCAAAAGGATCAGGCAGTCAAATTTGCCATCCATTCTTTCATCAACGAGGCACTGAGCTCGTTGAGGAATATTGAGAAGCTGAAAACCCCAACTGCTCTTAAAAGTATGACATGAGGCGATATGAAGAAACTGATGATCCGTAAGTTCTTCACACATAATGAGATTGACCTAGTTGAAAGCGAATTCGTAGGACTCAAGGCTGGCAATATGACTCACCACCAGTACACCACCAAGTACAACGAGCTGGCCCAACGGGTGCCACACCTGGTCGATTCTAAGAAGTGGCTGATCAAGCATTAAATCAAAGGACTACCCCAAAGAGTCCAAGCATTTGTGAAATCCAACACTCTGAAAAGCTTTGAGTCGGTCGTGGAACTGGCCGGGATTATGGGGACTTTGACCTTGAGGACCCACAACCAGTTGAAGTTAAGAAGAAAGTGACCAACGCTATTAAACGATCGGCGGTCAGATGGTCAGGGTCGGAAGAGAAGAAGCAGAAAGTGGATGAGATGGTAACTTGTGACAAATGTGGAAAGAATCATCTGGGTGAATATTGATTAGGGTTAAATCTCTGCTACCGATGTGGTAAAACGATGCACTACTCGCGCGAATGCACGAGTATTGGTAAGTGCCACAACTGTGGGATACCTGGCCACTTGGCCAAGGACTGTAGGCGGCCCAAGGTAGCTAATACTGGTAAAGGAAAGGTGGCAGGGAAGCCCAGGGCAAGGACTAGGGCTTATTCCCTAACACAGGAGGAGGCGAGAGGGGACCCTGACGTCGTGTCAGGTACATTCACTGTCAATAACACTTATGCATCAGTATTGTTTGATTCTTGTGCTACAAAAAGTTTTATGGCCTCTTCCTTTTCCAATAAACTAAAATGCACCATTTCCAAGAGAGAAAGGGCCTTTAGCATTGAAATTGCCATGGGTAGAAGCATAAAACATCATAATAGGCATACATGGTCAAAGATTCCTTACTAGGTTGTTCGTTATAGCCTTAGGGGATTTGATGTGGTGTTGGGAACGGATTGGCTCGCCGCTAATGAGGCCCAAATTGTGTGTAAACGGAAGGAGATTCACCTGAAAGCTCCTGATGGCAGAAAAGTCACTATTTATGGAGATAAATATGTCTTGATGCTGAACATCATCTCAATGATCAAGGCTGAAAGTTTTATGAGGCGTGGTTACGAGGCTTACCTGGCATGTGTTATACAGAATATGAAAGAAGTTACAGAAATAGAAGACGTCCCCGTGGTGTGCAACTTTCCGGAGGTGTTCTTTGAGGACTTACCTGAAGTGCCGCCAGATCGAGAGATAGAGTTTCAAATTGATTTAATGCCAAAAGCTCAGCCCATAGCAAAAGCTCCTTACCGACTCACTCCATCATAAATGAAAGAACTACAGCCTCACTTAGAAGAACTTATAGAGAAAGGTTTCATCCAACCGAGCAACTCGCCTTCTAGTGCTCTTGTATTGTTTGTAAAGAAGAAAGACGGCTCAATGAGAATGTGTATAGATTATAAAGAGTTGAACAAGTGAACGATAAAGAACAAGAGAACGATAAAGAACAAGTACCCATTACCAAGAGTAGATGATCTTTTTGACCAATTGCAAGGCGCAACCTGGTTCTTGAAGATCGATTTTAGGTCGGGATACCATCAACTGAAAATAAGGAAGGAGAGGACGTACCGAAGTCCGAGTCATTGAAGATTGATCTTCCTACGATTTCCTTGTAATATCATTCGGTTTGACAAAATCTCCTACGGCCTTCATGGATTTAATGAACCGAGTATGCCGTCCAATGTTGGATTGGTTGGTAATTTTATTCCTCGACGACATCCTTATTTACTCTAAGAGCGAAGGCGATCTCGCCGGTCATTTGACAGAAGTACTGGAAACATTAAAGCAGGAAAGTTATAAGCCAAGTTCACCAAATGCGTGTTCTGGCACAGGGAAGTTCAATTCCTAGGCCACATCATTAATGCGAACGACATTATGGTAGATCCGGTTAAGATCTTGACAGTAAAAGAAGGGGATATCTCGAAGACGCCGACCAAAATACGGAGTTTTATGGGATTGGCAGGATACTATCGAAGGTTCATTCTAGACTTCTCAAAATTTAGCCTGGCCTTTAACAAAGTTGACCCGCAAGGAGATTACGTATGAATGGGGTTCGGCTCAAACTACAGTATTTGAATAACTGAAGAAGTGATTGACCCAAGAGCCGGTATTAGCTCTACCTGAGGGTAATAAAGATTTGGTAGTATACTTCGACTCTTCGGGACAATGATTGGATTGTGTATTAATGAAACGGGGAAGAGTGATCGCGTACGCATCGTGACAACTGAAGACTCACGAAGTCAACTACACGACTCATGACCTCGAGCTTGCGGCATATGTTTTCGCCTTAAAGATCTGAAGACATTACCTCTACGGGGTCAAATGTATCATTTACTCTGGTCATAAGATTCTGAATTACTTCTTCAAACAAAAGGAATAAATATGAGACAGAGGCGGTGGTTGGAACTTCTAAAATACTATGACCGTGAAATCTTATACCACCCGGGAAAGCCGAACGTGGTAGCGGATGCCCTAACACAAAACGAGACATCAACTCCTATTAGGGTGAAAGCATATCAACTTGTCGTGACACCGGATCTCATGATAGAAATAGAACGCACTCAGACCGAAGCTCTAAAAGAAGAAATTTTTAAACGGGAAAGAATGGTTAGTCAGCAAGAAAAGTTGGAAATAAAAACATTGTGTGTGAGGACCCAGCACAACCGTATTTGGGTGCCGAAGTGTGGTGAACTTAAGGCAAAAATACTTGACGAGGCCTATAAGTTTCGCTATTCTATCCACCCGTTTAATACCAAAATGTACCAAGATTTGAAGTAAGGGTGCAGGTGGCCTAATATGAAGAATGATTTGACGAATTACATGTGTAAGTGTCTGACTAGCTCATAGGCAAAGGTGAACACCAGAAACCATATGGTAAAATCCAGCTTCTAGAGATACCTGAGTGGAAATGGGAACGTATCACCATAGGCTTCATCACCAAGCTACCCCACACATCTAAAAGTCATGATACCATTTGATTGATAGTAGACCGTCTGACCAAAAGCGCACACATTCCTACATATTCCTAAGACCTACTCATCGGAACGGTTAGCCGAAGTTTTTATAAAGGAAATCGTGGTAAGACATGGGGTGTCGTTGTCAATTACATCCGACCGGGACACGCGATTCACATCAAGGTTCTAGAAAATATTCCATGAGGCAATGGGAACCAGGTTAAACATCAGCACAACGTACCACCCGCAGACGGATGGTCAGTCCGAAGGGAGGATACAGACGTTGGGGGATATGCTACATGATTGCATCATTGACTTCGTTAGCAGTTGGGGTAGCCACCTACCTCTAGCAGAATTCCCCTACAACAACAGTTATCATGCTATAATAGGCATGCCGCATTTTGAAATGTTGTATGGTAGAAGGTGCAAGACTCCTATCTGCTGGGGGGAATAAGTCAGAATAAATTTGGGGAGTTTATAAATGGTGAAGGAAACCTCTGAGAAATTTGACCAAATAAAAGCCCGTATGAAAGCCGCACATGACCGGCATAAATCCTACACTGATAAGAGACGGAGACCAATCCAGTTTAACATGTGCTATAAGGTAATGTTGAAAGTATCCACCTGGAAAGGGATTATCCGGTTCAGAAAAAGGGGAATGTTGAGTCCGAGATTTGTCGGAGCATTCCGGATTGTGGCACATGTTGTGGAAGTCTCATACAGACTGGAACTGCCTGATGAGTTAGATGGAATCCATCGTACCTTCCACGTGTCGCACTTACGAAAGTGCTTAGCTGACGAATCAGCACACGTACAACTCGATGACATCGAGGCAGATAACCGTTTAAACTAAATCAAGGAACCCATGGCCATCTTGGACACGAAAGAGAGAAGCCTATGAAATAAAGTTGCCCATTTGGTTAAAGTTCAATGGAAACACCCAAAAGGATCAGAAGCCACATGGGAAGTCGAAACATAAATGAAGGAGTCGTACCCTCACCTGTTTCACTTATGATAGGTTTCGAGGACGAAACCTTTTATAAGAAGGGTAGACTTGTAACACCCACAAAACCCGACATTTCTTTAATGGGCCAAGGGGGAGTAATTCTTTATATAATTTCTTATTTTTTGATCTTCTTGTAGACCCTCCCCAAGCCGTGACTTATATTATTATTATTATTATTATATTATAATAATAATAATAATAAAAGTTGTTATCAGAGAATGCAATCATTCTTGTATGTCAATGGAATATGTTATCCAATGACTATTGACATAGTAGGCACGATAACTCCAATAATCCAATTGTGGAATAAATTGGGCCTTGTAATAGTTCTTATCAGAAAAAAAAATAAGTTTTTGCTTGATAAACCCTAAGAAACCCTGATTATAGGCTCCATTCACATACAACCTCCATTTTCATTTTAAAGAGAGAGTCAAGAATCATTGTTTTTGGAGCAAAGGATTCTCCCAATATGTTTTTCCATCCCACTAGAGCAAGAAACCACGAAGAATCGTCGTCTTTGAGGTATGGATCGAACATAAATCTATGTTTTTTCCTCAAAAATGTGTTTTGTGGTAAAACTAGCTTCATGGAAGTTAAACAAACGATTTGGATGTAAAAAGTTACAAACTTGGATTGAAAACGGCCCTGTCTGGACGGATATTCATCAGGCGACACTGACTAGTGTCTCCACCTTCATGTGGCGACACTCGTCGAGGGGTTAAAGATGGGTTGTAGCGTGTTTTCTAAGAACCTTAGTGATTTGGGACACATGTCATTCCTTTGGCGATATTAAGAGTGTCGCCCACGGCATTTAGCGATACTCCTAGTGGGCGACACTAGAAAATGGCGACACTAGGAGAATAACACTAGTGAAAGACACAAAGTCCAGAACACAAGTTCTGGCGACATGGATAATGTCCCTTGGCGACACTGACCTGGTGTCGGTGACACTATAGGCGACACTAGTCAATTGTTGATAGTTTTCACTCGTTGGTTTACTACAGATTTCTAGCATCTCGCCTAGCACGAACAGTTAAGGAACCAAATATTAAGATTAGAACTGATGAGTTTCTATTTCCCATTTTCCTTTAAATTTTTGGGTTGAAGTGCATGCTTTTTGAAAGAAAAGAAAGAACGTTGTTTTTACGAAACGTTTATGACAATTATGTGTTATGAACTTAGGTTATAATATATGCAATTGTTTATAAATGTGTTAATGTATTTCATTGTGTGGTAGCATGTGTATGTGATTAATTATGCATGTTACCCCGGGGTGAAAGAAAGAATAAAAGTCTTATGCAATAAATAGTGGAGACTTGTCTTCGGACAAGCAAACAGAGGAGTCTTGTCTTTGTGACAAGCAATAGATGGGTCTTCTACACAAGCAACAGAGGAGTCTTGCATTCGTACAAGCATAACGTACCAAGCAACTAGGACTTGGGACAGTAAAGACGCAATGATATCATACGAGTGCTTGTTCACTCAATGATAAGAAAGAACGAAAGAATGAATGAATGAATGAATGAAAAAACTAGCATGAATCTTAATTGAATGTGAATGTTTTGAAAAAAAATCTAGCACGAATGTTTCTAAATGATTTGAAGAATGAATGGATTCCCATTTCGAGAATTAGAATGTTTGAAAGAAAGAAAATGTTTTGGAAAGACACGCTTGTACTATATTTTATATTTAAGTTGTTTTGAAAGAAAATGATGATGTGTTTGATTACTAATGTAAAATAGAAGTCACTCAGTATATCTGACTTTTAGCATGCACATTAGATAAATGAAGAAAACAATTGAATGGATCCATGATGTGTTTTTTGCTATCATTGCCTATAGCGCGTATCGTTACCGTTGTGGTACCGTTCCCAAACGAACCTGTTATGAGCAAACAACATGATTGCCGGTATTGGTATTATCGAAACTGATCTTCGTCTTTGTTTTTAAGGTTTTCGACGACCCGAACTTTTTCCTTTATTTATTATTTTGTTTTAAGTTTCTTTTTTATTAGTAATATCTATAATGTTGCGCCGACGTTTTCATTTAAATTTTATTAATGAACAACCCGACGTGTGCAGCTGAGCTCCAATGTCTAAACTTAAACTGATAATGAGACCAAATCAAGAAATTTTTTTAAACGTTCTGATATAAATTTAATTGAAAACAGAGTTTTATTAAAATGAAGTTTTTTTGTATCATTGCGTATATCTATTGGCATTACCGTTGTGGTATTGTAATGAACCGAACCTATTATGTGCGAATTAAGCAACCTGACATCCGCCGTAAAGCTGGTATATTCAACTAGTTATATATTAAAAGACAACTTTCTTTAAAAGTCAATGTTTCATTTGTTTTTTGACAAGTGTTTTCTATTTATTTTCATTTTCACCCGTTATACTATATATAATATACGTTTTCAATCCCGTTTAATTTTCTAATAACTTCGTTTTTCTTTAATAATTTTAATTTGTTAACTTTATTTTAAACGAAGTGAGCGACTGTTTGTTTTTTTTCGACGTTCCGATATAATTTTTTTTTAAAACGAAGTTATATTTAGAATCTAATTTTTTTGTGTATCGTTGCCTATAGTGAATGCCGTAATCATCGTGTTACTTTGATGAACTGAACCTATTATTACGTTTTCATTTAGATTTTACAGCGATTGACCCGACACCCTTCGTGAAACACGGGTTTAACTAGCTAGTTATATTAAAAAGCAAAGGTAATGTATAGTTGCTCCCTCAACTTTTTGCCGTGTGTAGTTATACTATTATATTATATATATATATATATATATAGATTTTTTAGAACCCCATTTGCAAAAATCGGCCTATATCAGATAGTTAGCCCCCTACCTCCCTCTTAGCCCACGCTCATTTGTTCAGATTTTTTAACAGTTGACATCTTCTAGAAGCATACGTTTTATATTTAAAAATGGAAACTTGATTTTAACTTTTTAAGTTTTATATTCTCACAAAAGTTAATATGTCAAATTCTAAATCACTTTATTAAAATATGCAATTTGTGTATGTGTAGAAATTTTTTTACATTCCGTATAATTTTCTTTGGATCGAGTAGTTTATTTCTTTGGTATCTTACGACCGAAAAAGAAAAATATTAGAGAAAAAGTGGTTTTTTGATAACGTTAAACACAAATAATTATATATATATATATATATGGGAGAGAATCAAATAAAAAGTTGTTTTCGGCTAAGAACTCTAAGAAGTGACAAAAACATTAAGAAACGATATCAAACGAACTCGGATTGAGCTCATTCCAGCGGTGTTGGAACCGTATCGTCGAACTCTACCATCTTAGCTTTTATGGTTTAGCTTTTAGGGTTTAGATCTTAGCGTTGAATTTTAGGATTTTAGCCTTAGGGTTTAGCTTTTAGGGTTTAGATTTTAGGGTTTAGGTTTTTTTTGAGGGGTGGGGGTGGGGGTTTAGGTTTTTGGGGGTGGGTGGGGGTGGGTTTAGATTTGGGGGGGGGTGGGGTGGGGGGGGTTTAGGTTTTTGGGGGGTGGGGGTGGTGGTTTTAGGCTTTTCGGGGTGGGGTTGGAGGGGGGGTTTAGGTTTTTGGGGGTGCGGGTGGAGGGGGGTTTAGGTTTTTGGGTCCGGATTAGAGTTCGATGAGACAGTTCCAACGCCGCTCGAATGAGCTCAATCGGAGTTCGTTTGACCCACTTCTTAGCGTTTCTTAGTGAAAAACCACTTGTTAGCGGAACCTTCCCCTATATATATGTGTGTGTGTGATATATTGAATTATTTATGGGTTTGTATTCTATTATGTGAGAGATTCGTAAAAAAAAACAATCTGTGTCCAAAAGAAAGCTAAGTTAAATGAGATATCGAAAGTTGAGTGATGAGAATGTATATTGCTAAAACTTCAATGATTCTAGTAGGAATTTGTTACATCTTTGATTAATGCTAACAAATCTTTATCATAAATCAAATGGTTGTTTTAGTTTTAACTGATAAAACCATGTCATGAATCAAATGTATGTTTTGTTTTTTACTATTAAATCTTTTTCATGAATCATTATGAAAATTTTGATTATAACTCATAATTTTATTTAAATTGACATAATATGTTCTGAATTAAATGAATATTTTATTTTGACTCGTAAAATTATCATAATTGTGTTTAAATAAAAATAAAGAAATATATAGTTTTAAAATGATTATAAATAGAACCTTATGAATCATTTTTCATGAGATGAAAAAGAGACATATAAATGTTCTAAAGAATTAGAGAGGAGTTCTCTCTAATCCATTTCATCACCTTTTTCTTCTTCTGGTTTCTTTACACAAAAAAAACACCACTTTATCCTGTGCAACCTCGAGTGAGTGGCCTTCTCTGACAGTACATACTGGTTAGGTTGTTGTACAACGTGATACAGACGAGTTCTCTTAGGGGAGACTCAAAATATGTTTTAAGTGAACCGTGTTGAACACGAATCCTCAGCCACAACCGTTCAACATTAAGATTGTTCATTATTGTAGTCAAGGACAAGTTGAAGACTCATGTCGAGATTATACAAGAAAACGTTCTTGAAGTTCTCGTTGAAGATACCAGTTAGAATCATGTTTTATAATATTGTATTTTTATTTTTTTTCCATTCGGTTTTGTGAACAATAATATACATGTTTATTTCCAACCGATAATGAGAGTATCGTTATGATTATTTTGTTCTTTTTAATAAAAAAAGGTGACACATTTTCCTACAACAATGCTATGGATACCATGACCAATATTCACCATCACGAATCACACTGATATGATACCGACCAAACAACATTGGTACCGGTGTCAATATTATCAGAACTGGTAGCGGTATTCGTTTTTATGGTTTTAGGTTGATGTAAGACACGTGTCGATATCTTTTTGAGCATACTATGACTTTATTTTTTATATTTTCTCTTTCGTTTGTTATAGATAGTGTGGTACCGTAGCAGTACCGTCACTAAATTTTCGCCGCGTAGCGCGGGGGAATCGCACTAGTTTAAATAAAAATAATACTTATTTTTCCGGGAATTGAAAACTTTTTGAATATATTTAAATTAGTTTTTATTAATTCTAATAAACGGACCTCGTTTCTTAATGAAAAACAAGGTTTTATTAGTTAAAACTTTAAAATAATCATACATACAGTGCAAGTTTGTAACTTAATAACCAGGTTGTATTAAGTGAAAAATGTTTTTAGGAATTTACAAATATAGCATTAGGACACAAGGGGCGTAGCTCAGGTACCATTTCGGGTTAATCAGGCATCTTGGGTACACGACCGCAATCAACGCGGGTAGGGCTTAGAGGGTACCAAGATCGGGTATTAGTACCTGTGCATGATTCCAAAAATGGAGCCGTTACCCAACGGCATACTAGCCGTTATGAATTAAAAAAATATATTCGCATTCCAGCAACTACTCAAATGATGACCCCTTTAGCAATTGGGCACCCGACCTTAACGAGGACGCAACTCCGACAGTACCAACACGAAAAACAAAGAAATCGGACGAGTCGTCAAGCAATACACAACGATGACGGAGAAACGGGAGGATATTTTGAAAGAGCTATATGAATCAAGAGAGAAAAAAAATAAAGGAATTATTAACATGGTGGAGGAGCAACGGGAGGTTATCCGGGAGGATCGTATGGACCGGGATTTAAAAATGTTTACGGATCCTCACGACCTTATGACCGGATCGATGTTGGAAATAATTATTAAACGAAAATGTGTTATAGGTAGTCGGTATAGGTGGTCTTGTGATTTCTAGATTTATTTTTATGTATTTTTTTATTTGTTGTATTTTTTTAATTTTATTTTTTTAGTTAGTTTTAATAAAGAATTAATTTAAAATTTTTTTTAAAGTATTTAGGGTTATGCCCCCAACACTTAGGATACTTAGGGTTGGATTTGAATAAAAATATGATGACACTCTCTCATTAGGTAATTTCTTAGGTTATTTTTTTTAGGGTAGTTCCCGTTGTACCCTTAGACTTTAAGATTTATTTGTTATTAAACTCCGTCAAATAACGAGTTCTATTTACTTTTTTAATTATATGTCAGATAAATAAATAAGGTTACAATTTGAGAATATATTTTTACTTATTATAATCAAACTCTATTTAGCCAAATTACTAATTATTGTTCTATTTAATTTTGAATGTCTCTGACTTATATAGATACATTTTAATGTACAGGGAATATCAATAATTATGTAAAACCGAATGTTACTCTTATGTAAAATACAATTGGTATTCATATTCTATGAAAGAAATTATTCTTACACTCTTTCTCCCGATAATAGCTCAGATTGTTAGTATTTTTATTTATCCTAAAGTCTTTTATTATAGATTAGAATCCGCTGTATTAAAAAAAAACTGAATGAAATATAATGTAATATTTGAACACATACATACAGTAGTTAAAATATATATTTTTAAAATAAATTATTTTGACGTGACAGTCATAAATTTTATTAAGTATTTTCTAAAACAATAATTATTTAAACTGGGTATTAATTTTTTTATATAATTGATAAATGTTAATTTATATTAAATTCATTTGGTTAATAAGATAATAACTATTCATAATTAAATAATAAGTATCAATAATTATATTTATATTAAATATTTTTATAAATATATTTTTTTAATATCATTATTTAATATGAAAAAAATGTAGAAAAAACATGATGAAAATGCAGCAGCAAGTGACACGTGCCACTGATAGAACTTTTATTTGTTAGTATAAAGATTTTAATTTTGTGCACTAACAGTTAAATTTATGTGCAAAATTAGCAATATAGTAACCAAAGCTAGCCTACATCAAGTATATCTTTACATTGAACTTTTTTTCAATAAAAACTTTTTACTCCTAATTACCGCCTATTTAACATGTCTTTATGGGAATTCAAATACATATTATATTTGTGAGGGGCAATAATCAATATCATTAAGGAAAGTTTCCTTAGAAAAATTAAGTGTTGAAAACTATTGCTATTCTTCTAAAGGTAATAGAGGACGTGTTTGAAAAGCAACCGAAGGGAAATGGGAAGGGAAAAGCAGGGCTGGGGTATAATTCAACTGTACCTCCGTTTAATGGAAATTTCTCTAGTTTGCCTCTAACTGCCACTGAATTGGCAAATGAGGCCAATATGGTTTATGGGATGAGTTTAAGGTGTGATTCAAAATTTCTCCAGTTTGCCTCTACTGTCGAATCAAAATTTAAATGTGTGAATAATTCTGACAAGTTTACCTCATGTATAGACCAAGTAGAATGTGTGGATTTGGTTAGTGAGGATGATGAGTGGGAAAAAGATGTGAAAGAAAATATTGTCGTTTGTTGTGATTTTTCATCGAATTTAGTTAAAACTGATGTTTTCAATGGCTCTGTGTTTAAGAGCAACAAACCTGTTTTAAATGCTTGCTTTGGTGTGTTAGACAATTCTACTTTTAAAAATAATTCTGGTTTTGTTACTAGCAGTGTTGTAAAAACAGGAGAAAAAGGATGTTTCGTTAAA
This sequence comes from Smallanthus sonchifolius, assembly GCA_023525975.1. Classification (NCBI taxonomy): domain Eukaryota; kingdom Viridiplantae; phylum Streptophyta; class Magnoliopsida; order Asterales; family Asteraceae; genus Smallanthus; species Smallanthus sonchifolius. The sequence goes on from CM042033.1 coordinate 23,263,729, forward strand.
CCTATCATATATGGAAATGATGAAAAATACATTTTTAAATATTCAAACATAGATCTTCTGAGATTGAATAAACAAAATCTGAACCTGTTAAGAAACATGTTTTTACAAATGGGGTAACTTGTTCCAAAACTGACCACTCTCACAAGCACACTAAGGGTTATTCTAGACATGAAAAATCGCATCATGCACACTCATGTTCTTCATCATGGTTTGACAGATCAGGATATGCACCTTATGCTAGGAAACAGACGTGCTACACATGTAGCAAATCTGGTCACATTGCTAGAAACTGCATTCATCGTCCTTACGAGCCTTACTACGTACAAAATCAGAGGGCTACACTAAACGAAAAGTGTTATTCTAAGCCTATGAAGGTTGAAAAACCTAAGACAATGAAAAATAAGCATCCCAAAGTTAAGCCTTCTGATGGTGATTGGAGTGTTGCTAAGAACAAACAAAATATTTTTAAAGAAAGCAAGCAGTTTAAAGAGTCTAAACAAGAAAAGAAACCAAAAGTTTCTAAAAATTTTGTTTAACCAACTCTGGTCTGGAGAACAAAATCAAAGGCTGCAGAATCACCAGTGTTAGAGAATAACAAAAATATGTGTTTGAATGTGTGCCCAGGACTACTTTGGCTTGGGTACCAATCACTAATTAATCTTCTCATTTGTGCACGAACAGCCAAGGAGGACTGTCAACAACCTCTAGTATGTTGATAATAAATGTTCTAGGCACATGATAGGAGATATCACTTTGTTGCATGATGTCAAATCTTTTAACGAAGGATATGTTTCCTTTGCATGAGATATAGGAGGTATTATTAGCAAGAAAGGTACGGTTACTAACGGTACATTGTGTTTTGAGGACGTGAACTACGTCAAAGATTTAACCATAGTTTGTTGAGTGTTTCTCAACTCTGTGACAAAAAGGTTTTCGACACATTTTACAAATAAAGAGTGTCTGATTTTAAAACCAGGTTTTGTGGTACCTGAGAGTTGGATTTTAATGAGAACACTGATGTATTGCAAAATACATCTATTTATCGTTTAGAGTTTGTATAATTTTCGTATAGTTTCATTGCGTTTTCGTAGTTAGATTAGTTCCTTTTGATAGTTTGTGGTTGTGTAGGTCCCGGTTGCTAAAAGGAGCAAAAAACAGTCAAAATATGCTGAAAAGAGTTAACGGTTGGAATCGGGTCGAGTTGGAGCTGAACGGGAACGGGAAAAAAAAGAGAAAATCTGGCAGAAACAGGTTTACGCGCCACGCGACACCCCTGATGAGGGAGGATACGTGCAACGCGTAGCCTTGGAATTATAATGCCCGGAAGTGAAGGCGCCGCGCCACGCGACGCCTAGGTGGGATTCCTGTCGCGCGACGCGACGGGGGTATTATTCGGCCCAGGATGTTGCTGCTGCAGAATTGTTGCTGAAAATCATATATAAACATCTTAAAGAAAAAAAGTTTAACCTAGTTACGAATAGGGTTTCTTGAGGGCGAATTTTGCAGCAAGTTCTGGGATTTTTGAAGTATTCTAACTCACGGGAATCACTCGGTTGAAGACGGAAGCTTAGGAAAGAAGAACATTCGGGTTTTATCATCCGGTTTTCCTTATTCTTGTGTTTTCATTCTTTTAATTATGAATTCCTTTGTTAAACATTGTGCTTTGATTTTTATTACCATGATGCTTGGCTAAAACTCTTGAACTACCTAGATTAGATGAAAGATTGAATAAAGTTTGGATTTTTATGGACTTTATTGTGTTTATGGATTAATCTCAAAAAAGTAATAAACTTTGGAACTTCTAATTTGGTGCATATGTGTATCTAGCTTTGATTGTTGATTGTTTACTGTTTTACACAAACTTTGGTGAATGTCTTTCATGTAATGGGTTTGTGTTGATTATCGAGTCTTTGCGGGTTCAGAAATCTTTGGGTAAATTGGCCACTAGCCTTAAAAACAGTAATTAAAATACAATTAGAACTAGGTATTCTGCTTAACTTGTCGCTGAGAGGCTCGAGTTTGTTAGAAGGTCACGGTTTAACATATAGCTGAGGTAGGTTTTGAGAGAAGCCGGTCTTAGTTCCCTAGTCATTCTTGTGTCTATTAAACCAAGTTAGAACCCATAGTTGCCTTAGATTTCCGTGCTGAGAGGTAGGTTGTCATGTTAGGGCACTTTTAGAGACGTTAGAGGACTGAAAGGAAGTCTAACAGCCGGTGTTCATAACGGCTTTGTAGAGTCTCCTAGGTTTCTTCCTGAGAAGGGTCGGGAGGTCTTAGCTGAGATTCCTTAGGGTTTAGTACACAAAGATCCTGGTTCCATAGCACTTTAATACCATTAGAAAATCCATTCCTAAATCAATCCGGATTCTAGTCTAGGTAGTCATTCATTTCTATTGAATTCAACCTTAATCTATTTCGTACTTTAGCTTAATTAACTTTAATTTCAATTTTAGGATTTTTAGTAAACCCCCCCCCCTTCAACAATAAAAATGGTTAGTGTCGTGTCCGTGTCAGTCTAGGTCTAGATAGAGTCGTTAGCGTAATTTAATAGAGTCGTTAGCGTAATTTAATAGAGTCTCGTGGATTCGATAGCCGGACTTACTTAGCTTTACTAGAGTCGATCGGTTCACTTGCCGGTTAGTAGTAGTGTAGTTTAAGAGAGTCTAGAGTATTACTTAGTGTCTAGGTCTAGGATAATTTAGTTTATTTTTACTAGATTACTTTTAGAACATCAAACACCAAGAAGAAATAATTCTTATGTAATTGACATGGATATTCATTCTGCTCAAGAAAATGCTTGTCTGTTAGGCCATGCAAGTTTGAAAAACTTAAATAAAATTGCTAAGGGAAATCATGATCAAGATCTCCCAATCAAAGATTTTTCTTCAATTGAAAAATGCATTCCTTGTGCTAAGGGAAAACAATACAAGAAACCTCACAAACCAAAGTTGTTTAACTCCATTGAATCTATTTTGCAGCTGCTTCATATGGATCCTTTTGGTCCAGGAAATGTGATGAGCATTGGCAAACAATCATATTGTTTAGTTGTTACTGATTATTACTCACCTTTTACTTTGGTTTTCTTTTTGATAAGAAAAGTGAAGGTGTTGATCTACTTAAACAGTTCATGATCTTGATTGTGAATCAGAAAGAACTAAATGTTAAGGTAATTAGAAAGTGACAATGGAGTAGAGTTCAGAAATGCCACACTTGATAATTTTTGTGTAAAGAAGGGTATTGCGAGGCAATATAGTGCAACAAGGACTCCACAACAGAATGGGGTGGCTGAGAGAAGAAATCGAATTCTCATTGAAGCTACTCGCACTATGCTTTCAGATTTGAAACTGCCCACATTCTTTTGGGCTGAGGCTGTTAAAACTGCCTATGACATTCAAAACATGGTTCTTCTAAACAAGCGTCATCAGAAGATACCTTACGAGATCTTTTACATTCAAAGACAAAAGGTTAGTCACTTTCGAGCTTTCGGCTACCCATGCACCTTACTATATACTGAACCAGCCCAAAGTTGGATGAAAAGGCTGACGAATGCTACTTTATGGGATATTCATCCAACAAAACTTCATATCGTGTATACAACAAGAAGACAAAGGCGATCGTGGAGTCATACTACATTGACTAGCAAGAGTTGAACAAAACGGATGCGGGTTGTGGTCCACAATGGTCATTTGACTATGATATTGTGTTTAAGTCTTTCAATATCTCTTCTGACATGACTGCAGGAACATAGTATGATTTTTACAGGTATAAAGACAATGACTTTCAAGTTGATAATGTACCCACATCATCAACTGTGCTTAGTGTTGATCCACAAGGAATGTACACAAGAGCACCAACTACTGAAAGTCCCCTGTTCAGAAGCCGATTTCTGAAGTGTCAACTGATACATCATTGTCCGGGAAGTCAAATGAATCATCTGAGGATACACCCGAAGTTACCGTTGGAACAACTGTTCCTTATCATACGGAAGTCTCACCTGTTCAGGAGCCGATTCCTGAAGAGAGTGTCGTTGAGAAGCCGGTTTCCACCAACGATAAATAATCTGAGAATGTCATGAATCTATCGAGCAATCTGCAAGTTCCTGACATGCCAACTCATCGTGTCAACAAAGATCATCCTGTGGACTCAATCATTAGTCCACTCACTGATGGGGTGAAGACTAGAAGCAGATCCGGAATAATCAACACGTGTTTGCACTCTTGTTTTATTTCACAAAGTAGAGCCAAAGAACATCACAATGGCTCTAAATGAAATAAGTTGGGTTGAAGAAATGCATGAAGAGTTAAATCAATTCGAGAAGTTACAAGTCTTGAAATTAGTTCCATTACCTGACTAGAAGGTACCAATTGGAACTCGTTGGGTCTTTAGAAACAAGAAGGATGACACAAGGGTCATTATAAGAAACAAGGAAAGACTGGTAGTTAAGGGATTCTATCAGTAAGAGGGGATTGGTTATGAAAAAGTGTTTGCACCAGTTGCTCGACATGAAGCTATCAGAATTTTCTTGGCATACGCCTCATTCAGGGGGTTTACCGTCTATCAAATGGATGTTAAAACTGCCTTTCTCTTTGGCACGGTTCAAGAAGAGATTTATGTTTGTCAACCACCGGGGTTTGAAGACTCTGTTCATCCTGAGTATGTCTACAACTCGACAAAGCTCTGTATGGCCAACATCAAGCACCTCGTGCTTGGTATGCCACTTTGACAGAGCATCCCCTGGCAAATGGCTACACTCGAGGGGCATTGATCAGACATTGTTTTTAAAAAAGGATAAGGATGAACTAATCTTATTACAGATCTATGTGCACGACATCATTTTTGGGTCAACAAGCGACTTATTATGCAAAGAGTTTGAAAATGTCATGAAGTAGAAGTTTGAAATGAGTTCCATGGGAGAGATTACTTTCTTTCTTGGACTGCAGGTCAAACAAGATGCATCCAGCATCCTAATTCATCAAGGGAAGTATCTGAATTACATTCTGGAAACATTCCATTTCAATGATGCAAACCCAGCTTCAATTCCCATGCCCGCAAGACATGTCCTAGACTCAGATCCAGAGGGTTCTGTTGTTGATCAGAAGCTCTATCGATCTATGATTGGCTCATTAATGTATCTGACTGCAAACCGACCTGACAGCATGTTTGTGGTTTGTCATTGTGCTCGTTATCAAGCCAATCCCAAGCAATCTCATTTGAAAGCCGTTAAACTGATTTTTAGATATCTAAAAGGCAAGCCTACGCTTGATCTGTGGTATGTAAAAGATTTTGATTATGAATTATATGCTTTTACTGATAGTGATTATGGTGGTTGCAATCTTGACAGGAAATCTGCATCTAGAGGATGTCAGTTTCTAGGAGATAGGTTGATCTCATGGCAATGCAAGAAACAAACAACTTTCTCGATATCCACTGCCGAAGCTGAGTATGTTGTTGCTTCGAGCTGTTGGTCACAGGTCATTTGGATGGAACAACAATTGCTGGATTACGGTTTGAATTTTCTTGACACTCCTATTTATTGTGATAATGAAGCTGCCATGCAAATTGTTAAGAACCCAGTACAACACTCCAAAACCAAGCACATTGACATTCGAATACATTTTATTCGAGACTGTTTTGAAAGAAAGTTAATTCACCTTGAGCAAGTCCACACTGACAATAACATTGCGGATTTATTCACTAAGGCATTTAATACATCCAGGTTTAATGTGCTGGTCGAAGCTTTAAACATGTTTTGTTTTTGAGACTTGAAAATTGTTAACTGTTTTTTGTTTATTTTTCTTTATTTTTCAATTTTTTCTTTTTATCTATTTGTTTTATTAGAGTATTCACAAATTTAGGGGGAGAAACCAGAAAAATCCAAAAAGATTTATTATTTTTATTGCTATTTTGGAGAAAACAGAAAAATCCAAAAAGATTTTAGTTTCATTTTGTGTTGGTCGAAGCTTTAAAAATGTTTGGTTTTTGAGACTTGAAAATGGTTAACTACTTTTTGTTTATTTTTCTTTATTTTTAAATTTGTTCTTTTTATCTATTTGCTTTATTAGAGTACTCACAAATTTAGGGGGAGAAGCCAGAAAAATCCAAAAAGATCTTATATTTTTATTAGTATTTTACAGAAAACAAAAAAAAACCCAAAGAGATTTTATCTTCATTTGAGTCAGTTGTTTGCAAAATATTGGGAAGTGATATAAACTCATCGTTTCCTAATGATTAAACCAACACATGCAAGACATTACATGAAAATGACTACGATCTTTGTACGATATGTTGATAGGCTCTTCTTTAATCTGAAAGACAAAATTGCATGTGATATATTTGAAAAGTATAAGTTTATGTCCTAAGTGGGGAATATCTCTTAGATTATTGTAATATGTATTTCCTGTTGATAATTGAACACTTAACATAAAGGCTGATTAACTTTGGATGAACATGCTCTATCGGGATTGCACTAACCGAGACCCTTAATAAAGGGGTTGCGAGTTGACTTGTTACAAGTCACTGTATATAGTATATAAATAAAAGACATGCGTTATCATGCAAAATGAAAAAAAGACATTCAATGTAGTGCAAAGCTGATCTGCAAAGCAGAATCTTGAGCAAAAAGACACGCAATGTCGTGCTATAGTATTACTTCAAAAGATATGTAATGTCATACACGAAAAAGATATATCTAAAGGCGTACATCGATATATAGTTGTATATAAATATTTTTTATTTTGGGCCATGGTGACTTATCTAGAGTTTTCTTGATGAATTCAGGGCACGCAAGTCCGTCGTGCTGTGTCCCTGGGCAAAATTTTAAGAGTTCTCCAATCAGTTCACAAACCTAGGCTAGTTATGATCAAATAGTTATATATTAGGTACTCAAAAAACCATGTGGAAGGGAAGATTTACGTAATAAGTTGTGAGGTCCATTAAAGTTCATAAAAAACTCACCTAATTCATAAACAAATAAGTACAGGTTTCTAAGATATGAGTGTGATACCCATTAAGTCATAAAGAATTCTACCAAAACATGATAAAGAAATCACAGTGAAAGACTAAAGTATGATACAAAAGTGTGAGTTTTAAATGATTTTATATATTGACAATCTGCTCGACCTGTCTAAGTAAATACATGCTAAAAAATGTTCCTTGGTCTGCTTTTAGAACGATATGATCCCATAGCAAACTCACAAAGTTATCTTAAATTCAAGTCAGTTTTATTTAGTTTTTGTGAATTTAGTTTTAATTTTTTTATTTTTAACTATATTTTTATTTTTATTTTTAATTTTATTTAACACTCGGGTATATATCCTCAGATTCCTGACTAGTTTTCCGCCCCTTATCTAATGATCCCGCTGGACCAACACTTGGTTAATCCGCTTATACCACAAGCATTTCACCTATCTTTCTAAGATAGACACCGGTTCCTCAAGATGAAACATCTATCATATATTGCCTCAATACCGTTATGAGAAGCAACATCCACTTCTCATGCCACACATTCCCGTGGATGAACCACGAGGAATGTATCATGGAGTCTACACAATCCCCCAAGTAACTCCTAACGACATACCACTTAACAAACTAAAGTGAAGTCTGAACGGTCCCACTAAACGGGACTTAGCCTCCCACGTTTTCGAATCCGATACACCCCCTTATTAAGGGAACTTTTACATCGACAAAGTTCCCATTTGAATTTCAAGACACCTCCACCCTAAACCCACTTAGGGTTTCCATCTACCTTGAGTGGATTTTTCAGTGACGCTCAATAAACAAGATCCTTCACGCTAAGACTCGAATCACACCACGAGTATTAGTTCACAACCACCGATAGCACCCAACCAAACGGTATTCGACACCTTTCACCATTTAGTAATTCCTTCGATCGAATATGAATACTCAAATGGTGTATAAGAAGACACTATCTTTCAGCCAATGGTAAATAACCGCCCGATTTCCTCCAATTTGAAGAAGAAACTAGCACCTAAATCTGACTCAACATATACAAATGTACCATGTCGTACCACACACTTCTTGAACCAAAGTTCTCCTACCACTCGGAAGAGTTGGTTCACTTTTGGTACTCGACCTTACCCGTAGGCAAGTGAGACACTCATAACCACACACTAAATTGTGTCTCTTTTCATCCGCAGCCACCAAAAGTTAAACTTCAAATTAATCATACAATAACCCACGAGACTTTTAAGTCTTAGTCATCACCCATGAAGTACAAGGACTTCAAGATCACCGATGAAGTTCGAGGACTTCAATTCAAACTTCTAACGCTCGCCCGCGTATAGATTCATCACTTCCCTCTCCAAATTCGAAGACTTCATTTTCATTCACCGGTTGTGAAGTTTTAAGACTTCAAACACCACTATGAAGTTCTAGGACTCCAACACCATATACCCCTTGATTACATCCATCATCGCCGGGTCAACATATGAGTTTTTTTTAATTCACCGCCTTATCCAAAAATGGATTTCCACCCTTTGCCAAAATGGCACACCAAATCATTCCAAAGAAAGGCCTTCCCTTTCAGGGAATTTCAGAAAACTCACGAAGATTATGAGTTTGAACGACTTGCTTGAAAGATAAAAACGACTATCATTGAATAATGACCACAATATGGGCATACATGGGTGTACACACCTTTCACATTGATCCACATAATCCGCGCAACTTCTAATAAGTTAGAAAGTTACACCCGCAATCCCATATTATTTATAACGGAAATGATACCATTCATGAGATAACATCCACCTCTACCTTTATTGTTGAACTAGGACTTAAAAACCTGTTCAAATATGACAAATGTACGTATACATTCTTCCATTCTTCTTTCCCCAAGAGAACGGTTACACCCCAAGAAGAGACATTCGAGTATTAAACCCTTATGAACTTCTTTACAGTTGGAACATCAAGTATTACATTACCCCGGTTGGTGTCAATGGCAAAAGCCAGACATACACCAATTAATGCGCCAAGTGTTTCATCGTGTCTAAACGAGAACGGGTCAACACACCACCCTTTAGTCTTACACGACATTGATGGGGTTACTAAGTAACCACACAATTTCCACTACAATCGTAGAACTCCATTCCATGATTGTTTCACCCACATCCTTCGATTATGCAATAGTCAACATTATAAATCTGCAATGTTGATCGCCTCCGAATCCACCGATTCACATAGATTCTCATTTAACAATACACCAAAAGACTTCAGTCCTGTCTTTGGTAGTTAGAAAGGTTCGGCTCGACAGCCTTCAAATTTCTATTTTCACCACCTATCATACGTGTGCTTTAACTCAGGACATTCACTTCGAATGAGTCCCGACTTGTAACCACCGTAGCACCCATTATTAGGACAAGAACACTATGATGTAGTGTGTCCCATCATTCCCACTTGTGTATCTTCCCACACATATGGCAACAACAAGTATTGTTTCCCTAAAGAGATTTCTAGCTCGGCTAGAATATTTAGCTTTCTTGAAGGCCCCACAAATTTCCTCTTCACACCCCACTAACTTCCAGAATTTGATCTCCTTGCATTACATAATAATCAACTCAATCCAAGTTGTACACTATGAAGGAGAAACCACTCTAGGACTCAACCGATAGCATCAAGAAATTCGATCTATCTTCATTCTTTCCGATACTACAAGATTTGGGCAAGACCACACATAGTCACACGACATGCCCATAATCCTTTGATTAATCCACCGGTCTAACGTACATGAAGAAAACACCCAATTTGCAAGATCTACAATGGCTTGTGGACAAGCTAGTTCAAGAACGTCTCTTGAATTCACCTCGTTGCATTATCTTCACGCCTTTAAGCCCTTCTCCCTACGAAGAACTCCCAACCAAATTTCCTCCATTTTTCGCAGTCGACTCTTCACGAGTAGTACTCCATCCAGCCATCACAATGGATTGCTCTAAAGCTAATACCATTAGTATGTATTGTTTGTTAACCAACGAACAAACTCCATACTATTTACTCCTTTGGCTCGCCCACCACGAACCCCTTGTGAAGACAAGGTTTCCTTCCTCCACGTATTCGACTACGTTTTATCATCCCTCCCTTAAGGCTTCATGCGGTTCTTCAAAGTACCGCCTTAATGAGCTCCTATCTTCCTTGAAGGAAAATTGAGATGACATCATAGAAAGCTTTATCCATCCTCCACTAGGATGTTGCTTTCTATTTCTCCAGACTATTTCCAAAGTTCATCCCCATCCTCGAGATGATACACCCATAGAATCTTTCATACGTGAGTCTTTAAATCAACTTCTATCTACAATCCCACCTATTAAGATATGTTTCCCCCCAATCATCCCCGACCGTGTAGCAATAAGCTTGTAGGTGTTCTACCTACTTACAGGCCTCTAGTCTTACTTTAAAAGGCACTACCTCTTCCTACGTGTATATTTATTTCCTCCGTATAATCATTTATGTTCATACACATAACATATAGATATACACATATAACCACCTTCACTTACTCATTGTCGGTGTTCATCTTCATATGGTTATGATGAAGGTATTCGAACATTTACATTACGAATCATGCTGGCAAGGCATGATTGATAATGTACTATGCCCAATTACATTCACTATCTCCATATAACGAATCCCTTAACAACTTTCGGCACAATTAGTTCACATTGGACACCAATTAAAACATACAACATCATAATCAATACTAACCTTGCTCCTTAAGCTCCGTGTCTCGGTCATGCCTTCGTTGGATTCTCATTACACCCATCTTATCAAGAGCAAATAAGTTTAAGTTCAGTGTCATGTACACCCGAATCCCTCAAACCATTGCTCTGATACCAAGTTGTAACACCCAAAAGATTCGACCAATTTTAAAACTTTTAAATGACGCGGAAGCTTGGTCCCAAAATAACAATCAACATAAAATCGACATTAAGTTTACAAAATAAGAAGTTTAGACATCCCACAAGTCTAATTAACAAACGACGTTGATTTAAAACACCCTCAACGAGATTAGTGTTTTAGAAAACAAATACCCGACTTGAGTATAAGAATCCAAATCCACGTGAAGCATGACCCGAGGCTCAAACCGGAGCTTTACCTACAAGAACACCATTTAAAACACCATTAGTAATGATATAACATTACACAATAACCCTCAAGTGCTTAACTCCGCAAATCTCCGCAAATCCCCAAATTCAGCAGCTGGGGTTTGAGCCAGCGTTCACTAGAAGCCCACCGGTGTTCAGAACGCTGGTCTCAGACCTGCACACCCAATTTTTTTTCATTTTTTGACCTTTTCGACCCTCCCGACTCGACCCCCGGTCGTTTTAAGCAACCAAAAATATTTTGTGAATGTTTTAAACTCCTTATACGAGAACCACAACTCATTTTTACCCCTTATCCAATCCGACTAATTCATTATTATTTGGAGTCTTTGACTACAAACTTACCACCCGAGTTTACCACACTCGTTAATTTATGTCATTGAGTAGTTGACTCCAAGACCGGCATTTAAACAAGTATTGACATCATACAAGTCCTATTATTATACTAATTCACCATTATTCCACAATGGTTTGACTTATACCACATTAAGTTAATTTACAACATTTCACCATTATTCCACAATGGTTTGACTTATATACCACATAAGTCAATTTACACCAATTTCACCATTATTCCACAATGGTTTGACTTATACCACATTAAGTTAATTTACAACATTTCACCATTATTCCACAATGGTTTGACTTATATACCACATAAGTCAATTTACACCAATTTCACCATTATTCCACAATGGTTTGACTTATATACCATATAAGTCAATTTACACCAAATTCACCATTATTCCACAATGATTTGACTTATATACCACATAAGTCAATTACCCCCAATTACCACATTTAGTTTGACTTTACACCACATAAGTCAATTACACCAATTTACCACATCTAGTTTGACTATACACCACATAAGTCAATTACACCAAATTACCACATTCTACTTTTTAGTTTAACTATATACCACATAGTTAACTACACCAATTTTTAATATTCTACATTTTAGTTTGACTACATACCACATAGTTAACTACACCAATTTTTAATATTCAACATTTTAGTTTGACTATATACCACATACTCAACTACACCAATTTCAAACTATATTATGCATAAAAGTTTGACTTTTACCACACAAGTCAATTTTACACCAATACACGATATACGTTTATTAACTTAATTCATCAAACAACAAGGCGAGGTTCTTAAACCTCTAACACCACGCACCCACCCTTGTATATTTTCACCATATGAAATCTCCTTAATTTCCAACATACAATTAAACACATATAGATATTTGAACAACCAACATGTAAATTAAATATGTGAAATTACCACCACCTATCATTACTAAGTAAGTGCAAAGCACTTACTTTTTGCTAAAGATGATCCCTCTTGATCCTCCAAGCTAGCTTCCTTACTACCTGATTACCTATACAACTAATTTACAATTAGTAATCCATTGATCACCAATTGAAACCCAACACACCTTTATGATCTAAAGATAAAGACCCTAACTTAGTTTGACTAACATTACCTTAATCAAACCCCAATTATCACCTTACAACCCAAATGACCCGTTTGACCCATAATAGTCAAACTTTCAATCCACCCAAATTTTCACAATTTCATCCAATTAATATATCACCAATTCAATTGGGTTTTCAACTTGAAAATGTGTTTATACAACACCATAAACACTTAACAACAATCAATTCACCATTTAAACACTCCAATTCCAAAACCCCCAATTTGGGTTCTCAAGAATCCTAATTATTGAATCATCAAATTAGATGAAATTAACATGAGTTGATTAATCCTTTAGCTTTAGATAAGCTAGACTAACACTTCTAAACATCAATTTACACACCATCATACCCAATTTTCATTTTCTACTAAAACCCATCAAAACTCCATTAATGGTGATGTAAGATAAGAGATGAAGATGGAGAAGATATGCTTACATGATCGTTGCTTGAACCATCAACACCTTCAAAACTTCAATCATTCTCACCAAATTTCCAGAATTTCAAGAACTTAGTTCTTCCCCCTCTCCTCTCTTGCTTTGCACGAACCCAACACACACTAGAATATGTGTGTGTGTGTTACCACACACATATAAAATCTGAATTGTAAACTCTACAAGTTCAGTCCCTGAACTTCCATAAAAGACTCATTCTTTCCAAAAACTAGTTATTCCACCTTTTAAAGGCACTCCCAACTTTCTCTTATTTAAAAACACTCCCTATAATATAAGTAATATATTATAGGGCAAACCCGAAAATTGGTTCGATACAGTTATGGAGACGCTGAGACTTATATTAATGCAATGGGGGCCATGCATCATTCTCTAGGGGGTAAGATACCGTGTGTAGAGTTTGTAGAGTCGTGAGTCTTCATTTTTAGTGTTTTCGGTATGTTTCGGGTATTTTTCAAGCTTTCTCGGGGATTTAGGGCCATTTAAGTATGAAAAACCATCACAAATGATGTTCCATGGATATACAAACTTTAAAAATGAGTTGGAACAAATTTTGAAAAACTTAAAATTTTTGACTTGAAAAACTCAAAAATTTTTCTAAGGCAAAAACTCAAAAATTCGTCTAATCTTTCTATGATGGAAGTGTCTTCGCGCCACGTGAAGATCCATGAAGAAAAGTTCGCGACACGCGAAGAACAAACAAGGAGGCCAGCTGAATTTTTGTCCCTCACCCTACGCGAGGGATTGGTCCCAAGTCTTCGCGACACGCGAAGACCTGAAATTAGTTTATTTTATTTTATTTTTTCAATTTTTTGTAATTTTGAGTCGTGTCAGTCCGTAGGGTCTTTTATTTTTCTTTTAGAGTCTTTTTATTTGAGTCAATATGATGCTTGTGGGTTTGTTTCAAGCTTATTTTGCAGGTTGGATTTGAATTTCCCGTACTCAATCTCCATTCGGGTGGTGATTTCCGACTTGTGATTGATCCTTGTGCACAAGGCAACCTGCTTGCATCTGTGGATCACGATCACAAATGAAATGCTATACGATCGCATATCCAGCTAAGTTTTCTTTTCTTTTTGTATTTTTCTTTTATTTTTGAGTCGCTCTTCCTACATTGAGGACAATGTCGAGTTTAAGTGTGGGGAGGGGAGACCTTTTCCAGGTCTGTATTTGAGTCTGTATTTTGAGTCTGAAAATTCAGAAAAATTAAAAAATTTTCAAAAATGTCCGTAGATTATAGTTTTGCAATTAAATGGAAAATGATAGTACAATTGGAAACTTTGCATGTTTTGAGAATTGAATTGAAATAATGATAATCAAACGCGTTAATTTGTAACGTTTTGGTAGGCCCAACCGACTTAAGACCTTAAACATCCTGGTAGTGTATTTAAGTTTAAATGAATAATTAATTCAGGATGACTTGTGGGTTCTCATCTTTGGGGTGTCGGTAAGGTCGAAACTGTCAATATAGGGTGATAGGTACCTTTATAAACAATAATTTATAATTTTTTGAAATCTTTTGGCACATCGCTTTATTTTTATGAAAATAAATTCGAAAGTTGGTGGCGCCCGCATTCCATAATCCATCATTCATGAGCTTAATTAATTAGATTGAGAACTTGAGTTCTGCCTACATGTTACCCTCCGGGTTACAAGCTTGGTTGAAACGCCCATGGGCAGACTCTTGTAATCAATCATAGATGACTGATTTGACTTATGTGTTACCTTCTGGGATAGTGACCTGGTCGAAACGCCTCTAAGTTGAGTTATGTTCTTCACTGCTTAAAAACTACAGCCTACGTGTCACACGTCGAGTTCCAGCTTGATTGAAACACCATTAGGTGAGGTTTATTCTTATAAATTAATAAAAGCTCATTTCATTCATTCATCGATCCATCATTCACCTGATTTTGAAAACTTATAGATTAGTGTTTATAGTGGTGGGAAATCTATATGGTTTAACCCGTTCCTAAACATGAACTTGAGATGGGAGTAGTCTGAGTAGTAGCTTTCTGAGTGTGAGACCAATAGATAGACTGTTGCTTGGTAATGTATAATATATTAGATCACAAAATTGGGGGCTCGATTTTCGGTGGTTGGGATTAATCGGATCGAAATACCGATTGTTACGATTAACGTGCTATGATATTTGTGCTGTGTAAAATGAAAGTATAAAAGCAAATTTTTTTGATTATGATTTCATTGCATTATTATTTTTCGGGACGCAAAAGGTTAAGTGTGGGGATGTGATGTAAGGTCAAATATCCCGTGTATAAGAGTCAAAGTATATAGGTTTTAAGCGTTTAGCTTTGTATATCGAGTCTGTTTTATGTGCATTTGGTGTTTGTGAGTGTTACAGGTTTAATGTGTGAAGTGAACGGGAAACACGAGGTTAAAATCTAGAGGATAGCAGCATACACGGGCCCCGGAGAAGTAAAAGTCAACAAAAGTCAAAATTGTGGAAATCAGGATCTTCGCGCCACGCGAAGATCAGAGGAGGATTATGCGCGACACGTGAGGGCTTTGAAAAGCTAACCCGAATAAATTGTTCTTCGCGCCACGCGAAGAACAGGCATCCAAAGTTCGTGACACGCGAAGAAGTGTAATTTCGGAAAATTAAACCTAATTCCAATTATAAGCCATTGAGGAGTCCATATTCGAATTAACTTGCACCCAGCCGTCCCAGAGCTTTCCAGAGATAAAGTTTCAATCTTATCAAGTTTTTTATGCTAGATCAAGTTACACCAACGATTGAAGAATCGATGATGATGTCGATGAGTGGCTAGTTCCTTTGTGGTTACTTCCGGATGTAGGATCTGCTTTATGAGGTGATAAATTGGTTCATACTTAGTTTGGTATAGAGTTCTTGTAATCGTTTGATTATTTGAATGCTATAGTTTGTTTTGTTTGATTAAACAGTTTGGTTTGTCTTAGATTTAATATATTCATCAATTTTCGGTTTTCTATCGTGAATCATTGAATGTCTAGATCTGATGTTCTAAATTGGTAATTGATTATTGAGTTTTTATTTGTGCCAAGTATCTGGTTTCCTTATAATTGTTGCTCAACACAATCACTATCTTGATTTTCAGTATTTGTCAAATCTAATAAAATGAGTTATGTCTATGTAACTTCCAATAAGTACAAATTAGTAATCACTAAACTTGCAATCTGAATCTGGAAGTAATCCGTTTTCTCTAAATAGTTTTTACAATTTTAAAGTCAATTTCTTTTTGATTAAAATCCGAACAGTTTTCTTAATTAAACACTTTCCATTAATTCCTTGTGGATTCGACAACCCTACTTCCCTGTCTACAGTCCAAGGTAGATAAGTAGTAGTTTTTATAAGTGTTTTTGATTGACCTTGACACAGCGATCAATGGTTGATTAGATGGTGTGAGTAGACTTGTATAGGCATGAGTTTTGAATTTGTCTATGTCTATGGTCTTAAGATAGTGTCACCTATGTGCTAATGTCTAGGTGATGTATTCAGGAGGGGTCATGTGGGGAGTTGTGATTATACTCCTTTAGTAGGTGTGAATATTCACGATGAGGTCATGTGGGAAATTATGATTATAGATTTACGTGTATGAATGAGTAGAGTGATGACTTGTGTCTAGGATGAGTAGTGTGTTGTCTTGAACCTTTGGTACGACCCGTATGGGGTACGATCGGGTAAACTATGTGTGAGTACTTGATGATGTGTGGCAGGGACTACCGTTGGGATAAATAGAAGATGGAGTTCATGAGTTGATGTGTCTATAAATGACGAGGTCATATCATGTACACGTAGTTTTGCTCAGGTCTAGCTAGTGGTGTGTGCACTTTGTATGAGTTAGAGTTGGGGGTACTATATTACTCTATATATACCTTAAATATGATAGGTTTGCTATTGTGACTTGACTCTATATGTCCTGGTAGGACATGCTTAGTCGTGCATAGGACGGGTGGTTGGTGTGATCAAGCATAATATTTATATCTTGACGTTTCTCTTAACGTTGATACATCAAGGTGATGCAAGGAGTTTTGATGTCTTCCTAGACGATCGGTGAGGTGCTCTTAGGAGATGCCTATGCTTATATCTCGGGAACTCGGAGCACGAAGCCAAGGGGTGGAGCTATGAGAGATAATGATGGAAGCGTTACGTGGACGCTTGATCGGAGATAGTTGTGATGTGATCGAGATGACGATGCTAAAGACTTCAGCACGAAGAGGCCATGGAATATGCCACACCCCAACCGATGACGGAATACGCTGGGGCGGGACACGGAGACTGTTCATAAGCACATGATCAAACTATATTTCATATAATTATTAAATCAATGTTTCATGACATAAGTTCAAACAAACATCCAAAACAAAAATACATCATATTGTTCAATTCTATATTCAATCTAGGTCAAAATGCTAAGTGGAGCATCTTGCATATGACCTCAAACATTTGCACCTAAAACATGAAAAAAACAAGGTTAACTAAAAATAGTTGGTGAGCATACATATGTTTTGACTCTACAAATAATGTTCAAAATGTTGTGTACAATTCACATGTAACATGGTATAAATAGGCAATTATGGAGAACCACTATAATAAACCGGGTGCACAATCAAACCTTGTGACATGTTAGGCATAACACTCAATGTTACCCTTGTGTATTGTCGGAAGCAATCACCCTACCTGGGTGGATTTGTCAAATGCAATAGATCTATCATTGTTACCGTTAGCTTGTACGGAGTTAATGATTGTACTTGTTATAAAAGTAGTTTAGCTCATAGTGTCTAAGCATAAGGCACAAAGATACACACATGTACACGATATTTGAAATGTATAAATTGCAAATAGTTCAATTGTAATCATGTTTCACCCAAAAAATGTAAAAATGTAAAATGTGGGGCTATGTTACTCACTTGGTATGAGTAGTGTAAGTACTAGATATGTGAAAATGCCCGCATTACACATGTCCTATAATATATGTAAGGACGTAAGTTCTCTGAAACGTTCGTGTGTGACCGGACTGGTGTGTGACCTGGTAATTCTCTGAATTACCGATGCATGATATGAATTGATCAAAATTTGATATACAACAAATTAACTTAATTATAGCTTCAATTTCACACCAAACATGCGAATTGAATCCGAGTAATGATTAGGATGGTTTCGGGATTAAATCTTGAGTTTAATCATTGAATTGTTGTAATTGATTTATCAAGCATGTTCGAAACAACCATTTAAACGTTTATGCATGATTATTAGAAGTTATTACACATGAATTCGTTGGTTTTGAAATAGATTTTCGTTCCTGTTGTGACAACTCGAATTTTTGTTTCAGACAACTAGCGACTTTGCTTAATTTTCGGGACGAAAATTCTTTCACAAGGGGATGATGCTTAATTTTTGTTTTCAGACAACTAGCGACTTTGCTTAATCAGTATTCTAGCTACTGAAGCAGAAGCTCTGTAGTGCACCCATCCTATCTCTGACAGAGGGAACGGATGACTTCGCAGTGTTTTGCGATGCCTCCATCCAAGGTCTCGGTTATGTATTGATGCAACGCGAGAAGTTATCGCATACGCCTCCCGGTAGTTAAAAATTCATGAGAAGAACTACATGACTCATGACTTGGAGTTGGGAGCCATGGTATTCGCACTGAAAATCTGGAGACATTACTTGTACGGTAACAAGTGCACTATTTACACCGATCACAAGAGTCTTCAACACATCTTTGAATAGAAATAGTGTAACATGCGACAGCGTCGTTGGATCGAACTCTTGAATGACTATGATTGTGCCATCAAGTATCATCCGGGCAAAGATAACATAGTAGCCAATGCCCTAAGCAGAAAGGAAAGCAAACCCCAACGAGTTCGAGCATTACAACTCACTATTCATACATGATTACCCAAACAGATCCGTAATGATCAACTCGAAACCCTGAAAGAAGAGAACTTATCATTAGAAGCCACTCGTGGCATGGAGAAGCAACTGGAGATTAGATCAGACTATATTCATTATTTCGCAGAGCAAATATGGGTCCCAGTGTATGGGAACCTGAGGGAACTTGTAATGGATGAAGCTCATAAGTCTAGATATTCTATTCATCCTAGTTCCGACAAGATGTACCATGACCTAAAGGTTCTGTACTGGTGGTTGAACATGAAAGTCGATATAGCCACCTATGTGAGCAAGTGTCTGACTTGTTCATAGGTCAAAGTGGAGTACCAAAAGCCGTCTGGATTTCTCCAGCAACCGCAAATCCCGATGTGGAAATGGGAGCAGATTTCCATGGATTTTATCACCAAATTACCCCAAACCCGTAGTGGATGGGACACCATCTGGGTGATAGTGGATCGCTTAACCAAATCCGCTCATTTCCTCGCCATCAAAGAAACTGACAAAATGGAGAATATAACCCGCATCTATCTTAAGGAAGTAGTCTCTCGGCACGGAGTGCCAATTTCAATCATTCCTGATATAGACGCTTGTTTCACCTCACGTTTCTGGAAATCATTACAAAAGGCTCTTGGCACACGCCTGGATATGAGCACAGCGTACCATCCTCAAACAGATAGCTAGAGCGAGCGTACTATTCAAACCCTAGAAGACATGTTGCGGGCTTGTGTAATTGATTTCAGTAACAGTTGGGAGACTCATGTGCCTTTAGTAGAGTTCTCCTACAATAACAGCTACCATACTAGCATCAAGGCAGCACCGTTCGAGATACTGTATGGACGGAAACGCCGAACACCTATTTGTTGGGCTGAAGTTGGAGATTGCCAACTTACAGGTCGTGAAATTGTACACGAGACTTCGGAGAAAATCGTGCAAATCCAAAATCGTATGGTGGCAGCTCGTGACCGTCAAAAGAGTTATGCAGACAAGCGCAGAAAACCGCTAGAATTTCATGAGGGTGACAAAGTGCTATTAAAAGTGTCACATTGGAAAGGTGTGATCCGTTTTAGAAAACGGGGCAAGCTCAACCAGCGTTACGTTGGACCATTCGAGATAGTGAAAAGGATTGGTCCAGTGGCGTACCAACTGAACCTACCCAACAGACTTAGTGGTGTGTACAATGTCTTACATGCCTCAAACCTAAAGAAATGCCTATCAGATGAGACACTCGTGGTTCCACTCGAGGAGTTGGAAATCTATGAACAGTTGCGTTTCATCGAAGAACCAGTCGAAATCATGGACCGAGAGGTCAAAATGCTCAAGCACAGTAAAATCCTAATTGTCAGAGTTCGTTGGAACTCGAAGCATGGACCGAAGTTCACGTGGGAACGTTGGGATCAGATGATGCGAAAGTATCCTCAACTTTTCAAACAGTCAATGACAAACACGAAAGGTACTAGTTAAATTTTGAGACGAATTTTCTTTCAACAAGGGGATGATGTGACAACTTGAATTTTTGTTTCAGACAATGACTTTGCTTAATTTTCGGGACGAAAAATCTTTCAACAAGGGGATCATGTGAGATCCGACATTTTCAGTTTAACTCTATTAACACAAACACCGTTATCTCAAACATTTATTCATACAAACTCAGTTATCTCAGATAGTCATACATACATTACCTTTAATTAGGATTAATTAAATATGTATGTTATTGCACAAACACTCACGTATCGGTAACTCGAAGAATTACCGAATCACACACGAGTGTAACCCGGAATGTTTGTGAACTAATAAAAATAACTGCGAGCAATTATTTTAATGTAAATTATGTGAATTTACATGTTTCGTGACTTTTATGTGAATTATGTGAAGTTTCGTAAAATCGCGTATGCTTATCAGAAATTAATTGTGTTTGTTATTTCTACAGATGTTAGAATTTAATGAAAATAATAGTTAAGGGTTTTAATTGTTATTAGTGAAACTTGTTTTTAAATAACCCATGGATCCCCTATATAACCCATGAACTATCCATAACCCATGTTTAAAACCCATGCATGTATATATAGAACTTTATAAAAAAAAATTAAAACCCTAGCCTTTTCTCCTCCCCAAGCCGTCGCGACCCCAACCCCCACCCCCTAGAAGCCGAAACCAATAATCATCCCAAACACCACCCATTCAATCTTGATTCTTGTAATTAAACTTGTATTTGGTCTATTCTAGGCTTTGCTAACGCGTCTACGTAAGTTTTTCCATCCGATTTCATTACTTTATGATTCCAAAATTTATGGTGAAACCCTAGTTCAATTAAACATGATTTTTTGTAATAAAGTTGGTGACTTTGTTATTTATTTGATGTTATTGTATCTATTTGATGATTATATTGTTAATGATGAAACCCTAATTGCGTATGGTTCATAACTTGCCTAAAGAGGAAACTTTTTGATTATGTGATGTTGTAGTATTGCATGCTAGACATGTTTGATGATTGTTATGGTTGTAAATATGCTAGTTAGGTTATATGTAATTGTTTTGGTGCATTGAATCTCGTTAACAAAGCTAGAAATCATAGGCTTTCCTAAATAGGAAACTTTATTGAAAGGTTTTCATTCTTATATTATTTTTATACGTGCATGATGATGTAAGATGATGCTAATGTGCTAAACAAGATGTACTAAAGAGTTCTAAAGAGTTGTTTTTTGTAGAAATCATGTTGCTTGTTCATAGTTTATTAAAAGTGGAAACTTTTAGATTTTTGAAACTTGGTTCCTAGACTTGAATTACATGATGTAATGATCTATTATGCATTAGTATGATTATATTACCATTTTAGGATCATGCAAACGTGTTATAGAAACCCTATGTTCATACATTACTAATAATTGTAACTTTGTTGATTAAGATACATTGTGTGTTCATAGATTGCCATGTTAAGAAGTTTTTTGAATCGTGTATGTATCATGGAACATAAACTACTTGTATATTATGTGTATTAATATACTAAACAAACATTAAGTAACTGTACGGGTCACCAACAGGTCGTTCGGTCAAACTTGGTCAAACTAACAACTATTTTCAAAACACTTAAACAATGGAAATTGTTTGGATACTTAGGGTTCATATAAACCTGCACGAACACACACACACACACACTCATAGACCTATGTTAATAGGTCATAGTTAGAGATTCAATGGTCTTTACTTAGCTGCTATCTGCACGCATTCTAAGGTGAGTTCTGTTATGACATGTTTTGTAACTGTTGATAAAATTCTGTGTAAGTTCATAGAGAGGCGAACTTGTTTATCAGAGGCGAACTTATTAAGTTCGCTTAGTCTATCTGAGGCGAACTTGTTAAGTTCGCTTAGCCTATTAGAGGCGAACTTAATAAGTTCGCCTAAGAATCTATGAGGTGAACTTAATAAGTTCCCCTACTGCAGAACTGGTGCTTATATATATAGTTACAGAGTCTGTTAGAAAAGAGAGATAGAAGAGACGATATCAGGAGGAACTGATTAGAGACATAATTCTTGTAACCTGATATTGTGGTGGAAATACAAAGCGTTTATTTACACCGTTGTTGTTAATTGAGTTACACGAGCACATTGATCATGGATTCCGCACGTTATCACCGTGTCGTACCGCGAGTCTAGAGATCCGTCACGCACCGAATTAGGGACCTACAAGTGGTATCAGAGCTTTTGCTCTTGATTAGCAGAAGATTCGTGGTGTTTTCGTGTCCAATCAACATCAAATTCATCATCTTTGACATTTTCATTTCCATGGAGTTTTCAAGACTGATTCAGATCTGATTTGGTGTTTTTGAAGAGGATTTTGATGAAATTGATCCGATAGAAAGCTTCTAATAGAGAAAGTATACAATCCTACGGTCTAATTTTGATTAATTCCTTCAAATCAGTGATTAATGAGGATTTCAGTATGTCTCTGGTTCGCGAAAGTGGCCTGAAGTGTTCTTGATCTTGATTCTGTTACTGCAAGCGAACTTGCTGATTTGTGTGCAGGCGAACTTGTCATGTTCGCTCCTCACAGGATTAAGCAAACTTATTTTTAGGCGAACTTATTTTTAAGCGAACTTAAGCATATTTCAAGTTTCTGGTTTAAGCGAACTTATTAAGTTCGCTTCACATTAAGTTCGCTTGGGGAGAAGTTCAGGCGAACTTATTAAGTTCGCTTAGTATCAGGTGAACTTATCTTGATATTAAAAAAAAAGCGTATATGAAAGCTTATATGGTCGTTTTGAATCATTTTTTAAATTTTGAATTTTTGAAATTTTTTAAAGAGTATTTTGGCGGGAAATTTTTTTCCGGATATTTTCGCAAAAATTTCAAAATGTCAATTTCATGTGATGATAATGAGATTGAAACTATGCCACCGAAGCTTTTGTGCATATCAGATTACTGTAGCTGGAAAGTCCGGTTCGAACAGTTCGTATCAGAAACTGATGAAAACTTTTGGACATCCATATTTGAAGGATATGTTCATCCTACTTATGACTATATGGGATATTATGATGTTCCTAAACCAGTGACAGCTCTTACTAAAGTAGAAAAGCAGAAGTTTGATCGAGAGATGAAGACGCGTGAAAATTTAACGATGTCTTAACCAAAAGAAATAATTCATAGTCTCGGGAAGTGTCCAACTTCAAGAGATCTATGGGAAGCATTGAAGAAAAAGGGTGAAGCAACTTCTCAAGCGTTTGAGGTCTTGATCAAAGAAGTATCGGAGAAGACGAGTTATTCTCAAAGTGATTCTTCTATAGATTTAACTGATAGTGAGAGTATTCGTTCTGGTGAAAGTACTCAATCTATTGAGACTGATGTGATGAGTGAAGAAAGCTTTCTGACAATTGAAGATGATCTGTTTGAATCAGAAATTGATGCAGAGCCTATCATTGTTGATCAAAAGGGTGAAGCTAATGATGACGTATTCATGGCTCATGCTGCATCTTCTTCAGAAGTAAAAGCTGAGGCAGTTTCTAACTCTGAGACGTTTTGTTCTAACTGTGTTTCACTGAAGGATAAAATGATGAGGGTTATGGATGACAATGTAAACCTCATTTGTGATATGAAATCGATGCACACGGTAAATCAGAAATTAAAGGATAATGAGAATGTGTGTATTGAGAGAATAGATTCACTGAAGAGGGATATAAGTTCTATGACTTTGAAGATCAAAGAGCAGGCATATCACCTGGATATGTCCTTTGCAGAAATTGAGAAAAGAAATAACGATCTTGTTGAGAAAGATAAGGAACTAGCTGAATCTAAAGCAGAGGTGATCAGATTGCATAGAAAGTTAGAAAGCTTTGGAAATTCATCATTCTTATTAGAACATTATCATAATAATACTCAAGAGGGGAAGGGAACTAGTGGTATTGGTTATGTTCATCCACCATTCAACGGAAATTATTTTGTTACACCTGAGTTTATACAAGATGAGGATTTAGATCCTAAGACTGTGTTAAAAGTGAATCCAGTCACAGGTGAAGATATGGTGTATTCTGATGAGAGCGATGATGAATATTTTGATAAAGCTAAGGTAGAGGGGATACCGAAAGCTGTTAAGAAAGAAGACTCAAAGGTTGATTCTAATTCATCTGAAAATTCTACATTTGGAAGTTCTTCAAATTCAAGGAGAGTTCCATATGTCAGAGATTATAAAGACAGACGTACATGTTTTCATTGTAATGAGATAGGACACATTGTGGTGACCTGTCCTTACAAAAATAAAGGGAAGAAGCATGTATTTCCTGAGAAGATGAAGCCTGAATCAAAACCAGTTGCAAAATCTGGAGTTTCAGAGAAAATAAAACCAAAAGAAGTTCATGTAGGAGAATCTTCTTCAAGTGAATCTTATCGTGTGAAGATTCCTTATATGAGAGAATATCGTGAGAAGAGATCTTGCTTTTCTTGTGGTCTTGTGGTTCACATTCGGATTGATTGTCCTCACAACGCCAAAGGTAACCGATATGTTACTCAAGAAAGGGTAAGAACTCATGGTAAGCCTTATGTTAACCCAAATGTGGTTAAACATCATGTTACACCAAACGGTAATTCAAAATATGAGGTTAGGCTTTCTAGACCTCAAAGACGGAGGAGAAACAGAAGATTGAGAAAACTTTTAGAACAAGAGTTTTCACAATCTAAACATTTTTCAAATGAACAAGATTGTTCAAACACTTCACATTTTAAGCAAAAAGAACTTAATGAACAGACGTATGTTTGGAAATCTAAAGTTTATGTTTCTGACTCGTCGGATCAATCTTCGAAAATCGATGAGAGATTCGATTGTGAGTGGAGTGAGGTTTATTATTTTGATACAGATGGACAACCCATGACTACCATGGCTTGGGTCCCAATTTCAAATTAATGTTTCTTGTTAGATGTGCAGGATTAACTAAGAGGGACTATTAATACCATTTTGGTTGTTGATAGTGGTGGTTCTAAGCACATGACATGGAATGACATCTGCAAGAGTAAAGAGTTGTTGATAATTGAGAATCTATTTGATTCAATGACTTGATGCTCAAGGGGGATAATATGTCACACACAATGTTTTGGAAAGAGTTTTACAAAGTCCAAATGACAACTTGAAACTTAGGATGACGATGGTGAGCATAAAGTCGCAGATGCAACCATTTGACTAGTTGAGGGGGAGTCTACAAGACAGGGGGAGTACAGAACTGTGTTGGTGACAAAGGTAAAGACATTCATTTACAGGATTACATTGGTTTGAGTTTTTAAATTGATTGACTTGCTTAATCCTGAGTAACGAAGTAAAATGTTTTTCTTAAAATGTTTTCATGGAAGAGTTTATTGTCGTTTGTTTTACTTTCTTTGAAAAAGATTTTGAAAAATCCAAACAAATTGAAAAAGATAAAATCGACATTACTTGAAGTTAAAGAAGAGATGTACATCAGTAGATGTTCTTTCACACATGACCTTAGATTGACTGGTTGGTGCTTTATGTTAATATATCTGAATTTTATGTTTTGATCTAAACTTCAGAGACTACACAAATAGGAAATGATAGTGTTATGTATGCATATAATTTGAATTTTCAGTAGACTAAAAGCGTCACTGAACCATTAGTAGTGTGAAAACATAATTGCATATGTTACAACTGTAATTTAAACCCATTTTATGCCTAGGTGTGTGTGTTAAAAGATCACTATCAGATAAAGCATATTAGCTTTTAATAAAGATTTTCCTATGAGATCAGAACCGGGTTATGTCCTTAGCACTATTCATTCGATTTGCTTCAGTGCCCATGTTCCGAAAGGCATGCAATTTGAAGTATAATCAAGATATGTACTTGACAACATCTGTCAATCATATACTAGCCCTTGGATCATATTGATAAATCATCTTTACTGATTCCATTGAATTCATAATCCAGATAACAATTGGATCCACGTACCTGAATCTTATGATTCCACATATATAGGCCAAAACATTGAATCATTCGATTCTGAATCTCATTGATTCCTATACAATCCAATTTGGATTCTGCTATTCATGTGCTAAGTGATGTCTCCTCATTCTGGAAATTCAGATAATCTTTAGTAAAATCTCATATGTCTTGAAGATAGTGCATTTACTTTCTGTTGGCATACTAGTGGGGTACACGTTGTATTTCATACTTAAATGGTACCTTAACTCACAAGAAAGTGGGAATGAAATGCTTTAGTTTTAAATCATATAATATTAACAATTTGAATTTGTGTGTCATAGCTTGATCCTATTTTCTTTGAATGTTTATCGCGTATCATAACATGCAATATGAAAGTCTTGAAAAAATAGAGTGTGAAAATCTTAAAAGATATTGGTTTGATTGGTCAAGGCTTGAAAAAATGACATAGGATACCATTTGATATTATATGAATTTTATATCCAAGATGTGTGATTGATGCATTGTTTTTACTGATATGATCTTCTTACTCGTGATGTTCGACCAAAAATATGTGATTTTGTATTTTACATTTCAGTTTATACAGAGAAAAACCAAAAATATTTTGTGTTTCTTATGTTTGAAAAATCAAAAAGATTTTATTATTCTAGTTTCCATGGAAGTCTTAATTGTTGGTTATTCTTGGTTGTTCTCCTTTGCAAAAACTGAATATTGCAGATAGAAGTTGACAAGGGGTCCTTCTCCCAAGTTTTCTTCTAGAAATAAAGAGAGAGTGTGTAGATGAACAAGACGAAGACTACAGTGTGTTTGATGATATTTGAAGATGGATTACAATCTTCTAAAGCTGTTGTCAAGGGGGAGTCTGTTGGAGCATATTCTGGTGACAACGAGCTTGAAGATATTATGTCTTAGTCTTAGAGTCTTTGACTTGTAATTGATAGAATTGTTAGCAACAGTTAAAGGGGAGTCTGTTAGGACATGTTTTGTAATTGTTGATAAAATTCTGTGTAAGTTCATAGAGAGGCGAACTTAACAAGTTCGCCTGGTTTATCAGAGGCGAACTTGTTAAGTTCGCTTAGTCTATCTGAGGCGAACTTGTTAAATTCGCTTAGCCTATTAGAGGCGAACTTAATAAGTTCTCCTAAGAATCTATGAGGCGAACTTAATAAGTTCGCCTACTACAGAACTGGTGCTTATATATACAGTTACAGAGTCTGTTAGAAAAGAGTGATAGAAGAGACGATATCAGGAGGAACTGATTAGAGACAGAATTCTTGTAACCTGATATTGTGGTGGAAATACAAAGCGTTTATTTACACCGTTGTTGTTGATTGAGTTACGCGAGCACGTTGATCATGGATTCCGCACGTTATCACCATGTCGTACCGCGAGTCTAGAGATCCGTCACGCACCGAATTAGGGACCTACAGTTTCACGACCCCTTTTTCTGTTTTAAATTAGGGGGAGAAAACATGACCTCAAATAGTTAGATCTTACATTTCTTTTATATCACTTGTTGTACTAAGCACAAACATATCATGAAAGTCCTTACATATCGAACCGTTTAATATAATAGAATAGCGAGGTAATCTTTAGTAGTACTACTGACATGACAAGCCTCACCCGCGTTAGTCGCGCTAACTCGAATGGAGGTCGAACGGGTGTAAAATTGACCTAAACATCTCGCCATTGTTTCATCATAGACATGGTGGAAGGCAATCAAACACAAACAGTCAGCTTCGGTGTCGAAACGCTTTAGTAACATGTTTATAGGCCAGATACCTATTGATGTAAATGCATTTGTTTTTTCTGGTAACGTTACTTACATTTTAAACTTGTGCACTCACCAACCTAGTGTTGACACATTTTTACATGTTTTCTCAGGTCTCTAAGGTACGAGCACGAGATTAGGGCATGCTCTAGAGTCTTATTTATTTTCAAACAATGGATTTAATTATTTATCTTGAATTACATGGTTTTGGGCACCTTTGTTTTGCGCATAGATTTTGTTAAATCTTTTCACTTCTGCATTCCGCATTTACTATGAATATTTAACAGTTTTTCTTAAACTCATATATAGTCATTCAATGTAACTAATGAATGAGATCCGGGTATGTCACGCGCCTCGCGGTAAAACCCTACAGGTGGATTTTGAGGGTGTGACAGATTGGTATCAGAGCCATTGGTTTATAGAGAACTAGGATTTGCATATAGTAGACTATAACCACACACATTCATTAGTTACATAACACTTACACTCATACATGACAATTATGCATTACGTTATAGGAAATGTCTACAACACCTAAGTCACCTACATCCCCAGTCGCTCAGGAACCTGATTTTCCTGCTGTACCTTCACCAGAGCGTAAGAGGCGTCAGCTGAACCCTGTTGACAACACCGTGATGTACGACGAGCCCTTTCATGTGCGTGTCAGAGATAACATGTAGGACTGGGATTGGTATCCTGACATGATCAGGATCTGGGTCCGACAGGAGCATGTCCCACCTCCATACTTTGCAGCCACTATTTCTCCTTTACAGACTCTACCACCCCTACAGTACCCACAAGAGCAGGCGTTTGCTGCCTTTGTAGCAAAGATGGACCGGGAGATCCAGAACATGCGTGATGCTGCAGGTGAGATTACCGGATTGCTGTAGCGAGGGAGTCAAGCTGATCAGAGGCTGGAGAAGCTGACCGAGGATCTAGGCGAGACCGATGCCGTGCATGGCAATCTGGTGACAACATTCCAGGAGCTACAGACCCGAGTGAATGTACTAGAGTTTAACCTTTGGGCAGCTGAGACTCAGATCGAGGAGCTGGAGGCGCAGCTTGAGGCTGCCAACACAGTAGGAGATGCACCGGATGCTGAGCCCGAGTGAGGACCAGCAGAGGACGATGATGCTGATTCAAATGTGACTTCAGCTGGCAGTGGAATTTGATAGTTTATTTTTATTTAGTTATTTCTTTTCTTTAAACCTAGATGGGCAGGGTTGTTCCCATCCGACAGATATTTCTGAATCTTGACGTTTTGGTTGAATTTATTTTGTAGCTTTACAATTTATTTAATCAGGTATTGTTATGGAAATATTAGATGTTGTGGTTTATGTTTGCTTTAGTTTGCTTATACTTGTATGAGGATGATATGCGATATATTTTTCTCATTATTTTATATTTGTGAATGTAAAGATCATGTCTGGACGTGGACGTGGACGCGGTGGACATAACGGCGGTAGTGGCAACGTCAATATGACCGCAGCAGAACTCACGAAACTGATAAATGAACGTGTGGCTGAAGCTTTAGCAACCAACCCGACTGGAGGTAAATCTATCATTTGTCGACTGTAGTGAGTCAGCTCTCACTCTAAACTCATTTTCCAAACCTATATCCCTAAACGTACTCTTGTCTTCAAATCCAGGTCAGCACAACAACCAACATGTCTTCATTTATAAGACCTTCATGGATTGCAAGCCCCACACCTTTAGTGGAAATAAAGGAGCTGTAGGCTTACTCCGCTGGATGGAGAAGACAGAATCAGTTTTTCCTATGTGCAACTGTCCACAAGACAATCAAGTGAAATACGCATCTGGCACGCTGGAGGGTCCATCCCTTACCTGGTGGAACTCCCAGGTACAGATGCTAACTCTGGAGATGGCAAATGCATTGTCGTGGGACGAATTCAAAACTATGCTGCGAGAGGAATACTGCCCTCATGACGAGGTGCAGAAACTTGAGGTTGAATTCTGGAACCTCAAGATATAAGGATCTAAAATTGAAGCCTACACCACTCGTTCGCACGAGTTGGTAACCTTGTGTCCGCAGATGCCGACCCCAGTCTATAAGAGGATCTAGAGGTACATCGAGGGCCTAGTCCCTCGAATTCAGGGAATGGTGACATCCTCTAACCCGACCACCATTCAACAAACTATCCGGTTGGCTCATATGTTAACCGATCAGGCAGTCGCTCAGGGCACCCTACCGCCTAGAGGTGCAGTTTCAAAGGTGGCTGATAACAAGCGTAAATTCGACAGTACGCACTCTAAAGCTTCCCAGACCAACCCACCCCCACAACAGCAACAGCGAAAGTTTGAACCTAGTAAAAACCTCACCGAGACTAGCTCTACTCCACCGAACCAGGGTACATACGCTGGTAAATACCCAAAATGCCCCAAATACAACTTTCATCATAACGGAGCATGTGACAAGTACCGTTGCCAACAGCGCGGAAAGATGGGCCATTCGGCCAAGGATTATAGGGGAGAGCTGCTGAACAAACAGACACCATCTGGTGAAACACCAAAGGCTGCTTTGAGTGTGGAAAAGAAGGGCAATTCAAAAGAAACTGCCCTCAACTGAAGAAAAATGGTAATGGGAATGGAAATGGCAACAACAACCAATGTGGAAATGGTAATAACAACGGTAATGGTGTGAAGGGTCGAGCCTTCGTGATTGGCTCGGGAGAGGCAAGATAAGATCAAAATGTTGTTAATGGTATGTTTCTTTTAAATGATCATTTTTCTTCTATTCTTTCAGATACTGGCGCTGATAGGATTTTTATTTCTAGAAGCTTTCGTAAACAGACAGAAAAGACCCCAACCCGACTAGAACACATGTATTCCATAGAGATATCTAACGGTAAGTTAATCGAGGCAACTCACATCCTCAAGGGATGTAAGTTAGGACTATCTGGTCACAAACTCGATATCGATCTCATGCCAGTTACACTTGGCAGTTTTGACATAATCGTCAGCATGGATTGGTTATCTAAAAACCAAGCTGAGATCATCTATAAAGATAAGATTGTACGTATTCCTTTTCCTAGCAGAGAGATCCTTTCTGTCCAAGGCGAGAAGAGTTGTACTGTCATAGGCATCATCTCTTTCATGAAGGCACAAAAGTGTTTGCGTAAGGGTCATGCCGCGATACTAGCCCTAGTCGCTGAGAAACCCTCCGAGGAGAAGAAGTTTTTTAAGATATTCCTATCGTCTGTGACTTTCTAGAAGTATTTCCTGAAGACTTACCTGGACTTCTACCTCACCGTCAGGTCGAATTTTAGATCGACCTAACACCTAGAGCAACGCCTATTGCTCGAGCACCATATAGACTTGCAACAAGTGAGTTGCAAGAGTTATCCACACAACTGCAAGAGTTGTTGGATAAGGGTTTTATCCAACCTAGCTCATCGCCATGGGGATCCCTAGTCCTATTTGTCAAAAAGAAAGATGGGACTTTCCGTATGTGCATTGATTACCAAGAGCTAAACAAAGTGACTGTCAAGAATCGTTACCACTTCCCCGCATTGATGATATGTTCGATGAACTTCAAGGGTCGAGCTTCTACTCAAAGATCGATTTAAGATTTGGATATCATCATCTAAGAGTCCGAGATGAAGACACATCCAAAACCACATTCAGAACCTGGTACGACCATTACGAGTTTTTGGTCATGCCATTCAGACTAACCAACGCACCCGCAGTATTCATGGACCTCATGAACTGAGTATGTAAACCCTACCTCGATCAATTCGTCATTGTTTTCATTGATGATATCCTCATCTATTCCGGGAGTAAGGAAGAACACGATGAACATCTGCGCTTAATTCTTGAACTGCTGAGGCAAGAGCAGTTATACGCCAAGTTTTCTAAATGCGATTTTTGGATTCGCGAGGTTCAATTCTTAGGACATGTAGTCAATGAGAAAGGAATACATGTCAAACCAGCTATAGTAGAAGCTATCAAGAATTGGGCCATGCCAACGACTCTGACGAAAGTGCGACAATTCTTAGGATTGGCTGGCTACTACCGTAGATTTATCGAGGGATTTTCGAAGATTGCGCAACCACTCACCTCCCTAACCCACATAGGTAAACCTTATAACTGGAGCGAAATCTAGGAATCAGTATTCTAGCTATTGAAGCAGAAGCTCTGCAGCGCACCCATCCTATCTCCGCAAGAGGGAACGGATGACTTCGTAGTGTTTTGCGATGCCTCCATCTAAGGTCTTAGTTGTGTATTGATGAAACGCGAGAAGGTTATCGTATATGCCTCCCGGTAATTAAAAATTCATGAGAAGAACTACACGACTCATAACTTGGAGTTGGGAGCCGTGGTATTCGCGCTGAAAATCTTGAGACATTACCTGTACGGTACCAAGTGCACTATTTACACCGATCACAAGAGTCTTCAGCACATCTTGAATAGAAAGAGTGGAACATGCGACAGCGTCACTGGATAGAACTCTTGAATAACTATGATTGGGCCATCAAGTATCATCCGGGCAAAGATAAAGTAGTAGCCGATGCCCTAAGCAGAAAGGAAAGAAAACCTCGACTAGTTCGAGCATTACAAATCACTATTCATACATGATTACCCGAACAGATCTGTAATGCTTAACTCAAAACCCTGAAAGACGAGAACTTGTCATTGAAAGCCACTCGTGGTATGGAGAAGCAACTGGAGATTAGATCAGACGGTATTCATTATTTCGCACAGCGAATATGGGTCCAAGTGTACGGGAACCTGAAGGAACTTGTAATGGATGAAGCTCATAAGTCTAGATATTCTATTCATCCTAGTTCCGACAAGATGTACCATGACCTAAAGGTTTTGTACTAGTGGTCGAACATGAAATCGATATAGCCACCTATGTGAGCAAGTGTCTGACTTGTTCATAGGTCCAAGTGGAGTACCAAAAGCCGTCTGGATTTCTCCAGCAACCGCAAATCCCGATGTGGAAATGGGAGCAGATTTCCATGGATTTTATCACCAAATTACCCCAAACCCCTAGTGGATGAAACACCATCTGGGTGATAGTTGATCGCTTAACCAAATCCGCTCATTTCCTCGCCATCAAAGAAATTGACAAAATGGAGAAATTAACCCGCATCTATCTGAAGGAAGTAGTCTCTTGGCACGGAGTGCCATTTTCAATCATTTCTTATATAGACGCTCGTTTCACCTCACGTTTCTGTCAGTCATTACAAAAAGCTCTAGGAACGCGCCTGGATATGAGCACAGCGTACCATCCTCAAACAGATAGCTTGAGCGAGCGTACTATTCAAACCCTAGAAGACATGTTGCGGGCTTGTGTAATTGATTTCGGTAACAGTTGGGACACTCATGTACCTTTAGTAGAGTTCTCCTACAATAACAGCTACCATACTAGCATCAAGGCAGCACCGTTCGAGACACTGTATGGACGGAAACGCCGAACACCTATTTGTTGGGCTGAAGTTGGAGATAGCCAACTTACGGGTCGTGAACTTGTGCACGAGACTTCGAAGAAAATCGTGCAAATCCAAAATCGTATGGTGGCAGCTCGTGACCGTCAAAAGAGTTATGCAGATAAGCGAAGAAAACCGCTAGAATTTCAGGTGGGTGACAAAGTGCTAATAAAGTTTGACCTTGGAAAGGTGTGATCCGTTTTGGAAAACGGGGCAAGCTAAACCAGCGTTACGTTGGACCATTCGAGATAGTGAAAAGGATTGGTCCAGTGGCGTACCAACTGAACCTACCCAAAGGACATAGTGGTGTGCACAATGTCTTTCATGTCTCAAGCCTAAAGAAATGCCTATCAGATGAGACACTCGTGGTTCCACTCGAGGAGTTGGAAATCGATGAACAGTTGCGTTTCATCGAAGAACCAGTCGAAGTCATGGACCGAGAGGTCAAAATGCTCAAGCACAGTAAAATCCCAATTGTCAGAGTTCGCTGGACTCGAAGCGTGGAGCGGAGGTCCCGTGGGAACGTGGGGATCTGATGATACGAAAGTATCCTCAGCTTTTCAAACAGTCAACGGCAAACACGAAAGGTACTAGTTAAATTTCGAGACGAATTTTATTTCAACAAGGGGATGATGTGACAACTTGAATTTTTGTTTCTGACAACTAGCGACTTTGCTTATTTTTCGGGACGAAAATTCTTTCAACAAGGGGATGATGTGACATCCGACATTTTCAGGTTAACTCCGTTAACACAAACACCGTTATCTCAAACATTTATTCATACAAACTCAGTTATATTAGTTAGTCATGCATACATTACGTTTAATTAGGATTAATTAAATGTGTCAGTTATTGCAAAAACACTCACGTAGCGGTAAATCGGATAATTACCGAATCACACATGAGTCTAACCTGGAACGTTGGTGAACTAATAAAAATAATTGCGAACAATTATTTTAATATAAATTGTGTGAATTTACAAGTTTCATGACTTTTATGTTAATTATGTGAAGTTTCGTAAAATCACGTATGCTTATCGGAAATTAATTGTATTTGTTATTTCTATAGATGTTAGAATTTAATAAAAATAATTAGTAAGGGTTTTAATTGTTATTAGTGAAACTTGTTTTTAAATAACCCATGGATCCCCTATATAACCCATGAACTATCCACAACCCATGTTTAAAACCCATGCAAGTATATATAGAACTTTATAAAAAAAAAATTAATCCCTAGCCTTTTCTCATCCCCAAGCCGTCGCGATCCCAACCCCCACCCCCCTTGAAGTCGAAACCAATAATCATCCCAAACACCACCCATTCGATCTTGATTCTTGTGATTGAACTTGTATTTGGTCCATTCTAGGCTTTGAAAACGCATCTACGTAAGTTTTTCCATCCGATTTCATTATTTTATGATTCCAAGATTTATGGTGAAACCCTAGTTCATCCAAACATGAATTTTTATAATAAAGTTGGTGACTTTGTTATTTATTTGATGTTATTGTATATATTTGATGATTATATTGTTAATGATGAAACCCTAGTTGCGTATGGTTCATAACTTGCCTAAAAAGGAAACTTTTTGATTATGTGATGTTGTAGGATTGCATGCTAGACATGTTTGATGATTGTTATGGTTGTAAATATTCTAGTTAGGTTGTATGTAATTGTTTTGGTGCATTGAATCTCGTTAACAAAGCTAGAAATCATAGGCTTTCCTAAAGAGGAAACTTTATTGAAAGGTTTTCATTCTTATATGAGTTTTATACGTGCGTGACGATGTACGGTAATGCTAATGTGCTAAACAAGATGTAGTAAAGAGTTCTAAAGAATTGTCTTTGTAGAAATCATGTAGCTTGTTCATAGTTTACTAAAAGTGGAAACTTTTGGATTTTTGAAACTTGGTTCCTAGACTTGAATTACATGATGTAATGATCTATTATGCATTAGTATGATTATAATAACATGTTAGGATCATGCAAACGTGTTGCAGAAACCCTATGTTCATACATTACTAATATTAGTAACTTTGTTGATTATGATACATTGTGTGCTCATATTGTCATGTTAGGAAGTTTTGTGAATCGTGTATGTATCATGGAACATGAACTACTTGTATATTATGTGTATTAATATACTAAACAAACATTAAGTTACTATACGGGTCACCAACGGGTCGTCGGGTCAAAGTTGGTCAAACTAACAACTATTTCCAAAACACTTAAACAATGGAAATTGTTTGGATACTTAGGGTTTATATAAACCTGCAAGAACACACACACTCAAAGACCTATGTTAATAGGTGGCAGTTAGAGATTCACCGGTCTTTACTTAGCTGTTATCTGCACGCATTCTGTGGTGAGTTTCACGACCCTTTTTCTGTTTTAAACTAGGGGGAGAAAACATGACCTCAAACAGTTAGATCTTATATTTCTTTTATATCACTTGTTGTACTAAGCGCAAACATATCATGCAAGTCCTTACACATCGAACCGTTTAATATAAGAAAATAACGAGGTAATCTTGAGTAGTACTACTGGGCATGACAAGCCCCACCCGCATTAGTCGCGCAAACTCGAATGGAGGTCGAACGGGTGTAAAATTGGCCTAAACATCTCACCATTGTTTCATGATAGACATGGTGGAAGGCAATCAAACACAAACAGTCAGCTTCGGTGTCAAAATGCTTTAGTAACATGTTTGTAGGCCTGCTACCTATTGATATAAATGCATTTGTTTTATCTGGTAATATTACTTACATTTTAAACCTGTGAACTCACCAAATTAGTGTTGACACATTTTAGCATGTTTTCTCAGGTCGCCAAGGTACGAGAACGAGATTAGGCCATGCACTGGAGTTTCATTTATTTTCAAACAATGGATTTAATTATTTATCCTGAACTGCATGGTTTTGGGCGCCTTTGTTTTGCGCATAGATTTTGTTAAACCTTTTCGCTTCCGCATTCCGCATTTACTCTGAATATTTAACAGTTTTTCTTAAACTCATATAGAGTCGTTTAATGTAACTAATGACTGAGATCCTGGTATGTCACGCGCCTCACGGTAAAACCTCGCACGTGGATTTTGAGGGTGTGACACCTGTTGACTTTATGAAGTCAAAATGGAGGGATTTGGGGTCAAAAGTATGGAAAGGTTCAAATTAAAGGGTGATGGGGTTCATTCAGGGGTCCAAACTAGTTCAAGGGAGTTCAAGTCTAAAGGATGGGGTTCAGTGTCAATTTTATTTGTTTTAAAATCATTGTAATTATTTATAAGATTGATTTTATAAAGTTTATAAAAACTAAACATAAATTCTTTTATTAAAAATATTTTATAAAGGAATAAATTCCATCTTTATAAAAATTACAAATTGTATAAATGGTTTATTTAATAAAATATATTTACATATATAAATATATACATATATATATAAAAAGGTATAAATATATGATTAAAAATTCATAAGCTTTATCTTTGATTTATTTATTATAACCAAGTATAAATATGTATATATATGTATATATATATATATATGTATATATATATATGTATATATATATATATATATAGTAGGAAAATAATATGTAATTGCAAAGATTGAAACTTTGAATTTAATAGTCATTGAAATAATAATTGGTGTGTCACAATGTATTGAATAAGAAAATGAAATTGAAATTGTCATTATTGCATAAAACAAGGTACAGGAAAATCATGGATGTTACAGTATCACCAAGTTGAGGGAATTTCGTCCCGAAATTTAACTAGTGGAGGCTACTGAATCAGGAAAGAGATGCGGGTACTTGAGTTTCATTTGGTCCTCACGTTCCCAAGTATACTCGGGGCCACGTTTTGCTTCCCAATGGACTTTGACAATAGGAATACTGCTTCGCTTGAGTTGCTTTATCTCACGATCCATAATCTCCACGGGTTTTTCAACAAAGTGCATTATGTCGTCAATGTGCACTTCGTCAAGTGGGATGTGAAGATTCTTGTTTGCTAAGCATTTCTTTAAGTTGGATATGTGAAACGTTGGATGCACATTGCTATGTTCTTGAGGCGACTCGAGTTTGTACGTCACTTTCCCAATCCTTTCAAGGATTTTGAATGGAACCACATATCGAGATGCTAGCTTACCTTTCTTCCCAAATCGAACCACACCATCCCAAGGAGATACCTTTAGAAGCACAAGGTCACCGACTTGGAATTCCAAGGGTTTTCGTCGTTTGTCGGCATAGCTCTTTTGCCGACTTCTCGCTATCCGAATATTGTTACGGATTTGAGTGATCTTGTCGGATGTCTCTTGGATTAACTCAGGACCGGTGATTTAAGTCTCACCAATCTCGTTCCAACAGATAGGAGAACGGAATTTGCGACCATAAAGAGCTTCAAAAGGAGCCATGTTGATACTCGTATGGTAGCTATTGTTGTAAGAGAACTCAATGAGAGGTAGATGGGAATCCCAATTGCCACCAAAGTCAATGACAAATGCTCTAAACATATCCTCGAGAGTTTGGATTGTTCGTTTGGTTTGACCATCAGTCTGAGGATGATAAGCCGTACTTAAAAGGGCAGTTTGATGGGATTTCCAGAATCGGGAGTTTAATCGAGCATCTCGATAAGAGATTACGTTTAATGGAACACCGTGACGACTCATAATTTCGTCAATGTAAATTCGAGCTAATTTCTCAACTCGGTAGTCTTCACGGATTGGCAAGAAGTGAGCTGATTTGGTTAGACGGTCAATGATCACCCATATGCTATCATGACCACTCCAGGTGCGAGGGAGTTTGGTGATAAAATCCATGGCTAAATTCTTCCATTTCCACATGTGGATTTCCGGTTGTTCAAACAAACCTGAGGGACGTCGATGCTCAACTTTGACTTTAGAACACGTTAGACATTTTGCTACATAAAGGACATTGTCTTTCTTCATACCGGGCCACCAATATTGTTGGTGAAGGCCTTTGTACATTTTATCCGCACCGGGATGTAAGGAATAACAAGTCTTGTGGGCCTCGTTCATAAGAAGCGTACGAAAGTCATCAAGACTAGGAACCCAAATACGATCGAAGTAACAATGCAAGCCATTGGGTTTGGTTTCCAATTGAACTTCAAGAGTTCAACCCAATGTCGCTGTCTCATGTTGAGTTCCTTTTGATTGAAGATGTGTTGGATACTTTTGTGGTCGGTAAACACCACACATTTCGTGCCATAGAGATAGTGTCTCCAAATCTTTAAAGTGAAGACGACCGCACCCAACTCAAGATCGTGCATTGTTACTTCCTTTAACCAAAATTCACACTTGGAGAATTTGACATATAGTTGTTAAAGCGGTGAGAGGGACAACAACCTTAGAAAAGCTGGAGATGAATCGACGGTAATAACCTGCTAAACCAAGGAATGAACGAACTTCGGTAGGGGTCTTAGTTGTACTCCAATTCTTTACGGCTTCAATCTTAGCAGGATCCACATGTTTTCCCTTCTCGTTGACAATATGGCCTAAGAATTGAACTTCCTTTAACCAAAATTCACACTTGGAGAATTTGACATATAGTTGTTCTTTTCTCAACAGGTCTAAAATCAACCTAAGATGTTGCTCATGATCCGCTTTAGTTTTGGAGTAGATCAAGATGTCTTCAATGAAGACGATCACAAATTTATCTAAGTAGGGTTTGCATACACGGTCCATGAGGTCCATGAAAACCGTGGGTGCATTCGTCAACCCAAAGGGCATAACAATAAATTCGTAGTGACCGTATCTTGTACGAAAGGCAGCTTTTGGAATATCTTCATCGTGTACACGAAGTTGATGATAACCGGATCAAAGATCAATCTTCGACAAACAGGTTGAACCTTGGAGTTAATCAAAGAGATCGTCAATCCTAGGAAACGGATAACGGTTTTTTATAGTAAGTTTGTTAAGCTCATGGTAGTCAATACACATACGGAATGAACCATCCTTCTTCTTTACAAACAAGACTGGTGCACCCCATGGTGATTGACTTGGACGAATGAAACCTTTATCAGAGAGTTCTTGGATTTGACTTGCAAGTTCTTGCATTTCGGAAGGTTCGAGTCGGTATGGAGCTTTGGTTTTGGGATTCGCTCCGGGAACGAGATCAACAAAAAACTCCACTTGTCGAACGGGTGGATCTTCGAGGAATACTTAGGGAAAATCCCGAATAGTAGGAATGTCTT
Organism: Smallanthus sonchifolius; assembly: GCA_023525975.1. Taxonomy (NCBI): domain Eukaryota; kingdom Viridiplantae; phylum Streptophyta; class Magnoliopsida; order Asterales; family Asteraceae; genus Smallanthus; species Smallanthus sonchifolius. The sequence goes on from CM042033.1 coordinate 23,303,519, forward strand.
GAATACTCTTCCCTTTGTCCTTCTTTTCAACAACATGGGCTAAGAATGCTATTTACTTCTTTCGTAAGTACTTTTGGGCCATAGTACAAGACATGAGTTTGAGTCTACTACATGGATTTTCACCAAATATTCTTAACGTGTCGCCCGATGGAAGAGGAATTTGAAATCACTTCTCAAAGCAAACGACTTCGGCATGGTGCTTTGATAACCAATCCATACCTATGATGATATTGAAGCTTCCCAGTCGTATTGGTATGAGGTTGACAGGAAAGGTGTGTTTATTAAGCTCAAGGGAACAATCGGGAATAATGGAGTCGATAGTGATGGGGTTTCCATCCGCTACATCAACAGTAAATGTTTTCTCTAATTTAGTTCGTGTTTTTACATGTAAGGGCTCAAATTTATGTGATACAAAAATTTTATCGGAACTGGTATCAAATAAAATGCAAGCATATTGATTATTAATGAGAAACGTACCATTAACAACATCGTTCTTAGCTCGGGCTTCATTGGAGTTTATGTTGAAAGCATGCCCACGAGCACCACGTTGGTTTGCATTAACCAATCTTGGGCAATGGTTCCGAAAGTGGTTTGGATCACCACACTCAAAACATGCACGCCCATTTGCAATAGCCGGTGGAAGTTGGTTAGTAACTTGTTGATTGGCTCGGTTTCCTTGGTTGACTTGGTTAACAAGAGGCCTAGATCGGCAGTTGTTGGCCACATGACCATACCTTCCACAGTTGGTGCCTAGATGGTATGGTACATTTGGGAGGTGATGGTACTTGCAAGTGTTGCATTGGAGATTGTTGCCCACATATGGCTTTTTGATCGGGTTTTGGACCACGGGAGCAACTTGATTGATCGGTACAACAGGAGTAACGACAGCAATGTTCCTAACCTTACGCTTCGGGTTGTTGAAAGAAGGTTCGGGCTTGTCCTCCTTGGTCGTTTCAGTTGGAGTTGCTTTATCATTGATTTTCTTGGCACCTTTTCTTGTTAACGAGCCCGCCTTCACGTGATTATCGGTCAACGTGGTGGCTAAGCGTATGGCGTCCTCAAGAGTTGTGGGATTTCTTCTCTACACGGTGTCTTGAATCTTCGTAGGTAGACCACCTATATACTTATCAATGTAACGGGATAGTTGTGTAACCATGTGTGGCACGAGAAGACTCAACTCATGGAAACGAGTTGTGTAAACTAGGTTTTCACCACATCATGAGACTTTGGCTATTGATAAGGAAGAAACAAACATATGTCACGTTATGTAACATGTAAAATAAATCATATTTGGATTGCACTCACTTGGTAACACAACCAATTGAATACTTTGACACATCCAAGTTATTTAAATTCATATAACGTTCGAGAAGACATGCTTTAGCCTATAAGTAAACACTCACCCCATGAATTCACAGGAAAGCATACGGATCCTTCGGTTGATTTGGATTTATATGAAATGTTTTCCTAGATAGGAAAAAAACCAGAGTACATGTGTCACCCTTCCCGAGTGCACATGTTCTCTACTAATTAACAAAATTTAAAACCTTGATGGGGTTTTCAGAATTTTTAATAGGCTTGTGTCTATTAGTATGATGTTTCACATGTGAAGATGATGAAGGCATAGTAGGGGAAAGAAGGATAAGAGACTTAGGATAGGAGTATTATTATATAATTATTTAGTTATCATTTAGGGTTGGAATTAGTAAGTCATATAGTCTAACAAGTAAGACATCATGTAATTTAGCACATAGTGTAGAAGATAACAAGTAGCATGTAACATAGCACAAAATGGGCATCCTAAGGTTATAGTCTAGGTGATTGATTTCTAATAACCTAATTTCCTATAACCATGGCTCTGATACCAATCTGTCCAAATCAATGGCTCTGATACCAATCTGTCCAAAACAAAAATACATCAAAAACAAAAGTTCATCAAATTGTTCAATCCATTATTCAATCTAGGTCCAAATCCTAAGTGGAGCATCTTGCATATGACCTCTAACATTTGCACCTGTAACATGATGAAAACATGGTCAACTAAAAATAGTTGGTGAGCATACATAGGTTTTGACTCTATAATTAATGTTCAAAATGTTGTGTACAATTCACATGTAACATGGTATAAATAGGCAATTATGGAGAACCACTATAATAAGCCGTGTGCACAATCAAACCTTGTGACATGTTAGGTTTAACACTCAATGTTACCCTTGTGTATTGTCAGTAAGCAATCACCCTACCTGGGTAGATTTGTCAAATGCAATAGATCTATCATTGTTACCGTTGGCTTGTACAGAGTTAATGATTGTACTTGTTATAAATGTAGTTTAGCTCATAGTGTCCAAGCATAAGGCACAAAGATACACACATGTACACGATGTTGAATTGTATAAATTGTAAATAGTTCAATTGTAATCATGTTTCACCCCAAAAATATAAAAATATAAAATGTGGGGCTATGTAACTCACATGGTATGAGTAGTGTAAGTATTAGATACGTGAAACTGCCCGCACTACACATGTCCTATAATATGTAAGGACGTAAGTTCTATGAAATGTTGTGCTTGATTATGCGATCAATCCACCCAACTCGACTCTTTGTAAAATGTGTTTATCTTTTGGGTTTGACCATCTTTGACTTAATGACACATTGGTGACTTGTTAGAATGGATAAAAATATATTTATTTCCCAAAAATAAATATTAATAATAGATCGTATGATGGAAATCATCCATGTCATAAAATATACTTTTGAAATATTAAGATATATATATATTTTTGATGACTGAAATATTATACAAATATCCAAATGCTATTTAGTCAAGTTTAAAGATATATGCAGGCAAATAAATAAGGTATTTTTAAATCATCTAGGAGTTTAAAAATAGGTGTATGAATATTAACAAAAAATAGTTTCATCATTAACACCATTACAAGGATAAAAACCCGGTTTTTGATTTAACAAAGTTTCCTTAAATAGAAAATGATTCTAATAACTTGCATGTAGTAAAAATGATGATCTAAACATAAAATATATTTATATTTTATATAGAAATACTTTTTGTAAATTCAAATGACAAAATATCCATGTCTAGTATAAAACCCATCTTTATAAACAACGAAGTTACTATTATTAGAAATACGATCCATCAACATGCATGTGATCAAAATGATGATCCATCAACATACATGTATCATATAAGATATATAGAAGAAATAAATCATAATATAAAGTATATAAACTAATTTTTACATGATGCATGTTACATATTTAGGTTTCTTTTATAAAAGAATGTAAGTTGTTGTTGGGTGTTATGATTGAGACATAATACTTGAATCAAAGAAATAAAAAAGCTAAATAAGATAGGTTTCTTACTTAGAAGGATCGAAAAAGATAAAGGAAATCTTAGCACTTGAGAAAACACCAAATGAGGCTTGAACACATGAATCTTGAAATAAAAAAAAATAAATGGTGGATGTGTGTATGGTGGTGGTGCCAAAAATGGCAAGAGGGAGAGAGGGGAAGGAGAATTCTCTTGAGTTAGTGAAGAAGAATGGTGTGAAAAATAAAATGGTATGGGGTGGTATTTATAGTGTGGGAGGAGAGAGAGATGGAGGATTTTAAATAATAATAATAAAAATAATAATTATTAATGTGGGGTGGTGGATGGTGGTGGATTGGTGGTGTAAGGTGTAGGGTGTAAAAGTAGGGTGGTTATAATGATGGTGTGTTAGAGTGTGGGAGTGGTTAATGGATATTTTAAAATGTTTTAATGATTAGATTTGATTTTAAAATATATTAATTAGTTTTTATAATTAATTATTAATAATTTGTAATAATTAATTAAATTCTTGTATGCGTCAACAAATAACAGTGTAATATACAGTGTTATCTGGACTGTGTTTAAAACAAAACGTTCATTAAAAATTATCAAACTTTTATTTTTGACTAGAAATAATAATTCATAGTGTTATGTATAATTTTTATATTCAAAATCATACTTAAATATCACCAACATTCGTGTGTGACAGGACTGGTGTGTGACCCGGTAATTCTCCGAATTACTGATGCATGATATGAATTGATCGAATTTGATATGCAACAAATGAACTTAATTATAGCTTCAATTTCACACCAAACATGCGAATTGAATCTGAGTTATGATTAGGACGGTTTCAGGTTTAAATCTTGACTTTATTCATTGAATTGCTGTAACTGATTTATCAAGCATGTTTGAAACAACCGTTTAAACGTTTATGCACGATTATCAGAAGTTATTACACATGAATTCGTTGGTTATGAAACGGATTTTCGTTCCTGATGACTTTATGAAGTCAAAATGGAAGGATTTGGGGTCAAAAGTAAGAAAATGTTCAAATTGAAGGGTGAGGGGGTTCATTTAGGGGTCCAAACGAGTTCAAGGGAGTTCAAGGCTAAAGGACGGGGTTCAGGGTCAATTTTATTTGTTTTAAAATCATTGTAATTATTTATAAGATTGTTTTATAAAATTTATAAAATCTAAACAGAAATTCTTTTATTAAAAATATTTTATAAAGGAATAAATTCCATCTGTATAAAAATTACAAATTGTACAAATGTTTTATTTAATAAAATCAATATATATATATATATACATATATAAATACGTATATATATATATATATATATATATATATATATATATATATATATATATATATATATATATATATATATATAAGTTATAAATATATGATTAAAAATTCATAAGCTTTATCTTTGATTTATTTATTATAACCAAGTACAAATATGTATATATATAGTAGGAAAATAATATTTAATTGCAAAGATTGGAACTTTGAATTTAATACACATTAAAATAATAATTGGTGTGTCACAATGTATTGAACAAGAAAATGAAATTGAAAGTGTCATTATTGCATAAAACAAGGTACAGGAAAATCATGGATGTTACAGAATACGTTCCATATGAAGAGTAATGCCAATGTAGGATACTAGAGGAATATGGATGTTTTCCCTGAAAGAGACAAGAGAGGGCAAAGGTTGGTGATAAGACGGACTTCATGTTCGTACTTGATGAATGAGACGCGGTCGGTATTAGCGTGGTAATGATAGAGTAACGGCGAGGAAATCAGGATTCAGGAGGAATAAGTGCAGGATTGCACACAAGTGACTGGAAGGGAAATGCCTACTCTGGTAATTATATGACTAGTTTAAGGCAGGCTCTTGTGAAGCATCAAGTGAAGCGAATGCTTTGCTTCCGAGGCGGGCCTGATGATGATATGTCGACTTTTGGGAATCAACGGGAACTGATGATTATAACTCTAGTCATGAGTAGTATGAGCTTACTTGGGGCATATTGAACACGTGATAACAAGGTGCAGAGGTATTATGGTAGAGAAATTTTGGTGGTGACCAGTGTAGCTTTGCACAAGCTCTTGGAGATCATTAGAGAGGGGCAAAAGTAATACCCTTAAGGGTGGGGCAGTGGGCTTGAGTTTGAGGAATCATCGCAAGATAGCGATCGTAGCATGAAAGAGAGGAGTGTGATGGACACACGATAGAAAAGCAACAATTGCTCCTCTCTGTGAAAAACATGACCCTACTTGGGAGGATGATATCAGGATTATAAAAAGGAACGACGACATAGGTGCTGTGAGCGGATTAGGAATATGGGGTAAGTAGGTAAGTGGTGGTGTCGTACCGACTGGGTAAGAATTGAAGGGACAAGTAATAAAGAAATATGTGGGTGGGACCTATTAGTCCTAAAAATAAAATGGGCAAAGAAGGAGACTTCCTTGGAAGACCAAGGATGGTGATCATGTTACAAATAGGGATCCGGGATCTTCAACATACTTCAGTATCCTGACAGGTTTTGGTATCCTTAATTTCCTTATTATCTAACCGTTGTATCTTTCTTCTATCTTGATCATTACGCAGGTAAAACACGTGAAGTCAATTTAATCCTTGAGGAATCGGCCTGGAAGTTGAAATAAGCGTGTAGAAGACGCGTAGAACGACCTCCAACGGTCATATTTGAGGACCTGGTCGATTTCGGGATTCTCGCAATCAGTCTTGTAACACTTAGATATCGATCATTTGCTGCTCAACACTTGTAATTCTTTACCATTTATTGAAGTAACGAGGCAGGTGTCGATTGTCACCTCCCGAGGTTTTATGCCGGAGATCCTGAACGATCAAGGGCTTTCCTCGTAAACATCCATGTCACTTTTTACGTTCTTACCTTGTTTTACACTGATTTTACAAGCACACTACCTCACAAACGAAATTTGGTTACAAAGTTATTCTTATTATTTTTTACCCAAAACAATTTGGCACCCACTATGGGGCATGTGGTGCTTTTCATCTTCAAATCTTTTCTAAAGTTTGTGTTCAATCACTATCTTTCAAAGCTATTTTAAAAGATGTCGTCCCAATCCAAAAATATTTTTGTTTCTGTTCCGTCTTCGAGCTCTGGCTTGGTCAACCCTATTCCTCCTCCTCCATTTAAAAAAAGTGTTAATTTGCGGTAGAAAACTACTCATGCTGGTTTTTCGGGATCCAGAATACCTGCTGGTGGACCTGTGATCATATCAAACAATGATATCCTCGATCTGTTCTAGGAGATGAAACAACAAATGGAACAACAGAGGAAGACTAACCAAGGACTGTTTCGGGAGATTGAGAAAGTTAAGGAATCGAACAAACCAGTGGAAGTGATGACCCCGCTGCAACCAAGGATCTTGGATTTCAATTATTCAAGATCCTCATAAATCCATAAGGGGGATTCCTTCCCATGCAAACAGGGATTACTGCAGTTGGCCCTACCCCGGCTATCAGAGTTACGACAAATCAGGATATTAAAGTTACTCCGGGATCATCATCCCAAAATCCTAAGAACGGTAACACTTTCAATCAATTTTCAAATGCTAACGAATTTGTGAAGGAGATAGGAATCACTCCGTCCACGGCCAAGGAGTTAAAGAAGTTGAGAGAGATGATCTCCAGTGTACCAGGTGTGGTCCAACCTATACCGAAGATATCCTATACCAGTCACATGATCTCCAGATTCGCTCCACCATTATGTGATGCTGAGATCCCCAAGTGCTTCCATAATCCCAACATGAAACTATATGACGGAACTATAGATCCTGAGGAACATGTGGCGCAATACAGAAAAAGGATGGAGATCCACCCCATCCCTTTAGACCTAAAGGAAGCTTGTCTATGCAAGGGCTTTGGCTCTACCTTAACAGGATCAGCCTTAAAATGGCTACTTAATGTTCCTCCATATTCTATTACTTCATTCGCTCATTTAATTAACATGATTAACAATCAATTCTCTTGTAGTAAAACTTTTGAAAGATTAACAAGTGACTTATATAGGATAATTCAAAATCCCGGAGAATCCCTCCGAGACTATGTCAGCAAATTTGATCGGGAATCCCTGGATATCCCGAATCTTGACGTTGCCACTACAGTCCAGGCCCTTAAGATGGGGCTACAGAAGGATTCTCAATTTTACGAAGACCTTGTTATGAATCCTTGGATGAACCTTGATGAAGTCAGGAACAGGGCATTGAGGTTTATTATGCTGGAAGATGATAGAAAGATCCAACAAAGAGTGAATGCTCCGACAAGCTACACTCAACCTAACCGGAAAGTTGAACTGGCACCTTTCAAGTCGTACAGATCCAAGCCGTATTCTAATCCGGACAATCACAGGGTCAATGCTGTAGAAGACGACGATGATGAAGAAGAATATCCTAAGTTGTCTGAATACTATTTTTCTCTTGATATGACTGGTTTGCTATTTGCTATGCAGGATCTTAGAGAAAAAGCCAGGTGGCCTCACAAATATTAGAGGAACTCAGGGGGAAAGGACAAGTCCAAGTGGTGTGCATTCCATGAAGACTTTGGCCATATAACTGAGGATTGTATCACTCTACGGAAGGAGATAAGCTATCTCATGAGCAAGGGATATCTCAAATAATTTCTGGGTAAAGGAAAGAACAAGACCAAGGATCATGACAGGATCCCGCAGAGAGCAAAATCCCCACCGTCGGATGCCAAGGTAATAGGTTTTATATTTGGTGGATCTAATATTTGTGGTACTTCTTACTCTGCAGCAAAAAGGAATGCCAAAGAAGCGAAAACAGAGAATGGGGACAGACCTATCAGAACCTCCAGCTTAACTGAGGAAAAGGTGATATGTTTCGACGAAGATGACATAAATGACATACAGGATCGTCATCACGATGGCCTGGTGATTACACTATACATTGCAAACCACTTCATCCGGAGGATACTGATTGACGGAGGAAGCTCGTTGAACATAATTCAGCAGGAAGTCCTGAAGAGAATGGGGATCCCGGATTCTGAAATTATTTCAAAATCCTCAGTGTTGGTAGGATTCAGTGGAGAAGTCGAAAGCACAGTCAGAGAGATAAAACTACCAATATACATTGAAGGGGTAAATTCTATTAAAAATTTTTGTGTAATAGATTCTTTGTCTTGCTAGAATATCATTTTAGGAAGGCCATGGATACACGATATGAAGGCGGTGCCCTCAACATACCATCAGTGTGTCAAATTGCCAACCCCTTGGGGAGTAGTGAAGATTAAAAGTGATTAGCAAGAGGCTAAGGATTGCTACACTTCTTTGATGAAAGCCTTCGTCAAAACCAGGCAAGCATAGCAATTAACAAAGCAGGCCAGGGATGTTTTAGAAGCTAATGAACAGGATGTTAAAGAGGTATCCCTGGATGCTAAAAATCCAGATGTAAAGATCCTCGTAGGGAGCAATATCCCTGAAGATATTGATAAAGATATCCTGAACTTCCTGAAGGGCATAAAAGCAACCTTCGCATGGAGGCACGAGGACATGACATGTATATCCCAAGATATCATAACTCATAAACTTGGAATTGATAAAAGTTTCAGGCTAATACATCAAAAGCGAAGAAAATTTGTTCTTGTGAGAAACGTAATCATCCAAGAAGAGGTAGAAAGACTTCTCAAGTCTAGAATGATAAGGGAAGTAAAATTCCCAAAGTGGCTAGCCAACATAGTAGTAGTCCAGAAGAAGAACGGGAAGTGGGGAGTTTGTGTAGACTACACGGTCCTCAACAAGGCGTGTCCTAAAGACCCCTTCCCACTACCACACACTAACTCTATGGTCGACGCCACAGCAGGCCACGAAATACTGACTTTAATGGATGCTTCATCAGGATTCCAATAAATTCAGATGGAACCCTCAGACCAAGAGGATACTGCGTTCATGACTCCTACAGGTATTTATTGTTATATTGCTATGCCCTTTGGTTTGAAAAATGCAGGTGCTACATACCAAAGGCTGGTGAACATGATGTTCAAAGAGAAACTAGGGGACACCATGGAGGTCTACATAGACGACATGGTGGTAAAATCAAAGAGAGCTGAGGATCATCTCAGGGACCTTAAAGAAGCATTTGATATCCTGGACCAATACAATATGAAGTTGAACCCTTCGAAATGTCACTTAGGAGTGAGGGAAGGAAAGTTCTTAGGCTATATGGTGACCAAAAGAGGAATAGAAGCCAGTCCAGAACAAATCAAAGGTATCATCAACCTGAAATCCCCAACAAACATAAAGGATGTCTAGAGACTAACTGGCAGAGTAGCAGCACTCAACAGATTTATATCAAGTTCCTCAGAAAAGTGCAAGGAATTCTATGATATCCTGAAGAAAAACAAGAAATTTGAATGGGAAGAGAAGCATGAACAAGCACTCCAATCATTGAAGGAATACTTGTCATCAGCTCCTCTACTAATGAAACTAGAAGACGGTGAACCGTTATCCCTATACTTGGCAGTATCCCAAAGCACTGTAAGTGCTGTCAGGGACCTTAAAGAAGCATTTGATATCCTGGACCAATACAATATGAAGCTGAACCCTTCGAAATGTCACTTGGGAATGAGGGCAGGAAAGTTCTTAGGCTATATGGTGACCAAAAGAGGAATAGAAGCCAATCCAGAACAAATCAAAGGTATCATCAACCTGAAATCCCCAACAAACACAAAGGATGTCTAGAGACTAACTGGCAGAGTAGTAGCACTCAACAAATTTATATCAAGATCCTTAGAAAAGTGCAAGGAATTCTACGACATCTTGAAGAAAAACAAGAAATTCAAATGGGAAGAGAAGCATGAACAAGCACTCCAATCATTGAAGGAATACTTGTCATCAGCTCCTCTACTGATGAAACCAGAAGACGGTGAACCGTTATCCCTATACTTGGCAGTATCCCAAAGCACTGTAAGTGCTGTCTTAGTCAAGGATCATGAAGGACAACAACATCCAGTATATTATGTAAGTAAGAGTTTGCTACCAGCGGAAACCAGGTACTCTCATTTAGAAAAATTAATTTTAGCTTTAATAATGGCATCAACTAAACTAAGACATTATTTTGAAACTCATGTTATTCATGTTAAGACTAACTACCCTATTAAGTGTGTCTTAAGAAAGCTAGAGATGTCAGGAATGATGGCTAAATGGCCAGTCAAGCTTAGCGCCTATGACCTCATTTACGAACCTAGAACAGTAATAAAGTCTCAAGCACTGGCGGACATTGTGGCTGATTTCAGCAGTGATATCAAACACGAAGCAGATCTTGAAGTCTAACAACTAGAAAAGTCGAAGGACGAATGGGCCTTATTCACTGATGGTGCATCAAATGTAAGAGTTACAGGTCTGGGAATCATACTAAAATTGCCACAAGGGGACATATTACCCCAATCCATAAGTTGTGAGTTCCAGGCTACAAATAATGAAGCAGAATATGAGGCGCTGATAGCAGGATTACAATTAGCCAAGGATATCAAGATCAGGTATCTTCAGGTATATATAGACTCATTGTTAATTGCTAATCATTTCAATGGTTCATATGCAGTAAAAGGTGAGAAGTTAGCCAAATATCTCACAATAGTTAGGCAATTATCCATAGAATTCGAAACTTTTAACATTACACAAGTTCTTAGAGAAGATAACACTGAGGCTGATGCCTTAGCAAACTTTGCTTCAGCTCTTAGAGTACCAGAAGGTACCAAAATACCTATCATACACATTCTGAGCCCGCCAATTGAGAAGGTAAATGAAGTATCCAACACTGAAAAAGAAGCATACATTCAGAATCTTGAACCTATTCCAGGATCCTGGATTTCACCTATTAATAAATACTTGCAGGATGGTGAAATCCCAAGTAATGAAAAGAACCACAAGGCTTTTCGCATGAGAATGTCTCGTTTTATAATTTTCGAGAATGTTTTGTATAGAAAATCAATTGTAGGTCCATACTTGAGATGCTTGGAGGATTCTGAAGCACATGAAGTCCTGAAAGATCTACACGAAGGAGATTGTGGTAATCATAACGGGGGCAGAGCGCTATTTTCAAGGATCCTGAGGACAAGATATTACTGGCCTACCATGAGGAAAGATGTTGTGACTTACTCTAAAAAATACTTGCCAGAGACACAACAACATACTCCATCAACTGGCCGAACCTTTATATCGAATTATCTCTCCATGGCCATTCATGAAATGGGGAATGGATATCGTCGGCAAACTCCCCAAAGCACCAGGAGGAAAGGTCTTCATGCTAGCAATGACGGATTACTTCTCTAAATGGATCGAAGTTGAGGCATTTGTCCAAGTCAGAGAGAAAGAAGTCATCTCCTTCATCAAGCGCAATATCCTAATGAGATTTGGGATCCCGACAGAGATCGTATGTGATAATGGATCACAGTTAATTGGCAAGAGAACAACTGACTTCTGTGCCAGTTGGGGAATCAAAATGATAACTTCTACCTAGTACATCCTCAAGCCAATGGACAAATAGAATCTAGCAACAAGATCATCGTTAACAACCTCAAGAAGAGATTAGGAGCAAAGAAAGGAAGATGGGCTGAAGAGCTACTGTTTGTACTTTGGGCGGATAGGACGACCACGAAAAACGCAACAGGGCAGACTCGATTCTCCTTGCTATTTGGAACTGAAGCAATGATCCCAACATAGATGGTTATCCCTACTGCCAGAACCAACTTTCAATCTTCAGAGATCAACGACGAAGCTCTTGCTCAAGATCTCGATACTATGGATGAGCTTAGGGATCTTTTCAAAGTTCGCATTGCAGCTTATAAGCAGAGGATAGCAAAGTCATACAACAAAAACATAAGGGTTAGAAGATTCCAAGCTGGTGATCTCATATTAAGAAAGGCATTCCAAAATACTACCAACCCCAATGATGGAAAGCTTGCACCAAAATGGAAAGGCCCATACTTTATTGATTCGGAAGCAGGCAAAGGTGCGTACTTGTTGGCTACTATGGAAGGAGAAATCCTGCCAAGATCCTGGAACGCCATCCATCTCAAAACCTACTTTATGTAAGTTGGAATTTATATCCTAACTAAAAATGGTACGTCTTCTTTCCATAATTATTTTTATTATTGTTATTCTTGATGAAAGGACTGACTTGAGCATCGGAGGGGTGTTAGCCAGGCTAACACCCACCTTCACCAAGATTTCCTATTTTGTAGGAAGTATCTCCATGGATCCCAACAAAAGAAAGAGATTGGCCATCTCTCCTAAGTTTGGGTATCCTGAAATATCTTGAAGGTTTAAACGGCTTTCGCCTTTCTAAGTATTAGGTTAATACACCCCGCTAGGAGCGCACGATATACAATTATAGTTCAAGGTGATGAGACCAGTCCAGGTAACAGTGGCTGATAATTTCATCACTATTGGCTATATATTGGGTGCTACGAATATAACAGACGTGTTATTACTCAAGTTTCTCCCGATCATTTAACACTTACGTGTTAAAGCTAAGGTTTTTAGCATTTTTATAGGTCCCTCGGGTGTGGCGGATCATCACATGCAAGTGGGTCTACTAGTCGGACCGGGTGCGGAATACCCATGACCAGGTGGAGAGTCTTACAACACAAAGTAAACCGACAAGAGAATCACTTTAAACTTTCGTCTATTATAAACACTTGAAGGTTACAGAGAGAAATACTGAGATTACAAGTTCTGCGTATTTGCTACTGTGAGTGCATCTAAGATTGCGTACTTATCTACTGTCAACCATTCCTATTTATACACGACCTGATGCATGCGCACGTAGCAAGTGCGCAAGGAAATTTGCTCATGCGTACTTAGTAAGTACGCAAAGGTATTCTTGCGTACTTGCTAAGTATGCAGGAACTATCTCTTGCGCACATACTAGTGCGCAAAACACTTAGAGAAATCTGCAACGGTCAATATGTAAAAGTAAATACAACTCGATAACTAATACATACAGACACTTACAAACAAAGACAAATACATACATGAAAGTCTAAACTAAGACTCTATCTATCCAAAGTGTTTGTCACAGGAAAGTGCTTCAACAAACTCCCCCTTGACAACAGCTCTGGATCATCTTCGATCTTTAGTCTTCAGTCTTCGTAGCTATGCATCTTTAGCTTCCATTTTCTTCTTATAGTCAAGGCAAAACTTGATCACCTTGTCATATTTAGAAGCAAGGAATTTCGTCCATTCGTCCGTATGCATGCAATACCTATCTGCTAGTGCCTCCAGATCTTTCACAGAGAAGTTAATAAAGCAGACTTCATCAAATACTCTGATTAGTTCCCTCGGCACTAAGCATCCACTTTCTGATCTCACCTTTCCAATCACCGCAGCCTCGCCCATCTTTGGATTTACGTACCAATACCACATGTCGCGGAGGATATCCTGAGATAACTTGCTCAGGGGAATCTTGGTTCACATAGCATTGGCTTGTATACCAATTTCTTTAAGAATTTCTTACTCATAGGATGTCTTGCTGTCTTATCCTTGACTCTCTTGGGCACTTGAGGCTTGAACACATCAAACTTCCCAGATCTTGCTTCACGTAGTAGAACCACCCACATACCCATCGCCACTGCATGATTAGAATGACCCAGCAGCTCTCGGTTTGCTAGGTTCATAAGGTTGTATTTGGGTAAGGAGTTGAACGCTTCACTGGTTGGTTTCAAGTATTGAACCCCCCCCCAGATCTTTTGATTGCGAACAACTGCTTATCCTCCTCGAACCTTATAGCCAAGATCATCCCTGTTGCCCCTTGTTTGTCTATGATAGACGTCTTCTGCCAAACAGGAGCTGGACCCTTAGATGAAGTAGAAGGCATATCTTTTTCTTTTGGTGTCTCCGGATCCACAGGTGTAGGGTCAACTAGGGAGGCTTCAACATTACTAGCATGCTCGACTGAACCTGTGTCGAGCTGAGATTCGAAGGATGGAACTTCAAAGATCTCTCCATCTTCTAACTCATACTCTCCTTCCCCGTCGCCCTTGGGAACTTCTATCACTACATCCTCATCATCTTCATCCCAATCATCACCAGAGTCGATATTTCCTTCTTCTAGGTTGTAGAGAGCATCGATCTGTGCTTCCTTGGAATAGTCAGACACTAAGTATAAGATCTCATCATCAGATATATCCTTAAGCACATCAGCCGCAGACTTTCCTTTTTCACCACCACCACCACCAGAAGTATCACCACCCTCCGATGAGAAGACTCCCCCTGAGCCATTGGAATAGCAGAGATGGGCACAATTGCTAAAGCTTGGTGCTCACCTCCACTAGGACCGACTTCGGGATCCTTGTCTTTGTCATCATCCTTTGTCAAGTCGACAGGATGACACGGCTCATCACCAGTAGGTGTCTTTTCTTTCTCTTTCTCCTTCTCCTTATTTTTCTCCCCCTGAGCATCAAGCTTCTTGGTCAGATCAGCAATTAGTTTGACCATCAGCTCATGCTCCTTCTTCTGCATATTAAACCTCAGCTCGAGAGACGACCTGTGCCCCAGAATCATATTGTTTGTCTTGGTCAGCAGCTCGTTCTGGGCCATTATGATCTTCAGTCTCTCGTCTGTCCCCGTTCTCTGGCTTCATAGAATTCTAACTTCGTCCACCAACGAATTAATTTGTGCTTGTTGAGCATCAGATTCCTCCTTTGAGTTCTGAATAGTTTCCAACAGACTAGCAACTTGGGTTTCCAGAATTACTATCCTTTCTTCATTAGGATCAGGATGTCTGGAGGTAGATGCTTCAGCATGGTGAATTAGGGAGGATAAGATAGTATCGAAGTCAAACCCTTAAGGAGAAGATAGTATCGAAGGGTTGACTTAACGGTTCAATGGTAGTTGTTGGGATTGAGGATGTGATGACGGTTGTAGGTGTTATGGAAGGGGTGATGGTGACAGACTCCGTGAGAATTGGAGTAATCACTGCCACCTGGACAGATGTGACAGGGAGGGTCACTATCACAGGAACCTCCTCTGTGATTGAAGTGACTACCACCTCAGGTTGTACCTGTGGCCTCCTCCTCTGTCTTCGGTATAATTGCTGTGAAGGTGGGGTAGAGGCTGAGTCAGTACTTGCAGCTGTAACTTGTACTTGCTGCAGAGTAGTAACCTCCACCTTACTGGGAATAGCAAGTTACTGCCTATCCCCTCTGTTCCTGTGAACACTTTCACGTCTTTCCTTTGAATAGCATCGTCAGAGTCAGAATCTTGCTCATATTCGCTGCTAGAGGACTGTCGCTTTCTCTTTGAGGATGACTCAGGAAGGGTGACCTTCATCATTTTCCTCGGGTGAACCTGCGATGGTGCATCATTGGAATCAGAAGAATCAGACTCTGTCTCTTCCGGGTCAGACCCCTCAACACCATCATGACCTTCTTCTTCGTCTCCATCATCAGACGATCCATCATCACTTTCAACTTCCTCCTCTTGTTGTGGTTGTTGTTCATCTGAATGCTCACTCAACTCTGGCTCCGAATCATGACTATACCATTTCCAGTCATCTGGTGCCACATATGCTTCATTTATTAGGTGGCCAAAGAGTCCTGTATGCTCAGGGGTAGGTTCTACACTTCCTGGCTTAAGGAATTGTGCGAACACCCTCTTGTCCACCCTCTTCACTTGCAGTCTCTCCCCAATTGCAGGTAGGTTTGGAAACGCATCGTTTAACAGAAGTTGCACAAACCATGGGTATAATAAGAACCTGAACCTCTCAGTCGTGTTAATCTGATCATTGATGGCTTTAAATATGTATCGTGAGAAGTTGTAGCCCTTATTTAGAGACAAGCCAACCATGGCAGCAGCAAGGTCATAACCCATTGCATCCTTTCCAGCTTTTCTTGAGGAGATGCGCATGATCATGATGTGGGCAAAATATCTCCATTGATCGAGCACCAACATTTTCTTATAAGAAGCATAGTCTCTCGCACCGACATACCCCATTCGTTGCCTCCAACAGCCATCCACAAAGTAGTCAGGATAGGCTGTCGGGTTGGTGGAAAGATCTCTGAATTGCAAGACCCGTCTAATAGTGTCTTCAGAGAAGGCGATATCATGACCAGCAACGGTAGCCCTTATAACATTGGGGGTTACCGTGCAATCATGCTCCGCGGTCTCCTAGAATTGCTCAAGATAAGGTCTTGAAACGATAGGGTCAGCCGAAATAGCATAGCTGATTCTTGAACGGTTCAAGAAATCAACTATCTCTCGATACTGAAGTGATGCACCCTTCTATTCCAGTTGAGTATGAGCTAGAAGATTGAACTCATTCGTAAACGCACAAGCCATAATCTGCAAAAACACACAGAAAACATAATCAGAACAACAAGTTTCATTGGAATTGAATAAACATGACTCAGTATAGCAGTTACTCTTTGAACATAATTTTCAGACTTAGAAATTTTTCCCAAGTGTTGGTCATGCGTACTTAGCAAGTACGCAGGAATTTCCTCTTGTGTACTTAACAAGTACGCAAGAATTACTTCTCGCGTACTTGCTAAGTGCGCAAGAAACGTACTCGTTCAAAATTCCAGAAGTTTTAAAAATCAACAGATGTTCAAAAAATTGAGTAGATTAGGTCACCACAAGGTCAGAATCAGTGATTAGGACCCATGGAACCAACATCAACACCAATTCACTGCTACATTGGTCCATTTTTGACTTAAACGACGACCACTCGAACCGACGGTCAAATCCAAGCCCAAGGTCAAAATCAATGAATTAAACGGACGATTAAGAGTTGATTAATGATTCTAGGCAAGTTTTAGTTATCATGAATTAACAAAAACAACCAATAATTTTGTTTAAAATCATGAATTAAACCCTAAATATTTCAGTTTTTGAATCGGTCCAAAATCACGAATTTGTGGATGGATTGAGTCTAGATTCTCACCAATGGATTGTAGTACAAAGATGATACTAGTAACGGGACGAAAAATCGAATGGAACACTCAGAATTTTTGAGGAAATTTTGCAGAAGGAAATGAACAGGCGCTAGAGTTTGAATAAGAGTCTGAAAATTTTTCTAAGTGCCATATTTATACCCAACACTGAACGGTCTTGCGTACTTGCTAAGTGCGCAAGCGTTAACTCCTGCGTACTTACAAGTGCGCAAAGCTTAACTCTTGCGTACTTGTTAAATACGCAGGGCTTACTTCATACACACTTGACAAGTACGCAAAAACCCTTAAGTGCGCAAACATTCAACTCAAATTATGAAGATTTCAAGTCAAATAACAAACAAGATAAACAACATTCAATCAAGAGGATTCACAATCAATTCAGGAAGGTTAAACACAAATATTTTTGGTTTTTATGATTAAGATTAAACTGTTCATAAACTTAAAATCTTTTTTTTGATCGTTTCTAGATAGAAATATACACGTATTTACACAAACTATTTTTTTTATCAAAGACATGAGCAGAGGATCATATCAGGCTAACTTATAGCAAAAACTATACGGTACAATATAAACATCAAAGAATATGGGATCATGTCATAGATTACTATTTATTCATACATAATAAGCACATAAACAAGTAATCAAGTTGACAATATTATAAGATTTGAAACTATAAGCATCTTTGTATCACGTTCTTGTGTATTAAGGTATTAATTATAAGATATACAACGTGTACCCCACTGATATGCTACAAAAATGTAAATTGCACTATCTCAAGGCATCTAAGATTTTCCCAATGATTTTCTAAATTTTTAGAATGAAACTACATCAATTAGCACAGGAAAAATCAAGTAGAATCCATAAGGATTATCAGGAATCATAAGATTCAGAATCGAGTGATTCATATGTCTTGGTTTCATTTGATTTCTTCATTAAATATCGGTATGATGATTCGGGATAATGAATATGGTATTTGGATAAGGTAAGGGATTCCAACTTTTATCTGGATTTGATTTCAATGAATCAGGAGTGATTCAAGGGTGAATACATGCTCAACGGTTGATGTAGAGACATGTCTTGATTCAATCTCTCCTTGCATACTTGTGAGTATGGGCAGTGAGATGAACCGCATTAATTGTGCTAACGACATAACCCGAAACTGATCTCAAAAGATAATTATTGCCAAAATCTAATATCATTTATCTGATAATGATCTTTTCTATTCTTTTACGAAGACACACTAGCAAACATGGGTTCAAAATCACAGTTGTAATTTTAGATTAAGTTTCCACACTACTATTGATTCAAAGACGCATCAGCCTACTGACAATTCAAATTACTTGTAAATAAGCAGATTAAAACCATAATAATTTACATTATTAAGTAAGCATGACGCAATCATTTCCCATATGAGCAGTCTGTGACGTTTAGATCATTTCTGATGTACTATCATTTCCTCTTTTCTCAAGTTAACTTTGAAATTTTCTCCATTTTCTATTTTGTTTTTGATTTTGTAAAATGATTTTGAAATTTAAAAGAACTATACAAAAAACTTAAAAGAAAATAAAATTTAACTTTCATGAATTGAATTGATTTATGAAATACAAGTTTTCACTCAGGATTGAACATTCCTATCAAGTTGACAAGATGCTCAAAACGGGATCGATCAAAAGCCTTTGTGAAAAAGGTCAGCAAGATTATCATCCGTGTGAACTTTAACAAGTTCAATTAAATGTTTTTCAGCACAATCACGGATGAAATGATGGCGAATTTCTATATGTTTAGTTTTGGAATGTTTAACCGGGTTATTTGTGATGGACATTATGGCATTGTTGTCAATGAACAACGGAGTTCCAGTGAAGTTTAAGCGTCGTCTCTCAATTGCTGCTGAATCCATAATATCTTAGAACAACCGCTCGCCGCAGCAATGTATTCTGCTTCACATGTTGAGACAGAAACAGTTGACTGCTTCTTACACTGCCAGGAAACCAGTCTGTCTCCTAAGAATTGACATCCACGAGAAGTTGACTTTCTATCAAGGTTACAACCGTCATAGTCTGAATTAGTGTAGGCTTTGAAGTCGAATGACTGCTGCTTAGAGTACCAAATACCCAATCGAGGTTTCCCTTTCAAGTATCTAAAAATTCTCTTCACGGCTATCATATGTGACTCCTTCGGTTGAGACTGAAACCTTGAGCACAAGCACACAGCAAACATTATATCGGGTCTTGAAGCTGTGAGATGCATAAGTGATCCGATCATCCCACGGTACAATCTACAATCCACATCCTTTCCATCTTTGTCAGGATGCAGACCATGATTGACTGGGATAGGTGTGCCATAAGTACTGCTATCATTCATCTTGTATTTTGATAAGATGTCTTGCACATACTTTGTTTGATGTAGCTAAATCCCATCCTCTCTTCGACTGACTTGCAGACCCAGGAAGAATGACAATTCACCCATGTTACTCATTTCAAAGTTGGACTTCATCACCTGCTCGAATTCCCTACACATCCCTTCATTTGTAGATCCAACAATAATGTCGTCGACATATACTTGTACAAGAAGAATGTCACCTCCTGCTTTCCTAATGAAGAGGGTCGAGTCAATCTGTCCACGGTCGAAACCATTAGACAGTATATGCTTAGATAATGTCTCATACCATGCCCGCGGTGCTTGATGAAGACCATAAAGTGCTTTGTCAAGCTTATACACTTTATTGATATTATGCGGATCTTCAAAGCCGGGAGGTTGAGTGACATAGACCTCTTCATGAAATTTTCCATATAGGAAAGCACTCTTCATATCAAGTTGATAGACCTTGAAGCCGATATATGTGGCATAAGCCAAGAACAGTCGAATGGCCTCAATTCTAGTAACTGGGGCATATACTTCCGTCTAATCCAAGCACTCTTGTTGATAAAAACCCTGAACAACCAATCTTGCTTTGTTCTTCAAAAGCATATGATGATCATCCGTCTTGCATTTGAACACCCATCTGGTTCCAATTGGCTGAAAGCCTTTTGGCAAGTCAACAAAATTCCACACGTGCAACTTTTGGAATTGAGACAATTCATCTTGCATCGCCTCATTCCAGCAGTTTTCAGTGAGAGCTTCCTTCACATTCTTCGGCACAAAGGGCGAAGGAATCAGCGGTGGTGGACGACACCCTTGCGGCGGCTCATCCGTCCAGTTTGGGGTTGGTGGCGGCGTAGAAGGAAAAAGGGGAGGGAGAGATTTGGTTTTATGTAACTAGCCTCCAATTGCTAATTAATGGTCAACCAAATGATTAGTAACTTAATCACCATGCTAGGGTTTAAAGTTACTAATTAATCCCTTGTGATTTTCTAATAACAACTAATTTACCCAAACTCTTTAGTTAATTAAATATATAACTTTTATATATTTATAAATACAATTTAATTAATATTATAATTAATTATATACATATATCCAATATATATATATATATATATATAACATAATTATTCCGTAATTCCAAATTACCGGATCAATTAATTTAGTCGTTTGTAATTCCAAATTACAATCTATCTTTGCCAATGATTATCCCGGATAATCTTAGATGAATATTTCATAAATAATCATTTCCCTTTCGGTTTAGTTTCGTGTAAGGGCCATTTAACTCTTAAACGACCTTTAATATATACTGTTGTTCGTGGTGTAACTTTTTGGATCTTATCTCGATGGCCATGTTGTCGAATGTCGTTACTCGGGCATATAAGCCCAACAGATTCCCACTTGCACGAGTCTCGATCATTGTCAACACAGACAGTGGTGGATGTCTAGTTACATCTCACTATCCCCATTAAGATATGAAGTTTTTATGAAACCTCATGAGTAGTCTAGGTACCCTACTTAACTATTCGTCATAGTTAAGATAATCTGTCAATTATCCTTTCTATAAGGACATCTATTGAACATGTGACATGGATCATATCATCATTCTCATATAGTATTCGATCATTCTCCTTCTCGATCCAGAATCAATGTGGTCTATCAAACTCTCAGTTTGGGCATGACCATGCATATATAACAATTTGAATCAACGAGGTCGCCAGAGATGTCTCCCACTTACTAGTGTAAGGGAACAGAATTTCATCTTCACTACATACAACTATCACTAAACTTCAGATATACTTATGTAATACTAGGCCAATTCCAAGGTCGTAATTTGCTAAAATTGAAACCATAGGGGTTGGATTTGCCAATTCCCAAAGTTCAAAGGGTTGAAAATTAAAAAAATTGAGTTTTGGCTTAGTAGCGGACCACTACTAAAGCCTTAACAGTCCGTTACGTGGTGGCAAAGGAAATTAACCAGGAAAGGACACGTGTGTGTTGAGTAATGGCCAAAAGGTTTGACGCGTGTCAAGCTTGGTGAACCGCTACTCGGAACCCTAAATGTCCGCTAAGGACACCGGTCCTGGAGGTCCGCTAGATAGGTCCGCCTGGGTTGAAACTGGTTGGGTGGTGGACATCATCGTTCCTTTAACGGTCCGCTAGCTGCAATCTAGCCGCAATTTGTGGTGCTGCCACGTGGCAGGTGACTCAACGTGAGATTTTGACACGTGTCAACTTCGCGGACCTCCAAGCCATTCCATAACGGTCCGCCAGTCGTAATTTGAGAATTGGTCCAATAAGGACAAGACGCGTAGGGCCCTGGGTGGTAGCAGACCGCTACCACCCTGGCTGATGGTCCGCTACGGGGCTAGTCCAACAACTATAAATAGAAGCCTTCGGCTTCTCATTTCACTCCACACCGAACACACAAAACACCTTCCCATTTTCCTGGAAACAATCTTACCCTGGTATTCATGCCACGATTCCGGTAAATCGCTAACTTTCTCTTATTTCCCCACTCTCGCTTTGAAATGCTATTCCGACTAGAACAAGAAGCTAAGATTTTCAACTAGCAATCAAGCTACTACCCTGAGATAAGCAGCCAACTACATTAAGGTGAATATGTTTATCCGGTTTCCAAAAACCTTGACGTGTTTTGCGTTTACGAAAATGGGAATACAAGTATTGAAAATTTGATGCATAAGGGCATCTACATGAAACATTCAGGCCATAAGTATACGTAAAACTTGATCAAGGGATACACGCATTATGGGTGAAATTCCCATAATGGGGCTAGTATTTGTCTGTAATTGGACGTAAGACGGGGTTCCCGTTATAAAACCGCACAGTAAGTTAGTTTGGTAATGCCAACAATCCTCTTACAGAATCTACCCGTGTATGCAGTGGTGTGTACACTTGGAAGAAATAGGCTAGCTAAATGGTAGAATGCACCAGATTATGGTTAAATGTTTTGATACTGTATTTGCCAAAAGAATTTGGGTCATGATGAACATGTTCACCAGTGTTCGCGCTGAAGTTTTATTTTCCAAAAAGTTTTCAGGTAATCACCTGAGTATCCAGCCTATGGATCCCATGACCAAAATTCGTTTTGGGGATAAATGTAAATAAAGATTATGTGTAAGACTAGTCGTACGAGATAACAATCCTTTCGCTATTAACTTGGACTCTCCTATTCCAGAGTATTACACTCTAGCGTATGAATCCTAGAGTTCAGGATTGGCTGCAGGTTCCGATTTTAGTAATTGGAGGTTTAACACACCACCACCACCGAAGGTAACTCAGGCTGGACCTAGTAGGTCCAGGAAGGCATGAATGAGAGTGGGAATGGCCATGGAAATAATTTCTATTCTTTCCACGGAGATGGAAGACATTTATCGAAATATACCAGTGGAAGAGGACTCCGAGGAAGAATCCAGTGTTATGTTCCAGCTTCTGAAAATCCGAAGAACTGTGCATTTTTCAGTCCTTCATCTTCGATACTCCAAGATCCTTATGTTACTCTGAATCCTATGAACTACACTCTTTTTGAGGAATACTTTAATGTTCCTCCTTCTTATCAGAAAACTTATAAAGATATTGTAGTTGGACTTCGTGAACCACCACCATAATTTGGATATCCTCATAAAATTACTCCATCCCCAATAGAATGCGTTGACCGTTCGTTGCAAGAAACGGACGAAGTCAAGAAGGGATGGTTCAAAGATAAGAAGAAGAGGCAATCCTATGGAGCATAAGTTTATGAATATGAAGAAGAAATGAAGAAGCTTGGAGAGAAGCTTATGAAGGATTAATTGTTATATTTCTTTTCGAATATGTATTTTGTACTTGTATTTTCAATAATAATAATTTTTTTATATTGTTTTCTATCAGAATGCCAGGAAAAGGTAAAGGCCCTAGTTTCATCCGTATATACGCTCCACCAAATTATGATGAGCAGATAACCAATGAGACATGATATGAAGATGGAGTAGATACTGAAGGTTCCACCTTTTGAATTTTGGGAGAAATAAGATCTATTAAGCGTATGTATATTCCTTCTATGAGTATTCACTCTGCTCCTATGGCGGGAAGTCATAACTATACGCCTATAAATCCTTGTAATATTTACGAAGGATTTCTTGAAATTGCGTACGGAAATATCTATAGTCTCGAAGGATATGACCGTGCTGATTCTAATCAAATCTATGTTACATGTAAAGAACTAATAAATATACCCACTCCACGTGTGAATGAATAAACACCTGGAGATGAATGAGTAAGAACTCTGCTAAACCGAATAGCAGAACTTGAAAGAGAAAAGGCTGAGACGGAAGCTCAAAATCAATTACTACGTCAAGATTTAGAAGAAGCTAGGAAGCGTAATAATTCTTAAGAATATAATATATTGTACTTTCTTATAAAAATATGTTCATGAATAAAATGTCTTTGTATTTCGTTATAAAATTCTTGAATTTAATATATTTTGATATTTTATATAGATGTCGAAAAGTGGACCATCAACCAATACCAGAGACAAAAAGAAGCAATAATAGATAACAATAATGAGCATGATGCTCAGAAAGCAGAAATGGAAAAGATGATTACTTCTGGAATAGAGAATGCGATTTCAAAGATTATAACAGCCATCAAATAGAATAAAGCTGCTAAGAAGAAGGAATCTATCATACAAGTTTCTAAAATCAAGGAAACTGAAAAAGGAGTCTTCTATTCCTCATCACACGAGGAATATGGAAAGAGAACACTCCAGTTTCCACAAAACTTCCAAGAGGACTTATAAAGAAAGCCATGATTCTTCAATGAAAAATCCTGAAGAAAGATATGAGTCATCCTATAAGAAAAAAATGAATTATGGATGCTCATACAAAACTTTCCAAGCTTACAAACCGTATGAGTTTGCCTGGAAAGAGGGAGCAATAGTCGCTCTTAGGTGGCTAGAGAAAACTGAATATGTCCTCGCAATAAGTAAATGTGCTGAGGAAAATAAGGTATTGTTTGCTTCCAATCTTTTCAAAGATCAAGAATTACAATGGTGGAATCAAATTATATCCACAAAAGCCAAAGAAAGGGCCTATGATACGGGATGGACTACCTTTAGGGAAAAAGTAGAAAGAAAATTGTGTTCCTTAAATGAGAGGGAGAAGATTGAGAATAATTTCCTTAATCTAAAGATGGTGGGGACAAACCACCAAGATTATGTTACAAAGCTATTTGAGTATGCTCGTTTAGTACCTCATCTTGCTACTCTTGAGGCAAATCTCATTAAAAGATATATTTGGGGTTTAGCCCTAGAGATAAGAGACTTGGTGAAAGTCTCTAAGCCTACAACGATGGATGAAGCCCATGAATTAGGTGCTCTACTCACCGACTGGATGGTGAGAAACCGAGAGGAGATTAAGAAGAAAGAAAAAACTCCTCAGAACAAGAACGAGACTAAATGACAAGAAAGTAATTTCAGTTGTAAGGAAACTCGTACACCGATTCCAGAATGCCGAATTTACAAGAAATGGCATTTCAGTAAACGTGGTTCTAGGCCATTTTGCAATGTTTGCAAAATCTCTGGTCATTCTACCGAGAACTGTTTCAAGAACAAGAAGCAAATTGTTTGCTACGGCTGTGGAGAGCCGGGGCACATTAGAACCCAATGCCCATAGTTAAAATAGGCAGGACCTTCAGGAACAAAGCCTTCCAAAGGCGTTAAAAAGAACACCAGGGCATTCGTCCTCAATACTCATGAGGCTGCCAAATTACTGGATGTCATTATCAGTACGTTTCTTGTCAAAAATTTCTATTCAAGGGTTTTATTTGACTCTGGTGCAAACCAAAGATTTATAGATATTAAATTCTGTAAGCTGTTTGATAAACCCTTAGCTAGATTAGAAAAATCGTACGAAGTTGAGAATACGAACGAAGATTTAGTTCGAATATCTAATTCCTTGAACGATTGTAACACTTCTTTATCTGGACATGCCTTACCTATACAATTATTGCCTATGATATTAGCGGGTTTTGACATTGTCTTGGGGATGGATTGGCTATTTACTAATCAAGCCCGGATACTGTGCAACAATAAGTCTATTGAGATTTGTGTGCCTGATGGTAAAATGATTACTATTAATGGAGATAAATGTTCCAATCCCATTGGAATAATAACACTCCTTAAAGAAATGAAATATTTGAACAAGGGGTGTTTAGCATACCTTGTGTTAGTCCCAAGTAACAAGAAGGAAAGGAAGCTGGAAGATGTACCAATTGTGTCCAATTATCATGAAGTATTCCTAGAGGAACTACCAGGATTACCTCCAAATCGAGAAGAGGAGTTTATAATTAATCCGGTACTAGGAATAGCTGCAACAACTAAACCCCCGTACATATTAGCTCCAACTGAAATGGCAGAACTAAAGAAACAACTTGAAGAGTTGTTAGAAAAGGGATTCATAAGGCCGAATTCTTCAACTTGGGGAGCTCCGATATTATTTGTTAAAAAGAAAGACGTATCAATGCGCAAGTGTATTGATTACCGTGAACTAAACAAGGTCACGATTAAGAATAGATACCCACTCCCTCGAATTGACGATCAGTTTGATCAACCCGGTTAACGAGTCTCCCGGTGGCTGCTCAAGAATGGCTCACGACAAGAGGATGGTGGAACGCGACAGTCCTGGCGAACCAAAATGACCGGCGCAAGGAAGAGGGGAGGGAGAGATTAGGGTTTATGTGACTAGCCTCCAATTGTTAAATAATGGTCAACCAAATCCCTTCCCAAGACTTTGTATTTAAATACGGTTAGTAACTTAATCCCCAAACTAGGGCTTAAAGTTACTAATTAATCCTTTGTGATTATCTAATAATCACTAATTAACCCAAACTTTGAGGTTAAGTAAATGTATAACTTTATATATATTTATAAATACAATATAATTAACTTTATAATTAATTATATATAACTTAATTATTCCGTAATTCCAAATTACCGGATCATTTAATTTAGTCGTTCGTAATTCCAAATTACGAACTCTCTTTGCCATTGATTATCTCGGATAATCTTAGATGAATATTTAATAAATAATCATTTACCTTTCGGTTTAGTTTCGTGTAAGGTCTGTTTAACTCTTGAACGACATTTAATATATATTTTTGTTAGTAGTGTAACTCTTTGGATCTTATATTGATGGCCATGCTGTCGAATGTCGTTACTCGGGCATATAAGTCCAACAATATCCACTCACTAGTTATCCTAAGCCCTATCTTGCTAGCACGTTCCTCATGTTTCACTATGTTCTCAAAAGGAGAATTAGAAGAACTTGAAAGTCAATTTTAGGGGGAGCTTTGATGGGATGAGAACCAGGTTGAAGATTATGGATCACATGACTTGATGCTTCACACCGGATTTGGAAGCATTAGCCTAGGGGAGATTATTGGGTCTTTATAGGCTAATACTTACCAAATCAAGTTCCTACACGTTTATTTGGTGTTGAAGATCAATTGAGATAATCAAAGCGTTGTTGAAAGTAGAAGTTTGCTACTTGGTGAAAGGAAAAGTCAACCGACAAAGTCAAAGTCAACTATGAAAGTCAAAGTCAAAGTTGAAGTGACGAGTCAAAGTTAATGATCAAGTTTAAGTTAAGTTTCTTAATGATTCTAGAGTTAATAATTGACTTTGTCATGGAGAGTGAGACAAAGTCAAAGTGGGTTTCTTTGTTAGAGGCGGCTAATGAAGACCCGAAACTCTATAAATACATGCATTCCTCGTAGAGTTGAGTGTGTATTCTTTGTGAGTCAATAGCCCTAGGAAGAGCTCTCCTAGGGTTGGCCATGAGTGTTCTTGAGCTTTAGAGATATAACACCCCAATTTTTAAAGAAAATATGAAGTCCAGGGGCTACAGGGCAATTACCCAAAGTTAAAGAACTAAAATCGCAAAAAATTGAAAGTTGAGCAGGTAGCGGACCGCTACTGGAATCTGTAACGGTCTGCTACGTACGGGTTAAGGTAATAATGAGGGAATGATATGTGGCAGACGCGTGGTCTGCTGACTCAGCCCGTGTAAAGGTTCGCCAGCAGCAAACAGGTCAAGATAACGAGAGCGTGACGCGTGGCAGCTAACTAGCATGAAAGAAAAGGGTAGCGGACCGCTACCTTAGCCATAATGGTCCGCTACGTAGGCAGCATGCCAGACAGCTGGAAGACGGCGGTAGCAGACCGCTACTACCCTACATAACGGTTCACCACCGATGCACGAACAACCCTATAAATTGAAGCATTTGTTGTTCACTTTTGACACAACAAAAACACAAATACCATTATACACACACACACACACAAACACTGTCATACCCCAACCGACGGCGGAAACGTCGGGGCGTGAAGCGTGCAGACTGTTCATTGCTCATGGTTTACTAAAGTTTAAATAATTAATAATCGTTTTCATTGCAATCAAACAAGTTCAACAAAACATAGATTCAATCCACCAAACAATAATGAAAATTGCATCAAAATATAACTGGTTCAATTAAAACTAGGTCAAAATCCTATGTGTAGCATATCTTGATCACTTCAAACATTGGTACCTGAAACATGGTTAAATGAGAGGGTCAACTACAAGAGTTGGTGAGAAAACATAGGTTTTGTTGTGTGATAGCAAAAACGTGTTGTGTGTATACAGTTCATACAAAACATGTCAATAAAGGCGTTTATGGAGAGGAATCATCGTGCAACCTGTGTATTCAATCAAACCTTTGTAACTGAAATCAAATCGTGTTGTCAGCAACAGTCACCCTACCTGGGTGGGTTTGTCAGACTCAATAGTACTATCACTGTATACTGTCGGCTAATAGTTAATGATTGTGAATAGCGTATATAGTCTACACACCTAGCACTTAAGCATGAAGCACAGAATTGCATACATGTATGTAAGATGGAAACTGTATTCGTGTATAATTGAAAACATAGTAATTGAACGCATGTTCCACCGCAAAAAGTTTTGTAAATAGAGTAAAAGAGGGGCTATGTAACTCACTTGTTATGCAGAGTGTAGGTCGCACAAGCAAGTATGTAATGGCGGTGTGTTGTAGATTGCTAAGTTCGACCTAATGAACAATGTATGTGTTATTGATTTGCGTTATTTAATGACGGAAGTGAATTTGTCATTCTTAAACGTGTAGGGTTTGTCTTAAAAATAATAATTAACTATGTTATTTATTATATATATTTATTTGTATTAGTTTAAGTAATAGAATATTTATTTAAAATATAAGTTTAAATAATAAAAAAAATGTTCATTCGGAACAGTGTAAGGTATTCCAGTAATTAGTTTATAAAAATAATTATTTAAACTGTTATTTAATTTATTTATCAAATTAACAGAATAAAAATAAAAATAAAGATTCTGTTTAAGGGATGAGCACGACCGTGCTTGTATATGGCACGACCGCGCCCGGCACGTACGCGACCGCGCTTGGTCGGTAACGCGCCCGTGGTTGGTCAGAAGTCAAAACAAGAGTCTGGTCCTGAGACACGACCGCGTCCGTATCCGGCACGACAGCGCCTAGGGTTTTGACTAGGTCAGGACTTGGTTTGATCGGTAAACACGACCGGGCCTCTTACGGGGCACGACTGTGCTTGGTCAGGAACGACCGCGCTCATAGGCTGGCGCGACCGTGTCTGGTCAATTCCAGAAGCAATTCGCCTGATTCTTGTAATAAAACAGATTAGAAACTTAGGGTTTTCATTGATATGATGTTTGCGAATCGAATTACACCATTTAATTAGGTTTATATTCTGTTTATCGTTTCGATCGTTTAAAACTATTTTTTATCAAAACTCAGATTCAATTATGTAAAATCATGTAATGTGGTTACGAATTAAGTTAGGGCTTTCGATTAGCTTGGAGAGACGATCCTAATGAACTATTACTAACCTGTTTTGAATGGGCAACAAGTGCAGACGGCTACGGGGAGACTTCGCGGCTTTTTCTTGATCGACAGACGAGATAGAGATGATGGAATGATGGATTTAGGGTTTAGGGAAGTTTATATATGTCTCGGGTAGGTATGGGCTTAACTTAATTCGTTTGATTCTTGCCCCAAATACTTGATTCGTTTTAAGAAAAAGTCGGTTTAGAATTTGCGAGTATTTGGACGATTGCATGTGTATTTGGTCGTGTTTTAGTCTCAATTAGCCGAATATCTTCTTCTGCAAGTTTCACGACCTTCTAAACGTGTTTACAATCTATTTTTGGACAAGATTTGAGTCGGTTTGACTTTGCGGAGTCAAACTGTAAACGAGGCGCGACCGTGGTCATGGTACAAGCGCGACCGTGCTTAGGACTAAGCACGACCGTGCTTGTGTTGGTTTTGGAAATATCAAGACTAGTCCTTGTAGTTTTGTAATATTGATGTTGTTTTGAGTTTTGGTCAAGTTTGGTCCTCGAGGTTTGTAAGATTGTTTTCGTTAATATTGTATTATAATGAACGCGTGTATGCTTGTAAGTGTATATGAACAATAAATGTAAGGTTGAAATCTTTTATTGCACGGCATAAAATACATAGGAAAAACATGAAAATCAGAAAGGTTACAGTATCCCCATGTTGAGGGAATTTCGTCCCGAAATTCAACTGGTTGAGGCTACTGCTTCAGCAAAAAGATGTGGGTACTTGAGCTTCATTTGTTCTTCTCGTTCCCAAGTAAACTCGGGTCCTCGTTTAGATTCCCAACGAATCTTGACAATAGGAATACGGCTGCGCTTGAGTTGTTTTATCTCACGATCCATAACCTCGACTGGTTTTTCAACGAAGTGCATCGTTTCATCAATGCGCACATCGTCAAGAGGTATATGAAGGTTTTCATCAGCAAGACACTTCTTGAGGTTGGACACATGAAATGTAGGATGTACGCTGCCAAGTGATGGAGGTAACTCGAGCTTGTAAGCCACTTTCCCAATCCTTTCAAGGATCTTGAATGGACCCACATAGCGAGGTGCTAGCTTGCCTTTCTTCCCAAAACGGATCACCCCCTTCCAAGGAGACACCTTTAGAAGTACAAGATCACCAACTTGGAATTCCAAGGGTTTGCGTCGTTTGTCGGCATAGCTCTTTTGCCGACTCCTCGCAACTCGAATGTTGTCACGGATTTGGAAAATCTTGTCGGAGGTTTCTTGAATTAACTCGGGACCGGTGATTTGTGCTTCACCAATCTCGTTCCAACAGATGGGAGAACGACACTTACGACCATAGAGAGCTTCAAACGGAGCCATGTCGATGCTGGTGTGGTAACTATTGTTGTAGGAAAATTCGATAAGTGCCAAATGTGAAACCCAAGGCTCTCAGCATGTCTTCCAGGGTTTGGATTGTTCGCTCGGTCTGACCATCAGTTTGGGGATGGTAGGCCGTGCTCAAATCCAATCGTGTACCAAGTGCCTTTTGAAGAGATTGCCAAAACCGAGAAGTGAAACGAGCATCTCTATCGGAGATTATGTTCAAAGGAACGCCGTGACGACTCACGATCTCGTCAATGTAAATTCGGGCCAATTTCTCAACCTTATAGTCTTTACGGATAGGCAAGAAGTGTGCGGACTTAGTGAGACGGTCAATGATCACCCAGATGCTGTCATAACCGCTCGAAGTGCGAGGGAGTTTAGTGATGAAATCCATAGCCAGATTCTCCCATTTCCACACGGGGATTTCCGGTTGTTCAAGTAACCCAGAAGGACGTTGATGCTCAGCTTTGACTTTAGAACATGTGAGACATTTTGCTACAAACAAAGCAATGTCTTTCTTCATACCAGGCCACAAATATTGTGGACGAAGATTTTGGTACATTTTATCCGCACCAGGATGGATAGAATATCGAGACTTGTGTGCTTCGGTCATGATAAATGCTCGGAGATCGTTACGATCGGGAACCCAAATACGATTTAGAAAATAAAGCAAGCCATTGGTCTTAGTCTCTAATTGGAATTCAGCACCACAAGACATTTCCTCATACATATTGCCCTCGGTAACCGAGACATGTTGAGCTTCTAGAATACGAACTTGTATATCGGAATGGATCTTGACACTTTGAAGCATGACATGTTCCTTGCGGCTTAGTGCATCGGCTACACCATTAGCCTTGCCGGGATGATAACGAATTTCGCAATCGTAATCGTTGAGGAGTTCAACCCAACGTCGTTGTCTCATGTTGAGTTCCTTTTGGTTGAAGATATGTTGGAGGCTTTTGTGGTCGGTGAACACCACACATTTCGTGCCATAGAGATAATGTCTCCAAATCTTCAACGCAAATATGACAGCACCCAACTCCAGATCATGCGTCGTATAATTCTTCTCATGGATTTTGAGTTGTCTTGATGCATAAGCGATCACCTTGCCTCGTTGCATGAGAACGCAACCAAGACCTTGGTTTGAAGCATCACAGTAAACAACTAGATCATCTTCACCTTCAGGAAGGGTGAGGATAGGAGCATTGCACAACTTTCGCTTGAGAATTTGAAAGGCTTCTTCTTGTTTCGGTCCCCACTCATAGGGTTTACCTTTTTGGGTTAAGGCAGTGAGGGGAACAGCGATCTTGGAGAAATTAGAGATGAACCTTCGATAGTAACCTGCTAAGCCAAGAAATGAACGAACTTCGGTAGGGGTTTTAGGAGCTTTCCAATTCTTAACAGCTTCAATTTTGGCGGGGTCAACATGAATTCCCTTTTCATTTACAACGTGACCCAAAAATTGAACTTCTTTCAGCCAAAATTCACATTTGGAGAACTTGGCGTATAGCTGTTCGGTTTTCAAGAGATCCAAAATCAACCTAAGGTGTTGTTCATGATCTTCCTTGGTCTTGGAATAGATCAAGATGTCATCAATGAACACGATAACAAATTTATCAAGGTATGGTTTGCACATGCGATTCATGAGGTCCATGAAGACAGCAGGTGCATTGGTTAGCCCAAAAGGCATAACCATGAACTCGTAGTGACCATATCTCGTTCGGAAGGCAGTCTTGGGAATATCCTCCTCTTGCACACGGAGTTGATGATAACCAGATCGAAGATCAATCTTCGAGAAATAGGTAGAACCTTGGAGTTGATCGAAGATATCGTCAATCCTAGGTAAAGGGTAGCGGTTTTTGATTGTAAGCTTGTTGAGTTCTCGATAGTCAATACACATGCGGAAAGAACCGTACTTCTTTTTAACAAATAAGACCGGCGCACCCCACGGTGAATGACTCGGGCGTATGAACCCTTTGTCGGCGAGTTCTTGAAGTTGACTTGCAAGTTCTTGCATCTCGGAAGGTGCAAGCCGGTATGGAGCTTTAGCCACCGGGTTTGCTCCAGGTACAAGATCGATGCGAAATTCCACTTGTCGAACAGGCGGAAGACCTGGTAAGTCATCAGGAAAAACTTCAGGAAAATCCCGAACGATGGGGATGTCTTGTACACTCCTCTTCTTGTCTTCTTTTCGGATAACGTGGGCTAGGAAAACCATGCACTTCTTTCGTATATACTTTTGGACGGTAATGCATGACATTAGTTTGAGTCCTTTGCAAGGTTTCTCACCAAGGACCTTCAACGTTTCGCCGGATGGGAGTGGTATACGGATGCATTTTTCAAAGCACATGACTTCGGCGTGGTGCTTCGACAACCAATCCATACCTACGATGACGTCAAAACTTCCTAATGGCATTGGTATGAGGTTGATTGGAAAGGTGTGTTTATTTAGCTCTAGGGAGCAATCATAAATGATGGTATCAATTGCAACGGTGTTACCATCGGCTACCTCAACGGTAAAGGTTTTCTCTAGTTTAGACCGGGTTTTTGCAAGTAACGGTTCGAAGTCTAGTGACACAAAACTTTTATCGGCTCCAATATCAAATAGTATAGAAGCATAATGATTAGTCATAAGGAACGTACCGTTAACCACATCAGTGTTGGCCTGAGCCTCATTGGCGTTGATGTTGAAAGCACGCCCATGAGCTCCGCCTTGATTAACATTGATCAGTCTTGGGCACTGTTTACGGAAGTGGTTCGGGTCACCACATTCGAAGCAAGCACGTCCATTTGCAATGGCGGGGATGGCTTGGTTAGTTGCTTGATGATTGGCTTGATTTGCTGGGTTGGTTTGGTTAGCAAGTGCCTTGGCTCGACAAATATTGGCTGTGTGGCCATGTTTCCCGCAGTGGTTGCAAAGGCGACAAGGTATGTTTGGAGGGTGATGGTAGTTGCAGGTGTTGCAAAGTGGGTGGTTGCCCCCATAGGGTTTCTTTGCTGGGTTTTGAGCCATGGGTGCAACTTGATTTACTGGAGCAGCCGGAGTGATTACAGCACAGTTCTTGACCTTTCTCTTCCTAGTGTTGCGGTATGGTTCAGTTTGGACTTCTTTGACATGAGCGGGAGGTGTTGTTGTGTCAGAAACTTTCTTGGCACCCTTTCTTGTAAGTGTACCCGCTTTAACATGATTGTCAGTAAGTGTAGCTGATAAACGGATAGCATCCTCCAGAGTAGCAGGATTTCCTCCTACCACAGTATCTTGAATTTGTCTAGGTAGACCACCAATGTACTTTTCAATACACCTAGACAGAGGTGTAACCATGTGTGGCACAAGTAGACTCAGCTCGTGAAAACGGGTGGTGTATGCTAAGCTTTCACCACTATCTTGAGCAAGATCCCAAAATTCCGCTTCTAGCTTTTTCATCTCATTTCGAGGACAGAATTCCTCAGTCATGATCCTTTTCAACTCATCCCACGGCAGTGCCATTGCTACATCCACTCCCCTAGTCCTTTTCTCACCATTCCACCAAGTAAGCGCCCTTTTTTGAAAGACACTAGTAGCATGACGAACACGGAGGTTGTCGGGACAGTCGCTATTGAGGAAAGTGCTCTGAATGCTTTCAAACCATTGAAGGAGTCCTGTGGCTCCTTCGCTGCCATAGAATTTGAGGGGATTACAGGAGTTGAAGTGTTTGAAGGTGCATTGTGGCGGGTTGGCACCACCACCACCTCCAGTAGCAGCACTTCCACTGGCATGGCCTTTATTGTTGTTGTTGGCTTGGGTAATTTGGTTCACCAGCTGTGTGAGTAAAGCAGCCAGGTCAGTGTTATTGCTGTTGTTGCTGTTGTCACGACGGGGAGGCATTCTACAGATTTAGACACAATAAGAGTAGTGAGATTTTCTTGGATTAAATAGAAGAATAAATAGATGTAAGTAGTTCATAGTTTGGATTGTACTCAAATAGTGACATAATCACTCGAGTACTATGACATATTAAGGTTAATTTAAACTCAGATAATTATCAAGGAGACGTGCTTTAGCCTATAAGTAAACACTCATCCCGGGAATTCCCAGGAAAGCATACGGGTCCCTCGGTTGGTTGGGATTTATACGAAATGCTTTCCTAGACAGAAAACCCAGAATACAGGTGTCACTCTTCCAGATTGCACGTGTCCTTTAACAATTAAACAAAGTCTAAAAACCTTAGCGGGTGTAAAAGAAAATTTTATAGACCCAAGTCTAAGAATATGATTCAGGTTATGTTGATGATGACATGGAAGCAGGCATGAAGGATATGTGCTTTAGGATATGGGTAGGGATATTGTTTATTTAAGTTGTTATTCATATATACATATAAAACATGTAGCATATATCATATAGCATGTAGCACATAGCATGTAAATCATGAAGCATGGCATAAGTGGGTATCCTAAAGTTATAGTCTAGGTCAAAGGTGTCTAATAACCTAATTCCCTATAAACCTGGCTCTGATACCAATCTGTCACACCCCAACCGATGGCGGAAACGTCGGGGCGTGAAGCGTGCAGACTGTTCATTGCTCATGGTTTACTAAAGTTTAAATAATTAATAATCGTTTTCATTGCAATCAAACAAGTTCAACAAAACATAGATTCAATCCACCAAACAATAATGAAAATTACATCAAAATATAACTGGTTCAATTAAAACTAGGTCAAAATCCTATGTGTAGCATATCTTGATCACTTCAAACATTGGTACCTGAAACATGGTTAAATGAGAGGGTCAACTACAAGAGTTGGTGAGAAAACATAGGTTTTGTTGTGTGATAGCAAAAACGTGTTGTGTGTATACAGTTCATACAAAACATGTCAATAAAGGCGTTTATGGAGAGGAACCATCGTGTGACCTGTGTATTCAATCAAACCTTTGTAACTGAAATCAAATCGTGTTGTCAACAACAGTCACCCTACCTGGGTGGGTTTGTCAGACTCAATAGTACTATCACTGTATACTCTCGGCTAATAGTTAATGATTGTGAATAGCGTATATAGTCTACACACCTAGCACTCAAGCATGACACACAGAATTGCATACATGTATGTAAGATGGAAACTGTATTCGTGTATAATTGAAAACATAGTAATTGAACGCATGTTCCACCCCAAAAAGTTTTGTAAATAGAGTAAAAGAGGGGCTATGTAACTCACTTGTTATGCAGAGTGTAGGTCGCACAAGCAAGTATGTAATGGCGGTGTGTTGTAGATTGCTAAGTTCGACCTAATGAACAATGTATATGTGTTATTGATTTGCGTTATTTAATGACGGAAGTGAATTTGTCATTCTTAAACGTGTAGGG
Organism: Smallanthus sonchifolius; assembly: GCA_023525975.1. Taxonomy (NCBI): domain Eukaryota; kingdom Viridiplantae; phylum Streptophyta; class Magnoliopsida; order Asterales; family Asteraceae; genus Smallanthus; species Smallanthus sonchifolius. The sequence continues at coordinate 23,339,779 of CM042033.1, forward strand.
TTTGTCTTAAAAATAATAATTAACTATGTTATTTATTATATATATTTATTTGTATTAGTTTAAGTAATAGAATATTTATTTAAAATATAAGTTTAAATAATAAAAAAAATGTTCATTCGGAACAGTGTAAGGTATTCCAGTAATTAGTTTATAAAAATAATTATTTAAACTGTTATTTAATTTATTTATCAAATTAACAGAATAAAAATAAAATTAAAGATTCTGTTTAAGGGATGAGCACGACCGTGCTTGTATATGGCACGACCGCGCCCGGCACGTACGCGACCGCGCTTGGTCGGTAACGCGCCCGTGGTTGGTCAGAAGTCAAAACAAGAGTCTGGTCCTGAGACACGACCGCGTCCGTATCCGGCACGACCGCGCCTAGGGTTTTGACTAGGTCAGGACTTGGTTTGATCGGTAAACACGACCGGGCCTCTTACGGGGCACGACTGTGCTTGGTCAGGAACGACCGCGCTCATAGGCTGGCGCGACCGTGTCTGGTCAATTCCCGAAGCAATTCGCCTGATTCTTGTAATATAACAGATTAGAAACTTAGGGTTTTCATTGATATGATGTTTGCGAATCGAATTACACCATTTAATTAGGTTTATATTCTGTTTATCGTGTCGATCGTTTAAAACCATTTTTTATCAAAACTCAGATTCAATTATGTAAAATCATGTAATGTGGTTACGAATTAAGTTAGGGCTTTCGATTAGCTTGGAGAGACGATCCTAATGAACTATTACTAACCTGTTTTGAATGGGCAACAAGTGCAGACGGCTACGGGGAGACTTCGCGGCTTTTTCTTGATCGACAGACGAGATAGAGATGATGGAATGATGGATTTAGGGTTTAGGGAAGTTTATATATGTCTCGGGTAGGTATGGGCTTAACTTAATTCGTTTGATTCTTGCCCCAAATACTTGATTCGTTTTAAGAAAAAGTCGGTTTAGAATTTGCGAGTATTTGGACGATTGCATGTGTATTTGGTTGTGTTTTAGTCTCAATTAGCCGAATATCTTCTTCTGTAAGTTTCGCGACCTTCTAAACGTGTTTACAATCTATTTTTGGACAAGATTTGAGTCGGTTTGACTTTGCGGAGTCAAACTGTAAACGAGGCGCGACCGTGCTTAATGTTAAGCACGACCGTGGTCATGGCACAAGCGCGACCGTGCTTAGGACTAAGCACGACCGTGCTTGTGTTGGTTTTGGAAATATCAAGACTAGTCCTTGTAGTTTTGTAATATTGATGTTGTTTTGAGTTTTGGTCAAGTTTGGTCCTCGAGGTTTGTAAGATTGTTTTCGTTAATATTGTATTGTAATGAACGCGTGTATGCTTGTAAGTGTATATGAACAATAAATGTAAGGTTGAAATCTTTTATTGCACGGCATAAAATACATAGGAAAAACATGAAAATCAGAAAGGTTACAAACACGCATACCGAGGAGCAGTGGCATGACGGTTACGAGCATGGTGTTCACGAGTACGGAGCGTTAAAGTTACGAGCGAAGAACGGAGAGACTATTAAGCGAGGAATGAACTTTGGAAACAACCCAAGATTATAGTAAGTACAACGGACACGTACCTTAGATAAATGTTTATATGATTTATGTGATTACGTGTTATGTGTGGGACTAAGGTATGGGTGAATAATGGGGATTTAGTCTAGACACTAAACTGTAATAATGGAGTATCCACGAGATATCAAAGGGGTGGTGGATACGCCGCTGGTACTTCCCATATATAAACCTCTTTGATACTTTGGGGTGAAACCATTAATTAGGTTTAAGGGGTATAGGCTAACAATAAATGGCATGGCACGAGTGCATGCCAAATAAATAAATAATGGAGGGCTTTATTCCAAATAAAGGAATATCTATGATATGTTAAAGGGGTGGTGGGTACGTCGCTGGTACACCCTATAACATATTATGGAAAAGTATTTATGAGGAGTTAGAGCAAGAACTGAATAAAATTATGAAGAGATCATGCCATTAAATAAAAGGGGAATAATGGGAAAAAACTTAATTCCATGTAAAGAAGTATTCATGAGACGTTAAAGGGGAGATGGATACGCTACCGGTACTTCCTATATATAAACCTCTTTAACGTAATATGGGGAATCCTTTATAAGGAATTAGAGCAGGACTAAGTATGAGAGTATGACAAGAGGTCATGCTATGCAAACATGCAATGTGTGCTAAAGGTGAATATGTGAATGCATGATAATAAACCATGCAATACGTGTTAAGTGTGAATGTATGATGGGAAAGAGTCTAAACCCTAAAATAGAATAACGGAGTACTCATGAAGTGTTAAAGGGGTGGTGGGTACGCCGCTGGTACACCCTATATATAAACCTCTTTAGTGCATATCCATTACGAAGTTTTAAGGTGAGGAGTGGTTGGAAATAAATCAACCATAAAGATACATGGTAAAGTGAACATGCATGATGTGAATAAATGCTTGATAAATTGGAAGGCTGTGAGTCAATGACACTCAAGGTCCCAATGGGAAACAATGTGTCGAGCCTACGGGGTGGAAGGGCCTTATAGTTGAATAATCTACGGGGTTAAAAAGGGGTGCCAAGTCTACGGGACGGAAGGTCCATGTGAATGAAAGAACCTTTGTGGCAAAAGCAAGGGGCCTCACCGACGGGTGTAAGGACCTTGTAAATACCATGACCTAGGTACGGTCTAAGATGGTCATTGGGGGGTGTATGTATTCCTGGGAAAATAAACGAATGACGTGACTTGAGGTACGTCTCATGTTGGTCACAGGGGCATGTATGCCTGGTGAAACTTGATCAAAGAACCTAAAATATTTCATATTAAAAGAGACAAGCAGTATACTTCCTTAGCTTAAGCTAATTTAAAAACTTTTACCAAACATTGCAGGAAAAAGGTGTAACACCTGCCACAAAAATGTCCAAAGAAATGCCAAGGTTAGAACCTATTAGGACTTGTGTATCTAAAGTACCAAAGTCTAAGGTTGAAAATGAAAATTTTTGGAAATGTAGTAGATATCGGACCAACATCTAGTTCATATCGGTCCGAAGCAAATAAGGTTTGGATATCGGACCGAAACGAAACTTAGTCAGAAATCGGACTGACATCTATTCTTATAGCAGTCTGCAATTAAACGTTGAGTCGGTTCGACATCAGTTCAAAACGGTCCGACAACCTCCCCTCAGCTGCAATTTGTGGTGTTGAGATGTGTCTTATAACTCAGCCCTAGAACCTGATGCATGTCGTGATGTCGGACCGACATGGTCCACATATCGGTCTGATATGCACCCAAAACATGTACGGTCCAATCAGATGTTGACATTTAGGGCTGACGCATGCATAACCTGATTTTGGACCGACATCCCTTTGATAACAGTCCGACATGGACCCAAAACTCAACCTATAAATATGTAGGATCATGAAAGTACAAGATGGTTCTGTTCTTAGTTGAAATTGGCGGAAACAATAACAACTACACAAGTATAATCGAGTAAACAAAAAGAATACTTTTAAGAACACTGTTGTATTAAGCTTTTGCGAATAAACGATTACAAATGAACACTCAATCAAAAAGCACAGTTACAACGAAGTGTTTACACAGTATTTATACTCACTTAGAATCAAGACAGACCCTTGATTCTAAGGATCAGATTTAACACAGACCGTTGATCTTTTGTATATAGCTAACTATTACACGTTTAGTCTAAAACTAGTTAACTTTATTGAAGCATCTTCTTTGTGCATTATAACTTTCATGCTTAGAGAAGAGCATTGTTGTCCGTCATTGGTTGTGCCATTGAGGTTCCTTCTGCTTTGAGGGTGTCAGTGGCTTTTGCATAAAGTTTTCAGTGACGTTTGGCATGGATAGTCAGCTGCAACGATTTGTCTTCAAGGCACATGGCTGTCAGCAACTAAGATGAGTCTTTTGGTTTGGAAGTGAGTTTGTTTTTCTTTTTGGGAGGTTGTTGATGAGTAGGAGCTGAGTGTGGGGATTTGGACTTTGATGGAGGAGAGGAGAGAGGTCTAGGAAGGAGAGTGGAAGGTTGTTGGATTGAGGAAGTGTTGGATGAGAGAGAAGGTTTGGATTTCTTTGATTTCCTTTCTTCTTTTTGAGTGTTTACCCTTTTCTTGGATCCTTTCTTCTCCAATCTTTCTTCCTCATCCTTCTTTACTTTAAAATAGAGGGCTTGCAGGTTCATGAAATTCATGGGACCTAGCCTCTTTCCACTCTCTCCTCTAGCCTTAAGGAAGTCAATCATGATCTTCTTTTCTTCATGGGTCCATTTATTAAAGGTAATGGTCTTTTTAGACTTTTGTTTGGCTTTTTCTTCTTCTTCAGCCTTCTTCTTCTTTGCCAATTGACCCTACTGACCCATGAAGGCTCTGTAAATTTCTTTGTTTGATAGTTTCTCAAGGTAGTCTGCATCCTCACCTTGAGAAACTAGAGCCTTTACCCACTGCTCTCTCATTTCTTTGGCTAGTTCAGAATCAGTTATTATGAACTTAGCCTCTTCCTTTTTCTTCTTCTCTAGTTCTTCTTCTTCCTTGTCAAATTGTTCCTGCAGTTGAAGAGCAAGAGATTCATCTTCTTCAATCTGATAAACTGCAGGAATCTTTACTTTGAGCTCATCCAGCTGTTTTGTATACAGCTGGATTTGTTGTTCTCTGAGGAGAACGGCTGTTAGTCTATCTTGAGCTTTCTTTGTTTCAGCCATCTCCTCTTCTTCTCTTCTTCTTCTTCTTCTTCTTCTTCTTTCTTCTTTCTCTTTCTTTTCTCTTAGAAGCCTCTCTTCGTCTTCTTTGGTCATAATTCCCTTTCCTTTATCTTTGTTGGATGCCTCTGCTTCGGCTTCACTGATCACAACAGCAGATGATTGTGCTGCTGTGGGAATCTCAGCCTCAGCTTCATTGGCAATTTGAGAGGTTGATAAGGGAAGGTCATTAGCTTCATCTGTTTTGCACTCAGGACTTGTAAATTCTATCAGCATTTCTTTGACAGTGGATCTTGATTCATATGCAGCATCAAAGATATCTACTCAAGGGGAAGCTGAGTCAGAATCAGTGTCAGAATTTGACACATATACCGCTTCAGCAATCCTTCCTTGTTCAAGATGGGCTCTGACAGTAGCTATCATTGCCTGGCTTTCGAGGGAGTTGACATTGCAGATATTTGCTCTGAGTTGAACGATCTTGTAAAGAAAGTCTGTAGGCAGTAGCAGGATATTCCTGGTGTTGATGGTGAGAGAGGAGCCGTTGCTTAGCAGAAAGGTGTGGTCAATAGACTTAGTGCTTACCCATCCTAGCACATCTAAGTCCTTGACAATGGAGTTGTACAGAAGTCTTATTAAGCACAGAACTTCTTCTTCAGTGAGAAGACTGCTCCTTATTATTTCAAGTCTTCTAGGAGTCAGTCTTCTTTCTGCTGCTGTTGAAAATTCAGGATAGGCTACCCTTTTTGATGCCTGTATTTGTCTTTCAAAGTTGGGTAGATTATCCTCCATCAAGTCATAGAACCTGCCAATAGCAAGTTCTGCTGAGAAGTTCATTGAGTTGTTGATGCATTGTAGATGGTATAGGTGAAGGACTTGGATGCTGTTGAGAAAGTCCCAGTTTAGCTCTTCTACTCCGCCAAACTCCCAACCAATCCAGAACCTCTCAGACTTTCCATCATACCCCCAAGCTAGTATTGTGTCAAACTCTAGCTGTGTTGAAGTCAGTGGAAATTGGGGGGCAGTGAAGTGACTTTTGATGGCTGCTTATTCAGGGATGATGCTGAAAGATGTATATGTTTGTTCTGTGTCTTCAGCATCATTCATCATCTCATCAACAGCCCTGACGACTAACTTCCAGTCTTCAGATGTCTCTTCTTCTTCGTTATCTGAAGCTGGCAAGTCATGAACCAGTACAAAAGCTGGCTTGAAAAGTGTGCTTTGAAATACAGCCTGCTCTTGAATCCAGTTGTCAAGACTGTCTGAGTCTTCCTCCATTGGGACCATCTCCCCCTTTTTGGTTGCATCTGTGGACAAATAAGCATCAGTTTGGGTGCCCACTGATACAAGAGAGGGAGTAGGTACAGTTGGGCATTGATGGGCTTCATGCATAGAGACTTGGTGTCTTAGTTTGGACACTTCAGTCTCTAGCATAGCCACCCTGGCCGTCAATTCCAAGTTATGAAGTTTCAGTCTGTCCTCATCCACAGTTGTGGAATCCTTGGATCCAGATGGGGCCTTAGGCCTAGCCTCTTCATCCCCATCACCCATGGTTTCTTGGCACCTGGGATTCCTCTCAGTGAGGGGAGTTTCCAAGGAAGCATCCTCACTGTGAGTTGCCGTGGTTGAGGTCTTAGCAATGTTGTCACTGTCCTCCTGGTTATTTGATAGACCAGCAGTAGTGACAGCCTCTTCCACATCCACTCTTTCATAACTCCTAGAGTGGACCTTCAGGGTAGAAGAACTTGGGTTGGGTGTGTTGGAAGCAAGATCAATCATTACCTCCGAGATAGTGGTAGTTGGATAAGGTACATCATCTTGATTAGGTTCCTCAACACTTAAGTTCAGAAGAGAGAGGAAAGGCTCAGGGGGCTGTTCTATGGATCCAGGAAGTGATCCTGATCCTAATAGAGAGACATCCAAAGGAGTCTCCCTAATAATGTGGCTGTCCCTTATGATATTCTCACCAGAATGTTGTGATTCTGAGTGAGGGCTGTTAGGTTGGGTTTAGGCCTTGGAGGAAAGCGAAGAAGGAGTTCTCTTGCCCCTTTTCCTAGTATATGTCGTTGCAACCGGGGCCCTGTGTTCCAGTTGAATGATAACATCCAAAAGAGGTGTAAGTAATTTTTGTGCTTGTGCATCCTTAGTAGTATGCACAGGGGTTCGAATTGTAGAAGTAGACTATTGTTCAGGATGTGAGGTGGAGGGTGTGGGATCAGTATCAGCTGGGATTGCTGAACTGTAACCCGGGGTACTCTGTATGTTCAGCATTGTAGATAACAATGGAACATTGACCCCTGAGAACCTTTTGGAAATAGTTCTCATGCTTTGAAAAATATTATTTTTATGTCCCAACATGATGTAGATTCTTGCAGGTTTTGAAAGTTCTTTTAGTTCTTGATTGAAAACTTCCTGTAAGAACCTTGGGTACATAAAAAACTGTTGCTTTGCACCCTCTTGAAGGTTATATCCCAAACCCTCAAAGATGAGGTGTGCAAAGTTGAAGCCTTGGTTAGTGACTATACCATGGAAGGCGGCGGCAAGTGCGGAGCTCACCTGATGCCATCTACTCCTCTTCTAGGATATACATTGGAGAAGAGTGTGGCAAAGATACTTCCATGGAGGGCCCATCAGCGCCTTCTCGATCGTATACTCGTTCTGATTTCCAGTGTATCCAATGGATACAAAGGTCCTCATGTATTCGTCCTTCGAGTATGAGATGGCTGCTCCTTCATCTTGAAGCTTAAGATGTTTTCTGAGTGTGGCTTCCAAGATGGTGATATCCTTGCCGTCTAATTTGGCTTTAATTTGGGGAATCCCTTGTTCGGTTGAGTAGACAGCGGTACTCCAAAAATCCTCCATATGAGGGATATATATGGTAGGGTTGGTTGTGAGGGAAAAGTAGATTTTTGATCGACATAAGAAGTCGATTATATCATTAAATCCTTCGGATTTCTTTCCTTTGGTAAGATATGCTGTAAGGTTGTGGTATGGAGAGAACTTATCATCAGGGTTATTGATATCTGCTATTGTTGTTTGACTTGGAGGGAAGGTTAGAATATGGGAGGCTTTGAATGTTTTAAAGATGAAGGGCTTTGAATGTGGTGGGGACTTGAGAGAAAGTGATGTGGGTTTAGGGTGAAATTGAAGGTGAATAGGTGGTAAGGAAATTTGATTTGTTTTTATAACGGCAGAGGAGAGAAAAAGCAAAAAGACTTGTACAGTACAACCTTATTTACTTTTTATTGTTACAGCTGTAATACACCGAGGCAGTCATGGTAAAGACTGACGTTAATTTTTACAGCGGGTAGAAGTTAATTTGGACTTAAATTTACCCATCAGCAGCAAACTTGGTTGCTGTGGATGAATAAGCATGTCCGCTGCAACCTTGATTGCTGCGGAAGGTTAAGTTTGTCAGCAGCAAACTTATCTGCTACTGATGGATTTAAAAATCCGCAGCAAGGATGTTGCTGCTGACAGTCTTAAAGAAATCCGCAGGAAACCTGTTCCTACTGATAACTTAAAGCAGTCAGCTGCAAATCTTTGCTGCTAAAGATCAGACCTGTCAGCAGCCAAAAAGGATGCTGCTGACTTATAACTTTTATTTACAACAAAGGACAGACACATTTACAACAAAGGATAGACGCATTCAACTGAACCAATGATGATGCTTGGTGGTTTCTTTGCCTTCCATTGTTGAGTTGGTGGTTTTCGAGCTCTCTTTGCCTTTTTAGCAGCAGAAGTTGCATCTGAGGACTTTGACTTATCAGCAGCAGATTTTGTTGCTCCTGATGGTTTTACTTGAGCAGTTGCAGACTTTGTTGCTGCTGAAGGCGTTCCTTTTGGTTTCTTGGGCTTTACTCGATCAGCAGCAGTTTTTTTGGCTACTGATGGTTTAAGAACAGACGTATGCCTATCCTTCTTCACCTTACTGATAGGCTTTTGTATAATTAGGGTTAGAAGAAGAATCTGATTGAAAGGATTAAACTTACAACTTGCAGCAAAGTGGTCTGATTCACCACAGATGATGCAAGATTGTTGGAGTTTTGGCGTAGTCTTTCTTGGTGGGGATAGAGAGTTTCTGAATTGAGTTGCTTTGGCTTCAAAACTTCTTACCTTTTTGTTTTTGTTTGTTTTCTCAAAAGCATGTTGCTTTAGGTTTCTTTGTTGTTGAAGGTAATAGAAGCAGGTGCTGGCAGTATGATTGTATTTCCCACACACAAAGCATGATTTCGCCAGTTTGTCCCTTTGAAAGTACATATAGTCCTTTCTTTTGAACAAGTCTTTGAAGTTCCAGGGGTGAGCTTTGTTACGCTCAAAGGTGGCTTCTTCCAATGTCTTTTAAACATATGGAACTTTCTCTCCAGGTGCATGACATATGTCAAACACCTTCCTTGGTTGGGTTAAATTTGAGGACTGGCCCTTTTCAATATTTAGCTTCCTACCTTCTGGAGGATAGCCAATTTTGATTTGTTTGAATGGTGTAGGAACTGGTAATGAAATGGCCGGTACTGGTGCTGAATGGATAATGGGGACTTCCTCTTTAGTCTGAATAACTTGAGGGGCAGGAAGAGACGAAGCTTCACTTGTTTCAGTGGAGTCTGAGCAAGTTGATTCAAACTCTGATGAGGTAGTGCATTCTTGCACCAAAGGTTCATCCTTAGAAGGATCAAGATTTATGTTGGCCATATCAAGATTTGCAAGATTGAAGCTTGGTTCATGGATGGCAACGTAGTCAGCAGGAGGTGCAACGGTATTGTATTGTTCGACATGGTACCCCAGACTAGTTTTTACCTTGTCATGAACTTGAGCATCTAAAAGTCTTTGCATTTTTTTTGATGCAAATTCATATTTGTCAATATGGACTTTCTGTTCTGCCAATTCTGCTCTGGTAGCTTTTAATCTAACCAGTAGATCATCAATCTGAGTTTCAAGATTGGTTTGTTCATGTCTTAATAATGAAATCTCTTTCTTTAGGCAGTTAATTTTTTCTTTATAACTGTCTTTGACCTTTTTGAATTCAGATTTCATTTGATGAAACTCTTCATTTTTATCAATGAGGTTTTGATTATGCTTTCTGTAGCCTAAAACCTTATCAATACAGGCTTGGGAACATAGATGTTCATATACCTGAGGCGGTATCTCAGTTGTGTCTACTATAAGAGCTTAGTTGTTGGTAGGCAGATCTTCATACTGAAAGCTCCAGTCAAAGTCAGAAGTTCCAACAGCTGCACAAGCTGTAGTTTGAGCTGGAGGAGTAGCTTGTTGCTGTTGTTGTCTAGGTTGGGCTTGGTGAGCTTGTCTTGTTTGATCATCAGTTGGGTTTGCCCTAGGTGCCTTGCATTCTCTAGCAAAATGACCCAGTTGGTTACACTTATAACATCTCAATTTGCTTTTATCCAAGCCAACTCTGGTGTTAGAGTTGTTGCTTGGAATGGGTCTTCCGGTTCTAGAGTAGAACCTTTTTGCTCTTAGAGAGAGCATGGCATACGAGTGCTGTATATCCATTTCTTCTAGATCATCTGGATGGAAACATTCCAGATCCTCCTTGATAAAGGACATGTTGCTTGAGTTTTCAGAAACAAAAGCAGCAGAGGTTGAGGCTTGAGGAGGAGCTTCAAGAAGAAATGGTGAGGTATTTGATTGAGAGGTAGGAGTTTGAGGATATGTGACTATGGGAGGATAGTAGTCACTAGTACTAGGACCTGAGTGGTCAGAGTGAAGAGCAGAAGAGGTGGTGGTGGATGTTGAAGCTGTTTGGTAGCTTAAGCTCCTTTCCTTGGCCTGAATCATCTCTAATTCATAGGTTTTGAGCAGACCGAATAGCTCAGTCATCTGAAGAGTCTTCAGATTCTCAGTTCTTCTGATGGACACTGTGTAGAGTGTCCAGCAACTAGGTAGAGATCTGATGAATTTCTTAAGAATATCTTCATTCTCCAACTTCACTTTTAAGTACTGCAGCTCGCCTACAAGATAAGTATATCTGTTATATAAAACAGTTAGAGACTCACCTTCCTTCCAGACGAAGTTTTCGTATTGCTGCTTCAGGATGTCTCTTCTGTTTTCTTTGACTTCCTCAGAGCCAGCAAACATCTTCTCAAGAGCCTCCCAGAGCTCTTTAGCAGTTTTGTAACTTCTGAAGTTATGAAAAATTTCATTTGGAAGGCACATTTGGATAGCTCCTAGTGGCTTGAAGTCCACCTCCATCTTCTTTATGTCCTCTTCTGAGTACTTGGAGGGCTCCTTTGGAACTGGTGGTCCTCCAGAGTCAGCAGAGGCAACCATGGGAGTGTAGGGTCCATCCCGGATGGATTTTCACATTCCGTACTCCTGATAACAGAAAAAGCTTTCCATGCGATTCTTCCACATGTCGTAGTCTTCCCCAGATACCAATCTTGGTGATCGGTTGATGCTGCCGATGTCTTCAAATCCATTGCTCTGTGCCATCTTTGTTTTTGGTGACTTTATGAAAGAGAGAGTTTAGAATAGAGCCAGAAGTGATTAAACAAGTGTGAGTTTGTTTAATCTGAGCCAAAGCTCTGATACCACTTGTAGGATCGTGAAAGTACAAGATGGTTATGTTCTTAGTTGAAATTGGCAGAAACAATAACAACTACACAAGTATAATCAAGTAAACAGAAAGAATACTTTTAAGAACACTGTTGTATTAAGCTTTTGCAAATAAACGATTACAAATGAAAACTCAATCAAAAAACACACTTACAATGAAGTGTTTACACAGTATTTATACTCACTTAGAATCAAGACAGACCCTTTATTCTAAGGATCAGATTTAACACAGACCGTTGATCTTTTGTATATAGCTAACTATTACACATTTAGTCTAAAACTAGTTAACTTTATTGAAGCGTCTTCTTTGTGCATTATTACTTGCATGCTTGGAGAAGAGCATTGTTGTCCGTCATTGGTTGTGCAATTGAGGTTCCTTCTGCTTTGAGTGTGTCAGTGGGTTTTGGAGAAAGTTGTCAGTGACGTTTGGCATGGATAGTCAGTTGCAACGATTTGTCTTCAAGGCACAAGGCTGTCAACAGCAAAGATGATGATCAGTAGCAAGATGTAACCATCCAAAGCTGCTTATGATTTGCCTATCAGCAGCATCAAGTGTTGATGCTGCTGAGAAGCCTATCCGCATCAACTTTGGTCTTCAGCAGATAAGGCTATCCGCAGCAGATTTGATCTTCAGCAGGAGAACAAGTATCCGTAGCAGATAAGCTTGTCTGTAGCAGTTTGTTGGTCAGCAGCATTTGTACTTAGAGAATTTTGTAGCCATCAGTCTTTGTTTCAACAAAATAGTTGAACGATTTCATTCGATTTCTTCTTCCCAAACATGATTCCAAGCTTCTAAAACTCGTTGCAGGTGATCCCTAACCCATCTCGACGATCCCGGTCCAACTCCCGCTCTTTTTAGCTCCCGGTTTAAGAAGAAACACTGGTAGAAGTGCTGATACGCTAGAGAAATCAAGTTAAGAAGCTAGTCTATAAGCTTTTGATTTAGAGGCTCATTCCTATAAAAAAAGGTGAATACATTATCTCTTTCAAAACTTGTGTCAAACATTTACGTTTACGAAAATGGCCAAATAAAGGTTAAGGGAATAATGCTCAACGTTCTTCTACGTGAAAGCATTTAGGCCATAGGTATACATAAAACTTGCAAGGGATACATGAGTCTCGGGTGAAATTCCCGGATTACGGCTGATGCTTGTCTTGTAACAACTTCGGAGGCAAACATGTCCCTTGTTATAAGACATGACGCCAGTGTATATTGTGGTGCGATTGAACAGGACGGGCCTGCTGAATGTGTGGATTGAACAAAAAGTTGTGATTATGAAATTAATACTTGTTTGTGCCAAAATGATTTTATCGTCAGGATAATTGTATTCACCGACGTTCGCGCTGACGTTTTATTTTCAAAATGCTTTCAGGTAATAAATAAAATGTGAAAGAAAAGGGATATGGGCAGACATAAGCTCTCACCCAGAAAAAGTGAAGGGCAGACATGAGATCTGACCCGAGGGACTGTGAAAGGATAAAATGCATGTCGAATTCCCAGCTCTCGTGCATAGATAATCCTGAAAAATAAAAGAGGAGATAGGACAGAGGAACTGATCAACCTCGGATAATACTATTTCTTGTGGCTTGACTTGTCCATAAGAGACAAGAGATGTATTTGGTTTCAAACTCTATTTTGTAATCAAATGGAAAAAGGGTATTTAAATCCATATGTTTATGAAACTAAATACAAGACTTTTGGTTTCCAACCGAGTTTTGATATTTACAATTACAACCCTTGAGGTTGAACAAAAGATGAAATGATCCTTGTGAAAAAGACTTCCGTTGTGTTTTATAAAAACTCTGAAATCAGAGCAGGTACCAATCGTTTGTCGCACACGTCCAGGGGGTGCCAGGGGCGGGGTGTGACAGGGGTGGTATCAGAGCCACAGGTTTTAGCGAATTAGATACTTGGAATTAGTGTCTAAGCTTCAACCATAAGTTATATGATTTAAGATAAGAAAACAAGGTAACCTTCTGACCGCTATGTAGTTATCTGACAAACAAAATGTTCTGTCTTAAGAAAAAGTGGTGTATAAATATCTCCTAGACCCGTCACTCTTACCTGAGAACATCTATGTTGGAGGTACTACTCTGGAAAGATAACCATCCTTGTAAAGCATTAGTTAAGATAAGGATATTGGCCTTAGTCTCTAAAGTCTTAACCAAAAAGAATGAGATAAGTACTAACACTTCAAGATTGCAGATGTCTAGAGATAATTACGTTCCTACCTATTATGATCCTATTCGTCCAATTAAACAAGAATCACCCAAGTATCACCCTTTAGGATCTCAAATGAATCTTATCTCTTCAACCTACTATAATAATGATCCCTTTGCTATACTTCCGGATAACCACACTCCTGAATACCATCCTCAATCTTATGACACTTCAACTCAATGGATGGATGCTGGATCAGATTTTAGCAATTGGAATACTATTGCATCTGAATCTAGTCATACACCAGAAGAAGATCCATCTGAGGAATCTCATCATTATGAACCCGCTTCTGAAAATCCCAAAGATTATCCATTCTTTAATAATACATCAGGAAATTCTGATCATCAATCTTATAATTCTGAATCCCCAGTCCTATATGATCCTTATATGCTTTGGAACCTCCTATGTTTCTGGAACCTCCTTATGATAGTCCTTTTAAGGAATATTTCCAAGCTCCTCCGGGATACCAAAATGCTTATAACGATATTATGGTTGGACTTCGTGAACCTCCACCAAAATACGGTTATGAGCATAGTATGTCTTCTTCTCCTATTGCATGCCTAGACCGTTCAATAGGTCAAACGAATGAAGTGATAAGGGAGAAAATCATGGATAAGGCAAGAACCAAATTCTATAGACAACAAGTCTATGAATATGGAGAAAGCCTAATGACCCTTGGAGAAGATCTAATGAAAGATTAAAATGTATATTGTATTTTGTTTCCTTGTAATATATTTTAATAATAAATCTCGTTTTGTTACAGAGTGGTTGGAAAAAGGCAAAGGTCCTAGCTTTCTTTGTAAATACGCTCCAGCTAATTATTTCGAATGTAAAACGAATGAGACTACTATAGAAAATAATGAGGAAACTGAAAGTTCAACTTTCAGAAGCCTCGGAAAAATAGGAAACCCAAATGTTCCCTATAATCCTTCAATAAGTTTTTGTTATGCTCCTACTGCTGGAAGCTATAATATCACTCCAATATACTCGCATAATTTTCATGAGGGATACACCAAAATGCCTTATTAGAATAAATATGATCCTGAAAAATAAGAACGAGCTGATTCTAATAAACTCTACGTTCCATACTATGAGACTGTTCCTTTCCCTACTCCTCATAGCAACGAGAATGCATCGGGAAGTGAAAGGGAACAAATGTTGTTGAATCGAATAGCTGAACTTGAACGAGAAAAAGCTGAAGTGGAAGCCAGGAATGCTTTGTTAGTTCAAGCTCTCTAAGAAAAGAATTTTAGAAATTTCTAGGAACAATGATTTCTATATGTACTCTTTTCTTGTATATTATTAATAAAAAAGTTTTTGATTTCAATCTCGTTTCTTTTATAGCATGTCTAAACAAACCGGACCGTCTTACAGTACGAGAGGAAAAAGGAAACAAGCAGTAGTTGAAAACGCTGCTGAAGTTCCTGATTCTCGTAAAGAACTTCAGAAACTGATTGCGGAAGGAATCAAGGATTCTCTTCCAATGATCTATACCGAAATGGAAAAACGATGGGATGATAAGCTATTCGTTCAGCCTTCAATTCCAAAATTTGTTCATTCTCAACCTTTAACCCAACATACTCGAACAATAACTCAATCCAAGCCTATTACTTTTAAACCTGAAGGTTCTGCTACTCATCCAACTAAGAAAATGGAGCAAGAAGAATATTACCATAACTCTTCTGAAGATGAAGGTATGGGTAATAATTATAGCCATGTAAAAAAGAAGAGGAAGGTGGTTAGCTGTACTTATAAAATGTTCCAAGACTGCAAACCTTACAATTTCTCTGGAAGAGAAGGAGGAATAGCCACATTAAGGTGGATTGAAAAGACTGAATCTGTACTTGCCATAAGGAAGTGTGCTAAGGAAGATAAAGTTCTTTATGCTTCCAATTTATTTAAAGATCAAGCTTTACAATGGTGGAACAACATTATTGCTGCCAAAGGAAGGGATGCAACCTATGATATGGGCTGGAGTGCCTTCAAGGCAAGAGTGGAAAAGAAATATGTTCCCTAGAACAAAAGAGAACAGATAGAAGGAAAATTTCTTAGTCTGAATATGATTGGAACCAATCATCTGGAGTATTCGATTAAACTCCTTGAGTATGCTCGAATAGTTCCTCATCTAGCTACCCATGAATCTAATCTAATAAAAATATATATTTGGGGTTTGATTGGAGAAATCCGTGACATGGTTAAGGTTGCCAATTGTGAGAACCTTGACGATGCTATGGATCTGGGAGCCTCCTTGACCAGTAGCCTGATTAGAAATCAAGAGGAGGGAAGAAAGAAAAAGGAAGCAACTGGGCAAGGCCCAAGTGGATCAAAGAAACCAAATTTCCATTCTCGAAACACCAATTCTGCTATCCCTGAATGTCCAGAGTGCAAGAAAAGGCACTCGGGACAATGTCGATCCGGACCTTTTTGCAATTTCTACAAAATGTCTAGACACAAAACAAAAGATTGTTTCAACAAGAAACCCCTCACTTGTTTTGAATGTGGTGAGGCTGGCCACATCAAGAGCTATTGTCCCAAGCTGAAGAAGCCTAAAGGGACAGGTCCTAAACCTGCTGATGGAGTAGAGAAGAATGCACGAGCAGGTATGCCCGATGTCATTACGGGTACATTTCTTGTCAATGATATTTATGCTCGAGTTTTATTTGACTATGTTGCAAACCAAAGTTTTATAGATCATAAATTCTGTAGATTATTAAATAAAACTCTAGCTAAATTAGACAAGAAATACATGTAGAAATTGCCAACGGGGACCTAGTCCAAATCTCAAAAATCCTCAAGGATTGTAATATCACACTATCAGGACATGTTATTCCTGCACAAATATTGCCAATGACTTTGGCAGGATTTGACATTGTTTTAGGAATGGATTGGTTAGCCTCTAACCAAGCTCGTATCATGTGTGATAAAAAAGCTATCGAACTTCGTTCACCAAAAGGCGATATTCTTACTATAAATGGTGATAAATTATACAACACAGTTGGAATAATTTCCATGTTAAAAGCCACAAAATACCTACGAAAGGGATGCTTAGCATACCTCGTATCTGTAACTACTGACACCAAAAAGAAAATTGAAGATGTGTCGGTTGTGGCTGAATTTCCCGATGTTTTCCATGACGAATTGCATGGAATTCCACCTGAAAGAGAAGTGGAGTTCAAAATTAATCTTGTACCCGGTACGACACCTATTGCTAAAGTCTCATACAGATTAGCTCCAAATGAGATGGTAAAATTGAAAAAGCAGTTAGATGAATTGCTAGAGAAGGGATTCATTAGACCAAGCTCATCACCTTGGGGAGCTCCAGTCCTATTCGTTAAGAAAAAAGACGGTTCAATGCGTATGTGCATTGACTATCGCGAGCTAAAATAAAGTCACGATAAAGAACCGTTATCCGCTTCCTAGAATTGATGATCTCTTTGATCAACTACACGAAGTTCAATGTTTTTCAAAAATTGATATTCATTTTGGCTATCATCAATTGAAAGTCCAGGAAGAAGATATTCCCAAAACAACTTTCAGAACTCGATATAGTCATTATGAGTTCACGGTAACGCCGTTTGGACTTACTAATGCACCAACAGCTTTCATGGACATGATGAATCGAGTTTGAAAATCGTACTTGGATAAGTTTGTTATTATATTCATTGAGGATATCCTGATTTACTCCAAAAGTAAGGAAGAGCATGCAAATCATTTAAGGACTTTGCTTAAACTCCTGAAAAATGAGAAGTTGTATGCTAAATTCTCAAAATGCAAATTCTGGTTTAACAGGAGTTCAATTCCTTGTACATGTCATTAACGCCGATGGCATCCAAGTCGATCCTGTTAAAATTTAAGCAATATCCAAATGGGAAATCCCGAAGTCACCAACTGAAATTCAAAGTTTTCTCTGTTTAGCTGGTTATTATCGGAGATTTCTCTTGAATTGTTGTTCCATTAACTTCTCTGACTCGCAAATCTGTTAAGTATGAATGGAGACCTAAGCAATCCGAAGCTTTCAAAACTCTGAAGCATAAACTGACCCAAGCACCCATACTGGCTTTGCCAGATGGAAACGAAGGCTTTTCAGTATACTGTGATGCTTCACACACCGGCTTTGGTTGTGTGCTAATGCAAGGGAGCAATGTTATTGCTTATGCTTCCAGATAATAGAAAACTCATGAAAAGAACTATACCACTCCCGATTTAGAATTGGGCACCATAATATTCGCACTGAAATTATGGAGGCACTATCTATATGGAGTCAAAATTATCATATTCACTGATCATAAGAGCCTAAAATATATATCCAGTTAGAAAGAACTGAATATGAGACAAAGGCGATGGATGGAAGTCCTGAATGATTACGATTGCAAAATCTGTTATCATGAAGGCAAAGCTAATGTTGTAGCTGACGCCTTGAGCAGAAAAGAACATGAGAAACCTAAATGAGTTCGTGCTTTAAGACTCGATCTTCAAATCGATCTTATTTCTCGTATTAAGGAATTTCAAAAGTTTGCCGTACAAGAACCCAACCTAGAGAAAGAAATTTTGGGAGGTATGATCGACCAATTGGTCAAAAGCAATGATAACATTCTTAGAATAAATAAGAGAATCTAGATTCCTATTTATGGAAACATATGTGAGGAAATTCTTGAAGAAGCTCATAAATCTAAATATACGATGCATCCTGGAAACGATAAAATGTACAAAAACCTAAAAGCCAGTTATTGGTGGATTGGAATGAAGAAACATATCACTATCTATGTTGCAGAATGCTTAACCTGTTCTCAAGTCAAAGCTGAACATCAAAAGCCGTCTGGCTTGTTAGAGCAACTTGAAATTCATGTCTGGAAATGGGAGATGATAACCATGGATTTCATTACTAAACTTCCCTGAACCGGTCTAGGAAATGATACTATCTGCGTTATCATTGACAGACTTACTAAATCTGCTCATTTTCTTCCCATGAAAGGAATTTTCAGCATGGATAAGCTGGCACAATTGTACGTTAATAAAATCGTGTCATTTCACGGTGTGCCACTATCTATTGTGTCAGATCGAGATAGTAGATTTACTTCTCGATTCTGGCAAAGTTTTTAAAAAGCCATGGGTACGAAATTGAATCTTAGCACCGCCTATCATCTTCAAACGGACGGGCAGAGCGAAAGAACTATTCAAACTCTGGAAGATATGTTAAGGGCTTGTGTCTTTGACCTTGAAGGAAGTTGGGATGACCACTTACCTCTAATGGAATTCTCCTATAACAATAGTTATCATACGAGTATACAGGCCGCTCCTTTTGAAGCCTCATACAGTCGGTTATGTTGAACTCCAATCTGTTGGTGAGAAATAGGAGAAAATCAGTTATCTGGTCTTGATATAGTCCTACAAACAACTGAAAAAGTGATTTAAATAAGAGATAGATTGAAAGCGGCACGTGATCGTCAAAAGAGTTATGCTGATAAAAGACGAAAGCCGTTAGAATTCAACGTCGATGATAACGTTCTGTTGAAAGTTTCACCATGGAAAGGCGTTGTAAGATTTGGAATGAAAGGAAAATTAAGTCCTAAATTTGTAGGACCATTCAAAATCTTGAAAAGAGTTGGGCATGTGACCTATCAACTCGAATTACCAGAAGAAATGAATGGAGTAAACGATATATTCAATGTGTCAAATCTGCGCAAATGCTTGGCAGATAAATCTCTCGTAATGCCCCTACAAGATGTAGAGGTAAATGATAAATTGAAATTTGTGGAACAACCTTTGCAAATCAAGGACAGACAGGAAAAGAAATTAAAAAGAAAGAAATGGATGATTATGAAAGTGAAATGGAACTCCAGACGTGGACCTGAGTACACGTAGGAACTGGAGTTAGAAATGGAAAAGAAATATCCTCATTTATTCAAATAATCTCGAGGAAGAGATTAAAACAAGGTGGGGAGGATGTAACACCTACCAGAAAAATGTCCAAAGAAATGCCAAGTTTAGTGTAAGGTCCGGATTCCTGAGGATCTTCAATCAACGGATCCAACGACGTGTTGAGCCTGGCGGAATCAAACTCGACACGTGACTTGTAGGTACAAACAGAGAGGATGAGACACAATCAAATATCAAACGATTCGTATGTTCATTAATCGTTGAAAACACAGTACAAGATCGTTCAATAACTCGTCTAACTCTCTGACTGTCTCAGACGTTCAACTTGTCTAACCTGAATACTGTTACAAGATAAGCTATTTATAACCGAGACAAAAGTATTCGGTGGGCTGGGCCTGGACCTCATACTTCAAGTATGCGGCCGCATACTTCAAGTATGATGCCGGGACCGCATACTTCAAGTATGCGGTCGCATACTTCAAGTATGCTGTCGGGAACCGCATACTTCAAGTATGTTGCTGGCTCTGAAGTATGCTGCTGGATGAAGTATGGTGCATGAAGTATGCTGCTACATGAAGTATGTTGCTGGATAAAGTATGCTGCTGCATAAAGTATGCTGCTGGATGAAGTATGCTGCTGGATGAAGTATGCTGCTGGACGAAGTATGCTGGTGCATGAAGTATACTGCTGAACTCCTTCTTGCTTCTTCCAATCTTCGCCTTTCGAACTTTTGAACAACTCGGTTATTCTTTGATGTGTCAGCCTATTATATTTTTGGTCCTTACCATCTCCCCCTAGGCTGATACATTCAAAGTAGTCTTCAAATTTCAAAATTGATTGAATGATTACCACCTCTTGCAATAACTTCTTTTCTATAGCCATTCCCAAAACCTTCACGAACGACTTTGCAGTTGTTGAGATTGTTGTTTTGTTCACTTGCTCTCGTTCTTTTCTTTAGATTTTGATCCGTCTAAAGATCATAATCAACATCAATAAAATTATCATTATGTTGAGAATAGTTGTTAGGAGGAGGATTCCCAATAGCCTTTCTCTTTTGCAATATCGCTTTATGATGTTTGTTGATCGGTACTTTCTCTATATCACTTTTGGTTTCTGAAGAGTCAACATATTCTTCTTCATTTTCTTCTTAGAAGATATTGTGCTTTTCGGCAGTGATGACACTTGGTGCAACAATGTTGATATGTTCTTCATCATCCCTTGGATAAGGAATCTTATCTTGTTTCTCCTAAAAGTTCACTCAAATACAAGTATGCGCAAAATGAAAATATGCTCAAACTCATAAAACCTTGAAACTTTCAAATATTTTTTTTAATAAAACCCTCCCTTTCACGATTATTGAATAAAACAAGAACAATCATTTTAATAAACAAAAGACAAAGTTAAAAATAAAATAACTTAAAGTAAGCTAAAACACAAAATCTTTTTGTTCTTTTGACAACATACGACACTTACTGAAACACTTTATATATATTTTTTTAGAGAAACTCTGTTTTGGAATCATATCATTCTAGTGCAGACCAAATCATACTTATTAGCCATTCATTTTCTTAGATAGGTCTCGGTGATTGCCAATATACAGTACCCTTTTAAACTCAAACCTTTATACCTTAATTGACAAGCAAGCAGTGAATGAATTTATCATGTTTTCTGGGTAATAATTATTTATGGCTTCGTGTGTCCCACACTCATATCTGAGAAACCTGCATTTGTATTAATGTGATTTAGATGAGTTTTTGATGAACTGAATGGACCCCATAACTTATCGGATAAACCTTCCCTTCCTCGTGATCTTTTGAGCACCTAAATAATAACTAAAAGAGAATAACTTGCATAGGTCAATGAACTGTTCAGGAGATCTCTGACAAATGTGATAAAAAAACATAACATGAAAGACTTACGTGCCTTGATAAGAGATTCCTTCTCAGTCACATATTCCCAAAGAGAAAAATATTTACAAGTATACTTATATGTACGTCTTTAGACATATCTTTTGAAATTTTCCTATAGCACGACATTAATATTGCGTGTCTTTTTGCTCAGAATTCTGCTTTGCAGAGTAATTTTGCACTATCATTGAGTGTCTTTTCACCTATTGTATGACAATGCATGTCTTTTATCTATATATATATATATATATATATATATGTAAAGACTTGTATCAAGTCATCTCGCAACCCCTTTGTGAAGGGTCCCGGTTTGTGCAATCCAAATATATTATGTTCATCCACAGTTCACCAATCTTTATGTTTAAGTGCTTGATTATTAACAGAAAATAATTATTCTACCAATCTATGAGATGTTCCCCACTTCGACAATGACCTTTATGTTTAAGTAGAACACTATCATGCTGTCTTTCTAGTTTTAGTAGAGCCTATTAGCTTATCACCCTAAGATCCTAATCTTTTCAACTTCAGGCCTTACATATGATGATCCAACCTCTAAAATGATGTACTATCATTTCCCATTTGACAGAGTTCTCAATTTTCATAGTAATAAAATAAGACATAAACATGAAATCTTTTTATATTTTTTTGGACTTAAAAATAGAAAGACTCAAAGATAAAATGCTTTTGGTAATTTTTTTGAATTTTCTCCCCTAAAACTTTTGCTTTTGTACAACTAATAAACAAAACAAGATTATATTCTAAGAAAGACAAAACAAACAAAAATTATTTTTGGTGACCGAACTTGTGACTCGTTAATCGAAGCAAAACATTTTGAAACACTAAATCAGAAAAATGAATCTGGTCAGATCAAAGGATTTTGTAAAAACATCTTAAACATAAATGTCATCCTCAAAGCAAAGAGTACCATTAGTGACCGTACATTTCATGCTGATCTTACCTCATTAATCTCATGCAAAGGAAACATACCCTCCATCAAAGTGTTTGATATCATGTAGTAGAGAGATGTCCCGCATTATGTACCTGGAACAACCACTATCAACGTACCATAGGTTGTTGACAATCCTCCTTGGCTGTTCCTGCATGATTCAAGTAAGTTAGTTAGACAGAGGTACCCAAGCCATAGTGGTCATGGGTAAGCCCAAAGCATCAATGTAAGATACTTCTTGTAAACACATATACTTATCGTTCACTAACACTGGTGACTCAACTGTTTTTGGTTTAGTTTTCCAAATTGGTGTAGGTTTAACAAACTTTTTAGTTTCTTTAGGAGTACCATCTTTAGGTTTTTCTTCATGTTTAGGTTTTTTACATTGCTTGTTTTCACGAAAAACTTTTTGTTTGTTCTTAGCAGCATTCCATCACCATCACAAGGCTTAACTTTGGGATGCTTATTCTTCATTTCCTTAGGTTTTTCAACTTTGATTGGCTTAGAATAACACTTTTCCCTTGGTGTAGCCCTCTGATTTTGAAAATAATAGGGCTCATGAGGACGATGTCTGCAATTTCTTGTAATGTGACCAGCTTTGCCACATGTGTAGCATGTCCGTTTCCTAGCATAAGGAGCATATCCCGATCGGTCGAACCATGATGATGACTGAGGAGGTGACCTTTTAAATTAACTTGTATTCTCAGTGTGCTTGTGATCTCTTCTATCATCTCTCCTAACAAACTCTCTATCATATTTGTTCAAAAATTCATTCTTTGTAAACTTTTGTGGAGATTGCTTATGGTTCAATTGACTGACAGATGGTTTTGAGTTTCTTTGATTAACCTTTCTAGAATTTGTAACCTTATTTTTTACGAAATCATGATTACTTTCTTTAAAGATATTTTCTTCTTTTTTAAACTCACCACCCTTCACAAACTTAATTTGATTCCCTTTTCCAAAAGTATCATAAGTTTTTCTAGAGACAAACTTCCTAACACTCTTAGGCTTTTTTTTACTATATTCCTCAAAATCGGTATCCCAATCTTCTACTAAACATTCTTCTGCACGAGGCTTAGAAACATTAGCAATATTCACACAGGGGGTCATGGGACTAGCAGTCGCAGGAGTTAACTGCTTTGATGATGAAGGCTCACATCCAGTTTTAATGCATCACGATAAAGACATTCCTTATTGCTAAAGTCTAATTCTAGTTTTGAAAAATCATTTTTGCTTGCTTCAATTTTATCTTTGAAAATCTTTTCTGATCGTTTGTGTTCTGAGTTGGAATATCTAAGCTTTGTTATTTCTTGATTTAAGATATCGCTATCATGTTTGTAACGATTGACTTTCTCAATACAAACAGTAGAGCAAAGATCTTTGGTTACCTCAGTGTCGGTGACCTCAACCATGGAGGCATGATGTTGTTTCACTTCCAAATCTTGAACTTTATCACTCATGTCCTGCTGGCTCACAAGTGCCTTTGATTCACCTGAAGTAGATGTACTAGCTTCAATAATTTTAGAAGCATCCATTGAACTGGTATGATTAAGGTGACACTGTTTATCATCCATATCATAAGAGCACAGAATAGAGATCAGCTCACTCAAGGATGTCTGATACGTATCATTGGTTCTTTTGATGGTGGTTTAATTGAAGTTCCAGGTTATTGGTAAAGAGTTGAGTAGCATTTTATTGATTTCTTCCTTTGTCAACTCTATTTCTGCAATCTTCATCTCCGTCATCAATTGTGTGAATCTATTGATTTGAGCTTCCAAATTTTCACCCCGAACATGATTGAACTTATTAAACTTTTGCTTCAGTATATCCTTTCTACTTTCTCCCATGTCGTATGTTCACGTAACAAAAAGTATTCGCACCCGATGACAAGTACTTTGAAAAATCATAAAATTTGAAAAACCACAAACTTTCAAAACCGCAAACTTCTAAAACCGTAAACTTCTAAAACCGTAAACTTTGAAAAACCGTAAACTTTGAAAACCGCAAACTTTCAAGACCGTATACTTCAAATATCGCATACTTTCAAGACCGTATACTTCAATACCGCAAAATTTGAATACCGTATACTTCAAATACCGCAAACTTGAGTGACCGCAAACTTCGAATGCCGTATACTTCAAATACCGCAAACTTTGAAAAAACGCAAACTTTGAAAACCGCAAACTTTCAAGACCGTATACTTCAAATACCGCAAACTTTCAAGACCGTATACTTCAATACCGCAAACTTCGAATACCGTATACTTCAAATACCGCAAACTTCCAGATGAAGAAATTGACCGAAAACTTTGATTTTCAAGCCGAAAAATCAACTACGCAACCGTAAACTTCAACAAACATGACAGAAACAAGGTCTAATACTTGTCAATCTGTCCAGAAACTCTTCTAAACACAAGTCAATTCAAATAAAAGCAAAATCAGTAACTTTGATACCTCAAAAGTCAAAGAAATCCGTTGCAAGCTTCACCGAATGAGCGCTAAGGCTCTGATACCAATTGTAAAGTCCGGATTCCTGAGGATCTTCAATCAACGGATTCAACGACGTGTTAAACCTGGCGGAATCAAACTCGACACGTGACTTGTAGGTACAAACAAAGAGGACGAGACACAATCAAATATCAAACGATTCGTATGTTCATTAATCACTGAAAACACAGTACAAGATCATTCAATAACTCGTCTAACTCTCTGACTGTCTCAGACATTCAACTTGTCTAACCTGAATACTGTTACAAGATAAGCTATTTATAACCAAGACAAAAGTATTCAGTGGGCCTGGGCCTGGACCGCGTACTTCAATTATGCGGCCGCATACTTCAATTATGCTGCCGGGAACCGCATTCTTCAAGTATGCTGCTGGCTCTGAAGTATGTTTCTTGACGAAGTATGCTGTTGCATGAAGTATGCTTCTGGATGAAGTATGCTGCTGCATGAAGTATGCTGCTGGACGAAGTATGCTGCTGCATGAAGTATGCTACTAGACGAAGTATGCTACTAGACGAAGTATGCTGGCATGAAGTATGCTACTGGACTCCTTCTTGCTTCTTTCAATCTACGCCTTTTGAAATTTTGAACAACTCGGTGATTCTTTGATGCGTCAGCCTGTAATATTTTTTGTCCTTACAGTTAGAACCTATAAGGACTTATGTATCTAAAGTACCAAAGTGTAAGGTTGAAAATGAAAATTTTTGGAAATTTAGTAGATATCGGACCGACATCTAGTTCATATCGGTCTGAAGCAAATAAGGTTTGGATATCGGACCGAAACGAAACATAGTCCAAAATCGGACCAACATATATTCTTATAGCGTTCTGCAATTAAAGGTTGAGTCGGTTATCGGACCGACATCAGTTCATAATTGTCCAACAACCTCCCCTCAGCCGCAATTTGAAGTGTTGACACTTGTCCTATGACTCAGCCCTAGAATCTGACGCGTGTCGTGATGTCGTATCGAAATGGTCCACATATTGGTCCAATATGCACCGTGAACATGCGTGGTCCAATCAGATGTTGACATTTAGGGCTGACGCATGGATAGCCTGATGTTGGACCGACATCCCTTTGATAACGGTCCGACATGCACCAAAAACTCAGCCTATAAATAGTTGAACGATTTCATTCGACTTCTTCATCCCAAACATGATTCGAATCTTCTAAAATTCGTTCTAGGTGATCCCAAGCCCACTCTCGACGATCCCGGGCCAACTCCTGCTCTTTTTAGCACCTGGTTTACGAAGAAACACTGGTAGAAGTGCTGATACGCTAGAGAAATCAAGTTAAGAAGCTACTCTATAAGCTTTTGATTTTGAGGCTCATTCGTGAATACTTTATCTCTTTCAAAACTTGTGTCAAACATTTACATTTACGAAAATGTCCAAATAAAGGTTAAGGGAATAATGCTCAACGTTCTTCTACATGAAAGCATTCAGCCCATAGGTATACGTAAAACTTGCAAGGGATACACGGGTCTCGGTTGAAATTCCTCGATTGCGGTTGATGCTTGTCTTGTAACAACTTCAGAGGCAAACCTGTCCCTTGTTATAAGACATGACGCCAGTGTATACTGTGGTGCGATTGAACAGGACGGGCGGGCTGAATGTGTGGATTGAACAAAAAGTTGTGATTATGAAATTAATACTTGTTTGTGCCAAATGATTTTATCGTCAAGATAATTGTATTCATCGGCGGTCGCGCTGACATTTTATTTTCAAAATTTTTTCACATAATGAATAAGATATGAAAGAAAAGGGATATGATCAGACATAATATCAATATAAAAAATGCCACCCTTCCACCCAACCATGGACATAAGCAAAAATTAATCTACAATAATATACAAAACGGAAAGAGCACCACCTGACTAGTAATACCGCGGCTGAGGAGGTCCGAAGATAGACGTCATCATCTCCGAGAATTCTCCAAATGGTGTCATACTGTTGGCTCTGTCGGGGGTCTACCCACTGTGAGTGATGCAATGGTGGCGTGGGGTATGAAACACTACAAGTCATAAGGTGGCAGTGTTGAATAATCCACCAATGGCGGGTCCGCAACAACCGGTCGCCCCGCATGCCAGTCATCATGCATTCGCCGGTTTTGATCATCAAGATATATGTTATTCACTTCTTGTTCAAAAGCATAGGCATGGGTGCGATTCCATAATTCTTGTCGATCAGAATTATGCTTTAAAGCCCGTTCCATGCTTTCTCCCATATATGTTTGTTGATCGAAAAATGTCCGGTTGGACCCGGACCAACTGTCGAATGTAGGCGGATGCTGATTTTCAATTACCTCTTGCATTGTTCCTTGATGAGCCCAATTCGGCTCATAAGGATGACTCGAATAGTCGAAGGGTGGTCCACAGGACAACCTTTAAGTATGTTAAAAGATAATTTAATCTCACATTTGATCATGTAACTATCTTGAATTAGATAACTACAGTTGCGTACGTCTCAGGTATGTTCGGGGGGCTTAAAAGGAGTGGAAATGCAGAAGATAATCGAGTGGACGTGCTTTAGCTGTTTATAGGGAGTTTTGCCCAGACTCTACCGTAGCTTACGGTGGCTATCGTAAGCTACGGTAGCCCCTGAAGAATTGTCCCCCACTGTAAAGCAGTAGAAGTCTACCGTAGCAACCTAAAAGCTACGGTAGCCACCGTAGCTTACGGTAGATCCTGACGCAGAAAGTGTAACTGCCAATAAAAGAGTGGTTTCAAGGGGCTTTTCATATCTCATCTTGGTGGAGACGTTTTGCAGAGCTTTTTGGGCGAAAAATTGGAGACTTCTTGTGCTGGAAACATTTTCTAATCATTGGGTTTGTGTTTTGATTAATATGAATATTAACTTTTGTTTGATGATGATGCATCAAACGATGAGTGGCTAATTTCGTGGTGATCATCCTAGATGTAAGGGTTGCTTTTGAAACACTATGTTTATGTTGGAATTTCTAGAATAATAGACTTGCAATGTTTCTTTGTTTATTATGGTGTTTGAATGTTTGTTTGTAAATTGTTGATTGATGTTTTGATCCTAGTCTAAACCATACGTTCTTGGTGCCGTTGGCAATCGAGATATCATGGGAGGGATTAGGGTTGGATAATAGTCAATTGGTCATTGGGTAACAACCTCGCGTTTTTATAATCCGAGTACTTAGTTCCCTTTTATCACAACAAACAATCAAACACGAGCCATGTCTATGGGGTTCTTTCTAGTTGAGCATAAACATTAGTGTTGATTAAAAACCTGAAATCTAGGATGGTTGCTTTCTCTTAATCTGTTTACAAACTTATCTTTGATTTGCAATTTATTTAGTTAATCTTAGTTGTTGAAACCAAACAATCAAAATCGTGAATTTACATTTCTTGCAATTTATTTTAAGTTAGTTAAATCCGAACTACTTAGTAAGCACATTTTCCACAAACTCCCTGTGTTCGATATCCACTTACCACTATCTATTTAGTGTAATTGGTTTATTTTTGAGTGAGACTTCGACCTCACGTCAAATTGGCGCCGCTGCCGGGGAGTAGTGCGCAACGTGTGTTAACTTTCGTAGTTTTTTGTTTGTTATTTTCGGGTTTACACTGGTTGTGTTAGTGTGCAGGTACTTACAGGTGTATGCATACTAGAGGCTCCAAAAAGTCATCACCGTTAGCATTTGATCTGGAAATTGAACGGACACTGTCACGGAACCGAGTTTTACTTAGGGAGAACAAAGTCATTGGGTCTCCTACTACATCCAAAAGCATCATGGATCCACCAATTCTCACTACGGGTCAAACACTACCAACCACCACACCTCCTATTCCACCAAGTCCTATAACAAGTGAGAGCAAACCCACAAATACCACTGTTCCTACAAGCACACTTCCACCAAATCCATTGAGCTACCAAACGGCATCAACCTTACCACCATTTAGCCATTTCTTCCCGACTCAAGGTCAATCGTCCTCCCAACAGAGTCAACCATTCCCATTTCAACAAGACCCACCTATAACTTTCACCACCCCGGTTCAACAACAACAACCACCATCGAGGTTCCAATATCAACAACCTCCCACGATGCCGTTTATGAGGGTGCAAGATGATGGGTTTGATGACGGTTATGAAGATGAATATGAGGTTGATGATGAAGGTGAATATACCCTTGGGGGTAATGGAAATCAAACGGGATTTCAAGGAGGGAGTGGATTTGTGCAAAGACCGCAAGGTATACCGCAAGCTCCACAAGGTCAACCTCGACAAGTTCAACAATATGAGCAACCAGTGCCTCAACAACAATTTCAACCTCAACAACAATTTCAACCTTAAATTCCTAGACAAGTTCAACCTCGAAGACAAATGCCTAGGCAGGCCGGTCTGCCACCACAAGTACCGTTGGGCGTTCCAAGGAGACAAAATCGAGGGGTAGTAAGGGGGTTGAAGCTCATTTTAGGCCGGTTATCACAAATAATCCCTCCCCTGTGGTAATACCTCAAAATAACGACGGGAGAACCTTTGAGGTGCGAACCAACTCGTTACAAAGTTTGCCTAAGTATAAAGGATTGGCTACGGAAGAACTATACTTTCATTTGGAGGCCTATGATTCGATTTGCAATACCATTGGAGGCCAAGGTTTTTCTTCCGATGATGTCAAGTTGGTACTTTTTCAGTTTTCATTGGAAGATAAAGCAAAGAGGTGGTTTTATACGTTGCCTTTCGCCTCAATTTATACTTGGGCTGAAATGCAACAATGTTTTTTGGAAGAGTTCTTCACCGCTCAAAATACAAATGATGCAAGAAAGGCATTACGAAGCTTCCAACAACAATCGGGTGAAATGTTTCACGAGGCGTTTGAGAGATTTAATATGATTATTAAAAACTGTCCTCATCATGATATTGCACTTTGGGAGTTGTTGAATGCTTTTCATGAAGGGTTGAATTTGGAGGACGAGCGGGATTTGATGTCGGTCACTAATGGTACATTCGGTACTAATTATGAACAAGAGGAATGGGCATTTTTGGAACAAATGTCGGTAACATCAAAGAGGAAGGCACAGTCGGCACGAAAAGCAAGACCGGCTATTTCGAGACCCCAAGTTTATGCCGCCAACAATGAAGAAGTACAAACACCAAATCAAGTTTATGATGTTTGCACAAGTTGTAACGAGTTAGGCCATTCAGCGGATAATTGCACTTTGGGGGTTCAAGAAAATTTTGAAAAAGTCAATGCAATTCAAGGTCAAGGCCAAGGTGGGGTGGGTAGAAATTATAACATGAATTCAAATACATATCATCCGGGGTTGCGAAATCACCCGAATTTTCGTTATGGCAATCCCGCGAATCAATCCAACCCACATTTCCAAGGAGCACCTCAATCAAACTTTGTTCCGCGTCAACCATATGCAAATCAAGGTAATCAAGGTAATCAAGGTTATCAAAGACAATACCAACAACAAACTGGGGGACCGGGACCATCCAATTCAAGTGGGAATGAGGTTATGGATGTGTTAAAGACGATGCAACAAGAGATGCAAAGAAGAAATCAGTTGGATGATGCTCGTCTACAAAAAGACGAAGTTCGTGACAAGGCCATTCAATCTTTGACCACCCAAATGGGTCAACTTGCAACCGAAGTGGCGGATTTGAAGAAGAATAAGGGTCAACTTCCAAGCGACACTAAGGTAAACCCCTCTCATAATTCTTCACGTAATATTCCTATTAATCATGTAAGTGTTTTGAGAAGTGGTAAAGAATACAAAAATGACTCTTCACCGAATTTGGTTGAAGGGGTAGTTGAGGATATTACGGGGGTGGAAAGTGATGATGACGAATCATCACCAATGGGTAAATCTAAAAGTGAAACTTTTGAAAAAGTATTTGGAAAACCGGGTCTAAGTGAACTTTTGAATAACAAGAAAAATGGGGGGGAGTCAAATCCTATCCCTTTTCCTTCAGCTTTAGTAGACCCAGGTAAGAAGAATATTATTTCAAAAAGGGGCCCTCAAAAAGAGAAGATGTGGGAGGTCTTCAAACAAGTAAAAGTAAATCTTCCTTTACTTGAGGCAATTAAGCAAGTACCCGCGTACGCAAAATTTTTAAAAGAATTGTGTACCCAAAAGAGGCAACAGAAAGTACCTAAACAGGTTAATTTGACTGAGCGGGTAAGTGCGGTCTTAAAAGGGGATCTTCCCCCTAAGCTCCAAGATCCGGGAACGCCATTAATTAATATTCAAGTTGGAAATTTTCAAATGTCGAGGGCGTTATTAGATCTTGGTGCCGGAGTAAGTATTTTACCGGGGGGCTTATATGACCAATACGATTTTGGTCCATTGAAACGGGTTGAGACAACGGTTGTTTTAACCGATTTATCTCACAAGCTTCCCCGAGGGATTGTGTGGGATGTGATAGTGAAAGTGGATGAATTTTACTATCCCGTTGACTTTTTAGTTTTGGACTACTCATCGATTGACCCAAGACAACAACAAAACGTCATATTGGGTCGACCATTTCTTAACACCGCTCATGCCATTATTGATTGTCGACATGGTACAGTTGATATGACCTTTGGAAATAGAAAAATGAGATTAAATGTTTTCACTAACGTTTCTAACTCTTTGGGTGGTGATGAGTGTTTTATGGCAGATTTAGTTGACAGGTGTGACCCGCAAACTTGTGTTTGTGATTTTTCTGAACAGGTACATGTATGTGCATTGAGGATGGAAGAGAAAAAGCAAGAGGCTTTAGCGGTTCGAGAAGGGCGACCACCGTGGACCCATCAAATTGAAAGTTTACTGGCGGAGATTGATTCGGATACGAAGCTGTCACTGGAATGTCCATCGAAAGTGGAGTTGAAGAACTTGCCTAGCCACTTGAAATTTGCATTCTTGGGGGAAAATGACACATTACCGGTCATTATTGCCTCCAATTTGGATGTGGCTCAAGAGCAAGGGTTATTGAAGGTATTGAAGGCGAACAAGGCGGCTATAGGATGGACGATTGCCGACTTGAAAGGGATTAGTCCATCCATAGTCATGCACAAGATTATCACCGCCGATGATGCAAAACCGACTCGTGAGACCCAAAGAAGGTCGAATCCCAATTTGAAGGAAGTGGTGAAAAAGGAGGTAATCAAATGGTTAGATGCGGGAATTATCTATCCTATTTCGGACAGCGCTTGGGTAAGTCCTACGCAGGTAGTGCCAAAGAAAGCAGGTATTCAGGTAATTAAAGATGAAAATGGTGAACAAATCGCCACCCGACCGGTCACCTGGTGGCGCGTGTGCATTGATTACCGGAAATTGAATGCCGCCACTTCTAAAGACCATTTCCCTTTACCCTTCATTGACCAAATTATTGAAAAATTGTCAGGTCAAAAATATTACTGTTTTTTGGATGGGTATTCG
Source organism: Smallanthus sonchifolius (assembly GCA_023525975.1). Taxonomy (NCBI): domain Eukaryota; kingdom Viridiplantae; phylum Streptophyta; class Magnoliopsida; order Asterales; family Asteraceae; genus Smallanthus; species Smallanthus sonchifolius. The sequence continues at coordinate 23,371,919 of CM042033.1, forward strand.
GGGTATAACCAAATTGCTATTCATCCGGATGACCAACACAAAACCACCTTCACGTGTCCATACGGCACTTTCGCTTTTCGGCGAATGCCATTCGGATTGTGCAATGCCCCGGCCACTTTTCAACGTTGTATGATGAGTATTTTCTCGGACATGGTCGGGGAGTCACTTGAAGTATTCATGGATGATTTTTCCATTTTTGGCCCAACTTTTGAATCTTGTCTCAACGAATTGGAAAAAGTTTTAAAAAGATGTGTCGAGAAAAATTTGGTGCTAAGTTGGGAGAAAAGTCATTTCATGGTGCAAGAGGGTATTGTGTTGGGTCATGTGATTTCCAATAGAGGGATGGAAGTAGACAAGGCAAAAATAAAGGTAATTTCAACTTTGCCTCCACCGAAAAATGTTAAAGGGGTAAGGTCGTTTTTGGGACATGCGGGTTTTTATCGAAGATTTATTAAAGGTTTTAGTGTAATCACTAAACCTTTATGTAATTTGTTGCTTAAAGATGTTCCATTTGATTTTACTAATGAGTGTTTACAAGCTTTTAATATTTTGAAGGAACAGTTGGTGCAAGCTCCTATTTTGCAACCACCGGATTGGACGAAGCCATTCGAGATCATGTGTGATGCTAGTGATAGCACTATTGGGGCAGTTTTGGGTCAAAGGGTTGACAAGAAGCCGGTGGTGATCTACTATGCGAGTAAGACATTATCTGAGGCACAATTAAATTATACAACTACAGAAAAGGAATTGCTTGCGGTGGTGTACGCATTGGATAAGTTTCGGTCTTACATTTGGGGGAGCAAGGTAGTGGTGTATTCGGATCATAGTGCGGTCCGATATTTGATGGAGAAGAAAGATGCAAAGCCCCGTTTGATTCGTTGGGTGTTGCTTTTACAAGAGTTCGATTTGGAAGTTCGGGATAAAAAAGGATGTGAAAATGTTGTGGCGGATCACTTATCCCGGATTCCGTTAGAGGGAGTTGACGACACGATGGAAATAAATGAACGATTTCCTGATGAGCAATTGCTAGCCGTGTCTACCGCACCGTGGTATGCTCATTTTGTGAATTATCTAGCCACGGGTTCCATTCCAAGCCATTGGGAGAAGAAGAGAAGGCAATGATTTATGGCTCAAGTGAAACAGTATATTTGGGATGAACCGGACCTTTTTAAGATTGGGTCGGATCAAGTGATTCGGAGGTGTATTCCCGACACCGAGGTGTTGCAGGTTTTGACTCATGCACATTCATCAGCATGTGGGGGTCATTTCAGTGGGCAGAAAACAGGTTATCGAGTTCTTCAATGTGGGTTTTATTGGCCCACCATTTTCAAGGATGCGTGTGAATTTGCCCGGAATTGTCTAAATTTCCAAAAGATGGGAAGTATTTCGAAGAGGGATGAGATGCCTTTGCAACCTATTTTGGTAGTTGAGATATTTGATGTGTGGGGCATAGATTTTATGGGTCCATTCCCGAGTTCGAATGGGTTTTTGTACATTTTAGTGGCGGTGGATTACGTCTCGAAATGGATTGAAGCAATTCCTACAAGAACCAACGATCATTCGGTTGTGTGTAAGTTCGTTCAATCCAACATCTTTGCTCAGTTTGGGATTCCAAGAGTTATAATTAGTGATGGCGGTTCACATTTTAAAAATTTTAACTTCGGGAAGTTGTTGAGGCGGTACAACGTTAACCACCGAATCGCTACGCCGTATCACCCGCAAACAAGTGGGCAAGTTGAAGTGTCCAACCGTCAAATCAAGGAAATTCTCATGAAAACGGTGCGAACGGATAGAAAAGATTGGTCAAGTAAGTTGGATGATGCGTTGTGGGCTTACCGAACGGCCTATAAAACTCCTATTGGTACAACTCCGTACCGGTTAGTGTATGGAAAAGGGTGCCACTTACCAATGGAGTTAGCTCATCGGGCACATTGGGAGATTAAAACGGTGAATGCGGATTACGATGAAGCGGGTAGGATTCGGAAGCTTCAATTGAGTGAAATTGAAGAGATTCGGGATGAAGCATATGAATGTGCGTCCGCGTACAAAGACAAACTGAAAAAGGTTCATGATGCAAAGATCAGGAAGCGAACCTTTGAAGCGGGTCAAAAGGTATGGTTGTACAACTCGCGATTGAAGATATTTGCGGGAAAGTTGAAAAGCAAATGGATGGGGCCATACGTGATCACGCGAGTGGGTCGATTCGGGGATGTTGATATTGAAGATATTCATACTAATACGAAGCAAACGGTGAATGGGCATCGACTCAAGCCGTATTTGGAAGGAAATGACATCAACACTCTCGAAATTGACAAGGTGAGCTACATTTTACGCCCGGTAAATGAAGAACAAGCATGAGAGGCCCAGGTTTGGTAGTGTAAATAGTTAGTTTAGTGTAATTTAGTTGTTTTTAAACAATTACCGTACTCACGTTTAACTTGTGTTTGAAACAAGTGTGGGGAAATTCTTACGAATTTCTCCAACACGGTGTTGAGGACAACACGGGTTTTTCATGGGGGTAGGGTAATTTTCATGATTTTAAAAAAAAATATATATATATATATATATATATATATATATATATATATATATATATATAAAACCATAAAAATAACAAAAATCTTGTTTTTTTGCGAAGGATAGAAGCCTAGTGGCTACCGTAGCTTACGGTAGCTACCGTAGGTTACGGTAGACCTGGGAGAAAAAAACTCTTACGCTCATAAGCTACTGCCTTACGGTGGAATTCCTTCCCAGCGGCTACCGTAACCTACGGTAGCTACCGTAAGCTACGGTAGCCGCTGGCAGACAATAAGTCACTGTTGGTCACGGGTTTTAAAAAAAAAATAATAAAAAATAAAAAAATAAAAAAAATAGAATTTAACCCTACCCTCACACACAATTCTGCATAACTCCCCCAACCACAAACACTTTCTTTCCTATTTTCACTCTCACAAAATTTCTAAGAACCCTAATCTCCAATTCTTCATAACCCTCTCAAATCTTGATCAAATCTCATGACTTTGGAGTCTATTTTGACTAAAATTTCACTAGCAATCTGATTTTGAGTTCATATTGGGAAGAAAATCCAATTATCTCTGCTGATTTTGAAGTTTTTCAATCCGAAAATTTTGGGAATTTTTGGGGTTTCTTGTTTCTTGAGAGTTCTTGGTATTCTTTGCATCTACAAACTAAAGGTATGTAATTTGTAACTCTTTTGATGGTGCATTGCGAATTGAAGGTGATGTTCTTACTTGTTCTTACCCACATTTGCTTGTACATACTTGATGATATGAGGTTGTTCTGGTTATAGATGCTAGGATGATGTTCAAAATTCTGAATTTTTGGAAATCTTGACAATATAGAGACATCATGCCCAAAGTTAAAAAAATAAAAAATAAAAAATAAAAATAAAAAAAATAAAAAATAATAATAATAAATAAAGCCTTGTGGTTATTTGCATCTCCAACCATAGTAGCAAGCAAATGTGGGGATGTTTAGGTTAAATGTGAACTAATGGGAATTGTTTGTGTGTTGTGGTTGTGATTTACAGGAGTATGGGTCGGACGGGAAAGGAACATGTTGGCTCATCCAGCAACCCGGATGAGAATCCGCAACGGAAGCGGAGGTTAGTTCGCCTCGCGGATCAAGATCAAGATGAGGAAGAAGAGCAACAAGCAGGACCGGGGCCTAAGCCAAAGTGGGAAGCGGGTCCATTGGATGACCAACCAGAGTATTGGCAACCGATCTTGTTCCATGATCGTATGAACAAGCTTAAAGATAGGGCTGCAACCTTTATTTGTGAAAGGGAGGTAAAAGAGGATGAGTTTGGGCCCTTTAATGTTTTTAATCGGTTTCGAGCATTGGGTTGGGAGGCGGCGCTAAGATGTTATGATCGGGATAGTAAGAATTTGTTTAAAGAAGAAATTCAAGAGTGGATGGCCACTCTGACATGTCCCCCGTATAGCAAACCCCAACAAATGAAACTAATCGGCACTGTGAACGGTATAGAGGTTGAGATGTCTTTTGACACTTTGAGAAGGGTGGCAAAGTTTGACAGCCGACACGCAAGAGACTATATGTTCCCAACTCTCGATGACTTGTTTGATAAACCGGAAGCTCACCCACGATGGAACGATATGTTGGAAGCGCTGTTTTTACCGGGTACTTGGCATGGTACACTTTATAGAAAAAATTTAAAGATTGAAGCCAAGTTGTTGCTCATGATTTGTGTATGTAATGTGATTCCGAGGAGGGGGGATAAGGTCGAAGTTAGATTTCCTGAGGTGCCCGTTCTTTATTCACTGCTTCATGGGTCACCTCGTTTTCCATTCAGGTTCTTAGTGCTTAATAACGTATGGATATGCCGGAACAAGGTTGGAATGAGTATTATTCCTCATTGCCGATTAATTACGGCATTGCTCAAGATGTACGGAGTTATTGGGTTGGAGGATAAAGGAGCTCCGAAAAAACATAAGCCGTTTGATATTCGGAAGATGGGTCCGGGGTGGTCTTATACAGAATCGGAGCGACACCACAAGTTGAAGTGTGAAGGACAACGGTGGCGAGCATTGAAGGTTGATGCAAGGGCGTTACAACCGGGCGAAGAGGATGAGCCCGAGACTGATGATGAACCCCAAAGTGGGGATGCGGATTATGTCGAAGAGCCGAACGCCGAAGAGATGAATGTGGACCAAGAGGGTCCGAGTAAGAGTCGTGCGCATGAAGGGGTATTCTTCGACTATTCGAGTCATCCTTATGAGCCGAATTGGTCTCATCAAGGAACAATGCAAGAGGTAATTGAAAATCAGCGTCCGCCTACATTCGACAGTTGGTCCGGGTCCAACCGGACATTTTTCGATCATCAAACTTATATGGGAGCAAGCATGGAACGGGCTTTAAAGCATAATTCTGATCGACAAGAATTATGGAATCGCACCCATGCCTATGCTTTTTGAACAAGAATCAGGTGGTGCTCTTTCCGTTTTGTATATTATTGTAGATTAATTTTTGCTTATGTCCATGGTTGGGTGGAAGGGTGGTGTTTTGATATTGATATTATGGGTCGGTGATATTGTCGGTGGTGTTAGTTTGTTTGTTTAAAAAAAAAAATTAAAAAAAAAATTGGGGTTTGAGTGTTTAAGCGGAAATTGATGTTGAATTGATTGTTAGTGGTCATTCCCTTCAACTACATACATTGGGGTCAATGTATCCCAAGTGTGGGGATGGGGAAATTTTTGAAAACCTAAAAAAAAAAAACTTTAAACCAAGCGAACAAATCGTTCGAATTTGAAAACTTGCCATTGATACGCATGACACATCGGCAACCCTTTTTGTCCTCTCATGGTGAGTTTTTGGGCCACACACACACAATTATTAGAAATTCTTTCTTTGGTCGAGTGGCAATTTGTGATTTGTGTTAATAGAACTTGTGTAGAAATGCTTGTCGAGGCTTTGGTTTAATATGCTTGTGAAAATGATAAGGACATTTAGGTAACCTCGTCTGGATGTGTGAGAGTGTGGGATTGGGGGGTTGGACCTCATATGATATATTTATGAGCCTGGTAGTGCGAGGGGCGGGGATTTGGTCTTTAGTAGCCATGTTTGAGCCTATTGCCGTTCATTTGTGACCCGTACCTATCTTCTTAAATTCTACCTATTGAGACGACCCGGTTTAGTAGTTTAGTAGTTTTAGTACGTAGTGTTTGATGTTTTTGTTTTGTTTAAAAATGAAAAAAAAAAAAAAAAAACCTGAGAAAAATGCAAAAAGAAGGAAATAAATGCGATGGTAGTTGAAGGAGAATGAAAATAGAAAATGAAAATGAAAAAAAAAAAAATCTGAGAAAGATACAAAAAGAATGAGAATAAATGTGGTAGTAGTTTGAAAAAAAAAAAGAAAAAAAGAAAAAATGCGAGGCTTAGTAATTAGTTAATTAGTTGAGTTTATTTAGATGTAATACTAAAACCGGGCCGAATCAATGAGCTACTTGCATATATATCCCATCATTTCCTACCCCTACACATAGCCTCGTTACAACCTGTAAAACCCCTTTGATTCATAGGCATGTTGGGCATCTTATAGGTGGAGACTTGATTTTTTATACAAGCTTATTGTCGCACAATCACACATTTGCATTCAGTGTTCTAGCGCAATCTTGCTAGTACTTTTTGTCACCGAGAGGAGAGTTATTGTGAGGGGTGTGTCATGTGTTTTGATGGTAGGTTAGTAAAAGGACAACATATATTTTTTTGGTCTAAAAGTTGATCGCTTGTGAACATGGAAATGGTTTTCGATGAGTTGCTTGGGGGCAAGCAACGGGTAAATGTGGGGATGTGACGGGAGGTCCACGAGACAACCTTTAAGTATGTTAAAAGATAATTTAATCTCACATTTGATCATGTAACTATCTTGAATTAGATAACTACAGTTGTGTATGTCTCAGGTATGTTCGGGGGGCTTAAAAGGAGTGGAAATGCAGAATATAATCGAGTGGACGTGCTTTAGCTGTTTATAGGGAGTTTTGCCCAGACTCTACCGTAGCTTACGGTGGCTACCGTAAGCTACGGTAGCCCTGAAGAATTGTCCCCCACCGTAAGGCAGTAGAAGTTTACCGTAGCAACCTAAAAGCTACCGTAAGCTACGGTAGCCACCGTAGCTTACGGTAGATCCTGACACAGAAAGTGTAACTGCGAATAAAAGAGTGGTTTCTAGGGGCTTTTCATATCTCATCTTGGTGGAGACGTTTTGCAGAGCTTTTTGGGCGAAAAATTGGAGACTTCTTGTGCTGGAAACATTTTCTAATCATTGGGTTTGTGTTTTGATTAATATGAATATTAACTTTTGTTTGATGATGTTGCATCAAACGATGAGTGGCTAATTTCGTGGTGATCATCCTAGATGTAAGGGTTGCTTTTGAAACACTATGTTTATGTTGGAATTTCTAGAATAATAGACTTGCAATGTTTCTTTGTTTATTATGGTGTTTGAATGTTTGTTTGTAAATTGTTGATTGATGTTTTGATCCTAGTCTAAACCATACGTTCTTGGTGCCGTTGGCAATCGAGATATCATGGGAGGGATTAGGGTTGGATAATAGTCAATTGGTCATTGGGTAACAACCTCGCGTTTTTATAATCCGAGTACTTAGTTCCCTTTTATCACAACAAACAATCAAACACGAGCCATGTCTATGTGGTTCTTTCTAGTTGAGCATAAACATTAGTGTTGATTAAAAACCTGAAATCTAGGATGGTTGCTTTCTCTTAATCTGTTTACAAACTTATCTTTGATTTGCAATTTATTTAGTTAATCTTAGTTGTTGAAACCAAACAATCAAAATCGTGAATTTACATTTCTTGCAATTTATTTTAAGTTAGTTAAATCCGAACTACTTAGTAAGCACATTTTTGACAAACTCCCTGTGTTCGATATCCACTTACCACTATCTATTTAGTGTAATTGGTTTATTTTTGAGTGAGACTTCGACCTCACGTCAAACAACTTCAGAGGCAAACCTGTCCCTTGTTATAAGACATGACGCCAGTGTATACTGTGGTGCGATTGAACAGGACGGGCTGGCTGAATGTGTGGATTGAACAAAAAGTTGTGATAATTAATACTTGTTTGTGCCAAATGATTTTATCGTCAAGATAATTGTATTCATCGGCGGTCGCGCTGACATTTTATTTTCAAAATGTTTTCACGTAATGAATAAGATATGAAAGAAAAGGGATATGATCAGACATAAGATCTGACCCACAAAAAGTGAAGGGCATAAATGAGATCTGACCCGAGGGACTGTGAAATGATAAAATGCATGTTGGATTCTCAGGCCTCGTGCATAGATAATCTTGAAAAAGAAAAGAGGAGATAGGACTGAGGAACTGATCAACCTCAGATAGTACAATTTCCCATGGATTGAACTTGTCCATAAGAGATAAGAGATGTATTTGGTTTCAAACTCTGTTTTGTAATCAAATGAAAAAGGGTATTTAAATCCCTATGTTTATGAAAGTAAATACAAGACTTTTGTTTTCCAACTGAGTTTTGATATTTACCATTACAACCCTCGAGGTTGAACAAAAGATAAAACGTTCCTTGTAAAAAAGACTTCCATTGTGTTTTATAAAAACTCTGAAATCAAAACAGGTACCAATTGTTTTTCGCACACGTCCAGGGGGTGCCTGGGGCGGGGTGTGACTAAAGGCAACTGGAATGAAGCCTCCTGAGGACGGGGTCGTCGGAGCTGAAGAATCCCTATGATATTGTAATAGAATCTTATATGTATAAACAATGTTTAAAATATAAAATACCTTTGTCATTCTAGTGATAAGGTTTTGAAACACGTGGGACCATTTTCCACAATAAAGCTCTGATAAAATAATGAGATAAAAGTAGGGTGTTTCAAGTTGGTATCAGAGCACGGTTTGAGTGATTTGAGTATAGGAAGGATACTTAAACTCCAACCATAAGTGCTCGTGATATAAATAGGGATTCAATCTAAGGTCGTCCAAGGAAGCAGGTATGTTTAAATTCCAATGCTAAAAATAAAGGTGTGAGTATACGTGGGCTGAATGTTGTATGAGATAAGCTCCAGGTGATAGTTGGAGTATCATGACGGGTCACATATATTGCCTCATACCTGGCCAATATAAGAGTTAATGTATGGGACCATCATGATATCGCAAAAATCATATGATAACGTATGTCAGCAGATAGTAAGCCGGGAATATGAATATGCATGACTAAGTTGCATAAATAAATATGCATACATAGAAATGTATGATTGGCCTTATGTGGAAACCCTAGAATGCTTAAATAGGGTTAGAATAATATGAGACCTGCAACTATGAAACCCTAGACTATGATTAGGGTAAACGAGTGAGGAACTAAACGAAATTCGTATCTCAGCAACAAAAGGCTATGCATCAAAACGAGGAGATACTCGACGAAGGGAGCCATAGGAGAAATGCATTTGAAGTAGGGAAGGCTTTCGATGCAAACCTCCCGATTATGCAAGCTGAACTACATAGTTCTTTAGAAAGCTGGTTCGAAAACCATAAGGAGATAGAAAAACCTCATAATATAGAAGGTGGAAATCCAAAGTTTGATACGAAATCAACCCGTTTCACGTATAAGGACTTCATGACATGCAAACCAATTGAGTTCAAGAGTGTTGTTAAACCCTTAGAAAGTCAGAGATGGATTGCTTCAATGGAAACGGTTTTTGATACATGTCACTGCAAGAAAGAGGATGAAGTGACATTCACCACCAAACAATTAAAGGAGAGAGCTGATGATTGGTGGGGAGTAGTAAAGAGAGAGAAATGAAGAGACATGACTAAATAAATGAGAATGGAAAATTTTAAGGACGTCTTCCTAAAACACAATTGCCCTCAAGCGGAAATTGATAGGATTACAGAGGAATTCTTAAACTTTTGTCAAACCAAGGAGTCAATGGACGAAATCACTGGCATTTTCTTCGACAAGGCCTGATTCTATCATGCCTTGTTGACCACTCCAGAGATGTAGATGACAAGGTATCATCTTGTCTTGAAAACGAAGATTAGGGAATTTATTCATCCTTCCAAGTGTGCAAACTTGGAGGAAATGATAGATTGGGCTTGAGAACGAGAAACATATCTCAATAGACAAAAAGAAGGAGATGGTAAAAGGAAAAGAGACAGTTATCCATCTCCTATGCCTCTTCAGAAACAGTTCCTCCCGAAAGAAAGGTGTGAGGGATTGTAGAACTTGTGGAAAGATTAGGGATGAGATCGGTACCGGTACGGTACCGAATTTGTGGAAAAGTGTGTACCAGTATCGAATTTATCGATACAGTATCGGTTTGGTACGGTATCAGTACAGTACCGGCATTTGTTAAAAAATGTTCATCTCTATAGGTATCGGTACCGGTACCGAAAATACAGGTACCGAATTTATGTAAAAGTGGGTACTAGTACCGGTACCGAATCTATCTGTACGGTACAGGTTCGCTACGGTACCGGTACGGTATCGGTATCGGTACCGGTACTTGGTACCAAATGCTCATCCCTAGGAAAGAGGCATATGGGAGAATGCCGGTTTAAATCTCATAATTGTAGTAAGCGCGGAAAAGTTGGACACGTTGCACTATAGTGTATGAGTTCAACCAGATTATGCTATAACTGTTACAAGACATGACACTTCAGCAGGGAATGTCCTGAGCTACGATCTCAGACGGAGAAGAAAATAGAAGGATCGAGAGTAGCAGATAATGAAATCAGACGGATCGAAGCTCCAAAACCAAGGGGTAGGGATTTTTAGATCACGACTGGGGAAGCTAAAGAGATCCTAACGTTGTATCACGTACCTTCCTCTTGATTTCCCTACCTGCTTGTATTTTATTTGATACGGGAGCTAGTAGATCATTTATTTCATTAAAATTTGAAAACCTTTTGAAATTTCAATAGAAGTAAGTTGGCTAAGGCATTAGAGGTTGAAATCGCTAGTGATAGAAACTACGTAGTAACCGAAGTATGTCGAGATTGCAGACTACTGTTCGAAGGAGAGGAATATCTTGTCGATTTAGTTACGATGCCGATGCAAGAATTCAACGTGATCATTGGGATGGACCGATTGTCATCCCATTTGGCGACAAGTATCTAGAATTAAAGATTATGAGATTTACGACATCAGCAGGAAAGGAAGTTAGCATCTATGGTTAACGAAAGAATCAAATCACCTTGTGCTCAATGGCTAAGATAAATGGCTACATGAGGCAAGGTCACCAAGTATTTTTAGCCTACATAGCTGATGTAAAGATGAAAGGAAAGGAACTGGATCAAGTTCCATTGGTGAAAGAATTTCCGGTAGTATTTCCAAATGATCTGCCAGGTGCTCCACTTGAGAGAAATCAAAATCACAATTGATTTGATTCCGGAAGCTAAGCCAGTGGCTAAATCTTCTTTCTGGTTAGGACCAACTGAAATGAAGGATAATGTCACAACTGTAAGGATTGTTAGACAAAGGATTTATACGTCTAAGTGTATCCCCTTGGGGTGCACCGATTCTATTCGTGAAGAAAAAGGATGGTATTATGCTGATATGCATAGACTACCGTGAATTAAAGAAGATGACAGTCAAGAATGTGTATCCTCTACCCAGAATTAATGATCTGTTTGCTCAGTTGCAAGGATCTAGTTGGTTTTCCAAAATCTACTTAAGATCCGGGTATCATCAAGTCAAAGTACGAGAAGATGATGTGCCTAAAACGTCGCTTAGAACTCGTTATGGACATTATGAATTTGCGGTGATGCCTTTTGGAGTGACGAATGCTCCGGGAGTTTTCATAGACCTCATGAATAGAGTATGTCGACCAATGTTAGACAAGTTTGTCTTCATTGATGACATCTTGATTTATTCAAAAAGTGAAGAAGCACACGCACTACATCTTCGTGAAGTTCTAACAACTTTACGAAGGGAAAAGTTGTACGCAAAATTCTGAAAATGTGCATTCTGGCTGAGGGAAGTTCAATTTCTGGGCCACGTTGTAAATGCAGAAGGCATCTCAATGGACCCAGGAAAGGTAGAGGCCATAATGAAATGGTCTCCACCTAAGAATCCGACAGAAGTTAGAAGTTTCTTGGGGTTAGCAGGCTATTATAGAAGATTCATTCAGGACTTCTCCAAGATATCCACCCCATTAACTAAGCTAACTCAAAAAAATTCAAGGTGCGAATGGAATGCAGAACAAGAGAGGGCTTTCTAATCACTAAAGAAGAGGTTGACACAAGCTCCAGTTCTGGCACTACCAGAAGGAGTGGAAGATTTTGTTATATATTCTGATGCCTCAAAACTTAGATTAGGATGTGTCTTGATGCAAAGAGGAAAGGTGATAGCCTATGCCTCTCGAAAACTAAAGACAAATGAAGTAAATTACCCAACCCATGATCTAGAATTAGTGGAAGTGGTGTTCGCACTAAAGATTTGGAGGCATTACTTATACGGAATGAAGTGTATGATTTACACAGACCATAAAATTCTCAAGTCTTTCTTTGACTAGAAGGACTTAAACATGAGGTAATGATGGTGGCTGGAACTGGTCAAGGACTACGACTGTGAGATTTTATATCATCCCGGAAAGGCTAACGTGGTAGCCAATGCTCTATGCCCTAAGGAAGAGCATCATCAAATTCAGTTGAAAGCATATAAGTTAGTGATAACTCCCGATTTCATAAGCCAGCTTCGAGATGCACAAATCGAAGCATTAAAAGATGAAAATATGAAGAAAGAATGTCTGGTTAGGAGAAATTTCTGGAGGAAAATGAATATAAAGTCAAAACTCAATTCTGTCGTATGTGGATATCATGATCAGGTGAGTTTAAACTTAAGATTCTCGATAAAGCTCATAAAGCACGATATTCAATTCATCCGGGTACTACAAAAAAGTACCAAGATCTGCGCAAAGATTATTGGTGGCCTGGTATGAAATTTGATATCATGAAATATGTGGATAAATGTTTGACTTGTTTGCAGGTTAAAGTAGAACTCCAGAAGCCAAATGGAAGGATACAACCATTAGAAATCCTAGAGTGGAAATGTGAACATCTCACTATGGACATCATAACCAAGCTGGCCAAGACATCTAGAAGTTATTATACCATTTGTGTGGTTATAGATCGGCTGACTAAGAGTGCTCATTTCTTAGCAATACGTGAGACATACTCTTCAGAAAAGTTAGCTGGCTTATTCATTAAAGAGATTGTTACACGACATGGAGTACCGGTCTCAGTTGTCTCTGATCGAGATACTCGATTCACTTCATGTTTCTAGAAAAAGTTCCATGAAGAAATGGGAACTATATTATTAATCAGCACGACATATCATCCTCAAACTGACGGTCAAAGTGAGAGGAAAATATAAACTCTCGAGGATATGCTATGTGCTTGTATAATAGATTTCGGTGGAAGTTCGGATAATCATCTGCCAATAGTAGAATTCTCATGCAATAACAACTACCATTCCAGTATTGGTATGCCACCTTACGAGATGCTATACGGTAGAAGATGTAGAACCCCCATGTGTTGGGGAGAAATTTGGCAGAAAGAGTTAGGAAGCAAGGAAATTGTTCAGGCTACAGTTGAAAAACTTGACCTGATCAAGGAACATTTAAAATCTACATAAGATAGACAGAATTCGTATGCGGACAAGAGACGTAGACCAATAGAATTCCAAGAAAGATATTGTGTGCTATTAAAGGTATCTCCTTGGAAAGGTCTAATTTGATTTAAGAAACGTGGTAAGCTAAGTCCATGATTCATCGGTCCTTTTAGAATCACAAAACAAGGAAAGGTAGCCTATCGATTAGAACTACCTGAAGAATTAAATAAGATACACAACACGTTCCACATATCTTATTTATGAAAGTGTTTAGCGGACGAGATTGCTCATATCCCTCTAGGAGAGATAGAGGTTGATGAGAAACTAACTTATGTCAAAGAACCTGTCCGGATTCTAGACATTAAGGAAAAGCAGTTACGTCACAAGACGATTAAACAAGTATTAGTACAATGGAGGCACAGAAAGGGGTCGGAGATGACTTGGGAAAGTGAGGATGAAATGAGAAAGAATTATCCTCAGTTATTATGAGATTAACAAGTTTCGAGGACAAAACTTAATTTGGGGGGGGGGGGGGGAAGAGAGAGTTGTAGCACCCCAATTTTTAAAGAAAATATAAAGTCCAGAAGTTAGAGTGCAATTACCCAACGTTAAGGGACTAAAATCGCAAAAAAATGAAAGTTGAGCCGGTAGCGGCTACCGGGCTCTGTAATGGTCTGCTACATGCGGGTTAAGGTAATAACGAGGGAATGACACATGGTAGAAGCGTGGTCTGCTGACTCAGCCCTATGGCAGACCGCCACTATGACGTGTAACGGTCCGCCAGCCGCAAACGGGTCTGGATAACGAGAGAGTGACCCGTGGCAGCTGACTCGCATGAAAGAAAAGGGTAGCGGACCGCTACCCAAGCCATAATGGTCTGCTACATAGACAACATGCTAGACATCTGGTAGAGGGCGGTAGTAGACCGCTACTAATCTACGTAATGGTCCGCCACCGATGCACGAACAACCCTAAAAATTGAAGCATTTGTCACTCAATTTTGACATAACAAACACACAAACACCATTATACACACACACATAAACACGCATACCGAGGAGTGGTAAAACGACGGTTGCGAGGACAGTGGTCTCGATTGTGGAGCATTAAAGTTACGAGCGAGGAACGGAGAGAAATTCAAGCGAGGAACGAGCTTAGGAAACAATTCGAGATTACAGTAGGTACACTATACCCATAACTTTGATAAATGTGTATGTGATTTATGTGATTACATGTTATGTGTGGGACTAAGGTACGAGGGAATAATGGGGATTTAGTCTAGACACTAAACTGGAATAATGGAGTATCCATGAGATATCAAAGTGGTAGTGGATACTTCGCTAGTACTTCCTATATATAAACCTTTTTGATACATCGGGTTGAAACCATTTGTTGAAGCACTTTCCTGTGACAACACTCTGGATAGTCTTAGTTTGTATTTTCATGTCTGTAATTGTCTTTGCATGTAAGAGTCTTTATGTATTAGTTTATCGAGTTGTATTTACTTTTACATATTGAATGTTGCATTTCTTTCTAAGTAGGAGAAAGCTCCTGCGTACTTAGCAAGTACACAAGAATAACTTTGCGTACTTGCTAAGTACGCAAGAGCATTTTGCCCTGCGCACTTGCTAAGTGCGCAGGCATCAGGTCTTGTATAAATAGGATAGGTTGCCAGAAGTTAAGTACGCAGGCTTTAATGCAAATACACAGATTGTAACCTAAGTGCTTTTCTCTGTAACCTTCAAGTGTTTATAATACAAAGAACGTTTAAAGTGTTTTCTCTTGTCGGTTTACTTTGTTTAGCTTGACTCTCCGCCTAGTCACGGGCATTCCGCACCCGGTTCGATTAGTAGACCCACTTGCATGTGACGATCCGCCACACCCGAGGGACCTACAAGTGGTATCAAAGCATTTGCTCCTGATTTCGAGTGTTGTGAGTGAGTTTGGAGAGTTTTTACAAGCAAAAAGAGGTATTTTTGTTGATTTTTGTGATAAAATAGGGGTAGCTCTTGAGCACTATTTTAGAAGCAAAAATCACTCAAAATAACTGATTTTTGTTGTGTATTTGAGTGTTTTGAGCATCAAAGGTTGGTTAGAAACAAGTTTCTGACCCTTTGGCTCATTTGCATTGATCATCAGATGATTTTTTACCATCTCCGGCGACTTTCAGGTGATCGGAAAAGTTTGGTGAAAGTTGGTGAAAAAGTATCCTGCGTACTTACCATTTCTGGCAAAAAGTACAGTTTTGTGCGTACTTATTAAATACACAAGACTTATCTCCTGCGTACTTATAAGTGCACAAGACTAAACTTGTGCGAACTTAAGTTATATCCTGCATACTTACATTTAATCCTGCGTGCTTACAAGTACTCAAGAGGAAATCTAAATACGCAAGACCATTTCTCAAGTGCGCAAGGCTAAGATCAAGTGCTCAACTGTATCTGATTTTTTCTGAAATTTGACTAAGTGTTCACTATGTTGAATCTTCAGAATCTTGGAAACATGTTAAATTATGATAATGAGATTGGTACACCACAGAAACCACCAAAGTTGCTGAACGTGAACGATTATTCTAATTAGAAAGCACGTTTTGAGCGCTACATTTCTTATACCGACTCATCGCTATGGATACCAATCCTTGAGAGATATAAGCATCGCACACACATCTATCTTGATGAAACCATGCCCAAGCCTATCTCTAAACTCGATGAAGAAGAAAAGAAAGATTATGATCGTGAAAAGAAGGCACTTGGTTCGATCACTATAGCATTAACTCGGGAATTGTTCCACAGTTTCCGAGGTTATGACAATTCCAAGGATCTTTGGAAAGCTTTACATAAAAGATTCGAAGGAAATAGTGACATCAAGAAGAGTAAGAGGGACCTTCTCAGGAAGCAGTATGAGTGCTTCAGATTTTTAGAGAACGAATCTTTAGATGACCTCATCTCTAGATTCTATCATTTACAGACTGAGTTGAAGGCTTTTGAACTCAGGTATCCAGATGAAGAGATGGTGGAAAAGTTTTTGGATGCTTTACCACCCAAATTTGAGATGTACACAACCCTGATGAGGGAAAATCCTAAATTCTATGAGTTGACTGTTGAGGAGGCAATAGGAAAGGTTCAAGCTCATGACATGAACCTAAGAAGAAAGGAGAGCTCAGGAAGACCCCAGATACAAGACCCTTCTATGTATCATGGGACGACTTCTACATCCAAGTCATCGGGCTCTGGAATTGCCCTCTTCACTGGAACTCCTACTGAAGAAGACCACTCAACTGGGTGTGGTGGTCATGCTTGCTATGATTCAGGATCAGGGTTGGGCTCTCATCATCAGAATACCTCAAGAAATCCTCCTGCTACGTCTTCAGCTAACAACTCAGCTATAGCCAGAATAGCTGAAGATCATGTAGCACTATTCTCATCTTGTATGCTTGCATATGAAAATTTCATAGGTGGCAATCTTACTGATCCAGAGACGATAGAAGAAGATTTTAATCAAGTGGATCCTGATGACATGGAGGACATGGATATTCAATGGAATATGGCCATGCTATTGAGGAGAGCCAAGCGTTTCTTGAACAGAACAGGAAGAAAGTTTATTGGCGGGCATCCTAATGCCAAGGTCGGGTTTGACAAATCTAAGGCCAAATGCTACAAGTGTCTGAACTATGGAAACTTTGCTCGTGAGTGTCAGAAAGACAGAGCACCGGCCTCTGGTTTTACCCGACCCAGCCAAGGAAACAACCATGGCCACAACAATCCAAACCACCACAATCAAAGCCAAGGTGGAACGTCCAATGCACTGGTAGCCCAACATGATGAAAGCTTGGACTGGGGTGTTCATCTCGAGGATGCCATCATCGCACAAACCCAGTTTGGTCTCATAGCTGAGATCATGGAGATGATGGAAGCAGAGAAAAGGGAAGCTTCTATGGCTGACCTAGAAGAATCTACAACTGCTGCTACAGAGAAGGTGAAGGAAGCTGAAGAAAAGGAAGCTTCTGTAGCTGATGAAGAGGAATCAACCACTGCTGTTGCTCTCACGGCCATTGGAGAAGCAACAAGTTCATCGTCTGAGGTAGATTCTAACCCTTTCTCTGTTATTTCATATTCTAAATGTCTAGGGCTAAAACTTGAAAATTCTAGGCTCCAAGACAAAATCGAACCCCTAAGTTTGGCAGCTCTAAACTATAAAGAAAATGAAAAACGTTTTAAAGATTCTATTGAAACGTTGAAAAAAGAAAAATATGAATATTCTTTAAAAATAAGTGATCAACAGCTTCACTTAGATGTTGCATACAGGGGGTTAGAAAAACGGAACAATGAAATCAACAAACTGCAAAATGAGATCTTGCAGTTAAAATGCACTAATGAGAAGTTGAAAAAGTCTCGCTTTGTGGTGAAACACTACGAGTCTGTGGTTAGACAACTAAATGGATTAGGTTTGGGTACTAATGCCATTCCTCCACCAGTAAGCGGGAAGTTTGTCAATAGTTAAATAGACACTGATCTCACTTGTCTAGATGAGTCGTCTGATAAGGATGAATCCTCAAGTAAGGCTAACTCCACATCTAGTGAGGAGTTCGTTACTGCTTCTGAAGATGGGTCGGTTAACTCTTGCCCTTAAGGAGTAGTTTCTGAGGAGTTGTTGACTGAACAAAAGGTAAAGAAAAACGTTATCACTAATGGTGATAATTGCATTTTAACTGAACCCGACATCATTGAAACAAATGTTAAACTAAAGGTAATGCTTTACGGGGGTTATAAAAGTCTTAACCAAGTAAAGAAAGAGGCTTTCTCAGCTCACTATGGGCTTGGTTACAAAGAAAATTTGCAAAAATATTATACTCCCAAAAACCAAACTGTAAAGGTTCAGACTCCTATTCATAAACCAACTCCTCCTTCTCATAATGCTGAGTTATCTAAGGCCAGATCAAATGAGCCTTACCGGAGAACTTATGTAGACAAGAGGAATTGTTTTCACTGTGGCTTGGTTGGTCACATTTTTGTGAACTGTCCTTCAAAGAACCTAGGGAAACGGCATGTTGTTTCACAACCAGCTGTTATCCCTAAGTCGCCATCAGTGACCCCTACCAAATGTCCAAAGCAAAATGTGGTGAAACCACCAGTCAAACCGATGGTAAAGCCTAAGATCAAATCTGAAACTAAACCATCTGTTTCAAGAAAGGTAACGCAACCTGCTGTACCTCGTGTATCTACCTCTGGTAGTACACGTACTGGTGAGAAACCTGTGGCAAGACTCTCTAAACCATAGAGGAGGAGACGGAACAAGAGGTTGAGAAAGCTTGAACAGCTGACTTCAGTTCAATCAGGTGAAGCTTCCACAAGTTCACCAGTTAAGAAACAGAAGAGATCCTGGACTGCCAAATCCAACACTTCTTAATCTCCTAGTTCTATTACTTCTAAAGATTCATCAATTTTGAACAGTCATCATGACTGTGAGTTAAAGGAAGTAGTTTATTTTGAAAATGATGGACGAACCAAGACCACAATGGCTTGGGTCTCCAAAACTAACTAATTCTTTTTGTGACTCGTGTAGGGACGTCCGAAGGGTACTATCTCTAACCGCTGGTATGTAGATAGTGGATGTTCCAGGCACATGACAGGAAACATGGCCTTGCTTCAAGACGTTAAACCATTCAGAGGCGGCTATGTGGCCTTTGCAGTAGAAAAAGGCGGCAGTATCACGTGTCAAGGCGTGGTTTCGAACGGTTGTGTCAAATTTTGTGAGCAGCTGAAGCATAACCTGTTGAGTGTCTCCCAAATGTGTGACAAGGAGTACTCGGTGATGTTTGACAAGTCAAAATGCCTGATTCTCAAACCTGGTTTTGAAGTTCCCGAAGATTAGATCCTGATGAGAGTGCCAAGAACAAACGACACCTATCAGATCGATATGAGCATGGTAATAACCACCTCATCAGTTGCTACTTTCTTACTTACAAAAGCGACAGAGCTAGACTCCATCTTGTGGCATAGGAAACTCGAACATATTTCGTATCGTAAAACGAACCATCTTGTCCGAAACGGTTTGCTAACCGGGGTTCCTAAGCTGAGATTTACCGTTACAGATGACTGTATGCCTTGTAAGAAGGGCAAACAGCAACGGAAGTCTCACAAGCCCAAGCTCCAAAACTCTATTGATACCCCTTTGGAGCTATTACACATGGATCTGTTTGGCCCCATAAGTATCAGGAGTATTGGAGGTAAATCGTTCTATCTAGTAATAACTGATGATTTCTCACGTTTTTCTTGGGTGCACTTTTAAGGTACTAAAGACGAGACTTCTGATATTCTTCAATACTTGATCCTGAGCTTGGAATCTCTCTGTTAGCTGAATGTTAGAAGGATAAGGAGCGACAACGGAACTGAGTTCAAGAATAATTTGATGGAGCTTTTCTGTCTCAAGAAAGGGATCCGTCTTGAATTTAGCTCCCCGTACACGCCTCAGCAGAATGGAGTTGCTGAACGGAAGAACAGAACACTCATTGAGACTGCAAGGACTATGCTGTCGGATGCAAAGCTTCCTGTCACTTTCTTGGCAGAAGCCGTTAATACAGCTTGTCACGTCTTAAACAGAGTTCTGGTTGTGAAAAGGCACAACAAGACTTGTTACGAGTTTTTCAACAATCGACTTCCCAATCTTGATTACCTAGTTCCTTTTGGTAGTCCTTGTTCCTTGTTGCTACAGTACAAAGACCGCCAGTCTAAGTTTCATGCAAAAGCGGTGGAAGGCATCTTCTTAGGATACGTTGCCAACTCGCCTTGCAAGAGAGTGTACAACATAGGAACTCGTACTGTCGAGGAATGGTTTGAAGTGGATTTCAGTAACCATAGCATTCCACCCGAACCAACAGGTCCAGCTTGGGGTTTTGATTATGATGCGCTATTCAAGTCATTCAATCTTCCTAATCTATATACAGTTGACGCCGCAAATGTTTATGAATTATTGGGTGGCGACAATGACTCCAGCCTCTCTACTTGGGCTACTGTACCGATTGTAACTCCTGATTCCAATGCTGCATCTGCATCTGGAACTCATGACAGTGATAACAGTGAAGATGTTCTTATCTTTGGAGATGATGCTCCAGCTAATCCTAACACAACTGTAGGAAATGAAGCTCCAGCTGATCTAATTAACATTGAATCTTCTTCCTCTGGAACACAGGAAATGGGGGAGTTAAGCACGAATCTAGATCCAGAAATTCAGGAACCGATTGTACCGGAGACGAGAGTGCATGGGAATCATCCAATCGACAACATTATTAGTGATCCTTATGCCGGTGTTCAGACTCGTCATCGAACTATCACTGAGAACACCAGTCTTTACACAGAGATACTTGACACTGGTGTCATGGAAACATGTCTGCATGCTGCATTCGTGTCCCAGTTAGAGCCGAAGAATGTGAAGGAGGCTCTCACTGACAACTGCTGGATTGAGGCAATGCAAGATGAATTGTCTCAATTCCAAAAGTTGCACGTATGGGATTTGGTTGACTTGCCAAAAGGCTTTCAGCCAATTGGAACCAGTTGGGTGTTCAAATGCAAGACGGATGATCGTCATGTCGTTGTGAAGAACAATGCAAGATTGGTTGTTCAGGGTTTTTATCAGCAAGAGGGCTTGGATTACACGGAAGTATATGCCCCAGTTGCTTGAATTGAAGCCATTTGACTGTTCTTGGCTTATGCCACATATGTTGGCTTCAAGGTCTATCTACTTGACGTGAAGAGTGCTTTCCTTTATGGTAAAGTTCATGAAGAGGTCTATGTCACTCAACCTCCCGGTTTTGAAGATCCGCATAATATTAATAAAGTGTATAAGCTCGACAAAGCACTTTATGGTCTTCATCAAGAACCGCGGGCATGGTATGAGATATTATCTAAGCATTTACTGTCTAATGGTTTCAACCGTGGACAGATTGACTCGACTCTCTTCATTAGCAAAGCAGGAGGTGACATTCTTCTTATACAAGTATACGTCGATGACATTATTTTTGGATCTACCAATGAAGGGATGTGTAGGGAATTCGAAAAGGTGATGAAATCCAAGTTCAGAATGAGTAGCATGGGTGAATTGTCATTCTTCCTGGGTCTGCAAGTCAGTCAAAGAGAGGATGGCATTTATCTACATCAAACAAAGTATGTTCAGGACATATTGTCAACATACAAGATTAATGATAGCAGTACTTATGGCACACCTATCCCAGTCAATCATGGTCTGCATCCTAACAAAGATGGAAAGGATGTAGATAGCAGGTTGTACCGTGGGATGATCGGATCACATATGTATCTCACAGCTTCAAGACCTGATATAATGTTTGCTGTGTGCTTGTGCTCAAGGTTTCAGTCTCAACCTAAGGAGTCACATATGATAGCCGTGAAGAGGATTTTCAGATATCTGAAAGGGAAACCCCGATTAGGTCTTTGGTACTCTAAGCAGCAGTCATTCGACTTCAAAGCCTACAATGATTCAGATTATGGCGGTTGTAACCTTGACAGAAAGTCTACTTCTGGTGGATGTCAATTCTTAGGAGACAGGCTGGTGTCCTGGCAGTGTAAGAAGTAGTCAACGGTTTCTGTCTCAACTTGTGAAGCAGAATACATTGCTGCAGCGAACGGTTGTTCTCAGATATTGTTGATTCAGCAGAAATTGAAAGACTACGGCTTAAACTTCATTGGAACTCCTCTATTCATTGACAACAATGCCACAATGTCCATCACAAATAACCTGGTGAAACATTCCAAAACTAAACATATAGAGATTCGCCATCATTTCATCCGTGATTGTGCTGAAAAGCATTTAATTGAACTTGTAAAAGTTCACACGGATGAAAATCTTGCTGACCTTTTCACAAAGGCATTTGATCGATCCCGTTTTGAGCATCTTGTCAACTTGATAAGAATGTTCAATCCTGAGTGAAAATTAATTTTTCTTAAATCAATTCAATTCATGGAAGTTAAACTTTATTTCTTTTCAATTTTCTGTATATTTCTTTTAAATTTTCTGTATAGTTCTTTTAAGTTTAAAAATATTTTACAAAAACAAAAATAGGAAATGAAGAAAATTTCAAAGTTAACTTGAGAAAAGAGGAAATGATAGTACATCAGAAATGATCTAAACGTCACAGACTGCTCATATGGGAAATGATTGCGTCATGCTTACTTAATTGTGTAACTTATTATGTTTTTAATCTGCTTATTTACAAGTAATTTAAATTGTCAGTAGGCTGTATGCGTCTTTGAATCACTAGTAGTGTGGAAACTAAATCTAAATTACAACTGTGATTTGAACTCATGTTTGCAAGTGTGTGTGCGTAAAAGAATAGAAAAGATCATTATCAGATATAGGATGTTAGATTTTGGCAATAATTTTCTTTTGAAGTCAGTTTCGGGTTATGTCGTTAGCACAATTAACGCGGTTCATCTCACTGCCCATACTCACAAGTATGCAATGAGAGATTGAATTAAGACATGTCTGTACATTAAGCGTTGAGCATGTATTCACCCTTGAATCACTCCTGATTCATTGAAATCAAATCTAGATAAAAGTTGGATCCCCTTACCTTAAAACTCAAACACCATATATATTATCCTGAATCATCATAACAATAATCAATGAAGAAAATCATATGAAACCAAGACAAATGAATCACTCGATTCTGAATCTCATGATTCCTGATAATCCTTATGGATTTTGCTTGATTTTTCCTGTGCTAATAGATGTAACTTCATTCTGACAATTTAGAAAATCATTGGAAAAATCTTAGATGCCTTGAGATAATGCAATTTACATTAGTATAGCATATCAGTGGGGTACACATTGTATATCTTATAATTAATACCTTAATACACAAGAATGTGATACAAAGATGTTTATAGTTTCTAATCTTATAATATTGTCAACTTGAATTACCTGTTTATGTGCATATTACGTATGAATAAATAGTAATCCATGATATGATCCCATGTTCTTTGATGTTTATATTGTATCGTTTTTTGCTAAAAGATAGCCTGATATGATCCTCTGCTCGTGTCTTTGATCAAAAATGGTTTGTGTGAATTCTTGTATATTTTATTAGAAAAGATCAAAAAGATTTTAAGTTTATGCATAGTTCAATTTTATTCAGAAAAGCCAAAAATATTTGTGTTTAACCTTCCTGAATTGTATTTGAATCCTCCTGATTGAATATTTTTATCTTGTTCGTTATTTGACTTGAAATACTTCATAAATTCTAAGTTTAAATTTACGCACGACAGATTGAGGCAGGGTATAAAAATGACACTTAGAAAATTTTCTCAGTTTCATGCTTTCAAATGAAAACTTTCCCCTCTGCAAATTTTTACTCAAAAACGAGTGTTCCTAAACCATCTTTTCGTCCCGTCTATAGTTTCATCATCTCATTTCATCGATTTGGTGAGGATCTAGGCTAAATCTATCCGTGAAATCGTAACATTTGAACCGATTCTCGACTTAAAAAATTTAGGTTTATTCTTGAATTTTTGGGTAAAATTGGGGTTGTTTGGGTAATTTCTTATCACTAATACCGGATTAGAAAACTTAATCGACTCCCATTCATCCCTTTTGGTCCTCGATTTTGATCCGTCGGTTGAATATGAATCGACATTGGGTCAGGCGACTTTTTAGGTCAAAATTGTTCATGTGTAGGTAGTTTGTGGTGTTGATACTGGTCCCATAGGTTAGAATCATTGATTCCGACCTAGTGGCGACCTATTCGACCCGCTTTTTGAACGATCTGTCAATTTTTCAATATTCTGGAATTTTTGTCAAGTGGTGCTCTTGCGCACTTAGCAAATACGCAAGAAGTACTTCTTGCGTACTTGTTAAGTACACAAGAAGAAAAGACTGCGCACTTAGCAAGTGCGCAGGACCAACATTGGGAAAAATTCTAAGTCTGAAAAAATTCTGTTCAAAGAGTAACTACTGTACCGTGTCATGTTTGTTCACGGGGGGTATAAAAGTCTTAACCAAGTAAAGAAAGAGGCTTTCTCAGCTCACTATGGGCTTGATTACAAAGAAAATTTGCAAAAAAACTATACTCCAAAAAACCAAACTGTATAGGTTCAGACTCCTGTTCATAAACCAACTCCTCCTTCTCATAATGCTGAGTTATTTAAGGCCAGATCAAATGAGCCTTACCGAAGAAGTTATGTAGACAAGAGGAATTGTTTTCACTGTGGCTTGGTTGGTCACATTTTTGTGAACTGTCCTTCAAAGAACCTAGGGAAACGGCATGTTGTTTCACAACCAGTTGTTATCCCTAAGTCGCCATCAGTGACCCCTCCCAAATGTCCAAAGCAAAATGTGGTGAAACCACAAGTCAAACCGATGGTAAAGCCTAAGATCAAATCTGAAACTAAACCATCTGTTTCAAGAAAGGTAATGCAACCTGCTGTACCTCGTGTATCTACCTCTGGTAGTACACGTATTAGTGAGAAACCTGTGGGAAGACTCTCTAAACCACAGAGGAGGAGACGGAACAAGAGGTTGAGAATACTTGAACAGCTGACTTCAGTTCAATTAGGTGAAGCTTCCACAAGTTCACCTGCTGTAGTTGAACCAAAGTCTCCTGTTCCAGTTAAGAAACTGAAGAGATCCTAGACTGCCAAATCCAAAACTTCTCAATCTCCTAGTTCTATTTCTTCTAAAGATTCATCAATTTTGAACAGTCATTATGACTGTGAGTTAAAAGAAGTAGTTTATTTTGAAAATGATGGACGACCCAAGACCACAATGGCTTGGGTCTCCAAAACTAACTAATTCTTTTTGTGACTCGTGCAGGGACGTCCGAAGGGTACTATCTCTAACCGCTGGTATGTAGATAGTGGATGTTCCAGGCACATGACAGGAAACATGGCCTTGCTTCAAGACGTTAAACCATTCAGAGGCGGCTATGTGGCTTTTGCCAGAGAAAAAGGCGGCAGTATCACGTGTCAAGGCGTGGTTTCGAACGGTTGTGTCAACTTTTGTGAGCAGCTGAAGCATAACCTGTTGAGTGTCTCCCAAATGTGTGACAAGGAGTACTCGGTGATGTTTGACAAGTCAAAATGCCTGATTCTCAAACCTGGTTTTGAAGTTCCCGAAGATTAGATCCTGATGAGAGTGCCAAGAACAAACGACACCTATCAGATCGATATGAGCATGGTAATAACCACCTCATCAGTTGCTACATTCTTACTTACAAAAGCGACAGAGCTAGACTCCATCTTGTGGCATAGGAAACTCGAACATATTTCGTATCGTAAAACGAACCATCTTGTCCGAAACGGTTTGCTAACCGGGGTTCCTAAGCTGAGATTTACCGTTACAGATGACTGTATGCCTTTTAAGAAGGGCAAACAGCAACGGAAGTCTCACAAGCCCAAGCTCCAAAACTCTATTGATACCCCTTTGGAGCTATTACACATGGATCTGTTTGGCCCCATAAGTATCAGGAGTATTGGAGGTAAGTCGTTCTGTCTAGTAATAACTGATGATTTCTCACGTTTTTCTTGGGTGCACTTTTTAGGTACTAAAGACGAGACTGCTGATATTCTTCAATACTTGATCCTGTGCTTGGAATCTCTTTGCAAGCTGAAAGTTAGAAGGATAATGAGCGACAACGGAACTGAGTTCAAGAATAATTTGATGGAGCTTTTCTGTCTCAAGAAAGTGATCCGTCACGAATTTAGCTCGCCGTACACGCCTCAGCAGAATGGAGTTGTTGAACGGAAGAACAGAACACTCAAAGAGACTGCAAGGACTATGCTGTCGGATGCAAAGCTTCCTGTCACTTTCTGGGCAGAAGCCGTTAATACAGCTTGTCACGTCTTAAACAGAGTTCTGGTTGTGAAAAGGCACAACAAGACTTGTTACGAGTTGATCAACAATCGACTTCTCAATCTTGATTACCTAGTTCCTTTTGGTAGTCCTTGTTCCTTGTTGCTACAGTACAAAGACCGCCAGTCTAAGTTTCATATAAAAGCGGTGGAAGGCATCTTCTTAGGATACGTTGCCAACTCGCCTTGCAAGAGAGTGTACAACATAGGAACTCGTACTGTCGAGGAATGGTTTGAAGTGGATTGCAGTAAACACAGCATTCCACCCGAACCAACAGGTCCAGCTTGGGGTTTTGATTATGATGCGCTATTCAAGTCATTCAATCTTTCTGATCTATCTACAGTTGACGCCGCAAATGTTTATGAATTAATGGGTGGCGACAATGACTCCAGCTTCTCTACTCGTGCTACTGTACCGATTGTAACTCCTGATTCCAATGCTGCATCTGCATCTGGAACTCATGACATTGATAACAGTGAAGATGGTCTTGTCTTTGGAGATGACGCTCCAGCTAATCCTAACACAACTGTAGGAAATGAAGCTCCAGCTGATCTAATTAACATTGAATCTTCTTCCTCTGGAACACAGGAAATGGGGGAGTTAAGCACGAATCTAGATCCAGAAATTCAGGAACCGATTGTACCGGAGACGAGAGTGCATAGGAATCATCCAATTGACAACATTATTAGTGATCCTTATGCCGGTGTTCAGACTCGTCATCGAACTATCACTGAGAACACCAGTCTTTACACAGAGATACTTGACACTTGTGTCATGGAAACATGTCTGCATGTTGCATTCGTGTCCCAGTTAGAGCCGAAGAATGTGAAGGAGGCTCTCACTGACAACTGCTGGATTGAGGCAATGCAAGATGAATTGTCTCAATTCCAAAAGTTGCACGTATGGGATTTGGTTGACTTGCCAAAAGGCTTTCAGCCAATTGGAACCAGATGGGTGTTCAAATGCAAGACGGATGATCGTCATGTCGTTGTGAAGAACAAAGCAAGATTGGTTGTTTAGGGTAGCAAGAGGGCTTGGATTACACGAAAGTATATGCCCCAGTTGCTAGAATTGAAGCCATTCGACTGTTCTTGGGTTATGCCACATATGTTGGCTTCAAGGTCTATCAACTTGATGTGAAGAGTGCTTTCCTGTATGGTAAAGTTCATGAAGAGATCTATGTCACTCAACCTCCTGGTTTTGAAGATCCGCATAATATTAATAAAGTGTATAAGCTCGACAAAGCACTTTATGGTCTTCATCAAGCACCGCGGGCATGGTATGAGACATTATCTAAGCATTTGCTGTCTAATGGTTTCAACCGTGGACAGATTGACAAGACTCTCTTCATTAGGAAAGCAGGAGGTGACATTCTTCTTGTACAAGTATACTTCGATGACATTATTTTTGGATCTACCAATGAAGGGATGTGTAGGGAATTCGAAAAGGTGATGAAATCCGAGTTTGAAATGAGTAACATGGGTGAATTGTCATTCTTCCTAGGTCTGCAAGTCAGTCAAAGAGAGGATGGCATATATCTACTTCAAACAAAGTATGTTCAAGACATCTTGTAGAAATACAAGATTAATGATAGCAGTACTTATGGCACACCTATCCCAGTCAATCATGGTCTGCATCCTGACAAAGATGGAAAGGATGTAAATAGCAGGTTGTACCGTGGGATGATCGGATCACTTATGTATCTCACAGCTTCAAGACCTGATATAATGTTTGCTCTGTGCTTGTGCTCAAGGTTTCAGTCTCAACCGAAGGAGTCACATATGATTGCCGTGAAGAGGATTTTCAGATATCTGAAAGGGAAACCCCGATTAGGTCTTTGGTACTCTAAGCAACAGTCATTCGACTTCAAAGACTACACTGATTCAGATTATGGCGGTTGTAACCTTGACAGAAAGTCTACTTCTGGTGGATGTCAATTCTTTGGAGACAGACTGGTATCCTGGAAGTGTAAGAAGCAGTCAACGGTTTCTGTCTCAACTTGTGAAGCAGAATGCAATCCTGCAACGAGCGGTTGTTCTCAGATATTGTGGATTCAGCATCAATTGAGAGACTACGGCTTAAACTTCACTGGAACTCCTCTATTCATTGACAACAATGCCACAATGTCCATCACAAATAACCCGGTGAAACATTCCAAAACTAAACATATAGAGATTCGCCATCATTTCATCCGTGATTGTGCTGAAAAGCATTTAATTGAACTTGTAAAAGTTCACACGGATGACAATCTTGCTGACCTTTTCACAAAGGCATTTGATCGATCCCGTTTTAAGCATCTTGTCAACTTGATAGGAATGTTCAATCCTGTGTGAAAATTAATTTTTCTTAAATCAATTCAATTCATGGAAGTTAAACTTTATTTCTTTTAAATTTTCTGTATAGTTCTTTTAAATTTTCTGTATAGTTCTTTTAAGTTTAAAAATATTTTACAAAAACAAAAACAAAAATAGAAAATGGAGAAAATTTCAAAGTTAACTTGAGAAAAGAGGAAATGATAGTACATCAGAAATGATCTAAACGTCACAGACTGCTCATATGGGAAATGATTGCGTCATGCTTACTTAATTGTGTAACTTATTATGTTTTTAATCTGCTTATTTACAAGTAATTTAAATTGTCAGTAGGCTGTATGCGTCTTTGAATCACTAGTAGTGTGGAAACTAAATCTAAATTACAACTGTGATTTGAACTCATGTTTGCAAGTGTGTGTGCGTAAAAGAATAGAAAAGATCATTATCAAATATAGGATGTTAGATTTTGGCAATAATTTTCTTTTGAAGTCAGTTTCAGGTTATGTCGTTAGCACAATTAATGCGGTTCATCTCACTGCCCATACTCACAAGTATGCAAGGAGAGATTGAATCAAGACATGTCTGTACATTAACCGTTGAGCATGTATTCACCCTTGAATCACTCCTGATTCATTGAAATCAAATCCAGATAAAAGTTGGATCCCCTTACCTTAAAACTCAAACACCATATATATTATCCTGAATCATCATACCAATATTCAATGAAGAAAATCATATGAAACCTAGACAAATGAATCACTCGATTCTGAATCTCATGATTCCTGATAATCCTTATGGATTCTGCTTGATTTTTCCTGTGCTAATAGATGTAACTTCATTCTGACAATTTAGAAAAGCATTGGGAAAATCTTAGATGCCTTGAGATAATGCAATTTACATTAGTATAGCATATCAGTGGGGTACACATTGTATATCTTATAATTAATACCTTAATACACAAGAATGTGATACAAAGATGTTTATAGTTTCTAATCTTATAATATTGTCAACTTGAATTACTTGTTTATGTGCATATTACGTATGAATAAATAGTAATCCATGATATGATCTCATATTCTTTGATGTTTATATTGTATCGTTTTTGCTAAAAGATAGCCTGATATGATCCTCTGCTCGTGTGTTTGATCAAAAATAGTTTGTGTGAATTCTTGTATATTTTATTAGAAAAGATCAAAAAGATTTTAAGTTTATGCATAGTTCAATTTTATTCAGAAAAGCCAAAAATATTTGTGTTTAACCTTCCTGAATTTTATTTGAATCCTCCTGATTTAATATTTTTATCTTGTTCGTTATTTGACTTGAAATACTTCATAAATTCTGAGTTTAAAATTTACGCACGACAGATTGAGGCAGGGTATAAAAATGACACTTAGAAAATTTTCTCAGTTTCATGCTTTCAAATGAAAACTTTTCCCTCTGCAAATTTTTACTCAAAAATGAGTGTTCCTAAACCATCTTTTCATCCCGTATATAGTTTCATCATCTCATTTCATCGATTTGGTGAGAATCTAGGCTAAATCCATCCGTGAAATCGTAACATTTGAACCGATTCTCGACTTAAAAATTTAGGTTTATTCTTGAATTTTTGGGTAAAATTGGGGTTGTTTGGGTAATTTCTTATCACTAATACCGGATTAGAAAACTTAATCGACTCCCATTCATCCCTTTTGGTCCTCGATTTTGATCCGTCGGTTGAATATGAATCGACAGTGGGTTGGGCGACGTTTTAGGTCAAAATTGGTCATCTGTAGGTAGTTTGTGGTGTTGATACTGGTCCCATAGGTTAGAATCATTGATTCCGACCTAGTGGCGAGATATTCGACCCGCTTTTTGGATGATCTGTCAATTTTTCAATATTCTGGAATTTTTGTCAAGTGGTGCTCTTGCGCACTTACCAAATACGCAAGAAGTACTTCTTGCGTACTTGTTAAGTACGCAAGAAGAAAAGACTGCGCACTTAGCAAGTGCGCAGGACCAACATTGGGAAAAATTCTAAGTCTGAAAAAAATCTGTTCAAAGAGTAACTACTGTACCGTGTCATGTTTGTTCATTTCCAATGATACGTGTTGTTCTGATTGTGTTTTCTGTGTGTTTTTGCAGATTATGGCTCGGGCGTTTACTAACGAATTCAACCTGTTAGTAAACACTCAACCCGAATGGAAAGGTGCAGCATTGCAATATACGGAGATAGTTGATTTCTTGAACTGCTCCAAAATCAGCTATGCTATCTCGGCTGACCCGACCGTGTCAAGACCTTATTTGGAGCAATTCTGGGAGACAGCGGAACACGACTGCACGGTATCCCCCAATGTCATAAGGGCTACCGTTGCTGGTCAGACTATCGCTTTTTCTGAAGACACCATAAGAAGGGTCCTGCATTTCAGAGACCTTGCTATCGACCCGACAGCCTATCCAGACTACTATGTGGATGGGTGTTGGAGGCAAAGAATGGGATACGTCGGAGCGAGGGACTATACCTCATACAAAAAGATGTGGGTATTAGACAAATGGCGGTATTTCGCCCACGTCATGATCGTGTGCATATCGCCAAGGAAAGCTGGTAAAGATGCCATGGGTCATGACCTTGCAGCAGCCATGGTGGGCTTGTCTCTTAATAGGGGCTACAACTTCTCGCGCTACATCTTCAAAGCAATCAATGACCAGATCAACACATCGGAGAAGTTTAGATTCTTATTGTACCCTAGGTTTATGCAACTCGTGATTGATGACGCGTTGCCAAACCTTCCTGCTATAGGGGAGAGACTGCAAGTCAAGCGGGTGGACAAAAGAGTATTTGCTCAATTCTTAAAGCCAGGAAGTGTAGAACCTACCCTGTGCATACAGAACTCTTTGGCCACCTACTCAATGAAGCATATGTTGCACCTGAAGATTGGAATTGGTATAGTCCCAATTCAGCACCAGAAATGAGTGAAAAATCTGATGAGCAACAATAGGAGGAAATGGAGAGTGATGATGGTTCATCTGAGGATGGAGACAACGATTGCGGTGATGGTGGTGCTGAGGAATCCGATTCAGAAGCAACAAAATCATATTCTTCTGATTCCGATGACGCACCATCGCAGGCACACCCCGGGAGATCGGCACAGGTAACCCTACCTGAGTCGTCCTCCAAAAGAAAGCGACAGAGCTCGAGCAGCGAATATGAGCCATCCTCTAGCTCTGATGCTGCTCTACAAAGACAAAGATGAGAGAGTGTTCATAAGAACAGGGGAGATAGGCAAGAGGTTGCTATCCCCAGTGTGGTAGAGGTCCCGATTGTGCAGCAAGTACATGTTTCAGCTGCTAGTCCGGATTCAGCCTCTACCCCACCTACACAGCAGTTATTCAAAAGGAGTTGAATGCCACAAGTTCAAGCTGACGTGGCAGTCACGGCAGTCATAGAGGAGGTTCCTGCGATGGTGACCCTCCCTACTACATCCGTCCAGGTGGCGGTGACTACTCCAATTGTCACGGAGTCAGTCACCATCACCTCTACCATTACCCCCAACAACTCTCGTCACATCTTCCATCCCAACTACCACCACTGAGCCTCTAAGTCAACCCTTCAATTATGGAGATTTCACGCAAGGGTTTGACTTTGATACCATATTCTCCTCCCCTACTCATAATGCCGAGGCTTCCTCATCCAGACATCCTGATCCGAATGATGCAAGGATAGATGTTTTGGAAACCCAAGTTGCTGGACTACTGAAGACTATTCAGAAATCGAAGGAGGAGTCTGACGCTCAACAAGCACAGATCAATTCTTTGATAGATGAAGTTACAATCCTTCGTAGCCAGAGAACAGGGACTGAGGAACGACTGAAAAACGTCCTGGCCCAGAATGAACTACTAATAAAGACAAATGAAATGCTTCTGGGTCATGGGTCGTCCATGGAGCTCAGGTTTGACGCTCAAAGGAAGGAGCATGAGCTGATAGTCAAGCTGATTGCTGATCTGACCAAGAAGCTTGATGCTCAGGGGGAAAAGGACAAAGAGAAAGAGAAAGATAAGGAGAAGAGGACTACTACTGGTGATGAGGTGTGTCATCCGGCCGACTTGACTAAGGATGATGACAAGGACAAGTATCCCGAAGCCGGTCCTAGTGGAGGTGAGCACCAACCTTTAGCAATCGTGCCCATCTCTGTTGTTCCAATGGCTCAGGGGGAGTCGACTCATCAAGAGGTTGGTGATACCTCTGGTGGTGGTGGTGATAAAGGAAAGTCAGTGGCTGAAGTACTTAAGGACTTATCTGATGATGAGATCCTATATCTAGAGCCTGACTATTCAAAAGAAGCACAGATCGATGCTCTCTTCAATTTAGAAGAAGGAGAGATCGACTCTGGTGACGATTGGGATGATGATGACGAAGATGTTATGATCGAAATTCCCAAGGGTGACGGGGAAGGAGAGTACGAGCTAGAAGATGGAGAAATCTTTGAATTTCCATCCTTCGACGCTCCGCTCGACACAGGTTCAGTCGAGCAGGCTAGTAATGTAGAAGCCTCGACTGAAGCCTCCCCAGTTGACCCTGAACCTGTGGACCCAGAGGAACCGAAAGAAACAGACATGCCTTCTACTTCATCAAAGGGTCCGGCTCCTGTGTGGCAAAAGACGTCTATAATAGACAAACACGGAGCAACAGGGATGATCTTGGATGTAAGGTTCGAGGAGGACAAGAAGTTGTTCGCTATCAAAATATCTGGCGGGGTTCAATACTTGAAACCCCCCAGTGAAGCGTTCAGCTCCTTGCACAAATACAACCTTATGAACCTAGCAAACCAAGAGCTGCTGGGTCATTCCAATCACGCAGTGGCGATGGGTTTGTAGGTGGTTCTGCAGCGAGAAGCAAGATCAGGGAAGTTCAAGATGTTCAAGCCTCAAGTGCCCAAGAGAGTCAAGGATAAGCACGTTGTTCATCCTATGACTAAGAAGCACTTAAAGAAATTGGTATACAAGCCAGTACGATGTGAAACTAAGATTCCCCTGAGCAAGTTATCTCAGGATATTCTTGGTGACATGTGGTACTGGTACATAGATCCAAAGACGGGCGAGGCTGTGATCATGCGTAAAGGATGTTCAGAGAGTGGGAACCTAGTGCCAAAGGAGCTGATCAGAATATTTGATGAAGTCTGCTTCATCAACTTTTCTGTGAAAGATCTGGAGGTACTAGCAAAACACTACTGCGTCTACACGGATGAGTGGACAAAGCTCCTTGCTTCTATATATGACAAGGTGATTAGGTTCTGCCTTGATTACAAGAAGAAGATGGAAGCTAATGATGCACAGCTGTGAAGACTGAAGATTGAAGACTGAAGACGATGAAGATCCCGAGTTGTTGTAAAGGGGGAGCTTGTTGAAGCACTTTCTTGTGACAACACTCTGGATAGAGTTTTAGTTTGTATATTCATGTATGTAATTGTCTTTGTATGTAAGAGTCTTTATGTATTAGTTTATCGAGTTGTATTTACTTTTACATATTAAATGTTGTATTTCTTTCTAAGTGTTTTGTGCACTTACATGTGCGCAGGAGAAAGCTCCTGCGTACTTAGCAAGTACGCAAGAATAACTTTGCGTACTTGCTAAGTACGCAAGAGCATTTTGCCCTGCGCACTTGCTAAGTGCGCAGGCATCAGGTCTTGTATAAATACGATAGGTTGACAGAAGTTAAGTACGCAGGCTTTAGTGCAAATACGCAGATTGTAACCTAAGTGCTTTTCTCTGTAACCTTCAAGTGTTTATAATACAAAGAACGTTTAAAGTGTTTTCTCTTGTCGGTTTACTTTGTTTAGCTTGACTCTCCGCCTAGTCACGGGCATTCCGCACCCGGTCCGACTAGTAGACCCACTTGCATGTGACGATCCGCCACACCCGAGGGACCTACACCATTACGAAGGTTTAGGGGTATAAACTAAGAATAAATAGAATCGCACGAGTGCCTGCTAAATACATAAATAATGGAGGGCTTAACTCCAAATATAGGAATATCTATGATATGTTAAAGGGATGGTGGGTACACCGCTAGTACACCCTATAACATATTATGGAGAAATCTTGATGAGGAGTTAGAGAAAGAAATGTATAAAAGCATGAAGAGATCATGCCATTAAATAAAAGGTGAATAATGGGAAATAGGTTAATTCCAAGTAAAGAAGTATTCATGAGACGTTAGAGGGGCGGTGGATACGCCGCTCGTACTTGCTATATATAAACCTCTTTAACGTAATATGGAGAATCCTTTAAAAGGAATTAGAGCAGGACTAAGTATGAGAGTATAACAAGAGGTCATGCTATGAAAACATGCAATGTGTGCTAAAGGTGAATATGTGAATGCATGATAATAAACCATGCAATACTTGTTAAGTGTAAATGTATGATGGGAACGAGTCTAAACTCTAAAATGGAATAACGGAGTACTCATAAAGTGTTAAAGGGGTGGGGGTACGCCACTGGTACAACCTATATATAAACCTCTTTAGTGCATCGTGGAGAAACCATTAAGCAGTTTTAAAGTGAGGACTGGTTGGAAATAAATCAAGCAAAAACATGCATGGTAAAGTGAACATGCATAACGTGAATAAATACTTGATAAATTGGGAGGCTGTGAGTCAATGACACTCAAGGTCCCAATGGGAAACAAGGTACCGAGCCTACGGGGTGGAAGGGATTTATAATTGAATAATCTATGGGGTTAAAAAGGGTGCCAAGTCTATGGGATGGAAGGGCCTTGTGAATGAATGAGCCTTTGTGACAAAAGCAAGGGGCCTTACCAACAGGTGTTAGGACCTTGTAATGTAACACCCCAATTCTTGCAAAGAACGTAAGTAGACGGACTGAAATAGTCATTAGAGGAAACCCTAGGGGGTTAAAATAAGTTTATGTCAAAGTACCAGGGAGTGGATTGCAATTAATTCAAAATCCAGGGGCTAAAAATGAAAAATGGTGAAAGTTGGACGATGTCGGACCGACATCGTGAAGGATAATGGTCCGCTATGTAGGCCGCAAGGATTCATCAGGGAAAGGCCACGTGTCAGCTGACTAATCGTTAAAATCTTACACGTGTATAGTGGATAACGGACCAACATGAAGGCTATAACGGTCTGCTATGCACATAACGGACCGACATCTATAAACATAGCGGTCAGCTATGTGCTTGCCAAGCCAGTAAGCCGCTTCGTATGGATGTCGGACCGACATCCATATGTATTGTACGATATGGACCCGAGGAGCGGCCTATAAATAGACGGACCATGAGTTCGGTTTTAGACATTCCCACATCACGAAACACCTTAAAAAACACACATATTACCTCGATAGGCGTGCCCAGAAGTCCCGGTTCATGTACAGAAGTCTGATTTCTAGTCTTTCGGCCCCAATACCCAGTAGATAGTTCCGAGGTAAGGTTCCGACTAGTTCCTAATGACTTGGTTACTTTCACTAAGCTAGGGACTTGTGATTAAGTGATGGTATAATGACTTAGGACCTAGATCCAAGTCGTTGTGATGATTACATTAGCAAAGTAAAGAATATTGGAAAGAGGAAGACGTTAGAGGTGAGTTCTATGAGGTCTTTTTTAAATGTTTTACTTTAAATGTTTTGGGCCGGTATGCATGCTAGAAAGATTTACATAAATGCTATACACATATTTGGGATAGCATTCATGTTGCAAGAGGTTATGTATGAAATATTTTAAAATCTTAAAACTAAGTAAAGGAGTGCTCATGAAATATCAAAGAAGTGTTAGGTAACCATCCGACCGGTACGTAGTTATCTAGCAAACCAAATGTTCTGTCTAAGGAAAGAGTGGTGTATAAATCCCTCCTGGACCCGTCATTTTTTCCTGGAAACATTTCTGTTGGAGGTACTACTCTGGAAAGATAACCACCTTATCTTTTTTGATATACCATGGAGAAACCTTTACAAGGATTTAGGATAAAGACATATTTTGAAAGAAAAAGAGAGAGATGAATACTTGCGTTTTTGGCATTACTTCATAAAGAAAAGATTTTGAGAAAGAAAATGGTTTTGACATGTAAATCATTTTAGAACTTATCATGGTGTGCCCAGATAAGTAATGGCAGAGAAGTCGGGGTTTTACCTTGACTAGCAGAGGTCTTGACAATCACTGTCTTGACAAAGAGTAGAAAGAAAGAAGTAGAGTTTTAGGCATGTTTTGCCATGTCAAATATTTTAACCATATTGGTCTGTAGAGAAAGAAAATATTTTGCCACGTTTGGCCAAATGCCACATAATATCTTGCAACTTAGATAGATGAAGAGAAGTACTGCATTCCTTTATGGAATGTAGTTTAGATACCTTGTGCAAGGGTATGTATAAGTGGTGATGACCGCTTGGAGGTTAACGTCACCTCGGAAAGACAAGTGTGCAAGTTTAAAGTATTGTTTTTGGGCAAGAAGTTAATGTGATGTTTAAAATACGTGTCATATAAATCCATTTATGTATGAGACAGAGGTCAAAGATATTTTGACTAAAACTTAGAACTCACCGGTATGTTTAAGCATGTGTATCAGGTAAAGATGTAGCCTCCTGCAGCCAAGGCAAGTGGCTAGAGTAGAGCATCTTGCAGGCTATCTAGCATCCTCTGACAAACTGGCATTAGAATAGAAGTGTTGTAGTTTCTCGAATGTACATTAAACAAGTTTTATGAAATAAATATAATATTTAAAGTCTTCCGCTGTGTATAATCTCTGTTTACTATATGTTCATGAGTAAATCCGACAAGTGGTCGGCATCTCGGGTGAGCCGGGTGATGTGCCATCATTTATACATGTTTTGCACGCATAGTAATCCCCATATTATGGTATTAATTGAATAATAACCTTGCAATTGATACTTATAACGTTTATATTTTGTAGTTGCAGGTTATTCGGTGTTCTAAATATAAATCAAGATGAAATCTATCAAAAACACCAAGAAAACAAGATTCTAGAAGGATCATTCCATGGCTTTGATCCCCAAGAAGTCAAAATAGGTCAACAAGAGTCACCCAACAGCAAAAACACAAAAGTGGGCAGCAGGGGGAGGTTGCACGGCCGTGAATCCTAATGCACGGGCGTGCATTGCCCTCTCTTGCTCCATATGGCTCACAATACACTACAACTCGTACCCTATGATTCCCTAGGTGTTTATCCAATGCACGGCCGTGCATTGCTCATTCTGAGGCCTATAAATAGGAGGCTTGGGTTCTTCATTCCACACACCTCAAGAAGCAAAGAAACACTATCCATAGAGAGTATTCTAGTAGTTAGAGTAGAGAGTAGAAAGTAGAGAGGCTCCTCCTCTTCGTTTCGCAATAGTGGAGCACACGAAACTCAACGTTACTCTAGTTAGTAGAGCCATTCGTGTCTAAACTCTTTGTATTGCTAGGGTGAAGATGAGGTTTGGTGTATATTAATGTTTAACGTATTAATCTAGTGGTATTTTTATATCTTTAATTATTCGCTCTTAAAATCACCTTCTAGGTGGTCTTTTTATTATTATCTAAACTTGTCTTTACACTTGTGAGTGTTCTTGATTTTAAAGCGTAAGACCCTAAAACCTCTTTAATCAAACTTCTCTTGATGCTTGTACGTCTTTATACAAGTGGATCTTGATAAGCCAAAGCATGGTTAATATTAATAAGGTCGTACGTCTTTATACGAACTTGTTATGAGACCAAGAATTGATGAACTCATATTGGGAACGGTACGTCTTTATACATGGTCCCATTGTTACACCGCCTCCCGGTGAACAAAGTCTAATCACTCTTTTAATAATAATAACTAAGCACTTAAGTTTGATGTCATAAACCAACTCAGAGATAACACCAAAGACTTGAAGGTAACGATGTCCCTGGCTGGGAGTCCTACCATTTTATCATTAAAGATTATAATTAATGAACCAAATGTCGTGAGGATGAGGCACTAGCGGAGACCCGGGTCACACATCTATAGTAGTCATACCATTAGATTAGTCAACTTAACATTATCTTATATCAAGTG
This sequence comes from Smallanthus sonchifolius, assembly GCA_023525975.1. NCBI lineage: Eukaryota > Viridiplantae > Streptophyta > Magnoliopsida > Asterales > Asteraceae > Smallanthus > Smallanthus sonchifolius. The sequence continues at coordinate 23,410,249 of CM042033.1, forward strand.
GATTCGAAGCTCAAAGCAATACTCTTCGTGACCTGATCATTCCGAGATATTTACTTTCCTACTATTTACTATTCTGTTATTTACATTCCTGTTATGCACATCATGCACGTTTTTACTTTTCTGTTATTTACTTTACCGTCATTTACTTTTCTGTCATTTACTTTTATGATTCACAAGCACACAAAAACCCACTCATTAATTAAACCAGCTAAACGATAACAGAAGTTGAGTATTGGAACTCGACCGTGTCCATTGGTTCGATACTTGGTTCTTACCTAAACTACATTACGCTGCGATAGGTACACTTGCCTATTGTGTGTGTTTTAAGTTTAAAGTAACTATCATTTTATTTTATAAATTTAAAACTTGATCTTGTGAAACCAAAATATCTAAATATTATTATATAATATTTACTATATCAAACATCACACATCAAGTTTTTGGCGCCGCTGCCGGGAACACGGTGATTTCAAGAAAAGTTCAAGTTAAATTATTACCCTTATCATTTTCCATCTGTTTTTCTGTTGCATTTTGTTGCAGATAGTGTATGATCCATAGCTCCACTACTAGTTTATATCAACCTTTAGCAGAGCCCGAAAGATTCTTTCACCGCCAATTACGAGAAAACCGTACTAGAAAAATGGTCGTGGAAAACCGCACTATTTTCGACTTTGCAAGACCGTCTAGTATCACAAGGCCAACGGTTGACGTTAACAACTTTGAGATCAAATCGCATGTCATACACATGATCCAATCATCATACACTTTCAATGGATTACCCGATGAAGATCCACATGCCCACATTGCAAATTTCTCGAAATTTGTGGCACTTTCAAACTGAACGGAGTCTCGCATGACGCAATTCACCTTCAAATGTTTCCCTTCCCCTTAAGAGAACGAGCTAAGGCATGGCTAAACTCTCATCCTACCGGGTCAATCACTACATGGGCTGATCTTGCTCAACAATTTCTGTCAAAATACTTCCCGCCAGCAAAAACTGCTAAATTGAGAAATGATATTACCACTTTCACCCAGGAAGATGGTGAATCATTATATGAGGCGTGGGAAGGTTTTAAGGACATGTTGAGTAAATTTCCTCACCATGGGCTAGAATTTTGGTTACAAGTATCATTATTCTACAATGGGTTGCACAATCAAGCTCGTTAGACACTCGACGCTAATGCATGTGGTATTTTTAGAAACAAGAGGCTACAAGAAACTTATAACCTAAATGAGGAAATAGCCATGAAAAACTATCAATGGTATAATCCAAGAAGTACTAGGGGAGCCAGGCAAGGTGTTCATTCTGTCGATATTGTAACTTCACTTTCTGCTCAAGTAGACGCCCTCACCACTCGACTTAATCAACTTAGCAAGGGCAAAACAAACGGTGAGACTACTGAAGAAGTAAAAAGCATCACTATCGATGCTGATCAGGTTGACTTTATCAGAACGAATCGGCCGCAGAGCAACCCCTACAGTAATACTTACAATCTTGGATAGAGAAACCACCCAAATTTCTGCTGGAAGGATAACAACAACCACGGACAATCTGGCTTCGGACAACAACAACAATTTCAACAAAGATAATCTCAAAACTATTAGCCTCGTCAACAATTTTAAGGAACCAACAAGCCAAGTAATGGATTAAGCTTGGAGGACACGGTAACTAAGTTGATTTCTACAACTTAAAGTCAAGCACTTCTAGTGGATTCTGATCACAAACAATATGATGAGAAGTTTAGTCTACACGAAGCTAAATTTAGGACATAGAAAGCAACTCTTTAGTACATTGAGATACAACTAGGACAGACTGTAAAACGTCTATTCGAAAGGCAACCAGGATATCTTCCTAGCAACACTGAACCAAATCCAAAATCAAATGTTAGAGCTATCACTCTCAGAAATAAGAAGGTTTATCTAGAACCCCCATTACCAGAGGAAGAGGAAGTTCAAACACCAAGGAGGGAAATATTCACTAGAGTACCACTTTGCCCACCTGGCACAGAATCAACCACTCAAGAACCACCAACAAAGGAGAATCCACCACATGCTCCAGTGAACACTCCCCCTATCGTTCCAACTAAGAGAACTTACAAATCTCACATACCGTAACCAGGAAGGCTAGTGAAGCAAAGACTGACGAACAATATGAGAAATTCATCGAGCACTTAAGCCAGATTCATGTTAATCTTCCTTTCCTAGATATCATACAACAAATGCCTAAGTATGGACGTTTCTTGAAATATTTCCTTACTAACAAAAGAAGTATGGAAGAGGAAGTTAAAAAGACTAATCAATGTGTCGCTCTCATTGAAAGATGCCTTCCAAAGAAACATTCAGATCCCGAAAAGTTTTCTTTACCATGTTTTATCGGACCACTACTGATAACTTTCGCACTCGCTAATCTGGGAGCAAGTGTGAATGTAATGCCATATAACATGTTTCAAAGGCTCAAAATTGGAAATTTGGGACCTGTTAATGCAACTATTGAACTTACAGATGGTTCAGTTAAGTCACCTATAGGAGTCATTGAGAACTTACTAGTAAAAGTTGGCAAGTTTGTCTTCCCTGCCGATTTCATGGTTTTAGAATGGGACTCGACTATTCTGTACCTTTGATTTTGGGTCGCCCATTTTTTAGCTACCGCCAGAGCTGTCATTGATATGAATGAAGGAATTTTGACACTTCCTATCGGAAAAAAATCAGTAACTTACAACATCGGAGGGAATGAATGCTTATAAAATGATCCATTTGAAATTGCTTAGTTCATCGATACCAATTTGGACTACCAACTGAAGAAAGCTAAAGAATTCAACAAAGGAAAGAAATTAGATCTTGCCAAAGATCTGGACAACACAAACTGGACTGATAACTACTGGGACAAGCTACCAAAGTTGAAAGACTTGAATGAAAGAATGGGAGACAAGGGGGAAGTCAATAGCCCCCACCCGAAGAAAGACTGATGAAATGCATACGGGTCAGGCAAACGACCCTTAAATAAATGTGGCACTTCCGGGAGGCAACCTGATGATCATGAAGAAATTGAGAAGTTGGTGCATACGGCAGAACGTGTGGACCTCAGGTTTGGTTTTTCTAAGTTTAAGCTTCGCATACTTCAGCCCCCAGGTATGCCTTCTCAATACTACACCTTAGTAGCTTAACTACTACATTTTATTTCCGTTTTCTATTTTTATGTTTTCCTTTGTGTGTCAAATAGCATAACATCACCAGGTAGTTTCTCTACTTCTTTGAGGAGTTACACTCCATCTCTACAAGCTGGGACGCCGAAATACACATCAAATTTCAGAGAAATCAGATGAAGTCTTTAAAGCAAAGTGTTGACAACAACAATAAGTTTTGGCCATGGGTTATACATCGAATTGACCGAGGGAGTACCAGTTTCTTTTCCCATAAAACTTCATGCATTTAAATTCCTGCATAGCATTCCATTACATGCATTTGTACATTGAGGGCAATGCAAAGTTTTAAGTATGGGGTGGGGAATTAGAGATTCAGGACAAGCTTGTAACTTCAAAGCAGTAAAACTAAACTTGTGATTTTCATCCCATTTGACTAAAACCTTAAAACCTGAAAAATTTTAAACCCTAAAACCAAAAATCTCTTTGAGTTCACACTTAATTAAATTAAACGAATACATGACAAGTAGAAACAAATGGATATTATGCATAAAAAATCACTAAACCCTATCCCATCTGTTATCATTTGAGAATAATCTGAGCCTTTTCACGAGCATTATTATCATTATTTTTCGCATGCTCTTTCGTTTGGTATATTGAGTGTTTTTCGATCGAATTTTATGCATAATTAGAACTTGTGTAACTTATACATATCAAGATCATGAACTAGTATAAGCATGAATATGATTGAGGCACCAAGGACTTTATTACCCTTTATATATTACCCTAAAACCCAAAATCCAAAAAACAATATCCGCCTAGAAAGCCCTTTGATCCTTAGCCTTTTCTTTTCTACTACCCACATTTATCACCCAACTAGTTTTTCATAAACACCGGTTATTGGCTAACTCTCTTCAAGAGGAAGGGTTAATCCCAATACTCCTAAAAGGCAAACGCAGTCTACCGTAAATGCCGAACCCGAAATAGAAAATGTAGAAAGAAATGAAAGGGTAGAAGAACCAGTGGTAGATCCACAACTTAAGAATCTTGTGGATATGGCTGTTACCAAAGCATTAGATATGGCTTTGCCAATTTTATTGACAAGCCTAGAAGAAATTAGGAAGAAACAAGATCAGACTCAACCGGTAAAAGGAATCAATAATACAAATGATGAGGATGGAGATGATTTTGATTACAATTATGAATCTGATGATTCATATGAGGTGAGACATCGTAAGAAGGGGAAGAAAGGATATCCTTATAAGGCATTCAAGGATGGAAATCCTCCTAAGTTTGAAGGAACGAAGGATACCACTGCAACTAATCAGTGGATAAGAGAGATAGAAGCGGTGATCAAAATCAGTGAGTGCAGAGATAATCAGAAGGTTAAGTATGCAGCTCACTTATTTATTTCAGAAGTTCTGTGCTGGTGGGAAAACTTGGTCATAGCTATGGGAGAAAAGGCTAATGACCGAATGACCGGGGAAGAATTGAAAAGGTTGCTGATAGAAGAGTTTTGTCCAGATATGAGATGGACAAACTCGAGATAGATTTTCTTAGACTACAAGCTGGTAGTATGACTCACCGAGAGTACACTACCAATTTTAACAGAATGGATCGGTTAGTACCCCAGCTGATAACCCTAAATTTGTACACATCAAGCGGTACGTACAAGGTTTGTCATCTGAGATACGGAGATTAGTAAAGACTTCAGACCTGAAAACCTATCAATCTGCCATACAGCTTGCTTCGACAATGTACGATGAAGTCTTTGGTTCTCGTCCTGTGGAATCAAAGAGAAAGTGGTAAGACTTTTCTAAAAGTCAAAACAAGAAGAATGGAGGAGGAGGAGGAAAGAGACAAGAACTGAGTAGTGGTTCTAAATGCACCAAATGTGGTAAACTACACACTAGAGAATGCAGGTATGGAATGAATACTTACTACAGTTGTGGTAAGCCTGGGCATATAGCCACCAATTGCCCAAGTAAGTCCGGAATGAGATGTTTCAAGTATGAAAAACTTGGACACGGGATATTGGATGCTCAACTCTTAAGATTTCCACACCCTTAGTAATCAAGGATGAAAAGGAGAAAGAAGCTCCCAAGTCCAAGATTAGGGCCTACACGTTGACAACAGAGGAAGCTAAGGCATTACCTGACGTAGTATCAGGTACATTTCTTGTTAATAACGTACCTGCTACTATGTTATTCAACTCAGGAGCTAGTAGAAGATTCTTATCCTTGGATTTTTATCCATTATTAGCTAGACGTACCATAAGATAAGACAAAACCTTTGAAGTAGAAACGACTATTGGAAACACGATGAAAGTGGCAGAAGTCATTCAAGATTGTTTCATCGATCTTGAAAGACACAGATTTCCCGTTAGACTATATCTGATGATCCTTGAGGTATTTAATGTAGTCTTGGTAATGGACTAGTTGGCAGCAAACGATGCCCAGATCATTTGCAACATGAAAGCAGTCTAGATACAGAATCTGGAAGGCAATTGGATCACCATTCATGGGGATAAAATAAGATAAGCCATTAGAATCATTTCGATGATGAAAGCTATAAAGTTTATAAATAAAGGCAGTGAGGCCTATCTGGCATACGTTATTGATTCTAAAGTGAAAACTAAAGAATTAAAAGATGTGCCAGTCGTCTTTGACTATCCTGATGTATTTCCTGAAGAATTACCAGGAATACCTCCTTAAAGTGAAGTGGAGTTTCAAATTGACTTAATGCCTGGTGTTAAGCCCATGGCTAAGGTACCTTATCGTTTAGCTCCATCAGAACTAAAGGAACTAATGTCTCAACTGCAAGAGTTGTTAGACAGAAGTTTCATCAGACCTAGTATCTCACCTTGGGGTGCTCTAATATTGTTTGTGAAGAAGAAGGATGGTAGTATGCATATGTGCATAGATTATCGAGAGTTTAACATACTTACCATCAAGAATAAATATCTGTTACCAAGGATCGATGACATGTTCGATCAATTACAAGGAGCGAAGTGGTTCTCCAAAATCGATCTAAGGTCGGGTTATCATCAATTGAAGGTTAGAAATGAAGATATTCCAAAGACAGCCTTCCGTACGAGATATGGACATTATTAGTTCTTAGTAATGTCATTTGGTTTGACTAATGCACCCTGCCGCATTCATGGATCTCATGAATAGGGTTTGTCGACCAATGTTGGACCAATATGTGATCATGTTCATCGATAATATTCTAATTTACTCTAAGAATGAAGGAGATCATGCATGTCATCTCAATGAAGTGCTGGAAACACTTAGAAAAGAGAAGTTATATGCAGAATTTTACAAGTGTATGTTTTGGCTCCGAGAAGTTCAGTTCTTGGTTCATGTGATAAACGCAAAAGGAATTCTTGTAGATCCATCAAAAATAGAAACTGTAATGAAATGGAACCAGCCAAAGACACCTACAGAGATACGCAGTTTCTTAGGTTTAGCTGCTTACTACAGAAGATTTATTCAGGATTTCCCCAAGATTGCTACCCCATTGATAAAACTCGCAAAAAAGGAGAGAAAGTTTGTATGGGGACCAGAGCAAAAGAATGCTTTTCAAGAGTTGAAAGAGAAATTGGCTCAGTCTTAGGTATTGTATTTACTAGAAAGAACAGAGGATCAGGTAGTTTACTTTGATGCATCGTATCAGGGACTAGGGTGTGTATTAAAGAAGAGAGGCAAGGCTATAGCCTATGCTTCCCCGTAACTCAAACCCCACGAAGCTAACTACCCGACTCATGATTTAGAGTTAGTTGTAGTAGTATTTGCACTTAAAATATGGAGACACTATCTGTATGGAGTTAAGTGCACAATATATACAGATCATAAAAGCTTAAAGTATTCTTTGAGCAAAAAGATCTGAATATGAGGTAGAGTGGTTAGAGCGGATAAAGGATTATGATTTTGAAATCCTGTACCACCCAGGAAAAGCCAATATGGTGGCAGATGCTCTAAGCCATAAGGAAGAGCATCCTCCTATCAGGGTGAAGTCATATAAGTTAGTTGTGAATCCTGACTTTATGACTCAGCTCAGGAATATCCAGATAGAAGCATTGAAAGTAGACAATGTTAAGAAGGAAAGAATGGATAGACAAGAGAAATACTTGGAAGAGAATGAGTATGGAGTTAAAATTCGATTTGGCCGTATGTGGATACCCCATATGGGTGAATTCCGAGTTAGAATTCTAGACGAAGCTCATAAGTCACGATATTCGATTCATCTGAGTACTACAAAGATGTACCAAGATCTACGCCAAGATTATTGGTGGCCCGTTATGAAATTCGTTATCATGAAGTAAGTGGCTAAATGCTTGACTTGGTCTCAAGTTAAAGAAGAACATCAAAAGCCTTATGGCAGATTGCAGCCACTAGATATTCCGGAATGGAAGTGGGAGCATATCACTATGGACTTCATAACAAAGGTACCAAAAATAGCTAAAGGTTATGATACCATATAGGTGATAGTAGACAGATTAACTAAGAATGCTCACTTCTTACCGATACGTGAGATACATTCTTCAGAAAGGTTAGCAGAGGCATTTATTAAAGAAATTGTTTCACGGCATGGAGTGCCGGTTTCAATTGTATCTGATAGGGACACACGTTTTACGTCGTGTTTCTGGAAGAAATTTCATGAAGAGATGGGAACTGAATTATTGATTAGCATGGCATATCATCCTCAAACAGATGGTCAGAGTGAAAGAACAATACAAACACTTAAAGATATGATGCATGCTTGCCTTATTGACTTTGGTGGAAGTTGGGATACTACCTTTGGTAGAATTTTCATATAATAATAGCTATCACGCAAGTATTGGCATGCCGCCATACTAAATGTTATATGGAAGGAAATGTAGAACTCCCATCTGTTGGGGAGAAGTTGGACAAAAAGAGCTTGGAAGTAAAGAAATTGTCCAAGCAACAGGTGTAAAGTTAGAACAGATTAGAGTTCGTCTGAAAGCTGCTCATGATAGGAAAAGGTCATACGCCGATAAAAGGCGAAGACCAATAGATTTCCAAGTTGGAGATTACGTTATGTTGAAAGTATCTCCATGGAAAGGAATCATTAGATTCAAAACGAGAGGAAAGTTGAGTCCAAGATTCATTAGACCATTTAAAATTTTAGCTCGAGAAGGGAAAGTATAGACTAGAAATACAAGAAGAGTTGAGTGGAACCCACTCAACATTCCATGTATCGCACTTGCGAAAATGTTTGGAAGACGAAACCTCTCATGTACCATTGAATGATATAGAGGAAGACGAAATATTGAATTACGTTGAGAAGCCAGTGGCTATACTCGACTGGAAAGAAAAGAGATTACAAAATAAAGTAATCAAGCAAGTGAAAATTCTGTGGCAACATCGAAAGGGATCTGAAGCCACATGGCAGACAGAGGAAGAGATGAGGTAATCCTATCCCTACTTATTCGAGAGAATGACAGGTTTCAAGGATGAAACCTTTGTAAGGGGGGTAGATTTGTAACACCCCAATTCTTACCAAAAACATAAGTAGAAGGAGTGAAATAGTCATTAGAGGAAACCCTAGGGGTTAAAATAAGATTATGTTAAAGTACTAGGGAGTGGAATACAATTAATTCAAAGTCCAGGGGCTAAAAATGAAAACTGGTGAAAGTTGGACGATGTCGGACCGACATCGTGAAGGTTAACGGTCCACTATGTAGGCTGCTAGGATTCTTCCGGGAAAGGCCACATGTCAGCTGACTAATCAATGAAATCTGACACGTGTATAGTGGATAACAGACGGACATGAAGGCTATAACGGTCCGCTATGCCCATAACGGACAGACATCTATAAAAATAGCGGTCCGCTATGTGCTTGCCAAGCCAATAAGCCGCCTCGTATGGATGTCAGACCGACATTCATATGTATAACGGTCTGATATGAACCCGAGGAGTAGCCTATAAATAGATGGACCATGAACTAGTTTTAGACATTTCCACATCACAAAACACCTTTCAAAAAACACACATTACCTCCATAGGCGTGCCCAGAAGTCTCGGTTTGCGTAGAGAAGTTCGATTTCTAGTCTTTCGGCCCCAATACGTAGTAGATAATTCCGAGGTAAGGTTCCGACTAGTTCCTAATGACTTGGTTACTTTCACTAAGCTAGGGACTTGTGATTAAGTGATGTTATAATGACTTAGGACCTAGATCCAAGTCGTTGTGCACATTACATTAGTAAAGTAAAGATTATCCAAAAACGGAAGAAGTTAGAGGTGATTTCTATGAGGCCCTTTTTAAGTGTTTTACTTTAAATGTTTTGGGCCGATATACATGTTAGAAAGATTTACATAAATGCTATATACATATTTGGGATAGTATTCATGTTGCAAGAGGTTATGTATGAAAGATGTTTAAATCTTAAAACTAAGTAAAAGAGTACTCATGAAATACCAAAGAGGTCTTAGGTTACCATCCAACCGGTATGTTGTTATCTTGCAAACAGAATGTTCTGTCTAAGGACAAAGTGGTGTATAAATCCCTCGAGGACTCGTCATTCTTTCCTGGGAACATTTCTATTCGAGGTACTACTCTAGAAAGATAAACACTTTATCATCTTTGATATACCATGGAGAAACCTTTACAAGGATTTAGGATAAAGACAGATTTTGAAAGAAAAAGAGAGAGAAAAAGAAAGAGATAAATACTTTCCTTTTTGGCATGACTTCATAAAGAAAATATTTTGAGAAATAAAATGGTTTTGACACGTAAAATGTTTTAGAATTTATCATGGTGTGCCTAGATAAGTAATGGCAGAGAAGTCAGGGCTTTACCTTGACTAGCAGAGGTCTTGACAATCATTGTCTTGACAAAGAATAGAGAGAAAGAGATAGAGTTTTTGGCATGTTTTGCCATGACAAATATTTTGACCATATTGGTCTGTAGGGAAAGAAACGATTTTGCCACGTCTGGGCAAATGCCACATAATATCTTGCAACTTAGAGAGACGCTGAGAAGTACTGCATTCCTTTGTGAAATATAGTATAGACACCTTGTGCAAGGGTATGTATAAGTGGTGACGACCGTTTGGAGGTTAACATGACCTCGGAAAGACAAGTGTGCAAGTTTAAAGTATCATGTTTGGGCAAAAAGTTAATGTGATGTTTTAAATACGTGTCATATATGTCACACCCTGGATTTATCCTACCCGGCCATGCGACCAACGATTTGTACCTGTTTCTTATTTTATCTCATCATAGATTGATAAACACAGTAGAATATTTCAATAACTCAGGATCTTTTCAAAAGACGGGGAATCTCCTGTTTCATTTCATTTCATAACAGGGATAAACCCTGATATTGTACACAAACGTTTATTTTTACAAAACCAAGGTTACATGAGCCATTTCTTTCAACCAAATGTCTAGGGTGGACGTTCCCTTTTCATGACATCTTATTTCTTTATCATAACATGGCTATATCAATATCAATTCATCCTTGGTTACCTATAAAAATGTTTGAAAATATTTTATTAGCATAAGCCGGTGAATACAAGTATAATTGAAATCATAATCTAATAAGGGTGAATAAATAGTACAATTTGCCTATAGTTTCGAGTCAATTTACACAGTCAACGAACTAATCACTAGCCACACCAGGGACCTTGGATATATTTTTACGGTTGTATATTCTGCCTTACGCCTCAAGCGATGGGCTTTTTATAACAACCAAGGGTTCAACCCCTAGCCCTGTTACAGCGTCTCATCTGTAACACTTGTATATATACATGACTCTATGGGCTGACTGCTATATAGTAAATCAACTTAGGCGACCGATGGTTGTATTAGTTCATTCAAATCAGATCACAATCAAAACCATTTTCAGTTTTGAAATAATTTTATAAAAATGCAAGTATTCACCTTGACAGAGGTTGGACTAAGGATTCTTCTAGAATAAGCTTCTAAGTGGGCAGTGTCTCTGCTTAAGAACCTCACTTGGTTTTTCCAAATGAGCGTTTGATGTGCTCAAAAATATATATTAATATCATGCATATTAAACCCTAGTTTTAGGTATTTTATTAGTAAATATACATGAATCCATACTTAATTAGTTTATATTTAAATTTTGTAGCTTTCAAGGAATAATGAGCTAAAAACGTGTTACGAAGTTGAACACGAGACCGAAAATTGATAAATAATAATATTAGTTAAACAGAAGAGAGAAAGTTGAGATTGCGTTAGTTTGTCTCCAGCAAAATCCAACGAAAAAAAATCAAATCATTTTAAATTGGGCTTAATCTTACGTGGGTTTCATTTGAATTAAGAAAGAATTAAATGGGTTGCCTGTAAAGGATTTGGAGAAGCCAATGTGAAATCCAATTGGAGCCCACAAGAATAAAAGGAGATAAACGCATTAGGTCAAGGGAGTGTGCAAGCTAATCGAGTGAAAAAAAAGAAAAGCAATTCGAATAGGGAGCCGTCAACAAACACGAAAAGGAAAAGAATAATCAAAGGTAGCACACACCTCAATGACGAATTAGAATTTGAATTTGAATTTGAATTAGAATTAGAATTAGAATTAGAAATTTGTAGGTTGTTGGTTTGGAAGTTCACGAACAGAAACAAAAAGAAGAAGCAAGTAAATTCATTAAGCAGATGAATATTTATTGAAGCAGGAGACCAAGCAAATAGCTGAAAGCATTCGTCGTTTATCGGTTTGATTTTATTGTTTTCATTATGAATTCAGTTTCTGAATCAGTTTATTTTGTTTTGTTCTCGAGTATTATGAGTAGCTAAACTTGTTTGCTACCTAAATTAGAATGATTATTGACGCGGTTGGAATGTTTTTTCGGTTTTTAATTACTCGTATGACGAATGCTATTGTCAAGATTACTATTTTATTGATTATAAATGTGTATGAATGCTGAGTTTTTAATAATTTTGTATAAACTTGTTCAGCTTGGCATCTTGTTCGTTTCCTTTGTGTGTTTCGAGTAGGGTTTCAAGTTTTGGGTCATTTACTTGGTGTTTTTGGTCTAAACGATTCGTTCGGTCATGGGAGCAGTTGTGTGGGTCTTTAAAAATCAGTTTTTTTTACCAACTTTGAGTCTGAGAGGAGATAGGTTGTCAGGTTGTCTCTTGGTTTTTGTGATTTGGGTAGCAATTGCACGAGAGTGAGTTGTCCAGGTTAACTTTATCACTTGCAATTTCGTGTCATAGTCGGTATTTTAGTGCATACTCCTTGCCCTTAGGTCTATCTAGGATAGTCTCTGGGTATAGTTACGGTTGAGCCTGAGAGGTGAAGCTGTTTTCGAGTTCTTGGTGTTCTAGGGAGTGGTGAGTCTGAGAAGAGATCCATTTTTTTACCGGTGAGCTTATCTTGACCCTTAGGATAGTTGGGGTATGTAGGTGAGTCTGATTGGAAATCCTACATGTCTTAGCAATTCCTGAGTTAGTCTTATTAGAGTCGGTGTCGAACGGTTAGTTATTCCCGAAAGCATTTTAACTAGTCAAGGTAGTGTTTGTCTCATACTTGGTTTCCGCTTCGTGTCTTAGTTCGTTTGGTCTTTTTAGTTTCTTATCTTCGTCTATTTCTTTCAAGTGTTCGAGAGTCTTAGTGTCTTAGTTGATTCTAGTTCTAGGTCTTATTCTTAGTTGTTCGAGAGTCTTAGTGTCTTAGTTGATTCTAGTTCTAGGTCTTAGTGTCTTAGCGTCTTAGTTGATTCTAGTTCTAAATCTTCGTCTATTCATATTTATTATTAGGTTGGGATTCGATAAAGGTTTACTAACGTGAGTTGTCATCGGTGTCCATGGATTGATATCTGGTCTTGCCTATACTTACTACCTACTGACGCGGTACACTTGCCGTTGTGTGTGGTTAGGATTGGTGATTCCTTTTTAAAACCGTTGTGTAATTGATCTTATTATATATATATATATATATATATATATATATATATATATATATATATATATATATATATAACTGCACATCAGCATTTCCTAGCTTCTTGGGTTTCTCTAGAGCGAACCGGCACCTCGAGAACTTAAACATACAAGCGGGAATGATTTTAGGATAGTCGAATATCAACTTATAACTCAAGAACTCGAGTTTTGTGTGATTTAGAAGTGAAAGGCAATTGAATCTTAATTATAGGCTGTTACGGGGTCCGTAGCGGACCGTTGTCCGCTACCGCTTAAACACTAAACAATCAACATGACACATGTCAAGCTCAGGAATTGCAGCACATATTGCGGCTAGCAGACCGTTAAGCTACAGGGTAGCGGTCTGCCACCCAACTGAGGTAACTATAGCGGACCGTTATGGGTGTGATAGCGGTCCGCAATCAGTGACACGCGTCAGAAACCCTAGATGTCTCATCAGGACACGTGTCATTCTCCCAGTTTTGTCATTGGGACCACGTAGCGGACCGTTATGTATATGGTAGCGGTCCGCTACCAATAAAATTTCAAAAATTTTCATTTTTGGTACTTGTACTTTGATGTAATTATACTTATGGTTGTTATACTTTATGTTTTTATTATTTTGGGATTAAATTTTTGAGAAATGTTACAATCTCCCCACCTTTTGAAAAATCTCGTCCTCGAGAATACTGGAACAGGTGTGGATATTTCTTCTTTATTTCTGATTCTAGTTCCGAAATGTATTTAGGACCACGACTAGAATTCCACTTGACTTTGACAAGTTTCAGTCTTTTCTTTTTCAACTTTTTAGTCTGACGATCTTCTATTTGTAGAGGTTGTTCTACAAATCTTAGTTTTTCGTTAACCTCTATATCTTGTAGAGGCATTATTAAAGATTCTTCAGCCAAACATTTGCGAAGATTAGATACATGGAATACATCATGTATTCCCCTCTTTTCTTCTGGTAATACTAAATGATAAGCCACTGGTCTAATTCGTTTAATAATTTTGAAGGGTCCAACAAATCGAGGACTTAGTTTACCCTTCTTTCCGAATCAAATGATTTATTTCCAAGGTGATACTTTTAATAACACCTTGTCTCAAATTTCAAATTCTAGTGGCTTTCTTCTTCTGTTTGTGTAGCTCTTTTGTCTGTCTCTTGATGCTTTTAATTTTTCTTGTATTTGACCTACCGTGTCGGTTGTCTCCTGAACAAGTTCAGGTCCTGACATTCGGTTTTCTCCAACTTCAGCCCCGCATACAGGAGTTCGGCATTTGTTGAAGCACTTTCCTGTGACAAACCCTCTTGATAGATTATGGATAGATAGAGTCTTAGTTTCATGTATGTATTTTTCTTTATTTGTAAGTGTCTGTATGTATTAGTAATTGAGTTGTATTTACTTTTACATATTGATTGTTGCAATTTTCTCTAACTGTTTTGCGCACTTGTATGTGCACAGGAGATAGTTCCTGCGTACTTAGCAAGTACGCAAGAATACCTTTGCGTACTTGCTAAGTACGCATGAGCAAATTGCCCTGCGCACTTTCTAAGTACGCAGGCATCAGGTCATGTATAAATAGGAATGGTTGACAGTAGATAAGTACGCATTCAAATTAGCAAATACGCAGAACTTTGTAATCTCAGAACTTCTCTCGGTGACCATCAAATGTTTATAATAGACGAACGTTTATAGTGATTATCTTGTCGGTTTACTTTGTTTCGTAAGACTCTCCACCTAGTCACGGGTATTCCGCACCCGGTCCGACTAGTTGACCCACTTGCATGTGACGATCCGCCACACCCGAGGTACCTACAAGTGGTATTAGAGCTTTGATCTTGATTTCGAGTGTTGTGAGTGAGTTTGGAGAGGTTTCTACAGAGTTTTACAAGCAAAAGGAGGAGTTTTTGTTGATTTTTGTGATAAAATAGGGGTAGATCTTGAGCACTATTTTAGAATCAAAAATCACTCAAAAAACCGACTTTTGTTGTGTATTTTGAGTGTTTTGAGCATCAAAGGTTGGTTAGAAACAAGTTTCTGACCCTTTGGCTCACTTTGATTGTTCATCCGTCCGGTTTTTGCCATCTCCGGTGTGTTTTCCAGTGACCGGAATAGTTTGGTGAGAGTTGGTGAAAAGGTGTTCTGCGTACTTACCATATCTTGCAAAAAGTATAGTCTTGCTTCGTACTTACTAAATACACAAGAATAATCTCTTGCGTACATACTAAATACGCAAGACTAATCTTGTGCGTACTTAAGTTATATCCTGCGTACTTATCATTTACTACTGCGTACTTATCAAGTACGCATGAGCAAATCTTAAATACGCAAGACCATTCCTCTAAGTGCGCAAGGCCAATATCAAGTGCGCAAGTGTCTCTGATTTTTCTGAAATTTGACTAAGTGTTCAGCATGTCGAATTTTCAGAACCCTGGAAACCTTTTAAACTACGACAATGAGATCGGTTCTCCTCAGAAACCGCCAAAGCTGCTAAATGTAAATGATTATTCTAACTAGAAGTCACGCTTTGAGCATTACATTTCATACACTGATTCTTCGTTATGGATTCCAATTCTAGAAGGCTATAAGCATCCGACACACATTTATCTTGATGATGAACTGCCTAAGCCTATCTCTAAACTCAATGAAGAGGAAAAGAAAGCTTATGATCGAGAGAAGAAGGCTCTTGGTTCAATCACTATGGCATTAACTCGGGAGTTGTTCCACAGCTTCAGAGGTTATGACAACTCTAAGGATCTTTGGAAGGCATTACAGAAAAGATTCGAAGGGAATAGTGATATCAAGAAGAGTAAACGGGATCTACTCAGGAAGCAGTATGAATGCTTCAGATTTTTGGAGAATGAGTCTTTAGATGACCTCATCTCTAGATTCTATCATCTACAGACAGAATTGAAAGCCTTTGAGCTCAAGTATCCCGATGAAGAGTTGGTGGAAAAGTTTCTGGATGCTTTACCACCCAGGTTTGAAATGTACACAACCCTGATGATAGAAAATCAAAAATTCTATGAAATGACAGTAGAGGAGGCAATTAGAAAGGTTCAAGCTCGTAACATGAACCTTAGAAAGAAGGAGAGCTCAGGAAGACCTCAGATACAAGACCCTTCTATGTATCATGGGACGTCTTCTACAACCAAATCTTCGGGCTCAGGAATTGCCCTCTTCTATGGAAACTCTACTGAAGAAGACCACTCAAATGGTTGTGGTGGTCATGCATGCTATGCATCTGGATCAGGTTGTGGATCTCATCAACAACACACCTCAAGAAATCCTCCCTCTACAACTTCAGCTAACCAATCAGCTATAGCCAAAATAGCTGAAGATCATGTAGCACTATTTTCATCTTGTATGCTGACCTACGAGAACTTCATAGGTGGCAAGCTTACAGATCCCGAGACAATAGAAGAAGACTTCAATCAAGTGGATCCTGATGACATGGAGGACATGGATATTCAATGGAATATGGCCATGATATTGAGGAGAGCCAAGCTTTTCCTGAACAGAACAGGAAGAAAGTTCATTGGCGGGCATTCTAATGCCAAGGTTGGTTTTGACAAATCCAAGGCCAAATGCTACAAGTGTCTGAACTATGGACACTTTGCTCGTGAATGTCAAAAAGACAGAGCATCGGCTTCGGGTTTCACCAGACCTAGCCAAGGAAACAGCCATGGCTACAACAACTCAAACAACCACAATCAAAGCCAAAGTGGAACGTTCAATGCACTGGTAGCTCAACAGGACGACAGTTTTGATTGGGGTGTTCATCTAGAAGATGCCATCATTGCACAAACTCAAGTTGGTCTCATGGCTGAGATCATGGAGTTGATGGAAATTGAGAAAAATGAAGCTGAGTAGAAGGAAGCTGGAGAAAAGGAAGCTTCTGTAGCTGATCAAGAGGAATCTACTACTGCTGTTGCCCTTATGGCCATTGGAGAAGCAACAAGTTCATCGTCTGAGGTAGATTCTAATCCTTTTTCTGTTATTTCTTGTTCTAAATGTCTAGGCTTAAAACTTGAAAATTCTAAGCTTCAAGACAAGGTCGAACCCCTTCGCATTGCAGCTCTAAGTTATAAAGAAAACGAAAAACGTTTTAAAGATTCAATTAAAACATTGAAAAAGGAAAAACGTGATTATTCACTAAAAATGAGCGATCAACAGCTTCACTTGGATATTGCATATAAGGGGTTAGAGAAAAGGAACAATGAAATTAACAAGCTGCAAAATGAGATCTTGCAGTTGAAATGTTCTAATGAGAAGTTGAAAAACTCTCGTTTGTGGTGGAACAATACGAATCTGTAGTGAGGCAAATGAATGGCTTAGGGTTGGGTACTAATGCCATTCCTCCACCAGTTAGCGGGAAGTTTGTCAACAGCTTGGTAGACATTGATCTAACTTGTCTTGATGAGTCCTCAGGAAAGGATGACTCCTCTAAAAAGGATGATTCCTCAAGTAAGGCCAACTCCGCATCTGATGAGGAGTTCTTTACTGCTTCTGATGATGGGTCGGTTAACACTTGCCCTGAAGGAGTAGTATATGAGGAGTTGTTATCTGAACAGAAAGTCAAGAAAAACATTATCACTAATAGTGATAACTGTATTTTAACTGAACTCGATATCATTAAATCTAATGATAAATTAAAGGTAATGCTTTATGGGGGGTATAAAAATCTTAATCGAGTAAAGAAAGAGGCTTTTTTAGCTCACTTTGGGCTTGGTTACAAAGAAAATTTGCAAAAATACTATACTCCCAAGAACCAATCTGTATCAGGTCAGACTCCTTTTCACAAACCAACTCTTCCTGCTCATCATGCTGAGTCATCTAATGCCAGATCTAATGAGCCTTACAGGAGAACTTAGACAGACATGAGAACTTGTTTTCACTGTGGTATGGTTGGTCACATTTTTGTGAACTGCCCTTCTAAGAATCAAGGGAAACGGCCTATTGTTTCACAACCGGCTGTCATCCCTAAGTCACCACAAGTGAACCATCCCAAAAGTCCAAAAGCAAATGTGGTGAAACCACCAGTAAAACCGATGGTAAAGCCAAAGATATCCTTTGAGGCTAAACCATTTGTTTTAAGGAAGGGAAAGCAACCCGCTACACCTTGTATATCTACCTCTGGTAGTATACCTACTGGTGAGAAACCTGTGGTGAAACTCTCTAAGCCACAGAGGAGTAGAAGGAATAAGAGGTTGAGAAAGCTAGAACAGCTGACTGCAGTTCAATCAGGTGAAGCTTCCACTAGTTCACCTGCTGTTGTTGAACTTAAGTCTACTGTTCCAGTTAAGAAACAGAAGAGATCCTGGACTAACAAATTAAAAAATTCTCAATCTCCTAGTTCTAATTCTTTTAAAGATTCATCCATTTCGAACAGTCATCACGACTGTGAGTTAAAAGAGGTAGTTTATTTTGAAAAGGATGGACGACCCAAGACCACTATGGCTTGGGTCTCCAAATCTAACTAATTCTTTTTGTGACTCGTGCAGGGACGTCTGAAGGGTACTATCTCTAACCGCTGGTATGTAGATAGTGGATGCTCCCGGCACAAGACAGGAAACATGGCCTTGCTTCAAGACGTGAAACCATTCAGAGGCGGCTATGTGGCCTATGCTGGAGAGAAAGGCGGCAGTATCATGTGCCAAGGCATGGTATCAAATGGTTGTGTCAGTTTTGACAATGTCAACTTTTGCGAGCAGCTGAAGCATAACCTGCAGAGTGTCTCCCAAATGTGTGACAAGGAGTACTCGGTGATGTTTGATAAGAATGAATGCTTAATTCTGAAGCCTGGTTTTGAAGTTACTGATGATTGGATTCTGATGAGAGCGCCAAGGACAAACGACACCTATGAGATTGATATGAGCGTGGCAACAACCACCTCATCAGTTGCTACTTGTTTACTTACCAAAGCGACAGAGCTTGACTCTATCTTGTGGCATAGGAAACTCGGACATATTTCGTATAATAAAATGAAACATCTTGTCTGAAACGGTCTGATGACCGGGGTTCCTAAGCTGAGACTTACCGTTGCAGATGACTGTATGCCTTGTAAAAAGGGCAAACAGCAGCGGAAATCTCACAAGCCTAAGCTCCAAAACTCCATTGATACCCCTTTGGAGCTATTACACATGGATCTGTTTGGCCCCATAAGTATCAGGAGTATTGGAGGTAAGTCGTTCTGTTTGGTTGTAACTGATGATTTCTCACGTTTTTCATGGGTGCATTTTTTAGGTACTAAGGACGAGACTGTTGATATTCTTCAATACCTGATCCTGAGCTTGGAATCTCTTTGCAAGCTGAAGGTTAGAATAATAAGGAGTGACAACGGAACTGAGTTCAAGAATAATTTGATGGAACTTTTCTGTCTCAAGAAGGGGATCCGTCATGAATTCAGCGCCCCGTACACACCGCAGCAGAATCAGAACGGAAGAACAGAACACTGATTGAGACTGCAAGGACTATGCTGTCGGATGCAAAGCTTCCTGTCACTTTCTGGCCAGAAGCAGTTAATACAGCTTGTCACGTCTTAAACAAAGTTCTGGTTGTGAAGAGGCACAACAAGACTTGTGACGATTTGATCAACAATCGACTTCCCAATCTTGATTGCCTAGTTCCTTTTGGTAGTCCATATTCCTTATTGCTATAGTACAAAGACCGCCAGTCTAAGTTTCATGCAAAAGCGGTGGAAGGCATCTTCTTAGGATACGTTGCCAACTCGCCTTGCAAGAGAGTGTACAATATAGGAACTCGTACAGTCGAGGAATGGTTTGAAGTGGATTGTAGTAAACACAGCATTCCACCAGAACCAATAGGTCCAGCTTGGGGTTTTGATTATGATGCGCTATTCAAGTCATTCAATCTTCCTGATCTATCTGAAGTTGACGCTGCAAATGTTTATGAATTATTGGGTGGCGGCGATGACTCCAGTTTCTCTACTCGTGCTACTGTACCGATTGTAACTCCTGATTCCAATGCTGCATCTGCATCTGGAACTCTTAATGGTGATGAAAGTGAAGATATTCATGTTAATGGAGATGACGCTCAAGCTAATCCTAACCCAACTATAAGAAATGAAGCTCCAGCTGATCCAATTAACATTGAATCCTCTTATTCTGGAACACAAGAAATGGGGGAATTAAGCACGAATCTCGATTCAGAAATTCAGGAACCGAATGTACCAGAGGTGAGAGTGCATAAGAATCATCCAATTGACAACATTATTGGTGATCCTCATGCCGGTGTTCAGACTCGTCATCGAACTATCACTGAGAACACTAATCATTACTCGGAGATACTTGACACTGGTGTCATGGAAACATGTCTGCATGCTGCATTCGTGTCCCAGTTAGAGCCGAAGAATGTGAAGGAGGCTCTCACTAACAACTGCTGGATTAAGGCGATGCAAGATGAATTGTCTCAATTTCAAAATTTGCACGTGTGGGATTTGGTTGACTTTCCAAAAGGCTTTCAGCCAATTGGAACCAGATGGGTGTTCAAATGCAAGACGGATGATTGTCATGTGGTTGTGAAGAACAAAGCAAGATTGGTTGTTCAGGGTTTTTACCAACATGAGGGCTTGGATTACACGGTAGTATATGCCCCAGTTGCTAGAATTGAGGCCATTCGATTGTTCTTGGCTTATGCCACATATGTCGGCTTCAAGGTCTGTCAACTTGATGTGAAAAGTGCTTTCCTATATGGAAAAGTTCATGAAGAGGTCTATGTCACTCAACCTCCTGGATTTGAAGATCCGCATAATATCAATAAAGTGTATAAGCTCGACAAAGCACTTTATGGTCTTCATCACGCACCGCAGGCATGGTATGAGACATTATCTAAACATCTACTGTCTAATGGTTTCGACCGTGGAGAGATTGACTCGACCCTCTTCATTAGGAAAGCAGGAGATGACATTCTTCTTGGACAAGTACATGTCGACGACATTAGTTTTTGATCTACCAATGAAGGGATGTGTAGGGAATTCGAACAGGTGATGAAGTCCATGTTTGAAATGAGTAACATGGGTGAATTGTCGTTCTTCATGGGTCTGCAAGTCAGTCAAAGAGAGGATGGCATTTATCTACATCAAACTAAGTATGTGCAGGACATCTTGTCAAAATACAAGATGAATGATAGCAATACTTATGGCACACCTATCCCAGTCAATCATGGTCTGCATCCTGACAAAGATGGAAAGGATGTGGATTGCATTGTACCGTGGGATGATCGGATCACTTATGTATCTCACAGCTTCAAGACCCGATATAATGTTTGCTGTGTGCTTGTGCTCAAGGTTTCAGTCACAACTGTCACACCCCAAGACAACGAATTGCAGCGGAAATGTTTATGAAAGCATGGTGGCAACATAAGTTGGAGCCCATAATATAATAGCAAACACTTTTATTTATAAATTAGGGAAAATAAGTCTTACATAAGATAAAATTAAGTTTGAACATAAGTTTAATGATCCGATACAAGGCGGATCATATTACAAAAGATAGTCCCAAATGAATTTCCCATGTGAAGCGTTTGCCAAAAGCCCATTTTTCATGACCGCGCGTTCTTGTATCTATTTTCCTGAAAAACATGCTTAAAAACATCAACAAAAAGTTGAGCGAGTTTCACAGGTTTAAATAATTACTAACCGAACCATCATGCAACTTTTGACTAACATGTGATAAGTTGTAAGCTTGCAAGGGATACAACAAGATGATAGTACCTAGAGCTTATAATCAAACCGAGACACGAAATATACAATATGTCCCCACAAAACCTTTCAAATTATACTCTCTCGTACAAACGACCGATTAGCGCTACTAATCACGAGAGTGGGTGGTCATACCCAAATAGATCTATCAATATACCCTGTGGCCCATAAGAGGCTAATGATTATAACGGCGGAGCTATTCATGAACGATTTACATGAATATATATATATATACACATATATAAATGCCCTTACTTGAGACAATCACACAAACACATAAGTAAGTCAAGTATTATGATAAACGAACGAAAGCATGTTCTTCCCCCATATTTTATAAACGATTAAGATAATTCAAAAAGGGGCCGTGAAAACTCACCTTGAGCAAGGAACAATTGAAATTGACAAGTACTAGCAACTACGCCCACGAGCGCCGGTCGGACCTAATAGTGCCCTAAATAAGATAGACATTTTAATAATTGAACTCAAGCCTTACAAGTAAGTTGTTTATACAACCTACTAGACTTATAATATTTTTAAGAAAATATTTATTTACGAGAACCGTTGGTGACTTCGACACTCGGTTAAGACTTGATGAAAATGATGGATTACGCACCCTTAGATAAAATGCTAATCAACGATCAAAATGTGAAATTATAACCAAATAGCACATCAAACATTCATACTTATGTACATAAGTCCTAGATCATATGTGGACATACCCAAATCATACTACTTGCATATGCACATTATTTAAGTGAAACGTTCAATTTTTATTAGTCAAATTCTCAATTACCAATACTAGTGACCACATATCATCTCGTAACATGAAATCATAATTGACAAACCATGTTTCATGAATCAAAACAATCTTTCATCACATTAGCATCAATGTACCTAAAACATGGCAATTTCTACGCATACGAGGTAATCGAATAGTCAAATAATGCATATAGAAACATGTTAATGACGTTAATCAATTTATAACATAAATGCTATAAATAATCCATAAAATATGACCAAACTTTCTGCTCAAAATTATATTGATAGAACACTTATTTTTCATACCAAAAATAGTCGATTTTTACGACTAGTTTACCGTAAAACCTAACGAAATGCATCCAAACACCAAGATTTATACATATAACTAAAAATCTAAGTTTTAAACATGAAATATCATCAAGTTACTGCCATAGCTCCAGATTTTTAACAATTTCCTTTTTATGGCAAAAATTCACCGTTTTAGCGTACTTTTAAGCATCATAAGTTAGTCCACTATTTGGCCAATCATCCCAACACATGATATACATTTAGAACAGATTATTATAGGCAAAATACATCACATTTATCACATTATTTTCAGATTTCAATAATCCTTGCTCAAAACCCAAATTTAAACATTCATTTTAATGACAATTTTAAGCAATAAACACCTAAATCAACAAATCAATGATCCGTCCATAATCTATCATGCTTTTATACAATAATATATCCTAATTTACTGTTTGAAACTAACCATAATAAACATTTGTTTTGCATGCCAAGATCAAGTCATAAATAATAACATTTTGCAAGATATGAACAAATACATATATACATATATACACGACACACATACACACCCATAAACATTTCAAAACCTTCAATAATAAGCCATAATTTACTGATTTAAAACTTTATAAAAAGTTCCTCTTAGTTGGTGGTGAACAATCACTTGTAAGTGTCAAATTCGGTAAAAATAAGTAAAGGAATGGATGGGGTTCTCTTACCACTTAAGTAAATCAAGGGAAGCACTATAAATGTAGGTGAAAAGAAAGTATTTTCTGCTAGAAATTCAGCTCCAAGAGACTTGAAGACTCAAAACACCATAAAAACTTCAAGAATACTTAAGAACTTTGGGAGAAAATGCTTGGAGATGGTGTGGAGATTTGTTGCAAGAGTTGAAGGGTATAAATAGGGGGAGGGGGGCTGGTTTTCGAACTCAAGAGGGAGGGAGAGAGGGGAGTTGGTCCAATGGGTGTTCATGCAAAGAAATGATGAGGATTTGGTGTGTAAGATTGGTTTTAAGCAAATGTGTAATCTTGGGTAAAATAATTAGATTAGATTTGATTATTTGTGGTAGGTGGGACCCACATTTTTCAGCAGAGTTTTAAAGGGGAAGGGCTTCTAGAAGACCATTTTTATAAAAATCCCCATAAGTAGGTAATTCTTTGTATAAAAACCAACCTTTTATAAAAATAAACCATTTTAAGCATGGTTTCTCATCAAATAAAAATTATATAAATTAACTACTAATTTTTCTCTATCATAATTGGTAATGATCATAATTTTTACTAAAAGTGAATTTTTAACACTTCCGGTGCGCCAAGCGGTTAAAATACCGGTAAAATGCGATAAAAATTACCAAATGCAACAATTAATAAGTAGCACATAATTTTCACATATAATCCACCAATTTAATTTTTATTCAAGTAATTTTTGACACAAACGGATATTTTTATCTTACCGGGTCGTTACCGGCTCGTATTACGGGCATTTTACCGATACGCGGTACCGAGATTTCCGAAATTTCACGAAATGCCAATTCTTGTAAACGAAGGGCTTTGCTAGACTTTATAATATCCTAATTGACTAAAATTAAGTCTAAGATGCGTATAATTAATTTACGATGCGTATAAGGGCTTAACGGTAATTAACCTGAAAATCGTCGAATGTCACAGAGCAAAGCGGACAATATTGTTGGCATGAGGGGCCGGATGTTACAAATGGTATCAGAGCCCATGGTTATAGCGAACTAGAAAATATTTTTCTTAAAAATCTAGTCTATAACTAATAAAAAAAGGGGTAAAAGAGTTTTTTGGTTAAGAAGCGTTTTTCAAACCGCGTGCATCTTAGTTAGGTATGAGCATATTTTTTTTTCCTTATATCTAAATACTTAATTGTTTGCATGTGTATGTGCTTACAAGTTATTCGTTTATTTCTTAATAGTTTGCATGCGTATGTGCTTCCAAGTTTTCCTCTCTATTTGTTTCGTGCCTTAATATGTTGCATACGTATGTGCTTATATTATGGGCTAGTTATTTACACCGTGTAAATATTTTCGTGTCACAGATGACTTTTTCTTCTCCGATTATTCCAATCTCATCAGACGACGAGCCGGAGTTCTCACCAGTTTCACCCTTGTCACCAGACTCGGTCCTCGATGGCTTCGCAATCCACATGGCCGAGGATGCTGATCATCCAGATAATCGAAATGGGTGGATAGAAGAATTAGAAGAAGAAGAAGAAGAGGCCCCTTTGGAACTTACACCTGTGACCCCTACTGCTGACAGCCCTGTATACGAGGGCGAGGACGTTGCTATTGCCGTTGAGCCACCTAGGCCAATGACAGGGGCATTACGTCTTCCATCTCCCCATTCTTTTCGTGAGTCTCCTACGGGTGAGCTGTTTAAAATGACTGCTAGAAAATCTGTATCACCGGTTAAGAAAAGAAAGATGGATGAAAGGGAAAATGAATTGGCTACGGTTGGTTACATAGTGGAGCGTC
Source organism: Smallanthus sonchifolius (assembly GCA_023525975.1). Classification (NCBI taxonomy): domain Eukaryota; kingdom Viridiplantae; phylum Streptophyta; class Magnoliopsida; order Asterales; family Asteraceae; genus Smallanthus; species Smallanthus sonchifolius. The sequence goes on from CM042033.1 coordinate 23,435,565, forward strand.
CTCCACAAAAGACGAGGGCCTTTGTTGCAAGGCGTTGGGGTTGGCTATCTGAGCGTGTGCAAGAATGGACCAATGAAGAGGGTGTCCCCAATATTCGTTGTGTTGGAGAGTCCTCCTCCTCGAGGGTATTACCCCTCACAGGCTAGCCCATTGAGCGGACAGTTCCATTATTAGCCGCTAGGTGTGCCCGTGAGGAGACTAGGATGGATTCTATGGGAGCCAAAGTTGATCATGTTGACCGTAGGTCTGAGAGGATTAGTGATCATGTTAAGGCAGTGAGTAGCGATCAGGTGAAGACGCGTGACGAGATTACTGAGTTAAAGAAGAGGATGGATGAGTGCGAGAGAGTGACTGAGCAGGCTAGGTTGGTAGCTGAAAATGCCACACTTAGAGCCACAGCAGCGGAAGTTAGGGAAGCCGAGGTTCTGCAGCGTATGGACGCACTCGAAGAGCGCCTCGAGGCTACACTAGCCCTAGCTATAGCATGTGTTTTCCTTGCTGCTACTATTGCTCATGTCGGTGTTGTCACCTGTCGTACTCGTTAATTATTGGTGGTTGTTCCTTTTGGGATTATTTATGTCATTTCATGTACTGTATTGGTGAACTTGAGGGTTGGTTGTATGCCATACCCATTTATGGTTGTCATTCTAGTTTAAAATGATGTTGTCAAGTCAAACATTATCTATTATGGAAATGACATGAATTATCTTTTAGTTTTATGCGTTGTGCTTATTTATTTTCCTTACTTACGGGCATGATTTAATCAAATATTGCGTATGATATTGTCGTAATTATCTTGTATCGTATGTATTAGAGTAAAAATGGCACCAAGACGTGAAACTAGTAGAACGATGCTTCCAGCCACTGCTGAAGAGTTGAATCAAGTGATTACTCAACATGTGAATGCTGCTCTTGCCCAATTTGATGCTACTCATGGTGTTCAAGCGAACCAAGGTATGCCAAACTCTCCTAATGATGCTTTATAGCACCAATGGATGATGTTTTTGTAGGGTTCCAAGTAACTGTTCTTGTATAACCACTTATTGAGAAATGGTTTGTACTTGTGAAAACAGGGAACCCGATCGAGGGCTGTTCATACAAGACTTTTCAAGCGTGCCAACCACGATCTTTCTCTGGAACAGAAGGACCCGTGGGAATCGTTCGTTGGATCGAGAAGATGGAGTCCGTAATGGTCATAAGCAACTGCACTCCTGCTCAACGTGTAAAGTATGCATCAAGTTGCTTTCAAGACGAAGCATTAACCTGGTGGAACACCCAAGTACAGGGGCTCGGTGAAGCGATTGCTTATGGTCTCAATTGGAATCAACTGAGGGAAATGTTGATGCGTGAATACTGCCCGCGCAATGAGATCCAGAAGATTGAAGCTGAATTTTGGAACTTGACTATGATTGATGCTGAAGTTAGAGAGTACACTACCCAGTTTCATCAGATGGCAAGGCATGTACCCCATCTTGTCACCCCTGAGCCGAAAAGGATTGAGCGTTATATTTGGGGGTTGGCACCTCAAATTCGTGGTATGGTGACATCAGCAAACCCCACAACCATTCAGGATGCTGTGCAACTGGCACACACTTTAGCTGATGATGCGGTTCGTACTGGACTATTGAAGAAGGGTAGTACTGGGAAAACGCCAATGGAAGCTTGTGAGGAGAAAGGAAAATGGTCTAATGAAGGGAAGCGTAGGTGGACTGAAGCTTCTGGGAGTCGTGTTAATAACTTCCAGAACAAGAAGAAGAATCCGGGATGGATGTTTGCAGCAAATATTACTGAACCAAGAAGGAATAGGGGTCCAAGCCCTAAATGCAACAAGTGTGGTTACTTTCACAACGACACATGCAATGTCTGCGCTCGTTGCAACAAGTTTGGGCACCAAGCCCCAACCTGCCGTGTGAAGTTAACTGTGAAGAAGGAAGAACCAAACTCTGGTTGTTTCGAATGTGGTGTTGTTGGGCATTTTATGAAAGACTGCCCAAAACTGAAGAATAATGAAGCCCGTGGCAGAGCCTTTGTGATGGACGGAAAGAAGGCGAAGAAGGACCCGTCAGTTAGTAGTGGTACGTTTCTCGTTAATAACCATTATGCTTGCGTTTTATTTGATACTGGAGCTGATAGAAGTTTTGTTTCTAAAAACTTTGAACCTCTCCTGAGCTCGCAGTCAAGTAAATTAAATGTTAAATATTCTATAGAGTTAGCTAACGGTAAATTAACAGAAACAAATGAAGTGTTTCGTGGGTGCAATTTACGTTTAGGAGATCATACGTTTAGTATTGAACTTCTGCCAGTAGAACTTGGAAGTTTTGATGTTGTTATTGGCATGGATTGGTTATCAAAGAATCATGCGGAGATTGTGTGCTCCGAAAAGATAGTCCAATTAGCACTCCCAAGCGGCAAGGTGCTGAAGATTCAAGGTGATGAGAGTGCCCCATTGAAAATTGTCACTATGATGAAGGCGCACAAGTATTTGCGAAAGGGATATCCGGCATTCTTAGCTCACGTGGTTGACACTAGAATGGAAGAAAAGAAGCTTGAAGAAATCCCGATAGTCCGTGATTATCCGGAAGTATTCTCCGAGGAATTGCCTGGTTTGCCGCCGCAAAGACAAGTTGAGTTTAAAATACATCTAGTGCCAGGAGCCGCCCCAATTGCTCGATCTCCTTATCGTTTGGCGCCGTCCGAAATGCAAGAGTTATCCAAGCAATTGCAAGAACTGTTGGACAAAGGCTTCATAAGACGAGTTTCTCGCCCTGGGGAGCGCCGGTTTTATTTGTGAAAAAGAAGGACGGATCAATGAGGATGTGTATCGACTATAGAGAGTTGAATAAACTTACTGTCAAAAATCGGTATCCTTTGCCAAGGATTGATGACTTGTTCGACCAACTACAAGGTTCGAGTTATTACTCGAAGATTGATTTGCGTTCTGGTTACCATCAATTGAGAATCATTGATGAAGATGTTCCGAAGACTGCATTCCGAACACGGTATGGTCACTATGAATTTTTGGTCATGCCCTTTGGGTTGACCAATGCCCCTGCTGTATTCATGGATCTCATGAATAGGGTGTGTCGCCCGTACTTAGACAAATTCGTTATAGTATTCATTGACGACATACTCATCTATTCGCGAACAAAAGAGGAGCATGAGCAACATTTGAAGCTGATTTTGGAGTTGCTAAGGAATGAGAAGCTCTATGCAAAGTTCTCAAAGTGTGAGTTCTGGGTCCGATAAGTTTATTTTCTTGGACACGTGATCAATGAGAAGGGCATTCACATGGATCCAGCAAAGATTGAGGCAATTAAGAATTAGGAAGCGCCTAAATGTCCAACCGAGGTTCTACAATTCCTAGGTTTGGCAGGTTATTACCGAAAGTTCATTGAGAATTTTTCCAAAATAGCACAGCCTATGATGCTATTGACGTAAAAGGAAAAGGAATTCGTTTGGAGTGAAAAACAAGAAACAACCTTTCAGTTGCTGAAACAAAAGTTATGCAGTGCCCCTATCTTGTCTCTCCCTGAAGGGACGGATGGTTTTGTAGTATACTGTGATGCCTCACGACAAGGACTCGGATGTGTTCTCATGCAGAATGGAAAAGTTATAGCTTATGCTTCGCGCCAGCTAAAAGTGCACGAACATAATTATGTAACTCATGATTTGGAATTAGGTGTCGTCGTGTTCGCACTTAAGATTTGGAGGCATTACCTTTATGGTACTAAATGCAAAATATTTACCGATCACAAAAGTCTCCAGCACATCTTTGATCAAAAGGAGTTGAATATGAGGCAGAGACGTTGGGTGGAATTGCTCAATGACTACGATTGTGATAAACGTTATCACCCAGGCAAGGCTAATGTCGTGGCCGATGCTTTGAGTAGGAAAGAGCGAGTTAAGCCTTTACGGGTGCGTGCACTGGGGCTGACCATTCACTCAAACCTCGCAGCACAAATTTGTGATGTACAACATGAAGCTTTGAAGGAAGAAAATTTGAAGAATGAGAATCTCCGTGGTATGGCTGGGAATTAGTGCCCAAGTCTGATGATACCTTGTACTTTATGGATAGAGTATGGGTGCCCCTTATTGGGAACCTACGTAAATTGGTTATGGACGAAGCACATAAATCCAGGTATTCGATTCATCCAAGATCGGATAAGATGTATAAGGATCTCAAAGAGCACTATTGGTGGCCAAACATGAAGGGTGACAGTGCTACATATGTTGGTAAATGTTTGACTTGCGCGAAAGTCAAAGCTGAGCACCAAAAACCGCCTGGAATTCTTCAACAACCTGTGATTCCGCAGTGGAAATGGGATCGTATTGCCATTGATTTCATCACCAAGTTACCCCGCACTCGTAGTGGCTATGTTGACATTTGGGTAATTGTGGATCGTTTGACGAAATCAACGCATTTCCTACCCATTAAAGGATCCTATCGTATGAAGAAATTATCCAACATTTATATTAAAGAAGTAGTGGCTAGGCATGGTGTGCCATTATCGATCATTTCGGATAGAGATAGCCGATTTACGTCAAAGTTTTGGAAAGCCCTACAAGAAGCCTTAAGTACTCGCCTGGATATGAGCACAGCTTATCATCCGCAGAGTGATGGCCAAAGTGAAAGGATCATCCAAATTTTACAAGACATGCTTTGAGCCTGTGTAATTGATTTTGGTGGAAGTTGAGATACTCATCTACCGTTGGCTGAGTTTTCCTACAATAACAGCTACCAAACCAGCTTGAAGGTCGCTCCGTTTGAAGCTTTGTATGGTAGAAAATTTCGTTCCCCACTATGTTGGGCAGAAGTTGGAGATAAGCAATTAACTAAACCTGCACTTATCCAAGAGACTACTGATAAGGTTTTTAAGATCCGAGATCGGTTGAAAGTCGCTTTGGATAGGCAAAAGAAGTATGCCGATAGAAGAAGAAAGCCGTTAGAATTCCGGATAGGAGATAAAGTTATGTTGAAAGTCTCTCCTTGGAAGGGGGTTGTTAGGTTTGGTAAGCATGATAAGCTTAGCCCCCGATATATCGGTCCTTATAAGATTATTGCTCGCATTGGCCCAGTTGCTTACTGACTCGAGTTGCCGCAAGAATTAAGCGGAGTGCACAACGTGTTTCATGTTTCCAATCTGAAAAAGTGTCTAGCCGACGAGACACTCATGATACCTCCTAATGAAGTTCGTGTCGATGAAAAACTTCATATTCGTGATGAACCCGTGGAAATCACGGATTTGATTGTTCACAAGTTGAAACGTGGTTGCATCAAGTTGGTAAAAGTACTTCGAAGCGTGGTCCCGAGTTTACGTGGGAACGTGAAAATGAGATGAGGTAGAAGTACCCGCATTTGTTCAAGTCTGTTCGTAACCAAACTGTATAGTTGAAAATTTCGGGACGAAATTTCTTAAAGGAGGGAAAGCTGTGACATTCGACGATTTTCAGGTTAATTACCGTTAAGCCCTTATACGCATCGTAAATTAATTGTACGCATCTTAGACTTAATTTTAGTCAATTAGGATATTATAAAGTCTAGCAAAGCCCTTCGTTTACAAGAATTGGCATTTCGTGAAATTTCAAAAATCTCGGTACCGCGTATCGGTAAAATGCCCGTAATACGAGCCGGTAATGACCCGGTAAGATAAAAATATCCGTTTGTGTCAAAATATACTTCAATAAAAATTAAATTGGTGGATTATATGTGAAAATTATGTGCTACTTATTAATTGTTGCATTTGGTAATTTTTATCGCATTTTACCGGTATTTTAACCGTTTGGCGCACCGGAAGTGTTAAAAATTCACTTTTAGTAAAAATTATGATCTTTATCAATTATGATAGAGAAAAATTAGTAGTTAATTTATATAATTTTTATTTGGTGAGAAACCATGCTTAAAATGGTTTATTTTTATAATAGGTTGGTTTTTATACAAAGAATTACCTACTTATGGGGATTTTTATAAAAATGGTCTTCTAGAAGCCCTTCCCCTTTAAAAATCTGCTGAAAAATGTGGGTCCCACCTACCACAAATAATCAAATCTAATCTAATTATTTTACCCAAGATTACACATTTGCTTAAAACCAATCTTACACACCAAATCCTCATCATTTCTTTGCATGAACACCTATTGGACCAACTACCCTCTCTCCCTCCCTCTTGAGTTCCAAAACCAGCCCCCCTCCCCCTATTTATACCCTTCAACTCTTGCAACAAATCTCCACACCATCTCCAAGCATTTTCTCCCAAAATTCTTAAGTATTCTTGAAGTTTTTATGGTGTTTTGAGTCTTGGAGTCTCTTGGAGCAGAATTTCCAGCAGAAAATACTCTCTTTTCACCTACATTTATAGTGCTTCCCTTGATTTACTTAAGTGGTAAGAGAACCCCATCCATTCCTTTACTTATTTTTATCGAATTTGACACTTACAAGTGATTGTTCACCACCAACTAAGAGGAACTTTTTATAAAGTTTTAAATCAGTAAATTATGGCTTATTATTGAAGGTTTTGAAATGTTTATGGGTGTGTATGTGTTTCATGTATATATGTATATACGTATTTGTTCATATCTTGCAAAATGTTATGATTTATGACTTGATCTTGGCATGCAAAACAAATGTTTATTATGGTTAGTTTCTGTAACATCCCAAAAACAATAAAACGAATAAACATAACGAGACCGGTGATCTAGTCGGAACATTTAAACAAAAGGGAGCGGGCTTGGGTTCGGTTTCAATGGGCCGAGGGAAGCCCAGGTATATATATATAAGACAAGGCAGCCCTCTTCCCTGCTCATTCCACACTCACGCAACTTCTAGAGAGAGAAAGGAAAGCTTGGGTCTAGAGAGAGAAAGTCGACGGATCGTCACGAGATTGGAGGAGCACGACACAGCTGAGCCCGTGAGCAAAACCTCCGAATCAGAAATACAATCCAGGTAATGATTCGACCACATTATGAGTTTTTGTTCGTTTTGGGAAGTTTCGGGTTTTGGCTAAAAGATAACGATTTTGCGGATGAAACTTGAAAGTGAACTTAGGTATAGCATCTAGGATGAAAAACAAACATTTTGATCAAAGAAAATTTAAATATCGACATGATCAGATTCGCATGTAGAACATTCGGATTTTTGGGGAAGGCGATAAGTGTAGACCCATCGAAACAACTTAGTTTCGATATGTGCAGGTCCATCGAAACTACTTAGTTTCGATATGTGCAACCTATCGAAACTACCCAGTTTCGATATATGCAGACCCAATCGAAACTACCATAGTTTCGATATGAGCCCCCGATCCGAAGCTAAGATAATACATAAGTTACTTATCGAAACTACCTATCGAAACTACCAAGTTTCGACATAAGCAACCTATCGAAACTACCTATCGAAACTACCAAGTTTCGACATAAGCAACCTATCGAAACTACCAAGTTTCGACAGGAACTACGTATCGAAACTACCAAGTTTCGATATAAGCTAATCAATCGAAACTACTAGGTTCAAGCATAGTAATATCTAGTGTCATCTAGGAGCACTACCTTATGCGTATGACTTTATTATACAGATCGTGAGTGACATTAGTGACGCTCAGTAACCAGCTAAGTGTATCTCAGAAACTACTCATCAGGTGAGTTCTATGTGCCCCCTTCTATGTTATGTGCAAATGATTTATAAATGTTTTGGGGCTGAAGTGTATACACTAAATGAATAAATGTTATAAATGTCAATGTGATCATACGTATATATATATATAAATATTTATATATGAAAATGAATTATGAATAAAGAATGAAGCGTATGACTATAAAGAATGAATGAAAGAAGGACATAACGTAAAAGAATGAAATCTTGCTTTATATTACATATATATTGCATGTTATGAATGAATGTAAACGTTATAAACCCTTCTGTGACAACGGCTACTTCGGTAGACGGATGACCACGTGACTATTTTGCAACCGGGACAAAAACGTTCCTTCGCAAGCTAGGACGTATGAAAAGGTATTAATGGACGGTCGAAGCAAACCTTAACTAATGTAGAACGGTTGCATACATAATGGTCACGTGGGAAACGGATGCCCTAGGGCAGACGGACAAAAATGACGGACTACGACGGTAGGACGGTAAAGAGCGGATGGACAAGGGTTGCCGGACAGATTTAAGGATATGACGGACGATTTTCTAGAGCCGGACGGTAATGAAACGGGCTACGACGGTAGTTCTGACTGCGATGTCTTTGTGACATTCGCGACAAGTATGATGGGTTGATCTCCCTTAAGATTATGGCTAATATGTGTTCTCTCAAAGAAAGTTTGTATGTACATATGTATATACCCTCAATGAATGTTATGTGAGAACAGCAAAGTAAAGAATATTTAAAAGTACGAATATACATATATACATTATATTCATGATAAGATAAATTTTATGTATGATTGTCTTTAAACTATAACTCACCAGCGTTAGCTGACTTTTAGTATACATTTCAGGTAACAAAGGAAAGGGTCGTGTGAAGGCGTGAAGGTTACTCGACACAAGACTGACATCCCACTTTAATATATGTGTTAAGACTTCCGCTGTTATGTTATGTAATTGAATGATGAATGTTTTTAATTTAAGTTCAGTATTTATGACTATGTTTATGAGTAAATCCCACAAGTGAGGTCACCCGGTTTTGGGGCCTTACAAGTTGGTATCAGAGCAATAGTTTGAGAGATTTAGACATCCCTAAATGTCTAGACTCAGACTGATTATGGGACCAACGCACGGATGTCAGTATGGGTAACCAACGCCAACGCTAGCACGGTAAGTAAGTCATAAAGTTAATGCTCTAGCATAGGAATAGATATCTTAACTTAGAACAAATAGATGTTAATGCCACGACTGATTTGAAGAGTTTCAAACCCGAAAAGCAATGTAAATTAGTAATCACAAACCGGTCACTGTAATTAAGAATTTACCTTGCTCGTATTGTTCCAAACTATGATCTGAATAAATGACATTGATGTATTCCCTTTTTTTTAACTATCAGGAAATTAAGAACTATGGCTGGTGGAGGAAGAACAGGACCTCGAGGCGGTCGCATTGGCCGACAAGGTAGACCTCCGTTGAACCCAAGATTTGAAGAAGAAGAGAGTGTGCACGCAGAGCACACCGAAAGTGTGCACGAAACAGAAGTGACCCCGATTAGGGACGACAGTCCAGGGCCTTTACAGTTGGAACCTGAAGTCAGGGATGCTATTGCCCGTGAAGTTGTGCTCACTTTGAAGAAGGTATTGCCTGATCTACTATCCGAGGCAATAAAGAAAAGTAAAGAGGAGGATGAAGGAAACCACGAAGAAAAAGTATATGACAGCGACGGGGATGAGATAAAAATGGGGTCAAGCACTAAAGGGTGCACTTATAAAGGTTTCAAAGATGGAGACCCACCCAAGTTTGATGGTAGCAAGGATTCGGTGGCTACATTGGAATGGATTGAGAGAATGAACGCTGTAATCAACATCAGCGAGTGCCGACCAGACCAGGCGGTTAAATATGTTGCTCATTCTTTCACCAATGAAGCACTAGGTTGGTGGAGAAATATTCAAAGAACAAAGTCACCACATGCTCTTGCCAGAATGACATGGGAAGACTTGAAAAAGCTCGTAATCCAAAAGTTCTGCCCACAGAATGAGATTGATCGTGTGGAGAACGAGTTCCTAAACTTCAAAGCTGGCGACAAGACTCATCGCCAATATACTTCAAGGTTCAACGAGCTGGCCCAACTGGTACCACACTTGGTGGAAACCGAAGAACGTACGATCAAATACTATGTCAAGGGTCTGCCGCAAAGGGTTCGTGTCCACGTAAAAGCCAACCTACCCTCGACCTTCGAGTCGGTAGTCAACCTGTCTTGAATCGTTTACGACGATTATGCCAACGAGGACCCGACACCTGTGACACAAAAGAGAAAATGGGAAAATCCGTCTATGGGCACCGGAAGAGGGAATGAAACAACTGAAATTAAGAAACCGAGGTTGGACGGATATGAAACGTGCAAGAAATGTGGAAAGCAACATAGTGGCGAGTGTCGAATCGGCACCACCGTGTGTTATAAGTGCGGGAGGCCGGGGCACTACTCCCGAGATTGTTGGAAGGACGCCAAATGCCAAGTATGTGGATTGTTTGGGCATCTGACAAAGAACTGTAGGAAGGCCGGCCAATCTGGTTCGGGAAAGGAGAAGGAACAGGAACAACAAAAGGCAAGGACTCGGGCCTATGCCTTAACTGAGGAAGAAGCAAGGGGAAACCCTGATGTCGTGTCAGGTACGTTTCTAGTTAATGATGAACGTGCTGCTATTTTATTCGATTCTGGTGCTAGTAAAAGCTTCATATCAAATGCATTTTGTCGTAAACTGGATTGCACTATCAACACCATAATAAAGGCCTTTAGCGTACAAACTGTCGTGGGTAAAAATTCGGCAGTATTTCAAGTAACAGAGGATTGCATCATAGAAATAGAGGGACATAAGTTTCCATCTAGATTATTCCTTCTCACCTTAGGAGGATTCGATATAGTATTGGGTATGGATTGGTTAGCTGCCAACGAAGCTCAAATCATATGTAAACGTAAGAGAATACACCTAAAAGCTCCTAGCGGCAGTCCAATTACGGTTTATGGGGATTGGAATTGCACGATGCCAAACGTAATATCGATGATCAAGGCCGAAAGTTACATGAGGCGCGGTTGCGAAGCTTATCTGGCATATGTTATTGATGATAGAATGAAAATGAAAGGACTCAAGAATGTACTCGTGGTGTGCAACTTTCCGGAAGTATTCCCTGAGGATCTACGTGGGTTGCCACCCGATCGGGAAATAGAATTTCAGATTGACTTACTGCCATGAGCTGAGCCCGTTGCCAAAGCCCCCTACCGATTGGCTCCGTCAGAAATGAAAGAATTGATGTCTCAACTAGAGGAACTAACCGAAAAAGGATTCATTAGACCGAGCATCTCACCGTGGGGTGCTCCGGTACTTTTTGTAAAGAAGAAGGACGGCAGCATGCGTATGTGCATTGACTACCGCAAATTGAACAAGAGGACAGTAAAGAACAAATACCCATTGCCTAGAATAGACGACCTTTTTGATCAACTGCAAGGTGCGAGTTGGTTCTCAAAGATCGATCTTAGGTCGGGTTACCATCAGTTAAAAGTAAGGGAAGAGGACGTACCAAAGTCCGCGTTTCGCACGCGTTATGGACATTATGAGTTCCTCGTGAGGTCCTTCGGATTGACTAACGCTCCAGCAGCGTTCATGGATTTGATGAATAGAGTATGTTGACCAATGTTGGATCGATCAGTGATAGTTTTTATAGACGACATACTGGTATATTCGAAAAGCGAGGGTGATCATCACTGTCACCGAAGAGAAGTTCTGGAGGTGCTAAAGAAGGAAAAGTTGTACGCAAAATTCTCCAAATGCGCGTTTTGGCTTAGGGAAGTCCAATTCCTAGGTCATGTGATAAACCTAAACGGCATCATGGTGGATCCTGCAAAGATCGAGACAGTAAAGGAATGGAACATCCCAAAGACACCAACAGAGATACGAAGTTTTCTAGGATTGGCAGGCTACTATCGAAGGTTTATTCAAGACTTCTCAAGAATAGCCTCACCACTGACTAAACTGACACAGAAGGAAGAAAAGTATGAATGGGGTCAGACTCAAAACAACGCGTTTGAAGAACTCAAGACACGATTAACCCAAGCTCCAGTCTTGACTCTACCTGAGGGAAATGAAGACTTGGTAGTCTACTCTGACGCTTCGGGGCAGGGTTTAGGTTGCGTACTTATGCAACGAGGAAAGGTAATTGCTTATGCTTCACGACAACTAAAGATTCACGAGGTTAACTACCCAACACACGATCTAGAATTAGCAGCAGTAGTTTTCGCGTTAAAAATATGGAGGCACTACCTGTATGGAGTTAAATGCACCATCTACTCCGATCACAAAAGCTTGAAATACTTTTTCGAACAAAAGGAACTAAACATGAGGCAAAGAAGGTGGTTAGAGCTACTGAAAGACTATGACTGTGAGATATTGTACCATCCAGGCAAGGCAAACGTAGTGGCTGACGCTTTAAGTAGAAAGGAAGAATCGGCACCTATCCGGATCAAAGCGTGTCAGCTGATCATAACGCCAGATTTGATGGGTGAAATAACAAAGGCACAAGATGAAGCACTGTTAGAAAGAAATGTGAAATGGGAAAGGATAGTAGGACAACAAGGGAAATTAGATACAAATGCATACGGAGTACGAACTAGGTTTGGCCGGATGTGGATACCTAAGATTGGCGAGCTTAGAGCCAAAATACTTGATGAGGCCCGTAAGTCTCGTTATTCTATCCACCCCGGGACAAACAAAATGTATCAAGACTTGAAGAAAGAGTACTGGTGGCCTGGCATGAAGAATGATGTGACCGAATGCGTGAACAAGTGTCTAACATGTTCACTAGTTAAGGCCGAGCACCAGAAACCATGCGGTAAAATGCAACCTTTACCAATACCATAATGGAAATGGGAGGAGATCACAATGGACTTCATTACCAAGCTACCGCGAACAGCTAAAGGCAATGACACCATTTGGGTGATCGTCGACCGCTTGACGAAAAGTGCTCACTTCTTGCCAATACGTGAGACTTCTTCATCTGAAAAGCTAGCAGAAGTATTTATCAAGGAAATTGTGAGTAGACATGGCATGCCGCTGTCAATTGTGTCCGACAGGGATACTAGATTCACATCTAGATTTTGGAAGAAATTCAACGAAGCGATGGGCTCAAGACTGAACATCAGCACCGCTTACCACCCTCAAACCGATGGCCAGACTGAAAGGACCATTCAGACCTTGGAGGACATGCTCCGGGCCTGTATCATTGACTTCGGTGGGAGTTGGGATAGCCAACTACCATTGGCAGAATTTTCATATAACAACAGCTATCACACGACTATTGGCATGCCGCCATTTGAAATGTTATATGGGAGAAAATGCAGAACCCTGGTTTGTAGGGGGGAAATTGGGCAGAAGGATTTTGCAAGTCTCGAAGTGGTCAAAGCAACTTCTGAAAAATTTGATCAAATCAAGGCTAGAATGAAAGCCGTAAAAGACATACAGAAATCATACGCGGATAAGAGAAGAAGGGATTTAGAGTTTTAAGTGGGGGACATGGTACTGTTGAAAGTATCACCATGGAAAGGAATCATCCGATTTAGAAACCGTGGCAAACTAAGTCCAAGGTTTGTTGGACCTTTCAAGATTTTAGCAAGAGTCGTTTCACGTGTCGCACTTACGCAAGTGCCTAGTTGACGACACAGCTCACATACCTTACAACGAGATCGAAGTGGATAACAGTCAAAATTATGTAGAAGAACCAATAGCCATTCTTGACCGAGCTGAGAAACGACTACGCAATAAGTCGATACCATTAGTCATGATACAATGGAAGCACAGAAAAGGGTCAGAAGCTACGTGGGAAAAAGAAGACGAGATGAGGGGACTATACCCTCAATTGTTTAACGATTAGCAGGTTTCGAGGACGAAACCTTTCTAAGGAGGGTAGACTTGTAACATCCCAAAAATAATAAAACGAATAAACATAACGAGACCGGTGATCTAGTCGGAACATTTAAACAAAAGAGAGCGGGCTTGGGCTAGGTTTCAATGGGCCGAGGGAAGCCCTGGTATATATATATAAGACAAGGCAGCCCTCTTCCCTGCTCATTCCACACTCACGCAACTTCTAGAGAGAGAAAGGAAAGCTCGGGTCTAGAGAGAGAAAGTCGACGGATCGTCACGAGATTGGAGGAGCACGACACAGCTGAGCCCGTGAGCAAAACCTCCGAATCAGAATTACAATCCAGGTAATGATTCGATCACATTATGAGTTTTTGTTCGTTTTGGGAAGTTTCGGGTTTTGGCTAAAAGATAACGATTTTGCGGATGAAACTTGAAAGTGAACTTAGGTATAGCATCTAGGATGAAAAACGAACGTTTTGATCAAAGAAAATTTAGATATCGACATGATTAGATTCGCATGCAGAACATTCGGATTTTTGGGGAAGGCGATAAGTGCAGACCCATCGAAACTACTTAGTTTCGATATGTGCAGGTCCATCGACACTACTTAGTTTCGATATGTGCAACCTATCGAAACTACCCAGTTTCTATATATGCAGACCCAATCGAAACTACCATAGTTTCGATATGAGCCCCCGATCCGAAGCTAAGATAATACATAAGTTACTTATCGAAACTACTTATCGAAACTACCAAGTTTCGACATAAGCAACCTATCGAAACTACCTATCGAAACTACCAAGTTTCGACATAAGCAACCTATCGAAACTACCAAGTTTCGACATAAGCAACCTATCGAAACAACCAAGTTTCGACAGGAACTACCTATCGAAACTACCAAGTTTCGATATAAGCTAATCAATCGAAACTACTAGGTTCAAGCATAGTAATGTCTAGTGTCATCTAGGAGCACTACCTTATGCGTATGACTTTATTATACAGATCATGAGTGACATTAGTGACGCTCAGTAACCAGCTAAGTGTATCTCAGAAACTACTCATCAGGTGAGTTCTATGTGCCCCCTTCTATGTTATGTGCAAATGATTTATAAATGTTTTGGGGCTGAAGTGTATACACTAAATGAATAAATGTTATAAATGTCAATGTGATCATACGTATATATATATATATATAAAAATATTTATATATGAAAATGAATTATGAATAAAGAATGAAGCGTATGACTATAAAGAATGAATGAAAGAAGGACATAACGTAAAAGAATGAAATCTTGCTTTATATTACATATATATTTCATGTTATGAATGAATCTAAACGTTATAAACCCTTCTGTGACAACGGCTACTTCGGTAGACGGACGACCACGTGACTATTTTGCAACCGGGACAAAAACGTTTCTTCGCAAGCTAGGACGTATGAAAAGGTATTAATGGACGGTCGAAGCAAACCTTAACTAATGTAGAACGGTTGCATACATAATGGTCACGTGGGAAACGGATGCCCTACGGCAGACGAACAAAAATGACGGACTACGACGGTAGGACGGTAAAGAGCGGACGGACAAAGGTTGCCGGACGGATTTAAGAATATGACGGACGGTTTTCTAGGGCCGGACGGTAATGAAACGGGCTACGACGGTAGTTCTGACTGCGATGTCTTTGTGACATTCGCGACAACTATGATGGGTTGATCTCCCTTAAGACTATGGTCAATATGTGTTCTCTCAAAGAAAGTATGTATGTACATATGTATATACCCTCAATGAATGTTATGTGAGAACAGCAAAGTAAAGAATATTTAAAAGTACGAATATACATATATACATGATAAGATAAATTTTATGTATGATTGTCTTTAAACTAGAACTCACCAGCGTTAGCTTACTTTTAGTATACATTTCAGGTAACAAAGGAAAGGGTCGTGCGAAGGCTTGAAGGTTACCCGACACAAGACTGACATCCCACTTTAATATATGTGTTAAGATTTCCGCTGTTATGTTATGTAATTGAATGATGAATGTTTTTAATTTAAGTTCAGTATTTATGACTATGTTTATGAGTAAATCCAACAAGTGAGGTCACCCGGTTTTGGGGCCTTACAGTTTCAAATAGTAAATTAGGATATATTATTGTATAAAAGCATGATAGATTATGGACGGATCATTGATTTGTTGATTTAGGTGTTTATTGCTTAAAATTGTCATTAAAATGCATGTTTAAATTTGGGTTTTGAGCAAGGATTAAAAGGATTATTGAAATCTGAAAATAATGTGATAAATTTGATGTATTTTGGCTATAATAATCTGTTCTAAAAGTATATCATGTGTTGGGATGATTGGTCAAATAGTGGATTAGCTTATGATGCTTAAAAGTATGCTAAAACAGTGAATTTATGCCATAAAAAGGAAATTGTTAAAAATCTGGAGCTATGGTAGTAACTTGATGATATTTCATGTTTAAAACTTAGATTTTTAGTTATATGTATGAATCTTGGTGTTTGGATGCATTTCGTTAGGTTTTACGGTAAACTAGTCGTAAAAATCGACTATTTTTGGTATGAAAAATAAGTGTTCTATCAATATAATTTTGAGCAGAAAGTTTGGTCATATTTTATGGATTATTTACAACATTTATGTTATAAATTGATTAACGTCATTAACAAGTTTCTATATGCATTATTTGACTATTCGATTACCTCGTATGCGTAGAAATTGCCATGTTTTAGGTACATTGATGCTAATGTGATGAAAGATTGTTTTGATTCATGAAACATGGTTTGTCAATTATGATTTCATGTTACGAGATGATATGTGGTCACTAGTATTGGTAAATTGAGAATTTGACTAATAAAAATTGACCGTTTCACTTAAATAATGTGCATATGCAAGTAGTATGATTTGGGTGTGTCCACATATGATCTAGGACTTATGTACATAAGTATGAATGTTTTTATGTGCTATTTGGTTATAATTTCACATTTTGATCGTTGATTAGCATTTTATCTAAGGGTGCGTAATCCATCATTTTCATAAAGTCTTAACCGAGTGTCGAAGTCACCAACGGTTCTCGTAAATAAATATTTTCTTAAAAATATTATAAGTCTAGTAGGTTGTATAAACAACTTACTTGTAAGACTTGAGTTCAATTATTAAAATGTCTATCTTATTCAGGGCACTATTAGGTCCGACCGGCGCTCGTGGGCGTAGTTGCTAGTACTTGTCAATTTCAATTGTTCCTTGCTCAAGGTGAGTTTTCACGGCCCCTTTTTGAATTATCTTAATCGTTTATAAAATATGGGGGAAGAACATGCTTTCGTTCGTTTATCATAATACTTGACTTACTTATGTGTTTGTGTGATTGTCTCGAGTAAGGGCATTTATATATGTGTATATATATTCATGTAAATCGTTCATGAATAGCCCCGCCGTTATAATCATTAGCCTCTTATTGGCCACAGGGTATATTGATAGATCTATTTGGGTATGACCACCCACTCTCGTGATTAGTAGCGCTAATCGGTCGTTTGTACGAGAGAGTATATTTTGAAAGGTTTTGTGGGGACATATTGTATATTTCGTGTCTCGGTTTGATTATAAGCTCTAGGTACTATCATCTTGTTGTATCCCTTGCAAGCTTACAACTTATCACATGTTAGTCAAAAGTTGCATGATGGTTCGGTTAGTAATTATTTAAACCTGTGAAACTCGCTCAACTTTTTGTTGATGTTTTTAAGCATGTTTTTCAGGAAAATAGATGCAAGAACGCGCGGTCATGAAAAATGGGCTTTTGGCAAACGCTTCACATGGGAAATTCATTTGGGACTATCTTTTGTAATATGATCCGCCTTGTATCGGATCATTAAACTTATGTTCAAACTTAATTTTATCTTATGTAAGACTTATTTTCCCTAATTTATAAATAAAAGTGTTTGCTATTATATTATGGGCTCCAACTTATGTTACCACCATGCTTTCATAAACATTTCCGCTGCAATTCGTTGTCTTGGGGTGTGACAGTTAAGTTGGTATCAGAGCCACTCTTGTGTCGTTCGGGATGGTGGGGCAAACCTCAGCGATCACGGTTGAGTCCCCGGGGGTGTTCAGAAGGACACCTTAGGCGAATCCCACATCCCTGAATTGGATGGTGGGGCAAACCTCATCGAGGACGATGAGTCCAAAAGGGGGGTGATTGTAACACCCTAGGCGAATCCCACATCGGCCGTGGACAAGAGAGATCCTTGGTTCATAAGAAATGCCCTGCCTCTTAAAACAACAACGCGTTTTGGGGCTTAATGTTGTGAATGAGAGGAGAACTCCACAGTTAAGCGTGCTCGGGTGGGAGTAATCCAGGGATGGGTGACCCCTGGGAAGTTTTTACCCGGGCAACCAAAAACAAATCCGTGAGTTCTTAGTGGGCAAAGCGGACAATATTGTTGGTATAAGATTTCGTCAAACGATCCACAATTACCCAAATGGTATCAGAGCCACTCTTGTGTCGTTCGGGATGGAGGGGCAAACCTCAGCGATCACGGTTGAGTCCCCGGGGGTGTTCAGAAGGACACCTTAGGCGAATCCCACATCCCTGAATTGGATGGTGGGGCAAACCTCATCGAGGACGATGAGTCCAAAGGGGGGGTGATTGTAACACCCTAGGCGAATCCCACATCGGCCGTGCACAAGAGAGATCCTTAGTTCATAAGGAATGCCCTGCCTCTTAAATCAACAACGCGTTTTGGGGCTTAATGTAGTGGATGAGAGGAGAACTCCACAGTTAAGCGTGCTCGGGTGGGAGTAATCCAGGGATGGGTGACCCCCTGGGAAGTTTTCACCCGGGCAACCAAAAACAAATCCGTGAGCCCTTAGTGGGCAAAGCGGACAATATTGTTGGTATGAGGGGCCGGATGTTACAACAACCGAAGGAGTCACACATGATAGCCGTGAAGAGAATTTTCAAATACGTGAAAAGGAAACCCCGATTGGTTCTTTGGTACTCTAAGCAGCAGTCATTTGATTTCAAATCCTATACTGATTCAGACTATGGAGGTTGTAACCTTGACAGAAAGTCAACTTCTGGCGGATGTCAATTCTTAGGAGACAGACTGGTTTCCTGGTAGTGTAAGAAGCAGTCAACGGTTTCTGTCTCAACTTGTGAAGCAGAATACATTGCTGCGGCGAGCGGTTGTTCTCAGATATTGTGGATTCAGCAGCAATTAAGAGACTACGGCTTAAACTTCACAGGAACTCCTTTATTCATTGACAACAATGCCACCATGTCCATCACAAATAACCCGGTGAAATATTCCAAAACTAAACATATAGAAATTCGTCATCATTTCATCCGTGATTGTGCTGAAAAGCATTTAATTGAATTTGAAAAAGTTCACACGGATGACAATCTTGCTGACCTTTTCACAAAGACATTTGATCGATCCCGTTTTGAGCATCTTGTCAACTTGATAGGAATGTTCAATCCTGAGTGAAAACTTGTTTTCTTAAATCAATTCAATTCATGAAAGTTAAATTTTATTTCTTTTAAATTTTTTGTATAGTTCTTTTAACTTTCAAAAACATTTTACAAAATCAAAAAAAAAAATAGAAAATGGAGAAAAAAATTCAAAGTTAACCTGAGAAAAGAGGAAATGATAGTATATCAGAAATGATCTAAACGCCACAGACTGCTCATATGGGAAATGATTGCGTCATGCTTACTTAATTGTTTAACTTATTATGTTTTTAATCTGTTTATTTATAAATAATTTGAATTGTTAGTAGGCTGTATGCGTCTTTGAATCACTAGTAGTGTGGAAACTTAATCTAAAATTACAACTGTGATTTGAACCCATGTTTGCTAGTGTGTGTGCGTAAAAGAATAGAAAAGATCATTATCAGATAAAGGATGTTAGATTTTGGCAATAATTTTCTTTTGAGATCCGTTTCGGGTTATGTCGTCAGCACAATTAATGCGGTTCATCTCACTGCCATACTCACAAGTATGCAAGGAGAGATTGAATCAAGACATGTCTCTACATCATCCGTTGAGCATGTATTCACCCTTGAATCACTCCTGATTCATTGAAATCAAATCCAGATAAAAGTTGGGTTACCTTACCTTATTCAAACACCATATTCATTATCCCGAATCATCATACCGATTTTCAATGAAGAAATCAAATGAAACCAAGACAAATGAATCACTTGATTCTGAATCTTATGATTCCTGATAATCCTTATGGATTCTGCTTGATTTTTTCCTGTGCTAATAGATATAACTTCATTGTGAAAATTTAGAAAATCATTGAGAAAATCTTAGATGCCTTGAGATAGTGCAATTTACATTGCTATAGTATATCAGTGGGGTACACGTTGTATATTTTATAATTAATATCTTAATACACAAGAACGTGATGCAAAGATTCTTATAGTTTCAAATCTTATAATATTGTCAACTTGAATTACTTGTTTATGTGCTTATTACGTATGAATAAATAGTAATCCTTGACATGATCCCATATTTTTTTATGTTTATATTGTATCGTTTTTACTATAAGTTACTCTGATATGATCCTCTGCTCGTGTCTTTGATAAAAAATAGTTTGTGTAAATGCTTGTATATTTCCATCTAGAAAAGATCAAAAAGATTTTAAGTTTGTGTATAGTTAAATCTTATTCAGAAAAGTCAAAAATATTTGTGTTTAACCTTCCTGAATTGTATTCGAATCCTCCTGATTGAATATTTTTATCTTGTTCGTTATTTGACTTGCAAATCTTCATAATTTGAGTTGAAAGTTTGCGCACTTAAGGGTTACTGCGTACTTGACAAGTGCGCATGAAGTAAGCCCTGCGTACATAACAAGTACGCAAGAGTTAAGCCTTGCGCACTTGTAAGTACGCAGGAGTTAAGTCTTGCGCACTTAGCAAGTACGCACGACCTTTTTGTGTTGGGTATAAATACAGGACTTAGAAATTTTTTCCAGATTTTACAACATTCAAATTCTCAGTCGCGTGTTCAATTTCCTCCGACGTTTTTACTCAAAAATTCGAGTGTTCCTAACTGATTTTTCGTCCCATCTCTAGTATCATCATCGTGTAATAATCATTTGGTGAGAATCTAGAGGGAATCCATCAGTGTATTCGCGATTTTAGACCGATTTGAATTTTGAAAAACTTAGGGTTTAATTCGATCTTTTTAGTCAAATTTTGGGTTGCTTGGGTAAAACCTTATAGTTAAAACTTGATTAGAATTTGTAATCGACCCTTAATCAGTCCATTTCGTCCGTGATTTTGCCAGTAGACTCTCGATTGACCATCGGCTCATCTGGGTGGTCTTTTAGGTCAAAATTGACCGAATGTAGCAAGTGTTTGGTGTAAATGTTGGTCCCATAGGCTAGAATCATAGATTCCGACCTTGTGGTGACCTAATCTACCCGTTATTTGAACTTCAGTTGAATCTTTAAACTTCTGGAATTTTGAACAAGTTTGGCTCTTGCGCACTTAGCAAGTACGCAAGAAGTAATTCTTGCATACTTGTTAAGTACGCAAGAGGAAATTCCTGCGTACTTGCTAAGTACGCAGGACCAACACTTGGGAAAAAATTTCTAAGTCTAGAAATTCAGTTCAAAGAGGAACTGCTATACTAAGTCATGTTTATTCAATTCCAATGAAACTTGTTGTTCTAATATGTTTTCTGTGTGTTTTTGCAGATTATGGCTCGGGCGTTTATGAACGAATTCAATCTGTTAGCTAATACTCAACCGGAATGGAAGGGCACAGCACTTCAGTACCGCGAAATAGTTGATTTCTTGAACCGTTCAAGAATCAGCTACGCTATTTCTACAGACCCAGTCGTTTCAAGACCGTATCTGGAGCAATTTTGGGAGACGGCGGAGCATGATTGCACGGTAACCCCCAATGTTATAAGGGCTACCGTGGCTGGTCATGACACCGCCTTCTATAAAGATACAATTAGAAGGGTCCTGCAATTCCGAGATCTCTCGACCACCCGACAGCCTATCCAGACTACTTTGTGGATGGCTGTTGGAGGCAACATATGGGATATGTCGGTGCGAGAGACTATGCTTCGTATAAGAAAATGTGGGTGCTTGACCAATGGAGATATTTTGCCCACGCCATGATCATGTGCATCTCCTCAAGAAAAGCTGGAAAGGACGCAATGAGTCATGACCTTGCTGCAGCCATGGTTGGCTTATCTCTCAATAAGGGCTACAACTTCTCACGCTACATCTTCAAAGCCATCAATGACCAGGTCAACACAGCTGAGAGGTTCATGTTCTTATTATACCCTAGGTTTGTGCAACTTCTGATAAACTATGCGTTGCCAAACCTAGCTGCTACAGGGGAGAGATTGCAAGTGAAAAGGGTGGACAAGAGGGTGTTCGCACAATTCGTTAAACCAGGCAGTGTGGATCCTACCCCTGAGCACACAGCACTCTTTGGCCATCTTATAAATGAAGGGTACGTGGCACCGGGTGACTGGAGATGGTATAGTCACGATTCGAAGCCAGAATTGAGTGAGCATTCAGATGAACAACAACAACAAGAGGAGGAAGTTGAAAGTGAAGATGGATCGTCTGATGGTGGAGACGAAGAAGAAGGTAATGATGGTGCTGAGGAATCCGACTCGGAAAAGACGGAGTCTGATTCTTCTGATTCCGATGATGCACCATCGCAGGTTCACCCGAGGAGAACGACGAAGGTCACCCTTCCTGAGTCATCCTAAAAGAGAAAGCGACAGTCCTCTAGCAGCGAATATGAGCCAGATTCTGACTCTGACGCTGCTATTCAAAGGCAAAGACGTGAAAGTGTTCATAAGAACAGGGGGGATAGGCAGCAACAACCTATTCCTAGTGAGGTGGTGGTGAGTCCTCAGCAGCAAGTACAAGTTTCAGCTGCGAGTTCTGACTTAGCTTATACCCCACCTTCACAGCAGTTATACCGAAGACGGAGGAGGCCACAGGTACAACCTGTCGTGGCTGTCACTTCAATCACAGAGGAGGTTCCTGTGATAGTGACCCTCCCTATCACATCTGCCCAGGTGGCGGTGACTACTCCAATTCTCACGGAGTCGGTCACCATCACCCCTACCGTAACACCTACAACCGTCATCACATCCACAATCCCAACAACCACCATTGAACCTTTAAGTCAACCCTACGGGGAATTTACTCAAGGGTTTGACTTTGACACCATCTTCTCCTCCCCAATTCACAATGTTGAAGCGTAATCATCCAGATATCCTGATCCTAATGATGCAAGGATAGATGTTCTGGAAACCTAAGTTGCTGGATTATTGTAAACTATTCGGAAGTGAAAGGAGGAATCTGACGCTCAACAAGCACAGATTAATTCATTGGTGGATGAAGTTAGGATTCTAAGAAGCCAGAGAACGGGGACTGAAGAGAGACTGAAGAACGTCATGGCCCAGAACGAGCTTCTAATCAGGACAAATGAAATGATTCTGGGTCATAGGTCATCTCTAGAGCTGAGGTTTGATACTCAACAGAAAGAGCATGAGCTGATGGTCAAACTAATTGCCGATCTGACCAAGAAGCTTGATGCTCAGGGGGAGAAAGAGAAGGAGAAGGAGAAGGAGAAAGAGAAGGAGAAAACTACTGGTGATGAGTCTTGTCATCCTGTTGAATTGACTAAGGATGACGACAAAGACAAGGATCCCGAAGCCGGTCCTAGTGGAAGTGAGCACCAAGCTTTAGCAATTGTGCCCATCTCTGCTATTCCAATGGCTTAGGGCGAGTCTACTCATCAAGAGGTTGGTGATACCTCTAGTGGTGGTGACAAAGGAAAGTCAGCTACTGAGGTGCTTAAGGATCTATCTGATGATGAGATCTTATACTTAGAGCCTGACTATTCCAAGGAAGCACATATCGATGCTCTCTTTAACCTAGAAGAAGGAGAGATCGACTTTGGTGATGACTGGTTTGATGTTGATGAGGATGTAGTAATTGAAATTCCCAAGGGCGACGGGGAAGGAGAGTATGAGTTAGAAGATGGAGAGATCTTTGAATTTCCATCCTTCGAAGCTCAGCTCGACACAGGTTAAGTCAAGCATGCTAGTAATGTGGAAGCCTCGACTGAAGCCTCCCCAGTTGACCCTACACCTGTGGATCCGGAGGCACCAAAATAAAAAATATGCCTTCTACTTCATCTAAGGTCCAGCTCCTGTTTGGCAGAAGACGTCTATCATAGTCAAACAAGGGGCAACAGAGATGATCTTGGCTGTAAGGTTCGAGGAGGATAAGCAGTTGTTCGCAATCAAAAGATCTGGAGGGGTTCAATACTTGAAACCAACCAGATAAGCGTTCAACTCCTTACCCAAATACGACCTTGTGAACCTAGCAAACTGAGAGCTGCTGGGTCATTCTAATCATGCAGTGGCGATGGGTTTGTGGGTGGTTCTACAACGGGAAGCAAGATCTGGGAAGTTCGAAGTGTTCAAGCCTCAAGTGCCCAAAAGAGTCAAGGATAAGAAAGCTAGACATCCTGTGACTAAGAAGTACTTAAAGAAACTGGTATACGAGCCAATGCTATGTGAAACTAAGATTCCCATGAGCAAGTTATCTCAGGATATTCTTGGTGATATGTGGTACTGGTACGTAGATCCAAAGACGGGCGAGGCTGTGGTGATTGGAAAGGTACGGTCAGAAAGTGGATGCTTAGTGCCGAGGGAACTAATCAGTGTATTTAATGAAGTCTGCTTCATTAACTTCTCTGTGAAAGATCTGGAGGCACCAGTAGACAGGTATTGCCTGCATACTGACGAGTGGACGAAATTCCTTGCTTCTAAATATGACAAGGTGATCAAGTTCTGCCTTGACTACAAGAAGAAGATGGAAGCTAAAGATGCATAGCTGTGAAGACCGAAGACAGAAGACTAAAGATCGAAGATGATCCAGACCTGTTGTCAAGGGGGAGTTTGTTGAAGCACTTTCCTGTGACAAACACTCTAGATAGATTATGGATAGATAGAGTCTTAGTTTAGTACTTTCATGTATGTATTTGTCTTTGTTTGTAAGTGTCTGTATGTATTAGTAATCGAGTTGTATTTACTTTTACATATTGATTGTTGCAATTTTCTCTAAGTGTTTTGCGCACTTGTATGTGTGCAGGAGATAGTTCCTGCGTACTTAGCAAGTACGCAAGAATACCTTTGCGTACTTGCTAAGTACGCATGAGCAAATTGCCTTGCGCACTTGCTAAGTGCGCAGGCATCAGGTCATGTATAAATAGGAATGGTTGACAGTAGATAAGTACGCATTCAGATTAGCAAATACGCAAAACTTTGTAATCTCAGAACTTCTCTCCGTAACCTTCAAGTGTTTATAATAGACGAACGTTTATAGTGATTATCTTGTCGGTTTACTTTGTTTCGTAAGACTCTCCACCTAGTCACGGGTATTCCGCACCCGGTCCGACTAGTAGACCCACTTGCATGTGACGATCCGCCACACGCGAGGGACCTAGAGCATTTTCTACCATAGAAGGCTTCAAAAGGTGTCGCCTGAATACTTGTGTGATAACTATTGTTATATGAAAGTTCTATTAGGGGTAGGTGATCATCCCAACAACCACCTAAGTCTATCACACAGGCTCGAAGCATATCTTCTAAAGTCTGAATTGTTCTCTCGCTCTGCACATTTGTTTGTGAATGATAGGCAGTGCTCAAGTTCAGACGAGTTCCCATGGCTTTTTGGAAACTCTACCAGAATCGAGATGTAAAACAACTATCTCCATCTGACACAGTGGATAATAGCACTCCATGTAAATATACGATTTCATTTACATACAGACGAGCCAATCTATCCATACTGAAGGTTTCTTTCATTGGAAGAAAATGAGCAGATTTAGTCAATTTGTCAATAATAACCCAGATAGTATCATTACCTCGACTCATTCGAGGAAGTTTGGTAATAAAATCTATTTTTATCCTTTCCCATTTCCAAAATGGTATTTCTAATTGTTGCAATAAGCCAGGGGTCTCTCGTGTTCTGCCTTTACTTGAGCGCAAGTAAGATATTTTGCAACATATATGGCAATATCTTTCTTCATGCCAATCTACCAAAAAATTTCCTTCGGATTTGTATGTAACATTCATGATTTTCCAAACCATAATTTTTCTTTATTCATTTTACTATGTATAATAATAAAACACTTGAAGTCCCGTACTTGCCCAAAACTATCATGTCACGTTTATTACTAATCTAAACTTGTATCAACTTAAAAATTTCAATCTTGCATTTACATATTATCTTTTTATTTAACAAACGTATGTATATTTACGTAGATATATATATATATACATATATACATACCTTGCTATGGTAATTAAATTGAAATAAAACTTATAAAGTTCTAATTACATCTTTGTATATATATATATATATATATCTATAAATTCAATTCAATTAAATTAGGATGAACCCTTTTCTCACAATTGAACTTCCAACTTGAACCCCTACCCTTAGATTTGAACCTATTTGACCCCAAGTTTGAACCTATTCATTATGACTAACCCATTTTGACCTCATTCACCACATTTAATCAATTTTGACTCCTAAATAGTCAACAACCCGAATTCCTTAAAACTTCACAACTGAAACTCGCTCGAATCCGAGTGTTAAAAATCTTCCATGCTTACATAATCGGTCATCGGTCATTCCTAAACCTCACTAACGATCCAGTTTGACAACTTTTGCGGCCAGGATCGGAATTCAGATCAATTTGAATTAGTTTGACTATCTTTAGTCAAACCGAGCCTAAATCATTGCCAAAACAGGAAATCAAACACGTTTGAGAACCCAAAAATCATGCTCGGACGATCCTCTTATGAATCCAAACCGTATACACGACCAACTACATTCACACCCGACCGAATTAAGGTGTTTTCCGCGTTGACAGTTGTACCCGGCTAAGCCGGACCGAATTGAACAAATTAAATGTAATTGATCTGCTTAAATCATTCGTACACCTTCGCACAACCCTGTCCAACCCGACATCGACCTCCATTTCATCTCTAGATCCCTGACGAGCCCCAAGGACGCCGAGCCCTTGCAGCCTGTCGAACGCCTTCGATTCGTAACCAATTCAGGTAAAAGTTGTATCAATAGCTTCGTTTTAATCTAAGGATCAAAAGCCCTAGGGTGTGGGCGTTTGATTCCACGTAATCGGGTTGATTATATGGCTAGGGTTTTGGGAAAACGTTTTGGGATGGGGATCGATTGGGTGTCCTGTGTTAAACTAGTTTCGTATCAGTTTCCTGGCAAGGCTTTAAGCCCATTTCGATTAGTTATGACACTTGACCTATACACGCACGGTTGCGGGTTCGAAACCCACGCCCGAAACATTTTTTTTCTTTTGTTTATGTGATACCAAATCAGACCCTATTACCGGTGTAGATTAAATCAAACCAAAACCAAGTGGTTTCAACTATCAATCCCCTGTTCCAGTGGTAAAACCTTTGACTCACACACAAACCACCCTGGTTCGAACCGGGTGGTCAGAATATATTTTTTAAAAACCGTTTTACAACCCCAAAATTTATATAAAAATTATTTATTATGAATTTTATTGTTAAAGTTAAAAAAAACCAAAATTTTCAATTTCCAACATAAATTCATTTTATTATGAATTTTATTATTAAAGTTATATATTAATTATTTAAAACAAAAATTTAGATTTTTAAATAAATAAAGGAAATTAATTACCAAATAAGATATTTACTTTATAAAATATCTCCCATTTTAAAAAAAAACCAAATTTATAAAGTTATAAAATTTTAACTTTATTTAAAACAATCAAATTCTTATTTTTAAAATGATAAATAGATAAATAAATTTATTTATTATAATCTACCCTAAAAAGTTAAATATATATTATTAATCTTATACATCAACACTATTTACACATCTTTATAAATAAATAAATAAAGTAAAATTATTTATTTAATTTATATCTAATATGATTCACACACTATTTTTCTAACTAAATAAATAAATAATAATTGTTTAATTTATTTAGTTATTCAAACTCAAACCCTAATTCAATTATTCTAAGACTATTCATTCCAATTTCTCAAACCCTCCCCCTTTCAAGTACAAACCACTAACACCTACAACTCCAACCCTTTGTACACACATCCATTTCAATCGTATACTTGGGCATAGACTATTGTTCACATTATTAATCAAGAACCATATATATTACACACTAGGTTAACGTTGTGAGATTGCAAGGATCACTTTACAACTTAGTCTCCCATGCTAGCTACACTTTTGATTCAGGTGAGTATTACATAGCCCCTTTTACACTTTTACACTTTTTGGGGTGAAACATGAACTCTATACATACAATCGTTTACATTTACATAAACTACACAAACACAAATCCTCTTTACATTCATGTGTGCAAATTTGAGCTTTATGTTTGAGTGCTAGGTGTGTTAACTGTTTGTGTGCAATTTATGTGCAATCATTAACTATTAAAGCCGACGATTAACAATGAAAGATCTATTTAGTCTGACAAACCCACCCAAATTGGGGTGATTGTTACCGACAACACAATTTGCATGCTAGTTACAAAGGTTTGATTGTACTTTAGTTACACAATAGCTGCTCCCCATAAATGCCTTATTTTATCATGACATGTAAGGATTTGTTTATTCATATTTATACACTATCTATGTACAAACCTATGTATGCTCACCAACTTTTTAGTTGACCTTATTTTATTCATGTTTCAGGTGCTAATGTGTGAGTTTGATCAAGACTTGCTACACTTAAGTTTGGACTTAGTTAATTTAAATTCAAAGAACAATTTGTATTTTCATCTATGTACTTGTTGAATTTTGATATTTGTGTTTGAATTGTTTGAAATGAAATTGATGATTTAATATTGAAATCTAGCGAACCTTGTGCTCATGAACAGTCTACATGTCCCGCCCTGACGTATTCCGTCGTCGGTTGGGGTGTGACAGATTGGTATCAGAGTCTTGGTTATAGGGAACTAGGTTATTAGACACTCTTGACCTAGACTATAACCTTAGGACACCCATACAATGCCATGCTACTACATGTTACATGATTAATTCTTGTGTGAATATTTTTACATGTTCTCCTAAGTAATTTCAATACATGCTACAATACTTAATAGTTTATGTGTCACACTACTTGATAACTCTTGTGCTTACATTCCTTATTACCTACATGCTACCTATGTGTTTCATTAAGAGCTATCCTAAGTTTAACACACACCAAATTCTTCATACACCTTTGAACTCACATGATACCATCACCTCTTGTGAACAAAGACTTAAACTATTGGGCCTAATACCCATTAATATTAAACTAAGAAGCCCATCTATCCTCCAAGAAGAAGAAGCCCACTAAAATGCATAAACCTTACTTTCGGGCCACAAGGCCTAGTCCACAACAATTCTCATCATGACCATGAGCCCAACAATAGTGTTATTAATACATGATGGATGGAAGAGTGTGTAGGCCCATGAGGGTTTCTGGCTAAGGAAAGATAGGGTACTTAAGTGTGTCCTAATGACCCACCCTTCTTTCCTAGGAACCCTCCTCAGGGATGCATTGCTTATAGGTCAATTGTATTTCTAAAATATTGTTGTGAAGGCTCGGTGTTATGACTAATCAAACTCTAAACCTATGAGAACTCCTATATTTAACACTCAATATTTTATTATCACTTACAACCTTCTCATTGTTTCCTACTAGACATGGACTCCTACTCTCCTTCCTCCCCGGTATACCATCCCGGAGAAGAGTCTGATTGGGAAGAAGACATCGGGACACCCGTGCATCGGTCACCAACACCCCCAGCTGCTAGACCAAGGTTTGATGTAAGGGCAGATTGGATTAGGAACACCAGCCCAAGACTTCGAACATCTGGATCACCCTCACTCAGGAACCCGTATAAGACACCCCATCTCCACAATCTGTTACCACCCCCACTGAGAGACCCGTATCTAATGCCCGACCCGTACCATCCTAACCCTTGGGTAAGGCATACCACGACACCCACTAGTGTTATGGGAATTCCAACCAATGACATTCACCAATATGTAAGGACCTCAGAATTTGAGAGGAAAAGGATGGAGCAAGGGGTAATGCACGACTTGCAAGGACAAAGAATGGATAGCCTAGCAAACCAATTAGGGTACCAAAATGAGTTAATCTCCATCCCCGAAAAAGAAATAATGGAGCATCGCACGGGGACAGCTAAAACTGAAGCCAGATCGGCTACCCGAGTGACCATAGCGGTACTCGTCTTGGAAATTATCTTCCTTCTAGTGGAAAGCTACAAGAGACGTTAACAAGATTATTTTCCGTTATTTATCGTCTTTAAATTTTCAGATTGAGAACCATTTCCATATGTTTTGAATAACGGTTAACATTTCAACATTTAATAAATTTAATATTCTAAGGTTATTATTAATTAATTTGACACGTTGAGTGTGAACTACACCCATCATATTTTCATCAAAATTTCTCAAGTATCACCTTCTTCATACAATACGATTTAGTACACTACCGATAATCTCCTTCGTAAACAATTCATCCTATTAGATTTAAACAACCTCGTTATTTCCAAACCAAATGTTTATCAAAATTTTAGAGAGTATCAGAAATATAAAATTTTCCGTAAACATTTTTCACTATGAAGGGGAACTTAATACAACCTATTTTATAAAAATATTATTTCAAATTACTATATAATTATAATTTTCCCTATTAAAGTATTTATTTCTAAACCCTGGCTAAATTAATATATAACTACTTGTTTAGCCAATAATTCCACTTAAAAAATATATTCTCTTATTAGTAATTAAAATTTTAAATTAAAAGATTTTTCCTATAAACTGTCTATTTATTTAGATTATTTAACTCAATAGTTTCATTACTTTATATATCTACAACCAAAAACAATTTACAATTTCCTATTTTCAAACAAAGATAAGTTATTTGTAAACATATTTCCCTGAGTGTTTTCAAAACCCCCCTCGTTACCTTTCACTTGCCGCTTCAGGAGACAATCTATACCGCGTAGACGTTAACCATCCCCATCAACCTCAACGAAATTTAAAGAGCTAGAACCTAACTACCACATTTTACATGAACGCCAAACAACATGCCTCTCCGCAACACTTGATCACATACAAAACACGATAGTATATGTCACACACGAAATTCAATAACTTACGTATGAACGTTCACAAGATACATAGCACGATCACATAACACACGAAACTTGTTCATTTGCAATATACACGCTACCAGATTGAACACATAATACATAAACCTTGGTTGTTTGTAATATACATGATACATAACAATTTTTTTGTTTGGTACATAATACTAGATTGACCACATTGAACATGAAACTTATTTGGTTACAAAGTACATGATACTAAATTATGCACATTGTACAATACACATGATACTAAATTGTTTACATTACACAAGGAAGCTTATTTGTTTACAAAATACATGATACTAAGTGGTTAACATCATACATGAAATTCATTTCTTGCCATATACATGCCGCTAAATTGTTCATGTTACACATGAAACCTATTTGATTACAAGCTACATGACACTGGATCATACATGAAACTTGGGTGCTACATTATACACGAAACTAAATTGCTTACAATTGTTGCAATTAATTGATTACATTATACACAAGGCATGGTCATACGCTTTATTCACTAAAGTTGAAAACCATAACACACTGAAGCTACTCGGGGTTTGACGTATTCTTGTTCAAACTCGAGGAAGCTGTAACACTTTAAAACAACTCGGTGTTTGACGTATTCTTGTTCAAACATGAGTAAACTAGGGAACTTTAAGTTATACTACCATATCACTCTTTAGTTGCTAACTGACCTGCCTACTTAAGGACATAGTTACTTTTTAGCAACTCTTATGTGAAAGAAATAGACATTAACTGAGTGAAATTGTGCCCCTCTTGACCTGCACACAAACGGAAGGATCTATACGGACCATGCGATGATTTGAGTAATTACGGGTGCACACGGAATTATAAAAAAAATCAGCGCATGGAAAACATAGTAAATTTTGTCGTGTGTTGTGACCTAAAACTTATCATGATATGTAACAATGAAACTGATATGATATGACAAGGACATGGTGGATACGCTGATGGTACTTCCTATATATAAGTGCTCTATCATATTATCAGAAGTAGCGTTGTCTGTGTCACGTGAAGTATTATGTTATTTTGACCTAGACCAAAGTTCGTGAAGTCTCTTACCCATTGACAATTGCATCTTAAACAAACCCTAATCATCAATTTACGTCAAATCCAACCCAAGTAATGCATTGCACCTTTAGATCCTTCGACGGATCTCTTCTTAACTCTCTTGAAACTACAGTCCTCTGATATCATCCATACTTAACTTGAGCTTTAAACCTTAATCTTGTTAGTCTTGTTAGCTATCAGACTCCTCAAACCGACGATCAAAACTCAAACTCACTTCCTTCCCGATTCAATAGTCTCCACTAATTTCGGGACAAAATTCCATTAACATGAGGAGACTATAACATCCATGATTTTTCAAACCATAATTTTTCTTTATTCATTTTACTATGTATAATAATAAAACACTTGAAGTCTCGTACTTGCCCAAAACTATTATGTCACGTTTATTACTAATCTAAACTTGTATCATCTTAAAAATTTCAATCTTGCATTTACATATTATCTTTTTATTTAACATACATATGTATATTTACGTAGATATATATATATATATATATATACATATATACATACCTTGCTATGGTAATTAAATTGAAATAAAACTTATAAAGTTCTAATTACATCTTTGTATATATATATATATATATATATATATATATATATAATTCAATTCAATTAAATTAGGATGAACCATTTTCTCACAATTGAACTTCCAACTTGAACCCCAACCCTTAGATTTGAACCTATTTGACCCCAAGTTTGAACCTATTCATTATGACTAACCCATTTTGACCTCATTCACCACATTTAATCAATTTTGACTCCTAAATAGTTAACAACCCCAATTCCTTAAAACTTCACAACTGAAACTCGCTTGAATCTGAGTGGTAAAAATCTTCCATGCTTACATAATCGGTCATCGGTCATTCCTAAACCTCACTAAAGATCCAGTTTGACAAATTTCGCGGCCAGGATCGGAATTCAAATCAATTTGAATTAGTTTGACTATCTTTAGTCAAACCGAGCCTAAATCATTGCCAAAACAGGAAATCAAACGCATTTGAGAACCCAAAAATCACGCACGGGCGATCCTCTTATGAATCCAAACCGTATACACGACCAAATACATTCACACCCTACCGAATTAAGGTGTTTTTCGCGTTGACAGTTGTACCCGGCTTAGCCGGACCGAATTGAACAAATTAAAAGTAATTGATCTGCTTAAATCATTCGTACACCTTCGCACAACCCTATCCAAACTCCTTACACCCGACATCGACCTCCATTTCATCTCTGGATCCCTGACGAGCCCCAAGGACGCCGAGCC
Source organism: Smallanthus sonchifolius (assembly GCA_023525975.1). Taxonomy (NCBI): domain Eukaryota; kingdom Viridiplantae; phylum Streptophyta; class Magnoliopsida; order Asterales; family Asteraceae; genus Smallanthus; species Smallanthus sonchifolius. The sequence continues at coordinate 23,468,735 of CM042033.1, forward strand.
CTTGCATCCTGTCGAACGCCTTCGATTCGTAACCAATTCAGGTAAAAGTTGTATCAATAGCTTCGTTTTAATCTAAGGATCAAAAGCCCTAGGGTGTGGGCGTTTGATTCCACGTAATCGGGTTGATTATATGGCAAGGGTTTTGGGAAAACGTTTTGGGATGGGGATCGATTGGGTGTCCTGTGTTAAACTAGTTTCGTATCAGTTTCCTGGCAAGGCTTTAAGACCATTTCGATTAGTTATGACCCTTGACCTATACATGCACGGTTGCGGGTTCGAAACCCACGCCCGAAACCATTTTTTTTCTTTTGTTTCTGTGATACCAAATCAGACCCTATTACCGGTGTAGATTAAATCAAACCAAAACCAAGTGGTTTCAACTATCAGTCCCCTGTTTCCAGTGGTAAAAACTTTGACTCACACACAAACCACCCGGGTTCGAACCGGGTGGTCAGAATATATTTTTTAAAAACCGTTTTACAACCCCAAAGTTTATATAAAAATTATTTTTATAAACCTTGCAACATGTTGAGCAGAATAAAACCAAAATTTTCAATTTCCAACATAAATTCATTTTATTATGAATTTTATTTTTAAAGTTATATATTAATTATTTAAAACAAAATTTAGATTTTTAAATAATTAAAGGAAATTAATTACCAAATAAGATATTTACTTTATAAAATATCTCCCATTTTATAAAAAAAACCAAATTTATAAAGTTATAAAATTTTAACTTTATTTAGATCAATCAAATTCTTATTTTTAAAATGATAAATAGATAAATAAATTTATTTATTATAATTTACACTAAAAAGTTAAATATATATTATTAATCTTATACATCAACACTATTTACACATCTTTATAAATAAATAAATAAAGTAAAATTATTTATTTAATTTATATCTAATATGATTCACACACTATTTTTCTAACTAAATAAATAAATAATAATTGTTTAATTTATTTAGTTATTCAAACTCAAACCCTAATTCAATTATTCTAAGACTATTCATTCCAATTTCTCAAGCCCTCCCTCTTTCAAGTACAAACCACTAACACCTACAACTCCAAGACTATTGTACACATTATTAATCAAGAACCATATATATTACACAGTAGGTTAACGTTGTGAGATTGCAAGGATCACTTTACTACTTAGTCTCCCATGCTAGCTACACTTTTGATTCAGGTGAGTATTACATAGCCCCTTTTACACTTTTACACTTTTTGGGGTGAAACATGAACTCTATACATACAATCGTTTACATTTACATAAACTACACAAACACAAATCCTCTTTACATTCATGTGTGCAAATTTGAACTTTATGTTTGAGTGCTAGGTGTGTTAACTGTCTGTGTGCAATTTATGTGCAATCATTAACTATTCAAGCCGACAGTTAACAATGATAGATCTATTGAGTCTGACAAACCCACCCAGATTTGGGTGATTGTTACCGACAACACAATTTGCATGCTAGTTACAAAGGTTTGATTGTACTTTAGTTACACAATAGCTGCTCCCCATAAATGCCTTATTTTATCATGACATGTAAGGATTTGTTTATTCATATTTATACACTATCTATGTACAAACCTATGTATGCTCACCAACTTTTTAGTTGACCTTATTTTATTCATGTTTCAGGTGCTAATGTGTGAGTTTGATCAAGACATGCTACACTTAAGTTTGGACTTAGTTAATTTAAATTCAAAGAACAATTTGTATTTTCATCTATGTACTTGTTGAATTTTGCTATTTGTGTTTGAATTGTTTGAAATGAAATTGATGATTTAATATTGAAATCTAGCGAACCTTGTGCTCATGAACATTCTACATGTCCCGCCCCGACGTATTCCGCCGTCGGTTGGGGTGTGACATTGTATATATCTTATCACTTCCTGGGTGCATCATGTATTTTGATTTATGTGCCTCTTCGAGTATTCTTTCCCAAAGATTTCCATTGATCGGAACCCAGATTCTTTTTTTCATATGAAGTATTTCATTATCTTCTTTTACTAACTATTCAATCATGCTGTTCATTCCTTCTTGTTCTAATTCTTCTTCTGTTTGCACAGAATGTTGAGCATATTTTATTTGAGACATGAGATCTACACGAAGTTCAAGTCTGAGAGCATGAACCTGTTTAGGTTTCTCTCTTTCTTTTCTACTTAAGGCATCCGCAACAACATTTGCCTTACCTTAGTGGTAACATATTTCACAATCATAGTCATTCAAGATCTCTAAACATCTTCTCTATCTCATGTTTAATTCTTTCTAACCAAAGATATATTTCAAACTTATACGGTTAGTGTAAACTGTAAATCTAACTCCATAGAGATAGTGTCTCCATAATTTCAGGGTGAAAATTATGGCACCCAAATCTAAATCATGAGTTGTATAGTTCTTTTCTTGACTCTTTAACTGACGAGATGCATAGGAAATAACCTTGTTTCTTTGCATTAATACACAACCAAGACCGTTGTGTGAAGCATCATAATGGACTACAAAGTCTTCATTGCCTTCTAGCAAAGCAAGTATAGGAGCATGAGTCAGTTTCTTTTTCAAAGTTTGGAAAGCTTCCTCTTGCTTTGTTCCCCATTCATACTTTATATTTTGCGAGTTAAAGTTGCTAGATTGTCACACCCCGGATTTATCCCACCCGGGCGTGCGACCAATGATTGGTACCTGTTTCTATATTTTATCTCATCGGAGATTTATAAACACAACGAAATATTTTTATACCTCAGGATCTTTTCAAAAGACGGGGAATCTCCCGTTCCATTTCATTATGACAGGGATAAACCCTAATATTGTACACAAACTTTTAATTTACATAACCAACGTTTTACAAGCGTCACTTCTTTCAACTGATTTCTAGGGTGGAATTTCCCTTTTTCATGACATCATTTTCTTTGTCATCACATTGCTAATCAAACTCAATTCACCCTTGGTTACCTGTAAAAACGTTTGAAAATATTTTATCAGTATAAACTGGTGAATACATGTATATTTGGAATCATAATGTGACAAGCGTGAATAAATAGAACAATTTGCCCATAGTTTCTGATCAATTTACACAGTCAACGGACTAACCACCAGCCACACCAGGGACCTTGGATATATTTTTATGTCTATCTTCCATACGCTTCAAGCGGTGGGCGCCCTAGCCCTGTTACAGCGTCTCATCTGTAACACGTGTATATATACGTGACACTATGGGCTGACTGCTATATAGTAAATCACCTTATGCAACGAATAGTTGTATAAATTCATTCAAGTCAGAGTATAATCAAAACCATTTTCAGTTTTGAAATCATTTTAAAAAAAAACAAGTATTCACCTTGACAGAGGTTGGACTTAGGAATCTTCTAGAGTGAGTACCCTAGTGGGCAGCGTCTCTACTTAAGAACCTTGCTTGGTTACTCCAAATGAGCGTTTCCTAGCTTCTCGGGTATTTCTAGGATGATCTGTATGACACCCACATCCTGGATCACCTGGAATGCCGGTCACTTGTCGGATTTAGTCATGAACCTATAGTAATCAGAGAAAACATACACAGCGGAAGACTTTAAAACATTATTTATTTATAAAACTTGTCTTAGTACATTCTTAAAGAAAGTACAACATAAGACTAATGCTAGTCTCTAGATTTGGATGCCAGACAGCCTGCTCAAGATGCTTGCTTTCCTTTATTACTTGAAATCATACTCTTACCTGACACACATGCTTAAACACGGGTCAACTTTACGCTGGTGAATTCTAGGTTTTAATCAATATATCTTTGACATATCATCTTTCCATTTCACGTCAGCTTTATCCAAACATAACGTTAATCTTGTACAACTTATATCTTATCGAGGTTCGTAAACCTCTCAAGTGGTCGTCACCACTTACCATTCCCTATATATAAAGGCCTTTCCCCCGTTATATATCACAAAGGAATATAATGGTCCGCGTTCCATTCCATAAGTTGCAAGATATTATGTGGGATTTGGCCATACATGGCAAAACATTCCTTTACAGACCAAAATGGTCAAAACCTTTTATGTCAATGCAATCACTACCAATGACATACTTTCATAATCACTTATCTCGGTAAACCAAGATGAGTCTTAAAACATTTCACATATCAAAATCATGATCCTTCCCTTTACAAAAACAAGGTGGTTATCTTCCCAAAGTAGTACCTCCAACAGATATGTTCCCAGGAAAGAATGACGGGTCCAGGAGGGATTTATACACCATTCTTTCCTTAGACAGAACATTTCATTTGTCAGATAACTACATACCGGTCGAAAGGTTACCTTTCACTTTACAACATAAAACATTCCTTGCAACATCATGGATAGTGACTCAAAGATGTAATGGTACAGTATCAAAACATTCATAACACGTGCATCATGCCTAAAACATTTAAAAACGTTTAAAAGGGGAATCATAGAACTCACCTTCAACTTCATGTTCGTTTAAATAGCCTTTTCGTGCTAATACGAGCAGCACAACGACTTTTGGATTAGGTCCTAAGTCATTATAACATCTCTAAATCATAAGTTCCTAGCTTTGTGGAAATAACCAAGTCATTAGGAACTAGTCAGAACCTTACCTCAGAACTATCTCCTACGTATTATGCTCGAAAAGCTGGAAACCGGACTTCCCTACGCTAACCGGGGCTTGGGGCATGCTTCCCTAGGTTAAGTGTGTGTTTTGTGAGGTGTATTGGTGTTTGAGATGTTCTAAAATCGATCAAAAGGTCCAACTATTTATAGGCTGCCCGACGGGTTCATAGCAGACCGTTATCTATATACATGTCGGTCCGCTATCCATGTGTGGCGGTGTAATTTGCTTAGCGAGCACATAACGGACCGATATACTTCTCATGTCGGTCTAAAATGGATGAATTATGGCTAGCGGACCGCAACGGATCCCATATCGGTCCGCTTTCGGTCCTCCACGTGTCAGATTTCAGCGATTAGTCACCCAACACGTGTTACCTTCCGAGTGATTCCTTGCTCCCTACGTAGCAGACCGCTATCCCCTGAGATGTCAGTCCGACATCTGCCTACTTTCTTAAATTTTTATTTTTAGTCCCTGAACTTTGATCCAATTGCAACCTAACCTCTTATATTTTAACATAATGTCATTTAAACACCTAGGGTTTTATCAATTGACAATTTTAACCCTTATACTTATATTTTCTTGAAAATTAGGGTGTTACAAATCTACCCCCCTTATAAAGGTTTCGTCCTCGAAACCGGACACTTACTCGAATAAGTAGGAATAAGACTGCCACATGTATTCCTCTGTTTCCAATGTGGCTTCAGATCCCTTCCGATGTTGCCACTGAACTTTCACTTTCTTGATTTCTTTATTTCGTAATCTCTTTTCTTTCCAGTCGAGTATATCCACTAGCTTCTCGACATAATTCAATCTTTCATCTATTTCAATGTCATTCAGTGATACATGAGAGGTTTTGTCTGCCAAACACTTTCGCAAGTGTGATACATGGAATGTTGAGTGAATTCCACTCAAGTCATCTGGCAATTCAAGTGTGTAAGCAACCTTCCCTATTCGAGCTAGGATCTTAAATGGTCCAATGAATCTTGGACTTAACTTTCCTCTCTTCTTGAATCTAATGATTCCTTTCCACGAAGATACTTTCAACAGAACGTAATCTCCAATGTGAAATTCTATCGGCCTTCGTCTTTTATCTGCATACGACTTTTGTCTATCTTGTGCAGCTTTTAGGTGTGTTTTAATCTGATCTAACTTTATGCCTGTTGCTTGAACGATTTCTTTGCTCCCAAGTTCTTTATGTCCAATTTCTCCCCAACAGATGGGAGTTCTACATCTTCTTCCGTATAACATTTCATATGGTGGTATGCCAATACTTGCATGATAACTGTTGTTATATGAGAATTCTACCAAAGGTTTGAATCGTTCAAGTGTTTGAATCGTTCTTTCATTTTGACCATCCGTTCAAGGCATGATAACTATTCCAACTTCCACTGAAGTCAATAATGCAAGCACGCAACATATCTTCAAGTGTTTGAATCGTTCTTTCACTTTGACCATCCGTTTGAGGATGATATGCCGTGCTAATTAATAACTTAGTTCTTATCTCTTCGTGGAACTTCTTCCAGAAACGTGACATGAAACGCGTGTCTCTGTCAGATACAATTGAAATTGGCACTCCATGCCTTGTAACAATTTCTTTAATAAATGCCTCTGCTAACCTTTCTGAAGTGTAAGTCTCACGTGTCGGTAAAAAGTGAGCACTCTTAGTTAGCCTATCAACTATCACTCACATGGTATCATAACCTTTAGCTGTTTTTGGTAGCTTCATTATGAAGTCCATAGTGATATGTTCCCACTTCCATTCTGGAATGTCTAGTGGCTGCATTCTGCCATAAGGCTTTTGATGCTCTACTTTAACTTTAGAACAAGTTAAACATTTAGCCACATATTTCATGACATAGAATTTCATACCGAGCCACCAATAATCTTGGCGCAGATCTTGGTACATTTTTGTAGTACCCGGATGAATCGAATATCATGATTTATGAGTTTCATCCAGAACTCTAACTCTGAATTCACCCATGTGTGGTATCCACATACGGCTGAATCGAATCTTAACTCCATACTCATTTTCTTCTAAGTATTTCCCATTGTCTAGCCATTCGTTCTTTCTTAATATTTTCTGCTTTCAATGCTTCCATCTAGACATTCCTAAGCTGAGTCATAAAGTCTGGAGTTATGACTAACTTATATGACTTCACCCTGATAGGAGGATGCTCTTCTTTACGGCTTAGAGCATCTTCCACTACATTGACTTTTCCTGGGTGATACAGGATTTCACAATCATAATCCTTTATCAGCTCTAACCATCTTCGTTGCCTCATGTTTAGATCTTTTTGCTCAAAGAAATACTTCAAGCTTTTATGATCTGTGTGATTGTGCACTTAACTCCATACAGATAATGTCTCCATATTTTAAGTGCAAATACTACTTCAACTAATTCCAAATCATGAGTTGGATAGTTAGTTTCATTGGGTTTGAGTTGCCGTGAAGCATATGCTATGACTTTGCCTCTTTGCATTAATACACACCCCAGTCCCTGATATGAAGCATCAGAGTAAACTACCAGATCTTCATTTCCTTCTCGTAAAGTCAACACCGGAGCCTGCGTCAATTTCTCCTTTAGCTTTTGAAAAACATTTTCTTATTCTGTTCCAAACACAAACTTTGTCTCCTTCTTTGTAAGTTTTGTTAATGGGGTTGCCATTTTGGAGAAATCCTAGATAAACCTTCTATAGTAACCAGCCAAACCTAAGAAACTGCATATTTCTGTAGGTATCTTTGGCGGGTTCCATTTCATCACTGTTTCTATCTTTGAAGGAACTACCAGAATTCCTTCTTCGTTTATCACATGACCCAAGAACTGAACTTCTCAGAGCCAAAACGCACATTTAGAGAATTTTGCTTACAACTTTTCTTTTCTAAGTGTTTCCAGCACTTCCTTGAGATGACATGCATGATCTCCTTCTTTCTTTGAGAAAATTAGAATATCATCGATCAACACGATCACAGATCGGTCCAACATTGGTCGACAAACCGTATTCATGAGGTCCATGAATGCAACATGGATATTAGTCAAACCAAATGACATTACTAAGAACTCATAATGTCCATATCTTGTACGGAAGGCTGTCTTTGGAATATCTTCATCTCTAACCTTCAATTGATGATAACCCGAACTTAGATCGATCTTTGAAAACCAACTTGCTCCTTGCATTTGATCGAACAAGTCATAGATCCTAGGTAATGGGTATTTATTCTTGATTGTAAGCTTATTTAGCTCCTGGTAGTCTATGCAAATGCGCATACTACCATCTTTCTTCTTCACAAGCAATATCGGAGCACCCTAGGGGGAGATACTCGGTCTGATGAAACCTCTGTCTAACAAATCTTGTAGTTGTGACATTAGTTCCTTCATTTCTGATGGAGCTAAACGATATGGAGTCTTAGCTACAGGCTTAGCACCGGACACTAAGTCGATTTGAAACTCCACTTCTCTTTCTGGAGGTATTCCTTGTAATTCTTCTTGGAATACATCAGGAAAGCTACAGACTACTGGCATGTTCTTCAATTCCTTAGTTTTCACCGTGGAATCCATAGAATATGCCAGGTAGGCCTCACCGCCTCGATTTATACTTTTCATGGCTTTCAACATGGAAATGATTCTAATGACTGATCTTATCTTATCACCGTGGATTGTAATCTAGTTGTTGTCCGGAGTCTGTATCTGGATTGCCATCTTATTACAAATGATTTGGGCATCGTTTGCTGCCAACCAGTCCATTCCTAAGACTACATTAAATCCTTTGAGGATCATAGGATATAGTCTAGCAGGAAATTTATGTCCTTCAAGATCGATGAAACATAAGTGGAGTTTCAACTTCAAAGGTTTCGTCTAATCTTAATGTAGGTTTATTTAAAGGTTTCGTCTAATCTTCACGTAGTTTTATTTAAGGATGGGCAGAAATCTAAGGATACAAAACTTCTACTAGCACTGGAGTCAAATAACACAGTAGCAGGTACGTGATTAACAAGAAACGTACCGGATACTACGTCTGGCAATGCCTTAGCCTCTTCAGTTATTAGGGTGTAGGCCCTACTTTTGGCTTTGGAGGCTTCTCCTTCCTTCATTTTTAATGGCTCAGGATTGTTAATCTTAAGTGTTTAGCACTCCAACATTCTATGCCCACTTTCTCCACATTTAAAACACTTAGGCTTAATAGGACAGTTGTACGCTAAGTGCCCTGCCTTGCCACATTTGAAACATGTGCCAGATTTAAATCTACATTCTCCGACATGACGTTTGCCATAGGTGGTACACATCATGACACCACTTGTAGTTGTCTTCTTCTTCCATCCACCATCGTTATGCTTCTTCTGGCCTTGAGAGCTTTCAGACAACTTCCTTTTTGATTCCAGTGATAGTTCTGGTATCTTGGGTTAAAGGTTGAGAATTGACAGATTTTTGATTTGATGCCTGTACAGATAGCCTATCGGCTTGTCTCTTTTCTAACTCAGTAAAGATCATTGGAACAGAGTCCTTGATCCCTTCCGTGAACATTTTCTGGAGATCCTTACGAGAATTAGGATTTTTAGCAGCGTTTTCAATCGATATTTGTTTCCTTTTTCCTCTAGTATTTTGAGAAGGTCCGGTATTTTTTGACATACTATATAGAGATGAGATTGGAATAAACACAAAACCTTTTTATTGATAATAATATATTACAGAAGACGATACATATAGAAATTATTGTTCCTAGAAATTTCTAAAATTCTTTTCTTTAAGAGCTTTTATTAGCAAAGCATTCCAGGTTTCAACTTCAGCTTTATCTCGTTCCAATCCAGCTATTCTGTTCAGCAACATTCATTCCCTTTCACTTCCCCGTGCATTCTCACTTATATGATGAGCAGGGACATGAATCGTCTCATAATATGGAATATAAGGTATATTAGAGTCAGCACGTTCTTCTTTTTCAGGATTATTCTCATAAGGTATATCGGCATATTCTTCATGAAAATTTCGGGAACATAATGGGGTGATATTAAAACTTCCAGCGGTAGGAGCATAATGAAAACTTATAGAAGGACTATAGGGAACACTAGGGTTTCCTATTTCTCCGAGGCTTCTAAAAGTTGAACTTCAGTTTCCTCATTATTTTCTATAGTTGTTTCATTGGTTTTTCGTTCATGATAACTAGCTGGAGCAAATTTACGAATAAAGCTAGGACCCTTTCCTTTTCCGACCATTCTGAAAAATAAACAAAACGATATTTTATTATTATAGAAATATATTACAAAATACAATAAAAATGATTCTAATCTTTCATAAGCTCTTTTCCAAGAGTCATCAAGTCCTCTCCATACTCGTAGACTTGTTTTCCATAGAATTTAGTTCTTGCTTTTTCCATTATATTCTTTCTTGTTACTTTGTCCATTTGGCGCAACGAACGGTCTAAACATTCAATAGGTGAAGAGGGCATACTTACTGCATAACCATATTTAGGAGGGGGCTTACAAAGTCCCATCATAATTTCATTATAAACATTTTGGTATTCCAGAGGAGGTTGGAAATACTCTTTGAAAGGGCGATTATTTGGAGGTTCAGGAAACATATAGGGGTCATATAAAATAGGAGTTTCAGAATTATAAGACTGATAGTCGAAACTATTTGAAATAGGATTATTGAACGGATAGTCTTCCGGGTTTTCAGAAGCAGGTTCATATTGGTGGGATTCCTCAGATGGATCCTCTTCTGTTGAATTATTCTGCTGGATATAACTTGATTCAGCTTCACTGTTTCCTTGCACTTTTTGGTTATTCGTATTCCAATTACTGAAGTTAGAACCAGCCTCCATCAATTGACTAGAGGAGTTATAAGATTAAGGGTGGTATTCAGGAGAGTTGTTATTAGGGAGAATGGCAAATGGATCGTTGTTATAGTAGGGTGAAGAGATAGGGTTCATTCGAGATCCTAAAGGATGATACTCAGGTGACTCTTGTTTGATTGGACGATTGGGGTCATAATAAACAGGTACAGAATTATTTTTAGACACCTATAATCTTAAAATATTAGTACTTATCTTATTTTGGTCAAGACTTAGATACTCAAGCCAGTATCCTTATCTTAACTAAAGCTCTACAAGTATGGTTATCTTTCCAGAGTAGTACCTCCAACAGATATGTTCCCAGGTAAGAGCGACGGGTCTAGGTGAGATTTATACACCGCTCTTTCCTTAGACAGAACACTTCCGTTTGTTAGATAACTACATACCGGTCAGAAGGTTATCTTGTTTTCTTATCTTAATTTTTTAAGTAATAGATCAACTTATGGTTAAAGCCTAGATACTAGATCCAAGTATCTAATTCGCTAAAACCTGTAGCTCTAATACCAACCTGTCACACCCCGCCCCAGGCACCCCCTGGTCGTGTGCGAGCCCGATTGGTATCACATTAAACTTTTGACTTCAGAGTTTTTATAAATACAATTGAAGTCTTTTTCAAAAGAATCGTTTCAATATCCTTTCAACCTCAAAGGTTGTATTTGTAAATATCAAAACACAGTTGGAAAACAAAAGTTTTATATTTACTTTTATAAATATAGGGATTTAAATACCCTTTTTCTTTTATTACAAAACAGTGTTTGAAATCAAATACATTTACAGCCAATGGAAATAGTACTACCCAGGGTTGATCAATCCCCTGTTCCTATCTCCTTTTTCTTTTCTTTAGGATTTTCTATACACGAGGCGTGAAAATCTAACGTGCAAGTTTATCCTTATCATAGGTCAGATCTGATGACTGTCTCTTTCATTTTCTTTTCTTGGGTCAGATCTGATGTGTGCCCATACCCCCATTCTCATTTCAATTTATTCATTTTGTAATAACATTTTGAAAATAAAACGTCAGCGCGAACGCCGATGAATACAATTATCTTGACAGTAAAATCATTTGGCATAACCAAGTATTATTTTCATAATCACAACTTATTGTTCAATCCACACATTCAGCAGGCCCATCGTGTTCAATCGCACCAAAGTATACACTAGCGTCATGTCTTATAACAATGGACAGGTTGCCTCCGAATTTGCTATAAGACAAGCACCCGCCGCAATCCGGGATTTTCACCCGAGACCCGTGTATCCCTTGCAAGTTTTACGCATACCTATGGCCTGAATGCTTTATTCTTAGAAAAACATTGAGCATTATTCCCTTAACCTTTATTTGGCCATTTTCGTAAATAAAATGTTTGACACAGGTTTTCAGAGAGATAAAGTATTCACCTTGGTTTATAGGAATGAGCCTCTAAGTTGAAAACTTATAGATTATCTTCTTAACTTGGTTTCTCTAGCGTTTCAGCACCTCTACTAGCGTTTCTTCTTAAACCGGGTACTACAACGAGCGGGAGTTGGACCGTGATCATCAGGAGTGGGCTAAGGATGCTCTAGAATAGAATTCAGAAGAGAGAATTCGTTTTTGGTGTGAGAAAATTGAATGAGCTTGTCCATCTATTTATAGGGCTGATCAAGGGGTCGTGACGGACCGTTGCCAGGCGTGACGGTCAGTTACGGAGTTGATGCACGGCGCACCAGGGTGAATCTGGGGCCGTGATGGACCGTTACCAGGCGTGACGGTCTATTATAGGGTTTCCACGCGTCAAAATTCAATCCTTAGTCACCGGACACGTGGCGCTTCATCAGGGTTCGTGTGCCCAGCCCGTAACGGACCGTTACCATCCGTGACGGTCCGCTACCATTGATTTTTCATGTTTTCTACTTTTTGAACCTTGATCTATGGTATATTTACACTTATAGTCCTTGTGGTTTGTAGCTTAGTCAAATTTTGGACAATTTTGTGGCAGGTGTTACAATGTTTTCCACCCCAATCTTAATGGTATGACTGTGTGAGAAGACCCTTATTTTCTAGCGAGAAGGTTCCCACGTTCATGTTAATGCCAACCTGAATATGAGTAGGTGATTACATGCTTTATTTTAATGTTTATGCAAATTAAAGATGTTATGTTTAATTTGTTTTTTTTTAATATTTTATGTTTTTGATGTTTGCTCTATTTATCTATAACCTATTTAAGTTATGCATTTCATCTCCATCTACTCGCCCACCCGGTGAGGCGGTAGTGATTATTCTGTGATTACATTACTTCAGGAACTATTACTGAAGGTAGTTTTTCTACACCAACTCAAGCCGGTAAACCTTGAAGTTCTCTTAGTCCATTTATATTGTAAAATGTCTAGAGATTAGAGGTGCAATTTTGAGCAATTTTCTTATGAATGGTTCTGACTCCGGATGGCGTAAGTTAGAATAAGTTACCTTGAGAATAAATGGGTCAAATAATTAGAGTCCCTCAAACTGTGTGCTTATCAGACCTTTAAAAGTGTTTTATTTTCGAATTTTGGATTAGGTTGAAGGTGTTATCATTATATTGAGCTGCAAAGAGTTCCTATATCAGAGGCTAAGCAGAAACAATTTAGTCAATAAGAACCTAACTTTCTTTTAACTTTAAGTATTAGTTTTTTTAAAAAAAATTCTAATTAAAAACATTGGTTTCAAAGTGTTAACAATTTTTTTTCTAATTAAAAACAGTTGTTTCAACCACTACACTATGTTTTAAAAACTTTATTTCTTTTAGTCCCAAATATTTATATATTTTTTTTAAAAGGTCGTAGGTTACAATTACTGACTTTTCTAACATCTAGAGCACATAATCTTCATGTGTCAATAATAAATCAGGTCACTTGACCCATAAACCCCGAAAAAAAATCTGTAAACTAACTTGGTATATGTTTTATCTTATGCATACTGACAATGAGCCAAATGTTAGCTTATGAATTATTTTCTAAATTTGAACTACTTATGATCTTCTTCTTGTTGTTTTAGAAGTTGAAATAGCAAACCCTAGCAAGTATTCGACTTGGGGCCTTTTCCTATGTGATCGTGATGGAGCTTGAGTACAAAAAAATAATCATATGTAAACAATATAAAATGCAAGTTGATAGCAATAGTTATGGTATGTTTTTTAGTGTAGCAGTATATGTCATATAATGTGTAGAGTGAAATGCAAAATAGACTATATTTGGTTTTTCGTTTTGTTTCAAATTATATGGCATATGCTGCTCTTGTTACGAAAATAAGTGATTCTTAAAGATTCATGTGGAGGATCTTTTTGCTCAAATACTTTAAGATTTTATGATATGTGTAGATTGTGTACTTAACTCCATATAAAAAATGTCTCCATATTTTAAGTGCAAATACTACAACAACTAACTCTAAATCATGAGTTGGGTAGTCAGATTCATGGGGTTTCAGTTGTCGCGAAGCATAGGCTATAACCTTGCCTCTTTGCATAAGTACACACCCTCGTCCCAGATACGAAGAATTAGAGTAAACTACCAAATCTCCATTTCCTTCCGGTAAAGACAATACCGGAGCCTGAGTTAATTTCTCTTTTAGCGTTTGAAAAACATTCTCTTGTTCTTTACTTCACACAAACTTTGTCTCCTTCTTTGTAAGTTTTGTTAATGGGGTAGCAATCTTTGAGAAATCTTGAATAAATGTTTTATAATAACTAGCCAAACCTCAGAAACTACGAAATTCTGTAGGTATCTTCGGCGGATTCCATCTCATCACCGCTTCTATCTTTGAAGGATCTACAAGGATACCTTCTGCGTTTATTACATGACCCAAGAACTAAACTTCTTAAAACGCACATTTAGAAAATTTTGCGTATAGCTTCTCTTTTGTTAGTGTCTCTAACACTTCCTTGAGATGACATGCGTGATATCCTTCATTCTTTGAGTAAATTAGAATTTCATTAATAAACACGATCACAGATCGGTCTAACATTGGTTGACATACTTTATTCAGAAGATCCATGAATGCTGCAGGAGCATTAGTCAAACCAAATGACATTACTAAGAACTCATAATGTACATATCAAGTACGGAAGGTTGTCTTTGGAATATCTTCATCTCTAACCTTCAACCGATGATAACTTAACCTTAGATCGATTTTGGAGAACCAATTTGCTCCTTGTAATTAGTCGAACAAGTCATCGATCCTAGGTAATGGGTATTTATTCTTTATGGTTAGTTTATTCTGCTCCCGGTAGTCTATGCACACACGCATACTACCATCCTTTTTTATTCACGAATAGTACTGGAGCACCCCAAGGTGAGATACTCTTCTAATAAAACCTCTGTCCAATAATTCCTGGAGCTGTGACATTATTTCCTTCATATCTGATGGAGCTAATCGATACGGTGCCTTAGCTACGGGCTTAGCACTAGGCACTAAATCGATTCTAAACTCTACCTCTTTTTCGGGGCGGCATCCCGGGTAATTCTTCTCGAATCACACCTGGAAATTTACATACTACTGACTTGTCTTTAATTCCTTAGTTTTCAATTTGGAATCAATAACGTATGCCAAATAGGCCTCACTGCCCCAACTCATGAACTTTGTGGCTTTCATCATAGAGATGATCCTAACGGCTTATCATATTCTATCCCTGTGAGTTGTAATCCAATTGTCGTCTGGGTCTGCATCTGAACTACTTTCTGGTTGCAAATGATCTGGGCATCGTTTGCTGCCAACCAGTCCATTCCCATTACTTCATTAAATCCCTCGAAGATCATAGGATATAGTCTAGTGGGAAATCCATGTCCTTCAATATCGATGAAACAATCTTGAATGACTTCTATCACCTTCATTGTCTTTCCAATAGCCCTTTCAACTTCAAAAGTTTCATCTAGTCTTATGGTAGGTCAAGCTATTAATGGATAGAAGTCTAAGGATACAAAACTACTACTAGTGCCTGAATCGAATAATACAGTAGCAGGTACGTGATTAACGAGAAATGTACCTAATACTACGACTGGCAGTGCCTTCGCTTATTTTGTTACCAATGTATAGGCCCTACTCTTCGCCTTTGGAGCTTCCTTTCCATCATTGATTAACAGCGGTGCTGAACTCTTAAGTGTTGGGCATTCTATTATTCGGTGTCCAAGTTCTCCAAACTTAAAGCACCTCATTCCTAACTTGCTTGGGAAATTGGTGGCTATATGCCCAGGCTTACCACAACTGTAGCAAGTATTGGTTCCAAACTTGCATTCTACAGAATGGGGTTTTCCACATTTGTTGCATATATTGGAGCCACTAGTAATGGCTTGTTTCTCTCCTCCTCCGTTCCTTTTGTTTTGGCTTTCAGAAAAATCAAACCACTTTCTTTTTTATTCCACAGGATAGGAACCGAAGATTTCATTGTACATAGTCGAAGCAAGCTGTATGGCGGACCGATACTTTTATAGGTCTAAAGTCTTCACTAACCTCCGTATCTCAGATGGCAATCCCTGTACGTACCGCTTGAGGCATACTGATTAGGAGTTACCAAATGCGGTTCCAGACGAGCCATTATATTAAATTTGGTACTGTACACATTGTGAGTCATACTACTAGCTTCTAATTTAAGAAAATATCTTTCGAGTATGTCTATTTCGTTATCTAGACAGGACTGATACCAACTTGTGACACCCACATCCCGGATCACCCAAGATGCCGGCCACTTATCAGATTTACTCATAAACATATAGTACACAGAGATCATACACAACGAAAGTCTTTAAAATAATACTTTTATTTCATAACTTGTTTAATGTATATTCTAAAGAAAGTACAAGCAAAACTATTCTAATGCTAGCCCGTCACAGGATTGCCAGATAGCCTACATGATGCCTCTATTCTAGCCCTTTGCCTCTACTGCATGAGGCTTCATCTTTACCTTATACACATGCTTATACATATGTCAGCTTACGCTAGTGAATTCTAAGTTTAGTTAGAAATGTCTTTGACCTCTGTCTCATTCATAAATAGATGTGATAGCGGTCCGCTATCAGTGACACGCGTCATAAAACCTAGATGTCTCATCAGGACACATGTCATTCTCTCAGTTTTGCCATTGGGACCACGTAGCGGACCGTTATGTATATGGTAGCGGTCCGCTACCAATGAAATTTCAAAATTTTTCATTTTTGGTCCTTGTACTTTGATGTTATTATACTTATGGTCCTTATACTTTATATTTTTATTATTTTGGGAATAAAATTTTGAGAAATGTTACAATATAAATCCATTTATGTATGAGACAGAGGTCAAAGATATTTTGACTAAAACTTAGAACTCACCGGCGTAAGGTGCCATATGTTTAAGCATATGTATCAGGTAAAGATGTAGCATACTGCAACCAAGACAAGGGGCTACAGTAGAGCATCTGGTAGGCTATCTGCCATCCTCTAACAAACTGGCATTAGGATAGAAGTGTTGTACTTTCTTGAAAGTACATTAAACAGGTTTTATGAAATAAATATAATATTTTAAAATTTTCCATTGTGTATGATCACTGTTTACTATATTTTCATGAGTAAATCCGACAAGTGGCCGGCATCTCGGTTGAGTCGGGATGTGGGTGTCACATGTAAATACCATGACCTAGGTACGGCCAAAGATGGTCATGGGGGCATGTATGCATGGGAAAATAAACGAATGACGTGACTTAAGGTACATCCCATGATGGTCACGGGGGCATGTATGCCTAGTGAAACTTGAACAAAGAACCTAAAAGGTTCCATAATAAAAGAGACAACCACTGTACTTACTTAGCCTAAGCTAATATAAAAAAATTTTCCAAACACTACAGGAAAAAAGGCATGTGGAATGAAGCTTCCTAAGGACAGGGTCGTCGGATCTGAAGAATCCCTATGATATTGTAATAGAATATTATATGTATAAGCAATGTTTATAATAAAATATACATTTGTCATTTTAGTGACAAGGTTTTGATAAATCTGGGACCATTTTCCGCATTAAAACTCTGATAAAATAATGAGATAAAAGTAGGGTGTTTCAAGAGATTTGTGATGTAATATGTGATGATTTTATCAATACAACTTCATTAAATTCTCTATTTCTTATTGTTTATCTTTTACAATTGTTTATGACTTTTCAATTGTTGATGATCTTGACCACAACCACCCGTCTCTACCACTTTAGATCAAGAACATGTTGAATTCTAAGATCCAGATTCAAGTTGTCAATGAATCAAGAGTTGTTAACTCAGCTTTGCAACAAGTTGTTGAAGGATTAACCACTTTGGTTACTTCTTTAACAACAACTGTTCAAGTCCAAACTCAAGACTAAAGTTAAAGAACAAGAAGCTTGCTTATTATCAACCTTCTTCCTCTAAGAAATTCAAAAGACTTGTCAAAGGCTCTTCCAAGCCTTCATACAAGAACTTCATAATGTCTTCCAGCTCTTCAGACTTAGAAGATGATGAAATACAATGGGAGAAAATGAATGAACGTGAAAAAGTACTTGAAAGAGAAGATAATGAAGGTGATATAAATAATGATGCTGATTATGGTTCTACACCTGACCATCAACAATCTTTAATCATTCATGGCCCTGTAATCAATGTAAATGAACCAATTATTAAAACTCCTGAACATTCTAATATGTCTATGAGTGTTTCAGGGAAACACAAGGGGAGAGGAATTGCAATTGATGTTGATGAACAACAAACCTTCAATCCGTAGATTGATAAAGCACTTGAAGAGGAGCTATCTAGACACTTGGCTACTCCGGATAGCAACGGTCAACTGAAGATTTAGTTGAGTCTGTTATGATAGTATGACTTTTAGAAGAGTCTAGAATGTCAGTTAGTTACTAATATGTATTTTGTCCTGTAAATACTTAGTGTATTGTTCATTGTAATGTAACTTGTAACTGTCAAAGTTTCTTTTGTAACGAACTTTCAATCAATATAATTGGCCACTAATTTACATTGTGTTCATTTTCTCCCTCTTTTAAGTATAATTTGTTCTTGCTTCACGGGTACATGGTGCAAATTAAAAAAAAAGTTAATGTGTCAAATTGCAAACATCAATTGATTCAGATTGTCTTGCTTCTTGCTAAATGGTTTGTTGTAGATTATGTGTTGTGGTGTTTACATCAACTTTAAATATTGTTTTTGTGTTCCTGGTATGGTACAAATTAAAAAAGTTCATGTCTCGAATTCCAAACATCAGTTTGAAGCATGTATCACAATGAATTCAGATTGTGTTGATTCTTACACTTACTTTCCTGACTGTGTTTTTAATAGACCTATTGGAATTTTAATTAAAGATGTCAAATGTGTATTCTATTTATAAATACAGGGAGTAATATGTTATTTAATCCATTAACGCACTTCATTAATTTTGATTGGTGTTCCTTTCATTTCTTATGAGTTTCTCATTCTTCTATAGGTTTATAAATCGATTGTCTATATGGGCGTACACAGTTTGTAGCAGGGTTAGAAGTATTAATTGGTTTATCCAATAGCTTGCTTACGAATTTCTCACAAAGTAAGCTGTTTTGATTCTTATTTACCTCTTTGTTTTCTATGGTTTTTTGTGGTGTCATTAGGTTCACATTGGGAATGAACCAGGGGACTTTTGCATTTGGGAATGTGCATATGTCATCAACCAATTGATAAGCGTGTGTTTAAACATGATATTATACCAATATTTACGGGATATTTGAGGGTAATTACTAACGAGATTTCAATTACTATATTTCCTATTATGATGTATTAAAAATAGGATTTATGAATTAAAAATTGGTACAAGTTTAGTATTTTTCTATGTGTTTTGAGTTTCAATTTGCACTTTGGAATGTGCATATGTCATCGGTTTTGTTTTTAGTAGATTAGGGTTTTCCATTCAGAAGGGGATGGCGGCGCAGTTTGTTGCCCGTCTACCTGCTATGCTTATGTAATTTGCCTTGTTGATTGGAATGATTATAATCTTGCTTTATTTGCACTTTGGAATGTGCATATGTCATCGGTCAATTGCTAGGCATGACATTATACAGATATTTCGTGTTTATATGTATGGGGGTAACTAATAAAAGGATATTAGTTACTGTATTTGCTTTTATGATGTATTAAAATGAGGATTTATTAATTAAGAAATGGTGCATATATATGTGGTCAATAATTTAGAAGTTATAGCAAATCAACATGATGTTATAAGATGTTTCTTTTGCTTTTTCCTTGGATTTGGTTTTGGATTGTGCATTTTTTGCCTCTCTAATATCTTTTCCCTCTGCAGGTCTGTTCTGTAAAGTTCTTCGTGCGTTGTTGTCCTTTGTAGCTGTCGTCATAGCATAAGTCTTTTGTTTGGTGGTATGTCCTGATTCTTTCTTTATTCTGGTATTATCGGTTGCTTATTTTGCATATATTAGTCCAGAATGATATATGAGAATACATCTCTTAAGTAGTTTATGTTTTCCACCCCAATCTTACAGGTATGACTGTGTGAGAAGACACTTATTTTCTGGCGAGAAGGTTCCCACGTTCATGTTAATGCCAACCTGAATATGAGTAGGTGATTACACGCTTTATTTTAATGTTTATGCAAATTAAAGATGTTATGCTTAATTTTTTTTATTTTTTAATATTTTATGTTTTTGATGTTTGCTCTATTTATCTATAACCTATTTAAGTTACGCATTTCATCTCCATCTACTCGCCCACCTGGTGAGGCGGTAGTGATTAATCTGTGATTACACTACTTCAGGAACTATTACTTAAGGTAGTTTTTCTACACCAACTCAAGCCGGTAAACCATGAAGTTCTCTTAGTCCATTTATATTGTAAAATGTCTGGAGATTAGAGGTGAAATTTTGAGCAATTTTTTTAGGAATGGTTCGACTCCAGATGGCGTAAGATAGAATAAGTTACCTTGAGAATAAATTGTTCAAATAATTAGAGTCCCTCAAACTGTGTGCTTATCAGACCTTTAAAAGTGTTTTATTTTTGAATTTTGAATTAGGTTAAAGGTGTTATCATTATATTTGAGCTGCAAAGAGTTTCTATATTAGAGGCTAAGCAGAAACAATTTAGTCAGAAACTTTGTTTTAACTTTAAGTATTATTTTTTTAAATTTTTTTTCTATTTAAAAACATTGGTTTCAAAGTGTTGTTTCAACCACTACACTATGTTTTAAACTTTATTTCTTTTAGTCCCAAATATTTATATATTTTTTTTAAATGGGCTTAGGTTACAATTACTGACTTTTCTAACATCTAGAGCACATAAACTTCATGTGTGAAAAATAAATCAGGTCACTTGACCCATAAACCTGAAAAAAAAATCTATAAAATAACTTGGTATATGTTTTATCGTATGCATACTGACAATGAGCCAAATGTTAGCTTATGAATTATTTGCTAAATTTGAACTGCTTATGATCTTCTTCTTGCTGTTTCAGAAGTTGAAATAGCAAACCCTAGAGCAAGTATCCGACTTGGGGCCTTTTCCTATGTGATCGTGATGGAGCTTGAGTACAAAAAAAAAGTAATATGTAAACTATATAAAATGCAAGTTGATAGCAATAGTTATGGTATGTTTTTTTCAGTGTAGCAGTATATGTCATATAATGTGTAGAGTGAAATGTAAAATAGACTGTTATAATTATTTGGTTTTTGGTTTTGTTTCAAGTTATATGGCATATGCTGCTCTTGTTAAGAAAAATAAGTGATTCTTAAATATTCATGTGGAGGTTCTTTTTGCTCAAATACTTTAAGCTTTTATGATATGTGTAGATTGTGCACTTAACTCCGTATAAATAATGTCTTCATATTTTAAGTGCAAATACTACAACAACTAACTCTAAATCATGAGTTGGGTAGTCAGATTCATGGGGTTTCTGCCGCGACGCATAGGCTATAACCTTGTCTCTTTGCATAAGTACACATCCTAGTCCCAGATACGAAGCATCAGAGTAAATTACCAAATCTTCATTTGCTTCCGATAAAGACAATATCAGAGCCTGAGTTAATTTCTCTTTTAGCGTTTGAAAAACATTCTCTTGTTCTTTACTTCACACAAACTTTGTCTCCTTCTTTGTAAGTTTTATTAATGGGGTAGCAATCTTGCAGAAATCTTGAATAAATTTTTTATAATAATTAGCCAAACCTACGAAATTCTGTAGGTGTCTTCGACGGATTCCATCTCAGCACCGCTTCTATTTTTGAAGGATCAACAAGGATACCTACTGCGTTTATTACATGACCCAAGAACTAAACTTCTTAAAACGCGCATTTAGAAAATTTTGCGTATAACTTCTCTTTTGTTAGTGTCTCTAACACTTCCTTGAGATGACATGCGTGATATCCTTCATTCTTTGAGTAAATTAGAATTTCATCAATAAACACGATCACAGATCGGTCTAACATTGGTCGACATACTCTATTCATAAGATCCATGAATGTCGCATGAGCATTAGTCAAACCAAATTACATTACTAAGAACTCATAATGTACATATCTAGTACGGAAGGCTGTCTTTGGAATATCTTCATCTCTAACCTTCAACCGATGATAACCTAACCTTAGATCGATTTTAGAGAACCAATTTGCTCCTTGTAATTGGTCGAACAAGTCATCGATCCTAGGTAATGGGTATTTATTCTTTATGGTTAGTTTATTCACCTCCCGGTAGTCTATGCACACACGCATACTATCATCTTTTTTATTCACGAACAGTATTGGAGCACCCTAAGGTGAGGTACTCGTCTAATAAAACCTCTGTCCAATAATCCCCGGAGCTGTGACATTATTTCCTTCCTATCTGATGGAGCTAATCGATACGGTGCCTTAGCTACGGGCTTAACACTAGACACTAAATGGATTCTAAAATCTACCGCTTTTTCTGGCGGCATCCCGGGTAATTCTTCTGGAAACACACCTGGAAATACACCTGGAAATTTACATACTAATAACTTATCTTTAATTCCTTAGTTTTCACTTTGGAATCAATAACTTATGCCAAATAGGCCTCACTGCCCTGACTCATGAACTGTGTGGCTTTCATCATAGAGACGATCCTAAGGGCTGATCTTATTCTATCACCGTGAATTGTAATCCAATTGCCCTCTGGGTCTGCATCTGAACTGCTTTCTGGTTGCAAATGATCTAGGCATCGTTTGCTGCCAACCAGTCCTTTCCCAATACTTCATTAAATCCCTCGAGGATCATAGGATATAGTCTAACGGGAAATCTATGTCCTTCAATATCGATGAAACAATCTTGAATGACTTCTATCACCTTCATTGTCTTTCAAATAGCCGTTTCAACTTCAAAAGTTTCGTCTAGTCTTATGGTAGGTCTAGCTAGTAATGGATAGAAATCTAAGGATACGAAACTCCAACTGTCACACCCACAAATTCCACTAACGGAGTTTTACCGTTTTAGAAGGTGACAAAGTAGGATCTCTAAGATCAATTACTTCAAACGACACTATATGGGACTTGAAATGTAATAACACAAAAGATCAAGGTTTAGAGTGTATATGCGGAAGCGTTAAACGATAGTAAATGCGTAAAACAACGCGCCCAAATCCAAATACAAACGAAACATAAAGATTGTTCAATAGATAATTATTTCAATTGAAGTCCAAGACACATGCATGACTTAACGTGATCCTGAGTGCCAACCTGAGAAAACATGTAAGAAAACGAGTCAACACTAGGTTGGTGAGTTCACAGGTTTCAATCATTTCAAATAAAGCTTTTGTGGATTATGCACATTCAATATATATAATATATATCAATAGGTTCCATGCCTATATTCATGTTTTGCTAAAGCGCTCGCAACCGAAACTGACAGTGTGTTTGTTTGTTTGCCTCCAGCCAGGTCTATCAACTCTGACTAATGTGTTAAGGTCAATATAACACCCGTTCGACCTCCAATCGAGTTAGCGTGACTAACGCGGGTGGGGTTTGTCAAATCCAGTAGTACTACAAAAATTAACTCGCTCATACCATATTAACGGTCCTATGTGTGTGAGGAATTTTCATGATAGTGTGTTACGCTTAGCCTCAACAGTGATATCATATGAATTACAATAACCCAAAAAGGGTTGTGATATGTTTTCTCCCTCAAATAAAACAGTAAAAGTGGCCGTGAAACTCACGTGGATTGAGTAGTGGATTGGATCACACAAGAGATAAGTTGGAACCACGAGTGTAAGTCTCAGACGACTTACGTATGCCCTAAAATTATAAACACATAAATTAGGGACAAGTTGGGATTTGTGACGACGACACGGAAAGTTAGAACGTTTTAACGCATTTTAAGTATTTAAGAGTAGACGAACGTGTCTACGGGAATAAAGATTTTTAATATAAAAATTACGATTGAAGAGTTACGTGTCGTTCGTTAATAACAAATAATAATTAAACAAATACATAAATTCGTACGTTCGATTCGTTTACAAAAATTAGGAAAATAATATAATTTAATATATTATTTTTTTTAGGTTCGCAGGATTATCTAAATAATCATTTGTGTGAAAAAATAATAAATATATTATTTTTAACCGAGTATAATAAACGCTAGTGAATAATATAAACAATTATATTATTTTTAGTTTAAACGTCACACAAAGTAATTTAAACGAGGTGAAATAATATAAAAATAATATTATTTAATAGTAGGAATTAGGGGTTGAAAATAATGTAAACATATTATTTTAATTTGATAATAACATAAATATATTATTTTAAAAAGTGAGTATAATAATTAAAATAGGTTATAAATTCAAACTCGAGCCTACGGGTGTTTTCCGAGGCTAAAACACTTTAATATAGTAATATATTAATATAGGGGTAAGTTTTTATATTAAAATAACACTAGAAAAGGCCCCAAAAATAAAGTGCATGAGACCCGACTCGAACCCGGTTCTCGTGCGTATGGGTCACGCGTCTTACCAAGTCCGCCCGCTAGGGTATCGCAACTAAACCCGGAACGAATTGGTTTTAACACACAGGTCCGGTGTTCAACCCTCCCGTAAGAACGCACAATCGAATCAAGTCCCAAACCCACGATTTCGATTACGATATGAATTGGAAGCATAGGGGTTTTGATTCCGGGGCATATGCGAACCTGATTACAAGTTTAATTGGAAAAACATCAACTTTAGGTCGTTAATTGCTCGAAAACAAAGCCGAAACCCTAGTTTTCGAACACATAATCAAATTGAGTAAATCATATACTGAAATAAGTTAGATTCATAGGGCTATCAATGATTATATGATTGCTAGTCTAATCCTGTAGTTTAATTTCATTTAAATCGAATGTAGGTAGAGGTTTGATTAAACAGAAATCGTATGAACCCTAGGTTCTGGATCTTGAAGAATTTGATGTTATGGAATCAAATTAACATGGGGTTTTTACTGAGTACATGTTTGCGAATCTGCCCCTATGATTTAATTCCATTTTAGTTAAGTATAGGATCAAAACCTCCAAATCGAATAAGGGCGAACCCTAGAATTCGGATTATGAAAAATTCGATGTTAAAATGTTAAATTGATAGAGGGTTTTCACTCTATGGATGGTTACGAGTCTAAAGGTGTGAATTAATTGGATTAAGAACGTGTTTAGATTAGGGTTCGATTAAATCAGTTAAACATGAACCCTAGAATCTGGATTTGGTCGAATTGAGTGTTATAAGCCCCAATTAGCATAGGGCTTACGATCCAGGGATAAAACAAAGCTACAAGTGTAAGAATTTACCAGATTGGGATTGGAATTGGAGGTGCTCGACTAACACCGTTTTCGACTTTGAACAGCTTCAACTCTGGCGAGTTTGGCTCCACCTCCGATTGAATTGACGCTTGAAACAGCTTCACAGGGTTTCGTTTGAGGTGTGCAGAGTTCCAATTCGTGCGAATAGTATGAGAATTTGCCGAATTCTATAGTTAAACGGTAATGGTCGACGATTATGATGTAAATGCCCATAATTGGGTTTGATTACGATTCAATTTCTGTGTTTAATGTGAAAATGGTGATCGTTAATGGCTGAGACGTGTCAAACGGTTACAAAATTGGGCGAATTCGATCATGAGCGATTGAATTGGATTAAAGCTGCGAGTTTGACTTTCTAAAGTCAAACAAAAATCAAGTTAGGGTTAATTACAAAAGTGGTCCCTCTGGTTTTATGTTATAAAGTTTTGAAAAGACAGAACAAGTCCCTGGAGTTTGGATTGGGTTATCTATGTTAGGAACTTGTTGGTTTGACTATCAAAAGTCAACAAAAATACAATTTTTGACTTTGAAAAGTCAACATATTTGATTTAAGAATATGTATATAACTAGTCCTTGTAGTTAGAGTTTGAAGGAATGATTGAAACAATTTCTGTAGTTTGAGATAAGTAACAAGGTTACAATTTAACTAAGTTTGGTTAACAGAGTTAACCTGAAAAGTTTGGATTGTCACACCTACTAGCCTGAATCGAATAATACAGTAGCCGGTACGTGACTAACGAGAAACGTACCTAATACTACATCTGGCAGTGCCTTCGCTTCTTTCGTTGCCAATGTATAGGCCCTACTCTTGGCTTTGGAGCTTCCTTTCCATCCTTGATTAACAACGGTGCTGAACTCTTAAGTGTTGGGCATTCTATTATTCGGTGTTCGAGTTCTCCATATTTAAAGCACCTCATTTGTTATTTGCATGGGCAATTGGTGGTTATATGCCCAGGCTTACCACAACTGTAGCAAGTATTGGTTCCAAACTTGCATTCTCCAGAATGTGGTTTGCCACATTTGTTGCATATATTGGAGCCACTAGTAATGGCTTTTTTCTTTCCTCCTCTGTTCCTTTTATTTTGGACTAATAGGTTATTACTTTGGACTAATAGACAACCACAGGCGAACTTGTTAAGTTCACTGGGCTTTTGGTGGCGAAGTTCGCCAGGGTGCAGCGAATTTGTCAGGTTCGCTATATACAAGTTCACTAGGTATTAAGGGAGCGAACCTGTTAGATTCCCTGGATAAGTTCGCTTGGCCAATATCAAGCGAACTTAGCCTAAGTCCGCCTAAGTCAGAATTAGCAAACCGTTAGAGTCGGGATTGATCTGATGTCTATTTAATTAATCAATTCAGATCGTGTGTGACGCTTGTTGGACCTTTGTTAGGACAACCCATGAATAGCTTACCAGGTGAGTTCTAGAAGCCCTTCTTTAAATGCTTTAATTAATGTTTTTGGGCTGGTGTGCATACATACGAAATGATGTTTACGAAACGATGTTTATAAAATGATGTTTACGAAATGACATTTACGAAACGATGTTAACGAAATGATGTTTACGAAATGATGTTTACGAGAGGATGTTTATGAAATTTTTTGCCAAATGAAGTTTACGAAAGGTTTATGAAAGAGATGATGTTTGGTTTAATAAAACGTACGAATGCTTTAACTGAAATGATGTAAAGGCGGTAACGGTTATTTTTATAAAAGTCACAAAATGAACGAATCTGCCACGAGTTCTTTCGGGAACTAAGGTATGCATGTATGTTATGGGCCTTACCTTTTAGGGGCCTTTGTGGCTGGCCAACTGTTGTACAATTGGGTGGATGACGGTCACCTTGGGATTAACGGGATCCCTATTGATAGTACTATTCTCTGCGAGGGAACAGTGCTTAAGGTGAAGGTACGTGCTATTTTTTTGGGACGCCGTGCTTAAGATGAAGGTGCGTGTATCATTATGGTACTGTTCCTAAGGTTCTGGTGTCGAACGATTTTGGGGTATCGGGCCCTAGGTTTCTCCGCCTACAGGTAATGTACGGTGTCGAAGGGCCTAGTGGTGGCGTGCCTCGGGGTTTCTCCGCCAGTATGCGATGAATGGTTTTGACGATTACGAAAAGGCGCAGATTCGGTTCATGTTGACTTATGTTATGATGATATAATTACGAGGTTTTGATGATGTTAAGTTATTGCATGTTTTTACGTATGCTTTTATTAAATGAATGAATGTTATGTTTTTGGCAAATGTAAATGTTAAAGTTTTATGTAATGCTAGAACTCACCAGCATTGCTGACTTTTAGTATGCACATTCAGGTTAAGGATATGTATGGATGATGGACGGTGATGCTTGGCAAGCGAGAAGAGTTACCCGGCTGATTATGATGACTGGCATCCCGTTATGTTTCACTTATGATGTGTTTATGCTTTAGACAATGTTTACGCTTCCGCATGTTTGACTATGTTGACTTATGTTTGAATGAAATTTTCCCCTGCGTTATTCGATATTCAAGTTTAAGAACTGTTTGTGAATGAGTAATTCCAACAAGTGAGGCCTCGTGGGTTTGGGGCCTTACAAGTTGGTATCAGAGCAATAGTTTGAGAGATTCGGACACTCCTAATGTCTGAACTTAAACTGTGAATGGGACCGAGAGCGGATGCTAGTATGGGTAACTTGAGCCACAACATCAGGTATGAAGGTAGTATATATTTACATATATAGTATGCCTTAGAAAGTGTTAGGTTAGGACTTGTGTTCTGATGGAATCACAATGGTGGTCAAATAGAAATCGAGAGGTAGTGTAATGGTTAATTTGCAGATGGACAGTGTATATTAACATCTTACAGTACTTGTTGAATTCTATTTGTTAACTAGCGTGATGAAATTAGATTCCTTCTCTTATACAACAAAATATTTGGAAAAACGGGCGGAAGGCATGGTGGGGGTTGTACCGGACGACATGGCAGGATACCCGCCACCAAGTTTACAGTAAAGAGGCAAGTGTTCATACAGAACCGGAAGGTAGTGTGCATGACACCGTACGAGTGTGTTCCGAGTTGTCATATATTGTGTGGACTTAGCGCGGGATTTGTAAGAGGTGTCGAGAAGAATACTGTGACAAAATCTCAACTTTGAAGAGACGCGAGTATTCTGAAGTGTTATAAGAGGAACTAGAATGCTCGGGTGAGGTAAATTGGCAATTACGTTTGGATCCACGAAATTATGAATTTGCAGGTGCACGTGCATGATAGCGAATCTTATGGTATTCATTAATGCTTACGTATCAGAGTTGACCCAATTACTCAACTATGACTACGAGATGTTAGTCACCCGAGTAACGATTTAAAGAGATTGATGAACATCGCTAGTAATAGTAACAAAGTCAAATATGGTGTACCTTACAAAGGTGAATGATGTCAGCAAGTACGAGCCATGTGAAAGATGAGGAGGAATGGAACTTTGGTTTTACCTAAGTCAGATGAGCACATGTATGAAGAATGCCTAGGAGCTAGTGTGGACTATGCTTAGCACAAACACGTTATGATGAATAAACACCGGTCTACTGTCGGAGTATGCATGAGCATGAAGGAAATAACCATGCAAGAGTATGTCCAAAGAATATAAGAGTGCACGAATGCACAAATGGCATCTCTCCATGTAGAAGACAATCCCAGAAAACTAATTATACAAACAACAACAACTAACGGGAACCGTGATGTTAATTAGGGCGTGCAGGCTAAACCAAATGAAACCTGATCCGACCCAAGGATTGTTTGTTCATAGTGAATGTGAAGGGCTAGTTTTGACCAACAATATGAAGTGAAGCATGGGTACTAAGAAGAAATTCAAGATGGCTCAGAGAATGCTCTACTATGGTTAAGGCTAATCAATAACTGCGAGGGTTGTTAGAATTGGAATGCCGTTAAGGGACCCACTGAAACTAGAAAGGAAATGAAAGTACAAGTGTCACTGCACGTGTCATTTATCCATAATAAGACCAACGAATGTGACTTTAGAAGAATTGCATACAGAAAAGGCTAACGAACACGAGAGGCTAGAGAATATATATTAACGATCAGATGGGATGCCAATCCCTAAGACCATTCAGTGATATGTAGGAAGAATGGTGTTCACTAAACCGACGATGTGAAATGTAAAACCCTGACGGGTATGCTATAAAGAAAGACCAGATGAAAGTTGTGTTTTATGAATGTGTGTGTGTGAAGGTCGAGTGACTAGCGTTCCATCTGAATGAATACCTTTCTGACAAGCTGAGTATGATGGGAGATACCTTATATGGTTCCTTAGGGAATGACGTGATACGGATCCTTCGGGAACGAAGCGATATGGTTCCTTTGGGAACGAGACGATGTGGTTCCTTCGGGAACAAGACGGTACGGTACCTTCAGAAACTTGATAGCAGGATTCATTCGGGTACGGGATGGTATGGTTCAATCGTGAACGGCATGTTATGGCCCCTCGAGGATGAATGCACCATGGATAGCTTATGAGGTACACACAATGATCCAAACAGTCGAGAGATGATCAATAGTAACTGTCTAGATGACAGAGTAAACAAACTTAACGAGGAAATGAATTTAAGGCAATGGAGTCTTCAATGGACAAATCTAAGCTTCATAAGACAGTACACATAGAATGAAGAAATAAGAACCCTAACGGTTAGATGTGAAAGATCGACTAGGGATGAACGATACCGTAGGAGATAACGTCTAACAAGAACTAGAGAGGCATGGTCAAGACTACACAAGACACTAGCAATGGAAAAGCAAGGAATGATCAACACCTATGGTCTAGGGTTTGGTTCAGATGAAAGACGCTAAATTTGCTAGGAGACTCGCCTGAGTTTATAAAAGGGCTCGCGGCTTGCTCAGCATAAAAATCCATACAAGTGCTTAGTGGGTTCGAATTAAGTTATGAGATGTGCGTAAAGGCAAGAAAATAATGTTATTCGGTACAACATCCGAGATACTTGGGACAGTGGGGTAGGAGTTCATTTCCAGCAACAAGAGTAAACCCTAGCTTCGTGTGGATCACATATGGCATCGAATGTTCACCAGTCTGATGATCGACCTGTAGAAATAAAGACTGATGGCTACAAAACTTTCTAACTACAAATGCTGCTTACCTTAGAGTTTGCTGCTGACCAACAAGCTGCTGCGGATAAGATTATCTACAGCGGTTACTTGTTCTTCTACTGAAGAATAAATCTGCTTTGGATAAGCCTTATCTACTGAAGACCAGAGTTGCTACGGATAGGCTTCTCAGAAGCATCAACACTTGATGCTGCTGATAGGCAAATCATCAGCAACTTTGGATGGTTACATCTTGCTGCTGATCTCGGGAATGGCTGCTGATAGCCATTCCCACTAAAGATCAAACGTTGCAGCTGACTGGCTTCGATAACGCAACCATTACCACTCACAACTTTCTGCTGCAACACTGACACGCTCCACACAGAAAGAATGTCACTAGTGCAGACAATAAAGAACCACAACGCTCTTCTCCAAGCATGCAAGCAATGATACCTAAGCAGACGTTTGAGTAAAGTTAACTAGTATAGTTGTTAATGTCGTTTCATGTAGAATAGCTTCAATACAAGATCAACGGCTTGTGTTAGATCTGATCCTTAGAACCAAGGGTCTGTCTTGATTCTAAGTACTATATAAGTAGTACTTAGAGTCATTGTATAAGAGAGCTTGCTTAGAGTTTTCTCTGTAATCTTGTAACCATTGAAGCTTAATACAAATTGCATTTATCAGTACTTTTTGTGTTTACTCGTTTACATTGCTTAGTTGTGATTGTTTCCGCCAATCTCAAATAGAATAGAACCATCTTGTATTTACCGATCCTACAAGTGGTATCAGAGCTTTGGTTTATAGATTAAACAAACTCACACTTGTTTAATCATTCTCCGGTTCTATTCTAAACTATCTCTTTGCTAAAGTCTCTCATTATTACAAATCAAAACAAAATGGCACAAAACAATGGATTTGAAGATATTGGAAGCATCTCCAGACCACCAAGACTGGTGTCTGGAGAAGACTATGATATGTGGAAGAACAGAATGGAAAGCTTCTTTTGCTATCAAGAATATGGGATGTGGAAATCCATTAAAAATGGACCATACATACCCATGGTGGCCTCAGCTGATTCCGGAGGTACACTGGTTCCCAAAGAATCCTCCAAGTACTCTGATGAAGACATCAAGAAAATGGAGGTAGATTTCAATGCCTTGGGAGCCATCCAGATGTGCTTACCAAACGAAGTTTTTCATAACTTCAGAGGTTATAAAACTGCAAAGGAGCTATGGGAGGCTCTTAAGAAGATGTTTGCTGGTTCAGAAGAAGTCAAAGAAAACAGAAGAGACATCCTGAAGAAGCAATATGAAAACTTATTCTAGAAGGAAGGTGAGTCTCTAACTGTTTTATATAACAGATACACCTATCTTGTAGGTGAGCTGTAGTGCTCAAAGGTGAAGCTGGAGAATGAAGATATTCTCAAGAAGTTCATCAGGTCTCTACCGAGTTGCTGGACACTCTACACAGTGTCCATCAGAAGAACTGAGAATCTGAAGACTCTCTAGATGACTCAGCTCTTCGGAATGCTAAAAACCTATGAGATAGAGACGATTCAGGCAAAAGAAAGAACCTCAAGCTACCAAACAGCCTCAACATCCACCACCACCTCTTTTTCCCTCCACTCTGACCACTCAGGTCCTAGTTCAAGCAACTATTATTCCCCCATCGTCACTCATCCCGAAACTCCAACCTCTCAAACAAACACATCACCATTTATCCTAGAAGCTCCTCCTCAAACCTCAACCTCTGCTGCTTTTGTTTCTGAAAACTCAAGCAACATGTCCTTTATCAAGGAGGATCTGGAATGCTTCCATCCAGATGACTTAGAAGAAATGGACATACAACACTCGTATGCCATGCTCTCTATAAGAGCAAAAAGTTTCTACTCTAGAACCGGAAGACCCATTCCAAGTAACAACTCCAACACTAGAGTTGGCTTGGATAAAAGCAAATTAAGATGTTACAACTGTAACCAACTGGGTTATTTTGCTAGAGAATGCAAGGCACCTAGGGCAAACCCAGCAGCTCCTCAATCAAGACAAGCTCACCAAGCCCAACCAAGACAACAACAGCAACAAGCTACTCCTCTAGCTCAAACTGATGCTTGTGCAGCTGTTAGAACTTCTGACTTTGACTGGATCTTCCAATATGAAGATCTACCTGCTAACAACCAAACTCTTATGGCAGACACAACTGAGATACCGCCTTAGGTATATGAACATCTCTGTTCCCAAGCTTGTATTGATAAGGTGTTAGGCTAAAGAAAGCATAATCAAAACCTTATAGATCAAAATGAAGAGTTTCATCAAATGAAATCTGAATTCACAAAAGTCAAAAACAGTTATAAAGAAAAAATTAACTGCCTAAAGAAAGAGATTTCATTACTAAAACATGAACAAACCAATCTTGAAACTCAGATTGATGATCTACTGGCTAGATTAAAAGCTACCAGAGCAGAATTGGCAGAACATAAAGTTCATGTTGACAAATATGAGTTTGCATCCAAAAAGCTGCAAAGACTTTTGGATGCTCAAATTCATGACAAGGTAAAAACTTGTCTGGGGTATCATGCTGAACAATACCAAGCTGTTGCACCTCCTGCTGACTACGTTGCCATCCATGAACCAAGCTTCAATCTCTCAAATCTTGAAAAGGCCAACCGAGATCTTTGATCCTTCAAGGCATGAACCATTGGTGCAAGAATGCACTACCTCATCAGTGTCTGAGTCAACTTGCTCAGAGTCCACTAAAACTGAGGAGGCCTCATCAGCAGTACAAGTACCAGCACCGCCTGTTCTTGAAGTCATTCAAACAAGTGCTCATGTCCCTTTACCAGCTGTTCCGGTTCCTATGCCTTTCAACCTAATCAAAATCAGCTATCCTCCAGAAGGAAGAAAGCTAACTGTTGAAAAGGGACAGTCTTCAACCTCCACCAACTCAAAGCCTCAAAGAAAGGTGTTTGATATATGTCATGCGCCTGGAGAAAGAGTTTCATATGTTCAAAAGACATTGGAAGAAGCCACCTTCGAGTACAACAAAGCACACCCCTGGAACTTCAAAGACTTGTTCAAAATAAAGGACTATGTTTACCTTTCAAGGGACAAACTAGCTAAATCATGCTTTGTCTGTGGCAAATACAACCACACTGCCAGCACCTGCTTCTACTACCTTCAGCAGCAAAGAAAACTCAAACAACATGCTTTTGAGAAGACAAACAAGAACAGAAAGGTAAGGAGTTCTGAAGCCAAGGTAACTCATTACAGAAACTCTCTTTCCCCACCAAAGAAGCAGCTGCCAAAGCCTCAACAATCTTGCATCATATATGGTGAATCAGACCACTTTGCTACAAATTGTGAATTTAATCCCTTCAACTAGATCCTTCATTAAGCCCCTCCTAAACTAAAGCCTATCATCATCAGAACTTCTACAGAGAAGCCCTCCGTCAACAAGGTAAAGAAGGATAAGCATACATTTTTTGTTGAACCATCAGCAGCTAGCAAAAATGTTGGTAATCAAGCCAAGAGAACTGGAAAACGATCTCCTCAGCAATGGAAAGCCAAGATCCTAGTTTCTATCCCTCCAAGAATCATCATTGGATCTGTTGAATGCACACATGCTGAATCTGATATTCCGAGAACCCTTTTCTTCAAGGATGCAAGCTCTTGGATTCCTCCCACTAACTAGATCTCTCTCATGTGTAGGGGCAGCCAGGTCACAAGAATAACACCTGGGTGGTAGACAGTGGTTGTTCCAGGCACATGACAGGCAACCGGTCCATCCTCTCCAACTTCAGATACTTCAATGGAGGATATGTTGCCTTTGAAATTGACTCAAAAGGAGGATCTATTACTGGACAAGGGACTGTGTCAAATGAAAGAATGAGTAGTGATAAGGTAAATTATGTCAAAGAATTAGACTTCAATCTCATTAGTGTTTCCCAGGTTTGTGATCAAAAGCATTGGATGCTCTTCACAGACAAAGAATGCTTTGTAATATTTCCTGGCTTATCCAAACCTCCTCGAGAAAAAATTTTATTAACTGCTCAGAGAAAAGAAAATCTTTATGTGCTTGACATGAATGAGGTCATTCCATCTGGCAGTGTATCCTGTTTTCTGTCAAAAGCCTCAGTTGATGAATCAGCTCTCTGGCACAGGAGATTAAGCCATGTTAACATCAAAACTATCAACAAATTGGAGAAGGATAATCTTGTCAGAGGGCTTCCTGACAAAGAATTCCAGCTAGAAGATCACTGCATTGCTTGTTTGAAGGGGAAGCAACACAAGAGTTCTCATAAGCCCAAGACTTTGAATACAAATGACACTCCACTACAACTATTGCATATGGATCTCTTTGGTCCTACAAATATTATGTCAATGGGTAAGAAGTCATACTGTCTGGTGATAACTGATGACTATACCAGATTCTCATGGGTATACTTCTTGAGAACAAAAGATGAAACTGCTAAAATTCTCAAATCCTACATCCTTAGGGTAGAGAATCAAAGCAATCAAAAGGTAAATATAATAAGGTGTGATCAGGGCACAGAGTTCAAGAACCACACTTTGAACTGTTTCTGTGAGAGCAAGGGAATAGAAAGGCAATACAGTGCTCCAAGAACTCCTTAACAAAATGGAGTTGCTGAAAGAAGAAACCTAATTCTAATTGAGTCAGCAAGATATGTTAGCTGACTCAAAACTTCCTCTCACATTCTTGGTAGAAGCAGTAAGCACAGCCTGCTATGTGCAAAATAGATTTCTCATAGTCAAGCCTCTCAACAAGACACCTTATGAACTATGGTTCCAAAGAGTTCCATACATTGGATTTCTAAAACCTTTTGGACGTCCATGCACGATTCTGATCACACATGGGGTTCTTCCTAAGTTTGGTGCAAAATCTGATGAACGATATTTTGTGGGCTATTCCTCTCAATCCAAGGCCTACAGAGTATTCAACTCAAGAACAAGAATTATGGAAGAATCAGCCAATGTGGAATGCAGAGAACACATTGTCTGTGAACAGGGAAAAGGCCCAAACTGGATTTTTGACATAGACTCTTTCACCCAAATATTTGAGCCTCTCATCTTCTCAAATACGGAGTCTTCCTCTTCTCAAGCACCTGCTTCCACTTTCTCCTCTTACTACAGACTGGATTTTCCAAAATCTTCTATCAGTCTGAGAAGACCATCCATTGATCCTCCATCTGTTATGGAAGCCATTGAAGCAAGTGCAGCCAGAACCACACTCTCAAATGTCACCAGCAGCAGCCTGTCTGAAAATGAAAATTTGAATGAAGACTCTTCGGTAAATGTTGTAGATGCTGCAAATACTATTTGCTGATAATACTGATGTAGCTGTTGATCTTGAAGACTCTTCAACCATGAATGAAGAAATCCCTGATCAAAATCAAAGCAATCTTGAGCAAGGGATACAGCTAGAGGTGGTACCAGCACAAAGGATCAACAAGGAACATCCTCTAGAAAATATTATTAGGCAAGTTCACCAAGGAGTTCTATCAAGAAGCAAATCTCATGAGGCCAATATATGTTTATTTTCATGTTTTCTATCTCAGGTGGAACCCAAGAAAATAGATGAAGCTCTGAGACACAGCAGTTGGATTGAGGCAATGCAGGAAGAGTTGCTGCAATTCAAGAGACAGGATGTCTGGAAACTAGTTGATCTTCCACCTAGTCAATCAGCCATTGGCACAAGATGGGTATTCAGGAACAAGCAAGATGAAAGAGGAATTGTAATCAAGAACAAAGCCAGACTTGTAGCTTAAGGATACACTCAGGAAGAGGGAATTGACTAGGATGAAGTCTTTGCTCCTGTTGCCAGGATGGAGGCCATCCGAATCTTCCTTGCATATGCTGCATCCAAGAATTTCATGGTCTATCAAATAGATGTCAAGAGTGCCTGTCTGTATGGGAAGATTGGTGAAGAAGTATATGTCAAACAGCCTCCAGGCTTTGTAGATCCTACACATCCTAACCAAGTGTTCAAACTAGAAAAAGTTCTATATGGCTTACATCAAGCCCCAAGAGCCTTGTATGAAACTTTGTCTGGATATCTACTAAGCAACAACTTCAGAAGAGGTGCCATTGACCAGACCTTGTTTATCAAAGATGAAGGGGGAGAAATCTTACTGGTTCAAATCTACGTAGATGATATCATCTTTGGATCAACAAGGAAGAAGCTGTGTAAAGACTTCGAGATCCTGATGCACTCAATGTTTGAAATAAGCTCAATGGGTGAGCTAAATTTCTTTCTTGGTCTTCAAGTCAAACAAGTCCTAAATGGAGTCTTCATCAGCCAATCTAAATATGTCAAGAGCATTCTGGAAAGATTCAAGATGGCTGACTGCTCTGCTGCAAGAACCCCTATGCAAGTGCACCATCAGCTGACTCCAGACAAAGATGGTCAAGACACTGATCAACATTAGTACCGTGCAATGATAGGGTCTCTCATGTATCTCACTACCTCAAGGCCAGATATCATGTTTGAAGTATGTCTATGTGCAAGATTTCAAGCAGCTCCAAAGATTTCACATCTTCTAGCCGTCAAGAGAATTTTTAGATACCTGAAGGGAGCTCCAAGACTTGGTCTATGGTAATCTAAAAATGATAAGTTCAATTTGTATGCATACACTGACAGTGATTATGGGGGATGCAACTTGGACTAAAAGTCCACTTCAGGGGGATGTCAGTTTCTAGGAGGGAGACTGATTTCATGGCAGTGCAAGAAGCCAAGATGTGTTTCAACTTCTACAGCAGAAGCATAATACATTGCAGCTTCAAGTTGCTGTGCACAAGTCATCTGGATACAAAATCAAATGCTGGATTATGGGATAACTTTCATGGCAACTCCCATTCACATTGACAACATGAGTGCTATATAAAAAACAATCCGATGCAGCACTCCAAGACAAATCACATTGACATCACTTCATAAGAGATCAAGCTAAGAAAAAGAGAATTATTTTAACCAAATTTCATACCAATGGGCAATATGCTGATTTATTTACAAAACCGTTTGATGAAGCTAGATTTAGATATTTAGTTGAATCTATTGGAATGATGAACTTTGATTAAAATATGTCTCTAAAAATTTGTTTTTGTAAATATGTTTGTCTTTTGTTATAAATAAAAGTTACAAGTCAGCAGCATCCATTTTTGCTGCTGACAGGTTTAATAATCAGCAGCAAAGATTTTGCCACTAACCGCTTTAAATTATCAGTAGTAACAAGTTTCTTGCAGATAGCTTTAAGGCAGTCAGCAGCAACACCCTTGTTGCGGATCAATGCATCCATCAGCAGCAATAGAGTTTGCTGCTGATAGACATCCGCCGCAACCAAGCTTGCAGCGGATAGGCTTAACCATCCGTAGTAACCAAGTTTGCTGCTGATGGGTAAAAATAAGTCTAAATTAACTTTTACCCGCTGTAAAAATTCCTTTCAGTCTTTACCAAGACTGTTATAGTGCATTACAGCTGTAACAGTAAAAAGTGAATGAGGTTGTACTGTACAAGTCTTTTTGCTTTTCCTTCCTCTTCCGTTATAAGAACAAATCAAATTTCCTCACCACCCCTTCACAATCAATTTCGCCCTAACTCCTATCACTTTCTCTCAAGCACCCACAACATTCAAAGCCTTCCATTCCTAACCACCCTTCAAAACCTTCCTCTTTCTCTCCAAACCAAACAATGGCAGAGGTAGACATAAACCATCCAGATGATAAGTTCTCTCCATATCACAACCTCACAGCATACTTAATAAAAGGGAAGAAGTTCGACGGGTTTGATAACATGATCGACTTTCTTTGTCGATCAAAAATATACCATGCACTAACTGTCAACCCACCCATTTACATTCCTCACATGGATGATTTTTAGAAATCTACCATCTACTCTACCGAACAGGGAATACCCTAAATTAAAGCCAAGGTAGATGGCAAGGACATCACCAATCTCTGAAGCCACTCTCCGCAAACACCTCAAGCTTCAAGACGAGGGGACCGCCATTTCGTACTCAAAATAAGTCTACATGAGGACCTTTGTATCCATAGGGTACACTGGAAATCAGAATGGGTACACAATAGAGAAGGCACTGATGGGACCCCTCATGGAAGTATCTATGCCACACTCTTCTACAATGCATATCTCAGAAGAGAAGAGGATGGCATCAAGTGAGCTCTACACTTGCCTCTGCTGTTCACTGTATGGTTACTGGCCAAGGATTCAACTTTGCACATCTCATCTTTGAAGGTTTGAGATACAACCTTCAAGAGGGTGCAAAGCAACAATTTTTCATGTACCCCAGATTCTTGCAGGAGGTGTTTAACAATGAAATTAAAGAACTTTCAAAACCTGCAAAAATCTATCTTATGCTGGGTCATAAAAGCAACATTTTTCAAAGCATGAGAACTGTTTCCAAAAAGTTCTCAGGGGTCAATGTTCCATTGTTATCTACAATGGTGAACATACAAAGTACCCAGGGTGACAGTTCAACAATCCCAGCTGATACTGATCCCACACCCTCCACTTTAAATCCTAAACAACAAACTGCTTCCATTGCTCGAACCCCTGTGCATACTACTAAGGATACACAGGCACAAAAATTACTTACATCTGTTTTTGATGTTATCGTTCAACTGGAACAAAGGGCCCCAGTTGTAACAACATACACTAGAAAAAGGAGCAAGAATACTCCTTCTCTTCTTGTCTCAAAGGCCCAATCCCAACCTCAAAGCCCTCATTCAGAATCCCAACATTCTGATGAGAATATCAAAAGGGATAGCCAAAACATTAGAGAGACCTCATTGGAAGTTTCTGTATTAGGATCAGGATCACATCCCAGATCCATAGAACAACCTACTGAGCCATACCTTTATTTCTCTTTTCTGAACTTAAGTGTAGAGGCTCCTTGTCCAGATGATATACCTTCTCCAACAACCACTATCTTGGAGGTATTGATTGACTTGGCTGCTGGTGCACCTAACCCAAGTTCATCACCCAAGAAGGTTCACTCTGGTGGTACTGATAGAGTGAATGTGGAAAGGGCTGTCACTACTCCTGGTACATCAACTGCCCAGGAGGACAGTGACAACATAACTAAGATCCTAACCACGACAACTCACAGTGAGGATGTTTCCTTTGAAACATTCTTCACTGAGAGGAATCCCATGTGCCAAGAAAACTAGGGTGATGGGGATGCAGAGGCTAGGCCTAAGGCCCCATCTAGCACCAAGGATTCGGCAACTGTGGACGAGGACAGACTGAAACTTCATAATATGGAATTGACGGCCAGGGTAGCTATGCTAGAGGCTGAAGTGTCCAAACTAAGGCACCAAGTCTCTATGCATGAAGCTCATCAATGCCCAACTATGCCTACTCCGTCCCTTGCACCAATAGGAACTCAAACAGATGCAACCCTTTACACTGATGCAACCAAAAAGGGTGAGATAGTTGCAGTAGAAGATGATGCTGACAGCCTAGAAGAATGGATACAAGAGAAGGCCACATTTCAAAGTTCATTATTCAAGCCTGCCTTTGTTCAAGTTCATGAATTTCCAGACTCAGTAGATGAAGAGGAAGAAATGACTAAGGACTGGAAGTTGATTGCCAAAGCTGTTGATGAGGTGTTAAAGGATGAAAGTCAAAATGAAGACACACCTCCATCAGTCAGCATAGTTCCTGAAGCAGCAACAATAATAAAACAAACCACTGCCCCCAAATTCACACTATCTTCAAATAAGCTAGAATTTGACTCCATACTAGCTTCGGGTATGATGATTCAACTGAGAGATTCTGGATTGGGAAAGAGTTCAGCGGAGTAGAAGAGCTGAATTGGAATGCACTAAATCCACTCTAAATGCTGAACTGTACCTATCCAACTCCATCAACACCTCTACAGATCTCTCAGTAGAACTGGCAATCAGCAGGTTCCAAGACCTAATGGAGGAAAATCTGCCCTGGTTTGAAACACTACTAGAAGAAGCAAACAGGGTGGCCTATCCTAAAGACAGTGCAGAATCTTCAACAGCAGCAAACCAAAGACTGGCTCCTAGAAGACTTGACTTAATCAGGAGCAGCATTTAACAGAAGAAGAAGTTGTCTGCTGGAGAAGATCTCTATACAACAAAGTGGTCAGAGATGTGGAAGTGCTAGGATGGTCGAGCACTGGGTCTTCTGACTTCACATTGTTCCTAAGTAATGGATCATCTCTCTCAATCAACATCAATGAGATCCTACTCTTAAATTCAGACTTCCTACACAAGGTCTTCGAGCTCAGAACACACATCTGAAACGTTAATTCCTTAGAGAGTCAAGCAATGATAAAAACCATCAAAGCTCAGCTTGAAAAGGAAGGTCTACTTGCAATGGATGCCTCTGACTCTGACTCAAACCTATGCTTCCTTTCCTAACCTACAGTCAGACTGAACATAGAAGAAGAATCCAAAAAAAGAGAAGAGGAAAAGGTGAAGGAAGGGTGGAAAGAAGTAACAGGTCTTGAATGGGAAGAAGATGAAGAAAGTGTCCTTCCCTTGTCCATTCCCCAAAATGCCAATGAAGCTGAAGCTGAGATCCCAACAGCATCTCTTACATCTGCTGTTGAGGTCAATGAAGCTGAAGTAGAGGCATCCAGCAAAGACAAGGGGAAGGGACTTATGAAAAAAGAAGTTGAAGAAAGGATAGTGAAGGAAAAGGAGGAAAGAAGTAGAAGAAGAGAAGAAGAGGAGATGGCTGAATTACGAAAAGCTCAAGACAGAAAAACAGCCATTCTCCTTAGAGAACAAGAGATCCAGTTGTATACTAAGCAGCTGGATGATCTGAAAGTCAAGATTCCTGCAGCTTTCTGAATACAAGAAGATGAAGCTCTAGCTCTTCAGCTGCAGGAACAACTAAATAAAGAAGAAGAATAAAGAGAGCAGAAAAGAAAAGAAGAGGCTAAGTTTAGAATTACTGACTCTAAACTAGCCAAAGAGATGAGAGAGGAGTGGATAGAAGCTCTTGTTTCTCAAGGTGAGGATGCATACTACCTTGAGAAGTTTCCAATAAAGAAATCTACAGAGACTTCATGGGTCAGCAAGGTCTATTGGCTAATAAGAAAAGGACTGAAGAAAAAGAAAAAGCCAAACAGAAATCCAAGAAGACCATTGCCTTCAACAAAGATCCCATGAAGATAGGAAAGTCATGATTGACTTTCTAAAGGCTAGAGGAGAAAGTGGAAAAAGGATGGGTCCCATGAGTTTCATAAACCTGCAAGCCCTTTACTTTAAAGTCAAAAAGGAAGAGGAAGAAAGACTGGGGAAGAAAGGCTCAAAGAAGAGGGTAATCAATCAAGAAGAAGAAAGGAAACCAAAGAAACCCAAGCCTTCTCCCTCATCCACCACTTCCTCTATCCAACAACCTTCCTCTCTCCGTCCTAGACCTCCCTCCTCTC
Organism: Smallanthus sonchifolius; assembly: GCA_023525975.1. Lineage (NCBI taxonomy): Eukaryota > Viridiplantae > Streptophyta > Magnoliopsida > Asterales > Asteraceae > Smallanthus > Smallanthus sonchifolius. Next base: position 23,510,492 of record CM042033.1, read on the forward strand.
CACCCACAAAGTCCAAATCCTCCCACCCAGCTCCTACCCATCAACAACCTCCCAAGAAGAAAAGTAAACCTAGTACCAAACCAGAAGACTCAAGAGAAATCGTCAACTGTTTCTACAACACTCAAGATCAACGGTTTAAAGTCTTTAGGGGAAGAACAGAAGAAAGAAGATCAATCTATACAACTGTTGATGAGGTATTACAGCTTCCAGATTCTGATCTAAGAAGAATGATGGAGCTGGGTGAAGCTAATGAGCCTGATAATGAAGGTAGGAGACATCTGTTGCTGGTGGGAGACATCTGTTGCTGGTGATCAAACATCACTTCAACCCCAGCAAAGATGAAGTTATTGATGCCAAACCCCTCCAATCCCACTCTCCATTCATCAGTTGGTCCTACAATGCTGAAAAGGATGAGTTCACATTGACAGATGTTAAAGGACAGAAGATGAGGTGTTCAAGCAAGGCCATATTCAAAATGGCAAGCAAAGACATCAAGACTCTATCTGAGCTTCCTCTTAACAATCCCAGCAAGGACCAGAGAGGATATGAGGTTGCAAGAATAGTCAGCAAGATGGAAAAGCTTTAGCAGCAAAAGAAGTAATAGAGTTTTGGTAGCATTAGTCTAGGGGGAGTGTGTAGAAATAAAGACTGATGGCTACAAAACTTTCTATGTATAAATGCAGCTTACCTCAGAGTTTGCTGCTGACCAACAAGCTGCTGCGGATAAGCTTATCTGCTGAAGACCAGAGTTGCTGCGGATAGGCTCCTCAGCAGCATCGACACTTGATGCTGCTGATAGGCAAATCATCAGCAGCTTTGGATGGTTACATCCTGCTGCTGATCTCGGGAATGGCTTCTGATAGCCATTCCCACTGAAGATCAAACGTTGCAGCTGACTGGCTTCGATAACGCAACCATTACCACTGACAACTTTCTGCTGCAACACTGACACGCTCCACGTAGAAAGAATGTCACTGGTGCAGACAATAAAGAACCACAACGCTCTTCTCCAAGCATGCAAGCAATGATACCTAAGCAGACGTTTGAGTAAAGTTAACTAGTATAGTTGTTAATGTCGTTTCATGTAGAATAGCTTCAATACAAGATCAACGGCTTGTGTTAGATCTGATCCTTAGAACCAAGGGTCTGTCTTGATTCTAAGTACTATATAAGTAGTACTTAGAGTCATTGTATAAGAGAGCTTGCTTAGAGTTTTCTCTGTAATCTTGTAGCCAATGAAGCTTAATACAAATTGCATTTATCAGTACTTGTTGTGTTTATTCGTTTACATTGCTTAGTTGTGATTGTTTCCGCCAATCTCAACTAGAATAGAACCATCTTGTATTTACCGATCCTACAGGTACCGTGAAGACGGTGACGAGTCCTCACTCATAGTGCCTCGGCGACCACTGATTTGGTCAGAAATGAGTCGGAGAGGGAGATAGTTAACGGGTGGGCTCGGGCGTGACGATATAGAGGGCGGTGGGTGGTGAGCTTGACGGTGGTTAGGCTTTTGTATGGGGATAACTATGGCAAAGGCGGTAAGCTCTACGAAGGAGATGGCGGTCTAGTACGGCTTCGCGATGGTGGGTTACGATTTCACAATGACAGAGTTTTTAGGAGTTCCAAGGCGATGACGATAGCGGTGGTGGTTGTTAACCGGTTGATGGTGGCCGAAGGTGGGTGGTGGTGGTATGAACGATGGTTAACGGTGGTGGTACGAATGATGGTTAACGGTGGTGGCGAGCTTCATGGTGGACGGTGGAGGTGACCTTCGGGACGGTTGTACGGGTCGCATGGGTAAAGATGGTGGTAGTTAAACGGGTCTCACGGTGAAGAACGATGTTGGACGGTGGTGGAGCTCGATGGCGGCTAGGGTTCCATCGTACCAAGCCAGCGACAAACACTGTTTTTCGACGTTAAAATGGTAAGGAACTCATCCCCAATCCAGTTTCCATGACGAGAATGGCTTCCTAACACTCAAATTTGATGTTTCATGTCTTTTTCCTACGAGATGCAAGGATTCCGGCCACTGCCTGATTTTCCGGCGACGGACGCCGTGGCAGCTAGCGGCGACAGGTGGGGCTGGTGGAGACGAGACGGTTCTGTGGCCGCTTAAATCACCTCAATCGGAGTTCGTATGGTCAAGTTATGGGCAAAAGAAGTTTCTTCTCGCGTGGTGCTCAGTAGTTTTGTACAAACACGTTTAGTACGGACCGTATGCGAAGGTATAACTTGTAAAACTTATATATCTAGTGTTGATTAGTGGTAAGAGACTCGGGAAAATTATCGGGGACGTCTTTTGGGAAAGTTTTTCGCACACGTTAAAATATGCTATAGTTATATAATATTTTATATAATTGATATTGGATGAACGTATTGAATTATGGCTTTGATGCTAAGAGCTAGAGCCCGATGAATTATGGGTTACTAGTTATGATTTGATGGTGAAAATGGACGAATGGAATCGTTGGGTTTTAGATGAAAACAAACGAGACTCTGCCCGAATTTTGTTAAAAATAAAGAAATATGTTTTTACAACTTGGACTTCCTCAGTGCCGTTGGGAACGATTTTGATAGACGGGATTATAAATAACAGGTTATTACTTTGGACTAATAGACGACCGCAGGCGAAGTTGTTAAGTTCATTGGGATTTGGGTGGCGAATTTGATAAGTTCGCTAGGGTGCAGTGAATCTGTCAAGTTCGCTAGGTATTAAGGGAGCGAACCTGTTAGGTTCGTTGGATAAGTTCGCTTGGCCAATATCAAGGGAAATTAGCCTAAGTCCGCCTAAGTCAGAATTAGCAAACCGTTAGAGTCGGGATTGATCTGATGTCTATTTAATTAATCAATTCAGATTGTGTGTGACGCTTGTTGGACCTTTGTTAGGACAACCCGTGAATAGCTTACCAGGTGAGTTCTAGAAGCCCTTCTTTAAATGCTTTAATTAATGTTTTTGGGCTGGTGTGCATACATACGAAATGATGTTTACGAAACGATGTTTTACGAAATGATGTTTATAAAATGATGTTTACGAAACGATATTTACGAAACGATGTTAACAAAATGATGTTTACAAAATGATGTTTACGAGATGATGTTTAAGAAATGTTTTGCCAAATGAAGTTTACGAAAGGTTTATTTTTATAAAATGTACGAATGCTTTAACTGAAATGATGTAAAGGCGGTAACGGTTATTTTTATAAACGTGACAAAATGAACGAATCTGCCACCAGTTCTTTTGGGAACTAAGGTATGCATGTATGTTATGGGCCTTACCTTTTAGGGGCCTTTGTGGCTGGCCAACTGTTGTACAATTGGGTGGATAAAGGGGTGACGACGGTCACCATGGGATTACCGGGATCCCTATTGAAAGTACTATTCCCTGTGAGGGAACAATGCTTAAGGTGAAGGTGCGTGCTATCCTTTGGGACGCCGTGCTTACGGTGAAAGTGCGTGTATCATTGTGGTACCGTTCCTAAGGTTCTGGTGTCGAACGGCTTTGGGGTATCGGGCCCTAGGTTTCTCCACATACAGGTAATGTACGGTGTTGAAGGGCCTAGTGGTGGCGTGCCTCAGGGTTTCTCCACCAGTTTGCGATGAATGGAATTGACGGTTATGAAAAGGCGCAGATTCGGTTCATGTTGACTTATGTTATGATGATATGATTACGAGGTTTTGATGATGTTAAGTTATTGCATGTTTTTACGTACGCTTTAATTAAATGAATGAATGTTATGTTTTTGCAAAATGTAAATGTTAAAGTTTTATGTAATGCTAGAACTCACCAGCATAGCTGACTTTTAGTATGCACATTCAGGTTAAGGACAGGTACGGACGATGGACGATGATGATAGTTAACCGGCTGATTATGACGACTGGCATCCCGTTATGTTTCACTTATGATGTGTTTATGCTTTAGACAATGTTTACGCTTCCGCATGTTTGACTATGTTGACGTTATGTTTGAACAAAATTTTCCGCTGCGTTATTTGATATTTAAGTTTAAGAACTGTTTGTGAATGAGTAATTCCAACAAGTGAGGCCTCCTGGGTTTGGGGCCTTACAGATGTTTCATTGTCTTTAATTTGGGTGTTAATGTTTACATCTTTGTGTTGGCATACAGAAAATCCCACAACCCTGATTCTACATGAGTTTGGACATTTTTTTACCCTCTATTAAGTATAATTTGTTCCTACTTCACGGGTACATGGTGCAAATTAAAAAAAAGTTAATGTGTCAAACTGCAAACATCAATTGATTCAGATTGTCTTGCTTCTTGCTAAATGGTTTGATGTAGATTATGTGTTGTGGTGTTTACATCCACTTTAAATATTGTTTTTGTGTTCCTGGTATAGTACAAATTAAAAAAGTTCATGTCTCGAATTCCAAACTGTAGAGTCTTATCTTTATATAAGCTGTTTTCATCAATGTATTTTCGAACATATATTAGTTTAGTTTATTTACTTGTAATTTCTATTAATGTAATTTCCTGCTTTTATTCTAAGTCTGGGCGAAACTACTTAGATTCGATTGAGGTTTGTTCAATCAAAACTAGTAGTTTCGATAGATAGGAAATTTCGATAGGCTTGTTTTCAATTGTAAATGCTCAACCGAAAGTACTAGTTTCAGTGAGCATAGTTTCGATGCCTGTCAACTTACTATAAATAGCCTAGTTTGAGAATGTTTAGGGTGTGGATAGCGGCTGTAACCCTGAAATTCTCTCTTTCACACTTTTTTTGAATCAATACACATTTGGAGTTATTTCATCTGTTGTTCTTACAAATTCATATCATACTTATGTTGATTCCTATGTGGTTTGCCTGTTTATCTTCACCACTTCTGTTTCTACCCTCCGTTTCACCATACACAGATTTCGCCTGTGTGTGTAACCGATCTTCTGTGTGATTTTCGATTGAAATCTGGACCTACAATTGGTATCAGAGCTTTATGCTCTTGATTTCTAAGTGTATTCAGTTTTTTGTGATCGATTTTAGGTGTTTTTCAGTATACTATTGAAGTTTTTCTGCATCTGAGTTTGGAAGCACTGTTCCATCGATTCCCGGTCGTATTTATTCGAGTTTTCAAGATTAAAGGGTATTTTCGTGATCAGGAGTATTGTTAGAAGCTTTTCGCTGGATTGGATTGCTATTTCTTTGCTTTTGATTTTTGAAGGTGTTCATCAATGGAGATTTTCTGAGTTTGGGAAGAAGACATCGAAACTACTGGGAGACAATTTTTGCCTTTCTGTTGGTCATCGAAACTTCTTGTCTGGAGAAGGTATTATCGAAACTAGTTATTTGCCCTGTTATATTAAAACTAACCTTTGCAGATTGATCACCCGAAACTACTACACTATCGAAACTAGTGTTAATCAAAACTTGTAGTTTCTATTGAGTTTTCTAGATTTTCTGCTAAGTCTTCATCATCGAAACTAGTTGTTTCTGGGTTCTATTTCTTCTATCGAAACTAGAAGTTTCGGGCAAGCCCTGTTTCAAACGAAACTAGGAGTTTCGATCAGCTTTTTCTCTATCGAAACTAGTTGTTTCGATCAACCATGTTCACCCGAAACTAGCTACTGTTGACTTTGAATTTTCTGAGTTATGGCATCTTCAAGCAACAATGAATATGCTGGGGGAAACAAACCACCTGTCTTGGTGTCCACTAGAGACTTTGATGATTGGACCAAGAAAATGAAGACTTTCTTTCAGTTCCATGACCACACTCTTTTGCAGTAAATCACTGATGGTCCACACAAGTCAGTTACTACCACTGCAGATGTTCAGCATCCCAAGCTTGTGTCTGAATATGATGAAAAGGATATTGCCTTAATTGCTAGAGATAACAAGGCTTATGGATCTATTGTTATGGCTCTTCCTATGGATGTGTTTAACATATTTGCTGAGTATACTACTGCCAAAGATCTTTGGGTTGCTTTATGTACAAGGTATGAGGGAAGTGCTGAGGTTAGAGAAAGCAAGAGGGATTTGATCAAGAAGCAATAGGAGATGTTTAGTAGTGTCCCTAGAGAACCCATGTCTGAACTGATCAACTGATTCTCAAGCATTGTCTCTAAGTTAAAAGTTTTGGGAACTGAGTATCCCACTGTTGAGTTAAACAAGAAGTTGCTTGATTCACTGCCAAAGGAATGGAATATGTACTGAATTATGATCAAGAAAACTGAGAAGCTAAGTGACTTGTCACAGCAAAAACTATACAACATTCTAGAGTCTTATGAGTTGGAGATAAAGAAGGGTGTTGTCACTCCAACTAATCAGTCTGGAAACACAGCTCTTCTTGCTGGTAAAAGTTCCACCACTTCATCCAACAAAACTATAATGGCTTACTTTCAAACCAATGTCCCACCTTCAATTTATAGAATTCAGCCTACTAGTTCATCCACTTCTCAAAAGCCTACCACTATGATCCCCGATGAGTATCTGCCTATCATGACTTCTTTCGTGTGGTACTATGATGCACTGGTTTCTGGAAACCTGACACCAGTCAGCTTTCAACCTCATGACTTGGAACAGATCAACCCGGATGATTTGGAGAAGATGGATTTTGATTGGTACATGGCTATGCTAACTATGAGGGCCAAGAGATTCATCAAGAGGACTGGGATGGATAGATTCAAGCAAGGAAAGACTCTAGGGTTTGACATCAAAATGGTGAGATGCTACAACAGTGACCATTTGGGTCATTTTGCAAGGAATTGCAAGGAGCCATCATCAAAGGAGCAGCATGAGAAGAAGAATGTCATACCCCGACCGATGGCGGAATCATCGGGGCGGGACATGTAGACTGTTCATAAACACAAGGTTGACTAGATTGAATATATTAAACATCAAATTTCATAACAAGTAGTCCAAACACAACCAAATTCATGTTAGAACAAAATTGAAATACATAGAGTTCTTTTATTTAATTTAACTAAGTCCAAGCCTATGTGTAGCACATCTTGATCAATCTCACACATTAGAACCTGAAACATGAATAAAATAAAGTCAACTAAAAAGTTGGTGAGTATAACACAGGTTTATATAGATAGCATATAGTTTGTAAAACAAATCCTTACATAACATGATAAATAAGGCATTTATGGGGAGCAGCTATTGTGTAACCATGTACAATCAAACCTTTGTAACTAGCATGCAAAATTGTGTTGTCGGTATCAATCACCCCAATCTGGGTGGGTTTGTCAGACTCAATAGATCTATCATTGAAAACCGTCGGCTTGGATAGTTAATGATTGCACATAGTCGCATACAAAGGTTAGCACACCTAGCACTCGGGCATAAAGGTCAAATTGCACACATGAATGTAAATAGGATTTGTACGTGTTTTGTTCGTGTAAATGTAACGTGTAATTTGAATAATGTTCATGTTTAACCCCAAAAGTGTAAAAGAGTAAAAGGGGCTATGAAATACTCACTTGGTTTGGAGACGTTGCTAACAAAGATACTAGATAGAATAAGGATCCTTGAAATGCACAAATTAACCTAAAGTGTAATGTATAGGGTATTAATAGTGTGCACCAAAGTTTGAGTCTAAAGTTGCATTTGGACTTGTGTAAGAAAGGTCATTGATTTGTAGTTGGTGGTATTGAATAAAATGTATCAAGTTTGAAAGAATATTTTTAGAACATTTTGATTAAAGTTTGAGTTTAAATAATTAAATAGGTAATGTAAATAATTATTGTTTATGAAAATATTATAAGAGTTAAATGAATTTAAGTGTAAATAAATAAATGTCTTTGTTTAAACATAAAGTAAATAAATAATCATTTTATTTATTTATTTATAAAATGTAACTTAACCATTTAAATACTTTTTAAATGAAAGGTTCAACAATAATTTTAAATTAAATTTTATAAACTTTAAATAATTAATGTTTCCATTTATTAAATATTTGTTCTTTCTAAATAAGATTAAATGCAACTTTTATAAAATTTAACTATTTTTATTTTGTAATTCAATCAGAATATTTGTGGTTTGAAAAATATATAAAATTTATCATTCTGCCAAGATTTTAACTCACACACGACCGTGCCTGGGAAGGGCACAATCGTGCTTGAACCATGGGCGCGACCATGCTAGTCAGGGCGCGACCGTGTTGATCAAACAGAGGGTTTAAACTAATTAAATCATTAGGCACGACCGTGCCTTGGCCAGGCACGATCGTGTCTATGATTCCAAGACACGACTGAGGTTAGCCAAAAGGGCATGATTGGGTCTGGACAGGAGGACACGACCGCGCTGATAGTCGGCATGACCGCGTCTCATGAGGCACGACCGCGCTAGATGATTAGCGCGACCGTGTCTGTTCCAAATCAGGAACGAATCGACTGATTCTTATAATAATAGGGTTGGAAATCATAGGGCTTTCACCCATTAGATTATCTCGAGTCTTTTTGCATAGATTAATTGGATTTAAAACATGTCCAAGGTTCGATTCGATTAAATCATTTTTAACGAAAATGTGGATTCGGGTTCGTGGTGATTTCCATAATGAAAGCCCAAATTATTATGGGGCTTTTAATCTATGAACTGAAATGAGTTAGAAAAAGGCTTCAATTACCCGTAAAAGCAGCGAATTGATAGAGAACGGCAGGGAGGAGTTTCGGCGTCGGTGAGTTCGGCTTCCGGCGTCTTCTGCTACGATTCTGGCTGCTTCAAATGGTTCAGAAGCTTCTAGGAGAATCGTTTATGCGTTTGCTTGGGATAATTGCAAGTAATTTGGAGAATTCGATGGTCTAGTGGACAATTTCGTTGATTATTGGATGGTTTTATGAAATTCCGTTTATTTGTTGTAATTAGGACGATTTAGTGGCTTAACTCTGTTTGTTAATAGTTGGAACGTGCAAAACGGTTACGAAATCGAACGTCTCTGTGATTAAAGGCTGTATTTCCGTTTCAACTGGTACGAGGCACGACCGTGTCCATATGCGGCGCGACCGTGCCAAGGCACCAGGCGCGACCGTTCCAAAGCAGGTCGCGCGACCGTGCCAAAGCACTCGGCGCGACCATGCCAGAACGAGGCGCGACCGTGCCTATTAGGGTTTCTTGTAAATTTTCAACATCAGACCTTGTAACTTTAGTCTTTGACATATTTGTATAAATAGATACTTATGTAGTGTTTTAGTAGGTTATAACCGTGTAATATTTTGCGGGTTAACATTGAAATATAGTATTTAATTGATGGTACGAAAAGGAATAAAACAGTGCACTAGAATTGAGTTTGAAATGCATCACATTTAATTGAAAATACGGATACTAAAATCAGAAATGTTACAGTCTCCCCATGTTGAGGGAATTTCGTCCCGAAATTTAGTTAGAGGAAGCGACGACATCGGTAAAAAGGTAGGGGTACTTGAGCTTCATTTGGTCTTCTCGTTCCCAAGTGAATTCCGGACCACGCTTAGACTCCCAACAAACTTTGACAATAGGGATAAGACTTCGCTTAAGTTGCTTGATTTCACGATCCATAATTTCTACCGGTTTCTCAATGAAGTGCATCGTTTCATCAATGTGCACGTCATCAAGCGGTATATGGAGATTTTCATCGGCTAGACATTTCTTCAGATTTGATACATGAAATGTAGGATGCATATTGCCAAGAGATAGAGGTAACTCGAGTTTGTAAGCCACTTTCCCAATTCTTTCAAGGATTTTGAATGGGCCAACGTAGCGAGGGGCTAACTTGCCTTTCTTTCCAAAACGGACCACACCCTTCCACGGGGACACTTTAAGAAGAACAAGGTCACCGACTTGGAATTCCAAGGGTTTTTGTCGTTTATCGGCATAACTCTTTTGCCGACTTCTCGCTGTTCGGATGTTGTCACGGATTTGAATAATCTTGTCGGATGTTTCTTGAATTAGCTCGGGACCGGTGATTTGTGCTTCACCAATCTCGTTCCAACAGATAGGAGAACGACACTTGCGACCATAAAGAGCTTCGAATGGAGCCATGTTAATACTCGTGTGGTAGCTATTATTGTAACAGAACTCAATGAGGGATAAATGTGAATCCCAATTGCCACTAAAATCAATTACGCAAGCTCTAAGCATGTCTTCAAGAGTTTGGATTGTTCGCTCGGTTTGACCATCAATTTGGGGATGGTAAGCCGTGCTCAAATCCAATCGTGTGCCAAGAGCAGTTTGGAAAGATTGCCAAAATCGAGAAGTGAACCGGGCATCTCGATCAGATATTATGTTCAAAGGAACACCATGATGGCTCACAATTTCATCAATTTAAATTCGGGCTAGTTTCTTAACCCGATAGTCTTCACGGATAGGCAATAAATGAGCAAATTTGGTGAGACGATCAATGATCACCCAAATACTATCATAACCACTCGAGGTGCGAGGGAGTTTGGTAATAAAATCCATGGCTAAGTTCTCCCATTTCCACACGGGAATTTCCGGTTGTTCTAGCAAACCAGAAGGACGTTGATGTTCGGCTTTGACTTTGGAGCAGGTTAAACATTTGGCAACATAAAGAACAATGTCCTTTTTCATACCGGGCCACCAATATTGTTGGCGAAGATCTTGGTACATTTTATCCGCACCAGGATGAATAGAATAACGAGTCTTGTGAGCCTCGTTCATGAGAAAGGTACGGAGATCATCGCGATCGGGAACCCAAATACGGTTCAAGTAATAAAGTAAGCCATTGGGTTTTGATTTAAGCAGAAGTTCGACACCACACGACATTTCTTCGTACATGTTACCCTCGGTGACTGAGACGTGTTGTGCTTCTAAGATGCGGGTTTGAATATCGGTTTGAATTCGGGCACAATGAAGCATAACATGGTCCTTTCGACTCAAAGCGTCGGCTACAACATTCGCTTTGCCGGGATGGTAACGAATCTCGCAATCATAGTCGTTAAGGAGTTCAACCCAACGTCGTTGCCTCATATTGAGTTCCTTTTGATTGAAGATGTGTTGGAGACTTTTGTGGTCGGTGAACACCACGCATTTCGTGCCATAGAGATAATGTCTCCAAATCTTTAATGCAAATACGACCGCACCCAACTCGAGATCGTGCGTCGTATAATTCTTCTCATGAATTTTAAGTTGTCTTGATGCATAAGCGATTACCTTGCCTCGTTGCATGAGGACACAACCAAGACCTTGGTTGGAAGCATCACAGTAGACAACTTAATCATCATTTCCATCAGGGAGTGTCAAAATGGGAGCATTGCACAACTTTTGCTTAAGGGTTTGGAAAGCTTCTTCTTGCTTTGGTCCCCATTCATAAGTCTTACCCCTGTGGGTCAAAGCGGTAAGGGGAACATCAATTTTAGAGAAGTTCGAGATGAAACGACGGTAATATCCCGCAAGACCAAGGAATGAACGAACTTCAGTGGGGGTCTTCGGGGTATTCCAATTCTTAACCGTTTTGATCTTAGCAGGGTCAACGTGAATACCCTTGTTGTTTAAAATATGACCAAGAAATTGAACTTCTTTTAACCAAAATTCACATTTGGAGAATTTGGCATATAGCTGTTCTTTCTTCAAGAGATCCAAAACCAATCTAAGATGTTGCTCATGATCGGCTTTAGTCTTGGAATAGATTAAGATGTCATCGATGAAAACGATCACGAATTTAACAAGGTACGGTTTGCACACACGATTCATGAGGTCCATGAAAACTGCGGGTGCATTGGTTAGTCCAAAAGGCATAACCATGAACTCGTAATGACCATATCTTGTTCGGAAGGCAGTCTTTGGAATATCGTCTTCTTGCACACAGAGTTGGTGATAACCAGATCGAAGATCAATCTTTGAGAAGCAAGTAGAACCTTGAAGTTGATCAAAGAGGTCATCAATTCTAGGCAAAGGATAACGGTTTTTGATAGTAAGCTTGTTGAGTTCGCGCTAGTCAATACACATGCGGAATGATCCATCCTTCTTTTTGACGTATAAGACGGGTGCACCCCACGGTGAATGACTTGGATGGATGAATCCTTTGTCGGAGAGCTCTTGAAGTTGACTTGCAAGTTCTTGCATTTCAGAAGGTGCAAGAAGGTATGGAGCTCTAGCCACGGGGTTAGCTCCGGGCACAAGATCAATGCGAAATTCTACTTGACGAACGGGTGGAAGACCGGATAAGTCTTCGGGGAATACTTAAGGAAAATCTCGGATAATGGGGATATCTTGAATACTCTTCTTTTTAACATCCTTTTGAACGATATGGGCCAAAAAGGCCACGTACTTCTTTCGTAAGTACTTTTGAGCAGTAGTGCATGACATTAATTTAAGCCCTTTGCAAGGCTTTTCACCAAAGACTCTCAACGTTTCTCCCGATGGTAGAGGTATTCGAATACACTTCTCAAAGCAAATGACTTCGGCATGATGATTCGATAGCCAATCCATGCCTATGATGATATCAAAGCTCCCTAGTGGCATAGGAACAATGTTGATTGGGAATGTGTGATCATTAAGTTCTAAAGAGCAATCATAGATAATGGACTCAATTGTAAGGGAGTCACCATTTGCTACTTCAACGGTGAAGGTTTTCTCTAATTGGGATCGTGTCTTTGCAAGTAAGGGTTCAAAATTAAGTGACACGAAACTTTTATCGGCACCAGTATCGAATAAAATGGAGGCATATTGACTATTAACAAGAAACGTACCATTGACCACATCATTGTTGGCTTGAGCTTCATTGGCGTTTATGTTGAAAGCACGCCCACGAGCTCCACCTTGTCTAGCATTGACCAACTTTGGGCATTGATCACGGAAATGGTTCGGGTTGCCACACTCATAACATGCTCGCCCATTTGCAATAGCGGGTACACCTTGATTAGCCACTTGGGTGTTGGTTTGGTTTGGTGGGTTGACTTGGCCCGCAAGAGCTTTGGTCCTACAAACATTAACTGTATGGCCATATCTCCCACAATAAGTACAAAGGCGACATGGGATGATTTGGGGATGATGGTAGTTACAGGTGGCACAAAGTGGGTAGATTCCAACATATGGCTTTTTGACCGGTGCTTGAATCATAGGTGCAGCTTGGTTAACAGGAATAGCAGGAGTGACCACAGCATAGTTTCTAGTCTTCCTTTTCCTATTATTGCGGGAGGGTTCAGTTGTGGCTTCTTTGTTATGGGTAGGAGGGGTTATAGTGTCAGAAACTTTCTTGGTACCCTTTTTAGTAAGTGTTCCCGCTTTCACATGGTTATCAGTTAAGGTGGCGGACAAACGGATGGCATCTTCAAGTGTTGCGGGATTCCTTCCTAGGACAGTATCTTGAATTTGCCTAGGTAGTCCCCTAATATACTTTTCAATACAGCGGGACAGAGGAGTGACCATGTGGGGCACAAGAAGACTCAACTCATGGAACCGAGTTGTGTATGCCAAGTTTTCACCACTATCTTAGGCAAGATCCCAAAATTCGGCTTCAAGTTTCTTTACTTCATTTCGGGGATAGAATTCCTCGGTCATTAACCTTTTAACCTCATCCCAAGGTAAGGCCATCACCACATCCACACCTCGATTTCGATTCTCCCCATTCCACAACGTGAGTGCCCGTTTTTGTAGGACACTTGTGGCATGACGAACACGGAGGTTGTCGGGGCAGTCACTATTGAGAAAAGTTTTCTCAATGCTTTCAAACCATTGAAGGAGTCCGGTAGCTCCTTCGGTACCATAGAATTTGAGGGGATTGCATGAGTTGAAGTGCTTGAAGGTGCATTGGGATGGGTTGTTACCACCATTTCCACCATTACCACCATTTCCACTATTGCTACCATTACCACCGTTGTTGCCATTGGTGGCACTATTAGCTTGTGTGAGTTGTGTCTCGAGTTGTGCAAGAATAGCAGCAATGTCGGTATTGGTGATGGCGGCGGGAGCACGACGAGGAGGCATTCTACAGATTTTTAGAAGACAAGAAAAGATGTAAGAACTCATGAGAATTGTTTGGATTTAATAGAATAAGATAATCAAAATAAATAGAGAATCATAGTTTGGATTGTACTCAAATAGTGATAAAATCACTCGAATACTATGACACATTAAGGTTAATTTAAACTTATATAATTTTCAAGAAGACATGCTTTAGCCTATAAGTAAACACTCATCTCGGGAATTCCCAGGAAAGCATACGGGTCCATCGGTTGATTGGGGTTTATGCGAAATGCTTTCCTAGACAGAAAACCCAAAATACAGGTGTCACTCTTCCAGATTGCACGTGTCCTCAAATAATCAACAAAGCTGAAAAACCTTAACGAGGAAAGAAAATTTATAGATTTTGCTTCATGAAGTTTCCACATGTTTAAAAGATAAAGATAGAGAAGAAAATAAGAATATTATGAGGTTTTTAGGATATAGGAAAGGATATTGTTTATTTAATTTATTATTTAAGTATATATTAATAAGTCATGGATTTTTAATGAATAAGTCATCAAATAAAATAATAACTAATCATAGTAAGCATGTAGCATATAGCATGTAACACATAACATGTAGCAAAGAACCATATAAACATGAAGCATGGCATAAGTGGGTGTCCTAAAGTTAAAGTCTAGGTCAAGGTGTCTAATAACCTAATTCCCTATAACCAAGGCTCTGATACCAATCTGTCACACCCCGACCGATGGCGGAGTCATCAGGGCGGGACATGTAGACTGTTCATAAGCACAAGGTTTATTAGATTGAATATATTAAACATCAAATTTAATAACAAGTAGTCCAAACACAACCAAATCCAAGATAGAACAAAATTGAAATACATAGAGTTCTTTTATTTAATTTAACTAAGTCCAAGCCTATGTGTAGCACATCTTGATCAATCTCACACATTAGAACCTGAAACATGAATAAAATAAAGTCAACTAAAAAGTTGGTGAGTATAACACAAGTTTATATAGATAGCATATAGTTTGTAAAACAAATCCTTACATAACATGATAAATAAGGCATTTATGGGGAGCAGCTATTGTGTAACCATATACAATCAAACCTTTGTAACTAGCATGCAAACTTGTGTTGTCGGTATCAATCACCCCAATCTGGGTGGGTTTGTCAGACTCAATAGATCTATCATTGAAAACCGTCGGCTTGGATAGTTAATGATTGCACATAGTCGCATACAAAGGTTAGCACACCTAGCACTCGGGCATAAAGGTCAAATTGCACACATGAATGTAAATAGGATTTGTACGTGTTTTGTTCGTGTAAATGTAACGTGTAATTTGAATAATGTTCATGTTTCACCCCAAAAGTGTAAAAGAGTAAAAGGGGCTATGAAATACTCACTTGGTTTGGAGACGTTGCTAACAAAGATACTAGATAGAATAAGGATCCTTGAAATGCACAAATTAACCTAAAGTGTAATGTATAGGGTATTAATAGTGTGCACCAAAGTTTGAGTCTAAAGTTGCATTTGGACTTGTGTAAGAAAGGTCATTGATTTGTAGTTGGTGGTACTGAATAAAATGTATCAATTTTGAAAGAATATTTTTAGAACATTTTGATTAAAGTTTGAGTTTGAATAATTAAATAGGTAATGTAAATAATTATTGTTTATGAAAATATTATAAGTGTTAAATGAATTTAAGTGTAAATAAATAAATGTCTTTGTTTAAACATAAAGTAAATAAATAATCATTTTATTTATTTTTTTATTTATAAAATGTAACCTAACCATTTAAATACTTTTTAAATGAAAGGTTCAACAATAATTGTAAATTAAATTTTATAAATTTTAAATAATTAATTTTTCCATTTATTAAATATTTGTTCTTTCTAAATAAGATTAAATGCAACTTTTATAAAATTCATCTATTTTTATTTTGTAATTCAATCAGAATATTTGTGGTTTGAAAAATATATAAAATTTATCATTCTGCCAAGATTTTAACTCACACACGACCGTGCCTGGGAAGGGCACGACCGTGCTCGAACCACGGGCGCGACCATGCTAGTCAGGGCGCGACCGTGTTGATCAAACAGAGGGCTTAAATTAATTAAATCATTAGGCACGACCGTGCCTTGGCCAGGCACGATCGTGTCTATGATTCCAAGACACGACTGAGGTTAGCCAAAAGGGCATGATTGGGTCTGGACAGGAGGACACGACCGCGCTGATAGTCGGCACGACCGCGTCTCATGAGGCACGACCGCGCTAGATGATTAGCGCGACCGTGTCTGTTCCAAATCAGGAACGAATCTACCGATTCTTATAATAATAGGGTTGGAAATCATAGGGCTTTCACCCATTAGATTATCTCGAGTCTTTTTGCATAGATTAATTGGATTTAAAACATGTCCAAGGTTCGATTCGATTAAATCATTTTTAACGAAAATATGGATTCTGGTTCGTGGTGATTTCCATAATGAAAGCCCAAATTATTATGGGGCTTTTGATCTATGAACTGAAACGAGTTAGAAAAAGGCTTCAATTACCCGTAAAAGCAGCGAATTGATAGAGAACGGCCGAGAGGAGTTCCGGCGTCGGTGAGTTCGGCTTCCGACGTCTTCTGCTACGATTCTGGCTGCTTCAAATGGTTCAGAAGCTTTTGGGAGAATCGTTTGTGCGTTTGCTTGGGAGAATTGCAAGTAATTTGGAGAATTCGATGGTCTAGTGGACAATTTTGTTGATTATTGGATGGTTTTATGAAATTCCGTTTATTTGTTGTAATTAGGACGATTTAGTGGCTTAACTCTGTTTGTTAATAGTTGGAACGTGCAAAACGGTTACGAACTCGAACGTCTCTGTGATTAAAGGCTGTATTTCCGTTTCAACTGGTACGAGGCACGACCGTGTCCATATGCGGCGCGACCGTGCCAAGGCACCAGGCGCGACCGTTCCAAAGTAGGTCGCGCGACCTTGCCAAAGCACTCGGCGCGACCGTGCCAGAACGAGGCACGACCGTGCCTATTAGGGTTTCTTGTAAATTTTCAACATCATACCTTGTAACTTTGGTCTTTGACATATTTGTATAAATAGATACTTATGTAGTGTTTTAGTAGGTTATAACCGTGTAAGATTTTGCAGGTTAACATTGAAATATAGTATTTAATTGATGGTACGAAAAGGAATAAAACAGTGCACTAGAATTGAGTTTGAAATGCATCACATTGAATTGAAAATACGGATACTAAAATCAGAAATGTTACAAAGAACTCATCTGGAAAGCAAGCTGCCGTCTCTCCCAAATCCAATACAACTTCCAGCTCAACAGCTCTAGTCTGTCAAGCTAATGGACACTATCATTGGGGAGATCAAGAAGGGGAAGCAGCTGACAAGGCACTGATGGCAGACATTGAAGAAAAGGAAAAATGTGTTATGATTGAACCAGCTGAGGATCTCACCGCCGTACCAGCTGAGGTAATGTCTAGACTTTGCAATGCTAAATCTTGTTTAAGTGAGATTTATAAATATAGATTCATGAACCAGGCTTTGGTTAATGAATGAGATCACATAAAGGTGATGTATGATTCTGTGGCTAAAAATGAGAAACTTTACTTAAAGAAAATTCATGATATTTCTGGAGAAAATCGATCTTTGATTTTACAACTCACTACACAAAAGAATAATAATCAAATTTTAACTGAAAGACTTCAAAAGGCTGAAAAAGCAAATTTTTAAGTTCAACACATGGTTATGGATCAGAAAATTCTTTTTGGAATCATTGACAACCAAATTCATAAAAAGGTCACAGAAGGCATCGGGTATAACTCTCACCCTCCTCCGTATTCCAAGTCTGGTAGATTTGCTGATATGCCAGTTCCTCATGTTCCCACACCCTTTGTTTGTAATTTATCTGCTGATGATTATATCCAAACTTCAGATTCTGACTATTTTGCTTCCTATGCAGAGTCAGATTGTGTAGGTTCCGAAGATGATTGTGATAAGAGTTCTAGTAAGGGAAATGTTTTAAATGAACTTGAGTCGGATGAATGTAAAAATATGTTCGTGTCAAAACCAGATATTTGTGAACACGTTGAAAATTTGTATTTTTGTTATATGCCTTCTGAGCATGACAGTTTGAGAAATGTTATTTCTAAGTTTAAGAATGCTAAGAGTTGTATTGCAAATTTTAAAAGTGGAGGAGTTGTTGTGACTGACATTCCACAAGAAACAAGGAGCAATTTGGAATTTTTCAGTTTAAAGGAAGATCAAAGCCTTCATGAAAGAAATATTGAAGAACGAGTTGCCTCTAGTTCTGATGTATCAACATCACAATCATCTTCATCATCTTGTGATGACAATTATCAGGCTAAGCCGACATGTGATAAAGTTTGTTTTAGTGGTCGGGAATCCAATCATGTTTTTAAGACATGTAAATTGCCTACATATCGTTTTGAAGAAGAAAACGTACCATCTGTTATTCAAAATTGTTAGGACATAGTTTGTAATGACAAAAGCTTGTAATAGTTAGATTTTATGTCTTTATGTTTTTGTTATGTAAATGTCAAATGTCACTAAGTGTTTTACAAGTATAGCCTAGAGGCGAACTTGTTAAGTTCGCCTGGTCTATCAGAGGCGAACTTAATAAGTTCGCTTAGGTCTAACTGAGGCGAACTTGTTAAGTTCGCTTAAGCTGTTAGAGGCGAACTTAATAAGTTCGCTTATATCAGGTCAGTTGGTTATATATATGTGTGTTTACAGAGTCAGTCATAACTAACTAGAGAGATCAGATCAGAGAAGTCCGATTGAGTCTGCAAACATCATTGTGATTTGAAATACGAATTGAGAAGGTTATTTACTTGCTTGTGTGAATTGTCTTTTATGCATATAAACGTTGACTCGTTGGATTCCGCACTCCGAGTAAACGTCACGTCATATCACGAGATCGATCCGTAGACGCGCCATGAGGACCTACAATTGGTATCAGAGATTTTGCTAGTGATTCTTGTTGATTCTGCGCCATGAGGACCAACAAGTGGTATCAGAGATTTTGCTCGTGATTCTTGTTGATTCTAGACGATTTTATATGCAAATTGACATCAAATTCATCATTTTTTGAGTTTTTCATTTCAATGGAGTTTTCAAGACTGATTTTGATCTGATTTGGTGTTTTTGAAGAGGATTATGATGAAATTGATCCGATAGAAAGCTTCTAATTGACAAATTACACGATCCTATGGTCCAATTTTGTTTAATTCCTTCAATTCAGTGATTAATGACGATTTTTGATGTTCTTGGTTCGCGATTTTGGTCTGAAGAAGTTCTTGACTTTGATTCTGTTACGGCAAGCGAACTTGCTGATTTCTTGTGCAGGCGAACTTAGCACGACAAGTTCGCTTCTCACAGGGTTAAGCGAACTTATTTTAGGCGAACTTAATCAGATTGTTGAATTCTGATTTAAGCGAACTTATTAAGTTCGCTTGGGTGTAGTATAGGCGAACTTATTATCTTCGCCTGAGGGTAAGACTGTTCAGCACTTAGAAATTTTTCAGAAATTTAAAAAAAAATGGCAAATATTGTTCAAGTCACTAATATGTTCAATTATGACAATGAGATCAGTACATCTCAAAAACCTCTGAAGTTGTTGAATCTAGCTGATTATTCTAATTGAAAAGATCGGTTTGACCAGTTTGTATCTTTTACAGATAATAGTTTGTGGATTCCAATTTTGGAAGGATATACGCTTCCGACTTATTCTTGGATGGGACAGGACAATGTTCCAAAGCCGGTGTCAGCATTAACTACTGAAGAGAAGTTGTTATTTGATAGAGAAAAGAAAGCGATGGCTAGTATTTCGATGTCTCTTCCAAAGGAAATATATCACAGTTTTAAACAGTTCAAGTCTTCTCAACAACTGTGGGAAGCATTACAGAAAAAGTGTGAAGGAAGTTTGGATGTGAAGAAGAGTAGAAAGGAGTTACTAAAGAAGCAGTTCCTAGTCTTTAAACATTTTCAAAACGAATCCTTTGATGATCTTGCTACAAGATTCTATCATCTTCTTAGTGAACTGTCTAGTGCGTCTGTGGTGTATGAGACTGAGGAAATCGATGATAAATTCTTGGAGGCTTTACCATCAAAATTTAATGTGTATACGGTTTTAATCAAAGAGAATATTAAGTACAAAACCATGTCTCTTGAAGAAGTTCTAGGGAAGATTCAGTCGCATGACATGAATATGAAGAAGAAAGAGACTAATATGAAGTATATCCAGGATCCCTCAATGTATTTTGCCAAATCTACTGGTAAATCTGGTGGAATGGCATTCTTTTCTGGTGATGCTCAAGAGTCTTCAAATGATCAGTGTTCTGGAGTTCCAATTTATTCTGGTCATTCAAGCCATTCTGGATTTTCTGCGACTACAGCTTCAACATCATCTGGATCTCATTTGAATCAGAAAGTTGCTGATGATTATCTTGCTATGTCTTCATCTTTCATGGCATCATATGAGAATTTTATTGGAGGGAAAATACATGATCCTGAGGTTATAGAAGAAGATTTCAGACAGATTAACCCTGTTGATCTGGAA
Source organism: Smallanthus sonchifolius (assembly GCA_023525975.1). Lineage (NCBI taxonomy): Eukaryota > Viridiplantae > Streptophyta > Magnoliopsida > Asterales > Asteraceae > Smallanthus > Smallanthus sonchifolius. The sequence continues at coordinate 23,530,941 of CM042033.1, forward strand.
GAATTGAATATCCAATGGAATATGGCCATGTTGATGCGTCAAGCTAAAAATTTCTTGAAGAAAACAGGCAGAAAATATATTGGTTCAAATATTCGATCTCGTATGGGTTTTGATAAAAGCAAAGTTTGTTTTTACAACTGCCAAAAGTAAGGTCACTTTGCTAAGGAGTGTGTGAAGCCGAAGGTAGAATTTGATTCTCAAAAGAAGCAGAATAATTTTCAAAACAATCAGCCTAACTTTCAGCATAATAGGAATCAATCACATGGTTCTTCTGGTACTACAAATCATGCATCTGCGTCATTAGCATTGGTTGCTCAAAACGACGAAAACTATGATTGGGGCATTCATCTGGAAGACTTGGTGGGTGCTGTGAGTCAGGCTTTCGTTGCAGAAATTCATTCTGAAAAACCAGAGGAGTTGACCGATGATGAAAGTTCTAGTGATGATTCTTGTGATGGTGACAGTGTTCCAAGTATTGATGATGAAGTAGAACAAGGGCAAAATATTGATTCTGATGCTGCATCAGGGGTTGCTGAGGAGGATATTGTTCTTACAGAAAATGCTTCAGTTGGTGATGACTCAGCGAATATTCCCATTGCCAAAGTATTCATGGCAGACATGTCTGATCCGTCTAAGGTAAAAGACTATGTTTGTCATATTTACTGTTCTAACTGCATATCTGTTAAAGATAAACTGCAAAAGGTCATGGATGATAACACAAACTTGATTTGTGACATGAAATCAATGCATTCAGTTAATCAGAAACTGAAAGATAATGATAAGCTGTGCATTGATAGAATTGAGTCTTTGAAAAGAGACTTAAATTCTCTTGGGCTAAAATACAAAAAGCAGGGTTATCATCTAGATATGGCTTATGCTGAAATAGAAAAACGTAATGAAGCTGTTGCCCAAAAGAATAAAGAAATATCTGACAAAGAGTCTGAGGTAATCAAACTTCATCGAAAGTTGGAACAATTTGAAAGTTCTTCAGTTGTTTTGGATTATTTTAACTCAAATGCTGATCCTACTAAGCGTGTTGCTGGTATTGAATTTATTCCTCCACCGTTTAATACAAATTATGTGGTGGAACCTGAAATCATAAATGAAGAGGAGATAGTGTAGGTCCCTAATTCGCCTGATTAAGTTCGCCGGATTAAGTTCGCCTACTGATAGCTTCACTCTTTTGTTCAACAATGATAGGCTCTGAGAGGCTAAGCAAACTTATTAAGTTCGCCTATGATAGGCTAAGCGAACTTATTAAGTTCGCCTCTGAGAGGCTAGGCGAACTTGTTAAGTTCGCCTCTAGCAGAACTTACACATAATTTTATCAACAGTTACAAAACATGTCCTAACAGACTCCCCTTTAACTGTTGCTAACAATTCTATCAATTACAAGTCAAAGACTCTAAGACTAAGACATAATATCTTCAAGCTCGTTGTCACCAGAATATGCTCCAACAGATAGATCCAAAGACTGTGTTAAAGGTGAATCCGGTGACTGGGGAGGATATGGTGTATGAGTCTGATTCTGAAGATGAGATGTTCGATGAAAAGAAGGTCGAGGGCATTCCGAAAGAGGTGAAAATTGATGACCCAACAGTTGTTAAAACTGTTACCCGGGATAGATGCATTATGACTGAACCCGAAGAGGTGAAAGTTGTTCCAACTAAACTTTCTCCAATCTTACAGTCAAGTGGGTTTGTTGCGGCTGGTTAACAAAAAGTGAATTCTTCAAAGGTACCAACACAGACTTATGTTCCAAAGAAGCCGATAAATTGTTCTGGACATTCCTCTGAAGCTTATACCTCTGATGGATCCTCAAATTCAAAGAAAACTTCTTATTTCAGAACTTATCAAGAAAGAAGAGTGTGTTTTCATTGTCATGAGGCTGGTCACATTTTAATCAATTGTCCTTACAAGAACCAGGGTAAAATTAAGACTGTTCCTTCACAACCGAAAGTGGTGAAGATTCTGAAAAGAAAAGATGAGGGAACGTCGTCTTCTATTTTGGAGAAGAATTTGACTGGTCGATCTTTTGTTAAATCCTCTGGATTTAAACAACAGGATAAATTGAATGCTAAATCTTTTGTATGCAAAGAGAAACTTGAGATTCCTCATGTTGGAATTTCAAAAGATTCTCCACAGGAGGCTAAATTGTCTAGACCTCAAAGGAGAAGAAGAAACAGAAAATTAAAGAAAATTTTGGAAACATCTGAATCTAACAATAATAGATCAAATAATGTTTTTCAAAATAATAAAAATGGATCTTCTTTGAAAAAGTATGATTGTCAATCTTCTGTTCCAAAAGTGAATGATAAGATTGATTGTAAATTTCAAGAAGTTGTTTATTTTGATCAATCTGGACGACCCAAGACCACGATGGCTTGGGTTCCTATTTCTAACTGATTCTCATTGTTTATGTAGGGACAACCAAGGAGGACTATCAACAATACATGGTATGTGGATAGTGGTTGCTCTCGACATATGACAGGGAATGTTAGATTGCTTGAGGATGTAAAACTAATTGATGGAGGTTATGTCGCTTTTGCGGGTAATAATGGCAGGTATATAACTAGACAGGGAACGTTAAAGAATGACAAAGTCAAATTTGAAAAGGTGAATTATGTTGAGCAGCTCGAACACAATCTTTTAAGCGTATCACAAGTTTGTGACAAGAAGTTTTCGTTCCATTTCAACGATACTGAATGCTATATTTTGAAACCAGGATTTGTGATTCCTGATGAATGGACTCTCATGAAGGCTCCAAGGAGAAATGACACGTATGTCGTTGACATGAGTGTCGCCACTACAACGGATTCAATTCCTACATGTTTACCCTCCAAGGCGTCAGAATCTAATTCAATATTGTGGCACAGGAAGCTAGCTCACATTAACTATAGGAAGATGAACTACATTGTTAGGAATGATCTGGTTATTGGTATTCCAAAGATGAAATTCTCAGTTCCTGATGATTGTATTCCTTGCAAGAAGGGGAAGCAAAGAAAGAAATGTTACAAATCTAAATCGACGAATTCTATCGTAACTCCTTTGGAGCTGCTGCATATGGATTTGTTCGGTCCTATCAGTATCAGGAGCATTGGTGGAAAATCTTACTGCTTGGTAGTAACTGATGATTACTCCAGATTTTCATGGGTTAAGTTTCTTTCCTCTAAATCTGAAACCACTGAGTTGGTACAATACTTAATCCTGGGTTTGGAGAATTTATTCAATCTGAAAGTCAGAAGAATAAGGAGTGACAATGGCAGCGAATTTAAGAATAGCAAAATGGGCTTATTCTGTCTACAAAAAGGAATTCATCATGAATTCAGTGAGCCATATGTTCCTCAACAAAACGGTGTCGCTGAACGAAAGAACAGGAGTTTGGTCGAAACGGCTCGCACGATGCTTGCAGATTCTAAGCTTCCAGTCACCTTTTGGGCTGAAGCTGTGAATACTGCGTGTCACGTTTTGAACAGGGTCTTGACCGTCAAGCGACATAACAAGACTTGTTACGAATTGCTGAATAATCGAAAGCCGAATCTGGATTATTTACTACCTTTTTGGTAATCCTTGCACCCTATTGAAAGTTCGAGATATCCCAACAAAATTCAGTGCGAAGGCTATTGAAGGGATTTTTCTAGGGTATGTGGCTAATTCGACAACCAAGAGGGTTTATAACAATGAGACGCGCCAAGTTGAAGAATGGTTCCATATTGACTGTTCAAATCGGTCTTTACCACAAATGGCGATTGGTCCGGATTGGGAATTTGATTATGAAAACTCATTCAAGTCTTTTTCATTTACCTTCTGATATTTATGATGAAGATGTTGCTGTTCTTTATGATTCCTGTCAGGATGCACAACACAATGGATTTCTACCATCTGCAGTTCCAAATTCATCGATTCCATCTACTTCTGCTCCCGATCCTAATGTTGCTTCTTGTTCAGGTCCACAAGATTCAGAGAGTGAGGAGGATAATGCTATTTTTCAAGATTCTTCTGCTGATCCGTTGTTGGGTGATGATCTATTACCTTCGACACAGGCTCAGGGGGAGATTCCTACAAATTTAGACTCGGAAATTCCAGTTAATCAAGATTATTCTTATCAATCTGACTCTACTCAAGTTGACGTGTTGCCGGTTCCTGAGGTTGCATCCATCAAGGAACTTAAAGATCATCCCGTGACAAATATAATTGGAAATTTACAGGATGGAGTGAAAACACGTTCTCTTGTTGACAATACTTTTTTGTATAAATGCAATAAAGATTCTGAAAAGAAAAGATGAGGGAACGTCGTCTTCTATTTTGGAGAAGAATTTGACTGGTCGATCTTTTGTTAAATCCTCTGGATTTAAACAACAGGATAAATTGAATGCTAAATCTTTTGTATGCAAAGAGAAACTTGAGATTCCTCATGTTGGAATTTCAAAAGATTCTCCACAGGAGGCTAAATTGTCTAGACCTCAAAGGAGAAGAAGAAACAGAAAATTAAAGAAAATTTTGGAAACATCTGAATCTAACAATAATAGATCAAATAATGTTTTTCAAAATAATAAAAATGGATCTTCTTTGAAAAAGTATGATTGTCAATCTTCTGTTCCAAAAGTGAATGATAAGATTGATTGTAAATTTCAAGAAGTTGTTTATTTTGATCAATCTGGACGACCCAAGACCACGATGGCTTGGGTTCCTATTTCTAACTGATTCTCATTGTTTATGTAGGGACAACCAAGGAGGACTATCAACAATACATGGTATGTGGATAGTGGTTGCTCTCGACATATGACAGGGAATGTTAGATTGCTTGAGGATGTAAAACTAATTGATGGAGGTTATGTCGCTTTTGCGGGTAATAATGGCAGGTATATAACTAGACAGGGAACGTTAAAGAATGACAAAGTCAAATTTGAAAAGGTGAATTATGTTGAGCAGCTCGAACACAATCTTTTAAGCGTATCACAAGTTTGTGACAAGAAGTTTTCGTTCCATTTCAACGATACTGAATGCTATATTTTGAAACCAGGATTTGTGATTCCTGATGAATGGACTCTCATGAAGGCTCCAAGGAGAAATGACACGTATGTCGTTGACATGAGTGTCGCCACTACAACGGATTCAATTCCTACATGTTTACCCTCCAAGGCGTCAGAATCTAATTCAATATTGTGGCACAGGAAGCTAGCTCACATTAACTATAGGAAGATGAACTACATTGTTAGGAATGATCTGGTTATTGGTATTCCAAAGATGAAATTCTCAGTTCCTGATGATTGTATTCCTTGCAAGAAGGGGAAGCAAAGAAAGAAATGTTACAAATCTAAATCGACGAATTCTATCGTAACTCCTTTGGAGCTGCTGCATATGGATTTGTTCGGTCCTATCAGTATCAGGAGCATTGGTGGAAAATCTTACTGCTTGGTAGTAACTGATGATTACTCCAGATTTTCATGGGTTAAGTTTCTTTCCTCTAAATCTGAAACCACTGAGTTGGTACAATACTTAATCCTGGGTTTGGAGAATTTATTCAATCTGAAAGTCAGAAGAATAAGGAGTGACAATGGCAGCGAATTTAAGAATAGCAAAATGGGCTTATTCTGTCTACAAAAAGGAATTCATCATGAATTCAGTGAGTCATATGTTCCTCAACAAAACGGTGTCGCTGAACGAAAGAACAGGAGTTTGGTCGAAACGGCTCGCACGATGCTTGCAGATTCTAAGCTTCCAGTCACCTTTTGGGCTGAAGCTGTGAATACTGCGTGTCACGTTTTGAACAGGGTCTTGACCGTCAAGCGACATAACAAGACTTGTTACGAATTGCTGAATAATCGAAAGCCGAATCTGGATTATTTACTACCTTTTTGGTAATCCTTGCACCCTATTGAAAGTTCGAGATATCCCAACAAAATTCAGTGCGAAGGCTATTGAAGGGATTTTTCTAGGGTATGTGGCTAATTCGACAACCAAGAGGGTTTATAACAATGAGACGCGCCAAGTTGAAGAATGGTTCCATATTGACTGTTCAAATCGGTCTTTACCACAAATGGCGATTGGTCCGGATTGGGAATTTGATTATGAAAACTCATTCAAGTCTTTTTCATTTACCTTCTGATATTTATGATGAAGATGTTGCTGTTCTTTATGATTCCTGTCAGGATGCACAACACAATGGATTTCTACCATCTGCAGTTCCAAATTCATCGATTCCATCTACTTCTGCTCCCGATCCTAATGTTGCTTCTTGTTCAGGTCCACAAGATTCAGAGAGTGAGGAGGATAATGCTATTTTTCAAGATTCTTCTGCTGATCCGTTGTTGGGTGATGATCTATTACCTTCGACACAGGCTCAGGGGGAGATTCCTACAAATTTAGACTCGGAAATTCCAGTTAATCAAGATTATTCTTATCAATCTGACTCTACTCAAGTTGACGTGTTGCCGGTTCCTGAGGTTGCATCCATCAAGGAACTTAAAGATCATCCCGTGACAAATATAATTGGAAATTTACAGGATGGAGTGAAAACACGTTCTCTTGTTGACAATACTTTTTTGTATAAATGCAATAAAGATTCTGGTGTTCTTGATGATTGCTCACATTCATGCTTTATTTCGCAGGTTGAACCCAAGAATGTTGAGATGGCTTTAAATGACAACAATTGGATAGAAGCTATGCAGGAAGAACTTGCTCAATTTGACAAACTTAAGGTTTGCAATCTTGTTGATCTTCCGAAAGGTGCGTATCCGATAGGAACAAAATGGGTGTTTAAATGTTAGAAAGACGATCGAGGTGTTGTGGTACGCAACAAGGCAAGATTAGTTGTCCAGGGCTTCAATCAACAAGAAGGAATTGACTACACCGAAGTTTATGCGCCGGTTGCGAGGCTCGAAGCTATAAGGCTGTTTTTAGCTTTTGCTTCTTTTAAAGGTTTTAAGGTGTTTCAATTAGACGTCAAAAGTGCGTTTTTATATGGAAAGGTCAAGGAGGAAGTCTATGTTTGTCAGCCGCCGGGGTTTGAAGATCCACTGAATCCGAACATGGTTTTCAAGCTTGATAAGGCCCTCTATGGTCTTCATCAGGCTCCTCGTGCGTGATATGAAACATTATCCACACAACTTTTGGCAAATGACTTTATTCGTGGAAAAATAGACTCGACCATATTCATAAATAAACCAGGGGGAGATTACCTATTAGTGCAGATTTATGTGGATGATATTATTTTTGGCTCGACAAACGAAGGGTTATGCAAATACTTTGAGGGTATAATGAAGTCGAAATTTGAAATGTCTGTTATGGGAGAGTTATCGTTTTTCTTAGGTTTACAAGTAAATCAAAAGGAAGATGGTTTCTTTATTCATCAGTACAAGTATGTCAAAGACATCTTGAGCCGGTTCAAGATGGAGGACTGTACCCCATATGATACTCCAATTCCGGTCAATCATAAGTTGAATTCTGACCCGGAAGGAAAAGATGTGGATTGTCGACTTTACAGAGCTATGATTGGATCCCTCATGTACTTAACCGCTTCAAGGCCGGATATAATGTTCGCCGTGTGCATCTGTTCCAGATTCCAGGCAAAGCCAAAAGAATCTCACTTAATTGCTGTGAAAAGAATCTTTCGATATTTGAAAGGAAAACAACGTTTGGGGCTATGGTATCCTCATGGTTCCAACTTTGATTTCAATGCTTATACTGATTTTGATTTTGGTGGTTGTTATCTGGACATGAAATCTATAACAGGTGGTTGCCAGTTCTTAGGTAATCGACTTGTATCCTGGCAATGCAAAAAGAAAACCACAGTCTCGATTTCAACATGCGAAGCAGAATATATCGCTGCTGCAAGTTGTTGTTCACAGATCCTGTGGATACAACAACAATTGAGAGATTACGGTTTGAATTTCACAGGAACCCCCATGCTTATCGATAATAATGCTACTATGTCCAAAACTAATAATCCTATTAAACATAGTAAAACTAAGCACATCGAGATTCGATATAATTTTATTCGTGATTGTGCAGAGAAAAGGTTGATTGAGCTGGTCAAGGTACACACTGACGATAATTTTGCTGATTTGTTTACCAAGGCATTTGATCGTACCAAGTTTGAATTCCTAATTAAAATGATTGGTATGATCAATCCCGAATAAAAGTTTTTCAAAATCAGAATTTCATGAAAATTTTGTTTTTAATTTCTTTTACTGTTTTATTACATTTCTGCATTTACATTTTCAGTCAAAAAGTTGTTAACTTATAAAAAGTCAAAACAAAGTGAAAAATATAAAATTTGACATCATTTGAAGTTAGAGAAGAAATGATAGTACATCGGTGATTATTTCATTGCACATGACCTTAGTAGACCTTTGATTTATGATTGCTTAAAATGAGTTGATATGATCTAAATTTCAAAGTCTGCATAAATGAGAAATGATAGTGTTGTGAATGCTCTAATCTTGATAATTTGTTTTCAAATTTGTGTATGAGTTTTGAAACTTAAATTGTCAATAGACTAAAAGCGTTTTGAAACTAATAGTAGTGTGAAAATTAAATATAATATGATTACATCTGTGATTTAAATCCATTATATGCCTGTGTGTGTGTAAAAGATCATTATCAGATAAATAATATATGGTTTTAAAAAATTTCATGAGACCAATATCAAATTATATGTTTAGCACAAATCTATTTCAGTTCACTTCACTGCCCATGCCCTGAAAAACATGCAAGGTGTTGTTGAACTAAGATATGCTTTCAAAATCTGTTGAAACATATATTCGCCCTTGGATCAGTTAGATACATCATCTAATCTGACTCCATTGAATTTCATCCAGATAATAGTTGGATCCTCATACCTGAATCTGTTGATTCTCATTATACAGCCAATCCATTAGAATCTTCTAATTCTGAATCATCATGATTCTTATATTCATTGGGATCTGCTTCTATGCTTGTGCTAAAAGAGATAATTTCATCTTGGAAATTGATCTAATCTTAACATAAACTGTATATGTCTTGAAGATAGTGCAATTTATATTTCTGTTTGGCATATATGCGGGGTACACTATGTTTTTCATCTAAATGGTACTAAATCACATGAATTTGGAGAATAAACGCTTATAGTTTCAAATTATATAATATTAACAAATTTAAGAATTCATGCTTTATATTTCAAATTCGGTATAAATAAAAGAGCATTTTATAACCTGATCTTATTTACTTTGGAATTTATCGCGTATCATTTCAAATATTATTCAAATTGAATGAGTTTCAAAATGAAAAAGATGCGAAGTGCACAAAACTGAGTTGGATGGTTTCATACTATAGGTTACCCTTTGTTATTGCTAAAATGTGTGATGAATTAATTGGATACTGATATGATCTTCTTGCTCATGATGATCATTCAAAAATATGTGATTTCAGTTTATACAGATAAAATTCAAAAATATGTGTTTCTGTTTGTACAGATAAAATCCAAAAATATGTGATTCCGTTTGTATAGATAAAACTCAAAAAGATTTTGATTTTGATTTTCCATGAAAATTCTAAACTTTTATTAAAAATGTTCGGGATTGGATCGAATATGTGTTTTTGACGGAAGTTCAAGATTTGACAGGTTGAAGTTGATAAAATTTTTGTTCAAGGCAAAAAGGTTGAAAAGCTATTAAGTTCGCCGGTGTACAGTGAAGCGAACTTAATAAGTTCGCTTAAAAACAGTGAAGCGAACTTAATCTGGTTGTCTGTAGTGAAGCGAACTTAATCTGATTGTCTGTGGTGAAGCGAACTTATTATGTTCGCCGAAGGCTTGTTAAGCGAACTTAACAAGTTCGCCTAAATAAGCGAACTTATTGTGTTTAAGACTCTTGGTCAAGCGAACTTGATAGTCATCGTCTTCATTTACACGAAGCGAACTTGTCTGCAAATTTTTTGAAATTCTAAATCTGTGTTGTTGGAGTTGTTTACCGGTTCTATCATATTCCAAATTGAATTGCGAACTCAACCAAGGTAATTTCATTGAATTTCATCCGTTAAATTGTGAGAATTTGGTAATTTTCATCTCGGTTTTCGTCGAATGTTTATACGGACAGTTTTTGACCTAATTTTGATCGGACTTATACAATTGATCATCTTATTTAGTTGTTAATTGATATTCGACTGATGCTTATTGCTTATTCCATGATTTTATCTCGATTTGCTGATTTTTGAACGTCTGTGTTTGAATTTGAATCGTCACATGTTCAGGCGAACTTGTTCCAGGCGAACTTGTTCCAAGCAAACTTGTTTGAAGCGAACTTGTCAGGCGAACTTAATAAGTTCGCCTCTTGCACTACTAAGCGAACTTATTAAGTTCGCCTAGGGGTCAGGGAAGATTTGGACTTGTAATTTTTTTTTTTAATTTTTTTAAAATCTTTTTGTTTTGTTGTTTGTTCGTGTTTGTTATTTTTGCTAATATGTTTGTTGTCCAACTTTTTCAGATGGCTCGACGTGTCGAATATAAACATAATCAAGTGGCATTGTTAGATCGTAACATGTCCGTGGCTGTAAATTTTCAAGGCATTATAGTATTTTTGAACAGATCACGTCTTCACGTTGCTTTATCTGCTGATCCTTACATAAGTCTCGTGTACATACAACAATTTTGGGACACAGTTCATCAGGATACGGACGTTGAACCTCATGTTCTTCGTGCCACTGTTAATAATACCGAGATTGCCATTTCTGAAGAGACGATACGTGTTGCTCTTGATTTGGGTGGAAATGCTGAAGATCCGTTATCTTATCGAGGAACTCTTATTCTGGGTTGTTTTCAAAGAATGGGATATCGTGGGAAACAGAATGATACCCAAGCACGTAAAGGTGGCTTAGTCGGTGAATGGAGGTATTTCATGCATGTGATTATTCAATGCATTTCTCCTCGTAAAGCTGGAACCGATGGTTTAAAGATGGCTCTTCAAACGGCTATGGTGGCTTTAACGTTGAATAAGCGATTCAATTTTCCACTTTACTTCTATCGGGAGATGGTTATGCAGATTAATCCGGCTGAAGGTCAAGGATTCTTGATGTATCCTCGCTTTATTCAAATGATTCTCAATCATCTTATTCCGGATCTTCCACAACATCCTATAAGATTAACTTTGACTCCGATGTCAAAGCGTATCTTTACTGACTCCACAAAGGTGAAACAGCAAAATGCTGCATTGATACCAGTCAATACTCCATTGTTTGGGCACTTAATCAATCCTGTTTATGTTGCACCACCTAATGATAACTGGTTTCATCCTGATGAAATTGCTCAAGCTCAAGGCTTCATTGTTCAACAACAACAGCAACAACCACAACAACCAGCACAACAACAAGTTCCACAACAACAGATACCAGTTCAACAAGTACAAGTTCCCGTACAACCACATATTCCTATTCCTGAACAAGTTCCTATTCCACAAGCTGAGGTTGAAATACCTATTCATGAACCTGTTCAAGAGGAGGTCGTTCATGCACATGAACATGATTTAGGAATAAACATGGATGATTTCGTTGATGACGCTGTGAACTCGCCCATTCAAGAAGCTGAAGGGAATGTGGTGACTGATGATGAATCTAGTTCAAGCTCAAGTGATACGATATTACCTGTTAATGAAAGCACTGATTCTGATGAATCTAGGGATTTTTCCTTAGGTCACTATGAATGGTTGGCTACAATTCCACTGGATAATGCTGGAAAACGCATTAAATCTCAAGCCAGACGACCAAGAAGAAAGTCTGTTCGGGATCCTCCTTCCGGTTCAGTACTTGGAAAAAGATCCTTGGCTGATGAAAGTACTGAGTCTGATAGTGACTTTAATCCAGATCCTAAGAATCAAAAGTTAATGTCTGCATCCATAGCTGCTGCACAATCTTCTAAGGGAGTAGAGGATGCTAATTTTGTTGCTTCCTTGATTATTACTCCACCAAGATCTAAGGATCCATCTCCGGTTAGAACTCCTGTTCCTCCAATCATTCCTACTACTGCAAGTCCTTCTGTTCCACAATCGACAGCTGGTCCGTCTAAGCCTTCTGATTCTGAAAGGATTACTTTCCTTGAATCTCAAGTGCTTACACTACAAGCTTAGGGAGATACTCTTGTGTCTACTGATTCACAACGACAGCTGGTGATTCAGACTCAAGCTCAACAGATAGCTGATATGCAAGCATTGGTGACTAATCTCGTTCAGCGTCTTGACGCTCAGGGGGAGTTGAGGATACCTGATACTTGTCACACAGAGTCTATTCAAAGACGTGATGATGAAGACAATGATCCTGCTGGAAATATTGAGGGTGATCGTCAATACACTGACGCTAATCCTATATTTAGGGTTCAGGGGGAGTCGACATCACAATCACTTGAAGGAAACAAAGATACTTCTGGTACTAATGAAGAAAAAATTCTATTATTGGAGTTCTTTCAAGATTCAGAAGAAGAGGAAGCTGAAAAGATTGCATGTCTTGATGACATTGATGATTTATTCAATGACATGGAAGATGATATGTCGAATAATGAGATAGAAGAAGGAGAAATAGTAGAGATTGAGATAGAGAAAGATAAAGATAGTGTTACTTATGAAGGCTGTGATGGTCTTAAAGTGCCGTATAACTTCATCCAGGATGATGTTATTCCTGAATTCACTTATGAAAGAGTAACAGATTCTATGGACTCATTTGAAGACGTCACACTGCCTGAAGACACTGCTGATTCAAAGATGGATACTGATGATGAGAATATTCAATCCGATAAAGATGCTGAAACTAAAACTACTTACACTGAGTCTTCGAAGGTTAATGAAGAACCTGTGATGTACAGAAATACAGGGATGACACGAGAACAGTGGAGAGAAGTTGTAAACAGTTGGATGAAGGTGCTACCCAAGTCTCCAGCACAACCTGCTCAGAAAGAGAAATATGTGAATAAAGAGCAATGTGTAGGAAGGATCATAAGTTTGTTCTATGATGATGAATCAAAATTATTTGCAATTAAACGATCTGACGGTGTTCAATACTTAAAGCCGAGGATCAAATATTTCAATACCTTGCCAAGGTGTGAAATAAATGGTTTAGCTTCAAAGCCACTCATTAATAGATCAAAGAATGGTTTGGCTGATGTGATAGCAAACTTGATCAAGAAAGAAGGTAGTTCAGGAAAGTATGATCGGCTGAAACAACAAAAGGGAAATAGAGTGAAGAACACAGATTCAATGACTGGGAAAGTGACCTGGAGATACAAGTATAAACCAGTGCGTGCTATTCACAAGATTCCGTTAAAGAAGATTCCTCAAGACTTTCTTGGGAATATGAAATGGTGGTATGTTGATGTTAATACTGTTGAAGCAAGGATTGAAGATAAAGACAATAAGGTCATTGTATGTTTCTATGATGCAATGAATCTTATCAATTTCTCAAAGAAAGATCAGAGGACATTGAGAAAGAATGAAATAATGTTCACTGATGTTTGGAGAGAACAAGGTCTACAGTACAAAAGAGTTTTGGAGATATGCAGAAGATATGGAGTGCATGCTGGCAGCAGACTATCGGATAACTAGAAGAGTTCAAGATAAAGACTGAAGGCAGAAGATCAAGCTATTGTCAAGGGGGAGTCTGTTAGGACATAGTTTGTAATGATAAAAGCTTGTAATAGTTAGATTTTATGTCTTTATGCTTTTGTTATGTAAATGTCAAATGTCACTAAGTGTTTTACAAGTATACCCAAGTTCGCCTGGTCTATCAGAGGCGAACTTAATAAATTCTCTTATATCAGGTCAGTTGCTTGTATATGTGTGTTTACAGAGTCAGTCATAACGAAGTAGAGAGATCAGATCAGAGAAGTCCGATTGAGTCTGTAAACATCATTGTGATTTGAAATACGAATTGAGAAGGTTATTTACTTGCTTGTGTGAATTGTCTTTTATGCATATAAACGTTGACTCGTTGGATTCCGTACTATCACGAGATCGATCCGTAGACGCGCCATGAGGACCTACAAAAATTCAGTTGACTGTGCTTCAAATGTTTTCTCTAAATCACAACATAGTAGAACTCTGCGTCGTAAAAGGATTAAAAATGCTAAGAATTGGTCGAAAAGGATACGGAAAATTAAGAATAATGATCTTTTTGATAATACATTAAAGGAGGATTCTGACTATGATTTTCGAAATGCTTAATGCAAAATTAAGAATTTCCAAGTTAGCAATGGCTTGGGTACAAATGTCTAAATGATTCATTTTGTGTAGGGACATTCAAGGAGGATTGGAGACAATATCTGGCATGTTGATAGTGGTTGGTCAAGACATATGACTGGTCATTTTACTTTATTGCAAAATTATCATCCAATAGACGGAGATTTTGTCGCCTTTGCAGGCAATATAAGAGGAGGAAAGATTGAAGGATAAGGAACTGTGTCCAACGATGTAAATAGCTTGGAGAATGTCAACTTCGTCCCATAGCTGAAGTGTAATCGGATGAGTGTGTCCAAGATTTTTGAAAAAGACTTTTGTGCCCTCTTCAACTCTAGAGAGTGTTTGATTCTGAAGCCTGCAGTGGTTATTCCTGAAGACCTAATCCTCATGTGTTCCCCTCGAAGATTCAATACATACAGTCTGGATATGAATAACCCATCAGGCATCAAATCCTACTTTTTCTCAAAATCCTCAAAAGATGAGTCCTTTCTTTGGTACAAAAGATTAGGACACGTTAATTTCAAGACTATGAACCGCCTTGTTCGAGGAAACCTTGTCACCGGTTTACCTCTAAAAGACTTCTCACCCATGGAACACTATCTATCTTGTTCTAGTGGCAAGCAACACAAATATTATCACAAACCCAAAACCACTAATTCCATTGACTCTCCTCTTCAATTGCTTCACATGGATCTATTCGGTCCTGTGAGTGTCATGAGTCATGGAAGGAAATCCTACTGCTTAGTGGTAACCGATGACTTCTCTCGGTTTACTTGGGTATTCTTCCAGGCAAAGAAAGATGAGACGCCAGAGACTCTGAAGATTCATCTGCTACAAATCAAGAATCTATTCAATCTAAGTGTGAAGACTATCCGTAGTGATCATGGCACAGAATTCAAGAATGCCATTCTAGATTCTTTTTTGTGAAAGTAAGGGTATCTCTGGGCAATTTAGTGCACCTCGTACTCTACAACAAAATGGTGTAGCTGAACGAAGCAATCGTACGTTGATAGAAGCGGCAAGGACTATGATAGTTGATTCAAAGCTTCCTTTTACATTTTGGGCCGAGGCATTCAATAACGCATGTTTTGTGCAAAATCGTGTTCTCCTCACCAAAAGTTTCAATAAGACAACTTATGAAATTATGTACAAGCGCAAGCCTGTTATTGATTTCTTTAGGAAGTTTGGGTGTGTTTGCACAATGCTGAATACTTCTGATCAGTTGAACAAGTTTGAAGCCAAAGCAGATGAGTGCTATTTCGTGGGATATTCCTATAACCAAAGTGCTTTTCGTGTTTACAACAAGAGACGAAGGATTATGCCGGAGTCTATTGATATCAACTGGCATGAAAGCAATCAAACGGCGCTGGGGACGGTCCTGATTGGCTTTTTTATGTCGATTCTTTGTTTAAACCATTTAATATTCCTGATTTCACTAACATATATGTCTCAGCTAATCCTCTTATGTCTGTGAATATACTAGGTACCTCTACTTCTTCAGGCTCTTCAACATCAAGTCAACATATCGATGTTCCTCCTACAATTGCTAATGCTGAATCCACTCAGGACTCCTCAGACTCTGTGGCAACAAGTGAAACTGTTGAGGAAGAAACTCCTCCAATAGTGGATGTTGTTCCACAATCATCTGATGAAGGCCTTATTAATGAGGAAGCTAACCTTCCTGACAATAACATTACCAATCTGGATGACCACTTGGAAGTGGATGAGATTCCATAGTTGAGAATTCACAAGGATCATCCTACAGACAACATTATTGGTCCACTCAATGTGGGAGTCCGAACTCGTAGTGCCACCGATGCAATGAATGATGGTCTCTTCTCTTGCTTCATATCTGAAGTTGAACCTAAGAATATCAAAGCTGCTTTGCTTGAGAACAGTTGGGTAGGAGCCATGCAGGAAGAATTGCAGTAGTTCAACAAATTACATATGTGGTATCTGGTAAACCTTCCAAAGAACAAAATTCTCAATCGGCACTCGTTGGGTATTTCGTAACAAGAAGGACGAAGGGGGAATCGTGATTCGTAACAAAGCCTGCTTGGTGGTTCAGGGGTTTTATTAAGAAGAAGGGATTGGCTTTGAGGAAGTCTTTGCACCAGTGGCTCGCTTGGAAGCCATCAAAATGTTTCTCGCATATGCAGCCTATATGGACTTCATAGTTCATCAGATGGATGTCAAAAGCGCATTTCTATATGGAAAGGTTCAAGAGGAAGTTTATATCAAGTAGCCACCGGGTATCCTGATAGAGTTTACGAACTTGACAAGGCATTGTACGGTCTCCATCAAGCACCTCGTGTGTGGTATGAGACGTTATCTAAGCATATGCTTGATAACGGTTTCACATGAGGGGCAATTGACCAAACTTTTTGTCAAATGAAAGGTTGGTGTGGATACCATTTTGGTGCAAATCTATGTTGATGATATCATTTTTGGATCCACAAATCCTCGGTTGTGTAAAGAGTTCGAGGAAGTATTGCGTTCTAAGTTTGAAATGAGTTCTATGGGAGAACTGAAGTTCTTTCTTGGTTTGCATTTTTAAGAAATCTTGACCAAGTTCAAAATGACTGAGTCTCATCCTTACAAGACTCACGTGGAAGTTCGACACTGTATGTCTCCCGATTTGGATGGTGAAAGCATTGATCAACAGCTGTATCGCTCAATGATAGGATCTCTCATGTATCTCACTGGTAGCAGACCAGACATCATGTTCACAGTGTGCTTGTATGCACGCTTTCAGGCTAATCCTAAACTCTCTCATTTAATTTTTGTCAAACGTATTTTAAGATATTTGAAGTAGAAGCCAAAACTTGGGCTTTGGTATCCAAAAAATAACTTGTTTGATCTTTTGGCATATTCAGATTCAGACTA
Organism: Smallanthus sonchifolius; assembly: GCA_023525975.1. Taxonomy (NCBI): domain Eukaryota; kingdom Viridiplantae; phylum Streptophyta; class Magnoliopsida; order Asterales; family Asteraceae; genus Smallanthus; species Smallanthus sonchifolius. Next base: position 23,548,022 of record CM042033.1, read on the forward strand.
CGGGGGATGCAACTTAGACCAAAAATCCACTTATGGGGGTTTTCAGTTCCTTGGCAACCGCCTTATTTCCTGGCAATGTAAGAAACAGACCACCGTTTCCCAATCCACAGCCGAAGCCAAATACATTGCCGCAGCCCTTTGCTGTTCCCAAGTGAGGTGGATCCACCATCAAATGCTTGATTACGGGATAACCTTCCATGAAACCCCCATCTTGTGTGATAACACCGCCGTTCCCCATATCACTAAAAATCCCGTTCAGCATTCAAAAACCAAACACATTGAGATCAAACACCACTTCATCCGTGACTATGTCGAAAAGAAACATATCAAAATCGTTGAAGTCAAAACCGACATCTTTACAAAAGCATTTGATTCTGCCAGATTTGAGAAATTGGTGGAAATGTTCGGCATGATCAACTTTCAGTAACCCTTGTGCATATTGTCTTTTCTATTTAAACTTGTTAATCGGGAAGATTTCCAAAAAGATTTTATTTTTCTGTATAGTTGTTTCCTTTTTCAGTTTGTGAAAGCAAAACTTTTGGGGGAGAATTTGGATTTTATAGTTAGTTAGTAAGAAAAAGTTTGCTTTGTATAAGTCAAAAGGAAAAGAAAATATTTCTTTTGTTTATTTTTTGCTTAAGAAAAACTCACTGTAAGTATCATGTTTTTTGTTTCAGGAAAATCGGATAAAACCTTGAAAGAAATGATAGAGTCTGATCACACTTCTTGAACATGGAATGGACCATAAAGCAATGGTGCTTACTGAGGTATAGCCGGTAGGCCCGACATATGGTTATAACTCTTTTGTAGTGTGAAAACCTAATTCTCAATCGTATACGTGTGTTTGAACCCATTTTTTAAACATCTAACCCATTTTAAGCTAAGAAAACTGATTCAATCAGATATAGGCTTACGTGTTGGATTCTGATTCATGCGCCAGTTGACCGTCAAAGTAACGAGAGTTTCCGCTGATGACCCCGTATGTTTTGCTTACGCAAAGATCTCAGGAGTTTATGTAGGTCAACATGACTTATCTTAGATCGATCTTGTGACAGGACGTATCGTTAACGCGGAGTGCGGAATCCTACCGTATTAACGCTTTGTATAACAATCGACAATAGAAACAATCATGTAAATAAACTTCCTCTTTTATATCAACAAACACAGAGTTTACAGATTCTCAAAGCTGCTCTCTTTTACACTGAAACTGTAAACTCCTATATATAGACAGAAATCTGCTATAGGCGAACTTAACAAGTTCGCTTCAAAGATGCTTAGGCGAACTTGTTAAGTTCGCCTCTCATAGGCTAGGCAAACTTAACAAGTTCGCTCCTTCGCCTCTCTATGAACTTATACAGAATTTTATCAACAGTTACAAAACATGTCCTAACAGACTCCCCTTTAACTGTTGCTGAAAATTCTTTCAATTACAAGTCAAAAACTCTAAGACTAAGACATAATATCTTCAAGCTCGTTGTCACCAGAATATGCTCCAACAGACTACCCCTTGACAACAACTTTAGAAGATTGTCATCCGTCTTCATATATCATCAAACACACTGTAGTCTTCGTCTTGTTCATCTGCACACTCTCTTTATTTCTAGAAGAAAAACTCGGGAGAAGGACCCCTTGTCAACTTCTGTCTGCAATATTCAGTTTTTGCAAAGGAGAACAACAAAAAATAACCAACAATTAAGATTTCCATGGAAGCTGAAAATATAAAATCTTTTTGGTTTTTCAAACATAAGAAACACAAATTCTTTTTGGTTTTTCTCTATATAAACTGAAATGTAAAATACAAAATCACATCTTTTTGGTCGAACATCACAAGTAAGAAGATCATATCAGTATATATGAGATATCAATCACACATCTTGGATATAAAATCCATATAATATCAAATGGTATCCTATGTCATTCTTTCAAGCCTTGACCAATCAAACCAATATCTTTCAAGATTATCACACCCTATCTTTTCAAGAATTTCATATTGCATGTTATGATACATGATAAACATTCAAAGAAAATAGGATCAGGCTATGACACACAAATTCAAATTGTCAATATTATAAGATTTGAAACTAAAGCATCTCATTCCCACTTTCTTGTGAGTTAAGATACCATTTAAGTATGAAATACAACGTGTACCACTAGTATGCCAACATAAAGTAAATGCACTATCTTCAAGACATATGAGATTTTACTAAAGATTATCTGAATTTCAAGAATGAGGAAACAACACTTAGCACATGAATAGCAGAATCCAAATTGGATTGCATAGGAATCAATGAGATTCAGAATCGAATGATTAAGTGTTTTGGCTTATATATGTGGAATCATAAGGTTCAGGTACGTGGATCCAACTGTTATCTGGATTATTAATTCAATGGAGTCAATAAAGATGATTTATCAATATGATCCAAGGGCTAGTATATGTTTGACAGATGTTGTCAAGTGCATATCTTGATTATACTTCAAATTACATGCTTTTCGGGACATGGGCACTGAAGCAAATCGAATGAATAGTGCTAAGGACATAACCCGAAACTGATCTCATAGGACAATCGTTATTAAAAGCTAATATTTTTTATCTGATAGTGATCTTTTAACACACACACCCAGGCATAAAATTGGTTCAAATCACAGTTGTAACATATGCAATTATGTTTTCACACTACTAATGGTTCAGTGAAGCTTTTAGTCTACTGACAATTCAAATTATATGCATACACAACAGTATCATTTCCTATTTGTGTAGTCTCTGAAGTTTAGATCAAAACATAGAATTCAGATATATTAACATAAAGCACAAACCAGTCAATCTAAGGTCATGTGTGACTGAACATCTACTGATATACTATCATTTCTCCTTATAACTTCAAGTAATGTCGATTTTAACTTTTTCAGTTTGTTTGGCATTTTCAAAGAAAGTAAAACAAACGAAAATAAAATCTCCATGAAAACATTTTAAGAAAAATATTTTACTTGGTTACTAAGGATTAAGCAATTCAATCAATTAAAAACTCAAACCAATGTAATCCTGTAATTGAATGTCTTTGCCTTTGTCACCAACACAGTTCTGTACTCCCCCTGTCCTGTAGACTCCCTCTTAACTAGTCAAATGGTCACCATTGTCATCCTAAGTTTCAGGTTATCATGAGCATCAAGTCGTTGAATCAAATAGATTCTCAGTTATCAACAACTCTTTACTCTTTGCAGATGTCGTTCCCTATCATGTGCTATGAACCACCACTATCAACAACCAAAATGGTATTAATAGTCCCTCTTGGTTAATCCTGCACATCTAACAAGAAACATTAATTTGAAATTGGGACCCAAGCCATGGTAGTCATGGGTCGTCCATCTGTATCAAAATAATAAACCTCACTCCATTCACAATCGAATCTCACATAAATTTTCGGTGATTGCTCTGACGAGTCAGAAACAGAAACTTTAGATTTCCAAACATACTTCTGTTCATTAAGTTCTTTTTGCTTAAAATGTGAAGTGTTTGAACATTCTTGTTCATTTGAAAAATGTTTAGATTAAAAGTTTTCTCAATCTTTTGTTTCTCCTCCGTTTTTGAGTTCTAGAAAGCCTAACCTCGTATTTTGAGTTGCCCTTTGGTGTATCATGAGGTTTAACCACATTTGGGTTAACATAAGGCTTACCAAGAGTTCTTACCTTGTCTGGAGTAACATGTCGGTTACCTTTGGCGTTGTGAGGACAAGCAATCCTAACGTGACCCACAAGACCACAGTAAAAGCAAGATCTCTTCTCAGTATATTCTCTCATATAAGGAATCTTCACACGATAAGATGCACTTGAATAAGATTCGCCTACATGAACTTCTTTTGGCTTTATTTTCTCTGGAACTCCAGATTTTGCAACAGGTTTTGATTCAGGCTTCATCTTCTCAGGAAATACATGCTTCTTCCTTTTATTTTTGTAAGGTCATTTCACCACAATGTGACCCATCTCATTACAATGAAAGCATGTACGTCTGTCTTTATAATCTCTGACATATGGAACTCTCCTTGAATTTGAAGAACTTCCAAATGTATAATTTGTAGATGAATTAGAATCAACCTTTGAGTCTTCTTTCTTAACCTCTTTCGGTATCCCCTCTACATTAGCTTCATCAAAATATTCATCATCACTCTCATCATAATACACCATATCTTCACCTGTGACTGGATTCACCTTCAACACAGTCTTAGGATCTAAATCCTTATCTTTTATAATCTCAGGTGTAATAGAATAATTTCCGTTGAATGGTGGAGGAACATAACCAATACCACTAGTTCCATTCCCCTCTTTAGTATGATCATGATAATGTCTTAATATGAATGAGGAATTTCCAAAGCTTTCTAACTTTCTATGCAATCTGATCACCTCTGCTTTAGATTCAGCTAGTTCCTTATCTTTCTCAACAAGATCATTGTTTCTTTTCTCAATTTCTGCAAAGGACATATCCAGATGATATGCCTGCTCTTTTATCTTCAAAGTCAGAGAACTTATATCCCTCTTCAGTGATTCTATTATCTTAATACACACATTCTCATTATCTTTTAATTTCTGATTTACCGTGTGCATCGATTTCATATCATAAATGAGGTTTACTTTATCATCCATAACCCTCATCATTTTATCCTTTACTGAAATACATTTAGAACAAAACATTTCAGAGTTAGAAAATACCTCAGCTTTTACTTCTAAAGATGCACGAGGAGCTATGAATACGTCATCATCAGCTTCACCCTTTTGAGCAACAATGACAGTCTCTGTATCAATTTCTGATTCACTCAGATCATCTTCAATTGTCTGAAAACTTTCTTCAGTCATCACATCAGTCTCAGTAGATTGAGTAGTTTCACCAGAATGAATACTCTCACTATCAGTTAAATCTGCAGAAGAATCACTTTAAGAATCACCCTGCTTCTCCAATACTTCTTTGATCAAGACCACAAACGCTTGAGAAGTAGCTTCACCCTTTTTCTTCAATGCTTCTCATAGATCTCTTGAAGTTGGACACTTCTCGAGACTATGAATGATTTCTTTTGGTAAAGACATCTTTAAAGTTTCACACGTTTTCATCTCTCGATCAAACTTCTGTTTTTCTACTTTAGTAAGAGCTGTCACTGGTTTAGGAATATCACTAAATTCCAGAAAGTTAAAAGTAGGATGCACATATCCTTCTATTATTGGTCTCCAAAAATTTTCATCAGTTACTAATACGAACTGTTCGAACCGGACTTTTCCAGCTATGGTAATCTGATTTGCACAAAAGCCTCGGTGGCATAATTTCAATCTCATTATCATCACATGAAATTGACATTTTGAAATTTTTGCGAAAATATCCTGAAAAAATTTCCCACAAAAATACTCTTTTTTTTAAATTTCAAAAACTCAAAATTTCAATAATGATTCAAAATAACCATATAAGCTTTCCCTAAAAAAATTTAGACAAGATGAAATTTCCAGCCAAAATAACCATGTAAAGACATTTTTTTTTATTTTTTTTTAAGAACACTAGCGAACAAGATATGCTCGCCTGATACTGCCTAAGCGAACTTAATAAGGTCGTCTGAACTTCACTGAGCGAACTTGACCCCAAGCGAACTTGACCCCAAGCGAACTTATTAATTTCGCCTAATCTTAACCGAGCGAACTTATTAAGTTCGCCTCCCAAAGTTCGCCTGTAACTGAATCAGCAAGTTCGCCTAAAACGCTGAAACTTTGGAAAAATGAAAACACGAACTCAGAACTCCGAAAATCATCATTTCTCACAAATTAGAAGGAATTTGAAGAAATTGAACTGTTGAATTTAGTATTTCATGAATTAGAACACTTCTATCAGATCAATTTCACCAAAATCAACCTCAAATTCACGAATAGTAAAATCAGTTTCAAGAACTTGTAAACTCCATGGATACAAAAATACTCAATTTCATGTCAAATTGTACTAAAAAACGTCTCTAATCACCAAGAATCAAACGCAAATCACGAGCAAAAGCTCTGATACCACTTTGTAGGTCCTCATTACACGGAGTGCGGAATCCTTCGTGTTAACGCTTTGTATAACAATCGACAATAGAAACAATCATGTAAATAAACTTCCTCTTTTATATCAACAAACACAGAGTTTACAGATTCTCAGAATTACGCTCGTTCAAAGTCCCTCTGCTGCTCTATTTTACACTGAAACTGTAAACTCCTATATATAGACAAAAATCTGCTATAGGTGAACTTAACAAGTTCGCTTCAAAGATGCTTAGGTGAACTTGTTAAGTTCGCATCTCATAGCCTAGGCAAACTTAACAAGTTCGCTCCTAAAGATGCTTAGGCAAACTTGTTAAGTTCGCCTCTCTATGAACTTATACATAATTTTATCAACAGTTACAAAACATGTCCTAACAGACTCCCCTTTAACTATTGCTAACAATTCAATCAATTACAAGTCAAAGACTCTAAGACTAAGACATAATATCTTCAAGCTCGTTGTCACCAGAATATGCTACAACATATCTCGATGTTATTACCAAAATTTTTTTTGATGGATTTAAGCAGTTCAAAAATTCAAAGCAATTATGGGATGGCTTACAGAAAATATGTGAAGGAAGCTTGGATTTTAAGAAAAGCCAAAAAAATTATTGAATAAATAATTTTTTAGTGTTCAAGCACTTTCAAAATGAAACTTTGAAAGATTTTATCATTTGCTTAGTGAGCTTGCAACTGCAAAGGTTGTTTATGAACCTGAAGTAATAAATGACAAGTTCTTGGATGCATTACCCTCAAAATTTGATGTGTATACTATGCTTACTAAAGAAAGTGAGAAATACAAGACAATATCATTAGAAGATGTGTTGGGTAAAATACAATCTCACGACTTGAATATGAAGAAGAAAGAAACAAACATGGAGCATATTCAAGATCCTTCAATGTATTTTGCAAAAACTACTGCTAAATCTAGATATGGAGTTGCTTTGTTCTTTGGAGATGATCAAGATTGTAATGTGGAGAATTCTTTCGAATGTTCTTATCAATCTGGTTTTTTTGCATCAACATCAACTTCATCTAGATCACAGCCAAGAAGTTTTCATTCTGTAAATCAAAGAGTAGCTGAAGATTATATGGCGATGTTTTCTTCGTTCATTGCATCTTATGAAAATTTTATTGGTGGGAAATTTCATGATCTGGAAGCCATTGAAGAAGATTACAAGCAGATTGATCCTGTTGATTTGGAAGAAATGAATATTCAGTGGAATATGGCTATGTTAATGAGGCAAGCTAAAGAATTCTTGAAGAAGACCGGAAGAAAGTATATTGGATCTAACAGCAGAACAAAGATGGGTTTCGACAAATAAAAATTTTGTTGCTATAATTGCCAGGAGTACGGTCATTTTGCGAAAGAATGCAATAAACCAAAAGTTGAGTTTGATTCTCAAAAGAAGAATAGTTATCAAGGAAACACACAACATCAATATCAACGGGGATCTGGAAGTTCTGGAAATTCTGGAAATTTGTCTACATCATCTGCCTTAGTTGCTCAAGGGGATGGCAATTATGATTGGGGAATTCATTTAGAAGACCTGGTTGCAGCTGTGAGTCAAGCATTTATTGCTGAAATTCATACAACTGATTCATCTAAGGATGATAGTTCAAGAAGTTCGAGTGAAGAAGAATGTTCAGCAAGTGAAAATGAAAGTCAAAATGAAGCAGTTGAAGAGAGTACTTCTGAAGATAATATCTCTGTTGAAAATCATTCTGATGATAAAATATCGACTACAAGTGCTTCTGAAGATGAAATTGTTCTAAAGATTAGAGAACCTGAAGTAAAAGAAAAGATTCCTACAATGAAGGAGCATGTATTCATGGCTGACACATCCAATCCAAATAAGGTAAATGATGTTATCTATGAAATATATTGTTCTAACTGTGTTTCTGTGAAGGATAAAAGGATTGAATCGTTGAAAAGAGATATCAATTCTCTGAACTTGAAGATAAAGGAGAATGTGTATCAACTGGATATGTCATTTGCAAAAATTGAGAAAGGAAATGCAATTCTTGTCGAGACGAACAAGAAGCTTGTTGATTCTGAAGCAGAAGTAGTTAGACTGCATAGAAAGATAGAAGGTTTTGGAAATTCTTCATTTTTGCTGGGATACTACAATGACAACATTGATCTAGATAAAAAAGTTGGCGGTGTTTGATTTGTGCCTCCACCTTTTAATGGCAACTATACAGTTGAACCTGCAGTTGTGAAGGATGAGGATTTGGATCCTAAGACAGTACTCAATGTAAATCCTGTAACTGGAGAAGACATGGTGTATGAGACTGACACTGATGATGAAGAGTTTGATGAGGCAAAAATGGAAGGTGTTCCTGAAGAGGTTAGGTTGAAGGAACAGAAGGTGGTTAAGCAAGTAACAAGGGATCGATGCATACTAACAAAACCTGATGAGGTTGTTCAACCAAAACCAGTTAATGAGAAGAAAGTTTTTATTAGTGCTGGTGATATTAAAACAAAGGTTCCCAAAGTTTAGAACAAATCAACTGTTGAGTTTATCAAATAAAGGGTGAATCAAGAGAAACCTAAAGTTGTTCACGCTTAAAGTTCAAAGGTTTATGTTGGTGAGTCATCAAAGAAAGTATATGTTCCAAAGTTAAACGTTCTGAAGGTTATACATCGGGAGTTTTTCTAATTCAAGAAAGGTTCCTTATGTCAGAGAATACAGAGAATGGCGTGTGTGTTTTCATTGCAATGAGATGGGACATATCTTGGTGAACTTTCCTTATAAGAATAAGGAAAAGAGTCCTATCATTCAAGAGAAACCAAAGTCCATTCTTAAGCCAGTTGTTAGTCAATCAAAACCTCAAGTAATGAAGATTCTGAAAAGGGCTGATGTGCTGAAGCCTACTTCTGATAATGTGGTGAAACAATCTGTGAGACAGAATGTGTCTAAACAGACATTTGTTAAACCATATGGGTTTAAACAAGAGTTGAGACATCATGTGGATGTTACAGTTGGTATGAGTAAACTAGGGTTTGTACAACCTGGTAGTAGGAAGCAAGTGGTTTATACAAAATTTGTTGAGAATCCGAAAGTTGGATTCAAAGAAATTTCATAATCTGAGGTGAAGCTTTCAAAACGTCAAGGAAGGAGACGGAACAGACGATTAAAGAAACTTTTAGAAACTGAACAAAATGATTCTTTTTCAAAAACTCATGATTTTCAAAATCAATCTAATTTTGATAAGAAAAAGAATGTTTCCAAATCAAAGTTGTCTAGTTCTGAATCCTCACTTCAATCAGCAAGGGTGGATGATCATAGAGATTGTGAAATACTTGAAGTAGTTTATTTTGATGCAAATGGTAGACCCAAGACCATAATGTCTTGGGTACTTGTTACTAACTAATTTTTCTTGTTTGTGTAGGGTCAACCAAGGAGGACTGTAAACAACAATTGGTATGTTCACAGTGGTTGCTTCAAATATATGACTGCAAATATTCATTTACTTTAAGATGTGAAAAAGATTGATGGTGGTTATGTCGCTTTTGCGGGTGATAAAGGCGGTTACATAACTGGTCAAGGAACACTGAGGAATTAAAAAGTGAAGTTTGAGAAAGTCAATTATGTTGAGTAACACGAGCACAATCTACTCAGTGAATCCCAAGTCTATGAAAAAAATTTTCGTTCCATTTTAATGATTTTGCAGCCGGGATTTGTTATACCTGAGGAATGGATTTTGATGAAGGCACCGAGGAGAAATGACACATATGTCCTAGACATGAGTGTGGCTACTACAATGGATTCATTTCTTACATGTTTACTCTCCAAAGCGTCTGAATCTAATTCTATTCTTTAAAATCGGAAGCTAGCACACATCAATTTCATAAAAATGAATTACTTGGTGAAGAATGATTTGGTAATTAGTGTTCCCAAATGAAGTTTTCTATGCCTAATGATTGTATACCTGCAAGAAGGGCAAGCAACACAGTAAAGTCCCACAAGTCAAAGAAACAAAGTTCAATTGTTACTCCTTTGGAGCTTCTACATATGGATTTGTTCGGGCCAATAAGTATTCGAAGTATTGGAGGAAAATCGTATTGCTTGGTGGTAGCTGACGACTTCTCAAGATTCTCATGGGTCGAGTTTTTGGCAACAAAAGATGAAACAACCGAGAATGTTCAATTCATGATTTTTGTGTTGGAGAATCTATTCAAGCAGAAAGCCAGGCGTATTAGAAGTGACAATGACACTGAATTCAAGAACAACAAGATGGGACTCTTTTGTTTACGGAAGGGTATTCATCATGAATTTTGCGCACCATATGTTCCTCAACAGAATGGTGTAGCTGAGCGAAAGAACAAAATGCTAGTTGAAACAGTTAATAAAGGCGGTTACAGGCGGTTACATAACTGGTCAAGGAACACTGAGGAATTAAAAAGTGAAGTTTGAGAAAGTCAATTATGTTGAGTAACACGAGCACAATCTACTCAGTGAATCCCAAGTCTGTGAAAAAAATTTTCGTTCCATTTTAATGATTTTGCAGCCGGGATTTGTTATACCTGAGGAATGGATTTTGATGAAGGCACCGAGGAGAAATGACACATATGTCCTAGACATGAGTGTGGCTACTACAATGGATTCATTTCTTACATGTTTACTCTCCAAAGCGTCTGAATCTAATTCTATTCTTTAAAATCGGAAGCTAGCACACATCAATTTCATAAAAATGAATTACTTGGTGAAGAATGATTTGGTAATTAGTGTTCCCAAATGAAGTTTTCTATGCCTAATGATTGTATACCTGCAAGAAGGGCAAGCAACACAGTAAAGTCCCACAAGTCAAAGAAACAAAGTTCAATTGTTACTCCTTTGGAGCTTCTACATATGGATTTGTTCGGGCCAATAAGTATTCGAAGTATTGGAGGAAAATCGTATTGCTTGGTGGTAGCTGACGACTTCTCAAGATTCTCATGGGTCGAGTTTTTGGCAACAAAAGATGAAACAACCGAGAATGTTCAATTCATGATTTTTGTGTTGGAGAATCTATTCAAGCAGAAAGCCAGGCGTATTAGAAGTGACAATGACACTGAATTCAAGAACAACAAGATGGGACTCTTTTGTTTACGGAAGGGTATTCATCATGAATTTTGCGCGCCATATGTTCCTCAACAGAATGGTGTAGCTGAGCGAAAGAACAAAATGCTAGCGAAAGAACCATGCTTGCGGATTCTAAGCTACCAGTCACTTTCTGGGGTGAAGCTGTGAATACTGCTTGTCATGCCCTTAACCGTGTTCTGACCGTGAAGCGACACAACAAGACGTGTTATGATTTGTTAAACAATCGAAAGCCTAATTTGGATTATCTTCTACCTTTTCGGAATCCGTGTACTCTTCTGAAGGCTAGGAATGTTCCTACGAAGTTAGCAAAAAGGCCATTGAAGGGATTTTTCTTGGATATGTAGCCAATTCGTTGAATAAAAGAGTGTATAACAAGGAATTAAGACATGTTGAAGAATGGTTCCATATCAATTGCCCAAATCGTTCTATTCCTCAGAAGGCGGTTGGTCCAGAGTGAGCATTTGATTATGGCAGTTTGTTCAAGTTTATTAATTTTGCTCCTGAGTTGTCTGCTGAAGATGTTACATTGTTATATGAGTCATGCAATGGTGATCAAGATTGTGGTTTTACACCAAGATCGGCGATTCTATTATCCGTTCCATCATCAACCCCTGATTCGAACGTTGCATCTTGTTCGGGTAGTCACGAAATGGACAGTGATAACGATGAAGCGATATTTCAAGATTTTTTAACTGATCCTTTGATCGTTAATGATTCGTCTACATCTACACACTTCCAGGGGGAGATTTTTTCTAATCTAGATCTAGTAGTACCAGTTTCTCAAGTTGTTCCTCCTCAAGTGGAGACTACACAAGTTGATGTATTACCTGTTCCTGAGGTTGCTTCTATTAAAGAGTTAAAAGATCATATCATTGGGAATTTGTAGGATGGAGTCAAAACTCGTTCTATAATTGAAAATACTTTTTTAATATTCTTAGATTAAGGATACTTGAGTACTTAATGTTTTCTCACATTCTTGTTTTGTTTCTCAGATCGAACCGAAGAACATAGAAATGGCGTTACAAGACAATAATCGGATTGAGGATATGTAGGAGGAGCTAGCTCAATTTGATAAAATGAAGATTTGGAATCTGGTAGATCTTCCGAACGGAGTGTATCCGATCGGCACGAAATGGGTTTTTAAATGTAAGAAAGATGATAGAGGTGTCGTGGTGAGGAATAAAGCGAGGTTGGTTGTCCAAGAGTTCAATCAACAAGAAGGAATTGATTACACAGAGGTGTACGCACCTGTAGCAAGGTTGGAAGCGATTCGATTGTTTCTGGCTTTTTGTAACATCCTAAAACCGTAAGCCAGTGGTTCGGCTTAGTGGATGACCCGAATATGTATTAAGTGTAATGAGGAGTAAGGTTGGTCGAGCATGGGGTATTTTAATGACATTAGAGACACCGTTAGTACGTTGTAATCATAAGTGGACATTCGAGACGCGTTAAACGGAACTAGAAGGACCAGGATGTAACCTTTAATGGTTTAAAAACCTTGCTAAGGAAAAACCCAAGGCCATTTGGCCTAGGTTACACACGATGGCAAAGAGGAATCGAGAGAGAGAGGGAGGAAGCCGGAAAGGGGAAGAAGGGTGGTTTGCAGCGGCGCTACGATGACAACTAGCAACAGGAACTTCATTAAGCGTAAGGTAACACTCTAATCCCACACCTTTGTTTTCTCATTCCCACTTAGCATGGAACTCGGTCAGGGTTTGGAACCGTGGGCACGGCTAGCGGCGGAGACGGACGAAGAGAGGGCGGCTGGATGTGGCGGTGATCACGGACGGCGCGCTAGGATGACCGGATGATGGTGTAAAGGGCTGTGGTGTCCATGGCACGGCCGGCGATGGTCCTCGGTGATGGCGTGGAAGCCATGAAGGTGACCAGGGTAGGAACGGAGGTGGTAGAGCCTGGTAGGTTGTATGCCTAGGGGAAATGACTAGGATGGAAAAGATGATGAGAACAGGTGGAAACGATGGTGACGGCTAGGGTTATGCCCGGTCAAAGGGTTGGTCGCGGTGGTGGCTAGACGGGGCCTACGGTGATGCATGGTGGTGCAAAACTTGGCTCGGGGAACCCTAGGGTTTTGAAGGGCGGTATACGTGCGTGCATGGGAACCCGGTCCGAGTGCGTGGGAACTCGTGGGACTAGGAATTGCACGATCATGTACATGCATGCAGGCATGTGACCTATTCAGGTATCCGGCTTCAAAATGGGTCGAGGACGATCTGGTTGGGGAAACGCAAGGGACGAGGGTTGTGGAAAGAAAGGACGAGCTGACGTGATAGCGTTGGGGTTTATATTTTATGCGTTATACGTTGGATGTGTAGAAAATACCTTAATCGTGTAATCATACATCTGACAGGTTCGGGTGTCGAGCGTGTACGGATGGACTTGCAGAGCAAGGGTGTGGATCTTATAACTGGTGAGTTTCTAATCCCATCTTTTAAACGTTTTACTGTTTTGGGGCTATCGTACATACTTTCAAGACGTGTTTTCTTACGTTAAATGTATAAATTGTTTTGGGGTCTAACCCGATGAGTTTACAAACTTAAGTGCTTAAATATGGGGCTAAAGGACCGTGTGTTGTCTTTAGAATGTGCAGTTTAAAGTTTGGTATATGGTCGTGGGTCGTATAGTGATCTATTAGGGGTGAGTCAGGATTGTCTCTAAATGTCATACGGGTGTGACTAGAAGGTGTCACAGGGTGTGCATGTGTGTAGTATGTGCTTAGATAATGAGACATTGTATTTGTATGTGAGTTGCTATATTAGCAGAGTATTGTGTTATAAGTTAGTCGGGGTGAGTCGGGATATAAGCTAAACGCTTATGAATACTTACAGGATATCTTATCCTAGTGCTATGTGTGAAGTTCAGTTGCAGTTAATGAGTCATATACATATAATATAATGTTATGTGTTTATATATGTGTTGTGTGTATTGTGTCGTTGTCCTCGTGACACAGCGGGTATTGTCTTTGAATTGTTGTCTTTGTGACGCGGCAAACAGGATTGTGTAGGATTAAGTCCTTCGGGAGGTCACCAAAGGTGACGAACTTTGAGCAGGTTAATGATGAGCTCGGGGTGTGTCGAACGCCCTGACGAGGGTGCAGTGATGAGGTATGTGTTTGTGTGCTTATATTTATGTTAAACTGCATACAAGCGTTGAGTGATATTTATTGTGCATGAGATAGTATTATTGTGGTGAGTAGAGTTAAATTGGCTGTGGTGCCAGGATTGTGATGTGATGTTTATAATGGTTATGTCAGTGGATTTTGTAGGAGCCTTGGTCAAGGCTGAGTAAGTTGATGTCTAGGGATTTGTTATGTTAACCTACTGTCAAGATAGTACATGTACTTGAGCATGAGCTATTAGTGTAGGTAAGTTCGACCTATGTCAATTAGACTGCGGGATTATTATTATTATTATGGGAAGAGTCTTGGGTAATGAACTATTATGTGATATCGAGTGATAACAGGGGTTAGCTATTTGTTAACGAATCGTGGACCTATTTTATAAGGACCGTGGGTCCTGAGTAAAGATTGAATAACTTTTGTGGCGAGTTGGCATTTAATTAAACTAAACTAATAGAACTCACTCAGCGTAGCTGACTTTGTGTGTACGATAGATTGTTTTGCAGGTAAGCGTTGCGTTGACGTATCTTGGCATGGGAGCGGTGCTACTCGAATTGTTTTGCAGGCAAGCATTCGTGAGGTAACTTAATGACATTAAGTACTAATTAATGTTTTTAGAAGGACTTCCACTGTAGTTTAATATATCTAAAATGAGTATTTTCAAGCGAATAACCCGTTATGAGAACCAATTGTAGGGTGCCCAGTTTGGGGCCTTACAAGTTGGTATCAGAGCCGTGGTTTAACAGAAAACTAGTGTTTTTAAACAAATAAAATGCCTTAACTTAAACTGAAAATGGGACGAGGATGAAACGAATGCCACCACAAGTAACCGCGAGCCAAGAGGTACGCCTTTTGAGTTAAACATTTATTGTTAGAATAATAATCAGGTAGTGTAACACTACGTGGAGTTGTGTGGTATGATTAAAAGAGACCATGATGTGAGTTAAGTAATGTGGAGTAGCATTAATTCTAACTATGTGCAATAGTTTGGTGTGTCGATATGATTTAGTAATTTTGTGTGTAACCTTTGATGGTGTGAGATTGTGATAAATATGATGACTTGCTAGATTATTGTGTGATACTATATGAGTTGTGTGGGATGCATGTGCATCCGAGGTGTATGAAAGATAGAAAGCTAGTGTGAATATAATGGGGAAGGTTTAGAATTCAAGTAGTAATGTGGACCACCAAATTGCATTTGATCACCGTAATTTGGCAGTCTATGATTACTTTCATATTCTGAATTTTATGCCCATAGTAATCACTCCAACGTTCTATCTCGTGCAGGTACTGATGGCTAAGACGAAGCATTCTAGATCGGTCAGACAGGGAGCTCCGGCCGGGGGGAGAGCAGATCGTCAGGACAAATCGACGACTGCGGTAGACAAGACGGACAGTGACATCGGAGTAGTGTTGGCACTTCCCGCGCCAAGTGTGACTAGAGCTGAGGATGGAAGCATCCCGCGTGGTGATGTGACCAGAGTGACTGGATGGAAAAGGAGAGTAGTGTCGGCAGTACGTGATTTCCCTCCAGGATGTGGACCTGCATGGTTAAGAGATCAACCACTTACTACAGCTAAGGGAGCTCTATCTAGAGAGGAACCGGCAAATGACCCGGGATCCAAGGAGGAGGAACCGGAAGAGGACACATCAAGTACACCTAATATGGTCCCTTAGTAATCTTGCGAGCATTGTTTGAGACGTTGGACTTCTAGATGACTTTTCGACGTGACGGTTGTCACGAGAGATGGTGGGGTGATTTAACGTTTTGATTGATTAGACGTTTACGTGGTGTGATGTTTATTTCAAATATTGACTATTTGATTTTGACATTGAGTGCGAGTTATACCACGGGATGATTTGAGCATAATAAATGATAGTTGAATGTGTGATAGCTTGCTAATGGTGGGGTAGTTTTAATTAGGTGTCATTATGTGATTACCTTTTGAACAATGCGAGTTCATACTAAATGTAATCTTTGACGTGATATTAGAGCTTGGTTGATTAGACTGTATGAGTAGACCAGTGTAGACCCAAGTTTTGATAAGTTATGTGTGCCTACGGTCTTAAGATAGTGTCACCTATGTGTTATGCCTAGTTGATGTGTGAAGTGTAAGGGGTGTGTTTAGCCTTACTCTGATATTAAATGTCCTTATATCTTAAGGCATGGATTTTTGTGAGGTAAATGTTTTGGTGCTTAAGGGCATGAAAGTGTTTGTGAATAAACGTGTGTGTCATCAATTGAGTTGCTTATAAGTATGAGTTATTTGTGTCTGGCATTAGTCAGGCGGGAGATCAAGTTCAAGCTTGATATAGTGTTGACATTTGTCAACAGGTTATTGTGTCTGACGGCAGTCAGGCGGGAGATCGTGTTTGCTTGTACCTTTGGGGCAGACAACATGATATACTTGAGTATCTGTAAAAATGACGAGGTCATATTGTATGCGCGTAGATTTACCCAGACCTAGTTAGTTGTGTATGTGCACTTTGTGCGTATTATAAATGAGTTACTAGTACCTGTGTAGAACAAAGTGTGTTCTGTAGTTATGTGTGTCGGTGTGTGTCCTTGTAGTACACGATTAGTCGTGCTTAGGATGGATGGTTAGTGTGCTCAAGTATAGTATTTCTATCTTGATGATTTTCTCGACGCTGATACATTGAGGTGATGCGAAAAGTTTTGACGTCTTTCTAGACGACCGGTGAGGTGCTCGTACGAGATGCCAATGCTTATATCTCGGGAATTCGGAGCACGAAGCCAATGGGCGGAGCTGTGAGAGTAGATGATGAGGGCGTTTTCGTGGACGCTTGACTAGAAATGTTTATGAAGAGATCAAGTTGATGATGCTGAAGATTTCATCACGGAGTCAACAAAGTGACAAAGGACCATCATGGAACACGTTCCATATGCAGGATTCAGTCGAGGTGAGATACCAAAGGAATAGGGATGTTTTCCCTGAACGAGATGACGGATAGCTGAGGCTTGTGAGCAGACGAACTTAATGCTCATACGTGATAAATGAGACGCGGTAGGTGATCGCTTGGTAATGGTAGGGAAACCATGAGGAAAGTGAAACTCAAGAGAAGTACGTGTAGGACTGCATGTAAGTAACGGGAAAGGAAATGCTCATGTTGGTAAGCATGTGACTAGCTTAAAAGTGAGCTCGTGTGGAGCATTCAAGAGAAGCATGTGTTTGGCGGTTGTAGGTCCACATGGCTCTTCTACGGATCGTTCTCGTGATAAGACGTATTGTTAACGCGGAGTGCGGAATCCAACCGAATCAATAATTGTATACACAAAAGACAATAGAAACAATCACGTAAATAACATTCAAGCTTGTATTCCAACAATCATAGAGTTTACAGACTCAATCAGACAATTCGTTCACTTCTGTTCAACTCTACTCTGCTCTCACTACTCTGCTGCTCTCGTCTGAATCTATAAACATCTATACATAGACAGAAACCTGCTATAGGCGAACTTAACAAGTTCGCCTCAAAGATGCTTAGGCGAACTTGTTAAGTTCGCCTCTCTATGAACTTACACAGAATTTTATCAACAGTTACAAAACATGTCCTAACAGACTCCCCTTTAACTGTTGCTAACAATTCTATCAATTACAAGTCAAAGACTCTAAGACTAAGACATAATATCTTCAAGCTCATTGTGACCAGAATATGCTCCAACAGACTCCCCCTTGACAATAGCTTGATCTTGAGTCTTCAGTCTTTCTAATGAGCTTTTCCAATTATCTGGTAATCTGCTGCCTGCATGCACTCCATATCTTCTACATATCTCCATCACTCTCTTATACTGCAATCCTTGTTCTCTCCATTTATCAGTGAACATGATTTCATTCTTTCTCAACGTTCTCTGATCTTTCTTTGAAAAATTGATAAGATTCATTGCATCATAGACACATACAATGACCTTATTATCTTTGTCTTCAATCCTTGTTTCACCAGTATTAACATCAACATACCACCATTTCATATTCCCAAGAAAATCTTGAGGAATCTTCTTCAACGGTATCTTATGTACAGCACGTACTGGTTTGAACTTGTACTTCCAGGCCACTTTCCCAGTCTTTTGATCTATTATCCTCACTCTCATTCCTTTCTGAGGCTTTAGCTTTTCATACTTTCCCGAACCACCTTCTCTCTTGATCAGATTAGCAATCACATCCGCTAAACCAAACTTGGATCTATTAATAAGTGGTTTTGAAGCTAGACCATTCATTTCACACCTTGGCAAGGTATTGAAATATTTGATCCTCGGCTTTAAGTACTGAACACCATCAGATCTTTTAATAGCAAACATTTTTGTGTCATTATCATAAAACCAACTTATGATTCTTCCAACACACCTTTCTTTATTCACATATTTTTCTTTATGAGCAGGTTGTGCTTGAGACTTAGGTAACACCTTCATCCAGCTATTCACAACTTCTCTCCACTGTTCTTTAGTCATCCATGTATTTCTGTACATCACAGGTTCTTCATTCACCTTATGAGACACAATGTGAGTAGTATCAGCTTCAGCATCTATATTGGATTGAACATTCTCATCATGAGTATCCATCTTGGATTCAGCAGTATCTTCAGGCACAGTGATATCTTCAATAGAGTCCATAGAATCTGTTACTCCTTCATAAGAAAACTCAGGAATAACATCATCTTGGATGATGTTATATGGTACTTTCAGACCATCACTGCCTTCATATGTAACTTTATATTTATTTTCTCTATCTCTATCTCCACTATCTCTCCTTCTTCCACATCATTATCAGACACATCATCTTCAATGTCATTGAATAATTCATCAATGTCATCCATACATTCTATCTTCTCAGCTTCTTCCTCTTCAGAATCCGCAAAGAATTCCAATAGCAAAACTTCTTCATTAACTCCAGAAGCATCCTTGTTTCCTTCAATTGTTTGAGATGTCGACTCCCCCTGAACTGTAGATATAGGATTAACGTCAGCAGCGTATTGACGAACACCCTCAGCATTTCCAGTAGGATCATTGTCTTCATCATCCTTTCTTTGAATGGACTCAGTGTGACACATATCATGGATCTTTAACTCCCCTGAGCATCAAGACGCTCAACAAGTTTGGATACCAAAGCTTGCATGTCAGCAATCTGCTTGGCTTGAGTCTGAATCACCAGCTGTCTTTTAGAATCAGTAGATACAAGAGTATCCACCTGAGTTTGTAAAGTAAGCACTTGAGATTCAAGGAAAGTAATCCTCTCAGAATTAGAAGGCTTTGAAGGACCAGCTGAAGATTGAGGAACAGAAGGACTTGGAGTAATCACTTGAGGAACAGGAGTTATAACAAGAGATGAATCTTTAGACCTTGGAGGTGTAACTATTAAGGAAGCAACAAAATTAGCATCCTCTACACCCTGTGAAGAATGAACAGCAGCAATTGAAGCAGACATAAGCTTCTGAGCTTTAGGATCCGGATTGAAATAACTATCAGTATCAGAACTCTCATTCACCAATGTTCTTTTTCCAAGTACTGATCCGGAAGGAGGATCCCGAACAGACTTCCGTCTTGGTCTTCTTGCTAGAGATTTAATACGTTTGCTAGCATTTGCCAATGGTATTTCAACTAATCTCTCATAATGATCTGAACAAAAATCTCTAGACACATCAGAGTCACTTGCTTCAGAAATAGGCATAATAGTATCACTGGTGCTCGAACTCGAATCATTCTCTGTCACCACATTCCCTTCAGCTTCACGAATGGGTGAGTTCACAGCATCATCAACAAAATCATCGATATTCATCCCTAGGTCTTGTTCATGTTCTTGAACGACCTCTTCTTGAACAGGTTCACTAACAGGTATATCAACCTGAGCTTGTTGAATAGGAACTTATACAGGTTGTTGTTGAGGTTGTTGTGGTTGTTGTACATTCTGACCATATCCTTGAGCCAACTCTTCAGGATGAAACCAAATGTCATTTGGTGGTTCAACATAATCAGGATTGATTAAGTGACCAAATAATGGAGTTTGAACAGGAATCAACTATGCATTCTGTTGTTTTACCTTAGTGCAATATGTAAAAATTCTCTTTGACATCGGAGTCAATGTTAAATGAATAGGATGATGTGGGAGATCAGGAATAAGATGATTCAGAATCATTTGGATGAACCGAGGATACATAAGAAATCATTGACCTTCAGCAGGAGTTATTTGCATAACCAATTCCCAGTAAATATAAAGAGAAAAATTGAATCGCTTGTTCAATGTCAAAGCCACCATAGCAGCTTGAAGAGCATTCTTTAATCCATATGTACGAGCTTTACGAGGAGATAAGCATTGGATAATCACGTGCATGAAATACCTCCATTCGCCAACCAAACCACCCTTACGAGCTTGTGTATCATTAGGTCTTCCACTGTAACCCATCCTCTGAAAACATCCCATAATCATAGTTCCAGGATATGACATAGGATAATCAGCAGCACCACCTAGAGCAAGAGCAGCACGAATAGTCTCTGACGATATGGCAATCTCTGTATTGTTCACAGTAGCACGAAGAACATGAGGTTCTACGTCTGTATCTTGATGTACTGTGTCCCAAAATTGCTGAATATACACCAAGTTGATGTATGGATCTGCAGATAAGGCTACACGGAGACGTGAACGATTTAAGAACCCAATAATTCCTTGAAAATTAACGGCCTCCAACATGTTAGGATCTAACAGTGCCACCTGGTTATGTTTGTATTCTACACGACGAGCCATCTGAAAAGTATTTGGACAACAAACACATTAGACAAATAATAAACACACACAACAAGAAGTAAAAAAAATTTTGTAACAAAAAAAAATTTCACAAGTCCAAAATCGTCCTGAGCCACTAGGCGAACTTACTAAGTTCGCTTAGTGTTACAAGAGGCGAACTTAATAAGTTCGCCTAGACAAGTTCGCTTGAACAAGTTCAACTGAACTTGTCTGTCGTATCAAATTCTCACACAGAAATTAAAATTCGTCAAATCGATATAGAAACATGATATACTCACTGGAATCACATCGTCAAACAATTACAACATATTATCAAGCTTCAATTTAATGAGATAAGACATCAAATCAGGTCAAAAATGTAGATAACAAAAATCCGACGTGTCCGAGATGAAAAAGTTCTAAATTCTCACGATTTAACGGATGAAAAACAATAAAAATACCTTATGAATGATCGTAATTCAAATCCGAACAAGAAGGTACCAGTAAACAATCCAACAACACACTGATTTTGAAATTTTTTTAAAATCACTCAACACAGACAAGTTCGCTTAAAATTTCTGAGAAGACAAAGTGACTAAGTTCGCCTGGAAAAAAAATCCATACACATTAAGTTTGCTTAATTAGGCGAACTAGTTAAGTTCGCTTAACAAGCCCCGGGCGAACATATTAAGTTCGCTTCACCAACCTCAGGCGAACATATTAAGTTCGCTTCACCTTAACCAAGCGAATCATAACAAGTTCTCCTCAACCTTTTGCCTTGAACAATTTTCCATCTTTCAACACGTCATTTCTTGAACTTTCGTCAGCAGCATGTATCCGATCCAATCCCAAACATTTTAATAAAAGCTTAGAATTTTCATGGAAAATAAAAAACAAAATCTTTTAGAATTTTATCTATACAAATGGAATCACATATTTTTGGATTTTTATCTGTACAAACTGAAATCACATATTTTTTAATTTTTATCTGAACAAACTGAAATCACATATTTTTTAATTTTTATCTGAATAAACTGAAATCACATATTTTTGAATGAACATCATGAGTAAGAAGATCATATCAGTATCCGAGTAGTTCATCACACATTTTAGCAATAACCAAGGGTAACCTATGATATGAAACAATCCAACTCATTATTGTGCACTTTGCATCTTTTTCATTTTTACATACTCTTTTCAGTATTTATAAATCCAACATATTTATTTCTTTGACATATTTCTCTCAAAGGTCTCTTTTCTCTTTTGTTTTCTAACAATTTACTTTTCTTTTCAAACATTTCAATCAATTTGAATAATATTTGAAATGATACGTGATAAATTTCAAAGTAAATAAGACCAGGTTATGAAATGCTCAATTATTCATACCAAATTTGTAATATAAAGCATGAATTCTTAAATTTGTCAATATTATATGATTTGAAACTATAAGTGTTTATTCTCCAAATTCATGAGATTTAGTACCATTTAGATGAAAAACATCATGTACTCCACATATATGCCAAACAGAAATATAAATTGCACCATCTTCTAGACATATACAGTTTTTTTTTAAGATTAGATCAATTTCCAAGATGAAATTACCTCTTTTAGCACAAGTGTAGAAAAGCAGATCCCAAAAGATATAAGAATCATGATGATTCAGAATCAGAAGATTCTAATGAATTGGCTGTATAATGAGAATCAACAGATTCAGGTATGAGGATCTAACTATTATCTGGATAAGTTTCAATGGAGTTAGACTAGATGATGTATCTAACTGATCCAAGGGCGAATATATGTTTCAACAGATGTTGTTTGAAAGCATATCTTAGTTCAACAACACATTGCATGTTTTTCGGGGCATGGGCAGTGAAGTGAACGGAAATAGATTTGTGCTAAAGATATAATTCGATATTGGTCTCATGAAATTCATTAAAACCATATATTATTTATCTGATAATGATATTTTACACACACACCCAGGCATATAATGGATTCAAATCACATATGTAATCATATCATATTTAATTTTCACACTACTATTAGTTTCAAAACGCTTCTAGTCTATTGACAATTCAAGTTTCAAAACTCATACACAAATTTAAAAACAGATTATCAAGAGTAGAGCATTCAAAACACTATCATTTCTTATTTATGCAGACTTTGAAATTTAGATCAAACCAACTCACTTTAAGCAAACATATATCAAAGGTCTACTAAGGTCGTGTGAAATGAACTAATCACTGATGTACTATCATTTCTTCTCTAACTTCAAATGATGTCAAATTTTATATTTTTCACTTTGTTTTGACTTTTTATAAATTAAGAACTTTTTGACTGAATATTTAAAACGCAAAAATGTAATAAAGCAATAAAAGAAATTAAAAACAAATTTTTCCATGAAAATCTGATTTTGCAAAACTTTTATTCAGGATTGATCATACCTATCATTTTGATTAAAAATTCAAACTTGGTAGGATCAAATGCCTTGGTAAACAGATCAGCAAAATTATCATCAGTGTGAACCTTTACCAGCTCAATCAACCTTTTCTCTACACAATCACGAATAAAATGATATCTAATCTCAATGTGCTTTGTTTTACTGTGCTTAACAGGATTATTAGTTATAGACATTGTAGCATTATTATCAATAAGCAAAGGGGTTCCTGTAAAATTCAAACCGTAATCTCTTAATTGCTGTTGTATCCACAAAATCTGTGAACAACAACTTGCAGCAGCGATGTATTCTGCTTCGCATGTAGAAATGGAGACTGTGGTTTGCTTTTTGCATTGCCAGGAAACAAGTCGATTACCTAAGAACTGGCAACCACCTGTTGTAGATTTCCTGTCCAAACAACAACCACCAAAATCAGATTCATTATAAGCATTGAAATCAAAGTTAGAACCATGTGGATACCATAGTCCCAATCTTTGCTTTCCTTTCAAATAACGAAAGATTCTTTTTACAGCTATCAAGTGAGATTCTTTTGTTTTTGCCTGGAATCTGGAACAAATACACACAGCGAACATTATATCTGGCCTTGAAGCGGTTAACTACATGAGAGATCCAATCATTGCCTTGTAAAGTCGACACTCAACATCTTTTCCATACGGGTCAGAATTTAACTTATGATTGACCGAAATCGGAGTATCATATGTGGTACAGTCCTCAATCTTGAACCGACTCAAGATGTCTTTGATATACTTGGACTGATGAATAAAGAAACCATCTTCCTTTTGATTTACTTGTAAACCTAGGAAAAATGACAACTCTCCCATAGCTAACATTTCAAACTTCGACCTCATAACACTCTCAAAATCTTTGCACAACCCTTCATTCGTGGAGCCAAAAATAATATCGTCCACATATATCTACACCAGTAGGTAATCTCCCCTTGATTTCTTTATGAATAAGGTCGAGTCAATCTTGCCACGAACAAAATCATTTGCCAAAAGATGTGTAGACAACGTTTCATACCACGCACGAGGAGCCTGATGAAGACCATAGAGGGCCTTATCAAGCTTTAAAACCATATTCGGATTAAGTGGATCTTCAAACCCTGGCGGCTAACAAACATAAAATTCCTCCTTGACCTTTCCATATAAAAAAGCACTTTTCACGTCCAATTGAAACACCTTAAAACCTTTATAAGAAGCAAAAGACGGAAATAGCCGTATAGCTTCAAGCCTCGCAACAAGAGCATAAACCTCGGTGTAATCAATTCCCTCTTGTTGTCACACCCCAATCGACGGCGGAAAACTGTTCATGAGCACATGGTTGACTAAAATTCAATATGTTAAAACGTTACATTTCACTCATAACACCAAATTCAACAATACAAGAATTCTTGAAATACATAACATATTTATTTGATTCAATTAACTAGGCCCACAACTTTAGTGAATCAACTTGATCAACTCAAACTTTTGTACCTGAAACATGATGAAAACGAGGTCAACTAAAAAGTTGGTGAGCATACATAGGTTTTGACTCTAAATAGCATCAAAGCGTTGTGTAAACAAATCCATACAAGTCATGATTAATAAGGCAATTATGGGGAGTTACTATTGTGTAACCAAGAGTACAATCAAACCTTTGTAACTAGCATGCAAAATTGTGTTGTCGGTAACAATCACCCCAATCTGGGTGGGTTTGTCAGACTCAATAGATCTATCATTGTTAACTGTCGGCTTGAATAGTTAATGATTGCACATGTAATTGCACACAAATTAGTTAACACACCTAGTACTCAAACATAAAGATCAAATTGCACACAAATTGTAAAGTGAATTTGTATTGTGTAGTTTGTGTAAATCACTGCAAGTAATATTCATGTTCCACCGCAAAATGTAAAACAGTGTAAAAAGGGGCTATGTAAAACTCATCTTGAAAATGAGTAGCTTGAAAGTCATACAAGTATGTTGATGCACACTTGTTCTAGCTAATCACAAGATTAACCTATGTTTTGATGGAATATGTGTATCAATAATTTGTACAAATGAATACGGAAGTCCTAACGCGCGAAGGGGTTAATGTGGGTTTACTCATTTTAATAAGAAAATAGTTATTTTGAGTTTCAAATAACAATTTTGTATTTTTGAATAAATAATTGGTTTTCTTTTATTAGCAAGTGAATAAATAATTAAGTAGTTAAATAAATAAATAAATTTTTTATTTATTTATAATTTAAATTCTATGAATAATTAGTGTAAAAATTATAACTAAACTAATTAATTAATTTAGTCGTAATTATTTAGTAATTTAAAAGAATACAATTTGTTTTAAATGAATATAAAAATAAATTAAATAAATGGTTTTATTGCTTTACCAAACAATTTACTTATAAAAAGGAAAATAATTTCTTTCATATCAAAATATATTATAACCCAATGATTTCAAATGTAATATATAATTAACAATAATTGAGTGCACATGTTAAGAATAATAATACTCACATACTATTCAAAATAATAATAATAATAATAATAATAATAATAATAATTAGACGTAGTTATGAATATGTGTATATATTTTTATTTGAAAAAGGGCATTAATTGAAAACCTTTGTGCACTTCCAACAAGATTGATTTAAAACACTATTCGTATATATATAAAAATATATGTATGAGTGATTAGAACAATTGTGTTGTCATGTTTTTTTTGCAATATATACATAAGGTGGTAATCAAAATGTTTTTAAAAATAATAAAACATATATTTATACATGCTTTTTATTTAAATGGTAACAATTGTAAAAACCCTTGAGAGTTTATAAGGAGTTTGGCTTTTTAACCATTTATTAGTAAGTTTTTTTTTCTTTTATAGATTATACATGAGTCATGTATAAAACAAGAGCAAAAACAAGTAAAATGGGTCTGGTCGGGTTCGAACCCGCGACCCGGAGGGCATAGGAGCCGAGTTCTAACCAAGTGATCTGGGCATCAAGCCTTGCTAAATTTCAGTACCTTATCTATTTAACAACAACAAAAAAAACCCCAAATCCATCTTCTTCCCATTCGCGCAAACCGAACCCTAGCCCCAATCCACTCAAATTTCACACAGATTGCAAAAGGTGTGTTAGGGCTTTCGTTCGTGGGACTAAAACGAGAGTAGGGATGCTTTAATTACCTGGAACGGTTGCAGGAATGATGAGATCGATTGAAGTGTACCGGTTCGAGCACTTCGGATGTTGACCGAATCGCAAAGGTGATTTGGGACGGGTTTGAGAGCGACGAGAGTAAAAGGGAGGTGTCGTGAGTGTGTGGGAATGAGTTGTATGCTTCAATTTTACCAGAATCATTCAACTTGATAAGAATTTGTTTGAAATGGACACGGGATTTGAATTTTGAATCAATCCAGTTAATTTCGATGAATTAGGTAATGATTTGGGTTTGGAAACTTGCCAGTAACGTCTGAGCATGATTTCCGAACTTTACGCTCTATTAATCCCACGGATTGAGATCGAATTTTTGACCCGGGTAGACTCTTAAGAGTCAAACGCGTTCAATTTCAATGTTGCCCACAATTACCGTTTAATTAATTGATTGTTTGAACTGGAAGTCGTTTGTGAGGCATTCATGTATACATGGAAGTCCTACGATTCTGAAACTTGATCGAATTCGACTCGAATTGCACAATTGACTTCAGAAAGTCAAAGGGACATGTCAAATGGTTCAAAATCTTGATAAAGGTTCAAGACTAAATCATTTTGTTTTATAAAAATCTAATTTATTATCTATTTAATTATAAATATTTTATAAAGAGACAAATTCCATTTTTTTTATAAAATAACAAACTTTGTAAATGAATTATCTATTAAAAATTTATACGTATATTTATTTATTTACCCATAAATAAATACATTTACATATATATAAAAAGGTGTACTTACATGATTAAAACTTTATAAGTTTTATTTTGATTTAAGCAAAATATATATATATACATCTTATATAATTATACATGCATATGTTATATATTTAATAGAAAGTACTATGTATAAGCTAAGTTGAAACGTTAAATTGATACATGTTTAAAATAGTGAATAATGTGAAATATTATGTTGAACCGGTACAGAATTGAAATGGGTTGTGAAATAAAATAAAAAATTAGGCCGGAAAAATCATGGATGTTACACTTGTTGTTTGAAACCCTGGACAACTAATCTTGTCTTATTTCTTACTACGACACCTCGATCGTCTTTCTTACATTTAAACACCTATTTTGTACCAATTGGATACATACCCTTCGGAAGATCTACAAGATTCCAAACCTTGAGTTTGTCAAACTGAGGTTCGACCTGAGAAATAAAACATGAATGTGAGCAATCATCAAGAACACCAAAGTCTTTAATACATGTATACAAACAAGTATTGTCAACAACAGAACTTGTTGTGTCGCTTGACGGTCAAGGTCGTGTACAAAATGTGACACGCAATATTCACAGCTTCAGCCCAAAAAGTAACTGGAAGCTTAGAATCTGCAAACATCGTGCGTGCCGTTTCAACCAATGTCCTGTTCTTTCGCTCAGCAACACCATTTTGTTGATGAACATATGGCGCACTGAATTCATGATGAATTCCCTTTTCTAGACAGAATAATCCCATCTTGCTATTCTTAAACTCGCTGCCATTGTTACTCCTAATTCTTTTGACCTTCAGATTGAACAAATTCTCCAAACCCAGGATTAAGTATTGTACCAACTCAGTGGTTTAAGCTTTAGAAGAAAGAAACATAACCCATGAAAATCTAGAGAAATCATCCGTTACTACCAAACAGTACAATTTTCCACCATTGCTCCTGATACTAATCGGACCGAACAAATCCATATGCAGCAGCTCCAAAGGAGTTACGATTGAATTCTTCGATTTAGATTTGTGTGATTTCTTTCGTTGTTTCCCCTTCTTGCAAGGAATACAATCATCAGGAACAGAGAATTTCATCTTCGGAATACCAAGAACCAGATAATTCTTAACAATATAGTTCATCTTCCGATAGTTGATGTGAGCTAGCTTCCTAAGCCACAAAATAGAATCTGATTCCGACGCTACGATTTTCCACCATTGCTCCTGATACTAGCGACACTCATGTCAAGGACATACGTGTCATTTCTCCTCGGAGCCTTCATGAGAATCCATTTGTCAGGAATAACGAAGCCCGGTTTCAAGATATAACACTCAGCATCATTGAAATGGAATGAAAACTTTTTATCACAAACTTGTGATACACTCAAAAGATTGTGTTCAAGCTGCTCCACATAATTCACCTTCTCAAATTTGACTTTATCATTCTTTAAAGTACCTTAACCAGTTATGTACCCGCCTTTATTACCCGCAAAAGTGACATAACCTCCATCAATATTTTTGACATCTTCAAGCAACCGAATATTCCTTGTCATATGTCGAGAGCAACCACTATCCACATACCACGTATTGTTGATAGTCCTCCTTCGTTGTCCCTACATAAACAAAGAAAATCAGTTAGAATTTGGAACCCAAGCCATTGTGGTCTTGGGTCGTCCAGATTGATCAAAATAAACAACTTCAAGCAATTCACAATCAATGTTATCATTAACCTTTGGAACAGAAGTTTCACACTTAGACTTTTTTAAAGAAGACACATTATGCTTAATTGGAAAAACATTGTTTGACATATTATTATCAGATTCAGAAGTTTCCAAAAGTTTCTTCGATTTTCTGTTTCGTCTTCTCCTTTGTGGTCTAGACAGTATAACTTTAGGTGGAGAATCTTTTGAAACTCCAACATGTGGAATCTCAAATTTCTATTGACAAACAAATGATTTAGAATTCAATTTATCCTGCAGTTTAAATCCAGAAGATTTAACAAAAGATCGACAAGGCATATTTTTCTCCACATTAGAAGTCGACTTTCCCTCATCTATTCTTTTTAGAATTTGCACCACTTTTGATTGTGAAGGAGCAGTCTTCAATTTTCCCTGGTTCTTATAAGAACAATTTATCAGAATATGACCAGCTTCATTGCTGTGAAAACAAACTCTTCTTTCTTGATGAGTTCTAAAATAAGGGGTTTTTCTTGAGTTTGAGGAACCATCAGATGAGTAAGCTTCAGAAGATTGTACAGAACACTTTACTTGCTTCTTTGGAACATAAACCTGTGTAGGTACCTTTGATGAAAGCATCTTTTGATGACCGGCAGCAACAAACCCACTTGACTGTAAAATTGGGGAAAGCTTAGGTGTAATAACTTTCATCTCGTCATGTTCAGTCAGAATGCATCTATCACGAGTAACAGTTTTTACAACTGTTGGTTCATCAAGTTTCACCTCTTTTGGAATAACTTCAACCTTCTTCTCATCAAATACCTCATCCTCAGAATCAGACTCATAAACCATATCCTCACCAGTTACCGGATTCACTTTTAATACTGTTTTTGGTTCAATTTCCTCTTCATGTATGATTTCATGTTCAACCACATAATTTGCATTAAATGGTGGAGGAATAAATCCAATTCCAGTAACTCGCTTCTTAGAATCAGCATTTGCATTAAAATAATCCAATACAACCGATGAATTTTCAAACTTTTCCAGCTTTCTATGAAGTTTGATCACCTCAGACTCTTTGTCATAAATTTCTTTATTCTTTTGAGCGATAACTTCATTTTGTTTTTCTATCTCAGCATAAGCCATATCCAGATGATAAGCTTGTTCTTTATATTTCAACCCCAGAGAATTTAAGTCTCTTTTCAAAGACTCAATTCTAACGATGCACAATTTATCATTATCTTTCAGTTTCTGATTAACTGAATGCATCGATTTCATATCACAAATCAGGTTTGTGTTATCATCCATAACCTTTTGCAATTTATCTTTTACAGTAATGCAGTTAGAAAAGTAAATATGACAAACAGAGTCTTTTACCTTTGACGGATCAGACATGTCTGCCATGAAAACTTTCGCAATAGGAATACTCTCTGAATCAGCACCATCTGAAGCATTTTGTGTTAGAACAATATCATCTTTAGCAACACCTGATGCAATATCAGAATCAATATTCAGCACTTGTTCTATCTCTTCATCAACGCTCGGCACACTTTCACCATCACTCGAACTATCATCATCAGTCGACTCTTCGGATTTTTCATAATGAATCTCTGTTATAAATGCTTGACTTACCATACCCACCAAATCTTCCAGATGAATACCCCAGTCATAGTTTTATTCGTTCTGAGCAACCAAAGCTGATGATGTAGATGCATGATTAGAATTACCAGATGAACCATGTGACTGATTACGATTATGCTGAAAGTTATTCGGCTTCTTCTGAGAATCAAACTCAACTTTTGGCTTCACACACTCTTTAGCAAAGTGACCATACTCTTGACGATTATAGCAACGCACTTTGGTTTTAACAAATCCCATGCGTGATCGACTGTTAGAGCCAATATATTTTCTTCAAGTCTTTTTCAGAAAATCTTTTGCTTGTCGCATCAGCATAGCCATATTCCATTGTATGTTCATTTCTTCTAGATCAACAGGATCAATCTGTCTGAAATCTTCTTCTATAACTTCTTGATCATGAATTTTTTCTCCAATAAAATTTTCATACGATGCCATGAATGAGGAAAACATAGCCAAATAATCATCAGCAACCTTTTGATTCATATTGTGAGTTCCAGACGATGAAGACGTTGTAGTTGCAGAGAAACTAGAATGACTTGAATGACCAGAATGAAGAGGAATTCCAGAACACTGATCATTAGAAGTATCTTGAGCATCACCAGAAAAAAATGCAACCACTGTACCAGTTTTACCAGAAGTCTTGGCAAAATACATTGAAGGATCTTGTATACGTTCCATATTAGTCTCCTTCTTTTTCATATTCATATCATGAGATTGAATCTTTCCAAGAACCTCTTCCAGAGACATTGATTTATACTTGATATTCTCTTATATTAAAACTGTATACACATCAAACTTAGATGGTAATGCCTCCAAGAACTTATCGTTAATCTCTTCAGTCTCATACACCATAGAAGCACTCGACAATTCACTCAGCAGATGATAGAATCTTGTAGCAAGATCATCCAAGGATTCATTTTGAAAGTGCTTGAAAACCAAGAATTGCTTCTTCAGTAGCTCTTTTCTACTCTTCTTTACATCCAAACTACCTTCACATCTTTTCTGTAATGCTTCCCACAGTTGTTGAGATGACTTGAATTGTTTAAAACTGTGATATATTTCCTTCGGAAGCGACATCGAAATACATGCCATCGCTTTCTTTTCCCGATCAAACATCAACTTTTCTTCTGTGGTTAACGCAGACACTGGCTTTGGAACATCATCCTTTCCCATCCACGAGTAAGTCGGATGCGTATAACCTTCTAAGATTGGAATCCATAGACTGGTACCGGTAAAGGATACGAACTGATCAAACCAATCTTTCTAATTAGAATAATCAGCAAGATTTAACAACTTCGGCGGTTTCTGAGATGTACCAATCTCATTATCATAATTGAACATATTAGTTACTTGAACCATATTTGCCATTTTCCAGAAAAAAATTTCCATGTGTTGAACACACACTACCCTTAGGCGAAGATAGTAAGTTCGCTTCAGATACACCCAAGCGAATTTAATATGAAGCGAACTTAATAAGTACGCTTAAACCAGAATCCAGAAATCTGATTAAGTTCGCCTAAAAATTAAGTTCGCCTAATTTGAGAGAAGCAAACTTAACAAGTTCGCCTGCTAAGTTCGCCTGCAGACCAATTCAGCAAGTTCGCTTGCTTCAGCAGAATCAAAACTCAGTAACAGATTCACCTCAAGAACACAAACCCAATTTCACCAAAAATCTTCATAATTCATTGATTTAAAAGAATTAGACCAAATTAAACCGTAGGATTGTGTATTTTCTCAATTAGAACCTTTCTATCGGATCAATTTATTCAAAATCACTTCAAAAACACCAAATCAGAAGCAAAATAAGATTCAAGAACTTGTAAAACTCCATGGACATGAAAAATAAAAAAAGATGATCAATTTCTTGTCAATTTATATACAAAACCGTCTAAAATTACCAAGAATCACGAGCATAAGCTCTGATACCACTTGTAGGTCCACATGGCTCTTCTACGGATCGTTCTCGTGATAAGACGTATTGTTAACGAGGAGTGCGGAATCCAACCGAATCAACAATTTATACACAAAATACAATAGAAACAATCACGTAAATAACATTCAAGCTTGTATTCCAACAATCATAGAGTTTACAGACTCAATTAGACAATTCGTTTACTTCTGTTCAACTCTGCTCTGCTCTCACTACTCTGCTGCTCTCGTCTGAATCTGTAAACATCTATATATGGACAGAAACCTGCTATAGGCGAACTTAACAAGTTCGCCTCAAAGACGCTTAGGCGAACGCCTCTAATAAAGTTCGCTCCTAAATATGCCTAGGCGAACTTGTTAAGTTCGCCTCTCTATGAACTTACACAGAATTTTATCAACAGTTACAAAATATGTCCTAACAGCGGTCAAGACAGACGGGACGGAAGTAAGTGAGCTTTTGAGAAACATCAAGAGATGGTGAAGATGGCCCTAGTGTTGGGGGTATGTCAAAGTCTAAGGAGCGTAGTGAACGCATGATAATGAAGTAAAGAGATGCTATGATAAAGAAATTTAGTGGAGACCAGGGTAGCTTTGCACGAGCTCTTGAAGACCATGAAAGAAAGATATGGGTAACGCCCTTATGAATAGGGCAATGGGCTAGATTTTTAGAAACCATAGAAAGATGACGATCAAAGTTTGAGGAAGAAATGAAGGAGGAGTATATAATGGTGAGGCAGTGAGTGCTTCTATATGTGAAAGTAGGAACCTATTTGGGGTGATGGCCGTCAAAAAGATGAAACCTTTAGGATTATTCAAGAGTCAAAGGGCAATTGTACCCGTAACTCCGGATGGAATATGGAAAGTGTAGGATCGGTGAATACAAGATGGTTCAATTCTAGTTGAGATTGTCGAAAACAATTACAACTAAGCAATGTAAGCAAGTAAACAAGAAGAATATTGATAAATGCAATTTGTATTAAGCTTCAAAGATTACAAGATTATAGATAAAAAACTCTTAAGAAAAACACACTAATACAAATACTCTAAGTACTACTTATATAGTAACTTAGAATCAAGACAGACCCTTGATGCTAGGGATCAGATCTAAAACAAGCCGTTGATCTTGTATTGAAGCTATTCTACATGTAACGACAATAAATACTACAAAAGTTATCTTTACTCAAACATCTTCTTAGGCATCATTGCTTGAGTCCTTGGAAGAAGAGCGTCGTTGTCTTTTATTGTCTTGCACCAGTAACATTCTTTCTGCGTGTAGTGTGGCAGTGTTGCAATAGAAAGTTGTTAGTGGTAATGGTTACTTTATCGAAGCCAGTCAGCTGCAACGTTTGATCTTCAGAGCGAATGGCTATCAGCAGCAATGTTGTTGATCAACAGCAAGACATAACTGTCCACAGCTGCTGATGATTTGCCTATCAGCAAGAACTTTGGTCTTCAGTAGAAGAACATGTATCCACAGCAGATAAGCTTATCCGCAGAAGTTTGTCGATCTGCAGCAAACTCTGAGGTCCACAGCAGTTGTACTTAGAGAATTTTGTAGCCATCAGTCTTTATTTCTACAAACTCCCCCTAGACTGATGCTACCAAAACTCTCTTACTGCTTTTGCTGCTGAAGCTTTTCCGTGTTGCAGACTATCCTTTCTACCTCATAGCCTCTTGGGTCCTGGCTGGGATTGTTTAGAGAAAGCTCAGATAGAGTCTTTATGTCTTTGCTTGCCATTTTGAAGATGGCCTTGCTTGAACATATCATCTTCTGTCCTTTAACATCAATCAAGATAAACTCGTTGGTATCAGTCTTGAAGGACCAATTGATGAATGGAGAATGGGATTGAACAGGTTTGGCATCAATGATTACATCTTTACTAGGGTTGAAGTGATGTTTTATTGCTAGCAAAAGATGTCTCCCACCTTCATTCTCTGGCTTATGGGCTTCACCCAACTCCAATATTCTTCTTAAATCTGAGTCTGGGAGTTGCAGTACCTCATCAACAGATTTATAGATAGATCTTTTAAGTTTTTCCTTTCCCCTGAAGACTTCAAACCATTTGTCTTGAGTGTTGTAGAACTAGACAACTATTTCTCTTGAGTCTTCTGGTGTGATGGTAGGTTTGGTTTTCTTCTTGGAAGGCTGCTGATGAGGAGGAGCTGGGTGGAGGAATTTGAACTTTGTGGGAAGAGAGGGATGAGGTCTAGGGTGGAGAGTGGAAGTATGATGGGAGGAGGAAGTAGTGGATGAGGGAGAAGGCTTGGGTTTCTTTGATTTGTTTTCAGCAGTTTGAGTTATCACCCTTTTCTTGGAGCCTGTCTTCCCCAATCTTTCTTCCTCTTCCTTCTTGACTTTGTAGTAGAAGGCTTGCAAGTTCATGAAACTCATAGGGCCTAGCCTTTTTCCACTTTCTCCTCTGGCCTTCAGGAAGTCAGTCATGAACTTCCTTTCTTCATGGGTCCTTATGTTGAATGCAATGGTCTTCTTGGATTTTTGCTTGGCTTTTTCTTCTTCATCATCCCTTTTCTTATTTGCCAATTGACCTTGCTGACCCATGAAGGCTCTGTAGATTTATTTATTTGATAGTTTCTCAAGGTAGTCTGCATCTCCACCTTGAGAAATCAGAGCTGCTATCCGTTCTTCTCTCATTTCATTGGCTAGTTCAGAATCAGTTATTCTGAACATAGCCTCTTCCCGGTTCTTCTTCTCCCTTTCTTCTTCTTCTTTATTAAACTGTTCCTGCAGCTGAAGAGCTAGGGCTTCATCTTCTTGTCATTGAGAAGCTGCAGGAAATCTGGCTTTGAGATCATCCAGCTGTTTAGCACACAGCTGGATTTGTTGTTCTCTGCAGAGCATGGCAGCTTTTCTTTCTTGAATTTTTCTTAGCTCTGCCATCTCCTCTTCTTCTCTTCTTCTTCTTCTTTCCTCCCTTTCCCTTTGCTCTTTCATCAGTCTCTCTTCCACCTCTTTAGTCATTACTCCCTTCCCTTTGGCTTTGGTTGATGCCTCTGCTTCAACTTCATGGATCACAACATCAGATGTTTTAACTGTTGGGATCTCTGCTTCAACATCATTGGCAGTTTGGGTAGTGGATGGGGGAAGGTTTCTTGCTTCATCTTCTTCCCATTCACACCCAGTTACTTCCTTCTAACTTTTCCTTACATCCTCCAACTCTGTTCTTCTAGATTCTGTTGCAGTATTCATAGTGGCGGTTGGTGAGGAGAGAAAAGAGAAATCTGAGTTAGTGGAGGCATCTTCTGCAAGGCGTCCCTCCCTTTCAAGACGAGCTTTGATAGTCTTGATCATTGCTTGGCTCTCTAAGGATTTGACATTGCAGATATGTGTTCTGAGCTCAAAAATGTTGTATAGGAAGTCTGAGTTGAGGAGTAGGATATCATTGATGTGGTGGAAGAAGATAGATGATCCATCACTCAGAAAGAAGGTGAAGCCAGAGGGCCTAGTGCACGACCATCCTAGCACTGCCAGTCCCCTGACCATCTTAATGTGTATGAAGCTTCTCCAGCAAACAGTTTCTTCGTCAGTTAAAGTACTGCTCCTGATCAGGTCAAGTCTACTTGGAGCCAGTCTTTGTGCTGCTGCTGTAGAATATTCAGCTCGGTCTTTAGGATATGCCACCCTGTTTGCTTCTTCTAATAGTGCTTCAAACCAGGGCCGATTTTCCTCCATTAAGTCTTGGAACCTGCAGATTGCAAGTTTTGCTGAGAGATCTGAAGAGGTGTTGATGCAGCTGGATAAATACAGTTCAAGCACTTAAAGAGGATTTAGTGCATCCCAGTTCAGCTCTTCTACTCCACTGAACTCTTTCCCAATCCAGAATCTCTTAGATTGACCATCATACCCCCAAGCTAGTATGGAGCAAAATCTAGCTTGTCTGCAGTCAGTGTGAATTTTGGGGTAGTGGTTAGACTTATTATGGTCGCTGCTTCAGGAAGAATGCTGACTGATGGAGGTGTGTCTTCATGGTGACTTGTATTTGTCAACACCTCATCACAGGCTCGAACATCCAACTTCCAATCCTCAGTGATTTTTGACTCTTCATCCACTGAGTCTAGCAAGTCATGAACTTGAACAAAGGCAGGTTTGATTAAGTAACTTTGAAATGCAGTCTGCTCTTGTATCCAGTCCTCAAGGCTGTCAGCATCATCTTCTACTACGACTATCTCCCCATTTTTGGTAGCATCGGTGTAAAGGGTTGCATCTGTTTGAGTTCCCACTGATACAAGGGAAGGAGTAGACAAAGTTGGGCATTGATGGGCTTTATGCATAGAGACTTGGTGCCTTAGTTTGGACACTTCAGCCTCTAGCATAGCCACCCTAGCCGTCAATTCCATATTTTTGAGTTTCAAACTGTCCTCATCCACAGTTGTGGAATCCTTGGAGTTGGATGGGGTCTTAGGCCTAGCCTCTGCATCCCCATCACCCTGGTTTTTTTGGCAACAGTGATTCCTCTCAGTGAAGAGTGTTTCAAAGGAAACATCCTCACTGTGAGTTGCCGTGGTTAGGGTCTTAGTGATGTTATCACCGTCCTCCTGGTTAGTTGATGTACCAGGAGTAGTGACAACCCTTTCCACATTCACTCTATCAGTATTCCCAGAGTGAACCTTCTTGGGTGATGAACTTGGGTTAGGTGCACTAGCATCCAAGTCAATCAATACCTCCGAGATAGTGGTTGTTTAAGAAGGTATATCATCTTGACAAGGTGCCTCTGCACTTAAGTTAAGAGAAGAAAAATAATGGAATGGCTCAGTGGGTTGTTGTATGGATCCGGGATGTGATCCTGATCTTAATAGAGAAGCTTCCAAGGAAGTCTCTCTATTGATGTGGATATCCCTTTTGATATTCTCATCAGAATTTTAGGATTCTGAATGAGGGCTTTTAGGTTGGGATTGGGCCTTTGAGACAAGAAGAGAATGAGTCTTTTGCTCCTTTTTCTAGTATTTTTTGCCACAACTGGGGCCCTTTGTTCCAGTTGAACGATAACATCCAAAACAGGTGTAAGTAATTTTTGTGCCTATGCATCCTTAGTAGTATGCACAGGGGTTCGAACAGTGGAAGCAGATTGTTGTTCAGGTTGTGAAGAGGAGGGTGTGGGATCAGTATCAACTCGGATTGCTGAACTGTCACCCTGGGTACTTTGTATGTTCATCATTGTAGATAACAATGGAACATTGACCCCTTAGAACCTTTTGGAAACAGTTCTCATACTTGAAAAATGTTATTTTTATGTCCTAGTATAAAATAGACTTTTGCAGATTTTGAAAGATCTTTTAATTTGTTATTGAAAACCTCCTGCAAGAACCTTTGGTACATAAAAAATGATTGCTTTGCACCTTCTTGATGGTTATATCTCAAACCTTCAAAGATGAGATGTGCAAAGTTGAAACCCTGGCCAGAAACCATACCATGAACTTTAGAGGCAAGTGTAGAGCTCACTTGATGCCATCCACTTCTCTTATGGGATATGCATTATAGAAGAGTGTGGCATAGAAACTTCCATGGAGGGCCCATCAGAACCTTTTTGATTGTGTACTCGTTCTGATTTTCAGTGTACCCTATGGATACAAAGGTCCTCATGTATTCTTCCTTCGAGTATGAAATGGCGGCCCCCTCGTCTTGAAGCTTGAGATGTTTTTGTAGAGTAGCTTCAGTGATGGTGATGTCTTTGCCATATACATTGGCTTGGATTTGGGGTATCCCCTGTTTGGTAGAGTAGACGGCAGAGTTTCAGAAGTCCTCCATGTGAGGGATGTAAATGGTTGGGTTACAGTGAGTGCATGGTGTATCTTTGATCGACAGAGAAAGTCGATCATGTCATTGAATCCCTCGGACTTCTTTCCTTTGATTAAGTATGCCGTGAGGTTGTGATATGGAGAGAACTTATCATCGGGATGGTTTATGTCTACCTCTGCGATTTTGATGGGTTTGGAGGGAAAGAGGATGGTTTTTGAAGGGTGGTTAAGGATGGAAAGCTTTGAATGATGTGGATGCTTGAGAGAAAGTGATGGGAGTTAGGGTGACATTGAATGTGAAGAGGTGGTGAAGAAATTTGATTTGTGTTATAACGGCAGAGGATAGAAAAAGCAAAAATACTTGTACAGTACAACCTTGTTCACTTTTAACTATTACAGCTATAATACACTAAAGCAGTCATGGTAAAGACTGAAAGTAATTTTTTTTACTGCTGGTAAAGGTTAATTTGGACTTAGATTTACCCATCAGCAGCAAACTTGGTTGCTGCGGATGGTTAAGACTATCCGCTGCAAGCTTGGGTGTTGTGGATGGTTAAGTTTGTCAGCATCAAACTCAATTGCTGCTGATGGATGCAATAATCCACAGCAAAGATGTTGCTGCTGACAGCCTTAAAGCTATCCGTAGGAAACTTGTTCCTGCTGATAACTTAAAGCAGTCAGTGGCAAATTCTTTGCTGCTGATGATTAAACCTTTCAGCAGCGAAAAAAGTTGCTGCTGACTTATAACTTTTATTTTCAACAAAGGACAAACACATTTACAAAACAAAATTTTGATGACCTGGCTGTCCCTTCACATGAGAGAGATCTAGTTAGTGGGACGAATCCAAGAGCTTGCATCCTTGTAAAAAGGGTTCTCGGATTATCAGTATCAGCATGTGTGCATTCAACGGAACCAATGATGATTCTTGGAGGAATTTTGGCTTTCCAATGCTGGATTGGTGGTTTTCCAGCTCTCTTTGCTTTTTCAGCAGCAGATGTTGCAACTGAGGACTTTGGCTTATCAGCAGTAGATTTTGTTGATGATGATGGTTTTACTTGAGGAGCAGGAATCTTGGTTGCTGTTGAAGACTTGTCTTTGGGTCACTTGGGCATTAATTGATCAGCAACATTTTTGTTGGCTGCTGATGGTTTAACTTGGGCAGCAACAATCTTGGTTGCTGATGAAGGCTTTTCCTTTGGTTGCTTGAGTCTTACTTGATCAGCAGTAGTTTTGTTTGCTGCTGATGGTTTAATCTCCGAAGTATGCCTACCTTTCTTCATCTTACTGATAGGCTTTTGTTAAAGATGAATTTGATGAAGAACCTGGTTGAGAGGATTAAACTTACAATTTGCAGCAAAGTGGTCTGATTCACCACAGATGATGCAAGATTGTTGAGGTTTTGGCAGATGCTTTCTTGGTGGGGATAGAGAGTTTCTGAACTGAGTTGCTTTGGCTTCAAATATTCTTACCTTTTTGTTCTTGTTTGTTTTCTCAAAAGCGTGTTGCTTTAGTTTTTTTTGTTGTTGAAGGTAATAGAAGCAGGTGTTGGCAGTATGATTGTATTTCGCACATAGAAATCATGATTTAGCCAATTTGTCCCTTTGAAAGTACACATAGTCCTTTCTTTTGAACAAGTCTTTGAAGTTCCAGGGGTGAGCTTTGTTTTGCTGAAAGGTGGCTTCTTCCAATGTCTTTTGAACATATGGAGCTCTCTCTCTAAGCGCATGACATATGTCAAATACCTTCCTTTGTTGGATTGAGGCTTTGAGTTGGTGGAGGTTGAAGACTGTCCCTTTTCAACAGTTAGCTTTCTTCCTTCTAGAAGATAGCTGATTCTGATTTGCTTGGTTTGTTGAGATACTGGGACTGTTTTTGAAGGGATGAAAGGGCTTGGATTGTTGGCTTTAATAACTTCACTGGTAGGTGGTGATGAAACTTTATTGGTTTTAGTGGAGTCTGAGCATGTTGACTCAAACTCGGATGAAGTAAGGCATTCTTGCACAAGGGTTTCTTGGACAACAGGGTCAAGATTTCGGTTGGCCATGTCAAGGTTGGAAAGATTGAAACTTGGTTCATGAATGGCTACATAGTCAGCGGGTGGAGGAACAACATTGTAGGGTTGTTCAACTTGGAATCCAAGACCAGCAGTTACCTTTTCATGAATTTGAGCATCCAAAAGTCTTTGCAGCTTTTTGGATGCAAACTCATATTTTTCCACATGGACCTTTTGGTTTGCTAATTCAGCCCTTGTATCTTTTAACTTAACCAGAAGATCGTGAATTTGAGTTTCAAGGTTTGTTTGTTCATGTTTTATTGATGAAATTTCTTTCTTTAAACAATCAATCTTTTCCTTGTAACTGTTTTCAACCTTTTTAAATTCAGATTTCATTTGGTGAAATTCTTCATTTTGATCTATGAGATTCTTGTTATGTTTCCTGTATCCAAGGACCTTATCAATACAAGATTGAGTACAAAGATTTTCATATACCTGAGGTGGTACCTCTGATGTGTCTGCCTTGAGAGATTTATTGTTGGCAGGGATATCCTCATACTGGAAGCTCCAGTCAAAGTTAGCAGTTCCAACAGCTGCAGGAGGAGTGACGATGGGATGATAATAGTTTCTTGAACTAGGACCTGAGTGGTCAGAGTGAAAGGCAGAAGAGGCGGTGGTGGATGTTGAGGCTGTTTGGTAGCTTGAGCTTCTTTCCTTGGCGTGAATCATCTCTAATTCATAAGTCTTTAGCATACCGAAAAGCTCAGTCATCTGTAGAGTCTTTAGATTCTCAGTTCTTCTGATGGACACTGTGTAGAGTGTCTAGCAACTGGGTATAGACCTGATGAACTTCTTGAGAATATCTTCATTCTCCAGCTTCACTTTTGAGCACTGTAGCTCACCTACCAGATAAGTATATCTGTTATATAAAACAGTTAGAGACTCACCTTTCTTCCAGATGAAGTTTTCATATTGCTGCTTTAGGATGTCTCTTATGTTTTCTTTTACTTCCTCTGAACCAGCAAACATCTTCTCAAGAGCCTCCCAAAGCTCCTTTGTGGTTTTGTATCCTCTGAAGTTATGAAAAACTTCATTTGGTAAGCACATCTGGATGGCTCCAAAGGCCTTGAAATCTACCTCCATTTTCTTGATGTCTTCATCAGAGTATTTGAGGTTTCTTTGGGAACCATTGTACCTCCCGAATCAGCGGAGGCCACCATGGGTATGTATGGTCCATCTTTAATGGATTTCAACATCCCATATTCTTGATAATAGAAGAAGCTTTCCATTTTGTTCTTCCACATATCATAGTCTTCTCTAGACACCAGTCTTGGTGGTCTGCTGATGCTTCCAATGTCTTCAACTCCATTGTTTTGTGCCATTTTTGATTTGTGATAATGGGTGACTTTAGCAAAGGGATAGTTTTAAATAGAACCAGAGAATGATTAAACAAGTGTGGGTTTGTTTAATCTGTGAGACAAAGCTCTGATACCACTTGTAGGATCGGTGAATACAAGATGGTTCTATTCTAGTTGAGATTGGCGGAAACAATCACAACTAAGCAATGTAAACAAGAAGAATACTGATAAATTCAATTTGTATTAAGGTTCCAAGATTACAAGATTAAAGAGAAAAACTCTTAAGAAAAAGCACACTTATACAATGACTCTAAGTACTACTTATATAGTAACTTAGAATCAAGATAGACCCTTGATGCTAAGGATCAGATCTAACACAAGCCGTTGATCTTGCATTGAAGCTATTCTACATGTAGCGACAATAAGTACTACAAAAGTTATCTTTACTCAAACGTCTTCTTAGGCATCATTTCTTGAGTCCTTGGAAGAAGAGCGTCGTTGTCTTTTATTGTCTTGCACCAGTAACATTCTTTCTGCGTGTAGTGTGGCAGTGTTGCAGCAGAAAGTTGTCAGTGGTAATGGTTGCTTTATCGAAGCCTGTCAGCTGCAATGTTTGATCTTCAGAGGGAATAGCTATTAGCAGCAATGTTGTTGATCAACAGCAAGACACAACTATCCACAGCTGCTTATGATTTGTCTATCAGCAACAACTTTGGTCTCCAGCAGATAAGGCTATACGCAGCAGATTTATTCTTCAGTAGAAGAACAAGTATCCGCAGCAGATAAGCTTATCAGCAGCAGTTTGTCGATCTGCAGCAAACTCTGAGGTCCACAACAGTTGTACTAAGAGAATTTTGTAGCTATTAGTCTTTATTTCTACAGAAAGTGAGAGGGTAACTAGCTATGCTATACTACACGGTACCATAGATGACATAAGCAATGTTATTAAAAGAATTAACGACGAAAGGAATTGTTAAGGGTGACGGCAAGGAAACCTTCGCGAAAAGTTTGGTAATAAAGGCAGAAATGGGAGGCAACTTTTAACTAGCGTCGAAATAGCGAGAGCCGGAAACGCAGCCGTTTAATTAATGGTTGGAAAGACGAGATACGAGGGAATGTGTAGGTGAAACCTACAAGTCCCAAAGTTAAAAGCGAGCAACGGAGAAGACTTCTTTGAACCCCTAGAGGGGTGGTCATAGTAAAAGCAAGGTAATGAAAACAAATAGTATGAAGATGAACACTTGACACAGAATGAACTTGGTGCATACATAAGAACGGAAGGATGTGTTCGGTTGGTTCGTACCGACACAGGATTCGAGGGCGAATCCTCTTTTCAGGGGGTAGACTTGAAACACCCTAAAAACATGTAAGCCAGTGGTTCATGTTAGTGGACAACCTGAATACCTATTAAGCGTAATGAGGAGTAAGGTTGGTCGAGCATGGGGCATTTTAACGACATTAGAGACACTGTTAGTCGTTAAAATGGAACAAGAGGGACCCGGATGTAACATTTAATGGTTTAAAAACCTTGCTAAGGAAAAACCCTAGGCCATTTGGCGTAGGTAGCGCATGACGGCAAAGAGGAAACGAGAGAGAGAGGAAGCCGGAAAGGGGAAGAGGGGTGGTTTGTGGCGGCGCTATGACGACAACTAGCAACAGGAACTTCATTAAGCGTAAGTTAACACTCTAATCCTACTCCTTTGTTTTCTCATTCCCACTTAGCATGGAACCCGGTTAGGGTTTAGAACCGTGGGCACGACTAATGCCAGAGACGGACGAAGAGAGGGCGGCTGGACGTGGCGGTGATCACGGACAGCGCGCTAGGATGACCGGATGATGGTGTAACGGGCTGTGGTGTTCATGCGTAGGGACGGAGGTGGTAGAGCATGGTAGCCGTCGTGGCAGCCGTCGGAGTAGGCGGCCAACGATGGGGAATGTTCGGGGATGCTCGGTTAAGGGTTGTACGCCTGGGGAAAACGACTAGGATGGCAAAGATGATGAGAACCGAGGGAAACGATGGTGACAGCTAGGGTTCTGCCCGGTCGAAGGGTTGGTCGCGGTGGTGGCGGGACTGGGCATACAGTGATGCGTGGTGGTGCA
This sequence comes from Smallanthus sonchifolius, assembly GCA_023525975.1. Lineage (NCBI taxonomy): Eukaryota > Viridiplantae > Streptophyta > Magnoliopsida > Asterales > Asteraceae > Smallanthus > Smallanthus sonchifolius. Next base: position 23,591,818 of record CM042033.1, read on the forward strand.
AAACCCAGCTCGGGGAACCCTAGGGTTTTGTAGGGCGGTATACGTGCGTGCAGGGGAACCCGGTCCGAGTGCGTGTGAACTTGTGGGACTAGGAATTGCAAGATCATGTACGTGCATGCATGCATGTGACCTATTCAGGTATTCGTCTTCCAAATGGGTCGAGGACGATCCAGTTGGGTAAATGCGAGGGACCAGGGTTGTGGAAAGAAAGGACAAGCTGATGTGATAGCGTTGGGGTTTATATTTTATGCATTATACGTTGGATGTGTAGAACGTACCCTAATCGTGTAATCATACATCTGACATGTTCGGGTGTTGAGCGTGTACGGACGGACTTGCAGAGCAAGGGTGTGGATCTTGCAACTGGTGAGTTTCTAATCCCCTCTTTTAAACGTTTTACTGTTTTGGGCCTATCGTACATACTTTCAAGAGGTGTTTTATTATGTTAAATGTATAAAGAGTTTTGGGGTCTAACCCGATGAGTTTATGAACTTAAGTGCTTAAATATGGGGCTAATGGACCGTGTGTTGTCTTTAGAATGTGCAGTTTAAAGGTGAGTATATGGTCGTGGGTCGTATAGTGACCTAGTAGGGGTGAGTCGGGATTGTATCTAAAGGTTATACGGGTGTGACTATAAGGTGTCACAGGGTGTGCATGTGTGTAGTATGTGCTTAGATAATGAGACATAGTATTTTTATGTGAGTTGCTATATTAGCAGAGTATCGTGTTGTAAGTTAGTCGGGGTGAGTCGGGATATAAGCTAAACGCTTATGAATACGTGCATGATATCTTATCCTAGTGCTATGTGTGAAGTTCAGATGCAGTTAATGAGTCATATACATAGAATATAATGTTATGTGTTTGTATATGTGTTGTGTGTATTGTGTCGTTGTCCTCATGATACGGCGGGTATTATGTTTGCATTGTTGTCTTTGTGACACGGCAAACGGGATGGTGGAGGACTAAGTCCTTCAGGAGGTCACCAAAGGTGATGAACTTTGAGCAGGTTAATGATGAGCTCGGGGTGTGTCGAACGCCCTGACGAGGGTGCAATGATGAGGTATGTGTTTGTGTGCTTATATTTGTGTTAAATTGCATACAAGCGTTGAGTGATATTTATTGTGCATGAGATAGTATTATTGTGGTGAGTAGAGTTAAATTGGCCATGGTGCCAGGATTGTGATGTGATGTTTATAATGGTTATGTCAGTGGATTTTGTAGGAGCCTTGGTCAAGGCTGATTAAGTTCATGTCTAGGGATTTGTTATGTTAACCTAGTGTCAAGATAGTACATGTACTTGAGCATAAGCTATCAGTGTAGGTAAGTTCGACATATGTCGATGAGACTGCGGGATTATTATTATTATGGGAAGAGTCTTGGGTAATGAACTATTATGGGATATCGGGTGATAACAGGGGTTAGCTATTTGTCAACGAATCGTGGACCTATTTTATAAGGACCGTGGGTCCCGAGTAAAGTTTAAATAACTTTTGAGGTGAGTTGGCTTTTAATTAAACTAAACTATTAGAACTCACTCAGTGTAGCTGACTTTGTGTGTACGATAGATTGTTTTGCAGGTAAGCGTTGTGTTGACGTATCTTGGCTTCGGAGCGGTGCTACTCGAATTGGTGTGTAAGCCTTCGTGAGGTAACTTAATGACATTAAATACTAATTATTTTTTTAGAAGAACTTCCGTTGTAGTTTAATATATCTAAAATGAGCATTTTCAAGATAATAACCCGTTATGAGAACCAACTGTAGGGTGCCTGGTTTGGGGCCTTACAGTTTTGCTTCATTCAAAGGGTTTAAAGTTTATGAATTGGATGTGAAGAGTGCTTTCTTGTATGGCAAGGTTAAAGAAGAAGTGTATGTTTGTTAGCCACCGGGCTTTGAAGATCCATTACATCCTTCGAGAGTGTTCAAGCTAGATAAAGCTTTATATGGACTTCATCAAGCGCCCAGAGCTTGGTATGAAACGTTGTCTCAGCATCTTCTAGACAATGGTTTTATTCGTGGCCAGATTGACTCAACCGTGTTCTCAAAGAAAGTAGGGGGAGATTACCTGATGGTTCAGATTTACTTAGACGATATTATATTTGGTTCAACAAATGACGATTTATGCAAAGAGTTTGAGGGAGTAATGAAATCGAATTTCGAAATGTCCGTTATAGGAGAGTTGTCCTTTTTCTTAGTGTTACAAGTTAAGTAGAAGGAAGATGGCTTCTTTATTCACCAGTCTAAGTACGTAAACGACATCTTGAGCCGGTTCAAGATGGAAGACTATACCCCATATGACACACCGATTCCAGTGAATCACAAGTTAAATCCAAATCCATAAGGGAAAGATATTGATAGTCAATTGTACAGAGCTATGATCGGATCCCTCAAGTACCTAACTGAGTCAAGGCCAGATATAATGTTTGCTGTGTGTCTCTGTTCTAGATTTCAAGCGAAACCGAAAGAATCTCATCTGATTGCAGTAAAAAGGATATTTCGGTACCTGAAAGGGAAACCGAGACTAGAACTTTGGTTTCCTCATGGATCTAATTTTGATTTTTTTGCATATACAGATTCTGATTTTGGAGGTTGCTGCTTGGACAGGAAGCCTATAACAGGTGGTTGCCAGATCCTTGGTAATCGACTTGCACCATGGCATTGTAAGAAACAGACCACAGTCTCAATTTCAACATGTGAAGCAAAGTACATTGCAGCTTCCAGTTGTTGTTCACAAATTTTGTGGATCCAGCAACAATTAAGAGATTATGGTTTGAATTTTACATGCACCCCCATGTTCATAGATAAAATGCTACTATGTCCATTACTAATAACCACGTCAAGCACAATAAAACTAAGCACATTGAAATAAAGTATCATTTTATTCGTGATTGTATAGATAAAAGGTTAATTGAGCTGGTGAAAGTGCATACTGATGACAACTTTGTTGAACTCTTCACTAAGGCATTTGATCGGACTAGCTTTGAGTTTTTTGGTAAAAATGATCGGAATGATCAATCCCGAATAAAAGTTTTTCAAAAACTATTTTCATGGAAGTGTTTATTTTATTTTTTTTCTTTCATTTAGCATAGTTTTACTGCTTTATTACTTTCATGCTTTTATTTTACTGTCAAAAAGGTGTTATTTATAAAAATTCAAAACAAATTTGAAAAAGATAAAATCAACATCACTTGCAGTTAGAAAAGAAATGATAGTACATCAGTAGATAATCACACACATGACCATACAAAGACTACCTGGTTTATGTATTTATGCTCAAAGTTGTGTTTATATGATTTGATGTAAACTTCTTAGTTTGCACAATCAAGAAATGATAGCTTCATGACTACTTAAAATTACATATATATATATATATATATATATATATATATATATATATATATTAATTTAGATATCTTCATGTAATTTGCATTGTCAGTAGGCTAGAAGCGTGTTTAGACCATTAGTAGTGTGAAAACATAATGATCTATGTCATAATTGTGATTTGAACCCATATTATGCCGGGTGTGTGTGTTAAAATATCATTATTAGATATAGAATATGAGGCTTTAAGAATTTCATGAGACCAGTATCGGATTATGTTGATTAGCACAATTCATTCGGTTTGCTTCATTGCCATGTCTCGAAAAACATGCAATTTGAAGTTTTACCAAGATATGCTCTTGACAACATCTGTCAAACATATACTAGCCCTTGAATCAAAATCACTTGATTATCCTGATTCATTGAAGAGATCCATATAACAGTTGAACCACGTTACCCTGAATTTCATATGTTATTCTATATCATTGATAATCATCAAAGCCAAGCCAATCTATATGAATCATTTGATTCTGAATCTTTATGATTTTTTATATCCTTTGGGATCTGCTTCTTTTGCTGTGGTAATTGATATAATTTCATCCTGGAGATTGATACACATATTCTCTCGCATAAGGTCTCATATTTCTTGAAGATAGTGCACATTTACTTTATGTTGGCATACTTGTGGGGTACACACTATTTTTCAATTGTCTGTTGTTGGGAGGGATTTTCTTCATTAGATTCTTATTCATTTTGATCTTGCGATTCATTTGAAGGTATAATCACTCGTTTTCATCCATTCAATTGATCTGAATTTGAAAATTTTAGGGTTTGGGTTACGGGTTTGTTAATCATGTTGTGTGTGTGCTTTGGTTGTGTGACTTTATTTAAATTGACGGTATACTAACTCTTATTGGTGCTTATGTAACATATTCCATGGCTTGATTGTACTTGAGATCATAGGGTTTGAGTTTTGAATTTTCTGTCTAAGTTCTAAGCCTTAGCGAACTTGCTCAGGCGAACTTATTAAGTTCGCCTATTGCACTCTAAGCGAACTTAATAAGTTCGCCATAGGGGATAGTACTGTTTTCAGAGTTAGCATTTGTTTTTGTTGAAATTTTTTTAATTTTGTTTTAGTTTTATTTTCTTTATTATTTTAATGCTAAGTCTAACAATTTCTATTCTTTTACAGATGGATCGTCGTGTGGCGTACAAGCACAATCAAGTAGCACTTCTTGATTCAGAATTACCAGAGGATGTGAACTACAGAGAGATAATTACTTTTCTTAACCGATCAAGAATCAGGGTTGCCTTGTCTGCTAATCCTGTTATTAGTTTGCAATATATTCAACAGTTCTGGGATGCAGCGGTACATGACTGTGAAGTAAATCCTAGTGTGATTCGTGCAACCGTCAACAATCAACGTCTAGCCATATCTGTGGAGACTATAAAGGAAGCTTTATCACTTGGAGGAGTTAACACTGATCCAATCATGCTTCCAAGTACACTCATTACTGGATGTTTTCATCATATAGGTTATCGAGGTAAAGCTAATGATTCCCAAGCTAGGAAGGGAGGGCTTGTCGGTGAATGGAGATATTTTATGCACGTCATTATACAATGTTTGTCTCCTAGAAAGGCGGGTACCGATGGGTTGAAGTCATCTCTTCAGGCTGCCATGGTGGCCCTGACACTGAACAGAACGTTTAATTTTGCCCTATATATCTATAAAGAGATTGTAGCTCAGATTACACCACCAGAGGGGCAGGGGTTCAAAATGTATTCAAGGTTCTTACAAGTTGTTATTAATCACTTGATTCGTGATTTGCCTCCACTTGGACAAAGACTTACTCTCACTCCAATGACAAAAAGGATCTTTACTGATTGTAATAATGTCAAGAGAGAGAATCCAGCTTTTGATTCTGGTTCCTACTCCGATGTTTAGGCACATAATCAATCCTGGTTATGTTGCACCTGCTAATGATAACTGGATCAATCCTGATGAACAACAGCAACCTGTTGAGGCACTTTCCTGTGATAAACACTCGGGATAGATAGAGTCTTAGTTTGTACTTTCTTGTTTGTAAATGTCTTTGTATGTAAGAGTCTTTATGTATTAGTTTATCGAGTTGTATTTACTTTTACATATTGAATGTTGCAAAATTCTCTAAGTGTTTTGTATGTGCGCAGGAGAAAGCTCCTACGTACTTAGCTAGTACACAAGAATACCTTTGCGTACTTGTTAAGTACGCAAGAGCATTTTTCCCTACGCACTTGCTAAGTGCGCAGGCATTAGGTCTTGTATAAATAGGAATGGTTGACAGAAGTTAAGTACGCAGTCATAATAGCAAATACGCAAATTGTAATCTCAGTACTTCTCTCTATAACCTTCAAGTGTTTATAATAGAAAGAACGTTTAAAGTGGTTCTCTTGTTGGTTTACTTTGTGTTGTTTGACTCTCCACCTAGTCACGGGTATTCCTCACCCGGTCCGACTAGTAGACCCACTTAGTCACGGGTATGTCACTCAACCTCCCGACTTTATGGTCTTCATCAAGCACCGCGGGCATGGTATGAGACATTATCTAAGCATTTACTGTCTAATGGTTTCGACCGTGGATAGATTGACTCCACTCTCTTCATTAGGAAAGCAGGAGGTGACATTCTTCTTGTACAAGTATACGTCAATGACATTATTTTTGGATCTACCAATGAAGGGATGTGTAGGGAATTTGAGCAGGTGATGAAGTCCAAGTTTGAAATGAGTAATATGGGTGAATTGTCGTTCTTCCTGGGTCTACAAGTCAGTCAAAGAGAGGATGGCATTTACTACATCAAACCAAGTATGTGCAGGACATCTTGTCAAAATACAAGATGAATGATAGCAGTACTTATGGCACACCTATCCCAGTCAATCATGGTCTGCATCCTGACAAAGATGGAAAGGATGTGGATAGCAGATTGTACCGTGGGATGATCGGATCACTTATGTATCTCACAGCTTCAAGACCCGATATAATGTTTGCTGTGTGCTTGTGCTCAAGGTTTCAGTCACAACAGAAGGAGTCACATATGATAGCCGTGAAGAGAATTTTCAGATACTTGAAAGGGAAACCTCGATTGGGTCTTTGGTACTCTAAGCAGCAGTCATTCGACTTCAAAGCCTACACTGATTCAGATTATGGCGGTTGTAACCTTGACAGAAAGTCAACTTTTGGTGGATGTCAATTCTTAGGAGACAGACTGGTCTCCTGGCAGTGCAAGAAGCAGTCAACGATTTCTGTCTCAACGTGTGAAGCAGAATTCATTGTTGCGGCGAGCGGTTGTTCTCAGATATTGTGGATTCAGCAGCAATTGAGAGACTACGGCTTAAACTTAAATGGAACTCCTTTATTCATTGACAATAATGCCACCATGTCCATCACAAATAACCCGGTGAAACATTCCAAAACTAAACATATAGAGATTCGCCATCATTTCATCTGTGATTGTGCTGAAAAGCATTTAATTGAACTTGTAAAAGTTCACACGGATGACAATCTTGCTGACCTTTTCACAAAGGCATTTGATCGATCCCGTTTTGAGCATCTTGTCAACTTGATAGGAATGTTCAATCCTGAGTGAAAATTAATTTTTCTTAAATCAATTCAATTCATGGAAGTTAAATTTTATTTCTTTTAAATTTTTTGTACAATTCTTTTAAGTTTTCAAAATATTTTACAAAATCAAAAACAAAATAGAAAATGGAGAAAATTTCAAAGTTAACTTGAGAAAAGAGGAAATGATAGTACATCAGAAATGATCTAAACGTCACAGACTGCTCATATGGGAAATGATTGCGTCATGCTTACTTAATTGTTTAAATTATTATGTTTTTAATCTGTTTATTTACAAGTAATTTGAATTTTCAGTAAGCTGTATGCGTCTTTGAATCACTAGTATTGTGGAAACTAAAGTCTAAATTATAATTGTGATTTGAACCCATGTTTGCAAGTGTGTGTGCATAAAAGAATAGAAAAGATCATTATCAGATAAAGGATGTTAGATTTTGGCAATAATTTTCTTTTGAGATCAGTTTCGGGTTATGTCGTTAGCACAATTAATGCGGTTCATCTCACTGCCCATAATCACAAGTACGCAATGAGAGATTGAATCAACACATGTCTCTACATTAACCGTTGAGCATGTATTCACCCTTAAATCACTCCTGATTCATTGAAATCAAATCCAGATAAAAGTTAGATTCCCTTACCTTATTCAAACACCATATATATTATCCTGAATCATCATACCGATATTCAATGAAGAAAATCAAATGAAACCAAGACATATGAATCACTCAATTCTGAATCTTATGATTCCTGATAATCCTTATGGATTCTGCTTGATTTTTCCTGTGCTAATAGATGTAACTTCATTCTGAAAATTTAGAAAATCATTGGGAAAATCTTAGATGCCTTGAGATATTGCAATTTACATTATTGTAGCATATCAGTGGGATACACGTTGTATATTTTATAATTAATACTTTAATACACAAGAACGTGATACAAAGATGCTTATAGTTTCAAATCTTATAATATTGTCAACTTGAATTACTTGTTTTTATGCTTATTACATATGAATAAATAGTAGTCCATGACATGATCCCATATTCTTTGATGTTTATAATGTATCGTTTTTGCTAAAAGATAGCCTGATATGATCCTCTGCTCGTGTCTTTGATCAAAAATAGTTTGTGTGAATACTTGTATATTTCTATGAGATAAGATCAAAAAAATTTTAAATTTATGCATAGTTCAATTTTATTCAGAAAGGCCTAAAATATTTGTGTTTAACCTTCCTAAATTGTATTTGAATCCTCGTGATTGAATATTTTTATCTTGTTCGTTATTTGATTTGAAAAAATTCATAAATTTGAGTTAAAAGTTTGCGCACTTAAGGGTTTGTGCGTACTTGTAAGTGCGCATGAAGTAAGCCCTGCGTACTTAATAAGTACGCAAGAGTTAAGTCTTGCGCACTTGTAAGTATGCAAGCGTTAAAGCGTGCGCACTTGCTAAGTACGCACGACCTTTTTGCGTGGGGTATATAAACCGGACATAGAAAATTTTCAGAGATTCATCACTTTCAAACCGGTTCAAATTCCCTCCGACTTTCACTCCAAAATTCAAGTGTTCCTAAACCGATTTTTCGTCCCGTTGTTAGTTTCATCTTCATATAACAACAAATTGGTGAGAATCTAGGCTAAACCATCCACGAAATCGTGACTTTGGACCGATTCATTGATTTAGAAAATCTAGGTTTATTCCGTGATTTTTTGGGCAAAATTTGGGTTGTTTGGGTAAATCTTTATCAATAAAACATGATTAAATACTATAATCGACCCTTAATTTGTCTGTATAGATCTTGATTTTGTCCTTGACCTTGAATTTGAACCGACAGTGGTTTCATTCGACTGTTAGGTCAACATTGGTCAAATATAGCAAGTACCTGGTGTTGTTATTAGTCCCATAGGCTAGAATCATCGATTCCGACCATGTGGTGACCCAATACACACCGATTTTTGAACATCAGTTAAATTTTTCAAATTTCGGAAATTTTCACCAAGTGTAGTTCTTACGCAGTTAGCAAGTACGCAAGAAGCAATTCATGCGTACTTGTTAAGTACGCAAGAGGAAATTCCTGCGTACTTGCTAAGTATGTAGGACCAACACTTGGGAAAAATTTCTAAGTCTGAAATTTCAGTTCAAAGAGTAACTGCTATACTAAGTCATTTTTATTCATTTCCAATGATACTTGTTGTTCTGATTATGTTTTCTGTGTGTTTTTGCAGATCATGGCTCGGGCATTTACTAACGAATTCAATCTGTTAGCTAACACTGAACCAGAATGGAAGGGTGCAGCACTACATTATAGAGAAATAGTTGATTTCTTGAACCGTTCAAGAATCAGCTACGCTATTTCTGCTGACCCGATCGTTTCAAGACCCTATCTGGAGCAGTTTTGGGAGACTGCGGAGCATGATTGCACGGTAACCCCCAACGTTATAAGGGTTAACGTTGCTGCTCATGCTATCGCCTTTTCTGAAGATACTATTAGAAGGGTCCTTCAATTCAGAGATCTCTCGACCGACCCGACAACCTATCCAGACTACTTTGTGGACGGCTGTTGGAGGCAAAGAATGGGATATGTCGGGGCGACAGACTATGCTTCATATAAGAAGATGTGGGTCTAGACCAATGGAAATACTTCGCCCACGTCATGATCATGTGCATCTCCTCAAGGAAAGCTGGAAAAGATGCCATGGGTCATGACCTTGCAGCAGCCATGGTTGGCCTGTCTCTCAATAAGGGCTGCAACTTCTCCCGCTACATTTTCAAAGACATCAATGACCAGATCAACACGGCGGAGAGGTTTCGGTTCTTATTATACCCTAGGTTTGTGCAACTTTTGATTAACGACGCGTTGCCAAACCTACCTGATATAGGGGAGAGACTACAAGTGAAGAGAGTGGACAAAGCACAATTCTTAAAGCCAGGCAGTGTAGAACCTACCCCTGTGCATACAGAACTCTTTGGTCACCTCATCAATGAAGCATACGTGGCACCAGGTGACTGGAGATGGTATAGTCACGACTCGGAGCCTGAATTGAGTGAACACTCCGATGAACAACAGCAACAACAAGCGGAGGAAGTGGAAACTGATGATGGATCGTCTGAAAATGGAGATGAAGAAGGAGGAAATGATGGTGCTGAGGGATCCGACTCACAAGAGACATAGTCAGATTCTTCTGATTCCGATGATGCACCATCTCAGGTACACCCAAGGAGAACGACAAAGATAACCCTGCCTGAGTCGTCCTCCAAGAGAAAGCGACTGTCTTCTAGCAGCGAATATGAGCCAGACTCTGACTCTGACGCTGCTATACAGAGACAAAGACGAGAAAGCATTCACAAAAATAGGGGCGATAGGCAACAACTTTCTATCCCTAGTGAGGTGGAGGCTCATCAGCAGGTACAAGTTTCAGCTGCTAGTCCTGATTCAGCCTCCACCCCACCTTCACAGCAACTATACCGTAGGAGGAGGAGGCCACAGCTGCAACTTGACGTGGCCGTCACTTCAATCACGGAGGAGATCCCTGTGATAGTGACCCTCCCTACCGCATCTGCTTAGGTGGCGGTGACTACTCCAATTCTCACGGAGTCAGTCACCATCACCCCTACCATAATTCCTACAACCCTCATCACATCCTCAATCCCAACAACCACCATTGATCCTCTAAGTCAACCCTTCAATTATGGAGATTTCACACAAAGGTTTGACTTCGATGCCATCTTCTCCTCCCCTATTCACAATGCCGAGGTGTCATCATCCAGACATCCTGATCCGAATGCTGCAAGGATAGATGTTCTAGAAACCCAAGTTTCTGGACTATTGGAAACTATTCGGAAATCAAAGGAGGAGTCTGACGCTCAACAAGCACAGATTAATTCATTGGTAGACGAAGTTAGAATCCTACGTAGCCAGAGAAGGGGGACTGATGAAAGACTGAAGAACGTCATGGCCCAGAACGAGCTCCTAATCAAGACAAATTAAATGATTTTGGGTCATAGGTCGTCCTTGGAGCTGAGGTTTGATACTCAAAGGAAAGAGCATGAGCTGATGGTCAAACTAATCGCAGATCTGACCAAGAAGCTTGATGCTCAGGGGGAGAAAGAGAAAGAGAAGGACAAAACTACTGGTGATGAGGCTTGTCATCCTGTCGACTTGACTAAGGATGACGACAAAGACAAGGATCCCGAAGCCGGTCCTAGTGGAGGTGAGCACCAAGCTTTAGCAATTGCGCCCATCTCTGCTATTCCAATGGCTCAGGGGGAGTCTACTCATCAAGAGGGTGGTGATACCTCTGGTGGTGGTGGTGGTGGTGGTGGTGGGAAAGGAAAGTCAGCGACTGAAGTGCTTAAGGACTTAACTGATTATGAGATCCTATATCTAGAGCCTGACTATTCCAATGAAGCACAGATCGATGCTCTCTTTAATCTAGAAGAAGGAGAGATCGACTCTGTTGACGATTGGGATGATGATGAGGATGTTGTAATTGAAATTCCCAAGGGTGACGGGGAAGGAGAGTATGAGTTAGAAGATGGAGAGATCTTTGAAGTTCCATCCTTCGAAGCTCAGCTCGACACAGGTTCAGTCGATCATGCTAGTAATGTGGAAGCCTCAACTGAAGCCTCCCTAGTTGACCCTACACCTGTGGACCCAGAGGCACCGAAAGAAAAAGATATGCCTTCTACTTCATCAAAGGGTCCAGCTCCTGTGTGGCAAAAGACGTCTATAATAGACAAACAAGGAGCAACAGGGATGATCTTGGCTGTATGGTTCGAGGAGGATAAGCAGTTGTTCGTTATCAAAAGATCTGGCGGGGTTCAATACTTGAAACCCACCAGTGAAGCGTTCAGCTCCTTACCCAATTACGACCTTGTGAACCTAGCAAACCAAGAGCTGCTGGGTCATTCTAATCACGCAGTGGCGATGGGTTTGTGGGTGGTTATGCAGCGGGAAGCAAGATCTGGGAAATTCGAGATGTTCAAGCCTCAAGTGCCCAAGAGAGTTAAGGATAAGCACGCTAGACATCCTGTGACTAAGAAGCACTTAAAGAAATTGGTATACAAGCCAGTGCGATGTGAAACTAAGATTCCCCTGAGCAAGTTATCTCAGGATATTCTTGGTGACATGTGGTACTGGTACGTAGATCCAAAGACGGGCGAGACTGTGATTATGGGTAAGGTACGTGCAGAGAGTGGGAACATAGTGCCAAAGGAACTTATCAGAATATTTGATGAAGTCTGCTTCATCAACTTTTCTGTGAAAGATCTGGAGACACTAGCAGACAGGTATTGTGTGTACACTGATGAATGGACAAAGCTCCTTGCTTCTAAATATGACAAGGTGATTAAGTTCTGCCTTGAATACAAGAATAAGATGGAAGCTAAAGATCAAGTGCTGTGAAGACCGAAGATGTGAAGACTGAAGACTGAAGATTATCCAGAGCTGTTGTCAAGGGGGAGTTTGTTGAAGCACTTTCCTGTGACAAACACTCTGGATAGATAGAGTCTTAGTTTGTACTTTCTTGTTCGTAATTGTCTTTGTATGTAAGAGTCATTACGTATTAGTTTATCGAGTTGTATTTACTTTTACATATTGAATGTTGCAAAATTCTCTAAGTGTTTTGCGCACTTGTATGTGCGCAGGAGAAAGCTCCTGCGTACTTAGCAAGTACGCAAGAATACCTTTGCGTACTTGTTAAGTACGCAAGAGCATTTTGCCCTGCGCACTTGCTAAGTGCGTAGGCATCAGGTCTTGTATAAATAGGAATGGTTGACAGAAGTTAAGTACGCAGTCATAATAGCAAATACGCAAATTGTAATCTCAGTACTTCTCTGTGTAACCTTCAAGTGTTTATAATAGAAAGAACGTTTAAAGTGATTCTCTTGTTGGTTTACTTTGTGTTGTTTGACTCTCCACCTAGTCACGGGTATTCCGCACCCGGTCCGACTAGTAGACCCACTTGCATGTGACGACCCGCCACACACGAGGGACCTACACAACCTGCACATGTTCCACAACAACAACAACAACCTGTACAACAACATGTTCAAGTTCAAGTTCAAGATCCTGTACAGCAAGAACAACAAGTAGAACAACCTGCACAAGTTGATCTGGTTCATGCTGATGTTCAAGATGAAAATATTGATCATGTTGATGAGGATGTGAATGTCAATGTTGATGTTAATGTACCTTCACCCCCACCACAACAAGAAGATGTTCCTATAGAGTCTACAAGTTCAAGTAGTCAAGCTGAAGGAGGAGAAAAAGGAAGGGAAATTGATTCTGAAGAGACTAAACATGATTTTGGTTCAAATCATTATGAACAACTGGAAAAGAATCCAAGAGTCCCTAAGAAGTCTCAAGGGATAAAGAAATCCATTCCAAGACGCAAGTCAGTTCGAGGTCCTCCTTTCGGGTATCTTCTTGGCAAGAAAAATTTAAGAGATGAATCTTTTGACTTAGAGTATGTACCTGACTCTCCAAAGGGAAAAAAGAAAGTAGCTAAGACATCTCAAGCTACTCAAGTTGATGAAGATACTGCCTTTGTTGATTCCATGTTGATTACTCCGACACCGTCAACAAAAACTACTCCTACTGTTCCAAAACAAACAAGTCAAGCTGAACCCTCATCATCTACTGCTAAAGATACATAGATCAAATCTTTAGAGGATAGAGTTGCCTGTCTAGGGCTCAAGTAGAAGCTTTTAAGGGCAGATATATGTACTTCAAGCTACTGACATGCAAAGGAAAGTTGAAATACAATCTCAGAATCGTCAGTTAGCTGAAATGTAAATTCTAATTTAACAACTTATAGAGTGTATTGAAGCTCATGGGGAGATGGCTAATACTGATGATACTTGTCACAAAGTAGAGGTTCAAAGTAGAAATAATGATGACGATGATGAACCTAATGCAAGAGATAAGGGTGAGCGTCAACACGCTGATGTGATCCCGGCTTCTTTAGCTCGGGGGAGTCCACAGATGCACAAGCTGACAAGTCAACTGATATAGAGATGTCTAATGTTGAAGCAATGGATTTGTTAGAAAACTCATCATTCTTTGAGGATTATGAAAGTGATGACAACGATAAGATTGAATGTTTGCTTAACTTAGATTATCTAAGTGATGATGATGATGGTGATGATGCTGAGCTTGATATTGAAGATGGAGAGATTGTGGATTTTGAGGTGACGAAGGATGCAAAGAATATAACATATGAAGGAAATGACGTGTTGAACATTTCATTAGATTTTATTCAAGATAATACTGTTCCAGATGAAAGTTCTGATCGAATTTCTGATATCGCTGATGATAAAAAAGATGAATGTGACTTGTGAGGTACAGCAATTATTAGGAAACAATCAAGTTAGAGCCGTAGCTATGAGTGCTACAGACGGTCTAACGAGAGGAATGGATGTAATTGATACGGGAGCTCCGCTAAGTGTTCCGGTAGGTGGAGCGACTCTCGGACGAATTTTCAACGTGCTTGGGGAGCATATTGATAATTTAGGTCCTGTAGATAATAGTGAATTGATCTAGTTCCTCGTCTACTGCAACTCCTAATGGTCAAGAACAAAGAGATGAAGAACCAGTGTTGTATAAGAAAACTGGTATGTCCAAGGAAAAATGGCTAGAGATGGAAAGAAGCTGGTGAAAAGCTTTACCAGTCACTCCACCAAAACCTGTTCTTAAAGAAAAATGTGTCAATGATGTACATTGTGTTGGAAGGATAATTAGTTGGTTTTATGATGATGAGTTCAAGTTATTTGTGATCAAAAGATGTGACGGTACTCAGCACTTGAAGCCTAGATTGAAATATTTCAACTCATTTCCAAGGTGCGAATTGAATGGTCTTGCAACAAAACCTTTGATAAACAGATCAAGAAATGGCATTGTAGATAGTTTAGCAAGGCCGATTACTACTGAAGGGAGCACTAGAAAGTATGAAAAGTTGAAACCACAGAAAGGAAAGAGAGTAAATAATGGTGTGATAGATATGGTGACTCATAAGGAAATCAAAAGATATAAGTATAAACCTATGAAAGCACTACAAAAGATTCCTTTGAAAAGATTTGATCAAGATTGTTTGGGAAACTTGAAGTGGTGTTATGTTGATGTAGACACAGGTGAAGCTGTAGTGGAAAACAAAGATGGAAAGATTTTAGCTAGTTTCTATGATGCTAAAAGTCTTGTTAACTTTTCAAGGAAAGACCAGCTTATGCTTAGAAGAAAAGAGATCATGTACACAAAGGAGTGGAGAGAACAAGCCATGCAGTATAAAAGGGTGTTATATGTTTGCATAGAGAAGAAACTATTTGCTGGGAGTCAAGGACATAAGAGTTAGATGAAAGCGTGAAGACCGAAGACCCTGAAGAGAAAGATATAAGCTATTATCAAGGGGAAGTCTGTAGAGGCATGTTTTGTGACAATATGCTTTGTAATAGATTAGGTCTTTGTAAGGTCTTTATGTTTTGTGTTTGTCTGTTAATGTTTGAATTTATAAGTAGTAACTAAGTTTTGGCATAGGCGAACTTAGTAAGTTCGCCTAGGACAAAAGTTCGCCTGCATCAGATACTTAGTCTATAAATAGGTGTTTACTTGTTTGAATTGTCCGCTTCTGTCATTCAGTCCTGTAAACACTCTGAGTTTGAGAGCAATATAAGTGGAGATTATTTACCTACTTTGTTGATTGATATTGTTCCATTTGTCATCTATACACAAGCATGTATGCGTTCGATTCCACACTCCGCGTGCGTGTTGAGTTGCTCGTCTTGATAGATCCGTATTGACCTTATCGGGGCCTACAGTTAACCTCACTTATGACTGCCTAGCTTCTTTCCAAGGCCAGGCTCTTTTCTTTTGAACCACCTGTGTCTGGGCGGGGGCAATGTTTAAAGTATGCTCAGCAATATCCCTGGGGACCCCTGTCATGTCGGCTAGGGACCAGGCGAATATGTTTTTGCTCCTTCGTAGGACTTCTATCAGCCTTCTTTTTCCCTGCTTGGAGAGGTTGGGACCAATGCTGATTTCTTGCTCCGGGTATCTACTATTGATGGTTACCTTTCCTTCGATGAGGTCTTCTTCCGTTGCTCCAATAAGGAGGGCGTACGGGGTGTAACATCTAGGGTTTTTCTCATACTTTGAATTGGGCAATAATATAACTACAATGTCATTTCATGGTGTTACACTAATTACAAATGGTGCATTCATATTTCAACATCATTATGATTATATATCCACATATACATATATTTACTTCATTTAATTAAGGATTTAATTTACATTATGATGCATAAATATAATTAGATATAAATACATGGCAATGTATTATTAATAATCACCTAAAATATGTGTTTAAAGTTCAATTCTTTTATAAACATATAAGTATATATATACGTGTGAATTATTTAATTAAATCCAAATATGTATATACATTTTACATGTTCATGACAATATATAAATATTTATTTAGTTTTAAAATATATGTTTGAGAAAATTATATAAAACATTTCAAACTTGTAGTTTTAATTTCATAGAGTTTATAAAATAAGTTTTATAAACACCAAAGATTTAAAACTAATGAATTTGGTTTGGACTCCTCATTTGTCATATTGAACCCCCACTTGAAACAATGAACCCTTTGAACACTTTGGACCCCCCCTATTTGAACCCTTTACAATTTTTTAAACCCATTTGCGTAGATTTGACTTTGGAAAGTCAAACCGAGCTCAAACCCTCAAATTCGTTCGAGAATCCCTTAAATTCGAGCATTTAAATTGTAATCAATCATTAGTAAAGCTTCGTGCGACTGTTCTAATCACATGTAATGAACCAATTACAGCAACAATCAATGAATTTGAGTCTAATCGACCCGTAACCGTTCCTAATCAAACTTGGTATCAATTCGAGCATTTAACATGGAATTAGCCTATAAAACCTAATTCCTCACCATCGCAACACTCATTACGAACTCCCTAAACGCTCGTACAACTCGCATTTCATCTCTATCAAGCTCACGATTTGCCGATCTCGGCCTTGTGGTCGTTCTCGCTCAATCCGTAACCATATCAGGTAAAATCTGTTCCATTAGTTTCGTTTTGACCCAAGGATTAAAAGCCCCATGAATTCATGGTCGATAGGAATTAAATCGGGTTGATTTGGAGTTAGGGTTTGGGAAGGGAACGATTAGGGAAGGAGGCGATCACGAGTTACGTGTTAAAAGAATTTAGAATCAGGCAATAACCATGGCATATGCCCAGGTTCAACCGGTTAAATCTCTTGGCTCACTCATGCAAGGTCGCGGGTTCGATCCCTACCCCGTAACTTGTTTTTGCGCGTGCTTTGGCCTGGAACCTGGCGCCCCCTTGTACACGGATTATCAATTAAACAGGTCGGCTTATGACACTGAGACCAGCCTAGTATAGTAGTCGCGCGCCTTGCCTTCCTCCGAACAGATCTGGTTCGAGTCCTGTGGTGTGCATTATTTTTTTTAAATCTCTTTTTAATCCAATTTTCCTTCTAAAAATTATTTTATAAACCACCTAAGGCCCGGGAATGTTTTATGAAATAAATTATTAACCTAACGATTTTAAATAATTATTTAATCATTTTAGAGAATTAAAAACCAATAAATTTTATTAAAGATTAACATAATTAATTAATTCAAAACCCCCATGAGTTATTTTATTAATACCCAATTATTTAGAACAACTAATGACCCTTTGTTCTTTATTTATTTTAATAAAGAATTAATTTAACTATTAAATTAATTGAAATGTATAAATTATTAATCTAATTATCTATAGATTCAAGTAAATTATAGTTAAACACTTATCCATTTAATTGTAAACAAATTAAATATTTATATATATATATATATATATATATAAATATATATATATATATTCAATCCTTTATTAACAAACATAGTATTCCTATTTAAACGAATATATTATTTCATTAATAACAAACGTATACACACCATTCAATCTAGTCCAGTATCTTTATACATTTGTCTTGTGAGCATGACATTGATACAGACACAACATTTAAACATAGGTTAACATCGGGGTTAGCTAAACAA
The DNA here is from genome assembly GCA_023525975.1 of Smallanthus sonchifolius. NCBI lineage: Eukaryota > Viridiplantae > Streptophyta > Magnoliopsida > Asterales > Asteraceae > Smallanthus > Smallanthus sonchifolius. The sequence goes on from CM042033.1 coordinate 23,609,830, forward strand.
CTTGTGCATCTACCCGTACTTGTGTATTCAAACTACAAACCCAATGTGAGTTTACATAGCCCCTTTTTCACTTTTACATCTTTGGGGTGAAACATGATTACATTTAAACTATTTGCAATTATTACAATTCAAACATATGATCATGTGTGCAATTTGTGCCTTATGCTTGAACACTATTTGTGTAAACAAAATTTACATACTTTTTATGCATAATGCAAGTGCAATCATTAACCCAGTACAAGTCGACGGTATACAATGATAGATCTGTTGCGTCTGACCAACACACCCGGTTAAGGTAATTGTTGCCAAAAACACTTATGGATAACATTTGTGTTATGCCTATCAGTCACAAGGTTTGATTGTGAGCCCCAATTTAAACTATAGTGATTCTTCATAATTTCTTTATTAAACCTTGATATCAAATGAATTGTATAAAAACTTTGATAACACTTGTTATGCTAAAACCTACGTATGCTCACCAACTTTTTAGTTGACTATGTTTTCATCATGTTTCAGGTACCAATAATTGAGAGTTATGTTCAAGAGTCATCACATAGGAAGTTGCAAGACCTAGTTAATAAATCAAAGTTTGTTTGAAGTACTCTATTCTCTGTCTGTATGTTGGAACATTTTTTTTGTGACAACCAGCCTTGTACTAGAATAGGTCTTTAAATGTAATGTTTTCTATGTAATTGTTAAGTTTTTATAAACTTAACAAGTTCTCCTGATGTAGTTGTGGCGAACTTTTATGAGACGCGTTTATTCATTAGGATTCCGCACTACGAATATTCGTTATGTGTTATATGTGTGCGATCGATCCGTAGACCCGCTGGGACCTACAATTGGTATTAGAGCTATTGCTCTTGATTAGAGATCATCGTGTGACACTGTTTCGTTCTGATTTACATCAAAAGATTGAGATTTTTGAAGCTTTGTGTATTGCTTTACAAGTTTTCGATAATGGAGAGGCTGATTTGATCTGTTGTGGAGTTGTTTTTGTTGAAATTGATCCATTAGAAGTGTTGTAATTCATGTTTTGAAGAATCCTACGGATGGAATTTGTTTAATTCTTACAAAATTGCAAGATATGTAGATTCTCAGTGTAGTTCGTGCGTTTGGGTGAAAGAACAGTCTTCCTTGTTCTTCAGCTGAAACAGGCGAACTTGTCCAGGCGAAGTTGATTCAGCGAACTTCTTAAGTTCGCTTATCCAAATCAGACGAACTTATTAAGTTCACTTATACTTGGTAAGGCGAATTTACCTAAGTTCGCCTAAGGCAGAACTTGTTCAGAAAGTTTCTAAGTGTTGAAATTTTTCAAGATTTCAAATATGTCGAGTTCAAATCATTCTAGTATGAATAATATGACTCATTTGTTGAACTATGATAATTAAATTGGTACTCCAACCAAACCACCAAGACTGATGAATTTGAAAGATTATTCTAACCGGAAAAGTCGGTTTGAGAACTATGTTAACATCAGTGATACAAGCATTTGGATTCCAATCAGTGAAGGATACAAACATCCTGTATATTCTTATAGGGGAGTTACAGATACACCAAAACATGTTTCAACTCTTACTACTGAAGAAAAACTTCTGTATGATCGAGAAAAGAAAGCACTAGCTATTTTATCCATGTGTTTGCCTTTAGATATATACCACACTTTCAAAAATTTTACTACTTCGAGTGATCTTTGGGAAGGGTTAGCCAAGAGATGTGAAGGGTGTACAGATATAAAAAAGAGCATAAGAGAATTATTAAAGAAACAGTTTAGTGTGTTCAAGCATTTTGATGGAGAACCATTGATGAATTGATGTCAAGATACTATCATCTGTAAGTGAAATGGTAAACAATGATATTGGATACAAGAACAGAAAGGTACTTAAAAATTTTCTGAATGCGTTACGAGCACACTTTGAGATGTATACCATTGATATCAAAGAACAGTCAGGGTTTGATGAACTGAGTCTTGAAGATCTTATGGGAAAGATTCAGTCATATGATTTGAATAAGCAAAAGAAAGATACAGTTTATCAGGATCCAAACATTTATTTTGGTAAGGGTACTTCTACCCAGAAATCTGGAGTTGCACTGTTTTCTTGAGATATTTCTGATAGTTCAAAAGAAAGCTCTTGTAATGAAGGTTCATGTTTTGTTGCTTCAAGTTCTAGATGTTCTCAAAATTCCAAGTGTGATAATCATTCTTGTTATCAAAAGATGTCTCCTAAAGCTGCAGATGATATGATGGCTATGATTGCTTCATTTCTAACATCATATGAAAACTTTATCGGTGGCAAAATCAGTGATCCTGATATGATTGAGGAAGATTTTAAACAATTGGATAAAGATGCTTCGATAGAAATGAATATACAATGGAATATGGCTTTATGGATGCGGCAAGGAAAGGAACATTTGAAGAAGAATGGAAAGAAGTTCATTGGGGCATCTAGCAAAACAAAGATGCGTTTAGACAAGTCAAAAGTAAAATGCTACAATTGTCAGGAGTTTGGGCACTTTGCAAAGGAATGCAACAAACCAAAAGTTCAGAATCAAAATTCATCAAGTAACCAGAACAATCAGAATAAGCAGAATACTTCCACAGCTTTGATGTCTCAACAGGATAAAAATTATGACTGGGGTATTCACTTGGATGATATTGTTGGTCATGTCATTCAATCATTTATTGTTGAAGTTCATTATGAGGATGTTACTGATAGTAGTTCTTCTGATGATGACTCAACTGATTCTGGAAGTATTGATGAATTTGAAGAATGTATTATTCAGAGTGATGAATCTAAGTTTTCAACTGAAGAATTACTTGATAATAATAAAGCTGTTGGGAAGGTGACTGAGAAGATTGCTGAAATGTTATCTGAACCAAATGCATTCATGGTAGATTTTAAAAAGGTACAAAAGCTTGTTTCTTGTTCTAAATGCATTGAATCTGATTTAAAAATTACCAGATTGTGTGATTATAACACAAATATGATCTGTGATATGAAGGCAATTCACACATCAAACCAAACTTTAAAAGAAAATGAAAAGCTTTTGAACATGAGAATTGAATCTTTAAAAGAGGATATTAAAGCTTTACAAATTAAAGTAAATGATCAAGCATTTCATCTTGATGTGGCATATTCTGAATATGAAAAGAAAATTAATGAACTTTCCCAATCACAGACAGAGGTAACCAAATTGATGAGAAAGCTTGAGGGTTATAAAAATTCCAGTTTTCTGTTGGAATATTATAATGGTAAAGCTACAAATGAAAAAGTGGTGGGAGGTATAGGTTATTGTCCTTTTTATGAAAGGGAAATTAGTGGGGGAGTTGGTTATTGTCCTCAATTCAATGGTAACTATACTTCTCGTAGCATTGAGACAGTGATAGAAGAACATCTAGAGCCAAAAACAGTCCTCAAGGTGTATCATGTTACAAGAGAGGATATGGTTTATGATGACTCTAGTGATGAAGAATCTTTTGATTCAGAAAAGGTTGAAGGCATTGTGAAAGTATGCAAAGTTGATGAACCTGTCATGGTTAAGAAAGTAACCAGAGACCGATGTATTTTAACTGAACCAGATGAAGGTGTTGAACAACTAAAACCTAAAATTGTGAAACCTTTTGTGAGCAGTGGTTTTGATTCTCAAAAAACTAAGACAATTGAGAAAACTTCAACTCTTGATTTTATTAAAACTAAAGTCGATTCAGTAAAGTCCATGGTTGTTCAAACATCTAACACTGACGTTCAGTGTGAATCATCGAGTTCAAAGGGAAGTCAGAATGAAAGGTATGTCAGGGTATACAAAGAACGACGTGTTTGCTTTCATTGTGGAGTTGTTGGTCATATCCTGTGAGATTTTCCTGATAAGAATACGGGAAAGTGTTTAGAAGATTCCAGGTTAGGAATACCTTTCGTTGAACCACCAACAAGACCGGTAAAGAAACCTGTGATAGATAAACATGCTGATGTCAAGTTTGTGAAGAAATATGCTTCTAAATCTGAAGTTTCAGTTCTTGAAAAACCAAAGGATAAGAAGATTGAATCTTCTGGATTTAAGAAAAGTGGTTCCTCAGTTGTTATTGAACAAGAGAAGGTCAAACTATCTAGACCTCAACGTAGAAGAAGAAACAAGAGATTAAAGAAGATTTTAAAACAATCGGTTGTAAAAGAGTCGGGTGAATCTTCTGAAATATCAACACAAAAAGAAACTGTTAAGGTTTAACCACCAAAGAAATCTAAGAAACAGGTTTTTGATTTCGAAAAATAGTCTCCTAAAATTGAGGAGAGATTTGATTGTGTCTTAAAAGAGAGTGTTTATTTTGATGAGTCGGGCCGACCCAAGACCACTATGGCTTGGGTCTCCCTTACTAACTGATTTTTACTGTTTGTGTGCAGGAGACTCTAAGGAGGACTGTTGGCAACCACTAGTATGTTGATAGTGGATGTTCTCGACACATGACAGGAAACATTAACTTATTGGAGAATGTGAAAGAAATACAAGGTGGATATGTAGCCTTTGCGGGGAAGAAAGGCGGCAATATTTCTGGTCTTGGAACTGTGTCCAATGGAAGATTGAGCTTTGAGAAGGTTAACTATGTGGAGTAGCTCGAACATAATCTTTTATCTGTTTCACAAGTTTGTGATAAATATTTCTCATTTCACTTTAATAAGTCAGAATGTTTGGTGTTGAAGCCGGGTTTTGAGATACCTGGAGAATGGATCCTCATGAGATCTCCGCGAAAGAATGATACGTATATGCTCGATATGAGCACGGCGACAACATCTTCGTCTGTGCCAACGTATCCTTTATCGAAAGCTTCTGAGTCCGAGTCAACTTTGTGGAACCGGAAAATGGCTCATATAAATTTTAGAAAAATGAATTTCTTAGTGAAGAACGAGCTAGTTTCTGGTGTCCCATCAATGAGATTTCAAGTGAACGAAGACTGTATTCCGTGCAAGAAGGGGAAGCAGCACAAGAAATCTCACAAATCTAAGTTGACTAATTTAATTGTGACTCCTCTAGAGTTATTGTATATGGATTTATTCGGACCTATTAGTGTCAAGTGTGAAGGTGGCAAATCATACTGTTTGGTAGTGAGTAATGATTATTCAAGATTTTCGTGGGTGAAATTTCTAGTTTCAAATGATGAGACGTCTGATATTTATAAGTTCCTAATTGTCGGGCTTGAAAGTTTGTTCAAACTGAAAGTCAGGAGAATTCGTAGTGATAATGGAACGGAATTCAAGAATGGAAATATGGGTTTATTTTGTTAACAAAAAGGCATTCATCATGAATTCAGTGCTCCTTATGTTCCTTAACAGAATGGTGTGGCTGAATGGAAGAATAGAACACTGATTGAGACGGCTCGCACGATGTTATCTGACTCAAAGTTGCACGTGACTTTCTGGGCAGAGGCAGTAAACACAGCCTATCATGTTCTTAATCGTGTTTTAACTGTGAAGAAACACTACAAAACATGCTATGAATTGCTGAATAACCGGAAGCCTAACTTGAAGTACATTTGCCTTTTGGAAACTCGTGCACTTTATTGAAGACTCATGACATTCAAACCAAATTTAGTGAGAAGGCAATTGAAGGAATTTTCTTGGGATATGTTGCAAATTCTCACAACAAGGGAGTTTTTAATAAAGAGAGCATACAGATTGAGGAATGGTTTTATGTTGATTGTGACAATCATTCTGTTTCTAAAGAGGCCAAAGGACCAATATGGGCTTTTCATTATGATGCTTTGTTCAGATCGTTTAATGTTCATCCTGAGATGTCCCATGTCGAAGCAGATCGTTTACATCAGTCATGCTGTAACAATGGTTCAATTGTCGATCCACGATCAGTTGTTCCTATTGTGGTTCCTCCTCCGGTTGACCCAAATGGAGCTTCGTCCTTTGGTACAACATAAGATAGTGTCAGTGAGGATGATGAAACTGTGTTTCAGGAATCTTCTAATGATTTCCAAAACATAGTTGATGATTCGTCCACACCGGCACAGTCTGAGGGGGAGATACCTTCTAATCTTGATGTTGTGATTCAAACTTCTGATATTCCTCAAACACGTGTGCATAAACATCATCCGACTGGTAACATTATTGGTGATTTGAATGCAGGTGTTCAAACAAGACATCATTCAGGTGTTATGGAGACATGTTTGAATGCTTGTTTTATTTCTCAAACAGAGCCAAAGAATGTGGCTCAGGCGCTTGATGAAGATTGTTGGATCGAGGCTATGCAAGAGGAGCTGGCTCAATTTGATAAACTACATGTTTTGGATTTGGTTGACTTACCGAAAGGCTCAATATCAGTTGGAACAAAATGGGTGTTTAAGTGCAAACGTGATGATCGACGTGTTGTGTACGTAATAAGGCAAGGCTTGTTGTTCAAGGATTTAACCAACAAGAAGGTATTGACTATACGGAAGTTTATGCTCTGGTTGCGAGGATGGAAGCTATACGGTTATTTCTTGCTTACGCATCGTTCAAGGGATTCAAGGTATTCCAATTAGATGTGAAAAGTGATTTTCTGTATGGATAGGTGAAGGAAGAAGTTTATGTAAAACAGCCACCTGGTTTTGAAGATCACAAGTTTCCAGACAAAGTGTTTAAACTTGATAAGGCGTTATATGGTCTTCATCAGGCTCCTCGAGCTTGGTATGAAACTTTGTCAGTACACTTATTAGAGAATGGATTTGAACGTGGCCAAATTGACTCCACTCTTTTCATCAGAAAAGCAGGGGGAGATATCTTACTAGTTCAAGTTTATGTCGACGACATAATTTTTGGGTCAACGAATGTGGATATGTGTAAAGACTTTGAGAGAGTTATGAAGCTGAAATTTGAAATGAAAAGCATGGGAGAGTTATCTTTCTTTTTAGGTTTTCAAGTTGATTAGAAAGAAGATGGTTTTTTCATTCATCAAACGAAATATGTGTCGGATATTTTGAAGAAATTCGAGATGTCAGATAATTCAGTGGTCAGTACTCCAATTCCGGTTAATCAAAAATTAGATTCTGACTCGAAAGGGAAGGAAGTTGATTGTAGATTATACAGAGGAATGATCGGATCTTTAATGTATCTAACTGCGTCAAGACCTAATATTATGTTCGCGGTATGCTTGTGTTCGAGGTTTCAGTCTAAACCGAAGGAATCTCATCTGATTGCTGTAAAGTGGATTTTTCGATACTTGAAGGGTAAACCAAGTTTGGGTTTATGGTATCCTATTAATTTTGATTTTGATTTTAAAGCTTTTACAGATTCAGATTATGGAGGTTGCAGTTTAGATAGAAAGTCAACGTCTGGTGGTTGTCAATTCTTGGGAAACAGACTTGTGTCCTGGCAATGCAAGAAGCAAACATCCGTTGCAATTTCAACGTGTGAGGCCGAATACATTGCTGCGGCTAGTTGTTCTTCCAAAATTCTCTGGATTTAACAGCAGTTAAGAGATTATGATCTGAATTTCACAGAGACACCAATGTTTATTGACAACACTGCCACGATGTCCATCACAAATAATCCTTTGAAGCACTCGAAAACAAAGCATATTGAAATTCGACATCATTTCATCCGAGATTGTGCAGAGAAGAAACTACTAGAGTTGGTGAAAGTTCATACGGACAATAATTTTGCTAATCTATTTACCAAAGCATTCGATCGGTCACGGTTTGAATTTCTTACTCAAATGATTGGAATGATTAATCCTGGGTGAAAAGGATTTTCAAAAAAGGTTTTTCATGGAAGTTTTATTTTTATTTTTGTATTTTTTAATTTCATGCTTTTGTTTCATTAGTTTATTTGCTCTCAGAAAATCCAAACAAATTGAAAAAAAAAAGATAAAATTGGCACTGCTTGAATTTAGAGAAGAAATGATAGTACATCAGTAAATGATCATACACACATGACCATAGAATGACTACCTGGTTTCTACATTTATGCTTGAACTTTGTACTTATATGATTTTATCTAAATTTCTTAGTTTGCATAAACAGGAAATGATAGCTTCATGACTGCTTGACATTGACTCTAAAATTTATTAATTTGGATATATGCATGTATTTTGAATTGTCAGTAGGCTAAAAGCATTTTTAGACCATTAGTAGTGTGAAAACATAATGATCTATGTCACAATTGTGATTTGAATCCATATTATGCCAGGTGTGTGTGTTAAAAGATCATTATCAAATATAGAATATGAGACTTTAAGAACTTCATGAGACCAGTATCGGAATATGTCATTAGCATAATTTTTCAGTTCACTTCACTGCCCATGCCCCGAAAAAACATGCAATGTGTTGTTGAACTAAGATATGTCTTGATAACATCTGCCAAGCATATATTTGCCCTTGAATCAAAATCACTTGATTATCCTGATTCATTGAATAGATCCAGATAACAGTTGGACCACATTACCCTAAATTATTGAATCAATCGATTCTTTATTCAATCTTTCATCTGTTACTGATATCATTGAGAGTTATCAAAGCTAAGCCAATCTATATGAATCACTTGATTCTTAATCTTTATGATTCTTTATATTCTTCGGGATCTGCTTCTTTTCCTGTGCTAATTGACTTAATTTCATCGTGGAGATTGATATACATATTCTTTTGCACAAAGTCTTATATGTCTTGAAGATAGTGCAAATTTACTTTCTTTTGGCATATATGTGGGGTACACGTTGTTTAGATATTAAATAGTACTAACTCACAAGAACGTGAGATAAAAACGCTTTTGGTTTCAAATCTTATAATGCTGACAACTTGAATTGACATGTAGTTTTTTGCAAATTCGGTATGAATAAGTTAGCATGTCATGATCTGATCCTGTTTACTTTGAAGTTTATCGCGTATCATTTCATGATTTTCAAAAAGTTTGATAGTTTATGAATGATAAAATTGTATTGGTTCTGAGAATTTCATTGCTGAGATATCATGTTATGTTGCACAATGTTGCTTGCTTGTTTGCTGAACTGAGATCTGTATATACACAGAATGCCATAAGTCACCCTTATATCTGCTAGGGATTTTAGATCCCGAATATGTGAGTGATTCATCAAGATACTGATATGATATTCTTACTCGCAGTGTTCGAACAAAAATATGTGATTCAGTATATACAGACAAAATCCAAAAAGATTTTATTTTCTTTGTTTACTGCTTTATTTCACTTTGAAAAATACAAAAAGATTTTAGTGTGTTCTAACAAAAAGTTTGAAAAATTCAAAAATGTATCTTTTATTTATTCTAGTTAGTCTTTATTAGAAAATATCAAAAAGATTTTGTTTTTGTCTTCCATGAAAATTCTTATTTTTTGGATTATATTGTTGAACAGGTTGAAGATTGTTTGGATCAAGTGGTACAGTTGAAAAGGGAAAAATTTCAAAATTTTGGTTAAGTATGGATTAGGTGAACTTAGCTTGTTCCCTTAATATGTTTGCCTAGGGTGGCGAACTTATTAAATTCGCTTATATTGGCGAACTTAATCTGAGGAGTATATAATGGTTTCAGCGAACTTGTTCTTCATTACCTAATCTTTTACTGAGGTTTAGGCGAACTTTTCTGAGTTCAAATTCTTGTTTGATATCGTAATATTTTGTTCCAGAATTTCATTCAAAACTGTGTTGCGATTCAAATCAAGGTCATGGATCGTCGGGTTCAATATAAACATAATCAGGTGGCGTCACTTGATTCAGAGATGGCAGAAGCAACAAATTATCCAGAAATCTTAAATTTTCTGAACCGGTCACGGATAAGTGTAGCTTTGTCAGCTAATCCTCATATTAGCTTGTTATACATTCAACAATTTTGGGAGACAGCTCAACAAGACATGGATGTTGAACCTCATGTGATAAGGGCTACTGTAAAAAATCAAGATATAGCAATCTCGGTGCAGACCATTAGAACAGCTTTGGCTTTGGGTTGTTTTCAAAAAATGGGTTGTTTTCAAAAAAATGGGATACCATGGAAGACAAAATGACTCTCAAGCAAGGAAAGGGGGTCTTGTAGGACAATGGAGGTATCTTATGCATGTTATGATTCAGTGTCTATATCCTAGGAAAGCTTGTACGGATGGATTGAAGACTTCATTACAAGAAACTATGGTAGCTCTGACATTGAATAGACCATTCAACTTTGCTCTATATATCTATCAGGAATTGATAACACAGATTACTCCACCTCCGGGTCAGGGTTTTCTAATGTATCCTAGATTCTTACAAGTTATACTAAATCATCACATTCCTAATCTACCACCTTTGAACCCAAGATTGACTCTAACTCCTATGACAAAAAAGATCTTCACGGATTGTATGAATATTAAACAGCAGAATCCTGCTTTAATTCCAGTGGTTACTCCATTGTTTAGGCACATAATCAATCCTGGTTATGTTACTCTACCAAATAACAATTGGATTCATGATGATCCTGAGAACTACCACCTGATGAAAATGTAGAAGACGAAGCTGAAGGTGATGATGAAGCTGGTGGTGATAATCATGATGACGGTGATGATGAAGCTGGTGGTGATATTGATGCTGATGATAATGATGACAATGATGGTAATGATGATGATAATGCTGGAAATGATGAGAATGTGATTGTGAATGAAGATGTACATCAGGAGGAGAATGTTGATAATGAAGAAAATGTTATTATACCCTCTCCACCTCAGGCTGAACAAATTCAAGCTAAAGATACATCTACTAGTTCAAGTTCTAGTTGTAGTACTGATTCTAGTGCTACTGAAACTGATGAAGATGATAATTCTCATACAGGAGCCGTGTCACCAGATTTTAGTCCTGAGCATTATGCTCAACTGGAGAAAGTTCCTCGGAAAGAAGCTCTTCCGACTAAGATGGTATCTAAGAGGAAGAAGTCTCTAGGTAAGAAAAACATGCATTTACCTAGACACAAGACTGTCAGGGGTCCTCCTCCCAATGCAGTTCTTGGAAAGAGAACGTTACAAAATGAATCGTCAGATTTTGATTTTTCTCCTCAAGCTCCTAAAGTTCCTAAATTGATGGCTTCGATTATTAATGTTGAACAAGTTGATTTGGACTTTGTGGACTCTTTGATTATTAGTACAGTTCCATCAAAATCTACTACTCCACAAAGAACTCCTCTTGTGTCCCAGACTAATGCTGAAGCAGGTTCTTCTACTACTTCTGATCCTTGGGATGAAAAAATTCAGGCATTAGAATCTCTTGTCGGTTCTTTACAAAATCAAGTAACGAGTTTGCAGACTCAAGTGGATGTGCTTAAAGCAAGTGAATCTCAACATCATCAAGCTATTAATTTTCAAAATGGACAAATTACATAAATGCAAATCTTGTTATCTCAGATGATAGAGCGTGTTGACGCTTAGGGGGAGAAAGTTGTTATTGCTGAGAAAGATACTTGTCATACTACTAAAGCAAATAAAGATAATGATGACGATGAACTAGATGTTGGTGTTGGTTCAGGTGAGCGTCAAAACGCTGATGCTACCATGACCTTATTAGCTCAGGGGAGTCTGATAAGATTGTTGAAGTTGAATCTAATATTGTTAAAGAAACGTCTGATGTTCAAGCTGAAAAGGGTGGACAAGAGGGTGTTCGCACAATTCCTTAAGCCAGGCAGTATATAATCTACCTCTGAGCATACAGGACTCTTTGGCCACCTAATCAATGAAGCATACGTTGCACCAGGTGACTGGAGATGGTATAGTCACGATTCAGAGCCAGAGTTGAGTGAACATTCAGATGAACAACAACAACAACAAGAGGAGGAAGTTGAAAGTGAAGATGGATCGTCTGATAATAGAGACAAAGAAGGAGGACATGATGGTGTTGAGGGATCCGACTCGGAAGAGACTGAGTCTGATTCTTCTGATTCCGATGATGGACCATCTCAGGCACACCCAAGGAGAACGACAAAGGTAACCCTACCTGAGTTGTCCTCAAAGAGAAAGCGACAAGCTTCAAGCAGCGGATATGAGCCAGATTCTGACTCTGACGCTGCTATAAAGAGACAACGACGTGAAAGTATACATAAGAACAGGGGGGATAGGCAGCAACAACCTATTCCTAGTGAGGTGGTGGTGAGTCCTTAGCAGCAAGTGCAAGTTTCAGCTGCGAGTTCTGATTCAGCTTCCACCCCACCTTCACAACAGCTATACAGGAGACAGAGGAGGAGGCCACAGGTACAACATGATGTTGCAGTCACTTCAATCACAGAGGAGGTTCCTGTGATAGTGACCCTCCCTGTCACATCTGTCCAAGTGTCAGTGACTACTCCAATTCTCACGGAGTCAGTCACCATCACCCTTTCCATAGCACCTACAACTGTCATCACATCCTCAATCCCAACAACCACCGAACCGATAAGTCAACCCTTCAACTATGGGGAATTTACTCAAGGGTTTGACTTCGACACCATCTTCTCCTCCCCAATTCACAATTCCGAAGTGTCATCATCCAGACATCCTGATCCTAATGATGTAAGGATAGATGTTCTGGAAACCCAAGTTGCTGGATTATTGGAAACTATTCGGAAGGCAAAGGAGGAATCTGACGCTCAACAAGTACAGATTAATTCATTGGTGGATGAAGTTAGGATTCTAAGAAGCCAGAGAACGGGGACTGACGAGAGACTGAAGAACGTCATGGCCCAGAACGAGCTTCTAATCAGGACAAACGAAATGATTCTGGGTCACAGGTCATCTCTAGAGCTGAGGTTTGATACTCAACATAAAGAGCATGAGCTGATGGTCAAAGTAATTGTTGATCTAACCAAGAAGCTTGATGCTCAGGGGGAGAAGGAGAAGGAGAAGGAGAAAGAGAAGGAGAAAACTAGTGGTGATGAGGCTTGTCATCCTGTTGACTTGACTAAGGATGACGACAAAGACAAGGATCCCGAAGCCGGTCCTAGTAGAGGTGAGCACCAAGATTTAGAAATTGTGCCCACCTCTGCTATTCCAATGGCTCAGGGGGAGTCTACTCATCAAGAGGGTGGTGATACCTATGGTGGTGGTGACAAAGGAAAGTCAGCGGCTGATGTGCTTAAGGATCTATCTGATGATGAGATCTTATACTTAGAGCCTGACTATTCCAAGGAAGCACAGATTGATGCTCTCTTTAATCTAGAAGAATCAGAGATCGACTCTGGTGATGATTGGGATGAAGATGATGAGGATGTAGTGATAGAAGTTCCCAAGGGTGACGAGTAAGGCGAGTACGAGTTAGAATATGGAGAGATCTTTGAAATTCCATCCTTCGAAGCTCAGCAGGACACAGGTTCAGTCGAGCATGCTATTAATGTGGAAGCCTCGATTGAAGCCTCCCCAGTTGACCCTACACCTGTGGATCCGGAGGCACCAAAAGAAAAAGATATGCCTTCTACTTCATCTAAGGGTCCAGCTCCTGTTTGGCAGAAGACGTCTATCATAGACAAACAAGGGGCAACAGGGATGATGTTGGCTGTAAGGTTCGAGGAGGATAAGCAGTTGTTCGCAATAAAAAAGGTGAGATCAGAAAGTGGATGCTTAGTGCCGATGGAACTAATCAGAGTATTTGATGAAGTCTGCTTCATTAACTTCTCTGTGAAAGATCTGGAGGCACTAGCAGACAGGTATTGCATGCATACGGACGAATGGACGAAATTCCTTGCTTCTAAATATGACAAGGTGATCAAGTTCTGCCTTAACTATAAGAAGAAGATGGAAACTAAAGATGCATAGCTGTGAAGACTGAAGACTAAAGATCGAAGATGATCCAGATCTGTTGTCAAGGGGGAGTTTGTTGAAGCACTTTCCTGTGACAAACACTTTGGATAGATAGAGTCTTAGTTTAGTACTTTCATGTATGTATTTGTCTTTGTTTGTAAGTGTCTGTATGTATTAGTAATCGAATTGTATTTACTTTTACATATTGATTGTTGCAATTTTCTCTAAGTGTTTTGCGCACTTGTATGTGCGCAGGAAGTAGTTCCTGCGTACTTAGCAAGTACGCAAGAATACCTTTGCATACTTGCTAAGTACACATGAGCAAATTGCCCTGCGCACTTGCTAAGTGCGCAGGCATCAGGTCATGTATAAATAGGAATGGTTGGCAATAGATTAGTACGCATTCAGATTAGCAAATACGCAGAACTTTGTAATCTCAGAACTTCTCTCTGTAACCTTCAAGTGTTTATAAAGACGAACATTTATAGTGGTTATCTTGTCGGTTTACTTTGTTTCGTAAGACTCTCCACCTAGTCACGGGTATTCCGCACCCGGTCCGACTAGTAGACCCACTTGCATGTGATGATCCGCCACACCCGAGGGACCTAGACTATGCCAAAAGGTAGAGCACATGAAAGAATAATGCAAGAGAGCATGCTATGAGTGTGGCAACGCCGATCATCTCAAGCACATGTGCCCAAGGTTAAACCAAGAACAATAGATTACCAACTAAGCTAGGAACAAAAACCGTTGGCAAACATGAAGACTTTTGAATATGAACTATATCTTATGTTGGAGATTATGTATTAGGATTATGAACCTTATGATGGAATGTATGAGATGTTTAGTACTCTCAGTTTGCACCTGAATCATTGACACTAGAGTCGATAAATATATTCAACCAAGTTGAATTTTAGATCTGTTAAGAATCTAGTAGTCTAAAGGATACCTACGATTATCAAAATTATTAAAAGTAAGGATTGACAAACCCGGGAGTCGAATCAAAGTCACGTGTCATGAAAAGACCATTCGGACCCTTCCATCGAACGGTGAGACACTTGTGACTAAACGAAAGGATTCAGAGCAAGTTTGAAGAATCACTTTGTGTAGAGACTCCAAAATGCTTGAGAAGTTACTGAGGACGACACACGTTAACAAGAAAAGAACCGGTACCCTCTCCCAAGTGTCGACAATCGGTGGATCAACTTTAAGGATCGACTTAGAGAAACCTTGAGCCAAGATGCCATCAATTGAGGATTCATTAGAGTGACATAATAAAGGTAGACATCGGGACTCGGTATGGAAACTACGAATTCCTGGTAGTGACATTTGATTTAATCAACTCACTTGCGATGTTTACATATTTTAAGAATCAAGTTGTAAACACTATTTCGATAAATCAATGACGTTGTTCATCAATGACATCTTAAACTATTCAGGAAGATCATGAACACCTTCGTAAATTAGTTTTAGAGGTTTTCGCAAAATAGAAATTGTGCCAAATTCTCTAAGTGCGAACCTCGACTTCAGGAAATGCATTTTCTTGGTATGTGAACGAGCGACATTCACGTAAATCCATGAAAATGGTGAAGAACGTTTAAGACACCCACGAAGAATGAAAAATTTCTTGATTTTGTTGGCTTATACCGGCAATACATGGGGAATTTTTAGAGTTTAGGCATCACTGATAGTGATTAAGTAGTAAGATAATCAAGAGATAACATTACAGCTTACTAAAATGAGAGTGATCCCATGCACAAGATTTGTCTCTTCCCAAGGGAAAACAACCAATCAAGACGCATCACGTATTGATCATGTGCACGACAACATTGCGTTTGTGCTTTATCAAGTCATAGTAGATGAAGTAAACAACACGACCTTTAGTTTGAAAAATTTGGAACCATAGCTTTGTACACTTGAAATTTTAAGACATTATTGAATGTCTCATTATCGCTGACCACGAGGGTCTCCAATATAGCGCCGGATAGGAAATACTCATTACGCATCAGAATAGAAAAGGAAAAATCATTCAATGAATATGAATGCGAAATTCATTATCATCCTGGATAAAACCGGTATTGTACCTAACGCATTAACCAGTTGGGGAAATAGTCAAACACCATCTAAGGACATGCGTTAGAGATATTAGTCCCAAAAGATGAATGCACAGAAGAAACAACGAAGAATACAGACTTAAAGAATGGATTCTTGGTGGAGAAGAATCAAATTGGGAATCTAAGTACTGAAGTTCTCTAATTCATGATCAGGACATGGATTCATGACACAAGCATTATAGAAAAATCAAGTTTGGATATAGTTCGAGTCTAAGTATTCTGTATCTGCAGGTATGGACGAAATGTACAAAAACTTTAAAAGGAGATTTACTAAGTATAAAGAAAGGAATTGTTTTATACGTCGGGATTTGCATAACCGGTGCTGAAGGCACATCAAAACATCATAAACCATGTGGGTTGTCATAACCATTGGAAGTCCCACCATAGGTATGGGGGCGAACCTCTATGGATTAACGAGAGATTACCTAGAACATGTTATGGATCATGATTCAATATGGGTTATCGTGAATCAATTGACCAAGAATCGGTATATTGTCGTCTTACATGGAGGATTTCAAAGATAGAAGAGTCGACTAGACTGTATGTCAAAATATTAGCCAGACCTAAATACAAGTTCTTTATCTCTGATAAAGATGGACATCTTTCTTCCAAGAGATGAAAGAAAGTCATAAGAACACGCTTGTGGGTGAACATCTCTAAATATTCTCTGACAAGTGGTTAAAGAGAAAGGACGATTCAAACCATTAAGGATACGCATAGAACTTATGAGGTTGGTTTTAGTAGGAGCTAGAATGCTCGGCTACCACAAAATTAAATCTCATACAATAGCGAGTTGCACATTATACAAAGTTATATTGTCGAAAACGTCAATCCTCGCATAATGGACTAAATTAGAAATAGACAACTTAACATTTCAGAAACCATTTAAGAGTTGGTTAATGAAACTCCTGGAGTAGGAGACACGGTTTAAACAATCTGAAGTAGTTAGGGAGATCATGTTGACTACTATAAGGAAACCTCTGCAACTTCAAGTTGATGACAAGGTTCTGTCATAAGATATCATCAAAAAGAGTATAGTTCTTTTTGGCAAGGATGAGAAACCCGCCCTAGGATACGTTGGAACGATTAAAATTCTGGATAGAATCGGTTCTGTGGTGTATAAACTCAAGTTTCCTCAGGAAACTCGGCATCTTGCATGACATAATTTATGCATAGTGCAAGGAACGATTGTCTAAAGACTCGTTACTTATACTACCAAAGGAAATTCACTTTGATGACAAGTTTCACATTGACAATGAAGTCAATAATAGTTCTTAAGACAAGACATTTGTGAATTTCAAAAGTAAGAAAACAAATCCTTGGAATTTCAAGTCGGAGACAACATACTATTAAAAGTCTCGCCTTGGAAAGGATCGTTAGATATGGGAAACGAGGTAAGCTCAACCCTCGATACATCAGACCTTTTGAAATCTTAGCAAGAATAGGTCCTGTGGCTTACCGAATTAAGCTACACCAAGAACTCAGTAGTGTACACGACACATTCCATGTGTCAAATCTAAAGAAGTACTTATCAGATGAAACCCTTGATATACCACTTGAAGAGATTTAAATCGATGATAAACTCCACTTTGTGGAACAACCGGTAGAAATCATGAATCGGGAAGTTAAGAGACTGAAACAAAGTCGCATCCCCATAGTGAAAGTCAGATGGAACTCTAAAAGAGGACCAGAGTTCACTTGGGAACACGAAGACCAGATGAGACTTAAGTATCCCAGTTGTTCAACGAGACATCAACTACATATAACATCAACTGAATTTCGGGACGAAATTATTCTAACTTGGGGAGAATATGACAACTTGTAAATTACCGAATAATTATTTAAATATAATTACACGAGACATTTCATATTAGACTTATTGTTATTTAATTAGGTTTAACCGGGTCTAGTATAGTCCACCCACTATGCAACCAAAGATGGAAATTTTAGAGATTTCTATGACACAACGATACTCGTAAGCGTTGGTGATAAACTATAATAAAAATAAACCTCTCAAAATGTTCTCTTTATTTTAAAACTAGAGAATACCCAACTATGTGGAAATTATTTCTAAGCATTTTTCACGTACTCGTTATATGTAAAAAAATACTAAACTTATACATATATATTTGTTTTATATATATACTCGGCCTGTACCTACACGTAACGAGTATTTAAAAACCGATATCACGCGGGTATTATACCGGACTTGGACTAGCAGGTAACACCTACCGCTCACCCTACCCTACCTACCCCCCCCCCCCCCCTTGTTCCCCTTTTGCGGCCGAACCAACTCCCATGGGGTTCTCCCACTTTTTGGCCTTGTCTCATGTTTCCCCAACATATTTGTCTTGAGAGACAATCTTGTCTCCATGAGACACATTAACTCTTGTGTATTACACAATTGAAATAATAGTATAAATATGCATGCTTGGTTTTGTAAATCCACACCGCAACACAAACCCATACTCTCCTTTTCCCGCTCTCACACTCTCGGCAACACCACAGCCCTAACACCACCATCCACCGCCAACGCCACCCCCTCCTCCCCTTCGGTTCCCGACAGCAGTGCCACAGCACCACCATTCACCACCGCACACCGCCTCCTTCCTCCCTCCTTATTCACGGCAGCCCTCAACCCCCACCACCTCTTACGGTTTACAGGTTAGACCAAATGACACCACCTTGTCTTGCGTGATCACGGTTCAAGAGCAAACACCACTTGCGGACTTTGGGTCTCGGGTATTCAAAGCTTTCTAGTGATCTCGGGTGCTAACCGGGTGTTACGGGCCATAAACAGTTGATTTCGGGTCTCACGTCAACTCCACCACCTTCTCTCTTGACTTTTTACGTGAGCACAATCATCCTATTTTTATTATATTTAACTTAGTTGTTGATATTTATAAGACACGGTTATACCCCGCTCGTATTTTGAATATTGTATAAAAGACGGGTTTTAACATAAAAATGTGACGGTTAAAAACCATAGGTTATAAACCCTAATCTATATTTTTATTATAATGGTTAATATAATTCAAGATAATAATCATTATTACATTAGTATGGCATTTTTAGTTTATTAATAATATAAGTAATAATTATGATTTTATTATAATCTATATCTATATCTATACTACTACCTAATACATATTAAAAGCATATGGGTTGTAATTTACCAAAAAAATTAAGACATTTAAGACAACTTTTTTTACACAATGTACACATTAACAACACATGAAAAAATTTTAATTACCATTTTACCCTGGCCAACACTTGACTTCAAAACACTCACATTTCAAAACACGCGTTTACAAAAACCATAACTCAAAACACGTCGTAGGCCTCTCCCTCCCCACCATCACCCCCATCCTCCCTCTCCCATAATCCTAGCCATCGCCGCCTCCGTCTCCATCGTCACCACACCCAACTCGCAAGTAGCACACACTTGCGTGGAAGGGTTCTTGGCTCTTACTTCACCCAAGTAGCATATTCTTGGTTTGTTTCAGAATCATGAATTTCTCAAAGAAACAATGAACAATGGATGAATCTCTGTCGTGTGAGTTTAATTAGCTGCGAATTGAACAGTTTGAATGTTTCAATTTTAGGGTTAGATGGCGTGACGAACTTTGTTCATGTATATGATATTTTCACTAGGAAATGGACCAGGTTGCTTCTATTGTACTTTATTCCTGCATTTATATTGTTGGTTTTTTAGAATTTGAGTGTTACTTTGAAAAAAGTTACCAGAATTCAACCAGCTGGGGAGCCTCCTTCACCTAGGGCTGCTCATGCAGCAGCTGTTGTGGGAACCATGGTTGCATTTCAGGTGATTGAAGAGTATATTCATGTTAAATTATGTTGTTGATATTGTGTTTTAAGGGTTTACTTGTATTTAGTCCACATGTCAAAGTTAGGTTTCTCTAGGGTTTCTGGTTTTCAGTTAAAATATCATTCACTTTTACAATTTACAATGACATGCTTACAGAGTTTAGGTTTTTCAGTTTTGATGAATTTGTGCTGGTGCTAGGGGGGATAGGTCCTGCTGGGCATTCGACAGATGATCTTTATGTGATTGACTTGACCAATGACAAATACAAATGGCACAGGTAAACTTGTGCAGTCAGTTTCATGCCTTCTTGAGGTGTTAGTTGTTTTTTTAATTAAAATTTGGGTCGTTTCTTTTCTGGCCTGCAGGGTGGTTGTTAGAGGTGAGGGTCCCGACCCTCGTTATGGACATGTAATGGATTTGGTAGCCCAACGGTACCTTGTTTCTGTTAGTGGCAATGATGGTGAGTTTATCTCTATGCACCTGGAAGATGATAGTCACATTTCTAGAATGACTAATTACTTGAATATAAAGAAGCTAAAACATTGAAGTGGGTTAATAACCAGGACTTCCATGGTTCACAAGTAAGATGGATAATGAAGTTACACTTTATTTCTGCTGCAATGACTTTACATTCCCATTTTTTGTAGTTGTATGTTAGCATCTTTGGGTGAATAGAAGTCATTCTTTCTTTTTCACTCTTAAATAAAGTCTGGATTGATTATGGTCTCAAGTTCTGATTTTCTCAATCTTTTTGTCATTTGTTGTTGGATATATTAATATTTCTGTCTTTTAAGTCATTTACTATATTCAATAATTTGTGTCTTTTAAGTCATTTACTTAGTGTTGTTGCATAATTTCTTCCTGTTCAGACTACCTATGCAAAGCTAACATGTTCACAAGGATGGTTTTGGGCTTTACTTTCTCATCCATCTTCATCGTAAGGATTCAAATTAAACTAGTTTCTTAAATAAATGAAAATGCTATATTTGTTATAACAGAAAAAAATTCTTAAAATTCATGTTATTTTGAAGATTGGTTTTCTTGGATTCACAACTAGCAAAGATTTGGATCATGAGAAAGCCAGGTCACTGTGAAGTCCTCTCCATACCTCCAACGTAAGTTTGATGATTTTCTCTTTGCTGCTTTTATTTCATATTTTTTTAAATGCAAGTATGACCGGTCATTAAAAGGTGACGAAATGGGTAGATTAGACAAGTTGTTAATGGGTTAAAAGGGCCAATTTTTATCTTAAAATGTTGAATTTGTAATAAATAATTAACGTGTTAAATAAATTTACAATTTCAACAATAATCTTGTTTTGTGAATGAAATGAGTTAAAAAGATTTTAAGGCGTTAAAAATACACTTTGGGTGACTTCGACCCATTTGACCACTTTTATTGTAAGTTTTTATTTATTTACTCTTTTACATGTTTGACCCGATATTCTTTAAAATAACACGAATCAACCCTTTTAGAATTGAATGGGTTGAAATTGCCATAATCATTTAGACTCATTTGTTAAAATCTTTTTGATTGTTTGTGCAGCATACGACCAATAATTTGCCTCAACTTGCCTAGCTTTTCTGGTGGACTCAATCCATGGGGCATACCAAGCAGAAGGAGACATCCTGTGGTTAGCCGTTGACTTTTCTTCTATGATCATAAGGAAATACATACGGGTTTGACCTTTTCAGATCCAATGGCCGGCCGCTAACTAAACATAATATTTATCACTTTCATCATTACAATATGTTTTTGGTTTTGCCACAAATCCATTTCTTCTTCTAGGTTACATTCCTCTCCAACTTATGGAAATCCCTGCCGCCGCACCACCGCCGACCGTCGCTACCATAATCGCAACAATCGCCAGGATCTCGCTTTCCAGATGCCGTCTCCACTGCCATCACCTCTCGGTACCATTTTGTTTTTATCTTTTTTTTGTATTATTATTATTTATTTTTGAAACTATTTAATAACAGATTTTTACAGTAAATCCTTCCAGCTGAAAAACTAACTATTTAAGATCAATATCAGTGTTAGAGAGGTCCCGTTGATCCTAATTAGGTTTCGTCATTCTAGGGTTTTTTAGTGTGGTTTGTTCTAATAACAGAGAACATGTTTACTGCTTTTTTTTCAATAATTGGATGGTTTTCTGATCCACAGGAACATGAAGAACAAGCAGGAGGAAGCGAAGACGAAGCTTAAATAGCAACGGGGTTCTGACCGGAAAGGTCAAGTACAAAGGTGGTAAGTCAATCATATTGGACATGCATCTAAATAAGTAATGGATGTGCAACTATTCCAACTATCCTTTAGCATTTTAGTTTCATAATGCATATTGTGAAGATTAGGAGTATCTTTAGTGAATGTGTGACTTAGTCATTTTAAAACAAGATATTTTATCTACATACATTTTAAAACCTTAATCTCCATATTTTATCTACATACCTTTCTTACATAAGACTTTTGAGATAAGAACATCAGCCCCTGATCTCTATCCCTTTCAAAGGCCCCTGCCATTACTTTGATAACTTGAACTTTCTCCCAAACTATTGTTCATATTACCAGAACTGTCATCTGTCTGTTAGGTCATGACATCCTTATACATCAAATCTTCTTTAAATGTCACATTCCTTCTCACAATTATCTTAGGACTGCACTCACCCACTCTCCAAAATCTATGTAATTATAAGGTTACTAATAGATTAAGAAAGAGCTACATATCTTATCAATTGTTCATTATATGTGTTTTTTTTCAAAGGTTGCTAACTTGCTACCCAATAAAAGATATATAGTATCTTCAGAACTAATATCTGTCTATTCAAAGTGCATGGCATTTATAAATCTCAATTTCCGTCATTTAAGGAAACTAATCCTCTGTTAGCGGTGGTCTCCGAGCCTAACCTTGGTCAACATTCTTATTTGAAAGGATTATATAGTAAATAAAATACTCTCAACTGTTTTAGAAATTGAGATAGCATTTCATTGTTGAAACTAGAATGTTGATTGTGAAATGGAGGGGCTGGTGTAGGTATGCCAAGGAAGTTTGCGATGCAGTTGTGGCAAAAAGTCTTACGTGCCGGCCAAAGATGGTGGAGAAGGCGCAAATTGTGTTTATGCTTTGGGTGGAGTTGGAAGCTCTAGATGTATTCCTGCAATGTTTTGTGTTGGATATTGCATCTTCATATTTTGAGTTTGAAGTTTAGCTTATTAAAAATGGGTTCAATGGGTTAAACGGGTCAAAATCATCCAAACTGTATTCAGATGCATAAGTTATGTATTCACATTTAACACATAACTGTATATAAAGTTAAAAAAAAGGGTAAAAGAAAAGTGTTTGCGGGTCAGCACAACCCGTTTCTCTGGTCCAAAACCTGACCGACACATTGCCCACCCGACCCATTTTCCCTATTTATTTGTTACTGAGATGAGTTTATCATAAAAATAAAATGGGGCAGACAATGATTTACAGGTACACAACCGACGAGTTCCCACTGCCTTCAATACCTAATGTGCAAAATTCTACAGAACGGCTCGATGAGGCTAACTACAACTCAAGAAAGTAATTAGTTTTTATTAGTTTTAATTTTGATATCTAATTATCATGTGGTTGTATCTTATGCATTAGATGTTATACTGTATGATTTAAAAATTGTACTTTTTCTTGATCGTTGTTTCAACGTCCCCGTCGTACCGCGGAGAGTGCAATGAAGGTTTTGATTTTAATATATAAAATTTCGAGCATGTTAATATTCTTGGTGTTTACGTAATGAGCCAATTTATGTTATGTTTTAACAAAGGGTTGTGTAAAAAAAATGCTAAATAGATCAAAAGTCTTGTTGTTACATGTAGATTAACTATCATTTCTCAAATAAATATAGTCCAAATAAATTCTAAAAATGATAACTTTATTCAAGTTTCAGGTGTCTGGCACTTAAATAAGATGCTTCTAAATTGACCGAGTTGTCCCGGTTTGTTACTTTGCAATCAAAGCGAGTCTAATTACCAAGCGAGAAGTCCTAATTATGGAAGAACTTCTGTACGTTAAAGAACTTGTTTGTTGCCACAGTAGCATCGCGTGGGTTTCAAATTCACTTCTAACATTCAAGATGTTTTAATCTTCACACAAATGACAAAAATGTTTACCACTAGAAAAGTACATGTTTAGCTATATAAATAAAATAAATGGTTATAACATGTTCTAAGAATTATTATTATAACAATTAATAATAAAATGTTATACAAAAAACTTATATATAAAGAATTAATAGTAAAAGTTATATATAATCGAAGTCGTACTAACTAATAATAATATTTTTATCAAATTCAAAATTCAACATTCCCTGCAACTACCTTCCTTCATGCGTTCACAAAGCTGGTTCCACTATCCGATTGATCCCTTCACCATTGTGGTGGTGTTACCACTAACCTGTGACAACCCGAGCTCAACCCCTTTCATCGTAAGTGGATTTCACAATTAATATATTTTTGATTAACGGTTCATATATTTTTTTTTAACATTTTTACTTTTTACATACAAAACAGAAAACGAATAGCGCGTTTTAAATTGCCGCCGCATCGCCCGGGTTTTCGACTAGTTATTATAAATATAAAAGGGTTTAACATCTAATACTATTTAACATGCAAAAAGGATAATAGCATTTTATAAATTACTTTTATTAAACATACAAATATATATATACTCATATATTTGTTTTAAAGGAACAATATTTATATATACATGCATATATATGTATATTATTGAGACAAATAAAAGATAACTTTAAGTAATAAAATAATATAATTATTATTTTATGACATGTTATTAAAGTCTTATTTTTAGTAAATATATATTAAACCTATTTATTTATTTAAGACTCGACTTAACCCGGAAACGAGAATTTGACAAATAAAGTCTACCTTATATATTTATTAAAGGAATTTTAAGTAATATAACTATTATATTGGAACAACAAGTTGTATCACCAACGACGGTCAAGTCAGATTCTTGTAGATTATTACAATGCAATGGTCAAGACTTCAGGATATTGGTCTTGTGACCAACACACACATTGACAACTATATAGACCTTAAGGTGTCTTAATTATTTTAGGGCATGGTTAGGTCGGAACTTATTCGGACTTTGCTACTTACATCATCATTCACTACCATGTTAGCTAAGGTGAGTCTTCACGGCCCCACTTTTACTATGATTTAAATGATTTTTAAACATACGGGGGAGAAACTTGCTAAACTTGAAACTGGACACAAGTACCTACATTGTTACGTGAGTAAACTCGTTTAGCGCTTAAAGTCCCTTCTTATTTTGTAACTGTTAGTTATGATATAAACGTGGATATTGTGAATAGATCTATTTGGGTTGACACCCCCACCCATGGTTAGTCGCTCTAACCTTGATTGGAGGTCAAAGCGGGTGCATAATTTTCATCAACTATTACAATATTTTATCATTAAGAACATTGGGTTAGGGGCACAACTAAACGCCGAGTTTCAGTTACAGGAGCTCATAGTAATGATAACAGACTTATACTATTGTTTTAATTAGTAATAGTAAAACAGACATTGTTCGGGTGAACAATACTCAACTTGAAATCTTGTGGTCCAACGGAAACTATTCAACTAAACTTGTGAAGTCACCAACTTTATGTCGACTTTTTAAGCTTGTTTTCTCAGGTAACTAGAATCATGGACATGCATGCACATAGAGAACCTTTTGGAGTGCTCGTTATAACCTAGGTACATGTAGGTCATAGCCGACAAATTTGTTGTATGAAAAACCATACACCTTAGACTTTAAGTACGGTACTTTTGACATGTAATGTCTTGGAAACAATTTGTGTTTTTCTTGTAATAACTTAAACCCTTTGGTTATGAATGTATTAGAAGTTGTTCGATGTAATCAAAGGCTATGGACACCATGAAACTGTTACACCTCGTGTTTCCGCCCTAGGCGGGGTGTGACACGTGGGAAATTTTCCCTAATACCATCAGGTGTTAACTCAATCATATCCAAGATTTCCACAGGACCCTCGGGAGTCTGGGCTAGGTGACCTTGCGAAGTATGTTCTCCGGACATGACTATCGGGTGCAACAAAGAAAAAAGGATAGAAAAGACTCAAAAAATATTTTTTCGGTTGGTAGTGAGACGCAACTTCGACATCGTCTGAAGTGAAGCGAGCCCCATGGTGAGTGCCACTTGTTGCTACACCGATGAAAGCAGCCCAAGGTAGCCTTGCCCCACTAAGACAGAAAGAAACCGTTAGGCTCACCACATGAGAATATCTCTTGTGATCAACCTCCGGCTTGAGAATCAGTAATGGTTTTTAGAGTGAAGGAGATGGGAGATGAGATGAAGTTCAGTGTGTTACCTTGGAGGAGGGTGCTTCTTATTTATATTAGGAATGTTGGGTCTTTCCTGGCCTTAAATCTTCTATTTTAGTAGTTAGCAGTTCCCTTGTATTTTGGTCCCTGCCTCGTGCTTGAGAGATTATCCCTGAAATAT
Source organism: Smallanthus sonchifolius (assembly GCA_023525975.1). Classification (NCBI taxonomy): domain Eukaryota; kingdom Viridiplantae; phylum Streptophyta; class Magnoliopsida; order Asterales; family Asteraceae; genus Smallanthus; species Smallanthus sonchifolius. Next base: position 23,636,005 of record CM042033.1, read on the forward strand.
GTAATATGTTGGCATTAGCCCTCACCAGGCTTTTTGTTCTAAATCTCTGACCGGTAGGTGTTGACTTACCTTTCACTTGAAGGTAAAAGGAGTGAATCACTTTTCCTTCCTACCATGCGTGGAGGGCTGAAATGAACAAAATTCCGATGGCTGTGGAGCTTAGAAGACGGGGGATTTGGATTGAAGATGTGTCGTGTCCCTTATGCAATTCTGGGGAGGACTCGGTCGAGCATCTTTTTACCGCTTGTATGGTGGCGTCGGTGCTATGGCAGCATGTTAGTGTGTGGTGTAAAGTGCCGAACATATTTGCTTTCACCTTTAGGGACCTTCTTGAGTGTCACAGATTCTTGAAGTGCCCGGATAAGGCCAAAGAGGTTATTCAGGGTATTATCATGACGGGGTGTTGGAGCCTTTGGAGGGCGAGAAACAATGCAAAATTTTCGGGTAAAGGGATTAAAGTTCAGGATATTATTAGTGAAATGAAGGCTATAGGTTTCTTTTGGTATAGCTCTAGGTCGAATTGTAAGGTTGCGACTTGGGATAGTTGATGTAAATTTGATGTAATGTAATTGTTTGTTTGTTGGTTCGCCGGCCTGTCTTGGACCGGTGGTGTGTGTTTTTATAGAAAGGTAGCGTTTAAAAAAAAAAGAGAATTATGACGGTGATTAATAATGTTAATTAATGATAGAGTTAAAAATAATGTATAATTTTTCCACGCGATAATTATAAGAAAGTGTTGAAAAAGGATCCAAACACGATAGGAAATTGTAAAAAAACTCGGATTTTATAATAAAACATTGTTAGACATTATTTTCTTCAAACAACCAAATCTCTCACTCTTTAAACAGAAGTACGAAACACTGTTTGACTTTACTTGTCTGTCACATTGGGTAGCAGTAACATAAACCGGGGATTTTATCTAGAGATGGTAATGGACCGGCTGATCGCGTACTGGTAAATCCTACTTTCATATTTGGTTGTAAAATCGTGTCTCAAATCCGGTTCAATACCCGTTGAGTATTTGTCAGGGTATTACCCGTCGACTACAGGATATACCCGCGGGTATCGAATATACCCGCGGGTATCGATTATACCCGCTAGTTTATTAAAATATATCTGTTGAGATTTTCAAGTACATTTCTTTTTTTAACAATTATACTTATTGTATCATTTTTAATTATATAACAATTATTACAAATTAAAATATGATACACTACATACATATAAGAATCATCATAAATAAATAATATCATTATAATTTTATGTATATACTTCACAACATACAAAATATAAATAATTTCATCAAATACATATCTCAATTAAAAAATTATTTTTCACATAATGAACCTACTAAAATGATGAATTAATAGAAAAGAGTTTGAAAATAAAAAAATTTCAAGTATATGATTGGGGTGTACTAGTCGGGTATATGATTCTGGTAAACGGGTATTTGGCTTCGGATAATCGGGCTGAGTATCACCTAATCTCATACCCACGAAATTTTTTATAACTAATCTAATACCCGTCGGATTTCGGGTATACTGATGCGTGTAAACTATATATATATATATATATATATTTATAAGTATTTTTCACACAATTATAGTTTTAAAATGGGTTTTCAACAAAGACTAACTACACACACAATAGCCAAGTGTACCTATCGGATGACAATATAGCAAAGGTAAGAACCGGATATCAATCCGTGGATACGGTGGAATGTGATAGTAAACCTGAACTAAAATTCAATCAAGTGAGGGTAAAAGGCATTTGAAAAGGGGTTTTTAATTAACTATCATGCAAATGTATATAAAACTAAACTAAAATCATGCAACTAACAATCAAGGAGAGAAAATCACTTCGGTGTCGAATCCATCTAGAAAACATTCAATAACACTCATGGAAGCATGACAAGTACACGAAACATATGTTGACTAAACTCTCGTCAAAGACATCTAATCAAATGAACATTCGGAAAGCTAGAATGAATTATACAAACTAACCACATAAAATCATGCAATGAAGATCACGTGTTGTAATTATGTTAATGTTTTTAAAGATTGAACTAGTTTTCAATCAAGGTTGACTAATCCAACAACTAGTTGGAAAGATAATAAGAAAAACACACTACCCACTTCAAGTTGATTAAAGTAGACAACAATATGCACTACTTCAACATACAATGATCGTACAAAGTTTACATAAATTAGGGGATTGTGTCAACAAATCCTAGATAAATATATCTAAGCAAGAAACATCATAACAAACACTTTGTCTTTCCAAAAACAAGCATAAGGATACACATTCAAGAATCATAAATCATGAGCAAGACTTCATCCACCATTCCTAGTCAAAAGCCATAAAGTAGCATACAAGCATACACCAATTCATGAATATAAGCATAAACTATAAGTTTTCCAACATTATATAGCATTCACAAATACAAATCTTTGCAAACAACTTTAGATTCTGAAATACATAATTTCATTAAAGAATAATCATACGTTGCCATAACATTAACACAAGTGTTGCCAATAATCCATAAATGTTGTCAAATGTATCTAAACTTCATCTAAACTAAAGTGAACAAGAGTTTAGCTCATCATGAGCACAAGAATAACAAACAAGCAGGGAAAAATGATAAGAAACATCAATGGAATACAAGAATCAAACCTCTCCTCTAACCCTAAATGTTATAATCCCTCCAAGATACTTGGAACAAGGTTGGTTTGGAGCACAAAACATTGGGTTTTTGCTCCAAGTACTGAATGAATGAAGGTCTGGAAAATGTCTTGTATTTATAAAAACTGGGAGGCACGACCGTGCCCAGGTACCAAGCGTGACCGTGCCAAGGGTTTGGCGCGGTCGTTTGATAGAGGGTTGACCGATCTGCAACTGCCATTGGGTCCCATTGATCGAGGAGGTATGGCTTTCATACTAACGGACACGCGACTGTGCGGAGGCAGGAGCACAGTTGTGGTCGGGTATTTGGGGTAGTGCGGCAGTGCCAAGTCCTGGGCACGACCCTGTCCAGGGTTCTGGAGGTAAGTTTTTGGTTAAGCATGGTCGTGCCAAGTCCTGGGCACGACCGTGTCTAGTTATGGACTGGAAATTAGGAAAATTGAAATCTGGACTCCAAATTAGGATTGAGCACGACTGCGCTCCTCACTAGGCGCGGTTGTTCTATTGAAAAGTTTCCCTGGAGTCATGTTTTTGGTCGAGCACAGTCTTGCCCATACCCTAGCGCGACCATGTCTCTTAGCTTGGTCTTGGCACGATTGTGCCCATACCCTAGTGCGATCGTGACTCCGGGTTTTGAAATGTTGTGACCTTGTCCTACGCCTAGCGCGACCGTTGCACTCTGTTTTAGCCTTGGCACGGTCATGCCTAACCCTAGGCACGGTCGTGTCTAGCTCAGTTTTGTGACAGTTTGCTATATTTTCCTTACAGGTCATGGCAGGATTTGCAGCAACAACCCATGGTTGCAATTTGGGGACGATCAAGATGAGTATGAGGAGCGATTTAATGCCCTTTGGACGCGTCGGCACCTGATTCTAGCCGGGGGCGTCTCGAGTCCACTACGATTGAGGCCATCGGTCAGCAGGATCGATGGAACGGGTTGGTCACCGCCCCATGGCGATGTTTGTTTCTTATGCACGTCGTTCAGTATGTGGAGCTTGATATGGAGTTTTTCTCCACGTACGAGTTTGAGTATCCATGTAACGACTAAGAGGACAGGCACAAGGTTAGATTAAGGATGGGAGGAGTTTGGATAGTGATGTCTATGGCGAAGTTCTGGAGGATTCTGGATTGTATACTCGGGCCGAGACACAGACGACATTGTTTACTGATGGGATCACCGAGTTCCCTCCTGAGGAGGAGAAGGACCAGTTCTAGCATGATCATGGATTCGGCATGTATGATCCGAGCTTCATAAAGGCTTCGAGCTTACGAGACCCCGTGCACCGTGTAGTTCATCGCTGCATTGTTAACTCGATATTCGGTAGGGGCCAGGGGGAGACTGTTATGAATCTAAGGGAGTTGTTCCACTTGTATTTTTGAGTTCGCCCGCGTACTTGCAACCTCGCACACTCGATTATGGGGGTATTTGGTGAACAGTTCGGGATGGGATGTTACTAGTGCCATCTTTAGCGATCAGTTTGTGACCAAGACCGCCAGACACTACCCTTTGTTGACGGATGAGACACTTGCAGATTGGACACCGACAACGGAGACGATGGTGATGACTATGTAGACTATCACACCCCGGCCGGTGGCAGATTAAACACCGGAGCTGACGTGGTTATTCATAAGCACATGATCATCTAATAAATGTGATAATATTTATTCATCAAAGTTTAAACATCCGTCACAAGGGTAAACAGTAAAACATAACGTTCAGAACATAACATAACATAAATTAATTTAAAACTAGGTCCATGTCCTATGTGATCAAGTAGTCCTCAAACCAGTGCACCTGAAACAGGTCAGTAAATGTCAACTATACGTAGTTAGTGAGAAACATAGGTTTTAACAACAAACAAAGTTAAGTAGAGTTTACAATTCAATATGTTCAAAGCAAGTCTAAAGCATCTATGTGAAAACAAACTAGGTTCCAAGCGTATAATCAAGTCATGTAATAGGAAAATAGTTACGCAATCCAACTGATTGCCTTTTGAAAAAGTAGTAAGATGTAAGCACTAACTCATCAAGGTTCGTGTTAAGTAATGAATCAGATTCCCCTACAAATGATCATAAAAGGTACTACCTTAGGTTTGCAACACAAGTTAATAAATGTACTGACATGAACACATGTTATGGTCCCCAAACAATTTAAGACATAAAGCATAAAGATCAAAGCATAAGAACCTAGGTATTGAATTGTCTAGATAATGTATTTGTAAACATGTTACACCCCAAAAGCATAAATAGGAAAAATGGCCTATGTAAACTCACTTGTATTGAAACTAGAAGTGATAGGATTTGGTAAGATGAATAGGTCTTGTGAGGATTTCTTACAACAAACCTACATAGATAATGGTACTCCAAGTTTAAAATATGATAAATAAGATAAGAAAATTCTAGGGTTTTAGGGTTTGGGATTAGATATGGACTTGCATGGTTATTTGTAATAAAATATAAGTTCTTGACTAGTTTTGAAATGATAGTTTATAAAAATTAATTTGAATCAATTAAGGTTTCTAATTATATATATATATATATATATTAATTATGTTTGAAATTATTCATGTAATTATTACATAAATGAAAATGGGAAAAGTTCAAATTACATTTAAATTTGTAAAAAAAAAATAATTATTAAATAAGTTGTAGTATGACAAGATTTAAATAATACTTTTGGATTTATTTATGTAATAACTAGTAACTAAATTATTGAATGAAAAACGTTTCAAATAGTTTATTTTCTGAAATAGTTAATTAGGTTAATGAATCTCTTTTGTTTAAATGAGTTATAAAAGAGGTATTAATTAGATATGAATGTTAAATGAAGTAAATTAAATTTTGTATAATTATTTAACTAAAATAATTATTTAAGTATTTCTGATGGTTTAAATATTTATTCTTTGCTAAAAATAAATATTTATAAATTTAAAGTGTTTTAAACATTTGTTCTTGTCAAAATAGTTATTTAGGTAATCATAATAATGACCAAATAAATATTTAAAGTTTGTCTTATAAAAATATCATATTTAGGTTTATTTAATCAATCCTTTTATATTATTTATTTAAGATAAATATTAAATAGAATAGTAAAAAAGACATTATTTTAAATTTTCTGTTTTAAAAGTTGTAAAATATAATTATTTGATTTATAAAATTTGAAGTTTAAGAATTTAAAACATTAAAAAAGTATTAAAAACGAAATTAAAACCCAAAACCTGGCTGCCGGGAATCGAACCCACGTCGAGCCCGGGTCACCAGACGCACACATGCTTAACCGTTAGACCAGGGCTTATACCTTGGTCTATAACCGGCGTGTTCAAGTTATAACAAGCAAATCCAATCTGTCATCTTCCCCGATTGAAGACCCGTAACCCTAGCCCTTCAATTGGCTCGGTTGAGCCGACGATTGAAGCCCGATACATGGGGCTTTTGATCCCCGTACTAAAATGAAACCATGGACACTAGAATTACCTGAAATTATCAAGTAGAGAGGGAGAAAATTTGATGAACATGTTCGGGTGTTTCGGGCGATTGAAGTGATATAGAGGAGGAACTCGATGCAATTAGAGGTGCGAGTAGCTTGTAGTAGGTTTTACAAATAATTACTAGACACTATTTTTAGTTAATTTGTACTGCATTGATCGATCCATTAAAGGATTGAGAGTGGGGTTTTCAGTTACTAGTTGAGCATCAAAATGATCATAAAAGTGCAATTAATCTCTTCCGATGGTTCGTTTGATTTGTCTAAAACGTAATGCCGTTATTGATTTCGCTTAAAATTATCACACGAATGAGTTCAGGTGTAAAGCTTCAAGAATCGGTGTCTGCGGGTTTCGAACCCATGACCGAAATGGGTGGGGGGGGGGGTGGAGGATTTATCCGGATTTGCAATGAGGCCCCTGTAGTTTCAGCCTTTAACATTTCATGTATAAACTTTGTTTTTAATTAGAAATAAAGTTTCGGAATTTACCATTTAAACCCTGGACTTTATAAAACATAAAATCATTAAAGTTTTATAAATTTTTATAAAATCTAATATATTTAGGTTATAATTATTTGTTATAAATATAAAAATGTAATTTACTAAATAAAATGAATTCTTATTTTGATTAAAACACATAAACCCTAATTTTTTTTATAGAATTTATAATTTAACTTTTTTTGTAAGTTGTTTATTTATAAATATATGTGCATATACATACATATTTTAGAAATAACTTAGTGTATATATTATATACCTATTTAATAGAATAATGACAATTATATAAATCCTCATATAAGTATTTATTATTCTTGAATGCACATTCATGAATTGAAATGGATAAATAGAGTACTTTCAATCATATAATAATGGAATTACAAATGCCGAAATAGTTCAAATAAAGACCGGAATTTCTTGGGGATTACAGTCTCCCCTACTTTAGGAAATTTCGTCCTGAAATTGATTAGGAAGAGGGTCCAGGAAAGAGATGTGGGTATTTAGCCTTCATTTGATCCTCACGTTCCCAAGTGAACTCTGGACCACGTTTGGATTCCCACCGAACCTTAACGATTATAATGCGACTTCGCTTAAGCTGCTTAACTTCTCGGCCCATGATCTCCACAGGTTTCTCCATGAAATGCATTGATTCATCAATGTGCACCTCGTCAAGTGGTATGTGAAGATTTTCATCAGCTAAGCATTTCTTTAGATTCGAGACATGGAATGTAGGATGACCGTTGTTGAGTCCTTCAGGTAGATCCAACTTGTAGGCTACCTTCCTAATCCGCTCAAGGAATTTAAAAGGACCTACGAATCTTGGTGCAAGTTTTCCTTTCTTTCCAAGGGGATACCTTGAGAAGAACTAGGTCGTCGACTTAGAATTCTAAGGGTTTTCGACGTTTGCGGCATAGATCTTTTGCCGACTCCTTGCTACTGGAAGGTTGTCTCGGATTAACATGATCTTGTCAGAAGTCTCCTGAAAAAGTTTAGGACTAGTGATTTGTGCTTCACCAATTTCAGTCCAACAGATAGGAGAGCGTCACTTCCGACCATAAAGTGCTTAAAAAAAACCATGTCAATGCTCATGTGGTAGCTGTTGTTATACGAGAACTCGACTAAAGGTAGGTGTAAATCTCAATTTCCCTTGAAGTCAATGACACCGGCTCTAAGCATATCTTCGAGGGTTTGAATCATTCGTTCGGATTGACTATCAGTCTGCGGATGGTAAGACGTACTAAGATTCAGCTGAGTGCCCAAAGGTGATGGCAAAGATTGCCAGAAACGGGAAGTGAATCGTCCATCACGATCAGAAATAATGTTGAGTGTTACCCCATGACAACTAACTATTTCATCAATATAGATTCGGGCCAATTTCTTGACTCGATAGTCTTCATGAATGGGTAGGAAATGAGCAGATTTTGTCAAACGATCGATGATTACCCAAATACTATCATGACCATGAGACGTATGCTGGAGTTTGGTTATAAAGTCCATGGCAATACACTCCCATTTCCAAATGGAAATCTCGGGTTGTTCAAGTAAACCTGATGGATGCTGGTGCTCGGCCTTAACCTTCAAGCAAGTAAGGCACTTGGATACGTATAGAGCAATGTTCTTTTTCATACCAGGCCACCAATATTGGATACGAAGGTCCTTATACATTTTATCCGCACCAGGATGCATAGAATAAGGAGTCTTGTAAGCCTCGTTCATGATAAAGGTACGAAGATTGTCACGGTCCGAAATCAAGATACGATTCAGAAAGTAGAGTAACCCATTGGGTTTGGTTTCAAGTTGGAGTTCAGCATCACATGACATTTCATTGTACATGTTTTCTTCTGTGACTGAAATATGTTGTGCCTCAAAGATGCGAGTCTGAATGTCATTCTGGATCTGGATGCTGTGGATTCTGATAGATTCTTTATCGGGATGGTAACGAGCATCGGATACGATATTCGCCTTATCGGGATGGTAACGAATATCACAGTCGTAGTCGTTTAGGAGTTCAACCCAACGCCTTTGCCTCATGTTGAGTTCTTTTTGATTGAAAATGTGTTGGAGATTCTTGTGGTCGGTGTAAACCACACATTTGGTACCATATAAGAAGTGTCTCCAAATTTTGAGAGCGAATACGACCGCACCCAGCTCTAGATCGTGCGTTTTATAATCCTTATCATGGATTTTGAGTTGTCGGGACGCATAAGAAATCACTTTGCCTCATTGCATTAGAACACAACCAAGGCCTATGTGGGAAGCGTCACAGTAAACGACAAAGTCTTCGATTCCATTGGGAAGAGTCAAGATAGGAGCTTCACATAATTTTTGCTTCAGACTTTGAAAGGCTTCCTCTTGTTTTGGTCCCCACTCGTAAGTTTTGCCTTTATGTATTAAGGCTGTCAGTGGCACCGCAATCTTTGAAAAATTCAATATGAAACGACGATAATAGCCCGCTAAACCAAGAAATGAGCGGACTTCTGTAGGGGTCTTTGGGGCTTGCTAGTTCTTCAGCGCCTCAATCTTAGCAGGGTCCACGTGAATACCTTTCTCGTTGACTATATGCCCCAAGAATTGGACTTCTTTTAGCCAAAATTCACACTTGGAGAACTTGGCGTATAGTTGCTCCCTCTTCAAGAGATCCAAAACCAAATGCAAGTGTTCTTCGTGCTCCGCCTTTGATTTGGAATAGATAAGGATGTTGTCAATGAAGACGATAACAAATTTGTGCAAGTACGGTTTACACACTCGGTTCATAAGATCCATGAACACCGCGGGTGCATTGGTTAGTCTGAAGGGCATAACAATGAATTTGTAATGACCGTATCTTGTACGAAAAGCTGTTTTTGGGATGTCGGATTCAAGGACTCGCAACTGGTGATAACCAGAATGAAGATCAATCTTTGAGAAATAAGTCGAGCCTTGAAGCTGATCAAATAAATCATCAATTCTAGGAAGTGGATAACGGTTCTTCACAGTAAGTTTGTTGAGTTCCCTGAGAAACACTGTGACGTATAAATCCTTTGTCAGAAAGTTCTCGAAGTTGGCTTGAAAGTTCTTGCATTTCTGACGGTGCAAGACGGTAGGGTGACTTAGCCACGGGATTTGCTCCTGGCACTAGGTCAATACGGAATTCAACTTGACGCATGGGAGTAAGGCCGGGTAAGTCTTCGGGAAATACTTCTGGGAAGTCTTTGATCACAAGAATGTCTTGGATGCTTTGTCCTTGTCTTTCCACTCCACAATGTGTGCTAAGAAAGCTACGCACTTCTTTCGTAAGTACTTTTGTGCTGTAGTGCAAGACATCAACTTGATTCCCTTTGACGGCTTCTCACCATATACATTCAAAATGTCACCCGAGTCAAGAGGGATACGTATATACTTGTCAAAGCAGACGACTTCAGCATGATGCTTGGTCAGCCAGTCCATGCCTACTTTGATGTCGAAACCTTCGAGAGGAATAGAAATAAGATTAATCAAGAAGTCATGGTCATTCAAGTTTAGGGTACAATCTCTAATAATGGTGTCACACGTAATAGAGTATCCATCCGCTACTAAAATATCAAAGGATCTGTCTAACTTAGCTCGACTCATAGCAAGTTGTGGTTCAAATTCAAGGGATACGAAACTCCTATCGGAACCAGTATCAAATAGGATAGAAGCATATTGTTGATTAATTAGATACGTACCGTTCACCACATCGTTGTTGGCTTGTGCCTCATTGGCATTAATGTTGAAGGCACGTCCACAGGCTACGGGTTTGCGTTCCCCTGATTCACATTTGCTCGGTTCATGTTCCCTTAGTTCATGCTTCCTTGAACCATGTTGCCCTGATTCAGATTTGCTTTGTTCACAATGACTAACCTGGGACAACATTTTTTTAAATGATTTGGGTCACTGCACTTGTAACAAGGGCGACCCTGGGTGATAGCAGCAGGAACAAGAACAGGAACAGGAACATGAAGAGCAGGTTGGTAGACTTGATTAACTTGTGGAATACGACATGTGTTATCCTAATGCCCATAACGTCTATAAATAGTTCATAGACGACATGGCATGTTAGCTGTATGATGGAGCTTGCAGGTGTTACACAAGGGTAGGGTTCCCACATATGGCTTCTTGTTGGGATTGAAGGCAGTAGAGGCTACTTGAGCTAAAGGAGTAGCGGGTGTGATAATGGCAAAGTTCTTGCCCTTCCTTTTCTTTTTATTGAAGGAAGACTCAAACTTGGTTTCCTTGGTGGGTTCAGGAGTGGATTTTTCAAGGGTCTTCTTGGCACCCATTTTAGATAAAGTACCCGCCTTAACATGATTATCCGACAGGGTGGCGGCAAGACGGATGGCTTCTTCAAGTGTGGCTGGATTGCTACCCAAGACAGTATCCTGAATCTGCATAGGCAAGCCATTGATGTACTTCTCAATGGATCGGGAGAGAGGAGTGACTATATGAGGCACTAAGAGGCTAAGTTCATGGAAACAGGTGGTGTAGGAATGGCTTTTACCATTGTCTTGTTTGAGATCCCAGAACTCTGCTTCTAGCTTCTTAATCTCATTACGGGGACAAAATTCATCCGTCATGAGTCTCTTGACATCAACCCAAGGTAGAGCTAGTGCAACCTCAATCCCACGGCTACGCTTTTCCCCGTTCCACCATGTGAGTGCCCTCTTCTGGAAGACACTAGTAGCATAACGAACTTTTAGGTTCTCGGGGCAGTCGGCGTTGATGAAGGTTCCCTCAATGCTTTCGAACCATTGGAGAAGTCCAGTGGCTCCTTCATTCCTATAGTATTTGGTGGGGTTGCAGGAATTGAAGTGTTTGAATGTTCAAGTAGGATTCCTTGGAGCTGCATTCTGGTTCAGCTGGTTGACCATGGTTGGTAGGATCGTAGCCAATTGCTGGATGATCCTGTTGGTGAGGTTGTTCCTACGTTCCTGACGGGGAGGCATGCTATAAAAGGGATGAATAGACAGTTCATAAGGTATGAATCATGTACATGAGTGTGTAAATAAATCATAAGTATTTAATAGAACATGGATGGTACCCATTCAGTTTACAAATGGATATATTGACTTATCAAAGTATTTTAAGTTCATCTAATGTCCGAGAAGCTGTGCTTTAGCCTATAAGTGGACATTCATCCCAGGAATTCCCAGGAAAGCATAACTGGTCCATCGGTTGATTTGGATTTATACGAAATGCTTTCCTAGACAGAACTTCCCAGAATACAGGAATCCACCCTTCCAGAAGGCACAAGTTCTCTTTCATTAACTAGAACCTACATACCTTTGATGAGAGTTTCATTTGGATTAGACTCGTGGATCTAAGAGTATGTTTCATGTAGTCCCTTGAATAGTTGTGTATGTAATTGTACAACATAGATAGAAATAGGTAGGGGTGGATGTAAGCATGTGTATAAAGAATATAGAGTGGAGTTCCTAATAAAAGGCATGAGTTAAACTCATGTTTGGGACTCCTAGGTTATAGTCTAGGTCATGTGTGTCTAATAACCTAATTCCCTATAACCATGGCTCTGATACCAATCTATCACACCCCGGCCTCCGACGGATTAAACACTGGGACAGACGCGGTTGTTCATAAGGACATGATCATCTATTATATGTGATAATATTTATTCATCAAAGTCTAAACATCCGTTAAAAGGGTAAACAGGAAAACATAACGTTCAAAACATAACATAACATAAATTAATTTAAAACTAGGTCCATGTCCTATGTGATCAAGTAGTTCTCAAACAGGTGCACCTGAAACATGTGAGTAAATGTCAACTACAAGTAGTTGGTGAGAAACATAGGTTTTGACACCAAACAAGGTTAAGTATAGTTTACAATTCAATATGTTCAAAGCAAGTTGTTGGATCGGGATCTACCTTGATCCAATGATTCAACACATTAACCGGACCAAATCGTGCGGAATCCGATTTGATTGGCAATCCAATCTATGACACGGATCGGGTCATGAGAAACGAGCGGATTAGATGTCGAAATGAATGTTTCTATCGACCCTTTGGTGTAGAGAAGTTGGATACAAGACCTGGAAACTCTCAACGGACAGAGATTCAACAATGCCGGTGCAAAGATTTTGTGTGTGTTCTGTTGCTTAGTCTGGTTCTGCTCTGGTTAGTCTCTCCTATCTTTTGTGCTCATGAAGTGAAAGTTATATATATAGTGCAGAGGCCATTCGTACGAATGAGCCATGTGAATGGACTTATTCGTGCGAATGAATCAGCAGAATGGTTCATTCGTAAGAATGAATCATCAGAATGGTTCATTCGTACGAATGAATCATTCTCATGACTTATTCTAGCGAATGAATCATTCTCATGATCTATTCGCGCGAATGGATCATTCTCATGATCCATTCGTGCGAATGGGCCTTTCAATAGCACGATTGATCAACGTTATCGATATTTATCAGATCGTTTAATACACAGTCGTTATATATGAGTAAACATTAAGGATAAACATGTAATTTCATTAATATATCAAATAGTTACATTAAACATAGATGAAATACATACTTCAAGGGATTAGGGACATATCATGCATCTACATACTCCCCCTTAGACCTAGATCCCTTCAAAATGACCTAACTGACATTAGTTGGTCTTCAACATCTCTTTTGTACGAGTTTTCCAGTTGACCCCGGCGTGTATGTCAAAAGCAAAGCATATACGTATCACCTTCACATACTGCAACGCCTGGTCTATATCTACAACATCAAAAAACGGCTGACACTTGTATAAAGTTGTAACATCTTGTTCAGACAAGTTGGTCAGCCACAAAGGATCAAAGACCCTGATGGTCTCCCATGACCCTTCTTTACAAAGCACTATAACAGCTTCACCAGTACGCCCATCATAGTACCACCATTTGAACTGATCTGAGAAGTCCTGGATCATTTTCCTTAAAGGAATCTTCTTCATGATCATTGGAGGTTTCCACTTTAAGACAATTAGGGGCTTCTTGGTGATTGGATGAACCTTTTCCTTATGAATGTAACGTGTAGGCATTTGTGGCTTGAAGTTCACCCACTTCTTCCGGTATTCGTACTGTAATTGACTTTCAAACCATTCGGATAGACCGGAAGATTCGCTGTATAGAAGCTTTAGACGCGCCAATTGATTTACTTCAAATACGGGCAGCGTCTTGATGTCATGAGGGTACCTGAAATATTGTATGCCCTTCTCTCTTTTTATAGCATAGCAGCTTAAGTCGTTGAAGTATGCCCAACTGATTATACGACCATCAGACTTGTGTCCTTTGAGTCGATAAACTTTAGTGTACTTGGTTGGAGGAGAGGGCTTTGAGTTCTTCTTTAATTCGGCCATGTATTCCATCCACTGACTTTTACGTTCATTCAGCTCGTCAATGTCAATAGTGGAGGGACCGGCTTCATCTTCTTTGTTGTCGATAATGTGGTTGACTTCCTCGTCGGACTGCTGAGTGAATAAGTCTACGAAGGAGGGAAGATCATCACCAGTGATGACTTCGTCGGGATTCATTTGAAATAGATGCCTCTTCAGTGATGACTTCGTCGGGATTCATTTGAAATAGATGCCTCTTCTACTGATGTGTACTTTGGATATTCTTGATCAGTGATGTCTTCGACTTCAACCTCATCAACGTCTTATAGTTCGTTAGAGGAGGGATAATCAGTTGTAGGAACAGATGCCTCTTCAGTGATGACTTCGTCGGGATTCATTTGAAATAGCTCGGCAATCTGTTCTTTTGACAAGCAGTGTACGATTTCCCCTTCCTCTTTGTCATAAATAACTGAATGTTGGATGATCCCTTGCATGTCAAGCACATAAGTTAACTTTGAAGGTTGTTGCTTGAGAGGCATCACATCCAAAACTATTTACATAAACAATCATAAAATAAACATGTGAGAATAAGAAATTTCATTGATTTAATCAAAATAAAACTGAAATTATTTACATAATAATCTAATATTTACAATAAGACAAATTAAAACACTTAAAACAAAAACTATCAACCTTCAGTGCCCTTTTGTTTATCTGATGATGAGCCTTCTGATTTGTCTGATTTTTGCTTTGTTCGCGCCTCTGCTTCTGCTGTCTTTGCAGCACTTGATGCAGCACCAGCATTGGCACCATCGTCCTTATCTTTGTCATTATTTTCATCATCATCATCACTATCATCATCATCATCGTCACCATCATCATCATCATCGTCACCATCATCATCCTCATCGTCATCATCATCATCATCATCGTCACCATCATCACCATCATCACCATCATTGCGAGCACCCTCAATTCTGGGTGTCGGGTCCCTTCTGCTTTCTAATTCTTCCAACAGTCTCTTATTTTCCTCCTCAAGCCTTTGTATCCTCTGAGCATGTGCATCAACAGTTGTAGACAACTGTTGATTCTGGTTTGTAGCAGTGAGAAGGAGGACTTGTTGATCATTACACCTGTTGGTGAGACTTGTGATGGCTTGAGATTGTTCAGAGTTTTGCAGAGTCAGATGACCAATCTGCGAGCCCTGTTGGTCAATCAGCAAACCCTGTTGATCAAGACGCTTTGATTGCTCTTCATTCTGAGCCAGTAAACGAAGTACCAAACTGTTTAAAGTACTGATCTGGTCATGAAGAGAGACAGTCGGCAGTGACATTGAAGATTCAGCTCGAATAGTTGATGGCTGTGATGTAGGAGCAGTCGTGTAGATGGGAGGAGGCACAGTTTGTGTCTGAGGCATAGATGTTGACATTGGAGCCTCAGACCTGGTGGCAGTCGCTGTAGTAGCAGAGGTGCTCTCCGTCCTTCTAACAAGCTTAAACTTTTGGCGTTTGGCCATTCTTTTCTTTCCTCTTCCCTTCTTGACCGGGGTAGATTGGGAAGAAGGACCAGCAGATACTTGTAGACAGCCAGGGACAAAATCAGCATCCCTGACGTCATCATCAACCCTTGAGCTTCCTTGATCTGCTCCCCTTTTTCTTTTTGTTGCGACCAATCTTGCCCCTTGTTGACTGATTTCAAATTCATCTTCAGTTTCCTCAGAATCAGTAAACAGGACGGTGTCCAGGTTAACGTCTTCTGGGTTAGTTCGAAGGGAAGGATCGATAGCAGTAACAGTGGGAGTGGTGGCAGCGGTAGATGAAACATGAGGAGTATTGCCACCATCTCCCTGACCATCTTGGTCGTCATCATCTTGGTTGTCAGCTGGAGATGAAACATGAGGTGTAACAATGGGACCAACTATAAAGATGTACCGTTCCCAACATGAGTTCACCAATTCTCGGTCGCATAAGAATTTCGTATATAGACGTACGACCTTAATAATGTTGACCAAGCATTGGCTTATCAATCTTTGCATGTATAAAGACGTACAAGTTTCAAAAGAAGTTTGATTAAAAAGGTTTTACGATCTTACGCTTTAAAATCAAGAACACTCACAAATATAAAGACGGATTTAGACAATAATAAAATCCCACCAAATGGTGGTTTTAAGGACGAATAATTAAAGACATAAACATACTACTAGATTAATACGTCAAACATTAACATGCAGCAAACATCATCTTCACCCTAGCAATACAAGAAGCTTAGCCACGAATAGCCATGCAAACTAGCATAACGCTGAGTTTCGTAGGCTCCCCTATTGTGGAACAAGGAGGAAGAGCCTTTCCACTCTCTACTTACTACTCTAACTAAGAAATATGCTCTCTCTGGTGTTCTTGAAGGGTGTATGGTGTTGTAAGGTGTGTGGAATGAAGAACTCAAGCCATCTATTTATATGGCTCAAAATGAGCAATGCACGGCCGTGCATTGGATTGCATGGGCGTGCAAACACCTCGGGAATCAAACAGGGTACAAATGGCAGTGTACTGAGTCCTTGGGGAGCAAGTCTTGCATTGCACGACTATGCAAAGGGATGCATGGCCGTGCATCCCTCCTCCTGCTTCCTGTTTTGTCTTTTAGCTGCTGTGTGACATGTTGTTGACCAATTTTGACTTCTTGGGGGTCAATGATCGGGTTTGGTCCTCCGAAAGCTTGATTTCTTCATGTTTTAAGCTGGTTTTTGCTCTGTTTATCTTGGGACACCGAATAACCTGCAATTGTGAAATATTAACGTTTTAAGTATCAATTGCAAGGCTTTTAATCAATTAGTACTATAATATAGGAATTATTATGCATGCAAAACATGTATAATTTAGGGCATATCAATGAACGAATGAAGAAAAGTAGGGCAAAAAGCTACGACAAATGCCCAAGTTGTGAAGTTGGTGAGAAAAAAAGAGAGAGAGATATATATATATGAAGAAAGAAAATAAAAAGGGTAAAAAGATATAACAACTGCCCAAAATTATGGAATGATCTTATGAAGAAAATTTAAGAAAGAATCAAACTTCCTCTCAATTTGAGTATACAAAACTGATCAAGATGGTTGCTATTAGGATAAAAGTCGAACGATCCACAAGAAAAGATAGTAATGTGTATTTCAAAACAAGGAGAAAGTGACGTTCTTAAAGAAGGAGATCCGGTCTTGACGATCTGACCTTAAAAGAGTCCTTAGATTAGCTACAACATCCTAATCTAAGTTTATCAACAGTCCTTTTGTTCATAGCCCAATTATCTAAGACCTGGGTTTTTAACATTTAGCCACTTTTTCCCAATAATTCCTACCCTAACCCTAAACCAATCATTACAACCTTTTACAAAGCCCTCTTGATTTATGCACATATTTTATGTCAGTTGGTGAAGATTTGATTTCTATACAAGCCTATGATTATACAAGCATTAATTGTAGCATTGAGCATTCTTCTTAACATACATTATCCATATATTTTACCCAAGTGTTGAGTGAATATTTGTGAGATAGTAACTTTGTGCATAATCATAGTTCCATCAAGTATGTTGGTCTTGCTATACTCTTGTGGAGAAACACACGAAAGGTATAAACTCCAAATCATTGTTTGTAAGAAGGCAATTCAACCATTTGGGAAAAAAGCTTTGGATTAGCATTTAATTAATATTTTAATTATATGGGTATAATCATGCATGAGTTTGTTTGAGGACAACCAAAGTTTAAGTGTGGGTTGTTATGATATGTCATAAATTATACATATTTTGCATGCATAACTATCCCCATATTAAACACAATTATATAGAAAATGATAGGAATTGACACTTAATCTATTTAATTGTGTTACAATAGGATAATTATCCCTTACATACAAAAACATGAAGAAATCACTCAAAAACAAGGGAAATTCAGCACCTTGAAGCCAATCAGACTTTCGTACACCCAAGGAGTCAAACCAGGAAGTCAAAATCATGCACCAGTCAAAATTAAGGGATGCACGGTCGTGCATCCCAACGCATGGCCATGCAAATGGTGAAAAGTGGCCATGTACTCTCAAAAGCTGCCAGATTCCCTCACGTGCAAGAAAAGGGTACGTTGCACGCCCTTGCAATCCAATGCAAGGCCGTGCAATCCAATGCACGGCCGTGCAATCCAATGCACGACCGTGCATTTCCCACATCTCAACCTATAAATAGCAAGCTCATTCCAAGCATTAAGGTGTCCAAGACCAAGGGTTGTAAAGGCCATAACACTCTGTTAGAGCCGGAATTCGCTCAGTTTTCGTTGGTTTTAGCTTTTCTTGGTTTATTTTCCTTTTCTAATTCTTGTAATATGAAATGACTCTTCTCGTTCAAGTAAACAAGTGGTAACCTATACGCACTCTCCCTTGGTGTTGGAACATTTCCACACATTGTCTATGGGTTAGTGGAGTCACTTATATGGTCATTCGTGACTAGTTCTCTTGCGTTGCTCGGGTTGGTTGAACTTTAATTAATTAATGAAGTATTTTTAGTATGTTATGTTCTTGAAGTCTTTATTATAATTTATCTTAAAAAGACAACAGTAAGTGATCTTTAAAACAACTTAATAATCTTAAATCTTGTAAGCCATAGCAAGACTTCTTGTTTGGGAAGCTTATTCAAGTTTGTACGGTCTATATACAAATCTTGGTGCTACCAAGGGCCCGATTAGTATAGATTTAATATTATGGGTTGATTGGAGGTTTGAGTATTCAATGGGTCATTCGAGTCCTGACTGGCCTTATGAAACGTGTCGGTATTTCTTTACTTCTCTTGTGTTAGCATGCAGAGGACTCTAAGCTGGGGCAATGGGCTTGATCTTGAGGATGAAAGCTTTATTTAATTAAAATATTATTATAAGTAAAGACAACTATTTTAAGAATATAATTTGTTAGGTTCGAGCGTTCATAAAGTACCATTGGAGAAAGTTGAGCATTTTGACTTTCCGGAAGAAGTTACAAGACATGACGTACGTCAATCAAAGGAAAATCTTAGTCCGAATAATGAACCACGGGATAGCCGGCGGACTTGAGACCCCGTTTAGGGTCCCGATATTCATTTGGAACAGTTGGCCGACCGTATCCACTGTTCTGTTACGAAATACTAGCTCCCCCATCGGAAGGGTTAGTACTAGTAACTATGACCAGCCTTACTTTAAATATAACATTAATTAACGAGTGATAACAACCGGAGCAACTCCTTAAACGAGATAATATTTCTAATTACGTTTATTATCTTTTTTACTTTCTTTTAAACAAAACCCTTTTTCCAACTTACTATCCTAGTCAGACAATAGCGAATGTTGAGTACGGAATCCGTGTCCGTGGTTCGATACTTGGTTCTTACCTAGACTATACTACGCCGCGACAGGTACACTTGCCTATTATGTGTGCGTTTAGTTGAAGAGTTTATCATTTTAATTTATAAATTTAAAACCTGATTTTGCGTAACTCTAAACCAAACATTATTAAAGATATATATTATTTCTCTCATATTTGACATCAAGTTTTTGGAACCATTATAAGGGACATATTTATATATATATATTTTTATGTAAACTAAAACACGCTATCACACGGCGGGTATTGTGTTCGCATCATTGTCTTTATGACACGGCAAACCGGATTGTGAAGGACGAAGTCCTTCGGGAAGTCACCTAAGGTGAAAATTGTTCAACATGTTAATGATGAGCTCGGGGTGTGTCGAACGCCCTGACGAGGGTAACTCTGACGAGGGTAATCCTGACAAGGGTGAAGTGATGAGGTATGTGTTTGTGTGCATATATATGTGTGTTAAATTACATACAAGTGTTGAGTTGTATTTATTGTGCATGAGATGATATCAATGTGATGAGTAGATGGTATTAATGTGGTGAGTAGAGTTAGATTGACCATTGTGTCGGGATTATGATGTAGTGTTTACAACTATTATGCCAATTGGTCTGTGAGAGTCTTGGTTAGGGCTGGTTAAGCCGGTGTCTAGAGGGTGGTTGTGATAACCAGTGCATGCTTAATATGAGTGGTAAAATTTGAGTTATCAGAGTGGTAAGTTCGATCCATGTTAGAGAGACTTACTAGGTTAAAAGGGTGGGGTGAGTCTAGGGTGGTGAATCCTTTGGCATATTGTAAGATAACGGGGGTTATTAATCTATTAATAAATGACACTACTATTTTATAAACACCAGAAGGCCTTGAGTGGAAATAAATATTAAATGAGATGAGTTGGCTTTTGTTTAAATTAAAACATTAGATGTCACTCAACATAGCTGACTTTGAGTGTACGTTAGATTGTGTTACAGGTGAGCTTGGGGTCAGCGTATCTTGGCTTGGGCGGTGCTACTCAGAATGGTGTGCAGACATTCCTGAGGTAAACTTAATGACGATAACGAGATTATATGAAAATTAAGGTTTAGAAAGACTTCCGTTGTAGTTTGATAAATCACACAAGTATTTTAAAGAGAATAATCAGTTATAAGAACCAACTGTAGGGTGCCAAGTTTGGTGCCTTACAAGTTGGTATCAGATCCGTGGTTTAAGCGAAAATCGTTGTTTTTGTTAAAATAAATTAGCTTAACTTAAACTGGAAATGGGACAAGGGTGAAACGAATACCACCACGAGTAACCGCAAGCCAAGAGGTACATTTTTCGAGTTGAGCAGTAATTATTATTTTATCATTGGTGTAGTGTTACACTATGTGAGGTAATTGGTGTGAGTAAATGATTTATGGTTCAGGTGGAATCATGCTGTGTAAGTTGTGTGCTTGATAGTTCTGATTGTGTGGCATGATTAGGTGAGATTCTGTTTTGTGAGTTGGGTATTGTGGAGTAGTATTTATTGCAATTATGTGATATAGTTTTGTGTGTTGACATGGGTTAATGATTTTATGTGTAACCATGAGTGGTGTGCAATTGTGATAATATGATGATATGATAGATTGTTACATGGTGCTATGTGAGTTGTGTGGGATGCATGTGCATCCGGGGTATGTGAAAGGTATAATGCCAGTGTGAATATGATGGGGAAGGTTTAGAATTCAGGCAATAATGTGGAGCACCAAATCGTATTTGATCACCGTGATTTGGCAGTCTATGATTACCCTCATATTCTGAATTTGTTGCCCATAGTAATCACTCCAACGTTCTATCTTGAGGAGGATTAGATGGCTAAGGCAAACCGTACAAGATCGGTCAGGCGTGGAGCTCTTGCTAGGAGGAATGCAGAACGACCAGTTAAGACGAAGACTGCGGCGAATAAATTTGCTAGTGAAATGGGAGTAGTGTTGGCGCTTTCCGTGCTATGTGTGACTAGACTTGAGGATGGCATTCTCCCGTGCGGTGCTGTGACCAGAACGACCGGATGGAAAAGGAGGGTGGTGTCAGCAGTTGTTAGGACATAGATTGTAATGAGAAAAGCTTGTAATAGTTAGATTTTATGTCTTTATGTTTTTGTTATGTAAATGTCTAAAGTTACTAAGTGTTTTACAAGTGAGCCTAGAGGCGAACTTGTTAAGTTCACCTGGTCTATCAGAGGCGAACTTAATAAGTTCGCTTAAGTTTAGCTGAGGCGAACTTGTTAAGTTCGCTTAGCTGTTAGAGGCGAACTTAATAAGTTCGCTTATATCATGTCAGTTGGTTATATATATGAATGTTTTACAGAGACAGTCAGACATAGTTAAAAAACAGAGAGTGAACCAGAGAGATCAGATTGAGTCTGTAAAACTTCATTGTGATTAAAATACAAATTGAGAAGTTTATTTACTTGATTGTTTGCTTTGCTCGTGATTCTTGTTGATTTGAGACGGTTTATTGGGAAATGGACATCAAATTCATCATTTTTTAAGTTTTTCATTTCAATGGAGTTTTCAAGACTGATTTTGATCTGATTTGGTGTTTTTGAAGAGGATTATGATGAAATTGATCCGATAGAAAGCTTCTAATTGACAAATTACACAATCCTACGGTCCAATTTTGTTTAGTTCCTTCAATTCAGTGATTAATGATGATTTCTGATTGTTTTTGGTTCGCGGCTGTTGTCTGAAGTTCTTGATCAAGATTCTGTTACAGCAAGCGAACTTGCTGAATTCTGTGCAGGCGAACTTAGCATCAGGCGAACTTGTCAAGTTCGCTTCTCACAGGGTTAAGCGAACTTATTTTAGGCGAACTTAATCAGATTTCAAGTTTCTGGTTTAAGCGAACTTAATAAGTTCGCTTCTCATTAAGTTCGCTTAGGTGTATCAGAGGCGAACTTATTATCTTCGCCTGAGGGTAAGACTGTTCAATACATGGAAATTTTTCAGAAAAAGTTTTTTTAAAAAAAAATGGCAAATATGGTTCAAGTCACAAATATGTTCAATTATGACAATGAGATCGGTACATCTCAAAAACCTCCGAAGTTGTTGAATCTAGATGATTATTCAAATTGGAAAGATCGGTTTGACCAGTTCGTATCTTTTACCGATACTAGTTTGTGGATTCCGATTTTGGAAGGATATACGCATCCTACTTACTCGTGGATGGGAAAGGATGATGTTCCAATGCCGGTGTCAGCATTAACAACTGAAGAGAAGTTGTTATTTGATAGAGAAAAGAAAGCAATGGCTAGTATTTCTATGTCTCTTCCGAAGGAAATATATCACAGTTTCAAACAGTTCAAGTCTTCTTAACAACGGTGGGAAGCATTACAGAAAAGGTGTGATGGGAGTTTGGATGTGAAGAAGAGTAGAAAGGAGTTACTAAAGAAGCAGTTCCTAGTCTTTAAACATTTTCAAAATGAATCTTTGGATGATCTTGCTACAAGATTCTATCATCTTATTAGTGAACTGGCTAGTGCATCTGTGGTATATGAGACTGAGGAAATCAATGATAAATTCTTGGAGGCTTTACCATCAAAGTTTGATGTGTATACGGTTTTGATCAAAGAAAATGTTAAGTGCAAAACCATGTCTCTTGAAGAAGTCCTAGGGAAGATTCAGTCACATGACATGAATATGAAGAAGAAAGAGACTAATATGGAGCATATCCAGGATCCCTCAATGTATTTTGCCAAATCTGCTGGTAAATCTGGTACTGGAGTGTCATTCTTTTCTGGTGATGCTCAAGAGTCTTCAAATGATCAGTGTTTTGGAGTTCCAAATTATTCTGGCCATTCAAACCATTCTGGATTTTCTGCTACTACAACTTCAACATCATCTGGATCTCATGTGAATCAGAAAGTTGCTGATGATTATCTTGCTTTGTTTTCTTCATTCATGGCATCACATGAAAATTTCATTGGAGGTAAAATACATGATCCCGAGGTTATAGAAGAAGATTTAAGACAGATTAACCCTGTTGATCTGGAAGAAATGAATATCCAATGGAATATGGCCATGTTGATGCGTCAAGCTAAAAATTTCTTGAAGAAAACAGGCAGAAAATATATTGGTTCAAATAGTCGATCGTGTATGGGTTTTGATAAGAGCAAAGTTAGGTGTTACAATTGCCAAGAGTATGGTCACTTTGCTAAGGAGTGTGTGAAGCCAAAGGTAGAATTTGATTCTCAAAAGAAGCAGTCTAACTTTCAGCATAATAGGAATCAGTCACATGGTTCATCTGGTAATACAAATCATGTATCTGCATCATCAGCTTTGGTTGCTCAAAACGATGAAAACTATGATTGGGGCATTCATCTGGAAGATTTGGTGGGTGTTGTGAGTCAGGCTTTTATTGCAGAAATTCATTTTGAAAAACCAGAGGAGTCTACTGATGATGAAAGTTCTAGTGATGATTCGTGTGATGATGATAGTGTTCCAAGCGTTGATGATGAGGAAGAAAAGGGCAAAGTATTGATTCTGATGCTGCGTCAGGGGTTGCTGAGGAGGAAATTGTTCTTACAGAAAATGCTTCAGTTGGTGATGACTCAGAGAATATTCCAATTGCCAAAGTATTCATGGCAGACATGTCTGATCCGTCTAAGGTAAAAGACTCTGTTTGTTATATATACCGTTCTAATTGCATTTCTGTTAAATATAAACAGCAAAAAGTCATGGATGATAACACAAACTTGATTTGTGACATGAAATCAATGCATTCAGTTAATCAAAAATTGAAAGATAATGATAAGCTGTGCATTGATAGAATTGAGTCTTTGAAAAGAGACTTAAATTCTCTTGGGTTAAAATACAAAGAGCACGGTTATCATCTAGATATGGCTTATGCTGAAATCGAAAAACGAAATGAAGTTGTTGCCCAAAAGAATAAAGAAATATCTGATAAAGAATCTGAGGTGATCAAACTTCTTCGAAAGTTGGAACAATTTGAAAGTTCTTCAGTTGTTTTGGATTATTTTAACTCAAATGCTGATCCTAGTAAGCGTGTTGCTGGTATTGGATTTATTCCTCCACCGTTTAATGCAAATTATATGGTGGAACCTGAGATCATAAATGAAGAGGAGATAGATCCAAAAACTGTATTAAAGGTGAATCCGGTAACTGGGGAGGATATGGTATATGATTCAGATTCTGAAGATGAGATGTTTGATGATAAGAAGGTCGAGGGCATTCCAAAAGAAGAGAAAATTGATGACCCAACTGTTGTTAAAAATGTTACCCGGGATAGATGCATTTTGACTGAACCTGAAGAGGTGAAAGTGGTTCCAACTAAACTTTCTCCAATCTTACAGTCAAGTGGGTTTGTTGCGGCTGGTTATCAAAAAGTGAATTCTTCAAAGGTGCCAAAACAGACTTATGTTCCAAAGAAGCCGATAAATTGTTCTGGGCATTCCTCCGAAGCTTATTCTTCTGATGGTTCTTCAAATTCAAAGAAAACCTCTTATTTCAGAAGTTATCAAGAAAGAAGAGTGTGTTTTCATTGTAATGAGGCTGGTCATATTTTGATTAATTGTCCATACAAGAACCAGGGTAAAATGAAGACTGTTCCTTCACAACCGAAAGTGGTGAAGATTCTGAAAAGAAAAGTGGAGGGAAAGTCGTCTTCTAGTGTGGAGAAAAATATGCCTGGTCGATCGTTTGTTAAATCCCCTGGATTTAAACAACAAAATACATTGAATGCTAAATCCTTTGTATGCAAAGAGAAACTTGAGATGCCAAAAGTTGGGATTTCAAAAGATTCTTTTCAGGAGGTTAAATTGTCTAGACCTCAAAGAAGAAGAAGAAACAGAAAATTAAAGAAAATTTTGGAAACATCTGAATCTGACAATAATATATCAAATAATGTTTTTCAAAATAATAAAAATGGTTCTTCTTTGAAAAAGTCTGATTGTCAAAATTCTGTTCCAAAAGTGAATGATAAAATTGATTGTAAATTACAAGAAGTTGTTTATTTTGATCAATCCGGACGACCCAAGACCACGATGGCTTAGGTTCCTATTTCTAACTAATTCTCGTTGTTTAAGTAGGGACAACCAAGGAGGACTATCAGCAATATGTGGATAGTGGTTGCTCTCGACATATGACATGGAATGTTAGATTGCTTGAGGATGTAAAAAAAATTGATGGAGGTTATGTCGCTTTTGCGGGCAATAAAGGCGGGTACATAACTGGCCAGGGTACGTTAAAGAATGACAAAGTCAAATTTGAAAAGGTGAATTATGTTGAGCAGCTGGAACACAATCTTTTAAGCGTATCACAAGTCTGTGACAAAAAGTTTTCGTTCCATTTCAACGATCATGAATGCTATATTCTGAAACCGGGTTTCGTGATTCCTGATGAATGGATTCTCATGAAGGCTCCGAGGAGAAATGACACATATGTCCTTGACATGAGTGTCGCCACTACAACGGAATTAATTCCAACATGTTTACTCTCCAAGGTGTCGGAATCTGATTCAATATTGTGGTACAGGAAGCTAGCTCACATTAACTACCGTAAGATGAACTACATTGTTAGAAATGATTTGGTTCTTGGTATTCCGAAAATGAAATTTTCAGTTCCTGATGATTGTATTCCGTGCAAGAAGGGGAAGCAAAGAAGGAAATCTCACAAATCAAAATCGACGAATTCTATCGTAACTCCTTTGGAGTTGCTGCATACAGATTTGTTCGGTCCTATCAGTATCAGGAGCATCGGTGGGAAATCGTATTGCTTGGTAGTAACTGATGATTACTCCAGATTTTCATGGGTTAAGTTTCTTTCCCCTAAAGCTGAAACCACTGAGTTGGTGCAATACTTAATCTTGGGTTTGGAGAACTTATTCAATCTGAAAGTCAGAAGAATCAGGAGTGACAATGGTAGCGAATTTAAGAATAGCAAAATGGGCTTATTCTGTCTACAAAAAGGAATTCATCATGAATTCAGTGCGCCATATGTTCCTCAACAAAATGGTGTCACTGAACGAAAGAACAGGACGTTGGTCGAAACAGCTCGCACGATGCTTGCAGATTCTAAGCTTCCAGTCACCTTTTGGGTTGAAGCTGTGAATACTGCGTTTCATGTTTTGAATAGGGTCTTGTCAGTCAAGCGACATAACAAGACTTGCTATGAATTGTTAAATAATCGAAAGCCGAATCTGGAATATTTACAACCTTTTGGTAATCCGTGTACCCTACTGAAGGTTCGAGATGTCCCAACAAAATTCAGTGCAAAGGCTATTGAAGGGATTTTTCTAGGGTATGTAGCTAATTCGACAACCAAGAGGGTTTATAACAAAGAGACACGCCAAGTTGAAGATTGGTTCCATATTGATTGTTCAAATCGGTCTTTACCACAAATGGCGATTGGTCCGAATTGGGCATTTGATTATGAAAACTTATTCAAGTCTTTTCATTTACCTTATGAAATTACTGATGAAGATGCTGCTGTTCTTTATGATTCTTGTCAGGATGCACAGCACAATGGATTTCTACCAAATGTGGTTCGAAATTCATCGATTCCATCTACTTCTGCTCCCGATCCTAATGTTGCTTCTTGTTCAGGTCCACAAGATTCAGAGAGTGAGGAGGATAATGCTATTTTTCAAGATTCTTCTGCTGAGCCGTTGTTGGGTGATGATCCATTACCTTCGACACAAGCTCAGGGGGAGATTCCTACAAATTTAGACTCGAAAATTCCAATTACTCAAGATTATTCTTATCAATCTGAATCTACTCAAGTTGACGTGTTGCCGGTTCCTGAGGTCGCATCCATCAAGGAACACAAAGATCATCCAGTGACAAATATAATTGGAAATTTACACGATGGAGTGAAAACACGTTCTCTTGTTGACAATACTTGTTTGTATACTTGCATTAAAGATTCTGGTGTTCTTGATGATTGCTCACATTCATGCTTTATTTCGCAGGTTGAACCCAAGAATGTTGAGATGTCTTTAAATGACAATAACTGGATAGAAGCTATGCAGGAAGAACTTGCTCAATTTGACAAACTTAAGGTTTGGAATCTTGTTGATCTTCCGAAGGGTGCGTATCCGATAGGAACAAAATGGGTGTTTAAATGTAAGAAATAAGATCGAGGTGTCGTGGTACGCAACAAGGCAAGATTAGTTGTCCACGGCTTCAATCAACAAGAAGGAATTGATTACACCGAGGTTTATGCGCCGGTTGCGCGGCTTGAAGCTATAAGGCTGTTTCTAGCTTTTGCTTCTTTTAAAGGTTTTAAGGTGTTTCAATTAGACGTCAAGAGTGCATTTTTATATGGAAAGGTCAACGAGGAAGTCTATGTATGTCAGCCGCCGGGGTTTGAAGATCCACTGAATCCGAACATGGTTTTCAAGCTTGATAAGGCCCTCTATGGTCTTCATCAGGCTACTCGTGCGTGGTATGAAACATTATCCACACATCTTTTGGAAAAATGACTTTGTTTGTGGAAAGATAGACTCGACCTTATTCATAAAGAAATCAGGGGGAGATTACCTACTGGTGTAGATTTATGTGGATGATATTATTTTTGGCGCGACAAACGAAGGGTTATGCAAAGACTTTGAGGGTGTTATGAAGTCGAAATTTGCAATGTCTGCTATGGGAGAGTTATCGTTTTTCTTAGGTTTACAAGTAAATTAAAAGGAAGATGGTTTCTATATTCATCAGTCCAAGTATGTCAAAGACATCTTGAGCCGGTTCAAGATGGAGGACTGTACCCCATACGATACTCCAATTCCGGTCAATCATAAGTTGAATTCTGACCCGGAAGGAAAAGATGTGGATTGTCGAATTTACAGAGCTATGATTGGATCCCTCATGTACTTAACCGCTTCAAGGCCGGATATAATGTTCGCCGTGTGTATCTGTTCCAGATTTCAGCAAAGCCAAAAGAATCTCACTTAATTGCTGTGAAAAGAATCTTTCGGTATTTAAAAGGAAAACAATGTTTAGGGCTATGGTATCCTCATGGTTCTAACTTTGATTTCAATGCTTATACTGATTCTGATTTTGGTGGTTGTTGTCTGGACAGGAAATCTATAACAGGTGGTTGCCAGTTCTTAGGTAATCGACTTGTATCCTGGCAATGCAAAAAGCAAACCACAGTCTCGATTTCAACATGCGAAGCAGAATACATCGCTGCTGCAAGTTGTTGTTCACAGATCCTGTGGATACAACAATAATTGAGAGATTACGGTTTGAATTTCACAGGAACCCCTATGCTTATTGATAATAATGCTACTTTGTCCATAACTAATAATCCTGTCAAACATAGTAAAACTAAGCACATCGAAATTCGATATCATTTTATACGTGATTGTGCAGAGAAAAGGTTGATTGAGCTGGTCAAGGTACACACTGAAGATAATTTTGCTGATTTGTTTACCAAGGCATTTGATCGTACCAGGTTTGAATTCCTAATTAAAATGATTGGTATGATCAATCCCGAATAAAAGTTTTTCAAAATCAGAATTTCATGGATTTTTTTTAAGTTCTTTTATTGCTTTATTACATTTCTGCATTTACATTTTCAGTCAAAAAGTTTAATTTATAAAAAGTCAAAACAAATTGAAAAATATAAAATTTGACATCATTTGAGGTTAGAGAAGAAATTATAGTACATCAGTGATTAGTTCATTTCACACGACCTTAGTAGACCTTGATATATGATTGATTAAGATAAGTTGATTTGATCTAAATTTCAATGTCTGCATAAATAAGAAATGATAGTGTTGTGAATGCTCTATTTTTGATAGATTGTTTTAAAATTTGTGTATAAAATTTGAAACTTGAATTGTCAATAGGCTAAAATCGTTTTGAAACTAATAGTAGTGTGAAAATTAAATATAATATGATTACATCTGTGATTTAAATCAATTATATGCCTGTGTGTGTGTGTAAAAGATCATCATAAGATAAAGAATATATGGTTATAAAGAATTTCATGAGACCAATATCGAATTATATCTTTAGCACAAATTTATTACAGTTCATTTCACTGCCCATGCCCCGAAAAACTTGCAAGGTGTTGCTGAACTAAGATATGCTTTCAAAATCTGTTGAAACATATATTCACCTTTGGATCAGTTAGATACATCATCTAGTCTGATTCCATTGAATTTTATCCAGATAATAGTTGGATCTTCATACCTGAATCTGTTGATTCTCATTATACAGCCAATTTATTAGAATCTTCTGATTCTGAATCATCATGATTCTTATATCCTTTGGGATCTGCTTTTATATACTTGTGCTAAAAGAGATAGTTTCATCTTGGATATTGATCTAATCTTAACATTAACTGTATATGTCTTGAAGATAGTGCAATTTATAGTTCTGTTTGGCATATATGTGGGGTACATGATGTTTTTCATCTAAATGGTACTAAATCACGTGAATTTGGAGAATAAATGCTTATAGTTTCAAATAATATAATATTGACAAATTTAAGAATTCATGTTTTATATTTCAAATTCGGTATAAATAAAAGAGCATTTTATAATCTAATCTTATTTACTTTGAAATTTATCACGTATCATTTCAAATATTATTCAAATTGAATGTGTTTCAAAATGAAAAAGATGCAAAGTGCACAAAATTGAGTTGAATGGTTTCATACTATAGGTTACCCTTTGTTATTGATAATTTGTGTTATGAATTAATTGAATACTGATATGATCTTCTTGCTCATGATGTTAAAACCAAAAATATGTGATTTCAGTTTGTACAGATAAAAACCAAAAATATGTGATTTCAGTTTGTATAGATAAAAACCAAAAATATGTGATTTCAGTTTATTCAGATAAAAGTCAAAAATATGTGATTCCGTTTTATAGATAAAATTCAAAAATATTTTGTTTTTTATTTTCCATGAAAATTCTAAACTTTTATTAAAATTGATAGGGATTGGATCGAATATGTGTTGCTAACGAAAGTTCAAGATTTGACAGGTTGAAGTAAATTTTTTGTTCAAGGTTGAAAAGCAATTAAGTTCGCCTGTGTACAGTGAAGCGAACTTAATAAGTTCGCTTAAAACAATGAAGCGAACTTAATCTGCTATCTGGGGTGAAGCGAACTTAGGGGTGAAGCGAACTTATCGTGTTCGCCGAAGGCTTGTTAAGAGAACTTAACAAGTTCGCCTAATCAAGCGAACTTAATCTGAATAAGGGTTTAATCAGGCGAGCTTGTCAGTTCATCGTCTTCCTCAGTTTAGGCGAACTTGACCGAAATTTTCAAAAAATTTAAACTGTGTTGTGAGGGTTGTTTGCTGGTTGT
The DNA here is from genome assembly GCA_023525975.1 of Smallanthus sonchifolius. NCBI lineage: Eukaryota > Viridiplantae > Streptophyta > Magnoliopsida > Asterales > Asteraceae > Smallanthus > Smallanthus sonchifolius. Next base: position 23,666,661 of record CM042033.1, read on the forward strand.
ATCTTAATCCAAATTGAATTACGAACTCAACCAAGGTAATTTCGTTGAATTTCATCCGTTAAATTGAGAGAATTTGGTACTTTTCTTCTCGGTTTTACGTCAATAGTTTCAACGGACTGATTTGACCTAATTTTGACCAAACTTGTAAAATTGATCATCCGATTTGGTTATAAATTGATATTCGACTGTTATTCAACGTTTATTCCATTATTTTATCTTGATTCAATGAATTTTGTTTGTTTGTGTTTGAATTTGAAACGTTAAAGTTCAGGCGAACTTGTCAGGCGAACTTAATAAGTTCGCCTCTTGCACTACTAAGCGAACTTATTAAGTTCGCCTAGGGGTCAGTGAAGATTTGGACTTGTGAATTTTTGTTGAAAGTTTTTTTGTTTGAAATTTTTTTTTGTTTGTTGTTTTGTTTTGTACTCGTTAGTTTTTTAATATGTTTGTTGTCCAAATGTTTCAGATGGCTCGACGTGTTGAATATAAACATAATCAAGTGACTTTGTTAGATCCGAACATGTCCGAGGCTGTGAATTTTCAAGGCATCATAAGATTTTTAAACAGATCACGTCTTCACGTTGCTCTGTCTGCTGATCCTTACATCAGTCTCGTGTACATACATCAATTTTGGGATACTGTGCATCAAGATACAGACGTTGAACCTCATGTTCTTCGTGCCACTGTTAATAATACCGAGATTGCAATATCTGAAGAGACGATACGTACTGCTCTTGATTTAGGTGGAAATGCTGACGATCCAATATCTTATCCTAGCACTCTTATTATGGGTTGTTTTCAACGAATAGGATATCGTGGGAAATAGAATGATACCCAAGCACAGAAAGGTGGATTAGTTGGTGAATGGAGGTATTTCATGCATGTGATTATTCAATGCATCTCTCCTCGCAAAGCTGGTACCGATGGATTGAAGATGGCTCTTAAAACTGCTATGGTGGCCTTAACATTGAATAAAAGATTCAATTTTCCACTTTATTTCTATCGGGAGATGGTTATGCAGAATAATCCAGCTGAAGGTCAAGGTTTCTTGATGTATCCTCGGTTTATTCAAATGATACCCAATCATCTTATTCCTGATCTTCCACAACATCCAATAAGATTAACGTTGACTCTGATGTCAAAACGTATCTTTACCGACTGCACGAAGGTGAAACAGCAGAATGCTGCTTTGATTCCAGTCAATACTCCATTGTTTGGGCACTTAATCAATCCTGATTATGTTGCACCACCTAATGACAACTGGTTTCATCATGATGAATTTGCTCAAGCTCAAGGGGTCAATGTTCAATAACAACAACCACAACAACCCGCACAACAACAAGTTCAACAACAACAGATACCAGTTCCACAAATTCAAGTTCCTGTACAACCTCAAATTCCTATTCCTGAACATGTTCCTATTCCACAAGCTGAAGTTGAAATACCTATTCAGGAACCAGTTCAAGAAGAGGTTGTTCATGATCCTAATCAAGATTTAGGAATGAACATGGATGATTTCGTTGATGATGATGTGAACTCGCCAATTCTAGAAGCTGAAGGGAATGTGGTGACCGATGCTGATTCAAGTTCCAGCTCAAGTGATACGACATTATCTGATGATGACAGCACTGATTCTGATGAATCTAGGGACTTTTCCTCAGGTCATTATGAACGGTTGGCTGCTATTCCACTGGCTAATGCTGGAAAATGCATTAAATCTCAAGCCAGACGACCAAGACGAAAGTCTGTTCGGGATCCTCCTTCCGGATCTGTACTTGGTAAAAGATCTTTGGTCGATGAGAGTACTGACACTGATAGTGACTTTAATCCAGATCCTACGCGTCAAAAGTTGATGTCTGCTTCGATATCTGCTGCACAATCATCTCAGGGAGTTGAGGATGCTAATTTTGTTGCTTCTTTGATAATTACCCCTCCAAGATCTAAGGATCCATCTCAAGTGATTTCTCCTATTCCTCCAGTCATTCCTACTACTTCAAGTCCTTCTATTCCACAATCAATAGCTGGTCCGTCAAAGCCTTCTGATTCTGAAAGAATTACTTTCCTTGAATCTCAAGTGCTTTCTCTACAAACCCAGGTAAACACTCTTGTGTCTACTGATTCACAACGGCAACTGGTGATTCAGACTCAAGCTCAATAGATTGCTGACATGCAAGCATTAGTTTCCAAACTCGTTCAGCGTCTTGACGCTCAGGGGGAGTTGAGGATACCTGATACTTGTCACACAGAGTCAATTCAAAGACGTGATGATGAAGACAATGATCCTGCTGGAAATATTGAGGGTGATCGTCAATACACTGACGCTAATCCTATATCTAGAGTTCAGGGGGAGTCGACATCATAATCACTTGAAGGAAACAAAGACAAAGATACTTCTGGTACTAATGAAGAAGAAATTTTATTATTGGAGTTCTTTCAAGATTCAGAAGAAGAGGAAGCTGAAAAGATTGCTTGTCTTGATGACATTGATGATTTATTCAAGGACATGGAAGATGATATGTCGGATAATGAGATAGAAGAAGGAGAAATAGTAGAGATTGAGATAGAAAAAGATAAAGATAAAGATAGTGTCACCTATGAAGGCTATGATGGTCTTAAAGTGCCGTATAACTTCATCCAGGATGATGTTTTTCCTGAATTCACTTATGAAGGAGTAACAGATTCTATGGACTCTGTTGAAGATATCACACTGCCTGATGATACAGCTGATTTAAAGATGGATACTGATGATGAAAATATTCAATCCAATAAAGATGCTGAAACTAAAACTACTCACACTGAGTCTCCGAAGGTTAATGAAGAACCTGTGATGTATAGAGATACAGGGATGACACGAGAACAGTGGAGAGAAGTTGTAAACAGTTGGATGAAGGTGCTACCCAAGTCTCCAGTACAACCTGCTCAGAAAGAGAAATATGTGAATAAAGAGCAGTGTGTAGGAAGGATAATAAGTAGGTTCTATGATGATGAATCAAAATTATTTGCTATTAAACGATCAGACGGTGTTCAATACTTAAAGCCGAGGATCAAATATTTCAATACCTTGCCGAGGTGTGAAATAAATGGTCTAGCTTCAAAGCCACTCATAAATAGATCGAAGAATGGTTTGGCTGATGTGATAGCAAACCTGATAAAGAAAGAAGGTAGTTCGGGTAAGTATGAACGGCTGAAACCATAGAAGGGAAAGAGAGTGAAGAACACAGATCGAAAGACTAGGAAAGTAACCTGGAGATATAAGTATAAACTAGTGCGTGCTATTCACAAGATACCATTAAAGAATATTCCTCAAGACTTTCTTGGGAATATGAAATGGTGGTATGTTGATGTTAATACTGGTGAAGCAAGGATTGAAGATAAATATAATAAGGTCATTGTGTGTTTCTATGACGCAATGAATCTTATTAATTTTTCAAAGAAAGATCAGAGGACACTGAGAAAGAATGAGATCATGTACACTGATGAATGGAGAGAACAAGGTCTACAGTACAAAAGAGTTTTGGAGATATGCAGAAGATATGGAGTGCATGCTGGCAATAGACTACCGGATAACTGGAAGAGTTCAAGATAACGACTGAAGACAGAAGATCAAGCTATTGTCAAGGGGGAGTCTGTTAGGACATAGATTGTAATGACAAAAGCTTGTAATAGTTAGATTTTATGTCTTTATGTTTTTGTTATGTAAATGTCTAAAGTTACTAAGTGTTTTACAAGTGAGCCTAGTGGCGAACTTGTTAAGTTCGCCTGGTCTATCAGAGGCGAACTTAATAAGTTCGCTTAGGTCTAGCTGAGGCGAACTTGTTAAGTTCGCTTAAGCTGTTAGAGGCGAACTTAATAAGTTCGCTTATATCAGGTCAGTTGGTTATATATATGAATGTTTTACAGAGTCAGTCAGACAGAGTTAGAAAATAGAGAGTGAACCAGAGAGATCAGATTGAGTCTGTAAAACATCATTGTGATTAAAATACAAATTGAGAAGTTTATTTACTTGATTGTTTGCTTTGTCTTTTATGCGTATAAACGTTAACTCGTTGGATTCCGCACTTCGAGTAAACGTCACGTCTTATCACGAGATCGATCTGTAGACGCCCCATGGGGACCTACAGCAGTACGCGATTTCCCTCTAGGATTTGGACCTGTATGGCTGAGAGATCGACCACGTGTGACAGCTAAGAGAGCTCTATTTCAAGAGGACTCGGTGAATGACCTGGGGTCCGATGAGGAGGAAATAGAGGAGGGCATGACAGAAGCACCTGATGTGGTCCAGAAGTGATTCTGTGAGCACTGTTTGAGATACTTAACTTCTTGATGATTAGTGGATGTGACAGTTTTCACGAGATATTACGGGGTGACTTGACGTTTTGAATGATTAGATGTTTACATGGTGTGATGCTTAATTCAAATGTTGACTATTTGATTTTGATATTGATTTTAGTTTTACCGCATTATTATTTGAACATAATTAACGATAATTGTGTTTGTGATGGGGTAGGATTGAGCTTGCGGTAGTGGATTATGTGTGGTGTGGTGTGATTGTGTGATTATATTTTGAATGTCGTGAGTCCGTATTGAATATAATCTTTGCTGTGATGCTAGAATACGGTTGATTAGATGGTGCGAGTAGACTTGTATAGACATAAATTTTTAAATTTGTCTTTGCCTACGGTCTTAAAATAGTGTCACCTATGTGTTAATGTCTAGGTGATGTTTGAAGTGCAATGGGTGCAATGCACCATGTGTGAGTGTTCAGGACGGGGTCCTGTGGGGAGTTATGATTATACATTTTTAGTAGGTGTAAATGTTCCGGACGAGGTCTTGTGGGAAATTATGATATTTCTATATCTTGTGCGTATGAACGTTTAGAGTGATGTCTTATGTCTAGACCGAGTAGTGTGTCGTCCGGAACCATTGGTACGACCCGTATGGGGTACGACCGTGTGAACTCTGTATGAGTATGTGACAATGTGTGGCAGAAACTATCATTGTGTTGATTAGAAGGTAGAGTGTAGGAGTTTGAGTGTTTATGAATGACGAGGTCATATTGTACACACGAAGATTTACTCAGGTCTAGCTAGTTATGTTTGCTTTCGGTGCAAGTTAGAGAGTTGAAATGCTATACCTATATATACTTTGAACATGATGGGTTTGGTGATTATGACCTGATGTTATGTGTCGTGGTAGTGCACGCTTAGTCGTGCGTAAGACGGGTGGTCGGTGTGCGCAAGCATAGTACTTCTATCTTGAAGATTTCCTCGACGTTGATGCATTGAGGTGATGCGAGGATTTTTGACATCTTTCTAGACGATCGATGGGGTGCTCTTGTGAGATGCCTATGCTTATATCTCGGGAATTTGGAGCACAAAGCCAATGGGTGGGGCTGTGAGAGTTGCTGATGAAAGCGTTACGTGAACGCTAGATCGGAGATAGTTATAACATGATCGAGATGACGACGCTGAAGATCCCAGCACGAGGTAAATTAGGTGATGGAATGGTCTCTATGAAATACTTTCCATATAGAGAATTCTGTCGAGATGAGATACAAAAGGAGTGGAAATATTTACTCAGAACGAGACAAGGGGGTGGCTAAGGCTTGTTGTAGATCCTCATGGCGTTTCTACGGATCGATCTCGTGATAAGATGTGACGTTAACTCAGAGTGCGGAATCCAACGAGTCAACATTTATATGCATAAAAGACAATGTAGACAATCACATAAATAACATTCTCAATTGTATTCCAAATCACAATGGTGTTTACAGACTCAATCAGACTGATCGATGATTCTCTGTTCTATTCGTTTTTCACTGACTCTGTAAACACACATATATATAATCGTCAGACCTGATATAAGCGAACTTATTAAGTTCACCTCTAACAGACTAAGCGAACTTGTTAAGCGAACTTATTAAGTTCGCCTCTGATAGATAAGGCGAACTTAACAAGTTCGCCTCTAGGTAAACTTGAATAAACACTTAGTGACTTTTTACATAACAAAAACATAAAGACATAAGATCTAACTATTACAAGCTTTTGTCATTACACACTATGTCCTAACAGACTCCCCCTTGACAATAGCTTGATCTTCAGTCTTCTGTCTTCATGATGAGCTTTTCCAGTTATCCGGTAGTCTGCTGCCAGCATGCACTCCATATCTCCAAAACTCTCTTGTACTGTAATCCTTGTTCTTTCTATTAATCAGTGAACATTATTTCATTCTTTCGCAACGTCTTCTTATCTTTCTTAGAAAAAATTATAAGATTCATTGCATCATAGAAACATACAATGACCTTATTGTCTTTATCTTCAATCCTTGCTTCACCAGTATTGACATCAACATACCACCATTTCATATACCCAAGAATGTCTTGAGGAATCTTCTTCAATGGTATCTTGTGTACAACACGTACTGGTTTATACTTGTAACTCCAGGTCACCTTCCCAGTCTTCTGATCTGTGTTCTTCACTCTCTTTCCTTTTTGTGGTTTCAATCGTTCATATTTTCCTGAACTACCTTCTCTCTTGATTAAGTTTGCTATCACATCAGCCAAACCATTCTTCGATCTATTAACAAGAGGCTTTGAAGCTAGACCATTCATTTCACACATTGGTAAGGTATTGAAATACTTGATCCTCTGCTTTAAGTATTGAACACCGTCAGATCTTTTAATTGCAAATAATTTTGTATCTCCATCATAGAACCAACTTATGATCCTTTCTACACACCGCTCATTATTCACATATTTCTCTTTCTGAGCAGGTTGTGTTGGAGACTTGGGTAGCACCTTCATCCAACTATTTACAACTTCTCTCCACTGTTCTCTTGTCATCCCTGTATTTCTATACATCACAGGTTCTTCATTAACCTTCAGAGACTCAGTGTGAGTAGTTTTAGTTTCAGCATCTATATTAGATTGAATATTCTCATCATCAGTATCCATCTTTGAATCAACAGTGTCTTCAGGCAGTGTGACGTCTTCAACAGAGTCCATAGAATCTTTTACTCCTTCATAAGTGAAGTCAGGAATAACATCATCCTGGATAACTTTAAGACTATCACATCCTTCATAAGTAACATTATCTTTATCTTTCTCTATCTCTATCTCTACTATCTCTCCTTCTTCTATTTCATTTTTAGACACTTCATCATCCATGACATTGAATAAATCATCAATGTCATCAAGACATGCAATCTTTGCAGCTTCTTCTTCAGAATCTGCAAAGAATTCCAATAATATAATTTTTCTTCATTAGCACCAGAAGTATCTTTGTTTCCTTCAAGTGATTGTGATGTCGATTCCCCCAGAACCTTTGATATATGATTAGCGTCAGTGTATTGACGATCACCCTCAACATTTCCAGCAGGATCATTGTCTTCATCATCACGTCTTTGAATAGACTCCGTGTGACATGTATCGTGTATCCTCAACTCCCCCTAAGCGTCAAGACGCTGAATGAGTTTAGACACCAATGCTTGCATGTCAGCTATCTGTTGAGCTTGATTCTGAATCACCAGCTGCAGTTGTGAATCAGTAGATACAAGAGTATCCACTTGAGCTTGAAGTGTAAGCACTTGAGATTCAAGGATAGTAATCCTTTCAGAATCTAAAGTCTTTGACAGACCAGCTGACGATTGTGGACTCGAAGGACTTGCAGTAGGAGTAATAATTGGAGGAACAGGAGTTATTACCGGAGATGTATCTTTAGATCTTGTAGGAGTAATAATCAAGGAAGCAACAAAATTAGCATCCTCTACTCCCTGAGAAGATTGTGCAGCAGCAATTGAAGCAGACATGAACTTTTGAGACTTAGGATCTGGATTAACGTCACTATCAGACTCAGTACTTTCATCAACCAAGGATCTTTTACCAAGTACTGAACCGGAAGGAGGATCCCGAACAGACTTTCTTCTTGGTCGTCTGGCTTGATATTTAATGTGTTTTCCAGCATTAGCCAGTGGAATAGCAGCTAACCGTTCATAATGATCTGAGGAAAAATCCCTAGATTCATCAGAGTTAGTGCTTTCATTAACAGGTAATAACGTATCACTTGAGCTTGAACTAGATTCATCATCAGTCACCACATTCCCTTTAGCTTCATGAATGGGCGAGTTCACAGTGTCATCAACGAAATCATCCATATTCATTCCTAAATCATGTTCATGTGCATGAACGACCTCCTCTTGAACAGGTTCATGAATAGGTATTTCAACCTCAGCTTGTGGAATAGAAACTTGTTCAGGAATAGGAATTTGTGGTTGTACGGGAACTTGAACTTGTTGTTGTATCGGTTGCTGTTGAACTTGTTGTTGTTGTTGTGGTTGCTGTTGTTGTTGTGGAACATTTAAGCCTTGAGCTTGAGCAATTTCATCAGGATGAAACCAGTTGTCATTAGGTGGTGCAACATAATCAGGATTGATTAAGTGACCAAACAAAGGAGTATTAACCGGTATCAATGCTGCATTCTACTGTTTCACCTTCGTGCAGTCAGTAAAGATACGCTTTGACATCGGAGTCAAAGTTAATCTTATTGGATGTTGTGGAAGATACGGAATAAGATGATTTAAAATCATTTGAATAAAGTGAGGATACATCAAAAATCCTTGACCTTCAGCCAGATTAATCTGCATAACCATCACTCTATAGAAGTAAAGTGGAAAATTGAATCGTTTATTCAACGTTAAAGTCACCATTGCAGTTTGAAGAGCCATCTTTAAACCATCGGTTCCAGCTTTATGAGGAGAGATTGTCACACCCCGCCAGGGCGGAAACGCGAGGCGCGACTTTCACTGGTTTCCAAAGCATATGATTACCGCAAACACATACATGTAATTGGATACATAACTGAATTTAAAATATTTACATTACAAAATATCAATTTGAGTTTACAAATGTTTAAGATTTCGCAAATATGACTCAAGACCATGAGTTATACAAGAGAAATCCTCCCAAAAGCCGTATCCACGTGCATGCATGTAACCTACATTGCTAACCTGATGACCACGTTCAATTTCCTGAAAACATACTTAAAACTGTCAACACGAGGTTGGTGAGTTCACAAGTTATTATAAAGAGTTATCATAAACCCAATGTTTAAATCTGATCTTTTTGCCGATCAAAACTCTTTGTTAAACCTGATCATTTTAACCTGATCAGTACTCTTTCGTTTAAACCTGATCACTTTAACCTGATCAGAATTCTTTACTTTAAACCTGATCACTTTACCCTGATCAGAACACTTTTGTGTAAAACCTGATCATTTTAACCTGATCAGAACTCTTTTGGATAAACCTGATCACTTTACTCTGATCAGAACTCTTTTGTGTAAAACCTGATCATTTTAACCTGATCAGAACTCTTTTGATAAACCTGATCACTTTACCCTGATCAGAACTCTTTTGTGTAAAACCTGATCACTTTACCTTGATCAGAACTCTTTTGTGTAAAACCTGATCATTTTAACCTGATCAGAACCCTTTTGATAAACCTGATCACTTTACCCTGATCAGAACTCTTTTGTGTAAAACCTGATCATTTTAACCTGATCAGAACTCTTTTGATAAACCTGATCACTTTACCCTGATCAGAACTCTTTTGTGTAAAACCTGATCAGAACCCTTTTGTGTAAAACCTGATCACTTTAACCTGATCAGATCCCTTTTGTGTAAAACCTGATCATTTTAACCTGATCAGAACTCTTTTGATAAACCTGATCATTTTACCCTGATCAGAACTCTTTTGTATGTATTACCAATGAATATGATTACTAATCCGATCTATTGACCCCATTTGTAAGCTTGCAAGGAATACAAAATAGTATGTAATGTACGAGACCGTAACCAAACCCCAACTTTCTGTGCCTCCCCTCGCCTTTCTGCGAGTAAGACAATATGCGGTCATTCGGCCATTTTGACCCCTGGTTAGCGCGACTAACCATGACCGGAGGCGTCACCCCCAATAGTACTATTCATATAATCCCGGGCTAAATCCATAGCTAATGGTTACTAATTTATTACGAGGACTTTAAGCGCTTTATTGTTCCCTCAATACATACATACGGTCAGATCATTAGTTCCATTCATTTATACACAAAAGTCTTTTACAAGTATGTTTCCACCCCAAATCATTTCAAAAACTTAGAAAAAAAGGGGGATTAGTGAAACTCACCTCGACAGTATGAATGCTAGCAAAAATTTGATTGACGGCAGATTCGCCTATCCGTATCCTATTTACACAAGGATAACATACACGTTAAGACTACTCGTCTTAAACGCAATTTGTTCACTTGACTTAGCCGATCTGATTACTTTTGTTTTAATTATCTTTTTAGTTTTTCCAACCTTGTTTTGTTATGAAAATAGTTCTGAGTTACTGCCTTATGGGGCTGATAAACAGGTATCGAAACTTTCTTAGTTTCGATTGACCAGAACAGATGTCGAAACTTCCTAGTTTCGACAGGGCAAAACGGTTATCGAAACTCCTAGTTTCGATTACGTAATAGGCATCGAAACTACCTAGTTTCGATTAAGCAATATGTATCGAAACTACCTAGTTTCGATTGAACAAATAGATATCGAAACTCCTAGTTTCGATAGAACAACCGGTATCGAAACTCCTAGTTTCGATTGAATAACTGGTATCGAAACTCCTAGTTTCGATCAATAAGTATCGAAACTCCCAGTTTCGATTGACCAACAGGTATCGAAACTATAGTTTCGATACCTGCACTTTGATTTACAGAATTCACTCTGTATATTTTTATGTTCAAATCTCGAATTTGACACACTTTTCTTGTTATCTTAGTTGCGTTTGAACGATTTACATGTTCAGCTACGGTTTTAAAGAAAATGAAATGGATAATATTGAGTTTTTACCTCAAACAGAGAATGGTTTCTGAGAAACAGAGAATGATCTTGAGCTCCTTAGCTCGATTCTTGAGAATACACTGGGAACTCTTCTTATAGCACCGAAATAAAGGATGAATTTTGCCTTGAACTGGACTTCGATTTGAAAGGGAATTGAGAATTTGCCGTAAGAAAAAGAGAAGGTTTGAAAGGAATGGTGAAGTTTCGACTGAAGGGTATGGTTTTCATCTGAATCAAAGTGAATCAGGCAAGTGGGAGCATGGCTCCCCTGACTCTCGGCCAAGAAAGTCAAGAAGTGGGTTTGGGGGTAATGATAACAATTTTAATCATTAATTTATTAATGATATTAGTATCAATTATAGTTTTAAAGGGGTAATTTAATTCAGTTTCGATTCTTCGCGGTATTATAATTTTTAACCATTTTATGGCTCGTTGAAGAAAATATTAGAATCTTGGCTCAACGTAAATTTTGTGTAATATATATATATATATATTTTTCTGGTTATTTTATTTAACCATTTACGTTCGCATTAAGTCGGGTTATCCTGCTTACTTTTTCTAGTAACTCTTTACGGTTTACTAGACTTGGAACAAACTTCTTTGCTAGACTTCTTGACTTTACTTAGTCAAAATAAAATATCAGGAAATAATAATTTTGAACGTGCGTTTATGAAATGTGGATATTGACCTGAAATGCTGGGTGTCACATTCTCCCCATGTTACAGAGAATTTCGTCCCGAAATTCAGTTCTTGTCACTCTGACTTGGTGTTTTTGTAAATAATGACGGGTACTTGGATTTCATTTTATCTTCCCGCTCCCACGTATACTCGGGGCCGCGCTTTGAATTCCAACGTACCTTGACCAGCTTAACACGGCTGCGCCTTGTTCTCTGAACCTTCCAATCTGTGACTTCCATAGGTTCCTCAATGAAGTGCAACTTGTCGTCTATGTGAATCTCATCAGGCGGTATTATTAATGTCTCGTCTGATAAACACTTCTTGAGATTTGATACATGGAACGTATCATGTACATTGCTTAGTTCTTGTGGCAACTTGAGCTTGTAAGCTACAGGGCCAACCCTAGCCAATATTTCAAACGGTCCAACGTACCTAGGGTTAAGCTTGCCACGGTTGCCAAATCTTGCAACTCCTTTCCAAGGTGAGACCTTTAACATGACTTTGTCTCCTACTTGAAATTCTAAAGGTCTTCGTCTGTTATCCGCATAACTCTTTTGTCTGTCACGGGCGGCCTTCAGACGATCCTTGATTTTGAAAATCTTATCTGTGGTCTCTTGAATAACTTCAGGACCGGTTAAATGTTTGTCGCCAACCTCTGCCCAACATAGCGGTGAACGACATTTTCGACCATACAAAGCCTCAAACGGAGCGGCTTTGATGCTGGTGTGGTAACTGTTATTGTATGAAAACTCAGCTAGTGGCAAATGAGTATCCCAATTTCCACCGAAGTCAATTGCACACGCACGGAGCATATCCTCTAAGGTTTGAATGGTTCTTTCACTTTGACCATCTGTTTGTGGGTGATATGCCGTGCTCATGTCAAGACGTGTGCCCATGGCTTCTTGTAACGATTTCCAGATTCTAGACACGAATCTGCTGTCTCTATCAGAGATAATAGAAATTGGTACTCCATGCCTAGCCACAATTTCCTTGATATAAAGCTTTGCAAGTTTCTCGGTTTTATCCGTTTCTTTGATGGGTAGAAAATGAGCTGATTTCGTCAAACGATCGACGATTACCCATATAGTGTCATACCCGCTCGACGTCTTGGGTAACTTTGTAATGAAATCCATGGAAATCTGTTCCCATTTCCATTGAGGTATCTCGGGTTGTTGTAACAATCCCGACGGTTTCTGATGTTCTGCTTTTACTTTTGAACATGTCAGGCATTTACCGACATAAATAGCAATTTCTCCTTTCATGTTTGGCCACCAGTAGAATTCTTTCAGATCCTTATACATTTTATCCGAACCTGGGTGAATGGAGTACCTGGACTTGTGGGCTTCGTCCAAAACCAACTCCCGTATGTTACCAAAACATGGCACCCAAATTCTATTCATGAAGTATAAAGTGTCATCTGACTTTGGTTCCAACTGCTTTATCATTCCTCGTAAAGCTTCGTTCTGACTGTTTTCTTCTTTGATTGCTTCTTGTTGTGCCATCCGAATTTGAGTCGTGAGACTCGTATGAATTGTCAATTCTAGGGCACGAACACGTAGTGTTTTAACTCGTTCTTTACGACTTAAGGCATCTGCTACGACGTTTGCTTTGCCAGGGTGATACTTGATATCACAGTCGTAATCATTCAGTAGTTCTACCCAACGACGTTGCCTCATGTTAAGTTCTTTCTGATTAAAGATGTGCTGGAGACTCTTGTGGTCTGTAAAGATAGTACATTTTGTACCGTATAAGTAATGTCTCCAAATCTTGAGTGCAAACACAACTGCACCCAATTCCAAGTCGTGGGTCGTATAATTCTTTTCGTGCACTTTTAGTTGTCTGGATGCATATGCTATGACTTTTTCTTTCTGCATCAACACACATCCCAGACCTTGGTGTGATGCGTCACAGTACACAATGAAATTGTCAGTCCCTTCAGGAAGGGATAGGATTGGTGCACTGCAAAGTTTTTGCTTCAGCAATTGAAAAGCTGATTCTTGTTTATCAGTCCAATCAAACTTTTTGTCCTTCTGGGTTAACGTGGTCAAAGGCAAGGCTATCTTTGAAAAATTCTCGATGAATCGCCTGTAATATCCTGCCAAACCCAGAAATTGACGCACCTCAGTCGGAGTTCTTGGTGCTTCCCAGTTTTTGATAGCTTCAATCTTAGATGGATCCACATGGATACCCTTCTTATTAATGACATGTCCGAGAAAGTGAACCTCTTGGATCCAAAACTCACACTTAGAGAATTTAGCATAAAGCTTCTCATTCCTGAGTAGTTCCAAGATTAATTTCAAATGATATTCATGTTCCTCCTTGGTTCGTGAATATATCAATATGTCATCGATAAACACAATCACGAATTTATCCAAGTACGGCTTGCACACGCGGTTCATGAGATCCATGAAAACAGCTGGTGCATTAGTCAAGCCAAATGGCATAACTAGGAATTCGTAGTGACCGTAACGAGTCCTAAAAGCCGTTTTTGGTATGTCTTCTTCCTGAATTTTCAGTTGATGATACCCTGATCGTAGATCAATTTTAGAATAGAAACTGGAACCTTGAAGTTGATCAAACAAATCGTCTATTCGAGGAAGAGGATACCGGTTTTTGATTGTTAGCTTGTTCAACTCTCGATAATCAATGCACATTCTAAAGGTTCCATCCTTTTTCTTTACAAATAGGACCGGAGCTCCCCATGGTGAGAAACTCGGTCTTATGAAACCTTTGTCAAGTAATTCTTGTAGTTGGCTCGACAGTTCCTGCATCTCGGAAGGGGCTAGACGATACGGAGATCGTGCAACTGGTGCGGCTCCTGGTACTAGGTCGATCCGAAACTCGACTTGTCTTGATGGTGGTATTCCTGGTAAGTCTTCGGGAAATACTTCCGAATAATCTCTGACGACTGGTATGTCCTCAAGTCGACGTTCTTCGGGTTTCTTCTCGACGATGTGAGCCAGGAATGCACAATAACCCTTACGTAGATACTTATAAGTTTTCATGCAGTTTATCGTTTTTAACATCGTTATACACCTTTCGCCTTGAATTGAAAGAATTTCTCCGCTTGGTAGGGGAATACGTACAATCTTCTCGAAGCATACTATCTCGGCACGATTCTTGGTTAACCAGTCCATACCAATAACAATATCAAAACTCCCTAACTCGACGGGTAGAAGGTCTATACTGAATGTACGGTTTTCTAAACATAAAGTACAACCCCTAAAGACCTCTCCGGTTTCTATTAATTTCCCATTTGCTAATTCAATTGTATAACGTTGATCTAGTTTGCTGGCCTTAATACCGAGTAAGGATTTAAAATCATTCGACACAAAGCTCATATCCGCACCCGAATCAAAAAGTACAGAGGCATAGTGATTATTTATCGGGAACGTACCAGTGACGATGTTCGGGTCCTGGCGTGCGTCCCTTGCACCCATCACTATTGCCCTCCCTGGTGCATGAGCGTTGTTCTGATTCTTCCACTTGGGACAATCCTTCTTGAAGTGTTTTAGATCACCACATACAAAACATCCCGGTTTGATTTTCCCCAATCGGTTGTTAGTTCGACAAGCTTGAGTGGTGTGACCAAATTTGTCGCATTTTCCACACTTGATGCAAACACCGGCATGATGATTTCCACACCTCTTACATCTCGGTAGGCCCCTATCATACTCCTTTCTTTCCACTGTGTTGGCTGCAAAAGCCTTCACAGTTCCTTGTTTCTTAAACTCTTGTTTTCCAGATTTGTTACTTGAATTTCCCATCCATTTTCTTTTCTCCCCAGATCTACCTTCCTCATTCTCCTTCCTCACAAACAATTCATTACGTACTGCATCATCCTTTAGTTTGAATGCTAAAGTTATAGCACTCTTGGCATCTATTGGATTAGATGATGTTACCATGCTACGAATTTGAGGCGCAAGGCCCCACAGATACCTTTCAACACGCTTATGTTCTGGTGTGACCATATGCGGTACCAGAAGTGCCAATTCATTGAAGCGGTCGGTGTATCCCGCTACATCATCTCCTATCATCTGTAGGTTCCACATCTCAGTTTCAATCTTTTGCAATTCGTTCCGAGGACAGTATTCCTCAATCATCATGTTTTTCAAATCTTCCCAAGACAATTGGTACGCTGTCTCTCTCCCCAAAGTCTTCATTTGAGTATTCCACCAAGTTAAAGCTTTATCAGTGAGCGTGCGGGTAGAATACTTCACTATGCAGTCAGCTGTGCATTCACTTATATCAATCACCGACTCCATATGTTCTATCCATCTCATTAGTCCTACTGCACCCTCGGTGCCATTAAAACTGCGGGGTTTGCAGGATAGGAAGGCCTTGTAGGTACACTTCCTATTTGGAGCATCTGCAGGATCACAAGTCATAACGTCATTAATTCGGATCATGACTATGTGTTATGGCTTATTTATTTTTTTTATTACCTCCGGAACCTCCTGCTGTACCGCTACCCCCTGCGGTACCGCTACCTCCTGCACCTCCTCCGCTATTTCGGTTTGCTTCATACTGCTCTATAGCGGCAGCTACTCGCTGTGCTATTAGTTGTTCCATGTTTGGGGAAATTGTCTCGTTGTTGTCACCAGTAGTGTTACGGGGTGTCCCACGCTTAGGTGCCATGACGTTCTTTCTAACATGTCAATTAAAAAGAAACAACATCATATATCAATAATGATAGATCATGACATAAGGATACCACAACATCAAACATGAACAACTATCATTACAACATAAACCATTACATACATAGTCAAAACATACATAGTACATTGTTCCCAACAGACGAGGATACAAAAGAGATGGGTTCACATGACCTCATCAGTACTAACGTTTTAAACTACATAATGTACTATGGGCACAACCCGCCCATAATAGGTTTAAAAGAAGAAGTGGGAGTACAACCCAATCATCATGGCAAGTCCTGCCATGACAAAGCTAGCTCTTGCCACAAATTCTGCAGCCAAAGTCCTCTCCTCCAGCGCCTCCACCATGTCTCGGACCGTGACAGTGAACTGCCAGTCCATATCAGCTCTCAACTCGAGGTAGTCAGTGGCACTCTGTATGTCTCGAGTGCTATCCTCCAGAGTCTGTACTCGAGATCCGAGCCCTTGACGTAAGCGCCTGGTTGCATCCCCCTGTGCCCGAATATCATCTAGGAGATCATCAAGACGCTCCTCATGCGTACGAACGCGAGCTACCAAGGTAGGCACAGTGAGCTCTATGGCTTCCCCAGTGTGGGGTAGGGGTGTTGGGGAGTTAGAAGACTCTCCAAGCTCAAAGGTAGATGGGATGCTCTCCATCTCCCTCCAACGTGCCAGGGTACGAGGCATCCAACGGATGGTTCCCACGGTAGGGTGGTAGCAGGGTCGTTGCCTCGGTGGTTCCTCATCGGTCTCCAAGTCTTTCGGGTCACGGGCTGCTAGAGTTCTCTTGCGCGGAAGTCGAACCTTCTTCTTAGCACTTTGCACTTTAATTGGCCCTCCGCTTTTCTTTTGGTAGAATATGGGCGGTTCTCCCAGGGCGACATTGGGTGGTGTCGAGCTGCGAACTTGTACTCGATTTTTAGGGCGTGAGGCGGAAAGTTCCTCGTTGGATTCAGAGTCAGAGACGGGGTCAGAGTGTGAATGTGACGACATACTTGTGACTACAATATCCACATGACATGATGACTGGTTATGCAATGATTATGCAATGAAAACATTTTAGTGAGTCATTCTAATTATAGACTAGGTTCCATTTTAGACACCTAGTTCACTATAAAAAACCTGGCTCTGATACCAAGTTCTGTCACACCCCGCCAGGGCGGAAACGCGAGGCGCGACTTTCACTGGTTTCCAAAGCATATGATTACCGCAAACACATACATGTAATTGGATACATAACTGAATTTAAAATATTTACATTACAAAATATCAATTTGAGTTTACAAATGTTTAAGATTTCGCAAATATGACTCAAGACCATGAGTTATACAAGAGAAATCCTCCCAAAAGCCGTATCCACGTGCATGCATGTAACCTACATTGCTAACCTGATGACCACGTTCAATTTCCTGAAAACATACTTAAAACTGTCAACACGAGGTTGGTGAGTTCACAAGTTATTATAAAGAGTTATCATAAACCCAATGTTTAAATCTGATCTTTTTGTCGATCAAAACTCTTTGTTAAACCTGATCATTTTAACCTGATCAGTACTCTTTCGTTTAAACCTGATCACTTTAACCTGATCAGAATTCTTTACTTTAAACCTGATCAGAACACTTTTGTGTAAAACCTGATCATTTTAACCTGATCAGAACTCTTTTGGATAAACCTGATCACTTTACTCTGATCAGAACTCTTTTGTGTAAAACCTGATCATTTTAACCTGATCAGAACTCTTTTGATAAACCTGATCACTTTACCCTGATCAGAACTCTTTTGTGTAAAACCTGATCACTTTACCTTGATCAGAACTCTTTTGTGTAAAACCTGATCATTTTAACCTGATCAGAACCCTTTTGATAAACCTGATCACTTTACCCTGATCAGAACTCTTTTGTGTAAAACCTGATCATTTTAACCTGTTCAGAACTCTTTTGATAAACCTGATCACTTTACCCTGATCAGAACTCTTTTGTGTAAAACCTGATCATTTTAACCTGATCAGAACCCTTTTGTGTAAAACCTGATCACTTTAACCTGATCAGAACCCTTTTGTGTAAAACCTGATCATTTTAACCTGATCAGAACTCTTTTGATAAACCTGATCATTTTACCCTGATCAGAACTCTTTTGTATGTATTACCAATGAATATGATTACTAATCCGATCTATTGACCCCATTTGTAAGCTTGCAAGGAATACAAAATAGTATGTAATGTACGAGACCGTAACCAAACCCCAACTTTCTGTGCCTCCCCTCGCCTTTCTGCGAGTAAGACAATATGCGGTCATTCGGCCATTTTGACCCCTGGTTAGCGCGACTAACCATGACCGGAGGCGTCACCCCCAATAGTACTATTCATATAATCCCGGGCTAAATCCATAGCTAATGGTTACTAATTTATTACGAGGACTTTAAGCGCTTTATTGTTCCCTCAATACATACATACGGTCAGATCATTAGTTCCATTCATTTATACACAAAAGTCTTTTACAAGTATGTTTCCACCCCAAATCATTTCAAAAACTTAGAAAAAAAGGGGGATTAGTGAAACTCACCTCGACAGTATGAATGCTAGCAAAAATTTGATTGACGGCAGATTCGCCTATCCGTATCCTATTTACACAAGGATAACATACACGTTAAGACTACTCGTCTTAAACGCAATTTGTTCACTTGACTTAGCCGATCTGATTACTTTTGTTTTAATTATCTTTTTAGTTTTTCCAACCTTGTTTTGTTATGAAAATAGTTCTGAGTTACTGCCTTATGGGGCTGATAAACAGGTATCGAAACTTTCTTAGTTTCGATTGACCAGAACAGATGTCGAAACTTCCTAGTTTCGACAGGGCAAAACGGTTATCGAAACTCCTAGTTTCGATTACGTAATAGGCATCGAAACTACCTAGTTTCGATTAAGCAATATGTATCGAAACTACCTAGTTTCGATTGAACAAATAGATATCGAAACTCCTAGTTTCGATAGAACAACCGGTATCGAAACTCCTAGTTTCGATTGAATAACTGGTATCGAAACTCCTAGTTTCGATCAATAAGTATCGAAACTCCCAGTTTCGATTGACCAACAGGTATCGAAACTATAGTTTCGATACCTGCACTTTGATTTACAGAATTCACTCTGTATATTTTTATGTTCAAATCTCGAATTTGACACACTTTTCTTGTTATCTTAGTTGCGTTTGAACGATTTACATGTTCAGCTACGGTTTTAAAGAAAATGAAATGGATAATATTGAGTTTTTACCTCAAACAGAGAATGGTTTCTGAGAAACAGAGAATGATCTTGAGCTCCTTAGCTCGATTCTTGAGAATACACTGGGAACTCTTCTTATAGCACCGAAATAAAGGATGAATTTTGCCTTGAACTGGACTTCGATTTGAAAGGGAATTGAGAATTTGCCGTAAGAAAAAGAGAAGGTTTGAAAGGAATGGTGAAGTTTCGACTGAAGGGTATGGTTTTCATCTGAATCAAAGTGAATCAGGCAAGTGGGAGCATGGCTCCCCTGACTCTCGGCCAAGAAAGTCAAGAAGTGGGTTTGGGGTTAATGATAACAATTTTAATCATTAATTTATTAATGATATTAGTATCAATTATAGTTTTAAAGGGGTAATTTAATTCAGTTTCGATTCTTCGCGGTATTATAATTTTTAACCATTTTATGGCTCGTTGAAGAAAATATTAGAATCTTGGCTCAACGTAAATTTTGTGTAATATATATATATATATATTTTTCTGGTTATTTTATTTAACCATTTACGTTCGCATTAAGTCGGGTTATCCTGCTTACTTTTTCTAGTAACTCTTTACGGTTTACTAGACTTGGAACAAACTTCTTTGCTAGACTTCTTGACTTTACTTAGTCAAAATAAAATATCAGGAAATAATAATTATGAACGTGCGTTTATGAAATGTGGATATTGACCTGAAATGCTGGGTGTCACAGAGATGCATTGTATAATCACATGCATGAAGTATCTCCATTCACCAACTAAGCCACCTTTACGAGCTTGTGTATCATTCTGTCTCCCACGATAGCCCATTCTTTGAAAACAGCCCATAATAAGAGTGCTCGGATATGACAATGGGTCTTCAACATTACCACCCAAATCAAGAGCAGCACGAATTGTTTCTTTGGATATGGCAATTTCAGTATTATTGACAGTGGCACGAAGAGCATGAGGCTCTACGTCCGTATCCTGATGAACTGTATCCCAAAATTGCTATATGTATACCAAACTGATGTAAGGATCAGCAGATAACGCAGTATGGAGACGCGAACGATTTAGAAATCCGATTATTCCTTGAAAATTGACTGCCTCGGACATGTTAGGATCTAACAATGCCACCTGATTATGCTTATATTCGACACGTCGAGCCATCTGAAAACATTCGGACAACAAAACACATTAGTAAAAATATCAAACACAAACAAAAAAATTTTACACCAAAAAAATTTTAAAAATATTTTCTAACACTCAAAAATCACAAGTCCAAATACCCTCTGACCCCTAGGCGAACTTAATAAGTTCGCTTAGTGTTGCAAGAGACGAACTTATTAAGTTCGCCTGGACAAGTTCGCTTCGAACAAGTTCGTTTGGAACAAGTTCGCCTGAACCTGTGACGATTCAAATTCAAACACCGAAGTTCAAAAATCAGCAAATCAAGTTAAACTCATGAAATACGCAATGAACATCAGTCGAATATCACTTAGCAACCAATTAGATGATCAATTTTAAATTTCCAGTCAAAATTAGGTCAAAAACCGTTCTTTCAAATTTACGAAGTGAACCGAGAAGAAAATCACCAAATACTCACAATTGAACGGATGAAATTCAACAAAATTACATTTGAAATTGTGCAATTCAATTTTGAATATAAAGGAATCAACAAACAACCCTAACAACACATATTTAAAAATTTTGAAGAAATTGCAGATAAGTTCGCTTCGAACAAATGAAGACGATGACTGTCAAGTTCGCTTAGCCAAGAACCTTAAACACATTAAGTTCGCTTATTTAGGCGAACTTGTTAAGTTCGCTTAACAAGCCTTTGGCGAACATGATAAGTTCGCTTCACCATCCACAGACAAACAGATTAAGTTCGCTTCACTATTCTTAAGCGAACTTATTAAGTTCGCTTCACTGTACACATGCGAACTTAATATATATTCACTTTTTCCTTGAACAAAATTTTACAAACTTCAACCTTTCAAGTCTTGAACTTTCGTCAGCATCATGTATCCGATCCAATCCCGAACAATTATAATAAAAGTTTAGAAGTTTCATGGAAAATAAAAATCAAAATCTTTTTGAGTTTTATCTATACAAACGGAGTCACATATTTTTGGATTTTATCTATACAAACGAAAACACATATTTTTGGATTTTATCTGAATAAACGGAAACACATATTTTGAATGATCATCATGAGCAAGAAGATCATATCAGTATCCAATTAATTCATCACACATTTTAGCAATAACAAAGGGTAACCTATAGTATGAAACCATCCAACTCAGTTTTATGCACTTTGCATCTTTTTCATTTTGAAACTCATTCAATTTTAATAATATTTGAAATGATACGTGATAAATTCCATAGTAAATAAGATCATGTTATAAAATGCTCATTTTTATATAGCGAATTTGAAATATAAAGTATGAATTCTTAAATTTGTCAATATTATATGATTTGAAACTATAAGCGTTTATTCTCCAAATTCATGTGATTTAGTACCATTTAGATGAAAAACATCGTGTACCCCACATATATGCCAAACAAAAATATAAATTGCACTATCTTCAAGACATATACAGTTAATGGTAAGATTAGATCAATTTCCAATATGAAATTATCTCTTTTAGTACAAGTATAAAAGCAGATCCCAAAGGATATAAGAATCATGATGATTCAGAATCAGAAGATTCTAATGGATTGGCTATATAATGAGAATCAACAGATTCAGGTATGAGGATTCAACTATTATCTGGATAAAATTCAATTGAGTCAGACTAGATGATGTATCTAACTGATCCAAGGGCGAATATATGTTTCAACAGATTTTGAAAGCATATCTTAGTTCAACAACACCTTGCATGTTTTTCGGGGCATGGGCAGTGAAGTGAACTGAAATAAATTTGTGCTAAAGATATAATTAGATATTGGTCTCATGAAATTCTTTATAACCATATATTCTTTATCTGATAATGATCTTTTACACACACACCCAGGCATATAATGGATTCAAATCAAAGATGTAATCATATTATATTTAATTTTCACACTACTATTAGTTTCAAAACGGTTTTAGTCTATTGACAATTTAAGTTTCAAAACTCATACACAAATTTGAAAACAAATTATCAAGATTAGAGCATTCACAACACTATCATTTCTCATTTATGCAGACTTTGAAATTTAGATCAAATCAACTCAGTGTAATCAATCATATATCAAAGGTCTACTAAGGTCGTGTGAAATGAACTAATCACCGATGTACTATCATTTCTTCTCTAACCTCAAATGATGTCAAATTTTATATTTTTCAATTTATTTTGACTTTTTATACATTAAAAACTTTTTGACTGAAAATGTAAATGCAGAAATGTAATAAAGCAATAAAGAAATTAAAAACCAAATTTTCCATGAAATTCTGATTTTGAAAAACTTTTATTCGGGATTGATCATACCAATCATTTTAATTAGGAATTCAAACCTGGTACGATCAAATGCCTTGGTAAACAAATCAGCAAAATTATCTTCAGTGTGTACCTTAACCAGCTCAATCAACCTTTTCTCTGCACAATCACGAATAAAATGATATCGAATTTCGATGTGCTTAGTTTTACTATGTTTAACAGGATTATTAGTTATGGACATAATAGCATTATTATCGATAAGCGTAGGGGTTCCTGTAAAATTCAAACCGTAATCTCTCAATTGCTGTTGTATCCACAGGATCTGTGAACAACAACTTGCAGCAGTGATGTATTCTGCTTCACATGTAGAAATGGAGACTGTGGTTTGCTTTTTTGCATTGCTAGGACACAAGTCGATTTCCTAAGAACTGGCAACCACCTGTTGTAGATTTCCTGTCCAAACAACAACCACCAAAATCAGAATCGGTATAAGCATTGAAATCAAAGTTAGAACCATGAGGATACCATAGCCCCAAACGTTGTTTTCGGTTCAAATATCGAAAGATTCTTTTCACAGCAATTAAGTGAGATTCTTTTGGCTTTGCCTGGAATCTAGAACAGATGCACACGGCGAACATTATATCTGGCCTTGAAGTGGTTAAGTACATGAGGGATCCAATCATAGCTCTGTAAAGTTGACAATCCACATCTTTTCCATCCGGGTTAGAATTCAACTTATGATTGACCGGAATTGGAGTATAAAATGGGGTACAATCCTCCATCTTGAACCGGCTCAAGATGTCTTTGACATACTTGGACTTATGAATAAAGAAACCATCTTTCTTCTGATTTTCTTGCAAACCTAAGAAAAACGATAACTCTCCCATAACAGACATTTCAAACTTTGACTTCATTACACCCTCAAAATCTTTACATAACCCTTCGTTTGTTGAGCCAAAAATAATATCGTCCACATAAATCTGCACTAGTTGGTAATCTCCCCCTGATTTCTTTATGAATAAGGTCGAGTCTATTTTTCCACGAACAAAGTCATTTTCTAAAAGATGTGTGGATAATGTTTCATACCATGCACGAGGAGCCTGATGAAGACCATGGCCTTATCAAGCTTGAAAACCATATTCGGATTCAGTGGATCTTCAAACCCCGGCGGCTGACAAACATAGACTTCCTCCTTGACCTTTCCATATAAAAACGCACTTTTGACGTCTAATTGAAACACCTTAAAACCTTTAAAAGAAGCAAACGCTATAAACAACCTTATAGCTTCGAGCCTTGCAACCGGCGCATAAACCTCGGTGTAATCAATTCCTTCTTGTTGATTGAAGCCCTGAACAACTAATCTTGCCTTGTTGCGTACCACGACACCTCGATCGTCTTTCTTACATTTAAACACCCATTTTGTTCCTATCGGATACGCACCCTTCGGAAGATCAACAAGATTCCAAACCTTAAGTTTGTCAAATTGAGCAAGTTCTTCCTGCATAGCTTCTATCCAATGTTGTCATTTAAAGCCATCTCAACATTCTTGGGTTCAACCTGCGAAATAAAGCAAGAATGTGAGCAATCATCAAGAACACCAGAATCTTTAATGCATGTATACAAACAAGTATTGTCAACAAGAGAACGTGTTTTCACTCCATCCTGTAAATTTCCAATTAATTCGTCACGGGATGATCTTTGAGTTCCTTGATAGATGCAACCTCTGGAACCGGCAACACGTGAACTTGAGTAGAGTCAGATTGATAAGAATAATCTTGATTAATAGGAATATTCGAGTCTAAATTTGTAGGAATCTCCCCCTGAGCCTGTGTCAAAAATAATGGATCATCACCCAACAACGGTTCAGCAGAAGAATCTTGAAAAATTGCATTATCCTCCCCACTCTCTGAATCTTGTGGACCTGAACAAGAAGCAACATTTGGATCGGGAGCAGAAGTAGATGGAATCGATGAATTTGGAACTGCATTTGGTAGAAATCCATTGTGCTGTGCATCCTGACAAGAATCATAAAGAACAGCAGCATCTTCAGTAGAAATATT
This sequence comes from Smallanthus sonchifolius, assembly GCA_023525975.1. Lineage (NCBI taxonomy): Eukaryota > Viridiplantae > Streptophyta > Magnoliopsida > Asterales > Asteraceae > Smallanthus > Smallanthus sonchifolius. The sequence goes on from CM042033.1 coordinate 23,691,598, forward strand.
AGAAGGTAAATGAAAAGACTTGAATAAGTTTTCATAATCAAATGCCCAATCCGGACCAATCGCTATTTGTGGTAAAGACCGATTTGAACAGTCAATATGGAACCGTTCTTCAACTTGGCGCATCTCTTTGTTATAAACCCTCTTGGTTGTCGAATTAGCCACATACCCCAGAAAAATCCCTTCAATAGCCTTCGCACTAAATTTTGTTGGGACATCTCGAACTTTCAATAGGGTGCAAGGATTACCAAAAGGTAGTAAATAATATAGATTCGGCTTTCGATTATTCAACAATTCGTAGAAAGTCCTGTTATGTCGCTATTCAAAACATGACACGCAGTATTCACAGCTTCAGCCCAAAAGGTGACTGGAAGCTTAGAATCCGCAAGCATCGTGCGAGCTGTTTCGACCAAAGTCCTGTTCTTTCGTTCAGCGACACCATTTTGTTGAGGAACATATGGCGCACTGAGTTCATGATGAATTCCTTTTTGTAGACAGAATAAGCCCATTTTTCTATTCTTAAATTCACTGCCATTGTCACTCATGATTCTTCTGACTTAAAGATTGAATAAATTCTCCAAACCCAGGATTAAGTATTGTACCAACTCAGTGGTTTCAGCTTTAGAGGAAAGAAACTTATGATTTTCCACCAATGCTCCTGATACAGATAGGACCGAACAAATCCATATGCAGCAACTCCAAACGAGTTACGATAGAATTTGTCGATTTAGATTTGTGAGATTTCTTTCTTTGCTTCCCCTTCTTTCAAGGAATACAATCATCAGGAACTGAGAATTTCATCTTTGGAATACCAAGAACCAGATCATTCATAACAATGTATTTCATCTTCCTATAGTTAATGTGAGCTAGCTTCCTGTGCCAGGATATTGAATCAGATTCTGACGCCTTGGAGAGTAAACATGTTGGAATTGAATCCGTTGTAGTGGCGACACTCATGTCAAGGACATACGTGTCATTTCTCCTCGGAGCCTTCATAAGAATCCATTCATTAGGAATCACGAAGCCCGGTTTCAAAATATAACATTCAGCATCGTTGAAATGGAACGAAAATTTCTCGTCACAAACTTGTGATACACTTAAAAGATTGTGGTCCAGCTGCTCAACATAATTCACCTTATCAAATTTTACTTTGTCATTCTTTAACGTACCCTGTCCAGTTATGTACCCGCCTTTATTACCCGCAAAAGCGACATAACCTCCATCAATTTGTTTTACATCCTCAAGCAATCTAACATTCCCTGTCATATGTCGAGAGCAACCACTATCCACATACCATGTATTGTTGATAGTCCTCCTTGGTTGTCCCTACATAAACAACGAGAATCAGTTAGAAGAGGAACCCAAGCCATCGTGGTCTTGGGTCGTCCAGATTGATCAAAATAAATAACTTCTTGTAATTTACAATCAATCTTATCATTCACTTTTGGAACAGAAGTTTGACAATCAGACTTTTCAAAGAATATCCATTTTTATTATTTTGAAAAACATTATTTGATATATTATTGTCAGATTTGGATGTTTCCAAAATTTTCTTCAATTTTCTGTTTCTTCTTCTCCTTTGAGGTCTAGACAATTTAACATCCTGATGAGAATCTTTTGAAACTCCAACATTAGGAATCTCAAGTTTCTCTTTGCATACAAAAGAATTAGATTTCAATTTATCCTGTTGTTTAAATCCAGAGGATTTAACAAAAGATCGACCAGGCAATTTTTTCTCCAAACTAGAAGACGACTTTCCCTCATCTTTTCTTTTCAAAATCTTCACCACTTTTTGAAAATGCTTAAAGACCAAGAACTGCTTCTTTAATAGCTAAGAAGATGATAGAATCTTGTAGCAAGATCATCCAAGGATTCGTTTTGAAAATGCTTAAAGACCAAGAACTGCTTCTTTAATAGCTCCTTTCTACTCTTCTTCACATCCAAACTTCCTTCACACCTTTTCTGTAATGCTTCCCACAGTTGTTTAGAAGATTTGAACTGTTTAAAACTGTGATATATTTCCTTCGGTAGAGACATCGAAATACTAGCCATCGCTTTCTTTTCCCTGTCAAATAGTAGCTTCTCTTCAGTAGTTAACGCTGACACCGGCTTTGGAACATTATCCTGTCCCATCCAAGAATAAGTCGGATGCGTATAACCTTCCAAAATCAGAATCCACAAACTGGTATCGGTAAAAGATACAAACTGGTCAAACCGATCTTTCCAATTTGAATAATCAGCTAGATTCAACAACTTCGGAGGTTTTTGAGATGTACCGATCTCATTGTCATAATTGAACATATTTGTGACTTGAACAATATTTGCCATTTTTTTCTGAAAAATTTTCTAAGTGTTGAACTTCTTTACCCTTAGGCGAAGATAGACACCCAAGGGAACTTAATGAGAAGCGAACTTAATATGTTCGCTCAAACCAGAATTCAAAACATCTGATTAAGTTCGCCTAAAATAAGTTCGCTTAATCCTGTGAGAAGCGAACTTGACAAGTTCGCCTGCTTAGTTCGCCTGCACAAGAAATCAGCAAGTTCGCTTACTTCAACAGATTCAAACTCAAGAACACTTCAAACCACTTTCGCGAACCAGAGATAGACTGAAATCATCATTAATCACTGATTTGACGGAATTAATCAAAATTGGACCGTAGGATTGTATAATTTGTCAATTAGAAGCTTTCTATCGGATCAATTTCGTCAAAATCCTCTTCAAAAACACCAAATCAGATCTGAATCAGTCCTGAAAACTCCATGGAAATGAAAAACTAAAAAATGACGAATTTCATATCAATTTGCATATAAAACCGTCTAATATCAACAAGAATCACGAGCAATAGCTCTGATACCACTTGTAGGTCCTCATGGCGCTTCTACGGATCGATCTCGTGATAAGACGTGACGTTAACTCGGAGTGCGGAATCCAACGGATCAATGTTTATATGCATAAAAGACAATGTAGACAATCACGCAAATAACATTCTCAATTGTATTCCAAATCACAATGGTGTTTACAGACTCAATCAGACTGATCGATGATTCTCTGTTCTATTCGTTTTTCACTGACTCTGTAAACACACATATATATAGCCGTCTGACCTGATATAAGCGAACTTATTAAGTTCGCCTCTAACAGACAAAGTGAACTTAACAAGTTCGCCTCAGATAGACTTAAGCGAACTTATTAAGTTTGCCTCTGATAGATCAGGCGAACTTAACAAGTTCGCCTCTAGGTAAACTTGAATAAACACTTAGTGACTTTTTACATAACAAAAACATAAAGACATAAGATATAACTATTACAAGCTTTTGTCATTACACACTATGTCCTAACACTTGTGATAAGATGGATTTCATGTTTGCACTTGATAAATGTGGCACGGTCGGTGATCGCGTGGTATTGATAGAGCAACGACGAGGAGAGGGGAACGAAGGAAGGATAAGTGCAGGATTGCACACAAGTGACTAGGGAGGAAATGCCTATGTTGGTAGACATATGACTAGACTAAAGAATACTTTCGGTGGAACATCGGTTGAGGCTAAGGTGTTGGATATGTGGTTGAGGTGCGAGGAAATTTTGGAGAAAACATCGAGAGCCGATGATAATGACTCTAGTTTGTGTAATATATGATTATTGACGAGGTGCATTGAACGCATGATAATGATATAAATGAGTGTCTTAGGAGAGACACGTTGTGATTATAGAGACTAGAAGAGCTTTGCACAAGCTCCTAGAGATTATCAAAGGAGGACAAGGGAAATACCTTTATGAGCAAGGCAGTGGTGCTTGAATTTTGAGGAGTCATCACTGGATGGCGATTAGAATACGAGATGAAAAGGATGACAAATGATCATAATTAAGAAAATTAAGTAACCTTACTTGGGGATGACCATCGAAATGATGAGATCATTAGGGTTAAAAAGGGAATAACGGCATAGGCGATGTGAGCGGATCAAGAAATGCGGTAAGTAAGCAACTAATTGATAATGTTGTGCCATGAGAGTAAAGAATGAGAGACGAGGGAACGTGTAGGAGGAACCTACAAGTCCTAAGGTAAAAAAGGGGTAACAAAGCAGACTTCTTTGAACACCAAAGGTGGTGGTCGGATTGCAAAACAAAGCAGACTTCTTTGACACCAGATTGATTTGGTGCACAAGTGAGAACAAAAAGATAAGTCATGTTGGTTCGTACCGGCACAGGATTCGAGGACGAATCCTCTTTTAATGGGAGTTCCAAGTAATTGGAGTCTCCAGGATAACCCATGGATCGCTTCTTCGGTTTTTGTATTTTTTGATTTTAGGTTGATGGAATCCATGACAAGCCTACTAGAACTTTAATTATGCATAATCTGTCACTCTCACAATGTTCATTCAACTCTAGGGCTATATATATGGATAATGTAAGTGAAGAGGAACACTCAAGTTCGAATCGAATTACGCAACGGTCATAAGATTGTATGCAAATTAAGTCTCCACCAACTAACTAAGTAGTATGCATGAATCAAGAGGACTTAAAAAGGTTGTAATTTGGCTACAAGAAAATAAAGGGTGAAAATGATTTTTTTTTGGGTTTTTAGGAAATTAAAAAGGTTTTTAAGGGATGCAGCTAACGTGGAACACACGGCTAAGGCTTGTTGGCTTAAGATGGAAAATACTAGTGGGTCCTTCTATAGAACTCAGATAAAGAGGGTATAACTAATCTGAGGGCTCGTTTATGGTTAGATTGCCAAGACCGATGTCTCTTATCATGTTCAACTCTTCCCTCACTGCGTAGTACACATTACTGCCTTTCCATATGGTTTTTTCGGCATGTAACCTAATAGCACCTACTTTGATTAGATGTGTATACTCATGTTGGGAGTAAGTTTGATTCTTGCTGCATTTTACATCGTGGCTCCAGTTGCCACATTTCACACAGTTTCCATATCTTTTGGCGGCGCTTTTTGACAAGACGCAGAATGGTGATAGTTGTTATTTCGTGTGCCACCATTTTCTTACGTCACTTGTTGCTTTGAAAACTTTTTCTCATAGTTCGGGCGGTAATTCAAGCTTTGCGAAAGCAAATTGAAATCGAAAGAATGCATGTCCAGCTCTTTTAGGTTTAACCAGTAAAGACCAACTTCTGTCTCTCTTTTTTTATTATAAAACATCAAGACTGCTTTGTCAATAAATATTTTTCCTCAATTTCCTTGAAATAATTTTTCCATGTCTTCTTTGTAGATCGTTCGTCTATTTCCCTCTAATACATCCACTTTCTTCTAAGTATTTCAATTCCTTGAGTGAATCAGATCTTTTCCAATTTTTCATAATGGTTGCATACTTGAAATAATGACATAAGATAAACTAATAATTCTCCATCTTGAAGACAGTTAGCTAATAACCGGTGTTTACGAAAAGTTGGTTTGGTGATAAATGTTGATGCACTTTCCTGTGACAACACTCTGGATAGAGTCTAGGTTTGTATGTCTAATGTCTGTATTTTGTCTTTGTATGTAAGAGTCATTATGTAAAAGTTTATCGAGTTGTATTTACTTTTACTTAATGTTTTGTTGATTTCTTCCAAGTGTTTTGCGCACTTGTATGTGCGCAGGAGAAAGCTCCTGCGTACTTATCAAGTACGCAAGAAGACCTATGCGTACTTGCTAAGTACGCAAGAGCATTTGGTCCTGCGCACTTGCTAAGTGCGCAGGCTTCAGGTCTGTATAAATAGGATAGGTTGACAGATGATAAGTACGCAGAACCAGTAGTTGAGTCGAACTCAGTTTTGCTAAGTACGCACATTCTGTAACCGTCGAGTGTTTATAATACAAAGAACGTTTGTTGTGACTCTTGTGTTCGGTTTACTTTGTTTAGTAAGACTCTCCACCTAGTCACGGGTATTCCGCACCCGGTTTGACTAGTAGACCACTTGCATGTGACGATCCGACACACGCGAAGGGACCTACAAGTGGTATCAGAGCATTGCTCTTGAATTCGAGTGTTGCAAGTGAGTTTGGAGACGTTTTACTGAGTTTTACAAGCAAAAAGAGGTATTTTTGTTGATTTTTGTGATAAAAAAAAGGGTAGCTCTTGAGCATTTTTTTTGAAGCAAAAATCTCTCAAAAACCGATTTTTGTTGTGTATTTGTGTGTTTTGAGCATCAAAGGTTGGTTAGAAACTTGTTTCTTACCCTTTGGCTCAATTGCATTGATCATCAGACCAATTTTTGCCAACTCCGGCGAGTTTCTGGTCACCGGAAAAGTTTGGTGAGAGTTGCTGGAAAGGTGTCCTGCGTACTTACCATTTTTGGCAAAAAGTACAGTTTTCTGCGAACTTGCTAAATACGCAAGAGTTATCTCCTGCGTACTTACAAGTGCACAAGACTGAACTGCGAACTTAAGACTTATCCTGCGTACTTAACAATTTACTCCTGCGTACTTACAAGTACGCAAGGGCAAATATTAAATACGCAAGACCATTCATAAGTGCGCAAGGCCAATACTAAGTGCGCAATAGCTACTGACTCTTCTGATTTTTGACCAAGTGTTCACCATGTCAAATCTTCAGAATCTTAGCAGTATGTTAAATTATGATAATGAAATCGGTACTCCACAGAAACCTCCCAAGTTGCTCAATGTAAACGATTATTCCAATTGGAAAGCCCGCTTTGAGCACTATATTTCATACACCGATTTATCGTTATGGATACCTATTCTTGAGGGATATAAGCATCCAACACACTTGTATCTTGATGAAAACGTACCTAAGCCTATCTCTAAGCTGGATGCAGAAGAAAAGAAAATTTATGATCGAGAGAAGAAGGCATTGGGTTCAATCACTATGTCATTAACTCGGGATTTGTTCCACAGTTTCCGAGGATATGAATCTTCTAAGGATCTTTGGAAAGCTTTACAGAAAAGATTCGAAGGAAATAGTGACATCAAGAAAAGCAAGAGGGATCTGCTCCGGAAGCAATACGAGTGCTTCAGATTTATAGAAAATGAATCTTTAGATGATCTTATCTCTAGATTCTATCACCTACAAACGGAGTTGAAATCGTTTAAGCTTAAATATCCAGAAGAGGAAATGGTGGAAAAGTTTTTGGATGCTCTGCCACCGAGATATGAGATGTATACAACCCTGATGAGGGAAAGTTCAAAGTTCTACGAGATGACAGTAGATGAGGCAGTCGGTAAGATTCAGGCTCATAACATGAATCTTATAAAAAGGGAGAATTCTGGAAGACCTCAGATACAGGACCCTTCCATGTATCAAGGGACGACTTCCACGTCAATGTCTTCCGGCTCTGGGATTGCACTCTATACTGGGAAATCCATTGAAGAAGACCACTCTAATGGTTGTGGTGGTCATGCATGTTATGCATCAGGATCAGGGTTTGGATCTCATCAACAAAACTCAAAGACTCCTCAGAATACGTGCTCAGCCAACCAGTCAGCTATTGCCAAGATAGCTGAAGATCATATAGCACTATTCTCATCTTGCATGCTGGCATATGAGAATTTCATTGGTGGAAAGCTAACGGATCCTGAGACTATTGAAGAGGACTTCAATCAAGTGGATCCTGATGATATTGAAGACATGGATATTCAGTGGAATATGGCCATGTTACTGAGGAGGGCCAAGCGTTTCCTGAACAGAACAGGAAGAAAGTATATTGGCGGGCATTCTAATGCCAAGGTTGGATTTGACAAATCCAAGGCCAAGTGCTACAAGTGTCAAAACTATGGACACTTTGCTCGTGAATGTCAAAAGGACAGAGCACCGGCCTCTGGTTTCACCAGACCTAGCCAGGGAAACAGCCATGGCCAAAACAACCAAAGCCACCACAATCATACCCAAAGTAATCAGTCCAATGCACTGGTCGCACAGAATGACGAAAATTTTGATTGGGGTGTGCATCTAGAAGACGCCATCATTGCTCAAGCACAGGTTGGTCTCATGGCAGAAATCATGGAGCTGATGAAGGCCGAGAGGAAGAAAGCTGAAGAAGAGGAATCTTCTGAATCTGAAGGAGCGGAATCTTCTGAATCTGAAGAAGAGGAAGCTTCTGTAGCTGATGAAAAGGAGTCTACCACTACTGTCGCTCTCATGGCAATTGGAGAAGGACAAAGTTCATCATCTGAGGTAGATTCTAACCCTTTCTCCGTTGCTTCTTGTTCTAAATGTCTAGGGCTAAAAAATGAAATTTCTGATCTCCAAGACATAATTGAACCCCTAAAGTTGGCAGCTAAAAATTACAAAATGAATGAATCACGTTTTAAAGAATCAGTTGAAATGCTACAGAACGAAAAACAAGACTATTCTTTAAAAATAAGCGACCAACAGGTTCATTTGGACATTGCGTATAGGGCTTTGGAAAAGAAGAACAATGAAATTAACAAACTGCAAAATGAGATCTTGCAGCTCAAATGCACTAACGAGAAATTGAAAAACTCTCGCTTCGTGGTGGAACACTACGAATCCGTGGTGAGAAAAATGAATGGCCTAGGACTTGGTACCAATGCCATTCCTCCACCAATAAGTGGGCAGTTTGTCAATAGCTTGATAGACATTGATCTCACTTGTCTAGATGAGCCCTCCGATAAGGATGATTCCCCTAAAAAGGATGAATCCTCAAGTAAGGCTAACTCCACATCTAGTGAGGAGTATGTTACTGCTTCTGAGGATGGGTCGGTTAACACTTGCCCTGAAGGAGTAGTATCTAAGGAGTTGTTGACTGAACAGAAAGTCCAGAAAAACATTATCACTAATGGTGATAATTGCATTTTAACTGAACCTGATATCATTGAAACAAATGATAAACTTAAGGGAATGCTTTACCAAGGTTTTAAAAATATTAACCAAGCTAAGAAAGAGGCTTTTTCAAATCATTATGGGCTTGGTTACAAAGAAAATTTGCAAAAGTATTATACCCCCAAACCTCAAACTGTAAATGTTCAGACTTCTGTTCATAAACCTACTCTTCCTTCTCATAATGGTGAGTTTTCTAAGGTCAGAACTAAAGAGCCTTACAAGAGAACTTATGTAGACAGGAGGAACTGTTTTCACTGTGGCGTGGTTGGTCACATTGTAGTGAACTGTCGTTCTAAGAACCAAGGGAAACGGCATGTTGTTTCACAGCCTGCTGTTATCCCCAGGTCGCCACCAGTGAAACCATCTGCCAAAAGTCCTAAGCAAAATGTGGTGAAACCACCAGTGCAACCGATAGCTAAGCCAAAGATCAAATCTGAGGCCAAGCCATCTGTTGTAAGAAAGGTAAAGCAACCTGCTGTACCTCGTGTGTCTACATCTAGTAGTACACGCACTGGTGAGAAACCTGTGGCTAGACTCTCTAAGCCACAGAGAAGAAGAAGGAATAAGAGGTTGAAAAAACTGGAACAACTTACTAAAGCTCAATCGGGTGAAGCTTCCACAAGTTCACCGGCTGTGATTGAACCAAAGTATCCTGTTCTGGTTAAGATTCAAAAGAGATCCTCGAACAAGAAAGTTAAAAATTCTGAATCTCCTGTTCCCAATTCCTCCAAAGATTCACCAACTTTGGACAGTCATCATGACTGTGAGTTGAAAGAAGTAGTTTATTTTGAGAAGGATGGACGACCCAAGACCACAATGGCTTGGGTCTCCAAATCTAACTAATTCTTTTGTTACTCGTGCAGGGACGTCCGAAGGGTACTATCTCTAACCGCTGGTATGTAGATAGTGGATGCTCCCGGCACATGACAGGAAACATGGCCTTGCTTCAAGACGTTAAACCATTTAGAGGCGGCTATGTGGCCTTTGCCGGAGAAAAAGGCGGCACTATCACGTGTCAAGGCGTGGTTTCGAACGGTTGTGTTAGCTTTGACAATGTCAACTTCTGCGAGCAGCTGAAGCATAACCTGTTGAGTGTCTCACAAATGTGTGACAAGGAGTACTCAGTGATGTTTGACAAGTCAGAATGTCTGATTCTCAAACCCGGTTTCAAAGTTCCTGATGACTGGATTCTGATGAAAGCACCAAGAACAAACGACACTTATCAGATTGATATGAGCGTGGCAAAAACCACCTCATCAGTTGCTACTTGTTTGCTTACAAAAGCGATAGAGCTTGACTCCATCTTGTGGCATAGGAAACTCGGACATATTTCTTATCGTAAAATGAATCATCTTGTCCGAAACGGTTTGGTAACCGGGGTTCCTAAGCTGAGATTTACCGTTGCAGATGACTGTATGCCTTGTAAAAAGGGCAAACAGCAACGGAAGTCTCACAAGCCCAAGCTCCAAAACTCTATCGATACCCCTTTGGAGCTATTACACATGGATCTGTTTGGCCCCATAAGTATCAGGAGTATTGGAGGTAAGTCGTTCTGTCTAGTTGTAACTGATGATTTCTCACGTTTTTCTTGGGTGCATTTTTTAGGTACAAAAGATGAGACTGCTGATATTCTTCAATACTTGATCCTGAGCTTGGAATCTCTTTGCAAGCTGAAAGTTAGAAGAATAAGGAGCGACAACGGAACTGAGTTCAAGAATAATTTGATGGAACTTTTCTGTCTCAAGAAAGGGATCCGTCACGAATTCAGCGCGCCGTACACGCCTCAGCAGAATGGAGTTGCTGAACGGAAGAACAGAACACTGATTGAGACTGCAAGGACTATGCTGTCGGATGCAAAGCTTCCTGTAACATTCTGGGCAGAAGCAGTTAATACAGCTTGTCACGTCTTAAACAGAGTTTTGGTGGTGAAAAGACACAACAAGACTTGTTACGAGTTGATCAACAATCGACTTCCCAATCTTGATTACCTAGTTCCTTTTGGTAGTCCTTGTTCCTTGTTGCTAAAGTACAAAGACCGCCAGTCTAAGTTTCATGCAAAAGCGGTAGAAGGCATTTTCTTAGGATATGTTGCCAACTCGCCTTGCAAAAGAGTGTACAACATAGGAACTCGTACTGTCGAGGAATGGTTCGAAGTGGATTGTAGTAAACACAGCATTCCACCAGAACCAAAAGGTCCAGCTTGGGGTTTTGATTATGATGCGCTATTCAAGTCATTCAATCTTCCTGATTTATCTGCAGAAGACGCCACAAATGTTTATAATCTACTGAATGGCGGCAGTTTTTCGACTCGTGCTACTGTACCAATTATAACTCCGGATTCCAATGTTGCATCTGCATCTGGAACTCATGACAGTGATAACAGTGAAAGTGTTCATGTTGTTGGAGATGACGCTGAAACCAATCCTAACACAACTGTAGGAAATGAAGCTCCAGCTAATCCAATTAACATTGAATCTTCCTCTGCTGAAACACAGGAAATGGGGGAGTTAAGCACAAATCTAGATCCAGAAATTCAAGAACCAATTGTACCGGAGACGAGAGTGCATAGAAATCATCCAATCGACAACATTATTGGTGATCCTTATGCCGGTGTTCAGACTCGTCATAGAACCATCACAGAGAACACCAGTCTTTTCACAGAGATATTTGACACTGGTGTCATGGAAACATGTCTGCATGCTGCATTCGTGTCCCAGATAGAGCCGAAGAATGTGAAGGAGGCTCTCACTGACAACTGCTGGATTGAGGCGATGCAAGATGAATTGTCACAATTCCAAAAGTTGCACGTGTGGGATTTGGTTGACTTGCCAAAAGGCTTTCAGCCAATTGGAACTAGATGGGTGTTCAAATGCAAGACGGATGATCGTCATGTAGTTGTGAAGAACAAGGCAAGATTGGTTGTTCAGGGTTTTTATCAACAAGAGGGCTTGGATTACACGGAAGTATATGCCCCAGTTGCTAGAATTGAGGCCATTCGACTGTTCTTGGCTTATGCCACATATGTCGGCTTCAAGGTCTACCAACTTGATGTGAAGAGTGCTTTCCTTTATGGTAAAGTTCATGAAGAAGTCTATGTCACTCAACCTCCCGGTTTTGAAGATCCGCATAATATCAATAAAGTGTACAAGCTCGACAAAGCACTCTATGGTCTTCATCAAGCACCGCGGGCATGGTATGAGACACTATCAAAGCATTTACTGTCTAATGGTTTCGACCGTGGACAGATTGACTCGACTCTCTTCATAAGGAAAGCAGGAGGTGACATTCTTCTTGTGCAAGTATATGTCGACGACATCATTTTCGGGTCGACCAATGAAGGGATGTGTAGGGAATTCGAGAAGGTGATGAAGTCCAAGTTTGAAATGAGCAATATGGGTGAACTGTCGTTCTTCCTGGGTCTGCAAGTCAGTCAAAGAGAGGATGGCATTTATCTACATCAAACTAAGTATGTGCAGGACATCTTGTCAAAATACAAGATGAGTGATAGCACTACTTATGGGACACCAATCCCAGTCAATCATGGTTTGCATCCTGACAAAGATGGGAAGGATGTAGACAGCAGGTTGTACCGTGGGATGATCGGATCACTTATGTATCTCACAGCTTCAAGACCCGATATTATGTTTGCTGTATGCTTGTGCTCAAGGTTTCAGTCTCAACCGAAGGAGTCACATATGATAGCCGTGAAGAGGATTTTCAGATACCTGAAAGGGAAACCCCGATTAGGTCTTTGGTACTCTAAGCAGCAGTCTTTTGACTTCAAAGCCTACACTGATTCAGATTATGGCGGTTGTAATCTTGACAGAAAGTCAACTTCTGGCGGATGTCAATTCTTGGGAGACAGACTGGTCTCCTGGCAGTGTAAGAAGTAGTCAACGGTTTCTGTCTCAACTTGTGAAGCAGAATACATTGCTGCAGCTAGCGGTTGTTCTCAGATATTGTGGATTCAGCAGCAATTGCGAGACTACGGCTTGAACTTCACTGGAACTCCTTTATTCATTGACAACAATGCCACCATGTCCATCACAAATAACCCGGTGAAACATTCCAAAACTAAGCATATTGAAATTCGCCATCATTTCATCCGTGATTGTGCTGAAAAGCATTTAATTGAACTTGTAAAGGTTCACACGGATGACAATCTTGCTGACCTTTTCACAAAGGCATTTGATCGGTCCCGTTTTGAGCATCTTGTCAACTTGATAGGAATGTTCAATCCCGAGTGAAAATTAATTTTCTTAAATCAATTCAATTCATGGAAGTTAAAAAAAAAAATAAAAAAATAAAAAAAAAAATGGAGAAAATTTCAAAAGAATCACTTGAGAAACGAGGAAATGATAGTACATCTGAAATGATCTAACCATCATAGACTGCTCATATGGGAAATGATTGCTTCATGTTTACTTAATTGTTTTAAATTATTATGTTTTTAATCTGTTTATTTACAAGTAATTTGAATTGTCAGTAGGCTGTACGCGTCTTTGAATCACTAGTAGTGTGGACACTAAATCTAAATTACAACTGTGATTTGAACCCATGTTTGCAAGTGTGTGTGTGTAAAAGAATAGAAAAGATCATTATCAGATAAAGGATGTTAGATTTTGACAATAATTTTCTTTTGAGATCAGTTTCGGGTTATGTTGTTAGCACAATTAATGCGGTTCATCTCACTGCCCATACTCACAAGTATGCAAGGAGAGATTGAATCAAGACATGTCTCTACATCAACCGTTGAGCATGTATTCACCCTTGAATCATTCCTGGTTCATTGAAATCAAATCCAGATAAAAGTTGGATCCCCTTACCTTATAATCAAACACCATATTCACTATCCCGAATCATCATACCGATATTCAAAGAAGAAAAATATCATGAAACCAAGACAAATGAATCACTCGATTCTGAATCTTATGATTCCTGATAATCCTTATGGATTCTGCTTGATTTTTCTGTGCTAATTGATGTAACTTCATTCTGAAAATTAAGAATATCATTGGAAAAATCTTAGATGCCTTGAGATAGTGCAAAATATCATAGCATTTAAGTGGGGTACACGTTGTATATTTTATAATTAATACCTTAATACACAAGAACATGATACAAAGATGCGTATAGTTTCAAATCTTATAATAGTGTCAACTTGAATTACTTGTTTATGTGCTTATTACGTAAGACTAAAGAGTAATACATGACATGATCCCATATTCTTTGATGTTTATATTGTATCGTTTTTGCTATAAGTTAGCCTGATATGATCCTCTACTCGTGTCTTTGATCAAAAATAGCTTGTGTGAATACTTGTACATATCTATCTTAAAAAAAAAAAAAAAAAAAAAAAAAATAATAATAATAATATATATTTTTTTGTTTAATCTTCATGAATTGTATTTGAATCCTCGTGGTCGAATGTTTTTATCTTGTTCGTTATTTGACTTAAATATTTTCATAAATTCTGAGTTGAAAAATTGCGCACTTAAGGTTTCTGCGCACTTGTCAAGTACGCACGAAGTAAGACCTGCGCACTTAGCAAGTACGCAAGAGTTAATTCCTGCGTACTTGTTAAGTACGCAAGAGTTAATTCGTGCGCACTTAGCAAGTACGCACGAACAATATCAGTGGGGTATAAAGCTGTCACTTAGAAAATTTTCAGGTTTACTCATTCAAACCCAAATTTTTTCCCCCCTGCGATTTTTCTCTCAAAATCGAGTGTGTTCAAACCCGTTTTTCATCCCGTCCACTTTATCATCTTCGTATTTCATCCCTTTGGTGAGAATCTAAGCCGATTCCATCCATAGATTCGTGTTTATTGGACCGATTTTTGACCTAGAAAATTTTAGATTAATGTCGACAAATTTTGGGGTAATTTTGGGGTTGTTTGGGTAACTAATGTCACTAACAAGTTATTAGCTTGCCTAATCGATCGTATATTTTCCCTTTGGTCATCGATTGATCCGACGGGTTGAAGTTGAAACGTCAGTGGGTCGTTCGACGACCTAGGTCAAAAATTGATCGTGTCTTAGTGGTTAATGGTGTTGTTAATGGTACCATAGGTTCGAATCCCTGATTCCGACCTAGTGGCTACCTAATCAACCCGCATTTTGAACGAATTTAAATCTTTGAAATTTCTGCTAAGGGTTGTTCGTGCGCACTTAGCAAGTACGCAAGAAGTAATTCCTGCGTACTTGTTAAGTACGCAAGAGTAAAATCCTGCGCACTTGCTAAGTGCGCAGGACCAACACTTAGAAAATTTTTCAAAGTCTGAAATTTTTTACAAAGTGTTCCTACTATTCTAAGTCATGTGAGTCTACTTCCATTGTTATTAATTGATCTAATCATGTTTCCTGTGTGTGTTTGCAGATAATGGCTCGTGCATTCACTGACGAATTCAATCTGTTGGCGCACACTGAACCAGAATGGAAAGGGGCAGCCTTACAATATAGAGAGATTGTGGACTTTCTGAACAGATCCAAAATAAGTTATGCAATCTCGGCTAATCCAACAGTCTCAAGACCATACTTAGAACAATTCTGGGAGACTGCAGAGCACGATTGCACAGTATCCCCTAACGTCATAAGGGCTACTGTTGATGGTCGGGCTATTGCAATCTCTGAAGAGACAATCAGACGAGTACTGCAGTTCAGAGACCTTGCCACCGACCCGACATCCTATCCAGATTACTACGTGGATGGGTGTTGGAGGCAGAGAATGGGATATGTCAGGGCAAGGGACTATGCTTCTTACAAGAAGATGTGGGTATTAGATCAGTGGCGCTACTTTGCCCACGTCATGATCATGTGCATCTCGTCCAGGAAAGCAGGGAAAGATGCCATGGGTCATGACCTTGCAGCAGCCATGGTGGGCTTGTCTCTCAATAGGGGCTACAACTTCTCCCGCTTCATTTTCAAAGCAATTAATGATCAGATCAATACAGCGGAGAGGTTTAGGTTCCTTTTATACCCGAGGTTTGTGCAACTTTTGATTGATGATGCGTTGCCAAACCTGCGTGCGATCGGGGAGAGACTGCAAGTGAAGAGGGTGGACAAGAGAGTTTTTGCACAGTTTCTAAAGCCAGGCAGTGTAGATCCTACCCCTGAGCACACTGAACTCTTTGGCCACCTATTGAATGAAGCATACGTCGCTCCGGAGGACTGGAACTGGTATAGTCCCAACTCGGGACCAGAGATGAGTGATCACTCTGATGAAGAACAAGATGAAGAGAATGAGGATGATGAAGGTAATGATGAGGGTAATGATGAAGGTGGTGTTGGTGGTGCTGAGGAATCCGATTCGGAGGCTACAGAATCAGATTCTTCTGATTCCGATGATGCACCATCACAGGCACATCCGAGGAGACAGGCACAGGTAACCCAGCCTGCGTCGTCTTCAAAAAGAAAGAGACAAAGCTCCAGCAGCGAATATGAACCGGATTCCGACTCCGACGCTGCTTTACAAAGACAGAGGCATGAGAGCACCAACAAGAAAAGGGGCGATAGGCAAGAGGTTGCCATCCCCAGGGTTGAAGAGATTCCAACTGTGCAACCAGTACAAGTTGAGGCTGCCATTCCAGAATCTACCATGACAGCACGACAACTGTTTCGCAGGAGGAGAAGGCCACTGGTACAAGCAGATGTGGCAGTCACGGCGGTCACAGAGGTGATTCCTGTGACGGTGACCCTCCCTATTCCAACCGTCCAGGTGACGGTGACTGCTCCACTTCTCACGGAGTCAGTCACAGTCACCCCAACCATAACACCCACTCACATCATACCATCCCCAACCCCAACACCCACCAAAGAGCCGTCCGGTCAACCCTTCAACTACGGTGATTTCTCACAGGGGTTCGACTTTGACACAATCTTCTCTTCCCCCATCCAAAACGCCGAAGCATCATCATCTAGGCATCCGGATCCAAATGAAGCTAGGATCGATGTGCTAGAAACCCAAGTTGCTGGCTTGTTGAAGACTATTCAAACGTCAAAGGAGGAGTCTGATGCTCAACAAGCACAGATAAACTCTCTGGCAGATGAAGTTAGGATTCTGCGTAGCCAGAGAATGGGGACTGATGAACGGCTGAAGAATGTGATGGCGCAGAATGAACTATTAATGAAGACGAATGAAATGATTCTGGCCCACGGAACTTCAATTGAGCTAAGGATGGATGCTCAAAGGCAAGAGCACGCTACTATGGTCAAATTGATTGCAGAACTGACCGAGAAGCTAGGTGCTCAGGGGGAGAAGGAAAAAGAAAAATCCACCGGTGCAGAGGTTTGTCATCCAGTCGATTTGACTAAGGATGATGACAAAGACAAGGATCCTGAAGTCGGTCCTAGTGGAGGTGAGCACCAAGCTTCGGCAATTGTGCCCATCTCTACTACGTCAATGGCTGAGGGGGAGTCTACTACGCAAGAGGGTGGTGATACCTCAGGAGGTGGTGGTGGCGGTGATAAAGGGAAGTCAGTGGCTGGTGAGATTCTATGTCTCGAGCCTGACTATTCTAAAGAAGCACAGATCGATGCTCTCCTTAATCTGGAAGAAGGAGAGATCGACTCTGGTGATGATTGGAATGATGATGATGATGATGTGATAATCGAGATTCCCAAGGGCGACGGGGATCTAGAGTATGAGTTAGAGGATGGTGAGATCTTTGAAATACCATCGCTCGAATCTCTGCTTGAAACAGACACAGGCTCAGTTGATACAGCAAGTAATGTTGAAGCTACAACTGATGCCCCCCCGGTCGACCCTATACCTGTGGACCCCGAGGCACAAAAAGAGAAAGACATGCCTTCTGCATCTACAAAAGGTCCAGCTCCAGTATGGCAAAAGACGTCTATCAAAGACAAGTATGGAGCGACATGTATGATCTTAGCTGTCAAGTTTGAGGAGGACAAGCAGTTGTTCGCCATCAAAAGATCTGGAGGGGTTCAATACTTGAAACCAACCAGTGAGGCGTTCAACTCTTTGCCCAGGTACGACCTAGTTAACCTTGCAAACCGCGACCTGCTGAATCATTCGAATCATGCAGTAGCAATGGGTTTGTGGAGTATACTACAGCGTGAAGCAAGATCGGGAAAGTATGAGTATCTCAAGCCTCAGGTGCCCAGAAGAGTCAAGGATAAGCACGCTGTGCACCCTGTGACTAAGAAGCCGTTAAAGAGATTGGTATACAAGCCAGTGCGATGTGAAACTAAGATTCCCCTGAGCAAGTTACCTCAGGATATTCTTGGTGACATGTGGTACTGGTACGTTGATCCAAAAACGGGCGAGGCTGTGATCATGGGTAAAGGTAAGTCAGATAGTGGAAACATAGTGCCAAAGGAAGTGATCAGGGTTTTTGATGAAGTCTGCTTCATCAATTTCTCTGTGAACGATCTGGAGGTACTAGCAGACAAATTCTGCATCCACACTGACGAATGGACAAAGCTTCTCTCGGCCAAATACGATAAGTTAATCAAGTTCTGTCTTGATTACAAAAAGAAGATGGAAGCTAAGGAAGCAGTGCTGTGAAGACAGAAGATTGAAGACTGAAGACGATGAAGATCCCGAGCTGTTGTCAAGGGGGAGTTTGTTGATGCACTTTCCTGTGACAACACTCTGGATAGAGTCTAGGTTTGTATGTCTAATGTGTGTATTTTGTCTTTGTATGTAAGAGTCATTATGTAAAAGTTTATCGAGTTGTATTTACTTTTACTTAATGTTTTGTTGATTTCTTCCAAGTGTTTTGCGCACTTGTATGTGCGCAGGAGAAAGCTCCTGCGTACTTATCAAGTACGCAAGAAGACCTATGCGTACTTGCTAAGTACGCAAGAGCATTTGGTCCTGCGTACTTGCTAAGTGCGCAGGCTTCAGGTCTGTATAAATAGGATAGGTTGACAGATGATAAGTACGCAGAACCAGTAGTTGAGTTGAACTCAGTTTTGCTAAGTACGCACATTCTGTAACCGTCGAGTGTTTATAATACAAAGAACGTTTGTTGTGACTCTTGTGTTCGGTTTACTTTGTTTAGTAAGACTCTCCACCTAGTCACGGGTATTCCGCACCCGGTTTGACTAGTAGACCACTTGCATGTGACGATCCGACACACGCGAAGGGACCTACAATAAATGTGGGTAGTATAAACGAAAAGGCTAAGGCTAAAAGGGCTATCTAGGCGGATATTGTTTTTGGTAGTTTGGGGTTTAAGGATAATATATAAAGGTAATAAAGTCCTAGGTGCCTCAATCATTTCCATATAACTACTAGTTCATGGTCTTGATATGTATAAGTCACACAAGTTCTAATTATGCATAGAATTCGATCAAAAAAACACTCAATATACCAAATGAAAGAGCATGCGAATAATGATGATAATAATGCTCGTGACAAGGCTCAGATTATTCTCACATAAAAAACTGATGGGATAGGGTTTAGTGATTCGTTATGCATAATATCCATTTGTTTCTACTTGCAATGTTTCCATTTATTCCTTTTTAGTTTAATTAAGCGCGAACTGAAAGAGGTTTAGATTTGTTGGGTTTTAAAATTTTCAAAAGTTTTAGGGATTTTAGGAAAGTATGTTTTCGATGAAGGTAAGGTTTTAGTCAAATGGGTAGAAAATCACGAGTTTAGTTTTATTGTTTTGAGGAAACAAGTTTGTCCTGAATCTCAAATTCCCACGCCACACTTAAAACTGTGCAAAGCCTTCAATGTACAAATGCATGTAATGAAATGCTATGCAGAAATTTAAATGCATGAAGTTTTAAGGGAAAAGAAACTGGTACTCCCCCGGTCAATTCGGTTTATAACCTATGGCCCATGCTTGTGATTGTAGTCAATATTACGCCAAAAACTTTCATCAAATCTTTCACAAATTTAATGTGGTTTGCTGGCGTCCAAGCTTGTGTGGGTGGAGTGGAACTCTTCAAAGAAATAGAGAAAATACTTGGTGATGCTATGCTATTTGACACATAAAAAAAACATAAAAACAGAAACAGAAAATAAAAGGTAGTAGTTAAGCTACTAAGGTCCTAGTATCGAGAAGGCATACCTGGAGGCTGAAGTACGAGAAACTTAAACTTGGAAAACCAAACTTGAGGTCCATGTGTTCTACCGTATGCACCAAATTCTCAATTTATTCATGATCATCGGGTTGCCTCCCAGAAGCGCCACATTTATTTAAGGGTCGTTGGCTGTACCCGTACGTGCTTCATCAGTCTATCTTCAGGCGGGGCTTTGCTTCTCCCCCGTATCTCCCGTTCCTTCCTTCAAGTCCTTTTTCTTAGTCAATTTTGGCTGCTGGTCCCAGTAGTTGTCAGTCTAGTTAGTGTTGTTGAGATCCTTGCCTAGATTGGGTTTCTTTCCTTTGTTGATTTCTTTAGCTTTCTTCAGTTGGTAGTCCAGATTAGTGTCTATGAATTGTGCAATTTCAAAGGGATCATTGGATAAACATTCGTTACCCCAATGTTGTAGGTTACCGATTGTTTCCCAAAACGAAGTGTTAGAATACCTTCGTTCATGTCAATGGTTGCTCTAGCAGTGGCTAAGAATGGGCGACCCAAAATTAAAGGCACATAATAGTCGGGCCCTATTTCAAATACCATGAAGTCGGCATGGAATACAAACTTGCCGACTTTTATGAGTAAATTTTCAATAACTCCCATAGGTGATTTAATAGTTCCATCCGCAAGCTCGATAAATTAATTGACAGGCTGCGGATTTCCAATATTTAGTCTTTTGAACATGTTGTATGGCATTATGTTCACACTTGCTCCCAGATTAGCGAGTGCAAAAGTTATCGGTATTTGTCCGATAGAACATGGTAAAGAAAACTTTCCAGGATCTGATAGTTTCTTTGGAAGGCATCGTTCGATGAGAGCGACGCATTGATTAGTCCTTTTAATTGATTCTTCCATGTTTCTTTTGTTAGTGAGGAAATCCTTTAGGAATCGTTCGTACTTTGGCATCTGCTGTATTATATCCCAGTAGTTGTCAATCAAGTTAGTGTTGTTGAGATCCTTGCCTAGAATGGGTTTCTTTCCTTTGTTGATTTCTTTAGCTTTCTTCAGTTGGTAGTCCATATTAGTGTCTATGAACTGTGCAATTTCAAAGGTATCATTGGATAAACATTCGTTACCCCCAATGTTGTAGGCTACCGATTATTTCCCAACACGAAGTGTTAGAATACCTTCGTTCGTGTCAATGGTTGCTCTAGCAGTGGCTAAGAATGGGCGACCCAAAAATAAAGGCACATAATAGTCGGGCCCCATTTCTAAGACCATGAAGTCAGCATGGAAGACAAACTTGCCGACTTTTACCAGTAAATTTTCAATAAATCCTATAGGTGATTTAATAGTTCCATCCGCAAGCTCGAAAATTTCATTGACAGGTTGCGGATTTCCAATCTTTAGTCTTTTGAACATGTTGCATGGCATTATGTTCACACTTGCTCCCAGATTAGCGAGTGCCAAAGTTATCGATAGTTGTCCTATAGAACATTGTAAAGAAAACTTTTCGGGATCTGATAGTTTCTTTGGAAGGCATCATTCGATGAGAGCGACGCACTGATTAGTCCTTTTAATTGCTTCTTCCATGTTTCTTTTGTTAGTGAGGAAATCCTTCAGGAATCGTTCGTACTTTGGCATCTGCTGTATTATATCCAAGAAAGGCAAGTTGACATGGATTTGGCTTAAAAGCTCGATGAATTTCTCATATTGTTCATCAGTCCTTTTCTTCACTAGCCTTCCTTGGTACGGTATGTGAGATTTGAAAGTTCTTTTTTTCGGAATGTTAGGAGGAGTGTTCACTGGAGCAGGTTGTGGATTTTCCTTTGGTGATTCTTGAACTGTTGAGTCTATGGCAGGTGGATGAAGCGGGACTCTTGTGAATATTTCCCTTAGTGGTGTTTCAACTTCTTCTTCCTCTGGTAATGGAGATTCTAGATAAACATTACTATTTCTGAGAGTGATAACACTAACATTTTCTTTTGGATTGGTTTCAGTGTTGCTTGAAGACATCCTGGTTGCCTTTCGGATAAAAGGTTTGCAATCTGTCCTAGTTATACCTCGATGGATTGAAGGGTTTCTTTCTGTGTGTTAAACTCAGCTTCGTGAAGACTAAACTTCTCTTCATATTGCTTGTGACGAGCATCCGCTAAGAGGGCTTGACTTTTAGTTGTAGAAATCAACTTATTTACTGGGTCGTCCAAGTTTAACCCATTACTTGGCTTGTTAGTTCATTGAAATTGTTGACTCGGCTGAAAATTCCAAGGTTGTCTTTGATGAAATTGTTGTTGTCCAAAACCAGATTATCCATGGTTGTTGTTATCCTTCAGGCTGATGTTCAGATGGTTTCTCCATCCAGGATTGTAGGTGTTGCTGTAGGGGTTGTTTTGCGGCCGATTTGTTCCGATAAAGTCAACTTGCTCAGTATCCATAGTGGTTCCTTTTGTTTCTCCAGTAGTTTCAGCATTTACCTTCTCTTTACTGATTTGATTGAGTCGAGTGGTGAGGGAGTCTACTTGACCAGAAAGTGAAGTGATAGTATTGACAGAGTGAACACCTTGCCTGGCTCCCATATTACTTCTCGGATTATACCATTGATAGCTGTTCATAGCTATTTCCTCAATTAGGTTGTAATCTTCATGTGGCCTCTTGTTTCCAAAAATACCACCTGTAGTAGCGTCGAGTGTCTGACGAGCTTGATTGTGCAACCCATTGTAGAATGATGATACTTGTAACCAAACGTCTATCCCATGGTGAGGGAATTTCCTCAACAAGTCGTTGAAACATTCCCATGCCTCATATAGTGATTCACCATCTTCCTGGGTGAAAGTGGTAATATCAATTCTCAATTTTGCAGTTTTTGCTGACGGGAAGTACTTTGAAAGGAATTTTTGAGCTAGATCATCCCATGTAGTGATTGACCCGGTAGGAAGAGAGTTTAACTATGCCTTAGCTCGTTCCCTTAAGGAAAAGGGAAACATTCAGAGTCGAATTGCATCATTCGAAACTCCATTTAGTTTGAAAGTGTCACAAATTTTGAAGAAATTTGCAATATGGGCATGTGGATCTTCATTAGGTAATCTATGGAAAGTGCATGATGATTGTATCATGTGAATGACATGCGACTTGATTTCAAATTTGTTTGCGTTAACCGTCGGTCTTGTGATGCTAGACCCCAAAGCCTCAAGTGATGGCCTTGCAAAGTCGGAAATAGTGCAGTTTTCTACGACCATTATTCTAGTACGGTTTTCTAGCAATCGGCGGTGAAAGAATCTTTCGGGCTCTGCTACAGGTTGATATAAACCAGTAGTGGAGCTATGGATCATACACTACCTACAACAAACACAATAGAAAAACAGATGGAAAATGTTAAGGTTAAAAAGGCTAATTCGTTAACTCGAATCTTTCTTGAAATCACCGTGTCCCCGGAAACGGCGCCAAAAACTTGGCGTCCGTGTGATGTGATTGATTATATTAATTAATATTATATTTAGAGATGGTTTCATGACAACAGATTTTAAATTTTTAAAATGATCAATACTTGAACTTGAAACACACACAACAGGCAAGTGTATCTATCGCAGCGTGATATAGTTCAGGTAAGAACCAAGTATCGAACCAATGAACACGGTCGAGTTCCAATAATCAAGTTTTGATAACTTCTAACTGATTTAATTAGCTAGTGGGTTTTGTGTGCTTGTGAAGTAGAAAAGTAAATGACAGAAAAGTTAATGATGGTAAATGTAAGGCCCCAAACCGGGCACCCTACAGTTGGTTCTCATTACTGGGTATTCTCTTGTAAAAGTACTCTTTTTATTTATTAAACATATAGCGTTAGTCCTTCTAAAATAATATTGCTCTTTAAAGTCATTATCATTAATAACTTTACCTCACGAATGCCTGCACACCAATCCGAGTAGCACCGCTCTCAAGCCAAGATTCGTTGACCCCAACTCTTACTTGCAACACAATCTAACGTACACACAAAGTCAGCTACGCTGAGTGAGTTCTCATAGTTTAATTTAAACAAAAGCTAACTCATCTCATTTAATATTTATTTCCACTCAAGACCCTCTAGTCATTATAAAATAGTTTTATACATTTTTCACATATAGATAACCCTTTTATCTTACAATATCCCAAAGGATTCACCACCCCAGACTCACCCCCGTCAATTTAACTTAGTAAGAATCTCCGACATGGATCGAGCTTACCACTCTGATAGATCGAAGTTTACCTCACATATTAACCACACACTGGTTATCTCAACCACCCTCTAGACACCGACTTACCAGTCCTAACCAAGACTCTCATAAACCCACTGACTCAACAGTTGTACACAATGTGCTCATCCCGAGACAATGGTCAATCTAACTTGACACACCACATTGATATCATCTACTCACCACATGAATATCATCTCGTAAACAATTAATATAACTCATCGCTTGCATGCAATTTAACACATATATGCACAGACAAACATATACCTCATAACTGTACCCTCGTCTAGTTTATCCCTGTCAGGATACTCATCATGAGCTTAGCTCTACCCTTGTTACAGGGCCCCGCCACTAACCATAGCGACACACTCATCATCGTACGATGACTTCCCAGCCACCCCCTTGGTGACAATAGTTGAGGAACTTTTTTTTCCATAACATGACTTGCCGTGTCATAAAGACAACGTTTTAACTCCACAGAACACATATAAGTAACACAGAGTGGCATACTTGCAAAACTACGACTCGTTACCTAAGCACATATCACGTACGTGCACACACAATGACACCTCCTAGTCATACCCGTACGACATGTAAATACAATTCTGACTCACCCTTACTAGATCACTATACAACATCTCATTTCATATACATGACTCATTAACTACATCTGCACCCCACACACAGAATTAGGATAACATATCCTACACGTATTCATAAGCGTTAAGCTTATATCCTGACTCTCCCCGACTAACCCTTAACACATAACAACACACTAACATTTACACGAACCGTTAGCTAAGCGTGCACCACACACTTACACCGGATAGCACATCCCTCTTAACCTGTAAGTAGATAACTCATGTCCTGACTAACACATAACACGACACACAACATTAACTCTTTTATCCCTAGCTCACATAATCTCATAGATGCCCCATAGGCTCCTCAACCTTATTATTGAATGTTTAATAAAACAAACATGTCTCATAAGCGTGTACGATAGCCCCAAAAACATTAAAAACATTTAAAAGTAGGGGATTAGAAACTCACCGGTTATATCGAGTCTCAGTCCTTGCTCTGCAACTCGTCCGTCGACGCTCAAAACCCAAACCTGCCAATGCATGATCACATGATCAGACACGTTCTAACTTACGTCGAATGACGTGTAACAATAGCTAAACCCTGATGCTCATCTCGACATCACAATGTCCTTTTTCCACAGGATCGGGTGTAACCCATCTCCTTCTCCTCACTCGCTAATTCCCGTGAACCACCACCATCACCCGGTTTCACCACCACACGACTTCCCGCCATGTGCCACCAACATGATCTCCCACCACGGGTTGTCCCCGTGTTCCCGCACACACAGGCGAAATCTGTGTGTATGGTGGTGAAACAAAGGGTAGAAACATAATTGGTGAGGATAAACAGGCAAACCACACAGGAATCAATACAAATATGATATGAAATTTTGAGAACAACATATGAAATAACTCCAAATGTGTATTGATTCAGGAAAACTGTGAAAGAGAAACTTTCAGGGTTACAACCGCTATCCACACCATAGAAATTCTCAAACTAGGCTATTTATAGTAAGTTGACATGGCATCGAAACCATGTTTACCGAAACTACTAGTTTCGGTGAAACATTTACAAGTGATAAGCCTGTCGAAACTAAAATATCTATCGAAACTACTAGTATCGATTGAACAAACTTCAATCGAAACGAAGTAGTTTCTATGGCCCAGACTTAGACATAAAACATGAAATTATATTAAAATGAAATTACAATAAAATAAACTAACTAAACAATGTTCAAAATAAATACATTGATGACAATAGCTTATACAATAATAAGACTCTACAATGATACCAATCTCCCCCTAAGCTACTGTATCAATGTCTTCAACTTTTCTCTAAGTAGTTGGCCCTTGACTTATTTTTTTGAAGAAAGGCTTGACGTTCAATGACACCACTCTCTGATATGCTTTAGCATCAGCTTCATCATATCCACGAAAGAGCTTGATGGGGTTGTTGAACAAAACTTCAAGATATTCATGTTGAAACTTTAGAAGCTCCATGGGCTCAAAGATCTCAATATCTTTCTTGCCTTCACATTCGATTACAACACTTTCGATGGTTGAGTTGTAAAACCATTTTCTGAAATTTTGTAGCTGGACAGGTATTGATCGTGGCGGAACTATAGATTTGACAGTATCATCAGGCTTGTACCTAAGGCTTACCCAGGGCTTTTGTGTTCTTGGATGAATCCGGTTTTTTGAAATAATTCTCTTTGGAAGAGTGGTCTTCATGGACCTGAAGTCATGGAGGGCTTGTTGTTTAAGAAACTGTTCAAAGTTACGTGCCACATTCACTTTTCCAGGGTTATGTAGGGGTAATTTGGCAAGTGCCCTAAGATCATATCTAGGGAGAGAACTAAACTCATGAGTAGTTTTAAAGTTTTATACTCCCCCCTTGTATCTCCTGACTATGTATAAGCCCCTTTCATTATCATATTTCCATCCCATGGGGGGTCTCTTCAGCTATTGGTACTCCGCGAACCATTCATAATACTTGGGAGGCTCCACTATAGGCAGTCTCCTCATCCAAGGCCTTTTGGGGTCGGGATAGTTACGATTTGGTTTAGGAGGTTGAGTTTGTTTGGATGGGGTGGATTCAGAGTGAGTTGTTTGAGTTCGTTCAGTGGGGGTTCGTTCAGTGTGCACAAGATCAACTTTTACGTTGGCATCATCTTTATCATCGTCAGAGAGTGCCTGAATCTCTTCTCCTTCCTCAGTGAAGTATCGCACCTTCTCTTCGTGCAGATCTTTTGTAGTCAAAATTTATGGATAATCTTCATTAAATCCATAATTGTCAATCTTCTAGAATCTGACCCAATCTCTTCTTCCTCGAGAATGACCACTTCAGGACTAGATTCTTTTCCTTTTTCCTCTTTCTCTAGCAGCTCTTCATTCACTAACTGGTTGAAGATCATAACTGGTTTCTTCTATATTGACTTCCATAGCATCCTTTGTCTTGGCAGCTTGGCCAGTGAAGATTGTTAGTGCAAACAGGGGATTTGACACAAGGGCAGGGGAAGAGGGTCCACCAGCAGAAGTGGTCTCCCCCTGAGCTATGGAAGGTGTTTCCTGTTGAGAAGACTTAATCAAAGAGGCCTTGATTTGTTCAACAGCATCAGATAAGTCCTTGAACTCTTGTTGTTGCTAAGAGATAATCTGTTGTTGGGTGTCCAGCTGGGTTTGCTGAACATCAAGTTGGGTATGTAAGCTACCAACTTCTAGCTTAAAATCCTTTACTTCTTCTTTGCACTCATTCAGTTCTGTCTTCAAGCTTTCTATTACTTCATCTCTTTTTGTAACCTTTTCTTGTAGCTTTTTCACTTCTAGGGTTAAGGTTTTAACTCTTGGGACAGATGGTGATGGATCAGGGACAAGGGATGCAGGTGGTGTAGTAACAAGTGTATGTGAAGGAGTTGGTTATGGTGAAGGTGGTGGAATATGAGTAGGTGAGTGAGTGGGGGTGAGGTGTTTAGGAATATCAAACAATGATTCATTAGAAGATGTTAAGGACTCTAGTCCTGTCTTGATTTTGTTTGCAAGAGGTTCTTCTTGTTCATAATCAGACTCGAAATCAGCTCGTCTCTTGGAGGAGGATGCAGGAGGTTCAGTCTGCTCTTCATCTTCTGACTCATAGTCAGATTGATCATATTTAGTGGCATAGATACCTTCATCCAAGGTGTCACTTGACTCAGCTTCAATTTCAACACTTTCCTGGGCTTCATCATTAACATTTTCTTCAGCTTCTATGTTTACAGTAGGTTTCTCTTCAATAATAAGCTCAAGATTTCTATCAGTTGATCCATAAAAGGAGCTTCCAAGATAGGCGGTTGAGCATCTTGCTCTATTTGCTGGTCAGCATTAACATCTGGCTCTTGGTTCTCTTTATCTTGTTCTGCCTCTTCTTATTCAGATGATGAATCAACTTGTAATTGTGGATCTATATCAGGAATAATCTATTCTTCACCCAAGATATGACCAAACAGAGGAATGTGATCAAATACAAATATATTACCATCTTGTTGCAAGTTAGGATGGAGATGATTAATGATAATTTGAAGGAACCTAGGGTAGACCAAGAACTTCTCCTTCACTCCTCCAATCAAGTTTTCCTTAAACTGCCCAAATACTAACCCAGAAAAATTATAATCTCTCCCTTTAATCAATATTAAGACTGCTGATGTCACCATGGCATTGGCTGAATCAAATTCACCTTTTCTGATAGACAAGCAGTGAATGAAGACATGCATAATGTATCCCCATAGAACTTCTTGATTATGTACTGTGGTCCAGATATGCTCCACATTGTTTATAACAGTTGTAGTTGTAGTACTCCAGAATTGTCTTATAGTATTTTCAAATACAGGTAGATTGTGACTTACAGCAAAACTGATATTGGTGTTGGCTAGGAAATCAAGCAAAGGTAGAAAGTCTGCATTCTTGGGTTCCGTAGTATGTAACACAGCACACACATTGTGCCTTTTGACAAATAGGAGATCCATATCTGCACAGAAACAACACAAGAAAAATTTTCATACATCAATCCAACACTTAGAAAAATTAAAAAAAGCTTGATCGAAACTACTAGTTTCGGGTAAAAAGGTATATCGAAACTACATAGTTTCGGGTACAAAGGGGTATCGAAACAACTAGTTTTGATGGAAAACCTATTCAAATTCCGAAAACCTTTTCAAATATAAAACACACTTTAATCGAAACAACTAGTTTCGATTACCGAAATCTGAACAGAAACACAAGTATTAACAATCAAAGAAAACTAAGTGAAAAACTCTATACAGAAAAACAAAATATGAATAGAAATAACAAGAAACGAAAAGGTCTCCTGAGATGTCAAAATTCCATCCTACCGAAATTTTTGAGAAAATCTTCAAAATAAACAATAGAAGGGTGAGATATTAGCAATGAGGAGTTCAAAAACAAGATCTGAGCAAGAAACGACCCAAAACATGCTATTTCAGTCGTAACAAGGGTAAAAACTGTAACCCTAGCCATCGCCATATAAAACAGTAGCAAGCATTATCGAGTAATCAAACCTGATGAAGACCACGATGGAGGAATCAGATAAGGGAGACTGATTTCGCCAACTTTGACCGGAGAATCGCGCTTTTGTGTGTGAAAACAAAGGTGAAAAGTTTCGGGTGAGTGAGAGTGAACGAAGCATGAGGAATAACCTGATTATGAGGGCATTTAATTTTGAGTTTGCCAAAGGACTAAAATGCCCATGTCAAAACTATTAGTTTCGATAGAACAAAGTAGTTTCGAGTGGATGGTAGTTTCAGGTGGGTTGAGTAGTTTCGATGACAAAGTTGTTTCGGATGAACATGAGATACTTGATCAAAAATAAAGGAAATATGTACACAATTTAAACAAGCTAATAAGGAAGATTAAGAAATTTATATAGAGAAAAAATAAAAATAGAAATAAAAATAAAAGTACATACAATAAAAGGTATAAACACTTAGCCTTGGAAAAGATCCAACGTGAGATCATGTCTGGTCAAACCCTTGAAACACTTCATTTTGCACTCAGCTACTATGAATCCCTGAAGATAACCGATACTTGTGCAAGATAAATCCGAGCATTTGCTTGTACAAAGTTTTCGTGTGATTAAGAGGTACCATTTTGAGCACGAAACACGGCGTACCCCACATTTTGAAATAAAATGGTTTTGAAAGCCTATCAATCCACATGGAATACCCGTATTCATCTTATCATCTCTTACAGGTTAACAGGGTACCATCTTCGTAAGTCAAAATTACCGCCAAAATTAAAATAGAATCCAACTTGATATAAGAAGTTGTAAAAGGAAAAATATTCAAGTGGATATTAAAAGGTACGAACATTCTAGATCTTTGCGTAATCAAAACAGTAGAAGTCGTAAAATTATTCAAGCGGATAGAAAAAGTTTGAACACCCGAGATCTTTGCGTAAGAAAAACAGAGGGGGTCAAATCATCCAAGTGGATGGGAAAAAGATGAGCTCCCGAGATCTTTGCGTAAGCAAAACAGACGGGGTCATCGGCGGTAACTCTCGTTACTTTGACGGTCACCTGGCGCATGAATCAGAATCCAACACGTAAGCCTATATCTGATTGAATCGGTTTTCTTAGCTATAAAATGGGTTAGATGTTTCAAAATGGGTTCAAACACACGTCTACGATAGAGAATTAGGTTTTCACACTACTAACGAGTTATAACCGTATGTCGGGCCTACCGGCTATTCCTCAGTAAGCACCATCGCTTATGGTGCATTCCATGTTCAAGAAGTGTGACCAGACTCTATCATTTCTCACAAGGTCGGATCCGATTTTCCTGAAACACAAAACATGATACTCACAGTGAGTTTTTCTTAGGCAAACAATAAACAAAACAAATATTTTATTTTCTTTTTAACTATACAAAGCAAATCTTTTTCTTTCTCACTTCAAATTTCAATTTCTCCCCCAAAAGTTTTGCTTTCAAAGGAAAATAAAGAAAACAAATATACAGAAAAAGTAAAATCTTTTTGGAAATCTTCCTGATTAACAAGTTTAAATAGAAAAGACAATATGCACATGGGTTACTGAAAGTTGATCATGCCAAGCATCTCCACCAATTTTTCAAATCTGGCATAATCAAATGCTTTTGTAAAGATTTCGGCGGTTTGCTTGTCGGTTTTGAATTCAACGATTTTGATATGTTTCTTTTCCACACAATCACGGATGAAGTGGTGTTTGATCTCAATGTGTTTGGTTTTTGAATATCGAACGAGATTTTTGGTGATATGGGGAACGACGGTGTTATCACACAGTATGGGAGTTTCATGGAAGGTGATCCTGTAATCAAGCATTTGATGGTGGATGCATCGTACTTGGGAACAACAAAGGGCTGCGGCAATGTATTCAGCTTCGGCTATGGATTGGGAAACGGTGGTTTGTTGCTTACATTGCCAGGAGATGAGGCGGTTTCCAAGGAACTGACAACCTACAGAAGTGGACTTTCGGTCTAAGTTGCATCCCCCGTAGTCTGATTCTGAATATTCTAAAAGATCAAACAAGTTATTTTTGGGATACCAAAGCCCAAGTTTTGGCTTGTACTTCAAATATCTTAAAATATGCAATTAAATGAGAGAGTTTAGGATTAGCCTGAAAGCCTGCACACTATGAACATGATGTCTGGTCAGCTAGCAGTGAGATACAGAAAAGATCCTATCATCGAGCGATGCAGGTGCTGATCAACGCTTTCACCATCCAAATCAGGAGTGAGATATTAGCAATGAGGAGTTCAAAAACAAGATCTAAGCAAGAAACGACCCAAAACATGCTATTTCAGTCGTAACAAGGGTAAAAACTGTAACCCTAGCCATCGCCATATAAAACAGTAGCAAGCATTATCGAGTAATCAAACCTGATGAAGACGACGATGGAGGAATAAGATAAGGGAGACTGATTTCGCCAATTTTGACCAGAGAATCGCGCTTTTGTGTGTGAAAACAAAGGTGAAAAGTTTCGGGTGAGTGAGAGTGAACGAAGCATGAGGAATAACCTGATTATGAGGGCATTTAATTTTGAGTTTGCCAAAGGACTAAAATGCCCATGTCAAAACTATTAGTTTCGATAGAACAAAGTAGTTTCGAGTGGATGGTAGTTTCAGGTGGGTTGAGTAGTTTCGATGACAAAGTTGTTTCGGATGAACATGAGATACTTGATCAAAAAAAAGGAAATATGTACACAATTTAAACAAGCTAATAAGGAAGATTAAGAAATTTATATATAGAAAAAATAAAAATAGAAATAAAAATAAAAGTACATACAATAAAAGGTATAAACACTTAGCCTTGGAAAAGATCCAACGTGAGATCATGTCTGGTCAAACCCTTGAAACACTTCATTTTGCACTCAGCTACTATGAATCCCTGAAGATAACCGATACTTGTGCAAGATAAACCCGAGCATTTTCTTGTACAAAGTTTTCATGTGATTAAGAGGTACCATTTTGAGCACGAAACACGGCGTACCCCACATTTTGAAATAAAATGGTTTTGAAAGCCTATCAATCCACATGGAATACCCGTATTCATCTTATCATCTCTTACAGGTTAACAGCGTACCATCTTCGTAAGTCAAAATTACCGCCAAAAGTAAAATAGAATCCAACTTGATATAAGAAGTTGTAAAAGGAAAAATATTCAAGTGGATATTAAAAGGTACGAACATTCTAGATCTTTGCGTAAGCAAAACAGTAGAAGTCGTAAAATTATTCAAACGGATAGAAAAAGTTTGAACACCCGAGATCTTTGCGTAAGAAAAACATAGGGGGTCAAATCATCCAAGTGGATGGGAAAAAGATGAGCTCCCGAGATCTTTGCGTAAGCAAAGCAGACGGGGTCATCGGCGGTAACTCTCGTTACTTTGACGGTCACCTGGCGCATGAATCAGAATCCAACACGTAAGCCTATATCTGATTGAATCGGTTTTCTTAGCTATAAAATGGGTTAGATATTTCAAAATGGGTTCAAACACACGTCTACGATAGAGAATTAGGTTTTCACACTACTAACGAGTTATAACCGTATGTCGGGTCTACCGGCTATTCCTCAGTAAGCACCATCGCTTATGGTGCATTCCATGTTCAAGAAGTGTGACCAGACTCTATCATTTCTCACAAGGTCGGATCCGATTTTCCTGAAACACAAAACATGATACTCACAGTGAGTTTTTCTTAGGCAAACAATAAACAAAACAAATATTTTATTTTCTTTTTAACTATACAAAGCAAATCTTTTTCTTTCTCACTTCAAATTTCAATTTCTCCCCCAAAAGTTTTGCTTTCAAAGGAAAATAAAGAAAACAAATATACAGAAAAAGTAAAATCTTTTTGGAAATCTTCCCGATTAACAAGTTTAAATAGAAAAGACAATATGCACATGGGTTACTGAAAGTTGATCATGCCGAGCATCTCCACCAATTTTTCAAATCTGGCATAATCAAATGCTTTTGTAAAGATTTCGGCGGTTTGCTTGTCGGTTTTGAATTCAACGATTTTGATATGTTTCTACAATCACGGATGAAGTGGTGTTTGATCTCAATGTGTTTGGTTTTTGAATGCTGAACGGGATTTTTGGTGATATGGGGAACGACGGTGTTATCACACAGTATGGGAGTTTCATGGAAGGTGATCCTGTAATCAAGCATTTGATGGTGGATCCATCGTACTTGGGAACAACAAAGGGCTGCGGCAATGTATTCGGCTTCGGCTATGGATTGGGAAACGGTGGTTTGTTGCTTACATTGCCAGGAGATGAGGCGGTTGCCAAGGAACTGACAACCTACAGAAGTGGACTTTCGGTCTAAGTTGCATCCCCCGTAGTCTGATTCTGAATATGCTAAAAGATCAAACAAGTTATTTTTGTGATACCAAAGCCCAAGTTTTGGCTTGTACTTCAAATGCAATTAAATGAGAGAGTTTAGGATTAGCCTGAAAGCGTGCACACTATGAACATGATGTCTGGTCTGCTAGCAGTGAGATACAGAAGAGATCCTATCATCGAGCGGTGGAGGAGCGATGCAGAAGAGACAGACAGTGTCGAACTTCCACAGGAGTCTTGTAAGGATGAGACTCGGTCATTTTGAACTTGACCAGGATTTCTTTGACATACTTATCTTGATGAATAAGAATTCCCGAATCAGACTGATCTACTTGCAAACCAAGAAAGAACTTCATTATTCCGATCATTTAAAACTTAGAACGCATCACTTCCTCGAACTCTTTACACAACCAAGGATTTGTGGATCCAAAAATGATATCATCAACGTAGATTTGCACCAGAATGGTATCTACACCATCCTTCGTTTGAACAAAGTTTTGTCAATTGTCCCTCGTGTGAAACCATTATCAAGCAGATGCGTAGACAACTTCTCATACCACGCACGAGGTGCTTGATGAAGATCGTACAATGCCTTGTCAAGTTTGTAAACTCTATCAGGATAGCTTGGATCAGTGAAACCCGATGGTTGTTTGACATAAACTTCGTCTTGAACTTTTCCATACAAAAATGTGCTTTTGACATCCATCTGATGAACTATGAAGTCCATATAGGCTGCGTATGCAAGAAACATTTTGATGGCTTCCAAGCGAGCCACTGGTGCAAAGACATCCTCAAAATAAATTCCTTTTTCTTGATAAAACCCCTGAACCACCAAGCGGGCTTTATTTCGAATCACGATTCAACCTTCTTCCTTTTTATTATGAAATACCCAACGAGTGCCAATTGGGACTTTATTCTTTGGAAGGTCCACCAGATTCCACACATGTAACTTGTTGAACTGCTGCAATACTTCTTGCATGGCCTCCACCCAACTGTTCTCAAGCAATGCAGCTTTGATATTCTTAGACTCGACTTGAGATATAAAGCACGAGAAGAGACCATCATTCATTGCTTCGGTGGCACTACGAGTTCGGACTCCCACATTGAGTGGACCAATGATGTTGTCTGTAGGATGATCCTTGTGAACTTTCAACTGTGGAATCTCATCCTCTTCCAATTGTTCATCCAGATTGGTAATGTTATTTTCCTAAAGGGCAACTTCATCATCAATAGGATCTTCAACAGATGATTGTGGAGCAACATCCACTATTGGAGGAGTTTCTTCCTCAAAAGTTTCACTTGTTGCTACAGAGTTCGAAGAATCCGGAATTGTTGATGAAGAGGAGCTTGAGGCAGAAGCAGAAGAGTTACTTAGGATATTTACAGACATAAGTGGATTAGCTGAGACAGATATGTTAATGAAATCAGGAAGATTAAATGATTTAAACAAAGAATCAAAATCAAAAAGCCAATCAGGACCGTCCCCAGCGTCCGTATGATTGCTTTCATGCTAGTTGATGTCATTGGACTCCCGCTCAATCCTTCGTCTCTTGTTGTAAACACGAAAAGCTTGTTGGTTAGAGGAATATCCCACGAAATAGCACTCCTCCGCTTTTGCTTCAACTTGTTCAGCTGATCAGAAGTATTCAGCATTGTGCAAACACACCCACATTTCCTAAAGAAATCAATAACAGGCTTGCGCTTGTACAAAATTTCATAAGGAGTCTTGTTGCAGCTTTTGGTAATGAGAACACGATTTTGCACAAAACATGTTGTATTAACTGCCACAGCCCAGAATGTGACGGGAAGCTTTGAATCAACGATCATAGTTCTTGCTGCTTCTATCAACGTATGATTTCTTCGTTCAGCTACACCATTTTGTTGAGGAGTATGAGGTGCACTGAATTACCGAGAGATACCCTTACTTTCACAGAAAGAATCTAGAGTGGTATTCTTAAACTCTGTGCCTCGATCACTGCGAATAGTCTTCACACTTAGATTGAACAAGTTCTCGATTTGTAGCAGATGAATCTTGAGGATCTCTGGCGTCTCATCTTTCTTTGCTTCCATGACTCATGACAATCACATGACCGAAAAGATCCATGTGAAGCAATTGAAGGGGAGAGTCAATGGAATTAGTGGTTTTAGGTTTGTGAGTAGATTTGTGTTGCTTGCCCTTGGAACAAGAGAGACAATGTTCCAAGGGTGAGAAATCATTCAAAGGCAAACCGGTGACAAGGTTTCCTCGAACAAGGCGGTTCATTGTCTTGAAATTCACGTCCTAATCTCTTGTGCCAAAGAAAGGACTCATCCTCTGAAGCTTTTGAAAGAAAACAGGATTCAATTCTTGATGGGTTATTCATATCTAGACTGCAAGTATCGAATCTTTTAGGATCACGCATGAGGATTAGGTCTTCGGGAATAACCACTCCAGGCTTCAGAATCAAACATTCCTTGAGTTGAAGAGGGCACAAAAGTCTTTATCACAAATCTGAGACACACTCATCAGATTATACTTTAGCTGTGGGACGAAATTGACATCTCAAAGCTATTTACATCGTTAGACACCGTTCCTTGACTTTCAATCTTTCCTCCTCTTGGATTGCCTGCAAAGGCGACAAAATCTCCATCTATCGGATGATAATCTTGCAATAAAGAAAAATGACCAGTCATATGTCTTGAGCAACCATTGTTGACATCCCAGATATTGTCTCTAGTCCTCCTCAATTGTCCCTACACAGAATGAATCATTTAGACATTTGTACCCAAGCCATTGCTAACTCGAAACTTCTTAATTTTACAAGATGCATTTCAAAAGTCATAGTCAGAATCCTCCTTTAAGGTATTATCAAAAAGATCATTATTCTTAATTTTCCAAATCCTTTTCGACCAATTTTTAACATTTTTAATCCTTTTATGTCGGAAAGTTCTACTATGTTGTGATTTAGCGAAAACATTTGAAACACAATCAACTGAATTTTGAATAACAGATGGTACGTTTTCTTCTTTGAAATGATGTG
Source organism: Smallanthus sonchifolius (assembly GCA_023525975.1). Taxonomy (NCBI): domain Eukaryota; kingdom Viridiplantae; phylum Streptophyta; class Magnoliopsida; order Asterales; family Asteraceae; genus Smallanthus; species Smallanthus sonchifolius. Next base: position 23,728,085 of record CM042033.1, read on the forward strand.
TAGACAATTTACATGTTTTAAAAACATGATTGGATTCCCCACAACTAAAACAAACTTTATCACATGTTGGCTTAGCCTGATAATTGTCATCACACGATGATGAAGATGATTGTGATGTTGAGACATCAGAACTAGAGGCAACTCTTTCTTCAATATTTCTTTTTTGAAGACTTTGATCTTCCTTTAATCTGAAAAATTCCAGATTGCTCATTGTTTCTTGTGGAATGTCAGTCACAACAACTCCCGCACTTTTAAAATTTGCAATACAACTCATAGCATTTACAGATTTAGGAACAAAAGGCAAGGCATTCTTAAACTTAAAAATAGCATTTCTTAAACTGTTATGCTCAGAAACAAAATACAAATTTTCAATGTGTTCACAAATATCTGGTTTTGAAATGGACATATTATTACATTCATCCGACTCAAGTTCATTTAAAACATTTCCCTTACTAGAACTCTCATCACAATCATCTTCGGAACCTACACAATCTGACTATGCACAGGAAGCAAAACTGTCAAAATCTGAAGTTTGGATATAATCATCAGCATATAAATTGCAAACAAAAGATGTGGGAACATGAGGTACTGGCATATCAGCAAATCTAACATACTTGGAATATAGAGGTGGGTGAGAGTTATACCCGATGCCTTCTGTGACCTTTTTATGAATTTGGTTGTCAATGATTCTAAAAAGAATTTTCTGATCCATACCCATGTGTTCAACTTGAAAATTTTCTTTTTCAGCCTTTTGTAGTCTTTTAGTTAAAATTTGATTATTATTCTTTTGTGTAGTAAGTTGTACAATCAAACATCGGCTTTCTCCTGAAATATCACGAATTTTATTTAAGTAAAGTTTCTCATTTTTAGACACAGAATCATACATCACCTTTATATGGTCTCGTTCATCGACCAAAGCATGGTTGATGAATCTATATTTCCGAATCTCATTTAAACAGGATTTAGCACTGCAAAGTCTAGACATTACCTCAGCTGGTACGGCTGTGAGATCCTTAGCTGGTTCAGTCATGACACATTTCTCCTTCTCTTCAATGTCTGTCATCAGTGCATTTTCACCTGCTTCTCCTTCTTGTTATCCCCAATGATAATGTCCATCAGCTTGACAGACCAGAGCTGTTGAGCTGGAAGTTGTAGTGGATTTAGGAGAAATGGTAGCTTGCTTTCCAGATGAGTTCTTCTTTTCATGCTGCTCCTTTGATTATGACTCCTTGCAGTTCCTAGCAAAATGACCCAGCTGGTCACAGTTGTAGCATCTCACCTTCTTGATGTCAAACCCTAGAGTCTTTCCTTGCTTGAATCTATCCATCCCCACTTGAATCTATCTATCCCCGTACTCTTGATGAATCTTTTGGCCCTTAGAGTCAGCATAGCCATGCACCAATCATTATCCATCTTTTCCCAATCATCCGTGTTGATCTACTCCAAGTCATCAGGTTGAAAGCGGACAAGTGTCAAGTTTCCAGAAATTAGGGCATCATAGCATGACATGAAAGCAGTCATGATTGGCAGATACTCATCGGGAATCATAGTGGTTGGCTTCTGAGAGTTGGATGAAATAGTAGGCTGAACTCTAGAAATCGAAGGAGGGACATCAGTTTGAAAATAAGCCATCGTTGTTTTGTTGGATGAAATGGAGGAACTTTGACCTGCAATAAGAGCTGTGTTTCCAGACTGATTAGTTGGAGTGACTGCACCCTTCTTTATCTCCAACTCATAAGACTCCAAAATGCTGAAAAGTTCTTGCTGTGACATGTCACTTAGCTTTTCAGTTTTCTTGATCATAATCCGGTACATATTCCATTCCTTGGGCAGTGAATCAAGCAACTTCTTGTTTAACTCAACAGTGGGATATTTAGTTCCCAAAACTTTCAATTTAGAGACAATGCTTGAGAAACGGTTGATCAACTCAGACATATGTTCACCATGGACACTATTTCATATTGCTTCTTGATTAAATCCCTCTTGCTTTCTCTAACCTCAACACTTCCCTCGTACCTTGTACATAAAGCAACCCAAAGATCTTTGGCAGTGGTATACTCAGCAAATATGTTAAACACATCCATAGGAGGAGCCATAGTAATAGATCCACAAGCCTTGTTATCTCTGGCAAATAAGGCAATATCCTTATCATCATATTCAGACACGATCTTGGGGCGTTGAACATCTAAAGTGGCAGTAACTGGCTTGTATGGACCATCAGTGATTGACTTCAAAAGAGTGTGGTCATGGAATTGAAAGAAAGTCTTCATTTTCTTGGTCCAGTGATCAAAATCTCTAGTGGACACCAAGACAGGTGGTATGTTTCCTCTAACATACTCATTGGAGATTGAAGTTGCCATAATCTCAGTAAAAGAATGTCAAACAGTAGCTAGTTTCGGGTAGACAGGGTTAGTCGAAACAACTAGTTTCGATAGAGAAAAAGCTGACCGAAACTCCTAGTTTTGATAGAAAAAAACTTCCCGAAACTTCTAGTTTCGATAGAAAGAACAGAAACCAGAATTACTAGTTTCGATGAAGAGGACTTAGCAGAAAATCCAGAAAACTCAGTAGAAACTACAAGTTTCTATTGAAACTAGTTTAGATATTCCAGTAGTTTTGGGTGATCAATCTACAAAGGTTAGTTTCGATATAACAAGACAAAAAGCTAGTTTCGAGAATACCTTATCCAGAGAAAAAGTACAGACAAGAAGTTTTGATGACCAACTAAAAGCAGAAATTGTCTCCCAGTAGTTTCGATACCTCCTTCTTCAAGCTTCAGCAGACTCCATTGATGAAAAGCTTCAACAATCAACAACGAAGAAACAACAATCCAATCCAGCGAAAAGCTTCCAAAAAATCTTCTAAACACAAATCAATCTTCAGATCCGAGAAACTCGAAGAAATAATGCCAAAAACGATGAAACAGTGCTTCCAAAACTCTGATGCACAAAAACTTCAAAAATAGTCGAAACACACCTAAAATCGATCCAAATAACCTGAATATACTCAAAAATCAAGAGCATAAATCTTTGAAACCAATTATAGGTCCAGATTTCAAGCAGAAATCCCACAACAGATCGATTACATACACAGGCGGAATTTGTGTGTATGGTGGTGAAACAGAGGGTAGAAACAGAATTGGTGAAGTTAAACATGCAAACCACACAGGAATCAATACAAATATGATATGAAATTGTGAGAACAACAGATGAAATAACTCCAAATGTGTATTGACTCAGGACAAGTATGAAAGAGAGAATTTCAGGGTTACAGCCGCTATCCACACCCTAGAAATTCTAAAACTAGGCTATTTATAGTAAGTTGACATGGCATCGAAACTATGCTTACTGAAACTACTAGTTTCGATGAATCATTTACAAGTGATAAGCTTGTCGAAACTAAACTATCTATCGAAACTACTAGTTTCGATTGAACAAACTTAGTTTCGATGGCCCATGCTTAGACATAAAACAGGAAAATACATTAAAATGAAATTACAAGAAAATAAACTAACTAAACAATGTTCAAAAGAAATACATTGATAACAACAACTTATACAATAATAAGACTCTATAGACGGGTTACCGTTTCATGCTCAACGGCACACATTGTCCCTTACCGCCGTCCACCGCCGTGAAACACCACCACAGCAACCACCATCACAGCCATCACCTCTCCCCATGACCTTCGTCGTTCCTTGCTACCCCAGAAACCTCCACCACGTCACCTGTCACCCTCTAGTACCACCGCCACCTCTCATGCATCTACTACCACCGTAGTCGACCCCCCCTTGCCGTTGGTAACAGCCAGAACACCAAAACTTTAATCGACTTCTCCTCCCAAACACTAAGATAGATGCGTACAAAGATTTAAACAAGGCTTACCTTGGATAGATGTGAAGTTCCTGCTTGAGACCATCACGGAATCACCTCCTTTGATCGCCCTTTTTTCCCCCTCTCTCTCCTGATGCCATCGCGACTCCCTTAGGCCGAATGGGTCTAGGGTTTGCTCCTAAACTTTGTTTTAAATGATTAATTTTTACATCCCGGTCCCTGTGTTCTCCTTAAGTATGTTTGGAACCCAAACTATTGTTTAAATGCTTATCCGGCTCAGTTATAGGAGTTAAACGCTCCTATAGTGGTAGTCTTTGCCCCTCACTACACTTCAATAAAGATTCGGGTCGCCCACTACCCGTTCCATTAGCTTTACGGATTTCTAGGACGTTACAGTAAAGTAAATAACTGAAAAGTAAAAATGTGCGTGAAGTGTGTAACAGAAATCTAAATAGCAGAACAGTAAATAGCAGGAAAGAAAGTATCTCGAAGATGATCAGATCATGATAGATATTGCTTTAATAATGTTAAATTGACTAATCTAGTGGTATGACTAATACAAATGTATGAACGGTACACCGCTAGAGTCTCATTCTCACAACATTTGGTTCACGAATTATGTTCTTTAATAATAAAATGGTAAGATTACAAGCTAGGGACATCGTTACCCTCAACTCTTTGAATGCTATCTTCAAGTTGGTGTAAGACATCAAACTTAAATGCTTATTTATTATTATTTAAAGAGTGATTAGACTTTCTTCACCGGGAGGCAGTGTAACAATGGGATCATGTATAAAGACGTACCGTTCCCAATGTGAGTTCACCAATTCTTGGTCTCATAATAACTTTGTATAAAGACGTACGACCTTATTAATATTAATCCAGCTTTGGCTTATCAAAATCTACTTGTATAAAGACGTACAATTTTCAAGAGAATTTTGATTAAAAAGGTTTTACGGTCTTACACTTTAAAATCAAGAACACTCACAAGTGTAAAGACAAATTTGGATAATAATAAAAAACCCACCTAGAAGGTGGTTTTAAGAGCGAATAATTAAAGACATAAGCATACCACTAGATTAATATGTTGAACATTAACATACACCAAACTTCATCTTCACCCTAGCAATATAAAGAATTTAGCCACGAATGGCCATACTAACTAGCGTAACGCTGAGTTTCGTAGGCTCCCCTATTGCGGACAAAGAGGAGGAGCCTCTCTACGCTCTACTCTAACTATGAAAATTTTAGCTCCAGACAGTGTTTCTTTGCTTCCTAAGGTGTGTCTAATGAAGAACTCAAGCCATCTATTTATAGGCCTCAAAATGAGCAACGCACGGGCGTGCATTGGTTTACACGGGCGTGCAAACACCTCGGGAATCAAACAGGCTACAAATGGTAGTGTACTAGAGTCTTGGGGAGCAAGTTGGGCAATGCACACCCGTGCATCCCCTCCTTGCTTCCCAGTTTCGTCTTTTAGTTGCTTGTTTGACTTTCGTTGACCTTGGTTTACTTCTTGGGGGTCAAAGCTCGGGAATGATCCTTCTAGAAGCTGGATTTCTTGGTGTTTTTGATTTGTTTTAGCTTTGTTTATATCAGGATACCGAATAACCTGCAATTATGAATTATTAATGTTTTTAGTATCAATTGCAAGATTATTGTTCAATTAGTACTATAATATAATGGGATTATTATGCATGCAAAACATGTATAATTTAAGGCATATCACCCACTTTGCATCCATAACTAGTATGTTACAGAACTGTCTATCCAACTTTCTTTAATCTGGCATTTTCCGAAAATAACATTTCGTGCTTGCCTTGGATACTAACCTCTTAACGAAGGTTTCATGGTTATTGCATCATCAGCTTCCGATGTTTCCCAAATCTCACTCATCATTGTCAGGACTGTTTCGTCGGTCAGACGTCCGATTCAATTGATGCTTCACAGAAGCTCACCTTAACTAGCCCTGTGCTTACCAGCATAGGCATTTCACTTTCCAGTACTCATGTGCATTTCTACACTTATCCCCCCATCAGTAAACCTTTCCCATTGTTGCTCAATCATATTACGCGATCACCGACCGCATCTCATTTATCATGTACAAACATGAAGTCCGTTTGCTCACACGCCTCAGTTATCCGATGACTCGTTGAAAAAGAACATCCCCATTCCTCTAGTTCCTCAGATCAACTGAATCCTTCATTTTGAATGTGTTCCGCGAAGACCCTTTGTCACCTCGTTAACTCTGTGCTGAAATCTTCAGCGTCATCACCTTGATCTCATGATAAGTATCTCTGGTCAAGCGTCCACGTAAACACTTTCTTCATCAACTCTCACAATCCCACCTCTTGGCTTCGTGCTCCAATTCCCGAGATATAAGTATAGGTATCTCAAAAGAGCGCCACGCCGATCGTCTCGAAGAGCGTCAGAACTTCTCGCATTATCTCGATACGCCAAACGTAAAGAAAATGTTAAAATAGGAATACTCTCCCCGAGTACCTCAACCACCCGTCCTACACTCGACCCACCGTGCACTATAAAGACACATACCGTCATAATATAACGACAGAACACACAATGTCCTACATAGGTACTAGTAACCCCAAACTCTAAACACACATTACGTGCACACACACAAACTGCTAGACCTAAGTAAAGCTACTTGTATACGACCTAACCATGTCATTCGTAGACACAAACTCATGAATCTTAGCACTTATTCAACACAACGGTGGTCCCTGCACACATCATCATGTACTCACATAGAGTTCACACGGTCTCACCCCACACGAGCAGTAGCAATGGTTAACAACGACACAGTACTCATACTAGACACAAGACATTATCTCACGGGTTACAATATAGGTGTCATACACTAGACATCCTTCTAACCATTCATGTATAACCATGATTCCCACAGGACCCCGTCCTGAACATTTACACAACATAAGATGTATAACCATCACTTCCCATAGGACCCCGTACTGAACAATCACACAAAGCGCAATACACCCACTGCAGTTGAGACACCACAAGACACTATCTTAAGGCCGTAGACACAAACAAATTCAATTTTATGTCTATACAAGTCTACTTATGCATACTTGTCAACCCTATTCTAGCATCACCCCAAAGATTACTTTTAATACAAACTCAGGTTTTCAAAAGGGAAATCACATAATCACACAAAATTAACACCGCACCTACAATAGTATGCTATCACAAACGCAACTGTCACTTGTCACGTTTTAAACCATCCCATAGTAAGACTCAATCTCAGAGTCACAATCAAAAAATCAAAATAAAACTAACATAATCAATCTCATAACAAAATCGTCTCAACTACCAACACTCGAATCATACCAACCCTCTCCAAACCACAAGCACTGCGACTAGTCGTCGAACAAGTCGAAGTTATAATCCACATGTTCCTCATCCTCACACTCCTCCAGCCATCCGTTTCCCGCTCTCAAATCATGCCTCGAAGGCTGATGCCTGACCGCAAATGCACTACTCCCTCTCCAGACACCTCTCATGTAGAAAAGTCCACATCTCATAGCTGCCCCGGTAGCACTGGGGCATTAGGCGCTGGAAGCACCAAAATCACCTAATGTGCTGGTAACTCCTGCTCATCCTCAGCCGCCGGTGGAACCACTGTCAATGGGACTGGTGCTATGATTTGTCTTCTTCAAATGATAACCATGTGGACAGCAGCCGCACGTCTAGGTCGATGCTCTCTCAACCTTCAAGCAAGAGCTCCCCGTCTAATCCACCTCGTCCTAATCGTCACTGCCATCAATACCTGCACAAGATAGAACGTTTGAGTGATTATTGTAGGTAACTAATTCAGAATAAAAGAGTAACCACAGACTGACGAGTCATGGTGACCAAATGTGATTAGTGGTCCACGTTACTACTTGGATTCTAAACGTTCCCCATCATACTCACACTAGCTTTCTACCTTCAATACAACGGATTCATATGCATCCCATACAATCCACATATCATCATGCAATAACTACCACCTAGTCACACGTACTACAGTATTCACAAAACGCATTAACATAATGTAACCCACACGGATTCACTACACCACATAATCACACCAAAGAACTTTACGTAGTATTATGCTACACAATTCATACTCTAACAGTTAATGTTTAACTCAAAAGAAGTACCTCTTGGCTCGCGGTTACTCGTGGTGGCATTCGTTTACCATGTAGGTCCCTCCGGGTGGGTATCTCGGATCGTGATCGTGTGAGTATGAAGCCTAGTCACCAGGTACGGAATTCCCGTGACTAGGTGCAACAAGGTACAATGACAAATGTAAACATAACAAATAACACAAGCTCGTACTATAAATACCCGTTCTATTTTAACGTGGTGTTTCAAACACAAGTACAGACACAAGGAAATGACTTCTGGACTTTTTCCGAATTGATTCTTACGTACTTATGATTGTGGTTACATCTCCATCTAAAAAGTAAACAAACCGCTATTTATAGAACCTGGGGCATGCGTACTTGCCTAAGTACGCATGACCACTTTGTGTACTTGACAAATACGCAGGAATCAATCTCCATGCGTATTTGCTTAGTACAACCAAAACATACAAACGATTATAAATACAAGTTCAGAGATTACAACTCTATAAACAAAGACAAATACAACAAGTACTAATACATACAAACAAGACCGAAAGATAAATAACAAAAGCTCGATCATGATCCAGAGTGCCTGTCACCAAACCATGCTTCAACAGACTCCCACTTGGCAGCACCTCTGGATGTCTTCACTCTTCTCATGAATCCAGCTTAACACCCACCACCTAGCCTTGACTTGTAGTCAAAGCAGAATTTCACCAGTTTGTTGTAACGGCTGGCTAGCAGCTTGGTCCGCTCATCTGTATGCAAGCATTACTTCTCTACCAACACCTCCAAGTCTTTCACAGAAAAATTAATGAAACATATTTCATCAAATACTCTGACAATCTCCTGTAAACTCATCTTCTCAATCATTATAGCCTCACCGGTCAAAGGATCTACATACCAGTACCACATGTTTCCTAACACATCTTGAGGAATTGTCCTCAGAGATATGTGAGTCTCGCCGATTACTGGCTTGTAGACATAGAATCCATGATCAACATGCAACGTGTAATCAATAAACAACACGAGGTAAATGCTTTGAATTTCACTCAAAAACACTGTTCACAAACTCTCTCAGATCTGTTCTTGCCTTCTTCTATCTAAGGTCTCTGTTCTGTGTTATTCTCTAAGACTTGTAAACACCTATTTATAGGGAAACACAAATGCCCACAGCACCATAGGCGAACTTAACAAGTTCTCTCCTTAAGATGCTATCTAAGAACTTAAACAGAATTTTATCAACAGTTACATAACATGTCCTAACAGACTCCCCCTTAACTATTGCTAACAATTCTATCACATTACAAATCAAAGACTCTAAGATTAAGACATAGAATCTTAAAGCTCGTTGTCACCAGAATATGCTCTAACAAACCCGCCCTTGATAACAGCTTCAGTAGATTGTCATCAGTCTTCATTATCATCATGAAACATATTGTAGTCTTCATCTTGTTCATCTTCACACTCTCTCTTTCTATCTAGAAGAAAACTTGGGAGAAGGACCCCTTGTCAACTTCTGTCTGCAATTATCAATTTTTGCAAAGAAGAACAACTAAGTAACCAACAATTAAGATTTCTACGGAAGCTGGAAAAATAAAATCTTTTTGATTATTCAGATATAAGAAACACAAAATATTTTTGGATTTTCTCTATACAAACTGAAATGAAAACATAGGAAATCACATCTTTTTGGTCGAACATCATGAGTAAGAAGGTCATATCAGTATATATAATTATATCAATCACACATCTTGGATATAAAATCCGTATAACATCAAATGGTGTCCTATGACATTCTGTCAAGTCTTGACCAATCAAACCAACATCTTTCAAGATTATCAAACTCTATCTTTTTAAAGACTTTAACATTGCATGTTATGATATGCGATAAACATTCAAAGAAAACAGGATCAGGCTATGACACACAAATTTAAATTGTCAATATTATAAGATTTGAAACTAAAAGCATCTCATTTTCACTTTCTTGAGAGTTAAGGTACCATTTAAGTATGAAGTACAGCGTGTACCCCACTAGTATGCCAACAGAAAGTAAAATGCACTATCTTCAAGACATATGAGACTTATGCAAAGATAAGATCAATCTCCAGGATGAAACTATCTCAATTAGCACAGGAAAGAAACAGATCTCGAAGGATATAAGGAATCAGAATGATTCACTTGCTTGGCTTTAGATGTAATATCATGATAGATTGTAACAGAAGAACTCTTCGGTAGAATGAAGGATTAAAGAATCAATTGATTCAATAATATAGGGTAATGTGATCCAACTGTTATCTAGATATTCAATGGAATTAAGATATTGATCCAAGGGCGAATATATGTTCCAACAGATGTTGTCAGAAACATATCTTAGTTATAACCGTATGTCGGGCCTACCGGCTATTCCTCAGTAAGCACCATCGCTTATGGTGCATTCCATGTTCAAGAAGTGTGACTAGACTCTATCATTTCTCACAAGGTCGGATCCGATTTTCCTGAAACACAAAACATGATACTCACAGTGAGTTTTTCTTAGGCAAACAATAAACAAAACAAATATTTTATTTTCTTTTTAACTATAGAAAGCAAATCTTTTTCTTTCTCGAGCGATGCAGGTGCTGATCAACGCTTTCACCATCCAAATCAGGAGTGAGATATTAGCAATGAGGAGTTCAAAAACAAGATCTAAGCAAGAAACGACCCAAAACATGCTATTTCAGTCGTAATAAGGGTAAAAACTGTAACCCTAGCCATCGCCATATAAAACAGTAGCAAGCATTATCGAGTAATCAAACCTGATGAAGACGAAGATGGAGGAATTAGATAAGGGAGACTGATTTCGCCAACTTTGACCGGAGAATCGCGCTTTTGTGTGTGAAAACAAAGGTGAAAAGTTTCGGGTGAGTGAAAGTGAACGAAGCATGAGGAATAACCTGATTATGAGGGCATTTAATTTTGAGTTTGCCAAAGGACTAAAATGCCCATGTCAAAACTATTAGTTTCGATAGAACAAAGTAGTTTCGAGTGGATGGTAGTTTCAGGTGGGTTGAGTAGTTTCGATGACAAAGTTGTTTCGGATGAACATGAGATACTTGATCAAAAATAAAGGAAATATGTACACAATTTAAACAAGCTAATAAGGAAGATTAAGAAATTTATATATAGAAAAAATAAAAATAGAAATAAAAATAAAAGTACATACAATAAAAGGTATAAACACTTAGCCTTGGAAAAGATCCAACGTGAGATCATGTCTGGTCAAACCCTTGAAACACTTCATTTTGCACTCAGCTACTATGAATCCCTGAAGATAACCGATACTTGTGCAAGATAAACCCGAGCATTTGCTTGTACAAAGTTTTCATGTGATTAAGAGGTACCATTTTGAGCACGAAACACGGCGTACCCCACATTTTGAAATAAAATGGTTTTGAAAGCCTATCAATCCACATGGAATACCCGTATTCATCTTATCATCTCTTACAGGTTAACGGGGTACCATCTTCGTAAGTCAAAATTACCCAAAAGTAAAATAGAATCCAACTTGATATAAGAAGTTGTAAAAGGAAAAATATTCAAGTGGATATTAAAAGGTATGAACATTCTAGATCTTTGCGTAAGCAAAACAGTAGAAGTCGTAAAATTATTCAAGCGGATAGAAAAAGTTTGAACACCCGAGATCTTTGCGTAAGAAAAAACAGAGGGGGTCAAATCATCCAAGTGGATGGGAAAAAGATGAGCTCCCGAGATCTTTGCGTAAGCAAAACAGACGGGGTCATCGGCGGTAACTCTCGTTACTTTGACGGTCACCTGGCGCATGAATCAGAATCCAACACGTAAGCCTATATCTGATTGAATCGGTTTTCTTAGCTATAAAATGGGTTAGATGTTTCAAAATGGGTTCAAACACACGTCTACGATAGAGAATTAGGTTTTCACACTACTAACGAGTTATAACCGTATGTCGGGCCTACCGGCTATTCCTCAGTAAGCACCATCGCTTATGTGCATTCCATGTTCAAGAAGTGTGACCAGACTCTATCATTTCTCACAAGGTCGGATCCGATTTTCCTGAAACACAAAACATGATACTCACAGTGAGTTTTTCTTAGGCAAACAATAAACAAAACAAATATTTTATTTTCTTTTTAACTATACAAAGCAAATCTTTTTCTTTCTCACTTCAAATTTCAATTTCTCCCCCAAAAGTTTTGCTTTCAAAGGAAAATAAAGAAAACAAATATACAGAAAAAGTAAAATCTTTTTGGAAATCTTCCCGATTAACAAGTTTAAATAGAAAAGACAATATGCACATGGGTTACTGAAAGTTGATCATGCCGAGCATCTCCACCAATTTTTCAAATCTGGCATAATCAAATGCTTTTGTAAATATTTCGGCGGTTTGCTTGTCGGTTTTGAATTCAACGATTTTGATATGTTTCTTTTCCACACAATCACGGATGAAGTGGTGTTTGATCTCAATGTGTTTGGTTTTTGAATATCGAACGGGATTTTTCGTGATATGGGGAACGACGGTGTTATCACACAGTATGGGAGTTTCATGGAAGGTGATCCTGTAATCAAGCATTTGATGGTGGATGCATCGTACTTGGGAACAACAAAGGGCTGCGGCAATGTATTCAGCTTCGGCTATGGATTGGGAAACGGTGGTTTGTTGCTTACATTGCCAGGAGATGAGGCGGTTTCCAAGGAACTGACAACCTACAGAAGTGGACTTTCGGTCTAAGTTGCATCCCCCGTAGTCTGATTCTGAATATGCTAAAAGATCAAACAAGTTATTTTTGGGATACCAAAGCCCAAGTTTTGGCTTGTACTTCAAATATCTTAAAATATGCAATTAAATGAGAGAGTTTAGGATTAGCCTGAAAGCGTGCACACTATGAACATGATGTCTGGTCTGCTAGCAGTGAGATACAGAAAAGATCCTATCATCGAGCGATGCAGGTGCTGATCAACGCTTTCACCATCCAAATCAGGAGTGAGATATTAGCAATGAGGAGTTCAAAAACAAGATCTAAGCAAGAAACGACCCAAAACATGCTATTTCAGTCGTAACAAGGGTAAAAACTGTAACCCTAGCCATCGCCATATAAAACAGTAGCAAGCATTATCGAGTAATCAAACCTGATGAAGACGACGATGGAGGAATAAGATAAGGGAGACTGATTTCGCCAATTTTGACCGGAGAATCGCGCTTTTGTGTGTGAAAACAAAGGTGAAAAGTTTCGGGTGAGTGAGTGTGAACGAAGCATGAGGAATAACCTGATTATGAGGGCATTTAATTTTGAGTTTGCCAAAGGACTAAAATGCCCATGTCAAAACTATTAGTTTCGATAGAACAAAGTAGTTTCGAGTGGATGGTAGTTTCAGGTGGGTTGAGTAGTTTCGATGACAAAGTTGTTTCGGATGAACATGAGATACTTGATCAAAAAAAAGGAAATATGTACACAATTTAAACAAGCTAATAAGGAAGATTAAGAAATTTATATATAGAAAAAATAAAAATAGAAATAAAAATAAAAGTACATACAATAAAAGGTATAAACACTTAGCCTTGGAAAAGATCCAACATGAGATCATGTCTGGTCAAACCCTTGAAACACTTCATTTTGCACTCAGCTACTATGAATCCCTGAAGATAACCGATACTTGTGCAAGATAAACCCGAGCATTTGCTTGTACAAAGTTTTCATGTGATTAAGAGGTACCATTTTGAGCACGAAACACGGCGTACCCCACATTTTGAAATAAAATGGTTTTGAAAGCCTATCAATCCACATGGAATACCCGTATTCATCTTATCATCTCTTACAGGTTAACAGCGTACCATCTTCGTAAGTCAAAATTACCTCCAAAAGTAAAATAGAATCCAACTTGATATAAGAAGTTGTAAAAGGAAAAATATTCAAGTGGATATTAAAAGGTACGAACATTCTAGATCTTTGCGTAAGCAAAACAGTAGAAGTCGTAAAATTATTCAAACGGATAGAAAAAGTTTGAACACCCGAGATCTTTGCGTAAGAAAAACATAGGGGGTCAAATCATCCAAGTGGATGGGAAAAAGATGAGCTCCCGAGATCTTTGCGTAAGCAAAACAGACGGGGTCATCGGCGGTAACTCTCGTTACTTTGACGGTCACCTGGCGCATGAATCAGAATCCAACACGTAAGCCTATATCTGATTGAATCGGTTTTCTTAGCTATAAAATGGGTTAGATGTTTCAAAATGGGTTCAAACACACGTCTACGATAGAGAATTAGGTTTTCACACTACTAACGAGTTATAACCGTATGTCGGGCCTACCGGCTATTCCTCAGTAAGCACCATCGCTTATGGTGCATTCCATGTTCAAGAAGTGTGACCAGACTCTATCATTTCTCACAAGGTCGGATCCGATTTTCCTGAAACACAAAACATGATACTCACAGTGAGTTTTTATTAGGCAAACAATAAACAAAACAAATATTTTATTTTCTTTTTAACTATACAAAGCAAATCTTTTTCTTTCTCACTTCAAATTTCAATTTCTCCCCCAAAAGTTTTGCTTTCAAAGGAAAATAAAGAAAACAAATATACAGAAAAAGTAAAATCTTTTTGGAAATCTTCCCGATTAACAAGTTTAAATAGAAAAGACAATATGCACATGGGTTACTGAAAGTTGATCATGCCGAGCATCTCCACCAATTTTTCAAATCTGGCATAATCAAATGCTTTTGTAAAGATTTCGGCGGTTTGCTTGTCGGTTTTGAATTCAACGATTTTGATATGTTTCTTTTCCACACAATCACGGATGAAGTGGTGTTTGATCTCAATGTGTTTGGTTTTTGAATGCTGAACGGGATTTTTGGTGATATGGGGAACGACGGTGTTATCACACAGTATGGGAGTTTCATGGAAGGTGATCCTGTAATCAAGCATTTGATGGTGGATCCATCGTACTTGGGAACAACAAAGGGCTGCGGCAATGTATTCGGCTTCGGCTATGGATTGGGAAACGGTGGTTTGTTGCTTACATTGCCAGGAGATGAGGCGGTTGCCAAGGAACTGACAACCTACAGAAGTGGACTTTCGGTCTAAGTTGCATCCCCCGTAGTCTGATTCTGAATATGCTAAAAGATCAAACAAGTTATTTTTGTGATACCAAAGCCCAAGTTTTGGCTTGTACTTCAAATATCTTAAAATATGCAATTAAATGAGAGAGTTTAGGATTAGCCTGAAAGCGTGCACACTATGAACATGATGTCTGGTCTGCTAGCAGTGAGATACAGAAGAGATCCTATCATCGAGCGGTGGAGGAGCGATGCAGAAGAGACAGACAGTGTCGAACTTCCACAGGAGTCTTGTAAGGATGAGACTCGGTCATTTTGAACTTGACCAGGATTTCTTTGACATACTTCTCTTGATGAATAAGAATTCCCGAATCAGACTGATCTACTTGCAAACCAAGAAAGAACTTCATTATTCCGATCATTTAAAACTTAGAACGCCTCACTTCCTCGAACTCTTTACACAACCAAGGATTTGTGGATCCAAAAATGATATCATCAACGTAGATTTGCACCAGAATGGTATCTACACCATCCTTCGTTTGAACAAAGTTTTGTCAATTGTCCCTCGTGTGAAACCATTATCAAGCAGATGCGTAGACAACTTCTCATACCACGCACGAGGTGCTTGATGAAGATCGTACAATGCCTTGTCAAGTTTGTAAACTCTATCAGGATAGCTTGGATCAGTGAAACCCGATGGTTGTTTGACATAAACTTCCTCTTGAACTTTTCCATACAAAAATGTGCTTTTGACATCCATCTGATGAACTATGAAGTCCATATAGGCTGCGTATGCAAGAAACATTTTGATGGCTTCCAAGCGAGCCACTAGTGCAAAGACATCCTCAAAATAAATTCCTTTTTCTTGATAAAACCCCTGAACCACCAAGCGGGCTTTATTTCGAATCACGATTCAACCTTCTTCCTTTTTATTATGAAATACCCAACGAGTGCCAATTGGGACTTTATTCTTTGGAAGGTCCACCAGATTCCACACATGTAACTTGTTGAACTGCTGCAATACTTCTTGCATGGCCTCCACCCAACTGTTCTCAAGCAATGCAGCTTTGATATTCTTAGACTCGACTTGAGATATAAAGCACGAGAAGAGACCATCATTCATTGCTTCGGTGGCACTACGAGTTCGGACTCCCACATTGAGTGGACCAATGATGTTGTCTGTAGGATGATCCTTGTGAACTTTCAACTGTGTAATCTCATCCTCTTCCAATTGTTCATCCAGATTGGTAATGTTATTTTCCTAAAGGGCAACTTCATCATCAATAGGATCTTCAACAGATGATTGTGGAGCAACATCCACTATTGGAGGAGTTTCTTCCTCAAAAGTTTCACTTGTTGCTACAGAGTTCGAAGAATCCGGAATTGTTGATGAAGAGGAGCTTGAGGCAGAAGCAGAAGAGTTACTTAGGATATTTACAGACATAAGTGGATTAGCTGAGACAGATATGTTAATGAAATCAGGAAGATTAAATGATTTAAACAAAGAATCAAAATCAAAAAGCCAATCAGGACCGTCCCCAGCGTCCGTATGATTGCTTTCATGCTAGTTGATGTCATTGGACTCCCGCTCAATCCTTCGTCTCTTGTTGTAAACACGAAAAGCTTGTTGGTTAGAGGAATATCCCACGAAATAGCACTCCTCCGCTTTTGCTTCAACTTGTTCAGCTGATCAGAAGTATTCAGCATTGTGCAAACACACCCACATTTCCTAAAGAAATCAATAACAGGCTTGCGCTTGTACAAAATTTCATAAGGAGTCTTGTTGCAGCTTTTGGTAATGAGAACACGATTTTGCACAAAACATGTTGTATTAACTGCCACAGCCCAGAATGTGACGGGAAGCTTTGAATCAACGATCATAGTTCTTGCTGCTTCTATCAACGTATGATTTCTTCGTTCAGCTACACCATTTTGTTGAGGAGTATGAGGTGCACTGAATTACCGAGAGATACCCTTACTTTCACAGAAAGAATCTAGAGTGGTATTCTTAAACTCTGTGCCTCGATCACTGCGAATAGTCTTCACACTTAGATTGAACAAGTTCTCGATTTGTAGCAGATGAATCTTGAGGATCTCTGGCGCCTCATCTTTCTTTGCTTCCATGACTCATGACAATCACATGATCGAAAAGATCCATGTGAAGCAATTGAAGGGGAGAGTCAATGGAATTAGTGGTTTTAGGTTTGTGAGTAGATTTGTGTTGCTTTCCCTTGGAACAAGAGAGACAATGTTCCAAGGGTGAGAAATCATTCAAAGGCAAACCGGTGACAAGGTTTCCTCGAACAAGGCGGTTCATTGTCTTGAAATTCACGTCCTAATCTCTTGTGCCAAAGAAAGGACTCATCCTCTGAAGCTTTTGAAAGAAAACAGGATTCAATTCTTGATGGGTTATTCATATCTAGACTGCAAGTATCGAATCTTTTAGGATCACGCATGAGGATTAGGTCTTCGGGAATAACCACTCCAGGCTTCAGAATCAAACATTCCTTGAGTTGAAGAGGGCACAAAAGTCTTTATCACAAATCTGAGACACACTCATCAGATTATACTTTAGATGTGGGACGAAATTGACATCTCAAAGCTATTTACATCGTTAGACACCGTTCCTTGACTTTCAATCTTTCCTCCTCTTGGATTGCCTGCAAAGGCGACAAAATCTCCATCTATCGGATGATAATCTTGCAATAAAGAAAAATGACCAGTCATATGTCTTGAGCAACCATTGTCGACATCCCAGATATTGTCTCTAGTCCTCCTCAATTGTCCCTACACAGAATGAATCATTTAGACATTTGTACCCAAGCCATTGCTAACTCGAAACTTCTTAATTTTACAAGATGCATTTCAAAAGTCATAGTCAGAATCCTCCTTTAAGGTATTATCAAAAAGATCATTATTCTTAATTTTCCAAATCCTTTTCGACCAATTTTTAACATTTTTAATCCTTTTACGTCGGAAAGTTCTACTATGTTGTGATTTAGCGAAAACATTTGAAACACAATCAACTGAATTTTGAATAACAGATGGTACGTTTTCTTCTTTGAAATGATGTGTAGACAATTTACATGTTTTAAAAACATGATTGGATTCCCCACAACTAAAACAAACTTTATCACATGTTGGCTTAGCCTGATAATTGTCATCACACGATGATGAAGATGATTGTGATGTTGAGACATCAGAACTAGAGGCAACTCTTTCTTCAATATTTCTTTTTTGAAGACTTTGATCTTCCTTTAATCTGAAAAATTCCAGATTGCTCATTGTTTCTTGTGGAATGTCAGTCACAACAACTCCCGCACTTTTAAAATTTGCAATACAACTCATAGCATTTACAGATTTAGGAACAAAAGGCAAAGCATTCTTAAACTTAAAAATAGCATTTCTTAAACTGTTATGCTCAGAAACAAAATACAAATTTTCAATGTGTTCACAAATATCTGGTTTTGAAATGGACATATTATTACATTCATCCGACTCAAGTTCATTTAAAACATTTCCCTTACTAGAACTCTCATCACAATCATCTTCGGAACCTACACAATCTGACTATGCACAGGAAGCAAAACTGTCAAAATCTGAAGTTTGGATATAATCATCAGCATATAAATTGCAAACAAAAGATGTGGGAACATGAGGTACTGGCATATCAGCAAATCTAACATACTTGGAATATAGAGGTGGGTGAGAGTTATACCCGATGCCTTCTGTGACCTTTTTATGAATTTGGTTGTCAATGATTCTAAAAAGAATTTTCTGATCCATACCCATGTGTTCAACTTGAAAATTTTCTTTTTCAGCCTTTTGTAGTCTTTTAGTTAAAATTTGATTATTATTCTTTTGTGTAGTAAGTTGTACAATCAAACATCGGCTTTCTCCTGAAATATCACGAATTTTATTTAAGTAAAGTTTCTCATTTTTAGACACAGAATCATACATCACCTTTATATGGTCTCGTTCATCGACCAAAGCATGGTTGATGAATCTATATTTCCGAATCTCATTTAAACAGGATTTAGCACTGCAAAGTCTAGACATTACCTCAGCTGGTACGGCTGTGAGATCCTTAGCTGGTTCAGTCATGACACATTTCTCCTTCTCTTCAATGTCTGTCATCAGTGCATTTTCACCTGCTTCTCCTTCTTGTTATCCCCAATGATAATGTCCATCAGCTTGACAGACCAGAGCTGTTGAGCTGGAAGTTGTAGTGGATTTAGGAGAAATGGTAGCTTGCTTTCCAGATGAGTTCTTCTTTTCATGCTGCTCCTTTGATGATGACTCCTTGCAGTTCCTAGCAAAATGACCCAGCTGGTCACAGTTGTAGCATCTCACCTTCTTGATGTCAAACCCTAGAGTCTTTCCTTGCTTGAATCTATCCATCCCCACTTGAATCTATCTATCCCCGTACTCTTGATGATTCTTTTGGCCCTTAGAGTCAGCATAGCCATGCACCAATCATTATCCATCTTTTCCCAATCATCCGTGTTGATCTGCTCCAAGTCATCAGGTTGAAAGCGGAAAAGTGTCAAGTTTCCAGAAATTAGGGCATCATAGCATGACATGAAAGCAGTCATGATTGGCAGATACTCATCGGGAATCATAGTGGTTGGCTTCTGAGAGTTGGATGAAATAGTAGGCTGAACTCTAGAAATCGAAGGAGGGACATCAGTTTGAAAATAAGCCATCGTTGTTTTGTTGGATGAAATGGAGGAACTTTGACCTGCAATAAGAGCTGTGTTTCCAGACTGATTAGTTGGAGTGACTGCACCCTTCTTTATCTCCAACTCATAAGACTCCAAAATGCTGAAAAGTTCTTGCTGTGACATGTCACTTAGCTTTTCAGTTTTCTTGATCATAATCCGGTACATATTCCATTCCTTGGGCAGTGAATCAAGCAACTTCTTGTTTAACTCAACAGTGGGATATTTAGTTCCCAAAACTTTCAATTTAGAGACAATGCTTGAGAAACGGTTGATCAACTCAGACATATGTTCACCATGGACACTATTTCATATTGCTTCTTGATTAAATCCCTCTTGCTTTCTCTAACCTCAACACTTCCCTCGTACCTTGTACATAAAGCAACCCAAAGATCTTTGGCAGTGGTATACTCAGCAAATATGTTAAACACATCCATAGGAGGAGCCATAGTAATAGATCCACAAGCCTTGTTATCTCTGGCAAATAAGGCAATATCCTTATCATCATATTCAGACACGAGCTTGGGGCGTTGAACATCTAAAGTGGCAGTAACTGGCTTGTATGGACCATCAGTGATTGACTTCAAAAGAGTGTGGTCATGGAATTGAAAGAAAGTCTTCATTTTCTTGGTCCAGTGATCAAAATCTCTAGTGGACACCAAGACAGGTGGTATGTTTCCTCTAACATACTCATTGGAGATTGAAGTTGCCATAATCTCAGTAAAAGAATGTCAAACAGTAGCTAGTTTCGGGTAGACAGGGTTAGTCGAAACAACTAGTTTCGATAGAGAAAAAGCTGACCGAAACTCCTAGTTTTGATAGAAAAAAACTTCCCGAAACTTCTAGTTTCGATAGAGAGAACAGAAACCAGAATTACTAGTTTCGATGAAGAGGACTTAGCAGAAAATCCAGAAAACTCAGTAGAAACTACAAGTTTCGATTGAAACTAGTTTAGATATTCCAGTAGTTTTGGGTGATCAATCTACAAAGGTTAGTTTCGATAGAACAAGACAAAAAGCTAGTTTCGAGAATACCTTATCCAGAGAAAAAGTACAGACAAGAAGTTTTGATGACCAACTAAAAGCAGAAATTGTCTCCCAGTAGTTTCGATACCTCCTTCTTCAAGCTTCAGCAGACTCCATTGATGAAAAGCTTCAATAATCAACAACGAAGAAACAACAATCCAATCCAGCGAAAAGCTTCCAAAAAATCTTCTAAACACAAATCAATCTTCAGATCCGAGAAACTCGAAGAAATAATGCCAAAAACGATGAAACAGTGCTTCCAAAACTCTGATGCACAAAAACTTCAAAAATAGTCGAAACACACCTAAAATCGATCCAAATAACCTGAATATACTCAAAAATCAAGAGCATAAATCTTTGAAACCAATTATAGGTCCAGATTTCAAGCAGAAATCCCACAACAGATCGATTACATACACAGGCGGAATTTGTGTGTATGGTGGTGAAACAGAGGGTAGAAACAGAATTGGTGAAGTTAAACATGCAAACCACACACGAATCAATACAAATATGATATGAAATTGTGAGAACAACAGATGAAATAACTCCAAATGTGTATTGACTCAGGACAAGTATGAAAGAGAGAATTTCAGGGTTACAGCCGCTATCCACACCCTAGAAATTCTAAAACTAGGCTATTTAAAGTAAGTTGACATGGCATCGAAACTATGCTTACTGAAACTACTAGTTTCGATGAATCATTTACAAGTGATAAGCTTGTCGAAACTAAACTATCTATCGAAACTACTAGTTTCGATTGAACAAACTTAGTTTCGATGGCCCATGCTTAGACATAAAACAGGAAAATACATTAAAATGAAATTACAAGAAAATAAACTAACTAAACAATGTTCAAAAGAAATACATTGATAACAACAACTTATACAATAATAAGACTCTATAGACGGGTTACCGTTTCATGCTCAACGGCACACATTGTCCCTTACCGCCGTCCACCGCCGTGAAACACCACCACAGCAACCACCATGACAGCCATCACCTCTCCCCATGGCCTTCGTCGTTCCTTGCTACCCCAGAAACCTCCACCACGTCACCTGTCACCCTCTAGTACCACCTAAAACCACCGCCACCTCTCATGCATCTACTACCACCGTAGTCGACCCCCCCTTGCCGTTGGTAACAGCCAGAACACCAAAACTTTAATCGACTTCTCCTCCCAAACACTAAGATAGATGCGTACAAAGATTTAAACAAGGCTTACCTTGGATAGATGTGAAGTTCCTGCTTGAGACCATCACGGAATCACCTCCTTTGATCGCCCTTTTTTCCCCCTCTCTCTCCTGATGCCGTCGCGACTCCCTTAGGCCGAATGGGTCTAGGGTTTGCTCCTAAACTTTGTTTTAAATGATTAATTTTTACATCCCGGTCCCTGTGTTCTCCTTAAGTATGTTTGGAACCCAAACTATTGTTTAAATGCTTATCCGGCTCAGTTATAGGAGTTAAACGCTCCTATAGTGGTAGTCTTTGCCCCTCACTACACTTCAATAAAGATTCGGGTCGCCCACTACCCGTTCCATTAGCTTTACGGATTTCTAGGACGTTACAGTAAATTAAATAACTGAAAAGTAAAAATGTGCGTGAAGTGTGTAACAGAAATCTAAATAGCAGAACAGTAAATAGCAGGAAAGAAAGTATCTCGAAGATGATCAGATCATGATAGATATTGCTTTAATAATGTTAAATTGACTAATCTAGTGGTATGACTAATACAAATGTACGAACGGTACACCGCTAGAGTCTCATTCTCACAACATTTGGTTCACGAATTATGTTCTTTAATAATAAAATGGTAAGATTACAAGCTAGGGACATCGTTACCCTCAACTCTTTGAATGCTATCTTCAAGTTGGTGTAAGACATCAAACTTAAATGCTTATTTATTATTATTTAAAGAGTGATTAGACTTTCTTCACCGGGAGGCAGTGTAACAATGGGATCATGTATAAAGACGTACCGTTCCCAATGTGAGTTCACCAATTCTTGGTCTCATAATAACTTTGTATAAAGACGTACGACCTTATTAATATTAATCCAGCTTTGGCTTATCAAAATCTACTTGTATAAAGACGTACAATTTTCAAGAGAATTTTGATTAAAAAGGTTTTACGGTCTTACACTTTAAAATCAAGAACACTCACAAGTGTAAAGACAAATTTGGATAATAATAAAAAACCCACATAGAAGGTGGTTTTAAGAGCGAATAATTAAAGACATAAGCATACCACTAGATTAATATGTTGAACATTAACATACACCAAACTTCATCTTCACCCTAGCAATATAAAGAATTTAGCCACGAATGGCCATACTAACTAGCGTAACGCTGAGTTTCGTAGGCTCCCCTATTGCGGACAAAGAGGAGGAGCCTCTCTACGCTCTACTCTAACTATGAAAATTTTAGCTCTAGACAGTGTTTCTTTGCTTCCTAAGGTGTGTCTAATGAAGAACTCAAGCCATCTATTTATAGGCCTCAAAATGAGCAACGCACGGGCGTGCATTGGTTTACACGGGCGTGCAAACACCTCGGGAATCAAACAGGCTACAAATGGTAGTGTACTAGAGTCTTGGGGAGCAAGTTGGGCAATGCACACCCGTGCATCCCCTCCTTGCTTCCCAGTTTCGTCTTTTAGTTGCTTGTTTGACTTTCGTTGACCTTGGTTTACTTCTTGGGGGTCAAAGCTCGGGAATGATCCTTCTAGAAGCTGGATTTCTTGGTGTTTTTGATTTGTTTTAGCTTTGTTTATATCAGGATACCGAATAACCTGCAATTATGAATTATTAATGTTTTTAGTATCAATTGCAAGATTATTGTTCAATTAGTACTATAATATAATGGGATTATTATGCATGCAAAACATGTATAATTTAAGGCATATCACCCACTTTGCATCCATAACTAGTATGTTACAGAACTGTCTATCCAACTTTCTTTAATCTGGCATTTTCCGAAAATAACATTTCGTGCTTGCCTTGGATACTAACCTCTTAACGAAGGTTTCATGGTTATTGCATCATCAGCTTCCGATGTTTCCCAAATCTCACTCATCATTGTCAGGACTGTTTCGTCGGTCAGACGTCCGATTCAATTGATGCTTCACAGAAGCTCACCTTAACTAGCCCTGTGCTTACCAGCATAGGCATTTCACTTTCCAGTACTCATGTGCATTTCTACACTTATCCCCCCATCAGTAAACCTTTCCCATTGTTGCTCAATCATATTACGCGATCACCGACCGCATCTCATTTATCATGTACAAACATGAAGTCCGTTTGCTCACACGCCTCAGTTATCCGATGACTCGTTGAAAAAGAACATCCCCATTCCTCTAGTTCCTCAGATCAACTGAATCCTTCATTTTGAATGTGTTCCGCGAAGACCCTTTGTCACCTCGTTAACTCTGTGCTGAAATCTTCAGCGTCATCACCTTGATCTCATGATAAGTATCTCTGGTCAAGCGTCCACGTAAACACTTTCTTCATCAACTCTCACAATCCCACCTCTTGGCTTCGTGCTCCAATTCCCGAGATATAAGTATAGGTATCTCAAAAGAGCGCCACGCCGATCGTCTCGAAGAGCGTCAGAACTTCTCGCATTATCTCGATACGCCAAACGTAAAGAAAATGTTAAAATAGGAATACTCTCCCCGAGTACCTCAACCACCCGTCCTACACTCGACCCACCGTGCACTATAAAGACACATACCGTCATAATATAACGACAGAACACACAATGTCCTACATAGGTACTAGTAACCCCAAACTCTAAACACACATTACGTGCACACACACAAACTGCTAGACCTAAGTAAAGCTACTTGTATACGACCTAACCATGTCATTCGTAGACACAAACTCATGAATCTTAGCACTTATTCAACACAACGGTGGTCCCTGCACACATCATCATGTACTCACATAGAGTTCACACGGTCTCACCCCACACGAGCAGTAGCAATGGTTAACAACGACACAGTACTCATACTAGACACAAGACATTATCTCACGGGTTACAATATAGGTGTCATACACTAGACATCCTTCTAACCATTCATGTATAACCATGATTCCCATAGGACCCCGTACTGAACAATCACACAAAGCGCAATACACCCACTGCAGTTGAGACACCACAAGACACTATCTTAAGGCCGTAGACACAAACAAATTCAATTTTATGTCTATACAAGTCTACTTATGCATACTTGTCAACCCTATTCTAGCATCACCCCAAAGATTACTTTTAATACAAACTCAGGTTTTCAAAAGGGAAATCACATAATCACACAAAATTAACACCGCACCTACAATAGTATGCTATCACAAACGCAACTGTCACTTGTCACGTTTTAAACCATCCCATAGTAAGACTCAATCTCAGAGTCACAATCAAAAAATCAAAATAAAACTAACATAATCAATCTCATAACAAAATCATCTCAACTACCAACACTCGAATCATACCAACCCTCTCCAAACCACAAGCACTGCGACTAGTCGTCGAACAAGTCGAAGTTATAATCCACATGTTCCTCATCCTCACACTCCTCCAGCCATCCGTTTCCCGCTCTCAAATCATGCCTCGAAGGCTGATGCCTGACCGCAAATGCACTACTCCCTCTCCAGACACCTCTCATGTAGAAAAGTCCACATCTCATAGCTGCCCCGGTAGCACTGGGGCATTAGGCGCTGGAAGCACCAAAATCACCTAATGTGCTGGTAACTCCTGCTCATCCTCAGCCGCCGGTGGAACCACTGTCAATGGGACTGGTGCTATGATTTGTCTTCTTCAAATGATAACCATGTGGACAGCAGCCGCACGTCTAGGTCGATGCTCTCTCAACCTTCAAGCAAGAGCTCCCCGTCTAATCCACCTCGTCCTAATCGTCACTGCCATCAATACCTGCACAAGATAGAACGTTTGAGTGATTATTGTAGGTAACTAATTCAGAATAAAAGAGTAACCACAGACTGACGAGTCATGGTGATCAAATGTGATTAGTGGTCCACGTTACTACTTGGATTCTAAACGTTCCCCATCATACTCACACTAGCTTTCTACCTTCAATACAACGGATTCATATGCATCCCATACAATCCACATATCATCATGCAATAACTACCACCTAGTCAC
Organism: Smallanthus sonchifolius; assembly: GCA_023525975.1. Classification (NCBI taxonomy): domain Eukaryota; kingdom Viridiplantae; phylum Streptophyta; class Magnoliopsida; order Asterales; family Asteraceae; genus Smallanthus; species Smallanthus sonchifolius. The sequence goes on from CM042033.1 coordinate 23,754,037, forward strand.
ACGTACTACAGTATTCACAAAACGCATTAACATAATGTAACCCACACGGATTCACTACACCACATAATCACACCAAAGAACTTTACGTAGTATTATGCTACACAATTCATACTCTAACAGTTAATGTTTAACTCGAAAGAAGTACCTCTTGGCTCGCGGTTACTCGTGGTGGCATTCGTTTACCATGTAGGTCCCTCCGGGTGGGTATCTCGGATCGTGATCGTGTGAGTATGAAGCCTAGTCACCAGGTACGGAATTCCCGTGACTAGGTGCAACAAGGTACAATGACAAATGTAAACATAACAAATAACACAAGCTCGTACTATAAATACCCGTTCTATTTTAACGAGGTGTTTCAAACACAAGTACAGACACAAGGAAATGACTTCTGGACTTTTTCCGAATTGATTCTTACGTACTTATGATTGTGGTTACATCTCCATCTAAAAAGTAAACAAACCACTTTGTGTACTTGACAAATACGCAGGAATCAATCTCCATGCGTATTTGCTTAGTACAACCAAAACATACAAACGATTATAAATACAAGTTCAGAGATTACAACTCTATAAACAAAGACAAATACAACAAGTACTAATACATACAAACAAGACCGAAAGATAAATAACAAAAGCTTGATCATGATCCAGAGTGCCTGTTACCAAACCATGCTTCAACAGACTCCCACTTGGCAGCACCTCTGGATGTCTTCAGTCTTCTCATGAATCCAGCTTAACACCCACCACCTAGCCTTGACTTGTAGTCAAAGCAGAATTTCACCAGTTTGTTGTAACGGCTGGCTAGCAGCTTGGTCCGCTCATCTGTATGCAAGCATTACTTCTCTACCAACACCTCCAAGTCTTTCACAGAAAAATTAATGAAACATATTTCATCAAATACTCTGACAATCTCCTGTAAACTCATCTTCTCAATCATTATAGCCTCACCAGTCAAAGGATCTACATACCAGTACCACATGTTTCCTAACACATCTTGAGGAATTGTCCTCAGAGATATGTGAGTCTCGCCGATTACTGGCTTGTAGACATAGAATCCATGATCAACATGCAACGTGTAATCAATAAACAACACGAGGTAAATGCTTTGAATTTCACTCAAAAACACTGTTCACAAACTCTCTCAGATCTGTTCTTGCCTTCTTCTATCTAAGGTCTCTGTTCTGTGTTATTCTCTAAGACTTGTAAACACCTATTTATAGGGAAACACAAATGCCCACAGCACCATAGGCGAACTTAACAAGTTCTCTCCTTAAGATGCTATCTAAGAACTTAAACATAATTTTATCAACAGTTACATAACATGTCCTAACAGACTCCCCCTTAACTATTGCTAACAATTCTATCACATTACAAATCAAAGACTCTAAGATTAAGACATAGAATCTTAAAGCTCGTTGTCACCAGAATATGCTCTAACAAACCCCCCCTTGATAACAGCTTCAGTAGATTGTCATCAGTCTTCATTATCATCATGAAACATATTGTAGTCTTCATCTTGTTCATCTTCACACTCTCTCTTTCTATCTAGAAGAAAACTTGGGAGAAGGACCCCTTGTCAACTTCTGTCTGCAATTATCAATTTTTGCAAAGAAGAACAACTAAGTAACCAACAATTAAGATTTCTACGGAAGCTGGAAAAATAAAATCTTTTTGATTATTCAGATATAAGAAACACAAAATATTTTTGGATTTTCTCTATACAAACTGAAATGAAAACATAGGAAATCACATCTTTTTGGTCGAACATCATGAGTAAGAAGGTCATATCAGTATATATAATTATATCAATCACACATCTTGGATATAAAATCCGTATAACATCAAATGGTGTCCTATGACATTCTGTCAAGTCTTGACCAATCAAACCAACATCTTTCAAGATTATCAAACTCTATCTTTTTAAAGACTTTAACATTGCATGTTATGATATGCGATAAACATTCAAAGAAAACAGGATCAGGCTATGACACACAAATTTAAATTGTCAATATTATAAGATTTGAAACTAAAAGCATCTCATTTTCACTTTCTTGAGAGTTAAGGTACCATTTAAGTATGAAATACAGCGTGTACCCCACTAGTATGCCAACAGAAAGTAAAATGCACTATCTTCAAGACATATGAGACTTATGCAAAGAAAAGATCAATCTCCAGGATGAAACTATCTCAATTAGCACAGGAAAGAAACAGATCTCGAAGGATATAAGGAATCAGAATGATTCACTTGCTTGGCTTTAGATGTAATATCATGATAGATTGTAACAGAAGAACTCTTCGGTAGAATGAAGGATTAAAGAATCAATTGATTCAATAATATAGGGTAATGTGATCCAACTGTTATCTAGATATTCAATGGAATTAAGATATTGATCCAAGGGTGAATATATGTTCCAACAGATGTTGTCAGAAACATATCTTAGTTATAACCGTATGTCGGGCCTACCGGCTATTCCTCAGTAAGCACCATCGCTTATGGTGCATTCCATGTTCAAGAAGTGTGACCAGACTCTATCATTTCTCACAAGGTCGGATCCGATTTTCCTGAAACACAAAACATGATACTCACAGTGAGTTTTTCTTAGGCAAACAATAAACAAAACAAATATTTTATTTTCTTTTTAACTATACAAAGCAAATCTTTTTCTTTCTCACTTCAAATTTAAATTTCTCCCCCAAAAGTTTTGCTTTCAAAGGAAAATAAAGAAAACAAATATACAGAAAAAGTAAAATCTTTTTGGAAATCTTCCCGATTAACAAGTTTAAATAGAAAAGACAATATGCACATGGGTTACTGAAAGTTGATCATGCCGAGCATCTCCACCAATTTTTCAAATCTGGCATAATCAAATGCTTTTGTAAAGATTTCGGCGGTTTGCTTGTCGGTTTTGAATTCAACGATTTTGATATGTTTCTTTTCCACACAATCACGGATGAAGTGGTGTTTGATCTCAATGTGTTTGGTTTTTGAATGCCGAACGGGATTTTTGGTGATATGGGGAACGACGGTGTTATCACACAGTATGGGAGTTTCATGGAAGGTGATCCTGTGATCAAGCATTTGATGGTGGATCCATCGTACTTGGTCCAGTGATCAAAATCTCTAGTGGACAAAATCTCTAGTGGACACCAAGACAGGTGGTATGTTTCCTCTAACATACTCATTGGAGATTGAAGTTGCCATAATCTCAGTAAAAGAATGTCAAACAGTAGCTAGTTTCGGGTAGACAGGGTTAGTCGAAACAACTAGTTTCGATAGAGAAAAAGCTGACCGAAACTCCTAGTTTTGATAGAAAAAAACTACCCGAAACTTCAAGTTTCGATAGAGAGAACAGAAACCAGAATTACTAGTTTCGATGAAGAGGACTTAGCAGAAAATCCAGAAAACTCAGTAGAAACTACAAGTTTCGATTGAAACTAGTTTAGATATTCCAGTAGTTTTGGGTGATCAATCTACAAAGGTTAGTTTCGATAGAACAAGACAAAAAGCTAGTTTCGAGAATACCTTATCCAGAGAAAAAGTACAGACAAGAAGTTTTGATGACCAACTAAAAGCAGAAATTGTCTCCCAGTAGTTTCGATACCTCCTTCTTCAAGCTTCAGCAGACTCCATTGATGAAAAGCTTCAATAATCAACAACGAAGAAACAACAATCCAATCCAGCGAAAAGCTTCCAAAAAATCTTCTAAACACAAATCAATCTTCAGATCCGAGAAACTCGAAGAAATAATGCCAAAAACGATGAAACAGTGCTTCCAAAACTCTGATGCACAAAAACTTCAAAAATAGTCGAAACACACCTAAAATCGATCCAAATAACCTGAATATACTCAAAAATCAAGAGCATAAATCTTTGAAACCAATTATAGGTCCAGATTTCAAGCAGAAATCCCACAACAGATCGATTACATACACAGGCGGAATTTGTGTGTATGGTGGTGAAACAGAGGGTAGAAACAGAATTGGTGAAGTTAAACATGCAAACCACACAGGAATCAATACAAATATGATATGAAATTGTGAGAACAACAGATGAAATAACTCCAAATGTGTATTGACTCAGGACAAGTATGAAAGAGAGAATTTCAGGGTTACAGCCGCTATCCACACCCTAGAAATTCTAAAACTAGGCTATTTAAAAGTAAGTTGACATGGCATCGAAACTATGCTTACTGAAACTACTAGTTTCGATGAATCATTTACAAGTGATAAGCTTGTCGAAACTAAACTATCTATCGAAACTACTAGTTTCGATTGAACAAACTTAGTTTCGATGGCCAATGCTTAGACATAAAACAGGAAAATACATTAAAATGAAATTACAAGAAAATAAACTAACTAAACAATGTTCAAAAGAAATACATTGATAACAACAACTTATACAATAATAAGACTCTATAGACGGGTTACCGTTTCATGCTCAACGGCACACATTGTCCCTTACCGCCGTCCACCGCCGTGAAACACCACCCCAGCAACCACCATGACAGCCATCACCTCTCCCCATGGCCTTCGTCGTTCCTTGCTACCCCAGAAACCTCCACCACGTCACCTGTCACCCTCTAGTACCACCTAAAACCACCGCCACCTCTCATGCATCTACTACCACCGTAGTCGACCCCCCCTTGCCGTTGGTAACAGCCAGAACACCAAAACTTTAATCGACTTCTCCTCCCAAACACTAAGATAGATGCGTACAAAGATTTAAACAAGGCTTACCTTGGATAGATGTGAAGTTCCTGCTTGAGACCATCACGGAATCACCTCCTTTGATCGCCCTTTTTTCCCCCTCTCTCTCCTGATGCCGTCGCGACTCCCTTAGGCCGAATGGGTCTAGGGTTTGCTCCTAAACTTTGTTTTAAATGATTAATTTTTACATCCCGGTCCCTATGTTCTCCTTAAGTATGTTTGGAACCCAAACTATTGTTTAAATGCTTATCCGGCTCAGTTATAGGAGTTAAACGCTCCTATAGTGGTAGTCTTTGCCCCTCACTACACTTCAATAAAGATTCGGGTCGCCCACTACCCGTTCCATTAGCTTTACGGATTTCTAGGACGTTACAGTAAAGTAAATAACTGAAAAGTAAAAATGTGCGTGAAGTGTGTAACAGAAATCTAAATAGCAGAACAGTAAATAGCAGGAAAGAAAGTATCTCGAAGATGATCAGATCATGATAGATATTGCTTTAATAATGTTAAATTGACTAATCTAGTGGTATGACTAATACAAATGTATGAACGGTACACCGCTAGAGTCTCATTCTCACAACATTTGGTTCACGAATTATGTTCTTTAATAATAAAATGGTAAGATTACAAGCTAGGGACATCGTTACCCTCAACTCTTTGAATGCTATCTTCAAGTTGGTGTAAGACATCAAACTTAAATGCTTATTTATTATTATTTAAAGAGTGATTAGACTTTCTTCACCGGGAGGCAGTGTAACAATGGGATCATGTATAAAGACGTACCGTTCCCAATGTGAGTTCACCAATTCTTGGTCTCATAATAACTTTGTATAAACACGTACGACCTTATTAATATTAATCCAGCTTTGGCTTATCAAAATCTACTTGTATAAAGACGTACAATTTTCAAGAGAATTTTGATTAAAAAGGTTTTACGGTCTTACACTTTAAAATCAAGAACACTCACAAGTGTAAAGACAAATTTGGATAATAATAAAAAACCCACCTAGAAGGTGGTTTTAAGAGCGAATAATTAAAGACATAAGCATACCACTAGATTAATATGTTGAACATTAACATACACCAAACTTCATCTTCACCCTAGCAATATAAAGAATTTAGCCACGAATGGCCATACTAACTAGCGTAACGCTGAGTTTCGTAGGCTCCCCTATTGCGGACAAAGAGGAGGAGCCTCTCTACGCTCTACTCTAACTATGAAAATTTTAGCTCCAGACAGTGTTTCTTTGCTTCCTAAGGTGTGTCTAATGAAGAACTCAAGCCATCTATTTATAGGCCTCAAAATGAGCAACGCACGGGCGTGCATTGGTTTACACGGGCGTGCAAACACCTCGGGAATCAAACAGGCTACAAATGGTAGTGTACTAGAGTCTTGGGGAGCAAGTTGGGCAATGCACACCCGTGCATCCCCTCCTTGCTTCCCAGTTTCGTCTTTTAGTTGCTTGTTTGACTTTCGTTGACCTTGGTTTACTTCTTGGGGGTCAAAGCTCGGGAATGATCCTTCTAGAAGCTGGATTTCTTGGTGTTTTTTATTTGTTTTAGCTTTGTTTATATCAGGATACCGAATAACCTGCAATTATGAATTATTAATGTTTTTAGTATCAATTGCAAGATTATTGTTCAATTAGTACTATAATATAATGGGATTATTATGCATGCAAAACATGTATAATTTAAGGCATATCACCCACTTTGCATCCATAACTAGTATGTTACAGAACTGTCTATCCAACTTTCTTTAATCTGGCATTTTCCGAAAATAACATTTCGTGCTTGCCTTGGATACTAACCTCTTAACGAAGGTTTCATGGTTATTGCATCATCAGCTTCCGATGTTTCCCAAATCTCACTCATCATTGTCAGGACTGTTTCGTCGGTCAGACGTCCGATTCAATTGATGCTTCACAGAAGCTCACCTTAACTAGCCCTGTGCTTACCAGCATAGGCATTTCACTTTCCAGTACTCATGTGCATTTCTACACTTATCCCCCCATCAGTAAACCTTTCCCATTGTTGCTCAATCATATTACGCGATCACCGACCGCATCTCATTTATCATGTACAAACATGAAGTCCGTTTGCTCACACGCCTCAGTTATCCGATGACTCGTTGAAAAAGAACATCCCCATTCCTCTAGTTCCTCAGATCAACTGAATCCTTCATTTTGAATGTGTTTCGCGAAGACCCTTTGTCACCTCGTTAACTCTGTGCTGAAATCTTCAGCGTCATCACCTTGATCTCATGATAAGTATCTCTGGTCAAGCGTCCACGTAAACACTTTCTTCATCAACTCTCACAATCCCACCTCTTGGCTTCGTGCTCCAATTCCCGAGATATAAGTATAGGTATCTCAAAAGAGCGCCACGCCGATCGTCTCGAAGAGCGTCAGAACTTCTCGCATTATCTCGATACGCCAAACGTAAAGAAAATGTTAAAATAGGAATACTCTCCCCGAGTACCTCAACCACCCGTCCTACACTCGACCCACCGTGCACTATAAAGACACATACCGTCATAATATAACGACAGAACACACAATGTCCTACATAGGTACTAGTAACCCCAAACTCTAAACACACATTACGTGCACACACACAAACTGCTAGACCTAAGTAAAGCTACTTGTATACGACCTAACCATGTCATTCGTAGACACAAACTCATGAATCTTAGCACTTATTCAACACAACGGTGGTCCCTGCACACATCATCATGTACTCACATAGAGTTCACACGGTCTCACCCCACACGAGCAGTAGCAATGGTTAACAACGACACAGTACTCATACTAGACACAAGACATTATCTCACGGGTTACAATATAGGTGTCATACACTAGACATCCTTCTAACCATTCATGTATAACCATGATTCCCACAGGACCCCGTCCTGAACATTTACACAACATAAGATGTATAACCATCACTTCCCATAGGACCCCGTACTGAACAATCACACAAAGCGCAATACACCCACTGCAGTTGAGACACCACAAGACACTATCTTAAGGTCGTAGACACAAACAAATTCAATTTTATGTCTATACAAGTCTACTTATGCATACTTGTCAACCCTATTCTAGCATCACCCCAAAGATTACTTTTAATACAAACTCAGGTTTTCAAAAGGGAAATCACATAATCACACAAAATTAACACCGCACCTACAATAGTATGCTATCACAAACGCAACTGTCACTTGTCACGTTTTAAACCATCCCATAGTAAGACTCAATCTCAGAGTCACAATCAAAAAATCAAAATAAAACTAACATAATCAATCTCATAACAAAATCGTCTCAACTACCAACACTCGAATCATACCAACCCTCTCCAAACCACAAGCACTGCGACTAGTCGTCGAACAAGTCGAAGTTATAATCCACATGTTCCTCATCCTCACACTCCTCCAGCCATCCGTTTCCCGCTCTCAAATCATGCCTCGAAGGCTGATGCCTGACCGCAAATGCACTACTCCCTCTCCAGACACCTCTCATGTAGAAAAGTCCACATCTCATAGCTGCCCCGGTAGCACTGGGGCATTAGGCGCTGGAAGCACCAAAATCACCTAATGTGCTGGTAACTCCTGCTCATCCTCAGCCGCCGGTGGAACCACTGTCAATGGGACTGGTGCTATGATTTGTCTTCTTCAAATGATAACCATGTGGACAGCAGCCGCACGTCTAGGTCGATGCTCTCTCAACCTTCAAGCAAGAGCTCCCCGTCTAATCCACCTCGTCCTAATCGTCACTGCCATCAATACCTGCACAAGATAAAACGTTTGAGTGATTATTGTAGGTAACTAATTCAGAATAAAAGAGTAACCACAGACTGACGAGTCATGGTGATCAAATGTGATTAGTGGTCCACGTTACTACTTGGATTCTAAACGTTCCCCATCATACTCACACTAGCTTTCTACCTTCAATACAACGGATTCATATGCATCCCATACAATCCACATATCATCATGCAATAACTACCACCTAGTCACACGTACTACAGTATTCACAAAACGCATTAACATAATGTAACCCACACGGATTCACTACACCACATAATCACACCAAAGAACTTTACGTAGTATTATGCTACACAATTCATACTCTAACAGTTAATGTTTAACTCGAAAGAAGTACCTCTTGGCTCGCGGTTACTCGTGGTGGCATTCGTTTACCATGTAGGTCCCTCCGGGTGGGTATCTCGGATCGTGATCGTGTGAGTATGAAGCCTAGTCACCAGGTACGGAATTCCCGTGACTAGGTGCAACAAGGTACAATGACAAATGTAAACATAACAAATAACACAAGCTCGTACTATAAATACCCGTTCTATTTTAACGAGGTGTTTCAAACACAAGTACAGACACAAGGAAATGACTTCTGGACTTTTTCCGAATTGATTCTTACGTACTTATGATTGTGGTTACATCTGCATCTAAAAAGTAAACAAACCGCTATTTATAGAACCTGGGGCATGCGTACTTGCCTAAGTACGCATGACCACTTTGTGTACTTGACAAATACGCAGGAATCAATCTCCATGCGTATTTGCTTAGTACAACCAAAACATACAAACGATTATAAATACAAGTTCAGAGATTACAACTCTATAAACAAAGACAAATACAACAAGTACTAATACATACAAACAAGACCGAAAGATAAATAACAAAAGCTTGATCATGATCCAGAGTGCCTGTCACCAAACCATGCTTCAACAGACTCCCACTTGGCAGCACCTCTGGATGTCTTCAGTCTTCTCATGAATCCAGCTTAACACCCACCACCTAGCCTTGACTTGTAGTCAAAGCAGAATTTCACCAGTTTGTTGTAACGGCTGGCTAGCAGCTTGGTCCGCTCATCTGTATGCAAGCATTACTTCTCTACCAACACCTCCAAGTCTTTCACAGAAAAATTAATGAAACATATTTCATCAAATACTCTGACAATCTCCTGTAAACTCATCTTCTCAATCATTATAGCCTCACCGGTCAAAGGATCTACATACCAGTACCACATGTTTCCTAACACATCTTGAGGAATTGTCCTCAGAGATATGTGAGTCTCGCCAATTACTGGCTTGTAGACATAGAATCCATGATCAACATGCAACGTGTAATCAATAAACAACACGAGGTAAATGCTTTGAATTTCACTCAAAAACACTGTTCACAAACTCTCTCAGATCTGTTCTTGCCTTCTTCTATCTAAGGTCTCTGTTCTGTGTTATTCTCTAAGACTTGTAAACACCTATTTATAGGGAAACACAAATGCCCACAGCACCATAGGCGAACTTAACAAGTTCTCTCCTTAAGATGCTATCTAAGTACTTAAACATAATTTTATCAACAGTTACATAACATGTCCTAACAGACTCCCCCTTAACTATTGCTAACAATTCTATCACATTACAAATCAAAGACTCTAAGATTAAGACATAGAATCTTAAAGCTCGTTGTCACCAGAATATGCTCTAACAAACCCCCCCTTGATAACAGCTTCAGTAGATTGTCATCAGTCTTCATTATCATCATGAAACATATTGTAGTCTTCATCTTGTTCATCTTCACACTCTCTCTTTCTATCTAGAAGAAAACTTGGGAGAAGGACCCCTTGTCAACTTCTGTCTGCAATTATCAATTTTTGCAAAGAAGAACAACTAAGTAACCAACAATTAAGATTTCTACGGAAGCTGGAAAAATAAAATCTTTTTGATTATTCAGATATAAGAAACACAAAATATTTTTGGATTTTCTCTATACAAACTGAAATGAAAACATAGGAAATCACATCTTTTTGGTCGAACATCATGAGTAAGAAGGTCATATCAGTATATATAATTATATCAATCACACATCTTGGATATAAAATCCGTATAACATCAAATGGTGTCCTATGACATTCTGTCAAGTCTTGACCAATCAAACCAACATCTTTCAAGATTATCAAACTCTATCTTTTTAAAGACTTTAACATTGCATGTTATGATATGCGATAAACATTCAAAGAAAACAGGATCAGGCTATGACACACAAATTTAAATTGTCAATATTATAAGATTTGAAACTAAAAGCATCTCATTTTCACTTTCTTGAGAGTTAAGGTACCATTTAAGTATGAAATACAGCGTGTACCCCACTAGTATGCCAACAGAAAGTAAAATGCACTATCTTCAAGACATATGAGACTTATGCAAAGATAAGATCAATCTCCAGGATGAAACTATCTCAATTAGCACAGGAAAGAAACAGATCTCGAAGGATATAAGGAATCAGAATGATTCACTTGCTTGGCTTTAGATGTAATATCATGATAGATTGTAACAGAAGAACTCTTCGGTAGAATGAAGGATTAAAGAATCAATTGATTCAATAATATAGGGTAATGTGACACAACTGTTATCTAGATATTCAATGGAATTAAGATATTGATCCAAGGGCGAATATATGTTCCAACAGATGTTGTCAGAAACATATCTTAGTTCAACATCACATTGCATGTTTTTCGGGGCATGAGCAGTGAAGTGAACTGAAAATTGTGCTAATCAATATAGTCTGATACTGGTCTCATGAATCACTTTAAACCGCATATTCTATATCTGATAATGATCTTTTAACACACACACCTACGCATAAAATGAGTTCAAATCACAATTGTAACGTATGCAATTATATTTTCACACTACTAATGGTTCAAAGACGCTTCTAGCCTATTGACAAGCTAAATTATATGCATACACAACAGTATCATCTCCTATTTGTGTAGTCTATGAAGTTTAGATCAAAACATATATCATTCATATATATTGAATAAACATAAAGTACCAACCAGTCAATCTGAGGTCATGTGTTAATAGTCCCTCTTGGAAAATCCTGCAAATCTAACAAGAAACATTAAATTAAAATTGGGACCCATGCCATGGTGGTCCTGGGTCGTCTATCTGTATCAAAATAAATGACCTCACTCCATTCACAATCGAATCTTTCATCGATTTTTGGTGATTACTCCAACGAATCCGAAACATAAACTTTAGATTTCCAAACATACTTCTGTTCATTAAGTTCTTTTTGATTAAAATGTGAAGTGTTTGAACATTCTCTGCCAATTGAAAATTGTTTTGATTTTGAAAGCTCTTGATATTCTAAAAGTTTTCTCAATCTTCTGTTTCTCTTTCGTCTTTGAGGTATAGAAAGCCTAACCTCGGATTTTGAATTACCCTTCGGTGTATCACGAGGTTTAACCACATTTGGTTTAATGAAAGGCTTACCAGGAGTCTTACCTTTGCTGGAGTAACATGTTGGTTACCTTTGGCATTGTGAGGACAATTGATCTTAATGTGAACCACAAGACCACAATAAAAGCAACATCTCGTCTCACGATATTCCCTCATATAAGGAACCTTCACGCGATAAGATGCACTTGAAGAAGATTCTCCTACATGAACTTCTTTTGGCTTTATTTTCTCACGAACTATAGATTTTGTAACAGGTTTTGATTCATGCTTCATCTTCTTAGAAAATACATGCATCTTTTCTTTATTTTTATAACGACAATTCACCACAATTCAATGAAAACATGTACGCCTGTCCTTATAATCTTTGACATATGGAACTCTCCTTGAGTTTGAAGAACTTCCAAATGTATAATTTCCAGATGATTTAGAATCAACACCTTCTTGGTTCTGCTTCACATCCTTTGATTCTTCTTGCTTAACCTCTACCTTAGCTTCATCAAAATATTCGTCATCACTCTCATCATCATACACCATCTCTTCACCTGTGACGGGATTCACCTTCAACACAGTCTTAGGATCCAAATCCTCATCTTTTACAATCTCAGATGCAACAGAATAATTTCCATTGAATGGTGGAGGAACATAACCAATACCATTAGTTCCCTTCCCCTCTTCAGTATTATTATTATAATATGCCAGTAAGAATGATGAATTTCCAAAGCTTTCTAACTTTCTGTGCAGTCTGATCACCTCTGGTTTAGATTTAGCAAGTTCCTTATCTTTATCAGCAAGATCAACATTTCTTTTCTCATTTTCTGCATAAGCCATTTCTAGATGATATGCCTGCTCTTTTATCTTCAATGTCAATCAATTGATATCTCTCTTCAAAGATTCAATCCTTTCAACACACACATTCTCATTATCCTAAATTTCAGGTTGTCTTTTGGAAGTTTAGAAGATCTGTCACGCCCCCAGGGACCTACAGTAAACATAAATGTTTGACACAAAGTTTAAAAGAGAAAAAAGTATTCACCTTAGTAATGTAGTAGGAAGATAACCGGGAATAAGCCTTTAAGTTGGAAATTATAGTTCTACCTTCCTAACTTGCTTTCTTAAGTGTTTCCGCACTTCTACCAGCGTTTTCTTCTTTAAAGTGCTCACTACAACGAGCAGGACTTGGACTGGATCACCGAGAGAGGCTTATGGAAGCTCTGGGACAAGTTTTGAGTGAAATGGATGGATTTGGGTGAGTGAAATCGAATAAATTTGTGAAGCTAGTTATAGGCTGACAACCCGGCCCGTAGCGGACCGTTACCTAGGCAGGTGGTGGTCCACCACCGCCCTCTATTGCGTCAGCCCTAGATGTCCAACTCTGATTTGACCGTTCATTTTTTTTGCGGCTAGGGGACCGTTACCCAAGCGTGTAGCGGTCCGCCTCGAGTACACGCGTCAGAATTTGTGATCAATAGTCACTATCCACGCGTCAAACATGGATTGTTTGCTTAATGACCAAGTAGTGGACCATTACCTATATGATGGCGGTGCGCCACCCATGTGTTTTAGGGTTTTCAACCTTAGTGGACCTCTATTGCCAATATTCACCTGTAGCGGACCGTTAGGGTTTGCCTTAGCGGTCCGCTAAGGTCTGAATTTCCAAAATTTTCACTTTGAACCCTGGACTTTGAACCCTGGACTTTCCAAAATTCTCATCAACAGTTGTATAGAGTGATCTTCTTTCTTCTGTTCTTCCCCTGAAGACTTCAAACCTTTGATCTTGAGTGCTGTAGGACCAGTTGACAATTTCTCTTGAGTCTTCTGGTTTAGTAGTAGGTTTGCTTTTCTTCTTGGGAGGTTGTTGATGAGTAGGGGTGGAGAGGAGGGAGGTCTAGGATGGAGAGTGGAATGTTGTTGGATAGAGGAAGTGGTGGATGAGGGAGAAGGCTTGGATTTTTTTGGTTTCCTTTCTTCTTCTTGATTGATTACCCTCTTCTTTGAGCCTTTCTTTCCAGTCTTTCTTGCTCTTCCTTTTTTTACTTTAAGGTAAAGGGCTTGCAGGTTCATGAAATTCATGGGACCCAACCTTTTTCCACTCTCTCCTCTAGCCTTTAGGAAGTCAGTCATGACCTTCCTTTCTTCATGGGTTCTTTTGTTGAAGGCAATGGTCTTCTTGGATTTCTGTTTGGGTTTTTCTTCTTCTTCTTCAGCCATTTTCTTATTTCCCAATTGACCCTGCTGACCCATGAAGGCTCTATAGATTTCTTTATTTGATAGTTTCTCAAGGTAGTCTGCATCCTTATATTGAGACATCAGAGCCTCTATCCACTCCTCTCTCATTTCTTTGGCTAGTTCATAATCAGTTATTCTGAAGTTGGCCTCTTCTTTCTCCTTCTTCTCTCTTTCTTCTTCTTCTTTATTAAATTGTTCCTGCAGTTGAAGAGCAAGAGCTTAATCTTCTTGAATTTGATAGACTGCAGGAATCTTGACTTTCAGATCATCCAGCTGCTTGGCATACAGCTGGATCTGTTGTTCTCTGAGGAGAATGACCGCTTTTCCTTCTTGAGCTTTTTTCAGTTTAACCATCTCCACTTATTCTTTTCTTCTTCTTCTTTCCTCCCTTTCCTTCTTCTCTTTCAATAACTTTTCTTCATCTTCTACTGTCATAGGTCTTTTCCCCTTATCTTTGTTGGATGCATCTGCTTCAGCTTCATGGACCACAACAGCAGATGTAAGAGATGCTGTTGGGGTCTCAGCTTCAGCTTCATTGGCATGATGAGGAGTAGACACAGAGGAAGGGACTGCTTCACTCTCTTCCTTTTCCCATTCATTCCCATATATAGATTTAAAGGCCTCTTTGATATTCTGAGCAGCCACTTTTCTTGACCATTCTGCTGCGTTCAGTATGATAGTTGGTGAGGGAAGGGATAGATCTGAGTCAGAGTCATTCATTGCAGGCGATTCCTCCTTATAAAGAAAATCCTTGATGAGTTTGATCATTTCTTGACTTTCTAAGGAGTTGATGTTGCAGATGAGTGATCTGAGCTCAAAGACCTTGTGCAGGAAGTCTGAAGGTAAGAGTAAGATCTCTTTGATGTTGATTGAGAGAGAAGATCCATTGCTTAGGAAGAAGGTGAAATCAGAGGAATCAGTGCTCACCCATCCTAGTACTTCCAAGTCCCTGACCATGATGTTGTACAGGAATATTCGCCATCAGATAACTTCTTCTTTAGTTAAAGCACTGCTCCTGATTAAGTCAAGTCTTCTTGGAGCCAGTCTTTGTTCTGTTGTTGATGGAGATTCAGGATAAGCCACCCTATTTGCTTCTTTTAGTAGTCTTTCAAACCAGGGCATATTATCGTCCATTAAGTCATAGAACCTGCTGATTGCAGGTTCTGCTGAGAGATCTGATGAGGTGTTGATACATCTTGTCAGATACAGATTAAGAACCTGGAGGGCATTAAGAGTGTTCCAGATTAGCTCTTCTACTCCACAAAACTCCCATCAAATCCAGAATCTCTCACCTATGCCATTATACCCCCCAGGCTACAATGGAGTCGAATTCTAGCTTGTTTGAAGTTAGTGAGAATTGGGGAGTAGATGTTTGACTTATTATGGCTGCAGCTTCAGGAAGTATGCTGAATGATGGAGGTGTGCTTACATGGAGAGTTTCATCTTGCAACACCTTATCAATAGCTCGGACAACTAACTTCCAATCCTCAGTGGTATCTTCCTCTTCATCTACTGAGTCTGGCAAGTCATGGATTTGAACAAAAGCAGGTTTGTATAGTGAACTTTGAAACACAGTCTGCTCTTGTATCCATTCTTCTAGGATGTCTGCATCATCTTCCTTGGTAACTACCTCCCCCTTTTTGGTTGCATCAGTGCATAGAGTGTTATCTGTTTGAGTGCCCATTGATATAAGGGAGGGAGAAGACACTGGAGGGCATTGATGGGCTTCATGTATAGAGACTTGGTGCCGCAATTTGGACACTTCAGCCTCTAGAATTGCCACCACGGCCGTCAATTCCAAATTATGAAGTTTCAGTCTATCCTCATCCACAATTGTGGAGTCCTTGAAGCTGGATGGGGTCTTAGGCCTAGCCTCTGCATCCCCATCACCCTGGTTTTCTTGGCACCCGAGATTCCTCTCAGTGAAGAGTGTTTCAAAGGAAACATCCTCACTGTGAGTTGACGTGGTTAGGGTCTTAGTGATGTTGTCACTGTCCTCCTGGGCAGTTGATGTACCAGGAGTAGTGACAGCCCTTTCCACATTCACTCTATCAGTACCACCAGAGTGAACCTTCTTGGGTGATGAACTTGGGTTAGCTGCACTAGCAACCAAGTCAATCAATACCTCCGAGATAGTGGTTGTTGGAGAAGGTATATCATCTTGACAAGGAGCCTCTGCACTTAAGTTCAGAGAAGATAAATGAAAGTATGGCTTAGCAGGTTGTATGGATCTGGGATGTGATCCTGTTCCTAATAGAGAAACTTCCAAGGAGGTTTCTCTAATGCTTTGGCTATCCCTTTTGATATTCTCATCAGAATGTTGGGATTCTGAATAAGGGCTTTGAGGTTGGGATAGAGCCTTTGAGACAAGAAGAGAAGGAGTCTTCTTGCTCCTTTTTCTGGTGTACGTTGTTGCAACTGGGGCCCTTTGTTCCAGTTGAACGATAACATCCAAAACAGATGTAAGTGATTTTTGTACCTGTGCATCCTTAGTAGTATGCACAGGGGTTCGAATAGTGGAAGCAGATGTTCAGGATGTGAGGTGGAGGGTGTGGGATCAGTATCAGCTGGGACCACTAAACTGTCACCCTGGGTACTTTGTATGTTCAGCATTGTAGATAACAATGGAACATTGACCCCTGAGAACTTTTTGGAAACAGTTCTCATACTTTGAAAAACATTATTTTTATGACCCAACATATGTAGATTCTTACAGGTTTTGAGAGATATTTAAGTTCTTGGTTGAAAACCTCCTGCAAGAATCTGGGGTACATAAAAAATTGTTGCTTTGCACCCTCTTGAAGGTTATATCTCAAACCCTCAAAGATGAGTTGTGCAAAGTTGAATCCCTGGCCAGTAATCATACAGTGAACAGCAGAGGCAAGTGTAGAGCTCACTTGATGCCATCAACTTCTCTTCTGAGATATGCATTGTAGAAGAGTGTGGCAGAGATACTTCCATGGAGGGCCCATCAGTGCCTTCTCTATTGTGTACTCGTTTTGATTTCCAGTGTACCCTATGGATACAAAGGTCATCATGTATTCTTCCTTTGAGTATGAGATGGTTGCCCCCTCATCTTGAAGCTGAAGATGTTTTCGAAGAGTAGCTTCAGAGAAGATGATGTCCTTTCCGTATACCTTGGCTTTTATTTGGGGAATCCCCTGTTCGGTAGAGTACACGGTGGTATTCCAAAAATCCTCCATATGAGGAATATATATGGTAGGGTTGACTGTTAGTGAAAAATGTATCTTTGATTGGCACAGCAAATCGATCATATCATCAAATCCCTCGGACTTTTTTCCTTTCGTTAAGTATGACGTGAGGTTGTGATATGGGGAGAACTTATCATCAGGATTGTTTATGTCTGCCATTTTTGTTGGATTTTGGAGGGAAAGAGGAAGGTTTTGAAGTGTGGTTAGGAATGGAAGGCTTTGAATGTTGTAGGGGCTTGAGAGAAAGTGATGGGAGTTAGGGAAAAATTGAATGTGAAGGGGTGGTGAAGAAATTTGATTTGTTCAACGACAGAGGAGGGAAAAGAAAAATGACTTGTACAGTACAACCTCATTCACTTTTTACTGTTACAGCTGTAATGCACTATAGTAGTCATGGTAAAGACTGAAAGGAATTTTTACAACAGGTAAAAGTTAATTTAGACTTATTTTTACCCATCAGCAGCAAACTTGGTTACTGCGGATGGTTAAGCCTATCCGCTGCAAGCTTGGTTGCGGTAGATAGTTAAGTCTGTCAGCAGCAAACACTATTGCTGCTGATGGATGCATTGATCTGTAGCAAGGGAGTTGCTACTGACTGCCTTAAAGCTATCCGCAGGAAACTTGTTCCTGCTGATAACTTAAAGCAGTCAGTGGCAAAATCTTTGCAACTGATTATTAAACCTGTTAGCAGCAAAAATGGATGCTGCTGACTAGTAACTTTTATTTATTACAAAAGACAAACATATTTACAAAGACAAAATTTTAGAGATATATTTTAATCAAAGTTCATCATACCAGAAGATTCAACTAAATATCTAAATCTAGCTTCATCAAACTGTTTTGTAAACAAATCAGCATATTGCTCATTGGTATGAACTTTGGTTAAAATAATTCTCTTTTTCTCAGCTTGATCTCTTATGAAGTGATACCTGATGTCAATGTGCTTTGTCTTGGAGTGCTGCACCGGATTGTTTGTGATTGATATAGCACTTATGTTGTCAATGTGAATGGGAGTTTTGAAGTACTTTTGTGTGACAAACACTCTTGATATAGTCTTAATTTATGTACTTTCTTTGTTTGTATTTGTCTTTGTTTGTAAGCGTATGTATGTATTAGTTATCGAGTTGTATTTACTAATGCAAGTTGATAGTTGCTTAATTCTCTAAGTGTTTTGCGCACTTAGTATGTGCGCAGGAATTAGTTCCTGCGTACTTAGCAAGTACGCAAGAATACTCTGCGTACTTGCTAAGTACGCATGAGTAATATGCCCTGCGCACTTGCTAAGTGCGCAGAGATCAGGTCTTGTATAAATAGGATAGGTTGAAAGAAGTTAAATACGCAGACTATTGTGCACTCAGTATTTTTCTCTCTGGAACCTTCAAGTGTTTATAATAGACGAAAGTTTAAAGTGATTCTCTTGTCAGTTTACTTTGTGTTGTTTGATTCTCCGCCTAGTCACGGGTATGACGCACCCGGTGCGACTAGCCAACGCACTTGCATGTGACGATCCGTGACACCCGAGGTACCTACAAGTGGCATCAGAGCGTTGCTCTTGATTTCGAGTGTTGTGAGTCATCCTACAGAGTTTTTTGCAAGCAAAAGTGGGTATTTTTGTTGATTTTTGTGGTAAATTAGGGGTAGCTCTTCAGCACTAATTTAGAAGCAAAAATAACTCAAAAACCGACTTTTGTTGTGTATTTGAGTGTTTTAAGTATCAAAGGTTGGTTAGAAATGATTTCTCATTTTGTTTAGTCAAATTTTCGATTTTTGCCATCTCCGGTGAGTTTCCAATGACCGGAAAAGGTTGGTGAGAGTTGGTGAAAAGGTGACCGGAGTACTTACCTTATTTGGCAACAAGTATAGTCTTGCTGCGTACTTACCAAGTACGTAAGACCAATCTTGGTGCGTACTTAAGTTATTTCCTGCGTACTTACCATTTACTCCTGCGTACTTATCAAGTACGCAAGAGCAAATCCTAACTACACAAGACTACTTCGTTAAGTGCGCAAGTCCAGTTACAAGTACGCAAGTTTCTGTGACTTTTCTGAAATTTGACTTAGTGTTCACCATGTCAAATCTTCAGTGAACTGTGACATCCGACAATTTAGGGTTAACCCCGTTAACCAAATCCAGTTAAATCCTAACTCAGTTAACTCAAATTCAAACCTCAAGGAATAGTTCTGTCATTTTTTTTATCTCAAACTATAGGGACTAGTCATGTAAATATTCAAAACCTGATTTGTTGACTATCAAAGTCAAAATCAATTCAAATTGTTCATGTTGACATGTAAAAAGTCAAAAATCGTGACCTATAATCCGAAGTCAAGCTCAATAAATCGATTTCTATTCGAATTCATAACAAAATTACTCCCTAATGCAATAAACGATCGTATACGAACCGTTTATCATCATCATTGCACGGATTAAACCAAATGATGACCATTAAAGTTGTAACCGACGAACTCAATGCTAAAACTATCAAATTCGTCTATCACTATCATTATTCATACGAATTGAACACTTTCACACCTCTATCGCACCTCTCAGAAACAACCCCACACACCAATTCGATCAGAGACGAAGTTTGTATTGCCTAAGATCGAACCACGTGACGACGGAGTCTATTCTAGTCGATCTCCATCAGTGGGAACCCAATTCTGGTAATCAATCAATTCCTTAGTTTTGTTTCTATGTCTGGATCAAAAGCCCTATCATAACTGGGGCTTACCACACTGAATTGAACATGAATGAATTCTAGGGTTCATACTCGTTCGGGTTTAGTCGAAATCCACCCTAGACTCAATGAAAATTCAATTAAATTGCATGTACAGACTCGCCATCATCAACTCTTTGAAAGCCCCATGTTAATTTTATCATATAACATCGGATTATTCATAATCTGTAACTAGGGTTCGTCCATATATCAAATTGGGGGTTTTGATCCTAAACACCACCTCAATCAAATTAAACTATACCAACAGTTTCGCAACATCCTAATCTTTAAAAGCCCTATGTTTCCAATAGATTTCATTATAAGATTTGTTTAAATCGATTATAAGTTCAAACCTAGGGTTTCGGCTTTTGAATATGCGATTAATTGATCTTAGACATGATGATTTTCAAATTAAACCCACATTCAGGTTCACCAGGAACCGATTAACAGAAACCCTATAATTCCTTGTCTATTCGCGATCTGATTTGATGGATTTGGGATGGTGTTTGGGTCCGGCTCGATAAAGGGAAAAGCTTAGGGTTTTTGTGTGTTAAAACCATTTCGATCTGAATTTTGTTGCGATAGCCCAGCGGCCGGACTGGTTAAAGCGATGTGTCTGTGTGGGAGAGACCCGGGTTCGAGGCCAGGCTCCCACATTCTTTTTTTAAACAATTTTCTGGAATATTAAATTAATAAAAATCAAATCTTTTAATATTATATCATTATATAAATGGGTTTTAAACCGGAAAAACAACCTATAGGCTCGGGATTTAATTATTTTGTTTATTTTTATAAATTATAACTATTTTATAAATTGTGCACTTTTATTATTAATAAGTAAAAAAATAATATATTTATATTATTTTTAAACCGTAAACGCGTGTAAAATAATATGTTTATATTATTTTCGAATTGTGACTCGTATTATTAAATAATATATATTTATATTATTTCAAATCATTTTTATATAACACCGTGAACCAATCAAGACTAAATAATAATTAGTTATGTTAACCACTCGTATATATATATATATATATATATATATTATTTACGTCGTTCGTCGCGTAAAGTAATTCCTAAACGCGTGGACACGTTCGGCCACTCTCGTTTGTTAGAGCGGTTCTTTAAGACGTTCTTTCCTTGTCACGGTCACAATTCCCTTTATCGTTCCTAATTTATATATTTATAATTCTAGGACATTCGTAGGTCTTTTGAGACTTACACTCGTGGTTCCAAACTTACTTCTAGTGTGAACTACCTTCAACGCCAAGCAGATGAGTTTCACGGCCCCTTTTTACTGCTTTTATCTTAGGGGAGAAAACATGCTTAAACTGATTTTTAGATTTTGTATTTCATATGCTATCAATGTTAAAGCTAAGTGTAACATGCTATCACAGAAAGTCCTCATCTTATTTCGAACCGTTAATATGGATCTTAGCGAGATAATGTTTAGTAGTACTACAGGGTTTGACAAATCCCACCCGCGTTAGTCGCGCTAACTCGATTGGATATCGAACGGGTGAAATGTTAGCCTATTCACATGGCAAGTATTGATAGAACCTGGCAGGAGGCAATAAACAAACAGTCAGTTTCGTTTGCGAGCACTTGAGCTAAAACATGAACATAGGTTAGCTACCTATAGATACATATTGAATGATCTTAAATCTGGTAAACGCTTACTTATTTATTTGAAACCTGTGAACTCACCAACCTCGTGTTGACACTTTTCTTACATGTTTTCTCAGGACGCTAAGCTAAGACACAGGTGCACGTTAGGGCATGCATGGGATTCAACTGCTTTGCTTTGTGTCTATTTATGTTGATTGAATTATTTTATTGTACTTTGTTTGGTTTGGACTTTGGTTTTGGGCGCGTGTATTTTGCACATTTACTTTCTTTACGCTTCCGTATTGATACTCTGATTTAAAAGATATTTTCATTTTGAGTCCCATGTAGAGTCGTTCAATGTAACTAGTGTATGAGATCCTGGTTTGTCACTTCCCAAACGGTAATACTCCGTTAGTTGAAATTGGGGGTGTGACAGATTGGTATCAGAGCCATTGGTTATAGAGAACTAGGATTGCATACTAGACTATAGCCTCACACATTAGTTACATGTCATTTGGATGTTTGGTACTTATACATAATGTTGCAGGATCATGTCGTCAACCCCACCTCCTTCACCTAACGCATCAGGGCATAAGGCACCTGTACTCTCATCCCCGGAGCCTAAAACGTGCCGGACTACCTCAATTGACGAAGGCGAACCGAGCAACGCACGAGCATTGGATTATGCTCTGAATTGGGATGTATACCCACATATGATCCAAAGGTGGATCGAAATGGGAGATGTTCCATCACCGTACTTTGGATCCGCATCTTCATCATCCACACAACCTAGCTTACCATGCACCATGGAACAAGCCTTCGCAGCATTTGTATCTTATTTGTTGAAGGAGTTAAGTTTTGTACAAGATGCCACCGAGGAGATACCTAAACTTATGGAGAATGGACCCCAAGTAGAGAAGAATAGGGTAGGAATAGAACATTTGACTACCGAATTAGCTGCAACGGACCATGTCCACAACCTTTTAGTGGATCGTGTGGCACACCTAGAGACGAGGGCTGACACTATGGATGATGATATGCAAGGAGTTCTAGAGAGATTAGCTGCTATGGAAGCTCAGCTACATGTGGCAAACCACACTGCTGAAGGCCTTCAAGAGAGGGTGACTCACTTGGAAGCCCAACTGCAAGCGGCCCTACACCCGGAAGACATTCCAGTATCTGACGATGAGGAGGAACCCTTTGAGGAGGAGCTCTTTCCTTCGAGGAGGAACCCTTAGAAGGGGAACCAGCTGAGGAAGAGCCAGTGGAGATTGATGATGCACAGTCATATGTCTCTTCTGATGACGAGGATGTTTGAGGATCTTCCGAATCTATCTTCTTTTCATGTTTGTTTTTGCTTATGTTATTTCCCTTTTCAAACCTAGATGGGTAAGGTTGTTCCCATCCAATAAAAGCATGAGAAGTTTAATATTTGAGTTATTTATTTTGTAGCCTTACAATTTATTTAATTTTCAAAATATTAGATGTTGTATCTCCTTACTCGTACCTGAATAATGTTTAATATGCGATATATTCCTCATTGTTTTTCATTTGTGATTGTGAAGAATCATGCCTGGGAGAGGACGAGGAGGCCGTGCCGGTGGTCGTGGTACCATCAACATGACGGCAGCAGAGATAGCAGCTTTTATAAACAATAGTGTGGCAGAGGCCCTAGCAGCAAAGAATGCTGCAGGCCAGCAAAATCAGCAAAATCAACATCAAGCCTGCACTTTCAAGGCATTCATGGACTGCAAGCCCCACACCTTTAGTGGAGCTGAAGGAGCCGTTGGATTACTTCGCTGGTTTGAGAAGGTTGAATCAGTAATAGCCATGTGCAACTGCCCCGTGGCTAACCAAGTGAAATTTGCTGCTAGAACTTTAGAAGGCCCGGCCCTAACATGGTGGAATGCCCAAGTTCAAATGTTGGGACTGGTAACGGCAAACGGACTTCCGTGGGAGGAATTTAAAACAATGATGAAGGAAGAATACTGCCCACGAGATGAAATTCAAAAGCTAGAGGGAGAGTTCTAGAACCTTAAGATGGAGGGTTCGGAAATTGAACTCTACACCACCCGTTCGCACGAACTTGCTACCATGTGCCCACACATGGTGACTCCGATTACAAACGGATTGAACTATACATTGGAGGTTTGGTACCTCAGATTCAAAGCATGGTGACCTCATCCAACCCTACCACCATCCAACAGACCATCAGACTTGCTCACAAATTGACCGATCAGGCGGTGATGCAAGGAACTTTACCTCCAAGAGGTTCAGTTGCTAAACCCACCGACAGCCACAAACGCAAGTTCGATCACCATTCCAACACCCAAAACCACTCTAACTCCCACACCAAAGGACCCCAACCCAACCAGCAACAGTTTAACCAACCGCAACAACAACAACAGCGTAGGTTCGAGCCTACCAAGAACTTCAATCAGTCGACCTCTTCTGGCCAAAACTAGGGTGGTTATGCGGGAAAGTCCCCGAAGTGTAACAAGTGTAACTTACACCACTTTGGGTTCTGCAATCGTTGCCAGAGGTGCCGTAAAATAGGCCATGCTGGTAAGGACTGCAGGGGTGAATTACAAACTAAACAACCCTTTCAACAACCGGGGTCTACTAGGGCTTGCTTTGAGTGTGGAAAGGAAGGACATATTCGGAAGAACTGTCCTCAGTTGAAGAAAGGGGGTAATGGAAAGCACAACCCTAATCACAATAACAATGGTAATAGTGGTAATAATGGCAATGGGGGAGGAAATGGTGCGAGGGACGCGCCTTCGTACTAGGATCTGGAGAAGCCCGTTACAACCATAATGTGGTTACCGGTAAGTTCCTCGTAAATAATTTATTTGCTTCTGTCCTTTTTGACACTGGTGCTGATAGAAGTTTTATATCTATGAAATTTAGTAATATGATAAAAGGAACTTCATCTCTATTAGAAGATAAGTATACAATAGAGATAGCTGACGGTCAAATAATTGAGGCAACTCAAATACTTAAAGGATGTAAACTTGAGTTAGCTACACATACATTTGATATCGACCTTATGCCGGTCATACTTGGTAGTTTTGATATAATTGTTGGCATAGATTGGCTATCTAAAAACCAAGCCGAAATTATCTGTCGTGAGAAGATTGTACGTGTACCCCTCTCGAATGGAGAAACCTTTTCCATCCAAGGCGAAAGAGTTGGTGCAGTCATAGGCATTATATCCTTCATGAAAGCACAAAAATGTCTTCGAAAGGGGCATACGGCTAGTTTGGCCCTTGTTGCTGAGCAGCCGTCAGAACTGAAGAAGATCGAAGATATTCCCGTTGTGCGTGAATTTTTGGAAGTATTTCCCGAGGATCTGCCCGGTTTGCCACCGCACCGTCAAGTAGAATTTCAAATCGATTTAGCACCTGGAGCAGCGCCGATCGCTCTGGCACCTTATCGATTAGCACCCAGTGAATTGCAGGAACTGTCCACTCAATTGCAAGACTTATTGGATAAAGGTTTCATCCGACCTAGTTCATCACCGTGGGGAGCTCCGGTATTATTTGTCAAGAAGAAGGATGGTATGTTCCATATGTGTATTGATTACCGGGAGCTGAATAAAGTCACATTCAAGAACCGCTACCCTTTACCTCGTATTGATGACCTTTTTGATCAACTCCAAGGATCAAGTTTCTATTCCAAAATAGACCTTAGATCTGGTTATCATCAGCTGAGAGTCCGAGATGAGGATATCTCTAAGACTGCTTTCAGGACAAGGTACGACCATTACGAAATTATGGTCATGCCTTTCGGTTTAACCAACGCACCTGCGGTATTCATGGATCTCATGAACCGTGTGTGTAAGCCTTACCTTGACCAGTTTGTTATCGTTTTCGTCGATGACATCCTTATTTATTCCAAGAACGAGGGAGAACATGAAGAACATCGGCGTCTAATTTTGGAACTACTTAATCAAGAGCAACTTTATGCTAAGTTTTCCAAATGTGAATTCTGGATTCGGGAAGTTCAGTTTCTAGGGCATGTGGTAAATGAAAAAGGGATACATGTCGACCCATCCAAAATAGAAGCCATCTAGAATTGGGCAGCACCGACGACTCCGACTGAGGTGCGACAATTTCTGGGATTGGCTGGTTATTACCGTCGTTTTATCGAAAGATTTTCAAAGATTGCACAACCTATACCGCCCTAACTCAAAAAGGAAAAGCCTATAATTGGGGCGATAACCAAGAGTCAGTTTCCAACACCTCAAACAGAAACTTTGCAGTGCACCTATTTTAGCTCTTCCGGAAGGAACCGATGATTTTGTAGTGTATTGTGATGCATCTATTCAAGGTCTGGGTTGTGTCTTAATGCAACGCGAAAAGGTAATCGCATACGCTTCACGTCAGTTAAAGGTTCACGAGAAAAACTACACCACTCATGACCTAGAGTTGGGAGCAGTAGTCTTCGCACTTAAGATATGGAGATATTACTTGTACGGTACCAAATGCACCATCTATACCGATCACAAGAGTCTTCAACATATTTTCGAGCAGAAGGAGTTGAACATGCGACAACGTCGTTGGGTTGAACTTTTAAATGATTACGACTGTGCGATCCGGTATCATCCGGGTAAAGCTAACGTTGTGGCTGATGCACTAAGCCGAAAGGAAACGAAACCCAAACGAGTTCGAGCGTTACAACTCACTATTCACCCTGGATTGCCTGACAGAATCCGTAGTGCTCAACTTGAAGCCTTAAAAGAAGATAACCTACCATTAGAAGGTACTCGCGGCATGGAAGCACAACTTGAAGTAAAATCTGACGGAATTCGTTACTTCGTCGAACGAATATGGATTCCAGTGTTTGGAAATTTAAGGGAACTAATCATGGATGAAGCTCATAAATCTCATTACTCCATCCATCCGGGTTCCGATAAAATGTACCATGATCTAAAAGTACTATATTGGTGGCCGAAGATGAAGGCCGATATAGCCACTTATGTTAGTAAGTGTCTGACCTGCGCGAAAGTCAAAGTTGAATATCAAAAACCATCCGGTCTCCTGCAGCAACCAGAAATTCCCATGAGGAAATGGGAACAAATATCCATGGATTTCATCACCAAATTAGCCCGAACCCCTACTGGATGCGATACCATTTGGGTAATCGTTGATCGTTTAACAAAATCCGCCCATTTCTTAGCCATCAAGGAAACCGATAAGATGGAAAAGCTTACTCGGATTTACCTAAAAGAAGTAGTATCTCGGCACGGAGTGCCAATCTACATTATTTCGGATCGTGATGCACGATTCACTTCTCGTTTCTGGCAGTCGTTACATAAGGGTTTAGGCACACGTCTAGATATGAGCACAGCATACCATCCTCAAACTGATGGCCAAACAGAACGTACTATCCAAACTCTGGAGGACATGCTACGAGCTTGTGTGATCGATTTCGGTAACACTTGGGAGTCTCACCTACCATTGGTGGAGTTCTCCTACAACAACAGTTATCACACTAGCATCAAGGCAGCTCCAATTGAAGCACTTTATGGACGGAAATGCCGTTCTCCCATTTGTTGGACCGAGGTTGGAGATAGCCAACTCACAGGTCCTGAACTTGTATTTGAAACTTCCGAAAAGATCGTTCAAATTAGAAACCGTATGGCGGCAGCTCGTAATCGTCAAAAGAGCTATGCCGACAAGCGTCGTAAACCTTTGGAATTTCAAATAGGTGACATGGTGTTACTTAAAGTCTCACATTGGAAAGGTGTCATTCGTTTCGGGAAACGAGGTAAACTGAATCCTCGTTATGTTGGACCATTCAAAATAATGAAGAGAATTGGACCAGTCGCGTATCAACTGGACCTACATGAAAGACTTAGTGGTGTACACAACGTCTTTCACGTCTCAAATTTAAAGAAATGCCTGGCAGACGAATCACTCGCAGTTCCTCTGGAGGAACTACATGTTGATGAACAGTTACGTTTCATCGAAGAACCTGTGGAAATTATGGATAGGGAAGTTAAAACGTTAAAGCACAGTAAGATCCCTATTGTTCGAGTCCGTTGGAACTCGAAACGCGGACCAGAAATCACTTGGGAGCGCGAGGATCAGATGATGCGCAAATATCCTAGTCTGTTCAAGCACTCCGCGTCAAATTCTTAAGGTAGTATTTTAAATTTTCGGGACGAAAATTATTTCAACTAGGGGATGATGTGACACCCTAGAAAAAAAAAATTTTATTCTAATTTTCGGGACGAAAATTCTTTTAACTAGGGGATGATGTGACATCCGACAATTTAGGGTTAACCGCGTTAACCAAATCCAGTTAAATCCTAACTCAGTTAACTCAAATTCAAACCTCAAGGAATAGTTCTGTCATTTTTTTATCTCAAACTATAGGGACTAGTCATGTAAATATGCAAAACCTGATTTGTTGACTATCAAAGTCAAAATCAATTCAAATTGTTCATGTTGACTTGTAAAAAGTAAAAAATCGTGACCAATAATCCGAAGTCAAGCTCAATAAATCGATTTCTATTCAAATTCATAACTAAATTACTCCCTAATGCAATAAACGATCGTATACGAACTGTTTATCTTCATCATTGCACGGATTAAACCAAATGATGACCATTAAAGTTGTAACCGACGAAGTCAATGCTAAAACTATAAAATTCGTCTATCACTATCATTATCCGTACGAATTAAACACTTTCACACCTCTATCGCACCTCTCAGAAACAACCCCACACACCAATTCGATCAGAGACGAAGTTTGTATTGCAGGAGATCGAACCACGTGACGACGGAGTCTATTCTAGTCGATCTCCATCAGTGGGAACTCAATTCTGGTAATCAATCAATTCCTTAGTTTCATTTCTATGTATGGATCAAAAGCCCTATCATAACTGGGGCTTACCACACTGAATTGAACATGAATGAATTCTAGGGTTCATACTCGCTCAGGTTTAGTCGAAATCCACCCTAGACTCGATGAAAATTCAATTAAATTGCATGTATAGACTCGCCATCATCAACTCTTTGAAAGCCCCATGTTAATTTTATCATACAACATCGGATTGTTCATAATCTGTAACTAGGGTTCGTCCATATATCAAATTGGGGGTTTTGATCCTAAACACCACGTCAATCAAATTAAACTATACCAAAAGTTTCGCAACATCCTAATCTTTAAAAGCCCTATGTTTCCAATAGATTTCATTATAAGATTTGTTCAAATCGATTATGAGTTCAAACCTAGGGTTTCGGCTTTTGAATATGCGATTAATTGATCTTAGACTTGATGATTTTCAAATTAAACCCGCATTCAGGTTCACCAGGAACCGATTAACAGAAACCCTATAATTCCTTGTCTATTCGCGATCTGATTTGATGGATTTGGGATGGTGTTTGGGTTCGATAAAGGGAAAAGCTCAGGGTTTTTGTGTGTTAAAACCATTTCGATCTGAATTTTGTTGCGATAGCCTAGCGGCCGGACTGGTTAAAGCGATGTGTCTGTGTGGGAGAGACCCGGGTTCGAGGCCGGGCTCCCACATTCTTTTTTTAAACAATTTTCTAGAATATTAAATTAATAAAAATCAAATCTTTTAATATTATATCATTATATAAATGGGTTTTAAACCGGAAAAACAACCCATAGGCTCGGGATTTAAATATTTTGTTTATTTTTATAAATTATAACTATTTTATAAATTGTGCACTTTTATTATTAATAAGTAAAAAAATAATATATTTATATTATTTTTAAACCGTAAACGCGTGTAAAATAATATGTTTATATTATTTTCGAATTGTGACTCGTATTATTAAATAATATATATTTATATTATTTCAAATCATTTTTATATAACACCGTGAACCAATCAAGACTAAATAATAATTAGTTATGTTAACCACTCGTATATATATATATTATTATTTACGTCGTTCGTCGCGTAAAGTAATTCCTAAACGCGTGGACACGTTCGTCCACTCTCGTTTGTTAGAGTGGTTCTTTAAGACGTTCTTTCCTTGTCACGGTCACAATTCCCTTTATCGTTCCTAATTTATATATTTATAATTCTAGGACATTCGTAGGTCTTTTGAGACTTACACTCGTGGTTCCAAACTTACTTCTAGTATGAACTACCTTCAACGCCAAGCAGGTGAGTTTCACGGCCCCTCTTTACTGCTTTTAACTTGGGGGAGAAAACATGCTTAAACTGATTTTTAGATTTTGTATTTCATATGCTATCAATGTTAAAGCTAAGTGTAACATGCTATCACAGAAAGTCCTCATCTTATTTCGAACCGTTAATATGGATCTTAGCGAGGTAATGTTTAGTAGTACTACTGGATTTGAAAAATTCCACCCGCGTTAGTCGCGCTAACTCGATTGGATATCGAACGGGTGAAATGTTAGCCTATTCACAAGGCCAGTATTGATAGAACCTGACAGGAGGCAATAAACAAACAGTCAGTTTCGGTTGCGAGCACTTGAGCTAAAACATGAACATAGGTTAGCTACCTATAGATACATATTGAATGATCATAAATCTGGTAAACGCTTACTTATTTATTTGAAACCTGTGACCTCACCAACCTCGTGTTGACACTTTTCTTACATGTTTTCTCAGGACGCTAAGCTAAGACACAGGTGCACGTTAGGGCATGCATGGGATTCAACTGCTTTGCTTTGTGTCTATTTATGTTGATTGAATTATTTTATTGTACTTTGTTTGGTTT
Source organism: Smallanthus sonchifolius (assembly GCA_023525975.1). Taxonomy (NCBI): domain Eukaryota; kingdom Viridiplantae; phylum Streptophyta; class Magnoliopsida; order Asterales; family Asteraceae; genus Smallanthus; species Smallanthus sonchifolius. Next base: position 23,784,491 of record CM042033.1, read on the forward strand.
GGACGTTTGGACTTTTGGACTTTGGTTTTAGGCGCGTGTATTTTGCGCATTTACTTTCTTTACGCTTCCGCATTGATACTCTGATTTAAAAGATATTTTCATTTTGAGTCCCATGTAGAGTCGTTCAATGTAACTAGTGTCTAAGATCCTGGTTTGTCACTTCCCAAACGGTAATACTTCGTTAGTTGAAATTGGGGGTGTGACATGAACTATGACAACGAGATCGAAACCCCACAGAAACCCCCAAAGCTACTTAATGTAAATGATTATTCAAATTGGAAAGCACGCTTTGAACATTATATTTCTTATACCGATTCTTCTTTGTGTATACCCATTTTAGAGGGCTATAAGCATCCCACATACATTTACCTTGATGACAAAGTTCCCAAGCCTATTTGTAAACTTGATGAAGAAGTAAAGAAAGTTTATGATAGAGAGAAAAAGGCACACGGGTCTATCACTATGGCCTTGACCAGGGAGTTATTCCACAGCTTCAGAGGATACGATAACTCCAAGGATCTCTGGAAGGCGTTACAGAAGAGATTCGAGGGCAATAGTGACAACAAGAAACGTAAATGGGATCTTTTTAGGAAGCAGTATGAGTGCTTCAGATTTTTGGAGAATGAATCCATAGATGAACTCATCTCTAGATTCTATCATTTGTAGACTGAGTTTAAAGCTTTTGACCTCATCTATCCAATTGAGTAATTAGTTGAAAAATTTCTGGATGCTTTGCCACCCAAATTTGAGATGTATACTACCCTGATGAGAGAGAATTCTAAGTTTTATGAGATGACAATTGATGAGGCAATAGGAAATGTTCAAGCACATGACATGAACCTAAAAAGAAATGAGAGCTCAGGAAGACCTCAAATACAAGACCCTTCTATGTATTATGGGACGTCTTCTACAACCAAGTCATCGGGCTCTAGAATTGCCCTTTTCTCAGGAAACTCTCATAAGGAAGAAACTGTAAAGGCTTATGGTGGTCATGCATGCTATGTAGCATCTGGTTCTGTTTCTGGATCTCATCACCAGAACTCCTCAAGAAATCCTTCTCCCACATCTTCAACTAACCAATCAGCAATAGCCAAGATAGCTGAAGATCATGTGGCTTTATTCTCATCATGCATGCTTGCCTATTAGAACTTCATTGGCGGCAAGCTAACGGATCCTGAAACCATCGAAGAAGACATTAATCAGGTGGATCCGGATGATATGGAGGATATGGATATTCAATGGAATATGGCCATGATCTTGAGGAGAGCCAAGCGTTTCCTGAACAGAACAGGAAGAAAATTCATTGGTGGGCATTCAAATGCCAAGGTTGGTTTTGACAAATCCAAGGCCAAGTGCTACAAGTGTCTGAACTTTGGACACTTTGCTCGTGAATGTCAAAAGGACAGAGCACCGGCTTCGGGTTTCACCAGACCTAGCCAAGGAAACAGCCAAGGCTACAACAACTTAAATAACCACAATCAAAGCCAAGGTGGAACGTCCAATGCATTGGTGGCTCAACAGGACGATAGCTTTGATTGGGGTGTTCATCTGGAGGATGCTCTTATTACACAAACTCAGGTTGGTCTTATGGCTGAGATTGTAGAGATGATGGAAGCTGAGGAAAGGGAAGCTTCTGTGGATAATCAAGAAGAGTATACAACTATTGTTGCCCTCATGGCTATTGGAGAGGCATCGGGTTCATCAAATGAGGTAGACTCTAATCCCTTTGTTGTAATTTCTTGTTCTAAATGTCTAAGCTTAAAGGTTGAAAATTCTAAGCTTCAAGACAAAGTCGAACCCATTCGTATTGCAGCGTTAAGCTACAAGGAAAACGAAAAATGATTTAAAGATTCAATTGAAACGTTGAAGAAAGCAAAACGTGATTATTCACTTAAAATCAGCGATCAACAGTTTCACATGGATGTTGCATACAAGGGGTTAGAGAAAAGGAAAAATGAGATCAACAAGCTGCAAAATGAGATCTTGTAGTTGAAATGTACTAATGAGAAGTTGAAAAGTTCTTGTTTTGTGGTGGAACACTACAAGTCTGTAGTGAGGCAATTGAATGGCTAAGGGTTGGGTACTAATGCTATTCCTCCACCAGTTAGCTGGAAATTTGTCAACGGCTTAATAGACATTGATTTGTCTTGCCTTGATGAGTCCTCAGGTAAGGATGATTCCTCTAACAAGGATGATTCCTCAAGTAAGGCTGACTTCACATCTAATGAGGAGTTCTTTACTGCTTCTTATGATGGGTCTGAAAGCACCTGCCCTGTAGGAGTAGTATGTGAGGAGTTGTTATGTGAACAGAAAATTAAGAAAAACATTATCACTAATAGTGACAATTGTATTTTGACTGAACCCGATATCATTGAATCAAATGATAAATTAAAGGTAATGCTTTATGGGGTATAAACACATTAATCAAATTAAGAAAGAAGCTTTTTCAGCTCATTATGGGCTTGGTTATAAAGAAAATTCGCAAAAATATTATACTCCCAAAAACCAATCTTTATCGGGTCAAACTCCTGTTCACCAACCAACTCCTCCTACTCATAATGCTGAGTCATCAAATGCCAGATCTAATGAGACTTATAAGAGGACTTACAAAGACAAGATGACTTGCTTTCACTGTGGCATAGTTGGTCACATTTTTGTGAACTGCCCTTCTAAGAACCATGGGAAACGGCCAATTGTTTCACAAGCAGCTGTCATCCCTAAGTCACCACCAGTGAAGCATCCCAAAAGTCAAAAAGCAAGTGTGGTGAAACCACCAGTAAAACCTACGGTCAAGCTAAAGATCACATATGAGGCTAAACCATCTGTTTCAATAAAGGGAAAGCATCCTGCTAAACCCTATGTATCTACCTCTGGTAGTACACCTACCGGTGAGAAACCTGTGGTGAAACTCTCTAAGCAACAGGGAAGGAGAAGGAACAAGAGGTTGAGAAAGCTTGAACAACTGACTAAAATTCAATAAGGTGAAGCTTCCACTAGTTCAGCTGTTGCTGTTGAAGAAAAAGAAGGGATTTTGGAACAACAAAGATAAAAATTCTTAATCTCCTAATCCCAATTCTTCTAAAGATTCATCCATTTTTAACAGTCACGACTGTGAGTTAATTGAGGTTGTTTATTTTAAGAAGGACGGACGACCCAAGACCACTATGGATTGGGTCTCCAAATCTAATTAATTCTTTTTGTGACTCGTGCAGGGACATCCGAAGGGTACTATCTATAATCATTGGTATGTAGATAGTGGATGCTCCCGGCACATGACAGGTAACATGGCCCTGCTTCAAGATGTTAAAACATTCAGAGGCGGCTATGTGGCCTTTACTGGAGAGAAAGGTGGTTGTATCACGTGTCAAGGCGTGGTGTCAAATGGTTGTGTTAGCTTTGACAATGTCAACTACTGTGAGTAGCTGAAGCATAACTTGTTGAGTGTCTCCCAAATGTGTGACAAGGAGTACTCAGTGATGTTTGACAAGAATTAATGCTTGATACTCAAACGTGGTTTTGAGGTTCCTAAAGATTGTATTCTGATGAGAGCGCCAAGGACAAACGAAACCTATCAGATTGATATGAGCGTGGCAAGAACCACCTCATCAGTTGCTACCTGTTTTCTTACCAAAGCGACATAACTTGACTCTATCTTGTGGCATAGGAAACTCGGACATATTTCTTATCGTAAAATTAATCATCTTGTCCGAAACGGTTTGGTAACCGGTGTTCCTAAGCTGAGATTTACTGTTACAGATGACTGTATGCCTTGTAAAAAGGGCAAACAGCAACGGAAGTCTCACAAGCCCAAGCTACAAAACTCCATCGATACCCGTTTGGAGTTATTACATATGGATTTGTTTGGCCCCATAAGTATCAGGAGTATTGGAGGTAAGTCATGCTGTCAGGTAGTAACTGATGATTTCTCACGTTTTTCTTCGGTGCATTTTTTAGGTACGAAGGACGAAACTGTTGATATTCTTCAATACCTGATCCTGAGCTTGGAATCACTTTGCAAGTTGAAGGTTAGAAGAATAAGGAGTGACAACGGAACTGAATTCAAGAATAATTTGATGGAACTTTTCTGTCTCAAGAAGGGATCCGTCATGAATTTGGTGCCCCGTACACACCTCAGCATAATGGAGTTGCAGAAAGGAAGAACAGAACCTTGATTGAGACTGCAAGGACAATTTTTTCAGATGCAAAGCTTCCTGTCACTTTCTGGGCAGAATCAGTTAATACAGCTTGTCACGTCTTGAACAGAGTTCTGGTTGTGAAGAGGCACAACAAGACCTGTTATGAGTTGATCAACAATCGACCTCCCAATCTTGACTATCTAGTTCCTTTTGGTAGTCCCTGTTCCTTATTGCTACAATACAAAGACCGCAAGTCTAAGTTTCATGCAAAAGCGGTGGAAGGCATCTTCTTAGGATATGTTGCCAACTCGCTTTGCAAGAGAGTGTACAATATAGGAACTCGTACTGTCGAGGAGTTGTTTGAAGTGGATTGTAGTAAACACAGCATTCCACCAGAACCAACTGATCCAGCTTGGGATGCGCTATTCAAATCTTTCAATCTTCTAGATTTGTCTGCAAATGATGCCGCAAATGTATATGAATTATTTGGTGGCGGTGATGACTCCAGTTTCCCAACACGTTCTACTGTACCGATTGTAACTCCTGATTCCTATGCTGCATCTGCATCTGCAAATCTTAATGGTGATAACAGTGAAGATGTTCATGCTGACGGAAATGACGCTCAAGCTAATCCTAACACTTGTGTAGGAAATGAAGCTCTAGCTGATCCAATTAACATTGAATCTTCTTCTTCCGGAACACAGGATATAGGGGAGTTAAGCACGAACCTCGATTCAGAAATTCAGGAACCAAATGTACCAGAGATGAGAGTGCATAAGAATCATCCAATTGACAACATTATTGGTCATCCTCATGCCGGTGTTCAAAATCGTCATCGAACCATTGCTAAGAACACTAGTCTCTACTATGAGATACTTGACACTGGTGTCATGGAAACATGTCTGCATGCTGCATTCGTGTCCCAGTTAGAGCCGAAGAATGTGAAAGAGGCTCTCGCTGACAACTGCTGGATTGAGCAATGCAAGACGAACTGTCTCAATTCCAAAAGTTACATGCGTGGTATTTAGTTGACTTGCGAATGGGAGTACAACCAATTTGCACCAGATGGGTGTTCAAATGCAAGACAGAGATCATCATGTTGTGGTGAAGAACAAAGCAAGGTTGGTTGTTTGGGGTTTTTATCAACAAGAGGGCTTGGATTACACAGAAGTATATGCCCCAGTTGCTAGACTTGAAGCCATTCGACTGTTTCTAGCTTCTGCCTCATATGTTGGCTTCAAGGTCTATCAACTTGATGTGAAGAGTGCTTTCCTGTATGGAATAGTACATGAAGAGGTCTATGTCACTCAACCTCCCGTCTTCATCAAGCACCTCGGGCTTGGTATGAGACTTTATCAAAGCATCTACTGTCTAATGGTTTCGACCGTGGACAGATCGACTCGACCCTCTTCATATGGAAAGCAGGAGGTGATATTCTTCTTGTACAAGTGTATGTCGATGACATTATCTCCGGGTCTACAAATGAAGATATGTGTAGGGAATTCCAACAGGTGATGAAGTCCAAGTTTGAAATGAGTAACATGGGTGAACTGTCATTCTTCCTGGGTCTACAAGTCAGTCAAAGAGAGGATGGCATTTATCTGCATCAAACAAAGTATGTGAAGGACATCTTGTCGAAATACAAGATGAATGATAGCAGTACTTATCGCACTCCTATCCCCGTCAATCATGGTCTGCATCCTGACAAAGATGGAAAGGATGTGGATTGCAAATTGTACCGTGGGATGATCGGATCTCTTATGTATCTCACAGCTTCAAGGCCAGATATAATGTTTGTTGTATGCTTGTGCTCAAGGTTTCAGTCACAACCGAAGGGGTCCCATATGATAGCTGTAAAGAGGATTTTCAGATACTTGAAAGGGAAACCCCGATTGGGTCTTTGGTACTCTAAGCAGCAGTCTTTTGACTTCAAAGCCTACACTGATTCAGACTATGGTTTTTGTAACCTTGATAGAAAGTCAACTTCTGGTGGATGTCAATTCTTGGGAAACAGACTGGTTTCCTGGCAGTGTAAGAAGCAGTCAATGATTTCTGTCTCAACATGTGAAGCAGAATACATTGCTGCAGCTAGCGGTTGTTCTCAAATATTGTGGATTCAGCAGCGATTGAGAGACGACGGCTTGAACTTCACTAGAACTCCGCTGTTCATTGACAACAATGCCACAATCTCTATAACAAATGACCCGGTGAAACATTCCAAAACTAAACATATTGAAATTCGCCGTCATTTCATCCTTGATTGTGCTGAAAAGAATCGCATTGAACTTGTAAAGGTTCACACGGATGACAATCTTGCTGACCTTTTCACTAAGGCATTTGATCGATCCCGTTTTGAGCATCTTGTGAACTTGATAAGAATGTTCAATCTAGAGTGAAAACTTATTTTTCTTAAATCAATTCAATTCATGAAAGTTAAAATTTTATTTCTTTTAAAACTTTTGTATAGTTCTTTTAATTTTCAAATATTTTATAAAAATTCAAACAAAATAGAAAATGGAGAAAATTTTCAAAGTTATCTTGAGAAAAGAAGAAATGATAGTACATCATAAATGATCTAAACGCCATAGACTGCTCATATGGGAAGTGATTGTGTCATGCTTACTTAATTGTTTAAATTGTTATGTTTTTAATCTGCTTATTTACAAGTAATTTGAATTGTCAGTAGGCTGTACGCATCTTTGAATCATTAGTAGTGTGGAAACTATATATAGACTACAACTGTGATTTGAACCCATGTATGCATGTGTGCGTGTGTAAAAGAATACAAAAAGATCATTATCAGATAAAAGATGTAAGATTTTAGCAAATATTTTCTTAAGAGACTAGTTTCGGGTTATGTCTTTAGCACAATTACTGCGGTTCATCTCACTACCCATACTCACAAATATGTAATGAGAGATTGATTCAAGACATGTCTTTACATCAACCGTTGAGCATGTATTCACCCTTGAATCATTCCTGATTCATTGAAATCAAATCCAGATAAAAGTTGGATCACCTTACCTAAATCCTCAGACTCCATATCTATTAACCTGGATCATCATATGATATTCATTGACGAACATCCAATTAAATCAAGACATCCGAATCACTCGCTTTTGAATCTTATGATTCTTGATAATCCTTATGGATTTTGCTTGATTTTTTTGTGCTAAATGATGTAACTTCATTCTGGAGATTTGAAAATCTTTGTGAAAATATTAGATGCCTTGTGATAGTGCAATTTACATTACTGTAGCATATCAGTGGGGTACACGTTGTATATCATACAATTAATACCTTAACACACAAGAACGTGATACAAAGATGTTTATGGTTTCAAATCTTATAATATTGCCAACTTGAATTACTTGTCTATGTGCTTATTATGTATGAATAAATTGTAATTCATGACATGATCCCATATTCTTTGACGTTTATGTTGTATCATTTTTGCTATAGTTTAGCCTGATATGATCATCTGCTCGTGTCTTTGAACAAAAATAGTGTGTGTATATACTTGTATATTTCTATCTTGAAAATATCAAAAAAAAAGATTCTAAGTTTGTGCATAGTTCAATTTTAATCAGAAATGCCAAAAATATTTATGTTTAACCTTCTTGAATTGACTTTGAATCCTCTTGATCGAATGCTTTTATCTTGTTTGTTATTTGACTTGAAATCTTCATAATTTGAGTTGAAAATTTGAGCACACAAGGGTCTCTGCGTACTTGATAAGTGCGCATGAGGTAAACCCTGCGTACTTAACAAGTACGCAAGACTTAAGTCATGCGTACTTAGTAAGTACACAGGAGTTAAGTCCTGCGCACTTAGCAAGTACGCAAGACCAATTTGTGTTGAGTATATAAACAGGTGTTAGAAATTTTCTTGAGTTTCATCTCATTTCAAACTTTTGACTACTGTTGAATACCGCTACTAATCTTTTCCTCAAAATCTTCAAGTGTTCCTAACCATTTTTTCGTTCAGATTCTAGTCTCAACATCGTATTACCATCATTTGGTGAGAATCATAGACCGTTTAATCCATTAAATTTTGAATTTCGGACCGATTAATGTGTTTCAAAATTTAAGGTTTGAATCTTGGTTTTAGACAAACTTTTGGTTATTTTGGTAACACATTATAATTAAAACTTTCTTAGAATCATCAAACGATCCTTAATCTTTACTTAATCGTCCTTAATGATCCGTAATTTTGCCTTTGACCCCTTGATTGACCGTCGGTTCATCTGGGTGGTTTTTAGGTAAAAAATTGACAAGGATAGTAGTTCATTGATGTTGATATTGGTTCCACAGGTCTTAATCATAGATTTCGACCTTGTGGTGACCCTAATCCACATCAATGTTGATCATCGGTTGAAAATTGGAATTATGGAAAACTTGATAAAGTGCAATTCTTGCGCACTTAACAAGTACGGAAGAAGATATTCCTGCGCACTTGTTAAGTACGCAAGAAGATATCCATGTGTACTTGCTAAGTACGCAGGACCAACAGTTGTGAAATTTTTCTAAGTCTGAAATTCAGTTCAGTGAGTATCTGCTGTACTTAGTCATGTGTATTCAATTCCAATGAAACTTCTTGTTCTTATTATGTTTTCTGTGTGTTTTTGCAGTGATGGCTCGTGCCTTTACCAGTGAGTTCAACCTCCTAGCACATACAGAACCGGAATGGAAGGGTGCTGCACTATAATACCGAGAGATACTTGACTTCATGAACCGTTCAAGGATCAGCTATGCTATATCAGCAAACCCAATAGTATCAAGACCGTACCTGGAGCAGTTCTGGGAGACAATGGAACATGACTGCACGGTAACCCCTAATGTTATACGGGCTACTGTGGCGGGTCATGATAATGCTCTTTCTGAGGACACCATTCGACGGGTCTTACAGTTTCGAGATCTCGCCAACGACCCAACTGCCTATCCTTATTACTTTGTGGATGGATGTTGGAGGCAACGTATGGGATACGTCGGTGTACGGAATTACTCGTCATACAAGAAGATGTGGGTGCTAGATCAGTGGAGGTACTTTGCCCACATGATGATCATGTGCATCTCCTCCAGGAAAGCGGGGAAGGATGCGATGGGACATGGTCTTGCAGCAGCCATGGTTGGCTTGTCTCTCAACAGGGGTTATAACTTCTCTAGATACATCTTCAAGGCGTTAAATGATTAGATCAATACAACTGAGAGGTTTAGATTCCTGTTATACCCAAGATTTGTGCAACTACTGATAAATGATGCGTCGCCAAATCTGCCTGCTACTATGGAGAGACTGCAAGTAAAGAGGGTGGACAAGAGGGTGTTTGCACAATTCTTAAAGCCAGGCAGTGTAGAACCTACCCCTGAGCACACCGCACTCTTTGGCCACCTTATAAATGACGCGTATGTGGCACCTGATGATTGGAGATGGTTTAGTCATGACTCTGAGCCTAAACTCAGTGAACATTCTGATAAGCAACATGAAGAGGAGGACGTTGAAAGTGTGGATGAATCGCCTGAAGGAGGAGACGAAGAAGCAGATAATGATGGTGCTGCAGGATCCGACTCCGAAGATACATAGTTTGATTCATCTGATTCTGATGATGCACCATCATAGGTACACCCAAGAAGATTGACAAAGGTAACCCTTCTTGAGTCATCTTAAAAGAGAAAGCGACAAACGACGAGCCGTGAATACGAGCCATATTCTGACTCTGATGCTGCTATACAAAGACAAAGACAAATACATGAAAGTATCAACAAAAAAGGGGGGATATGCAGCAATAAACTATTCCTCGTGAGGTGGAGGATCGTGCTTAGAGGCAAGTAGAAGTGTCGGCTGCGAGTACTGATTCAGCTTCTACCCCACCTTCACAACAGCTGTACCGCGCGACAACGGAGAAGGCCACAAGTAACACTTGATGTGGTGGTCACTTCTATCACAGAGGAGGTTCCTGTGATAGTGACCCTCCCTGTACCATCTTTCCATGTGGCGGTGACAACTCCGATTCTTATAGAGTCAGTCACCATCACACCTTCCATCACTCCTACAACCATCATCCCATCCACAATCCCTACTACCCCCACTGAACCTATCAGTCAACCCTACCACTATGAGGACTTTACTCAGGGGTTTGACTTTGATACGATCTTCTCATCCCCACTTCATAATGCTGAAGCGTCTACGTCCAGGAATCCGGATCCAAATGATGCAAGGATAGCTACTTTGGAAACCCAAGTGGCTTGGCTACTAGAAACTGTTCGGAGATCAAGGGAGGAATCTGAGGCTCAACAGGCTCAGCTAAAATCGTTGGTGGACGCGGTCACTATTTTGAGAAGCCAGAGGGCTGGGACACAAGAGAGACTAGCAAATGTGATGGCCCAAAACGAACTACTGATCAAAACCAACAATATGATTATGGGTCACATGTCGTCTCTAGAGCTTCGGTTTGACATGCAGCAAAAAAAGAACATGAAATGATGGTCAAGTTAGTAACTGACCAGACTGAGAAGTTTGCTACTCAGGGGGAGAAAGAGAAAGAGAAAGAGAATGAGAAGACATCTAAAACTACAGGTGATGAGCCTTGTCATCCTATTGATCTGACAAATGATGATGACAAAGACAAGGATCCTGAAGTCGGTCCCAGTGGAAGTGAGCATCAAGCTTTGGCGATATTGCCCATTTCTGCGGTTCCAATGGCTGAGGGGGAGTCGACTCATCAGGAAGGTGGTGATACTTCCGGTGGTGATAAAGGAAAGTCAGTGGCGGATGTTCTGAAAGATCTATCTGATGATGTGATCTTATTCTTAGAGCCTGACTATTCCAAAGAAGCACAGATCGAGGCTCTCTACAATCTTGAAGAAGGAGAGATCGACTCGGGTGATGATTGGGATGAAGATGATGATGATGTATTTATCGAAGTTCCCAAGGGCGACGGGGAAGGAGAGTATGAGTTTGAAGATGGAGGGATCTTCGAAGTTCCATCCTTTGAATCTCAGCTCGACACAGGTTCAGTCGAGATTGCTAGTAATGTTGAAGCATCGGCTGAAGCTTCCCTTGCCGACCCTACACCTGTTGATCCAGAGGCACAGAAAAACAAAGATATGCCTGCTAGTTCATCAAAGGATCCTGCTCAAGCCTGGCAAAAGACTTCTATCATAGACAAACACGGAGCAACATGAATGATCTTAGCTATAAGGTTCGAGGAGGATAAGCAGTTGTTTGCAATCAAGCGAGCTGGGGGGTTCAATACTTGAAACCAACCAGCGAAGCTTTGAACTCCTTACCTAGATACGACCTCGTGAACCTAGCAGACCGAGAGCTGATGGGTCACTCAAATCACGCAATAGCAATGGCTTTGTGGCATGTTCTACAGCGTGAAGTAAGATCTGGGAAATGCTTAAAGAAACTGGTATCCAAGCCAGTGCTGTGTGAAACCAAGATTCCCCTGAGCAAGTTTTCTCAGGATATCCTCGGTAAAATATGGTACTGGTACGTAGATCCTAAAATGGGCGAGGCAGTGGTGATAGGAAAGGTGTGGTCAGACAGTGGAAGCTTAGTGCCAAGAGAACTGATTAGAGTATTTGATTAAGTCTGCTTCATAAACTTCTATGTGAAAGATCTGGGGGCACTAGCTGACATGTACTATATGCATACGGACAAATGGACAAAGTTCCTTGCTTTTAAATATGACAAGTTGATCAAGTTTTGCCTTGACTACAAGAAGAAGATGGAAGCTAAAGATGTAGAGATGTGAAGACCGAAGACGATCCAGAACTGTTGTCAAGGGGTAGTTTGTTGAAGCACTTTTGTGTGACAAACACTCTGGATAGAGTCTTAGTTTATGTACTTTCTTTGTTTGTATTTGTCTTTGTTTGTAAGCGTCTGTATGTATTAGTTATCGAGTTGTAATTAGTAATGCATGTTCATAGTTGCTTAATTCTCTAAGTGTTTTGCGCACATAGTATGTGCGCAGAAATTACTTCCTCTGTACTTAGCAAATACGCAAGAATACTCTGCGTACTTGCTAAGTACGCATCAGCAATTTGCCCTGCGCACTTGCTAAGTGCTTAGAGATCAGGTCTTGTATAAATAGGATAGGTTGACAGAAGTTAAGTACGCAGACTATTGTGCACTAAGTATTTTTCTCTCTGTAACCTTCAAGTGTTTATAACAGATGAAATTTTTAATGTGATTCTCTTATCGGTTTACTTTGTGTTGTTTGATTCTCCACCTAGTCACGGGTATTCCGCACCCGTGACTGACTAGCCAACGCACTTGCATGTGATGATCCGTGACACCCGAGGACCTACAGGGAGTTGCCATGAAAGTCATCGCATAATACAGCATTTGATTTTGTATCCAGATGACTTGGGCACAACAACCAAGGTATGCTTATCCTTCTTTACCTTGTTGATGGAGGGCTTCTCTGTAGAAGTTCTCATGCTGATGGGCTTTTGTTTAGGAGGGGCTTGATGAAGGATCTGGTTAAAGGGATTAAAGTCACAATTTACAGTAAAGTGGTCTGATTCACCATAGATGACGCAAGATTGTTAAGGCTTTGGCAGCTTCTTCCTTGGTGGGGAAAGAGAGTTTCTGAAATGAGTTGCCTTGGCTTCAGAACTCCTTACCTTTCTGTTCTTGTGTGTCTTCTCAAAAGCATGTTGTTTGAGGTTTCTTTGCTGCTGAAGGTAGTAGAAGCAGGTGCTGGCAGTGTGGTTGTATTTTCTACAGACAAAGCATGATTTAGCCAGTTTGTCCCTTGAAAGGGAAACATAGTCCTTTCTTTTGAATAGGTCTTTAAAATTACATGGGTGAGCTTTGTTGTGCTCAAAGGTGGCTTCTTCCAATGTCTTTTGAACATATGGAACTCTTTCTCCAACCGCATGACATATGTCAAACACCTTTCTTTGAGGCTTTGAGTTGGAGGAGGTTGAAGACTGTCCCTTTTCAACAGTTAGCTTTCTTCCTTCCGGATGATAGTTGATTTTGATTTGTTTGAAAGGCATAGGAACCGAAACAGCTGGAAAAGAGATAGGAGCACTTGTTTGAATGACTTCAAGTACAGGTGGTTATGGTACTTGTACTGGTGATGAGGCCTCCTCAGTTTTAGTAGACTCTGAGCAAGTTGACTCAGATTCTGACGAGGTAGTGCATTCTTGCACCAGTGGTTCATGCCTTTAAGGGTCATGATCTCGGTTGGCCTTTTCAAGATTTGATAGATTGAACCTTGGTTCATGGATGGCAACGTAGTCAGCAGGAGGTGCAACGGCTTGGTATTGTTCAGCATGATACCCCAGACCAGTTTTTACCTTATCATGAATTTGAGCATCCAAAAGTCTTTGCAGCTTTTTGGATGCAAATTCATATTTGTCAACATAAACTTTCTGTTCTGCCAATTCTACTATGGTAGCTTTTAATCTAGCCAGTAGATCATCAAGCTGATTTTCAAGATTGGTTTGTTCATGTTTTAGTAATGAAATCTCTTTCTTTGGGCAGTTAATTTTTTCTTTATAACTTTTTTCTACTTTTGTGAATTCAGATTTCATTTGATGAAACTCTTCATTTTGATCTATAAGGTTTTGATTGTGCTTTCTGTAGCCTAACACCTTATCAATACAAGTTTGGGAACGGAGATGTTCATATACCGGAGGCGGTATCTCAGTTGTGTCTGCCATAAGAGCTTGGTTGTTAGAAGGCAGATCTTCATACTGGAAGCTCCAATCAAGGTCAGAAGTTCCAACAGCTGCACAACTACAGTTTGAGCTGGAGGAGTAGGTTGTTGCTGTTGTTGTCTTGATTGGGCTTGGTGTGCTTGTCTTGATTGAGGAGATGCTGGGTTTGCCCTATGTGCCTTGCATTTTCTAGCAAAATGACCCTGTTGGTTACAGTTGTAACATGTTAATTGGCTTCTATCCAAGCTAACTCTGGTGTTGGAGTTGTTACTTAGAATGGGTCTTCAGGTTCTAGAGTAGAACATTTTTTCTCTTATAGGGAGCATGGCATACGAGTGCTGTATGTCCATTTCTTCTAAGTCATCTGGATGGAAGCATTCCAGATCCTCCTTGATAAAGGACATGTTGTTAGAGTTTTCAAAAAACAAAAGCAGCAGAGGTTGAGGTTTGAGGAGGAGCTTCTAGGAGAAATGGTGATGTGTTTGTTTGAGAGGATAATAGTTGCTTGAACTAGGACTTGAGTGGTGAGAGTGGAGGGCAGAAGAGGTGGTGGTGGATGTTGAGGCTGTTTGGTAGCTTGAGTTTCTTTCTTTTGCCTGAATCATCTCTAACTCATAGGTTTTTAGCATTACAAAGAGCTCAGTCATCTAGAGAGTCTTCAGATTCTCAGTTCTTCTAATGGACACTGTGTAGAGTGTCCAGCAACTCGGTAGAGACCTGATGAACTTCTTGAGAATATCTTCATTCTCCAGCTTCACCTTTGAGCACTGCAGCTCACCTACAAGATAGGTAAATTTGTTATATAAAACTGTTAGAGACTAACCTTGCTTCCAGACAAAGTTTTCATATTGCTGCTTCAGGATGTCTCTTCTTTTTTCTTTGACTTCTTCTAAACTAGCAAACATCTTTTCAAGAGCCTCCCATAGCTCATTTGCAGTTTTATAACCTCTGAAGTTATGAAAAACTTCAATTGGTAAGCACATCTGGATGGCTCCCAAGGCTTTGAAGTCTACCTCCATTTTCTTGATGTCTTCTTCAGGGTACTTGGAGGGTTCTTTAGGAACTAGTGTACCTCCGGAATCAGCTGAGGCAACCATGGGTATGTATTGTCCATTTTTAATGGATTTCCACATCCCATATTCTTGATAGAAGAAGAAGCTTTCCATTCTGTTCTTCCACATATCATAATCTTCTCTAGACACCAGTCTTGGTGGTCTGGAGATGCTTCTAATATCTTCAAATCCATTGTTTTTGTGCCATTTTGTTTTGATTTGTGATAGTGAGAGACTTTAACAAAGAGATAGTTTAGAATAGAACCGAAGAATGATTAATAAATTGTGAGTTTGTTTAATCTGTGAGCCAAAGCTCTGATACCACTTGTAGGATCGGTAAATACAAGATGGTTCTATTCTAGTTGAGATTGGCGAAAACAATCACAACTGATCAATGTAAACAAGTAAACACAAGAAGTACTGATAAATGCAATTTGTATTAAGCTTCAATGGTTACAATATTACAGAGAAAACTCTAACAAAAGCACTAATATACAATGACTCTAAGTACTACTTATATTGTAACTTAGAATCAAGACAGACCCTTCATTCTAAGGATCAGATCTAACACAAACCGTTGATCTTGTATTGAATCTATTCTACATATAATGACAATAAACACTATAAAAGTTAACTTTACTCAAACGTCTTCTTAGGCATCATTGCTTGCATGCTTGGAGAAGAGCGTTGTTGTGCTTTATTGCCTGCACCAGTGACATTCTTTCTGCATGGAGTGTGTCAGTGGTGTAGCAGAAAGTTGTCAGTCGTAATGGTTGCTTTATCGAAGCCAGTCAGCGGCAACGTTTGATCTTTAGTGGAAATAGCTATCAGCTGCAAAGTTAGAGATCAGCAGCAAGATGCAAACATCCAAAGTTGCTGATGACTTGCCTATCAGCAGCATCAAGTGTTGATGCTGTTGAGAAGCTTATCCGCAGCAACTCTGGTCTTCAGCAGAAGAACAAGTATCTGCTGCAGATAAGCTTATCCGTAGCAGTTTGTTGGTCAGCAACAAACTCTGAGGTAAGCAACATATGTACTTAGGAAGTTTTGTAGCCATCAGTCTTTATTTCTACACGACTTTACTACATAAGTTAGATTCCTTTTTCCGGATATCTGATCTTTCTTCTTTGACTTCTTTTTATCAGGTTTTCTCGGAATGAAGATTATGAACTTGTCTTGATGACATTGTGGACGAAGAAAATTCTCACAAGTAGTAGCATGGGCATCCTTGGTTGGATTTATTAGTTTTAGACGACCAAACGTACGTACATCCCACCATGGAAGGCTCTGAAGTTTATGACTTGTAGCAAAATATTGATTCTCTCTAAATTCTCACTTCACCACAAACCTCTCTTTCTCCTTGTCATACTACCACCCCAAAATTCTTCCAGTAATTGCTTTTCTTGGGTTCTGTGTTTCTGCAAGACCCACTCGACCAACGAAAATTGTTCATCTTTCTTCCACCACCCACTCATTTCTAATAATTCCTTCTTCTTTATAGTTTCATCCTCAGATGCAGTTTTGGTATCAGTGGAAGAATCAGGTATGTCAAAATTACTACCTTCATTGACCAGATAATCAAACTTTCCAATAACTGACCCGTTGGCTTCAACGTAGTCTTGTTTCATCTCATATTCATAGTTTTGGTAGTCTTTATTTGAAGGACCATCATCATTTGAGTCTGAGTCCGTTGTGCTTGATTGAGCATGACCTGATCCATCACCACCATTGTCGACATCAGATGGCGGATCATCATCCTTTTTCTTTTCCACTATCACCACCACTTCCTTGTATTCTTCTTCTTCGTTCTCCTTCTCTTCAGTTTCATTTCCTTCTTCTTGATTCTATGGTAATTTCATTCCTTCACCTTGTTGATTTAACATACCGTCTACGTCAAAATCTTCTTGTGAACCAGGAATGTTGATTATCAAATCAGGAGCTGAATCATTTCCTTGAGAGTGAGTGCTGGAAGGTCCTTCATGAAGAGTTTGGCTCGGATGCTCAGGTGTCACTTGTCGTTGGAAGTCGACATGTCTTACTAAATCTTGTCCCATTTGTTGTAGAGAGTTAATCTGTTTTTGTTGCCCGTGCACTGTAATCTTCAAGTCTCTAATTTCCCTTGCACTTACTTCTTCATGGTTCTGAAGATTTTCTATTTGAGTCTTCAGTTGACTTATGGTGTTTGACATTTCTTGTGTAGCAAAGTTCGCTATATCTACATCTATTAGTGTAAACTTCTCTGAAGCTTTTCATTTCTCTAGCTTCTTTGCTAAACTCTTTTGCCTCTTTCCCCCTTGACTTCTTATAACTATGCCAGCTGTAGAACGAGGCGGTCTAGCAGTCTAACTCTTTTCCGACACTTTTCTTTTTTTTGTTGGAATGGATTCAATTGCAGTTGCTTCTGGAGTGGTTATTTCAGTAACCACCGGTTCAGGCTCTATATTTTCACAACTTTGTTTCAACTTGTTCTTCAATAACTAGTTGTTCCCTTTCTTGAACATTCTTCGTCACATTCCCCACTGCACCTTCCACCTTCACCTCCATCGTTACCATCTTCGTCATCATCATCATCACTGCACCTTGATCTCCACCTTCACCTCCATCATTACCATATTCTTCATCATCATCATCATCATCATCATCCTCAACCCCACTGCTTAATAAGTCATCAACCTCGTCATCAACTCCAAATTCAGCATGTGGAGTTTCTGTAAGCATGTTAGGAAATAGTGGTGTCACTGTGTCATTAAACTTGTTCGTCTTTCTTTTTGAACTCATACTACTGAAGACGGCTTTGGTCATATGATCGAGTGTAAGCTCAAGTCCATCATTATCGAGATCTGGAAGCAAATTATTGATTATCATCTGGATGAACCTAGTGTACATAATGAACTTCTTGTTCTGCTTAGGACCATAAAAATTGTTTATCATAGCATCGAAAATCATTATGGAGAAGTTGAATCGTCGATGAGTAGCTAAACACACAAAAGCTCGGCTGAACACTTCACCTATCTGATCGAAACCACCGGTTCTTGGTCCTAGACAATGTATCAGCACATGTACTAGATACCTCCATTATTTCCCCAACAATGTCTTCGCGATCTGTTTCCTTGGAAACTCTTCTTCATAACCCATAGTAAGAATGATAGCTGAGACCTTTGCGTAGTTTAATCGATATGGAAAGTCAGTTGTATCTCTGAAATTTAAAACTTCTCGAACATCTTGCTCGGTGATCTTATTACCTTCCCTTGGATGTTACTTTCGATCCAAACTTCTTTGTATACGTGCTTGTACTCGACATTATTCCAAAACTCTATAACTTGTGTTTCAACGACTTTCACATTAGTTGAAATGGCTATGAAGATTCTTGGCTTTGATAAAAACTTGACAATCTCTTGATAGTCTTTAGATTTCTTGCCATTAGCCGTTAAACATGCGCAGATATTGTGCCAAGAATCGTATTTAAGTTGCTTCATAACTGCAAGACAAACAAAATTGAATTTTTCAACAGATTCGCTAAGTGTTGAGATTTTGATTGAAATGTTTTTCGTTCAAAATCTTTTTTGGTCGAAATCTATTGGGTCTAGTTTGAGAATGATGTTTATCAATTCAAGCGATCACGAGAAGTTTAGGTTCGCGTATGAATATTGGTCTTAGAGTCGTTAGGCTGGTTTCGGCCGACTCTGTGAGAGTCGCTAGGTTGATCCCAGCCGACTCTCTGAGAGTCACTAGGTCGGTGTCAGCCGACTCTCAACGAGTGTCAGCAATCTGTTGGCCGACTCTCTCTATCTTCTATATATAGCTAACCATTTTCATAGCAAAAAAACCTTCTTCTCTACCAGAATTCCTATGTATTTCTGTATTTTGTTTAGCTTGTGAGAGGTTATTAGATTATAATTGTTCCACTACCCCGGGGTAACTCACCCGGGCTGGCTGGTGATTGATCGTTGTAATCGTTTCATATCTTGGAAGCTTATTGTATTCATTTGAGTGGATTTTAGTAAAGATTTGGGTGTTTATCTTCTTAGTTTTGTGCTCTTTTTCTTATGTTTCTTAAATAAACTGTTGATCTATAACTGATTTGTTGATCAGATCTTGTCTAGAATCATCATAGCACTAGGATCCAACCATTTGGGATCTATCAAAATCTTAAAACTCAAATGAATTGAAGTATAAAATCTTGTTCGAAAAGAGATTTTGATCGAAAAAGATTTTGTTCGGACAACATTCAATCGACTGTTCATCTTCGTTCGAAACGAGATTTCGGACCATTCAAGCATGATTTCGGACAGTTCAAAGAGTTTTCAAACAAATCAAATGTTCAAACCGTTTCCAAGTTTGAATCTCCCTCCAAAACGCTCTATTTGACGTGTTTTCGTACCTGTAGTAAGTAGAACTCGAGCACCAACTCAGTAAACAACTCGAGAGCACGAAAAATCGATCGAAAAAAGGAAATCAAAAAATCTGGGTCTAGAGAGTGTGTGGATCGAAAAATGTGGTAGATAACGGTTTTTGGTGAAAATTACTTTATATACTTTATTAGATTTCGGACGAAAAGGATTTGGAACACAAGTTTTCGAACAAAAAAGTTTTCGGACAAAATTTAAAATAAATTTTTTTTATCTTTTATCTTCCGAACCAATCTCGAGATCATTAAGACATGTTCCAAAACATTTTAACACCAACAATTTCACACACAAACCCATAAAAATCAAACATACTTAGTCACAAAACACAAAATGAGATACGATTCACACCAAACGAACTTGAAACTCTACAAACATAGAAATAACAACACAGATTAACATACTTCGACTTATTACACCACTTGTTAAATTTTCTTTATCCTTTGGTGAACCAAAATGACATAGGATAATAAATGCACACTGTCTTTATCACACTTCATATCATATCAGGATCTAAATAGTTCAACATTGGTTGTCAGTATGTTAATCCACATAAACTTAAGCGTCATATTTTAGCATATATCATGTGACAATTAAGGTAAGATTAATCAATGCAATGTGTACTGCACAACAAACTAAGCAGCAATGTAAGATTTCACAAGAACATAAACCATTCACGAGGATGAAGACATTATCTGTAGCACAGAAAAGCAAGAATCCAAATGGATTATGTAGAATCAGAATGATTCGGAATCTTGAGATTCAATAGAATTGACTTGGCTTGATAATATATGAATCAAGGATTCAGGTTGCGGGTATCCAACTATTATCTGGATGTACAATGAAATCAGAACTGATTCAAAGGGTAGAACAAACTGACTCTCAGGTTTCCATCCAAGATTTCCACCTAAGCTATCCACTGTTATGAAAAATGTTTAACTCTAACCGTATGTTTTTCGGGACATAGTCAATAGAGCAAACGAATATGTGCTAAAGATTGCAGCAAGATACTCGTCTCATGGTATGTCTAGATTCACCTAGCATTCGAAATGAAATGAACAATTCTCGATATGGGTAAAACACAAAGATTGCAATTTAGTTAATCACACAAATACTACCTAATTTATATATGAAGAGACTACCGACACATCAATAATTGTAACCGGTGTCACCATCAAATCCAATTCATGCGTAAGCTCAGTATAGCAGATATTCTATCATTTCCTATTTTGCTTGTCAATCAGTCACATTTTCATTATTTTTTGTAACATAGAACAGCACATATTAATACACATATTAACTCATAAAAATAGTATCCTACAAACCAAATATCCCACCAACTACACATATCAACATATATCACTTATTTTCTTTCCATTATTTTTCATTTTCTTTTATTCTCCACCTAAAATTGTGATGTACGAAAAGTAAAACAACCAACGCACGCACACAACTAATACAACACAAATAAAAATTTAACTTCAAATATTTGCCAAAACATAACATTCAAAATTCATTAATAAAAGCGTACGTAAAACATGCAATAACATAATGGGAAAACATAAGTCAACTAGTACATCGAATATGCGCCTTCTCTTAACCGTCAATTCCATACATACATATTGGTGGAGGAACCTAAGGATAATTACCTCTAGGCCATTCAACACCTAGGTCTCCTAAGGCTCATTACCTCTAGGAAGGCGAAAACATAACAAACATCAAGCACGGCGTCCCAAAGGATAGCACGTACCAAACTTCAAGGAGCACGGTAATCCTTATGGTGACCGTCCTCACCCCCAATTGTACAACAGTTTGCCATCCACAAAGGCCCATATAAAGGAATTGCCCATACTTAACATATATAGCATACATAACGTACATAACTTCGATTCCCGATGGAATCGTGGTAGATTCGTATATTTTGTGACTTTAATAAAACATTCATTTCTTTTACATCAACTTCAGTACGTTTCAGCATACATAACATACATAGCATTCGTATGTTTTAGCATACATAACATAATTGCCCGTACATAACATACATAGCATTCATAACATACATAGCATTCATACGTTTTATTAAATAACATTTCATACGTAAACCATTCGTAAACTTCTTTGGCAAAAAATCTCTTAATCACATTTCAAAATATCACTTTTAAAACGCCTTTCATAAACATCATATCATAAAACATCGTTTCGTAAACATCATTTCGTAAACATCGTTCGTAAACATCATTTCGTAAATATCGTTTCATAAACATCATTTCGTAAACATCGTTTCATAAACATCATTTCGTAAACATCATTTCATAAACATCGTTTCGTATGTATGTACACCAGCCCAAAACATCATTAAAACATTTAAAAGAGGGCTCTAGAACTCACGTGATCAGCTAGCTCAAGCGTACTATCCTAACTCACTGATGATGCTCGAAATCTGAATCGATAGTCAAATGTGTGAATTCTAAAATCATTTTGATCTGAACGAAACTAAGACTAGTTTCGCTCCAACATTCCTAGCGAAACTGTACTCTTGTACATTTCTTGACTTCCAGCGAAACTATGCCAAGTTCGCCAGCCAGTTTCGTCTGTCATACCCTAGCGAAACTATTAAGTTCACTTGTCATACTCGTAGCGAAACTATTATGTTCGCTTGCTTTGCTCTTTAGCGAATCTGTTAAGTTCGCTACACAGATTCCCGGCGAAACTAATTTGATAATAGAATTATTCGTTTTCACGTTATAGGCTCTCATTATTAACGTGCGAATGATTCCTATCAAACTCATTACCTAAAACTCCATCTTATCAAAATTGTACCCATTCCGTGTTGAAGTGTTAAAGAAACCGTATTTATTTTTAACGAAAATCGGGCAAAGCCTTGTTTGTTTTGGCTAAACCCGACAATATCCAATTGTCCTATTCCAACATCAAACTACACCAATAATCAAATAAACCGTACTTTAGATTCTAGTACCAAAACCATACTCCAATTCGTCCATTACTTGATAATTATAATAAAGATTATATAACTATAACTCATTTTTAACGTGTCCGAAAAACGTTCTCAAAAGACGTCCCCGATAATTTTCCCGAATCCCTTGCCACTAACCAACACTAGATATATAAGTATCCGAAAAACGTGTCCAAAAAACGTTCTCGCGTAAGGTCCATACTACACGCGTTTGTATGAAATAGCCGGGCACCACGTGAAAAGAAAACTTGTTTTGTCCATAACTTGACCATACGAACTCCGATTATGGTGATTCAAGTGGCCACGAACTCGTCTCTTCGAGTCCCATCAGCGACGCCGGTTGCTGCCACCGTCAACCACCAGAAAGTCAGGAACGACCAGAAAACTGTATTTCGGCAGGAAAACAACATGTGACCACGAATTGAAGGTGTTAGGTGTCACACCCCAACCGACGGCGGAATCATCGGGGCAAGACATGTAGACTATTCATGAGCACAAGGTTGACTAGATTGTAATATATTAAATCCATTTCCATTCAAACAAACATGAAACAAGTTCAAAGTACATAATGAATTACAATTTGTCTTTGATTTAATATTAACTAGGTCCAAAGCCTATGTGTAGCATGTTTTGATCTAGCTCATATGAAAGCACCTGAGACATGAATAAAATAAGGTCAACTAAAAAGTTGGTGATTATAACACAGGTTTGTATATAGGTAGCATATAATTTGTAAACCAAATCCTTTACATAACATGATAAATAAGGCATTTATGGGGAGCTGCTATTGTGTAACCAAGTACAATCAAACCTTCGTAACTAGCATGCAAAAATTGTGTTGTCGGTTTCAATCACCGCGCACCTGGGTGGGTTTGTCAGACTCAATAGATCTATCATTGAAAACCGTCGGCTTGAAAAGTTAATGATTGCACATAATCGCATACAAAAGGTTAGCACACCTAGCCCTCGGGCATAAAGCTCAAATTGCACACATGAATGTAAATAGGATTTGTACTTGTGTTGTTTGCGTAAATATAAACATGTAAGTTGAATAGTGTTCATGTTTTACCCTAAAAATGTAAAAGAGTAAAAGGGGCTATGTATACTCACATGATTCGAAGGCGTAGCTAACACAAGATACCAAAAAAGTAAAATGATTCCTTGAATTGCACAAGTTAACCTAAGTTTAATGTATATTGTATTAATAGTAAGCACAAGAGTCTATGTCTAAGTCTAAAATCGAATTGGGTTTGCATATAAAGTTATTGATTTGTACTTGAAAGTATTGTATAAAATAAAAGATTTGAAATAAACATTTTTTAGAATATTTTGATTAAGGTTTGAATTGGAATAATTAAATAAATAATTTAAATAATTATTGTTTATGAAAACCTTGTAAGTATTAGTTCTAATTTAGTATAAATAATTAGTTGTTTTTGTTTAAATATAAATTAAATAAATAATCGTTACCTTATTTATTTATTTATAAAAATATGTAACTTAGTCATTTAGTTATAAAGATGTACCGAGCGTTTTAGATTAATAAATAACTTTTCTTAATCTATTTTTATAAATATGTATAGATATAATTTTGTAGATTTAAATGAATAAATTTTGAAATAGGAATTTGATCATTTCTAAATAAGGTCAATATAAATCTTTATTAATTATTTTTATTTGAAACATCATTTGGAATGTTTATTGGTTTTAAAATATAAATTTTAGTATTATGCCAAGATTTTCTCACACACACGACCGTGCCTGGGACAAGGAACGATCGTGCTAGGACCACGGGCGCGACCGTGCTAATCAGGGCGCGACCGTGTTGATCAAACAGAAGACACATCCAGGCTGCTCACTAGGCACGACCGTGTCTAGGGTTCTCTAGACATGACCTTGTCTAGCTAGTAGGCATGACCAGGTCATGTATGGGGCACGACTATGCTCGGATAGGCACGACCGCGTCTTAGATTGGCACGACCGTGTCTACATTTAGCACGACCGCGCTATGAGATTAGCGCGACCGTGTTCGGTCAAGTTCAGAACAAAATCGTTCGATTCTTATAAAATTAAGGTTAGAAATCATAGGACTTTTGATGAGAAATCTGTTGCAAATTTAACCATATAAACTAATTGAATTTTAATAGGGTCTAGCATGGTTATGGATTAAACTGAAAATGCATGAGCCCTAGATTCGAGTTCATGTTAAAATCGCTATTGTAAGCCCGAATCAAGTGGGGGCTTTTGATCTATAGACTGAAACAAAAGTGTAGGAGGTTTCAATTACCAGGATAGATGACGGATTGATAGTGCTTGACTGTGATGGATTCCGGCTTGAAATCCGGCGACTCCGACTTCGTCTCCGGCCAAAATGGAATACGCGAGAGCTTGACAGAGGTTCGTACGTGGTGTGGGAGTAGTTTGTTTGCGCAGAGATAATTCCAAATGATGGATTCGAGTGGTATGATAATGAGGTCAGCGGTTTTGAAAAGAATACTCATAATGGAGTTTAATTCGAGGTAATGCGGGTGATTAAGACCACAATAATGATCGTTAATAGTTGAGACGTGTGGAACGGTTATGGATCGAACGAATTTAGAATTAAAGACTGTTTTTACGTTTCAACTGATGTGAGGCGCGACCATGCCTACAAGAGGCGCGACCGTGCCAGACGAGGCGCGGCCGTGCCAAAATGTGGCGCGACCGTGTCAGACGAGGCGCGACCGTGTCAAAACGTGGCGCGACCGTGCCTACTAGGGTTTCTAGCTATTTACAAAATCAGCCCTTGTAATTTCAACTTTGACAGAATTAGCTTGGTTAGGATTTAACAGAACACCTAACGGGATTACTAACTGGATTAACTCTAAGAGGTGTTACCACTTGATTATGAGTTCTAAATCCTTGAATTGAATATGATTGGCTAACTATTAAAGAGGTGTAGGTTTGAACAAGTATATGATTCAATGCCGTGTTGTTATTTTATTAGTTAAAATAAGTTAAAATAGGGTCGAAAAATCAGAGATGTTACAGTCTCCCCATGTTAAGGGAATTTCGTCCCGAAATTTAATTAATGGAGGCTACTAAAAATCAAGAAACAGGTGGGAGTTTTCGGTTCTCGGTGAGTTTTGATTGTTGGATTCTGGGAAGTGTAACCATTGACATGGCTTAGGCCTGATACTCAAAGTTGAATATGAAGGGTGATAATGAATCTTGTTTTGAAATGAATTTAAGGAGGAGATTGTCGAATAAAATTTCTGAATTCTAAATGTGAGATGTATTATTTGGAATGAATTTGATGGGACCTTGATCGTCAGGGTTTGTGTATGATGTAGTCTAATATGTTTTAAAATGTTAGTGGGTAAGAGATTTCGTATACATTGGTCTAGGTCAAAAATTTACGTGACAGGAACAATGTTACTTCTTATAATATGATATGACACTTATATATAGGAAGTACCATCGGCGTATCCACCATGTCCTTGTCATATCACATCAGTTTCGTTGTTACACATCATGATAAGTTTTAGGTCACAACACACGACAAAATTTCTCTATAGTTTCCATGCGCTGATTTTTATAATTCCGTGTGCACCCGTAATTATTTAAATCATCGTATGGTCCGTATAAATTGTTTCGTTGTGTGTGGGTAAGGGGGGCACAATTTCACTATGATCACGTCTATTGTTTACACATAAAAATTCGTTAACATGTAACCATGTCCCTAATCAGGTCAGCTCGCAACTAAAGAGTAGTAAAGTAGTAACACTTAAAGTTTCTTATTTTGCTTGTGTTTGAACAAGAATACGTCAAACCCCGAGTCGTTTTAATGTATTATGGTCTTCAACTTTGGTGTACAAAGTGCATGACCATGTCTTGTGTATAATGTAATCAATCCATTGCAATAATTGTAAGCAAATTTTTGTTTCGAGAATATAGTAAGCATACAAGTCTCATGTATGAGCTCGTAATCAAATAAGTCTCATATGAAGCGTAAATAATTAAGCGTCTTGTATTTTGTAAGTCAATGAACTCTGATGTGTAATGTAAATAACATAGTATTTTGTGTATAGTAGGAAATGAATTTCATGTATGGTGTTGGCAACTTAGCATCATGTATATTGTACAATGTGCACAGCTTAGTGTGATGTACTTCGTAACCAAATAAGTTTCATGTATAGTGTGGTCAATCTAGAATTATGTATCAATGAAGCAATTCTTAGGTATCATGTATATTGCAAACAACTAAGTTTCGTGTATCATGTGCTCAATCCAGTAGCATGTGTATTGCAAATAAAAGTGTTTCGTGCATTACGTAATCAATCGAGTAAGTTGTTATTTGTAGGCAAACTAGTTTCATGTATCATGTAATTTGTGTAGCATTGGATATATTGAGAATATTTGAGTTTCATGTACCATGTGGTTGCATTAGATATATTATGAACGTGTATACGTAAGTATTGAACTTCGTGTGCGATGTATATTAATGGGTTTTGCATGTGATCGAGTGTTGCGGACAAACGTGTTGTTTGGCGTTCTTGCATAATGTGGTAGTTGGGTTCGAATCCTCAAATCTCGTTGAGGTTGGGGGGAAAGGTTAACGTCTATGCGGTATGGATCGTCTCTTGAAGTGACGAGTGAAAGGTAACGAGGAGGTTCTGAAAATATTCGGGGAAACGTGTTTACAAATACTGATCTTTGTTTGAAAATAGAAAGTGGTAAATTATTCTTGATTGTAGATATATAAAGTAGTGAAATCATTGAATCGCATATTTTAAATGAATATGCAATTTATGAGAAAATATTTTTAATTTAAAATTTCAACTTTTGGCTAAACAAGTAGTAGCATATTAATTTAGTCAAAGTTTAGAATTATTTACTTTAATGAATAAAAATCATAATTATTTATCAGTTTTTAAAAAAAAATATTTTTATAAAATTGATTGCATTACTTTCCTTATTAGGTGAAAAAGTTTTATGAAAAATTTATGTTTTTTATATTATCAAAAAGAATTTCAATAAACATTTTGTTAAACAAGATAGCGATGTTTTGTTTAAATCACAAAATAGGATGCTTTATTTATGAAAGAGATTGTTGGTAATGTACTAAATCATGTTGAATGAAAGAAGTGATATTTTAGAAAGTTTGATGAAAATATAACAGGTGTAATTTACGCTCCACGGGTCAAATCAATGAACAATAATTGTAGAGTTGAAATATATGAAATTGACTAGATGCTGAAATGTTAAATATTACTCAAAACATAAGGAAATGGTTCTCAAATCGAAAATTTAAAGGAAATCAGTAGAAGCTCCTTCTAACGTCTCTGGTAGCTTTCCACTAGGAAGAAGATAATCGCCAAGATGAGCACCGCTATAGTCACTCGAGTAGTAGCTCTGGCTTCAGTTCTGGCGGTCTCCGTGCGATGATCTTGTATTTCATTTTCGAGGGTGGAGATTAACTCCTTTTGGTATCCTAATTGGTTTGCTAGGCTATCCATTCTTTGTCTTTGCAAGTCGTGTATTACTCCCTGCTCTATCCTTTGCCTCTCAAATTCTGAATTTCTTACATATTGATGGAAGTCATTGGTTGGAATCCCCATAACACCAGTGGGTGCCATGGTATGCTTTACCCAAGGGTTAGGATGGTATGGATCGGGCATTAGATATGGGTCTCTTAGTGGGGGTGGTAATTGATTGTGGAGGCGAGGTGTTTGATACGGGTTTCTGGGTGCGGGCGATCCAGATGTTTGAAGTCTCGGGCCGGTGTTCCTAATCCAGTCCGCCCTTACATCAAACCTTGGCCTAGCAGTTGGGGGTGTTGGTGACCGATACACGGGTGTCTTAGTGTCTTCTTCCCAATCAGATTCTGTTCCGGGATGGTATACCGGGGAGGTAGGAGAGTAGGAGTCCATACTTAGCAGGAAAACAATGGAAAGGTTGTAAGCGATAATAAAATACTGAGTGTCAAATGTAGGAGTTCTCATAGGTTTAGAGTTTGACTAGTCATAACGCCGAACCTTCACAATGGTATTTTAGAAATACACTTGACCTATAAGCAGTGCATCCCTGAAGAGAATTCCTAGGAAAGAGAGGTGGGTCACTAGGACACACTTTAGTACCCTATCTTTCCTTAGCCAGAATCCCTCATGGGCCTACACACTCTTCCAGCCATCATGTATTAATAACACTATTGTCGAGCTCATGGTCATGATGAGAATTGTTGTGAACTGGGCCTTGTGGCCCGAAAGTAAGGTTTACGCATTTCAGTGGGCTTTTGCTTCTTGGAGGATAGATTGACTGCTTAGTTTATTATTGATGGACATTAGGCCCAACAGTTTAAAAAAATTTGTTGTTTAGAAGAGGAGTGGTATTATGTATGTAAGTTTAGGGGTGCATGAATAACTAAGTGTGTATGAGTGTGTGAGGAAACTTAGAATAGCACTTTTAAATAAGTTAAATAGGTAGCAATGAATAGGAGAAAAAGTGGGCAGGTAATGTGACACATAGATTATTAAGTATTGTATCATATGATGTAGTTATATAGTATAACATGTAAGAATATTCACATAAAAATAATCACATAGCATGTAGATAGTAATGAGTGTAAGCACAAAAGTTATCACGTAGTGTGACACATAAGTCATTATGTATTGTATCACGTAGTGTAAATACTTATGATAGCATGTAAAAATATTTACACAAGAACTAATAATGTAACATGTAGTAGCATGGGATTGTATGGGTGTCCTAAAGTTATAGTCTAGGTCAAGAGTGTCTAATAACCTAATTCCCTATAACCAAGGATCTGATACCAATCTGTCACACCCCAACCGACGGCGGAATCATCGGGGAAGGACATGTAGACTGTTCATGAGCACAAGATTGACTAGATTGTAATATATTAAATCCATTTCCATTCAAACAAACATGAAACAAGTTCAAAGTACATAATGAATTACAATTTGTCTTTGATTTAATATTAACTAGGTCCACAGCCTATGTGTAGCATGTCTTGATCTAGCTCATATGAAAGCACCTGAAACATGAATAAAATAAGGTCAACTAAAAAGTTGGTGAGTATAACACAGGTTTGTATATAGGTAGCATATAATTTATAAACCAAATCCTTTACATAACATGATAAATAAGACATTTATGGGGAGCAGCTATTGTGTAACCAAGTACAATCAAACCTTTGTAACTAGCATGCAAAAATTGTGTTGTCGGTTTCAATCACCGCGGACCTGGGTGCGTTTTTCAGACTCAATAGATCTATCATTGAAAACCGTCGGCTTGAAAAGT
Source organism: Smallanthus sonchifolius (assembly GCA_023525975.1). Taxonomy (NCBI): domain Eukaryota; kingdom Viridiplantae; phylum Streptophyta; class Magnoliopsida; order Asterales; family Asteraceae; genus Smallanthus; species Smallanthus sonchifolius. Next base: position 23,814,035 of record CM042033.1, read on the forward strand.
TAATGATTGCACATAATCGCATACAAAAGGTTAGCACACCTAGGCCTCGGGCATAAAGCTCAAATTGCACACATGAATGTAAATACGATTTGTACTTGTGTTGTTTGCGTATATGTAAACATGTAAGTTGAATAGTGTTCATGTTTCACCCCAAAAATGTAAAAGAGTAAAAGGGGCTATGTATACTCACATGATTCGAAGGCGTAGCTAACACAGGATACCAAAAAAGTAAAATGATTCCTTGAATTGCACAAGTTAACCTAAGGCGTAATGTATATTGTATTAATAGTAAGCACAAGAGTCTATGTCTAAGTCTAAAATCGAATTGGGTTTGCATATAAAGTTATTGATTTGTACTTGAAAGTATTGTATAAAATAAAAGATTTGAAATAAACATTTTTTAGAATATTTTGATTAAGGTTTGAGTTTGAATAATTAAATAAATAATTTAAATAATTATTGTTTATGAAAACCTTGTAAGTATTAGTTCTAATTTAGTATAAATAATTAGTTTTTTTGTATAAATATAAATTATATAAATAATCGTTACCTTATTTATTTATTTATAAAATATGTAACTTAGTCATTTAGTTATAAAGATGTACCGAGCGTTTTAGATTAATAAATAACTTTTGTTAATCTATTTTTATAAATATGTATAAATATAATTTTGTAGATTTAAATGAATAAATTTTGAAATAGGAATTTGATCCTTTCTAAATAAGGTCAATATAAATCTTTATTAATTATTTTTATTTGAAAATTCATTTGGAATGTTTATTGGTTTTAAAATATAAATTTTAGTATTATGCCAAGATTTTCTCACACACACGACCGTGCCTGGGACAAGGCACGATCGTGCTAGGACCACGGCCGCGACCGTGCTAATCAGGGCGCGACCGTGTTGATCAAACAGAAGACACATCAAGGCTGCTCACTAGGCACGACCGTGCTTATGTAGGGCACGACCGTGTCTAGGGTTCTCTAGACATGACCTTGTCTAGCTAGTAGGCACGACCAGGTCATGTATGGGGCACGACTGTGCTCGGATAGGCACGACCGCGTCTTAGAGTTGCACGACCGTGTCTACATTTAGCACGACCGCGCTATGAGATTAGCGCGACCGTGTTCGGTCAAGTTCAGAACAAAATCGTTCGATTCTTATAAAATTAAGGTTAGAAATCATAGGGCTTTTGATGAGAAATCTGTTGCAAATTTAACCATATAAACTAATTGAATTTTAATAGGGTCTAGCATGGTTATCGATTAAACTGAAAACGCATGAGCCCTAGATTCGAGTTCATGTTAAAATCGCTATTGTAAGCCCGAATCAAGTAGGGGCTTTTGATCTATAGACTGAAACGAAAGTGTAGGAGGTTTCAATTACCAGGATAGATGACGGATTGATAGTGTTTGACTGTGATGGGTTCCGGCTTGAAATCCGGCCACTCCGACTTCGTCTCCGGCCAAAATGGAATACGCGAGAGCTTGACAGAGGTTCGTACGTGGTGTGGGAGTAGTTTGTTTGCGCAGAGATAATTCCAAATGATGGATTCGAGTGGTATGATAATGAGGTCGGCGATTTTGAAAAGAATACACATAATGGAGTTTAATTCGAGGTAATGCGGGTGATTAAGACCACAATAATGATCGTTACTAGTTGAGACGTGTGGAACGGTTATGGATCGAACGAATTTAGAATTAAAGACTGTTTTTACTTTTCAACTGATGTGAGGCGCGAACGTGCCTACAAGAGGCGCGACCGTGCCAGACGAGGTGCGACCGTGCCAAAACGTGGCGCGACCATGTTAGACGAGGCGCGACCGTGTCAAAACGTGGCGCAACCGTGCCTACTAGGGTTTCTGGCTATTTACAAAATCAGCCCTTGTAATTTCAGCTTTGACAGAATTAGCTTGGTTAGGATTTAACGGAACACCTAACAGGATTACTAAATGGATTAACTCTAAGAGGTGTTACCACTTGATTATGAGTTCAAAATCCTTGAATTTAATACGATCGGCTAACGATTAAAGAGGTGTAGGTTTGAACAAGTATATGATTCAATGTCGTGTTGTTATTTTATTAGTTAAAATAAGTTAAAATAGGGTCGGAAAATCAGAGATGTTACATTAGAAAGCCATAATCATCAAGGAAACGAAGCGAGGAACGAGTTCTTACCATTTTCATCCGTCGCCTGCGGGTTCATAGCGGAACCCTAGCCACCGCCACCACCACCACCTTCATCACCATATTTAGCCATTTCTCGCTTCCCCCTACCACTCTTTACGACCACCTGAACCCCATCAAGACCCCGTAGCCTTCCGTTTGAAACCACCACCTTGTCATCTTGGCCGGCAAGTGCTCGCCGGAATATCCATGTCACCAAAAAACAAGAAGAGGATCTTGTCTCATTCTTAGCTGCCACCAAGGTCACCAACTCAATCATCCTATCACCGACCACCCCCTACATCAATCATCCTTCATTCTTATAAGGACAAATTATCTTAATTTTAGGACATAGATTGTATGACAAAAGCTTTGTAATAGTTTAGATCTAAATGTCTTTATGTTTTTGTATTAAATGTTTTCTAAGTGTTTATACAAGTTATGCTAGAGGCGAACTTTATCATAAGCGAACTTGGTAAGTTCGCTTAGCCTATTAGAGGCGAACTTAATAGGTTCGCCTAAGCATCTTTTTGGCGAATTTGTTAAGTTCGCCTGGTGCAGAACATGTGTCTATAAATAGAGTTTCAGAGTTTGTTTAGAACAGAGTAGCGAGAGTAGTGAGACTGATCGAACAAGAATTCTGTAAACTCTGTGATTGTTGAAATACAAGTGAATGTTATTTACCTGATTGTTTCTATTGTCTATTTCGTATGCAATCGTTGATTCGGTAGGATTTCGCACTCCACGTAAACGATACGTCTTATCACGAGAACGATCTGTAGAAGAGCCATGTGGACCTACAAGTCGTATCAGAGCTTATGCTCGTGATTCTTGGTGATTTGAGACGGTTTTGTATGCAAATTGACAAGAAATTGATCATCTTTAAATTTTTTCATTTCCATGGAGTTTTCAAGTTCTTGAAGATTATTTTGCTGCTGATTTGGTGATTTTGAAGTCGATTTTGAGGAAATTCATCCGATAGAAGTGTTATAATTGATAAAATACATAATCCTACTGTTCAATTTTGTCTAATTACTTCAAATCAGCGAGATATGAAGATTTTTGGTAAATCTTTGTTCGTGTTTTTGAGTTGAAGCTGTTCTTGATTTTGATTCTATTGAAGCAAGCGAACTTGCTGAATCTGTGTGCAGGCGAACTTAGCAGGCGAACTTGTCAAGTTCGCTTCTCCCAATTCAGGCGAACTTATTTTCTAGGCGAACTTATTAAATTTTCTGGATTTTTGATTTAAGCGAACTTATTAAGTTCGCTTGATTTCAAATTCGCTTGGGTGTATCTGAAGCGAACATATTATCTTCACCTAAGTGTAATCTTGTTCAACACTTGAAATTTTTCCTGGAAAAATGGCAAATATGGTGCAGGTGACTAACATGTTCAATTATAATAATGAGATCGGTACATCTCAGAAACCTCCAAAGTTGTTAAGTCTTGCAGATTATTCTAACTAGAAAGATCGGTTTGACCAGTTTGTATCTTTCACTAATACAAGTCTATGGATTCCAATCTTGAAAGGTTACACGCATCCGACATACACTTGGATGGGAAGGGATGATGTTCCGAAACCGGTGTCTGCGTTAACCACAGAAGAAAAGTTATTGTTTGATAGAGAAAAGAAAGCGATGGCAAGTATCTCGATGTCTCTTCTTAAGGAAATTTATCACAATTTTAAACAATTCAAGTCTTCTCAACATTTGTGGGAAGCATTACAAAAGAGATGTGAAGGGAGTTTGGATGTAAAGAAGAGAAGAAAGGAATTCTTAGTATTCAAGCACTTTCAAAATGAATCTTTGGATGATCTTGCTACAAGATTCTATCATCTGCTAAGTGAATTGTCGAGTGCGTCAGTGGTGTATGAGACTGTAGGTCCAGGTAACTCAACTACTGATCGAACTCGTGATATGACGTTGCTATAACATGAAGTGGGGAATCCTTCGTGTTAACGTTTGTATACTAACCGACAATTCAAAACAACAAGCGTAAATAAACGTCTCAAATATATTCAGATTCACAATGGTTTACAGACTCAGTTAGACAAATCTCTCTCGGTTCTCTCTGTTCTGTTCTATTCTGTTCTGTTCTAGGCGAACTTATTAAGTTCGCCTCTGATAGACCAGGCGAACTTAACAAGTTCGCCTCTAGGCTCACTAGTAAAAACACTTAGCAACTTTATACATTTACATATCAAAAACACAAAGACATAAAATCTAACTATTACAAGCTTTTGTTATTACAAATCTATGTCCTAACAGACTCCCCCTTGACAATAGCTTGATCTTCTGTCTTCAGTCTTTAACTTGAACTCTTCCAGTTGTCCGGTAGTCTGCTGCCAGCATGCACTCCATATCTTCTGCATATCTCCAAAACTCTTTTATACTGTAGACCTTGTTCTCTCCATTCATCAGTATACATGATCTCATTCTTTCGCATCGTCCTCTGATCTTTCTTTGAAAAATTAATAAGATTCATTGCGTCATAGAAACACACAATGACCTTATTATCTTTATCTTCAATCCTTGCTTCACCAGTATTAACATCAACATACCACCATTTCATATTCCCAAGAAAGTCTTGAGGAATATTCTTTAATGGTATCTTGTGAATAGCACGTACTGGTCTATACTTGTCTCTCCAGGTTACTTTCCTAGTCTTAGGATCTGTGTTCTTCACTCTTTTTCCCTTCTGTGGTTTCAGACGTTCATACTTACCCGGACTACCTTCTTTCTTTATCAGGTTTGCTATCACATCAGCCAAACCATTCTTCGATCAATTTATGAGTGGCTTTGAAGCTAGACCATTTATTTCACACCTCGGCAAGGTGTTGAAATATTTGATCCTCGGCTTTAAGTATTGAACACCATCAGATCGTTTGATTGCAAATATTTTTGATTCACCATCATAGAACCAACTTATGATCCTTCCTATACACTGCTCTTTATTCACATATTTCTCTTTCTGAGCAGGTTGGACTGGAGACTTGGGTAGAACCTTCATCCAACTATTTACAACTTCTCTCCACTGTTCTCGTGTCATTCCTGTATCTCTATACATCACAGGTTCTTGATTAATCTTCAGAGACTCAGTGTGAGTAGTTTCAGTTTTAGCACCCTTATTGAATTGAAGATTCTCATCATCAGTATCCATCTTTGACTCGGCTGTATCATCAGGCAGTGTGACGTCTTCAATAGAGTCCATAGAGTCAGTTATTCCGTCATAAGAGAACACAGGAACAACATCCTCTTGGATGAAGTTATACGACACCTTAAGACCGTCACAACCTTCATAAGTAACACTGTCTTTATCTTTCTCTATTTCCATCTCTACTATTTCTCCTTCTTCTATCTCAGTATCCGACATATCATCTTCCATGTCATTAAATAAATCGTCAATGTCATCAAGACATTCAATCTTTTCAGCTTCCTCTTCTTCTGAATCTTGAAAGAATTCTAATAACGGAAATTCTTCTTCATTAGTACCAGAAGTATCTTTGTCTTTGTTTCCTTCAAGAGATTGTGATGTCGACTCCCCCTGAACTCTAGATATAGGATTAGTGTTAGTGTATTAACGATTACCCTCAATATTTCCAACAGGATCATTGTCTTCATCATCACGTCTTTGTATTGACTCTGTGTGACAAGTATCAGGTATCCTCAACTCCCCCTGAGCGTTAAGACGCTAAACGAGTTTGGACACTAATGTTTGCATATCAGCAATCTGTTGAGCTTGATTTTGAATCACCAGCTGCCGTTATGAATCAATAGACACAAGAGAGTTTACTTGTGTTTTTAAAGAAAGCACTTGAGATTCAAGAAACGTAATCCTGTCAGAAACAGAAGGCTTTGACGGACTAGCTGTTGATTGTGGAATAGAAGGACTTGAAGTAGTAGGAATGACTGGAGGAACAGGAGTATGAACTGGAGATGGATCCTTAGATCGTGGAGGAGTAATTATCAGAGAAGCAACAAAATTTGCATCTTCAACTCCTTGAGAATATTTTGCAGCAGCAATCGATGCAGACATTAACTTTGGACGTGTAGGATCTGGATTAAAGTCACTGTCAGTGTTAGAACTCTCATCGACCAAAGATCTTTTTCCATGTACTGATCCGGAAGGAGGATCCCGAACAGACTTTCGTCTTGGTCGTCTGGCTTGAGATTTAATGCATTTTCCAGCATTAGCCAGTGGAATAGCAGCTAACCGTTCATAATGACCTGGGGGAAAATCCCTAGATTCATCAGAATCAGTGCTGTCATCATCAGATGATATTGTATCACTTGAACTGGAACTAGACTCAGTTTCTGTCACCACATTCCCTTCTTGTTCATGAATGGGCGAGTTCACAGCATCATCAACAAAATCATCCATGTCATTCCTAGATCTTGATTAGGATCATGAACGACCTCTTCTTGAACTGGTTCCTGAATAGGAATATCAACTGCAGCTTGTGGAATAGGAACTTGTTCAGGAATAGGAATTTGTGGAAATGGTATCTGTTGTTGTTGAACTTGTTGTTGGTGTGGAACTTGTTGTTGTGCGGGTTGTTGTGGTTGTTGCTATTGTTGTTGTGGTTGAACATTAACACCTTGAGCTTGAGCAAGTTCATTAGGATGAAACCAGTTGTCATTAGGTGGTGCAACATAATCAGGATTGATTAAGTGCCCAAACAATGGAGTATTGACTGGAATCAACACAACATTTTGCTGTTTCACCTTTGTACAGTCGGTAAATATACGTTTGGACATTGGAGTCAAAGTCAATCTTATGGCATGTTGTGGAAGATCCGGAATAAGATGATTGAGTATCATTTGAATAAACCGAGGATACATCAAGAAACCTTGACCTTCAGCTGGATTGATCTGCATTACCATCTCCCGATAAAAATAAAGAGGAAAACTGAATCGTTTATTCAATGTTAAGGCCACCATAGCTGTTTGAAGAGCCATCTTCAATCCATCGGTACCAGCTTTTCGCGGAGAGATGCATTGAATAATCACATGCATAAAATACCTCCATTCACCCACTAATCCACCTTTCCGAGCTTGTGTATCATTTTGTCTCCCACGATATCCCATCCTTTGAAAACAACCCATAATAAGAGTGTTAGGATAAGATATTGGATCTTCAGCATTTCAACCCCAAATCAAGAGCAGCACGAATCGTCTCTTCTGAAATTGCAATCTCGGTATTGTTTATTGTTGCACGAAGGACATGCGGTTCCACGTCGATATCTTGATGTACCGTATTCCAGAATTGTTGTATATACACCAAGCTAATATAGGGATCCGCAGATAAGGCAACATGCAATCTTGATTGATTCAGAAAATTTATGATGCCTTGAAAATGAACTGGCATATTAGGATCTAACGCCACTTGATTATGTTTATATTCGACACGACGAGCATTCTGTGAAAATATCGGACAACACAACAAACATTAGTATACTTACACATATATGAAACACACATTTAATAATACACACAAACAAAAAAAATTTCAAACAAACAAAAAAAAATTTTAAACAAACAAAAAAAATTTTAAACAAAAAAAATTTCAAACAAAAAAAAAATCACAAGTCCTTTTCACTTCTGACCCGTAGGCGAACTTAATAAGTTCGCTTAGTAGTGCAAGAGGCGAATTTGTTCGATTTGAACAAGTTCGCTTGGAACAAGTTCGCCTGAACCTGAGACGTTTCAAATTCAAACACAGATTTTCCAAACTTCGGCAAATCGATAGAAATCGTGAAATAAGTATATACAATCAATCGAATATCACATTATAACCAAAAATGATGATCAATTTTATATTTCAGTCAAAAATTGGGTCAAAATCGTCCTTGAAACAGTCAACGAAAAACCGAAACTAAAAACCATCGAATACACTCAATTTAGCGGATGAAAATTGACAAAAATACCTTTGTTAGATTCGCAATCTAATTTAGAACAAGATACAACCAGAAATTTACACTCACAACACAGTTTTAAAGTTTTGAGAGATTTGGGCAAGTTCGCTTAAGTCTGAGGAAGACGATGAGAATGACAAGTTCGCCTGATTCAACCCTTATTCAGATTAAGTTCGCCTGATTAGGCGAACTTGTTAAGTTCGCTTAACAAGCCTTTAGCGAACAAGATAAGTTCGCTTCACCCTTAAGTTCGCTTCACCCTAGAATGAAGATTAAGTTCGCTTCACTGATTTAAGCGAACTTATTAAGTTCGCTTCACTGTACACAGGCGAACATAATTAATTTTCAACCTTTTTGCCTTGAACACAAATTTTACCAACTTCAACCTTTCAAATCTCGAACTTCCGTCAGTAACACATATTTGATCCAATCCCGAACAATTTTAATAAAAGTTTAGAATTTTCATGGAAAATAAATATCAAAATCAAAATCTTTTTGAGTTTTATCTATACAGACGGAAACACATATTTTTGGTTTTTCTCTGAATAAACTGAAATCACATATTTTTGACTTTTATCTGAATAAACTGAAATCGCATATTTTTGGTTTTTCTCGGTACAAACTGAAATCACATATTTTTGGTTTTTCTCTGTACAAAGTGAAATCACATATTTTTGGTTTTTCTCTGTACAAACTGAAATCACATATTTTTGGTTTGAATCTGTACAAACTGAAATCACATATTTTTGGTTTGAACATCATGAGCAAGAAGATCATATCAGTATTCAATTAATTCATCACACATATTATCAATAACAAAGGGTAACCTATAGTAAGAGACCATTCAACTCAATTTTGTGCATTTTGCATCTTTTTCATTTTGAAACTCATTCAATTTGAATAATATTTGAAATGATACGTGATAAATTTCAAAGTAAATAAGATCAGGTTATAAAATGCTCTTTTATTTATACCGAATTTGAAATATAAAGCCTGAATTCTTAAAATTGTCAATATTATATTATTTGAAGCTATAAGCGTTTATTCTCCAAATTCATGTGATTTAGTACCATTTAGATGATAAACATCGTTTACCCCACATATATGCCAAATAGAAAATAAATGTACTATCTTCAAGACATATATAAGATTTTACTAGAGATTATCCGAATATTCAGAATGAGGAGACATCACTTAGCACATGAATAGCAGAATCCAAATTGGATTGTATAGGAATCAATGAGATTCAGATTCGAATGATTCAATGTTTTGGCTTATATTTGTGGAATCATAAGATTCAGGTACGTGGATCCAACAGTTATCTGGATTATGAATTCAATTGAATCAGTAAAGATGATATATCAATATGATCCAAGGGCTAGTATATGTTTGACAGATGTTATCAAGTACATATCTTGATTATACTTCAAATTGCATGCTTTTCGGGACATGGGCACTGAAGCAAATCGAATGAATAGTGCTAAGGACATAACCTAAAACTGATCTCATAGGAAAATCCTTATTAAAAGCTAATATTCTTTATCTGATAGTGATATTTTAACACACACACCCAGGCATAAAATGGATTTAAATCACAGATGTAATCATATTATATTTAATTTTCACACTACTATTAGTTTCAAAACGCTTTTAGCCTATTGACAATTCATGTTTCAAATTTTATACACAAATTTTAAAACAAATTATCAAAAATAGAGCATTCACAACACTATCATTTCTTATTTATGCAGACTTTGAAATTTAGATCAGATCAACTTATTTTAATCATTCATATATCAAGGTCTACTAAGGTCGTGTGAAATGAACTAATCACTGATGTACTATCATTTCTTCTCCAACCTCAAATGATGTCAAAATTTATATTTTTCAATTTGTTTTGACTTTTTATAATTTAGACTTTTTGACTGAAAATGTAAATGCAAAAATGTAATAAAGCAATAAAAGAACCTAAAAGAAAATTTTCCATGAAATTCTGATTTTGAAAAATTTTTATTCGTGATTGATCATACCAATCATTTTAATTAAGAATTCAAACCTGGTACGATCAAATGCCTTAGTAAACAAATCAGCAAAATTATCTTCAGTGTGTACCTTGACCATCTCAATCAACCTTTTCTCTGCACAATCACGTATAAAATGATATCGAATTTCGATGTGCTTAGTTTTACTATGTTTAACAGGATTATTCGTTATAGACATAGTAGCATTGTTATCAATAAACATGGGGGTTTCTGTGAAATTCAAACCGTAATCTCTCAATTGTTGTTGTATCCACAGGATTTGTGAACAGCAACTTGCAACAGCAATGTATTCTGCTTCGCATGTTGAAATCGAGACTGTGGTTTGCTTTTTGCATTGCCAGGATATAAGTCGATTTCCTAAGAACTGGCAACCACCTGTTGTAGATTTCCTGTCCAGACAACAACCACCAAAATCAGAATCAGTATAAGCATTGAAATCAAAGTTAGAACCATGAGGATACCATAGCCCTAAACGTTGTTTTCCTTTTAAATACCGAAAGATTCTTTTTACAGCAATTAAGTGAGATTCTTTTGGCTTTGCCTGAAATCTGGAACAGATGCACACGGCAAACATTATATCCGGCCTTGAAGCGGTTAAGTACATGAGGGATCCAATCATAGCTCTGTAAAGTCAACAATCCACATCTTTTCCTTCCGGGTCAGAATTTAACTTATGATTGACCAGAATTGGAGTATCGTATGGGGTACAGTCCTCCATCTTGAACCGGCTCAAGATGTCTTTGACATACTTGGACTGATGAATAAAGAAACCATCTTCCTTTTGATTTACTTGTAAACCTAAGAAAAACGATAACTCTCCCATAGCAGACATTTCAAACTTCGACTTCATAACACCCTCAAAGTCTTTGCATAACCCTTCATTTGTCGAGCCAAAAATAATATCATCCACATAAATCTGCACCAGTAGGTAATCTCCCCCTGATTTCTTTATGTATAAGGTCGAGTCTATCTTTCCATGAACAAAGTCATTCGCCAAAAGATGTGTGGATAATGTTTCATACCACGCACGAGGAGCCTGATGAAGACCATAGAGGACCTTATCTAGCTTGAAAACCATGTTCGGATTCAGTGGATCTTCAAACCCCGGCGGCTGACACACATAGACTTCCTCCTTGACCTTTCCATATAAAAAAGCACTCTTGACGTCTAATTGAAACACCTTAAAACCTTTGAAAGAAGCAAAAGCTAGAAACAACCTTATAGCTTCAAGCCGTGCAACCGGCGCATAAACCTCGGTGTAATCAATTCCTTCTTGTTGATTGAAGCCCTGGACAACTAATCTTGCCTTATTGCGTACCACGACACCTCGATCGTCTTTTTTACATTTAAACACCCATTTTGTTCCTATCGGATACGCACCTTTCGGTAGATCAACAAGATTCCAAACCTTCAGTTTGTCAAATTGAGCAAGTTCTTCCTGCATAGCTTCTATCAAGTTATTGTCATTTAACGCCATCTCGACATTCTTGGGTTCAACCTGTGAAATAAAGCATGAATGTGAGCAATCATCAAGAACACCAGAATCTTTAATGCAAGTATACAAACAAGTATTGTCAACAAGAGAACGGGTTTTCACTCCATCCTGTAAATTTCCAATTATATTTGTTACTGGATGATCTTTGTGTTCCTTGATGGATGCAACTTTAGGAACCTGCAACACGTCAACTTGAGTAGAGTCAGATTGATAAGAATAATCTTGAGGAATTGGAATTTCCGAGTCTAAATTTGTTGGAATCTCCCCCTGAGCCTGTGTCGAAGGTAATGGATCATCACTCAACAACGGATCAGCAGAAGAATCTTGAAAAATATCATTATCCTCCTCACTCTCTGAATCTTGTGGACCTGAACAAGAAGCAATATTTTGATCTGGAGCAGAAGTAGATGGAATCGATGAATTGGGAACTGCATTTGGTAAAAATCCATTGTGCTGAGCATCTTGACAAGAATCATAGATAACAGCATCTTCATCAGAAATGTCAGAAGGTAAATGAAAAGACTTGAATAAGTTTTCATAATCAAATGCCCAATCCGGACCAATCGCCATTTGTGGTAAAGACCGATTTGAACAGTCAATATGGAACCATTCTTCAACTTGGCGTGTCTCTTTATTATAAACTCTCTTGGTTGTTGAATTAGCCACATACCCCAGAAAAATCCCTTCAATAGCCTTTGAACTGAATTTTGTTGGGACATCTCGAACCTTCAGTAGGGTACACGGATTACCAAAAGGTAATAAGTATTACAGATTCGGCTTTCGATTATTTAGCAATTCATAGCAAGTCTTGTTATGTCTCTTAACGGACAAGACCCTGTTCAAAACATGACACGCAGTATTCACAGCTTCAGCCCAAAAGGTGACTGGAAGCTTAGAATCTAGAAGCATCGTGCGAGCTGTTTCGACCAACGTCCTGTTCTTTCGTTCAGCAACATCGTTTTGTTGAGGAACATATGGCGCACTGAATTCATGATGAATTCCTTTTTGTAGACAGAATAAGCCCATTTTGCTATTCTTAAATTCGCTGCCATTGTCACTCCTAATTCTTCTGACTTTCAGATTGAATAAATTCTCCAAACCCAGGATTAAGTATTGTATCAACTCAGTGGTTTCAGCTTTAGAGGAAAGAAACTTAACCCATGAAAATCTGGAGTAATCATCAGTTACAACCAAGTAGTACGATTTCCCACCAATGCTCCTAATACTGATAGGACCGAACAAATCCATATGCAGCAACTCCAAAGGAGTTACGATAGAATTTGTGGACTTCGATTAGTGAGATTTCTTTCTTTGCTTTCCCTTCTTGCACGGAATACAATCATCAGGAACTGAGAATTTCATTTTTGGAATACCAAGCACAAGATCATTCCTAACAATGTAGTTCATATTCCTGTAGTTTATGTGAGCTAGCTTCCTGTGCCACAATATTGAATCAGATTCCGACGCCTTGGAGAGTAAGCATGTTGGAATTGAATCCGTTGTAGTGGCGACACTCATGTCAAGGACATACATGTCATTTCTCCTTGGAGCCTTCATGAGAATCCATTCATCAGGAATCACAAACCCCGGTTTCAGAATATAGCATTCATGATCGTTGCAATGGAACGAAAACTTCTTGTCACAAACTTGTGATACGCTTAAAAGATTGTGTTCCAGCTGCTCAACATAATTTACCTTTTCAAATTTTACTTTGTCATTCTTTAACGTTCCCTGGCCTGTTATGTACCCGCCTTTATTACCCGCAAAAGCGACATAACCACCATCAATTTTAATCACATCCTCAAGCAATCTAACATTCCCTGTCATATGTCGAGAGCAACCACTATCCACATACCATGTATTGTTGATAGTCCTCCTTGGTTGTCCCTACATAAACAACGAGAATCAGTTAGAAAGTGGAACCCAAGCCATCGTGGTCTTGGGTCGTCCAGATTGATCAAAAGAAACAACTTCTTGTAATTTACAATCAATTTTATCATTCACTTTTGGAACAGAAGTTTGACAATCAGACCTTTTCAAAGAAGAACCATTTTTATTATTTTGAAAAACATTATTTGATATATTATTGTCAGATTCAGATGTTTCCAAAATTTTCTTTAATTTTCTGTTTCTTCTTCTTCTTTAAGGTCTAGACAACTTAACCTCCTGAAAAGTATCTTTTGAAATCCCAACTTTTGGAATCTCAAGTTTTTCTCTGCATACAAAAGATTTAGCATGCAATGTATTCTGTTGTTTAATTCCAAGGGAATTAACAAAAGATCATCTAGTCATATCTTTCTCCAAACTAGAAGACGATTTTCCCTCATCTTTTCTTTTCAGAATCTTTACCACTTTCGGTTGTGAAGGAACAGTCTTCATTTTACCCTTATTCTTGTATGGACAATTAATCAAAATATGACCAGGCTCATTGCAATGAAAACACACTCTTTTTTCTTGATAACTTCTGAAATAATATGTTTTCTTTGAATTCGAAGAACCATCAGAAGAATAAGCTTCAGAGGAATGTCCTGAACAATTTATCGGCTTCTTAGGAACATAAGTGTGTTTTGGCACCTTTGAAGAATTCATCTTTTGAAAACCAGCCGCCACAAACCCACTTGACTGTAAGATTGGAGAAAGTTTAGTTGGAACCACTTTCACCTCTCCAGGTTCAGTCAAAATGCACCTATCTCGAGTAACATTCTTCACAACCTTTGGTTCCTTAATTTTCACTTCTCTCGGAATGCCTTCAACCTTTGAATCATCAAACACTTCATCCTCTGTATCAGAATCATACACCATGTCTTCACCCGTCACTGGATTCACTTTTAATACTTTCTTGGGATCAATCTCCTCTTCATGAATGATTTCAGGCTCAACCACATAATTCACATTGAACGGTGGAGGAACAAACCCAATACCAGCAACTCTTTTTGTGGGATCAGCATTAGCATTGAAATAATCCAAAACTACAGATGAATTCTCAAACTATTCCAGCTTTCTATGTAATTTTATCACCTCAGATTCTTTTTCAGAAATCTCCTTGTTCTGTTGGGCAACTACTTCATTTCGTTTTTCGATTTCAGCATAAGCCATATCTAGTTGATAACCCTGCTCTTTGTATTTTAAACCAAGAGAATTTAAGTCTCTTTTCAAAGACTCAATTCTATCAATGCATAGCTTATCATTATCTTTCAGTTTCTGATTAACTGAATGCATTGATTTCATGTCACAAATCAAGTTTGTGTTATCATCCATGACTTTTTGCAGTTTATCTTTAACAGAAATACAATTAGAACAATATATATGACAAACAGAGTCTTTTACCTTAGTCGGATCAGACATGTCTGCCATGAATACTTTGGCAATTGGAATATTCTCTGAATCTTCACCAATTGAAGCATTTTCTGTAAGAACAATTTCTTCCTCAGCAACCCCTGACACAGCATCAGAATCAATACTTTTCTCTCTTTCTTCCTCAACATCAACACCTGGAACACTATCACCATCACACGAATCATTACTAGAACTTTCATCATCAGTAGACTCTTCTGGTTTTTCTGAATGAATTTCTGCAACAAAAGCCTGACTCACAGCGCCCACCAAATATTCCAAATGAATGCCCCAATCATAATTTTTATCGTTTTGAGCAACTAGAGCTGATGATGCAGATGCATGATTTGTATTACCAGAAGGACCATGACTTTGATTACCAGATGAACCATGTGACTGATTCCTATTATGCTGAAAGTTAGACTGCTTCTTTTGAGAATCAAATTCTACCTTTGGTTTCAAACACTCCTTAGCAAAATGACCATACTCTTGGCAGTTGTAACACTTAACTTTGCTCTTATCAAAACCCATATGTGATCGACTATTTGAACCAATATATTTTCTGCCAGTTCTCTTCAAGAAATCTTTAGCTTGTCGCATTAACATGGCCATATTCCATTGGATATTCATTTCTTCCAGATCAACAGGGTCAATCTGTCTGAAATCTTCTTCTATTACCTCAGGATCATGTATTTTTCCTCCAACGAAATTTTCATATGATGCCATGAATGAAGAAAACATAGCAAGATAATCATCAGCAACTTTCTGATTCACATGAGATCCAGATGATGTTGAAGCAGTAGTAGCAGAAAATCCAGAATGGCTTGTATGACCAGAATAAATTGGAACTCCAGAACACTGATCATTTGAAGACTCTTGAGCATCACCAGAAAAGAATGCCACTCCAGTACCAGATTTACCAACAGATTTGGCAAAATACATCGAGGGATCCTGGATATGCTCCATATTAGTCTCTTTCTTCTTCATATTCATGTCATGTGACTGAATCTTCCCTAGGACTTCTTCAAGAGACATGGTTTTGTACTTAACATTTTCTTTGATCAAAACCGTATAAACATCAAACTTTGATGGTAAAGCCTCCAAGAATTTATCATTGATATCCTCAGTCTCATATACCACAGATGCACTAGCCAGTTCACTAAGAATATGATAGAATCTTGTAGCAAGATCATCCAAAGATTCATTTTGAAAATGTTTAAAAACTAGGAACTGCTTCTCTAGTAACTCTTTTCTACTCTTTTTCACATCTAAACTCCCTTCACATCTTTTCTGTAATGCTTTCCACAGTTGTTGAGAAGACTTGAACTGTTTAAAACTGTGATAAATTTCCTTTGGTAGAGACATCGAAATGCTAGTCATTGCTTTCTTTTCTCGATCAAATAAAAGCTTCTCTTCAGTAGTTAAAGGTGACACTGGTTTCGGAACATCATCCTTTCCCATTCATGAATAAGTAGGATGTGTATATCCTTCCAAAATCGGAATCCACAAACTAGTATCGGTAAAAGATACGAATTGGTCAAACCGATCTTTCCAATTTGAATAATCCGCTAGATTCAACAACTTTGGAGGTTTTTGAGATGTACCAATCTCATTGTCATAATTGAACATGTTTGTGACTTGAACCATATTTGCCATGTTAAAAAAAAATTTCTGAAAAAATTTCTAAGTATTGAGCAGTTTTACCCTCAGGCGAACTTAATAAGTTCGCTTTAGTGAGGACTAATCGAACTTGAGATCAGGCGAACAAGACAAGTTCGCTTAAGGGGGAAATCAGGTAAGTTCGCTTAAAATGTGAGAAGCGAACTTAATAAGTTCGCTTGCTAAGTTCGTCTGCACAGGAACTCAGCAAGTTCGCTTAAACTGCTGTAACAGATTCAAAAGAATCGTCACCCAAACACGAACCGAAAACTTCAAAAATCATGATTTCTCAGCGAATTGATGGAATTTAAGGAAATTGAACCGTAGGATTATGAATTTTATCAAATAGAACAGTTCTATCGGACTAATTTCGTCAAAAATACTTCCAAAAACAAGGATTCAGCAGAGAAACAATCTTCAAGAACTTGAAAAACTCCATTGTTGCAGAAAATTCAAAAATGTTGAATTTCTTGTCGAATTGTACACAAAAATCGTCACTAATCACCGAGAATCGTACTTAATCCACGAGCATAAGCTCTGATACCAATTGTAGGTCCAGGTAACTCAACTACTGATCGAACTCGTGATATGACGTTGCTATAACACGAAGTGCGGAATCCTTCGTGTTAACGTTTGTATACTAACCGACAATTCAAAACAACACGCGTAAATAAACTTCTCGAATATATTCAGATTCACAATGGTTTACAGACTCAGTCAGACAAATCTCTCTCGGTTCTCTCTGTTCTGTTCTATTCTGTTCTGTTCTATTCTGTTCTAATGACTCTGTAAACACATATATATATAAACTAACCTGCTGTAAGCGAACTTATTAAGTTCTCCTGAGACAGACTAAGCGAACTTAACAAGTTCGCCTTAGTTAGACCTATAAGTTCGCCTCTGATAGACCAGGCGAACTTAACAAGTTCGCCTCTAGGCTCACTAGTAAAAACACTTAGCAACTTTATACATTTACATATCAAAAACACAAAGACATAAAATCTAACTATTACAAGCTTTTGTCATTACAAATCTATGTCCTAACAGAGACAGAAGAGATAAATGATAAGTTCTTGGAAGCATTACCATCTAAGTTTGATGTGTATACAGTTTTGATAAAAGAGAATATCAAGTATAAAGCAATGTCTCTGGAAGAGGTTCTTGGAAAGATTCAATCTCATGATATGAATATGAAGAAGAAGGAGACTAATATTGAACATATACAAGATCCTTCAATGTATTTTGCCAAGACTTCTAGTAAAACTGGTACAGGGGTTGCATTCGTTTCTGGTGATGCTCGAGATACTTCTAATGATCAGTGTTCTGGAGTTCCTATTCATTCTGGTCATTCTAGTCATTCTGGTTTCTCTGCAACTACAGCGTCTTCATCGTCTGGAACTCACAATATAAATCAAAAGTTTGCTGATGATTATTTGGCTATGTTTTCCTCATTCATGACATCGTATGAAAATTTTATTGGAGGAATAATTCATGATCTAGATGTTATTGAAGAAGATTTAAGACAGGTTGACCCTGTTGATCTGGAAGAAATGAACATTCAATGGAATATGGCTATGCTGATGCGACAAGCAAAAGATTTTCTGAAGAAGACTGGAATAAAATATATTGGCTCTAACAGTCGATCACGCATGGGATTTGATTAAACCAAAGGGCGTTGCTATAACTGTCAAGAGTATGGTCACATTACTAAAGAATGTGTGAAGCCAAAAGTTGAGTTTGATTCTCAGAAAAAGCCGAATAACTTTCAGAATAATCGTAATCAGTCACATGGTGCATCAGGTAATTCTAATCATGCATCTTCATCATCGGCTTTGGTTACTCAGAACGATGAAAACTATGACTTGGGTATTCATCTGGAAGATTTGGTAGGTACGGTAAGTCAAGCATTTGTAGCAGAGATTCATTCTAAAAATTCTGAAGAGTCGACTGATGATGATAGTTCGAGTGATGGTGAAAGTGTGCCGAGTGTTGATGAAGAGATTGAACAAGTACAGAATGTTGATTCTCATATCGCATCAGGTGTTGCTGAAGATGATAATGTTTTAACTCAAAATGCTTCAGATGGTGCTGATTCAGAAAATATTCCTATTGCAAAAGTATTCATGGCAGACATGTCTGATCCGTCAAAGATAAAAGATTCTGTCTGTAACATTTATTTTCATAATTGCATTAGTGTAAAAGATAAAATGCAAAAAGTCATGGATGATAACACAAATTTGATTTGTGATATGAAATCGATGCATCCAGTTAATCAAAAACTGAAAGATAATGATAAACTGTGTGTCGATAGAATTGAATCTTTGAAAAGAAATTTAAATTCTTTGGGGTTGAAATATAAAGAACAAGCTTATCATCTGGATATGGTTTATGCTGAAATAGAAAAGCGAAATGAAGTTGTTGCTCAAAAGAACAAAGAAATTTCTTACAAAGAATCTGATGTGATCAAACTTCATCGAAAGCTGGAAAATTTTGAAAATTCTTCTATAGTATTGGATTATTTTAATGCTAATGCTGATCCTACTAAGAGATTTGCTGGGATTGGATTTGTTCCTCCTCCATTCAATGCAAATTATGTGGTTGAACCTGAAATTATTCATGAAGAGGAAATAGATCCAAAGACAGTGTTGAAAGTCAATCTACTGACTGGGGAGATGATCTATGAGTCTGATTCTGAGGATGAGGTGTTTGATGAGAAGAAGGTTGAAGGTATTCCAAAGGAGGTGAAACTTGATGAACCAATGGTCGTAAAAATAGTTACCCATGATAGATACATTCTGACAGAACCCGATGAAGTGAAAGTTGTTACACCTAAGCTTTCCAAACTGTTACAGTCAAGTGGTTTTGTTGCTGCTGGTCGTCAAAAGATGCATTCATCCAAGGTGCCTATTCAAATTTATGTTCCAAAGAAGCCAGTAAATTCTTCAGTACAATCTTCTGAAGCTTATTCATCGGATGGCTCATCAAACTCAAGAAAAACCCTTTATATCAGAACTCATCAAGATAGAAGAGTTTGTTTTCACTGCAATGAAGCTGGTCACATTTTGATAAATTGTCCTTATAAGAACCAAGGCAAATTGAAGACTGCTCCTTCACAACAAAAAGTGGTGAAGATTCTGAAAAGAACAAATGAGGGAAAGTCGACTTCAAGTGTGGAGAAGAATATGCCCTGTTGATCTTTTGCTAAATCTTCAGGATTTAGGCAGCAGGATAATTTCAGTTCTAAATCAGTTGTGTGTCAAGAGAAATTTGATATTCCACATGTTGGAATTCCAAAAGATTTTCAACCTGAAGTTAAACTTTCTAGACCACAACGAAGAAGACGTAACAGAAAATTAAAGAAAATTTTGGAAACATCTGAATCTGATATTAATATATCAAATAATGTTTTTCCAACCAATAATAATGTGTCTTCTTTGAAAAAGTCTGTTTGTGAAACTTCTGTTCCAAAAGTTAATGATAACATTGATTGTAAATTGCTTGAAGTTGTTTATTTTGATCCATCTGGACGACCCAAGACCACAATGGCTTGGGTTCCAATTTCTAACTGATTTTCTTTGTTTATGTAGGGACAACCAAGGAGGACTATCAACAATACGTGGTATGTGGATAGTGGTTGTTCTCGACATATGACAGGGAATATTCGGTTGCTTGAAGATGTCAAAAATATTGATGGAGGTTATGTCGCTTTTGCGCGTAATAAAGGCGGGTACATAACTGGTCATGGTACTTTAAAGAATGATAAATTCAAATTTAAGAAAGTGAATTATGTGGAGCAACTTGAACACAATCTTTTGAGTGTATCTCAAGTTTGTAACAAGAAGTTTTCGTTTCATTTCAATGATTCTGAGTGTTATATCTTGAAACCGGGATTTGTTATTCCTAAAGAATGGATTTTAATGAAGGCTCCGAGGAGAAATGACACATATGTCCTTGACATGAGTGTTGGTACTACAACGGATTCAGTTCCTACTTGCTTACTCTCCAAGGCGTCTGAGTCAGATTCTATTTTGTGGCACAGGAAGCTTGCTCACAGCAACTATCGGAAGATGAACTACATTGTTAAGAATGATCTGGTTCTTGGTATTCCAAAGATGAAATTCTCTGTTCCTGATGACTGTATTCCTTGCAAGAGGGGAAACAACGCAAGAAATCCCACAAATCTAAATCAAAGAATTCTGTTGTAACTCCTTTGGAAGTGCTGCATATGGATTTGTTCGGACCGATTAGTATCAGGAGCATTGGTGGTAAATCTTACTGTTTGGTAGTAACAGATGATTTCTGTAGATTTTCATGGGTTAAGTTTCTTTCTTCTAAAGCTAAAACCACTGAGTTGGTACAATACTTAATCCTGGGTTTGGAGAATTTGTGCAATCTGAAAGTCAGAAAAATTAGGAGTGACAATCGCAGCGAGTTTAAGAATAGCAAGATGGGTTTATTCTGTCTACAAAAGGGAATTCATTATGAATTCAGTGCGCCATATGTTCCTCAACAAAATGGAGTTGCTGAATGTAACATTTCTGATTTTTAGTATCCGTATTTTCAATCCAATGTAATGCATTTCAAGCTCAATTCTAGTGCACTGTTTTATTCCTTTTCGTACCATCAATTTAATACTATATTTCAATGTTAATCCACAAATTTTACATGATTATAACCTACAAAAAAAAAACACTACATAGGTATCTATTTATACAAATATTTCAAAGACCAAAGTTACAATGTCTGATGTTGAAAAGTAGTAAGAAACCCTAATAGGCACGGTCGCGCCTCGTTCTGGCACGGTCGCGCCGAGTGCTTTGGCACGGTCGCGCGACTTGCTTTGGAACGATCGCGCCTGGTGCCTTAGCACGGTCGCGCCTCGTTTGGGCACGGTCGCGCCTAGTACCAGTTGAAACGTATATATAGTTTTACTCACTCGATTGTTGAACTCCGTAACCGTCCTACACTTCATTCTCATTAACGAATGAAATAAACCTTTCAATTACACGAAACATCTCGGATTAACTCCATCAATCTCAAAAATCATTTAGACATTTCAAGAAAACACGAATTCTTTCTTTCGATCCGAATTCTCCCAATCAAGCAGCAGATTCACGCTACTCAATCCTCACTAAAGCTACTGGACTCTCTGGTTTAGTCGGAATTGCAGCAGAGGACGCCGGAGACAGAACCCGAAGTCGCCGGAATTCCTTTCTACCGATCACTATCAATTCGCCATCATTCTGGGTAATTGAAACCTTTCCCTCAATCGATTCAGTCCTTAGATCAAAAGCCCCATGTTAATTTGGGCTTCCAACATGGAAATCACCTTAAACCCGAATCTAGTTTTTGTTCAAAAATGATTTAAACGAATCCGACATTAGACACGTTTTAAATCCAATTAATCTATGCAAGAAGACTCGAAACAATCTAATGGGTGAAAGCCCTATGATTTCCAACTCTGTTATTATAAGAATTAGTCAATTCGTTTCTGATTTTGAACAGACACGGTCGCGCTAATCATCTAGCGCGGTCGTGCCTCATGAGACGCGGTCGTGCCGACTATCAGCGCGGTCGTGTCCTCCTGTCCAGACCCAATCATGCCCTTTGGCTAATCTCAGTCGTGTCTTGGAATCATAGACACGATAGTGCCTGGCCAAGGCACGGTCGTGCCTAGTGATTTAATTAGTTTAAACCATCTGTTTGATCAACACGGTCGCGCCCTGATTAGCATGGTCGCGCCCGCGGTTCGAGCACGATCGTGCCCTTCCCAGACACGGTCGTGTGTGAATTAAAATCTTGACAGAATTATAAATTTTATATAATTTTCAAACCACAAATATTCTGATTAAATTACAAAGTAAAAATAGTTGATTTTTATAAAGAACAAATATTTAATAAATGGAAAATTATGTGTTTAAAGTTTATAAAATTTAATTTGTAATTATTGTTAAACCTTTCATTTATAAAGTATTTAAATGGTTAAGTTACATTTTTATAAATGAATAAATAAAATGATTATTTATTTAATTTATATTTAAACAAAAACGATTAATTAATTATACTAACTTATAACTAATACTTACAATGTTTGTATAAACAATAATTATTTACATTACTTATTTAATTATTTAAACACAAACCTTAATCAAAATGTTCTAAAAATACTCTTTCCAACTTTATATATTTTATTCAATACCTCCAATTACAAATCAATGACCTTATTACACAAGTCCAAATACAACTTTAGACTTAATCATTGGTGCACACTATTAATACCATATACATTACTCATTAGGTTAACTTGTGCATTTCAAGGATCCTTATTCTATCTAGTATCCTTGTTAGCTACGCCTTCGAACCAAGTGAGTATTTCATAGCCCCTTTTACTCTTTTACACATTTGGGGTGAAACATGAACATTATTCAAATTACACGTTACATTTACACAAACAACACAAGTACAAATCCTATTTACACTCATGTGTGCAATTTGAGCTTTATGCCCGAGTGCTAGGTGTGCTAACCTTTGTATGCGATTATGTGCAATCATTAACTATACAAGCCGACGGTTTTCAATGATAGATCTATTGAGTCTGACAAACCCACCCAGATTGGGGTGATTGATACCGACAACACAATTTTGCATGCTAGTTACAAAGGTTTGGTTGTACATGGTTACACAATAGCTGCTCCCCATAAATGCTTTATTTATCATGTTATGTAAGGATTTGTTTTACAACTATATGCTATCTATATACAAACCTGTGTTATACTCACCAACTTTTTAGTTGACTTTATTTTATTCATGTTTCAGGTTCTAACGTGTGAGATTGTTCAAGATGTGCTACACATAGGATTGGACTTAGTTAATTTAAATACAAGAACTCTATGTATTTCAATTTTGTTCTATCTTGGATTTTGGTTATGGTTGGATTATTTGCAATGAAATTTGACGTTTAATATATTCAATTTAGTCAACCTTGTGCTTATGAACAGTCTACATGTCCCGCCCCGATGATTCCGCCATCGGTCGGGGTGTGACAGATTGGTATCAGAGCCTTGGTTATAGGGAATTAGGTTATTAGACACCTTGACCTAGACTACAACTTTAGGACACCCACTTATGCCATGCTTCATGTTTATAGGGTTCTGTGTTACATGTTATGTGTTACATGCTATGTGCTACATGCTTACTATGATTAGTTATTATTTTATTTGATGACTTATTTATAAAAAAACTCCATGACTTATTAATATATACTAAAATAATAAATTAAATAAACTATATCCTTTCCGATATCCTAAAAACCTCATAATATTCTTATCTTCTTCTCTATCTTTATCTTTTAAGCATGTGAAAACTTCATGAAGCAAAATCTATAAATTTTCTTTATTTCCTCGTTAAGGTTTTTAAGCTTTGTTGATTATTTGAGGACACGTGAAATCTGGAAGAGTGACACCTGTATTTTGGGTTTTCTGTCTAGGAAAGCATTTCGCATAAATCCCAATCAACCGAGGGACCCGTATGCTTTCCTGGGAATTCCCGAGATGAGTGTTTACTTATAGGCTAAAGCATGTCTCCTTGAAAATTATATAAGTTTAATTAACCTTAATGTGTCATAGTATTCGAGTGATTATATCACTATTTGAGTACAATCCAAACTATGATTATCTATTTATTTTGCTATCTTAGTCTATTAAATCCAAACAATTCTCATAAGTTCTTAAATCTTTTCTTGTTTTATGAAAAATCTGTAGAATGCCTCCTCGTCGTGCTCCCGCGGCCAACACCAATACCGACATTGCTGCCATTCTTGCACAACTCGTGACACAACTCACTCAAGCTAATAGTGCCACCAATGGCAACAATGGTGGAAATGGTAGTAATAGTGGTTGTCACACCCCGACCGATGGCGGAATCATCGGGGCGGGACATGTAAGACTGTTCATAGCACATGGTTGACTAAATTGAAATATATTAAAGTTAAATTTCCATTACAATTAATCCAAGTACAAACCAAATGCAAACAAGAAACATAAAACAACTCATAAAATTTTGATTTAAATTGCTAAGTCTAAATCCTATATTGAGCACGTCTTGAATCATTCTCACATAGTAGGGCCTGAAACATGAATAAAATAAAGTCAACTAAAAAGTTGGTGAGTATAACACAGTTGTAAATAGATAGCATATAGTTGAAAACAAATCCTTTACAAAACATGATAAAATAAGGCATTTATGGGGAGCAACTATTGTGTAACCATGTACAACCAAACCTTGTAACTAGCATGCAAAAAAATTATGTTGTCGGTTTCAATCACCGCGCACCATGGGTGGGTTTGTCAGACTCAATAGATCTATCATTGAAAACCGTCGGCTTGTATAGTTAATGATTGCACATAATCGCATACAAAGGTTAGCACAACTAGCACTCAGGCACAAAGCTCAAATTTTGCACACATGTATGTGAATAGGATTTTGCACTTGTGTTGTTTGCGTAAATGTAATTGTGTAATGTGTATAGAGTTCATGTTCCACCCCAAAAGTGTAAAAGGGTAAAAAGGGGTTGTGAATACTCACTTGGTATGGAAGTGTAGCTAACAAAGATTATAGATAGCAAATATAATCCTCGAAATGCACAATTTAACCTAAAGAGTAATGTGTATTGAATCAAATAGATGCATAAAGTTTAAGTCTAAAATGAAAGTTGAATTTGTGTATAAAACTATTGATTTGTATTTAAAAGTATTGAATAAAATATATAGAGTTTGAAGTAAAAATATTTTTGAAAAAAATATTTGATTAGGTTTGAATTGGATAATTGAATAAATATATAATTATAGTTTATGAAATAATGTAAATATTAATTGTAATTAAGTATAAATAAATAAATGATTTTGATTTAAAATGTAAATTAAATAAATAATTATTATTTTATTTAATTATAAATTTTTTAACTTAATTATTTAAAATATCATTTAAGTGTAAGATAATAAATATAAATTTAATTTTCATAAACTTTTAAATGAATTATATTTATGCCAAGATTAAACTTTTAATCCATTTTTAAATACAGAAAACATATTTTTATAAAATCGAAACATTTATTGATCGAAAAATATAAAATTATAATTCTGTTACAATTTCTGAGTCACACACGACCGTGCCTCGTAAGGGCACGATCGTGCTCAAGCCAGGGGCGCGACCGCGCTAGTCGGGGTACGACCGGGTTGATCAACAGAGGGCACAAACTAGACCAGTCAACTGGCACGACCGTGCCTTGGCCCGGCACGGTCGTGTCTATGATCTTTAGACACAACAGAGACTAGCCCAGAGGGCATGACAAGGTCTGGACAGGAGGACACGACCGCGTCGCTATTCGACACGACCGCGCTACATGAGGCACGGCCGCGCTAGATGATTAGCGCGACCGTGTCTCTTCCTAATCAGACAAGAATTGACAAATTCTTGTATTTTAAACGCTGGAATTGTTAGGGCTTTTGATTAATGGGTTATTACGAGTCTTTTCATATAACTTAATTGCATGTACATCGTGTTTAAGCAGGGATTCGATTAAATCATTTTTTTATAAAACATGAGTTCTGATTCAGATCGATTTCTATAATGGAAGCCCAAATTGAATAGGGGCTTTTGATACTGATACTGAAATGAATGAATTAAAGGTTTAAGTTACCCTGAACAGTAGCGAATCGATGGATATTGGTAGATAGGAAATTCCGGCGACGGCGAGATTGAGTTCCGGTGATCCTTGTTGCACTCCGGCCAATCCAGTCAGTCTAGAACTTCTCGGGAGGGACGAGTGACACGAATATCTTGCTTGAGAGAATACGGATTGCAGGAGAGAATTTCTTGGTTTTCTTGAAAAGCTTTGAGAGAGAAATTTCGAGATTGGTAATATGAAACTGAGGCGTTTGAATAATTTGGAAAGCGATAATACGTTTGTTAAGGGAAAAGAAAGGGATGGATGTTACGGATTCGAACGATCGGGTAATTAAAGTTGCAGTTACGTTTCAGCTGTTTCACAGGCGCGACCGTGCCTAAATATGGCACGACCGTGCTTAGGCACCGAGCGCGATCGTTTTAGGACCAGTCACGCGATCGTGCCGAGGCACTTGGCGCGACCGTGCCAGGACGAAGCACGACCGTGCTAATTAGGGTTTCTTGATAAATTTTCAACTTTAGTCCTTGAC
The DNA here is from genome assembly GCA_023525975.1 of Smallanthus sonchifolius. Lineage (NCBI taxonomy): Eukaryota > Viridiplantae > Streptophyta > Magnoliopsida > Asterales > Asteraceae > Smallanthus > Smallanthus sonchifolius. Next base: position 23,840,858 of record CM042033.1, read on the forward strand.
TTTTTCAGGTTTGATTAGTTTGAAATAAATAGTTACTTGTATAGCGTTTAAGTGTATATAATCGAGCAAAACTTGTAAATTTGTATTGAATCATTGCATTTCGTTTAAGGTAAGCAAAATAATAAGGTAGTGCACGAACATTGAATTTGAAATTGCATTACATTGAATTGAAATATGAATACTAAATTCCGAGATGTTACAGTCTCCCCATGTTGAGAGAATTTCGTCCCGAAATTTAGCTAGAGGTTACAACAGTATCAATAAAGAGATGAGGGTACTTGAGCTTCATTTGGTCTTCTCGTTCCCAATCAGGACCACGCTTAGATTCCCAACGAACTTTGACAATAGGAATGCGACTTCGCTTGAGCTGTTTGACTTCGCGATCCATAATTTCCACCGGCTTCTCAACTAAGTGCATCGTTTCATCAATGCGCACGTCGTCAAGCGGTATATGGAGATTTTCATCAGCGAGACACTTCTTCAGATTAGATATATGAAATGTAGGATGCACATTGCCATGAGATGGAGGTAACTCGAGCTTGTAAGCCACTTTCCCAATCCTTTCAAGGATCTTGAATGGACCAACATAGCGAGGTGCTAACTTGCCTTTCTTTCCAAAACGGATCACATCCTTCCACGGAGACACCTTAAGAAGAACAAGATCACCGACTTGGAATTCCAAGGGTTTTCGATGTTTGTCGGCATAACTCTTTTACCGACTCCTCGCTACTCGAATATTGTCACGGATTTGAATAATCTTGTCGGATGTTTCTTGAATTAACTCGGGACCGGTGATTTGTGTTTCACCAATCTCGTTCCAACAGATAGGAGAACGACACTTGCGACCATAGAGAGCTTCGAATGGAGCCATGTTGATACTTTTGTGGTAGCTATTATTGTAAGAGAACTCAATGAGGGATAAATGTAAATCCCAATTGCCACCAAAATCAATTACGCAAGCTCTAAGCATGTCTTCAAGTGTTTGGATTTTTCGCTCGGTTTGACCATCAGTTTGGGGATGGTAAGCCGTGCTCAAATCCAATCGTGTGCCAAGAGCAGTTTGGAGAGATTGCCAAAATCGAGAGGTGAACCGAGCGTCTCAATCAGATATTATGTTCAAAGGAACACCATGACGGCTCACAATTTCATCAATGTAAATTCGGGCTAGTTTCTCGACCCGATAGTCTTCACGGATAGGCAAGAAATGAGCAGATTTGGTGAGACGATCAATGATCACCCAAATACTATCATAACCACTCGAGGTGCGAGGGAGTTTGGTAATAAAATCCATGGCTAAGTTCTCCCATTTACACACGGGGATTTCCGGTTGTTCAAGCAAACCAGAAGGACGTTGATGTTCGGCTTTGACTTTGGAGCAGGTTAAACATTTGGCAACATAAAGAGCAATGTCCTTTTTCATACTGGGCCACCAATATTGTTGGCGAAGATCTTGGTACATTTTATACGCACCAGGATGAATAGAATAACGAGTCTTGAGAGCCTCGTTCATATGTACGGAGATCATCGCGATCGGGAACCCAAATACGGTTCAAGTAATATAGTAAGCCATTGGGTTTTGATTCAAGAAGAAGTTCAACACCACACGACATTTCTTCATACATGTTACCCTCGGTTACCTAGACGTGTTGAGCTTCTAAGATACGGGTTTGAATATCGGTTTGAATACGGGCACAGTGAAGCATAACATGGTCCCTTTGACTCAAAGCATCGGCTACAACATTCGCTTTGCCGGGATGGTAACGAATCTCGCAGTCATAGTCCTTAAGGAGTTCGACCTAACGTCGTTGCCTCATATTAAGTTCTTTTTGGTTAAAAATATGTTGAAGACTTTTGTGGTCGGTGAATACCACACATTTCGTGCCATATAGGTAATGTCTCCAAATCTTTAACGTGAATACGACCGCACCCAGCTCGAGATCGTGCGTCGTATAATTCTTCTCATGAACTTTGAGTTGCCTTGATGCATAAGCGATTACTTTGCCTCGTTGCATGAGAACACAACCAAGACCTTGGTTAGAAGCATCACAATAGACAACTAAATCATCTTTAGGTTTCAATCACCGCGCACCATGGGTGGGTTTGTCAGACTCAATAGATCTATCATTGAAAATCGTCGGCTTGTATAGTTAATGATTGCACATAATCGCATACAAAGGTTAGCACAACTAGCACTCGGGCACAAAGCTCAAATTTTGCACACATGTATGTGAATAGGATTTTGCACTTGTATTGTTTGCGTAAATGTAATTGTGTAATGTGTATAGAGTTCATGTTCCACCCCAAAAGTGTAAAAGGGTAAAAAGGGGTTGTGAATACTCACTTTGTATGGAAGTGTAGCTAACAAAGATTATAGATAGCAAATATGATCCTCGAAATGCACAATTTAACCTAAAGAGTAATGTGTATTGAATCAAATAGATGCATAAAGTTTAAGTCTAAAATGAAAGTTGAATTTGTGTATAAAACTATTGATTTGTATTTAAAAGTATTGAATAAAATATATAGAGTTTGAAGTAAAAATATTTTTGAAAAAAATATTTGATTAGGTTTGAATTGGATAATTGAATAAATATATAATTATAGTTTATGAAATAATGTAAATATTAATTGTAATTAAGTATAAATAAATAATTTTGATTTAAAATGTAAATTAAATAAATAATCATTATTTTATTTATTTATAAATTTTTTAACTTAATTATTTAAAATATCATTTAAGTGTAAGATAATAAATATAAATTTAATTTTCATAAACTTTTAAATAAATTATATTTATGCCAAGATTAAACTTTTAATCCATTTTTAAATACAGAAAACATATTTTTATAAAATCGAAACATTTATTGATCGAAAAATATAAAATTATAATTCTGTTACAATTTCTGAGTCACACACGACCGTGCCTCGGAAGGGCACAATCGTGCTCAAGCCAGGGGCGCGACCGCGCTAGTCGGGACACGAACGGGTTGATCAACAGAGGGCACAAACTAGACCAGTCAACAGGCACGACCGTGCCTTGGCCCGGCACGGTCGTGTCTATGATCTTTAGACACAACAGAGACTAGCCCAGAGGGCATGACAAGGTCTGGACAGGAGGACACGACCGCGTCGCTATTCGACACGACCGCGCTACATGAGGCACGACCGCGCTAGATGATTAGCGCGACCGTGTCTCTTCCAAATCAGACACGAATTGACAAATTCTTGTATTTTAAACGCTGGAATTGTTAGGGCTTTTAATTAATGGGTTATTTCGATTCTTTTCATATAACTTAATTGCATGTACATCGTGTTTAAGCAGGGATTCGATTAAATCATTTTTTTATAAAACATAAGTTCTGATTCAGATCGATTTCTATAATGGAAGCCCAAATTGAATAGGGGCTTTTGATACTGATACTGAAATGAATGAATTAAAGGTTTAAGTTACCCTGAACAGTAGCGAATTGATGGATATTGGTAGAGAGGAAATTTCGACGACGGCGAGATTGAGTTCCGGTGATTCTTGTTGCATTCCGGCCAATCCAGTCAGTCCAGAACTTCTCGGGAGGGACGAGTGACACGAATATCTTTCTTGAGAGAATACGGATTGCAGGAGAGAATTTCTTGGTTTTCTTGAAAATCTTTGAGAGAGAAATTTCGAGATTGGTAATATGAAACTGAGGCGTTTGAATAATTTGGAAAGCGATAATACGTTTGTTAAGGGAAAAGAAACGGATGGATGTTACGGATTCGAACGATCGGGTAATTAAAGTTGCAGTTACGTTTCAGCTGTTTCACAGGCGTGACCGTGCCTAAATATGGCACGACCGTGCTTAGGCACCGGGCGCGATCGTTCCAGGACCAGTCGCGCGATCGTGCCGAGGCACTTGGTGCGACCGTGCCAGGACGAAGCACGACCGTGCTAATTAGGGTTTCTTGATAAATTTTCAACTTTAGTCCTTGACTTTTTCCGGTTTGATTAGTTTGAAATAAATAGTTACTTGTATAGCGTTTAAGTGTATATAATCGAGCAAAACTTGTAAATTTGTATTGAATCATTGCATTTCGTTTAAGGTAAGCAAAATAATAAGGCAATGCACGAACATTGAATTTGAAATTGCATTACATTGAATTGAAATATGAATATTAAATTCCGAGATGTTACAGTGGTAATGCTGGTAATGGTGGAAATGGTGGTAACAACCCATCTCAATGCACCTTCAAGCATTTCAACTCGTGTAATCCCCTCAAGTTCTATGGTACCGAAGGAGCTACCGGACTCCTTCAATGGTTTGAAAGCATTGAGAATACCTTTCTCAACAGTGACTGCCCCGACAACCTTCGTGTTCGTCATGCCACAAGTGTCCTACAAAAACGGGCACTCACGTGGTGGAATGGGGAGAAGCAAAATCGAGGTGTGGATGTAGCAATGGCCTTACCTTGGGATGAGGTTAAAAGGCTAATGACCGAGGAATTTTGTCCTCGAAATGAAGTGAAGAAACTTGAAGCTGAGTTTTGGGATATTGCACAAGATAGTGGTGAAAACTTGGCGTATATGACTCGGTTCCATGAGTTGAGTCTTCTTGTGCCCCACATGGTCACTCCTTTGTCCCGCTGTTTTGAAAAGTATATTGGGGGACTACCTAGGCAAATTCAAGATACTGACCTAGGAAGGAATCCCGTAACACTTGAAGATGCCATTCGTTTGTCCGCCACCTTAACTGATAACCATGTGAAAGCGGGAACACTTACTAAAAAGGGTACCAAGAAAGTTTCTGACACTATAAACCCTCCTACCCACAACAAAGAAGCCACAACTGAACCCTCCCGCAATAATAGGAAAAGGAAGACTAGAAACTATGCTATGGTCACTCCTGCTATTCCTGTTAACCAAGCTACACCTATGGTTCAAGCACCGGCCAAAAAGCCATATGTTGGAATCTACCCACTTTGTGCCACCTGCAACTACCATCATCCCCAAAGCATCCCATGTCGCCTTTGTACTTATTGTGGGAGATATGGCCATACAGTTAATGTTTGTAGGACCAAAGCTCTTGCGGGCAAAGTCAATCTACCAAACCAAACCAACACCCAAATGGCTAATCAAGGTGTACTCGCTATTGCAAATGGGCGAGCATGTTATGAGTGTGGCAACCCGAACCATTTCCGTGATCAATGCCCAATGTTGGTCAATGCTAGACAAGGTGGAGCTCGTGGGCGTGCTTTCAACATAAACGCCAATGAAGCTCAAGCCAACAATGACGTGGTCAATGGTACGTTTCTTGTTAATAGTCAATATGCCTCCATTTTATTCGATACTGGTGCCGATAAAAGTTTCGTGTCACTTAATTTTGAACCCTTACTTGCAAAGACACGATCCCAATTAGAGAAATCCTTCACCGTTGAAGTAGCAAATGGTGACTCCCTTATAATTGAGTCCATTATCTATGATTGCTCTTTAGAACTTAATGATCACACATTCCCAGTCAACCTTGTTTCAATGCCACTAGGGAGCTTTGATATCATCATAGGCATGGATTGGCTATCGAATCATCATGCCGAAGTCATTTGCTTTGAGAAGTGTATTCAAATACCTCTACCATCGGGAGAAACGTTGAGAGTCTTTGGTGAAAAGGCTTGCAAAGGGCTTAATATAATGTCATGCACTACTGCTCAAAAGTACTTACGAAAGAAGTACGTGGCCTTTTTGGCCCACATCGTTCAAAAGGATGTTAAAAAGAAGAGTATTCAAGATATCCCCATTATCCGAGAGTCTTCCACCCGTTCGTCAAGTAGAATTTCGCATTGATCTTGTGCCCGGAGCTAACCCCGTGGCTAGAACTGCTTATCGTCTTGCACCTTCTGAAATGCAAGAACTTGTAAGTCAACTTCAAGAGCTCTCCGACAAGGGATTCATCCGTCCGAGTCATTCACCGTGGGGTGCACCCGTCTTATTCGTCAAGAAGAAGGATGGATCATTTCGCATGTGTATTGACTACCGCGAACTCAACAAGCTTACTATCAAAAACTGTTATCCTTTACCTCGAATTGATGACCTCTTTGATCAATTTCAAGGTTCTACTTATTTCTCGAAGATTGATAGTCGATCTAGTAATCACCAACTCCGTGTGTAAGAAGACGATATTCCAAAGACTGCCTTCCGAACAAGGTATGGTCATTACGAGTTCATGGTTATGCCTTTTGGACTAACCAATGCACACGCAGTTTTCATGGACCTCATGAATCGTGTGTGCAAACCGTACCTCGATAAGTTCGTGATTGTTTTCATCGATGACATCTTAATCTATTCCAAGACTAAAGCTGATCATGAGCAACATCTTAGGTTGGTTTTGGATCTCTTGAAGAAAGAACAACTATATGCCAAATTCTCCAAATGTGAATTCTAGTTAAAAGAAGTTCAATTTCTTGGTCATATTGTCAACGACAAGGGTATTCATGTTGACCCTGCTAAAATCAAAACGGTTAAGAATTGGAATGCCCCGAAGACCCCCACTTAAGTACGTTCATTTCTTGGTCTTGCGGGGTATTACCGTCGTTTCATCTCGAACGTCTCTAAAATTGCGGTCCCCCTTACTGCTTTGACCCACAAGGGTAAGACTTATGATTAGGGACCAAAGCAAGAAGAAGCTTTCCAAACCCTTAAGCAAAAGTTATGCAATGCTCCCATTTTGACTCTCCCTGATGGAAATGATGATTTAGTTGTCTACTGTGATGCTTCCAACCAAGGTCTTGGTTGTGTCCTCATGCAACGAGGCAAGGTAATCGCTTATGCATCAAGACAACTTAAAATTCATGAGAAGAATTATACGACGCACGATCTCGAGTTGGGTTCGGTGGTATTTGCATTAAAGATTTGGAGACATTATCTCTATGGCACGAAATGCGTGGTGTTCACCGACCACAAAAGTCTCCAACACATCTTCAATCAAAAGGAACTTAATATGAGACAACGACGTTGGGTTGAACTCCTTAATGACTATGACTGCGAGATTCGTTACCATCCCGGCAAAGCGAATGTTGTAGCCGACGCTTTGAGTTGAAAGGACCATGTTATGCTTCATTGTGCCCGAATTCAAACCGATATTCAAACCCGCATCTTAGAAGCTCAACACGTCTCAGTCACCGAGGGTAACATGTACGAAGAAATGTCGTGTGGTGTTGAACTTCTGCTTGAATCAAAACCCAATGGCTTACTTTATTACTTGAACCGTATTTGGGTTCCCGATCACGATGATATCCGTACCTTTCTCATGAACGAGGCTCATAAGACTCGTTATTCTATTCATCCTGGTGCGGATAAAATGTACCAAAATCTTCGCCAACAATATTGGTGGCCCGGTGTCACACCCCGCCAAGGCGGAAACGCGAGGCGTAACGTTCACTGGTTTTCGAAGCATATGATTACCGCAAACACATACATGATATTGGATACATAACCAAAGTTTAAATGTTTACATCCCAAAACATAACTTAGTTTTTACAAAGTTTAAGATTTCTCAAATATGACTCAAAACCATGAGTTATACAAGTGAAATCCTTCCAAAAGTTGTATCCTCATGTATGTAAGTAACCTACATTGCTAGCCTGGAAACCACGTTCATTTTCCTGAAAACATACTTAAAAACGTCAACACGAGGTTGGTGAGTTCACAAATTACTATAAAGAGTTATCATAAACCCAATGTTTAAACCTGATCATTTTCACCTGATCAAAACCCTTTATTTAAACCTGATCACTTTAGCCTGATCAAAACTCTTTTGTATAAAACCTGATCGCTTTAATCTGATCGGAACTCTTTTGCTTAAAACTTGATCACTTTAACCTGATCAGAACCCTTTTGCTTAAAACTTGATCACTTTAACCTGATCAGAACCCTATTGCATGTATTACCAATGAATTTGAATACTAATCCGATCTATTGACCCCGTTTGTAAGCTTGCAAGGAATACAAAATAGTATGTAATGTACGAGACCGTAACCAAACCCTGACCTTTTGTGCCTCCCCCTCGCCTTTTTGCGAGTAAGACAATATGCGGTCATTCGGCCCTTTTGACCCCTGGTTAGCGTGACTAACCATGACCGGAGGCGTCACCCCCAATAGTACTATCCATATAATCCCGGGCTAAAATAGCTAATGGTTACTAACTTATTCAGAGGACTTTAAGCGCTTTACTTTTCCCTCAATACACCCATACGGTCAGATCATTAGTTCAATTCATTTACATACAAAAGTCTTTTACAAGTATGTTTCCACCCCAAATCATTAGAAAAACTTAGAAAAAAAGGGATTAGTGAAACTCACCTCGTCAGTATGACTGCTAGCAAACACTTGAATAACCGTAAACCCCGCTTATCCGTACCCTAATCACACAAGGATACCTTACATGTTAAGACTAACCGTCTTAAACACAAGTTGTTCACCCGCCTTAACGAATCCCGTTAAGTGCGTTTTTGTTTAATAAAACCGTGTTTTAACGTGACGACCCGTTGGTGATTATTATTCCTAGTCTAGACGCTTTACTTATTTCCCGAGAAAATAATATATTTTCATATTGGTGACTAGTTACGTTTGTCAAAAATAAATATTATTTTTGCATCACAATATAATATATTTATATTATATCTCACGTATCATCATATAATCATTTTGTATTAATAATTATATAAACCACAAATGTCGTTCAAAAGTGTTCCAAGCATACGAATCGTCCTACGTGTACATAATCCTTGTTAACACGTACTCATACAATTTACTTGTTCTGACAACATGTGTTTATATTCAACATGCATTCATTTGTACGTACGAGTATAATCATGTTTTAACAATCCAACACATATTTAAACAAGTTTCACGATAACATACTATTATTTATTCTCAAACCGAACGTCTTCATATTTCTTTACTCGTGTCTACGTTCTATGTTATCAACGTGTTCTAAATATATATTATTTCATTTGTTTAGCCGTTTCATATCTCCTTTCGATTTAACAAGTTTCTCGTTATATATAAATATATATCATGACGTTTATATATATATATATATATATATATTTACATGCAATTGTTAAATCATTATTCAATTTCTACAACTTAAACACATATACACCTAGATATATTCCATAGGATTTTTACATGTATACATACACTTATATCTTTCCTTTTTCCTCAAGTATTATTTAGACTTTCTCTAATCTATAACTTATTTATTAAAATCATCCAACATCAAGAATACATCCATAATTATTTATTAAATTTACATTACTATTTATGTATCCATCCATTTGGTTATCATAAATCCAACACATACATATATATATATATATATATATATATATATATATATTTACATGCATTTTCGGCCCATGTATATACATGTATGCATATCCTAGTTTCCATTTTTACACATGTATTCATACACTTTAAACACTTCTAGTTTCTCAATCAAGTCAAACATATATGAACATATGCATGATTATTTTCGACCAACATAGATATATATATCCATCTATTTTAGTTTTTATCTACTTTAAACTTAGCATCACATGAAACAACAACTTATCACTAAAATAATCAACAACAATTCATGTATATAATCACCAAATTTTCAACCCTTATATATATATATATATATTTATACAAAACCCTAACTTTTATACTTTATAAGGTTAAATCTTTAAGAAAACTCTTTTAATCTTTCAGCCTCTTTGTTTATTATGATGAACAACATGTTTAGATTAAGAAAAAGAGATGGAATTAGGGTTGGGTGTCGGTTTCCTTACCACTAGTCAAGCTAGGCGACGATTGCACTAGTGAACGTTGATGGATGCTCGTTTTATTGTCAGAACCCGACTCCCTAGCTTCAAAACTTCTCAATTTCTCCAAGCTTTAACTAAGGCTCTCTAGAACTTGCTCTTGAATATAAAAGGTGTAATGGTGCTAGTGTGTGTGTGTGAGTATATCGTATATATATATATATAGATGGAAGAGTTCGAGTGTTGGATGCTTCAACACTCCATCATCATTATCATTCAAGATTGATAGAATGGATTTGACCTTGAGTTACCTCTACACTTGAATGAGAATGGTCTCTATGACAAGACTTGATGGAGTTAGTGGATTTGGTGGAAAGTGGGTGGTGGGTGGGTGGTCTCGGCCGAGAGGGGTAGAAGGGGGGGGGGGGGTTGGGTTTGATTCAACTTGTAGATTGTAGTATGTATACTAGTTGATAGGATTTTAGTAGGTAAAATACTCGGTAAGCGCTCCCGTGATCTAATACCCGATATTTGAACTTTTATGATTAAAACTCTTTATATTTCGTATTTCGACTATATTTTAATTGTCCACTAATTTAACCCATCATAGTTAATGTTTAACTATAATATATACGTATACACATAATAATAATTCGTCACCCTGAACCAATATTCTTTGTGTTTATTTTCAATAATTTTGTCACCAATATTTATGTTTTTATAACCAGCGTGGTACTAGACTTTACTTGGAATAAAAGTTTTGTTAATCACCAACAACGTTCCTTGCGGTTTATTATCGCTTATTTCCCTAGTAATTCATAAAGATTACTATTTTGATATAAGGTTCTTTGCTAGACTCCTTGACTTTACTTATTCAAAATAATACTTCAGGAAAATATATGATTTGAACGTGCATTTATGTAATATGGATATTTACCTTAATTACTGGGTGTCACATTCTCCCCATGTTAAAGAGAATTTCGTCCCGAAATTCAGTTCTTGTCATCTTGACTTGGAGTGTTCGTGAACAAGGACGGGTACTTGGCTTTCATTTTATCTTCCCGCTCCCACGTATACTCGGGGCCGCGCTTTGAGTTCCAACGTACCTTAACCAATTTAATCCGGCTACGCCTTGTTCTCTGAACCTTCCGATCTGTGACTTCAATGGGTTCCTCAACGAAGTGCAGCTTGTTATCTATGTGAATCTCATCAGGCGGTATAATTAATGTGTTGTCCGATAAGCACTTCTTGAGATTTGACACATGAAACGTATCATGTACATTGCTTAGTTCTTGTGGCAACTTGAGCTTGTATGCTACAGGGCCAACCCTAGCCAATATTTCAAATGGTCCAACGTACCTAGGGTTAAGCTTGCCACTGTTGCCAAATCTTGCAACTCCTTTCCAATGTGAGACCTTCAACATGACGCGGTCCCCAACTTGGAATTCTAATTGTTTTCGTCTATTATCCGCGTAACTCTTTTGCCTGTCACGGGCGGCTTTCAGACGATCTTTGATCTTGAAGATCTTATCGATAGTCTCCTGAATAATCTCAGGACCGGTTAAATGTTTGTCGCCAACCTCCGCCCAACATAGCGGTGAACGACATTTTCGACCATACAAAGCCTCAAACGGAGCGGCTTTGATGCTGGTGTGGTAACTGTTATTGTATGAAAACTCAGCTAGCGGCAAATGAGTATCCCAATTTCCACCTAAGTCGATTGCACACGCACGGAGCATATCCTCTAAGGTTTGAATGGTCCTTTCGCTTTGACCATCGGTTTGTGGGTGATATGCCGTGCTCATGTCAAGACGTGTGCCCATGGCTTCTTGTAATGATTTCCAGATTCTAGACACGAATCTGCTGTCTCTATCAGAGATAATAGAAATTGGTACCCCATGCCTAGTCACAATTTCCTTGATATAAAGCTTTGCAAGTTTCTCGGTTTTATCCGTTTCTTTGATAGGTAGGAAATGAGCTGATTTTGTCAAACGATCGACAACTACCCATATCGTGTCATATCCGCTCGACGTCCTGGGCAACTTTGTAATGAAATCCATGGAAATTTGTTCCCATTTCCATTGAGGTATCTCGGGTTGTTGTAACAATCCTGATGGTTTCTGATGTTCTGCCTTTACCTTTGAACATGTCAGGCATTTACCGACATAAATGGCAATTTCTCCTTTCATGTTCGGCCACCAATAGTGTTCTTTCAAATCCTTATACATCTTATCCGAACCTGGGTGAATGGAGTACCTGGACTTGTGGGCTTCGTCCATAACCAACTCCCGTAAGTTATCATAACATGGCACCCAAATTCTATTCATGAAGTATAAAGTATCATCTGACTTTGGTTCCAACTGCTTTATCATCCCTCGTAAAGCTTCATTCTGAATGTTTTCTTCTTTGATTGCCTCTTGTTGTGCCATCCGGATTTGAGTCGTGAGACTCGTATGAATTGTCAATCCTACGGCACGAACACGAAGAGTTTTAACCCGTTCCTTACGACTCAAGGCATCTGCTACGACGTTTGCCTTACCAGGGTGATACTTGATATCACAGTCGTAATCATTCAGTAGCTCTACCCAACGGCGTTGTCTCATGTTGAGTTCTTTCTTGTTAAAGATGTGCTGGAGACTCTTGTGGTCTGTAAAGATAGTACATTTTGTACCGTATAAGTAATGTCTCCAAATCTTGAGTGCAAACACGACAGCACCCAATTCCAGATCGTGAGTCGTATAATTTTTCTCATGGACTTTCAGCTGTCTGGATGCATATGCTATGACTTTTTCTTTCTGCATCAACACACATCCCAGACCTTGGTGTGATGCGTCACAGTACACAATGAAATTGTCAGTCCCTTCGGGAAGGGATAGGATTGGTGCACTGCAAAGTTTCTGCTTTAGCAATTGAAAAGCTGATTCTTGTTTATCGGTCCAATCAAACTTTTTGTCCTTCTGAGTTAACATGGTCATAGGCAAAGCTATCTTTGAACAATTCCTGATAAATCGCCTGTAATAGCCTGCCAAACCCAGAAATTGACGCACCTCAGTCGGAGTTCTTGGTGCTTCCCAGTTTTTGATAGCTTCAATCTTGGATGGATCTACGTGAATACCATTCTTATTGATGACGTGTCCGAGAAAGTGAACCTCTCGGATCCAAAACTCACACTTAGAGAATTTGGCGTAAAGCTTCTCATTCCTGAGTAGTTCCAAGATTAATTTCAAATGATGTTCATGTTCTTCCTTGGTTCGTGAATATATCAATATGTCATCGATAAACACAATCACGAATTTATCCAAGTACGGTTTGCACACGCGGTTCATGAGATCCATGAAAACAGCCGGTGCATTAGTCAAGCCAAATGGCATAACTAGGAACTCGTAGTGACCGTAACGAGTCCTAAAAGCCGTTTTTGGTATATCTTCTTCTTGAATTTTCAGTTGATGATACCCTGATCGTAGATCAATTTTAGAATAGAAACTGGAACCTTGAAGTTGATCAAAAAAATCGTCTATTCGAGGAAGAGGATACCGGTTTTTGATTGTCAGCTTGTTCAATTCCCGGTAATCAATACACATTCTAAAGGTTCCATCCTTTTTCTTTACAAACAGGACCGGAGCTCCCCATGGTGAGAAACTCGGTCTTATGAAACCTTTGTCAAGTAATTCTTGTAGTTGGCTTGACAGTTCCTGCATCTCGGAAGGGGCTAGACGATACGGAGATCGTGCAACTGGTGCGGCTCCTGGTACTAGGTCGATCCGGAACTCGACTTGCCTTGATGGTGGTAATCCAGGTAAGTCCTCGGGAAATACTTCAGGGTAATCCCTAACGATTGGTATGTCCTCGAGTCTACGTTCCTCGGGTTTCTTCTCGACGATGTGAGCCAGGAATTCACAATAACCCTTGAGTAGATACTTATGAGCTTTCATGCAGTTTATTGTCTTCAACATCGTTCTACACTTTTCGCCTCGAATTGAAAGAATTTCTCCGCTTGGTAGTGGGATACGTACAAACTTCTCGAAGCATACGATCTCGGCACGATTCTTTGATAACCAATCCATGCCAATAACAATATCAAAACTCCCTAGTTCGACGGGTAGAAGGTCTATACTGAATGTATGGTTTTCTAAATATAAAGTACAACCCCTAATGACCTCTCCGGTTTCTATTAATTTTCCATTCGCCAATTCAATTGTATAACTTTGATCTAGTTTGCTGACCTTAATACCGAGTAAGGATTTAAAATCATTCGACACAAAGCTCATATCCGCACCCGAATCAAAAAGTACAGAGGCATAGTGATTATTTATCGGGAACGTACCAGTGACGATGTTCGGGTCCTGGCGTGCGTCCCTTGCACCCATCACAAATGCCCTCCCACGTGCCTGAGCGTTCGTCTGATTCTTCCACTTAGGAAAATCCTTCTTGAAGTGCTTCAGGTCACCACATATGAAACATCCCGGTTTAAATTTCCCCATTTGGTCGTTAACTCGACAAGCTGGTGTGGTATGATCAAACCTGTCGCACTTTCCACATTTGATACATTCACCGGTGTGCTGATTTCAGCACTTCTTACACCTCGGTAAGCCCCTATCATACTCCTTCCTTTCCGTTGTGTTGGCTGCAAAAGCCTTCATAGTTCCTTGTTTCTTAAACCCTTGTTTTCCAGATTTATTACTTGAATTTCCCATCCATTTCCTTTTCTCCCCAGATCTACCTTCCTCGTTCTCCTTCCTTCTAAACACTCCATTACGCACTGCGTCATCCCTCAGTTTGAATGCTAAAGTTATAGCACTCTTGGCATCCATTGGATTAGATGATGTTACCATACTACGAATTTGAGGCGCAAGGCCCCACAGATACCTTTCCACACGCTTATGTTCTGGTGTGACCATATGAGGTACCAGAATTGCCAATTCATTAAAACGGTCGGTGTACCCTGCCACATCATCTCCGATTATTTGTAAGTTCCACATCTCAGTTTCAATCTTTTGCAATTTGTTTCGAGGACAATATTCCTCGATCATCATGTTTTTCAAGTCTTCCCAAGATAATTGATACGCTGTATCTCTCCCCAAAGTCTTGACTTGTGAATTCCACCAGGTTAAAGCTTTATCAGTGAGTGTGCATGTAGAATACTTCACCATGCAGTCAGCGGTGCATTCACTAATATCAATCACCGATTCCATCTTTTCTACCCATCTCATTAGCCCAACTGCACCCTCGGGGCCATTGAAACTGCGGGGGTTGCAGGATAGGAAGGCCTTGTAGGTGCACTTCCTATTTGGAGCATCTGTAGAATCACAAGTCATAACGTCATTAATTCGGATCATGACTATGTGTTATGGCTTATTTATTTTATTACCTCCGGAACCTCCTGCCGTACCGCTACCTCCTGCTGTACCGCTACCTCCTGCACTTCCTCCGCCGGTACCGCTGCCGTTTCCTCTGCCACTATTTCGATTTGCTTCATACTGCTCCATGGCGGCAGCTACTCGCTGTGCTATGAGTTGTTCCACGTTTGAGGAAATCGTCTCGTTGTTGCCACTAGTAGTGTTACGGGGCGTCCTTCGCTTAGGTGCCATGACGTTCTTTCTAACATAACATTTAAAAAGAAACAACATTATATAATAATAATGATAGGTCATGACATAAGGATACAACAACGTCAAACGTAAACAACCATCATCATAACATAAACCATCACATACATAGTTAAAACATACATAGGACATTGTTCCAAAAGACAAGGATACAAAAGGGATGGGTTCACATGACCACATCAGTACTAAAGTTTTAAACTACATAACGTGCTACGGGCACAACCCGCCCGTAATAGGTCTAGAAATAGGCAAGCGTTCCTGTTGGAACAGTAGCTGAAGTTAGCATCTGCTCCACGCGTGCCTCAGCTAGAGTAGCCTGAAGTTCAGCATCTATCGCCCTCTGCTCGGCTACTTCTGCCCTCCGTTCGGCTGCGGCGGTCCTCCTCTCCATTTCCGCCAATCTCTTCTCGAACTCCATCATGTGGCTGGATGCATGCTGAAGGGACTGGTCGATTAATTTCTGATCCTCCGCCATCCCATTAACATTTTCCACTAAAGTTGGAAGAGTTACCAAGTCCCTTCGGATGGACTTCACATTCATCTCCAAGAGATCAATCTCTATCCCTTGCTTACTGGTTCGGGACACAAGTAAAGGGATGGTGCATTCTGCGCACTCCCCGGTGAGCGGCACTGGTTGCGATTCGCATGTTAGTCCGACAGAGTCGCAGGTCGCAGGAAGATCCTCCTCCACCCTCCACATTTGAACTACTTGGCAAAGCCATTCCCAGTATGATGCGTCGATCCTTGGTCCTCTGGGCATGGTCTCTCCGGTGGATTCAGCCATTGTTGTGTAAGACGTTTCCTAACTATGGAGTTTAAGTGGGGTTAGTGTGTGACATGGCGTGACTACAATATCCATATTACATGATGACTGGTTATGCAATGCTTATGCAATGAAAACATTTTAGTGAGTCATTCAAATTATAGACTAGGTTCCATTTTAGACTCCTAGTTCGCTATAATCAATGGCTCTTATACCAAGTTCTGTCACACCCCGCCAAGGCGGAAACGTGGGGCGTAACGTTCACTGGTTTTCGAAGCATATGATTACCGCAAACACATACATGATATTGGATACATAACCAAAGTTTAAATGTTTACATCCCAAAACATAACTTAGTTTTTACAAAGTTTAAGATTTCTCAAATATGACTCAAAACCATGAGTTATACAAGTGAAATCCTTCCAAAAGCTGTATCCTCATGTATGTAAGTAACCTACATTGCTAGCCTGGAAACCACGTTCATTTTCCTGAAAACATACTTAAAAACGTCAACACGAGGTTGGTGAGTTCACAAATTACTATAAAGAGTTATCATAAACCCAATTTTTAAACCTGATCATTTTCACCTGATCAAAACCCTTTATTTAAACCTGATCACTTTAGCCTGATCAAAACTCTTTTGTTTAAAACCTGATCGCTTTAATCTGATCGGAACTCTTTTGCTTAAAACTTGATCACTTTAACCTGATCAGAACCCTTTTGCTTAAAACTTGGTTAGCGCGACTAACCATGACCGGAGGCGTCACCCACAATAGTACTATCCATATAATCCCGGGCTAAAATAGCTAATGGTTACTAACTTATTCAGAGGACTTTAAGCGCTTTACTTTTCCCTCAATACACACATACGGTCAGATCATTAGTTCAATTCATTTACATACAAAAGTCTTTTACAAGTATGTTTCCACCCCAAATCATTAGAAAAACTTATAAAAAAGGGGATTAGTGAAACTCACCTCGTCAGTATGACTGCTAGCAAACACTTGAAGAACCGTAAACCCCGCTTATCCGTACCCTAATCACACAAGGATACCTTACATGTTAAGACTAATCGTCTTAAACACAAGTTGTTCACCCGCCTTAACGAATCCCGTTAAGTGCGTTTTTGTTTAATAAAACCGTGTTTTAACGTGACGACCCGTTGGTGATTATTATTCCTAGTCTAGACGCTTTACTTATTTCCCGAGAAAATAATATATTTTCATATTGGTGACTAGTTACGTTTGTCAAAAATAAATATTATTTTTGCATCACAATATAATATATTTATATTATATCTCATGTATCATCATATAATCATTTTGTATTAATAATTATATAAACCACAAATGTCGTTCAAAAGTGTTCCAAGCATACGAATCGTCCTACGTGTACATAATCCTTGTTAACACGTACTCATACAATTTACTTGTTCTGACAACATGTGTTTATATTCAACATGCATTCATTTGTACGTACGAGTATAATCATGTTTTAACAATCCAACACATATTTAAACAAGTTTCATGATAACATACTATTATTTATTCTCAAACCGAACGTCTTTATATTTCTTTACTCGTGTCTACATTCTATGTCATCAACGTGTTCTAAATATATATTATTTCATTTGTTTAGCCGTTTCATATCTCCTTTCGATTTTACAAGTTTCTCGTTATATATAAATATATATCATGACGTTTATATATATATATTTACATGCAATTGTTAAATCATTATTCAATTTCTACAACTTAAACACATATACACCTAGATATATTCCATAGGATTTTTACATGTATACATACACTTATATCTTTCCTTTTTCCTCAAGTATTATTTAGACTTTCTCTAATCTATAACTTATTTATCTAAATCATCCAACATCAAGAATACATCCATAATTATTTATTAAATTTACATTACTATTTATGTATCCATCCATTTGGTTATCATAAATCCAACACATACATATATATATATATATATATATATATATATATATATATATATATATTTACATGCATTTTCGGCCCATGTATATACATGTATGCATATCCTAGTTTCCATTTTTACACATGTATTCATACACTTTAAACACTTCTAGTTTCTCAATCAAGTCAAACATATATGAACATATGCATGATTATTTTCGACCAACATAGATATATATATATCCATCTATTTTAGTTTTTATCTACTTTAAACTTAGCATCACATGAAACAACAACTTATCACTAAATTAATCAACAACAATTCATGTATATAATCACCAAATTTTCGACCCTTATATATATATATATATATATATATATATATATATTTATACAAAACCCTAACTTTTATACTTTATAAGGTTAAATTTTTAAGAAAACTCTTTTAATCTTTCAGCCTCTTTGTTTATTATGATGAACAACATGTTTAGATTAAGAAAAAGAGATGGAATTAAGGTTGGGTGTCGGTTTCCTTACCACCTGTCAAGCTAGGCGACGATTGCACTAGTGAACGTTGATGGATGATCATTTTATTGTCAGAACCCGACTCCCTAGCTTCAAAACTTCTCAATTTCTCCAAGTTCTAACTAAGGCTCTCTAGAACTTGCTCTTGAATATAAAAGGTGGAATGGTGCTAGTGTGTGTGTGAGTATATCGTATATATATATAGAGATGGAAGAGTTTGAGTGTTGGATGCTTCAACACTCCATCATCATTATCATTCAAGATTGATAGAATGGATTTGACCTTGAGTTACCTCTACACTTGAATGAGAATGGTCTCTATGACAAGATTTGATGGAGTTAGTGGATTTGGTGGAAAGTGGGTGGTGGGTGGGTGGTCTCGGCCGAGAGGGGTAGAAGGGGGGGGCGGTTTGGGTTTGATTCAACTTGTAGATTGTAGTATGTATACTAGTTGATAGGCTTTTAGTAGGTAAAATACCCGGTAGGCGCTCCCGTGATTTAATACCCGATATATGAACTTTTATGATTAAAACTCTTTATATTTCGTATTTCGACTATATTTTAATAGTCCACTAATTTAACCCGTCATAGTTAATGTTTAACTATAATATATACGTATACACAGAATAATAATTCGTCACCCTGAACCAATATTCTTTGTGTTTATTTTCAATAATTTTCTCACCAATATTTATGTTTTTATAACCAGCGTGGTACTAGACTTTACTTGGAATAAAAGTTTTGTTAATCACCAACAACGTTCCTTGCGGTTTATTATCGCTTATTTCCCTAGTAATTCATAAAGATTACTATTTTGATATAAGTTTCTTTGCTAGACTCCTTGACTTTACTTATTCAAAATAATACTTCAGGAAAATATATGATTTGAACGTGCATTTATGTAATATGGATATTTACCTTAATTACTGGGTGTCACACCCGGTATGAAAAAGGACATTGCTCTTTATGTTGACAAATGTTTAACCTGCTCCAAAGTCAAAGCCGAACATCAACGTCCTTCTGGTTTGCTAGAACAACCGGAAATCCTCGTGCGGAAATGGGAGAACTTAGCCATGGATTTTATTACCAAACTCCCTCGCACCTCGAGTGGTTATGATAGTATTTGGGTGATCATTGATCGTCTCACCAGATCTGCTCATTTCTTGCCTATCCGTGAATACTATCGGGTTGAGAAACTAGCCCGAATTTACATTGATGAAATTGTGAGCCGTCATGGTGTTCCTTTGAACATAATATCTGATCTAGATGCCCGGTTCACTTCTCGATTTTGGCAGTCTCTCCAAACTGCTCTTAGCACACGATTGGATTTGAGCACGACTTTCCATCCCCAAACTGATAGTCAAACCGAGCGAACAATCCAAACTCTTGAAGACATGCTTAGAGCTTGCGTAATTGATTTTGGTGGCAATTGGGATTCACATTTATCCCTCATTGAGTTCTCTTACAATAATAGCTACCACACAAGTATCAACATGGCTCCATTCGAAGCTCTTTATGGTCGCAAGTGTCGTTCTCCTATCTGTTGGAACGAGATTGGTGAAGCACAAATCACCGGTCCCGAACTAATTCAAGAAACATCCGACAAGATTATTCAAATCCGTGATGTCACACCCCCAATTTCAACTAACGGAGTTTTACCGTTTGGAAGGTGACACACCAGGATCTCAGTCATTAGTTACATCAAACGACACTATATGGGACTTGAAATGTCAGAACATAAAAGTTCAGAGTTAATGCGGAAGCATAACGTTAATATGAAATCAAAAGTAATTACACGCAATCGGCGTCAATCATTGTAAATAAGTAAACTGTTTCAAATGTTTGAAATGGATAATATGACAGTAGGACTCCATGCATGTCCTAAGTTTGCAACCTGTGCCTTAGCGACCTGAGAAACATGTAAGAAAAAGTGTCAACATGAGGTTGGTGAGTTCACAGGTTTCAAGTTTGCACTAAGAGAGTGTTTGTCAGATTATGTACATTCAATATGCATATCTATAGGTAGCTAGCCTATGTTCATGTTTTACTAAAGCGCTCGCAACCGAAGCTGACTGTGTTTATATGCCTCCTGCCAGGTCTATCAACTCTGGCCAATGTGAGTAGGCTAACATTTCACCCGTTCGATATCCGATCGAGTTAGCGCGACTAACGCGGGTGGGGCTTGTCAAACCCAGTAGTACTACTAAACATTACCTCACTAAGATCCATATTAACGGTTCGAAATAAGATGAGGACTTTCTGTGATAGCATGTTACACTTAGCTTTAACATTGATAGCATATGAAATACAAAATCTAAAAATCAGTTTAAGCATGTTTTCTCCCCCAAGTTAAAAGCAGTAAAAAGGGGCCGTGAAAACTCACCTGCGTTGCGTTGTTGGTAGTATCACACAAGAGACAAGTTGAAACCACGAGTGTAAGTCTCAAACGACCTACGAATGTCCTAAAATTATAAACACATAAATTAGGAATGATAATGGGAATTATGACAGTGACACGGAAAGAAGCGTCTTAAGGAACCGCTCTAACAAACGAGAGTGAACGAGCGTGTTCACGGGTTTAGGAATTACTTTACGAGACGAACGACAAATAATAATATATATACAAGTGGAGAATATAATTAATTATATTATTATTTAGTCTCGATTGATTCACGGCGTTATAAAATGATTTGAAATAATATAATATATTATTTAATAATATGGGTCATAATTTGAGAATAATATAAACGTATTATTTTACACGAGTTTACGGCTTAAAAATAATATAAACATATTATTTTTACTTAATAATAATAAAATGTATAGATTACAAAAGCGGTTATAATTTATAAAAATAAACTAATATTTCAAACCCGAGCCTACGGGTTGTTTTCCGGGTTAAAAACCATTTAATATATTATCATAATAGTATTAGAACATATTTTATATAAAAATATAGTCTCAAAAGTGGCTAGAAAAATAAATGGTGCTAGTGAGGTTCGAACCCGGGTCTCACCTACACCAACACACAGATTTACCAATTACACCCGCTAGGGCAATCGCGATATAACCCAGATTGATTTGGTTTTGAACATTAGCTCTCCTGAGTTCTTCCCCCAAGCCACTCGCAATCGAACCCACTCCCAGTACTCATCGATTTCGACTTCGATCGAACCAAAAAGATTTGGGGTTTTGTTAATCGTGGTATGATGAATCTGTGGTGATGTTTAATTGCAACATTTATCACGATTGGGGTTGTTAAATAACGTTTGAAATTGCCGAAACCCTGGATCAAAATACAAGATCAAATTGATAAAATCTTATATTGAAAGTTGTTGGACTCATAGGGCTTTCAACAAGCAAGGAGTTGCAAGTTTAACCTTGTGCTTTAATTTGATTAAGGTGGTGTTTGGATTAGGGTTCGATCAAACCGAAAACATAAGAACCCTAGGTGTAGGTTTGTGTTTAAATCTGTGTTATGAGTCCAAATTAGATTAGGGCTTTCATTGAGAAGAGGATTACGAAATTAACCATATGATTTAATTGAATTGTAAACGTGTTTAGATTGGGGTTCGGCCAAACCGGTTTGCGATGAACCCTAGAATTGGGTTCGCGATTGATCCGATGTTTTAAGAAATATTTATGATAGGGCTTTTGATCTATGTAATGAAACGAAGCTAAGGGTGTAAGGAATTACCAGATTAGATGACCGATTGATGGTGATCGGTTAAAACCAATGACGACGGCGACTGGTTCGATCCCGGCGACTTCTGTCGTGATTCCGATCAAACTGATGTGTACGGAGGTTTCAGTGTGACTTGTTTATCGTGTTTAGGTGATTAATTTGCGAGTTTGATACAAGGATTCATCGAATTCGTTAGGTATACAGTGATGGTCGACGTTTTTGAGTTTAATGATCATAATTGGATTAAATTCGAATCAATAACTTGTTAATTGCTCCAATGATGGTCGAAATGGTTAATAATGTCCGTAGTAATTAAGAATTCCAATGAATTTCGGTTATAATTCGCGAATTGGAAAATCAAAGAGTCGAATTTTGACTTCTAAAAGTCAGCTGAAGACAAATTGGTCAATTTTGACTTTGGGGAGTCAATTTATTCAGTTTGGTATAATTACACAATTAGTCCTTGCAGTTTTGAGTTGATATTGTGACCGAATTAGTCCTTGGGGTTAGATTTGATTAACGGGGTTAAGTTTTTAAAAAGAAACTTAACGGAATGGTAAACGGGGTTAACCTAAAAAGTCGGATTGTCACATCATTCCCTAGTTAAAAGAATTTTCGTCCCGAAAATTAAAATAAATAAAAAAAATTTCTGGGGTTTCACATCATTCCCTAGTTGAAAGAATTTTCGTCCCGAAAATGAAAATAATAATAATAAAAAATTTCTGAGGTGTCACATCATTCCTAGTTGAAAGAATTTTCGTCCCGAAAATTAAATAGTACCTTAAGAATTTGACGCGGAGTGCTTGAACAGATTAGGATATTTACGCATCATCTGATCCTCATGCTCCCACGTAAATTCCGGTTCGTGTTTCGAGTTCCAACGAACTCTAACAATAGGGATCTTACTGTGCTTTAACGTTTTAACTTCTCTATCCATAATTTCCACAGGTTCTTCGATGAAACGTAACTGTTCATCAACGTGTAGTTCCTCAAGAGGAACTGCGAGAGATTCGTCAGCTAGACATTTCTTCAAATTTGAGATGTGAAAGACGTTGTGTACACCACTCAGTCCTTCAGGTAAGTCCAGTTGATACGCTACTGGTCCGATTCTCTTTAACATTTTGAAAGGTCCAACATAACGAGGATTCAATTTACCTCGTTTCCCGAAACGAATGACACCCTTCCAAGGTGAGACTTTGAGTAAGACCATGTCACCTACTTGAAACTCCAAAGGTTTACGACGCTTGTCGGCATAGCTCTTTTGACGATCACAAGCTGCCGCCATACGGTTTCTAATTTGGACGATCTTTTCAGAAATTTCAAATACAAGTTCAGGACCTGTGAGTTGGCTATCTCCAACCTCGGTCCAACAAATGGGAGAATGGCATTTCCGTCCATAAAGTGCTTCAAATGGAGCTGCCTTGATGCTAGTGTGATAGCTGTTGTTGTAGGAGAACTCCACCAACGGTAGGTGAGACTCCCAAGTGTTACCGAAATCGATCACACAAGCTCGTAGCATGTCCTCCAGAGTTTGGATAGTACGTTCAGTTTGGCCATCAGTTTGAGGATGGTATGCTGTGCTCATATCTAGACGCGTGCCTAAGGCCTTATGTAACGACTCCCAGAAACGAGAAGTGAATCGTGCATCACGATCCGAAAAAATGGAGATTGGCACCCCGTGCCGAGAGACTATTTCTTTCAAGTATATACGAGTAAGTTATCCATTTTGTCGGTTTCCTTGATTGCTAGGAAATGAGCAGATTTTGTTAATCGATCAACAATTACCCATATAGTATCACATCCAGTAGGGGTTCGTGGTAATTTGGTGATGAAATCCATGGATATTTGTTCCCATTTCCACATGGGATTTCTGGTTGTTGCAGAAGACCAGAAGGCTTTTGGTATTCAACTTTAACATTTACGCATGTCAGACATTAACTCACATAAATAGCTATATCGGCCTTCATCTTTGGCCACCAATATAGTATCTTTAAATCATGGTACATCTTATCGGAACCTGGATGGATGGAGTAACGAGATTTATGAGCTTCATCCATGATTAGTTCCCTTAAATTTCCCAATACTGGAATCCATATTCGTTCGACGAAGTAACGAATTCCGTCAGATTTTACTTCAAGTTGTGTTTCCATGCCGCGTGTACCTTCTAATGGTAGGTTATCTTCTTTCAAGGCTTCAAGTTGAGCACTACGGATTCTGTCAGGCAATTCAGGGTGAATAGTGAGTTGTAACGCTCGAACTCGTTTGGGTTTCGTTTCCTTTCGACTTAGAGCATCAGCCACAACGTTAGCTTTACCCGGATGATACCGGATCGCACAGTCGTAATCATTTATAAGTTAAACCCAATGACGTTGTCGCATGTTCAACTCCTTCTGCTCGAAGATATGCTGGAGGCTCTTGTGATCGGTGTAGATGGTGTATTTGGTACCGTACAAGTAATGTCTCCATATCTTAAGTGCAAAGACTACTGCTCCCAACTCTAGATCATGAGTGGTGTAGTTTTTCTCGTGAATCTTTAACTGACGTGAAGCGTATGCGATCACCTTTTCGCGTTGCATTAAGACACAACCCAGACCTTGAATGGATGCATAACAATACACCACAAAATCATCGGTTCCTTCCGGAAGAGCTAAAATAGGTGCACTGCAAAGTTTCTGTTTGAGGTGCTGGAAAGCTGACTCTTGGTTATTGCCCCAATTATAGGCTTTTCCTTTTTGAGTTAGGGCGGTGAGAGGTTGAGCAATTTTGGAAAATCCTTCTATGAATCGACGGTAATATCCAGCCAATCCCAGAAATTGTCACCCCTCAGTCGGAGTCGTCGGTGCTGCCCAGTTCTTGATGGCTTCTATTTTGGATGGGTCGACACGTATCCCTTTCTCATTAACCACATGCCCTAGAAACTGAACTTCCCGGATCCAAAATTCACACTTGGAAAACTTAGCATACAGTTGTTCTCGCTTAAGTAGTTCCAAAATTAGGCGTAGATGTTCCTCATATTCCTCCTTGTTCTTGGAATAAATGAGGATGTCGTCGATCAAAATGATAATGAACTGGTCAAGGTAAGGCTTACACACGGTTCATGAGATCCATGAATACCGCGAGTGCGTTGGTTAACCCGAAAGGCATGACCATAAAATCGTAATGGCCGTACCTCGTTCTGAATGCAGTCTTAGAGATATCCTCTTCTCGGACTCTCAACTGATGGTAGCCGGACCTAAGATCTATTTTTGAATAGAAACTTGATCCTTGGAGTTGATCAAAGAGGTCATCTATGCGAGGCAAAGGGTAGCGGTTCTTGATAGTAACTTTATTCAACTCCCGGTAATCAATACACATACGGAAAGTTCCGTCCTTCTTCTTGACAAATAGTACCGGAGCTCCCCATGGCGATGACTAGGTCAGATGGAACCTGTATCCAACAACTCTTGCAGTTGTGTAGATAGTTCTTGTAATTCACTGGGTGCAAGTCTGTAGGGTGCCCGAGCAACAGGCGTTGTTCCGGGTGTGCTAGATCAATTTGAAATTCGACTTGACGACGTGGCAGAAGACCAGGCAGGTCTTCGGGAAATACTTTCGGATAATCACGAACGATCGGTATGTCGTCAATCTTTTTCTCCTCAGATGGCTGTTCGGCGACGAGAGCCAAAATGGCAGCATGACCATTACGTAGCCACTTTTGTGCTTTCCTGAAAGATATGATGCCACGACAGCACCACTATTTTCGCCTTGGACAGAAAGAGTATCTCCACTCGGGAGAGGAAGGTGGATAGTTTTCTTACGACAGATAATCTCGGCTTGGTTTTTAGATAACCAATCTATTCCGAAAATTACGTCGAAACTACCAAGTGTGATGGGTTGCCCATCCAGGAACTCACGGTTTTGTTTTTACCCGACGAGTTGCTCGCTCAGGCAAAACACGTCTCAGTAGAGAAGGTATCCACCTCCTAATAAGGAATGTATCGTTCTCCCCCTCAACCGATGCAGGATATTACAGTCTGCTATCTCAATAGTATACTTGGCTTTTAATAGAGTTAGAGTACGACGCACTAATATGGAATTTGTGAAGTCATGTTGAGACTTCTAGTGAGACTCGCGCTTATAAAGCAAGTGTCAGCCAATTCATAGGCCAAGGGAAAAGGTTCACATGTAGGAGAGAAAAGTCTAATGAGACATAGATTCCAGTAGCATAAGAGATAGGATGTATGTTTAAGTAGTCACGTTCAACTGATGGTTGGTTAGATTAAATCCCCGTTTCTAATGTCAGTGGATCCACTGGATCATTTCGTGAAGAAAGAAATCCGTTTACAGGATTGAATATGCTGGAGTAAAATTCGAAGTTAGACTAAGGATTAGTCATCGGATAAGGCAATAGGGTTGAATGAGATTTATTGTTGGAGCGTAAGGGAAAACGTGTTAGCTTAGAAAGGATTCCATAATTTTCTGCTTACAAAGTTGGAGTCGGTGGGTTTACAATGAGGTTCTATTAAAGTTTCAATCGAGATTGTTTCTTTGATCAAGTTTGAATGAGAGTCGTAAGATCACTATGACTCTTACATGAGTGAAAATAACATTGATGGATTCCATTGATGATAATTCAGTGTGTCCGTAAACATTTTCAACCTGATAGTCTCGTCTATCAGCTGTTAAACGAGTTTAATGATACCAACTAATCGTTGAGTGGGTTATGAGAGTCTCTACAGATAGTGGAAACTTAAGTATGTAAATCACTGATTAGGACCATTCATCCACTCACTAGGTTTCACCAGGATTTACATGCACCACAAATTACTATTACGTGTGCACCCGTAATGATAATTTGCTTTGCATGCTCACCCTTGTTCTCCCTGTCCTGTGTCATAATGTCCTTTAGGTTATATTGTTGAGTATAGAGTGTTGTCAGATATGATAAGTCATTGAAAGGAGTAGTCATCAACCATAAGTTGATCGACTAGACTTATATTAGTATAAGTAGTCGGGAATAGGTTGATACGAGTATTCACCCGAGTTGAAACACAATACGATAGTCCAATCCAGCGGATTGTAGGTGTGAACATGGAACAAACATGTACATGAAGTGCGACTTCGAGAAATGAACTAATTCATGAATACAAGTTATAGGAAGCAGCATAGTAGCCGTCCTTTCACCTGAGTCAGGATAGGGTTTGCGTATGCATTGAGCAATGCGTTCTCAGATTTGTGGTCAATCTATTCTCAACAGAATATCGACCAATGAAGCGAGTCCATGGCTCGGGAAAGTGATGACATCTACGTGTCAATGGATTCTGCAATAATACGTGTAACGGTCTGTCTTCACTCGGCGTATTGTTACTAGTGGGTACAGTAGGGACTCGCCTCCGACGATCCCAACTCCCAAAGAGATATGCGTTAGTGCTGAGTGTCATCCATAACATGGACCTGAGAATGCCCACCATACCCAACGGGTGATGGTGATGTAAGTGACTCCTCCGAAGGCTTCATCTCGCTGCCCACGGACGGGAGTGGATGTTGTTCTGCTGATCCTCCGAGTGTTGCCACTGGGAACGATTATGCAATTCAAATGATGTGTCCCTCGCCAACTGAGGGTGATACGAATGGTGTTACATGTCTGCACTACAATGTATGTATAGGTGCTATATGTATCAGGTATGAGTGTCTGTGCCGTGTAACTAATGTGTGAGGTTATAGTCTAGTATGCAATCCTAGTTCTCTATAACCAATGGCTCTGATACCAATCTGTCACACCCCCAATTTCAACTAACGGAGTTATACCGTTTGGAAGGTGACACACCAGGATCTCACTCATTAGTTACATCAAACGACACTATATGGGACTTGAAATGTCAAAACATAAAAGTTCAGAGTTAATGCGGAAGCGTAACGTTAATATGAAATCAAAAGTAATTACACGCAATCGGCGTCAATCACTGTAAATAAGTAAACTGTTTCAAATGTTTGAAATGGATAATATGACAGTAGGACTCCATGCATGTCCTAAGTGTGCAACCTGTGCCTTAGCGACCTGAGAAACATTTAAGAAAAAGTGTCAACACGAGGTTGATGAGTTCACAGGTTTCAAGTTTGCAATAAGAGAGTGTTTGTCAGATTATGTACGTTCAATATGCATATCTATAGGTTGCTAGCCAATGTTCATGTTTTACTAAAGCGCTTGCAACCGAAGTTGACTGTGTTTATATGCCTCGTGCCAGGTCTATCAGCTCTGGCCAATGTGAGTAGGCTAACATTTCACCCGTTCGATATTCGATCGAGTTAGCGCGACTAACGCGGGTGGGGCTTGTCAAACCCAGTAGTACTACTAAACATTACCTCGCTAAGATCCATATTAACGGTTCGAAATAAGATGAGGACTTTCTGTGATAGCATGTTACACTTAGTTTTAACATTGATAGCATATGAAATACAAAATCTAAAAATCAGTTTAAGCATGTTTTCTCCCCCAAGTTAAAAGCAGTAAAAAGGGGCCGTGAAAACTCACCTGCGTTGCGTTGTAGGTAGTATCACACAAGAGACAAGTTGAAACCACGAGTGTAAGTCTCAAATGACCTACGAATGTCCTAAAATTATAAACACATAAATTAGGAATGATAATGGGAATTGTGACAGTGACACGGAAAGAAGCGTCTTAAGGAACCGCTCTAACAAACGAGAGTGAATGAACGTGTTCACGGGTTTGGGAATTACTTTACGCGACGAACGACAAATAATAATATATATACAAGTGGAGAATATAATTAATTATATTATTATTTAGTCTCGATTGATTAACGACGTTATAAAATGATTTGAAATAATATAATATATTATTTAATAATATGGGTCATAATTTGAGAATAATATAAACGTATTATTTTACACGAGTTTACGGCTTAAAAATAATATAAACATATTATTTTTACTTAATAATAATAAAATGTATAAATTACAAAAGCGGTTATAATTTATAAAAATAAACTAATATTTCAAACCCGAGCCTACGGGTTGTTTTCCGGGTTAAAAACCATTTAATATATTATCATAATAGTATTAGAACATATTTTATATAAAAATATAGTCTCAAAAGTGGCTAGAAAAATAAATGGTGCTAGTGAGGTTCGAACCCGGGTCTCACCTACACCAACACACAGATTTAACCATTATACCCACTAGGGCAATCGCGATAGAACCCAGATTGATTTGGTTTTGAACATTAGCTCTCCTGAGTTCTTCCCCCAAGCCACTCGCGATCGAACCCAGTCCCAATACTCATCGATTTCGACTTCGATCGAACCAAAAAGATTTGGTGTTTTGTTAATCGAGGTATGACGAATCTGTGGTGATGTTTAATTGCAATATTTATCATGATTGGGGTTGTTAAATAACGTTTGAAATTGCCGAAACCCTGGATCAAAATACAAGATCAAATTGACAAAATCTTATATTGAAAGTTGTTGGACTCATAGGGCTTTCAACAAGCAAGGAGTTGCGAGTTTAACCTTGTGCTTTAATTTGATTAAGGTGGTGTTTGGATTAAGGTTCGATCAAACCGAAAACATAAGAACCCTAGGTGTAGGTTTGTGTTTAAATCTGTGTTATGAGTCCAAATTAGATTAGGGCTTTCATTGAGAAGAGGATTACGAAATTAACCATATGATTTAATTGAATTGTAAACGTGTTTAGATTGGGTTTGGCCAAACCGGTTTGCGATGAACCCTAGAATTGGGTTCGCGATTGATCCGATGTTTTAAGCAATATTTATGATAGGGCTTTTGATCTATGTAATGAAACGAAGCTAAGGGTGTAAGGAATTACCAGATTAGATGACCGATTGATGGTGATCGGTTAAAACCAATGCCGACGGCGACTGGTTCGATCCCGGCGACTTCTGTCGTGATTCCGATCAAACTGATGTGTACGGAGGTTTCAGTGTGACTCGTTTATCGTGTTTAGGTGATTAATTTGCAAGTTTGATACAAGGATTCATCGAATTCGTTGGGTATACAGTGATGGTCGACGTTTTTGAGTTTAATGATCATAATTGGATTAAATTCGAATCAATAACTTGTTAATTGCTCCAATGATGGTCGAAATGGTTAATAATGTCCGTAGTAATTAAGAATTCCAACGAATTTCGGTTATAATTCGCGAATTGGAAAATCAAAGAGTTGAATTTTGACTTCTAAAAGTCAACTGAAGACAAATTGGTCAATTTTGAATTTGGGGAGTCAATTTATTCAGTTTGGTATAATTACACAATTAGTCCTTGCAGTTTTGAGTTGATATTGTGACCGAATTAGTCCTTGGGGTTAGATTTGATTAACGGGGTTAAGTTTTTAATAAGTAACTTAACGGAATGGTTAACGGGGTTAACCTAAAAAGTCGGATTGTCACACGTGACAACATCCGAACAACGAGAAGTCGGCAGAAGAGTTATGCCGATAAACGACGAAAACCCTTGGAATTCCAAGTCGGTGACCTTGTTCTTCTTAAGGTGTCCCCATGGAAGGGTGTGGTCCGTTTTGGAAAGAAAGGTAAGTTCGCCCCTCGCTATGTTGGTCCATTCAAAATCCTTGAAAGAATTGGGAAGGTGGCTTACAAACTCGAGTTACCTCCATCTCTTGGCAATGTGCATCCTAAATTTCATGTATCAAATCTGAAGAAATGTCTCGCCGATGAGAATCTCCATATACCGCTTGATGACGTACACATTGATGAAACGATGCATTTCGTTGAGAAACGGTAGAAATTATGGATCTTGAAATCAAACAACTCAAGCGAAGTCGTATTCCTATTGTTAAAGTTCGTTGGGAGTCTAAGCGTGGTCCTGAATTCACTTGGGAATGAGAAGACCATATGAAGCTCAAGTACCCCTACCTTTTTACCGATGCATTCGCTTCCTCTAACTAAATTTCGGGACGAAATTCCCTTAACATAGGGAGACTGTAACATTTCTGATTTTTAGTATCTGTATTTTCAATCCAATGTAATGCATTTCAAGCTCAATTCTAGGTCTGATGTTGAAAAGTAGTAAGAAACCCTAATAGGCACGGTCGCGCCTCGTTCTGGCACGGTCGCGTCGAGTGCTTTGGCATGGTCGCGCAACTTGCTTTGGAACGATCGCGCCTGGTGCCTTAGCACGGTCGCGCCTCGTTTGGGCACGGTCACGCCTAGTACCAGTTGAAACGTAAATATAGTTTTAATCACTCGATCATTGAACTTCGTAACCGTCCTACACTTCATTCTCATTAACGAATGAAATAAACCTTTCAATTACACGAAACATCTCGGATTAACTCCATCAATCTCAAAATTCATTTAGACATTTCAAGAAAACACGAATTCCTTCTTTCGATCCGAATTCTCCCAATCAAGCAGCAGATTCACGCTACTCAATCCTCACTAAACCTACTGGACTCTCTGGTTTAGTCGGAATTGCAGCAGAGGACGCCGGAGACAGAACCCGAAGTCGCCGGAATTCCTTTCTACCGATCACTATCAATTCGCCATCATTCCGGGTAATTGAAACCTTTCCCTCTATCGATTCAGTCCTTAGATCAAAAGCCCCATGTTAATTTGGGCTTCCAAAATGGAAATCACCTTAAACCCGAATCTAGTTTTTGTTCAAAAATGATTTAAACGAATCCGACATTAAACACGTTTTAAATCCAATTAATCTATGCAAGAAGACTCGAAACAATCTAATGGGTGAAAGCCCTATGGTTTCCAACTCTGTTATTATAAGAATTAGTCAATTCGTTCCTGATTTGGAACAGACACGGTCGCGCTAATCATCTAGCGCGGTCGTGCCTCATGAGACGCGGTCGTGCCGACTATCAGCGCGGTCGTGTCCTCCTGTCCAGACCCAATCATGCCCTTTGGCTAATCTCAGTCGTGTCTTGGAATCATAGACACGATCGTGCCTGGCCAAGGCACGGTCGTGCCTAGTGATTTAATTAGTTTAAACCCTCTGTTTGATCATCACGGTCGCGCCCTGATTATCATGGTCGCGCCCGTGGTTCGAGCATGATCGTGCCCTTCCCAGGCACGGTCGTGTGTGAATTAAAATCTTGGCAGAATTATAAATTTTATATATTTTTCAAACCACAAATATTCTGATTAAATTACAAAGTAAAAATAGTTGATTTTTATAAAGAACAAATATTTAATAAATGGAAAATTATTTGTTTAAAGTTTATAAAATTTAATTTACAATTATTGTTAAACCTTTCATTTAAAAAGTATTTAAATGGTTAAGTTACATTTTTATAAATAAATATATAAAATGATTATTTATTTAATTTATATTTAAACAAAAACGATTAATTAATTATACTAACTTATAACTAATACTTACAATGTTTGTATAAACAATAATTATTTACATTACTTATTTAATTATTTAAACACAAACCTTAATCAAAATGTTCTAAAAATACTCTTTCCAACTTTATATATTTTATTCAATACCTCCAATTACAAATCAATGACCTTATTACACAAGTCCAAATACAACTTTAGACTTAATCATTGGTGCACACTATTAATACCATATACATTACTCCTTATTCTATATAGTATCTTTGTTAGCTACGCCTTCGAACCAAGTGAGTATTTCATAGCCCCTTTTACTCTTTTACACATTTGGGGTGAAACATGAACATTATTCAAATTACACGTTACATTTACACAAACAACACAAGTACAAATCCTATTTACATTCATGTGTGCAATTTGAGCTTTATGCCCGAGTGCTAGGTGTGCTAACCTTTGTATGCGATTATGTGCAATCATTAACTATACAAGCCGACGGTTTTCAATGATAGATCTATTGAGTCTGACAAACCCACCCAGATTGGGGTGATTGATACCGACAACACAATTTTGCATGCTAGTTACAAAGGTTTGGTTGTACATGGTTACACAATAGCTGCTTCCCATAAATGCCTTATTTATCATGTTATGTAAGGATTTGTTTTACAACTATATGCTATCTATATACAAACCTGTGTTATACTCACCAACTTTTTAGTTGACTTTATTTTATTCATGTTTCAGGTTCTAATGTGTGAGATTGATCAAGATGTGCTACACATAGGATTGGACTTAGTTAATTTAAATAAAAGAACTCTATGTATTTCAATTTTGTTCTATCTTGGATTTTGGTTATGTTTGGATTATCTGCAATGAAATTTGACGTTTAATATACTCAATTTAGTAAACCTTGTGCTTATGAACAGTCTACATGTCCCGCCCCTATGATTCCGCCATCGGTCGGGGTGTGACACTGAACGAAAGAACAGGACTTTGGTTGAGACGGCACGCACGATGCATGCAGATTCTAAGCTTCCAGTTACTTTTTAGGCTGAAGCTGTGAATACTGCGTGTCATGTTTTAAACAGAGTCTTGACCGTCAAGCGACATAACAAGACATGTTACGAGTTGCTTAATAATCGAAAGCCGAATCTGGAATATTTACTACCTTTTGGTAATCCATGCACCCTTTTGAAAGTTAGAGATGTCCCTACCAAGTTCAGTGCTAAGGCTATTGAAGGGATTTTTCTGGGGTATGTTGCAAATTCTACTACCAAGAGGGTTTATAACAAGGAGACTCGCCAAGTTGAAGAATGGTTCCATATTGACTGTTCTAATTGATCTTTACCTCAAATGGCGATTAGACCAGACTGGGCTTTTGATTATGAAAAGTTATTCAAGTCTTTTCATTTACCTTCTGATATTTCTCCTGAGGAAGCTGCTGTGTTATATGATTCATGTCAGGATGCTCAGCATAGTGGTTTTCTACCAAATGTAGTTCCACATTCATCGGTTCCATCTACTTCTACTCCTGATCCTAATGTTGCTTCTTGTTCGGGACCACAAGAGTCTGAGAGTGAAGAAGACAATGCTATTTTTCAAGATTCTTCTGCTGATCCTTTGTTAGGTGATGAACCATTTCCTTCGACTCAGGATCAGGGGGAGATTCCTACAAATCTAGACTCGGAGATTCCAATTAATCAGGATTTATCTTATCAATCTGATACAACTCAAGTTGATGTGTTGCCGGTTCCTGAGGTTGCATCAATCAAGGAACTCAAAGATCATCCGGTGAAGAATATAATTGGGAATTTGCGAGATGGAGTGAAAACGCGTTCTATTATAGATAATACTTGTTTGTATACATGTATTAAAGAATCTGGTGTTCTTGATGTGTGCTCACATTCCTGTTTTATTTCTCAGGTCGAACCAAAGAATGTCGAAATGGCATTAAATGATAACAATTGGATAGAGGCTATGCAGGAAGAACTTGCTCAGTTTGACAAACTCAAGGTTTGGAATCTTGTTGATCTTCCAAAAGGTATGTATCCAATTGGTACAAAGTGGGTGTTTAAATGCAAGAAAGACGATCAAGGTGTCATGGTAAGAAATAAGGCAAGATTAGTTGTCCAAGGTTTCAATCGACAAGAGGGAATTGAATATACCGAGGTTTATGCTCCTGTTACGAGGCATGAAGCTATACGGTTGTTTCTGGCTTTTTCTTCTTATAAAGGGTTTAAGGTGTTTCAATTGGATGTGAAAAGTGCTTTCTTATATGATAAGGTCAAGGAGGAGGTTTATGTTTGTCAGCCGTCGGGGTTTGAAGATCCACTTAATCCGAATAATGTTTTCAAGCTTGATAAGGCTCTCTATGGTCTTCATCAGGCTCCTCGTGTGTGGTATGAAACGTTGTCCACACATCTTATGGCCAATGCTTTTGTTCGTGGCAAGATTGACTCGACCTTATTCATAAAGAAATCAGGGGGAGATTACCTACTGGTGCAGATATATGTACATGATATTATTTTTGGCTCTACAAATGAAGGGTTGTGCAAAGATTTTGAGAGTGTTATGAAGTCGAAGTTTGAGATGTCCGCTATGGGAGAGTTATCATTTTTCCTCGGTTTACAAGTAAATCAAAAGGAAGATGGTTTCTTTATTCATCAGTCCAAGTATGTCAAAGACATCTTGAGCCGGTTCAAGATGGAGGACTGTATCCCATATGATACTCCGATTCCGGCCAAACATAAATTGAATTCTGACCTGGATGGAAAAGATGTTGATTGTCGACTTTACCAGGCAATGATTGGATCTCTCATGTACTTAACCGCTTCAAGGACAGATATAATGTTCCCTGTGTGTATTTGTTCCAGATTCCAGGCTAAACCAAAAGAATCTCATTTGATTGCAGTAAAAAGAATCTTTCGTTGTGTCCGGCGTACTTAGCCTAATACACAAGGGTTATGCCTTAGGTACTTACCTAGTACACAGGTATATGTTCTGTCCTTATAAATAGAGGGTGATGTCTTCAGTTGTAGGTGGAGAGAGTCAGAGAGAGGTCTGCCTGGGATGGAGCTCTCCCGGACCGGACCTGAGTGTAAACGAGAGATGTGTACTCCTTCGGTGTGTAATATGTAATGAAGGAATGACTTGATTGTTATGGATTACGTATCATTTGTGTTTATTCTCTGCTATATGCTTGTGTTTGTATGGTTGTTTCTCTCTCTTCTCCTCCCGTCTCCCACACGAATCGACGAACATATCTGTTTCGCAACGCATAACCGAGGCTCCCGGGGACCTATAACAAGAGGTTGGTCCAGCGTACCAGTCTTGTACACCAGGAGGGTGTTCCTGCTAACTAGGCTCCCTGGGACTACCACAGGAAGGTGTTTTGTTTGGTTGTGAGTGCATGTTTTGTTAACTTTAGCTAAATTTCTATGTACCAGTGTACTTAATTATACGCAGGAGGGTGTTCCTGCATACAAGGCTAGTACGCAGGAGGGTGTTCCTGCATACTAGGCTTGTACACTAGTTGTGTCGTGCGTACTTAGCCTAGTACGCAAGGGTTATACCCTTGGTACTTACCTAGTACGGGGGTATATGTTATGTCCTTATAAATAGAGGGTGATGTCCTCATTTGTAGGTGGAGAGAGTCAGAGAGAGGTTTGTCGGAGATGAGCATAAACGAGAGATGTGTACTCCTTCGGTGTGTAATATGTAGTGACAGAATGACTAGTTTGTTATGGATTACGTATCATTTGTGTTGATTCTCTGCTATATGCTTATGTTTGTTTGGTTGTTTCCCTCTCGTCTCCTCCCGTCTCCCACACGAATCGACGAACAGATCCATTCCGCTAAGCGTATCCGAGGCTCCCGGGGACCTATAACAGGAGGGTGTTCCAGCATACCAGGCTTGTACACCAGGAGGGTGTTCCTACTAACTAGGCTCCCTGGGACTACCATAGGAGGGTGTTTGATTAGTTGTTACTGCATGATTTGGTAACTTTAGCTAAATTTCTATGTTCGGGTGTACTTAGTTGTACGTAGGAGGCTGTTCCTGCATACAAGGCTAGTACGCAGGAGGGTCTTCTTGCGTACTAGGCTTGTACACCAGTTATGTCCTGTGTACTTAGCTTAGTATGCAAGGGTTATGTCATGCGTACTTAGCTAGTATGCAGGAAGTGGTTCTATCCCTATAAATAGAGGGAGATGTCCTCATTTGTAACGGGAGAGAGTCAGAGAGAGGTCAACCTGAGATGGAGCTCTCCCGGGTCGGACATGAGCGTAAACAACAGACGTATACTCCTTCAGAGTGTAATCTGTAATGACGGGATGACTAGTTTGTTATGGATTATGTAACGTTTGTGTTGATTCTCTGTTCTATTCTTTTTTGTTATTCTTCTCTCATATCCTCCCATCTCCCACACGAATCGACGAACAGATCGGTTCAGTTGCGCATAACTGAGGCTCCCGGGGACCTACAACTAGTATCAGAGCCTCTGTGTTCGTTGATTTGTGTTTCAGTTGCTGAAAATTTTAGGGTTTTGAAGACTCAGTTCGTACACAGGTCTTGATGTTCACAAACCAATATCCCTAAATTCATTTTCAGTATCGCTTCACTTGTTGTTTAGAATGCTAGGGGTTTGTTAGAAGTTGATTCCTAAGATTTTGAAAGCATCAATTTCACAAATCCAACAGGTTCTAAACTTTCTCCTCAAGATTGGCCATGTGTGTATTTCTGCTGTCTTGTAAGTACGCAAAATGAGTGTCTGCATACTTACTAAGTACGCAAGAACATCAGTCTCTACGTACTTACTAAGTTCGCAGGAGCTGTTGGGCATTCGTATCTGCTTGTATGCATGGTCTCTAGCAAAAAAAAATTGCCGCGAAAACTTTTCTTGTCCAAATTTTTTATGGACATTTTTAGGCTTGTTTCGAGCCGTTTTTTAGAAGATAGTAATTTTGGTTATTTTTGGGACCAAAATTCAAATTTTGTGTGGCTTGGCGAAACAAGGAACTGCAGAACTTTTTTTAGATGATGACATTTTGAAGAAGAATCATATTGTTTAGGTACTCAAACTTGAAAATGTCGGCTATGAGTATCTACGATACTTCTTTATTAGGGAATGAATACTGGAATAATTGAACAAATAATGACTAATGAAATGTCTAACAAAACAGATCCTAGATTTGACTAGTCCAAGTTTTGAGAAGTATGGTGAAGCTTGATATGGTTTACAGAGAAATGAGAGGGATAAAAATTAAAACTAAGATTTCTTTGTAAACTATATTAAAGTGCTCATTGATCAACACTATGTTTAAAATTTGATATGATATAGTTATGATTGGATTTCTCATTGGGGATTCGTACCTAGTTATGGAACTTCACAGTGGTGAATGTGTACATATTAGGAGATGTTAACCATGAATGAAGATCTAACTGAAGAATGTTGGAATTTGGATACATGATGATCACTTTTGAGCATGATTTTGTATTAAATTTTGTCGAGTGTTTTCATGATGAAGTTCGATATCCGATGGATTATTAGTTGAAGATGGAACCTTTATCATTTGCCTAGATGATAGGAAACATTCATTTGTTTCTGGTCTAGTCAGGAGAAGCTTACTTTGAAGGGGAAATTGGAAATGAACAACCTTAGGGATTTAGTTGACTCATGAAGATACAAGATAGTGTTGGACACATCTAGTTTGAAGACTAAAGATCAAGAAAACAAGATTATGGTTGTTACATCATGGCCGAAAAGTGCTCGCCGAAATATCGAAGTCACCGGAAAACAAGAAGAGGTTCTTGTCTCATTCTCAGCCACCACCAATGGTCACCACTCCATCATCCTATCACTGACACCTCCTACAACTCTGTTCTTCCACTGCCGGTCACCCATCTACAGCTCTGTACATACACACACACAAGTGTGTGTCTGTGGTGTGTGCTCTTTTCCTTGAAAATCGTAACTCCCTTTTAAGTAACCTTTCAAGACAGGTTCATTTCCGATTACGCATGTTCATTGAGGGTTGGAAACCCTCGCTAAACCCGACTTAAATCTTGAACCTGTGTATTTCAAAACGGCAAAACCTCATTTTAAAATACATCCACACGAGGTTATATATTAACTCACATTAATATTTATTTACGTGTCAGAAATTCTAGAAAATTCGGGATGTTACAATTGAGTTCCTTTCCCTTTATCTTGCCCACAACCTCTAGAACTACAACATCCTTTACCATCATCAGAGTTTGAACCACTCTCATTCCCTTGACCACCACTATAAGAAAATAAGGCCGCATTCACTGAGCTAGTTGAGCTTGATTTTCCAGGGTTGTTCATCTCTCTTTTCTTCCTTTCCAACTCCTAAGACTCAAGTATGCAAATGATGTCATCAAGAGATTTGTTTTTGAAGTAAGGAGTTGTGTTTTTAATAAGCATACATGGTATGCTTCAAGAGTCTGGTAATGAATCCAACAACTTTTTGCAAACTTCATATTCTGTAATCTCAACCCTCATTTTTCACATTCTGTTGATCAAGGAAGTATAATGAGTTACTTGTTCACTTAAAGTCTCTCCCTTGATATAATTGAACATGTTATATTGCTTCAACAAATGATATGTTATTCTCTCCTGTAGAGCTGCATTCCCTTCAAATCTTAAGCATAAAGCATTCCAGAAACTATGAGCTGTCTCATGTTAATCAAAATTAACATACAGTTCTGTTGGGAGTGCAAAAATGATGGTTTCAAGAGCTTTGTTATCCCTCTCTACTAGCTTCTTATCATCTTCTGAGTATTGGTCATGATATGCAATGGGTACTGTAACATCCCAAAATATTTAATAAAGAGAACGGCAGAATAAGCGGGACTCGAACGAGATTTAATGAATAAACGAAAGAAGAAGGAAAAGGAGCGAAACTAAGGGGCGAAGCTACTGGCAAGCTAAACTAGGGAGGGGTGGGCTTAACCCAGCCACCACACCCACCCCTCCTCATTTACACACAATTTCCTTAGAGCTAGAGAGATAAAGAGTATTCGGGCTAAAGAGAAAAAGATGAGTTCGGGTCTAAGGAGCTCGGGAATTAATTGTCTCCACCAACAGAGTGTGTAGCAAGGATGAACGACCCAAACAGGTAATCTTGTGATCCGAATCTGAGTTTTTTGTTTTGTTGGGTTTCATAGTTTATGGATCAAAAGGTTGGATTTTTACATTTGAAGTTGGAAACAACCCTTAGATCTAGCATCACGAAGTTAAAAAAAAGAGTTTGAATGTAAAAAGCTAGCATCTTGACGAACATGATCCATAGCCGACCTCCATACAGAAAACCATAGTTTTCTGTTGGAGAAGACGACATAGTGAAACTAGCCCACGAGTTGAAATTGTTCATGAAACGGAACTGACTAGGTTCGCCCAGTTATACGAAGGGAAACTAACGTTAGATTCACTTGGGAATACAGTTTTGCCTAAAGCATTAGTTTCGCCTATTGCCTAGTTTTGTTGGGATTTGAGGTAGTGACACTAATTGTAGTTTCGCTAAGAATTAAAAAGAATGATTAAGAATAGATTCGCTTAGAATATGGGAGTGAAACTAAAGCCTAGTTTCGCTCAGATCATATTAACGTTTAGACTGATTTAGTTTGACTATCACTCCAGATTTGCGAACAACACTAGTGACCAAGATATAGCACGTTGCTTTATCTTATCATGTGAGTTCAAGAATCCCTATTTTTACTGTTTTAGGATGGTGTGCATACTCAAGAATTAAACATTTATAATAAGTGTATTTTATTACTTACACATTTGCAAAGAAAGATAAGAAAGAACGATTTATTTAACTATATGTTTTATAAATAGAAAGATAAGAAAAAACGGTTTATTTAACTATATGTTTTATAAAATGAAAGGTAAGAAAGAACGGTTTATTTAACTATATGTTTTATAAACAGAAAGAAAGAAATAAGTCAAATACATTGTCTAATCTGTAAGAGTATGGTTACCACCGAAGCAAATCTTGAGGTAGTAGCATGGTCTTTGTGACTGGTACTACCCGAAGCCTATGGCATGTCATGACATTAGTTGTACGCCTGCCATATGAATAACCGGGGCAGTGCTAGGCAGGGCATTGTAACAGAGATGTTGTACAATTGACGTATTGAGTAATAATGGTTACTCTGGTGATAACGGTCACCTAATAATAGAGATGGGTATCGACCCTTGGATAATGAGCCTTGGGGAACAATACCTACATACGTCCTTTGTGGACACAAGAAGCGAGTATCGGCCTTTGGACGATGAGCCTTAGGGAGCAATACTTGCGATCACACGTAGTCCTTCGTGGACAGTAAAGAAAGGAACATATAGTAGACTATTAATGTATGACTGAAAAGTAAAGAGAACAGAGATGGCTAAGTATACAGTTGAACGATGTTTGTAATGTATTTACTTAGTAGTATGATAAATGTTTAAAATTGAGTTTTATATGATTAACATGAGAAAGAAAGGTTACTTGTTTAATGTTTTGAAATCTTGAACTCACTAGCGTTAGCTGACTATTTTAGTATGAACATCAGGTAGTAAAGGAAGGAAACATGCTTGAAGTGAATAGAGCTTGGATGGCTGTTGCTGATCAAGACTAACATCCCCCAAATTATCTAGTTTATGTTTTAAAGACAATGAATGTTGAATGTTTTAAATTACTCTAAATTATGTAATAGACTTCCGCTGTTTCAGTTTGATAATTATTCGAAGTTTAAGAACTATGTTTGCCAACTATGAGGGGTACCCGGTTTGAGTCCTTTCAAGTTGGTATCAGAGCCTTAGTTTGAGGGATTTGGACATTCGCCAAAATGTCTGAACTTAAACTGAGAATGGGATAAAGAATGGGATGTCAATCAGAGCATCCAAGCCATGAAAACAGAACGGTAAGGCCTATGTAATTGAAACAGTAAACGGTAAAGGCCTTAGAATTGGAGGTAGTCCATGTCCTAGCTTAGAACATAGACAATACATGCCTTAGAAAGGAAAATAGATAGGACGTACCTTAATATGGAAAACTCTGAACTTGAGTACAATCTTACCCTGACAGGAAATGTTAAGAACCCGAGTAGTAAAGTGAATTAGTAATTTCATACTAGTCTCTGCAATTAGTAATTTACATTACTCGAGGTGTTCCAAATGATTATCTATCATGATGACACAAGTATTTCCTTGTTTGCAGTTAGAAAACAAAATGGCCAGAAAGAGAGGTGATAAGAGTTGGGCACAAAGTAGACGTAGGGGTAGATCATGTGTTAACCGTGTCGAAAGGGAAGAAAGTGAATTACTAGCAACCACGAAGAGCATAAAAACAAAATGAACCATCCTAGCAACCATGAAGAGCACAACAACGAGGGCCTGGTTTTTTAGCCAATTGTCAAGAAAGCCATAGCTGATGAAGTAGCTATAGTTCTAAAGAGCACCGTGCCAACATCACTGACAGAGGCTCTGAAGATGGTAGAAGCAGAATGAGGAAAGGGCCTAAGGGCCGAGAACAGAGACGTGATTGAAATGAGTCTGAAAGTGATGACTCCGACTACGATGAGAAGCGCATATGTGACTACATGTCCTTGCGAAATTGTTCTCCACCAACTTTTTACGGGAAAAAGGATGCAATTGCATCATACTTCTAGATTGACTGCATGACCACGGTGATCAAGATGAGTGAGTGCTGCTGGAACCTAGTAGTCCATCGAATTCAAGTTCTTAGTTTGAGATTTGTACAAGTCCAAAGTTTTGAGATGAAAACTTTCTCTAACGAAAATGTTTTCGATCGAAATAGTTGTCGGACGATAGAGTTTTTGGACGAGAACTTTGTATTATGTATGTATATATATATATATATATGTCTTGTTTTGAATGTTGTTGAGAGTTAGAACTTTGATCAGATTTGTAATCTTATATATGTGTGCTATGTATGATTAGTCTGAGTTCTATAATCAGCATCTTTTGTTAATACAAGTGAAGATTTGTGATTATCTCGTGTCTATGACGTATTATTCTCGTTTCGGTGTTTGATCCGTTAGTTTCGATCTTAGATTCTCTTGGATTATTTCCGCCTTTCCAGAAGTTATTCGGTTATTGGATTGCTTGAAGTATAGCAGATCGGGTGGACTAACAAGTGGTATCAGAGCTATTGGTTGAAGCTCTAGTTACTTTAAGCATTTTTTTCATTGATTAAGATCGATTTAGATTGTATTTTCGTGCCATTGTTGAGTTTTTTGATAAGATTTTCATGGAGATGGATAATGGGATTGAATTTGGGGTTTGATTTCACATTTGAATCAGTTGCAGGTGCGGATTGGGGGTGCTGAGTTTGAAGTGTCAAAAATCTCAGTTGAAGGAGCCGAAATATCTTTCGTCCCAAAAGTTGGATTTGTCCGAAATCTCTCCGTCAGAAATCTCTTGTCAGAAATATCAAAGTTTTCGATCGAAAAGTTTGTTAGAAAAAGTTTTCGATCGAGTTAGATTTCGACCGATATCTCCGGAGTTGTGAAAATTTTCAGTTTTTTTCAGATTTTGTGAACTTGTTACATTGTGATGACATCATATGTTTACTGGAATCCTATGAACTAGAAGCAAAGAAAAGAGAGATGAACAATCTTGAGAAACCACATAACACAAGTTCAGCGAATGTAGCTCTATTCTCAGGATTTGGTGAAAGCAGTACAGGTGTTTCGATGGTTGAAAAGTGTAAGAGTTGTTGTACTTCTGAGAGTACAAGTGGAGAAAAGGGTAAAACAGTTGGTCAAATTCCTGATGATCAGATCTCCTTGTTTGGTGCATTCTGGAATAGTTACAATGCCTTTGTGACTGGTAAACTCCAACCAGCCTTTCTGGATGCTGAAGATCTTGTGCAAATCAATCCAGATAACTTTGAGTACATGGATCTACAGTGGCAGATGGCAATGATTGCGGTTCGAGCAAAAACGTACTTACAGAAAACTGGAATAGATAAACTGCAGTTTGGAAAGAAAGTTAGATTTGACAAAGCAAAATTGAGGTGTTATAACTTCCAACAGCTTGGGCACTTTGCACGAGAATGTCCAAAAGAAAAGAAGCAGAAAGCTGATGGAAATGGGG
This sequence comes from Smallanthus sonchifolius, assembly GCA_023525975.1. Lineage (NCBI taxonomy): Eukaryota > Viridiplantae > Streptophyta > Magnoliopsida > Asterales > Asteraceae > Smallanthus > Smallanthus sonchifolius. Next base: position 23,884,596 of record CM042033.1, read on the forward strand.
TTAAACTGATTGAGCTTATTGATGAAGAGGATAAATCAAAGAAAGCTTCAACATCACTAATGTTAAAGCAACTAAGCAACTGTGAGTGGGAGACTGAGATTTATAATGCAGTGGAAGATTTTGATGAAGCTTTAATGGCTGAAGATGAAAGCTAAGTTACAGAAGCGGTGGAGAAAGGTGAAAGTGAGAAGATTGTGAATGCTTTGAAAGCTGACAACAAAGGGAATGTTGTTGAGACAAGTTCTAGAGAATCATCTGAGAATGCCAGTGAGGTAAATTCTGAAACTTGTTCATTTAATTCTTCCTCTGATTGCTTAGAACGTATGCAAAATTATCATTCATCAAATGAGTTGTGATTGTTACTTTTAAAGAATATTTGGATAAAAATGATGTTTTAATAAAAGTCTTTCTAAAAAATTACTTTCTTCTGAAACCGATCTTATTAAAGAACGTGTTTTGATTTCAAAGTGGAAAATGCAAAGAAATATTCTTGATGAATGTGTGAGCAAACAAAGACTGGTTTAAATCAATGATGGTTTAGGTTATAACAAAGTACATCGTCCTGATAATTTTGTGCCTTTTCCAAAGCCTCATGAGTCAAATGAGTTGATTAATGAGAATGATACTGATTTTCATGATATGTACATTAGTGTAGAAACTAAGACATGTACTGTAGAAGAAGAGGTTAGTCTTGAAGGTGCAAAAAGTTTTTTTGTCTTTGAAAAAAAATGTTCTAGAGAATTTGTTAGAGATTTTATGCAGTATTTTGACTATGATTGTGTTTTAAAGAAGGTTGTAAGAGCATGTGATAACCATGCTGGTGATACTTTTTCTGATATTAGTTCTTTGAATAATTTTTGTAACATTTCTGATTTTTAGTATCCGTATTTCAAATTCAATGTAATGCATTTCAAACCAAATTCTAGTGCACTGTTTTGTTCTATTCGTACCATCAACTCAATACTATATTTCAATGCAAATCCGCAAATTTACTCGGTTTTATCCTATTAAACAATACATGAGTATTTAATTATACAAATATGGCAAAAGACTAAAGTTACAAGGTTTGAGGTTGAAAAATAGCAAGAAACTATAATAGGCACGGTCGCGCCTCGTTCTGGCACGGTCGCGCCGAGTGCTTTGGCACGGTCGCGCGACTTGCTTTGGAACGATCGCGCCTGGTGCCTTAGCACGGTCGCGCCGCATGTGGGCACGGTCGCGCCTAGTACCGGTTGAAACGGAAATACAGCCTTTAATCACATAGACGTTCGATTTCGTAACCGTTTTACACGTTCCAACTATTAACAAACCGAGTTAAGCCACTTGATCATCCTAATTACAACAAATAAACGGAATTTCATCAATTCATCTAATAATCAACAAAATCGTCCACTAGACCGTCGAATCCTCCAAATTGTTTGAAATTCTCCCAAGCAAACGCACAAACGATCCTCCTAGAAGCTACTGACACACTTGAAGCAACCGGAATCGTAGCAGAAGACGCCGGAAACCAAGCTCGCCGACGTCGGAACTCCTTCTTACTATTCGCTATCGATTCGCCATCATTCCGGGTAATTGAAACCTTGTCCTCTATCGATTTAGTCCTTAAATCAAAAGCCCCATGTTAATTTTGGCTTCCAATATGGAAATCATCTTAAACCCGAATCTAGTTTTCGTTCAAAAATGATTTAATCGAATCCGACTCTAGACACGTTTTAAATCCAATTAATCTATGCAAAAAGACTCGAAATAAATGGGTGAAAGCCCTATGATTTCCGACCCGGTTATTATAAGAATTAGTCAATTTGTTCCTGATTTGGAACAGAAGCGGTCGCGCTAATCATCTAGCGCGGTCGTGCCTCATGAGACGCGGTCGTGCCGACTATCAGCGCGGTCGTGTCTGCCTGTCCAGACCCAATCATGCCCTTTGGCTAATCTCAGTTGTGTCTTAGGATCATAGACACGATCGTGCCTGGCCAAGGCACGGTCGTGCCTAATGATTTAGTTAGTTAAGCCTCAGTTTGATCAACACGGTTGCACCCTGGCTAGCACGGTCGCGCCCGTGGTTTGAGCACGATCGTGCCCTTCCCAGGCACGGTCGTGTGTGAGTTAAATTCTTGACAGAATTATAAATTTTATGTATTTTTCAAACCATAAATATTCTGATTAAATTACAAAACAAAAATAGTTGATTTTTATAAAATTGCATTTAATCTTATTTAGAAAAAACAAATATTTAATAAATGGAAAATTATTTATTTAAAGTTTATAAAATTTAATTTATAATTATTGCTAAACCTTTCATTTAAAAAGTATTTAAATAGTTAAGTTACATTTTATAAGTAAATAAATAAAATAATGATTATTTATTTACCTTATATTTAAACAAAGACATTTATTTATTTACACTTAATTTCATTTAACACTTATAATATTTTCATAAACAATAATTATTTACATTACTTATTTAATTATTCAAACTCAAACATTAATCAAAATGTTATAAAAATATTTTTTCAAACTTTATATATGTTATTCAATACCTCCGATTACAAATTAATGACTTTTTTACACAAGTCCAAATGCAACTTTAGAATTAAACTCTTGTGCACACTATTAATACCATATACATTACACTTTAGGTTAACCTGTGCATTTCAAGGATCTTTATTCTATCTAATACATTTGTTAGCAACGCCTTCAAACCAAGTGAGTATACATAGCCCCTTTTACTCTTTTACATTTTTGGGGTGAAACATGAACACTATTCAAATTACATGTTTACATTTACACAAACAACACAAGTACAAATCCTATTTACATTCATGTGTACAAATTTGAGCTTTATGCCCGAGTGCTATGTGTGCTAACTTTTGTATGCGATTATGCGCAATCATTAATTATTCAAGCCGACGGTTTTCAATGATAGATCTATTGAGTCTGACAAACCCACCCAGATTGGGGTGATTGATACCGACAACACAATTTTGCATGCTAGTTACAAAGGTTTGATTGTACATGGTTACACAATAGCCGCTCTCCATAAATGCCTTATTTATCATTATATGTATGGATTTGTTTTACAAACTATATGCTATCTATATAAACCTGTGTTATACTCACCAACTTTTTAGTTGACTTTATTTTATTCATGTTTCAGGTTCTAATGTGTGAGATTGATCAAGATGTGCTACACATAGGCTTGGACTTAGTTAAATTAAATAAAAGAACTCTATGTACTTCAATTTTGTTCTATCTTGGATTTGGTTGTGTTTGGACTACTTGTTATGAAATTTGATGTTTAATATATTCAATCTAGTCAACCTTGTGCTTATGAACAGTCTACATGTCCCTCCCCGATGATTCCGCCATCAGTCGGGGTGTGACAGATTGGTATCAGAGCCTTGGTTATAGGGAATTAGGTTATTAGACACCTTAACCTAGACTATAACTTTAGGACACCTACTTATGCTATGTTTCATGATTACATGTTATATGCTACATGCTATATGTTATATGTTATGTGTTACATGCTATGTGCTACATGCTTACTATGGTTAGTTATTATTTTATTGGATGACTTAATTGTTAAATATCCATGATTTATTAGTATATACTTAAATAATAAATTAAATAAACAATATCCTTTCCTATATCCTAAAACCTCATAATATTCTTATTTTCTTTCTCTATCTTTATCTTTCTAAGCATGTGGAATCTTCATGAAGCGAAAATTCAAAAAAATTTCTTTATTTCCTCGTTAAGGTTTTTAAGCTTTGTTAATTATTTGAGGACACGTGCAATCTGGAAGAGTGGCACCTGTATTTTGGGTTTTCTGTCTAGGAAAGCATTGCGCATAAATCCCAATCAACCGAGGGACCCGTATGCTTTCCTGGGAATTCCCGAGATGAGTGTTTACTTATTGTTAGGACATGTTTTGTAACTGTTGATAAAATTTTGTGTAAGTTCTGCTAGAGGCGAACTTGTTAAGTTCGCAACAAGTTCGCCTAGGCTATCAGAGGCGAACTTAACAAGTTCGCTTAATCTATCAGAGGCGAACTTGTTAAGTTCGCTTAGCCTATTAGAGGCGAACTTAACAAGTTCGCCTAATACTGTTCAGTGTCTATAAATAGCAGTTATCAGCAGAAAACAAAAAGTTTTAAGAACACAGAGATAGACTTGGACGATATCAGGAGGGACTGAGAATTCTGTAAATTGTGTAAACTGATATCGTAGTGGAATAAAAAGAGCGTTTATTTACACCGTTGTTGATTGAGTCACACGAGCACGTTGATCATGGATTCCGCACTTTATCACCGTGTCTAACCGCGAGTCTAGAGATCCGTCACGCACCGAATTAGGGACCTACAAGTGGTATCAGAGCTATTGCTCTTGATTAGCAAAAGATTCGTGGTGTTTTCGTGTCTAATCAACATCAAAGTTCTGTGATTTTGAAGATTTTTCATCTTTTTATGTTCTTGATAAAAATGGAGAAAATTTGATCAATTTGGATTGATTTTGGATTCGTTTGATGAAATTGATCCGATAGAAGTGTTCCAAATCAGTTCCTACACATTCCTACGGTTCAATTTTATCAAATTCTATCAATTAGCAAGAAATCATGAAATTCGGAAGTTTTGGTTCGTGTTTGGTTCTGAGTCTGTTACAGCAGTTTAAGCGAACTTGCTGAGTTCTTGCGCAGGCGAACTTAGCAAGCGAACTTATTAAGTTCGCTTCTCACAGGATTAAGCGAACTTATTAAGTTCGCTTGGGTGTCTCTGAGGCGAACTTAATCGGATTTTTGAATTCTGATTTAAGCGAACTTATTAAGTTCGCTTGAACAGTATCAGGCGAACTTAACTGTTTTCCAGTGTTCTTAAGTTCGCTTCAATTTAAAAAAAAAAAATAAAAAAATAATTGGCGTGAAAATTCACCTTGTCCAAATTTTTTACGGAAAGCATATATGGTCGTTTCGAATCATTTTTGAAATTTTGAAATTTCGAAATTTTTTAAAAAGAGTAATTTGGCGGGAAAATTTTTTTCCGGATATTTTTGTGAAAATTTCAAAATGTCAATTTTATGTGATATTATTGATATTGGAACTATCCCACCGAGACTTTTTTGCATATCAGATTATCGTAGCTGGAAAGTCCGGTTCGAACAGTTCGTATCGGAAACTGATGAAAATTTTTGGACATCAATTTTGGAAGGATATGTGCATCCTACTTATAACTTCATGGGATATTATGATGTTCCTAAACCAATGACAGCTCTTAATAAAGCAGAAAAGCAGAAGTTTGATCGAGAAATGAAGACGCTTGAAACTTTAAAATTGTCTTTACCAAAAGAAATCATTCATAGTCTCGGGAAGTGTCCAACTTCACGTGATCTTTGGGAAACTTTGAAGAAAAAGGGTGAAGCTACTACTTAAGCATTTATGGTCTTGATCAAAGAAGATTTAGTGAAGCAGTGTGATACTTAAAGTGATTCTTCTGCAGTTTTAACTGATTGTGAGAGTATTCGTTCTGGTGAAAGTACTCAGTCTACTGTGAGTGATGTAGATATTGAAGTAAGCTTCCAGACAGTTGAAGATGATCTCAGTGAATCAGAAATTGATACAGAGCCTGTCATTGTTGCTCAAAAGGGTGAAGCTGATGATGATTTTTTCATGACTCCTGGTGCATCTTCGTCAGAAATAAAAGCTGAGGTAATTTCTAACTCTGAGACGTTTTGTTCTAACTGTATGTCAGTGAAGGATAAAATGATGAGGGTTATGGATGACAACGTCAACCTCATTTGTGATATGAAATCGATGCACACGGTAAATCAGAAATTAAAAGATAATGAGAATGTGTGTATTGAGAGGATAGAATCACTGAAGAGAGATATATATTCTCTGACTTTGAAGATCAAAGAGCAGGCATATCACTTGGATATGTCCTTTGTAGAAATTGAGAAACGAAATAATGATCTTACTGAGAAAGATAAAGAGCTAGCTGAATATAAAGCAGAGGTAATCAGATTGCATAGAAAATTAGAAAGGTTTGCAAATTCATCATTCTTATTAGAACATTATCATAATAATACTGAAGAGGGGAAGGGAACTAGTGGTATTGGCTATGTTCCTCCACCATTCAATGGCAATTATTCCGTTACACCTGAGATTATAAATGATGAGGATTTAGATCCTAAGACTGTGTTGAAGGTGAATCCAGTCACAGGTGAAGATATGGTGTATTCTGATGAGAGTGATGATGAGTATTTTGATGAAGCTAAGGTAGAGGGGATACCAAAAGAGGTTAAGAAAGAAGACTCAAAGGTTGATTCTAATTCATCTAGAAATTCTACATTTGGAAGTTCTTCAAACTCAAGGAGAGTTCCATATGTCAGAGATTATAAAGACAGGCGTACATGTTTTCATTGTAATGAGATATGACACATTGTGGTGAACTGTCCTTACAAAAACAAAGGAAAGAAGCATGTAGTTCCTGAGAAGATGAAATCTGAATCAAAACCTGTTGAGAAAAAGTTTGTTCGGTCTCAAACTGCAAAATCTGGAGTTTCAGATAAAATAAAGCCAAAAGAAGTTCATGTAGGAGAATCTTCTTCAAATGCATCTAATCGTGTAAAGATTCCTTATATGAGAGAATATAGTGAGACGAGATATTGCTTTTACTGTGGTCTTGTTGGTCATATTCGGATTGCTTGTCCACACAAAGCCAAAGGTAACCGACTTGTTACTCCAGAAAAGGTAAGAACTCATGGTAAGCCTTATGTTAACCCAAATGTGGTTAAACCTCATGTTACTCCAAAGGGTAATTCAAAATATGAGGTTAGGCTTTCTAGACCTCAAAGGCGGAGGAGAAACAGAAGATTGAGAAAACTTTTAGAACAACAAGAGTTTTCACAATCAAATCAATTTTTAAATGAAAGAAAATGTTCAAACACTTCACATTTTAAACAAAAAGAACTTAACGAAAAGAAGTATGTTTGGAAATCTAAAGTTTCTGTTTCTGACTCGTCGGAACAATCTCCGAAAATCGATGAGAGATTCGATTGTGAATGGAGTGAGGTTTATTATTTTGATACAGATGGACGACCCATGACTACCATGGCTTGGGTCCCAATATCAAATTAATGTTTCTTGTTAGTTGTGCAGGATTAACCAAGAGGGACTATTAATACCAGTTTGGTTGTTGATAGTGGTGGGTCTTAGCACATGACAGGGAATGACATCTGCAAGAGCAATGAGTCGTTACAGAAGTTGGTAAATCTATTTGATTCAACGACTTGATGCTCAAGGGGGAGAATATGTCACACACAATGTTTTGTAAAGAGTTTTACAAAGTCCAAATGATAACCTGAAATTTAGGATGACAATGGTGAGCATAAAGTCGTTGATGCAACCATTTGACTAGTTGAGGTGGAGTCTACAGGACAGGGGGAGTACAGAACTGTGTTGGTGACAGAGGCAATGACAGTCAATTACATTACATTGGTTTGAGTTTTTAATTGATTGACTTGCTTAATCCTGAGTAACCAAGTAAAATGTTTTTCATAAAATGTTTTCATGGAAGATTTTATTTTCGTTTGTTTTTACTTTCTTTGAAAAAGATTTTGAAAAATCCAAACAAATTGAAAAAGATAAAATCGACATTACTTGAAGTTAAAGGAGAAATGATAGTACATCAGTAGATGTTCAGTCACACATGACCTTAGTTGGACTTTATGTTGCTTATCTAATATATCTGTGATAATTGTTTTAATCAGAACTTCTTAGACTGCACAGTATGAGAAATGATAGCTTCATAACTGCTTATGCTTAACAAAAATTGATGCTTGATGCTTATATTTTAATTTGGATACTAGTATGTAGTCTGAATTGTCAATAGGCTATGAGTATCTTTGGTCCATTAGTAGTGTGACAACATAATGATCTTTGTGACAACTGTGATTTGAACCCATGGTATGCCGGGTGTGTGTGTAAAAGATCATTATCAGATAAAGAATATAAGATCTAAAGTACTTCATGAGACCAGTATCGGTTATGTCGTTAAACACAATTTTTCAGTTCACTTCACTGCCCATGCCCTGAAAAACATGCAATGTGTTGTTGGACTAAGATATGTTTCTGACAACATCTATTGGAACATATACTAGCCCTTGGATCAATATCCTAATTCCATTGAATATATCCAGATAACAGTTGGATCACGCTACCCTATGTCATTGAATCAATCGATTCCTTGATCAATCTTTCTGTTACTATGAATCATGATACTTCATCCAAACCAAGTCATTTGAATCATTCGATTCTGAATCATTCGATTCTGAATCATTCTGATTCTCTGTTTGATATTATCCTGTGTTTATCGGTATAATTCATCCTGGAGATTGAATATTATCTTGCAATGATCTTATATGTCTTGAAGATAGTGCAAATTTATTTTTCTGTTGGCATATTTGTGGGGTACACGTTGTATTACAAAATAAATGGTACCTTAATTCACAAGAACATGGGACAAAGATACTGATGGTTTCAATTCTTATAATATTGACAACTTAGATTGACATGTTATGTGTTGCAAATTCGTATGTAATAAGCATGTTATGATCTGATCTCATCTTCTTTAAAGTTCTTCGCGTATCATTACATGTTTTGGTTGAAGCTTAAAAGATTTGATCTTATCTGATAAAAAGAAATAATGAATCTGGATAGGATACCCTTAGAATGTTTAGGGATGTTTATCCAAAATGTGTGATTGATGCATTGTTTTTACTGATATGATCTTCTTACTCGTGATGTTCGACCAAAAAGATGTGATTTTGTATTTTACATTTCAGTTTGTACAGAGAAAAACCAAAAAGATTTTGTGTTTCTTATGTTTGAAAAACCAAAAAGATTTTATTTTTCCAGCTTCCATGGAAATCTTAATTGTTGGTTATTCTTGGTTGTTCTCCTTTGCAAAAACTGAATATTGCAAATAGAAGTTGATAAGGGGTCCTTCTCCCAAGTTTTCTTCTAGATTGAAAAAGAGAGTGTGCAGATGAACAAGACGAAGACTACAGTGTGTTTGATGATATTTGAAGACGGATGACAATCTTCTGAAGCTGTTGTCAAGGGGGAGTCTGTTGGAGCATATTCTGGTGACAACGAGCTTGAAGATATTATGTCTTAGTCTTAGAGTCTTTGACTTGTAATTGATAGAATTGTTAGCAACAGTTAAAGGGGAGTCTGTTAGGACATGTTTTGTAAATGTTGATAAAATTCTGTGTAAGTTCTGCTAGAGGCGAACTTGTTAAGTTCGCCTAGGCTATCAGAGGCGAACTTAACAAGTTCGCTTAGTCTATCAGAGGCGAACTTGTTAAGTTCGCTTAGCCTATTAGAGGCGAACTTAACAAGTTCGCCTAATACTGTTCAGTGTCTATAAATAGCAGTTATCAGCAGAAAACAAAAAGTTTTAAGAACACAGAGATAGACTTGGACGATATCAGGAGGGACTGAGAATTCTGTAAATTGTGTAAACTGATATCGTAGTGGAATAAAAAGAGCGTTTATTTACACCGTTGTTGATTGAGTCACACGAGCACGTTGATCATGGTTTCCGCACTTTATCACCGTGTCTAACCGCGAGTCTAGAGATCCGTCACGCACCGAATTAGGGACCTACACTTATAGGCTAAATCATGTCTCATTGAAAATTATATAAGTTTAATTAACCTTAATGTGTCATAGTATTCGAGTGATTTTATCACTATTTGAGTACAATCCAAACTATGATTAACTATTTATTTTGTTATCTTATTCTATTAAATCCAAACAATCCTCATGAGTTCTTACATCTTTTCTTGTCTTGTAAAAATCTGTAGAATGCCTCCTCGTCGTGCTCCCGCGGCCAACACCAATACCAACATTGCTGCTATTCTTGCACAACTCGTGACACAACTCACTCAAGCTAATAGTGCCACCAATGGCAACAATGGTGGAAATGGTAGTAATAGTGGTAATGCTGGTAATGGTGGTAACAACCCATCTCAATGCACCTTTAAGCATTTCAACTCGTGTAATCCCCTCAAGTTCTATGGTACCGAAGGAGCTACCGGACTCCTTCAATGGTTCGAAAGCATTGAGAATACCTTTCTCAATAGTGACTGCTCCTACAACCTTCGTGTTCGTCATGCCACAAGTGTCCTTCAAAAACGGGCACTCACGTGGTGGAATGGGGAGAAAAGAAATAGAGGTGTGGATGTAGCAATGGTCTTACCTTGGGATGAGGTTAAAAGACTAATGACCAAGGAATTTTGTCCTCGAAATGAAGTGAAGAAACTTGAAGCTGAGTTTTGGGATCTTGCCCAAGATAGTGGTGAAAACTTGGCGTATACGACTCGGTTCCATGAGTTGAGTCTTCTTGTGCCCCACATGGTCACCCCTTTGTCCTGCTGCATTGAAAAGTATATTGGGGGACTACCTAGGCAAATTCAAGATACTGTCCTAGGAAGGAATCCCGCAACACTTGAAGATGCTATCCGCTTATCCGCCACCTTAACTGATAACCATGTGAAGGTGGGGACTCTTACTAAAAAGGGTACCAAAAAAGTTTCTGACACTATAACCCCTCCTACTCACAACAAAGAAGCCACAACTGAACCCTCCCGCAATAATAAGAAAAGGAAGACTAGAAACTATGCTGTGGTCACTCCTGCTATTCCTGTTAACCATGCTGCACCTATGGTTCAAGCACCGGCCAAAAAGCCATATGTTGGAATCTACCCACTTTGTGCCACCTGCAACTACCATCATCCCCAAGGCATCCCATGTCGCCTTTGTACTTATTGTGGAAAATATGGCCATACAGTTAATGTTTGTACGGACAAAGCTCTTGCGGGCCAAGTCAACCTACCAAACCAAACCAACACCCAAGTGGCTAATCAAGGTGTACCCGCTATTGCAAATGGGCGAGCATGTTATGAGTGTGGCAACCCGAACCATTTCTGTGATCAATGCCCAAAGTTAGTCAATGCTAGACTAGGTGGAGCTCGTGGGCGTGCTTTCAACATAAACGCCAATGAAGCTCAAGCCAACAATGACGTGGTCAATGGTACGTTTCTTGTTAATAGTCAATATGCCTCCATTTTATTCGATACCGGTGCCGATAAGAGTTTCGTGTCACTTAACTTTGAACCTTTACTTGCAAAGACACGATCCCAATTAGAGAAGACCTTTACCGTAGAAATAGCAAATGGTGATTCACTTACAATCGAGTCTGTTATCTATGACTGTTCTCTAGAACTTAGTGAACATACATTCCCAATCAACCTTGTTCTAATGCCACTAGGATGTTTTGATATCATCATAGGCATGGATTGGCTATCAAATCATCACGCCGAAGTCGTCTGTTTCGATAAGTGCATCCGAATACCTCTACCATCGGGAGAAACGTTGAGAGTCTTTGGTGAAAAGCCTTGCAAAGGGCTTAAATTAATGTCATGCACTACTGCTCAAAAGTACTTACGAAAGAAGTACGTGGCCTTTTTGGCCCATATCGTTCAAAAGGATGTTAAAAAGAAGAGTATTCAAGATATCCCCATTATCCGAGATTTTCCTGAAGTATTCCCCGAAGACTTATCCGGTCTTCCACCCGTTCGTCAAGTAGAATTTCGCATTGATCTTGTGCCCGGAGCTAACCCCGTGGCTAGAGCTCCATACCGTCTTGCACCATCTGAAATGCAAGAACTCGCAAGTCAACTTCAAGAGCTCTCCGACAAAGGATTCATTCGTCCAAGTCATTCACCGTGGGGTGCACCCGTCTTATTCGTCAAAAAGAAGGATGGATCATTTCGCATGTGTATTGACTACCGCGAACTCAACAAGCTTACTATCAAAAACCGTTATCCCTTACCTAGAATTGATGACCTCTTTGATCAACTTCAAGGTTCTACTTACTTCTCGAAGATTGATCTTCGATCCGGTTATCACCAACTCCGTGTACAAGAAGATGATATTCCAAAGACTGCCTTCCGAACAAGGTATGGTCATTACGAGTTCATGGTTATGCCTTTTAGGCTAACCAATGCACCCGCAGTTTTCATGGGACTCATGAATCGTGTGTGCCAACCATACCTTGATAAGTTCATGATTGTTTTCATCGATGACATCTTAATCTACTCCAAGACTAAAGCCGACCATGAACAACATCTTAGACTGGTTTTGGATCTCTTGAGGAAGGAAAAACTATATGCCAAATTCTCCAAATGTGAATTTTGGCTAAAGGAAGTTCAATTTCTTGGTCACATCATCAACGACAAGGGTATTCATGTTGACCCTGCTAAGATCGAGACGGTTAAGAATTGGAATACCCCGAAGACTCCCACTGAAGTTCGTTCATTTCTTGGTCTTGTAGGATATTACCGTCGTTTCATCACGAACTTCTCTAAGATTGTTGTCCCCCTTACCGCTTTGACCCACAAGGGTAAGACTTATGAATGGGGACCAAAGCAAGAAGAAGCTTTCCAAACCCTTAAGCAAAAGTTGTGCAATGCTCCTATTTTGACTCTCCCTGATGGGAATGATGATTTAGTTGTCTACTGTGATGCTTCTAACCAAGGTCTCGGTTGTGTCATCATGCAACGAGGCAAAGTAATTGCCTACGCATCACGACAACTTAAGATTCATGAGAAGAATTATACGACGCACGATCTCGAGTTGGGTGCGGTCGTATTCGCATTAAAGATTTGGAGACATTATCTCTATCGCACAAAATGTGTGGTGTTCACCGACCACAAAAGTCTTCAACATATCTTCAATCAAAAGGAACTAAATATGAGGCAACGACGTTGGGTTGAACTCCTTAACGACTATGACTGCAAGATTCGTTACCATCCCGGCAAAGCGAATGTTGTAGCCGACGCTTTGAGTCGAAATAACCATGTCATGCTTCAATGTGTTCGAATTTAAACCGACATTCAAAACCGCATCTTAGAAGCTCAACACGTCTCAGTCACCGAGGGTAACATGTACGAGGAAATGTCGTGTGGTGTTGAACTTCTGCTTGAATCAAAACCCAATGGCTTACTTTATTACTTGAACCGTATTTAGGTTCCCGATCGCGATGATCTCCATACATTTCTCATGAACGAGGCTCACAAGACTCGTTATTCTATTCATCCTTGTGCGGATAAAATGTACCAAGATCTTCGCCAACAATATTGGTGGCCCGGTATGAAAAAGGACATTGATCTTTATGTTGCCAAATGTTTAACCTGCTCCAAAGTCAAAGCCGAACATCAACGTCCTTCTGGTTTACTTGAAAAACCAGAAATTCCCGTGTGGAAATGGGAAAACTTAGCTATGGATTTCATTACCAAGCTCCCTCGCACCTCGAGTGGTTATGATAGTATTTGGGTGATTATTGATCGTCTCACCAAATCTGCTCATTTCTTGCCCATCCGTGAAGACTATCGGGTTGAGAAACTAGCTCGAATTTACATTGATGAAATTGTGAGCCGTCATGGTGTTCCCTTGAACATAATATCCGACCGAGATGCCCGGTTCGCTTCTCGATTCTGGCAATCTCTCCAAACCGCTCTTTGCACACGATTAGATTTGAGCACGGCTTACCATCCCCAAACTGATGGTCAAACCGAGCGGACAATCCAAACGCTCGAAGACATGCTTAGAGCCCGCGTAATCGATTTTGGTGGAAATTGGGATTCACATTTATCCCTCATTGAGTTCTCTTACAATAAAAGCTACCACACAAGTATCAACATGGCTCCATTTGAAGCTCTTTATGGTCGCAAGTGTCGTTCTCCTATCTGTTGGACCGAGATTGGTGAAGCACAAATCACCGGTCCCGAGCTAATTCAAGAAACATCCGACAGGATTATTCAAATCATCCGAACATCGAGAAGTCGACAAAAGAGTTATGCCGATAAACGTCGAAAACCCTTGGAATTCCAAGTCGGTGACCTTGTTCTTCTTAAGGTGTCTCCGTGGAAGGGTGTTTGGAAAGAAAGGCAAGTTAGCACCTCGCTATGTTGGTCCATTCAAAATCCTTGAAAGGATTGAGAAAGTGCTTACAAACTCGAGTTACCTCCATCTCTTGGCAATGTGCATCCTACATTTCATGTATCTAATCTGAAGAAATGTCTCGCTGATGAAAATCTCCATATACCACTTGATGACGTGCGCATTGATGAAACGATGCACTTCGTTGAGAAACCGGTAGAAATCATGGATCGTGAAATCAAGCAACTCAAGCGAAGTCGTATTCCTATTGTCAAAGTTCGTTAGGAGTCTAAGTGTGGTCCTAAATTCACTTGGGAATGAGAGGACCAAATGAAGCTCAAGTACCCCCACCTTTTTACTAATGCCGTCACTTCCTCTAACTAAATTTCGGGACGAAATTCCCTCAACATGGGGAGACTGTAACATTTCTGATTTTTAGTATCCGTATTTCAAATTCAATGTAATGCATTTCAAACCAAATTCTAGTCCACTGTTTTGTTCTATTCGTACCATCAACTCAATACTATATTTCAATTCAAATCCGCAAATTTACTCGGTTTTATCCTATTAAACAATACATGAGTATTTAATTATACAATTATGGCAAAAGACTAAAGTTACAATGTCTGAGGTTGAAAAATAGCTTGAAACCCTAATAGGCACGGTCATGCCTCGTTCTGGCATGGTCGCGCCGAGTGCTTTGGCACGGTCGCGCGACTTGCTTTGGAACGATCGCGCCTGGTGCCTTTGCACGGTCGCGCCGCATGTGGGCACGGTCGCGCCTAGTACCAGTTGAAACGGAAATACAGCCTTTAATCACAGAGATGTTCGATTTCATAACCGTGTTACACGTTCCAACTATTAACAAACCGAGTTAAGCCACTTGATCATCCTAATTACAACAAATAAACGGAATTTCATCAATTCATCTAATAATCAACAAAATCGTCCACTAGACCGTCGAATCCTCCAAATTGTTTGAAATTCTCCCAAGCAAACGCACAAACGATCCTCCTAGAATCTACTGACCCACTTGAAGCAACCGGAATCGTAGCAGAAGACGCCGGAAAACAAGCTCGTCGACGTCGGAAATCCTTCCTACCGTTCGCTATCGATTCGCCATCATTCCGGGTAATTGAAACCTTGTCCTCTATCGATTTAGTCCTTAGATCAAAAGCCCCATATTAATTTGGGCTTCCAATATGGAAATCATCTTAGACCCGAATCTAGTTTTCGTTCAAAAATGATTTAATCGAATCCGACTCTAGACACGTTTTAAATCCAATTAATCTATGCAAAAAGACTCGAAATAATCTAATGGGTGAAAGCCCTATGATTTCCGACCCTGTTATTATAAGAATTAGTCAATTCGTTCCTGATTTGGAACAGACGCGGTCGCGCTAATCATCAAGCGTGGTCGTGCCTCATGAGACGCGGTCGTGCCGACTATTAGCGCGGTCGTGTCCTCCTGTCCAGACTCAATCATGCCCTTTGGCTAATCTCAGTCGTGTCTTAGGATCATAGACACGATCGTGCCTGGCCAAGGCACGGTCGTGCCTAATGATTTAGTTAGTTAAGCCTCAGTTTGATCAACACGGTCGCGCCCTGGCGCGGTGGTTTGAGCACGATCGTGCCCTTCCCAGGCACGGTCGTGTGTGAGTTAAATTCTTGACAGAATTATAAATTTTATGTATTTTTCAAACCATAAATATTCTGATTAAATTACAAAACAAAAATAGTTGATTTTTATAAAATTGCATTTAATCTTATTTAGAAAGAACAAATATTTAATAAATGGAAAATTATTTATTTAAAGCTTATAAAATTTAATTTACAATTATTGCTAAACCTTTCATTTAAAAAGTATTTAAATAGTTAAGTTACATTTTATAAATAAATAAATAAAATAATGATTATTTATTTACCTTATATTTAAACAAAGACATTTATTTATTTACACTTAATTTCATTTAACACTTATAATATTTTCATATACAATAATTATTTACATTACTTATTTAATTATTCAAACTCAAACCTTAATCAAAATGTTCTAAAAATATTCTTTCAAACTTTATATATGTTATTCAATACCTCCGATTACAAATCAATGACTTTTTTACACAAGTCCAAATGCAACTTTAGAATTAAACTCTTGTGCACACTATTATACCATATACATTACACTTTAGGTTAATTTGTGCATTTCAAGGATCTTTATTCTATCTAGTACATTTGTTAGCAACGCCTTCAAACCAAGTGAGTATACATAGCCCCTTTTACTCTTTTACATTTTTGGGGGTGAAACATGAACACTATTCAAATTACATGTTTACATTTACACAAACAACACAAGTACAAATCCTATTTACATTCATGTGTACAAATTTGAGCTTTATGCCCGAGTGCTATGTGTGCTAACTTTTGTATGCGATTATGTGCAATCATTAACTATTCAAGCCGACGATTTTCAATGATAGATCTATTAAGTCTGACAAACCCACCCAGATTGGGGTGATTGATACCGACAACACAATTTTGCTTGCTAGTTACAAAGGTTTGATTGTACATGGTTACACAATAGCTGCTCTCCATAAATGCCTTATTTATCATGTTATGTAAGGATTTGTTTTACAACTATATGCTATCTATATACAAACCTGTGTTATACTCACCAACTTTTTAGTTGACTTTATTTTATTCATGTTTCAGGTTCTAACGTGTGAGATTGTTCAAGATGTGCTACACATAGGATTGGACTTAGTTAATTTAAATAAAAGAACTCTATGTATTTCAATTTTGTTCTATCTTGGATTTGGTTGTGTTTGGACTACTTGTTATGAAATTTGATGTTTAATATATTCAATCTAGTCAACCTTGTGCTTATGAACAGTCTACATGTCCCGCCCCGATGATTCCGCCATCGGTCGGGGTGTGACAATTTTTCATGTACTAATAATACTGATTGTGATGATTCTGACTGTGTTTCTGAGATGTTATCTACATCTTCATTTTTTTATAAAGTGGTCCATACTTCAAAGGACTATGTGCCAATGTGCAAAGCAAAGTTTGAATCAGAAGATGTTATGCTTGATGAATTTGGAAATCCTTTGATAAAAGAGTACGATCTTTCGATTGAGCAGCCAAAGAAAAATGAGTATATCGCTCCAGAAAACCATATTTTGACAAGTAAATCAGAGAGCAAAGTCAAAGTTGTTTTAAAGTCACCAAGTTAAAGTAAAGTCATAAAGTCTAGAGAATCTGATGTCAAACACAAATCTCATGGTATCAAAGATTAGTTCATTGATATCAAAGATTAGTCTAAACAATTAAATAGCAAAGTTGTAAAAGTCTGTGGTCAACTGAAAGGTGATTGTGTAAAGTCTGTGTTTGAAGCTGGAGAATGCTCAAAGTCAAAGTTAAATGATCGGTCAAAGTCAAATACATGGTCAAAGTCCATGTCAAAGTCAAAAGTTACAATTGCTATACTTGTGGTCAAGTAGGTCACTTTGCTAGGAACTGCAAACACAAAGTAGTGGGGTCAAACCAAAGAGAATTCAGTGAGGGAACAAAGAAAAATCCAAATCAACAATCGACCGAAAAAGCAAGAGCGTTCGAGTACGGAGTGAGAGATAGATACAATCGTGATTATATGGTTTCTAGAAACTTTGTTGATTGTCGTTTGAATGATTGTTATGCTTATAGATCATCAAAATTCATGGACAAGAAAGTCCAGAATGAACCGAGACATGTGAAGAAATTAATCAGTTCAAGATTTTTTCCAAAACAAAAATTCATTAAGACATATTAAAAGAAAAATGGAAATTTTTGGAAAGATAAAACTAACAATTTGTCTTCACATAACTATGGATCAAATGATGTTTTGAACATAAAAGTTATGAAACAAGATATTGTGACTAAGACTGCTAAAAGTCAAAGTCAGCAGGGATCTAAAATGATTAGGGTACCTATTTCTCATTAGAACGTCTTAATGTGCAGAGTAAAACGGGGAGGACTATCAACAATGCTTAGCATATTGATAGCGGTTGCTCAAGGCACATGACAGTCTAAAGGGAAATTCTGAGTGATTTTAGATCTTTTGATGGAAGATTTGTTGCTTTTGCTGGAGATAAGTAGGGTGGTATAATTTCTGGTCAAGGAACTGTGTCCAATGACCTTATTACACTAGAGAAAGTGAATTTTGTGTCCCATCTGGAATACAATTTGTTGAGCGTGTCACAAATTTGTGATAATGACATTCCAGTTCATTTTACTTCCAAAGAATGCTTATTTCTGAAACCTGGAATTGAAATTCCTAAAGATATAATTCTGATGAGAGCCCCTCGAAGGTTTAACACATACGTGGTGAATATGAATGATCATCATCACCTGTGAATGTCTCATGTTTATTATCAAATGCCACTGATTCTGAGTCTTATATGTGGCATAGACGTTTGGGGCATGTGAATCAAAAGAATATTAATAATATGGTATATAAGGATCTTGTGCGAGGTTTACCAAAGAAAGAGTTTGCACTTCAAGACAGTTGTTTGTCTTGTGCAAAGGGAAAGCAGCATAAAAAGTATCATCCTTCAAAATTCATAAACTCTTGTACCAAACCTTTGTTTTTAATTCACTTGTACTTATTTGGTCCAGTTCGTGTTCGTAGCATTGCGAAAAAGTCATATTGCTTGGTGATTACAGATCATTTTTCACGTTTTTCTTGTGTGTTTTTCGTTGCTTTTAAGGATGAAACATCTGAAACTGTGATTGAATTTATCAAAAGAACTGAAAAAACATTTGTAACACTAAGGTTTCGATTATTCGTAGTGATAACAGTACGGAAATCAAAAACGGTCTGATAAATTCTTTCTATGCAGAAAAGGGAATAACTCAACAGCTTAGTGCTGCCAGTACTCCTTAACAAAACGGAGTTGCTGAAAAAAAAATCGTACTCTTATTGAAGCAGCAAGAACAATGTTGGTTGATTCTCGACTTCCGATTATTTTCTGGGCTGAAGCAGTCAACACAACTTGTTATGTGTTGAACAGAGTCTTACTGGTTAAGCAGCATGAGAAGACTCCATATGATCTGTTATTCAAAAGGAAGCCTTATGTCAAGTTTTTCAGAACTTTTAGGTGTTCGTGTACTATCTTGAATACTTCAGATTCTTTGGCAAAATTCGCAGCAGTTGGAGACGAATGTTATTTCTTGGGCTACTCATCTTACCAGGAAGCGTTTCGGGTTTATAACAAGAGAACCAAGATAGTTCAAGAATCGTACTATGTTGAATGGCAAGATTCTACTACTCCTTATGATTAGAATGGACCGGATTGGTTCTTTGATGCGAATGTGATCTTCAAACTTTTGATCAATAAATTTCAGAAGCTTTAAGTATTGCAAGCTCTTCAGGCACATTAGATGATTTTTCCAACAGTGGTAATTAGATTATTAATGATTTCATGATTGGTCCTCAGCCTGTAATGGTTCAGACTGAATCCTCAGAGGATGTTTTATCATCAACAAAGACTCAAGAAGTACAAATTGATACTTTGGAGAATGAAGAAAATTCTGAAGCAACTCAACCTGCTAATGATGAACAAGTCACTCCAGATGTTCAGCAAGAAAATTTTGTTTCTTCTGATAATCAAGTTGATCCACAAGCTTCTTCAAGTGTTGATGACACCATCAACAACTCATCTTATGTTAATATTACAAATTTGCCAAAAACGACACAAGTTGAAGATGTTCCAACTCATCGAGTTAATTCAGTGCATCCCGTTGAAAATATAATTGGATCAATTGAGGAAGGAGTAAGAACAAGAAGCCACTCAGGAGTTATAATCATGTGTTTGTATTCATGCTTCTTTTCTCAAGAGGAACCTAAAAATGTGACTATTGCTCTTCAAGATGCTAATTGGATTGAAGCAATGAAAGATGAACTTTTATAGTTCAAGAAACTTAATGTCTAGCATCTGGTGGATTTGCCAGAACGAAAGTAGCTAATTGATACTAAGTATGTATTTAGGAACAAAAGAGATGATCGCGGAATTGTTGTTAGAAACAAAGCCAGATTGGTTGTGCAAGGTTTTTATCAAGAAGAAGGTTTGGATTACGATGATGTCTTTGCACTTGTGGCCAGAATTGAAGCTATCGGAATTTTTCTAGCGTATGCTTCGTATATGAGTTTCAAGGTGATCCTGAGCACCCGTTTCAAGTTTACAAGCTGGATAAAGCGCTTTATGGTTTTCATCAGGCATCTCGTGCTTGGTATGAAACTTTATCCACACATCTGGTTACAAATGGTACGTAGAACAATTGACAAGACTTTGTTTTTGAAGAAGTTTGGAGATGATCTGTTGCTGGTTCAAGTTTATGTGGACAACATTATATATGGTTCGACAAATGAGAATTTTAATAGAGAATTCGAAGGTGTCATGAAGCTGAAATTCGAAGTGAGTCTTATGGGTCGGATACAGTTTTTCCTTGGTCTGCAAGTAGAAAAATCAGTGTCGGGTATACTCATTCATCAGCCAAAGTATATCAATGACATCTTGACAAAGTTTAATATGAAAGATTGTAAAGCGGCTTCTACTCCCATTGCTCCACATGAACCTCCCTCTCTGGATCCAACTGGGGTTGAAGTTAATCAAAAGTATTATCACTCCATGATCGGTTCTCTCATGTATTTAACTGCAAGTTGACCAGAAATCATGTTCACTGTATGCTCGTGTGCTAGATATCAAGCGTCCCCTCAAGAATGTCATGAGATTGCTGTCAAGCGGATTCTGCGTTATCTGAAAGGTCGTGTTAATCTTGGCATGTAGTACCCGTCGGAGTCTGATTTTAATTTATATACTTTTACTGAAAGTGATTATGGAGGTTGCAGTTTAGATTCCAAATCTACATCTGGTGGATGTCAATTTTTGGGGGAGCGATTGGTGTCATGGCAGTGCAAGAAACAGATGAACGTCTCCACATCAAATACTGAAGAAGAATATACAGCTGCATCGAGTTGTTGTTCTCATGTAATCTGGATACAACATCAACTCTTGGACAACGGGATAAATTTTCCGGATACACCCATCTTTTGTGATAATGAGGCCGTGCTGTGGATTGTGAAGAATCCAATTCAACATTCCAAAACTATGCACATCGCAATCAGGTTACATTTCATTCATAACTGTTTCGATAATGGTTTGATAAAGTTGGTCCACGATGACACCTTAGAACAGAAAGCCGATATTTTTACAAAAGCATTTCCAACTGATCGGTTTAACTCTTTGGTGGAAATGTTGGTGATTATTTCTTTTTTGATTAAAGAGTTTTTGAAATTTAAAAATAAAATAAAATAAAATAAAATCACCATCTTCTGAATGAAATCTGATTTTAATTGAAAGACCATATATGTTCCTCAAAAAGAATTTCTTTTAGTGATAAAATTGTATTGTGTTTTGTTTGTTTTAGTAGTTATATTGGTCTACTGTGTTTGTTCTGTGTTTTAAATATAGTCCATCACAATTTTAGAAGGAGAATAAAAGAAAATGAAAAATATGTGAAAAAGAAGTGACATAGTATGCATATAAGAGTATTTCGTGTTATATCTGAAAGTATGCTATGCTATATTTGATCCTCTCCTGAAATATGTGATGTGAATATGTTGGAAGTGAAAAGGCTGAAATTGTGCTGAAAAATGTGTGACTGATTGACCTGCAAATAGGTAATGATAGTATATTTGTATGATGTGCTTATACATTAATTGGGTATGATGGTGACATCGATTACAATTATTGATATGTCGGTAGACTCGGCATGTTTAGGCGATATTTGTGTGAATAACTAAATTACAATCTTTGTGTTTTACCCACATCGAATATCGGTTATTTCATCATTCGAATGCTAGGTGAATTTAGTCATACCATCAGACCAGGATCTTGATTCGTTCTTAGCACAATTTGATTGCTCTAGTGATTATATTAGTCACATATATGATCTAGAGTTAAACACCTTCATACAATTGATGGTTCTGGTGAAAATCTCGGATGGAAACCAGGAAGTCAGTCTGTTTCACCCTTTGAATCATTCGTGATTTCAATTGACATATCCAACATCTTGCGGATATCCGCATACCCGAATCAATCAGATTCACTACATATTCATTTGAATCAATCATGATCCATTACATCACATCTACATATACTTACTTGAATCAATCATAATTCTTCATATACTTACCACATCTCATATGAATCAATATGATTCCATGCTTATTATCTCAGAAACCAAGACAATGAATCAAAATGATCCTGAATCAATATGATTCCAATCAAATCCACTTGGATTATTTTACATTGTTACTTATTTCATTCCATCTCGATCGTGGGGTGCACATTGCATTGATTAATATTACCTTAAGTGTCACACGGTATTTGCTGAAACATAATGCATGAGTTTATGTGGATAAATAGACTGGCAATCAATGTTGAACTGCTTAGATCCTGATTTGATATGCAGTGTAATAAGACAGTGTTCGTTTATGATCCTATGTCAATTTCAGTTCACCAAAAGATAATGAAAAATATATCAAAGAATAAAAGGTGTGGTATTTCAATAAGTGATCTTCATAGTGTTACTGTTTGTTACATAGTATTGTGAATAAATTGTTTTAGAACTGATGTGTATGTCATTAACTCTGTTCATTCTTGAAAATTCATAAAAATTCTGTATATATCTACTTAATTGTTATCTTGGAAAGTGATATGTGTTGTATATAAACGTGCTCGAAATTTCTTGAAATGTTGCTCAGACAGTTTGGAACAGGTTTTTATGATATTGAAATTGGATTAAAGAATAAAAGTTTGAATTTTCTTTAAGTAAAAAGTTTTCGTTCGAAATGTCTTGTTCGAAATCAAATTTGTCTGAAATAGTTTTTGATCGAAAAGTCTGGTTCGAATTGTTTTTCGTCTGAAATATCTGAATGTATATATACATACTTCTTGATCAAAATCAATTTTACCACCATTATTGAGTTTTCGAGCTTGCTTTCCGGATTTGCTCAAGTATCTTGTTTTCGTGCAAAATCTCAAAGGTAGTGTGTGATCGTTTGCAGCATCAATTTTTCCGACATTGAGGTATGTTTTCTTAATCCATAGAGTAAGATAGGATAGATCCATGGCCTAAGAATTTTCAGGTTTGAATCGTCCGAAATCTTTTATGATTGGTCTGAAATCTCTGTTGAATGGACCGAAATCTTTCTCGAATGGAAATGAAGAGTCACTGTCTGATCTGTCTTAAAAAGTTTTCGATCAAGATTTTTTTTATTTGTGGTTTTCGTTCAAAATCTCTGGACTTGAAATTATTTCTAAAAAATTGTGTTTTCGTTCAAAAAGGATTTTATCTTAGAGTTTTCGATCGAAAAATATTTCGACCATGACTTTTCGACTGAAATCTTTGGAGTTAGCAAATTTTCAAAATTTTCAGATTTTTGATGTTTTGTTTTAAGCAGTCATGAATCGGATAAGTTTGATGCTCGACACAACATTTTTGCCTGTCTGACATCAAGTACCAGGAAGTCAAGAGGGTACGAGGAGATAGTTTGTTTTCAGAACAAGTCAAGGATTCTAACAACCATATCAACTCAAGTTACTGTAAATGAAACACATGTTCGTGAGTTTTGGGACAACGTTGAGTACAAGCATGTAAATAAGAATATATGGATTGAAAGTACTATTGGAGGGAAGAAGATTATGGTTGATGAGCAAGTTATTAGAGAAGTGTTGAACTTCAGGGACAACATCAACTTTCCATACAGAATAAGCTATACACGTGTTGGACAAATCATAAGAACTATGGGTTATGAAGGTGACTTTCCAAGAAGACAGGCAACTAAGACCTTGTTAGGGAAGCAGTGTAGGTATCCGGTGCATGTTTTTATTCACTGCCTAGGACCAAGAACATGAGCATTTGATCAGATAGGCGAGGTGTTCAGTCGTGCTTTAGTTTGTTTGGCGACTCACCGAAGATTCAATTTCACAAGAATGATATTTGAAGCAACGATCAACAACTTTGTGGGACCGAGACAGAATAACAATTTTTTGCTTTATTCGAGATTCTTACAAATGATCATCAATACTCTACTACCAGATCTACCAAATGATGGAGTTGAATTGCCTTTGGAGCATATGTCTGAGACCATATTCAGCAGCATGAACACAATCAGGAAAAATGGCAAATTCTCTGGTCAAGTTACTCCATTATTTCCAAACATGCCAAAAGAAAATCTTGATCATGACTTTGGAGTAGATGATGAAGTTGAAGATATTTTGAGTAGTGGAGTTGAAGATAAAGATGGTAGTGATGATGATGATGAAGGAGGTGAAGGTGGTGATGGTGGTGCAGTTTAAGGTAATGATAATCAAGATGTAAGGCCCCAAACCCGGGCGGCCTCACTTGTTGGATTTACTCATTCACAAACAGTTCTTAAACATGAATATCAAATAACGCAGCGGAAAATTTCATTCAAACATAACGTCATCATTGTTCATACATGCGGAAGCGTAAACATTGTTTAAAACATAATTACATCATAACTAAACATAACGGGATGCCAGTCTTCATGATCAACCGGGTAACTCTTCTCGCTTGCCAAGCATCACCGTCCATCATCCATACCTGCCTTAACCTGAATGTGCATACTAAAAGGTCAGCTACGCTGGTGAGTTCTAGTTTTCATTCGATTTAAGAAAATGGTTCATCATTCAAAACATTCAATAGGGTTTAACATCACGTACAAGAAAACAGGGCCTTTCATTCGAAAACCTTCAAACATTTAAACACATTGAACGGATCATTTGTTTAAAACATTTAACATTCATTTAAGTCATACATTACTATCTAAAATCTGTATCGTTACACGTCTCTGTGTCCCCGAAGGAACCCTGCATGTCGTGGTCAACCGTTACGTATCACCGTCGTTGCCACAACATTCCGTCAATTCCCTTTTTGGTATTGCCCCCAAGGCTAACTGCACGAGGACCGACAATACCCATTCAGTTGCCCCCTATGGCTCTCAGCCATAGGCCGACAACCTCCATTGAAGGCTATGGCTCTCAGCCATTGACCGAAAACTTCCATCGACGGTTATGACTCTCAGCCATAACATCGTCGGATCATAATTTAACCTCACGTGGGGTCACGTTAACCCCTGATTAACCGTCGTTACTCCATACCAGTTGTACAACATCAAACCATTGGCAGGCCACTAAGACACTGCCCCGGTTGTTCTTATGGTAACTATGGCTCGCTGTCCATAATCTACCACAAGGCTGGGAATCTCATTCCCAGACTTCATTCGTCAATTCCATTCATTCGACAAATTAGATTTGTACTGACTTCTTTAAAACATTTGCCCTTTTTCTTTTCTTTTCACAAAACCTTTCCTTCACTTTCAAAACCCTTTACCTTTACTTTAAACCATTTCTTTATAAACATTAGTTCGTAAACATTCCGTTCATAAAACTTTCTTTCCATAAACCGTTCATTCCAAATCATTTCATTTTGTAACCATAGTTTCATAAACATCATTTTATAAAACAACATTTCATACGTATACACACTAGCCCTAAAACTTTATATAAAACATTTAAAAGAAGGCTTCTAGAACTCACCTGATAAACGGTTCCTGAAAAACTCTTAGCTGGTTACTGCGTGTCACTAATGTCACTCACGATCTATTATAATAAAGCCATACTTGTAAGGTAGTGCTCCTAAATGACACTAGACACCCCTATGTTTAAACCTAGTAGTTTGGATGGATTTGCTTACCTCGAAACTTGATAGTTTCGATAGGTTGTTTCTGTCGAAACTTGGTAGTTTCGATAAGTAACTTAGGTATAAACTTAACTTCGAATCGTGGGCTCATATCGAAACTATTGTAGTTTCGATGGGTCTGCACATATCGAAACTATGTAGTTTTGATGGGTCTGCATATATCGAAACTATGTAGTTTCGATGGGTCTGCACATATCGAAACTAAGTAGTTTCGATGGGTCTGCACATATCGAAACTATGTAGTTTCGATGGGTCTGCACATATCGAAACTATGTAGTTTCGATGGGTCTGCACAGGTCGTCTTCCCAAAAATCCGAAGTTTTTGCATGCGAGTCTGATCGAGACAATACCTCAGTTTTCTTAGATCAAAATGTTCGGTTTTCATTCTAGATGCTATACCTAAGCTCATTTTCAAGTTCCATCCGCAAAAATCGTTACCTTTTTAGCCAAAACCCGAAAATCCCAAAAACGAACAAAAACTCAGATTTAGGCAAGATCATTACCTGTATCGAGATTCTGATCCGGAGGTTCTTCTCACGAGCTTGGCAGTAACGTGTTCCCTCAATTCCGGGATGATCCGTCAACCTTCTCTCTCTAGACCCGAGTCCTTTCTCTCTCTAAAAGTTACGTGAATGGGAAATGAGCAGAGAAGAGGGCTGCCCTGCCTCTTATATAACTGGGCTTCCCTCGGCCTGTTGGAGCTGAGCCCAAGCCCGCTCCCCTTTGTTTAAATATTCTGACTAACTTGCCGGTCTCGCTATATTTATTCGTTTAATTATTTTTGGGATGTTACAAGTCTACCCCCCTTACAATAGGTTTCGTCCCCGAAACCTATCATAAGTTAAATAGTTGAGGGTACGACTCCCTCATTTCTGTCTCCGTTTCCCAAGTGGCTTCCGATCCCTTTCGATGTTTCCATTGGACTTTAACCAATTGGATTACTTTATTACGTAAACGTCTCTCCTTTCGATCTAGGATGGCCACGGGTTCTTCGATGTAGTTAAGGCTATTGTCTACCTCGATGTCAGTAAGTGGTACGTGAGCCGATTCATCCGCCAAACACTTTCACAAATGTGATACATGGAAGGTAGGATGAATTTCACTTAACTCATCAGGCAGCTCTAACCGATAAGCGACTTCACCAACCCGTGCCATTATCCTGAACGGTCCGACAAACCTCGGACTTAACTTTCCTCTCTTCCTGAATCGTATGATTCCCTTCCAGGGTGACACTTTCAACATTACTCTGTCCCCAACATCAAACTCAATAGGCCTTCGCCGTTTATCCGCGTAGGATTTTTGACGATCTTGTGCTGCCTTCATTCGTGCTTTGACTTGATCAAACCTTTCCTACGTTTCCCTTATTACTTCCAGACTCCCTAATTCCTTCTGTCCAATCTCGCCCCAACAAATCACGGTCCTGCATCTTCTCCCATACAACATTTCGTAAGGCGGCATACCTATCGTCGTGTGATGACTATTGTTGTAGGAGAATTCGGCTAACGGCAGATGACTGTCCCAACTGCCGCCAAAATCGATAATACAAGCACGAAGCATATCCTCCAATGTCTGAATGGTCCTTTCAGACTGACCGTCCGTTTGTGGGTGGTATGCCGTGCTGATATTAAGCCTCGTGCCCATCGCCTCGTGAAACCTTTTCCAGAACCTTGATGTGAATCGTGTGTCCCGGTCAGATACGATCGTCAAAGGCATCCCATGCCGTGCTACTACTTCATTAATAAATACTTCCGCTAACCTTTCCGACGAGAACGTCTCGCGAATAGGTAGGAAATGAGCACTCTTTGTTAATCGGTCCACAATTACCCAGATAGTGTCGTAACCTTTAGCTGTGCGAGGTAGCTTGGTTATGAAGTCCATGGTAATGTGTTCCCACTTCCATTCCGGTATATCAAGTGGTTGAATCTTTCCATACGGTTTCTGGTGCTCGGCCTTTACTTGCGAGCAAGTCAAGCACTTGCTTACATACTTCGTCACATCACGTTTCATTCTAGGCCACCAGTATTCCTTTCTCATATCTTGGTACATTTTATTGGTGCCGGGATGGATAGAGTAACGAGACTTATGAGACTCATCCAAGATTTTGGTTCTAAGCTCGCCACCCATAGGTATCCATACCCGTCCAAAACGTGTCCTAACACCAAGGGTGTTATATTCCAACTTGTCCTGTTGGCCAGCCATCCTTTCCTTCTTAAAGTTTTCTTCTTTAAGTGCTTCATATTGAGCTCTTTCAATTTCCCTCATCACATCTTATGTTACCACTAACTGGCAAGCTTTCACTCTAATAGGAGTAGGCACATCCTTTCGGCTCAGAGCGTCAGCCACCACGTTTGCCTTCCCAGGATGATACATTATTTCACAGTCATAGTCTTTCAACAGTTCCAACCATCGCCTCTGCCTCATATTAAGTTCCTTCTGTTTGAAGAAGTATTTCAAACTTTTGTGGTCGGAGTAAATAGTAAACTTCACCCCGTAAAGGTAGTGCCTCCATATTTTCAATGCGAATACGACAGCAGCAAGTTCCAAATCGTGAGTCGGATAATTAGCTTCGTGAATCTTCAACTGCCGTGACGCATACGCGATCACTCTTCCGCGTTGCATCAATACGCATCCCAATCCCTGACCCGAAGCGTCAGAGTATACCACTAAGTCTTCATTGCCCTCGGGGAGGGCCAAGACTATAGCTTGAGTTAGCTTTTCCTTCAACTTCTTAAACGCCTCTTCCTGGGTCGAACCCCATTCGTACTTTACCTCCTTCCGAGTCAACTTCGTCAACGGCGAAGCTATTTTCGAGAAATCCTAGATGAATCTCCGATAGTAGCCTGCCAATCCCAAGAAACTGCGGATTTCAGATGGCGTCTTAGGAACATTCCATTCCCTTACCGTTACTATCTTTGCTGGGTCAACCATAACGCCGTTCGGGTTAATGACGTGACCTAGGAATTTGACTTCCCTAAGCCTGAACGCGCATTTGGAGAACTTAGCATACAACTTTTCCTTCTTCAGAGCTTCCAATACCTCCTTCAAGTGACACGCGTGATCACCCTCATTCTTGGAGTAGATAAGGATATCATCGATGAACACGATCACCGATGGATCCAGCATTGGTCGACAAACTTTATTCATCAAATCAATGAATGCTGCAGGGGCGTTCGTCAACCCAAAAGACATTACACGAAACTCAAAATGTCCATAACGTGTGCGAAATGCAGTTTTCGGTATGTCTTCCTCCCTTACCTTCAACTGATGGTACCCGGACCGAAGGTCGATTTTTTAGAACCAACTTGCGCCCTGTAATTGATCGAACAGGTCATCGATCCTTGGTAAAGGGTACTTGTTCTTCACCGTACGTTTGTTCAACTCGCGATAATCAATACACATTCTCATCGAACCGTCTTTCTTCACAAACAACACCGGAGCACCCCACTGCGAGATGCTCGGTTGGATAAATCCTTTCTCAAGTAACTCGTCTAGTTGGACCATAAGTTCCTTCATCTCCACTGGTGCTAGTCGATATGGAGCCTTAGCCACGGGCTAGGCATCTGGTACTAAGTCAATTCGAAATTCAATATCTCTGTCGGGTGGTATCCCAGGCAAATCCTCTGGAAACACCTCCGGGTACTCGCGTACCACGGGTACATCGTCTAGTTCCTTCACTTCCTTACACTTGTCAATCACGTATACCAGATAAGCCTCGCATCCGCGCCTCAAGTAATTTGTTGCCTTAATCATCGAGATGACGTTTGGCATCGGGGCATCACGATCTCCAAAGACCTCGACTTTGCTACCATCCGGAGCTTTGAGTTGGATTATCTTTCGTTTACATATGATTTGTGCTTCACTGGCAGTTAACCAATCCATACCCAACACAACGTCAAACCCTCCCAAAACCATAACAAACAATCTGACAGGGAATCTATGACCTTCTATCTTTATCGTGAACTTGTCAACTACATCGGTCACTCTCGCGGTTCTACCCTCAGTTGTTTCTACGCTAAAGGCCCTTTCTAGCTTACTCACATTGTACTTCACTCGTTTACAAAAAGTCGCAGATATAAAACTCTTACTGGCACCCGAATCAAATAACTCAGAAACAGAAGTGTTGTCAAGGATGAACGTACCTGACGCCACATCAGGGTCCTTCCTAGCTTGATCCTGCGTTAGTGCGTACGCTCGCGTCTTCGCACGAGATCCCTCTCCCTTCTTTTCCGGGCCCTTTCCCTTCCCGGTTTCCCCGATCTTGGGCTTCGTGCAGTCCCTACTCAGATGACCGAAATCTCCACAGTTGTAGCACTTGTAGTGTTGTGTGCACTCACGGGCGTAGTGCCCGGTCTTGCCACATTTGAAACGCAAGTTAGAACCCAGTCTACATTCACCTACATGTCTTACCCCACATTACTTACAAACGGTAGGCTCATCCACCCGAGCCCTCTTATCACGAGCCCCAAACGTCTTTCCCCCAGTTCGCTTGTTTGAGAAGCTCGGTCTCTTCTTTTGCTCTTTAATGACAACAATATTCAGTGCCAGATCGTCAAATACCACGCCACTTAGCTCTACTGCCGAATCATAGGTAGTAGGGGCGTGTGCCTTAACATAGGTGCGGACCTGGTCTGGCAACCCTTTAATATAACAGGCAATCTTTCTCTCTTTAGTAGTGACAAGGTGTGGCACCAGACGTGCCAGTTCATTGAATCGGGTTGTATATTGCCGGTGCGTCATGTTCCCGGCCTTCAAACCCAGGAATTCCCTCTTTACCTTCTCAATCTCATTCCTCGAGCAGAAATTCTTAATCACCAAAGTTTTCATGTCAGCCCACATCATCGCATCCACAATCTCGCTCCCTTTTGCCTGACGTACACCTTCCCACCAATGGGATGCTTCCTCCCTCAAGGAGTTAGCAACAAATTTCACAACTTGATCCGCTCGGCATTCGCTGAGACGGATGGCAGCCTCCATACGGATTATCCAGTCAGACGTAGCTACCGCGTCTTTCTTTCATGTCAGGACTGGCGGGTCACATGCCTTGAAGGACTTATAGTCGCATCCGCGAGCAGGCGGTGCGTTGATTGCCTCAGTGTTCGGGGTATCAACCGTCGGGTTAGACCCAACTTCCCCATTGACCTGCTTCAATGCTTCTACCAACAGACCTGGCAGAGAAGTGTTCATCAATTCTGTGAACTCTCGAGCTATAGCTGCTCTCACGTCTGGTTCAAAAGTGAAAGGTTGTTCTTCTACCAGTGTCTGTTCAGTTCCATGCACACTGACCGCCGGTTCAGTGTGAACACTTCCTTCTTCATTATTCTCTTGGCGCGCAGGGATCCTGCCACGCCCACCATTTCGACCGCCGGTACGACCACTGGTACGGCCACCACGCCTTCCGTTTCCTCTCCTCGCCATTTCATTCTATAAGACAAGAAATCCAATGTCATCACGCTAGTTAACAAATAAAATTCAATAAGTACTGTAAGATGTTAATATACACTGGCCATCTGCAATTAACCATTACACTACCTTACGATTTCTATTTGACCACCTTTGTGATTCCATCTGAACACAAGTCCTTTCCTAACCCTTTCTAAGGCATACTACACATGTAAATATATACTACCTTCATACCTGATGCTGTGGCTCAAGTTACCCGTACTGGCATCCGCCTTTGGTCCCATTCATAGTTTAAGTTCAGACACTAGGAGTGTCCGAATCTCTCAAACTATTGCTCTGATACCAACTTGTAAGGCCCCAAACCCGGGCGGCCTCACTTGTCGGATTTACTCATTCACAAACAGTTCTTAAACATGAATATCAAATAACGCAGCGAAAAATTTCATTCAATCATAACGTCATCATTGTTCATACATGCGGAAGCGTAAACATTGTTTAAAACATAATTACATCATAACTAAACATAACGGGATGCCAGTCTTCATGATCAACCGGGTAACTCTTCTCGCTTGCCAAGCATCACCGTCCATCATCCATACCTGCCTTAACCTGAATGTGCATACTAAAAAGTCAGCTACGCTGGTGAGTTCTAGTTTTCATTCGATTTAAGAAAATGGTTCATCATTCAAAACATTCAATAGGGTTTAACATCACGTACAAGAAAACAGGGCCTTTCATTCGAAAACCTTCAAACATTTAAAAACATTGAACGGATCATTTGTTTAAAACATTTAACATTCATTTAAGTCTTACATTAATATCTAAAATCTGTATCGTTACGCGTCTCTGTGTCCCCGAAGGAACCCTGCATGTCGTGGTCAACCGTTACGTATCACCGTCGTTGCCACAACATTCCGTCAATTCCCTTTTTGGTATTGCCCCCAAGGCTAACTGAACGAGGACCGACAACCTCCATTGAAGGCTATGGCTCTCAGCCATTGACCGACAACTTCCATCGACGGTTATGACTCTCAGCCATAACATCGTCGGATCATAATTTAACCTCACGTGGGGTCACGTTAACCCCTGATTAACCGTCGTTACTCCATACCAGTTGTACAACATCAAACCATTGGCAGGCCACTAAGACACTGCCCCTGTTGTTCTTATGGTAACTATGGCTCGCTGTCCATAATCTACCACAAGGCTGGGAATCTCATTCCCAGACTTCATTCGTCAATTCCATTCATTCGACAAATTAGATTTGTAATGACTACTTTAAAACCTTTGCCCTTTTTCTTTTCTTTTCACAAAACCTTTCCTTCACTTTCAAAACCCTTTACCTTTACTTTAAACCATTTCTTTATAAACATTAGTTCGTAAACATTCCATTCATAAAACTTTCTTTCCATAAACCGTTCATTCCAAATCATTTGATTTTGTAAACATAGTTTCATAAACATCATTTTATAAAACAACATTTCATACGTATACACACCAGCCCTAAAACTTTATATAAAACATTTAAAAGAGGGCTTCTAGAACTCACCTGATAAACGGTTCCTGAAATACACTTAGCTGGTTACTGTGTGTCACTAATGTCACTCACGATCAGTTATAATAAAGCCATACTTGTAAGGTAGTGCTCCTAAATGACACTAGACACCCCTATGTTTAAACCTAGTAGTTTCGATGGATTTGCTTACATCGAAACTTTATAGTTTCGATAGTTTGTTTCTGTCGAAACTTGGTTGTTTCGATAAGTAACTTAGGTATAAACTTAACTTTGAATCGTGGGCTCATATCGAAACTATGGTAGTTTCGGTGGGTCTGCACATATCGAAACTATGTAGTTTCGATGGGTCTGCACATATCGAAACTATGTAGTTTCGATGGGTCTGCACATATCGAAACTATGTAGTTTCGATGGGTCTGAACATATCAAAACTAAGTAGTTTCGATGGGTCTGCACATATCGAAACTATGTAGTTTCGATGGGTCTGCACATATCGAAACTATGTAGTTTCGATGGGTCTGCACAGGTCGTCTTCCCAAAAATCCGAAGTTTTTGCATGCGAGTCTGATCGAGACAATACCTCAGTTTTCTTATATCAAAATGTTCGGTTTTCATTCTAGATGCTATACCTATGCTCATTTTCAAGTTCCATCCGCAAAAATCGTTACCTTTTTAGCCAAAACCCAAAAATCCCAAAAACGAACAAAAACTCAGATTTAGGCAAGATCATTACCTGTATCGAGATTCTGATCCGGAGGTTCTTCTCACGAGCTTGGCAGTACCGTGTTCCCTCAATTCCGGGACGATCCATCAACCTTCTCTCTCTAGACCCGAGCTCTCCTTTCTCTCTCTAAAAGTTGCGTGAATAGGAAATGAGCAGAGAAGAGGGCTGCCCTGCCTCTTATATAACTGGGCTTCCCTCGGCCCGTTGGAGCTGAGCCAAGCCCGCTCCCTTTTGTTTAAATATTCTGACTAACTTGCCGGTCTCGCTATATTTATTCGTTTAATTATTTTTGGGATGTTACACAAGAAGGTGAACAACCGGTTAATACTGAAAATGTTTAAGCACCTGAAGTTAATGCATAGAATGTTGATAATGAATGGAATATGAATGAACCTGTAAATGAACTAGTGAAAGAATCAGAGAAGGTTCAAGACGTTTCTCAAGATAAAACACCTGAAGTTCCAGCTACTGCAACAAAATCTCCACTCAAGAGAAAAGAAATTGAAGCTGAAAAGACCGTGCCTTCTAGACCTCTTTCGTCTAAGGGTATCGTGATCAAGGAGCCTGAGTACAAGAGATTGAAAACCATGGCACAGAGGTATACAGGTAAGGGTAAAGGAAAATAAGTACTAGATCCTGTAAGGCAGAAAGTTTCAAAAGATTACAAGATTATTGATGAAGAGTTTGCAAACTTGCAACTCAAGAAAATCCAAACGTTATCAGTCAGTTGAATACTCAGATTGCAAATCTACAAAGTAGAGAAGCTTCAAATGAAAGAGAAATTAGAGAACTAAGGACCAATGATGCAAGGAAACAACAACAGCTTGATCAACAACAAGTCCAGATAAACAAGTTGCAAAGTATTGTGCAAGATCTTTTGAAGCATCTCGAAATGTCTGTACCTAGTGAGAATGTTACCGCTCAACCTATGCAAGAGAGTGTTAACCAAGAAGGACCTTCTACAGTCGAACTTCCTCAACAAAATGAGTCTCCAATCATTCGAACTGATTTATTTAGTTCACAAGACATGTTTTATGATGATTCTCTTATAAATAAACAAGGTGAAGGGATGGAAATTGATGATGAAGAGAAAGAGAAGGGAAAAGATGAGAAAGAAGAGGAGGAAGAAAAGAAAGAGGCGGAAGAGGAGGTGATTATCACTGACATTAAAAAGAATGATAAAGATCCATCTGATGATGATGACATCAGCAGTAATGGGTCTTGAATAGGTGGTGCTGGAGCCAATGATAAAGATTCAAGTGACGAAGAAGATTCCAACAAAATATATGAACATTATGAATATGAAGAAAAACAAACTTATGTTGAAGGTGACGGTAACGTGGTAGGAAGGTTGGATAAGGTTGTTGATGAGAATATTCCAATTGATGAACTGTTTGAAGAAAGTACAACTGATGGAGCTCAAAAGGAATCTGATACTAAGAATGAAGTTTTAGATAAAAGCTTGTGGTGGAAAACAAGTGAAACTCCTTCTACAGTTGAAAGGATTACACAAAATATAAGGAGTCCAAGGAAAGCATTGACAGGACTGATTCTAGGAGGGAAATATGACAATGAGAAGAAAATGTATATGAATTAAAGGGTTGCGGGTGGGATATAAGAGATCTGAGTCATTTGGACTTGATAAATTCTTCAAATAACATAAGAGCTTCTGATTTTGAGGTGTTTCTAAGGAATCAATGTGGGCAAGACAGATTTACATCTTTCAAACCTCAAGTTTCGGTGTGTAAAAGGATCCAGAAGAAATACAGAACAAATGATCAAATAAAGTATAGATACATAGTCAAGCCGGCTGACACGGTAACTGCTGTGTATATTCCTGATAAGAAGGAGAGCTTCTTAAAAGATTTTGACAGATGGTTCTATGACTCCAAGACATATGAAGCAGTGATACAACAAAGAGGTTTTCCTGAAGTTAGAATCTTTGATCTGATGAAGATCTGAACATTCTATGTTACAATACTATCCGGTGTGACATGAGCTTGATGATCAAGAATGAAGCTAAGTTGTATATGAGAGTTGTTTCAAGACGTATATCATTAAGAGCTGAAGCAAGAATCATAAAGAAAAGCTTGTAGGATCTGGATGCTAAAAAAGTGAAGACCGACACGAAGCCTGATGCCGACAAGACAGAAGACTTATAATTCAATGGACTAGTGGGAGATTGTTGGAATCTAGTAGTCCATCGAATTCAAGTTCTTAGTTTGAGATTTGTACAAGTGCAAAGTTTTCGGATGAAAACTTTCTCGATCGAAAACGTTTTCGGACGATAGAGTTTTCAGACTAGAAATTTGTATTATATATATGTATTGTTTTGAATGTTGTTGAGAGTTAGAACTTTGATCAGATTTGTAATCTTCTGTATGTGTGCTAAGTGTGATTAGTCTAAGTTCTGTAATCAGCATCTTTTGTTAATACAAGTAAAGATTTGATATTATCTCATGTCTATGACATATTGTTCTCTTTTCGGTGTTTGATCCATCGGTTTTGATCTTTGATTCTCTTGGATTGTTTCCGCCTTTCCAGGAGTTATTCGGTTATTGGATTTCTTGAAGTATAGCAAACCGGGTGGACTAAAAAGTGTCGTGCTGATCAGGCGGTAAAATTCAGAAGTTATGTCCCCAAAACGAGGTTGACAAGATGGAGTAAGATTTCGTGGAACTCAAACACGATGCACTGACAGTTCACCTCTAAATTCAACGAACTAACCTAATTGGTCCCACACTTGTTGAACACGGAAGAAAGAAGGATCAAATGTAACATTCAGAAGTTACCTCCGAGAGTTTACATGATCATCAATGCCAACACTCTTGGAGATTTTGAATCGGTGGTGGCAATAAGTGCAAAGATCTTTGATGATGTGGCCGCTGAGGGCACGACACCCGCTGAAACCCAAAAGAAATGGTCTAGTACCAGTAAGTGCTCGAGCGGGGGCTGGTCTGTATCAAAGAACAAGAAGCCTAGAGTTTTGAAGTATGTGGAATGTGGGAAGTGCGGTTAGAAGCACCTTGGGGAATGCAGATATGGGCTAAACCTATGCTACCGTCGTGGTAAGACATACCACTACTCCCGTGACTGTACTAGTGCCCCAAGTTCTGGAAATTTTGGGAGATTCCACAACCGTGGTGAATTGGGGCATCTCTCCAAGGATTGTCGTAAACCAAGGGCCGTAAACAATGACAAGGCAAAGGAAACTGAGAAAGTGAGAGCAAGGACCAAAGCTTATGTAGGGAATCCACGTACCATGTTTTAACGTTTAAAACAAAATAATATTTAAACCTATTAAATAAATAAATCAGATTTGTACAGTGGAAGCAAATTAGTACGAATAACAGTTCTAAAATGGGATCCCGCCAGTGACCCGATTACACGGGCATAGACTATAAAATAAATCCAACCATAGGGTGTTGCAGGTTATACCTTCAATGATTAACCAAACAGAGACACGTTGGTTCAATGAGCGTCTCGCTAGTTGAAAGTTCACGAACCCGCAAACAAGCAAACACGTCTCACGGATTCCTAAGAATGGTGGCAGCGTAGGGTGGAGACAGCGGAGGAGGGCCGGCGGCTAGCGGCGGCGTCTCACGACGGCAGGCGAACGGCGGTGGTCCGGTGGTGGTGGCGTTGCAAGAAACCGAGAGGGAGGGGAGGAGGGTTTCAAAAACCTTGTGGTGGCTAGATTAGTCATTAGGGTTTGGGATTAAGGATATATTTATAATCCTTAATCTTACAATCCACACCCCCGGGATATTAACATTTAATCCCCATGCAATTAACTGTTAATTACCTTTAATCCTTTGTGCTTACTAATTACCAATAATCAGTAAAATAAATCCCTTACTGTTTAACATTTAAACAGTAAATCCCTTCGTATATAACTATTTCTCTAAATAATTAATCACCGAATAAATATTCCTTTAAATATTTATTTGTCGTTTAATAAAAAAAGCGTCTTTCATGAACTATAACATTTAACAATTAAATATTATCAATTTGCTCATTGCCTAAAGTGTAACTCTTGGATCGTACATCGATAGTAACGTTGACTTAATTGACGATCGGACATCCTAAATCCAACAATCTCTCACTTCTACGATTCATCAATTAATTGGTTCAACGTAGACAGCGGTGGACGCCTAGCTGCATATCACTGCCCCTAGTAAGGTATGACGTATTAAAATCGTCAAAATATTTCATAGTGTACAAGTAACTCTTACTTTACCAAGTGTAACAATCATGGTAAATATATCTATGTATCATTTCATTTCTGTTTAGGGAATCCGTTGAACAAGATACATGGATACAAGTCATTTCTCATATATTGTTCAAGCATTCTTGTTCTCGTTCCCAATTGAAAGTGCTCTAAACAAACTACTCTTAGTTTGAGCATGGCCATGCATTTTATACCAGTTCGAATCAACGAGGGCGCGAGAATGTCCAACTCCTGATCAAAAGAGAACATAATTCCTTTGGTCACGTACAACTCCCACTTAACTTACCGCCTTTCACGGAACAGCGTTAGGTATGGTTAAAGAACAAACTTCAATCAAAGTTAGTTCTAATATGTGCCTCGGGTCGAAGGATCGATAGATCTTACCATATTCAAAACATCTCAAGACCTTGATCCATGAAGGTAGTTTTCAAACGAATTATGTCCAATATTCATTCTCTAATGAGTATATAGTTTTCAAACGAGTTATGTCCAATATTCATTCTCTAATGAGTATCTGTGAATATGATCTCCAACTACTTGGACTTTCATTCTCAATGAAGCAATCATCCAATTCACAATAGTCTTACATTCAGATTGATTTCCATGAATCTGATCAACTATGGACATTTTAGAATACAATATTCAATGATTCTAAAATGTATAAAATATCAAACATAGAAACATCTATTTATAATGTATTTAACCATTAAATCAAAATAAAATACCGATGTTACTATTTTATTCGAATGCATTAAATACTAAAATACATATCAAACCCATTGTCTAGCCAATCTAAGACCTCTCTTATCAGCTTATTCCTCATGTTTAGAATGAGGCATATGCTTAGTGAATGGGTCTGCTCGATTCTGATTTGTGTGAACTTTGTTGAAAACGATGTCTCCCCGTTCCAATATATGCCTGATATAATGAAATCTCCTGAGTATGTGCTTCGTGTTGTCGTGTAACCTTGGTTCCTTGCCTTAAGCAATGGTACCAGTATTGTCACACAGTATCTCGATTGGTTTCTAAATGCGAGGTATTACCCCGATATTAGCAATGAACTTCTTCATCCAAGCAGCCTCCTTTGCAGCTTCTGAAGGGGCAATGTATTCTGATTCGGTGGTGGATAGAGGAACAACACTTTGCTTAATACTTTTGCAACTGATCGCTCCACCTTTCTAATATTCAAAAATCCAGTTTGTGATCGAGAGTCATCTCGATCAGTCTGGAAGCTAGCATCAGTGTAACATTTTACAGCTAGTTCTTCTTCCAGTTCTCCATATATCAAGAACATATCCTTAGTCCATCTCAAGTAATTAAGGATGTTCTTCACAGCTGTCCAGTGACTCTGGCCAGTAATCTGTTGATATCTACTAGTCATGCTTAGTGCATACGAATCGTCTGGTCTAGTACATAGCATGGCATACATGATGGAACCAATTGCAGAAGCATATGTAACCTTTTCCATTTTCTACTTTTCCTCGTCAGACTGAGGGCACTGTTTATTATTCAGTATGGTTCCATGTTCCATGGGAAAAGATCCTCTCTTATAGTCTTGCATGAAAAAATGTCGAATGATCTTATCAGTATATGTACTTTGACTTAAACCTATAAGCCGCTTTGATCTATATATATATATATATATATCTTTATTCCCAGAGTATATGTGGCTTCACCAAGATCTTTCATTACAAATCATTTACCTAGCCAAGACTTTACGTCTTGTAGCACAACAATATGGTTTCCAATGACTAGGATGTCATCTACATAAAGAATCAGAAAACTGATATAGCTCCCACTTGCCTTCCTGTAGACACACGGTTCAATTTCGTTCTTGACAAAACCAAACTCTTTGATTTTCTGGTCAAACCGATCCAGTTTCTAGATGCCCGCTTTAATCCATAAATGGATTTGTTTAACTTGCACACCGTATTAGGATTCTTTTGATCTTCAAAACATTCTAGTTGAACCATGTAGACATCTTCAGTAAGTATTCCATTTAGGAACGCGGTTTTGACACCCATTTGGCATATTTCGTACTCATAATACGCTAAAATGGCAAGTAAGATCCTAATCGACTTATGCATGGCTACTACCGAGAAGGTTTCATCATAATCAATTCCATGAGTGTGAGTAAAGCCTTTCGCTACCAGCCTTGCTTTGAAGGTTTGCATGTTTCCATCCATGTCAATTTTCTTCTTCAAAATCCACTTGCTTCCTATGGTCCAACATACATGGTTGTCATACATGGATTGGATTTCGACATCCATGGATTCAAGCCAGTTCTTTGATTCAGAATCTATGATTGTAGATTTGTAACTAGTGTGTTGAAGCACTTTCCTGTGACAAACACTCTGGATAGATAGAGTCTTAGTCTTAGGTTGTATTGTCTTGTTTGTAATTGTATTTGTATGTAAGAGTCTTTATGTATTAGTTTATCGAGTTGTATTTACTATTACATATTGAATGTTGCAAAATTCTCTAAGTGTTTTGCGCACTTGTAAGTGCGCAGGAGAAAGCTCCTGCGTACTTAGCAAGTACGTAAGAGTAACTTTGCGTACTTGCTAAGTACGTAGGAGCATTTTGCCCTACGCACTTGCTAAGTGCGCAGGCATCAGGTCTTGTATAAATAGGATAAGTTGACAGAAGTTAAGTACGCAGGCATATTAGCAAATACGTAAATTGTAATCTCAGTGCTTCTCTCTATAAAATTCAAGTGTTTATAATACAAAGAACGTTTAAACTGTTTTCTCTTGTCAGTTTACTTTGTTTAGTTTGACTCTCCGCCTAGTCACGGGTATTCCGCACCCTGTCCGACTAGTAGACCCACTTGCATATGACGATCCGCCACACCAAAGGGACCTACAAGTGGTATCAGAGCATTGCTCCTGATTTTGAGTGTTGTGAGTGAGTTTGGAGAGTTTCTATCGAGTTTTTACAAGCAAAAAGAGGTATTTTTGCTGATTTTTGTGATAAAATAGGGGTAACTCTTGAGCACTATTTTAGAAGCAAAAATCACTCAAAAACTGATTTTTGTTGTGTATTTGAGTGTTTTGAGCATCAAAGGTTGGTTAGAAACAAGTTTCTGACCCTTTAGCTCATTTGCATTGATCATCAGTTCAATTTTTACCATCTCCGGCGACGTTCAGGTGACCGGAAAAGTTTGGTGAAAGTTGCTGAAAAAGTGTTGTGCATACTTACCATTTCAAGCAAAAAGTACAGTTTTGTGCGTACTTACTAAATACACAAGACTTATCTCCTGCGTACTTATTAGTGCGCAAGACTGATCTTCTGCGAACTTAAGTTATATCCTGCGTACTTATCATTTACTCCTGCGTACTTATCAAGTACGCAAGAGCAAATCTAAATACGTAAGACCATTTCTCAAGTGCGCAAGGCCAAAATCAAGTGCGCAACTGTGTCTGATTTTTCTGAAATTTGACTAAGTGTTCACTATGTCGAATCTTCAGAATTTGGGATACGTGTTAAACTATGATAATGAGATCGGTACACCACAGAAACCGCCAAAGTTGCTAAACGTAAACGATTATTCTAATTGGAAAGCACGTTTTGAGTACTACATTTCTTATACCGACTCATCGCTATGGATACCAATCATTGAGGGATATAAGCATCCCACACACATCTATCTTGATGAAGCCATGCCCAAACCTATCTCTAAGCTTTCTGACGAAGAAAAGAAAGCTTATGATCGTGAAAAGAAGGCACTTGGTTCGATCACTATGGCATTAACTCGGGAATTGTTCCATAGTTTCCGAGGTTATGACAATTCCAAGGATCTTTGGAAAGCTTTACAGAAAAGATTCGAAGGAAATAGTGACATCAAGAAGAGTAAGAGGGATCTTCTCAGGAAGCAGTATGAGTGCTTCAGATTTTTAGAGAACGAATCTTTAGATGACCTCATCTCTAGATTCTATCATTTACAGACTGAGTTGAAGGCTTTTGAACTCAGGAATCCAGATGAAGAGATGGTGAAAAAGTTTTTGGATGCTTTACCACCCAAATTTGAGATGTAGACAACCCTGATGAGGGAAAATCCTAAATTCTATGAGTTGACAGTAGAGGAGGCAATAGGAAAGGTTCAAGCTCATGACATGAACCTAAGAAGAAAGGAGAGCTCAGGAAGACCCCAGATACAAGAACCTTCTATGTATCATGGGACGACTTCTACATCCAAGTCATCAGGCTCTGGAATTGCCCTCTTCACTGGAAACCCTACTGAAGAAGACCACTCAACTAGTTGTGGTGGTCATGCATGCTATGCATCTGGATCAGGGTTGGGGTCTCATCATCAAAATACCTCAAGAAATCCTCCTGCTACGTCTTCATCTAACTAATCAGCTATAGCCAGAATAGCTGAAGATCATGTAGCAATATTCTCATCTTGTATGCTTGCGTATGAGAATTTCATTGGTGGAAAGCTTACTGATCCCGAGACGATTGAAGAAGATTTTAATCAAGTGGATCCTGATGACATGGAGGACATTGATATTCAATTGAATATGTCCATGCTATTGAGGAGAGCCAAGCGTTTCCTGAACAGAACAGGAAGAAAGTTTATTGGCGGGAATCCTAATGCCAAGGTCGGGTTTGACAAATCAAAGGCCAAATGCTATAAGTGTCTAAATTTTGGACACTTTGCTCGTGAGTGTCAGAAAGACAGAGCACCCGCCTCTGGTTTTACCCGTCCCATCCAAGGAAACAGCCATGGCTACAACAACTCAAACCACCACAATCAAAGCCAAGCTGGAACGTCCAATGCACTGGTAGCCTAACATGACGAAAGCTTTGATTGGGGTGTTCATCTTGAGGATACCATCATCGCACAAACCCAGGTTGGTCTCATGGCTGAGATCATGGAGATGATGGAAGCGGAGAAAAGGGAACCTTCTATGGCTGACCTAGAAGAGTCTACTGCTGCTACAGAGGAAGAGAAGGAAGCTGAAGTAGCTGATAAGGAGGATTCGACTACAGCTGTTGCTCTCATGGCCATTGTAGAAGCAACAAGTTCATCTTCTGAGGTAGATTCTAACCCTTTTCTGTTATTTCATGTTTTAAATGTCTAGGGCTAAAACTTGAAAATTCTAGGATCCAAGACAAATTCGAACCCCTAAGTATGGCAGCTCTAAACTATAAAGAAAATGAAAAACATTTTAAAGATTCTATTGAAACCTTGAAAAGGAAAAATGTGAATATTCTTTAAAAATAAGCGATCAACAGCTGCACTTAGATGTTGCATACAGGGGGTTGGAAAAATGGAACAATGAAATCAACAAACTACAAAATGAGATCTTGCAATTAAAATGTTCTAATGAGAAGTTGAAAAACTCTCGTTTTGTGGTGGAACACTATGAATCTGTAGTGAGACAAATGAATGGGTTAGGGCTGGGTACTAATGCCATTCCTCCACCAGTGAGCGGGAAGTTTGTCAACACCTTAATAGACATTGATCTCACTTGTCTAGATGAGTCCTCTGATAAGGATGATTCCCCTAAAAAGGATGAATCCTTAAGTAAGGCTAACTCCACATCTAGTGAGGAGTTCGTTACTGCTTCTAAAGATGGGTCGGTTAACTCTTGCCCTGAAGGAGTAGTATCTGAGGAGTTGTTGACTGAACATAAAGTAAATTAAAACGTTATCACTAATGGTGATAATTTCATTTTAACTGAACCCAATATCAGAAAGGCAACGCAACCTGCTGTACCTCGTGTATCTACCTCTGGTAGTACACGTACTGGTGAGAAACCTGTGGC
Source organism: Smallanthus sonchifolius (assembly GCA_023525975.1). Taxonomy (NCBI): domain Eukaryota; kingdom Viridiplantae; phylum Streptophyta; class Magnoliopsida; order Asterales; family Asteraceae; genus Smallanthus; species Smallanthus sonchifolius. The sequence continues at coordinate 23,928,078 of CM042033.1, forward strand.
AAGACTCTCTAAACCACAGAGAGGAAGAAGGAACAAGAGGTTGAGAAAGCTTGAACAGCTGACTTCAGTTCAATCAGGTGAAGCTTCCACAAGTTCACCTGCTGTTGTTGAACCAAAGTCTCATGTTCCGGTTAAGAAACAGAAGAGATCCTGGACTGCCAAATCCAAAACTTCTCAATCTCCTACTTCTAGTTCTTCTAAAGATTCAACAATTTTGAACAGTCATCATGACTGTGAGTTAAAGGAAGTAGTTTATTTTGAAAAGGATGGACGACCCAAGACCACAATGGCTTGGGTCTCCAAATCTAACTAATTCTTTTGTTACTCGTGCAGGGACGTCCGAAGGGTACTATCTCTAACCGCTGGTATGTCGATAGTGGATGCTCCCGGCACATGACAGGAAACATGGCCTTGCTTCATGACGTTAAACCATTCAGAGGCAGCTATGTGGCCTTTGCCGGAGAAAAAGGTGGCAGTATCACGTGTCAAGGCGTGGTTTTGAACGGTTGTGTCAGCTTTGACAATGTCAACTTTTACGAGCAGCTGAAGCATAACCTGTTGAGTGTCTCCCAAATGTGTGATAAGGAGTACTCGGTGATGTTTGACAAGTCAGAATGCCTGATTCTCAAACCTGGTTTTGAAGTTCTCGAAGACTGGATCCTGATGAGAGCGCCAAGAACAAACGACACCTATCGGATCGATATAAGCGTGGCAACAACCACCTCATCAGTTGCTACCTGTTTGCTTACCAAAGCGACAAAGCTTGACTCCATCTTGTGGCATAGGAAACTCGGACATATTTCGTATCGTAAAATGAACCATCTTGTCCGAAACGGTTTGGTAACCGGGGTTCCTAAGCTGAGATTTACCGTTGCAGATGACTGTATGCCTTGTAAAAAGGGCAAACAGCAATGAAAGTCTCACAAGCCCAAGCTCCAAAACTCTATTGATACCCCTTTGGAGCTACTACACATGGATCTGTTTGGCCCCATAAGTATCAGGAGTATTGGAGGTAAGTCGTTCTGTCTAGTAGTAACTGATGATTTCTCATGTTTTTCTTGGGTGCATTTTCTAGGTACTAAGGACGAGACTGCTGATATTCTTCAATACTTGATCCTGAGCTTGGAATCTCTTTGCAAGCTGAAAGTTAGAAGGATAAGGAGCGACAACAGAGCTGAGTTCATGAATAATTTGATGGAGCTTTTCTGTCTCAAGAAAGGGATCCGTCATGAATTCAGCGCGTCGTACACGCCTCAGTAGAATGGAGTTGCTGAACGGAAGAACAGAACACTTATTGAGACTACAAGGACTATGCTGTCGGATGCAAAGCTTCCTGTCACTTTCTGGGCAGAAGCCGTTAATACTGCTTGTCACGTCTTAAGCAGAGTTCTGGTTGTGAAGAGGCACAACAAGACTTGTTACGAGTTAATCAACAATCGACATCCCAATCTTGATTACCTAGTTCCTTTTGGTAGTCCTTGTTCCTTGTTGCTACAGTACAGAGACCGCCAGTCTAAGTTTCATGTAAAAGCGGTGGAAGGCATCTTCTTAGGATACGTTGCCAACTCGCCTTGCAAGAGAGTGTACAATATAGGAAATCGTACTATCGAGGAATGGTTTGAAGTGGATTGCAGTAAACACAACATTCCACCCGAACCAACAGGTCCAGCTTGGGGTTTTGATTATGATGCGCTATTCAAGTCATTCAATCTTCCTGATCTATCTGCAGTTGACACCACAAATGTTTATGAATTATTAGGTGGCGACAATGACTCCAGCTTCTCTACTCGTGCTACTGTACCGATTATAACTCCTGATTCCAATGCTGCATCTGCATCTGGAACTCATGACAGTGATAACAGTGAAGATGTTCTTGTCGTTGGAGATGACGCTCCAACTAATCCTAACACAACTGTAGGAAATGAAGCTCCAGCTGATCCAATTAACATTGAATCTTCTACCTCTAGAACACAGGAAGTGGGGGGAATTAAGCACGAATCTAGATCAAGAAATTCAGGAACCGATTGTACCGGAGACGAGAGTGCATAGGAATCATCCAATCGACAACGTTATTGGTGATCCTTATGCCGGTGTTCAGACTCGTCATCGAACCATGACTGAGAACACAAGTCTTTACACAGAGATACTTGACACTAGTGTCATGGAAACATGTCTGCATGCTGCATTCGTGTCCCAGTTAGAGCCGAAGAATGTGAAGGAGGCTCTCACTGACAACTGCTGGATTGAGGCAATGTAAGATGAATTGTCTCAATTCTAAAAGTTGCACGTGTGGGATTTGGTTGACTTGCCAAACGGCTTTCAGCCAATTGGAACCAGATGGGTATTCAAATGCAAGACGGATGATCGTCATGTCGTTGTGAAGAACAAAGCAAGATTGGTTGTTCAGGGTTTTTATCAGCAAGAGGGCTTGGATTACACGGAAGTATATGCCCCAGTTGCTATAATTGAGGCTATTCGACTGTTCTTGGCTTATGCCACATATGTCGGCTTCAAGGTCTATCAACTTGATTTGAAGAGTGCTTTCCTTTATGGTAAAGTTCATGAAGAGGTCTATGTCACTCAACCTACCTGCTTTGAAGATCCGCATAATATCAATAATGTGTATGAGCTCGACAAAGCACTTTATGGTCTTCATCAAGCACCACGGGCATGGTATGAGACATTATCTAAGCATTTACTATCTAATGGTTTCGATCGTGGACAGATTGACTCGACTCTCTTCATTAGGAAAGCAGGAGGTGACATTCTTATTGTACAAGTATACGTCGACGACATTATTTTTGGATCTACCAATGAAGGGATGTGTAGGGAATTCGAGCAGGTGATGAAGTCCAAGTTTGAAATGAGTAATATGGGAGAATTGTCGTTCTTCATGGGTCTGCAAGTCAGACAAAGAGAGGATGGCATTTATCTACATCAAACTAAGTATGTGCAGGACATCTTGTCAAAATACAAGATGAATGATAGCAGTACTTATGGGACACCTATCCCAGTCAATCATGGTATGCATCCTGACAAAGATGGAAAGGATGTAGATAGCAGATTGTACCGTGGGATGATCGGATCACTTATGTATCTCACAGCTTCAAGACCCGATATAATGTTTGCTGTGTGCTTGTGCTCAAGGTTTCAGTCACAACCGAAGGAGTCACATATGATAGCCGTGAAGAGAATTTTCAGATACCTGAAAGGGAAACCCCGATTAGGTCTTTGGTACTCTAAGCAGCAGTCATTCGACTTCAAAGCCTACACTGATTCAGATTATGGCGGTTGTAACCTTGACAGAAAGTCAACTTCTGGTGGATGTTAATTCTTAGGAGACAGATTGGTCTCCTGGCAGTGCAAGAAGCAGTCAACGGTTTCTGTCTCAACTTGTGAAGCAGAATACATTGTTGTACCGAGTGGTTGTTCTCAGATATTGTGGATTCAGCAGCAATTGAGAGACTACAACTTGAACTTCACTGGAACTCCTCTATTCATTGACAACAATGCCACCATGTCCATCACAAATAACCCGGTGAAACATTCCAAAACTAAACATATAGAGATTCGCCATCATTTCATCCGTGATTGTGCTGAAAAACATTTAATTGAACTTGTAAAAGTTCACGCGGATGACAATCTTGTCGACCTTTTCACAAAGGCATTTGATCGATCCCGTTTTGAGCATCTTGTCAACTTGATAGGAATGTTCAATCCTGAGTGAAAATTAATTTTTCTTAAATCAATTCAATTCATGGAAGTTAAATTTTATTTCTTTTAAATTTTATGTATAGTTCTTTTAAGTTTCAAAAATATTTTACAAAATCAAAAACAAAATAGAAAATGGAGAAAATTTCAAAGTTATCTTGAGAAAAGAGGAAATAATAGTACATCAGAAATGATCTATACGTCATAGACTGCCCATATGGGAAATGATTGCGTCATGCTTACTTAATTGTTTAAAATTATTATGTTTTTAATCTGCTTATTTACTAGTAATTTGAATTGTCAGTAGGCTGTATGCGTCTTTGAATCACTAGTAGTGTGGAAACTAATTCTAAATTACAACTGTGATTTGAACCCATGTTTGCAAGTGTGTGTGCTTAAAAGAATAGAAAAGATCATTATCAGATAAAGGATGTTAGATTTTGGCAATAATTTTCTTTTGAGATCAATTTCGGGTTATGTCGTTAGCACAATTAATGCGGTTCATCTCACTGCCCATACTCACAAGTATGCAAGGAGGGATTGAATCAAGACATGTCTCTACATTAACCGTTGAGCATGTATTCACCCTTGAATCACTCCTGATTCATTGAAATCAAATCCAGATAAAAGTTGGATCCCCTTACCCTATAATCGAACACCATGTTCATTATCCCGAATCATCATACCGATATTCAAAGAAGAAAATCAAATGAAACCAAGACAAATGAATCACTCGATTTTGAATCTTATGATTCCTGATAATCCTTATGGATTCTGCTTGATTTTTCCTGTACTAACAGATGTAACTTCATTCTGAAAATTTAGAAAATCATTGGGAAAATCTTAGATGCCTTGAGATAGTGCAATTTACATTATTGTAGCATATCAGTTGAATAGACGTTGTATATCTTATAATTAATACCTTAATACACAAGAACGTGATACAAAGATGCTTATAGATTCAAATCTTATAATGTTGTCAACTTGAATTACTTGTTTATGTGCTTATTATGCATGAATAAATAGTAATCCATGACATGATCCCATATTCTTTGATGTTTATATTGTATCGTTTTTGCTAAAAGATAGCCTGATATGATCCTCTGCTCGTATCTTTGATCAAAAAAATACTTTGCGTGAATACTTGTATATTTCTATGAGAAAAGATCAAAAAGATTTTAAGTTTATGCATAGTTCAATTTTATTCAGAAAATCCAAAAATATTTGTGTTTAACCTTCCTGAATTGTACTTGAATACTCCTGGTTGAATATTTCTAACTTGTTCGTTATTTGACTTGAAAAACTTCATAAATTTGAGTTGAAAGTTTGCGCACTTAAGGGTTTGTGCGTACTTGTAAGTGCGTATGAAGTAAGCCCTGCGTACTTAACAAGTACGCAAGAGTTAAGTCTTGCGCACTTGTAAGTACGCAAGAGTTAAGTCTTGCGCACTTGTAAGTACGCACGAGTTAAGACGTGCGCACTTGCTAAGTACGCACGACCTTTTTGCGTGGGGTATATAATCCGGACTTTGAAAATTTTCAGAACCTTATCACTTTCAAACCGGTTCATATTCACTCCAACTTTCACTCGAAAATTCAAGTGTTCCTAAACCATCTTTTCGTCCCATTGCTAGTTTCATCACTTCATTACAATCAATCGGTGAGATTTTGGGCTTAATCCATCCATGGATTCGTGACATTGGACCGATTCATTGACTAAGAAAATCTAGGTTCATTCCATGATTTTTAGGGCAAATATTGGGTTGTTTGGGTAATTATTATCATTAAAACATGATTAGTTAACATAATCGACTTTTAATCGTCCTTTTTAGTCTTTGATTTTGTACCCATGGTTGAAGTTGAACCGACAGTGTCGCCATTCGATTGTTAGGTCAAAATTGGTCACGATTAGTAGGTACTTGGTGTTGATATTGGTCCCATAAGGTAGAATCTTCGATTCCGATCTAGTGGCGACCCAATACACACCAAATTTTGAACATCAGTTGAATTTCAAATTTCTGAAATTTTTCACCAAGTGTAGTTCTTGCGCACTTAGCAAGTACACAAGAAGTAATTCTTGCGTACTTGTTAAGTACGCAAGAGGAAACTCCTGCGTACTTGCTAAGTACGCAGGACCAACACTTGGCAAAAATTCCTAAGTCTGAAATTCAGTTCAAAGAGTAACTGCTATACTGAGTCATGTTTATCCACTTCTAATGATACGTGTTGTTCTGATTATGTTTTCTGTGTGTTTTTGTAGATCATGGCTCAGGCGTTTACTAACGAATTCAACCTCTTAGCTAACACTGAACCAGAATGGAAGGGTGCAGCATTGCAGTACAGAGACATAGTTGATTTCTTGAACCGTTCAAGAATCAGCTAGGCCATTTCTGCTGACCCGATCGTGTCAAGACCATATCTCGAGCAGTTTTGGGAGACGGCAAAGCACGACTGCACGGTAACCCCCAACGTTATAAGGGCTACCGTTGTTGGTCATGCTATTGCTTTCTCTGAAGATACTATAAGAAGGGTCCTTCAATTCAGAGATCTCGCGACCGACCCGACAGCCTATCCAGACTACTTTGTGGACGACTGTTGGAGACAAAGAATGTGCTATGTCGGTGCAAGGGACTATGCTTCATACAAGAAGATGCGGGTGCTAGACCAATGGAGATACTTCGCCCACGTCATGATCATGTGCATATCATCAAGGAAAGCTGGAAAAGATGCCATGGGTCATGACCTTGCAGCAGCCATTGTCGGCCTTTCTCTGAATAAGGGCTACAACTTCTCCCGCTACATATTCAAGGCCATCAATGACCAGATCAACACAGCGGAGAGGTTTCGGTTCTTATTATACCCTCGGTTTGTGCAACTTCTGATTAATGACGCATTGCCAAATATACCTGCTATAGGGGAGAGACTGCAAGTAAAGAGGGTGGACAAAAGAGTATTCGCCCAATTCCTAAAGCCAGGCAGTGTAGATCCTACCCCTGTGCATACAGAACTCTTTGGCCACCTCATCAACGAAGCATACGTGGCACCAGGTGACTGGAGATTGTACAGTCACGACTAGAAGCCTGAATTAAGTGAACACTCCGACGAACAACAGGAACAACAAGGGGTGGAAATGGAGAGTGATGATGGATCGTCTGATGATGGAGACGACGAAGGAGGAAATGATGGTGCTGAGGGATCCGACTCGGAAGCGACTGAGTCAGATTCTTCTGATTCCGATGATGCACCGTCACAGGTACACCCGAGGAGAACGGCTAAGGTAACCCTACCTGAGTAGTCCTCCAAGAGAAAGCGACAGTCGTCTAGCAGCGAATACGAGCCAGACTCTGACTCTGACGCTGCTATACAAAGACAAAGAAGAGAAAGCATTCACAAGAACAGGGGCAATAGGCAACAACCTTCTATCCCAAGTGAGGTAGAGGCTCAGCAGCAAGTACAAGTGTCAACTGCTAATCCTGATTCAGCCTCCACCCCACCTTCACAGCAGCTTTACCGTAGGAGGAGGACACAAGTGCAACGTGAAGTGGCCATCACTACAATCACAGAGGTGATTCCTGTGATAGTGACCCTCCCTATGACAACTTATCAGGTGGCGGTGACTACTCCAATCCTCACGGAGTCAGTCACCATCACCCCTACCATTACCCCTACAACACTCATCACATCCTCAATCCCAACCACCACCACTAAGCCTTTAAGTCAACCCTTCAATTATGGAGATTTCACACAAGGGTTTGACTTTGATACCATATTCTCCTCCCCTACTCATAATGCCGAGGCGTCCTCATCTAGACAACATGATCCGAATGATGAAAGGATAGATGTTTTGGAAAACCAAGTTGCTGAACTACTGGAGACTGTTCGGAAATCAAAGGAGGAGTCTGACGCTCAACAAGCACATATCAATTCTTTGGTAGACGAAGTCAGAATCCTTCGTAGCCAGAGAACGGGGACTGAGGAACGACTGAAGAACGTCATGGCCCAGAACGAGCTCCTAATCAAGACAAATGAAATGCTTCTGGGTCACAGGTCGTCCTTGGAGCTGAGGTTTGACACTCAAAGGAAGGAGCATGAGCTGATGGTCAAGCTGATTGCTGATTTGACCAAGAAGCTTGATGCTCAGGGGGAGAAGGAGAAAGAGAGAGAGAGAGAGAGAAAAAGAAAAGAGGACTACTGATGATGAGGAGTGTCATCCTGTCGACTTGACAAAGGATGACGACAAATACAAGGATCCCGAAGCCCGTCCTAGTGGAGGTGAGCACCAAGCTTTAGCAATCGTGCCTGTTGATGCACTTTCCTGTGACAACACTCTGGATAGAGTCTTAGTTTGTATTTCTAATGTCTGTAATTTGTCTTTGTATGTAAGAGTCGTTATGTAATAGTTTATCGAGTTGTATTTACTTTTACATAATGTTTGTTGTTTTTCTGCTAAGTGTTTTGCGCACTTACATGTGCGCAGGAGAAAGCTCCTGCGTACTTAGCAAGTACGCAAGAACACCTCTGCGTACTTGTTAAGTACGGAAGAGCAATTAGTCCTGCGCACTTGCTAAGTGCGCAGGCATCAGGTCTGTATAAATAGGATAGGTTCACAGAAGCTAAGTACGTAGAAACCATTTTGTTCAGACGAACTCAGTTCTGCTAAGTACGCAGCTTGTATTCTCCCTGTAACCGTCGAGTGTTTATAATAGAAAGAACGTTTATTGTGACTCTCGTGTTTGGTTTACTTTGTTTTGTAAGACTCTCCACCTAGTCACAGGTGTTCCGCAACCCGGTCCGACTAGTAGACCACTTGCATGTGACGATCCGACACACACGAAGGGACCTACAAGTGGTATCAGAGCATTGCTCTTGAATTCGAGTGTTGTAAGTGAGTTTGGAGACGTTTTACTGAGTTTTACAAGCAAAAAGAGGTATTTTTGTTGATTTTTGTGATAAAAAAGGGGTAGCTCTTGAGCACTTTTTTAGAAGCAAAAAACTCTCAAAAACCGATTTTTGTGTTTTGAGCATCAAAGGTTGGTTAGAAACTTGTTTCTGATCCTTTGGCTCGATTGCATTAATCATCAGCCTACTTTTCACTATCTCCGGCGATTTTCAGGTGACCGGAAAAGGTTGGTGAGAGTTGCTGAAAAGGTGTCCTGCGTACTTACCATTTTTGGTAAAAAGTACAATTTTCTGCGTACTTACTAACTACGCAAGAGTTATCTCCTGCGTACTTACAAGTGCGCAAGACTGAACTTGTGCGAACTTAAGTTATATCCTACGTACTTAATATTTCCTCCTGCGTACTTACAAGTACGCAAGGGCAAATCTTAACTACGCAAGACCATTTCTCAAGTGCGCAAGGCCAAAATCAAGTGCGCAACAGTGTCTGACTTTTCTGATTTTTTGACCAAGTAATTCACTATGTCGAACCTTCAGAATCTTGGAAACATGTTAAATTATGATAATGAGATCGGTACACCTCAGAAACCGCCTAAACTATTAAATGTAAACGATTATTCGAATTGGAAGGCGCGTTTTGAGCACTACATTTCATACACCGACTCATCATTATGGATACCAATCCTTGAGGGATATAAGCTTCCCACACACATCTATCTTGATGAAGAGGTGCCAAAGCCCATCTCTAAGCTTGATGAAGAACAAAGGAAAGCTTATGATCGGGAAAAGAAGGCTCTTTGCTCAATCACTATGTCATTAACTCGGGAATTGTTTCATAGTTTTCGAGGCTATGACACCTCCAAGGATCTTTGGAAAGCACTTCAGAAAAGATTTGAGGGGAACAGTGACATTAAGAAGAGTAAGCGGGATCTTCTCCGGAAGCAGTATGAATGCTTCAATTTCATGGAAAATGAATCGTTAGATGATCTCATCTCTAGATTCGATCATTTACAAACGGAGTTGAAAGCTTTTGAACTGAAATATCCCGATGAAGAACTGGTGGAAAAATTTCTTGATGCTTTGCCACCAAAGTTTGAGATGTATACAACCCTGATGAGGGAAAATCCTAAATTCTATGAGTTAACAGTAGATGAGGCTATTGGTAAGATTCAAGCTCATAACATGAATCTTATGAAGAAGGAGAGCTCGGGAAGACCTCAGATACAGGACCCTTCCATTTATCATGGGACGACTTCCACTTCAAAATCAACGGGCTCTGGAATTGCCCTCTTTACTCGACACTCTAATGAAGAAGACCACTCAAATGGGTGTGGTGGTCATGCTTGTTATGCATCCGGATCAGGGTTGGGAACCAATCATCAACACACCTCAAGAAATCCTCCAGCTACGTCTTCAGCTAACCATTCTGCAATAGCCAAAATAGCTGAAGATCACGTAGCACTGTTTTCATCATGTATGCTTGCGTATGAGAATTTCATAGGCGGCAAGCTAACGGATCCCGAAACTATTGAAGAAGACTTTAACCAAGTGGATCCTGATGATATTGAGGACATGGATATTCAATGTAATATGGCCATGCTTTTGAGGTGGGCCCAGCGTTTCCTGAACAGAACAGGAAGAAAGTTCATTAGTGGACATTCTAATGCCAAGGTTGGATTTGATAAATCCAAGGCCAAATGCTACAAGTGTCTGAACTATGGACACTTTGCTCGTGAGTGTCAAAAAGACCGAGCACCGGCCTCTGGTTTCACCAGACCTAGCCAGGGAAACAACCACGGCCACAACAACACTAGCCACCACAATAAACACCAAGGTGGTTCGTCAAATGCACTGGTAGCTCAGCATGACGAAAATTTTGATTGGGGTGTTCATCTAGAGGACGCTATCATTGCTCAAACATAGGTTGGTCTCTTGGCTAAGATCATGGAGCTGATGGAGGCTGAGAGAAAAGAAGCTGAAGAGAAGGAAGCTTCTGTAGCTGTTGAAAAGGAGTCTACCACTGCCGTTGCTCTCATGGCCATTGGAGAAGCACAGAGTTCATCATCTGAGGTAGATTCTAACCCTTTCTTTGTTATTTCTTGTTCTAAATGTCTAGAGCTAAAGCATGAAATTTCTAAGCTCCAAGACAAAATCGAACCCCTAACTATGGCAGCTCATAATTACAAAGCAAACGAAAAAAAGTTTTAAAGAGTCTGTTGAAACGTTAAAAAAGGAAAAATGTGAATATTCTTTACAAATAAGTGAGCAACAAGTTCACTTGGATATTGCGTATAGGGGGTTAGAAAAACGGAACAATGAAATCAACAAACTGCAAAATGAGATCCTGCAGTTAAAATGTACAAATGAGAAGTTGAAAAACTCTCGCTTTGTGGTGGAGCACTACGAATCAGTAGTGAGGAAAATGAAGGGTATAGGTCTTGGTACCAATGCCATTCCTCCACCAATAAGTGGGAAGTTTGTCAATAGCTTGATAGACATTGATCTCACCTGTCTTGATGAGTCCTCTGATAAGGATGATTCCCCTAAAAAGGATGAATCCTCAAGTAAGGCTAACTCCACATCTAGTGAGGAGTATGTTACTGCTTCTGAAGATGGGTCAGTTGACACTTGCCCTGAAGGAGTAGTCTCTGAGGAGTTGTTGACTGAACAGAAAGTCCACAAAAACATCATCACTAATAGTGATAACTGCATTTTAACTGAACCTGATATCATTGAAACAAATGATAAACTTAAGGTAATGCTTTACGGGGGTTATAAAAATATTAACCAAGTTAAGAAAGAGGCTTTTTCAGCTCATTATGGGCTTGGTTACAAAGAGAATTTGCAAAAGTATTATACTCCCAAAAACCAAACTGAAAAAGGTCAAACTTCTGTTCATAAACCAACTCCTCCTGCTCATAATGGAGAGTTATCTAAGCCCAGATCTAATGAGCCTTACAAGAGAACTTATGTAGAGAAGAGGAACTGTTTTCACTGTGGCTTGGTTGGGCACATTGTTGTGAACTGTCCTTCTAAGAACCAAGGGAAACAGCATGTTGTTTCACACCCCGCTGTTATCCCCAGGTCGCCACCAGTGAAACCATTTCCCAAAAGTCCAAAGCAGAATGTGGTGAAACCACCAGTACAACACATGGGAAAACCGAAGATTAAATCTGAGGCCAAACCATCTGTTGCAAGAAAGGTAAAGCAACCTGCTGTACCTCGTGTGTCTACATCTGGTAGTACACGCACTGGTGAGAAATTTGTGGCTAGACTCTCTAAGCCACAAAGAAGAAGAAGAAATAAGAGGTTGAGAAAGCTGGAACAGCTGACTAAGACTCAATCAGGTGAAGCTTCCACAAGTTCACCGGCTGTGGTTGAGCCAAAGTCTACTGTTCTGGTTAAGAATCAAAAGAGATCCTGGAACAAGAAAGTTAAAGGTTCTCAATCTCCTGTTCCAAATTCATCCAAAGATTCACCAATTTTGAACAGTCATCATGACTGTGAATTGAAAGAAGTAGTTTATTTTGAGAAGGATGGACGACCCAAGACCACAATGGCTTGGGTCTCCAAATCTAACTAATTCTTTTGTTACTCGTGCAGGGACGTCCGAAGGGTACTATCTCTAACCGTTGGTATGTAGATAGTGGATGCTCCCGGCACATGACAGGAAACATGGCCTTGCTTCAAGACGTTAAACCATTCAGAGGCGGCTATGTGGCCTTTGCCGGAGAAAAAGGCGGCAATATCACGTGCCAAGGCGTGGTGTCGAACGGTTGTGTCAGCTTTGACAATGTCAACTTCTGCGAGCAGCTGAAGCATAACCTGTTGAGTGTCTCCCAAATGTGTGACAAGGAGTACTCGGTGATGTTTGACAAATCAGAATGCCTGATTCTCAAACCTGGTTTTGAGGTTCCCGAAGACTGGATTCTGATGAGAGCACCAAGATCAAACGACACTTATCAGATCGATATGAGCGTGGCAAAAACAACCTCATCAGTTGCTACTTGTTTGCTTACAAAAGCGACAGAACTTGACTCCATCTTGTGGCATAGGAAACTCGGACATATTTCTTATCGTAAAATGAATCATCTTGTCCGAAACGGTTTGGTAACCGGGGTTCCTAAGTTGAGGTTTACCGTTGCAGATGACTGTATGCTGTGTAAAAAGGGCAAACAGCAACGGAAGTCTCACAAGCCCAAGCTCCAAAACTCTATCGATACCCCTTTGGAGCTATTACACATGGATCTGTTTGGCCCCATAAGTATCAGGAGTATTGGAGGTAAGTCATTTTGTCTGGTTATAACTGATGATTTCTCACGTTTTTCTTGGGTGCACTTTTTAGGTACAAAAGACGAGACTGCTGATATTCTTCAATACCTGATCCTGAGCTTGGAATCTCTTTGCAAGCTGAAAGTTAGAAGAATAAGGAGTGACAACGGAACTGAGTTCAAGAATAATTTGATGGAACTTTTCTGTCTCAAGAGAGGGATCCGTCACGAATTCAGCGTACCGTACACACCTCAGCAGAATGGAGTGGTTGAATGGAAGAACAGAACACTGATCGAGACTACAAGGACTATGCTGTCAGATGCAAAGCTTCCTGTCACTTTCTGGGTAGAAGCAGTTAATACAACTTGTCACGTCTTAAACAGGGTTCTGGTTGTGAAAAGGCATAACAAGACATGTTAGGAGTTGATCAACAATTGACTTCCCAATCTTGATTACCTAGTTACTTTTGGTAGTCCTTGTTCCTTGTTGCTACAGTATAAAGACCGTTAGTCTAAATTTCATGCGAAAGCGGTGGAAGGCATCTTCTTAGGATATGTTGCCAATTCGCCCTGCAAGAGAGTGTACAACATAGGAACTCGTACTGTCCAGAAATGGTTTGAAGTGGACTGTAGTAAACACAGCACTCCACCAGAACCAAAAGGTCCAGCTTGGGGTTTTGATTATGATGCGCTATTCAAGTCCTTCAATCTTCCTGACTTATCTGATGAAGACGCCGCAAATGTCTATGATTTATTGCGGGGCGACAATTTCTCCAGTTTTTCTACTTGTGCTACTGTACCAATTATAACTCCTGATTCCAATGCTGCATCTGCATCTGGAACTCATGACAGTGATAACAGTGAAGGTGTTCATGTTGTTGGAGATGACGCTCAAGCCAATCCTAACACAATTACAGGAAATGAAGCTCCAGTTGATCCAATTAACATTGAATCTTCTTCCTCTGGAACACAGGAAATGGGGGAGTTAAGCACGAATCTAGATCTAGAAATCCAAGAACCGATTGTACCGGAGACGAGGGTGCATAGGAATCATCCAATCGACAACATTATTGGTGATCCTTATGTCGGTGTTCAGACTCGTCATAGAACCATCACTGAGAACACCAGTCTCTACACAGAGATATTTGACATTGGTGTCATGGAAACATGTCTGCATGCTGCATTTGTGTCCCAGTTAGAGCTGAAGAAAGTGAAGGAGGCTCTCACTGACAACTGCTGGATTGAGGCGATGCAAGATGAACTGTCTCAATTCCAAAGGTTGCACGTGTGGGATTTAGTTGACTTGCCAAAAGGCTTTCAGCCAATTGGTACCAGATGGGTTTTCAAATGCAAGACGGATGATCGTCATGTAGTTATGAAGAACAAAGCAAGATTGGTTGTTCAGGGTTTTCATCAACAAGAGGGCTTGGATTACAATGAAGTGTATGCCCCAGTTGCTAGAATCGAGGCCATTCGACTGTTCTTGGCTTATGCCACATATGTCGGCTTCAAGGTTTATCAACTTGATGTAAAGAGTGCTTTCCTTTATGGTAAGGTGCATGAAGAAGTCTATGTCACTCAACCTCCCGGTTTTGAAGATCCGCATAATATCAATAAAGTGTACAAGCTCGACAAAGCACTTTATGGTCTTCATCAAGCACCGCAGGCATGGTATGAGACTTTATCTAAGCATTTACTGTCTAATGGTTTCGACCGTGGACAGATTGACTCGACTCTCTTCATACGGAAAGCAGGAGGTGACATTCTTCTTGTGCAAGTGTATGTCGACGACATTATCTTTGGGTCGACCAATGAAGGGATGTGTAGGGAATTCGAGAAGGTGATGAAGTCCAAGTTTGAAATGAGCAATATGGGTGAACTGTCATTCTTTCTAGGTCTGCAAGTCAGTCAAAGAGAGAATGGAATTTATCTACATCAAGCTAAGTACGTGCAGGACATCTTGTCAAAATACAAGATGAGTGATAGCACTACTTATGGTACACCAATCCCAGTCAATCATGGTTTGCATCCCGACAGAGATGGAAAGGATGTGGACAGCAGGTTGTACCGTGGGATGATCGGATCACTTATGTATCTCACAGCTTCAAGACCCGATATAATTTTTGCTGTATGTTTGTGCTCAAGGTTTCAGTCTCAACCGAAGGAGTCACATATGATAGCTGTGAAGAGAATTTTCAGATATCTGAAAGGGAAACCCCGATTAGGTCTTTGGTACTCTAAGCAGCAGTCATTCGACTTCAAAGCCTACACTGATTCAGATTATGGCGGTTGTAACCTTGACAGAAAGTCAACTTCTGGTGGATGTCAATTCTTAGGAGACAGGCTGGTCTCCTGGCAGTGCAAGAAGCAGTCAACGGTTTCTGTCTCAACTTGTGAAGCAGAATACATTGCTGCAGCGAGCGGTTGTTCTCAGATACTGTGGATTCAGCAACAGTTGAGAGACTACGGCTTAAACTTCACTGGAACTCCTCTATTCATTGACAACAATGCCACCATGTCCATCACAAATAACCCGGTGAAACACTCCAAAACTAAACATATAGAGATTTGCCATCATTATCCGTGATTGTGCTGAAAAGCATTTAATTGAACTTGTAAAAGTTCAAACGGATGACAATCTTGCCGACCTTTTCACAAAGGCTTTTGATCGATCCCGTTTTGAGCATCTTGTCAACTTGATAGGAATGTTCAATCCTGAGTGAAAATTAATTTTTCTTAAATCAATTCAATTCATGGAAGTTAAATTTTATTTCTTTTAAATTTTCTGTATAGTTCTTTTAAGTTTCAAAAATATTTTACAAAATCAAAAACAAAATAGAAAATGGAGAAAATTTCTAAGTTATCTTGAGAAAAGAGGAAATAATAGTACATCAGAAATGATCTATACGTCATAGACTGCTCATATGGGAAATGATTGCGTCATGCTTACTTAATTGTTTAAAATTATTATGTTTTTAATCTGCTTATTTACTAGTAATTTGAATTGTCAGTAGGCTGTATGCGTCTTTGAATCACTAGTAGTGTGGAAACTAAATCTAAATTACAACTGTGATTTGAACCCATGTTTGCAAGCGTGTGTGAGTAAAAGATTCGAAAAGATCACTATCAGATAAAGGATGCTAGATTTTGACAATAATTTTCTTTTGAGATGAGTTTCGGGTTATGTTGTTAGCACAATTAATGCGGTTCATCTCACTGCCCATACTCACAAGTATGCAAGGAGAGATTGAATCAAGACATGTCTCTACATTAACCGTTGAGCATGTATTCACCCTTGAATCATTCCTGGTTCATTGAAATCAAATCCAGATAAAAGTTGGATCCCCTTACCCTATAATCGAACACCATGTTCATTATCCCGAATCATCATACCGATATTCAAAGAAGAAAATCACATGAAACCAAGACAAAAGAATCACTCGATTCTAAATCTTATGATTCCTGATAATCCTTATGGATTCTGCTTGATTTTTCTATGCTAATTGATGTAACTTCATTCTGAAAATTAAGAAAATAATTGAAAATAATCTTAGATGCCTTGAAGATAGTGCAAAATGTCATAGCATCTCAGTGGGGTACACGTTGTATATCTTATAATTAATACCTTAATACACAAGAACATGATACAAAGATGCGTATAGTTTCAAATCTTATAATATTGTCAACCTGAATTACTTGTTTATATGCTTATTACGTATGAATAAAGAGTAATACATGACATGATCCCATATTCTTTGATGTTTATTTTGTATCGTTTTTGCTAAAAGATAGCCTGATATGATCCTTTGCTCGTGTCTTTGATCAAAAATAGCTTGTGTAAATGATTGTATATATCTATCTTGAAAAGAACAAAAAGATTTTAAGTTTTTAAGTTTATGCATAGTTCAAGTTTAAATCAGAAAAAGGGCAAAAATATTTTATGTTTAATCCTCATGAATTGTATTTGAATCCTCTTGGTTGAATATTTTTATCTTGTTCGTTATTTGACTTGAAAATCTTCATAATTTGAGTTGAAAGTGTGCGCACATAAGAGTCTCTGCGTACTTGATAATTGTGCATGAGGTAAACCCTGCGTACTTAACAAGTACGCAAGACTTAAGTCATGCGTACTTAGTAAGTACGCAGGAGTTAAGTCCTGCGCACTTAGTAAGTACGCACGACCAATATGTGTTGGGTATAAATACCGGACTTAAAATTTTTTTTAGGGTTTATCACTTTCAAACGTTTTCTCCTATGATATTCCCTCCGACCATTTCCTCAAAAATTTCGAGTGTTCCAACCGGAATTTTCATCCCAATCACATTGTCATCTTCGTATTTCATCTCAGTGGTGAGATTATAGGCCAATTTCATCCATCGATTCTTGACATTTGGACCGATTTTTGACTTAGAAAATATTAGGTTAAATCCGATACATTTTGGGGCGAAATGGGGTTGTTTGGGTAACTTATTGACATTAATTTGCTAATACACGCCTAATCGATCCTCTATTCATTCTCTTAGTCATCGTCTGATCCGTCGATTGAAGTTGAACAGTCAATGGGTCGTTCGACTGACCTAGGTCAAAATTGCTCGTGGTGTAGTGTTTTGTGGTGTTAATAATGGTACCATAGGTTGGAATCCCTGATTCCGACCTAGTGGCGACCTAATCAACACACGCTTTGAACGATTTTAAAATTCTGAATTTTTTTTGCTAAGGGTTGTTCTTGCGCACTTAGCAAGTGCGCAAGAAGTAATTCTTGCGTACTTGTTAAGTACGCAAGAGGAAAAACCTGCGCACTTGCTAAGTGCGTAGGACCAACACTTAGAAATTTTTCCTAAGTCTGAAAAGTTTTTCAAAGTGTAACTACTATACTATGTCCTGTGTGTCTACTTCCAGTGTTATAAGTTTTCTAAATATGTTTTCTGTGTGTGTTTGCAGGCTATGGCTCGTGCATTCACTAACGAATTCAACCTAGTGGCTAACACCGAACCAGAATGGAAAGGTGCAGCCTTGCAATACAGGGAGATTGTGGATTTTCTCAACAGATCAAGAATAAGTTATGCAATCTCAGCAAACCCAACAGTCTCAAGACCGTACCTGGAGCAATTCTGGGAGACTGCAGAGCACGATTGCACGGTATCCCCGAATGTCATACGGGCTACAGTTGACGGTCGGGCTATTGCTATCTCGGAAGATACAATAAGGAGAGTATTGCAATTCGGAGACCTTGCCACCGACCCGACATCCTATCCAGATTACTACGTGGATGGGTGTTGGAGGCACAGAATGGGATATGTCGGGGCAAGGGACTATGCTTCCTACAAGAAGATGTGGGTATTGGATCAATGGCGTTACTTTGCCCACATCATGATCATGTGCATCTCATCAAGGAAAGCGGGGAAAGATGCCATGGGTCATGACCTAGCAGCGGCCATGGTGGGCCTGTCTCTCAATTGGGGCTATAACTTCTGTCGCTATATCTTCAAAGCACTAAATGACCAGATAAATACAGCAGAGTGGTTTAGGTTCCTTTTATACCCGAGGTTTGTGCAACTACTGATCGATGATGCATTGCCAAATCTGTGTGCTATCGGGGAGAGACTGCAGGTAAAAAGGGTAGACAAGAGAGTCTTTGCACAGTTTCTAAAGCCAGGCAGTGTAGAACCTACCCCTGAGCATACTGAACTCTTCGGCCACCTGATTAATGAAGCATACGTCGCTCCGGAGGACTGGAACAGGTATAGTCCCAACTCGGGACCAGAGATGAGTGATCACTCTGATGAAGAACAAGATGAAGAGAATGAGGATGATGAAGGTGATGATGAACATGAAGGTGATGATGAAGGTGATGTTGGTGGTGCAGAGGAATCCGATTCGGAGGCAACCGAATCAGATTCTTCTGATTCTGATGACGCACCATCACAGGTACATCCGAGAAGGTCGGCACAGGTAACCCTGCCTGAGTCGTCTTTAAAAAGAAAATGACAAAGCTCGAGCAGCGAATACGAGCCGGATTCCGACTCTGACGCTGCTCTACAAAGACGAAGGCGAGAGAAAGCCAACAAGAAAAGGGGCGATAGGCAAGAGGTTGCTATCCCCAGGGTTGAAGAGATTCAGACTGTGCAGCCAGTACAAGTTGAGGCTGCCCGTCCAGAGTCAGAATCTACCATGCCAGCACGGCAACTGTTTACAAGGAGGAGAAGGCCACTGGTACAAGAATATGTGGCAGTCACGGCGGTCACAGAGGTGATTCCTGTGACGGTGACCCTCCCTACTCCAACCGTCCAGGTGACGGTGACTGCTCCACTTCTCACGGAGTCAGTCACCATCACCCCAACCATAACTCCCATTATTTCATCCCCCATCCCAACACCCACCAAAGAGCCGTCAGGTCAACCCTTCAACTATGGTGATTTCTCACAAGGGTTTGACTTTGACACAATCTTCTCCTCTCCCATCCATAATGCCGAAGCCTCATCCTCTAGGCATCCTGATCCGAATGATGCAAGGATCGATGTGCTAGAGACCCAAGTTGCTGAACTGTTGAAGACCATTCAAAAGTCAAAGGAGGAGTCTGATGCTCAACAAGCACAGATTAATTCCCTGGCCGATGAAGTTAGGATTCTCTACAGCCAGAGAACAGGGACAAATGGGCAATTGAAGAATGTCATGGCACATAATGAACTGTTAATGAAGACTAACGAAATGATTCTAGGCCACAGAACTTCACTTGAGCTGAGGATGGACTTGTAGAGAAAAGAGCACGTGAACTAACCGCGAAGCTAGGTGCTCAGGGGGAGAAGGAGACAGAAAAAGAGAAAGAAAAAGAGAAAGACAAAGAAAAGAAATCCACCGGTGCCGAGTCTTGTCATCCAGTCGATCTGACTAAGGATGATGATAAAGACAAGGATCCTGAAGTCGGTCCTAGTGGAGGTGAGCACCTAGCTTTGGCGATTGTGCCCATCTCTTCTGTTCCATTGGCTGAGGGGGAGTCTACTCAACAAGAGGGTGGTGATACCTCAGGTGGTGGTGGTGGAGATAAAGGGAAGTCAGCGGCTGACGTGCTCAAGGACTTATCTGATCGATGCTCTCCTTAATCTGGAAGAAGGAGAGATTGACTCTGGTGATGACTGGAACGATGATGATGATGATGATGTGATAATCGAGATTCCCAAGGGCGACGGGGAACTAGAGTACGAGTTAGAGGATGGTGAGATCTTTGAAATACCATCGCTCGAATCTCTGCTCGAAAAAGACACAGGCTCAGTTGACATGGCAAGTAATGTTGAAGCTACAACTGAAGCCTCCCCAGTCGACCCTACACCTGTGGACCCCGAGTCACCAAAAGAGAAAGACATGCCTTTTGCATCTACAAAGGGTCCAGCTCTCGTGTGGCAAAAGACGTCTATCACAGACAAGCACGGAGCGACAGGTATGATCTTGGCTGTTAGGTTCGAGGAGGACAAGCAGCTGTTCGCCATCAAAAGATCTGGGGGAGTTCAATACTTGAAACCCACCAGTGAGGCGT
The DNA here is from genome assembly GCA_023525975.1 of Smallanthus sonchifolius. Lineage (NCBI taxonomy): Eukaryota > Viridiplantae > Streptophyta > Magnoliopsida > Asterales > Asteraceae > Smallanthus > Smallanthus sonchifolius. Next base: position 23,948,489 of record CM042033.1, read on the forward strand.
TCAACTCTTTGCCCAAGTACGACCTTGTGAACCTCGCAAACCGTGACCTGCTGAGTCACTCGAGTAATGCAGTAGCAATGGGTTTGTGGGTTACACTACATCGGGAAGCAAGATCAGGGAAATTTGAATACCTCAAGCCTCAGGTGCCCAGAAGAGTCAAGGATAAGCACGCTGTGCATCCTGTGACTAAGAAACCCTTAAAGAGATTGGTATACAAGCCAGTGCGATGTGAAACTAAGATTCCCCTGAGCAAGTTACCTCAGGATATTCTTGGTGACATGTGGTACTGGTACGTTGATCCAAAAACGAGCGAGGCTGTGGTTATGGGTAAAGGTAAGTCAGATAGTGGAAACACAGTACCAAAGGAAGTGATCAGGGTTTTTGATGAAGTCTGCTTCATCAATTTCTCTGTGAACGATCTGGAGGTACTAGCAGACAAGTTCTTCATCCACACTGACGAATGGACAAAGCTTCTCTCGGCCAAATACGACAAGTTAATCAAGTTTTGCCTTATTTACAAGAAGAAGATGGAAGCTAAGGAACAAGTGCTGTGAAGACTGAAGAATGAAGATTGAAGACGATAAAGATCCCGAGCTGTTGTCAAGGGGGAGTTTGTTGATGCACTTTCCTGTGACAACACTCTGGATAGAGTCTTAGTTTGTATTTCTAATGTCTATAATTTGTCTTTGTATGTAAGAGTCGTTATGTAATAGTTTATCGAGTTGTATTTACTTTTACATAATGTTTGTTGTTTTTCTGCTAAGTGTTTTGCGCACTTACATGTGCGCAGGAGAAAGCTCCTGCGTACTTAGCAAGTACGCAAGAACACCTCTGCGTACTTGTTAAGTACGCAAGAGCAATTGGTCCTGCGCACTTGCTAAGTGCGCAGGCATCAGGTCTGTATAAATAGGATAGGTTCACAGAAGCTAAGTAATGTAGAAGCCTCGACTGAAGCCTCCCCAGTTGACCCTTCACCTGTGGACCAAGAGGCACCGAAAGAAACATACATGCCTTCGACTTCATCAAAGGGTCCAGCTCCTGTGTGGCAAATGACGTCTATTATAGATAAACACGGAGCAACAGGGATGATCTTGGCTGTAAGGTTCGAGGAGGATAACCAATTGCAGAAGCATATGGAACCTTTTCCATTTTCTTCTTTTCCTCGTCAGACTGAGGGAACTGTTTATTATTCTGTATGGTTCCATGTTCCATGGGCAAAGATCCTCTCTTATAGTCTTGCATGAAAAAATGTCGAATGACCTTATTAGTAAATGTACTTTGACTTAAACCTATAAGCTGCTTTGATCTATATATATATAGATCTTTATTCCTAGAGTATATGCGGCTTCACCAAGATCTTTCATTACAAAGCATTTACCTAGCCAAGACTTTACGTCTTGTAGCACCACAATATGGTTTCCAATGACTAGTATGTCATCTACATACAGAATCAGAAAAGTGATATAGCTCCCACTTGCCTTCTTGTAGACATACGGTTCAATTACAAAACCAAACACTTTGATTTCCTGGTCAAAGCGATCAAGTTTCTAGATGCCTGCTTTAATCCATAAATGGATTTGTTTAACTTGCACACCATATTAGGATTCTTTTGATCTTCAAAACATTCTAGTTGAACCATGTAGACATCTTCAGTAAGTTTTCCATTTAGGAACGCGGTTTTGACACCCATTTTGCATATTTCGTACTCATAATACGCTGCAATGGCAAGTAAGATCCTAATCGACATAAGCATGGCTACTAGCGAGAAGGTTTCATCATAATCAATTCCATGAGTGTGAGGAAAGCCTTTCGCTACCAGCCTTGCTTTGAAGGTTTGCATGTTTCCATCCATGTCAATTTTCTTCTTCAAAATCCACTTGCTTCCTATGGTCCAACACTCGAGAGGAAGACCAACCAAGTCCCATACATGGATTGGATTTCGGCATCCATGGATTCAAGCCAGTTCTTTGATTCAGAATCTAAGATTGCAAATTTGTAACTAGTGCGCTCAGCCTGATCAATTATCATGATGTCGTCAATCTGGTGAACTCCGATATATCGGTCGGGTTCAAGATGATCCCTAGTGCTTCTGCGAATGGTTTGTGTCACAGTCGAATCTTGAACATTTCCATATTCAGTTTCAACAGTCTCATGTTGAACGACATATTCAATTTGGGGTTTGGTTACTTGCGGTTCTCAGATCTCATCCAGATCCACATTGTTTTCTCCAATCCCTCGCGCTAGAAGTTCCTTCTCCGGGAAGGTAGCTCTTCGTTTAATGAAAACCCTGTTTTTAGCAGCATTATAGAAGTAGTAACCAATGGTTTTAGGATATCCGACGAAAAAAATTTTATCGCCACGGGGATTCAGGTTATCCGTAGATTCATTGGTAACATATGCGTTACATCCCCAGACCCTAAGATAGGACACTTTGGGTTTGTCCCCATGCCACTTCTCATAAGGCATTATAGGACACGGGGATTCAGGTTATCTCATAAGGCATCTTGTCCACTTCTTTGTAGGAACTAGGTTTATGATTCTTGTGACAGTTTCGAGAGCAAAACCCTAGAAGGAGTGTGGGAGGTTTGTACCACACATCATCGATCGAACCATATCTAATAGTGTTCGATTTCTGCTTTCGGATACACCATTAAGCTGTGGTATTCCAGGTGGAGTAAGTTGAGAAATGATCCCACATTTCTTTAGATGTTTGTCAAACTCTTAACTAAGATATTCACCACCTCGATCCGATCGAAGCATCTTAATCATTTTACCACGCTAATTTTGTACCTCGTTTTGGTATTGTTTGAACATTTCAAACGTTTCATGTTTATGCTTCATAAGATAAACATAACCATATCAATTGAAGTCATTAGTAAATGTAACGAAATATCTCTCTCCACTTCTAGACATTATTTTTAATGGACCACATACATCGGTATATACGAGTCCTAACATATCCTTGGCCCTTTGACCGGTATAGGTGAAAGGGGCTTTGGTTAAATTACCACTTAAACATGATTCACAATCATCAAATGACTCTTGACCTGTGGAATTCAAAATTCTGGCGGTCTGGGGTTTTTCTTCATGCGATTCTTTTTTATGTGCCCAAGTCTACATTGCCATAGATACGTCTCATTGAAATCTAATTTCGCATGTTTGGAGGAATGTTGAATAGAACGTTATTATCATGGACCTCTATCTCATAGATTCCACTATGAGGCTTTGCAGAAAAATAAAACAAGTCATTTAAATATGCAGAAATGTAATCACCATCAAAAGCGTAATAAAATCTTTTTTTCTCGCCAAGATGAGACTGAAACAATATTCCTTGTCAAACTAGGAATGAAATTGTTAGGGATTGATTTTCATGCAGTATCCTGAGTCTAGCGTAATCCGGAATCTAAGATCCTGGTAACCTCGGTATCCTGAGTATTAATACTACTAACGGTTACATATCTTCTATTTCGATTACTGCTTGTAGGTAAAACATGTATGACCACTCATTCCTGAATACTCAGTCATCAAGTCAAAAGAAACATGTGGAACATGCGTGGAAGGCTTCTACAACGGTCACATAGGGAGAACTAGCTGAGATCCAATATTTTTGGATAGTTAGTTAGGTTTATCTATGTATAAAAACAGTAGTAAGATCCTCTTGGAACACACACAATTCACTTAGCATTATTCAATACTCGCAAACAAACTCTGTAACACCTAGAATTCGATCGATTACTTCTCAAAGTTCTATTTTTTTCATTGATTTAAATAAAACTAGGAGGCAAGTGACTTTCAGTAACTTCCCGAGGTTTTATGTCGGCAATCCTTAGAGATTAAGGGCGTTCCTTGTACATCATCGTGTAAAGCTTCATTTTTACGTTAATTGCTTTATATCTTTATCAAAGCACACTACCTCACTTACTAAGTTTGGTTACAAAATTAGCCTTAATAATTTTTACCCAAAACAATTTGGTGCCCACCGTGGGGCAAGTGGTGCTTTTCATCTTAAAATCTTTGTTAAAGTTTGCATTCAATCATTATTTTTCCAAACTGATTTCGAAAATGTTGTCCCAATCCAAAATGGTTTCTATTTCAACTCCATCTTCAAGCTCTGGGTTGAACGACCCTCTTCCTCCTCCTCCTCCATACCAGAAAAAGAATGATAATCTGCCAAAGAAAACCATTTCTGCAGGTTTTTCGGTATCTGGGATACCTGCCGGGGGACCTGCGCTTGTTTCAAACAACGATATCCTCAATCTATTCTCAGAAGTGAAGCAACAAATGAAACAACAGGAAAAGACTAATCAGATGCTGTTCAGAGAGCTTGAGAAGATAAAAGAGTAATATAAACAAGTGGAAGTAACAACTCCGTTGCAACCAAGGATCTTCGATTTCAATTATTTGGGATCCTCACTACAGTTGGCCCAACTCTGGTTGTTAGAGTTAATGTGAATCAGAATCTTGGAATTACTCTAGGATCATCATCCCGAAATCCTGATATCGGTAACACTTTTGCTCAATTTTCAAACAATAACGAACTTGTGCAGGATACATGAATTACTCCATCCATAGCCAAGGAACTAAAGAAGCTAAGGGAGATGATCTCCAGCGTACCAGGTGTAGTCCAACCTATTGCTCCACTTATATGTGATGCTGAGATCCAGAAACGCTTCCAGACCCCTAACATGAAGTTGTATGATGGAACTACAGATCCCGAGGAGCACGTCGCGCAATACAGGGAGAGAATGGAAGAATATAAATCAATCCCATTCCCTTGGACTTAAAAGAGGCTTGCTTATGCAAGGGTTTCGGTTCCACCTTGACTGGATCAGCCCTGAAATGGCTGCTAAATGTTCGACCTTATTCAATAACTTAGTTTTCTCATTTAATCAATTTGTTTAATAACCAATTCTCTTGCAGTAGAACGTTCGAAAGATTGATAAGTGACTTATATAGGATAACCTAGAATACCGGAGAATCCCTTCTAGATTTTGTCACGATGTTCAGTCAGGAATCCCTGGATATCCCGAACCTTTACGTTGCCACTACAGTACATGCATTTAAGATGGGATTGAAGAAAGACTCCCCATTTTACGAAGACCTTGTCATGAATCCTTGTAGGAATCTTGATGAAGTCAGAAATCAGGCATTAAGATTCATAAGGCTCGAGGATGACAGAAAGATCCAGCAATGGATGGATGCTCCAACTAGTTACAATCAGCCCAACCGGAAGACTGAGTCCACACCCTTCAAGCCTTAAAGATCCAAACTTTACTCCAAGCCGGATAATCACAGAGTCAATAATGTGGAGGATGATGAAGACGAAGAAGAGTATCCTAGACTGTCATAATACTTTTTTCTCTTGATACAACGGGTTTATTGTTTTCCATGCAGGATCTTGGAGAAAAAGCTAGGTGGCCTCACAAATTTGAGAATACCATAGGATGGAAGGCTAAATCCAAGTGGTGTGCATTCCACGAAGACTTCGGCAGTGTAACTAAGGAATGTATTGCTTTGCGAAAGGAGATAAGTTACCTCCTGAGCAAAGGACACCTTAAGGAGTTCCTTGGCAAAAGGAAAGACAAAGCTAAGGATCATTACAAGATCCTGCAAAGAGCAACATCCCCACCGTCGGATGCCAACATAATAAATTTTATATTTGGTGGGTGTGACATATGTGGTACCTCTTATTCTGCAGCTAAGAGAAACGCTAAGGAAGCGAAGACAGAGAAAGGGGACAGGCCTACTAAAACCTCCACCTTGACTGAGAAGAAAGTAATCTCTTTTAATGAAGGAGACAGAGACGATTTACAAGATCCTCTCCATGATGGCTTAGTTATCACTCTTTACATTGCCAACCACTTCATCCGCAGAATCCTGATTGACGGAGGGAGTTCGGTGAACATCATACAACTTGAAATCCTCAAGAGGATGGGGATCCCAGATTCAAAATTATCTCAATGTCCTCAATACTGGTAGGATTCAGCGGAGAGGTTAAGAACACAGTTAGAGAAATAAAGATACCAATCTATATCGAAGGGGTAAACTCTATACATAAATTTTGTGTTATTGATTCTTTATCTTGGTATAACATTATTCTAGGGAGACCTTGGATTCATGACATCAAAGCAGTACCCTTAACATATCACCAATGTGTCAAGATGCCGACCCTTTGGGGGTAGTAAAGATCAACAACGATCAGCAGGAGGCTAAAGACTGTTATACTTCTTAAATGAAAGCCTCCACCAAAACTAGGCAAGCATAACAATTAAAGAAACAAGCACGAGATGTCTTAGAAACCAAAGAACAAGATGTTAAAGAAGTATCCTTATGCACGGAGGATCCTAATATCAAGGTGTTGTTGGAACCAATATCCCCAAAGATATTGAAGAAGAACTCTTAGAATTACTAAAAAGCAGAGTCTCAACCTTCGCTTGGAAGCATGAAGACATGACAGGTATTTCTAAAGATATTATTACACATAAAAGTTTCAGGCCAATACACCAAAAAAGAAGAAAATTTTCACCGAAAAGGAATACAGTTATCCAGGAAGAGGTTGAAAGACTGTTGAAAGGGTAATGATAAGGGAAGTAAAATTCTCAAGGTGGCTAGCTAATGTAGTAGTGGTCCAGAAGAAGAATGGGAAATGGAGGGTCTGTGTAGACTTCACTGACCTAAACAAAGCATGTCCCAAAGACCCTTTTCCAATACCACACATTGACTCAATGGTTGACACTACAGCAGGCCACGAAATGTTAACATTTATGGACGCTTCATCAGGATTCCATCAGATTCAAATGGAACATCAGATCAGGAGGATACTGCATTCATGACTCCAACATGTATTTATTGCTATATAGCTATGCCCTTTGGTTTAAAAAATGCAGGTGCTACATACCAAAGGTTGGTGAACATGATGTTCAAAGAGAAACTAGGGGACACCACGGAGGTCTACATAGATGATATGGTGGTGAGATCAAAGAAAGCTGATGATCATCTTAAGGATCTCAGAGACGCATTTGACATCCTGGACAAGTACAACATGAAGTTGAACCCTTCAAAATGCTAGTTAAGAGTGGGGGCAAGAAAGTTCTTGGGCTACATGCTAACCAAGAGAGGGATAGAAGCCAGTCCAGAGCAAATCAAAGCGATCATCAATTTGAATCCCCCAGCAAACACCAAGGATGTCCAGAGACTAACCGGTAGAGTAGCAGCACTCAACCGATTTATATCAAGATCCTCAGAAAGGTGCAAAGAGTTCTATGACATCTTGAAGAAGAACAAGACATTCAAATGGGAAGAGACACATGAACAAGCACTCCAATCATTAAAGGAATACTTATCATCGGCTCCTCTATTAATGAAACAAGAAAACGGTGAACCATTATCCCTATACTTCGCGGTATCCGAAAATGCTGTAAGTGCCGTCCTAGTCATGGATCTTGAAGGACAACAACATCCCGTATACTATGTAAGTAAAATCTTGCCAGCAGCAGAGACCATGTACTCTCATTTAGAAAAATTAATCTTAACTTCAATAATGGCATCCACTAAACTCAGACATTATTTTGAAACTCATGCTATTCATGTTAAGACTAATTATCCTATTAAGTGTGTCTTCAGAAAGCCAGAGATATCAGGAAGAACGGCTAAGTGGTCAGTCAAACTTAGTACATACAATCTAGTGTATGAACCTAGAACAATAATAAAGTGTCAGGCACTTGCCGACTTTGTGGCTGATTTCAGTAGTGACATCCAACACGAAGCAGACCTTGAAGTTCAACAATTAGAAGAAACCAAGAATAAGTGGACATTATTCACTAACAGTGCATCAAATGTAAGAGGAACTGGTCTAGGCATCATACTAAAATTGCCACAAGGGGACATAATACCCCAATCCATAAGTTGTGAGTTCTAGGCAATGAATAATGAAGCAGAATATGAAGCACTGATAGCAGGATTGCAACTAGCCAAAGATATGGAAATCAGGTATCTCCAGGTATACGTAGATTCATTGTTAATTGCTAACCATTTCATGGATCATATGCAGTTAAAGGCGAGAAGTTAGCTAAATATCTCGTAATAATTAAAAAATTATATGTAGAATTCAAAATTTTTAGCATTATACAGGTACCTAGAGAAGACAATGCTGAGGCTGATGCCTTAGCAAACCTGGCTTTGGCTCTTAAAAGACCAGAAGGTAATAAAATACCTATCATACATATTTTGAGCCCAACAATTGAGAAAATAGATTAAGTGTCCAACATAGAAGAAGAATATACTCGGGATCTTGAACCTAGTCGAGGATCCTGGATCCTACCCATTAAAAAATACTTGCAGGATGGTGAGATCCCAAATGACGAAAAGAATCATAGGGCTTTTCGCATGAGGGCATCTCGTTTTATAATTTTGCTCAATGTTTTGTATAGAAAATATATTGCAGGTCCATACTTATGATGCTTGGAGGATCTTGAAACTCAAGAAGTCTTAAGAGAAATAAATGAAGGTGACTGTGGTAATCACACTAGGGGCAGAGCATTATTCTCGAGGATCCTGAGGACAGGATATTACTAGCCTACTATGAGAAAAGACGCTATGACTTATTCCCAGAAATGTGATGCTTGCCAAAGACATAGCAACGTGCTCCATCAACCAGCAGAACCTTTATATCGAATCATCTTTCCATGGCCATTCATGAAATGGGGAATGGATATAGTCGGCAAACTTCCCAAAGCAACATGAGGAAAGGTATTCATGCTGGCAATGACAAATTACTTCTCCAAATGGATAGAAGCTGAGGCATTTGTCCAAGTTAGAGAAAAAGAAGTCATCTCCTTCATCAAATGCAACATCCTAACAAGATTCGGGATCCCAGAAGAGATATTTTGTGAAAATGGGTCTCGGTTCATCGACAAGAGAACAACTAACTTATGTGCCAGTTGAGAGATCGAAATGATAACCTCCACCCCTGTACATCCTCAAGCCAATGGGCTGGTGGAATCCAGCAACAAGATTGTTAGGGGTCAACTTTTACCTTCTGGAATCCCGAATCCTCAGATACGTATCGTTATCCATGATCCCTGCTATATTTCAGTATCATGATTATATAAGGTTTATAATCAGATCTTACGTAATCTTTTCTTTGACTTGTTCTTAGAGGTAACCCCCTCGACTTAAAAGAGGCTGAAGACACGAGATTACATTGATTACAACGGATATACGCTTGAAGGAAGACTTGTAACAGTCCATTAAGGCATTTCCGGGATATTAGCTTAGTAATTAATGTCACGACATGTATTTATAGAGGCAATGATCGACAGGAAAAGGGGACAACACTCTCACTACTCACTTGTAACACTTAGTCTCGATCATATTGCTCTCTCACATTGTACTTTTTACAGAAATCAATAAAGACAACACAAGGCAGCCCGAATTTAGTCGGCTCCCGAGGTTTTATGCCGGAGATCCTCAAAGATCAAGGGCGTTCCTCATAACTCATCAAGTTATTTATGTATTTAATTATTCGGGATCCTCAGGAATCCGTAAGGGAGACTTACTTCCCATGCAGACTGAAACCACTACTGTTGGTCCAACTCCGGTTGTTAGAGTCACTACGGACCGGAATATCGGGATTATCCCAAGATCCTCGTCGCAGGATCCTAACCTCGGTAACACTTTCAATCAATTTTTAGACACTAACGAACTTGTGTAGGATACAAGGATTAGTCCACTCATATTTTATTTACTTATTAAATAAATACAGGTTGTAACGATTGGTTCATTACACGATAGCGGAAGCTGTAATAATGATTTCTGAGATTTGATTACATATACAATTACTAAAACTAAGTAATACTATGATCTAAGTTCTTCTAGATCAACAACAGACTTGAGACTTGATATTCTACGTCCTTCCGGCTACTAGGAATTGATCCAACATAGCTAGCCTATTCCAACCGCGCCATGGCTAGAGGTCACCTGAGAAACATACTTGAAAGTGTCAACACAAAGGTTGGTGAGTTCACAGAGTTAGTTATATTAGTGCTTATAGTTTTTCCCCGAAAACCTGTTCATGACTTTACCGTCATAAAATATGTTTAAACCTGATCACTTTAATTAATCAGAACCCTTTTGTATAAACATGATCACTTTAATTAATCAGAACCCTTTTGTATAAACATGATCACTTTAACCGGATTAAAACTCTTTTGTTTAAATTCAATTGTTCGTAAATAGTTTCAGGTGTATGTGATAAACAGAATAAGAATTGTTGACCCATTTGTAAACTAGCTAGGAATACAAATAATATGTTCTTACATGAGGCGTAACCAAACCATGACAATTGTACACGCCCCTAATTTCGTTATCCGGTTCTATGCGGCCATAAATCCTCCAGATTGTGGTTAGCGCGACTAACCATGACCGGGAGACGTCACTCTCCATAGTACTATTCATAGGACCCTAGGCTACAGTTAATGGTTACTACATTGTTCCAGGGGACTTTAGCGGCCTCTCTTGTTGTTCTCATCTCATGTAAACATAAAAGTCGTGCCTTATTCTCTTGTTATCCCATAAAATAGTTGTAAGTATGTGTTTCCCCCAATCGTTGAGTGTTGTTCATCCGAACAATCGTTGTGTGTTGTTCATCCGAACAATCATTGTGTGTTGTTGTGTCCAGTTGTTTAGTTGAGCAAGTTTTCTCCCCGTTTGTTTAAAACAATTTAAAAACCAGTAGTAAAAGTGGGGCTGGGAGACTCACAAGAAGTTAAACCAAAATGTTCATATTGTCAAACGTATAAACAATGTAATTCATGTTTTCAAAACATAACAAGTAAGTATGTTTCTCCCCCGATGTTTACAAAACAGTAAAGAGTTAAAAGGGGGCCGTGAACTCACCTTGTGTCCGATGAAATCCTAGCAAACAAACTTGTGCTAGTTCTTGTATATCCGTACCCTAATTACACAAGGGTACTAATGTGTTAAAACTACCCGTCTTATACGTAAGTTGTTCATCCGCCTTAACAGATCTGATTTCTTTTGTTTAAATATCTTCTTAGTTTTTCAACACTTGTTTCGTTATAAAAACAGTTCTAAGTTACTGCCCAATGTGACTGATGAACAGATGTCGAAACTTCCTAGTTTCGATTGGGCAATTGAGTATCGAAACTTCATAGTTTCGATTGAGTAGTTGGGTATCGAAACTACCTAGTTTCGATTGCGCAGATTAGATATCGAAACTTCCTAGTTTCGAATGAGCAAAAACTGGTATCGAAACTACCTAGTTTCGATTGGCAAGAAGGGTATCGAAACTACCTAGTTTCGATTGAACAACTAGTATCGAAACTCCTAGTTTCGATTGAGTAAACTTGTATCGAAACTCCTAGTTTCGATTGAATAGGTATCGAAACTCTTAGTTTCGATTACTGCACTTTGATTGACAGAATTCGTCCTGTATATTTTTATGTTCAAATCTTGAATTTGACACACTTTTCTTGTTATCTTACTTGCGATTGAACATTTTGCATGCTTAGATACGGTTTTAAAGAAAATAAAGTGGATAATATCGAATTTTTACCTTAAAACCGAGATGAAGATGATGAAAGAAAACAGAGAAGAGTCTTGAATCTTCTGTTAAACTTTCTTTAGAACACTTGAAATCTTCTTAAAATACCGAATTGTGGTAAGTTTTGCCTTAAAACTTGGCTTCGATTTTGAAGAGAAATGAAGAAGTTTACCGTATGAAAATGAGAGATAAAAGGGATTCGTGAGAGTTTTGATTGAAAGGAGTATGGTTTTGTCTGAATTTGAGTGTATTAGCAAGTGGGAGAATGGCTCCCCTGACTTTCGGCCGAGAAAGTCAAGCAAGTGGGTTGGATTGTTTGATTTATCAAACAATTAGTTTTAGGTATATATTATTTACAGTTTCAAATGGTAATTAAATTCGGTTTATAGCGGTATGTAAACCGGTAACTCCCAGAATTACCAAAAATTTAAAATGAGACCCTGTACGGTTTTTGTTAGACCTTAATGTCCTTGTTTGTGAAATTAAGTAAATCACAAAACAATTATAATGTAAACTTGTTTATAACATGTACGGGTATTGACCTGAATTGTCGGGTGTCACATTCTCCCCATGTTAAAAGAATTTCGTCCCGAAATTCAATTTGTGTCCTCTTGAACTGTTGTATCCTTAAACAAGGATGGGTATTTTTGTTTTCATTTGATCCTCTCGTTCAAATGGTTCAATGCACTTACGGTTAAGCTTGCCACGGTTGCCAAATCTTGCAACTCCTTTCCAAGGTGAGACCTTCAATGTGACTTTGTCTCCCACTTGGAATTCTAATGGTTTTCGTCTGTTGCTATCTCAACTCTCTTTCGTCTGTCTTGAGTGACTTTCAGACGATCTTTTATTTCGACAATTTTGTCAATGGTTCCCTAGTCAATATCAGGGCCAGTCAAAAGCTTTTCGCCAATCACCGCCCAACATAGCGATGAGTGACACTTACAACCATACCAAGCCTCAACGGAGCGGCTTTAATGCTGGTATGGTAGTTGGTATTATATGAAAACTCATCCAACGGCGGTGAGTATCCCTATTTCTTCTGAAATCGATTACACACACACGGAGCACACCTTTTAAAGTTTGAATGGTCCTTTTACTTTGACCGTTCATCTGGGGATGATATGCAGTGGTCATGTAAAGGCGTGTGCCCAAGGCTTATTGTACAGACTGCCAGGTTCTTGACATGAATCGACGATCCCTTTTTGTGAAAATGGAAACTGGCATACCATGCCTAGCCTTAATTCCTTTAATATTTAGCCTTGTACGCTTCTTACTTTTATCTGTCTCCTTTATTGGTAGGGAATGCGCGGATTTCGTCAAACGACTGACGATTATCATATAGTATCATAGTTGCTAGGTGTTCTAGGTAACTTTGTAATGAAATCCATTGAAATTTGTTCCCATTTCCACTGAGGTATCTCGGGTTGTTATAACAATCCCGACGGTTTCTGATGTTCTGCCTTTTCCTTTGAACATGTCAGGCATTTACCGATGTAAATAGCAATTTCTCCTTTCATGTTCGGCCACCAGTAGAGTTCTTTCAGATCCTTATACATTTTATCCGAACCTGGGTGAATGGAGTACCTGGACTTGTGGGCTTCGTCCATAACCAACTCCCGTAAGTTACCAAAACATGGCACCCAAATTCTATTTGCAAAGTATAAAGTATCATCTAATTTTGGCTCTAATTGTCTGATCATTCCTCGTATAGCTTCACTCTGAATGTTTTCTTCTTTGATTGCCTCCTGTTGTGCCATCCGGATTTGAGTCATGAGACTCGCATGAATTGTCAATCCTAGGGCACGAACACGGAGAGTTTTAACCCGTTCCTTACGACTCAAGGCATCTGCTACGACATTTGCCTTACCAGGGTGATACTTGATATCATAATCGTAATCATTCAGTAGTTCTTCTCAACGACGTTGACTCATGTTGAGTTCTTTCTAATTAAAGGTTGTGCTGGAGACTCTTGTGGTTTGTAAAGATAGTACATTTTGTACCATATAAGAAATGTCTCCAAATCTTGAGTGCAAACACGACAGCACCCAATTCCAGATTGTGAGTCGTATAATTTTTCTCAGGTACTTTTAGCTGTCTGGATGCATACGCTATGACTTTTTCTTCCTGCATCAATACACATCCCAGACCTTGGTGTGATGCGTCGCAGTACACGATGAAATTGTCAGTTCCTTTGGGAAGGGATAGGATTTGTGCACTGCAAAGCTTCTGCTTCAACAATTGAAACGCTGATTCTTGTTTATTAGTCCAATCAAACTTTTTGTCCTTCTGAGTTAACGTGGTCAAAGGCAAGGCTATCTTTGAAAGATTCTCGATAAATCGCCTGTAATATCCTGCCAAACCCAGAAGTTTACGCACCGCAGTCGGAGTTCTTGGTGCTTCCCAGTTTTTGATAGCTTCAATCTTGGTTGGGACTACGTGAATACCCTTCTTATTGATGACGTGTACGAGAAAGTTAACCTCTCGAATCCGAAACTTACACTTAGAGAATTTGGCATAACGCTTCTCATTCCGGAGTAGTTCCAAGATTGATTTCAAATGATGTTCATATTCCTCCTTGGTTTGTGAATATATTAATATGTCATCGATAAATACAATCAGGAATTTATCCAAGTATGGCTTGCACACGCGGTTCATTAGATCCATGAAAACGGCCGGTGCATTAGTCAAGCCAAATGGCATAACTAGGAACTCGTAGTGACCGTAACGAATCCTAAAAGTCGTTTTTGGTATATCTTCTTCCTGAATTTTCAGTTGAGGATACCCTGATCGTAGATCAATTTTAGAATAGAAACTGGACCCTTTAAGTTGATCAAACAAATCGTCTACTCGCGGAAGAGGATGCCGGTTTCTGATTGTCAGCTTGTTCAACTCCCGATAATTGATGCACCTTCTAAAGGTTCCATCCTTTTTCTTTACAAACAGGACCGGAAATCCCCATGGTGAGAAACTCGGTCTTATGAAAGAATTACTTGACGAGGTGTCCAAGTTTTTGTTGTATATTGGGTAGAAATGAAAAAGTATGAAAATGAAACTTTATGTTTGTCCCTCTTATGCTTTTCGAAAGCATTTTTTGGGACTAAGACTTTTCTCTTATTTCAGGTTTCATGTTTTCTAGGATTTTCCTCTCCATGTGCCTTCATGGAGCTAGGAATTGATGTTCCTTGGGAGCTCTTATTTGTGAACTTCGAGTCTAATCACCACTTTACCCCTTTGCTTGCACTACCTTTTCGAGGCAGACTAGCCTTTAGGTTGTAGCGTCTTGATATGTAAACTCATGTCTCGACTACCATACCTTCAAAGTATGTAAGCCATACGAAGTTCGATGTTTGTTTGGGATATTCACATTCCGTCTAGCTGAGGGAATGAATAATAATACTGTGAGAATGATCTCATCGAATTAGTGCTTTCCCCAAATTGGGCTATGGGTTTGTCAACTCATTAAGTTGGCAGAACGAGTTGATAGTCAACTATTAGTCATACGGTGTGTATGCACTCCCTTAGTGTTTGAATGGTACTTTGGTGACTTACCATTACGTATTCCACTCATTCAGGTTATAGCCTTAAAATCCTTAGCACAAGGATAAACTTGAGGTAATGAGTGTTGAACGTCGAGACTTTTGTATTCTAACTGAGTATACTCCAAGAGATCATTTTTTTAACAATAGATGCTCTAGAGCTTCCCAATTATAGAAAACTAGGAGTGAAAGATGCAACACACCTCTCTTCTAGGCTAAATCTGGGATCCATCCATCAAGATGAACCTTTGGGAAGTGCGAGTACAAAAGAGTAATAAATTATTCTTCTCAACTCTTTGTGGACAGTGGCCTGTTGTGAATAGCTCGAGCATACGTCCTTTATGCATATCATGAACTAATGAGATTAGCATGAAATTCCGCATTTGGGACTCCTTTAAGAGTTTTGCATGTCGTTTTGGTTAGTGCGACAATAGTTGTTAGTCCACACTTAGGTTTCTTTGGCATTCGCTTGAGCATCAACCCCCGGCTTATCCATTGCAGAGAGAATAGTCAGACTTAAAGGTACATTGAATGTCAATGGCTGCGAGAGCAATCCTGTTTGACCGACATTCTGAAATGTTCGATTTCCTACTTGTCTCATGTCGAGCTTCCACAATATCCATAGGTGCCATGTGTATGCGGGTCAGAATAATATCCTGCCCTATTACTGAATATAGTGCATAACACTCTTGGCGTAACTTTCAATCAATTGTGAGATTGAACTGTATGATGGATCCTGAGATTATGCTATAATCTCCCACAATAGTTGTGCAATTACTGTAAGTGTTAGTTGTGGTAACGCTCAATTTGAAGCATTCCTGACAAGTAGAATCTCAAAGAATGAATGTGCGAATTTCCTCGTCATTCAGGATTTACTAAGGATTGGTTGAATTCAATATGAATTTCTCTCGTTCCTCCAAAACTAGGAGACTGTTTTGTGAGCACCTAATTGAGAAGTTTGATTTGTTATGATCTAATCCTTAATCAAGTGATTGAGAATATGAGTTGATCATCAGCTTAGACATCAAGACTCACTAAAGTTCCCACGCACTGCAAATTATGATTACGTGTGCACCCGTAATGATGATTTGCCTTGCCTGGTCCCTATAGTGTTTCTTCTATCCCTAGCTTTTAATCAAAAGTGATTTGAAACGATCATTAGATTGCGTTTGCTCATTTGTACAGGAGTGTGTATTGTTTTATCGGATTACTGTTAATTATGTGTACCAATACTCATGAATCTGCCGAATATGGCAGTTGTCGGATGAGGCTAAGGGTAGAGAGGCACCACCAGTGTCTCTTAAAAAAATGTGCTTGGTGAAATTCAGGCACTATGTGTTGGGCAGAGATCCTCAAACGAGTGTCGAGCAACTCATGCTCCAAGTCTGTATATATGCATGGATCCACATGATCCTGATGTATGTCCGGGTCTCCTGACCCTTGGAGTTCTCTCCCATTTAGTCCTGCTTACTCACCTTGAATTCCCTTTTGTCTGGTCAATCATGCCTGCCATATATCATGGCGAGAGTCTAGGCATCCGATCCGACAACTTATGAAGGAGAGTATTTATACCGCAAATATGTTAGAAAGATAGTTGCCTCCATGACTGGAGTAGTTGTGGTGCAGGTATAGGTACAGATTCTGGTACGAGTTCAACCTGTTGTGATACCAAGATCGGTAACTGACGATCGCCGCCGTCGTCGTTCAAGCTTAGCTCGTAACTCGATCTTCTAAGGTTGCAGTATGCTGAGTACCCGTTATTCTTGACTCGTAATCCGAACAGTAACATGTTATAAGTGTTTATTATTTCCACATTATTGTATGTGTTTAAGTGTTCATTACATGTGCCATGTAAAATTTATTAGTGTAGCTAACGGTACCCTAGTGTAACTCCATACACTAATAGTCTACACAAATTGTTCGGCAACGGTTGGAATTCCTATGCTCAAGTCTTGGGTGTTTTTAGTGTGATGCAAGTCTTAGAATTCTTGGTCCCTAAATGAGTCCGGTTAGAGCCTAGGTATCACTAAGGACACATAATTCGCTAAAACCATTGCTCTGATACCAATCTGTCACACCCCCATATTTTATTTACTTATTAAATAAATACAGGTTGTAACGATTGGTTCATTACACGATAGCGGAAGCTGTAATAATGATTTCTGAGACTTGATTAAATATACAATTACTAAAACTAAGTAATACTATGATCTAAGTTCTTCTAGATCAACAACAGACTTGAGACTTGATATTCTATGTTCTTCCGGCTACTAGGAATTGATCCAACATAGCTAGCCTATTCCAACCGCGCCATGGCTAGAGGTCACCTGAGAAACATACTTGAAAGTGTCAACACAAAGGTTGGTGAGTTCACAGAGTTAGTTATATTAGTGCTTATAGTTTTTCCCCGAAAACCTGTTCATGACTTTACCGTCATAAAATATGTTTAAACCTGATCACTTTAATTAATCAGAACCCTTTTGTATAAACATGATCACTTTAATTAATCAGAACCCTTTTGTATAAACATGATCACTTTAACCGGATTAAAACTCTTTTGTTTAAATTCAATTGTTCGTAAATAGTTTCAGGTGTATGTGATAAACAGAATAAGAATTGTTGACCCATTTGTAAACTAGATACGAATACAAATAATATATTCATACATGAGGCGTAACCAAACCATGACAATTGTACACGCCCCTAATTTCGTTATCCGGTTCTATGCGGCCATAAATCCTCCAGATTGTGGTTAGCGCGACTAACCATGACCGGGAGACGTCACTCTCCATAGTACTATTCATAGGACCCTAGGCTATAGTTAATGGTTACTACATTGTTCCAGGGGACTTTAGCGGCCTCTCTTGTTGTTCTCATCTCATGTAAACATAAAAGTCGTGCCTTATTCTCTTGTTATCCCATAAAATAGTTGTAAGTATGTGTTTCCCCCAATCGTTGAGTGTTGTTCATCCGAACAATCGTTGTGTGTTGTTCATCCGAACAATCGTTGTGTGTTGTTGTGTCCAGTTGTTTAGTTAAGCAAGTTTTCTCCCCGTTTGTTTAAAACAATTTAAAAACCAGTAGTAAAAGTGGGGCTGGGAGACTCACAAGAAGTTAAACCAAAATGTTCATATTGTCAAACGTATAAACAATGTAATTCATGTTTTCAAAACATAACAAGTAAGTATGTTTCTCCCCCGATGTTTACAAAACAGTAAAGAGTTAAAAGGGGGCCGTGAACTCACCTTGTGTCTGATGAAATCCTAGCAAACAAACTTGTGCTAGTTCTTGTATATCCGTACGCTAATTACACAAGGGTACTAATGTGTTAAAACTACCCGTCTTATACGTAAGTTGTTCATCCGTCTTAACAGATCTGATTGCTTTTGTTTAAATATCTTTTTAGTTTTTTAACACTTGTTTCGTTATAAAAACAGTTCTAAGTTACTGCCCAATGTGACTGATGAACAGATGTCGAAACTTCCTAGTTTCGATTGGGCAATTGAGTATCGAAACTTCATAGTTTCGATTGAGTAGTTGGGTATCGAAACTACCTAGTTTCGATTGAGTACGACAGTTGTCGAAACTTCCTAGTTTCGATTGCGCAGATTAGATATCGAAACTTCCTAGTTTCGAATGAGCAAAAACTGGTATCGAAACTACCTAGTTTCGATTGGCAAGAAGGGTATCGAAACTACCTAGTTTTGATTGAGCAATATGTATCGAAACTACCTAGTTTCGATTGAACAACTAGTATCGAAACTCCTAGTTTCGATTGAGTAAACTTGTATCGAAACTCCTAGTTTCGATTGAATAGGTATCGAAACTCTTAGTTTCGATTACTGCACTTTGATTGACAGAATTCGTCCTGTATATTTTTATGTTCAAATCTTGAATTTGACACACTTTTCTTGTTATCTTACTTGCGATTGAACATTTTGCATGCTTAGATACGGTTTTAAAGAAAATAAAGTGGATAATATCAAATTTTTACCTTAAAACCGAGATGAAGATGATGAAAGAAAACAGAGAAGAGTCTTGAATCTTCTGTTAAACTTTCTTTAGAACACTTGAAATCTTCTTAAAATACCGAATTGTGGTAAGTTTTGCCTTAAAACTTGGCTTCGATTTTGAAGAGAAATGAAGAAGTTTACCGTATGAAAATGAGAGATAAAAGGGATTCGTGAGAGTTTTGATTGAAAGGAGTATGGTTTTGTCTGAATTTGAGTGTATTAGCAAGTGGGAGAATGGCTCCCCTGACTTTCGGCCGAGAAAGTCAAGCAAGTGGGTTGGATTGTTTGATTTATCAAACAATTAGTTTTAGGTATATATTATTTACAGTTTCAAATGGTAATTAAATTCGGTTTATACCGGTATGTAAACCGGTAACTCCCAGAATTACCAAAAATTTAAAATGAGACCCTGTACGGTTTTTGTTAGACCTTAATGTCCTTGTTTGTGAAATTAAGTAAATCACAAAACAATTATAATGTAAACTTGTTTATAACATGTACGGGTATTGACCTGAATTGTCGGGTGTCACCCAAGGAACTAAAGAAACCGAGGGAGATGATATCCAGTGTACCGGGTGTAGTCCAACCAATACCGAAGATGTCCGCTACCAGTCACAGGATCTCAAGATTTGCTCCTTCAATATGTGATGCAGAGATCCCTAAATGTTTCAAGACTCCAAACATAAAGCTTTAATTTAGGATCTTGACACAGCCGATGAGATTAGGGATCTTGCAAAGATTCGCATGGCAGCTCACCAAGAAAGGATAGGTAGGTCCTACAACAAGAATTTATGGCTAAGAAGATTCCAAGTAGGTGATCTAGTATTGAGAAAAACCTTTCAAAATACAATCAACCCGAATAATGGAAAAATTAGCTCCCAAATAGGAAGGACCGTATTTGATTGATTATGAGGCTGGTAAAGGAGCATATTGGCAGGAAAATATGGAAGGAGAGATCCTGCCAAGATTCTGGAATGCCATTCACCTCAAAGCTTATTTTATGTATGTGAAAGTTTAAATTTTGACTCAACCTAGTATGTTTTCTCATCCTTATTTCTTTATTTATTTTTTCATCAACATACTGACTTATGCATCGGAGGGGTGTTAGCTACATTCACCAAGATCTAGGTTTTTGCAGCTGGAATCCAAGAGGATCCTGATCAGAAAGATTGAGATTGGCCATCTCTCTAAGTTAAAGGTGTTACGTAACCTTTCTAAGGTTTAAACGGCTTTCGCCTTTCTAAGTAGATTGGTGTAACATCCCAAAAATAATAAAACGAATAAATATAGCGAGACAGGCGATTTAGTCAGAATATTTAAACAAAAGGGAGCGGGCTTGGGCTCGGCTTCAATGGGCCGAGGGAAGCCCAGGTATATATATAAGGCAAGGCAGCCTCTTCCCTGCTCATTCCACACTCACGCAGCTTCTAGAGAGAGAAAGGAGAGCTCGGGTCTAGAGAGAGAGAGTCGACGGATCGTCACGAGATTGGAGGAGCACGTTACAGCTGAGCCCGTGAGCAAAACCTCCGAATCAGAATTACAATCCAGGTAACGATTCGATCACATTATGAGTTTTTGTTCGTTTTGGGAAGTTTCGGGTTTTGGCTAAAAAGATAACGATTTTGCGGATGAAACTTGAAAGTGAGCTTAGGTATAGCATCTAGAATGAAAAACGAACGTTGTGATCAAAGAAAAATTTAGATATTGACTCGATCAGACTTGCATGCAAAAACTTCAGATTTTTGGGGAAGACGATGTGCAGACCCATCGAAACTACTTAGTTTCGATATGAGCTGACCCATCGAAACTACTTAGTTTCGATATGTGCAGACCCATCGAAACTACTCAGTTTCGATATATGCATACCCATCCAAACTACCATAGTTTCGATATAAGCCCACGATCCGAAGCTAAGATTACACCTAAGTTACGTATCGAAACTACCAAGTTTCGACAGAAGCAACCTATCGAAACTACCAAGTTTCGACAGAAGCAACCTATCGAAACTACCATGTTTCGACAGAAGCAACCTATCGAAACTACCAAGTTTTGACAGAAGCAACCTATCGAAACTGCAAGTTTCGACAGAAGCAACCTGTCGAAACTCCCAAGTTTCGATAAAGCAAATCCATCGAAACTACTAAGTTCAAGCATAGTAATGTCTAATGTCATCTAGAAGCACTACCTTACGAGTATGACTTTATTATACAGATCGTGAGTGACATTAGTGACGCTCAGTACCCAGCTTAGTGTATTTCAGAAACTACTCATCAGGTGAGTTCTATGTGCCCCTTCTATGTTATGTGCAAATGATTTATAAATGTTTTGGAGCTGAAGTGTATACACTAAATGAATAACAGTTATGAATGTCAATGTGATCATACGTGGTATACAAATATATATATATATATATGTATATATATATATATATCTATACACAAAATAGAATTATGAATAAAGAATGAAACGTATGATTTTTAAAGAATGAACGAAAGTATGACATAACTTGTAAAGAAGAAATCTTGCTTTATATCCATGTATATATTGCTTGCCAAGTATAAGAAAATGTTATGGACGCTTCGATGATAACGGCTACTTCGGTAGACGGACGACCACGTGACTATCGTACAACCGGGACAAGTGCGTTCCTTCATCAGCTAGGACGTACGAATGCCACAAGTGCGTTCCTTCATCATCTAGGACGTACTAAAGTTATTAACGGACGGTCTAAGAAAAATTGGCATCTTATAGTAGAACGGTTGTATAAATAATAGTCGCATAGGAAACGGATACCTTCGGGTGGACGGGGGAATTACGGCCTACGACGGTAGGACGGTTGTAAGTCATGACGGACGGACAAAGGTTGCCGGATGGTTGTAAGAATAAAATGACGGACGACACTTGTTGTCGGACGGTTGTAAGTATAGGTGGGCCATGACGATGGACCGCGGCGATTGTCTTTGTGACCTTCGCAACCAAAAGACGGGTTGATCACCCTTAAGAGTATTACCCATGAATGTAAAGAAAAGAAAAGAAAAGGTGAATGCATATATATATGTAATCACCAAATAAAGAAGAAAGAGAAGCAAAAGTTATGAAAATAAATGAGACCAATGATGTGAATATATATCTATATGTATTTGCGAAGAATGATAAATGAGAAGCAATTCAAGTCAATGTGTACTTATATAACGTATATATATATACTTATGCATACTTATAAAGAAAAGAATGTTTATACCTAATTGCATTAAACTAGAAGTCCCCAGCGTTAGCTGACTTTTAGTATACATTTCAGGTAAAGGAAGATGAGGTCGTGCGATGGCGTGGAGGTTACCCGGCACGAGACTGACATCCCTCTTTTGATTTATATGTCTTCGAACAATGTTATGTTTTTAATTGTAAAGACTTCCGCAATTATGATTATGTAATTGGATGACGAATGTTTTTAATATAAATTCAGTATTTTATGACTATGTTTATGAGTAAATCCAACAAGTGAGGTTACCCGGGAAAGGGGCCTTACAAGTTGGTATCAGAGCAATAGTTTGAGAGATTCAGACATCCCTAAATGTCTGGACTCAAGCTGATTATGGGACCAACGCACGGATGTCAGTCTAGGTAATCAACGCCAACGCCAGCACAGTAAGTAAGTACTAAGGTTAATACACTTGGATAAGAATATATACTCAAACCTAGAACCAGTAGATGTCAATGTCATGACCAAATTGAAGAGTTTGGAACCCGAAAAGCAATGTAAATTTCTAATCACAAACCGGTCACTGTAATTAAAAATTTACCTTGTTCGTACTGTTCGAAACTATGATCTGAAGAAATGAAATTGATGTATTCCCTTTTTAACTATCAGGAAATTAAGAGCTATGGCTGGTGGAGGAAGAACAGGACCTCGTGGCGGTCGCACTGGCCGACGAGGTAGACCTCAGTCGAACCAAAGAATTGAAGAAGAAGAGAGTGTGCACGCAGAGCACACCGAAAGTGTGCACGAAACAGAAGTGACCCCAATTAGGGACGACAGTCCAGGGCCTATACAGTTGGAACCTGAAGTCAGGGATGCTATTGCCCGTGAAGTTGTGCTCACTTTGAAGAAGGTACTGCCTGATCTACTATCCGAGGCAATAAAGAAAAGTAAAGAGGAGGATGAAGGAGACAATGAAGAGAAAGTATATGATAGTGATGGGGATGAAATAAAGATAGGATCGAGCAACCGTGGGTGTACTTACAAAGGCTTTAAGGACGGAGACCCACCCAAGTTCGATGGGAGCAAGGATTCAGTGGCAACTGCGACACCTACCCAATTTTCAGGTTCATAGTCTGTACATTATTCATATACCTAATCAATCTTTGTGCATCCAATAATACTTAGTTAACATGAAACTAGGTCAGCAAACTATGTCTACCATCTATTCTACACCAATTCCATGAAAACATGAGAGTTCAAGACTCTAATCTAGAAACTATGACATAAAATCACCTATATTAGCTCAAACTATGTCTAATCCTACATTAATTACTTAATTATACATTAATCATAGTGTAATTAGCTTAATTAAGTCTAATCTCACACTAATTACCCTAATTATACCTTAATCTTGGTCTAATTAATCAAACTATGTCTAATTACTACACTAATCTCATTAAACTTGGTAATATTACCCAAACTATGTCCATCTATATTTTATAAGACTATATCATGTGTACATGATTTAGAAATCCTAATTCAATCAATTACATGTCATATTTATATAAATACTTATATAAATCATTTCTATAAATCTTTCTTACATAATTATATAAATACATCTCATCTATTTTATATAACACTTGTATATTTACACACACACTTATGAAAGACTAGAATTCTCATCACATTTATAAAACACCACCATTTTTATAAAAATCTACCATTCCATGAACTTTTGTACAAAACCCACCTACAAAAACACCATCATTCCAATCACTTACAAAAATCACCTACACACTCCACCCCCATCCCCCATTTTCGGCCAAGAATCCCAAACACTCCACCTCCCATTCTTTTCTTACAACTCTATCTCAATGTAATCTAAAGAATCAATATTTTAATACACAAACCATGCTCTTGTTTCCCTATAAATACAAGACCAAATCCTCCCATTTTCACTTGCACCTTTCACAAACTCTCTCACTCTTTCTTTCCCTCTAAAATCTCGGCTCAAGGGAGGTGCAAGTCCAACTCTCAAAGCCTTGAATCAGTCAAGCTTGTAAGCATTCTTTCATCTAAAGTTTCTATCTTTCTTTCCTTCTTTCATTTATTCTAGATCATGATCTTTGATAACTAAAAGGTTTATGGGTTTTATGATACCATATACTTGTGATAACAAGTGGTAATCTATGACTAAGGTCAAACCATAAACACACCTTCAAAGATCAAAGAACTAGTCCATGTATTCATGTCTTTACTTTATATTCTTTTTTTTCTAGAGCTTGGTCTTTGATAACTAAAAGGTTTATGGGTTTTATGATACCATATACTTGTGATAACAAGTGGTAATCTATGACTAAGGTCAAACCATAAACACACCTTCAAAGATCAAAGAACTAGTCCAAATACTTTATGTTTTTCTTTACTTTTCTCTAGATCTTGATCTTGATAACAAAAAGGTTTATGGGTGTTATGATACCATCATACTTGTGTAAACAAGTGGTAATCTATGTCTAGAGCCAAACCATAAACATACCTTCAACACTCAAGAACTAGTCCATTTAAATCCTTGTATTTACTTATTATGCACTTTATTTTTCATGTTCTTACACTATTAACAATGCTTATGGACATAATATAGTTTGGGTAAACACCAAAATCAAGTCTTTTAAGTTATTATAACACAATATTTAAAAGGGTGGATGAGTTAAATACGTTTAATATAGTCACATACAACTTAAACAAGAATAAACACCGTTTAAAAACCCGGTTTTTAACTCAAAAATATGATTTTAACTTCTCGACCTTTAAAAATTTCCATATTTTGGAAACAAATCCGACCTACTATAAAAAGGCTCCATATTAAATTTCATGATTTTTGGAGTTAGTTAGCTATATTAATAAAATAAATCTTACGGAAACAAAAATCGTTTTTATACTTAGACTTTTTATAAAATTCTCAAATTTTTACCAAGTGACCTACTGGTCATAAGGTTATTATAAAATAATAATCATAATTTTTGGACATAAATAGCTATCCTTTCAAAATTAGTCTATCTCAAAATATTTTTGAAAAAATACTAAACTATTTCAAATGAGTTTACAAAAATTCCAGTAAATTTCTAATATTTTAACAAGTCCATAAACCAAATTTCATAAGGATTGGAGATGGATAGCTATACTTTCAAAATTTTAACTTATTTTGAGCAATTACGACCGAAACGATTAATAAAAATATCTTTAAACACACATTATTGACTCGACCAACTTTTGGAACTCTTCTTGTAAATAAAATGAGTCCATGTGAGTCATCAAACTACTATTTTATCAAGAATCATGACCATGGTATTTTTGTAAGATTAATCCATCGAAAAACCGTCGTGAAACGACTAGTTTTTAAGAATAATATTCTTCAAGAATATTTGAGGGTTTAAAACCTTATAAAAACTTAAAACATATACTTTTATTATAAAGTATGAGTTTTGCTAAGTTTAACCATCAAAACGTTAAATCTATTATTAAAACGGTTTGTGAAATTTCAAGAATGAAACCTTTAAAAGAACTCTTTAAACATATGTGACATCTACTTATTTTCATCCATCCTATATTTCTAAAACCCTAGTGAGAGTTTGACATTTTTTTTTCTAAACCTCGTTACCATTACAAGTCAATCTTATATGTCTTGGCAATTGCCGCCGTAAATCCAAGCGTGTAAAATACAAGAAAACAAGAACTAACATTTATACAAAATGACACCTTAATCCAATATAAAGTCCATAAAACTCGTGGAGTCCCACCATTGTAGGACCCGAGTAGGACGTACTTCGACCGCAAGAACGCAAATTCACCAACACTAGGTGAGTCTTCGTAGCCCCTTTTTCTCTTAAACTTTTGGGGGGAAAATATGCTCTATTTATTTTCACTATTTACTATATTGATTATTCGCTTGTCTATTTGACTATATAACTTGGGCTGAACTAGAATTATTATCACTTCTCAAGTCCCCTTTTTCAAGAAACGCAACTAGTTAACTTTACTAAGCGACGGTTAAATATTGATATATCTATCGAGGTGACGCCCCATTCATCCTTCTGACTTACGCGTTTAAAACAGCAGAAAACGTGGTGAATGTTTATTTCCGATTCTAGAAACAAGAATTAATGCTCCGTGATAAGGCATTAAGCAGGGGCAAACATACTAGGTCATCAGGTTTAGTTGCGGGCTCAATGTTTATAGTATCTTATTCTCATACACATCTAGTCAATATACCGTAACAACTATTCATTTGAAATTGTTGTTCAAATATCTATACTTCTACCTTATACTTAAACCTACGAACTCACCAGCTTTATAGCTGACCACTTTTAGCATATTTTTCAGGTAATCCATGAAGGAACTAGAAGTGCATGGCATACAAATACAAGGATATTTTAGGAAAAACAATCTTTTGTTAGGATGGCTTTTGTTAGAAAATCTCAATTTGTATTTTGAAACTAAATGTCATGTAAACTATATATTTTGGAAATGATGAATGCATAGTAAGTTTCTCTTATTAAACAATGTGTTCTTGATTTTCATACAACTGTCATAACCCGTGTTTCCGCCTTAGACGGGGTGTGACAGAAGTTGATATCAGAGCCATTAGTTATAAAGAATTAGGTTATTAGAAAACCTAGACTATAACTTTAAGCTCTAAACTATAGTGTGCATTGCATGTAGAACTTAGTACATATATATAATTCACACTCACATTTCTTCTTATATTTTAGCCACCTCAACCATGACTATGTACGAGAACGGATTCCTACCGGCAGAAAGCAGCGATGAAGAACCTCTGAGATCCCCGAGTCACCACCTAACATCCAAGAGATCTCTGACCCAAGGGGAAGCCATGTGCGGATGTCAGGCTATGAGCCGAGTAGTGATAACACTCACCCAGTGACCGGATACTCTGTTGAGCTATCTGACGACGCCTCTTCCCAAAAGAAGCCGATACCACCTACCATGAGGGACCGCAACCCGGAGACACCACGTCGAGGCACTAGGGCAATGGACCGAAAAACTACCTGGCTAGGGAATAGAGTGAAGTTCGAAGATTGCCGTGTAGTGTTTCCATCATCCCTCCGTGAGTCTGGAGAACCCTCACGTAGAGTTGAGGCGCCTGCAGACTACTTAGAGGAGTATCAGCTGTGGAAGGCTAGACAAGAAGAGGAGCGTCAGGAGTTGTCGGATCGGATAGCGACTGTTTGGGGTCACGTGACGGAACATAACTACTCTATCTTAGGGATCATCAAGTCTACGGATCTGCTGGAGCAGGACAGGATGGCTGACAAGGATCAGCTCATGGCAGTACGAGAAGAAGCACAAGAGGCACGGGACCAGAACCGCAAATGGGGCACAATCTTGACGCTGATGGTGTTCGTTTCCCTGATTCTACATTACCTCACTTAAAGGAGGTGATCTTCGACTAGCCACTACTACTCTATCTAGAACTATGTACTAGACGATAAGCATATATGCTCTCGTCTATAATAGGACCCTCTGTATTTCAAGAATTATGTATTTCAAGAATTATGTACTATGTATTTCAAGAATTATGCACTATGTATTTCAAGAATCATGTACTATGTATTTCAAGAATTAAGCACTATGTATTTCAAGAATCAGGTATGAACTATGAAACTTCAAGGACTACGTGTTGTATTTTTATGATTACATGTTATGATAACTAATGTTATAGCATATTTATAATTGCCTATAATACTTGCGTATTAATGTGAATCTAGAAAATGCCTCCAAGACGAGAAACACGCAACACCACCGATAACAACAACGAGAACCCTACCGTGGAGCAAATCTTTGCCCAACAACTTAATGACGCGCTACCCAACATAGTTACTCAAGTCAGCAATGCCATACGCAATGGAAATACTTCCAACGGAACTGATAGCGAAAGGAGCCATCGAAACGAGGGAGAAGGAGGTACTGGAAACAGAGCTAGAAGGGGATGTTCCTACAAAACCTTTAGTGCCTGTAAGCCAAAAGAGTTCCATGGACATGAAGGAGCCCTTTGAATACTTAAATGGATTGAAAAGATGGAATCAGTCATCAACATCAGTGAATGCGCTGACAACCAGAAAGTGAAGTACGCTATTTGTTCTCTCTATGGCAAAGCTCTAACATGGTGGAATACCCAAGTTCAAGCAAGGGGTACTGAAGCAATTGGACAAATGTCTTGGGTGGAATTGAAAGCTTTACTGCTAGAAGAATACTGTCCTAAGAACGAGATGCAGCGATTGGAGTCTGAATTCTGGAACTTAACCATGGAAGGTGCCGAACATCAAGCATACACTAACAGATTCCATGAATTAACTTGCCTAGTACCACACATGGTACCCACTGAAGAAAAGAATATTGACCGCTATATCTGGGGCCTTGCTCCTCAGATACGTGGGATGGTTACCTCAAATGAACCAACCACTTTGAAGGCTGCAATTCTTCTAGCTGGCCAATTGACTGATGAGATGGTGAGATCTGGAGTTCAGGTGAAGAAAGGTTCCTCTAGGAAGAGAGAGTGGGCTGAGAAGAAGTTCAGTGCTGACAAAAAGCCCAAAACTGCCAAAGCTTTTGTGTCGATTGTTCCTGAAAGAAGGACTTACACTGGACCTTTGCCCAAGTGCAATAAGTGTCCCCTACACCACAATGGAGCTTGTACTCAATGCACCAAGTGCAAAAGGTTTGGTCATCTGGCTAATGTCTGCAAATTCACCGGTACCAGGGCATGCTACGAATGTGGTAGCACAAATCACATGAGGAACACCTGCCCCAAGCTTGCACAAAAATAGGGAAATGCTGGGAATCGAGCTCAAGGACGAGCATTTGTGTTAGCAGCTAATGAGGCCCGACAAGTTCCGAACGTCGTAACGGGTACGTTTCTTGTTAACCACCAATATGTATCTATTTTGTTCGACACGGGGGCTGATAAGTCTTTTGTATCCACTGATTTTTCACCATTACTCGAACTACCTACTAGTAACTTACAAAGTACCTATAACATAGAATTAGCTAACGGTAAACTCCTCGAAGCTAAGAATATAATCCAGGGTTGTACCCTAACTCTTGAGAACCACCCATTCGTTTTAGACTTACTCCCTATCGAACTCGGAAGTTTTGATATCGTTATCGGTATGGATTGGCTCTCACATCACCAAGCCGAAATAGTGTGTCACCAGAAAACTATTCGGATTCCGTTACCAAATGGCGAGACGCTTATCATCCAAGGAGAAGCGACCCGGGAAGGAATTAAGAACCATATCATGCATAAAGGCTCGAAAATGCCTGAAGAAGTAGTGCTACGCCTTTCTAGCTCATGTAGTAGAAAAGAAGCGGGAAGAAAACCGTATCCAAGACATTCCTATTGTTAGGAATTACCCGGATGTATTCCCTGAAGATTTACCGTTACTTCCTCCAGTACGACAAATCGAATTCCAAATCGACTTGATCCCTGGAGCTGCACCAGTTGCTAAATCTCCTTATCGATCAGCACCATCAGAGATGCAAGAACTATCAAGTCAACTACAAGAACTGTTGGAGAAAGGATTTATCCGACCAAGTTTCTCACCCTGGGGAGCACCGGTCCTATTCTTCAAGAAGAAAGATGGATCGTTTCGAATGTGCATTGACTACCGAGAGCTTAATAAGCTAACCATCAAAAATCGGTACCCTCTTCCGAGGATCGACGATCTTTTCGACCAACTACAAGGGTCTACTTATTTCTCAAAAATTGATCTCAGATCCGGGTATCATCAACTAAGGATTCAAGAGAATGACATACCAAAGACTGCTTTCAGAACAAGGTATGGGCATTATGAGTTCTTAGTAATGCCCTTCGGATTAACCAATGCACCGGCAGTTTTCATGGACCTGATGAATCGTGTTTGCAAACCTTATTTAGATAAGTTCGTAATAGTATTCATTGATGATATTCTAATCTACTCAAGGAACCAAGAAGATCACGAACAACATCTCAAGATGATCTTAGAGCTACTCACAAAAGAAAAACTATATGCAAAGCTTTCAAAATGTGAGTTCTGGTTGAAAGAAGTACAGTTCCTTGGCCACATAATTAAAGAAAAGGGTATTCATGTTGATCCAAGCAAGATTGAAGCAGTGAAGCAATGGGAAGCTCCAAAGACGCCCACTGAGATCCGACAATTTCTGGGATTAGTAGGGTATTATCGGAGGTTTATCGAAAACTTCTCAAAAATTGCCCAACCTTTAACTATGCTAACCCAAAAGGATAGAAAATTTGATTGGGGGCAAAAGCAAGAAGAAGCTTTCACTCTACTAAAACAGAAGTTGTGTCACGCACCTATTCTAGCTTTACCCACAGGTACTGAAAATTTCATAGTATACTTCGATGCATCCCATCAGGGCCTTGGATGTGTATTGATGCAGAAAGATAAAGTAATCGCTTATGCTTCACGACAACTCAAGATTCATGAAAAGAACTACACCACTCATGACCTAGAACTAGGAGCGGTGGTTTTTGCATTGAAAATTTGGAGACACTACCTTTATGGTACAAAGTGTTTAATCTACACCGATCATAAGAGTCTCCAACATATATTTGATCAAAAGGAGTTGAATATGTGCCAGCGAAGATGGGTAGAATTATTGAATGACTACGACTGTGAAATACGATATCATCCAGGGAAGTCCAACGTTGTGGCCGACGCTCTAAGTCGCAAGGAAAGAGTGAAACCTATCCGAGTACGGGCACTAGGGATGATAGTTCAAACAAGCTTAAAGGCACAAATCCTTGAAGCACAACAAGAAATCGTACAAATGGGTGATCTAAAGAACGAACTACTTTGGGGTGCCGAGAAACACTTGGAATCAAAGTCCGATAAAATTCTTTACTTTAAGGATAGAATGTGGATTCCACAATCTGATGAGCTAAGAAAATTAATACTGGATGAAGCTCATAAGTCCAAATACTCAATTCACCCAGGAGCCGACAAGATGTCTAAAGATCTCAAAGAGTTCTATTGGTGGCCAGGTATGAAGAAAGACATTGCTGTGTATGTTAACAAATGTCTAACCTGCCTAAAAGTCAAGGCTGAACACCAAAAACCATCTTGATTGCTAACTCAACCAGAGATTCCCCAATGGAAGTGGGAGCAAATATCTATGGACTTCATAACAAAACTGCCAAGAACATCCAGTGGTCACGATTCCATCTAGGTCATTGTAGATAGACTAACCAAATCAGCTCATTTCCTAGCTATCCGTGAAGATTACAAAATGGAGAAACTAGCCAAGTTATATATCAATGAAGTGGTGACAAGACATGGAGTTCCTATCTCCATTATCTCTGATAGAGATGGACGATTCACTTCAAGATTCTGGCAGTCATTACAAAAATCACTCGGAACTAGACTCGATCTAAGCACAGCATATCATCCCCAAACCGACGGGTAAAGCGAAAGAACAATTCAGACTCTAGAAGATATGCTTCGGGCTTGCGTGGTAGACTTTGGTGGAAGCTGGGACTCCCACCTACCCTTAATTGAATTTTCATATAACAATAGTTACCACACAAGTATCAAGTGTGTACCTTTTGAAGCTCTTTATGGAAGAAAGTGCCGATCTCCTATCTGCTGGACCGAAATTGGCGACAGTCAGATAACAGGACCAGAGGTTATACAGGAGACTACTGACAAGGTCGCCCTCATAAAAGAAAGAATTAAAGCTGCCAGAGATCGCCAGAAAAGCTATGATGACAATCGTCGAAAGCCTCTAGAATTTAACGTAGGTGACAAGGTCATGTTGAAAGTATCACCATGGAAAGGAGTGTTCCGATTTGGTAAAAAGGGCAAGCTTGCACCGCGTTATATCGGACCCTTCGAAATCATCAATAGGATTGGCCCTGTGGCCTACAAACTTAAACTGCCACAAGGACTCAACGGTGTACATAATACATTCCATGTATCGAACCTCAAGAAATGCTTAGCAGATGAGTCCTTGCACATTCCTTTGGATGAAGTTCAGATTGATGACAAGTTACGTTTCATCAAAGAACTAATGGAGATTATGGATCGAGAAGTAAAGACGCTCAAACGAAGCCGAATTCCGATAGTCAAGGTAAGATGGAACTCCAAACAAGGTCCAGAATATACATGGGACGAGAGGACAATATGAAGCTCAAATACCCGCACTTGTTCAAAGACGAATCAGTCAAAGAAAGTACCAGCTGAATTTCAGGCCGAAATTATCTTAACTGGGGGAGACTGTGACACCTACCCAATTTTCAGGTTCATAGTCTGTACATTATTCATATACCTAATCAATCTTTGTGCATCCAATAATACTTAGTTAACATGAAACTAGGTCAACAAACTATGTCTACCATCTATTCTACACCAATTCCATGAAAACATGAGAGTTCAAGACTCTAATCTAGAAACTATGACATAAAATCACCTATATTAGGTCAAACTATGTCTAATCCTACATTAATTACTTAATTATACATTAATCATAGTGTAATTAGCTTAATTAAGTCTAATCTCACACTAATTACCCTAATTATACCTTAATCTTGGTCTAATTAATCAAACTATGTCTAATTACAACACTAATCTCATTAAACTTGGTAATATTACCCAAACTATGTCCATCTATATTTTATAAGACTATATCATGTGTACATGATTTAGAAATCCTAATTCAATCAATTCCATGTCATATTTATATAAATACTTATATAAATCATTTCTATAAATCTTTCTTACATAATTATATAAATACATCTCATCTATTTTATATAACACTTGTATATTTACACACACACTTATGAAAGACTAGAATTCTCATCACATTTATAAAACACCACCATTTTTATAAAAATCTACCATTCCATGAACTTTTGTACAAAACCCACCTACAAAAACACCATCATTCCAATCACTTACAAAAATCACCTACACACTCCACCCCCATCCCCCATTTTCGGCCAAGAATCCCAAACATTCCACCTCCCATTCTTTTCTTACAACTCTATCTCAATGTAATCTAAAGAATCAATATTTTAATACACAAACCATGCTCTTGTTTCCCTATAAATACAAGACCAAATCCTCCCATTTTCACTTGAACCTTTCACAAACTCTCTCACTCTTTCTTTCCATCTAAAATCTCGGCTCAAGGGAGGTGCAAGACCAACTCTCAAAGCCTTGAATCATTCAAGCTTGTAAGCATTCTTTCATCTAAAGTTTCTATCTTTCTTTCTTTCTTTCATTTATTCTAGATCATGATATTTGATAACTAAAAGGTTTATGGGTTTTATGATACCATATACTTGTGATAACAAGTGGTAATCTATGACTAAGGTCAAACCATAAACACACCTTCAAAGATCAAAGAACTAGTCCATGTATTCATGTCTTTACTTTATAATCTTTTTTTTCTAGATCTTGGTCTTTGATAACTAAAAGGTTTATGGGTTTTATGATACCATATACTTGTGATAACAAGTGGTAATCTATGACTAAGGTCAAACCATAAACACACCTTCAAAGATCAAAGAACTAGTCCAAATACTTTATGTTTTTGCTTTACTTTTCTCTAGATCTTGATCTTGATAACAAAAAGGTTTATGGGTGTTATGATACCATCATACTTGTGTAAACAAGTTGTAATCTATGACTAGAGCCAAACCATAAACATACCTTCAACACTCAAGAACTAGTCCATTTAAATCCTTGTATTTACTTATTATGCACTTTATTTTTCATGTTCTTACACTCTTAACAATGCTTATGGACATAATATAGTTTGGGTAAACACCAAAATCAAGTCTTTTAAGTTATTATAACACAATATTTAAAAGGGTGGATGAGTTAAATAGGTTTAATATAGTCACATACAACTTAAACAAGAATAAACACCGTTTAAAAACCCGGTTTTTAACCCAAAAATATGATTTTAACTTCTCGACCTCTAAAATTTCCCATATTTTGGAAACAACTCCGACCTACTATAAAAAGGCTCCATATTAAATTTCATGACTTTTGGAGTTAGTTAGCTATATTAATAAAATAAATCTTACGGAAACAAAGGTCGTTTTTATACTTAGACTTTTTATAAAATTCTCAAATTTTTACCAAGTGACCTACTGGTCATAAGGTTATTATAAAATAATAATCATAATTTTTGGACATAAATAGCTATCCTTTCAAAATTAGTCTATCTCAAATGATTTTTGGAAAAATACTAAATTATTTCAAATGAGTTTACAAAAATTCCAGTAAATTTCTAATATTTTATCAAGTCCATAAACTAAATTTCATAAGGATTGGAGATGGATAGCTATACTTTCAAAATTTTAACTTATTTTGAGCAATTACGACCGAAACGATTAATAAAAATATCTTTAAACACACATTATTGACTCGACCAACTTTTGGAACTCTTCTTGTAAATAAAATGAGTCCATGTGAGTCATCAAACTACTATTTTATCAAGAATCATGACCATGGTATTTTTGTAAGATTAATCCATCGAAAAACCGTCGTGAAACGACTAATTTTTAAGAATAATATTCTTCAAGAATATTTGAGGGTTTAAAACCTTATAAAAACTTAAAACATATACTTTTATTATAAAGTATGAGTTTTGCTAAGTTTAACCATCAAAACGTTAAATCTATTATTAAAACGGTTTGTGAAATTTCAAGAATGAAACCTTTAAAAGAACTCTTTAAACATATGTGACATCTACTTATTTTCATCCATCCTATATTTCTAAAACCCTAGTGAGAGTTTGTCATATTTTTTTCTAAACCTCGTTACCATTACAAGTCAATCTTATATGTCTTGACAATTGCCGCCGTAAATCCAAGCGTGTAAAATACAAGAAAACAAGAACTAACATTTATACAAAATGACACCTTAATCCAATATAAAGTCCATAAAACTCATAGAGTCCCACCATTGTAGGACCCGAGTAGGACGTACTTCGACCGCAAGAACGCAAATTCACCAACACTAGGTGAGTCTTCGTAGCCCCTTTTTCTCTTAAACTTTTAGGGGAAAAATATGCTCTATCTATTTTCACTATTTACTATATTGATTATTCGCTTGTCTATTTGACTATATAACCTGAGCTGAACTAGAATTATTATCACTTCTCAAGTCCCCTTTTTCAAGAAACGCAACTAGTTAACTTTACTAAGCCGACGGTTAAATATTGATAGATCTATCGGGGTGACGCCCCATTCATCCTTCTGACTGACGCGTTTAAAACAGCAGAAAACGTGGTGAATGTTTATTTCCGATTCTAGAAATAAGAATTAATGCTCCGTGATAAGGCATTAAGCAGGGGCAAACATACTAGGTCATCAGGTTTAGTTGCGGGCTCAATGTTTATAGTATCTTATTCTCATACACATCTAGTCAATATACCGTAACAACTATTCATTTGAAATTGTTGTTCAAATATCTATACTTCTACCTTATACTTAAACCTACAAACTCACCAGCTTTATAGCTGACCACTTTTAGCATATTTTTCAGGTAATCCATGAAGGAACTAGAAGTGCATGGCATACAAATACAAGGAGATTTTAGGAAAAACAATATTTTGTTAGGATGGCTTTTGTTAGAAAATCTCAATTTGTATTTTGAAACTAAATATCATGTAAACTATATATTTTGGAAATGATGAATGCGTAGTAAGTTTCTCTTATTAAACAATGTGTTCTTGATTTTCATACAACTGTCATAACCCGTGTTTCTGCCTTAGACGGGGTGTGACAGCAACGCTTGAATGGATTGAGAGGATGAATGCTGTAATCAACATCAGCGAGTGTCGACCAGACCAGGCTGTTAAATACGTTGCTCATTCTTTCACCAACGAAGCACTAAGTTGGTGGAGGAATATTCAGAGAACTAGGTCACCAAATGCTATAAACAGAATGACATGGGACGACTTGAAGAAGCTGATCATCTAAAAGTTCTGTCCATAGAACGAAATTGATCGAGTGGAAAATGAATTCCTAAACCTTAAGGCTGGAAACAAGACGCACCGCCAGTATACTTCGAGATTCAATGAGCTAGCTCAACTAGTACCCCACCTGGTAGAAACTGAAGACCGTTTGATCAAGTACTATGTTAAGGGGTTGCCACAACGGGTCCGTGTTCATGTAAAATCTAACCTACCCTCGACCTTCGAGTCGGTAGTGAATCTGAGCGGAATCGTCTACGACGACTACGCCAATGAGGACCCGGCACCTGAGACACAAAAGAGAAAGTGGGAGAACCCGTCTAGAGGTACCGGAAGAGGGAACGTAACTACTGAAAATAAGAAACCAAGGTCGGATAAATATGAAACCTGCAAGAAATGTGGAAGGCAACATTTTGGCGAGTGCCGGGTCGGCTCCACCACATGTTACAGGTGTGGGAAGGCGGGTCACAATTCTCGCGACTGCTTAAGAGACACTAAATGCCAAGGATGTGGACTGTTTGGTCACCTGACTAGGGATTTCAGAAAAACCAGACAATCTGGTTCGGGAAAAGAAAAGGAACAGGAACAACCAAAGGCTAGGACTCGAGCTTATGCCCTGACTGAGGAGGAAGCAAGGGGAAATCCTGATGTTGTGTCAGGTACGTTCCTAGTTAATGATGAACATGCGGCTATATTATTTGACTCGGGTGCTAGTAAAAGCTTCATATCAAATGCATTTAGTCGTAAACTGAATTGCACTATCAACACCGTAGTAAAGGCCTTTAGTGTACAAACTGTCGTTGGTAAAAATTCAGCAGTATTCCAAGTAACAGAGGATTGCATAATAGAAATAGAGGGTCATAAGTTTCCTTCTAGATTATTCCTTCTCACCTTAGGAGGATTCGATATAGTATTGGGTATGGATTGGTTAGCTACCAACGAAGCTCAAATCATATGTAAACGTAAGAGGATACACCTCAAAACTCCTAGCGGATGTCCAATTACGGTTCATGGGGATTGGAATTGCACAATGCCGAACATCATCTCGATGATCAAGGCCGAAAGTTACATGAGGCGTGGTTGCGAAGCTTATCTGGCATATGTTATTGACGATAGAATGAAAACGAAAGAACTCGAGAACGTACCCGTGGTGTGCAATTTTCCAGAAGTATTCCCTGAGGATCTACCTGGGTTGCCACCCGATCGGGAAATAGAATTTCAGATTGACTTACTGCCAGGAGCTGAGCCCGTTGCCAAAGCCCCCTACCGATTGGCTCCGTCAGAAATGAAAGAATTGATGTCTCAACTACAAGAATTAACAAAAAAAGGATTTATTAGACCGTGCATCTCACCATGGGGCGCTCCAGTACTATTCGTAAAGAAGAAAGACGGCAGCTTGCGCATGTGCATTAACTACCGTGAGTTGATCAAGAGAACAGTAAATAACAAATACCCACTGCCTAGAATAGACGACCTTTTTGATCAACTGCAAGGTGCGAGTTGGTTCTCAAAGATCGATCTTAGGTCGGGTTACCATCAGTTTAAAGTAAGAGAAGAAGACGTACCAAAGACCGCGTTTCGCACGCGTTATGGGCATTATGAGTTTCTCGTGATGTCCTTCGGATTAACTAACGCACCAGCAGCGTTCATGGACTTAAGGAATAGAGTGTGTCGACCAATGTTAGATCGATCAGTGATAGTTTTTATAGATGACATACTGGTATATTCGAAAAATGAGGGTGATCACCACTGTCACCTAAGAGAGGTTCTGGAGGTGCTAAAGCAGGAAAAGTTGTACGCAAAATTCTCCAAATGCGCGTTCTGGCTTAGGGAAGTCCAATTCATAGGTTATGTAATAAACCCAAACGGCATCATGGTGGATCTTGCAAAGATCGACGCAGTAAAGGAATGGAACGTCCCAAAGACACCAACAGAGATAAGAAGTTTTCTGGGATTGGCAGGTTACTATCGAAGGTTCATTCTAGATTTTTCAAGAATAGCCTTGCCACTAACTAAGTTGACACGGAAGGAAGTGAAATATGAATGGGGTCCTACAACGCGTTTGAAGAACTTAAGGCACAATTAACCCAAGCTCCAGTCTTGACACTACCTGAGGGAAATGAAGACTTGGTAGTCTATTCTGATGCTTCGGGTCAGGGTTTGGGGTGCGTACTTATGCAACGAGGAAAAGTAATTGCCTACGCATCACGGTAATTAAAGATTCACGAGGTTAACTACCCAACGCACGATCTAGAGTTAGCAGCAGTGGTTTTCGCGTTGAAAATATGGAGGCACTACTTGTATGGAGTTAAATGCACCATTTACTCCGATCACAAAAGCTTGAAGTACTTTTTCGGGCAAAAGGAATTAAATATGAGGCAAAGGAGATGGTTAGAGCTACTAAAGGACTATGACTGTGAGATACTGTACCATCCAGCCAAGGTAAACGTGGTGGCTGACGCTTTAAGTAGAAAGGAAGAATCGACACCTATCCGAATCAAAGCGTGTCAGCTGATTATAACACCAGATTTGATGGGAGAAATAGCAAAAGCACAAGATGAAGCACTGTTAGAAAGAAATGTGAAACGGGAAAGAATAGTAGGACAACAAGGGAACTTAGATGCAAATGCATACGGAGTACGAACTAGGTTTGGCCGGATGTGGATACCTAAGATTGGCGAGCTTAGAGCCAAAATACTCGATGAGGCCCATAAGTCTTGTTATTCTATCCACCCCGGGACAAACAAAATGTATCAAGACTTGAAGAAAGAATACTGGTGGCCTGGCATGAAGAATGATGTGACAGAATACGTGAGGAAGTGCCTAACGTGTTCTCTAGTTAAGGCCGAGCACCAGAAACCATGCGGTAAAATGCAACCTCTACCAATACCGGAATGGAAGTGGGAGGAAATCACGATGGACTTCATTACCAAGCTACCGCGAACAGCTAAAGGCAATGATACCATTTGGGTGATCGTCGACCGCTTGACGAAAAGTGCTCACTTCTTGCCAATACGTGAGACTTCCTCGTCAGAAAGACTAGCAGAAATATTTATCAAGGAAGTTGTGAGCAGACATGGTATGCCGCTGTCGATTGTGTCCGACAGGGATACTAGATTCACGTCAAGGTTTTGGAAGAAATTCAACGAAGCAATGGGCACTAGACTAAACATCAGCACCGCTTACCACCCCCAAACCGATGGACAATCGGAAAGGACTATTCAGACCTTGGAGGACATGCTCCGGACCTGTATCATTGACTTCGGTGGCAGCTGGGACAGCCATTTACCATTGGCAGAATTTTCATATAACAACAGCTATCACTCGACTATTGGCATGCCGCCATTTGAAATGTTGTATGGGAGGAAATGTAGGACCCCGGTTTGTTGGGGGGAAATTAGACAGAAGGATTTTGCAAGCCTCGAAGTGGTCAAAGCTGCTTCCGAGAAATTTGATCAAATCAAGGCTCGAATGAAAGCCGCAAAAGACCGACAGAAATCATACGCGGATAAGAGAAGAAGGGAGTTAGAGTTTCAAGTAGGGGACATGGTACTGTTAAAGGTATCACCATGGAAAGGAATCATCCGATTCAGAAAGCGTGGCAAACTAAGTCCAAGGTTTGTCGGACCTTTCAAGATTTTAGCAAGAGTGGGTCAAGTTGCTTACAGACTCGACCTACCCGTTGAGCTTAGTGGAATACACCCTACGTTTCACGTGTCGCACTTACGCAAGTGCCTAGCTGACGACACAACTCACATACCTTACGATGAGATCGAAGTCGATAACAGTCTAAATTATGTAGAGGAACCAATAGCCATTCTTGACCGAGCTGACAAACGACTACGCAATAAGTCAATCCGATTAGTAAAAGTACAATGGAAACACAGAAAGGGTTCAGAAGCTACTTGGGAAAAAGAAGACGAAATGAGAGAACTATATCCCCAGCTGTTTAACGATTAGCAGGTTTCGAGGACGAAACCTTTCTAAGGACGGTAGACTTGTAACATCCCAAAAATAATAAAACGAATAAATATAGCGAGACCGGCGGTTTAGTCGGAATATTTAAACAAAAGGGAGCGGGCTTGGGCTCGGCTTCAATGGGCCGAGGGAAGCCCAGGTATATATATAAGGCAAGGCAGCCCTCTTCCCTGCTCATTCCACACTCACGCAGCTTCTAGAGAGAGAAAGGAGAGCTCAGGTCTAGAGAGAGAAAGTCGACGGATCGTCACGAGATTGGAGGAGCACGTTACAGCTGAGCCCGTGAGCAAAACCTCTGAATCAGAATTACAATCCAGGTAACGATTCGATCACATTATGAATTTTTGTTCATTTTGGGAAGTTTCGGGTTTTGGCTAAAAAGATAACGATTTTGCGAATGAAACTTGAAAGTGAGCTTAGGTATAGCATCTAGAATGAAAAACGAACGTTGTGATCAAAGAAAAATTTAGATATTGACTCGATCAGACTTGCATGCAAAAACTTCAGATTTTTGGGGAAGACGATGTGCAGACCCATCGAAACTACCTAGTTTCGATATGAGCAGACCCATCGAAACTACTTAGTTTCGATATGTGCAGTAGTTTCGATATGTGCATACCCATCGAAACTACTAAGTTTCGATATATGCATACCCATCGAAACTACCATAGTTTCGATATAATCCCACGATCCGAAGCTAAGATTACACCTAAGGTACTTATCGAAACTACCAAGTTTCGACAGAAGCAACCTATCGAAACTACCAAATTTCGACAGAAGCAACCTATCGAAACTACAAAGTTTTGACATAAGCAACTTGTCGAAACTACCAAGTTTCGATAAAGCAAATCCATCGAAACTACTAAGTTCAAGCATAGTAATGTGTAATGTCATCTAGGAGCACTACCTTACGAGTATGACTTAATTATACAGATCGTGAGTGACATTAGTGACGCTCAGTACCCAGCTTAGTGTATTTCAGAAACTACTCATCAGGTGAGTTCTATGTGCCCCCTTCTATGTTATGTGTAAATGATTTATAAATGTTTTGGGGCTGAAATGTATACACTAAATGAATAACAGTTATGCATGTCAATGTGATCATACGTGGTACACAAATATATATATATATATATATCTTTACACGAAATAGAATTATGAATAAAGAATGAAACGTATGATTTTTAAAGAATGAACAAAAGTATGACATAACGTGTAAAGAAGAAATCTTGCTTTATATCCATGTATATATTGCTTGCCAAGTATAAGAAAACGTTATGGACGCTTCGATGATAACGGCTACTTCGGTAGACGGACGACCACGTGACTATCGTACAACCGGGACAAGTGCGTTCCTTCATCAGCTAGGACGTACGAATGCCACAAGTGCGTTCCTTCATCAGCTAGGACGTACTAAAGTTATTAACGGACGGTCTAAGAAAAATTGGCATCTTATAGTAGAACGGTTGTATAAATAATAGTCGCATGGGAAGCTGTGACATCCGGCAATTTTCAGGTTATTTACCGTTAAACCTTAGAACGCGTTTGCAATTTAATTGTGTGTGTCTTAGACTTAATTTCAGTCAATTAGGTTATTATAAAGTCTAGCAAAGCCCTTCGTATGCATAGGTTTGCATTTCGTGAAATTTCAGAAATTTCGATACCGCGTATCGGTAAAATGTCCGTATTTAACGTTGGTGACGACCCGGTTAACCTTAAAAATATCAGTTTTGATGAAAATTATATAAACTGGTCTATATTATTGGATTATGTGTGAAATTTATGTGTTATGTGTTAAATATCGCTTTTGGCGATTTTCGTTGCGTTTTACCCGGTACAATCGCGTACCGGATGAGTTAAAATGAACTGTTAGCAAAAATTATTATTTTTACTAATTATGATAGCAAATAATTAGTGGGTATTTTATATATTTTTATTTTGATGAAAAACCATGTTTAAAGTGGTAGAATTTTATAAAAGTGTTGTGGTTTTTATAAAAGATCACCTACATGTGTGTAGAGGTTTATAAAATAAAAAAATGACATCTTTTCTCTCCCCCAAAAATCAGCCAAATGTGGGTCCCACCCCACCTTAATCATCACTAAAACACCATGATGATTTCCTACTTACACACTTTGCCTCTTCCTTCACTCAAGACCCCAAATGATGTTGCATGGCCTTGGAACTACTCCATCTCTCTCCTCTCTCCCTCTTAAAACCGAACCCACCACCACCATACACCATTTCCATCACAAAATTTCTCTAGTATTCTCTCTAGCTTTCTCCCAAAAATCCTTCAAGTGTTCTTGTGTTCTTGGAGTTTTGTTGAAGATTCAAGCTTGTTTGGAGAAAGTATTCA
This sequence comes from Smallanthus sonchifolius, assembly GCA_023525975.1. NCBI lineage: Eukaryota > Viridiplantae > Streptophyta > Magnoliopsida > Asterales > Asteraceae > Smallanthus > Smallanthus sonchifolius. The sequence continues at coordinate 23,991,147 of CM042033.1, forward strand.
AGAAATCATCATCCATCATCTTCTATTTGTTCTAATATTTCCCTTGATTTAGTTCAAGAGGTATGAACCTCATATTTCTTTCGTTTCTTTCTTTTTCTTTGATAAAAATAGTGATCTTTGCAAGAGTTGTTCATCACCAACTAAAAGACTTTTTATGAACCATTAAAATTCAGCAAATAAGAGTTTTTATAAAAGGGTTTTAGTATTTATATATGCATGCATGTAGTCATGTGAATGAATGTGTGTTTATGTGTTCATATCTTGCAAAATGATGATGAATAATGTTAGATTCTTGCATGCAAACAAATATTTTGTTATGACCAAGTTAAAACAGAAAAATAAAGTGTATTATTACATAAAAACTTGTTATTTTATGTATGGATCTTAAACCCCTACGTTTGGATGCTTGTTACTAAAGATTGTGGTTTAAAAACCATGATAAAAGCTAGGTTTGTACATGAATTGTTAGGATTATTTGAAATCTGGAAATAAGGTGATAAATATGATGTATTTTATGTATAATGATCAGCTCTAAAAGGGTATTTTATGTTGTGATGATTAGCTAGAGTTTTGACCATGATTTGTTACAAAAAGGGTGCTTAAATGATGGATTATTACATGTAAAATGATGGATAAGTTAGGTCTGATTATATGGCTGTAAAAAGATTATATTTTATGTTAAAAATCCATATTTTTAATAAATTATATGATCCTTGGTGTTTTGATGCTTTTGGATAACATTTTAGGCATGACAAGTCGTAAAATCGGTGTTTTTCGCCTTGAAAAATGAATGCTAGTTAGGTCTGATTTCAAACAGCAAATTAAACTTATTTTATGACATATTTTCAGCTAATAATGTATATGATGAGTTAGTGTTATGACCCATGTGTTTACTTATGTGGTATGATGTTTCGGTTATCGCATATGTGCTAGAAATTGCCATGTATAGGTACTTTATGTCAAAATAATGAAAGATTGTTTTGTTTGATGAAATATATTTTATTAAGTATATTTTGATGATATATGATGTTATATGAACTCATGCGTTAGAAATTTGGAAGTTTGTTCCTTAAAAGTTAGTCGTTTTGCTTGAAAAGTGCTTATGTGCAAATATTGTGATTTTAGTGTTTTCACATGTGATTTAGAACTCATAAGCATATGTATGAGTAGATATATATATGTTACTAGTTTCATACTTTCATGTTGATCGTTGTTAGGTAATAACACTTGAAGTCTTCGTATGTGTGTATGATACACCATTTTTCGTTAAAAACATAACCGCGTGTCGAAGTCACCAACGGGTCGTTCAAATAAATATTTTCTTAAAAATATTATAAGTCTAAGTAGGTTGGGTGAACAACTTGCTAGTAAGACGTGAGTTTCAATTAGTAATGTACCCCTCATGTTTAGGGCACCGTTAGCGTTCGTGGGCGTATTTTTGCTAACACTCGTTTTTCCGCCGTTCGTTATCAAGGTGAGTTTTCACGGCCCCTTTTTAAACTATTTTGTTGCTTTATAAACTATGGGGGAAGAACATGCTTTCGTTCGTTTATCATGATACTGGACTTACGTTATGTGTTCGTTTGATGGTCTCGAGTAAGGGCTTTCGTTATGTGTTCATGTATGTCGTTCATGAATAGCCCCGCCGTTATAATCATTAGCCTCGTGTAGGCCGCAAGGTGTGTTGATAGATCTATTTGGGACTGACTGCCCACTCTCGTGATCAGTAGCGCTGATCGGTCGTTCGTACGAGAGAATATATTTTGAAAGGATTCGTGGGGATATGTTGTATTCGTGTCTCGGTTTGATTATAAGCTCTAGGTACTGTCATCATGTTGTATTCCTTGCAAGCTTATGACATATCACATGTTTGTCCAAGTTACTTGATAGTTCGTTAAATTCGTTTATGTTATCGTTAAACCCGTGAAACTCGCTCAACTTTATGTTGATGTTTTTAAGCATGTTTTTCAGGTACTTAGATGCTCTCGCGCGGTTATGAAAACGGGCTTTTGGGCAAACGCTTGCATCGGATTTCTGTTGGGACATTTTAAACTTTATTTTGGATCCTCGTGTGTTGGATCATTAAAACTCGTGTTTTAAATTTTAATGCTTTCAAGTTTGGATAATTGTAAGACTTATCTTTTATCTCGTTGAACATTTCCGATGTTTTAAATTAAATGTGTTTGCTTATTATCATTGGGCTCCAACTTATGTGACCACCATGCTTACGTCTCGTTTCCGCTGCGAATCGTCGTTTTTGGGGTGTGACAGAAGTTGGTATCAGAGCCCATGGTTATAGCGAACTAGAAAATGTTTTTCTTAAAAATCTAGACTATAACTTTTAAAATTGGGTTTTTGGGTTAAAGACGTTTTCATACCGCGTGCATCTTATATTAGGAGTAAGTGTTATTATTAATTAGATATAATAGAATATTCCTTTGTTCCTTATGTGCATTAGTTGTATGCATGCGTATGTGCTTACGTATAAGATATCCTCTTTACCCCTTACGTGCCTTAAATGTGTTGCATACGTACGTGCTTACATTTATTGGCAAAATTATTCACACCATGTTAATATTTCATGTCACAGATGTCTCTTTCACCTTCCGTCATCTCGATCTCGTCTGATAGTGAGCCAGAGTTGACACCAGTTTCACCGATGTCTCCAGATTCGGTATTTGATTTCGGATTTGACCCGAACATGCCAGATTTTGCTAATCACCCGTATTATGGGAATGGGTGGATAGGAGAATCTGAAGATGAAGAGGTACCATCTAATGAAGAGGAGTCTAGCGAAGAGGAATCTGATGATGAAAAGGAGTCTAGTGAGGAAGAGCCAGTTGAGACAAGTCCTTTGGTTAAGAAACCTATGGAGGAGACTCCAGCTAGTGTTGAGCCTATTCCAGTGATCCCCGAGACTATTAGCCCTGTCCATGAGAACGATGACGCTATGACTGCCATTGAGCCTGTTAGGCCAACAACGGTAGAATTACGTTTTCCATCTCATCGATCTTATCGTGAACATCCTGAAGGTCCACTTCTGAAGTTTACTGCTAGGAAATCAGTGTCACCGGCTAAGAAGAGAAAGCTAGCCGAAAGAGATGATGATGATTCGGCAACCGTTGGTTATATCGTTGAGCGTCCTCCTAAGAGGACAAGACCTTTTGTCCCTAGAAAATGGGATTGGCTGTCCGAGCAAGTGCGTGAATGGACGAATGAAGAGGGCGTACCGATTATTCGCCATATTGGTGAGTCCTCCTCTTCTCAGAGGGTGCTACCCCTCACTGGTCAGCCCATCGAGCGCACAGTGCCCTTGCTAGCTGCTCGATGTGCCCGTGAGGAGTCGAGGATAGATTCCATTGGAGTTAGCATGGATAGGATTACTCGTAGGTTTAAGCGTGTGGATGGCTATGTGAAACTTATGAAGAAAGATCAAGTTCAGGCCCGAGAAGATATGGCTGAATTGAGGAGAAGGTTGGAAGGGAGCGAGAAGAAGGCCGAAGAAGCAATAAAGATGGCCGAGGAGGCTACCACGAGAGCCATGGAAGCGGAAGTCAGAGAGGTTGAGGCCTTACAGCGTGTGGATGCACTTGAGGAGCGCCTCGAGGACTCTCTAGCCCTTGCAGTTACGTGTGTTCTGATCGCCGCCACTGTTGCTCGCATCGGTGTTTTCCCGCGCCACACCCGTTAGTTCATGTCTTTGGGGATGTTGTTTCTTTTGATTTCATGTCTTTTCATTTTGTTATATTAGAGAAACTTGTTAGGGTTTGGTCGTATACCACGCCCATTTTTGTAATCATTTGGTTTAATGATGTATCTAAGTTTGAACTCTATTTTTTAACAAAAATGACATGAAGTGGTTGATTTTGGTTTATCGTGGTGTTTGTTAAGTTATTTTCGTACATACATGAATGGCATGGATATTGCGTGATATATATTGTCTCACTCGTTGTATTATTTGTATTGGGAAAAGGAACATGCCACCGCGGAGAGAAAACCAAAATGCTAACCCACTCCCCACTACGGCCGAGGAATTGGCCCAGTTGATTTCGCAACATGTCAACACCGCCCTTGCTAACGAAGCGGCCAACCGGAACATGAACCAGGCGAACCATATTGAAGGGTGCTCTTACAAGACCTTTCAAGCATGTCATCCCCGACTCTTTTCTGGAACTGAAGGACCAATCGGCATTGTCCGCTGGATTGAGAAAATGGAGTCTGTGATGATCATAAGTAACTGTACTGCAGCTCAACGCGTGAAGTATGCAACAAGTTCATTTCAGGATGAAGCTCTAACCTGGTGGAATACTCAAATTCAGGGTCTCGGTGAGGCTAATGCCTATGGTCTCACTTGGGATCAGTTGAAAGAAATGTTGCTGCGTGAGTATTGTCCACGCAACGAAATTCAAAAATTAGAAGCGGAATTCTGGAATTTGACCATGGTAGATGCTGAGGTAAGGGAATACACGTCCAAGTTTCATCAATTGGCACGACTTGTACCCCATCTCGTAACACCGGAGCACAAAAGAATTGAGCGTTATATCTGGGGCTTGGCATCTCAGATCCGTAGTATGGTGACGTCAGCAAACCCTACGACTATTCAGAGTGCTGTGCAATTAGCACACTCCCTGACTGACGATGCTGTTCGTATGGGGACATTGAAGAAGAGTGGTTCAGGGAAGAAGCCAGTGGAAGTTGTTGATAAAACGACTGAGAAAGGAAAACTGCCAACTGAAGGAAAGCGTAAGTGGTCTGAAGGATCTGGGAGTTATGCTAGTAACTCTCAGAACAAAAGGAGGAATCAGGGAAGGATGTATGCAGCCAACACCATGGAAACAAGAAGGTATCAGGGTCCTAACCCAAAGTGCAACAAATGTGGTTATTTTCACACTGGTCAGTGCAACGTCTGTGAACGTTGTGGCAAATTTGGACATCAAGCCCAAACCTGCCGTGTGAAATTGGGTGTGAAGAAAGAAGAATCGAACCATGGATGTTTTGAATGTGGAACTGTAGGGCATTTTAGGAAGGATTGCCCAAAACTGAAGAACCAGGGAAATCGTGGCAGAGCATTCGTGATGGAGGCCAAGAGAGCACGAAAGGATCCATCGGTTGTTACCGGTACGTTTCTCGTAAATGACCGTTATGCTTACATTTTATTTGATACCGGAGCCGATAAAAGTTTTGTTTCCAAAAACTTTGAGCCTTTTCTTAGCTCAAAATCAAGTAAATTAGATGTTAAGTATTCTATAGAGTTAGCTAACGGAAAATTAATAGAAGCCGACGAAGTTTTTCGTGAGTGTACCTTGCGTTTGGGAGATCGTATGTATAGTATTGACCTTTTACCAGTAGAACTTGGAAGTTTCGATGTCGTTATTGGCATGGATTGGTTATCAAAGAATCATGCAGAGATTGTGTGCGATAAGAAGATAGTTCGTCTTCTACCTCCGACTGGTGAACCGTTGGAAATTCAAGGTGATGAGAGTGCCCCTTTGAGAATCGTTAATATGATGAAAGCTCAGAAGTATTTGCGAAAAGGATACCCAGCATACTTAGCCCACGTGGTTGACACTAGGGTTGAGGAGCAGAAGCTTGAAGAGATCCCTGTAGTTCGTGATTATCCGGAGGTATTTCCTGAAGAGTTACCTGAATTGCCACCGCAAAGGCAAGTCGAGTTCAGGATCGACCTAGTGTCCGGAGCAGCACCGATAGCTCGATCTCCTTATCGTTTGGCACCATCTGAAATGCAAGAGCTATCCAAGCAATTGCAAGAATTGTTGGATAAAGGTTTTATAAGACCGAGTTTCTCGCCCTGGGGAGCGCCGGTTTTATTCGTGAAAAAGAAAGATGGTTCTATGCGGATGTGTATCGATTATCGAGAATTGAACAAGCTTACCATCAAGAATCGGTATCCATTACCGAGAATCGACGACTTGTTCGATCAGCTGCAAGGATCGAGTTATTATTCGAAGATCGATTTACGTTCAGGCTACCATCAATTGAGGATTGTTGAAGAAGATATTCCGAAGACTGCATTCCGAACCCGGTATGGTCATTACGAGTTTTTGGTCATGCCTTTTGGTTTGACAAACGCTCCTGCGGTATTCATGGATCTCATGAATAGAGTGTGCAGACCATACTTGGACAAGTTCGTGATAGTGTTTATCGATGATATACTCATCTATTCACGGACCAAGGAAGAGCACGAGCACCATCTGAAGCTGATTTTGGAGATGTTGAGGAATGAGAAGCTATATGCTAAACTTTCCAAATGCGAGTTCTGGATCCGAGAAGTTCATTTTCTTGGACACGTTATCAATGAGAAGGGTATACACGTGGACCCAGCAAAGATTGAGGCAATTAAAAATTGGGAAGCGCCGAAGAGTCCGACCGAGGTACGACAATTCCAAGGTTTGGCGGGTTACTATCGAAGGTTTATTGAGAATTTCTGCAAGATAGCGCAATCCCTAACGCTATTGACCCAGAAGGACAAGGAGTATATCTGGGGAGAAAAGCAAGAGGCAGCGTTTCAATTGTTGAAAAAGAAGCTGTGCAGTGCTCCTATCTTGTCTCTTCCTGAGGGGACAGATGGATTCGTGGTGTACTGTGATGCCTCTCGCCAAGGTCTTGGTTGTGTCCTAATGCAGAATGGAAAGGTCATAGCTTATGCGTCTCGTCAACTCAAGGTGCATGAACAGAATTATGCGACACATTATTTGGAACTGGGTGCGGTGGTTTTTGCACTCAAAATTTGGAGGCACTACCTTTACGGTACTAAGTGCACAATTTTTACAGATCATAAGAGTCTCCAGCACATTTTTGACCAGAAAGAGCTGAATATGAGGCAGAGACGTTGGATGGAATTGCTCAATGACTACGATTGTGATATTCGTTATCACCCAGGCAAGGCTAATGTCGTGGCCGATGCCTTGAGTAGGAAGGAGCGAGTCAAGCCCTTACGCGTGCGTGCGTTAGGATTGACCATTCACACAAACCTCACAACTCAGATTCGTGATGCACAACAAGAAGCTCTAAAAGAAGAGAATTTAAAGGATGAAAATCTTCGTGGTATGGTTAGAGAACTTATACCCAAGTCTGACGATGCCTTGTACTTCATGGATAGAATATGGGTGCCTCTGGCAGGCAATTTACGAGAAATGGTTTTGGATGAGGCCCATAAATCAAGATATTCGATTCACCCAGGATCGACAAAAATGTATAAGGATATCAAGGAGCACTAGTGGTGGCCGAACATGAAGGGTGATATTGTTTCATACGTTGGTAAATGTTTGACTTGCGCGAAAGTCAAGACCGAATACCAAAAGCCTTCTGGACTTCTGCAACAACCGGAGATTCCGCAGTGGAAATGGGACTGTATTGCCATGGATTTCATCACCAAATTACCCCGAACGTCTAGTGGCTATGATTCCATCTGGGTAATTGTGGATCGTTTGACGAAATCGGCACATTTCCTGCCCGTGAAGGAATCTTACCGAATGAAGAAATTTGCCAGCATATACCTTAAGGAAGTAGTATCCCGACATGGTGTTCCGACTTCGATCATCTCCGATAGAGATAGTCGTTTCACATCGAAGTTTTGGCGGTCACTACAAAAAGCCTTGGGTACTCGTTTGGATTTAAGCACTGCGTATCATCCACAGAGTGATGGTCAAAGTGAGAGGACCATCCAGATTTTAGAAGACATGCTCCGTGCCTGCGTAATTGACTTTGGTGGAAGTTGGGATACTCACCTACCGTTGGCTGAGTTCTCTTATAATAACAGTTACCAAACTGGATTGAAAGCCGCTCCGTTTGAAGCCCTGTATGGGAGAAAATGTCGCTCACCGCTTTGTTGGGCAGAAGTTGGTGACAAGCATATAACTGGACCAGAGCTTATCCAGGAAACTACCGATAAGGTTTTCAAGATCCGTGATCGTTTGAAGGTTGCCCAGGACCGTCAGAAGAAATACGCTGATAGAAGAAGGAAACCATTAGCATTCCAAGTGGGAGACAGAGTTATGCTGAGGGTCTCTCCTTGGAAGGGGATAGCTAGGTTTGGCAAGCATGATAAGCTTAGCCCCCGCTACATTGGACCTTACAAGATTATTGCTCGTGTAGGACCAGTTGCTTACCGACTGCAGTTACCGCGAGAACTAAGTGGAGTTCATAACGTATTCCATGTGTCCAATCTGAAAAAGTGTTTGTCTGATGAGACTCTCGTGATACCTCCAAAGGAAGTGTGTGTTGACAACAAGCTTCATTTTCGTGAAGAGCCCGTGGAGGTCTCGGATTCGAAGATTCACAAGACCAGGCGAAGCCGTATTAAGTTGGTCAAGGTCAGATGGAATTCAAAGCGTGGTCCCGAGTTCACGTGGGAACGTGAAGATGAGATGAAACGGAAGTACCCTCAATTGTTTAAGTCTGCACGTAACCAGGCTTCGTAGCGTAAAATTTCGGGACGAATTTTCTTTAAGGAGGGGAGGCTGTGACATCCGGCAATTTTCAGGTTATTTACCGTTAAACCTTAGAACGCGTTTGCAATTTAATTGTGTGTGTCTTAGACTTAATTTCAGTCAATTAGGTTATTATAAAGTCTAGCAAAGCCCTTCGTATGCATAGGTTTGCATTTCGTGAAATTTCAGAAATTTCGATACCGCGTATCGGTAAAATGTCCGTATTTAACGTTGGTGACGACCCGGTTAACCTTAAAAATATCAGTTTTGATGAAAATTATATAAACTGGTCTATATTATTGGATTATGTGTGAAATTTATGTGTTATGTGTTAAATATCGCTTTTGGCGACTTTCGTTGCGTTTTACCCGGTATAATCGCGTACCGGATGAGTTAAAATGAACTGTTAGCAAAAATTATTATTTTTACTAATTATGATAGCAAATAATTAGTGGGTATTTTATATATTTTTATTTTGATGAAAAACCATGTTTAAAGTGGTAGAATTTTATAAAAGTGTTGTGGTTTTTATAAAAGATCACCTACATGTGTGTAGAGGTTTATAAAATAAAAAAATGACATCTTTTCTCTCCCCCAAAAATCAGCCAAATGTGGGTCCCACCCCACCTTAATCATCACTAAAACACCATGATGATTTCCTACTTACACACTTTGCCTCTTCCTTCACTCAAGACCCCAAATGATGTTGCATGGCCTTGGAACTACTCCATCTCTCTCCTCTCTCCCTCTTAAAACCGAACCCACCACCACCATACACCATTTCCATCACAAAATTTCTCTAGTATTCTCTCTAGCTTTCTCCCAAAAATCCTTCAAGTGTTCTTGTGTTCTTGGAGTTTTGTTGAAGATTCAAGCTTGTTTGGAGAAAGTATTCAAGAAATCATCATCCATCATCTTCTATTTGTTCTAGTATCTCCCTTGATTTAGTTCAAGAGGTATGAACCTCATATTTCTTTCGTTTCTTTCTTTTTCTTTGATAAAAATAGTGATCTTTGCAAGAGTTGTTCATCACCAACTAAAAGACTTTTTATGAACCATTAAAATTCAGCAAATAAGAGTTTTTATAAAAGGGTTTTAGTATTTATATATGCATGCATGTAGTCATGTGAATGAATGTGTGTTTATGTGTTCATATCTTGCAAAATGATGATGAATAATGTTAGATTCTTGCATGCAAACAAATATTTTGTTATGACCAAGTTAAAACAGAAAAATAAAGTGTATTATTACATAAAAACTTGTTATTTTATGTATGGATCTTAAACCCCTACGTTTGGATGCTTGTTACTAAAGATTGTGGTTTAAAAACCATGATAAAAGCTAGGTTTGTACATGAATTGTTAGGATTATTTGAAATCTGGAAATAAGGTGATAAATATGATGTATTTTATGTATAATGATCAGCTCTAAAAGGGTATTTTATGTTGTGATGATTAGCTAGAGTTTTGACCATGATTTGTTACAAAAAGGGTGCTTAAATGATGGATTATTACATGTAAAATGATGGATAAGTTAGGTCTGATTATATGGCTGTAAAAAGATTATATTTTATGTTAAAAATCCATATTTTTAATAAATTATATGATCCTTGGTGTTTTGATGCTTTTGGATAACATTTTAGGCATGACAAGTCGTAAAATCGGTGTTTTTCGCCTTGAAAAATGAATGCTAGTTAGGTCTGATTTCAAACAGCAAATTAAACTTATTTTATGACATATTTTCAGCTAATAATGTATATGATGAGTTAGTGTTATGACCCATGTGTTTACTTATGTGGTATGATGTTTCGGTTATCGCATATGTGCTAGAAATTGCCATGTATAGGTACTTTATGTCAAAATAATGAAAGATTGTTTTGTTTGATGAAATATATTTTATTAAGTATATTTTGATGATATATGATGTTATATGAACTCATGCGTTAGAAATTTGGAAGTTTGTTCCTTAAAAGTTAGTCGTTTTGCTTGAAAAGTGCTTATGTGCAAATATTGTGATTTTAGTGTTTTCACATGTGATTTAGAACTCATAAGCATATGTATGAGTAGATATATATATGTTACTAGTTTCATACTTTCATGTTGATCGTTGTTAGGTAATAACACTTGAAGTCTTCGTATGTGTGTATGATACACCATTTTTCGTTAAAAACATAACCGTGTGTCGAAGTCACCAACTGGTCGTTCAAATAAATATTTTCTTAAAAATATTATAAGTCTAAGTAGGTTGGGTGAACAACTTGCTAGTAAGACGTGAGTTTCAATTAGTAATGTACCCCTTATGTTTAGGGCACCGTTAGCGTTCGTGGGCGTATTTTTGCTAACACTCGTTTTTCCGCCGTTCGTTATCAAGGTGAGTTTTCACGGCCCCTTTTTAAACTATTTTGTTGCTTTATAAACTATGGGGGAAGAACATGCTTTCGTTCGTTTATCATGATACTGGACTTACGTTATGTGTTCGTTTGATGGTCTCGAGTAAGGGCTTTCGTTATGTGTTCATGTATGTCGTTCATGAATAGCCCCGCCGTTATAATCATTAGCCTCGTGTAGGCCGCAAGGTGTGTTGATAGATCTATTTGGGACTGACTGCCCACTCTCGTGATCAGTACCGCTGATCGGTCGTTCGTACGAGAGAATATATTTTGAAAGGATTCGTGGGGATATGTTGTATTCGTGTCTCGGTTTGATTATAAGCTCTAGGTACTGTCATCATGTTGTATTCCTTGCAAGCTTATGACATATCACATGTTTGTCCAAGTTACTTGATAGTTCGTTAAATTCGTTTATGTTATCGTTAAACCCGTGAAACTCGCTCAACTTTATGTTGATGTTTTTAAGCATGTTTTTCAGGTACTTAGATGCTCTCGCGCGGTTATGAAAACGGGCTTTTGGGCAAACGCTTGCATCGGATTTCTGTTGGGACATTTTAAACTTTATTTTGGATCCTCGTGTGTTGGATCATTAAAACTCGTGTTTTAAATTTTAATGCTTTCAAGTTTGGATAATTGTAAGACTTATCTTTTATCTCGTTGAACATTTCCGATGTTTTAAATTAAATGTGTTTGCTTATTATCATTGGGCTCCAACTTATGTGACCACCATGCTTACGTCTCGTTCCCGCTGCGAATCGTCGTTTTCGGGGTGTGACAGAAACGGATACCTTCGGGTAGACGGGCGAATTACGGCCTACGACGGTAGGACGGTTGTAAGTCATGACGGACGGACAAAGGTTGCCGGACGGTTGTAAGAATAAAATGACGGACGGCACTTGTTGCCGGACGGTTGTAAGTAGCGGTGGGCCATGACGTTGGACCGCGGCGATTGTCTTTGTGACCTTCGCAACCAAAAGACGGGTTGATCACCCTTAAGAGTATTACCCATGAATGTAAAGAAAAGAAAAGAAAAGGTGAATGCATATATATATGTAATCACCAAATAAAGAAGAAAGAGAAGCAAAAGTTATGAAAATAAATGAGACCAATGATGTGAATATATATCTATATGTATTTGCGAAGAATGATAAATGAGAAGCAATTCAAGTCAATGTGTACTTATATAACGTATACATATATACTTATGCATACTTATAAAGAAAAGAATGTTTATACCTAATTGCATTAAACTAGAACTCACCAGCGTTAGCTGACTTTTAGTATACATTTCAGGTAAAGGAAGATGAGGTCGTGCGATGGCGTGGAGGTTACCCGGCACGAGACTGACATCCCTCTTTTGATTTATATGTCTTCGAACAATGTTATGTTTTTAATTGTAAAGACTTCCGCTGTTATGATTATGTAATTGGATGACGAATGTTTTTAATATAAATTCAGTATTTTATGACTATGTTTATGAGTAAATCCAACAAGTGAGGTTACCGGGGAATGGGGCCTTACAATTGGGTTTATACACTCCGCCCGAAGTGCACGATATCCAAGTATAGTTCGTGATAGTGGGACCAGATTGTGATGAGAAGCAGATAATTTCACTGTTGTTGGCTATATGTTGAACCTTACAAATATTATCAATGGAGTAACTTGGACGTTTTACACAGCCAGGCATAACCCTAGCAGTTTAATATTGACATGTTGACCAAAGGTTATTGTCATTTACATGTCACTAAGGGTATACCCACTACGTTGACATGTCCCAAGTTAATAATTCAAGTACATCGTTTAGAATCTTATTTTGCAAAATGGGGACATCTCTGAGAATCCTAAGATTCGCTCTTTATGGTGACTTAAGACAAAAGGGTATCTCAGCAATAGCAATTTAAAAATTTTAACAGCTATGAATGGTGATAACAACTGTCAAATTTGTGAGGAATTGTTAGGGATCAATTTTTACCTTCTGGAATCCCGGATCCTCAATTACGTATCGGTATCCCTGATCCCTACTATATTTTAGTATCATGATTATATAACGTTTATTATCAGATCTTACACAATCTTTTCTTTTAGTTGTTCTTACAGGTAACCCTCTCGACTTAAAAAAGGCTAAAGACACGGGATTACATTGATTACAATGGATATATGCTTGAAGGAAGACATGTAACGGTCCATTAAGGCATTTCCGGGATATTAGCTTAGCTACTAATGTCATGATATGTATTTTTAGAGGCAATCATCGATAGGAAAATGGGACAACACTCTCACTACTCACTTGTAATACTTAGTCTCGATCATATTGCTCTCTCACGTTGTACTTTTTACCGAAATCAATAAAGAAAAACAAGGCAGCCCGACTTTAGTCGGCTCCGGAGGTTTTATGCCGGAGATCCTCAAAGATCAAGGGCTTTCCTCGTAACTCATCATGTTATTTCTGTATTTAATTATTTGGGATCCTCATGAATCGATAAGGGAAACTTCCTTTCCATGCAGACTTAAACCACTACTGTTGGTCCAACTCCGGCTGTTAGAGTCACTACGGACCGGAATATCGGGATTATCCCAAGATCCTCGTCGCAGAATTTTAGCCTCGGTAACACTTTCAATCAATTTTTGGACACTAACGAATTTGTGCAGGATACAGGGATTAGTCCACTCATGGCCAAGGAACTGACGAAACTGAGGGAGATGATATCCCGTGTACCGGGTGTAGTCCAACCAATATCGAAGATGTCCGCTACCAGTCACAGGATCTCAAGATTTGCTCCTAAGATATGTGATGCGGAGATCCCTAAACTTTTCTAGACTCTAAACATGAAGCTTTAATTTAGGATCTTGATACAGCCGATGAGATTAGGGATCTTGCAAAGATCCGCATGGCAGCTCACCAAGAAAGGATAGCTAGGTCCTACAACAAGAATTTAAGGCTAAGAAGATTCCAAGTAGGTGATCTAGTATTGAGAAAAACCTTTCAAAATACTATCAACCCGAATGATATAAAATTAGCTCTCAAATGGGAAGGACCGTATTTGATTGATTCTGAGGCTAGTAAAGGAGCATGCTGTTGGCAAATATGGAAGGAGAGATCCTACCGAGATCCTCGAATGCCATTCACCTCAAAGCTTATTTTTTGTAAGTAAAAGTTTACATTTTGACTCAACATGGTATGTTTTCTCATCCCTATTTCTTTGTTTATTTATTTTTTATTTTTATCAATATACTGACTTAAGCATTGGAGGGGTGTTAGCCACCTTCACCAAGATCAAAGGTACATGCAGCTGGAATCCTAGAGGATCCTGATCAGGAAGATTGAGATTGGCCATCTCTCTAAGTTAAAGGTGTTACGTAACCTTTCTATGGTTTAAACGGCTTTCGCCTTTCTAAGTAGATTGGGTTTATACACTCTGCCCGGAGCACACGATATCCAAGTATTGTTCGAGATAGTGGGACCAGTGTGTGATGAGCAGCTGACAACTTCACTATTGTTGGCTATATGTTGGACCTTACGAATAATATCATTGGAGTACCATGGACATGTTACACAGCCGGGCATGACCCAATCAGTTTAACATTGACATGTTAACCAAAGGTTATTGGAATTTAAATGTCACTATGGGTATACCCACTACGTTGGCATGTCCCAAGTTTATAACTCAAGTACATCGTTTAGAATCTTGTTTTGCAAAATGGGGGACATCTCTGAGAATCCTAAGATTCGCTCTTTATGGTGACTTAAGGCAAACCGTTCTCTCAGCAGTAGCAATTTAAAAAATTTAGCATCTATGAATGGTGATAACAACTGTCAAAATTTTGGGGACAATTGTTAGGGGTCAATTTTTAACTTCTGGAATCCTGGATTCTCAGATACGTATCGGTATCCCTGATCCCTACTATATTTCAGTATCATGATTATATAACGTTTATAATTAGATCTTACGCAATCTTTTCTTTGAGTTGTTCTTACAGGTAACTCCCTCGACATAAAGAAGACTGAAGACACGGGATTACATTGATTAAAATAAATATATGCTTGAAGGAAGACTTGTAACGGTCCATTAAGGCATTTCCGGGATATTAGCTTAGCAATTAATGTCATGATATGTATTTATAGAATCGATATGAAAAGGGGACAACACTCTCACTACTCACTTGTAACACTTAGTCTCGATCATATAGCTCTCTCACATTATACTTTTTACTGAAATCAATAAAGACAAGCAAGGCAGCCCAACTTTAGTCGGCTCTCGAGGTTTTATGCCGGAGATCCTCAAAGATCAAGGGCTTTCCTCGTAACTCATCGTGTTATTTCTGTACTTATACTGCATTATACACAAGTTTATACAAGCATACTACCTCACATACAATGTTTGCCTACTTAATTATCCCTGTTAATTTTTTGTCAAAACAGTTTGGCGCCCACCGTGGGGCAAGTGGTGCTTTTCATCTTAAAATCCTTGTTAAAATTTGTGTTCAATCACTATTTTTCCAAACTGATTTAAAAAATGTCGTCTTTGCCTACTTAATTATCCCCGTTAATTTTTGGTCAAAACAGTTTGGCGCCCACCGTGGGGCAAGTGGTGCTTTTCATCTTAAAATCCTTGATAAAATTTGTGTTCAATCACTATTTTTCCAAACTAATTTAAAAAATGTCGTCATAATCCATATGACTTAACCTGGTATGTTTTCTCATCTCTAATTCTTTCTTTATTTATTTTTTATTTTCATCAATATACTAACTTAAGTATCGGAGGGGTGTTAGCCACCTTCACCAAGATTTAAGGTTTTTGCAGCTGGAATCCGAGAGGATCCTGATCAGGAAGATTGAGATTGGCCATCTCTTTAAATTAAAGGTGTTACGTAACCTTTCTAATGTTTAAACGGATTTGGCCTTTCTAAGTTGATTGGGTTTATATACTCTGCCCGGAGCGCACGATATCCAAGTATAGTTCGAGATAGTGCGACCAGTCTGTGATGAGCAGCTGGCAATTTTACTATTGTTGTCTATATGTTGGACCTTAAGAATATTATCAATGGAGTAACTTAGACGTGTTACACAGCCCAGCATGACCCAAGAAGTTTAACATTGACATGTTAACCAAAGGTTATTGGCATTTACATGTCACTACGGGTATACCAACTACGTTGGCATGTCCCAGGTTAATAACTCAAGTACATCGTTTAGAATCTTGTTTTGCAAAATGGGGACATCTCTTAGAATCCTAAGATTCACTCTTTATGGTGACTTAAGACAAAAAGGTTCTCTCAACAGCAGCAATTTATAAAATTTAACAGCTGTGAATGGTGATAACAACTATCAAATTTTTGGGGACAATTGTTAGGGTTCAATTTTTACCTTCTGGAATCCCGAATACTTAGATACGTATCAGTATCCCTGATCCCTACTATATTTCAGTATCAAGATTATATAACGTTTATATTCAGATCTTACACAATCTTTTCTTTGAGTTGTTCTTACAGGTAACCCCCTCGACTTAAAGAAGGCTTAAGACATAGGATTACATCAATTACAATGGATATATGCTTGAAGGAAGACTTGTAACGGTCCATTAAGGCATTTTCGGGATATTAGTTTAGCAATTAATGTCATGATATGTATTTATAGAGTCAATGATCGATAGAAAAAGGGGACAACACTCTCACTACTCACTTGTAACACTTAGTCTTGATCATATTGCTCTCTCACATTGTACTTTTTACTGAAATCAATAAAGACAAACAAGGCAGCCCGACTTTAGTCAGCTCCCGAGGTTTTATGCCAGAGATGCTCAAAGATCAAGGGCTTTCCTCGTAACTCATCGTGTTATTTCTGTATTTATACTACATTTTAAACAAGTTTATTCAAGCATACTACCTCATATACAAAGTTTGGCTACTTAATTATCCCTATTAATTTTTTGTCAAAACAGTTTGGCACCCACCGTGTGTTACACCCCCAAATTCCACTTCCGGGCTATACCCGAGGGGCGTGACTCGAGAGGATCTTTACCGTTTTATTACTTTGAATGACCACTAAATGGTTTTCAAAATACCTATTTTAATGCATGGCTTGAACAAGCCCAAAATAAGGTTAGCAAAGTTCAAAGTAAATGTGCGGAAGCAATGTTTAAGAGTTTACAACGCTTAACAAATGAATTAAAATCGTTTGTCAAAATAGGATGCCATATATGAATAGTGTGCGACTCCTGTGGGTGCATCCTAGCCACATATCCTATGCATTCAACGACCTGAGATAAACATGCTAAAATGGGTCAACATAAAGTTGGTGAGTTCGCAGGTTATATGTAATGGAAAACATATCATGAAATGTTTTGGAAAATCATATATTGACAATGCATGGAAAAGCATATGTTGGAAACGCATTGAAAAACATCTGTACTCTACACAATCATTGTTGATTAGACAAAACCAAAAATTATCATAAGTCCGCCAACCGAAGCTCAACTTTAGCCACTGAAAAAGGAAAAGGATGTGGTTCGCCTCTTTGTGCCTTGAACATGAATGGATTAGGTCAATTATGTACCCGTTCGACCTCCAGTTGAAGTTAGCGCTTCTAACTCGGGCAGGGGTTGTTAAACCCAATAGTACTGTTCATGATCACCTCGCTTGTGGAAAAATTAATGGTTGACTCTAAGAGGACTTTGTACACACCATGTACAACTTATATAATTAATGTAACTGTGTAAGCATGAAAATATGATTTTTGAAAAATGTACTTGAGCATGTATTTCACCCCAAAATGAAAAATGAGTAAAACGAAGCTGTGAGAAACATTTAGGACTTGAAGGTCTAAGTATTGTAAGTGCTTGACTATGAACTCTATGCATCCAAAGAGTTGTCTGAAAAGTGACTTTGACGTTTCAATGATGTTTTGACTTGATGACCCGTTGGTGATACGTTGGACATAAGCATTCACATCCTAACATAGAATTCAAACCTACTTTGAAATAGTCTATTATCGTATAATAAACACGTTGGCACATTCGATTGGAATTTAGAACTTGAAACACAACTTTTGATATATTAAAGTTTCCATAATTGGAAAGTCAAGTTGTTGAGTCCTAAACATGGCAACTATGCAAAGTTGATGTTCACACATGAAATTAGTCATGTTATAATGTATATAGAACATACCAATGTTTACTTGCTAAAAATAGACAAACATGCTAGTTTCGGATAAGTAAGGTTTCCTATTATAGCAAGATCATGTCAAATTGGCAAGTTCATGGAATATCATGCAATGCACTTAGTTACATGTTACTAAGTCATTTAGACCTTCTAATCATGTTAACAACTTGCAAATACATCTTGTGGAAAGTAAAGTTTCTTTATTTAGAAACCGGGCTCTAAAACTCATAAACATGTATTTTAATCCATCATTTTGGTCAATAATTCTTCCATAATGTTCACTACACTAGTTTCATGCTTTGAATACACCCAAACACTAAGTTTTCATACATGGCAAGAAATAAAGTTTCTAAAAATAGAAAACGAGCCTAAAAGTATTAGGGGCATGTATTTTTACCGAAAAAAATCATACAATCTCTATATCTAGTGTTTATACATCATTTCCACCAAACAAATCACATCATAACTTCTTTTAACAAAAACCCAAAAATTAAAGTTACTATAAATAGAACCGAGCATGAAATCTCATATGACAAAAATTTCTAGATTGCAAATCTACACATATTATCCATTCTTTATGCATATCTAACCATTTTCCGTCATCGAATCACCCTAAACATGGCATCTAACATGAAACCCAAAATTAAAGTTTCCTAAAATAGCAAAACAGAGCATGCATGTATCATCCAACACTTTTGACAACAAAGTTTGAATATATTCTTCATCTACAACTATTATTACAATATAATCCCTCATCAAATCAACAAAATCTCATCATCTAACACATGCATACATAATAAAGTTTCCTTAAATGGAAATCGAGCCTATGAACAAAATCCGGGTTCAAAATCACCAACAATATGTACCATCTTAGTTTTAAAACACATTTCCTTCAAGAATCTATGGATAATCTTTCATAAAATTGGGTTTTCTTTGGATGCATGTTCAAAAGAACTTGAAGATGAAAATGGAGAAAAAATGGGTTTTGATCTTAACAAACTTGAAGATTATGATGAAATGGTGGATGAATCTTCGTGCAAACTTGATAATCTTCACTTGGAGCTTGGATTTTGATGGAATGAAGAATCGAAACAACAAAAATGGTGGAGAAGTAGTGGTGGGGGTTGGTTCTTGGCTCAAATGGGGGAGAAAGAGAGAGAAAGTGAAAGATGGAAGTGGTGGAAATGGGAGGATTGGTGGTGGTTTATATAGGGGATTTTTGTACCGGGTGGTGCAAAACAAATAGTACCGATTTATTGACGAAAATCCTGAATAGGAATGAATGAAATTATTTAAAAATAATCTGACTCATGCTGTTAGGACATGTTTTGTAACTGTTGATAAAATTTTGTGTAAGTTCTGCTAGAGGCGAACTTAACAAGTTCGCCTAGCTTATCAGAGGCAAACTTAATAAGTTCGCTTAAGTCTATCAGAGGCGAACTTATTAAGTTCGCTTAGCCTATTAGATGCGAACTTAATAAGTTCGCCTAAGCAAAGTGAAGCGAACTTGTTAAGTTCGCCTGGTGCAGGTCTGTGGCTATAAATAGGAGATATCAGTAGACAGAGTGGTAGAAAAAAAGACTCAGATTAGACGATATCAGAGTAGACAGATTAGAGACTGAGAGAAATTATGTAATCTTGTAACATGATATTGTGGTGGAAATACAAAGAGTTTATTTACACCGTTGTTGTTGATTGAGTTACACGAGCACGTTGATCATGGATTCCGCACGTTATCACTGTGTCGTACCGCGAGTCTAGAGATCCGTCACGCACCGAATTAGGGACCTACAAGTGGTATCAGAGCTATTGCTCTTGATTAGCAAAAGATTCGTGGTGTTTTCGTGTCCAATCAACATCAAATTCATCATTTTTTAGTTTTTCATTTCAATGGAGTTTTCAAGACTGATTTTGATCTGATTTGGTGTTTTTGAAGAGGATTATGATGAAATTGACCCGATAGAAAGCTTCTAATTGACAAATTACACAATCCTACGGTCCAATTTTGTTTAATTCCTTCAATTCTGTGTTTAATGATGATTTTTGAAAGTTTTTGGTTCGCGGCTGTGGTCTGAAGAGGTTCTTGATCAAGATTCTGTTACGGCAAGCGAACTTGCTGAATTCTATGCAGGCGAACTTAGCAAGCGAACTTATTAAGTTCGCTTCTCACAGTTTAAGCGAACTTAATCAGTAGGCGAACTTAATCAGGCGAACTTAACAAGTTCGCTTGGGGTCAAGTTCGCTCGGGTCAACTTAAGTTCGCTCGAATTTAAAAAAAAAAAAAAGAGTATTTTGGCGGGAAATTTTTTTAGTATTTTGGGGTCAAGTTCGCTCGGGTCAACTTAGTATTTTGTCGGGAAAATTCATCTTGTCCAAATTTTTTAGAGAAAGTTTATATGCTTGTTTCAGATCATTTTTGAAATTTTGAATTTTCGAAATTTTTTAAAAAGAGTATTTTGGCGGGAAAATTTTTTTCGAATATTTTCTCCAAAATTTCAAAATGTCAATTTCGTGTGATGATAATGATATTGGAAATATACCACCGAGACTTTTGTGCATATCAGATTTTCGTAGCTAGAAAGTCCGGTTCGAACAGTTCGTATCAGCAACTGATGAAAACTTTTGGACATCCATAGTTGAAGGATATGTGCATCCTACTTATGACTATATGGGATATTATGATGTTCCTAAACCAGTGACAGCTCTTACTAAAGTAGAAAAGCAGAAGTTTGATCGAGAGATGAAGACGCGCGAAACTTTAACGATGTCTTTACCAAAAGAAATCATTCATAGTCTCGGGAAGTGTCCAACTTCAACAGATCTATGGGAATCATTAAAGAAAAAGGGTGAAGCAACTTCTCAAGCATTTGTACTCTTGATCAAAGAAGTATTGGAGAAGCCGATTTATTCTCAAAGTGATTCTTCTGCAGATTTAACTGATAGTGAGAGTATAGTTCTGGTGAAAGTACTCAGTCTACCGAGACTGATGTGATGAGTGAAGAAAGTTTTCAGACAGTTGAAGATGATCTGAGTGACTTAGAAACTGATGCAGAGCCTGTCATTGTTGATCAAAAGAGTGAAGCTGATGATGACGTTTTCACGGCTCCTGGTGCATCTTCTTCAGAAGTAAAACCTGAGGTATTTTCTAACTCTGAGACGTTTTGTTCTAACTGTGTTTCAGTTAAGGATAAAATGATGAGGGTTATGGATGACAATGTAAACCTCATTTGTGATATGAAATCGATGCACACGGTAAATCAGAAATTAAAAGATAATGAGAATGTGTGTATTGAGAGAATAGAATCACTGAAGAGAGATATAACTTCTCTGACTTTGAAAATCAAAGAGCAGGCATATCACCTGGATATGTCCTTTGCAGAAATTGAGAAAAGAAATAATAATCTTGCTGAGAAAGATAAAGAACTAGCTGAATCTAAAGCAGAGGTAATCAGATTACACAGAAAGTTAGAAAGCTTTGGAAATTCATCATTCTTATTAGGATATTATCACGATAATACTGAAGAGGGGAAGGGAACTAGGGGTATTGGCTATGTTCCTCGACCATTCAACGGAAATTATTCTGTTACACCTGAGATTATAAACGATGAGGATTTAGATCCTAAGACCGTGTTGAAGGTGAATCCAGTCACAGGTGAAGATATGGTGTATTCTGATGAGAGTGATGATGAATATTTTGATGAAGCTAAGGTAGAGGGGATACCGAAGGAGGTTAAGAAAGAAGACACAAAGGTTGATTCTAATTCATCTGGAAATTATACATTTGGAAGTTCTTCAAATTCAAGGAGAGTTCCATATGTCAGAGATTATAAAGACAGGCGTACATGTTTTCATTGTAATGAGATGGGACACATTGTGGTGACCTGTCCTTATAAAAATAAAGGGAAGAAGCATGTATTTCCTGAGAAGATGAAGCCTGAATCAAAACCTGTTGCAAAATTTGGCGTTTTAGAGAAAATAAAGCCAAAAGAAGTTCATGTAAGAGAATCTTCTTCAAATGCATCTAATCGTGTGAAGATTCCTTATATGAGAGAATATAGTGAGAAGAGATCTTGCTTTTCTTGTGGTATTGTTGGTCACCTTAGGATTGCTTGTCCTCACAAGGCTAAAGGTAACCGACATGTTACTCCAGAAAAGGTAAGAACCCATGGTAAGCCTTATGTTAACCCAAATGTGGTTAAACCTCATGATACACCAAAGGGTAATTCAAAAACTGAGGTTAGGCTTTCTAGACCTCAATGACGGAGGAGAAACAGAAGATTGAGAAAACTTTTACAACAACAAGAGTTTTCACAATCAAAACATTTTTCAAATGAACAAGATTGTTCAAACACTTCACATTTTAAGCAAAAAGAACTTAATGAAAAGAAGTATGTTTGGAAATCTAAAGTTTCTTTTTCGGATTCGTAGGAACAATCTCCAAAAATCGATGAGAGATTCGATTGTGAATGGAGTGAGGTTTATTATTTTGATACAGATGGACGACCCATGACTACCATGGCTTGGGTCCCAATTTCAAAATAATATTTCTTGTTAGATGTGCAGGATTTACCAAGAGGGACTATTAATACCATTTTGGTTGTTGATAGTCGTGGTTCTAAGCACATGACAAGGAATGACATCTGCAAAGAGTAAAGAGTTGTTGATAACTGAAAATCTATTTGATTCAATGACTTGATGCTCAAGTGGGAGAATATGTCACACACAATGTTTTGGAAACAGTTTTACAAAGTCCAAAAGATAACCTGAAACTTAAGATGACGATGGTGAGCATAAAGTCGTTGATGCAACCATTTGACTAGTTGAGGGGGAGTCTAAAGGACATGGGGAGTACAGAACTGTGTTGGTGACAAAAGGCAAAGACATTCAATTACAGGATTACATTGGTTTGAGTTTTTAATTGATTGACTTGCTTAATCCTGAGTAACCAAGTTAAATGTTTTTCTTAAAATGTTTTCATGGAAGATTTTATTTTCGTTTGTTTTACTTTCTTTGAAAAATATTTTTTGAAAAAGCCAAACAAACTGAAAAAGATAAAATCGACATTACTTGAAGTTAAAGAATAGATGATAGTACATCAGTAGATGTTCTTTCACACATGACCTTAGATTGACTGGTTGGTGCTTTATGTTAATATATCTGAATTATATGTTTTGATCTAAACTTCAGAGACTACACAAATAGGAAACGATAGTGTTGTGTATGCATATAATTTGAATTGTCACTAAGCGTCACTGAACCATTAGTAGTGTGAAAACATAATTTCATATGTTACAACTGTGATTTTAACCCATTTTATGCCTGGGTGTGTGCGTTAAAAGATCACTATCAGATAAAGAATATTAGATTTTAATAAATATTTTCCTATGAGATCAGTTTCGGGTTATGTCCTTAGCACTATTCATTCGATTTGCTTCAGTGCCCATGTCCCGAAAAGCATGCAATTTGAAGTATAATCAAGATATGTACTTGACAACATCTGTCAAACATATACTAGCCCTTGGATCATATTGATAAATCATCTTTATTGATTCCATTGAATTCATAATCCAGATAACAGTTGAATCCACGTACCTGAATCTTATGATTCCACATATATAAGCCAAAACATTGAATCATTCGATTCTGAATCTCATTGATTCATATACAATCCAATTTGGATTCTGCTATTCATGTGCTAAGTGATGTCTCCTCATTCTGGAAATTCGGATAATCTTTAGTAAAATCTCATATGACTTGAAGATAGTGCATTTACTTTCTGTTGGCATACTAGTGGGGTACATGTTGTATTTCATACTTAAATGGTACCTTAACTCACAAGAAAGTGGGAATGAGATGCTTTAAGTTTCAAATCTTATAATATTGACAATTTGAATTTGTGTGTCATAGCATGATTCTATTTTATTTGAATGTTTATCGCGTATCATAACATGCAATATGAAAGTCTTGAAAAGATAGAGTGTGATAATCTTGAAAGATATTAGTTTGATTGGTCAAGGCTTGAAAGAATGACATAGGATACCATTTGATATTATATGGATTTTATATCCAAGATGTGTGATTGATATCTCATATATACTGATATGATCTTCTTACTAGTGATGTTCAACCAAAAAGATGTGATTTTGTATTTTACATTTCAGTTTATATAGAGAAAAACCAAAAAGATTTTGTGTTTCTTATGTTTGAAAAACCAAAAAGATTTTATTTTTCCAGCTTCCATGGAAACTTAATTGTTGGTTATTCTTGGTTGTTCTCCTTTGCAAAAACTGAATATTGCAGACAGAAGTTGACAAGGGGTTCTTCTCCCAAGTTTTCTTCTAGAAATAAAGAGAGAGTGTGCAGATGAACAAGACGAAGACTACAGTGTGTTAGATGATATATGAAGACGGATGACAATCTTCTGAAGCTGTTGTCAAGGGGGAGTCTGTTGGAGCATATTCTGGTGACAACGAGCTTGAAGATATTATGTCTTAGTCTTAGAGTCTTTGAGTTGTAATTGATAGAATTGTTAGCAACAATTAAAGGGGAGTCTGTTAGGACATGTTTTGTAACTGTTGATAAAATTTTGTGTAAGTTCTGCTAGAGGCGAACTTAACAAGTACGCCAAGCCTATCAGAGGCGAACTTAATAAGTTCGCCTGGTCTATCAGAGGCGAACTTAATAAGTTCGCTTAAGTCTATCAGAGGTGAACTTAATAAGTTCGCTTAAGTCTATCAGAGGCGAACTTATTAAGTTCGCTTAGCCTATTAGAGGCGAACTTAATAAGTTCGCCTAAGCACAGTGAAGCGAACTTGTTAAGTTCGCCTGGTGCAGGTCTGTGGCTATAAATAGGAGATATCAGTAGATAGAGTGGTAGAAAAAAAGACACAGATTAGACGATATCAGAGTAGACAGATTAGAGACTGAGAGAAATTCTGTAATCTTGTAACCTGATATTGTGGTGGAAATACAAAGAGTTTATTTACACCGTTGTTGTTGATTGAGTTACACGAGCACGTTGATCATGGATTCCGCACGTTATCACCGTGTCGTACCGCGAGTCTGGAGATCCGTCACGCACCGAATTAGGGACCTATAGATGCATGTCTAATAATGTAATATGTATCTCAGTCGGGAATGGATATCAACCTGAAATTTATCGGGTGTCACACCGTGGGGCAAGTGGTGCTTTTCATCTTAAAATCTTTGCTAAAATTTGTGTTCAATCACTATTTTTCCAAACTGATTTAAAAAATGTCGTCCCAATCCAAAATGGTTTCTGTTTCAACTCCATCTTAAAGCTCTTGGTTGAACAACCCTCTTCCTCCTCCTCCGTCATTCAAGAAAAAGAATGATAATCGGACTAAGAAAACAACGTCTACGGGGTTTTCGGGATCTAGGATACCTGCCGGGGGACATGTGCTTGTTTCAAACAACGACATCCTCAATCTGTTCTAAGAAGTGAAGCAGAAGATGGAACAGCAGAAAAAGACTAACCTGATGTTGTTCAGACAGCTGGAAAAGGTCAGAGAATCAAAGAAATCAATAAAAGTAACAACTCCGCTTCAACAAAGGATCCTGGATTTTAATATTCGAGATCCTCGGGAATCCATAAAGGAGACTTCCTTCCCATGTAGACTTAAACCACTACAGTTGGTCCAACTCCGGCTGTCAGCGTAACAACGGACCTGAAAATCGGGATTATCCCAAGATCCTCGTCGCATGATCCTAACTGTCACACCCCGACCGATGGCGGAATCATCGGGGCGGGACATGTAGACTGTTCATAAGCACAAGGTTGACTAAATTGAATATATTAAACGTCAAATTTCATTTCAAGTAATCCAAACACAACCAAATCCAACATAGAACAGGATTAAAATACATAGATTTCTTTTATTTAAATTAGCTAACTCCAAGCCTATGTGTAGCACAACTTGATCAATCTCACACATTAGAACCTGAAACATGAATAAAATAAAGTCAACTAAAAAGTTGGTGAGTATAACACAGGTTTATATAGATAGCATATAGTTTGTAAAACAAATCCTTACATAACATGATAAATAAGGCATTTATGGGGAGCATCTATTGTGTAACCATGTACAATCAAACCTTTGTAACTAGCATGCAAAATTGTGTTGTCGATATCAATCACCCCAATCTGGGTGGGTTTGTCAGACTCAATAGATCTATCATTGAAAACCATCGGCTTGAATAGTTAATGATTGCACATAATCGCATAAAAAGGTTAGCACACTTAGCACTTGGGCATAAAGCTCAAATTGCACACATGAATGTAAATAGGATTTGTACTTGTGTTGTTTGTGTAAATGTAAACATGTATTTTGAATAATGTTCATGTCTCACCCCAAAAATGTAAAAGAGTAAAAGGGGCTATGTATACTCACTTGGATTGAAGGCGTTGCTAACAAAGATACTAGATAGAATAAGGATCCTTGAAATGCACAAGTTAACCTAAGGAGTAAAGTATATGGTATTAATAGTGTGCACCAATGTTTAAGTCTAAAGTTGTATTTGGACATGTGTAATAAGGTTATTGATTTGTAATTGGAGGTATTGAATAAAATATATAAAGTTTGAAAGAGTATTTTTAGAACATTTTGATTAAGGTTTGAGTTTAAATAATTAAATAGGTAATGTAAATAATTATTGTTTATGAAAACATTGTAAGTATTAGTTATAAGTTAGTATAATTAATTAATCGTTTTTGTTTAAATATAAATTAAATAAATAATCATTTTATTTATTTATTTATAAAATTTAACTTAACCATTTAAATACTTTTTAAATGAAAGGTTTAACAATAATTGTAAATTAAATTTTATAAACTTTAAATAATTAATTTTTCCATTTATTAAATATTTGTTCTTTCTAAATAAGATTAAATGCAATTTTATAAAATTCAACTATTTATATTTTGTAATTCAATCAGAATATTTGTGGTTTGAAAAATATATAAAATTTATAATTCTGCCAAGATTTTAACTCACACACGACCGTGCCTCGGAAGGGCACGATCGTGCGCGAACCACGGGCGCGACCAAGCTACTCAGGGCACGACCGTGTTGATCAACCAGAGGGCTTAAACTAATTAAATCATTAGGCACGATAGTGTCTATGATCCTAATACACGACTGAGATTAGCGAAAGGGCATGATTGGCTCTGTACAGGATGACACGACCGCGCTGATAGTCGGCACGACCGCGTCTCATGAGACACGACCGCGCTAGATGATTAGCGCGACCGCGTCTGTTCCAAATCAGGAACGAATTGACTAATTCTTATAATAACAGGGTTGGAAATCATAGGGCTTTCACCCATTAGGTCATCACGAATCCTTTTGTAGAGTTTAATTGTATTTAAAAGGTGTCTAAGGTTTGATTCGATTAAATCATTTTTAACGAAAATGTGGATTCGGGTTCGTGGTGATTTCCATAAAGGAAGCCCAAATTATCATGGGGCTTTTGATCTATGAACTGAAACGAAAGTGTGGAAGGTTTCAATTACCCGGATGAATAATGAATCGATGGAGTACGGTAGGGACTTGTTCCGGCGACGACTGTTTGATCTCCGGCGTCTTCTGCTGTAACTACGGCTTCTTCTGTGCGTTCAGAAGTGTTTTAGAGAGGATGGTAATGCATTTGTTTGAGAGAATTGAGACTAGAATAGTGGATTCGGTGAACAAGAATGAAGGGTCGACGGTTTAGCTTAGGAATCTATAATTGGTGTTAATTCAGGTGTAATGTCGATGCTTAATCGTCTAATGATGATTATTAATAGATAAACGTGTATAACCATTACGGAATTGAGCGAGTTTAGAATTTAAGATCGTTTTTACGTTTCACCAGTATGAGGCGCGACCATGCTAAGGCACCAGGCGCGATCGTTCCAAAGCAAGTCGTGCGACCGTGCCAAAGCCTCGGCGCGACCGTGCCAGAACGAGGCGCGACCGTGCCTATTAGAGTTTCTTGTAAATTTTCAACGTCAGACCTTGTAACTTTGGTCTTTGACATATTTGTATAAATAGATACTTATGTAGTGTTTTAGTAGGTTATAACCGTGTAAAATTTACGGGTTAACATTGAAATATAGTATTTAATTGATGGTACGAAAAGGAATAAAACAGTGCACTAGAATTGAGTTTGAAATGCATTACATTGAATTGAAAATACGGATACTAAAATCAGAAATGTTACAGTCTCCCCATGTTGAGGGAATTTCGTCCCGAAATTTAGCTAGAGGAAACTACGACATCAGTAAAAAGATGGGGGTACTTGAGCTTCATTTGGTCCTCTCGTTCCCAAGTGAATTCAGGACCACGCTTAGACTCCCAACGAACTTTGACAATAGGAAAACGACTTCGCTTGAGTTGTTTGATTTCACGATCCAAAATTTCTACAGGTTTCTCAACGAAGTGCATCGTTTCATCAATGCGCACGTCATCAAGTGGTATATGAAAATTCTCATCAGCGAGACACTTCTTCAGATTAGATACATGAAATGTAGGATGTACATTGCCAAGAGATGGAGGTAACTCGAGTTTGTAAGCCACCTTCCCAATCCTTTCAAGGATTTTGAATGGACCAACATAGCGAGGGGCTAACTTGCCTTTCTTGCCAAAATGGATTACACCCTTCCATGGGGACACCTTAAGAAGAACAAGGTCACCGACTTGGAATTCCAAAGGTTTTCGACATTTATCGGCATAACTCTTTTGCCGACTTCTCGCTGTTCGGATGTTGTCACGGATTTGAATAATCTTGTCGGATGTTTCTTGAATTAGCTCGGGACCGGTGATTTGTGTTTCACCAATCTCGTTCCAACAGATAGGAGAACGACACTTGCGACCATAAAGAGCTTCGAATGGAGCCATGTTGATACTTGTGTGATAGCTATTATTGTAAGAGATCTCAATGAGGGATAAATGTGAATCCCAGTTGCCACCAAAATCGATTACGCAGCCTCTAAGCATGTCTTCAAGCGTTTGGATTGTCCGCTCGGTTTGACCATCAGTTTGGGGATGGTAAGCCGTGCTCAAATCCAATCGTGTGCCAAGAGCGGTTTGGAGAGATTGCCAGAATCGAGAAGTGAACCGGGCATCTCGGTCGGATATTATGTTCAAGGGAACACCATGACGGCTCACAATTTCATCAATGTAAATTCGGGCTAGTTTCTCAACCCAATAGTCTTCACGGATAGGCAAGAAATGAGCAGATTTGGTGAGACGATTAATAATCACCCAAATGTTATCATAACCACTCGAGGTGCGAGGGAGCTTGGTAATGAAATCCATAGCTAGGTTTTCCCATTTCCACACGGGAATTTTTGGTTGTTCAAGTAAACCAGAAGGACGCTGATGCTTTGACTTTGGAGCAGGTTAAACATTTGGCAGCATAAAGAGCAATGTCCTTTTTCATACCGGGCCACCAATATTGTTGGCGAAGATCTTGGTACATTTTATTTGCACCAGGATGAATAGAATAACGAGTCTTGTGAGCCTCGTTCATGAGAAATGTATGGAGATCATCGCGATCGGGAACCCAGATATGGTTCAAGTAATAAAGTAAGCCATTTGGTTTAGATTCAAGCAAAAGTTCAACACCACACGACACTTCCTCGTACATGTTACCCTCGGTGACTGAGACGTGTTGAGCTTCTAAGATGCGGTTTTGAATGTCGGTTTGAATTCGAACACATTGAAGCATGACATGGTTATTTCGACTCAAAGCGTCGGCTACAACATTCGCTTTGCCGGGATGGTAATGAATCTCGCTGTCATAGTCGTTAAGGAGTTCAACCCAACGTCGTTGCCTCATATTTAGTTCCTTTTGATTGAAGATATGTTGAAGACTTTTGTGGTGGGTGAACACCACACATTTTGTGCGATAGAGACAATGTCTCCAAATCTTTAATGCGAATACGACCGCACCCAACTCAAGATCGTGCGTCGTATAATTCTTCTCATGAATCTTAAGTTGTCGTGATGCGTAGGCAATTACTTTGCCTCGTTGCATAAGGACACAACCGAGACCTTGGTTAGAAGCATCACAGTAGACAACTAAATCATCATTCCCATCAGGGAGAGTCAAAATGGGAGCATTGCACAATTTTTGTTTGGGGGTTTGGAAAGCTTCTTCTTGTTTTGGTCCCCATTCATAAGTCTTACCTTTGTGAGTCAAAACGGTAAGGGGGACAGCAATCTTAGAGAAGTTTGAGATAAAACGATGGTAATATCCCGCAAGACCAAGAAATGAACAAACTTCAGTGGGTGTCTTCGGGGTATTCCAATTCTTAACCGTCTCGATCTTAGCAGGGTCAACATGAATACCCTTGTCGTTGACGATGTGACCAAGAAACTGAACTTCCTTTAGCCAAAATTCACATTTGGAGAATTTGGCATATAGTTGTTCCTTCCTCAAGAGATCCAAAACCAGTCTAAGATGTTGCTCATGGTCGGCTTTAGTCTTGGAGTAGATTAAGATGCCATCGATGAAAACGATCACGAACTTATCAAGGTATGGTTTGCACACACGATTCATGAGGTCCATGAAAACTGCGGGTGCATTGGTTAGCCCAAAATGCATAACCATGAACTCGTAATGACCATACCTTGTTCGGAAGGCAGTCTTTGGAATATCATCTTCTTGTACACGGAGTTGGTGATAACCGGATCGAAGATCAATCTTCGCAAAGCAAGTAGAACCTTGAAGTTGATCAAAGAGGTCATCAATTCTAAGTAAGGGATAATGGTTTTTGATAGTAAGCTTGTTGAGTTCGCGGTAGTCAATACACATGCGAAATGATCCATCTTTTTTTTGACGAATAAGACGGGTGCACCCCAAGGTGAATGACTTGGACGAATGAATCCTTTGTCAGAGAGCTCTTGAAGTTGACTTGCAAGTTCTTACATTTCAGAAAGTACAAGACAGTATGGAGCTCTAGCCACGAGGTTAGCTCCGGGCACAAGATCAATGAGAAATTCTACTTGACGAACGGGTGGAAGGCCGGATAAGTCTTCGGGGAATACTTCAGAAAAATCTCGGATAATGGGGATATTTTGAATACTCTTCTTTTTAACATCCTTTTGAACGATATGGGCCAAAAAGGCCACATACTTCTTTCGTAAGTACTTTTGAGCAGTAGTGCATGACATTAATTTAAGCCCTTTGCAAGGCTTTTCACCAAAGACTCTCAACGTTTCTCCCGATGGTAGAGGTATTCGGATGCACTTATCGAAACAGACGACTTCGGCATGATGATTTGATAGCCAATCCATGCCTATGATGATATCAAAACTTCCTAGTGGCATTGGAACAAGGTTGATTAGGAATGTATGTTCATTAAGTTGTAGAGAACAGTCATAGATAATAGACTCGATTGTAAGTGAATCACCATTTGCTATTTCGACGGTAAAGGTTTTCTCTAATTGGGATCGTGTCTTTGCAAGTAAAGGTTCAAAGTTAAGTGACACGAAACTCTTATCAGCACCGGTATCGAATAAAATGGAGGCATATTGACTATTAACAAGAAACGTACCATTGACCATGTCATTGTTGGCTTGAGCTTCATTGGCGTTTATGTTGAAAGCACGCCCACGAGCTCCACCTTGTCTAGCATTGACTAACTTTGGGCATTGATCACGGAAATGGTTCGGGTTGCCACACTCATAACATGCTCGCCCATTTGCAATAGCGGCTACACCTTGATTAGCCACTTGGGTGTTGGTTTGGTTTGGTAGGTTGATTTGGCCCACAACAGCTTTGGCCCTACAAACATTAACTGTATGGCCATATTTTCCACAATAAGTACAAAGGCTACATGGGATGCCTTGGGGATGATGGTAGTTGCAGGTGGCACAAAGTGGGTAGATTCCAACATATGGTTTTTTGGCCGGTGCTTGAACCATAGGTGCAGCTTGGTTAATAGGAATAGTAGGAGTGACCACAGCATAGTTTCTAGTCTTCCTTTTCCTATTATTGCGAGAGGGTTCAGTTGTGGCTTCTTTGTTGTGGGTAGGAGGGGTTATAGTGTCAGAAACTTTCTTGGTGCCCTTTTTAGTAAGAGTCCCTGCCTTCACATGGTTATCAGTTAAAGTGGCGGATAAGCGGATAGCATCTTCAAGTGTTGCAGGATTCCTTCCTAGGACAGTATCTTGAATTTGCCTAGGTAGTCCCCCAATATACTTTTCAATGCAGCGGGACAAAGGAGTGACCATGTGGGGCACAAGAAGACTCAACTCATGGAACCGAGTTGTATATGCCAAGTTTCTTCACTTCATTTCGAGGACAGAATTCCTCGGCCATTAGCCTTTTAACCTCATCCCAAGGTAAGGCCATTGCCACATCCACACCTCGATTTCGTTTCTCCCCATTCCACCACGTGAGTGCCCGTTTTTGTAGGACACTTGTGGCATGACGAACACGAAGGTTGTCGGGGCAGTCACTATTGAGAAAGGTATTCTCAATGCTTTCGAACCATTGAAGGAGCCCGGTAGCTCCTTCGGTACCATAGAACTTGAGGGTATTACACGAGTTGAAATGCTTGAAGGTGCATTGAGATGGGTTGTTACCACCATTTCCACCATTACCAGCATTACCACTATTACTACCATTTCCACCATTGTTGCCATTGGTGGCACTATTAGCTTAAGTGAGTTGTGTCACGAGTTGTGCAAGTATAGCAGCAATGTCGGTATTGGTGTTGGCTGCGGGAGCACGACGAGGAGGCATTCTACAGATTTTCACAAGATAAGAAAAGATGTAAGAACTCATGAGGATTGTTTGGATTTAATAGAATAAGATAACAAAATAAATAGATAATAATAGTTTGGATTGTACTCAAATAGTGATAAAATCACTCGAATACTATGACACATTAAGGTTAATTAAACTTATATAATTTTCAAGGAGACATGCTTTAGCCTATAAGTAAACACTCATCTCGGGAATTCCCAGGAAAGCATACGGGTCCCTCGGTTGATTGGGATTTATGCGAAATGCTTTCCTAGACAGAAAACCCAAAATACAGGTGCCACTCTTTCAGATTGCACGTGTCCTCAAATAATTAACAAAGCTTAAAAACCTTAACGAGGAAATAAAGAATTTTTTTTTATGAATTTCGCTTCATGAAGTTTCCACAAGCTTAGAAAGATAAAGATAGAGAAAGAAAATAAGAATATTATGAGGTTTTAGGATATAGGAAACGATATTGTTTATTTAATTTATTATTTAAGTATATACTAATAAGTCATGGATATTTAACAATTAAGTCATCAAATAAATAATAACTAACCATAGTAAACATGTAGCACATAGCATGTAACACATAACATATAATATATAGCATGTAGCATATAACATGTAATCATGAAACATAGCATAAGTAGGTGTCCTAAAGTTATAGTCTAGGTCAAGGTGTCTAATAACCTAATTCCATATAACCTGGCTCTGATACCAATCTGTCACACCCCGATCGATGGCGGAATCATCGGGGCGGGACATGTAGACTGTTCATAAGCACAAGGTTGACTAAATTGAATATATAAAACGTCAAATTTCATTTCAAGTAATCCAACATAGAACAAAATTGAAATACATAGAATTCTTTTATTTAAATTAGCTAAGTCCAAGCCTATGTGTAGCACAACTTGATCAATCTCACACATTAGAACCTGAAACATGAATAAAATAAAGCCAACTAAAAAGTTGGTGAGTATAACACAGGTTTATACAGAAAGCATATAGTTTGTAAAACAAATCCTTACATAACATGATAAATAAGGCATTTATGGGAAGCAGCTATTGTGTAACCATGTACAATCAAACCTTTGTAACTAGCATGCAAAATTGTGTTGTCGGTATCAATCACCCCAATCTGGGTGGGTTTGTCAGACTCAATAGATCTATCATTGAAAACCATCGGCTTGAATAGTTAATGATTGCACATAATCGCATACAAAGGTTAGCACACCTAGCACTCGGGCATAAAGCTCAAATTGCACACATGAATGTAAATAGGATTTGTACTTGTGTTGTTTGTGTAAATGTAAACATGTAATTTGAATAATGTTCATGTCTCACCCCAAAAATGTAAAAGAGTAAAAGGGGCTATGTATACTCACTTGGTTTGAAGGCGTTGCTAACAAAGATACTAGATAGAATAAGGATCCTTGAAATGCACAAGTTAGCCTAAGGAGTAATGTATATGGTATTAATAGTGTGCACCAATGTTTAAGTCTAAAGTTGCATTTGGACTTGTGTAATAAGGTCATTGATTTGTAATTGGAGGTATTGAATAAAATATATAAAGTTTGAAAGAGTATTTTTAGAACATTTTGATTAAGGTTTGAGTTTAAATAATTAAATAGGTAATGTAAATAATTATTGTTTATGAAAACAATGTAAGTATTAGTTATGTTAGTATAATTAATTAATCATTTTTGTTTAAACATAAATTAAATAAATAATCATTTTATTTATTTATTTATAAAATGTAACTTAACCATTTAAATACTTTTTAAATGAAAGGTTTAACAATAATTGTAAATTAAATTTTATAAACTTTAAATAATTAATTTTTCCATTTATTAAATATTTGTTCTTTCTAAATAAGATTAAATGCAATTTTATAAAATTCAACTATTTATATTTTGTAATTCAATCAGAATATTTGTGGTTTGAAAAATATATAAAATTTATAATTCTGCCAAGATTTTAACTCACACACGACCGTGCCTGGGAAGGGCACGATCGTGCTCGAACCACGGGCGCGACCATGCTAGTCAGGGCACGACCGTGTTGATGAACCAGAGGGCTTAAACTAATTAAATCATTAGGCACGACCGTGCCTTGGCTAGGCACGATCGTGTCTATGATCCTAAGACACGACTGAGATTAGCCAAAGGGCATGATTAGGTCTGTACAGGAGGACATGACCGCGCTGATAGTCGGCACGACCGCGTCTCATGAGACACGATCGCGCTAGATGATTAGCGCGACCGCGTCTGTTCCAAATCAGGAACGAATTGACTAATTCTTATAATAACAGGGTTGGAAATCATAGGGCTTTCACCCATTAGGTCATCACGAATCCTTTTGTAGAGTTTAATTGTATTTAAAACGTGTCTAAGTTTTGATTCGATTAAATCATTTTTAACGAAAATGTGGATTCGGGTTCGTGGTGATTTCCATAAAGGAAGCCCAAATTATCATGGTGCTTTTGATCTATGAACTGAAACGAAAGTGTGGAAGTTTCAATTACCCGAATGAATAATGAATCGATGGAGTACGGTAGGGACTTGTTTCCGCGACGACGGTTTGATCTCTGGCGTCTTCTGCTGTAACTTCGGCTGCTTCTGTGCGTTCATAAGTTTTTTAGAGAGGATGGTAATGTGTTTGTTTGAGAGAATTGAGACCAGAATAGTGGATTCGGTGAACAAGAATGAAGGGTCGACGGTTTAGCTTAGGAATCTATAATTGGTGTTAATTCAGGTGTAATGTCGATGCTTAATCGTCTAATGATGATTATTAACAGATAAACGTGTATAACCGTTACGGAATTGAGCGAGTTTAGAATTTAAGATCGTTTTTACGTTTCAACTGTCAAGAGGCGCGACCGTGCCAGTATGAGGCGCTAGCATGCAAGTATGATGCGCGACCGTGCTAAGGCACCAGGCGCGATCGTTCCAAAGCAAGTCGCGCGACCGTGCCAAAGAACTCGGCGCGACCGTGCCAGAACGAGGCGCGACCGTGCCTATTAGGGTTTCTTGTAAATTTTCAACATCAGACCTTGTAACTTTGGTCTTTGACATATTTGTATAAATAGATACTTATGTAGTGTTTTAGTAGGTTATAACCGTGTAAAATTTACGGGTTAACATTGAAATATAGTATTTAATTGATGGTACAAAAAGGAATAAAACAGTGCACTAGAATTGAGTTTGAAATGCATTACATTGAATTGAAAATATGGATACTAAAATCAGAAATGTTAGACTAACCTTGGTAACACTTTCAATAAATTTTTAGACTCTAACGAACTTGTGCAGGATACAGAGATTAGTCCACTCATGGCCAAGGAACTGAAGAAACTGAGGGAGATGATCTCTAGTGTACCGGGTGTAGTCCAACCAATACTGGAGATGTCCGCTACCAGTCACAGGACCTTAATATTTGCTCCTCCGATATATGATGCGGAGATCCCTAAATGTTTCCAGACTCCAAACATGAAGCTTTAATTTAGGATCTTGACACAGCCGATGAGATTAGGGATCTTGCAAAGATCTGCATGGCAGCTCACCAAGAAAGGATAGCTAGGTCCTATAACAAGAATTTAAGGCTAAGAAGATTCCAAGTAGGTGATCTAGTATTGGGAAAAACCTTTCAAAATACTCTCAACCCGAATGATGGAAAATAAGCACCCAATGGGGAAGGACCGTATTTGATTGATTCTGAGGCTGGTAAAGGAGCATACTGGCTGGCAAATATTGAAAGGGAGATCCTGCCGAGATCCTTGAATGCCATTCACCTCAAAGCTTATTTTATTTAAGTAAAAGTTTACATTTTGACTCAACCTGGTATGTTTTCTCATCCCTATTTCTTTATGTATGTATTTTTTATTTACATCAATATACCTACTTAAGCATCGGAGGGGTGTTAGCCACCTTCACCAAGATCTAAGGTATTTGCAGTTGGAATCCTAGAGGATCCTAATCAGGAAGATTGAGATAGGCAATCTCTTTAAATTAAAGGTGTTTCAAAACCCTTCTAAGGTTTAAATAGATTTCGCCTTTCTAAGTAGATTGGGTTTATACACTCCGCCCGGAGCGCACGATATCCATGTATAGTTCGAGATAGTGGGATAAGTCTATGATGAGTAGCTAACAATTTCATAATTGTTGGCTATATGTTGGACCTTACGAATTTATCAATGGAGTAACATGGACGTGTTACATAGTCGGGCATGACCCAAGCAGTTTAACATTGACATGTTAACCAAAGGTTATTGGCATTTAAAAGTCACTACGGGTATACCCACTATGTTGGCATGTCCCATGTTAATAACTCAAGTACATCGTTTAGAATCTTGTTTTGCTAAATGGGGACATCTCTGAGAATCCTAAGATTCGCTCTTTATGGTGACTTAAGACAAAAGGTTCTCTCAGCAGCAGCAATTTTAAAAATTAACAGCTGTGAATGGTGATAACAACTGTCAAAATTTTTGAGGACAATTGTAAGGGGTCAATTTTTACCTTCTTGAAGCCCGGATCCTCAGATACGTATCGGTATCCCTTATCCCTACTATATTTCAGTGTCATGATTATATAACGTTTATAATCAGATTTGACGTAATCTTTTCTTTGACTTGTTCTTACATGTAACCCCCTCGACTTAAAGAAGGCTGAAGACACGAGATTACATTGATTACAACGGATATATGCTTGAAGGAAGACTTGTAACGGTCCATTAGGTCATTTTCAGGATATTAGCTTAGCAATTAATGTCATGATATGTATTTATAGAGGCAATGATCGATAGGAAAAGGCAACAACACTCTCACTACTCAATTGTAACACTTAGTCTCGATCATATTGCTCTCTCGTATTGTACTCTTTACCAAAATCAATAAATACAAACAAGGCAGCCCGACTTTAGTCGGCTCCCGAGGTTATATGCCAGAGATCCTCAAAGATCAAGGGCTTTCCTCGTAACTCATCATGTTATTTCTGTATTTATACTGCATTTTACACAAATTTATACAAGCATACTACCTCACATACAAAGTTTGGCTACTTAATTTTCCTTGTTAATTTTTGGTAAAAACAGTTTGGCGCCAACCGTGGGGAAGTGGTGCTTTTCATCTTAAAATATTTGCTTAAATTTGTGTTCAATCACTATTTTTCCAAACTGATTTCAAAAATTTTGTCCCAATCCAAATTGGTTTCTGTTTCAATTCCATCTTAAAGCTCTAGGTTGAACAACCCTCTTCCTCCTACTTCGTCATTCCAGAAAAAGAATGATAATCTGACTAAGAAAACAACTTCTGCGGGTTTTTTAGGATCTGGGATACCTGCCGGGGGACATGTGCTTGTTTCAAACAACGACATCCTCAATCTGTTCTCAGAAGTGAAGCAGCAGATGGAACAACAGAAAAAGACTAACCTGATGCTGTTCAGAGGGCTGGAAAAGGTCAAAGAATTGAAAAACCAGTGGATGCGACAACTCGCTGCAACCAAGAATCTTGGATTTTAATTATTCGGGATCCTCAGGAATCCATAAGGGAGACTTCCGTCCCATGCAGACTGAAACCACTACTGTTGGTCCAACTCCGGCTGTCAGAGTCACTACGGACCAAAATATCAGGATTATCCCAAGATCCTCGTCGTAGGATCCTAACCTTGGTAACACTTTCAATCAATTTTTAGACACTAACGAACTTGTGTAGGATACAGGGATTAGTCCACTCATGGCCAAGTAACTGAAGAAACTGCGGGAGATGATCTCTAGTGTACCGGGTGTAGTCCAACCAATACTGGAGATGTCCGCTACCAGTCACAGTATCTTAACATTTTCTCCTCCGATATGTGATGCGGAGATCCCTAAACCTTTCAAGACTCCAAACATGAAGCTTTAATTTTGGATCTTGACACAACCGATCAGATTAGGGATCTTGCAAAGATCCGTATTGCAGCTCACCAAGAAAGGATAGCTAGGTCCTACAACAAGAATTTAAGGCTAAGAAGATTCCAAGTAGGTGATCTAGTATTGAGAAAAACCTTTCAAAATACTATCAACCCGAATGATATAAAATTAGCTCTCAAATGGGAAGGACCGTATTTGATTGATTCTGAGGCTAGTAAAGAAGCATGCTGTTGGCAAATATGGAAGGAGAGATCCTACCGAGATCCTCGAATGCCATTCACCTCAAAGCTTATTTTTTGTAAGTAAAAGTTTACATTTTGACTCAACATGGTATGTTTTCTCATCCCTATTTCTTTGTTTATTTATTTTTTATTTTTATCAATATACTGACTTAAGCATTGGAGGGGTGTTAGCCACCTTCACCAAGATCAAAGGTACTTGCAGCTGGAATCCTAGAGGATCCTGATCAGGAAGATTGAGATTGGCCATCTCTCTAAGTTAAAGGTGTTACGTAACCTTTCTATGGTTTAAACGGCTTTCGCCTTTCTAAGTAGATTGGGTTTATACACTCTGTCCGGAGCACACGATATCCAAGTATTGTTCGAGATAGTGGGACCAGTGTGTGATGAGCAGCTGACAACTTCACTATTGTTGGCTATATGTTGGACCTTACGAATAATATCATTAGAGTACCATGGACATGTTACACAGCCAGGCATGACCCAATCAGTTTAACATTGACATGTTAACCAAAGGTTATTGGAATTTAAATGTCACTATGGGTATACCCACTACGTTGGCATGTCCCAAGTTTATAACTCAAGTACATCGTTTAGAATCTTGTTTTGCAAAATGGGGGACATCTCTGAGAATCCTAAGATTCGCTCTTTATGGTGACTTAAGGCAAACCGTTCTCTCAGCAGCAGCAATTTAAAAAATTTAGCATCTATGAATGGTGATAACAACTGTCAAATTTTTGGGGACAATTGTTAGGGGTCAATTTTTAACTTCTGGAATCCTGGATTCTCAGATACGTATCGGTATCCCTGATCCCTACTATATTTCAGTATCATGATTATATAACGTTTATAATTAGATCTTACGCAATCTTTTCTTTGAGTT
Organism: Smallanthus sonchifolius; assembly: GCA_023525975.1. NCBI lineage: Eukaryota > Viridiplantae > Streptophyta > Magnoliopsida > Asterales > Asteraceae > Smallanthus > Smallanthus sonchifolius. The sequence goes on from CM042033.1 coordinate 24,030,930, forward strand.
GTTCTTACAGGTAACTCCCTCGACATAAAGAAGACTGAAGACACGGGATTACATTGATTAAAATAAATATATGCTTGAAGGAAGACTTGTAAAGGTCCATTAAGGCATTTCCGGGATATTAGCTTAGCAATTAATGTCATGATATGTATTTATAGAATCGATATGAAAAGGGGACAACACTCTCACTACTCACTTGTAACACTTAGTCTCGATCATATTGCTCTCTCACATTATACTTTTTACTGAAATCAATAAAGACAAACAAGGCAGCCCAACTTTAGTCGGCTCTCGAGGTTTTATGCCGGAGATCCTCAAAGATCAAGGGCTTTCCTCGTAACTCATCGTGTTATTTCTGTACTTATACTGCATTTTACACAAGTTTATACAAGCATACTACCTCACATACAATGTTTGCCTACTTAATTATCCCTGTTAATTTTTTGTCAAAACAGTTTGGCGCCCACCGTGGGGCAAGTGGTGCTTTTCATCTTAAAATCCTTGTTAAAATTTGTGTTCAATCACTATTTTTCCAAACTGATTTAAAAAATGTCGTCTTTGCCTACTTAATTATCCCCGCTAATTTTTGGTCAAAACAGTTTGGCGCCCACCGTGGGGCAAGTGGTGCTTTTCATCTTAAAATCCTTGATAAAATTTGTGTTCAATCACTATTTTTCCAAACTAATTTAAAAAATGTCGTCATAATCCATATGTTTCAACTCCATCTTAAAACTCTGGGTTGAACAACCCTCTTCCTCCTCCTCCGCCTTTCCAGAAAAAGAATGATAATTTGACTAAGAAAACAACTTCTGCTGGTTTTTCGGGATCTGGGATACTGTCGGGGGACATGTGCTTGTTTCAAACAATGACATCCTCATTCTGTTCTCAGAAGTGAAACAGCAAATGGAACAACAGAAAAAGACTAACCTGATGTTGTTCAAAGAGAGCTGTGAAAGGTCAAAGAATCGAAGAAACAAGTGGAAGTGACAACTCCGCTGCAACCAAGGATCTTGGATTTTAATTATTCGGGATCCTCAGGAATCAATAAGGGAGACTTCCTTGCCATGCAGACTGAAACCACTGTTTTTTGGTCCGACTCTGGCTGTCAGAGTCACTACGGACCAGAATATCGGGATTATCCCAAGATCCTCGTCGTAGGATCCTAACCACGGTAACACTTTCAATCAATTTTAGACACTAACGAACTTGTGCAGGACACAGGGATCTGTCCACTCATGGCTAAGGAACTAAGAAACGGCGGGAAATGATCTCCCGTGTACAGGGTGTAGTCCAACCAGTACCGGAGATGTCCGCTACCGGTCATAGGATCTAAATATTTGATCCTCCGATATGTGATGCGGAGATCCCTAAAAGTTTCCATACTCCAAACATGAAGCTTTAATTTTGGATCTTGACACAACCGATCAGATTAGGTATCTTGCAAAGATTCGCCTGGCAGCTCACCTAGAAAGGATAGCTAGGTCCTACAACAAAAATTTAAGGCTAAGAAGATTCCAATAGGTGATCTAGTATTGAGAAAAACCTTTCAAAATACTATCAACCCGAATGATGGAAAATTAGCTCCCAAATGGGAAGGACCGTATTTGATTGATTCTGAGGCTGGTAAAAGAGCATACGGGCTGGCAAATATGGAAGGAGAGATCCTGCCGAGATCCTGGAATGCCATTCACCTCAAAGCTTATTTTATGTAAGTAAAAGTTTACATTTTGATTCAACTTGGTATGTTTTATCATCCCAATTTCTTTATTTATTTATTTTTTATTTTCATCAACATGATGACTTAAGCATCGGGGGGGTGTTAGCCACCATCACCAAAATCTAAGGTTTTTGTAGCTGGAATCCTAGAGGATCCTGATCAGGAAGATTGAGATTGGCCATATCTCTAAGTTAAAGGTGTTACGTAACCTTTCTAAAGTGTAAACGGCTTTCGCCTTTCTAAGTAGATTAGGTTTATACACTCCACCCGGAGTGCACGATATAAATGTATAGTTCGAGATAGTGGGACCAGTCTGTGATGAGCAGCTGACAATTTCACAATTGTTGGCTATATGTTGGACCTTACGAATATTATCAATGGAGTAACGTAGACGTGTTACACAGCCGGGCATGACCAAGGCAGTTTAACATTAAGATGTTAACCAAAGGTTATTGGCATTTACTACGGGTATACCCACTACGTTGTCATGTCCCAAGTTAATAACTTAAATACATCGTTTAGAATCTTGTTTTGAAAAATGGGGACATCTCTGAGAATCCTAAGATTAACTCTTTATGGTGACTTAAGACAAAAGGTTCTCTTAGCAGCAGCAATTTAAAAAATTTAACAGCTGTGAATGGTGATAACAACTGTAAAATTTTTGGGGACAATTGTTAGGGGTCAAATTTTACCTTTTGGAATCCTAGATCCTCAGATACGTATCAGTATCCCTGATCCCTACTATATTTCAGTATCATGATTATATAACGTTTATAATCAGATCTTACATAATCTTTTCTTTTTCTTGTTCTTACAGGTAACCCCCTCGACTTAAAGAAGGCTGAAGACACGGGATTACATTGATTTCAACGGATATATGCTTGAAGGAGGACTTGTAACTATCCGTTAAGGCATTTCCAGGATATTAGCTTAGCAATTAATGTCATGATATCTATTTATAAAGGCAATGATTGATAGGAAAAGGGGACAACAATCTCACTAGTCACTTGTAACACTTAGTCTCGATCATATTGCTCTCTAACATTGTACTCTTTACCGAAATCAATAAAGAAAAACAAGGGAGCCCGACTTTTTTCGGCTCTCGAAGTTTTATGTCAGAGATCCTCAAAGATCAAGGGCTTTACTCGTAACTTATCGTGTTATTTCTGTATTTACACTGCATTTTACACAGGTTTCTACAACCATACTACCTCACATACAAAGTTTGGCTACTTAATTATCCCTGTTAATTTTTTGTCAAAACAAAGATCATCATAAACAACCTCAAGAAGAGATTGGGAGCCAAGAAAGGAAGATAGGTTGAAGAACTACCATTCGCACTTTGGGCAGATATGACAACCACAAAGAATGTAATAGGTCAAACTCCATTTTCATTGGTGTTTGGTACTGAATCCATGATCCATGCAGAGATGGTTATCCCTACTGCCAGAACCAATCTCCAAACTCCAGAAACAACAACGAAGCTTTTGCTCATGATTTTGAGATTGTGGATGAGCTCAGGGAACTTGCCAAAGTTCGTATTGCGGCTTATCAACAAAGGATAGCAAAGTCATAGAAAATGAACATAAGGATTAGAAGATTCCAAGTAGGTGACTTAGTATTAAGAAAAGCATTTCAGAATACTACCAATCCCAACGAAGGAAAGCTCGCACATAAGTGGGAAGGCCCATACTCAAAGCCTATTGGTTAGCCAGTATGGAAGGAGAAATCCTGCCGAGATCCTGGAATGCTATCCATCTCAAAGCCTATTTTATGTAAGTTAAAACTTAAATTATAACTTGAATTGGTATGTCTTCTATTCCCAATTGTTTTTATCTTTATTACTCTTTTATAAAGGTACCGACTTGAGCGTTGGAGGGGTGTTAGCGAGGCTAACACCCACCTTCACCAAGGTTTCATGTTTTGTAGGAAGGATCCTCAGGGATCCTAACAGAAGATAGAGATTGACCATCTCTCCTAAGTTTAAGGTATTCTGAATACCTTATAAGGTTTACATGTTTTCACTTTCTAAGAATTGAGTTTAAACACTCCACCTGTAGCGCATGATATTCAAGTATAATTCACAGTGGTGCTACCAGTCCATGTAACAGTGGCTGATAATTTCATCATTGTTGGCTATATCTTGGATCCTACGAGAGTAACAGACGTGTTACTCCTAAGGTTTATAGCATTTTAATGCTAACTTAAGTCTGGCTTGGCCCACGTTTTCTGGCTTGGCCCATGTTTACTTGCATGGACCACGTTTTTAACTTGTAACAGGTATTCAACACTTATGTGTTAACCCAAGAATTTAGAATTAATGTGCTGACTCAAGATCCTTACACGGATTTAAGAGTTATGAAGATCCTGAAGTGCAATTACTAAGTCTATGACATGTTTAATGGCTATACAAATGGGACAACTAACAATTGTTTTATTTTGGACTCCATGTCATTATTTTGTATGTATATCTACCCAACTTGATTCTCAAAGGTATGTATTCGAAACTACTTGCTAAATTTTAATTAAAGGTAGATCTAAATTATGGATGACTAAGACTTGATATATTTGTGGCTGGTACTTTTATCAATTATCAAAATGCATTTTCCTAAGTCATTGTTTCATAAAAACCTAAGATTTTATTAAGGATCCGGTATCCTGAGGATTTACTTTAACTTAAACTCTCTAAGTATCAAAAGGTCTCAATATCTACAAATCCTGATTTTCTACAAGCATACCAAACGTCCAATAATCAAGACATACAGTCAAAACATACTTGATATAGACTAAAGTACAGGAAATAACAGGTGACCTGGGCTTCATCCAAAAAAAAGATCCATCCACCCGAGACACAAATTGTTAAATTGTCTATCCCTCGTAGGGATCCCAAGAGCAAGAAAAAGTAAATTGTTCAACAAGTCAACAGGATTAAAGTTAAAGATATGAACCAGAAACCACAAATGCAGGACTCAGGCATTCTCTTTATCGCCCTCATGTCCTGCCCAATCACCTCTGCCGCCACCTTCCCGGAGCCCTCAACCTCATCTTCAGCCACCAAGTTGCCTGCATCCACTTCTTGCACCGACTTTCCTCCCAGCTCAGCCACAAGACTCTTCCACTCCTGCACGTCCCAATTTGCCCTGTCAAGGACCTTGTCATTACCCTCTTTAGCCATCTGTATTCTGGATTGGAATATAGAAATCACGACTGATGTTTTGGCTTGCTCATGGGACTCATCAAGATCCTTGGCATGTTTGGCATAGGCATCCTGCAGCTCCGCTTTCACCCTGCTAAGCTCCTTGGTTACATCAGCTAACTTCTTGTTTTTAGCTGTCGCTATCTTTTGTAGGTTGCAGATCATCTGTGTGCCCTCTTCAGCCACTTTTGCCACAGATTTGTGGAACTTGGTCATTTGCTCCAAGGCCTACCACATAAGAAATAGGTTAGATGACAACAATGTCTGGATCCCGGATACTAGGAATTTCTTATCAGGTGACCAAGGGCATGAAGCTTCTTATGGCATAAGCATAATCCCGACACTCGAAGATAGCCACCTCAGCATCATCAACAGGCTTTCTCTTCTTGTTAGCAGGTAGCTTGGAGCTCTGAGTTGAAGACTCTTGCTTGGGAACTTCTGCCTTAGGAGCTGGAAGGGCTGGCTGGCTCGTTTCCCTCTTGATGGTTTTACCTTTAGAAACCATGCTGTCAATGTTTTCAAGGGCAAACATGGAACTGGACTTTCAGACGTATATTTCAGGATATTTAACAGACATCTCGGAAGAGCAAGGATAAGTCTCTGAGCTCACTTCTAAGGGGGGAGTCTTGAACTTGAAAGTCCTCTCGATAGGCTCAAGGCCGTAGAAGAAGGCGATCCTCTTAGCAGTATCCGGAGTAGGGGGATCAAGTTTTTAAAATTTTCGCACTGCAAAGAAAAGAAAGAACCAAGAATTAGTATCTTGGATGTCAAAATGTTAAGGATCCTACAGGTAGAATCCTACCCTTCTCAACTAATCTCACAGGCAACTTATTCCAGCCCGGAATGGAGTCTCTCCTCACAAAGAAGAAGTGATTCTTCCAGTTAGAATTGTTTTGAGTTGTTTTAAAATCAGGTGACTGTGGCCAGACTTTATTTGAAACAAAAAGCGTGAGGAACCATGGCTTCTCAAGTTGTAAACATGAGCCAATTCAGAGATGCTAAAGTCAAGAGCATGTTGACGGATAAGGATTTCCATGGTATGTATGGTCCTCCAAATCATTAGCATTGTTTAAGCGTAGCTCAGGCCGATTTTTTCAAAAACAACTTGGTAGTAAAAGCAGGAAAAGGGTATGAAAAACCAATGGGGAAAGGAAAGGATGGAAAACAAACCCAACTCCCAGAAGTAAAATCAGATCTAGTTTTGGGGTCAAAAGTATGAAAAACGGTATTTTTAGGAAAACAACCTCCAGATTTCAGAATATTGATCTCATGATTAGAGAAGGTGCACTTCTCAGAATCATGTGTAGAAGCATGTTTTAGTAACTATAGATTAAATTCTATGTATCGGTGTGCTAGGCTAGTACGCAGGAGGGTGTTCATGTGTACTTAGCTTGTTCACCGGTTGGTCCTGCGTACTTAGTAAGTACGCAAGGCTTTTACCTTGCGTACTTAGCAAGTACTCATGACCAATGCCCTACGTACTTAGCCAAGTACGCAGGTAGTGTTCCTGCCCCTATAAGTAGAAAACTTGTCTTCATTTGTAGGTGGAACTTCAGGAACTAGGTTGAGAGGTGTCCGGGTCGGGACAAGCTCTCCCGACCCCTGGACCGTGAGCTTAGATGAGAGATGTGTGCTCCTTTGGTATGTAGTCTGTAATACGGGATGACTTCTATGTTATGGATTACGTATCGTTTCATTATATTTTGTCTTTGTACTTGTTTCTCTGTCTCATTTCATGGTTCCCACACAAATCACAGAACAGATCCGTGTCTTTCTGCTGCGCGATGAGGCTTCAGGGACCTACAACTTGTATCAGAGCCTCGGTGTTCGTTGATTTGTGTTCCAGTTTCGATTTTTTAGGGTTTTGAGCGAATACGAGTTCGTGTATTTCCGCTGCGCGATGAGGCTCCAGGCACCTACAACTGGTATCAGAGCCTCGGTGTTCGTTGATTTGTGTTCAAGTTTCGATTTAATAAGGGATGAATACTGGAACATCTTGAACCCAAGGATTTGATGTTTTGGATCTTTGCACAAGAATAAAAGAATAAAATCCTGGAGTTGGCTAGTTTTGCTTTTTGAGGATTTGAGTGAAGTGATGATGAATCCGGTCATAGTTTACAGAGAAATGAGGGGGATAAAAATAAATGTGTCATCAACCATGATTTCTCGTGTAAACTATATTTTTCATGCTCATTGGTCCATCATGTGTTCAAGATTTGATGTGATTCAATTACGATGGGATTTCTCACTTGGGATCTGGGCGGAATGCCAGATAGACAACCTAGTTGTGGAACTTCACGCCATGGTGAGTGTATACAGATTAGGAGGTGTTAACAAGGAATGAAGCTCTAATTGAAGAATGTTGGTCTTTGGATACAGGATGATCACTGCTGAGCAGGATTTTGTGTTTGATTCTATCGTGTGTTTTCAAGATAAAGCAGGATATTCGTTGGATTATTAGTTGAAGATGGAACCTTTTATCATTTGCCGGTGGGATAGGAAATGTTCCCTTGTTTGTGGTCTAGTCAGAAGAAGCTTACATTGAAAGGGGAAATTGGAAATGAACATCTTCGGGAATTTGGTTGACTCTTGAAGGTACAGGATAGAGTTGGACACATCTGGTGTGAAGACTAAAGTTTATCTTATTGGAATTCCTTTGGGGGCGGATCAGTTTGATGCACGTTATCGAAAATTCAAACTCTCTATCATATGCCAGCTGATTTGGAGGAATTCTAAGTCGGGGTGGAGGTTGCTACGGCTGAGAGGATGAACTACATTGAGTTGTGTTGGGTTAGTTGGTTCTTATTGAAGCACTTGGTTTGGTCTACAATGAAAGCTACAGTTACGAGGGTGCCGGGTTTATCATCACTTGGCAACTGAAGACTGAAGTTTAAAGATTTGAAGATCTCAAATGGAATGCCAGAAGATCAACTCTCGCCAGAAGACACGTGATGTCATTAGTTTAGAGGGAGTCTGTTAGGACATTCTTTGTAAACTAATGATTATTAGTGTTAGAGATAGATAGAATTTGATGCTATAGTTAAGAGGGAGTCTGTAGAAGCATGTTTTAGAAACTATAGATTAAATTCTATGTATCGGTGTACTAGGCTAGTACGCAGGAGGGTGTTCATGCGTACTTAGCTTGTTCACCAGTTGGTCCTGTGCCTTGCGTACTTAGCAAGTACGCATGACCAATGCCCTGCGTACTTAGCCAAGTACGCAGGTAGTGTTCCTACCCATATAAGTAGAAGACTTGTCTTCATTTGTAGGTGGAACTTCAGGAACTAGGTTGAGAGGTGTCCGGGACTAGCTTTCCCGACCGCTGGACCGTGAGCTTAGATGAGAGATGTGTACTCCTGCAGTATGTAGTCTGTAATACGGGATGACTTCTATGTTATGGATTACGTATCGTTTCATTATCTTTTGTCTTTGTTCTTGTTTCTTTGTCTTGTTTATTGGTTGCCACACAAATCACATAATAGATCCATGTATTCCCGCAGCGCGACGAGGCTCCAGGGACCTACATCATGGTTAGCAAGCAAGTTTTGGCTAACAAGATCGTCCGAAGAACAGGAAGATCGGGTCATATTTTTAACCATTTTTGGAGAAAAATCGAGAGATTTAGAGGATTATGGAAGAAAGCTATACCTAAAATCCCAGAGAAAAAGGAACAAGATGAAGTAGAGAGATAAAGGAACATGAGATAAATATAAGGGGTAATTATTAACCACCTCGAACGATGACGTTTCACATCATCGTTTACCGTTATAAGTCCCTGTGACGTCTCCTAACGAGCAAGACGATCACGATCACAACAAATTACTCGATGATTCTACTATAAGACGGAAGCATGAAGCGAGTCAATCACAAACACGAATACACAAGATATAGATGTAACATAAACGATACTTTATTCATAACGAACTCGTCATACGAATACAATACTGAAGAAGTGTACATCTCTACGTTTAAGCTCTACCTAGGGATGGTGACTCACTTCTCACAGAGACTCACTCCCTCTCTTTGGATGCTAACTCTAGCATGCTTACCTATAAATGAACACTTAAGTTCCTATTTATAGGCAAACTGAGTCCATAGGCGAACTTACCAAGTTCGCTGATGTGTTAGGATTTACACATCTTTTTGGCACAAAACTTCACTCATTTCACGATCAATTCTTGGTAATTTTCAACGTTTGTACACTTATTTGCTTCATTTCCTGTTTTATAGGTTTTTGTTAAGCTTGGTGAACAAACAAGAGGATTCAAGGAAAAAAATTAAAGTTTTAAGGTTTCTGTGATGGAGGCACGGTCATGCCCGCTACTTGGCACGGCCGTGCCAAACTTGCAAATCCTAGGCACGGTGCGCCCACATCTTGCATGACCACGCCAAGCCAAAATTCAAGGCACAATCGTGCCTTGGCTCCCTACGGTCGCGTGTCACCTCGTGAGTCTGAACAGTCGTACTTCCTCGATCAGTGGTACCTAATGGAAGCTCCAGATTATTCAACCCTCTGTCACACGGTCATGTTAAGACCTAGACACGACCGCGCCTTGGTACCTGGCATGGTCGTGCCTCTCCTTTTCTATATAAATAGAACTTAAACTCTCATTCAGACATTCAGCAACCAGGGAGAAAAACTCACTGTTCCAGCTCGTATTAACCATGTTCCAGCCACATTTCAAGCTTCTTGGAGAGGATACAATATCAAGAGGATCACAATACATCAATAACAACATCTAGGCTTGGAGGAGTGGTTTGATTCTTGTTTTCATATCATGTTTCTCATTATTTTTCCCTGCTTATTTGTAATTTTTGTGCTCATGATGAGCTAAAACTCTTGTTCACTATGGTTTTGATGAAGTTTAGATACATTTGACAACATTCATGGATTATTGGCATTTATCGTGTTAATGTTATGACAACCGTATGATTATTCTTCGATGAAATTATGTATTCAAGTATTTTGAGTTGTTTACAAGACTTGTATTTGTGTATGTCATATTATGTTGAAAAACTTGTGGTTTATGCTTATATTTATGGATTGGTGTATGTATTTATACTAACTTATGGCATTTGACTAGGAATGGTGAATGAAGTCTTGTTTACGAATCATTATATTTGTATGTGTATCCTTATGCTTATGTTTGGAAAGACAAAGTGTTTGTTATGATGTTTCATGCTTAGTTTTATGTTTATCTAGGAATTGTTGACACATTCTCTAAATTTTTATAACCTTTGTATGAACATTGTATGTTGAAGAAATGCTAATTGTTCTCTAATTTAATCAACTTGAGGTGAGTAGTGTGTTGTTCATATTATCTTTCCAACTAGTTGTTGGATTAGTTTGCCTTAATCGGAAGCTAGTTCAATCTTTATAAACATTGACATTATTGTTAAACACGTGAGCTTCATTGTATGACTTTAGCTGGTTGGTTTGTGTAATTCATGCTAGCTTTCCGAATGATCATTTGATTAGATATCTTTGATGAGAATTTAGTCAATTTATGTTTTGTGTATTTTCCATGTTTCTATGAGTGTATTGAATGTATTCTAGATGGATTCGACACCAAAGTGATATCTTCTCCTTAATTGTTTGACCTGTGATCTTAGCTTAGCTTAAATATTTGCATGCTAGTTAATTAAAACAAACTCTTCAAAATATCTTTATACCATCACTTGATTGAATCTTAGTTCCGGTCTATTATTGCTTCCCACCGTGTCCACGGATTGATATCCGATTCTTACCTTAACTATATTGCTATCTGACGGATATACTTGTCCGACGTGTGTGTGATGATTCTTTGGTGAAAACCCATTTTAAAACTCAAATTGTGTGAATAATATTTATAAAAATATATATATAGTTTACACACATCAAGTTTTTGGCGCCGTTGCATGGGACACGGTTTTGCGAGAACGATTGGAATTAATTTTTAGTAATTTAGTATATATATTTTTGTGTATATCGTGTTTTCTTGTTTGTTGTTATGCAATTTCTTTTTGTGTATAGATATTTTACAATTTACTTGTTATTTTTCGCTGCATTTGTATATATATATACTTTAGTAAAGTTTTTATTCCATTTTATTTTTCATTTTTATTTTTCATTTCTATTTTTTTATTTTTAGTTTTTTTTATCTTTTTTTTTGTTTAACCAGTGTTTTCTTTGTCCTAGGTTCCTGAGGCGTCTTCCAAGCCAGAGCGTGATCTTCATCGGAGATTGCGAGCCCATTCCCGATTTATGGCCCGGTTACTCGAGTTTGACGAGGTTGTTGTTGACGAGAGAGAGGAGATGGCGGGCGAGGATGCGGATCGGACACTTTCGGATTTTGGCAAACCGACACTTGAGGGTTTGGAGTCGAGCATCAATATGCGAACGGTTGGAGCACATCAGTTCGAGATCATATCCAGCATTACAAAGATGGTGCAGAACATGTGTCAGATTGACGCTACCGACGATGCTATTCGGCTCTGGTTGTTCCCGTTTTCCTTACGGGATCGAGCCAAGGCTTGGTTACTGTCACTTCCCCCTAGGTCCATTAGTACTTGGGACCAGATGGCTGCTAAAGTCTTAGAGAAGTACTTCCCTCCATAGAAAACATCAAAGTTGAGGGCTAGGATTCTTTCTTTCCAGCAGGACGATGGGCAGACGATCTATGAGGCGTGGGAGAGATTCAAGGAACTGATGAGGAAGGTTCCCCACCATGGATTTTTGAAGTGGTAGCAGTGTGAGACCTTCTACAATGGTCTAGAGATGACAGGGAAGCAGCTGATCGACGCATACGCGGGTGGAGATATTAGAACGAAGACACCCCAGGAGGCGTATGACTTGCTAGAGATGGTGGCATCAAAGAGCTACACTCAACATACTTCTCGAGGGAGAACATAGAGGCAGGGTATCCATCAAGTGGATGGAATTACCTCTTTAGCTGCCCAGGTGGAAGCACTTTCCACCAAGATTGATCAGATGCACGTCCACAAGGCCCAGTCCTTGTGTGAGTTTTGTGGTGGGGCGCATCCCACGAGTGCTTGTCAGGTTGGGGATCAGGGGGCCCATGAACAAGTTGATTTCATGTCCAACCAGAATCGTCCCCAGAATAATCCGTACAGCAACAAATATAATCCGGGGTGGAGGAATCACCCGAATTTTAGTTGTAAGTCTGGCAACAATAACCAGCAAACACCCGGATTCACTCAGCGCCCCCCATTCCAGCATCAGTCCCACTAGTCTTAGGGACAGAGTTCCCAGTTTTGACCTCAGCAGGGCCAGTTTCAAGGCCAAGGTTCTAGCAGCGGTCCACCACCCGCAGATGAGGGTAAATCCATTTTGGAGGACATGGTTGCACGACTACTTGCCAACTCGGAGAGTCAGAATCAGTTGGCAGAGAAACAGAACCGTTACATGGAGGAGCGTTTTCACACGCATGAGACTGAGTTGAGGAATCAGAAAGCTTCGATCCAGACCATAGAGAACAAGGTCGGGCATATCACGAAGCTTCTTTCTAAGAGACCGCCAGGTGGCCTGCCTAGCAACACTGAGCCCAATCCCAAGGCTCATGTGAAGGCCATCACTTTAAGGAGTGGTAGAGGCACGATACCGGATCCACAGGTTCCAATGCATGAGTCATCCGAGGAGGAGGTTGCGATAGAGATTCTTGATGAGACACCGTCGAAGGGTAAGCCGACGAGCACATCGCACCATCGCAAGACTATGAGAGATTACACCCCCGCCGTTCCATACCCAGGTAGATTGAAGAAGCAGAAGATGGAGGAGCAGTATGGTAAGTTTTTAGGGTTGTTTAAGCAGTTGCATATCAACTTGCCATTTGTGGAGGCTCTAGCTCAGATGCCTAAGTATGCGATATTCTTGAAGGATATCCTCACGAATAAGAGGAAATTGGAGGAATTGTCTCAGGTGACGCTGAATGAGGAGTGTTCGGCGGTGATTCAGAACATGCTACCGGACAAGAGACGAGATCCGGGGAGTTTCACCATCCCCTGTTTGATAGGTAGCTTTTCGGTTAGCAATGCCTTAGCTGACCTTGGTGCTAGGATTAACCTCATGCCATATGCGGTCTTTGCTAAGCTTGAGATGGGAGAACCTACACTTACATGCATGAGTAACCAGCTGGCCAATCATTCGGTCAAGTATCCGCGAGGGATAGTGGAGAAAATGTTGGTTAAGGTTGATCGTTTTGTGTTTCCTGTAGACTTTGTGATTCTGGACATGGATGAGGACAAGAATGTCCCTATTATCCTAGGTCGACTGTTCTTGGCCACCGCCAAGGCCCAGATTGATGTGTATTCAGGGAGGCTTACATTGAGGGTGGATGAAGAGGAGGTGACCTTTGATGTTCGGAGATCCATGCAGCACACCCAGAATTAGGATGATTCACTTTACTTTGTAGAGACTATTTATTCTTGTGACAGTGATAATCTCTCAGGACACAGCTGAGGAGGGGAGATATTTGATCCAGTTGGTGAGGATCAGTTTGATGAGCAGTTGCATAGCAGGGAGAGCTATGAGTTTCCCCAGTGTTCAACGATTTTTGCGATGGTTGATAGAGAGTCTGAGCCGATTGAGCGGCCTTCTATTGAGGACCCACCACCTGTCGAGCTTAAGGAGCTCCCGAGCCATTTGGAGTATGCCTTTTTGGATGGTGAGTCTCGATCACCTGTCATTATCGCCTCTGAGTTGACGAGTGATGAGAAGGAGAGGCTATTGGAGGTGCTGAAGCAGCATAAGTAGGCTATTTCATGGAGGATTATGGACATTAAAGGAATTAATCCCTCTTTCTGTACCCATAAGATCCTTTCTGAACCCGAACATGCAGGAGGTAGTAAAGAAGGAGGTGACTAAGTTACTTGACGCTGGTTTGATTTATCCCATCTCCGATTCACCTTGGGTTAGCCCGGTTCAGGTTGTCCCTAAGAAGGGAGGCATGACTGTTATCACCAACGAGAGGAATGAGTTGATTCCTACTCGTACAGTCACATGTTGGAGAGTTTGCATCGATTACCACAAACTCAATGATGCTACTCGGAAAGACCATTTTCCCCTCCCGTTCATTGATCACATGTTGGAGAGATTAGCGAGGAAGATGTTCTATTATTTCCTGGATGGCTTCTCCGGCTACTTCCAAATCCCGATTGCTCCTGAGGACCAGGAGAAGACAACATTCACATGTCCATATGGCACATTTGCTTATCGGTGGATGCCCTTTGGATTATGTAATGCTCCGGCCACTTTCCAGCGTTGCATGGTGGCCATTTTCCATGATATGATTGAGGACTCGATGGAAGTTTTCATGGATGACTTTTCTGTGTTTGGGAGTTCCTTTGATCATTGTCTCGGGAATCTGGAGAGGATGTTGGCCAGGTGCGAGGAGGCCAATCTAGTGTTGAACTGGGAGAAATGCCACTTCATGGTGAAGGAGGGCATTGTGCTTGGGCACAAGGTTTCACGCGCGGGGATTGAGGTCGATAGAGCTAAGATTGATACCATATCTAAGCTGCCCCCGCCCACTTCTGTGAAATCTATTCAGAGTTTCCTTAGTCACGCGGGCTTTTACTGACGCTTTGTTAGAGATTTTTCTACGATTGCCCGACCGATGACCCAGCTTCTTGAGAAGGAATCCCAGTTCGTGTTCACCGACGAGTGCCTTAGTGCATTCAATTTGTTGAAGGAGAAGTTGGTGAATGCCCCTATCATGGTGGCTCCTGATTGGAAGCTGCCATTTGAGATCATGTGTGACGCGAGTGACTTCGCTGTTGGGGCGGTCTTAGGACAGTGGAGAGAGAAGCAGTTTCACCCAATTTATTATGCGAGCAAGACGCTCAATGACGCACAGGAGCACTACACCACGATGGAGAAAGAGCTCCTAGCAGTTGTGTTCGCTTTCGATAAATTTCGGTCTTATCTCGTCCTATCAAAGACCATTGTATTCACTGACCAAGCAGCTCTTCGGCACCTGTTCAGCAAATAGGATGCCAAACCCCCTCTAATCCGGTGGGTTTTGTTGCTTCAGGAGTTCCACATTGAGATCCGCGATAAGGGTGTGGAGAATGTCGCAGCGGACCACTTGTCACGTATTGAGTGCTCACATTCATCTGAACTTGTGGGGTCAACCATAAATAACAATTTTCCCCACGAGTTTCTCATGCACATACAGACATAGGATGAGGAGTGTCCATGGTTGGCTGATTTTGCAAACTTTCTTGCTAATGGGATTGTGATTAAGGGCTTAACTCATCAGCATAAGCGAAAGTTCTTTGCGGATGTGAAGCACTATCTTTGGGAGGATCCCTATTTGTTTTTAGTCGGACCTGATCAGATCGTGTGCAGGTGTGTGCTTGGAGATGAGGCACGTCAGGTGCTTAGATACTGCCACGAGGGCCCGACAGGTGGACATCATGGAGCTACCTTGACCGCAAAGAAGGTCTTTGACGTCGATTTCTTCTGGCCTACCATCTTTCGGCATGCTCATGAGATGATCCGAGCTTGTGACGCTTGCAAGAGGGCGAGCAACATTTCGTTAAGGAATGAGATGTCCCAGAACAACATCCATTTTTGATGTCTGGGTATTGACTTTATGGCACCTTTCCAAGCTTCTCGTGGCAACCGGTATATCCTAGTGGCTGTTGACTACGTTTCTAAGTGGGCTGAGGCTCAATCCTTGCCTACTAATGTTGCTAGGGTGGTTGTTCGATTTCTGAAGAAGCTGTTCTCTCGCGTTGGTCCTCCCAAGGCTCTTATTAGTGACCGTGGGACCCACTTCTGCAACTCCCAGTTGGAGAAGGCACTATCATGATATGGTGTGAACCATAGATTCTCCACAGCCTACCATCCACAGACCAGTGGACGGTAGGTCAGAACCGTAAGGATTGGTCGGATAGGTTAGATGATGCGCTTTGGGCATTCCGGACTGCGTATAAGACGCTTATTAGTACCACACCATTTAGGTTGATCTATGGGAAGGCGTGCCATCTTCCGGTGGAGTTGGAGCATAAGGCTTATTGGGCGTTGAAGGCGGTAAATCTTGACTTGGTGAGCGCAGGAGAGAACCGGTTCACTCAGATTCATGAGCTTGATTAGCTGAGGAATCAAGCCTATGCAAACTCCACGATCTACAAGGAACGCACTAAGATTTTACATGACCGACGCTTGAAGGACAAGAAGGAATTCCAAGTGGGTGGTCGTGTGTTGCTTTACAACTCTAGGTTGTGATTGTTTCCCAGGAAGCTGAAGTCCCGATGGACGGGTCCCTACACGGTTAAGGAGGTGTTTCCTTATGGGACCGTCGAGATTGAGCACGAAGATGGGAGGATCTTCAAGGTCAACGGTCATCGTCTTAAGCCATACATCGACAGACCGGTTGACCCGGCATTGGAGGCAGTTGACCTCCACCCCAAGGACAAATGAATTCGGGGACTTGAGTCTAGCTAACGACTCGTTAATAAACTTATCCTGTTTCGGTATCAGCTGTGGTAACAATTCTTAGATTTTGTTTCTATGTTTATTTTCCTATTTTTATTTTATTTATTTTTATTTTTTTTATGATTTTACCACTTATTTTTGAGTTTAGGTGATGGGAACGTGTTTTGGATCAAGCGGACTTGGGTTGATGATTGGAATATCATAGGTATGTTTTCTGAATTTAGAAATTTTAATTTGGAAGGATCGCAGACGGGTTTGGCAACTCCTGCAAAAAAAAATCAGGTTCTATGTCTGCTGGGCAAAAGACATGGCCGTGCCCCTCTGTGTGGCGCGATCGTGCCTGAAACTATAGGCACGGTCGTGCCTAGACACATGGAACGGTCGTGCCTTAATTTTTGGGGGCGATATAAATTGTTTTTTTTTCAATCGAGACTTTTGAAGCCCCCCAAATACCCCACCAGCAGACCGACCCCCCCCCCCCCCTTTGGCGATCTTTTTCCACGTCACCATTTCCGGACTGCTTTCATTCGTTTATTCGATTTGAGGTACGTTCTAACCTGTTACTCTATTTTATTTTTGTTTAAACACAGCTTATAATGCTTAGAATCACTGACGTATGGTTTTTATTAATTTTAGGTTTACTCCAATTTTCCCGTTTCTTTTTGTTTGTAGCATGTAAATACTTAGAATCACTGTATTAACGCCCTAGAATGTTATGGTTGCAAAAGCCCCCTCATAAACGTATGAAAAATGGATCAATTTTGACTCTGAAAACCCTAAAATGGGTTGAGCATGATCGCGCTAATGACCAGGCACGGTCGTGCTCGGTTTTTGTAGTTTCCAGGAAGTAGTTTTTGGTTGAGCGCGCCGTGTCTCCCACTAGCGCGGTCGTACCAACTAGGGTTTTTCCTATGCACGGACGTGTGTCTCCCTAGCGCGACCGTGGTCTTCATTTTTGACCTGGGAGCGGTCGTGCCCTGACCTGGCGTGACCGTGTTTCCGGGTTGGGACTGCCCGTGGTCGGCCACAGCGCAACAGTGGGCTTGGATTTTGACCTTGGCACGGTCGTGCCCTTTTTCAGGCGTGACCGTGCCCCTTCTTAATTGGGTCATAAACTTCATAATTTTGTCTAGCGTCTTCATAACCATTATGATTTCAATTATTTGCTTGTGTAGATGGCCGGCAACCGAGATCACCCATACGTGGAGTTTGATCTCAACGAGCTTGTGTACGAGGGTCGTCTTGATGTTTTGTGGCCCCGTCGGGGCCAGATTTTGACTTCATGTCACCTTGAGCCAGCTGCTATTGACGCCATCGGTCAGCGGGACCGATGGAACAATCTTATCACCGCCCCCTGGCACCGTTTGTTCAGGTTCCACGCTATCCAGTACGTAGAGCTTGTGATGGAGTTTTTCTCCACGTATGCGTTCGATTATCCTTGCACAGACCTAGAGCATCCCGAGATGATTAGGTTTAGGCTAGGCGGGGAGTGGCGAGTGATGTCTATTGCCAGGTTCGGGAGACTATTGGGTCTGTATACCAGGCAGGAGCTTCAGACAGAGATATTCACCGAAGGTATCACTGAGTTTCCGACAGAGGAGGACAAGGACCAGTTCTGGCACGAGTTTGGATTTGGGATGTATGACTCGAGTTTAAACCAAGGCTTAGAGCCTTCGGGATCCTCTGCACCGTGTTCTTCATCGCTGCATTGTTTATTCTATATCTGGGAGAGGTCACGGAGAGACGGTAGTGAACCTAAGGGAGCTATTTTATCTGTTTTGCCTTGTACGCCCGCACACCTGCAATCTTGCGCATTCTATCGCGGGGTACTTGGTGAACAGTTAAGGGCACGATGTTACCAGCGATATCTGTGGAAGTCACTTTGTGACCAAGCTGGCAAGGCACTTTCAGTTGTTGACCGATGATTTGATAGTGGACTGACCCCTGTGGCAGAGACAGTCGTGATGACCAGGCAGACACTGAGAAACATGCACGTAGCTCGTCATGGAACAGGAAGGATTCGATTGGTTGACAAATGGGGACGGATATGGGATCCAGACCATCCGGGCCCCGATCCAGATGTTGTCCAGGCCGAGGCCGAGGCTATGGACGCCGCCCATCAGGCGCATGTGGTTCCGAAGGAGCACGAGCAGCATGGGCATGATCACGAGCACTATGTTGAGGATCCGATGGCCCCTCTGCCTCCTCCGCCTCCACCACCACCTCCGGTTACCGTCACCCATGATTTATTCTTGCGCTACTGGGCCTGGCAGTATGAGGTCCACTACGCCGCTGCTGCTGCTGGCGGGGAACCATACGTGGTTCCCCTCCTATTCTTTATGCATCCGGAGCAGCAGCCCGATCAGCCACCACCATCTCCACCGCATCATCAGTCACCACCACCATCTCCACTGCATCATCAGTCACCACCACCATCACCACCCGGAGGAGGTGGAGCCGAGGGGGGCGAGGGTGCCGGCCTTGCTCTCGAGGATTTTAGGATGGAGAAGCCTCCACTGTTTTGGTATCACCTTTTGTTGAGTTGTACTTTTGTTGTACTGTATAAACTCTTATTACATGCTTCGGCGTTTGTTGTTGTTTCCTTGTACTTTTGTTTCCGTGTACTGTTATATATTTGTCTTTACATTTATCTTTATATTTTGGCTTGATGTTACTAGTCTGTGTTTGATGTGGTTAGTCTTGATTAGATCTTGGAATCGTGGAACTACGTGGAACGTCATTTTTGTGGGTAGGCTTTTTGCGTATCCATGATCGTCATGAGGGAAGTTTCAGTTCTCCCTTCACATTCCATTGCATTGCATTCTATTTTGCTATGCATGTTTTTGTATACATTGAGGGCAATGTATGTTTTTAAGTGTGAGGTTGGGTGTTTATTCTTCGCTTTACATTATTTTTTTTGTTGTACATTGAGGGCAATGTACGATTCTAAGTGTAGGGTGGGAATATATTCACACGATTTTTGTCCTTTTAGGCATTTTATCACTTCATTTTTTTGTAAAATCTTACTTCATAATTTTTATTGGCACTAAATTAGTTTTATAAAATTAAAAAACATAAAAATATAATAAAAGTTAACTGTTTAGCATTCACAATTTTTAGTAAATAATAGAGGTTTGATTTTTCCAAAGCAATCGAGATAGAAATTCCATCGAGTCAGCCCCAATTTTTTGTGATAACCATGAGTGTTAGTGGGCTAAACGAATGAATTGCATGTAACCTTTTGCTTACACCCTTTCCTTTCCATTTACGTGAGTTTATTTTTGAGCCTTGATAGCTTTAGACATTGTTTGCCCTCGTTTTTGCGGATTTGTGTGTGTCGGATGTTTCATGCTTGTTAGAACTTGCTTTTAGTATACATTTCGAAATCATGAATATAAATATTGCATAAAAATGATTGAGGCATTAGGATAAACCACATTGTTAGCCTTTTATTTTTATTTTTCCCCTCATCCGAACACATCCACTAGTTAGCCACGTTGAGCTTATCCCATGTTTTTCTTTTATTACCCCCATTACAATGCCATTAAACCTTCATTAGCCTTTATATTTATTTATTCTATTTTTCACCCGTGTTAGAAATCCGGTTGGCTAATGTTAATTTTATAGCTTTTATTTTGATGTAATCTTGAAATTCTTGAGACGTTTTTAGCTAAGGAAAGATGCATATTGACTTAGTTCCCTTCAAAAGAAAAGAAAAGAAATAGTGTAAATATATATATATATATATATATATATAAATCACTAAAATTAAGTGAATTATAGCCGATTAAAGCAATTTTGTGAGCAAAGATGAAAAAAAATCCAGTTGTTAGCTCTTATCTATACGAAAGTATTAGTTAGTTTATTTTTCATATTAGAAGTTGTTTTAATTTTTGAGTTAGCATAGCCTCTGGGTTTTTAGCCATTCAACTACTTTTAAATTCCATTTCCCTACCCCTAACCATTGCCAAGTCATAACCCGTTCAAAGTCCTCTTGATTTATGATTTGTTTCATGTTAGTTGGTAGAGATTTGATCTTTTAGCAAGCTTATGATTTATGCATGATTCATTGTCTTGGCATTTGAGTGTCCTATACATACACCATTGCTTGTATGATCATATATATACTCGAGTGTGTGTGAACATTGGGAGAGCATTAAGTTACATGCCAATGATTTCCTAGGCATATTCATTTACTCATTCGGTTGTTACTTCATTGGGCTCCTTGGGTTTCATTTAGTCAATTTTGCATTTCTTGAAAAGCTTGTCAAACCTTTATAAGTTTATTAACGCTTACGGTTTTCCGAATTGATCCATAGTGCCATGGGAAGTTTTGTTTTATTTTGATTTCTTGCTTGAGGACAAGAAATGTTCAAGTGTGGGGTTGTTTGATGTGTTAGGATTTACACATCTTTTTGGCACAAAACTTCGCTCATTTCACGATCAATTCTTGGTTATTTTCAACGTTTGGACACTTATTTGCTTCATTTCCTGTTTTGTAGGTTTTTGTGAAGCTTAGTGAACAAACAAGAGGATTACAGGATAAAAAATTAAAGTTTTAGGGTTTCTGTGATGGAGGCACGGTCATGCCCCCTACTTGGCACGGCCGTGCCAAGCTTGTAAACCCTAGGCACGGTCGTGCCCACATGTTGAACGACCGCGCCAAGCCAAAATTCAAAGCCAAAATTCAAGGCCCAACAGTGCCTTGGCTCCCCATGGTCGCGTGTCACCTCGTGAGTCTGTACAGCCGTACTTCCTCGCTCAGTGGTACCCAATGGAAGCTCCGGATCGGTCAACCCTCTGTCACACGGCGTGTTAAAACCTAGACACGACCGCGCCTTGGTACCTGGCACGGTCGTGCCTTCTCTCTTGACACGGTCGTGCCTCTTCTTTTCTATATAAACATAACTTAAACTCTCATTCAAAAATTCAGCAACCAGGGAGAAAAACCCACTGTTCCAGCTCGTATTATCCTTGTTCCAGCCACATTTCAAGCTTCTTGGAGAGGATACAACATCAAGAGGATCACCATACATCAACAACAACATCTAGGCTTGGAGGAGTGGTTTGATTTTTGTTTTCATATCATGTTTCTCACTATTTTTCCCTGCTTATTTGTAACTTTTGTGCTCATGATGAGCTAAAACTTTTGTTCACTTTGGTTTAGATGAAGTTTAGATACATTTGACAACATTCATGGATTCTTGGCAATTATTGTGTTAATGTTATGACAACCGTATGATTATTCTTTGATGAAATTATGTATTCAAGTATTTTGAGTTGTTTACAAGACATGTATTTGTGTATGCCATATTATGTTGAAAAACTTGTGGTTTATGCTTATATTTATGGATTGGTGTATTTATTTATACCAACTTATGGCATTTGACTAGGAATGGTGAATGAAGTCTTGTTTATGAATCATTATATTTGTATGTCTATCCTTATGCTTATGTTTGGAAAGACAAAGTGTTTGTTATGATGTTTCATACTTAGTTTTATGTTTATCTAGGAATTGTTGACACATTCTCCTAATTTATATAACCTTTGTATGAACATTGTATGTTGAAGAAATGCATATTGTTGTCTAATTTAATCAACTTGAGGTGGGTAGTGTGTTGTTCTTATTATCTCTCCAACTACTTGTTGGATTAGTGTACCTTAATCGAAAGCTAGTTCAATCTTTATAAACATTGACATGATTGATAAACACGTGAGCTTCATTGTAAGACTTTAGGTGGTTGGTTTGTGTAATTCATGCTAGCTTTCCGAATGGTCATTTGATTAGATATCTTTGACGAGAATTTAGTCAATTTATGTTTCGTATATTTGCCATGTTTCTATGAGTGTATTGAATGTATTCTAGATGGATTCGAAACCAATGTGATATCTTCTCCTTAATTGTTTGACTTGTGATCTTAGCTTAGTTTATATATTTGCATGCTAGTTAATTAAAATAAACTCTTCAAAATATATTTATACCATCACTTGACTGAATCTTAGTTCTGGTCTATTATTGCTTCCCACCGTGTCCACGGATTGATATCCGGCTCTTACCTTAACTATATTGCTATCCGACGAGTAAACTTGCACGACGTGTGTGTGATTAGTCTTTGGTGAAAACCCATTTTAAAACTCAAATTGTATGAAAAATACTTATAAAAATATATATATAGTTAACCTAAACATTCGCCTAGGCGAACTTAACATGTTCGCTACAAATACACTTAGAATTTTTGCTATAGTTACGTAAACATGTTCTAACAACCGCACCACGTCTCATCACATTTCAGTTTGAAATTTGAATTTTGAATTTTAAAAATTCACAGGTGTAACTTCTATGGACAGCTGTCCATTTTTGGGGACAATTGTTAGGGATTGATTTTCATGCAGGATCCTGAGTCTAGCGCAATCTGGAATCCAAGATCCTCATAACATTGGTATCACGAGTATTAATACTACTAATGGTTACATGTCCTCTATTTTGATTATTGCTTGCAGGTAAAACGTGTATGACCACTCGCTCTTGAAGACTCGGTCATCAAGTCAAAAGAAACGTATGGAACATGCGTGGAAGGCTTCTACAACGGTCACATGGGGAGAACTAGCAGAGATCCAAGAATTTTGGATAGTTAGTTAGTTTTATCTATGTATAAAAACAGTAGTAAGATCGTTTAAGAACACACACAATTCACTTAGCATTATTCAGTACTCTCAAACAAGCTCTGTAACAACAAGAATTCGATCGATTACTGCTCAAACTTTTATTCTTTTTCATTGATTTATATAAAACTAGGAGGCAAGTGACTTTCAGTCACTTCCCGAGGTTTTACGCCGGCAATCCTTAAGGATTAAGGGCTTTCCTCGTACATCATCGTGTCAAGCTTCATTTTTACGTTGATTACTTTATATCTTGATCAAAGCACACTACCCCACTACTAAGTTTGGTTACAAAATTAGCCTTAATAATTTTTACCCAAAACAGAAATATACATTGTTCAAAACAAGTTCAAGACCAGAAGGAAGTAAAAGAACATATTCTCTTACAACCTTCACCGCGACCTTTTGCCCATCTCCCACATGGAGCTCCAACTCGCCGTGCTTCAGCTTCCTAACCTTCTTTAGTCCTTGCAAATCATTACAAATGTGAAAACCACATCCAGTGTCAAACACCGAAGATTTGCTAGAAAGAGAGAAGATCTCAATAACAAACATACGTGAGGACTGTCGTCCAAAAGACTTTTTCTGCTTCAACTCAGCTAGATACTTGGGGCAGTTCCTCTTCCATTGTCCGGCTTCATCACAATGAAAGAATTTGACATCCTTCAGAGGTTTCTTGGCAACAACCTTATAGGATCGGTGTTTTACAAGATGGTTCTGTTTAGTTGAGATTGGCGGAAACAGTCAAAACTATGCAATGTAGACAAGAAACAGTGATAATACTGATAAATGCAAAGTGTATTAATCTTCAATGTTTACAAGTTAAAAAGAAAACTCTAAGGAAGCACACTTGTAGAATGAAAAGATTCAACACATATAAAGGAACTTAGAATCAAGACAGACCCTTGATTCTAAGGATCAGATCAAACACAAATTGTTGATCTTTGACAGTTACAAGTTACACTACAATTGTTAGACAACTAAAAGACAAACTGCAGCAAACCGTATGAATCAGGTCAAAAGTCTTCTTATGAATCTTTGCAGGAGACTTCAGAAGTAGTAACTTTGTCTTTAATCATCTTCACCAATAACATTCCTTCTGCTGATAGGTGTGTCAGTGTTGTAGCAAAAGGTGTCAGTAGTAAATTCAAAGCTACTTATGATTTGCCTATCAGCAGCATCAATGTTTGATGCTGATGAGAAGCCTATCAGCAGTAACTTTGGACTTCAGCAGATAAGGCTATCCGCAGCATAGTGTGTTTGTTTGCGTGCCTCCAGCCAGGTCTATCAACTCTGACTAATGTGATTATGCCAATATTTCACCCGTTCGACCTCCAGTCAAGTTAGCGCGACTAACTCGGGTGGGGCTTGTCAAGCACCAGTAGTAATACTAAACATTACCTCGCCTAGATCCATATTAACGGCCCGATGTGAACGTGAGGACTTTCAATGATCGTAAAACACGCTTAAGTACACAAGTGGTAGTGAAATACTATGTGATTCATGTCCGTTTGTGTGTATGTCTCTCCCCGACGGGAAGACAAGTAACGGATGTCTGTTCGTGTGCATGTTTCTCCCCAATGGGAAAACAAGGAAAAATGATGTCCGTTTGTATGCATGTTTCTCCCCAACAGGAAAACAAGTAAAATGATGCTCGTTTGTATGCATGTTTCTTCCCAACGGGAAAACAAGTAAGATGATACTTGTGTATATGCATGTTTCTCCCCCAACGGGAAAACAAGTAAAATACTGTTTGTTTGTATGCATGTTTCTCCCCAATGGGGTAACAAGTAAAATGATGTTTGTGTATATGCATGTTTCTCCCCCAATAGGAAAACAAGTAAAAAGGGGCCGTGGAACTCACCTGAGTTATGTGCGAGTATTAGATAGTACCACACAAGGATGCAAGTAGGAAACATGAGAGTTTTCCTATGAACTGTCTACGTATGCCCTAAAATTATAAGCATAACAGTTAGGGATACAATGAGGTTTTGTGACGACGACACGGAAGTTTGAACATCCTAAAATATACGTAGGACCAACGAGTAGACGAACGTGTCCACGGGAATGAAGATTTCTTAATTTAATAGTTAAGATAAATACGTTTTGTGTCGAAAGTTTCTAATAACGAATAATAATAATAAATATATTTATTCATGTGTTTGTACCATTTAAAACGGTCTAGAGAAATAACATAACTTAATATATTATTTTATGTTTGTATGATTAATAAAATAATCATTTGTGTGGAAAAATAATAAATATATTATTTTTAGTTTGAGGATGAAACCGTGGGAAATAATATAAGTATTTATATTATTTAATTAATTTGAAACGTTTCGTAGAGTTTATAAACATGGCTAAAATAATATATAAATATTATTTATAATTGTAGTCACGGGTTGAAAATAATATAATATCTATTATTTTAAAAGTGGGAATTATATTAAAAACGGATTATAAAACCACACCCGAGTCTATGGGTGGTTTTTGGGCTCAAAACATATTAGTATGTTAATAATATAATACAAGAGTTAGTTTTTATAAAAAAATAATTTCATGAAAAAGCGCCCAAAAATATAATTGCAGGAGACCGGTTTCGAACCCGGGTCACCTGCGTGTAGGCACTAAGCTTTAACCAACTCCGCCCACTAGGGATTCGCACAAGAATTCGGTTCTGATTGTTTTTAACATACAAGTCAAATGGATCCCCTCCCCATATATACTCACGATTGAAACCCATCCCTAAATCGGAAGCCCTTGCCCAGTTACCATACCATGAACAGTAGAGGCAAGAACAGAGTTCAGTTGATGCCATCCACTCCTCTTTTGAGATCGACAACCCAAATAGTTCACATTCAATTCTAACATAATCATCAACTGAACAGAGTTACATTCAAACCCATTTTAAAGCTTTTGAAAGTTGGTTAAGTATGGGGAAGCTTTGAATGTTTGAGTGAGAGAGAAAAGATGAAGATTATGTTAGAATTGAATGTGAAGTGGTGAACGAGGCAACGGTCACTTGTACCATACAAAAAAATGAAGCGTAGCACAATGTAGCAGTCACCTACAGTGACACTTTACTTTTTACTATGTTACAACTTTAACACACTGTAGCAGTCATAGTAAAGAGTGATAGTGACTTTTTACAATGGGTAAAACTTAATGTGAACCACTTTTACCCATCCACAGCAAACTTGGTTGCTGCAGATGGTTAAGTGTATCAGCTGCAAAACTTGGTTGCTGCTGATGGATGTAATGGTCTGCAGAAAAGATGTTGATGCAGATTACCTTAAAGCTATCCGCAGCAAACTTGTTCCTGCTTAAAGTAGTCGGTGGCAAATTCTTGCTGGTGAGGACTAAACCCATCAGCAGCAAAAATGTTTGCTGCTGATCATTTATTTTTTTTTAAAAGACTTTATTTACAACAACAGAAAGACAGACACATTTATTTTTAAATATTTTAGAGAAAGTTTTAATCAAAGTTTATCATGCCAATGGATTCAACTAGATATCTGAATCTAGCTTCATCAAAGGCTTTTGTGAATAAGTCAGCATACTGCTCATTGGTATAAACTTTGCTTAAAATAATTCTTCTTTACTCAGCTTGATCTCTAATAAAATGATACATGATGTCAATGTGTTTTGTCTTGGAGTGCTGCACAGGATTATTTGTAATTGATATGGCCCTCTTGTTATCAATGTGAATGGGAGTTGCCATGAAAGTCATTCCATAGTCCAGCATTTGATTTTGTATCCAGATGACTTGTGCATAACAACTGGAAGTTGCAATGTATTCTGCTTCTGCTGTAGATGTTGACACACATGTTTGCTTCTTGCATTGCCAGGAAATCAATCTTCCTCCCAGAAATTGGCATCCTCCTGATGTGGACTTTTTGTACAACTTGCATCCTCCATAGTCAATGTAAGTGTATGCATACAGATTGAATTTATCATTCTTAGAATACCATAGCCCAAGTCCTGGAGCTCCCTTCAGGTATCTAAATTCTCTTGAAAGCTTGGAGATGTGAGGTTCTTGGAGCTGCTTGAAATCTTACACATAGACATACTGCAAACATGATATCTGGTCTTGATGTAGTTAGATACATGAGTGATCCAATCATTTCCCTGTACTGAAGTTGATCAGTTTCTTGAACATTTTTGTCTGGGGACAGTTGATGGTGCACTTGGATAGGAGTTCTTTCCGTAGAGCAATCAGCCGGTTTGAATCTTTCCAAAATGCTTCTGACATATTTGGATTGACTGATGAAGATTCCATTTGGAACTTGTTTGACTTGGAGACCCAAAAAGAAATTTAGTTCACCCATTGAACTCATTTCAACCTTTGAGTGCATTAGAATCTCAAAGTCTTTGCATAATTTCTTCTTTCTTGATCCAAAGATGATCTCATCTACATAGATTTGCACCAACAGAATTTCTCGCCCTTCATATTTGATAAACAATGTCGGATCAATGACACCTCTTCTAAAATTGTTGCTGAGTAGATAACCTGACAAAGTCTCATACCATGCTCTTGGGGCTTGGGGTAGTCCATATAGAGCCTTGTCTAGTTTGAAAACGTTGTTTGGATGTGAGGGATCTACAAAGCCTGGAGGCTGTCTGACATATACTTTGTCACACCCCGACCGATGGCAGAATCATCGGGGCGGGACATGTAGATTGTTCATAAGCACAAGGTTGGCTAGATTGAATATATTAAACATCAAATTTCATAACAAGTAGTCCAAACACAACCAAATCCAAGATAGAATGAAATTGAAATACATAGAGTTCTTTCATTTAATTTAACTAAGTCCAAGCCTATGTGTAGCACATCTTGAACAATCTCACACATTAGGATCTGAAACATGAATAAAATAAAGTCAACTAAAAAGTTGGTGAGTATAACACATGTTTATATAGATAGCATATAGTTTGTGAAACAAATCCTTACATAACATGATAATAAGGCATTTACGGGGAGCAGCTATTGTGTAACCATGTACAATCAAACCTTTCTAACTAGCATGCAAAATTGTGTTGTCGGTATCAATCACCCCAATCTGGGTGGGTTTGTCAGATTCAATAGATCTATCATTGAAAACCGTCGGCTTGAATAGTTAATGATTGCACATAATCGCATACAAAGGTTAGCACACCTAGCACTCGGGCATAAAGCTCAAATTGCACACATGAATGTAAATAGGATTTGTACTTGTGTTGTTTGTGTAAATGTAAACATGTAATTTGAATAATGTTCATGTCTCACCCCAAAAATGTAAAAGAGTAAAAGGGGCTATGTATACTCACTTGTATCAAAATGTAGTAGTTAACACGAGTGTTCTATAATCCAAGTGATTTGCTAATCACTAAGTTTGACCTAGAGTAAAATAATATAACTTGGGATTAATAGTTAGCGTAATGTCTAAGGAAATTCTAAGGTTTTCAATAGGAATGGATTTGTACGAATGGTTGGTGTATTCATTTGCGTTGGTAATTGAATGAAAATGTAAGTTCAAGAAAATAATGGAAGACTTTAGGTTTAATTTGAATAATTAACTAAAATAATAATTTAATTCTTTTTATTTAGTTGTTCATGAAAATGTGTCAAGAGGCATTTTAAAAATATATTAGAATATAAATAGTTTGTGTAGGTTTGTATAAAACAATTATATGTAAAACTTTTATTTTAAATTTATTACTTCTTAATCCATTAGAAACGACTTAATTAATTAGTTTAATATTTCCAAGTTGGTAATTTAGTTTATGAAAACAATTCTGACTTTGGAGTTTTTATAAAATAATTTTTATAAAAGAAAATGAGTTTATATTAAAATAACAGAAGAAATAGGTTCTGACCAAAGGTAGCACAACCGTGTCAAATGTATGGCACGACCGCGCTTAGGCACGGGGCGCGACCGTGCTTAGGCATGAGGCGCGACCGTGCTTAGGCATGGGGCGCGACCGTGCTTAGGCATGTGGCGCGACCGTGCTTAGGCATAGGGCACGACCATTTCTGGACAAGAGGCACGACCGTGCTAATCGATTAGCACGATCGTATCTGAATGTTCCAGAAGCTAAATTGTCTAAATCCTGTATTAATATTAGGTGAATTCATAGGGCTTTCGATTGTTGGGTGTTTGCGAATCTAACCATATTTTTTAATGGAACGGAGATCATGTCTAGGGTGTAGTTCGATTAAACCAAAATGTAATGAACCCTAGACTTTATTCGGGTTCAATTCGGTAGTATAAGCCCTATATAGGTTAGGGCTTTCATTCACGGGATTGAAATAAGTTTGAGGAGGTGTTTACTTACCTTAAACGATATCGAATTGGTGGAGTTCCGATTTCGCCGCGTTGATGCTTGGCGTCTTCTGCTGGGATTCCGGCACGATTGATGTGGGGATTGTGATTACAGAAGCTTGAAGAATATGCGCAGGGGTTTGATTTCGAGAGTGTTTTGAGAATTGGACGAGGTTGAGAGAAGGAGATGAAAATATGACGGTTTTGTTTTCTAATTACTAATGTGATTAATCAAGAGTGTTTGGTTATTGATGAACGTCTAGAAACGGCACAAAAGACGTTACAATCGCAGACTCGAACAGACTTTGTGATTAAGGCATTGTTTACGTTTCATCTGAGTTTCAGGCGCGATCGTGTCAGTTCTCGGCGCGACCGTGTTTACGGGACGCGACCGTGCCAGGTCATGGCGCGACCGTGTTTACGCGGCGCGACCGTGCCAGGTCATGGCGCGACCGTGTCAAGTGATATTTTTGATAATTTTCAAGACTAGTCCTTGTAATTTGTAAGAT
The DNA here is from genome assembly GCA_023525975.1 of Smallanthus sonchifolius. NCBI lineage: Eukaryota > Viridiplantae > Streptophyta > Magnoliopsida > Asterales > Asteraceae > Smallanthus > Smallanthus sonchifolius. Next base: position 24,060,754 of record CM042033.1, read on the forward strand.
AGCGTAGGTTTGTTTCAGTTGTTATTGTAGCAATGTAAAATGTGTGTATATACTTTCAACATTAAGATAATACTCCTTAATTGCACATGAAAATAGTAAATGATGTGACACAACGTTTTGAATGTGAACATTAGATTGAAGTTGTCATTTATTGCACAATATGAAATACTAGGAAAAAACATGGATGTTACAGTATCCCCTAGTTGAGGGAATTTCGTCCCGAAATTTAATTAGTCGAGGCTACTGAATCAGCAAAAAGATGGGGGTACTTGAGCTTCATTTGGTCCTCTCGTTCCTAAGTGAATTCAGGACCACGCTTAGACTCCCAACAAACTTTGACAATAGGAATACGACTTCGCTTGAGTTGCATGATTTCACGATCCATAATTTCTACCGGTTTCTCAACAAAGTGCATCGTTTCATCAATGCGCACGTCATCAAGTGGTATATGGAGATTCTCATCAGCGAGACATTTCTTCAGATTAGATACATGAAATGTAGGATGCACATTGCCAAGAGATGGAGGTAACTCGAGTTTGTAAGCCACTTTCCCAATCCTTTCAAGGATTTTGAATGGACCAACATAGCAAGAGGCTAACTTGCCTTTCTTTCCAAAATGGACCACACCCTTCCATGGGGACACCTTAAGAAGAACAAGGTCACTGACTTGGAATTCCAAGGGTTTTCGTCGTTTATCGGCATAACTCTTTTGCCGACTTCTCGCTGTTCGGATGTTGTCACGGATTTGAATAATTTTGTCGGATGTTTCTTGAATTATCTCGGGACCGGTGATTTATGCTTCACCAATCTCGTTCCAACAGATAGGAGAACGACACTTGCGACCATAGAGAGCTTCGAACGAAGCCATGTTGATACTTGTGTGGTAGCTATTATTGTAAGAGAACTCGATGAGGAATAAATGTGAATCCCAATTTCTACCAAAATCGATTACGCAGGCTCTAAGCATATCTTCAAGCGTTTGAATTGTTCGCTCGGTTTGACCATCAGTTTGGGGATGTTAAGCCCTGATCAAATCCAATCGTGTGCCAAGAGCGGTTTGGAGAGCTTGCCAAAATCGAGAAGTGAACCGGGCTTCTCGGTCTGATATTTTGTTCAAGGGAACACCATGATGGCTCACAATTTCATCAATGTAAATTCGGGCAAGTTTCTCAACCCGATAGTCTTCACGGATAGGCAAGAAATGAGCAGATTTGGTGAGACGATCAATAATCACCCAAATGCTATCATAACCACTCGAGGTGCGAGGGAGCTTGGTAATGAAATCCATAGCTAAGTTTTCCCATTTCCACACGGGAATTTCTGGTTGTTCAAGTAAACTAGAAGGACGTTGATGTTCGGCTTTGACTTTGGAGCAGGTTAAACATTTGGCAACATAAAGAGCAATGTCCTTTTTCATACCGGGCCACCAATATTGGTGGCGAAGATCTTGGTACATTTTATCCGCACCAGGATGAATAGAATAACGAGTCTTATGAGCCTCGTTCATGAGAAATGTACGGAGATCATTGCGATCGGGAACCCAAATACGGTTCAAGTAATAAAGAAAGCCATTTGGTTTTAATTCAAGCAGAAGTTCAACACCACACGACATTTCCTCGTACATGTTACCCTCGGTGACTGAGACGTGTTGAGCTTCTAAGATGCGGATTTGAATATCGGTTTGAATTCGGGCACAATGAAGCATGACATGGTTCTTTCGACTCAAAGCGTCGGCTACAACATTCGCTTTGTCGGGATGGTAACGAATCTCGCAGTCATAGTCGTTAAGGAGTTCAACCCAACGTCGTTGCCTCATATTTAGTTCCTTTTGATTGAAGATATGTTGAAGACTTTTGTGGTCGGTGAACACCACACATTTTGTGCCATAGAGATAATGTCTCCAAATCTTTAATGCGAATACGACCGCACCCAACTCGAGATCGTGCGTCGTATAATTCTTCTCATGAATCTTAAGTTGTCGTGATGCGTAGGCAATTACTTTGCCTCGTTGCATGAGGACACAACCGAGACCTTGGTTAGAAGCATCACAGTAGACAACTAAATCATCATTCCCATCAGGGAGAGTCAAAATAGGAGCATTGCACAACTTTTGCTTAGGGGTTTGGAAAGCTTCTTCTTGCTTTGGTCCCCATTCATAAGTCTTACCCTTGTGGGTCAAAGCGGTAAGGGGGACAGCAATCTTAGAGAAGTTCGAGATGAAACGACGGTAATATCCCGCAAGACCAAGAAATAAACGAACTTCAGTGGGAGTCTTCGGGGCATTCCAATTTTTAACCGTTTCGAACTTAGTAGGGTCAACATGAATACCCTTGTCGTTGACGATATGACCAAGAAATTGAACTTCTTTCAACCAAAATTCACATTTGGAGAATTTGGCATATAGTTGTTCTTTCCTCAAGAGATCCAAATCCAATATAAGATGTTGCTCATGATCGGCTTTAGTCTTGGAATAGATTAAGATGTCATCGATGAAAACTATCACGAACTTATCGAGGTACGGTTTGCACACACGATTCATGAGGTCCATGAAAACTGCGGGTGCATTGGTTAGCCCAAAAGGCATAACCATGAACTCGTAATGACCATACCTTGTTCGGAAGGCAGTATTTGGAATATCGTCTTCTTGCACACGGAGTTGGTGATAACCAGATCGAAGATCAATCTTTGAGAAGCAAGTAGAACCTTGAAGTTGAACAAAGAGGTCATCAATTCTAGGCAAAGGATAACGGTTTTTGATAGTAAGCTTGTTGAGTTCGCGGTAGTCAATACACATGCGAAATGATCCATCCTTCTTTTTGACGAATAAGACGGGTGCACCCCACGGTGAATGACTTGGACGAATGAATCCTTTGTCGGAGAGATCTTGAAGTTGACTTGCAAGTTCTTGCATTTCAGAAGGTGCAAGACGGTAAGGAGCTCTAGCCACGGGGTTAGCTCCGGGCACAAGATCAATGCGAAATTCTACTTGACGAACCGGTGGAAGGCCGGATAAGTCTTTGGGGAATACTTCAGGAAAATCTCGGATGATGGGGATATCTTGAATACTCTTCTTTTTAACATCCTTTTGAACGATATGGGCCAAAAAGGCCACGTACTTCTTTCGTAAGTACTTTTGAGTAGTAGTGCATGACATTAATTTAAGCCCTTTGCAAGGCTTTTCACCAAAGACTCTCAACGTTTCTCCCGATGGTAGAGGTATTCGGATGCACTTATTGAAACAGACGACTTCGGCATGATGATTTGATAGCCAATCCATGCCTATGATGATATCAAAACTTCCTAGTGGCATTGGAACAAGGTTGATTGGGAATGTATGTTCATTAAGTTCTAGAGAACAGTCATAGATAATAGACTCGATTGTAAGTGAATCACCATTTTCTATTTCGACGGTAAAGGTTTTCTCTAATTGGGATCGTGTCTTTGCATGTAAAGGTTCAAAGTTAAGTGACATGAAACTCTTATCGGCACCGGTATCGAATAAAATGGACGCATATTGACTATTAACAAGAAACGTACCATTGACCACGTCATTGTTGGCTTGACCTTCATTGGCGTTTATGTTGAAAACACGCCCCCGAGCTCCACCTTGTCTAGCATTGACTAACTTTGGGCATTGATCACGGAAATGGTTCGGGTTGCCACACTCATAACATGCTCGCCCATTTGCAATAGCCGGTACACCTTGATTAGCCACTTGGGTGTTGGTTTGGTTTGGTAGGTTGACTTGGCCCGTAAGAGCTTTGGCCCTACAAACATTAACTGTATGGCCATATTTTCCACAATAAGTACAAAGTCGACATGGGATGCCTTGGGGATGATGGTAGTTGCAGGTGGCACAAAGTGGGTAGATTCCAACATATGGCTTCTTGGCCGATGCTTGAACCATAGGTGCAGCTTGGTTAACAGGAATAGCAGGAGTGACCATAGCATAGTTTTTAGTCTTCTTTTTCCTATTATTGCGGGAGGGTTCAGTTGTGGCTTCTTTGTTGTGGGTAGGAGGGGTTATAGTGTCAGAAACTTTCTTGGTGCCCTTTTTAGTAAGAGTCCCCGCCTTCACATGATTATCGGTTAAGGTAGCAGATAAGCGGATAGCATCCTCAAGTGTTGCGGGATTCATTCCTAGGACAGTATCTTGAATTTGCCTAGGTAGTCCCCCAATATACTTTTCAATGCAGCGAGACAAAGGAGTGACCATGTGGGGCACAAGAAGACTCAACTCATGGAACCGAGTTGTATACGCCAAGTTGTCACCACTATCTTGGGCAAGATCCCAAAATTCGGCTTCAAGTTTCTTTACTTCATTTCGGGGACAGAATTCCTCGGTCATTAGCCTTTTAACCTCATCCCAAGGTAAGGCCATTACCACATCCACACCTCGATTTCTTTTCTCCCCATTCCACCACGTGAGTGCCCGTTTTTGTAGGACACTTGTGGCATGACGAACACGAAGGTTGTTGGGGCAGTCACTATTGAGAAAGGTATTCTCAATGCTTTCGAACCATTGAAGGAGTCCGGTAACTCCTTCGGTACCATAGAACTTGAGGGGATTACACGAGTTGAGATGGGTTGTTACCACCATTTCCACCATTACCAGCATTACCACTATTACTACCATTTCCACCATTGTTGCCATTGGTGGCACTATTAGCTTGAGTGAGTTGTGTCACGAGTTGTGCAAGAATAGCAGCAATGTCGGTATTGGTGTTGGCCGCGGGATCACGACGAGGAGGCATTCTACAGATTTTCACAAGACAAGAAAAGATGTAAGAACTTATGAGAATTTTTTGGATTTAATAGAATAAGATAATCAAAATAAATAGATAATCATAGTTTGGATTGTACTCAAATAGTGACATATTCACTCGAATACTATGACACATTAAGGTTAATTAAACTTATATAATTTTCAAGGAGACATGCTTTAGCCTATAAGTAAACAGTCATCTCGGGAATTCCCAGGAAAGCATACGGGTCCGTCGGTTGATTGGGATTTATGCGAAATACTTTCCTAGACAGAAAACCCAAAATATAGGTGCCACTCTTCCAGATTGCACGTGTCCTCAAATAATTAACAAAGCTTAAAAACCTTAACGAGGAAATAAAGAATTTTTTATGAATTTAGCTTCATGAAGTTTCCACATGCTTAGAAAGATAAAGATATAGAAGAAGATAAGAATATTATGAGGTTTTAGGATATAGGAAAGGATATTGTTTACTTAATTTATCATTTAAGTATATATTAATAAGTCCTGGATTTTTAACAATTATGTTATCAAACAAAATAATAACTAATCATAGTAAGCATGTAGCACATAGCATGTAACACATAACATATAACATATAACATGTAGCATATAACACGAAATCATGAAACATAGCATAAGTAGGTGTCCTAAAGTTATAGTCTAGGTCAAGGTGTCTAATAACCTAATTCTCTATAACCAAGGCTCTGATACCAATCTGTCACACCACGACCGATGGCGGAATCATCGGGGCGGAACATGTAGACTGTTCATAAGCACAAGGTTGGCTAGATTGAATATATTAAACATCAAATTTCATAACAAGTAGTCCAAACACAACCAAATCCAAGATAGTACGAAATTGAAATACATAGAGTTCTTTCATTTAATTTAACTAAGTCCAAGCCTATGTATAGCACATCTTGAACAATCTCACACATTAGAACCTGAAACATGAAAAAAATAAAGTCAACTAAAAAGTTGGTGAGTATAACACAGGTTTATATAGATAGCATATAGTTTGTAAAACAAATCCTTACAAAACATGATAATAAGGCATTCATGGGGAGCAGCTATTGTGTAACCATGTACAATCAAACCTTTATAACTAGCATGCAAAATTGTGTTGTCGGTATCAATCACCCCAATCTGGGTGGGTTTGTCAGACTCAATAGATCTATCATTGAAAACCGTCGGCTTGAATAGTTAATGATTGCACATAATCGCATACAAAGGTTAGCACACCTAGCACTCGGGCATAAAGCTCAAATTGCACATATGAATGTAAATAGGATTTGTACTTGTGTTGTTTGTGTAAATGTAAACATGTAATTTGAATAATGTTCATGTCTCACCCCAAAAATGTAAAAGAGTAAAAGGGGCTATGTATACTCACTTGTATCAAAATGTAGTAGTTAACACGAGTGTTGTATAATCTAAGTGATTTGCTAATCACTAAGTTTGACCTAGAGTAAAATAGTATAAATTGGGATTAATAGTTAGCGTAATGTCTAAGGAAATTCTAAGGTTTTCAATAGGAATGGATTTGTACGAATGGTTGGTGTATTCATTTGCGTTGGTAATTGAATGAAAATGTAAGTTCAAGAAAATAATGAAAGACTTTAGGTTTAATTTGAATAATTAACTAAAATAATAATTTAATTGTTTTTATTTAGTTGTTCATGAAAATGTGTCAAGAGGCATTTTAAAAATATATTAGAATATAAATAGTTTGTGTAGGTTTGTATAAAACAATTATATGTAAAACTTTTATTTTAAATTTATTACTTCTTAATCCATTAGAAACGACTTAATTAATTTGTTTAATATTTCCAAGTTGGTAATTTAGTTTATGAAAACAATTCTGACTTTGGAGTTTTTATAAAATAATTTTTATAAAAGAAAATGAGTTTATATTAAAAAAACAGAAGAAATAGGTTCTGACCAAAGGTAGCACAACCATGTCAAATGTATGGCACGACCGCGCTTAAGCACGGGGCGTGACCGTGCTTATGCATGGGGCGCGACCGTGCTTAGGCATGTGGCGCGACCGTGCTTAGGCATAGGGCACAGCCATTTATGGACAATAGGCACGACCGTGCTAATCGATTGGCACGACCGTGCTAATCGATTAGCACGATCGTGTCTGAATGTTCCAGACGCTAAATTGTCTAAATCCTGTATTAATATTAGGTGAATTCATAGGGCTTTCGATTGTTGGGTGTTTGCGAATCTAACCATATATTTTAATTGAACGGAGATCATGTCTAGGGTGTAGTTCGATTAAACCAAAATGTAATGAACCCTAGATTTTATTCGGGTTCAATTTGGTAGTATAAGCCCTGTATAGGTTAGGGCTTTCATTCACGGGACTGAAATAAGTCTGAGGATGTGTTTACTTACCTTAAACGATATCGAATTGGTGGAGTTCGATTATACGGAGTTCCGATTTCGGCGCATTGATCCTTGGCGTCTTCTGCTGGGATTCCGGCACGATTTATGTGGGGATTGTGATTACAGAAGCTTGAAGAATATGCGCAGGGGTTTGATTTCGAGAGTGTTTCGAGAATTGGACGAGGTTGACAGAAGGAGATGAAAATATGACGGTTTTGTTTTCTAATTACTAATGTGATTAATCAAGAGTGTTTGGTTATTGATGAACGTCTGGAAACGTCACAAAAGACATTACAATCGCATACTCGAACAGACTTTGTGATTAAGAAAGTGTTGACGTTTCATCTGAGTTTCAGGCGCGACCGTGCCAGTTCTCGGCGTGACCGTGTTTACGGGACGCGACTGTGCCAGGTCATGGCGCGACCGTGTTTACGGGGCGCGACCGTGCCAGGTCATGGCGCAACCGTGTCAAGTAATATTTTTGATAATTTTCAAGAATAGTCCTTGTAATTTGTAAGATAGCGTAGGTTTGTTTCAGTTGTTTTTGTATGTCACACCCCCAAATTCCACTAACGGAGTATTATCGTTTGGGGAGTGACAAACCAGGATCTCAGACATTAGTTACATTGAACGACTCTACATGGGACTCAAATGAAAATAACCTTTTAAATCAGAATATCAATGCGGAAGCGTAAAGAAAGTAAATGCGCAAAATACACGCGCCCAAAACCAAAGTCCAAAAGTCCAAACATTCAACCAAACAAAGTACATTAAAATAATTCAATCAACATAAATAGACACAAAGCAAAGCAGTTGAATCCCATGCATGCCCTAACGTGCACCTGTGTCTTAGCTTAGCGTCCTGAGAAAACATGTAAGAAAAAGTGTCAACACGAGGTTGGTGAGTTCACAGGTTTCAATATATAAATAAACGTTTACCAGATTTATTGTACAATCAACATAAATACCAAATGAGTAGCTAACCCATGTTCATTGTTTGCTATTACGCTCGCAACCGTAAACTGACTGTTTGTATTGCCTCCTACCAGGTCTATCAACCACGGTGCACGTTTAGGTCAATATTGCACCCGTTCGATATCCAATCGTGTTAGCGCGACTAACGCGGGTGAGGTTTGTCAAACCTAGTAGTACTACCCAACATACCTCGCTATATTCATATTTAAACGGTTCGATGTGAGGACTTTCATGATAGAGTTTACGCATAGTCATAACAATTGATATAAAATGCAGTACAAAAATCAAAAGAGTTGTATCATGTTTTCTCCCCCAGTTTAAAAGCAGTAAACAAAAGGGGCCGTGAAAACTCACCTTCTTGGCGTTGAAGGTAGTTTCACACTAGAAGTAAGTTGGAACCATGAGTGTAAGTCTCAGACGACTTACGAATGCCCTAAAATTATAAACACATAAATTAGGGACAAGTTGGGATTTGTGACGACGACACGGAAGTTAGAACATCTTAACGTTTTCTAAGGATTTAAGAGTAGACGAACGCGTCTACGGAATTATATAAATTTCTTAATATAATTATTAAGGGAAAAGCGTTACGTGTCGAATGTTAATAACGAATAATAAATAATTAAATAAATAAATTCGTACGTTCAAGTCGTTTAGAAAAAATAATATAATCCAATATATTATTTTAGGTTCGACGGATTAACTAAATAATCATTGTGGCAAAAATAATAATATATTAACTTTATTCGAGATAATAAACGCGAGTAAATAATATAAACAATTATATCAATATTTAGTTTCAAACGTTACACGAGTTTATAAAACGATACGAAATAATATAAAAACATATATATTTAATAACATGAGTCCCGGGTTAAAAATAATATAAACATATTATTTTATACGAAGTTACGATTTGAAAAATAATATAAATATATTATTTTTATTCGATAATAACATAAATATATTATTTTTAAAGTGAGAATAATATGAAAATAGTTTAATAAATCAAACCCGAGCCTACGGGTTGTTTTCCAGTCTAAAACATTTTAATATAATATAATAATAATATAGGGAATGATTTTTATTTTAAAAACAATTGTTTAAAATATTTTAACAGAAAAACGGGTGGAGAGACTCGAACCCGGGTCTCTCCCCCCCACAGCCGAACGATTTAACCATCTAAGCCCGCTAGGGAATCGCATTCTAAACCCAACTGGAATGGGTTTTAATCAGGAGATCCAATGAGCCCCTCTCCCTTATATACCCACGATCGAATCCTATCCCCGAATCCTTTTATTCGATCGCGATAGACCAAGTTAGTATAGGGGTTTTGTTCTATGGTGAAAAACGAATCAGATGGCAGAATTAATTGAAAAAAACATTACGTTTAGGTTTGTTTAATTTCTGATTCAAAAACTCGAACCCTAGATTGAACTTGAAATCGATTTGATCAAATTGGATAATACGAGGTGTTGGATTCATAGGGTTTTTACTGATTTGAGTATTTCGAAACTATTGAAATAGTTTAATTTGATTAAGGGTGTGCTTAAGACTAAAACCCCCAATTCCGATTACGAATAAACCCTAGATTACGGATTGGGTTCAATTCGATGATAGCCGGTTCAATTGATATGGGGCTTTCGAAGATTAGAAGTTTGCGAATCTAACCATATGATTTAATTGGATTATAATCGGGTCTAGGATAGAGTTCGATCAAAACAGTTTGCGATGAACCCTAGAATCGGATTCATGATCGAATCAATGATATAAGCCCCCATAATCATAGGGCTTTCGATCTAAGGATACAAACGAAGCTAAAGGTATGATCAATTACCAGAATTGGACTCGAATTGATGGTGCCCGACTAAAACACAGCCGTGATTTCGATGGGTTGTCCCCGGCGTCTCCTGCTGCGTTTCCGACGAACTTGGTGTGTGCAATTTCTTCAGGGAGACTCGATATAGGTGCGTAGATAGCCAACTTAGGTTGTAATAATCGAATTGAATCAAATTCATGAGTAGAAATGGTGAAGTCGACGGTTACGATATGAATAATCATAATTGGGATTGATTCGTGCGTAATGGAGGTGATAATTGCTCAATGATGGTCGATTATAGCATTAAGAGTTGCATCCGTTACGAATTTGGACAATTATCCGGTTATGGTTTTGAATTTTAGTCTAGAATATCACGAGTTTGACTTTGAGAGTCAACGAATCCAGTTTTAAGACTTGGCAGAATTAGTCCTTGTAGTTCTAGGTCAATTAATGATAGAAACAGTCCTTGAGGTTTAAGATTAGGTTAACTAAGTTAGGATTTTAACAGAATACTTAACTGGGATTCTAACGGAGTTAACACAAAAAGTCGTATTGTCACATCATCCCCTAGTTGAAAGAATTTTCGTCCCGAAAATTAAAATATATAAAATTTTTTTTTCCTGGGGTGTCACATCATCCCCTAGTTGAAAGGATTTTCGTCCCGAAAATTAAATAGTACCTTAAGAATTTGACGCGGAGTGCTTGAACAGATTAGGATATTTGCGCATCATCTGATCCTCGCGCTCCCACGTGAATTCCGGTCCGCGTTTCGAGTTCCAACGGACTCGAACAATCGGGATCTTAATGTGCTTTAACGTTTTAACTTCCCTATCCATAATTTCCACAGGTTCTTCGATGAAACGTAACTGTTCATCAACATGTAGTTCCTCCAGAGGAACTGCGAGTGATTCATCAGCTAGGCATTTCTTTAAATTTGAGACGTGAAAGACGTTGTGTACACCACTAAGTCTTTCAGGTAGGTCTAGTTGATACGCGACTGGTCCGATTCTCTTTGATATTTTGAAAGGTCCAACATAACGAGGGTTCAGTTTTCCTCGTTTCCCGAAACGAATGACACCTTTCCAAGGTGAGACTTTGAGTAAAACCATGTCACCTATTTGAAATTCCAAAGGTTTGCGACGCTTGTCGGCATAGCTCTTTTGACGATCACGAGCTGCCACCATACGATTTCTAATTTGAACGATCTTTTCGGAAGTTTCAAATACAAGTTCAGGACCTGTGAGTTGGCTATACCCAACCTCGGTCCAACAAATGGGAGAACGGCATTTCCGCCCATAAAGTGCTTCAAATGGAGCTGCCTTGATGCTAGTGTGATAACTGTTGTTGTAGGAGAACTCCACCAATGGTAGGTGAGACTCCCAAGTGTTACCGAAATCGATCACACAAGCTCGTAGCATGTCCTCCAGAGTTTGGATAGTACGTTCAGTTTGGCCATCAGTTTGAGGATGGTATGTTGTGCTCATATCTAGACGCGTGCCTAATGCTTTATGCAATGATTGCCAGAAACGGGAAGTGAATCGTGCATCACGATCCGAAATAATAGAGATTGGCACTCCGTGCCGAGAGACCACTTCTTTCAAGTATACTCGAGTGAGTTTATCCATTTTGTCAGTTTCTTTGATGGCTAGGAAGTGAGCAGATTTTGTTAGGCGATCCACAATTACCCATATAGTATCACATCCGGTAGGGGTTCGGGGTAATTTGGTAATGAAGTCCATGGATATTTGTTCCCATTTCCACATGGGAATTTCAGGTTGTTGTAGGAGACCGGACGGTTTTTGGTATTCAACTTTGACCTTCGCGCAGGTCAGACACTTACTAACATAAGTGGCTATATCGGCCTTCATCTTCGGCCACCAATATAGTACTTTTAGATCATGGTACATTTTATCGGAACCCGGATGAATGGAGTAACGAGATTTATGAGCTTCATCCATGATTAGTTCCCTTAAATTTCCGAACACTGGAACCCATATTCGTTCGACAAAGTAACGAATTCCGTCAGATTTTACTTCAAGTTGTGCTTCCATGCCACGTGTACCTTCTAACGGTAGGTTATCTTCTTTCAAGGCTTCAAGTTGAGCACTACGGATTCTGTCAGGCAATCCAGGGTGAATAGTGAGTTGTAACGCTCGAACTCGTTTGGGTTTCGTTTCTTTTCGGCTTAGTGCATCAGCCACGACGTTAGCTTTACCCGGATGATACCGGATCGCACAGTCGTAATCATTTAAAAGTTCAACCCAACGACGTTGTCGCATGTTCAACTCCTTCTGCTCGAAGATATGCTGGAGGCTCTTGTGGTCGGTGTAGATGGTGCATTTGGTACCGTACAAGTAATGTCTCCATATCTTAAGTGCAAAAACTACTGCTCCCAACTATAGGTCATGAGTGGTGTAGTTTTTCTCGTGAACCTTTAATTGACGTGAAGCGTATGCGATTACCTTTTCGCGTTGCATTAAGACACAACCCAGACCTTGAATAGATGCATCACAATACACCACAAAGTCATCGGTTCCTTCCGGAAGAGCTAAAATAGGTGCACTGCAAAGTTTCTGTTTGAGGTGTTGGAAAGCTGATTCTTGATTATCGCCCCAATTATAAGCTTTTCCTTTTTGAGTTAGGGCGGTGAGAGGTTGCGCAATCTTTGAAAATCCTTCGATAAAACGATGGTAATATCCAGCCAATCCCAGAAATTGTCGCACCTCAGTCGGAGTCGTCGGTGCTGCCCAATTCTTGATGGCTTCTATTTTGGATGGGTCGACATGTATCCCTTTTTCATTTACCACATGCCCTAGAAATTGAACCTCTCGAATCCAAAATTCACATTTGGAAAACTTAGCATAAAGTTGCTCTTGCTTAAGTAGTCCCAAAATTAGACGCAGATGTTCTTCATGTTCTTCCTCGTTCTTGGAATAAATAAGAATGTCATCGTTGAAAACGATAACAAACTGGTCAAGGTAAGGCTTACACACACGGTTCATGAGGTCCATGAATACCGCGGGTGCGTTGGTTAAACCGAAGGGCATGACCATAAATTCATAATGACCGTACCTTGTCCTGAATGCAGTTTTTGAGATATCTTCTTCTCGGACTCTTAACTGATGATAGCCGGACCTAAGATCTATTTTGGAATAGAAACTGGATCCTTGGAGTTGGTAAAAAAGGTCATCAATACGAGGTAAAGGGTAGCGGTTCTTGATTGTAACTTTGTTCAGCTCCCGGTAATCAATACACATACGGAACGTACCGTCCTTCTTCTTGACAAATAATACCGGAGCTCCCCACGGTGATGAACTAGGTCGGATGAAACCTTTATCCAATAAGTCTTGCAACTGAGTGGACAGTTCCTGCAATTCACTGGGTGCTAATCGATAAGGTGCCCGAGCAATCGGTGCTGCTCCGGGTGCTAGGTCAATTTGGAATTCAACCTGACGGTGTGGTGGCAGACCGGGCAGATCCTCGGGAAATACTTCCAAAAATTCACGCACAACGGGAATATCTTCGATCTTCTTCCCTTCTGACGGTTGTTCAGCAACAAGGGCCAAAATGGCCGTATGCCCCTTTCGAAGACATTTTTGTGCTTTCATGAAGGATATAATGCCCATGACAGTACCAACTCTTTCGCCCTGAACTGAAAGAATTTCTCCACTCGGGAGGGGTATGCGAACGATTTTCTCATGACAAATGATTTTCGCTTGGTTTCTAGACAACCAATCCATGCCGACGATTACATCAAAACTACCAAGTGTGACCGGCATAAGGTCGATATCTAGAATATGGCTAGCTAGATCAAGCTTACAACCCTTAAGAATGTGGGTTGCTTCAATTATTTGGCCGTCAGCTATCTCTATTACATACTTAGCTTCTAGTAGAGTTGGAGTTCCTTTTATCATATCACTAAGTTTCTTAGATATAAAACTCCTATCAGCACCAGTGTCAAAAAGGACAGAAGCAAAGTAATTATTTAAGAGAAATTTACCGGTGACCACGTTATGATCGTAGCGAGCCTCTCCGGATCCCAGCACAAAAGCTCTTCCTTTCGCCCCATTTCCTCCATTACCACCGTTATTACTGTTATTCCCACCATTGTTGTTTTGATTGGGGTTGTTACCATTGTTGCCCTGGTTATTACTGTTACCACTACCACTGCCATTACCATTTCCACCCTTTTTCAACTGAGGACAGTTCCTTTGAATGTGCCCCTCTTTTCCGCACTGAAAACATCCCCTCGTGAATCCCTGTGATTGAAATGGTTGTTTGTTCGGGAGTGCAACTCTACAGTCCTTTGCAGCGTGGCCCATTTTACCACAACGCTGGCAACGTTGTCGGTCACAAGTGCCCGTGTGGTGATAGCCGCATTTGTTGCACTTGGGGTACCTCCCAGCATATTCCCCTTGATTTGGACCTGATGAGGTCGTTTGATTAAAGTTTCTAGCATGCTCAAACTTTCGCTGTTGTTGGTGCTGAGGTTGATTGGATTGGGATCCTTTAGAATTTGAGTGGTTGTGTGAGTGGGAGTGATGGTCGAACTTGCGCTTGTGGCTGTCGGTGGGTTTAGCAATTGAACCTCTTGGAGGTAAAGTTCCCTGTGTCACTGCCTGATCGGTTAATTTGTGGGCAAGTCTGATGGTCTGTTGGATGGTGGTAGGGTTGGATGAGGTCACCATGCTTTGAATCTGAGGTACCAAACCTCCAATGTATAGTTCAATCCGTTTGTAATCCGGAGTCACCATATGTGGGCACATGGTGGCAAGTTCGTGCGAACGGGTGGTGTAGAGTTCAATTTCTGAACCCTCTATCTTAAGGTTCCAGAACTCTCCCTCTAGCTTTTGAATTTCATCTCGTGGACAGTATTCTTCTTTCATCATGGTTTTAAATTCCTCCCACGGGAGTCCATTTGCCATTGCTAGTCCCAACATTTGAACTTGGGCATTCCACCATGTTAGGGCCGGGCCTTCCAGAGTTCCAGCAGCAAATTTCACTTGGTTAGCCACGGGGCAGTTGCACATGGCTATTACTGATTCAACCTTCTCAAACCAGCGAAGTAATCCAACCGCTCCTTCAGCTCCACTAAAGGTGTGGGGCTTGCAGTCCATGAATGCCTTAAAAGTGCAGGCTGGCTGTTGATTTTGTTGATTTTGCTGATTTTGCTGGCCTGGATTTAGAAATACGAATTGAATTGGAATTATAGAGTTTAGAAAGATCTTCTTAGGAAAAAGGGATTGACATTACTAGTCAATAGTTGAAAGCATTTACCTGCAGCATTCTGTGCTGCTAGGGCCTCTGCCACACTATTGTTTATCAAAGCTGCTAGTTCTGCTGCCGTCATGTTGATGGTACCACGACCACCTGTACAGCCTCCTCGTCCTCTTCCAAACATATTTATTCACAATCACAAATGAAAACAATGAGAAATATATCGCATATTAAACATTATTCAGGTACGGGTAAGGAAATACAACATCTAATATTTTGAAAATTAAATAAATTGTAAGGCTACAAAATAAATAACTCAAATATTAAACTTCTCATGCTTTTATTGGATGGGAACAACCTTACCCATCTAGGTTTGAAAAGGGAAATAACATAAGCAAAAACAAAGATAGAATAGGAAGATCCTCAAATATCCTCGTCATCAGAAGAGACATATGACTGTGCATCATCAATCTCCACTGGCTCTTCCTCAGCTGGTTCCCCCTCTAAGGGTTCCTCCTCGAAGGGCTCCTCCTCAAAGAGCTCTTCCTCAAAGGGTTCCTCCTCATCGTCAGATACTTGAATGTCTTCCGGGTGTAGGGCCGCTTGCAGTTGGGCTTCCAAGTGAGTCACCCTCTCTTGAAGGCCTTCAGCAGTGTGGTTAGCCACATGTAGCTGAGCTTACATAGCAGCTAATCTCTCCAGAACTCCTTGCATATCATCATCCATAATGTCAGCCCTCGTCTCCAGGTGTGCTACACGATTCACTAAAAGGTTGTGGACATGATCCGTTGCAGCTAGTTCGGTAGTCAAATCTTCTATTCCTACCCTGTTCTTTTCCACTTGTTTTCCATTCTCCAGGAGTTTAGGTATCTCCTCGGTGGCATCTTGTACAAAACTTAATTCTTTTAACATACAGGACACAAATGCTGCGAAGGCTTGTTCCATGGTACATGGTAAGCTAGGCAGTGTAGGCGATGAAAATGTGGATGCAAAGTACGGTGATGGAACATCTCCCATCTCAATCCACCTTTGGATCATATGTGGGTACATATCCCAATTGAGAGCATACTCCAATGCCCGTGCGTTGCTCGGTTCACCTTGCTCAATTGAGGTAGTCCGGCGCCTTTTGGGCTCCGGGGATGAGGGTACAGGTGCCTTATGCCCTGATGCGTTAGGTGATGGAGGTGGTGTTGACGTCATGATCCTGCAACAATTTGTATAAGTGCCAACATCCAAATGGCATGTAACTCAAATGACATGTAACTAATGTGTGAGGCTATAGTCTAGTATGCAATCCTAGTTCTCTATAACCAATGGCTCTGATAACAATCTGTCACACCCCCAAATTCCACTAACGGAGTATTACCGTTTGGGGAGTGACAAACCAGGATCTCAGACATTAGTTACATTGAACGACTCTACATGGGACTCAAATGAAAATATCCTTTTAAATCAGAGTATCAATGCGGAAGCGTAAAGAAAGTAAATGCGCAAAATACACGCGCCCAAAACCAAAGTCCAAAAGTCCAAACGTTCAACCAAACAAAGTACATTAAAATAATTCAATCAACATAAATAGACACAAAGCAAAGCAGTTGAATCCCATGCATGCCCTAACGTGCACCTGTGTCTTAGCTTAGCGTCCTGAGAAAACATGTAAGAAAAAGTGTCAACACGAGGTTGGTGAGTTCACAGGTTTCAATATATAAATAAACGTTTACCAGATTTATTGTACAATCAACATAAATACCAAATGAGTAGCTAACCCATGTTCATTGTTTGCTATTACGCTCGCAACCGTAAACTGACTGTTTGTATTGCCTCCCACCAGGTCTATCAACCACGGTGCACGTTTAGGTCAATATTGCACCCGTTCGATATCCAATCGTGTTAGCGCGACTAACGCGGGTGAGGTTTGTCAAACCCAGTAGTACTACCCAACATACCTCGCTATATTCATATTTAAACGGTTCGATGTGAGGACTTTCATGATAGAGTTTACGCATAGTCATAACAATTGATATAAAATGCAGTACAAAAATCAAAAGAGTTGTATCATGTTTTCTCCCCCAGTTTAAAAGCAGTAAACAAAAGGGGCCGTGAAAACTCACCTGCTTGGCGTTGAAGGTAGTTTCACACTAGAAGTAAGATGGAACCATGAGTGTAAATTTCAGACGACTTACGAATGCCCTAAAATTATAAACACATAAATTAGGGACAAGTTGGGATTTGTGACGTCGACACGGAAGTTAGAACATCTTAACGTTTTCTAAGGATTTAAGAGTAGACGAACGCGTCTACGGAATTATATAAATTTCTTAATATAATTATTAAGGGAAAAGCGTTACGTGTCGAATGTTAATAACGAATAATAAATAATTAAATAAATAAATTCGTACGTTCGAGTCGTTTAGAAAAAATAATATAATCCAATATATTATTTTAGGTTCGACGGATTAACTAAATAATCATTGTGGCAAAAATAATAATATATTATCTTTATTCGAGATAATAAACGCGAGTAAATAATATAAACAATTATATCAATATTTAGTTTCAAACGTTACACGAGGTTATAAAACGATACGAAATAATATAAAAACATATATATTTAATAACATGAGTCCCGGGTTAAAAATAATATAAACATATTATTTTATACGAAGTTACGATTTGAAAAATAATATAAATATATTATTTTTATTCGATAATAACATAAATATATTATTTTTAAAGTGAGAATAATATGAAAATAGTTTAATAAATCAAACCCGAGCCTACGGGTTGTTTTCCAGTCTAAAACACTTTAATATAATATAATAATAATATAGGGAATGATTTTTATTTTAAAAACAATTGTTTAAAATCTTTTAACAGAAAAACGGGTGGAGAGACTCGAACCCGGGTCTCTCCCCCCCACAGCCGAACGATTTAACCATCTAAGCCCGCTAGGGAATCGAATTCTAAACCCAATTGGAATGGGTTTTAATCAGGAGATCCAATGAGCCCCTCTCCCTTATATACCCACGATCGATTCCTATCCCCGAATCCTTTGATTCGATCGCGATAGACCAAGTTAGTATAGGGGTTTTGTTCTATGGTGAAAAACGAATCAGATGGCAGAATTAATTGAAAAAAACATTACGTTTAGGTTTGTTTAATTTCTGATTCAAAAACTCGAACCCTAGATTGAACTTGAAATCGATTTGATCAAATTGGATAATACGAGGTGTTGGATTCATAGGGTTTTTACTGATTTGAGTATTTCGAAACTATTGAAAAAGTTTAATTTGATTAAGGGTGTGCTTAAGACAAAAACCCCCAATTCCGATTACGAATAAACCCTAGATTACGGATTGGGTTCAATTCGATGATAGCCGGTTCAATTGATATGGGGCTTTCGAAGATTAGAAGTTTGCGAATCTAACCATATGATTTAATTGGATTATAATCGGGTCTAGGATAGAGTTCGATCAAAACAATTTGCGATGAACCCTAGAATCGGGTTCATGATCGAATCAATGATATAAGCCCCCATAATCATAGGGCTTTCGATCTAAGGATATAAACGAAGCTAAAGGTATGATCAATTACCAGAATTGGACTCTAATTGATGGTGCCCGACTAAAACACAGCCGTGATTTCGATGGGTTGTCCCCGGCGTCTCCTGCTGCGTTTCCGACGAAATTGGTGTGTGCAATTGCTTCAGGGAGACTCGATATAGGTGCGTAGATAGCCAACTTAGGTTGTAATAATCGAATTGAATCAAATTCGTGAGTAGAAATGGTGAAGTCGACGGTTACGATATGAATAATCATAATTGGGATTGATTCGTGCGTAATGGAGGTGATAATTGCTCAATGATGGTCGATTATAGCATTAAGAGTTGCATCCGTTACGAATTTGGACAATTATCCGGTTATGGTTTTGAATTTTAGTCTAGAATATCACGAGTTTGACTTTGAGAGTCAACGAATCCAGTTTTAAGACTTGGCAGAATTAGTCCTTGTAGTTCTAGGTCAATTAATGATAGAAACAGTCCTTGAGGTTTAAGATTAGGTTAACTAAGTTAGGATTTTAACGGAATACTTAACAGGGATTCTAACGGAGTTAACACAAAAAGTCGGATTGTCACATTGTAGCAATGTAAAATGTGTGTATGTACTTTCAACATTAAGATAATACTCCTTAATTGCACATGAAAATAGTAAATGATGTGACACAACGTTTTGAATGTGAACATTAGATTGAAGTTGTCATTTTTTGCACAATATGAAATACTAGGAAAAAACATGGATGTTACATACTTCCTCACCAATCTTCCCATATATATAAGCACTGTTGACATCCATATGATAAACAGTAAAGCTTTTGGATGCAGCATATGCTAGGAAGATTCTAATGACCTCCAGTCTGGCAACATGAGCAAAAACTTCATCATAGTCAATTACTTCTTCTTGAGTGTATCCCTGAACCACAAGTCTGGCTTTGTTCTTAATTACAATCCCTCTTTCATCTTGCTTGTTCCTGAAGACCCACCTTGTGCCTATAGCAGTCTGGCTAGGTGGAAGATCAACTAGGGTCCACGCCTCTTGTCTTTTGAATTATAGCAACTCTTCTTGCACTACTTCAATCTAATTGTTGTGTTGCTGTTAGGACATGTTTTGTAACTGTTGATAAAATTCTGTGTAAGTTCTGCTAGAGGCGAACTTAATAAGTTCGCCTGGGCTATCAGAGGCGAACTTAATAAGTTCGCTTAAGTCTATCAGAGGCGAACTTATTAAGTTCGCTTAGCCTATTAGAGGCGAACTTAATAAGTTCGCCTAAGCACAGTGAAGCGAACTTGTTAAGTTCGCCTGGTGCAGAACAGTTGCTTATAAATAACATAACAGAGTCTGTTGAGAAAATATATAGACTTGGACGATATCAGGAGGGACTGAGAATTCTGTAAATTTTGTAAACTGATATTGTAGTGGAATAAAAAGAGCGTTTATTTACACCGTTGTTGATTGAGTCACACGAGCACGTTGATCATGGATTCCGCACTTTATCACTGTGTCGTACCGCGAGTCTAGAGATCCGTCACGCACCGAATTAGGGACCTACAAGTGGTATCAGAGCTATTGCTCTTGATTAGCAAAAGATTCGTGGTGTTTTCGTGTCCAATCAACATCAAAGTTCTGTGATTTTGAAGATTTTTCATCTTTTTATGTTCTTGATAAAAATGGAGAAAATTTGATCAATTTGGATTGATTTTGGATTCGTTTGATGAAATTGATCCAATAGAAGTGTTCCAAATCAGTTCCTACACATTCCTACGGTTCAATTTAATCAAATTCCATCAATTAAGCAAGAAATGATGATTTTTGAATGTCTCTGTTCGCGAAAGTGTTCCTGAGTTTGAATCTGTTGTGCAGGCGAACTTAGGGAGGCGAACTTAAGAAGTTCGCTTGGTGCAGGGTAAGCGAACTTAATCAGACGAACTTAACAAGTTCGCTTCGGGTCAGTTTCAGGCGAACTTAATTCTGTAAGCGAACTTATCCAAAAAAAAAAAAAGAGTATTTTGGCGGGAAAATTCACCTTGTCCAAATTTTTTACGGAAAGCATATATGGTCGTTTCGAATCATTTTTGAAATTTTGAATTTTCGAAATTTTTTAAAAAGAGTATTTTGGCGGGAAAATTTTTTTCCGGATATTTTTGTGAAAATTTCAAAATGTCAATTTTATGTGATATTAATGATATTGGAACTATGCCACCGAGACTTTTATGCATATCAGATTTTCGTAACTGGAAAGTCTGGTTCGAACAGTTCGTATCAGTCACTGATGAAAACTTTTGGACATCCATATCTGAAGGATATGTGCATCCTACTTATGACTATATGGGATATTATGATGTTCCTAAACCAGTGACAGCTCTTACTAAAGTAGAAAAGCAGAATTTTGATCGAGAGATGAAGACGCGTGAAACTTTAACGATGTCTTTACCAAAAGAAATCTTTCATAGTCTCGGGAAGTGTTCAACTTCAAGAGATCTATGGGAAGCTTTGAAGAAAAAGGGTGAAGCTACTACTCAAGCGTTTGAGGTCTTGATCAAAGAAGTATTGGAGAAGCCGGGTTATTCTCAAAGTGATTCTTCTGTAGGTTTAAGTGATAGTGAGAGTATTCGTTCTGGTGAAAGTACTCAATCTACTGAGACTGATGTGATGAGTGAAGAAAGTTTTCAGACAGTTGAAGATGATCTGAGTGAAATAGAAATTGATGCAGAGCCTGTCATTGTTGATCAAAAGAGTGAAGCTGATGATGACGTATTCATGGCTCCTGATGCATCTTCTTCAGAAATAAAAGCTGAGGTAATTTCTAACTCTGATACGTTTTGTTCTAACTGTATGTCAGTGAAGGATAAATTGATGAGGGTTATGGATGACAACGTCAACCTCATTTGTGATATGAAATCGATGCACACGGTAAATCAGAAATTAACAGATAATGAGAATGTGTGTATTGAGAGGATAGAATCACTGAAGAGAGATATATATTCTCTGACTTTGAAGATCAAAGAGCAGGCATATCACTTGGATATGTCCTTTGCAGAAATTGAGAAAAGAAATGATGATCTTGCTGAGAAAGATAAAGAACTAGCTGAATCTAAAGCAGAGGTCATCAAATTGCATAGAAAGTTAGAAAGCTTTGCAAATTCATCATTCTTATTAGAACATTATCATAATAATACTAAAGAGGGGAAGGGAACTAGTGGTATTGGCTATGTTCCTCCACCATTCAATGGAAATTATTCTGTTACACCTGAGATTATAAACGATGAGGATTTAGATCCTAAGACTGTGTTGAAGGTGAATCCAGTCACAGGTGAAGATATGGTGTATTCTGATGAGAGTGATGATGAATATTTTGATGAAGCTAAGGTAGAGGGGATACCAAAAGCTGTTAAGAAAGAAGACTCAAAGGTTGATTCTAATTCATCTGGAAATTCTACATTTGGAAGTTCTTCAAATTCAAGGAGAGTTCCATATGTCAGAGATTATAAAGACAGGCGTACATGTTTTCATTGTAATGAGATAGGACACATTGTGGTGAACTGTCCTTACAAAAATAAAGGAAAGAAGCATGTAGTTCCTGAGAAGATGAAACCTGAATCAAAACCTGTTGCAAAATCTGGCGTTCCAGAGAAAATAAAGCAAAAAGAAGTTCGTGTAGGAGAATCTTCTTCAAATGCATCTAATCATGTGAAGATTCCTTATATGGGAGAATATAGTGAGAAGAGATATTGCTTTTACTGTGGTATTGTTGGTCACATTCGGATTGCTTGTCCTCACAAAGCCAAAGGTAACCGACATGTTACTCCAGAAAAGGTAAGAACTCCTGTTAAGCCTTATGTTAACCCAAATGTGGTTAAACCTCGTGATAAACCAAAGGGTATTTCAAAATCTGAGGTTAGGCTTTCTAGACCTCAAAGACGGAGGAGAAACAGAAGATTGAGAAAACTTTTAGAACAACAAGAGTTTTCACAATCTACACATTTTTCAAATGAAAGAAAATTTTCAAACACTTCACATTTTAAGCAAAAAGAAATAAATGAAAAGAAGTTTGTTTGGAAATCTAAAGTTTCTGTTTCGGATTCGTCGGAACAATCTCCGAAAATCGATGACAGATTAGATTGTGAGTGGAGTGAGGTTTATTATTTTGATACAGATGGACGACCCATGACTACCATGGCTTGGGTCCCAATTTCAAATTAATGTTTCTTGTTAGATGTGCAGGATTTACCAAGAGGGACTATTAATACCATTTTGGTTGTTGATAGTGGTGGTTCTTAGCACACGACAGGGAATGACATCTGCAAGAGTAACGAGTTGTTGATAACTGAGAAGATATTTGATTCAACGACTTGATGCTCAAGGGGGAGAATATGTCACACACAATGTTTTGTAAAAAAATAGTTTTACAAAGTCCTAATGATAACCTGAAACTTAGGATGACAATGGTGAGCATAAAGTCGTTGATGCAACCATTTGACTAGTTGAGGGGAGTCTACAAGACAGGGGGAGTACAGAACTGTGTTGGTGACAGAAGCAAAGGCATTCAATTACAGCATTACATCGGTTTGACTTTTTAATTGATTGACTTACTTAATCCTGAGTAACCAAGTAAAATGTTTTTCTTAAAATGTTTTCATGGAAGATTTTATTTTTGTTTGTTTTACTTTCTTTGAAAAAGATTTTGAAAAAGCCAAACAAATTGAAAAAGATAAAATCGACATTACTTAAAGTTAAAGGAGAGATGATAGTACATCAGTAGATGTTCAGTCACACATGACCTTAGATTGACTGGTTGGTGCTTTAAATGTTTTGATCTAAACTTCAGAGACTGCACAAATAGGAAATGATAGTGTTGTGTATGCATATAATTTGAATTGTCAGTAGACTAAAAGCGTCACTGAACCATTAGTAGTGTGAAAACATAATTGCATATGTTACAACTGTGATTTGAACCCATTTTATGCCTGGGTGTGTGCGTTAAAAGATCACTATCAGATAAAGAATATTAGCTTTTAATAAAGATTTTCCTATGAGATCAGTTTCGGGTTATGTCCTTAGCACTATTCATTCGATTTGCTTCAGTGCCCATGTCCTGAAAAGCATGCAATTTGAAGTATAATCAAGATATGTACTTGACAACATCTGTCAAACATATACTAGCCCTTGGATCATATTGATAAATTATCTTTACTGATTCCATTGAATTCATAATCCAGATAACAGTTGGATCCACGTACCTGAATCTTATGATTCCACATATATAAGCCAAGATATTGAATCATTTGATTCTGAATCTCATTGATTCCTATACAATCCAATTTGGATTCTGCTATTCATGTGCTAAGTGATGTCTCCTCATTCTGAAAGTTCGGATAATCTTTAGTAAAATCTCATATGTCTTGAAGATAGTGCATTTACTTTCTGTTGGCATACTAGTGGGGTACACGTTGTATTTCATACTTAAATGGTACCTTAACTCACAAGAAAGTGGGAATGAGATGCTTTAGTTTCAAATCTTATAATATTGACAATTTAAATTTGTGTGTCATAGCATGATCCTATTTTCTTTGAATGTTTATCGCGTATCATAACATGCAATATAAAAGTCTTGAAAAGATAGAGTGTTATAATCTTGAAAGATATTCGTTTGATTTCTCAAGGCTTGAAAATATAACATAGTATACCAATTGATATTATATGGATTTTATATCCAAGATGTGTGATTGATATATCATATATACTGATATGATCTTCTTACTCGTGATGTTCGACCAAAAAGATGTGATTTTGTATTTTACATTTCAGTTTAAATAGAGAAAAACCAAAAAGATTTTGTCTTTCTTATGTTTGAAAAACCAAAAAGATTTTATTTTTCCAGCTTCCATGGAAATCTTAATTGTTGGTTATTCTTGGTTGTTCTCCTTTGCAAAAACTGAATATTGCAGACGGAAGTTGACAAGGGGTCCTTCTCCCAAGTTTTCTTCTAGAATTAAATAAATAGAGTGTACAGATGAACAAGACGAAGACTACAACTTGTTTGATGATATTTGAAGAGGAATGACAATCTTTTGAAGCTGTTGTCAAGGGGGAGTCTGTTGGAGCATATTCTGGTGACAACGAGCTTGAAGATATTATGTCTTAGTCTTAGAGTCTTTTACTTGTATTTGATAGAATTGTTAGCAACAGTTAAGGGGGAGTCTGTTAGGACATGTTTTGTAACTGTTGATAAAATTCTGTGTAAGTTCTGCTAGAGGCGAACTTGTTAAGTTCGCCTAGCCTATCAGAGGCGAACTTAATCAGAGGCGAACTTAATAAGTTCGCTTAAGTCTATCAGAGGCGAACTTATTAAGTTCGCTTAGCCTATTAGAGGCGAACTTAATAAGTTCGCCTAAGCACAGTGAAGCGAACTTGTTAAGTTCGCCTGGTGCAGAACAGTTGCTTATAAATAACATAACAGAGTCTGTTGAGAAAATATATAGACTTGGACGATATCAGGAGGGACTGAGAATTCTGTAAATTGTGTAAACTGATATTGTAGTGGAATAAAAAGAGCGTTTATTTACACCGTTGTTGATTGAGTCACACGAGCACGTTGATCATGGATTCCGCACTTTATCACCGTGTCGTACCGCGAGTCTAGAGATCCGTCACGCACCGAATTAGGGACCTACAGTTGCAAAGCTTCATCTATCTTCTTTTGTTCAACTTGAGACAGAAAATAGGAGTACAGACAGATATTAGCTTCATGAGTCTTGCTTCTAGTTTGAACTCCTTGTTGAACTTGACCAATGCCATTTTCTATGGGATGTTCTTTGTTGATTCTGTGTGCTGGAACAACATCCAATTGTATTCCATGGTCAAGATTGCTTTGATTTTCATCCGGAAGATGATGACTTTCAAGAGGGCTGTTTGCAGAAATGTCTTCAACTGCAACAACAAATGCAGGTGAGTTATCAGCAGCATCAGTAGCATCAGCAACATCAGATGCAATACCTTTATCTTGATCTTCATTGCCAAAAAGACTGTTGCTGGTGACATTTGAGTTGCTTGTTATGGCTTCAAGAATCCAATGTACATGGGCATCCAAAGGGTTTCAAGAATCCAATGTAGGGAACTCTTTTGAACCACAGCTCATAAGGTGTTTTGTTGAGAGGCTTGACAATGAGAACTCTATTTTGCACATAGCAAGGTGTGCTAACTGCCTCTGCCCAAAATGTGAGAGGCAGTTTTGAGACAGCCAGCATTGATCATGCAGACTAAATGAGAGTTCTGTTTCTCCTTTCAGCAACCCCATTTTGTTGAGGAGTTCTTGGAGCACTGTATTGTCTTTCAATACCTTTGCTCTTACAAAAAAAATTTAAGGTCTGGTTCTTAAATTCTGTACCTTGATCACACCTTATGATTTTGACTTTCTGATTGCTTTGATTCTCAACCCTAAGAATGTAGGATTTAAGAATTTTAGCAGTTTCATCTTTTGTTCTTAAGAAGTATACTCATGAGAATCTGGTGTAGTCATCAGTTATCACTAGACAATATGACTTCTTGCCCATTGACATGACGTTTGTAGGACCAAAAACATTCATGTGTAGCAGCTATAGTGGAGTGTCATTTGAATTCAATGTCTTGGGCTTGTGAGAACTCTTGTGTTGCTTCCCCTTCAAGCATGCTATGTAGTGATCTTCAAGCTGGAATTCCTTGTGAGGAAGACCTCTGACAAGATTTCCTGTCACCAACTTGTTGATAGTTTTCACATTAACATGGCTTAATCTCCTGTGTTATAGAGCGGATTCAACAACTGATGCCTTGGACAGAAAACAAGATTCACTACAAGATGGAGAGACTTCATTCATGTCAAGCACATATAAGTTATCTTTTCTTTGAGCAGTCAACAAGATCTTTTCTGGAGGTTTGCTTAGCCTAGGGGAGAGCACAAAACATTCTTTATCTGTGAAAAGAATCCAATGCTTCTGATCACAGATTTGAGACACACTCATGAGGTTGAACTCTAGTTCTTTTAAATAGTTCACCCTTTCAATACTCATTCTCTCATTGGACACAGTTCCTTGTCTAGTGAAAGATCCTCCCTTTGAATCACTTCCAAATGCAACATATCCTCCATAAAAATTTCTAAAATCTGAGAGGATGGATCTGTTGCATGTCATGTGCCTGGAACAACCACTGTCTACAACCCATCTGTTATCATTATTACATGGTTGTCCCTGCACATGAGAGAGATCTAGTTAGAGGGAGGGACTAAAGAGATTGCAGACTTGGGTGAGTGTGTTTTAAGACCAAGGTCATCAATATGCTGGCATTCAATGGATCCAAAGAAAATGTTGTCAAAGGGAGCTAAGTTTGCTTTCCATTGTTGATTAGGTTTTCTAGATCTCGTTACTCTATCGGCAGCATATGTGGTCTTAGCTGCTGATGCTTTTGACTGATCAGCAGCAAACTTTGTTGCTGAAGGTTTTTGCAGATCAGTAGCAAACTTGGTTGCCGTTGATGGTGTAACTGATCAGCAGCAGATTTGGTTGCTGCTTAAGGCTTGAGTTTTTTTCCCTCCTTTTCGGTTTCATGTGATCAGCAGCAATTTTGATTGCTACTGAATGTTCAGCAAACACTTGCTTCTCCTTCTTTACCTTCCTTTTGAAAGTGGGTTTTTCTGTTGGATTTCTTCTATAGACCTGCTTCTGGTTAGGAAGAATCTTGACTGCTGAAGCTGATTGAGAGATCTGGTTGAATGGATTGAATTTACAATATCTTGCAAAGTGGTCTGATTCACCACATATGATGCAAGATTGTTGAGCTTTTGGGATCTGCTTCCATGGTGGAGAGAGAGATTTTCTGAAAATAGTTGCTTTGGCTTCATAGCTTCTTACCTTCTTGTTCTTGTTGGTCTTCTCAAAAGCTTGTTGGTTGTGATTTCGTTGCTGCAGAAGGTAATAGAAGCAGGTGATGGCGGTATGATTGTATTTTCCATAGACAAAGCATGATTTAGCAATTTTATCCCTTTGAAAGTATACATAGTCCTTTCTTTTGAATAAGTCTTTGAAATTCTAGGGATGAGTTTTGTTATGCTCAAAAGTGGCTTCCTCCAATGTTTTCTGAACATATGGAGTTCTCTATCCAGATGCATGACAGATGTTAAACACCTTCCTTGTTTGGTTTGCTTGATGATTTGTAGAGATTGAGGATTGTCCCTTTTCAATAAGTAACTTTCTTCCTTCCGGATGATATCTAATTTTGATCTGTTTGGTGAGTTGAGGTACTGGTATAGAGGGAATAAAGGGACTTGGACCACTGGTTTGGATTACTCTACCAGATTTGGTGGTTTTGAGAATTACTTCATTGGTAGGGAGTAATGGAGCTTCACTTGTTCTAGTGGATTCTGAGCATGTGGACTCAGATTGAGATGCGGTATTGCAGTCTTGCACAGATGATTCTTCCTTAGAAGGATCAAGGTTTCGGTTTGCATGGTCAAGGTTTGTGAGATTGAAGTTTGGTTCATGGATGGTTACATAGTTAGTAGCTGGAGGGACGAAGTTGTAGGGCTTTTCAGCTTGAAACCCATGACCAGCAGTCACCTTCTCATGAATTTGAGCATCCAAAAGTTTTTGTAGCTTTTTGGATGCAAACTCATATTTGTCAATATGAAGTTTTTGGTCTGCCAACTCAGCTCTTGTAGCGTTTAACTTAACCAATAGATCATCAATATGAGTTTCAAGATTTGTTTGTTCATGTTTTAATGATGAAATCTCTTTCTTTAGATAGTTAATCTTTTCTTTATAACTGTTTTCAACCTTTTTGAATTCAGATTTCATTTGATGAAACTCTTCATTTTGATCTATAAGGTTGTGATTCCTGTTATTCGTAGCAGATTCAATACATCGATACATGAATCACGAAATGAGGTAGAATTAGAAACACTTAGTTAAAGGTGTAACTCTCAAAATTATATTGATATATCAAATGAAGTCCCATAAAGTCAAACTATACAAGAATTTATACTAAGAAGACAAATAATGACTTCGTCCGAAATACATTTCGGTCGAACTGTATTTCGTGCGAAAATGATTTCGATCGAAACAGATTTCGGTCGAAATCTTTTAGCATCAAAGAATTCTTCCGAATTCATATTGTTTTATATGCGATGGCCTATAATTAGTTCCAACAATCTCCCCCTAGGCCATTGCATATCAAAACACGGGAATTCTGCCAAGCTCCCCCAAACACTTGGCATCATCAAAGTTGGATCTTGGACTCGATGCTTTAACTCTCCAAACTTGTCTTGGTTTAGCTTTGATCAGCCAATCTCGTTTTGGTTTTGACTTCCAAAACATCTTCAACCAATTGAAAACTTTAACAACCTTTTCTTGAACCTTTCTCCGAGGTTGAGAAACGACCTTCTGTTTGGAGACTTGTGTTTCTTGATGCAGCAATCTCTTGATAAATGACCCTGCTTTCCACAGCTGAAACATTTCTTCAAAGCAGGACATATTTTTTGATAAGGCCCCTTTCGAGATTCTGACTTGTCTTTAGACTTCTGTTCTACAACTTTTGACGTTTCTACTCCCTCTTTAACAAACATGAGCGGATCAAATTTATTTGAAATGAAGGGGATGGCATTAGCATTAAGTGGACTCTCATTCTTGAACCTTAAGCCATGCTTATTGTCAAAATAATCCACTATTCAAAGAATTCTTCAGATTTGTCACTAACACAATTATCATCAGAAGCAAGATCACTTGGAATCTTCAATTCAACTTTCTTTGCTTCGAAATTTCTCTTTGGCTCTAACGAAGGATAAACATTTGACACAAACGGCTCTGGAATGTATGGTTGAGGCATTTGTAGTAAATGGAGGGGGAACACTTTTGTATCCAATCTTGCTATTCACTTTATCATTAACTTGAGCCTCAATGTTTTCACCAGTGCTTTTATATCCAAGACCAGACTTTACTTTGTCATGTATTTGAGCTTCAATGATCCCATTAGCAACTTTACTTTGATTGTTATATTGGCAACTTTCTCCATCTTTTCTGTCAACAATTTATTTTCTTTTTCTCTTTTATCAATCAACAGTTGAATTTCATATTTTCTTTGCCACAGTCATCAATTTTTCTTTTATACTCTTTCTCACGGTCTTTTAGAATCTTGTTTGTAGTATGTGCATGATTCAATGCATCCATCAGAAGTTGATTTCGTTTCTTGTAATCAACAATTTTCTCAAAACACTCCACAGAACACATGTTTTCGTTGAGCAGTTTAGAATATGCTTTAATTTCCTGTGATTCTTTCACTGCATCAGCAACCAAATCGGATTCTATACATTTACAATTTCCTTGAAAATCATAACCATATCCACCTTTGATCATTATTCTGTTCTGATCCGCTTTGAGGGCATACATCTGTAACTTTGCACACAAATCCTCTAATGAATTAAACTTTAATCCTTTATTTCTGATTTGAAGTTTATAAATCTCCCATTCCTGTGGTTGAGTGTTGAGAAATTTATCCATGACTTCTGATTTTTCATATTCAATATCAACGTCTTTTAGATCATTTATCAATTCCACATATCTATGATATTGGTTAGTCAAAGATTCTCCTTCAGCACGTGCGAACACATGATATCTTTTCTTTAATGTGTCTTGTCTTGCTTGTCTTTTCTTATCTTCTTTATTCACACACAATGATTTAGCAAGATCAGGATGAACATACCCCCATCCATTTACAAAGACCTTACGCACACACCCGTCGTCAGCCATTGAGAATTCCCTCCTTCTTTTATATTATTTTAACTACCTCATTTTTTCATAATCAGCGCTAAACATAGCTCCGAGCATCCTCTAGAAATTTTGACCAAGAAAATTTTTCCCGCCAAAAATCTCAGGCATACTTTTTGATCGAGAACTTTTTCGGTCAAAAAGTCAGATTTTGATCAGGAGATTTCAGATAAAACTTTTCGGACCAAACTTGAGATTTCGATCGAAAACTCTCATCGAAAACACTTTTCGATCGAAAAGAGATTTCGACTCCTTTAATCAGAGATTTCGGACGATTCAACTGAAACTCTTAAAATCTCGACCTACAACTCCCGAACATCAAATTAAGCCCCGAAAATCATCCAAAACTCCATCTCCACTGTTGTACATGCTAAATACTCAAAAATGGCATTGAAAACGACCCAATTTGATGACTTTTGGATATTGAAAAGTTGAAAACATTAACAAACTTTGAAACCTGCTTGAATCTCCCAAAACCAAGAACCGAAAGCTCTGATACCAATTGTGATCCATGTTATTCATAGCAGATTCAATACATCGATACATGAATCAAGAAACGAGGTAGAATTCGAAATACATAGTTAAAGGTGTAACAATCCCAATTGTATTGATATATCAAATGAAGTCCCATTTACAAAAGTCAAATTATACAAGTATTTATACTAAGAAAAGAAATAATGACTTCGTATGAAATACATTTCGGTCGAAATGTATTTCGTGCGGAAATGATTTCGATCGAAACAGATTTCGGTCGAAATCTTTTAACACCAAAGAATTCTTCCGACTTCAGACTGTTTTATATGCGATGGCCTACAATTAGTTCCAACAAAGGTTTTGATTATGCTTTCTATATCCTAGAACCTTATCAATGCAATTTTGAGAGAAGAGGTGTTCATATACCTGAGGTGGTATCTATGTTGTGTCTGCCATGAGAGCTTGGGTGTTGGTAGGAAGTTCTTCATACTGAAAGCACCAGTCAAAATCAGCTGTTCCAACATGTTGAGCTGCACATGCTACAGTTTGAGTAACTGGAGTGTTACCTTGACTTGCTTGACCTTGATGAGCTTGTCTTGATTGTGCAGCAGCTGGGTTTGCCTTTGGTGCAATGCATTCTCTAGCAAAGTGACAAAGTTGGTTACAGTTGTAACCTCATAGCTTGCTTTTGTCCAAACCAACTCTAGTGTTAGAGTTGTTGCTTGGAATGGGTCTTCCAGTTCTAGAGTAGAATCGTTTAGCTCTGAGAGATAACATGGCATGCGAGTGTTGTATGTCCGTTTCTTCTAAGTTATATGGATGAAAATACTCCAGATCTTCTTTGATGAACGACATATTGCTTGGGTTTTCAGAGACAAATGCAGCAGAGTTATTTTGAGGTGGGGCTTCAAGAAGAAAATGTGAGTTGCTAGTTTGTGAGTTGGGAGTTTGCGGATGGGTAACAATGGGAGGATAGTAGTTACTTGAACTTGTAAATGAGTGGTAAGAGTGTAGTGTGGAGGAAGTGGTGGTTGATGAGGATGTGGATGAATGACCTGAGCTTCTTTCTTTGGCTTGAATCATTTCCAGCTCATATGTCTTCAGCATACCAAACAACTCAGTCATTTGGAGAGTCTTCAGTTTTTCAGTTCTTCTGATTGACACTTTGTAGAGTGTCCAGCAACTTGGAAGAGATGTAATAAACTTTTTGAGAATGTCTTCATTCTCCAACTTAATTTTAGAGGATTGTAGCTCTCCCATAAGATAGGTGTACATGTTGAATATAGTGGTAAGAGACTCACCATCCTTGTAGACAAAGTTTTCATACTGTTACTTTAGAATGTCTCTTCTATTTTATTTCACTTCTTCAGAACCAGCGAAGATCATTTCAAGAGCTTCCCATAGCTCTTTGGCAGTTTTGTATTCTCTGAAGTTATGAAAAACTTCATCTGGCAAACACATATGTATAGCTCCCAGAGCTTTAAAATCTACCTCCATCTTCTTGATGTCTTATTCAGAATATTTGGAGGCTTCTTTAGGAACAGATGGACCTCCAGAGTCAACAGAAGCCACTATAGGCACATATGGGCCATCAATTATGGATCTCCACATTCCATATTCTTGGTAGCAGAAGAAACTTTCCATTCTTTTCTTCGACATGTTATAATCTTCTCCAGACACTAGTCTTGGTGGTCTGTGAAGGCTTCCAACATCATCAAATCCAGTATTCTATGCCATACTTTGAATAGATGGTTTAGCAGCATAGAGATAATATAACCAGATAGTGATTAAACAAGTGTTAGTTTGTTTAATCTGAGAGCCAAAGCTCTGATACCACTTGTAGGATCAGTGTTTTACAAGATGGTTCTGTTTAGTTGAGTTTGGCGGAAACAATCACAACTATGCAATGTAGAAAAGAAACAGAGATAATACTGATAAATGCAAAGTGTATTAATCTTCAATGTTTACAAGTTAGAGAGAAAACTCTAAGGAAGCACACTTGTAAAATGAAAAGATATAATACATATAAAGGAACTTAGAATCAAGACAGACCCTTTATTCTAATGATCAGATCATACACAAGCCGTTGATCTTTGATAGTTACAAGTTACACTACAATTGGTAGACAACTAAAAGTTAAACTGCAGCAAACAATATGAATCAGGTCAAAAGTATTCTTAGGAATCTTTGCAGGAGACTTTAGAAGTAGTAGCTTTGTCTTTAATCATCTGCACCAATAACATTCCTTCTGCTAATAGGTGTGTCAGTGTTGCAGCAAAAGGTGTCAGTAGTACAGTCAAAGCTGCTGATGATTTGCCTATCAGCAGCATCAATGTTTGATGTTGATGAGAAGCCTATCAGCAGCAACTTTGGACTTCAGCAGATAAAGCTATCCGCAGCATTGTTGTTCATTAGCAGTAGAACTTAACTATCCGTAGCATATACCTTATCCGCAGCAACTTGTAAGTCAGCAAAACTGTAGTGTCCGCAACATCTATACTTAGAGAACTTTGTAGCCATCATTCTTTATCCTTACAAGCCTTTGCTTTGCCCTTGTAGCTTTTCTTGCCTTTTCCCTTGGCTTCAGATTTCCTGACTCGACCATCCTTGATCATTAGCACTGGACCAGACTTAGTAGAAGTCGGTATGTTCATCTCGGCAGTGTTGAGCATCATATGCAACTGCGGAATTGTCTTATCCCAAGCATTCATATTATAGTTCTAAGTGATCTGGTAATATGATTTAGGCAATGACTTGAGGATTATATCCCCGACAAGCTCATTATTCAAGGGAAAGTCAAGACGTGTTAAGTGATCTGTATATCCCTTCATATTCAACACATGAGTGTTAACCGAAGAACCTTCTTGCATACGACAACTTATAAGTGATCTCATCACTTCAAAGCGTTCATGACGGGCTTGCTGTTGGAACATTTCCTGCAGTTTCCTAATCATGTCGTAGACTGGCATATCAACCAGATTCTTCTGAAGTTCTGGTATCATTGATGCCAGCGTCAAGCAAGAGACCTTAATGGAGTCATCTACATGCTTATCCCACGTCTTAAGAGCAATGGTCATAGCAGCAACAGGTTATTCTGGAATTGGTTCCTCGAGAACATGCATTTTGTTCTAGCCCTGATGACAATCTTCAGGTTTCGGTACCAATCCATGAAGTTGGATTTGTCAAGTTTGTCCTTCTCAAGGATTGACTTTAGGAAGAATGAGGAGTTGGGATTGGATTCGTTAGACATCTACAAAATTCAAAAATAAAGTTTAAGTATTTTCATGCATAACGTCCTAATTAAATTTATAACCCAATTGCAAAAATTATATAATTAGGAATGAGATCACCGTTCACCTTACCAATTGTACGACTATACAGTTCTCGATTTGAGGGGCATGACGAATATTTTCAAGCCTCGATACGTTTCCCTCAACTATGTCCATTTAAACGACTTCAGTGATATTTGTCCTTCAATCGTAACCGTAGACCCGGCTAAGTAATTCAGAAATCGCGGTTCTATCTTCAACCAAAACAGTAGGGCCAGATGCAGGGTAATTCACTAACACCGGGGGTCCGGATAGATCAGTTGAAGTGTTACAATTTAGGGTGGCGCAGAAATATCGATTTTAATTTGGATTTGCTTTAATGTTTTTAAATTACCGATTAGGGTCAAAAACATTTTGGACGACGAGAAGCATGATTCAAGTCGTGGAATTTTATTAACCGATTTTACTATTTATTTCTTGAAACGCCTTTCAACACTCGACACGATCCAATTTTAAATAACTTATTTAATCTAAATTGGTCGATAATCGCGAACCGTATTTTAAACTAATCAACTTTTTATTTAATTTAAAATTGTTTTAAATAAAACTATTAAATTTAAAACATGTTTTACTTTTAAATAAAAAACAATTTTATTTAATAACCCATCCGAGAAAATCTTTTAAACAATTTAAATATCTCGACGTTTTAAGATTGTGTCAATAGTTTTATAAAAATTTTGCTGTTTAATTATTATCCTAAATAATGTCACAACCACAAAAAAATAACACATATAAACCGAGTAACTAGTAAAATTGTCCGGTTTCGTTCGAGCCATCAAACGAGAACCGGACTGGTCTAAGAGATAACTAAATAAATAAATAAATTGTTATCTCCCACTTAGTCCAATATCACCATCTTTAACCCCGGTAGCGTCCGCCTTGGTCTTCAAGTCTTCGTCTCGTTAGCATTACAATTTTATTTATAAATACACCAAAAATAAAAATAAATAAATAAACCTAACTATTATAACGGGTTGCAAATAACCCAAAAAAATTACAAAGAGAAACCAACCAAAAACAAACAACACAACCTTTAATCCTTGTGGTGGCTAGGTTAGTCATTATGGTTTGGGATTAAGGATATATTTATAATCCTTAATCTTACAATCCACACCCCCGGGATATTAACATTTAATCCCCATGTAATTAACTGTTAATTATCTTTAATCGTTTGTGTTTACTAATTTCCAATAATCAGTAAAATAAATGTCTTTACTGTTTAACATTTAAACATAAAATCCCTTCGTATATAATTATTTCTCTAAATAATTAATCACTGAATAAGCTGAATAAATATTTCTCTAAATATTTATTTGTCGTTTAATAAAAAAAAATGTCTTTCGTGAGATATAATATTTAACAATTAAATAATATCAATTTGCTCGTTGCCCAAAGTGTAACTATTTGGATCGTACCTCGATAGTAACGTTAACTTAATTATCGATCGGACATCCTATATCCAACATCTTATTCCCTGACGCAGGAAGAAGTAAGGGGAGATCCCAACATGGTGGCAGGTACGTTTATCCTTGACCACATATTTGTTTCTGTTGCTAGTAAAAGTTTTATCTCTTCTTCATTCTGTAAGAGGCTTAAATACAAAACCTCTATATTAGAACGGGCCTTTAGCGTAGAAACTGTTGTGGATAGATCCACTAAAGTAGTAGAACTGGTAGATGATCTAACCATAAAGATAGAGGGCCATAGATTTCCTATTAAGTTATTCGTTATAGCCTTGGGAGGTTTCGATGTACTTTTGGCGGTGGATTGGCTAGCTGCCAATGAAGCTCGAATTGTGTGTAAACGAAAGGTAATTCAGCTCAACCCTCCTGATGGCAGCGAGGTTGTGATTTATTAGGATCACGACATCCCGCTGACGAATGTAATCTTAATGATGAAAACGGAAAAGTATACGGGGCGCGGATGCGAGGCCTACCTGGATTATCTAATAGAAAAAGTTGTGAAAGTGAAAGAGTTAGAGAATGTACCCATGATGTGTCATTATCTGGAAGTGTTCCTAGAGAAATTGATTTGATGCTAGGTACCCAGCCCATTGCCAAGGCCCTTACCGACTAGCGCCACTAGTGATGATAGAGCTGATAGCCCAATGGGAAGAATTGCTGGAAAAGGGATATATTTAACCGAGCATTTCGTCTTGTGGTGCTCCGGTGCTGTTTGTAAAGAAGAAGGACGGTGCCATGTAACACCCAAAAAATCCAACCAAATTTAAACTTTCAAAAACAAGCGGAAGTTAGGTCCCAAAACAACATTTAACGTATCCACACGTTAAGTTTTAAAAAACATTAATTAAACTAACATAATTTCCACAAAATTAATTTAAACAAAGATCACCAACAAGTTATACATGACTTGTGACAACCCCAAATAGTTTGTAAAGACTCCATACGAGAATATAAACAAAAACCAATTACAAAACTTGACCACGAGAATCTAATCCACATGATGCGAGACCGAAGATCACTCCAGAACTTTTCATACATTCAAAAAATTAATTAGAACATGGTTAGTAAAGATAAGTACAAGTCCCTACAACAACGACAAGCCAAAACCCCGAAAATACAAAATTTTCAGCGTCTACCAGAACCAAATGAGCGTATGAGGCGCTGTCTGCAGGTGAGGCACTCTAGGCGTATGATATGTTGCTCGATCATATGAGGCGCTGCCTGCAGGTCAAGCATGCCCAAAAATTGATTTTTAGCCTAGGCAACCCCCTGTCGACTGACCTGTTTGGATATTTAAGCTATTAACCATCATAAACCTACGTTTAAACTACATATATGATCATCCACATGTGCTAACATGAAATGGTTAGTAATTCACCCCATAAACACCATGTACTACTAAATGAAACCCAACCAATATATACTTAGTTTTCATTTCTATCAATCAAGTGAAGTTATAGGCCTCAAGACACCAATGTGAGGCTTATAACTTCAACACCAACTATGATATCTAAAGATCTCGATCACCACATATGAAGTTCTAGACCTCAATACACCATTATGAGGCTCATGACTTCAACCACCAAATACTAAGTTCTAGGCCTCAATACACTGTTGTGAGACTCATGACTTCAATCACTAAATATGAAGTTCTAGGCCTCAATACACCATTGTGAGGCTCATGACTTCAAAAAACAATTGTGAGATTCCAAGATCTCGATCACCGACATGTGAAGTTCTAGACCTCAATCACCATTGTGAGGCTCATGACTTCAAACGCCAACTTTTTAATAGCAATAATCCACATACCAATAATTAACAATTAAATAGTAAATTCCTTCGTATATAATTATTTCTCTAAATAATTAATCACCGAATGAGCCGAATAAATATTTCTCCAAATATTTATTTGTCGTCTAATAAAAAAACGTCTTTCGTGAACTATAATATTTAACAATTAAGTATTATCAATTTGCTCGTAGCCCAAAGTGTAACTCTTTGGATCGTACCTCGATAGTAATGTTGACTTAATTAACGATCGGACATCCTATATCCAACAGCTTATGCCCTGACGCAAGCAGAAACAAGGGGAGATCACAACGTGGTGTCAGGTACGTTTATCCTTGACTACGTCCTTGTTTCTGTTCTGATCGATTCAGGTGCTAGTGAAAGTTTTCTCTCTTCTTCACTCTGTAAGAGGCTAAAATACGAAACCTCTATATTAGAACGGGCCTTTAGCGTAGAAACTGTTGTGGGTAGATCCACTAAAGTAGTAGAACGGGTAGAGGACCTAACCATAAAGATTGAGGGCCATAGATGCCAATGAAGCTTGAATTGTGTGTAAACGAAAAGTAATTCAGCTCAATGCTCCTGATGGCAGCGAGGTTGTGCTTTACGGGGATCGTGACATCCCGCTGACGAATGTAATCTAAATGATGAAAGTGAAAAGTATATGGGGCGCGGATGCGAGGTCTACTTGGATTATTGATCGCGGGTCGAAGGCTAATAAAAAACAATATTAAAAAATACTATTCAACTACTTGGACTGTAATACGGAAAGTAGGGTTGTCGAATCCACATGGAACTCGTGGAGAATTCTATTCATATTAAAACGATTCAATTACTACTAAAGTTTAAAACTTTATTAATTAAAATGCTTGAAACTATCAAAGAGAACTTAATTCGGTTTGTAAAAGCTATTAGAGAAAAAGGATCACTTCGGGTTTCAGATTCAGCAAAACACAAGTTCAATTTTATTTTCAAATCGGATAGGAGATTACATAGACATAACCTTTTTTTAAATTGTTCAACCCAGTCAGATGTTATAAAACCCAAATACAAAATCGGATTATTCCCGATGCAAGAATACCAAGAAATGACAATAAATGTGAAATAATCAAATAACATGCGATTGTTCATAAATCAAACATACAATAGAGTCCAAAGAACTTAACGGGTTCACAAAACTCAATCTACACTAATAATCAACTAAAATCAGAGGAATACAAGCATGAATCGTTCACCCGGAGGGATCACGAAGAGCTTAGCCGCTCATAATCGTACCAAACATCTCAATAATCAAATTAGAACATACAAGTATTTGAAAAGAAGAACAATTAACAAAAACAAACCTGAAATCACCTTAGAACTCCTCTAGGACGGCTGGATCAAAGCTTGTTTTTCAATGGGAGTCACAATGGTTTTATAATTTAAGTTTGCCGCAAAACAC
This sequence comes from Smallanthus sonchifolius, assembly GCA_023525975.1. Taxonomy (NCBI): domain Eukaryota; kingdom Viridiplantae; phylum Streptophyta; class Magnoliopsida; order Asterales; family Asteraceae; genus Smallanthus; species Smallanthus sonchifolius. Next base: position 24,099,760 of record CM042033.1, read on the forward strand.
CTTCTTCGCGTACCGAGAACCAATCATGGTCGGCCCTTCGTATGGCGCGAAGGCCAAAACAGTCGGGCCCAACTTCAGATTTCTCACGTGTCGCGAAAACTCCTCTTCAGTCTTCGCGTACCGTGAAGATCCTAAAATACGAGAATTTGACTTTTGAACTTTGACTTTGACTTTTTCTTTCTTTGTACCTTCCTTAATTCCTTCATGTTTCCCACTCTTTTAAGCACATTAAACATGTAACACTCACAACTACCAAATACACATAAAACGACTCAAAGTACACGGTTAAACGCCTAAAACGTATACAAAACCGACTCTTAAACATGGGATATTTGGCACTACATCACATCCACACACATAACCTTTTGCGTCCCAAAAAAGAATTATGCAATGGAATCACAACTGAAAAACTTACTTCACACATTTGTTTATACACAGCTCAAATATAATTACGTGTTAACTGTAACAATTAGCATTTCGATCCGATTAAACCCAACCACCGACTCATCAAGCCCCCGATATTGTGATCTACTATACTATTATGACCAAGCAAACGGTCTATCTATGGGTCTCACGCTCAGAAAGTTACGACTCAGCCTAATCCTATTTCAATGTCATGTTTTGGCCCGGGATAAACCATATATATTTTCCCACCACTATAAACAAAGATTTATTTGTTTTAAAAATTCAGATGGAGAATGGATCAATGGATGAATGATACGAGCTTTTATTAACATTATATGATTAAACCTTACCTGGTTGTGCTTCAACCAAGCTGGAACTCGTCGTGTGGCACATAGGATGCAGTTTTAGCAATGAAGCACATAAGAGTCAAGTTAGTGTGTTTCAATTAGGCTGGAACCTGACGTGTGACACATAAGTGAAACTTAGTTTCTCAGAATGATTGATTACTTAAGAATCCAACCCAATTGTTGTTTAAACCAAGCTGGAACTCGACGCGTGACACGTAGGTGAAACTTAAACTCTCAATAAAAGTAATTAAGCTCATGCAAAGACGGATTACGGAATGCGGGCGCCACCAACTTTCAGATTTATTTTCATAAAAAGAAAGCGACGTGCCAAAGAATTTCAAAAATCTATAAATTTTTGTTTGACGTGGTACCTATCACCCTATGTTAACAGTTTCAGCCTTACCATTACCCCTAAGATGAGAACCCACAAGATATCTAGGTTTAATTATTCAATTAAGTTAGATACACTATGAAGATATTTAAGCTCTTATAGTCGGCTGTGCCTACCAAAACGTTACAAATTAGACGTGGTTTTTATTATTTTTTTCATTTTAATTTCCACAAGCAGTTCCAATTCTACCTATCATCTTCCATTTAATTGCAAAAATTCTAATCCAAGGACATTTTTAAAAATTTTCAATTTTTATAGATTTTCTGAATTTTATGACACAAAAGACTCAAACTACAGACCTAAACTACGGTCTCCCGTCCCCACACTTGAACTCGACATTGCCCTCAATAAAGGAAGAGCGACACTAAAAAGAAAAATACAAAATTAAGAAACACTTAGCTGTTCAGACGATCGTATAGCATTTCATTCGCGATCGCCGTCAAATACTGCTAAGGAGCTGCTTTATACAAAGGAATCAAGTGAAGCTCGGAATATCACCAAGCTCGAAACAAACCCAAGAGTATCATATCAACTCAATGTAATGACTCAATAAAAATTAAAAGACACTACGGACAAAACATGACACAACAATTACTAAAATAAAAAAATAGGGAAAAATGACCAAATTGGGTCTTTCGCGTGTCGCGAAAACCTAGGGAGCATTCCTCGCGTACCGCGAGGAATTGAAAAATGCCCGGCCCTTGTCTTTTGTTCTTCGTATGTCGCAAATATCAAGCCTGGGTTGTTCGCGTACCGCAACTCTGGTAACAGAAGGTTTTGACGAATCTAGAAAATTTTTCACCTAAAAAACCCAATTTTTCAACTTTTTCAAAAACTTGTTGCAAGAATTCATTTATGTTCATACATACCTGGAACGTCATTCCCGATAAATTCCTTCACCTAAATGGCCACGCATCCCTGAAAAAACATAGAAAAACACAAAAATCTACCGAAAAAATAAAAAATTCTACAAACTCTACAACGGCAACGTACACCCCATGGGTTTGTGTATTGTCCTCAATTACACTCATTTCAACCATGATTTCCCAAGAGACGTCCCCACACTTGGCCACTTGCATACAACTAAAGAAATGAAAGAAATAACACCCTAACTCATTTTCGTAGGAATCACGGATGCATTTAGCATATGCAACAATCCTTTTATACCCCTCGGTAGCCCGAGTGGAAGAGTTTAGTCTCGTGAGGGTTTCTAGAGAACACACCCAAAACATTCATTTAACTAGACAAGAAATTAAAAGGCAAATAACTTAGGTTGCCTCCTAAAAGCGCTAAGTTTAACGTCTTCTGCCAAACACGTGTACCTGACTTTCGTTACATCTCATCCTCATGCGCGCACATCAAACAACTTACTGATTCTTGTGCAGCAGTATTAATATCCTCCTCTTCCAAGTACGTTTTAAAAGGATGCCCATTTACTACATGCCTCAGGTGATCATCGAAGTCTTTAATCTCAACATCTCCAAAATTTCCTACCTGTGTAATCAAGTACGGGCCCATCCACTTGCTCTTTAACTTCCCTGGAAACAACTTGAGCCTGGAATTATAGAGCCAAACTTTCTCGCCCACTTCGAAAGTCATCTTCTTTAACTTTGCATCATGAACCTTCTTCATTTTATCTTTGTATGCGGACGCACACTCATAAGCTTCATCCCGCAATTACTTTAGCTCATTCATTCGCAACTTCCATTCCACATCGGCATCGTCACACTCTAGATTAACTTCTTCAACTACCCATAATGCCCTATGTGCAAGTTTAACTTGGAAATGGCAGCCCTTTCCATAACCCAGTCGGTTCGGTGTGGTGCCCTTTAGGCGTTTTGAAGGCTGTGCGGTAGGCTCATAAGGCATCATTGAGCTTGGCTGACCCATCCTTTCGATCTGACCTCACTGTCTTCTGTAGAATTTCTTTGATCTGCCTGTTGGATACTTCCACCTATTCACTGGTTTGTGGATGATGCGGAGTTGCTACCCTATGATCCACACCATACCGTTTGAGCAGTTTCCTGAACTTATAGTTCTTGAAATGTGAGCCCCCGTCAGTTATGATCACACGAGGGATTCCAAATAGGGAAAAGATGTTGGTTTGCACAAATTTGCACACCAAGGTATGGTCGTTCGTTTTGGTGGCTATAGCCTCGACCCATTTAGACACATAATCCACAGCCACCAAAATATATAAGTACCCACATGAATTTGGAAACGGCTCCATGAAATCAATGCCCAAAACGTCAAATATCTCCACTACCAAGATCGGCTACAATGGCATCTCGTTTCTCTTTGCAATACTGCCTTTTTTATGGCAGTTCACACAGTTATTTGGGAACTCAAAAGCATCCCGAAAGATCGATGACCAAAATAGGCCTGCTTCTAGGACCTTGCGTCTTGTCTTTTGCCCAATGAAGTGTCCTCCACATGCGCAAGCATGCACCAAACTTAAGACACATTGAATTTCTGACTCTTGTATGCATCTTCTAATTAGTTGATTCGTGCCCACTTTAAATAGATCTGGTTCATCCCAAATACATTGACGCATGTGTGCAATAACCTGATGACTCTTCTTCTTAGACCAAAACTATGGGACTGTACCTGCAGCCAAGTAGTTTACAATATTTGTAAACAAAGGAGTAGTGGAGACAGATAGCAATTTCTCATCTAGGAACATCTCATTTATCTCCCCAACATAATCATCTCCTTCTTGCACAATGCGTGACACATGGTCAGCCACCAAATTCTCGCATCCCTTCTTATCCCGAATTTCCAGGTTAAACTCTTGTAACAACAAAATCCACCGGATCAACCGTGGTTTTGTATCCTTATTTGCCATGAGGTACGTGACTGCACTATGATCAGAATAAACAATGACCTTTCTTCCCCAAATATATAATCTAAACTTATCCAACGCATAAACCACCGCAAGTAGCTCTATCTCAGCTGAGCATCAGAAAGAGACTTACTTGAGTAGTATATCACCATGGGTTTCTTATCTACCCGTTGTCCCAACACTGCCCCCACGACATAGTCACTAGCATCACACATTATCTCAAAAGGGTAATGACTAATCCGGTGATTTTAAAATAAGAGCCTCCACCAATTTTTGTTTTATTAGTTCAAATGATTCTAAACTGTCTTTGTCAAAAAAAAGGGACATCTTTAAGTAAAAGATTACACAATGGTTTGGTTATGACACTAAAACCCTTGATGAACCTTCTATAAAACACGTTATGTCCTAAGAGGGAACGGATGCCCCTTGACACTGTTTGGTGGAGGTAGAGTATCAATTACCCGGATTTTAGCATGGTCAACCTCTATACCATCACTAGAGATAACGTGTCCCAACACAACCCCATCTTGAACCATGAAGTGGCTTTTCTCCCAACTAAGTACTAGGTTAGTTTCAACACATCTTTTAAGTGCTTTAGTTAATTGATTTAGACAAGTTTCAAAAGTTGTGCCAAATATTGAAAAGTCATCCATGAAGATTTCAATAGACTCCCCCACCATATCTGAAAAGATACTCAACATACACCTTTGGAAGGTGGTGGGGGAGTTACATAATCGGAATGGCATTTGCCTAAACGCGAAGGTGTCGTACGGACATGTAAACGTCGTCTTTTGTTGATCCTCTGGATGTATAGCAATTTGATTATATCCCGAGTACCCATCGAAACAGCAATAATACTTCTGACCTGCAAGTTTCTCCATGATTTGATCAATGAAAGTGAGAAGGAAATGGTCCTTTGATATGGTAGCATTCAATTTCCTGTAGTCTATACATATTCCCCACCCGGTTACCGGCCGAGTGACAATCTCTTCACCATTCTCTCCCTTGATTACCTGTATGCCAGCTTCCTTTGGCACTGTCTGGGTCGGGCTTACCCAACTGCTATCCGAGATAGGGTAGATGATACCCTCATCTAACCACTTTAACACTTCATTCTTTACCACTTCTCTCATATTGGGATTCAGCCTCCGTTGGTTTTCCCGAGCTGGCTTTGCCCCTTCTTCTGAGACGATTTTGTGCACGACTATAGCTGGTCTAATACCTTTCAATTCTGCCATCATCCAACCTATTGCTGCCCTATGGGCAACCAATACCTCCATCAGAACCTGCTCCTGCTCTTTAGTTAAACCTGCAGCAATGATAACCGGGAGAGAGTTATTGTCACCAACAAATGCATATTTTAAATGTTTAGGCAACTCTTTCACTTCCAGTTGGTGTTTATATGAGTATCTATGTGCTCTGGTAGACTCTCCACTTGGAGTGACCAATTTAGCATCCACTCTCTTAGGGCAAACACTTCCCCTTGTGCTTCCGCTTCCTTCAATTCCTGCTCATAGTGTGCCTCTTTCCTGTCACAAACAACACATGGCTCTAGGGTTTCGCCCTCATTTTCATGAGGAGTACACCCCTCAACGACGTGTTCCATAAAGCATTCATCACTGATTGGAGTATTAATGGCACGAGAAAATATGTTTAACCTTAACCTCCGATTACCAAACGCCATGTCAACTGTGCCTGTCACACAATTGATCACGCACTGAGTTGTTCTCAAAAATGGTATTGCCAAGATCACATTAAGGTGCCTATCACTAGAAGGAGCTACATAATCAAGCACTAAGAAATCGATAGGATAGTAGAAATCTTTCACTTTTACAATCACATCGGTAAATATCCCCTAGGAAGTTTAAGGGTGAGATCAGCCACCACCACAGTGGTGTCACCTTTTGTAGAGGACCGAAATCGTACTGGTCATACAAACTTCTCGGAAGGATACGGGCACTCGCTCAATGATCAAGAAGAACCTTATTCATCTTTCACTCACCAATTTACACCAAAATTAAAGGTGCCCCTGTATCTTGGAGCTTAGGTGGTAATGCACCGGACAAAATGGCACTCACATTGTCGGCCAAATCAAGTTTTTTACGCATTTTAAGGTGCCGTTTTTGGGTGCAAAGATCTTTCAAGTACTTAGCATAAGCCGGTACTTGCCTAATAGCATCTAAAAGGGGTAAATTAAATTTTACTTATTTAAACATGTCCCACAACTCATCCTGTTGCGGGCCTCTTTTATTCACATTTTTATTTTGAGATGGTTCAATTAAAGCAGAAGGATAAGTGATGGTATTATTGTCCACCCATACACCTTGAGTGACAGTTGTGTTCGGTTTAGATTTAGCTTGTTCGAAAATGTTACCTTTTTAACTGGTTTGGTAAAACAGGTTCCGAATCACTGTCATTCTCCCCCTTATCTCCCAAATTCTCAACCACTCCTTCAACATCATGTGACGCTTGGGACACATTTTTATTGTAAACCTTACTGCTTCTGAGCGTACTTACTTGGGCAACATGGGCATTCCTTGAGCCGGAGGAGTTGGCTCCTTGATGTTGTGGGTTTAGTTTGGTGTCACGCGGGAGTTGCCTCGGTGTTCGTCCTGCCACTTTGGCTATCTTTTCTGCCAACTTATCCAGTTGTCTTTCAAACGACTCATTTGTCTTGATCTAGATCTCACAGTCCTGCTCATTACTTTCCAGGGATTCCATGATGACCGTAAACTGAGAGTCAGTACCAGCTCGAGGTCTATTCTGCTCGTTCCCTTGTTGCTGGAACTGTTGGGCTTGATTTTGTTGATAATTTCTCTGCTGATATCCCTGATTGCCCTGGTTCATTTGATACCCTTGATACCCACCTTGATTGTATCCTTGCTGGCGGTTTTGGTATTGCTGCTGACTGCCACCCTACACATCAGAACCCTAAATAGTTAGGATTTAATTGGTTAGATGCATTACCATACCTGAGATTAGGATAATTTCGGAGTCCCGGATGGTAGTGAGTTGCATTCAGGTCATGTTGCTTCCTCTCTCTTCCAACTTGATTCACTTCTACTGCCTTGCCCTGGTCTCTCGGGCAGTTTCCCAATGTGTGGCCCAACTCATCACATCCCTCACAAACTGGATATGTTTGTGACACATTAGCCACATCCTTACCACCAGACCTGCCAAGCATTGCCATTTGGATTTCCATGGCATCCGACCTCTTCTAAGTCTCACAGTCAACTGACTTGGCAAATGCACCCGGTTATGCTCTCCTACACGCATGAGCTTGCCTCTTTGAGGTCACACTCATCCTCTCCAGTACGGCCTAGTCATCATCCATGTGATTAGAAAAGAAGGTGCCATTACTGTTTGAATTCACATCCCTTACATCCTCAGGCAACAAACCATCATAAAACGCCTGAATCAACTCCCACTTCTCGATGCCATGATGTGGGCAGTTTCTCAGTAACTCCTTAAACCTCTTAAACGCCTCCTAGAAAGGCTCCATAAACTATTGCCTAAAATCCCTGATTGTAGCTCGGGCTTCATTGGTTTTGTGCGGTGTGAAATACTCGTCCAGGAATTGCTATTGTAGCTCTGTCCTGGTGGCAATGCTAGCAGACGGTAGAGAAAGGAACCATTGTTTTGCTCGGTCCTTTAGTGAAAACTGGAAGACCACCAGTTTCACCTCATCTGTAGTGAATCCCTGACCACCTATGGTCCCACATGTAGCCTCATATTCTGACAGATGTGTGTATGGCTCCTCAGTAGCTCTCCCATAGAAGTGTGGGAGGATCCCTAAACATCCAGGTCTGACCTCGAATGTGTTCCCCCCGGTGGACTGGTGGTATCCTGGGAGAAGCATTTAGGGCTAAAGCAGGGCGGAAGTGACTATCCACCCCTTGTTAATGCCTGGATGGTTTTCTGTTTCTAGACTGTTCCTCTCTGTAGTTCTGACGGTTCCCTTGAGGTTGCCTATACCTGTTCTCTCTCTCAAAGTTGCCCAGATTACCCTGACGGTTAATTCTTGGTTGATACCCATATTCAGCCTTTGGTGGTGGCTGCACCTAATCATCAACCCCCTTAACTCTCTGATTTCTAGGAAGAAATGCCTTCTGATGGTTCATATCATACGAGTCTTCTTCTTCATTGCAATTCGAATGTTGAGAACCATGCTCTGGGTGATGGCTGCGTCCCGGTGACAACATTATCCTGAAAGTCTGAGTAGCTTGGGTAACTATTATAGGGTTGGTATTGGTGGTCATGGATGGTGGTAGTGGTTGATTTTTTGGGGTTGTTGTGGTCTAGGAGCTTGATTATGTGGTTGTTGGTTTTGTGGATAGTTTGGGAATAGAATATTTGCCAGTGGTGGAATAGGTGGGTTCGATTCCCCACTTTGGTTTGGATCTGGCTTTGCTGGTTGGTTTGGTGACATCCTTATATTCGGACTGTCAAGGTTATCTAGGATTTTTTGAATTATTCCTTGGAGCTTTCTGTTAGCTCTTGCTGCTCTTTCTAGTTCTGGATCAAATAGCAAAGGAGATTTCCTTCCTGAATTTCGAGTATGCATAAACATGTAACTGCACATGGAAGCATACAATTTGTAGCACTGAACTAAACAAATCAAAAATAGCACTTTGCACACAAAATCCCCGGCAACGGCGCCATTTTGATCGCGTGTCGAAGGCTAATCAAAAACAATATTAGAAAACTACTATTTAGCTACTTAGACTGTAATACGTAAAGTAGGGTTGTTGAATCCACATGGAACTCGTGGATAATGCTATTCAGATTAAAATGATTCAATTACTATTAATGTTTAAAACTTTATTAATTAAAACGCTTGGAACTATCAAAGACAACTTAACTTGGTTTGTAAAAACTATTGGAGAAAAAGGATCACTCCGGGTTTCAGATTCAACAAAACACAAGTTCAATTTAAGTTTCAAATCAGATACAAGACTACATAGACATAACCTTCTTTAAATTGTTCAACCCAGTCAGATGTTATAAAACCCAAACACAAAATCGGATTATTCCCAATGCAAGAAAACCAAGAAACGATGATAAATGCGAAAGAATCAAATAACATGCGATTTTTCATAAATCAAACATACAATTGAGTCCAAATAACTTAACGGGTTCACAAAACATAATCCACACTGATAATCAACTAAAATCAGAGGAATACATGCATGAATCGTTCACCCGGAGGGATCACGAAGAGCTTAGCCGCTCATAATCGTAGCAAACATCTCAATAATCAAATTATAACTTACAAATATTAGAAAACAAGAAAAATTAACCAAAACAAACTTGAAATTGTCACAAAATTTCTCTAGGACGGCTGGAACAAAGCTTTTTTTTCAATGGGAGTCACAATGGGTTTATAATTGGAATTAGGTTAAGTTTGCCATAAAACACCTTCTTCGCGTACCGCGAAGTAATCCTGGTCAGCCTTTCGCATTGTGCGAAGGCCAAAACAGTCGGGCCCAACTTTAGCTTTCTCGCGTGTCGCGTAAACTCCTTTTTAGTTTTCACGTATCGCGAAGATCTTAATATCCCATAATTTGACTTTTGAACTTTGACTTTGACTTTTCCGTGCTTTGTACCTTCTTCAATTCCTTCGTGTTTCCCACTCTTTTAAGTATATTAAACCTGTAACACTCACAACTACCAAATACACATAAAATGACTCAAAGTACATGGCTAAACGCCTAAAACGTATACAAAATCGACTCTTAAACACGGGATATTTGGCACTGCATCAATTATGTAATCGACAAAGATGTGAAAATGAAAGAGTTAGAGAATGTACTTGTGGGGTGTCATTATCCGTAAGTGTTACCATAGAAATTGATTTGATGCCAGGTGTCCAGCCCGTTGCCAAGGCACCTTACCGACTAGCACCACTGTAGATGAAAAAGCTGATGGCCCAACGGGAAGAATTGTTGGAAAAGGGATATATTTTACCGAGCATTTCGCATTGGGGTGCTCCGGTGCTGTTTGTAAAGAAGAACGACAGTGCCATGTAACACCCAAAAAATCAACCAAATTTAAACTTTCAAAAACAAGCGGAAGTTAGGTCCCAAAACAACATTTAATGTATCCACACGTTAACTTTTACAAACATTAATTAAACTAACATAATTTCCACAAAATTATATTTAACAAAGTTATCCATGACTTGTGACAACTCCAAATAGTTTGTAAAGACTCTATACAAGAATATAAACAAAAACCAATTACAAAACTTGACCATGAGAATTTAGTCCACATGATGTGAGACCCGAGATCACATTGGAGCTTTTCCTACATTCAAAACATCAATTTGAACATGGTTAGTAATGATAAGTAGCCCTAAGGACCTCCCACAAGTTCCTAGAAGAACGACAGGCAAAATTTCCAGCGTCTACATGAACCAAATGAGAGTATCATACGCTCTACGCGTATGAGGCGCTGCCTACAGGTCAAACGTGCCCAAAAATTGATTTTTAGCCTATGCAACCCCCCGTCGACTAACCTGTTTGGATATTCAAGCTATTAACCATCATAAACTCATGTTTAAACTACATATATGATCACCCACATGTACTAACATGAATTGGTTAGTAATTCACCCCATAAACACCATGTACTACTAAATGAAACCAACCAATATATACTTAGTTTTCATTTCTATCAATCAAGTGAAGTTATAGGCCTCAAGACACCAATGTGAAACTCATAACTTCAACACCAATAATGATATCCTAATATCCCGATCACCACATATGAAGTTCTAGACCTCAATACAACATTGTGAGGCTCGTGACTTCAACCACTAAATACAATTTCTACGCCTCAATACACCGTTGTGAGACTCATGACTACAATCACAAAATATGAAGTTCTAGACCTCAACGCACCATTGTGAGGCTCATGACTTCAAACACCAATTGTGATATTCCAAGATCTCGATCACCGACATGTGAAGTTCTAGACCTCAATCACCATTGTGACGCTCATGACTTCAAACGCCAACTTTTTAATACCAATAATCCACATAACAATAATTAACAATTAAACAGTAAATCCTTTAGTATATAATTATTTCTCTAAATAATTAATCACTGAATGAGCTGAATAAATATTTCTCTCAATATTTATTTGGAGTTTAAAAAAAACGACTTTCGTGAAAATAATATTTAAAAATTATATATTATCAACATGCTCGTTGCCCAAAGTGTAACTTTTTGGGTCGTACCTCGATCGAAACGTTTTACTTAATTAACGATCAGACATCCTATATCAAACAGCTTATGCCATAACGCATGCAAAAGCAAGGGGAGATCTGAAACACACCACTTTTAAAAACTATACTTTAACGCGCGGAAGTCTTAATCTCAGAATTTTTTTTTATTTATTTATTTTTTATTTTTTATTTTTTTTACCTCTCGCGTACCGCGAGAGTTATTGGTCACCTCCCTCGCGCCCCGCGAGGGACCTGTTTTCACAGAAAGTTTGCAGGCTTGTGCAGGTTTTCATACTTAGCCATTTTTCCAACTTTTTCCAAAATACAAGACAACAAATTTGCCTAACACATGGGTTTTAACCAAAAACCCCTTCAACAACATGATCACAACCCAAAAACATGTTATGTTTATCAAATTACAATCAGAAAGGGGAAATTCCGCCAAATCATCAAAACATGAAAATATGCATACGACGATCCGCCAACGCCTTAGACTTGACTTTGACTACCTCGGAGCTTTTCCTACATTCACCACACATATCACCATTAGTAATGAAGATAAATTCATAACAAACAAGTAAATTCCTACTTGTTTCACCCATTCACCCATTTGACCCGTTTCCACCCAAATTGTCATTTAGGCTACATATTCTTGCACCCTTACTACAAGTTTCAATTATGATCAACACATAATCTATTTCCATTATGGCACAAAGGCCATAACTCCATAACAAACAAGTAAATTCCTACTTGTTTCACCCATTCACCCATTTGACCCGTTTCCACCCAAATTATCATTTATGCTATATATTCTTGCACCCTTACTACAAGTTTCAATTATGATCAACACATGATCCATTTCCATTATGGCACAAAGGCCATAACTCCATAACAAACAAGTAAATTCCTACTTGTTTCACCCATTCACCCATTTGACCCGTTAACACCCATTTGGCCAATTAAGGATTTCATACACTTGTATATCACCTACAAGTTACTTTCATCATTTCATTATTCCATTTCCATTATGGCATGTAGGCCATAACTTCATATCCCAAAGGATACGAGATCATAACTCCATAACTAATCTATCCATTATGGTACTTAGACCATAACTCCATATCCATTCTATCCATTATGGTTCATAGACCCTAACTCCATATCCATTCTACCCATTATGGTTCATAGACCATAACTCCATATCAACATATCCATTATAGTGTAAATACTATAACTACATTCCTTCAATTATGCATACCATTTTATACTCATTCACACCACATAACAATTTATGCAACTTTACACATTATACATACAACATTGCATAAAACTCATTTATCATCAAAACTAAGTAAGTGCAAAAGCACTTACCTTCCGGGTTAGAAGATCCCGCTCCGCCTTCTAGACACACAATTTGATTACCTAAATATACACACCTAGTTTAGTAATCTAACATATACCAAAATTTCATTACAATTGAGTTCACAACTCAATTTCCCAATTCCAACCCAAATTGACCCGTTTGGGTTATCCTCATAACCAAACACCCTCTTTCACCACAAACTCACCTACTTGAGTTTCATTAACTTAATCTTAACACTAATTCTTCTTTCAAAAATTATTATTAAGTTAATTTGGTGTTTGTTCAAGTGTCTAACATCTTAAAAACACTTAATCTTCATTAATTCAACATTCTAGCATTATGATCCAAACACCCCCAATTTTCACCATATGAACCCTAACTTCTCATAATCAAAATCAAAGGGTTCTAAGATGTTAATCATCATTCTTTAACTTTAGTTTAGCTAGATTATTAATAATCTAACACTATTTCACCACATGCATACATAAATTCGAGTTTCTATCAAAACCCACCAAGAACACCTCAAGAATGAGAGGAAAGAGATGATCAACACTTACTTGATGTTAGAGAGGTGATGTGTGAGCCAACACCTTCAAGTTTCAAGCTTCAAATGCACGATTTTGGCTTCAATCCCGTTTTCTCCCCTCTTCCTCTTGAATGACCCAACAACTCAAAATGAGTTCAATTTTGACTTCTATAGTCAAATATGGCAGATTTGCCATATTACATATTCAGTCCCTCAACTTTCCTTTTCTCCCATTTCATTCCAAAACTAGCTAAAACTAGTGTAACCCCGATACTAACTTGAAACCTACTTGTTTCAACTTATTTCTAAATATTATTTTCACCATAATATTAATTAGAAATATTTGTTTATATAAAACGAAACCCAGAATTTGGTTCATTACAAATCACCTCCCCTTATTTGGGTTTCGTCCCCGAAACCCGACTTCACATAAAAAGGTTCGGATAACATTTGAGCATTTATTCCTCGTTTTTTTTTAAGTCATTTCCGTTCCTTTCTTATGTTTCGACCTTGCCAAAACTCGGCTAATCTCTTTAATGCGTAAACGCATCAACTTTCTATCCAAGATTGCCACTGTTTCCCCAACATAAATCAACTTATCATCCAATACAATATCATCCAATGGGACAAAAGTAGATTCATCCGTCAAAATTTTCACAAATGAGACACATGAAACGTGCTATGAAGTCTACTTAGTCCCTCCGGTAGCTCCAAACGATAAGCTACCGCACCCACCCTTACTATCACCTTAAACGGTCCGACGAAACGTGGGCTTAACTTCCCCTGTTTCCTAAACCGTATCACCCATTTCCAAGGAGAGACCTTCAAAAGCACAAAGTCCCCCACTTGAAACTCAAACGCCCGCTTCCTACTATCCGCATAGGACTTTTGGCGATCTTGTGCCGTCTTTACTCTTAAGCACGTGAGACACCTCTCAACATACTTAACAACATCACGCCTCATACCCGGCCACCAAAAATGACACCTCAAATCATAAAACATCTTTGTGACACCCGGATGGATAGAATTTTTGGATTTATGCGCTTCATCCAAAATAGTTGTCAAAACACTTGACAACCTAGGAATCCAAATCTTATCAAAGCATGTCTTCAAGCCCATGCTATTTTCACCAAGCTTATCAACATAAGCAACCATCCGCTCTTTCTTCAAGTCACCACCAAGTGCTAACATTTGAGCCTCTCGAATTTCGTCAATAAGAGACGATGAAATTGTCATCATGAATGACTTCACTTTAATGTAGTAACTCTATACGCCCTCGTTACTCCCCTACGGTTATCTCCGACTTTAATGGTTCCTTTGACAACGATATGCAGTTTGTCTACTTTTTGCACCAATTAGTTCGCCCACTATCTAAGATAGTCACTGATTCATTTAGACGAAACGTTTATCATTTATCTCATCTTCACCATATGAAATAACAACAGTTCTATCCTCCTAACGCTTTCATGTATGGTCACGTAAAAATGTATTATGGAGTCCACTCATTTCAAAGGAAAACTTTTATAACGTCAAGTTTCCACTTGAATTTCAACACTCCTAACCATGGGATACTTGGATTTTTGAACCACTTTATGCGAGTAGTCAACACGTTTGACAACTAAGGAAATCCAAGTTCTAATCCCACGCCACCCACCTCTTACATGGAAATTTCAAAACTTCCTTACCAATCAACCCATTGAGACTCAAGGTCTCAAATTCATACCTCTTGGGGTTCGAGGATCCCAATGCCCATACATAACACCCTTTGAAGCTCGAGTCTTCAACTCACCCATTCTTAACCGATAAAGCATGCGACCTCCTCAAGTAAGGATACGACAACTTCCTTACTTGAATCCTCTTTTACAACACTGGAAGGAAGATCCCTATCCATGACCCAAACACCCTAAGTATCTCCATTGACTTAATCATAAGTCATCCTTTGAGATTTAAGGATCTCAATCACCGAATCCACCTTTGAAGTTCGAAAACTTCGTTTTTAAACAACGATTGTGAAGTCCAAAAGACTTCCAACATCATTTATGAAGTTCTAGGACTTCAACCACCATTTATGTACACATTCCACCTATGTACATTTCACCCCTTTATATACATATTTCACCTATGTATATCACCGTTTGCGTACAATGTACATTTTAACATTTACCCCTTGACCAAAAAGTCCACAACCGCGAGACCTTTAGTCAGTTTTATCCTACCACCGACTGTCAGTGACAATACGCACTCTTCCATTTTCCCTTTCCATCAAAAAGTTTATGTGCTTTAGAACAAAGCACACAGGTTCAATAACCCTTATCAAATCCTCTTTCTCAACTGGAATACTAAGTATTCCTTTTATATCCCCGGTTGATGTCAATGGCACAAGCCATGTGTATACACCAGTTCGTATACCTCGTGTTTCACTGTCTCTAATGAGAACAAATTAACACGTCACCTCTTTATCATACTAGACAATGATATGGTTACTAAGTAACCCAACACCACTTTTACAATCATCGGATCAAAATCCATGTGATCGTTTCATCCACAACCTCATGTTATTAAAACATGTAAACATCAACATTATGACACCCTTAATGATGATCGCCCGAATCCACCGATCTGCTTAGCCTTTCATCAAACACAACGATCGAAAAGCTTCAGTCACGACTATGGTGATTAGAAATGCGTGACCCATAGGCCTAAGCAAATTTCAAATTTTCTCCCCATTTGTGTTATCCTCCAGACATATAGGAATGTCCGGCATTTCTTCCCATAAAGGGTTTCTAGCTCAGCTAGAATGTTTCGGCTTTCACGAAGCCACTTCTCATTTACTCTTCGTTTTCCACTTATCTCCTGTGTTCAACCTTTCCTTGCGCATTTAATAATTGACTCCACCTGAGTTGTACTCCTATATGCAAGGATCCCCTTTATAACGTCAACAGATAGCATCGAGAAACTCGATCTATCTACATTTCTTCGATGATTCCAAGATTCGAGCGACTTCGACCAGTCATAAAACACTTGCCCGAAATCTTATTGATCACCTCTGCTGTCCACTGCACATGAAGGAACTCTTCCACTATGCCACCCACCATGGCTTGTAATCGATGGTAATTCAACGTTATCTCTTGAATTCCCCCGATGCATGTGCCTTCACGCCTTTATGCCTTTCTCCTCACGAAGAATAATTCACCAATCCTCCGCCACGTCCCGGAGTCGACTCATCGTGCGTAATACGCCCTCTACCAATCACAATGGATTGCTTCAAAAGACAAGACCATCATAGTGATTCATCGTTAATTAATCAGCTATTAACTCTCATCCTTTAACTCCTTTGGTTCGCACACCACGAACCCTGTTGTGAAAACAAGGTTTTCCTTCCACTTCGGTTCACCAATCGTAGTTCTTCCCGCTCTCTAGGCTTCACACTGTTCCTCCCAAGGATCACCTCAAAGACCCTATCTTCCTTGAAGGAAGATCGATACAACATGATAGAAAGCTCTAGCCCTTCTCCGCTAGATTGATGCATTCTTTTTCTCCCAACCTATTCCATGTTCCTCACCACCCACGAGGTGATACACGTCTAGACTCTAACATACTTGAGTCCTTAAGATGACTTTCATCCCCCATTTCTTTTACTTACACAAGTGCCCCTTAGTCTCCTCGACCAATTTTTTTTTTAACTAAGTTGTAGATGTTCTACCTACTTATAGGTCTTTAATCTACCCACTTGTTAAGGCACTATATCTTATCTATGTGTATATGTATTACCCCCATCTAATCATCCATATACATACATACATACATACATACACATATAACCACCTTCACTTACTCCTTGCTAATGTTCATTGTCATATGGTTATCATAAAAGCTCTTGCACATCTCGTCTTATTAATCAGATTGGCCAGACATGTTTAATAATGCGTTATGCCCAATTGCAATTATCATATTCATATAACAAATCACAAGACAAGTTTCGGCACACATAACACTTTACCAATCATTCATACATATACATAAACACCATATACATAACCACCTTATCAAATCATTACTAACCTTTCGTTTCCGTAAGCTCCGAGTCTTAGTCAAGTCCTTCATGGATTCTCGTATCATTTTCCCCCATATCAAGAGCATCCGGTTTGAGTTTGGTGCCACCACACCAAATCCCTCAAACCTGGCTCTGATACCATGTTGAAACACACCACTTTTAAAAACTATACTTTAACGCGCGGAAGTCTTAATCCCTGAAATTTATTTATTTATTTTTTTTTATTTTTTTTTTACCACTCGCGTACCGCGAGAGTTATTGGTCACCTCCCTCGCGCCCCGCGAGGGACCTGTTTTCACAAAAAGTTTGCAGGCTTCTGCAGGTTTTCATACTTAGCCATTTTTCCAACTTTTTCCAAAATACAAGACAACAAATTTGCCTAACACATGGGTTTTAACCAAAAACCCCTTCAACAACATGATCACAACCCAAAAACATGTTATGTTTATCAAATTACAATCAGAAAGGGGAAATTCCGCCAAATCATCAAAACATGAAAATATGCATACGAGGATCCGCCAACGCCTTGGACTTGACTTTGACTACCTCGGAGCTTTTCCTACATTCACCACACATATCACCATTAGTAATGAAGATAAATTCATAACAAACAAGTAAATTCCTACTTGTTTCACCCATTTACCCATTTGACCCGTTTCCACCCAAATTGTCATTTAGGCTACATATTCTTGCGCCCTTACTACAAGTTTCAATTATGATCAACACATGATCATTTCCATTATGGCACAAAGGCCATAACTCCATAACAAACAAGTAAATTCCTACTTGTTTCACCCATTCACCCATATGACCCGTTTCCACCCAAATTATCATTTATGCTATATATTCTTGCACCCTTACTACAAGTTTCAATTATGATCAACACATGATCCATTTCCATTATGGCACAAAGGCCATAACTCCATAACAAACAAGTAAATTCCTACTTGTTTCACCCATTCACCCATTTGACCCGTTAACACCCATTTGGCCAATTAAGGATTTCATACACTTGTATATCACCTATAAGTTACTTTCATCATTTAATTATCACTTTTCCATTTCCATTATGGCATGTAGGCCATAACTTCATATCCCAAAGGATACGAGATCATAACTCCATAACTAATCTATCCATTATGGTACTTAGACCATAACTCCATATCCATTCTATCCATTATGGTTCATAGACCATAACTCCATATCCATTCTACCCATTATGGTTCATAGACCATAACTCCATATCAACATATCCATTATAGTGTAAATACTATAACTACATTCCTTCAATTATGCATACCATTTTATACTCATTCACACCACATAACAAATTATGCAACTT
Source organism: Smallanthus sonchifolius (assembly GCA_023525975.1). Classification (NCBI taxonomy): domain Eukaryota; kingdom Viridiplantae; phylum Streptophyta; class Magnoliopsida; order Asterales; family Asteraceae; genus Smallanthus; species Smallanthus sonchifolius. Next base: position 24,118,258 of record CM042033.1, read on the forward strand.
TACACATTATACATACAACATTGCATAAAACTCATTTATCATCAAAACTAAGTAAGTGCAAAAGCACTTACCTTTCGGGTTAGAAGATCCCGCTCCGCCTTCTAGACCCACAATTTGATTACCTAAACATACACACCTAGTTTAGTAATCTAACATATACCAAAATTTCATTACAATTGAGTTCACAACTCAATTTCCCAATTCCAACCCAAATTGACCCGTTTGGGTTATCCTCATAACCAAACACCCTCTTTCACCACAAACTCACCTACTTGAGTTTCATTAACTTAATCTTAACACTAATTCTTCTTTCAAAAATTATTATTAAGTTAATTTGGTGTTTGTTCAAGTGTCTAACATCTTAAAAACACTTAATCTTCATTAATTCAACATTCTAGCATTATGATCCAAACACCCCCAATTTTCACCATATGAACCCTAACTTCTCATAATCAAAATCAAAGGGTTCTAAGATGTTAATCATCATTCTTTAACTTTAGTTTAGCTAGATTATTAATAATCTAACACTATTTCACCACATGCATACATAAATTCGAGTTTCAATCAAATCCCACCAAGAACACCTCAAGAATGAGAGGAAAGGGATGATCAACACTTACTTGATGTTAGAGAGGTGATGTGTGAGCCAACACCCTCAAGTTTCAAGCTTCAAATGCACGATTTTGGCTTCAATCCCGTTTTCTCCCCTCTTCCTCTTGAACGACCCAACAACTCAAAATGAGTTCAATTTTGACTTCTATAGTCAAATATGGCAGATTTGCCATATTACATATTCAGTCCCTCAACTTTCCTTTTCTCCCCTTTCATTCCAAAACTAGCTAAAACTAGTGTAACCCTGATACTAACTTGAAACCCACTTGTTTCAACTTATTTCTAAATATTATTTTCACCATAATATTAATTAGAAATATTTGTTTATATAAAACGAAACCCGGAATTTGGTTCGTTACAAGATCCCAACGTGGTGTCAGGTTTGTTTATCCTTGACCACGTCTTTGTTTATGTTCTGTTCGATTTAGGTGCTAGTAAAATTTTATCTCTGGTGTAGAAACTGTTTGAACGGGCCTTTAGTGTAGAAACTGTTGTGGGTATGTAACATCCCGGAAATCCTTATATTAATGAGTCGAGTAAATGGACGACCCGAAAACATCTTGGAATAAGTCGGATGATGGGAGTGGCAGGTAAATTTTAAATGAACAAGATTCGAATGTTAATTAGTCGTTTATTTATAACCTCGAGATCGAATGGTGCAAGTTCTGAAGTGCAAGGAACCGGAACAAAACTTGGGAGTGGCTTAAGTATCCCTTTAAGCGCAAACCCTAAGGCCATCTTGGACCCTAGGTACGCGACGGCAAAGAAGATAATGGGGGAGAGGAAGTGGCCGGAGAAGAAGGGTGACGGCGGAGGAGCGGTCCGACGTACCATCGCACACAAGGTAACCATCGTTCTCACCCTTTCCTTATCTTTTTCGTTTCGATGAACATGAGAACCCGTTTAGGGTTGGGTTTCTTGGTCACATACGTTGATAGCCACAGGGTGACTGACCGGTGGTGGGTATGACTCGGGTAAGGCGTGACAGGGTTGGAATGACCCGTTTGGGTTGGCGTTGGATGGTGGAGTACAGCCGAGCATGGGAGGCCGAAGTATTGGTGAAGGTGGCCGACGGGGACAACTGGTTTGATTTGGCGGCAGCGGCAAGGTGGTGATGAGTTGGTCTTGGTGTTGGCTTCAACGACGGTACCCGGTGGCTCGGTGGTGGTGATGCACGACTGATTATAGACATGGCTAGACGAGGAAGACAAAGGCGGTCTGCAGCATGGGCGATGACGCCCGTAGTGGCACATTGATGGTATCGGGTTTGCATGAAGATGGTTGTGGCGTTGAGGACGTTGCATGGTATACGCACTCGCATAGGTGGGAGCCGAGCTAGGGTTTCTCATGGCTAGGGAGGTGACGGGAGAACGAGAGTGATACGAAATGTTGGAACACGACGGCGATGGTTCACGGTGGTGAAGGATAGGAGAGTGGAATCGGGTGACACCCGAATAGAGTTTCATGAGCGTAGGGTTGCATGGAAAGGTTTGGGTCTGCATGGGAGTCTCGGCTAGTGTACGGGTGACTTATGAAACTAAGGTTTTACGTGGTACGTGAACATTCATAAATAAAGATTCCTAACGGTTCCAGGGTAACCTGGTTCAAGAGGATACGTGAACTAGGGTTTTTGCATAGATGAAAGGATGTACGGTTGAGACGAGTATCGGGAATATTTATACTTGTACGTAATCGACACATATCTATGGCGTACTCTGACTGTGTGATCATACGTTAACAGGTCCGGGTTTCGTGCGAGGAGACCGTTGCAGCACAGGAGCTAGATCTTCGTAACTGTGAGTTTCTAATCCCCTATTTTAAATGTTTTTAACATTTTTAGGGCTATCATACATACTTTCGAGACGTGTTTTATTACATTAAATGTATATCGAGCTTTGGGGTATAAACCGATGAGTTTACGAATTTAGCTATTTTAATACGAGGCTAAGGGACTATTTGTTGTCCTTGAGAGGTGTAGGTTAAAGGTGGATATATGGTCATGGGTCGTATGGAGACCTAACAGGGGTGAGTCAGGATTGTTTTTACAGGTCGTACGGGTACGACTAGGAGGTGTCACAGGTTGTGCATGTACGTGGTATGCGCTTAGATAACGAGATATAGTATTTATATGAGTGTTAATATAGTAGCAGTGTATTGTGATATGAGATAGTCGGGGTGAGTCGGGGTATGAGCTAAACGCTTATGAATTTGTGTAGGATACATTTCCCTAGCGTTATGTGTGAAATGCAGGTGCAGTTAATGAGTCAAGTACATAGAGTATGGTGTTATGTGTTTATACATGTGTTGTGTGTATTGTGTCATTGCCCTTTTGACACAGCGGGTATTGTGTTTACATGGTTGTCTTTATGACACGGCAAACATGATTGCGGAGGACTAAGTCCTTCGGAAGGTCACTAAAGGTGGCAAGTTCTGAGCAGGTTAACGATGAGCTCGGGTGTGTCGAACGCCCTTACGAGGGTAACCCTAACGAGGGTGTAGTAATGAGGTACATGTTTGTGTGCTTATATATTTGTGTTAAATTGCATGCAAGCATTGAGTTATATTTATTTTACATGAGATAGTATTAATGTGGTGAGTAGAGTTGGATTGACCGTTGTGTCAAGATTGTGATGTGGTGTTTATAATTGTTAAGTCAGTTGGTTTGAGAGTCTTGGTTAGGGTTGGTTTAGCCAGTGTCTAGAGGGTGGTTTAGATAACCAGTGTGTGGTTAATATGCGTGGTAAACTTTGAGTTATCAGAGTGGTAAGTTCGATCCATGTCGGAAAGACTTACAGGGTTGAAATGGTGGGGTGAGTGTAGGGTGGTAAATCCTTTGGGGATGTTGTAAGATAACGAGGGTTATTTATCTAATAATAAATGACAAAACTATTTTTATAAGGACCAGAGGGTCTTGAGTAGAAATAAATATTGAACGATACAAGTTGGCTTTTGTTTAACTTAAACCATTAGAACTCACTCAACGTTGCTGACTTTGCGTGTACGTTAGATTGTATTGCAGGTGAGCTTGGGGTCGGCGTATCTTGGCTTGGGAACGGTACTACTCGGATAGGTGTGCATGCATTCATGAGGTAAAGTTAACAACGATAATGACTTTAAAGACTAAAACTATTTTAGAAATAATTCTGCTGTATGGTTAACTAATAAAACGAGTACTTTTATAAGAGAATAACCAGTAATTATATCCAACTGTAGGGTGCCTGGTTTGGGGCCTTACAAGTTGTTATTAGAGCCATGGTTTAAGAGAAAATAGGTGTTTTTAAACAAATAAAATGCCTTAACTTAAACTGAAAATGGGACAAGGGTGAAACGAATGCCACCACGAGTAATCGCGAGCTAGGAGGTATGCCTTTTGAGTTATACATTAATTGTAGAGTATCATTGGTGTAGTGTTACACCAGGTGAAGTAGTTGGTGTGAGTAAGAGATTTATGGTTCCGTATGGGATCATGTTGTGTGATATGTGTTATAGTATTATGTAGAACAGCTTGAAGTTGTGTGGTGTGATTAAATGAGACCATGATGTGAGGTGAGTAATGTGGAGTAGCATTAATTGTAACTATGTGAGATAGTTTGGTGTGTCGATATGATTTAGTGAATTTGTGTGTAACCTTGGATGGTGTGAAATTGTGATAGCTTTGATGAATTGCTAGGTTATTGTGTTGTGCTATGTGAGTTGTGTGGGATGCATGTGCATCAGGGGTGTGTGGAAGAATGAAAGTTAGTGTGAATAAGATGGGGAAGGTTTAGAATCCGAGCAGTAATGTGGACCACCAAATTGCATTTGATCACCGTGATTTGGCAGTCTATGATTACTCTCATATTCTGAATTTGACGGCCATAGTAATCACTCCAACGTTCTATCTTGTGAAGGTACTGATGGCCATGACGATTCGTACTAGACGGATTAGGCGAGGAGCTCTCATCAGGAGGTCGATAGAATGGCGGGCTAGACGTGCAGCTGCTGTTTGTATGGTTATCGTTGGGAGAAGACGGGTCATAGCACCTGTTCCATTGACGGTGGTTCCATCGGTGACTGAGGATGAGCTGGAGCTACTAGCATAGGAGGTGATCTTGGCGCTTTTGGCGCCTAATGCTCCCAGTACTACCAGGGCAGTTATGAGGGGTGGACTTAGTAACTCCTTTTATAGGAGAAGTGATTGGCAAGGAAGGAACGCATTTGCGGTTAGGCATCAGCCTCCAAGGCAGGATTCGATATCGGGAAATGGATGGCTGGAGGAATCTGACGACGAGGAACAAGTGGGTGATAACCTTGACTTGTTCAGTAATTAGAGCAGTGGTGGTTACCACGAGAGGGCTAGAGTACTTTGTGTAGTGGCCATCAGGCACTTTTGTGACGAAATGTTTGTTCTTAGTTTTTCAATTGCTTGATTTTAACTATGACATTGAATCTTACCATGGGTTGGTTTTAAACATAGTTAATGATAGTTGCAAGTGTGATAGCTTGCTATTGGTGGTGCAGTGTCAATTATGTGTGATTATGTGATTACCTTTTGAACAACCTGAGTTCATACTACATGTAATCTTTGATGTGATTCAAGAGCTTGGTTGATTAGACTGTATGAGTAGACCTATGTAGACCTAAGTTTTGATTTTTTTTCCTGTGTCTACATTCTTAAGATAGTGTCACATGTGTGTTATGTTTAGGTGATGTTTAAAGTGTAGGGGGGGTGTGATGCACCTTGTGTAAATGTTCAGGACGAGGTCCTGTGGGAAATCTTAAACATACATCTTTAGTATATATAAATATTCAGGATGAGGTCCTGTCGGAAATTGTTGCTACATACCTTATGTCTAGGTATGCTTGTTCAAGAACAGATCCTGTGAGGAAATAAGATATTTTATATCATGTGTGTATGAATGTTTAGGGTTGTTTTGTGTCTAGACTGAGTAGTGTGTCGTCTTGAAGTATGGGTACGACCCGTATGGGTACAACCGAGTAAATTCTGTATGAGTATATGATGACGTGTGGCAGGGCCTAACCTCGTTGTGAGTAAGAAATAAGGTTCAGGAGTTTGTGTTTCTATTAATGACGAGGTCATATTGTATGCATGTAGATTTACTCAGATCTAGCAGTTGTGTGGGTGCACGTGATGCGTGTTTAGAGTTTGGGGTTACTAATACATGTGTAGAACAATGTGTGTTGTGTAGTTATGTGTGTCGGTGTATGTCCATGTAGTACACACTTAGTCGTGCATAGGACGGGTGGTCAATGTGCGCAAGTATAGTATTTCTATCTAAAACGATTTTCTCGACACTGATACATCGAGGTGATGCGAGAAGTTTTTACGTCTTCTAAGTGACCAGTGTGGTGCTCTTAAGAGATGCCTATGTTTATATCTCTGGAATTCGAAGCACTAAGCCAATGGGCGGAGCTGAAGAGTTACTGATAAAAGTGGTTACGTAGACGCTGGACCAGAGATACCGATGATGAGATCAAGGTGATGACACTGAAGATTTCAGCACGGAGTTAACAAGATGACGAAGGGCCTTCATGGAACACGTTCCATATGAAGAAATCGGTTGAGGTGAGACACCAGAGAAATAGGGATGTTTTTCCCTGGGCGAGACAACGAATAGCTGAGGCTTGTGAGCAGACAGACTTCGTGTTCGTAAATTATAAACGAGATGCGGTCGGTGATCGCATGGTAACGAAGTAAAGACATACTATGGTAGAGAAATTTTGTGGAGACTAGTGTAAGTTTGTACAAGCTCTTGGAGATCGTCAGAAAAGGATAAAAGTAATACCCTTATGGGTAGGGCAATGGGATTGTGTTTGATAAATCATCGCAGGACGGTGATCAAGGTATGAGGCGAGAAGTATGACGACTTCAGTTTGGAAGGACTGCCAATGAATCCGTCCATGAAAGTTAGGAACCTACTTGGGGTGATGACCGTCGGAGTGACGAAACCATCACGATGATACAACGGACAATGGCAATTGTGCCCATGAATTGAGATGAAATGTGACAAGGAAGCAGACATATGGTAGTGTTGTGCTACATAATACTAGAGATGCTATGTACGATGTTGTTAAGGACATTATGAGCGCAAGGGTAATGCCAGGGGTAATGACAATGGAACCTTCGTGAGATAATTAGTAATCAAGGCGGTCACGAAAGGCGACTTCTAGCAAGTGTCGGGATGACAATAATGGCAGATGCAACTGTTTAACTAATGGTTGGAAGGACGAGAAGTGAGTTAAGATGTAAGTGAAAGATACAAGTCACAGAGTTAAAAGCAAGCAACTAAGAAGACTTCTATGACACCAAGGTTGGTGGCCATGTTGAAAAGTTATAATCAGGACGATACATCTATGAAGGAGAGCGGGAAACACCTAAGGGTTTTGGTACATAAGTAGGATTGGAAAGAAAGAGACGTGTTGGTTTGTGTCGACGCAAGATTCGAGAACGAATACTCTTTTAAAGGGGGTAGACTTGTAACATCCTGGAAATCCTTATATTAATGAGTCGGGTAAATGGACGACCCGAAAACATCTTGGAATAAGTCGGATGACGGGTGTCGCACGTAAAGTTTAAATGAACAAGATTCGAATGTTAATTAGTCATTTATTTATAACCTCGAGATCAAATGGTGCAAGTTCTGAAGTGCGAGGAACCGAAATGAAACTTGGGAGTGGCTTAAGTATCCCTTTAAGCTCAAACCCTAGGGCCATCTTGGACCCTAGGTACGCAACGACAGAGAAGAGAATGGGGGAGAGGAAGTGGTCGGAGAAGAAGTGTGACGGTGTTGGAGGAGCGGTCCGACGTACCATCGCACACAAGGTAACTATCGTTCTCACCCTTTTCTTTTCTTTTTCATTTCAGTGAACATGAGAACCCGTTTAGGGTTGGGCTTCTTGGTCACGGACGTCGACAGCCACGGGGGTGACTGACTGGTGGCGGGTACGACTTGGGTATGGCATGATAGGGTTGGGATGACCCGTTTGGGTTGGTGTTGGACAGTTGAGTACATCCGAGCATGGGAGGCCGAAGTATTGGTGAAGGTGGCCGACGGGGACGACTGGTTTGATTTGGAGGCAGCGGCTAGGTGGCGACAAGTTTGTCTTGGTGTTGGCTTCAACGACGGTACCCGGTGGCTCGGTGATGGTGATGCACGGCCGATTAGAGGCATGGCTAGACGAGGAAGACAATGGCGGTCTGCTGCGTGGACGATCAAGCCCGTAGTGGCACTTGGATGGTATCGGGCTTGCATGAGGATGGTTATGGAGTTGAGGATGTTGCTTGATAGACGCACTCGCATAGGTGGGAGCCGGGTGCTGACGGGAGAACGAGAGTGATACGAAGTGTTGTAACACGACGGTGGTGGTTCACGGTGGTGAAGTAGTGGAAAGTGGGATCAGGTGACACCCGAATAGTGTTTGGTGAGAGTAGGGTTGCATGGAAAGGTTTCGGTGTGCATGGGAGTCTCGGCTAGTGTACGGGTGACTTATGAGACTAAGGTTTTACGTGGCACGTGAAATTTCATGCATGCGGATTCCTGACGGGTCCATGGTAACCTGGTTCGAGCGGATACGTGAACTAGGGTTTTTGCATAGATGAAATTATGTACAGTTGAGACGAGTATCAGGAATATTTATACTTATACATGATCGACACATATCTAGGGCGTACTCCGACAGTGTGATCATATGTTAACAGGTTCGGGTTTCGTACGAGGAGACCGTTGCGGCGTAGGAGCTAGATCTTCGTAACTGTGTGTTTCTAATCCCATCTTTTAAATGTTTTTAACGTTTTTGGGGCTTTCGTACATACTTTCGAGACGTGTTTTATTACATTAAATGTATATCGAGCTTTGGGGTCTAAACCGATGAGTTTACGAATTTAGCTATTTAAATACGAGGCTAAGGGACTATTTGTTGTCCTTGAGAGGTGTAGGTTAAAGGTGGGTATATGGTCTTGGTTCGTATGGTGACCTAATAGGGGTGAGTCGGGATTGTATTTATAGGTCGTACGGGTACGACTAGGAGGTGACACAGGGTGTGCATGTACGTGGTATGCGCTTAGATAACGAGATATAGTATTTGTATGAGTGTTGATATAGTAGCAATGTATTGTGTTATGAGATAGTCGGGGTGAGTGGGGGTATGAGCTAAACGCTTATGAATATGTGTAGGATACCTTGGCCTAGCGCTATGTGTGAAGTACTGTTAGAGCATGTTTTTGTAACTGTAGCAAAATTTGTTAGTGTATATGTTGCAAACATGTTAAGTTCGCCTAAGGGAATGTTTGGGCGAACTTAACAAGCAAACTTACTAAGTTCGCCTATAGAATTATGGACGAACTTGTAAAGTTCGCATGCAGACTCAGTTTGCCTATAAATAGGACATTAAGTCATCATTTGTAGCAAGCAATGCTAGAGTTAGCATCCATATAGTCTCAATCCCTAGGTAGAGCTCACCTAGGGATTGCAATTATATCTTAAACGTAGAGATGTACACTTCTTCGGTATTGTATTCGTTTTACGAGTTTGTTATTGAATATATATGATCGTTTCTGCTGTACATATATCTATTCTGTGTTCGTGTTTGATTGACTCACTTCATGCTTTCGTCTCATACGAGGAATCATCGAGTAATGCGTTATGATCGTCGTCATCTTGCTCGTTAGGAGACGCCCCAGGACCTAACAAGTGCAGGTGCAGTTAATGAGTCATGCACATAGAGTATGGTCTTATGTGTTTATACATGTGTTGTGTGTATTGTGTCGTTGTCCTTGTGACACGGCGGTTATTGTGTTTGCATGGTTGTCTTTATGACACGGCAAATGGGATTGTTGAGGACTAAGTCCTTCGGAAGGTCACCAGAGGTGGCAAGTTCTGAGCAGGTTAACGATGAGCTCGGGGTGTGTCGAACGCCCTGGCGAGGATGCAGTAATGAGGTACGTGTTTGTGTGGTTATATATTTGTGTTAAATTGCATGCAAGCATTGAGTTATATTTATTGTGCATGAGATAGTATTAATGTGGTGAGTGACCATTGTGTCAAGATTGTGATGTGGAGTTTACAACTATTAAGTCAGTTGGTTTGATAGAGTCTTGGTTAGGGCTGGTTTAGCCGGTGTCTAGATGGTGGTTGAGATAACCAGTGTGTGGTTAATATGCATGGTAAACTTCGAGTTATCAGAATGGTAAGTTTGATCCATGTCGGAGAGACTTACAGGGTTGAAATGGTGGGGTGAGTCTAGGGTGGTAAATCCTTTGGGGATGTTGTAAGATAACGGGGGTTATTTATCTAATAATAAATGACAACTATTTTTATAAGGACCAGAGGGTCTTGAGTAGAATAAAATATTGGATGAGACAAGTTGGCTTTTGTTTAACTTAAACCATTAGAACTCACTCAGCGTTGCTGACTTTGTGTGTACGTTAGATTGTGTTGCAGGCGAGCTTGGGGTCGGCGTGTCTTGGCTTGGGAACGGTACTACTCGGATTGGTGTGCATGCATTCATGAGGTAAAGTTAATAACGATAAAGACTTTAAAGAGTAAAACTATTTTAGAAAGACTTCCGCTGTATGGTTAACTAATAAAACGAATACTTTTATAAGAGAACAACGAGTAATGAGATCCAACTGTAGGGTGTCCGGTTTAGGGCCTTACAGGGTAGATCCACTAAAGTAGTAGAACTGGTAGATGACCTAACCATAAAGATAGAGGGCCATAGATTTCCTGTTAAGTTATTCGTTATAGCCTTTGGAGGTTTCGATGTAGTATTGGAGATGGATTGGCTAGCTGCCAATGAAGCTCAAATTGTGTGTAAATGAAAGGTAATTCAGCTCACCGCTCCTGATGGCAGAGAGGTTGCGATTTACGGGGAGCGCGACATCCCACTGACGAATGTAATATAAATGATGAAAGCGGAAAAGTATATGGGGCGCAGATGGAAGGCCTACCTGGATTATGAAATCGATAAAGATGTGAAAGTGAAAGAGTTAGAAAATGTACTCGTGGTGTGTCATTAGCCGGAAGTGTTCCCGGAAGAACGACAGGCAAAATTTCCAGCGTCTACTTGAACCAAATGAGAGTATCATATGCTCCAGGCGTATGATACGCTGCCCGGGCATATGAGGCACTGCCTGCAGGTCAAATATGCCCAAAAATTGATTTTTAGCCTATGCAACCCCCCGTCGACAGACCCGTTTGCATTTTTAATCTATTAACCATCATAAACTCATGTTTAAACTACATATATGATGACCCACATGTACTAACATGAATTGTTTAGTAATTCACCCGATAAACACTATGTACTACTAAATGAAACCCAACCAATATATACTTAGTTTTCATTTCTATCAATCATGTGAAGTTATAGCCCTCAAGACACCAATGTGAGACTCATAATTTCAACACCATCTATGAGATCCTAAGATCTCGATCACCACATATGAAGTTCTAGACCTTAATACACCGTTGTGGGGCTCGTGACTTCAACCACCAAATATGAAGTTCTAGGCCTCAATACACCGTTGTGAGGCTCATGATCGCAATCACCAAATATGAAGTTCTAGGCCTCAATGCACCATTGTGAGGCTCATGACTTCGAACACCAATTGTGAGATTCCAAGATCTCGATCACCGACATGTGAAGTTCTAGGCCTCAATCACCATTGTGAGACTCATGACTTCAAACACCAAATTTTTAATAACAATAATCCACATACCACATTATAGTTAGACTCTTTACCATATAAGTCAAAATACACCAATACACCACATTACACAATTTTAGTTTGACTCTTTACCACCTAAGTCCAATACACCACATTGCATAATTTTAGTTTGACCCTTTAAAACCTAAGTCAAATATACCAATACACCACATACCACATTATGGTTTGACTCTTTATCACCTAAGTCGAATACACTAATACACCACATACCACATAATAGTTACTCTTTACCACCTAAGTCAAATACACCAATACATTACATACCACATTATAGTTTGACTCTTTACCACATAAGTCAAATTATACTAATACACCACATACCACATAACAACATATAAGCAAATATTCCTTTAACATACTATCTACTTATGCAACAACATTAGTTTATCAAATACTAAGTAAGTGCAACGCACTTACCATTTATGTTGAATCTCCCATCATTGCCTTAGATGATCTCCATTGATCTTTAACCTTAGCAATCCGTTCACCTAAAGAATTCACAACTACTGTTTAGCAAATCTAGTTGTTAGGGGTCAATTTTATGATGCGGTATCCTGGATCCCGAATAAGTTCGGTATCCCGAGTAAGTTCAGTATCCTAAATACTAACTTTATTAATGAACTATTGTTATCTTTTTGGCTTTGATTTATCTTCACAGAAAATTCGTACTGACTTAGTCAAGGATAAAGAACACCAGATTTAGTTGACGAAAACATGTGGAAGAGGCCACCAACAATTATAAAAGAAGACCGGGTACTCCCCGGGATAATCTGAAATTAGTTATTTTTCCTTTTTATTATATATCTGAGCAAAATGATCGATAGACACACAACACACTTACAAATACTCTCTGTAAAACTTAGTACGATCATCCACTGCTCCAACTTTGTAATTTTTGTTATCATCAATAAGAAGAACAAGAGGAAGAGAGACTTTAGTCACCTCCCGATGTTTTATGTCGGAGATCCCCAAATATTATAAGAGAGGCCACCAACGATTATAAAAGAAGACCGGGTATTCCCCGGGACAATCAGAAATTAGTTATTTTTTCTTTTTGTTATTTATCTAAGCAAAATGATCTATAGACACACAACACACTTACAAATACTCTCTGTAAAACTTAGTACGATCATCCACTGCTCCAACTTTGTAATTTTTGTTATCATCAATAAGAAGAACAAGAGGAAGAGTGACTTTAGTCACCTCCCGAGGTTTATGCTGGAGATCCCCAAAGATCAAGGGCTTTCCTTGTAAACACTCGTGTCATTTCATTTCTTTACTTATTACATTTGTTACACGAATCATTCAAGCACACTACCGCACTTAGTAATTTGATCACAGAATAATCCTTTTTATCTTTTCGTCAAAAGAATTTGGTGCCCACCATGGGGCAAGTGGTGCTTTTCATTCTTAAATTTATGTTGAAATTTGTAGTCAATCACTACTTCTCAAAACTATTTTCAAAAAATCTTCCCAATCTAAGTTGTCATCTTCTTCGATCTCATCTTCAAGCTCTGGCTTCAACTACACTATTCCACCTCTACCATCATCTCAAAAGAAAAATGACATCCCGTTCAGAAAGACAACACCTGTTGGTCCATTCATCCCAGGATCCGGTAAGTCCAGTGAGGAACATATCCTTTGTAGGTCTAGATTCAAGGCAAAATCAACAAGACATATCGATTACACACACACACAGGCGGAATCGGTGTGTATGGTGGTGAAACAGAGGTAAAAACAGTATATTGGTGAAGATAAAAGGCCAACCACTATAGAATCAATACAAGAATGATATGGAATTGTAAGAACAACAATGAATAAACTCGAAGTCTGTATTGATTAAAGGAAAACTATGAAAGAGAGAATACAAGGGTTACAGCTGCTACTCAAGCCCTAAACATTCTCAAACTAGGCTGTTAATAGGAAGCTGACAGGCATTGAAACTATGCTCACCGAAACTACTAGTTTCGGTTGAGCATTTACATGTATGAACATCCTATCGAAACTTCCCATCAATCGAAACTACTAGTTTCAGTTGAACAAACTCAACCGAAACTAGGTAGTTTTGACAGCCCAGACTTAGTCTATTGAAAGCAGTAAATTACATCAAACTGAAACTACTTAATAACCGGAATAGAAAGGAAATAAAGAAAAGTACCATTGTTCAAAAGTTACAATGATGTCATTAGCTTACAAAATACTCAACCCTACAATCTCCCCTAAGTTAGTGCATCATTGTCTTCAACTCTTCATGCAGTTGGTGCATCACTTGATTTCTGAAAGTGGGGCTTGACATTCACAGGCACAACTCACTGATAGGCCTTTGCATCTGCCCCATCATCTTCATGTGAGATTTATATTGGATGGGTGAACATAACCTCCAAATCTTCTAGTTGAAATTTCAAAATCTATGTTCGCTCAAATATATGGATGTCTTCCATTCCGTCACACTCAATGACAGCACTTCCAATGGTTGAGTTATAAAACCATCTCCTGAACTTTTGGAGCTGAACTGGTACTGACCGTGACAGTTGAATAGATTTGACAGTTTCTTCCGGTTTGTACCTCAGGTGGAATCTCTTGATCCGATATAACTCTCGAATCAGAAATGGGTAGAGACAAGTGCGGGAATCACATACACAAACATAAATATATAAAAGTGAAAAAGAACAGAAAATTGGAGCATAAAATGTATGATTCTTTGATTGATATGAAAAATAATAGCTCCTCACACACTCAACAATTAGTCTCACCCTAGGGTGAGCTCCCCCTGGGTGGTGATTCCCTCTACAGACACACTCTCACTCCTATGAGATATTCTAATATATATAGGAGGCCAAGCCAATGTGCCTTATTTTCCAAACCACCGCCAAATTGAAAAACAGCTATCGAAACTACCTAGTTTCGGTTGAACAATTGTTCAATCGAAACTAGTAGTTTCGATACTGTAGTTTCGATTGAAAGCATCTGTCACACCCCTAAATTCCACCAACGGAGTTTTACCTTTTGCTGCATGAAAAACCAGGATCTCAGTCATTAGTTACATCAAACGACACTATATGGGTCTCAAATTGTAATATTATAAAAGTTCATAGTAAATGCGGAAGCGATGAATAAAAGAAGTAAATGCGCAAAACAAACGCGCTCGATGTCTAGATCAAAAAAACCTAACTACGATAGTCTAAATGTCTTGATTATTAACTAAAGTAATATTAGGACTCCATGCATGTCCTAATCGTGCACCTGTGCCTTAGCTTAGCGACCTGAGAAAACATGTAAGAAAAGTGTCAACACGAGGTTGGTGATTTCACAGGTTTCAATAAAGTCATAGAAGCATTTAACAGATTAATGTACATTCAATATATATATATATCAACAGGTAGCTAACCCATGTTCATGTATGCTATTACGCTCGCAACCGTAAACTGACAGTTTGAATGCCTCCCACCAGGCCTATCAACCATAGTGCGCGTTTATGTTAATATTGCACCCGTTAGATATCCAATCGAGTTAGCGCGACTAACGTGGGTGAGGTTTGTCAAACCCAGTAGTACTACCCAACATAACTCGCTATACTCATATTTAAACGGTTCGATATGAGGACTTTAATGATAGAGTTTACGCATAGTCATAACAAGTGATACATAATGAAGTACAAAAATCAAAAAGTGTTTGCGTCATGTTTTCTCCCCCAGTTTAAAAGCAATAAAAGGGGCCGTGAAAACTCACCTGATTGCGTAGGAAGTAATCACACAAGTATGAGATTAAATTCTCAAGCGCTAGCCCGACGCGGCTCACGGATGCCCTAGAATCACAATATAGTTATTAGGGACAAAATGTGATTTGTAACGATGACACGAAAGGGTGAATGTCCTAGGACATACTTAGGATTAAAGTGTAGACGAACTTGTCTACGGAAATAAGGATTTCTTATTATAATAATTAAGATGTACGCTTTTCGAATCGAGAGTTTTCTAGTTATGAATAATATTAAGAATTAAACATATTCGTGCATTTTTTGCCATTAAATAATGGTTTGGAAAAATAATATAAATTATTATATTATTTTTAAGTTTGGAGAAAAACACGGTATTTAAATACGTGACAAAAAAATAATAAATATATTATTTTTATCCGAGGATAAAATGTGGGTAATAATATAAATAATTATATTATTTTGAAGTTTGACGTGTTACACAATGTTTATTAATGCATCGAAAATAATATAAAAATATATTATTTTTAATCGGAAATCAAGGGTTAAATAATAATATAAATATACTATTATAAATGTGGAGAAACACTAAAACGGTTTATAAAAACCAAACCCGAATATTAGTATAAAATAATCGCTTGCATGACTTTAATAAATTAGATAATAAGTTAGTGAAATAATATAATTAATATATTATTTTTAATATAATCAAATTACTCAAAAATGTGTTTTAGGGTGTTTTCCCAGTGATAAAACGTATTAATATTTTATTAAAATAATATAAGGATTGATTTCAATTTGAAAATATAATAGAAAAACTGCATAGAAAAACAAATTGGGTTTGTGGGGCTCGAACATGGGTCTCTTCCCCAACAGCCCCAAGACTTGAGCAATCCGCCCGCTAGGGCAATCGCAACAAGAATTGAATCTAAATGGTTTTAATTAGTCGTAACCCCGTGTCCTCCCCCCATTCGCGACCGATCCTAAACCAATCCCAAAACCATCGATCTTGACCATGATTTGCTAAAAAAGTTTCCGGGTTTTGATTATAGGTCTAAAGCGAATCTGACCACAAGTTTAATTTGAAAAACATATAGTTTAAGATTGGTTAATTCCTCTTTGAATTGCTGAAACCCTAGGTGAAGAACACAAATTCAAATCGATCCAATCTGATAATCAGGGTTGTTGAAATCATGGGGTTTTCAATGATTCAAAGATTACGAAGCTATTGGTATATTTTAATTTCATTAATATCGAATGTAGGCAGGGATTCGATTAAACCGAATTAGGGATGAACCCTAGAATCGGTTTCGGGTAAGATTGATGTTATAAGCCACAATTGTGATAGAGCTTTCAATCTACCGGTGAAAACAAAACTAAGGATATAAACAATTACCATAATATTGCTTGAATTGATGATGTTCAATTGGAATGAACTCCGGCGTCGACGGTTTTGGTACCAGGTGACTACGGTCACTTCTCCGACCAATTTAGGATGCGCATTTGCTTCTGAGGGGTTCGTACGTAGTGCGTAGGTTGATGAATTGAGAGGATAACATACAAAATGATCGAATTCGTTTGAAATGGAGGTGGGTTTCGACGGATATAGATTGATTACCCATAATTGGGTTTAATTCGATTAATGACGATGATTAAAACCCTAATTGTGTGTAAATGAAAGGTAATTCAGCTCACCGCTCCTGATGGCAGAGAGGTTGCGATTTACGGGGATCGCGACATCCCACTGACGAATGTAATCTAATTGATGAAAGCGGAAAAGTATATGGGGCGCAGATGGAAGGCCTACCTGGATTATGAAATGGACAAAGATGTGAAAGTGAAAGAGTTAGAAAATGTACTCGTGGTGTGTCATTAGCCGGAATTGTTCCCGGAAGAACGACAGGCAAAATTTCCAGCGTTTACTTGAACCAAATGAGAGTAACATACGCTCCAGGCATGAGGGATCTCTAGACTCGCGGTACGACACAGTGATAACGTGCGGAATCCATGATCAACGTGCTCGTGTAACTCAATCAACAACAACGGTGTAAATAAACGCTTTGTATTTCCACCACAATATCAGGTTACAAGATTCTGTCTCTAATCAAGTCTACTCCGATATCGTCTATTCTCCCCTCTGTGTTCTACTACTCTGTCTACTGATATCTCCTATTTATAGCCACAGACTTGCACCAGGCGAACTTAACAAGTTCGCTTCACTGTGCTTAGGCGAACTTATTAAGTTCGCCTCTAATAGGCTAAGCGAACTTAATAAGTTCACGTCTGATAGACCAGGCGAACTTATTAAGTTCGCCTCTGATAGGCTAGGCGAACTTGTTAAGTTCGCCTCTAGCAGAACTTACACAGAATTTTATCAACAGTTACAAAACATGTCCTAACAGACTCCCCTATAACTATTGCTAACAATTCTATCAATTACAAGTCAAAGACTCTAAGACTAAGACATAATATCTTCAAGCTCGTTGTCACCTGAATATGCTCCAACAGACTCCCCCTTGACAACAGCTTCAGAAGATTGTCATCTGTCTTCAAATATCATCAATCACACTGTAGTCTTCGTCTTGTTCATATGCACACTCTCTCTTTATTTCTAGAAGAAAACTTGGGAGAAGGACCCCTTGTCAACTTCTGTGTGATATATTCAGTTTTTGCAAAGGAGAACAACCAAGAATAACCAACAATTAAGATTTCTATGGAAGCTGGAAAAATTAAATCTTTTTGGTTTTTCAAACATAAGAAACACAAAATCTTTTTGGTTTTTCTCTATATAAACTGAAATTTAAAATACAAAATTGTATGTCCCTTCGTGTGTGTCGGATCGTTGCATGCCAGTGGTCTACTAGTCGGACCGGGTGCGGAATACCCGTAACTAGGTGGAGAGTCTAACTAAAACAAAGTAAACCAACACGAGAGTCATAATAAAAGCTCTTTCTATTATAAACACTCGACGGTTATAGTGACATTACAAATTGCGTACTTAACAAACTGAGTTCGTCTAAGATATGAGTTCTACGTACTTATCCTCTGTGAACCAAACCTATTTATACAGACCTGATGCCTGCGCACTTAGCAAGTGCGCAGGACCAAATGCTCTTGCGTACTTAGCAAGTACGCATGGGTCTTCCTGCGTACTTACTAAGTACGCAGGAGCTTTCTCCTGCGCACATGTAAGTGCCCAAAACACTTAGAAGAAATGCAACATACACTATGTAAAAGTAAATACAACTCGATAAACAATTACATAACGACTCTTACATACAAAGACAAATTACAGACATTAGAAATACAAACTAAGACTCTATCCAGAGTGTTGTCACAGGAAAGTGCATCAATAAACTCCCCCTTGAGAACAGCTCGGGATCTTCATCGTCTTCACTCTTCAATCTTCAGTCTTCACAGCACTGGCTCCTTAGCTTCCATCTTCTTCTTGTAATCAAGGCAGAACTTAATCACCTTGTCATATTTAGAAACAAGGAGCTTTGTCCATTCGTCCGTGTGGACACAGTAGCGTTCTGCTAGTACCTCCAGATCTTTCACAGAAAAGTTGATGAAGCAGACTTCATCAAAGATTCTGATCAGTTCTTTTGGTACTGTGTTCCCACTCTCGGAACGAACCTTTCCCATGATCATAGCCTCGCCCGTTTTTGGATCTATGTACCAGTACCACATGTCACCAAGAATATCTTAGTTTCAAGGGAATCTTAGTTTCACATTGCAGTGGCTTGTATACCAATCTCTTTATGTGCTTCTTAGTCACAGGATGTACAGCGTGCTTATCCTTTACTCTTCTGGGCACTTGAGGCTTGAAATATTCGAATTTCCCTGATCTTGCTTCCCGCTGTAGTGTTACCCACAAACTCATTGCTACTGCATGACTCGAGTGACTCAGCAGGTCACAGTTTGCGAGGTTCACAAGGTCGTACTTGGGCAAAGAGTTGAACGCCTCACTGGTTGGTTTCAAGTATTGAACCCCCCCAGATCTTTTGATGGCGAACAGCTGCTTGTCTTCCTCGAACCTAACAGCCAAGATCATACCTGTAGCTCCGTGCTTGTCTGTGATGGACGTCTTTTGCCACACGGGAGCTGGACCCTTAGATGATGCAGAAGGCATGTCTTTATCTTTTGGTGCCTCGGGGTCCACAGGTGTAGGGTCGACTGGGAAGGCTTCAGTTGTAGCTTCAACATTACTTGCCATGTCAACTGAGCCTGTTTCGAGCAGATATTAGAGCGATGGTACTTCAAAGATCTCACCATCCTCTAACTCATACTCTCCTTCCCCGTCGCCCTTGGGAATCTCTATTACCACATCCTCATCTTCATCATTCCAGTTATCACCAGAGTCGATCTCTCCTTCTTCTAGATTGAAGAGAGCATCGATCTGTGCTTCTTTAGAAAGATATAGGATCTCATCATCAGATAAGTCGTTATGTACTTCAGCCACTGACTTCCCTTTATCACCACCACCACCAGATGTATCACCACCCTCTTGCTGAGTAGACTCCCCCTCAGCCATTGGAATAGAAGAGATGGGCACAATCGCCAAAGCTTGGTGCTTACCTCCACTAGGACCGGCTTCAGGATCCTTGTCATTATCATCATCCTTAGTCAAGTCGACTGGATGACAAGGCTCAGCACCAGTGGATTTATTTTCTTTCTCTTTCTCTTTCTCCTTCTCTTTCTCTTTCTCTTTCTCCCCCTGAGCAGCAAGCTTCTTAGTCAGTTCTTCAACTAATTTGACCATTGCTTCGTGCTCTTTTCTCTGTAAATCCATCCTTAGCTCAAGTGAAGTTCTGTGGCCTAGAATCATTTCATTGGTTTTCATTAGCAGCTCGTTCAGTGCCATAACGTTCATCGGTTGCTCATTTATCCCTGTTCTCTGGCTGTGGAGAATCCTAACTTCATCGGCCAGGGAATTGATCTGTGCTTGTTGAGCATCAGACTCCTCCTTTGACTTTTGAATGGTCTTTAACAGTCCAGCAACTTGGGTCTCTAAGACATTGATCCTTGCTTCATACGGATCAGAATGTCTAGATGATGAGGCTTCAGCATTATGGATGGGGGAGGAAAAGATTGTGTCAAAGTCAAACCTTTGTGAGAAATCACCATAGTTGAAGGGTTGACCTGACGGCTCAGTGGTGTGATGTGGGATTGGGGATGTAATGATGGGAGTGGGTGTTATAGTTGGGGTGATGGTGACTGACTCCGTGAGAAGTGGAGTAGTCATCATTACCTGGACGGTTGGAGTAGGGAGGGTCACCGTCACAGGAATCTCCTCTGTGACCGTCGTGACGGCCACATTACCTTGTACTAGTGGCCTTCTCCTCCTTCTGTGCAGTTGCTGTGCTGGTGGGGTAGATTCTGATTCTGGACTGTTAGCCGCAGGTTGTACTTGCTGTACAGTCGGGATCTCTACAACCTGGGGATAGCAACCTCTTGCCTATCGCCCCTCTTCTTGTTGGCACTCTCTTGCCTTTGTCTTTGTAGAGCAGCGTCAGAGTCCGAAGTTGGCTCATATTCGCTGCTCAAGATTTGTCGCTTCTTTTAGAGGACGACGCAGGCAGGGTTACCTGTGCCGATTTCCTCGGTGTGCCTGGGATGGTGCGTCATCGGAATCAGAAGAATCTGATTCTGTTGCTTCTGAATCGGATTCCTCAGCACCACCATCACCACCTTCGTCATCACCTCTATCACTTTCATTTTCTTCTTCTTGTTGTTCCTCAGAATCATCACTCATCTCTGGTGCCGAATTGGGACTATACCAATTCCAATCTTCTGGTGCGACATATGCTTCATTAAGTGTAGGTCCAGGTAACTCAACTACTGATCGAACTCGTGATATGACGTTGCTATAACACGAAGTGCGGAATCCTTCGTGTTAACGTTTGTATACTAACCGACAATTCAAACAACACGCGTAAATAAACTTCTCAAATATATTCAGATTCACAATGGTTTACAGACTCAATCAGACAAATCGTTCTCTCTGTTCTGTGTTCTGTCTAATGACTCTGTAAACTCATATATATAGAAACTAACCTGCTGTAAGCGAACTTGTTAAGTTTGCCTGAAACAGACTAAGCGAACTTAACAAGTTCGCCTCAGTTAGACCTAAGCGAACTTTTTAAGTTCGCCTCTGATAGACCAGGCGAACTTAACAAGTTCGCCTCTAGGCACACTTGTAAAAACACTTAGGAACTTTATACAATTACATACCAAAAACATAAAGACATAAAATCTAACTATTACAAGCTTTTGTCATTACAAATCTATATCCTAACAGACTCCCCCTTGACAATAGCTTGATCTTCTGACTTCAGTCTATATCTTGAACTCTTCCATTTGTCTGGTAGTCTGCTTCCAGCATGCACACCGTATCATCTGCATATCTCCAAAACTCTTTTGTACTGTAGACCTTGTTCTCTCCATTCATCAGTATACATGATCTCATTCTTTCGTAGCGTTCTCTGATCTTTCTTTGAAAAATTAATAAGATTCATTGCGTCATAGAAACACACAATGACCTTATTATCTTTATCTTCAACCCTTGCTTCACCAGTATTAACATCAACGTACCACCATTTCATATTCCCAAGAAAGTCTTGAGGAATATTCTTTAATGGTATCTTGTGAATAGCATGCACTGGTCTATACTTGTATCTCCAGGTTACTTTCCCAGTCTTAGGATCTGTGTTCTTCACTCTCTTTCCCTTCTGTGGTTTCAGCCGTTCATACTTACCCGAACTACCTTCTTTCTTTATCAGGTTTGCTATCACATCAGCCAAACCATTCTTCGATCTATTTATGAGTGGCTTTGAAGCTAGACCATTTATTTCACACCTCGGGAAGGTATTGAAATATTTGATCCTTGGCTTTAAGTATTGAACACCATCAGATCGTTTGATTACAAACAATTTTGATTCACCATCATAGAACCAACTTATGATCCTTCCTACACACTGCTCTTTATTCACATATTTCTCTTTCTGAGCAGGTTGTGCTGGAGACTTGGGTAGCACCTTCATCCAACTGTTTACAACTTCTCTCCACTGTTCTCGTGTCATTCCTGTATCTCTGAACATCACAGGTTCTTCATTAATCTTCGGAGACTCAGTGTGAGTAGTTTCAGTTTCAGCACCCTTATTGAATTGAAGATTCTCATCATCAGTATCCATCTTTGACTCAGCTGTATCATCAGGCAGTGTAACGTCTTCAATAGAGTCCAGAGAGTCAGTTATTCCGTCATAAGAGAACTCAGGAACAACATCCTCTTGGATGAAATTATACGGCACCTTAAGACCGTCACAACCTTCATAGGTAACACTGTCTTTATCTTTCTCTATTTCAATCTCTACTATTTCACCTTCTTCTATCTCAGTATCTGTCATATCTTCGTCCATGTCATTGAATAAATCATCAATGTCATCAAGACATTCAATCTTTTCAGCTTCCTCTTATTCTGAGTCTTGAAAGAATTCTAATAACAGATTTTCTTCATCATTAGTACCAGAAGTATCTTTGTCTTTGTTTCCTTCAAGGGATTGTGATGTCGACTCCCCCTGAACTCTAGATATAGGATTAGCGTCATTGTATTGACGATCACCCTCAATATTTCCAGCAGGATCATTGTCTTCATCATCACGTCTTTGAATTGACTCTGTGTGACAAGTATCAGGTATCCTCAACTCCCCCTGAGCGTCAAGACGCTGAACGAGTTTGGACACTAAGACTTGCATATCAGCAATCTGTTGAGCTTGAGTCTGAATCACCAGCTGCCGTTGTGAATCAATAGATACAAGTGAGTTAACTTGTGTTTGTAAAGACAGCACTTGAGATTCAAGGAAAGTAATCCTGTCAGAATCAGAAGGCTTTGACGAACCAGCTGTTGATTGTGGAATAGAAGGACTTGAAGTAGTAGGAATGACTAGAGGAACAGGAGTATGAACTGGAGATGGATCCTTAGATCGTGGAGGAGTAATGATCAGAGAAGCAACAAAATTTGCATCCTCAACTCCTTGAGAAGATTTTGCAGCAGCACTCGATGCAGACATTAACTTTGGACGAGTAGGATCTGGATTAAAGTCACTGTCAGAACTTTCATCGACCAAAGATCTCTTTCCAAGTACTGATCCGGAAGGAGGATTCCGAACAGACTTGCTTCGTGGTCGTCTGGCTTGAGATTTAATGCGTTTTCCAACATTAGCCAGTGGAATAGCAGCCAACCGTTCATATTGACCTGGAGAAAAATCCCTAGATTCATCAGAATCAGTGCTGTCATCATCAGATGATATTGTATCACTTGAACTAGAACTCGACTCAGCTTCTGTCACCACATTCCCTTCTTGTTCATGAATGGGCGAGTTCACAGCTTCATCAACAAAATCATCCATGTTCATACCTAGATCTTGATTAGGATCATGAACGACCTCTTCTTGAACAGGTTCCTGAATAGGAATATCAACTGCAGCTTGTGGAATAGGAACTTGTTCAGGAATAGGAATTTGTGGTTGTACAGGAACTTGTAGTTGTGGAACTGGTATCTGTTGTTGTTGTACAGGTTGTTGTGGTTGTTGCTGTTGTTGTTGTGCTGGAACGTTAACTCCTTGAGCTTGAGCAAGTTCATTAGGATGAAACCAGTTGTCATTAGGTGGTGCAACATAATCAGGATTGATTAAGTGCCCAAACAGTGGAGTATTGACTGGAATCAAAGCAGCATTCTGCTGTTTCACCTTTATACAGTCAATAAAGATACGTTTTGACATCGTAGTCAAAGTCAACCTTATAGCATGATGTGGAAGATCCGGAATAAGATGATTGAGTATCATTTGAATGAATCGAGGATACATCAAGAAACCTTGACCTTCAGCTAGATTTATCTGCATTACCATCTCCCTATAGAAATAAAGCGGAAAATTGAATCTTTTATTCAGTGTTAAGGCCACCATTGCTGTTTGAAGAACCATCTTCAAGCCATCTGTACCAGCTTTTCGTGGAGAGATGCATTGTATAATCACATGCATAAAGTACCGCCATTCACCCACTAAACCACCTTTCCGAGCTTGGGTATCATTTTGTTTCCCACGATATCCCATCCTTTGAAAACAACCCATAATAAGAGTGTTAGGATAAGATATTGGATCTTCAGCATTTCCTCCCAAATCAAGAGCAGCACGAATCGAATCTACTGAAATTGCAATCTCGGTATTATTTACTGTTGCACGAAGTACATGTGGTTCCACATCGATATCTTGATGTACTGTATCCCAGAATTGTTGTATATACACCAAGCTAATATAGGGATCCGCAGATAATGCAACATGTAGTCTTGATCGATTCAGAAAATTGATGATGCCTTGAAAATGAACTGCTTCTGGCATATTAGGATCTAACAACGCCACCTGATTATGCTTATATTCGACACGTCGAGCCATTTGTGAAAATATCGGACAACACAACAAACATTAGTATACTTACACATATATGAAACAACAAAAAAATTTCAAGTCCTTTTTCACTTTTGACCCCTAGGCGAACTTAATAAGTTCGCTTAGTAGTGCAAGAGGCGAACTTATTAAGTTCGCCTGACAAGTTCGCTTCGAACAAGTTCGCTTGGAACAAGTTCACCTGAACCTGAGACGTTTCAAATTCAAACACAGATTTCTCAAACTTCGGCAAATCGATAGAAATTGTGAAATACACATATAAAATCAATCGAATATCACATTAGAATAAAATATGATAATCAATTTTATATTTAGGTCAAAATTTAGGTCAAAAATGTCCTAGAAACAGTCCGACGAAAACCGAGATGAAAAACCGTCGAATACTCTCAATTTAGCGGATGAAAATCGATGAAAATACCTTTGTGAGATTCGCAATTCAATTTTGATCAAGATACAATCAGCAATTAACACTCACAACACAGTTTTAAATTTTTAAGAAATTTGGACAAGTTCGCTCGAGTCTGATGAAGGCGATGAGTAGGACAAGTTCGCCTGATTCAACACTTATTCAGATTAAGTTCGCTTGATTAAGCGAACAGATAAGTTCGCTTCACCCTAGACTGAAGATTAAGTTCGCTTCACGGATTTAAGCGAACATATTAAGTTCGCTTCACTGTACACAGGCGAACTTAATTATTTTTCAACCTTTTTTTTTGCCTTGAACACAAATTTTACCAACTTCAACCTTTCAAATCTGGAACTTTCGTCAGCAACACATATTTGATCCAATCCCGAACAATTTTAATAAAAGTTTAGAATTTTCATGGAAAGTAAAAATCAAAATCTTTTTGAATTTTATCTATACAGACGGAAACACATATTTTTGATTTTTTTCTGTACAAACAGAAATCACATATTTTTGGTTTTTCTCTATACAAACAGAATCACATATTTTTGGTTTGTACATCATGAGCAAGAAGATCATATCAGTATTCAACTAATTCATCACACATATTATCAATAACAAAGGGTAACCTATAGTAAGAGACCATTCAACTCAATTTTGTGCATTTTGCATCTTTTTCTTTTTGAAACTCGTTTAATTTGAATAATATTTGAAATGATACGCGATAAATTTCAAAATAAATAAGATCAGGTTATAAAATGCTCTTTTATTTATACCGAATTTGAAATATAAAGCCTGAATTCTTAAAATTGTCAATATTATATTATTTGAAACTATAAGCGTTTATTCTCCAAATTCATGTGATTTAGTACCATTTAGATGATAAACATCGTGTACCCCACATATATGCCAAATAGAAAATAAATGCACTATCTTCAAGACATATATAAGATTTTACTAAAGATTATCTGAATATTCAGAATGAGGAGACATCACTTAGCACATGAATAGCAGAATCCAAATTGGATTGTATAGGAATCAATGATATTCAGAATCGAATGATTCAATGTTTTGGCTTATATATGTTGAATCATAAGATTCAGGCACGTGGATCCAACTGTTATCTGGATTATGAATTCAATGGAATCAGTAAAGATGATATATCAATATGATCCAAGGGCTAGTATATGTTTGACAGATGTTGTCAAGTACATATCTTGATTATACTTCAAATTGCATGCTTTTCGGGACATGGGCACTGAAGCAAATCAAATGAATAGTGCTAAGGACATAACCCGAAACTGATCTCATAGGAAAATCCTTATTAAAAGCTAATATTCTTTATCTGATAGTGAACTTTTAACACACACACCCAGGCATATAATGGATTTAAATCACAGATGTAATCATATTATATTTAATTTTCACCCTACTATTAGCTTCAAAACGCTTTTAGCCTATTGACAATTCAAGTTTCAAATTTTATACACAAATTATAAAACAAATTATCAAGAATAGAGCATTCACAACACTATCATCTCTTATTTATGCAGACTTTGAAATTTAGATCAGATCAACTTATTTTAATCATTCATATATCAAGGTCTATTAAGGTCGTGTGAAATGAACTAATCACTGATGTACTATCATTTCTTCTCAAAACTTCAAATGATGTCAAATTTTATATTTTTCAATTTGTTTTGACTTTTTATAATTTAAACTTTTTGACTGAAAATGTAAATGCAGAAATGTAATAAGGCAATAAAAGAACTTAAAAGAAAATTTTCCATGAAATTCTGATTTTGAAAAACTTTTATTCGGGATTGATCATACCAATCATTTTTATCAAGAATTCAAACCTGGTACGATCAAATGCCTTAGTAAACAAATCAGCAAAATTATCTTCAGTGTGTACCTTGACCAGCTCAATCAACCTTTTCTCTACACAATCACGTATAAAATGATATCGAATTTCGATGTGCTTAGTTTTACTATGTTTAACAGGATTATTCGTTATGGACATAGTAGCATTGTTATCAATAAACATGGGGGTTTCTGTGAAATTCAAACCGTAATCTCTCAATTGTTGTTGTATCCACAGGATTTGTGAACAGCAACTTGCAGCAGCAATGTATTCTGTTTCGCATGTTGAAATCGAGACTGTGGTTTGCTTTTTGCATTGCCAAGATACAAGTCGATTTCCTAAGAACTGGCAATCACCTGTTGTAGATTTCCTGTCCAGACAACAACCACCAAAATCAGAATCAGTATAAGCATTGAAATCAAAGTTAGAACCATGAGGATACCATAGCCCTAAACGTTGTTTTCCTTTTAAATACCGAAAGATTCTTTTCACAGCAATTAAGTGAGATTATTTTGGCTTTGCCTGAAATCCGGAACAGATACACACGGCGAACATTATATCCGGCCTTGAAGCGGTTAAGTACATGAGGGATCCAATCATAGCTCTGTAAAGTCGACAATCCACATCTTTTCCTTCCGGGTCAGAATTTAACTTATGATTGACCGAAATTGGAGTATCGTATGGGGTACAGTCCTCCATCTTGAACCGGCTCAAGATGTCTTTGACATACTTGGACTGATGAATAAAGAAACCATCTTCCTTTTGATTTACTTGTAAACCTAAGAAAAACGATAACTCTCCCATAGCAGACATTTCAAATTTCGACTTCATAGCACCCTCAAAGTCTTTGCATAACCCTTCATTTGTCGAGCCAAAAATAATATCATCCACATAAATCTGTACCAATAGGTAATCTCCCCCTGATTTCTTTATGAATATGGTCGAGTCTATCTTTCCACGAACAAAGTCATTCGCCAAAAGATGTGTAGATAAAGTCTTATACCACACACGAGGAGCCTGATGAAGACCATAGAGGGCCTTATCTAGCTTGAAAACCATGTTCGGATTCAGTGGATCTTCAAACCCCGGCGGCTGACACACATAGACTTCCTCCTTGACCTTTCCATATAAAAATGCACTCTTGACGTTTAATTGAAACACCTTAAAACCTTTAAAGGAAGCAAAAGCTAGAAACAGCCTTATAGCTTCAAGCCGCGCAACTGGCGCATAAACTTCGGTGTAATCAATTCCTTCTTGTTGATTGAAGCCCTGGACAACTAATCTTGCCTTATTGCGTACCACGACACCTCGATCGTCTTTTGTACATTTAAACACCCATTTTGTTCCTATCGGATACGCACCTTTCAGAAGATCAACCAGATTCCAAACCTTAAGTTTGTCAAATTGAGCAAGTTCTTCCTGCATAGCTTCTATCCAGTTATTATCATTTAAAGCCATCTCTACATTCTTGGGTTCAACCTGTGAAATAAAGCAAGAATGTGAGCAATCATCAAGAACACCAGAATCTTTAATGCAAGTATACAAACAAGTATTGTCAACAAGAGAACGAGTTTTCACTCCATCCTGTAAATTTCTAATTATATTTGTTACTGGATGATCTTTGTGTCCCTTGATGGATGCGACCTCAGGAACCGGCAACACATCAACT
Source organism: Smallanthus sonchifolius (assembly GCA_023525975.1). Classification (NCBI taxonomy): domain Eukaryota; kingdom Viridiplantae; phylum Streptophyta; class Magnoliopsida; order Asterales; family Asteraceae; genus Smallanthus; species Smallanthus sonchifolius. The sequence continues at coordinate 24,146,714 of CM042033.1, forward strand.
TGAGTAGAGTCAGATTGATAAGAATAATCTTGAGGAATTGGAATTTCCGAGTCTAAATTTGTTGGAATCTCCCCCTGAGCCTGTGTCGAAGGTAATGGATCATCACTCAACAGCGTATCAGCAGAAGAATCTTGAAAAATAGCATTATCATCCTCACTCTCTGAATCTTGTGGACCTGAACAAGAAGCAACATTTGGATCTGAAGCAGAAGTAGATGGAATCGATGAATTGGGAACTGCATTTGGTAGAAATCCATTGTGCTGAGCATCTTGACAAGAATCATAGATAACAGCAGCATCTTCATCAGAAATGTCAGAAGGTAAATGAACAGACTTGAATAAGTTTTCATAATCAAATGCCCAATCCGGACCAATCGTCATTTGTGGTAAAGACCGATTTGAACAGTCAATATGGAACCATTCTTCAACTTGGCGTGTCTCTTTGTTATAAACCCTCTTGGTTGTTGAATTTGCCACATACCCCAGAAAAATCCCTTCAATAGCCTTTGCACTGAATTTTGTTAGGACATCTCGAAACTTCAGTAGGGTACACGGATTACCAAAAGGTAGTAAATAGTCCAGATTCGGCTTTCGATTATTTAGCAATTCATAGCAAGTCTTGTTATGTCGCTTTACGGTCAAGACCCTGTTCAAAACGTGACACGCAGTATTCACACCTTCAGCCCAAAAGGTGACTGGAAGCTTAGAATCTGCAAGCATCGTGCGAGCTGTTTCGACCAACGTCCTGTTCTTTCGTTCAGCGACACCGTTTTGTTGAGGAACATATGGCGTACTGAATTCATGATGAATTCCTTTTTGTAGACAGAATAAGCCCATTTTGCTATTCTTAAATTCGCTGCCATTGTCACTCCTGATTCTTTTGACTTTCAGATTGAATAAATTTTCCAAACACAGGATTAAGTATTGAACCAACTCAGTGGTTTCAGCTTTAGAAGAAAGAAACTTAACCCATGTAAATCTGGAGTAATCATCAGTTACGACCAAGCAATACGATTTCCCACCAATGCTCCTAATACTGATAGGACCGAACAAATCCATAAGCAGCAACTCCAAAGGAGTTACGATAGAGTTCGTCGAATTCAATTTGTGAGATTTCTTTCTTTGCTTCCCCTTCTTGCACGGTATACAATCATCAGGAACTGAGAATTTCATTTTCGAAATACCAAGCACAAGATCATTCCTAACAATGTAGTTCATCTTCCTGTAGTTTATGTGAGCTAGCTTCCTGTGCCACAATATTGAATCAGATTCCGACGCCTTGGAGAGTAAACATGTTGGAATTGAATATGTTGTAGTGGCGACACTCATGTCAAGGACATACGTGTCATTTCTCCTTGGAGCCTTCATGAGAATCCATTCATCAGGAATCACAAAACCCGGTTTCAGAATATAGCATTCATGATCGTTGAAATGGAACGAAAACTTCTTGTCACAGACTTGTAATACGCTTACAAGATTGTGTTCCAGCTGCTCAACATAATTCACCTTTTCAAATTTTACTTTGTCGTTCTTTAACGTTCCCTGGCCTGTTATGTACCCGCCTTTATTACCCGCAAAAGCGACATAACCACCATCAATTTTAATCACATCCTCAAGCAATCTAGCATTCCCTGTCATATGTCGAGAGCAACCACTATCCACATACCATGTATTGTTGATAGTCCTCCTTGGTTGTCCCCACATAAACAACGAGAATCAGTTAGAAAGTGGAACCCAAGCCATCGTGGTCTTGGGTCATCCGGATTGATCAAAATAAACAACTTCTTGTAATTTACAATCAATTTTATCATTCACTTTTGGAACAAATGTTTGACAATCAGACCTTTTCAAAGAAGAACCATTTTTATTATTTTGAAAAACATTATGTGATATATTATTGTCAGATTCATATGTTTCCAAAATTTTCTTTAATTTTCTGTTTCTTCTTCTTTTTTGAGGTCTTGACAACTTAACCTCCTGAACAGTATCTTTTGAAATCCTAACTTTTGGAATCTCAAAATTTTCCCTGCATACAAAAGATTTAGCATGCAATGTATTCTGTTGTTTAATTCCAGGGGAATTAACAAAAGATCGTCCAGTCATATCTTTCTCCAAACTAGAAGACGATTTTTCCTCATTGATTCTTTTCAGAATCTTCACCGCTATCGGTTGTGAAGGAACAGTCTTCATTTTACCCTTGTTCTTGTATGGACAATTAATCAAAATATGACCAGGCTCATTGCAATGAAAACACACTCGTCTTTCTTGATAACTTTTGAAATAAGATGTTTTCTTTGCATTTGAAGAACCATCAGAAGAATAAGCTTCGGATGAATGCCTAGAACAATTTATCGGCTTCTTAGGAACATAAGTCTGTTTTGGCACCTTTGAAGAATTCACCTTTTGAAAACCAGCCGCAACAAACCCACTTGACTATAAGATTGGAGAAAGTTTAGTTGGAACCACTTTCACCTCTTCAGGTTCTGTCAAGATGCACCTATCCCGAGTAACATTCTTCACAACCTTTGGTTCCTCAATTTTCACTTCTCTCGGAATTCCTTCAACCTTTGACTCATCAAACACTTCATCCTCTTTATCAGAATCATACACCATGTCTTCACCCGTCACTAGATTCACTTTTAATACTGTCTTGGGATCAATCTCCTCTTCATGAATGATTTCAGGCTCAACCACATAATTTGCATTGAACGGAGGAGGAACAAACCCAATACCAGCAACCTTTTTTGTGGGATCAGCATTAGCATTAAAATAATCCAAAACTACAGATGAATTCTCAAACTGTTCCAACTTTCTATGTAACTTTATCACCTCAGATTCTTTTTCAGAAATCTCCTTGCTCTTTTGAGCAACTACTTCATTTCGTTTTTCAATTTCAGCATAAGCCATATCTAGATGATCACCCTGCTCTTTGTATTTTAACCCAATAGAATTTAAGTCTCTTTTCAAAGACTCAATTCTATCAATGCATAGCTTATCATTATCTTTCAGTTTCTGATTAACTGAATGCATTGATTTCATGTCACAAATCAAATTTGTGTTATCATCCATGACTTTTTGTAGTTTATCTTTAACAGAAATGCAATTAGAACAAAATATATGACAAACAGAGTCTTTTACCTTAGTCGGGTCAGACATGTCTGCCATGAATACTTTGGCAATCGGAATATTCTCTGAATCTTCACCAACTGAAGCATTTTCTGTAGGAACAATTTCTTCTTCAGCAACCCCTGACACAGCATCAGAATCAATACTTTGCTCTTTTTCTTCCTCATCATCAACACTTGGAACACTATCACCATCACATGAATCATCACTAGAACTTTCATCATCAGTAGACTCTTCTGGTTTTTCTGAATGAATTTCTGCAACAAAAGCCTGACTCACAGCACCCACCAAATCTTTCAGATGAATTCCCCAATCATAATTTTCTTCGTTTTGAGCAACTAAAGCTGATGATGCATATGCATGATTTGTATTACCAGAAGGACCATGATTTTGATTACAAGAAGAACCATGTGACTGATTCCTATTATGCTGAAAGTTAGATTGCTACTTTTGAGAATCAAATTCTACCTTTGGCTTCACACACTCCTTAGCAAAGTGACCATACTCTTGGCAATTGTAACACCTAACTTTGCTCTTATCAAAACCCATACGCGATCTGCTATTTGAACCAATATATTTTCTCCCAGTTCTCTTCAAGAAATCTTTAGCTTGTCGCATTAACATGGCCATATTCCATTGGATATTCATTTTTTCCAGATCAACAGGGTCAATCTGTCTGAAATCTTCTTCTATTACCTCAGGATCATGTATTTTACCTCCAATGAAATTTTCATATGATGCCATGAATGAAGAAAACATAGCAAGATAATCATCAGCAACTTTCTGATTCACATGAGATCCAGATGATGTTGAAGCAGTAGTAGCAGAAAATCCAGAATGGCTTGTATGACCAGAATAAATTGGAACTCCAGAACACTGATCATTTGAAGACTCTTGAGCATCACCAGAAAAGAATGCCACTCCAGTACCAGATTTACCAACAGATTTGACAAAATACATCGAGGGATCCTGGATATGCTCCATATTAGTCTCTTTCTTCTTCATATTCATGTCATGTGACTGAATCTTCCCTAGGACTTCTTCAAGAGACATCGTTTTGTACTCAACATTTTCTTTGATCAAAACTGTATACACATCAAACTTTGATGGTAAAGCCTCCAAGAATTTATCATTGATTTCCTTAGTCTCATATACCACAGATGCACTAGCCAGTTCACTAAGAAGATGATAGAATCTTGTAGCAAGATCATCCAAAGATTCATTTTGAAAATGTTTAAAGACTAGGAACTGCTTCTTTAGTAATTCCTTTCTACTCTTTTTCACATCCAAACTCCCTTCACACCTTTTCTGTAATGCTTCCCACAGTTGTTGCGAAGACTTAAACTGTTTAAAACTGTGATAAATTTCCTTTGGTAGAGACATCGAAATGCTAGCCATTGCTTTCTTTTCTCGATCAAATAACAGCTTCTCTTTAGTAGTTAATGCTGATACTGGCTTCGGAACATCATCCTTTCCCATCCATGAATACGTAGGATGTGTATATCCTTCCAAAATCGGAATCCACAAACTAGTATCGGTAAAAGATAAGAATTGGTCAAACCGATCTTTCCAATTTGAATAATCAGCTAGATTCAGCAACTTCGGAGGTTTTTGAGATGTACCGATCTCATCGTCATAATTGAACATGTTTGTGACTTGAACCATATTTGCCATGTTAAAAAAAAAATTTCTGAAAACTTTCTAAGTATTGAACAGTTTTACCCTCAGGCAAACTTAATAAGTTCGCTTTAGTGAGTACTAAGCGAACTTGAGATCAGGCGAACAAGATAAGTTCGCTTAAGGAGGAAATCTGGTAAGTTCGCTTAACAGCTAAGTTCGCTTGAAAATGTGAGAAGCGAGCTTAATAAGTTCGCTTGCTAAGTTCGCCTGCACAGGAACTCAGCAAGTTCGCTTAAACTGCTGTAACAGATTCAAAAGAATCTTCACCCAAACACGAACCGAAAACTTCAAAAATCATGATTTCTCAGCGAATTGATGGAATTTAAGGAAATTGAACTGTAGGATTATGAATTTTATCAAATAGAACAGTTCTATCGGACTAATTTCGTCAAAAACACTTCCAAAAACACGAATTCAGCAGAGAAACAATCTTCAAGAACTTGAAAAACTCCATTGTTGTAGAAAATTCAAAAATGTTGAATTTCTTGTCAAATTGTACACAAAAACCGTCACTAATCACCGAGAATCGTACTTAATTCACGAGCATAAGCTCTGATACCACTTGTAGGTCTAGGTAACTCAACTACTGATCGAACTCGTGATATGACGTTGCTATAACATGAAGTGCGGAATCCTTCGTGTTGACGTTTGTATACTAACCGACAATTCAAACAACACGCGTAAATAAACTTCTCAAATATATTCAGATTCACAATGGTTTACAGACTCAATCAGACAAATCGTTCTCTCTGTTCTCTCTGTTCTGTGTTCTGTCTAATGACTCTGTAAACTCATATATATAGAAACTAACCTGCTGTAAGCGAACTTCTTAAGTTCGCCTGAAACAGACTAAGCGAACTTAACAAGTTCGCCTCAGTTAGACCTAAGCGAACTTATTAAGTTCGCCCTCTGATAGACCAGGGGAACTTAACAAGTTCACCTCTAGGCACACTTGTAAAAACACTTAGCAACTTTATACAATTACATACCAAAAACATAAAGACATAAAATCTAACTATTACAAGCTTTTGTCATTACAAATCTATGTCCTAACATTAAGTAGGTGGCCAAAGAGTTCAGTATGCACAGGGGTAGGTTCTACACTGCCTGGCTTTAGAAACTGAGCAAATACTATCTTGTCCACCCGTTTTACTTGTAGTCTCTCCCCGATAGCACGTAGGTTTGGCAATGCATCATCAATCAAGAGTTGCACAAACCTCGGGTACAATAGGAACCTAAACTTCTCTGCTGTATTGATCTGATCATTGATTGCTTTGAAGATGTAGCGAGAGAAGTTGTAGCCCCTATTAAGAGACAAGCCCACCATGGCTGCTGCAAGGTCATGACCCATGGCATCTTTCCCCGCTTTTCTTGACGAGATGCACACGATCATGATGTGGGCAAAATACCGCCATTGATCCAATACCCACATCTTCTTGTAAGAAGCATAGTCCCTCACTCCGACATATCCCATTCTATGCCTCCAACACCCATCCACATAGTAATCTGGATAGGATGTCGGTAGCGAGGTCTCCGAACTGCAGGACTCTTCTTATTGTATCCTCAGAGAAAGCAATAGCCCGACCATCAACGGTAGCCCTTATGACATTAGGGGATACCGTGCAGTCATGCTCTGCCGTCTCCCAGAATTGCTCCACGTAAGGTCTTGAGACTGTTGGGTCTGCTGAGATTGCATAACTTATTCTTGATCGGTTCAGAAAATCAACGATCTCCCGATATTGCAAAGCTGCCCCTTTCCACTCTGGTTGAGTGTTCGCTAACAAGTTGAATTCGTTAGTGAATGTCCGAGCCATAGTCTGCAGAGACACGCAGAAAACATAAGCAGAACAACGTATGTTATTGGAAATAAACAAACATGACATGGTGTAGTAGTTACTCATTGAACAAAAAATTCAGACTTAGAAAAATTTCTAAGTGTTGGTGCTGCGCACTTTTCTTCTTGCGTACTTAACAAGTACGCAGGAATTGCTTCTTGCGTACTTGTTAAGTACGCAAGAACAACACTTAAGAACAAAATTCAGAAGTTGATTGGTCGTTCAAAAGAAACGGGTCGATTAGGTCGCCACTAGGTCGGAATCAAGGATGCTAACCTATGGGACCATTATCAACACCACAAACTACCAACATTTAACCAATTTTGACCTAACACTGTCGCCGACCCACTGTCGAGTAAACTTCAACGGACGGCTCAAATCGAGGATCAAAGGGTGATTAGAAAATCTATTAAGGTTCCTATTTGCATGAAACACACAGTAAGTTACCCAAACAACCCCAAATTTTACCCAAAAATTCAAGATTCTAACCTAAAGTTTTCTAAGTCACAAATCGGTCGACATTCACGATTTTGTGGACGGAATCGGTCTAAATTCTCACCAATGCGATGTAATGAGATGATGAAAGTATAGACGGGACGAAAAGATGGTTTAGACACAATCGATTTTGAGTAGAAAATTGCAGAGGGAAACTCTTAGGTTTGAAAGCGTGAAACTCAGAAAAAGTTCTAAGTGTCCTTTTTATACCCATCACTCATCGGTCGTGTGTACTTGTTAAGTGCGCACGAGTTAACTCTTGCGTACTTACAAGTACACAGGACTTAACTCTTGCTGTAACATTTCTGATTTTTAGTATCCGTATTTGCAATCCAATGTATTGCATTTCAAGCTCAATTCTAGTGCACTGTTTTTATTCCTTTTCCTACCATCAATTTAATACTATATTTCAATGTTAATCCGCAAATTTTACAAGGTTATAACCTACAAAAACACTACATAAGTATCTATTTATACAAATATTTCAAAGACCAAAGTTACAAGGTATGATGTTGAAAAGTATTAAGAAACCCTAATAGGCACGGTCGCGCCTAGTTCTGGCACGGTCGCGCGACTTGCTTTGGAACGATCGCGCCTGGAGCCTTAGCACGGTCGCGCCGCATATGGACACGGTCGTGCCTCGTACCAGTTGAAACGGAAATACAACCTTTAATCACAGAGACGTTCGAGTTCGTAACCGTTTTGCACGTTCTAACTATTAACAAACAGAGTTAAGCCACTTGATCGTCCTAATTACAACCAATAAACGAAATTTCATAAAACCATCCAATAATCAACGAAATTGTCCACTAAACCGTCGAATTCTCCAAATTACTTACAATTCTCCCAAGCAAACGCACAAACGATTCTCACAGAAGCTTCCGAACCATTTGAAACAGCCGGAATCGTAGCAGAAGACGCCGGAAGCTGAACTCACTGACGCCGGAACTCCTCCCTACCGTTCTCTATCAATTCGCTGTTTCTACGGGTAATTGAAGTCTTTTTCTAACTCGTTTCGGTTCATAGATCAAAAGCCCCATGATAATTTGGGCTTTCATTATGGAAATCACCACGAACCCGAATCCACGTTTTCATTAAAAATGATTTAATCGAATCGAACCTTGGACATGTTTTAAATCTAATTAATCTATGCAAAAAGACTCGAAATAATCTAATGGGTGAAATCCCTATGATTTCCAACCCTATTATTATAAGAATCGGTCAATTCGTTCCTGATTTGGAAAAGACACGGTCGCGCTAATCATCTAGCGCGGTCGTGCCTCACGAGACGCGGTCGTGCCGACTATTAGCGCGGTCGTGTCCTCCTGTCCAGACCCAATCATGCCCTTTGGCTAATCTCAGTCGTGTCTTGGAATAATAGACACGATCGTGCCTGGCCAAGGCACGGTCGTGCCTAATAATTTAATTAGTTAAGCCCTCTGTTTGATCAACACGGTCGCGTCTTGACTAGCATGGTCGCGCCCGTGGTTCACGCACGATCGTGCCCTTCCCAGGCACGGTCGTGTGTGAGTTAAAATCTTGGCAGAATTATAATTTTATATGTTTTTCAAACAATGAGTAATTATGATTAAATTACAAAATATAAATAATGATTTTTATAAAAATGCAATTTATTCTATTCGTAAAAGATCAAATATTTAATCTTGGGATAAATAAAAGAATTATTTATTTAAAATTTATAAAAATTAAATTTACAATTATTGCTAAATCTTTCGTTTAAAAAGTACTAAATTGATTAAGTTACATTTTATAAATAAATAAATTAAATAATGATTATTTATTTAATTTATATTTAAACAAAAACAATTAATTATTTATACTAACTTATAACTAATACTTACAATGTTTTCATAAATAATAATTATTTACATTACTTATTTAATTATTCAAATTCAAACCTTAATCAAAATATTCTAAAAATATTCTTTCAAACTTTATGTATTTCATTCAATACTCCAATTATAAATCCATGACTTTTTACACAAGTCGAAATACAACTTTAGAATTAAACTCTTTAATACCGTACACATTACACTTTAGGTTAACTTGTGCATCTCAAGGAATCTTTATTCTATCTACTACATTTGTTAGCTACGCCTTCAAACCAAGTGAGTATTTCATAGCCCCTTTTACTCTTTTACACTTTTGGGGTTAAACATGAACATTAATCAAATTACACGTTACATTTACACGAACAACACAAGTACAAATCCTATTTACATTCATGTGTGCAATTTGAGCTTTATGCCCGAGTGCTAGGTGTGCTAACCTTTGTATGCGATTATGTGCAATCATTAACTATTCAAGCCGACGGTTTTCAATTATAGATCTATTGAGTCTGACAAACCCACCCAGATTGGGGTGATTGATACCGACAACACAATTTTTGCATGCTAGTTACAAAGGTTTGATTGTACATGGTTACACAATAGCTGCTCCCCATAAATGCCTTATTTATCATGATATGTATGGATTTGTTTTACAACTATATGCTATCTATATACAAACCTGTGTTATACTCACCAACTTTTTAGTTGACTTTATTTTATTCATGTTTCAAGTTCTAATGTGTGAGATTGATCAAGATGTGCTACACATAGTCTTGGACTTAGTTAAATTAAATAGAAGAACTCTATGTATTTCAATTTTGTTCTATATTTGATTTGGTTGTGTTTGGACTACTTGTTATGAAATTTGATGTTTAATATATTCAATCTAGCCAACCTTGTGCTTATGAACAGTCTACATGTCCCGCCCTGATGATTCCGCCATCGGTCGGGGTGTGACAGATTGGTATCAGAGCCTTGGTTATAGGGAATTAGGTTATTAGACACCTTGACCTAGACTATAACTTTTAGGACACCTACTTATGCTATGTTTCATGATTAAATGTTATATGCTACATGCTATATGTTATATGTTATGTGTTACATGCTATGTGCTACATGCTTACTATGGTTAGTTATTATTTTATTTGATGACTTAATTGTTAAATATCCATCACTTATTAGTATATACTTAAATAATAAATTAAATAAACAATATCCTTTCCTATATCCTAAAACCTCATAATATTCTTATTTTCTTTCTCTATCTTTATCTTTCTAAGCATGTGGAAACTTCATGAAGCGAAAATTCATAAAAAATTCTTTATTTCCTCGTTAAGGTTTTTAAGCTTTGTTAATTATTTGAGGACGCGTGCAATCTGGAAGAGTGGCACCTGTATTTTGGGTTTTTTGTCTAGGAAAGCATTTCGCATAAATCCCAATCAACCGCGGGACCCGTATGCTTTCCTGGGAATTCCCGAGATGAGTGTTTACTTATAGGCTAAAGCATGTCTCCTTGAAAATTATATAAGTTTAATTAACCTTAATGTGTCATAGTATTCGAGTGATTATGTCACTATTCGAGTACAATCCAAACTATGATTATCTATTTATTTTGTTATCTTATTCTATTAAATCCAAACAATTCTCATAAGTTCTTAAATCTTTTCTTGTCTTATGAAAATCTGTAGAATGCCTCCTCGTCGTGCTCCCGCCGCCAACACCAACACCGACATTGCTGCCATTCTTGCACAACTCGTGACACAACTCACTCAAGCTAATAGTGCCACCAATGGCAACAACGGTGGTAATGGTAGCAATAGTGGAAATGGTGGTAATGGTGGAAATGGTGGTAACAACCCATCTCAATGCACCTTCAAGCATTTCAACACATGCAATCCCCTCAAGTTCTATGGTACCGAAGGAGCTACTGGACTCCTTCAATGGTTCGAAAGCATTGAGAATACTTTCCTCAATAGTGACTGCCCCGACAACCTTCGTGTTCGTCATGCCACAAGTGTCCTACAAAAACGGGCACTCACGTGGTGGAATGGGGAGAAAAGAAATAGGGGTGTGGATGTAGCAATGGCCTTACCTTGGGATGAGGTTAAAAGGCTAATGACCGAGGAATTCTGTCCTCGAAATGAAGTGAAGAAACTTGAAGCTGAATTTTGGGATCTTGCCCAAGATAGTGGTGAAAACTTGGCATACACAACTCGGTTCCATGAGTTGAGTCTTGTTGTTCCCCACATGGTCACTCCCTTGTCCCGCTGCATTGAAAAGTATATTGGGGGACTACTTAGGCAAATTCAAGATACTGTCCTAGGAAGGATTCCCGCAACACTTGAAGATGCCATCCGTTTGTCCGCTACCTTAACTGATAACCATGTGAAGGCGGGGACTCTTACTAAAAAGGGCACCAAGAAAGTTTCTGACACTATAACCCCTCCTACCCACAACAAAGAAGCCACAACTGAACCCTCCCGTAATAATAGGAAAAGGAAGACTAGAAACTATGCTGTGGTCACTCCTGCTATTCCTGTTAACCAAGCTGCACCTATGCTTCAAGCACCGGCCAAAAAGCCATATGTTGGAATCTACCCACTTTGTGCCACCTGCAACTACCATCATCCCCAAAGCATCCCATGTCGCCTTTGTACTTATTGTGGGAGATATGGCCATACAGTTAATGTTTGTAGGACCAAAGCTCTTGCGGGCCAAATCAACCCACCAAACCAAACCAACACCCAAGTGGCTAATCAAGGTGTACCCGCTATTGCAAATGAGCGAGCATGTTATGAGTGTGGCTACCCGAACCATTTCCGTGATTAATGTCCAAAGCTAGTCAATGCTAGACAAGGTGGAGCTCGTGGGCGTGCTTTCAACATAAACGCCAATGAAGCTCAAGCCAACAATGACGTGGTCAATGGTACGTTTCTTGTTAATAGTCAATATGCCTCCATTTTATTCGATACCGGTGCCGATAAGAGTTTCGTGTCACTTAACTTTGAACCTTTACTTGCAAAGACACGATCCCAATTAGAGAAAACCTTTACCGTCGAAATAGCAAATGGTGATTCACTTATAATCGAGTCTATTATCTATGACTGTTCTTTAGAACTTAATGATCATACGTTCCCAATCAACCTTGTTCCAATGCCACTAGGAAGTTTTGATATCATCATAGGCATGGATTGGCTATCAAATCATCATGCCGAAATCATTTGTTTCGAGAAGTGCATCCGAATACCGCTACCATCGGGAGAAACACTAAGAGTCTTTGGTGAAAAGCCTTGTAAAGGACTTAAACTAATGTCATGCACTACTGCTCAAAAGTACTTACGAAAGAAGTACGTGGCCTTTTTGGCCCATATCGTTCAAAAGGATGTCAAAAAGAAGAGTATTCAAGATATCCCCATTATCCGAGATTTTCCTGAAGTATTCCCCGAAGACTTATCCGGTCTTCCACCCGTTCGTCAAGTAGAATTTCGCATTGATCTTATGCCCGGAGCTAACCCCGTGGCTAGTGCTCCATACCATCTTGCACCTTCTGAAATGCAAGAACTTGCAAGTCAACTTCAAGAGCTCTCCGACAAGGGATTCATCCGTCCGAGTCATTCACCGTGGGGTGCACCCGTCTTATTCGTTAAAAAGAAGGATGGATCATTTCGCATGTGTATTGACTATCGCGAACTCAACAAGCTTACTATCAAAAACCATTATCCTTTGCCTAGAATTGATGACCTTTTTGATCAACTTCAAGGTTCTACTTGATTGATCTTCGATCTGGTTATCACCATATCCGTGTGCAAGAAGACGATATTCCAAAGACTGCCTTCCGAACAAGGTATGGTCATTATGAATTCATGGTTATGCCTTTTGGACTAACCAATGCACCCGCAGTTTTCATGGACCTCATGAATCGTGTGTGCAAACCATACCTTGATAAGTTTGTGATTGTTTTCATCGATGACATCTTAATCTATTCCAAGACTAAAGCCGATCATGAGCAACATTTTAGGTTGGTTTTGGATCTCTTGAAGAAAGAACAACTATATGCCAAATTCTCCAAATGTGAATTTTGGTTAAAAGAAGTTCAATTTCTTGGTCATATTGTCAATGACAAGGGTATTCATGTTGACCCTGCTAAGATCGAAACGGTTAAGAATTGGAATACCCCGAAGACTTCAACTGAAGTTCGTTCATTTCTTGGTCTTGCGGGATATTACCGTCGTTTCATCTCGAACTTCTCTAAAATTGCTGTCCCCCTTACCGCTTTGATCCACAAGGGTAAGACTTATGAATGGGGACCAAAGCAAGAAGAAGCTTTCCAAACCCTTAAGCAAAAGTTGTGCAATGCTCCCATTTTGACTCTCCCTGATGGAAATGATGATTTAGTTGTCTACTGTGATGCTTCCAACCAAGGTCTTGGTTGTGTCCTCATGCAACGAGGCAAGGTAATCGCTTATGCATCAAGACAACTTAAAATTCATGAGAAGAATTATACGACGCACGATCTCGAGTTGGGTGCGGTCGTATTTGCATTAAAGATTTGGAGACATTATCTCTATGGCACGAAATGTGTGGTGTTCACCGACCACAAAAGTCTCCAACACATCTTCAATCAAAAGGAACTCAATATGAGGCAACGACGTTGGGTTGAACTCCTTAACGACTATGACTGCGAGATTCGTTACCATCCCGGCAAAGCGAATGTTGTAGCCGACGCTTTGAGTCGAAAGAACCATGTTATGCTTCATTGTGCCCGAATTCAAGCCGATATAACCCGCATCTTAGAAGCTCAACACGTCTCAGTCACCGAGGGTAACATGTACGAAGAAATGTCGTGTGGTGTTGAACTCCTGCTTGAATCAAAACCTAATGGCTTACTTTATTACTTGAACCGTATTTGGGTTCCCGGTCGCGATGATCTCCGTACCTTTCTCATGAACGAGGCTCACAAGACTCGTTATTCTATTCATCCTGGTGCGGATAAAATGTACCAAGATCTTCGCCAACAATATTGGTGGCCCAGTATGAAAAAGGACATTGCTCTTTATGTTGCCAAATGTCTAACCTGCTCCAAAGTCAAAGCCGAACATCAACGACCATCTGGATTACTTGAACAACCAGAAATTCCCGTGTGGAAATGGGAAAACTTAGCTATGGATTTTATTACCAAATTCCCTCTCACCTTGAGTGGTTATGATAGAATTTGGGTAATCATTGATCGTCTCACCAAATCTGCTCATTTCTTGCCTATCCGTGAAGACTATCGGGTTGAGAAACTAGCCCGAATTTACATTGATGAAATTATGAGCCGTCATGGTGTTCCTTTGAACATAATATATGATCGAGACGCCCGGTTCACTTCTCGATTTTGGCAATCTCTCCAAACTGCTCTTGGCACACGATTGGATTTGAGCACGGCTTACCATCCCCAAACTGATGGTCAAACCGAGCGAACAATCCAAACTCTTGAAGACATGCTTAGAGCTTGCGTAATCGATTTTGTTGGCAAGTGGGATTCACATTTATCCCTTATTGAGTTCTCTTACAATAATAGCTACCACACAAGTATCAATATGGCTCCATTCGAAGCTCTTTATGGTCGCAAGTGTCGTTCTCCAATCTGTTGGAACGAGATTGGTGAAGCACAAATCACCGGTCCCGAACTAATTCAAGAAACATCCGACAAGATTATTCTAATCCGTGACAACATCCGAACAGCGAGAAATCGACAAAAGAGTTATGCCGATAAACGACGAAAACCCTTGGAATTCCAAGTCGGTGACCTTGTTCTTCTTAAGGTGTCCCCATGGAAGGGTGTGGTTCATTTTGGAAAGAAAGGTAAGTTAGCCCCTCGCTATGTTGGTCCATTCAAAATCCTTGAAAGAATTGGGAAGGTGGCTTACAAACTCGAGTTACCTCCATCTCTTGGCAATGTGCATCCTACATTTCATGTATCAAATCTGAAGAAATGTCTCGCCGATGAGAATCTCCATATACCGCTTGATGACGTACACATTGATGAAACGATGCATTTCGTTGAGAAACCGGTAGAAATTATGGATCGTGAAATCAAACAACTCAAGCGAAGTCATATTCCTATTGTTAAAGTTCGTTGGGAGTCTAAGCGTGGTCCTGAATTCAATTGGGAACGAGAAGACCAAATGAAGCTCAAGTACCCCTACCTTTTTACCGATGCCGTCGCTTCCTCTAACTAAATTTCGGGACGAAATTCCCTCAACATGGGGAGACTGTAACATTTCTGATTTTTAGTACCCGTATTTTTAATCCAATGTATTGCATTTCAAGCTCAATTCTAGTTTATTCCTTTTCATACCATCAATTTAATACTATATTTCAATGTTAATCCGCAAATTTTACACGGTTATAACCTACAAAAATACTACATAAGTATCTATTTATACAAATATTTCAATGACCAAAGTTACAAGGTCTGATGTTGAAAAGTAGTAAGAAACCCTAATAGGCACGGTCGCGCCTAGTTCTGGCACGGTCGCGATGAGTGCTTTGCCACGGTCGCGCAACTTGCTTTGGAACAATTGCGCCTGGAGCCTTAGCACGGTCGCGCCGCATAAGGACACGGTCGTGCCTCGTACCAGTTGAAACAGAAATACAGCCTTTAATCACAGAGACGTTCGAGTTCGTAACCGTTTTGCACGTTCCAACTATTAACAAACAGAGTTAAGCCTCTTGATCGTCCTAATTACAACCAATAAACGAAATTTCATAAAACCATCCAATAATCAACGAAATTGTCCACTAAACCGTCGAATTCTCCAAATTACTTACAATTCTCCCAAGCAAACACACAAACGATTCTCACAGTAGCTTCTGAAACATTTGAAGCAGCCGGAATCATAGCAGAAAACGCCGGAAGCCGAACTCACCGACGCCGGAACTCCTCCCTACCATTCTCTATCAATTCGCTGTTTTTACGTGTAATTGAAGCCTTTTTCTAACTCGTTTCGGTTCATAGATCAAAAGCCCCATGATAATTTGGGCTTTCATTATGGAAATCACCACGAACCCGAATCCACGTTTTCGTTAAAAATGATTTAATCGAATCGAACCTTGGACATGTTTTAAATCCAATTAATCTATGCAAAAAGACTCGAAATAATCTAATGGGTGAAAGCCCTATAATTTCCAACCCTATTATTATAAGAATCGGTCAATTCGTTCGTGATTTGGAAAAGACACGGTCGCGCTAATCATCTAGCGCGGTCGTGCCTCACGAGACGCGGTCGTGCCGACTATTAGCGCGGTCGTGTCCTCTTGTCCAGACCCAATCATGCCCTTTGGCTAATCTCAGTCGTGTCTTGGAATCATAGACACGATCGTGCCTGGCCAAGGCACGGTCGTGCCTAATAATTTAATTAGTTAAGCCCTCTGTTTGATCAACACGGTCGCGCCCTGACTAGCATGGTCGCGCCCGTGGTTCGAGCACGATCGTGCCCTTGCCAGGCACGGTCGTGTGTGAGTTAAAATCTTGGTAGAATTATAATTTTATATCTTTTTCAAACAATAAGTAATTATGATTAAATTACAAAATATAAATAATGATTTTTATAAAAATGCAATTTATTCTATTCGTAAAAGATCAAATATTTAATCTTGGGATAAATAAAATAATTATTTATTTAATGTTTATAAAAATTAAATTTACAATTATTGCTAAACCTTTCGTTTAAAAAGTATTAAAATGATTAAGTTACATTTTATAAATAAATAAAATAATGATTATTTATTTAATTTATATTTAAACAAAAACAATTAATTATTTATACTAACTTATAACTAATACTTACAATTACAAATATTTACATTACTTATTTAATTATTCAAACTCAAACCTTAATCAAAATATTCTAAAAATATTCTTTCAAACTTTATATATTTCATTCAATACTCCAATTACAAATCCCTGACTTTTTACACAAGTCCAAATACAACTTTAGAATTAAACTCTTGTGCACACTATTAATACCATACACATTACACTTTAGGTTAACTTGTGCATCTCAAGGAATCTTTATTCTATCTAGTACATTTGTTAGCTATGCCTTCAAACCAAGTGAGTATTTGATAGCCCCTTTTACTCTTTTACACTTTTGGGGTGAAACATGAACATTATTCAAATTACACGTTACATTTACACGAACAACACAAGTACAAATCCTATTTACATTCATGTGTGCAATTTGAGCTTTATGCCCGAGTGCTAGGTGTGCTAACCTTTGTATGCAATTATGTGCAATCATTAACTATTCAAGCCGACGGTTTTCAATGATATATCTATTGAGTCTGACAAACCCACCCAGATTGGGGTGATTGATACCGACAACACAATTTTTGCATGCTAGTTACAAAGGTTTGATTGTACATGGTTACACAATAGCTGCTCCCCATAAATGCCTTATTTATCATGATATGTATGGATTTGTTTTACAACTATATGCTATCTATATACAAACCTGTGTTATACTCACCAACTTTTTAGTTGACTTTATTTTATTCATGTTTCAGGTTCTAATGTGTGAGATTGATTAAGATGTGCTACAGATAGGCTTGGACTTAGTTAAATTAAATAAAAGAACTCTATGTATTTCAATTTTGTTCTATCTTGGATTTGGTTGTGTTTGGACTACTTGTTATGAAATTTGATGTTTAATATATTCAATCTAGCCAACCTTGTGCTTATGAACAGTCTACATGTCCCGCCCCGATGATTCCACCATCGGTCGGGGTGTGACACTTGCGTACTTGTTAAGTACGCATGGCTTACTTCATGCGAACTTATCAAGTATGCACAGCCCTTAAGTGCGCAAATTTCCAACTCAGAATTATGAAGATTTTTCAAATCAACGAACAAACAAGATAAAAAATATTCAATCACGAGGTTTCAAATACAATTCATGAAGGTTAAACATAAAATATTTTTGGCTTTTTCTGATTAAATTTGAACAATGCATAAACTTAAAATCTTTTTGTTTTTTTCTAGATAGATATATACACGTATTCACACAAACTATTTTTGATCAAAGACAGGAGCAGAGGATCTTATCAGGCTATCTCTTAGCAAAAACGATACAAAATAAACATCAAAGAATATGGGATCATGTCATGTATTACTATTTATTCATACGTAATAAGCACATAAACAAGTAATTCAAGTTGACAATATTATAAGATTTGAAACTATACGCATCTTTGTATCATGTTCTTGTGTATTAAGGTATTAATTATAAGATATACAACGTGTACCCCACTGATATGCTATTCTAACTTGCACTATCTCAAGGCATCTCAGATTTTCCCAATGATTTTCTAGATTTTCAAAATGAAGCTACATCTATTAGCACAGAAAAAAATCAAGCAGAATCCATAAGGATTATCGGGAATCATAAGATTCAGAATCGAATGATTCATTTGTCTTGGTTTCATGTGATTTTCATCTTTGAATATCGGGATGATGATTCAGGATAATAGATATGGTGTTTGATTATCAGGTAAGGGGATCCAAATTTTATCTGGATTTGATTTCAATGAATCAGGAGTGATTCAAGGGTGAAAACATGCTCAACGGTTAATGCAGAGAAATGTCTTGATTCAATCTCTCCTTGCATACTTGTGAGTATGGGCAGTGAGATGAATCGCATTAATTGTGCTAACGACATAACCCAAAACTGATGTCAAAAGAAAATTATTGCCAAAATCTAACATCCTTTATCTGATAATGATCTTTTCTATTCTTTTACGCACACACACTTGCAAACATGGGTTCAATTCACAGTTGTAATTTAGATTTAGTTTTCACACTACTAGTGATTCAAAGACGCATACAGCCTACTGACAATTCAAATTACTTGTAAATAAACAGATTAAAAACATAATAATTTAAACAATTAAGTAAACATGACGCAATCATTTCCCATATGAGCAGTCCATGGTGTTTAGATCATTTCAAATGTATTATCATTTCCTCTTTTCTCAAGTTAACTTTGAAATTTTCTCCATTTTCTATATTTTTTTTTTTGTAAAATATTTTAAAAACTAAAAGAACTATACAGAAAATTTAAAAGAATTAAAAATTTAACTTCCATGAATTGAATTGAGTTAAGAAAACTTAGTTTTCACTCAGGATTGAACATTCCTATCAAGTTGACAAGATGCTCAAAACGGGATCTATCAAATGCCTTTGTGAAAAGGTCAGCAAGATTGTCATCCGTGTGAACTTTTACAAGTTCGATTAAATGCTTTTCAACACAATCACGGATGAAATGATGGCGAATCTCTATGTGTTTAGTTTTGGAATGTTTCACCGGGTTATTTGTGATGGACATGGTGGTATTGTTGTCAATGAATAGAGGAGTTCCAGTGAAGTTTAAGCCGTAGTCTCTCAACTGCTGCTGAATCCACAGTATCTGGGAACAACCGCTCGCTGCAGCAATGTATTCTGCTTCACAAGTTGAGACAGAAACCGTTGACTGCTTCTTACACTGCCAGGAAACCAATCTGTCTCCTAAGAATTGACATCCACCAGAAGTTGACTTTCTGTCAAGGTTACAACCGCCATAATCTGAATCAGTGTAGGCTTTGAAGTCGAATGACTGCTGTTTAGAGTACCAAAGACCTAATCGGGGTTTCCCTTTCAGGTATCTGAAAATCCTCTTCACGACTATCATATGTGACTCCTTCGGTTGAGACTGAAACCTTGAGCACAAACATACAGCAAACATTATATCGGGTCTTGAAGCTGTGAGATACATAAGTGATCCGATCATCCCACGGTACAATCTGCTGTCTACATCCTTTCCATCTTTGTCAGGATGCAAACCATGATTGACTGGGATAAGTGTGCCATAAGTACTGCTATCATTCATCTTGTATTTTGATAAGATGTCCTCCACATACTTAGTTTGATGTAGATAAATGCCATCCTCTCTTTGACTGACTTGCAGACCCAGAAAGAACGACAATTCACCCATATTACTCATTTCAAATTTGGACTTCATCACCTGCTCGAATTCCCTACACATCCCTTCATTGGTAGACCCAAAAATGATGTCGTCGACATATAGTTGTACAAGAAGAATGTCACCTCCTGCTTTCCTAATGAAGAGAGTCGAGTCAATCTGTCCATGGTTGAAACCATTAGACAGTAAATGCTTAGATAATGTCTCATACCATGCCCACGGTGCTTGATGAAGACCATAAAGTGCTTTGTCGAGCTTATACACTTTATTGATATTATGCGGATTTTCAAAACCGGGAGGCTGAGTGACATAGACTTCTTCATAAACTTTACCATATAGGAAAGCACTCTTCATATCAAGTTGATAGACCTTGAAGCCGACATATGTGGCATAAGCCAAGAACAGTCGAATGGCTTCAATTCTAGCAACTGGAGCATATACTTCCGTGTAATCCAAGCCCTATTGCTGATAAAAACCCTGAAAAACCAATCTTGCTTTGTTCTTCACAACAACATGACGATCATCCGTCTTGCATTTGAACACCCATCTGGTTCCAATTGGCTGAAAGCCTTTTGGCAAGTCAACCAAATCACACACGTGCAACTTTTGGAATTGAGACAATTCATCTTGCATCGCCTCAATCCAGCAGTTGTCAGTGAGAGCCTCCATCTCATTCTTCGGCTCTAACTGGGACACGAATGCAGCATGCAGACATGTTTCCATGACACCAGTGTCAAGTATCTCTGTGTAAAGACTGGTGTTCTCAGTGATGGTTCGATGACGAGTCTGAACGCTGGCATAAGGATCACCAATAATGTTGTCGATTGGATGATTCCTATGCACTCTCGTCTCTGGTACAATCGGTTCCTGAATTTCTGGATCAAGATTCGTGCTTAACTCCCCCATTTCATGTGTTCCAGAGGAAGAAGATTCAATGTTTATTGGATCAGCTGGAGCTTCATTTCCTACAGTTGTGTTAGGATTAGATGGAGCGTCATCTCCAACGACAAGAACATCTTCACTGTTATCATTGTCATGAGTTCCAGATGCAGATGCAGCATTGGAATCAGAAGTTACAATTGGTACAGTAGCACGAGTAGAGAAGTTGGAGTCATCGCCGCCACCCAATAAATCGTAAACATTTGCAGCGTCATCTGCAGATATATCAGGAAGATTGAATGACTTAAATAGTGCATCATAATCAAAACCCCAAGCTGGACCTGTTGGTTCGGGTGGAATGCTTTGTTTACTACAATCCACTTCAAACCATTCCTCGACAGTACGAGTTCCTATGTTGTACACTCTCTTGCAAGGCGAGTTGGCAACGTATCCTAAGAAGATGCCTTCCACTGCTTTTGCATGAAACTTAGACTTGCGGTCTTTGTACTGTAGCAACAAGGAACAAGGACTACCGAAAGGAACTAGGTAATAAAGATTGGGGAGTCGATTGTTGATCAACTCGTAACAAGTCTTGTTGTGCCTCTTCAGAACCAGGACTCTGTTTAAGACGTGACACGCTGTATTAACTGCTTCTGCCCAGAAAGTGACAGGAAGCTTTGCATCCGACAGCATAGTCCTTGCAGTCTCAATCAGTGTTCTGTTCTTCCGTTCAGCAACTCCATTCTGCTGAGGCGTGTACGGCGCGCTGAATTTGTGACGGGTCCCTTTCTTGAGATAGAAAAACTCCATCAAATTATTCTTGAACTCAGTTCCGTTGTCGCTCCTTATCCTTCTAACTTTCAGCTTGCAAAGAGATTCCAAGCTCAGGATCAAGTATTGAAGAATATCAGCAGTCTCGTCTTTAGTACCTAAAAAATGCACCCAAGAAAAACGTGAGAAATCATCAGTTACAACCAGAAAGAACGACTTACCTCCAATACTCCTGATACTTATGGGGCCAAACAGATCCATGAGTAATAGCTCCAAAGGGGTATCAATAGAGTTTTGGAGCTTGGGCTTGTGAGACTTCCGTTGCTGTTTGCCCTTTTTACAAGGCATACAGTCATCTGCAACGGTAAACCTCAGCTTAGGAACCCCAGTTACCAAACCATTTCGGACAAGATGATTCATTTTACGATAAGAAATATGTTCGAGTTTCCTATGCCACAAGATAGAGTCAAGCTCTGTCGCTTTTGTAAGCAAACAAGTAGCAACTGATGAGGTGGTTGTTGCCACGCTCATATCGATCTAATATGTGTCATTCGTTCTTGGTGCTCTCATCAGGATCCAGTCTTCGGGAACCTCAAAACCGGGTTTGAGAATCAGGCGTTCTGACTTGTCAAACATCACCGAGTACTCCTTATCACACATTTGGGAGACACTCAATAGGTTATGCTTCAGTTGCTCACAGAAGTTGACATTGTCAAAGCTGACACAACCGTTCGAAACCACGCCTTGACACGTGATGCTGCCGCCGTTTTCTCCGGCAAAGGCCACATAGCCGCCTCTGAAAGGTTTAATGTCTTGAAGCAGGGCCATGTTTCCTGTCATGTGCCTGGAACATCCACTATCTAAATACCAGCGGTTAGATATAGTACCCTTCGGACGTCCCTGCACGAGTCACAAAAGAATTAGTTAGTTTTGGAGACCCAAGCCATTGTGGTCTTGGGTCGTCCATCCTTTTCAAAATAAACTACTTCCTTTAACTCACCGTCATGATGACAGTTCAAAATTGGTGAAACTTTGGAGGAATTGGGAACAGGAGATTGAGAACCTTTTACTTTCTTGTTCCAGGATCTCTTTTGATTCTTAACTAGAACAGGAGACTTTGGCTCAACCACAGCTGGTGAACTTGTGGAAGCTTCACCTGATTGAGCTTTAGTCAACTATTCCAGCTTTCTCAACCTCTTATTCCTTCTTCTTCTATGTGGCTTAGAGAGTCTAGCCACAGATTTCTCACCAGTACGTGTACTACCAGATGTAGACACACGAGGTACAACAGGTTGCTTTACCTTTCTTGCAACAGATGGTTTGGCCTCAGATTTGATCTTTGGCTTTGCCATCGGTTGGACTGGTGGTTTCACCACATTTTGCTTTGGATGTTTGGGAGATGGTTTCACTAGTGACGACCTGGGGATAACAGCTGGTTGTGAAACAACAGGCCGTTTCCCTTGGTTCTTAGAAGGACAGTTCACAAAAATGTGACCAACCAAGCCACAGTGAAAACAGTTCCTCTTGTCTACATAAGTTCTCTTGTAAGGCTTATTAGATCTGGCCTTAGATAACTCAGCATTATGAGCAGCAGGAGTTGGTTTCTGAACAGCAGTCTGAACCTTAACAGTTTGATTTTTGGGAGTATAGTATTTTTCCAAATTTTCTTTGTAACCAAGCCCAAAGTGAGCTGAAAAAGCCTCTTTCTTTACTTGGTTAAGGTTTTTATACCCCCCATAAAGCATTACCTTAAGTTTATCATTTGATTCAATGACATCAGGTTCAGTTAAAATGCAATTATCACCATTAGTGATAATGTTTTTCTTGACTTTCTGTTCAGTCAACAACTCCTCAGATACTACTCCTTCAGGGCAAGAGTTAACCGACCCATCTTCAGAAGCAGTAACAAACTCCTCACTAGATGTGGAGTTAGCCTTACTTGAGGATTCATCCTTTTTAGGGGAATCATCCTTATCAGAGGACTCATCTAGACAAGTGAGATCAATGTCTGTTAAACAATTGACAAACTTCCCGCTCACTGGTGGAGGAATGGCATTGGTACCAAGACCTAGACCATTCATTTTCCTCACTACAGATTCGTAGTGTTCCACCACAAAGCGAGAGTTTTTCAACTTCTCATTTGTGCATTTTAAATGCAGGATCTCATTTTGTAGTTTGTTGATTTCATTGTTCCGTTTTTCCAACCCCTTATAAGCAATATCTAAGTGAAGCTGTTGATCGCTCATTTTTAAAGAATACTCATGTTTTTCCTTTTTCAATGTTTCAATAGACTCTTTAAAACGTTTTTCATTTTCTTTATAGTTTAGAGCTGCCATACTTAGGGGTTCGATTTTGTCTTGGAGCTTAGAGTTTTCAAGTTTTAGCCCTAGACACTTAGAACATGAATCCACAGAAAAGGGATTAGAATCTACCTCAGACGATTAACTTGTTGCTTCTCCAATGGCCATGAGAGCAACAGTTGTGGTTGATTCTTCTTCATCAGCTACAGAAGCTTCCTTTTCTTCAGCTTCCTTTACCTTCTCTGTAGCAGCAGTTTCCCTTCTCTCTGCTTCCATCATCTCCATGATCTCAGCCATGAGACCAACCTGTGTTTGTGCGATGATGGCATCCTCCACATGAACGCCCCAATCAAAGTTGTCGTCCTGTTGGGCTATCAGTGCATTGGACGTTCCACCTTGGCTTTGATTGTGGTGGTTTGGATTTTTTTGGCCATGGATGTTTCCTTGGCTGGGTCGGGTAAAACCAGAGGCAGGTGCTCTGTCTTTCTGACACTCACGAGCAAAGTGTCCATAGTTCAGACACTTGTAGCATTTGGCCTTGGATTTATCAAACCCGACCTTGGCATTAGGATGCCCGCCAATAAACTTTCTTCCTGTTCTGTTCAGGAAATGCTTGGCTCTCCTCAATAACATGGCCATATTCCACTGAATATCCATGTCATCCATGTCATCAGGTTCCACTTGATTAAAATCTTCTTCAATCGTCTCTGGATCAGTAAGCTTGCCACCTATGAAATTTTCATATGCAAGCATACAAGATGAGAATAAAGCTACACGATCTTCAGCTATTCTGGCTATAGCTGAGTTGTTAGCTGAAAACGTAGCAGGAGGATTTCTTGAGGTATTTTGATGATGAGACCCCAACCCTGATCCTGAAGCATAGCAAGCATGACCACAACACCCAGTTGAGTGGTCTTTTCTTCAGTAGGATTTCCAGTGAAGAGGGCGATTCCAGAGCCAGATAACTTGGATGTGGAAGTCATCCCATGATACATAGAAGGGTCTTGTATCTGGGGTCTTCCAGAGCTCTCCTTTCTTTTCAAGTTCATTTCATGAGCTTGAATTTTTCCTATTGCTTCCTCTACTGTCAACTAATAGAATTTAGGATTTTCCCTCATCAGGGTTGTGTACATCTCAAATTTGGGTGGTAAAGCATCCAAAAACTTTTCCACCATCTCTTCAGCTGGATACTTGAGGTCAAAAGCATTCAACTCAGTCTATAAATGATAGAATCTAGAGATGAGGTCATCTAAAGATTCGTTCTCAAAGAATCTGAAGCACTCATACTGCTTCCTGAGAAGATCCCGCTTACTCTTCTTGATGTCACTATTTCCTTCGAATCTCTTCTGTAAGGCTTTCCAGAGATCCTTAGAATTGTCATACCCTCGGAAACTGTGGAACCATTCCCGAGTTAATGCCATAGTGATCGAACCAAGTGCCTTCTTCTCTCGATCATATGCTTTCTTTTCTTCCTCATCGAGTTTAGAAATGGGCTTGGGCAATTCATCATCAAGATAGATGTGTATGGGATGCTTATATCCCTCAAGGATTGGTATCCATAGTGATGAGTCGGTATAAGAAATGTAGTGCTCGAAACGTGCCTTCCAATTGGAATAATCGTTTACGTTTAGCAACTTAGGTGGTTTCTGAGGTGTACCGATCTCATTATCATAGTTTAACATGTTTCCAAGATTCTGAAGGTTCGACATAGTGAACACTTAGTCAAAACTCAGAAAAATCAGACACAGTTGCGCACTTGTGATTGGCCTTGCGCACTTGAGAAATAGTCTTGCGTATTTAAGACTTACTCTTGCGTACTTGTAAGTACGCAGGAGGAAATGATTAAGTACGCAGGATATAACTTAAGTTCGCACAAGTTCAGTATTGCGCACTTGTAAGTACGCAGGAGATAACTCTTGCGTATTTAGTAAGTACGCAGAAAACTGTACTTTTTGCCAAAAATGGTAAGTACGCAGGATACCTTTTCAGCAACTCTCACCAACCTTTTCCGGTGACTGGAAAATCGCCGGAGATGGTAAAAATTGGCCTGATGATTAATGCAAATGAGCCAAAGGGTCAGAAACTTGTTTCTAACCAACCTTTGATGCTCAAATAACTCCAATACACAACAAAAATTGGTTTTTGAGAGATTTTTGCTTCTAAAAAAGAGCTTAAGAGCTACCCCTTTTTTATCACAAAAATCAACAAAAATACCTCTTTTTGCTTGTAAAACTCAGTAAAAACGTCTCCAAACTCACTTACAACACTCGAATTCAAGAGCTATGCTCTGATACCACTTGTACGTCCCTTCGTGTGTGTCGGATCGTTGCATGCAAGTGGTCTACTAGTCGGACCAGGTGCGGAATACTCGTGACTAGGCGGATAGTCTAACTAAAACAAAGTAAACCACCACGAGAGTCACAATAAAAGCTCTTTCTATTATAAACACTCGACGGTTACAGAGAGATTACAAATTGCGTACTTAACAAACTTAGTTCGTCTAAGATATGAGTTCTGCGTACTTATCCTCTGTGAACCAAACCTATTTATACAGACCTGATGCCTGCACACTTAGTAAGTGCGCAGGACCAAATGCTCTTGCGTACTTAGCAAGTACGCATGGGTCTTCCTGCGTACTTACTAAGTACGCAGGAGCTTTCTCCTGCGCACATGTAAGTGCGCAAAACACTTAGAAGAAATGCAACATACACTATGTAAAAGTAAATGCAACTCGATAAACAATTACATAACGACTCTTACATACAAAGACAAATTACAGACATTAGAAATACAAACTAAGACTCTATCCAGAGTGTTGTCACAGGAAAGTGCATCAACAAAAATCACATCTTTTTGGTCGAACATCACGAGTAAGAAGATCATATCAGTAAAAGCAATGCATCAATCACACATTTTGGATAAAAAAATCCATATAATATCAAATGGTATCCTATGTCATTCTTTCAAGCCTTGACCAATCAAACCAATATTTTTCAAGATTATCACACTCTATCTTTTCAAGACTTTCATATTGCATGTTATGATACGCGATAAACATTCAAAGAAAATAGGATCAGGCTATGACACACAAATTCAAATTGTCAATATTATAAGATTTGAAACTAAAACATCTCATTCCCACTTTCTTGTGAGTTAAGGTACCATTTAAGTATGAAATACAACGTGTACCCCACTAGTATGCCAACAGAAAGTAAATGCACTATCTTCAAGACATATAAGATTTTACTAAAGATTATCCGAATTTCCAGAATGAGGAGACATCACTTAGCACATGAATAGTAGAATCCAAATTGGATTGTATAGGAATCAATGAGATTCATAATCGAATGATTCAATGTTTTGGATTATATATGTAGAATCATACGATTCAGGTACGTGGATCCAACTGTTATATGGATTATGAATTCAATGGAATCAGTAAAGATGATTTATCAATATGATCCAAGGGCTAGTATATGTTTGACAGATGTTGTCAAGTACATATCTTGATTATACTTCAAATTGCATGCTTTTCGGGACATGGGCACTGAAGCAAATCGAATGAATAGTGCTAAGGACATAACCCGAAACTGATCTCATAAGAAAATCTTTATTAAAAGCTAATATTCTTTATCTGATAGTGATCTTTTAACACACACACCCAGGCATAAAATGGGTTAAAATCACAGTTGTAACATATGCAATTATGTTTTCACACTACTAATGGTTCAGTAACGCTTTTAGTCTACTGACAATTCAAATTATATGCATACACAACACTATCATTTCCTATTTGTGTAGTCTCTGAAGTTTAGATTAAAACATATAATTCAGATATATTAACATAAAGCACCAACCAGTCAATCTAAGGTCATGTGTGAAAGAACATCTACTGATGTACTATCATCTCTTCTTTAACTTCAAGTAATGTCGATTTTATCTTTTCCAATTTGTTTGGCTTTTTCAAAATCTTTTTCAATAAAGAAAGTAAAACAAACGAAACTAAACCTTCTACGAAAACATTTTACTTGGTTACTCAGGATTAAGCAAATCAATCAATTTAAAAACTCAAACCGATGTAATCCTGTAATTGAATGCCTTTGCCTTTTGTCATCAGCACAGTTCTGTACTCCCCCTCTCCTATAGACTTCCCCTCAACTAGTCAAATGGTTGCATCAACGACTTTATGCTCACCATCGTCATCCTAAGTTTCAGGTTATCTTTTGGAATTTGTAAAACTCTTTCCAAAACATTGTGTGTGACATATTCTCCCCCTTGAGCATCAAGTCGTTGAATTAAACATATTCTCAGTTATCAACAACTCTTTACTCATGCATATGTCATTCCCTGTCATGTGCTAAGAACCACCACTATCAACAACCAAATTGGTATTAATAGTCCCTCTTGGTAAATCCTGCACATCTTAACAAGAAACATTAATTTAAAATTGGGACCCAAGCCATGGTAGTCATGGGTCGTCCATCTGTATCTAAATAATAAACCTCACTCCATTCACAATCGAATCTCTCATCTATTTTCGGAGATTGTTCCGACGAGTTAGAAGCAGGAACTTTTGATTTCCAAACATACTTTTGTTCATTAAGTTCTTTTTGCTTAAAATGCGAAGTGTTTGAACATTTTCTCTCATTTGAAAATTGATTTGATTGTGAAAACTCTTGTTGTTCTAAAAGTTTTCTCAATCTTCTGTTTCTCCTTCGTCTTTGAGGTCTAGAAAGCCTAACCTCATATTTTGAATTACCCTTTGGTGTATCATGAGGTTTAACCACATTTCAGTTAACATAAGGCTTACCATGAGTTCTTACCTTTTCTGGAGTAACATGTTGGTTACCTTTGTCATTGTGAGGACAAGCAATCTGAATATCACCCACAAGACCACAGTAAAAGCAAGATCTCTTCTCACGATATTCTCTCATATAAGGAATCTTCACACGATAACATGCACTTGAAGAAGATTCTCCTACATGAACTTCTTTTGGTTTTATTTTCTCTGGAACTCCAGATTTTGCAACAGGTTTTGAGTCAGGCTTCATCTTCTCAGGAACTACATGCTTCTTCCCTTTATTTTTGTAAGGACAGTTCACCACAATGTGTCCCGTCTCTTTACAATGAAAACATGTACGCCTGTCTGTATAATCTCTGACATATGGAACTCTCCTTGAATTTTAAGAACTTCCAAATGTATAATTTCCAGATGAATTAGAATCAATCTTTAAGTCTTCTTTCTTAACCTCTTTCTGTATCCCCTCTACCTTAGCTTCATCAAAATATTCATCATCACTCTCATCAGAATACACCATATCATCACCTGTGACTGGATTCACCTTCAACACAGTCTTAGGATCTAAATCCTCATCGATTATAATCTTAGGTGTAACAGAATAGTTTCCGTTGAAGGGTGGAGGAACATAACCAATACCATTAGTTCCCTTCCCCTCTTCAGTATTCTCATGATAATATCCTAATAAGAATGATGAATTTCCAAAGCTTTCTAACTTTCTATGCAATCTGATCACCTCTGCTTTAGATTCGGCTAATTCCTTATCTTTCTCAGTAAGATCATTATTTCTTTTCTCAATTTCTGCAAAGGACATATCCAGGTGATATGCCTTCTCTTTGATCTTTAAAGTCGGAGAATTTATATCCCTCTTTAGTGATTCTATTCTTTCAATACACACATTCTCATTATCTTTTAATTTCTGATTTACCGTGTGCATGGATTTCAAATCACAAATGAGGTTTACATTGTCATCCATAACCCTCATCATTTTATCCTTAACTGAAACACAGTTAGAACAAAACGTCGCAGAGTTTGAAAATACCTCAGGTTTTACTTCTAAAGAAGATGCACCAGGAGCCATGAAAACGTCATCATCAGCTTCACTCTTTTGATCAACAATGACAGGCTCAACATCAGTGTCTGATACACTCAGATCATCTTCAACTGTCTGGAAGCTTACTTCAGTCTCTACATCACTCTCGGTAGACTGAGTACTTTCACCAGATCGAATACTCTCACTATCACTTAACTCGGTAGACAAATCACTTTCAGAAACACTCTGCTTTACTACTTCTTCTTTGATCAAGACCACAAACGCTTGAGTAGTAGCTTCACCCTTTTTCTTCAAAGTTTCCCATAGTTCTCTCGAAGTTGGACACTTCCATAGTTCTCTTGAAGTTGGACACTTCCCGAGACTATGAATGATTTCTTTTGGTAAAGACAACGTTAAAGTTTCACGCGTCGTCATCTCTCGATCAAACTTCTGCTTTTCTAATTTACTTAGAGCTGTCACTAGTTTAGGAACATCATAATATCCCATATAGTCATAAGTAGGATGCACATATCCTTCAAATATGGATGTCCAAAAGTTTTCATCAGTGACTGATACGAACTGTTCGAACCGGACTTTCCAATTACGGTAATCTGATACGCACAAAAGCTTCGGTGGCATAGTTTCAGTCTCATTATCATCACATGAAATTGACATTTTGAAATTTTGGCGAAAATATTCGGAAAAATTTTCCCGCCAAAATACTCTTTTTAAAAAATTTCGAAAATTCGAAATTTTCAAAAATGATCCGAAACAAGCATATAAACTTTCCCTAAAAAATTTGGACAGGATGAATTTTCTCTCCAAAATAAGAGAAGCGAACTTAAGTTGACCCGAGCGAACTTGACCCAAGCGAACTTGTTAAGTTCGCTTAAACTATGAGAAGCGAACTTTTCGCTTGCTAAGTTCGCCTGCACAAGAACTCAGCAAGTTCGCCTAAAACAGCTGAAACAAACTCAGAAACCCAAACACGAACAAACTCGGCTGAAAATCATGATTTCTGAACAAAATGATGGAATTAAGAAAATCTAAACCGTATGATTGTGTAGAAACTGATTAGGAACAATCCTATCGGATCAATTTCTTCAAACCAATCCAAAATCAATCCAAATTGATCAAAAATCTTCCATTTTTATCAAGAACACGAAAAAGATGAAAATCCTTCAAATTCTCTGAATTTTGATGTTGATTGGACACGAAAACACCACGAATCTTTTGCTAATTGTCACACCCCAACCGACGGCGGAAACGTCGGGGCGGGACATGTAGACTGTTCATGAGCTCAAGGTTGACTAAATTGTAATTTATATTAAGTCCGTTTCAATCCAAACAAATATAATCCAATTCCCAAGTACATAAATGAAATACAAATTGTTCTTGAATTTAAGTTAACTAAGTTTCAGAACCTATGTGTAGCAAGTCTTGATCAAATCACACATTAGCACCTGAAACATGAATAAAATAAGGTCAACTAAAAAGTTGGTGAGCATACACAGGTTTGTATGTAGATAGCATATAGTTTGTAAATAAACAAATCCTTACATATCATGATAAAATAAGGCATTTATGGGGAGCAGCTATTGTGTAACCAAGTATAATAAAACCTTTGTAACTAGCATGCAAAATTGTGTTGTCGGTATCAATCACCCTACCTGGGTGGGTTTGTCAGACTCAATAGATCTATCATTGTTAACCGTCGGCTTGAATAGTTAATGATTGCACACAAGTAGTTAACACACCTAGTACTCAAACATAAAGCTCAAATTGCACACAAATTGTAAAGTGGATTTGTATTGTGTAGTTTGTGTAAATCATTGTAAGTAATGTTCATGTTTCACCCAAAAATGTAAAACAGTGTAAAAATGGGTTATGTAAAACTCACTTGATTAGAGGTGTAGCTAACACGCACGGCTAGACGGTAGAATGATGATTGAAACCTCACAAGGTTAACCTAGTGTGTAATAAATGTTGGATTACTAATGTATCCAAAAATCTGAGTCTAAGACTATGATTTAATTGAGTGTGTGTACTAAGGTTTTGAGTTGAGGGTGTTTGTGATTTACACGATGTAATATTAAATCAAATAGTTTATAAAATAATTGAATCTGGGTTTGGGTTGGATAACTAAATAAATTAAATACTTGCTATTTATTTATTTAGTTACAAAAATAGTGTGTGAACTATATTAAGTATAAATTAAATAAATAATTTATTTATTTATTTATAAAGTTGTGTAAAATATTGATGTATAAAATAAATAATTTTTACTTTATTTATTTATGTATAAGGATGTATAAATACAAAATTATGTAATTAATATTTATGTATAAAAATCAAGAAAGGTGCATTTAACCCTTTTAGTGTAAATTATAATAAATAAATTTATTCATCTATTTATCATTTAAAAAAATGAGAATTTGATTGTTCTAAATAAAGTTAAAATTTTATAACTTTATAAATTAGGTTTTTAAAATGGGAGATATTTTATAAAGTAAATATCTTATTTGGTAATTAATTTCCTTTAATTATTTAAAAATCTAAATAATTAATATATAACCTTAACAATAAAATTCATAATAAAATGAATTTATGTTGGAAAATGGAAATTTTATTTTTTTATTCTGCTCAACATCTTGCAAGGTTGATAAAATAAATTTTATATAAATTTTTGGGTTGTAAAACGGTTTAAAAAATATATTCTGACCATCCGGTTCGAACCCGGGTGGTTTGTTTGTGAGACAAAGGTTTGACCACTGGAACTGGGGACTGATAGCTGAAACAATTTGGTTCTGGTTTGATTTAATCTATGCCGGTGACAGGGCCTGATTTGGTATCACAGAAAACAAAAGAAAGAGTGGGTTCGGGGGTGGGTTTCGAACCTGCAACCATGCGCACACGAGTTAACAGTCTTAACCATTGGATCTGGGCTTAAAGCCTTGATAGGAAACTGATACGAAGCTCTTTTAATAGAAAATCCATATTCGTCTCCTTCCCCAAATCGTCCTCCCGAAACCCTAACCTTCCAATTGACTGTGATTAAGCACAGGTATGACACAACAATCTTAGGGCTTTTATTCAGAATGTTAAAACGAGTAGAAGGGTGGGTTACATACCTTGATTCGTTGGAAAAATCGTGTGATTAGCTCCCCACAGGCCGATCGCGACGAGGAGGGGAACAACGAAGAGAACTTTGGTTTTGGGTGTGATTTTGAGTTGTGAACGATTTAGATGTATAAGGGTTTGAATTTAAACGCGTTTTCAGTTGTCAATTTACGGGATTTGCGGGTTTTCGGGGCTAGATTCATGGGTTTTGAAAACCACGATCGTTGGTAACAAAATTGGGTTAAGGAAATTGATTTTTGAATTAATTTGATTGATTTCGAGCCCCATAAGGTCGCAAATGAGCAGAGAAGTAATTTGGGATGATTTAGATCCCGAAATTTCGGGGATTGAATGAAAATCAAACGAGTTTGACTTTCTCGAGTCAAAATTGGCTACAAAAATTGGTTTTAGTGTTCAAATAAAAAAGAAGGGGGTTCATGTGATGGTTCATTGCACTAGAACGGGTTTTGAACGTGTTACATTGAATTGCAATAAAAAAAAATCAGAAATGTTACAGTATCCCCTTGTTTAGGGAATTTCTTCCCGAAATTTAGCTAGTGGGTGCAACTGAATCAGGAAAAAGATGAGTTCGGATTCTTCATGAGTTTGGATTGTCGGTTTGAGGAGTATAGCTGATAATCAAATCTAAGTCTAAAGCTCATGTTAGGTATGAATGATATTAACGGATTTTAGTTTCAAGTGAGTTAAGGAGAGACCTGTCGAAGAATTTAAGGTGAAATGCGTTACATGGAACGAATTTGATGGGAACTTTGATATTTAGGGTTTGTTTAAGATGTAGTCTAATATGCCCAAAATTGTCAAGGTAAGAATATCCTAAAACTTCTCGTGATACGAACAACGCTACTACTGACAACATGACAGGAACACTTATATATAGGAAGTACCAGCGGCGTATCCACCATGCCCTTGTCATATCACATTAGTTTCGTTGTTATATATCATGATAGGTTTTAGGTCATAACACACGACATAATTCGCTATGTTTTCCATGCGTTGATTTTTATAATTTCGTGTGCACCCGTAATTACTCAAATCATCGCATGGTCCGTATAGATCCTTCCGTAGTGTGCGTGTCAAGAGGAGGCACAAATTCACTTAGTTCATGTATATTGCTTTCACATATGGGTTGCTAATAAGTAACTATATCCTTAAATAGGCAAGTCAGTTAGCAGCTAAAGGATAATAAAGTAGTGTTACCTAAGGCCCCATAGTTTACTCGTGTTTGAACGAGAATACGTCAAACCCCGAGTTGTTTCAATGTGTTAGGATTTTCAAGTTTGATGCACAAGGTGTATGACCATACTTCATGTATATTTTGATCAATCAATTGCAACAACTGTAAGCAACTTAGTTTCATGTATAATGTAAACACACAAGTCTCATGTATGATCTAGCGTCATGTAGCTTGTAGGTTTTATGTGTAACGTAAACCACTTAGCATTATGTATTTGTAAATCAATAGGCTTTCATGTGTAATGTAGGTAATGTAGTATCAGGTACTTTGTAACCAAATAAGTTTCATGTTCAATGTGGTCAATCAAGTATTGTGTATCAAACAACTAATGGTTAGGTATCATGTATATTTGCAAATAACCATGTTTCATGTGTTATGTGTTCAATCTGGTAGCGTGTGTATTGCAAATGAACAAGTTTCATGTGTTATGTAATCGTGCTGCGTATCTTGTGAACGTGCATATGTAAGTTATTGAACTTCGTGTGTGATATATGCTAACGAGTTTTGTATGTGATCGAGTGTTGCGGAGAAGCGTGTTGTTGTCATTCTTGTAAAATATGGTAGTTAGGTTCTAGTTCTTTAAATCTCGTTGAGGTTCGTGAGGATGGTTAACGTCTACGCGGTATGGATCGTCTCTTGAAGCGGCAAGTGAAAGGTAACGAGGAGGTTCTGAAAGCATTCGGGGAAATGTGTTTATAAATACTGATCTTTGTTTGAAAATAGGAGATTGTAAATTGTTCTTAGTTATAGATAAAGTAGTGAAACCGTTGAGTTAAATAATCTAAATAAATAGATAATTTATAGTACAAATCTTTTAATTTAAATTTTCAATTATTAATAGGAGAATTTTTAATTTTTTTAAATTTTTTTTTTTAAGAGGAATTATTGGCTAAACTATTAGTCGTATATTAATTTAGCCAGGGCTTAGAAATAATTACTTTAATGAGGAAAAATCATAATTATTTATCAATTCGAAATAATATTTTTATAAAATAGGTTGTATTAAGTTCCTTTACACAGTGAAAATGTTTAAAAAAAATTTATATTTCTGATACTCTCTAAAAGTTTGATAAACGTTTGTTTTGAAAATAACGAGGTTGTTTAATCTAATAGGATGAGTTGTTTACGAAGGATATTGCCGGTAGTGTACTAAATCGTGTTGAATGATGAAGGTGATACTTGGGAATTTTGATGAAAATATGATGGGTGTAATTCACACTCGACGTGTCAAATTAATGAATAATAACTTTAGAGTTAGAATATATAAAATTGATTAAATGCTGAAATGTTAAACATTACTCAAAACATAGGGAAATGGTTCTCAAACTGAAAATTTAGAGACAATAATAAAAATAAATTTTGTTAACGTCTCTTGTAGCTTTCCACTAGAAGGAAGATAATTCCTAAGACGAGCACTGCTATGGTCATTCGGGTAGTCGATCTGGCTTCAGCTCTAGCTGTTTCCGTGCGATGCTCCAGTATTTCTTTTTCGGGGATGGCGATTAACTCCTTTTGGTACCCTAATTGGTTTGTTAGGCTATCCAATCTTTGTCCCTGCAAGTTGTGCATTACCTCATGCTCCATCCTTTGCCTCTCAAACTCTGAGGTCCTTACATATTGGTGAATGTCGTTGGTTGGAATTCCCATAGCACTAGTGGGTGCCATGGTGTGCCTTACCCAAGGGTTAGGATGGTACGGGTCGGGCATTAGATATGGGTCTCTTTGTGGGGGTGATAACTGATTGTGGAGATGGGGTGTCTGATACGGGTTTCTGGGTGGGGGTGATCCTGTAACATCCCAAATAATAGAAAGTAAATAAAAAGGAAAAGAACAAGTGGGCTTGGCCCAGATTTCGGCCCATGGGCCGATATTAGAAGGAAACCCTTCTACATCTGCACACAGCCTCTCCCCATCCTCTCATTTGCGCAAGACTAGAAAGAGAAAGAGAGAGCTCAGTCTAGAGAGAGAAAGATCGGGATCAAGCTCAAAGTCTCGAAGATTTGTTGCTCACTACCTCTGGAGCATAAAGAAACAGGAAAGAAGCAGTAACAGGTAATCGCTATACCTAAATCTGAGTTTTTGTAACTTTCGGGTTAAAGGGTAAAAATCGAGTGAAGAGGTAGATTTTACGTGTGAAACTTGAAACAAACCACATATTTGGGTTCATGGGAAGTAAAGGAACGTTTCGAACGTAAAAAGTTCAAAGCTTGATCGATTAGAATAAATGGCCAGATCTAGGGTTTCTGTTTGGGGAAGATGACTGAGTCATCGAAACTACATAGTTTCGATAGACAAAGTATGACTCGAAACTACCGAGTTTCGATTGTAGCAGACCCATCGAAACTACATAGTTTCGATACAGACCCTAAACTTAAACTACTAATATTTTACACAAGTCACCACTCGAAACTACATAGTTTCGATAGGCAAAGTATGACTCGAAACTACATAGTTTCGATAGACAGAGTACCACTCGAAACTACAAAGTTTCGATAGACAAAAGTATAACTCGAAACTACATAGTTTCGATAGACAAAGTATGACTCGAAACTACATAGTTTCGATAGGCAAAGTATGACTCGAAACTACCTAGTTTCGATAGAAAGGGTATGACTCGAAACTACGGGGTTTATACTTAGTAATGTCTAGTGTCATTTAGGAGCAATACCTTATGCATATAACTTTATTATACAGATCGTGAGTAACCCTAGTGACGCTCAGTGACCAATTGAGAGCATTTCTGAGACCACCCATCAGGTGAGTTCAAGATCCCTATTTTACTGTTTTAGGGTGGTGTGCATACTCAAGAATTAGACGTTTATAAATAAATGTATATTATTTAATTAAACGTTTTGTAAGAAAGAAAGATAACGGTTGTTAAACCGAATGTTTTGACAGGAAGAAAGATAACGGTTGTTAAACCGAATGTTTTGACAGGAAGAAAGATAACGGTTGTTAAACCGAACGTTTTGAAAGAAAGAAAGAAAGAAGAATGGTTTATTTAACTATATGTTTTATAAACAAGAGAAAGAGAAGAAAGAATGGGTTATTTAACTATATGTTTTATAAACAAGAGAAAGAGAAGAAAGAATGGGTTATTTAACTATATGTGTTATAAACAAGAGAAAGAGAAGAAAGAATGGTTTACTTAACTATATGTTTTATAAACGAAGAGAAGAATAATAAGTCAAATACATTGTCTAATCTGTAAGAGTATGCTTATACGATGAAAGACTTGGAGTAGTAGCGTAGTCCTAGAGGCTAGTGCTACTCTAAGCATAGTAGCAAGTCTTGAGGTAGTAGTATAGTCCTTGAGACTAGTGCTACCCGAAGCCGATGCTGCGTCATGGACAAGTCCATGATGTACCATGAGAGAAATCGGGACAGTGCTCGGCAGGGCATTGTAACGAGGATGTTGCAACTGGTTAAGATGAGTAACGACGGTTACTCTAGCGGCGACGGTCGCTAAGAAAGAATGAAGAAGCCCGCTTGGGGGCACAGAAAGTCGGTTATCGGCCTTTGGACGTTGAGCCTTAGGGAACAATAACCGCGAGAAAGAGTTCCTTCGGGAAGTAAGAACGAAGAAGCCCGCTCGGGGGCACAGAACAGATTGTAGACATTAATGTATGACTTAAAGAAAAGAGTACAAAGTAAATACGTATGAATATAGAAGAAGAAAGAAAGATTTTTATACGTATGTATTTTAAAGAAGGAAGACATATTTTAATGTGTATGTAGTTAAAGAATAAAGAAAGATTTCATTGTATTACGTGTATAATATAATACGTATATTTAAAAGGGAAAATCCTTTTTATATATATATAAAGCTAAAGAAAACTTGAACTCACCAGCGTTAGCTGACTATTTTAGTATGCACATCAGGTAGCCAAGGAAAGGAAAAGAAATGATGCCGCGAGGGCTTAGGAGTGAATGGCTGGATGGCTGCTGCTGATGAAGACTGACATCCCCATTTGCTAGTTTTAGATTGTTGAACTATGTTTAAATTTTAAGTTTTAATTGACTCTGAATTTTGTAAAGACTTCCGCTGTTAGTTTAATGTTTGATTCAAAGTTTAAGAACTATGTATATGCAATGTTTGCCAACTGTGAGAGGTACCCGGTTTGGGTCCTTTCAAGTTGGTATCAGAGCCATAGTTTGAGAGATTCGGACATTCGCCAAAATGTCTGAACTTGAACTGAGAATGGGACAGAAGAATGGGATGTCAGTCAGAACAGCCAAGCCACGAAAGGAGAACAGTAAGGCCTTAGTAATTAGTGACTGTAGAAACAGTAAACAGTAAAGGGCCTTAGAATAGTAAGGTAGTCCATGTCCTAGTCTAGAAACATAGACACCAAATACCTTAGAATAGAAAGTAGAGCGAAGGTGCCTTGATGTAGAAACTCTGGACTTGAGTACAAACGTCACTCTGACGGGGAATGTTCAGAACCCAGGAAGTAAAGTAAATTAGTAATTTCATACCGGTCTCTGTAATTAGTAATTTACATTACTCAAGGTGTTCTAAATAATTACCTATCAGGATAACATGAGTATCTCCTTGTTCGCAGTGAGAAAACGTCATGGCTGGAAGGAAAGGTGCAAAGGGGGGAGCCGGTACGGGACGTAGGGGCAGGCCCCGTGTCAACCGGGTTGAAATAGAAGAAAGTGAACCCTCTGTTCATGGGTCGGTGTCGATCCATACTACTAATGAGGATGCTCCGAGTAACCCCGGAGCACAGGATGAAGAAGGCTTAGTTTTGGAGCCAATTGTCAGGAAAGCGATAGCCGACGAAGTGGCTGCAGTTCTGAAGAATACTCTACCTGCAGTACTCGCTGAAGC
This sequence comes from Smallanthus sonchifolius, assembly GCA_023525975.1. Lineage (NCBI taxonomy): Eukaryota > Viridiplantae > Streptophyta > Magnoliopsida > Asterales > Asteraceae > Smallanthus > Smallanthus sonchifolius. Next base: position 24,185,695 of record CM042033.1, read on the forward strand.
CCTGAAGACTGTGGAAGGGGAGAGAGAAAGGGGCTTACGGGCCGAAGATAGAAATATGATCGAACCTGAGTCTGAAGGTGAGGACTCTGACTATGAAGAGAAACGCGGATGCGACTACAAGTCCTTTCGAAATTGTGATCCGCCAACTTTTGATGGGAAGAAAGATGCTATTGCCGCATACTACTGGATTGACCGCATGACTGCAGTCATTAAGATGAGTGAATGCCGTGCTGACCAAGCGGTAGGGTTTGCCGCTCATTCTTTCGCCTTCGAGGCACTGAGCTGGTGGGAGAATGTGAAGAAAGCTAAGTCTGAAAGGGATATTGATAGAATGAAGTGGGAAGATCTAAAAACACTGGTTATTCAGAAGTTCTGTCCCCAAAATGAGATTGATAAGATGGAAGAAGCCTTCGTGGAACTCAAGGCTGGTAGCCTGACTCATCGACAGTTCACCTCCAGGTTTAATGAGTTAACTCAGCTGGTTCCCCACTTGGTGAACACAGAAGAAAGAAGGATCAAATGCTATATCCAGAAGCTACCTCCAAGAGTTCGCACAATCATTAATGCCAACACCCCTGGAGACTTTGACTCGGTGGTGGCTATGAGTGGAAAGATTTTTGATGATGTGGCCGCAGAAGGCGTAACCCCCGCTGAAACTCAAAAGAAATGGTCTAACGCCACTAAGCGCTCGGGCGGGGATTGGTCTGCCTCAAAAAGTAAGAAGCCAAGACCGGAGGAAAGGGTCAACTGTAGCAAATGTGATAGGCCACATCTTGGGGAGTGCAAGTATGGGTTGAACATAAGTTACCGTTGTGGCAAGACCGGGCACATCTCTCGTGAATGTCCCAACGCTCCTGGTTCTGCAAACAATAGAAAGTGCCACAACTGTGGTGGATCAGGACATTTCTCCAAGGATTGCCGTAAACCAAGAACAACAAACAATGAGAAGGCAAAGGAGGCTGAGAAAGGGGGAGCAAGAACCAGAGCCTATGCCCTGACACAGGAGGAAGCAAGGGGAGATCCCAACGTGGTGTCAGGTACGTTCATCCTTGGCCACACCTTTGTTTCTGTTCTGTTTGATTCAGGTGCTAGTAAAAGTTTTATATCCTCCTCGTTCTGTAAAAGACTGAAATACAAAACTTCCAAGATAGAAAGAGCCTTTAATGTTGAGACTGCAGTGGGTAGAAACACTAAAGTGGTAGAGTTGGTAGACGATCTTACCATAAAGATAGAGGGCCATAGATTTCCGGTTAGATTATTCGTTATAGCCTTGGGAGGATTCGATGTAGTACTGGGAATGGATTGGTTATCTGCCAATGAAGCTCGGATTGTGTGTAAACGAAAAGTGATTCAGCTCAACGCTCCTGACGGCAGCGAGGTCGTAATTTATGGGGAACGAGACATTCCGTTGACTAATGTAATCTCACAAATGAAAGCAGAAAAGTATATGAGGCGTGGGTGTGAGGCCTACTTGGCGTACGTGATCGATAAAGACGTAAAAGTAAAAGAGTTAAGCGAAGTACCCGTGGTGTGCCATTATCCGGAAGTGTTCCCTGAGGAACTGCCCGGATTGCCGCCTGATCGGGAGACAGAATTCCAAATAGATTTAATGCCAGGTGCCCAGCCCGTTGCCAAAGCACCTTACCGGCTAGCGCCACTTGAGATGAAAGAGCTGATGACCCAACTGGAAGAACTTTTGGAAAAGGGATTTATCAGACCGAGCATTTCACCATGGGGTGCTCCGGTGCTGTTTGTCAAGAAGAAAGATGGTGCCATGAGAATGTGCATCGACTACAGAGAATTGAACAAAAGAACTGTGAAGAATAAGTACCCACTACCCAGAATCGACGATCTATTCGACCAATTACAGGGCGCCAAATGGTTCTCAAAGATCGACCTGCGGTCAGGTTATCATCAACTAAAGGTAAGAGAGGAAGACATACCTAAAACCGCATTCCGAACGCGATATGGACACTACGAGTTCCGAGTGATGTCCTTTGGGCTTACAAATGCTCCCGCAGCCTTCATGGATATGATGAACAGAGTGTGTCGACCAATGTTAGACCGGTCAGTGATAGTCTTCATCGACGATATACTCGTATATTCTAAGAGCAAGGGTGATCATGCATGTCACCTGCGAGAAGTTCTAGACACATTAAAGACAGAGAAGCTTTATGCTAAGTTCACGAAATGCGCGTTCTGGCTAAAGGAAGTCCAATTCTTAGGTCATGTGATTAACGCTGAAGGCATCATGGTAGACCCAGCAAAGATTGATGCAGTGTGGAATTGGGAAATTCCGAAAACACCAACGGATGTACGAAGTTTTCTAGGTTTGGCAGGCTACTACCGGAGGTTTATACAAGACTTCTCTAAGATAACCTCACCTCTAACCAAATTGACTCGTAAGGACGTAAAATATGAATGGGGCCAGGCCCAAACCACTGCCTTCGAAGAATTAAAGAAGAGATTAACCCGAGCACCGGTGCTGACCCTACCCGATGGTAACGAGGACCTAGTGGTGTATTCTGACGCCTCAGGCCAGGGGTTAGGCTGTGTGCTTATGCAACGAGGAAAGGTGATTGCGTATGCATCACGACAATTAAAGACTCACGAAGTCAACTACCCGACTCACGACCTTGAACTCGCGGCCATTGTCTTTGCCTTAAAGATTTGGAGACATTACCTCTATGGAGTCAGATGCACCATCTACTCCGACCACAAAAGCTTGAAGTATTTCTTCGAACAAAAAGAGTTGAACATGAGGCAGCGGCGATGGTTAGAATTATTGAAAGACTACGACTGTGAAATCCTTTACCACCCCGGAAAGGCGAATGTGGTGGCCGACGCCTTGAGTCGAAAGGAGGCGACAACTCCTATCGAAGTGAAATCCTATCAACTAATCGTGACTCCAGATCTTATGACAGAAATAGAACGTGCCCAAGATGAAGCCTTGAAAGAGGAAAATGTCAAGAGTGAAAGGATAGTGGGTCAGCAAGAAAAGTTAGAAACCAATGCTTATGGGGTACGAACTAGGTTCGGGAGGATGTGGATACCCAAGGATGGCGAACTTAGAGTCAAAATCCTTGACGAGGCTCACAAGTCTCGTTACTCTATCCATCCCGGAACTAACAAGATGTACCATGATTTGAAGAAGGAATACTGGTGGCCCGGCATGAAAAATGATGTAACCGATTATGTGAGCAAATGCCTAACTTGCTCTCAAGTGAAGGCCGAACACCAGAAGCCGTGCGGAAAGATGCAACCACTATTCATTCCTGAATGGAAGTGGGAACACATTACCATGGATTTCATAACCAAGCTACCGCGTACAGCTAAGGGACATGATACTATATGGGTAATTGTGGATAGACTGACGAAGAGTGCTCACTTCTTGCCCATGCGTGAGAGTTACTCGTCAGAAAAACTAGCAGAACTATTCATTAACGAGATCATGGCCAGACACGGTATGCCATTGTCAATTGTGTCAGACCGGGACACGAGATTCACATCAAGGTTCTGGAGGCAATTCCATGAGGGAATGGGTACGAGACTTAATATCAGTACAGCTTACCACCCGCAAACCGATGGCCAGTCCGAAAGGACTATCCAAACTCTAGAGGACATGCTGCGGGCATGTATCATTGACTTTGGAGGTAGTTGGGATAGTCACTTACCACTGGCGGAGTTTTCTTACAACAACAGTTACCATGTGACCATTGGAATGCCGCCTTATGAGATGTTATATGGAAGGAAGTGTAGAACGCCCGTATGTTGGGGCGAAATTGGGCAGAAAGATTTCGCAAGCCTTGACGTAGTCAAAGCAACTTCTGAGAAGTTTGACCAAATCAAAGCGCGAATGAAAGCCGCTAAGGATAGGCAAAAGTCTTACGCTGATAAGAGAAGGAGAGACCTTGAATTCCAGGTTGGAGATAAAGTACTATTGAAGGTGTCTCCGTGGAAGGGAATAATTCGATTCCGAAAAAGAGGGAAACTAAGTCCGAGGTTTGTCGGACCATTTAAGATTGTGGCACGAGTTGGAAAGGTGGCTTATCGACTAGAACTGCCTGAAAAATTGAGTGGAATCCACCCTACTTTTCACGTTTCGCAATTGCGAAAGTGCCTAGCTGACGAATCGGCACAAGTGTCACTCGATGACATCGAAGTAGACAATAAGCTTAACTATATTGAGGAGCCCACAGCAATCCTAGACAGAAAAGAGAAGCGACTACGCAATAAAGTTATCCCGCTAGTCAAAGTTCAATGGAAACATCGAAAAGGATCAGAAGCCACGTGGGAGACGGAGTCGGAAATGAGGGAGTTGTACCCTCAGATGTTTGACCCATGAAAGGTTTCGAGGGCGAAACCTCTAATAAGAAGGGTAGACTTGTAACATCCCAAATAATAGAAAGTAAATAAAAAGGAAAAGAACAAGTGGGCTTGGCCCAGATTTCGGCCCATGGGCCGATATTAGAAGGAAACCCTTCTACATCTGCACACAGCCTCTCCCCATCCTCTCATTTGCGCAAGACTAGAAAGAGAAAGAGAGAGCTCAGTCTAGAGAGAGAAAGATCGGGATCAAGCTCAAAGTCTCGAAGATTTGTTGCTCACTACCTCTGGAGCATAAAGAAACAGGAAAGAAGCAGTAACAGGTAATCGCTATACCTAAATCTGAGTTTTTGTAACTTTCGGGTTAAAGGGTAAAAATCGAGTGAAGAGGTAGATTTTACGTGTGAAACTTGAAACAAACCACATATTTGGGTTCATGGGAAGTAAAGGAACGTTTCGAACGTAAAAAGTTCAAAGCTTGATCGATTAGAATAAATGGCCAGATCTAGGGTTTCTGTTTGGGGAAGATGACTGAGTCATCGAAACTACATAGTTTCGATAGACAAAGTATGACTCGAAACTACCGAGTTTCGATTGTAGCAGACCCATCGAAACTACATAGTTTCGATACAGACCCTAAACTTAAACTACTAAGATTTTACACAAGTCACCACTCGAAACTACATAGTTTCGATAGGAAAAGTATGACTCGAAACTACATAGTTTCGATAGACAGAGTACCACTCGAAACTACATAGTTTCGATAGACAAAAGTATAACTCGAAACTACATAGTTTCGATAGACAAAGTATGACTCGAAACTACATAGTTTCGATAGGCAAAGTATGACTCGAAACTACCTAGTTTCGATAGAAAGGGTATGACTCGAAACTACGGGGTTTATACTTAGTAATGTCTAGTGTCATTTAGGAGCAATACCTTATGCATATAACTTTATTATACAGATCGTGAGTAACCCTAGTGACGCTCAGTGACCAATTGAGAGCATTTCTGAGACCACCCATCAGGTGAGTTCAAGATCCCTATTTTACTGTTTTAGGGTGGTGTGCATACTCAAGAATTAGACGTTTATAAATAAATGTATATTATTTAATTAAACGTTTTGTAAGAAAGAAAGATAACGGTTGTTAAACCGAATGTTTTGACAGGAAGAAAGATAACGGTTGTTAAACCGAATGTTTTGACAGGAAGAAAGATAACGGTTGTTAAACCGAACGTTTTGAAAGAAAGAAAGAAAGAAGAATGGTTTATTTAACTATATGTTTTATAAACAAGAGAAAGAGAAGAAAGAATGGGTTATTTAACTATATGTTTTATAAACAAGAGAAAGAGAAGAAAGAATGGGTTATTTAACTATATGTGTTATAAACAAGAGAAAGAGAAGAAAGAATGGTTTACTTAACTATATGTTTTATAAACGAAGAGAAGAATAATAAGTCAAATACATTGTCTAATCTGTAAGAGTATGCTTATACGATGAAAGACTTGGAGTAGTAGCGTAGTCCTAGAGGCTAGTGCTACTCTAAGCATAGTAGCAAGTCTTGAGGTAGTAGTATAGTCCTTGAGACTAGTGCTACCCGAAGCCGATGCTGCGTCATGGACAAGTCCATGATGTACCATGAGAGAAATCGGGACAGTGCTCGGCAGGGCATTGTAACGAGGATGTTGCAACTGGTTAAGATGAGTAACGACGGTTACTCTAGCGGCGACGGTCGCTAAGAAAGAATGAAGAAGCCCGCTTGGGGGCACAGAAAGTCGGTTATCGGCCTTTGGACGTTGAGCCTTAGGGAACAATAACCGCGAGAAAGAGTTCCTTCGGGAAGTAAGAACGAAGAAGCCCGCTCGGGGGCACAGAACAGATTGTAGACATTAATGTATGACTTAAAGAAAAGAGTACAAAGTAAATACGTATGAATATAGAAGAAGAAAGAAAGATTTTTATACGTATGTATTTTAAAGAAGGAAGACATATTTTAATGTGTATGTAGTTAAAGAATAAAGAAAGATTTCATTGTATTACGTGTATAATATAATACGTATATTTAAAAGGGAAAATCCTTTTTATATATATATAAAGCTAAAGAAAACTTGAACTCACCAGCGTTAGCTGACTATTTTAGTATGCACATCAGGTAGCCAAGGAAAGGAAAAGAAATGATGCCGCGAGGGCTTAGGAGTGAATGGCTGGATGGCTGCTGCTGATGAAGACTGACATCCCCATTTGCTAGTTTTAGATTGTTGAACTATGTTTAAATTTTAAGTTTTAATTGACTCTGAATTTTGTAAAGACTTCCGCTGTTAGTTTAATGTTTGATTCAAAGTTTAAGAACTATGTATATGCAATGTTTGCCAACTGTGAGAGGTACCCGGTTTGGGTCCTTTCAGATCCAGATGTTCGAAGTCTTGGGTCGGTGTTCCTAATCCAGTCTGCCCTTATATCAAACCTTGGCCTGGCAGCTGGGGGTGGTGGTGACCGATACACGGGTGACCTGGTGTCTTCTTCCCAATCCGACTCTGCTCCGGGACGGTAAACCGGGGAGGAAGGAGAGTAGGAGTACATTTCTAGCAAAAAACAATGAAAAGGTTGTAAGTGATGATGAAATACTGAGTGTTAGGTATAGGAGTTCTCATAGGTTTAGAGTTTGACTAGTCATAACACCGAGTCTTCACAATAGTATTTTAGGAATACATTTGACCTATAAGCAATGCATCCCTGAGGAGAATTCCCAGGAAAGAGGGGTGGGTCACTAAGACACACTTAAGTACCCTATCTTTCCTTAGCCAGAATCCCTCATGGGCCTACATACTCTTCAAGCCATCATGTATTAATAACACTATTGTTGGGCTCATGGTCATGATGAGAATTGTTGTGGACTGGGCTTTGAGGCCCGACAGTGAGGCTTATATATTGTAGTAGGCTTCTTCTTCTTGGAGGGTAAGTGGGCTTCTTGTTTATTATTAATGGGCTTTAGGCCCTATAGTTTAGATTTAGATCACAAGGGGTGATGATATTATATGTGTGAGTTTAAGGGTGCATGAAAAGCTAAGTGTGTATAAGTGTGTGTTAAAACTTAGGATAGCACTTAAATGAATCAAATAGGTAGCGTGTAGATAGCAATGAACATAAGCACAAAAGTTAGTAAGTAGTGTGACACATAGACTATTTAAGTATTGTATCATGTAGTGTAATTACTTAGTATAACATGTAAAATATTCACATAAGAATTAATCATATAGCATGTAGTAGCATGGCATAGTATGGGTGTCCTAAGGTTATAGTCTAGGTTAAGAGTGTCTAATAACCTAATTCCCTATAACCTGGCTCTGATACCAATCTGTCACACCCCAACCGACGGCGGAAACGTCGGGGCGGGACATGTAGACTGTTCATGAGCTCAAGATTGACTAAATTGTAATATATTAAGTCCGTTTCAATCCAAACAAATATAATCCAATTCCCAAGAACATAAATGAAATACAAATTGTTCTTGAATTTAAGTTAACTAAGTCTCAGAACCTATGTGTAGCAAGTCTTGATCAAATCACACATTAGCACCTGAAACATGAATAAAATAAGGTCAACTAAAAAGTTGGTGAGCATACACAGGTTTGTATGTAGATAGCATATAGTTTGTAAATAAACAAATCCTTACATATCATGATAAAATAAGGCATTTATGGGGAGCAGCTATTGTGTAACCAAGTACAATCAAACCTTTGTAACTAGCATGCAAAATTGTGTTGTCGGTATCAATCACCCTACCTGGGTGGGTTTGTCAGACTCAATAGATCTATCATTGTTAACCGTCCGCTTGAATAGTTAATGATTGCACACAAGTAGTTAACACACCTAGTACTCAAACATAAAGCTCAAATTGCACACAAATTGTAAAGTGGATTTGTATTGTGTAGTTTGTGTAAATCATTGTAAGTAATGTTCATGTTTCACCCAAAAATGTAAAACAGTGTAAAAATGGGTTATGTAAAACTCACTTGATTAGAGGTGTAGCTAACACGCACGGCTAGACGGTAGAATGATGATTGAAACCTCACAAGGTTAACCTAGTGTGTAATAAATGTTGAATTACTAATGTATCAAAAAATCTGAGTCTAAGACTATGATTTAATTGAGTGTGTGTACTAAGGTTTTGAGTTGAGGGTGTTTGTGATTTACACGATGTAATATTAAATCAAATAGTTTATAAAATAATTGAATCTGGGTTTGGGTTGGATAACTAAATAAATTAAATACTTGCTATTTATTTATTTAGTTACGAAAATAGTGTGTGAACTATATTAAGTATAAATTAAATAAATAATTTATTTATTTATTTATAAAGTTGTGTAAAATATTGATGTATAAAATAAATAATTTTTACTTTATTTATTTATGTATAAGGATGTATAAATACAAAATTGTGTAATTAATATTTATGTATAAAAATCAAGAAAGGTGCATTTAACCCTTTTAGTGTAAATTATAATAAATAAATTTATTCATCTATTTATCATTTAAAAAAATAAGAATTTGATTGTTCTAAATAAAGTTAAAATTTTATAACTTTATAAATTAGGTTTTTAAAATGGGAGATATTTTATAAAGTAAATATCTTATTTGGTAATTAATTTCCTTTAATTATTTAAAAATCTAAAAAATTAATATATAACCTTAACAATAAAATTCATAATAAAAATAAATTTATGTTGGAAAATGGAAATTTTATTTTTTAATTCTGCTCAACATCTTGCAAGGTTGATAAAATAAATTTTTATATAAATTTTTGGGTTGTAAAACGGTTTAAAAAATATATTCTGACCATCCGGTTCGAACCCGGGTGGTTTGTTTGTGAGACAAAGGTTTGACCACTGGAACAGGGGACTGATAGCTGAAACAATTTGGTTCTGGTTTGATTTAATCTATGCCGGTGACAGGGCCTGATTTGGTATCACAGAAAACAAAAGAAAGAGTGGGTTCGGGCGTGGGTTTCGAACCTGAAACCATGCGCACACGAGTTAACAGTCTTAACCATTGGATCCGGGCTTAAAGCCTTGATAGGAAACTGATACGAAGCTCTTTTAATAGAAAATCCATATCCGTCTCCTTCCCCAAATCGTCCTCCCGAAACCCTAACCTTCCAATTGACTGTGATTAAGCACAGGTATGACACAACAATCTTAGGGCTTTTATTCAGAATGTTAAAACGAGTAGAAGGGTGGGTTACATACCTTGATTCGTTGTAAAAATCGTGTGATTAGCTCCCCACAGGCCGATCGCGACGGGGAGGGGAACAACGAAGAGAACTTTGGTTTTGGGTGTGATTTTGAGTTGTGAACGATTTAGATGTATAAGGGTTTGAATTTAAACGCGTTTTCAGTTGTCAATTTACGGGATTTGCGGGTTTTCGGGGCTAGATTCATGGGTTTTGAAAACCACGATCGTTGGTAACAAAATTGGGTTAAGGAAATTGATTTTTGAATTAATTTGATTGATTTCGAGCCCCATAAGGTCGCAAATGAGAAGAGAAGTAATTTGGGATGATTTAGATCCCGAAATTTCGGGGATTGAATGAAAATCAAACGAGTTTGACTTTCTCGAGTCAAAATTGGCTACAAAAATTGGTTTTAGTGTTCAAATCAAAGAGAAGGGGGTTCATGTGAAGGTTCATTGCACTAGAACGGGTTTTGAACGTGTTACATTGAATTGCAATTAAAAAAAAATCAGAAATGTTACACTAATCAAGAGCAATAGCTCTGATACCACTTGTAGGTCCCTAATTCGGTGCGTGACGGATCTCTAGACTCGCGGTACGACACGGTGATAACGTGCGGAATCCATGATCAACGTGCTCATGTAACTCAATCAACAACAACGGTGTAAATAAACGCTTTGTATTTCCACCACAATATCAGGTTACAAGATTTTGTCTCTAATCAAGTCTACTCTGATATCGTCTATTCTCCCCTTTGTGTTCTACTACTCTGTCTACTGATATCTCCTATTTATAGCCACAGACCTGCACCAGGCGAACTTAACAAGTTCGCTTCACTGTGCTTAGGCGAACTTATTAAGTTCGCCTCTAATAGGCTAAGCGAACTTAATAAGTTCGCCTCTGATAGACCAGGCAAACTTATTAAGTTCGCCTCTGATAGGCTAGGCGAACTTGTTAAGTTCGCCTCTAGCAGAACTTACACAGAATTTTATCAACAGTTACAAAACATGTCCTAACAGATACGCTGCCCGGGCGTATGAGGCGCTGCCTGCAGGTCAAATATGCCCAAAATTTGATTTTTAGCCTATGCAACCCCCCGTCGACAGACCCGTTTGCATTTTTAAGCTATTAACCATCATAAACTCATGTTTAAACTACATATATGATGACCCACATGTACTAACATGAATTGTTTAGTAATTCACCCGATAAACACGATGTACTACTAAATGAAACCCAACCAATATATACTTAGTTTTTATTTCTATCAATCATGTGAAGTTATAGCCCTCAACACACCAATGTGAGACTCATAACTTCAACACCATCTATGAGATCCTAAGATCTCGATCGCCACATATGAAGTTCTAGACCTTAATACACTGTTGTGGGGCTAGTGACTTCAACCACCAAATATGAAGTTCTAGGCCTCAATACACCGTTGTGAGGCTCATGACCGCAATCACCAAATATGAAGTTCTAGGCCTCAATGCACCATTGTGAGGCTCATGACTTCAAACACCAATTGTGAGATTCCAAGATCTCGATCACCGACATGTGAAGTTCTAGGTCTCAATCACCATTGTGAGACTCATGACTTCAAACACCAAATTTTTAATAACAATAATCCACATACCACATTATAGTTAGACTCTTTACCATTAAGTCAAAATACACCAATACACCACATTACACAATTTTAGTTTGACTCTTTACCACCTAAGTCAAATACACCAATACACCACATTGCATAATTTTAGTTTGACCCTTTAACACCTAAGTCAAATATACCAATACACCACATACCACATTATAGTTTGACTCTTTATCACCTAAGTCAAATACACTAATACACCACATACCACATAAAAGTTTGACTCTTTACCACCTAAGTCAAATACACCAATACATTACATACCACATTATAGTTTGACTCTTTACCACATAAGTTAAATTATACTAATACACCACATACCACATAACAACATATAAGCAAATATTCCTTTAACATACTATCTACTTATGCAACAACATTAGTTTATCAAATACTAAGTAAGTGCAACGCACTTACCATTTATGTTGAATCTCCCATCATTGCCTTAGATGATCTCCATTGATCTTTAAACTTAGCAATCCGTTCACCTAAAGAATTCACAACTACTGTTTAGCAAATCTAGTTGTTAGAGGTTAATTTTATGATGCGGTATCCTGGATCCCGAATAAGTTCGGTATCCCGAGTAAGTTCAGTATCCTAAATACTAACTTTATTAATGAACTATTATTATCTTTTTGGCTTTGATTTATCTTCACAGAAAATTCGTACTGACTTAGTCAAGGCTAAAGAACACCAGATTTAGTTGACGAAAACATGTGGAAGAGGCCACCAACGATTATAAAAGAAGACCGGGTACTCCCCGGGATAATCTGAAATTAGTTATTTTTCCTTTTTATTATATATCTGAGCAAAATGATCGATAGACACACAACACACTTACAAATACTCTCTGTAAAACTTAGTACGATCATCCACTGCTCCAACTTTGTAATTTTTGTTATCATCAATAAGAAGAACAAGAGGAAGAGTGACTTTAGTCACCTCCCGAGGTTTATGCTAGAGATCCCCAAAGATCAAGGGCTTTCCTTGAAAACACTCATGTCATTTCATTTCTTTACTTATTACATTTGTTACACGAATCATTCAAGCACACTACCGCACTTAGTAATTTGATCACAGAATAATCCTTTTTATCTTTTGGTCAAAAGAATTTGGTGCCCACCATGGGGCAAGTGGTGCTTTTCATTCTTAAATTTATGTTGAAATTTGTAGTCAATCACTACTTCTCAAAACTATTTTCAAAAAATCTTCCCAATCTAAGTTGTCCTCTTCTTCGATCTCATCTTCAAGCTCTGGCTTCAACTACACTATTCCACCTCTACCATCATCTCAAAAGAAAAATGACATCCCGTTCAGAAAGACAACACCTGTTGGTCCATTCATCCCAGGATCCGGTAAGTCTAGTGTGGAACATATCCTTTGTAGGTCTAGATTCAAGGCAGAATCAACACGACATATCGATTACACACACACAGGTGGAATCGGTGTGTATGGTGGTGAAACAGAGGTAAAAACAGTAGATTGGTGAAGATAAAAGGCTAACCACTCTAGAATCAATACAAGAATGATATGGAATTGTAAGAAAAACAATGAATAAACTCGAAGTCTGTATTGATTAAAGGAAAACTATGAAAGAGAGAATACAAGGGTTACAGCTGCTACTCAAGCCCTAAACATTCTCAAACTAGGCTGTTAATAGGAAGCTGACAGGCATTGAAACTATGCTCACCGAAACTACTAGTTTCGGTTGAGCATTTACATGTATGAACATCCTATCGAAACTTCCCATCAATCGAAACTACTAGTTTCAGTTGAACAAACTCAACCGAAACTAGGTAGTTTTGACAGCCCAGACTTAGTCTATTGAAAGCAGTAAATTACATCAAACTGAAACTACTTAATAACCGGAATAGAAAGGAAATAAAGAAAAGTACCATTGTTCAAAAGTTACAATGATGTCATTAGCTTACAAAATACTCAACCCTACAATCTCCCCTAAGTTAGTGCATCATTGTCTTCAACTCTTCATGTAGTTGGTGCATCACTTGATTTCTGAAAGTGGGGCTTGACATTCACAGGCATAACTCACTGATAGGCCTTTGCATCTGCCCCATAATCTTCATGTGAGATTTATATTGGATGGGTGAACATAACCTCCAAATGTTCTAGTTGAAATTTCAAAATCTCCATTGGCTCAAATATATGGATGTCTTTCATTCCGTCACACTCAATGACAGCACTTCTAATGGTTGAGTTATAAAACTATCTCCTGAACTTTTGGAGCTGAACTGGTACTGACCGTGGCAGTTGAATAGATTTGATAGTTTCTTCCGATTTGTACCTCAGGTGGAATCTCTTGATCCGGTATAACTCTCGAATCATAAATGGCAGAGACAGGTGCGGGAATCACATACACGAACATAAATATATAAAAGTGAAAAAGAACAGATAATTGGAGCATAAAATGTATGATTCTTTGATTGATATGAAAAATAAAAGTTCCTCATACACTCAACAATTAGTCTCACCCTAGGGTGAGCTCCCCCTGGGTGGTGATTCCCTCTACAGACACACTCTCACTCCTATGAGGTATTCTAATATATATATGATGCCAAGCCAATGTGCCTTATTTTCCAAGCCAACGCCAAATTGAAAAACAGCTATCGAAACTACCTAGTTTCGGTTGAACAATTGTTCAATCGAAACTAGTAGTTCGATAATGTAGTTTCGATTGAAAGCATCTGTCACACCCCCAAATTCCACCAACGGAGTTTTACCTTTTGCTGCGTGAAAAACCAGAATCTCAGTCATTAGTTACATCAAACGACACTATATGGGTCTCAAATTGTAATATTATAAAAGTTCAGAGTAAATGCGGAAGCGATGAATAAAAGAAGTAAATGCGCAAAACAAACACGCTCGATGTCTAGATCAAAAAAACCTAACTACGATAGTCTAAATGTCTTGATTATTAACTAAAGTAATACTAGGACTCCATGCATGTCCTAATCGTGCACCTGTGCCTTAGCTTAGTGACCTGAGAAAACATGTAAGAAAAGTGTCAAAACAAGGTTGGTGATTTCACAAGTTTCAATAAAGTCATAGAAGCATTTAACAGATTAATGTACATTCAATATATATATATATATATATCAACATGTAGCTAACCCATGTTCATGTATGCTATTACGATCGCAACCGTAAACTGACTGTTTGAATGCCTCCCACCAGGCCTATCAACCATAGTGCACGTTTATGTTAATATTGCACCCGTTAGATATCCAATCGAGTTAGCGCGACTAACGCGCGTGAGGTTTGTCAAACCCAGTAGTACTACCCAACATAACTCGCTATACTCATATTTAAACGGTTCGATATGAGGACTTTAATGATAGAGTTTATGCATAGTCATAACAAGTGATACATAATGAAGTACAAAAATCAAAAAGTGTTTGTGTCATGTTTTCTCCCCCAGTTTAAAAGCAATAAAAGGGGCCGTGAAAACTCACCTGATTGCGTAGGAAGTAATCACACAAGTATGAGATTAAATTCTCAAGCGCTAGCCCGACGCGGCTCACGGATGCCCTAGAAACACAATATAGTTATTAGGGACAAAATGTGATTTGTAACGATGACACGAAAGGGTGAATGTCCTAGGACATACTTAGGATTAAAGTGTAGACGAACTTGTCTACGGAAATAAGGATTTCTTATTATAATAATTAAGATGTAAGTTTTTCGAATCGAGAGTTTTCTAGTTACGAATAATATTAAGAATTAAACATATTCGTGCATTTTTTGCCATTAAATAATGGTTTGAGAAAATAATATAAATTATTATATTATTTTTAAGTTTGGAGAAAAACACGGTATTTAAATACGTGACAAAAAAATAATAAATATATTATTTTTATCCGAGGATAAAACGTGGGTAATAATATAAATAATTAAATTATTTTGAAGTTTGACGTGTTACACAATGTTTATTAATGCATCGAAAATAATATAAAAATATATTATTTTTAATCGGAAATCAAGGGTTAAATAATAATATAAATATACTATTATAAATGTGGAGAAACACAAACGGTTTATAAAAACCAAACCTGAATATTAGTATAAAATAATCGTTTGCATGACTTTAATAAATTAGATAATAAGTTAGTGAAATAATATAATTAATATATTATTTTTAATATAATCAAATTGCTCAAAAATGTGTTTTAGAGTGTTTTCCCAGTGATAAAACGTATTAATATATTATTAAAATAATATAAGGATTGATTTCATTTGATAATATAATAGAAAAACTGTATAGAAAAACAAATAGGGTTTGTGGGTCTCGAACCTGGGTCTCTTCCCCAACAGCCCCAAGACTTGAGCAATCCGCCCGCTAGGGCAATCGCAACAAGAATTGAATCTAAATGGTTTTAATTAGTCGTAACCCCGTGTCCTCCCCCCATTCGCGACCGATCCTAAACCAATCCCAAAACCATCTATCTTGACCATGATTTGCTAAAAAAGTTTCGGGGTTTTGATTATAGGTCTAAAGCGAATCTGACCACAAGTTTAATTTGAAAAACATATAGTTTAAGATTGGTTAATTCCTCTTTGAATTGCTGAAACCCTAGGTGAAGAACACAAATTCAAATCGATCCAATCTGATAATCAGGGTTGTTGAAATCATGGGGTTTTCAATTATTCAAAGATTACGAAGCTATTGGTATATTTTAATTTCATTAATATCGAATGTAGGCAGGGATTCGATTAAACCGAATTAGGGATGAACCCTAGAATCGGTTCCGGGTAAGATTGATGTTATAAGCCACAATTGTGATAGGGCTTTCAATCTACCGGTGAAAACAAAACTAAGGATATAAACAATTACCATAATGATGCTCGAATTGATGATGTTCAATTGGAATGAACTCCGGCGTCGACGGTTTTGGTACCTGGTGACTACGGTCACTTCTCCGACCAATTTGGGATGCGCATTTGCTTCTGAGGGGTTCGTACGTAGTGCGTAGGTTGATGAATTGAGAGGATAACATACAAAATGATCGAATTCGTTTGAAATGGAGGTGGGTTTCGACGGTTATAGATTGATTACCCATAATTGGGTTTAATTCGATTAATGACGATGATTAAAACCCTAATGATGACCGTTAATGCCGACAATATGCAATTTCAGTTACAAATTCGACCATAAATCATTTGTAGTTGCGAATTTGGATCAAAGGTGTCACAAGGTTGACTTTTAGAAGTCAACAGGAACCACATGCTCTTGATTTTGACTTTCCAGGGCAACATATTTAGTTTTGCATAATTACATGACTAGTCCTTGTAATTTAAGATTAAATATTTGTAGGAATGGTCCCTGAGGTTCAAGATTGAGTTATCCGGGTTACTAGATAACTCGATTTGGATTAACGGAACTAACAGAAAATTGACTGATGTCACATCATCGGTCTCAATATTATACCCAACAATCTCCCCCTAGACTGATGCTATCAATTCTTGTCCGACTCTGTCTTTCGTCTTCATAGATTGACTGATGATCCAATGCCTTTCATTGTGATTCTCCCACTCAAGTGTAGCCCCTCCTACTTATCTTGTAGGCACCTCTCACACTCGATCTCAAGGTCTGAATCCCAAGTATTTAGCAGTAACTAATCATATTTCTACAAAGATTCTTAACATTCATGAACACTTGATCAACTTGTGCCTTCTCTCCCCCTAAAAAAGGTCAATTTTAAGTGGAGGCTCACTTAGTCTTGCATCTTCATAACTCTGCTTATAATCTGAAGCCTTTCGTGGTGATTCTCCCCCTGAAGTGTAGAACCTCCTATTTCTAGGCAAAAGATAAGGGATCGAATCACCATGTAATCAACAACCAATGATCAGGTTCGTCACAAATATGCTAGACTTTGCTATCCAATGCTCAAACTTGAACTTTAAATAAGGAAATTATGGCTGGCTCAGGCAGAACATCATGTATATTGCCGAACAAACGAAATTTTTGAAAACCCGAAAAAGTTGTCTCCAAGTTTTCAGCCAAAACTCCGCTCCTTTTATGCAATATCCTGTAAAAAATCCATACAAGAAATTTTCAGCGAAAACTCCCCTCTTTTTTTTTAATATCCTGGAGAGCACTTGGGCAGTTCTGCCTGTCCTGTAGTTTCGATAGGCTCCACTTCAACCGAAAGAAGGCTAGTTTCGTTAGAGACATTATCGAAACAAGTAGTTACGATAGATAAGTTCTTGAACCGAAAGTAGTAGTTTCGATACCCTCTAGTTTCGATAGCCTAGTTTCGACATCCTAGTTTCAATGTTTTCTACTTGAGAATTAGGGCTTCAACAATAGTTTCGATATAACATGTTCAGCCGCCACCTAGTTTCAACGGAAAATGCTTAGTTTCATCTACTTTCGATACCTCCAATCCAGGTCTGAAAAATCCTTCAGAAAGCCTAACTTCTTTAGATTTTGAAAGTGAGAATGTAGAACAACATTCACGAACCTGGCACACATCATTTTCTTCAAGTTTAACGTCTCAATGGCGGGTTTTCTTTGAATTTGGAGCAGATTCGAGAGAAATAAAGAGCCACCATGGATCTTATAGCACTTGTAGGTCCAGATTCAAGGCATAATCAACAAGACAGATCGATTACACACACACAGGCGGAATCAGTGTGTATGGTGGTG
Source organism: Smallanthus sonchifolius (assembly GCA_023525975.1). Taxonomy (NCBI): domain Eukaryota; kingdom Viridiplantae; phylum Streptophyta; class Magnoliopsida; order Asterales; family Asteraceae; genus Smallanthus; species Smallanthus sonchifolius. Next base: position 24,203,570 of record CM042033.1, read on the forward strand.
AAACAGAGGTAAGAAACAATATATTGGTGAAGATAACAGGCTAACCACTCAAGAATCAGTATAAGAATGATATGGAATTGTAAGAACAACAATGAATAAACTCAAAGTCTGTATTGATTACAGCTGCTACTCACACCCTAAACATTCTCAAACTCGGCTATTTATAGGAAGCTGACAGGCATCGAAACTATGCTCGCTGAAACTACTAGTTTCGGTTGAGCATTTACAAGTATGAACATCCTATCAAAACTTCCCATATATCAAAACTACTAGTTTTGGTTGAACAACCTTAACCGAAACTAGGTAGTTTCGATGGCCCAGACATAGTCTATTGAAAGTAGTAAATTACATCAAACTGAAGCTACTTAATAACAAGAATACAAAGGAAATAAAGAAAAGTACAATTGTTCAAAATATACAATGATGTCATTAGCTTACAAAATACTCAACCCTACATCCTTGTCTCGAACGACGACTTCATTTCTATGTTCTCACAAGTGAAAAAGCAAATGGAACAGCAGTAGAAGACAAGTCAGATGCTGATATGGGAAATAGAAAAGATGAAATCAGAAAGGAAGAAACCAGTAGAAGCAACTACCACTCCATTGCAGCCTAGGATCCTAAACTTTGATGCTTCAGGATCCCCAGGGAACTATATAGGAGATTTCATCCCCATGCAGCCTCGAACCTGAACAGTTGATCCAACTCAAGATATTAGGGCTACTGCAACAAGGGATTTTGGCATCACCCCGAGATCATCGTCGCAAAATCCTGATGTTGGTAACATTTCAGATTATCAGTTTTTAAATACTAACAATATGCAACATGTAGGGATCAGTCTAATTATGGCCAGAGAACTAAAAAAGTTGAACGACATGATTTCTAGTGTACCTGGTGTGGTCCAACCTATACCTGAGGTGTCACCATCAAGCCATAAGATCTCTAGATTCGCTCCTCCATTATGCGATGCAGAGATCCCTTAGCGCTTTTAGACTCCCAACATGAAACTATATGATGGGACCACAGATCCTGAGGAGCATATTGCCCAGTATAGGGAAAGAATAGAAATCATTTCGATCTCTTTACATCTAAAGGAAGCATGTCTGTGGAAAGGCTTTGGATCGACTCTCACGGGATCCACCTTAAAAAAGCTACTAAGTGTCCCTCGTTATTCTATTACTTCATTTTCTCATTTACTTAACTTATTTAATAACCAATTTTCATGCAGTAGAAAATTTGAAATACTGACCAATGATCTATACAGGGTAATAAAAAATTCTGATGAATCCCTTAGAGATTATTTAAACAGGTTTGGTCGGGAATTCCTAAATATCCCGAATATTGATGTTGCTACCACAATTCAAGCTTTCAAAATGGGATTAAAAAGGGATTCTCCATTTTACGAGTATCTTGTAATAAACCTATGAAGGAACTTGGATGAAGTTAGGAACCGAGCTCTAAGATTCATAAGGCTCGAAGAGGATAAGAAGATCCAAAAAGGATCGACACGCCGTCCAATTAGGATTATCCTAACCGAAAATCGGAATCCTCACTGATGGCATATGTGATATGTATAAATAATATATAAAAAATATATATTTGTTTTAGAAATGTTTTCACGAGATCAGGTTTTAAATTTATAAAATGAGAAATACTCAAACTAAACACACACGATAGGTAAGTGTATCTATCGCAGCGTAGTGTAGTTTAGGTAAGAACCAAGTATCGAAACAACAGACACGTTCGAGTTCCAATACTAAACGTTTGAAATCGTTTAGCCAGTTTAATTAGTGAGTGGGTTGTATGCGTTTGGGAAGCAGGAAAGTAAATGACGGTAAAGTAAAGGACAGGAGAGTAAAAATGCGCGTGAAGTGTTTAACAGAAATGTAAATAGTAGAATAGTAAATACCAGGAAAGTAAATATCTCGAGGATGATCAGGTCACGAAGAGTATTGCTTTGGGCTTCGAATCCACTTGGTATATGATAATGTTAAGTTGACTGATCCGGTGGTATGACTGACACAAATGTGTGAATGGTACACCACTAGAGCCTCATTCTCACAAAATTTGGTTCATGAATTATGTTCTTTAGGATAAAATGATAGGATTTGCAGCTGGGGACATCGTTCCCCTCAACTCTTTGAATGCTATCTCCAAGTTGGTTTGAGACATCGGACTTAAATATCTTTATTATTAGTTGAAAGAATGATTAGACTTTGTTCAGCGGGAGGCGGTGCAACAATGGGACCATGTATAAAGACGTACCGTTCCCAACATGAGTTCACCAATTCTTGGTTTCATAACAAGTTCGTATAAAGATGTACGATCCTATTAGTATTAACCAAGCCTTGGCTTATCAAAATCTAATTGTATAAAGACGTACAAGTTTCAAGAGAATGTTGATTAAAAAGGTTTTACGGCCTTACACTTTAAAATCAAGAGCACTCACAAGTGTAAAGACAAAATCAAGTAACAATAAAAATCCATCATGAAGATGGTTTTTAGAACGAATGACTAAAGAACATAAACAAACAATTAGATTAATACGTTAAACATTAACATACACCAACCTTCATCTTCACCGTAGCAATACAAACTGTTTAGCCACGAACGGTATTACTAACTAGCGTAACGCTGAGTTTCATAGGCTCCCCTATTGCGGACAAAGAGGAGAAGCCTCTCTACTCGCTACTCTAACTATGAAATACTCTCTCTAGAATAGTGTCTTCGTGTATCTTGAGGTGTGTCTAATGAAGAACTCAAGCAATCTATTTATACGCCTCAAAATGAGCAATGCACGGCCGTGCATTGGTTTGCACGGGCGTGCAAACACCTCGGGAATCAAACAAGGTACAAGGGATAGTGTACTAGAGCTTGGGGAGCAAGATATGGCAATGCACACCCATGCATTGGGATGCACGACTGTGCATTACCTCCCCAGCTCCAAGTTTTGTCTTTTAGATGCTTGTTTGACTTTCTTTGACCTTGGTTGACTTCTTGGGGGTCAAAGCTCGGGAATGATTCTTCTAGAAGCTTGATTTTTTGTTTTTTTGATTGGTTTTAGCTTTGATTATCTCAGGACACCGAATAACCTGCAATTATGAAATATTAGCGTTTTAAGTATCAATTGCAAGGTTATTATTCAATTAGTACCATAATATCGGGATTATTATGAATGCAAAACGTGTATAATTTAGGGCATATTATAATATCCCACACTTAAACTTTGCTTTTTCTCAAGAAAACTCATGGACGATCAGTCCCATAACTTAAAACATTAAAAAAGGTAAGGGAGCTCCAAGTAATTGGAGGCTCCGGGATAACACATGAGTCGCTTATTCTATTTTTGGAATTTTTTATTTTTGGGATGATGGAATCCATGACAAATCTACTAGAACTTCAATTATGCATAATCTTGCACTCCTCACAATTTTCACTCAACTCTAGGGTTATATATACGGATAATGTAAGTTAAGCAAAACACTCAAGTTCGAATAGAATTATGCAATGGTCATAAGCTTGTACGAAAATCAAGTCTCCACCAACTAACTAAGTCATATGCATGAATCAAGAGGACTTAAAAGGGTTGTAATGTGGCTAAAATAAAATAAAGGGTGAAAATGAAAATCTTTTTCGGTTTTAAAAGGGTTTTAAGGGCTGTAGCTAACGTGGAACACATGGCTAAGGCTTCATGGCTTAAGATAGAAAACACTAGTGGGTCCCTCTACAGTACTCGGATAACGACGGTATAACTAATCTGAGGGCTCGTTTATAGTCAGATTGCCAAGACCGATACTTCTTATCATGTTCAACTCTTCCCTCACTGCGTAGTACACATTACTGACTTCTGGGTTCTTTTGGCATGTGACCTAATAGCACCTACTTTGATCAGATGCGTATACTCATGTTGGGAGTAAGTTTGATTTTTGCTGCAGTTTTCATCGTGGCTCAAGTTGCCACATTTCACGCATTTGCCATATCTTTTGGTGGTAGTTCTTCTTGCTTGTGTCACCATTTCCTTACAAAACTTGTTTCTTTGAAAACTTTTTCTCGGAGTTCGGGCGGTAAATCAGGCTTTGCAAAATGAATAGAAGAATTTAAATTGAAATCAAAAGAATGCATGTCTAGCTCTTTTAGGTCTAACCGGTAAAAGACCAACTTCTCTCTTTTCTTTTTATTTTCTCATTTTTTTAACATGAAGACTAACTTGTCAATAAATCCTTTTACTCAATTTCCTTGAAATATTTTTCCATATCTTCCTTGTAGATCGTTCAGTTGTTTCTTCCTAATACATCCACTTCCTTCTGTGTATTTCAATTCCTTGTGTGAATCAGATCCGTTCCAAATTGTCTTAACTGTTGCATATTTGAAATAACGACATAAGATAAAATAATAATTATCCATATTGAAGACAGTTAGCTAATAACCGGTGGTTACGAAAGGCTGGTATGGGGATAAATGTGGGTAGTAGAAACGAAAAGGCTAAGGCTCAAAAGGGATATCTAGGGGGATATTGTTTTTGGTATTTTGGTTTTAACGATAATATATAAGGGTAGTAAATTCATAGGTGTCTCAATCATTTTCATACAAATACTAGTTCATGGTCTTGATATATATAGGTCACACAAGTTCTAATTATGCATAGAATTCAATCAAAAAACACTCAATATACCAAACAAAAGAGCATGCGAATAATGATGATAATAATGCTCGTGAAAAGGCTCATATTATCTCACATGAAAAACGGATGGAATATGGTTTAGTGAATCGTGATGCATAATATCTATTTGTTTCTACTTGCCAAGTTTCCATTTATTCCTTTTTAGTTCGCACTCAAGGAGGTTTAGATTTGTTGGGTTTTAAAATTTTCAAATTTTTAACGTTTTTAAGAAATCAAGTTTTTGGTTAAAGTAAGGTTTTAGTCAAATGGGTAGAAAATCACGAGTTTAGTTTTACTGCTTTGAGGAAACAAGTTTGTCATGAATCTCTAATTCCCACCCCACACTTAAAAATGTGCATTGCCCTCAATGTACAAATGCATTTAATGAAATGATATGAAGGAATTTAAATGCATGAAGTTTTAAGGGAAAAGAAACTGGTATTCCCCCGGTCAATTCGGTGTATAACCTATTCCCAATGCTTGTAATTATAGTCAATGTGATGCCAAAAACTTCTATCAAATCTCTCACACATTTGATGTGGTTTGCCGGCGTCCATGCTTGTAGAGGTGGAGCGGAACTCCTCAAAGAAATAGAGAAACTACTTGGTGATGCAATGCTACTTGACACACAAAGAAAAAACATAAAAAAAGAAAACGGAAATAACATGTAGTAGTTAAGCTACTAAGGTCCTAGTATCGAGAAGACATACCTAGAGGCTGTAGTAAGAGAAACTTAAACTTGGAAAACCAAACCTGAGGGCCATGTGTTCTACCATATGCACCAACTTCTCAATTTACTCATGATCATCGGGTTGCCTCCCGGAAGCGCCACGTTTATTTAAGGGTCGTTAGCCGGACCCATACATGCTTCATTAGTCTTTCTCATTTAGCATAACTTCCTCCACTGTTTGGTCAATTGGTCCTTTGAAATAGCGTTTTACTCGATGACCATTTACTTTGAAGGTTGTTCCATTTGTTTGTTCAAGTTCCAGTGTTCCATAAGGGAATATTTTCCTGATTGTGTATGGCCCGGTCCATTTAGATCGTAATTTTCGTGGAAATAGTTGTAGCCTTGAGTTGTTGTAGGTCCCTCGGGTGTGGCGGATCATCACATGCAAGTGGGTCTACTAGTCGGACAGGGTGCGGAATACCCGTGACTAGGCGGAGAGTCAAACTAAACAAAGTAAACCGACAAGAGAAAACACTTTAAACGTTCTTTGTATTATAAACACTTGAAGGTTACAGAGAGAAGCACTGACATTACAATTTTCGTATTTGCTAATATGCTTGTGTCTATGTCTGCGTGCTTAACTTCTGTCAACCTATCCTATTTATACAAGACCTGATGCCTGCGCACTTAGCAAGTGCGCAGGGCAAAATGCTCTTTCGTACTTAGCAAGTACGCAAAGTTACTCTTGCGTACTTGCTAAGTATGCAGGAGTTTCTCCTGCGCACTTAGAAGTGCGCAAAACACTTAGAGAATTTTGCAACATTCAATATGTAAAAGTAAATACAACTCGATAAACTAATACATAAAGACTCTTACATACAAAGACAATTACAAACAAGACAATACAACCTAAGACTAAGACTCTATCTATCCAGAGTGTTTGTCATAGGAAAGTGCTTCAACAAACTCCCCCTTGACAACATCTCTGGATAATCTTCAGTCTTCGGTCTTCAAATCTTCAGTCTTCACAGCACTTGATCTTTAGCTTCCATCTTCTTCTTGTATTCAAGGCAGAACTTAATCACCTTATCGTATTTAGAAGCAAGGAGCTTTGTCCATTCATCTGTGTAGACGCAATACCTGTCTGCTAGTGCCTCCAGATCTTTCACAGAAAAGTTGATGAAGCAGACTTCATAAAATATTCTAATCAGTTCTTTTGGCACTATGTTCCCGCTCTCTGAACGTCCCTTACCCATGATCACAGGTCTTTGGATCTATGTACCAGTACCACATGTCACCAAGAATACCCTGAGATAACTTGCTCGGGGGAATCTTAGTTTCACATCGCACTGGTTTATATACCAATATCATTAAGTGCTTCTTAGTCACAAGATGTATAGCATGCTTATCCTTGACTCTCTTGGGCACTTGATGCTTGAACATCTCAAATTTCCCCGATCCTGCTTCCCGCTGCAGAACCACCCACAAACCCATCGCCACTGCATGATTGGAATGACCCAGCAGCTCTCTGTTTGCTAGGTTCACAAGGTCGTATTTGGGTAAGGAGCTGAACGCTTCACTGGTGGGTTTCAAGTATTGAACCCCACCAGATCTTTTGATAGCGAATAGCTGCTTATCCTCCTCGAACCATACAGCGAAGATCACCCCTGTTGCTCCGTGTTTGTCTATAATAGACGTCTTTTGCCACATAGGAGCTGGACCCTTTGATGAAGTAGAAGGCATGTCTGTTTCTTTCGGTGCCTCTGGGTCCACAGGTGCAGGGTCAACTGGGGAGGCTTCAGTCGAGGCTTCTACATTACTAGCCTGCTCGACTGAACCTGTGTCGAGCGGAGCTTCGAAGGATGGAAATTCAAAGATTTCTCCATCTTATAACTCGTACTCTCCTTCCCCGTCACCCTTGGGAATTTCGATCACAACATCTTCATCATCATCATCCCAATCGTCACCAGAGTTGATCTCTCCTTCTTCTAGATTAAAGAGAGCATCGATATGTGCTTCTTTGGAATAGTCATGCTCTAGATATAGGATCTCATCATCAGATAAGTCCTTAAGCACTTCAGCCACTGACTTTCCTTTGTCACCACCACCACCACCAGAGGTATCACCACCCTCTTGATGAGTAGACTCCCCCTGAGCCATTGGAACAGCAGAGATGGGCACGATTGCTAAAGCTTGGTGCTCACCTCCACTAGGACCGGCTTCGGGATCCTTGTCTTTGCCGTTATCCTTTGTCAAGTCGACAGGATGACACGCCTCATCACCAGTAGTCCTCTTTTCTTTTTCTTTCTCTCTCTCTTTCTCCTTCTCCCCCTGAGCATCAAGCTTCTTGGTCAAATCAGCAATCAGCTTGACCATCAGCTCATGCTCCTTCCTTTGAGTGTCAAACCTCAGCTCCAAGGACGACCCGTGACCCAGAAGCATTTCATTTGTCTTGATTAGGAGCTCGTTCTGGGCCATGAAGTTCTTTAGTCGTTCCTCAGTCCCCGTTCTCTGGCTACGAAGGATTCTGACTTCGTCTACCAAAGAATTGATCTGTGCTTGTTGAGCGTCAGACTCCTCTTTTGATTTCTGAACAGTCTCTAGTAGTTCAGCAACTTGGGTTTCCAGAACATCTATCCTTTCATCATTCGGATCAGGATGTCTGGATGAGGACGCCTCGGCATTATGAGTAGGGGAGGAGAAAATGGTATCAAAGTCAATCCCTTGTGTGAAATTTCCATAATTGAAGGGTTGACTTAAAGGCTCAGTGGTGGTGGTTGGGATTGAGGATGTGATTAGTGTTGTAGGGGTGATGGTAGGGGTGATGGTGACTGACTCCGTGAGGATTGGAGTAGTCACCGCCACCTGAGAAGTTGTGGTAGGGAGGGTCACTATCACAGGAATCACCTCTGTGATTGTAGTGACGGCCACTTCACGTTGCACTTGTGGCCTCCTCCTCCTACGGTAAAGCTGCTGTGAAGGTGGGGTGGAGACTGAATCTGGACTAGAAGCTGACACTTGTACTTGCTGCTAAGCCTCCACCTCACTGGAGATAGAAGGCTGTAGCCTATTGGCCCTGTTCTTGTGAATGCTTTCTCTTCTTTGTCTTTGTATAGCAGCGTCAGAGTCAGAGTCTGGCTCGTATTCGCTGCTAGACGACTGTCGCTTTCTCTTGGAGGACGACTCAGGTAGGGTTACCTTAGCTGTTCTCCTCGGGTGTACCTGCGACGGTGCATCATCGGAATCGGAAGAATCTGACTCAGTCGCTTCCGAGTCGGATCCCTCAGTACCATCATTTCCTCCTTCGTGGTTTCCATCATCAGACGATCCATCATCACTCTCCATTTCCTCCCCTTGTTGTTCCTGTTGTTCGTCGGAGTGTTCACTCAATTCCGGCTCCGAGTTGTGACTTTACCATCTCCAGTCACCTGTGGCCACATACGCTTCATTGATGAGGTGGCCAAAGAGTTCTGTATGCACAGGGGTAGGATCTACACTGCCTGGATTTAGGAATTGGGCGAATACTCTTTTGTCCACCCTCTTTACTTGCAGTCTCTCCCCTATAGCAGGAAGGTTTGGCAACGCGTCATTAATCAGAAGTTTCACAAACTGAGGGTATAACAAGAATCGAAACCTCTCCGCTGTGTTGATCTGGTCATTGATGGCCTTAAAGATGTTGCGGGAGAAATTGTAGCCCTTATTGAGAGAAAGGCCGACCATGGCTGCTGCAAGGTCATGACCCATGGCATCTTTTCCAGCTTTCCTTGATGATATGCACATGATCATGACGTGGGCGAAGTATCTCCATTGGTCTAACACCCACATCTTCTTGTATGAAGCATAGTCCCTCGCACCGACATAGCCCATTCTTTGTCTCCAACAGCCGTCCACAAAGTAGTTTAGATAGGCTGTCAGGTCGGTCGCGAGATCTCTGAATTGAAGGACCCTTCTTATAGTATCTTCAGAGAAAGCAATAGCATGACCAGCAACGGTAGCCCTTATTACGTTGGGGGATACCATGCAGTCGTGCTCCGTAGTCTCCCAAAATTGCTCGAGGTAGGGTCTTGACACGATCGGGTCAGCAGAAATGGCGTAGCTGATTCTTGAACGGTTCAAGAAATTAACTATGTCTATGTACTGCAATGCTGCACCCTTCCACTCTGGTTCAGTTAGTAAACACCCGAGCCATGATCTGCAAAAACACACAGAAAACATAACAACACGTATCATTGGAAATGGATAAACATGACTCAGTATAGCAGTTACTCTTTGAACTGAATTTCAGACTTAGGAATTTTTGCCAAGTGTTGGTCCTCCGTACTTATCAAGTACGCAGGAGTTTCCTCTTGCGTACTTAACAAGTACGCAAGAATTACTTCTTGCGTACTTGCTATGTGCGCAAGAACTACACTTGGTGAAAAATTTTAGAAATTTGAAATTCAACTGATGTTCAAAATTTGGTGTGTATTGGGTCGCCACTAGGTCAGAATCGAAGATTCTACCTTATGGGACCAATATCAACACCAAGTACCTACTAATCGTGACCAATTTTGACCTAACAGTCGAATGGCGACACTGTCGGTTCAACTTCAACCATGGGGACAAAATCAAAGACTAAAAAGGACGATTAAGAGTCGATTATGTTAACTAATCATGTTTTAATGATAATAATTTACCCAAACAACCCACAATTTGCCCTAAAAATCACGGAATGAACCTAGATTTTCTTAGTCAATGAATCGGTCCAATGTCACGAATTCGTGGATGGATTAAGCCCAAAATCTCACCGATTGATTGTAATGAATTGATGAAACTAGCAATGGGATGAAAAGATGGTTTAGGAACACTTGAATTTTCGAGTGAAAGTCAGAGGGAATATGAACCGGTTTGAAAGTAATAAGGTTCTGAAAATTTTTTAAGTCCGGATTATATGCCCCACGCAAAAAGGTCGTGCGTACTTAGCAAGTGCGCACGTTTTAACTCGTGCGTACTTACAAGTGCGCAAGACTTAACTCTTGCGTACTTACAAGTGCGCAAGACTTAACTCTTGCGTACTTGTTAAGTACACAGGGCTTACTTCATGCGCACTTACAAGTACGGGCAAACTTTCAACTCAAATTTATGAAGTTTTTCAAGTCAAATAACGAACAAGTTAGAAATATTCAACCAGGAGGATTCAAGTACAATTCAGGAAGGTTAAACACAAATATTTTTGGCTTTTCTGAATAAAATTGAACTATGCATAAACTTAAAATCTTTTTGATCTTTTCTCATAGAAATATACAAGTATTCACGCAAACTATTTTTTTTATCAAAGATACGACGAGAGGATCATATCAAGCTATCTTTTAGCAAAAACGATACAATATAAACATCAAAGAATATGGGATCATGTCATGGATTACTATTTATTCATGCATAATAAGCACATAAACAACTAATTCAAGTTGATAATATTATAAGATTTGAAACTATAAGCATCTTTGTATCACGTTCTTGTGTATTAAGGTATTAATTATAAGATATACAACGTGTACCCCACTGATATGCTACAATAATGTAAATTGCACTATCTCAAGGCATCTAAGATTTTCCCAATGATTTTCTAAATTTTCAGAATGAAGTTACATCTGTTAGCACAGGAAAAATCAAGCAGAATCCATAAGGATTATCAGGAATCATAAGATTCAGAATCGAGTGATTCATTTGTCTTGGTTTCATTTGATTTTCTTCATTGAATATTGGTATGATGATTCAGGATAATATATATGGTGTTTGAGTTTTAAGGTAAGGGGATCCAACTTTTATCTGGATTTGATTTCAATGAATCAGGAGTGATTCAAGGGTGAATACATGCTCAACGGTTAAAGTAGAGACATGTCTTGATTCAATCTCTCCTTGCATACCTGTGAGTATGGGCAGTGAGATGAACCACATTAATTGTGCTAACAACATAACCTGAAACTGACCTCAAAAGAAAATTATTGCCAAAATCTAACATCCTTTATCTGATAATGATCTTTCTATTCTTTTACGCACATACACTTGCAAACATGGGTTCAAATCACAGTTGTACTTGTAATTTAGATTTAGTTTCCATACTACTAGTGATTCCAAGACGCATACAGCCTACTGACAATTCAAATTACTTGTAAATAAGCAGATTAAAAACATAATAATTTAAACAGTTAAGTAAGCATGACGCAATCATTTCCCATATGAGCAGTCTATGACGTATAGATCATTTCTGATGTACTATCATTTTCTCTTTTCTCAAGATAACTTTGAAATTTCTCCATTTTCTATTTTGTTTTTGATTTTCTAAAATATTTTGAAAATTAAAAGAACTATACAAAATTTTAAAAGAAATAAAGTTTAACTTCCATGAATTGAATTGATTTAAGAAAAATTAATTTTCACTCAGGATTGAACATTCCTATCAAATAGACAAGATGCTCAAAACGGGATCGATCAAATGCCTTTGTGAAAAGGTCAGCAAGATTGTCATCCGTGTGAACTTTTACAAGTTCAATTAAATGTTTTTCAGCACAATCACGGATGGAATGATGGCGAATCTCTATATGTTTAGTTTTGGAATGTTTCACCGGGTTATTTGTGATGGACATCGTGGCATTGTTGTCAATGAATAGAGGAGTTCCAGTGAAGTTCAAGCCGTAGTCTCTCAATTGCTGCTGAATCCACAATATCTGAGAACAACCGCTCGCTGCAGCAATGTATTCTGCTTCACAAGTTGAGACAGAAACCGTTGACTACTTCTTGCACTGCCAGGAGACCAATTTGTCTCTTAAGAATTTACATCCACTAGAAGTTGACTTTCTGTCAAGGTTACAACCGCCATAATCTGAATCAGTGTAGGCTTTGAAGTCGTATGACTGCTGCTTAGAGTACCAAAGACCTAATCAGGGTTTCCCTTTCAGGAATCTGAAAATTCTCTTCACGGCTATCATATGTGACTTCTTCGGTTGTGACTGAAACCTTGAGCACAAGCACACAGCAAACATTATATCAGGTCCTGAAGCTGTGAGATACATAAGTGATCCGATCATCCCATGGTACAATCTGCTATCTACATCCTTTCCATCTTTGTCAGGATGCAGACCATGATTGACTGGGATAGGTGTCCCATAAGTACTGCTATCATTCATCATGTATTTTGACAAGATGTCCTGCACATACTTAGTTTGATGTAGATAAATGCTATCCTCTCTTTGACTGACTTGCAGACACAGGAAGAACAAAAATTCTCCCATATTACTCATTTCAAACTTGGACTTCATCACCTGCTCGAATTCCCTACACATCCCTTCATTGGTAGATCCAAAAATAATATCGTCGACGTATACTTGTACAAGAAGAATGTCACCTCCTGCTTCCTAATGAAGAGAGTCGAGTCAATCTGTCCACGGTCGAAACCATTAGACAGTAATGATTAGATAATATATCATACCATGCCCGCTGTGCTTGATGAAGACCATAAAGTGCTTTGTCGAGCTTATACACTTTATTGATACTATGTGGATCTTCAAAGCCGGGAGGTTGAGTGACATAGACTTCTTTATGAACTTTACCATAAAGGAAAGCACTCTTCACATCAAGTTGATAGACCTTGAAGCTGACATATGTGGCATAAGTCAAGAACAGTCGAATGGCCTCAATTCTAGCAACTGGGGCATATACTTTCGTGTAATCCAAACCCTCTTGCTGATAAAAACCCTGAACAACCAATCTTGCTTTGTTCTCTTCAACGACATGACGATCATCCGTCTTGCATTTGAACACCCATCTGGTTCCAATTGGTTGAAAGCCTTTTGGCAAGTCAACCAAATCCCACACGTGCAACTTTTGGAATTGAGACAATTCATCTTGCATCGCCTCAATCCAGCAGTTGTCAGTGAGAGCCTCCTTCACATTCTTCGGCTCTAACTGGGACACGAACGCAGCATGCAGACATGTTTCCATAACACCAGTGTCAAGTATCTCTATGTAAAGACTGGTGTTCTCAGTGATGGTTCGATGATGAGTCTGAACACTGGTTCGAAACCACGCCTTGACACGTGATACTGCCGCCTTTTCTCTGGCAAAGGCCACATAGCCGCCTCTGAATGGTTTAACGTCTTGAAGTAAGGCCATGTTTCCTATCATGTGCCGGGAGCATCCACTATCGACATACCAGCGGTTAGAGATAGTACCCTTCGAACGTCCCTGCACGAGTAACAAAAGAATTAGTTAGATTTGGAGACCCAAGCCATAGTGGTCTTGGGTCATCCATCCTTTTCAAAATAAACTACTTCCTTTAACTCACAGTCATGATGACTGTTTAAAATTGATGAATCTTTAGAAGAATTAGAACTAGGAGATTGAGAAGTTTTGGATTTGGCAGTCCAGGATCTCTTCTGTTTCTTAACCGAAACAGGAGACTTTGGTTCAACAACAGTAGGTGAACTTGTGGAAGCTTAACCTCATTGAACTGAAGTCAGCTGTTCAAGCTTTCTCAACCTCTTGTTCCTTCTTCTTCTCCGTGGTTTAGAGAGTCTTGCCACAGGTTTCTCACCAGTACGTGTACTACCAGAGGTAGATACACGAGGTACAGTAGGTTGCATTACCTTTCTTGAAACTGATGGTTTAGCTTCAGATTTGATCTTAGGCTTTACCATTGGTTTGACTGGTGGTTTCACCACATTTTTATTTGGATGTTTGGGAGGTTTCACTGATGGTGACCTAGGGATAACAGCTGGTTGTGAAACAACAGGCCGTTTCCCTTGGTTCTTAGAAAGACAGTTCACAAGAATGTGACCAACCATGCCACAGTGAAAACAATTCTTCTTGTCTATATAATTTCTCTTGTAAGGCTCATTAGATCTGGCCTTAGATAACTCAGCATTATGAGCAGGAGGAGTTGGTTTATGAACATGAGTCTGACCCTTTACAGTTTGGTTTTTGGGGGTATAGTATTTTTCCAAATTTTCTTTATACCCAAGCCCATAATGAGCTGAAAAAGTTTCTTTTCTTTGCTTGGTTAAGACTTTTATAACCTCCATAAAGCATTACTTTTAGATTATCATTTGTTTCAGTGATATCGGGTTCAGTTAAAATGCAATTATCACCATTAGTGATAACGTTTTTCTTTACTTTCTATTCAGTCAACAACTCCTCAGATACTACTCCTTCAGGGCAAGAGTTAACCGACCCATCTTCAGAAGCAGTAACGAACTCCTCACTAGATGTGGAGTTAGCCTTACTTGAGGATTCATCCTTTTTAAGGGAATCATCCTTATCAGAGGACTCATCTAGACAAGTGAGATCAATGTCTATTAAGCTATTGACAAACTTCCCCCTCACTGGTGGAGGAATGGTATTAGTACCCAGCCCTAACCCATTCATTTGTCTCACTACATATTCATAGTGTTCCACCACAAAACGAGAGTTTTTCAACTTCTCATTGGAACATTTTAACTGCAAGATCTCATTTTGCAGTTTGTTGACTTCATTGTTTCGTTTTTCCAACCCCCTGTATGCAACATCTAAGTGAAGCTGTTGATCGCTTATTTTTAAAGCATATTCACATTTTTCCTTTTTCAAGGTTTCAATAGAATCTTTAAAACGTTTTTCATTTTCTTTATAGTTTAGAGCTGCCATACTTAGTGTCTTGGAGCCTAGAATTTTCAAGTTTTAGCCATAGAAATTTAGAACATGAAATAACAGAAAAGGGGTTAGAATCTACCTCAGAAGATGAACTTGTTGCTTCTCCAATGGCCATGAGAGCAACAGCAGTGATCGATTCCTCCTTATCAGCTATAGAAGCTTCCTTTTCTTCAGCTTCCTTCTCTTCCTCTGTAGCAGCAGTAGTAGACTCTTCTAGGTCAGCCATAGAAGCTTCCCTTTTCTCTGCTTCCATCATCTCCATGATCTCAGCCATGAGACCAACCTGTGTTTGTGCGATGATGGCATCCTCAAGATGAACACCCCAATCAAAGGTTTCGTCCTGTTGGGCTACCAGTCCATTGGACGTTCCAGCTTGGCTTTGATTGTGGTGGTTTGAGTTGTTGTGGCCATAGCTGTTTCCTTGGCTGGGTCGGGGAAAGCCAGAAGCCGGTGCTCTGTCTTTCTGACACTCACGAGCAAAGTGTCCAAAATTTAGACACTTATAGCATTTGGCCTTAGATTTGTCAAACCCGACCTTGGCATTAGGATGCCCCCCAATAAACTTTCTTCCTGTTCTGTTCAGGAAATGCTTGGCTCTCCTCAATAGCATGGCCATATTCCATTGAATATCCATGTCCTCCATGTCATCAGGATCCACTTGATTAAAATCTTCTTCAATCATCTCGGGATCAATAAGCTTGCCACCAATGAAATTCTCATACGCGCATACAAGATGAGAATAGTGCTACATGATCTTCAGCTATTCTGGCTATAGCTGATTGGTTAGCTGAAGACGTAGCAGGAGGATTTCTTGAGGTATTTTGAAGATGAGACCCCAACCCTGATCCAGATGCATAGCATGCATGACCACCACAACCAGTTGAGTGGTATTCTTCAGTAGGGTTTCCAGTGAAAAGGGCAATTTCAGAGCCCGATGACTTGGATGTAGAAGTTGTCCCATGATACATGGAAGGGTCTTGTATCTGGGGTCTTCCTGAGCTCTCCTTTCTTCTTAGGTTCATGTCATGAGCTTGTACCTTTCCTATTGCCTCCTCTACTGTCAACTCATAGAATTTAGGATTTTCCCTCATCAGGGTTGTGTACATCTCAAATTTGGGTGGTTAAGCATCCAAAAACTTTTCCACCATCTCTTCATCTCGATACCTGAGTTCAAAAGCCTTCAACTCAGTCTGTAAATGATAGAATCTAGAGATGAGGTCATCTAAAGATTCATTCTCTAAAAATCTGAAGCACTCATACTACTTCCTGAGAAGATCCCTCTTACTCTTCTTGATGTCACTATTTCCTTTGAATCTTTTCTGTAAAGCTTTCCAAAGATCCTTGAAATTGTCATAACCTCGAAAACTGTGGAACAATTCCCGAGTTAATGCTATAGTGATCGAACCAAGTGCCTTCTTTTCACGATCATAAGCTTTCTTTTCTTCGTCAGAAAGCTTAGAAATAGGTTTGGGCAAGGCTTCATCAAGATAGATGTGTATGGGATGCTTATATCCCTCAAGGATTGGTATCCATAGCGATGAGTCGGTATAAGAAATGTAGTGCTCGAAACGTGCTTTCCAATTAGAATAATCGTTCACGTTCATCAACTTTGGCGGTTTCTATGGTGTACGGATCTCATTATCATAGTTTAACAGGTTTCCCAAATTCTGAAGATTCGACATAGTGAACACTTAGTCAAATTTCAGAAAAATCAGACAGAGTTACGCACTTCATTTTGGCCTTGCGCACTTGAGAAATGGTCTTGCGTATTTAGATTTGCTCTTGCGTACTTGATAAGTACGCAGGAGTAAATGATAAGTACGCAAGATATAACTTAAGTTCGCAAAAGATCAGTCTTGCGCACTTGTAAGTACGCAGGAGATAAGTCTTGCGTATTTAGTAAGTACGCACAGAAATGTACTTTTTGCCAGAAATGGTAAGTACGCACAACACCTTTTCAGCAACTTTCACCAAACTTTTCCGGTCACCTGAACGTCGCCGGAGAACGTAAAAATTGAACTGATGATGAATGCAAATGAGCCAAAGGGTCAGAAACTTGTTTCTAACAAACCTTTGATGCTCAAAACACTCAAATACACAACAAAAATCAGTTTTTCGAGTGATTTTTGCTTCTAAAATAGTGCTCAAGAGCTACTCCTATTTTATCACAAAAATCAACAAAAATACCTCTTTTTGCTTGTAAAAACTCGGTAGAAACTCTCCAAACTCACTCACAACACTCGAAATCAGGAGCAATGCTCTGATACCACTTGTAGGTCCCTCGGGTGTGGCGGATCGTCACATGCAAGTGGGTCTACTAGTCGGAAAGGGTGCGGAATACCCGTGACTAGGCGGAGAGTCAAACTAAACAAAGTAAACCGACAAGAGAAAACACTTTAAACGTTCTTTGTATTATAAACACTTGAAGGTTACAGAGAGAAGCACTGAGATTACAATTTGCGTATTTGCTAATATGTCTGCGTGCTTAACTTCTGTCAACCTATCCTATTTATACAAGACCTGATGTCTGCGCACTTAGCAAGTACGCAGGGCAAAATACTTTGCTTACTTAGCAAGTACGCAAAGTTACTCTTGCGCACTTGCTAAGTACGCAGGAGCTTTCTCCTGCGCACTTACAAGTACGCAAAAAACTTAGAGAATTTTGCAACATTCAATATGTAAAAGTAAATACAACTCGATAAACTAATACATAAAGTCTCTTACATACAAAAACAATTACAAGCAAGACAATACAACCTAAGACTAAGACTCTATCTATCCAGAGTGTTTGTCACAGGAAATTGCTTCAACAGTTGTATAGTAAGACGTTTTCTCCCTCTTGGAATTCTCCCTTTCATAGTTTCTTATCATGAATCCTTTTTACATTGTCCTTGTAGATTGTTAAGTTCATGTATGCTTGATTTCGAAGCTCTTCTAATTCATGAACTTGTAGGAGACGATGCTCCCCTGCACTAGATATGTCTAGATTTATAGCCTTAAGTGCCCAATATGCCTTGTGCTCTATATCTATGGGGAGATGACATGCTTTCCCATATACCATTCGGTAGGGAGTGGTTCCAATGGGTGTTTTGTAAGCTGTGCGCAGGGCCCATAATGCATCCTCTAGGTTATCAGACCAATCCTTTCGATTAGGACTTACTACTTTTTCGAGGATGCGTTTATTGCTCTGTTTGTAACTTCTACTTGTCCATTTGCTTGGGGATGGTATGGTGTGGATAATTTGTGAGTGCAACCATATTGTTTTAGTGTCTTCTCCAACTGTGAGTTACAGAAATGTGTTCCCCTGTCGCTGATCAAAGCTTTTTGTGTACCAAATCGGGTGAATAATCTTTATAGAAATTGGATGACGAATCATGCGTCATTTGTTGGTAAAGCTTGTGCGTCAACCCATTTTGATACGTAATCCACTGCTACAAGGATATACTGATACGTAATCCAACTTCAAAGACCTTTCTTGTAGTATAATTAGCTCCATGGTTTCCTCCTGTAGGTCCTTTGTGACATTTTCGCAATATCTCACGGGCTTCTTTTCTGTGCACACACCGTCTTACTATCTGATCTGTACAGAAACAAAACATATATGGATCTTCCCAGAAGTACTGTTTGATATCTGCAAAGAATTTTTTCTTTCTTGAAACATCATTCCTTTTACTAGCACTCCACTTCCTAGAAATTTCACAATGTCCACAAACCACGGGTATCCATCTGCGTCTTGTATGTGTAGTATGTATTCATGGGGGAAGCGATTATTGATGGCAAGTTATTGTGTCTCCTTAGTATTTTCATAATGGGATAGGTGGTGTGCTGTGAAATTCTCTGCTCCTTTCTTGTCTTTTATTTCAATGTCAAACTCTTGCAACAGGAGAATCCATCTGATTAACCTAGGTTTATCATCCTGTTTGTTGAAAAGGTGTCTTAGAGCGGCATGATCAGTGTAGAAAAATGTGTTTTTGATAAAACTAGGTACGAACGAAATTTGTCGAAACCAAAAACTACAGCAAGTAACTATTTTTCAGTGGTAGTGTAATTTTCTTGAGTATCGTTTAGGGTTTTACTTGCGTAGTAAATTGAATGGAAATGTTTGTCCTCTCGCTAACCTAGAACTGCTCCTACTGCATAATCACTTGCATCACACATGAGTTTGAATGGTTTTTTCTAGTCGGGTACCATCATAATGGCCGCATCAACGGTTTTTCTTTTCAGGAAATCAAATGCTTTTAAGCAGTCATCGGAGAATAAGAAGGGACGATCCTTTTTCTAACAAATGTGTTAGCGGTCTTGCTATCGATGAGAAGTCTTTTATGAATCTTCTGTAGAACCATGCATGACTAAGGAAACTTCTAATTCCTTTGATTGAATTTGGTGGTGGGAGCATAGATATGGTTTCCACTTTGGCCTTGTCAACTTCAATGCCGCCTTGTGAAATCTTGTGTCCTAATACTATTCCTACCTGAACCATGAAATGACATTTTGATGTGCTACAAAACACATCCGTTTATCCTCTCTTTTTTGTTCAATTTTTGTTATTTAATTAGTCATTTTTATTCCTTTTTAGCTCGTACTTAGTTGTTCATTTTTCTACAGGTTTTCGTATGCAAAAGGAGCGGAAATTGAAGCTAAATCTTGAAGAGAACGTGCACACGACAAAAGGAATGAAAAAGAAAACAAATTCTTGAAAACTAGTTCTTGGAGTGTCGCCAAGAACCAAGAGGAGATCTTCACCAATCGCCAAGACCAGAAATTTAGGAAAATAAGGGGGCTGACTATTTTATCCCTGGCGCCATGCTAAGAATGCTAAACGAGTCTTGGCGACATGCCCAGACCCAAAAATATGGAAAAAACCCTAAATTGAGTATTTAAAGAACTTTTATGCCATTCCATTGGGGGTTTGATTTCCAGCCGTCACAAAAGGAGCTCTTGGGCGATTTTAGGAGCAGAGAGTTCATTGGGAGCAAGAGATTGAAGCTTGAGAGCACGTATTGGTTAGATTGTAATCATTTGGTTTATGTTCTTCATATTCTCTTGTTTGATCATTTTAATTGACATTATGTTTCTGAATATTAAGACTTGTTTACTGTTTTTAAACATGATTATCGGCTAATCATCCGTACCTACCTAGGTTTGATGAATATTTGTTGAATTTAGTTTTTTATTGGTTTTTGGTTATTTTTTATGGATTAATGCTATTGTAAAGAATCTTTTTACAACTGGTTTGATGTATATCCATGCTTAGTTCCGATTTATCATTGATTAATGTTCCGCACGTGTCTTGTTGAATGTCTTTCAGTTATAGATGCATGTCTAGGTTGCTTACTGTGTGATTGTGACTGTTTATGGTTTGCTAGGCGTAGTAATCCATGGGAATATTAGTTTGTGATTTGTTAGAGTTGAGTGTTCTACCTATCTCGATAGCTGAGAGGTGAGAGATAGTCAGGTTGACTTTTGTATTAGGTATCTAGGTGTAAAGACTCTGAGAGGATGTTTCTCTAGGTTTCTTAGTATCTTTGTTATTCCGTGTCTTATCGAGTGTTCTTAGATTACCCCTTGCATTCTTCGAATGTGTTGAGATAGTCATACTGATAGGTAATCTGTCTTTAGGGTACTTTAGTGCTGTTGGTGATACTGAAAGGTAATCTAAACGACTGGTGAGCATTATACACCTCTTACGGTTTCCTTCTGATCACACCCGGAGAACGATCAGGGATCCACTAGGTTGTCTAAGGGTGTTGTGCTTCAAGATCCCAGTTCCATCATAGTTTCCATAGCCGAGAGAAATCCAAGATTCACAAATAGAATTCTTACCTAGGTAGTGCTTTCCCAATTCTTGAGTTCGTCTAAATTTTCATAGAATCCCCCCCAAACCAAATCTTTTAGTTACTTGTCGGAGTCTAGTTTTAGTTATTCTCAGTGTTTCGTGGGTTCAATATCCGGACTTCCATTAGGCTGTATTACAATCGATAGGTACACTTGCTTGTCATTGTGGTCTAGTTTAAGGGTTTTCAAGAGTTTAGCTAGAGTGTCTAGGTTAGTTTTTGTTTAGTTTTAGTAGACCATATTTAGCACAACACATTTCTCCTAATTTAGTGCTAGGTTTGATTCTTCACACCTTGCTAACATTTTTTTCTAATTTTTTCAGACAATGATCAAAGGAGGTTCCAAAAACTAAAAAATCATCCATGAAGACTTCCATGGATTCCTTAATAATATCATGGAATATAGCGATCATGCATCGTTGGAATGTAGCAGGCACATTGCTAAGCCCAAATGACATAGGCCTATAGGAAAAGGTGCCATGTGGGCAAGTAAACGTAGTTTTCTCTTGGTGTTTAGGGGTGATGGGGATTTGAATGTATCCCGAGAATCCATCAAGAAAACAATAGAACATGTTTCCTCGTAATCCTTCCAACATTTGATCTATGAAGGGTAGTGGAAAATGATCTTTTCGGGTGGCTTCATTTAACTTACGATAATCAATACATACCCGCCACCTAGTAACCGTGCGGGTCGGTATTAAGTCATTCTTTTCGTTTGTGATTACCGTCATGCCCCCTTTTTGGTACAACCTACACAGGACTGACCCACGCAGAGTCTGAAATAGGGTAGATTACTCTTGCATCCAATAGTTTATTAACTTCATTTTTCACCACTTCTTGTATTTTAGGGTTCAACCGTCTTTGGTGTTGTACACTTGGTTTGTAGTTGTCCTCCATGAGTATATTATTAGTGCAGAACGAGGGGCTAATCCCTTGACAGTCCATTAACATCCATGCCATAGCCTTCTTATTTCTTTTGAGTACTTCTAGTAGTTTATCTCCTTCTTCATCTTTTACTTTGGCCGAGATGATGACTGGAAGCTTAGACACTTGTTCTAAAATGCGTATGTCAGATCTGGGGGAAGCTCCTTCAGCTCCAGTGTAGGCGGTTCCTCTATGGTGGGTTTTGTTATCTCATGTTCAGCTCGTTCCTCTAATTCCTCAATGTGCCTTGCTTCATAGTTATGATTGGCGTGTTTTATCATGTACCCCTCGCATACTAGGTATTCATCTTGGTTTTCAGCTTGCCATTCTTCTTCTTCTTTGCCCAAGACGTCATGTATGTAGTATCCCACAAGGTAATCGAAATCGTCGAAAAGAAAAGCGAGGTCGTCATGACTGCTTAGCCTTTGCATAGCTCTCTTTACGTCGAATACGATTCTTTCTTGGTGGATGCTCAGTGCTAGTCTCCCTCCCCAAACGTCAATAAGAGCGAGGGTAGTACTGAGAAATGGTCTTCCTAATATAATAGGGATGCTTGTTCCTCCTTTAACATCAACCACCACAAAATCTACTGGGAAAACGAACTCGTTAATATTTATTGGCACATCTTCAGCTATTCCCCTTGGATAACGAAGTGTCCTATTGGTTAGGCATAGTTCTAGTTTTGTAGGTTGGAGTTTCTTAAGGTTCATTTTATCAAAGATAGCTCCCGACATAATCTTTACACTGATATGTAGATCATAGATAGCATTTCCTTGGACCGATTCACTAATAAGACATGAAATTATGAATTGATCGGGAGTTCTCTTCCTTTGATGATAGGCGAGCATTCCTCGTTTAGAGAAATATGAGGTTGCTCCAACATCTTTTCTTTGTTTGTCAGCATGTCCTTGAGAAACTTTGAGTGGGCTGGCATCTTGTAGAGGAATAACTCGTAAGGTAGATTTAGTTGAATTTGGTGAAGTAGAGATTGAAACCTTTTGTATTATCTTTCCAATCTTGGCGGTCCTAAGATTTCTTCAATGTCACTTTGTTGTATCTCAGCAATAGTGACAATGTCCTCGTTGGTATCATCGGTGCTTCGTACAGGTATCATGGTTACTACCTCGAGACCCTGCTCCGTTGATGCGTGATTGTTTTCAATGCTCTGTGGATGATTAAAAATTTCTAAGGGATCTTCATGTGGTTTCGTGGCGTAGACTTTAATAATCTGGCTTTTTATTTCCTCTAAATTGCGAAACAACTTGTCTGGATTCCAAGAATTTGGGTCTGAAAATGAGTAATAAGATTTTAATGATGGTGGTGGTTGTGGAAGCAAATTTTCAAATAATGAAGGGTGAAGGTGCACGTCATGATCCATGGGTCACCATACAGAAAGATAACACTCCTCTGTGTAGTGTGATCCTCCACACAACTCACACCATGAATCTATGTAGTATCCTTCGGATTCAAAAAATTCTTCATTGGTAAAATCGTCATTGTATGAATCCATGAGAATAGTTTGCAAAATGTAAAGTTAAAGACTAATCTGTTAACTCGAATCTTTCTTGAAATCACCGTGTCCCCGGCAACGGCGCCAAAAACTCGATGGTGTGTGTGATATGTATAAATAATATATATATAAATATATATTTGTTTTAGAAATGGTTTCACGAGATCAGGTTTTAAATTTATAAAATGATAAATACTCAAACTAAACACTCACAATAGGCAAGTGTACCTATCGCAGCGTAATATAGTTTACGTAAGAATCAATTATCGAACTAATGGATCCAGTCGAGTTCCAATACACAACGTTTGATATCGGTTAGCCGGTTTAACTAGGGTGTGGGTTGTGTGCGTTTGTGAAGCAGAAAAGTAAATGACAGAAAAGTAAATGACGGTAAAGTAAAGACAGAAAAGTAAAAATGTGCATGAAGTGTGTAGCAGAAATGTAAATAGCAGAATAGTAAATAGCAGAAAAGTAAATATCTCAAGGATGATCAGTTCACGAAGAGTATTGCTTTGGGCTTCGAATCCGCTTGGTATATGATAATATTAAGTTGACTGATCTGGTGGTATGACTAATACAAATGTGTGAATGGTACACCGCTAGAGCCTCATTCTCATAACATTTGGTTCACGAATTATGTTCTTTGGGATAAAATGGTAGGGTTCCCAGCTAGGGACATCGTTCCCCTCAACTCTTTGAATGCTATCTCCAAGTTGGTTTGAGACATCGGACTTAAATATCTTTATTATTAGTTGAAATAGTGATTAGACTTTGTTTAGCGGGAGGCGGTTCAACAATGGGACCATGTATAAAGACGTACCGTTTCCAACATGAGTTCACCAATTCTTGGTTTCATAACAAGTTCGTATAAAGACGTACGATCTTATTAGTATTAACCAAGCCTTGGCTTATCAAAATCTACTTGCATAAAGACGTACAAGTTTCAAGAGAAGGTTAATTAAAAAGGTTTTATGGTCTTACACTTTAAAATCAAGAACACTCACAAGTGTAAAGACAAAATCAAGTAACAATAAAAATTCATCATGAAGATGGTTTTTAGAACGAATGACTAAAGAACATACACATACCATTAGATTAATACGTTAAACATTAACATACACCAAACTTCATCTTCACCCTAGCAATACAAAGTGTTTAGCCACGAATGACCATACTAACTAGCGTAACGCTGAGTTTCATAGGCCCCCCCTATTGCAGACAAAGAGGAGGAGCCTCTCTACTCTCTACTGTAACTACGAAATACTCTCTCTAGAATAGTGTCTTCATGTATCTTGAGGTGTGTCTAATAAGGAACTCAAGCTATCTATCTATAGGCCTCAAAATGAACAATGCACGGCCGTGCATTGGTTTGCACGGGCGTGCAAACACCTCGGGAATAAAACATGGTACAAGGGACAGTGTACTAGAGCTTGGGGAGCAAAATATGGCAATGCATGCCCGTGCATTGCCTCCCCAGCTCCCAGTTTTGTTTTTTAGCTGCTTGTTTGACTTTCGTTGACATTGGTTGACTTCTTGGGGGTTAAAGCTCCGGAATGATCCTTCTAGAAGCTTGATTTCTTGGTGTTTTTTTATTGGTTTTAGCTTTGATTATCTCAGGACACCTAATAACCTGTAATAATAAAATATTAACATTTTAAGTATCAATTGCAAGGTTATTATTCAATTAGTACCATACTACGAAATTATTATGCATGCAAAACATGGCATATCTCCCACCTTACAAACACCACAGATCTAAGCCTTATTCAAAACCTGACAACTATAGGGTCAATGTTGTGGAGGACGATGAGGAGGAAGAAGAATATCCTAAAATAACTGATTATTGTTTTTCTATTGACATTTCAGGTCTTATGTTTGCAATGCAGGATCTTGGTAATAAAGCAAGATGGCACAAGAGAAATGACAAGACTTCCACTTAGAAGGACAAATCCAAGTGGTGTGCTTACCATGAAGATTTCGGTCATGTAACCGAGGATTGCATTGCGCTACAAAAGGAGATAAGTTATCTCCTGAGCAAAGGACAGTTGAAAGAACTCCTGGGCAGAAAAAGAGACTAGAACCGGGATCATGACAAACATCTACAACGAGCGACATCCCCTCCTCCAGATGCCAAGGTAATTAATTATTTATCCGGTGGTTTTGATATTTGTGGTACTTCCTATTGTGCAGCTAAAAGACATGCCAAAGAAGCAAAAGCAGAAAAGGAAGACAATCCTACAAGGACATCAACCCTGACCAACAAGAAGGTGATCTCGTTCGATGATGAGGATAGAGAGAATGTTCAAGATGCCCACCATGATGGCTTAGTCATCACCTTGTACGTTGCCAACCATTTTGTCCGCATGATTCTGATTGATGGGGGCAACTTAGTCAACATTATCCAACTTGAAGCATTGAAGAGGATGAATATTCCCGAAGGTGAAATTGTGTCGAAATCCTCGGTACTGGTATGGTTCAGCGGAGAGGCCAAGAACACAATTGGGGAGAACAAGCTACCTGTTTATATCAAAGGGGTAAACTCGATCCAAAGATTTTGAGTGATTTACTCATTATCATGTTACAGTGTTATTTTAGGGAGACCCTCGATCCATGATATGAAAGTCGTGTTATCAACCTATAACCAATGTTTTAAGATGCTGACACTTGGGAGTGGTGAAAATAGACGGTGATAAACAAGAAGCCAAGGATTGCTATACATCCTCGATGAATCAATCAACAAAAACAAGGCAAGCATAGCAATTACAGAAGCAAGCACGAGACTTCTTGGAAGCTAGAGAGCAGGATGTCAAGCA
Source organism: Smallanthus sonchifolius (assembly GCA_023525975.1). Classification (NCBI taxonomy): domain Eukaryota; kingdom Viridiplantae; phylum Streptophyta; class Magnoliopsida; order Asterales; family Asteraceae; genus Smallanthus; species Smallanthus sonchifolius. The sequence continues at coordinate 24,229,644 of CM042033.1, forward strand.
AGCACAAAATACGTTTATTGTCTGGTTCGTCCCAATTTATAATCATCAATGGTTTTTATATTATAGTTATATTATAAATACTTATATAACAAACGTAGAGTCTACTATTTGTTCATATCATACATTAGTCGGATTAGGGTCCCGTTTAACAAATTATGTGTCCGCGTTAATAATACTCGTCCAATAATTATGTATTTAGATTGTACGAAACTCTCATTCGTCACCATCATGTTTTTACGGTTCGTTATTATTTAATATCACATTAATATTTATTTTTACCAACAACGTATCGTCTAGAGCTCAAGGTAGTTAACCGTATACACACTTTTAACTTTCGTATAATTAAACATAAAGCGTTTTTACCTTCCCGTGATTTGGTTCGTGTACGCGAACCCGCTCGCATTAAATCCATCAAAACAATCGAATGAACCATTAGATTCGTTGTCGCGTCACGGTGAATTCCACGTTCACGGTTTCTGGCTTTAACCAAGATTTGACTATTGCTGACCATGTTTGACTTTTGTTGACCATGATCCAAAAGTATCCAAATGCACAAAATTACACTTATCTACTCTCCATTTCCAAATATCACCCCCAATCTGAACCCGACTTAATCTAATCTTTTTTAATATCGTTCATAACTAGACCAAACGAACTACGAATCGGGTGATATAAAAGCCCATGGTCTCGTCTCGTCTCGCCTCAGTGGTCACTAGAAAAATGTCACCACATCCTTCCGACGCTGCCACCGCCGCCTGCCGCCACGGCAGTGGCCGGAATCCGAAACGCGACTGAAATACATCTCCGTTTCGTGACCAAACTCTTTCCTATGGATTGTACGGGTCGCTAGAAACCGAAAATATATTTTTTGTGGAAAAGCCATAAAACGAACCCTCTATATATTTGTAAAACATAACCACTAGTTCGAATTTAGAAAGTTATATATCGAATCTTAAAGAGATCGAACCCTTAAAGCTTCACCGGAATTCCTATTCTACACCGCCGGAAAAGAGGCTTTTGGCCGGAAAACAAGTCTGAGCCTACTGCTGCCTCCCTCCTCCATCTGTCATCGTCCTCATCTTCCCCCGGGCCGAGCAAAATAGTTACCCGAACCTGTAGCCACCACCGCCATCATCTCCGCCAACGGAATCCTAACCACGTCGCCCTCGTCTCTGTTTTCTTGAAGCTAACACCACCGTCGCCGTGGGAGCTACCAACCCAGAACCACCGGTTGTCGTCGTCCTCTATGGCGGTTTCCTTGCGTTGCTGACCGAAGGGAGGAGAAGGGGAAAGGAGGAGGATGGTTGGTTGATATCGGCTAGGCATACCAGTTCTGTCGTTGTTGGTGTCGTTGTTGGTGTCGCTGGAGAGGGCGCCCGCCGGAGGAGGCATGGCGGCTCCCCTACTACCTGGTCTCTCTCTCTCTCTCTATATATGCATATGTGTATGTGTTTTGTGTTTGGGTGATTGGAAATGAGGAAAAAAATATATATGTTATAGAATATGTTAGAAACCCGTGTATTACACGAGTTGAATAATGAAAAATATATAATTCATAAATATGTAAATAATTCTTTAATAGAAATTACATATTACATATAATAATGATAAATGAAATTACAATGTTGCTTATTAGATTCATAGAGAAATAAACTCCAACGGTGTAAAAAGTTATTAATGTGATCTGAATCAATACATGCCCAAAGTATTACAACACTTATGAAAAGACACAATCTTAGGCTTATCATCCTAAAATGCGATGCAGGTGATAGCAAACAATTAAGTTCTTGCCCTTGAATCATATGCATATTTTGCATACATAAACTTTCAAGATCTAATATGTTGTGCCAATAAACTTACAATAGCTCTTCGGAACTACTTATCTCGAAGCAAAACATCACCATAGAGAGCCTGAAACAGAATCAACCTTTTATTTAAGCTGTAAATTAAAAAGGAGTCGAATAAATCGAAAGAATTTTAGCAACTTTTTTGTTTATGCAAGACTATAAAACATTCAATGCATATAGTAGCAACATCAGTTTTTAAAAATCAAAGACCAATTATAAATGGTAAATTGATATGGATTCTATTGCCAACATGAGTATATAAGGTTAATATAGAATGGCAGGAATTATTCTCCTAACTTCTCTGTCTATCACGTATTATTTGCTGTAGATAGTTAAATCCCTTGATTTATGGGATTCCATTCTTTTGTTATTCATTGCCTATTTATGCGTCCCTCTTGTAATCGTATTGAACAAGTTTTAGAAAAATAAACCTTCAGACATTGTTTAGTTAATCCATTTATCTAATTCTCACAAATTCAAACTGTTACTGTAGCACCCCTATTCACGGCCATTCAACCTCAATTTTGTTCATGACAAATATCTAAGATTATTAAATAAATTAGATAAGTAAGCTTCTTTAATTATAAAAAAAATTTGTAGACTACAAAATTAATAAAACTCACTTTAGCATCAATTGGCGTGGTATTTCTCTGACTCACAACAAACATCCCAGGGCTAATAAACATACGACACGTGGCCACATGTTTAAAAAAAAGTGTGGAGTTAGCACCCCCATACTTACGCAGGTGGCGGGTTCGATCCCCGCGTTAGCCTAATACAAAATTCAAAAACAAAAATGCCTTAAACCTAATACAAAATTCAAATACAAAAACCACTTTTAATGTTGTGATAGGTAGCTTCTAAACTTCAGAGTTTGGGCCAACTATAATTCAAATAATGTAAGGCCTCAACCTGAGAAACTCACTTATTAGATTTACTTATAAACATAGTTATCATAATGCTGATTTTAAATTAAAAACATAAAATCATAGCGAAAGCATAAATCATTCAATTACATAGCAGCGGAAGTTTTATCATAAAAAGGAACAATGTCTTAACATAAATTCATATAAAGGGGATGTCAGTCTCATGCGGGTAGCCATCACGCCTTTGCACGTCCTTTCTTTTTGCTACCTAAAATGCATACTAAAAGTCAACTAACGCTGCTGATTTCTAGTTTAAAGCAAGTAATCATAAACATTGTTCTTATCATAATCTTGTGAGTGTAAATATAATTATATATTTGTACACCTTTTCTTTTACTGCATTCGTATATCATTCATGTGTGACTACGTATATAAATACATACACTTTTTTGTAATTGCTGAACATTCATAGGTCTTACACATATGAGTGATCAACCCGTCCTTTTGATTACGTAGGTCACAAAGACAAACGTTCTCGAACTACCGTCGTAGCCCATTTCATAATCAGTCCGACTCAAGAAACCGTCTGTCTGCATAAACCGTCCGGCAAACCTTCGGTCGTCCGTCTGAAACCGTCCTACCGTCGTATCCGTCCTATTCGCCCGTCTGCCCTAAGGCATTCGTTTCCCACCAGAACTATTTATGCAGCCGTGCATCAATTGAGGGACTGATTCTACCATCGTAGCCTGAGTTTAGTCTACCATTCTAGACTTTTAGTTCTGGCTGCATAATAGTCGTGTAGTCGTCCGTCTACCGAAGTAACCGTTATCATCATTTCCGTCTATAACGTTTATTCATACATAGCAAGCAATATAATATATATATATATATATATATATATATATATATATATATATATATATAAAGCAAGATTTCATTCTTATACGTTATGTCATACTTTCAATTCTGTGTTCATAAACATGCTTGGCATTCTTATAATCATCATGTATTGTCATATAACATGTATGGCTATATATAGCCTTCATAACATTCGTTCATATCATGTATAAACTTCAGCCCCAAAACATTTAAAATTGTTTGCACGTATCACATAAGGGGAACATAGAACTCACCTGATGAGCGGGTTCCTAAAGTATACTAGCTGGTTAGTGAGCGTCACTAGGATCACACACAATCTGTATAATCAATTTATACAAGATAAGATAATGATCCTGAACGACACCAAACATTTATGTACCTAGGGTTACGCGAACTTAGGCAAGTTCTCCACTTTTGTAAGTTCGCCACTTTTGGGCTTAAGCGAACTTGAGAAGTTCGCTTTGCTTTTGTGCTATGCGAACATAGTAAGTTCGCTATTTCTGAATCACGATAAGTTCTCTTATGTGGATAATTAGGCGAAGATGTAATATGTTCACCATTTAGGCGAACTGAGGTATGTTCGCTACCTTTGAGCGTAGGCGAACTTAGGTAAGTGCGCTACAATTGTTCTTTTGGGCGAACATGATCCAGCGAACCTACCATGTTCGCCAAATAGCGGTTCCAGGAGAACATGTCAAGTTCGCATGCGCGATCTTCTTCCTCAATCAGAACCCTAGATCTGCATGTTGGACTCGGATCGATCAAGACCCGAACATTTTACATTCAAATTGTTGTTTTTCCGATCATGAAGCTAGATCTATATTTAGTTTATCGTTTCGTATGTAAAAATGTGATCTTTTGCTTTAAACCCGAAAACCCAAATCGTAAACAAAAACTCAGATCTAGGCTAAACCATTACGTGGATTTGCTTCCTCCTTGTTGCTAAACGCTGCTGTGGTGATGAGCAACGATCCCCGAGACTTTGAGCTGAATCCCAAGCTTTCTCTCTCTAGAACGGTTTCTCTCTCTCTAAAACTTACGAAAATGGTGATGGAATGAGTAGGTGGAGCTGGTCTCATCCCTAATATACTTGGGCTCCCCCTTGGCCCATTGGAGCCAAGCCCAAGCTCGTTCTCTTTTCTTCTTGCTTTTCAATCTAACCTTCGAGTTACTTCCGATCTCGTTTGCATTTACTTATTTATAAATTTGGGATGTTACAAGTCTACCCCTCTTTCATTTTGTCCTCTTTTTTCCAAGTAGCATCCGACCCTTTCTGTGCTTCCACTGTACTTTGACTAATGGAATTGAATTGTTGTGTAGCCGTTTCTTAGCTCGGTCAAGAATAGCTATTGGTTCTTCTACATAGTTTAAACTGTTATCTACATCGATTTCGTCGTATGGTATGTGAGCCGCGTCGTCGGTTAGGCACTTGCGTAAGTGCGACACATGGAATGTAGGGTGTATTCCACTAAGTTCATCGGGAAGGTCTAGTCGGTAAGCAACTTGACCAAATTTTGATAAGAATTGGAAAGGTCCGACAAACCTTGGACTCGGTTTGCCACGTTTCTTGAATCGAATGATTCCCTGCCAGGGTGAAACTTTTTACAGTACCATGTCTCCTACTTGAAACTCTAAATCTCTGCGTCTTTAATCCGTGTATGATTTTTGTCTGTCTTTAGCGGCTTTCATGTGGGCTTTGATCTGTTCAAATTTCTCAGAAGTAATTTGACTACTTCGAGGCTGGCAAAGTCTTTATGTTCGATCTCTCCCCAACAAACTGGGGTTCTACATTTCCTTTCGTACAACATCTCAAATGGCTGCATGCCAATGGTTGAGTGATAGCTGTTGTTATATGAAAACTATGCCAGTGGAAGGTGACTATCCCACCAAAATCAATGATACAGGCCCGGAGCATGTCCTCCAAGGTCTGAATGGTTCTCTCGAATTGACCATCTGTTTGAGAGTGGTAAGCGGTGCTGATGTTCAGTCTAGTTCCTATTGCTTCATCGAACCTTTACCGGAATCTTGATGTGAATCTAGTGTCCCTGTCGGACACAATTGACAACCGCATACCGTGTCTGGTTACTATTTCATTGATAAATAACTCTGCTAACTTTTAAGATGAAAAAGCCTCAAGTATCGGTAAGAAGAGAGCACTTTTCCTCAAGCGGTCGACGATCACCCAAATGGCATCATTGCCTTTAGCTGTTCGCGGTAGCTTTGTAATGACGTCCATCGTGATCTCCTCCCACTTCCATTCTGGTATCGTCAAAGGTTGCATTTTACCGCATGGTTTCTGGTGCTCGGCCTTAACCAGTGAACAAGTCAGGCACTTGCTCACATATTCAGTCACATCGTTCTTCATGCCAAGCCACTAATATTCTTTCTTCAAGTGTTGATACATTTTTTTCATCCCGGGGAGGATAGAGTATCAAGACTTATGGACCTCATCAAGGATTTTGGCTCTAAGTTCATCAATCTTAGGTATCCACATCCGGTCAAACCGGGTTCGTACAACGTACGCATTAGTTCCCATATTTTTTTGCGAACCTACTGATGTAATGCAAAGCATACATTTTTATTCCTTTGTATTCGTGCGTTTTTAGATAGTTTTGTATGTGTTTTGAGTCATTTTTTTCGGATTGAGTCTATGTTGTGTTTACAGGAGCTCATGTGGAATACAAGTCAAATCCCGAGGAAAACGATCAAGAGAAGAAGCCCGGAGATCAAAAGTTAAGAAGTGTGAAAATCAGTTCCTCGCGGTACACGAGGGAGGAGAAGAAATGCCTCACGGTATGCGAGGAAAGCTAAAACCGGCTGCGACTATTTTGTTCCTCGCGGTACGCGTCCAATGTCTTGCGATACGTGGGGCCCTAAATTCCGCAAAACCCTAGATTTTGGAATTAAATAGAATTTGAAGGCTATTGTGAAGGAGTTTGATTGTTTTGCCGTCTAGAGAGGGGTTTGAGGCGATTCTTGGAGTTTAGAGGTCAATTGAAAGCTAAAGGTGAAAGCTTTGGACTCTAGGTTCATGACATTAGTTAATCGGTTTTCAAGTTCAAGTCTTTATTCTTGTTTGTTTTGATTGAAACCATGTTCTTGTTCTTTTACTTTTGTTTTGGTGTTTTGAACATGATCTTTGGTTAGATCTTAAATACTGCCAAGTTCATTAGATGAATACGTAGTAAAGATTCGATTTCTATCGGTTTTTGGTTTCAATTGAATGGATTAATGATTTTGTAACCGATCTTGGTTTAATGATTATGATGTTTCTACATGCATGAATCTGATCTATGTTTGATTTCAATTCCGTATTTTAATTGTGGATGTCTTCTGGCTTGATTAGCATATCTTGATCATAGACTTTAGGTTTGTGGTTATTTGTGTGGTTTGCTAGACATAGTAACCATAGGATTGTGATTGAAAGTTCATTAGATCTGAGTGTGTGTCTTATCTCAATACCGAAAAGTGAGAGGTAATCGGTTAGTCTTTGATATTAGGATCCTGAGTGAAATCTGTCTTAAATGAAGTTTCCCTTAGCTGTTCTTAGTATTTGTTGCTATTCTGAGTCATAGGTGTTATCATGAGAATACCCCATGCATCTTCGATGTATTGTGGATAGTGAGACTGAAAGGTGATCTGTCTTTTGGGTACTTTATCATTGTTGGAGAGACTGAAAGGTAATCTGACCGTCTCGTGAGTTTAGTACATCTTTAGGTTCCTTAGTTGGTGACACCCTAAGAGTGATTAGGGATCCACTAGGTTGTCTAGAGTTGTTATCTTTAGAAACCCAGATCCATCATAGTTTCCATAAACCGGTAGAAGTTGAACTTTGCTCTCACACCCAAGCCATGGCGGAAACGCGAGGCGTAACATTCACTGGTTTCCAAAGCATATGATTACCGCAAACACATACATGACAATTGGATACATGATCAACTTTAAAGTTTTACATCTCAAAATATCAACTTGAGTTTACAAAAGATTAAGATTTCTCCAATATGACCCATATGTAATGAGTTATACAAGAGAAATCTCCCAAAAGCCGTATCCGCTCATGCATGCATGTAATCCTGCATTGCTAACCTTGAGACCGCGTTCAATTTCCTGAAAAACATACATAGAAAGTGTCAACACGCGGTTAGTGAGTTCACAGGTTTTGATCAAATGTTCTTATAGTTCCAACGTTCACAAACGTTCAAATGTATAAGTTTTTTAGATCAAAAGCATATGTATAAATAATTAATTGAACAATCCATGACCAAGTGACCCCATTTGTAGACTAGCTAAGAATACAAATAATATGTAATACATGAGACCGTAACCAAACCATGACTTGTGAATGCCCCTCCCTCGCTATACCACGAGAACGGAATAAGACAATATACGGCCATTTGACCCTTCAGGTCCTGGTTAGCGCGACTAACCATGACTGGGGGCGTCACCCCCAATAGTACTATTCATAGAATCCTAGGCTAAGTCCATAGCTAATGGTTACAAAATGTTAATGTTGTTCAGGGGACTTTTAGCGCTCTATTGTTCCTCATGCAAGCATAACGGTCTAGTCTTTGTTCGTTTCATTTATATTTGAAAACAAGTACAAGTATGTTTCCTCCCCAAAACATTTAAAAATCCAGAAAAAAGGGGATAGTGAAACTCACCTTGACAGTAATGTGTGATAGCAAATATGTGTATAACTGTAGGCCCCGCCTATCCGTATCCTAATTACACAAGGATACTTATATGTTAAGACTACCCGTCTTAAACGCAAGTTGTTCACCCGACTTAACGAATCCCGTTAAATACGTCTTTGTTTATGAAAACAATGTTTTCATGTGACGACTCGTTGGTGATTATTATTCCAGTCTAGACACTTACCTATTTTTTGAGAAAATATTATGTTTCCATATTGGTTACTTGTGATGTGTACCAAAAATAAATATTATTTTTGCATCAATTTATAATATATTCATATTATGATCACGTATAAACATATAATTATTTCTTACCAATAATTATGTAAAATCACAAATATCGTTCAATTAGTTTTTATGCATGTTAACTATCCTACGTGCGTATAAACCACGTTAACACGTCTACATGCAAATACTTGTTCCGAATGACATTTATTAACTTATTTACGTTCAACATGCATTAATGCCTACCAATATATGCATACAAATATATCCACATTTTAACATGTTATAAGCATATGTATGAATCATTTAATCTTTCAATAACTTGTTCCAAGTTAACAATTTTTCCCTCACTCATATATATATATATATATATATATATATATATATTATGTCTCCTATATATATATATTTACATGCATATTATTAACAATTTTCAAATTTCTACAACTTCTGATCATACCCACATATATATGGTTCGGTTTCTAAACATTCATACATACACTTAATCATTATCCCATTTATCAACTAAAAATCATGTATATGTATATCCATTTCGATCTCTTTATATGAACATATAGTCTCATACTCAACAATCTTCTGAGTTAATAAACTTTATACATACCCATGTATCTATATATGACTCACAATTTCATACATATAAATTCTTTTATATGAACGCACACAATCTCATACTTATCAAGTTTTCCAAGTCTCCTAACTTTAAACCCACATATATATATATATATATATATATATATATATATATATATATATATATATGTTTCCTACGATTTTGAATATATATTTACATATATACTTCACTTTTTCATCAAGTATGAACCACCCTTTTTAGATTATTAAACATACTTTTGATTCTAATCTTATCATCACATGATTAAATAACAATGCGTGCCTATATATATACATACAAATCACGGTTTCTTCATGTATCTATGTAGACATTTTATTTTTCATTAAGTGTGATTTATACTTTTACTAATCTATAACTCATTATCATAATCAACCAAACATCAAGAATACACCCATATATATACTAAATTTCGACTACTTATATATATTTTTACAAAACCATAGTTTTTAAACTTAATGAGTTAAACTTTTATAAAAACTGTTTAACTTTTCAAATCTCTTTGATTATTATGATGAACAACATGCTTTATCCAAGAAAATAAAGATGAATCTAGAGATTGGTGTCTGTTTCATACCGCTAGACAAGCTAGGTGAGGATTCACGTGTAGAAAGTGATGATGACTCGATACACTAGCAAAACCGACCCTTAAACAATCAAGGCTCCTTTTCATCTCCACTTCTCTAGCTAGCTCTCTCTAAACTTGTGTTCTTGGATCAAAGATGCAAGGGTGTGTGTGTGTGTGTGATTATGTCGATATATATATAGAGGGAAAGAGGTTGATTGAGTACTTGCTACACAATCATCATTACCAAGTATGGAAGATTAGATGGACATGACCTTGGCTTGACAAGTTGGTTGAATGAACATAGCTCACATTTGACACAAGCATGGAACCATTGAGGAGACAAGTGGGTGGCCCCACTTGGGCCATTCTAGGCCGAAGGGTGCACAAGGGGGGGGGGGTTGGGTGTTGTCACCTCATGTGTTATCATTCAAATATTTAGGTAGATTGTGTTTAGGTAGTGTAAACCCAGTAGGTGATCCCGTGATGTAAAAACCGATGTAGGACTTCTAATGATCCAACAACTTTATTTCTTTTTGTGTTGATTGACTAGTCATAATAGTTTACTAGTTAACCCGACATCGTTATTACTTTAACTATAGCGTACATGTATACACATAACAATAACTTTAGAGCCATGTGATAAACATTTTTATATCACTTTTAAAGTTTTGTTCACCAATATTGATGTGTTTATTTTAAAACGCGTCCCTAGACTTTGGTTGAATAGATCTAGTTAATCACCAACGAACGTAACGTGTGGGTTATAATTGTTTGTTTTCAAGTAATTCTTAAAATTACTAAAATATAATGTGTGTTCCTTTGCTAGACTCCTTGACAATACTTTATCAAACAATAAACCAGGAAATATAAATTATGAACGTGAAATTATGAATATGGATATTGACCTGAAATGCTGGGTGTGACATTCTCCCCATGTTAAAGAGAATTTCGTCCTTAAATTCAGTTGATGTTATCTTGACTAGGGGTGTTCGTGAACAAGGACGGGTACTTGGCTTTCATTTGATCTTCTCGTTCCTATGTATACTCAGGGCCACACTTTGAATTCCAACGTACCTTAACCAATTTAACATGGCTACGCCTTGTTTTCTAAACATTCCAATCTGTGTGTCGTCTATGTGAATCTCATCAGGCGGTATAATTAACGTTTCGTCCGATAAGCACTTCTTGAGATTTGACACATGAAACGTATCTTGTACATTGCTTAGTTCTTGTGGCAACTTGTGCTTGTATGCTACAGGGCCAAACCTAGCCAATATTTCAAATGGTCCAATGTACCTAGGGTTAAGCTTGCCATGGTTGCCAAACCTTGCAACTCCTTTCCAAGGTGAGACCTTCAACATGACCCGGTCCCTAACATGGAATTCTAATGGTCTTCGTCTGTTATCCGCGTAACTCTTTTGCCTGTCACGGGCAGCCTTCAGATGATCCTTGAATTTGAAAATCTTGTCGGTGGTCTCCTTAATAACCTCAGGACCAGTTAAATGCTTGTCGCCAACCTCCGCCCAACATAGCGGTGAGCGAAACTTTCGACCATACAAAGCCTCAAACGGAGCGGCTTTGATGCTGGTGCGGTAACTGTTATTGTTTCAAAACTCATCCAATGGTAGATGAGTATCCCAATTTCCTCCAAAATCAATTACGCATGCACGGAGCATATCCTCTAAAGTTTGAATGGTCCTTTCACTTTAACCATTTGTTTGTGGGTGATATGCCGTGCTCATGTCAAGACATGTGCCCAAGGCTTCCTGTAATGATTGCCAGATTCTTGACACGAATCTGCAGTCTCTATCAGAGATAATTGAAATTGGCACTCCATGCCTAGCCACAATTTCCTTGATATAAAGCCTTGCAAGTTTCTCAGTTTTATCCATCTCTTTGATGGGCAGGAAATGAGCTGATTTCGTCAAACGATCGACGATTACCCATATAGTATCATACCCACTCGACGTCTTGGGTAACTTTGTAATGAAATCCATGGAAATATGTTCCCATTTCCATTGAGGTATCTCGGGTTGTTGTAACAATCCCGACAGTTTTTGATGTTCTACCTTTACTTTTGAGCATGTCAGGTATTTTTTGACATAAATAGCAATTTCTCCTTTCATGTTCGGCCACCAATAGAGTTCTTTCAAATCCTTATACATTTTATCCGAACCTGGGTGAATGGAGTACCTGGACTTGTGGGCTACGTCCATAACCAACTCCCGTAAGTTACCAAAACATGGCACCCAAATTATATACACGAAGTATAAAGTATCATCTGATTTTGGCTCTAACTGTCTGATCATTCCTCGCAAAGCTTCAATCTGAATGTTCTCTTCTTTAAATGCTTCATTTGGATTTGAGTCGAGAGACTCGTATGAATTGTCAACCTAGGGCACGGACACGAAGAGTTTTAACTCTTTCTTTACGACTTAAGGCATATGCTATGACATTTGCCCTACAAGGGAGGTACTTGATATCGCAGTCATAATCATTCAGTAACTCTACCCAACGACGTTGTCTCATGTTGATTTCTTTCTGATTAAAGATGTGCCGGAGACTCTTATGATCTGTAAAGATAGTACATTTTGTACCATATAAGTAATGTCTCCAAATCTTGAGTGCAAAAACGATGGCACCTAGTTCCAAATCGTGAGTCGTATAATTTTTCTCATGGACTTTCAGCTGTCTGGATGCATATGCTATGACTTTTTCTTTCTGCATCAGCACGCATCCCAGACCTTGGTGTGATGCGTCACAGTACACAATAAAATTGTCTGTTCCCTTGGGAAGTGATAGGATTGGTGCACTGCAAAGCTTCAGTTTCAGAAATTGAAAAGTTGATTCTTGTTTATCAGTCCAAGCGAACTTTTTGTCCTTATGGGTTAACGTTGTCAAAGGCAGGGCTATTTTTGAAAAATTCTCAATGAATCGCCTGTAGTAGCCCTCCAAACCCAGAAATTGATGCCCTCAGTCGGAGTCCTTGGTGCTTCCCAGTTTTTGATAGCTTCAATCTTGGACGGGTCCACGTGGATACCCTTCTTATTGATGACATGTCCGAGCAAATGAACCTCTCGGATCCAAAACTCACACTTAGAGAATTTTGCATAAAGCTTCTCATTCCTGACTAGTTCCAAGATTAATTTCAAATGATGTTCTTGTTCCTCCTTGGTTCGTGAATATATTAATATTTCATCAATAAACACAATCATGAATTTTTTCAAGTATGGCTTACACACGCGGTTCATGAGGTCCATGAAAACTGCTGGTGCATTAGTCAAACCAAATGGCATGACTAGGAACTCGTAGTGACCATAACGAGTCCTAAAAGCCGTCTTTGGTATATCTTCCTCGTGGATTATCATTTGATGATACCCTGATCGTAGATCAATCTTAGAATAAAAGTTGGAACCTTGAAGTTGATCGAATAAATCATCTATTCGAGGAAGCGGATACCGGTTTTTAATTGTAAGTTTGTTCAACTCCAGGTAATCAATACACATTCTAAAGGTTTCATCCTTTTTCTTCACAAAAAAAACTAGAGCTCCCCAGGGTGAGAAACTTGGTCTTATGAAGCCTTTGTCAAGTAACTCTTGTAGTTGGGTCGACAATTCCTGCATTTCGGAAGGTGCTAGACGATATGGCGATCGTGCGACTGCTGCGGCTCCTGGTACTAAGTCGATCCGGAACTCGACTTGTCTTGCGGCGGTAAACCAGGTAAGTCTTCGTGAAATACCTCGTGGTAATCCCTAACAATCGGTATATCCTCAAGTGGACGTTCCTCGGGTTTCTTCTCGACGACGTGAGCCAGGAATGCGTAATAACCCTTGCGTAGATACTTATGAGCTTTCATGCAATTTATCATCTTTAACATTGTTCTACTCCTCTCGCCTTGAATTGAAAGAATTTCTCCGCTTGGTAGTGGGTTAGGTACAATATTTTCGAAGCATACAATCTCGGCATGATTTTTCGATATTCAATCCATGCCAATGACGATGTCAAAACTCCCAAGATCCTTAGGTAGAAGGTCTATTCTAAATGTATGGTTTTCTAGACATAAAGTACAACCCTTAATGATTTCTCTAGTTTTTATTAGTTTCCGATTCGCTAATTCAATTGTATAACTTTGTTCTAATTTGCTGGCCTTAATACCGAGAAAAGATTTAAAATCATTGGATACAAAGCTCATATCAGCACCCGAATCGAAAAGTATTGTAGAGTTATATATTTTGTATAAGCTGTTGTCATTTATTGTATGATTAAACACTTTTAGACTAGTTTACTTTCTGTTATTTCATTATTGTAATTTCAGTTTTCTATAATTAGTTAAGTCTGGGCCATCGAAACTACTTAGTTTCGATTGAGTCTGTTCAATCGAAACTAGTAGTTTCGATAGATGGTAGTTTCGACAGGTCTAAGTATCATTTGTAAATGGTCAGTCGAAACTAGTAGTTTCGGTTGACCATAGTTTCGATACCTGTCACTACTATAAATAGCCTTGTTTGAGATTGTTTAGGGTGTGTGTAGCGGCTGTAACCCTGAACTTTCTCTTTCACATTTTGCTTGAATCAATACAATCTGCAGTTGTTTATTTACTGTGTTCTTACATTTTCATACCCTTTGATTGTTGATTCATCTGTGGTTAGCTGGTTATCTTCACCATCACTGTTTCGTTTATCAGTTTCACCTCCATATACACAGTTTCCGCCTGTGTATGTGTTGAATCGTTCATATCAGTGACTTTCGATTAAATCTGGACCTACAATTGGTATCAGAGCTTTATGATCTAGTGTTTTTGAGTGTTATTAGGTTATTGATCGATTCTAGGTGATTACCGAGGTTTTTCGTTGCTTATTTTGGGTTTTTGCACATTTATTCTCGAGGTACTGTTTCATCATTTTTCAAAGGTTTTTGCTCGTATTTTCGGAATAGGAGGTTGAATTCGTGATCAGGATAGTTAGACGAAGGTTTTCGCTGGTTTAGTTTGTTATTTCTGCATCTTTCATTTCTGGAGCTTTTCATCAATGGAGTATTTCTGTTTTGGAGAAGAAGGCATCGAAACTACGGGGAACAATTTCTGATTTCTGTTGATCATCGAAACTTCTTGTCTACGTTTTTTTCGGGAGAAGGTACTGTCGATACTAGATTTTTGTCTCTTATAGAAACTACTATGTAAATATCGAAACTAGTTTGACTCTATCGAAACTACTATGTAAATATCGAAACTAGTTTGCTCTATCGAAACTACTATGTAAATATCGAAACTAGTTTGCTCTATCGAAACTACTTTGTAAATATCGAAACTAGTTTGCACTATCGAAACTACTTTGTAAATATCAAAACTAGTTTGCTCTATCGAAACTACTCTGTAAATATCGAAACTAGTTTGCTCTATCGAAACTACTCTGTAAATATCGAAACTAGTTTGCCCTATCGAAACTAGTTGTTTCGACAGGGGCATTTTTGTCTTTTGTTCCTCGCAAATTTAAACGCCTGCATAAATGAATCCATCTCTTCACTTGTTATTCACTTGTCTTTTTCGCAAACCCTATTCATCTTCTCCGTCTCTCACAAACCTATCAAGCCTTGGTCTGAGTTGCAAGATATCAGTGATTATTCACCTGATTTTCCCGTTGTCACCAGCGTCTCCATCATCAGGTAAAGTAACTATTTCTTTTGAATGATTCTTGCGAATCAACAGACCTAGAGTTTCAAAATTTCAAAAAAAATCAGTTCGATTGAATCTTCATAATCTCTGTCATATCCATGTTTGCATACATCTTTATCATCTGAGAACTCACTTTGTATGTGTATTCTTGCAGAAATCATACTTGCTTTCGGTAAGACGAATATCCGTCATTCACAGGCCACTCTAAAACCTTTCATTTAATTGTTTATATTGTCTGAGTATAATGAATCAATAGGGGGTTTGGGTTTCAAAACTAGTTAGTTTCGATAAAGGAGTTCAACTCTTTCAAAAAGTTTTCAAAAGGTTTTTAATCGAAACTACTGGTTTCGACACCCAAACTTGACCTAATGTCTCTATCGAAACTACTAGTTTCGATAAATTCATCTCTATCGAAACTACTTAGTTTCGACATTGTTGATTTCAGAATTTTTACAAGTGTTGATCAAAGCTCATTGACCCTATCGAAACTAGTTAGTTTCGATAAATTCATCTCTATCGAAACTACTTAGTTTCGACAGTGTTGATTTCAGAGTTTCTATAAGTGTTGATCAAGGCTTTTTGCCTCTATCGAAACTAGTTAGTTTCTATACGTCCTTCTCTATCGAAACTACTTAGTTTTGACAGTAAGGATTTCTGATTTTTTCTAAGTGTTGGAATACTTAGTTTCGATATTCAGAACCTTTATTCATTGATGAATTTTACAGGTATGGATCTCGTATTCGTGAAGAGGCACAATGTCTGTGCATTCCTTAATAGCAATGATCCGAAAGCTGCTGAATTTATTCCTGTCTTAAATTTTCTGGCAAACTCCAACATAAGTTTTGCCATCAGCCACAACCTGCCGGTTTTTGAAGCAACTATAAGACAATTCTGGGAAACTGCTGAGATAATAACAATTGATGATGTGCAGCACATTAGGGCAACCGTACATGGCCAAGAAGTATTATTTTCTGAAGACACAGTTAGAGAAGCACTGTAGTTAAATGACAATCCAGAAGCACCCGTTGAGTTCCCAATCTTCTATGTGAAAGAATGCTTTAGAAGAATGGGTCATCCTGATGAGTTTAAGAATGGTCAAATAATCAAGAACTCTTTACCTAGCCATTGGAGATATATAGTGCATGTGTTTATTCACTGCCTATCAATAAGGAAAGGGGGTTTTGATTCAGCTAACAATACTCTGGGATCAGCTATTTTGGGATTAACAAAGGGAAGAGACTACAACTTTTCTGGTTTCATATTCACTCAGCTGAAGTATAACTTAACATGAGTAGTAAAGGAGAAATTTCTAGCATATCCTAGATTTCTACAAATTATCATCAATCATCTTCTTCCAGAGATTCAACAAGGTGGAAACACTTTTGTTTTTGATAACATGATAGCCAAAACTCTCAGCTACATGAAAAGCACCAGCAAAAGGACCAACAGGGCGATAGCTGACATTCCCCTGTTTGGTCATGTCATTGGAGAAGAAGAAGAGTTCATTCTTGACATTGATCCTGACCTTGAAGAAGAAGACTTATCATCAGATGAAGAGCTGGAAGCTGAAATCGATATAGACATTCCTGTTGTACAAGAAGAAGAACAGCAAATTCTTGAGCCTGTGATAGAGGCCCCCTTTGTTGAAGAAATACAAGTAGTTCATGAGCCAGCAGTCATTGCTGAAGCTGATATACAGGAGGTTGAAGTAGAAGCTGCAGAGTCAAGTGGGACTCTTGATGCAGGGATCTATGGATCAGACTATTACAAATCTGATTCAGATGATAGAAAAGAGCAACTTGCATCTTCCTCTAAAAGGCAAATTGAATCAGGGTCTGATTTTGAAGAGGAGGACCATAGAGCTAAAAGGATAAAGACTGGATTGGAAGATTTGTCATCCTCGTCAGATTCATCATTCACTACTCCAGAACCATCCCCATATCCAACTCCACCTACCTCTCCACAATAGGCACCCATACCTACACCACCTACTTCTCCACAACAATCACCCATCCATACTACTCCCACATCACCAACTCCTGATTCAGCCTCTCCTGTACCAAGAGTTAAGACTCTAAGCCTTGAACTGAAGAAAATGCAGGATACAATTCAAAAGAAAGATGAAGAAATGGAAGGCTTAAAAAATAATTTGCATAATGTCTAGGAAGAGGTTAAGGACCTAAAGCTGGAAGTTAGGGGTTTACATACCCAAATTGAGGTCCAACAAACCCAACTTAAAACACAGCAGAAACTAATATCAAAGCAAAATGAAGAATTCAAGGCTTTGGCTGAAGCAGTGGAGCAGCTCAAAGCCTCAATGGTTAAACCTGTGCAAAAACAACCAACTCCTTCAACAGCTCAGGGGGAGACCACATCTGTGGTTGAACCCTCATCTCCTGACCTTGTAATTAATCCAGAATCTGCACTAAATTTATTTGCTGGGCATATTGAAAAGACAAAAGAGACGGTTGAAGTCAAAATTGAAGGTACAGAACTAAACCTTCCCTCAGCTAGTGAAAGAAGAGAAGCAAGGAAAAGAGGGAAGGGAGCTGTGCCTGATATTGAAACCGTCATTCTGGATGAAGAAGATATACCATCTGATGATGAGCTGAATGCTCTTCTAGATGACATTGAAAACTTTGGCTATAATGACCTTCATCCAGAAATTCTAACCACTGAAGAAAAGGCGACTGAACGAACAATATATTTTACTGAAGAAGGTGATGAGATTCAAACACTATCAGATGAAGAAGATGTTCAGATTAACCTCATCAAAGATATCATTCCTGAACCAACCATTCCAGTATCTGAAACAACTCCAGCACAAGATCAACCTTCAACAGCACCTGAACCTCTAATCTCAAGAAAGTCCTGGTTTAAGAAAATAATTCAGGAGGAAACTCCTAAGACATATGAGTGGATAGCAGAGCATCAAGAACTAAAAAGGCCTCCAATTGGCTGGAAATATGATGCTGAAAGGAAGCTCTTTATCATCAGAAGATTTAGAGGGGGAGTTCAGCACTTCAAAAATATGACTGACTTCCAAACCCTTCCTTTCTATGACCTCAGGGATTTAGCAAAACTTCCACTTCAAAACCCTGGGAAGGTCATGATGGCTTATGACTTTGAGAAGTTTCTGCATTCTCAAGTCAACAATGATTTCAAAGGAATGAAGCATAGGAAAACTCAGAAGAAGATCTCAAAGACTAGGTTTCATCCTAAAACTAAAAGGCCATATGTGTTCCTAAGATACAAGCCTGCCCAAACACACAAGACTATCACTATTCCAAAATCTATACCTGTCGAGCTACAAACTTTCAGAAAGTGGTTCTATAACCCAGTCATTGGCAGTGCAGTTATTGAATGTGAGGGCAAGGAAGACATCACTATCTTTGATCCAATGGAGCTGTTAAAATTTCAACCGGAAGATCTGGAAGTACTTTTCCAGAATCACATTCAGGCTTACAGCGATGAAGATGAAGCTGATGCGAAGGCCCATCAAAGGATTGTCTCTCTCCATGTCAAACCTTTCATTCCAAGGACATCTGAAAGACCAGCTGCTTGAAGAAGAGATGAAGACAGCAATGCAATAGCTTAGGGGGAGATTGTAGAGTTATATATTTTGTATAAGCTGCTGTCATTTATTGTATGATTAAACACTTTTAGACTAGTTTACTTTCTGTTATTTCATTATTGTAATTTCAGTTTTCTATAATTAGTTAAGTCTGGGCCATCGAAACTACTTAGTTTCGATTGAGTCTGTTCAATCGAAACTAGTAGTTTCGATAGATGGTAGTTTCGACAGGTCTAAGTATCATTTGTAAATGGTCAGTCGAAACTAGTAGTTTCGATTGACCATAGTTTCGATACCTGTCACTACTATAAATAGCCTAGTTTGAGATTATTTAGGGTGTGTGTAGCGGCTGTAACCCTGAACTTTCTCTTTCATATTTTGCTTGAATCAATACAATCTGCAGTTGTTTATTCACTGTGTTCTTACATTTTCATACCCTTTGATTGTTTATTCATCTGTGGTTAGCTGGTTATCTTCACCATCACTGTTTCGTTTATCAGTTTCACCTCCATATACACAATTTCCGCCTGTGTATGTGTTGAATCGATCATATCAGTGACTTTCGATTAAATCTGGACCTACAAGTATACACATAACAATAACTTTAGAGCCATGTGATTAACATTTTTATATCACTTTTAAAGTTTTTTTCACCAATATTGATGTGTTTATTTTAAAGTTTGTCCCTAGACTTTGCTTGAATAGATCTAGTTAATCACCAACGAACGTAACTTACATGTTATAATTGTTTGTTTCCTAGTAATTCTTAAAATAACTAAAATATAATGTGTTTTCCTTTGTTAGACTCCTTGACAATACTTTGAAAAACAATAAAGCAGGAAATATATATTATGAACGTGAAATTATGAATATGGATATTGACCTGAAATGCTGGGTGTCACATTTGCGAGTAGGATTCCGACCTAGGTGGTATTCTTCCCATTCTTGGTATTTCCCTGAGTCCTTTGTCTTGACAGTTGCATTCGTTCTTAGTTTTCTGCATTCCTTAGTTCAATCAGTAGTGTAGAAAACCCCCAATCAATCATTCAATAGTCCGAGTCAGAGTCTAGTTTAGCTGTTCAGTGTCTCTAGGGTTCGATATTCCATTTGATGAAGCACTTTCCTGTGACAAACACTCTGGATAGATAGAGTCTTAGTCTTAAGTTGTATTGTCTTGTTTCTAATTGTCTTTTTATGTAAGAGTCTTTATGTATTAGTTTATCGAGTTGTATTTACTTTTACATATTGAATGTTGCAAAATTCTCTAAGTGTTTTGCGCACTTTTAAGTGCGTAGGAGAAAGCTCCTGCGTACTTAGCAAGTACGCAAGAGTAACTTTGCGTACTTGCTAAGTACGCAAGAGTATTTTGTCCTGCGCACTTGCTAAGTGCACATGCATCAGGTCTTGTATATATAGGATAGGTTGATAGAAGTTAAGTACGCAGGGCATTATAGCAAATACGCAGATTGTAATCTCAGTGCTTTTCTCTGTAACCTTTAAGTGTTTATAATACAAAGAACGTTTAAAGTGTTTTCTATTGTCGGTTTACTTTGTTTAGTTTGACTCTCCACCTAGTCACGGGCATTTCGCACCCGGTCCGACAAGTAGACCCACTTGCATGTGACGATCCGCCACACCCGAGGGACCTACAAGTGGTATCAGAGCACTGCTCCTGATTTCAAGTGTTGTGAGTGAGTTTGGAGAGTTTCTACTGAGTTTTTACAAGCATAAAGAGGTATTTTTGTTGATTTTTGTGATAAAATAGGGGTAGCTCTTGAGCACTATTTTAGATGCAAAAATCACTAAAAAAAAACTTTTTGTTGTGTATTTGAGTGTTTTGAGCATCAAAGGTTGGTTAGAAACAAGTTTTTGACCCTTTGGCTCATTTGCATTATCAGTTCAATTTTTACCATCTCCGGCGACTTTCAGGTGACCGAAAAAGTTTGGTCAGAGTTGCTGAAAAGGTGTTGTGCGTACTTACTAAATACGCAAGACTTTTCTCCTACGTACTTACAAGTGCGCAAGACTGATCTTCTGTGAACTTAAGTTATATCCTTCGTACTTATAATTTACTCCTACGTACTTATCAAGTACGCAAGAGCAAATCTAAATACGCAAGTCCATTTCTCAAGTGCATAAGGCCAAAATCAAGTGCATAACTGTGTCTGACTTTTCTGAAATTTGACTAAGTGTTCACTATGTCGAATCTTCAGAATTTGGAAAACCTGTTAAACTATGATAATGAGATTGGTACACCACATAAACTGCCAAAGTTGCTAAACGTAAACGATTACTCTAATTGGAAGGAACGTTTTGAGCACTACATTTCTTATACTGACTCATCGCTATGGATACCAATCCTTGAGGGATATAAGCATCCCACACACATCTATCTTGATGATGCTATGCCCAAACCTATCTCTAAGCTTTCTGGCGAAGAAAAGAAAGCTTATGATCGTGAAAAGAAGGCATTTGGTTCGATCACTATGGCATTAACTCGGGAATTGTTCCATAGTTTCTGAGGTTATGACAATTCCAAGGATCTTTGGAAAGCCTTACAGAAAAGATTCTAAGGAAACAGTGACATCAAGAAGAGTAAGAGGGATCTTCTTAGGAAGTAGTATGAGTGCTTCAGATTTTTAGAGAACGAATCTTTAGATGACCTCATCTCTAGATTCTATCATTTACAGACTGAGTTGAAGGCTTTTGAACTCAGGTATCCAGATGAAGAGATGGTGGAAAAGTTTTTACATGCTTTACCACCCAAATTTGAGATATACACAACCTTGATGAGGGAAAATCCAAAGTTCTATGAGTTAACAGTGGAGGATGCAATAGGAAAGGTTCAAGCTCATGACATGAACCTAAGAAGAAAGGAGAGCTCAGGAAGACCCCAGATACAAGACCCTTCTATGTATCATGGGACGACTTCTACATCCAAGTCATCAGGCTCTGGAATTGCCCTCTTCACTGGAAACCCTACTGAAGAAGATCACTCAACTGGTTGTGGTGGTCATGGATGCTATGCATCTGGATCAGGGTTGGGGTCTCATCATCAACATACCTCAAGAAATCCTCCTGCTGCGTCTTCAGCCAACCAATCAGCTATAGCTAGAATAGCTGAAGATCATGTAGCACTATTCTTATCTTGTATGATTGCGTATGAGAATCTCATTGGTGGCAAGCTTACATATCCTGAGACGAATGAAGAAGATTTTAATCAAGTGCATCCTGATGACATGGAGGACATGGATATTCAATGGAATATGGCCATGCTATTGAGGAGAATCAAGCGTTTCCTGAACAGAACAGGAAGAAAGTTTATTGGGGGGCATCCTAATGCCAAGGTCGGGTTTGACAAATCAAAGGCCAAATGCTATAAGTGTCTAAATTTTAGACACTTTGCTCGTGAGTGTCAGAAAGACAGAGCACCGGCCTCTGGTTTTACCCGACCCAGCCAAGGAAACAGCCATGGCCACAACAACTCAAACAACCACAATCAAAGCCATGCTGGAACGTCCAATGCACTGGTAGCCCAACAGGAGGAAAGCTTTGACTAGGGTGTTCATCTTGAGGATGCCATCATCGCACAGACACAATTTGGTCTCATGGCTGAGATCATGGAGATGATGGAAGCAGAGGAAAGGAAAGCTTCTATGGCTGACCTAGAAGAGTCTACTGCTGCTACAGAGGAAGAGAAGGAAGCTGAAGAAAAGGAAGCTTCTGTAGCTGATAAGGAGGAATTGTCTATAGCTGTTGCTCTCATGGCCATTGGAGAAGCAACAAGCTCATCTTCTGAGGTAGATTCTAACCCCTTTTTTGTTATTTCATGTTCTAAATGTCTAGGGATAAAACATGAAAATTCTAGGCTCCAAGACAAAATCGAACCCCTAAGTATGGCAGCTCTAAACTATAAAGAAAACAAAAAACGTTTTAAAGATTCTATTGAAATGTTAAAAAAGGAAAAATGTGAATATTCTCTAAAAATAAGTGATCAACAGCTTCATTTTGATGTTGCATACATGGGGTTGGAAAAACGGAACAATGAAATCAACAAACTGCAAAATGAGATCTTGCAGTGAAAATGTTCTAATGAGAAGTTGAAAAACTCTCGTTTTGTGGTGGAACACTACGAATCTGTAGTGAGACAAATGAATGGGTTAGGGCTGGGTACTAATGCCATTCCTCCACCAGTGAGCGGGAAGTTTGTCAATAGCTTAATAGACATTGATCTCACTTGTCTAGATGAGTCCTCTGATAAGGATAATTCCCCGAAAAAGGATGAATCCTCAAGTAAGGCTAACTCCACATCTAGTGAGGAGTTCGTTACTGCTTCTGAAGATGGGTCGGTTAACTCTTGCCCTGAAGGAGTAGTATCTGAGGAGTTGTTGACTGAACAGAAAGTAAAGAAAAACGTTATCACTAATGGTGATAATTGCATTTTAACTAAACCCGATATCATTGAAAAAAATGATAATCTAAAAGTAATGCTTTTTGGGGGTTATAAAAGTCTTAACCAAGCAAAGAAAGAAGCTTTTTCATCTCATTATAGGCTTGGGTATAAAGAAAATTTGGAAAAATACTATACCCCCAAAAACCAAACTGTAAAAGGTCAGACTCCTGTTCATAAATCAACTCCTCTTGCTCATAATGCTGAGTTTTCTAAGGCCAGATCTAATGAGCTTTACCGGAGAACTTATGTAGACAAGAGGAATTGTTTTCACTTTGGCTTGGTTGGTCACATTTTTGTGAACTGTCCTTCAAAGAACCAAGGGAAACGGCATGTTGTTTCACAACCAGCTGTTATCTCTAAGTCGCCATCAGTGACCCCTCCCAAATGTCCAAAGCAAAATGTGGTGAAATCACCAGTCAAACCGATGGTAAAGCCTAAGATCAAATCTGAAGCTAAACCATCCGTTTCAAGAAAGGTAACGCAACCTGCTTTACCTCGTGTATCTACCTCTGGTAGTACACGTACTGGTGAGAAACATGTGGTGAAACTCTCTAAACCACAGAGAAGAAGAAGGAACAAGAGGTTGAGAAAGCTTGAACAGCTGACTTCAGTTCAATCAGGTGAAGCTTCCACAAGTTCACCTGCTGTTGTTGAACCAAAGTCTCTTGTTCCGGTTAAGAAACAGAAGAGATCCTAGACTGCCAAATCCAAAACTTCTCAATCTCCTAGTCCTAATTCTTTAAAAGATTCATCCATTTTGAACAGTCATCATGACTGTGAGTTAAAGGAAGTAGTTTATTTTGAAAAGGATGGATGACCCAAGACCACAATGGCTTGGGTCTCCAAATCTAACTAATTCTTTTGTTACTCGTGCAGGGACGTCCGAAGGGTACTATCTCTAACCGCTGGTATGTAGATAGTGGATGCTCCCGGCACATGACAAGAAACATGGCCTTGCTTCAAGACGTGAAACCATTCAGAGGCGGCTATGTGGCTTTTCTAGAGAAAAAGACGGCAGTATCACATGTCAAGGTGTGGTTTCGAACGGTTGTGTCAGCTTTGACAATGTCAACTTTTGCGAGCAGCTGAAGCATAACCTGTTGAGTGTCTCCCAAATTTGTGACAAGGAGTACTCGGTGATGTTTGACAAGTCAGAATGCCTGATTCTCAAACCTGGTTTTGAAGTTCCCGAAGATTGGATCCTGATGAGAGCGCCAAGAACAAACGACACCTATCAGATCGATATGAGCGTGGCAACAACCACCTCATCAGTTGCTACTTGCTTGCTTACAAAAGCGACAGAGCTTGACTCTATCTTGTGGCATAGGAAACTCGGACATATTTCGTATCGTAAAATAAACCATCTTGTCCGAAACGGTTTGGTAACCGGGGTTCCTAAGCTGAGATTTACCATTGTAGATGACTGTATGCCTTGTAAAAAGGGCAAACAGCAATGGAAGTCTCACCAGCCCAAGCTCCAAAACTCTATTGATACCCCTTTGGAGCTATTACACATGGATCTGTTTGGCCCCATAAGTATCAGGAGTATTGGAGGTAAGTCGTTCTTTCTGGTTGTAACTGATGATTTCTCACCTTTTTCTTGGGTGCATTTTTTAGGTACTAAAGACGAGACTACTGATATTCTTCAATACTTGATCCTGAGCTTGGAATCTCTTT
This sequence comes from Smallanthus sonchifolius, assembly GCA_023525975.1. Lineage (NCBI taxonomy): Eukaryota > Viridiplantae > Streptophyta > Magnoliopsida > Asterales > Asteraceae > Smallanthus > Smallanthus sonchifolius. The sequence goes on from CM042033.1 coordinate 24,254,747, forward strand.
GCAAGCTGAAAGTTAGAAGGATAAGGAGCGACAACGGAACTGAGTTCAAGAATAATTTGATGGAGCTTTTCTGTCTCAAGAAAGGGATCCGCAAATGTTTATGAATTATTAGGTGGCGACAATGACTCCAGCTTCTCTACTCGTGCTACTGTACCGATTATAACTCCTAATTCCAATGTTGCATATGCATCTGGAACTCATGACAGTGATAACAGTGAAGATGTTCTTGTCGTTGGAGATGACGCTCTAGCTAATCCTAACACAACTGTAGGAAATGAAACTTCAGCTGATCCAATTAACATTGAATCTTCTTCCTCTGGAACACAGGAAATGGGGGGAGTTAAGCACAAATCTAAATCCAGAAATTCAGGAACCGATTGTACCGGAGACGAGAGTGCATAGGAATCATCCAATCGACAACATTATTGGTGATCCTTATGCCGGTGTTCAGCCTCGTCATCGAACCATCACTGAGAACACCAGTCTTTACTCAGAGATACTTGACACTGGTGTCATGGAAACATGTCTGCATGCTGTATTCGTGTCCCAGTTAGAGCCGAAGAATGTGAAGGAGGCTCTCACCGACAACTGCTGGATTGAGGCGATGCAAGATGAATTGTCTCAATTCCAAAAGTTGCACGTGTTGGATTTGGTTGACTTGCCAAAAGGCTTTCAGCCAATTGGAACCAGATGGGTGTTCAAACGCAAGATGGATGATCTTTATATTGTTGTGAAGAACAAAGCAAGATTGGTTGTTCAGGGTTTTTATCAGCAAGAGGGCTTGGATTACACGGAAGTATTTGCCCCAGTTGCTAGAATTGAGGCCATTCGACTGTTCTTGGCTTATGCCACATATGTCGGCTTCAAGGTCTATCAACTTGATGTGAAGAGTGCTTTCCTTTATGGTAAAGTTCATGAAGAGGTCTATGTCACTCAACCTCCCGGCTTTGAAGATCCGCATAATATCAATAAATTGTATAAGCTCGACAAAACACTTTATGGTCTTCATCAAGCACCGCGGGCATGGAATGAGACATTATCTAAGCATTTACTGTCTAATGGTTTCGACCGTGGACAGATTGACTCGACTCTCTTCATTAGGAAAGCAGGAGGTGACATTCTTCTTGTACAAGTATACGTCGATGACATTATTTTTGGATCTACCAAAGAAGGGATGTGTAGGGAATTCGAAAAGGTGATGAAGTCCAAGTTCAAAATGAGTAACATGGGTGAATTGTCATTCTTCCTGGGTCTGGAAGTCAGTCAAAGAGAGGATGTCATTTATCTACATCAAACAAAGTTTGTGCAGGACATCTTGTCAAAATACAAGATGAATGATAGCAGTACTTATGGCACACCTATCCTAGTCAATCATGGTCTGCATCCTGACAAAGATGGAAAGGATGTAGATAGCAGATTGTACCGTGGGATGATTGGATCACTTATGTATCTCACAGCTTCAAGACCCGATATAATTTTTGCTGTGTGCTTGTGCTCAAGGTTTCAGTCTCAACTGAAGGAGTCACATATGATAGCCGTGAAGAGGATTTTCAGATATCTGAAAGGGAAACCCCGATTAGGTCTTTGGTACTCTAAGCAGCAGTCATTCGATTTCAAAGCCTACACTGATTCAGATTATGGCGGTTGTAACCTTGACAGAAAGTCAACTTCTGGTGGATGTCAATTCTTAGGAGACAGACTGGTCTCCTGGCAGTGCAAGAAGCAGTCAACGGTTTCTGTCTCAACTTGTGAAGCAGAATACATTGTTGCAGCGAGCGGTTGTTCTTAGATATTGTGGCTTCAGCAGCAATTGAGAGACTACGGTTTAAACTTCACTGGAACTCCTTTATTCATTGACAACAACGCCACCATGTCCATCCCAAATAACCTGGTGAAAAATTCCAAAACTAAACATATATAGATTCGCCATCATTTCATCCGTGATTGTGCTGAAAAGCATTTAGTTGAACTTGTAAAAGTTCACACGGATGACAATCTTGCTGACCTTTTCACAAAGGCATTTGATCGATCCCGTTTTGAGCACCTTCTCAACTTGATAGGAATGTTCAATCTTGAGTGAAAAATTAATTTTTCTTAAATCAATTCAATTCATAGAAGTTAAATTTTATTTCTTTTAAATTTTCTGTATAGTTCTTTTAAGTTTCAAAAAATATTTTACAAAATCAAAAACAAAATAGAAAATGGAGAAAATTTCAAAGTTATCTTGAGAAAAGAGGAAATGATAGTACATCAGAAATGATCTATACGTCATAGACTGCTCATATGGGAAATGATTGCATCATGCTTACTTAATTGTTTAAATTATTATGTTTTTAATCTGCTTATTTACAAGGAATTTGAATTGTCAGTAGGCTGTAGGCTTCTTTGAATCACTAGTAGTGTGGAAACTAAATCTAAATTACAACTGTGATTTGAACCCATGTTTGCAAGTGTGTGTGCGTAAAAGAATAGAAAAGATCATTATCAGATAAAGGATGTTAGATTTTGGCAATAATTTTCTTTTGAGGTCAGTTTCGGGTTATATCGTTAGCACAACTAATGCGGTTCATCTCACTGCCCGTACTCATAAGTATGCAAGGAAAGATTGAATCAAGACATGTCTCTACATTAACCATTGAGCAAGTATTCACCCTTGAATCACTCCTGATTCATTGAAATCAAATCCAGATAAAAGTTGGATGCCCTTACCTTATTCAAACACCATACTCATTATCCTGAATCATCTCACTCGATTCTGAATCTTATGATTCCTGATAATCCTTATGAATTTTGCTTGATTTTTCCTGTGCTAATAGATGTAACTTCATTATGAGAATTTAGAAAATCATTGATTTTTCCAATGCTAATAGATGTAACTTCATTATGAGAATTTAGAAAATCATTGGGAAAATCTTAGATGCCTTGAGATAGTGCATTTTACATTAGTGTAGCATACCGGTGGGGTACACGTTGTATATCTTATAATTAATATCTTAATACACAAGAACGTGATACAAAGATGCTTATAGTTTCAAATCTTATAATATTGTCAACTTGAATTACTTGTTTATGTGCTTATTACGTATAAATAAATAGTAATCCATGACATGATCCCATATTCTTTGATGTTTATATTGTATCGTTTTTGCTAAAAGATAGCCTGATATGATCCTCTGCTCGTGTCTTTGATCAAAAATAGTTTGTGTGAATACTTGTATATTTTTATTAGAAAAGATAAAAAAAAAATTAAGTTTATAGATAGTTCAATTTTATTCAGAAAAGCCAAAAATATTTATGTTTAACCTTCCTGAACTGTATTTGAATCCTCTTGATTGAATATTTTTAACTTTTCGTTATTTGACTTGAAAAACTTCATAAATTTGAGTTGAAAGTTTGCGCACTTAAGGGTTTGTGCGTACTTATAAGTGCGCATGAAGTAAGCCCTACGTACTTAATAAGTACGCAAGAGTTAAGTCGTGCACACTTGTAAGTACGCAAGAGTTAATTCTTGCGCACTTATAAGTACGCACGAGTTAAATCGTGCGCACTTGTTAAGTACGCATGGCCTTTTAGTGTTGAGTATAAAAGGGAGAGTTAGAAATTTTCTGAGTTTTTCATCACATTCAAACGGACTCTTTCCCTCTGCAAACTTACTCAAAATTTCGTGTGACCAAATCCGATTTTTCGTCCCACTACAAGTTTCATCATCTCATAACATCGATTTGGTGAGATTTTAGGCTTAATCCATCCACGAATTCGTGACATTGGACCGATTCATTGACTAAGAAAATCTAGGTTCAATCCGTGATTTTTAGGGCAAATTGTGGGTTGTTTGGGTAATCTCTTATCATTAAAACATGATTAGATCACATAATCGTCCGTTAATCGTCCTTTTTAGTCTTTGATTTTGACCTTGTGCATGAAGTTGAACCGACAGTGGTTCGGTCGAACATTTTTTGGTCAAAATTGGTCATGTATAGTACTATTTGGTGTTGTTGTTGGTCCCATGGGTTAGAATCATTGATTCCGAACTAGTGGTGACCCAATACACACCAATTTTTGAACATTGGTTGAATTTCAAACTTCTGAATTTTTCCACAAAGTCCGTTTCCTGCGCACTTAACAAGTACGCAAGAAGCACTTCATGCGTACTTGTTAAGTACGCAAGAGAAAACTCCTGCGTACTTGCTAAGTACGCAGGACCAACACTTGGCAAAAATTCCTAAGTCTGAAATTATGTTCAAAGAGTAACTGCTATACTGAGTCATGTTTATCCATTTCCTATGATACGTGTTGTTCTGATTCTGTTTTCTGTGTGTTTTTGCAGATCATGGCTCGGGCGTTTACTAACGAATTCAACATGTTAGCTAACACTGAACCAGAGTGGAAGGGTGCAGCATTGCAGTACAGAGACATAGTTGATTTCTTGAACCGTTCAAGAATCAGCTACGCCATTTCTGCTGACCCGATCGTGTCAAGACCCTACCTCGAGCAGTTTTGGGAGACTGCGGACCACGACTGCACGGTAACCCCCAACGTAATAAGGGCTACCGTTGCTGGTCATGATATTGCTTTCCCTAAAGATACTATAAGAAGGGTCCTTCAATTCAGAAATCTCGTGACCGACCCGACAACCTATCCAGACTACTTTGTGGACGGCTGTTGGAGACAAAGAATGGGATATGTCGGTGCGAGGGACTATGCTTCATACAAGAAGATGTGGATGTTAGACCAATGGAGATACTTCGCCCACGTCATGATCATGTGCATCTCATCAAGGAAAGCTGGGAAAGATGCCATGGGTCATGACCTTGCAGCAGCCATGGTCGGCCTTTCTCTCAATAAGGGCTACAACTTCTCCCGCTACATCTTCAAGGCCATCAATGACTAGATCAGCACAGCGGAGAGGTTTCGGTTCTTGTTATACCCTCAGTTTGTGCAACTTCTGATTAATGACGCGTTGCCAAACCTTCCTATTATAGGGGAGAGACTGCAAGTAAAGAGGGTGGACAAAAGAGTATTCGCCCAATTCCTAAAGCCAGGCAGTGTAGATCCTACCCATGTGCATACAGAACTCTTTGGCCACCTCATCAATGAAGCATACGTGGCCCCAGGTGACTGGAGATGGTACAGCCACGACTCGGAGCCTGAATTAAATGAACACTCCGACGAACAACAGGAACAACAAGGGGAGGAAATAGAGAGTGATGATGTATCGTCTGATGATGGAGACGACAAAGGAGGAAATGATGGTGCTGAGGGATCCGACTCGGAAGCGACTGAGTTAGACTCTTCTGATTCTGATGATGCACCATCGCAGGTACACCCACGAAGAACGGCTAAGGTAACCCTACCTGAGTCGTCCTCCAAGAGAAAGCGACAGTCCTCTAGCATCGAATACGAGCCAGACTCTGACTCTGACGCTGCTATACAAAGACAAAGAAGAGAAAGCATTCACAAGAACAGGGGCGATAGGCAACATCCTTCTATCCCAAGTGAGGTGGATGCTCAACAGCAAGTACAAGTGTCAGCTGCTAGTCCTGATTCAGCCTCCACCCCACCTTCACAGCAGCTTTACCGTAGGAGGAGGAGGCCGCAAATGCAAAGTGAAGTGGCCGTCACACAAATCACAGAGGTGATTCCTATGATAGTGACCCTCCCTACCACAACTACTAAGGTGGCGGTGACTACTCCAATCCTCATGGAGTCAGTCACCATCACCACTACCATTACCCCTACAACTCTTGTCACATTCTCAATCCCAACCACCACCACTGAGCCTTTAAGTCAACCCTTCAACTATGGAGACTTCACACAAGGGTTTGACTTTGATACCATATTCTCCTCCCCTACTCATAATGCCGAGGCGTCCTCATCCAGACATCCTGATCCGAATAATGAAAGGATAGATGTTCTGGAAACCCAGGTTGCTGAACTACTGGAGACTGTTCGGAAGTCAAAGGAGGAGTCTGACACTCAACAAGCACAGATCAATTCTTTGGTAGACGAAGTCAGAATCCTTCGTAGCCAGAGAACGGGGACTAAGGAACGACTGAAGAATGTCATGGCGCAGAACGAGCTCCTAATCAAGACAAATGAAATGCTTCTGGGTCACGGGTCATCCTTGGAGCTGAGGTTTGACACTCAAAGGTAGGAGCATGAGCTGATGGTCAAGCTGATTGCTGATTTGACCAAGAAGCTTGATGCTCAGGGGGAGAAGGAGACAGAGAAAGAGAAAGAGAAAGAAAAGAGGACTACTGGTGATGAGGCGTGTCATCCGGTCGACTTGACTAAGGATGACGACAAGGACAAGGATCCCGAAGCCGGTCCTAGTGGAGGTGAGCACCAAGCTTTAGCAATCGTGCCCATCTCTGCTGTTACAATGGCTCAGGGGGAGTCGACTCATCAAGAGGGTGGTGATACCTCTGGTGGTGGTGGTGGTGGTGACAAAGGAAAGTCAGTGGCTGAAGTACTTAAGGACTTATCTGATGATGAGATCCTATATCTAGAGCCTGACTATTCCAAAGAAGCACAGATCGATGCTCTCTTCAATCTAGAAGAAGAAGAGATCAACTCGAGTGACGATTGGGATGATGATGATGAAGATGTTGTGATCAAAATTCCCAAGGGTGACGAGGAAGGAGAGTACGAGTTAGAAGATTGAGAAATCTTTGAATTTCCATCCTTCGAAGCTCCGCTCGACACAGGTTCAGTCGAGCAGGCTAGTAATGTAGAAGCCTCGACTGAAGCCTCCCTAGTTAACCCTGCACCTGTGGACCCAGAGGCACCGAAAGAAACAGACATGCCTTCTACTTCATCAAAGGGTCCAGCTCCTGTGTGGCAAAAGACGTCTATTATAGACAAACACGGAGCAACATGGATGATCTTGGCTGTAAGGTTCGAGGAGGATAAGCAGTTGTTCGCTATCAAAAGATCTGGCGGGGTTCAATACTTGAAACCCACCAGTGAAGCGTTCAGCTCCTTACCCAAATACGACCTTGTGAACCTAGCAATCCGAGAGCTGCTGGGTCATTCCAATCACGCAGTGGCGATGGGTTTGTGGGTGGTTCTACAGCGGGAAGCAAGATCACGGAAATTTGTGATGTTCAAGCCTCAAGTGCCCAAGAGAGTCAAGGATAAGCACGCTATACATCCTATGACTAAGAAGCACTTAAAGAAATTGGTATACAAGCCAGTGCGATGTGAAACTAAGATTACCCTGAGCAAGTTATCTCAGGATATTCTTGGTGACATGTGGTACTAGTACGTAGATCCAAAGACGGGCGAGGCTGTGATCATGGGTAAAGGACGTTCAGAGAGCGGGAACATAGTGCCAAAGGAACTGATCTGAATATTTGATGAAGTTTGCTTCATCAACTTTTCTGTGAAAGATCTAGAGGCACTAGCAGACATGTACTGTGTCTACACCGATGAATGGACAAAGCTCCTTTCTTCTAAATATGACAAGGTGATTAAGTTCTGCCTTGATTACAAGAAGAAGATGGAAGCTAAAGATCAAGTGCTGTGAAGACTGAAGATGTGAAGACCGAAGACTGAAGATTATCCAGAGCTGTTGTCAAGGGGGAGTTTGTTGAAGCACTTTCCTGTGACAAACACTCTGGATAGATAGAGTCTTAGTCTTAGGTCGTATTGTCTTGTTTGTAATTGTCTTTGTATGTAAGAGTCTTTATGTATTAGTTTATCGAGTTGTATTTACTTTTACATATTAAATGTTGCAAAATTCTCTTAGTGTTTTGCGCACTTGTAAGTGCGCAGGAGAAAGCTCCTGTGTAGAACCAAAGACTGATTGCTACCAAAATTATTCTAAGTACAAATGCTGCTGATAGGCTTATCAGCAGCATTCAACACATATTGATGCTGATAGGCTTATCAGCAGCATTCAACACTTGTTGCTGCTGATAGGCTTATCAGCAGCGTTCAACACAAGTTGCTGCAGATAGGCTTATCAGCAGCATTATTCTCATTCTTGATGCTGATAGCTATGTTCCTTGAAGATAAATCGTTGCAGCTGACTATCCATGCCAAGCGTCACTGACAACTTTCTGCAAAAGCAACTGACACACTCAAAGCAGAAGGAACCTCAATGGTGCAACCAATAACGGACGACAATGCTCTTCCCCGAGCATGCAAACAATGATGAATAAAGCAAACGATTCAATAAAGTTAGCTAGTTTAGCTTTAACGTGTATTATTAGCTTTTGTACAAAAGATCAACGGTCTGTGTTCGATCTGATCCTTAGAATCAAGGGTCTGTCTTGATTCTAAGTTAGTATAAATATTGTGTAAACACTTCATTGTAAGTGTGCTTCTCAACTGAGTTTTCATTTGTAATCGTTTATTCACTAAGCTTAATACAACAGTGTTCTTATCAGAATTCTTTCTGTGTACTCGATTGTAATTGTGTAGTTGTTTTTGTTTCCGCCAATCTCAACTAAGAACAGAACCATCTTGTAATTTCACGATCCTACAAGTGGTATCAGAGCTTTGGGTCAGATTAAACAAATTCACACTTGTTTAATCACTTCTGGTTCTATTCTAAACTCTCTGATCAAGTCACCCAAAATCTCAAAAAAAAATGGCACAAAGCAACGGTTTTGAAGACATCAGCAGCATCAACCGACCACCAAGGATGGTATCTGGAGAAGACTACGACATGTGGAAAAATCGCATGGAAAGCTTCTTCTGTTATCAGGAGTACGGAATGTGGAAATCCATTAGGGATGGACCATACACTCCCATGGTGGCATCTGCTGACTCTGGAGGACCAACAGTTCCAAAGGATCCCTCCAAATATTCAGAAGAGGATATCAAGAAGATGGAAGTGGACTTCAAGGCACTTGGAGCCATCCAAATGTGCCTTCCAAATGAAGTTTTTCATAACTTCAGAAGTTACAAAACTGCAAAGGAGCTGTGGGAGGCCCTCGAGAAGATGTTTGCTGGATCTGAGGAAATTAAGGAAAACAGAAGAGACATCCTCAAGCAGTTGTACGAAAACTTCATCTGGAAGGAAGGTTAGTCTCTAACTGTTTTATATAACAGATATACTTATCTTGTAGGTGAGTTGCAGTGCTCAAAAGTAAAGTTGGAGAATGAAGACATTCTTAAAAAATTCATCAGATCTCTACCTAGTTGCTGGACACTCTACACAGTGTCCATCAGAAGAACCGAGAATCTGAAGACTCTTCAGATGACTGAGCTATTTGGTATGCTCAAAACCTATGAATTAGAAATGATTCAGGCCAAGGAAAGGAGCTCAAGCTACCAAACAGCCTCCACATCCAACACCACCTCATCTGCTTTTCACTCTGAGCACTCAGGCCCCAGTACTAGCAATTACTATCCTCCCATAGTCACACATCCTCAAACTCCCACCTCTAAAACAAACACATCACCATTTCTTCTTGAAGCTCCTTCTCAAGCCTCAACAACTGCTGCTTTTGTTTCTGAAAACTCAAGCAACATGTACTTTATCAAAGAGGATCTTGAGTGCTTCCATCCAGATGATATGGAAGAAATGGATATATAGCACTCGTTTGCAATGCTCTCCATAAGAGCAAAAATGTTTTACTCCAGAACCGGAAGACCCTTTCCAAGCAACAGCTCAAACACGAGAGTTGGCTTGGATAAAAGCAAGTTGAAGTGTTACAACTGTAACCAACTGGGTCACTTTGTGAGAGAATGCAAGGCACCTAGAGCAAACCCAGCAGCTCACCAAGCCCAACTAAGACACCAACAGCAACAAGCTACTCCTCCAGCTCAAACTGTAGTTTGCGCAGCTGTTGGAACATCTGACTTTGACTAGAGCTTTCAGTATGAAGATCTGCCAACGAACAACCAAGCTCTTATGGCAGACACAACTGAGATACCGCCACAAGTATATGAACATCTATGTTCCCAAGCCTGCATTGATAATGTTTTAGGCTACAGAAAGCATAATCAAAACCTAATAGATCAAAATGAAGAGTTTCATCAAATGAAATCTGAATTCAAAAGGGTCGAAGACAGTTACAAAGAAAAAAATAACTGACTAAAGAAAGAGATTTCATCATTAAAACATGAACAAACCAATCTTGAAACTCAGATTGATGATCTACTGGCCAGATTAAAAGCTACAAGAGCAGAATTGGCAGAACAAAAGGTTTATGTCGACAAATATGAATTTGCATCCAAAAAGCTGCAAAGACTTTTGGATGCTCAAATTCATGATAAGGTAAAAACTGGTGTGGGGTATCATGCTGAACAATATCAAGCCGTTGCACCTCCTGCTGACTACGTGACCATTCATGAACCAAGCTTCAATCTGGCAAATCTTGATATGGCCAACAGAAATCTTGATCCTTCTAAGGATGAACCATTGGTACAAGAATGCACTACCTCATCAGAGTCTGATTCAACTTACTCAGACTCCACTAAAACAAGTGAAGCTTCATCTCCTCCTGCCCCTCAAGTCACTCTGACTAAAGATGAAGTCCATTCAGCACAAGTACCAGCCATTTCAGTACCAGTTCCTACACCATTCAAACAAATCAAAATTAGCTATCCTCCAGAAGGTAGGAAGCTAAATACTGAAAAGGGCCAGTCCTCATCTTCAGTCCAGCCAAGGAAGGTGTTTGACATATGTCATGCGCATGGAGAAAGGGTTTCATATGTTCAAAAAACATTGGAAGAAGCTACTTTTGAGCACAACAAAGCTCACCCTTGGAATTTCAAAGACCTTTTCAAAAGAAAGGATTATGTGCATATTTCAAGGGATAAACTGGCAAAATCATGTTTTGTATGTGGAAAATATAACCACACTGCCAGTACCTGCTTCTACTACCGTCAGCAGCAAAGAAACCTCAAGCAACATGCTTTTGAGAAGACAGAGAAAAGCAAACAAGTAAGAAGATTTGAAGCTAAGACAACTCAATTCAGAAAATCTCTTTCTCCATCAAGGGAGCAGTTGTCAAAACCTAAACAATCTTCCATCAAAGGAGCAGTTGTCAGCAAAGGATTTGCCACTGACTTCCTTAAGTTATCAGCAGGAACAAGTTTTCCTGTGGATAGCTTTAAGGCCATCAGCAGCAACATCCCTGCTGCAGATCATTGCATTTATCAGTAGCAATTAAGTTTGCTGCTGACAGACTTAACCTTCCGCAGCAACCAAAGTTGCTGCGGACAGGCTTACTCATCCACTGCAACCAAGTTTGCTGCTGATGGGTAAACTTAAGTCCAAAATTAACTTTTACCCGCTGTAAAAGAAAAGAACGTCAGTCTTTACCATGACTGCCTCGGTGTATTACAGCTGTAACAATGAAAAGTAAATAAGGTTGTACTGTACAAGTCATTCTGCTTTTTCTCTCATCTGCCGCTATAAGAACAAATCAAATTTTCCTTACCACCTCTTCACATTCAATTCAACCCTAACCAACTATCACTTTCACCCTAAGTCCCCACCACATTCAAAACGGTCCATATTCTTCATACTCTCAAGTCTCCACCATATTCAAATCATCCCTCCAAAATCAAACGGCTATGGCAGATATTGACAACCCAGATGACAAGTTTTCCACATACCATAACCTAACAGCATACCTCACCAAAGGAAAGAAATCCGATGGTTTTGACGATATGATCGATTTCTTATGTCGATCAAAGATCTACTTTGCCCTCACCACCAACCCTACCATATATATCCCTCATATGGAGGATTTCTGGAATACCGCCGTCTACTCAACCGAACAGGGGATTCCCAAAATCAAAGCCAAAGTAGAAAGCAAGAATATCACCATCTCGGAAGCTACACTCAGAAAACACCTTCAGCTTCAAGATGAGGGAGCAGCCATCTCATACTCGAAGGACGAATACATGAGGACCTTTGTCTCCATTGGATACACTGGAAATCAACCGAGTATACGATCAAGAAGGCGCTGATGGGCCCTCCATGGAAGTATCTCTACCACACTCTTCTCTAATGCATCAGGTGAGCTCTGCACTAGCCTCCGCCTTCCATGGTATGGTCACTAACCAAGGCTTCAACTTTGCACATCTCATTTTTGAGGGTTTGCGATATAACCTTCAAGAGGGTGCAAAGTAGCAATTTTTCATGTACCCAAGATTCCTGCAGGAAGTTTTCAATCAAGAACTAAAAGATCTTTCAAAACCTGCAAGAATCTAGATCATGTTGGGTCATAAAAATAACATTTTTCAAAGCATGAGGACTGTTTCCAAAAAGTTCTCAGGGGTCAACGTTCCATTGTTATCTACAATACTGAGTCCAAAGTACCCCGGGTGACAGTTCAGCAATCCCGGCTGATACTGATCCCACACCCTCCACCTCACATCATGAACAACAATCTACATCCACCGTTCGAACCCCTGTGCATACTACTAAGGATGCACAGGCACAAAAATTACTTACACCTCTTTTGGATGTTCTTGTTCAACCGGAACACAGGGCCCCGGTTGCAACAACATATACTAGAAAAAGGGGCAAGAGAACTCCTTCTCTTGCCTCCAAGGCCCAAACCCAACCTAACAGCCCTCACTCAGAATCACAACATTCTGGTGAGAATATCATAAGGGAAAGCTACATTATTAGGGAGACTTCTTCGGTTGTCTCTCTATTAGGATCAGGATCACTTCCCGGATCCGTAGAACAGCCCCCTGAGCACTTCCTTTCTCTTTATAACTTAAGTGTTGAGGAACCTGATCAAGATGATGTACCTTCTCCAACTACCACTATCTCGGAGGTACTGATTGATCTTGCTTGCAACACACCCAACCCAAGTTCATCTACCCTGAAGGTCCACTCTCGGAGTTATGAAAGAGTGGATGTGGAAGAGGATGTCACTACTGCTGGTCCATCAAATGACCAGGAGGACAGTGACAACATTATTAAGCCCTCAACCACAACAACTCACATTGAGGATGTTTCCTTGGAAACTCCCCTCACTGAGAGGAATCCCAGGCGCCAAGAAACCATGGGTGATGGGGATGAAGAGGCAAGGCCTAAGGCCCCATCTAGGTCCAAGGATTCCACAACTATGGATGAGGACAGACTGAAACTTCATAACTTGGAATTGACGGCCAGGGTGGCTATGCTAGAGGATGAAGTGTCCAAACTAAGACACCAAGTCTCTATGCATGAAGCCCATCAATGCCCAACTTTAGCCACTCCCTCTCTTGTATCAGTAGGCACCCAAACTGATGCTTACCTGTCTACTGATGCAATCAAAAAGGGGGAAATGGTCTCTATGGAAGAAGACACAGACAGTCTTGACGACTGGATTCAAGAGCAGGTTGTAATTCAAGGCTCACTATTCAAGCCGGCTTTTGTACAAATTCATGACTTGCCAGTCTTAGATAATGAAGAAGAAGAGACATCTGAAGACTGGAAGTTGGTCGTCAGGGCTGTTGATGAAATGCTGAATGATGCTGAAGACACAGAACAAACAAATACATCATTCAGCATCCTCCCTGAAGCAGCAGCCATCATAAGTCAATCCATTACCCCCCAACTCTTTCAAACTACACAGAAGCTAGAATTTGACTCCATTCTAGCTTGGGGGTATGATGGATCAGCTGAGAGATTTTGGATTGGATGGGAGTTTAGTGGTGTAGAAGAGCTAAACTGGAACTCTCTCAATGCCCTCCAAGTCCTACAACTTCATTTAACTAACCGCATCAACACTTCATCAGATCTCTCAGCAGAACTTGCCATTGACAGGTTCCATGACTTGATGGAGGATAATCTATCCTTCTTTGAAAGACTAATACAAACAGCAAATCGGGTAGCTTATCCTGAATCTTCGACAGCAGCAGAAAGGAGACTGACTCTTAGAAGAGTTGACATTATAAGGAGCAGTCTTCACACTAACGAAGAAATTTGCTGCTTAAGAAGATTTCTGTACTCCTTCATTGTCAAAGACTTAGATGTGTTGGGATGGACAAGCACTAAGTCTCTTGACCACACCTTCTTACTAAGCAACGGCTCCTCTCTCACCATCAACACCAGGAACATCTTGTCACTTCCTACAGACTTTCTCTACAAAATCTTTCAACTCAGGGGAAATATCTGTAATGTCAACTCACAAGAAAGACAGGCAATGATAGCTAATGTCAGAGCCAAACTTGAACAAGTAGGAAGAATTACTGAGGAAGTATGTGTGTCAAACTCTGACACTGACACTGACTCAGCTTCCCCTCGAGTAGACATCTGTACTGCAGCATATGAGTCAAGATCAACTATCAAAGAAATGCTGAAGGAAGTCACAAATCCTGAGTTCAAATCGAATGAAACCGATGACCTTCCCTTATTCACATCTCAAATTGCCAATGAAGCTGAGGCAGAGATCCCAATAGCAGCACCATCATCTGCTGTTGTGGTCAGTGAAGTTGAAGCAGAGGCATCCAATGTAAACAAAGGAAAGGGAATCATGACAGATGAAGATGAAGAGAGGTTGCTAAAAGAGAAAAGAGAAAGGGAAGAGAAAAGAAGAAGAAGAGAAGAAGAGGAGATGGCTGACATTAAAAAGACTCAAGAAAGAAAAACAGCCATTCTCCTAAGAGAACAAACCATCCAGCTGTATGCTAGACAGCTGGATGAACTGAAAAGAAAGATTCCTGCAGTCGACCAGATTGAAGAAGATGCAGCTCTTGCTCTTCAACTGCAGGAACAATTCAATAGAGAAAAGGAAGAATTGGAGAAGAAGAAGAAAGAAGAAGCTAAGTTCAGAATAACCGATTCTGAACTAGCTAAAGAAATGAGGGAGGAGTGGGTAAAGACTCTAGTCTCTCAAGGTGAGGATGCAGACTACCTTGAGAAACTATCAAATAAAGAAGTCTACAGAGCCTTCATGGGTCAGAAAGGTCAATTGGCAAAGAAGAAACAGGCTGAAGAAGAAGAAAAAGCCAAACAACAGTCCAAAAAGACCATTGCCTTTAATAAACGGACCCATGAAGAAAGGAAGGTCATGATTGACTTCCTTAAAGCTAGAGGAGAGAACGGAAAGAGGCTAGGTCCTATGAACTTCATGAACCTGCAAGCCCTTTACTTCAAAGTCAAAAAGGATGAGGAAGAAAGAGTGGGTAAGAAGGGCTCCAAGAAAAGGGTACCTATTCAGGAAGAAGGAGAAACAAAAGCAAAGAAAACCAAGCCTTCTCCCTCTCCTACCTCTTCCTCAGTCCAACAAACTTCCACTCTCCTCCCCAAACCTTCCACTCCTCCACCCAAAAAGTCCAAACCATCTCACCCAGCCCCCACTCATCAACAGCCTCCCTTGAAGAAATCCAAACCCACACCTAAATCGGAAGACTCAAGAGACATAGTTGATTGGGTCTACAATCCACAGGAACAAAGGTTTGAGATCTTCAGGGGGAGAACTGAAAGAAGAAGATCTATCTACAGATCTGTTGATGAAATTCTGAAATTGCCATATTCAGATCTTGGCAGAACTCTTGAGCTAGGTGAAGCTCATGGGCCTGCAAATGAGAGTGGGAAACTTCTTGTGCTAGCAATCAAACACTACTTCAACCCTAGAAAAGATGTGATCATTGACATCAAACCACTCAAGTCCCACTCTCCATTTGTAAGTTGGTCCTATAATTCTGATTTGGACGAGTTCACCTTAACTGATGTAAGGAAGAAGAAGATGAGATGTTCAAGCAAAACAATCTACAAAATGCCAAATAAAGACATCAAGACTCTGTCTGCACTTCCACTGAACAATCCCAGCAAGGATCCAAGAGGCTATGGGGTTGAAAGGATAGTCAGCCACATGCAAAAGCTTCAGCAGCAAAGTGATTAGAAGAATTTTGGTTGCATCAGTCTAGGGGGAGTTTGTAGAACCAAAGACTGATTGCTACCAAAATTATTCTAAGTACAAATGCTGCTGATAGGCTTATCAGCAGCATTCAACACATGTTGCTGCTGATAGGCTTATCAGCAGCATTCAACACTTGTTGCTGCTGATAGGCTTATCAGCAGCGTTCAACACAAGTTGCTGCTGATAGGCTTATCAGCAGCATTATTCTCATTCTTGCTGCTGATAGCTATGTTCCTTGTAGACAAATCGTTGCAGCTGTCTATCCATGCCAAGCGTCACTGGCAACTTTCTGCAAAAGGAACTGACACACTCAAAGCAGAAGGAATCTCAATGGTGCAACCAATAACGGACGACAATGCTCTTCCCCTGTAGGTCCAGGTAACTCAACTACTGATCGAACTCGTGATATGACGTTTCTATAACACGAAGTACGGAATCCTTCGTATTAACGTTTGTATACTAATTGACAATTCAAACAACACGCGTAAATAAACTTCTCGTTATATTCCAAATCACTGTGGTTACAGACTCAATCAGACAAGTTTTTCTCTTCTTGGATCGATCCTTTCTAATGACTCTGTAACACATATATATAGAAACACACCTGTTGTAAGCGAACTTGTTAAGTTCGCCTCCAACAGACCAAGCGAACTTAACAAGTTCGCCTCAGTTATACCTAAGCGAACTTATTAAGTTCGCCTCTGATAGACCAGGCGAACTTAACAAGTTTGCCTCTAGGCACACTTGTACAAACACTTAGTAACTTTATACAATTACATACCAAAAACATAAAGACATAAAATGTAACTATTACAAGCTTTTGTCATTACAAATCTATGTCCTAACAGACTCCCCCTTGACAATAGCTTGATCTTCTGTCTTCAGTCTTTATCTTGAACTCTTCCAGTTATCTGGTAGTCTGCTGCCAGCATGCACTCCATATCTTCTGCATATCTCCAAAACTCTTTTATACTGTAGACCTTGTTCTCTCCATTCATCAGTATACATGATCTCATTCTTTCGCAGTGTCCTCTGATCTTTCTTTGAAAAATTAATAAGATTCATTGCGTCATAGAAACACACAATGACCTTATTATCTTTATCTTCAACCCTTGCTTCACCAGTATTAACATCAACATACCACCATTTCATATTCCCAAGAAAGTCTTGAGGAATATTTTTTAATGGTATCTTGTGAATAGCACGCACTGGTCTATACTTGTATCTCCAGGTTATTTTCCAAGTCTTATGATCTGTAATCTTCACTCTCTTTCCTTTCTGTGGTTTCAGCCGTTCATACTTACCCGAACTACCTTCTTTCTTTATCAGGTTTGCTATCACATCAGCCAAACCATTCTTCGATCTATTTATGAGTGGCTTTGTAGCTAGACCATTTATTTCACACCTCGGCAAGGTATTGAAATATTTGATCCTTGGCTTTAAGTATTGAACGTCATCAGATCTTTTGATTACAAACAATTTTGATTCACCATCATAGAACCAACTTATGATCCTTCCTACACACTGCTCTTTATTTACATATTTCTCTTTCTGAGCAAGTTGTGCTGGAGACATGGGTAGCACCTTCATCCAACTGTTTACAACTTCTTTCCACTGTTCTCGTGTCATTCCTGTATCTCTGAACATCACAGGTTCTTCATTAATCTTCGGAGACTCAGTGTGAGTAGTTTCAGTTTCAGCACCCTTATTGAATTGAAGATTCTCATCATCAGTATCCATCTTTGACTCGGCTGTATCATCAGGCAATGTGACGTCTTCAATAGAGTCCATAGAATCAGTTATTCCATCATAAGAGAACTCAGGAACAACATCCTCTTAGATGAAGTTATAAGGCACCTTAAGACCGTCACAGCCTTCATATGTAACACTGTCTTTATCTTTCTCTATTTCAATCTCCACTATTTCTCCTTCTTCTATCTCAGTGTCTGACATATCATCTTCCATGTCATTGAATAAATCGTCAATGTCATCAAGACATTCAATTTTTTCAGCTTCTTCTGAATCTTGAAAGAATTCTAATAACAGAATTTCTTCTTCATTAGTACCAGAAGTATCTTTATCTTTGTTTCCTTCAAGAGATTGTGATGTCGACTACCCCTGAACTCTAGATATAGGATTAGCGTCAGTGTATTGACGATCACCCTCAATATTTCCAGCAGGATCATTGTCTTCGTCATCACGTCTTTGAATTGACTCTGTGTGACAAGTATCAGGTATCCTCAACTCCCCTTGAGCGTCAAGACGCTGAACGAGTTTGGACACTAAGACTTGCATATCAGCAATCTGTTGAGCTTGAGTCTGAATCACCAGCTATCGTTGAGAATCAATAGACACAAGAGAGTTAACTTGTGTTTGGAGAGATAGCACTTGAGATTCAAGGAAAGTTATCCTGTCAGAATCAGAAGGCTTAGATGGACCAGCTGTTGATTGTGGAATAGAAGGACCTGAAGTACTAGGAATCTCTGGAGGAATAGGAGATGGAACTGGAGATGGATCCTTAGAGCGTGGAGGAGTAATGATCAGAGAAGCAACAAAATTTTCATCCTCAACTCCCTGAGAAGATTGTGTAGCAGCAATCGATGCAGACATTAACTTTTGTCGTGAAGGATATGGATTAAAGTCACTGTCAGTGTCAGAACTCTCATCTACCAACGATCTTTTTCCAAGTACTGAGCCGGAAGGAGGATCCCGAACAGACTTGCGTCGTGGTCGTCTGGCTTGAGATTTAATGCGTTTTCCAGCATTAGCCAGTGGAATAGCAGCCAAACGTTCATAATGACCTGGAGAAAAATCCCTAGACTCGTTAGAATCAGTGCTGTCATCATCAGATGATGAAGTATCACTTGAACTGGAACTAGACTCAGCGTCTGTCACCACATTCCCTTCTTGTTCATGAATGGGCGAGTTCACAGCTTCATCAACAAAATCATCCATGTTCATACCTAGATCTTGATTAGGATCATGAACGACCTCTTCTTGAACTGGTTCCTGAATAGGAATATTGACTGCAGCTTGTGGAATAGGAACTTGTTCAGGAATAGGAATTTGAGGTTGTATAGGAACTTGTATTTGTGGTTGTTGGGCAGGTTGTTGTGGTTGTTGCTGTGGTTGTTGTGGTTGTTGCTGTGGTTGTTGTGGTTGTGGTTGAACATTAACTCCTTGACCTTGAGCAAGTTCATTGCGATGAAACCAATTATCATTAGGTGGTGCAACATAATCAGGATTGATTAAGTGCCCAAACAGTGGAGTATTAACTGGAATCAACGCAGCATTTTGCTGTTTCACCATAGTACAATCTGTAAAGATACGTTTTGACATCGAAGTCAAAGTCAATCGTATGGCATGTTGTGGAAGATCCGGAATAAGATGATTGAGTATCATTTGAATGAATCATGGATACATCAAGAAACCTTGACCTTCAGCCGGATTTATCTGCATTACCATCTCCCGATAAAAATAAAGCGGAAAATTGAATCTTTTATTCAAAGTTAAAGCCACCATTGCTGTTTGAAGAGCCATCTTCAAGCCATCAGTACTAGCTTTTCGCGGAGAGATGCATTGTATAATCACATGCATAAAGTACCTCCATTCTCCCACTAATCCACCTTTCCTAGCTTGTGTATCATTTTGTCTTCCACGATATTCCATCCTTTGAAAACAACCCATAATAAGAGTGTTAGGATAAGATATTGGATCTTCAGCATTTCCACCCAAATCTAGAGCAGCCCGAATTGTCTCTTCTGAAATTGCAATCTCGATATTATTGACTGTTGCACGAAGGACATGTGGATCCACATCAATATCTTGATGTACCGTATCCCAGAATTGTTGGATGTACACCAAGCTAATATAAGGATCCGCAGATAATGCAACATGTAGTCTTGATCTATTCAGAAAATGGATAATGCCCTGATAGTGAACTGCTTCAGGCAAATTAGGATCTAACAACGCCACCTGATTATGCTTGTATTCGACACGACGAGCCATCTGTGAAAATATTGGACAACTTAACAAACATTAGAACACGTACACATATATGATACATATTTAATAAAACACACAAACAAAACAACAACAAAAATTTTAAAAAAATTTCAAACAAAAAAAAAAATTTCAAACACAAAAAAAATCACCAAGTCTTTTTCACTTCTGACCCCTAGGCGAACTTAATAAGTTCGCTTAGTAGTGCAAGAGGCGAACTTATTAAGTTCGCCTGACAAGTTCGCTTGGAACAAGTTCGCTTGAAACAATTTTGCTTGAACCTGAGACGTTTCAAATTCAAACACTGAATTTTAAATTTCCGGCAAGTCGATATCAAATCATGAAAGAACCATTTACGAGCAATCGAATAACACATGACAATCGAAAATAAGGATCAATTTTAAATTTGGGTCAAAATCGTCCTTGAAACGATCCGACAAAACCCGAGACTCAAAATCTTAGAATACACGCAATTTAGCGGATGAAATCCAACTAAAATACCTTCGTTAGATTCGCACGTCAATTTCGATCAAGATGCAAACAGAAATTAGCACTCACAACACCGTTTTAAAATTTTGATAAATTTGGGCAAGTTCGCTTGTTCTGAGGAAGACGACGATGAGAGACAAGTTCGCCTGATTCAACACTTATTCAGGTTAAGTTCGCTTAACAAGCCTTCGGCAAACAAGATAAGTTCGCTTCACCCTTAAGTTCGCTTCACACTAGATTGAAATTTAAGTTCGCTTCACCGATTTAAGCGAACTTATTAAGTTCGCTTCACTGTACACAGGCGAACTTAATTATTTTTCCAACCTTTTTGCCTTGAACACAAATTTTACCAACTTCAACCTTTCAAATCTCGAACTTCCGTCAACAACACATATTTGATTCAATCCCAAACAATTTTAATAAAAGTTTAGAATTTTCATGGAAAATCAAAATCAAAATCTTTTTGAATTTTATCTATACAGACGGAAACACATATTTTTGATTTTTCTCTGTACAAACTGAATCACATATTTTTGGTTTTTCTCTGAATAAACTGAAATGAAATATTTTTGGTTTGAACATCATGAGCAAGAAGATCATATCAGTATTCAATTAATTCATCACACATATTTTCAATTACAAAGGGTAACCTATAGTAAGAGACCATTCAACTCAATTTTGTGCATTTTGCATCTTTTTCATTTTGAAACTCATTCAATTTGAAGAATATTTGAAATGATACGCGATAAATTTCAAAGTAAATAAGATCAGGTTATAAAATGCTCTTTTATATCTACCGAATTTGAAATATAAAGCCTGAATTCTTAAAATTGTCAATATTATATTATTTGAAACTATAAGCGTTTATTCTCCAAATTCATGTGATTTAGTACCATTTAGATAATAAACATCGTGTACCCCACATATATGCCAAATAAAAATAAATGCACTATCTTCAAGACATATTTAAGATTTTACTAAAGATTATCCAAATATTCAGAATGAGGAGACATCACTTAGCACATGAATAGCAGAATCCAAATTGGATTGTATAGGAATCAATGAGATTCAGAATCGAATGATTCAATATTTTGGCTTATATTTGTGGAATCATAAGATTCAGGTAAGTGGATCCAACTGTTATCTGGATTATGAATTCAATGGAATCAGTAAAGATGACAATCAATATGATCCAAGGGCTAGTATATGTTTGATAGATGTTGTCAAGTACATATCTTGATTATACTTCAAATTGCATGCTTTTCGGGACATGGGCACTGAAGCAAATCGAATGAATAGTGCTAAGGACATAACCCGAAACTGATCTCATAGGAAAATCCTTATTAAAAGCTAATATTCTTTATCTGATAGTGATCTTTTAACACACACACCCAGGCATAAAATGGGTTTAAATCACAGATGTAATCATATTATATTTAATTTTCACACTACTATTAGTTTCAAAACGCTTTTAGCCTATTGACAATTCAAGTTTCAAATTTTATACACAAATTATAAAACAAATTATCAAGAATAGAACATTCATAACACTATCATTTCTTATTTATGCAGACTTTGAAATTTAGATCATATCAACTTATTTTAATCATTCATATATCAAGGTCTACTAAGGTCGGGTGAATTGAACTAATCACTGATGTACTATCATTTCTTCTCTAACCTCAAATTTTATATTTTTCAATTTGTTTTGACTTTTTATAATTTAGACTTTTTGACTGAAAATGAAACTGCAGAAATGTAATAAAGCAATAAAAGAACCTAAAAGAAAATTTTTCCATGAAATTCTGATTTTGAAAAACTTTTATTCAGGATTGATCATACCAATCATTTTTATCAAGAATTCAAACCTGGTTCGATCAAATGCCTTAGTAAACAAATCAGCAAAATTATCATCAGTGTGTACCTTGACCAGCTCAATCAACCTTTTCTCTGCACAATCACGTATAAAATGATATCGAATTTTGATGTGCTTAGTTTTACTATGTTTAACCGGATTATTAGTTATGGACATAGTAGCATTGTTATCAATAAGCATAGGGGTTCCTGTGAAATTCAAACCATAATCTCTCAATTGTTGTTGTATCCACAGGATATGTGAACAGCAACTTGCAGCAGCGATGTATTCTGCTTCGCATGTTGAAATCGAGACTGTGGTTTGCTTTTTGCATTGCCAGGATACAAGTCGATTTCCTAAAAACTGGCAACCACCTGTTGTAGATTTCCTGTCCAGACAACAACCACCAAAATCAGAATCAGTAAAAGCATTGAAATCAAAGTTAGAACCATGAGGATACCATAGCCCTAAACGTTGTTTTCCTTTTAAATACCGAAAGATTCTTTTCACAGCAATTAAGTGAGATTCTTTTGGCTTTGCCTGAAATCTGGAATAGATACACACGGCGAACATTATATCCGGCCTTAAAGCGGTTAAGTACATGAGGGATCCAATCATAGCTCTGTAAAGTCGACAGTCCACATCTTTTCCTTCCGGGTCAGAATTTAACTTATGATTTACCGGAATTGGAGTATCGTATGAAGTACAGTCCTCCATCTTGAACCGGCTCAAGATGTCTTTGACATACTTGGACTGATGAATAAAGAAACCATCTTCCTTTTGATTTACTTGTAAACCTAAGAAAAACGATAACTCTCCCATCGCAGACATTTCAAATTTCGACTTCATAACACCCTCAAAGTCTTTGCACAACCCTTCATTTGTTGAGCCAAATATAATATCATCCATATAAATCTGTACCAGTAGGTAATCTCCCCCTGATTTCTTTATGAATAAGGTCGAGTCTATCTTTCCACGAACAAAATCATTCGCTAAAAGATGTTTAGATAAAGTCTCATACCACGCACAAGGAGCCTGATGAAGACCATAGAGGGCCTTATCTAGCTTGAAAACCATGTTCGGATTCAGTGGATCTTCAAACCCCGGCGGCTGACACACATAGACTTCCTCCTTGACCTTTCCATATAAAAATGCACTCTTGACATCTAATTGAAACACCTTAAAACCTTTAAAGGAAGCAAAAGCTAGAAACAGCCTTATAGATTCAAGCCTCGCAACCGGCGCATAAACTTCGGTGTAATCAATTCATTCTTGTTGATTGAAGCCCTGGACAACTAATCTTGTCTTATTGCGTACCACGACACCTCGATCGTCCTTTTTACATTTAAACACCCATTTTGTTCCTATCGGATACGCACCTTTCGGAAGATCAACCAGATTCCAAACCTTAAGTTTGTCAAATTGAGCAAGTTCTTCCTGCATAGCTTCTATCCAGTTATTGTCATGTAAAGCCATTTCTACATTCTTGGGTTCAACCTGTGAAATAAAGCAAGAATGTGAGCAATCATCAAGAACACTAGAATCTTTAATGCAAGTATACAAACAAGTATTGTCAACAAGAGAACGAGTTTTCACTCCATCCTGTTGTGACAACCCGACTTTTTTGGTTAACTCAGTTAGCAAATTCCGTTAACTTACCGTTAAAAACCTAACCCCGTTAGTAAACTCTAACCCCAAGGTCTAATTCGGTCACAATATTAATTCAAAACTCCAGGGACTAGTTGTGTGAAGTTACCAAATCAAATAAATTGACCCACCAAAGTCAATTTTATCAAAATTGCTCCTGTTGACTTTTGAAAGTCAACATTGGAATCCTTTGATCTCCAATTCGCGAATTATACCCGAAGTCCGTTGGAATTAGAACCGTTCTTGCATGATAATGATCATAACGATCATTATTAACCCATTAAACCAACAATTAATCTAATTAAACTCAAATTATGATAATTCATTTCGTAACCGTCGACCCCATATTCGATTATCATCAAATCCGGCAAATCCCTGTAATTCCTTCGCGAATTGAGACGCTGCAATCACTTAACGAACCCCCTGAAGCTTTCACAAACCAGATTAACCGGAGAAGTAGCAGAGAGAGTCGGAGATCAAACCAGTGCAGTCGGAACCGATTTTAGTCGACCTCCACAGTTCCGACATCAATTCAGGTAACTAGATACATCATCAGCTTCGTTTTCATCTCGTAGATGAAAGCCCTAACTCAATTAGGGCTTACACTATCAATTTGATCGAAATCTGTAACCTAGGGTTCATCTCTGACCGATTTAATCGAACCCTAGTCTAGACCCAATCAAAATGCAATTAACCTATACAGTTGGATTCGCAACACCATTTTAATTGAAAGCCCTCTGTCAATTCAATGTTTTTTTATACAAATTATCGAGACCCAAAACTAGGGTTCTTCATAAAAACGATTTGGGGATTTCGATCTTAAACTCAACCTCAATCCACTTAAACCATATATGGAGATTCGCAATCCTCTACTCTATAAAAGCCCTATGAATCCAGACATTTTCATTATAAGAATTAATCAAATCAATCCAAAATCAAAACTAGGGTTTTCGGTCCTAGTTTCTGTAATTTAACGATCCAAATCCAATTGTTTTTGCAATTAGCTTTCACCACAGAGTCGTTTTGAGTCGATAATCAAAACCCCTATGATCCTTTGTTGAATCACGACCGAATCTGAGGGTAATTGGACGGGTTTCGAACCGGGTATGCGTGGGGGAGGGAAACCCATTCGAGTTACTTGATAAAACCATTTCAATCTGGATCATGTTGCGATAGCCTAGCGGCCGGGACTGGTTAGAGCTGTGTGCGTGTGTGGGAGAGACCCGGGTTCGAGTCCGGACTCCCACAATTATTTTTAAACATTTTTCTGTTAATATTTAATTAATAAAAATCAAACCTTTTAATATTATATTATTATATAAATGGGTTTTAACCAGGAAAACAACCCGTAGGCTCGGGTTTGAATTATTAGCTTATTTTTATAAATTATACCCGCCTTTATAATTTACACATTATTATTATTATCAAGTAAAAATGAAATGTTTATATTATTTTAAGCCATAAATTTGTATAAAATAATATGTTTATATTATTTTCAAACCGTGACCCGTATTATTAAATAATATATATTTATATTATTTCAAATCAATTTATAACATCGTGTGTCGATTAAGACTAAATAATAATATAATTGGTTATACTATTTAATCGTATACATATATTATTATTTTCTTAATTTTTGTGAATGACAAAACACCCGGTTATAATTATTATTAGTCGTGTCATTCGTCGCGTAAAGTAATTCCTAACTCCGTGGACACTTTCGTCCACTCTTGAATATTAGAGCGTTTCTTTAGGACGCTTCTCAATCCGTGTCATTGTCACATTTCCTATTTTCCTTTATCCCTAATTTTATGTGTTTATAATTTTAGGGCATTCGTAAGTCTTTTGAGACTTACACACTTGGTTCCAACTTTTCCCTTGTGTGATTCAAATCCTTACTCAAGCTCAGGTGAGTTTTCACGGCCCTTTTTTACTGCTTTTAAACTGGGGGAGAAAACATGATACAACTCTTTTGATTTTTTGTACTTCATTTTATATCAATTGTTATGACTATGCGTAAACTCTATCATGAAAGTCCTCACATCGAACCGTTTAAATATGAATATAGCGAGGTATGTTGGGTAGTACTACTGGGTTTGACAAACCTCACCCGCGTTAGTCGCGCTAACACGATTGGATATCGAACGGGTGCAATATTGACCTAAACGTGCACCGTGGTTGATAGACCTGGTGGGAGGCAATACAAACAGTCAGTTTACGGTTGCGAGCGTAATAGCAAACAATGAACATGGGTTAGCTACTCATTTGGTATTTATGTTGATTGTACAATAAATCTGGTAAACGTTTATTTTTATATTGAAACCTGTGAACTCACCAACCTCGTGTTGACACTTTTTCTTACATGTTTTCTCAGGACGCTAAGCTAAGACACAGGTGCACGTTAGGGCATGCATGGGATTCAACTGCTTTGCTTTGTGTCTATTTATGTTGATTGAATTATTTTAATGTACTTTGTTTGGTTGAACGTTTGGACTTTTGGACTTTGGTTTTGGGCGCGTGTATTTTGCGCATTTACTTTCTTTACGCTTCCGCATTGATACTCTGATTTAAAGGATATTTTCATTTTGAGTCCCATGTAGAGTCGTTCAATGTAACTAGTGTCTGAGATCCTGGTTTGTCACTTCCCAAACGGTAATACTCCGTTAGTTGAAATTGGGGGTGTGACAGATTGGTATCAGAGCCATTGGTTATAGAGAACTAGGATTGCATACTAGACTATAGCCTCACACATTAGTTACATGTCATTTGAGTTACATGCCATTTGGATGTTTGGCACTTATATAAATTGTTGCAGGATCATGTCGTCAACACCACCTCCATCACCTAACGCATCAGGGCATAAGGCACCTGTACCCTCATCCCCGGAGCCCAAAAGGCGCCGGACTACCTCAATTGAGCAAGGCGAACCGAGCAACGCACGGGCATTGGAGTATGCTCTCAATTGTGATATGTACCCACATATGATCCAAAGGTGGATCGAAATGGGAGATGTTCCATCACCGTACTTTGCATCCACATCTTCATCGTCTACACTGCCTAGCTTACCATGTACCATGGAACAAGCCTTCGCAGCATTTGTGTCCTATATGTTAAAGGAATTAAGTTTTGTACAAGATGCTACCGAGGAGATACCTAAACTCCTGGAGAATGGAAAACAAGTGGAAAAGAATAGGGTAGGAATAGAAGATTTGACTACCGAACTAGCTGCAACAGATCATGTCCACAACCTTTTAGTGAATCGTGTAGCACACCTAGAGACGAGGGCTGACATTATGGATGATGATATGCAAGGAGTTCTGGAGAGATTAGCTTCTATGGAAGCTCAGCTACATGTGGCTAACCACACTTCTGAAGGCCTTCAAGAGAGGGTGACTCACTTGGAAGGCCAACTGCAAGCGGCCCTACACCCGGAAGACATTCCAGTATCTGACGATGAGGAGGAACCCTTTGAGGAAGAGCTCTTTGAGGAGGAGCCCTTCGAGGAGGAACCCTTAGAGGGGGAACCAGCTGAGGAAGAGCTAGTGGAGATTGATGATGCACAGTCATATGTCTCTTCTGATGACGAGGATATTTGAGGATCTTCCTATTCTATCTTCCTTTTCATGTTTGTTTTTGCTTATGTTATTTCCCTTTTCAAACCTAGATGGGTAAGGTTGTTCCCATCCAATAAAAGCATGAGAAGTTTAATATTTGAGTTATTTATTTTGTAGCCTTACAATTTATTTAATTTTCAAAACATTAGACGTTGTATTTCCTTACCCGTACCTGAATAATGTTTAATATGCGATATATTTCTCATTGTTTTCATTTGTGATTGTGAAGAAATATGTCTGGGAGAGGACGAGGAGGCCGTACTGGTGGTCGTGGTACCATCAACATGACGGCAGCAGAACTAGCAGCTTTGGTAAACAATAGTGTGGCAGAGGCCCTAGCAGCACAAAATGCTGCAGGTAAATGCTTTCAACTATTGACTAGTAGTGCCAATCCCTTTTCCTAAGAATATCTTTCTAAACTCTATAATTCCAATTCAATTCGTATTTCTAAATCCAGGCCAGCAAAACCAGCAAAATCAACAAAATCAACAGCCAGCCTGCACTTTTAAGGCATTCATGGACTGCAAGCCCCACACCTTTAGTGGAGCTGAAGGAGCAGTTGGATTACTTCGCTGGTTTGAGAAGGTTGAATCAGTAATAGCCATGTGCAACTGCCCCGTGGCTAACCAAGTGAAATTTGCTGCTGGAACTTTAGAAGGCCCGGCCCTAACATGGTGGAATGCCCAAGTTCAAATGTTGGGACTAGCAATGGCAAATGGACTTCCGTGGGGGGAATTTAAGTCAATGATGAAAGAAGAATACTGCCCACGAGATGAAATTCAAAAGCTAGAGGGAGAGTTCTGGAACCTTAAGATGGAGGGTTCAGAAATTGAACTCTACACCACCCGTTCGCACGAACTTGCCACCATGTGCCCACATATGGTGACTCCGGATTACAAACGGATTGAACTATACATTGGAGGTTTGGTACCTCAGATTCAAAGCATGGTGACCTCATCCAACCCTACCACCATCCAACAGACCATCAGACTTGCTCACAAATTGACCGATCAGGCAGTGACACAGGGAACTTTACCTCCAAGAGGTTCGGTTTCTAAACCCACCGACAACAATAAGCGCAAGTTCGACCATCGCTCCCACTCACACAACCACTCAAATTCTAAAGGATCCCAATCCAATCAACCTCAGCACCAACAACAGCGAAAGTTTGAGCATGCTAGAAACTTTAATCAAACGACCTCATCAGGTCCGAATCAAGGGGAATATCCTGGGAGGTACCCCAAGTGCAACAAATGCGGCTATCACCACACGGGCACTTGTGACCGACAACGTTGCCAGCGTTGTGGAAAAATGGGCCACGCTGCAAAGGACTGTAGAGTTGCACTCCCGAACAAACAACCATTTCAATCACAGGGATTCACGAGGGGATGTTTTCAGTGCGGTAAAGAGGGGCACATTCAAAGGAACTGTCCTCAGTTGAAAAAGGGTGGAAATGGTAATGGCAGTGGTAGTGGTAACGGTAATAACCAGGGCAACAATGGTAACAACCCCAATCAAAACAACAATGGTGGGAATAACGGTAATAACGGTGGTAATGGAGGAAATGGGGCGAAAGGAAGAGCTTTTGTACTGGGATCCGGAGAGGCTCGCTACGATCATAACGTGGTCACCGGTAAATTTCTTTTAAATAATTACTTTGCTTCTGTCCTTTTTGACACTGGTGCTAATAGGAGTTTTATATCTAAGAAACTTAGTGATATGATAAAAGGAACTCCAACTCTGCTAGAAGCTAAGTATGTAATAGAGATAGCTGACGGCCAAATAATTGAAGCAACCCACATTCTTAAGGGTTGTAAGCTTGATCTAGCTAGCCATATTCTAGATATCGACCTTATGCCGGTCACACTTGGTAGTTTTGATGTAATCGTTGGCATAGATTGGTTGTCTAGAACCCAAGCGGAAATCATTTGTCATCAGAAAATCGTTCGCATACCCCACCCGAGTGGAGAAATTCTTTCAGTTCAGGGCGAAAGAGTTGGTACTGTCATGGGCATTATATCCTTCATGAAAGCACAAAAATGCCTTCGAAAGGGGCATACGGCCATTTTGGCCCTTGTTGCTGAACAGCCGTCAGAAGAAAAGAAGATCGAAGATATTCCCGTTGTGCGTGAATTTTTGGAAGTATTTCCCGAGGATCTGCCCGGTCTACCACCACACCGTCAGGTTGAATTCCAAATTGACCTAGCACCCGGAGCAGCACCGATTGCTCGGGCACCTTATCGATTAGCACCCAGTGAATTGCAGGAACTGTCCACTCAATTACAAGACTTATTGGATAAAGGTTTCATCCGACCTAGTTCATCACCGTGGGGAGCTCCGGTATTATTTGTCAAGAAGAAGGACGGTACGTTCCGTATGTGTATTGATTACCGGGAGCTGAACAAAGTTACAATCAAGAACCGCTACCCTTTACCTCGTATTGATGACCTTTTTGATCAACTCCAAGGATCAAGTTTCTATTCCAAAATAGATCTTAGGTCCGGCTATCATCAGTTAAGAGTCCGAGAAGAAGATATCTCTAAAACTGCATTTAGGACAAGGTACGGCCATTATGAATTTATGGTCATGCCTTTCGATTTAACCAACGCACCCGCGGTATTCATGGATCTCATGAACCGTGTGTGTAAGCCTTACCTTGACCAGCTTGTTATCGTTTTCATCGATGACATTCTTATTTATTCCAAGAACGAGGAAGAACATGATGAACATCTGCGTCTAATTTTGGAACTACTTAAGCAAGAGCAACTTTATGCTAAGTTTTCCAAATGTGAATTTTGGATTCGAGAGGTTCAATTTCTAGGGCATGTGGTAAATGAAAAAGGGATACATGTCGACCCGTCCAAAATAGAAGCCATCAAGAATTGGGCAGCACCGACGACTCCGACTGAAGTGCGACAATTTCTGGGATTGGCTGGATATTACCGTCGTTTTATCGAAGGATTTTCAAAGATTGCGCAACCTCTCACCGCCCTAACTCAAAAAGGAAAAGCTTATAATTGGGGCGATAATCAAGAATCAGCTTTCCAGCATCTCAAACAGAAACTTTGCAGTGCACCTATTTTAGCTCTTCCGGAAGGAACCGATGACTTTGTGGTGTATTGTGATGCATCTATTCAAGGTCTGGGTTGTGTCTTAATGCAACGCGAAAAAGTAATCGCATACGCTTCACGTCAGTTAAAGGTTCACGAGAAAAACTACACCACTCATGACCTAGAGTTGGGAGCAGTAGTTTTTGCACTAAAGATATGGAGACATTACTTGTACGGTACCAAATGCACCATCTACACCGACCACAAGAGCCTCCAACATATCTTCGAGCAGAAGGAGTTGAACGTGCGACAACGTCGTTGGGTTGAACTTTTAAATGATTACGACTGTGCGATCCGGTATCATCCGGGTAAAGCTAACGTCGTGGCTGATGCACTAAGCCGAAAAGAAACGAAACCCAAACGAGTTCGAGCATTACAACTCACTATTCACCCTGGATTGCCTGACAGAATCCGTAGTGCTCAACTTGAAGCCTTGAAAGAAGATAACCTACCGTTAGAAGGTACACGTGGCATGGAAGCACAACTTGAAGTAAAATCTGACGGAATTCGTTACTTTGTCGAACGAATATGGGTTCCAGTGTTCGGAAATTTAAGGGAAGTAATCATGGATGAAGCTCATAAATCTCGTTACTCCATTCATCCGGGTTCCGATAAAATGTACCATGATCTAAAAGTACTATATTGGTGGCCGAAGATGAAGGCCGATATAGCCACTTATGTTAGTAAGTGTCTGACCTGCGCGAAGGTCAAGGTTGAATACCAAAAACCGTCCGGTCTCCTGCAGCAACCTGAAATTCCCATGTGGAAATGGGAACAAATATCCATGGACTTCATTACCAAATTACCCCGAACCCCTACCGGATGTGATACTATATGGGTAATTGTGGATCGCCTGACAAAATCTGCTCACTTTCTAGCAATCAAAGAAACCGAAAAAATGGATAAACTCACTCGAATATACTTGAAAGAAGTAGTCTCTCGGCACGGAGTGCCAATCTCTATTATTTCGGATCGTGATGCACGATTCACTTCCCGTTTCTGGCAATCATTGCATAAAGCATTAGGCACGCGTCTAGATATGAGCACAGCATACCATCCTCAAACTGATGGCCAAACTGAACGTACTATCCAAACTCTGGAGGATATGCTACGAGATTGTGTGATCGATTTCGGTAACACTTGGGAGTCTCACCTACCATTGGTGGAGTTCTCCTACAACAACAGTTATCACAATAGCATCAAGGCAGCTCCATTTGAAGCACTTTATGGGCGGAAATGCCGTTCTCCCATTTGTTGGACCGAGGTTGGGGATAGCCAACTCACAGGTCCTGAACTTGTATTTGAAACTTCCAAAAAGATCGTTCAAATTAGAAATCGTATGGCGGCAGCTCGTGATCGTCAAAAGAGCTATGCCGACAAGCGTCGTAAACCTTTGGAATTTCAAATAGGTGACATGGTTTTACTCAAAGTCTCACCTTGGAAAGGTGTCATTCGTTTCGGGAAACGAGGAAAACTGAATCCTCGTTATGTTGGACCTTTCAAAATATTAAAGAGAATCGGACCAGTCGCGTATCAACTGGACCTACCTGAAAGACTTAGTGGTGTACACAACGTCTTTCACGTCTCAAATTTAAAGAAATGCCTGGCAGATAAATCACTCACAGTTCCTCTGGAGGAACTACATGTTGATGAACAGTTACGTTTCATCGAAGAAAC
Source organism: Smallanthus sonchifolius (assembly GCA_023525975.1). Classification (NCBI taxonomy): domain Eukaryota; kingdom Viridiplantae; phylum Streptophyta; class Magnoliopsida; order Asterales; family Asteraceae; genus Smallanthus; species Smallanthus sonchifolius. The sequence goes on from CM042033.1 coordinate 24,286,971, forward strand.
TTGTGGAAATTATGGATAGGGAAGTTAAAACGTTAAAGCACAGTAAGATCCCTATTGTTCGAGTCCGTTGGAACTCGAAACGCGGACCGGAATTCACGTGGGAGGGCGAGGATCAGATGATGCGCAAATATCCTAATCTATTCAAGCACTCCACGTCAAATCTTTAAGGTATTATTTTAAATTTTCGGGACGAAAATTCTTTTAACTAGGGGATGATGTGATACCCGGGCAAATTTTTTTTTATTTTAATTTTCGGGACGAAAATTCTTTTTAACTAGGGGATGATGTGACAACCCGACTTTTCTGGTTAACTCAGTTAGCAAATTCCGTTAACTTACCGTTAAAAACCTAACCCCGTTAGTCAAATCTAACCCCAAGGTCTAATTCGGTCACAATATTAATTCAAAACTTCAGGGACTAGTTGTGTGAAGTTACCAAATCAAATAAATTGACCCACCAAAGTCAATTTTATCAAAATTGCTCCTGTTGACTTTGAAAGTCAACATTGGAATCCTTTGATCTCCAATTCGCGAATTATACCCGAAATCCGTTGGAATTAGAACCGTGCATGATAATGATCATAACGATCATCATTAACCCATTAAACCAACAATTAATCGAATTAAACTCAAATTATGATAATTCATTTCGTAACCGTCGACCCCATATTCGATTATCATCAAATCCGGCAAATCCCTGTAATTCCTTCGCGAATTGAGACGCTGCAATCGCTTAACGAACCCCCTGAAGATTTCACACAAACCAAATTAACCGGAGAAGTAGCAGAGAGAGTCGGAGATCAAACCAGTGCAGTCGGAACCGATTTTAGTCGACCTCCACAGTCCCGACATCAATTCAGGTAACTAGATACATCATCAGCTTCGTTTTCATCTCGTAGACGAAAGCCCTAACTCAATTAGGGCTTACACTATCAATTCGATCGAAATCTGTAACCTAGGGTTCATCTCTGACCGATTTAATCGAACCCTAGTCTAGACCCAATCAAAATGCAATTAACCTATACAGTTGGATTCGCAACACCATTTTAATTGAAAGCCCTCTGTCAATTCAATGTTTTATTATACAAATTATTGAGACCCAAAACTAGGGTTCTTCATAAAAACGATTTGGGGATTTCGATCTTAAACTCAACCTCAATCCAATTAAACCATATATGCAGATTCGCAATCCTCTACTCTATAAAAGCCCTATGAATCCAGACATTTTCATTATAAGAATTAATCAAATCAATCCAAAATCAAAACTAGGGTTTTCGGTCCTAGTTTCTGTAATTTAACGATCCAAATCCAATTGTTTTTGCAATTAGCTTTCACCACAGAGTCGTTTTGAGTCGATAATCAAAACCCCTATGATCCTTTGTTGAATCGCGACCGAATCTGAGGGTAATTGGACGGGTTTCGAACCGGGTATGCGTGGGGGAGGGAAACCCATTCGAGTTACTTGATAAAACCATTTCAATCTGGATCATGTTGCGATAGCCTAGCGGCCGGGACTGGTTAGAGCTGTGTGCGTGTGTGGGAGAGACCCGGGTTCGAGTCCGGACTCCCACAATTATTTTTAAACATTTTTCTGTTAATATTTAATTAATAAAAATCAAACCTTTTAATATTATATTATTATATAAATGGGTTTTAACCCGGAAAACAACCCGTAGGCTCGGGTTTGAATTATTAGCTTATTTTTATAAATTATACCCGCCTTTATAATTTATACATTATTATTATTATCAAGTAAAAATGATATGTTTATATTATTTTAAGCCATAAATTTGTATAAAATAATATGTTTATATTATTTTCAAACCGTGACCCGTATTATTAAATAATATATATTTATATTATTTCAAATCAATTTATAACATCGTGTGTCGATTGAGACTAAATAATAATATAATTGGTTATACTATTTACTCGTATACATATATTATTATTTTCTTAATTTTTGTGAATGACAAAACACCCGGTTATAATTATTATTAGTCGTGTCATTCGTCGCGTAAAGTAATTCCTAACTACGTGGACACTTTCGTCCACTCTTGAATATTAGAGCGTTTCTTTAGGACGCTTCTCAATCCGTGTCATTGTCACATTTCCTATTTTCCTTTATCCCTAATTTTATGTGTTTATAATTTTAGGGCATTCGTAAGTCTTTTGAGACTTACACACTTGGTTCCAACTTTTCCTTTGTGTGATTCAAATCCTTACTCAAGCTCAGGTGAGTTTTCACGGCCCCTTTTTACTGCTTTTAAACTGGGGGAGAAAACATGATACAACTCTTTTGATTTTTTGTACTTTATTTTATATCAATTGTTATGACTATGCGTAAACTCTATCATGAAAGTCCTCACATCGAACCGTTTAAATATGAATATAGCGAGGTATGTTGGGTAGTACTACTGGGTTTGACAAACCTCACCCGCGTTAGTCGCGCTAACACGATTGGATATCGAACGGGTGCAATATTGACCTAAACGTGCACCGTGGTTGATAGACCTGGTGGGAGGCAATACAAACAGTCAGTTTACGGTTGCGAGCGTAATAGCAAACAATGAACATGGGTTAGCTACTCATTTGGTATTTATGTTGATTGTACAATAAATCTGGTAAACGTTTATTTTTATATTGAAACCTGTGAACTCACCAACCTCGTGTTGACACTTTTTCTTACATGTTTTCTCAGGACGCTAAGCTAAGACGCAGGTGCACGTTAGGGCATGCATGGGATTCAACTGCTTTGCTTTGTGTCTATTTATGTTGATTGAATTATTTTAATGTACTTTGTTTGGTTGAACGTTTGGACTTTTTGACTTTGGTTTTGGGCGCGTGTATTTTGCGCTTTTACTTTCTTTACGCTTCCGCATTGATACTCTGATTTAAAGGATATTTTCATTTTGAGTCCCATGTAGAGTCGTTCAATGTAACTAGTGTCTGAGATCCTGGTTTGTCACTTCCCAAACGGTAATACTCCGTTAGTTGAAATTGGGGGTGTGACACCTGTAAATGTCCAATTATATTTGTTACTGGATGATCTTTGTGTTCCTTGATGGATGCGACCTCAGGAACCGACAACACATCAACTTGAGTAGAGTTAGATTGATAAGAATAATCTTGAGGAATTGGAATTTTCGAGTCTAAATTTGTTGGAATCTCCCCCTGAGCCTGTGTCGAAGGTAATGGATCATCACTCAACAGCGGATCAGCAGAAGAATCTTGAAAAATAGCATTATCCTCCTCACTCTTTGAATCTTGCGGACCTGAACAAGAAGCAACATTTGGATCTGGAGCAGAAGTAGATGGAATCGATGAATTGGAAACTGCATTTGGTAGAAATCCATTGTGCTGAGCAACTTGACAAGAATCATAGATAACAGCAGCATCTTCATCAGAAATGTCAGACGGTAAATGAAAAGACTTGAATAAGTTTTCATAATCAAATGCCCAATCCGGACCAATCGCCATTTGAGGTAAAGACCGATTTGAACAGTCAATATGGAACCATTCTTCAACTTGGCGTGCCTCTTTGTTATAAACCCTCTTGGTAGTTGAATTTGCCACATACCCCAGAAAAATCCCTTCAATATCCTTTGCACTGAATTTTGTTGGGACATCTCGAAACTTTAGTAGGGTACACGGATTACCAAAAGGTAGTAAGTAGTCCAGATTCGGCTTTCGATTGTTTAGCAATTCATAGCAAGTCTTGTTATGTCGCTTTACGGTCAAGACCCTGTTCAAAACATGACACGCAGTATTCACAGCTTCAGCCCAAAAGGTGACTGGAAGCTTAGAATCTGCAAGCATCGTGCGAGCTGTTTCGACCAAAGTCCTGTTCTTTCGCTCAGCGACACCGTTTTGTTGAGGACCATATGGTGCACTGAATTCATGATGAATTCCTTTTTGTAGACAGAATAAGCCCATTTTGCTATTCTTAAATTCGCTGCCATTGTCACTCCTGATTCTTCTGACTTTCAGATTGAATAAGTTCTCCAAACCCAGGATTAAGTACTGTACTAACTCAGTAGTCTCAGCTTTAGAAGAAAGAAACTTAACCCATGAAAATTTGGAGTAATCATCAGTTACGACCAAGCAGTACGATTTCCCACCAATGCTCCTAATACTGATAGGACCGAACAAATCCATATGCAGCAACTCCAAAGGAGTTTCGATAGAATTCGTCGACTTTGATTTGTGAGATTTCTTTCTTTGCTTCCCCTTCTTGCACGGAATACAATCATTAGGAACTGAGAATTTCATTTTCGGAACTCCAAGCACAAGATCATTCCTAACAATGTAGTTCATCTTCCTGTAGTTTATGTGAGCTAGCTTCCTGTGCCACAATATTGAATCAGATTCCGACGCCTTGGAGAGTAAACATGTTGGAATTGAATCCGTTGATGTAGCGACACTCATGTCAAGGACATATGTGTCATTTCTCCTTGGAGCCTTCATAAGAATCCATTCATCAGGAATCACAAAACCTGGTTTCAGAATATAACATTCATGATCGTTGAAATGGAACGAAAACTTCTTGTCACAGACTTGTGCTACGCTTAAAAGATTGTGTTCCAGCTGCTCAACATAATTCACTTTTTCAAATTTGACTTTGTCATTCTTTAACGTTCCCTGGCCTGTTATGTACCCGCCTTTATTACCCGCAAAAGCGACATAACCACCATCAATTTTAATCACATCCTCAAGCAATCTAACATTCCCTGTCATATGTCGAGAGCAACCACTATCCACATACCATGTATTGTTGATAGTCCTCCTTAGTTGTCCCTACATAAACAATGATAATCAGTTAGAAAGTGGAACCCAAGCCATCGTGGTCTTGGGTCGTCCGGATTGATCAAAATAAACAACTTCTTGTAATGTACAATTAATTTTATCATTCAATTTTGGAACAGATGTTTGATAATCAGACCTTTTCAAAGAAGAAGCATTTTTATTATTTTGAAAAACATTATTTGATATATTATTGTCAGATTCAGATGTTTCCAAAAATTTCTTTAATTTTCTGTTTCTTCTTCTTCTTTGAGGTCTAGACAATTTAACCTCCTGAAAAGTATCTTTTGAAATCCCAACTTTTGGAATCTCAATATTTTCTTTGCATACAAAAGATTTATTATGCAATGAATTCTGTTGTTTAATTCCATGAGAAGTAACAAACGATCGTCCAGTCATATCTTTAGCAAAACTAGAAGACAATTTTCCCTCATCGTTTCTTTTAAGAATCTTCACCACTTTCGGTTGTGAAGGAACATTCTTCATTTTACCCTTGTTCTTGTATGGACAATTAATCAAAATATGACCAGACTCATTGCAATGAAAACACACACGTCTTTCTTGATAATTTCTGAAATACGATGTTTTCTTTGAATTTGAAGAACCATCAGAAGAAGAAGCTTCAGATGAATGCTCAGAACAATTTACCGGCTTCTTAGGAACATAAGTCTGTTTTGGCACTTTCGAAGAATTCAGCTTTTGAAAACCATTTGAAGAATTCACCTTTTGAAAACGAGCCGCAACAAACCCACTTGATTGTAAGGGTGGAGAAAGTTTAGTTGTAATCACTTTCACCTCTTCAGGTTCTGTCAAGATACACCTATCCCGAGTAACAGTCTTCACAACCTTTGGTTCCTCAATTTTCACTTCTCTCGGAATGCCTTCAACCTTTGAATCATCAAACACTTCATCCTCTGTATCAGAATCATACACCATGTCTTCACCCGCCACTGGATTCACTTTTAATACTGTCTTGGGATCAATCTCCTCTTCATGAATGATTTCAGGCTCCACCACATAATTTGCATTGAACGGAGGAGGAACAAACCCAATACCAGCAACCCTTTTTATGGGATCAGCATTAGCATTAAAATAATCCAACACTACAGATGAATTCTCAAACTGTTCCAACTTTCTATGTAACTTTATCACCTCAGATTCTTTTTCCGAAATCTCCTTGTTCCTTTGAGCAACTACCTCATTTCGTTTTTCAATTTCAGCATAAGCCATGTCTAGATGATAACCCTGCTCTTTGTATTTTAACCCAAGAGAATTTAGGTCTCTTTTCAAAGACTCAATTCTATCAATGCATAGTTTATCATTATCTTTCAGTTTCTGATTAACTGAATGCATTGATTTCATGTCACAAATCAAATTTATGTTATCATCCATGACTTTTTGTAGTTTATCTTTAACAGAAATGCAATTAGAACAAAATATATGACAGACAGAGTCTTTTACCTTAGTCAGGTCAGACATGTCTGCCATGAATACTTTGGCAATCAGAATGTTCTCTGAATCTTCACCAACTGATGCATTTTCTGTAAGAACAATTTCTTCCTCAGCAACCCCTGTCACAGCATCAGAATCAATACTTTGCTCTCTTTCTTCCTCATCTTCAACACTTGGAACACTATCACCATCACATGAATCATCACTAGAACTTTCATCATCAGTAGACTCTTCTGGTTTTTCTGAATGAATTTCTGCAACAAAAGCCTGACTCACAGCACCCACCAAATCTTCCAGATGAATGCCCCAATCATAATTTTCATCGTTTTGAGCAACTAGAGCTGATGATGCAGATGCATGATTTGTATTACCAGAAGGAACATGAGTTTGATTACCAGATGAACCATGTGACTGATTCCTATTATGCTGAAAGTTAGATTGCTTCTTTTAAGAATCAAACTCTACCTTTGGTTTCACACACTCCTTAGCAAAGTGACCATACTCTTGGCAGTTGTAACATCTAACTTTGCTCTTATCAAAACCCATACGCGATCGACTATTTGAACCAATATATTTTCTCCCAGTTCTCTTCAAGAAATCTTTAGCTTGGCGCATTAACATGGCCATATTCCATTGGATATTCATTTCTTCCAGATCAACAGGGTCAATCTGTCTGAAATCTTCTTCTATTACCTCAGGATCATGTATTTTTCCTCCAATGAAATTCTCATATGATGCCATGAATGAAGAAAACATAGCCAAATAATCATCAGCAACTTTCTGATTCACATGAGATCCAGATGATGTTGAAGCAGTAGTAGCAGAAAATCCAGAATGGCTTGTATGACCAAAATAGATTGGAACTCCAGAACACTGGTCATTTGAAGACTCTTGAGCATCACCAGAAAAGAATGCTACTCCAGTACCAGATTTACCAACAGATTTGGCAAAATACATCGAGGGATCCTGGATATGCTCCATATTAGTCTCTTTCTTTTTCATATTCATGTCATGTGACTGAATCTTTCCTAGTACTTCTTCAAGAGACATGGTTTTGTACTTAACGTTTTCTTTGATCAAAACCGTATACACATCAAACTTTGATGGTAAAGCCTCCAAGAATTTATCATTGATTTCCTCAGTCTCATATACCACAGATGCACTAGCCAGTTCACTAAGAAGATGATAGAATCTTGTAGCCAGATCATCCAAAGATTCATTTTGAAAATGTTTAAAAACTAGGAACTGCTTCTTTAGTAATTCTTTTCTATTTTCTTCACATCTAAACTCCCTTCACACCTTTTCTGTAGGGCTTCACACAGTTGTTGAGAAGACTTGAACTATTTAGAACTGTGATAAATTTCCTTTGGTAGAGACATCGAAATGCTAGCCATTGCTTTCTTTTCTCGATCAAATAACAGCTTCTCTTCAGTAGATAAAGCTGACACTGGTTTTGGAACATCATCTTTTCCCATCCATGAATAAGTAGGGTGTGTATATCCTTCCAAAATTGGAATCCAAAAACTAGTATCGGTAAAAGATACGAATTGGTCGAACCGATCTTTCCAATTTGAATAATCAGCTAGATTCAGTAACTTTGGAGGTTTTTGAGATGTACCTATCTCATTGTCATAATTGAACATGTTTGTGACTTGAACCATATTTGCAATGTTAAAAAAAAATTTCTGAAAAATTTCTAAGTATTGAGTTGTTTTTACCCTCAGGCGAACTTAATAGGTTCGTTTTAGTGAGTACTAAGCGAACTTGATATCAGGCGAACAAGATAAGTTCGCTTAAGGAGGAAATCCGATAAGTTCGCTTGAAATGTGAGAAGCGAACTTAATAAGTTCGCTTGCTAAGTTCGCCTGCACAGGAACTCAGCAAGTTCGCTTAAACTGCTGTAACAGATTCAAGAGCATCTTCGTTCAAACACGAACCAAAAACTTCAAAATTCATGATTTCTCAGCGAATTGATGGAATTTAAGGAAATTGAACCGTATGATTATGAATTTTATCAAATAGAACAATTCTATCGGACTAATTTCGTCAAAAACCCTTCCAAAATCACGAATTCAGTAAAGAAACGATCTTCAAGAACTTGAAAAACTCCATTGTTGCAGAAACTTCGAAAATGTTGAATTTCTTGTCGAATTGTACACAAAAATCGTCACTAATCACCGAGAATCGTACTTAATTCACGAGCATAAGCTCTGATACCACTTGTAGGTCCAGGTAACTCAACTACTGATCGAACTCGTGATACGACGTTTCTATAACACGAAGTGCGGAATCCTTCGTATTAACGTTTGTATACTAATTGACAATTCAAACAACACGCGTAAATAAACTTCTCGTTATATTCCAAATCACTGTGGTTACAGACTCAATCAGACAAGCTTTTCTCTTCTTGGATCGATCCTTTCTAATGACTCTGTAACACATATATATAGAAACACACCTACTGTAAGCGAACTTGTTAAGTTCGCCTCCAACAGACCAAGCGAACTTAACAAGTTCGCCTCAGTTATACCTAAGCGAACTTATTAAGTTCGCCTCTGATAGACCAGGTGAACTTAACAAGTTAGCCTCTAGGCACACTTGTACAAACACTTAGTAACTTTATACAATTACATACCAAAAACATAAAGACATAAAATCTAACTATTACAAGCTTTTGTCATTACAAATCTATGTCCTAACATCCCCGAGCATGCAAACAATGATGAATAAAGCAAACGCTTCAATAAAGTTAGCTACTTTAGCTTTAACGTGTATTATTAGCTTTTGTACAAAAGATCAACGGTCTGTGTTCGATCTGATCCTTAGAATCAAGGGTCTGTCTTGATTCTAAGTTAGTATAAATACTGTGTAAACACTTCATTGTAAGTGTGCTTCTCAACTGAGTTTTCATTTGTAATCGTTTATTCACTAAGCTTAATACAACAGTGTTCTTATCAGTATTCTTTCTGTGTACTCGATTGTAATTGTGTAGTTGTTTTTGTTTCCGCCAATCTCAACTAAGAACAGAACCATCTTGTAATTTCACGATCCTACATCCTGCGTACTTAGCAAGTACGCAAGAGTAACTTTGCGTACTTGCTAAGTACGCCAGAGAATTTTGTCCTGCGCACTTGCTAAGTGCGCAGGCATCAGGTCTTGTATAAATAGGATAGGTTGACAGAAGTTAAGTACGCAGGGCATTATAGCAAATACGCAGATTGTAATCTCAGTGCTTTTCTCTGTAACCTTCAAGTGTTTATAATACAAAGAACGTTTAAAGTGTTTTCTCTTGTCGGTTTACTTTGTTTAGTTTGACTCTTCACCTAGTCACGGGCATTCCGCACCCGTTCCGACTAGTAGACCCACTTGCATGTGACGATCCGCCACACCCGAGGGACCTACACCATTTTTCCATTAAGTTGTGCTACAGTCGATAGGTACACTTGCCTGTCAGTGCGGTTTAGTTCATAGGTACTCCATTTATTACTTAGGAGTCTAGGTTAGGTTTATTTGTTAGTTTTTATAGACCGTTTGGGCGACACCAAGTTTTTGGCGCCGTTGCCGGGGACACTTGGCAATAGCAACATTAACTTTGACTAGTTCTTTTTGAAATTAGTAGATTGAGACTTTGTTTTTTTAGTGAATCTTTGTAAATATTTGTTTTTCTTTTCTTTTCTTTATTTATATATTTGGTGCCCGTAATCTTGTTTTTGTTTGAGTGTCATTGTTCACTGAAAATTACTATGGAGCGTTTTTACGGGGAACGTTTTCAAGGACATCGACTTGCTCACAGGGATCGTTACATGAGTGTGTGGTGAGAGATCTGTGGAAGGCACCATTATACCAAGAATTATCCTTATTCATCGGGCAATTACATAGATTACTATAGTAATCCTCATCCGCATCCACAGCCATATGAGAGTTCTGAAAAAGAGGTAAGCCCATCAATGATTAAATGCCACAAGGCCCTAATGGAGACTTTTAATCAATGGATGGAGACTGTGAAAGAGAGAATAAGAGTTCAAGTGGAGAATACCCCAATCTGGGAAGAGTTGCTTCAAAAGTCAAAAGATATGCTTGCTCACCTGAAGGAGAATAAAAGACTTGAGGATGAACTCAGAATGATTGAAGAAGAAGAAGAGCGTAAGGAACAAAAGGAAAAGCTCCGAAGAATAGAGGCACTTGAACGGAATATCAGGAGATGTGTGATAGATATCTAGTGGAGGGTTCTTCTTACAACACAAAGCTGACCGGGTATGAGGAGGACGAAGTGGAAGTAACAATGACAGAAAGTGTAGCACAAGTCCCACCTCCTGGTAAGTTTTTTGACCCTGGTTTATATAGTGATGATTCTTCTTTATCAACCTCCATACAAGATCAAATGGTTCATTGTAATGCTTTACACTCGTCTTGTGAAGATGATATTGAGTCACAGCCCATCAATCCACTTGAAGAAGAACTCAAGGAAGAGCAAATGAAGGTGCAAGAGATTATGAGTACTCGGTGGCACCTGTTAAGTAAGGTTGAGCAACTTCACTAATTGGGTGAAAATGGGAGGCTTACAGATGAGCTAGCTAGTTTAAGAAAAATAAGAGACAAGCTGCCCAAGAATCGGAGGTTTAAACAGAAAATGTGTAAAGTCTCGCACAAGACCCACCTTCGGTTCTTTCGGTGTTTAGTTGCGGATCAGAGCCCATTGACGATGACTTCTTTAGTGCCGATGAGACAGAGGAAGAAGAGCTCTCAAATGATACCTTCATAGATAAGCATCAGGCTTCTGAGTTAGGAGATAGTGAGGATAGAGAGTCACTGAGTGATTAGGTAGAGAGCATAGTGGATGATACCTCGAGTGAGGTGATTGAGATTGATGTTGAAGAACCCGTTCGTGATATGGGAGAATTACCTTATTAGGCGTTGGATTTAAAAGAATTGCTAAATGGGCTGGATGAGCACGTTGATGATGAGTCAGATGATCTACCGGAGATGATGGCAGAGCTAGAGGATGTCATAGGCAAAACCCCAGGTGTGGGGATGGTGGAGAGTGTAGATGAACCAGAAGATCATATTAAGAGCTTAGAGGTCGTAACCATTGAGAATCATATTACTGAGCCTTTGCCCATCATTCTTGTTTATTATGAGGGGAGAACTGCTGAACCGACCCCAAATCCTAAAGCCCCTAAGTCTAGGCCACCCCCTAAGAGAACCCGCGCATTGAGTGATTCATGTGATTTAACGGTAGTGCAAACCCCAAGTGTGGGGATGTTTAGGAGTGACCGTTTGCTGAAATACTTGAACCAGGTGATCTTTGGACCCGGTAGATTTAAGTTGTGGTGGAAGGACCGAATTGGCAGATGTAATGGAGGTTCATATGTTGGTATGAGTTCGTTGAAAGGGTGGAGAATTGGTATGCCTCGCAGGATGAAGGCGATGCCGGTTAGGATCAAGGAGGAGCCTCCTGATTAGGCTTGTTTGCTTCTCGGGCAAGTGCCCAGGATGTACAATAAGTATTTGTCTTTTTGCTTATTTTCAATTATTTTGGTGTTTTTGGGTATGTGTGCTTTGATTGTGTCATGTCTTGTAGGGATTCGCGCTTGATTCGTTGAGGAGAATCATCAGATATGAAGTTCCAGCTATTTTTACTTCGGTTTTTATTGTTGGAACAGGTTTTTAAGGAAATCGGGGAAAAAAATTTTGAAGGGTGAAAATTTGGCTAAGTATGGAAAACCCTCAAAACTTTCTGTCACCAGCACTCTCTTGCGGTACGCGAAGCATTTGCCCTTGTTCCTCGCGGTACGTGAAGGATAGAAATAAGGGCTGGCTTAATTCTTGCCTCCTCATGGTACACGAGGAGTGCTACCTTGGCTCTCAAGGTACGCGAGGGAGTCTTGTCTCACTCCCACTTCCTTGTTTTCCCATGGTCGCCCGTACCCGCTACCATCTACCGTTAACCACCACCATTATCCACTTCATTCACCATCATCCACTTCATTCACCACCATCCCCCATCCTCATCACATATTTTACCATCCCATCATTCCTCTACCATCACCCACTACCATGATCACCATCATCATCATCCACTATCATATCCACCAACCACCATGACCATGGGAAACTTAGAGAATATTCGTGACCGATGATCCACCTTGCTGTGGCATTCATGTCTATGTGTTTACCACTCATCGGGTATGTTTCCTTGCTACTATCTTGAGTCTTAGTGAGTCAGTCGAGTCTTTAATTTTACTTTGAGTCTGTAACTTGTGCCAATTTAATGATGTGGGTTTGTTTGAGTTTTATTGTGCAGGTATTGATCGCTCCGTCCATACTCAATATCCATTCGGGAGGGGTCGATCTGATCATATTTTTCTTGGAAGAGCAGCCTGACAGTAAATTGTGCAACCATGACCGAAATTCTATACGGTGCACAAGAGGAAGAGCGAAGCTGGACCATTCACTGCTATATTACCAGCTAAGTCGATTCCTGTTTATTTTTGTCTTCTTATTTTCTGTGTGTCTCATTTCACATTAGGGACAATGTTTGTTTCAAGTGTGGGGATGAGACTGCATCTAGTGAGTCTAGTTTGTCTAGGTTGTTTTATTTTATAAAAATTCAAAATACAAAAAAAAAATTGAAAAATTTTGAAAAAATGTCCTTTGAAATCAAAAGGTTTGCAAACAAAAATGGAAAATGATAGTACAACTGGAGCTGCTTGTTGAGTTTTAAATGAAATAAATAATTGAAAACGCGTCTAATTAGTGATGTTTTGGTATATCTAGCCAGCTAGAAGAGCTTAAATAGCTTGTTTGTGTTACTCTCCGGGATGGCCACTTGGAAAGAACACCACTAAGTAATTCTTAAGTGCTTAATTGTTTATAACTGTAGTCTATTTGTTACCATCCAGGATGACCACTTGGATAAAACACCACTAAGTAATTCTTATGTGCTTAATTGGTTATAACTATAGTCTATGTGTTACCTTCCGGGATATTGACTTGGTTGAAACGCCTCTAGACGAAAGTTAATTTGCTTAATAATGCTCATTGATATTTCATCCATTCATTCATATTTCATCTTGATTTCTGAAAACCTATAAATTTTAGTTTTACGTGGTGGGTGAAATCTATATGGTTTAATTCGTGCCTAGACATGACCGTGAGACGGGATTAGATAGATCTGTAACTTTTAAGTGTGAGTCACATAGATTGATTATTATGCTTGCTAATATGAGATAGAACACTAAATGGGGGCTTGAAAGTTGGCGCTTGGGTTTAATCGGATAAAAATACTGGTTATTGCCTTTTAACGCGTGAGTATGTTTGTGCTAATTGAAATAATTGAGATTGTTTAGGTATGTCCAGTTATGATTCCATTGCAGCTTTTTTGAGGACGGAAAAATGTTAAGTGTGGGGATGTTTGATGTAGTGAAAAGCATACATCTTTATTCCTTTATATTCATGCATATTTAGATAGTTTTGTATGCATTTTGAGTCATTTTTGTTTCGTATTGAGTCTATGTTGTGTTTATAGGAGCTCACGTGGAATACAAGTCAAATCCCAAGGAGAACGAGTAAGAGAAGAAGCCTAGAGATCAAAAGTCAAAACGTGTGAAAATCAGTCCCTCGTGGTACGCGAGGGAGGAGAAGAAATGCCTCGCGGTACGAAGGAAAGCTAAAACCGGCCGCTGCTATTTTGATACTCACTGTACGCGAGGAACCCTGCCCAATGTCTCGCGATACGCAGGGGCCCTAAATTCCGCAAAACCCTAGATTTTGGAATTAAATAGAATTTCAAGGCTATTGTGAAGGAGTTCAATTGTTTTGCCGTCAAGAGAGAGGTTTGAGGCGATTCTTGGAGTTTGGAGGTCAATTGAAGGCTAAAGGTGAAAGCTTTGGACTCCGGGTTCGTGATATTAACGTATTCGGCTTTCAAGCTCGAGTCTTTATTCTTGTTTGTTCTGATTGAAACCATGTTCTTGTTCTTTTACTTCTGTTTTGGTGTTTTGAACATGATCTTTGGCTAGATTTTAAATACTGCCTAGGTAATTAGATGAATACGTAGTAAAGATTTGATTTCTATTGGTTTTTTGTTTCAATTGAATGGATTAATGATTTTGTAACCGATCTTGGTTTAATGATTATGATGTTTCTGCATGCTTGAATCTGACCTATGTTTGATTTCAATTCCGTATGTTAATTGTGGATGTCTCCCAGCTTGATTAGCATATCTTAATCATAGACTTTAGGTTTGTGGTTGTTTATGTGGTTTGCTAGACATAATAACCATAGGATTGTGATTGAGTGTTCAATAGATCTGAGTGTGAGTCTTATCTCAATACCCTAAAAGTGAGGGGTAATCAGTTTGTCTTCGATATTAGGATCATGAGTGAAATCTGTCTGAATGAAGTTTCCCTTAGTTGTTGTTACTATTTATTGCTATTCCTAGTCATAGTTGTTTTCCTGAGATTACCCCGTGCATCTTCGATGTATTGTGGACAGTGAGACTGAAAGGTGATCTGTCTTTTGGGTACTTTATCATTTTTGGAGAGACTGAAAGGTAATCCGACCATCTGGTGAGTTTAGTACATCTTTAGGTTCCTTAGTTGGTGACACCCTGAGAGTGATTATGGATCCACTAGGTTGTCTTGAGTTGTTATCTTTAGAAACCCAGATCCATCATAGTTTCCATAACCGGTAGAAGTTGAGCTTTGCGAATAGGATTCCGACCTAGGTGGTATTCTTCCCATTCCTTGTATTTCCCTGAGTCCTTTATCTTGATAGTTGCATTCGTTCTTAGTTTTCTACATTCCTTAGTTCAATTAGTAGTGTAGAAAACCCCCCAATCAATCATTCAATAGTTCGAGTCAAAGTCTAGTTTAGCTGTTCAGTTTCTCTAGGGTTTGATATTCTGGTTTACCATTAAGCTGTGCTACACTCGATAGGTACACTTGCCTATCAGTGCGATTTAGTTCATATGTACTCCATTTATTACATAGGAGTCTATGTTAGGTTTATTTGTTAGTTTTTATAGACCATCTGGGCGACATCACCTACTATCCTTTCTCGTTTAACATTCTTTTTAACAGAGCCTGCACTTGCACCTTTGGTATTTCGGTCTTCAGATCCGGTGTGTTAAATAGTTGGCATGCTTTGATCCAGATAGGTGTCTACTCTTCTTTTTGACTTAAGGCATTAGCCACTATGTTTGCCATGCCTTGGTGATATAATATTTCGCAATCATATCATTCAATAGTTCCAACCATCTTTGTTATCTCATGTTCAACTCCTTTTGCTCGAAGAAGTACTTCAGGATTTTGTGATCGGAGTAAATAGTACACTTGACTATGTACAGGTAATGCCTCTAAATTTTTATCGCGAAAACTACCTCCGCCAACTCTAGATCATGAGTCGGGTTGTTAACTTCGTGAACCTTTAGCTGTCGTGAGGCATAAGCGATCACCTTTCCTCGTTGCATAAGTACACAACCCAATCCCTGACCCGAAGCGTCAGAGTAAACTGCCAGGTCCTCGTTTCCCTCAGGTAAGGTCAAGGCTGGAGGTCGTGTCTTCAACTAAGCAGTTAATGCGGTAAAATATCGGATATCGATAAAGGACCGATATTTGAGATATCGGTTATCGCGGTGAGATATCGGTGGGATATCGGTAACTATAAATTTGTATAAAAATTATATATTAATCATCAGATTCAATAGTAAATGACTAGAAACATAAAATTTATGTATAAATTTTTAAATTTATAAATATAACATTACTTTTATCCTTTTTATGTGTAAATTTATAAGTTTGAAGACCAGATATAAACTAGTAAAAATGTAGAGTGGTTAAAAGTTAAAAATCCAAAGTTAATAAACCGTAAATCCCTCCACCCCGTTCACTATACGCCGTTCCCCCTCAGATCCGCCGTTCCCCCTTTGCCTCCACGCTCACCAGCTCCAAAATCAGATCGATTGGGTTCGAAATCATGGATTGCTGGGTTGATTTCCCACAATGAAGACACAAGTGGTTCTATTATGCTTCGAAATAAGGCAAGAATTCGTTCTACTTGCTCGATTTGGTCCAAATCGAGAATATCGGTGATATAACCGATATTTATGACTCCAATCTTCGGAGATATATCGGTTATGTCGGTCGATATTTTCGGGAACGATATTCTAACCGATATGTTAGCCTATGACCGATAACCGATATATCAGTGATGTATCATCGATATATCGGCCGAGTTAACTGCATAGGTCTTCAATTCTTCAAACGTGTTGTTTTTGTTTGGACCCCATTCATACTTTACCTCCTTACGCATTAGCTTCTTTAGTGGCGAGGTTATTCTCGAGAAATTTTGAATGAATCTTCGATAGTAACCTGTCAATCCCAGAAAACGGTGTAACTCTGTTGGTGTTTTTGGGATGTTCCATTCTTTCACTGTTACGATATTTGTAGGGTCTACCATGATGTCGTTCGGGTTTGTAACATGACCTAGGAATTGGACCTTCCTAAGTCAGAACGTGCATTTAGAAAATTTTGCATACAACTTCTCTTTCTTCAGAACTTCCAATACTTCCCTAAGGTGGTAGTGGTGATCACCTTCATTCTTTGAAAATATAAGGATGTCGTCTATGAAAAGTATCACTGATCAATCCAACATTGGTCGGCATACTCTGTTCATTGAGTCCATAAATTGTTGCGCTATGTTGTCTTAGTTCCAATTGGGCTTAGCCGTAAATTAAGAGGAGGAGGAGGAATTAGGGTCCGGCTGGCCGTAATTCTAACTGGAGCCAAGTTTGTTAATTGTTTTGTTTAGCAAGTTAGCAAAAGGAAACCCTAATTAGCTAGTCTATATATGGATCATTATCTACTTGTAATATTCATCACCTCAGAAATAAAAGAAAACCCTAGTTGCCCCAGTGGACATAGGTCACCTAGACCGAACCACATAAATCTCTCGTGTCGTTTATTGCTTTCTGTGTTTATTGAACTGCGTGGTTGTGCGATTATTCCTAACAACTAGTATCAGAGCTCAAGCTCTTGATCAAAAAATCGCAACCACAGGTCAGTTTCGCCGCCATCCACCGTTGCTACAGTACCGCGCCACTGCTAGAGTGTTTTCCGGCGATGAACAGTATTTTCCAGCTGTGAATAGTACACGCTGCCGCTAAACTACTCGTCGGTGAACCGTACCTATACCGGAATTCGGTTTTTTGACCAGATCTGTTTTTCATGAACAGTGACAAGCCGCGTGAACAGTGTTCGGGTAAAACAGTACAACGCTACAGTACGCCGCCGCTACAGTGCTGCCGGAACATTATCGTCGCTATAGTATTGTCGTATCTACAATACACCCTGCTGAGTTTGACCATAAAAGGTCAACAGTCCGTTGAGTTTGACTAGAAAAAGTCAAAAAACTGCTGTTTTCTATCCAGTTTTCGCTGCTGTGATTTTCGGCAGTCTGCACGTTTTACGAGGTCAGATTTTTCGGGTTTATTTTCAGTTCGTTTTTTTTTTCTCGTTTATAGTCTGATTTAGGGTAGTGTTTACCCTAATTCTGATTCGTTCCGCTATTTATTAGAATCGACCGACCTGACAGTGTTGATAGAATAGTCAACAAGTTCAGGCCGCCGCCACTACTGTGTTCGGCACTGTCTTGATTTTAATTTTGTTTTAGCGAAGTTGGGTAGTTTATCTTTGCTGTTTGCAATGGCAGATAACGAGAAAACGAAGATAGAGAAGTTTGATGGGCAGAACTTTGGATGGTGGAGAATGCAAATCACCGATTTGCATATTCAGAAGGATTTGGATTTGGTACTAGAACCACCACCCACACCGATGACACCAGTTTGGTTGGCACTTGACAAGAAAGCCAAGTCAACTATAAGGCTTGCTCTGCCAATGAACATTGCCTACAACATCTTGGAGGAAATAACAGCACGTGGCATAATGGATGCGTTGGCCAACATGTGCTAACAAGGTGTTTCTGATCCAGGAATTGGTTAATTCACGCATGAAAGAGGGAAGTTCAGTTACTGATCATATTAATGTTTTTAATTCTCATCTGAGACGTCTGTCTTCAGTAAACTTTAAAGTTGATGATGAGTTACAGTCGTGCTTACTTTTGTCTTCATTACCCGACAGTTGGTCAGGAACAATCACTGCAGTCACAGGTTTTGTTGATGTTTTAACGTTCAGCAAGGTTCGTGAATTGATCTTGAATGAAGACTCTAGAAGAAGAAGTACCAGAGAATCATCAAATTCGCTGCTGAGTAATAAGTCAAGGGGGAGAAAGAGTGAAGGGGGAAAAACAGAGGTATATCCAAGTCAAGAAAGAGAGGTCAGTCAAAGCCAAGGTCTGACATTGAATGCTGGAACTGCAAAAAGAAAGGGCATTTCAGAAACCAGTGCCCTAAACCGCTGACCGTAAAGAAAGAAGTAAACAATGTGAAAGTCGAAAAACAGGATGATGAAGAATCTGAAGATGAGAATCTCATATGCTTTGTTGAGAGTTCCGTGGAATCCTGGATCATGGATTCAGGTGCATCATTCCACGCGGTCTCATGCCTTGATAGGGTCTGAAATCTTCGAACAGGTAATCATGGTAGAGTTCGGTTAACTGATGATCAGATTCTAGATATTATAGGGATTGGTGATGTAGACTTAAAGTCTTCCTTGGAAACCACTTGGACACTTGAGAATGTCAGGGTTATTCCAAACCTCAGGAGAAAGTTGATCTCTGTCGGGCAGTTAGATGATCTGGGGTATGATGTTACTTTCGGTGGAGGGCAATGGAAAGTCGTTAAGGGAAATATGGTGATTGCAAAGGGTAAGAAATGAGGTACTTTATACATGGTTGAAGTACCTGCAAGTGGTGTTAATGTAGTGACTAGTGGGCCGAGTCCTTCAAGTTAGTGTCATCAACAGCTCAGCCATATGAGTAAAAAGGGTATGAAAATACTCGTTGCCAGGGGAAAGCTTCCAGAATTGAAGCAGGTTGAATCTGAATTCTGTGAACCATGTGTCCTTGGGAAGAAAAAGAAGGTATCTTTTGTGAAAACTGGCAAGACACCTAAAGCTCAGAAGTTGGAGCTTATCCATTCAGATGTGTTCGGTCTGAAACGAGTCTCATCCTTGGGAGTCTCGAGATATTATGTAACCTTCATAGATGACGCCATACGCAAGGTATGGGTGTATTTTCTTAAAAATAAATTTGAAGTTTTTGATGTTTTTAAGAAATGGAAAACTACTGTTGAACTTGAAACTGATTTTAAGGTAAAACGCTTGAAGTCGGATAATGGAGGGGAATACATCAGCACAGAGTTCACTGATTTCTGTGTTGGACATGGCATTCGGATTATAAAGACAGTTCTAGACACTCCTCAATAAAATGGAGTTGCATAAAGAATAAACAGAACGTTGAACGAAAGAGCTAGAAGTATGAGATTGAATGTAGGGCTCCCAAAGACGTTCTGGGCTGATGCAATTAACACTACAACCTATCTTATCAACTGTGGGCTTTCAGTACCGTTGGGCTATAAAGTTCATGAAGAAGAATGTTTTTGGGTGCAGTGCTTATGACCTAAATAAAGATGGTGACAAATTGGATTCCAATGCCTAGAAATACACTTTCATTGGCTACGGGGCAGATCAAATGGGCTGCAGGATGTGGGATTATGAAAGAAGGAAGGTAATCAGAAGTAAACATGTTACCTTCAATGAAGCAGAATTGTACAAAGACACGAAAGAGTCTAAGGTTTAGAAAGAGTATGTGGAGGTTGAGATAGAAAACAAGAAACCGAGCTGTGACCCATTCCCGAACCTGATGTTGCCATGTTTCCTGATGGTGGTATTGATGAAGAGTCAGAAGGACTTTCTAACAGTGGGAGTTCAGAGTCTGAAGACGAACAACTCCCTCAGTAGCCTAACCAGCTTGCAAACTGGGTCAGAAGGTCCACCAGAGTTACTAAACAGCCTGACAGATATAGTCCCGGTCCTTTAGTTAATTACACCCTCTTGACAGAAAATGGTGAACCAGAGGATTATTCTGAAGCAGTCAAAGTAAAAGATTCGCTCCAGTCAGAGCATGCTATGAAGGATGAGATGAATTCTTTGAATAAAAACAAGACATATGTCTTAGTCAAGCTTCCACTAGATAAAAGAGCTCTACAAAATAAATGGGTTTTTCGGGTCAAAGAAGAACATGATGGGTCGAAACGGTATAAAGCCTATTTAGTAGTCAAGGGTTTTCAACAGAAGAAGGAATTGATTATGATTAGATCTTGTCTCCAGTGGTGAGGATGACTACTATTAGACTTGTTCTATGTCTAGTAGCAGTAGAGGGTTTGCATCTAGAGAAGCTAGATGTGAAAATAACATTTCTACATGGTGACCTAGAAGAAGACATTTATATGGTACAGCCTGAGGGATTTTGGGTTGTTGGGAAAGAGAATTGGGTCTGCAAACTAAAAAAGAGTTTAAATAGTCTGAAACAGGCGCCTTGACAGTGGTACATGAAGTTTGATAACTTCATGGAGAGGTCAGGGTTCAAGAGATGCTAGATGGATCATTGTTACTATTTGAAGAAGTTCAACAACTCTTATATCATATTGTTACTTTATGTTGATGATATGTTGATTGAAGGATCTGATATGAAAGAAATTAGCAAGTTGAAGAAACAGATTTTTAGGAATGAGCATAACCAAAAACAAGAAGGATGGTTCTCTTACACTTTCTCAGGAAAAATACATAGGGAAAGTGTTAGAGAGGTTCAAGATGAACAGTGAAAAGACCAAGCCCAGAAATACTCCATTGGGAAGTCACTTGAAGCTTACCAAGGACCAATGTCCTAAACCTGAAGAAGAAAGACTGGAGATGGCCAGTGTTCTTTATGCATCAGCAGTCGGCAGTCTTATGTATGCCACGGTCTGCAATAGATAAGATATAGCTCATGTTGTAGGTCCCTGCGCGGGTGTGATGGATCTCTAGACTCGCGGTACGACACGATGATAACGTGCGGAATCCATTGATCAATGTGCAACGTGTAAGTAATCAACAACACAATGTAAATAATCTTCTTTGTATTTCCTTATCAACGGTGTTTACAATCAGACTCAGATCTTGATTCTCCACTTCAGTTCTAGACTACTAAAACTGACATGTAAAAACCTATTTATAGGGAAACCACAAAGACCACAGGCGAACTTAGCAAGTTCGCCTAGAACCTCCTTAGGCGAACTTAGCAAGTTCGACCCTCAAGTTTGCCTAAACATTCCCTCAGGCAAACTTGACAAGTTCGCTAACTTACAACATAGAATTTCAGCGATAGTTACAAAACATGTCCTAATAGACTCCCTCTTAACTGTTGCTAGCAATTCTATGCAATTACAAGTCAAAGACTCTAAGACTAAGACATAGAATCTTCAAGCTCGTTGTCACCAGAATATGCTTCAACAAACTCCCCCTTGACAACAGCTTCTGAAGATTGTCATCAGTGTTCAAGAACATCAAGTAGATTGTAGTCTTTGTCTTGTTCATCTGCACACTCTCTCTTTCTTTCTAGAAGAAAACTTGGGAGAAGGACCCCATGTCAACTTCTGTCTGCAAATTCCAGTTATGGCAAAGAAGAACAACCAAGTATAACCAACAGGTAAAATTTCCATGGAAGATGGAAAAATAAAATCATTTTGGTTTTTTAAACATAAGAAACACAATTTTTTTGGTTTTTCTCTATACAAACTGAAATGAAATGAACTATAAAACTGTAAACCACATATTTTTGTTGAAAATCTTGAGCAAGAAAATCAAATCAGTATATGATATATCAATCACACATCTTGGATATAAAATCCATATAACATCAAATGGTATCCAATGTCATTCATTCAAACCTTGATCAATTATGCTAATATCCTTTCTCGATTATCATATTTCATGTAATGATACATGATAAACATTCAATGAAAACAAAATCAGGCTATGACACACAAATTCAGATTGTCAATATTATAATATTTAAAACTAAAGCATCTCATTCCCACTGTTTTGTGAGTTAATGTACCATTTAAGTATGAAATGCAACGTGTACCCCACAAATATGGCAACATAAATGTAAATTGCATTATCTTCAAGACATATGAGACTTTGTGGAAGAGAATATATATATCAATCTCAAGGATGAAATTACATCAATTAGCACAGGAAAAGAAGTAGATCCCGAAGGATATAAAGAATCAGAATGATTCAAAATTGAATGATTCATATTGCTTGGTTTGGATGAAGTATCAAGATTCATATCAACAGAAAGATTGTACCGATGGAATTCTTCAATATAAGAATGATTAAGGAATCGATTAATTCAATGAAACATGGTTGCGTGATCTAACTATTATCTGGATGTAGTCAATAGAATCAAGATAAATGATCCAAGGGCTAGCATATGTTCTAATAAATGTCGTCAGAAACATATCTTAGTCCAACTTCACATTGCATGTTTTTCGGGGCATGGGAAGTGAAGTGAACCGAAAAAATATGCTAATCAATATAATGTGATACTGGTCTCATGAAATTCTTAAAGTCTCATATTGTATATCTGGTAATGATCTTTTAACACACACACCTTGCATACCATGGGTTCAAATCACAGTTGTAACATATGCAATTATGTTTTCACACTACTGATGGTTCAAAGACGCTTTTAGCCTATTGACAAGCTAAATTTTATGCATACACAACACTATCATTTCCTATTTGTGTAGTCTCTGATGTTTAGATCAAAACATATATAGTTAAGATAAATCAAATAAACATAAACCACGAACAATCAATCTAAGGTCATGTGTGACTGATAATCTACAGATGTACTATTATTTCTTCTCTAACCTCAAATGATGTCAATTTTATCTTTTTCAATTTGTTTGGAATTTTCAACACTATGTGAAGAAAATAAAACTTTCATGAAAATGGTTTTGTAAACAATTTTACTTGGTTACTTAGGATTTAGCATTTCAATCAATCAAAAACTCGAACCAGTGTAATCGAATGCCTTTTCCTTTGTCACCGACACAATATTGTACTCCCCATGTCTTGTAGACTCCCCCTCAACTCGTGAAATGGTTGCATCAACGACTTTATGCTCATCATCGTCACCACAAGTTTCAGGTTGTCTTTTGGACTTGGTCAAACACTTTCGAAAACATCATTGTGTAGGACATTATCTCCCCCTGGGCATCAATTCTTTGAATCCATGAAAGATTTACCAGTTATCTAAACAACTCTTTGCTCCTGCAGATGTCATTCATTGTTAAGTGCTACGAACAACCACTATTAACAACCCAAATGGTATTAATAGTCCCTCTTGGTTAATCCTGCACATTTAACAAGAAACATTAATTTGACAATGAGACCCAAGCCATGGTGGTCCTGGGTCGTCCATCTATATCAAAATAAATTACTTCACGCAATACACAGTCGAATCTCTCATCAATTTTTGGAGATTGCTCCGACGAATCCGAAACAGAAACTTTAGATTTCCAAACACTCTTCCGTTCATTAAGTTATTTCTTCTTAAAAACTGAAGTGTTTGAACATTGTGGTTCATTTGAAACATGTTTAGATTGTGAAACCTCTTGTTGTTCTAAAAGTTTTCTCAATCTTCTGTTTCTCCTCCGTCACTGAGGTCTAGAGAGCCTAACCTTAGATTGTGAATTACCCTTTGGTACAACACTCAGTTTAACCACTTTTGGTTTAACCTTAGCAGGTTTTACCACAGATTTTACTTCAGGCTTCATCTTCTCAGAAATTTCACGTCGCCTTCCCTTATTATTGTAAGGAAAATTAATCAGAATATGAGCCACTTCATTACAATGAAAGCACACACGCCTTTCCTTGAACTGTCGCACATATGAAACTCTCCTTAAACTTGAAGAACTCCTAGATGTATAACCTCCAGATGAATGATTAACAACAATAACTTGCTTCTTTGGAACATAAGAACTCTTTGAATTGACAACAGGCTTAACCACTGGTTGAATCTTTCGTGGGATGACATGCTTCTTACCTTCAATCTTATAAGGACAATTTATCTTAATATGACTAATCTCATTGCACTGGAAACAAGCACATATCTCTTCATATTGTTGAACATAAGGAACATTCCTTGAACTATTTTGACTTCCAAATGATTCACCAGCATAAAATCCTAATTGCTTTTGACAAAAGAAACCCCAGAGGTTTGAGTATGAGCAGACTCAGATTTCTCCAAATTTACTTTCTCTTTTATAAAATCCAGTGTGGTCTTGTTTGAAATTTTTGGAATTTCTGCATTGATATCTCCAAATTTGATAAAACCATGTTGACCCAAAACTGGTTTTTACTGCTCAGGCTCATCGGGTTCTTTCAAAATGCATCGATCACTTATAACTTGCTTCACCACTTTTTCTTCCTCAATCTTTAATTCTTTAGGAATACCCTCAACTTTGGCTTCATCAAAGCATTCATCATCACTATCATCCCCATACACCATGCCTCACCAGTAACTGGAATAACCTTGAGGACGGTTTTTGGTTCCAACTCTTCTTCAGTCACTGTCTCAATGCTACAAGCTGTGTAGTTTCCATTGAATGGAGGACAGAAACCAATTCCCCCAACAACTTTATCATCATGCTGTGGACAATAACCAACTCCTTTAACTACTTTCTCACCACTAGCTTTCTCATTATAATATTCCAACAGAAAGCTGGAATTTTTATAACGCTCAAGTTTTCTCATCAATTTGGTGACTTCACTCTGTGACTGGGCAAGTTCATTTATTTTCTTTTCATACTCAGAATAGCCACATCAATGTGAAAAGCTTGTTCATTTACTTTTGATTGTAAAACTTTGATATCATCTTTCAATGATTCAATTCTTATATTTAAAATCTTCTCATTTTCTTTCAAAGTTTGATTAGTTAAGTAGCTTGCCTTCAAGTCACAGGTGAGGTTAGTATTGTCATCACACAATCTCAGAATTTTTAAATCAGAATCAATGCATTTAGAATAAGAAACAGAGACAACCTCATTTACCTGTTTAGAATCAAACATGAATCCACTTGCTTCAGCAACCTTCTCTGTCACTTTCCCTGCAGTGACATTGTCATCCATCAACTCTTCAGTAGATACTTTTGCATCAACATTCTAACATGTAGACTCTTCACTTTCAGTAACACTCCCAGAGTCACTCGTGTCACCGTCTGAAGAACTATTTTCAGAACCAACATAAGTATGAACCTCAGCTTTTACATCTAAAGAAGAAAAAAGAACACTCTCAGTAACACTTGATTCAGTAAAAATGTCACTTTCAGAATCACTCTGCTTCTCTAATTCTTCTTTAATCAAGGCCATGAACGCTTGAGTAGTAACTTCTTCATTGAGTACACCCTTGACACTTTCGTCATCACTTTTGTCACTAACTTCAGTCACATCACTTTCTTCATAAGAATGAAATGCACCAATCAAGTCCGCTAAAGACATATCATTTAACTTCTCATTTTTCCTGATGAGCACTGAGTACCTCTTAAACTTAGGTGGAAGAGCATCCAACAGCTTTTCATTCACCCCAGTAATAGTGTAAGAAACATCACATTTTACCAACTCTCACAAAAGATGGTAGTATCTGGTACCGATATTATCAACATTTTCATTTTCCAAATACTTGAAAAACATGAATTGTTTCTTCAGCAAATCTCTCCTACTCTTCAAAAAATTGTCATCTTGAGAATTTTTTGAAAGTGTCCTAGAATAATTTTCCCTCCAAAAATATATGGATTTTAATGAAGTAAAAAATCCAAAATCACAATCTCCTCAAAAACAGCTCGAAACACTCAAATAAAGGTTACCTCAAAAAACAATTTCATGAAATTTTTTTTTAATCAACACTCGCGAACTTGAAGGTCGCCTGAAAGGAACCTGTAAGCGTACTTGGTAAGTTCGCCTGATCAGAGACTAGCGAACATGATAAGTTCACCTGAGTAAGTTCGCCTGTAACTGAATCAGTAAGTTCGCCTGTAACTGAATCAGCAAGTTAGCCTAAAACGCTAAAAAATCAGGAAGAACACAAACACGAACTCAGACCTCTGAATATCATGATTTCTGATGTATATGATCGAATATGATGAAATTAAACCATAGAAATGATTAGAAACTGATTAGGAACAATCCTATCGGATCAAATTCTCAAAATCAATCCAAAATGATCAAAATCACTCCATTTTTATCAAGAACACGAAAAAGATGAAAAAGTCTTTAAAATCAATTATCTTTGATGTTGATTATACACGAAAACACCACGAATCTGCTGCTAATCGAGAGCAAAGGCTCTGATACCACATGTAGGTCCCTGCGCAGGTGTGACAGATCTCTAGACTCGTGGTACGACATGGTGATAACGTGCGAAATCCATTGATCAACGTGCAACGTGTAAGCAATCAACAACACAATGTAAATAATCTTCTTTGTATATTTCCTTATCAACAATGTTTACAATCTGACTCAGATCTTGATTTTCCACTTCTGTTCTAGACTACTAAAACTGACATGTAAACACCTATTTATAGGGAAACCACAAAGACCATAGGCGAACTTAGCAAGTTCGCCTAGAACCTCCTTAGGCAAACTTAGCAAGTTCACCCCTCAAGTTCGCCTAAACATTACATGAGGCAACCTTGATAGGTTCGCTAACATACAACATAGAATTTCAGCGACAGTTACAAAACATGTCCTAACAGAGTCCCTCTTAACTGTTGCTAACAATTCTATGCAATTACAAGTCAAAGACTCTAAGACTAAGACACAGAATCTTCAAGCTCGTTGTCACCAGAACATACTTCAACACATACCGTTGGGGTCATCAGTAGGTTCATGTCTGATCCAAGGAAAGAACATTGGGAAGGTGTCAAGTGGGTGCTCAGATACTTGAAGGGTACTCAGAAGATGGGGTTATGATTTAAGGGGAAAGATGCAATACTGAAGGGTTATACTAATGCAGATCTGGGTGGTTGTAAAGGTCGTTTAAGAGCATGACATGGTAAGTTTTCACAGTGGGAGGTACAATAGTGAGCTGGATGTCCTGTCTTTAGAAGAGTGTTGCTTTATTAACTATAGAAACCAAGTACATGGCTGTTGCTGAGGCCAACAAAGAATTAATTTGGTTAAGAACATTTCTTGAAGAGTTGGGGAAACGACAGTGTGATTACTCCTTGTACTGTGACATTGAGAGTGCTGTTAAA
This sequence comes from Smallanthus sonchifolius, assembly GCA_023525975.1. Lineage (NCBI taxonomy): Eukaryota > Viridiplantae > Streptophyta > Magnoliopsida > Asterales > Asteraceae > Smallanthus > Smallanthus sonchifolius. Next base: position 24,314,486 of record CM042033.1, read on the forward strand.
CTTGCAAAGAATCCTGTCTATCACGGGAAAATTAACCATATAGGCATGCGATACCATTTCGTGAGAGACTTGATCAACAAAGGTGCTATCAGTCTAAACAACATTCCAGGTGCTAAGAAGCAGTTGGTCTCCAGGGGAGACTTATTCATAAAATCTGTTATGTTGGATAAGCTGAAGCTGTGCGTAGCTTCGGCTGGTCTCTAGGAATAATGTTGAGGAGAGGGGTGACTAGGGTGAGACTGAAAATCAAAGATGGGTTTTTCATTGCAGAAGTACATAGATGATGCAGTTCATGGTCCGAAGACACCAAGTGGGAGATTGTTGCGCTATGTTGTCTTAGGCCCAATTGGGCTTAGCCGTATATGAGGAGGAGGAGGAATTAGGGTCCGGCCGGCCCTAATTCTAATTGGAGCCCAGTTTGTTAATTGTCTTGTTTAGCAAGTAAGCAAAGGGAAATCCTAATTAGCTAGTCTATATTCATCACCTCATAAATAAAAGAAAACGCTAGTTGCCCCCGTGGACGTAGGTCACCTAGACCAAACCACGTAAATCTCTCATGTCATTTATCGCTTTTCGTATTTATTGAACTATGGGGTTGTGCGATTATTCCTAACATAAATGATGCAGGTGCGTTGGTTAGTCCGAAGGACATCACAAGGAATTCGAATTGTCCATAGCGTGTGTGAAACACGGTTTTCGATACGTCTCCCTCCCTTACGTTCAATTGTTGATACCCTGACCTAAGATCGACCTTTGAGAACCAACTTGCGCCTTGTAGTTGATCAAAAAGATCGTCTATCCTAGACAGTGGGCATGTTGTCGTCTTTCTTCTTCATAAATTGTCCACTATTCGTTTATTCATCTCACGGTAGTCAATAAAATTGCGCATGCTGCCGTCTTTCTTCTTCACAAATAATATCTGAGCGCCCCATGATGAGATGCTCGGCCTGATAAATCCTTTCTCTATGAGCTCTTTTAATTGAGACATTAATTCTTTCATTTCTGACAGAGCCAACTGGTAGGATGCTTTGGCAACGGATTGAGCTCCTAGCAGTAAGTCGATTTGAAATTCTATTTCCTGATCAGGTGGCACTCAAGGTAGGTCCTCTGGGAACACTTCTGGAAAGTTGCACACCACGGGTACATCTTTGAGTTCTTTTTTTTGCATTCTATCATCAATAACATACGCCAGATAAGCTTCGCAACCGCGCCTCATGTAACTTTCATCCTTAATCATCGAGATGACGTTCGACATTGTGCAATTCCAATCCCCATAAACCGTAATCAGACTGCCGTCAGTAACTTTGGGATGTATCATCTTTTGTTTACATATGATTTGAGCTTCGTTGGCAGCTAACCATTCTATGCCCAATACTATATCTAAACCTCCTAAGGTCAGAAGGAATAATCTAGAAGGAAACTTATGGCCCTCTATTTCTATTATGCAATCATCAGTCATTTGGAATACTGCTAAAATTGTACCCGGGAGACCTCACTTATTAAATTTACTCATAAACATAGTCATCATAATGTTGAACTTAAATTTAAAACATATAATCATAACGAAAGCATACATCATTCAATTTCATAGCAGTGGAAGTCTTATAATAAAAAGGAAAATTTTCAACATAAATTCATGTAAAATGGGATGTTAGTCTCGTGCCGGGTAGCCATCACGCCTTTGCACGTGCTTTCTTCTTGCTACCTGAAGCGCACACTAAAAGTCAGCTAACGCTGGTGAGTTCTAGTTTAAAGCAAGTAATCATAAACATTGTTCTTATCATAATCTTGTGAGTGTAAATATAATTGTATATTTGTACACCTTTTCTTTTACTGCATTTGTATATCATTCATGTATGGGTACGTATATAAATACATACACTTTTGATAATTGTTAAACATTCATTGGTCTTATACATATGGGTGATCAACCCATCATTTTGATTACGTAGGTCACGAAGACAAACATTCTCGAACTACCGTCGTAGCCCATTTCATAAATCGTCCGGCTCTAGAAACCGTCTGTCTGAATAAACCATCTAGCAAACCTTCAGCCGTCCATCTGAAACAGTCCTATCGTCGTAGTCCGTCCTATTCACCCATCTGCCCTAAGGCATCCGTTTCCCACCCGAACTATTTTTGCAATCGTTCATCGATTGAAGGACTGGTTCTGCCATAGTAGCCTGAGTTTAGTCTACCATTCTAGACTTTTAGTTCTGTCTACATAATAGTCGTGTAGTCGTCCGTCTACCGAAGTAGCCGTTAACATCATTTCCGTCCGTTATCATCGTTTTCGTCCATAACGTTTATTCATACATATAAAGCAATATATATATATATGTGTGTGTGTCTGTGTGTGTGTATAAAGCAAGATTTCATTCTTTTACGTTATGTCATTGATGTGTTGCAAAGCACACATCCTTTATCTTATTGTATTAGTACGTTTTAGTTAGTTTTATGTTCGTTTTTATTCAATTTTTAGTTTGTTTTGAGTATGTGTCAGGTTTCGAGGTGCTTGTGTGAAAATCAAGAGTTATATCATGAAGAGATTGAGCACATGAGGAGAGAGGTTGAAAAGAATAAAAATGTGGGAATTTCAAGTCTTCGCGGTACGCAATCTTCAGAGTTGCGCGGTACATGAGGGTCTTGAGAACAGGACCCGACTAATTTGTTTCTTGCGGTACGTGAGGAACCCATGGAACTATTTTTCGGTATGCGAAGAAGTAAAATTTCGAGAAAAAAAAACCCTAATTCGATGTTTAATCAACTTTAATGCCATTATGAGAGGTACACTTATCGTTGTAGTATAGTGGTAAGTATTCCCGCCTCTTCTGGTAAGTATAGGTACACTTATCATTGTAGTATAGTGGTAAGTATAGTGGTAAGTATAGTGCTATACTTATCGTTGTAGTATAGGGTTCGAAAGGTACACTTATCGTTGTAGTATAGTGGTAAGTATTCCCACCTATGTAAACATACCCGGAACACTCAATCTAATGAAACATCAATTACCACCCCTATGGATCACTACGTCTAGCAATACCACTACAATCAAAAATAATTAAGCAAGTAACCTAAACATGCGTCTATAACTGAAAGACATTCAACAAGAACACATGCAGGATAATAACCAACACCAAATCAGAATAGAGCATGCATAATAATCATAAAAATTCAACTAATATCATTAAGATATCATCAACCATCATACGAATCCAAAAACCGACAAAATATCCAAACTTAGGTAGTGCTTTCTCTATCTTGTTATTTCCAAAGTCCTTTGTTTGATTGTTAGTGTCGTTCGTCGGTTCTAATTACTTTTGAATCATTAGTTAAATCAGTAGTAGTAGAACCCCCTCCCCAAACCAATAATCTTAGTTCTAGTTAGAGTCTACTTTAGTTATACAGTGTCTCTAGGGTTCGATAATCCGTTTTACCATTAAGCTTAGCCACATTCGATAGGTTGACTAACCTGATGTCAAGATTAGGTTTTTATTATAGTTTTTTTAGACCGTCTGGGCGACATCATGTTTTTGGCGCCATTACCGGAGACACATGGCAATAGCAAAATTAGCTTTGATTAGTTCTTTGTTTAGTTATTTGTTTTTATTTTTCTCTTTTCTTCTAGTAGTTTGAGTCTTTTAAGTTTAGGTCTTATTTTTTGTGTGTCGTCTTATTTGCTACTTGTGTGTCTAATTTTAGGATTGAGTGTTTTTGTGTGTTGAGTCTTTCTTTATTTGTTTTGTTTCTAGAAACGTACTCGCTCGCCGGGATCACCCGAGTTTACAGCTTATTCAGAGCCCGAGCGAGAGCATCATGAGCCCAACCGCGACCTTTGTGAGCGGTTGAGAGTTTTGTGCGAGAAAAATGTACATAGTCCTAACCCTATTTCAATTGCTAACAAGGGCGACGCTGACCCACCAGCGAGACGTACCGTACACCAGAGAGCCAGTGATGGAGTTACTGGGGCCAGATCTTCAACCACTTGCCCAACTGTGCCTACTAACAACAATTGGAAAATCCCATCACATGTCATGAGCACAATCACCCACTCTACTCAGTTTCATTGCCTCAAGGATGACGATGCACCAAGACATCTGTCCTGCTTTGTTTGTATTTGTGATACCTTTCGCATTACTAGTGTATCTGAGGACGCAACGTACTTGTGTCTCTTCCCATTCTCGCTCTCTGGACGTGCTACCACTTGGCTAGATACCCTCCTGGATAACTCCATCACTACTTGGGAGGATCTGCAAGCCAATTTCATGAAGAAGTACTATCCACCTTCCAAGGCCGCTCGCCTAAAGGACCAGATCCATTCATTCCGCATGGACCTTGAAGAGCCTTACCACATGGCCTGGGAGAGGTTCAACATTCTACTGAGTAGATGCCCCCAGCATGGTCTTTCTGATCGGGCACTAGCAGATAAATTCTTTAATGGCCTGACTTTTGAGAAGCATCAAATGTTAAAAACTGTTGCAGGAGCCCATATCATGGAGAAAAAGGAGCCCGAGGAGTGCGAATAAATGTTTGAAAGCTTCGCTTTGGCCGAGAAGCAGCAGCCACGTTCCGTTACGACTTCCATTCCTACTAGTAGGACACCCGCCTCTTCTGCTAGACATGTTCATCAGGTCAACCCTGATACTAGCGTGGCAGCTACACTTGCAGCTATGGCGAAGGAAATCAAAGAGTTGAAGTTGAGTGCGTAGAAATGTGAGGTGTGTAGTGGGGGCCACGACACCAGGGACTGCCCTGTCAATCAGTAGGAGCAGGTAGAGTTTGTGAGTAACCAGAGCCGAGGGTTTAATAATGCCTTTAGGAATTTCTTTAACTGGGGATGGAGGTCTGGAGAAAACCCACCTGGGTTTCAGCAGCGCCAGAATCAATATGGTGGAGGTGATGCAGGAGCGAGTTCAGAAAGCAGTCTGGGTAAAAAGTGGATAGAGAAGATGTTAGAAAATCAGACCCAGATGATCGCCCATCTAGTAGTGAGAGACAAGGAGACTCAGCAGAGATTGGATGCTCATGATACGTTATTGAAGAATCAGCAATCTGTATTCCAATATCTGCAACACACGGTGGGAGACATCGCGAAGAATTTGAAGGATAGACAGGGAGGTCCGTCTTCTGGTCCTAATGCTTCAGTGATGGCCGTGACGACTAGGAGTCGAAGAGGTGAAGAGAGAGAAGAACCACCGGTGGAAGAAGAAGACCCGATGGATGAAGAAATAGTGATAGAGAAGCCTCCTGAGAAGGCTGAGAAGAAGAAAGAGGGGGAGAGTAAGACCCCTGAGATTGACCTAAGCCGTGTTCCTTACCCAGCCCGCTTGCTGCCTCATAAATATGCTAGGGAATACAGTAACTTTTTAAACATGTTCAAGCAATTGAAGGTCAATCTCCCATTCATCGAGGTCCTCCAGCATATGTCTAAATATGCTAAGTTCTTGAAATATCTTCTTTCTAATAAGAAGAAGTTGGAGGAAGTCTCAAAAGTCTTTCTAAGTGAGAGGTGCTCTGCGGTGGTTTAGAACAAGCTGCCAGAGAAATTGACAGATCAGGGTCACTTCACAATCTCGTGTCTGCTTGGTGGTTTGCCTATGAACCACGCGTTGGCTGACCTAGGTGCTAGATACAATCTGATGCCATATTATATCTATAAGCAGCTACACCTAGGAGATCCTAAGCCAATGCACATGAGCATATCCTTGGCTTATCGTTCAGTCAAATATCCATGGGGAATAGTGGAAAACTTGCTAGTGAAGATAGATAAATCCGTCTTCCCCGAGGATTTTGTCATTTTGGATATGGAGGTAGACGACACAGTTCCACTCATCCTTGGGCGCCCTTTTCTGCACTACCTCAAGGCATTAATTGATGTCTTTGTGTGGGGAATGAGTCAGTTACGTTCGATGCTATAAAATCTGTGAAGGAGGCTAGTGAGCAAATCCATTCTGTTTGTATGATTGATACCTTCATAGATGACCATAGGGACTCTGTTTTGGGTGTGAGTGATGTTGGAGAGCCCACCCCGGATTTAGGAGAGCCATCTAATTGGGCATTAGATTTAGAAGAGCTATTGAAGGAACCGGATGAATACAGTGATGATATGCCTAGTGAGCTACAAGATATAATGGCGGAGCTGGAAGAGATGATATGGAAAACCCCTAGTGTGGGGATTGAGGAGGAAGCTAATAATCCTGAAGATCCTGGAGACAACATCCAGGCCACACCGTTAGTGATATCCCACCTTGAGCCTTTGACCTTTTCTGTTGTTCATGATGAGGGGAAAGTTACTGAGTCGACCACTAAATCCAGGCTACCCGTAAGAAAATCTTAGAGCTGAGTGATACACATGAGTTGAGGATAGTACAAACCCCAAGTGTGGGGACGTTTAGGGGTGATAGTTTACTGGGGTACATGATGCATGTTATTTTCGAACCGGGTCGGTTCAAATGCTGGTGGAAGGACTTGAGAGAGAGTAGTGGTGGTTATGCAAAAGTTGTAGGTGATTGTGTGCTGTGGAGAGTTGGTATACCGCGTCGGATGATAGCGATTCCGATGAGAGTGAAATAGAATCCTCTTGATTAGGCTTGTTTGCTTCTCCGGCAGGTGCCCGAGTGTACACTTTGTATAATCTTTGGTTAAATTTCATGCTATTTTGGGTGTTTTTCGGTTTACGTGTTTTGTTTTATTTTTATCTCTCACGGATTCGCATCTGATTCGGCAGGGAAAATTATCAAGAACGGAGTTCCGGGTATGTTTACATTGGTTTCTATCATTGAAACAAGTTTCTAAGGGAATTGGGTGAAAAAGTTTTCAAGATTCAAAATTTTTCTAAGTATAAAAACCCTCTTAACTTTCTGTGAACATGGCCTCCTCAAAGTACGCGAAGAAGAGAAGGGTTTCCTTCGCGGTGCGCGAAGTCCAAATATCATGGCCGGGCAAATTTTCACCTCCTCGCGGTAAGCGATGAGGGTCCCATGATCTTTCGCGGTACGCGAGAGGCTCCTAATTCACTCCTACTCCCTTGGATTCCCATGGTTCCCATGCCCGCTACCATTCGCCATCCACCACCATCACCGGCCATTATCCATACTACCACCATCCACCTTTCTACCTACATTCACCACCCATCCCATCTGTCATCATTCACCACCCACCATACCCTTCATTATTCACCTACTATCCACTAACTTGACCATCGTGGGAAACCCAAGGATCGTTCAAGTTGATTCTACTTTGCTGTTGACTTTCATGTCTATGTGTTTGTCAATCCATCGGGTACGTGTCCCTGTTTATTTTTAGTCTATTTGAGTCAGTAGAGTCTTTTATTTTTGAGTTTGTAATATTTGTCAGTTTAATGCTGTTAGGTTGTGTAAGCTTGATTTTGCAGGTATAGATCGCTCCGCCCGTAATCAATCTCCATTCGGGTGGGGCCTATTTACAGAGAAACCCTAAGAGTGTGTGCAGCCGCGAATGAATTGCTATATGGTTGCACAAGTGGAAGAGCAAAGATGGACAACGATTATGCATACATTAACAGCTAAGTTTTCTCAGTTTATTTTTGTATATTTTATTTTCTGTTGTTTATCGGTTCACATTGGGGACAATGTGCGTTTCAAGGGTGGGGATGGGAGACTGCGTCTAGATTAGGTTATTTTCCTTTTGAAAAATATACAAAAATACAAAAAAATTTAAAAACATTTGGAAAAAAAATGTCCTCTGAAAATAAAAGTTTTTGCATAATAAATGGAAAATGATAGTAGAACTGGAAACTGCTTATTGAGTTTAAATGAAATAAATGATAGAAAACGTGTCTAGTTTGTGATGTTTTGGTAGACCCAGCCGACTAGAAAAGCTTAAATATCCTGTGAGTTTTAACTAGGAATAATTAATTGAATTAAATCAGGATATCTCCTGGGTTCTCTTCTTAGGTGAAATGGTAAAGCTGAAACTGTCAACATAGGGTGATAGGTACCATGTTAAGTAAGAAATTATATGTTTTTAAAATTTTTTTGGCACACCACTCTCTTTATATGAGAATAATTCTTAGAGTTGGTGGCGCCCGCATTCCATAATTCCATATTCATGAGCTTAATTATTGAGAAGTTAAGAGTCGCCTACGTGTTACCCTCCAGGATAGCAACTTGGTTGAAACACCCATGGGTTAGACTCTTCAGTGATCAATTGTTTTAGAAAGTTAAGTTTGGCTTATGTGTTACCCTCCGGGATGGCAACCTGGTTGAAACACCACTAAGTTGATTCTTAAGTGCTTTAATTGTAGGAACTGCAGCCTATGTGCCACACGCCGAGTTCTAGCTTGGTTGAAGCACCACTAGGCTAGGTTCGATTGTTTTGATTTCTAATGCTCATTGCTTTCATACCATTTGTCACCATAATTTTTAAAACATATAACTTTTTGTTTAATGTGGTGGGTAAATCAATATGGTTTGACCCGGGCCTAGACATGACCTTGAGACGGGATTAGGTTGAGCTATGACTTTCTGAGTGTGAGACCCATAGATAGATTGATATGCTTTGTAAGGTAATATTAGAACACAAATCGGGGGCTTAATAGTTGGTGGTTGGGTTTAATCGGACAGAAATACCGGTTGTTGCTTATTAACGCGTCATTATATTGAGCTAATGAATAACAAGATTGTAAAAGCTACTTTCCAGTTATGATTCCATTACAGACTTTTTCGAGGACGAAAAAAGGTTAGGTGGGGATGTTTGATGTGTTGTAAACACACATCCATTATACTATTGTATTCGTGCGTTTTAGTTAGTTTTATGTTCGTTTTTATTCGATTATTAGTTCGTTTTGAGTCTGTGTCATGTTTCCATGTGCTTGTGTGAAAATCAAGAGTTATATCATGAAGAGATCGAGCACATGAGGAGAGAGGTTGAAAAGAAGAAAAAGAATGAAAAATGTTAGAATTCCAAGTCTTCGCGGTACGTGAGGGGCTTGAGAACAGGGCCCGACTAATTTGTTTCTCGCGGTACGCGAGGAACGCATGGAACAATTTCGCGGTACGCGAAGAGGTAAAATTTCGAGAAAAAAAACCCTAATTCGATATTTAATCAATTTGAATGCCATTATGAGAGGGGTTCGATATTCAGCCGTCTAAGGGAGGTTCTAGGGCGATTTCTGGGTTAGAGAAGGCAATTGAAGTTAAAGCTTGAGGCTTTCGGATCCGGGTGTGCTAGATTTAACGTATTCGGTTTTCAATTCTCATTCTTTTGTCTTTGATTCGTTTGTTTGAAACTATGTTTGATACTTTTACTTCTGTTTCGTTGGTTTTAAGTATGATTATTGGCTAGACCTAACATACTGCCTAGGTTAAAGATGAATATTTGTTAAAGTTTGTATCTTTTATCGGTTTTTGGATTCGTATGATGGTTGATGATATCGTAATTATCTTAGTTCAATTGTTATGATGATTATGCATGCTTTATTCTGATTTGGTGTTGATTATTATCTCGCATGTGTTCTTGTTGAATGTCTTTCAGTTACAGACGCATGTTTAGGTTACTTGCTTAATTGTTTGTGATTGTGGTGGTATTGCTAGACGCAGTGATCCATAGGGGTAGTAATTGATGTTTCATTAGATTGAGTGTTCTTTCTATCTCGATACCCAAAAGGTGAGAGGTTGTCGATTAGTCCTCTATATTAGGATTCTGATTGTAAACTATCTGAGAGGAAGTTGCCTTAGGTTCTTAGTATTGTTGCTAGTCCGCATCATAGCGTGTTGTTCTGAGATTACCCCGTGCATTCCTTGAATGTACCGTGATAGTGAGATCGGGAGGTGATCTATCTGTAAGGTACTGTATTGTCGTTGGAGAGACTGAAAGGTAATCCAACATCTGGTGAGCGTTTTACATCTTTAGAGTTCCCTTTTGGTGACACCTTGAGAGTGATTAAGGATCCACTAGGTTGTCTATAACTTTTATCCTTAGAAGCCTAGTTCCATCATATAGTTTCCATAACCGGTAGAAGTCTAAGCCTTGCAAGTAGGATTCCGACCTAGGTAGTGTTTTCTCTATCTTGTTATTTCCAAAGTCCTTTGTTTGATTGTTAGTGTAGTTCGTCAGTTCTAATTACTTTTGAATCATTAGTTAAATCAGTAGTAGTAGTAGTAGTAGAAACCACCCCTCGCCCAAACCAATAATCTTAGTTCTAGTCAGAGTCTAGTTTAGTTATACAGTGTCTCTAGGGTTCGATAATCCAGTTTACCGTTAAGCTTAGCTACATTCGATAGGTTCACTTGCCTGTCAGTGCGGTCTAGGTTTTCCAGAGTATTACTTAAGTGTCTAGATTAGGTTTTTATTATAATTTTTATAGATCGTGTGGGCGACATCAGTCATACTTTCAATCATCATGTATTGTCATATAACACGTATGGCTATATATAGCCTTCATAACATTCATTCATATCATGTATTCACTTCAGCCCCAAAACATTTAAAACTGTTTGCACGTATCACATAGGGGGCCCATAGAACTTACCTGATGAGCGGTTCCTGAAGTATACTAGCCGGTCAGCGAGCGCTACTAGGGTCACACACAATCTGTATAATCAATTCATACAAAATAAGATACTGATCCTAAGTGACACCAAACATATATGTACTTAGGGTTAGGCGAATTTAGGCAAGTTCACCACTTTTGGGCTTAAGCGAACTTGGCAAGTTCGCTTTGTTTTTCTGCTATGCGAACATACTAAGTTCGCTATCTCTGAATCACAATAAGTTCGCTTATTTGGATAATTAGGCGAAGATGTAATAAGTTCGTCATTCAGGCGAACATAGGTAAGTTCGCTGCTTTTGATCTTAGGTGAACTTAGGTAAGTTCGATACAATTATTCTTATGGGCGAACATGATCCAGCGAACCTATCAAGTTCGCCAAATAGCGGTTCTAGGCGAACTTGTGAAGTTCGCTTGCGCGACCTTCTTCCCCAATCAGAACCCTAGATCTGCATGTTGGACTCGGATCTATCAAGACCCAACCTTTTTACGTTCAAACTGTTTCTTTTCGATCATGAAGCTAGATCTATATTTAGTTTATCGTTTTATACGTAAAAATGTGATCTTTTGCCTTAAACCAAACCCAAATCGTAAACAAAAACTCAAATCTAGGCTAAACCATTACCTGGATTTGCTTCCTCCCCGTTGCTAAACGTTGTTGTGGTGATGAGCAACGGTCCCCAAGACTTTGAGCCGAATCCCAAGCTTTCTCTCTCTAGCACGGTTTCTCTTTCTCTCTCTCTTTAAACTTGCGAAAATGGTGATGGAATTAAAAGGTGGAGCTAGTTTCATCCCTAATATACTTGGGCTCTCCCTCGGCCCATTGGAGCCGAGCCCAAGCTCGTTCTCTTTTCTTCTTCCTTTTCAATCTAACCTTCGAGTTACTCCTGATCTCGTTTGCATTTATTTATTTATAAATTTGGGATGTTACAAATAACATCTGTAGTTGTGATAAGCATCATATGAACTTTAGTTTTTTGGCTAACTATAATAAAAATAACTTATATAGATGTGTATACATTAAATGAAGTTGAATTAAGGATATCAAAGTTTGAAATAACTTATTTAGTTGAAACATCATGACATGCATAAACATAAAAATCAAAGAGTAAATAAGTTTCAGATAGTGGACAATACTCACTTCTTGATGAAGGTAGAAACGTTTGACTACAAAAATAGTATTGCCAGTGTAAGGATCAGACTATGCCAAACCGGAGTCAGCAAATGATATTCCAACACTTTGAATAGAAATCAGATAATCGTCACACCACCTAGGATCCCACCTGTTACCTTCTTATCCTTCCACATAAGCAGATCCTACAACTCTTAAATATATCCTACAACTTAATACATAACTACCAGGGAGTTGGAGATCAACATGAGTTAATATCATAATTGAACACAGGGACGGCTCAACATTTTTGGAGGCTTAAAGCGAAATTAATGTTTTGGGCCTTTTCTGGATTCTATTGTTATAAACCTGTCTTTTATCCGGGCTTGAGACCCACAAATGTAAAATCTACAGAAGTAAAGTTACCTTCATCAGGCGGCAAATGAAATGTTTAGACATTGAAATCTTTTACATGATATGACGCATAAAAGAAGCATGTCGGTTGCATCAAACAAAAATTAGGTAATATTTTTATCTGAGTCGTATTGCATAAAAAGTTCCGTTTACGCAGAAAAATCCATGTCGAAAGATTGTTTGTATCTATTTATAACGATTTCGTGGGAGTGTGAAATTTTGCAAACACATCATCTGAAATGGAATAAGGATGGGACTATGTCTCAAAATCAAACAGCAGATCACTATTAAATTGTTAACAAATTCACAACCCAAATAAAAACAATCAATCTTGCAGCAAAATATAATACCAAAAAAAAAGAGGAAAGGACATCCTAAAGCAGTAGGTATCCATCCTAGAGAACAAGTGACCCTGTATATGCATTCTTCTCTTATACATCACATAGAAGTATGTGGTTCTCCTAGTTATGAATAAGCTACATTAGGGATTTTACTATTCCTAATCCCATAATCATCAAATTGAATAACAAGCTTTCACCGTTAGCCATTTGGTGCAATGATAGCCCTAAGACTTCCCCTTGTGGAGGTCTTGGGTTCGAATCCTAGCCACAGCAAAAAAGGGTCTGTGGCCAGTTTAGGGGGTTTACCCGGTTGGGGGGTTCCTCCTGTGGTGGGCTGCCTTGGATATTCTAGGTGTTGCCCCGGAGAAACCCAATTATCCAAGAATATCTAGGTGTTGCTGTTAAAAAAAAAAGAATAACAAGCTTCCTCTTTTCACGAATGATTTTAACCGTATTTCTTTCTGGACTAAAAAACTGAATTTCGTAACAAAGATAATTTCTACATGGAGACATCTAATTCTTATATTCAAATGTTCCCATGGATTATGAACCAGGATACGAACAATTAATCCTAAACCAGAACTACTATTGAATAGTTTAAACACTAAAACTTGATGGAATATCAAATTATTGTCAAATGCAAAGATGATTGTAGGAGCCACCCTCGTAACAGACAAATGGAACCTAACAAGAGACAAAAGACATTTAATAAAGAAAACAAAGAAGAAGAAAAGGGTACACTCTCGGGAAGAGAGGGCGGCTGAAAGAAGAGGAAAACCCTTTTGTCCCCTGGTCAAAAGCCATTGTTAGGAACATCCCCATACTGTCAGGGACATCCCCATCTGACGAGAGCCCCCAGCATTCAATGAAGGATACGAACAGGAACCGTTGATAAAAAGGAGAAAGAAGAGACAATCCAAGGTAAGTAAAGAACAATACTCTAAAACAAGAGATCCTTCCTCCCTTCTCTATACGTACAAAACTCACGGTCTCCTCTCCAGGGAGATCGGAAAAACTCCTTCAGAGCAACACATACTGATTCTCACGCCCGAGCTTGGTCGTAGAGACACCCCTCGAGGGTCCTTACGACGAGGCTAACTGCTCTTGGTTTTGCAGGTACTCTCCCGGAGATACTAGAAGATAGCAACCTCGATTCTTACATCTCTCGGTGTGGATATTGGCTGATACATTGGCGTCATCCGTGGGACCAAAAAGAACCTGGAGTACTCCTGTGTAACCAAAGGAGGAAATCAAAGAGAACCAATCGAATGGAAGATCTAGCAAAAGACGAAAGCTCAGAGAAAGGAGCAAATACCACAACCTCGCCGGCGGCGGGAGAAAGAACATGGGTATTGTCAACCCAAGATCCCGACAGGGGAGGGAACAAAACACTCACAAACGTCTTCGCTTTGGGAATGACCAATGTTGATGACCCTCTGATCGAAGATGTATACGACACAGATGAAGAAGAGACAGGTGGCGTGAACAGGGAACCCGTGTCTATTACACCTGAGTTTGTAAGGAGGAAACGAGACAAACTAAAAACTCAACTGGAAGAACTAGAGAAGGCCGAGTGGATGGAAGAGCTGCGAACCAAACTAAGTTTCAAGACCCTAGGGAATACGGGCGAAAATAAGGGAACCAACCAAGAGGAAAGACGGAAGAAGAAATCCTCTCCTGAAGAACATAATGACCTCCTTGATGACGGCACTAGAGACACAAAAGAAAGGCTCCCCTTGAGTTGAAGGTATGGCGAAATAAAATTTTAATTATTTGCAAAAACCCTATAGACCACGCAATCTGTCCAGTGCATCCAAATTCACTAGAAGGATAGCGGAGGCACCTCTCCCCATAGGCCTAAAAATGCCCTCGAGTATTGGCAAGTTCGATGGGACAATAGACCCGGAAGACCACTTACATGTATTCCAAGGGGCAGGTGAGGTAGCCCAGTGGTCCATACCTACATGGTCTCATATGTTCGTTCAAACGCTGACGGGGGAAGCCCAGATATGGTTTGATAGTCTTCCCCAGGGAAGTATCAATGACTTTGAGAAACTTAAGGAACGATTCTTAAGGAACTTCAGCCAGAACAAGAAAACTATCAAAAACCCGAACAAGATACAACACATAAGGCGGAGAGATGAAGAGAATGTGGAGACGTTCATGGAAAGATTCGTGAGGGAAAGCGTGCAAATAAGGGACGTTCCCGAAGTCATGAAAATAAGAAGTTTCATGAATGGAGTAAGGAATACTCCTTTGTGTGAAAAGTTAGAGGAAGAATTCCCGGAAACCTTTGATCAACTCATGGACAAAGTAAGGGCATGGGTGAGAGGGAAAGATGCAGGATCGAAAGCAAGAGAATGGGAGGCTAAGAGGGTGGCACCCAAAGCTAGATCGAGAGGGAAACTCCCGCCCAGCAGCTCATCCAGGCTAAAGGCCTAATATGAGAAACCCAGGCCAACCTTCTCGCCATACAAGACATCGCGAGGCGAGTACCAAGGACATCTTGCTGGATTCTCACCTCACCACATGATTTCTGTGAATACCACAGGACGAGAGGGCACAAGACAGATGATTGTGTGCAACTATCTCACCTCATCAGGGACATTAAACAGCAAGGACCGTCACGAAATGACCCGAAAGAAAAGGGGGAAATGAGAAGAGGGGAATATAAGGAGACATGTGGATGTGGTGAGAAAAAGAGAGGAAGAAAAAGGGGGCAGGTCAAAAGAGGAAAAAGAGAGGCAGAGGAGACAACCAAGTGGATGGAGGGGCCCATAACATTCCCAGTTCTCAGAGGAGAAGAACCACAGGAAGCCCCGCTCAATATCACTGCTATCTTGGCAGGACACCGAGTGGCTAGAATACATGTGGATGGGGGAAGTGGAGTGAAGTAATGTATGAACACTGTTTCAGCAGACTCGAGGAAGAAACGCGACGGTTGATAACAAAGGACGACGTTCCCTTCATCGGGTTTTCTAGAGAACTGGCTTACCCCTTAGGTAAAATCACATTACCTTTTACCTTAAGAGAAGGAGAGAAGGAACGAATGGTGGAACAGACGTTTGTAGTCATAAGGGCAGAATCAAAATACAATGCCATACTGGGAAGGCCGGGAATTAGGGTTCTGAGGGCCTTAACATCAACTACACCCGTGATGATGAAATTCCCGACTAGTAGGGGAATAGAAACAGTTAAATCCTCCTCGGAGATCGTGGCATCTATAGGCAGGACAGAAGGAGAGGCATTGACAAGGGAAAGCAGGACAGAATAATGGATGTTAAACGATCGTTTCCCAGAACAAAAAATTAAGATAGGGAAAATACTGCCGGATAAGTGGAAGATGAGCCTCAAGGAATTGCTGATTAGAAACATGGATGTGTTCGCATGGGAACACAGGGACATGTCGGGGATACCGAAAGAACAAGTCGAACACCGTCTGAACACATGTAGGTGGCTACATCCGATCAAGCAGAAGAAGAGGAGCATGGGTCCGGAGAGGAGTAGAGCAGTATGTGAAGAGACAAGAAAATTATACAAGGCTGGAATAGTCAAAGAAGTCAGATATCCAACATGGATATCTAACCCCGTAATGATCAAGAAAGCAAACGGAAGTTGGAGATTGTGCATAGATTTTAAGAATCTTAATCAAGCGTGCCCAAAAGATTGTTATCCCCTGCCAGAGATAGACTCGAAGATAGACTCATTAACCCCATTTCCGTTAAAATGTTTCTTGGACACATACAAAGGATACCACCAGATTCGCATGGCGAAGGAAGATCAGGAGAAAATGGCATTTTACACTGATGAAGGAATTTTTTGTTACACAAAAATGCCCTTCGGCCTCAAAAACGTCGGGGCCACATATCAAATGTATATGGACTCCTTGTTCAAAGAATAGATCGGAAAAAAACATAGAAGTATATGTGGATGACCTGGTGATCAAAAGTAGAAAAGAAGCCGATATGTTGGATGACATTGAAGAAACTTTCAGAAAGTTGATGGGAGCCAACATGCCTCTGAATCCAGGAAAAGGCTCCTTTAGAGTGTAGGAAGGCAAATTCCTAGGGGTGGTAGTAACTAAAGAAGGGATTCGAGCCAATCCTAAAAAGGTACAAGCCATAACACAAATGAAATCCCCCACTATGATAAAAGACGTTCAAAGATTGAACGGGAGGCTGGTAGCCTTGAATAGGTTCTTGTCTCGGCTGGCTGACAAAACCTTACCCTTCATGGAAACAATCAAGCAGGCAATAAAAATAAACAAGTTCAAATGGACAGAAGATGCGGAAGAAGCACTCAGATAGATGAAGGAACACATGTGTCAACTCCCTACATTAGCCACCCCATCAAAGGGAGAGGTTCTAACAGTCTACCTGTCAACCTCAGAGACAGAAATCAGTTTAGTATTGATGGTGTACAGGGAGCAAAAGCAGATTCCGATATATTTCCTAAGCAGAACCTTGAAGGGACCAGAAGAAAGATATCCCCCAATAGAAAAGTTGGCCCTCGCTCTAATATACGCATCTAGGAGACTACGAAAGTACTTCCAGCCCATCCTATTAAGGTGATCATGGAAAGCCCTATTCAAAGGATACTACAGAGACCGGAAATATCAGGAAGAATGGCAAAGTGGGCCATAGACCTGGGAGATCACATAATAGAATATGTACCAAGGACGTCCATCATGGGGCAAGTATTGGCAGGCTTCGTCACGGAGACATACGAGACCATCACAGACGAAAACAAGGAGACGGGAAGGACAGAGGGAATCGATGTGGAAAGGGGGAAAACACATGGAAATTGTACACGGACGTGTCGTCAAATGAGGATGGATATGGAGCGGGGCTCATACTGGTAAGCCCTGAGGGCATTGAACTAACATATGCCCTCAGGTTCGTGTTTCAAGCAACTAACAACGAAGCTTAGTACGAGGCCCTCCTCGCTGGACTCAGAATGGTGGAACGAAAGGGATCCCAACACCTAGAGTCCTACGTAGATTCCTTGCTCGTGGACAACCCAGCTAACGCAATATACGAGGTAAGAGAGGAAACAATGGTGAAATATTGGCAAAAGACAAAGGATATGCAAAAGGCGTTCAAATCAAGTAGCATTACCCACATACCCAGAGCCCAAAACAAGAAGGCGGACGTATTCAGCAAGCTGGCATCCACCGCCTTCCAACACCTCGAACGAGACATCCAGATTGAAACATTGACGGACCCATCGATCGCAGTCAAGGAAGTTATGACAGCCCACAAAGAGAAGCCAGAGACCTGGATGACACCGATAAAGGAATACCTAGTAGAAGGAAAACTACCAGAAGGCAAAGAACATGCCCGAAAGATCAAAATCAAATCCTTAGAGTACGAAATGATGGAAGCGGCATTATATAGGAAATCATACCTAGGCCCCTCGCTACGATGTGTAGATGAAGACGAAGCAGACTATATTACCACGGAAATCCATGAAGGAATATGTGGAATTCATGCAGCACCAAAAACCGTAGTGGCCAAGGCACTAAAAGTAGGTTATTATTGGTCGGGCATGTACAAAAGCGTGGCGGAAATAATCCGCAGTTGTGACAGTTTCCAAATACACGCTCCTGTGAAAAAGCAACCAAAGTATAATTTGATACCGGTCGGATCGGCATGGCGATTTCAGAAATGGGGGATAGACCTGATGGGACCATTCCCCGAGGTACCAGGAAGAGTAAAGTTTCTAGTAGTGGCAGTAGATTACTTCACCAAATAGATATAGGCCAAACCGTTAGCAACAATCACAGGTAAGTAGGTGATCAACTTCATATGGAACAACATCTTGTGAAGGTACGTGATACCACAAACGATCATCAGCGACAACGGAACCCGGTTTGTAGGAGAACCATTCAAAGATTGGTTCCAAAGGCTACACATTACCCAGGTGTTTGCGTCAGTAGCACACCCATAAGCTAATGGTAAGGTGGAGAGAGCAAACCGGTCAATAGTGGAAGGAATAAGGAACAGACTAGGGAGAGAGAAGAACTGATGGATAGAGGCGCTACCCCACGTCTTATGGGCATATCGAACAACTCCAAGTCGAGGAAACAAAGAAACCCCATTCAGTCTAGTGTACGGATCGGAAGCAATGATACCAGTGGAAATCGGATCTTCGACCAAGAGAACAAGCATAAAAGAAGCAGAAAATGAGGAAGAGTTGAGATTACACCTCAACTTAGAGGAAGAAAGAAGATAGGTAGTAGCTGTGAAAGAAGCTACCTATAGAAAACAGATGGAAAAGTACTACAACAGCAGAGTTCGGAAAGAAGAGCTACATGTAGGAGATTGGGTCCTCAGAACCAGAGAAGCTAGCGGCAAAGAGGACAGAGGAAATCTAAGCTCAAGATGGGAAGGGCCATACAAGATCATCTTGACAAACGGAAAAGGGGCTCACAAGATCAGTCAAGCAGACGGAACGGACATTCCCAGAACCTGGAACTCGATGCAACTACAAAAATACTATATGTAGCAAGAAGAATGGAACAACAGTGTAATTGAACCCATATAGGGGAAGCAAAAAAAAAGAACATGATATCATCTTTTGCTTGAACTAAATGAAGAATAAAGAATGTTCTGAATCCCATGATAAAGTATAATTAAAAAGATGAAAAGAGCTTCCATCTCATCAGATGGATAGAAGAGCTCCTAGCCTTAAGGATGGTGGAGTATTAAAATTCTATCTCATAAGATAGAAAGAGCTTCCATCTCATCGGATGGATAGAAGAACTCCCATCCCTAAGGATGGTGGAGTATTAAAACTATATCTCATAAGATAGAAAGAGCTTCCATCTCATCGGATGGATAGAAGAACTCCCATCCCTAAGGATGGTGGAGTATCAAAACTCTTTCTCATAAGATAGAAAGAGCTTCCATCTCATCAGATGGATAGAAGAACTCCCATCCCTAAGGATGGTGGAGTATTAAAACTCTATCTCATAAGATAGAAATAGCTTCCATCTTATCAGATGGATAGAAGAACTCCCATCCCAAAGGGAGGTGGAGTATTAAAAATCTATCTCATAAGATGGAAAGAGCTTCCATCTCATCAGAAGGATAGAAGAACTCCCATCCCTAAGGGTGATGGAGTATTAAAACTCTATCTCATAAGATAGAAAGAGCTTTCATCTCACCAAATGGATAGAAGAGCTCCCATTTCTAAGGATGGTGGAGTATTAAAATTCTATCTCATAAGATAGAAAGAACTTCCCTCTCATCAGACGGATAGAAGAGCTCCCATCCCTAAGGATGGTGGAGTATTAAAATTCTATCTGAAAAGATAGAAAGAACTTCCATCTCATCAGACGGATAGAAGAGCTCCCATCCCTAACGATGGTGGAGTATTAAAATTCTATCTCATAAGATAGAAAGAATTCCCATTTCATCATATGGATAGAGGAACTCCCATCCCAAAGGATGGTGGAGTGTTAAAATTCTATCTCAGAAGATGACGGAATACCAAAATTGTGTATCACAAGATAGAGGGAATCTCCATCTCACTGGCGGAGAAACTCCCATCCTTAAGGATGTTGGAGTATCAAAACACTATATCAAAATAAGAAAAACTGCCGCATCACAAGAAGGGTAAGGAAACATGAGAAATAGTTAATAGCAACAGAATTCATAACATCATATATCCAACACGCCACAAGGGCAAACACAAACATAGTTTAGCTAATCCAAACAAAAGTCTAAACATACCCGCGCAGGGGTGCAACAGCCAAAAGAAATGCACAAACCAAGAACTCCAAACACCTAGGCTAAGGACAAGGAGTGACAGGTTCCGGATCAACGACGGACACCAAGGCTTGAATTTCCAAGATAGAGATCCGAGGAGAGCTAGCCAAACAAGTTATCAAAGAGTGGCCAGAGTAAGTCAGCACAACACCAGTATCGTGCATGTATTGGTGGGCATTGTGGGCATAGTTGGGATTTTTCTCTCTAGGAACCTCATCGGCAGCATACTGATACCCTGCAGATAAGCCAGTCTGATAACCCGCAGCCATGCAAGCCCAACTAAACTCCTCAAGACGCAGCATATATTCGTTACTACTCCGGATGCGCTCAAAAACACGCTTGAAGCCTTGAGTAACAAGCCATTCCCTCTCACCCCAAAGCCTGTCACAGCTGGCAAGCATAGTTTCGAACTCATTCTGAAGAACACGATGCTCGTCAGCTATGCGAGACACTTTCGAACGAGCCGGACAAAGGTCACGCTCCAAAATCTCTCTAAATTCGGCCCAGTCGTGTGCCTAACCGGCCAGCTTCTCCTCAAGACAACGAATATCCTCCTGTAAAAGATAAATAAAACACAAAAAAGGGGGGTAATAATATGTAAAGGACGAACAGAACCTTTTTCTCATCACTAAACACCTGCCAGGCATCAACGGACGTGTTGGACTCGGCAAGTTCATCACGACAACGAAGAAGAGCGACCTCAGCAGACTTAAGCTTATCCTCCAAGGATGAAACCTTGTCGTCCAGATGCTGAACCTCACTGGTCCCATGACCCAACTCCCCAGAAGAGTCACAAATGGCTTTAACAAGAGCCTACTTGCTTTGCTTCTCCTCAGCCAGTTCATCATGCAGGCGGCATACCGACAATCGAGACTGGGAAAGAGCAGCGTCCCGGAGCAACACCCTGCGCTGAAGACCAACGCCTCTGAGAAACGACCCGACGTGATCAAGGCTAAACCGGTCAGCCAAAGCAGAAACATCCAAACCGTTTGAATGGGAAGCAAGCGAAGACGACAAAGCGCTCTCCATAAAAGCACACGCTTGAGAGGGGGTACTTGGCAGAAAAATGACAGAAGGATAAACAAAAGAAGGAAAGGACACACCCGTACCTTTAGAAGAGGAACTGGAAGCAAATTAAGAAAAACCAGGCAATAAGTCGGCATCGAAATGGGTAGAGACTGAAGAAGAGGGAGCATACATAAGAGGGATGCTTGACCCTGTAGATACAACAACCGAAGGAACGGAAGAACCAGAACCCACCAAAGACGATGAGAGGATAGGAGCAGAAACGCTCTACAAGGGCAAGTCTTACGACATACCAGAAGAGCCACCATCAGAAAGATCAAATCCTAAAGGAGAAATTTCACCACCATCAAGAGAAAAGGGACGAGTAACGATGGAAGAAATAGGGTCACTAAAATGCACATGATAAGACTTCGAAGCACTCCTCAAGCGCCCCTTCAAACCTGGTCTTCCAGGAACAGAGACAGCAGGACTTGGAGCACGGCGCTTACGAAGGAAGGTAAGAGGAAGGTCATCTCCCGAATCAGAATCACTAATCACACCGATGGGATCACCACTCGCTAAAACCTTCACGTGGGAATGCAAAACATCAGTAGGGAAGGTGGAAACCCCTGTCTTCACGACCGAATAAGAACCAGACGAACCAGTTGATTGAACAGAAACAACCACGTACTTCAGACTATCGCTTGCCTTGTCTAAAACCTTGGAAAGCTGCATCTCTGCAAAATAAAAGCAACAAAGCATATGTCAACACAGCGGTAAGGTAAACAAGGAAAGGATAAATCTAGGACAACCCACCTTTTCCCCCCTGTTCCGAGACAGCCGGGCGAGTGAGAGGGTCATCCCATATAGCACTCATCTTAACCATAACCAGAATTTCCTCGGGAAGAGGTCCCGCAGGGGTAGGATTAGCAATCAGAAGATTGTAAAGATCCTTTTCAACAAGGGGACCGGGGTCCTCGTCGCTAACAAGAGTGGTCAAGCTAAGATATGACAACGGTTCAGAAATAAATTTGTTGGAAACGAAAAAGTAGTGGTTTTTCCGACCATGAATGCAAGTAGGAAAACGAGAGTAACAGTAACCCGAACCTCAACGTTTCTCGAAGGTCAACCGGTCCCCGTCTACCCTAAGGCGGTAGAAATGACGGAACAAGGCTACCAAAGGAACCCCACCCTTAGCCCAGCAAGATACCTCGAAATGGGTTAATTTCAGCAACCCTAAATGGTGGAACTGCAAGAAATGCGCGTTGTGAAACTTAAAAACGGACATCTGAAAATCGGTCAGAGGTTATCGTATGTTAGAATAGTTGAAAGATCGGGTATAAACAGTCATAAACCCTTCCAACCCCAAGGCAGTATCACGAGAGGAGGGTTTCCTGGGAGTCAACTCAGACGGTAGACGATAACGCCTAGAGAAATCAGCAATATCTTGCTTGGACAAAACAGAGTGGACATAGGCAAGATCATCCCTACACATACGAGTGAACATGAAGTCGTTAATCCTTGTCATAAAGAAAAAGGACCAACGACTTGGGGGACTTGTAGGAGCCACCCCCGTAACAGACAAATGGAACCTAACAAGAGACAAAAGACATTTAATGAAGAAAACAAAGAAGAAGCAAAGGGTACACTCTCAGGAAGAGAGGGCAGCTGAAAGAAGAGGAAAACCCTTTTATCCCCTGGTCAAAAGCCATTGTCAGGAACATCCCCATACTGTCAGGGACATCCCCATCTAACGAGAGCCCCTAGCATTCAATGAAGGATACGGACAAGAACCGATGATAAAAAGGAGAAAGAAGAGACAAGCCAAGGTAAAGAACAATACTCTAAAACAAGAGATCCTTCCTTCCTTCTCTATACGAACAAAACTCACGGTCTCCTCTCCAGGGAGATCGGAAAAACTCCTTCAGAGCAACACATACTGATTCTCACGCCCGAGCTTGGTCGTAGAGACACCCCTCGGGGTCCCTACGACGAGGCTAACGGCTCTTGGTTTTGCAAGTACTCTCCCGGAGATACTAGAAGATAGCAACCTCGATTCTTACATCTCTCGGTGTGGATATTGGGTGCTACAATGATATATCAAAACATTAAAAAACAATTTGATAAATTACCGTCTTAGGGGTTTTGCATACTCCAATGGAACTTTTATTCCGATTTACAACATTAGCACCATAAATCAATGTTGCTTACCCTGAAAAATTGGGGGCCTCTAAATGTGTGGGCTAAAGCAATGGCTTTACCTCTTAAACACACTAGCCGGCCCTAATTGAACATATACCTATTTCCTTATCTCCGAAGAAAATATTACTCCCAACACATGATAATGGCAACATTTTTCACAAATTATAATTAGATCCATGAATTAGCGCCCAAACCTGACCTACCGAAGACCTACCGAATGTAGCCTAAAACAATTATTTATCCACAAATATATTGATCAATAGGCTATTAACTCACGTCCAAACGTACGCAACAATTTCTAGATCAGATTTATATTTAAAATTTGAATTTTAAAACAATCTCGATTAGTTTCCAATTTTTTCTCCATAATTTCTTTTTCAACAGATTTATCTTTAAATCATATTTAAAAGTAATGGTCGGATTATTTGGAAAGGTTTAAAAGATTTAAAATGATTATAATTAAATTATGAAATTACAAGGTTTAAAAGCTTTTCACATTGATGTGGCATATTCTGAGTATGAAAAGAAAATAAATGAACTTGCCCAGTCACAGAGTGAAGTAACCAAATTGATGAGAAAGCTTGAATGTTATAAAAATTCCAGTTTTTTTGGAATATTATAACAAGAAAGCTAGTGGTGAGAAAGTAGTTGGAGGAGTTGGTTATTGTCCACAACAGGATGATAAAGTTGTTGGGGGAGTTGGTTTCTGTCCTCCGTTTAATGGTAATTACGCAACTCGTAGCATTGAGACAGTGATTGAAGAAGAGTTGGAACCAAAAACTGTCCTCAAGGTTAATCCAGTTACTGGTGAGGACATGGTGTCTAAGGATGATAGTGGTGATGAATGATTTGATGAAGCCAAAGTTGAGGGTATTCCAAAAGAAGTACAGATTGAAGAAGAAAAAGTGCTGAAGCAAGTTACACGTGATCGATGCATTTTGACAGAACCTAATGAGTCTGAGCAGTCAAAACCAGTTTTGGGTCAACATGGTTTTATCAAATTTGGAGATATCGATGCAGAAATTCTAAAACATTCAAACAAGACCACACTGGATTTTATAAAAAAAGAAAGTAAATTTAGAGAAATCTGAGTCTGCTCATACTCAAACCTCTGGGGGTTCTTTTTGTCAAAAGCAATCAGGATTTTATGCTTGTGAATCGTCTAGAAGTCAGAATAGTTCAAGGAATGTTCCTTATGTTCAACAATATAAAGAGAGACGTGCTTGTTTCCAGTGCAATGAGATTGGTCATATTAAGATAAATTGTCCTTATAAGATTGAAGGTAAGAAGCATGTCTTCCTAAAAAAATTTCAACCGGTGGTTAAGCCTGTTGTCAATTCAAAGAGCTCTTATGTTCCAAAGAAGCAAGAGATTGTTGTTGATCATTCATCTGGAGGTTATACATCTGGGAGATCTTCAAGTTTAAGGAGAGTTCCATATGTGAGGCAGTTCAAGGAAAGGCTTGTGCTTTCATTATAATGAAGTGGGTCATATTCTGATTAATAGTCCTTATAAGAATAAGGGAAAGTGACATGACATTCTTGAGATGATGAAGCCTGATGTAAAATCTGTGGTAAAACCTACTATGGTTAAACCAAATGTGGTTAAACTGAGTGTTGTACCAAAGGGTAATTCACAATCTGAGGATAGGGTCTTTACACCTCAGCGACGGAGGAGAAACAAAAGATTGAGAAAACTTTTAGAACAACAAGAGGTTTCACAATCTAAACATGTTTTGAATGAACCAGAATGTTCAAACACTTCACTTTTTAAGAAGAATGAACTTAATGAACGGTAGAGTGTTTGGAAATCTAAAGTATCTGTTTTGGATTCGTCAGAGCAATCTCCAAATATTGATGAGAGATTCGACTGTGAATTGCGTGAAGTCGTTTATTTTGAAATAGATGGACGACCCAGGACCACCATGGCTTGGTTCTCGTTGTCAAATTAATGTTTCTTGTTAAATGTGCAGGATTAACCATAAGGGACTATTAATACCATTTGGGTTGTTAATAGTGGTTGTTCATAGCATATGACAGGGAATGACATGTGTAGGAGCAAAGAGTTGTTTAGATAACTGGTAAATCTATCATGGATTCAACGACTTGATGCTTAGGGGGAGATAATGCCACACACATTGAAGTTTCGGAAAGCGTTTGACCAAGTCCAAAAGACAACTTGAAACTTGTGGTGACGATGGTGAGCATAAAGTCGTTGATGCAACCATTTGACTAGTTGAGGGGAGTCTATAGGACATGGGGAGTATAGTATTGTGTCGGTGACAAAGGAAAAGGCATTCGATTACACTAGTTTGAGTTTTTTATTGATTGAAAGGCTAAATCCTGAGTAGCCAAGTTAAATTGTTTTCAAAACCATTTTCATGGAAGTTTTATTTTCTTTCACAAAGTTTTGAAAATTACAAACAAATTGAAAAAAGATAAAATTGACATCATTTGTGGTTAGAAAAGAAATGATAGTACATCAGTAGATTATCAGTCACACATGACCTTAGATTGACTGTTGGTGCTTTATGTTTATTTGATTTATCTTAACTATATATGTTTTGATCTAAACATCAGAGACTACACAAATAGGAAATGATAGTGTTGTGTATGCATATAATTTAGCTTGTCAATAGGCTAAAAGCGTCTATGAACCATCAGTAGTGTGAAAACATAATTACATATGTTACAACTGTGATTTGAACCCATGGTATGCCGGGTGTGTGCGTTAAAAGATCATTATCAGATATAGAATACGAGACTTTAAGAATTTCATGAGACTAGTATCGGATTATGTCATTAGCACAATTTTTCAGTTCACTTCACTGTCCATGCCCCGAAAAACATGCAATGTGTTGTTGAACTAAGATATGTCTTGATAACATCTGTCAAGCATATACTTGCCCTTCAATCAAAATCACTTGATTATCCTGATTCATTGAAGAGATCCATATAACAGTTGGACCATATCACCCTGAATTTTTGAATCAATCGATTCTTTATTCAATCTTTCATCTGTTACATGATATCATTAGGAATCATCAAAGCCAAACCAATCTTTATGAATCACTTGATTCTGAATCTTTATGATTCTTTATATCCTTCGGGATCTGCTTCTTTTCCTGTGTTAATTGATGTAATTTCATCCTGGAGATTGATATACATATTCTTTTGCACAAAGTCTTATATGTCTTGAAGATAATGCAATTTACATTTCTGTTAGCATATTTGTGGGGTACACGTTGTATTTCATACATAAATGGTACATTAACTCAGAAGAAAGTGGGAATGAGATGCTTTTAGTTTCAAATATTATAATATTGACAATCTGAATTTGTGTGTCATAGCCTGATCCTGTTTTCTTTGAATGTGTATCGTGTATCATTACATGAAATATGATAATCTTGAAAGGATATTAGCATAATTGATCAAGGTTTGAATGAATGACATAGGATACCAGTTGATGTTATATGGATTTTATATCCAAGATGTGTGATTAATATATCATATACTGATCTGATCTTCTTGCTCATGATGTTCAACAAAAAATATGTGATTTACAGAGTTTGTATAGAGAAAAATTAAAAATATTTTGTGTTTCTTATGTTTGAAAAACCAAAAAGATTTATTTTTTCAACTTTCATGGAAATTTTACCTGTTCGTTATACTTGGTTGTTCTTCTTTGCCATAACTGAAATTTGCAGACAGAAGTTGACAAGGGGTCCTTCTCCCAAGTTTTCTTCAAGAAAGAGAGAGTGTGCAGATGAACAAGACAAAGACTTCAATATGTTTGATGATTTGGAAGACTGATGACAATCTTCTGAAGCGGTTGTCAAGGGGGAGTTTGTTGGAGCATATTCTGGTGACAACGAGTTTGAAGATTCTATGTTTTAGAGTCTTTGACTTATACTGTGATAAACTTGTTAGCAACAGTTAAGAGGGAGTTTGTTAGAGCATATTTTGTAACTGTCGCTGAAATTCTATGTTGTAAGTTAGCGAACATGTCAAGTTCGCCTGAGGGAACGTTTACGCTAACTTGAGGGGCGAACTTGCTAAGTTCGCCTAAGGAGGTTCTGGGTGAACTTGCTAAGTTCACCTGTGGTCTTTGTGGTTTCCCCATAAATAGGTTTACATGTTAGTTTTAGAAGTCTAGAGCAGAGGTGGAGAGTCAAGGACTGAGTCAAATTGTAAACACAGATTTGTGGTGGAAATACAAAGAGGATTATTTACACTGTGTTGTTGATTGCTTTACACATTGCACGTTGATCAATGGATTCCGCACGTTATCATCGTATCGTACCGCGAGTCTAGAGATCCGTCTCACCCGCGCAGGGACCTACAGGAGCCAAAGAGAAATTCTAAAGCAAAGAAAATGGAATCTAAGAATTCAAGTGATCTTGCTTCTGATGATGATTGTGTTAATGCCAAATATGAAGAAAGACAAGAATGTGTGGATTATTTTGAAAATAAGGGTGGCTTTGTAAGGCCCCAAACCGGGGACCTTACAGTTGGTACACATCACTGGGTATTCTATTTAAAATACTTAAAAAACACACAGCGGAAGTCATAACTCAAAATAGTATTTGATGTTTAGTATCATTATCGTATTAAACTTTACCTTACGAATTCCTGCACACCAAAACGAGTAGCACCGCTCCCAAGCCAAGATACGTTGCTCATGAATTTCACCTGCAAGACAATCTAACATACATACAAAGTCAGCTACACTGAGTGAGTTCTAATATTTTGTTTAAGTAAAAACCATCACCTCACAAAATCATTTATATAAACTCAGGACACCCCAGTCCTTTACAAAATGGGTTATCGTTTATTAACACACAGGTAACCCATCATACTGACCCATTCCCATAAGGGTCCACCACCCAAGACTCATTCATTCCCAAAGCCAAGTAAGTCTTACCGGCATGGTTTGAGCTTACTGTATTACTGACTCATAACCTACCACACATATTAACCCGAAGTCCGGTCAACATGACCAACTCTTAATCATGGATTTAACTAGCCCTAATAATGAAATTCACAAAAGGGCTTACACACAATAACCGTAGACACGACCTTGTCCTCACACAACGCAGTAAATCAATTTTCTTGATTTTTAAAGCAATAACATCACGACACACCATTAATAATAAACACTCGTATGCAGATAAAATACACATATGCACACAAACACATACCTCGCCACCATTACTTTTGTTAGGGCTTTTGACACACCCCGAACTCATCACTGTCTCCATAGACATCGTCACATTTAGTGACTTCCCAAAGGACCTCATCCTCAATAATCCCGTTTACCGTGTCACAAAGACAACGATGCAAACACAATACCCACCATGTCCCAAGGACGAAGACACAATAACAATACCAGCCATGTCACAAGGACAACGACACAATACACACAACGTCAAGCACATAACGCACGACAGCCTACTAGCGTTTACATGACTCGATAATGAGCCACGTACGGGTTCCCATGCTAACTCTCCATGTATAACCATCACAGTTTCACTCAATTCCTGACTCACCCCGACTAACTCATAACCCGACACACACAAATCATCATAAATCTTGCCCACACCTCCTAAGGACCCCACGTAGACCCTTAGTTAATTGTTTCATGATTATCCCATAAAACACTTCTTATTTAAATCATAACTCGTATCACGTTTGCTTAATAGCATGAAACACGCGAGTATGTACGATAGCCCCAAATCATTAAAACGTTTAAAGGAATAGGGGATTAGAAACTCACTATTATGAAGATCCAATTCTTGTACTACAACGGTCTCCTATCGCGAAACCCGAACCTGTCAATGTATGAGCACAGGGTCAGAGTACGTCCTAAAAATGTGTCAATTACGTAAAAAAACAAATGATCCCAACACTCGTCTCATCTACACACCTCTTCATCCATGCAAAACCCTGGTTCCACAGGTTTGCTCGAACCGGATTAGCCTGGGCCCGTTTAGATCCCGCATACATGCACGTATACGTGCCATGCAAAACCCTAGTCTCAAGGATTACACATACACAAGCCGAGCTCTCCATGCATGTCAAACCATGCCATGCAAGCTCTAAGCCCACGAAAACCCTAATCGGGTGTAATCAGACTCCGTCCTCCTCCTCGTTCATCACCGAGAACCACCACCATCGTGCTTCACCACCAAGCATCTCCTGTTGTGTACCAACATCATGATTCGTCACTTCGTACCACCCTTGTTGCCGTCGTTGTTTCCAGCTATCCCTGAAGCCACCATCACGCTACCCGACCCCTTTCTTTTTCTCTTTCCTTTTCTTTTCTCCTTCTCGACCGTCGCCTCCGCCCCACTCCGGTCACCACCATAACATGCCACTGTAACACAGTCGGCCACCACCCTCTCAGCCCTTCTCCCCTTCGTCGCTTAATCGGGTTCTCTCCCTTGCATGCTAACTAGAACACGTAAAAGATGCATACGAAGATTAAATGAGGATTACCTGGCCAAGATGCGAAGTTCTGGCTCAAACCGAAGTGGAACCACCGCCCACGATCGCCTCCTTCCTTCCCGTCCTTGATCCCTTTCTGTCGCGATCTCCCCTAGGCCGAATATGGCCTAGGGTTTCCATAAATCTTCCTTTTAAATGCTCAATACACTCGGGTCCCAACACTGTCTTATTTGCGTGTTTTAATCTCATCGTGTCCCCTTTTTGGCCAACCGGGTCCCTCGTTTCCATAATTCTAGTTCCTATGTGAAAACCACCGCCAACCGTCTCGTTTTTCAGAGATTCGGGTCACCCATTGGTCCGAATCATTAATGGTAGGTTTTCGGGATGTTACAAGTCTACCCCCCTTAAAAGAGGATTCATCCTCGAATCCTGCATCGATACAAACCAACACGACTTATCTAACTGTTCTCACTAATGCACCAAATCCATCTGGTGTAAAGCATCCCCCTTCACATTTATCGAATCTATTTCTTTGTTTTCCAACTCGACCACCACCATTGGTGTTCAAAGAAGTCTTCTCCGTTGCCCGCTTTCAACTTTGGGGCTTGTAGGTTTAACCTACACATTCCTTTGTCTCTCGTCTTCTAACAATTGCTCAACAGCACATAATGGTTTAACACGTTTCCCACGTTGCATCCTTAACTAGCATGTTCCAGAGCTGTCTACCCTACTTTCGTTATTTTGACATTTTCCCAAAGTAACATTCCATGCTTGCCTTGAATACTATCCTCTTCACGAAGGTTTTTATGGTTATTGCATCATCAACTTCCGATGTTTCCCAAAGCTCACTCATCACCGTCAGGACTGTTTCATCAGTCAATCATCCGCTTCAATTGATAGTTCACCGAAGCTCATCTTAAATAGCCATGTGCTTACTAGCGTAGGCATTTCCCTTTCCAGTACTCATGTGTAATTCTGCACATACCCCTCCCAAGTTTCACTTTCCTATTCGTTGCTCTACCGTTAACATGCGATCACCGACCGCGTCTCATTTATCATGTACAATCATGAAGTCCATCTCCTCACAAGCTTCAGCTATCCGTCGTCTCGTTCAGAGAGAACATTCCCATTCCTCTTGTTCCTCACATCGACTGAATCCTTCATATGAAACGTGTTCCATGAAGACTCTTAGTCACCTCGTTAACTCCGTGCTAAAATCTCCAGCGTCATCACCTTGATATCATCATAAATATATCTAGTCAAGCGTCCACGTAAACGCTTCCATTGTCAACTCTCACCATTCCACCCCTTGGCTTCATGCCCCAAATTCCTGAGATATAAGTGTTGGGTTTTTATATGTGAGGCTGGCATATCAAATAAATAGAAGTGTTGGTGTTACCGAATAAAAGTGTAATCGGGTTTTAGAACCGAGAACCATATGTTCACGAGTTGGGTCTTGGGCCAGGCTATGTGAGCCGAGAATATGTGTTATGGGCTTTATAATGTATATCTAGTATAAATACATGTATTCATGACCTAAGTTAAGTTAGACGTGTGGAGAGTCGTGTGAGTGTTAGCGGTCATTATTAGTTTTCTCTGTAACTTCGATTAAGCAATACAATCGTGTTTATTTTAAATCCATGTTCTTGAATCACCATACAAAGTACATTCCGCCTAATTTGTGTGAGAGTCTGATATCTTGTTTCTTTTATTCGTGTGTTTGAAGATCCATCGATAGCAAGGGACTTACAATTGGTATCAGAGCCATTGAAGTCATTTAAGGCTCAGTTTGGTTTCAAAGATTCAAGATCAGAGGTATATTTAGTCTTTTTGATTGAATATCTGTGTTTGAACGATTTTTCTTTGTTTGTTACTACTGTTTTGCTGCTGTTTGGGAGGATTTTTGGTTAAAATTGTTAAAGAAAGGACTGTGTTAATCGTGGTACGGAGTTTTGTGAAGTTTTTGGCTAAAATCATCAAGGAACATTAAGTAATATCCTTCGTGTTCTTCGTTTTGCTTGGAAAATCACAACTGATTTTTAGGGGACTCAAATTTTGAAATACCAATATTTGAGGAGTTAAAGTTGGAAATAGAATCAGAAGATCTCGACCTGAGTTCATGGGTTCACGGGTTCACGGCTGGGTTCACGGGTTCACGGCTGGGTTTCAGGTTCACGGGTTATCTTCTCGGGTAAAGTTCAAGGGAATCTTATGTTCACGGTGTCATTAGGTTCACGACTCAGTACCAGTTCAGGACTTGCATATAGGTTCACGGGGTGTTAAAGGTTCACGGCTTTGATATAGTTCTCGGTAATCTCAAGTTCACGGGATAAAAAAAACCGAGGGGGCGTTTATATGCTTGTTTCGAGCCATTTTTTAGAAGATAGTACTTTTAGCATTTTATTTCACCAAAATCCATATTTTTTAGAGGAAAAAATTTTCTTGGTCAAAATTTTGAGAGGACAGTTGTTGGAACCTAGTAGTCCATCGAATTCAAGTTCTTTAGATCAGATTTTCTCAAGTATAAAGTTTTCAATCGAAATAGTTTTCGGACGAGAACTTTGTACTATATATAAGTCTTGTTTTGAACTGTAATTAGTAGTTGTCATTTTGTAACTATCAGCTGCATGTTTTGATCATAAATTAGTCTAAGTGTGTTTATCATCATTTAGCATTGTACTATCAGCAAGTTTATCAATGGAAAATTATCGTTTGATGTTTGATATCATCTATATGTCGTTTACATTTTATCTCATCGTTTGATCTGTTAGATTTCTGTTATATTTGGCTCTTGGATCGATTCCGCATCTCCAGGAGATTGTTTGCATATTAGAGGTTTGATTATCACCGGATAAGAAGGACTAACAAGTGGTATCAGAGCCTTCGGTTGAAGCTCGTGATATTTCAAGTGTTTTGCATTGATTGAGATTGAATTAGTGCGAATTTTCCAACCATTTTTGAGTTTTCTGATTAGATTTTCATGGGATGGATAGTGGGATCAAGTTTGGGGTTTGATTTCACAGTTGGATCACTTGCAGGTGCGAATTGGGAGTGCTGAGTTTGAGCTGTCCGAAATCTCAGTTGTAGGAGTCGAAATCTCTTTCATTCGAAATCTTGTCCGAAAAGTTGTCTTTGTCAGAAAACTTTTGTCCGAAATCTCAGAGTTTTTGATTGAAACGTTGGTTCGAAATTGTTTTCGATCGAGAAAGATTTCATCTGAAATCTCTATACTTGTGATTTTTCAGATTTGTTCAGATTTTGATAACTTGTTTGTTTGTGTTCAATATGGTTGGAAAGGTATACGAAACTGAGAAGCTTGTGGGTAAGTCGCCACCGATGTTGAAATCTGTTTCAGATTTTTTGAACTGGAAGATCATGATGAAAGCATATTTTAAGTTTACCGAACATAAACTGTGGGACTCAATTGTAAAAGGTCCACATGTACCTAGGATGGCTAATGTTATGGACTTGTTCCAATTGCAAACCCAGATCAATATAGTGAAGAAGATAAGAAGTAAATCGAAAGGGATA
The DNA here is from genome assembly GCA_023525975.1 of Smallanthus sonchifolius. Lineage (NCBI taxonomy): Eukaryota > Viridiplantae > Streptophyta > Magnoliopsida > Asterales > Asteraceae > Smallanthus > Smallanthus sonchifolius. The sequence continues at coordinate 24,347,836 of CM042033.1, forward strand.
ATCATGCCTTGGGAACAATTATCTTTGCTCTTCCGTCTGAACTTTACTTAAACTTCGAACAACATGAGACGGCTCGTGGGTTATGGAATGATTTATGTTTGAGGTTTGAAGGGAATGAAGCTTTGTTGGAGAGTCGTACCGATCTTCTACTGAAACAATACAATATGTTCAACTATAAAAAAGGTGAATCCTTGAGTGAACAGGTTACTCGTTACACCACTATGATCAACCGGTTGAGAAAGATGTGTCAAGTTAGAGGAATATGATGTGTGCAAAACGCTGCTGGATTCACTACCTGATAGTTGGAGTATCCCTTGTATGTTAATAAAAAAACTACTCCAGATTTTAAAAGTAAAACCCTTGATGACATCATATGTTTACTAGAATCTTATGAGCAAGAAGAAAAGAAAAGAGAGTTGAATAATTCTGAAAAATCATACATGACAAGTTCAGCTAATGCAACTCTATTTTTAGGAAAGGGAGAGGGTAGTAGTGGTGGATCAAAGGTTGATAAGTGTAAGAACTGCTGTGGTTATGAGAATGTCAGTGGTTAAAAGAGTAAAGTGGTGGGACAGATTCCTGATGACCAGATCGCCTTGTTTGGTGCTTTCATGATTAGTTACAATGCTTTTGTGACTGGTAAACTTCAACCAGCTCCTTTGGATGCTGAAAATCTTGTGTAAATCAATCCAGATGACCTTGAGTACATGGACTTATAGTGGCAGATGGCCATGATTGCAGTCCAATCAAAGAAGCATCTGCAAAAGACTGGAAGAGATAAACTTCAGTTTGGAAAGAAGGTTTGTTTTGAAAAAGGCAAAGTTCAGATGTTATAATTGTCAACAACTTGGACATTTTGCTTGTGAATGTCCAAAGGAAAAGAAAAAGAAAGTTGAAGGCAATGGAGTTAAGCTAATCGAGCTTATTGATGAAGAGGATAAATCAAAGAAAGCTCCGACAACGCTCATGTCAAAGCAACTAGGAAACTGTGAGTTGGAATATGAGATCGAGGATGAAGTGGAGGAGTTTGATGAAGTTTTTATGGTTGAAGTTGAAAGCTTGGTGAAAGAAGCAGTTATTAAAAGTGAAAGTACAAAGTCCGTGGAAGCATTGAAAGCTGCCAATAAGGGAAAAGTTGAAGTATCTGATTCTGGAGAGAATTCCAAGACTGATAGTGAGGTAAATTCTGATGATACTTCACTTATTTGTTTTTTGGAATGCATTACTCGTATGCAGAATTATCATGAAGCAAATGTGTTTTTGATTGCTGAAAATGATAAATTGAAAAGGGTTAACAAGGAAATTAAACAGAATGAGGTCACCTACAACAGAAAAATTAATGCTTTGTTAAAAGATAACATGAATTTTAAAGAATACTTAGATAAAAAAGATGTGTTAATCAAGGATCCTACAAACAAACTTATTGCTGCCCAATCCGATCTTATAAAAGAAAGGGTGTTGATTTCTAAATGGGGTATGCAAAGAAAGATTTTAGAAAATTGTGTTGATAAGCAAAGAAGTTGTTTTATTAAAGATGGTGTTGGTTACAAAGCAGTACCTTATCCTGATCATTTCGAACCTTTTCCTGAACCTCATGTTTCGAATGAGTTCCTTAGAGATGATAACTATAATTTTCATGACTTGTATGTAAGTGCAGCCAATAACACAGTTCATGTAGATGAGAAGGTTGCAGTTGATGATGTGAGGAGTTTTAATGAATTCAATAAACTGTGTGTGAGAGAGACAATCAGGGATTGCTGACAATTTGTGGTTGATGCATGTATTGCAAACAAGTTTGTTAAGTCACGAGTTGACAATGCTTTTGATGTTAATACTTTAAATGTTTATGCTTACACTACTAATTCTGATTGTGATGATTCTGATTGTGTGTCTGAGGTGTCATCTACATACATATTTCTTGATAAAGTGTTGCACACAGCTAGAGATTATGTGCCGGTTCATAAAGATACAGATGTTGTGCTAGATGATCATGGAAATCCTTTGATTAAAGAATATGACCTGTCTCATGAAAATCCTAAGAAAAATGAATATATTTCTCCAGAAAACCGTATTATGATGAGTGATTCAGAGAGAAAAGTCAAAGTCGTTATAAAATCACCAAGTCAGAGTGCAGTCACAAAGTTTAATCAACTAGAAGTCAAAGGCAAATCAATTGATATCAAAGGCAAGTTCATTAATGTCAAAGATAAACCTGTACAATGCAAAGGAAAGTTGGTGAGGAATGAGTGTAAGTCAAAGTGTGATCAAGTAAAATCTGTGCTTGAAGTTGGCGAAAGTTCAAAGTTAAAGTCAAAGATTAAAAGATACAATTGTTTCACATGTGACACAAGAAAGCGTCAGAGAAAACCAAAGTGTTCGAGTCCAGAGTGATTCGTAAATACAACCGTGATTATATGCTTTCTAGGGATCGTTGTGATTATATTTCAAATGTGTGTCGTGCTTATGTGTTGCCATCCAAAATGGACCGAGATATGTGAAGAAACCCATCACTTTAAGAAATTTTTCAAAACAAAAGGTCTTAAATCAATATGAAAGAAAGGATGGTTGTTTTTGGAAAGTTAAAAATGGTAATCTGTCTTCACATAACTTTGGAACAAATAATGATTTGAATGTGAAAAGGAAGGAACAAGTCGTTGTAACTAAGACTGTAAAAGTCAAAGTCAGCCCAGTTCTAAGATGATCTTGGTACCTGTTTCTCATTGAAACTTTATTGAATGTGCAGAGTAAACCGGGGAGGACTATCAGAAATGCCTGGCATATTGATAGCGGTTACTCACGGCACATGATAGGCCAAAGAGAAATACTTAGTGATTTCAAATATTTTGATGGATGATTTGTTGCTTTTGCTGGAGATAAGAAGGGCGATAAAATTTATGGTCAAGGAATTGTGTCAAATGACCTTATTACGCTTGAGAAAGTGAATTATGTGTCCCAGGTGGAATACAACTTGTTGAGTGAGTCACAAGTTTTTGATAAAGATATTCAAGTTCATTTTACTGCCAAAGAGTGTTTATTTCTTAAACCTGGATTTGAAATTCCTGAAGATATGATTCTGATGAGAGCCCCTCAAAGGTTTAACACATACGTGGTGGACATGAATGATCATTCTTCACCCGTGAATGTGTCATGTTTATTGTCAAAGGCCACTGATTCTAAGTCTTACATATGGCATAGACGTTTGGGGCATGTGAACTTAAAGAATATCAACAATTTGGTGTATAAAGATCTTGTACGAGGCTTACCAAAGAAAGAGTTTGCACTTCAAGATAGTTGTTTATCATGTGCAAAGGAAAAGCAGCATAAGAAGTCTCATCCTAAAAAAATAATGAATTCTATCACTAGACCTTTGTTTTTAATTCACATGGACTTATTTGGTCCAGTTCGTGTTTGTAGCATTGCAAGAAAGTCGTATTGCCTAGTTATCACAGATGATTTCTCACGATTTTCATGGGTGTTCTTCCTTGTTTCCAAGGATGAAACATCTGAAACTGTCATTGAATTTATCAAAAGGATTGAGAATATATGTGATACTAAGGTGATGATTATTCGTAGTGATAACGGCACGGAGTTAAAAAATGGTCAAGCATTTGATGGTGGATCAATCTTAGAAGTCAAAGGCAAATCAATTGTTGAACACATCCATAGGAAGAGCCATAGCAATAGATCCATAAGCCTTGTTATCTCTGGCAATTAAGGCAATATCCTTTTCATCATATTCAGACACAAACTTGGGACGCTGAACATCTGCAGTTGTAGTAACTAGCTTGTGTGGACCATCAGTGATTGACGGCAATAGAGTATGGTCATGGAACTGAAAGAAAGTTTTCATTTTCTTAGTCCAATAATCAAAGTCTCTAGTGGACACCAACACAGGTGGTTTGTTTCCTCCAACATATTCATTGTTGCTTGAAGATGCCATAACTCAGATAATTTAAAATCAAACAGTAGCTAGTTTCGGGTGAACATGGTTGATCGAAACAACTAGTTTCGATAGAGAGAAAACTAACCGAAACTCCTAGTTTTGATAGAAAAAACAGAAACCAGAAACAACTAGTTTCGATGAAGAAGACTTAGCAGAAAATCCAGCAAACTCAGTAGAAACTACAAGTTTTGATTGAAACCAGTTTTGATAAGGCAGTAGTTTCGGTTGATCAATCTACAAAGGTTAGTTTCGATATAACAGGACAAAATAACTAGTTTCGATGATACCTTCTCCAGACAAGAGTACAGACAAGAAGTTTCGATGACCAACTAAAAGCAGAAATTGTCTCCCAGTAGTTTCGATGTCTTCTTCCCCAAGTTTTAGAAAACCTCCATTGAAGAACAACTTCAATAATCAATAGTGAAGAAATAACAATCCAATCCAGCGAAAAACTTTCTATAATACTACAGATCACGGAAATAACCTTTAAACTTTAAAACTCGTACAAAGACAGCCGAAAATCGATGAAACAGTACTTCCAAAACTCTGATACAGAAAAACTTCAATAATATGCTGATAAACACCTAAAATCGATCACAAAAAACCTGAATACCCTCAGAAATCAAGAGCATAATGCTCTGATACCAATTGTAGGTCTAGATTTCAATCGGAAATCACTCAACAGATCGATTACACACATAGGCGGAATCTATGTGTATGGTGGTGAAACAGAGGGTAGAAACAGAATTGGTGAAGATAAACCGGTAAACCACACAGGAATCAACACAAATAAGATATGAAATTGTAAGAAAAAAAGATGAAATAACTTCAAATGTGTATTGATTAAGAAAAACTATGAAAGATAGAATTTCAGGGTTATAGCTGCTATCCACACCCTAAACATTCTAAAACTATGCTATTTATAGGAAGCTGACAAGCATCGAAACTATGATCATCGAATCTAGTAGTTTCGGTTGAGCATTTACAAATGAATGAACCTCCTATCAAAACTTCCTATCTATCGAAACTACCAGTTTCGATTGAACAATCCTCAATCGAAACTAGGTAGTTTCGATGGCCAAGACTTAGAATAAAAAGAGGAAATTACATAAAATGAAATTACAAGTAAACAAAACTTAACTAAACATTGTTCAAAGAAATACATTGATGACAACAGCTTATACAAATCTAGGACTCTACAATGTGTTTTCGTCCCTCAGAATGTATATATATACATGTTTTCGATCGAAATCTGTTTCACCGCCATTGTTGAGTTTTCGAGCTTGATTCTGAATTCATCCAAGTATCGTGTTTTCATGCAAAATCTCCAAGGTGTTCATGATTTGTTACAGCATTGAGTTTTTCGACATCGAGCTATGAATCGTTTAAAGTTTGATGCTCGGCACAACATCTGTGCTTGTTTGACTTTGAGTACAAGGAAGTCTAGAGGGTACAAAGATATTGTTCATTTCTTAAACAATTCAAGGATCCTTACGGCAATATCTACTCATGTTACTTTTAATGAAACACATATTCGTGAATTCTGGGATAACGTCAAATACAAGCATGCTAATAAAGATATCTGGATTGAAAGCACTGTTGGTGGAAAGAAAATCAAAGTTGATGAACAAGTTATCAGAGAGGTGTTGAATTTCAGAGACAATGTTAACTTTCCGTATAGAATCAGCTACACTTGTGTTTCACAGATTATACAGATTATGGGATATGAGGGTGATTTTCCAAGAAGACAAGTGACAAAGACCTTGCTAGGAAAACAATGGAGATATCTGGTTCATGTGTTTATCCATTGTTTAGGACCAAGGACCGGTGCGTTTGATCAGATCGGTGAAGTTTTCACTCATGCTCTAGTTTGTTTAGCAACTCACTGACAATTCAATTTCTCAAGAATGATCTTTGAAGCCATGATAAATAACTTTGTGGGACCGAGGCAGAACAACAAATTCTTGTTATATCCGAGGTTCTTACAATTGATCATCAATACTCTATTGCCCCAAATCTACCGAATGATGGAGTTGAATTACCTCTAGAGCATATGTCAGAAACAATTTTCAGTAGCATGAACACAATCAGGAAGAAAAGCAAATTCTCTGGGCAACTGACACCGTTATTTGCTAATATGCTTGAAGAAAACCCTGATCCTGATTTCGGAGTAAAGGATGAAGTTGATGACAATTTGAGTCGTGGTGTTGATGATAATGAAGGTGATGATGATGATGGTAATGATGATGAAGGTGGTGATGGTGGTGCAGTTCAAGGAAATGTTAATCAGGAAGGTGAACAACCTGTTAATAATCAAGTACCGGAAGCTGAAACTGAGAATGAAGTTCCTATAGTTGATAAGTCAGTAGGTGTAAATGAAAGTGATCAAGACAAGCAAGATGGTTCAAGAATGAATGTGAGTGAACCAGTGAATGTTTCAGAAGAAGTTCAAGATGATTTTCATGTTGAAACACCTGAAGTTGAAGTAACTGCTGAATTAGAATAAGCCAAATCAAATTTTGCTGAAGCCAAATTTAAAGTTGAATTTTTTCGTCAATCTAGTAAAGTAGTTGATATGCTTGAAAACCAACTTCATAAACCTGGAAATGTGAATAAAGGGATTGGGTATAATAATATGCCTCCTCCTTTTAATGGAAATTTTACAACTGTTCCACCATCAGTTGAGGAACAAGTGGTATGTGATAAGGAGTTCTCCACTGGAAATTCGTCAGACATTGTTGAATCTAAATCATCATCCTCAGCTTCTAAGTTTAAATGTGTGAACAATTCTGATGCTTCTACTTCATGTGCAGACAAAGTAGAGATTGAGGAATGGGATAGTGAGAATGATGAGTATGAAGAGGCTTGTTTTTGAAAGAATAAAACTGATACTTTTAAGGGTGTTGTTTCTAAGAGCAACAAACCCTATGTGCGGGTCTGGAAAAATGTTTATTCAAATTCAAAATTGCTTGCATATAATGATGGCCAAACTAAATTTGTTAAACCTGTCACTGATAGAAATATTGAAAAACATTTTTTGAAGTATTCCAATGGGGACTTGTACAGGCTGAAGGAGAAAGGCAAACAGGTTGAAAAACCCAGGGTTATTATTTAGAAAAGCAGGAAGTTTGAAAGCTCTTCAAATAGAAGATGTGAACATCATTCTAGGAATGATAAATCTTATCACTCCCAATCAACATCATCTTCATCTTTGTGGTCAAACAGATCGGGATATGCTACTTATGCTAGGAAGCAGACATGCTACATATGTGGCAAAGCCAGTCACATTGCAAGAAATTGCATACATCGTCCTTATAAGCCCTATTACATGAGATAACAGAGGGCTACACCAAGGGAAAATTATTATTCTAAGCCAATGAATGTTGAAAAACCCAAAGTTAAGCCTTCTGCTGGTGAGTGAAATGTTGCAAAGAGAAACAGACAGGCTTATTTTGAAAAACAAAAGGTTAAACAAAATAAGCAAACGATGAAACCTAAAGTCTCAGTTTCAAAAGAAACAAAACTGTCTGTTTAATTAAAGCCTGTTAATATGCCCTAAATTATACATGTTTTGCATGCCTAATAATCCCCATATTATGGTTCTAATTGATTAATAACCTTGCAATTGATACTTAAAATGTTAATATTTCATAATTGCATATTATTCGATGTCCTAAGATAAACAAATTTAAAACCAGTCAAAAACACCAAGTAATCAAGCCTTTTGGAAGATCATTCCCGACCTTTGACCCCCAAGAAGTCAAAATTGGTCAAAGGAAGTCAAACAAGTAGCTAAAACACGAATCTAGGAAGCAAGGGAGGGATGCACGGCCGTGCATCCCATTACACGGTCATGCAAACAAATCCCTTACTCCCCAAGGCCCAGTACACTGTCCTGTGTACCCTGTTTGATTCTCGAGGTGTTTGCACGCCCGTGCGAACCAATACACCATCGTGCATTGCTTATTTTGAGGCCTATAAATAGATGGCTTGAGTTCTTCATTAGACACACCCTACCAGGCATTATTATAGCTCAAGATAGTCCGTTTTTGTAGTTTAGAGTAGAGAGGCTCCTCCTCTTTGTCCGCAATAGAGGAGCCTACGAAACTCATCGTTACGCTAGTTAGTATGGCCATTCTTGGCTAAACTCTTTGTATTGCTAGGGTGAAGATGAAGTTTGGTGTATGTTAATGTTCAATGTATTAATCTAGTGGTATGTTTATGTCTTTAATTATTCCCTCTTAAAACCACCTTCTAGGTGGGCGTTTTATTATTATCTAAACCTGTAATTACACTTGTGAGTGTTTTTGATTTTAAAGTGTAAGACCATAAAACCTTTTTAATCAAACTTCTCTTGAAACTTGAATGTTTTTATACAAGCAGATTTTGATAAGCCAATGCTTGGTTAATATAGAAAAGGTCATACGTCTTTATACGAACTTATTATGAGACCAAGAATTGGTGAACTCACGTTGGGAACAGTGTGTATTTATACATGGCCTATTTTTACACCGCCTCCGAGTGAACAAAGTCTAATCACTCTTTTAATAATAATAACTAAGCACTTAAGTTTGATGTCCTAAACCAACTCGGAGATAACACCAAAGAGTTAAGGGTAACGATGTCCCTCGCTGGGAGTCCTACCATTTTATTATTAAAGATTATAATTCGTGAACCAAATGTCGTGAGAATGAGGCTCTAGCGGTGACCCGTGTCACACATTTGTATTAGCCATACCACTGAATTAGTCAACTTAACGTTATCATATACCAAGCGGATTCAAAGCTCAAAGCAATACTCTTCGTGACCCGATGATCATCCTCGAGATATTTACTTTCCTGCTATTTACTATTATGTTATTTACATTTCTACTACACACTATATGCGCGTTTTTACTTTTATGTTATTTACTTACCATCATTTACTTTTCTGCTTCACAAGTACACAACACCCACTCACTATTTAAACCGGCTAAACGATAACAAACGTTGAGTATTGGAACTCGACCTTGTCCAATGGTTCGATACTAGGTTCTTACCTAAACTATATTACGCTGCAATAGGTACACTTGCCTATTGTGTGTGTTTCAAGTTTGAGTATTTATCATTTTAATTATAAATTTAAAACCTGATCTCGTGAAACCAACAATTATATATATATATATATATATATTTATATATATATATATATATATATATATATATTTATATATATATATTATATATATATCAAATTACTACGTACGCATCACCTGTCTCGAAGGCAAAGGAAAATGATGTGGCCGCACCCGTACTTGACTTTGACAGTGATATGTGCTTGTCGGAAGTATCTTACATTGATGCTTCATGAATGCCCAGGTCAACAATGGCTTGGGTACCCATGTCTAACTAATCTTCTCATTTGTGCAGGGACAGCCAAGGAGGACTATCAACAACCAGACTAGTAGTTGATGAGGGTTGTTCCAGGCATATGACGGGCGACATCTCTCTGCTGCATAACGTTAATACTTTTAATGGAGTGTATGTTTTATTTGTAGGAGAGAAGGGAGGTAAGATTAGTAATAAAGGTACAATTAACTCTGGCACATTATGCTTTGAAAATAATGAGTTTTTAAATCTGAGAATGGTTAAAAGATTTTTTTTAACTTTGATATATATTTTTTAAATTTGTACATTTTTTTATGCGCAAATTTAGGGGGAGAAGCAAGAAAAATACAAAAAGAGTTATTTGAGTCTAGAAAAATACAAAAAGACTCCGATTTAAATTTTATTTGAGTCAAGATAATACAAAAAGAGTTTGTTTCTTAGTTTGTTTGAGTCTGCTTATAGTTCAAATCAAATAGAGTTTGTTTTACAGTCTTTTAAATAAGAAAAATACAAAAGATTGTGTTTCTGTTTAAGTCGGTCGTTTCAAATAAATGGGAAGTTTGTTTTACGGTCTTTTAATATGATTGTTCGTTTCTTAAGTTTTAGATCAACACATGTAAGGCACTAAATTGAAATGACTAGGAACTATGTGGGATATGTTGATAGGCACTTCATGTGATAAACTTGAACAAAATAAACTTATGTCCTTAGTGGGGAACATCTCATAGATTAGTGTAATTAGTGATTTCCTGTTAATAATTGAAAACTTAAACATAAAGGTTTATGAACTGTGGTTAAACCATGCTCTATCGGGATTGCACCAACCAAGACCCTTCACAAAGGGGTTGCGACCTGACTTGTTACAAGTATATGTATATAGTATATAAATAAAAGACATGCGTTTGACTTGTTACAAGTATATGTATATAGTATATAAATAAAAGACATGCGTTGTCACGCAAAAAGTAAAAAGACACTCAATGAAAGTGCAAAGCTAATCTGCAAAGCAGAATTTTGAGCAAAAAGACACGCAATGTCATGCTATAGGTAAAATTCAAAAGATATGTCTAAAGACGTACATATATGCGTATATATATATATGTTTTTCTTTTTGGCATGATGACTGATATAAAAGGTTTTTGACGAATTCAGGATACATAAGTTCGTCGTGTTGTATTCATGGGCAAAATTTTGATATTCCTAAAATCGGCTCACAAACTCATGCTAGTTATGCTTAATTAGTTATTATTTAGGTGCACAAAAGATCATGAGGAAGGAAGGGTTTACCTGATAAGTTATGGGGTCTATTAAAGTTCATCAAAAATTCACATAATTCACAGTCAAATAATTGCAGGTTTCTAAGATATGAGTGTGGGACCTATTGAGTTACAAATAATTCTACCAAAACATGATAATTAAATCAAAGTGAAAAACTTAGGTTTGTCAGTAAAGCATGAGTTTAAAAGGATTTGAATATTGGCAATCTACTTAACCTGTCTAAATACATTTGTGATGAAAAATGTTCCTTGGTCTGTCTGCAGAACAATATGATCACATAGAAAACTTCCTAAGGTTCGTAGTTACAAGTCTGTCTTGTTAAATTTTTGTTAATGCTAATTTTTGTTTTAGTTTTAAATTTATCTTTATTTTTACTTAAGTTTTGGTTTATTTTTTAGTTTTTTCTATTTTTACTTTATTTTACTTTTATTTTATCTTTACAAAATTTAACCATTCTTGGATTTAAAGACTTATCATCAAAAGAATTGGAATTTCGAAAGTTTGATAGTTCGTGGATGTACTAGGTATTCGTGTTGATACTGGATCCCCTGTTGCATATAAATGTCTGCTTACAAAATTTCTGAGAATTTATAGGATTTGTTTCAAATCAAGAACCTGTGGTTGAAGAAGAATGAAATGTAGTTAATTGTTGACAAGCTTGAAGTACCACCACAACAGAATGTACTCGAGTTAGAAGAACCTGATGTGATTTCATATTCTGACAATGAAAGTACACATGAACCTGCTTGAAAAAGAAAGATTGAAAAAAGAAAGATTGAAAAAGGAAAGGAGATGCCGAGAATCCTCCTCTCACATCCTCCTTTAGCAAGATGATAGAGCAAATGTTGATTCTGATCCAAATACAGATCTAACATCCCGGAGCGGATAAAATGTATAATGACCTTCACCTGTAATATTGGTGGCCTGGTATGAAGAAGGATATTGCCTTGTATGTAGCAAAGTGTCTTACTTGCTCAAAGGTCAAACTCGAACATCAACGACCTTCCGGATTACATGAACAACCAAAAATCCCCGGATTACTTGAACAACCAGAAATCCCCGTAGGTATGTTTTATTTTTAAAAATCTTTTTAAACCTATTTTTTTAACTCAATTTTCTTTATAAGAATTATTTTATAAAACTCTCAAGGCTCGGGTATATTTTATGAACCAAACTATTAACTTAACAAATATAAGCAAGTATTTAATTGTTTTAGAGATTTAAAAACTAATTATTTCAAATTAAAAATTGATATAATTATTTATTTAAAACCTCTACAAATTACTTCCCTTACCCGACTATTTCGTACCACTTATATTTCCTTTATTATTTATTTTAAAGAATAGTTAATCTATCTATTTAACTAATTGAAACATTTTAAATTTATTAATCTAATTATCTACATATTCAATTAAATATTGTTTAAATACTTGTTTGTGATTTGTAAACCACATTATTATTCATATATATATATATATATATATATATATATATATATATATATATATATATATATAAATTTGTATTCAATCCTTTATTAACGAACATAATATTTTCTTTATTAATTAACATGTTATTTCTTTACTAAACGAACATATTATTTCCTTATTAACAAACGTATTATTCACAACAAGCGAATATATACCCATTCAACCTAACTCATTCCTTTATACATTAGTCTTTGAGCATGTCATTGATACATATAACTCCAAACATAGGTTAACCTCGTGGTTAGCTAAACAACTTGTGCAACTACCCGTGCTTGTGAATTCAAGCTACAAATCCAATGTGAGTTTACATAGCCCCTTTTTCATATTTACATATTTGGGGTGAAATATGATTACATTCAAACTATTTGCAGTTACTAAAATTCAAACATTATGATCATGTGTGCAATTTGTTCCTTATGCTTGAACACTATTACTAAAAAAAACATTTACATACTTTTTGTGCATAGTGCATAGTGCAAGTGTAATCATTAACTCAGTACAAGCTGACGGTACACAATGATAGATCTATTGAGTCTGACCAACCCACCCGGTTAGGTTGATTGTTGCTGAAAACACTTAAGCATAATCGTTGTGTTATGCCTATCACTTAAGAATAACTGTTATGTAACGCCTATCAGTCACAAGGTTTGATTGTACGCCCCAGTTTAAACTATAATGATTCTCCATAATTGCCTTATTAAACCATGATATCCTATGAATTGTATACAAACTTTGATAATACTTGTTATGCTAAAACATATGTATGCTCACCAACTATTTTTAGTTAACTCTGTTTTCATCATGTTTCAGGTGCTAATAATTGAGATTTATGTCCAAGATTCATCACCTAGGAAATTGCAAGACCTAGTTAAATAATTAAACTTTGTTTGAAGTACCTTGTTTCCTGATTGTCTTTGTTTTGATGAAACAATTGTTATGAATTTGAGTTTAATGAAATATACAACTTTAGTTTAATCATGTGCTTACGAACAGTCCACTCGTCCACCCCGACGTATTCCGTCGTCGGTTGGGGTGTGACAAGGAAACCCGGAAACAACAACAACAACAACGCCAAGGGATGAGCTTTTGTGATTGGAGCAAGAGAAGCCAAACAGAACCTCGACACCGTCACTGGTACGTTTCTTCTAAACAACCATTATGCATCTATGTTATTTGATACTGGTACTGAAAGAAGTTTCGTGTCTAGTGAATTTAGTCCATTACATGGTATCGAAGCTACTGTGCTAGATAATGAGTATACCATATAACTAGCTGACGGTAAATTAATCAAAACCAACCACATTATTCAAATTTGTGTCCTAGAACTAGCCAATCATTCCTTTGAAATAGATCTACTACCCGTTAAACTAGGAAGTTTCGACGTGATTGTCGGTATGGACTGATGTCCAAGAATGGAGCGGAGATTATATGCCATGAAAAGATTGGTAGACTTCTCCTACCAAATGGAGAAACACTTGCAATTCAAGGAGAAAAGAGTGGGATTCCTCTTTAAATCAACTGGTGTATGAAAGCCCAGAAGTATCTACAGAAAGGATGCTAGGCCATCTTAGCTCATGTAACGGTGAACCGGACAGAAAAAAGGAAGATCGAGGACACACCAGTTGTTCATGATTTTCCTGAAGTATTCCCCGAAGATTTGCCCGGACTCCCACCGCAGCGACAAGTCGAGTTCCGAATCGACCTTACCCCAGGAACTACACCAATAGCGCGGTCACCACACCGACTGGCGCTATCGGAAATGCAAGAATTATCAAACCAACTACAGGAGTTGCTAGATAAAGGATTCATCCGACCAATTCATTCGCCATGGGGAGCGCCTGTCTTATTTGTCAAAAAAGAAAGACGAATCGTTTCGTATGTGCATCGACTACAGGGAATTGAACAAAGTAACCATCAAGAATCGATATCCCCTATCCAGAATCGACTATTTGTTCGACCAACTACAAGGATCAAGTTATTACAACAACATCGACTTACGATCAGGATATCATCAGCTGAGAATCCAAGAGGAGGACATACACAATACATATTAAAGATTGTGTATTTTCAAGATCAGAGAAGTGCATTTTCTAGGTCACGTGGTCAACAATATGGGCTTACACATTGACCCACCAAGATCGAAGCAATAAGGAACTGGCGAACACCCAAAACCGCAACCAAAATACGATAATTTTTGGGTCTTGCTGGATATTACATACGGTTTATCAAAAATTTCTCAAGAATTGTGAAACCATTAACTACTTTGATACAGAAGGATGTGAAGTATAATTGGGATTAAAGGACGGAAGAAGCATTCCAATTAATCAAACAAAAACTTTACAGCACAACGATCTTAGCACTACGTGAAGGAAACGACGATTTCCTAGTCTACTGCGATTCATCACACCAAGGACTCGGTTATGAACTGATGCAAAGAAAGAAAGTTATCACATATGCCTCCTGAAAACTCAAGGTGCATGAGAAGAACTACACTACCCACGACTTGGAATTGGGAGCTATGGTTTTTGCACTCAAAATTTGTAGACGTTACCTATACGGTACCAAATGTATGTTTTTCACCGACCACAAAAGTCTTGAACACATATTTGATCAAAAGGAGTTGAACATGCGCCAGTGCAGATGGGTCGAATTGCCTAATGATTACGACTGCGCAATGTGCTACCATCCGGGAAAGGAGAACTTAGTTGCTGATGCCTTCACCCAGAAAGAACAACTTAAACCGCATCGAGTTCGAAAGTTAAGCCTGACATTTCGCACAAATCTACCTATCCAGATACGTGACGCTCAGCTCGAGGCTCTCAAGGAAGAAAATCTGGAGAGTGAAGGCTTACGAGGCATGGATAAACTATTTGAGATTAAATCCGGCGACGTGCGTTACTACATGGATCGGATATGGGTACCGAACTATGGGAACTTAAGGGACTTAGTGATGGATGAGGCACATAAGTCAAGATATTCTATTCACCCTGTTCTGAAAAAGTGTACCAAGACCTCAAGACAAACTACTGGTGGCCAAACATGAAAGCTGAAATTGCCACATTCGTTAGTAAGAGTTTAACCAGCACCAAGGTTAAGACGGAATACCAGAAACCATCAGGGTTACTACAGCAGCCGGAAGTTCCACGACGAAAGTGGGAAAAATTTTCAATGGAATTCGTCACGAAGTTACCCACAACCCCAAGCGGATACGAAACCATCTGGGTGATCGTTGATCGTTTAACCAAATCCGCACACTTCCTTCCAATCAAAGAGAATGACAAGATGGAGAAGTTGACTTAGCTATATCTAAAGGAAGTAATCTCAAGACATGGAGTGCCAATCTGCATCATCTTAGATAGGGATAGTCGTTTTACTTCCCGATTCTGGCAATCATTACAAAAAGCGTTGGGAAGACGCTTAGATTTGAGCACTGCCTATCACCCACAGACAGATGGTCAAAGTGAACGAATCATCCAAACTCTAGAAGATCTACTAAGAGCTTATGTGATAGATTTTGGCAACAGTTGGGATACTCACTTGCCATTGGTCGAGTTTTCGTACAATAATAGTTACCACATGAGTATTAAGGCAACACCATTTGAAGCACTTTATGGAAGTAGGAGATAGTCAGCTCACTGGACCAAAGCTTGTCCACGAGACCACCGAGAAAATTTTCAAAATCCGTGATAGACTAAAATCCACTCAAGACAGACAGAAAAGCTACGCAAACCAAAACCGTAAACTAGTGGAGTTTCAAGTATGTGACAAAGTGTTACTAAAAGTGGCGCCTTGGAAAGGCGTAATCCGTTTTGGCAAACGAGGAAAACTGAACCCCCGCTACGTAGGACCATTTGAGATCCTGCAAAGGATTGGTCAAATTTCCTACCGACTCAACTTACCGGAGGAGCTACAAAACATCCACAACGTATTCCATGTGTCCAACCTAAAGAAGTGTCTACACGATGAGGCACTAGTCGTACTACTTGAGGAGATACAAATCGACGAACAGCTACATTTCGTCAAAGAACCCATGGAAATAATGGACCGCGAGGTTAAGCAACTTAAGCGGAATGGCATTCCAATAGTCAACGTTCGATGGAATTCCAGAAGCGGACCAGAGTTCACATGGGAGCGCGAATATCAGATGAAGCGCAAGTACCCACTCTTATTAGGGACCACACCATCCGCTATTACTGCAAGCTGAATTTCGGGACGAAATTCCTTTTAACAGGGGGATAATTAATGTGACATCCTGTAAATTTTAGTTTAATATCCATACCCGGCTAAAACATAGGTTATAGTATATGATATGCATCCAAATTAATTTTATAGTAATTAAGTCTATTTCACACTTAGCAAGTCAATATGTTTACACGTGTCGGTAATCCGAAAGATTACTAGGTCAAACACGCATCCGGCACCACGACTGTTGATGATAATTTAAAACAAATACCTAGACATATAATCTGTGCGTGTAAATTATATGTAACACTGTGATTTAATAAATCATGCCTATATGAATTTTTCGGTGATTTATAGAAATACTTTTATTTTCAGCACAGTTCGGTAGACACGCAGTGTGCACTAACTATGTGACTAATTCTAAGCAGACACTTATACGTATATTTGTAGCGTACAAATTACATGTAATACTGTGAAATATTATTTTAGGACTCTGTTAATTTTTTGGGATTTTTCTGAGAAACTTTCTGTGTTATTGCACAGTCCGTAGTATGTACCGACATTTTCAAATAAAAATCTAAAAATTTTATATGTTAAACATACCAATATGAGTCAAATTATTTTTAAATCATTTCGTTCATACTAGTTTGGGAATTCCGTCAATAAATCGATGACTATTCGTTTTCTACCACCCGGTATCAAAAGACCGTATAAATACCCCCCTTTTCCCCATTCCTCCATCTCCACTCTCACACTCTCTCTTTCTCCTCTCTTTGGCCGAGAACCACCACCACACCACCTCCATATCCATTTTTGTGTTATTTGATCTTTGTTCAACCAAATCCAACCATTCAAGTGTTATATTCAAGCATTTGAAAGAGAAATCATCCATCAATCCATCCATTTTTTATTTTGGTAAGCAACAAAACCTACTTTTAATCCATTTTCATCTTCATGTTCATATGAACATGCATCCAAATAAAAGTCATTTTTATGAATGTTTAACCATTGATTCTTGAAAGAAATGAGTTTTGTAACTAAAATGGTACATATTATTGGTGGTTTTGGACTACGGATTTTTTTTCTTAGGCTCGGTTTCCTTAAAAGGAAACATTATTGTATGAGCATATGTTAGATGATGTGTTCTTGATGATTTGATGATGGATTATGTTGTAGCAGTGATGATAGATGAATAATATGTGAAAACTTTTTTGTCAGAAGTTTTGGATGATACATGCATGCTCGCTTTTGCTATTTATGGAAACTTTAATTTTTGGGTTTTTGTTAGAAGAAGATATGATGTGATTTTTTTTGTGGAAATGATACATAAAAACTAGATATAGATATTGTATGATTTTTTTTCGGTAAAATCACTTGTTCGTGATGTTTTTAGGTTCGTTTTCTATTTTTAGAAACTTTATTTCTTGACATGTATGAAAACTTGATGTTTGGGTGTATTTAAAGCACGAAAGTAGTATAATGAACATTATGGAAGAATGATTGATGGAAATTATGGATAAAAATGCATATGTGTGAGCTCTAGAACTCGGATTTCTAAATAAGGAAACTTTATTTTTCCAAAAGTTGTGTTTACAAGTTTTTAACATGATTAGAGAGTTTAAGTGACTTAGTAACACTTAACTAAGTGCATTGCATGATAATATATGTCATTGGTTCATAAACTTGACAATTTGACATGGTGTTGCTATAATAGGAAACTTTAATTATCCGAAATCCGCCTATTTGTCTATTTTTAGCAACAAAACATTGAAATGTTTTATATGTGTTATTACATGCCTAGTTTCATGTGTGAACGTTAACTTTACATAGTTTCCATGTTTAGGACTCAAAACTTGACCTTCCAATTAAGGAAACTCTAATGTATCAAAATTTGTGTTTCAAGTTCTAATTCTCAATCGAATTTGCTAATGTGTTTATTAGAATGATAATAGACTATTTCAAAGGAGATTTGAATTCTATATTAGGATTTGAATGTTGAAGTCCAACGTGTCACCAACGGGTCGTCGAGTCAAAACATCTTTGAAACATCAAAGTCAATTTTCAAACAACTTATTTGGATGCATAGAGTTTCATAGTCAAACATCTACAATACTTAGACCTTAAAGTCCTAAATGTAATCGTCTCATTTAGCCGGTTTTGCTAAGACTTTGCATATCATTTCACTGCGTTATAAAAAACATCCTTTCCATGCTTACACAGTTACTGTTGGGTTTTTCCATAATGAGGTGATCATGAACAGTACTGTTGGGTTTAACAACCACTACCCGGGTTAGTAGCGCTAACTTCGACCGGAGGTCGAACAGGTATATTTTTGACCTAATCCATTCATATTCAAGGCACAAAGAGGCGAACCACATCCTTTTCCTTTTTCAGTGCTACAGTTGAGCGTCGGTTGATGGACTTATGATAATTTTTTGTTTTTTCTGATCAGCAATGATTGTGTAGAGTACATATTTTTTTAATACATTTTACAATATTATTTCAATTACATTAAACCTGTGAACTCACAAACATTAAGTTATCCCATTTTAGCATGTTTATCTTAGGTCATTGAATGCTTAGGATATGTGGCTAGGATGCACCCACAGGAGTCACAAACTATTCATGCATGGGCATCCTATTTTGACAAACAATATTTTATCATATTTTTCAAACGTTGTAAACTTTTAAACATTGCTTCCGCACATTTACTTTGAAATATGTCAAACTTAATTTTGGGCTCGTTTGAGCCTTGTTAAACAGGTATTTTGAAAACCATTTAGTGGTCGTTCAAATTAACACAATGGTAAAGATCATCTAAGGTCACGCCCCACGGGTATAGCCCGAAGTGGAATTTGGGGAGTGTGACAAGAGCCTTCAGCCATGAAGGTCCACATCCTGGAGGGAAATCACGTACATCTAACACCGCCCTCCGCTTCCATCCAGTCCTTCCAATCATAGCACCACACGTCATGTCGCCGACCACAACTCTAGTCACACTTGGCACGAGAAGCGCCAACACTACTCCCATTTCACCAGCAGTTTCATTAGCATCATCGTCGGCTTAACTTGTCGATCTGCATTCCTCCTAGCCAGAGCTCCCCATCTGACCGATCTCGTATGCTTCGGCTTAACCATCTACTCCTACACAAGATAGAACATTTATGCGACTATTACAAGTTCATAATATAAGAGTAACCATAGACTGTCGAATCACGATAATCATATGTGATTGGTTTTCCAAGTTACTGCTCGGATCCTAAACGTTTCCCGTCATATTCATACTAGCTCTCTACCTTCCACACAACGGATGCACATGCATCCCCCACAATCCACACAAACACAATTCAATAACTATCACGTATTTACATGTATCACAATGTTCACAACACGTATTTACACAATATAATCCCATACGCAATCACTAAACCACATAATCATGCCAAACGACTCCATATGGTGTCATACTACCTAATTAATACTCTAACAGTTAATGTTCAACTCAGAAGACGTACCTCTTGGCCCGCGGTTACTCGTGGTGGCATTCGTTTTACCCTCGTCCCATTTTGGTTTAAGTTTAGGGATTTTATGTTTTGAAAACACCATTTTTCTCTTAAACCATGGCTCTGATAGCAACTTGTAAGGCCCCAAACCGGGGACCCTACAATTGGTACACATCACTGGGTATTCTCTTTAATATACTTAAATTTTATTTTAAAACACACAGCGAAAGTCTTAACTCAAAATAGTATTTGACGTTTAGTATCGTTATCGTTATAAACTTTACCTTACGAATGCCTTCACACCAAAACTAGTAGCAATGTTCCCAAGCCAAGATACGTTGCCCATAAATCTCACATTCAAGACAATATAACGTACATAGAAAGTCAGCTACGTTGATTGAGTTCTAATAGTTTGTTTAAGTAAAAACGATCACCTCACAAAATCATTTATATAAACTCAGGACTCCCCGGTCCTTTACAAAACGGTTTGTCATTTATTAACACATAGGAAACCCACCTTACTGACCCATTCCCATAAGGGTCCACCACTCAAGACTCATTCACTCCCAAAGCCTAGTAAGTCTTACCGATATGGTTTGAGCTTGCTGCATTGCTGACTCAAAACCTACCACACATATTAACCCGAAGTCCGGTCAACAAGACCCAACTCTTAATCAATGGACTTAACTAGCCTTAATAATGAAATTCACAAACGAGCTTACACACAATAGCCGTAGACAGACCTCGTCCTCACACAACACATTAAATCAATTTGCTTGATTTTTAAAGCAATAACATCACGACACACCTTTAATAATAAACAATCATATGCAGATAAAATACACATATGCACACAAACACATACCCTATCACCATCACCCTCGTCAGGGCTTTCGACACACCCCGAATTAATCACAGTCTCCATAGACATTGTCACATATAGTGACTTTCCGAATGACCTCGTCCTCCACAATCCCGTTTGCCGTGTCACATGGACAACGACACAAACACAATACCCGCCGTGTCACAAGGAAAACAATACAATACACACAACATCAAGCACATAATGCACAACAACCTACTAGCATTTACATAACTCGATAATGAACCACGTACGGGTTCCCATGCTAACTCTCCATCTATGACCATCACATGTTTCACACAATTCATGAATCACCCCGACTAACTCATAACCCGACACACACAAAACATCATAACTCTTGTCCACACCTCCTAAGGACCCCACGTAGACCCTTAGTTAATTATTTCATGATTATCCCATAAAACACTTTTTATTTAAATCACAACTCGTATCACGTTTGCTTAATAGCTTGAAATACACGAGTAGGTACGATAGCCCCAAATCAGTAAAATGTTTAAAAGAATAGGGGATTAGAAGCTCACTATGATGAAGATCCAACTATTGCATTGCAACGGTCTCCAATCATGAAACCTGAATCTGTCAACGTATGAGCACATGGTTAGAGTATGTCCTAAACATGTGTCAATTACATAAAAATACAAATGATCCCAACACTCGTCTCATCTCCGCACCCCTTCGTCCATGCAAAACCCTGGTTCCACAGGTTTGCTCAAACCGGGTTATCCTGACCCGTTTAGATCCCGCATGCATGCACGCATACGTGCCATGCAAAACCCTAGTCTCAAGGATTACACATACACGAGCTGAGCTCCCCATGCATGTCAAACCATGCCATGCAAGCTCTAAGATCACAAAACCCTAATCGGGTGTAACCGGTCATCGTCCTCCTCCTCGTTCATCACCATGAACAACCACCGTGCTTCACCACCAAGCACCTCCCGGTATGTACCACTATCATGATTCATCACTTAGTACCACCCTCACGCTCCCACCACCTTTCTATCCACGAGAAACCCTAACTGGGTTCCCATTTCACATCGGAACACAAGTACCACCATCACTCCCGTCGTCCGCCGCCGTGAATCACCACCACAGCCGACTCCCGTGACCACCGGCACCACCCCTTGCTGCCGTCATCAGGTGGAGGAACGGTTAGGTTATACTTGCCGATCTAAAAGATTTTGTTGTTGATTTCTGAATTTCATAAAATATGCTTACGATCGATAACTATTAAAATAATGATCTAGTGTTTAATCAGAAATATTTTTAGTATGATGATTCGGTTTCACTCCTCTGAATTCGCTGAAAAATATAATATAACTGTTGAATCACTTTCCTGTGACAAACACTCTTGATAGATTATGGATAGATAGAGTCTTAGTTTAGTACTTTCATGTATGTATTTGTCTTTGTTTGTAAGTGTCTGTATGTATTAGTAATCGAGTTGTATTTACTTTTACATATTGATTGTTGTAATTTTCTCTAAGTGTTTTGCGCACTTGTATGTGCGCAAGAAGTAGTTCCTGCGTACTTAGCAAGTACGCAAAAATACTTTTGCATACTTGCTAAGTACACAGGAGCAAATTGCCCTGCGCACTTGCTAAGTGCGCAGGCATCAGGTCATGTATAAATAGGAATGGTTGACAGGAGATAAGTACGCAATCATAGGCATTCAGATTAGCAAATATGCAGAACTTTGTAATCTCTCTGTAACCTTCAAGTGTTTATAATAGACGAACGTTTATAGTGATTATCTTGTCGGTTTACTTTGTTTCGTAAGACTCTCCACCTAGCACGGGTATTCCGCACCCGGTCCGACTAGTAGACCCACTTGCATGTGACGATCCGCCACACCCGAGGGACCTACAAGTGGTATCAGAGCGTTGCTCTTGATTTCGAGTGTTGTGAGTGAGTTTGGAGAGTTTTTTATAGAGTTTTACAAGCAAAAGGAGGTGTTTTTGTTGATTTTTGTGATAAAATAGGGGTAGTTCTTGAGCACTATTTTAGAAGCAAAAAATCACTCAAAAACCGACTTTTGTTGTGTATTTTGAGTGTTTTGAGCATCAAAGGTCGGTTAGAAACAAGTTTCTGACCCTTTGGCTCATTTTGATTGTTCATCCGTTCGATTTTTGCCATCTCCGGTGTGTTTCCAGTGACCGGAATAGTTTGGTGAGAGTTGGTGAAAAGGTGTTCTGCGTACTTACCATTTCTGGCAAAAAGTACAGTCTTGCTGTGTACTTACTAAATACGCAAGACTAATCTCCTGCGTACTTACTAAATACGCAAGACTAAT
Organism: Smallanthus sonchifolius; assembly: GCA_023525975.1. Taxonomy (NCBI): domain Eukaryota; kingdom Viridiplantae; phylum Streptophyta; class Magnoliopsida; order Asterales; family Asteraceae; genus Smallanthus; species Smallanthus sonchifolius. The sequence goes on from CM042033.1 coordinate 24,370,774, forward strand.
CTTGTGCGTACTTAAGTTATATCCTGCGTACTTATCATTTACCCCTGCGTACTTATCAAGTACGCAAGAGCAAATCTTAAATACGCAAGACCATTCCTAAGTGTGCAAGGCCAATATCAAGTGTGCAAGTGTTTCTGATTTTTCTGAAATTTGATTAAGTTTTCAACATGTCGAATTTTCAAAACCTTGGAAATATTTAAAACTATGAAAATGAGATCGGTACTCCTGAGAAACGCCAAAGCTGCTAAATGTAAATGATTATTCTAACTGGAAGGCACGCTTTGAGCATTACATTTCGTACACTGATTCTTCGTTATGGATTCCAATTCTAGAAGGCTATAAGCATCCCACACACATTTATCTTGATGATGAACTGCCTACGCCTATCTCTAAACTCGATGAAGAGGAAAAGAAAGCTTATAATCGAAAGAAGAAGGCTCTTGGTTCAATCACTATGGCATTAACTCTGGAGTTGTTCCATAGCTTCAGAGGTTATGACAACTCTAAGGATCTTTGGATGGCGTTACAGAAAAGATTCGAGGGGAATAGTGATATCAAGAAGAGTAAACGGGATCTACTCAGGAAGCAATATGAATGCTTCAGATTTTTGGAGAATGAGTCTTTAGATGACCTCATCTCTAGATTCTATCATCTGAAGACAGAATTGAAAGCTTTTAAGCTCAAGTATCCCGATGAAGAGTTGGTGGAAAAGTTTCTGGATGCTTTGCCACCAAGGTTTGAAATGTACAAAACCTTGATGAGAGAGAATCCAAAATTCTATGAGATGACAGTGGAGGAGGCAATTGGAAAGGTTCAAGCTCATAACATGAACCTTAGAAAGAAGGAGAGCTCAGGAAGACCTTAGATACAAGACCCTTCTATGTATCATGGGACGTCATCTACAACCAAATCATCGGGCTCTGAATTGCCCTTTTCTCTAGAAACTCTACTGAAGAAGACCACTCAACTGGTTGTGGTGGTCATGCATGCTATGCATCTGGATCAGGTTGTGGATCTCATCAACAACACACCTCAAAAAACCCTCCCGCTACAACTTCAGCTAACCAATCAGCTATAGTCAAAATAGCTGAAGATCATGTAGCACTATTTTCATCTTGTATGCTGGCCTACGAGAACTTCATAGGTGGTAACCTTACAGATCCGGAGACAATAGAAGAAGACTTCAATCAAGTGGATCCTGATGTCATGGAGGACATGGATATTCAATGGAATATGGCCATGATATTGAGGAGAGCCAAGCATTTCCTGAACAGAACAGGAAGAAAGTTCATTGGCTGGCATTCTAATGACAAGGTTGGTTTTGACAAATCCAAGGCCAAATGCTACAAGTTTCTGAACTATGGACACTTTGCTCGTGAATGTCAAAAAGACAGAGCACCGGCTTCGGGTTTCACCAGACCTAGCCAAGGAAACAGCCATGGCTACAACAACTCAAACAACCACAATCAAAGCCAAAGTGGAACGTCCAATGCACTGGTAGCTCAATAGGACGACAGCTTTGATTGGGGTGTTCATCTGGAAGATGCCATCATTGCACAAACTCAAGTTGGTCTCATGGCTGAGATCATGGAGTTGATGGAAACTGAGAAAAAGGAAGCTGAGGAGAAGGAAGCTGAAGAAAAGGAAGCTTCTGTAGCTGATCAAGAGGAATCTACTACTGCTGTTGCCCTTATAGCCATTGGAGAAGCAACAAGTTCATCGTCTGAGGTAGATTCTAATATTTTTTCTGTTATTTCTTGTTCTAAATGTCTAGGCTTAAAACTTGAAAATTCTAAGCTTCAAGACAAGGTCGAACCCTTTCGCATTGCATCTCTAAGTTATAAAGAAAACGAAAAACGTTTTAAAGATTCAATTGAAACATTGAAAAAGGAAAAACGTGATTATTCACTAAAAATGAGCGATCAACAGCTTCACTTGGATATTGCATATAAGGGGTTAGAAAAAAGGAACAATGAAATTAACAAGCTGCAAAATGAGATCTTGCAGTTGAAATGTTCTAATGAGAAGTTGAAAAACTCTCGTTTTGTGGTGGAACACTACGAGTCTATAGTGAGACAAATGACTGGCTTAGGGCTGGCTACTAATGCCATTCCTCCACCAGTTAGCGAAAAGTTTGTCAACAGCTTGGTAGACATTGATCTAACTTGTCTTGATGAGTCCTAAGGAAAGGATGATTCCTCTAAAAGGGATGATTCCTCAAGTAAGGCCAACTCCGCATCTGATGAGGAGTTCTTTACTGCTTCTGATGATGGGTCGGTTAACACTTGCCCTGAAGTAGTAGTATCTGATGAGTTGTTATCTGAACAGACAGTCATGAAAAACATTATCACTAATAGTGATAACTATATTCTAACTGAACCCGATATCATTGAATCTAATGATAAATTAAAGGTAATGCTTTATGGGGGGTATAAAAAACTTAATCAAGTAAAGAAAGAGGCTTTTTCAGCTCATTTTGGGCTTGGTTACAAAGAAAATTTGCAAAAATACTACACTTCCAAGAACCAATCTGTATCGGGTCAAACTCTTGTTCACAAACCAACTCCTCCTGCTCATAATGCTGAGTCATCTAATGTTAGATCTAATGAGCCTTACAGGAGAACTTTCAAAGACAAGAGGACTTGCTTTCACTGTGGCTTGGTTGGTCACATTTTTGTGAACTGTCCTTCAAAGAACCAAGGGAAACGGCCTATTGTTTCACAACCGGTTGTCATCCCTAAGTCGCCATCAGTGAAACCTCCTAAATGTCCAAAACAAAATGTGGTTAAACCACCAGTTAAACAGATGGAAAAGCCAAAGATCAAATCTGAGGCCAAACCATCTGTTCGAAGTGTTCAAGCCTTAGGTGCCCAAGAGAGTCAAGGATAAGACAGCAAGACATCCTGTGACTAAGAAATTCTTAAAGAAATTGGTATACAAGCCAGTGCTATGTGAAACTAAGATTCCCATGAGTAAGTTATCTCAGGATATTCTTAGTGACATGTGGTACTAGTACCTAGATCCAAAGACGGGCGAGGCTGTGGTGATTGGAAAGGTGAGGTCAGAAAGTGGATGCTTAGTGCCGAGGGAACTAATCAGAGTATTTGATGAAGTCTGCTTCATTAACTTCTCTGTGAAAGATCTGGAGGCACTAGCAGACAGGTATTGCATGCATACTGACGAGTGGACGAAATTCCTTGCTTCTAAATATGACAAGGTGATCAAGTTCTGCCTTGACTATAAGAAGAAGATGGAAGCTAAAGATGCATAGCTGTGAAGACTAAAGACCGAAGACTCAAGACTAAAGATCGAAGATGATCCAGAGCTGTTGTCAATGGGGAGTTTGTTGAATCACTTTCCTGTGACAAACACTCTGGATAGATTATGGATAGATAGAGTCTTAGTTTAGTACTTTCATGTATGTATTTGTCTTTGTTTGTAAGTGTCTGTATGTATTAGTAATCGAGTTGTATTTACTTTTGCATATTGATTGTTGCAATTTTCTCTAAGTGTTTTGCGCACTTGTATGTGCGTAGGAAGTAGTTCCTGCGTACTTAGCAAGTACGTAAGAATACCTTTGCGTACTTGCTAAGTACGCATGAGCAAATTGCCCTATGCACTTGCTAAGTGCGCAGGCATCAGGTCATGTATAAATAGGAATGGTTGACAGGAGATAAGTACGCAATCATAGGCATTCAGATTAGCAAATACGCAGAACTTTGTAATCTCTCTGTAACCTTCAAGTGTTTATAATAGACGAACGTTTATAGTGATTATCTTGTCGGTTTACTTTGTTTCGTAAGACTCTCCACCTAGTCACGGGTATTCCGCACCCGGTCCGACTAGTAGACCCACTTGCATGTGACCATCCGCCACACCCGAGGGACATACAATAACCACAACGGATTTGTTTTCGTACACATAAATTTAGTTCTGGAAAAGTGAATATGGTGCTGTTACACGTCTAAACTTAGATGTGAAACCTCTTTTAAAATTAGTTCGTTTTGATTAATTTATATGTGATTTTGGTTTAACACATTTAACTATATTATTCTCCAGATAAACTATATTGTTCACGTAATCTGTTGATTCACAAAAAATTAAAATTTTGTTTATTGTATTTCAGTAAGAAACCCACATATGGTGAATTCTTTTTAATTTGATTAAACCCACATAAGACAAACTGTTTAATAATAATTCTGGGTTTAGGTTTTATATTTTGGGGGTTTGATTGAAATATTTTAAAACAATTTCAACCAAAATCTCTAAAAATATTCTAAGTTTAAGATAATGACAGGGATTAATTTTTAAACTAAAAATTAGAAATCCAAAAGAAAAACTACAAGAAACGCCAAAACCTAAAATCTGTGATGATGCTAATGATAATGATTAATATATTAATTAATGATAGAATTAAATATTTGCATAGTTTATCCACCTGTCAGAAAACCCGGGTCTCTCTTGGAGGGAAAGATTGCAAATTTACTAAACCCAAGATTAGTTAGTAATTGCAGAAAGACAGGGCATGATGTTAGTAAATGCTATCTTCTCATTGGGTTTCCCAAAGATTTCAAATTTACTAAACCCAAGATTGCTGCAAATGCTGCTTCTGATGCTACTGTTTCTGTCTCTGGTTCACCTTCTGGTATCTCTACAGAACAGTATAATACTTTGTTGCAACTTTTTCAGCAGAATTCTGTAGTTTAGGGTGGTGTTCCTAATGTTTAACCCCTTAGCTTTACAAATTTTGCATGTATTATTGCTTGCAATTCGACTACGGTCGATACTACTTGGATTATTGAAACTGGTGCAAGTAATCATATGTGCTTTGACTTCAATTTGCTTTCTAACGTTCAATTGCTTAACTCGCATGTTTATTTTCTTCTTCCAAACGGGCATGTTTTAACTGTTACGCAAGTCGGAACGGTTAATCTCACAAAGTCTTTTTCTATCTCCAATGTCTTCTTTGTGCCTTAATTCAAACATAACCTTTTATCTGTTTCCAAACTTTGTAGGGATACAAAAAGTCTTGTTCAGTTTTCTGAAACTTCTTATTTCTTGCAAGCCCCTTCAATGAGTAGTCCGTTGGTTCTGGGAGATCTTCTCAGTGGACTTTATCTTTTGCATCCTAATAAACTTTTCTCTGTTACTGTTGATTCCTTTTCTCACTGTAATTCTGTTGTTTCGTTAAAACTTTGGCATCATCGTCTTAGGCATTTGCCAATGTACAAACTTAAGCAATTGAATGTTTTTACTGGTGCACATGATTGTTCTATTGATGATTGTTCTGTTTTTCCTAAAGCTAGGCAGCATAAACTCCCTTTTCTTCTAGTAGTAGAACTAGTACTCAAATGTTTGATCTTATTCATATTGATACTTGGGGCCTGTATCATTCTACTACATATGATGGTTATAAATATTTTCTCACCATTGTTGATGATTTTACTAGAACTACTTGGACTCATCTTTGGACAACTAAAGGCAATGCCTTTACTATTCTTCAAGGATTCATTGAGATGGTTGAGACTCAATTCAATACTAAAGTCAAGAGTATTCATTCTAACAATGCTTGTGAGCTTGGTTCGGGTGTTTATCATACCGAGTATTTTAAACAGAAAGGCATTCTTCATCAAATTACTTGTCATGGGGTTCCTCAACAGAATGGGGTGGTAGAACGGAAACATAAGCATCTTCTTGAAACTGCTCGGGCTCTTATGTTTCAGTAAAAGTTACCTATTACGTTCTGGGGTGATTGTATTCTTACTTCTACTCACTTGATTAATATTTTCCCCACACGGGTCCTCAAGGGAAAATCTCTATCTGAGATGGTTTTTGGTAAAGCCCCATCATACATTTATCTTCGTACTTTTGGATGTTTGTGGTATGCTTCTACCCCTACACCCGGTAGAGATAAATTTCAGCCTCGGGCTCAAGCTTGTATTTTTATTGGCTATCATTTAGGAAAGAAAGGTTACAAGCTTTATAATCTTGACACTCGACAAGTTCTTGTTTCTCGGGACGTGACTTTTCTTGAGCATATTTTCTCTTCTTTACATTCTTCTGATCCTTCATCTTTGTTTCCTCTCTTAATGATCTGTTTGAGGAGTCAGATACAGCTGTTGTTCTTTCATCTTCTTCAGTTCCTCTTGTTTCTCCTTTTCCTCCTCCTCCACAGCTCGGGAGATCTTCTCTTTCTTCTGTTCCTCCTTCTCACTTGCAGGATTACATTTGTAATTTTGCTTCTATTTATTCCTCTTGCTTTCATACTTTGTCGAGTGCTTGCCAAGCTTCTTCATTTGTTAATTTTGCTGATCTTTCTCCTGAATCTCAGCAGCTTATTCTCAACCTTGATAATCAGGAGGCTGCTCAGCATCCTGCTTGGCAAGAGGCTATTTCTATGGAATTTACTGCTTTATAACGTAATCAAACTTGGGAAGTCATGCATTTACCTAAGGGTAAGAAGGCTATTAAATGCAAATGAGTGTATAAAGTCTAGTATATTGCTGAATAATGCTTATTGTTGTTGCAACCAAACGACACTAGGGTTTATATCAATTGGATGTGAATAATGCTTTTGTTACATGGGGATCTTGATGAAGACATTTATATGAGTCCTCCTCCTGGCATTCCATTATCTTCTCCTGATCGTGCCCTTAAACTAAAAAAATCTCTATATGGCTTGAAGCAGGCTTCTCGGCAATGGTATGACAAGCTTTCTGATGCACTCAAAACCAAAGGGTATATGCGTTCTCCCAATGATTATTCTTTGTTTTCAAAGACCATGGGAGATTCTGTTGTTCATGTGGCTGTTTATGTGGATGACATTCTTCTCACTAGTAATAATGAACAGGAGATGTCTGCTTTAAAGGTTTTCTTGCATTCCACATTTCAGATCAAAGATCTTAGCAGGCTTAACTATTTTCTAGGCATTGAAGTTCTCAAGTCTGCTTCTGGTCTTATTATGACTCAACGTAAGTTTGCAAAGGCTCTGTTGAACGAGTTTACCATGGACCACGTTTCTTCTACTTCGTCCCCATTTAAAACTTAAGCTTAATGAGGGTCAGGTTCTTGATGATCCTTTGGCTATTCATCGGCTTGTTGGCAAGCTCAACTATCTCACTCACACTTGGCCTGATCTGGATTTTGGGGTTCAATTTCTTAGCCAATTCATGATCCGCGTGAGAAGAATGTCGCACAGGAACTTGCTTGGTTAACTCGTTTGTTTGTGGAATTCCAGCTTCCCAACCTCACTTCGATTCTTTTGAAGTGTGATAGTCAGGCGGCCATTCACATCGCTAAAAATCCTGTTTTCCATGAACATACTAAGCATATCGAATTGGATTGTCATTTTGTTCGTGAGAAGCTTCAAGCTGGTTTAATTCTTCTTTCTCATATGCGTACTTTGGATCAACTTGCGGATTTATTCACCAAAAGTCTTGATGGTCAACCTCATTTGGCTATCATTTCCAAGTTGGGGTTGTATATGTTGGGAATCTAGTACGAGTTTTTAACATTTAAAAACCAATAATTATTTAAATCTTGTTAAATAAATAAATCAGATATATTTAGCGGAAGTGATTTATGGTACAACAAACATATCAGATATGGAATCCTATCAGTGATCCGATTACACTCGTATAAACAATATAATATAAACCAACCATAGGGTGTTCAAAGATTATACCTTTGGCGATAACCAAATCAGAACACCTCAGATCAACGAACGTCACGCTAGATGACACGTACACAAAACCTGCAACAAAACGTAACACGAGTTGCGTAGAAGGGGATCCGACCATGGTGGTGGCGTGTGACGGTGGTGCGGCGGTTCGGCTAGGCAGCGGCGGCCCTTGGTGGCGTCTACCGGAAATGAGAGGGGAAGGGGAGAGGGTTTTGAAAACTCCTTGGTGGCTAGATTAGGTTTTAGGGTTAACACTTAAGGATATATTTATAATTGCATTAATTACAAATCACACCATTGTGTATTAACATTTAATTTCATGTAATTAACTATTAATTACATTTAACCCTTGTAGTTTACTGATAATAATTAATCAGTAAAAACCAGATCATTTAGTGTTTAACACTTAATCATTAAATCTCTCTCACTACAAAAAAAAGCCATTCAGTGGCATACAAAAAATGTCACAAAAAACCAAAAAAGTGTCACTAAAGACCCCTTTATGAATGGGCGGCACACAAAAACAGTGCCACTAGAAACGCCAACACTAAAGTATTTTAGTGACACTTTTTTGTCTGCCACTACAAACTTTTTGGCTTTTAGTGGCACTTTTGTTTTGCCACTATATTAAAAAAAGGCTTTTGTGGCACAAATTTTGTGTCGTTAAAAACTATTTATAATTAAATATCCATACTACTTTTAGTGGAACCTAATTTTTACCACAAAAATCACATCAAATAAAATGCCACCATAGACGTTTATCATATTAATTTTGATTAAACCAAATCATTATTTATTTAAAATATATAATAAAAATAAAACTGTAAAACGTAGAATTCGTAATATCATCAATTAATTTAAAAGTTCGATCGTCTTCCAAACATATACCAAATATTTGCAAACAAATGCCTAATAAGTGCCAAATTTAGTCTAAATATCAAACATATAAAATACAACTAACAAATGTTTGAATAACACTCGAAACTTCATTACGTTCATGATCCTCTTTCGCAATCTTCATGCGAGTAAAATGATCCCCGTGCTAACACTTTCTTAGTAATGATACTAGTAGTTACCTGTTAAAAAATAAAGACTTTTAAATATGCAAACAATAAGATTCATATTTTTATTTTTTCATTTTTCTCCATTCTATGAAAGATTCAATTTTTTATTTTTTCATCTGAATGAATAATAAATTTGAACTATAAATAAAAACTATATATATTAGCATATACCTCTTACCTTAATGAATGAATACATATCAAGCTTGATAAAAGACATAGCCTATAATATCTTGAACAGATATATGAAATATTTGGTTTCCCACACACCTACAATAACAAAATAAAGCTTAAAAGTTGACAATAAATTCGATGCCTTCTGATAGACAAACAAATCTGATTCGTATGCTTACCAATATCTTTGCACTCCCAAAATCACAAAGTTTTAGCCGATGTGTCTTTGGATTAACCTGCAGAACAAGATCTCAAGTTATTGTATAGACAAGTATATAACCTATTAAACAACTAAACTCTAGATTTCAAGCAGTTTGATTAGAGAAAAGACATTGCAAATCAAATTTTTTACCTGTGATTGCAGCCATGCTAATTTATGCAAGAGAGAAACCAAATTTCACTATTTAGCTTAAAAATAAAATTAAATTTCAATTTTTATTTTTTTTTGCATAATTTAGTATCAAGTTGAATGATTGCACTAACTGGTATCAAAATCTGTTGGAATAATTTTGATTTCCTTACCACACAAAATCTAACTTTTATTGCTATCTCCCTAACTCAATTTTAATTTCCTTACTCACACATATATACACTTGCAACTAAACATCTATTGCAGTCAAAATCTAAAAAACCCCATCAATAGGAAGAAAGACAACTTGAGCAAAAAGAGATGATGTCATTCCAGCAATGCCGATAGCAATAGCAGCCTTTGTAGGATCTGAAAGATTGAACGGTTCGACCATTTTGAAAGCAGCTACCATTGTGGTCTCTAATACGGTAAGTAATACAATTCTAACAGGAATTGCTCCTGTGATGACAGTCCCAGAATCTCTGTATAAACCTTGGATGCCTTCGGTTTTTAGTAATCCTCTGATAACCGCATATGCATTATTCTCTACGGACACTTGCGCCTAGGTGACAGGCTCACTCTTTGTGCCTTGAGTGCGTCTAATCCCCTTGACTACCTAGGGTATGTGATTTCGTTAGGGATCCCTAGGGGTGCTCCATGCCTTGTATGTAAACATGTAGACCTATATAGCTGACATGCCATCTATTATTCATCTATTATTCGCATCACCTATATGGTATACATGCAAAAGTTCTTTATTGAATCATGCTACTTGATTTACTCCTGTCAAAAGCTTATGCAGTCTACAAAGTTAGTGTTCTTTTCTTTTGTAATGGATAAGTTGTCATGTTAAGAATCTTTATTAAACTGCTGGATGGCAAACCCTAGCATGAACTCATATGATTCGCATAGAATCAATTCAAACAATAAAATCCTAGAAGTTCAAGAATGCATACCAAATAGACTGAAACTCAAACAATAAAACCCTAAAACTATACATGCTATGTAAATCGCATAAACAACGAACTAACAGAGAGCAAAGAAATCAAGTAAAAGATAATGCTAGAAAGTTCAATAAGTTTTACCAAATTCAGAATCAATTGAAGGTAGCGACATGAATAAATTAAGGGCAGCGACATGAATCAATTGAATTGAAAACTCTTCGGATTTACAGACACCAGAATCAATTGAAGGTAGCGATGATCGATACAGAAAGTACGTTGTATGTATGTATGGATGTGACCTGAATCAGTACTTGAATCAATTGTTTTATCGGTGGACGAATAAGAAGGTTAGGATTTTTACTCGATCTGTACCTGAGTCGTTGATTGCTCGATCTATTGGATTTTCACCAAATCTTCCTCAGCGTCCAACGCCGACTTATTTTTGTTACTCAAACGCTAGCGAAGGAGGCATATGGCATACGTGAAGTTTTTCAATTGGGGGAAAATCAGTGAAATTTTTGGAGGGGAAGGAATCAGTGAAACCTTTAAGAAGAAGCGGGAAACGTGAAATTTTCGTAGAGGAGGTAAATGCCACTAGAAACGTTAGCCAAATAAATATGACATACGTAAAATACCACTAAAAACCTAAATTAGTGGCACAAAAATTAAATGTCATTGAAACCTTGTGCCACTAAATGACCTTTTTTGTAGTGTCTCCTAAATAATTATTTCACTAAATAATTAATTACCTCAATAACCGATAAATATTTCTCTAAATATTAATCACCGTTTATTATATCCATCTTTCGTGAACTATAATATTTAACAATTAAATATTATTACTTCTCGTTGCCTAAGGTGTAACTCTTTGGATCGTACCTCGTTAGTAACATCGACTTAATTGACGATCAGACATCATATATCCAACAATCTCCCACTTGGACGGTTCATCAGTTAATCGGTTCAACATAGACAGTGGTGGACGCCTAGCTACATCTTACTGTCCGTAGCAAGGTATGACGTATTTACAATCGTTAAACTATTTTCTTGTGTACAAGTAACCTTTACTTTACTAAGTCCAACAGTCCTAGTAAGCATTTCTATGTATCATTTCTGTTTAGGGCATCCGTCGAACATGAGACATGGATATAATTCACTTCTCATATGTTGTTCAACTATTCTTGTTCTCGTTCTCCAATTCAAAGTGGTCTAAACAAACTACTCTTTAGTTTGAGCATGGCCATGCGTTTTACACCAGCTTGAATCAACGAAGGCGCCAGATTGTCCAACTCCTAATTAAAGAAGAACATAATTCATTTGGCCACATACAACTCCCACTACACTCAGATTATTCCTGGTCATACCCTTATTGCTGCCTGTCAAGGTACAACGTTAGATAAGATCAAAGAACAAACTTTAGTCAAAGTTGGTTCTAGTATATGCCTCGGGTCGAGGATCGATAGATCTTACTATATTCAAAACATCTCAAGACATTGATCCAGGAATATAATTTTAAAACAAGTTACGTCCAATAATTATTCTCTAATAATTATATGTGAACATGATTTCCAACTTCTTGGTCTTTCATTCATAATGAACCAACCATCTGATTCACATTAGTCTTACGTTCAGATTGATTCCCATGAATCTGATCGACTACGAACATTTAGAATAAAATATTCAAAGATTTCTAAAACGTATAAACTATCGAACACAATAACATCTATTTATAATGCATTTAACCATTAAATCAAATATAAAAACTAATGCAACTATATTGTTCGAAAACACCAAATACTAAATACAGATCAAACCCACTGTCTAGCAAATCTAAGGCGTATCTTATCAGCATGCTCCTCATGTTTAGAATGAGGCATATGCTTAGTGAACGGGTCGGCTAGATTCTGATATGTGTGAACTTTGTTTAACATGATGTCTCCCCGTTCTAATATATCCGTGATATAGTGATATCTTCTGAGTATGTGCTTCGTGCTGTGGTGTGACCTTGGTTCCTTAGCTTGAGCAATGGCACCGGTATTGTCACACAATATCTCGATCGGTTTCTGAATGCTAGGCATTACTCCGAGATCAGCAATGAACTTCTTCATCCAAGCAGCCTCCTTCGTAGCTTCCGAAGCGGCAATGTATTCTGATTCGGTGGTGGATTGAGAAACAACACTTTGCTTAATACTCTTCCAATTGATCGCACCACAGTTCAAAACAAAAAAAAATCTCGTTTGTGATCGAGAATCATCTCGATCAATCTAAAAGCTAGCAGCAGTGTAACATTTAATAGCTAGTTCTTCTTACAGTCCTCCATATATTAAGAACATGTCCTTAGTTCTTCTTAAGTATTTAAGGATGTTCTTCACAGCTATCCAGTGACTCTCACAAGGATTATGTTGATATCTGCTTGTCATGCTTAAAGCGTACGATACGTCAGGTCTAGTACATAGCATGACACAAATGACGGAACCAATTACAGAAGCATATGGAACCCTTTCCATCTTTTTCTTTTCTTCATCAGACTGCCGAAATTGTTTGTTATTCAGTATGGTTCCATGCGCCATTGGCAAAGACCCTCTCTTAGAGTCTTGCATGAAAAAGCGTTGACCGATTTTATCATTGTGTGTACTTTGACTTAAACCTATAAGCCGCTTTGATCTATCTCTACACATTTTTATTCAAAGAATATAAGCAGCTTCACCAAGATCTTTCACTGCTAAACATTTACCCAGTATGGTTTCTAATGAGCAGTATGTCATCTACGTACAAAATCAGAAAAGTCAAATGGCTCCCACTTGCCTTCTTGTAGACACACGGTTCATCTTCATTCTTGACAAAACCAAACTCTTTGATTTTCTGGTCAAAACGAAGATTCCAGCTTCTGGATGCCTGTTTTAATCCATAAATGGATTTGTTTAACTTGCATACCTTATTAGGATTCTTTGGATCTTCAAAACCTTCTGGTTGAACCATATAGACATCTTCAGTAAGATGCCCATTAAGGAACGCGGTTTTGACATCCATTTGCCATATCTCGTAGTCATAATACGCGGCAATGGCAAGTAAGATCCTAATAGACTTAAGCATGGCTACTGTTGAGAAGGTTTCATCATAATCAATTCCTTAAGTCTGAGTAAAGCCTTTCGCTACTAGCCTTGCTTTGAAGGTTTGCACATTCCCATCCATGTCGATTTTCTTCTTGGAAATCCACCTGCTTCCTGCGGTTCGACTTTCGGGAGGAAGATCAACCAAGTCCCATACATGGTTGCCGTACATGGATTTCAGCATCCATGGATTCAAGCCATTTCTTAGATTTAGAATCTAAGATTTCAGATTTGTAACTAGTGGGCTCTGTCTGATCAACTATCAGGATGTCGTCAATCTGGTGAATTCTGATATACCGGTCGGGTTCATGACGACCCTTAGCACTTCTGCGAACAGCTTGTGTCACAGTTGAATCTTGAACATTTCTAGATTCAGTTTCAGCAGTCTCATGCTGAATGGCAGGTTCAGTTTGTGGTTCTTGGATCTCATCCATATCCACATAGTTTTTTCCAATCCCTCTCGCAAGAACTTCTTTCTCCAAGAAAGTAGCAACGCGTTTAATGAAAACTCGATTTTCAGCAGCATTGTAGAAGTAGTAACCTACTGTTTTAGGGTATCCGACGAAAACAACATTATCGCCACGGGGATTTAGCTTGTCCGTAGATTCACTTGTAACATATGCCTTACATCCCCAAACCCTAAGGTAGGACACTCTGAGTTTCTCCCCATGCCATATCTCATAAGGCGTCTTGTCCACCTTCTTTGTAGGAGCTAGATTTATAATTCTTGTGGCAGTCTCGAGAGCAAAACCCCAGAAGGAGTGTGGGAGGTTTGTACGACACATCATAGACCGAACCATATCTAATAGAGTTCAATTTCTCCTTTCGGATACACCGTTAAGCTGAGGTGTTCCTGGTGGAGTAAGCTGAGAAATGATCCCACATTTCTTTAGACGTTCGTCAAACTCTTGACTAAGATATTCACAACCTCGATCAGATCGAAGCATCTTAATCGTCTTACCAAGCTGATTTTGTACTTCGTTCTGGTATTGTTTGAACATTTCAAATGTTTCATGTTTATGCTTCATAAGATAAACATATCCATATCTACTGAAGTCATCAGTAAATGTAACGAAGTATCTCTCTCCACTTCTAGACATTGTTCTGAATGGACCACATACGTCAGTATGTACAAGTCCTAACAGATCCAATTAAACATGACTCACAATCATTAAATGACTCTTGACTAGTAGAATTCAGAATTTCGGCGGTCTAGAGTTTCTTCATGCGATTCTTGTTTATGTGTCAAAGTCTACAATGCCATATATACGTATCATGGAAATCAAATTTTGTACGTTTGGTGGAGATGTTAAATAGAACGTTATTATCATGGACTTTTATCTCATAGATTCCATTGTGAGGCTTTGTAGAAAAATAAAACAAACCATTTAAATATGCAGAAATAAAATCATTGTCAAAAACATAATTAAATCCTTGTTCCCGCAAAGTGGATACTGAAACAATAGTACTAGTCAAACTAGGAATTAAATAAACATTGTTCAAAACAAATTCTAAACCAGAAGGAAGTAAAAGAGTGTATTCTCCTACAGCCTTCACCGCAACCTTTTGTCCATTTCCCACATGGAGCTTCAGGTCGCCTTGCTTCGGCCTCCTAACCTTCTTTAGTCCCTGCAAATCATTACAAATGTGATAACCCCATCTAGTGTCAAACACCCAAGATTTGCTAGACAGAGAGAAGATCTCAATAACGAACATACCTGAGGACTGTCCTGCAGCAGACTTCATCATAATGAAAACACTTGACATCCTTTAGAGGTTTCTTGGCAACAACTATGCCTTTACCCTTGCTCTTGAAGCTTTTCTTGCCTTTTCCCTTGGTTTCAGATTTCTTGACTCGACCTTCTTTGATCATCAGCATTGGACCAGACTTAGCAGGAGTTGGTATGTTCATATCGGCAGTCTTTAGCATCATATGCAACTCCGCGATGGTCTTGTTCCAAGCATTCATATTGTAATTCAAAGTGAATTGATCATATGACTCTGGCAGCGAGTTGAGGATAATATCCCCAGCCAATTCTGTAACATCCCAAAAATAGTAAATAAGTAAATAATAAAGCGATAGATATTTAATTGTCAAAAAAAATGAAAGAAAATGGATGGGCTTGGGCTCGGCTCCAACGGGCCGAGCGAAGCTCAGGTATATAAGGGTCAAGACAGCACTAGAACCTTCATTTCCACCACAACTTGCAAACTAGAGAGAGAAAGGAGAGCTCGGGCCTAGAGAGAGAAAGTGACGGATCGACCCGAAATTGAAGAAGCACGTTACTACTGAGCTCGTGAGCAAAACCTCCGAATCAGAATTCCAATCCAGGTAACGATTCGACCCTAAACTGAGTTTTTGTTCGTTTCGGAGTTTCTCGGGTTTTAGCTTAATAGGAGACGTTTTTATGGATGAAACTTGAAAATAAGCTTAGAACTAGCATCTAGAATAAAAACCGCACATTTTGATGACAGAAAGTTGTAAGATTAGCATGATCGAATTAACATGCAAGAATTTCGGACTTGTCCAGGAAGCAGGTCTTGCGTACTTATCAAGTACGCAAGAAGGATGTCATGCGTACTTATCAAGTACGCATGAGGAAGATCCTACGTACTTATCAAGTACGCAAGAAGAATGTTCTGCGTACTTGTCATGAGCAAGGTTCTGCGCACTTACTAAGTGCGTAGGTAGCAGACCAGTTAGTAAAGTCAGTATGTTCGCCTAATTCATTATGATTAAACCGTTAGAGTCGGGATTGGGTCTGATGTGTATTTAACTACCTAATTCAGATCGTACGTGACGTTGTTGGGCCTGTGTGTAGGACAACCAAGACTAGCTTATCAGGTGAGTTCTATGTACCCCCTTCTATGTTATGTGCAAGTCATTTTAAATGTTTTGGGGCTGAAGTGTATACACTAAATGAATAAATGCTATAAATGTCAATGTGATCATACGTGGTATACATATATATATACTTATTAATGAAAATGAATTATGACCAAAGAATGAAACATATGATTATAAAGAATGAGTGAAAGAAGGACATAACGTAAATGAATGAAATCTTGCTTTATATTATATATATTGCATGTTAAGAATGTATGTAAACGTTATGAACCCTTCTATGACAACGGCTACTTCGGTAGACGGACGACCACGTGACTATTTTGCAACCGGGACAAAAACGTTCCTTCGCAAGCTAGGACGTATAAAAAGGCACTAATGGACGGTCGAAGCAAATGCCTTAACTCAAGTAGAACGGTTGCATACATAATGGTCGCGTGGGAAACGGATGCCCTAGGGCAGATGGACAAAAATGACGGACTACGACGGTAGGACGGTTTAAGAGCGGATGGACAAAGGTTGTCGGACGGATTTTAGTTTCGACGGACGGTTTTCTAGAGCCGGACGGTTAATGAAAAGGGCTACGACGGTAGTTCTCACTGCGATGTCTTTGTGACATTCGCGACAAGTATAATGGGTTGATCACCCTTAAGTTTATGGCCAAATGAATGTTCTCCCCAAGTAAGTATGTATGTACATATGTATATATTCAATATGAATGTTATGTGAGAACAGTAAAGCAAAGAATATGTAAAAGCTCGAATGTTAAGTATATTATATATATATATAATGCTCATGATAAGATAAATATTATGTATGATTGTCTTTAAACTAGAACTCACCAGCGTTAGCTGACTTTTAGTATATATTTCAGGTAAAGGAAGGAAGGGTTGTGCGATGGCGTGAAGGTTACCCGACACAAGACTGACATCCCACTTTTATATATGTTAAGACAATGTTATGTATTTAATTGTTAAGACTTCCGCTGTCATGTTATGTCATGTTATGTTACGTTATGTAATGATTGAATTCGAATGATTTAAATTTAAGATCAGTATTTATGACTTTGTTTATGAGTAAATCCAACAAGTGAGGTTACCCGGGAAATGGGGCCTTACAAGTTGGTATCAGAGCAATAGTTTGAGAGATTCAGACATCACTAAATGTCTGGACTCAAGCTGATTATGGGACAAATGCACGGATGTCAGTATGGGTAACCAACGCCAACGCCAGCATGGTAAGTAAGTACTAGAGTTAATACACTTGGATAAGAATAGATACCTTAACTTAGAACAAATAGATGTCAATGTCATAACCGATTTGAAGAGTTTTGAACCCGAAAAGCAATGTAATTAGTAATCACAAACCGGTTACTGTAATTAATAATTTACCTTGCTCATAATGTTCCAAACTATGATCTGAAGAAATGACATTGATGTATTCCCTTTATAACTATTAGGAAACTAGGAACTATGGCTGGTGGAGGAAGAACAGGACGCCGAGGCGGTCGCACTGGCCGAGTCGATAGACCTCCATTGAATCAAAGACATGAAGAGGAAGAGAGTGTGCACGCAGAACACACTGAAAGTGTGCACGAAACAGAGGTGACCCCAACTAGGGACGACAATCAAGGGCCTTTACAGTTAGAACCAGAGGTTAGGGATGCTATTTCCCGTGAAGTTGTACTTACTCTGAAGAAAGTATTGCCTGATCTACTATCCGAGGCACTAAAGAAAAGTAGAGAGGAGGATGAAGGAGACCATGAAGAAAAAGTGTATGACGGTGATGGGGATGAAGTAAGGGTGGAATCAAGCAATCGTGGGTGTACTTACAAAGGTTTCAAGGACGGAGACCCACCCAAGTTTGATGGTAACAAGGATTCGGTGGCTACGTTCGAATGGATTGAGAGGATGAACGCTGTAGTCAACATCAGCGAGTGCCGACCGGACCAGGCGGTTAAATATGTTGCTCATTCTTTCACCAATGAAGCACTAGGTTGGTGGAGAAACATTCAGAGGACAAAGTCGCCAAACGCTCTTGCCAGAATGACATGGGAAGACCTGAAGAAGCTCATAATCCAAAAGTTCTGCCCATAGAACGAGATTGATCGTGTAGAGAACGAGCTCCTAAACTTCAAGGCTGGCATCAAGACTCATCGCAAGTATACCTCAAGATTCAATGAGCTAGCCCAACTGGTACCCCACCTGGTGGAGACAGAAGAACGAATGATTAAGTACTATGTAAAGGGCCTACCTCAAAGGGTCCGTGTTCATGTAAAAGCTAATCTACCATTGACCTTCGAGTCAGTAGTCAACCTGTCTGGAATCGTCTACGACGATTATGCCAATGAGGACCCGAAACCTGAGACACAAAAGAGAAAGTGGGAGAACCCGTCTAGAGGCACCGGAAAAGGGAATGTAGTAATTGAAATTAAGAAACCAAGGTCGGATGAATATGAAACATGCAAGAAATGTGGAAGGCAACACCTCGGCGAGTGTCGAATCGGCACCACCATGTGTTATAAGTGTGGGAGGCCGGGGCACTACTCCCAGATTGTTTGAAGAATGTCAAGTGCCAAAGTTGTGGAAGATATGGACACCAGACTAGGGATTGCAGGAAAACCAGACAATCCGGTTCGGGAAAGGAAAAGGAAGCTGAAAAGGAACAACCGCAGGCTAGGACTCGAGCCTACGCCCTGACTGAGGAGGAAGCCAGGGGAAACCCTGATGTTGTGTCAGGTACGTTCCTAGTTAATGATGAACATGCTGCTATGTTATTTGACTCTGGTGCTAGTAAAAGTTTTATATCCAATGCATTTAGTCGTAAACTAGGTTGCACTATCAAAACCATAGTAAAGGCCTTTAGTGTACAAACTGTCGTTGGTAAAAATTCGGCAGTATTTTAAGTAACAGAGGATTGCATCATAGAAATAGAGGGTCATAAGTTCCCTTCTAGATTGTTCCTTCTCACCTTAGGAGGATTCGATATAGTATTGGGTATGGATTGGATAGCTACCAATGAAGCTCAAATCATATGTAAACGTAAGAGGATACACCTCAAAGCTCCAAGAGGCATCCCAATTACGGTTTATGGGGATTGGAATTGCACGATGCCGAATGTCATCTCGATGATCAAGGCCGAAAGTTACATGAGGCGCGGTTGCGAAGCTTATCTGGCATATGTTATTGATGATAGAATGAAAATGAATGAACTCAAGAATGTACCCGTGGTGTGCAACTTTCCGAAAGTATTCCCTGAGGATCTACCTGGGTTACCACCCGATCGGGAAATAGAATTTCAGATTAACTTACTGTCAGGAGATGAGCCCGTTGCCAAAGCCCCCTACCGATTGGCTCTGTCAGAAATGAAATAATTGATGTCTCTACTAGAGGAACTAACAGAAAAAGGATTTATTAGACCGAGCATCTCACCGTGGGGTGCTCCGGTACTATTTGTAAATAAGAAGGACGACAGCATGCGCATGCGCATTGACTACCGCGAGTTGAACAAGAGGACAGTAAAGAACAAATACCCACTACCTAGAATAGACGACCTTTTTGATCAACTGCAAGGTGCGAGTTGGTTCTCAAAGATCGATCTTAGGTCGGGTTACCACCAGTTGAAAGTAAGAGAAGAAGACGTACCAAAGACCGCATTTCGCACGCGTTATAGGCATTATGAGTTTCTCGTGATGTCCTTCGGATTGACCAACGCACCAGCAGCGTTCATGGATTTGATGAATAGAGTATGTCGACCAATGTTGGATCGATCGGTGATAGTTTTTATAGACGACATACTGGTATATTCGAAAATCGAGGGTGATCACCACTGTCACCTAAGAGAGGTTCTGGAGGTGCTAAAGCCAGAAAAGTTGTACGCAAAATTCTCCAAATGCGCATTCTGGCTTAAGGAAGTCCAATTCCGAGGTCATGTAATAAACCCAAACGGAATCATGGTGGATCCTGTAAAGATCGAGATAGTAAAGGAATGGAACGTCCCAAAGACACCAACAGAGATACGAAGTTTTCTGGGATTGGCAGGCTACTATCAAAGGTTCATTCAAGATTTTCCAAGAATAACCTTGCCACTAACTAAGTTGACACGGAAGGAAGTGAAATATGAATGGGGTCCAACCCAAAACAACGCGTTTGAGGAACTTAAGGCACGATTAACCCAAGCTCCAGTCTTGGCACTACCTGAGGGAAATGAAGATTTAGTAGTCTACTCTGAAGCTTCGGGTCAGGGTTTAGGTTGCGTAATTATGCAATGAGGAAAGGTAATTTCTTACGCCTCGTGACAACTAAAGATTCACGAGGTTAACTACCCAACACACGATTTAGAGTTAGCAGCAGTAGTGTTCGCATTGAAAATATGGAGGCACTATCTGTATGGAGTCAAATGCACCATCTACTCAGATAACAAAAGCCTGGAGTACTTTTTCGGGCAAAAGGAAATAAACATGAGGCAAAGGAGGTGGTTAGAGCTACTGAAAGACTATGACTGTGAGATATTGTACCATCCAGGCAAGGCAAACGTGGTGGCTGACGCTTTAAGCAGAATGGAAGAATCGGAACCTATACGGATCAAAGCGTGTCAGCTGATTATAACACCAGATTTGATGAGTGAGATATCGAAGGCACAAGATGAAGCACTATTAGAAAGAAATATAAAACTGGAAAGAATAGTAGGACAACAAGGGAATTTGGATGCAAATGCATACGGTGTACCAACTAGGTTTGGCCGAATGTGGATACCTAAGATTGGCGAGCTTAGAGCCAAAATACTCGATGAGGCCCATAAGTCTCGCTATTCCATCCACTCTGGGACAAACAAAATGTATGAAGACTTGAAGAAAGAGTACTGGTGGCCTGGCATGAAGAATGACGTGACCGAGTACGTGAACAAGTGCCTAACGTGCTCACTAGTTAAGGCCGAGCACCAGAAACCATGCGGTAAAATGCAACCTCTACCAATACCGGAATGGAAGTGGGAGGAGATCATGATGGACTTCATTACCAAGCTACCGCGAACAGCTAAAGGCAATGATACCATTTGGGTGATCGTCGACCGCTTGACGAAAAGTGCTCACTTCTTGCCAATACGTGAGACTTCTTCGCCAGAAAGACTAGCAGAAATATTTATCAAAGAAGTTGTGAGCATACATGGTATGCCGCTGTCGATTGTGTCCGACAGGGATACTAGATTCACGTTAAGGTTTTGGAAGAAATTCAACGAAGCAATGGGCACTAGACTGAACATCAGCACCGCTTACCACCCCCAAACCGATGGACAATCAGAAAGGACCATTCAGACCTTGGAAGACATGCTCCGGGCCTGTATAATTGACTTTGGTGGGAGCTGGGACAGCCATCTATCATTGGCAGAATTTTCATATAACAACAGCTATCACTCAACTATTGGCATGCCGCCATTTGAAATGTTGTATGGGAGGAAATGTAGGACCCCGAGCTGAGAAACGACTACGCAATAAGTCGAATCCTTTAGTCAAAATACAATGGAAGCATAGAAAAGGGTCAGAAGCTACATGGGAAAAAGAAGACGAGATGAGGGGACTATACCCTAAATTGTTCAACACATAAGCGGTTTCGAGGACGAAACCTCTTTAAGGAGGGTAGACTTGTAACATCCCTAAAATAGTAAATAAGTAAATAATAAAGCGATAGAGATTTAATCGTCAAAAAAATGAAAGAAAATGGATGGGCTTGGGCTCGGCTCCAATGGGCCGAGCAAAGCCCACGTATATAAGGGTTAAGACAGCACTAGAACCTTCATTTCCACCACAACTTACAACCTAGAGAGAGAAAGGAGAGCTCGGGTCTAGAGAGAGAAAGTGACGGATCGACCCGAAATTGAAGGAGCACGTTACTACTGAGCTCGTGAGCAAAACCTCTGAATCAGAATTCCAATCCAGGTAACGATTCGACCCTAAACTGAGTTTTTGTTCGTTTTGGGGTTTCTCGGGTTTTAGCTTAATAGGATACGTTTTTATGGATGAAACTTGAAAATAAGCTTAGAACTAGCATCTAGAATGAAAACCGCACATTTTGATCAAAGAAAGTTGTAAGATTAGCATGATCGAATTAACATGCAAGAATTTCGGACTTGTCTAGGAAGCAGGTCTTGCGTACTTATCAAGTACGCAAGAAGGATGTCATGCGTACTTATCAAGTACGCATGAGGAAGATCCTGCGTACTTATCAAGTAAGCAAGAAGAATGTTCTGCGTACTTGTCAAGTACGCATGAGCAACGCCCTGCGCACTTACTAAGTGCGCAGGTAGCAGACCAGTTAGTAAAGTCAGTATGTTCGCCTAATTCATTATGATTAAACCGTTAGAGTCGGGAATGGGTCTGATGTATATTTAACTACCTAATTCAGATCGTACGTGACGTTGTTGGGCCTTTGTGTAGGACAACCAAGACTAGCTTATCAGGTGAGTTCTATATGCCCCCTTCTATGTTATGTGCAAATCATTTTAAATATTTTTGGGCTGAAGTGTATACACTAAATGAATAAATGCTATAAATGTCAATGTGATCATACGTGGTATACATATATATGAATTATGACCAAAGAATGAAACGTATGATTATAAAGAATGAGTGAAAGAAGGACATAACGTAAATGAATGAAATCTTGATTTATATTATATATATTGCATGTTAAGAATGTATGTAAACGTTATGAACCCTTCTATGACAACGGCTACTTCGGTAGACGGACGACCACGTGACTATTTTGCAACCGGGACAAAAACGTTCCTTCGCAAGCTTGGACGTATAAAAAGGCACTAATGGACGGTCGAAGCAAATGCCTTAACTCAAGTAGAACGGTTGCATACATAATGGTCGCGTGGGAAACGGATGCCCTAGGGTAGACGGACAAAATGACGGACTACGACGGTAGGACGGTTTAGGAGCGGACGCACAAAGGTTGCCGGACGGATTTAAGTTTCGACGGACTGTTTTCTAGAGCCGGACGGTAATGAAAAGGGCTACGACGGTAGTTCTCACTGCGATGTCTTTGTGACATTCGCGACAAGTATAATGGGTCGATCACCCTTAAGTTTATGGCCAAATTAATGTTCTTCCGAAGTAAGTATGTATGTACGTATGTATATACTCAATATGAATGTTATGTGAGAACAGTAAAGCAAAGAATATGTTTAGTATACATTTCAGGTAAAGGAAGGAAGGGTCGTGCGATGGCGTGAAGGTTACCCGACACAAGACTGACATCCCACTTTTATATATGTTAAGACAATGCTATGTATTTAAATGTTAAGACTTCCGCTGTCATGTTATGTCATGTTATGTTACGTTATGTAATGATTGAATTCGAATGTTTTAAATTTAAGATCAGTATTTATGACTTTGTTTATGAGTAAATCCAACAAGTGAGGTTACCTGGGAAATGGGGCCTTACAAATTCATTGCTTAAAAGGGTGTCAAGATGTGCTAGATCATCAATATACCCCTTCATCTTCAACACATGAGTGCTGACCGAAGAACCTTCTTGCATACGACAGCTGATTAATGATCTTATCACCTCAAAGCATTCATGACGGGCCTGTTACTGGAACATTTCCTGCAGTTGCCTAATCATATCGTATGCTGGCATGTCCACCAGATTTTTCTGAAGTTCTGGTATCATAGATGCCAGCATCAAGCAAGAGGCCTTGATAGAGTTATCAACATGCTTATCCCAGGTGTTACGGGCTTGGCCCGTAGCAGCAGCTGGTTCTTCTAGAATTGGTTCCTCACCAGTTTGTTCTCAGCCTGGATGACAATCTTCAAGTTTCGATACCAGTCCATAAAGTTGGAGTTGTCAAGCTTATCCTACTCAGGGATAGATTTTAGACATCAACAAAATTCAAAATAAAGGTTTAAGTATTAACATGCATAATTTCCTAATTAAAATTTTATGCCCCAATTGCTAAATAATATAATTAGGAATGATATCCTGGTTCCCCATTTCTCAGTGAATGGCTGGGCACTCTTCACTAGCATAGTTAGACAAGTAGGTAACGATTACCAGTTGTATCAATTATACAATTCTCAGTTTGAGGGGCATGACGAGTATTGTCAAGCTTTGATATGTTTCCCTCAACTACGTCCACTTAAACGACTTAAGTGATACTGGTCCTTCAATTATAATTTTAGACCTAGCCTAAGTAACTCAGGAATCGCGGTTCTACCTTCAACCCAAACAGTAGGGCCGGGTGCGGTGTAATTCACTAACACCGAGGGTTCGGATAGATTAGTTGAAGTGTTACAATTTAGGGTGGCGAAGAAATATAGATTTTATATTAGGATTTCTTCAATGTTTTAAAATTACCGTTTCGGGTCAAAAACATTTTGGACGACGAGAAGCATGATACAAGTCGCGCAATTTTAGTAAACCGATTTTACTAATTTTAGTTCGTGAAACGACTTTCAACACTTGACACGATCCAATTTTAAATAACTTATTTAATCTAAATTGGTCATTTATCGCGAACTTATTTTAAACTAATCAACTCTTTTAATTAATTTAAAAAAATGTTTTAAATAAAACTATCAAATTTAAAACTTCTTTTTACTTTTAAATAAAACAACTTTTTATTTAATTACCTTTTCGAGAAAAATAAATAATTTAATTATCTCGTCGTTTTTAAATTGTGTCAAAAATTTTATAAAAATCTTGTGGTTTAATTATTATCTTAAATAATTATATCATAACCATAAAAATAAAATAAAACACACAACCGAGCAACTAGGAAAATTGTCCGGTTTCGTTCGAGCCATCAAACGAATAACCGGACTGGTTTAAGGGTTAACAAAATAAACAAATCTGCTATCTCTCACTTAGTCCAGGATCTCCATCTTTAATCCTGATATTGTCCGCCTTGGTCTTCTAGTCTTCGCCTCTTTACGATTACAATATTTATTTACAGATACAATAAAAATAAATAAATAAAAATAAACCTAACTATTATATCGAGGTTTCAAATAACCCATAAAAATACAAAGAAAGCTTAACCAATCACAAACAATACAACCACAGGTCTCTAGTGCTCGATTATACAACATAATCATAATAAACGATAAAGGCTCGATCTTTGGTTAAACAATAGTTTTGACAAATAAAACAACAGATCGATTTAAAAAAAATATGTCTAAATGCGCGTAAAGGTGGTTATGATACCACTGTTGGGAATTTAGTGTTGGAACCTGAGAAACCGTTGTATTCCTGATAACTATAGGGGCTAAAGTGAAATTTTTTAAATCTAGGTTTTTGGTCAACAGTCTCTATGTCGGTAACCGACTCTCTAAGAGTCGGCTATCAGCATGGCGACTCTCTCTATGCTTCCTATAAATAGACGACCAAAAACCTAGTTATGTAGCTCTTGATTCACATGTTGTTATTATAGTCATTTAGTAAGCCTGTAGGAGGTTGTGTTTGATTATTCTTGTAATCTAGGTGCTAATTGTAATCGTTTCATTGTGGATCTAATAAAATCAATGGTTTATGTTTTTTTGTGTTGCTAGTCATCTTGTGTTTGCTATTTTCTTTAACAATCAGTTTCTCTATGGACCATATCATCAGGACCTACAATTTGTACAAAGCCTTCGGTGCTATTAACATGGCCCTTCCAGCTGATATTATGAACACGTCTGAGGAGTATAAGACCACTCGGACTCTGCGGCAAGCATTATGTGAATTCTATGAGGGAAATTCTGACTTGAAAGAAGGGAAGAAAGACATGCTTCAGAAGCACTACAATACCTTTGGGAGTATCAAGGGGGAAGGTCTATCAAAACATATCTCTAGGTTCATGGAAATTTCCAGCAAATTAAAGCAAGCCGGGGTTGTCATTAGAAATTCTGATCTGATCAAGAAGCTACTAGACTCTTTACCTCAGGAGTAGAGCATATAATGTATGCTTATCAAAAGACAGTATGTGAATGAAGCATCCACTCTCTCTGATGTGATCAATACCCCAAATGTCACACCCCAACCGACGACGGAATACGTCAGGGAAGACGTGTAGACTGTTCATAAGCACATGATTAAACTAACGTTTCATATAATTCAATTTCCAAAACAATTGTTTCAAACAAACATGAACAAACAAGGAAATAAAGTACTTTAACAAAAATTTATAAGATTAGAATTATAGGTTTGAAATCTTTTATATAATTGTCCAGCACTTATATTTTTAAAACTAATTTTTTTTTGATATAGGTTACTAATAATATATGAAAATGTAATATATATATATATATATATATATATTATATTTATATATAGGGTTAGGTTCAAATAAGAACTCTAAATATTTTGAGAACTCGCGAGAACTTACGAAAAACAATAAGAAATCACTTATTTATCTAAAATACTAAGATTACTATTAAAATATAACATTTTTATATGGATTGATATGTGTAAATTTACACGTACTTGTATATTATAAACATTTACACGTGTGTAGAAAGTAAAACTTACACATGTGCAAATGAGAGAGTTACATATGTGAAAATGTTTACAATATACGAGTACATATAAATTTTAGACATATCAACTAATATAAAAATGTTGTATTTTAATATTAATGCTAGTATTTTAAACAAATGAATGATTTTTTATTGTTTTTTGCGAGTTTTCAAAATATTTAGTAGTTCTCAAGTGATCCATTTCCTATATATATATATATATATATATATTATTTGTAATTTAAATAAATAAATCACATATACTTTTATGTTTATTAAAGAGTGGGACTTTAAATAATTAGTTTAGGTGGATTAAAAAAATACATTGCCATGTATTTATGCCTAATCATATGTGAAATAAGTTCTAAATTAACTGAAATAAATGAATGCATAACCTCCTCATGTAGTGCTACTAGCTCATCTGGAGTTATCCCTCCTATGGTTTCTGCTCCAGCCACCAATCAACATAGTTTGTCAAGCAATGAATCCAAAAGTAAACAAAAAAGTACCGCTGCTCCAAATCCTTCAAGTGAGCGTATGGCTTTGTTCGGTCTGTTCGTCAACAGTTATCAAGCTCTCATTTCACGAGAATTAAAGGCAGGGTAAGCCACATTGAAGATGTTTTTCAATTTGATCAGCATGACATGGAAGAGGTTATTCTACAGTGGCAAATGGCTATGCTGACTCTAAGGGCTAAGAGATTCATGGATAGAACAGGTAAGAAGCATCTTGGTGGAAAGTCTACTTGGTTCGACAAATCTAAACTTAGATGCTACAAAATCCTTGATGAAACTCTCTCTTCTTTCAAGTATATACACAGCTGTCACAGTATCAGCTGGTTTGACTATGTATTTGTACTTGATCTTCTCATTTGTTCTGTATTTCTTCTTGATCCTTCTTCGTATAGGAATTTGAGGCTGAAATGATGTAAACCTATCATGATTACATTGATTCCTGAGAAGTACTTCAAAAGCAGAAGCTCGAGTATTGTTTGATTCATTAATGAACTTCAAACGACTCACATCTTTTATATCCCATCTTGGTAGTGTCTGTAATTTATGACATGTATCAAAATATTGAATATCACCACCAACCCTCTTGATCACATACATCTTCTTTTCACTATCAAATTTCCAACCCAAAATCAATCCAGTCAATGCCTTTCTTGGATTCCTTATTCTTTGCGTAATTATTTCAACAGTTGACGGTTTTTCATTAACTTTCCACCACAAACTTTTATCATCAGAAGCTTTCTTTACATTAGATTCTTTTTGAGCTTCATCTGCTTCACTCTCTTCAAACAATTCATCAAAAGGAATTTTCTCATCCATTACTTGATCCAACCTTCCAACTTCATTCCCGTCATATTCAACATATGTCTGTTTTTCTTCATATTAATATTTCTCATAAATTGCATTAAAATCTTTGTCATCACTTGACTCTTCATTATTTGCTTCACTACCACCATCTCCAGATCCATCACTACTGCTATCATCATCATCAGAAGGATCCGTATCATTTTTCTTGATATCTGTGATATTAACATCTTCATCTTCCTCTTTTTCATCTTCTTCCTTCTCCTTATCTTCATCTCCTACCTCCATTCCTTCACCTTGTTGATTAATAAGTGAATCAACATAAAACATATCTTATGAACCAAAAATATCAGCTCCATTTGTCACACCCCAACCGACGGCGGAAACGTCGGGGCGAAACATGTAGACTGTTCATGAGCACAAGGTTGACTAAATTGAAATATATTAATCATTTAAATTCATTGTAAATATTCAAGACAAAACAAAATCAAACCAAGTACATAAAATGAAATACATAATCCTTTATTAAAATTATCTAGGTCCAAAACTTATGTGTAGCAAGTCTTGATCAAAATCACACATTAGCACCTGAAACATGAATAAAATACGGTCAACTAAAAAGTTGGTGAGCATACACAGGTTTAATCATAAATAGTGTATAGATGTAAATGATCAAATCCTTACATAACATGATAAAATAAGGCATTTATGGGGAGCAACTATTGTGTAACTAAAGTACAATCAAACCTTTGTAACTAGCATGCAAATTGTGTTGTCGGTAACAATCACCCCAATCTGGGTGGGTTTGTCGGACTCAATAGATCTATCATTGTTAAACGTCGCTTGAATAGTTAATTATTGCACATAAATTGCACACAAACAGTTAACACACCTAGCACTCAAACATAACTCAAATTTGCACACATGAATGTATAGAGGATTTGTGTTTGTGTAGTTTGTGTAAATGTAAACAATTGTGTGTATAGAGTTCATGTTTCACCCCAAAAAGTGTAAAAGAGTAAAAGGGGCTATGTAATACTCACCTGAATCAAATGTGTAGCTAATACGAGACTCATTTGGTTTTAAGATATTTTTAAATTAGGGTTTAGATTTGAATAACTAAATCAAATAGTTACCGTTTATTTATTCTAGTTACAAAATAATGTAGTTATTCGGTTTATTTAAGTATAGCCTAAATAACCAATTTTTGTTTAAATATAAATAAATTATTGTTACCTTATTTATTTATTTATATAGGTATGTAACTTATTTATATAGATTGGAATTAAATGTGTTACATTGAATTGAAAATAAAGATAATAAAATCAGAAATGTTACAGTATCCCCATGTTGAGGGAATTTCGTCCCGAAATTTAACTAGTTGGGGCGACTGCATCGGCAAAGAGGTGGGGGTACTTGAGCTTCATTTGGTCCTCACGTTCCCAAGTGAACTCAGGACCATGTTTAGAATCCCAACGAAATTTGACAATAGGGATATGGCTTCACTTGAGCTGATTGATCTCACTATCCATGATTTCTACCGGTCTCTCAACGAAGTGCATCGTTTCGTCAATGCGTACGTCGTCAAGAGGTATATGGAAATTCTCATCAGCAAGGCATATCTTCAGATTAGACACATGAAATGTAGGATCCACATTGCCAAGTGATGGAGGTAACTCGAGTTTGTAAGCCACTTTCCCAATCCTTTCGAGGATCTTGAATGGACCCACATAGCGAGGTGATAACTTGCGTTTGTTTCCAAAAAGGATCACACCCTTCCATGGAGACACCTTTAGAAGAACAAGTTCACCTACTTGGAATTCCAAGGGTTTTCGTCGTTTGTCAGCATAACTCTTTTTCCGACTTCTAGCTACTCGAATGTTGTCACGGATTTGGATGATCTTGTTGGATTTTTCTTGAATTAGCTCGGGACCGGTGATCTGTGCTTCACCATACTCGTTCCAACAGATAGGAGAACGGCACTTACGACCATAGAGAGCTTCAAATGCGGCCATGTTGATACTTGTGTGGTAGCTATTGTTGTAAGAGAACTCAATTAGTGATAGATGTGAATCCCAATTGCCACCAAAATCAATTACACACGCTCTAAGCATGTCCTCAAGAGTTTGAATTGTACGCTCGGTTTGACCATCAGTTTGGGGATGGTAAGCCGTGCTCAAATTCAATCGTGTACGAAGAGCAGTTTGGAGAGATTGCAGAAACGGGAGGTGAACCGAGCATCTCTATCGGAAATTATGTTTAAGGGAACACCGTGACGGCTCACAATTTCTTCAATGTAGATTCGGGCCAATTTCTCAACCCGATAGTCTTCACGGATAGGCAAGAAATGAGCAGATTTGGTGAGGCGGTCAATGATCACCCAAATGCTATCATAACCACTTTGAGGTGCGAGGGAGTTTGGTAATAAAATCCATAGCTAAGTTCTCCCATTTCCACACAGGAATTTTCAGTTTTTTAAGTAAACCGGAAGGACGTTGGTGTTCGAATTTGACTTTGGAGCAAGTTAGACATTTGGCTACATAGAGAGCCACCAATATTGTTGGCGAAGATCTTGGTACATTTTTTCCGCACCAGGATGAATAGAATAACGAGTTTTGTGAGCCTCGTTCAAAAGAAATGCACGGAGATCATTGCGATCGGGAACCCAGATACGTTTCAAGTAATAAAGTAATCCATTGGGTTTGGATTCAAGCTGAAGTTCAACACCACACGACATTTACTCGTACATGTTACTCTCGGTGACCGAGACGTGTTGAGCTTCTAGGATGCGATTTTGAATGTCGGTTTGAATTTGGACACAATGAAGCATGCCATGGTCCTTTCGACTCAAAGCGTCGGCTACAACATTCGCTTTGCCGGGATGATAACGAATCTCGCAGTCATAGTCGTTAAGGAGTTCAACCCAACGTCGTTGCCTCATATTGAGTTCTTTTTGGTTGAAGATGTGTTGGAGACTTTTATGGTCGGTGAACACCGCACATTTTGTGCCATAAAGGTAATGTCTCCAAATCTTCAATGCGAATACAACCGCACCCAATTCAAGGTCGTGCGTTGTATAATTCTTCTCATGGATCTTAAGTTGCCTTGATGCGTAAGCGATCACCTTGCCTCATTGCATGTGGACACAACCGAGGCCTTGGTTGGAAGCATCACAGTAGACAACTAGATCATCATTCCCATCAAGGAGAGTCAAAATAGGAGCATTGTAAAACTTTTGTTTGAGAGTTTGGAAAGCTTCTTCTTGTTTTGGTCCCCATTCATAAGGTTTACGCTTGTGGGTCAAAGCGGTGAGAGGAACAGCAATCTTAGAGAAATTTGAAATGAAACGACGATAATATCCCGCAAGACCAAGAAATGAACGAACTTTGTTGGGGGTCTTAGGGGCATTCCAATTCTTAACATCTTCGATCTTAGCAGTGTCAACATGAATTCCTTTCTCGTTGACGATATGACCCAGGAATTGAACCTCCTTTAACCAAAATTCACATTTGGAGAATTTGGCATATAGTTGTTCTTTCCTCAAGAGGTCCAAAACCAACCTAAGGTGTTGCTCATGATCGGATTTAGTCTTGGAGTAGATTAAGATATCATCAATGAAGACGATCACGAATTTATCAAGGTACGGTTTGCACACACGATTCATGAGGTCCATGAAAGGCATTGGTTAGCCCAAAAGGCATGACCATGAACTTGTAGTGACCATACCTTGTTCGGAAGGCAGTCTTTGGAATATCTTCCTCTTGTACACGGAGTTGGTGATAACCAGATCGAAGATCAATCTTCGAGAAGCAAGTAGAGCCTTGAAGTTGATCAAAGAGGTCATCAATCCTAGGCAAAGGATAACGGTTCTTGATTGTAAGCTTGTTGAGTTCGCGGTAGTCAATACACATGCAGAATGATCCATCCTTCTTCTTGACGAATAAGACGGGTGCACCCCACGGTGAATGACTTGGACGGATTAAGCCCTTGTCGGAGAGCTCTTGGAGTTGGCTTGCAAGCTATTACAATTTAGAAGGTGCAAGACGGTATGGAGCTCTAGCCACGGGGTTAGCCCCTGGTACAAGGTCAATGCGAAATTCTACTTGTCGAACGGGTGGAAGACCAGATAAGTCTTTGGGGAATACTTCGGGAAAGTCCCGGATGATGGGGATGTCTTGAATACTCTTCTATTTGACATCCTTTTGAACAATATAGGCTAGGAAGGCTACGTACTTCTTTCGTAGGTACTTTTAGGCGGTAGTGCATGACATTAACTTGAGCCGTTTGCAAGGATTTTCACCAAAGACTCTTAACGTTTCCCCTGATGGAAGGGGTATTTGGATGCACTTCTCAAAACAGATGACTTCGGCATGGTGATTCGACAGCCAATCCATGCCTATGATGATATCAAAACTTCCTAGTGGCATTGGCACGAGGTTGATTGGAAATGTATGAACATTAAGTTCTAGAGAATAGTCATGGATAACGGAGTCAATTGTAACGGAATCACCATTTGCTACTTCAACAGTGAAGGTTTTCTCTAATTTGGATCGTGTTTTTGCAAGTAAGGGTTCAAAGTTAAGTGACACAAAACTTTTATCTACTCTGGTATCAAATAAAATGGTGGCATATTGAGTATTAATAAGGAACGTACCCTTGACCACATCATTGTTGGCATGAGCTTCATTGGCGTTTATGTTGAAAGCACGCCCACAAGCTCCGCCTTGTTTAGCATTGATGATCTTCGGGCATTGGTCAAGGAAATGATTTGGGTTGCCACATTCATAACAAGCACGCCCATTTGCGATAGCGGGAACACCTTGATTAGCAACTTGTTGGTTGATTCGGGTTGGTGGGTTGACTTAACCTGCAAATGCCTTGGCTCTACAAACATTGACCGTATGGCCATATTTCCCACAGTGAGTGCAAAGGAGACAGGGAATGTTTTGGAGATGGTGATAATTACATGTGGCACAGAGTGGGTAGATCCCCATATATGGCTTCTTGACTGGTGCTTGAGCCATGGGAGCAACTTGGTTAACAGGGATAGCAGGAGCGACCACGGTATAATTCTTAGCCTTTCTTTTCTTATTATTGTGGTAGGGTTCAGTTTTGGCTTCTTTGATGTGTGTAGGAGGGGTTGCAGTGTCGGGAACTTTCTTGGTGCCTTTTCTAGTCAGAGTCCCTGCTTTCACGTGGTTGTCGGTTAAAGTAGCAGATAGGCGGATAGCATCTTCGAGTGTTGCGGGATTTCATCCTAAGACAGTATCCTGAATCTGCCTAGGTAATCCACCAATATACTTCTCAATGCAGCGGGATAAAGGTGTGACCATATGGGGCACAAGGAGACTCAACTCATGGAAACGAGTTGTATAAGCCAGACTCTCACCACTGTCTTGGGTAAGATCCCAAAACTCAGCTTCCAGTTTCTTCACCTCATTCCAAGGGCAGAACTCTTCAGTCATTAATCTTTTAACCTCATCCCATGGTAAGGCTATTGCTACTTCCATGCCTCTATTTCTCTTTTCCCCATTCCACCACGTGAGTGCCCGTTTTTGAAAGACACTGGTGGCATGACGAACACAAAGGTTTTTGGGGCAGTCACTATTGAGGAAGGTGCCCTCAATACTTTCGAACCATTGAAGGAGTCCTGTGGCTCCCTCTGTGCCATAAAACTTAAGAGGATTACATGAATTGAAGTGCTTGAAGGTGCATTGTGGTGGGTTGGCACCACCACCACCTTTAGTTCCATGGTTACCATTTGTGGAACCGTTAGCTTGAGTGAGTTGAGTTACAAGTTGAGCAAGGATAGCAGCAATGTCGGTGTTGTTGTTGGTCACGGTAGCACGACGGGGATGCATTCTACAGATTTGCACAACACAAGAAAAGATGTAAGAACTTATGAAAGTTGCTTGGATTTAAAAGGATAAGATAGCAAATAAAATAGTTAATCATACTTTGGATTGTACTCAAATAGTGATATAATCACTTGAATACTATGACACATTAAGGTTAATTAAACTCATATAATTTTCAAGGAGACATGCTTTAGCCTATAAGTAAACACTTATCCTTGGAATTCCCAGGAAAGCATACGGGTCCCGGGTTGATTGGGATTTATACGAAATGCTTTCCTAGACAGAAAACCCATTATACAGGTGTCACCCTTCTAGATTGCATGTGTCCTCAAATAATTAACAAAGTTTAAAAAAACTTAATGAGGGAATAAAGAAATTTTTATAGATTTAGATCCATGAAGTTTCCACATGCTAAGAAGATGATGATTGAGAAATAGGTAAGAAGGTTATGATGCTTTATGGTATAGGTAGAGATATTGTTTGTTTAAGTTATTATTTAAGTATAGTCTAACAAGTCAAGAATTTTAACAAGATTAAAATGAAATAATAACTAATCATAGTAAGCATGTAACACATAGCATGTAGCACATATCACATAATCATGAAGCATGGCATACTTGGGTGTCCTAAAGTTATAGTCTAGGTCAAGCGTGTCTAATAACCTAGTTCCCTATAACCAAGGCTCTGATACCAATCTGTCACACCCCAACCGACGGCGGAAACGTCGGGGCGAAACATGTAGACTGTTCATGAGCACAAGGTTGACTAAATTGAAATATATTAATCATTTAAATTCATTGTAAATATTAAAGACAAAACAAAATCAAACCAAGTACATAAAATGAAATACATAATCCTTTATTAAAATTATCTAGGTCCAAAACTTATGTGTAGCAAGTCTTGATCAAAATCACACATTAGCACCTGAAACATGAATAAAATACGGTCAACTAAAAAGTTGGTGAGCATACACAGGTTTAATCATAAATAGTGTATAGATGTAAATGATCAAATCCTTACATAACATGATAAAATAAGGCATTTATGGGGAGCAACTATTGTGTAACTAAAGTACAATCAAACCTTTGTAACTAGCATGCAAATTGTGTTGTCGGTAACAATCACCACAATCTGGGTGGGTTTGTCAGACTTAATAGATCTATCATTGTTAACCGTCGGCTTGAATAGTTAATGATTGCACATAAATTGCACACAAACAGTTAACACATCTAGCACTCAAACATAAAGCTCAAATTTGCATACATGAATGTAAACATGATTTGTGTTTGTGTAGTTTGTGTAAATGTAAACAATTGTGTGTATAGAGTTCATGTTTCACCCCAAAAAGTGTAAAAGAGTAAAAGGGGCTATGTAATACTCACCTGAATCAAATGTGTAGCTAATACGAGACTCTAGGTAGCAAAATGATCCTTGAAATACACAACGTTAACCTAAAGTGTATTGCGTGTGATCATGAATTAATAGAATGTCTAAATTAAAGTCTAGGGTTTCAATGGATGTGAGTATAGGGAATTGTATAATGAGTTCGTGTCGAATTATGGAAAATGATTGTGTAGGTGTGAATAAAATGAAAATAATTTGAAATGAATAGTTTTAAGATATTTTTAAATTAGGGTTTAGATTTGAATAACTAAATCAAATAGTTACCGTTTATTTATTCTAGTTACAAAATAATGTAGTTATTCGGTTTATTTAAGTATAGCCTAAATAACCAATTTTTGTTTAAATATAAATAAATTATTGTTACCTTATTTATTTATTTATATAGGTATGTAACTTATTTATTTAGTTATAAAAATAGCGGACGTATTATATTAAATATGAATTAAATAAATAATTTTTAATCTATTTATTTATTTATAAAGATGCGTAAATACGATGTTGTGTAAATGTTATTTATGTATAGATTTTAATGATCAATATACTTTTAACTTTGAAGGTTATAATAAATAAAATTTATTTATTTATCTATCATTTAGAAATAAGTGTTTGATCGTTTTAAAAAAAAGTTAATATTTTATAAATTTTATAAAATCAAAATTTTTATTTGAATATTTAGATTTTTACATTAAATATTTAATGTAAAATTTTTTTTGTTATAACTTCAAAATAAAATGAATTCGTATTGAAAATTTATAAATCTGATTTTATTGTGTTAAAAATAAAGTTTAAATTTTTATAAAACTTTGTATAAAGTGTTTATAAAATTGTCCCAAATTTTGTAAATAATTTACTCAAAATAAGTACATAATTTAAATTGAGTATTAAATATACAGTTTTATAAAAATAGAGATTTTGTAAATAATTTACTCAAATTAAATACATAATTTAATTTAAATACCACTAGACCAGGGGACTCACCCGTGTAACAGAACAATTTCCAAACGTATTAACATGGATTTACAGTGGAGCCGGGTTTGGGTTTAAGGGTTGCACAAAAAGGTTCGGTGATTATGAGTTTCGAACCCATGCCACCTGGTTCGCCGGCGCAGTGACTTACCGGCCGGACCAGGTGGTTTCGCTGATTGAATACGGATTCTAAATAATTAAAACACGATATTAAAATAAACCTGAATTCAAAAACGATCCAACCCGCCATGAACCCTAGCTCCAATCGGTCTCGATATGTTCTGTGGACACGAATTGGTATAAGTCTTTTGACAAGGATTCAAAAATGAATCGAACAAGTGTAATCTCACCTGATTTGGTTTGGGCACGAATGCGGACGGCTACGTGTTTGCTCCGATTGTTCTTCGTGATCGACGGGATTCTAGAGACGAAATGAGAGGCGATTATCGGATCAGAAAGGTTGTAAGGGACCAGCGAAGGTGTGTATCGTTGAATTGAGTTGATTTCATCTAAATTACACGACTGGGTTTCGATTTGACCGTAACAGTCGTGGGGCTGATTACGCGTTAATTCGATTAATTGGGGATGAATCGAGTCATGTTAAGGTGTTGAATACATGAGGGACTGGTCTGCGCGTGATTTGCGGGATCCAATACGCGTCAATTACACAAATCGATCGGAGATTGATACGGGTTTGACTATGCGAAGTCAAATTCTTTTGAATTTGAATTGAACGCGTAATTAGTTGAATTGGCTTTATGTTTGGGCCGGGACTTGGTCGATTCTTGTTTGTGAATTCACGAGGAGTCCAACTCAACAAGAAAACAGTCAATAGCAGCCTTGGATTAACAAGGTTTGGGCTGCTTTGACTTTTGAAAGTCAATTGAGTCCAAGAAAAGTCAAAATTGGTGTTTTAAAAGTCAAAATTGAGTGTGTGGGGTTCCAATTTAGGGTTCAAATGGTTTAGGGTTCAAGCAAACGAGTAATTCCTTGTTAATTGGATAAATGTATAAATGTGTGTATGCATTTGTTTGATATTTACATAAATATATCCATATGCATAGGATTCTAATAATGTATTCCCGTGTAAAACTCGTGAATTTGTATTGTAACCTAGGGTTTAATTGTTGGTATGATTAAAATAAATCAGTGTACTAGGATTGGAATTAAATGTGTACCCACAATTAAATTGAAAATAAAGATAATAAAATCAGAAATGTTATACCATTAATTGGAGATTCAGTATGCTGTGAATGATTTATTGTTGAAGGTCCTCGCTGCACTTTATTCTCTTGCATGGGTTGACTAGTAACATTTGGAATTGAAACAGACATTCCAAGACATTTGACGAGATCTTGCACAATGCTTTGCAAATATATTTATCTATACTTGTTGCTCATCAAGCTACTTTTCCTTCTTGGAATCACTTGTCTTTAACTCTCTAATTTCTCTTTCATTTGCAGCTTCTCTGCTTTGTAGATTTGAAACTTGAGTGTTCAATTGACTTATAATATTTATAGTTTCTTGAGTTGCAAAGTTTACAAACTCTTCATCCATTAGTTTGTAATCCTTAGAAGCCTTTTGTTTAACAACATCTGGAACTTCTTTACCCTTTCCTTTTCATGAGTACCTCTGTGCCATAGTCTTCAATCTCTTTTGTTCTAGTTCTTTAATCACGATACCCTTAGACGGAGGAGGTCTAGAAGGCACGTCTTTTTCAGATTCAGTAGCTTTCCTTTTGATTTGAGTTTCAGTTACAGTTGCTTGAACTTCTGGTGTTTCAACACTTTCATTTTCTTGAACCCTCTCTGTTTCTTTAACTGGCTCATCGACAGTTTCTTTCTCGACACAATCTCTGTAATACCTTCAGGAATAATCACAGATGCTTGAACATTTTCAGGATTATTTTGAACTTCATTCCTATCACCAACTTCACCACCTTCATCATCATCACCTCCTTCATCATCATTATCATTACAATCATTATCCTCTACTTCACTACCTTGAATATCATTCAATTCATCTTCTACACCGAACTCGGGATTAGGATTCTCTTCAATCATGCTTGGAAACAAAGGTGTCACTGTCCCAGTAAACTTTCTTTTCTTCCTTATGGTGTTCATGCTACTGAAATTTGTTTCTGTCATTTGATCTAATGGTAGCTCAACCCCATCATTAGGAAGATTTGGCAACAGTGTATTGATTATCATCTATAAGAATCTCGGATAAAGTAGAAACTTGTTGTTCTATCTTGGACCCACAAAGTTATTAATCATAGTTTCAAAGATCATTCTTGAGAAATTGAATCTACGGTGAGTTGTCAAACAAACCAAAGTTCTACTAAAAACTACAACAATTTGATTAAATGCTCATGTCCTCGGTCCAAGGCAATGAATGAATACATGTACTAAGTACCTCCACTGTTTCCCTAATAATGTCTTTGTCACTTGCGTTCTTGGAAATTTCCTTCATAACCCATTTCTTTGATTATCTGCATCACACGTGTGTAACTTATTATGTATGGAAAACTAACGTTGTCTCTGAAATTAAGAACCTCTCCGATAACTTGTTCAGAATTCTTAATCTTCTTTCCACTAACTGTACTTTCTATACAGGTCTCCTTGTTAACATGCTTATATTCAACGTTGTTCCAGAATTCTCGAATTTGAGTTTCATAAACAGTAACTTGTGTTGATATGGCGGTTAGAATTCTTGATTTGTTAAGAAATCGAACTATTACTTCATAACCCCTTGATTTCTTGTGCTAGCTGTCAAACACGTATAGATGTTGTGCCTTGCGTCAAACTTTAACCTGTTCATATCTTTTTTAGACAAGTAAGAAAAATCAGGTAAAATTCAAAATTTGCCAACTCCAAAGATTTCGATCGAAAACTAGTATCCAAAAACTTTTTCGATCGAAAACTCCTGCTCGAAAACTCCTGTTAAACATCTTTTTCGACCGAAAACAATTTCTTTACAAAAATTTTCAACTCCAAGGTTTTCGGACGAAAACTCACATAAAACCTGCTCGAAAACAATTTTGAACGAAAACCTTTTCGTACAGATCAATCGAAGACTCTTCATTTCCATCCAAGAAAGATTTCAGTCAATTCATCAAAGATTTTGGACAAATCATACAAGTTTTTGGAAGATTCATAAACATTTAAATTCTAAGGCCATGGATCTATCTAATCTTACTCTAAGGATCAGAAAAACATACATTAATGTCGAAAACTTTACCCCGGAAACACTTTCAACTTTGCTGGAAGATTTCGCACGAAAACACGATACTTGATAAAATCGAAAAACATGCTCGAAAACTCATACAGTGGTTGTGAAATGATTTCGAAAGAAAAGTACATATATATACCTTTTGAGATTTCGGACAAAAAGACTTTTCGCACAACTTTTCGATCGAAAACAATTTCGGACAAAAGATTTCGGACAAAAACTTTTTACTTGTAAAATTTTGAATTTTATTTTTCTTTATCCAATCCTGATATCATTAAGACCTGTTCCAAAATTTTAATGTTTTCAAATATAAGAAAAACAACAAAGAAGAAACAGTTTATACTTCATGCAAAACACTAAAACAAAAACACACACACATAAACTTTTTCAGAAAAACCCAGCCTTTTCACATGTTGATAAACTGAAATTGACATAAGATCATAAATGCACACTGTCTTAATCACACTTCATATCAAGTCAGGATCTACTAAATTCAACATTGATTGCCACTATATTAATCCATATAAACTCATCCATCATGTTTCAGCAAATACTGTGTGACAGTTAAGGTAAGATTAATCAATACAATGTGTACCCACAATCGAGATGGAAAGAACTGAGAATCAACGCAAAATTTCACCAGATCATGATCCAATAACTAGCATGAAGGTAGCGTTCTTAGCACAAGAAAAATAATCCAATTGGATTTGATTGGAATCATATTGATTCATAATCATTTTGATTCATTCTTGGTTTCTGAGATAGTACGGAATCATATTGATTCATATGAGTTGTGAAGAGTATATATGAAGAATCATGAATGATTCGGGTATGCATAGATCCGTAAGATATTGGATATGTCAATTGAAATCACAAATGATTTAAGACTGACTTCCTGGTTTCCATCCGAGATTTTCACCAGAACCATCAACTGTATGAAGGTGTTTAACTCTAAATCATATATTTGACGGATGTGGTCTCAATAACTCATTGTGCTAAGAACTCATCAAGATCCTGGTCTCATGGTATGACTAGATTCACTTTGCATTCGAATGATGAAAGTGCCGATATTCGATGTGGGTAAAACATAAAGTTTGCAATTTAGTTAATCACACAAATATCGCCTAATTTATAAATGCAGAGCCTACCAACATATCAATAATTGTAACCTATGTCACCATCATATCCAATTCATGCGTAAGCTCAATACACATATACTATCATTTCCTATTTTCAGGTCAACCAGTCACATATTTTCAGCACAAATTCACTTGAAACAAACTTTCAACACATATACACCTCACAAATATTCTATTTTCTTTTTCAGCATAACTTTTCATTTTCTTTTATTCTCCCTCTAAAATTGTGATGCAATTTATTTAGGCTACTAAAACACAAAAACAAACCACAATTCAACACAATTTTAACACTAAAAGAAAGTCTTTTTGAGGAACATATATGGTATTTCAATCAAAATGATGGACTATATTAAATGGTTTTTTTTAATCAGAAAGAAATCATCCCTAACATTTCTACCAAAGAGTTAAACCGATCTGTTGAAATAGCTTTTGTAAAAATGTCGGCTTTTTGCTCTAAGGTATCAACGTGGACCACCTTAATTAAACCATTATCAAAGCAATCGCGAATAAAATGTAACCTGATGGCGATATGCTTCGTTTTCGAGTGCTGATTTGGACTTTTCACAATGCCTAGCACCGCCTCATTGTCACAGTAAATTGGGGTTTCCAAGAGTTGATGTTGAATCCAAATTACTTGTGAACAACAGTTTGACGCAGTTGTGTATTCTGCCTCTGCAGTTGAAGTTGACACATTTGTCTGTTTCTAACATTGCCACAATGCTAGCCGCTCCCCCAAAAATTGATAACCTACAGATGTTGATTTCCTGTCTAAGTTACAACCACCATAATCACTGTCAGTATAAGCATAAAATTGAAAATCAGAATCAGATGGATACCACAGGACAAGATTAACTCGACCCTTAAGATACCAAAATATTCTTTTGGCAGCTGATTCATGGGATTCTTTTGGAGCAGACTGATATCGAGCACAAGAACAAACTGCAAACATGATGTCGGGTCTACTTGCCATCAAATACATCAATGAGCCAATCATGGAACGGTACATCTTTTGATTAACATCAACACCAGTTAAATCCACTGTGAGAGGTTCATGAGGAGCAATGGGAGTGGAAGCCGATTTGCAATCACTCATGTTGAATTTTGTAAGAATGTCTTCAACATATTTTGCTTGGTGAATGAGTATTCCATCATCAGATTGTTCCACCTGCAATCCAAGAAAAAATTGCATTTGACCCATAAGACTCACTTCAAATTTGAGTTTCATGACTGTTTCAAACTCACAATACAGATCTTTATTTGTTGACCCATAGATAATATCATCAACATATACTTGAACTATCAACATATCAGAATTAATCTTCTTCAAAAACATTGTCTTGTCAATTGTACCACGAACGAAGCCATTTGTTGTAAGATGAGTTGACAAGGTTTCATACCACGCACGAGGCGCTTGATGCAAACCATACAATGCCTTATCGAGTTTGTAAACCTGGAATGGATGATCAGGATCTTCAAAACCAGGTGGTTGATTAACATAGACTTCTTCCTTTACAACCCCATAAAGAAATGCAGTCTTCACATCCATTTGATAAACCTTAAAATTCATGAATGATAGAAAGATACGAATAGCTTCAATTCGGGCAACAAGAGCAAAAACATCATTATAATCCAACCCTTCTTCCTGATAGAATCCTTGTACAACAAGTCTAGCCTCCCGAACAACAATGCCACGATCATCCTTTTTGTTGCGAAAAACCCATTTTGTATCGATCGGGTACTTGCCTTCAGGAAGATCACCAAGATGCCACATATTCAGCTTCTTAAATTGAAGTAACTCTTCTTGCATTGCTTCAATCCAATTTGAATCTTGATGTGCGATCGTTACATTCTTTGGTTCTTCTTTTGATAAGAAGCACGAATATAGACATACATTAATGTTTCCAGTTTGGCTTCTTCTTTTCACACCTTCTTCAATAGATCCAATAATATTCTCAACAGGATATTCTGAGAGTTGGAATTTCTTCAGCCTGAACTGATTCTGGCATACTAGTGTCATTTAACTCCGGTGATTTGTCATTTGAAACACTTGAAGAGTTTGACTGACTATCATTCTCATCTTGAACATTAGAAACTTCTAGCTGATCTTCAGAAACCAATGGTTTATCATTAGTAACAGAAACCTGTACTTTAGTATAATCATTTGTAGTTGAATTTTCATGTTGCTCTTCTTGTGTTTGTGTAGATATAGTAACATCTTTAGAGTTTTCACTTTGAATCATTACTTTTTGTGGACCAACCAAGAAATTGTTGACAGTTTGATCAGTCCTTGTTACTGACTCATCAACTGTATTTGAAGAACTAGCACCATCAAAATCAGATAAAGATTGTTGATCAAAATTTTTGAAAATTATATCCGCATCAAAGAACCCTTCTGGCCCATTTTGCTTAGGAGAAATATTTGACTCTTGCCACTCCACCTAATACGATTCCTGAACAATCTTTGTTCTTTTATTATAAACTATGAAAGCCTTTTGATAAGACGAGTATCCTAAGAAATAACATTCATCTCCAACTGCGGTAAACTTTGGCAAAGAATCTTGTGTATTTAGAAGCGTACACGAACATCCAAATGCTCTGAAAAACATGATATACAGCTTTCTTTTGAAAAACAACTCATATGATGTCTTTGTATGTTGTTTCACCATGAGAACTCTATTCAACAGATAACATGATGTGTTTACTGCTTCAGCCCAGAAAATAATGGGCAATTTTGAATCTACGAGCATTGTACGAGCAGCTTCAATTAAAGTTTTGTTCTTTCTTTCGACCACTCCAATTTGTTGCGGAGTTCTTGTTGCACTAAATTGATGAGTTATGCCTTTTTCTGCACAAAACAAATTTATCAGTTTATTCTTAAACTCAGTTCCATTATCACTGCAAATAATTGAAAATTTTCTATCACAAATGTTTTCGATTCGTTTTATAAATTCAATGATTGTTTCAGGTGTTTCATCCTTTGTTGCAAGGAAGAATGTCACACCCCAACCGACGACGGAATATATCGGGGCGGACGTGTAGACTGTTCATAAGCACATGATCAACTATAATTTCATATGTTCATTAAATCATGATTTCATTACACAGGTTCAATCAACAACCCAAAATCAGATATATCAACATGTTCAATTTCTTTGTTTACTAAGTCAAAATCCTATATGTAGCATCTTGCATATGATCTCATACACTAGTACCTGAAACATGATGAAAACAGGGTCAACTAAAAATAGTTGGTGAGCATACATAGGTTTTGACACCACAAGTAATATCGAGAGTTTTTGTACAATTCATATGATACATGGTTTAATAAGGCAATTATGGAGAACCACTATTGTTTAAACTGGGCGCACAATCAAACCTTGTGACTGATAGGCATAACACGCTGGTTATCCTTAAGAGTTTTCGGAAACAATCACCCTAACCGGGTGGGTTGGTCAGACACAATAGATCTATCATTGTATACCGTCGGCTTGTACAGAGTAATGATTGCACTTGCACTATGCACAAAAAAGTATGTAAATGTTGTTTGCATAAATAGTGTTCAGGCATAAGGCACAAATTGCACACATGATCATAAGGTTTGAATTGTAATAATTGCAAATAGTTTGAATGTAATCATGTTTCACCTCAAAGAATGTAAAAGTGAAAAAGGGGCTATGTAAACTCACCTGATTTGTGTACGAGTAGATGATAGCACCACACAAGGATGTAAGTAGAAAACATGAGAGTTTGCCTGTGAACTGGTTACGTATGCCTTAGAATTTTAAGCATAATAATTAGGGACATATGGGATATT
Source organism: Smallanthus sonchifolius (assembly GCA_023525975.1). Lineage (NCBI taxonomy): Eukaryota > Viridiplantae > Streptophyta > Magnoliopsida > Asterales > Asteraceae > Smallanthus > Smallanthus sonchifolius. The sequence goes on from CM042033.1 coordinate 24,415,161, forward strand.
GTGACGATGACACGGAGGAGCGAACGTCCTAAGACGCACTAACGACTAAAGAGTAGACGAACTTGTCCATGAGAATAGAGGATTTTCTTAATATAATAATTATTAAGATAAATATGTTTCGTGTCGAACGTTTCTAATTACGAATAATATTAATAAATAAATATTCGTGTGTTTGTACTATTTAAATTATGGCTAGAAAAATAATATAACTATATATATTATTTTTAAGTTCGTAGGATTAATAAAATAACCATTTATGTGGCAGGAATAATAAATATATATTTTTTTTAATTTGGGGATATAAACGTTGGTAAATAATATAAATAATTATATTATTTATAAGTTTGAAGCATTACGCAATGTTTATAAACGTGGTGAAAATAATATATAATTATTTTATTTTTAATTGGAGTCACGGGTTAAAAATAATATATTATTTTAAAAGTGGAAAAATCATTAAAAAATGGGTTATCAAACTAGACCCGAGCCTACGTGTGACATCCAGAAATTTTTTTTATTTACGTACTTAAATTTTCGGTACGAAAATTCTTTCAACTAGGGGATGATGTGACAACCCGACTTTTCCGGTTAACTCCGTTAACAATTCCGCTTAAAAACCCTATAGAAAACTTAACCCCGTTAACTAAATCCAGTTAAATACTAACCTATTTAACTCATTTCAAACCCCAGGGACTAATTCTGTCAAATATTTAAGCTCAAACTACAGGGACTAGTCCTGCCAAATCCCAAGACTTAAATGGTTGACTCCCAAAGTCAAAATCAAACTCGAATTAACTCTGTTGACTTTCTGAAAGTCAAACTTGCAACCAACAATCCAAATTCAAGTTCTATAACCGAAATTCGCTCATTATAGGATCATTATTGAACAATAATCGTGCGAGTTAAACCAATTATGGGTGTTTATGTCGAAACCGTCGACCTCCCCGTCGACATTTATCAAAATCTCACAATTCGATTACCATTATCATGATTTCGCATCTCATCACCTCAAACGAGTTACTATCTAGCTTCTGCACGCACTAATTCAACCGGATTCAAGCCCGAAGTCGCCGGAACCTAACCCGCAAGCCGTTGGCATTTGGTCTAGTCGAACTCTATCAATTCTCCATCGATTCTGGTAACTTCGTACATCAACACTTTCGTCTTTACCCTCTGAATGAAAGCCCTATGATTATTGGGGCTCATATCATCGAATTCAACACGATCCATAACCTAGGGTTTATCATAAACTTGATTGGGGATTTCGAACCTAGACTTGTTTTCAATTCAATTAAATCATGTCATTAGTTTCGGAATTTCCTACTAATCAAAAGCCCTATGCTAATTCAAACTTGTAACATCAAATTGATTGAGATCACTAACCTAGGGTTCTTGCGAATTCGATTTGAGGCTTTTAATATTAGACACTGTATTAATCAAATTAAACTTCATGATCAGATTCGCAACTGATCACTCATTGAAAGCCCTATGAACCCAACCATTTTTAATATCGAATTCAACTCGGTTCATAATCTAGGGCTTGTTCTTGTTTAATTTGGGGATTTTGATCTTGATCGTAATAAAAATCAAATTAAACTGTATAGATATATTCACAAACCTTTATTGAGTAAAAGCCCCATGATCCCATCGAGTTTCAACATTCAATTTGTTCATCACGATTACGTATCCTTATTCTAGGGTTTCGAGTTTAAAACCGGGAATTAAACGACCATACACTTAACTGTTTTACAATTAAACGAACACACAGATTCGAAAACCTCCGATTTTCAAAACCCCTATACTTTCTGGTTCGATCATGGTCGGAATCTACGGATTTAGGACGGGATTGGGTTCGAAATCGCGATTGGGGTAGAGACTGGGTGTTTGTGATGAATAAAACCATTTTGATTTGGATATGTATGCGATTCCCTAGCGGGCGGGACTGGTTAGAGTGTGTGGCTATGGTGGGAGAGACCCAGGTTCGAGTCTCTCCACCCACATTTATTTTTAAAAACCGATTTTCAGTATTATATTAATTACCGAATAAATTGTTATATTAATATAATATTATATTAAAGTGTTTTAACCCGGAAAACAACCCGTAGGCTCGGGTTTGATTTTATAACTTATAATTGATAATAATTCCACTTTCGAAATAATATATTTATACTAATTTCAGCCCCGACTTCGTATGAAATAATATATTAATATTATTTTTAACTCGTGACTCCTATTTCTAAATAATATATATTTATGTTATTTCACTTTGTTTAACTACCTCGTATAATGTTTTGAACTGTTTAATAATATAAATTGTTATATTATTTACCGACGTTGTTTGCTCGAATAAAAATAACATATTTATTATTTTTGCCAACAATTAGATATTAATCTTACGAATCTAAAATAATATACTAGATTATATTATTTTCCTAACTTTTGTAAACGACTCGAACGTACGAATCTATTTATTTATTTATTTATTATTCGTTATTAACGTTCGACACATAACGCATTTACCTTAATTATTATATATATAATTCCGTAGACACGTTCGTCTACTCTTAAATTCCTAGAATGCGTAAAGGCGTTAAATCTTCCGTGTCGTCGTCACAAATCCCAACTTGTCCCTAATTTATGTGTTTATAATTTTAGGGCATACGTAAGTCGTCTAAGACTTACACTCGTGGTTCCAACTTTTTCCTTGTGTGATCCAAATCTCTACTCAAGCTCAGGTGAGTATTCACGGCCCCTTTTTACTGCTTTTAAACTGGGGGAGAAAACATGATACAAACTCGTTTTGATTTTTGTATTTCATTTTATATCAATTGTTATGACTATGCGTAAACTCTATCATGAAAGTCCTCACATCGAACCGTTTAAATATGAATATAGCGAGGTATGTTAGGTAGTACTACTGGGTTTGACAAACCTCACCCGCGTTAGTCACGCTAACTCGATTGGATATCGAACGGGTGCAATATTGACCTAAACGTGCACCGTGGTTGATAGACCTGGTAGGAGGCAATACAAACAGTCAGTTTACGGTTGCGAGCGTAATAGCAAACATGAACATGGGTTAGCTACTCATTGGTATATATATGTTGATTGTACAATAAATCTGGTAAACGTTTATTTATATATTGAAACATGTGAACTCACCAACCTCGTGTTGACACTTTTTCTTACATGTTTTCTCAGGTAGCTAAGCTAAGACACAGATGCACGTTAGGGCATGCATGGGATTCAACTGCTTTGCTTTGTGTCTATTTATGTTTGGTTGAATTATTTTATTGTACTTTGTTTGGTTTGGACGTTTGGACTTTTGAGACTTTTGGACTTTGGTTTTGGGCGCGTGTATTTTGCGCATTTACTTTCTTTACGCTTCCGCATTGATACTTTGATTTAAAAGATATTTTTATTTTGAGTCCCATGTAGAGTCGTTCAATGTAACTAGTGTCTGAGATACTGGTTTGTCACTTCCCAAAACGGTAAAACTCCGTTAGTTGAAATTGGGGGTGTGACAGATTGGTATCAGAGCCATTGGTTATAGAGAACTAGGATTGCATACTAGACTATAACCTCACACATTAGTTACACGGCACAGATACTCATACCTGATACATATAGCACCTATACATAACTTGTAGTGCAGGCATGTAACACCATCCGTATCACCCTCAGTTGGCGAGGGACACATCATTTGAATTGCATAATCATTCCCAGTGGCAACACTCGGGGGATCAGCAGAACAACATCCACTCCCGTCCGAGGGCAGCGAGACGGAGACTTCGGAGGAGTCACTTACATCACCATCACCTGTTGGGTATGGTGGGCTTTCTCAGGTCCATGTTTTGGACGACACTTAGCACTAGCACATATCTCTTTGGGAATTGGGATCGTCGAAGGCGAGTACCTACTATACCCGCCAGCAATAATAAGCCGAATGAAGGCAGACCGTTGCACGCATTATTGCAGAATCCATTGACATGTAGATGTCACCACTTTTCCGAGCCATGGGCTCGCATCTTTGTTCGATATTCTGTTGAGAATAGATTGACCAAAAATCTGAGAACGCATTGCTCAATGCATACTCAAACCCTATCTTGACTAAGTTGAAAGGACAGCTACCTTGCTGCTTTCTGTAACTTGTATTCAGGAAATCAATTTCATTTTTTGAAGTCGCATTTCATGTACATGTTGTTACATGTTCTCATTTACAATCCACTGGATTGGACTCCTGTATTGTGTTTCACTCGAGTGAATACTCGGAGCAAACCATCCTCAACTACTCACCCTGATATGAGTTCTAATTGATCAACTTATGGTTGATGACTAAGCTTCTCAATGACTTATCATATCTGACAACACTCTGTACTCAATAATATAACCTAAAGGACATTATGACACAGGACAGGAAGAACAAGGGTGAGCATGCAAAGCAAATTAGCATTACGGGTGTACACGTAATAGTAATTTGAGGTGCATGTAAGTCCTGGTGAAACCTAGTGTGTGGATAAATGGTCCTAATCAGCGATCTCAAACTTAAACTTCCACTGTCAATAGAAGTTCTTGTAACCCGCTCAACGACTAGTTGGTATCATTAAACCTGTTCAACAGTTGATAGACGCGACTATCAAGTTGAAAATGTTTACGGACACACTGAATTATCATCAATGGAATCCATCAATGTTATTCTCACTCATGTAAGAGTCTTAGTGAAATTAAGACACTAATCTAAATGTGATCACAGAAACCATCTTGATTGAAACTCTAATAGAATCTCATAGCAAACTTATCGACTCCAACTATGTACACAGAATTTGAGGAATTCTTTCTATGCTAACACGTCATTCCTTTCACTCCAACAATAGATCGCATTTGAACTTGTTATCTCATCCTGTGACTAATCCTTAGTCTAACTTTGAATTTTACTCCAGCATATTCAATCCTGTAAACGGATTTCTTTCTTCATGAAATGATCCCGTTGATCCAATGACATTAGGAAACGAAGATTTAACCTAACCAACCATCAGTCGAACGCAACTACTTAAACATACACCCTACCTTTTATGCTACTGGAATCTATATCTCATTAGACTTTTCTTCCTTACATGTGAACCTCTTCCCTTAGCCTATGCATTGGCTGACACTTGCCTTATAAACACTGGTCTCACTAGAACTCTCAGCACGATTTCACAAATTCCATATTAGTGAGTCGTGCTCTAACTCTATTAAAAGCCAAGTATACTATTGAGATAGCAGACTGTAATATCCCGCATCGGTTGAGGGGGGAGAACGATACGTTCCTTATTAGGAAGTGGATACCTTTTCTATTGAGACGCGTTTTGCCTGGGCGAGCAACTCGTCGGGTAAGAACAAAACCGTGAGTTCCTGGATGGGCAACCCATCAGGGGCAAAGCGGAAAATATCTTCGTACGGTTTGCTTGGGATGTTTCACAGACGCTCAGAAAATCGAAACAACTCGCATTCTTGCATATGTAAACTAGCATTGGTTAGTAATAAACTTGACATTGACCGTCTACCAGTTACACTTGGCAGATTCGACCTTATTGTCGGTATGAATTGGTTGTCCAAGAACCAACTTGAGGCCATCTGTTGTGACAAAAATGTTGCCTTCCTCTCCTTAGATGGGAAATCCTTTCTGTCCAAGGCAAAAGGGAGTGGTGCAGTCGTTGGCATCGTATCCTTCATGAAAGCACATAAATGTCTTCGAAAGGGGCATATGGCTATTTTGGCTCTCATCGCCGATCAGCCATCTAAGGAAAAGAAGATTGACGACATTCCGATCGTTCGTGATTATCCGGAAGTATTTCCCGAAGACTTGCCTGGTCTTCTACCACATTGTCAAGTCAAATTCCAAATCGATCTAGTACCTTGAGCAGCGCCTATTGCTTGGACACCCTACAGAATCGCACCCAGGGAATTGCAAGGACTATCTACCCAATTGCAAGATTTATTGGATAAAGGTTTCATCCGACCTAGTTCATCACCATGGGGAGCTCCGGTATTATTTGTCAAGAAGAAGGACGGTACATTCCGTATGTGTATTGATTACCGGGAGCTGAATAAAGTCACAATCAAGAACCGCTACCCTTTACCTCGTATAGATGACCTCTTTGATCAACTCCAAGGATCAAGTTTCTATTCCAAAATAGATCTTAGGTCCGGCTATCATCAGTTAAGAGTTCGAGAAGAAGATATCTCTAAGACTGCATTCAGAACGAGGTACGGCCATTACGAATTTATGGTCATGCCTTTCGGTTTAACCAACGCACCCCCGGTATTCATGGACCTCATGAACCGTGTGTGTAAGCCTTACCTTGACCAGTTTGTTATCGTTTTCATCGACGACATCCTCATCTATTCCAAGAACAAGGAGGAACATGAGGAACATCTACGCCTAATTTTGGAACTACTCAAGCGAGAACAACTGTATGCTAAGTTTTCCAAGTGTGAATTTTGGATCCGGGAAGTTCAGTTTCTAGGGCATGTGGTTAACGAGAAAGGGATACATGTCGACCCATCCAAAATAGAAGCCATCAAGAATTGGGCAGCACCGACGACTCCGACTGAGGTGTGACAATTTTTGGGATTGGCTGGATATTACCGTCCTTTTATCGAAGGATTTTCAAAGATTGCACAACCTCTCACCGCCCTAACTCAAAAAGGAAAAGCCTATAATTGGGGCGATAACTAAGAGTCAGCTTTCCAGCACCTCAAACAGAAACTTTGCAGTGCACCTATTTTAGCTCTTCCGGAAGGAATCAATAATTTTATGGTGTATTGTGATGCATCCATTCAAGGCCTGGGTTGTGTCTTAATGCAACGCGAAAAGGTAATCGCATACGCTTCACATCAGTTAAAGATTCACGAGAAAACTACACCACTCATGACCTAGAGTTGGGAGCAGTAGTTTTTGCACTTAAGATATGGAGACATTACTTGTACGGTACCAAATGCACCATCTACACCGATCACAAGAGCCTCCAACATATCTCCGAGCAGAAGAAGTTGAACATGCGACAACGTCGTTGGGTTGAACTTTTAAATGATTACGACTGTGCGATCTGGTATCATCCGGTTAAAGCTAACGTTGTAACTGATGCCCTGAGTCGAAAGGAAACGAAACCCAAACGAGTTCGAGCATTACAGCTTACTATTCACCCTGGATTACCTGACAGAATTCGTAGTGCTCAACTCGAAGCCCTAAAAGAAGAAAACCTACCGCTGGAAGGTACACGCGGTCTGGAAGCACAACTTCAAGTCAAATCTGACGACATTCGATACTTTGCCGAACGAATATGGGTTCCAGTATTCGGAAACCTAAGGGAACTAGTTATGGATGAGTCTCATAAATCTCGTTACTCTATTCATCCGGGTTCCGATAAAATGTACCATGATCTAAAGGTACTATATTGGTGGCCGAAGATGAAGGCCGATATAGCCACCTATGTTAGTAAGTGTCTGACCTGTGCGAAAGTCAAAGTTGAATATCAAAAACCATCCGGTCTTCTACAACAACCAGAAATTCCGATGTGGAAATGGGAACCAAAAATCCATGGACTTCATCACCAAATTACCACGAACTCCTACCGGATGCGATACCATTTGGGTAATCGTTGATCGTTTAACAAAATCCGCCCATTTCTTAGCCATCAAGGAAACCGATAAGATGGAAAAGCTTACTCGTATTTACTTAAAAGAAGTAGTATCTCGGCACGGGGTGCCAATCTCTATTATTTCGGATCGTGATGCACGATTCACTTCTCGTTTCTGGCAGTCGTTACATAAGACCTTAGGCACGCGTCTAGATATGAGCACAGCTTACCATCCTCAAACCGATGGTCAAACTGAACGTACTATCCAAACTCTGGAGGACATGCTACGAGCTTGTGTGATCGATTTCGGTAACACTTGGGAGTCTCACCTACCGTTGGTGGAGTTCTCCTACAACAACAGCTATCACACTAGCATCAAGGCAGCTCCATTTGAAGCACTTTATGGATGGAAATGCCGTTCTCCCATTTGTTGGACCGAGGTTAGAGATAGCCAACTCACAGGTCCTGAACTTGTATTTGAAACTTCCGAAAAGATCGTCCAAATTAGAAACCGTATGGCGGCAGCTCGTGATCGTCAAAAGAGTTATGCCGACAAGCGTCGTAAACCTTTGGAGTTTCAAATAGGTGACATGGTCTTACTCAAAGTCTCACCTTGGAAAGGTGTCATTCGTTTCGGGAAACGAGGAAAACTGAATCCTCGTTATGTTGGACCATTCAAAATAATGAAGAGAATTGGACCAGTCGCGTATCAACTGGACCTACCCGAAAGACTTAGTGGTGTACAAAACGTCTTTCACGTCTCAAACTTGAAGAAATGTCTAGCAGACGAATCGCTCACAGTTCCTCTTGAGGAACTACATATTGATGAACAGTTGCGTTTCATCGAAGAAACTGTCGAAATTATGGATAGGGAAGTCAAAACGTTAAAGCGCAGTAAAATCCCTATTGTTAGAGTCCGTTGGAACTCGAAACGCGGACCAGAATTCACGTGGGAACGCGTGGATCAGATGATGCGCAAATATCCTAATCTGTTCAAGCACTCCACTTCAAATTCTTAAGGTACTATTCTAATTTTCGGGACAAAAATTCTTTCAACTACGGGATGATGTGACATCCGGAAATTTTTTTTTATTTACGTACTTAAATTTTCGAGACGAAAATTCTTTCAACTAGGGGATGATGTGAGAACCCGACTTTTCCGGTTATCTCCGTTAACAATTCCGTTTAAAAACCCTATAGAAAAACTTAACCCCGTTAACTAAATCCAGTTAAATACTAACCTATTTAACTCATTTCAAACCCCAGGGACTATTTCTGTCAAATATTTAAGGTCAAACTACAGGGAGTAGTCCTTCCAAATCCCAAGACTTAAATGGTTGACTCCCAAAGTCAAAATCAAACTCGAATGAACTCTGTTGACTTTCTGAAAGTCAAACTTGCAACCAACAATCCAAATTCAAGTTCTATAACCGAAATTCGTTTGAGATAGTAACAGAAATTCACTTTAATGCTATGATCGCTCATTATAGGATCATTATTGAACAATAATCGTGCGAGTTAAACCAATTATGGGTGTTTATGTCGAAACCGTTGACCTCCCCGTCGACATTTATCAAAATCTCACAATTCGATTACCATTATCACGATTTCGCATCTCATCACCTCAACCGAGTTACTGTCTAGCTTCTGCACGCACTAATTCAATCGGATTCAAGCCCGAAATCGCCGGAACCTAACCCGCAAGCCGTTGGTCTAGTCGAACTCTATCAATTCTCCATCGATTCTGCTAACTTCTTACATCAACACTTTCGTCTTTACCCTCTGAATGAAAGCCCTATGATTATTGGGGCTCATATCATCGAATTCAACACGATCCATAACTGTAGAACCAAAGACTGATTGCTACCAAAATTATTCTAAGTACAAATGCTGCTGATAGGCTTATCAGCAGCATTCAACACATGTTGCTGCTGATAGGCTGATGAGCAGCATTCAACACTTGTTGCTGCTGATAGGCTTATCAGCAGCGTTCAACACAAGTTGCTGCTGAAAGGCTTATCAGCAGCATTATTCTCATTCTTGCTGCTGATAGCTATGTTCCTTGAAGACAAATCGTTGCAGCGGACTATCCATGCCAAGCGTCACTGACAACTTTCTGCAAAAGCAACTGACACACTCAAAGCAGAAGGAACCTCAATGGTACAACCAATAACGGACGACAATGCTCTTCCCCGAGCATGCAAACAATGATGAATAAAGCAAACGCTTCAATAAAGTTAGCTAGTTTAGCTTTAACGTGTATTATTAGCTTTTGTATAAAAGATCAATGGTCTGTGTTCGATCTAATTCTTAGAATCAAGGGTCTGTCTTGATTCTAAGTTAGTATAAATACTGTGTAAACACTTCATTGTAAGTGTGCTTCTCAACTGAGTTTTCATTTATAATCGTTTATTCACTAAGCTTAATACAACAGTGTTCTTATCAGTATTCTTTCTGTGTACTCGATTGTAATTGTGTAGTTGTTTTTGTTTCCGCCTATCTCAACTAAGAACAGAACCATCTTGTAATTTTACGATACTACAAGTGGTATCAGAGCTTTGGCTCAGATTAAACAAATTCACACTTGTTTAATCACTTTTGGTTCTATTCTAAACTCTCTGATCAAGTCACCCAAAATCTCAAAACAAAAATGGCACAAAGCAACGGTTTTGAAGATATCGGCAGCATCAACCGACCACCAAGGTTGGTATCTGGAGAAGACTACGGCATGTGGAAAAATCGCATGGAAAGCTTCTTCTGTTATCATGAGTACGGAATGTGGAAATCCATCAGGGATGGACCATACACTCCCATGGTGGCATCTGTTGACTCTGGAGGACCAACAGTTCCAAAGGATCCCTCTAAATATTCAGAAGAGGATATCAAGAAGATGGAGGTGGACTTCAAGGCACTAGGAGCCATCCAAATGTGCCTTCCAAATGAAGTTTTTCATAACTTCAGAAGTTACAAAACTGCAAAGGAGCTGTGGGAGGCCCTCGAGAAGATGTTTGCTGGATCTGAGGAAATTAAGGAAAACAGAAGAGACATCCTCAAGCAGCAGTACGAAAACTTCATCTGGAAGGAAGGTGAGTCTCTAACTGTTTTATATAACAGATATACTTATCTTGTAGGTGAGTTGCAGTGCTCAAAAGTGAAGTTGGAGAATGAAGACATTCTTAAAAAATTCATCAGATCTCTACCTAGTTGCTAGACACTCTACACAGTGTCCATTAGAAGAACCGAGAATCTGAAGACTCTTCATATGACTGAGCTATTTGGTATGCTCAAAACCTATGAATTAGAAATGATTCAGGCCAAGGAAAGGAGCTCAAGCTACCAAACAGCCTCCACATCCAACACCACCTCATCTGCTTTTCACTCTGAGCACTCAGGCCCCAGTACTAGCAATTACTATCCTCCCATAGTCACACATCCTCAAACTCCCACCTCTAAAACAAACACATCACCATTTCTTCTAGAAGCTCCTTCTCAAGCCTCAACCACTGCTGCTTTTGTTTCTGAAAACTCAAGCAACATGTACTTTATCAAGGAGGATCTTGAGTGGTTCCATCCAGATGATCTGGAAGAAAAGGATATACAGCACTCGTTTGCAATGCTCTCCATAAGAGCAAAAAGGTTTTACTCCAGAACCGGAAGACCCTTTCCAAGCAACAGCTCAAACACGAGAGTTGGCTTGGATAAAAGCAAGTTGAAGTGTTACAACTGTAACCAACTGGGTCACTTTGTGAGAGAATGCAAGGCACCTAGAGCAAACCCAGCAGCTCACCAAGCCCAACCAAGACACCAACAGCAACAAGCTACTCCTCCAGCTCAAACTGCAGCTTGCGCAGCTGTTGGAATATCTGACTTCGACTGGAGCTTTCAGTATGAAGATCTGCCTACGAACAACCAAGCTCTTATGGTAGACACAACTGAGATACCGCCACAGGTATATGAACATCTATGTTCCCAAGCCTGCATTGATAAGGTTTTAGGCTACAGAAAGCATAATCAAAACCTAATAGATCAAAATGAAGAGTTTCATCAAATGAAATCTGAATTCAAAAGGGTCGAAGACAGTTACAAAGAAAAAAATAACTGTCTAAAGAAAGAGATTTCATAATTAAAACATGAACAAACCAATCTTGAAACTCAGATTGATGATCTACTGGCCAGATTAAAAGCTACCAGAGCAGAATTGGCAGAACAAAAGGTTCATGTCGACAAATATGAATTTGCATCCAAAAAGCTGCAAAGACTTTTGGATGCTCAAATTCATGATAAGGTAAAAACTGGTGTGGGGTATCATGCTGAACAATATCAAGCCGTTGCACCTCCTGCTGACTACGTGACCATTCATGAACCAAGCTTCAATCTGGCAAATCTTGATATGGCCAACAGAAATCTTGATCCTTCTAAGGATGAACCATTGGTACAAGAATGCACTACCTCATCAGAGTCTGATTCAACTTACTCAGACTCCACTAAAACAAGTGAAGCTTCATTTCCTCCTGCCCCTCAAGTCACTCTGACTAAAGATGAAGTCCATTCAGCACAAGTACCAGCCATTTCAGTACCAGTTCCTACACCATTCAAACAAATCAAAATTAGCTATCCTCCAGAAGGTAGGAAGCTAAATACTGAAAAGGGCCAGTCTTCATCTTCAGTCCAGCCAAGGAAGGTGTTTGACATATGTCATGCGCATGGAGAAAGGGTTCCATATGTTCAAAAAAACATTGGAAGAAGCTACTTTTGAGCACAACAAAGCTCACCCTTGGAATTTCAAAGACCTTTTCAAAAGAAAGGATTATGTGCATCTTTCAAGGGATAAACTGGCAAAATCATGTTTTGTCGGTGGAAAATATAACCACACTGCCAGCACCTGCTTCTACTACCGTCAGCAGCAAAGAAACCTCAAGCAACATGCTTTTGAGAAGACAGAGAAGAACAAACAGGTAAGAAGATTTGAAGCTAAGACAACTCAATTCAGAAAATCTCTTTCTCCATCAAGGGAGCAGTTGTCAAAACCTAAACAATCTTGCATCATCTGTGGAGAATCAAACCACTTTGCTGCAAATTGTAAGTTTTAATCCTTTCAATCATATTATTCTTCCAACACTAGTTATACAAAAGCCTATCAGTTAGGGGAAGAAGGATAGGCATACGTCTGTTCCTAAGCCATCAGCAGTCAAAATAACTGCTGCTGATCGAGTAAAGCCCAAGGAACAAAAGGGAAAGCTATCAGCAGCAACAAAATCTGCAGCTGCTCAAGTAAAATGATCAGCAGTATCAAAATCTGATGCTGATAAACCAAATACAAAGTCTGCTGCTGAAAAGGCAAAGAGAGCTGGAAAACCACCAACTCAACATTGGAAGGCAAAGAAACCACCAAGCATCATCATCGGTTCAGTTGAGTGCATCTATCCTTTGATGTAAATATGTCTATCTTATGTTGTAAATAAAAGTTATAAGTCAGCAGCATTTTTGCCCTTCAGCTGCTGACAGGTTTAAATTTTCATCAGCAAAGGATTTACCACTGACTGCCTTAAGTTATCAGCAGGAACAAGTTTTCTTGCGGATAGCTTTAAGGCCATCAGCAGCAACATCCCTGCTGCAGATCATTGCATCTATCAGTAGCAATTAAGTTTGCTGCTTACTCATCCACTACAACCAAGTTTGCTGCTGATGGATAAACTTAAGTCCAAAATTAACTTTTACCCGCTGTAAAAGAAAATAACGTCAGTCTTTACCATGACTGCCTCGGTGTATTACAGCTGTAACAATGAAAAGTAAATAAGGTTGTACTGTACAAGTCATTCTGCTTTTTCTCTCATCTGCCGCTATAAGAACAAATCAAATTTTCCTTACCACCTCTTCACATTCAATTCAACCCTAACCAACTATCACTTTCACCCTAAGTCCCCACCACATTCAAAACGATCCATATTCTTCATACTCTCAAGTCTCCACCATATTCAAATCATCCCTCAAAAATCAAACGGCTATGGCAGATATTGACAACCCAGATGACAAGTTTTCCACATACCATAACCTAACAGCATACCTCACCAAAGGAAAGAAATCTGATGGTTTTGACGATATGATCGATTTCTTATGTCGATCAAAGATCTACTTTGCCCTCACCACCAACCCTACCATATATATCCCTCATATGGAGGATTTCTGGAATACCGCCGTCTACTCAACCGAACAGGGGATTCCCAAAATCAAAGCCAAAGTAGAAAGCAAGAATATCACCATCTCGGAAGCTACACTCAGAAAACACCTTCAGCTTCAAGATGAGGGAGCAGCCATCTCATACTCGAAGGACGAATACATGAGGACCTTTGTCTCCATTGGATACACTGGAAATCAAACCGAGTATACGATCGAGAAGGCGCTGATGGGCCCTCCATGGAAGTATCTCTGCCACACTCTTCTCCAATGCATATCTCAGAAGAGGAGTGGATGGCATCAGGTGAGCTCTGCACTGGCCTCTGCCTTCCATGGTATGGTCACTAACCAAGGCTTCAACTTTGCACATCTCATTTTTGAGGGTTTGTGATATAACCTTCAACAGGGTGCAAAGCAGCAATTTTTCATGTACCCAAGATTCCTGCAGGAAGTTTTCAATCAAGAACTAAAAGATCTTTCAAAACCTGCAAGAATCTACATCATGTTGGGTCATAAAAATAACATTTTTCAAAACATGAGGACTGTTTCCAAAAAGTTCTCAGGGGTCAACGTTACATTGTTATCTACAATGCTGAACGTCCAAAGTACCCCGGGTGACAGTTCAGTAATCCCGGCTGATACTGATCCCACACCCTCCACCTCATATCCTGAACAACAATCTACATCCACCGTTCGAACCCCTGTGCATACTACTAAGGATGCACAGGCATAAAAATTACTTACACCTCTTTTGGATGTTCTTGTTCAACCGGAACACAGGGCCCCGGTTGCAACTACATATACTAGAAAAAGGGGCAAGAGAACTCCTTCTTCTCTTGCCTCCAAGGCCCAAACCCAACCTAACAGCCCTCACTCAGAATCACAACATTCTGGTGAGAATATCATAAGGGAAAGCCACATTATTAGGGAGACTCCTTCGGATGTCTCTCTATTAGGATCAGGATCACTTCCCGGATCCGTAGAACAGCCCCCTGAGCACTTCCTTTCTCTTTTGAACTTAAGTGTTGAGGAACCTGATCAAGATGATGTACCTTCTCCAACTACCACTATCTCGGAGGTACTGATTGATCTTGCTTCCAACACACCCAACCCAAGTTCATCTACCTTGAAGGTCCACTCTCGGAGTTATGAAAGAGTGGATGTGGAAGAGGCTGTCACTACTGCTGGTCCATCAAATGACCAGGAGGACAGTGACAACATTATTAAGCCCTCAACCATGACAACTCACATTGAGGATGTTTCCTTGGAAACTCCCCTCACTGAGAGGAATCCCAGGCGCCAAGAAACCATGGGTGATGGGGATGAAGAGGCAAGGCCTAAGGCCCCATCTAGGTCCAAGGATTCCACAACTGTGGATGAGGACAAACTGAAACTTCATAACTTGGAATTGACGGCCAGGGTGGTTATGCTAGAGGATGAAGTGTCCAAACTAAGACACCAAGTCTCTATGCATGAAGCCCATCAATGCCCAACTTTAGCCACTCCCTCTCTTGTATCAGTAGGCACCCAAACTGATGCTTACCTGTCTACTGATGCAACCAAAAAGGGGGAGATGGTCTATATGGAAGAAGACACAGACAGTCTTGACGACTGGATTCAAGAGCAGGTTGTAATTCAAAGCTCACTATTCAAGCCCACTTTTGTACAAATTCATGACTTGCCAGTCTCAGATAATGAAGAAGAAGAGACATCTGAAGACTGGAAGTTGGTCATCAGGGCTGTTGATGAAATGCTGAATGATGCTGAAGACACAGAACAAACAAATACATCATTCAGCATCCTCCCTGAACCAGCAGCCATCATAAGTCAATCCATTACCCCCCAACTCTTTCAAACTACACAGAAGCTAGAATTTGACTCCATTCTAGCTTGGGGTTATGATGGATCAGCTGAGAGATTTTGGATTGGATGGGAGTTTAGTGGTGTAGAAGAGCTAAACTGGAACTCTCTCAATGCCCTCCAAGTCCTACAACTGCGTTTAACTAACTGCATCAACACTTCATCAGATCTCTCAGCAGAACTTGCCATTGGCAGGTTCCATGACTTGATGGAGGATAATCTACCCCACTTCGAAAGACTAATACAAACAGCAAATCGGGTAGCTTATCCTGAATCTTCGGCAGCAGCAGAAAGGAGACTGACTCTTAGAAGACTTGACATTATAAGGAGCAGTCTTCTCACTAACGAAGAAATTTGCTGCTTAAGAAGATTTCTGTACTCCTTCATTGTCAAAGACTTAGATGTGCTGGGATGGACAAGCACTAAGTCTCTTGACCACACCTTCTTACTATGCAACGGCTCCTCTCTCACCATCAACACCAGGAACATCTTGTCACTTCCTACAGACTTTCTCTACAAAATCTTTTAACTCAGGGGAAATATCTGCAATGTCAACTCACGAGAAAGCGAGGCAATGATAGCTAATGTCAGAGCCAAACTTGAACAAGTAGGAAGAATTACTGAGGAAGTATGTGTGTCAAACTCTGACACTGACTCAGCTTCCCCTCGAGTAGAAATCTGTACTGCAGCATATGAGTCAAGATCAACTATCAAAGAAATGCTGAAGGAAGTCACAAATCCTGAGTGTAAATCGAATGAAACCGATGACCTTCCCTTATTCACATCTCAAATTGCCAATGAAGCTGAGGCAGAGATCCCAATAGCAGCACCATCATCTGCTGTTGTGGTCAGTGAAGTTGAAGCAGAGGCATCCAATGTAAACAAAGGAAAGGGAATCATGACAGATGAAGATGAAGAGAGGTTGCTAAAAGAGAAAAGAGAAAGGGAAGAGAAAAGACGAAGAGAAGAGGAGATGGCTGACATTAAAAAGACTCAAGAAAGAAAAACAGCCATTCTCCTAAGAGAACAAACCATCCAGCTGTATGCTAGACAGCTGGATGAACTGAAAAGAAAGATTCCTGCAGTCGACCAGATTGAAGAAGATGCAGTTCTTGCTCTTCAACTGCAGGAACAATTCAATAGAGAAAAGGAAGAATTGGAGAAGAAGAAGAAAGAAGAAGCTAAGTTCAGAATAACCGATTCTGAACTAGCTAAAGAAATGAGGGAGGAGTGGGTAAAGACTCTAGTCTCTCAAGGTGAGGATGCAGACTACCTTGAGAAACTATCAAATAAAGAAGTCTACAGAGCCTTCATGGGTCAGAAAGGTCAATTGGCAAAGAAGAAACAGGCTGAAGAAGAAGAAAAAGCCAAACAACAGTCCAAAAAGACCATTGCCTTTAATAAACGGACCCATGAAGAAAGGAAGGTCATGATTGACTTCCTTAAAGCTAGAGGAGAGAACGGAAAGAGGCTAGGTCTTATGAACTTCATGAACCTGCAAGCCCTCTACTTTAAAGTCAAAAAGGATGAGGAAGAAAGAGTGGGCAAGAAGGGCTCCAAGAAAAGGGTACCTATTCAGGAAGAAGGAGAAACAATAGCAAAGAAACCCAACCCTTCTCCCTCTCCTACCTCTTCCTCAGTCCAACAACCTTCCACTCTCCTCCCCAAACCCTCCACTCCTCCACCCAAAAAGTCCAAACCATCTCACCTACCCCCCACTCATCAACAGCCTCCCTTAAAGAAATCCAAACCCACACCTAAACCAGAAGACTCAAGAGACATAGTTGATTGGGTCTACAATCCACATGATCAAAGGTTTGAGATCTTTATGGGGAGAACTGAAAGAAGAAGATCTATCTACATATCTGTTGATGAAATTCTGCAATTGCCAGATTCAGATCTTAGCAGAATTCTGGAGCTAGGTGAGGCTCATGAGCCTGCAAATGAGAATGGGAAACTTCTTGTGCTAGCAATCAAACACTACTTCAACCCTAGCAAAGATGTGATCATTGACATCAAACCACTCAAGTCCCACTCTCCATTTGTAAGTTGGTCCTATAATGCTGATTTGGACGAGTTCACCTTAACTGATGTAAGGAAGCAGAAGATGAGATGTTCAAGCAAAACAATCTACAAAATGCCAAATAAAGACATCAAGACTCTATTTGCACTTCCACTGAACAATCCCAGCAAGGATCCAAGAGGCTATGAGGTTGAAAGGATAGTCAGCCACATGCAAAAGCTTCAGCAGCAAAGTGATTAGAAGAATTTTGGTTGCATCTGTCTAGGGGGAGTTTGTAGAACCAAAGACTGATTGCTACCAAAATTATTCTAAGTACAAATGCTGCTGATAGGCTTATCAGTAGCATTCAACACATGTTGCTGCTGATAGGCTTATCAGCAGCATTCAACACTTGTTGCTGCTGATAGGCTTATCAGCAGCGTTCAACACAAGTTGCTGCTGATAGGCTTATCAGCAGCATTATTCTCATTCTTGCTGCTGATAGCTATGTTCCTTGAAGACAAATCGTTGCAGCTGACTATCCATGCCAAGCGTCACTGACAACTTTCTGCAAAAGCAACTGACACACTCAAAGCAGAAGGAACCTCAATGGTACAACCAATAACGGACGACAATGCTCTTCCCCGAGCATGCAAACAATGATGAATAAAGCAAACGCTTCAATAAAGTTAGCTAGTTTAGCTTTAACGTGTATTATTACCTTTTGTATAAAAGATCAACGGTCTGTGTTCGATCTAATCCTTAGAATCAAGGGTCTGTCTTGATTCTAAGTTAGTATAAATACTGTGTAAACACTTCATTGTAAGTGTGCTTCTCAAATGAGTTTTCATTTGTAATCGTTTATTCACTAAGCTTAATACAACAGTGTTCTTATCAGTATTCTTTCTGTGTACTCGATTGTAATTGTGTACTTGTTTTTGTTTCCGCCAATCTCAACTAAGAACAGAACCATCTTGTAATTTCATGATCCTACAATAACCTAGGGTTTATCATAAACTTGATTGGGGATTTCGAACCTAGACTTGTTTTCAATTCAATTAAATCATGTCATTAGTTTTGGAATTTCCTACTAATCAAAAGCCCTATGCTAATTCAAACTTGTAACATCAAATTGATTGAGATCACTAACCTAGGGTTCTTGCAAATTCGATTTGGGGCTTTTAATATTAGACACTGTATTAATCAAATTAAACTTCATGATCAGATTCGTAACTGATCACTCATTGAAATCCCTATGAACCCAACCATTTTTAATATCGAATTCAACTCGGTTCATAATCTAGGGCTTGTTCTTGTTTAATTTGGGGATTTTGATCTTGATCGTAATAAAAATCAAATTAAACTGTATAGATATATTCACAAACCTTTATTGAGTAAAAGCCCCATGATCCCATCGAGTTTCAACATTCAATTTGTTCATCACGATTATGTATCCTTATTCTAGGGTTTCGAGTTTAAAATCGGGAATTAAACGACCATACACTTAACTGTTTTACAATTAAACGAACACACAGATTCGAAAACCTCCATTTTCAAAACCCCTATACTTTCTGGTTCGATCATGGTCGGAATCTATGGATTTAGGACGGGATTGGGTTCGAAATCGCGAATGGGGTAGGGACTGGGTGTTTGTGATGAATAAAACCATTTTGATTTGGATATGTATGCGATTCCCTAGCGGGTGGGACTTGTTAGAGTGTGTGGCTGTGGTGGGAGAGACCCGGGTTTGAGTCTCTCCACCCACATTTATTTTTAAAAACCGATTTTCAGTATTATATTAATTACCGAATAAATTGTTATATTAATATAATATTATATTAAAGTGTTTTAACCCGGAAAACAACCCGTAGGCTCGGGTTTGATTTTATAACTTATAATTGATAATAATTCCACTTTCGAAATAATATATTTATACTAATTACAACTCCGACTTCGTATGAAATAATATATTAATATTATTTTTAACTCGTGACTCCTATTTCTAAATAATATATATTTATGTTATTTCACTTTGTTTAAATACCTCGTATAATGTTTTGAACTGTTTAATAATATAAATTGTTATATTATTTACCGACGTTGTTTGCTCGAATAAAAATAACATATTTATTATTTTTGCCAACAATTAGATATTAATCTTACGAATCTAAAATAATATACTAGATTATATTATTTTCCTAATTTTTGTAAACGACTCGAACGTACGAATCTAATTATTTATTTATTTATTATTCGTTATTAACGTTCGACACATAACGCATTTACCTTAATTATTATATATATAATTCCGTAGACACGTTCGTCTACTCCTAAATTTCTAGAATGCGTTAAGGCGTTAAATCTTCCGTGTCGTCGTCACAAATCCCAACTTGTCCCTAATTTATGTGTTTATAATTTTAGGGCATACGTAAGTCGTCTGAGACTTACACTCGTGGTTCCAACTTTTTCCTTGTGTGATCCAAATCTCTACTCAAGCTTAGGTGAGTATTCACGGCCCCTTTTTACTGCTTTTAATCTGGGGGAGAAAACATGATACAAACTCTTTTTGATTTTTGTACTTCATTTTATATCAATTGTTATGACTATGCGTAAACTCTATCATGAAAGTCCTCACATCGAACCGTTTAAATATGAATATAGCGAGGTATGTTGGGTAGTACTACTGGGTTTGACAAACCTCAGCCGCGTTAGTCGCGCTAACTCAATTGGATATCGAACGGGTGCAATATTGACCTAAACGTGCACCGTTGTTGATAGACCTGGTGGGAAGCAATACAAACAGTCAGTTTACGGTTGCGAGCGTATAGCAAACATGAACATGGGTTAGCTACTCATTGGTATATATATGTTGATTGTACAATAAATCTGGTAAACGTTTATTTATATATTGAAACCAGTGAACTCACCAACCTCGTGTTGACACTTTTTCTTACATGTTTTCTCAGGACGCTAAGCTAAGACACAGGTGCACGTTAGGGCATGCATGGGATTCAACTCCTTTGCTTTGTGTCTATTTATGTTTGGTTGAATTATTTTATTGTACTTTGTTTGGTTTGGACGTTTGGACTTTTGAGACTTTTGGACTTTGGTTTTGGGCGCGTGTATTTTGCGCATTTACTTTCTTTACGCTTCCGCATTGATACTTTGATTTAAAAGATATTTTTATTTTGAGTCCCATGTAGAGTCATTCAACGTAACTAGTGTCTGAGATCCTGGTTTATCACTTCCCAAAACGCTAAAACTCCGTTAGTTGAAATTGGGGGTGTGACACTACGGGTGGTTTCCGAAGCTAAAACATATTAATATAATAATATAGTAATGTTGGAAGAGGTTTTATATTTAAAATAATACAAAAAAATAGTTTAAAAAGAATTGGGGTTAGAGGGACTCGAACCCGGGTCTCCTCCCCATCAGCCACACACCTTAAACACTTCACCCGTTAGGGTAATCGCAACAAGAATCGGTCCCAAAAGGTTTTGACATACAAGTTCAGTGGGGTTTCCCCCCCCCCCTCGATACCCGATCCAAACTTCCCCCTAGATCCCACGATTTCGGCTACGATTGATCATCAAAGCATAGGGGTTTTGTTAGTCGGTATCATACGAATCTGAGGGTGAGTTTAATTGCAAAATCGTTAGGTTTAGGATTGTTTAATTAGTCGATGAAAGGCCGAAACCCTAGATTAAGAACCCAAGATCAAATCGAGAAATTCTAATAATGGAATCTGTTGGAACCATAGGGCTTTTCACAAGCATCGGCTTGCAAATCTACTCACATAAATTAATTGGATTATAATCGTGTCTAGATTAGGGTTCGATTAAACAGTTCAAAAGAAGAACCCTAGTTTTTAGATTGCTATGAAATCGATGATATTTGTTCAAATCAGGATGAGGTTTTCATTCAGAGGATAAAAATGAAGCTAACGGTGCATTGAGTTATCTGATTCGATGTCGAATTGATGGAGGTCGATCAAACCACAGGCGCGACACCAAAAGCTTGACCTCCGGCGTCTACGGCTACTTCTCCTGATGAAATAAGTTGTGCAGAAAATCTAGTGAAGGTCTTATGAAGTGTGTAGGGTGTTTGCTTGCGAAAACAATGATCGAATCACTTGAATTAGATGGATACTCGATAATGGTCGACGGTTATGGTTTAACTACCCATAATTGGGTTTAATTCGCTGTAATAACGAGGTTTAAAGTCTTAATTATGTTCGTTAATGGTGTTCAATGTGCTTTCCGTTACTGATTCAAACAGAATCATTTGTAATTCGTGAATTCAAGATCAAGAACAAATGGTTTGACTTTCAAAAGTCAAACAGGAACTAAAACTCTAGATTTTTTTACTTTTAAGGTTAACAAGTCATGTTTTGGGACATGGCAGAACTTGTCCCGGAAGTTTTAGGTGTAGTAGAGTTTGAAAATTGATAGACCTAGTCCCTGAGGTTTCTAACCGAGTTAACTAAGTTAACCGGAATTTGCCGGGTGTCACGTCATCTCATAGTTGAAAGAATTTTCATCCCGAAAATTAAAATAATAAAAAAAATTTCTGGGTTGTCACATCATCCCCTAGTTGTAAGAATTTTCATCCCGAAAATTAGAATAACACCTTATGTGAGTGCTTGAACAGGTAGGGATACTTAAGCTTCATTTGATCCTCACGTTCCAAAGTAAACTCGGGGTCATGTTTAGATTCCCAACAAGCTTTAACTGCTGGTTTGGGGAATACGATTGATAACAAGATTTTGGTCTGATACTCATAGTCAGGCATGAATGATGACAGTGGATTTAGTTTGAAAAGAAATGAGGAGAAAAGTGTCGAAGAATATTTTGGACTTCAATGATGGAATGCATCACTTGAAATGAGAACGATGATAATTTGGTGATCAAAACTTGTTTAGGATGTAGTGTAATATGTTCAAGAAATGTCACTGGATAAGAGGTTTCACAAACAATGGCTAAGGTCAAGATAACATAAACGTCACGTGTCACGAACAACGCTACTTTTAACGATATGATATGAACACTTATATATAGGAAGTACTAGCGGCGTATCCACCATGCCCTAATCATATCGCATCAGTTTCAATATTATATATCATGATAGGTTTTATGTCATAAAGCACGACAGAAATCACTATGTTTTCCATGAGCTGATTCTTATAATTACGCGTGCACCCGTAATTACTCAATTCATCGCATGGTCCGTATAGATCATCCCATTGTGTGTGGGTCAAGAGAGGACACAAGATTACATAGTTCACATCTATTGTTTTCACGTATGAATTGCTGATAAATAACTGTGCCCCTAGATAGTAAGGTCAATCAGAAAACTAAAGAGTAATAATGTGGTATAACTTTGAGTTCCATAGCTTCCTCGTGTTTGAACAAGAATATGTCAAACCCCAAGTAGCTTTAAAGTTTTACAGCTTCCTCGTGTTTGAACAACAATACGTCAAACCCCGAGTAGCTTAAAAGTTTGCAGTTTTCAACCTTCATGGATAAAGTGAATTATCATGTCTTGTGATCCATCAATTGCAACAATTATGCCCAAACTAGTTCCATGTATAATGTAAACATCCAAGTTTCATGTTTAATCTAGTATCATGTACATTGTAAACAAATAGGTTTCACATATAATGTGAACAACTTAGTATCATGTATATTGTAAACAAATAAATTTCATGTATAATGTGATCAATTTAGTATCATGTATATTGCATCCACCTATGTATCATGTGATCAATCTAGTATTACGTATATTATATTCATCCAAATATCATGTATCATGTGAACAATCTAGTATTGTGTATCATGTGCTAAATCTAGTATTACGTATTTTAAAAACAAACAAGTTTCATGTATCGTGTGAATGCTCATATGTAAGTTACTGAATCTAATGAGTAACGTAAACTATTGAATTTTGTGGGTGGTCGAGTGTTATGGACAAACGTGTTGCTTGATGTTCATGTATAATGTGGGTAGTTGGGTTTTAAATTCTCAATCTTTTTGAGGTTTATATGGATGGTAAACGCCTACGCGAAAGGATTTATTTCGTTGAAGTGTCTAGTACGCTCATACATTTCCGAAGGTGCAAGATAATGAGAAGGTTTTGTAGGTATTTAGAGTATGTGTTTACGAATAACCGATTTGTGCTTTTTGCTTGTAAATAAACAAGTAATTGTAATTTATTCTTGTTTGTAAAGCAATAAAATAGTGAAAAATAATAAGTTGAATAACTAGATAAATGGATAAATAAATAAAAACCTTTTATTTAATTTTAATTTTCATAAAGAGAATGTTTTCAAAGGAAAATAATGGCTAAATTATTTAATAATTAAGCCATGGTTTAATAATAATTAATTTAACAAAATAAAAGTCATAATTAATTATTAATTAAGATAATGTTTTTTTATAAAACAAGTTGTATTAAGTTTCGTTATAAGGTGAAAAAGTTTATAGAAAATTTATACTCCAGATAATATCTATAAACTAAGGGTTTGATAAAAGGTTTTGTTTGAACGAGATAATGATGTTAATAAAATAGTTAGTTTATAAAGAAAGGTTTAGGTACGTGTACCAATTTGCAATAAATAAAAAGATGATGTTTAGATTGTACTAGCTAGGTAGCATAACCAATTGGATACTTTGACAAATCAAAGTGATTCAAGTTCTTATACTTTCAAGAAGACATGCTTTAGCCTATAGGTGAATACTCACTTCGGGAATTCCCAGGAAAGCATACGGATCCTTCGGTTGATTTGGATATATATGAAATGCTTTTCTAGACAGAGGACCCAGAGTACAGGCATTCACCCTTCCGGATTGGACATGTTCTTTACTAATTTTCAGAACTCAAAACTTTGACGGGATTTTAAAATTTTTAATAGGCTTTAGGGCTAAGAGTTTAAATTTTGTTCACAATTGATGATGGTGACATAATTCTCAATGTGTAAGAGTGAAGGTGTATAAAGGATTAGATATAATAAGTGTGTGGTAAGAGTTAGGATAGCATTTAATGGGATCAAGTAGGTAGCATGTAATCAAACAGTGTGGTAAACAAAGTATTACATAGATAGCAATTTTATAAGCATGTGAGTTATCAAGTAGTGTAGCACATAAAATATCGTGTATTGTATCATGCGGTGTAATACCTAGGATAACATGTAAGATAATCACACAAGGGTGCCCTAAGGTTATAGACTAGGTCATTGGTTTTTAATAACTTAATTCCATATAACCATGGCTCTGATACCAATCTGTCACACCCCAACCGACGACGGAATACGTCGGGGCGGACGTGTAGACTTTTCATAAGCACATGATCAACTATAATTTCATATGTTGATTAAATCATGATTTAATTACATAGGTTCAATCAACAACCCAAAATCAGATATATCAACATGTTCAATTTCTTTGTTCACTAAGTCCAAATCCTATACGTAGCATCTTGCATATGATCTCATACACTAGTACCTGAAACATGATGAAAATAGGGTCAACTAAAAATAGTTGGTGAGCATACATAGGTTTTGACCCCACAAGTAATATCGAGAGTTTGTGTACAATTCATATGATACATGGTTTAATAAGGCAATTATGGAGAACCACTACTGTTTAAACTGGGTGCACAATAAAACCTTGTGACTGATAAGCAAAACACGCACGTTATACTTAAGTGTTTTCGGCAACAATCACCCTAACCGGGTGGGTTGGTCAGACACAATAGATCTATCATTGTACACCGTTGGCTTATACAGAGTAATGACTGCACTTGCACTATGCACAAAAAAGTATGTAAATGTTGTTTGCACAAATAGTGTTCAGGCATAAGGCACAAATTACACACATGATGATAAGGTTTGTATTGTA
Organism: Smallanthus sonchifolius; assembly: GCA_023525975.1. NCBI lineage: Eukaryota > Viridiplantae > Streptophyta > Magnoliopsida > Asterales > Asteraceae > Smallanthus > Smallanthus sonchifolius. Next base: position 24,440,714 of record CM042033.1, read on the forward strand.
ATAATTGCAATCTCACACCCCCAATTTTCAACTAACGGAGTTTTACCGTTTGGGAAGTGACGAACCAAGATCTCAGACATTAGTTACATTGAACGACTCTACATGGGACTCAAATAAAAGTATCATATCGATCAGAGTTAATGCGGAAGCGTTAAGAAAGTAAATGCGCGAAACACATGCGCCCAAAAGAATAGTCCAAAAGTCCAAAACAAACACAAATTAAAATAGTCCAAATAGTTTATTGAAACATGAATCAAAGGCAATAATTCCATGCATGTCCTATTGTGTGCAACTGTGCCTTATCTTAAGCGACCTGAGAAAACATGTAAGAAAAGATGTGAACACGGGGTTGGTGAGTTCACAGGTTTCAATATATAAATAAGCGTTTACCAGATTTATGATCATTCAATATGTATATATAGGTAGCTAACCTATGTTCACAGGTCTATCAACACTGGTGATGTGAGTAGGCTAACATTTCACCCGTTCGATCTCCAATCGTGTTAGCGCGACTAACGCGGGTGGGATTTGTCAAACCCAGTAGTACTACTAAACATTACCTCGCTAAGATCCATATTAACGGTCCGATATAAGGTGAGGACTTTCTGTGATAGCGTGTTACACTTAGATTTAACATTGATAACATATGAATTACAAAATCTCAAAATGTTTGAATCATGTTTTCTCCCCCAAGTTAAAACAGTAAACAAGGGCCTTGAAAACTCACATGCGTTGCGTTGTAGGTTGTATCACACAAGAGATAAGTTGAAACCACGAGTGTAAGTCTCAGGCGACTTACGTATGCCCTAAAATTATAAACACATAAATTAGGGATAAAATGGGAATTGTGACGACGACACGGAAAGTTAAAATGTCCTAACGCATTGTACGGATTTAGGAAAAAACGAACGTGTCGACGGAGTTTTATATATATAAATATATACATATCTTATTATAATGATTTTAGGGAATTTACGTTACGCGTCGAACGACAAAATAATATATAATAGATATATTCGAGCGTTTTGCCGTTTAAAAATTTAGGAAAATAATATAATATATTATTTTTAGGTTCTCACGAATATTCTAAATACTCATTCGTGGTAAAAATAATAAATATATTATTTTTATGGAGGTAATAAACACGAGTAAATAATATAACCATTATATTATTAAATAGTTTAAAACATTACACGAGTTATAAAACGATACGAAATAATATAACTTATATATTATTTTATAATATTAATCGCGGGTTGAAAATAATATAAATATATTATTTTATACGAGGTTGGCTTGAAAATGATATAATATACTATTTTTTAAAAGTGGAATTAATAATAAAAATAGTTTATAAATCCAAACCCTAGCCTACGGGTTGTTTCCCGGGCTAAAACATATTAATTTAATATTATAATAATATAGGGTTTGATTTTTAATAAGTAAATATAACTAAAAGTGCCCCAAAAAAATAAATGTGGGAGCCCGGTCTCGAACCCAGGTCCCTCCCACACACGCACATTGTCTTAATCAGTCTCGCCCGCTAGGGTATCACGACATAATCCGGATTCAAAATGGTTTTAACAAGTTGGTTTCCTGTGATCTCCCCCCTTATCGAAGCCGACGCAAGAATCAGCCTAAACTCATCGATTTCGACTTCGATCGAACAAACCAAATTAGGGGTTTTGATAATTAAGTATTAGCGAATCTATGGGTGAGTTTAATTTCAAAAACATTGTTTTTAAGGCCGTTAAATTACAGAAAACTGGCCCGAACCCTAGCTTACGAACACGGAATCAATTTGAATGATTTTTTATAATAAAAGGTTCTAGAATCATGGGGCTTTACTAAATAGGGCCTTGCGAAACTATTGAAACATTTTAATTCCATTGAGGTTGAGTTTAAGATTAAAAACCCCAAATTCTATTATGAACAAACCCCAGATTTCAGGTTGAGTAGAATTCGATGTTATCATATCAAATTACCATAGGGTTTTCATTATACAAGTGATTACGAGTCTGATGGTATAAATTAATTGAATTATAAACGTGTTTAGATTGGAGTTCGATTAAACCGTAATTAGATGAACCCTAGGAATCGGTTCATCATTAATTCGATGTTAATACATTCAAATTAGCATATGGCTTTCAAAGGATGGATGATAGCGAGTCTATCCCTGAAGTTTAATTGAATTTAGATTGGGTCTAGGGTAGAGTTCGATCAAAACGTGAACATATGAACCCTAGATTCTTGAATTCGATCGAATCGATGTTCAAAGCCCAAATAATAATAGGGCTTCTGTTCTAGGAATAAAAACGAAGCTATATGGGGGGTTTAGTTACGAGAAAGAAATTCGAATTAGAGGTGCTCGATCAAAATGGCAGCCGACTGCGACTAGCTTCAATTCCGGCGACTCTAACTGCTTTTCCGATCGAATTGATACTCGTAGAAGCTTGATAGCGATTTGTTTGAGGTGAGAGTATGTGTAATCGTGAGAATTATAACTGAAATGAATGAATTTGATAATGATATGATAATGGTCGACGGTTTTGAACTTAATTCCCATAATTGAGGTTAATTCGAATTAATAACTGATATTAATGTTCTAATGATGATCGATTATGGCTATCAAGTGCATAACGGTTACAGATTTCAATAGGAATGATTGTGGGATTCAGATTTGAGTCGATTTGGTTATTGGTTTGACTTTAAAAGTCAACAGGATTGCTTTGCTTTTGATTTTGACTTTGGGAGTCAATAAATTGAGTTTAGGGACTTGGCATGATCAGTCCCTGGAGTTTGAGATTAGGAAAAGATAGAATTGGTCCTTTGGGTTTAATATTGAGTTAACTGGGTTAGGTTTTAACAGAAAACTTAACGGAATTTCTAACAGAACTAACTGAAAAGTCCGGATTGTCACATGCAAATAGTTTGAATGTAATCATGTTTCACCCCAAAGAATTTCAAAGTGAAAAAGAGGCTATGTAAACTCACCTGAGTTGTGTACGAGTAGAGGATAGCACCACACAATGATGCAAGTAGAAAACACGAGAGTTTGCCTGTGAACTGGTTACGTATGCCCTAGAATTGTAACCATAATAATTAGGGACACATGGGATATTGTGACGATCACACGGAAGAGCGAACGTCCTAAGACACACTAACGATTAAAGAGTAGACGAACTCGTCCAAGGGAATAGAGGATTTTCTTAATATAATAATTATTAAGATAAACACGTTTCATGTCGAACGTTTCAAATTACGAATAATATTAATAAATAAATATTCGTGTGTTTGTACTATTTATATTATGGCTAGGAAAATAATATAACTATATATATTATTTTAAGTTCGTAGGATTAATAAAATAATCATTTATGTGGCAGGAATAATAAATATATTTTTTTTATTCGGGGATATAAACGTTGGTAAATAATATAAATAATTATATTATTTATAAGTTTGAAGCGTTACACAATGTTTATAAACGTGGTGAAAATAATATATAATTATTTTATTTTTAATTGGAGTTACGGGTTGAAAATAATATATTATTTTAAAAGTGGAAAAATCATTAAAAATGGGTTAGCAAACTAGACCCGAGCCTACGGGTGGTTTCCGAAGCTAAAACATATTAATATAATAATATAATAATGTTGGAAGAGGTTTTATATTTAAAATAATACAAAAAAATAGTTTAAAAAGAATTGGGGGTGGAGGGACTCGAACCCGGGTCTCCTTCCCATCAGCCACACACCTTAACCACTTCATCCGTTATGGTAATCGCAACAAGATCCGGTCCCAATAGGTTTTGACATACAAGTTCAGCGGGTTCCCCCCCCCCATCGATACCCGATCCAAACTTCCCCCCTAGATCCTACGATTTCGGCCACGATTGATCATCAAAGCATAGGGGTTTTGTTAGTCGCTATCATACGAATATGAGGGTGAGTTTAATTGCAAAATCGTTAGGTTTAGGATTGTTTAATTAGTCGATGAAAGGCCAAAACCCTAGATTAAGAACACAAGATCAAATCGAGAAATTCTGATAATGTAATCTGTTGGAACCATAGGGCTTTCAACAAGCATCGGCTTGCGAATCTACTCACATAAATTAATTGGATTATAATCGTGTCTAGATTAGGGTTCGATTAAGCTGTTCAAATGAAGAACCCTAGTTTTTAGATTGCTATGAAATCGATGATATCTGTTCAAATTAGGATGGGGCTTTCATTCAGAGGATAAAAACGACGCTAACTGTGCATTGAGTTACCTGATTCGATGTCGAATTGATGGAGGTCGATCAAACCACAGGCGCGGCTCCAAAAGCTTGACCTCCGGCGTCTCCGGATACCTTTTCGGCCGAAATAAATTTGACAGAAACTCTAGTGAAGGTCTTCTGAAGTGTGAAGGGTGTTTGCTTGCGAAAACAATGATCGAATCGTTCGAATTAGATAGATACTTGGTAATGTTCGACGGTTAGGGTTTAACTACCCATAATTGGGTTTAATTTGTTGTAATAACGAGGTTTAAAGTCTTAATTATGTTCGTTAATGGTGTTCAATGTGCTTTCCGTTACTGATTCAAATAGAATCAGTTGTAATTCGCGAATTCAAGATCAAGAACAAATGGTTTGACTTTCAAAAGTCAAACATGAACTAAAACTCTAGATTTTTTTACTTTTAAGGTTAACAAATCATGTTTTAGGACTTGGCAGAACTAGTCCCTAAAGTTTTAGGTGTAGTAGAGTTTGAAAATTGACAGACCTGGTCCCTGAGGTTTCTAACCGAGTTAACTAAGTTAACCGGAATTTGCCGGGTGTCACAAAGAACACCCAGGAAAATCTTGAAAAATCATCTGTGATAACAAGAAAGTAAGATTTCTTCACAATACTCTTTACTCGAACAGGACCAAATAAATTCATATGAATAAGAAATAAAGGTCGAGTAAACGTTGCCACTGTCTTCTTCGGATGGGATTTCTTGTGTTGTTTCCTTTTGCACTTGATATACAACTTTCTTGAATTATAAATTCCTATCTGGGTAAACCTCGCACCAGATCTTTATAAACCAGATTGTTCATGTTTTTCAGATTCACCTGACCCATTCTCCGATGCCACAAATACGATTCTGAGCCTGTGGATTTTGATAACAAGCAAGATACGCTTACTGGTGTTGAATGGTCATTCATATCTACCACGTAAGTATTGAAATTTCTTGGAGCACGCATCAAAATCATTTCTTCAGGAATTACCAGTCCTGGCTTTAAGAACAAACATTCTTTTGAAGTAAAATGAACCGGTATGTTCTTATCACACACTTGCGACACACTAAGCAGATTAAACTCCAATTGTGACACGTAATTGACCTTTTCAAGAGTTATTAAATCAACCGAAACTTTTCCCTGTCTAGTGATCTTTCCACCCTTTTTGTTTCCAGTAAACGCAACGAAATCACCATCAAAAGATCGGAAATCATTTAAAAACTCTCTTTGTCCCGTCATATGCCTTGAGAAACCGCTATCAACATGCCAAGCATTATTAATAGTCTCCCGGTGACTCTGCACATTTTCAAGACAACTTAATGAGAAACAGATACCCAGATCATCTTTGACCCGGGCTGACTTTGACTTTTTACAGTCTTAGTCACAACGATTTGTTCCTACAAATTCTTAACATTCTTTGTTCCAACAATATGTGAAGTTTGTTCATTTTTAATTTTCCAAAAACAACCAACATTTTCCCATATTTCTTATTAAATTTTTCTTTAGCAAAATAGCTTGGTTTGGTTGATTTTTTCACGTATATTGGACTGTTTTGGACCTTTTTGTCCACAAATTTAGGCAGCACATAATCATAACAAGCATTTGAATAAAATTCACTATGATCTTTAGAAAGCAAGTAATCGCGACTGTAACGATGATTCACTCCGGACTCAAACACATTGTTGTTCTCAGATGCTTTCTTGAACCACTTGTTGATATTGCTTTTTATTCTCTTATTATATCCTTTGACCTTTGAATTACTTGACTTATGTTTCCATTTCCTAGCGAAATGTCCAACTTGACCACAAGTGAAACAATTTTGGCTTTTAAACTTTGACTTTGTCTTTGACTTTGACTTTGAACATTCGCCTACTTCAAACACGGATTTTCCTTTCTCACACTCTATTGAACTCTGACTTGTTACTGACTTTCCTTTACTTTGAATCGGCTTATCTTTAATGCCAATGAACTTGTCTTTGACATCATTTGATTTGCCTTTGACATTAATTTGATTTGACCTTCCACAAACATTTTGCCTCTTTGTTGGTGTACTGATTTTAATTTATACAGACTTCACATTCTCCCTTTTACTTGTCAGGATGTGATATTCAGGAGCTATGAATTCATTTTTCTTTGGCCTCTCATGAGAAAGATCATAATCTTGTATAAATGGAATTCCAAATTCATCTAACGCAACATCTTTGGCTAGACATGACATTTTGTGAATTGGAATATACTCTCTAGCTGTATGCACCACTTTATCGAAGAAAGTAGAATCAAAAGAAACATCAGACACACAATCAAAAACATCACACACAGAGTTAATAGAACAAGCAGAAACATATGAACTATCAGAATATGAAAGACTGTGTACATCATCAAAAATATTGTTAGCACGTGACTTAACAAACTTGTATGCAATACATGTATCAACCACAAATTGCCTATAATCCCTTATTGTCTCTCTCACACAAACTTTATTGAATTCATTAAAACTCCTCACATCATCAACTGAAACCTTCTCATCTACATCACCTGTGTTATTTGCTACACTAACATACAAGTCATGAAAATTAGAGTTTTCATCTCTAATTAAATCATTTGAAACATGAGGTTTAGGAAACGGTTCGAAATGATCAGGATGAGTTACCACTTTGTAAGCAACACCATCTTTAATAAAACAAATTATTTGCTTATCAACACAATTATCTAAAATTTTTCTTTGCATACCCCATTTGGAAACCAAAACCCTTTCCTTTATAAGATCGGATTGGGCAGCAATAAGTTTGTCTGTAAGATCCTTGATTAATACATCCTTTTCGTTTAAGTATTCTTTAAAGTTCATGTTATCTTTCAACAAAACATTGATTTTTCTGGTGTACGTGACCTCATTCTGCTTTATTTCCTTATTTACCCTTTTTAATTTATCATTTTCAGCAATCAAGAATGTGTTTCCTGCATGATAATTCTGCATTTTCTCAATATAATCAGAAGAACATATGAATGAATCATCATCATAAGTTACCTCACTATAAGATGAATTCTCCTCAGAAGTAGAAGTTGCTGCTTTGCCTTTGTCATCAGATTTCAAAGCACAATAACTGGAAACTTCAACTGTTTTCTTCGAGACTTCTATTTCAGCCATCAGGGCTTCATCAAACTCATTCTCAGCATTTTCAATTTCATCATCCCATTCACAATTACTTAGTTGTTTTGACATAAGAGCAGTTGGAGCTTTCTTAGACTTCTCATTCTCCTCAATCATCTCTACAAGCTTCACTCCACTACCTTCAACTTTCTTCTTATCTTGTTAGGACATAGATTGTATGACAAAAGCTTTGTAATAGTTTAAGTCTTATTTTCATTATGTTTTTTTGTAATTGTTTAGTTTTTGTCTAAGTATTAGTACAAGTTCTGCTAGAGGCGAACTTGATAAGTTCGCCTAGTCTAATAGAGGCGAACTTGTTAAGTTCGCCTAATCATCTTTGAAGCAAACTTGTTAAGTTCGCCTATTGTAGAACGTGTGTCTATAAATAGAGAGTTTACAGAGTCTGTTGAGTACGAATGAACGAACAAGTATTCTGTAAACTCTATTTGGTGATATAAAAGAGAAAGTTTATTTACCTTTTGTTTCTATTGTCAATTGATATACATACGTTAACACGGTAGGATTCCGCACTCCGTGTTATCGAGACGTCTTGTCACGAGATTGATCTGAGATGAGTCATGTGGACCTACAAGTGGTATCAGAGCCAGGTTCTAATCGAACTTATTAAGTTCTCTTCTCTCAGTTTAAGTGAACTTAGTAGGCGAACTTAATCAGTAGGCGAACTTACTGGAGTTTCTTGGGTAAGCGAACTTATTAAATTCGGTTGATATCAAATTCGCTTGTTTGGTTATGAAGCGAACTTATTATCTTTTCCTAAGGGGATATTTGTTCAACACTTGGAAATTTTTTCTGAAAATGGCAAATATGGTGCAAGTGACTAATATGTTAAATTACGACAACGAGATTGGTACATCTCAGAAACCGCCCAAATTGTTAAGTCTTGCAGATTATTCTAACTGGAAAGATCGATTTGATCGGTTTGTATCTTTTACTGATACAAGTTTATGGATTCCAATCTTGGAAGCTTATACGCATCTGACATATACTTGGATGGGAAAGGATGATGTTCCTAAATCAGTATATGCGTTAACCACAGAAGAAAAATTATTGTTTGATAGAGAAAAGAAGGCAATGGCTAGTATCTCAATGTCTCTTCCTAAAGAAATTTATCACAGCTTTAAACAATTCAGGACTTCTCAACAATTGTGGGAAGCATTGCAAAAGAGGTGTGAAGGTAGTTTGGATGTTAAGAAAAGCCAAAAAGAATTAATGAAGAAGCAGTTCTTAGTATTCAAGCACTTTCAAAATGAATCTTTAGATGATCTTGCAACGAGATTCTATCATTTGCTAAGTGAGTTGTCAAGTGCTTCAGTGGTTTATGAGACAAAAGAGATAAATGATAAGTTTTTGGAGGCATTACCATGTGTATACGGTTTTGATAAAAGAGAATGGCAAGTATAAAACTATGTCTCTTGAAGAGGTTCTTAGCAAGATTCAATCACATGATTTGAATATGAAGAAGAAGGAAACCAATATGGAGCTATTCAAGATCCTTCAATGTACTTTGCTAAGTCTTCTAGCAAAACTGATGCAGGGGTTGCGTTCTTTTCTGGTGATACTATTTTAAATAACAACTGTGTAACCAAGTATAATTAAACCGCAAAACTTTTATAAAACGATCTGACACAAACTTAAAATGATGAGAAAATTAAAATGTTTAAAGATTTCTCAGAAAGTTAATTTAAATAAAAGTGTTTTTATTTAAAAGTAAAACAAGTTTTGAATTAAATTGTTTTATTTAAAACTAATTTAAATTCATTAAAGAGAATATGTTCTTTTACTTCCTTGTGGTGTTGAACTTGTTTTGAACAATGTTTGCTACATACCTACTTTAACTAGGAATATTGTTTCGATTTCTGCTTTGCGTGGACAAGGATTTAAATATGCTTTTGATGGTTATTTAATTTCTCATGATAATTGTTCTGGGGTTCCAATTCATTCAGGTTTCTCTGCAAATACAACTTCTTCATCATCTGAAACACATAATATGAATCAAAGAATCAATAATGATTATTTAGCGATGTTTTCTTCTTTTATGGTTTCTTATGAAAATTTTATTGGAGGAAAGATTCAAGATCCAGATGTTATTGTGGAGGATTTCATACAGATTGATCCTGTTGATCTGGAAGAGATGAATATTTAATGGAACATGGCTATGCTGATGCGACAAGCAAAGGATTTTTTGAAGAAGTCTGGAAGAAAGTATATTGGGTCTAACTGTCGTTCACGTATGGTATTTGATAAAACCAAAGTTCGTTGCTATAATTGTTAGGAGTATGGTCATTTTGCCAAAGAATGTGTGAAACCGAAAGTTGAATTTGATTCTCAGAAGAAGCCTAATAGCTTTCAGAACAATCGTAATCAGTCACATGGCTCCTCTGGCTCTAGAAATTCTAATCATGCATCTGCATCATGTGCTTTGGTTGCTCAGAATGATGAAAATTATGACTGGGGTATTCATCTTGAAGATTTGGTTGGTACTGTAAGTCAAACATTTGCAGCTGAGATTCATTCTACAAAATCTGAAGAGTCAACTGATGATGATAGCTCAAGTGATGGTGAGAGTTTGCCTAGTGCTGATGAAGAGCGTGATCAAGTACATAATGTTGAATCTAATATTGCATCTGGTGTATCTGAAGATGATATTGTTTTAACTCAAAATTCTTCTGATGGTGCTGATTCTGAAAATATTCCAATTGCAAAAGTCTTCATGGGAGACATGTCAGATCCTTCAAAGGTAAAAGATTCTGTTTGTCACATTTATTGTTCTAATTGTGTCAGTATAAAAGAAAAAATACAAAAAGTAATGGATGATAACACAAATTTAATTTGTGATATGAAATCGATGCATTCAGTTAATCAAAAATTGAAAGATAATGATAAATTGTGTATAAATAGAATTGAGTCTTTGAAAAGAGATTTGAACTCTTTAGGATTGAAATATAAGGAACAAGCATATCATCTGGATATGGCTTATGCTGATATTGAGAAGCGAAATGAAATTGTCGCTCAGAAGAACAAAGAAATTTCTGATAAAGAATCTGAAGTGATCAAATTACATAGAAAGCTGGAAAACTTTGAAAATTCATCTGTGGTATTGGATTACTTTAATGCTAATGCTGATCCTACTAAGAGGGTTGCTGGAATTGGATTTGTTCCTCCACCATTCAATGCAAATTATGTGGTTGAACCAGAAATTATTCATGAAAAGGAAATTGATCCAAAGACAGTGTTGAAAGTAAATCCAGTAACTGGTGAAGATAGGATCTATGATTCTGATTCTGAAGATGAGGTTTTTGATGATAATAAGGTTGAAGACATTCCAAAGGAAGTGCAAATTGATGAACCAAAGGTAGTGAAAAATGTTACCCATGATAGATGCATTTTAACAGAACTGGATGAGGTGAAAGTTATTCAACCTACACTTTCCAAAATGTTACAATCAAGTGGTTTTTTTTCTACCGGTTATCAGAAGAAGAATTTATCAACGGTGACTAAACAAGTTTTTGTTCCAAAGAAGCCAGTCAACTGTTCAGAAAAATCTTCTGAAGCTTGTTCATCAGACGGGTCATCAAATTCATGAAAAACTTCTTATATCAGAAATCATCAAGATAGAAGAGTTTGTTTTCATTGTAATGAGACTGGTCATATTCTGATTCATTGTCCTTATAAGAATCAAGGAAAATTAAACAGTGATCCCTCACAAAAACAAGTGGTGACGATTCTGAAAAGACAAAATGGGGAAAAGCCTACGTCTAGTGTTGAAAAGAATATGCCTTGTCAATCATTTTCTAAATCCTCGGGATTTAAGCAACATGATAAGCGTATTTTTAAACCCATTGTTTTTCAAAAGAAGTTTGAGATTCTACATGTTGGAATTCCAAAAGAGTGTCAACCTGAGGTCAAACTTTCTAGACCACAACGAATAAGACGTAACAGAAAACTAAAGAAATTTTTGGAATTACCTGAATCTGATAATCATAAATCTAATAATGTTTTTCCAATAAATCAAACTATGTCTTCTTTGAGAAGGTCTAATTGTAAATCTTATGTTCCAAAGGTTGATGACAATGTTGATTGTGAATTGCTTGAAGTTGTTTATTTTGATCCATCTGGACGACCCAAGACCACAATGGCTTGGGTTCCAATTTCTAACTGATTTTCTTTGTTTATGTAGGGACAACCAAGGAGGACTATCAACAATACGTGGTATGTGGATAGTGGTTGTTCTCGACATATGGCAGGGAATATTCGTTTGTTGGAAGATGTGATTAATATTGATGGTGGTTATGTCTCTTTTGCTGGAAATAAAGAAGGGTACATAACTAGTCAGGGTATTTTAAAGAACAAAAAAGTCAAATTTGAGAAAGTGAACTATGTGGAGCAACTTGAAAATAATCTTTTAAGTGTATCTCAAGTGTGTGACAAGAAATTTTCATTTCATTTCAATGATTCTGAGTGTTATATCTTGAAACCGGGCTTTGTCATTCCTGATTTTCATGGGTTAAGTTCCTTGCTTCTAAAGCAGAAACCACAGAGTTGGTACAATTCTTAATCCTGGGTTTAGAGAATATGTTCAAACAGAAAGTCAATTCATTTGGTCAGAAAGTTAATCAGAAGCAAAATGGTTTCTTTATTGACTGTTATAATCGGTCTTTACCTCAAATGGCGATTGGACCAGACTGGGCTTTTGATTATGAGAATTTATTCAAGTCTTTTCATTTACCTTCTGATATTTCTCCTGAGGAAGCTGCTGTATTATATGATTCATGTCAGGATGCACATAGTAGTAGTTTTCTACCGACTGCGGTTCCACAATCATCTGTTCCTTCTATATCTGCTCCAGATCCTAATACTGCTTCTTGTTCGGGAACACAAGAGTCTGACAGTGAAGATGAAAATGTTATTTTGCAATATTCTTCTGCTGATCCTTTGATAGGTGATGAACCTTCTACTTTGACACCGGATCAGGGGGAGATTCTTACAAATCTGGACTTGGAGTTACCAATTAATCAAAGATCTGTCTTATCAATCTGATACAACTCAAGTTGATGTGTTGCCGGTTCCTGAGGTTGCATCAATCAAGGAACTCAAAGCTCATCCGATTTCAAATATCATTGGGGATTTGCGTGATAGAGTGCAAACGCGTTCTACTCTAGACAACACTTGCTTGTATACAGGTTTTAAAGATACTGGTGTTTTTGATGTATGCTCACATTCCTGTTTTATTTCTCAGGTCGAACCAAAGAATGTCGAAATGGCGTTAAGTGATACAAATTGGATAGAGGCCATGCATGAAGAACTTGCTCAGTTTGATAAACTTAAAGTTTGGAATCTTGTAGATCTTCCAAAAGGTGTGTATCCAATTGGTACGAAGTGGGTGTTTAAATGCAAAAAAGACGATCGAGGTGTTGTGGTGCGAAATAAGGCAAGATTAGTTGTACAAGGTTTCAATCAACAAGAGGGAATTGATTACACCGACGTGTATGCGCCTGTTGCTAGGCTTGAAGCTATAAGGTTGATTCTTGCTTTTGCTTCATACAAAGGGTTTAAGGTGTGTCAATTAGATGTAAAAAGTGCTTTCTTATATGGTAAAGTCAAGGAGGAAGTTTATGTGTGTCAGCCGCCGGGGTTTGAAGATCCAATTAATCCGTCAAACGTTTTCAAGCTTAATAAAGCTCTCTATGGTCTTCATCAAGCTCCTTGAGCGTGGTATGAAACGTTGTCTACACATCTTATGGAGAATGACTTTGTTCGTGGACATATTGACTTGACTTTATTCATTAATAAAGCAGGGGGAGAATACCTACTGGTGCAGATATATGTAGACGATATTATTTTTGGCTCTACAAATGAAGGGTTGTGCAAAGAGTTTGAGAGTATTATGAAATCAAAGTTTCATATGTCAGCTATGGGAGAGTTATCATTTTCCTAGGTCTTCAAGTTAATCAGAAGGAAGATGGTTTCTTTATTCATCAGCCCAAGTATGTAAAGGACATCTTGAGCCGGTTCAAGATGGAGGATTGTACCCCTTATGATACTCCAATTCCGGTCAATCATAAATTGAATTCTGACCCGGATGGAAAAGAAGTTGATTGCCGACTTTACCGTGCAATGATTGGATCTCTCATGTACTTAACCGCTTCAAGGCCAGACATAATGTTCGTTGTGTGTATTTGTTCCAGGTTCCAAGTAAAACCAAAAGAGTCTCATTTGATTGCAGTAAAGAGAATCTTTCGTTATCTGAAAGGAAAACAAAGATTGGGACTATGGTTTCCTCTTGGTTCTAACTTTGAATTCAATGCTTACACTGATTCTGATTTTGGTGGTTGTTGTTTGGACAAGAAATCTACTACAGGTGGTTGCCAGTTCTTGGGTAATCGTCTAGTTTCTTGGCAATGCAAAAAACTACGGTCTCCATTTCAACATGTGAAGCAGAATACATTGCTGCTGCAAGTTGTTGTTCACAGATCTTTTGGATCCAACAACAATTAAGAGACTACGGTTTGAATTTTACAGAAACCCCCATGTTTATTGATAATAATGCTACAATGTCTATCAGAAATAATCCTGTTAAGCACAGTAAAACAAAGCAAATTGAAATTATATATCATTTTATTCGTGATTGTGCATATAAGAATTTGATTGAATTGGTAAACGTACATACAGATGATAATTTTACTGATCTTTTTACCAAAGCATTTGATCGTACCAGGTTTGAATTTCTGATCAAAATGATCGGTATGATCAATCCCGAATAAAAGTTTTTCAAAACAATTTTCATGGGAGATTTTGTTTTAAATTTATTTTATTGCTTTATTACATTTCTGCATTTTAAATTTCAGTCAAAAAATGTTATTTATATAAATTCAAAACAAAATGAAAAAGTATAAAATTGACATCATTTAAAGTTATAGAAGAAATGATAGTATATCAGTGAATAGTTCATTACACATGACCTTAGTAGACCTTTGATATATAATAGTTTAAAGTAATTTGATTTGATCTAAATTTCAAAGTCTGCATAAATGAGAAATGATAATGTTTTGAATGCTCTAATCTTGATAATATATTTTATTTGAATATGAGTTTGAAACTTGAATTGTCAATAGACTAAAAGCGTTTTTGAACCAATAGTAGTGTGAAAATTAAATATGATATGATTACATCTGTGATTTGAATCTATTATATGTCTGACTGTGTGTGTAAAAGATCATTATCAGATATAGAATATATGGTTTTAAGAATTTCATGAGGCCAATATCGAATTATGTCTTTAGCACAATCTCTTTCAGTTCATTTCACTGCTCATGCCCCGAAAAACATGCAATGTGTTGCTGAACTAAGATATGTTTCTGACAACATCTGTTAGAAAATATATTCACTCTTGGATCAGTTAGATACATCATCTATTCTGATTTTATTGAAATTTATCCAGATAATAGTTGGATCCTCATACCTGAATCTATGGATTCTCATTATAAAGCCAATTCATTAGAATCTGTCAATTATGAATCATTCTGATTCTTATATCCTTTGGGATCTGCTATTCTATACTTGTGCTAATAGAGATAATTTCATCTTGGAGATTGATCTAATCTTTCAATAAACTGTGTATGTCTTGAAGATAATACAAATTTAATTTCTGTTGGCATATATGTGGGGTACATGATGTTTTTCATCTAAATGGTACTAACTCACATGAATTTGGAAGAAAAATGCTTATAGTTTCAAATTATAAAATATTGACAATTTAAAAATTCATGCTTTGTATTGCAAATTCGGAATGAAAAATTGAGCATTTCATAACATGATCTTGTTTACTTTGAAATTTATCGCATATCATTTCAAGTATTATTCAAATTGATTGCAAAAGTTACATAATATTGAAAAAGTATTGAGTTACATAAGTATGAGTTTGATTGTTTCATATCATAGGTTACCCATAGTTGATAATAAACTGTGTGATGAATTGCTCATATACTGATATGATCTTCTTGCTCATGATGTTCATCCAAAAATATGTATTTTAGTTTGCTCATATAAAAACCAAAAATATGTTTTTCAGTTTGCTCAGATAAAAACAAAAAATATGTGATTCCGTTTGTACAGATAAAATCCAAAAATATTTTGTTTCTATCTTCCATGAGAATCTTATTTTTTATTAAAATGATTCGGGATTTGATCGGATACATGCTACAGATGGAAGTTCACAAGAATGTATCGTGTTGAAAGTGAAGAATTTTGTTCAAAGGAAAAGGTTTGGAGCGAACTTAATATGTTCGTCTAGTTCTGATTAAGCGAACTTAATATGTTCGCCTGAGGCTTGTTAAGCGAACTTAACAAGTTCGCCTAATGAAGCGAACTTAATTTTGATTTAATATTTTGTTCAGGCGAACTTATTCATTTTATCTTGTTCACTGTGAGAGCGAACTTATCGAGCGAACATACGGAGTTTTTAGCGAACTTGTGTTTTTTTGATCTAGGGTTTTAGATTCAAAATTTTGGTGTTTGTTTCTGGATCGGTTTTTGATTGCGAGTATTTCTAAGGTAATTTCAAAGAATTTTATCCGTTAAATCGTCGGGAATTTGTCCTTTTGACTCTGTGTTCGTCGGTTTTTAAAGATTTTACGTTTTTCTGAGACAACCTAGATTTTCTGGATTAAAACTTGAAATTGATGCTTAAAATTGTGTCGTGATTGTTAATCGATGCTATTGTTATGTTTGAATTAAGCTTTTATTGACGATTTAGACATGTTTGAGATTCCGATATAGAAGTTGTATCGACAAACTGGTTCAGGCGAACTTGTTCAGGCGAACTTGTTCACGTGAACTTGTTTAGGCGAACTTATTATGTTCGCCCCTTGCAACACTAAGAGAACTTATTAAGTTCGCCTAAGGGCTCAGGAGTGTTTTGGACTTGTGATTTTTTTTTGTTGAAATTTTTTTTTTATTTTTTTTGTTTTGTTTGTTTTGCTTACTAATGTGTTTTTGTCCTCTACATTTACAGATGGCTCGTCGTGTTGAGTACAAACATAATCAAGTGGCGTTATTAGATCCGAATATGTCTGAAGCTGTTAATTTTCAAGGAATTATCAACTTTCTGAATCGTTCACGTTTGCATGTTGCCTTATCTGCTAATCCGTACATCAGTTTACCGTATATATTCAACAATTCTGGGATACCGTTCATCAAGATACAGATGTTGAACCTTGCATACTTCGTGCTACAGTAAATTATACAGAGGTAGCTATTTCAGTGGAAACTATTTGTGCTGCTTTGGCATTGGGAGGTGATGTTGATGATCGTATATCGTATCTTGGAACACTGATTATGGGGTGTTTTCAGAGGATGGGTTACAGAGGAAGACCAAATGATACACAAGCAAGAAAATGAGGTTTAGTTGGCGAATGGAGGTATTTTATATACGTCATCATACAATGTTTGTCTCCAAGAAAGGCTCGTACTGATGGTTTGAAGAGTGCATTACAAGCTGCAATGGTAGCATTGACCCTCAACAAACGGTTTAACTTTGCTTTATATATCTACCGTGAGTTGATCATGCAAATCAATCCCCTAGAAGTTCAAGGGTTCCTTATGTATCTTATGTTCGTGCAAATGATTCTGAACCATTTAATTCCGGATTTACCTCATCATCTAATCCGTTTGACTTTGACTCCTATGTCAAAAAGAATCTTTACTGATTGTACTAAGGTGAAATAACAAAATGTTGCTCTAATTCCTGTTCCAACTCCTTTGTTTGGTCACTTAATCAATCCTGATTATGTTGAGCCACCTAATGATCATTGGTTTCATCCTGAGGAGTTAGTACAAGGACAAGTCCAGAATCAAGTTCCAATTCAACAACCAGTTCAAGCTCAAGTACAACAAGTTCCTATTCAAGTACAACAAGTTCCAGTTCAACAACAAGTTCTTGCTCAACAACAACAAGTTCCTATTCCACAAGAACATGTTCACATTCCTGTTAATAAACCAGTTCAAGATGAGATTGCTCAAGATAATGACCAAGATTTGGGTATGAATATGGATGATTTTGTTCATGAAGCTGTGAACTCACCTATTCATGAAGCTGAAGGCAATGTTGTAGATATGAGTTCCGGTGATACTATCTTACTTGATTCTGAAGCTACTGATTTTGATTCGTCTAGAGATTTTAGCTCAGATCATTATGCAAGGTTGGCTACGTTACCATTGGCTAATGCGGGGAAACGTATTAAATCTAAAGCCAGAAAACCGAGGCGTAAGTCTGTTCAAAATCCTCCTTCTGGATCAGTACTTGGCAAGAGAACTTTAATAGATGAGAGTTCTGACTCGGATAGTGATGCTATTCCAATTCCTAAAGCTCAGAAGCTTATGTCTGCTTCTATTGCTACTGCTCATTCATCTCAAGGTGTTGAGGATGCTAATTTTGTTGCTTCCTTATTGATTACACTTCCTGCTTCTAAACATCCATCTCCAGTGCTTTCTCCACATATTCCACACACATCTGAAGCTGGTCCTTCAAAGTCGTCTGATTCTGAAAGAATTACATTCCTTGAATCAAAGGTGCTAGCTTTGTAGACTCAAGTATATACTCTTGTGTCTACTGATACTCAGAGACAGTTGGTCCTTCAAGCTCAAGCTACACAAATTGCTGACATGCAGTTATTGGTGTCTAAACTTGTTAAGCGTGTTGACGCTCAGGGTCATGCTAAATCAATTCAACAAAAAGATAATGATGACAATGATCCTAGTGGTAATGTTGAGGGTGATCGTCAATACGCTGACTTGAATCCAATATCAAGAGCACAGGGGGAGTCGACATCACATACTATTGAAGGAACCAAGTATGATTCTGGAGTGAATGAAGAAATATTATTATTGGAATTCTTTCAAGATTCTGAAGAAGAAGCTGAGAAATTAGAATGTACGGATGATATAGGCGAATTATTTAATGATGTTGAAGAGGATGTGTTGGATAATGAAGTTGAAGAAGGGGAGATTGTAGAGATTAAGATAGAAAAGAGTAAATCTAAGGTTACATATGAAGGAAGTGATGGTCTGAATGTTCCGTATAACTTCATCCAAGATGATGTTATTCCTGAGTTTTCTTATGATGGAGTAACATATTCTATTGACTCTGTTGAAGATATCACTACACCTGATGATACTGCTCAATCCAAGATAGATTCTGATGTTGATACTACTCATACTGTGTCTCCTAAGACGAATGAAGAACCTGTGATGTATAGAAATATAGGAATGACTAGAGAACAGAGGAGAGAAGTAGTTAACAATTGGATGAAAGTACTACCAAAGTCACCTATACAACCTGCTCAGAAAGAAAGATATGTGAATAAAGAGAGGTGTATTGGAAAGATCATAAGTTTGTTTTATGATGATGACACTAAGTTGTTTGTCTTAAAATATCTGATGGTGTTCAATACTTAAAGCCTAGGATCAAGTATTTCAATACCTTGCCAAGGTGTGAAATGAATGGTCTAGCTACGAAACCATTGATTAATAGATCAAAGTGTGGATTAGCCGATGTGATTGCCAATTTGATAAAGAGAGAAGGTGGACCGGGGAAGTATGAAAGGTTAAAACCACAGAAGGGAAAAAGAGTGAAGATTGTAGATCAAAAGACTAAGAATGTGACTTGGAAGTATAAGTTCAGGCCAATACGTGTTGTACAGAAGATACCATTGAAGAAAATTCCACAAGACTTTCTGGGGAATATGAAATGGTGGTATGTAGATGTGAATACTTGTGAAGCTAGGATTGATGATAAAGATAATAAGGTCATTGTTAGTTTCTATGATGCAATGAATCTTATTAACTTCTCAAAGAAAGATTAGGGGACATTAAGAAAGAATGAGATTATGTTCACTGATGAGGAGAGAACAAGGATTGCAGTATAAAAGAGTGTTAGAGATATGTCAGAGATATAGAGTGCATGCAGGAAGCAGATTACTAGATAACTGGAAGAGCTCGTCATAAAGACTGAAGACAGAAGATCAAGCTATTGTCAAGGGGGAGGCTGTTATGACATAGATTGTATGAAAAAAGCTTTGTAAAAGTTTAGGTCTTATTGCCTTTATGTTTTTATGTAACTGTTTAGTTTTTGTCTAAGTATTAGTACAAGTTCTGCTAGAGGCGAACTTGATAAGTTCGCCTAGTCTAATAGAGGCAAACTTGTTATGTTCACCTAAGCATCTTTGAAGCGAACTTGTTAAGTTCGCCTATTGCAGAACGTGTGTCTATAAATAGAGAGTTTACAGAGTCTGTTGAGTACGAATGAACGAACAAGTATTTTGTAAACTCTGTTTGGTGATATAAAAGAGAATGTTTATTTACCTGTTGTTTCTATTGTCAATTGATATACATACGTTAACACGGTATGATTCCGCACTCCGTGTTATCGAGACGTCTTGTCACGAGATCGATCTAAGATGAGTCATGTGGACCTACATATCTTTTGTACACTCATGAGCAAAGTGTCCAAGTTGTTGGCAGCTATAACATCTAAGTTTTGCTTTGGCAAAACCAATTCTCTTACCAAACTGGAGCATGTCTTTTCCGACCTTTTGAAGATACTTCTTTGCTCAAACAGCAATCATGGCCATTTGCCAATGTAAATCCATGTATTCAAGATCGTCTGGATTTTTTGCACAAGATCTTCGACATCATGCATAGCCGGTTGAAGCTTGCCAGTTACCAAGGCATCATAGCTACTCATAAAGGCTCCAAATAAGGCAATTTGATCCTCAGGAATCTGACCAGTTGTCTTAACATTTTCTCCAGAAGAATGCTCACAACAACCCTTACTCTTTTCAGACTTAGAACCATTGCTTCCATCACTTGTTCCAGAAAACCGAGCTGTATTGGCTGAACCCGAACCATTTGGCTTATCTGGATTATTCAACTCCCGTTTCTTTGCATCCAGCTCATATGTCTCAAGCAAACATATAATATCATCAAGTGAATTGTTCTTCAAATCTGGAGGAGAATTTTTGATCAACATACATGGTATGCTCCAGCAATCAGGTAGTGAATCCATCAGCTTCTTTCCCAAATCATACTCCTCAAACTTGACAGCCATCTTCCTTAGTCTGTTAATGAATGTAGTAAACCTTGTGACCTGTTTACTCAGGGTTTCATTCTTTTTGTAACTAAACATATTATACTGCTTCAATAGAAGATCAGTTCGGCTTTCTTGTAGTGCTAAATTTCCTTAAAACCTTAGACACAATGCATTCCACAATCCCTGAGCTTTCTCATGTTGCTCAAAATTGAGATACAATTCAGTCAGAAGAGCCAAGATGATTGATCCCTAAGCTCTATTATCTCTCTCAATCAGCTTCTTGTCTTCCTCAGAATACAAATCATGATCTACAATAGGAACTAAACCATCAGCATTCGCAGTTTTCGGTATATGAGGACCTTTTGCAATTGACTCCCATAGAGTGTGCTTAGTGAACTTGAAATATGCTTTCATCATAATTTTCCAGTTGGAAAACGTTGATACTAACTTCAGCATCGGTGGTGACTTTCCCACAATTCTCTCAGTATCGTAAACCTTACCCGCCATTGAATAAACACAAAGTATCAAAATCTGAAATTTTCACTACTCCGGAGATTTCAATCAAAAACTTTTTTGAACAGACTTTGCAATTAAAAACTTTGATATTTCGGACAACAGATTTCTGATGAAGAGATTTCGGACAAAATCAACTTTTCGGATGAGATTTCGGACGAAAACATATTTCGGCTCCTTCAACTGAGATTTCGGACATTTCAAACTCAGCACCTTCAAACCGCACCTGCAACTGATCCGACTATGAAATCAACCTCCAAACTCAATCCCATTAGTCATCTCCATGAAAATTTGATCAGAAAACTCAATAATGGCAGTAAAATACACACTAATCGATATTCAATCAAAGAAAATTCTTGAAAAAGCTTGAAATATCTAGAGCTTCAACCGAAAGCTCTGATACCACTTGTGAATCCCCTTGATCTGCAATATTCCAAGCAACACAATAACGGACAATCTCCTGGAAAGGCGGAATCAATTCAAGAGACTCTAAGATCGAAAACTAACGAATCAAACAACGAATCTAAGATAATACGCCATCAAACTGAGATAATCATAAAACATCACCTTGTATTCACTTAGAGAATCGGTACAATCAGTTGTGCAATGTTATGAATTATAGAGATACAAATTAGATACAAGTTCTTGTTCTATCTAGCTTTCAAATACAAGACTTATATATAGTAATAAGATTTCGTCCGAAAACTCTGATCGTCCGAAAAAGATTTCGATTGAAATCTTTTTCGATCGATAAAGTTTCCAGTCGAAAACTTTACAATTGATCATTTATCAAAATAGAAACTTAAATTCGATGGACTATTAGGTTTCAACAGTTTCTGCTACTAATATAAATTCTACAAGTTTAAAAGGACAGGATGAGGATGTTAGGGATGATTATGATGCTGGATTGGGCCATAAGGAATGCAATCAAGAATCTGTTTTATCTTCGTTTTTGAATTTGTTGGACCATGTTTTGTGATAGTCAGTCTAGGTATAGTATTGATATTGTAATAGCTTGGTAGGATTATACTTGTAATCTTGTTATTAGCTTTTGTATTATGCCTAGTGCACTTGACAACTGCGCTAGAGGTTGTTCTAGCATAGTTGTTAAGTACGCTAGTGATTGGTCTAGCACGCTTGTTAACTGCGCTAGAGATTTTTATAGCATAGATGACAAGTGCGATATGTCTGATGTTGGGGTCTATACACTGAAGTTTATGCTCCGGTGGCGAGGATTGAGGCGATCCGTCTATTTCTTGCTTACGCGTCTTTCAAGGGGTTCAAGGTATTTAAGCTAGACGTGAAAAGTGCTTTTCTGTATGGGAAGGTGAAGGAAGAGGTCTACGTGAAACAACCACCTGGTTTTGAAGACTGTAAGTTCCTAGACAAAGTGTTTAAACTTGATAAGGCGTTATATAGTCTTCATCTGGCTCTTCATGCCTGGTATGAAACTTTGTCGGTGCACTTACTCGAGAACGGATTTGAACGTGGCCAGATTAACTCCACTCTTTTCATACAAAAGCACGGGGGGATATCCTACTAGTTCATGTCTATGTGGACGACATAACTTTCAGGTCGACGAATGCTGATATGTGTAAAGACTTTGAGAAAGTTATGAAGCTGAAGTTTGAGATGAGCAACATGGGATAGTTATCATTATTTTTGGGTCTTTAAGTTGATCATAAAGTGGATGGCTTTTATATTCATCAAACAAAATATGTTTCTGATATTCTGAAGAAAATTGAAATGTCAGATACCTCAGCGTTCATTACTCCAATTCCTGTAAATCACATGCTCGATTCTAACTCGAAAGGGAAATAAGTGGATTGTAGGTTATACAGAGGAATGATCGGATCTTTAATGTATTTGACGGCGTCTCGGCCCGACATTATGTTCGCGGTACGCTTTTGTTCAAGGTTTCAGTCTAAACCAAAGGAATCTCATATGATTGCTTTAAAGCGAATCTTTCGAAACTTAAAGGGTAAACCAACTTTTTTTTTCCTATTTATTCTGACTTTTATTTCAAAGATTTTACAGATTCAGATTATGGAGGTTGCGGTTTGGATAGAAAGTTGACGTCTGGTAGCTGTCAATTCTTAGGAAACTGACTAGTGTCCTGGCAATGCAAAAAGCAAACCTCGGTTGCAATTTCAACGTGCGAGGCCGAATATATTGTTGCAGCCAGCTGTTGTTCCCAAATCCTGTGGATTCAACAACAATTAAGGGATTATGGTATGAACTTCACAGAGACACTGATGTTCATTGACAACACTGCCACGATGTCATCAAAAAACAATCCAGTGAAGCACTCGAAAACAAAGCATATTGAAATAAGGCATCATTTCATCCGAGATTGTGCACAAAAGAAATTGATTGAGCTGGTGAAAGTCCACACTGATGAAAACTTTGCTGACCTGTTTACCAAAGTGTTTGATCGCTCACGGTTTGAATTTCTTACTCAAATGATTGGGATGTATAATCCTGCGTGAAAGTGTTTCTCAAAAGGTTTTTCATGGAAGTTTTTTTTTTATTTTATGCTTTCTGAAAAACTCAAACAAATTGAAAAAGATAAAATCGACATTGCTTGAAGTTAGAGAAGAAATGATAGTACATTAGTAGCAGATCATACACACATGACCATAGAATGATTGTCTGGTTTCTGTATTTATGTTTGAAGTTTATGCTTATATGATTTGATCTAAACTTCTTAGTCTGCATAAACAGGAAATGATAGCTTCATGACTGCTTAACATTGCATGTTTATAATCTTTTAATTTGAATATCTGCATGTAATTTGAATTGTCAGTAGGCTAGAAGCGTTCTTAGACCATTAGTAGTGTGAAAACATAATGATCTATGTCACAACTGTGATTTTAACCCATGGTATGTCGGGGGTGTGTGTTAAAAGATCATTATCAGATATAGAATATGAATGTTTAAGAGTTTCATGAGACCAGTATCGGAATATGTTGATTAGCATAATTTGTTTCTGTTCATTTCTTGACCATGCCCCGAAAAGCATGTTATTGAAATAGAACTAAGATATGTCTTGATAACATATGTCAAGCATATACTATCCCTTGAATAAAAATCACTTGATTATCCTGATTCTTTGAAGAGATCCAGAAAACAGTTGGACCACATTACCCTGAATTATTAAATCAATTGATTCTTTAGTCATTCCTTCATCTGTTATTCAATATTATTGAGAATCATCAAAGCCTAGCCAAATTATATGAATCATTCTATTCTAAATCTTTATGATTCTTTATATCCTTCAGGAACTGCTTCTTTTCCTGTGCTAATTTATGTAATTTCATTCTGGAGATTGATATATATATATATATATTCTTTTGGCATAAAGTCTCATATGTCTTGAATATAGTGCAATTTATTTTCTATTGGCATACTTATAGGGTACACATTGTTTTCATATAAATGGTACTAACTCACAAGAACGTGGGATAAAAACGCTTTTGGTTTCAAATCTTATAATGCTGAAAACTTGAATTGACATGTAGTATATTGCAAATTCGGTGCGAATAAGTTAGCATGTCATGATCTGATCCTGTTTATCGAGTATCATATCATGATTTCTGAATATTTGAAAAGAATTTTTTATGCTTGTTTGATGTGTTGAGATTTGTTTGTACACAGAATGTCATAGGTCACCCTTAGATCTGCTAGGGATTCTATATCTGGAATGTGTGTGTGATTCATTAAGATATTGATATGATCTTCTTACTCGTAATGTTCGACCAAAAATATGTGATTTTGTATGTACAGAGATATGCCAAAAAAGATTTTATGGTTGTTTTTTTTAAATCCAAAAATATTCTCTTTACATTTTTTATTTTCTGCAATTTTAATTCAAAAATCCCAAAAATATTTTCGATGTTTTTGATATAAAATTTCAAAAACTCAAAAAGACTTTATTTCTCGGCTTCCATGAAAATTTTATTATTATATTTTACAGGATTCTAAAATATCATGTTTTTCGGATTTGATGTAGAGGTTTGTGTTTGAACAAGGTTGAAATTGAAAATTTTGGCTAAGTGTTGATTGCTAGCGTAGTTAACAAGCATGCCTGACTTAGGTCTAGCATACTTGTCAAGTACACCAAAGGTTGGCCTAGCGCAGTTGTAAGTGAGCCTGACCAAGGGTGTAGCGTACTTAGTAAGTGTGCCTGAGGAAATTTAAAAAAGTATATAAGTGGGTGTTCGACGTTTCAGTGGAATTTCCCACAAGTCACCAGCCTTAGCGTATTTGAGCGAATATCATTCCCGTGCTAGAATTACTCGTTGTTTGTTCAAATTTTCTATCGTATTGTGTTACGTGTACTTTTACCATCATTAGGTCATCATGATCATCTTTGATCCTTGGATTTTTTACTCAGGGGTTTTGGTTTTCAACTGATATAGTCCTGTTTGATCAAAATGTGTCATGAAATCAACGTTAAAATCAAAATTGTTGTTTGATTGTTAGTCTAAACATGTTTTCTATTACTTTGTGACTGATTGTGAGTTCACCTAAATTTGTTGAATCAAAATTTCAAAAATGTTTCTGTTTTTGGTCTAGCGCAATTGCGCAAGTGCCCCTGAGTAAACCCTAGCGCAATTATAAGTGCGCTATCAGTCCTTCTAGCGCAGTTATTATGTGCGCTTGAGTAATTTGTCTGATTTGATTCTGAAATTTTTTTAAGTCATTTTTTGTGTTACTTATGTTGTTTTTGATCATGTATACAGTGATGGCTCGTGAATTCTTTAGTGATCATAATCAGATTGCATTGTTGAATCCGGAATGGAAGGGAGCGGTGATGGAATCCCAAGAGATTATCGGGTTTCTTAATAGATCAAGGATTGCTTATGCACTGACTGTTGACCTAGTGATATCAAGGCCTTACATAGATCAATTTTGGGAGTCTGCTAGATTTGATTACACTGTTACTCTGAGTGTGATTCGAGTTCGAGTGAATAATCAAGACTTAGCAATTTCTGAAGAGACCGTTCGTCTAGCTTTGCAATTTGGTGATGATCCAGTGGTATATAACGAGGTTTTGATTGAGGGTTGCTGGAGGCATAAAATGGGTTATGTTGGTGTAGAAGGTGATGGTCAGTACAGAAAGAGAAGGTTGTTAGATCAGTGGAGATACTTCACACGTGTCATTATCTCGTGTGTATCGTCTAGGAAAGGGGGGCAAGGATGGTTTAGCTTCAGAGTTAGATTCTACAATGGTTGGTCTATCTTTGAATAAGGTTTATAATTTCTCTAAGTATGTGTGACAATCCGACTTTTCATGATAACTCCGTTAACAATCCCGTTAAATATTATGTTAAAAACTTAACTAAATCCGGTTAAATGTTAACTGTTTTAAAAAAACATCTAACCCTAGGGACTAATTCTGTCAGTTCTGTATCTCAAACTCCAGGGATTAGTCCAGCCAAGTCCCAAAACATGATTTGTTGACTCTCAAAGTCAAAATCATAGACAAATCGATCATGTTGACTTTTAAAGTCAAACCAGTAATCAATTGACTCAAATCCGAATCCCACAATCGTTCCTGTTGAAATTCCGTAACTGTTATGCACATTATAGCCATAATCCATCATCATTAGATCATTAAACTCAGACATTGATTCGAATTACTCCTAATTATAGGCATTAATCTCATAACCGTCGACTCCCGCTATGAATTCACCAAATTCGGCGAATTCTCGTATTATTTCCACAAATCAAACTCTCACACACTTCATTCGCATCCATTAGAAGCTGTAACACGCATTAATTGGACCGGAATTGTAGTAGAAGTCACCGGAATCTATCCCGCAAGACGCCGGCACTCGTTTTAGTCGATCACCATCAATCCGTCAACGTTTCGGTAACTAATTGCATCCTTAGTTTCGTTTGAGTCTATGAACTGAAAGCGCTATGAGTATTGGGGCTCATAATGTCACACCCCGACCGATGGCGGAATCATCGAGGCGGACAATGGATGATTGTTCAAAAGCACATGATAGCTAAAATGTCGCAAAATTCATTAATTTAATTAAAAGTAACAAATATTCAAGTACAATACAATTCAAATAACCTAGTCTATTTCAAAACATTGATTTAATTAACTAGGTCCATAAGTTCTTAAGTGGAAGAATCTTCAGCAAGCAATCACATATCCAAACCTGAAACATTAGTTAAATCAAGTGTCAACTATAAAGTTGGTGAGTACATAGGTTTTGTGGACCCGATAAATAGTAGATAAAAACGTTTTGCAAACTCATTGTTTAACTTGTTAGACATAGCATATATGGTTGAATCTTTCATGTTTATCTAAGCACAATTCAAACCTTGATTGACGCGATTGAGCATAGCACAACAGCTAGGCCCGGTATGATTGAATATAGTTATCCACTATATCCGATATGTTATAACACACGGCTATACCCGAGTATGCAGTAATAAACACCCTACACGGGTGGGCTGGTCAGGCACAATAGATCTATTAATATTACTGTTGGTTCTCTTTGTGTTTACAGTTAATGAATGTACACCCCAGATAATTCACGATGAACAAGCATATAATCCACATGTATAACACGTATAAACAATTTGATGAGTAGCATGAAGTGTATAGGTAATAATGTTTCACCCAAAAGCATATAAAAATGTAAAATAGGGGCTATGTAACTCACCTTGCTAGCGGATGTTTTAATCCACGTGTGTAGGTGATAAGGATAATGATATCTAAGCACGTTGAAACCCTGTGTAGATAAATATGTATTATTGTATGTTTGTATATGTGTATTCGCATTTTAAACGTGTATGGGTCTATAAATAAAAACATTACTTAAAATTATTTGTATAAAATATTGTAGTAAAATGATAACGATTTTTTTGTAAAACTTAACATCTAAAAATATATTTTAATCTTGTTAGAATATTATATTTTTAAATAAGTTGCTATTATGTTTATTGTATTTATAAAAAAAATTTCTATTTGTTTATTTATATTATTATTATTATTTATTATTTTTTTTTTGTAAGTTAAAACTATTTAAACAAGTTTATAAAAATATAGGGCTTATTAAATATTTGACGGGTTAAATACGTGTAAACAGTCGTTTAAAGGTTTCCAAAATAAATGAACGAGTCAACCGGTTCGTAACAGTTTTTAATGTGTAGAGAAAATAATAAAATAAAAAGAAAATGGTTGGGCCGGAGGCCAACAAGGGTCGAACCCGAGACCTCGGACATAACACACACGCATAACCAGCCGGGCTATCGCCCATTGCTGGCTATGTGTGTGGCGTTTAATATATAACCACACAAGCAACTGGTCGCTGGGTTCTCAGCAACCGGCAAACCAGTGTCCGAGAACATTGGTTTGCTCGGAAATCGAAGGCCTGAGGCCAAGGTAGCGCTTGGAACAGATGGCCAGATGATAACCGAAGGTAAAGGAACGAATTTGAGGTTTTTACCTGGTCGCGAAGGGTCGAGACGACTGGGCCGATATTCCGAAGATACCACGAATGGGGAAATACGACTCGAGACGAATTGAGCTCTGAGAATCCGGTCACAGCTTCACACTAAGGAGACGAACACAATGACAGTTTCAATTTGGAGTGAGAGTGAGTGTCGAAGGGAGAGTGAGCTTGAGAAGGTCCGTTAATGGCCATTTATACCCGAACCTAATCCCGACAATGAAACATGAAATTGAGTATGTCTAGACACTCGTCTGGGCGTGGAGGTCTACTGACGAGGCCAATCTCGCGGCGTTGACTTTCGATCACAAAAGCGAACAGACTTTTCGTATGATAAAGAGACAAATTGGTCGGGGGCTTAGGTTCGCGTGGGGACGACGAGCTCAGAGTGCCCTTTTTCGGCTGTCGAGGTGCAGGGAACAAGCGTGTCGAGGGTTCGTCGGAAAAAATCTTGGACCGCCGGACCATGGGGGAGACGACCGGAAATACGAATTGAGGGTTGGCAAGAATGGTCCCTGGAGTTTGTTTTTGAATTAAAATAGTCCCCCGGATTTTTACCAATAGGTCCCTATGGTTTAGTTTGTCCATGAATAGCCCCTTAACTTATTTTTATTTTAAAACCCTTTTAGTTTAATAATTTTCAAAACCGACCCCTTAACTTTTATAAAAATAAACTAATTAAATTTCTTTTTAATTTAAATTATATTTAAATGGTTTTATAAACTTATATTATTATATATATTTTTATAAAAGTTAATTATTTTATAGATAATCTTATTTATATATGAACCTTTTAAATTTAGATTTTTTTTATATAAAATTTTATATAAGTTTAAAACTTATAAAATTTTAATTATTTTAAATCCATAAAATTAAAAATATATACTTTGTACATTATATACATACAAAAATTAAATAAAAACACTTGTATTTCACTGAATAGAAATTGTTTACATGACATATATTATAAAAGTGTGCATAAAAACCCGAAATGTCACACATAACATCAAATTGATCAAAATCCAAAATCTAGGGTTCATACGAAATCCAATTTGGGGCTTTGACTCAAGACTCAATCATAATTCTATTAAACCATATGGCTAGAATCGGAATCACTCGTTTAGTAGAAGCCCTATGTTAATTTGGACTTTCACTATCGAATTTAACTCAAATCGATTCTAGGGTTCATATCCATTCGGTTTAATCGAACCCTAACCTAGACACATTTGCAATACAATTAATTCATATCAATAGATTCGCAACTCTCTGTATAATGATAGCCCCATGTCAATTTGATCTCAAATCATCGAAATAATCAAGATCCTATAACTAGGGTTCGTTTATAATCTGTTTTAGGGTTTTTGATCTTAAACCTGTTCTCTATCAAATTAAACCACTCTAACCGATTCGCAAGGTTCAATTTGGTAAAAGCCCTACGAATTCAAAGTCTTTTAACATCGAATGTTATCAAAATTGATTTCTTGTTCTTGTTATAGGGTTTCGGTTCTTTAGACGGAGATTTAACGATTTAAACTCAAATGGTTTTGCAATTTAAGTCATACCCAGATCCGCCATATCCCAATTAACAAAACCCCTAATACATTAGGTTCAATTGAAATCGTAATCGATCAAATTTGGGATGATCTTGGGTTCGGATCGTGATTAAGGAAAAAGGGTTGGGGTTTGGAAACATTAAAAACATTTTGGAAGCATACCAGTCGCGATACCCTAGCGGGCGGGACTAGTTGAAGCTGTATGCGTGTGTGGGAGAGACCCGGGTTCGAGTCTCTCCACACCCTTTTGTTTTTAAAAATCGTTTTTATTATTATTTTAATATAAAATCAATACCCCACATTATTATATTTATATATTAACGTGTTTTAACCCGGGAAACCACCCGTAGGATCGGGTTTGGTTTGTAAACCATATTTATTATTAAAAACTCATTTCTAAAATAATATTTATATTATTTTCAACCCAAAACTCCAACTAAAAAGAAAATATTTATATATATATATTATTTTCATCACGTTCATAAACATTTTGTAGCGTTTCAAAGTTATAAATAATATAGTTATTCGTATTATTTACACTCGTTACATCCTCTAATAAAAATAATAAATTATTATTTTTGTCACGCAAGTTAATTGTTTACGTTACTTCGCTAAACTTAAAATAATATAATAAATTATATTATTTTTCTAGACTTCTAGTTAATGACAAAACGCTCGAATATATTTATTATATATTATTTTTTCATTCGTCTCGTAACGTATATATATCTTAATTATTAATTAAAGAATTCCTATTCCCGTTGATACGTCTGTCTACTCTTGATAA
Source organism: Smallanthus sonchifolius (assembly GCA_023525975.1). Lineage (NCBI taxonomy): Eukaryota > Viridiplantae > Streptophyta > Magnoliopsida > Asterales > Asteraceae > Smallanthus > Smallanthus sonchifolius. Next base: position 24,471,558 of record CM042033.1, read on the forward strand.
TTAGAGCGTTTCTTTAAGACGTTTCTCATTCCGTGTTGTTGTCACAATTCTCATTTTATCCCTAATTGTTCTGTGTATAATTCTAGGGCATACGTAAGCCGTTGCAGGCTAACACACGTGGTTCCAATCGTATTCTAGTGTGAACTACCTACGCCGTTCAGGTGAGTTTTCACGGCCCCTTTTTACTGTTTTAACTTGGGGGAGAAAACATGATTCAACTATTTTGAGATTTTTGTAATTCATATGTTATCAATGTTAAATCTAAGCGTAACACGCTATCACAGAAAGTCCTCAACACACATCAAACCGTTAATATGAATCTTAGCGAGGTAATGTTTAGTAGTACTAATGGGTTTGACAAATCTCACCCGCGTTAGTCGTGCTAACTCGATTGGAGATCGAACAGGTGAAATGTTAGCCTACTCACATCGCTGGGGTTGATAGACCTGGCAGGAGGCAAATAAACAAACAGTCAGCTTCGGTTGTGAGCGCTTAAGTACAACATGAACATAGGTTAGCTACCTATAGATACATATTGAAAGATCAATAATCTGGTAGACGTTTATTTATATACTGAAACTTGTGAACTCACCAACCTCGTGTTGACATCTTTTCTTACATGTTTTTCTCAGGTCGCTAAGATAAGGCACATGTGCACATTAGGACATGCATGGGATTCTTCTATTGCTTGTTGTTTTATTAAATTGTTTGGACTATTTTGAATTGTGTTTGGTTTGGACTTTTGGACTTTTTTGGGCGCGTGTGTTTTGCGCATTTACTTTTTTTTACGCTTCCGCATTAAACTCTGATTGTTATGATATTTTCATTTGAGTCCCATGTAGTGTCGTTCAATGTAACTAATGACTGAGATCCTGGTTTGTCACTTCCCAAACGGTAAAACTCCGTTAGTTGAAATTGGGGTGTGACAGTATGTATTCAGAGAACTTCACAATCAGATAGATGCCATTCCGGTCTACAGATTTCTGCTGTTACCAAGGTTTACTCAAGTAATCCTTAACTTCCTGATACTAGATCTCCTAGCTGCGGCTCCAATACTACAAGTGAAAACTATTTATAAGCGAGTGTTCACTCAATTTCTAAAGTCGAATCCAGCAGAGGGAAGAGAGCCAACTCATACACCTTTATTTGGTCATATTCTTAATGAGGAGTATGTGGCACCAGTGAATGACAATTGGTTAAATCAGGAGTCCGATAATGAACAAGTTTATGATGAATCTAATGATGAGATACCACCACACCAAGAGAAAGAACAAGAACCTGAGCAGGAACAAGAACAAGTTCAAGATGCTCCATTTGCTACTGATGTACCTGTGGGTAATGTGGGTAGTGAAGATGTTGAAATTGAAGAAACATCAAGTTCTAGTGATTCTTTTGATTCCGAGAGTACTGAGTCCGATGATGCACCTGAGGACCAGTCACATCCTTGTAGAGTCAAGAGTATCGCTCAGAAGAAGACAAAGGGTCCTCCTCCTGAGTCGTCTTCTATGAAACGGAAAGCTGATGATAGTGGTTCCGAGTTTAGTCCAGAGTCTTCTGATTCATCTGAATTAGAGATTCATGAAAGACGTTCAGAAAAGAATGCTGATGATCTGATTTATGCCAAGAAAGCTACAGATTTGCTTTCTTCTGCTGCCCAAGCATCTAAGCGTGTGAAGCTTACAAGTTATACCATTCCAGTTTCTACTCTTGAAGCCGCGTCGTAAACGGCTCAAGCTACAACTCCTATATCTCAAATGGGTGCTGATTTTCACATGATGCCTAATATTCCCCGTGCTGAAGCATCTTCGTCCTCTTAGGCTGATCCGAGGGATAAGAAGATTGCTTACTTAGAATCTTGAGCACGCTGGTGAACGAAATGACTATTCTACGTAGTCAATCTGTGAGTTAGCAAGAGCAAATTAAGACACGTAAAGACTAGCGGGAGCTTCATTTGACTATTATTAAGCGTGTGATCAAGTCTAAACGGTCCACTAAAGATAAGATGTTGTTACAGCAAACTAAGGTGAATAATATGAGAGCATTGGTCGAATCCTTGGTCAAGCGGATCGATGCTCAGGGGCAGAGTAGCGGAGGAAGAATGACCAACACTTGTCGTCAAACTGACTTAACAGGTGATCGCAGAGAAGGCGATCCCGATTCCGGAAGAGGTGGTGAGCATCAGGAACCGCTTGATGTTACTCTGATTTCTATGTTTCAGGGGGAGCCGATTCACCAAGTTGAAGGTTCAGGAGTTGGTGGTGATAAAGGAGTACAAGAGGTGTTAGAGATACAACAGAATGTGGAAGATTCAGATGTGGAGATTGAAGTGGAAAAGGATGAAGAGGAGGTTGTGTACTTATTGGAGAATGGTATGAAGTTTATTGCTCGTACTATTGATGATTTTGTTTCTGAGATTGAAATGGAAGACATTCTGGAAACCTCTGTAGATGAAAATGTTGATTCATCGGTTTCTCAAGAGGAAGAACATATTAATGACGAAGTTTATAAGCCTGATTCTGTTGAGCGTGTTATATTTAGAGATGGTAAGACTAAAGAAGAGTGGCTGGAGTGGAGGAAAACTTGGTTTAAGAAGCTGCCAGTTCCATCGCCATCTCCGATTCTTAAAAAGAAGTACGTTGAGAAGAAGGAGGCTGTTGGGATGATTCTATCGGTGTTGTTCGACCTTGAGCTGGAACTGTTCGCATTGAAAAGACTTGATGGTGTACAGTACTTGAAGCCTAATGTTGTTTCTTTAAATTCATTGTCGGACGTTGAAATGTGCAGTTTAGCTCAGAGACATCTAGTTATTAGAGGTTCTCATGGGGTTGTTGAAGGTTTATGGTCGGTTCTAAAGCGGGAAGTTTTTCAGAAGAAGTTTCAGTATTTTAAACCTCAAGTGGGTCGTAGAGTGTTGGATAAGAACAAGTATGATCCAGTTACCCAGAAGTACCAGAAGAAGTTCGTGTACCAGCCTATAAAGCGTTTAAAGAAGATTCCGATGAAGAAGATTCTGCAAGAAATCCTTAGGAATCTGAAGCATTGGTACATTGATTGGTGCACGGGGGAGGCTATTATGATTAAGAGGGATGTGGATGAGCTGGTGACTGGTAAAGAAGGAGATATTAGGAGTCTATGATCCGATGACTCTGATTAACTTTTCTGAACAAGATTTGATGATCCTATATGATAAGACGTTGATGTATGGGGATTCTTGGGGAAAGCACGTGGCTGAACAGTTTGAGAAGATTGCTAGAGTTTGTGTGAAGCATGGGATTCATGCTGGAAGTCTTTTTCCAAGCAAATGGAAATGATTGCAGATCTAGAAGACCGAGAGTTGATGTCAAGGGGGAGTCTGTTGGACCATGTTTTGTGACAGTCAGTCTAGGTCTAGTATTGATATTGTAATAGCTTGGTAGGATTAAAATTGTAATCTTGTTATTAGCTTTTGTATTGTGCCTAGCGCACTTGTTAATTACGCTAGAGATGTTTATAACGCAGATGACAAGTGCGCTATGTCTGATGTTGGGGTCTATATATAGTTGTTTTTAGTTCTGTTTCTGTAGCTTTTAACCAGTTGTCAAGTTTGTAACTCAAGAACTTTTAAACAGTGAATATAGACGAGAATTGTATTTAATCTATGTTCATCTTGTGTTCACGATTGATACGTAGGATTCCACACTACATATTTGGTTGATAAGCATTCGTATTGATCTGTTGTGAATCTAGGACCTTACAGAATATAAATTCCAAGAATCCAGAGCTATGTAATTCGGGCTCTTTGGATAGCAGTAATAAATCTTGTTCTAGGATAATTAACTCTAACTCTGATTGTAATGAACACAATAGTTATAATGACTTTATTTCTATGAATGATGCTTGTTTTAATGATTCAATTGATACTGTGTTAAGAAACCAGTTTGAAAGGTTTATGACAAAAGAAATTCCAGTCTTCACCCTAGCTTCAAAAACTCAAAGTGACTCAGACTATTTGTCTACAAGAGATAGTGAAGAAAGTGCATATGATTCGGACAGATCTGTAGAGACATCCACGGAATCATATAATGAACCTGATGGCGAAGTGATACGCTCTAAATTATACATGTTTTACATGCATAATAATCCTTATATTATGGTACTAATTAATTAATTACCTTGTAATTGATATTTAAAACGTTTATATTTCATAATTGCTGGTTATTCGGTGTCTCAAATATAAAAAAGCTAAATCCTATCAAAAACACTAAGAAATAAAGCTTCTAGAAGGATCATTCCCGAGCTTTGACCCCCAAGAAGTCAACCAAGTTCAACAATAGTCAACAAGCAGCTAAAAGATAAAACTGGGCAGCAGGGGAGGGATGCACGGCCGTTCATCCCAATCCACGGGCGTGCATCCCAATGGACGGGCATGCATTGTCATATCTTGCTCCCCAAGGCCCAGTACACTGTCTTGTGTACCTTGTTTGATTACTGAGGTGTTTGCACACCCGTGCAATCCAGTGCACGACCATGCACTGCTTATTTTGAGGCATATAAATAGGAGGCTTGAGTTCTTCACATCACACCACAACACAACCAAAGATAGAGAGAATAGTTCGTTTCTAGTAGTATTACAGTAGTAGTAGAGAGTAGAGGGGCTCTTCCTCCTTGTTCCTGTTAGGACATGTTTTGTAACTGTTGATAAAATTCTGTGTAAGTTCAAAGTTCGCCTAAGCATCTTTAGGAGCGAACTTGTTAAGTTCGCCTAAGGAATATTGTAAAATTTCATAGAGAGGCGAACTTAACAAGTTCGCCTAAGCATCTTTGAGGAGAACTTGCAGAGATTTTGTCTATAAATAGGAGTTTACAGATTCTGTTCTAAAAAAAAGTGAGTGAGAGAAAAAGGGAGTTGAACGATTGTATTCTGTGAATCTTGTAAACTCTGTGTTTGGTGGAATACAAAGAGAAGTTTATTTACCTGTTGTTTCTATTGTCAATTCGTATACAAACGTTAACACGGTAAGATTCCGCACTCTGTGTTATCGAGATGTCCTGTCACGAGATCGATCTGTAGATGAGTCATGTGGACCTACAAGTGGTATCAAAGCATTTGCTCATGATTTGTGTTTGATTCTTGGTGATTCTTGATGATTTTGTGTAGAATTTGACAAGAAATTGTTGATTTTTTCAAGTTTTTGTATCCATGGGGTTTTCATGTTTTTGAAGTTGATTTTGCTGCTAAATTCGTGGATTTGAAGTGGATTTTGGTGAAATTAATCCGATAGAAGTGTACTGATTCATAAAATACTAAATCCTACGGTCCAATTTCTTCAAATTCCTTCTAATCTGTGAGAAATGATGATTTTCGGTGATGTTTGTTCGTGTTTGGGTTGAAGTTCTTTCTGAGTTTGTTACAGCTGAAGCAAGCGAACTTGCTGAGATTTTGTTGCAGGCGAACTTATCAAGTTTGCTTCTCTCAGTTTAAGCGAACTTATTGATTAGGCGAACTTATTAAGTTCGCTCAGGCAATATCAGGCGAACTAATTTCAGGCGAACTTATTTAGTTCGCTAGTGTTCTTAAAAAAAAATAAAATTAAATTAAAAAAAAAATTGGCGGGAAAATTTTCTTATCCAAATTTTTTTTTTTGGAAAACTTATATCATTTTTGAAATTTTGAATTTTTGAAATTTATATCATTTTTGAAATTTTGAATTTTTGAAATTTATAAAAAGAGTATTTTGGTGGGAAATTTTTTTCCGGATATTTTCGCAAAAAATTCAAAATGTTAATTTCATGTGATGATAATGCGATTGGAACTATGCCACCAAGGCTTTTGTGCATACAAGATTACAGTAGCTGGAAAGTCCGGTTCGAACAGTTTGTATCAGAAACTGATGAAAATTTTTGGAGACCAATAACAGAAGGATATGTGCATCCACTTTTGACTTTCTAGAATTTCGTGATGTTCCTAAACTAGTGACAGCTCTTACTAAAGTAGAAAAGTAGAAGTTTGATCAAGAGATGAAAACGTGTGAAACTTTAAAATTGTCTTTACCAAAAGAAATCATTCATAGTCTCGGAAAGTGTCCAACTTCAAGAGATCTATGGGAAGCATTGAAGAAAAAGGGTGAAGCAACTTCTCAAGCTTTTGTAGTCTTGATCAAAGAAGTATTGGAGAAGCAGGGTGATTCTCAAAGTGATTCTTCTGCAGATTTAACTGATAGTGAGAGTATTCGTTCAGGTGAAAGTACTCAATCTACTGAGACTGATGTGATGACTGAAGAAAGATTTCAGAGCGTTGAAGATGATTTGAGTGTATTAGAAATTGATGCGGAATCTGCCATTGTTGATCAAAAGAGTGAAGCTGATGATGACGTACTCATGGCTCCTTATGCATCTTCTTTAGAAGAAAAGGATACGGTAGTTTCTAACCCTAAAACGTTTTGTTCTACCTGTGTTTTGGTGAAGGATAAAATGATGAGGGTTATGGATGATAACATCAACCTCATTTGTGATATGAAATCCATGCACACGGTAAATCAGAAATTAAAAGATAATGAGAATGTGTGTGTTGAAAGGATAGAATCACTGAAGAGGGATATAAGTTCTCTAACTTTGAAGATAAAAAAGCAGGCATATCACCTGGATATGTCCTTTGCAGAAATTGAGAAATGAAATAATGATCTTGCTGAGAAAGATAAAGAACTAGCTGAATCTAAAGCAGAGGTGATCAGATTACACAGAAAGTTAGAAAGCTTTAGAAATTCATCATTCTTACTGGGATATTTTAATAATACAAAAGAGGGGAAGGGAACTAGTGGTATTGGTTATGTTCCTCCACCATTCAACGAAAATTATTCTGTTACACCTGAGATTATAAAAGATGAGGATTTAGATCCTAAGACTATGTTGAAAGTGAATGTAGTCACAGGTGAAGATATGGTGTATTCTGATGAGAGTGATAATGAATATTTTGATGAAGCTAAGGTAGAGGGGATACCGAAAGAAGCTATGAAAAAAGACTCAAATGTTGATTTTAATTCATCTGGAAATAATACATTTGGACGTTCTTCAAATTCAAGGAGAGTTCCATATGTTAGAGATTATAAAGACAGACGTACATGTTTTCAATTGCAGTGAGATGGGACACATTATGGTGAATTGTCCTTACAAAAATAAAGGGAAAAAACGCGTATTTCATGAGAAGATGAAGCCTGAATCAAAACCTATTGATGAAAAGCTTTTTCAGTCTCAAACTCCAAAAGAAGTACATGTAGGCGAATCTTCTTCAAGTGCATCTTATAGTGTGAAGATTCCTCATATGAGAGAATATCGTGAGAAGAGATCTTGCTTTTATTGTGGTCTTGTGGGTCACATTCGGATTGCTTGTCCTCTCAACGCCAAAGTTAACCGACATGTTACTCAAGAAAAGGTAAGAACTCATGGTAAGCCTTATGTTAACCCAAATGTGGTTAAACCTCGTGATACACCAAAGGGTAATTCAAAATCTGAGGTTAGGCTTTCTAGACCTCAAAGACAGAGGAGAAATAAAAGATTGAGAAAACTTTTAGAACAACAAGACCTTTTACAATCTAAACATTTTTCAAATGAAAAACAGTGTTCAAACACTTCACATTTTAAGCAAAAACAAGTTAATGACCAAAAGTTTCTATTTCTGACTCATCGGAGCAATCACCGAAAATCGATGAAAGATTTGATTGTGAATGGAGTGTAGTTTGTTATTTTGATACATATGGACGACCCATGACTACCATGGCTTGGGTCCCAATTTCAAATTATTGTTTGTTGTTAGATGTGCAGGATTAACCAAGAGGGACTATTAATAACATTTGGTTTGTTGATAGTGGTTCTTCATAGCACATGACAGGGAATGACATCTGCAAGAGTAAAGAGTTGTTGATAACTGAGAATCTATTTGATTCAGCGACTTGATGCTCAAGGGTGAGAATATGTCACACACAATGTTTTGGAGAGAGTTTTATAAAGTCCAAATGATAACCTGAAACAATGGTGAGCATAAAGTCGTTGATGCAACCATTTGACTAGTTGAGGGGGAGTCTATAGGACAGGGGGAGTACAGATTTGTGTTGGTGACAAAGGCAAAGGCATTCAATTACAGGATTACATCGGTTTGAGTTTTTAATTGATTGACTTGCTTAATCCTAAGTAACCAAGTAAAATGTTTTTCATAAAATGTTTTCATGGAAGATTTGTTTTCGTTTGTTTTACTTTCTTTGAAAAAGATTTTGAAAAAGCCAAACAAATTGCAAAAAGATATAATCGACATTACTTGAAGTTAAAGAAGAGATGATAGTACACCAGTAGATGTTCTTTCACACATGACCTTAGATTAACTGGTTGGTGCTTTATGTTAATATATCTGAATTATATGTTTTGATCTAAACTTCAGAGACTATACAAACAGGAAATGATAGTGTTGTGTATGCATATAATTTGAATTGTCAATAGACTAAAATCGTCACTAAACCATTAATAGTGTGAAAACATAATTGCATATGTTACAACTGTGATTTGAACCCATTTTATGCCTGAGTGTGTGTGTTAAAAGATCACTATCAGATAAAGAATATTAGCTTTTAATAAAGATTGTCGTATGAGATCAGCTTCGGGTTATGTTCTTAACACTATTCAATCGATTTGCTTCAGTGCCCATGTCCCGAAAAGCATGCAATTTGAAGTATAATCAAGATATGTACTTGACAACATCTGTCAAACATATTCTAGCCCTTGGCTCATATTGATAAATCATCTTTACTGATTCCATTGAATTCATAATCCAGATTACAGTTGGATCCACGTACCTGAATCTTATGATTCCACATATATAAGCCAAAACATTGAATCATTCGATTCTGAATCTCATTGATTCCTATACAGTCCAATTTGGATTCTGCTATTCATGTGCTAAGTGATGTCTCCTCATTCTAGAAATTTGGATAATCTTTAGTAAAATCTCATATGTCTTGAAGATAGTGTATTTACTTTCTATTGGCCTACTAGTGGGGTACACGTTGTATTTCATACTTAAATGGTACCTTAACTCACAAGAAAGTGGGAATGAGATGCTTTAGTTTCAAATCATATAATATTGACAATTTGAATTTGTGTGTCATAGCCTGATCCTATTTTCTTTGAACGTTTATCGCGTATCATAACATGCAATATGAAAGTATTGAAAAGATAGAGTGTGATAATCTTGAAAGATATTGGTTTGATTAATCAAGGCTTGAAAGAATGACATAGGATACTATTTGATATTATATGGATTTTATATCCAAGATGTGTGATTGATATCACATATTTACTAATATGATCTTCTTACTCGTGATTTTCGACCAAAAAGATGTGATTTTGTATTTTACATTTTAGTTTGTACAAAGAAACACCAAAAAGATTTTGTGTTTTTTATATTTGAAAAATCAAAAAGATTTTATTTTTTCAGCTTACATGGAAATCTTAATTGTTTGTTATTCTTGGTTGTTCTTGGTTGTTCTCCTTTGCATAAACTGAAAATTGCAGACAGAAGTTGACAAGGGGTCCTTCTCCAAAGTTTTCTTCTAGATAGAAAGAGAAAGTGCAGATGAACAAGATGAAGACTACAGTGTGTTTGATGATATATGAAGACGGATGACAATCTTCTAAAGTTGTTGTCAAGGGGGAGTCTGTTGGAGTATATTCTAGTGACAACGAGCTTGAAGATTTTATGTCTTAGTCTTTGACTTATAATTGATAGAATTGTTAGCAACAGTTAAAGGGGAGCCTATTAGGACATGTTTTGTAACTGTTGATAAAATTCTGTATAAGTTCATAGAGAGGCGAACTTAACAAGTTCGCCTAAGCATCTTTAGGAGCAAACTTGTTAAGTCCGCCAAAGGAATATTGTACAAGTTCATAAAGAAGCGAACTTAACAAGTTCGCTTAAGCATCTTTGAGGCAAACTTGTTAAGTTCGCCTATTGCAGAGATTGTGTCTATAAATAGGAGTTTACACATTCTGTTCTAAAAAAAAGAGTGAGAGAAAAAAGGAGTTGAACGATTGTATTCTGTGAATCTTGTAAACTCTGTGTTTGGTGGAATACAAAGAGAAGTTTATTTACCTGCTGTTTCTATTGTCATTTCGTATACAAACGTTAACACGGTTGGATTCCGCACTCCGTGTTATCGAGACGTCCTGTCACGAGATCGATCTGCATATGAGTCATGTGGACCTACAGTTTCGCAATAGGGGAGCCTACGAAACTCAGTGTTACGCTAGTTAGCATGGCCATTCATGGCTAAACTCTTTGTATTGATAGGGTAAAGATGAAGTTTGCTGCATGTTAATGTTTAACGTATTAATGTAGTGGTATGTTTATGTCTTTAACTATTCGTTCTTAAAACCACCACTTGGTGGGCTTTTTATTGTTGTCTAAATCTGTCTTTATATTTTTGAGTGTTCTTGATTTTAAAGTGTAAGACCGTAAAACCTTTTTAATTAAACTTCTTTTGAAACTTGTACGTCTTTATACAAGCTGAGATTGATAAGCCAAGGCTTGGTCAATACTAGTAAGGTCGTACGTCTTTATACGAACTTATTATGCGACCAAGAATTTATGAACTCATGTTGGGAACGGTATGTCTTTATACATGGTCCCATTGTTACACCGCCTCACGGTGAGCAAAGTATAATAACCTATTTAACAATAATATTTAAGCACTTAAGTTTGATATCCTAAACCAACTTGGAGATAACACCAAAGACTTGAGGGTAACGATGTCCCTAGCTGGTAGTCCTATCATTTTATTATTAAAGAATATAATCCGTGAACCAAATGTTGTGAGGACGAAGCTCTAGCGGTGACCCGGGACACATGTTTGTAGTAGTCATACCACTTGATTAGTCAACTTAACATTATCATGTACCAAGCGGATTCGAAGCCCAAAGCAATACTCTTCGAACCTGAACATTTCCGAGATATTTACTTTCCTGCTATTTACTATTATGTTATTTACATTCATGTTACACACATCACATACGTTTTTACTTTTCTGTCATTTACTTAACCATTATTTACTTTTCCGTCATTTACTTTTCTACTTCACAAGCACACAAAACCCACTAACTAACTAAACCAGCTAAACGATAACAAAAGTTGAGTATTGGAACTCGACCGTGTCCATTGGTTCGATACTTGGTTCTTACCTAAACTTTATTATGCTGCGATAGGTACACTTACCTATTGTGTGTGTTTTAAGTTTGAGTATTTATAATTTTAATTATAAATTTAAAACCTGATCTCGTGAAACCGATATCTTTGAATATATTATTGTATAATATATTTTCTATATACTAAACACGACACATCATGTTTTTGGCGCCGTTGCCGGGGACACGGTGATTTCATGAAAAATTCGAGTTAACAGATTAGCCTTTTTCAAATCAATATTTTACAAAAATACTATCATGAATCCATATAACGAAAACTTTACCAACGAAGAATTTTCCGAATTTGACAAAAAATACACAGATTCATGGTGCGAGTTATGTGGAGGATCACACTATACCGAGGAGTGTTATCTTTCCGTATGGCGTCCCATGGATCATGAGGTGTATCTCCACCCATCACCATTTGAAAATTTACTTCCTCAACCACCTCCATCCTTAAACTCCGATTATGCATTCTACGAAGCAGATCCTTGGAAACCAGACACACTGTTCCGAAATTTAGATGAAATAAAAAGTCAAATCATCAAACTCTATGCCAGGGAACCGCATGAAGATCCTTCTGAAATCTTGGATTACCAAAAGAATATCGAGGAGGATCAAGAATCGCAAGAACAGAACGTTGAGATAGTAACTATGATACCCATAAACAACACTGAGAATGCCAGCGAAGACGACGTAGTAAGGTTTGAAATGATACAAGAAGAAATCTTGGAATCACCACGATTGGAGAGACAACACAAACGATTTCAGTCTTTACTAAATCAAATTCAACTAAATCTACCTTACGTACTGTTCCTCTATAAGATTCTAGCTCATTTAAAGTTCCTCAAGGATATGCTGACTAACAGAGAAAAAATGGAGGAACAACCAAAAATGAGGGTGGGGGGAGACTAGCATTAAGCATTCAGTAGGAACGAATCCCATTCGATCTTAAGAGAGCTATGCATCGGCCAAGCAGTCACGACGATCTCGTTTTTCTCTTCGACGATTTCGACTACCTTGTTGGGTATTACATGCATGACGTCGACCGAAAATGATTTCGACTACCTTGTTGGGTATTACATGCATGACCTTGTTGGGTATTACAGCGGCAGCGACCCTTGGTGGCGTCGACCGGAAACGAGAGGGGAAAGGGAGGTGGTTTCGAAAACTCCTTGGTGGCTAGATTAGGTTTTAGGGTTAACACTTAAGGATATATTTATAATTGCATTAATTACAAATCACACCCTTGGGTACTAACATTTAATTTCATGTAATTAACTATTAATTACATTTAACCCTTGTAGTTTACTGATAATAATTAATCAGTAAAAACCAGATCATTTAATGTTTAACACTTAATCATTAAATCCCTCTCGTAAATAATTATTTCACTAAATAATTAATTACCTAAATAACCGATAAATATTTCTCTAAATATTAATCACCGTTTATTATATCCGTCTTTCGTGAAATATAATATTTAACAATTAAATATTATTACTTGCTCGTTGCCTGAGGTGTAACTGTTTGGATCGTATCTCGTTGGTAACGTCGACTTAATTGAGGATCGGACATCATATATCCAACAATATATACCTCCAACTTGAGGGGGGGGGGGTGTTGTGCGAAATTATCTTAGTTTCACGCCTAGCTTAGTTTCTCTAGTTAGTAGTTTCGCTAGTCCTCTCTTGTTTTTAGAATATAAGCAAATTTGTAATCATTATTTGAGTTATCAATAAAATTCAAAAATTTCCCTCAATTATTCTCTCTCATTTCTATTCATTCTCACCTTTACAACAAAAATGCATCTAAAAACGCAAACTAAACCTTTTGAAGCGGTTTAATAAATCGGCTAAAAAATCGTTTTTAAGCGGTTTGGGATAACCGCCTCAAAAGCTATGACCCTTTAATTTGTTTCTTCATTGCTTCATGTCTTTCACTCTCTCACTCTAGATTCATTGCTTCATTATGTGGCGGGTCCAATAATTTTTGGTATGGGGTGCAAAATGTGGGTCGGGTCAAATGGGTTGGTAAAAAAGTAGCAAATAAATATAAAATAATAATTTTATCCCAGTTAAACAACAAACAAAATGAAATTAATCACAAAGAAATAATAAAATAATTACCTAAATAAATTATAAAAAAAGATAAAATAATAAAATAGAACTAAACAAATTCATGAAAATAGGAAAAAGAAAGTATACATGACTGGGTAGAAAGTCTGTTGAATAGCTCAGTAAGTCAGATTTTGTGGCTTTTTAGTGAAGTGATGGAAGTCAAACCAAACCAAAGTAGGAAAAGTTTAAAACTTTAGTTTATTGGTAGTGTAGTACAGGCCCCCAAATAAGTATATCAGGGCCCCAAACCAGTAAATCATGCCCCCAAATCAACCGATTAGGCCACTAATTTAAGTTTAAAGAATAAAAGTAAGAAGGAAAAATGGAAGTATGGATAAAGTATGGGGTGCCTAGCCTCCCCCTACTTACACATTGGATTCGTGCAGCACTAACAGTTTAACAAAAAAAATGGAGAGGAAGCTAGCAAGGGTTTTTCACCGCTTTAAAATACGAATTGATACGTGGTTTATCGCCGGTGAGGTCACGTTCCAAAGATTCCGATGAGGAGCGGTTCCAAGAGTCCGCCATATCGGTGGTGGTGGATGAGCGGCGGTGGCTTGCATGGTCCGATCTCCATCATATTTTGGGGTTGTTAATTCACGTTTGAAATGCCGAAACCCTAGCTTATAAACACAGATTCAATTTGATCGATTATGATATAAAAAATGTTTGGATTCATAGGGATTTCAGAGAGTAAAGGATTTCAAAACTACTCATATAAGTTAATTGGATTAAAATCGTGTTTAGGTTTGAGTTCGATTAAACTGAATTTGCGATGAACCCTAGGTTTCAGATCGTGTTAAATCCGATAATTTGAGTCCTAATAATGATGGGGCTTTCAATCTAGACATGGAAACGAAGCCAAAGGTAAGTTTGATTACCAGAAAGAATATCGAATTGACCGAGTTCGGCCAAATGGGATTCCGGCTTTGTGTGTTTTGACCTCCGATGGCCCTGACTTCTTCTCCGGTGACGTTGACGTGTGGAAAATATTTGGGGAGACTCGGTTAAGGTGTGCAGACGATTGATTTGCGAGAGTGATATCCGAATTGATCGAATTCGATAGGAACGATGATGTTCACGACGGTTACGACTTCAATGTGCGTAAAGGGAATTGATTCGTGATCATAAAAGTTGTTAAATGCCACAATGATGATCGAATATACCATAAACATGCTCAATGGTTACAAATTTGGACATAATTCGGTTGTAGATTACGAATTTGGATCAAGAGGAACTTGAGTTTGACTTCAGAAAGTCAACAGAACCCAAAACCCTTCAATTTTGACTTTAGGGATTCAACATATATGATTTTGAATAGTTACATAACTAGTCCCTGAAGTTTTAGTTCAAATAATGACAAAATTAGTCTCTGGGGTTTAATATTGGATTAACTGGGTTAGGAATTAACTGAATAGTTAACGGGATTACTAACGGAGTTAATCTAAAAATTTTGGGTTGTCACATCATCCTCAAGTTGAAGGAATTTTCGTCCTGAAAATTAAAATAATAAATAAAAAAAATCGGAATCTCACATCATCCCATAGTTGAAAGAATTTTCGTCGCGAAAATTAAATAGTACCTTAAGAATTTGACGTGGAGTGCTTGAACAGATTAGGATATTTGCGCATCATCTAATCCTTGCGCTCCCGCGTGAATTCCGGTCCGCGTTTCGAGTTCCAACGGACTCCAACAATAGGGAATCTACTACGCTTAAGCGTTTTGACCTCCCTATCCATAATTTCGACAGGTTTTTCGATGAAACGCAACTGTTCATCAATGTGTAATTCCTTAAGAGGAACCGCGAGTGTCTCTTCTGCTAGACATTTCTTCAAGTTCGAGACATGAAAGACATCGTGTACACCACTAAGTCTTTCAGGTAGGTCCAGTTGGTACGCTACTGGGCCAATTCTCTTCACTATCTTGAATGCTCCAACATAACGAGGATTTAGTTTTGCCTCGCTTTCCGAAGTGGATTACACCTTTCCAATGTGAGACTTTCAATAGGACCATATCACCTACTTGAAACTCCAACGGTTTACGACGTTTGTCGGCATAACTCTTTTGACGATCACGAGCTGCCGCCTTACGGTTTCAGATTTGAGCGATCTTTTTAGAAGTTTCAAATACAAGTTCAGGACCTGTGAGTTGGTTATCCCCAACTTCAGCCCAACAGATAGGAGATCGGCATTTACGTCCGTACAAGGCCTCAAATGGTGCTGCCTTGATACTAGTGTGATAACTGTCATTGTAGGAGAACTCCACTAAGGTAAGTGAGACTCTCAAGTGTTACCGAAGTCGATCACACAAAGTGGTAGCATGTACTCTAAGGTTTGAATGGTACGTTCCGTTTGACCATCAGTTTGAGGATGATACGCCGTACTCATGTCTAGACGCGTACCTAAGGCTTTTGTAGTGATTGCCAAAATCGAGAGGTGAATCAAGCGTCTCGATTCGAAATGATAGAGATTGACACTCCGTGCCGAGAGACTAATTCTTTCAGATAAACGCGAGTTAACTTCTCTATCTTGTCAGTCTCTTTGATTGCTAGAAAGTGAGCGGATTTAGTCAAGCGATCTACGATCACCCAGATGGTGCCGCATCTGCTAGAAGCTCGGGGTAGTTTAGTAATAAGATCCATGGAAATATGCTCCCATTTCTACATCGAAATTTCTGGTTGTTGGAGCAAACCAGAAGGCTTTTGATATTCTACCTTGACCTTTGCGCAAGTTAGACACTTGCTCATATAGGTGGCTATATTGGCCTTCATCTTTGGCCACCAATACAGCACCTTTAGGTCATGGTACATCTTGTCGGAACCTGGATGAATAAAGTAACGAGATTTATGAGTCTCACCCATGACTAGTTGCCTTAGGTTTTCGAATACTCAGTGAAGTAGCGAATATCTTCAGATTTGACCTCGAGTTGCGCTTCCATACCAAGTGTGGATTCCAACGGTAGGTTTTCCTCTTTAAGGGCTTCGAGTTGAGCATTACGTATTTTATCAGGTAGTCTGGGATGGATAGTGAGTTGGAATGCCCGAACTCGTCTAGGTCTAGTTTATTTCCAGCTTAGGGCATCGGCTACTACAATGCTCGAACTCGTCTAGGTCTAGTTTATTCCTGGCTTAGGGCATCGGCTACTACGTTAGCGTTGCCCGGATGATACTTGATAGCACAATCATGGTCGTTCAAATGTTTGATCCAACGGCGTTGTCGGATGTTTAACTCCTTCTGTTCGAATATGCGTTGAAGACTCTTGCGATCGGTGTAAATCGTGCACTTGGTATCATCCAAGTAATGTCTCTAGATTTTCAAAGCAAACACTAGATCTCCCAATTCTAGGTCATGGGTAGTGTAGTTTTTCTCATAAGCTTTCAATTGACGGGAAGCGTATGCGATAACCTTTTCGCGTTGCATCAACACACAACCAAGATCTCGAATAGAGGTATTGTAATACACTACGAAGTCATCCGTTCCTTCAGGAAAAACTAGGATAGGTGCACTACAGAGTTTCTGTTTCAACAGTTGAAATACGGATTCCTGAGTTTCGCTCCAGTTATAGGGTTTACCCTTTTTGAGTTAGAGTAGTGAGAGGTTGAGCAATATTTTGAGATTTCCTCAATGAATTGACGGTAGCAGCCAGCCAATCCTAGAAGTTGTCGCACCTCTGTTGCAGTCATCGGTGCTGTCTGATCCTTGATGGCTTCTACTTTAGATGGGTCTACATGTATTCCTTTCTCGTTGACTACATGTCCTTGATGTTGAATCTTAGCGAATCCAGAATTCGCACTTAGAGAATTTGGCACACAATTGCTCTTGTTTCAGCAATCCAAGGATTAAGTGTAGGTGCTACTCATGTCCTTCTTTGTTCTTAGAATAGATGAGGATGTCAACAATGAAAACGATGACGAACTAATCGAGGTAGGGTTTACACACACGGTTCATGAGGTCCATGAACATCGCGGGTGCGTTGGTCAGTCCGAAAGGCATGGCCATAAACTCGTAATGGCCGTACCTAGTTCTGAATGCAGTGTTTGAGACGTCCCTGTCTCGGACTCTCGGTTGATGATAACCGGATCTAAGATCTATCTTGGAATAGAAACTTGATCCTTGGAGTTAATCGAATAGATTATCGATGTGGGGTAGAGGATAATGGTTTTTGATGGTCACCATGCTTAGCATGCGGAAAGTCCCGTCTTTCTTCTTGGCGAATAGGACTGGAGCTCTCCATGGCGATGAGCTAGGTCGGATGAAGCCTTCATCCAACAACTTTGGTAGTCGTGTGGATAGTTCTGGTAGCTCACTGGGTGCAAGTCTATATGGTGCACGTGCAATAGGTGCTGCTCCGGGTGATAGATCAATTTGAGATTCGACTTGACGGTGAGGTGGAAGACTAGGTATATCTTTGGGAAATACTTCCGGATAATCACAAACAATCGGAATGTCGCCAATCTTCTTTCCCTCAGATGGATGCTCGACATTGAGAGCCAGAATGGCAGGATGGCTTTTACGTAAGCACTTCTGCGTTTTCACGAAGGATATGATGTTCATGACTGCATCACTCCTCATGCCTTAGGCACAAAGGGTTTCTTTACTCGGGAGAGGAAGGCGAACAATTATCTTATGACAGATAATCTTGGCTTGGTTCTTAGATAACTAATCCATTCTGACAATTACGTCAAAAACTACCGAGCACGACTGACATTAGGTCAATGTCAAGTTCATGACCAGCCAATCCACGCTTACAGCCCTTAAGAATGTGGGTTGCTTCAAATATCTAATCATTGGCTATTTCTGTATACATAGTTTCTAGTAGGGTTGGAGTACGACTGCACCAACTTGAAAAATTGTGAAGTCATGCTGAGATTTCTAATTAGACTCGTGCTGATAAGGTAAGCGTCGGTCAATGTAAAGGTCAAGGGAAGAAGTTCACATGTAGGAAAGAAAATTTCAATGAAATATAGATTCCAGTAATATAAGGAACAGGTTGTCTGTTTAAGTAATTACGTTCAATTAATGGTTGGTTAGGTTAATACCACGTTTCTCTATGTCATTGGATCATTTCATGAGGAAAAAATTTCGTTTACAGGATTGAATATGCTGGGGTATAATTCAAATTAACCTGAGGATTAGTCACCGGATAATGCATCAGGGTTAATTGGAATTTATCGTAGGAGTGTAAGGAATAACGTGTTAGCATGAAGGAATCCTTCCAATTCTGCTTACATACATGGAGTTGGTGGTTTTACCCTGAGGTTCTACTAGAGTTTCACTCTAGGTGGTTCCATTGATTAAGTTTGAATGAGAGTCGTAAGATCACTAAGACTCTTACATGAGTGAAAATAACATTGATGGATTCCATTGATGATAATTCAGTGTGTCCGTAAACATTTTCAACCTGATAGTCACGTCTATCAGCTGTTAAACGAGTTTAACGATACCAACTAGTCGTTGAGTGGGTTATGAGAGTGTTTACAGATAGTGGAAAATTAAGTCTGTAAATAACAGATTAGGACCATTCATCCACACACTAGGTTTCACCAGGACTTACATGCACCTCAAATTACTATTACGTGTGCACCCGTAATGATAATTTGCTTTGCATGCTCACCCTTATTCTTCCTGTCCTGTGTCATAATGTCCTTTAGGTTATATTGTTGAGTACATAGTGTTGTCAGATATGATAAGTCATCGAAAAGCTTAGTCATCCACTATACTTTGATCAATTAGAACTCATATAGGGATGAGTAGTCGAGGATGGTTTGATCCGAGTATTCACTCGAGTGAAACACAATACAGGAGTCCAATCCAGCGGATTATAAATGAGAACATGTAACAAACATGTACATGAAATGCAACATCGAGAAATGAAACTAATTCATGAACACAAGTTACAGAAAGCAGCAAGGTAGCCGTCCTTTCAACTTAGTCAAGACAGGGTTTGAGTATGCATTGAGCAATGCGTTCTCAGATTTGTGGTCAATCTATTCTCAACAGAATATCGAACAAAGACGCGAGCCCATGGCTCGGGAAAGTGATGACATCTACGTGTCAATGGATTCTGTAATAATGCGTGCAACGGTCTGCCTTCATTCGGCGTATTGTTGCTGGCGGGTACAGTAGGGACTCGCCTCCGACGATCCCAACTATCAAAGAGATATGCGTTAGTGCTGAGTGCCGTCCATAACATGGACCTGAGAAGGCCCACCATACCCATCGGGTGATGGTGATGTAAGTGACTCCTCCGAAGGCTCCGTCTCGCTGCCTTCAGACATGAGTGGATGCTGTTCTGATGATCCCCTGTGTGTCGCCACTGGGAATGATGATGCAATGCAAATGATGTGTCCCTTGACAACTGAGGGTGATACGGAGGGTATTAACATGCCTGCACTGCAATGTATGTTTAGGTGCTATATGTATCAGGTATAAGTGTCTGTGCCATGTAACTAATGTGTGAGGTTATAGTCTAGTATGCGATCATAGTTCTCTATAACCAATGGATCTGATACCAATTTGTCACACCCCCAAATTCCACTAACGGAGTTTTACCGTTTGGAAGGTGACATACCAGGATCTCAGTCATTAGTTACATCAAACGACACTATATGGGACTTAAAAGTCATAACATAAATGCTCAGAGTTAATGCGGAAGCGTAAACGTTAATATAAAATCAAAAGTAATTACACGCAACAAGCGTCATTCAATATAAATAAGTAAACTGTTTAAAATGTTTCAAATGAATGATATGACAGTAGGACTCCATGCATGTCCTAAGTGTGCAACCTGTGCCAAAGCGACCTGAGAAACATGTAAGAAAAAGTGTCAACACGAGGTTGGTGAGTTCACAAGTTTCAAGTTTGTAATAAGAGAGTGTTTGCCAGATTATGTACATTTAATATGCATATCTATAGGTAGCTAGCCTATGTTCATGTCTTACTAAAGCGCTCGCAACCGAAGCTGACTGTTTGTGTATTTGCCTCCTGCCAGGTCTATCAACTCTAGCAAATGTGAGTAGGCTAACATTTCACCCGTTCGATCTCCAATCGAGTTAGCGCGACTAACGCGGGTGGGATTTGTCAAACCCAGTAGTACTACTAAACATTACCTCGCTAAGATCCATATTAACGGTCTGATATAAGATGAGGACTTTCTGTAATAGTGTGTCATGCTTAGCCTCAACAGTAATAACATATGAATTACAATAATCTAAAATAGTTGTGTCATGTTTTCTCCCCCAACGGGAAAAACATGTAAAATAATGTTTGTCTACGTACCTATTTCTCCCCCACGGGGAAAACAAGTAAAAGTATGATAGTTTGTGTACATGTTTCTCCCCCAACAGGAAAACGAGTAAAAAGGGGCCGTGAAACTCACATGCGTTGCGTAGTAGGTAGTATCACACAAGTATGAGATTAAGAACCTCAAGTGTTAGCATGCACGGCATACGCATGCACGGCATACGCAAACACATAAGTTAGGGACACATTGGGATTTGTGACAACGACACGGAAGGTTAGAACGTCTTAACGTATTCTAAGGATCAATGAGTAGACGAACGTGTCCACAGGAAATGGGGTTCCTTAATATAGTTTCATGTCGAACGTCTCTATTTATGAATAATATTAATTTGTAAATAAATTCGTACGTTTGTAACATTTAACAATGGCGTAAGAAAATAATATAGTTTATTACATTATTTTTGAACTCGTAAAAATATACGAAAATCGCTTAAGTGGCAAAAATAGTAAATATATTATTTTTATTCGAGGATATAAACGTGAATAATAATATAAATAATTATATTATTTAATTAATTTGAAACGATTCGTAGAGTTTATGAACGTGGCGAAAATAATATATAAATATTATTTATAATTGGAGTCACGGGTTGAAAATAATAATAATATATTATTTTATCTAAAATGGTGAGTCGAAAATAATATAAACATATTATATTAAAAGTGGAAATACATTAAATAATAGTTATAATTTCAAACCCGAGCCTACGGGTGTTTTTCGGGGTTAAAACACTTTAATATATTAATATAATAATAGGGGTGGGCTTTATATTAAAAATAATATTTAAAAAGAAAAAGGGGGTAGAGGGACTCGAACCCGGGTCCTCTCCCTAACAGCACAACAACTTAACCAGTCCCACCTGTTTGGGAATCTCATTAGGATTCAGTTTTATTTGGTTTTAGCATTCACCTCACCGAGTTCTTCTCCCTTATTGAAACCCAATCGAAACTTCATCCCAAATCCATCGATTTGGATTTTGATTGAACCAAACATCATAGGGGTTTTGTAATTCGAAGTATTCCGAATCTGAGATGATCTTTAATTGCAAAATTTTCATGTTTGGGGTTGTTAATTCATGTTTGAAATGCCAAAACCCTAGCTTATAAACACAGATTCAATTTGATCGATTATGATATAAAAAATGTTTGGATTCATAGGGTTTTTAGAGAGTAAAGGATTTCAAAACTACTTATATAAGTTAATTGGATTAAAATCGTGTTTAGGTTTGAGTTTGATTAAACTGAATTTGCGATGAACCCTAGGTTTCAGATCGTGTTAAATCCGATAATTTGAGTCCTTAATAATGATGGGGCTTTCAATCTAGACATAGAAACGAAGCCAAAGGTATGTTTGATTACCATAAAGAATATCGAATTGACCGAGTTCGGCCAAATGGGATTCCGGCTTTGCGTGGTTTGACCTCCGGCGGCCCTGACTTCTTCTCCGGTGACGTTGACGTGCGGAAAAGATTTTGGGAGACTCGGTTAAGGTGTGCAAACGATTGATTTGCAAGAGTGATATCCGAATTGATCGAAATTGATAGGAATGATGATGTTCACGACGGTTACGACTTCAATGTGCGTAAAGGGAAATGATTCGTGATCATAAAAGTTGTTAAATTCCACAATGATGATCAAATATACCATAAACATGCTCGATGGTTACAAATTTGGACATAATTTGGTTCTAGATTACGAAATTGGTTCAAGAGGAACTTGAGTTTGACTTTGGAAAGTCAACAGAACCCAAATCCCTTTAATTTTGACTTTAGGGAGTCAACATATTTGATTTTGAATAGTTACATAACTAGTCCCTAAAGTTTTAGTTCAAATAATGACAGAATTAGTCTCTAAGGTTTAATATTGGGTTAACTGGGTTAGGAATTAACTGAATATTTAACGGGATTACTAACGGA
This sequence comes from Smallanthus sonchifolius, assembly GCA_023525975.1. NCBI lineage: Eukaryota > Viridiplantae > Streptophyta > Magnoliopsida > Asterales > Asteraceae > Smallanthus > Smallanthus sonchifolius. The sequence goes on from CM042033.1 coordinate 24,494,097, forward strand.
GTTAATCTAAAAATTTCGGGTTGTCACAATATGGCCCTGAGCCAACCCTTGCCCAAAACTCCTGTGCTTCACCTTCCCCAAACTCATGCCTACTCTCTGTGAACACAGGGAGTCATAACTCTCTGTTCTTGTACAACCCCATGCGGACTCCGAAGTGGGCTAAAGATATCTCGTACCAATGACGGGCCATCCTTAACAGTACACAATCGTACTCTGACTTGCTGAGCACGGGCCTATCGAACTAAAATGATGCAAGGAAGTCCAATGTTATCTCGTAATAGGTAGGCTGTCGGATTTCAAAGAATTTTATCCATGGTCTGGTGATAAGGGGTAGTGCATCCTCCAAGAGACCAATACTTTCCAAGGTGGGATAGCAGATGGTTTTGTGAGTTCCAAAATCTTGTTGCGTGATACCAGACAAGGTCTTGAAAGCATGCATCTCGATAGCGTCTTCGGGATAAAAAATCAGGCATGGGTGCAAGTTAGGAGGGTTTTCTGGTAGTGGATGTGGATGGTAAGGTGGAGGTGGTGATGACGGGGTAGGCATTGCGTTTTCTGGTGGTGTTGATGAAGATGATCCGGATGACCTAGCTCGACGTTTCCTTTATGATTCGGCTATCTCCTACATCCACCAAAAAAAACAAGTAAAGTCAGTAAGCACCAATATTATTTATAATATATATATATATATATATATATATATATATATATATATATATATATATATATATATATGATGGATTACACTAAAGAAACATAAATTTGTCCATGATAATTCTAGGCTCCAAATTTCAGATTCAAAAACCCATCAATACGAGTAGAACCAATCTACTCAAACGAGACAAAAAGTGTTACATTATGATTTTTCATAGTCAAACATGCATTTAGATTAAGCATTGAGTCCGAATTCATTCATATTCAAACCAAAATACAAGACGAAACCCTAGCCTTACTTGAGCAAAATTAGCCCTATTTGGAATACAAATCAACCTAAAAATGAAAATGGACAAGTTTACATACTTTGGGGGGAGATTGGAGAACAAAATCAAATAAAACGGGTGAAAATCGGGGGGTTTGGATGGTGTTCGGCCGAAACGTGCATGTTTGGGGGTGAGGGTTTGAGAAAAATGCAGGTTTCTGCCCCCTTTATGCCCAGACTGCATGTTGGCCGATGCACGGGCGTGCATTGGGATGCACGGCCGTGCATCCCCTATTGTTTGACCAATTTTGACTTTTTTTTTACTAAATTCAACACTTTAATTAATAAAAATTGATTTTTAATTAAATGATAATAAAAAATAGTTTAGATTTTACTTAAAGTGTTATTTTGTTTAAAAAATATTAAAAATAAATGTAAGGTCTCAACCCATGAGACCTCACTTGTTGGAATTACTCATAAACATAATCATCAAAATGCTGAACTTATATTAAAACATACAATCGCAGCGGAGGCATACATAATTGAAATACAAAACAACAGAAGTTTTATAATAGAAAGGAATATTGTCTTAACATAAATTCATATAAAATGAGATGTTAGTCTCGTGCCAGATAGCCATCATGCCTTCACACGTCCTTTTTTCTTGTTACCTTAAGTGCATACTAAAAGTCAGGTCACGCTAGTGAGTTCTAGTTTAAAACAAGCAATCAAAAACATTATTCTTTTCATAAACTTGTGATCGTAAATACATATGTATATATTATTTTCATAAACTTGTGAGTGAAAATATATACGTATATATGTACACCTTTTCTTTTACTGCATTCATATGTATTTCATGTGAGAGTACGTGTCATACCCCACCTCATGCACCCCCTGGACTTGTGCGATCACGATTGGTACCTACTTTGATTTTAGAGTTTTTTTATAACACAGCGGAAGACTTTTTCATAAGGATCGGAACATCATTCATTTCAACCTCAAGGGTTGTATTTGTAAATATCAATACCCAGTTGGAAAATAAAATCCTTGTATTTATTTCATAAACATAGGGATTTAAATACCTTTTTTGATTACAAAACAAGTTTGAAATCAAATACATCTCTTGTCTCCTTTGGACAAGTTCAAGCCACGTGAAATAGTACTATCCAAGGTTGATCAATCCCTTGGTCCTACCTCATGAGGCCTGAGAATCCAATGTCCAAGTTATCCCTTTTCAATATTCATTCCTGGGTCAGATCTATGTCTACCTGTGTCCCCTTTTTCCTTTTATTTATTGCCAGAAAACATTTTGAAAATGAAACGTCAGCGCGAACGCCGGTGAATACAATTATCTTGACAGGAAAGTCCTTTGGCACAAACAAGTAATAATTTTATAATCACAACTTTTTGTTCAATCTAGACATTCAGTAGGCCCATGTCTTGACTGTATGCACCATTGTATACACTGGCGTCATGCCTTATAACAACGGACAGGTCCACACCTCCGAATTTGTTATAAGATAAGCACCAGCCGCAATTCGGGACTCTTACCCGAGACTTGTGTATATCTTGCAAGTTTTACGTATACCTATGGCCCGACTGATTTGTTCGTAGAAGAACATTTTGCATTATTCGCTTAAATTTTATTTGGTCAGTTTCGTAAATGTAAATGTTTGACACAAGTTTTGAAAGAGATAAAGTATTCACCTTGATAATAGGAATGAGCCTCTAAATTGAAAGTTTATAGAACTAGTCTCTTGATTTCTCTAGCGTAACAACAATTTGTACAAGCGTTTCTTCTTAATCTGGGCACTACGACGAGCGGGAATCAAACCGGGATCGTTAGGAACCTTCTAAGGAAGCTTTGGAACAAGTTTTGAGAGTGAGATTTGTTTTTTGGGATGAGAATTTTGACTGAGATCGATCAGCTATTTATAGGCTGTAATCGGGGTCCAAGTCGGACCGATATGGGAGGGATGTCGGTCCGACATCTGGCTATGCATGCGTCTTCCCTAAACATCAACATCTGATTGGACCGCACATGTTTAGGGTTCATATCGGACCGATATGTGGACCATGTCGATCCGACATCACGACACGTGTTAGATTCTAGGACTGAGTCATAGGACACGTGTCAGCACCACAAATTGCGACCGAGGGGAGGTTGTCGGACCGCTATGTATTGATGTTGGTCCGATAACTGACTCAATGTTCAATTGCGGACCGCTATGAGAATAGATATCGGTCCGATTTCTTACCATGTTTAGCTTCGGACCGATATGAAAAAGTGTCGGTCCGATATCAAACCTTAGTCCGCTTCGGACGGATATGAAAGAGATATCGGTCCGATATCTAACTATTTTTCTAGAATTTTTATTTTTAACCCTAGACTTTGGTACTTTATATACACAAGTCCTTATAGGTTCTAACCTTGGCATTTCTTGGTATTTTTGTAGAAGGCGTTACATGCTCCCCACCTTGTTTTAATCTCGTCCTTGAGATTTATTGAACATGTGAGGATATTTCTTTTTCATCTCGGACTCTAATTCCCACGTGTACTTAGGGCCACGTCTGGAGTTCCATTTCACTTTCACAATCATCAATTTCTTTCTTTTCAGTTTCTTTTCTATCCTGTCCTCGATTTGCAAAGGTTGTTCCACAAATTTCAATTTTTTATCTACCTCTACGTCGTGTAGGGGTATTACCATAGATTCTTCTGCCAGACACTTGCACATATTTTATACATGGAATACATCGTGTACTCCATTCATTTCTTCTAGTAATTCGAGTTGATAGACCACATGCCCCACTCTTTTCAAGATTTTGAATGGTCCTATGAATCTTGGACTTAGTTTTCCTTTCTTTCCAAATCTTACAACGCCTTTTCATGGTGAAACTTTCAACAGAACGTTGTCACCGACGTTGAATTATAACGGCTTTCGTCTTCTATCAGCATAACTCTTTTGACCATCACGGGCCGCTTTTAATCTATCTTTTATTTGAATGATTTTCTCAGTTTTTAGACAACTATATCATGACCGGATAATTGATTTTCTCCTATTTCTGACCAACAGATCGACATTTACGACCGTATAAGGCTTCAAAAGGAGTGGCCTGTATACTCGTATGATAGCTATTATTATAGAAGAATTCCATTATAGGTAAGTGGTCATCCCAACTTCCTCCAAGATCAATAACACAAGCCCTTAACATATCTTCTAGAGTTTGAATAGTTCTTTCGCTCTGCCCGTCCGTTTGAGGATGGTAGGAAGTGCTAAGATTCAATTTCGTTTCTAGGGCTTTTTGAAAGCTTTTCAAGAATAAGTAAATCTACTATCTATATCTGACACAATAGATAGTGGCACACCGTGTAAAGATACAATCTCATTAACGTAAAGTTGTGCCAGCTTATCCATGCTGAACGATTCTTTCATGGGAAGAAAATGAGCAGACTTAGTAAGTCTGTCAATGATAACCCAGATAGTATCATTCCCTCGACTGGTTCGGGGAAGTTTCATAATGAAATCCATGGTTATCGTCTCCCATTTCCAGAGAGAAATTTCAAGTTGCTGTACAATCCAGACGGCATTTGATGTTCAGCTTTAACTTGAGAACATGTTAAGCATTTTGCAACATAGATAGCGATCTGTTTCTTCATTCCTATCCACCAATAATTGGTTTTTAGGTTGTTGTACATTTTATCGCTTCTAGGATGCATCTTATACTTAGATTTATGAGCTTTTTTGAGAATTTATTCACGCACGTTTCCATAGATAGGAACCCAGATTATTTTATTCATTTTAAGAATATTATCATTGTCTTTGATCAATTGGTCGATCATGCCTCCCAAACCTTCTTTCTCGAGGTTTGGTTCTTGTAAGGTAAGCTTTTGAGATTCCTTAATACGAGTAATAATATCGATTTGAAGATCGAGACTTAAAACACGAACTCGTTTAGGTCTCTAATGTTCTTTTCTAATCACGCCGTCAGCTACAACATTAGCTTTGCGTTCATGATAATAGATTTCACAATCGTAATCATTCAGGACTTCCATCCAACGCCTTTGCCTCATATTCAGTTCTTTCTGACTGAATATATACTTTAGGCTTTTATGATCAGCGAATATGGTGAATTTGACTCCATATAGATAGTGCCTCCATAATTTTAGTACGAAGATTATGGCGCCCAATTATAAATCGTGAGCAGTATAGTTCTTTTCATGGGTTTTTAATTGTCTAGAAGTGTAAGCAATGAGTTTTCTCCTTTGCATTAACACACAACCAAAGCCGGTGTGTGAAGCATCACAGTAAACTGAAAAGCCTTTGTTTCCATCTTCTAAAGCCAGTATGGGTGCTTGTGTCAGTTTCTGTTTTAGGGTTTCAAAGGCTTCAGGTTGCTTAGATCTCCATTCATACTTAACTGACTTGCGAGTCAGAAAATTTAATGGAACAACAATTCGAGAGAAATCTTGGATAAATCTCCGATAGTAACCAGCCAAACCGATAAAACTACAAACTTCGGTTGGTGACTTCGGGATTTCCCATTTGGATATCACTTAGATTTTGATAGGATCAACTTGGATGCCATCAGTGTTAATGACATGTCCAAGAAATTGAACTTCTGACAGCCAGAATTCACATTTTGAAAACTTAGCATATAGCTTTTCGTTTCTCAAAAGTTCAAGCAAGATTTTCAAATGGTTCGCATGTTCTTCCTTACTTTTTGAGTAAATAAGGATATTGTCAATAAATATGATAATAAATTTATCCAAGTAAGGTTTGCAAACTCGATTCATCATGTCCATGAAAGCAGCAGGTGCATTAGTAAGTCCAAACGGCATTACCGTGAAATCATAATGACCATATCGAGTTCTGAAAGTTGTTTTGGGAATATCTTCTTCGTGGACTTTCAATTGATGATAGCCAAAACGAATATCGATTTTCGAGAAACATCGAGCTCCCTGAGGTTGATCAAAGAGATCATCAATCCTAGGAAGCGGATAACGGTTCTTAATCGTGATTTTATTCAGCTCACGATAATAAATGCACGTACGCATTTAACCGTGTTTCTTCTTAACGAATAAGACTGGAGCTCCCCAAGGCGATGAACTTGGTCTTATGAATCCTTTCTTCAGCAATTCATCTAACTGCTTCTTTAATTATGCCATCTCAGTTGGAGCTAATTTGTATGGGGCTTTAGCAATAGGTGCCCTACCTGGTACGAGATTAATTCTGAACTCCACTTCTCTATCAGGTGGAATTCCAGGAAATTCGTCATGGAAAAAATTTAGCCACAACCGACACGTCTTCTATCTTCTTTTTAGTGTCGATAGTTACAGATACAAAGTATGCTAAGCATCCTTTTCATAGATATTTTGTAGCTTTCAACATGGAAATTATTCCAACAGAGTTGGATAATTTATCACCATTTATAGTCAGGATATTGCCTTTCGACGAACGAAGCTATATGACTTTCTTATCACATAGGATACGGGCTTGGTTAGAGGCTAACCAATCCATTCCTAAAATAATGTCAAATCCTGCCAAAGTCATAGGAAACAGTTGTATAGGAATAACATGTTTTGATAGTGTGATATTACAATCGTTTAAGATTTCTAAAATTTGGACTAGGTCCCCGTTGGCAGTTTCTACCATGTATTTCTTGTCTAATTTAGCTAGAGTTTTATTTAACAATCTACAGAATTTATGGTCTATAAAACTTTGGTTTGCACCAGAGTCAAATAGAACTCGAGCATAAATACCATTGACTAGAAATGTACCCGTAATGACGTCGGGCGTTGTTGGAACCTTGTAGTCCATAGAAATCAATTATAGGTTGAAATTGTATAACTCTAGAGTTTTCGGTCGAAAACTAAGTTTTCGATCGAAAAGTGTTTTTGGCAAACACTTTTTGATCAGAAGTTTTCGATCGAATACTTTCTGGTATATATATGTTTTTCTTTTGTAATTTGAAGCAGATTTCTCATTTGTACAACTTTGATCAGGTCTAGTTCAGAGGAATTATAACTTTGCATTTGTTTAATCAAGGTGTAATTACAACATATTATCAATGTAAATCATGTGTTTGATTATGCATTTTCATGTTTATGGCGTTTCTCTTTCTAGTACGTGTTTGATTTAATCTTCTCAGTTTTAGTTGTTTTCTGGATTGTTTCTGCCTATCCAGAGACTGTTTGAGGATTATAGACTTGGATATCATCAGATAAGTGGGGATCACAAGTGTAGAACCAAAGACTGATTGCTACTGAATTATTCTAAGTACAAATGCTGCTGATAGGCTTATCAGCAGCATTCAACACATGTTGCTGCTGATAGGCTTATTAGCAGCATTCAACACAAGTTGCTTCTCATAGGCTTATCAGCATCATTCAACACTTGTTGCTGCTGATAGGCTTATCAGCAGCGTTCAACACAAGTTGCTGCTGATAGGCTTATCAGCAGCATCATTCTCATTCTTGCTGCTGATAGCTGTGTTCCTTGAAGACAAATCGTTGCAGCTGACTATCCATGCCAAGCGTCACTGACAAATTTCTGCAAAAGCGACTGACACACTCAAAGCAGAAGGAACCTCAATGGTGCAACCGCTGACGGACGACATTGCTCTTCTCCAAGCATGCAAACACTGATGAATAAAGAAAACGCTTCAATAAAGTTAGCTAGTTTAGCTTTAATGTGTATTATTAGCTTTTGTATAAAAGATCAACGGTCTGTGTTAGATCTGATACTTAGAATCAAGGGTCTGTCTTGATTCTAAGTTAGTATAGATACTGTGTAAACACTTCATTATAAGTGTGCTTCTTCACTGAGTTTTCAATTGTAATCGTTTATCTGCAAAAGCTTAATACAACAGTGTTCTTAAAAGTATTCTTTCTGCCTGTTCGATTACAGTTGTGTAGTTGTTATTGTTTCCGCCAATTTCAACTAAGAACATAACCATCTTGTACTTTCACGATCCTACAAGTGGTATCAGAGCTTTGGCTCAGATTAAACAAACTCACACTTGTTTAATCACTTCTGGTTCTATTCTAAACTTTCTCTTTGATCAAGTCACCCAAAATCACAAAACAAAAATGGCACAAAGCAATGGTTTTGAAGACATTGGCAGCATCAACCGACCACCAAGGTTGGTATCTGGGGAAGACTACGACATGTGGAAAAATCGCATGGAAATCTTCTTCTGTTATCAGGAGTACGGAATGTGGAAATCCATCAGGGATGGACCATACACTCCCATGGTAGCCTCTGCTGACTCTGGAGGACCATCAGTCCCGAAGGAGCCCTCCAAGTACTCAGAAGAGGACATAAAGAAGATGGAGGTGGACTTCAAGGCACTAGGAGCTATCCAAATGTGCCTTCCAAATGAAGTTTTTCATAACTTCAGAAGTTACAAAACTGCTAAGGAGTTATGGGAGGCTCTTGAGAAGATGTTTGCTGGCTCAGAAGAAGTCAAAGAAAACAAAAAGGACATCCTGAAGCAGCAGTACGAAAACTTCATCTGGAAGGAAGGTGAGTCCCTAACTGTTTTATATAATAGATTTACTTATCTTGTAGGTAAGCTGCAGTGCTCAAAGGTGAAATTGGAGAATGAGGATATTCTCAAAAAGTTCATCAGGTCTTTACCTAGCTGCTGGACACTCTACACGGTGTCCATTAGAAGAACTAAGAATCTGAAGACTCTCCAAATGACTGAGCTCTTCGGTAAGCTGAAGACTTATGAGCTAGAGATGATTCAGGCAAAAGAACGAAGCTCAAACTACCAAACAGCTTCAACATCCACCACCACCTCTTCTGCTTTTCACTCTGAGCACTCAGGTCCTAGTACTAGCAACTACTATCCTCCCATAGTCACACATCCTCAAACTCCTACCTCTAAAACAAACACATCACCATTTCTTCTTGAAGCTCCTTCTCAAGCCTCAACCTTCGCTGCTTTTGTTTCTGAAAACTCAAGAAACATGTACTTTATCAAGGAGGATCTTGAGTGCTTCCATCCAGATGATCTAGAAGAAATGGATATACAGCACTCTTATGCCATGCTCTCTATAAGAGCAAAAAGGTTCAACTCTAGAACCGGAAGACCCATTCCAAGCAACAGCTCCAACACCAGGGTTGGCTTAGATAAAAGTAAATTGAGATGTTACAACTGTAACCAACTGGGTCATTTTGCTAGAGAATGCAAGGCACCTAGGGCAAACCCTGCTGAGGATCGAACAAGACAAAGCCAACCTAGACAACAACAGCAACAAGCTACTCCTCCAGCTCAAACTGCAGCTTGTGCAGCTGTTGGAACTTTTGACATTGACTGGAGCTTTCAGTATGAAGATCTGCCTACCAACAACCAAGCCCTTATGGCAGATACAACTGAAATACCGCCTCAGTTATATGAACATCTATGTTCCCAAGCCTGTATTGATAAGGTTTTAGGCTACAGAAAGCATAATCAAAACCTCATAGATCAAAATGAAGAGTTTCATCAAATGAAATCTAAATTCAAAAAGGTCGAAGACAGTTACAAATAAAAAATTAACTGCCTAAAGAAAGAGATTTCATCATTAAGACATGAACAAACCAATCTTGAAACTCAGATTGATGATCTACTGGCCAGATTAAAAGCTACCAGAGCAGAATTGACAGAACAAAAAGTTCATGTCGACAAATATGAATTTGCATCGAAAAAGCTGCAAAGACTTTTGGATGCTCAAATTCATGAAAAGGTAAAAACTGGTCTAGGGTATCATGCTGAACAATATCAAGCCGTTGCACCTCCTGCTGACTACGTTGCCATCCATGAACCAAGCTTCAATCTTGCAAATCTTGATCCTTCTAAGGATGTACCTTTGGTACAAGAATGCACTACCTCATCAGGTCTGATTCAACTTGCTCAGACTCCACTGAAACAAGTGAAGCTTCATATTTGGTACAAGAATCCACTACTTCATCTCCTCCTGCCCCTAAAGTCATTCTGACTAAAGATGAAGTCCCCATTATCCATTCAGCACCAGTACCAGCCATTTCAGTACCAGTTCCTACACCATTCAATCAAATCAAAATTACCTATCCTCCAGAAGGTAGGAAGCTAAATACTGAAAAGGGCCGGTCCTCAACTTCAGTCCAGCCAAGGAAGGTGTTTGACGTATGTCATGCGCCTGGAGAGAGGTTTCCATATGTTCAAAAGACATAGGAAGAAGCTACTTTTGAGCACAACAAAGCTCACCCTTGGAATTTCAAAGACCTTTTCAAAAGAAAGGATTATGTTTATCTTTCAAGGGACAAACTGGCAAAATCATGTTTTATCTGTGGAAAATATAACCACACTGCCAGCACCTGCTTCTACTACCTTCAACAGCAAAAAAACCTCAAGCAACATGCTTTTGAGAAGACAAAGAAGAACAAACAGGAAAGAAGGTTTGAAGCTAAGACAACTCAATTCAGAAACTCTCTTTCTCCACCAAAGGAGCAGTTGTCAAAACCTCTACAATCTTGCATCATCTGTGGTGAATCAGATCACTTTGCTGCAAATTGTAAGTTTAATCCTTTCAATCAAATTCTTCTTTCAACCCCAATTATACAAAAGCCTATCAGTAAGGTGAAGAAGGACAGGCATACGTCTGTTCTTAAACCATCAGCAGCCAAAATAACTGCTGCTGATCAAGTAAAGCCCAAGCAACCAAAAGGAAAGTCTTCGGTAGCAACAAAGTCTGCAGCTGCTCAAGTAAAACTATCAGCAGCAACAAAATCTGCTGCTGTTAAGCCAAAGTCCTCAGATACAACGTCTGCTGCTGAAAAGGCAAATAGAGCTGGGAAACCACCAACTCAACAATGGAAGGCAAAGAAACCACCCAGCATCATCATCGGTTCAGTTGAATGCGTCTATCCTTTATTGTAAATATGTATGTCCTCTGCTGTAAATAAAAGTTATAAGTCAGCAGCATCCTTTTGGTTGCTGACAGGTCTAATTTTCAGCAGCAAAGAATTTGCCCCTGACTGCTTTAACTTATCAGAAGGAACAAGTTTCCTGCAGATAGCTTTAAGGCTGTCAGCAGCAACATCCTTGCTACAGATCATTGCATCTATCAGCAGCAATTAAGTCTGCTGCTGACAAACTTAACCTTCCGCAGCAACCAAAGTTGCAGCGGACAAGCTTATTCATCCACAACAACCAAGTTTGCTGCTGATGGATAAATTTAAGTCCAAATTAACTTTTATCCGCTGTAAAATATATTAATGTCAGTCTTTACCATGACTGCCTAGGTGTATTACAGCTGTAACAATAAAAAGTAAATAAGGTTGTACTGTACAAGTCATTTTGCTTTTTCTCTCCTCTGCCGTTATAAGAACAAATCAAATTTTCTTTACCACCTCTTCACATTCAATTCAACCCTAACCAACTATCACTTTCACCCTAAGTCCCCACCACATTCAAAGCTCTCCATATTCTCCATATTCTCAAGTCTCCACCATACTCAAACCATCCCTCCAAAATCAAACGGCTATGGCAGATATCAACAACCCTGATGATAAGTTCTCCCCATACCACAACCTTATAGCATATCTTACCAAAGTAAAGAAATCTGAAGGATTTGACGATATGATCGATTTCTTATGTCGATCAAAGATCTACTTTGCCCTCACCACCAACCCTACCATATATATCCCTCATATGGAGGATTTCTGGAGTACCGCCGTCTACTCTACCGAAAAGGGGATTCCCCAAATTAAAGCCAAAGTAGACGGCAAGGATATCACCATCTTGGAAGCCACACTCAGAAAACATCTTAAGCTTCAAGATGAGGGAGCAGCCATCTCATACTCGAAGGACGAATATATGAGGACCTTTGTCTCCATTGGATACACTGGAAATCAGACCGAGTATACGATCGAGATGGCGCTGATGGGCCCTCCATGGAAGTATCTTTGTCACACTCTTCTCCAATGCATATCTCAGAAGAGGAGTGGATGGCATCAGGTGAGCTCTGCACTTGCCTCGGCCTTTCATGGTATGGTCACTAACCAAAGCTTCAACTTTGCACACCTCATCTTTAAGGGTTTGAGATATAACCTTCAAGAGGGTGCAAAGCATGAATTTTTTATGCACCCAAGATTCTTGCAGGAAGTTTTCAATCAAGAACTAAAAGAACTTTCAAAACCTGCAAGAATCTACATCATGTTGGGTAATAAAAATAACATTTTTCAAAGCATGAGGACTGTTTCCAAAAAGTTCTCGGGGGTCAATGTTCCATTGTTATCTACAATGCTGAACATGCAAAGAACCCCGGGTGACAGTTCAGCAATCCCAGCTGATACTGATCCCACACCCTCCACCTCACATCCTGAACAACAATATGCTTCTACCATTCGAACCCCTGTGCATACTACTAAGGATGCACATGCACAAAAATTACTTACACCTCTTTTGGATGTTATCGTTCAACCGGAACATAGGGCCCCGGTTGCAACAACATATACTAGAAAAAGGGGTAAGAGAACTCCTACTTCTCTTGCCTCCAAGGCCCAAACCCAACCTAACAGCCCTCACTCAGAATCCCAACATTCTGGTGAGAATATCATAAGGGAAAGCCACATTCTTAGGGAGACTTCTTCGGATGTCTCTCTATTAGGTTCAGGATCACTTCCCGGATCTGTAGAACATCCCCCTGGGCCCTTCCTTTCTCTTCTGAACTAAAGTGTTGAGGAACCTGATCAAGATGATGTACCTTCTCCAACTACCACTATATCGATGGTACTGATTGATCTTGCTTCCAACACACCCAACCCAAGTTCTTCTACCCTGAAGGTCCACTCTAGGAGTTATGAAAGAGTGGAAGTGGAAGAGGCTGTCACTACTGCTGGTACATCAAATGACCAGGAGGACAGTGACAACATTGCTAAGACCTCAACCATGACAACTCACAGTGAGGATGCTTCCTTGGAAACTCCCCTCACTAAGAGGAATCCCAGGCGCCAAGAAACCATAGGTGATGGGGATGAAGAGGCTAGGCCTAAGGCCCCATCTGGGTTAAAGGATTCCACAACTGTGGATGAGGATAGCCTGAAACTTCATAACTTGGAATTGACGGCCAGGGTGGCTATGCTAGAGGCTGAAGTGTCCAAACTAAGACACCAAGTCTCTATGCATGAAGCCCATCAATGCCTAACTATACCCTCTCCCTCTCTTGTATCAGTGGGCACCCAAACTGATGCTTACTTGTCGACTAATGCAACCAAAAAAGGGGAGATGGTTCCAATGGAGGAAGACACAGACAGTCTTGACAACTGGATTCAAGAGCAGGTTGAAATTCAAAGCTCACTATTCAAGCCGGCTTTTGTACAGGTTCATGACTTGCCAGTTTCAGATAACGAAGAAGAAGAGACATCTGAAGACTGGAAGTTAGTCGTCAGGGTTGTTGATGAGGTGCTGAATGAAGCTGAAGACAAAGAACAAAAATATATAGCTTTCAGCATCCTCCCTGAAGCAGCAGCCATCATAAGTCAATCCATTACCCCCAACTCTTTCAAACTTCACAGAAGCTAGAATTTGACTCCATTCTAGCTTGGGGGTATGATGGATCAGATGAGAGATTTTGGATTGGATGGGAGCTTAGTGGAGTAAAAGAGCTAAACTGGAACTCTCTCAATGCCCTCCAAGTCCTACAACTGTATTTAACTAACTGCATCAACACTTCATCAGATCTCTCAGCAGAACTTGTCATTGGCAGGTTATATGACTAGATAGAGGATAATCTACCCAACTTCGAAAGACTCATACAAACAGCAAAACGGGTAGCTTATCCTGAATCTTCGGCAGCAGCAGAAAGAAGACTGACTCCTAGAAGCCTTGAAATAATAAGGTGCAGTCTTCTCACTGAAGAAGAAGTTCTGTGCCTAAGAAGATTCCTATATGACTTCTTGGTCAAGGACTTGGATGTGCTAGGATGGGTGAGGACTAAGTCTCTTGACCGCACTCTACTACTAAGCAACGGCTCCTCTCTCATCATCAACACCAGGAACATCCTGCAACTGCCTACAGACTTTCTCTACAAGATCTTTGAACTCAGAGCAAATATCTGCAATGTCAACTCCTTGGAAAGCCAAGCAATGATAGCCACCATCAGAGCCCACCTTGAACAGGAAGGAAGGATTGTTGAGGAAGTATATGTGTCAAACTCTCAGCTTCCCCTCGAGTAGACATCTTTTCTGCAGCTTATGGGTCAAGGTCCGCTGTTCAAAGATTTCTGCAAGAATTAGCAAGTTCTGAGTGCCAATCAGATGAAGATAAGGACCTTCCCTTGTCAACCTCTCAAGGTGCCAATGAAGCTGAGGCTGAGATCCCAATAGCAGCACCATCATCTGCTGTTGTGGTCAGTGAAGCCGAAGCAGAGGCATCCAATATAAACAAGGGAAAGGGAATTATGACAGATGAAGATGAAGAGAGGTTGCTAAGAGAGAAAAGAGAGAGGGAAGAGAAGAGAAGAAGAGGAGATGGCTGACATTAAAAAGACTCAAGAAAGAAAAATAGCCATTCTCCTCAGAGAACAAACCATCCAGCTGTATGCTAGACAGCTGGATGAACTGAAAAGAAAGATTCCTGCAGTTGACCAGATTGAAGAAGATGCAGCTCTTGCTCTTCAACTGCAGGAACAATTTAACAGAGAAGAGGAAGAATTGGTGAAGAAGAAGAAAGAAGAAGCTAAGTTCAGAATAACCGATTCTGAACTAGCCAAAGAAATGAGGGAGGAGTGGGTAAAGGCTCTAGTTTCTCAAGGTGAGGATGCAGACTACCTTGAGAAACTATCAAATAAAGAAATATACAGAGCCTTCTTGGGTTAGCAAGGTCAATTGGCAAAGAAGAAACAGGCTGAAGAAGAAGAAAAGGCCAAACAAAAGTCCAAAAAGACCATTGCCTTTAATAAACGGACCCATGAAGAAAGGAAGGTCATGATTGACTTCCTTAAGGCTAGAGGAGAGAGTGGAAAGAGGCTAGGTCCCATGAACTTTATGAACCTGCAAGCCCTCTACTTCAAAGTCGAGAAGGATGAGGAAGAAAGATTGGGGAAGAAGGGCTCCAAGAAAAGGGTACCTATTCAGGAAGAAGAAGAAGAAGAAGAAACAAAAGCAAAGAAACCCAAGCCTTCTCCTTCACCTACCTCTTCCTCAGTCCAACAACCTTCCACTCTCCTCCCCAAACCTTCCACTCTTCCACCCAAAAAGTCCAAACCATCCCACCCAGCTCCCACTCATCAACAACCTCCCTTGAAGAAATCCAAACCCACACCTAAACCAGAATACTCAAGAGACATAGTTGATTGGGTCTATAATCCACAGGATCAAAGGTTTGAGATCTTCAGGGGGAGAACTGAAAGAAGAAGATCTATCTACAGATCTGTTGATGAAGTTCTGTAATTGCCAGATTCAGATCTTGGCAGAATTTTGGAGCTGGGTGAAGCTCATGAGCCTGCAAATGAGGGTGGGAAACGTCTTGTGCTAGCCATCAAACACTACTTCAACCCTAGAAAAGATGTGATCATTGACATCAAACCACTCAAGTCCCACTCTCCATTTGTAAGTTGGTCCTATAATGCTGATTTGGATGAGTTTACTTTAACTGATGTAAGGAAGTAGAAGATGAGATGTTCAAGCAAAACAATCTACAAAATGCCACATAAAGACATCAAGACTCTGTCTGCACTTCCACTGAACAATCCCAGCAAGGATCCAAGAGGCTATGAGGTTGAAAGGATAGTCAGCCACATGCAAAAGCTTCAGCAGCAAAGTGATTAGAAGAATTTTGGTTGCATCAGTCTAGGGGGAGTTTGTAGAACCAAAGACTGATTGCTTCTGAATTATTCTAAGTACAAATGCTGCTGATAGGCTTATCAGCAGCATTCAACACATGTTGCTGCTGATAGGCTTATCAGTAGCATTCAACACAAGTTGTTGCTGATAGGCTTATCAGCAGCATTCAACACTTGTTGCTGCTGATAGGCTTATCAGCAACGTTCAACACCAGTTGCTGCTAATAGGTTTATCAGCAGCATCATTCTCATTCTTGCTGCTGATAGCGGTGTTCCTTGAAGATAAATCGTTGCAGCTGACTATCCATGCCAAGCGTCACTAACAACTTTCTGCAAAAGCGACTGACACACTCAAAGCAGAAGGAACCTCAATGGTGCAACCGCTGACGGACGACAATGTTCTTCTCCAAGCATGCAAACAATGATGAATAAAGAAAACGCTTCAATAAAGTTAGCTAGTTTAGCTTTAATGTGTATTATTAGCTTTTGTATAAAAGATCAACGGTCTGTGTTAGATCTGATCCTTAGAATCAAGGGTCTGTCTTGATTCTAAGTTAGTATAAATACTGTGTAAACACTTCATTGTAAGTGTGCTTCTTCACTGAGTTTTCAATTGTAATCGTTTATCTGCAAAAGCTTAATACAACAGTGTTCTTAAAAGTATTCTTTCTGCCTGTTCGATTACAGTTGTGTAGTTGTTATTGTTTCTGCCAATTTCAACTAAGAACAAAACCATCTTGTACTTTCACGATCCTACAACAAGTGGTATCAGAGCTGTTGGTTGAAGCTCTTGGTATTAAAGTAGTTTTTTAATCAAATTTGATCGAATCAGAGTGGTTTTGTGTGCCATTTTTGTACTTTCTGAGCTAAAAGTGATGTAGATGAAGTCTACAATTGGTTTGGAGGCTTGATTTTGGAGTTGGATTGTTACATAGAGTTTTTGGTTGATTGAAGTGTTCTTCGGAAGAACTGACCGAAAAGTCTGCTTGAAGGAGTCGAAATCTCTTTTCGACCGAAAAGTGTGTAGTTTTCGATCGAAAAAGTGTTGTCCAAAATCTAAAAGGTTCGAAATCTCCTGTGTTCAAAATCTAGACTTTTCGACCGAAAAGTGTCCAGTGTTGGAAGTTTTTCAGATTTTGATCAAGTATCTCGAAGTGCAATTTTTGGATGGCTGGTAAGGTTTACGATACTGAGAGAGTTGTGGGAAAGTCACCACCGATGCTGAAGTGAATATCTGAGTTTTTCAACTGGAAAATTATGATGAAAGCATATTTTAAGTTCACTGAGCACACTATATGGGAGTCAATTGCAAAAGGTCCTCATATACCGAAAACTGCGAATGCTGATGGGTTAGTCCTTATTGCAGATCCTGATTTGTATTTTGGGAAAGACAAGAAGCTGATTGAGAGAGATAACAGAGCTTTGGGATCAATCATCTTGGCTCTTTCGACTGAATTGTATCTCAATTTTGAGCAACACGAGACAGCTTAGGGATTGTGGAATGCGTTATGTCTAAGGTTTGAAGGAAATGCAGCACTGCAAGAGAGCCGGACTGATCTTCTGTTGAAGCAGTATAATATGTTTAGTTACAAAAAGAATGAAACCCTGAGTGAACAGGTCACAAGGTCACCACAATGATTAATAGACTAAGGAAGATGGGTGTCAAGTTTGAGGAGTATGATTTGGAGGCATTCTTCTGGAGAAAAGGTTAAGACAACTTGTCAGATTCCTGAGGATCAAATTGCCTTATTTGGAGCCTTTATGAGTAGCTATGATGCCTTGGTAACTAGAAAGCTTCAACCTACTGTGCATGATGTCGAGGATCTTGTGCAAATAAATCCAGACAATCTTGAATACATGGATTTACAATGGCAAATGGCCATGACCGCTGTTAGAGCAATGAAGTATCTTCAAAAGGTCAGAAAAGACAAGCTCCAGTTTGGTAAGAAAGTTGGTTCTGACAAAGCAAAGCTCCGATGTTATAACTGCCAACAACTTGGACACTTTGCTCATGAGTGTACAAAAGATAAGAAGAAGAAATTTGAAGGTAGTGGAGTGAAGCTTGTAGATATGATTGAGGAGATTGAGAAGTCTAAGAAAGCTCAAACTACTCTTATGTCAAAGACACTAAGTAATTGTGAGTGGGATGATGAAATTGAAGATGCTGAGAGTGAGTTTAATGAATTCCCGATGGCTGAAATAGAAGTCTCAAAGAAAACAGCTGAAGTTGCAAGTGATTGTGCACTCAAAACTGATGACAAAGGAAAAGGCAAAGCTGATTCTGATGAGAGTGAGGTAAATTCTGATAATGAGTTTGATATCTGTTCCTCTATTTGTTTAGAGAAAATACAGAATTAGAATGCAGCAAATACTTTCTTAATTGCTGAGAATGATAAACTAAAAAGGGTGAATAAAGAGTTAAAACAGAATGAGGTTACATACACTAGAAAAATCAAAGCTCTTTTGAAAGATAATGTCACTTTTAAAGAATATGTTGATAAAAAGGATGTTTTGATAAAAAGATCTTTCAGAAAAACTCATTGCATAAGAAACAGATTTAATCAAAGAACAGGTAATTGTTACAAAGTGGAAAATGCAACGAAATGTGTTTGATGATTGTGTTAGTAAATAAATAACTGTTTATATCAAAGATGGTTTGGGTTATAACAATGTGCCTCATCCTGATAATTTTGTACCGTTTCCTGAACCGCATAAATCAAATGAGTTGATAAATGCGAGTGATTCTAACTTTCATGACATGTATGTAAGTGCAGATGTAGACAAAGGTTGTGTTGATGATGAGATCGAACTTGATGGAATTAAGAGTTTTTCTGCATTTAATACACAGAGTACTAGAGAATTTATAAAAGATTGTAAGCAATATCTTGATGTTGATTGTGTTCTTAATAGATTTGTTAATGTCTGTAAAAATTTGATGATGTAAACAGTCTTTCAGATTCTGATAGTTCATATGTTTTTGCTTGTTCTACTAATATTGTTTGTGATGATTCTGATTGTGTATCTGAGGTGTCATCAACTTCTAATTTCTTTGATAAAGTGGTGCACACAGCTAGAGATTATGTACCGCTTCACAAAGTCTCAAGTCTAGCTGATGATGTTGTACTAGATGAGTATGGGAATCCATTAATACAGGAGTATGATTTGTCAAGTGAAAGACCTAAGAAAAATGCTTTCATTGCACCAAAGAATCATATACTTACCAGTGAGCAAGAGAGTAAGAAGTTTGTCAAAGTCAAAATCAGTACACCAACAAAGGTTCAAAGAGAGTCAATTTGTGTCAAAGGAAAATCAGTTGATGTCAAAGACAAGTTCATTGATGTCAAAGAGAAGCCTACTCATAGCAAAGGACACTTAACAGAAGGTGTTTGTGTGTCAAAGAATGACAAAGAAAAGTCTGTATTTGAAGTAGGCGAGTGTTCAAAGTCAAGGTCAAAGTTAAAGACTAAAAGCTACAATTGCTATGTTGGTGGTCAAGTTGGATATTTTGCGAGAAATTGCAAACATAATTCAAGTGAGTCAAAGTTCAAAAGGAACAAATAGAGAGTGAAAAGCAAAATCACAATGCAATTCATGAAAGCGTCTGAGAACGAGAGTGTGTCTGAGTCCGGAGTGAAACAACGTTACAGTCGTGCTTATTTGCTTTCTAGAGATAGTTATAATTTGTATTCCAATGCTTGTCGTGATTATGTGTTACCAAAATTTGTGGACAAAAAGGTCCAAAATGGTCCAAGATATGTGAAGAAAAATAACCAACCACTCTATTTTGCTAAAGAAAATTTCACTAAGAAATATAAAAAAAATGTTGGTTGTTTTTGGAAAATAAAAAATGAACAATCTTCACTTATGGTTGGAACAAAGAATGATGTAAACTTGAAGGAACAAGTCATTTTGACTAAGACTGTAAAAAGTCAAAGTCAGCCTGGGTCAAAGATGATCTGGGTACCTGTTTCTCATTAAGTTTGTCTTAAATGTGCAGAGTTTAACCAGGAGGACTATTAATAATGCTTGGCATGTTGATAGCGGTTGCTCAAGGCACATGACAGCATAAAAAGAGATTCTGGTTAATTTTTGATCTTTTGATGGTGGTTTTGTTGCTTTTGCTGGAGACAAAAAGGGAGGAAAAATTACTCTTCAGGGAACAGTGTCGAATGATTTAATTACTCTAGAGAAAGTTAATTTCGTGTCTCAGTTGGAGTTCAATTTACTCAATGTCTCACAAGTGTGCGATAAAAACATACCAGTTAATTTTACAGCAAAAGAGTGCTTATTCTTAAATTCTGGACTGGTTATTCCTAAAGACATGATCTTGATGCGTGCTCCAAGAAAATTCAACACATATGTGGTTGATATAAACGATCATACAACTCTAATGAATGTTTCATGCTTTTTATCAAAAGCAACTGGTTCAGAATCTTATTTGTGGCATCGTTGAATGGGACATGTAAATTTGAAAAACATGAACATTTTGGTTCATAAAGATCTACTGCGAGGTCTACCCAAGATGGAATTTATAATTCAAGAGAGTTGCATGTCATGTTCAAAGGGAAAACAACACAAGAAGTCTCATCCGAGAAAGACCGTGACAACATTTACTAGACCTTTATTTCTAATTCATATGGATTATTTGGTCCAGTTCGTGTCAAAAGCATTGCGAAAAAATCTTATTGTCTTGTTATCACAGATGATTTTTCAAGATTTTCATGTGTGTTTTTCCTTGCAACAAAGGATGAGACATCTAAAACAATCATTGAATTTATAAAAAGGATTGAAAACTGAGAGGCCCCTTATCCCGGGTAACCTCACTTGTTGGATTTACTCATAAACAGAGTCATGAATACTGAACTTTAAATTTAACACGTTCAATTAACAACAAAAACATTCACTTTTGAGTACATTATGGCGGAAGTCTCAACATTTAAAACATACATCATTGTTTAACAAAAGAAAACATAAATCGGAATGTCAGTCTCTAGTCGGGCAGCCTTCACGCCTTCGCACGACCCTTTTCTTTCTTACCTGAAAAGTATACTAAAACTCAGCTAACGCTGCTGAGTTCTAGTTTAAAAGATTAGATATAAACATTATTTCTTCAAAAGTATACATAAGTTTATATATAAAGAACATAAATACGTATTCTTAACTTTTACTTTTCTTTCATCATTCTTGAGTGACTACATTGATATGCATTCACCTTTAGTTTTTCCTTAACATTCATTTGGTCGTACACATAAGGGTGATCAACCCGTCTTTTACTACGTATGACACAAAGACATACGCCATGAAGCTACCGTCGTAGCCCTTTGACTCGTCTGGTCCTAGAAACCGTCCGCCTTAAAAACCGTCCGGCCAACCTTCGGCCGTCCGTCGTAAACCGTCCTACCGTCGTAGTCCGTCCTTTTCGCCCGTCTACCCGAAGGTATCCGTTTCCCTCGTGCTACCATGTTTGCAACCGTTCTACATATGATTTGGCATTTGCTTCGACCGTCCATTAATGCCCCTTTTTATTTCCTAGCTGATGAAGGAATATTTTTGTCCCAGTTGCAAGATAGACACGTGGTCGTCCGTCTACCGTAGTAGCCGTTAGCATCGAAGCGTCCAAAAAATTCACGTATATTCATAACATGCAGTATATATTATAATAAGCAAGATTTCATTCTT
Source organism: Smallanthus sonchifolius (assembly GCA_023525975.1). NCBI lineage: Eukaryota > Viridiplantae > Streptophyta > Magnoliopsida > Asterales > Asteraceae > Smallanthus > Smallanthus sonchifolius. The sequence goes on from CM042033.1 coordinate 24,515,510, forward strand.
TCATATTTTGTCATTCTTTCATTCATACTTAATAAACATACCTTTCATTCTTTGTTCATAATTCATTTTCATAGATATATATATATATATAAATATATCACGTATGATCACATTGGCATTTATAGTATTTATTCATTTAGTGTATACATTTCAGCCCCAAAACATTTAATAAGGTTTGCACATAACATAGAAAGGGGCACATAGAACTCAACAGATGAGCTAGTCTGGGTTGTCCTAAACAAAGTCCAACAACGTCACTTCTGATCTGAATTGAGTAGTTAAATACACATCTGACCTAATCTCGACTCTAACGGTTTAATCATTCTAAACATACTGACTTTACTTAACCATTCTGATGCCTGCGCACTTAGCAAGTGCGCATGGCCTTGGTCATGCGTACTTGACAAGTACGCAGACTTTACTTCATGCGCCCTTGGTAAGTACGCAGACTTTACTTCATGCGTATTTGATAAGTACGCACAACCCTTCTTCCTGCGTACTTGATAAGTACGCAGGATCTGATTCAGGCGTAAGAACCCTAACTTTTTGCATGCGGGTCTAATCATGTCGATATCTAAATTTTCTTTGATCAGAACGTTCGGATTTTATTCTAGATGCTAGATCTTTGTTCATTTTCAAGTTTCATCCATAAAAACTTCACCTATTTAGCTAAAACCGAAAATCCTAAAATAATCATAAAAACTCATATTATGATCGAACACTTACCTGGATTGGAGTTATGATTCAGAGAAGATGATCACGAGCACAGTAGCAACGTTCTCCTGAATTCCCGAGTCGATCCGTCACTCTCTCTCTCTAGAACCGAGCTCTCTTCTCTCTCTCTAGAACTTGAGATTGGAGGAAAATGAGAAGTTTGGGCAGCCCTTGCCCTTATATACTTGGGCTTCCTTCGGCCCGTTGGAGCCGAGCCCAATCCCATCTATTTTTCTTTCATCAATTGAAAATTATAATTTCGATCGTGCCATTATTTATTTATTACCAGTTTTGGGATGTTACAAGTCTACCCCCCTTAAAAAGGTTTCGTCCTCGAAACCAGTTACACGTTAAACAACTGAGGGTATAGTTCCCGCATCTCGTCTTCTTTCTCCTAGGTAGCTTCTGATCCCTTTCTGTGCTTCCATTGAACTTTGACCAATGGAATTGACTTATTGCGGAGTTGTTTCTCAGATCGGTCAAGGATGGCTATTGGTTTCTCGACATAATTCAGACTGTTATCCACCTCGATCTCATCGTAAGGTATGTGAGCGGTGTCGTCAGCTAGACACTTGCGTAAGTGCGACACGTGGAATGTAGGGTGTATTTCGCTAAGCGCATCGGGTAGGTCGAGTCTGTAAGCAACTTGACCCACTCTCGATAGGATCTTAAAAGGTCCGACAAACCTTCGACTTAGTTTGCCACGTTTTCTGAATCGGATGATTCCTTTCCATGGTGATACCTTTAACAGTACCATGTCCCCGACTTGAAACTCTAACTCCCTTCTTCTCTTATCTGCATATGATTTATGCATGTCTTTTGCGGCTTTCATTCGAGCCTTGATTTAATCAAATTTCTCAGAAGTAGCCTTGACCACTTCGAGGCTTACAAAATCCTTCTGTCCAATTTCCCCCCAACAAACCGGGGTCCTACATTTCCTCCCATACAACATTTCAAATGGCGGCATGCCAATAGTCGAGTGATAGCTGTTGTTATATGAAAATTCTGCCATTGGTAAATGGCTGTCCCAGCTCCCACCGAAGTCAATGATACAGGCCCGGAGCATGTCCTCCAAGGTCTGAATGGTCCTTTCAGATTGACCATCGGTTTGAGGGTGGTAAGCGGTGCTGATGTTCAATCTAGTGCCCATCGCTTCACTGAATTTCTTCCAAAACCTTGATGTAAATCTAGTATCCCTGTCGGACACAATCGACAGTGGCATACCATGTCTTCTTACAATTTCCTTGATAAATACTTCTGCTAGTCTTTCTGACGAAGAAGTCTCACGTATTGGCAAGAAGTGAGCACTTTTCGTCAAACGGTCGACGATCACCCAAATGGTATCTTTGCCTTTAGCTATTCGCGGTAGCTTGGTAATGAAGTCCATCGTGATCTCCTCCCACTTCCATTCCGGTATTGGTAAAGGTTGCATTTTACCGCATGGTTTCTGGTGCTCGGCCTTAACTAGAGAACACGTTAGGCACTTGCTCACGTACTCTGTCACATCATTCTTCATGCCAGGCCACCAGTACTCCTTCTTCAAGTCTTGATACATTTTGTTTGTCCCGGGGTGGATAGAATAGCGAGACTTATGGGCCTCATCGAGAATTTTGGTTCTAAGCTCGCCAATATTTGGTATCCACATTCGGCCAAACCTAGTTCGTACACCGTATGCATTTGCATCCAAATTCCCTTGTTGTCCTATTATTCTTTCCAGTTTTATATTTCCTTCTAATAGCGCTTCGTCTTGTGCCTTTTATATTTCACTCATCAAATCTGGTGTTATAATCAGCTGACACGCTTTGATCTGTATAGGTTCTGATTCTTCCTTTCTTCTTAAAGCGTCAGCCACCACGTTTGCTTTGCCTGGATGGTACAATATCTCACAGTCATTGTCCTTCAGTAGCTTTAACCACCTCCTTTGCCTCATGTTTAATTCCTTTTGCCCGAAAAAAGTACTTCAGGCTTTTGTGATCGGAGTAAATGGTACATTTAACTCCATACAGATAGTGCCTCCATATTTTCAATGCGAAAACTACTGCCGCTGACTCTAGATCGTGTGTTGGGTAGTTAACCACGTGAATCTTTAGTTGTCGCGAGGCGTAGGCAATTACTTTTCCTCGTTGCATAAGTACGCAACCTAAACCCTGACCCGAAGCGTCAGAGTACACTACTAAGTCTTCATTTCCCTTAGGTAGTGCCAAGACTGGAGCTTGGGTTAATCGTGCCTTAAGTTCTTCAAACGTGTTGTTTTGGGTTGGACCCCATTCATATTTCACTTCCTTCCGTGTCAACTTAGTTAGTGGCAAGGCTATTCTTGAAAAATCTTGAATGAACCTTCGATAGTAGCCTGCCAATCCCAGAAAGCTTCGTATCTCTGTTGGTGTCTTTGGGATGTTCCATTCCTTTACTATCTCGATCTTTGCAGGATCCACCATAATGCCGTTTGGGTTTATTACATGACCTAGGAATTGGACTTCCCTAAGCCAGAACGCGCATTTGAAGAATTTTACGTACAACTTTTCCTGCTTTAGCACCTTCAGAACCTCTCTTAGGTGACAGTGGTGATCACCCTGGCTTTTCGAATATACCAGTATGTCGTCTATAAAAACTATCACCGATCGATCCAACATTGGTCGACATACTCTATTCATCAAATCCATGAACGCTGCTGGTGCGTTGGTCAATCCGAAGAACATCACGAGAAACTCATAATGCCCATAACGCGTGCGAAACGCGGTTTTTGGTACGTCTTTGTCTCTTACTTTCAACTGATGGTAACCCGACCTAAGATCGATATTTGAGAACCAACTCGCACCTTGCAGTTGATCAAAAAGGTCATCTATTCTAGGCAGTGGGTATTTGTTCCTTACTGTCCTCTTGTTTAGTTCACGGTAGTCAATGTACATGCGCATGCTGCCGTCTTTCTTCTTTACGAATAGTACCGGAGCGCCCCACGGTGAAATGCTCGGTCTAATAAATCCTTTTTCTGTTAATTCCTGTAGTTGAGACATCAATTCTTTAATTTCTAACGGAGCCAATCGGTAAGGGGCTTTGGCAACGGGCTCAGCTCCTGGCAGTAAGTGAATCTGAAATTCTATTTCCCGATCGGGTGGCAATCCTGGTAGATCCTCAGGGAATACTTCCGGAAAGTTGCACACCACGGGTACATTCTTGAGTGCTTTCGTTTTCATTTTATCGTCAATAACATACGCCAGATAAGCTTCGCAACCGCGCCTCATGTAACTTTCGGCCTTGATCATCGAAATGACGTTTGGCATTGTGCAATTCCAATCCCCATAAACCGTAATTGGACTTCCGCTTGGAGCCTTGAGGTGTATCCTCTTACGTTTACATATGATTTGAGCTTCGTTGGCAGCTAACCAATCCGTACCCAGTACTACATCGAATCCTCCTAAGGTAAGAAGGAATAATCTAGAGGGGAACTTATGGCCCTCTATTTCTATGATACAATCATCGGTTACTTGGAATACTATCGAATTTTTACCAACGGCAGTTTGTACGCTAAAGGCTTTTACTATGGTGTTGACAGTGCAATCTAGTTTTTGGCTAAAGGCATTTGATATAAAACTTTTACTAGCACCAGAGTCAAATAAGATAGCAGCATGTTCATCATTTACTAGAAATGTACCTGATACAACATCAGGGTTTCCCCTTGCTTCCTCCTCAGTCAGGGCATAGGCTCGAGTCCTAGCCCCTGGCTGTTCCTTTTCAGCTTCCTTTTCCTTTCTCGAACCGGATTATCTGGTTTACCTACAATCCCTAGTCAGGTGTCCATATTTTCCACAACTCTGGCACTTGACATCCTTTAAACACTCTCGGGAGAAGTGCCCCGGTTTCCCGCACTTATAACACATGATGGTGCCGATTCGGCACTCGCCAAGATGGTGCTTTCCACACTTCTTGCAAGTTTCATATTCATCTGACCTTGGTCTCTTAACTTCAGCTGCTGCATCCCTTTTCCCGGTGCCCCTAGACGGGTTCTCCCACTTTCTCTTTTGTGTCTCAGGTGCCGGGTCCTCATTGGCGTAGTCGTCGTAGACGATTCCGCTCAGATTCACTACCGACTCGAAGGTCGAGGGTAGGTTAGTTTTGACATGGACACGGACCCTTTGTGACAAACCCTTGACATAGTACTTAATCAGACGGTCTTCAATCTCCACTAACTGTGGTACCATTTGGGCCAGCTTATTGAATCTTGAAGTATATTGGCGATGAGTCTTGTTGCCAGCCTTGAAGTTCAGGAACTCGTTCTCCACATGATCAATCTCGTTCTGTGGGCAGAACTTTTGAAATATCAGCTTCTTCAAGTCTTCCCATGTCATTCTGGCAATAGCATTTGGCGACTTTATTCTCTGAATGTTTCTCCACCAACCTAGTGCTTCATTGGTGAAAGAATGTGCAACATACTTAACGGCCTGGTCCGGTCGACACTCGCTTATGTTGATTACAGCGTTCATCCTCTCAATCCATTCGAACGTAGCCACTGAATCCTTGTTCCCATCAAACTTGGGTGGGTCTCCGTCCTTGAAACTTTTATAGGTGCACCCCCGGTTACTTGATCACACCTTTATTTCATCCCCATCGCTGTCTTATACCTTTTCCTCATTGTTCCCTTCATCATCTTCCTTGATTTTCTTTAATGCCTCCGTTAGTAGGTCAGGCAATACATTCTTCAAAGTGAGCACGACCTCACGGGCAATAGCATCTCTGACCTCGGGTTCCAACTGTAGAGACCCTTGATGGTCGCCCCCGGTTGGGGTGACATTAGTTTAGTGCACGCTCTCTGTGCTTTCCGTGTACACATCCTCTTCTTCTTGATGTCTTGGATTTAGTGGAGGCCTATCGACTCGGCCCGTGCGACCGCCTCGGCGTCCTGTTCTCCCTCCACCTGCCATTGTCTTTAGATTTCCTGATAGTCATAAAGGGTATACATCAATGTCATTCTCTCAGATCATAGTCTTAGAACAGTACGAACAAGGTAAATTTTTAATTACAGTGACCGGTTTGTGATTAGAAATTTACATTGCTTTTCGGGTTCCAAACTCTTCAAATTGGTCGTGACATTGACATCTATTGGTTCTAGATTAGAGTATCTATTCTTATCCAAGTGTATTAACCTTAGTACTTACTTACCTTGTTGGCGTTGGCTACCCAGACTGACATCCGTGCGTTGGTCCCATAATCAGCTTGAGTCCAGACATTTAGAGATGTCTGAATCTCTCAAACTATTGCTCTGATACCAACTTAAAAGGCCCCTTATCCCAGGTAACCTCACTTGTTGGATTTACTCATAAACAAAGTCATTAATACTGAACTTTAAATTTAACATGTTCAATTAACAACAAAAACATTCACGTTTGAGTACATTACAGCGGAAGTCTCAACATTTAAAATATACATCATTGTTTAACAAAAGAAAACATAAATTGGAATGTCAGTCTCTAGCCGGGCAGCCTTCGCACGACCCTTTTCTTTCTTACCTGAAATGTATACTAAAAGTCAGCTAACGCTGGTGAGTTCTAGTGTAAAAGATTAGATATAAACATTATTTCTTCAAAAGTATACATAAGTTTATATATAAAGAACATAAATACGTATTCTTAACTTTTACTTTTCTATCATCATTCTTGAGTGACTACATTGATATGCATTCACCTTTAGTTTTTCCTTAACATTCATTTGGTCGTACACATAAGGGTGATCAACCCGTATTTTACTACGTATGTCACAAAGACATACGCCAGAAGCTACCGTCGTATCCCTTTGACTCGTCCGGTCCTAGAAACCGTCCGGCCAACCTTCGGCCGTCCATCGTAAACCGTCCTACCGTCGTAGTCCGTCCTTTTCGCCCGTCTACCCGAAGGTATCCGTTTCCCTCGTGCTACCATGTTTGCAACCGTTCTACATATGATTTGGCATTTGCTTCGATCATCCATTAATGCCCCTTTTTATTTCCTAGCTAATGAAGGAATATTTTTGTCCCGGTTGCAAGATATACACGTGGTCGTCCGTCTACCGTAGTAGCCGTTAGCATCGAAGCGTCCATAACATTCACGTATATTCATAACATGCAGTATATATTATAATAAGCAAGATTTATTTCATTCATATTTTGTCATTCTTTCATTCATACTTAATAAACATACGTTTCATTCTTTGTTCATAATTCATTTTCATATATATATATAAATATATATATTTGTATATCACGTATGATCATATTGACATTCATAGTATTTATTCATTTAGTGTATACATTTCAGCCCCAAAACATTTAATAAGGTTTGCACATAACATAGAAAGGGGCACATAGAACTCACCTGATGAGCTAGTCTGGGTTGTCCTAAACAAAGTCTAACAACGTCACTTCTGATCTGAATTGAGTAGTTAAATACACATCAGACCTAATCTCGACTCTAACGGTTTAATCATTCTAAACATACTGACTTTACTTAACCATTCTGATGCCTGCGCACTTAGAAAGTGCGCAGGGCCTTGGTCATGCGTACTTGACAAGTACGCAGACTTTACTTCATGCGCACTTGGTAAGTACGCAGACTTTACTTCATGCGTATTTGATAAGTACGCATAACCCTTCTTCCTGCGTACTTGATAAGTACGCAGGATCTGATTCAGGCGTAAGAAACCTAACTTTTTGCATGCGGGTCTGATCATGTCGATATCTAAATTTTCTTTGATCAGAACGTTTTGTTTTTATTCTAGATGCTAGATCTTTGTTCATTTTTAAGTTTCATCCATAAAAACTTCACCTATTTAGCTAAAACCGAAAATCCTAAAATAATCATAAAAACTCAGATTATGATCGAACACTTACCTGGATTGAAGTTATGATTCAGAGAAGATGATCACGAGCACAGTAGCAACGTTCTCCTAAATTCCCGAGTCGATCCGTCACTCTCTCTCTAGAACCGAGCTCTCTTCTCTCTCTCTAGAACTTGAGATTGGAGGAAAATGAGAAGTTTGGGCAGCCCTTGCCCTTATATACTTGGGCTTCCTTCGGCCCGTTGGAGCCGAGCCCAAGCCCATCTATTTTTCTTTTGTCATTTGAAAATTATAATTTCGATCGTGCCATTATTTATTTATTACGAGTTTTGGGATGTTACAAAAACATGTGTGATAGCAGAGTCTCAATTTAGTGACAATGGAACAGAGTTTAAAAATAAACTGATAAATGGTTTTTTATGCAGAAAAAGGAATAACACATCAGTTTAGTGTAAGCAGGACACCACAACAAAATGGAGTGGCTGAAAGAAAAAATAGAACATTAATTGAAGCTGCTGGCACAATGCTTGTAGATTCAAAGTTTCCCATTATTTTCTGGGCTGAAACAGTCAACACAACATGTTACGTATTGAATCGAGTTCTAATGGTGAAGCAACACACAAAGACTTCCTATGAACTGTTTTTCAAAAGAAAGTCGTATAGCAGGTTCTTCAAAGCATTTGGTTGTTCATGTACATTATTAAATACTCAAGATTCTTTGCCAAAATTTGCCGCTGTTGGAGATGAATGTTATTTTCTAGGATACTCTTCATACCAAAAGGCTTACAGAGTCTATAACAAGAAAACAAAAATGGTTCAAGAGTCTTATTATGTGGAGTGGCAAGGGATGAAGATTTCTCCAGAGCAAAATGGGCCTAGTTGGTTCTTTGATGCGAATATAATTTTCAAGACCTTTGATCAACAACTTCTAGTGAATTCTGATGGTGCAAGTTCTTTGAATACTATGATTGAGTCTTTTACAAGGCTTGATCAGGACATTGAAAATTTTATGGTTGGTCCACAGCAAGTGATTATTCTAAATGAAACCTCTGAAGCTATTACTTCATCCACTCAAACAAGAGAAGAACATTTTGACAATTCAGTCACTAATGCTGATTCTGAAGTACAAGAAATTCCAAATACTAATGATGAACCAGCAGTTACTGAAGTTCAGTTAGATTCATCAAATTATCAACCTGAAGATATTAATCAGACAAGTTCTTCAAGTGTTGATGATTCAAATGATCAATCACCTGATTTGAATGTTTCAAATGTGCAAGAATCAGTGCAAGTTGATGATGTCCAAATTCATAGAATTCATTCTGTACATCCAGTAGAAAACATCATTGGATCTCTTGAAGATTGAGTTAAAACAAGAAGTCAAGTTGGAAACATTAATGTTTGTTTATAATCTTGTTTCTTATCACAAGAAGAACCCAAGAATATCACAATAGCTCTACAAGATCCAAGTTGGATTGAAGCGATATATGAAGAACTTCTTCAGTTCAAAAAGCTTAATGTTTGGCATCTTGTAGATTTGCTCGAAGGTAAATATCCAATAGGAACAAAGTGGGTGTTTCGTAACAAAAGAGATGATCGTGGAATCGTGGTTTGTCACAAAGCTCGTCTTGTTGTCCAAGGTCTTTATCAAGAAGGGTTGGATTATGACGATGTTTTTGCTCCTGTCGGCTGAATTGAAGCTATACGTATATTCTTGGCCTATACTTCTTTCAAGAAATTTAAGGTCTACCAAATGGATGTGAATACTGCTTTTCTTTATGGAGTTGTAAAAGAAGAGGTGTATGTCAATCAACCACCTGGTTTTGAAGATCCCGATCATCCATTCCAAGTGTACAAGCTCGATAAAGCATTGTATGGGTTACATCAAGCACCTCGTGCTTGATATGAGACCTTGTCGACACATCTCACATCTAATGGCTTTGTTCGTGGTACAATTGACAAAACATTGTTTCTGAAGAAATTTGATTCTGATTTGCTGATTGTTCAAGTGTAAGTTGATGACATCATGTATGGTTCTACAAATGAATCTCTTTATAAAGATTTTGAAGCTGTAATGAAACTTGAATTCGAAGTGAGTTTAATGGGACAAATGCAATTTTTTCTAGGATTGCAAGTGGAACAATATGATGCTGGAATTCTTATACATCAGGCAAAGTATGTGAAAGATATTTTGACAAAGTTCAAAATGAATGATTGTAAATCAGCTTCTACACCCATTGCTCCCCATGAACCTCTCACTGTGGATTTATCTTGAGTTGAAGTTAATCAAAAAGCATATCGTTCAATGATCGGCTCCTTGACGTATCTGATTGCAAGTAGACCTGATATTATGTTCATAGTTTGATCGTGTGCGAGATATCAGGCAGCTCCAAAAGAGTCCCATGAATCGGCTGTTAAAAGAATTTTTCGTTATCTTAAGGGTCGAGTAAATCTCGGTTTCTGGTATCCTTCTAATTCTGAATTTAACTTTTATGCTTATACTGATAGCGATTATGGTGGATGTAATTTGGAAGGGGAAATCTACATCAGGAGGTTGTCAATTTTTGGGGGAGAGACTTGTTTCATGGCAGTGTAAGAAACAAACGAATGTGTCCACTTTAACTGCTGAGGTAGAATACACAGCCACGTCGAGCTGTTGTTCACAAGTCATCTGGATACAACATCAACTGATGGACATTGGGATCAATTTCTTGGAGACTCCGATCTTTTGTGATAATGAGGCGGTGCTTGGTATAGTAAAGAATCCAATTCATCACTCAAAGAAAAAGCACATCGCCATCAGGTTACATTTTATTCGTGATTGCTTTGAGAATGGTTGGATTAAGGTGGTCCACGTCGATACCTTAGAGCAAAAAGTCGACATTTTTACAAAATCTTTTTCAACAGATCGGTTTAACTCTCTGGTTGAGATGTTGGGGATGATCTCATTTAAAAAAAAAAGGCCAACATCTTAAATAATTAGTTTTCAACAGTGTAAACGTCCATATTTGAACTGAAAGACCATAAAATGTTCCTCAAAAAGATTTTCTTTTAGTGTTAAAAATTGTGTTGAAGTTTGATCTTTATGTTTTATGTGTTTTTGTTTGTTAACCGTGTGCTAGTATAATAAGTGTTTGTGCTAGTATAGTACGTATTTGTTCTTACAGTGGCATAAGTAGTACATAAATTATATCACAATTTTAAGGGGAGAATAAAATAAAATGAAAATAGGAGATGAAAGCTTATATGATCATATCTGATTCTCATAAGTATGGTGTATGGTGTTTTATGTGACTATATTCTTGGCCTATGCTTCTTTCAAGAAATTTAAGGTCTACCAAATGGATGTGAAGACTGCTTTTCATTATGGAGTTATAAAAGAAGAGGTGTATGTCAATCAACCACCTAGTTTTGAAGATCCTAATCATCCATTCTAGGTGTACAAGCTCGATAAAGCATTGCATGGGTTACATCAAGCACCTCGTGCTTGGTATGAGACCTTGTCGACACATCTCATATCTAATGGCTTTGTTCGTGGTACAATTGACAAAACATTGTTTCTGAAGAAATTTGATTCTGATTTTCTAATTGTTCAAGTCTATGTTGATGACATCATCTATGGTTCTACAAATGAGTCTCTTTATAAAGATTTTGAAGCTGTCTTGAAACTCAAATTCGAAGTGAGTTTAATGGGATAAATGCAAATTTTTTTTGGATTGCAAGTGGAACAATCTGATGCTGGAATTCTTATTCATCAGGCAAAGTATGTGAAAGATATTTTGACAAAGTTCAAAATGAATGATTGTAAATCAGCCTCTACACCCTTTGCTTCTCATGAACCTCTCATTGTGGATTTATCTCGAGTTAAAGTTAATCAAAAAGGATATCGTTCAATGATTGGCTCCTTGATGTATCTGACTGCAAGTAAACATGATATTATGTTCGCAGTTTGCTCGTATACAAGATATCAGGCAGCTCCAAAAGTGTCCCATGAATCGGTTGTTAAAAGAATTTTTCGTTATCTTAAGGATCGAGTAAATCTCGGTTTATGGTATCCTTCTGATTCTTCATTTAACTTCTATGCTTATACTGATAGCGATTATGGTGGATGTAATTTGGACAGGAAATCTACATCAGGCGGTTGTTAATTTTTGGGGGAGAGACTTGTTTCATGGTAGTGTAAGAAACAAACGAATGTGTCCACTTCAACTGCTGAGGCAGAATACACAGCCGTGTCGAGCTGTTGTTCACAAGTCATCTGGATACAGCATCAACTGATGGACATTGGAATCAATTTCTTGGTGACCCCGATCTTTTGTGATAATGAGGCGGTGCTTGGTATATTAAAGAATCCAATTCAGCACTCAAAGAAAAAGCACATCGCCATCAGGTTACATTTTATTCGTGAATGCTTTGAGAATGGTTTGATTAAGGTGGTCCACGTCGATACCTTAGAGCAAAAGGCCAGCATTTTTACAAAAGCTTTTTCAACATATCGGTTTAACTCTCTGGTTGAGATGTTGGGGATGATCTCATTTAAAAAAAAGGCCAAAATAATAATAAGTTTTCAATAGAGTAAACGTCCATATTTGAACTGAAAGACCATAAAATTTTCCTCAAAAGGATTTTCTTTTAGTGTTTAAAATTGTGTTGAAGTTTGATCTTTATGTTTTATGTGTTTTTGTTTGTTAACCGTGTGCTAGTATAATAAGTGTTTGTGCTAGTATAGTACGTATTTTTTTCTTATAGTGGTATAAGTAATAAATAAATTATATCACAATTTTAGGGGAAGAATAAAATAAAAAGAAAAGTTGATGATAACGGGTGAAAAGAAAGGTGATGATCAATCTTCTGATGATGATAGTGACAGCGGTGGAGTTGGTGAAATTGGAAAGACAACAGAATAAACTGATAAAGATGCTGAGATCAACACAGAGTATAAAAAGCATGAATACGAGCAACAACAAACATATATTGAAGAAGATGGATAAGTTATTGGAAAATTGGATAACTTGGTAGATGAAAATCAACCAATCCAAGTACCTGATGAGGTTGAAGAATCTTCTGATCATTCAAAGACTACAAGTGTGGATAAAAGTACATGGTGGAAAGTAACTGAAAAGCCTACCATTGTTGAAAGGATAACTCAGAAGATAAGAAATCCAGAGCAAGCTTTAACTGGAGAAATTCTATGCTGGATGTATGACGGTGACAAGAAGATGTATGTTATTAAGAGAGGTGAAGGGAATATCCAGTATTTTGACAGAAGCTCCAAGTTAAAGACCTTACCGTACTGGGATATTCAGGAGTTGAGTCATCAGAAGTTGATCAACGCGTCCAAAAATACCTTTGTTGAGAATGATGAAGAAACTGAGAAAGAGGAAGAAGATGATGAAAACTTACTGAGTTGGATGCCAAGAAAGTGAAAGCCAAAGCCAAAGCCAAGCCTGATAAAGACAACAAGTGAAGAATTGATGTTTTGTAGACTAGGGGGAGATTGTTGGAACCTAGTAGTCCATAGAAATCAATTATAGGCTTAAATTGTATAACTCTAGAGTTTTCTGTCGAAAACTAAGTTTTCGATCAAAAAGTGTTTTTGGCCGAAAACACTTTTCGATCAGAAGTTTTCGATCGAATTCGTTCGGGTATAAATATGTTTGTCTTTTATAATTTGAAGTAGATTTCTCATTTGTACAACTTTGATCAGGTCTAGTTCAGAGGAATTATAACTTTGCAGTTGTTTAATCAAGGTGTAATTACAACAAATTATCAATGGAAATCATGTGTTTGATTGTGCATTTTCATGTTTATGGCGTTTCTCCTTCTAGTTCGTGTTTGATTCGATCTTCTCGGTTTTAGTTGTTTTCTGGATTGTTTTCGCCTATCTAGAGACTGTTTGAGGATTATAGACTTGGATATCATCAGATCAGTGAGGATCACAGGCATACCTGCTGCTTCATGAGTATTGAGAAAGAATGCTCGTGCATTCTTCTTTACACCTTCAACGGGTTTGGGATAATTACTCTTGATGTGGCCAACCACACCACATTCATAGTAGGTGATGGGTTTCTTTTTGTAACAATCTTCTGTTTTGTGTCCAGACATCTTACAGAAGCTGCAATTAGGTCCAAATCGACATTGTCCCAAGTGCCTTTTCTTGCACTTTGGACATTCAGGAATAGAAAAATTGTTATTTCGAGAATGGAAGCCTGATCTTGGCTTCTTAGAACCAATTGGGCCTTGCCTAGTTGCTTATTTCTTCTTCCTTCCCTCCTCTTGATTTCTGATCAGACTACTGGTCAAAGAGGCTCCCAGATCCGGAGCATCGTCAAGGTTTTCACAATTGGCAACCTTAACCATGTCACAGATTTCTCCGATCAGTCCCCAAATATATCTCTTAATCAGATTAGATTATGGGGTAGCAAGATGAGGAACTATTCGAGCATACTAAAGGAGTTTACTCGAATACTCCTGATAATTGGTTCCAATCATCTTCAAACTAAGGAGTTTTCCTTCTAACTGTTCCCTTTCGTTCTAGGGAACATACTTCTTTTCAACTCTTACTTTGAAGGCACTCCAGCCCATAGCAAAGGCTGTTTCTCTGCCCTTGGTAGCGATAATGTTATTCCACCACTCTAAAGATTAGTTTTTAAAAAGATTGGAAGCATAAAGTACTTTATCTTCCTCAGCACACTTGCTGATTGGAAGCACAGATCCAGTTTTCTCAATCCACCTTAGTGTGGATATTCCTCCTTTTCTTCTAGCAAAGTTATAGTGTTTGCAATCCTAGAACACTTTATAGGTACAGCCAGAAATCTTCCTCTTCTTTTCTAGATGGCCATAATTATTACCCACACCTCCATCTTCAGAAGAATTATCGTAATATGCTTCTCTTTCAGTTTTCTTGGTTGGATGAGTAGCAGAACCCTCCGGTTTGAGTGTAACAGGTTTAGACTGAGTTATAGTTCGAGTATGTTGAGTTATAGGTTGGGAATAAATAGATTTTGGAATTGATGGCTGAACAAACATTTTATCTGCTTGCCTCTTTTCCATTTCATTGAAGATCATTGGAAGAGAATCCTTGATTCCTTCCGTAATCATTTTCTAGAATTCTTTATGAGAATTAATAATTTCAGCAGCATTTTCAATCACTGCCTGTTTCTTTTTTACTCTCGTATTATAAGAAGGTCCGGTTTGTTTAGACATGTTATATAAGAAATAAGATTGGAATTAAAAACATAACTTTTTATTGAAATATATACAAAAGATAATACATGTAGAAATCATTATTTCTAAAGATTCCTAAAATTCTTCTCTTCAAGAGCTTGGACTAACAAAGCATTCCAAGCTTAAACATCAGCTTTTTCTTGTTCCAGCTCAGGTATTCTATTTAACAACAATTTTTCTCTTTCACTTCCTGGTGTATTCTCATTTATATAAGGATCAGGGAAAGGAACAGTCTCATAGTAGGGAACGTAGAGTTTATTAGAGTAATATCATTCTTCTTCGGGATCACATTTATTCTTATAAGGCATTTCAGCGTATCACTCATGAAAATAGTGTGAGTAGATTAGAGTGATATTATAGCTTCCAGCGGTAGGATCAGAATAAAAACTTATAGAAGGATTATAGGGAACACTAGGGTTTCCTATTTCTCCGAGGCTTCTGAAAGTTGAACTTTCAGTTTCCTCATTATTTTCTATAGTGGTTTCATTTGTTTTGCGTTCAAGATATTTAGCTGGAGCGAATTTACAAAGAAAGCTAAGACCTTTGCCTTTTCCAACCATAGCTGTACATAGAATAAAACAAAACGAAGTTTATATTTATTAGAAAATATATTACAATGAAAAATACAATATAAAGTTCTAGTCCTTCATTAGTTATTTTCCAAGAGTCATCAAATCCTCTTCGTATTCATATATGTCACACCCTCGCCAAGGCGGAAACGCGAGGCGTGACGTGACATGGTTTCCAAAGCATATGATTACCGCAAACACATACATGATAAATGGATACGTAATTAAGTTTAAAGTTTTACATTCCAAAATGTAAATTGAGTTTACAAAAAGTGAAGATTTTGCAAATATGACTCCATTTCAATGAGTTATACAAGAGAAATCCCCCAAAAGTTGTATCCATCGTGCATGCATGTATCCTACATTGTTAACCTTGCGATCACGTTCAATTTCCTGAAAAACATACTTAAAATTGTCAACACGAGGTTGGTGAGTTCACAGGTTTAATCAAATAGTTCTTTGTAAAATTCAATCGTTCGTAAATAGTTTCAGGTGTATGTGATAAACAGAATAAGAATTGTTGACCCATTTGTAAACTAGCTAGGAATACAAATAATATGTTCATACATGAGGCGTAACCAAACCATGACAATTGTACACGCCCCTAATTTCGTTATCCGGTTCTATGCGGCCATAAATCCTCTAGATTGTGGTTAGCGCGACTAACCATGACCGGGAGACGTCACTCTCCATAGTACTATTCATAGGACCCTAGGCTACAGTTAATGGTTACTACATTGTTCCAGGGGACTTTAGCGGCCTCACTTGTTGTTCTCATCTCATGTAAACATAAAAGTCGTGCCTTATTCTCTTGTTATCCCATAAAATAGTTGTAAGTATGTTCTTCCCCTAAATATTGAAAACAGTAAAAAGGGGCCGTGAAACTCACCTTAAGTTTGTGTATACTTGTAATGATACTTGTTGTAGTCAACCTTGACTATTCGTACCCTAGATACCAAGGGTAAATTGTGTTAAGACCGAACGTCTTATATTGCAAATCGTTCACCGACTTTGTAAATCTGGTCGTTTTTGTTTGAATATCTCCTTAGTTGTTCAACACTTGTTTTGTTATAAAAACAGTTTTGAGTTACTGCCCAAATGGGACTGTTGACCAGGTGTCGAAACTTCTTAGTTTCGATTGGGCATATGTGTATCGAAACTACTTAGTTTCGATGGAGTATTTGAGTGTCGAAACTACCTAGTTTCGATTGAGTAAGTGTTATCGAAACAATCTAGTTTCGATTGACAAGAAGGGTATCGAAACTACCTAGTTTCGATTGAGCAATATGTATCGAAACTACCTAGTTTCGATTGAACAGCTAGTATCGAAACTCCTAGTTTCGATTGAGTAACAGGTATCGAAACTACTTGTTTCGATTGAGTATAGGTATCGAAACTTCATAGTTTCGATTACTGGACTTCTGTTTGACAGAATCAGTCCTGCATATTAATGTTTTAAAACTTGAATTTGACACACTTTTCTTGTTATCTTACTTGCGATTGAACATTTTGTATGCTTAGATACGGTTTTTAAAGAGAATAAAATAGATGGTTTTGAGTTTTTACCTTAAAACAGTGACGATGATGATGAGAGAAAACAGAGAATGGTCTTGACTCTTTTGTTAAACTCTTCTCCAGGAACACTTTAAAACACTGAATTTTGATGGATTTTGCTTTAAAACTTGACTTAAATCTTGAAGAGAATTGGAGAATTTGCCGTAAGAAAATGAGTGATAAAATGGGAGTTGTGAGGAAAATGAGTGAGGTGGTATGGTTTTACTTGAGTTTTCTCAGGAGAGGTATAGGTATGGGTCGAGGTGTGGGTTTTCTCTGCATTTCGGCCGAGAAAGTCAAAAATGATTTGAGAGCTTATAATTAGTTTTTAAGTATTAGTTTATTAGAGGTATTAATATCAATTAGAGTTTTAAGGGGGTAATTTAATTCGGTTTAGGTTCCCCACAGTATTATAATTTTATTCTAAAAATAATTTATTGTTCCACGTAAAGTTTGTGTAATATATATATGCCTATATATTTTTTTGGTTATTTAAATTAACCACTAGTGTTCGAATTTGTCGGTTTATATAACACGTGAACCGGTAACTCCTAGAATTACCAAAATGTGAAATGAGACAATGTTCGGTTTTTGTTAGACCTTAATGTCCTTGTTTGTGAAATTAATTAAATCACAAAAATAATTGAAATGTAAACTTGTTTAATACATGTACGGATATTGACCTGAAATGTCGGGTGTCACAATATACTTATTGCGCATAGAATTTGGTTCTTGCTTTGTCTGTGATTTTCTCCCGTGTCACTTCGTCCGTTTGGCGCAACGAACAATCTAGGCTCTCAATAGGAGAAGAAGACATACTTTCTTCATAACCATATTTGGGTGGAGGTTTACGAAGTCAACCATAATATCGTTATAAGCTCTGGGAAGATAACCATCGTTGCAATCTTAAAGCATCAATACTTATCTCATTTCTTTGGTCAAGACTTAGATACTAAGGCCAGTATCCTTATCTTAACTAAAGCTCTATAAGGATGGTTATCTTACCAGAGCAGTACCTTCAACAGAGATGTTTCAAGGAAAGAATGACGGGTCTAGGAGAGATTTATACACCACTCTTTCCTTAGGCAGAATATTCCGTTTGCCAGATAACTACATACTGGTCAGAAGTTTACCTTGTTTTCTTATCTTAATCTTGAGGGATAAAATAAACTCACGGTTAAAGCTTAGATACTAGATCCAAGTATCTAATTCGCTAAAACCTGTGGCTCTACCCCGCCTCAGGCACCCCCTAGACATGTGCGACCATGATTGGTACCTGCTTTGATTTTGGAGTTTTTTTTATAACACAGCGGAAGACTTTTTCATAAGGATCGAAACATCATTCATTTCAACATCAAGGGTTGTATTTGTAAATATCAAGACCTAGTTAGAAAACAAAAGCCTTGTATTTATTTCATAAACATAGGGATTTAAATACCCTTTTTTATTACAAAACAAGTTTGAAATCAAATACATCTCTTGTCTCCTTTGGACAAGTTCAAGATACGGGAAGTAGTACTATCCAAGGTTGATCAATCTCTTGGTCCTATCTCCTCTTTTTAGGATTTGCTATGCACGAGGCTTGAGAATCCAACATGCAAGTTATCCCTTTTCAATATTCATTCTTGGTCAGATCTATGTCTGCACGTATCCCCTTTTTCTTTTTTCCTTTTATTCATTGCCTAAAAGCATTTTAAAAATGAAACGTCAGCGGGAATGCCGGTGTATACAATTATCTTGACAGGAAAATCCTATGGCACAACAAGTATTAATTTTGTAATCTCATGTTTTTGTTCAATCTACACATTCAGCAGGCCCATGTCCTGACTGTCTGCACCATTGTATACACTGGCGTCATGCCTTATAAGAACAGACATGTCCATGTCTCCGAATTTGTTATAAGACAAGCACCAGCCGCAATCTGGGACTCTCACCCGAGACCCGTGTATCCTTTGCAAGTTTTACGTATACTTATGGTCCGAATGCTTAGTTCGTAGAAGAACGTTGAGCATTATTCCCTTAACCTCTATTTGGCCATTTTCGTAAATGTAAATGTTTGATACAAGTTTTGAAAGACATAAAGTATTCACCTTGATAATAGGAATGAGCCTCTAAATTAAAAGCGTATAGAACTAGTCTCTTGATTTCTCTAGCGTGTCAGCACTTTATACAAGCGTTTCTTCTTAATCTGAGCACTACGACGAGCGGGAATCGAACCGGGATCGTTGGGAACCTTCTAAGGAAGCTTTGGAACAAGTTTTTAGAGTGAGATTTATTTTTTTGGATGAGAATTTTGACTGAGATCGATCAGCTATTTATATGCTGAAATCGAGGTCCATGTCGGACCGATATAGGAGGGATGTCGGTCTGACATCCCGCTATGCATGCGTCAGCCCTAAACATTAACATCTGATTGGATAACACATATTTTGGGTTCATATCGGACCGATATATGGACCATGTCGGTCCAACATCAAGACATGTGTCAGATTCTAGAGTTGAGTCATAGGATACGTGTCAGCACCATAAATTGCGGCTGAGGGGAGGTTGTCAGACCGCTATGTATTGATGTTGGTCTAATAACTGACTCAATGTTCAATTGCAGACTGCTATGAGAATAGATATCAGTCCAATTTCTGACCATGTTTCGCTTCAGACCGATATGAAAAAGATGTCGGCCCGATATCTAACCTTAGTCCGCTTCGGACTGATATGAAAGAGATATCGGTTCGATATCTAACTATTTTTCTAAAAATTTTACATTTTTAACCCTATACTTTGGTACTTTAGATACACAAGTCTTTATAGGTTCTAACCTTGGCATTTCTTGGTAATTTTTGTGGTAGGTGTTACAGTACGTATGTAAATACATACACTTTTGCTATTTGCTAAACATTCATTGGTCTTATACATATGGGTGATCAACCCGTTATTGATTACGTAAGTCACAAAGACAAACATTCCAGAACTACCGTCGTAGCCCATATCGTAAAACCATCCGGTAACCCTTCGGCCGTCCGTCTAAAACCGTCCTACCGTCGTAGTCCGTCATATCCGCCCGTCAGCCTTAAGGCATCCGTTTCCCACCCAAACTATTTATGCAACCGTGCATCGATTGGGGTCTAATTCTACCGTAGTAGCCTGAGTTTAGTCTACCTTTTTAGACTTTTAGTTCTGGCTGCATAATAGTCATGTGGTCGTCCGTCTACCGAAGTTGCCGTTATCATCATTTCCGTCCATAACGTTTATTCATACATGGCAAGGAATATATATATGTATATAAAGGAAGATTTCATTCTTATACGTTATGTCATACTTTCATTTCATTGTTCATAAACATACTTGTCATTTTTATATTCATCATGTATTGTCATATAACACATATGGCTATATATATCATTCATAACTTTCATTCATTTAATGTATACACTTCAGCTCCAAAACATTTAAATTTTGTTTGCACGTAACACATAGGGGCACATAGAACTCACCTTATGAGTGGGTTCCTGAAGTATACTTGTTAGTCGGTGAGCGTCACTAAGGTCACACACAATATGTATAATCAAGCCATACACAATAAGTTAATGAACCTAAACGACACTAAACGTTTTCTACATTTTGGTTTGGCGAACTTAGATATGTTCGCCACTTTTGGCTTAAGCGAACTTGGTAAGTTTGCCCTATAGAACTAGGCGAAGATGTGATAGGTTCGCTATGTTTAGTGCTAAGCGATCATGATTAGTTCGCTGCATAGAGTTAGGCGAACATATAGTAAGTTCACCAATTTTGTGCTAAGAAATCATGGTAAGTTTTCCAGGTTCTTATGCTAAGCGAACATATTAAGTTCGCCACCTTAGCTTCAGCGAACATACATTAAGTGAAGATGTTAAGTTCGCTTAAAGCGGTTCCGGTGCGCTAGCTTCTTCTCCAACGGAAAACCCTAGATCTAATCTATTGTTTCTACTTGTTCAAGATCCAACCTTTTTACATTCAATACGTTCTATTTCCATTCACGAGTCTAAATCTATAATTTGTTTCAAGTTTCATATGTAAAAACCGTGTCTTTTCCTAAATTTAACCCGAAACCCAAAAACTATAAAAACTCAGATTTGAGTTGAATGATTACCAGTTGATGGCTGATTCTTGCTGCCAAGCGATGTTGTGGTGACAGCTAGTAAACCCCAAGCCTTTGAGTCGTTTCCCTTGCTTTCTCTCTCTAAACCCATGACCTCTCTCTCTACCCTTTGCGAAATTAAGGATGGAATGAGGGTAGGGTTGGAGGCTGATGGGTTATGAGGGTTCCCCCCTTGTTTTTGGCCCATGGGCCTAGCCCTTTTTCTTTCTTTCTTGTTCCTTTCATTTGGTCATGCGTTATAACCCAATCTCATTTCTTTTATTCGGTTTCTATTTATTTAGGATGTTACAAGTCTACCCTCCTTATATAGGTTTTGTCCTCGAAACCTGCTACAAGTTAAACAATTGTGGGTACAGTCCGTTCATCTCGTCCTCCTTTTCCAAAGTAGCTTCTGACCCTTTTTTGTGTTTCCATTGTATTTTGACTAGGGAAATTGATTTAATGCGTAATGTTTCTCAGCTTGGTCAAGAATAGCCATCGGCTCTTCTACATAGTTTAAACTGTTATCTACTTCGATTTCGTCGTATGGTATGTTAGAAACTGCGACACGTGGAATGTAGGGTGAATTCCACTAAGCTCATCGGGTTGGTCTAGTCGGAAGCAACTTGACCAACCCTTGCTAGTATTTTGAAAGGTCCGACAAACCTTGGACTCAGTTTGCCTCGTTTCCTGAATTAGATTTTTCCTTTCCAGGGCGACACTTTCAGTAGTACCATGTCTCCCACTTGAAATTCTAAATCCCTTCATCTCTTATCCGCTTATAATTTCTGTTTGTCTTTAGCGTCTTTCATGCGTGCTTTGATCAGTTCAAACTTCTAGGAAATGGCTTTGACCACTTCGAGACTCACAAAGTCTTTCTGTCCAATTTCTCCCCAACAAACCAGGGTTTGCATCTGCTTCCGTATAGCATCACAAATGGTGATAGCTGTTGTTATATGAAAACCCTGCCAATGGTAGGTGGCTATCCCAGCTCCCACTGAAACCAATGATACAGGCCCGAAGAATATCCTCCAAAGTCTAAATGGTCCTTTCAGATTGACCATCGGTTTGAGGGTGGTAAGCGGTGCTGATATTCAGTCTTGTGCCCATTGCTTCATTGAATCTCTTCCAGAATATTGATGTGAATCGAGTGTCCCAGTCGGACACAATCGACAATGGCATCCCGTGTCTGCTGACTATTTCGTTGATAAATAATTTTGCCAGCTTCTCAGATGAAAAAGCCTCACGTATCGGTAAGAAGTGAGCACTTTTCGTCAAGCGGTCGACGATCACCCAAATGGTATCATTGCCTAGTATATCCCAAACGGTGGGATCAAAGTGCTATGATGATTCTAGTCAAGATCTGATCAACAAATCAGCTATAGATCAACTGTTATTGATAAATCACAAGAAATGCAAGAAGAAGAGAATACAAATAGGAACAAAAACCCACATAAATCTGATTTGAATTCCACTATGATCATAACAATATGCTCCTAGAATGATTACAACCTCTAACACCGCCATCCACCCCGGGTGAGGTCCTCGTGGGTGGTGGAACAAACACAAACAAATAACTTCTCAACCAAGCTAAACAAATGAAATTACAATGGCAAAAACTATGTGGAAGAGAAGGTCTAAATGCTATAAAAATGGTCAGTTATATATAGGAACCTAAGAGAGTCGGCCAAGCATATTGCTGATATGTCATAAATTATAAATGTTTTGCACGCATAATTATTCCCGAATTCATCACAATTGGAAACAAAATGATAATTATTGATACTTAATCTATTCAATTATTTCACAACAGGATAATTACCCTTGATATACAAAAACATGAAGAAATCACTCAAAATCAAGGAGAAATCAGCATTCGAAATTCAATTGAACAAAACCGATTGTAGAAAGTCAAAGATGGAAGTCAAAAAGTCAACAGGGAACAAAAGTGCCCAATGCACGGGCGTGCATTCCAATGCACGGCCGTGCATTTGGGGTTTTGCCTCCCTGCACCTCCTAAAGTTGCCAAGATTCCCCACGTGCAAGAAAAGGGTACTTTGCATGCCGTGCAATCCAATGCATGGCCGTGCATTGCCAAAATCTTAGCCTATAAATAGCAAGCTCATTCTAGTGTTTTAGTTGTCCAAGACCAAAGGTTGTGAGGCCCTAGTGCTCTACTAGAGCCGAAACTCTCTCGGTTTTGGTCCATTTTAGCTTTTCTTTGTTTATTTTATGTTTTTAGTCTTATAATATGAAATGATTCTGCTAGAGCCGGAACTCTCTTGGTGTTGGAATACTTCCACACATTGTCTAAGGTTTTGTGGAGTCACATATATGGTCATTCATGGCTAGTCCTCTTGCGAAGCTCGGGTTGGTTGAACTTTAATTATTTAATGCAGTATTTTTAATTAATTAATGTTGTGAGAATGAGGCTCTAGCGGTGTACCATTCACACATTTGTATTAGTCATACCACCAGATTAGTCAACATAACATTATCATATACCAAGCGGATTCGAAGCCCAAAGCAATACCTATCATGTCCTGATCATCCTCTTGATATTTACTTTCTTGTTATTTACTATTCAGCTATTTACATTTCTGTTACACACTTCACGCACATTTTTACTTTTCTGTTATTTACTTTTTTGTCATTTACTTTTCTGCTTCACAAGCACATAAAACCCACTCACTAATTAAACCGGCTAAAAGATAACATAAGTTGAGTATTGGAACTCGACTGTGTCCATTGGTTTTATACTTGGTTCTTACCTGAACTATATTACGCTGCGATAGATACATTTGCCTATTGTGTGTGTTTTAAGTTTGAGTATTTATCATTTTTTAAATTTAAAACCTTATCTCGTGAAACCATCAATTATATATATATATATATATTATGTATATTTATCTAACTACATCAATGACACGCATCAAGTTTTTGGCACCGTTGCCGGGGACACGGTGATCCCAAGAAAAATTCGAGTTAACGGATTAGCCTTTTAACTTTACATTCTGCAAATTATTCTAATGGATTCATTCAGTAATGATTTTACCAATGAAGAATTTTTCGAATCCGAAGGATACTACACATATTCATGGGGTGAGTTGTGTGGGGGTCACACTACACCGAGGATTATTACCTTTCTGTATGGCTGCCCATGGATCATGACATATACCTTCACCCTTCACCATTTGAAAATTTGCTTCCACAACCACCCTCATCGTTAAAATCTGACTACTCATTCTCAGACCCAGATCCTTGGAAACCAGACAAGCTGTTCCGCAATTTAGAGGAAATAAAAAGTCAAATTATTAAACTCTATGCCACGGTACCACATGAAGATCCCTCAGAAATCTTGGATCATCCACAGAGCATTGAAAACGATCAAGCATCAAGGGAACATAATCTCGAGGTAGTAACCATGATACCCGTACGAAGCACCGATGATACTAGCGAGGAAAATGTCACTGTTGTTGAAGTACCACAAAGAGACATTGAAGAAATATTAGGACCGCTAAGATTATAAAGACAATACAAAAGTTTTCAATCTTCGCTTCACCAAATCCAACAAAATATGCCTTACAAGCTATTCCTTTACAAGATGCCAGCTCATTCCAAGTTTCTCAAGGACATGCTGACAAGCAGAGAAAATATGGAGGAGCAACCTCAGATTTCTCTAAAAAAGGAATGCTCGGCTATCATCAAACGAAGAAAACCTCCCGACCAATTCAAAATGTAATGTCTTATCAGCGAATCGGTCCAAGGAAATGCTATCGCTGATCTACATATCAGTGTAAACATTATGCCGGGAGCTATCTTTGATAAAATGAACTTCAAGAAACTCCAACCTACCAAACTAGAACTATGTCAAGCAATAGAACAGTTCATTATCCAAGGGGTATAGTTGAAGATGTGCTGATAAAGATTAACGAGTTCATTTTCCCCGTAGATTTTGTGATGGTTGATATTAAAGGAGGAACAAGCATCCCTCTTATATTAGGAAGACCATTTCTCAGTACTGTCCTCGCTCTTATTGATGTTTGGGGAGGGAGACTACCACTGAGTATCCATCAAGAAAGAATCACATTTGACCTAAAGAGAGCTATGAAAAGGCCAAGCAATCACGACGACCTCGCTTTTCTTTTCGATGATTTTGATTAACTTGTGGGATACTACTTACATGACGTCTTGGGAAAAGAAGATGAAGAATGGCAAGCTGAAGACCAAGATGAATATCTAGTATGCGAAGGGTTCATGATAAAACACACCAATCATGACAATGAAGCAAGGCTCATTGAGGAACTAGAGGATCGAGCTGAAAATGAGAAAACAAAACCCTCCATAGAGGAACTGCCTACACTGGAGCTGAAGGAGCTTCCCCCAGATCTGACGTACGCATTCTTATATGAAGAGTCTAAGATTTTAGTCATCATTTCGGCCAAATTAAAAGATGTAGAAAAAGATAAACTACTAGAAGTACATAAAAGACATAAGAAGGCTATGGCATGGAAATTAATAGACCATCAAGGGATTAGCCCCTCGTTCTGCACTCATAAGATACTCATGGAGGAAAACTACAAACCAAGTGTACAACACCAAAGACGGTTAAACCATAAAATGCAAGAAGTGGTGAAAAAAGAAATTATTAAACTACTGGAAAAAGAAAGGCATGATAGTAATCACAAATGAGAAGAATGAATTAATACTGGATGGCGGGTATGTATTGATTATTGTAAGTTAAATTAAGCCACTCGAAAAGATCATTTTCCGCTACCCTTCATAGATCAAATGTTGGAACGACTATCAGGAAACATGTTCTATTGTTTTCTCGATGGATTCTCGGGATACTTTCAAATCCCCATCACTCCTGAAGACCAAGAGAAAACCACGTTTACTTGCCCATATGGCACCTTTGCCTATAGGCGTATGCCATTTTGGCATTGCAATGCGCCTGCTACATTCCAACGATGCATGGTCGCCATATTCCATGATAAGATCGAGGAATCCATGGAAGTCATCAAGGATTATTATTCAGTCTTTGGAAAATCATTTGATCATTTCCTAGAAAATTTAAAAAAATATGTTAGCACGTGTGAAGAGTCAAACCTAGCACTAAATTGGTAGAAATGTAATTTCATGGTTCAGGAAGGAATAGTATTAGGACACAAGATTTCAAAAAGCGACATTGAAGTTCAAAAGGCCAAAGTGGAAACTATATCTATGCTCCCACCACCAAATTCAGTCAAAGGAATTAAGTTTCCTTCGTCACGTAGGGTTCTAAAGAAGATTCATAAAAGAATTCTCATCGATAGCAATTCCGCTAACACAGTTGTTGGAGAAGGGTCGTCCGTTCTTATTCTACAAAGACTGCTTAAAATCATTTGGTTTCTTAAAAAGAAAACTCGTTGGTGCACCCATCATGATGGCACCTGACTGGACAAAACCATTCGAACTCATGTGTGATGCAAGTGATTAAAAAGTGGTAGCAGTTCTAGATCATCGAAAGGACAAACATTTCCATCCAATTTACTATGCAAGTAAACCTTTAACGACGCTCAAGAAAATTACACCACTATTGAGAAAAAATTACTTGCTGTAGTTTTTGCCTTCAACAAATTCCGTTCTTACCTAGTTCTACCAAAAACCATTGTCTACACTGGTCATGCGGCTCTAAGACAACTTTTCAACAAATAGGATGCTAAACCTAGGTTAATCAGATGGATTCTCCTGTCATAGGAATTCGACATCAAGATTAAATATATGAAAGGTGCAGAGAATTTTTGCAGTAGACCATTTATCCCATGTTGAGAATACTCAGAGGACACAAGAACTTGCCACAAATGATAGCTTTCCTCGTGAGTACATACTACGCATACAAGACACAGATGAATACCCATGGTTTGTACACATCACAAATTTTCTAGCAAGTGGAGTGCCAGTGAAAAGAATGACGTTTCAAAAGAGAAAGAAATTCTTCGCAGACATTAAACACTACTTATAGGGAGATCCATATCTATTCCGTGTCTGTACACACCAGATAGTAAGGCGATGTGTGCACGGGAAAGAAGCTCATGAGATACTGCGACAATGTCACGAAGGACCAATAGGAGGATACCGTGGAGCTAATTACACTGCAAGAAAGGTCTTTGAGGCGGGATTCTTCTGGCCGACTATCTTCAAAGACGCACATAAGCTAATAAGCACATGCGACTAGTGTCAAAGAGCAGGAAACGTCTCAAAACGAGATGAAATGCCCCAAACAAGCACACAGGTCTGTGAGATATTCGACGTATAAGGGATCGACTTTGTTGGGCCACTTCCGCCATCTTGCAAAAACCAATATATCCTCGTAGCAGTGGATTAAGTGTCAAAATGGGTTGAGGCACAAGCTTTACCAAAAAATGACGCAAGAGTCGTCATCCAATTTCTAAAAATACTATTCACCCGTTTTGGTACTCCAAAAGCTTTGATCAGCGACAGGGGGACACACTTCTGCAACTCGCAATTGGAAAAGACACTTAAACGATACGGTTGTACTCACAAACTATCCACACCATACCACCCCCAAGAAAATGGACAAGTAGAACTTACAAACAGAGCAATCAAACACATCCTGGAAAAAGTAGTAAGTCCTAATCGAAAATATTGGTCTGATAAGATAGAGGATGCATTATGGGCTTTATGCAAGCCTACAAAACACCCATTGGAACCACTCCCTACCGAATGGTATATGGGAAAGCATGTCATCTCCCCATAGAAATTGAGCACAACGCATATTGGCACTTAAGGCCATGAATCTAGACATATCTAGTGCTGGGGAGCATCGTCTTCTACAAGTTCATGAATTAGAAGAACTTCAAAATCAGGCATACATGAACTCAACAATCTACAAAGATAGTGTAAAGAAGATTCATGATAAGAAGCTACGGAAGGGGGAATTACAAGAGGGGGAAAAGTCTTATTATATAACTCAAGGCTACAACTATTTCCAAGAAAATTACGATCTAAATGGACGGGGCCATACACAATCAGGAAAATATTCCCTTATGGAACACTGGAACTTGAACAAATAAATGAAACAACCTTCCAAGTCAATGATCATCGAGTAAAACTCTATTTCGAGGGACCAATTGATCAGACATTGGAGGAGGTTTCGCTAGATGAAAGCGACTGATGAAGCACGTACGGGCCCGACCAACGAACCTTAAATAAACGTGGCGCTTCCGGGAGGCAACCCGATGATCATGAATAAATTGAGAAGTTGGTGCGTATGGTAGAACACATGGACCTCGGGTTTGGTTTTCCAATTTTAAGTTTATCGTACTTCAGCCTCCATGTATGCCTTCTCGATATTACGAGCTTAGTAGCTTAACTACTACCTTTTATTTTCCGTTTCTACTTTTATGTTTTTCTTTGTGTCAAGTAGCATAGCATCACCAAGTAGTTTCTCTATTTCTTTGACCTCTACAAGCTTGGACGCCGACAAACAACATCAAATTTGTGAGAGATTTGATAAAGTTTTTGGCGTAATGTTGACTACAATGACAAGCATGGGCCATAGGTTATACACCGAATTGACCGGGGGAGTACCAGTTTTTTTTCCTTAAAACTTCGTGCATTTAAATTCCTGTATAGCATTTCATTACATGCATTTGTACATTGAGGGCAATGCATAATTTTAAGTGTGTGGTGGGAAATTTGAGAATTAGGACAAACTCATTTCCTCAAAGAAGTAAAACTAAACTCATGATTTTCTACCCATTTGATTAAAACCTTACTCTAACCGAAAACTTATTTTCCTAAAAACCCTAAAAATATTAAGAATTTTAAAACCCTAAAAATCTAAACCTCTTTGAGTTCGCGTTTAAATAAACGAAAAGAAATAAATGGAAACATGGCAAGTAAAAAAAAGATATTATGCATAACAAATCATTAAACCCTATCCCATCCATTTTACATGTGAGAACAGTCTGAGCCTTTCACGAGCATTATTATCATATTTTCACATGCTCTTTCGTTTGGTGTACTGAGTGTTTTTTTTCGATCAAATTTTATGCATAATTAGAACTTGTATGTCTTATACATATCAAGATCATGAACTAGTAATTGTAAGAAAATGATTGAGGCACCTAGTATCCTATTACCCCTATATATTATCCTTAAACCTAAATACCAAAAATCCAAATTTTCATAATCATTGGTTTATCTTATGTCATTATTTCAAGTATGCAACCGTTAGGACAATTTGGAAAGGATCTGATTCATTCAAGGAATTTAAATACACATAAGAAAGTGGATGTATTAGGAAGAAACAGCCGAACGATCTACAAGGATGATTTGGAAAAATATTTCAAGGAAATTGAGGAAAAGGATTTATTGAAAGATCAGTCTTCATGATATGTATTTAAAAAAAAAAGTTGGTCTTTTACCGGTTAGACATTAAAGAGATGGACATGCATTATTTCGATTTCAATTTACTTTCTTGTATTCATTTTGCAAAGCTAGATTACCACCCGAACGCTGAGAAAAAAGTGTTTGAAGCAACATTCGATGTAAGAAAATGGTGGCATAAGCAAGAACAACTACCACCATTCTGCGGCTTGTCAAAAGGCGCCGCCAAAAGATATGGAAAATGTGTGAAATGTGGAAGCTGGAGCCAAGATGGAAAACGCAGCAAGAATCAAACTTATTCCCAACATGAGTATACACATCTGATCAAATTAGATGCTATTAGGTTACACGTCGAAAGAACCATACGAAAAGCCAGTAATGTGTACTACACAGTAAGGGAAGAGTTGAACATGATAAGAAGTATCGGTCTTGGCAATCCGACCATAAATGAGCCCTCACGTTAGTTATACCCTCGTTATCTGATAACTATAGAGGGACCTACTAGTATTTTCCTATCTTAAGCCAAGAAGCCTTAGTCATGTGTCCCACGTTAGTTGCAGCCTTTAAAACCCTTTAATTCCCTAAAAACACAAAAAGATTTTAATTTTCACCCTTTATTTTCTTTCTACCCACACTACCCTTTTAAGTCCTCTTGATTGATGCATATTACTTAGTTAGTTGGTGGAGACTTGATTTGCATACAAACTTATGACTATTGCGTAATTCGATTCGAACTTGAGTATTCTACTTAGCTTAAATTATCCACATATATATATAACCCAAGAGTTGAGTGAACATTGTGAGGAGTGATAGATTATGCATAATTGAAGTTCTAGTAGACTTGTCATGGATTCCATCATCCAAAAATAGAAAAAAAAAAATCAAAGAAGCGACTCATAAGTTATCCCGGAGTCTTCAAACTATTTGTAACACCCTTCCTTTTATAAAGTTTTTAGTTAGGTAACATACCAAACTCTTAAAATAGGTTGGGACACGTATCGGCTAAGAAATGCGACACAAGAACGTAACCGGACGCGAAAACAGAAAGACGGTTCGACCATAAATAGACCAAAACTTCCCATAAGCAAATCCTGGGCTAGAAAATGAGTTACAGAGGCCATAATATACAGAACTTGGGTGCCTCGGCCAGGAGAATTTGAAAATAGTGTCACCTGGTGCAACGGTCTGTCACGACCCCCAGAAGCCATAATTGACCGTCGCCGGCCGTGACGGTCAGTCACAGCGAAAAATCACTGTTTTTGGCCACGTATCACTGACTCATCCCACCCTAAGGCCATGACGGACCGCCATGGGCTGTGACGGTCCGTTACGTAGTCAGAAAGTGCTTGGAGGCCAAGAAAATGGTAACGGGCCGTCACCCGTAGTAACGGTCCGTTACGAACTCAGAAATTTGCCTATAAATTGATTCTTGAAGTTGTTCAAATGGGAAACAACACACACCAAACACCATATACAACACACACAATATGAGAAGGATTTAGAAGCTATTGCGGCGCGTTAAAGTGCGAGTGCGGTTCGGATCCGGAGAGACGTTTAAGCGAGGAACGGGCGTAAGAAACGACCTGAGGTTAAAGTAAGTACACTGGACACGTATCCTAGACATGATTATATGAATTAGGTGATTATATGTTATGTTTTATGTTTAAGACTAAGGTACGAGGAAAAGTAACGATAGTAGATTAGTCTAAACACTAAAGTGGAATAATAGAGTAGCCACGGGATGTTAAAGGGGTGATGGGTACGCCGCTGGTACACCCTATCAATAAGCCTCTCTAATATCTCAGGGTGAAACCATTATGAAAGTTTAGGGGCATAGACTAAAAGACAATGATGGGAATACTATGGTTTCATAATGGATGGGTAACCTTCCGACCAGCATGTACTTATCTGACAAACAGAATGTTCTGTATAAAGAAAGAGTGGTGTATAAATCCCTCGTTCACCCGTCATTCTTTCCTGGGAATATCTCTGTTGGAGGTACTACTCTGGGACTATAATCACCCTAGTATGAAAAGTGTGACAAGTGTAAATGCATGACAAAGATGAATATGAATACATGAATGCATGATGATACGTGTCAATATGAATGAGTATGATGGAACGAGTCTAAGCCCTAAAATGGAATAATGGATTACTCACGAAGTATTAAATGGTGGATACACCGCTGGTACTTACTATATTTAAACCCTTTTAGTGCATCGTGGAGAAACCGTTACGAAGTTCTAATGTGAGGACTGGTTGGGGAATAAATCAAGCATATATACGTGAAATGAAAATAAATGCTTGATACATTTGGGAGGCTATGAATCTAAGATACTCAAGGTTTCAAATAAAAAGAGATACCCGGCCTATAAGGTGGATCTAAATAAAGAAGAAGAGAACTAAATTAAAAGATCAAAGCCTACGGGTAGATCTAAAGAATGAATGAGTCTTCGTGATAAATGCAAGGGGTCTATACTGACGAGTATAAGGACCTTGCCAATATTATGACCGGAGGTACATCCTAAGATGGTCATGAGAGGGTTAGCACACGTATGAATGAAATGAATAATATGATGGGAGGTACGTCCGAAGATGGTCATGAGGGGGTTAGCACACCCCTGAAATATACGAATGACATGACCGGAGGTACGTCCGGAGATGTTCATGGGGCTCCGAGAGCCCGGGAAACTTGAACAAATAATAATAACCTAAAGGGTTCATAATAAAATGAATGATGCAGTGTACTTACTGTAACATCCAGGATTTTTCCGGCCATATTTTTCCTATTTATTATTTTAAATAATAACATTATAATTTCATTCTAGTTTAATACATTGAGTCACATAAACTATACTTACAACTGTTTCAAATTCAGATTTCACCCATGCAATTTCATGCTTTGGTTTTGCAATATATATATATATATATATATATATATATATATATATATATATATATATATGTATCTCATTAGACCAATTAAATCATGAGATAACATAGAAACTTTAATCATGTTTTCCCTACTCTTTATATATATATATATATATATATATAATCAATTATAAATGCATATATGCAAATATATTTATACATTTGAAATTAATAAAGAAATCACATAAACGTATTTGTTAGTTTTAAGCAATTATATATTTAACATTTTCAAATAAACCATTTTAAAATTTATAATATACTTAGTTTCTACAAACTTTATAAAGAATATCAAATTATATATATAAAATTTCAAAAGAATTAAAGTGGTTTGAACCCCCTTTATAGAAATGAACCCCCTTGAGCACATTGAACCCCCCTTCTACACATTGGAACCCTCAATTTGACCCCCCTTATGATCTTGAACCCTATTCTCGCAAGTTTGACCGGGGAAAGTCAAACATGAGCTTCATCCACGAATTTGTTAATAAATTCCTTGAATTCGAGCATTAAAACCATAATCAATCGCTTGGGGACCAACGTGCGACGGTTAGGACCGTTTATGTAGAGCTAATTACACCCGAAATCAAAGGAATTGAACCTAATCGACCCGTAACCGAACCTAATCAAGCCTCACATCAATTTGAGCATTAAACATGAAATTGGTCTATAAAAACTAACCCCACACCTTCACGACATCCATTATGAACTTCCTAAACACTCGTACATCTCCCAATTCATCTCTAATTCGCTTTCGAGCTCAAGAACCAACGAACCCATTGCCAATGTCATTTTACTCCGATCCGTAACCTAATCAGGTAAAATTTATGCCCATAGATTCGTTTTGATGTAATGAATAAAAACCCTTTGGTCTATTTAACGATCAGGTGCTCAATCGATCGAATTGAGTGGCTAGGGTTTGGGTTACGGGTTGGGGAAGAAGACAAGGTACGGGTTGGGTGTTAAAAACATTACGTGACTGATATAAACCAAGGCATGAGCCCAGATCTAGCGGTTAAGGTACACGTCTCACACAAGCAAGGTCACAGGTTCGATCCCTCCACCGCACCTTGTTTTTGCGCGTGATCCTATCATGAAACCCGGTCCCCTCGTGGACTCGGGTTATCAATTAAACTGCTGGATTATTAACCCAAAGACCAGGATGGTCTAGTGGATGCGCGCCTTGTCCCTCTCCGAGCAGACCCGGCTTCGATCCAGTAGTTTGCATTTCTTTTTTAAAATCATTTTTAAAACCAATTTTCAATCCAATATTTTTATAAAAGTTATTTTATAAACCACCCAAGGCTCGGGTACATTTTATGAGCAAAAATATTAACGTTCCAATTATAATCAATTATTTACTCGTTTTAGCAAAATTAAAAACTAATAATACTTATTTGGAACCTCTACGAATTACTTTTTTTACCCGACTATTTTACCACTTATATTTTCCTTATTATTTATTTTAATAAAGGGTTGATCTAAGTATTTAATTAATTGAAACATTGTAATTTATTAACCTAATTATCTAACTATTCAAATTAAATATTATTTAAAACACTCGTTCATTTATTTCAACTTGTATTCAATTCTTTAAACATAACATTCTTTATTAACAAACATATTATTTATTTATTAAATGAACATATTATTTATTTATTAAATGAACATATTATTTCTTTATTAGCAAACATATTATTTACAACAAACGAATACGCACACATTCAACCAAGCCCAATTCATTAGTCACTCGAGCATATCATTGATACTTATATATTATTTAAACATAGGTTAACCTTGTGGTTAGCTAAACAACTTGTGCAACTACTCGTACTTGTGATTTCGAGCTACAAATCCAATGTGAGTTTAAATAGCCGTTTTTTTCACTTTTATATCTTTGGGGTGAAGCATGATTACATTCAAACTATTTGTAACTATTACAATTCAAACCTTATGATCATGTGTGCAATTTGTGCGTTATGCTTGAACACTATTTGTGCAAACAACATTTACATACTTTTTTGTGCATATTGCAAGTGCAATCTTTAACTCTGTACAAGCCGACGGTATACAATGATAGATCTATCGAATATGACCAACCCACCCGGTTAGGGTGATTGTTGTCGAAAACACTTAAGGATAACTTGCGTGTTATGCCTATCAGTCACAGGGTTTAATTGTGCGCCAAGTTTAAACAATAATGGTTCTCCATAAACGCCTTATTAATCCATGCATCATATGAATTGTACACAAACTCTGGATATTACTTGTGGTGTCAAAACCTATGTATGCTCACCAACTATTTTTAGTTGTCCCTATTTTCATAATGTTTCAGGTACTAGTGTATGAGATCATATGCAAGATACAACATATAGGATTTGGACTTAGTGAACAAAGAACTAGAACATGTGGATGTATTTGATTTTGGTTGTTGATTGAACTTATGTAACGAAATCTTGATGAAATTAATATATGAAGTTGTAGCTTGATCATGTGCTTATGACCAGTCTACACGTCCGCCCCGGCATATCCCGCCGTCAATTGGGGTGTGACAGATTTGTATCAGAGCCATGGTTATAGGGAATTAAGTTATTAGAAACCAATGACCTAGTCTATAACCTTAGGGCACCCTTGTGTGATTATCTTACATGTTATTCTAGGTATTACACCGCATGATATAATACATGATATTTTATGTACTACACTATTTGATAACACACATGCTTATAAAATTGATATCTATGTAATACTTTGTTTACCACACTGTTTGATTTCATGCTACCTATTTGATCCCATTAAATGCTATCATAAGTCTTACCCCACACTTATTCATATCTAAGCCTTTATACACCTTCACTCTTACACATTGAGAATTATGGCACCATCATCATTTGTGAACAAAATTTAAACTCTTAGGCCTAAAGCCTATTAAATTTTTTAAATCCCGTCACAGTTTTGAGTTCTAAAAATTAGTAGAGAACATGTGCAATCCGGAAGGGTGAATGCCTATACTTTGGGTCTTCTGTCTAGGAAACCATTTCATATAAATCCCAATCAACCAAATGATCTGTATGCTTTTCCTGGAAATTCCTGAAGTGAGTGTTCACCTATAGGCTAAAGCATGTCTTCTTGAAAGTATAAGAATTTGAATCACTTTGATTTGTCAAAGTATCCATTTGGTTATGATACCAAATGAGTACCATCTAAACACCGTCATTTTATTTATTGCAACTTAGTGCACATACCTAACCCTTTCTTTGTAAACTAACTATTTTATTAACACCATTATCTCGTTCGAGCAAAACCTTTATCAAAGCACTAGTTTATAAATATATTCTGGAATATAAATTTTGTATAAACCTTTTCACCTTTTAAGGAAACTTAATACAACTTGTTTTATAAAAACATTATCTTAATTAATAATTAATTATAACTTTTACTTCGCTAAATTAAATATTATTAAATCTTTTCTTAACTATTAAACTATTTAGCCATTATTTTTTTTCAAAACACTCTCTTTATGATAATTAAAATTAAATAAAGGTTTTATTTATTCATCTGTTTATCTAGTTATTCAACATATTAGTTTCACTATTTTATTAAAATACAAACAATAATAAATTACAATTACTTGTTTATTTACAAGCAAAAAGCACAAATCAGTTATTCGTAAGCACATTACTCTAAATACTTGCAAAACCTTCTCATTATCTTGTACCTTCGGAAATATACGAACATACTAGGCACTTCAAGGGATGAATGCTTTCGCGTAGGCGTTAAACAACGATATAAACCTCAAGAAGATTGAGAATTTAAATCTCAACTACCCACATTATACATGAACGTCAAGCAACACGCTTGTCCGCAACACTCGACCACCTACAAAATTCGCTAGTTTACGTTACTCATGAGATTCAGTAACTTACATATGAGCATTCACATGTGTCACACCCCAACCGACGGGCGGGACATGTAGACTGTTCAAAAGCTCATGATCAACTAAATTACAAAATTTTATTAAAATGATTTAAATGTACAATACATATTGATCAAACAATCAAAAGCTAACAAATTCTAGTTTATTTGTCACTAAGTCCATAAGCTCCTAAGTGATGACCTTGTACTTCAAATAACTCAACCTGAAACATGTTTAAAATGATAGGGTCAACTATAAATAGTTGGTGAGCAAACATAGGGTTAGATATCTCATGTAGTTTTCAAAGGATTTGTACAATTCTTATGACATTTGGTAAGTAAGGCATTTTA
The DNA here is from genome assembly GCA_023525975.1 of Smallanthus sonchifolius. Lineage (NCBI taxonomy): Eukaryota > Viridiplantae > Streptophyta > Magnoliopsida > Asterales > Asteraceae > Smallanthus > Smallanthus sonchifolius. The sequence goes on from CM042033.1 coordinate 24,552,086, forward strand.
TGGAGAATCTATAGTCGAAACTAGGTGTACAATCAAACCTTGTAACTGAGGCATAACACGCAGGTTACCCTAAAGTAATTGTCGGTAACAAACACCCTATCCAGGTGGGTTTGTCAGACTCAATAGATCTATCAATGTTAACCGTTGGCTTATACTGAGTTAATGATTGTACGAGTATGTCATGTATATGTAGTTCAACTCATAGCATTCAAGCACAAAAACACAAATTACACAAATAGTCATAATGTAGAATTGTATATTGAAATTGCAAATAGTTTTTAATGCACAACATGTTTCACCCCAAAATGTACAAAAATGATAAAAAGGGGCTATGTAAACTTGCAAGTTTAGAGGGTTGAACTTGAATTTGTAGTAATCTTGGATTCAATGCCTTAAGGATTGCCTAAGTTAAGTTTGTTACGTTATAAACATGTTATGGATAGTCGAGGGGTTGACAGTGTAATTAAGTGGAAAGTGGTTGTTGTACACTAGAGTGGTTATCATTCCAGAGTAGTACCTCCAACAGAAAACTTCCCAGGAAAGAGTTGGCCGGATCAGAACCCCGTATTTTCCTAGCCAGAACTTTAATGCTTGTCAAATAACTACATACTGGTTTGAAAGTTACTCTATTTGCATACTTAACCAAGTTTAGGGTGAGTTTGGTAAGCTTGGAAAGTATAAGGGCTAAAGTGAAAATATGATTTTAGTAAAGATAGAAATATATTTAATTGAATATTAAAGGGTTTTAAAAATAAGGAGTTTTGGTAAAAACATGAATTTTTTGAAATTGAAAGGAACAATAAAGATCAAAACCAAGTTTTAAATAAAGTTTGAACAAGTTTAATTAAAATAGGGCTTTTGATCTTGGTTATATCTATGATTATAACATAAACATGTTAGGGATCATAGATCTAGCTAGTTATCAGGAATTTTTTAAAAGAAAAGTATGAACAAGTAATAACATAAGAAGAACTTACTTAGAATGGAAGGATTTAAACTAGAATCTTCCAAAAGATGAGAAGAACAACCTTTAGTTGCTAGAGAGCCCTAGAGGATTGTTGAGGTGTGAAAATGAATGAGGTTTAAGGCTTTATTTATAGGTGAGACTAAGGGACTTATTCGCAAAAATTAATTTGTTGATAAGGACTAGGATTGCAAAAGGTGAAGAATAGTATTTAATGCTCATTAATGTTATGTTTGACTCCATAATTCATATTTAAAATTGTTTTTAGAAAGTTTATAAAATCTTATATATGTTACTTGTTAATTACAAATGTTTATAAAAAAATGTCTTTCATTTTTATAAAGATTACAATTTGTGTAAATGGTTTACTAAAATAGATATATGTTTACATATTTATTTAAAATTAAATACATACATTTAGAAAATGTACTCTCTTGATTAATGCTCATAAATTTTAAAACTTACAATTTGTATAGATGATTAATTTAATAACATCAAATACATATATCATATATAGATATTTATAATTAGATTCCTATATCTATATAGAACAAGATGTAAAAACATGATTAAAGATGTATAAATCCTATATCAAAAGTTGTATAATTGATTTATTTGATATAATCATATATATATATATATATATATATATATATATATGTATGTATATGAATGTACATACATATGTTATATATATAATAGGAGGTTAATATTTAAATGTAAGATCAAAAATTTAAATTGATAAATGTTAAAATAATAATTAAAGTGACATATTGTTTGAACAAGTACGGGGTTCACTAGGAGTGTCGTTACTGTATAAAGTAAAATAATGTAGTATTAGAAAAATCTTGGATGTTACAGTATCCCCAAGTTGATAGAATTTCGTCCCGAAATTCAAGTGTTTGGAGACTACTGAATCAGGAAGGAGGTGAGCTTGGATTGTCGGTTTGAGGAGTATAGCTTGTAATATCTTGGATTTCCCGACCATTTCATAGATATTTATTTATATACTTTGAGAACCTACACATATTTAAATAAATATATGAGACACCTTGAAATATGTATTTATATATATATATATACATATATATATAAAATACCTTTGAAACTTTATGAATTTAAACTCACTATTAAATATATATATATATATATATATATATATATATATATCAACAAAACGAATAAATACATGAAGTCTCGAAAATACGGGAATTATTTTAACAAGTTAAAAACATTAAAGTTATAAAGGGGTTTTATAAATAAAAAAAAACATATATAATTGTTTTTATAAAATCAAGGGACCAAACTGTCATTTTCTGAAACTTATTTTAAACTTAAAAAGACCTTGTAACATGAAATGATAAAACTGGGAAACTACAAGGACCTGTTTTGCCATTTCATTAAACACCCGAGACCCAAACCGGTCCCGAGTTTGAAACCTCCCAGTCCCGGTTTTTCCTCAATTACACTCGAACTCGCGTTTCCGGTCAGGTTCACTGAACCTCGAGCATCGGCTCGCGCATGCGACCCATACCTAACAATATTCAATGTTTGATTTCATCGATAACCATGCGCAATTACGATCGCGATCCGCTTGAACGCCACCCGTTAACTCCCACCTAATCCGGCATTAACTCGCGAAATCGGTTATAAATATCGATTAGAAACCTCAGTAACATCACACCACAACTTCCTTCACTCTCAATTGCTTCGATTAACACCCGCATGTGACCGATTGAAGCTACGACAGCCGACCGCAAACTCCAAACTCGTTCTTCCTCATAACGACACTAAAACAGGTAATCCCAATGACTAATGTCTTCATTTTCATACCATAAGAAATTGCCCTCTGTCAATTTACAATGACAGAGGGATTTCCGGTTCGTATTTGGGAGATTAGGTTTCTAGGGTTCATATGGATTTGGGAGTGGTTTGAACATTTTGTTTATCAATTTGTTTTTCCGTGTTAATAATCAACGAGACCCGTAGTCGGGATGGCTTGATGTGTGTGCGTATGCTGCGACCCGGTCAGTGACCCCCACCTCCTTCATGATTCAGTAGTCTCCATTAGTTAAATTTCGGGACGAAATTCCCTTAACACGGGGAGACTGTAACATCCATGATTTTTCCGGCCTAAAATTCTAGTTCATTTCATAATACATTTCAATTCCATACCGGTTCCACACAATATGTCGCGTTAATCATCACCTAAACACGTATCAACTTAGGTTTTCAACTTTGCACATTATACATATTAATTTCTATCAATTTATAAAATAGCATGTATGTTTATATACATATAAATTTGCTCAAATCAAAAATAAAAATATTATGAACTTAATAATGTTTTGTCTCCTTTGTATACATATATTTATTTATAAAACTATAAATATATATGTAGTTTCCTTTATCATAATAAATGAACCATTTATATAAATGATAACTTTTATAAAAAAAATATATATATATATATAAATTAAGCGAAACCTTCCTTTTATAAGATGTATTGTTATAAAATTTATCTTAATAAAACTGAAAATGTTGAATCTTTTATATATATAAAAACTGTTTTATAACAAATTCACAATTTAACTAGTTGAACCCCACATATTGCATTTGAACCCCTTTGACTTGTCCACTTTGACTTTCGAAGTCAACAGAAACACAATCTTGCAATTGGACCTAATAATCGATCAATTTCGGATCCTTTAGACTTGCCATGTATACATGAATGCTACACAGTCACTTTCCAATTCAATTAGTCTAGCAATTAAACAAATATTCCGATCAAAAGTTGAATTCAAACGCGTTTGACCTTCATAGTCAAAGCTGAGCCAAATCAATCCCAGTCCGTGAAAATAGGACGCGTTGTTACCCATAAATCATGCTCAGATATTACGCGCACGTTTTCAAACCCAAATCATTGCCCAATTCATTGAGAATCAAACGAATTTATTCAGAAATCACCCCCGTAGCCGTTCAAAACAACCCCGAATCACTTGGAACGTTTCCGGAGAAATTGGTTTATAAAAACCAACCCATTACGCTCGCGACCTCTTTTTCTAACCTTCTCAACTCCTTTACGCAAGGCACTACACTCCTGGAACTCAATCGAATTCGAAGAAACAGGAACCTGTCCATCCGGTCGATCTCACCCTTTCGTGTAACCATTGCAGGTAATAACCCAACCCTCTTGTTCGTTTTAACCCACTGATCAAAAGCCCTAACAATACGGGCTCGTGGATGAGCGCCATTAAGACCAGTTTTGGGGCTAGGGTTTTGATTTGGGTGTTTTGGGGAAGAAGATTCATGGGGACTTTATGTTAAATTGAAACCATCCCATTTTCTTTACAAGGCATATGCCCAGATTAACCGGTTAAGGCTTTCCTCTTCCTCAGAACGGGTCGCGGGTTCTAGACCCGGTTATGTCCATTTATTTTGTTTTGTCATTATATTCCTTGTTTATACTCCCACACCCATTCATATACATGTACTTATGTGTATTTCTTTACAAATCATTTTATAAATTTCATAAAACTCATAATTGTTTTTACAAACTTAATTTATTAAGTTTCCCAAGAGAAAGAATTTTATTAACTATGGAATACCAAATAAGTTTTGATTCCTTTAATTTAATTAATTAAATAAATGAAATGTGTAAAACCATTAGTTTATAATTTACAATTAGAGAATAGTTGTGACCATCTTTATAAACCCATTCATTTATTTACACACCTTCATTATAATTTATTTTAAATAATTGAAACACATTTTTAAAAATCATTTCTTTTATGCATATTAGGGTTAAACCCTAATTAAACAAATAAAACTTTTCATACATGTATATATATATATACATATTTTCGATATAATATAATTAAATAAATAAAAGAAAATTTATCTATTATTCTTTTCTTCACATTAAGAATATGTTAGGGTTTTAAATTATAATTTTCTCAAATATATATATATATATATGTATATTTATTCACACTATTTTTTTGACACACTATTATAATGTTAAAATAAATAAATAAAAATAATTTATTTATTTAAATTATTTAAACCCTAAGACAATTAAGCTATACTTTGAGTTTTACGTTTTATTCAAATACAAGCATCAACTTACACACTCATTTCATCGATTTCCGCAAATATTTTTGGTATAAATCCCCACACATCAAAACTCCCTGAACCCTAGGCCTGACCATAGACTTTGGGCATGTTACTAATTCACAGGCATACAATTTCCCTCTAGGTTAAGTTGTGAGTTGCAAGTTTTGTGCTACTTTTGCTCATGTTATCTACACCACTAATACCAGGTGAGTATTACATAGCCCCTTTTACTCTTTTTACACTTTTGGGGTGAGACATGAACTCTATACAAATTACTATTTACATTTACACAAACAACACAAGTACAAATCCTATTTACATTCATGTATGCAATTTGAGCTTTATGCCCGAGTGCTAGGTGTGCTAACTTTTGTGTGCAATTTATGTGCAATCATTAACTATTCAAGCCGACGGTTTTCAATGATAGATCTATTGAGTCTGACAAACCCACCCAGATTGGGGTGATTGATACCGACAACACAATTTGCATGCTAGTTACAAAGGTTTGATTGTACTTGGTTACACAATAGCTGCTCCCCATAAATGCCTTATTTATCATGTTATGTAAGGATTTGTTTTACAAACTATATGCTATCTATATACAAACCTGTGTTATACTCACCAACTTTTTAGTTGACCTTATTTTATTCATGTTTCAGGTGTTTTCACATGAGTAGATCAAGACATGCTATATATAGGCTTTGGACCTAGTTAATCTTAATTCAAAAACAAATTGTATTTCATTATGTATTTTGAACTTGATTCATGATTGTTTGGATGTAAATGGATTTAACATATTACAATTTAGTCAACCTTGAGCTCATGAACAGTCTACATGTCCCGCCCCGATGATTCCACCGTCGGTCGGGGTGTGACAGACTGGTATCAGAGCCTTGGTTATAGGGAACTAGGTTATTAGACACCCTTGACCTAGACTATAACTTTAGGACACCCATACAATGACATGCTACTACATGTTACATTATTAGTTCTTGTGTAAATATTTTTACATGCTATCATAAGTATTTACACTATGTGATACAATACATAATGACTTATGTGTCACACTACTTGATAACTTTTGTGCTTACATTCATTACTATCTACATGCTATATGATTACTTTTTTATGCGAATATTCTCACATGTTATACTATATAATTACATCATATGATACAATACTTAATAATCTATGTGTTACATTACCTGCCAATTTTTTTTTTCTCCTATTCATTGCTACCTATTTAATTTATTTAAAGTGTTATCCTAAGTTTCCACACACACTCATACACACTTAGTTATTCATGCACCCTTAAACTCACATACATAATACCACACCTCTTGTGAACAACAAAATTTTAAACTATTAGGCCTAATGTCCATCAATAATAAACTAAGAAGCCCCTCTATCCTTTAAGAAGCAAAAGCCTACTGAAATGCATAAACCTTACTTTCGGGCCACAAGGCCCAGTTCACAACAATTCTCATCATGACCATGAGCCCAACAATAGTATTATTAATACATGATGGCTGGAAGAGTGTGTAGGCCCATGAGGAATTCTGGCTAAGGAAAGATAGGGTACTTAAGTGTGTCCTAGTGACCCACCCCTCTTTCCTGGGAAATTCTCCTCAGGGATACACTACTTATAGGTCAAGAGTACTCCTAAAATACTATTGTGAAGACTCGGCGTTATGACTAGTCAAACTCTAAACCTATGAGAACTCCTATGTTTGACACTCAATATTTATTTATCGCTTACAACCTTTCCATTGTTTTCCTGCTAAGCATGGACTCCTACTCACCTACCTCCCCGGTATGCCGTCCCGAAGAAGAGTCTGATTGGGAAGAAGACACCGGATCACCCGTACATCGATCACCAACACCCGCAGCTGCTAGACCAAGGTTTGATGTAAGGGTAGATTGGATTAGGAAAACCGGCCCAAGACTTCGAGCACCTAGATCACCCCCACTAAGAGACTCGTATCCGGTGCCCGACCCGTATCATCCTAACCCTTGGGTAAAGCATACCATGGCACCTACTAGTACTATGGGAATTTCAATCAATGACATTCACCAATATGTGAGGACCTCAGAGTTTGAGAGGCAAAGGATGGAGCACGAGATAAGGCACGACTTGCAAGGACAAAGAATGGATAGCCTAGCAAACCAATTAGGGTACCAAAATTCATCCTTGAAAAAGAAATGCTGGAGAATCGCACGGAAACAGCTAGAGCTGAATACAGGTCAACTACCCGAGCGACCATAACAGTGCTCGTCTTGGTGATTATCTTCCTGCTAGTGGAAAGCTACCAGATACGTTAGCAGAAATATTATCTTTAAATTTTCAGTATGAGGACCATTTCCCTATGTTTTGAATAACGTTTAACCTTTCAGCATTTAATAAATTTTATACTTTGCAACTCTAAAATTATTATTCATCAATTTGACACGTTGAGTGTGAATTACACCCATCATATTTCCATCAAAAATTTCCATGTATCACCTTCTTCATTCAACACGATTTAGTACACTACCGGCAATCTCCTTCATAAACAAATCATCATATTAAATTTAAACAACCTCGTAATTTTCAAACCAAACGTTTATCAAACTTTTAAAAGAATATCAGAAATATAAATTTTCCATAAACATTTTCACTTTGCAAGGTGACTTAATACAATCTATTCTATGAAAGAATGTTACTTCAAATTGATAAATAAGTATGATTTTCCTCATTTAAAGTAACTATTTCTAAACCCTGGCTAAATTAATATACGACTACTTGTTTAGCCAATAATTTCGCTTAAAAATATCCTCATTACAATAATTGAAAATTTAATACAAAGATTTTTCCTATTAGTTTGTCTATTTATTTAAATTATTTAACTCAATAGTTTCACTACTATAACTACAACCAAGAACAATTTACAATTTTCTATTTTCAAACAAAGATCAGTATTTGTAAACACATTTCCCTGAATGTTTTCAGAACCTCCTCGTTATCCTTCACTTGCCGCTTCAAAGGACGACCCACTTCGCGTAGATGTTAACCATCCCTACAAACCTCAACGAGATTTAAAGAGCTAGAACCTAACTATCACATTTTACACGAACGCCAAACAACCCGCTTCTCCGTAACAATTGATCACATACAAAACTCGTTATCATATGTCACACACGAAATTCAATAACTTACGTGTGCACACACACAAGATACACAGCACGATTACATCACACATGAAACTTGTTCATTTGCAATACACACGTTACCAGATTGAACACATAACACATGAAACTTGGTTATTTGCAATATACATGATACCTAACAATTAGTTGTTTGATACACAATACTTGATTGACCACATTGAACATGACACTTAATTGGTTACAAAGTACATGATACTACATTACATACATTACACATGAAAGTCTATTGATTTACAAATACATGATGCTAAGTTGTTCATGTTACACATGAAACCTATTTGATTACAAGCTACATGACACTAGATCATACATGAGACTTGTGTGTTTACATTATACATGAAACTAAGATGCTTACAATTGTTTCAATTGATTGATCACAATATACATGAAGTATGGTCAAACACCTTGTTCGCCAAACTTGAAACTACTAACACATTGAAGCTACTCGGGGTTGACGTATTCTTGTTCAAACACGAGCAAACTATGGAACTTTAAGTTATACTACTTTATTACTCTTTAGTTGCTAACTGATCTACCTATTTAAGGACATAGTTACTTTTAGCAACTTTTATGTGAGAACAATAGACATGATCTGAGTGAATTTGTGCCCCTCTTGACCCGCACACAACAGAAGGATCTATACGGACCATGCGATGATTTGAGTAATTACGGGTGTACACGGAATTATAAAAATCAGCGCATGGAAAACATAGTAAATTTTGTCGTGTGTTGTGACCTAAAACTTATCATGATATGTAACAACGAAACTGATGTGATATGACAATGGCATGGTGGATACGCCGATGGTACTTCCTATATATAAGTGCCCTATCATATTATCAGAAGTAGCGTTGTTCGTGTCACGTGAAGTTTTGACCCAGACCAATGTTTGTGAAATATTTTATCCACCGACAATTCTTGAGCATATTAGACTACCCCTTAAACAAACCCTAGTTATCAAATTCCTATCAACTCCATCCCAAGTAATGCATTACATCTTTACAATCCGAAATATTATTTAACAGTTTTCCCCTTAAATTCATTCCAAAAAATAAAAAATAAAAGAATTCATTAGCATCATTCATATACGATCTTGAGTATCAAAAACCTAAAATAAACTCGTCACCAGTTAGACTCCTTAAACCGACCATCATAACACATTGAGAATCCAAACCCCCACCTCCTTCATGATTCGGTAGTCTCCATTAGTTAAATTTCGGGACGAAATTCCCTTAACACGGGGAGACTGTAACATCCATGATTTTTCCGGCCTAAAATTCTAGTTCATTTCATAATACATTTCAATTCCATACCGGTTCCACACAATATGTCGCGTTAATCATCACCTAAACACGTATCAACTTAGGTTTTCAACTTTGCACATTATACATATTAATTTCTATCAATTTATAACATAGCATGTATGTTTATATACATATAAATTTGCTCAAATCAAAAATAAAAATATTATGAACTTAATAATGTTTTGTCTCCTTTGTATACATATATTTATTTATAAAACTATAAATATATATGTAGTTTCCTTTATCATAATAAATGAACCATTTATATAAATGATAACTTTTATAAAAATATATATATATATATATATATATATATAAATTAAGCGAAACCTTCCTTTTATAAGATGTATTGTTATAAAATTTATCTTAATAAAACTGAAAATGTTGAATCTTTTATATATATAAAAACTGTTTTATAACAAATTCACAATTTAACTAGTTGAACCCCACATATTGCATTTGAACCCCTTTGACTTGTCCACTTTGACTTTTGAAGTCAACAGAAACACAATCTTGCAATTGGACCTTATAATCGATCAATTTCGGATCCTTTAGACTTGCCATGTATACATGAATGCTACACAATCACTTTCCAACTCAATTAGTCTGGCAATTAAACAAAAATTCCGATCAAAAGTTGAATTCAAACGCGTTTGACCTTCGAAGTCAAAGCTGAGCCAAATCAATCCCAGTCCGTGAAAATAGGACGCGTTGTTACCCATAAATCATGATCAGATATTACGCGCACGTTTTCAAACCCAAATCATTGCCCAATTCATTGAGAATCAAACGAATTTATTCAGAAATCACCCCCGTAGCCGTTTAAAACAACCCCGAATCACTTGGAACGTTTCCGGAGAAATTGGTTTATAAAAACCAACCCATTACGCTCGCGACCTCTTTTTCTAACCTTCTCAACTCCTTTACGCAAGGCACTACACTCCTGGAACTCAATCGAATTCGAAGAAACAGGAACCTGTCCATCAGGTCGATCTCACCCTTTCGTGTAACCATTGCAGGTAATAACCCAACCCTCTTGTTCGTTTTAACCCACTGATCAAAAGCCCTAACAATACGGGCTCGTGGATGAGCGCCATTAAGACCAATTTTGGGGCTAGGGTTTTGATTTGGGTGTTTTGGGGAAGAAGATTCATGGGGACTTTATGTTAAATTGAAACCATCCCATTTTCTTTACAAGGCATATGCCCAGATTAACCGGTTAAGGCTTTCCTCTTCCTCAGAACGGGTCGCGGGTTCTAGACCCGGTTCTGTCCATTTATTTTGTTTTGTCATTATATTCCTTGTTTATACTCCCACACCCATTCATATACATGTACTTATGTGTATTTCTTTACAAATCATTTTATAAATTTCATAAAACTCAGAATTGTTTTTACAAACTTAATTTATTAAGTTTTCCAAGAGAAAGAATTTTATTAACTATGGAATACCTAATAAGTTTTGATTCCTTTAATTTAATTAATTAAATAAATGAAATGTGTAAAACCATTAGTTTATAATTTACAATTAGAGAATAGTTGTGACCATCTTTATAAACCCATTCATTTATTTACACACCTTCATTATAATTTATTTTAAACAATTGAAACACATTTTTAAAAATCATTTCTTTTATGCATATTAGGGTTAAACCCTAATTAAACAAATAAAACTTTTCATACGTGTATATATATATATACATATTTTCGATATAATATAATTAAATAAATAAAAGAAAATTTATCTATTATTCTTTTCTTCACATTAAGAATATGTTAGGGTTTTAAATTATAATTTTCTCAAATATATATATATATATATATATATGTATATTTATTCACACTATTTTTTTGACACGCTATTATAATGTTAAAATAAATAAATAAAAATAATTTATTTATTTAAATTATTTAAACCCTAAGACAATTAAGCTATACTTTGAGTTTTACGTTTTATTCAAATACAAGCATCAACTTACACACTCATTTCATCGATTTCCGCAAATATTTTTTGTATAAATCCCCACACATCAAAACTCCCTGAACCCTAGGCCTGGCCATAGACTTTGGGCATTTACTAATTCACAGGCATACAATTTCCCTCTAGGTTAAGTTGTGAGTTGCAAGTTTTGTGCTACTTTTGCTCGTGTTATCTACACCACTAATACCAGGTGAGTATTACATAGCCCCTTTTACTCTTTTTACACTTTTGGGGTGAGACATGAACTCTATACAAATTACTATTTACATTTACACAAACAACACAAGTACAAATCCTATTTACATTCATGTTTGCAATTTGAGCTTTATGCCCGAGTGCTAGGTGTGCTAACTTTTGTGTGCAATTTATGTGCAATCATTAACTATTCAAGCCGACTGTTTTCAATGATAGATCTATTGAGTCTGACAAACCCACCCAGATTGGGGTGATTGATATCGACAACACAATTTGCATGCTAGTTACAAAGGTTTGATTGTACTTGGTTACACAATAGCTGCTCCCCATAAATGCCTTATTTATCATGTTATGTAAGGATTTGTTTTACAAACTATATGCTATCTATATACAAACCTGTGTTATACTCACCAACTTTTTAGTTGACCTTATTTTATTCATGTTTCAGGTGTTTTCACATGAGTAGATCAAGACATGCTATATATAGGCTTTGGACCTAGTTAATCTTAATTCAAAAACAAATTGTATTTCATTATGTATTTTGAACTTGATTCATGATTGTTTGGATGTAAATGGATTTAACATATTACAATTTAGTCAACCTTGAGCTCATGAACAGTCTACATGTCCCGCCCCGATGATTCCGCCGTCGGTCTGGGTGTGACACCGGGTTCGAGCCGGGTAAGCCGATTTTTCGCCCCTTTTTATGTTTTTAGCCTTTTAATCAGTTTTAATACTTTTAATAAATTTTATAAATTCTGCTAAACCGTTATACACTCAAAGATAATTTTTATTTATACTTTTAGATTCTGGAACTATTTTAAATGATTAAAACTTGAAATAAATAATTATTTAAAAATAGTTTTACACATTTAAAAACTATAAATACTTTTAAACTTTACAAAGACCTATTACAGGAGATATTTTATAAAAGTTGAAACTTTAATTCGTTATTATTTCCTTTCGAGAATAATACATTTAATTGTTTAAAACTTTAAAATAAACAATAAACTTATAAACTTATACATTTATAAATTTTATATTTTAACTTGAACTTCCTTATCTATTTAAATAAAGCAGAAAACTTATTTAATTATTTATTACAAGAAAATAAATAAACATTTATAAACTTGTAAACCTTATTTAAATACCTTAAGAAACTTTATTCAAAACATTTATAAATTTATAAACAATTGGAGTATTTATAAACTTATAGTTTTTAACACAAACTTTACTTTAAACACTTATAAACTTATAATCTAATGCTTATTAAGCTTATAGCTTCTTTTAAACTTTAAATATTTATACACTTTTTAGGATGTAAACTCTATAAGAAATTCTATTTTTCTTTTTATATAAACTTATAACTACATACAACTACATTCTAAATATTATTTAAAGTTACATTGTGAATCAAATGATTGACACTTAGATACTTTAATAAATCGTAATGAACTATATTGATTAAAAGAAAGGGGTATTTATCCTTATGAGTAATTATTTTACCTTAATAATTATCCATCTTTCCAATTATTATAAATCCTTGATTACTACTCATTTGTTAAATAATTTTTATTTATCCGTACACTTTAATCTAAGATTATTCTTTAAACGATTCTTATAAATCTTAAATAATTATTTAGCCTTATGCTACATTTATTGAATTATAAATACTTAGAAAACTTTAATGGATTATTATTACCTTTTTTGTGTAAAGACGTTTTGAATAATCATTGTAATTAATAATTATTCTAAACTAATAAACTTATTACATTTCGATACTGGAGTCTTATGTTATTCGAAATTCCTATTTGAAACTTCAATCTAAACTTTATAAACACAAATCATTCCCGTCTCCCATTTGGAACCCTAGTCAATCTTAAAATCCTAGGTTCTTGTCATAGACTTATAAGATCATACTTGAAACTTTAGACTTCTATTCTTAGGCTTATTGTGAGGATATTCTCCCTCTCCAAGTCTTGCAATCTAACTCTTGTCGGATACTCTTTCATCAAATCCAAGTGAGTATACTTAGCCCCTTTTTCATTTACATTCTTTTGGGGTGAAACATGTTCAAACTTCAAACTTATACAATTCTTGTACAAACTATGACTAGATGCTTATTCTTATGTTAAACTTGAGACTTGTATGCTTAGATTAAACTTAAAACTAGCATATTCATTAACTTTGATCAAGCCTATGGTAACAATGATAGATCTATTGCATTTGACCAATCCACCTTGATTGATTGACCCCTTCGGGGGAGAGCCCTTGGTGTTTGTTACTAAACCAATCTTTTAAACTTGAGACATATAAGGGTAACCTGCGGGTTATGCCTAAACTTGGTTGGAGGATTGAATGTGCACAATGTTTAAGATACTTGTTTTCTCATACTTACATTATAGAATGCATGAATCATAGTGAATCGTAATACTTTTCAAATACTTGTTAAACTGTGTCAAAACTTTTGTATCTCACCAACTATTTTGTAGTTGACAGATTCTTTCACATGTTTCAGGTTCTATATCATGAGGCTTATCTGTGATCACATAGGATGCTTTTGGACCTAGTCTACTTATAAATTAAACGTTGTATTTCTTGTTATATTCCTTGTATTGAATCTTAAATTATTCATTAATGAAATATTGAAACTTTAATAGTCAACCTTGTGCTATTGAATAACCGCGTCCGGCCCGACGTATAATCCGCCGTCGGTTGGGGTGTGACATAGCTGATGTCAAGGTTCAGGTCTGGTTATCGTGTCAGACATAGATGGTGGTAGTGGGTTTAGTTTGAATGGAATTAAGGGGAAAACTATTGAAGAATATTTTGGACTCCAAAAATGAAATGCATCACTCGAAATGAGAATAATGAGAATTGATGATCAAACTTGTTTTTAAGATGTAATATAGTATGTTCCGGATACGATACTGGACAAGAGTTTTCACAAACATTGGTCAAGGTCAGAATAACATAAAATTTCTCGTGATACGAACAAAGCTACTTCTGACAATATGACAGGAACACTTATATATAGGAAGTACCAACGGCGTATCCACCATGCCGTTATCATATCACATTAGTTTCATTATTACATATCACGATATGTTTCATGTCATAACACACAACAAAATTTACTATGTTTTCCATGCGTTGATTTTTATAATTACGTGTGCACCCGTAATTACTCAAATCGTCGCATGGTCCGTATAGATCCTTCTGTTGTGTGTGGGTCAAGAGAAGACACAAAGTTACTTAGTTTATATCTATTGTTTTCACGTATGAGTTGATAATAACTAATTGTGCTCCTAGATAGTAAGGTAAGTCAGAAAAACTAAAGAGTAATAATGTGGCATAACTTAGAGTTCCATAGTTTCCTCGTGTTTGAACAAAAATACGTCAAACCCCAAGTAGTTTTAAAGTTTTGCAGCTTCCTCGTTTTTTAACAAGAATACGTCAAACCTCGAGTAGCTTTCATGGATAAAGTGAATAATCATGCCTTGTGTATGATGTACTTAATCAATTGCCACAATGTAAATAATCTAGTTCTGTGTATAATGTAAGCACTTAAGTTCATGTATGATTTACTGTCATGTACATTGTAAACAAATAGGCTTTATGTATATTGTAAGCAATTTAGTATCAAGTATATTGTAACCAAATAAGTTTCATGTATAATGTGAGCAATGTAGTATCATGTGTTTAGTATCATGTATAAATGTATTATCATATATATCGTAAATAAATAAGTTTCATGTATAATGCGAACAATTTTAGTATCATGTGTTTAGTATCATGTATAAATGTAGTATCATATATATCATAAATAAATAAGTTTTATATATAATGCGAACAATTTTAGTATCATGTATTTTGTAAATAAATATGTATAATGTAAACAATTTAGTATAACGTATTTTGTAAATAAATAAGTTTTCATGTATAATGTAAACAATTTAGTATCAATAAGTTTTCATGTATAATGTAAACTATTTAGTATAATGTATTTTGTAAATAAATAAGTTTTCATGTATAATGTAAACAATTTAGTATCAATAAGTTTTCATGTATAATGTAAACCATTTAGTATAATGTATTTTGTAAATAAATAAGTTTTCATGTATAATGTAAACAATTTAGTATCAATAAGTTTTCATGTATAATGTAAACAATTTAGTATAATGTATTTTGTAAACAAATAAGTTTTCAGGTATGATGCAAACAATTTACTATTATATATTTTCTAAATAAACATGTATAATGTAAACAATTTAGTATAATGTATTTTATAAATAAATAAGATTTCAGGTATGATGCAAGCAATTTAGTATTATATATTTTATAAATAAACATGTATAATGTAAACCATTTAGTATAATGTATTTTGTAAATAAATAAGTTTTCATGTATAATGTAAATAATTTAGTATAATGTATTTTGTAAACAAATAAGTTTTCAGGTATGATGCAAACAATTTAGTATTATATATTTTGTAAATAAACATATATAATGTAAACAATTTAGTATAATGTATTTTGTAAATAAATAAGTTTTCATGTATAATGTAAACAATTTAGTACAATGTATTTTGTAAATAAATAAGTTTTCGTGTATTTAGTATAATGTATTTTGTAAATAAATAAGTTTTCATGTATAATGTAAACAATTTAGTATTATGTATTTTGTAAATAAGTTTCATGTTATTAATCTAGTATTATATATATTGCAAAAAAACAAGTTTCATATATCATGTGATCAATCTAGTATCATGTATATCGCAACAACCAAGTTTCATGTATCATGTGATCAATCTAGTATCATGTATATTGTGAATGTTCATATGTAAGTTATTGAATCTCTTGTGTAACGTAAACTATCAAACTTTGTAGGTGGTCGAGTGTTGCGGACAAGCGTGTTGCTTGACATTTATGTATAATGCGGGTAGTTGGGTTATAATTTTTTTTTTCAATCTTGTTGGGGTTTATATGGTTGGTTAACTCCTACGCGAAATGATTCATCTCTTTGTAGTGCCTAGTATACATTTTCGAAGGTGTAAGATAACGAGAAGGTTGTGTAGATATTCAGAGTAGCGTGCTTATGAATAACTGATTTGTGCTCTTTGTTTGTAAATAAACAAGTAATTGTAATTTGTTCTTGTTTGTAAATTAATAAAATAGTGAAAATAATAAATTGAATAACTAGATAGATGGATAAATAAATAAAAAAAATTTATTAAAATTTTAATCATCGTAAAGAGAATGTTTCAAGGGAAAATAATGGTTAAATTATCTAATAATTAAGCAACAGTTTAATAAAAGTTAATTTAACAAAATAAAAGTCATAAATAATTATTAATTAAGATAATATTTTTTTTTATTTTTTTTTTTATAAAACAAGTTGTATTAAGTATCTTTTCAAGGTGAAAAGGTTTATAAAAAAATTGATACTCGAGATAATATTTATACACTAAATGTTTGATAAACGCTTTGTTTGAATGGAATATCAATGTTGTTTAAATAAGATAGTAAAATGATTAGTTTACAAAGAAGGCTTATGTACGTGTACTAAACTGTAATAAATAAAATGATAATGTTTAGATTGTACTCATTTGGTATCATAATAAAATGAGTACTTTGACAAATTAAAGTGATTCAAATTCTTATACTTTCAAGAAGACATACTTTAGCCTATAGGTGAACACTCACTTCAGGAATTCCAGTAAAGCATACGGATCCTTCGGTTAATTTGGATTTATATGAAATGCTTTCTTAGATAGAAGACCCAAAGTACACGCATTCACCCTTCAGGATTGCACATGTTCTTTACTAATTTTTAGAACTCAAGACTTTGACGGGATTCTTTTCTTTAAATCCAATAGGCTTTAGGCCTAGGAGTTTAAATTCTTCAGAAGTGATGATGATGATGATATAATTCTTAGTGTATAAAAGTGAGGGTGTATAAAGACTTAGATATGGATAGGTGCATGATATGGTGATACTTAGGATAACATCTAGTGTAATCAGGTAGGTAATGTGTAGATTAATTAAATAATGTAGCAAATAAGGTATCACATAAGTATCAATTAGTGTAAACACACTAGATATCAAATAACATGGCACATAATATAATAAGTGTTTGTAGCATGCAATGTAACACATAAGATGGCATGTATGATAATCACACAAGGGGGTATCCAAAGGTTATAGACCAGGTCATTGGTTTCTAATAACCTAATTCCCTGTAACCAAGGCTCTGATACCAATCTATCACACCCCAACCGACGGCGGAAAATGTCGAGGCGGGACATGTAGACTGTTCAAAAGCTCATGATCAACTAAATTACAAAATTTTATTAAAATGATTTAAATGTACAATACATATTGATCAAACAATCAAAAGCTAACAAATTCTAGTTTATTTGTCACTAAGTCCATAAGCTCCTGAGTGATGACCATGTACTTCAAATAACTCAACCTGAAACATGTTTAAAATGATAGGGTCAACTATAAATTGTTGGTGAGCAAACATAGGGTTAGATATCTCATGTAGTTTTCAAAGGATTTGTACAATTCTTATGACATATGGTAAGTAAGGCATTTTATGGAGAATCTATAGTCGAAACTAGGTGTACAATCAAACCTTGTGACTGAGGCATAACATTCAGGTTACCCTAGAGTAATTGTCGGTAACAAACACCCTACCCGGGTGGGTTTGTCACACTCAATAGATCTATCAATGTTAACCGTTGGCTTGTACTGAGTTAATGATTGTACGAGTATGTCATGTATATGTAGTTCAACTCATAGCATTCAAGCACAAAAACACAAATTACACAAATAGTCATAATGTAGAATTGTATATTGAAATTGCAAATAGTTTTTAATGCACAACATGTTTCACCCCAAAATGTACAAAAATGATAAAAAAAAAGGGGCTATGTAAACTCACCTTGCAAGTTTAGAGGGTTGAACTTGAATTTGTAGTAATCTTGGATTCAATGCCTTAAGGATTGCCTAAGTTAAGTTTGTTACGTTAGAAACACGTTATGGATAGTCGAGGGGTTGACAGTGTAATTAGTGGAAAGTGGTTGTTGTACACTAGAATGGTTATCATTCCAGAGTAGTACCTCCAACAGAAAAGTTCCCAGGAAAGAGTTGGCCGGATCAGAACCCCGTCTTTTCCTAGCAGAACTTTAATGTTTGTCAGATAACTACATACTGGTTTGGAAGTTACTCTATTTGCATACTTAACCAAGTTTAGGGTGAGTTTGGTAAGCTTGAAAAGTATAAGGGCTAAAGTGAAAATATAATTTTAGTAAAGATAGAAATAAATTTAATTGATTATTAAAGGGTTTTAAAAATAAGAAGTTTTGGTAAAAACATGAATTTTTTGAAATTGAAAGGAACAATAAAGATCAAAACCAAGTTTTTAAATAAAGTTTGAACAAGTTTAATTAAAATAGGGCTTTTGATCTTACATAGATCTATGATTATAACATAAACATGTTAGGGATCATAGATCTAGCTAGTTATGAGGAATTTTTGAAAAGAAAAGTATGAACAAGTAATAACATAAGAAGAACTTACTTAGAATGGATGGATTTAAACTAGAATCTTCTAAAAGATGAGAAGAACAACCTTTAGTTGCTAGAGAGCCCTAGAGGATTGTTGAGGTGTGAAAATGAATGAGGTTTAAGGCTCTATTTATAGGTGAGACTAAGGGACTTATTCGCAAAAATTAATTTGTTGATAAGGACTAGGATTGCAAAAGGTGAAGAATAGTATTTAATGCTCATAAATGTTATGTTTGACTCTATAATTCATATTTAAAATTGTTTTTAGAAAGTTTATAAAATCTTATATATGTTACTTGTTTAATTACAAATGTTTATAAAAAAATGTCTTTCATTTTTATAAAGATTACAATTTGTGTAAATGGTTTACTAAAATAGATATATGTTTACATATTTATTTAAAATTAAATACATACATTTAGAAAATGTACTCTCTTGATTAATGCTCATAAATTTTAAAACATACAATTTGTATAGATGATTAATTTAATAACATCAAATACATATATCTTATATACATATTTATAATTAGATTCCTATATCTATATAGAACAAGATGTAAAAACATGATTAAAGATGTATAAGTCCTATATCAAAAGTTGTATAATTGATTTATTTGATATGATCATATATATATATATATATATATGTGTGTGTGTGTATGTATGTATATGAATGTACATACATATGTATATATATAATAGGAGGTTAATATTTAAATGTAAGATCAAAAATTTAAATTGTTAAA
Source organism: Smallanthus sonchifolius (assembly GCA_023525975.1). Taxonomy (NCBI): domain Eukaryota; kingdom Viridiplantae; phylum Streptophyta; class Magnoliopsida; order Asterales; family Asteraceae; genus Smallanthus; species Smallanthus sonchifolius. The sequence goes on from CM042033.1 coordinate 24,572,173, forward strand.
TGTTAAAATAATAATTAAAGTGACATATTGTTTTGAACAAGTACGGGGTTCACTAGGAGTGTCGTTACTGTATAAAGTAAAATAATGTAGTATTAGAAAAATCTTGGATGTTACAACATGATACATAACACTGGATTTATCACATGATACATGAAACTTGCGTGTTTGCAATATACATAATACTAGATTTAGCACATGATACACAATACTAGATTGTTCATATGATACTTGATACTTGGTTCAATACAATATACATAATACTAGATTTTACACATGATACACAATACTAGATTGATCACATGATACATGATACATGGTTGAAAGCAATACACATGATACTAAATTGATCACGTTATACATGAAACTTATTTGTTTACAATATACATGATACTAAGTTGTTCACATTATACGTGAAACTTATTTGTTTATAATGTACATGATACTAGATTAAACATGAAACTTGGATGTTTACATTATACACGAAACTAGATTGGGTACAATTGTTGCAATTGATGGATCACAAGGCATGATAATTCACTTTATCCAAGAAGGTTGAAAACTGTAAACTTTTAAGCTACTCGGGGTTTGACGTATTCTTGTTCAAACACGAGGAAGCTGTAAAACTTTTAAGCTACTTGGGTTTTGACGTATTCTTGTTTAAACACGAGGAAGATATACACTTTTAAGCTAGTCGGGGTTTGACGTATTCATGTTCAAACACGAGTAAGCTATGGAACTCTAAGTTATGCCACATTCTTACTCTTTAGTTTTCTGATTGACCTTACTATCTAGGGGCACATATATTTATTAGCAACTCATACATGAAAATAATAGATGTGAACTAAGTAATTTTGTGTTCTCTCTTGACCCACACACAATGGGATGATCTATACGGACCATGCGATGAATTGAGTAATTACGGGTGCGCACGAATTATAAAAGTCAGCGCATGGAAAACATAGTGAATTTTGTCGTGCGTTATGACATAAAACCTATCGTGATATATAATAACGAAATTAATGCGATTTGATAAGGGCATGGTGGATACGCCGCTGGTACTTCCTATATATAAGTGTTCCGGTCATATCGTTAGAAGTAGCGTTGTTCGTGTCACGTGACGTTTTATGTTATTTTGACCTTGACCAATGTTTGTGCAATCTGTTATCCGGTGACATTTATTGAACATATTAGACTACATCCTAAAAAAGTTTTGATCATCAAATTCTCATCGTTCTCATTTCAAGTGATGCATTCCATCTTTGAAGTCTAAAATATTCTTCGACAGTTTCTTCTCAATTCCCTTCAAACTAAATCCACTATCATATTCCATGCCTAACTTTGAGAAACAGACCTAACTCTTGCTAATCACTCGTACTCCTCACACCGACATTCGAAATTCATTGAGAATCTAAACGTGGCCCTGAGTTACTTGGGAACGTAAGGACCAAATGAAGCTAAAGTGTCCACACCACGTTCCTGCTTCAATAGCCTCCATCAATTAAATTTCAGGATGAAATTCGCTCAACTTGGGGATACTGTAACATCAAGGATTTTTCCGGCCATATTTTTCCTATTTATTATTTTAAATAATAACATTATAATTTCATTCTAGTTTAATACATTGAGTCACATAAACTGTACTTACAAGTGTTTCAAATTCAGATTTCACCATACAATTTCATGCTTTGGTTTTGCAATAAATATATATATATATATATATATATATATATATATCATTAGACCAATTAAATCATGAGGTAACTTGGAAACTTTAATCATGTTTTCCCAACTCTTATATATATATATATATATATATATATATATATATATATAATCAATTATACATGCGTATATGCAAATATATTTATACATTTGAAATTATTAAAGAAATCACATAAAAGTATTTGTTAGTTTTAAGCAATTATATATTTAACATTTTCAAATAAACCATTTTAAAATTTATAATATACTTAGTTTCTACAAACTTTATAAAGAATATCAAATTATATATATAAAATTTCAAAAGAATTAAAGTGGTTTGAACTCCCTTTATAGAAATGAACCCCCTTGAGCACATTGAACCCCCCTTGTACACATTGGACCCCTCAGTTTGACCCCCTTATGATCTTGAACCCTATTCTCGCAAGTTTGACCTCGGAAAGTAAAATAGGAGCTTCATCCACGAATTTCTTCATAAATTCCTAGAATTCGAGCATTAAAACCATAATCAATCGCCTGGGGACCAACGTGCAACGGTTAGGACCGTTTATGTCGAGATAATTACACCGGCAATCAAAGAAATTGAACCTAATCGACCCGTAACCGAACCTAATCAAGCCTCACATAAATTTGAGCATTAAACGCGAATTTGGTCTATAAAAACTAACCCCACACCTTCACGACATCCATTACGAACTTCCTAAACACTCGTACATCTCCCAATTCATCTCTAATTCTCTTTCGAGTTCAAGAACCGTCGAACCCATCGCCAATGTCGTTCTCCTCCGACCCGTAACTGAATCAGGTAAAATTTATGCCCATAGATTCGTTTTAATGTAATGAATAAAAGCCCTTTGGTGTATTTAACGATTTAGTGATCAATCGATCGAATTGAGTGGCTAGGGTTTGGATTACGGGTTGGGGAAGAAGACAGGTACGGGTTGGGTGTTAAAAACATTACACGAATGATATAAACCAAGGCATGAGCCCAGATTTATCGGTTAAGGTACTCGTCTCACACAAGCAAGGTCGCGGGTTCGATCCCTCCACCACACCTTGTTTTTGCGTGTGATCCTATCATGAAACCTGGTCCCCTCGTGGACTCGGGTTATCAATTAAACTGCTGGATTATTAACACAAAGACCAGGCTGGTCTAGTCGATGCGCGCCTTTTCCCTCTCTAAGCAGACCCGGGTTCGATCCCGTGGTTTGCATTTCTTTTTTTAAAATCATTTTTAAAACCTATTTTCAATCCAATCTTTTTATAAAAGTTATTTTATAAACCACCCAACGCTCGGGTATATTTTATGAGCAAAAATACTAACGTTCCAATTATAATCAATTATTTACTCGGTTCAGAAAAATTAAAAACTAATAATACATATTTGGAACCTCTACAAATTACTTTTCTTACCCGACTATTTTACCACTTATATTTTCTTTATTATTTGTTTTAATAAAGGGTTGATCTAACTATTTAATTAATTAAAACATTTTAATTTATTAACCTAATTATCTAACTATTCAAATTAATTATTATTTAAAACACTCATTCATTTATTTAAACTTGTATTCAATTCTTTAAACATAACATTCTTTATTAACAAACATATTATTTCTTTATTAACAAACAAATTATTTCTTTATTAAATGAACATATTATTTCTTTATTAGCAAACATATTATTTACAACAAACGAATACACACATTCAACCAAGCCCAATTCATTAGTCACTCAAGCATATCATTGATACATATATATTATTCAAACATAGGTTAACCTTGTGGTTAGCTAAACAACTTGTGCAACTACTCGTACTTATAATTTCGAGCTACAAATCCAATGTGAGTTTACATTTACATAGCCCCTTTTTCACTTTTATATCTTTGGGGTGAAACATGATTACATTCAAAGTATTTGTAACTATTACAATTCAAATCTTATGATCATGTGTGCATTTTGTGCCTTATGCTTGAACACTATTTGTGCAAACAACATTCACATACTTTTTGTGCATAGTGCATGTCACACCCCAACCGGTGACAGAATACGTCGGGGCGGGACATTTAGACTGTTCATGAGCACAAGGTCGACTAGATTGCAATATATTAATCATCCAAATTTCATTCCAACCAAATCAAACATAACCAACATCAGACGAGTATGTAAATGAAATACATAATATTCTTTGTTTAAATTTAACTAAGTCCAAACTTAAGTGTAGCATATCTTGATCAACTCGCACATTAGCACCTGAAACATGAATAAAATAAGGTCAACTAAAAAGTTGGTGAGCATACACAAGTTTGTACATAGGTATTATATATAGATGTGAATAAATCAAATCCTTATAAAACACGATAAAATAAGGCATTTATGGGGAGCAACTATTGTGTAACCAAAGTACAATCAAACCTTTGTAACTAGCATGCAATTTGTTATGTCGGTAACAATCACCCCAATCTGGGTGGGTTTGTCAGACTCAATACATCTATCATTGTTAACCGTCGGCTTGAATAGTTAATGATTGCATATAAATTGCACACAAACAGTTAACACACCTAGAACTCAAACATAAACCTCAAATTTTACATACATGAATGTAAAGAGGATTTGTGTTTGTGTAGTTTGTGTAAATGTAAGCAATTGTGTGTATAGAGTTCATGTTTCACACCAAAAAGTGTAAAAAAGTAAAAGGGGCTATGTAATACTCACCTTGAGAAGGTTGGACTGGTAACTTGAAGTAATAAAATTCAAGGATTCGCTAAGTTAAATGCGATACGTTATTATAATGTAAAGACGGATTAAGAACAACTACAATGGAATGATTTGGGATTTAGGGTTTTGAAATGGACGAGTGAACGAGGATACGAATAGAGTTTTAAGATCATGTTTTTTTTTTATAAATTTTATAAAAGAGATTTAGGAGTCAAACAAAAATATTATTTGTAAGAATATTGATGTAATAACTATAATGTTTATATTATGACAAAGTCATAGGTGAGTAAAGTTAGGCTAATAAAATAATTATTATGAGATAACAATACTCATAAAGATATAATTTGAAATAAATAAATTAGTTAAGCGAAATGTGACATTATAATTTGAAATACATAAATTAGTTAAGCGAATTGTGACATTAGTATTCATGAAAATATAATTAGTAGGATTTTTTTTACCATATAACTACTAATTTTTATAATATTTGTCACGTTTTTGAAATATATACAGTTGTAACGAAATAAGGTATATATATACAGTTTTATAAAAATTACAATTTGTATAAATGGTTCATCTAACATGATAAAGAAAAATACATATATATATATTTATATTTAATTGTATAAATATATATATATACAAAGGATGTAAGTTCATAAAATTTTATTTTTGATGTAATTTTTTATAATAAGGTATATATATATAAATATAAATATATATGTTATATATACTATGGAGTTGCAATATATAAACTTTGAATTGATACATGTTTAAAATCAAATAAAATAAAAGAAATTAATGTGCCATTCTTAGATATGTAAAGCTCAGGATAGAAATGAAGTATTATTATTGTAAAACGTTTAAAATAAAATAATATTAGAAAACCATGGATGTTTCAGTATCCCTAAGTTGAGGGAATTTCGTCCCGAAATTGAACTGGTGGAGGCTACTGAGTCATGAAAACTGAGGGTTTGGATTCTCAATGTGTTATGAGATTGATTTAAGGAGTATGATTCGTGACAATACACAGGTTTTGATATTCGTAGTCGGATATGAATGATGATAATGAATTTAGTTTTGAAATGAATTTATGAAGGAAGCTGTCAAATGATGTTTTGGATTCTAAGTATGAAATGTATTACGTGGAATGGGATTGATGGAAAGTTGATGATTAGGGTTTGTTTAAGATGTAGCCTCATATGCTCAAACTTGTCATGGGGTAAGAGGTTTCACAAACATTGGTCTAGGTCAAAACTTCACGTGATACGAACAACGCTACTTTTGATAATGTGATAGAGCACTTATATATAGGAAGTACCATCGGCGTATCCACCATGCCCTTGTCATATCACATCAGTTTCGTTGTTACATATCACGATAGGTTTTAGGTCATAACACACGACAGAATTCACTATGTTTTCCATGTGCTGATTTTTATAATTACGTGTGCACCCGTAATTACTCGAATCATCGCATGGTCCGTATAGATCCTTCCTTTGTGTGTGGGTCAAAAGGGCACAAATTCACTTAGTCCATGTATATTTTTTTCACATATGAGTTGCTAAGAAGTAACTATGTCCTTAAGTAGGCAGGCCAGTTAGCAACTAAAGAATAATAAGGTAATATAATTTAAAGTTCCATAGTTTACTCATGTTTGAACAAGAATACGTCAAACACCGAGTTGTTTTAAAGTGTTACAGCTTCCTCGAGTTTGAACAAGAATACGTCAAACCCCGAGTAGCTTCAATGAGTTATGATTTTCAACTTTGGTGAACAAATCATATGACCATGCCTTGTGTATAATGTAATCAATTAATTGCAACAATTGCAAGCAATTTAGTTTCGTGTATAATGTAACATCCAAGTTTCATGTATGATCTAGTGTCATGTAGCTTGTAATCAAATAGGTTTCATGTGTAACGTGAACAATTTAGCGTCATGTATATGGCAAGAAATGAATTTCATGTATGATGTTAATCACTTAGTATCATGTATTTTGTAAACAAATAAGCTTCATTGTGTAATGTAAACAATTTAGTATCATGTATATTGTATAATGTGCATAATTAGTATCATGTACTTTGTAACCAAATAAGTTTCATGTTCAATGTGGTCAATCTAGTATTATGTACCAAACAAACAATTGTTATGTATCACGTATATTACAAACAACCAAGTTTCATGTATTATGTGTTCAATCTGGTAGCGTGTGAATTTCAAATGAACAAGTTTCGTTGTTATGTGATAGTGCTATGTATCTTGTGAACGTTCATACGTAAGTTATTGAGTTTCGTGCGTGACATATACTAACGAGTTTTGTATGTGATCGAGTATTGCGGAGAAGCATGTTGTTTGGCGTTCATGTATAATGCGGTAGCCAGGTTCTAGCTCTTTAAATCTCGTTGAGGTTTGTTGGGATGGTTAACGTATAAGCGGTATGGATCGTCCTTTGAAGCGACAAGTGAAAGGTAACGAGGAGGTTCTGAAAACACTCAGGGAAATGTGTTTACAAATAATTGATCTTGGTTTGAAAATATGAAATTGTAAATTGTTCTTGGTTGTAGATATATAAAGTAATGAAACTATTGGGTTAAATAATCTAAATAAATAGACAATTTATAGGAAAAATCTTTTAATTTAAATTTTCAGTTATTAATAAGAGAATATTTTTAAGATGAATTATTGGCTTAAACAAGTAGTCGTATATTGATTTAGCCACGGTTTAGAAATAATTACTTTAATGAGGAAAATTATAAGTATTTACCAATTCGAAATAATATTTTTATAAAATAGGTTGTATTAAGTTCCCTTACACAGTGAAAATGTTTATGGAAAAATTTATATTTTTGATACTCTCTAAAAGTTTGATAAATGTTTAGTTTGAAAATAACGATGTTGTTTAAATCTAATAGGTTGGGTTGCTTACGAAGGAGATTACCGGTAGTGTACTAAATCGTGTTGAATGAAGAAGGTGATACTTGGAAAATTTTGATGAAAATATGATGGGTGTAATTCACACTCAACGTGTCAAATCAATGAATAATAACTTTAGAATTGAAATATAAAAAATTTGTTAAATGCTGAAAGATTAATCATTTCTCAAAACATAGGGAAATGGTTCTCAAACTAAAAATTTAAGGACAATAAATAAAAATTTATGTTAACGTCTCTCGTAGCTTTCCACTAGAAGGAAGATAATTCCCAAGACGAGCACCGCTATGGTCACTCAGGTAGCCGATCTGGCTTCAGCTCTAGCTGTTTCCGTGCGATTCTTCGGTATTTCTTTTTCGAGGATGGAGATTAACTCCTTTTGGTACCCTAATTGGTTTGTTAGGCTATCCATTCTTTGTCCTTGCAAGTCGTGCACTATCTCTTGCTCCATCCTTTGCCTCTGGAACTTTGAGGTCCTCACATATTGGTGAACGTCATCGATTGGAATTCCCATATCACTAGTGGGTGCCACGGTACGCCTTGCCCAAGGGGTACGTTGGTACGGGTCGGGCATTAGATATGGTCCTCTTAGTGGGGGTGGTAAATGAGTGTGTAGATGGGGTGTTTGATACTGGTTTCTGGGTGGGGGTGATCTAGATGCTCGAAGTCTTGGGCCAGTGTTCCTTATGTTAAACCTTGGCCTGACAGTTGGGGGTGTTGGTGACCGATACACGGGTGACCCAATGTCTTCTTCCCAATTAGACTCTGCTCCAGGACGGTATACAGGGGAGGAAGGAGAGTAGGAGTCCATGTCTAGCAGAAAAAAATGTAAAGGTTGTAAGCGATAATAAAATACTGAGTGTTAAATATAGGAGTTCTCATAGGTTTAGAGTTTGACTAATCATAACATCGAGTCTTCACAATAGTATTTTAGAAATACACTTGACCTATAAGCAATGCATCCCAGAGGAGAATTCCCAGTAAAGAGGGGTGGGTCATTAGGACACACTTAAGTACCATGTCTTTCCTTAGCCAGAATCCCTCATGAGCCTACACACTCTTCCAGCCATCATGTATTAATAACACTATTGTTGGGCTCATGGTCATGATAGGAATTGTTGTGGACCGGGCTTTGAGGCCCGAAAGTAAGGTTTGTTCATTCCAGTAGTCTTCTTCTTCTTGGAGGATAAATGGGCTTCTTGTTTATTATTAATGGGCATTAGGAACAATAGTTTAGATTTTGATCACGAGAGATGGTGACATTATGCGTGTGAGATTAAGGATGTATGAAGAACTAAGTGTGTATAAGTGTGTGTTGAAACTTAGGATAGCACTTAAATGAATCAAATAGGTAGCATGTAGATAACAATGAACATAAGCACAAACGTTAGTGAGTAGTGTGACACATAGACTATTAAGTATTGTATCATGTAGTGTAATTACCTAGTATAACATGTAAAATATTCACATAAGAAGTAATCATGTAACATGCAATAGCATGATATAGTATGGGTGTCCTAAGTTTATAGTCTAGGTCAAGAGTGTCTAATAACCTAATTCCCTATAACCAAGGCTCTAATACCAATCTGTCACACCCCAACCGGCGGCGGAATACGTCGGGGCGGGACATTTAGACTGTTCATGAGCACAAGGTTGACTAGATTGCAATATATTAATCATCCAAATTTCATTCTAAACAAATCAAACATAACCAACATCAGACAAGTATGTAAATGAAATACATAATATTCTTTGTTTAAATTTAACTAAGTCCAAACTTAAGTGTAGCATATCTTGATCAACTCACACGTTAGCACCTGAAACATGAATAAAATAAGGTCAACTAAAAAGTTAGTGAGCATACATAGGTTTGTACATATGTAGTATATATAGATGTGAATAAATCAAATCCTTACATAACATGATAAAATAAGGCATTTATGGGGAGCAACTATTGTGTAACCAAAGTACAATCAAACCTTTGTAACTAGCATGCAAATTGTGTTGTCGGTAATAATCACCCCAATCTGGGCGGGTTTGTCAGACTCAATAGATCTATCATTGTTAACCTTCGGCTTGAATAGTTAATGATTACACATAAATTGCACACAAACAGTTAACACACCTAGCACTCAAACATAAAGCTCAAACTTTGCATACATGAATGTAAAATGGATTTGTGTTTGTGTAGTTTGTGTAAATGTAAACAATTGTGTGTATAGAGTTCATGTTTCACCCCAAAAAGTGTAAAAGAGTAAAAGGGGCTATGTAATACTCACCTTGATAAGTAGAAGGTTGGACTTGTAACTTGAAGTAATAAAATTCAAGGATTCCCTAAGTTAAATGCGATACGTTATTATAATGTAAAGACAGATTAAGAACAACTACAATGGAATGATTTGAGATTTAGGGTTTTGGAATAAACGAGTGAACGAGGATACGAATAGAGTTTTAAGATCATGTTTTTTTTATAAATTTTATAAAAGAGATTTAGGAGTCGAACAAAAGTATTATTTGTAAGAATATTGATGTAATAACTATAATGTTTATATTAATATGACAAAGTCATAGGTGAGTAAAGTTAGGCTAATAAAATAATCATTATTAAGAGATAATAATACTCATAAAGATATAATTTGAAATAAATAAATTAGTTAAGCGAATTGTGACATTATAATTTGAAATAAATAAATTAGTTAAGCGAATTGTGACATTAGTATTCATGAAAATATAAGTAGTAGGATTTTTTTAATATATAACTACTAATTATTATAATGTTTGTCACGTTTTTTAAATATATATAGTTGTAATGAAATAATGCATACTTAATAATAGTGCTCATATACTATATGTTATACGTTTGTGGAAATCAAAAGCTTTTAGAAAATAAATCAAACATCTATATATATATATATACATATATATATATATATATATGTGTGTGTGTGTGTGTATGTATGTGTATGTATACTCCTTTTTTTTAAGATAATAACTATACAACTCTTGAAAGTTTATAAAAGGACGGATTTTTTTTTAACCATAACATAATGATAGTAGTATAAAATATAAATGTGTGTGTGTGATTATTTAGAACAAGTGAAACAAGAAAGAACAAAAAAATGGTATAAAAGGGGGGTCTGCAGGGTTAGAACCCGCGACCTATGGTGTGTGGGGAAAGAGTTTAACCAGCTGATCTAGGCTACTAAGTTGTTAAAGATTAGAATCAAATTATTGTTAACAATAGGGTTCTGAGAACCCTTCTTCCCAAACAACCAGTCGCTACCAGCCCCTTTAACCCTAAAAAAAATTGAAATCTGTAACATCCCAAAAATAATAAAACGAATAAATATAGCGAGACCGGTGATTTAGTCGGAATATTTAAACAAAAGGGAGCGGGCTTGGGCTCGGCTTCAATGGGCCGAGGGAAGCCCAGGTATATATATAAGGCAAGGCAGCCCTCTTCCCCGCTCATTCCACACTCACGCAGCTTCTAGAGAGAGAAAGGAGAGCTCGGGTCTAGAGAGAGAAAGTCGACGGATCGTCACGAAATTGGAGAAGCACGTTACAGCTGAATCCGTGAGCAAAACCTCCGAATCAGAATTACAATCCATGTAACGATTCGATCACATTATGAGTTTTTGTTCGTTTTGGGAAGTTTCGGGTTTTGGCTAAAAAGGTACCGATTTTGCGGATGAAACTTGAAAATGAACTTAGGAATAGCATATAGAATGAAAACCGAACGTTTTGATCTAAGAAAATTGAGATATTGACTCGATCAGACTCGCATGCAAAAACTTCAGATTCTTGGGGAAAACGACAGGTGCAGATCCATCGAAACTACTTAGTTTCGATAGATGCAGACCCATCGAAACTACTTAGTTTCGATAGGCGCAGACCCATCGAAACTACTCAGTTTCGATATATATATACAGACCCATCGAAACTACCCAGTTTCGATATGCCCACGATCCGAAGCTAAGATAATACATAAGTCACTTATCGAAACTACCAAGTTTCGACAGAAGCAACCTATCGAAACTACCAAGTTTCGACAGAAGCAACCTATCGAAACTACCAAGTTTCGACAGAAGCAACCTATCGAAACTACCAAGTTTCGACATAAGCAACCTATCGAAACTACCAAGTTTCGACATAAGCAACCTATCGAAACTACCAAGTTTCGATATAAGTAAATCCATCGAAACTACTAGGTTCAAGCATAGTAATGTCTAGTGTCATCTAGGAGCACTACCTTACGTGTATGACTTTATTATACAGATCGTGAGTGACATTAGTGACGCTCAGTAGCCAGCTAAGTGTATCTCAGAAACTACTCATCAGGTGAGTTCTATGTGCCCCCTTCTATGCTATGTGCAAATCTTATTAAATGTTTTGGGGCTGAAATGTATACACTAGATGAATAAATGATATGAATGCTAATGTGATCATACGTGATGTACTAATATATATTTTATATATATATATATAAAGAATGAATTTTGAACAAAGAATGAAACGTATGTTTACAAAGAATGAAGGAAAGAATGGCATAACGTAAATAAATGAAATCTTGCTGTATAACTATTTATATTTCATGTTATAAATGTAAGTATACGTTATGGACGGAAACGAAGTTAACGGCTACTTCTGTAGACGGACGACCACGTGACTATTTTGCAACTGGGAAAGATACGTCCTTCGCAAGCTAGGACGTACAAAAAGCATAAAAGGGCGGTTGAAGTAAATGCTAAAATAGTATAACGGTTGCATAAACAATTGTTCGCGTGGGAAACGGATGCCTTAGGGCAGACGGGCGAATATGACGGACTACGACGGTAGGACGGTAAAGAAGGACGGCCGAAGTTTGGCCGGACTAAAGTTAAGGTGGACGGTTTCTAGGACCGGACGAGTAAAAGGGCTACGACGGTAGCTCAAGGGCGTATGTCTTTGTGATATACGTACCGTAAGGTGGGTTGATCACCCTTATGTGTATGACCAATGAATGTTAAGGAAAAGAAAAGGTGAATACATATCTATGTAATCACATAAGAATAAAGAAAGGAAAGGTGAATACATATCTAAGTAATCACATAAGAATAAAGAAAGAAAAGGTGAATACATATCTATGTAATCACATAAGAATGAAGAAAGAAAAGTAAAGACTATGAATACGTATTTGTAGAAATGTATGTATATATTTAAGTATATTTATAAAGAAAAGAATGATCATACTTAATAGTTTTAAACTAGAACTCACCAGCGTTAGCTGACTTTTAGTATACATTTCAGGTAACAAAGGAAAGGGTCGTACGAAGGCGTGAAGGCTGCCCGACATGTGACTGACATCCCACCTTATGTTTTGTTTAGACAATGGTTAATGTTTTGAATGTTAAGACTTCCGCTGTAATGTACTCAAATGTTGAATGTTTCCGCTGTGTTTGAATGTTTTTAATTAAAAGTTCAGTAATTAATGACTATGTTTATGAGTAAATCCAACAAGTGAGGTCACCCGGAAATAGGGGCCTTGCAAAATCGGACATGGTAGAGGAAGGAGACGCGATTAAACAGAGAAAAGGTGATACATGCACTATGATTCGGACGTGAAAGACGCCAATACAGTCGTCGATCGAGAGGCTCTCCTTCCTCCAGCGCCGATCAAACCGAGGGGAAATGAAGTGAGGTTTTATTTTGAGGGCTTGAAGCTTGTAATCGGATTATGTAGATATCTATGGTGTTAGCACGCGTCTTACAACTAGAAATCGAACGAAATTCGCGAGGTTGAAGCTTGAATCACGGATTTGTTTCAAGGTTTCCTTTCGTAAATGGGTTTTGAGTTCTAATGACTTAGGAGTAATTAGGGGCGTTTAAAATGGACGGAATTGTTTGCGTGAATCAAGGATAGGATGATTAGGTCGACTATGGTAGTAATTTTGATTGAAATCAATGGATTTGTGAGTTTGAATATGTAAATTTTTTACTTTATGAAGTCAAAGGTGGTTATGCAATAGTCCAGGTTCATGCTGATATGGAAGGTTCAAATGGGGGTTCAAAAGAAAATAATTAGGGGTTTAACCTCTTTAATCGATTCAAACCTTTTAAAATTATTTATAAAATAGTTTTATAAGATTTTTAATTTTTTTTTTTGACATTATCAGTTTTATTAATAAAATGAAAGTTTCGTTTAATTTTAATTTTTATAAAAAATACAATTTGTATATATGGTTCATCTAACATGATAAAGAAAAATACATATATATATATATATATATATATATATATATATTTATATTTAATTGTATAAATATATATATATATACAAAGGATGTAAGTTCATAAAGTTTTATTTTTGATGTAATTTTTTATAATAAGGTATATATATATAAATATAAATATATATGTTATATATACTATGTAGTTGTAATATATAAACTTTGAATTGATACATGTTTAAAATCAAATAAAATAAAAGAAATTAATGTGCCATTCTGAGATAAGTAAAGCTCGGGATAGAAATGAAGTGTCATTATTGTAAAATGTTTAAAATAAAATAATATTAGAAAACCATGGATGTTACAGTGCAAGTGCAATCATTAACTCTGTACAAGCCGACGGTATACAATGATAGATCTATTGAGTCTGACCAACCCACACGGTTAGGGTGATTTTTACCGAAAACACTTATGGATAACATGCGTGTTATGCATATCAGTCACAAGGTTTGATTGTGCGCCCAGTTTAAACAATAGTGGTTCTCCATAAACGCCTTATTAATCCATGCAACATATGAATTGTACACAAACTCGTGATATTACTTATGGTGTCAAAACCTATGTATGCTTACCAACTATTTTTAGTTGACCCTGTTTTCATCATGTTTCAGGTACTAGTGTATGAGATCATATGCAAGATACAACATATAGTATTTGGACTTAGTGAACAAAGAACTAGAACATATGGATGTATTTGATTTTGGTCGTTGATTGAACTTATGTAACGAAATCTTAATGAAATAATATATGAAAATGTAGCTTGATCATGTGCTTATGAACAGTCTATAAGTCCGCTGCAACGTATTCCGCCGTCGGTTGGGGTGTGACACTTACTTAGCGTAAGCTAATTTAAAATATTTTCCAAACACTGCAGCGAAGAAGCATGTGGAATAAAACTTCCTGTGGACAAGGCCTAATGGAGTGAATAATCCCAAAATATGTGTAATAGAATACATATGTAAAGCAATGTTTATAAATAAAATATACCTTAGTCATTTAATGACAAGGTTTTGATAAACTGGGACCGTTTTCCGCTTTAAACTCTGATAAAATAATAAATAAAATAAGTAGGGTGTTTTAAGTTGGTATCAGAGCCAGGTTTGAGGGATTTAAGTATAAGAAGGATGCTTAAACTCAAACCATAAGTGCTCGTGATATAAATAGGTATTAAATCCAAGGCCGTCCAAGGAAACATGTTTGTTTAAATTCCAGTGCTAGAACATAATGTGTGAGTATACGTGGGCTGAATTTTGTATGGTATAAGCTCCATGTGATAGTTGGGAGTATCATGACGCATAACATATATTGCCTCATACCTGGCCAGTATGAAAGTTAATATATAGGACCATCATGATATGACAAACATCATATGATAACTTATGTCAACAGATAGTAAGGCGGAAATGTGATTATCCATGAATAAAATGCATGAATGAAAGTGCATATGTGTAAAATGCATAGATGGGGCCTTATGTGAAACCCTAGAATACTTGATTAGGGTTAAATTAATATTAATGGCATGTAGTATAAAACCCTAGATTATGATTAGGGTGAACGAACGAGATATACGGAATTCATGTATCAGCAAACGATAGCTGAACATCATAATGATGAGATACGTGACGAAGGAAGCCACGGGAGAGCTACATCTCCACTACATGATGAGAACGAAGTTGAACAAGTTCCCGAAAACATCCGAAAACAAATCGCATTAGAAGTAGGGAAGGCTTTTGATGCAAATTTTATGATTCTGCAAGCAGAATTATAGAGCTCATTAGAGAGCTGGTTTGAAAATCATAAAGACGTTACTCATAACGGAGAAGCAAGAAATCCGAAAGTTGACGTGCAAACCGATGGAGTTTAAGGGAGCTGTTAATCCCTTAGAAAGTCAAAGGTGGATTGATTCAATAGAAAATGGTTTCGATACATGTCACTGTGAGAAAGAAGATGAAGTAACTTTCGCCACCAACCAACTAAAAGAAAGAGCCGACGATCGGTGGGGCCGTGGTAAAGAGAGAGAAAGGTAGAGACAGAATTAAGGAGATGAGATGGGAAGAATTCAAGCCTATCTTCCTGAAGCATTATTGCCCTCGAGCGGCAATTGAAAGAATTACTGAAGAATTTCTTCAGCTTCGTCAGATCATAGAGTCAGTGGATGAGATTACGGGAATCTTCTTTGATAAAACCAGATTTTGTCCAACTTTATTAACAACTCCTGAGATGTGGATGACGAGATACCATATCGTTTTAAAGACAGAAATCAGAGAATTTATATATCCATCCAAGTGTACAAACTTGGAGGAAATGATTAATTGGGCTCGAGAATGAGAAACAGAGTTCAAGAGGCAGGAAGAAAGAGACGGTAAGAGGAAAGGAGAAAGTTATCCTTATCCTATGCCTCTTAAGAAATTTAATTTCAGTAAATCGGGAGGCAGTTCCACCCCAAGAAAAGGAGTACATGATTGTAGGATTTGTGGAAAGAGGCACCCGGGAGAATGCCGGTTTAAACCTACCAATTGTAATAAGTGCGGGAAGGCTGGACACACTGCACTGCAGTGTATGAGCGAAACAACATTATACTGCAACTGCTACAAGCCATGACACATTAGCAGGGAATATCTTGAGCTAAAGCAACAAACGGAAAGGACCGGGGAAGGATCAAGAGTAGCAGAGAATGAAGTTAAACAGATTGAAGCTCCAAAGTCAAGGGGTAGGGATTTTCAAATCGTGACCGAGAAAGAAAAAATGTACCTGATGTTGTATCATGTATCTTCCTCTTGAATTCCTTGCCTGCTTGTGTTTTATTCGACACAGGAGCTAGTCGATCGTTTATTTCATTAAGATATGTAAACTTTAGAAACTTAAATAGAAGTAAGTTGGTCAATACATTAGAGATTGAAATCGCGAGTGATAGAAACTGCGTAGTGACCGAAATATGATGAGATTACCGACTACTGATAAAAGGAGAGGAATATCTCGTCGACTTAATCCCGATGCCGATGCAAGAATTCGATTTAATCATTGGAATGGACTGGTTATCTTCACATGCTGCGACAATATCGTGCGATTCACGACGCCTGCTGTCACACCCCCCAAATTCCACTTCTGGGCTATACCCGAGGGACGTGACTCGAGAGGATCTTTACCATTGAATTACTTTGAACGACCACTAAATGGTTTTCAAAATAACTGTTTTATGCATGACTCGAACAAGTCCAAAATAAAGTTTGACATAGTCCAAAGTAAAAGTGCGAAAGCAATGTTTAAATGTTTACAACATTTGAAAATAAGGATGATAAAATATTGTTTATCAAAATAGGATGCCATGCATGATGAGTGTGTGACTCTAGTGGGTGCATCCTAGCCACATATCCTATGCATTCAACGATCTGAGATAAACAAGCTAAAATGGGTCGATGTAATGGAAATCATATCATGAAATGTTTTGGAAAATCATATATTGACAATGCATGGAAAAGCATATATTGAAAATGCATGGAAAAGCATATATACTCTACACAATCATTGTTGATCAGACAAAATAAAAAATTATCATAAGTTTGCCTACCGAAGCTCAACTGTAGCCACTGAAAAAGGAAAAAGGATGTGGTTCGCCTCTTTGTTCCATGCACATGAATGGATTATGTCAATTATGTACTCGTTCGACCTCCAGTCAAAGTTAGCACTACTAACCCGGGCAGGGGTTGTTAAACCCAACAGTACTGTTCATGATCACCTCACTTGTGGAAAAATTAACGGTTGACTCTGAGAGGACTTTGTACACACCAGTACAAAACTTATATAATTGATGTATCTGTGTAAGTGTGGAAACTGTGACAATCGGAAATGTCTACTTGAGCATGTATCTCACCCCAAAAGGAAAATGAGTAAAACGGGGCTGTGAGAACTCACCTAATAAAGCGGTAATGATATGCAAGTCTTAGCAAATCCATGCTAAATGAGACGACGTACTCGTGCCCTAGGAAACATTTAGGACTTTAAGGTCTAAGTATTTTAAATGTTTGACTATGAACTCTATGCATCCAAAGAGTTGTTTGAAAAGTGACTTTGACGTTTCAAAGATGTTTTGACTTAACGACCCGTTGGTGACACGTTAGACTTAAGCATTCAAATCATAATATAGAATTCAAACCTACTTTGAAATAGTCTATTATCGTCTAATAAAAACATTGGCACATTCGATTGGAATTTAGAACTTGAAACACAACTTTTGGTACATTAAAGTTTCCTTAATTGGAAAGTCAAGTTGTTGAGTCCTAAACATGGCAACTATGCAATGTTGATGTTCACACATGAAATTAAGGATGTTATAACATATATAGAACTTTCAATGTTTACTTACTATAAATAGACAAACATGCGAGTTTCGAATAATTAAAGTTTCCTATTATAGCAAGACTATGTCAAGTTGTCAAGTTTATGGATTAATAACATATATTATCATATAACGCACTTAGTTAAGTGTTACCAAGTCATTTAAACCTTTTAATCATGTTAACAACTTGCAAACACATCTTGTGGAAAAGTAAAGTTTTCTTATTTAGAAACCGGGCTCTAAAACTCATACATATGCATTTTAATCCATCATTTTGGTCAATCATTCTTCCATAATGTTAACTACACTAGTTTCATGCTTTGAATACACCCAAACATTAAGTTTTCATACATGTCAAGAAACAAAGTTTCTAAAAATAGAAAACGAGCTTAAAAGCATCATGGACATGTGATTTTACCAAAAAAAAATCATATAATCTCTATATCTAGTGTTTATGCATCGTTTACACCAAACAAATGTAACATCCCAAATAATAACAAGACAAATAGAAAAGGGAAATAAAGTGGGCTTGGCCAAAATTTCGGCCCATGGGCCGAAAAGAAAAGGGGGAAACCCCATTACAAAACAGCAGCTTCAACCCAAACCCCTCTCATTTCATCTTCCTGCGCAAGAATACTAGAGAGAGAGAGAGAGAGCGATCGGCTTGTGAAGAAAACCGCAAGGAGAAGACTCAAGGGCTCGGGAATCATCCGACTCCACCATTTCAACGCATAGCAACAGAAATCGGGCCTGTTGAGGTAAGCATCGCCTCTGATTCTGAGTCTTTGCATGTCTCGGGTTTAAATCAAATAAAGATACGATTTTTGCATATGAAACTTGAAACAAATCACGTATTTGAACTCAAGAACGATAAAGGAAGGTGTTTAACGTAAAATGCTCAAGGTTTAATCGATTGGAAATAAGTTGGCTGGAGCAAGGTTCTGGTCAGGTAAGATGCAGACCCATGACTCGAAACTATAGTTTCGATACATACAGACCCGTCGAAACTACTCTAGTTTCGATAGTCATGTTTGACTCGAAACTATCTAGTTTCGATAGCAGCCAATGACTCGAAACTACCATAGTTTCGATAGGAACTCAGGACTCGAAACTACCTAGTTTCGAGTGTCACCTTGAACCTAAACTAAGATTTTTCATAAGTTAATGACTCGAAACTACCATAGTTTCGATAGGATCTCATGACTCGAAACTACCTAGTTTCGATAGAAGGATTATGACTCGAAACTACCTAGTTTCGAGTGTAAGACCATAGCTCGAAACTACCATAGTTTCGATGCGACCCACCTCCCGAAACTACTGAGTTCAAGAATAGTAATGTCTAGTGTCATTTAGGAGCCCTACCTTATATCTATGACTTTATTATACAGATTGTGGGTGACCTTAGTGACGTTTCGAAACCAGCTATTATACTTCAGGGACCCGCCTATCAGGTGAGTTCTATGTGCCCCCTTCTATGTTATGTGCAAATGTTTTCAAATGTTTTGGGGCTGAAGTGTATACACTAAGTGAATAAAGGTTATGAATGTTAATGTGATCATATGTGTTATACAAGTATATATATATACCCATACACGAAAGAGAAATTATGAATAAAGAATGAAAAGCATGATTATAAAGAATGAACGAAAGTATAACACAATATGAAAGAATGAAATCCTGCTTTATATCCATGTATATATTGCTTGCAAAGAATGAAATGAATAAATGGCATAACATGTAAGAATGAAATCTTGCTTTATATCCATGTATATATTGCTTGCAAAGTACAGAAAATGTTATGGACGCTTCGATGATAACGGCTACTTCGGTAGACGGACGACCATGTGACTATTTTACAACCGGGACAAGTGCGTTCCTTCATCAGCTAGGACGTACGGATGCCATTAAAGGACGGTCGAAGCAATTGGCATATTATAGTAGAACGGTTGTATAAATAATAGTCGCATGGGAAACGGATACCTTCGGGTAGACGGGCGAATATGACGGACTACGACGGTAGGACGGTTGTAAGTCATGACGGACGGACAAAGATTGCCGGACGGTTGTAAGAATAAAATGACGGACGGCACTAGTTGCCGGACGGTTGTAAGTATAGGTGGGCCATGACGATGGACCACGGCGATTGTCTTTGTGACATTCGTAAGCAAATGACGGGTTGATCACCCTATATAGTATGACCCATGAAATTAAAGAAAGAAAGAAAAGTAAAGAAAAGGGTGAATGCATATATATATATGAAATCACAAAAATACAGAAAAGAAAATACAGAAAAGAAAGAAGAAAGAAAGGCCAAAGTTATGAATACGTATTTATATGAATGATTATACAGTAATGCATACTTATACCTATAAAGAAAAGAATGTTTACAGCAAATTGCATTAAACTAGAACTCACCAGCGTTAGCTGACTTTTAGTATACATTTCAGGTAAAGGAAGAAAAGGTCGTGCGATGGCGTGAGGGTTACCCGGCACAAGACTGACATCCCACTTTTGTTTGTTAAGAAAATGTTGTGTTTTTAATTGCTAAGACTTCCGCTGTTATGTAATGTAATTGAATGATGAAGGTTTTTAATTTAAGTTCAGTATTTATGGCTATGTTTATGAGTAAATCCAACAAGTGAGGTCACCCGGGAAAGGGGCCTTACAAGTTGGTATCAGAGCAATAGTTTGAGAGATTTAGACATCCCTAAATGTCTAGACTCAAACTGATTATGGGACCAACGCACGGATGTCAGTATGGGTAACCAACGCCAACTCTAGCACGGTAAGTAAGTCATAAAGTTAATACTCTTGCATAGGAATAGATACCTTAACTTAGAACAAATAGATGTTAATGCCACGACTGATTTGAAGAGTTTCGAACCCGAAAAGCAATGTAAATTAGTAATCACAAACCGGTTACTTTAATTAAGAATTTACCTTGCTCGTACTGTTCCAAACTATGATCTGAAGAAATGACATTGATGTATTCCCTTTTTAACTATCAGGAAATTAAGAACTATGGCTGGTGGAGGAAGAACAGGACCTCGAGGCGGTCGCACTGGCCGACGAGGTAGACCTCCGTTGAACCCAAGATTTGAAGAAGAAGAGAGTGTGCACGCAGAGCACACCGAAAGTGTGCACGAAACAGAAGTGACCCCAATTATGAACGACAGTCCAGGGCCTATACAGTTGGAACCTGAAGTCAGGGATGCTATTGCCCGTGAAGTTGTGCTCACTTTGAAAAAGGTATTGCCTGATCTACTATCCGAGGCAATAAAGAAAAGTAAGGAGGAGGATGAAGGAGACAATGAAGAGAAAGTATATGACAGTGATGGGGATGAAATAAAGATTGGATCGAGCAATCGTGGGTGCACTTACAAAGGTTTCAAGGACGGAGACCCACCCAAGTTCGATGGGAGCAAAGATTCAGTGGCAACGCTTGAATGGATTGAGAGGATGAGTGCTGTAATCAACATCAGCGAGTGTCGACCAGACCAGGCTGTTAAATATGTTGCTCATTCTTTCACCAACGAAGCCTTAGGTTGGTGGAGGAACATTCAGAGGACAAAGTCCCCAAACGCTCTTGTAAGAATGACATGGGAAGAACTGAAAAAGCTGGTAATTCAAAAGTTCTGTCCCCAGAACGAAATTGATCGAGTGGAAAATGAATTCCTAAACCTTAAAGCTGGCAACAAGACACACCGCCAGTATACTTCTAGATTCAATGAGTTGGCACAGCTGGTACCCCACCTGGTGGAGACAGAAGAGCGAATGATCAAGTATTATGTGAAGGGCCTACCTCAAAGGGTCCGTGTCCACGTGAAAGCCAACCTACCCTCGACCTTCGAGTCGGTAGTGAATCTGAGCGGAATCGTCTACGACGATTATGCCAATGAGGACCCACCAACAGAAACCCAAAAGAGAAAGTGGGAGAACCCGTCTAGAGGCACCGGAAGAGGGAACGTAATAACTGAAAATAAGAAACCAAGGTCGGACAAATATGAAACCTGCAAGAAATGTGGAAGGCAACATTTTGGCGAGTGCCGGGTCGGCTCCACCACATGTTACAGGTGTGGGAAGGCGGGGCACTACTCTCGTGACTACTTGAGAGACACTAAATGCCAAGTATGTGGACTGTTTGGTCACCTGGCTAAGGATTGCAGAAAAGCCAGACAATCTGGTTCGGGAAAAGAAAGGGAACAGGAACAACCAAAGACTAGGACTCGAGCTTACGCCCTGACTGAGGAGGAAGCAAGGGGAAATCCTGATGTTGTGTCAGGTACGTTCCTAGTTAATGATGAACATGCGGCTATATTATTTGACTCGGGTGCTAGTAAAAGCTTTATATCAAATGCCTTTAGTCGAAAACTGAATTGCACTATCAACACAGTAGTAAAGGCCTTTAGTGTACAAACTGCCGTTGGTAAAAATTCGGCAGTATTCCAAGTAACAGAGGATTGCATAATAGAAATAGAGGGTCATAAATTTCCTTCTAGATTATTCCTTCTCACCTTAGGAGGATTCGATATAGTATTGGGTATGGATTGGCTAGCTGCCAACGAAGCTCAAATCATATGTAAACGTAAGAGGATACACCTCAAAGGTCCTAGCGGCAGTCCAATTACGGTTTATGGGGATTGGAATTGCACAATGCCGAACGTCATCTCGATGATTAAGGCCGAAAGTTACATGAGGCGCGGCTGCGAAGCTTATCTGGCATATGTTATAGATGATAGAATGAAAACGAAAGAACTCAAGAATGTACCCGTGGTGTGCAACTTTTCGGAAGTATTCCCTGAGGATCTACCTGGGTTGCCACCCGATCGGGAAATAGAATTTCAGATTGATTTACTGCCAGGAGCTGAGCCCGTTGCCAAAGCCCCTTACCGATTGGCTCCGTCAGAAATGAAGGAATTGATGTCCCAACTAGAGGAACTAACCGAGAAAGGATTTATCAGGCCGAGCATCTCACCATGGGGCGCTCCGGTACTATTTGTAAAGAAGAAGGACGGCAGTATGCGCATGTGTATCGACTACCGCGAATTGAACAAGAGAACAGTAAAGAACAAATACCCACTGCCTAGAATAGACGACCTTTTTGATCAACTGCAAGGTGCGAGTTGGTTCTCAAAGATCGATCTTAGGTCGGGTTACCATCAGTTGAAAGTAAGAGAAGAAGACGTTCCAAAGACCGCATTTCGCACGCGTTATGGGCATTATGAGTTTCTCGTGATGTCCTTCGGATTGACCAACGCACCAGCAGCGTTCATGGATTTGATGAATAGAGTATGTCGACCAATGTTGGATCGATCGGTGATAGTCTTTATAGATGACATACTGGTGTATTCAAAAAGCGAGGGTGATCACCACTGTCACCTAAGAGAGGTTCTGGAGGTGCTAAAGCAGGAAAAGTTGTACGCAAAATTCTCCAAATGCGCGTTCTGGCTTAGGGAAGTCCAATTCCTAGGTCATGTAATAAACCCAAACGGCATCATGGTGGATCCTGCAAAGATCGAGACAGTAAAGGAATGGAACATCCCAAAGACACCAACAGAGATACGAAGCTTTCTAGGGTTGGCAGGCTACTATCGAAGGTTCATCCAAGATTTCTCAAGAATTGCCTCGCCGCTAACCAAACTGACACGGAAGGAAGTAAAGTATGAATGGGGTCCAACCCAAAACAACGCGTTTGAGGAACTTAAGACATGATTAACTCAAGCTCCAGTATTAACACTACCTGAGGGAAATGAAGACTTAGTAGTCTACTCTGACGCTTCAGGGCAAGGTTTAGGGTGCGTACTCATGCAACGAGGAAAGGTAATTGCTTATGCATCGCGGCAACTAAAGGTTCATGAAGTTAACTACCCAGCACACGATCTAGAATTAGCAGCAGTAGTTTTCGCGTTGAAAATATGGAGACACTACTTATATGGAGTTAAATGCACCATCTACTCCGATCACAAAAGCTTGAAATACTTTTTCGAACAAAAGGAACTAAACATGAGGCAAAGAAGATGGTTAGAGCTACTGAAAGACTATGACTGTGAGATATTGTACCATCCAGGCAAGGCAAACGTAGTGGCTGACGCTTTAAGTAGAAAGGAAGAATCGGCACCTATCCGGATCAAAGCGTGTCAGTTAATTATAACGCCAGACTTAATGGGTGAAATATCAAAGGCACAAGATGAAGCATTGTTAGAAAGAAATGTGAAACGGGAAAGAATAGTAGGACAACAAGGGAACTTAGATGCGAATGCATACGGAGTACGAACTAGGTTTGGCCGGATGTGGATACCTAAGATTGGTGAGCTTAGAGCCAAAATACTCGATGAGGCTCATAAGTCTCGCTATTCTATCCACCCCGGGACAAACAAAATGTATCAAGACTTGAAGAAAGAATACTGGTGGCCTGGCATGAAGAATGATGTGACAGAATACGTGAGCAAGTGCCTAACGTGTTCTCTAGTTAAGGCCGAGCACCAGAAACCATGCGGTAAAATGCAACCATTACCAATACCGGAATGGAAGTGGGAAGAGATCACAATGGACTTCATTACCAAGCTACCGAGAACAGCTAAAGGCAATGATACCATTTGGGTGATCGTCGACCGCTTGACAAAGAGTGCTCACTTCTTGCCAATACGAGAAACTTCTTCTTCTGAAAAGCTAGCAGAAGTATTTGTCAAGGAAATTGTGAGCAGACATGGTATGCCGCTGTCGATTGTGTCTGACAGGGATACTAGATTCACGTCAAGGTTTTGGAAGAAATTCAATGAAGCAATGGGCACTAGACTGAACATCAGCACCGCTTACCACCCCCAAACCGATGGACAATCGGAAAGGACCATTCAGACCTTGGAGGACATGCTCCGGGCCTGTATCATTGACTTCGGTGGGAGTTGGGACAGCCATCTACCATTGGCAGAATTTTCATATAACAACAGCTATCACTCGACTATTGGCATGCCGCCATTTGAAATGTTGTATGGGAGGAAATGTAGGACCCCGGTTTGTTGGGGGGAAATTGGACAGAAGGATTTTGCAAGTCTCGAAGTGGTCAAAGCTACTTCTGAGAAATTTGATCAAATCAAGGCTCGTATGAAAGCCGCAAAGGACAGACAGAAATCATACGCGGATAAGAGAAGGAGGGATTTAGAGTTTCAAGTAGGGGACATGGTACTGTTGAAAGTATCACCGTGGAAAGGAATCATTCGGTTCAGAAAGCGTGGCAAACTAAGTCCAAGGTTTGTCGGACCTTTCAAGATTATAGCAAGAGTGGGTCAAGTTGCTTACAGACTCGACCTACCCGTTGAGCTTAGTGGAATACACCCTACGTTCCACGTGTCGCACTTACGCAAGTGCCTAGCTGACGACACAGCTCACATACCTTACGACGAGATCGAAGTGGATAACAGTCTAAATTATGTAGAGGAACCAATAGCCATTCTTGACCGAGCTGAGAAACGACTACGCAATAAGTCGATACCGTTAGTCAAGATACAATGGAAGCACAGAAAAGGGTCAGAAGCTACTTGGGAGAAAGAAGACGAGATGAAGGAACTGTATCCCCAGTTGTTTAACGTGTAACAGGTTTCGAGGACGAAACCTCATTAAGGAGGGTAGACTTGTAACATCCCAAATAATAACAAGACAAATAGAAAAGGGAAATAAAGTGGGCTTGGCCAAAATTTCGGCCCATGGGCCGAAAAGAAAAGGGGGAAACCCCATTACAAAACAGCAGCTTCAACCCAAACCCCTCTCATTTCATCTTCCTGCGCAAGAATACTAGAGAGAGAGAGAGAGAGCGATCGGCTTGTGAAGAAAACCGCAAGGAGAAGACTCAAGGGCTCGGGAATCATCCGACTCCACCATTTCAACGCATAGCAACAGAAATCGGGCCTGTTGAGGTAAGCATCGCCTCTGATTCTGAGTCTTTGCATGTCTCGGGTTTAAATCAAATAAAGATACGATTTTTGCATATGAAACTTGAAACAAATCACGTATTTGAACTCAAGAACGATAAAGGAAGGTGTTTAACGTAAAATGCTCAAGGTTTAATCGATTGGAAATAAGTTGGCTGGAGCAAGGTTCTGGTCAGGTAAGATGCAGACCCATGACTCGAAACTATAGTTTCGATACATACAGACCCGTCGAAACTACTCTAGTTTCGATAGTCATGTTTGACTCGAAACTATCTAGTTTCGATAGCAGCCAATGACTCGAAACTACCATAGTTTCGATAGGAACTCAGGACTCGAAACTACCTAGTTTCGAGTGTCACCTTGAACCTAAACTAAGATTTTTCATAAGTTAATGACTCGAAACTACCATAGTTTCGATAGGATCTCATGACTCGAAACTACCTAGTTTCGATAGAAGGATTATGACTCGAAACTACCTAGTTTCGAGTGTAAGACCATAGCTCGAAACTACCATAGTTTCGATGCGACCCACCTCCCGAAACTACTGAGTTCAAGAATAGTAATGTCTAGTGTCATTTAGGAGCCCTACCTTATATCTATGACTTTATTATACAGATTGTGGGTGACCTTAGTGACGTTTCGAAACCAGCTATTATACTTCAGGGACCCGCCTATCAGGTGAGTTCTATGTGCCCCCTTCTATGTTATGTGCAAATGTTTTCAAATATTTTGGGGCTGAAGTGTATACACTAAGTGAATAAAGGTTATGAATGTTAATGTGATCATATGTGTTATACAAGTATATATATATACCCATACACGAAAGAGAAATTATGAATAAAGAATGAAAAGCATGATTATAAAGAATGAACGAAAGTATAACACAATATGAAAGAATGAAATCCTGCTTTATATCCATGTATATATTGCTTGCAAAGAATGAAATGAATAAATGGCATAACATGTAAGAATGAAATCTTGCTTTATATCCATGTATATATTGCTTGCAAAGTACAGAAAATGTTATGGACGCTTCGATGATAACGGCTACTTCGGTAGACGGACGACCATGTGACTATTTTACAACCGGGACAAGTGCGTTCCTTCATCAGCTAGGACGTACGAATGCCATTAAAGGACGGTCGAAGCAATTGGCATATTATAGTAGAACGGTTGTATAAATAATAGTCGCATGGGAAACGGATACCTTCGGGTAGACGGGCGAATATGACGGACTACGACGGTAGGACGGTTGTAAGTCATGACGGACGGACAAAGATTGCCGGACGGTTGTAAGAATAAAATGACGGACGGCACTAGTTGCCGGACGGTTGTAAGTATAGGTGGGCCATGACGATGGACCACGGCGATTGTCTTTGTGACATTCGTAAGCAAATGACGGGTTGATCACCCTATATAGTATGACCCATGAAATTAAAGAAAGAAAGAAAAGTAAAGAAAAGGGTGAATGCATATATATATATGAAATCACAAAAATACAGAAAAGAAAATACAGAAAAGAAAGAAGAAAGAAAGGCCAAAGTTATGAATACGTATTTATATGAATGATTATACAGTAATGCATACTTATACCTATAAAGAAAAGAATGTTTACAGCAAATTGCATTAAACTAGAACTCACCAGCGTTAGCTGACTTTTAGTATACATTTCAGGTAAAGGAAGAAAAGGTCGTGCGATGGCGTGAGGGTTACCCGGCACAAGACTGACATCCCACTTTTGTTTGTTAAGACAATGTTGTGTTTTTAATTGCTAAGACTTCCGCTGTTATGTAATGTAATTGAATGATGAAGGTTTTTAATTTAAGTTCAGTATTTATGGCTATGTTTATGAGTAAATCCAACAAGTGAGGTCACCCGGGAAAGGGGCCTTACAACAAATCACATCATAACTCCTTTTAACAAAATCCCAAAAACTAAAGTTACTATAAATAGAACTGAGCATGAAATCTCAAATGACCAAAAGTTCTAGATAGCAAATCTACACATATTATCCATTTTTATGCATATCTAACCATTTTCCATCATCAAATCACCCTAAACATGGCATCTATCATGAAACCCAAAATTAAAGTTTCCTAAAATAGTAAAATCGGGCATATATGTATCATCCAACACTTTTGACAACAAAGTTTGCACATATTATCCATCTACAACTATTATTACAGCATAATCCATCATCAAATCAACAAAATCTCATTATCTAACACATGCACATATAATAAAGTTTCCTTAAATGGGAATCGAGCCTATGAACAAAATCCGGGTTCAAAATCACCAACAATATGTACCATTTAAGTTTTAAAACACATTTTCTTTAAGAATCCATGGCTAATCTTTCATAAAAACGGGTTTTCTTTGGATGCATGTCATATGAACATGAAGAAAAAAAATGGAGAAAAGTGGGTTTTGATCTTACCAAACTTGAAGATTATGATGAAATGGTGGATGAATCTTCTTGCAAACTTGATATCTTCACTTGGATGCTTAATTTTGTATGAAATGGAGAACAAACAACAAAAAAAATATGAAGATGGATGGAGGTGGTGGTGATCCCGGCTCAAGAGGGGAAGAAAAAGGGAGAAAGAGAGATGGTGAAATGGTGGAATGAGGGTGTTTGGTGGGGGTATTTATAGTGGATTTTGATACCTGGTGGTGGAAAACGAATAGTTACCGATTTATTGACGAAAATCCCGAATAGGTATGAACAAAATTATTTAAAAATAATTTGACTCATGTTGGTATGTTTAAAATATAAAATTTTTGAATTTTTATTATAAAATTTTTGAATTTTTATTTGGAAATGTTGGTACATATTGCAGACTGACCAGACAGCGTTAAAACATAAAGTTTCTCAGAAAATTCCCAAAAAATGCACAGTCTTAAAATAACATATTACAGTACTACATGTAATTGTCTAAGTGTCTGCTTAGAATTATGGACCTAGCTAGTGCACACTGCGTGTCTACCAGACTGTGCTGAAAATAAAAGTATTTATATAAATCACCGAAAAATTCATACATGCATTATTAATCAAATCACAAACCACAAAAGTGTTAAGTATTTCTTTGACTAGAAAGATTTGAACATGAGATAACGAAGGTGGTTGGAACTGGTTAAGGATTACGACTGTGAAATTTTATATCATCCTGGAAAGGCCAAAGTAGTAGCCGATTCTCTAAGCCGTAAGGGAGAGCACTATCCTATTCAGGTGAAAGCATATAAGTTAGTAATCACTCCTGATTTCATGAATCATCTTCAAGACACATAAATCAAAGCATTAAAAGATGAGAATATCAAGAAAGAAAGAATGGCTGGTAAGGTGAAATTTCTAGAGGAGAATGAATATAAAGTCAAGACTCGGTTTGGTCGTATGTGGATACCATGATCTGGTGAGTTTAGACTTAGAATTCTTGATGAAGCTCATAAATCATGATATTCAATTCAACCAGGTACTACGAAAAGCTACAAAGATCTACATAAGGATTATTGGTGGCCCAGAATGAAGTTTGATATCATGAAATATGTAGCAAAATGCTTAACTTGATTACAAGTTAAAGCAGAACATCAGAAGCCATATGGAAGATTACAATCATTAGAAATCTCGGAATGGAAATTGGAACATCTCACCATGGACTTCATAACCAAGCTACCGAAAACAACTAGGGGTTATGATACCATCGGGGTGGTTGTAAATCGGCTAACTAAGAATGCTCATTTCCTAGCAATACGTGAAACATAATCTTCAGAAAACTTAGCTGATCTGTTCATCAAAGAGATTGTTTCAAGAGATGGAGTGCCAGTCTCGATTGTTTCCGATTGAGATACCCGTTTCACTTCACGTTTCTGGAAGAAGTTCCATGAAAAGATGGGAACTAGATTATTAATCAGCACGACATATCATTCTCAAACTGACGGTCAAAGTGAGAGGACGATACAAACCCTCGAAGATATGTTGCGTGCTTTTATAATCGATTTCAGTGGAAGTTGGGATAACATCTGCTGTTAGCAGAATTCTCGTACAATAACAGCTACCATTCCAGTATTGGTATGCCACCATATGAGATGCTATATGGTAGGAGATGTAGAAATCCCATATGTTAGGGAGAAGTTGGTCAAAAAGAGTTAGGAAGCAAAGAAATAGTTCAAGCTACAACTGAAAAGCTTGATCTGATCAAAGTTCAGTTGAAAGCTGCACAAGATAGACAGAAGTCATCCGTAAATAAGAGACGTAGACCAATAGAATTCCAAGAGGGAGATTGCGTTCTGCTAAAAGTGTATCCTTGGAAGGGTCTGATTCGGTTTAAGAAACGTGGCAAGCTAAGTCCACGGTTCATCGATCCTTTTAAAATCATCAAACGGGTTGGTAAGGTGGCTTCTCAAGTAGAGCTACCTGAAGAATTAAATAAGATACACAATATGTTTCATGTATCTTACTTAAGAAAGTGTTTAGCGGACGAGACTACTCATATCCCGCTAGAAGATATAGAGATTGATGAAAAATTAACTTATGTCGAAGAACCCGTAAGAATTCTAGACACGAAAGAGAAGAAGCTATGTCACAAAACAATTAAACAAGTATTAGTTCAATGGAAGCACAGAATAGGGTCGGAGATGACCTGGGAAAGCGAGGAGAAAATGTGGAACACTTATCCTCAACTATTTATGGACTAACAGGTTTCGAGGACGAAACCTGATTTAAGGTGGGTAGATTTGTAATATCTCAAACTCCTAAAATAAGTTGGGACACATGTCAGCAAAGAAACACGGCACTAGAATGTAACCAGACTCAAAAACAGAAAGACGTTTCGACCGGAAATAGCCCAAAACTTCCCATAAGCATATCATGGGCTAGAAAATGAGTTACGGAGGCCATAATATTTGAAACTTGGGTGCCTCAGTGAGGCGAATTTGAAAATAATGTCATATCAGACCGTCACCATGTTTAATGGTCCGTCACGACCCGCAGAACCCAGAATGGACCGTCACCGGTCGTGACGGTCCGTCACGCCGCAAAATCGTGAAAAGTCATTGTTTTTTGGCCACGTATCAATGACCCATCCCACCCTAAGGCCATGACGGACCGTCATGGGCTATGACGGTCTGTTACGTGGTCAGAAAGTGCTTGGAGGCCAAGAAAACGGTAACGGACCGTCACCGGCGGTAACAGTCCGTTACGAACTTAGAAATTTGCCTATAAATTGATTCTTGAAGCCGTTCAAAAGAAAAAAACAACACACACCAAACACCATAGATAACACACCCAATCTGAGAAGGATTTAGAAGCTATTGCGGCGCGTTAAAGTGCGAGTGTGGTACGCTGTGAGTGTGTTTCGGATCCGGAGAGACGTTTAAGCAAGGAACGAGCGTAGGAAACGAACCGAGGTTAGAGTAAGTACATTGGACCGGTACCCTAGACATGATTATATGAATTACGTGATAATATGTTACGTGCAATGTGTAAGACTAAGGTACGGGGATAAGTAACGATAGTAGATTAGTCTAAACACTAAACTGGAATAATGGAGTAGCCACGGGATGTTAAAGGGGTGGTGGGTACGCCGCTGGTACACTCTATATATAAGCCTCTTTAATATCTCGGGGTGAAACCATTATGAAAGTTTAGGGGCATAGACTAAAAGACAATGATGAGAATACTATGGTTTCATAATGGACGGGTAACCTTCCGACCAGTATGTAGTTATCTGATAAACAGAATGTTCTGTATAAGGAAAGAGTGGTGTATAAATCCCTCTTGCACCCGTCATTCTTTCTTGGGAACATCTATGTTGGAGGTACTACTCTGGGACGATAATCACCCTAGTATGCAAAGTGTGACAAGTGTAAATGCATGGCAAATATGAAATATGTGAACGCATATGAATACATGAATGCATGATGATACGTGCCAATATGAATGAGTATGATGGAACGAGTCTAAGCCCTAAAATGGAATAACAGAGTACTCACGAAGTATTAAAGGGGTGGTGGATACGCCACTGGTACTTCCTATATATAAACCGTTATTAAGTTTTAAGATGAGGACTGGTTGGGGAATAAATCAAGCATATATACGTGAAATGAAAAAAAAAATGCCTGATACATTTGGGAGGCTGTGAGTCTAAGATACTCAAGGTCCAAAATGAAATGAGATACCTGGCCTATAAGGTGGATCTCAATAAAGAAAAGAGAACTAAATTAAAAGTTCAAAGCCTAATGGCATATCTAAAGAATGAATGAGTCTTCATGACAAATGCAAGGGGTCAATACTGACGAGTATAAGGACCTTGCCAATACTATGACTGCGGGTACGTCCTAAGATAGTCATGAGGGGGTTAGCACACCCATGTATGAAATTAATACTATGACCGGAGGTACGTCCGAAGATGGTCACGAGGGGATTAGCACACCCATGAATGAAATATACGAATGGCGTTACCGGAGTTACGCCCGGCGATGGTCACGGGGGCGCTGAGAGCCCGGGAAACTTGAACAAATAATAAGAACCTAAAAAGTTCATAATAAAATGAATGATGCAGTGTACTTACTTAGCGTAAGATAATTTAAAATGTTTCAAAACACTACAGGGAAGAAGCACGTGGAATAAAGATTCGTGTGAACAAGGCCGGACGGAGCGAAAAGTCCCTAAATATGTGTAATAGAATACATATGTAAAAAAATGTTTATAAATAAAATTTACCTTAGTCATTTAATGACAAGGTTTTGATAAACTGGGACAGTTTTCAGCATTAAACTCTGATAAAATATTAAATAAAATAAGTAGGGTGTTTCAAGTTATGGGTCTGATCATGCATTTGCTTGAGGATAACCAAAGTTTAATTGTGGGGTGTTATGATATACCCTTATTTATACATGTTTTGCATACATAATAATCCTCATATTATGGTACTAATTGAACAAAAGCCTTGCAATTGATACTTAAAACATTAATATTTCATAATTGCACGTTAATCGGTATTTCAAAAGAAACAAAGCAAAAACAGCCTAAAACGTCAAGAAATCAAGCCTTTTGGAAGAAGCATACCCGAACTTTGACCCCCCGAGAAATCAAAATTAATCAACACAAGTCAACAAGCAGCAAAAAGACAAAACTATCAAGAAAGAGTATTTCATAGTTAGAGTATAGGGGCTCTTCCTTATCAGGATCGACTAAGTTGGTTCTACTTTGCAAGGATTGGCGGAAATAATCCAAACAGATAACAATTGATACACTTGAACAAATGAGAATTATGATACTATCAATTACTCGTATATTGCTTGATAAAACTGATGATCATTACATAATAAGAAACAACTATTTATACAACAATTGAAAGTAACGGATTGCAAGATATTCTCCACAATCATAGCACAAAACACACTATCCTATTAATACAAAATAGACTGTTACAAAATAGGGAATCAGTCAAAGATATATATTCCGTAAACTGAGCTCTTGATTGACTTCGGTATCTTTGACTTCAAAGCCCTTCGGTATCTGACTTTTGAACACATCCGTATCTGACTTCAGTATCCAGTAACTTCGGTACTAACTCTCAGTAGCTTCATACTTCGGTAGCAATCTGTATTTCAGTTATACCCCAATATTCCTCTTTGCCCGTAATAGGGGAGCCTACGAAACTTAACGTTATGCTAGTTAGTATGGCCATTCATGGCTAAACTCTTTGTATTGCTAGGGTGAAAATGAAGTTTGGTGTATGCTAATATTTAACGTATTAATCTAGTGGTATGCGTAGGTCTTTAATTATTCGCTCTTAAAATCACCTTCTATGTGGACTTTTTATTATTATCTAAATTTGTCTTTACACTTGTGAGTTTTCTTGATTTTAAACCGTAAGACCGTAAAACCTTTTTAATCAAACTTCTCTTTAAACTTATACATCTTTATACAAGTGTCTATACTATATAATAAATAAAGATTTTTAGTGACACTTGTCACCTCCATATTCATTTTCATCATTTTTTTCTCGCCTCTCTCTCTTACTTAATGTACTTCTATCTGTAAATAATAATATATACTTAAAGAAAATATTAATTACACTAATAAAAACATTTATTTTAAATTATCCCTTCTTATAAGAAACTTTAAAATTTAATTATGTAACTTTTATTTCAATCAAATAGTAATTGAAAGTCAAATTACATTAAATAGTAATTAATGTATTTTCAAAACCCAATTATATATTAACTTTTACATATTTTGAGTTGGTTATATCCGTAGTATATGTAATATATTTTTACACATATAAAATATATACATAAAGATTGAAACATTTTAAATATTGATATTGTTCACCCCGTGTGTAGACACGGGATCTAAACTAGTATTTTGATAAGCCAAGGCTTGGTTAATATTAATAAGATCGTACGTTTTTATACGAACTTGTTATAAGACCAAGAATTGGTGAACTCACGTTGGGAACGATACGTCTTTATATATGGTCACATTGTTACACTGCCTCCCGGTGAACAAAGTCTAATCACTCTTTTAATAAAAATAAATGAGCATTTAAGTTTGATATCTTAAACCAACTCGGAGATAGTTTCGAAGAGTTGAGGGTAATGATGTCCCTAGCTTAGAGTCCTAGAGATAGTCGACATAACATTATCATATACTGAGCGGATTCGAAGCCCAAAGCAATACCTATCGTCACCAGATCATCCTAGAGATATTTACTTTTCTGTTATTTACTATTATGCTATTTACATTTCTGTTACACATTTCACGCACATTTTTACTTCTCTGTTATTTATTTTACCGTCATTTACTTTTATGTCATTTACTTTTCTGCTTCACAGGCACACAAAACCCACTCAGTAATTAAACCGGCAAAACGATAACAAAAGTTGAGTATTAGAACTCGACCGTGTCCATTGGTTCGATACTTGGTTCTTACCTAAACTATATTACGCTGCGATAGGTACAATTGCCTATTGTGTTTGTTTTAAGTTTGAGTATTTGTCATTTTATAAATTTAAAACCTGATCTCGTGAAACCGTCAATTATATATTTTATATATATATATATATATATATATATATATTTATATAACTACATGAACGACACGCATCAAGTTTTTGGTGCCGTTCCAGGGGACACTGTGATTTCAAGAAAAAATTGAGTTAACGGATTAGTCTTTTAACTTTACATTTTCCAAATTATAAATTTAAAACCTGATCTCTTACTTCATATCACTGGGTGGTCTTAAGGATTGTTATCCCTTGCGACCAAAATAAACATTTTCTAACTTTTCGTGATCGTTAATATTTTTTCGAATGTGATTCTTTTAGAATTACGTTCATAGATTTCATTGCGGATAGATGAAAAGTGTGGTGATACTTGATTATTCCTTTCTTTCTGCTTTCATTGGGTTCTTTATCGGCTTTTCAATTTCAGCAGTCTAACGTGCTATTGACTGGACTTAATCATTGTAGAGTGTTATCTGACTCGTTGACAAGTGACCAAAGTTTCATGCATTAAAGGGTGCAATATGTTTTATTTATGCAAATTAATATGGGGAATATAAAAGTTTTATGTAGCTATGCATGTGCAGGTGTTGAAAGCTTAAAGTATGATTTTGGAAGATATTAGGTGAGAGATGCAAGAGTCGGAAGAGACACGGAGAAAACGGGGCAGAAACTCAGGACCTGGCGTAAGCCTACTCCACCTGGCGTAAGCCTACTCCACCGGCGTAAGCTTACTCCGCCCAGCGTAGGCCTACGCTGAACTAGTTCATTCACAGCAAACTTCAGTGTTGCGGAGTAAGCTTACGCTAGTTACGTTATTTTGACGCGGATTGTCGGGAAACTGCCGATTTTGAGAGTTTAAGTGGGGTTTTCCTCCCCAAATTCAAAATGATCTTTTTAACAGCAGTTTTGGGCGATTTTGAGGAGGCTAGAAACATATTATTGAAGATCGGTATCAAGAAATTGAAGAATCGAAGATGAATTCCACAACCATGAGCGGCCAATCCACCGGTAATCATTCCCGAGTGGATTGTTTGTAAGTTTTAAGGGTTTTATCATGTGCTAGTGTTGAGAAAAAATTCTTGTAATCGTTTGGTTTGAAATACTTGAATCTTTGTGTTTAGTATGGTTATGAACTCACGGGAGTCGATAAATTCTTGCACCATTGACCCCGTTAGATGATAATTGCTATGAACTTTGATTTGTGTTGAATCTATTGATTAATCTAATTCTATATTGCATACATTTGTCTCGATTTCATTCGTGAATATTGTTTTACACTATTTGCCGATGATGTATGAATGTGGATGTTCTTGGTTAGATTTGGTTAATTTGATTTGGATAACCATTTGATTGTTTGAACTCATATGTTGGTGTGATAATCCCTAATTACTTGTGAACTTGAAACCCGAGTGTGATTCCTTTTTAATTATTGTTTACAACTTAAACCGTTTATTTGCTACTTGATTACTCCTTATCGTTTTGCTAGTTGATAATCATTGCTTGTTGGATTGGTTAATTTCACCTCAATCATTGCTTGTGTTTGGTCAGAAAGACCCATTGCAACTTCATAAATCACATTGTTAATTGAAGTTAAGCACCGACCACAAACTCTTCGTGGTTCGACACCCTTCTTACCCTAACTAGTTTAAGGTGATTAGGACACTCTAATTCTTTATCTTTGACCGGTCCCTTCGACACCGATCAAATTTTGGCGCCGTTGCCGGGGAGTGTGTGCGCTTGGTGTTTTATTTTAATTGACTCGTGTAACCATTTGTTACTTGTTTTGTTTGGTTAATCTTCTTCTATTTTTGTGTTACGCGTGGTGTTTGTGTGTGTGTGCAGGTGACAGATTAGTGCATGTGTACCCGTTCATCCGGGAGGATTTCACTGCTTTTTTTAACCAGAAATTGAGAGGATTGCAAGGCAAAACCAAACCCAACAACAAAATTTACAACCCATTTCATCGGAACCATCATCTATGGATGGTCGAAGCAGTCATTCTGGAACAAGCATAAGAAACCGTGGCCCAACTCCAAACAGAGGCCCTATCCCTAACCGCCCACCAACTCCACCTCACCGAACCCTAACCCCATCTATACCTATCAATAACAACCAACCCTGTTGGTCAGGTACAGTTTAACAAAACTGACCCGTTAACATCCGTACCAATCCTGTGTACCAAGGAATAAGGGGACCACAACAAAATCAAACCCCTCCTAGAAACATATTTGGAACTCAACCAAGAAACGACAATGAGAACGATGGTTAGGAGGATGACGATGGTGAATACTTTGGGTATGATGATAATGAAGATGTTGGAAACGGTGATGGGTTTGGAGATTACGATTATGAAGATGGTGAGAGGAGCCAATTTGGAGAATATAACGAGGGGCAAGGCTTTGGAGAGGAAGAAGAGGTGAATTATGTTCACCAAAGGGCGAGACAACCAATGGGTCAAACGGGTAGACCTGAGAGATTTGGTTATCCTCCTAGACAAGAATGAGGAGAGTTAATGGGGGTTACAACAATGAAAACCGAAGACAACCGGTAGCCCCTACGGGTGGAGTTAATGGTCGCTTTCGACCGGTTATTTCGGAGAATGCTTCTCCAATTGTTCCACCAATTCCCGGAATGAGGCGATTCAAGTCATGGCCAAATTATATCAATGTTCTCCCACATTTTCATGGCATGGTTACCAAAGAACCATAGCCGAGTTTGCCACCATCTGTAGCACAATTGGAGATGAGAACTTCGATCAAGGCGAGGTCAAACTTAGACTTTTTCAGTTTTCCCTCAAGGATCGAGCAAAGAAATGGTTCATTACATTACCGGCTAATAGCATCCACACATGGGATGAAATGCAACAAGTCTTCTTGGATGAATACTATTCGGTTGCGAAGACGGATGATTCCCGAATTGAGATTCAGACATTTCAACAACAAACGGGTGAGCCATTGCATGAAGCGTTTACCCGTTTCAAAGAGTTGTTAAGGAAATGCCCCCACCATCAAATTGAGTTATGGGAATTGGTAAAGTGTTTTGTTGATGGTTTGACTCAAGAGGAGAGGAAGTACTTGAAGTCCACAAGTAATGGGACATTGTTGTCTAATCCCGAAGAAGATGATTGGGATTTCTTAGAAAGGACGAGCCAAAAATCTAAAGCCGAGGCATCGGCTAGTCAAAGAACTAAACACCTGATTTCTATGTCCGTCCCGGATTATGAAAAAAAAGAGAGGTTGGCATCAATGGAAAGAGAATTGGCATTGTTGAGGAAAGGCAAAAAGAAAGAAGTAGCGGGAGTAAAAGCTCGATTCGACGTGTGTGAAGATTGTGGAGATTTAGGCCACAAAACAATGGAGTGCCCATTTCAAGATGGTAGACAAGAAGAAGTGAACCAAGTTTTTGGTGATAGGAAACCATATGATACAAGCTCAAACTCCTATCACCCGAGCTCAAGGAATCATCCTAATTTCAAATATGGGGATGCGTCAAACCAATTGAACCCAAATTTCCAAGGTTCAAATCAAGGTACTTCATCATACCAACCTCGTCAACAAAGCAATTATAATTCGGGTGATTACCAAAGGACCTCTTATAACAATAACTGGAACACAAATTACCCCCAGGGAATTACAATCAAGATCATCAACAACAAAATGGGTCATCAGGGGGTGATGATGCGGTTAATTCAAAATTGGATGCACTGTTGGAGATGATGAAAGAATCCAAAAGGGAGAATGAAGTGAAAGATAAGTCTCACGCCGCATTGGAGAGACAAGTTGGGAAATTGGCACAAGAAATAGCTCAATTCAAGCAAAATGAAGGTAAATTGCCGAGTGACACCACAATGAACCCAAAACATCATGTTAATGCAATTGATGTGGCTCATGGTAATGGAGAAGGTGAAGAAAGAGAAGAGGAGGAAATTGAGTTTGGAGAACCCTTAGTTCCTATTCAAATTGGAGAATTTAAAACTAATTTGGCATTATTAGATTATGGAGCGGGGATGAGCATTTTATCGGGGAGCGTATATGACCAATACAATTTTGGTCCATTAGAAGAATACAACACCACGTTGGTGTTAGCAAATGCTACATGCACGCGTCCTCGGGGGAAATTAGTGGTAGTGGCTATGAAGATTGAAGAATTTTACTATCCGGGAGATTTCTTGGTGCTCGATTATGCACCACTTTCTAAGGAGGAGGAGCCACGAGTGATTTTGGGAAGACCGTTTTAAATAACCGCAAATGCGCAAATCAATTGCCGAAACGGCACTGTTGACATGACCTTTGGGAATCGTAAGTTGAACATAAATATTTTTTCAAATTTATTTACATATGTGGTTGAAAATAAATGTTTAAAATCAGTTACTACTAACACGTGTCATCCTCGTGCCAAGGCAAATGAGGGTGACATCAAAAAGCAAGGTATTATGTTTGACAGGTTTAATATGAAAGACGAGCCGAAGGCAATCGAGAAGGAAACTAAGAGGTTGAAAGATGCAAAGAAGCCACCCGACCATGTCCAACATCCGAACGAGAAAGGAGATTTGTTTGATTTGGAATTTACAAGAGATGAGACTTGGAGTTGGAGTGATAACAACCAAGGTGGTGGGGGAGCTAGTAGAAGTAAGTTTGTGTTTCAA
The DNA here is from genome assembly GCA_023525975.1 of Smallanthus sonchifolius. Taxonomy (NCBI): domain Eukaryota; kingdom Viridiplantae; phylum Streptophyta; class Magnoliopsida; order Asterales; family Asteraceae; genus Smallanthus; species Smallanthus sonchifolius. The sequence continues at coordinate 24,611,728 of CM042033.1, forward strand.
CCTCCATAAGGAGGTAATGTCGGGCTGAGGACAATAAACTTAGCGCTAACCGAGAGGCAACCCGGCTTGTGATTGTCTTTATTTTGTCTTTGTTTTGTTTTGTGTTGTGTGTTTTAGTTTCATCACCATAGCAACACTCAAGTGTGGGGAAGACTCATGGAAGACTTACGAGTCCATTTTTGGTGGTGGTTCAGGCACTCTATGATCGCCTCTAATCAGGTTCATGTACTCTTTCTCATATTTATGTTGTTTTGATTGAACTATTTTGTTTTTGTTTATTGTTGTGTGTTTTTTTGTTTGAAACTCGGTTGATTGTGTTGGGTGGATCTTTATGGTTTGGGAATTTACTTCTTGAATTTTGGAGGTTGGGTGTTAGATTTGTTTGACACCCACTAACCGCACTTTTATATTTCATAACTATTTACATTGGGACAATGTAAGGTTCAAGTGTGGGGATGTGGGAAATATTGGAAACCATACAAATTTTTTGATAATTGTTTTACAAAGTGTTTGATAGAGGTCTTTGGTCATGGTTAATTCACAGTACTTGATTAAGTCTTTCCAACAAATGATAATTTTTTTTTTTTTGGAAATGTTGAATTCGGGAGTAACAAAATTGAAGGTGACGGTTTGCATGCATATGTCGGTAACCTATTTTCCACCGTTTTTGTGAGATTTTGAGCCAAATTGATATATATATATATATTCTCTTATTTGAGTGGTTGGCCACTTTGTTTCACATTTTAGAACATGCATAATGTTGATGCATGTTGAGACCTTGAACCAATTGATTGCACAAAAATGATAAAGGCATTAGGAGAAACCGTTTTTTTAATTTTAGCCATTTTTATACCTTTACCTGTTAATATCCACTAGATGCCCATTCTGAGCCTATACATTTTCTTTTGACAAAACCCACAACATCAACCCATTCACCTTTTTAGACTTTTCTTTTTAAACCCGTGAGTTGGAATTCAATTAACTTAGATTGTTGTAGTTGCGGTTGCAATTGAGATAAAAAAAATTGAATGAAAAAGAAATAAAAAAATAGTATTGGGTCAACATTTGCCCAAAGGTTTTGAGTATTAGTTTGAGCTACAATAAAAGATGTTATTGGGTCAGTTTAACTCAAGTTTCATTTGATAGTTTGAAGAAATAAGAACTTTACTGTTGATGGGTCATTTATACCCATAGTAGAGATTTGAAAGTTTTAGATTGATTTGTAGTTTCTTTAGTTTAATTCCACTCACCTTTAGCCACTTTAAAAATCTTTATCCATACCCGTAACCCTAGCCTACATTACAACCCTTAAAAGACCTTTTGATTTGTGCTTTTTAGTTGTGTTAGTAGGTGGAGATATGATCAATATGCAAGCCTATGATAATGTGGTTCATTGTTTGGTTTCGAGTGAAAAATACTAGCACATCATCGCTAGTCCGCATATGAAGCCGAGTGGAGTGATTGATTGTGAGGGGTGTGCGCATGCAAAGCCATAACTGAATATGAGTTAAGCTCGTTGAAGTGTTTCCTTTTGTTTAAAAAGTTATCGATTGTTTGTTAGATTGTAAATCTATTGAGTATAATTCTTATGAATCTTGCATGGCCTTGGACCTTAACTTATGTTTAGTGAAAACAATTATTTGAGAATTTGTAATGTGAATTTAAAGCAAAAGACTTTGCTTGAGGGCAAGCAAAGTGTGGGGATGTGATAAGTGACCAAAGTTTCATGCATTAAAGGGTGCAATATGTTTTATTTATGCAAATTAATATGGGGAATACAAAGTTTTGTGTAGCTATGCATGTGCAGGTGTTGAAAGCTTAAAGTATGATTTTGGAAGATATTAGGTGAGAGATGCAAGAGTCGGAAGAGACACGGAGAAAACGGGGCAGAAACTCAGGACCTGGCGTAAGCCTACTCCACCTAGCATAAGCCTACTCCACCAGCGTAAGCTTACTCCACCTGGCGTATGCCTACTCCACCAGCGTAAGCTTACTCCACCGGCGTAAGCTTACTCCGCCCAGCGTCGAAGGGACCGGTCAAAGATAAAGAATTAGAGTGTCCTAATCACCTTAAACTAGTTAGGGTAAGAAGTGTGTCGAACCACGAAGAGTTTGTGGTCGGTTCTTAACTTCAATTAACAATGTGATTTATGAAGTTGCAATGGGTCTTTCTGACCAAACATAAGCAATGATTGAGCTGAAATTAACCAATCCAACAAGCAATGATTATCAACTAGCAAAACGATCACGAGTAATCAAGTAGCAAATAAACGGTGTAAGTTGTAAACAATAACTAAATAGGAATCACACCCGGGTTTCAAGTTCACAAGTAATTAGGGATTATCACACCAACATATGAGTTCAAACAATCAAATGGTTATCCAAATCAAATTGACCAAATCTAACCAAGAACATCAACATTCATACATCATAGGCAAATAGTGTAAAACAATATTCATGAATGAAATCGAGACAAATGTATGCAATATAGAATTAGATTAATCAATAGATTCAACACAAATCAAAGTTCATAGCAATTATCATCTAACGGGGTCAATGGTGCAAGAATTTATCGACTCCCGTGAGTTCATAACCATACTAAACACAAAGATTCAAGTATTTCAAACCAAACGATCACAAGAATTGTTTCTCAACACTAGCACATGATAAAACCCTAAAAACTTACAAACAATCCACCCGGGAATGATTACCGGTGGATTAGCCGCTCATGGTTGTGGAATTCATCTTCGATTCTTCAATTTCTTGATACCGATCTTTAATAATATGTTTCTAGCCTCCCCAAAATCACCCAAAACTGCTGTTAAAAAGATCATTTTGAATTTGGGGAAGAACCCCACTTAAACTCTCAAAATCTGCAATTTCCCGAAAATCCACGTCAAAATAACATAACCAGCGTAGGCTTACGCTGGGGTGGCATAAGCTTACTCCGCAACACTGAAGTTTGCTGTGAATGAACTAGTTCGGTGTAGGCCTACGCTGGGCGGAGTAAGCTTACGCTGGTGGAGTAGGCTTATGCCAGGTGGAGTAGGCTTACGCTGTTGGAGTAGGCTTACGCCAGGTGGAGTAGGCTTACGCCAGGTGGAGTAGGCTTACGCCAGGTCCTGATTTTCTGCCCCGTTTTCTCCGTGTCTCTTCCGACTCTTGCATCTCTCACCTAATATCTTCCAAAATCATACTTTAAGCTTTCAACACCTGCACATGCATAGCTACACAAAACTTTTGTATTCCCCATATTAATTTGCATAAATAAAACATATTGCACCCTTTAATGCATGAAACTTTGGTCACTTATCACTCGTCTTGAGTCCTTGCTAGTACTCACGCCTTACTTCACACCACGGGCTTGCCTTTCACATTCGTCCTAAACAAAAAATCCTTAGGTTGGATCTGGTTTCATTTGGTTTTGCCTGCACGCCCTAATTAACATCGCGGTTCCTGTCACTTGTTGTTGTTGGTATATCTATCTTCTAGTTTCAGTGAATACTCATGGTACTTTATCTGCGATTGTCTTTATCATGGAGAGATGCCATCCGTGTATTCGTGCACTTATATATCTCTTGGACATATACTTATGTGGCTATTTCCTGCTTACTCATGCTTACTTCGACAATAGACCAATTTTTATTCATCATATCACGTTTGTGTCAGGTATAGAAAATTCCTGTTTCAAAAGCAGTTCTCTAAACGTATGTTCGTCTGGCATGTGTAGCATTCACATCTTGTACTAACGTGCAATCCTGGGTAGCTAATTTGTTAATTTGAAACAAACAAGTGTTGGGTTCCTCAAATTCTACCTAATCGGTCTCGTTGTTCGCGGGTTGCCATGCGAAGCAATCTTCTCATTGTGGCTTGGTAGGCTCTCTTATCATCCTCATACTAGTTCTCTTCTAGTGCAATCTTTCCATTTCTTTGTCTTTGCTTGATTTACTACTCTCATCACTGTCGCATCAGGTTCTGGACCAGGTTTCGTCAGTCTTTCTAAACTTATTCCTTTGTGTTACTTAACTTTAGCAAACTTCATTTGAAGTCTCACTCCTTTCCGTTCCACCTTTGGTGTGTCGTTTTTTCCATCATTCGTCTTACTTATTTGCTATGATCATCATTACTCAAGCGACTAATCTCATAGTCATGGTTGTAGTGATTTGATTGTTTCGGTGACACGTGTATTAATCCACATGATAAGGTTCATCAGTACGCACGAGCACCGGTAAATTCATAATTACGTGGATCCTGACGTAGTCGCCAACTTACCTTACTTGTGAATTCTTGACTCGTCTGATAATGCTTCATAATACGAATGTCTTCTATAAATGAGATCTAGTCCATGCTTTCTTCTTCCCTTACCGAACTCCTAGTTGACGGGAGTCGCTCATGACTATTTGTTACTGATCTACTCGGACCGTTGATATTCCGTCATCCTTGTTTCTTCGTGTTTTATCAGACTCTTACTCGTTGTTTATGATTCGCCTCACATAATTCGCACTGTTCTTATAATTCGTGAGTCATTCGTAGTGCTATGATAACATCTCTTTCACTCACTGTGACGAGTGCACACGACAGATGACAAATCGAGGCACACTTACACAGCAAAAGCTTAATAACTTTAGCTACGTGTTATTAACCATTTACTGTACTCGTGAGCTTAAATCGTTTATCATCATATGTCCTGTGTGTGACTATTCGTTTTGGTACTAGCATTGATATCTAAGGCATGAGTTCTATGTTAAGGCATCTACCCTAAGCTACAGGTATTAACCTTGCAACCTACTTACTTGTTTTGGTGTTGGCTACCCGTACTGATATCCTTGAGTTGGTCCCATTATCAGTTTGAGTCCATACATTTAGGGACGTCTGAATCTCGCAAACTATTGCTCTGATACCAACTTGTAAGGCCTCTTTCCCGGGAGACCTCACTCGTTGGATTTACTCATAAACATAGTCATCAATCACTGAACTTTAATTAAAAACATTCAAAAACGCAGCGGAAGCATTCATCATTCAAATACATAGACAGCGGAAGTTTTAACATTTAATATGAAAACATTGTATTAACATAAATTCAATTAACAGGATGTCAGTCTTGATCCAGGTAGCCATCATGCCTTAGCCCATCATTTCCTCTTGTTACCTTAAGTGCATACTAAAAGTCAGCTAACGCTGGTGAGTTCTAGTTTAAAGCAATTAGGTATAACATTAGTCATTCATGTGTACCATTAGTGTGTGTATATATATATATATATATCATCGTTTTCCATTGAACATACATTGACTATACACATTAGTTTGTGCATATGCATATATCATTATTTCCATTGAACATTCATTGGTCATACACATAAGGGTGATCAGCCCGCCATTGAATGCGTAAGTCACAAAAACAGACGCTCCGTCCTACCATCATAGGCCGTAATTCATACCGTGTATACCGAAGTAGTCCTTCCTTCATTACCGTCCAACAACCTTTGGCCATCCGTCGACCGTGTCTACTGTCGTAGTCCGTCCGTTCGTCCGTCTGCCCTAAGGAATCCGTTTCCCATGCGAACTATTTATACAGCCGTGCTTCGAATAAGGGCCTTCGTCCTACCATAGTAGTCCGTATTTGGTCTACCTTTCTAGACTTTAACATATCGTCTGCATAATAGTCGTACAGTCGTCCGTAGTAGCCATCACCATTGAATCGTCCTACCGAAGTAGTCTGTATTTCCGTCCATAACGTATACGTACATTCATAACATGCAATATATATATATATATATATATATATTTATATATATATAAAGGAAGATTTCATTCATTTTATGTTATGTCATTCATTCATTTCATTCTTTGTAAACATTGGTTTCATTCTTTGTTCATCATTACTTTCATATAACACGTATGTCATATTAGCATTCATATCATTCATTTATTTGCATGTATACACTCCAACCCCAAAACATTGGAAAACATTTGCACATAGCATATAGGGGGCACATAGAACTCACCTGATGAGCGGGTTCCTGAAGTATACTAGTTGGTCAGTAGGCGATAGTTGTCCTATTTGACACAAGACGTTTCTATCCTTAGGGTTAGGCGAACTTGGACAAGTTCACCATTCATAGCTTAGGCGAACTTGGTGAGTTCACTATTTAGGTTTTAGCGAACATAAGGTTAAGTTCGCTCCTTGAGTTAGGAGAACATGTTAGGTTCGCCTCCTTGGCTTAGGCGAATATATGGTAAGTTCACCATTTTCACTTAGGCGAACATGTGGTAAGTTCGCTTTCTTGATCAAGCGAACATGTGGTAAGTTCTCCTATTTTGTACTAGGCGAACATGCTAAGTTTGCCACTTGGCTTCAGGCGAATATACTAGATTCGCCTGAACTAGGTCTTTTCCCAAACAAACCCAAACCATAATGAGGACGTTTAAGTTGTAAAATATACTTCCTTAATCCTAATAAAAACCAGACATAGTCCCGTTTGTTTTTTTTTATCTAAAACCCGATCATATCAATTGTCCATGTCCATTACCAAATCATAACCAATGGTCTACAATAATCGAGTTTTAATTTCTAGATTCGAGATCCATCTTTCTGTACTTATATTAATTAAACTTCACAAAAATAATTAATCACTTGTCGGTTATCATTTATTAAATGAAATCATTGAAATCATTAATTTCTAGCGTCGAGATCCATCTTCGAGATCCATCTTTCCTAACCGTTTCCATCATGCAAAACATCACCATCCTCAGCCATGAAACCACCACCGGTCACCACCACGAACCATCATGAACCACCATGAACAATCCTTCTCCTTCACGAAGCTGCCACAGTTTACCACCTTACAACCGTCACAACATGTAACCATAACAGCCACCATCATCACCATGAAGCTTTAGACAATCACCACCACTACCATCGTGAACCTCCTTGACTATGGAGCTTGATACCATCACCGAGAGCCATCATACCTCCATCGTTAACCACCCTCAACCGTAACGACCACCATAGGGCCATTTGCGTGAAACATAGCCATCTTCCTCTCCACTATTCTCCTTACGCAGCCCCCACTACTACCACCGTGGAGCTATCTGCCCATGCCACACCTGCCGCTGTCAACCACCTATACCTTCGTATCCGTCAACACACAAACCTTCCGTCCATAACCATACCTTTGCTGTTTCCGGAGTTATGGTAGCAACCCTTACACTCTGCTACAGCCCCTCATCCATCACGAACCACCATCGCATGCCATCAACCGTCCATAACAGTCTCCGCTACCACCGTTCACCTCCCACAGCTATCATCACTGGTGTCATCTACACGTACGTCGTCGTTAACCACCATTCACCGTTAGCCATCACCACGAATTCACCATGAACCTTATGTCCAAGCTATCTCCACGTAACCAAGAACGATGTGGTGTTTAGTTGGCCAGTTTGGGGGCTTAAGCGGAGGAGGTGGTGCGTGGAGTTGCAAGTCGACGAAGGAAAGGGATGAGGAAGGCAAGGAGGAGTTGGCGGCTGTGTTAATAGAAATAGGGTTTAGGTTTAAATAGATTTTTCACTTTGCCCCCTTATCTTTAAAGAATTGCATCATCATCCTTTAGTTTAAATTAGTTCATAAACTACCATGTCATATTTTCGTTCTTTGATATTCTTAATCCTACTCGACCTCTCGTGTTTTAAGTAGTAGAGCATTTGGGATGTTGCAGAATATTGTCGGATTTTATGACCAAATATTTTTGGTAGGAAAACTCACTTTTCTAGTAATTGTTATAATATTTTTAAAATTAGTAGGATTCAATATTCATGATTCCTATGGTTTTGTAATACAGGTGTTGTAAACAAATATATGAAAGCTGGTATAAGATGTGAAAATTTTCATCTATTTATTACTCTATTTACAAAAGGGCATGTAACCTAATAGTAACAGGGTATTGGAATGGCGTTCCTTCCAAGTGTTGAAGGGTTCAAGTCCCACTATGGAGAAATGGTGTATATTTAGGAGTAGATTTATGAGTTACCTTTCAAAAAGGAAATTTTTTATCACATTGATTATGGTCATAACATATGTTGCATCATGGTTTTGGGAAGCTTAACACTATGTAGAAAAGTCTTGAACCTGCATTATTACGTTGAATATGAAGTTTTAGAACCCTACAAAACGATTTACATACAATTAATTTTAAACACAAGTATAAAATTATATGATGAAAAGTTGAAATAGTTTAGACCAAATTCAAGGCTGCCTTTATATATGTGTACATGTTCATGCATCTATTGTGGCATGCAAGCGTGGGGAAAGTACGACTTGGAGTGGACTAGCCTTGGCGTTTGTCAGTCCAGCAATCATGGTCATATCAACAGGCTCACCATTTGGAGTCGACATATCAAAGTTTTGTAGCAAAGTGGCTAAAACCATATGTAACATATGATCTGCCAAACCAATTCCAGGACAAGACCTTCTTTCGGCCCCAAAAGGAATCAACTCAAAGTCCATCACCATTACATCTAATCCCTTTTGGTCTGGGGTTAGGAAACTCTCAGCTCTAAACTCGTAGGGGTCCGGCCATATCTTTGGATCACGGTGGAGCTTCAATGTGTTGATCAATAGCCACATGCCTTTTGAGACATGATAGCCGGCTATCGTGCAATCTTTCGTAAAGGATCTTGGAGCCCGTTTAGGAATGCGACCGGGTATAGTCGCAAAGTTTCTTTTACTATAGCTTGGAGGTAGACCATATTTTCGATATCCGATTCATTTACTTGTCTATCTTTTCCCACTTGAGTTTCTACTTCTTCTTGAGCCTTTATGCGAGCATAACGATTGTTTAGTAGCAATGAGAGTGTCCACGTTAGCATGACAGTGGTGGTATCTGCGCCACCCACAATAAGAGACTGAAAACATGATAATTAATTTGAAGGGAAAATTCCCAAAATAAACATTTGACTTTTTTTTTTCTCCAATATAAACGTCGACTTTTTAACTCCCACATACTAAACATGCCAAAATCACTGGAACATTCACCCAATAGGGCGAATTCACCAAAAAACGTGGGAGTCGTAAAGATCTGACACGTGTATAATTTCGACCTTTTCAATTAGGAAGTTCCTGCAAAATCACCGGATTATTATCTTGAGTTTCGTCAAAATAGCCGGATTATGTATTCCGGTGAAATAGCCGGTTATTATCTTGAGTTACGCCAAAATACCCAGATTATTATCTTGAGTTTCACTAAAATAGCCGGATTATTATCTAGTTTCGCCAAAACACCGGAGCATGTATTCCAGCGAAATTGCGAGATTTTGTATTTAGGCTAAATCGTCGGATGAGGTATTCCGGTGAAATAGCCGGATTATTATCTTGAGTATCGCCAAAATAGCCACGTCATTATCTTGAATTTCACCGGCGATTTCACCCAATTTGATAAATGTTTTGACGATTTTAGTGTGTTTATTAAGTGGAAGTTGACTTTTCAATGTTTAGTTTAGGGGAAAGTAAAATTCAGATGTTCATTTTCGGAATTTCACTAATTAGAATGCATATACATATGAATAAATATATATGATTAAGAGAACTGAGTTTTGATTGGGTCTAGAAAAACCACTTATAAATGGGAAAATCAATAAAAATAAAACTTGTTAACAAAATAAATATTGACTTTTTCACTCCTACAAAATAAACCTAATAAATTAATCGAGAAATTCTGATACGTAAACGAATATGCTTGCCACGTGGTTTACTCCTTCAGGCGACAAGTGTGCCGGAACAACAAATTCGTTTAGAGATGAGAATGTCTTGATGAATTTTTCACATTCATTTTATGAGAATTTAAAATTCAATGTTTATTTTGTTAAAAAGTTGGTCAATAACATTCATTTTTTGTGATTTTTCCCTTATAAATAGATGTCTAGATTTCATTGTTTTTTAGTGGGGCTCACCTCACACGTGGCTTTAATGATAGTATTAACATTGTAACCCGCTATGTAATCGTCTTTAACTACTTGGATCATCACATCCATGAAGTCGTTTACCTCTATAGCATTGTTGGAAGATCTTTTCCGGCGATGTTCTTCTAGCCATTTCCCAAACATGGAATCTAGTTCCCTTCCAACTCTTTTCATTGTCTTTTCATATCCACCCAAATCCAACCAACCTAGAAAAGGAAGAGCGTCAGCCACAAAAAACTACCCCAAGTACTTAAACCACTCCCTTATCACTCCACGACAAATCATCATCTCCTCCTCATCTTCACCCTCCACGCTTCTTATGTACCGTTTTCCAGCTACAACTTTAAGCATAGTATTCATATTCAATTCCCCAAACCATTTCTTCATCTCCACAAACACTTTTCCTCTCCTATCTCTCTTCTCCCCCCCAAAGCTCATACATATTTTTAATCGCGCTTTCTAGTTCAATCAGTCGAACATGCTTAAGCTTCTTAAGTCGACTACTAGACAACAACTCGTGGGAAATCATTTTACGTATTCCACGCCAATACCGACTATTAGATAATCATATTGTAATTATACTATAATTATTATTTTGTAAGCATTCAATTCTTTGTGGTACCTAGATGTAAATTATTTGTATATAAATACAATACTCCTCTCATTGAGGAGTCATCTCTTCATTATAACATGGTATCAACCTAATAAAAATACCTCTTGAGTTCTCCCAAAATCCTCTCCTCTTCACCTTTTCTCTTCCTCTTCCTCAAAACTTCCGACCTTCCCAGCCATGGCCTCTTCAAACTCAGCCGATCCTCTTCCCCTGTCACACCCCGCTTAGGCGGAAATACGAGGCGTAACGTTCACTGGTTACCTCAAACACATACATAATGATTGGATACATAAACAAGTTTAAAATTTTACATCCAAAAATATCTATTTGAGTTTACAAAAGATTAAGATTTCACAAATATGACCCATAACGATGACTTATACATGGGAAATCTCCCAAAAAGTCGTATCCGTTCATGCATGCATGTAATCCTACTTTGCTAACCATAGCGACCTCGTTCAATTTCCTGAAAAATATACTTAAAAAGTGTCAACACGATGTTGGTGAGTTCACAGGTTTTGATCAAATATTCTTGTAGTTCCAACGTTTATAAAGTTCATTGGCGGGCATTATAATGCCAAGGTTGGTTTTGACAAATCCAAGGCCAAATGCTATAAGTGTCTAAACTTTGGACACTTTGCTCGTGAATGTCAAAGAGACAGAGCACCGGCTTCGGGTTTCACCAGACCTAGCCAAGGAAACAGCCATGGCTACAACAACACTAACAACCACAATCAAAGCCACGGTGGTTCGTTCAATGCACTGGTAGCTCAACAGGACGACAACTTTGATTGGGGTGTTCATCTGGAAGATGCCATGATGGCACAAACTCAGGTTGGTCTCATGGCTGAGATCATGGAGTTGATGGAAGCTGAGAAAAAGGAAGCTGTGGAGAAGGAAGCTGAAGAAAAGGAAGCTTCTGTAGCTGATCAAGAGGAATCTACTACTACTGTTGCTCTCATGGCTATTGGAGAGGCAACAAGTTCATCAAATGAGGTAGATTCTAATCCTTTTTTCTGTTATTTCTTGTTCCAAATGTCTAGGCTTAAAAATTGAAAATTCTAAGCTTCAAGACAAGGTCGAACCCCTTCGTATTGTAGCCTTAAGCTACAAAGAAAACGAAAAACGATTTAAAGATTTAATTGAAACGTTGAAAAAGGAAAAACGTGATTATTCACTAAAAATGAGCGATCAACAGCTTCACTTGGATATTGCAAATAAGGGGTTGGAGAAAAGGAACAATGAAATTAACAAGCTGCAAAATGAAATCTTACAGTTGAAATGTTCTAATGAGAAGTTGAAAAACTCTCGTTTTATTGTGGAACACTACGAATCTGTAGTGAGGCAAATGAATGGCTTAGGGCTGGGTACTAATGCCATTCCTCCACCAGTTAGCGGGAAGTTTGTCAACAGCTTAGTAGACATTGATCTAACTTGTCTTGATGAGTCCTCAGGAAAGGATGATTCCTCTAAAAAGGATGATTCCTCAAGTAAGGCCAACTCCGCATCTGATGAGGAGTTCTTTACTGCTTTTGATGATGGGTCGGTTAACACCTGCCCAGAAGGAGTAGTATTTGAGGAGTTGTTATCTGAACAGAAAGTCAAGAAAAACAATATCACTAATAGTGATAACTGTATTTTAACTGAACCCGATATCATTGAATCTAACGATAAATTAAAGGTAATGCTTTATGGGGAGTATAAAAATCTTAATCAAGTAAAGAAAGAGGCTTTTTCAGCTCACTTTGGGCTTGGTTACAAAGAAAATTTGCAAAAATACTATACTCCCAAGAACCAATCTGTATCGGGTCAAACTCCTGTTCACAAACCAACTCCTCCTGCTCATCATGCTGAGTCATCTAATGCCAGATCTAATGAGCCTTACAGGAGAACTTACACAGACAAGAGAACTTGTTTTCACTGTGGTATGGTTGGTCACATTTTTGTGAACTGCCCTTCTAAGAACCAAGGGAAACGGCCTATTGTTTCACAACCGGCTGTCATCCCTAAGTCACCAGTAGTGAACCATTCCAAAAGTCCAAAAGCAAATGTGGTGAAACCATCAGTAAAACCGATGGTAAAGCCAAAGATAACCTCTGAGGCTAAACCATTTGTTTCAAGGAAGGGAAAGCAACTCGCTATACCTTGTGTATCTACCTCTGGTAGTATACCTACTGGTGAGAAACCTGTGGTGAAACTCTCTAAGCCTCAGAGAAGGAGAAGGAATAAGAGGTTGAGAAAGCTAGAACAGCTGACTGGAGTTCAATCAGGTGAAGCTTCGACTAGTTCACCTGCTGTTGTTGAACATAAGTCTACTGTTCTAGTTAAGAAACTGAAGAGGTCCTGGACTAACAAATTCAAAAATTCTCAATCTCCTAGTCCTAAATCTTTTAAAGATTCATCCATTTCGAACAGTTATCACGACTGTGAGTTAAAAGAGATAGTTTATTTTGAAAAGGATGGACGACCCAAGACCACTATGGCTTGGGTCTCCAAAACTAACTAATTCTTTTTGTGACTCGTGTAGGGACGTCCGAAGGGTACTATTTCTAACCGCTGGTATATAGATAGTGGATGCTCCCGGTACATGACAGGAAACATGGCCTTGCTTCAAGACGTGAAACCATTCAGAGGCGGCTATGTGGCCTTTGCTGGAGAGAAAGGCGGTAGTATCATGTGTCAAGGCGTGGTATCAAATGGTTGTCTCAGTTTTGACAATGTAAACTTTTGCGAGCAGCTGAAGCATAACCTGCTGAGTGTCTCCCAAATGTGCGACAAGGAGTACTCGGTGATGTTTGATAAGAATGAATGCTTGATTCTCAAGCCTGGTTTTGAAGTCCCTGAAGACTGGATTCTAATGAGAGTGCCAAGGATAAACGACACCTATCAGATTGATATGAGCGTGGCAACAACCACCTCATCAGTTGCTACTTGTTTGCTTACTAAAGCGACAGAGCTTGACTCTATCTTGTGGCATAGGAAACTTGGAAATATTTCTTATCGTAAAATGAACCATCTTGTCCGAAACGGTTTGCTAACCGGGGTTCCTAACCTGAGATTTACCGTTGCAGATGACTGTATGCCTTGTAAAAAAGGCAAACAGCAGCGGAAGTCTCACAAGCCCAAGCTCCAAAACTCCATTGATACCTCTTTGGAACTATTACACATGGATCGGTTTGGCCCCATAAGTATCAGGAGTATTGAAGGTAAGTCATTCTGTCTGGTTGTAATTGATGATTTCTAACGTTTTTCTTTGGTGCATTTTTTAGGTACAAAGGACGAGACTGCTGATATTCTTCAATACCTGATCCTGAGCTTCGAATCTCTTTGCAAGCTGAAAGTTAGAAGAATAAGGAGTGACAACGGAACTGAGTTCAAGAATAATTTGATGGAACTTTTCTGTCTCAAGAAGGGGATCCGTCACGAATTCAGCACCCCGTATACACCTCAGTAGAATGGAGTTGCAGAACGGAAGAACAGAACGTTGATTGAGACTGCAAGGACAATGCTTTCGGTTGCAAAGCTTCCTGTCACTTTCTGGGCAGAAGCAGTTGATACAGCTTGTCACGTCTTAAACAGAGTTCTTGTTGTGAAGAGACACAACAAGACTTGTTACGAGTTGATCAACTGTCGACTTCCCAATCTTGATTACCTAGTTCCTTTTGGTAGTCCCTGTTCCTTGTCGCTACATTACAAAGACCGCTAGTCTAAGTTTCATGCAAAAGCGATGGAAGGCATCTTCTTAGGATATGTTGCCAGCTCGCCTTGCAAGAGAGTGTACAATATAGGAACTCGTACTGTCGAGGAATGGTTTGATGTGGATTGCAGTAAACACAGCATTCCACCAGAACCAACAGGTCCAGCTTGGGGTTTTGATTATGATGCGCTATTCAAGTCATTCAATCTTTCTGATCTATCTACAGTTGACACCGCAAATGTTTATGAATTATTGGGTGGCGGCGATGACTCCAGTTTCTCTACTCGTGCTACTGTACCGATTGTAACTCCTGATTCCAATGCTGCATCTGCATCTGGAACTCTTAATGGTGATAACAGTGAAGATGTTCATGTTGATGGAGATGACGCTCAAGCTAATCCTAACACAAATGTAGGAAATGAAGCTCCAGCTGATCCAATTAACAATGAATCCTCTTCTTCTGGAACACAGGAAATGGGGGAGTTAAGCACGAATCTCGATTCAGAAATTCAGGAACCGAATGTACTAGAGGCGAGAGTGCATAAGAATCATCCAATTGACAACATTATTGGTGATCCTCATGCCGGTGTTCAAACTCGTCATCGAACCATTACTGAGAACACTAGTATTTACTTGGATATACTTGACACTGGTGTCATGGAAACATGTCTGCATGCCGCATTCGTGTCCCAGTTAGAGCTGAAGAATGTGAAGGAGGCTCTCACTAACAACTGCTGGATTGAGGCGATGCAAGATGAATTGTCTCAATTCTAAAAGTTGCACGTGTGGGATTTGGTTGACTTGCAAAAAGGCTTTCAGCCAATTGGAACCAGATGGGTGTTCAAATGCAAGACGGATGATCGTCATGTGGTTGTGAAGAACAAAACAAGATTGGTTGTTCAAGGTTTTTATCAACAAGAGGGCTTGGATTACATGGAAGTATATGCCCCAGTTGCTAGAATTGAGGCCATTCGACTGTTCTTGGCTTATGCCACATATGTCAGCTTCAAGGTTTGTCAACTTGATGTGAAGAGTGCTTTCCTATATGGAAAAGTTCATGAAGAGGTCTATGTCACTCAACCTCCCGGCTTTGAAGATGCGCATAATATCAATAAAGTGTATAAGCTCGACAAAGCACTTTATGGTCTTCATCAAGCACCGCGGGGCATGGTATGAGACATTATCTAAGCATCTACTGTCTAATGGTTTCGACCGTGGATAGATTGACTCGACCCTCTTCATTAGGAAAGCAAGAGGTGACATTCTTCTTGTACAAGTATATGTCGACGACATTATTTTTGGATCTACAAATGAAGGGATGTGTAGGGAATTCGAGCAGGTGATGAAGTCCAAGTTTGAAATGAGTAACATGGGTGAATTTTCATTCTTACTGGGTCTGCAAGTCAGTCAAAGAGAGGATGGGATTTATCTACATCAAACAAAGTATGTGCAAGACATCTTGTCAAAATGCAAGATGAATGATAGCAGTACTTATGGCACACCTATCCCAGTCAATCATGGTCTGCATCCTGACAAATATGGAAAGGATGTGGATTACAGATTGTACCATGGGATGATCGGATCACTTATGTATCTCACATCTTCAAGACCCGATATAATGTTTGCTGTGTGCTTGTGCTCAAGGTTTCAGTCTCAACCGAAGGAGTCACATATGATAGTCGTGAAGAGAATTTTCAGATACTTGAAAGGGAAACCTCGATTGGGAATTTTGTACTCTAAGCAGCAGTCATTCGACTTCAAAGCCTACACTGATTCAGACTGTGGCGGTTGCAACCTTGATAGAAAGTCAACTTCTGGTGGATGTCAATTCTTCGGAGACAGACTGGTTTCCGGGCAGTGTAAGAAGTAGTCAACGGTTTCTGTCTCAACTTGTGAAGCAGAATACATTGCTGCGGCGAGCGGTTGTTCTCAGATATTGTGGATTCAGCAGCAATTGAGAGACTACGGCTTAAACTTCACTGAAACTCCGTTGTTCATTGACAACAATGCCACAATGTGCATCACAAATAACCCGGTGAAACATTCCAAAACTAAACATATAGAAATTCGTCATCATTTCATCCGTGATTATGCTGAAAAGCATTTAATTAAACTTGTTAAAGTTCACACGGGTGACAATCTTGATGACCTTTTCACAAAGGCTTTTGATCGATCCCGTTTTGAGCATCTTGTCAACTTGATAGGAATGTTCAATCCTGAGTGAAAACTTGTTTTTCGTAAATCAATTCAATTCATGAAAGTTAAATTTTATTTTCTTTTAAGTTTTCTGTATAGTTCTTTTAACTTAAAAAAAAACATTTTACAAAATCAAAAACAAAATAGAAAATGAAGAAAATTTCAAAGTTAACTTGAGAAAAGAGGAAATGATATTACATCAGAAATGATCTAAACGTCACAGACTGCTCATATGGGAAATGATTGCGTCATGCTTACTTAATAGTGTTAATTATTATGGTTTTAATCTGCTTATTTACAAGTAATTTGAATTGTCAGTAGGCTGTATGCGTCTTTGAATCAATAGTAGTGTGGAAACTTAATCTAAAATTACAACAGGGATTTGAACCCATGTTTTCTAGTGTCTGTGCGTAAAAGAATAGAAAAGATCATTATCAGATAAAGGATGTTAGATTTTGGCAATAATTTTCTTTTGAGATCAGTTTCGGGTTATGTCGTTAGCACAATTAATGCGGTTCATCTCATAGCCCATACTCACAAGTATGCAAGGAGAGATTGAATCAAGACATGTCTCTACATCAACCGTTGAGAATGTATTCACCCTTGAATCACTCCTGATTCATTGAAATCAAATCCAGATAAAAGTTGGATTCCCTTACCTTATTCATTATCCCGAATCATCATACCGATTTTCAATGAAGAAATCAAATGAAACCAAGACAAATGAATCACTCGATTCTGAATCTTATGATTCCTAATAATCCTTATGGATTCTGCTTGATTTTTCCTGTGCTAATTGATGTAGCTTCATTCTGAAAATTTAGAAAATCATTGGGAAAATCTTAGATGCCTTGAGATAGTGCAATTTACATTTTTGTAGCATATCAGTGGGGTACACGTTGTATATCTTATAATTAATACCTTAATACACAAGAACGTGATACAAAGATGCTTATAGTTTCAAATCTTATAATATTGTCAACTTGAGTTACTTGTTTATGTGCTTATTATGTATGAATAAATAGTAATACATGACATGATCCCATATTATTTGATGTTTATATTGTATCGTTTTTGCTATAAGTTATCCTGATATAATCCTCTGCTCGTGTCTTTGATCAAAAATAGTTTGTGTAAATACGTGTATATTTCTATCTAGAAAAGATGAAAAAGATTTTAAGTTTATGAACAGTTCAATCTTAATCAGAAAAACAAAAAATATTTGTGTTTAACCTTCCTGAATTGATTGTGAATCCTCTTGATTGAATGTTGTTTATCTTGTTCGTTATTTGACTTGAAATCTTCATAATTTGAGTTGAAAGTTTGCGCACTTAAGGGTTTCTGCGTACTTGGCAAGTGCGCATGAAGTAAGACCTGCGTATTTACTAAGTACGCAAGAGTTAAGTCTTGCACACTTGCATGTATGCAGGAGTTAACGCTTGAGCACTTAGCAAGTGTGACAATCCGACTTTTTCAGTTAATTCCGTTAACTATTCCGTTAAGTTTCTTATTAAAAACTTAACCCTGTTAGTCAAATCTAACCCCAAGGACTAATTCGGTCACAAATCCAACTCAAAACTACAGGGACTAGTTGTGTAAATATGCCAAATTGAATAATTTGACTCCCCAAAGTCAAAATTGACAATTTTATCTTCTGTTGACTTTTAGAAGTCAAAATCGAGGCTCTTTGATTTCAAATTCGCGACTGATAACGGAAATGAATCGAATTCTGTAATTGATTAACATCTAAATGCCTTAATCGTTCATCATTGAACTTTAATCGTGGGCATTAATCGAATTAAACTCAAATAATGGTAATTAAGTTCATAACCGTCGACATTATTCCAAGCGATCATCGAATTCGTCTAATTCTTGTATTCCCCTCACAAATTATACACCTGCGAATCTTGTTCGAGTCTCTCAGAAGAAATTCCATACACCAGCCGCGCCGGAGAAGCAACCCGGAGCGCCGAAGATCAACCCACAGCCGTCGAACCCCGTTTTAGTCGTACACTGTCAATCCGACATCCAACCGGGTAATAGAAACATTCTTTTGATTCGTTTTATGCTGTAGAATGAAAGCCCTATCCTAATCAGGGCTTACATTATCGATTTAATCATAATCCGATTCTAGGGTTCATATGAAATCGGATTTGGGGCTTTGGATTCTATACTTGTTCTCAATGCAATTAAATCATACCATTAGTTTCGAAATCTTCTGTTTAATGAAAGCCCCATGTAAATTGAATCAAACAACATACAATTTTACAAATTCAGACTCTAGTGTTCATTCGAAACCGTTTTAATCAAACTCTAACCTAGACACAATGTTAATCAAATTAAACTATATGGTTAGAATCGCCATCATCTATTTTCTGAAAGCCCTATGCTAATTCAAGTATGTAACATCGAATCAGTGATGAACCGATTCTAGGGTTCATCACATATTGGGTTTAATCGAACACCAGTCAAACCTTAATCTCAATATAATTAAAATACATGGATAGAATCGGAACCTAATGCTCTGTAATAGCCCCATGAATTCAGTCTATAACATCATAAGAATTGATCAGATCGATCCCACGTTTTTAAGTCTAAGTTTTGGCTTTTCGAACTGAATTTTAATTACCTAAAACTTAACGATTTTTGCAATTGAACCTAGCATCAAACTCGCAATCCATATGCGAGCAGAACCCCTATGATTTCGAAACCAGTCGCGATCGAATTCGTGGCGTTTGGGACGGGATTCGATCTGGGTACATGTGGGGAAGGAAAGCACGTCTGATCAGGAGGTTAAAGGAAATGGGTCTCGGGTTTGTTTGCGATGACCCTAGCGGGCGTGATGGTTTAGTCAGTGTGTGCGTGTGGGAGGGACCCGGGTTCGAGACCGGGCTCCCACAATCATTTTTGGAACATTTTTCTGGAATATTATATTAATAAAAATCAAACCTTATAATATTATATTATTATATAAATGCGTTTTAACCCGGAAAACAACCCGTAGGCTCGGGTTTGAATTATTAGCTTATTTTTATAAATTATACCCGCTTTTATAATTTATACATTATTATTATTATTAACTAAAAATAATATGTTTATATTATTTCTAAGCCGTAAACTCGTGTAAAATAATATATTATTATTATTCTCAAATTGTGACCCGTATTATTAAATAATATATGTTTATATTATTTCGAATCATTTTATAACGCCGTGTAACAATTAAGATTAAATAATAATATAATTAATTATATTATCCACTCGTATATATAATATTATTTGTGACATTCGTCACGTAAAGTGATTCCTAAACTCGTGGACACATTTGTCCACTCTCGTTTATTAGAGCGATTATTTAAGACGTTTCTTTCCGTGTCACAGTCACAATTCCCATTATCATTCCTAATTTATGTGTTTATAATTTTAGGAAATTCATAGGTCTTTTGAGACTTACACTCGTGGTTCCAACTTACCTCTAGGGTGAAACTACCTTCAACGCAAAGCAGGTGAGTTTCACGGCCCCTTTTTACTGCTTTTAACTTGGGGGAGAAAACATGCTTAAACTGATTTTAGATTTTGTATTTCATATGCTATCAAAGTTAAAGCTAAGTGTAACATGCTATCACAGAAAGTCCTCATCTTATTTCGAACCGTTAATATGGATCTTAGCGAGGTAATGTTTAGTAGTACTACTGGGTTTGACAAATCCCACCCGCGTTAGTCGCGCTAACTCGATCGGATATCAAACGGGTGAAATGTTAGCCTATTCACATGCCAGTATTGATAGAACCTGGCAAGAGGCAATAAACAAACAGTCAGTTTCGGTTGCGAACACTTTAGCTAAAACATGAACTTAGGTTAGCTACCTAGAGATACATATTGAAAGATCATAAATCTGGTAACGTTTACTTATTTATTTGAAACCTGTGAACTCACCAACCTCGTGTTGACACTTTTTCTTACATGTTTTCTCAGGACGCTAAGCTAAGACACAGGTGCACGTTAGGGCATGCATGGGATTCAACTGCTTGCTTTGTGTCTATTTATGTTGATTAAATTATTTTAATGTACTTTGTTTGGTTGGACGTTTGGACTTTTGGACTTTGGTTTTGGGCGCGTGTATTTTGCGCATTTACTTTCTTTACGCTTCCGCATTGATACTCTGATTTAAAAGATATTTTCATTTGAGTCCCATGTAGAGTCGTTCAATGTAACTAATGTCTGAGATCCTGGTTTGTCACTTCCCAAACGGTAATACTCCGTTAGTTGAAATTGGGGGTGTGACAGATTGGTATCAGAGACAGGTTATAGAGAACTAGGAGTGCATACTAGACTATAGCCTCACACATTAGTTACATGTCATTTGGATGTTTGGCACTTATACAAATTGTTGCAGGATCATGTCGTCAACACCACCTCCATCACCTAACGCATCAGGGCATAAGGCACCTGTACCCTCATCCCCGGAGCCTAAATGGCGCCGGACTACCTCAATTGAGCAAGGCGAACCGAGAAATGCACGGGCATTGGAGTATGCTCTCAATTGGGATATGTACCCACATATGATCCAAAGGTGGATCGAAATGGGAGATGTTCCATCACCGTACTTTGGATCCACATCTTCATCGTCTACACTGCCTAGCTTACCATGTACCATGGAACAAGCCTTCGCAGCATTTGTATCTTATATGATGAAGGAGTTAAGTTTTGTACAAGATGCCACCGAAGAAATACCTAAACTTATGGAGAATGGACCCCAAGTAGAGAAGAATAGGGTAGGAATAGAAAATTTGACAACCGAACTAGCTGCAACGGACCATGTCCACAACCTTTTAGTGGATCGTGTGGCACACCTAGAGACGAGGGCTGACATTATGGATGATGATATGCAAGGAGTTCTGGAGAGATTAGCTGCTATGGAAGCTCAGCTACATGTGGCTAACCACACTGCTGAAGGCCTTCAAGAGAGGGTGGCTCACTTGGAAGCCCAACTGCAAGCGGCCCTACACCCGGAAGACATTCCAGTATCTGACGATGAGGAGGAACCCTTTGAGGAGGAACTCTTCGAGGAGGAACCCTTAGAGGGGGAACCAGCTGAGGAAGAGCCAGTGGAGATTGATGATGCACAGTCATATGTCTCTTCTGATGACGAGGATGTTTGAGGATCTTCCTAATCTATCTTTTTTTTCATGTTTGTTTTTGCTTATGTTATTTCTCTTTTCAAACCTAGATGGGTAAGGTTGTTCCCATCCAATAAAAGCATGAGAAGTTTAATATTTGAGTTATTTATTTTGTAGCCTTACAATTTAATTAATTTTCAAAATATTAGATGTTGTATTTCCTTACCCGTACCTGAATAATGTTTAATATGCGATATATTTCTCATTGTTTTCATTTGTGATTGTGAAGAAACATGTCTGGGAGAGGATGACGAGGCCGTACCGGTGGTCGTGGTGCCATCAACATGACAGCAGCAGAACTAGCAGCTTTGATAAACAATAGTGTGGCAGAGGCCCTAGCAACACAGAATGCTGCAGGTAAATGCTTTAACTATTGACTAGTAGTGTCAATTCCTTCTCCTAAGAATATCTTTCTAAACTCTATAATTCCAATTCAATTCGTATTTCTAAATCCAGGCCAGCAAAATTAGCAAAATCAACAGCCAGCCTGCACTTTCAAGGCATTCATGGACTGCAAGCCCCACACCTTTAGTGGAGCTGAAGGAGCAGTTGGATTACTTCGCTGGTTTGAGAAAGTCGAATCAGTAATAGCCATGTGCAACTGCCCCGTGGCTAACCAAGTGAAATTTGCTGCTGGAACTTTGGAAGGCCCGGCCCTAACATGGTGGAATGCCCAAGTTCAAATGTTGGTACTAGCAATGGTAAATGGACTCCCGTGGGAGGAATTTAAAACAATGATGAAAGAAGAATACTGCCCACGAGATGAAATTCAAAAGCTAGAAGGAGAGTTCTGGAACCTTAAGATGGAGGGTTCAGAAATTGAACTCTACACCACCCTTTCACACGAACTTGCCACCATGTGCCCACACATGGTGACTCCGGATTACAAACGGATTGAACTATACATTGGAGGTTTGGTACCTCAGATTCAAAGCATGGTGACCTCATCCAACCCTACCACCATCCAACAGACCATCAGACTTGCTCACAAATTGACCGATCAAGCAGTGACACAGGGAACTTTACCTCCAAGAGGTTCAATTGCTAAAACCACCGACAGCCACAAACGCAAGTTCGATCACCATTCCAACACCCACAACCACTCCAACTCCCACTCCAAGGGACCCCAAACCAATCAGCAACAGTCTAACCAACAGCAACAACAACAACAACAACGTAGGTTCGAGCCTACCAAGAACTTCAATCAGTCGACCTCTTCTGGCCAAAACCAGGGTGGTTATGCGGGAAAGTCTCCGAAGTTTAACAAGTGTAACTTACACCACTTTGGGTTCTGCAATCGTTGCCAGAGGTGCGGTAAAATAGGCCATGCTGCTAAGGACTGCAGGGGTGAATTACAAACTAAACAACCCTTTCAACAACCTGGGTCTACTAGGGCTTGCTTTGTGTGTGGAAAGGAAGGGCATATTCGGAAGAACTGTCCTCAGTTGAAGAAAGGGGTTAATGAAAATCACAACCCTAACCACAATAACAATGGGAATGGTGGTAATAATGGCAATGGGGGAGGAAATGGTGCGAAGGGACGAGCCTTCGTACTAGGATATGGAGAATCCCGTTACGACCATAATGTGGTTACCGGTAAGTTCCTCATAAATAATTTCTTTGCTTCTGTCCTTTTTGACACCGGTGCTGATAGAAGTTTTATATCTAAGAAATTTAGTAATATGATAAAAGGAACTTCATCTCTATTAGAAGATAAGTATACAATAGAGATAGCTGACGGGCAAATAATTGAGGAAACTCACATACTTAAAGGATGTAAACTTGAGCTAGCTACACATACATTTGATATCGACCTTATGCCAGTCATACTTGGTAGTTTTGATATAATTGTTGGTATGGATTGGCTATCTAAAAACCAAGCCGAAATTATCTGTCGTGAGAAGATTGTATGTGTACCTCTCTCAAATGGAGAAACCCTTTCCATCCAAGGCGAAAGAGTTGGTACAGTCATGGGCATTATATCCTTCATGAAAGCACAAAAATGTCTTCGAAAGGGCATACGGCTATTTTGGCCCTTGTTGCTGAGCAGCCGTCAGAAGAGAAGAAGATCGAAGATATTCCCGTTGTGTGTGACTTTTTGGAAGTATTTCCCGAGGATCTGCCCGGTTTGCCACTGCACCGTCAAGTAGAATTTCAAATCGATTTAGCACCTGGAGCAGCGCCGATCAGTCGGGCACCTTATCGATTAGCACCCAGTGAATTGCAGGAACTGTCCACCCAAATGCAAGACTTATTGGATAAAGGTTTCATCCGACCTAGTTCATCACCATGGGGAGCTCCGGTATTATTTGTCAAGAAGAAGGACGGTACGTTCCGTATGTGTATTGACTACCGGGAGCTGAATAAAGTTACAATCAAGAACCGCTACCCTTTACCTCGTATTGATGACCTTTTTGACCAACTCCAAGGATCAAGTTTCTAATCCAAAATAGACCTTAGGTCCGGCTATCATCAGCTAAGAGTCCGAGAAGAAGATATCTCTAAAACTGCATTCAGGACAAGGTACGGCCATTACGAATTTATGGTCATGCCTTTCGGTTTAACCAACGCACCTGCGGTATTCATGGATCTCATGAACCGTGTGTGTAAGCCTTACCTTGACCAGTTTGTTATCGTTTTCATCGATGACATCCTTATTTATTCCAAGAACGAGGAAGAACATGAAGAACACCTGCGTCTAATTTTGGAACTACTTAGGCAAGAGCAACTTTATGCTAAGTTTTCCAAATGTGAATTTTGGATTCGAGAGGTTCAATTTCTAGGGCATGTGGTAAATGAAAAAGGGATACATGTCGACCCGTCCAAAATAGAAGCCATCAAGAATTGGGCAGCACCGACGACTCCGACTGAAGTGCGACAATTTCTGGGATTGGCTGGATATTACCGTCGTTTTATCGAAGGATTTTCAAAGATTGCACAACCTCTCACCGCCCTAACTCAAAAAGGAAAAGCCTATAATTGGGGCGATAACCAAGAATCAGCTTTCCAACATCTCAAACAGAAGCTTTGCAGTGCACCTATTTTAGCTCTTCCGGAAGGAACCGATGATTTTGTGGTGTATTATGATGCATCCATCCAAGGCTTGGGTTGTGTCTTAATGCAACGCGAAAAGGTAATCGTATACGCTTCACATCAGTTAAAGGTTCACGAGAAAAACTACACCACTCATGACCTAGAGTTGGGAGCAGTAGTTTTTGCACTTAAGATATGGAGACATTACTTGTACGGTACCAAATGCACAATCTACACCGACCACAAGAGCCTCCAGCATATCTTCGAGCAGAAGGAGTTGAACATGCGACAACGTCGTTGGGTTGAACTTTTAAATGATTACGACTGTGCGATCCGGTATCATCCGGGTAAAGCTAACGTTGTGGCTGATGCACTAAGCCGAAAGGAAACAAAACCCAAATGAGTTCGAGCATTACAACTTACTATCAACCCTGGATTGCCTGACAGAATCCGTAGTGCTCAACTTGAAGCCTTGAAAGAAGATAACCTACCGTTAGAAGGTACTCGCGGCATGGAAGCACAACTTGAAGTAAAATCTAACGGAATTCGTTACTTTGTCGAACGAATATGGTCATGGACGAAGCTCATAAATCTTGTTACTCCATTCATCCGGGTTCCGATAAAATGTACCATGATCTAAAAGTGCTATATTGGTGGCCGAAGATGAAGGCCGATATAGCCACCTATGTTAGTAAATGTCTAACCTGCGCGAAGGTCAAAGTTGAATATCAAAAACCATCCGGCCTCCTGCAACAACCTGAAATTCCCATGTGGAAATGGGAACAAATATCCATGGACTTCATTACCAAATTACCCCTACCGGATGTGATACTATGTGGGTAATTGTGGATTGCCTAACAAAATCTGCTCACTTTCTAGCAATCAAAGAAACCGACAAAATGGATAAACTTACTCGAATATACTTGAAAGAAGTAGTCTCTCGGCACGGAGTGCCAATCTCTATTATTTCGGATCGTGATGCACGATTCACTTCCCGTTTCTGGCAATCATTGCATAAAGCATTAGGCACGCGTCTAGATATGAGCACAGCTTACCAACCTCAAACCGATGGTCAAACAGAACGTACTATCCAAACTCTGGAGGACATGCTACGAGCTTGTGTGATCGATTTCGGTAACACTTGGGAGTCTCACCTACCGTTGGTGGAGTTCTCCTACAACAACAGCTATCACACTAGCATCAAGGCAGCTCCATTTGAAGCACTTTATGGACGGAAATGCCGTTCTCCCATTTGTTGGACCGAGGTTGGAGATAGCCAACTCACAGGTCCTGAACTTGTATTTGAAACTTCCGAAAAGATCGTTCAAATTAGAAACCGTATGGCGGCAGCTCGGGATCGTCAAAAGAGCTACGCCGACAAACGTCGTAAACCGTTAGAATTTCAAGTAGGGGATATGGTCTTGTTAAAAGTCTCACCTTGGAAGGGCGTCATTCATTTCGGGAAACGAGGCAAACTAAATCCTCGTTACGTTGGACCTTTCAAAATAATAAAGAGAATCGGATCAGTGGCGTATCAACTGGACTTACCTGAAAGACTGAGTGGCGTATACAACGTCTTTCACATCTCAAATTTGAAGAAATGTCTAGCTGACGAATCTCTCGCGATTCCTCTTGAGGAACTACACGTTGATGAACAGTTGCGTTTCATCGAAGAACCCGTGGAAATTATGGATAGGGAAGTCAAATTGTAAAAGCACAGTAAAATCCCTATTGTTCGAGTCCGTTGGAACTCGAAACGCGGACCAGAATTTACTTGGGAGCGCGAGGATCAGATGATGCGCAAATATCCTAATCTGTTCAAGCACTCCGCGTCAAATTCCTAAGGTACTATTTAATTTTCGGGACGAAAATTCTTTCAACTAGGGAATGATGTGAAACCCCAAATTTTTTTTTATTTTAATTTTCGGGACGAAAATTCTTTAAACTAGGGAATGATATGACAATCCGACTTTTTCAGTTAATTCCGTTAACTATTCCGTTAAGTTTCTTATTAAAAACTTAACCCTGTTAGTCAAATCTAACCCCAAGGACTAATTCGGTCACAAATCCAACTCAAAACTACAGGGACTAGTTGTGTAAATATGCCAAATTGAATAATTTGACTCCCCAAAGTCAAAATTGACAATTTTATCTTCTGTTGACTTTTAGAAGTCAAAATCGAGGCTCTTTGATTTCAAATTCGCGACTGATAACGGAAATGAATCGAATTCTGTAATTGATTAACATCTAAATGTCTTAATCGTTCATCATTGAACTTTAATCGTGGGCATTAATCGAATTAAACTCAGATAATGGTAATTAAGTTCATAACCGTCGACATTATTCCAAGCGATCATCGAATTCGTCTAATTCTTGTATTCCCCTCACAAATTATACACCTGCGAATCTTGTTCGAGTCTCTCAGAAGAAATTCCATACACCAGCCGCGCCGGAGAAGCAACCAGGAGCGCCGAAGATCAACCCACAGCCGTCGAACCCTATTTTAGTCGTACAATGTCAATCCGACATCCAACCGGGTAATTGAAACATTCTTTTGATTCGTTTTATGCTGTAGAATGAAAGCCCTATCCTAATCAGGGCTTACATTATCGATTTAATCATAATCCGATTCTAGGGTTCATATGAAATCGGATTTGGGGCTTTGGATTCTATACTTGTTCTCAATGCAATTAAATCATACCATTAGTTTTGAAATCTTCTGTTTAATGAAAGCCCCATGTAAATTGAATCAAACAACATACAATTTTACAAATTCTGACTCTAGAGTTCATTCGAAACCGTTTTAATCAAACTCTAACCTAAACACAATGTTAATCAAATTAAACTATATGGTTAGAATCGCCATCATCTATTCTCTGAAAGCCCTATGCTAATTCAAGTATGTAACATCGAATCAGTGATGAACCGATTCTAGGGTTCATCACGTATTGGGTTTAATCGAACACCAGTCAAACCTTAATCTCAATATAATTAAAATACATGGATAGAATCGGAACCTAATGCTCTGTAATAGCCCCATGAATTCAGTATATAACATCATAAGAATTGATCAGATCGATCCCACGTTTTTAAGTCTAAGTTTCGGCTTTTCGAACTGAATTTTAATTACCTAAAACTTAACGATTTTTGCAATTGAACCTAGCATCAAACTCGCAATCCATATGCGAGCAGAACCCCTATGATTTCGAAACCAGTCGCGATCGAATTCGTGGCGTTTGGGACGGGATTCGATCTGGGTACATGTGGGGAAGGAAAGCACGTCTGATCAGGAGGTTAAAAGAAATGGGTCTCGGGTTTGTTTGCGATGACCCTATCGGGCGTGATGGTTTAGTCAGTGTGTGCGTGTGGGAGGGACCCGGGTTCGAGACCGGGCTCCCACAATCATTTTTGGAACATTTTTCTGGAATATTATATTAATAAAAATCAAACCTTATAATATTATATTATTATATAAATGCGTTTTAACCCGGAAAACAACCCGTAGGCTCGGGTTTGAATTATTAGCTTATTTTTATAAATTATACCCGCTTTTATAATTTATACATTATTATTATTATTAACTAAAAATAATATGTTTATATTATTTCTAAGCCGTAAACTCGTGTAAAATAATATATTATTATTATTCTCAAACTGTGACCCGTATTATTAAATAATATATGTTTATATTATTTCGAATCATTTTATAACGCCGTGTAACAATTAAGATTAAATAATAATATAATTAATTATATTATCCACTCGTATATATAATATTATTTGTGACATTCGTCACGTAAAGTGATTCCTAAACTCGTGGACACATTTGTCCACTCTCGTTTATTAGAGCGATTATTTAAGACGTTTCTTTCCGTGTCACAGTCACAATTCCCATTATCATTCCTAATTTATGTGTTTATAATGTTAGGACATTCGTAGGTCTTTTGAGACTTACACTCGTGGTTCCAACTTACCTCTAGGGTGAAACTACCTTCAACGCAAAGCAGGTGAGTTTCACGGCCCCTTTTTACTGCTTTTAACTTGGGGGAGAAAACATGCTTAAACTGATTTTAGATTTTGTATTTCATATGCTATCAAAGTTAAAGCTAAGTGTAACATGCTATCACAGAAAGTCCTCATCTTATTTCGAACCGTTAATATGGATCTTAGCGAGGTAATGTTTAGTAGTACTACTGGGTTTGACAAATCCCACCCGCGTTAGTCGCGCTAACTCGATCGGATATCGAACGGGTGAAATGTTAGCCTATTCACATGGCCAGTATTGATAGAACCTGGCAGGAGGCAATAAACAAACAGTCAGTTTCGGTTGCGAGCACTTGAGCTAAAACATGAACATAGGTTAGCTACCTATAGATACATATTGAAAGATCATAAATCTGGTAACGTTTACTTATTTATTTGAAACCTGTGAACTCACCAACCTCGTGTTGACACTTTTTCTTACATGTTTTCTCAGGACGCTAAGCTAAGACACAGGTGCACGTTAGGGCATGCATGGGATTCAACTGCTTGCTTTGTGTCTATTTATGTTGATTGAATTATTTTAATGTACTTTGTTTGGTTGGACTTTTGGACTTTGGTTTTGGGCGCGTGTATTTTGCGCATTTACTTTCTTTACGCTTCCGCATTGATACTCTGATTTAAAAGATATTTTCATTTGAGTCCCATGTAGAGTCGTTCAATGTAACTAATGTCTGAGATCCTGGTTTGTCACTTCCCAAACGGTAATACTCCGTTAGTTGAAATTGGGGGTGTGACAGCAAGTACGCAAGACCGTTCAGTGTTGGGTATAAATATGGCACTTAGAAAAAAATTTAAGACTTTTATTAAAACTCTAGCGCCTGTTCATTTCCCTCTGCAAATTTTCTCAAAAATTCCGAGTGTTCCAACCGATTTTTCATCCCGTTACTAGTGTCATCTTTGTACTACAATCCATTGGTGAGAATCTAGACTCAATCCATCCACAAATTCGTGATTTTGGACCGATTCAAAAACTGAAATATTTAGGGTTTAATTCCTGATTTTAAACAAAATATTGGTTGTTTTTGTTAATTCATGATAACTAAAACTTGCCTAGAATCATTAATCAACTCTTAATCGTCCGTTTAATCCTTTGATTTTGACCTTAGGCTTGGATTTGACCGTCGGTTCAAGTGGTCGTCGTTTAGGTCAAAATTGGACCAATGTAGCAGTGAATTGGTGTTGATGTTGGTTCCATGGGTCCTAAGCACTGATTCTGACCTTGTGGTGACCTAATCTACTCAAATTTTTTAACATCTGTTGATTTTTAAAACTTCTGGAATTTTGAACGAGAATGTGACCAACACTTGGGAAAAATTTCTATGTCTAAAAATTTAGTTCAAAGAGTAATTGCTATACTGAGTCATGTTTATTCAATTCCAATGAAACTTGTTGTTCTTATTATGTTTTCTGTGTGTTTTTGCAGATTATGGCTCGTGCGTTTACGAATGAGTTATATCTTCTAGCTCATACTCAACCGGAATGGAAGGGTGCAGCACTTCAGTATGGAGATATAGTTGATTTCTTGAACCGTTCAAGAATCAGCTATGCTATTTCGGCTGACCCTATCATTTCCAGACCTTATCTCTAGCAATTCTGGGAGACCGCAGAGCATGATTGCACGGTAACCCCGAATGTTATAAGGGCTACCGTTGCTGGTCATGATATCACCTTCTCTGAAGACACTATTAGACAGGTCTTGCAATTCGGAGATCTTACCACCGACCCGACAGCCTATCCTGACTACTTTGAGGATGGCTGTTGGAGGCAACGAATGGGGTATGTCGGTGCGAGAGACTATGCTTCTTATAAGAAATGTGGGTGCTCGATCAATGGAGATATTTTGCCCACATCATTATCATGTGCATCTCCTCAAGAAAAGCTGGAAAGGATGCAATGGGTCATGACCTTGCTGCTGCCATGGTTGGCTTGTCTCTCAATAAGGGCTACAACTTCTCACGATACATATTCAAAGCCATCAATGATCAGATTAACACGGCTGAGAGGTTCAGGTTCTTATTATACCTAAGGTTTGTGCAACTTCTGTAAAACGATGTGTTGCCAAACCTACCTGCAATTGGGGAGAGACTGCAAGTGAAGAGGGTGCACAAGAGGGTGTTCGCACAATTCCTTAAGCCAGGCAGTGTAGAACTTACCCCTGAGCATACAGGACTCTTTGGCCACCTAATAAACGAAGCATATGTGGCACCGGATGACTGGAGATGGTATAGTCATGATTCGGAGCCAGAGTTGAGTGAACATTCAGATGAACAACAACATCAACAACAAGAGGAGGAAGTTGAAAGTGAAAACGGATCATCTGATGGTGGAGACGAAGAAGAAGGTCATGATGGTGCTGAGGGATCTGACTCGGAAGAGACAGAGTCTGATTCTTCTGATTTCGATGATGCACCATCGCAGGTTCACCCGAGGAGAACAACGAAGGTCACCCTTCTTGAGTCATCCTCAAAGAGAAAGCGACAGTCCTCTACCAGCGAATATGAGCCAGATTCTGACTCTGACGCTGCTATTCAAAGGCAAAGACGTGAAAGTGTTCACAAGAACAGAGGGGATAGGCAGCAACTTGCTATTCCCAGTGAGGTGGAGGTTACTACTCTGTAGCAAGTATAAGTTCCAGCTACAAGTACTGACTCAGACTCTACCCCACCTTCACAGCAATTATACCGAAGACAGAGGAGGACGCCACAGGTACAACCTGAGGTGGCAGTCACTTCAATCACAGAGGAGGTTCCTATGATAGTGACCCTCCCTGTCACATCTGTCCAAGTGGCGGTGATTACTCCAATTCTCACGGAGTCAGTCACCATCACCCCTTCCATAACACCTACAACCGTCATCACATCCTCAATCCCAACAACCACCATTGAACCGTTAAGTCAACCCTTCAACTACGGAGAATATACTCAAGGGTTTGACTTCGATACTATCTTCTCCTCCCCAATTCACCATGCTAAAGCATCTACCTCCAGAAATCCAGATCCTAATGAAGAAAGGATAGTAATTCTGGAAACCCAAGTTGCTGGTCTGTTGGAAACTATTCAGAAGTCAAAGAAGGAATCTGATGCTCAACAAGCACAGATTAATTCGTTGGTGGACGAAGTTATAATTCTACGAAGCTAGAGAATGGGAACAGACGAGACACTGAAGAACATAATGGCCCAGAATGAGCTTCTGACCAAGACAAACAACATGATTCTGGGGCACAGGTCGTCTCTCGAGCTGAGGTTTGATATGTAGAAGAAGGAGCATGAGCTGATGGTCAAACTAATTGCTGATCCGACCAAGAAGCTTGATGCTCAGGGGGAGAAAGATAAGGAGAAGGAGAAAGAGAAATAAAAGACACCTACTGGTGATGAGCCGTGTCATCCTGTCGACATGACAAAAGATGATAACAAAGACAAGGATCCCGAAGTCGGTCCTAGTGGAGGTGAGCACCAATCCAAGGAAGCACAGATCAATGCTCTCTACAACCTAGAATAAGGAGAGATCGACTCTGGTGATGATTGGGATGAAGATGATGAGGATGTAGTGATAGAAGTTCCCAAGGGCGACGGGGAAGGAGAGTATGAGTTAGAAGATGGAGAGATCTTTGAAGTTCCATCCTTCGAAGCTCAGCTCGACACAGGTTCAGTCGAGCATGCTAGTAATGTTGAAGCCTCGACTGAAGACTCCCCAGTTGACCCTACACCTATGGATCCGGAGGCACCGAAAGAAAAAGATATGCCTTCTACTTCATCTAAGGGTCCAGCTCCTGTTTGGCAGAAGACGTCTATCATAGACAAACAAGGGGCAACAGGGATGATCTTGGCTGTAAGGTTCGAGGAGGATAAGCAGTTGTTCGCAATCAAAAGATCTGGGGGGTTATACTTGAAACCAACCAGTGAAGCGTTCAACTCCTTACCCAAATACGACCTTGTGAACCTAGCAAACCGAGAGCTGCTGGGTCATTCTAATCACGCAGTGGCGATGGGTTTGTGGGTGGTTCTACAGCGGGAAGCAAGATCTGGGAAGTTTGATGTGTTCAAGCCTCAAGTGCCCAAGAGAGTCAAGGATTAGACAGCAAGACATCCTATGACTAAGAAATTCTTAAAGAAATTGGTATACAAGCCAGTTCTATGTGAAACCAAGATTCCCCTAAGCAAGTTATCTTAGGATATCCTCGGTGACATGTGGTACTGGTACGTAGATCTAAAGATGGGCGAGGCTGTGGTGATTGGAAAGGTGAGGTCAGAAAGTGGATGCTTAGTGCCGAGGGAACTAATCAGAGTATTTGATGAAGTCTACTTCATTAACTTCTCCATGAAAGATCTGGAGGCACTAGCAGACAGGTATTGCATGCATACGGACGAATGGACGAAATTCCTTGCTTCTAAATATGACAAGGTGATCAAGTTCTGCCTTGACTATAAGAAGAAGATGGAAACTAAAAATGCAAAGCGGTGAAGACTGAAGACTAAAGATCGAAGATGATCCAGAGCTGTTGTCAAGGGGGAGTTTGTTGAAGCACTTTCCTGTGACAAACACTCTTGATAGATAGAGTCTTTGTTTAGTACCTTCATGTATGTATTTGTCTTTGTTTGTAAGTGTATGTATGTATTAGTTATCGAGTTGTATTTACTTTTACATATTGACTGTTGAAGATTTCTCTAAGTGTTTTGCGCACTTGTATGTGCGCAGGAGATAGTTCCTGCGTACTTAGAAAGTACACAATAATACATTTGCGTACTTGCCAAGTACGCATGAACAAATTGCCTTGCGCACTTGCTAAGTGCGCAGGCATCAGGTCGTGTATAAATAGGAATGGTTGACAGTAGATAAGTACGCAATCTTAGACGCACTCACAGTAGCAAATACGCAGAACTTGTAATCTCAGTATTTCTCTCTGTAACCTTCAAGTGTTTATAATAGACGAAAGTTTAAAGTGATCTTCTTGTCAGTTTACTTTGTGTTGTAAAGACTCTCCACCTAGTCATGGGTATTCCGCACCCGGTCTGACTAGTAGACCCACTTGCATGTGACGATCCGCCACACCCGAGGGACCTACATGTTCAAATGAATAAGTTTTTTCGATCAAATAGTATATAAATAACCAATGAATTGAACATTTCCTAACCAACTGACCCCATTTGTAAGCTTGCAAGGAATACAAATAATATGTAAATGCACGAGACCGTAACTAAACCATGACAATGAACGCCCCTTCCTCGCTATACCACGAGAATAAGACGATATCCGGTCATTTGGCCATATAGACCCCTGGTTAGTGTACTAACCATGATCGGGGACGTCACCCCCAATAGTACTATCCACATAATCCTAGGCTAAGACCATAGCTAATGATTACTAAATATGTTTGTTCCAAGGGACTTTATGAGCTCTATAATTGTTCCCTCAATGCACACATAACGATCTGTTCTTTGTTCATTCATTTCAACATATGAAAATAAATACAAGTATATTTCCTCCCCAAAACCTTTTCAAAACTTAGAAAAAAGGGACAGTGCAACTCACAAGGAGTTAAACCAGAGTATTCATGTTTTTCCAAAACATAATTAGTTAAGTATGTTTCTCCCCCGATGTTTACAAAACAGTAAAGAGTTAAAAGGGGGTCGTAAAACTCACCTTGACAGAATGCTAGCAAAAACTTGAATAACCGTAAACCCCGCTTATCCGTACCCTAAATACACAAGGATACCTTACGTGTTAAGACTAACAGTCTTAGAAGCAAGTTATTCACCCGACTTAACGAATTCCATTAAGTGCGTCTTTAATTAATAAAACTGTTTTATCGTGACGACTCGTTGGTGATTAATATTCCAGTCTAGACGCTTACTTATTTTCCGAGAAAATATTATATTTCCATATTGGTGACTTGTTATGTTTATGAAAAATAAATATTACTTTTGCATCATCTTATAATATATTCATATTATAGTCCACGTAAAACCATATAATTATTTCTTGCCAATAATTATATAAAATCACAAATATCGTTCAAGTATGTTCTACGCATGTCAATTACCCTACGTGCACATAGACCACGTTAACACGTCCACATGCAATTACTTGTTCCGAACGACATTTATTAATTTGTTTCTATTCAACATGCACTTATTTATACCAATATATGCACACAAGTATAACCATATTTCAACATGCGCTTAAATATATTTCATGATAAGATACGATCATCTATTTTAAACCGAACGTCTTTAGATTTCATGTACTCATGTCCACGTTCTATATTATCAACTCTAAACAAGTTATAAATATATATAAGATTTAAATTATTTAGTCATTTCATTACTCATTACGAGTTAACAATTTTCCATCATTCATATATCATGAATTATATATATATATATTTACATGCACATTATTACCCATTTTCCAAGTTCTACAACTTATGATCATACACTCACATATACGCTTAACCTCCTTATATAAACATATTATTTCATACTTAACAATATTCCAAGTTACCAAATTTGAACACATATATATATGCACATATATTTTACTTTTTCATCAAGTATTAATTTAGACTTTTTCTAATCTATAACTTATTAACATAATCATCCAACGTCGAGAATACATCCATATATATATATTAAATTAACATTCTTATTCATGTATCCATATATTTGGTTATTTCCAAATCATTAACCAAATCAAACATATATATATATGCATGCATATTTTGGCCAAGATATATTTATGTATATATATGTATGTATATTCTAGTTTCTCTTTGCTTTAAAACTTGATATCACACGAATCAAGAACAACTTATCATCAAAATGATCAAACAACAAATTATACATATAACTTCATTATTTTCGGCCCATGTATATATTTATACAAAAACCCTAATTTTTAAACTTAATAAAGTTAAGCTTTTATAAAAGCTTAATAACTCTTTAGATCTCCTTGATTTTTATGGTGAACAACATGTTTTAACCGAGAGTATAGAGATGAAAAGAATGGATTTGGGTCGGGTTCTCACCACTAGTCAAGCTAGGTGAAGATCTATTAGTAGAAAGTGATGGATTCTCTTGCTATCAAGACCCGACTTTTAGTTCCAATCTTCCTTGAATCTCCAATATTCTAACTTAATCTTTCTAAAATTTTCTCTTGGATGAAAATGGTGGAAATGTGTATGCATATGTATCGATATATATAAGGGGAAAAGGTAGATGTTGGTTGAGTGTTAGGTTCACTAATATCATTACCATTCATGTTGAGATGATGGATAGACTTATAGATGGATTAACACTTGAAAGAGCATAGCCTTATCACATGATTTGAAATGGGTAGATGGTTTGGTGAGTGGCTGGCCCCACTTGGGTGGTTCTCGGTCGAGAAGGGGGTTAGGGGGGGTTGGGTCTTGTTCCAACTTTTAGTAGTCTTACTAATTTAACCCGTTATAGTTAATACTTTAACTATAATATATATTTATACACACAAAAACAACTTGTCACTATGAAATAAACATTTTTGTGTTCACTTTTGTAACATCCCTGATTTTCCGACCCTATTTTAACTTATTTTAACCAATAAAATAACAACACGACATTGAATCATATATTTGTTCAAACCTACACCTCATTAATCGTTAGCCGATCGTATTCAATTCAAGGTTTAGAACTCATAATCACGTGGTAACACCTCTTAGAGTTAATCCAGTTAGTAATCCTGTTAGGTGTTATGTTAAATCCTAACCAAGCTAATTCTGTCAAAGCTGAAGTTAAAAGGGCTGATTTTGTAAATAACCAGAAACCCTAGTAGGCACGGTCGCGTCACGTTTTGGCACGGTCGCGCCTCTTCTGGCACGGTCGTGCCTCTTATAGGCACGGTCGCGCCTCACATCAGTTGAAACGTAAATACAACCTTTAATCGCAAAACCATTCGAATTCGTAACCGTTTCACACTTTAACAAACCAAATTAAGGTTTTAATCATCATCTTTACGACGTATTAACCCAATCTTGTCGATCCCCCTCATAACCGTCGATCATCTTCATTGCAATCACAAATTCCTCCATTTCAATCCAAACTCTCTCAAGCAAACAAACAAACTACACCCCTTGATCCTTTCTAAGACTTCTGGACATGCTGGTTTGGTCGGGATTGCAGCAGAAGACGCCGGAGATCAAACCGTCATCGCCGGAACTCATTATACCCGTACACCATCGAATCATTCTCCTTTCGGGTAATTGAAACCTTCCACACATTCGATTTAGTCTATAGGTCATAAGCCCCAAAGTAATTTGGGCTTACAATATAATAATTTACGCGAACCCGAGTCTAGGGTTCGTTCTAAAATGGCTTAATCGAATCGTACTTTGTACGTGTTTTAAATACAATTAAACTACACAAAAAGACTAGTAATAACCTGGTGGGTGAAAGCCCTATGATTCCTAACACTATTATCATAAGAATCGACCAATTCGTTCCTGTTTTGGAACAGACACGGTCGCGCTAGTCTTCCAGTGCGGTCGTGCTCCATGAAGAGACGGTCGCGCCTCTCCAAGCGCGGTCGTGCCTCACCCTCTGACCCGGTCGTGCCTCTTGGCTAGACCTGGTCATGCTATCAGAACCCTAGACACGGTCGTGCCTGGCCCTGGCACGGTCGTGCCTAGTGAGCAGCCTTGTGTCTCTTCTGTTTGATCAACACGGTCGCGTCCCGGACTAGCACGGTCGCGCCCGTGGTCTTAGCACGATCGTGCCTTGTCCCAGGCACGGTCGTGTGTGTGAGAAAATCTTGTCAGAATGCTTAATTTTATATTTTCAAAAACAATAAGTATTCCAAATTAATTTTTAAATAAAAATAATTAATTTTATAAAGATTTGGATTAACCATATTTAAAAGATCCAAATTCTTATTTCTAAATAAATAGAAGTTGTTTATTATAACTTACAAAATTAAATTTATATTTAATATTAAACTCTACACATAAATATTAGTTACACCACTTATTTACTCACTTTTATAAAAATAGCGTAAAGATTATTTATTAAATTTATATTTAATATAAAACATTTAATACTTTTTCATAACTAAATAACTAAGTTACATATTTTATAAATAAATAAGATTACAAATATTTATTTAAATTACATTTAAACAAACTATTTGTTTATAACTAAGTAAACAAATAATAAGTTTATTATTTCATTATTTAGTTATTCCAAACTCATATTTTATACAACACCATTCAAGTACAAACCACTAACACCTACAACTTCAAATTCCTTATACACAAATCCAATTTAACCTTAGACTTAGACATAGACTATTGTGCACACTATTGATTCAATACATATTACACTCTAGGATAACGTTGTGCATTACGAGGACCCCGTTACTATCTACTGTCTCGTGTTAGCTACGCCTTCAAATCAAGTGAGTATACATAGCCCCTTTTACTCTTTTACATTTTTGGGGTGAAACATGAACACTATTCAACTTACATGTTTACATTTACGCAAACAACACAAGTACAAATCCTATTTACATTCATGTGTGCAATTTGAGCTTTATGCCCGAGGGCTAGGTGTGACAACCTTTTGTATGCGATTATGTGCAATCATTAACTTTTCAAGCCGACGGTTTTCAATGATAGATCTATTGAGTCTGACAAACCCACCCAGATTGGGGTGATTGATACCGACAACACAATTTTTGCATGCTAGTTACAAAGGTTTGATTGTACTTGGTTACACAATAGCTGCTCCCCATAAATGCCTTATTTATCATGTTATGTAAGGATTTGTTTTACAAACTATATGCTATCTATATACAAACCTGTGTTATACTCACCAACTTTTTAGTTGACCTTATTTTATTCATGTTTCAGGTGCTTTCATATGAGTTTGATCAAGACATGCTACACATAGGCTTTGGACCTAGTTAATCTTAATTCAAAAACAAATTGTATTTCATTATGTACTTGGAACTTGATTCATGTTGTTTGAATGGAAATGGATTTAACATATTATAATTTAGTCAACCTTGAGCTCATGAACAGTCTACATGTCCCGCCCCGATGATTCCGTCGTCGGTTGGGGTGTGACAGATTGTTATCAGAGCCTTAGTTATATGGAATTAGGTTATTAGACACTTTTGACCTAGAATATAACTTTATGACACGCATACAATGCCATACTACTACATGTTACATTATTAGTTCTTGTGTAAATATTTTTACATACTATCATAAGTATTTACACTATGTGATACAATACATAATGACTTATGTGTCACACTACTTGATAACTTTTGTGCTTACACTCATTACTATCTACATGCTATATGACTACTTTTTATGTGAATATTCTTACATGTTATACTATATAATTACACCATATGATACAATACTTAAAAATCTATGTGTCACTTTACCTACCAATTTTCTTTTCTCCTATTAATTGCTACCTATTTAATTTATTTAAAGTGCTATCGTAAGTTTCCACACACACTCATACACATGCACCCTTAAACTCACATACATAATACCACACCTCTTGTGAACAACAAATTTTTATACTATTGGGCCTAATGTCCGTCAATAATAAACTAAGAAGCCCATCTATGCTTCAAGAAGCAAAAGCCCACTGAAATGCATAAACCTTACTTTCGGGCCACAAGGCCTAGTTCACAACAATTCTCATCATGACCATGAGCCCAACAATAGTATTATTAATACATGATGGCTGGAAGAGTGTGTAGGCCCATGAATAATTCTGGCTAAGGAAAGATAGGGTATTTAAGTGTGTCCTAGTAACCCACCCCTCTTTCCTGGGAATTCTCCTTAGGGATACACTACTTATAGGTCAAGTGTACTCCTAAAATACTATTGTGAAGACTCAGAGTTATGACTAGTCAAACTCTAAACCTATGAGAACTCCTATTTTTGACACTCAGTATTTATTTATCGCTTACAACCTTTCCATTGTTTTCCTGCTAAGCATGGACTCCTACCCTCCTACCTCCCCGGTATGCTGTCCCGAAGAAGAGTCCGATTGGGAAGAAGACACCGGATCACCCGTACATCGATCACCAACACCCGCAGCTGCTAGATCAAGGATTGATGTAAGGGTAGATTGGATTAGGAACACCGGCCCAAGACTTCGAACACCTGGATCAGCCGCAGCCATAAACCCGTATCATACACCCCATCTCCACAATCAATTACCACCCCCACTGAGAGACCCATATCTAATGCCCGACTCGTACCTTCCTAACCCTTGGGTAAGGCATACCATGGCACCCACTGGTGTTATGGAAATTCCAACCAATGACTTCCCTCAATATGTAAGAACTTCAGAATTTGAGAGGCAAACGATAAAGCAAGGAGTATTACACGACTTGGAAAGACAAAGAATGGATTGCCTAGCAGACCAATTAGGGTACCAAAAGGAGCTAATCTCCATCCTCGAAAAGGAAGTACAGGAACATCGCACGAAGACCGCCAGGACTGAAGCCAGATCTGTTACACGAGTTACCATAGCGGTACTCATATTGGCGATTATCTTCTTCCTAGTGGAAAGCTACCAGAGACATTAAGCGAAAATTTTTATTTATTATCTTTAAATTCTCGATTTGAGGACCATTTTTCTATGTTTTGAATAATGTTTAACATTTCAGCCTTTAATCGATTTCATATGCGTCAACTCTATGGTTATTAATTGTTGATTTGACCCATGGAGCGTGAATTTTCCCATCATATTTTTTTACAAAAAAAAAAAAAAAAATTCTCAAGTATCACCTTCTTCTTTCAAATACGATTTAGTACACTACCAACAATCTTATTCAAATCATCCTATTCTATGATTTAAACAAAACTTCGTTACCTTGTTTAATCAAAATATTATCAAATTTTTAGATAATATCAAAAAACATAAAATTTTTCATAAAACTTTTTCATCTGATAAGGAAAGTTAATACAACCAATTTTATAAAAATATTTATATTTTTTTCACTGATAGATAATTATGGTTTTTCTTCATTAAAGTAAATATTTCTAAAACTTTGGCTAAATCTTGTTTAAGCCAATAGTTGAAAATTTAACTTAAAGATATTTTTTTTCCATAAATTGCATATTCATTTAAAATATGCGATTCAATGATTTCACTACTTTATATATCTACAACCAAGAACAATTTACCACTTTCAATGTTCAAACAAAGACCATTATTTGTAAACACAATTCCCGAATATTCCCAAAACCTCCTTGTTATCTTTCACTTGACGCTTCAAGAGACGATCCATACCGCATAGACGTTAACCTTTCCCACCAACCTCAACGAGATTTGAGGACTCGAACCTAACTACCACATTATGCAAGAACGCCAAACAGCACGTTTGTCCGCAACACTCGATCACATGCAAAACCTGTTAATATACATCGCACGCGAAGTTCAATACTTACGTATACACGTTCGTAATATATCCAACGCAACCACATGGTACATGAAACTCAAATATTCTCAATATATCCAATACTACACAAATTACATGATACATGAAACTAGTTTGCCTACAAATCACAATTTACTCGATTGATTACGTAATGCACGAAACACGTTTATTTGCAATACACATGCTACTTGCTTGAGCACGCGATACTCGAAACTTAGTTGTTTGCAATATACATGATACATAAGAATTGCTTCATTGATACATAATTCTAGATTGACCACACTATACATGAAACTTATTTGGTTATGAAGTACATTACACTAAGCTGTGCGCATTGTACAATATACATGATGCTAAGTTGCCAACACCCTACATGAAATTCATTTCCTACTATACACAAAATACTATGCTGTTTACATTACACATCAGAGTTCATTGATTTACAAAATACAAGACGCTTAATTATTTACGTTATATATGAGACTTATTTGATTACGAGCTACGTGACACTAGATCATACATGAGACTTGTGTGCTTACTATATACTCGAAACAAAAATTTGCTTATAATTATTGCAATGGATTGATTACATTCTACACAAGACATGGTCATGCACTTAGCACACCAAAGTTGAAGACCATAATACATTGAAACGACTCGGGGTTTGACGTATTCTTGTTCGAACACGAGCAAACAAAGAAACTTTAAGTGTTACTACTTTACTACTCTTTAGTTGCGAACTGACCTGATTAGGGACATAGTTACTTGTTAACGACTTTTTATGTGTAAACAATAGACGTGATCATAGTGAAATTATGCCCCCCCTTACCCGCACACAACGAAACAATCTATACGGACCATACGATGATTTAAATAATTATGGGTGCACACGGAATTATAAAAATCAGCGCATGGAAACTATAGAGAAATTTTATCATGTGTTGTGACCTAAAACTTATCATGATGTGTAACAACGAAACTGATGTGATATGACAAGGACATGGTGGATACGCCGATGGTACTTCCTATATATAAGTGTCCTATAATATTATCAGAAGTAACGTTGCTCGTGTCACGTGAAGTTTTGACCTAGACCAATGTTTATGAAATCTTTTACCCACTGACAAATTTAAAGTATATTATTCTACATCTTACACAAACCCTAATTATCAAGATTTCATCAAATTCATTCCAAATAATACATCTTTCATTTAGAATTCAGAATTATTATTTGACAATCTCCTCCTTAAATTCATTTCAAAACAAAATTCTTTATCACCCTTCATATTCAACTTTAAGTACCAGGCCTAAGCCATGTCAAGGGTTACACTCCCCAGAATACGACAACCAAAACTCACCGTGAACCCAAAACTTTTACCTGTTTCTTGATTTTTAATAGCCTCCATTAGTTAAATTTCGGGACGAAATTCCCTTAACATGGGGAGACTGTAACATCCCTGATTTTCCGACCCTATTTTAACTTATTTTAACCAATAAAATAACAACACGACATTGAATCATATATTTGTTCAAACCTACACCTCATTAATCGTTAGCCGATCGTATTCAATTCAAGGTATAGAACTCATAATCACGTGGTAACACCTCTTAGAGTTAATCCAGTTAGTAATCCCGTTAGGTGTTATGTTAAATCCTAACCAAGCTAATTCTGTCAAAGCTGAAGTTACAAGGGCTGATTTTGTAAATAACCAGAAACCCTAGTAGGCACGGTCGCGCCACGTTTTGGCACGGTCGCGCCTCTTATGGGCACGGTCGCGCCTCACATCAGTTGAAACGTAAATACAGCCTTTAATCGCAAAACCATTCGAATTCGTAACCGTTTCACACTTTACTTTGTCAAAATAATAAACCAGGAAATATAAATCATGAACGTGAAATTATGCGATATGGATATTGACCTGAAATGCTAGGTGTCACATTCTCCCCATGTTAAAGAGAATTTCGTCCCGAAATTCAGTTGATGTCATCTTGACTTGGAGTGTTCGTGAACAAGGATGGGTACTTGGCTTTCCTTTGATCTTCTCGTTCCCACATATACTCGGGGCCACATTTTGAATTCAAACGTACCTTAACTAATTTGACACGGCTACGCCTTGTTTTCTGAACTTTCCAATCTGTAACTTCAACGGGTTCCTCAATGAAGTGCAATTTGTCGTCTATGTGAATTTCATCAGGCGGTATAATTTACGTCTCGTCTGATAAGCACTTCTTGAGATTTGACACATGAAACGTATCATTTACATTGTTTAGTTCTTGTGGCAACTTGAGCTTGTGTGCTACAGGGCCATCCCTAGCCAATATTTCAAAAGGTCCAATGTACCTTGGGTTAAGCTTGCCACGGTTGCCAAATCTTGCAACTCCCTTCCAAGGTGAGACCTTCAACTTGACCCGGTCCCCAACTTGGAATTCTAATGGTCTTCGTCTATTATCCGCATAACTCTTTTGCCTGTCACGGGTGGCATTCACACGATCCTTGATTTTGAAAATCTTGTCTGTGTTCTCCTGAATAACCTTAGGGCCAGTTAAATGCTTGTCACCAACCTCCGCCCAACATAGCGGTGAACGACACTTTCGACCATACAAAGCCTCAAACGGAGCGGCTTTGATGCTGGTGTGGTAACTGCTATTGTATGAAAACTCAGCCAACGGCAAATGAGTATCCCAATTTCCTCCGAAATCAATTGCACATGCATGGAGCATATCCTCTAAAGTTTGAATGGTCCTTTCACTTTGACCATCTGTTTGTGGGTGATATGGCGTGCTCATGTAGACACGAATCTGCTATCTCTATCAGAGATAATAGAAATTGGCACTCCATGCCTAGCCACAATTTCCTTGATATAAAGCCTTGCAAGTTTCTAGGTTTTATCCATTTCTTTGATGGGCATAAAATGAGCTGATTTCGTCAAACGATCGACAATTACCCATACGGTGTCATACCCTCTCGACGTCTTGGGTAACTTTGTAATTAAATTCATGGAAATTTGTTCCCATTTCCATTGAGGTATCTTAGGTTGTTGTAACAAT
Source organism: Smallanthus sonchifolius (assembly GCA_023525975.1). NCBI lineage: Eukaryota > Viridiplantae > Streptophyta > Magnoliopsida > Asterales > Asteraceae > Smallanthus > Smallanthus sonchifolius. The sequence goes on from CM042033.1 coordinate 24,655,934, forward strand.
CCCAATGGTTTATGATGTTCTGCCTTTACTTTTGAACACGCCAGGCATTTACCGACATAAATAGCAATCTCTCCTTTCATGTTCAGCCACCAATAGACTTCTTTCAGATCCTTATACATTTTATCCGAACCTGGGTGAATGGAGTACCTGGACTTATGGGCTTCGTCCATAACCAACTCCCATAAGTTACCAAAAACATGGCACCCAAATTCTATTCATGAAGTATAACGTATCGTCTGATTTTGGCTCTAACTGTCTGATCATTCCTCGTAGTGCTTGTTTCTCAATGTTTTCTTCTTTGATTGCCTCTTGTTGTGCCATCCGGATTTGAGTCGTGAGACTCGTATGAATTTTCAATCCTAGGGCACGAATACAAAGAGTTTTAACTCGTTCTTTACGACTCAAGGTGTTTGCTACGACATTCGCTTTACCAGGGTGGTACTTGATATCACAGTCATAATCATTCGGTAGTTCTACCCAACGGCGTTGCCTCATGTTAAGTTCTTTCTGATTAAAGATGTGCTGGAGACTCTTATGATCCGTAAAGATAGTACATTTTGTACCATATAAGTAATGTCTCTAAATTTTGAGTGCAAACACGACAGCACCCAATTCCAAGTCGTGAGTCGTATAATTTTTCTCATGGACTTTCAGCTGTCTGGATGCATATGCTATGACTTTTTCTCTCTGCATCAGTACACATCCCAGACCTTGGTGTGATGCGTCGCAGTACACGAGAAAATTGTCGGTTCCTTCGGGAAAGGATATGATTGGTGCACTGCAAAGCTTTTGTTTCCGCAATTGAAAAGTTGATTCTTGTTTATCAGTCCAATCAAAATTTTTGTCCTTCTGGGTCAACGTGGTCAAAGGCAGGCTATTTTTGAAAAATTCTTGATGAAACGCCTGTAATAGCCTGCCAAACCCAGAAATTGACGTACCTCAGTCGGAGTTCTTGGTGCTTCCTAGTTTTTGATAGCTTCAATCTTGGACAGATCCACGTGGATACCCTTCTTATTGATGACATGTCCGAGAAAATGAACCTCTCGGATCCAAAACTCACACTTAGAGAATTTGGTATAAAGCTTCTCATTCCTAAGTAGTTACAAGATTAATTTTAAATGATGTTCATGTTCCTCCTTGGTTCGTGAATATAATAATATGTCATTGATACACAAAATCATGAATTTATCCAAGTATGGCTTGCACACGCGGTTAATGAGATCCATGAAAACGGCCGGTGCATTAGTCAAGCCAAACGACATAACCAGAAACTCGTAGTGACCATAGCGAGTTCTAAATGCCATTTTTGGTATATCATCTTCCTGAATTCTCAGTCGATGATACCCTGATCGTAGATCAATCTTAGAATAGAAGCTGGAACCTTGAAGTTGATCGAATAAATCGTCTATTCGAGGAAGCGGATACCGGTTTTTAATTGTAAGTTTGTTCAACTCCCGGTAATTAATACACATCCTAAAGGTTCCATCCTTTTTCTTCACAAACAAGACCGGAGCTCCCCAGGGTGAGAAACTCGGTCTTATGAAGCCTTTATCAAGTAACTCTTGCAGTTGACTTGACAATTCTTGCATTTCAAACGGTACAGAGATCGTGCAACTGGTGCGGCTCATGGTACTAGGTCGATCCGGAACTCGACTTGTCTTCGTGGCGGTAAGCAAGGTAAGTCTTTCGGAAATACCTCAGGGTAATCCCTAACGATTGGTATGTCTTCAAGTCGACGTTCCTCGGGTTTCTTTTCGACGGCATGGGGCAAGAATGCGCAATAACCCTTACGTAGATACTTATGAGCTTTCATGCAGTTTATCATCTTTTACATCGTTCTACACCTTCCGCCTTGAATTGAAAGAATTTCTCCGCTTGGTAGTGGGACACGTACAATCTTTTCGAAGCACATGATCTCGGCATTATTCTTCAATAACCAATCCATGCCAATAACAATATCAAAACTTCCCGGATCAACAAGTAGAAGGTCTATATTAAATGTATGGTTTTCTAAACATAAAGTACAACCCTTAATAGTATATATATAACCAATGAATTAAACATTTTCTGACCAATTGACCCCATTTGTAAGCTTGCAAGAATACAAAAAATATGTAAATGCATAAGACCGCAACCAAACCATGACAATGAATGCCCCTCCCTCGCTATACCACGAGAATAATACGATATGCGGTCATTTGGCCATATGGACCCCTGGTTAGCATGACTAACCATGACCGGGGGCGTCACCCCCAATAGTACTATCCACATAATCCCAGGCTAAGACCATAGATAATGATTACTAAATACGTTTGTTCCAGGGGACTTTATGAGCTCTATAATTGTTCCCTCAATGCACACCTAACGATCTGCTCTTTGTTCATTCATTTCAATATATGAAAATAAATACAAGTATATTTCCTCCCCAAAACCTTTTCAAAACTTAGAAAAAGGGGACAGGGCAACTCACAAGGATTTAAACTAGAGTATCCATGTTTTTCCAAAATATAATTAGTTAAGTATGTTTCTCCCCCGATTTTTACAAAACAGTAAAGAGTTAAAAGGGGGTCTTGAAACTCACCTTGACAGAATGCTAGCAAAAACTTGAATAACCGTAAACCCCGCTTATCCGTACCCTAAATACACAAGGATACCTTACGTGTTAAGACTAACCGTCTTAGACGCAAGTTGTTCACCCGACTTAACGAATCCCGTTAAGTACGTCTTAAATTAGTAAAACTGTTTTATCGTGATGACTCGTTGGTGATTATTATTCCAGTCTAGTCGCTTACTTATTTTTCTAGAAAATATTATATTTCCATATTGGTGACTTGTTACGTTTATCAAAAATAAATATTATTTTTGCATCATCTTATAATATATTCATATTATAGTCCACGTATAACCATATAATTATTTATTGTCAATAATTATATAAAATCATAAATATCGTTCAAGTATGTTCTACGCGTGTCAATTACCCTACGTGCACATAAACCACGTTAACACGTCCACAAGCAATTACTTGTTCCGAAAGTCATTTATTAATTTGTTTCTATTCAACAAGCACTTATTTATACCAATATATGCTAACAAGTATAACCATATTTCAACATTCGCTTAAATATATTTCTTGATAACATACGATCATCTATTTTAAAGCGAACGTCTTTAGATTTCATGTACTCATGTCCGCATTCTATATTATCAACTCTAAACAAGTTATAAATATATATACGATTTAAATTATTTAGTCGTTTCATAACTCATTCCGAGTTAATAATCTTCCATCATTTATATATCATGACTTATATATATATATATATTTACATGCACATTATTACCCATTTTCCAAGTTCTACAACTTATGACCATACATCCACATATACGTTTAACCTCCTTATATGAACATATTATTTCATACTTAACAATATTTCAAATTACCAAATTTGAACACATATATATATGCACATATATTTTACTTTTTCATCAAGTATTAATTTAGACTTTTTCTAATGTATAACTTATTAACATAATCATCCAACATCAAGAATACATCCATATATATAATAAATTAACATTCTTATTCCTGTATCCATATATTTGGATATTTCCAAATCATTAACCAAATCAAACATATATATATATATGCATGCATATTTCGGCCCATATGTATATATGAATGTATATTCTAGTTTCTCTTTGCTTTAAAACTTGACATTTCACGAATCAACAACTTATCATCAAAATGATCAAACAACAAATTATACATATAACTTCATTATTTTCGGCCCATATATATATATTTATACAAAAACCCTAATTTTTAAACTTAATAAAGTTAAGCTTTTATAAAAACTTATTAACTCTTTAGATCTCCTTGATTTTTATGGTGAATAACATGTTTTAACCGAGAGTATAAAGATGAAAAGAAAGGATTTGGGTCGGGTTCTCACCACTAATCAAGCTAGGTGAAGATCTATTAGTAAAAGGTGATGGATGCTCTTGCTATCAAGACCCGGCTTTTAGTTCTAATCTTCCTTAAATCTCCAATATTCTAACTTAATCTTTCAAAATTTTGCTCTTGGATGAAAATGGTGGAAATGTGAATGTGTGTGCATATATATCGACATATATAAGGGGAAAAGGTAGAGGTTGGTTGAGTGTTAGGTTCACTAAAATCATTACCATTCATGTTGAGATTATGGATAGACTTATAGATGGATTAACACTTGAAAGAGCTTGGCCTTATGACATGATTTGAAATGGGTAGTTGGTTTGGTGAGTGGGTGGCCCCACTTGGGTGGTTCTCGGCAGAGATGGGGGTTAGGGGGGGGGGCAGGGTCTTGTTCCAACTTGAAGTTTTAATCTAACACTTAGTTGATAGGTTTTTAGGTAGGGTGTACCCGGTATGTGATCCCGTGATTTAACACTCGGTGTACGAACTTTTAAAAGTAAAAAACCCTATATATTTTTGTATCTTGACTATTTTTAATAGTCTTACTAATTTAACCCGTCATATTTAATACTTTAACTATAATATATTTGTATACACACAAAAACAATTTGTCACTATGAAATAAACATTTTTGTGTCCACTTTTAATAGTTTTGTCACCAATATTTATGTTTTTATATTAAGACATATTACTAGACTTTACTGGAATAAAAATCTTGTTAATCACCAACGAACGCACCTTGCGGGTTAAAATTACTTATTTCCTAGTAATTCTCAAAAATTACTAAATATATTGTGTGTTCCTTTGCTAGACTCCCTAACAATACTTTGTCAAATTAATAAACCAGGAAATATAAATCATGAACGTGAAATTATGCGATATGGATATTGACCTGAAATGCCGGGTGTCACATCCCCTCTCCCACATGCCTGCAATCAAGCTAACCACCACCAATTATATCCACTGGCACAACCAAATGTTGCCTCTTCTCTCCTATCAAAACCTACTGCACCATATTGATGGCTGTCAACCCATCCCCTCACCGACCTTATCCCACACTGAAAAAGACGGTGTTGTGGAAGTGCCAAACCCAGCCTATTTCGCTTGGATTGCTACTGATCAAAGAACTACAATCATCCTAAATGCTTCCTTAACCGAAGAAACCATCTCCTTGGTCGTTGGGCTAACTTCCGCCCGTTCCATTTAGGTTGCCCTTGAAGCCGCCTATAGCAACTCCTCTATGGACGTGTTCAGACCTTGCAGGATCAACTTTGCGCAACCCAGAGGGGAGACAAATGTGTGGCAGAATTTGGCTTCTCCATTAAGTTCGTATGCGATCAATTGTGCGCTATTACTCACCCGGTTGATGCTGCCGACCAACTCCATTGGTTCCTTTTTGGACTGGGTCCTTCGTTTGAATCGTTCTCTACATCCGTCCATGCCACCCGACCCATACCGCCCTACTCTGATCTATTGGCTAGGGCTGAGAATCACGAGATGTTTGTTAAAGCCTTGCATGGTCCGGTTTCTCCCACTGTAGCCTTCTTGGCTACCACCACTACACCAGGAAACCCTAATACCAATACCCACTACAATTGCCCCATCCCCCGTACCCAGTTCCACCCTAACCCCAGGCTCTATCGCCATGCTACCACCCACAGCTCTCGTGCCCGTCGTCCCCCGTACTACCATCTTTGTCGCACCCAAGGACACTACCCGTCTACCTGCCCCTCCCTTGCATCATATGCCAAAGCCGCTCCCCCTCCTGATGAACAATTGGCTTCATTGTTCCATACACAGTGCCAACTTAACCCTAATACACCTGATTGGTATATGGATTCAGGAGCCTCAGATCATATGGCCTCCTCTTCTGAATCAGTTGTGAACCCCACTCCAACCAAAGGTAATAAAAAGGTGTTTTTTGGTAATGGGCAAACCCTTACGGTATCTGATGGGTGATATTATATAAATTAATTTTACCAAGTTTTAATTGTAGAAATGGACTCACAACTAAAACACACGCTTACGGCAAGTGTACCGGTCACGTGTAGTAAAGAAAGCAAGCCTGAGCTATCGAACTGTGGACACAAAAGGTGGCAGCCCTCGATACTAGACCTCTATTTACTCCTAACCGATGTAAAACAAGTGATTATCTTTTTATAATTTTAGAACATGCAAATTATACTTAAACAATCAAAATACTGGCTCGACTCAAAGACTGAAAAGAAAAAACAAAACATAGACATGAGGAAAGACTAATAGAAGGACAAAATACTAAAGATAGACCATGTAGAGTCTTGTATTTTTGTAAGCTGATGTTATCAATGTATTTTGAACAATGTTAGTTTAGTTTATTTACTTGTAATTTCATTTAATGTAATTTCCTGTTTTTAGTCTAAGTCTAGGCCATCGAAACTACTTTGTTTTTATTGAGTTCTGTTCAATCAAAAGTAGTAGTTTCGATAGATAGGGAGTTTTGACAGGCTAGAACTTTCACTTGTAATGCTCAACTGAAACTACTAGTTTCGGTGTGTATAGTTTCGATGCTTGTCAGGTTGCTATAAATAGCCTAGTTTGAGAATGTTTAGTGTGTGGATAGCAGCTGTAACCCTGAAATTCTTTCTTTCACAGTTTTTCTGAATTAATACACATTTGGAGTTCTTTCATCTGTTGTTCTTACAATTTCATATCTTACTTGTGTTGATTCCAGTGTGGTTTGCCTGTCTATTTTCACCAATTCTGTTATCACACCCCAACCGACGGCAGAAACGTCGGGGCGGGACATGTAGACTGTTCATGAGCACATGGTTGACTAGATTGTAATATGTTTAATCATCACATTTCATTTCGATAAGATTCGACATGTACATGAAAAATGAAATACATAACATTTTCTTTTAAATATCTAGGTCCATATCCTAAGTGTAGCAAGCTTGTTCAACTCAAACATTTGTACCTGAAACATGATGAAAACAAGGTCAACTAAAAAGTTGGTGAGCATACATAGGTTTTGACTCTAAATAGTATCAAAGTGTTGTGTGTAAACAAATCCATATAAGTCATGATTAACAAGGCATTTATGGGGAGTCACTATTGTGTAACCAGGTAGTACAATCAAACCTTTGTAACTAGCATGCAAAATTTGTGTTGTCGGTAACAATCACCCCAATCTGGGTGGGTTTGTCAGACTCAATAGATCTATCATTGTTTACCGTCGGCTTGATTAGTTAATGATTGTACATGTAATTGCACATAAGTAGTTAACACACCTAGCACTCAAACATAATGCTCAAATTACACACAAATTGTAAAGTGGATTTGTATTGTGTGGTTTATGTAAATCATTGTAAATTGTGATCATGTTTCACCCAAAAATGTAAAAACAGTGAAAAAGGGGCTATGTAAAACTCACCTTGAATCGAAGGTGTATCTAGCACAATGAAATGGGTAGTAGTGTGTTCCTTGTAATCTCACAACGTTAACCTAGTGTATAAGTATATGATATTAATAACGTGTATGAAAGTCTATGTCTAAGTCTAGAATTGGATTGGATGTGTGTATGAATGGGTTGAGTTGTAATTTGAAGAGGAATGTGTAGTTTTTTTTTGTATTTGTACTTGTGTTTTATAAAACGGAAGGTTGTAATGGATAGTTAAAGTAATGGAAGTTAAAGTTTGAGTTTGAATAACTAAATGACTTAAACGATTATTATTTATTTATTTAGTGTAAATAATAACTAATTTATTTGTTTATTTGTCATTCAAAATGGGTATGTTAAAATAAATTTAGTAAAAATAGTGTTGCCATTTGTAACATCCCGAAAATAGTAAATAAGTAAATAATAATACGATGGGGATTTAAACGTCATAAAGCGAAAGAAAGACGGATGGGCTTGGGCTTGCCTCTAACGGGCCGAGGGAAGCCCAGGTATAAAAGGGGCAAGACAGCCCATTTGACCATTTCACCTCCATTTCACCAATTCTAGAGAGAGAAAGGAAGCCCGGGTCTAGAGAGAGAAAGTCGACGGATCGTCACGAGATTAGAGGAGCACGTTACAGCTGAGCTCGGGAGCAAAACCTCCGAATCAAAACTTCAATCCAGGTCATTCATACATAATCTGAGTTTTTGTTCATTTTGGGGTTTCTCGAGTTTTAGCTAAATAGATGATGTTTTTACGGATGAAACTTGATAATAAGCTTAGAAATAGCATCTAGAACGAAAACCGCATGTTTTGATCAAAGAAAATTGTAAGATTGGCACGATCGGGTTTGCATGCAAGAACTTCGGATTTTTGGTCCAAGAACCAGGTCCTGCGCACTTACCAAGTGCGCAGGAGGGAATCCCTGCGTACTTACCAAGTACGCAGGATGCAGACCCTGCGTACTTACCAAGTACGCAGGAGGAAGGCTCCTGCGCACTTGCCAAATGCGCAAGAGCAAGTCCCTGCGCACTTACTAAGTGCGCAGGCAGCAGACAGCAGGCAGCAGGTTGGTTAAGTAAAGTCAGTAAGTTTAGAATGATTAAACCATTAAAGTCGGGGTTGGGTCTAATGTGTATTTAACTACCTAATCCAGATCGAAAGTGACGCTGTTGGACCTTTGTCTAGGACAACCTAGAGTAGCCCATCAGGTGAGTTCTATGTGCCCCCTTCTATGTTATGTGCAAATAATTTATAAATGTTTTGGGGCTGAAGTGTATACACTAAGTGAATAAATGTAATGAATGTTAATGTGATCATACGTGGTATACAAACATATGCATATACCCAAGTACAAAAATGAATTATGAACAAAGAATGAATCGTATTATTATCAAGAATGAATGAAAAGAATAACATAACGTGTATGAATGAAATCCTGCTTTATATCTATGTATATATTGCTTGCCAAGTAACAGAAAATGTTATGGACGCTTCAATGATAACGGCTACTTCGGTAGACGGACGACCACTTAACTATTATGCAGCCAGAAAAAGTAAGTCTAGAAAGGTAGACTAAATAAAGGCCACTACGGTGGAGTAAGGCGCTAAATCAATATTCGGCTGTATAATTAGTTTAAGTGGGAAACGGATGCCTTATGGCAGACGGGCGAAATACGGCCTACGACGGTAGGACGGTTGTAAGATTACGGACGGACACTAGTTGCCGGACGGTTGTAAGAATGAAAAATACGGACGGACACTAGTTGCCGGACGGTTGTAAGAATATGCGGACCATGACGATGGACCGTGGCGTTTGTCTTTTTGACATTCGCAAATAAATGACGGGTTGATCACCCATGAATGAAAAGAAAAGAAAAGAAAAGAAAAGGGTGAATGCATACATATGTAGTCACAAAGAAAGATGAAAGAAAAGCAAAAGTTATGAAAGTAAATGAGACAAATGATGTGAATATATTTTTATATGTATTTGCGAAGAATGATAAAAGAAAAGCAATTCAAGTCAATGTGTATTTATATAAATGTATATATAATTATGCATACTTATAAAGAAAAGAATGTTTATACCTAATTATATTAAACTAGAACTCACCAGCGTTAGCTGACTTTTAGTATACATTTCAGGTAAAGGAAGAAAAGGTCGTGCGATGGCGTGAAGGTTACCCGGCACGAGACTGACATCCCACTTTTGTTTTATATGTCTTAGAACAATGTCATGACTTATTTGTAAAGACTTCCGCTGTTATGATTATGTAATTGAATGATGAATGTTTTAAATTTAAGCTCAGTATTTATGACTATGTTTATGAGTAAATCCAACAAGTGAGGTTACCCGGTTTTGGGGCCTTACAAGTTGGTATCAGAGCAATAGTTTGAGAGATTTAGACATCCCTAAATGTCTAGTGTAACATTTCTGATTTTTAGTATTCATATTTCAATTCAATGTAATGAAATTTCAAGTTCTATACTCGTGCAATGTCTCAATATTTTTCCCGCGGTAAATAAAATGCAATGATTCTATACAAGTTCGCAAGTTTTACTCGATTATATGCACATAAACGCTATACAAGTAACTATATATTTCAAATTTATAAAATCTGAAAAGTCAAGGACTAAAGTTGAAAATTTATCAAGAAACCCTAGTTAGCACGGTCGTGCTTCGTTCTAGCACGGTCGCGCTAAGTGCCTCGGCACGATCGCGCGGCTGGTCCTGGAACGATCGCGCCCGGTTCCTAAGCACGGTCGCGCCAATCTTGGCACGGTCGCGCCTGCGAAACAGTCGAAACGTAAATGTGATTTCAAAACGCTCAATCATTCGAATTTCAAATCCGATTACGTTTCTTTTCCTTTAACGCGAGTTATACCATTTTCAATTACTCAACGCCTCAGTTTTTCTCCATCAATCTCGAATTCTCTCTCAAGCAATTCAAACAAAACTCGAGTCTTCCTCCTGGAACCCAAATTCTCCCGATCAAGAAAGGATTTATCATCTCCCGGCTCTCTCCAAGACTCTGGACTCTCTGGCCTAGCCGGAATCGCAGTCGAAGTCACCGGAAACCTTTACCTCCGTCGCCGGAACTCATCTCTGCCGTTCTTCATCGATTCGTTACGTTTCAGGGTAAGTATACTCTCCATCTCACTCATTTCAGTAACGTTATCAAAAGCCCTCATTCAATTTGGGCTTCCATTATAGAATTCGATCAGAATCAGAAATCATATTTTAATAAAAATGATTTAATCGAACCCATGCTTAAACTCGATTTCCATACAATTAAGTTATATGAAAAGACTCTTAATAACCCATTAATCAAAAGCCCTAACAATTCCTGTGTTCAAAATACAAGAAACTCTCGATTCGTGTCTGATTTGGAATAGACACGGTCGCGCTAATCATCTAGCGCGTCCGTGCCTCGTTTAGCGCGGTCGTGTCGACTAGCAGCGCGGTCGTGTCATCCGTCCAGACCTTGTCATGCCCTTTGGGCTAGTCTCTGTTGTGTCTAAAAATCATAGACGCGACCGTGCCGGGCTAAGGCACGGTCGTGCCTGATGACTTGTCTAGATTGTGCTCCTGATTGATCAACCCGGTCGCGCCCCGATTAGCGCGGTCGCGCCCGTGGCTTGAGCACGATCGTGCCCTTCCGAGGCACGGTCGTGCTAGACTCAGAATTTTTAACAGAATTATAATTTTTATATTTTAATCAGTAAATGTTTCAGATTTTATAAAAATATGTTTTCTGTATTTAAAAATAGATTAAAAGTTTAATCTTGGCATAAATGTAATTTATTGAAAAGTTTATAAAAATTAAATTTATATTTATCATCTTACACTTAAATGATATTTTAAATAATTAAGTTACAAAATTTATAAATAATGATGACTTATTTACTTTACATTTTAAATCAAAATCGTTTTATTTATTTATACTTAATTACAATTAATATTGACATTATTTCATAAACTATAGTTATACACTTATTTATTTAATTCAAACCTAAATAAATTGTTTCAAACATATTTTACCTCAAACTTTATATATTTTATTCAATCCTTTTTAAATACAAACCAATGGTTTTATATACAAATCCAACTTTCATTTTTAAACTTTATACATCTATGTGATTCAATGCATATTACTATTTAGGTTAAAGTGTGCTTTTCAAGGATCTTTTTTTGCTATCTATATTCCTTGTTAGCTTCACTTCCATACTAAGTGAGTATTCACAACCCCTTTTACTCTTTTACACTTTTGGGGTGGAACATGAACTCTATACTCATTACACATTACACATTTACATTTACACAAACTACACAAGTGCAAAAAAAATCCTATTTACATACATGTGTGCAAAAATTTGAGCTTTGTGCCCGAGTGCTAGGTGTGTTTAACCTTTGTATGCTCTTATGTGCAATCATTAACTATACAAGCCGACGGTTTTCAATGATGGATCTATTGAGTCTGACAAACCCACCCATGGTACGCGGTGATTGAAACCGACAATACACTTTGTTTTGCATGCTAGTTACAAGGTTTGATTGTACATTTGGTTACACAATAGTTACTCCCCATGAACGCCTTATTTATCATGTCATGTAAAGGATTTGTTTTCAACTATATGCTATCTATATACAACTGTGTTATACTCACCAACTTTTTAGTTGACTTTATTTTATTCATGTTTCAGGCCCCAATATGTGAGATTGATTCAAGACGTGTTCAACATAGGATTTGGACTTAGCAAAATAAATCAAGAATTTTATGAATTGTTTATGTTTCTTGTTTGAATTTGATCTTGTACTTGGATTTATTGTAATGCAAATTTGACTTTAATATATTTCAATTTAGTCAACCATGTGCTATGAACAGTCTTACATGTCCCGCCCCGATGATTCCTCCATCGGTCGGGGTGTGACATCTAGACTCAAACTGATTATGGGACCAACGCACGGATGTCAGTATGGGTAACCAACGCCAACGCTAGCACGGTAAGTAAGTCATAAAGTTAATGCTCTAGCATAGGAATAGATACCTTAACTTAGAACAAATAGATGTTAATGCTACGACTGATTTGAAGAGTTTCGAACCCGAAAAGCAATGTAAATTAGTAATCACAAACCGGTCACTGTAATTAAGAATTTACCTTGCTCGTACTGTTCCAAACTATGATCTGAAGGAATGACATTGATGTATTCCCTTTTTAACTATCAGGAAATTAAGAACTATGGCTGGAGGAGGGAGAACTGGACGCCGAGGCGGTCGCACTGGCCGAGTAGGTAGACCTCCGTTGAACCAAAGAATAGAAGAAGAAGAAGAAGAGAGTGTGCACGCAGAGCACACCGAAAGTGTGCACGAAACAGAAGTGACCCCAGTTAAGGACGACAGTCCAGGGCCTATACAGTTGGAACCTGAAGTCAGGGATGCTATTGCCCGTGAAGTTGTGCTCACTTTGAAGAAGGTATTGCCTGATCTACTATCCTAGGCAATAAAGAAAAGTAGAGAAGAGGATGAAGGAGACAAGGAAGAGAAAGTATATGATAGTGATGGGGATGAAATAAAGATAGGATCGAGCAACCGTGGGTGTACTTATAAGGGCTTTAAGGACGGAGACCCACCGAAGTTCGATGGGAGCAAGGATTCAGTGGTAACGCTTGAATGGATAGAGAGGATGAATGCTGTAATCAACATCAGCGAGTGTCGACCCGACCAAGCTGTTAAGTACGTCGCTCATTCTTTCACCAACGAAGCACTAAGTTGGTGGAGGAATATTCAGAGAACTAAGTCACCGAATGCTATAAACAGAATGACATGGGACGACTTGAAGAAGCTGGTCATCCAAAAGTTTTGTCCCCAGAATGAAATCGACCGAGTTGAGAATGAATTCCTGAACTTCAAGGCTGGCAACAAGACTCATCGCCAGTATACATCAAGATTCAATGAACTGGCTCAACTAGTACCCCATCTGGTAGAAACTGAAGACTGTTTGATCAAGTATTATGTTAAGGGGTTGCCACAGCGGGTCCGTGTCCATGTGAAAGCTAACCTACCCTCGACCTTCGAGTCGGTAGTGAATCTGAGCGGAATCGTCTACGACGACTACGCCAATGAGGACCCGGCACCTGAGACACAAAAGAGAAAGTGGGAGAACCCGTCCAGAGGCACCGGAAGAGGGAACATAACAACTGAGAGAAAGAAACCAAGGTCCAATGAATATGAAACTTGCAAGAAATGTTGAAGACAACATCTTGGCGAGTGTCGAGTCGGCACCACCACCTGCTATAGGTGTGGAAGGGCGGGACACTATTCCCGCGACTGTTTGAGAGACACTAAATGCCAAAGCTGTGGACAATTTGGGCATCTGACAAAATACTGCAGGAAGGCCGGCCAATCTGGTTCGGGAAAGGATAAGGAGCACGAACAACAAAAGGCAAGGACTCGCGCCTATGCCTTAACGGAGGAAGAGGCAAGGGGAAACCCTGATGTCGTGTCAGGTACGTTTCTAGTAAATGATGAACATGCTGCTATTTTATTCGACTCTGGTGCTAGTAAAAGCTTTATATCAAATGCATTTAGTCGTAAACTGGATTGCACTATTAACACCATAGTAAAGGCCTTTAGCGTACAAACTGCCGTTGGTAAAAATTCGGTAGTATTCCAAGTAACAGAGGATTGCATAATAGAAATAGAGGGTCATAAGTTCCCTTCTAGATTATTCCTTCTCACCTTAGGAGGATTCGATATAGTATTGGGAATGGATTGGCTAGCTGCCAATGAAGCTCAAATCATATGTAAACGTAAGAGGATACACCTCAAAGCTCCAAGCGGCAGTCCAACTACGGTATATGGGGATTGGAATTGCACGATGCCGAACGTCATCTCGATGATCAAGGCCGAAAGTTACATGAGGCGCGGTTGCGAAGCTTATCTGGCATATGTTATTGATGATAGAATGAAAACTAAAGAACTCAAGAATGTACCCGTGGTGTGCAACTTTCCGGAAGTATTCCCTGAGGATCTACCTGGGTTGCCACCCGATCGGGAAATAGAATTTCAGATTGACTTACTGCCAGGAGCTGAGCCCGTTGCCAAAGCCCCCTACCGATTGGCTCCGTCAGAAATGAAAGAATTGATGTCTCAACTACAGGAATTAACAGAAAAGGGATTTATTAGACCGAGCATCTCACCATGGGGCGCTCCGGTACTATTTGTAAAGAAGAAGGACGGCAGCATGCGCATGTGCATTGACTACCGCGAACTGAACAAGAGGACAGTAAAGAACAAATACCCACTGCCTAGAATAGACGACCTTTTTGATTAACTGCAAGGTGCGAGTTGGTTCTCAAAGATCGATCTTAGGTCGGGTTACCATCAGTTGAAAGTAAGAGAGGAAGACGTACCAAAGACCGCGTTTCGCACGCGTTATGGGCATTATGAATTTCTCGTGATGTCCTTCGGATTAACTAACGCACCAGCAGCATTCATGGATTTGATGAATAGAGTGTGTCGACCCATGTTGGATCGATCGGTGATAGTTTTTATAGACGACATACTGGTATATTCGAAAAGCGAGGGTGATCATCACTGTCACCTAAGAGAAGTTCTGGAGGTGCTAGAGAAGGAAAAGTTGTACGCAAAATTCTCCAAATGCGCGTTTTGGCTTAGGGAAGTCCAATTCCTAGGTCATGTGATAAACCCAAACGGCATCATGGTAGATCCTGCAAAGATCGAGACAGTAAAGGAATGGAACATCCCAAAGACACCAACAGAGATACGAAGTTTCCTGGGTTTGGCAGGCTACTATCGATGGTTCATTCAAGATTTCTCAAGAATAGCCTCGCCACTAACTAAATTGACACGTAAGGAAGTAAAATATGAATGGGGTCAAACCCAAAACAACGCGTTTGAGGAACTTAAGGCACGATTAACTCAAGCTCCAGTCTTAACACTACCTGAAGGAAATGAAGATTTGGTAGTCTACTCTGACGCTTCGGGGCAGGGTTTAGGTTGCGTACTTATGCAACGAGGAAAGGTAATTGCTTATGCCTCACGACAACTAAAGATTCACGAGGTTAACTACCCAACGCACGATCTAGAGTTAGCAGCAGTGGTTTTTGCGTTGAAAATATGGAGGCACTACTTGTATGGAGTTAAATGCACCATCTACTCCGATCACAAAAGCTTGAAATATTTTTTTGAACAAAAGGAACTAAACATGAGGCAAAGAAGGTGGTTAGAGCTACTGAAAGACTATGACTGCGAAATATTGTACCATCCAGGCAAGGCAAACGTAGTGGCTGACGCTTTAAGTAGAAAGGAAGAATCGACACCCATCCGGATCAAAGCGTGTCAGCTGATTATAACACCAGATTTGATGGGTGAAATAACAAAGGCACAAGATGAAGCACTGTTAGAAAGAAATGTGAAACGGGAAAGAATAGTAGGACAACAAGGGAACTTAAGTGCAAATACATACGGAGTACGAACTAGGTTTGGCCGGATGTGGATACCTAAGATTGGCGAGCTTAGGGCCAAAATACTCGATGAGGCCCATAAGTCTCGTTATTCTATCCACCCCGAGACAAACAAAATGTATCAAGACTTGAAGAAAGAGTACTGGTGGCCTGGCATGAAGAACGATGTGACTGAATACGTGAACAAGTGCTTAACGTGTTCACTAGTTAAGGCCGAGCACCAGAAACCATGTGGTAAAATGCAACCTTTACCAATACCGGAATGGAAGTGGGAGGAGATCACAATGGACTTCATTACCAAGCTACCGCGAACAGCTAAAGGCAATGACACCATTTGGGTGATCGTCGACCGCTTGACAAAGAGTGCTCACTTCTTGCCAATACGTGAGACTTCTTCGTCCGAAAAGCTAGCCGAAGTATTTATTAAAGAAATTGTGAGCAGACATGGTATGCCGCTGTCGATTGTGTCCGACAGGGATACTAGATTCACGTCAAGGTTTTGGAAGAAATTCAATGAAGCGATGGGCACTAGATTGAACATCAGCACCGCTTACCACCCCCAAACCGATGGACAATCGGAAAGGACCATTCAGACCTTGGAGGACATGCTCCGGGCCTGTATCATTGATTTCGGTGGGAGCTGGGACAGCCACCTACCATTGGCAGAATTTTCATATAACAACAGCTATCACTCAACTATTGACATGCCGCCATTTGAAATGTTGTATAGGAGGAAATGTAGGACCCCGGTTTGTTGGGGGGAAATTGGACAAAAGGATTTTGCGAGTCTCGAAGTGGTCAAAGCTACTTCCGAGAAATTTGATCAGATCAAGGCTCGAATGAAAGCCGCAAAGGACAGGCAGAAATCATACGCGGACAAGAGAAGAAGGGATTTAGAGTTTCAGGTAGGGGACATGGTACTGTTAAAGGTATCACCGTGGAAAGGAATCATCCGATTCAGGAAGCGTGGCAAACTGAGTCCAAGGTTTGTCGGACCTTTCAAGATCTTAGCGAGAGTGGGTCAAGTTGCTTACAGACTCGACTTACCCGTTGAGCTTAGTGGAATACACCCAACGTTCCACGTGTCTCACTTACGTAAATGCCTAGCCGATGACACAGCTCACATACCTTACGACGAGATCGAGGTGGATAACAGCCTAAATTATGTAGAGGAACCAATAGCCATCCTTGATCGTGCTGAAAAGCGACTACGCAATAAGTCGATCCCTTTAGTCAAAATACAATGGAAGCACAGAAAAGGGTCGGAAGCTACATGGGAAAAAGAAGACGAGATGAGTGGACTATACCCTCAATTGTTTGACGTATAAACAGTTTCGAGGACGAAACCTCTTTAAGGAGGGAAGACTTGTAACATCCCGAAAATAGTAAATAAGTAAATAATAATACGATGGGGATTTAAACGTCATAAAGCGAAAGAAAGACGGATGGGCTTGGGCTCGCCTCTAACGGGCCGAGGGAAGCCCAGGTATAAAAGGGGCAAGACAGCCCATTTGACCATTTCACCTCCATTTCACCAATTCTAGAGAGAGAAAGGGAGCCCGGGTCTAGAGAGAGAAAGTCGACGGATCGTCACGAGATTAGAGGAGCACGTTACAGCTGAGCTCGGGAGCAAAACCTCTGAATCAAAACTTCAATCCAGGTAATGATTCATACATAATCTGAGTTTTTGTTCATTTTGGGGTTTCTCGAGTTTTAGCTAAATAGATGATGTTTTTACGGATGAAACTTGATAATAAGCTTAGAAATAGCATCTAGAACGAAAACCGTATGTTTTGATCAAAGAAAATTGTAAGATTGGCACGATCGGGTTTGCATGCAAGAACTTCGGATTTTTGGTCCAAGAACCAGGTCCTGCGCACTTACCAAGTGCGCAGGAGGGAATCCCTGCGTACATACCAAGTACGCAGGATGCAGACCCTGCGTACTTACCAAGTACGCAGGAGGAAGGCTCCTGCGCACTTGCCAAGTGCGCAAGAGCAAGTCCCTGCGCACTTACTAAGTGCGCAGGCAGCAGGTTGGTTAAGTAAAGTCAGTAAGTTTAGAATGATTAAACCATTAAAGTCGGGGTTGGGTCTAATGTGTATTTAACTACCTAATCCAGATCGAAAGTGACGTTGTTGGACCTTTGTCTAGGACAACCTAGAGTAGCCCATCAGGTGAGTTCTATGTGCCCCCTTCTATGTTATGTGCAAATAATTTATAAATGTTTTGGGGCTGAAGTGTATACACTAAGTGAATAAATGTAATGAATGTTAATGTGATCATACGTGGTATACAAACATATACATATACCCAAGTACAAAAATGAATTATGAACAAAGAATGAATCGTATGATTATCAAGAATGAATGAAAAGAATAACATAACGTGTTAGAATGAAATCCTGCTTTATATCTATGTATATATTGCTTGCCAAGTAACAGAAAACGTTATGGACGCTTCAATGATAACCGCTACTTCGGTAGACGGACGACCACTTAACTATTATGCAGCCAGAAAAAGTAAGTCTAGAAAGGTAGACTAAATAAAGGCCACTACGGTGGAGTAAGGCGCTAAATCAATATTCGGCTGTATAATTAGTTTAAGTGGGAAACGGATGCCTTATGGCAGACGTGCGAAATACGGCCTACGACGGTAGGACGGTTGTAAGATTACGGACGGACACTAGTTGCCGGACGGTTGTAAGAATGAAAAATACGGACGGACACTAGTTGCCGGACGGTTGTAAGAATAGGCGGACCATGACGATGGACCGTGGCGTTTGTCTTTGTGACATTCGTAAATAAATGACGGGTTGATCACCCATGAATGAAAAGAAAAGAAAAGAAAAGAAAAGGGTGAATGCATAGATATGTAGTCACAAAGAAAGATGAAAGAAAAGCAAAAATTATGAAAGTAAATGAGACAAATGATGTGAATATATTTTTATATGTATTTGCGAAGAATGATAAAAGAAAAACAATTCAAGTCAATGTGTATTTATATAAATGTATATATAATTATGCATACTTATAAAGAAAAGAATGTTTATACCTAATTGTATTAAACTAGAACTCACCAGCCTTAGCTGACTTTTAGTATACATTTCAGGTAAAGGAAGAAAAGGTCGTGCGATGGCGTGAAGGTTACCCGGCACGAGACTGACATCCCACTTTTGTTTTATATGTCTTAGAACAATGTCATGACTTATTTGTAAAGACTTCCGCTGTTATGATTATGTAATTGAATGATGAATGTTTTAAATTTAAGCTCAGTATTTATGACTATGTTTATGAGTAAATCCAACAAGTGAGGTTACCCGGTTTTGGGGCCTTACACCATTATGTTTAACTAAATGTAGATTAAATAAATAACTTTAATTGTTTATTTATAATTTTAAAAGTAAGCGTTTGTTTGCCTTAAATGAATCAAAATTTTATAAATTTTCTAAAACAATTATTTTTATTTAAAGATTAATTTTCTTTAATTTGTCAAGTATATAATTTTTTGTTTTAAATATTTCATTCACAATTGAACATTAAAATTCTTAACAAAATGAATAAATGTTGAAAATTACCAACTCTGGTTTTATTTTGTTATAAATATTGTGAGGTTTAATAAAATAATTTTTATAGAATTTTTGAAGCTTTTAAAATGGTTTTTAAAATAAAAGAACTCCACCCGGTTCGAACCCGGGTGGGTTCTATGGGAGCATCTCTTGTTACCACTAGACCAGGGAACTAATCTGTGATACCAGTTAGGTTCGGGACTTAATAATCCTTGTTGTGAATGGGGCTGGGTTTGATTTTTAGTATACGCGCAAAAACCGTGGGTTATGGGTTTCGAACCCACGCCTCTCGGTTCGATGGCACGAGGTATTTGCCAGTCGGACCGAGGGCTTCGCTGGTATTATCCTGAACATAATAACATAAATGGAGGTTTCCAGTTCATCAAACCCCCCCCACCCATATTTCAAAACCGTAAAACCCCTTAGAACCCTAACCCCGATTCTTGTTCGATACAGCATGAAATTTCGAATTGATAAGGGGGTTTTGACGAGAATTTGAAGTCGATTCGAAGGATGTATGGACTTACTCGATTGATGTGGGCACGAATGCGGTCGGCTACGACTTCTTCTTTGGTGTTCTTGAGACTTGACAGGATTCCAGAGGTGTTTTGCAGATCGAAAAGGGTTGAAGGAGTTTATGTGAAGGTATGCGATCGTAGTAGGTTGTTTTAATTAGGTTAATTTTACTTGAAATCTCCGTTTTGATTTCAAATGTAGAAATAGTCGCGATCGTCGCTTTTTGCGCGAAATTTGTTGATTTGGGAATGAATCGAGTCCGATTACTAGTCTAGGTTCCTACTGGGTTTATTCACGAGTAATTTGTGGGATGTATACGCGAAATTTTCATGAATTTGGTGGAAAATTTGACACGGTTTGACTATCCAAAGTCAAACCCGTTTGATTTCGAAATTTTTCGTAAAATCAGTCGAATTAGCTCGTGTATGGACTTGGGTTGGGCATGTTGATATTGGTACACGAGATGGAAGTCCACTGAACTCAATTGGATTCGAATCATGGCTTGAATTAAAGGATTTGGCCCTGTTTGGCTTTTGAAAGTCAAATAGGTCACTTTCTTTTGAAATTGAGTTTGATTCTGACTTTTAAAAGTCAATTTATTTACATTTTACGTATATGTATATGCATGTGTTTAATTTATATGAATACGTGTATATATGTATGCTCTTGTTGATGTGTTGAGTGAGTACAAGATCGAAAAGAAAAGAAAATTGAAATTTTATCATTGTAATACAAGGATGATCAAAGTGAAATAATGGAATTTCATAAATGTTACAGTCTCCCCATGTTAAGGGAATTTCGTCCCGAAATTTAACTAATGGAGGCTACTGAACCGAAAAGAGGTGAGGGTTTGGATTCTCAACATGTTATGACGGTTGGTTCAAGGAGTATAACTGGTGGTAAGATTTAGGATTTTGATACTCAAGGTCAGGTATGAATGTTGATGATGAATTAAGTTTTACAATGAATTGTTGAATGGTATTTTGAATCGTAAAGGTGAGATGCATTACTTGGAATGGATTTGATGGGAACTTGATAATTAGGTTTTGTTTAAGATGTAGTCTAACATGTTCAAGAATTGTCAAAATTTCACAGTCATTGGTCTAGGTCAAAACTTCATGTGACACGAACAACGCTACTTCTGATAATGTGACAGAACACTTATATATAGGAAGTACCATCGGTGTATCCACCATGCCCTTGTCATATCACATCAGTTTCGTTGTTACATATCATGATAGGTTTTAGGTCACAACACACGACAAAATTCACTATGTTTTCCATGCGCTGATTCTTATAATTCCGTGTGCACCCGTAATTACTCGAATCATCGCATGGTCCTTATAGATCATTCCGTTGTGTGTGGATAAAAAGGGGGTACAACTCATCTAGTCCATATCTATTGTTTTCACATATGAGTTGCTAATAAGTAACTATGTCCCTAGATAAGACAGTTTAGGTCGCAACTAAAGAGAAATAAGGCAGTATAACCTAAAGTTCCATAGTTTACTCGTGTTTGGACAAGAATACGTCAAACACCGAGTTATTTTAAAGCGTTTCAGCTTCCTTGCGTTTGAACAAGAATACGTCAAACCCGAGTAGCTTCAATGAGTTATGGTTTTCAAGTTTGGTGAACAAAGTGTATGACCATGCTTCATGTATAATGTGCTCAGTCATTTGTAACAATTGTAAGTAGACTTAGTTTCGCGGATATTGTAATACACAAGTCTCATATATGATCTAACGGTATGTAGCTAGTAATCAAATAGGTGTAACGTAAACAACTTGGCATCATGTATCTTGTAAAATCAACTAAACTTGTATTGTAAGTAATGCAACATCATGTGTATTGCAAGCCACAAATTCCACGTATGGTGTTAACAACTTAGTACCACGTATTTGTAAACCAACAATCTTTCATGTGTAATGTCAGAAATGTAATATCGTGTATCTTGTAACCAAATGAGTTACATGTTCAATGTGGACAATCAAGTATTATGTATCAAACAAACGCTTGTTATGTACTGTGTGATTATTTTAGTACGTGTATATCACAAACAACTACGTTTCATGTTTTGCATAATCAATCCACTAGAACGTGTATTGCAAGTAATCAAATTTTACGTATCATGTAATCAGTGTAGTATTGGGTATATTGCAAGTAACTGGGTTTCATGTATAGTGTGATCATGTTGTGGTTATTGTGAGTGTGCATACGTATATTATTGAATTCCGAGTGTGACGTGTACTAACGAGTTTTGTATGTGGTTAAGTGTTGTAGAGAAGCGTGTTGTTTGGTGTTCGTGAAAAAGGTGGTAGTTAGGTTTTTTTTTAGCTCTTTAAATTTTGTTGAGGCTTGCAGAGGTAGTTAATGTCTGTGCGGTATGGATCGTTTCTTGAAGCGGCAAGAGAATGATAACGAGGAGGTTCTGGAAACATTTGGGGGATGCGTTTACAATTTCTGATCTTTGTTTGAAAATAGACATTTGTAAATTGTTCTTGGTTGTAGGTATATAAAGTAGTGAAACTATTGAGTTAAATAATCTAAATAAATAGATAATTATCGGAAAAACCTTTTTATTAAATTTTTAATTATTATAAGGAGGATATTTTTAAGAGGAATTATTGGCTAAACAAGTAGTTGCATATTAATTTAGCCAGGTTTTAGAACTAATTACTTTAATGGGAAAATCATAATTATTTATCAATTCGAGATAATATTTTTATAACATAGGTTGAATTAAGTTCCCTTACACGGTGAAAATGTTTATGGAAAAATTTAAATTTCTGATGCTCTCCAAAAGTTTGATAAACGTTTGGTTTGAAAATAACGAGGTTGTTTAAATCTAATGGGATGAGTTGTTTACGAAGGAGATTGCCGGTAGTGTACTAAATCGTGTTGAATGAAGAAGGTGATACTTGGGAAATTTTGATGAAAATAGGATGGGTGAAATTCACATTCAACGTATTAAATCAATGAATAATAATTTTTTTGAATTTGGAAAAATATAAAATTTGATTAAATGCTGAAATGTTAAACATTACTCAAAACATAGGGAAATGGTTCTCAAACTGGAAATTTAAAGACAATAAATAAAAGAAAATTTTGTTAACGTCTCTTGTAGCTTTCCACTAGAAGGAAGATAATTCCCAAGACGAGCACTGCTATGGTCACTCGGGTAGCCGATCTGGCTTCAGCTCTAGCTGTTTCCGTGAGATTCTCCAGTATTTCTTTTTCGAGGATGGAGATTAACTCCTTTTGGTACCCTAATTGGTTTGCTAGGCTATCCATTCTTTGTCCTTGCAAATCGTGCATTACCTCGTGCTCCATCCTTTGCCTCTCAAACTCTGAGGTCCTTACATATTGGTGAATGTCATTGGTTGGAATTCCCATAGCACTAGTGGGTGCCATGGTGTGCCTTAACCAAGGGTTAGGATGGTACGGGTCGGGCATTAGATCTGGGTCTCTTAGTAGGGGTGGTAACTGATTGTGGAAATGAGGTGTCTGATACGGGTTTCTGGGTGGGTGATCCAGATGTTCGAAGTCTTGGGCTGGTGTTCCTAATCCAATATGCCCTTACATCAAACCTTGGTCTAGCAGTTGGATGTGTTGGTGACCTATACACGGGTGTCCCGATGTCTTCTTCCCAGTCAGACTCTGCTCCAGGACGGTAAACCGGGGAGGAAGGAGAGTAGGAGTCCATTGTCTAGCAGAAAATAATGAAAAGGTTGCAAGTGATAATGAGATATTAAGTGTTAGACATAGAAGTTCTCATTAGTTTAGAGTTTGACTAGTCATAACACCGAGCCTTCACAATAGTACTTTAGAAATACACTTAACCTATAAAGAAATGTATCCCTGAGGAGAATTCCCAGGAAAGATGGGTGGGTCACTAAGACACACTTAAATACCCTGTCTTTCCTTAGACAGAATCCCTCATGGGCCTACACACTCTTCCAGCCATCATGTACTAATAACACTATTGTTGGGCTCATGGTCATGATGAGAATTGTTGTGGACTGGGCTTTGAGGCCCGAAAGTGAGGCTTATACATTGTAGTAGGCTTCTTCTTCTTGGAGGATAAGTGGGCTTCTTGTTTATTATTGATGGGCGTTAGGCGCAATAGTTTAGATTTAGATCACAAGGGGTGATGGTATTATGTGTGTGAGTTCAAGGGTGTATGGAGAATTTGGTGTGTATGTGTGTTTTTAAAACTTAGGATAACACTTAATGAAACTCATAAGTAGCATGTAGATAGTAATGAATGCAGGCACAAGAGTTATCAAGTAGTGTGACACATAAACTATTAAGTATTTTAGCATGTATTGAAATTACTTAGGATAACATATAAAATATTTACATAAGAAGTAATCATGTAACATGTAATAGCATGGCATAGTATGGGTGTCCTAAGGTTATAGTCTAGGTCAAGAGTGTCTAATAACCTAATTCCCTATAACCAAGGCTCTGATACCAATCTGTCACACCCCAACCGACGGCGGAAACGTCGGGGCGGGACATGTAAACTGTTCATGAGCATATGGTTGTGTAGATTGTAATATGTTTAATCATCACATTTCATTTCGATAAGATTCGACATGTACATGAAAAATGAAAAATACATAACATTTTCTTTTAAATATCTAGGTCCACATCCTAAGTGTAGCAAGCTTGTTCAACTCAAACATTTGTACCTGAAACATGATGAAAACGAGGTCAACTAAAAAGTTGGTGAGCATACATAGGTTTTGACTCTAAATAGTATCAAAGTGTTGTGTGTAAACAAATCCATACAAATCATGATTAACAAGACATTTATGGGGAGTCACTATTGTGTAACCAGGTAGTACAATCAAACCTTTGTAACTAGCATGCAAAATTTGTGTTGTCGGTAACAATCACCCCAATCTGGGTGGGTTTGTCAGACTCAATAGATCTATCATTGTTTACCGTCGGCTTGATTAGTTAATGATTGTACATGTAATTGCACATAAGTAGTTAACACACCTAGCACTCAAACA
The DNA here is from genome assembly GCA_023525975.1 of Smallanthus sonchifolius. NCBI lineage: Eukaryota > Viridiplantae > Streptophyta > Magnoliopsida > Asterales > Asteraceae > Smallanthus > Smallanthus sonchifolius. The sequence continues at coordinate 24,680,904 of CM042033.1, forward strand.
TAAAGCTCAAATTGCACACAAATTGTAAAGTGGATTTGTATTGTGTAGTTTATGTAAATCATTGTAAATTGTGATCATGTTTCACCCCAAAATGTAAAAACAGTGAAAAAGGGGCTATGTAAAACTCACCTTGAATCGAAGGTGTATCTAGCACAATGAAATGGGTAGTAGTGTGTTCCTTGTAATCTCACAACGTTAACCTAGTGTATAAGTATATGATGTTAATAACGTGTACGAAAGTTTATGTCTAAGTCTAGAATTGGATTGGATGTGTGTATGAATGGGTTGAGTTGTAATTTGAAGAGGAATGTGTAGGGTTTTTTTTTTTGTATTTGTACTGCTGTTTTATAAAACGAAAGTTTGTAATGCATAGTTAAAGTAATGGAAGTTAAAGTTTGAGTTTAAATAACTAAATGACTTAAACGATTATTATTTATTTATTTAGTGTAAATAATAACTAATTTATTTGTTTATTTGTCATTCGAAATGTGTATGTTAAAATAAATTTAGTAAAAATAGTGTTGCTATTATGTTTAACTAAATGTAGATTAAATAAATAACTTTAATTATTTATTTATAATTTTAAAAGTAAGCGTTTGTTTGCCTTAAATGAATCAAAATTTTATAAATTTTCTAAAACAATTATTTTTATTTAAAGATTCATTTCCTTTAATTTGTCAAGTATATAAATTTTTGTTTTAAATATTTCATACACAATTGAGCATTAAAATTCTTAATAAAATGAATAAATGTTGAAAATTACCAACTCTGGTTTTATTTTGTTATAAATATTGTGAGGTTTAATAAAATAATTTTTATAGAATTTTTGAAGCTTTTAAAATGGTTTTTAAAATAAAAGAACTCCACCCGGTTCGAACCCGGGTGGGTTCTATGGGAGCATCTCTTGTTACCACTAGACCAGGGAACTAATCTCTGATATCAGTCAGGTTCGGGACTTAATAATCCTTGTTGTGAATGGAGTTGGGTTTGATTTTTAGTATATGCGCAAAAACCGTGGGTTGTGGGTTTCGAACCCACGCCTCTCGGTTCGATGGCACGAGGTATTTGCCAGTCGGACCGAGGGCTTCGCTGGTATTATCCTGAACATAATAACATAAATGGAGGTTTCCAGTTCATCAAACCCCCCCCCCCCCATATTTCAAAACCGTTAAACCCCTTAGAACCCTAACCCCGATTCTTGTTCGATAGAGCATGAAATTTCGAATTGATAAGGGGGTTTTGACGAGAATTTGAAGGCGATTCGAAGGATGTATGGACTTACTCGATTGATGTGGGCACGAATGCGGTCGGCTACGACTTCTTCTTCGGTGTTCTTGAGACTTGACAGGATTCCAGAGGTGTTTTGCGGATCGAAAAAGGGTTGAAGGAGTTTGTGCGAAGGTATGCGATCGTAGTTGGTTGTTTTAATTAGGTTAATTTTACTTTAAATCTCCGTTTTGATTTCAAATGTAGAAATAGTCGCGATCGGCGCTTTTTGTGCGAAATTTGTTGATTTGGGAATGAATCAAGTCCGATTACTAGTCTAGGTTCCTACTGGGTTTATTCACGAGTAATTTGTGGGATGTATACGCGAAATTTTCATGAATTTGGTGGAAAATTTGACACGGTTTGACTATCCAAAGTCAAACCCGTTTGATTTCGAAATTTTTCGTAAAATCAGTCGAATTAGCTCGTGTATGGACTTGGGTTGGGCATGTTGATATTGGTACACAAGATGGAAGTCCACTGAACTCAATTGGATTCGAATCATGGCTTGAATTGAAGGATTTGGCCCTGTTTGAATTTTGAAAGTCAAACCGGTCACTTTCTTTTGAAATTGAGTTTGATTATGACTTTTAAAAGTCAATTTATTTACATTTTATGTATATGTATATCCATGTGTTTAATTTATATGAATACGTGTATATATGTATGCACTTGTTGATGTGTTGAGCGAGTACAAGATCGAAAAGAAAAGAAAATGGAAATTTTATCATTGTAATACAAGGATGATCAAAGTGAAATAATGGAATTTCATAAATGTTACATCTGTTTCTACCCTTTGTTTCACCACCATACACACAGATTCCGCCTGCGTGTGTGTGTAATTGTTCTTTTTTGTGATTCTACTATTGAATCAGGACTAACAATTGGTATTAGAGCTATATGCTCTTGATTTCTAAGTGTTTTCAGATTTTTGTGATCAATATGAGGTGTTTTTACACTGTTGCATTGATTTTTGAGTACTGTTTTATAGTGTACGGGTTTGTTTGGCTGAGATTCTCATTTTGAAGATTGGATTCGTGTTCTAGAGCACTTTTGGAAGAGTTTCATCGGATTAGTTTTCACTCTTCATCTTTTTAATTTTTAGGGCTTTTCATCCATGGAGTTTTTCTGACTTGGAGAAGAAGGCATCAAAACTACCAGGGGACATTCTCAGATTTAGTTACTCAACGAAACTACTTGTCTGTACTTTTTGTCTGAATAAGGTACCATCGAAACTACTGCTTTTGTGTTTTTCTTATCGAAACTAACCTGTGCAGATTTGTCACCCGAAACTTATGTTCTCCGAAAACTATTGTTTCAATCAAAACTTGTAGTTTCCGTTGGTTATCTTTGGGATATTCTATCAAGTCTTCTTCACCGAAACTAGTTGTTTTGGGCTCGTGTTATTCAATCAAAACTTGGAGTTTCGGGCAGCACCTTCTCAATCGAAACTAGTTGTTTCGGTAAGCATTCTTCAACCGAACTAGCTTTTGTTCTTTTTGAGAAATGACATCTTCAAGAAACAATGAGTATGCTGGGGGAAACAAACCACCTGTCTTGGTGTCCACTAGAGACTTTGATGATTGGACCAAGAAAATGAAGACTTTCTTTCAGTTCCATGACCACACTCTTTTGCAGTCAATCACTGATGGTCTACACAAACCAGATACTACCACTGCAGATGTTCAGCGTCCCAAGACTATTACTTAATATGATGAGAGTTATATTGCTCTAATTGTCGAGACAACAAAGCTTATGGATCTATTGCTATGGCTCTTTCTATGGATGTGTTCAACATATTTGCTGAGTATACTATTGCTAAAGATCTATGAGTTGCTTTGTGTATAAGGTATGAGGGAAGTGCTGAGGTTAGAGAAAGCAAGAGGGATTTGATCAAGAAGCAATATGAGATGGTTAGTAGTGTCCCTAGAGAACCCATGTCTAAGTTGATCAACCGTTTCTCAAGCATTGTCTCTAAGTTAAAGGTTTTGGGAACTGTGTATTCCACTGTTGAGTTAAACAAGAAGCTGCTTGACTCACTACCCGAGGAATGGAATATGTACCGAATTATGATCAAGAAAATTGAAAAGCTAAGTGATATGTCACAGCAAGAACTCTACAGCATTCTGGATTCTTATGAGTTGGAGATAAAGAAGGTTGCAGTCACTCCAACTAATCAGTCTAGAAACACAGCTCTTCATGCTGGTCAAGGTTCTTCCACTTCATCCAACAAAACTACAATGGCATATTTTCAAACTGATGTCCCACCTTCAATTTTTGGAGTTCAGCCTACTACTTCATCCACCTCTCAGAAGCCAACCACTATGATCCTCAAAGAGTATCTGCCTATCATGACTGCCTTCACGTCATGCTATGATGCACTGATTTCTGGAAACCTGACACCGGTCAGTTTTCAACCCGATGACTTGGAGCAGATTAACCCGGATGATTTGGAGAAAATGGATATTGATTGGTGCATGGCCATGCTGACTCTGAGAGCCAAGATATTCATCAAGAGGACTAGGATGGATAGATTCAAGCAAGGAAAGACTCTAGGGTTTGACATAAAAAAGGTGAGATGCTACAACTGTGACCAACTGGGTTATTTTGCAAGAAACTGCAAGGAGCCATCATCAAAGGAGCAGCATGAGAAGAAGAACTCATCTGGAAAGCAAGTTGTCGTCTGTCCCAAATGCACTACAACTTCCAGCTCAACAGCTCTGGTCTGTCAAGTTGATGGACACTATCATTGGGGATATCAAGAAGGGGAAGCAGCTAACAAGGCACTGATGGCAGACATTGAAGAAAAGGAGAAATGTGTCATGATTGAACCAGCTGAGGATCTCACCGCCGTACCAGCTGAGGTAATGTCTAGACTTTGCAATGCTAAATCTTGTTTAAATGAAATTCAGAAATATAGATTCATCAACCAGGCCTTGGTCGATGAACAAGATCACATAAAGGTGATGTATGATTTTGTGGCTAAAAATGAGAAATTGTACTTAAAGAAAATTCATGATATTTCTGGAGAAAACCGATCTTTGATTGTACAACTTACTATATAAAAGAATAATAATCAAATTTTAATTGAAAGACTTCAAAAGGCTAAAAAGGCAAATTTTCAAGTTGAACACACGGGAATGGATAAGAAAATTTTATTTGGGATCATTGATAACCAAATTCATAAAAAAAAGTCACAGAAGGCATTGGGTATAACTCACACCCACCACCGTATTCCAAGTCTGGTAGATTCGCTGATATGCCAGCTACTCATGTTCCCACACATTTTGTTTTCAAGTTATCTGCTGATAATTATATTAAGACTTCAGATTCTGACAGTTTTGCTTCCTGTGCAGAGTCAGATTATGTAGGTTCCGAAGATGATTGTGATGAGAGTTCTAGTGAAGGAAATGTTTTAAATGAACTTGATCGGATGAATGTAATAATATGTCCGTGTCAAAACCAGATATTTGTGAACATGTTGAAAATTTGTATTTTGGTCATATGCCTTTTGAGCATGACAGTTTGATAAATGACATTTCTAAATTTAAGAATGCTTTACCGTTTGTTCCTAAATCTGTTAATGCTATGAGTTGTATTGTAAATTTTAAAATTGCAGGAGTTGTTGTGACTGACATACCACAAGAAACAATGAGCAATCTTGAATTTTTCAGATTAAAGTAAGATCAAAGTCTTCAAGTAAGATCAAAGTCTTCAAGAAATAAAATTTTCATATTAAAGTAAGATAAAACCGAGTAAACCGGGTTAAAACGAGTATAAAAACATATGTGTTTTAGAACACATCAGTATCTCATATGGGTAACTCTTGTCTTCCCGGCTCTCTATACTTAAATAATATCTTGGTTGTTCCCCATCTCACTAAAAAATTATTATCAGTAAGAAAGCTAATCGAAGATAATGATGTTGATGTATTATTCTCATATCCACACTTTTATATTCAGGACCGCAGAACCAAAATGACACTAGCCCGGGGCAGCCGTGAAGACGGCGTATATGTTTTATACAATAAGATTGAAGCTTTGGTGTCCACTATATGTCCCAAAGCTTCTCATGAATTATGGCATTCCCAATTGGGGCACGTTTCCTTTGATGTTTTAATAATGTTACAAAAACTTGAACACTTGTCGTTTACTTGTATTTGCCCTAAGCCGGGACTTTGTCACCCGTGCCAACTTGCCAAAGCTAAACGCTTCCCTTTTGATAATAATATTGCTCAGGCCAAAGAGCCATTGGACTTAATTCATTGTGATCTATGGGGACCGGCACCCGCTAAGTCAGTTGATAATTTCTTATACTATGCGTTGTTCATTGACGACTATTCTAGGTTTGCTTTGCCTTATCCATTACATGCCAAATCTCAATTTTATGATGCCTTCACCACCTTTATGGCATTCGTCGAAACACAATTCTCCCGAAAAATAAAAATATTTCAAAGCGATGGCGGCACTAAATTTACTAATCATCGGGTACGATTGTTAATTGAACAAAATGGAACCCTTCATCAGCTATCATGTCCTTATACACCATAAAAAAACGAGCGTGCCGAACAGAAACATAGGCACATCGTCGAAATAGGTTTGGTTATGTTGTTTAATGCCAACTTACCATCAATATATTGGACGGATGCGTTCTCCTCGGCTATATACATCGTCAACAGATTACCTACCCATTTACTTGATGGCAAGTCTCCATTTGAAATCCTCTACAATAAAATCCCAACCTATGCATCATTTTAAACTTTTGGATGTCATGTATACCCCGTGTTACGTGACTATGCCTCGCACAAATTAGCCCCAAGAAGTATCCCATGTACATTTCTCGGATACAACACCACGTACAAAGGCTATCGATGCCTTGATACATCAACCTCTCGTACTTATGTCACAAGACATGCTCGATTCGATGAAACTTTTTTTCCCTTTACAAAAAATGAAACCACCCAACCTATTCCCACCCTTCCCCTGAGCACCTTCCTTGATCATGCCTATACATCTATGCCTACTATATCCCAACCAAACTCCTCCCCCTCACCCACACAACCTGACTCCCCATGCACTACCGAATACATTTTCCCTACTCCTTTATCTGCTACCACTACTACTACTCCCATACCCGATCCTACACCCCCTCCTACACCCCCATCTTCCCTATCCACGTCTGCCCCATCCTCACAGGCTTTTCCCACTAACCTCAGCCAACAAAATCCACAACCCAACCCGCCATCTCCGATCCCAACTCCCCCTCCACCTCCTCCGCCCCCATTCCACCCTATGGTTACTCGTGCCATGTCCGACATCTTTAAACCAAGAAATCGTGCTGACTTAGCACACACCCTTACCTTACCCCTTCATCATGTAACATTTCCGATTTTTCCATGTAACCGTTTTTGATGCAATGCACAAGTATTCAATTTCAATTCTTGTACAATAACTATGCTATAAGTACTTATATACGATTGATTATGTTGCAATAATAGCTGAAACAAACCTTCGTCATCTCACTAAACTCGAGGATCAAATTCGACTAAAACTCAAAGCGACGCTAAGACTACAAAGATACAAGGACTATTCTTGAAATTTCCAAAAAATCTACACAAGCACGGTCGCGCTTATAGTTTCAACCACGATCGTGCTCACTATGAGGCACGGTCGCGCCTCCGACGTAGTTTGACTTCTGAAAAGTCAAACCGACTCAAATCTTGTCCAAAAATAGAATTGAGACGCGTTTTAGAAACCGCGGTGTATACAGAAGTCGATATTCGGTAAATTAAGACCTAGACACGGCCCAATACACATCCAATCGAACGAATCCTTGCAATTTTACCCGGACTTTCCATTCTTAATCGAATCGTGTAATTATGATAGAATCAAACGAATTAAACTAATATAATAACTTCGTACGACTTCCATAAACCTATCTCAACCCAAAAATCGTCTGATCATCACCGCTATTCCTTTGCCGATCCTCGAGAACCACGATTTCTTCCTCGAAGCCGACGTCACTCGTTGCCCCATTCTAAACAGGTTAGTAGTAGTCCAATTGGTTCGTCTCTTCACCCTGATCAAAAGCCCTAAACTAATTCGTTACTACATTACACAAATAATCAGATTTTAAAACTTGGTTTTGAAATAAAAACGATTTAATCAAACTGCACAATGGATGTGTTATAAACGCAATTAATTAGTAGGGTTGGGTTCGCAAACATCCATTGAACGAAAGCCCTGTAATATCAAACGATTTTATTACAAGGATTAAGCGAATTGTGTTCTGGACAAGACCAGACACGGTCGCGCTCATCATGGAGCGCGGTCGTGCCTGACCTAGCACAGTCGTGCCCGAGTCATGGCCTGGTCGTGTTTGCCGAGCAAACAAAGTCCTGACCTAAACCAACCCTAGACGCGGTCGTGCCGGACACGAGCACGGTCGTGCTCTACGGACAGACCCTTTTGAAGCCTTCTGACTCGACCACGGGCGCGCCTCAGACACCACGGTCATGCCCGGACAAGAGCGCGGTCGTGCCTTTCACGAGCGCGGTCGTGCTCCCTAAAAACAGAATATTTATTTTTATTTTCTCCTTATTGAACTCGATAAGCTATATTAAATAACAATTCCTATAGTTATTTTTATATAAATACTTATATATCTCACACTTGGCCTTAAACGAAAATTATTTATTTAAACCTATTTTTAAATGAATAATATACCATAAAACGAACCCTAATCGTACCATCAACCAAATTCACTTTCGATATAATCTAACACAAACAATAACACAAGATTATACGTTTATTTATTAGGTCGAATCTAGCGAATCCACAACACACCGCCATTACATACTTGCTTGTGTGACCTACACTCTGCATAACAAGTGAGTTACATAGCCCCTCTTTTACTCTATTTACAAAACTTTTTGGGGTGGAACATGCGTTCAATTACTATGTTTTCAATTATACACGAATATAGTTTCCATCTTACATACATGTATGCAATTCTGTGCTTTATGCTTGAGTGCTAGGTGTGTAGACTATATACGCTATTCACAATCATTAACTATTAGCCGACAGTATACAGTGATAGTACTATTGAGTCTGACAAACCCACCCAGGTAGGGTGACTGTTGCTGACAACACGATTTGATTTCAGTTACAAAGGTTTGATTGGATACACAGGTCACACGATGGTTTCTCTCCATAAATGCCTTTATTGACATGTTTTGTATGAACTGTATACACACAACACGTTTTTGCTATCACACAACAAAACCTATGTTTTCTCACCAACTCTTGTAGTTGACCCTCTCATTTTAACCATGTTTCAGGTACCAATGTTTGAAGTGATCAAGATATGCTACACATAGGATTTGGACCTAGTTTTAATTGAACCAGTTATATTTTGATGTAATTTTCATTATTGTTTGGTGGATTGAATCTATGTTTTGTTGAACTTGTTTGATTGCAATGAAAACGATTATTAATTATTTAAACTTTAGTAAACCATGAGCAATGAACAGTCTGCACGCTTCACGCCCCGATGTTTCCGCCGTCGGTTGGGGTGTGACAGATTGGTATCAGAGCCTTGGTTATAGGGATTTAGGTTATTAGACACCTTGACCTAGACTATAACCTTAGGACACCCATTATTTACCATACTCTATGAATATATGATATGCTACATGCTATGTGTTTCATGCTATGTGTTACATGCTTACCATATTTTATTTTATCATGGTACCTAAATTGTTAGAATTCATAACTTACTAGACTATATCTAAACAGTAAATTAGATAAAATAACGTCCCTACCCTTACCCTAAACCTCATAACCTTCTTGTCTACTTCTTTATCATTATCATCATAGCATGTGGAATCTTCATGGAGTTAAATCTATAAAATTTAATTATTTCTTCGTTAAGGTTTTAAACTTTGTTAATCATTAGAGGACACGTGCAATCTGGAAGGGTGACACCTGTATTCCAGGTTTTCTGTCTAGGAAAGCATTTCGTATAAATCCCAATCAACAGAGGGACCCGTATGCTTTCCTGGGAATTCCCGGGATGAGTGTTACTTATAGGCTAAAGCACGTCTCCTTGAGAGTTATATAAGTTTAATTAACCTTAATGTGTCATAGTATTCAAGTGATTATGTCACTATTTGAGTACAATCCAAACTAGGAATATCAGTTTTTGTTTGGATATTTTTACATGTTACCCTAAGTAATTTCAATACATGCTACAATACATGATAGTTTATGTATCACACTACTTGATAACCCTTGTGCTTACATTCATTACTATCTACATACTACCAATGTGTTTCATTAAAGTGTTATCCTAAGTTTTAAACACATAAACACACACACCAAAGTTTTCATACACCCTTAAATTCACACATATAATGCCACCACCCTTGTGATCTAAATCTAAACTATTGAGCCTAAGGCCCACCAATAATAAACTAAGAAGCCCATCTATCTTTCAGGAAGAAGAAGTCCACTGAATGCATAAACCTTACATTCGGGCCACAAGGCCCAGTCCATAATAATTCTCATCATGACCATGAGCCCAACAATAGTACTATTAATACATGATGGCTGGAAGAGTGTGTAGGCCCATGGGAGATTCTGGCTAAGGAAAGACAGGGCACTTAAGTGTGTTTTAGTGACCCACCCCCCTTTCCTGGGAATGCTCCTCAGGGATGCATGCTTATAGGTCAAGTGTGTTTCTAAAATACTATTGTGGAGACTCGGTGTTATGACTAGTCAAACTCTAAACCTATGAGATCCCCTACATCTAACACTCGATATTTCACTATCACTTACAACCTTTTCATTGTTTCTCTGCTAGATATGGACTCCTACACTCCTTCCTCCCCTGTATACCGCCCCGGAGTAGAATCTGATTGGGAAGAAGACATCGGGACACCCGTATATCGGTCACCACCACCTCCAGCTGCTAGACCAAGAGTTGATGTAAGTGCAGATTGGACTAGGAACACCGGCCCAAGACTTCGAACACCTGGATCACCCCCATTAAGAGACCCGTATCTGATGCCCGACCCGTATCATCCTAACCCTTGGGCAAGGCATACCATGGCACCCATTAGTGCTATGGGAATCCCAATCAACGACATTCACCGATATGTGAGGACCTCCGAGTTTGAGAGGCAAAGGATGGAGCACGAAGTAATACACGACTTGCAAGGACAAAGAATGGATAGCCTAGTGAATCAATTAGGGCACCAAAAGGAGTTAATTTCCATCCTCGAAAGAGAAATGCTTGAGAATCGCACGGAAACAGCTAGGGCCGAGGCCAGATCAACTACCCGAATGACCATAGCGGTGCTCGTCTTGGTGATTATCTCCCTTCTAGTGGGAAACTACCAGAGGCGTTAGCAGAAATTTCTATTTATTGTCCTTAAATTTCCAACTTGAAAACTTTTCCTTATGTTTTTGAATAATGTCTACCATTTCAGCATTTAATAAATTTTATATTTTTCCAAATTCTAAAGTTATTATTCATTGTTCATCCATCATATTTTCATTAAGATCCCTCAAGTATCACCTTCATCATTCAATACGATTTCATCTTCTTCGTAACCAAATCATCATATTGGATTTAAACAACCTCGTTATTTTCAAAACCAAACGTTTATCGAAATTTTAAAAATATCAGAAACATAAATTTCCCATAAACATTTTTGCTTTACAAGGAAAAATTAATACAACCTATTTTATGGAAATATTACTTCAAATTGATACAAGCATGATTTTCCTCATTACAGTAATTATTTTTAAACATTGGCTAAATTAATATACGACTACTTGTTTAGCCAATAAGTCATCTTAAAATAATCCCTTCATAATAATTGAATTTTTTTTTTTAAATTTAAAGATTTTTCCTGTAAATGGTCTATTCATTTAGGTTATTTAACTCAATAGTTTCATTACTTTATACATCTATAACCAAGAACAATTTACAATTTCCTATTTTCAAACAAAGATCAATTATTTGTAAACACATTCCTCTGAGTGTTTTCAGAACCCCTCGTTACTTTTCACTTGCCGCTTCAAGAGACGATCCGTACCGCGTAGATGTTAAACATCCCCACAAACCTCAACGATATTTAAAGGGGCTAGAACCTAACTAACACATCTTACAAGAACGACAATAACACACTTCTCCGCAACACTAAATCGTATACAAAACCCGTCAGTACACATCACCCGCGAAGTTCAATACTCACGTTCACAATATATTCAATGCAATCTTATGGTACATAAAACTCAATTATTCTCAATATATCCAATACTACACAAATTACATAATACATGAAACTAGTTTGCCTACAAATCACAATTTGCTCGATTAATCACGTAATGCACGAAACAGGTTTAATTGCAATACACATACTACTGGTTTGAGCACATGATACACGAAACTTAAATTGTTTGCAATATACGTGATTGCGTCATTGATACATAGTTCTAGATTGACCACACTATACATGAAACTCATTTTGTTACAAAGCACTTTATACTAAACGGTGTACATTATACAAAATACATGATGCTAAGTTGCTAACACTATACATGAGATCCATTTCCTACAATACACATTATACTATGTTGTTTACATTACACCTTAGAGCTTATTGATTTACAAAATACAAGACGCTAAATTATTTACGCTATATATGAGACCTATTTGATTACAAACTACGTGGCACTAGATCATACATGAGACTTGTGTGTTTACTATATACTCGAAACAAAATTGCTTACAATATTTGCAATAGATTGATTACATCATACACAAGACATGGTCATGCACTTTGTACTCCAAAGTTGAAGACCATAATACATTGAAACGACTCGGGGTTTGACGTATTCTTGTTCAAACACGAGCAAACTAAGAAACTCTAAGTGTTACTACTTTACTAGTCTTTAGTTGCGAACGGACCTGATTAGGGACATAGTTACTTGGTAGCGACTTTTATGTGTAATCAATAGAAGTGATCATAGTGAAAATTGTGCCCCTTACCCGCACACAACGAAACGATCTATACGGACCATACGATGATTTGAATAATTACGGGTGCACACGGAATTATACAAATCAGCGCAGGGAAAGCATAGCGAAATTTCGTCGTGTGTTATGACCAAAAACCTATCATGATATATGACAACGAGACTAATGTGATGTGACAAGGGCATGGTGGATACGCCGCTGGTACTTCCTATACATAAGTGTTCCTGTCATATTGTAAGTAGTAGCGTTGTTTGTATCACGAGAAGTTTTATGAGATTCTGACATTGACTAATGTTTGTGAAATCTCTTAGCCATTAACAATTCTTGAGCACATTAGACCACATCACAAACAAACACTAATCATCAAATCTCCATCGCTCCCATTTCAAGTAATGCAATGTTATCTTTAAAAGGCTAGAGTATTCTTGATAGTCTTCTCCTTAAACCTTCTCAAACTAAATCCACTACCACCCTCTATGCCCGACATGATGACAAGTTCTAATCTTGAGTATTGGACCCGAACCCTGTCATCCGTCACCACACCTCTTCACTAATGCAGCAGCCTCAACCAGTTGAATTTCGGGACGAAATCCCCTCAACATGGGGAGACTGTAACATTTCCGATTTTTCCATGTAACCGTTTTTGATGCAATGCACAAGTATTCAATTTCAATTCTTGTACAATAACTATGCTATAAGTACTTATATACGATTGATTATGTTGCAATAATAGCTGAAACAAACCTTCGTCATCTCACTAAACTCGAGGATCAAATTCGACTAAAACTCAAAGCGACGCTAAGACTACAAAGATACAAGGACTATTCTTGAAATTTCCAAAAAAATCTACACAAGCACGGTCGCGCTTAGCATAAGCACGGTCGCTCTTATAGTTTCAACCACGATCGTGCTCACTATGAGGCACGGTCGCGCCTCCGACGCAGTTTGACTTCTGAAAAGTCAAACCGACTCAAATCTTGTCCAAAAATAGAATTGAGACGCGTTTTAGAAACCGCGGTGTATACAGAAGTCGATATTCGGTAAATTAAGACCTAGACACGGCCCAATACACATCCAATCGAACGAATCCTTGCAATTTTACCCGGACTTTCCATTCTTAATCGAATCGTGTAATTATGATAGAATCAAACGAATTAAACTATTATAATAACTTCGTACGACTTCCATAAACCTATCTAAACCCAAAAAACGTCTGATCATCACCGCTATTCCTCTGCCGATCCTCGAGAACCACGATTTCTTCCTCGAAGCCGACGTCACTCGTTGCCCCATTCTAAACAGGTTAGTAGTAGTCCAATTGGTTCGTCTCTTCACCCTGATCAAAAGCCCTAAACTAATTCGTTGCTACATTACACAAATAATCAGATTTTAAAACTTGGTTTTGAAATAAAAACGATTTAATCAAACTGCACAATGGATGTGTTATAAACGCAACTAATTAGTAGGGTTGGGTTCGCAAACATCCATTGAACGAAAGCCCTGTAATATCAAACGATTTTATTACAAGGATTAAGCGAATTGTGTTCTGGACAAGACCAGACACGGTCGCGCTCATCATGGAGCGCGGTCGTGCCTGACCTAGCACAGTCGTGCCCGAGTCATGGCCTGGTCGTGTTTGCCGAGCAAACAAAGTCCTGACCTAAACCAACCCTAGACGCGGTCGTGCCGGACACGAGCACGGTCGTGCTCTACGGACAGACCCTTTTGAAGCCTTCTGACTCGACCACGGGCGCGCCTCAGACACCACGGTCATGCCCGGACAAGAGCGCGGTCGTGCCTTTCACAAGCGCGGTCGTGCTCCTTAAAAACAGAATCTTTATTTTTATTTTCTCCTTATTGAACTCGATAAGCTATATTAAATAACAATTCCTATAGTTATTTTTATATAAATACTTATATATCTCACACTTGGCCTTACACGAAAATTATTTATTTAAACCTATTTTTAAATGAATAATATACCATAAAACGAACCCTAATCGTACCATCAACCAAATTCACTTTCGATATAATCTAACACAAACAATAACACAAGATTATACGTTTATTTATTAGGTCGAATCTAGCGAATCCACAACACACCGCCATTACATACTTGCTTGTGTGACCTACACTCTGCATAACAAGTGAGTTACATAGCCCCTCTTTTACTCTATTTACAAAACTTTTTGGGGTGGAACATGCGTTCAATTACTATGTTTTCAATTATACACGAATACAGTTTCCATCTTACATACATGTATGCAATTCTGTGCTTTATGCTTGAGTGCTAGGTGTGTAGACTATATACGCTATTCACAATCATTAACTATTAGCCGACAGTATACAGTGATAGTACTATTGAGTCTGACAAACCCACCCAGGTAGGGTGACTGTTGCTGACAACACGATTTGATTTCAGTTACAAAGGTTTGATTGAATACACAGGTCACACGATGGTTTCTCTCCATAAATGCCTTTATTGACATGTTTTGTATGAACTGTATACACACAACACGTTTTTGCTATCACACAACAAAACCTATGTTTTCTCACCAACTCTTGTAGTTGACCCTCTCATTTTAACCATGTTTCAGGTACCAATGTTTGAAGTGATCAAGATATGCTACACATAGGATTTGGACCTAGTTTTAATTGAACCAGTTATATTTTGATGTAATTTTCATTATTGTTTGGTGGATTGAATCTATGTTTTGTTGAACTTGTTTGATTGCAATGAAAACGATTATTAATTATTTAAACTTTAGTAAACCATGAGCAATGAACAGTCTGCACGCTTCACGCCCCGATGTTTCCGCCGTCGGTTGGGGTGTGACACATCAAGTCCTATTCACTGCTACTGACCCTAAAACCTTCAAATCTACAAGAAAAGACGATAAATGGATACATGCCATGCAAAATGAAATAGATGCCCTTCACCGAAACAATACCTGGTCGCTAGTTCCACGACCTCCTAACCGAAACATTGTTGGCTCAAATTGGCTTTTTCGAACCAAGTACCACTCTAATGGCACCAAGTACCACTCTAATGGCACCATTGAACGACATAAAAGCATGGCTCGTGGCTCAGGGATTTAGTCAAGTTCCGGGTCTTGATTACTCGCACACCTTTAGTCCCGTTGTTAAAGCAGCTACCGTCCGAACCGTCCTATCCTTGGCTATCATTAACAACCGGAAACATCACCAGTTAGATGTCAAAAATGCCTTTTTTCATGGCCATTTGACTGAATGTGTATTCATGGAACAACCACGAGGATTTGTCAACCCCAAATTCCCAGATTATGTGTGCAAGTTAAATAAGGCTATCTATGGCCTCAAGCAGGCACCTCGTGCATGGTTTCAAAGGTTGAGGACCTTCCTATTAGAAAACGGGTTTGTTTGTTGCAAAGCCGACACCTCTCTATTTGTCTTTCACAAGGACTCCACAATAATGTATCTACTTGTCTATGTGGATGTTCTTTTCCTTACGGCAACCACACTCACATTCTTTCCGCCTTCATTACCCGCCTCCACAACGAGTTTGCATTAAAGATTTGGGAGAACTCAACTACTTCCTTGGGCTTGAAGTTACATACACTCCACATGAACTGTTCTTAAATCAATCTTAATATACCACTGATATACTAACTCGTGCAAAGATGTTGGATTCAAAACCTGCACCAACACCTTTAAACACAAATGTCTCTTTTGTTTCTGTAGGTGACCTTTATCCAGATCCCACTCACTATCGCTCTCTTGTAGGTGGTCTCCAGTATCTGACGATCACCAGACCGGACATCTCCTATGCCGTTAATCAAGTCAGCCAATTTCTCCATGCTCAAACCACTTTACATTTTCAGGAAGTCAAGCGGATTCTTCGATATCTCAGAGGCACCGTCGTCCATCAAACACCACTCTACTTGGGTACTCTAATGCTGACTGGGCACGGTGCTTAGAAACTCTTCGCTCCACTTATGGGTACTCTATTTTTTTAGGTGGCAACCTCATCTCCCGGACTGCAAAGAAACAACCCACCATTGCTCGATCAAGTTGCGAATCTGAATACCGAGACATGGCTAAAACGGCTGCTGAAATAGTTTGGGTTACTCATCTACTTCAAGAGTTGCACGCATTACCTCCGGATCGGCCAAAAATCCTTTGTGACAATCGTAGTGCCCTCTTTCTCACGCAAAACCCGGTGTCTCACAATCGTGCAAAACATATTGAACTCGATTACCATTTCATCCGTGAGCTTGTAACTTCAGGGAATTTAATCACCAAGTTCATTCCAACCAAGCTTCAAGTGGCAGACATCTTTACCAAAAGCTTACCTCGTCCTCAATTTGAATTCTTTCGGCAACTGCTCTGCCTCGGTCCACCACCTTCTCGCTTAAGGGGGGATATTAGGTAATCATAATGTAATTATACTACAATTATTAGTTTGTAAGCATTCAATTCTTTGTGGTACCTAGATGTAACTTATTTGTGTATAAATACAATACTCCTCTCATTGTGGAGTCATCTCTTCATTATAACACGGACCATCAGGAGTGAATGCAAAAGAAGAACCGTTACGTTCCAAAATCTTTGCAGCGATGTAATTTGGACGGTCCAAAATATTCACATTATGGGTAGTATAGATGTCCTTAGCTATCTTCCAATTACTAACCACCAAGACTTTACGTAAGCCAAGCCGGACCATGAAGATGGGTTCATATCGATCAGCCATGGTTGCCAAGGTTGCATGTGGAAGATCAGAACCGCTAAAAACTTTGAAGTGGCCGATTATAGGCAAAGCACCACTTGCTTCAGGTGGAGCTGTATTGGTTTTGTAGAAGAACGATAAGTAGTAGACGACTAGAATTATGACAAAAGTTGCAAGAATGTGTTGGAGAGGGGAGAGATCCATGAGACAATTATTGGTTTGTTTGTATTGAAGGATTGGAAATTGGTGCTTAACTGACAAAATGTGAGTATGTACTTATAGTCGTTGAGTTAATTAACAGAATTTATATGTCAGCTTTGCTCATTATAAATTAATCAGGTGGAGATCTAAAAGATTTTGTTGTTGATTTCTGAATTTCATAAAATATGCTTACGATCGATAACTATTAAAATAATGATCTAGTGTTTAGTCAGAAACATTTTTAGTATGATGATTCAGTTTTACTCCTTTGAATTCGCTGAAAAATATAATATAACCACAGCGGATTTGTTTTCGTACACATATATTTAATTCTAGAAAAGTGAATATGGTGTTGTTACACATCTAAACTTAGATGCCAAATTCCACTTAAAACAACGTCGTTTTGATTAATTTATATCAAAACTACGTCATTTTGGTTGAACACATTTAAACTACTTTTCCTTATATTATTCTCCGGATAATCATTTTTCTTCTTCAGGATAGATATTCACGTAATCTGTTCATGCACAAAAATTTAAAATTTTGTGTATTGTATTTCCGTAAGGAACCCACATATGGTGAATTATTTTTAATTTGATTAAAAGTACTACATTCTGGTTGTTGAACATGAGCGGAGTGATGGAAAGGTTTTTAGTTTAAAATGGGGTTATGCTTTTGTATAGCAAATTTCCATGCGTCTGAAATAATGTATGTGGTAATTAGGGTGTCCGAATCAAAATTAGTTCAGAATTACTACAATTACACATGAAGTCCGAAAGAAGAAACACGCAGGAAGAAACACACAGGAAGATGATGAAGGTGTTGGACTTAATTGGATCGAACACACACAATGACAACCGGGTTTTATGACCCAACTCCGGGACACTATTCTTTCTCTTTATATTAATCGAAAAACAATGCCAATTACATGAACCCTAACAATCTATTTATAATAAACTTATACTAATCCTAACCAAACTCATACACTATTAAATAATCAAATAAACAAATTGTCTCAATCCTACTCTAATACGAATGCACAAAACAGTTTATAAATTAATATTAATAATTATCAAGATTAAACCTTCATATTTTCCCCCTTAATCTTGATATGGACCCGCTACCCCATCAAAACAATGTTGGTTCGTCATTTGATTTATTTCCACCGCCAACTTATGTTTTTCTAAACTCTTGAGTCCCATTGGAAATCACACCAGTCACACACGTAGCAACGATCATCAAGATAAATCCATGTAGCCCATTTATGTATTCCTTATGCAACCCACGTAAAAGATCCTCATCGGAGCCAAGCAAATGCGCCTCATCATGCAAAAGTGAAGTTGCTTCACACCACAATCCTTGAAGCCATTCAACAATTAAAAACTTGGCTTTTGATATGAATGACAATTTTACCCTTCCACAACTATTCTTGTTGGCTCACGCGAATTCCCGTCATCGTCCATTCCCATCATCCCCACTCAGGTTGTTGTCTTGTTATTTTTTTCCCATCGTCTCCTTGCTTTGAATCACACAGATGCACGATTATGTTACATGTTACACAAGTCTGGTCACACTACTTCAATCGCACACATTAATCCTCTTGAATCACTCAGATTAACCTCGATCACACAGACCGGCCTTTTTTTTCCTCTCTTTTTCAGTCGATTCACACAGAACCTTTGTTTTCCGGTCACACAGACCCAGTGGCGGAGCCACATAGTAGGGAATGGGTTCACCCGACACTAGTCAATTTCGTGTCGCATATTTAACTTGTAATAGGAAACTTTCGAGCGACACTATTGTTTTTTTACGATTGACACCATTGGTTTTATAAATAAAAAATTGTTGACCCCATTAGCATGAAAAAACTATATATATTTTTTACCAAAGAAAAAAGTTTTCTAAACGTTTTACATATTAAAAAAAATTATAATTTAAAAATTAAGCCCAGTTACTTAAATTTTAATAGTGAACTTTAAATCATTAAAGGCCAATGTTTTATTTGAAACCCAGTAAGGCAATAACAATTATAGACCCATATCAATTATACGGCTTAAACTCACTTTCTTGAACGATTTCTTGTATTTTTATTATGTGTTTTTTTTCAATGACAATGCACTTTTATTATGATATTAGCTTTTATTACGTGATTCGACCCGACTCGATTCGAAAATTTTGACTCCACGTTATTATAAACCCGAGTATCAAAAAAAAAATGATACCATAAGAAAAAATTTCTAGCTCCGCCACTACACAGACCTTCTCCGATCACACAGATCTCTCTTCTTCGATCACACAATCTTCAATTACAACGAATCACCCAGATTTCTTCATTCGCCCTCGAATCACTGAATCACACAGATTCTTTTCTTTTGTTCACAAAGAACATGCATTCCTTAGTTCACACAGAACTCCTTCCCTTGGCCCACACACAACCTAGGTCTCGATATTTGGCTCACTCAGAACCCTGGCTCACGCAGAACCTTGGTCTCCTCTTTCTTCTTTGGTGGCTTTGTTCTTCTTCTCAGCTCCTTGCCTTTGATTCGGTTGCTTGATGTTCACACGGCTTCTTGATCTCAGCCTCGCTCTGATACCAATTGCTGGACTTAATTGGATCGAACATACACAATGACAACCGGGTTTTGTGACCCAACTCCGGGACACTTCTCTTTCTCTTTATATTAATCGAAAAACCACACAAATTATATGGAACCTAACCATCTATTTATAATAAACTTATACTACTCCTAACCAAACTCATATACTACTAAATAATCAAATAAACAAACAAATTCAATCATACTCTAATACGAATGTAACAAAACAATTAATTAATATTAATAATTATCAAGATTAAACTTTCAGAGTGAATAAGGATATACTATATATAAAGAGCCTTAATATTAAATATGGGTTTAGGTTTTATATTTTGGGGGGGGTGTTTAATTGAAATATTTCTAAACAGTTTCAATTAAAATGACATAGTTTTGATCTAAATTGATCAAAATGACATAGTTTTTTTTACAGTAAATGAAACATTTTAATGAATTTTTGTTTCAACAAACTCAACCTTTTTTACACTCAAATGTAACTTTGTAACATAAATTCAATTGATTAATATGCATTCAATCACAATTGCATCTAAACAATAATAACACAGATATCACTGATAGTCAACTAGTGTACTTTAACATACTTGTCCCAATTCAAATAACAATATAATAAACACAAAATGTCAATTACAATAATAAAGAAAAATGAAAACATTCCACTCATCTCGATCTACAACTGGTAGTTGTTTCATAATCTTCTGCATCATAGCTTTTAAGTTTTGTCGCTGGGTGTCAATATCTTTTTGCATAGTTTCGAGCTTGATTTTTTTTTCTTTCATGATCCTCTTTAATCTCTTTGCATTTCCAAAAACTGGTTTTACTTAACCACATTTGCTTTGAGTGATTCCATCAACCCCCCAGAGTCATGTATGATGTACAAGCAACATCTACTTTTTTATCAATGTATTTATAAAACCTCTACCATAAAGTCGGCGATATCCATAGTTCTCTTCATTCATTACAATCAGAAAAAGATCTACCGTAGCGCTGCCATCCTCCATATGCTTGTACTTCTTCATTTGTTCCTATAACATTGTCCATTTGTCCAAAATAGAATTAAGAAAGTATTGTCAAAACATTTTTATATACCTGAAATAATGTCGAGTGAATGTTAAAAAAACGCATGTCATAAGGTCACACAAATATGTAACGGAAACCAAACATACATCGTTATTTCGGACTTCAAGTACTTTATAACCAAAACAATTGACCTAAAGCTTGTTTCAATAAAAAATATATATACCTGCCTATGACTTTGCAAGACCACGACAATCTAATCGAAGTCCAATGGCAGCAACAACTGAAAATTCCATTGATTTGAGTAACAACTGAAAAGTCTATAACAGCAACAACTTAATTATAATATATTAAATATTTCATTCTTTCAAGTCTTGACCAATCAAACCAATAACATTCAAGATTATCAACCTCTATCTTTACAGACTTTCATATATTGCAGTAATGATACGCAATAAAAATTCCAAGAAAACAAGATCAGGCTATGACACACAAATTCAGATTGTCAATATTATAAGATTTGAAACTAAAAGCATCTCATTTCCACTTTCTTGTGAATTAAGGTACCATTTAAGTATGAAATACAACGTGTACCCCACTAGTATGCCAACAGAAAGTAAATTTGCACTATCTTCAAGACATATGATATTTATGCAAAGATAATATCAATCTCAAGGATGAAACTATCTCAATTAGCACAGGAAAAGAAACAGCTCCCGAAGGATATAAGGATTCAGAGTGATTCATTGTCTTGGCTTATATAAGTAGAATAATAAGATTCAGGTACATGAATCCAACTATTATCTGGATTATGAATTCAATGGAATCAGTAAAGATGACGTATCAATATGATCCAAGGGTGAGCATATGTTCCAATAGATGTTGTCAGAAACATATCTTAGTTCAACATCACATTGCATGTTTTTCGGGGCATGGGCAGTGAAGTGAACAACAAAAAATTATGCTAATCAATATAGTTCGATACTGGTCTCATGAAACACTTTAAGCGTCATACTCTATATCTGATAATGATCTTTTAACACACACACCCATGACTGGTGTACTTTAACATACTTGTCCCAATTCAAATAACAATATAATAAACACAAAATGTCAATTACAATAATAAAGAAAAATGAAAACATTCCACTCATCTCGATCTACAACTGGTAGTTGTTTCATAATCTTCTGCATCATAGCTTTTAAGTTTTGTCGCTGGGTGTCAATATCTTTTTGCATAGTTTCGAGCTTGATTTTTTTTTCTTTCATGATCCTCTTTAATCTCTTTGCATTTCCAAAAACTGGTTTTACTTAACCACATTTGCTTTGAGTGATTCTATCAACCCCCCAGAGTCATGTATGATGTACAAGCAACATCTACTTTTTTATCAATGTATTTATAAAACCTCTACCATAAAGTCGGCGATATCCATAGTTCTCTTCATTCATTACAATCAGAAAAAGATCTACCGTAGCGCTGCCATCCTCCATATGCTTGTAGTTCTTCATTTGTTCCTGTAACATTGTCCATTTGTCCAAAATAGAATTAAGAAAATATTGTCAAAACATTTTTATATACCTGAAATAATGTCGAGTGAATGTTAAAAAAACGCATGTCATAAGGTCACACAAATATGTAACGGAAACCAAACATACATCGTTATTTCGGACTTCAAGTACTTTATAACCAAAACAATTGACCTAAAGCTTGTTTCAATAAAAAATATATATACCTGCCTATGACTTTGCAAGACCACGACAATCTAATCGAAGTCCAATGGCAGCAACAACTGAAAATTCCATTGATTTGAGTAACAAATGAAAAGTCTATAACAGCAGCAACTTAATTATAATATATTAAATATTTCATTCTTTCAAGTCTTGACCAATCAAACCAATAACATTCAAGATTATCAACCTCTATCTTTACAGACTTTCATATATTGCAGTAATGATACGCAATAAAAATTCCAAGAAAACAAGATCAGGCTATGACACACAAATTCAGATTGTCAATATTATAAGATTTGAAACTAAAAGCATCTCATTTCCACTTTCTTGTGAATTAAGGTACCATTTAAGTATGAAATACAACGTGTACCCCACTAGTATGCCAACAGAAAGTAAATTTGCACTATCCTCAAGACATATGATATTTATGCAAAGATAATATCAATCTCAAGGATGAAACTATCTCAATTAGCACAGGAAAAGAAACAGCTCCCGAAGGATATAAGGATTCAGAATGATTCATTGTCTTGGCTTATATAAGTAGAATAATAAGATTCAGGTACATGAATCCAACTATTATCTGGATTATGAATTCAATTGAATCAGTAAAGATGACGTATCAATATGATCCAAGGGTGAGAATATGTTCCAATAGATGTTGTCAGAAACATATCTTAGTTCAACATCACATTGCCTGTTTTTCGGGGCATGGGCAGTGAAGTGAACAACAAAAAATTATGCTAATCAATATAGTTCGATACTGGTCTCATGAAACACTTTAAGCGTCATATTCTATATCTGATAATGATCTTTTAACACACACACCCATGCATAAAAAGGGATCAAATCACAGTTGCAACATATGCAATTACATTTTCACACTACTAATGGTTCAAAGACGCTTTTAGCCTATTGACAAGCTAAATTATATGCATACATAACATTATCATCTCATATTTGTGTAGTCTCTGAAGTTTAGATCAAAACATATATAATTCAGATATATTGAATAAACACAAATCACCAACCAGTCAATCTAAGGTCATGTGTGAATGAATATATACGGATATACTATCATTTCTTCTCATGCTCAAATGATGTCGATTTTAAGATTTTTCAATTTGTTTGCGTTTTTTTATAGATAACAAGTTTTTTGACAGTAAATTGAAATGCAAAAATGAAAGAAAGCGGTTAAAAAAAATAAAATAAACCTCCATGAGAATAATTTTGAGAAAAACTCATTCGGGATTGATCTTACCAATCTTCTTTACGAGAAATTCAAACCTTGTACGCTCAAATGCCTTGGTGAACAAATCTGTAAGATTGTCATCAGTATGAACTTTCACCAGCTCAATCAACCGTTTATCTACACAATCACGAATAAAATGATATCTAATTTCAATGTGCTTTGTTTTACTGTGCTTAACTGGATTGTTTGTAATAGACATTGTGGCATTATTATCAATGAACATGGGGGTGCAAGTGAAATTCAAACCACAGTCTCTTAATTGTTGCTGAATCCACAAAATTTGTAAACAACAACTTGCAGCAGCGATGTATTCTACTTCACATGTTACAGTAGTATGCTTTTTACATTGCCATCGCACAAGACAATTACCCAGAAATTGGCAAACTCCTGTTGTAGATTTCCGGTCCAAACAACAACCTCCAAAATCTGAGTCAGTATAAGCATTAAATTCAAAATTAGAACCATGCGGAAACCATTATCCTAATCTCGGTTTCCCTTTCAGGTACCGAAAAATACGTTTGACTTCAATAAGATGTGATTCTTTTGGTTTTGCTTGAAATCTGGAACAGAGACACACGACAAACATTATATCTGGCCTTGATGCAGTTAAGTACATGAGAGAACCAATCATTGCTCTGTACAAGCGGCTGTCAATATCCTTTCCTTCTAGATCTGGATTCATCTTATGATTTACCAGAATCGGAGTGTCATATGGGGAACAGTCTTCCATTTTGAACCGACTCAAAATGTCTTTCACGTATTTGGACTGATGAATAAAGAAACCATCCTCTTTTTGATTAACTTGTAATCCTAAAAAGAAGGACAACTCTCCTATATCGGACATTTCAAACTTCAACTTCATTACACTCTCAAAGTCTTTGCATAACTCTTCATTTGTTGAGCCAAATATAATATCATCCACGTAGATCTGAACCATCAGGTAATCTCCCCCTGATTTCTTTATGAACAAGGTGGAATCAATTTGACCACGAACGAAACCATTGTCCAAAAGGTGTTGCGACAACGTTTCATACCACGCACGGGGTGCTTGATGAAGACCATAAAGAGCTTTATATAGCTTGAACACTTTTGTAGGATACAATGTATCCTCAAATCCCGGTGGTTGACAAACATAAACTCCCTTTTTCACCTTGCCATACAAGAAAGGACTTTTGACATCCAGTTGATAAACCTTGAAACCTTTGAACGAAGCAAAAGCTAAAAACAAACGAATTGCTTCCAACCTTGCTACAGGTGCGTACACCTCAGTATAATCAATACCCTCATGTTGATTAAAGCCCTGTACGACCAATCATGCTTTGTTCCTTACCACGACACCACGATCATGCTTTTTACATTTGAAAACCCACTTGGTGCCAATCGGATACAATCCCTTTGGTAGATCAACTAAATTCCACACCTTTAGCTTATCAAATTGAGTAAGCTGTTCTTGCATTGCTTCTATCCAGTTGTTGTCTTGTAAAGCCATCTCCATATTTTTATGTTCTACCTGAGAAATAAAACAAGAATGTAAGCAAGCATCAAGTACTCCGGTATCTATAATGTAAGAATATAAACAAGTATTTTCAGTTAAAGAACGAGTTTGAACTCCATCTTGCAAATTCCCAATGATATTCGTCACCGGATGATCTTTGAGTTCTTTTATGGACACCACCTCCGGAACAGGTAAAATAACAATTTCAGGAATATCTGATTGAGAAGATTGAACAACTGATATCTCAGAATCTAAAGTTGTAGACTCCCCCTGAACATGTGTAGTATTGGATGAATCATCAACAATTAATGGATCTGTCGAAGAATCCTAAAAAATTTCTTCATCATCCTCACTATCAGTCTTGTGAGTTCCTGAACTAGATGGAACATTTGGATCAGGGTGAACTGATGATGATGGAACGGAATATGGAACCGTTGATTTTGGAATTAACCCACAATCTTGGTCACCTTGACATGAATTGTATAGTAATGCAACTTCTTCATCAGATAAGTTAGGAACAAAATTAAAAGACTTGAACAAGCTGTCATAATCAAACGCCCATTCTGGACCAACCGCCTTCTAGGGAATAGATCGATTAGAACAATTGATATGAAACCATTCTTCGATCTGTCGTGTTTCCTTGTTATACACTCTTTTATTCAACGAATTGGCAACATAACCCAGAAAAATTCCTTCGATCGCCTTTTTGCTAAACTTAGTAGAAACATCCCGGATCTTCAGAAGAGTACACGAATTTCCAAAAGGAAGAAGATAATTCAAATTAGGCTTTCAACCATTTAACAACTCATAACATGTCTTGTTGTGTCGCTTGACGGTCAGAACACGATTCAAGACATGGCATGCCGTATTTACAGCTTCGGCCAAAAAAGTAACGGGTAGCTTAGAATCCGCCAACAGTGTTCTAGCTGCCTCAATCAGAGTTCTGTTCTTTCTCTCCGCAACACCATTTTGTTAAGGAACATATAGCGCACTAAATTCATAATGTATACTCTTTTGTAAACAAAAGAATCCCATCTTGCCATTCTTGAACTCGCTGCCATTGTCACTTCTGATACGCCTGACTTTCTGATTCAACGGATTCTCCAACCCAAGAATTAAGTATTGAAATGTCTCTGCTGTTTCGGACTTTGTTGCCAAAAACTTAACCCATGAAAATCTTGAGAAGTCATCCATTACCACCAGACAGTATGATTTACCTCCAATGCTTTGAATACTTATCGGTCCGAACAAATCCATATGCAGTAACTCCAAAGGCGTAACAATAGAATTTTGTTTCTTGGATTTGTGAGACTTCCTGTGTTGCTTGCCCTTCTTGCAAGGAATGCAGTCACCAGGAATAGCAAATTTCATTTTTGGAATACCAGTTACCAAATCATTCTTCACCAAATAATTCACTTTTCTGAAATTGATATGAGCTAGCTTCCGATGCCAAAGAATAGAATCAGATTCAAATACTTTTGAGAGTAAACATGTAGGGATTGAATCCATTGTTGTAGCAACACTCATGTCTAAAACATATGTGTCATTTCTTCTCGGAGCCTTCATCAGAATCCATTCTTTAGGTATTTCAAATCCCGGTTTTAGAATATAACATTCAGCGTCATTAAAATGAAATGAAAACTTCTTATCACACACTTGAGATACACTGAGTAGATTATGTTCGAGTTACTCAACATAATTGACTTTCTCAAACTTCACCTTTTCATTCTTTAATGTTCCTTGACCTGTTATGTACCCGCCTTTATTACCAGCAAAAGCAACATAACCACCATCAATTTTAATAACATCTTCAAGCAAACGAATGTTTCCTATCATATGTCGGGAACAACAACTATCCACATACCATTTGTTGTTGATAGTCTTCCTTGGTTGACCCTACACAAACAAAGGAAATCAGTTAGAAATGGAGACCCAAGCCATTGTGGTCTTGGGTCTTCCATTAGCATCAAAATAAACAACCTCAAGCAATTCACAATCTCTATTATCATCTACCCTTGGTGATTTAGGCAAATCAGAATCAGACAATTTGGATTTTGAAACATTCTTTTTCTTATAAAAAATTGATTGATTTTGAAATTCAGATTCAAATTGATCATTTTCCAAAAGTTTTCTTAACCGTCTGTTCCTTCTTCGCCTCTGAGGTCTTGAAAGTTTGACCTCAGGTTGTGAATTCTTTGTGAATCCATCTTTAGGATTCTCAACAAACTTATGAAAAGTAACATTGTTTCTAACACCAGATTATACAAACTCTTATTTAGAAGCAAAATATCTATCATGAACATGCTGTGTAATCTCTTTCTTAAACCCAAAATGTTTAGTAACATTCTGCTTAGGCAAATACTCTTTGACTGATTGTTTCATCACATTATCAGATTTAGGCTTTTCCACATTCGGTCTTTGCAGAATCTTCACTACTCTTGATTGACCATGAACAACAGTTGGTGTAACTTTCTCTGAAATAAGAAAATTCTTCTCTTTGTTTTTGTAAGGACAATATAACACTACATGCCCCACCTCATTACAATGAAAGCAAACTCTCTTATCCTTGTA
The DNA here is from genome assembly GCA_023525975.1 of Smallanthus sonchifolius. NCBI lineage: Eukaryota > Viridiplantae > Streptophyta > Magnoliopsida > Asterales > Asteraceae > Smallanthus > Smallanthus sonchifolius. The sequence continues at coordinate 24,708,797 of CM042033.1, forward strand.
TTCTCTAATGTAAGGAACCCTTGTTGAAGTTGAAGAACTTCCTGATGAATAACCTTCAATAGATATAGTCTCACTACCTCCTTGTTTCTTTGGAACATACATCTTTCTGATGATTCACTAACATAAGGCTTTGAAACTTGAAACTGATTTTCTTTAGATTTTTCCACATTCACCTTTTGTTTAATGAAATCAATTGTTAATTTATTTTCAACTTTTGACACTTCCTTCTTGATATCACCAAAACTAATAAAACCACTTTTTGATAAAATTGGTGAAATAGTTGGTTATTCAACTTCATCGGGCTCTGTAAGAATACACCTATCTCTTGTAACTTGTTTTACCACCTTTGGTTCATCAAACTTCACATCTTTAGGAACACCATCAATTTTCTAATCATCAAATATCTCATCATCACTGTCAGACTCATATACCATTTCTTCTCCTGTGACTGGATTAATCTTTAAAACTGTCATAGGATCAATATCCTCTTCAGTAATGATATCTGGTTCTACAGCATAATTCCCATTAAATGGTGGAGGAGCAAATCCAATTCAAGTTTTTTTCTTAAGAGGGTCAGCATTTTCATTGAAATAACCCAACAATAGTGATGAATTTCCAAAACATTCCAGTTTTCTATGTAATCTGATCACCTCTGCTTCTTTGTCTGAAATTTCTTTGTTTTTCTCAGCAACAATTTCATTTCTATTTTCAATCTCAGCATACGCCATATCCAACCGATATGCTTGTTTCTTAATCTTCAAAGTTAGAGAATTTATGTCTCTCTTGAGTGATTCAATTCTATCAATACACAACTTATCATTGTCCTTTAATTTTTGATCCACTGAGTGCATCGATTTCATGTCACAAATTAAATTTGTGTTATCATCCATACTTTCATCATTTTGTCCTGCACCAAAACACAGTTAGAACAATATATATTACAGAGAACATCTTTTACCTTTGATGGATGTGACATGTCTGCCATGAAGACTTTAGCAGTTGGAATCTCTTCAGTCATCTCAGGTACTCTTTTAGTTAACAAAATCTCATCTTCAGATACGCTTGTTGTAGAAACATTTTCTTCAGAATGAGCTTCATCAGCACTTTCAGAATCAGTTTCTTCAGAAATTACTCCAGTAATAACATTGTCAGAAGATTCATCATTCTGACTTTCTACTTCACTCCCTGAACTTTCACTATCACTGTAACTTCCATCTTCAGATGTCGTAAACGCTTGACTCACAACACCAACTAGATCTTCTAAATGAATTCCCTAGTCATAGTTATCATCTCCTTGAGCAAACAAAGCAGATGATGTTGAAACATTTCCAGAATTTCCAGAACCATTTGAACTTTGTTGATTTATGTTACTTTGATAATTGTTGTTCTTCTTTTGAGAATCAAACTCAACTTTTGGTTTATTACATTCTTTAGCAAAGTGATCATATTATTGACAGTTGTAACATCGAACTTTAGTCTTGTCAAAACCTATTCTTGTTCTGCTGTTTGAGCCAATGTACTTCCTTCCAGTTTTCTTAAGAAAATCCTTTGCTTGTCTCATCAACATTGCCATATTCCGCTGAATATGCATTTCTTCTAGATCAACCAGATCAATTTGACGATAATCTTCTTCAGTTGCTTTTGGATCATGAATCTTAACTCCAATAAAATTTTCATATGAAGCAATAAAAGATGAAAACATTGCCATATAATCTTCAGCTACCCTTTGAGTCACATGATGTGAATTGAATGGTTGTGTTCCAGGAGAATTTGATATTGTTGCAGAGAAACCAGATTGATAAGAACATCCAGAACCATTTTCATTTGAGTTATCTTGACCATCTCCTGAAAACAAAGCAACTCTTGAACCAAATTTTCCAGATGTTTAGGCAAAATACATTGATGGATCTTGCATGTGCTCCATATTGGTTTCCTTTTTCTTTAAGTTCAGATCATGAGATTGAATTTTTCCAATAACATCTTCAAGTGACATTGTCTTATATTTTTCATTTTCTTTGATGAGAACAGTATACACATCAAATTTTGATGGTAAGGCTTCTAGAAACTTGTCATTAATCTCTTCAGGTTCATAAACAACATTTGCACTTGCTAATTCACTCAGCAGATGATAAAATCTTGTAGCGAGATCATCCAAATTCTCATTCTGAAAGTGTTTGAATACTAAAAATTGTTTCTTCAATAATTCTTTACGGCTTTTCTTCACATCCAAATTTCCTTCACATCTCTTCTGTAAAGCTTCCCATAACTGTTTGGAAGATTTAAACTGCTTGAAACTATGATAAATATCTTTTGGTAATGACATTGAAATACTTGACATTTCCTTCTTTTCACGATCAAATAACAGCTTTTCTTCAGTTGTTAGAGAAGATACAGGCTTTGGAACATTAAGTCGGATGGGTATATCCTTCAAGAATAGGAATCCATAAACTGGTATCAGTGAAAGAAACAAATTGATCAAAACGATCCTTCTAGTTTGGATAATCAGCAAGACTTAGTAACTTTGGCGGTTTATGAGAAGTACCAATTTCATTATCATAGTTGAACATGTTTGTAACCTGCACCATGTTAGTCATAACGACAAATATATTTAAAATATCAAAAGAAAACAAAATTGAAACAAGTTTACCCACAAGGGAACATGATAAGTTCGCCTAACTCTTTCTTTAAGCGAACTTGTGCCAAGCGAACATGATAAGTTCGCCTAAACAAAAACTTAGACTAAGTTCGTCTCCTAAGTTCGCCTGTAACTAAATTTGAGCTAAGTTCGCCTGTTTCAGCTAAAAATCCTCAGGAAGATGATATCTTCAACCAAAACATGAACTTGAAACCTCAAAAATCATCATAACTTGCTGATTTGTATGAATTTGATGAAATTAAACCATAGGATTGAATATAATATGTATTGGGACACTTTGAACGGATGAATTTCTTCAAAAACCACTCCAAGTTGATGAAATCAGCCTCAAAATCTTCTCAATAACATGAAAACTCCATGGAAATGAAAGTTTAACAAAAATTCAGTCTTTTTGATGTCAAATCGTACACAAAACGTCACTAATCAATCACAAATCATGAGCACGATGCTCTGATACCACATGTAGGTCCACACAGGTCTTCTATGGATCTAACTCGAGACGTGACGTGTGTCAAGCATACGAAGTGCGGAATCCAACGTACGCGAGACTGTGTAAACAAGACATTCACATAGACTAGAATCAACACAAGATGTAAATAATATTTCCTTCTATTTCCACCAAAACTCAGAGTTTACAGATCTTGAACAAAAATTGCAAAAGCTCCCTCTTAAAACTAACATGTAAACTCCTATTTATAGACTTACAACCATGTAGGCGAACTTAGCAAGTTCGCCTAAACTAGGCCTAGGCGAACTTTTTAAGTTCGCCTATAAAAAAACTTAAGCAAACATTACAAAACATAAAGATATAGAAGATCTAATCTATTACAAGTCAATTGTCACACATCTATATCTAAACACTTATCCATGACATGGCCTCCCACAGCTGTGTTGAACATTTGCTGCTTCTCGAAGGAGAGGGCATTATAGAACTTCTCCACTATGGCCAAGTCGGAAAGACCCTGCTGGGGACATCGACTCAATAACGTGTTGAACCGCTCCAATGCCAAGTGATAAGGCTCGTCAGGATCCATCCGGAACGAACTGATTTGATCCCGAAGGCGAGCGGCCTTGGAAGGTGGATAGAACTTTTTTGTAGAACATGGCTTGAAGATCCTCTCAAGTGGTGATAGAATTGTCGGGGAGGGTATCAAGCGAAGTAGATGCACGACCAGAGAGTGAGAATGGGAAGAGACGCAAGTAGATAGCGTCCTTAGACACGCCCGTGATATTGAAGGTATCACATATCTGCGCGAAGTGGGACAGATGTCCGGGTGCATCCTCATCCTCAAGGCCATGAAATTGAGTGGCATGAGTTATCGTGTTCATGACATGTGACGGGATCTGCCATGTGTTGGTGTTAGGAATGGTGGGGCGTGTGATCGAAGATCTTGCCCGGTGACCCCGTCTGGTGTGTAGCGCACGCCTCGCTGGTGGGTCAGCGTCGTCCATGTCAAGAAATGGAATTGGCCAGGAGAACGTACCTGGTTGCTGAAGAATGCTTTCAAACACTCCCGGAAGTTGCGGGTGCGCTCGTGCAGCTCTCGTTCGGGCTCTAAAGAAGAAGAATACGGTGGTGATCCCTGCGAACGAGTGTGGTGCATAAACTGACACAAGAATAAAAGAATATAAATAAAGAGTCAAGACAGAAAGACTCAATCCTATGTTAGACACTCAGATAGCACAGAAGACAACCATACACGCAAGACTCAAAAGAAAAAGAAAATAAAATAAACCAAAAATACAACAAAGAACTAGTCAAAGTCAATATTGCTATTGCCAAGTGTCCCCGGCAACAGCGCCAAAAACTTGATGTCACCAGACGGTCTATATAAAAACTAACTAAACCTAACCTAGACTCCTAAGTAATAAATGGAAAACCTATGAACTAGACCGCACTGACAGGCAAGTGTACCTATCTTGGTAGCACAACTTAATGGTAAACCGGAATATTGAACCCTAGAGACATTGAATACTAATACTAGACTCTGACTCGGACAAAAGATTGATGATTAGGGGGTTCACTATTCTAAAGATTAACTAAGAATGCAGTAAACTAAGTCGACTCAACTATCAAGATCAAGAACTAAGGAAATAATAAGAGATGGGAAGAATACTATCTAGATCGGAATCCTACTTGCAAAGAACAACTTCTACCGGTTCTGGAAACTATGATGGATCTGGGTTTCTAAGGAAACAACTCTAAACAACCTAGTGGATCCCTAATCACTCTCACGGTGTCACCAACTAAGGAGCCTAAAGATGTAATAAACTCACCAGATAGTGGATTACCTTTCAGTCTCTCTAGCAATGATAAAGTATCCGAATAGACAGATCACCTTTCAGTCTCACTGTCCACCATACATTCGAAGAATGCACGGGAGTACGTAAATAGATCTATTGGCCTGACTAGCCCATTCAGTTCTCGGGTTGATGCATGCCAATCAATTCCGAGCGTCCTTCAAGTTGTGGATTCTGATCAACTTGGAAGGAGCTGGGTGTTCAGAAACTGCATTCTTGACACTTATACTATAGTCTAACACCCTGACACTTATACTATAGTATAACAATGTAAGATCTTCAGCAGATAACTCAGGAGCAAAATTTAAAGACTTGAACAAACTGTCATAATCAAATGCCCACTATAGATCAACCGCCTTCTGAGGAATAGAACGATTCGAGCAATCGATATGGAACCATTCTTCAACCTGTCTTGATTCCTTGTTTTATACTCGTTTATTAAACGAATTGGCTGCATATCTAAGAAAAATCCCTTCAATAGCCTTTTCGCTAAACTCTGTAGGAACATTCCTCGTCTTCAGAAGAGTACACGGATTCCTAAAAGGTAGAAGATAGTCTGAATTAGGCTTCCGATTATTTAACAGTTCATAACACGTCTTGTTGTGTCGCTTCATGGTTAGAACACGGTTAAGGACATGGCAAGTAGTATTCACAGCTTCAGCCTAGAAAGTGAACGGTAGCTTAGAATCCGCAAGCATGGTTCTCGCTGTTTCAACTAACGTTCTGTTCTTTTGCTCAGCTACACCATTCTGTTGAGGAACATATGGCGTGCTAAACTCATGATGAATACCCTTCTATAAACAAAATAATCCCATCTTATTGTTCTTGAATTCAGTGCTATTGTCACTTCTAATACGCCTGACTTTCTGCTTGAATATATTCTCCTACCCAATAATCAAGTATTGAACATTCTCAGTTGTTTCAGCCGTGGTTGCTAAGATCCTGACCCATGAGAATCTTGAGAAGTCATCAGTTACCACCAAATAGTATGATTTTCCTCCAATACTACGAATACTTATTGGACCAAACAAATCCATATGTAGAAGCTCCAAATGCTGTAACAATTGAATTTTGTTTCTTCGATTTGTGGGACTTTCTGTGCTGCTTACCCTTCTTGTAAGGTATAGAGTTACCAGGCACAGAAAACTTCATTTTTGGAACACCAGTTACCAAATCATTCTTCACCAAGTAATTCATTTTTCTAAAATTGATGTGCGCTAGCTTCCGATGCCAAAGAATAGAGTCAGATTCAGACACTTTGGAGAGTAAACGTGTAGGAATTGAATCAATTGTAGTAGCCATACTCATGTCTAGGACATAGGTGTCATTTCTCCTCGGTGCCTTCATCAGAATCCATTCCTCAGGTATAACAAATCCCGGCTTCAGAATAAAGCATTCAAAATCATTAAAATGGAACAGAAACATTTTATCATAGACTTGGGATACACTGAGTAGATTGTGCTCGAGTTGCTCAACATAATTGACTTATTCAAACTTCACTTTTTCACTCTTTAACATTCCTTGTCCAGTTATGTAACCGCCTTTCTCACCCGCAAAAGCGACATATCCGCCATCAATAGTTTTCACATCTTCAAGCAAATGAATATTTCCAGACATATGTCGGGAGCAACCACTGTCAACATACCAATTGTTTTTTACAGTCCTCCTTGGTTGACCCTACATAAACAAGAAAAATCAGTTAGTAACAGGTACCCAAGGAATTGTGGTCTTGGGTCTACCATTTGTATCAAAATAAACTGCTTCAAGTAATTCACAATTTCTATGATCATCCACACTTGGTGATTAAAGTGAGAATTCAGAACTAGACAACTTTGATTTGGAAACATTCTTTTTCTTATCAAAATTAGATTGATTTTGAAAATTATGAGTATTTGAAAAAGAAGCATTTTGTTCAGTTTCTAAAAATTTCTTTAATCGTCTGTTCCGTCTCCTTCTTTGAGGTTTTGAATGTTTCACCTCATATTGTGAATTTTCTTTGAATCCAACTTTCGGATTCTCAACAAATTGTGGATAAACCACTTTCTTTCTACTACCAGGTTGAACAAACCCTGGTTTACTCATACCAATTGTAACATCGACATGATGTCTCAACTCTTGTTTAAACCCATATGGTTTAACAAATGTCTGTTTAGACACATTCTGTCTCACAGATTGTTTCACCACGTTATCAGAAGTAGGCTTCACCATATTAGGCCTTTTCATAATCTTCACTACTTGAGGTTTTGGTTGACTAACAACTGGCTTAAGAACTTGCTTTTTTTTCTCTAAAATGATATGATTCTTTTCCTTATTTTTGTAAGGACAGATCACCAAAATATGCCCCATCTCATTGCAGTAAAAACATACATGCCTTTCTTTGTATTCTCTGACATAAGGAACCTTTCTTGAATTAGAAGAACATCCCGATGTATAACCTTCAAAAGATTTCACTTCATCAACATCTTGCTTCTTTGGAACATATACTTTCTTTGATGACTCACCAACATAAACCTTTGAATTTTGAGCCTGAACAACTTGAGGTTTCTCTTAATTTACCTTTTGTTTGATAAACTCAATAGTTGATTTGTTCTCAACTTTGGGAACTTCTGCTTTAATATCACCAGCACTAACAAAAAGTTTCTTCTCAATAACTAGTTTGGGTTGAACATCCTCATCGGGTTCAGTTTGTATGCATCGATCCCTTGTTACTTTCTTAACCACCTTCTGTTCCTTCAACTTAACCTCATCAGGAACACCTTAAATTTTGGCCTCATCAAATTCTTCATCATCAGTGTTACTCTCATACACCATGTCTTCTCCGGTTACAGTATTTACATTGAGCATTGTCTTAGGATCCAAATCCTCATCCTTAATAACTACAGGTTCCACTGTATAGTTGCCATTAAAAGGTGGAGGTACAAATCCAACACCACTAACTTTTTTATCTTGACCAATGTTGTTATTATAGTATCCCAACAAAAATGAAGAATTGCCAAAACCTTCTATCTTTCTTTGCAGTCTAACTACTTCTGCTTCAAAATCAGCAAGTTCTTGTTCGTCTCAGTAAGAATTGCATTTCTTTTCTCAATTTCTACAAATGACATGTCCTGTTGATACGCTTTCTCTTTTATCTTCAAGGTTAGAGAATTGATATCTCTTTTCAACGAAGTCAATCCTTTCAACACACAACTTTTCATTATCCCTCAAGGTTTGATTTATCGAAAACATAGATTTCATATCACAGATAAGGTTTGTATTATCCTCCCTGACTCTCATCATTTTATCCTTCACAGAAACACAGATAGAAGAATATATTTCACAGATAACATCTTTACCTTTGATGGATCAGACATGTCAGCCATGAAGACTTTTGCATCTTTTGTCATCTCATGTACTCTTTTAGTCAACAAAATCTCATGTTCGTAAACACTTGTTGTAGAATCTTTGTCTTCAGAATGAATCTCATTAGTATCACCTTCTTTAGAAATACTTTCAGTAGCCTCATCATTCTGACTCTGCACTTCACTTGCTGAACAATCTTCAACACTTGAACTACTTGAGCTATCATCCTCTGATGTACCTTCAGTATGAATTTCAGCTACAAATGCTTGACTTACAACACCAACTAGATCTTCTAAATGAATTCCCCAATCATAGTTATCATCTCCTTATGCAACTAAGGCAGACGATGTTGATACATTTGGTGAATTTCCAGATCCTCCAGATCCTTGCTGATGTTGTCTGTTTCTTTGATAGTTATTTATCTTCTAAGAATCAAAGTCTACTTTTGGCTTGTTACATTCTTTAGCAAAATGACCGTACTCTTAACAATTGTAGCATCGAACCTTTGATTTGTCAAACCCCATTTTAGTTCTGCTATTTGATCCAATATACTTTCTTCCAGTCTTCTTAAGAAAATCCTTAGCTTGCCTCATTAACATTGTCATGGTCCACTGAATGTTCATTTCTTCTAGATCAACATGATCAATCTGCTTATAGTCTTCTTCAATTGCTTCCGGATCATGAATCTTCCCTCCGATAAAATTTTCATAAGATGTAATAAATGAGGAAAACATAGCCATATAATCTTCAGCTACCCTTTGACTCACATGATAAGAACTTGAAGGTTGTGATCCTGATGAATTTGATGTAGTTGCAGAAAACCCAGATTGATACGAACACCCAGATGAATTCTCAGTAGACTTATCTTGACCATCTCTAGAAAACAAAGCCACACCAGATCCATATTTACCAAATGATTTAGCAAAATACATATAAGGATCTTGAATATGCTCCATGTTTGTTTCTTTCTTTTTCAGATTCAAGTCATGAGATTGTATTTTCCCCAACACATCTTCTAATGACATTGTCTTGTATTTCTCATTTTCTTTAATACGCACAGAATACACATCAAATTTTGATGGTAATGCATCCAAGAACTTATCACTTATTTCTTTAGGTTCATAAACCACTTCTGCAGTTGCAAGCTCACAAAGCAAATGATAAAATCTTGTAGCCAACGCATCCAAAGTTTCATTTTGAAAGTGCTTGAACACCATAAACTGTTTCTTCAGAAATTCCTTTTGGCTCTTCTTAACATCCAAGCTTCCTTCACATCTTTTCGGTAAGCCATCCCATAATTCCTTCTTCTCTCGATCAAAGATTAATTTTTCTTCAGTTGTCAATGCAGAAACAAGCTTTGGAAGATTATCATTATCCATAAAGGAATAAGTTGGATGATTATAGCCTTTATGAATTGGTATCCACAAGCTAGTATTTGTATATGAAACAAACTGATCAAAACGATCGTTCCAGTTTGGATAATTAGCTAGACTCAAGAGCTTCGGTGGTTTATGTGGAGTTCCTATCTCATTGTCATAGTTCAACATATTTGTAACATGTACCATGTTAGCCATAACAACAAAATATATAAGAAAGTATAAAGTAAAAAAAAGTAAAATTTGAACAAGTTTACCCTCTAGCGAACTTGATAAGTTTGCTGCTTACCAACACCAGATAACTTTTTTCAAGCGAACTTAATAAGTTCGCCTAAACCAGAGTTTCAGCGAAGATGATAAGTTTGCCAACTAAGTTCGCCAAACACAGAATATGATCAAGTTTGCCTGTAACGGCTGAAATACTTCAGGAAGATGAAGTCTTCAACTAACACACGAACCAAAACTTCTGAAAATCATCATTACTTGTTGAATTGATGGAATTTGATAAATTGAACCGTAGGATTAAGTATAATATGAATTAGAACACTTTGAATGGATCAATTACTTTAGAAACTCTCCAAATTCGATGAATTCAGCCCCAAAATCCAATCAAAAACTCAAAAACTCCATTGATATGAAATTCTTGCAAATCTCGGTCTTTTTGATGTCAAATCATACACAAATCGTCACAAATCAATCACAAATCATGTGCATAAGCTCTAATACCACATGTAGGTCCCTTAGGGTATCTCGAGACATGACATATCGTGTCAATCACATGAAGTATGGAATCCAACCGTATGCATGATTCTGTATACGAGACAACAACGGTAGCAATGAAAACATAAGATGTAAATAAACTTGTCTATGATTGCTCCTAAACTGAGTTTACAGGATTTGAATACAAAATGACTAAATCTTCAAACTAACATGTAAACTACTATTTATAGGTAACCAATCTGCCACAGGCGAACTTGTCAAGTTCGCCTAACACAAGGCATAAGCGAACTTGTCAAGTTCACCTTTAACAAAACATAACACTAATCGTGAAAACATAAAGACATACAAAGATCTAACTATTACAAAGCTCATTGTCACACATCTATGTCCTAACATTGACAGTCGATTGTACAGAGCTATGATCGGATCCCTCTTGTACTTAAGCGTGTCAAGGCCGGATATAATGTTTGTCGTGTGTCTCTTCTCCATATTTCAAGCGAACCCTAAAGAATCTCATCTGATTGCAGTAAAAAGGATATTCCGGTACCTGAAAGGGAAACAGAGTTTAGGACTTTGGTTTCCTCATGGATCTAATTTTGATTTTGTTGCATATATCGATTCAGAGATAGGAGGTTGCTGCTTGGGCAGGAAGTCTACAATAGGAGGTTACAAGTTCCTTGGTAATCGACTTGTATCATGGCAGTGTAAGAAGCAGACTACAGTCTCCATTTCAACATGTGAAGCAAAGTACATTGCAGCGTCCGGTTGTTGTTCACAAATTTTGTGGATCCAACAATAATTAAGAGACTACGGTTTGAATTTTACATGTACCCCCATGTTCATAGAAAACAATGCCATTATGTCCATTACTAATAACCATGTCCAGCACAATAAAACTAAGCACATTGAAATCATATATCATTTTATTCGTGATTGTGTAGATAAAATGTTGATTGAGCTTGTGAAAGTGCACACCGATGACAATTTTGCAGACCTCTTCACTAAGGCATTTGATCGGACTCCTTTTGAGTTTCTGGTAAAAATGATCGGAATGATCAATCCCGAATAAAAGTTTTTCAAAAACTATTTTCATGGAAGTGTTAATTTTATTTTATTTCTTTCATTTAACATAGTTTTACAGCTTTATTACTTTAATGCATTTAGATTTTACTGTCAAGAGGTTGTTACTTATAAAAATTCAAAACAAATTTGAAAAAGATAAAATCAACATCACTTGAAGTTAGAGAAGAAATGATAGTACATCAGTAGATGATCATACACATGACTATAGAATGACTACCTTGTTTCTGTTTTTATGCTCAAAGCTGTGTTTATATGATTTGATATAAAGTTCTTAGTTTGCATAAACAGGAAATGATAACTTCATGACTTCTTAACATTACATATATATATATATATATATATATATATATATACTAGTTTGGATATCTGCATGTAAGTTGACTTGTTAGTAGGCTAGAAGCGTTTTTAGACCATTAGTAGTGTGAAAACATAATGATCTATGTCACAATTGTGATTTGAACCCATATTATGCCGGGTGTGTGAGTTAAAAGATAATTATCAGATATAGAATATGAGGCTTTAAGAATTTCATAAGACTAGTATCGGTTTATGTTGGATAGCACAATTTTTTGGTTCACTTCACTTCCCATGTCTAGAAAAAATATGCAATGCGTTGTTGAACTAAGATATGTCTTTATAACATGTGTCAAGCATATACTAGCCCTTGAATCAAAATCACTTAATTAACCCGATTCAATGCAGAGATCCAAATAACAGTTGGACCACATTACCCTGAATCATTGAATCATTCGATTCTTTATTCAATCATATGCTGAAGAATTTCATCTGTTACTCTATATCATTGAGAATCATCCAAGCCAAGCCAAACTATATGAATCACTCGATTTTGAATCTTTATGATTCTTTATATCCTTTGGTATCTGCTTCTTTTCCTGTGCTAATTGCTATAATTTCATACTGGAGATTGATACACATATTGTATTGCACAAAGTTTCAAATGTCGTGAAGATAGTGCACATTTACTTCATGTTGGCATATTTGTGGGGTACACAATGTTTTCATATAATTGGTATTAACTCACAAGAACGTGGGATAAACGCGCTTGTAGTTTAAAATCTACTAATGCTGACAACTTGAATTGACATGTAGTTTATTGCAAATTCGGTACGAATAAGTTAGCATGTCATGATCTGATCCTGCTTACTTTGAAGTTTATTGCATATCATTTCATTTTTTTCAGAATATTTGAAAAGAAAGTTGTGATAAGATTTGATAGTTCATGAAAAAAAAGAAGTTGTTAGTTTTGAGTATTTCATATAATGTTACACACAAGGTTTGTGTTTGATGAGCTAAGACTGTACTTACACAGAATACCATAGTTCACCCTTAGATCTGCTAGGAATTTTATATCTAATATGTGTGTGATTCGTCAAATATACTAATATGCTCTTCTTACTCATGATGATTTGAACCAAAAATATGTGTTTCAGTTTGTATAGATAAAAACCAAAAAGATTTTGTTTTTGTTTACTGCTTTATATCATTTTGAAAAATTACAAAAAATATGTTCGCTATTTGAAAAGTTCGTTTTATTGAAAATCCAAAAATATTTTCTTTCTTGCTTCCATGAATTTTTTTATTTTTTTTTACATGTTTAGGATTATATCTCTTACAGGTTCAAGATGGAAGAAAGAAAGATTGGAATTTTGGATTGGATTTTGAAGTATGGAGATTGAACCGAACTTAATTTGTTTGCTTGGTTATGTTCTCCTGAGAGCGAACTTAACAAGTTCGCCTCGTTTAGCAAACTTAATCAGTGGGGTATATATTGCACAGTGTTGTAAACTTGTTATTTTACCCTCTTATCTGTGTAAGCGAACTTATGTGAGTGAACTTAACTGTGATTTGAGCGAACTTATTGTTTTTTTAAATTTATGTTATTGGGAGGTGTTTTACTCATTTGATTCTAATTCCATTTTAGTGTGCGAGTTGTTTGAAGGTATTTCCACTGATTTTTATCCATTCATTTGATCAGGACAAGGAATTTTGACGGTTTGAGTTACGGGATGAAGCTTGGTTGTGTCTGTGATATGTTTGACTGATTTTAAACTGAACTTGATGTTGCATTAGTCATTATCGGTGCTTGTGTGATCGTTTTCATGCCTTAATTGTGCTTGTTATCATATGATTTGAATTAGCGATTTTCTGTCTGTGTTTGAACGCTGGAGCGAACTTGCTCAGGTGAACTTATTAAGTTCGCCTATTGCACTCTAAGAGAACTTAATAAGTTCACCACTTGGAGTAGTACTGATTCAGACTTAGCAATTTTTTTGTCGAAATGTTTTTCTAACTTTTGTTTTAGTTTTCTTTTTTATTTTTATTGCAAAGTCTAATCTTACTTGTTTGCAGATGGATCGTCGTGGTGAGTACAAGCATAATCAAGTTGCACTACTTAATCTGGAGTTGCCTGAGGCGGTGAATTACAGAGAGATAATTACATTCCTTAATCGTTCAAGACTGCGTGTTGCTCTATCTGCTAATCCCATTATCAGTCTTCAATATATACAACAATTCTGGGATACAGCACAACACGACTGGACGGTAAATCCAAATGTGATTAGGGCAACAATGAATAATCAACCTCTAGCTATATCGGTGCAGATTATTTGGGAAGTTTTATCACTTAGAGGTGCTGACACTGATCCGATTATGCTTCCAAACACGCTCATCATGGGGTGTTTCCACCGTATGGGCTACAGAGGAAAGGCCAATGATTCCCAAGCAAGAAAGGGTGGTCTTGTTCGACAATGGATGTATTTTATGCCTGTCATTATACAGTGCTTGTCACCTAGAAAGGTTGGTACTGGTGGATTGAAGTCTTCACTTCAACATGCAATGGGGGCACTGACGCTGAATAGAGGATATAGCTTTTCTCTTTATATTTACAAGGAGATTGTTGCTCAGAGGGGCATGGTTTCATAATGTATCCAAGGTTTCTACAAGTTATTATTAATCATTTATACGTGGTTTACCACCAGTAGTACAAAGATTAACTCTTACTCCCATGAAAAAAAGGATATTCACTGACTGTAACAATGTCAAGAGGGAGAATCCAGCATTGATTCCAGTTCCTACACCGATGTTCGGGCACATAGTTAACCCTGATTATGTTGCATCGGCTAATGAAAACTGGATCAATCCTGATGAAGAGCAAGAACCACAACAACAAGGTCAGGCTCAGCAACCACAACCTCAAGCACCTGTACAACCACCTCAACCTCAAGTTCAAATTCAAATTCCTGTTCAACCTCAACAACCTGTTCAAGCATAAGTTCAATAGCCAGTACAACAAGTATAACAACCTGATCAAGATATTTATGTTCCTGATCCCATTCCTGATCCTGTTAATGAAGAAGTTCATGATGAGAACATTGTACTTGATAAGCATGTAAATGTTGACGCAAATGTACCATCACCCCCACAACAAGAGAATGTTCAAGTAGAATCTACAAGTTCTAGTCAAGATGAAGGAGGAGATAAAGGGAAGGAAGTTGATTCAGAAAAAACTGAACTGGACTTTGATTCTGATCATTATGAACAGTTGGAAAAAATCCAAGGGTTTCTAAGAATTCTCAAGGAAGAAAGAAGTCCATTCCGAGATGCAAGTCAGTCTGAGGTCCTCCTTTCAGGTCTGTTCTTGGCAAGAGAAGCTTAAGAGATGAAACATCTGACTCAGATTATGTGCCTGACTCTCCAAAAGGCAAGAAGAAAGTGACAAATAAAAGGATGTTCTCTAGAGTGAGCGAGCGGTATGGATTTCGCCAACAACAGACTCCTCCTTGTTTGACAGCTCTTTCAACAACACGACGTATCTTGGCCGATATTCCGCCACCAGCCGATATTCCGCTTTTTACAGCTGATGTAGTGAAGCTTCCGGCCACTGCTTCCACAGTAAGACAGGTCCTAAGGTAGTTTTAGTGTACCTCTTCTTCTATTCTAGTATGCACTATATACCTTAGTATCCCGATCTAGTGAGTTGTCAGAATCTTCCTTCTCTAAATCAAAGTCTTGATCTTCTCCTCTCTTTCGGCAAGAGTAGGTCCCTTATTGTGATCTTTTCTTCAGTCTTACGTCACCGAGGGAAATTAGCCAATCAGTATGTAGTTAGCCCTTGTCGACTCTTCCTTTGTTTCCTCTACTAGGGTCTCATGCCTTTCCAGATTAGAGTATAGAGATAAGAACCATATAAAGATTCTGAACCAATCTTTGAATCAGGCTATCGCCTGCCTAAAAGAAAGGTCTCACTGGAGAAGCTTGACTGAAGGGTCCTAAGAGCAAGGTGCTTAGTCGCTCTCCCTTTGCTAACTAAACACCAACCCGATCTAGCATTCGAAACATGCTAAGAGCTTTAATCTCAAATAGTATACGAGCATTATTCTTAAGTACGTATTATTTTGTTACCATCATATGTTTCAAAATCATGACAAACGTATACGAATAAACTTTTAAAATATATATACATTATTCTATAGCTATTATGGGTACGTAAACATAAAAATAAATATATACATATAATTTTCTTGTTATAAATCTATCTTTTGGAAACGTTCAAGGGTTTACCATCACAACGCATTTAAAAAACACACATATCTATATAGACAATTATAACTACGATTAGTCGTTCTAATTATCTTGAACATATGTGATTAATATTATTTCTAGCACGTGTATTCATCCATTCTAATCATATATTATATTTGAACGCCTTAGAATACATAATAATAATAAATAAAACATTTTGGAGACATAAAAGAAATTAGTATTTTCATTCTAAACAATTTATTTATTTGGTTTATAAATCATAATTAGGACATAATTTTGGGCATTTTATAAGAAAACCTATTTTCTTGGCAATCCTTTACATAACTCATTTTCTTTAAAACATTCGAAAATATACTCCATACTTTTTAACAAATTATTAATTATGACTTTATACATCCCGTAAAATTATTTAAAACTTGGTTTAGTTACTAACTGGTTAGACCATTAACTTCTTGAGGAACACTCTCGTTTTAATAACTAAATTAAACAAATAAAAAGAGTTATTAATTTAGTTACCCAATTTTCCATTTATTCAAGCTACTATTTTTTTTCTTACTTTATTCATTTATTTATTATCAAGAACAAATTAATTATACATTTATTTACCTATTATAAATAAAAGTACATAAGTCGGTTATTCACATTAACACCTATTCAATTACTTATAATGAAACCATATTTTATTACACCCAAACTTTTGCATGGAATTCCATAATCATCATTTGAAACTCAAACCAGTGCACACTCACTCAACCAAGCCCACACCCAATTCCTTCATACATTATGTAACATCCCGGAAATACGTAAAATAACGGTTTGGGCTAGTAGGCGGTCACACCCTTTGTTAAATAAAGGGATTCATAGTTTTTCGTTTTAGGGAATGGTTCTGGAGCGAAACGCGCAAGAGAGAAACTGAGGGACTAGAATGTAAATCTTAGTGGTTTATAAACCACTTCATGAGAAAACCCTATGTCACAAGAGACCTAGGGGTGCGATGGCTGAACTGGGACGCAAGGGACGGAGGAGCCGACGTGGAGGGGTGGTCGGACAAGGCCAACAACGGTTGTTGATGACGGTGTTGCACCATCGGCGGCTGAGCGTCGTAAAGGTAATCCCGGTTTATATTCGTTTAAGTTTTTATACTTTTTTAGCGTGGGATTTTGGTTAGGGTTGCTAGTAGGATACAGGTTTCGGTGGTGGTGGTTATAGGTAGGGTGAGACGGTCGGTGAAGTCCGCAATCCGTAGAGAAAGTGGTCACGGGTGGTGGCCAATGGTCGGGCAGTGGTGCGTGAAGGCAACGGGCAGCAGGAGGAAGGACGACGGCGAGGAGGTGGTGGCCGGTGTTAGTCACTGTGGTGGATACGATGGTGATACTCGCCAAGAGCAATAGCCCGATAGCAGCCTTGGGCGTTGAGGGTAGTTCACGGTGGTAGGCGAGGACGAAAGAGACGCCGGTGTTGGCTGTGGTGATGCCTCTCGGTGGAGAGAAACGGAGGACGACAATGGTGTTGCTTCTAGCGTGAAGGATGGCACGAGTATGGTATGATGGCGTTCTCGGTGGTGGAATCAGGAAACAGAAAGGTGACCGACTAAGTGGTGCATGGCTAGGGTTAGCATTGTGTGACGAAGGTTCTTTGCATGGCTCATATACGCGCATGCATGGGAACTCGGGTTAAGCATGCGGTTTGGTCGAGGATAGTCCGATATGAGAAAGTAATTACGAGATGGAGACGACTGAGGATAAGTCCTATCAGCTGCAACTTTGGTCTTCAGTCAGCTGCAACGTTTGATCTTCAGTGGATAAGTCCTATCAGCTGTAACTTTGGTTAGCAGCAGATAAAGCATATCAGCTGCAGTTTTGGTCAGCAGCGGATAAGGCCTATCAGCTGCAACTTTGGTCAGCAGCAGATAAGGCATATCAGCTGCAGTTTTGGTCAGCAGCGGATAAGTCCTATCAGCTGCAACTTTGTCAATCCGCAGCAATTTTTCAGATCAGCTGCATTTGTACTTAGAGAATTTTGTAGGCATCAGTCTTTATTTCTACAAACTCCCCCTAGGCTGATGCTACCAAAACTCTCTTACTGCTTTTGTTGCTGAAGCTTTTGCATGTGGCTGACAATTCTTTCAACCTCATATCCTCTTTGGTCCTTGTTGGGATTGTTAAGAGGAAGCTCAGATAGAGTCTTGATGTCTTTGCTGGCCATTTTGAAGATAGCTTTGCTTGAACACCTCATCTTATGTCCTTTAACATCTATTAATGTGAACTCATCTTTTTCAGCATTGTAGGACCAGCTGATGAATGGAGAGTGGGATTGGAGAGGTTTGACATCAAGGATTTCATCTTTGCTGGGGTTGAAGTGATGTTTGTTTGGCAGCAGCAGATGTCTCCCATCTTCATTCTCAGGCTCATTGGCTTCACCCAGCTCCATCATTCTTCTTAGATCAGAATCTGGAAGCTGTAGTACCTCATCAACAGATGTATAAATTGATCTTTTAACTTATGTCCTCCCCCTGAAAAATTCAAACCATTGGTCTTGAGAGCTGGATGACCATCTGATTATTTCTCCTGAGTCTTCTGGTTTGGAAGTAGGTTTGTTTTTCTTTTTGGGAGGTTGTTGATGAGTAGGAGCTGGGTGTGAGGATTTGGACTTTGAGGGTGGAGAGGAGGGAGGTATAGGATGGAGAGTGGAAGATTGTTGGATTGAGGAAGTGTTGGGTGAGGGGGAAGGCTTGGATATCTTTGTTTTCCTTTCTTTTTATTGAATGATTACCCTCTTCTTGGAGCCTTTCTTCCCCAGTATTTCTTCCTCATCCTTTTTAACTTTAAGGTAGAGGGCTTGCAGGTTCATGAAGTTCATGGGACCCAGCCTCTTTCCACTCTCTCCTCTATCCTTAAGGAAGTCAATAATTATCTTCCTTTCTTCATGGGATCTTCGGTTAAAGGCAATGGTCTTCTTGGACTTTTGTTTGACTTTTTCTTCGTCTTCATCCTTTTTCTTGTTTGCCAATTGACCCTGCTGACCCATGAAGGCTCTGTAGATATCTTTATTTGATAGTTTCTCAAGGTAATCTACATCCCCACCTTGAGAAACCAGAGCCTTTACCCATTCCTCTCTCATTTCTTTGGCTAGTTCAGAATCAGTTATTCTGAACTTAGCTTCTTTCTTCTTCTTCTTCTGTATCTCTTCTTCTTCTTTATTGAATTGTTCCTGCAGTTGAAGAGCAAGGGCTTCATCTTCTTCAATTTGATGAACTGCAGGAATTTTTACTTTCAGATCATCCAGCTGTTTTGTATACAGCTGGATCTGTTGTTCTCTAAGGAGAATGACTGTGATTCTGTCTTGAGCTTTCTTTAGTTAAGCCATCTCCTCTTCTTCTGTTCTTCTTCTTTTATCCTCCTTTTCTTTCTTCTCCTTCTCAATTCTTTCTTCATCTTCTTTGGTCATTAGTCCCTTTCCCTTATCTTTCTTGGATGCCTCTGCTTCAGCTTCATGGACCGCAACAGTAGGTGTAGTAGATGCTGTTGGGATCTCAGCTTCAGCTTCATTGGAAATTTGGGGAATGGACAAGGGAAGGACACTTTCTTCATTTTCCTTCCATTCCATACCTGTCACATCTTTCCAACAATCCTTCACCTTTTCCTTTTCTCTTCTCTTGGATTCTTCTTCTGTGGTTATTTTGAATGTTGGTGAAGAGAGGAAGGATAGATCTAAGTCAGAGTCAGTCATTGCAGGTCATTCCTCCTTATTGAGAGAAGCCTTGATGAGTTTGATCATTTATTGACTTTCTAAGGAGTTGATGTTGCAGATGAGTGTTCTGAGCACAAAGATCTTGTGCATGAAGTCTGAAGGTAGGAGTAGGATCTCTTTGATGTTGATTAAGAGAGAAGATCCATTGTTTAGGAAGAAAATGAAATCAGAGGTAGGAGTGCTTACCCATCCTAGCACTTCCAAGTCCCTAACCATTATGTTGTACAGGAATCTTCGCCAATAGATAATTTCTTCTTCAGTTAAAGCACTGCTCCTGATTAGTCAAGTCTTCTTGGAGCCAGTCTTTGTTTTGCTGTTGATGAAGATTCAGGATAAGCCACCCTTTTTGCTTCTGTAAGTAGTCTTTCAAACCAGGGCATATTATCCTCCATTAATTCATAGAACCTGCTGATTGCAAGTTCTGCTGAGAGATCTGATGAAGTGTTGATGCATTCTGTCAGATACAGATTGAGGACTTGGAGGGCATTGAGACAGTTCCATTTTAGCTTTTCTACTCCACTAAACTCCCATCCAATCCAGAATCTCTCAGCTATTCCATCATACCCCAAGTTAGAATGGAGTCAAATTCTAGCTTCTTTGAAGTTAGGAAGAGTTGGGGAGTAGAGGAATGACTTATTATGGCAGCAGCTTCAGGAAGAAGGCTGAATTATGGAGGTGTGTCTTCATGGAGAGTTTCTTCTTGTATCACCTCATCAACAGCTCGAACAACTAACTTCCAATCCTCACTGACATCTTCTTCTTCATCTACTGAGTCTGGAAAGTCATGGATTTGAACAAAAGCAGGTTTGTATAGGGAACTTTGAAACATAGTCTGCTCTTGTATCCATTCTTCGAGGCTGTCAGCATCATCTTCCTTGGTAACCACCTCCCCATTTTTGGTTGCATCAGTGAAAAGGGATATATCTGTTTGAGTTCCCACTGATACATGAGAGGGAGTAGGCATAGTTGGGCATTGATGGGCTTCATTCATAGTGACTTGGTGTCTTAGTTTGGACACTTCAACCTCTAGCATTGCCACCCTGGCCGTCAATTCCAAGTTATGAAGTTCACAGTTGTGGAATCCTTGGAGCTAGATGGGGCCTTAGGCCTAGCCTCTGCATCCCCATCACCCTGATTTTCTTGGCGCCTGGGATTCCTCTCAGTGAAGAGTGTTTCACAGGAAACATCCTCACTGGAGTTGCCGTGGTTAGGGTCTTAGCTATGTTATCACTGTCCTCCTGGGCAGTTGATGTACCAGGAGTAGTGATAGCCCTTTCCACATTCACTCTATCAATACTACCAGAGTGAACCTTCTTGGGTGATGAACCTGGGTTGGGTGCACCAGCAGCCAAGTCAATCAATACCTCCGATATAGTGGTTGTTGGAGAAGGTATATCATCTTGACTAGGTGCCTCTGCACTTAGGTTCAGAGAAGAGAAATAATGGAATGGCTCAGGGGTTGCTCTATGGATCCGGGATGTGATCCTGATCCTAATAGAGAGGCTTCCAAGGAAGTCTCTCGAGTGTTGTGGCTATCCCTTTTGTTATTATTATCAGAATGTTGGGATTCTGAATGAGGGCTTAGAGGTTGGGTTTGGGCCTTTGAGACAAGAAGAGAAGGAGTCTTCTTGCTCCTTTTTCTGGTGTATGTCATTGCAACTGGGGCCCTTTGTTCTAGTTGAACGATAACATCCAGAATAGGTGTATGTGATTTTTGTACCTGTGCATCCTTAGTAGTATGCACAGGGGTTCGAATGGTGGAAGCAGATTGTTTTTCAGGATGTGATATGGAGGGTGTGGGATCAGTATCAGCTGGGATTGCTGAACTGTCACCCGGGGTACTTTGTATGTTCATCATTGTAGATAACAATAGAACATTGATCCCTGAGAACTTTTTGGAAACAGTTCTCATACTTTGAAAAATATTATTTCTATGTCCCAACATGATGTAGATTCTTGCAGGTTTTGAAAGTTCTTTTAATTCCTGGTTGAAAACCTCCTGCAAGAATCTTGGGTACATAAAAAATTGTTGCTTTGCACCCTCTTGAAGGTTATATCTCAAACCCTCAAAGATGAGGTGTGCAAAGTTTAAACCTAGGCCAGTAATCATACCATGGAAGGCGGAGGCAAGTACGGAGCTCACTTGATGCCATCCACTTCTCTTCTGAGATATGCATTAGAGAAGAGTGTGGCAGAGATACTTCCATGGAGGGCCCATCAGCGCCTTCTCTAATGTATACTCATTTTGATTTCCAGTGTACCCTATGGATACAAAGGTCCTCATGTACTCGTCCTTTGAGTATGAGATGGCTGCTCCATCATCTTGAAGCTTAAGATGTTTTCGGAGGGTAGCTTCAGAGATGATGGTGTCCTTGCCGTCTACCTTGGCTTTTATTTGGGGAATCCCCTGTTCGGTAGAGTAGACGGCAGTATTCCAGAAATCCTCAGGGTTGGTTGTAAGGGCAAAATGGATCTTTGATCGGTAGAGAAAGTCAATCATATCATCGAATCCTTCAGATTTCTTTCCCTTGGTTAAGTATGCTGTAAGGTTGTGGTACGGGGAGAACTTGTCGTCACGGTTATTGATGTCTGCCATTGTTGTTTGATTTTGGAGGGAAGGTTTAAGAATATGGAAGGCTTTGAATGTTCTAAGGATGGAAGGCTTTGAATGTGGTGAGGACTTGAGAGAAAGTGATGTGGGTTTAGGGTGAAGTTGAATGTGAAGAGGTGATAAGGAGATTTAATTTGTTCTTATAACGGCAGAGGAGGGAAAAAGCAAAATGACTTGTATAGTACAACCTTATTCACCTTTTACTGTTACAGCTGTAATACACCGAGGCAGTCATGGTAAAGACTGATGTTAATTTTTACAGCGGGTAAAAGTTAATTTGGACTTAAATTTTACTCATCAGCAGCAAACTTGGTTGCTGTGGATGAATAAGCCTGTCCGCTGCAAGCTTGGTTGCTGCGGAAGGTTAAGTCTGTCAGCAGCAAACTCAATTGCTGCTGATGGATTCAATGATCTGCAGCAAGGATGTTGCTGCTGACAGCCTTAAAGCTATACGCAGGAAACCTGTTCCTACTGATAGCTTAAAGCAGTCAGTGGCAAATCCTTTGCTGCTGAGGATTAAACCTGTCAGCAGATGAAGGACAAAAATGCTACTGACTTATAACTTTTATTTACAGCAAGAGACAAAAACACATTTTAAACACAAAAATTTAGAGATAGATTTTAATCAAAGTTCATCATACCAATGGATTCAACTAAATATCTGAATCAAGCTTCATCAAAAGGTTTTGTAAACAAATCAGCATATTGCTCATTTGTATAAACTTTGGTTAAAATAATCCTCTTTTTATCAGCTTGATCTCTTATGAAATAATACCTGATGTCAATGTGCTTTGTCTTGGAGTGCTGCACTGGATTGTTTGTGATTGATATAGCACTCATGTTGTCAATGTGAATTGGAGTTGCCATGAAAGTCATCCACTAATCCATCATTTGATTTTGTATCCAGATGACTTGTGCACAGCAACTTGAAGCTGCAATGTATTCTACTTCAGCTGTAGAAGTTGAAACACAGGTTTGCTTCTTGCACTGCCATGAAATCAGTCTTCCTCCCATAAACTAACATCCCCCTAATGTGGACTTTTTGTCCAAGTTGCATCCCCCATAATCACTGTCAGTGTATGCATACAGATTGAACTTGTCATTTTTAGAGTACCAAAGCCCAAGTCTTGGGGATCCTTTTAGGTATCTAATAATTCTCTTGACAACTTGAAGATGTGAAACCTTTGGAGCTGCTTGAAATCTTGCACAGAGACATACTGCAAACATGATATATGGCCTTGAGGCAGTGAGATACATGAGAGACCCTATCATTGCACGTTACTGATGTTGATCAGTGTCTTGGCCATCTTTGTCTGGTGTCAGCTAATGGTGCACTTGCATAGGGGTTCCTGCAGCAGAGCAGTCAGCCATCTTGAATCTTTCTAAAATGCTCTTTACATATTTGGATTGGCTGATGAAGATCCATTTGGGATTTGTTTGACTTGTAGACCCAAGGAGAAATTTAGTTCACCCATTGAACTCATTTCAAACTTTGAGTGCATCAGAATCTCAAAGTCTTTGAACAGCTTTTTCCTTGTTGATCCAAAGATTATATCATCAACATAGATTTTAACTAGTACGATTTCTCCCCCTTCATCTTTGATAAACAAGGTCTGGTCAATAGCACTCCTTCTGAAGTTGTTGCTTAGTAGATATCCTGACAAAGTTTCATACAAGGCTCTTGGGGCTTGATGTAAGCCATACAAAGCTTTGTCTAGTTTAAACACTTGAGTAGGATGTGCAGGATCTACAAATCCTGGAGGTTGTTTGACGTATACTTCCTCACCAATCTTTCCATATAGAAAGGAACTCTTTACATTCATTTGATAGACAGTGAAATTCTTAGATGCAGCATATGCCATGAAGATTCTGATGGCCTCCAGCCTGGCAACAGGAGCAAAGACTTCATCATAGTCAATTCCTTCTTCCTGAGTGTAGCCTTGAGCTACAAGTCTGGCTTTGTTTTTTACTACAATGCCTCTCTCATCTTGCTTGTTCCTGAAAACTCATCGTGTGCCAATAGCATATTGACCTGGTGGAAGATCAACAAGTTTCCAGACATCCTGCCTCTTGAATTGCAGCAACTCTTCCTGCATTGCCTCAATCTAGCTGCTGTGTTTCAGTGCTACATCTATTTTCTTGGGTTCCACCTGAGATAGAAAACATGAAAACAAGCATATATTGGCCACGTGAGATTTGCTTCTTGTGAGAACTCCTTGGTGAACTTGGCCAATAATATTTTCTTGAGGATGTTCTTTATGGATCCTCTGTGCTGGTACTACTTCCAGATGTATCCCTTGCTCCAGATTGCATTGATTTTGGTCAGGGGTCTCTTCATTCATGGTGGAAGAGTCTTCAGCATCAGCAGCCACATCAATATTTTCAGCAATAGCATCTACAGCATTTACCGAAAAGTCTTCATCTAAATTGTCATTGTCAGAAAGGCTGATGTTGGTGACATTGGAGAGTCTTGTTCCAGCTTCACTTGCTTCAATTGCTTCTACAACTGATGGAGGATCAATGGATGGTCTTCTCAGTCTGATAGAAGATTTGGGAAAGTTTATTCTGTAGTCAATGGATGAAGTGGAGGCAGGTGTTTGTGTAGAGGTAGACTCCATATTTGAGAAGATGAGAGGCTCAATTTGGGAGAAGGAGTCTATGTCAAAGAGCCAGTTTGGGCCTTTTCCCGGCTCACATACGATGTGTTCTCTACATTCCACATTTGCTGATTCTTCCACAATTCTTGTTCTTGAATTGAATACTCTGTAGTCCTTTGATTGAGAGGAATAGCCTACAAAATATCTTTCATCAGATTTGGCACCAAACTTAGGAAGACCCCATGTGTGATGAGAATGGTGCATGGACACCCAAAAGGCTTTAAAAACTCAATGTAGGGAACTCCTTGAAACCAAAGTTCATAAGGTGTCTTGTTGAGGGGCTTGATGATGAGAACTCTATTTTGTACATAGCAGGCTGTGCTAACTGCTTCTGCCCAGAATGTGAGAGGCAGTTTTGAGTCAGCCAGCATAGATCTTGCTGACTCAATTAGATTTTTGTTTCTCCTTTCAGCAACTCCATTTTGTTGAGGAGTTCTTGGAGCACTGTATTGTCTTTCTATCCCCTTGCTTTCAGAAAAATAGTTTAATGTGTGGTTCTTGAACTCTGTTCCCTGATCACACCTTATGATCTTCACCTTTTGATTGCTTTGATTCTCTACCCTAAGAATGTAGGATTTGAGAATTTCAGCAGTTTCATCTTTAGTTCTCAAGAAGTATACCCATGAGAATCTACTGTAGTCATCAGTTATCACCAGACAGTATGACTTCTTGCCCATTGACATGAAATTTGTAGGACCAAATAGATCCATGTGCAGCAGCTGTAGTGGAGTGTCATTTGTATTCAAGGTCTTGGGCTTGTGAGAACTTTTGTGTAGCTTCCCCTTTAAGCAAGCAATGCAGTGGTCTTCTAGCTGGAACTCTTTGTCAGGAAGCCCTCTTACAAGATTGTCCTTTACCAATTTTTTAATAGTTTTGATATTAACATGACTTAATCTACTGTGCCAGAGAGTTGATTCATCAACTGAGGCTTTTGACAGAAAACGGGAAACACTCCCAGATGGAGTGACTTCATTCATGTCCAGTACATAGAGATTCTCTTTTCTCTGAGCAGTTAATAAAATATTTCCTGGAAGAGGTATGGATAAGCCTGGAGACAGTACGAAGCATTCTTTATCTGTGAAGAGCATCCAATGCTTTTGGTCACAGACCTGGGAAACACTCATGAGATTGAAGTCCAATTCTATGACATAGTTGACCTTATCAATGCTCATTCTTTCGTTGGACACAGTTCCTTGTCCAGTAATGGATCCTCCCTTTGAGTCACTTCCAAAGGAAACATATCCTCCATTGAAGTGTCTGAAGTTGGAGAGGATGGATCTGTTGCCTGTCATATGCCTGGAACAACCACTGTCTACCACCCAGGTGTTATTCTTGTGACCTGGCTGTTCCTACACATGATAGAGATCTAGTTAGTGGGAGGAGTCCAAGAGCTTGCATCCTTGAAGAAAAGGGTTCTTGGAATGTTAGATTCATCATGTGTGCATTCAACAGAACCAATGCTGAGTCTTGGAGGGACAGAAATTGGGATCTTGGCTTTCCATTGTTGAGGAGATGGTCTTCGTGTTCTCTTTTCTCTGTCAGCAGCTGATTTTACTTTGGCTGCTGATGGATGTTCTTTAACAGCAGCAGATTTTGCTGCTGGGGAGTTTAGCTTATCAGCAGCAGATTTTGTTGCTGCTGATTTCTTTGGCTTCTCAGCACCAGATTTTGTTGCTGCTGAAGGTTTTGCTTGAGCAGCAGCAGATTTCGTTGCTGCTGAAGGCTTGTCTTTAGGTTGCTTGTGCTTCATGTGATTACCAACATTTTTTCTGGCTGCTGATGGTTTAACAACCGATGTATGCTGATCCTTCTTTACCATTTGTCTTTGAGGGGCTTGATGAAGGATCTGGTTGAAAGGGTTAAATTGACAATTTGCAGCAAAGTGGTCTGATTCACCACAGATGATGCAGGTCTGTTGAGATTTTGACAACTGCTCCTTGGTGGAGAAAGAGAGTTTCTGAATTGAGTTGTTTTTGCTTCAAACCTTCTTACCTGTTTGTTCTTCTTTGTCTTCTCAAAAGCACGTTGCCTGAGGTTTCCTTGCTGTTGAAAGTAGTAGAAGCAGGTATTGGCAGTGTGGTTATATTTTCCACAGACAAAGCATGATTTTGCCAGTTTGTCCCTTGAAAGATAAACATAATCCTTTCTTTTGAAAAGGTCTTTGAAGTTCCAAGGGTGAGCTTTGTTGTGCTCAAAAGTAGCTTCTTCCAATGTCTTTTGAACACATGGAACTCTTTCTCCAGGCTTATGGAATATGTCAAACACCTTTCTTTGAGGCTTTGAGGTTGAAGACTGCCCCTTTTCAACATTTAGCCTTCTTCATTCTGGAGGATAGCTAATTTTGATTTGGTTGAATGGTATAGGAACCGGAGCAGCTGGTAAAGGAACAGGAGTGCTTGTTTGAATGACTTTAAGAACAGGCTTTGGTACTTGTATTGGTGATGAGATCTCCTCAGTTTTAGTGGACTCTGAGCAAGATGACTCAGAATCTGATGAAGTAGTGTATTCTTGCACCAATGGTTCATATATTGAAGGATCAAGATCTCGGTTGGCCTTTTCAAGATTTGAGAGATTGAAGCTTGGTTCATGGATGGCAACATAGTCAGCAGGAGGTGCAACGGCTTGGTATTGTTCACCATGATATCCCAGACCAGTTTTTACCTTTTCATGAATTTGAGCATCTAAAAGTCTTTGCAGATTTTTAGATGCAAATTCATATTTATCAACATGAACTTTTTGTTCTGCCAATTTTGCTCTGGTTGCTTTTAGTCTAGCCAGTAGATCATCAATCTGAGTTTCAAGATTGTTTTATTCATGTTTTAGTAATGAAATCTGTTTCTTTAGGCAGTTAATTTTTTCTTTAGAACTATTTTATACCTTTATGAATTCAGATTTCATTTGATGAAAATCTTTATTTTGATCTATAAGGTTTTGATTATGCTTTCTGTAGCCTAACACCTTATCAATACAAGCTTGGAAACAGAGATGTTCATATACCTGAGGCGGTATCTCCGTTGTGTCTGCCATAAGTGATTGGTTGTTGGCACGCAGCTCTTCATACTGGAAGCTCCAGTCGAAGTCAGAAATTCCAATAGTTGCACAGGCTGCAGTTTGAACTGGAGGAGTAGCTTGTTGCTGTTGTTATCTGGGTTGGGCTTGGTGAGCTTGTCTTGATTGAGGAGTAGCTGGATTGGCTCTTGGTGCCTTGCATTCTCTAGCAAAGTAACCCAGTTGGTTACAATTGTAACATCTTAGTTTGCTTTTATCCAATCCAACTATGGTTTTGGAGTTGTTGCTTGGAATGGGTCTTCCGGTTCTAGAGTAGAACCTTTTTGCTCTTATAGAGAGCATGGCATACGAGTGCTGTATGTCCATTTCTTCTAAGTCATCTGGATAGAAGCATTCCAGATCCTCCTTGATAAAGGACATGTTGCTTGAGTTTTCAGAGACAAAGGCAGCAGAGGTTGAGGTTTGAGGAGGAGCTTCTAGGAGAAAAGGTGAGGTGTTTGTTTGACAGGTTGCAGTTTGTGGATGGGTGATAATGAGACGATAGTAGTTGCTGGAACAAGGACCTGAGTGGTCAGAGTGGAGGGCAGAGGTAGTGGTGGATGTTAAGGCATTTTAATAGCTTGAGCTTCGTTCTTTTGCCTGAATCATCTCTAGCTCATAGGTTTTCAGCATACCAAAGAGCTTAGTCATTTGGAGAGTCTTCAGATTCTCAGTTCTTCTAATGGACACTGTGTAGAGTGTCCAGCAGCTAGGTAAAGACCTGATGAACTATTTGAGAATATCTTCATTCTCCAGCTTCACCTTTGAGCAATGCAGCTCACCTACAAGATAAGTAAATCTGTTATATAAAACAGTTAGGGACTCACCTTCCTTCCAGACGAAGTTTTCATACTGCTGCTTCAGGATGTCCCTTCTGTTTTCTTTGACTTCCTCTGAGCCAGCAAACATCTTCTCAAGAGCCTCCCATAGCTCCTTAGCAGTTTTGTAACCTCTAAAGTTGTGAAAAACTTCATTTGGTAAGCACATTTGAATGGCTCCCAAGGCTTTGAAGTCTACCTCCATTTTCTTGATATCTTCATCAGAGTACTTGGAGGGTTCTTTGGGAACCAGTGCACCTCCGGAATCAGCAGAGGACACCATGGGTATGTATGGTCCATCTTTAATGGATTTCCACATCCCATATTCCTAATAGTAGAAGAAGCTTTCCATTATGTTCTTCCACATATCGTAATCTTCACCAGACACCAGTCTTGGTGGTCTGTTGATGCTTCCAATATCTTCAAATCCATTGTTTTGAGCCATTTCTGTCTTTTAGATAATGAGTGACTTTTAGCAAAGAGATAGATAAGAATAGAACCAGAGAATGATTAAACAAATGTGAGTTTGTTTAATCTGTGAGCCAAATCTCTGATACCACTTGTAGGATCGGTAAATACAAGATAGTTCTATTCCAGTTGAGATTGGCGGAAATAATCACAACTTAATCAAAGGAAACAAGTAGACAAGAAGAATACTGATAAATGCAATTTGTATTAAGCTTCAAGTGTTACAAGATTACAGAGAAAACTCTTAAGCAGAAAAGTACTTTTACAATGAATCTAAGTACTGCTTATATAGTAACTTAGAATCAAGACAGACCCTTGATTCTAAGGATCAGATCTAACACAGACTGTTGATCTTGTATTGAAGCTATTTTACATATACAGACAATAATAATAACTATGCTAGTTAACTTTATTCAAACGTCTTCTAAGGCATCATTGTTTGCATGCTTGGAGAAGAGCGTTGTTATCTTTTATTGTCTTGTACCAATGACATTCTTTCTGCGTGGAGTGTGTCAGTGTAGCAGCAGAAAGTTGTCAGTGGTATTGGTTGCTTTATCAAGAACAGTCAGCTGCAACGTTTGATCTTCAGTGAGAAGGATATCAGCTGCAACTTTGGTTTTCAGTGGATAAGGCCTATCACCTGCAACTTTGGTCAGCAGCAGATAAGGCATATCAGCTGCAGTTTTGGTCAGCAGCGGATAAGGCCTATCAGCTACAACTTTGGTCAGCATCAGATAAGGCCTATCAGATGCAACTTGGTCAGCAGCAGATAAGGCATATCAGCTGCAGTTTTGGTCAGCAGCGGATAAGACCTATCAGCTGCAACTTTGTCGATCCGCAGCAGTCTTTGAGATCAGCAGCATTTGTACTTAGAGAATTTTGTAGGCATCAGTCTTTATTTCTACAACAAGGTGTGCATGTACGTAGTATGTGCTTAGATAATGAGACTTAGTATATCCTTAGACAATGAAACATAGTATTAGTATGTGTGTCGCTACATTAGCATGGTATTGTGTTATGAGTTAGTCGGGGCAAGTAGGGATATAAGCTTAATGCTTATAAACAAGTGTAGGATATGTTATCCTAGTGCTATGTGTGGGGTGTAGGTGCAGTTAATGAGTAATGCTAATAGAGTATGATGTTATGTATTATATGTTTTGTTTTATGTGCTTGCATTGTTGTCCATGTGTTGGGTCAACAGTGTACGTGTGCTCTAGCTGTCACCGTATGGTAGATGATATAGTCACCGTATGGGTGGCTGGGTAGTCATCGTAGAAGACGAGTGAGTTGCTATTTTTAGTGGCGGGGCCCTGTAACAAGGGTGGAGTTGAGCTTATGAAGAGTATCCCGACGGGGATAACCCTGGCGAGGATGCAGTAATGAGGTATGTGTTTGTGTGCTTATATATTGGTGTTAAATTGCATACAAGCATTGAGTTATATTTATTTTGCATGAGATAGTATTAATGTGGTGAGTAGAGTTAGATTGACCGTTGCGTCAGGATTGTGATGTAGTGTTTATAACTGTTATGTCAGTTGATTTGTAAGAGCCTTGGTCAAGGCTGAGTAAGTTGATGTTTAGGGTTTTGTTGTGTTTACCAAGTGTCGAGTTCGAGCATGAGTTATTTGTGTATTAAGTTCGACCTATGTCGATGAGACTGCAAAAATTATCATTATTATGATATGAGTCTTGGGTAATGAGCTATTATGGGATATCGGGTGATAACAGGGGTTATCTAATGTTATGAATTGTGGACCTATTTTATAAGGACCGTGGGTCCAGAGTAAAGTTTAAATAACTTTTTAGACGAGTTGGATTTTAATTAAACTAAACTATTAGAACTCACTCAGCGTAGCTGACTTTGTGTGTACGATAGATTGTTTTACAGGTAAGCGTCGCGTTGACGTATCTTGGTTCGGGAGCGGTGCTACTCGGATTGGTGTGCAAACATCGTGAGGTAACTTAATGACATTAAATAGAAATTAATGTTTTTAGAAAGTCTTCCGCTGTAGTTTGATATATCTAAACTAAGCATTTTACAAGGGAATAACTCGTTATGAGAACCAACTGTAGGGTGTCCGGTTTGGGGTCTTACAAGTTGGTATCAGAGCTAAGGTTTAAGAGAAAACTGGTGTTTTTAAACAAATAAAATGCCTTAACTTAAAATGAAAATGGGACGAGGGTGAAACGAATGCCACCACGAGTAACCTCGAGCCAAGAGGTACGTCTTTCGAATTGAGCAGTAATTATTATTTACCAATCGTGTAGTGTTACACTAGGTAAGGTAATTTATGGTTCCATGTGGGATCATGTGGAGTAATATGTGTTGTAGTATTATGTAGAACTACTTGAAGTTGTGGGGTGTGATTAAATGAGACTATGATGTGAGTTGAGTAATGTGGAGTAGCATTAATTGTAACTATGTGAGATAGTTTGGTGTGTCAATATTATTTAGTATTTTTGTGTGTAAGCTTGGATGGTGTGAAATTCCCATAAAGATGATGACTTGCTAGATTATCATGTGGTGTTATGTGAGTTGTCTGGATGCATGTGCATCCGGGGTGTGGGAAAGATAGAAAGTTAGTGTGAATATGATGGGGAAGGTTTAGAATCCGAGCAGTAATGTGGACCACCAAATTGCATTTGATCACCGTGATTTGGCAGTCTATGATTACTCTCATATTCTGAATTTGACGCTCATAGTAATCACTCCAACGTTCTATCTCGAGTAGGATTAGATGGTTAAGATGAAGCATACGAGATCGGTCAGGCGTGGAGCTCTTGCTAACGAGAATGCAGAACAAATGGTCAAGACGACCACTGCTGTAGATGAAACTGCTAGTGAGATGGGGGTGGTGTTGGCATTTCTCGCGCCAAGTGTGACTAGAGCTTCGGTCGGCGACATACCGCGTGGAGCTATGATTGGAAAGACAGGAGGGAGAAAGAGAGCAGTGTCAGTTGTACGTGATTTTCTCTAGGATGTGGACCTACATGGTTGAGAGATCGACCACGTGTGGAGGTTAAGAGAGCTCTATTTCAGGAGAAATAGGAGGGGGACGCGCCAGATGCACCTGACGCGGTCTAGCAATGATCTTGCGGGCAGTGTATGGGATACTTGATTGCTCGAGAATTAGATAGTGTGGCAGTTGTCACAAGATATTTTTGGGTAATTAGACATTATGATTGATAAGACGTGTACATGGTGTGATGCTCAATTCAAATATTGATTATTTGATTTTGATATTTATTATGAGTCTTACCGCATGGTGATTGGAACATAATGTGTTTATGGCGGCGCATGATTATGTTTACAGTAGTGGAATATGTGCGGTATGGGTGATTGTGTGATTGCATTCCAAATGATGTGAGTTAGCATTAAATGTGATCTTTAATGTGATGATAGAGCTTGGTTGATTAGACTGTATGAGTAGACCTGAGTTTTGATTACTTGTGTGCGTCTACGATCTTAAGATAGTGTCACATATGTGTTATGCTAGGTGATGTGTGAAATGTAAGGGGTGTGTTTAGCCTTACTATGATATTGAATGTCTTTATATCTTTAGGCATAGATCTTCGCAAGGTAAATAATTTGGTGCTTAAGGACATCAAAGTGTTTTGCGAATAAACTTGTATGTCGCTAATTGAGTTGCTTATGAGTATGAGTTAATTGTGTCACGTACTTAATAGTCATGGCGGGAGATCAAGCGTAAGCTTGAAATTGTGTCTGACATTAGTCAGGCGGGAGATTAAGTGTAAGCTTGATATGGTGTTGACTTTTGTCAATAGGTTATTGTGTCTAACGGCAGTCAGGCGGGAGATCGTGTTTGCTGGTGCCTTTGGGCCAAACAACATGATATACTTGTGTGTCTATAAATGACGAGGTCATATTGTATGTGTGTAGATTTACCCAGATCTAGCTACTTGTGTGTGTGCACTTTGTGCGAGTTAGAAGGCTAAGTTACTATTACATGTATAGAACATTGTGTGTTCTGTAGTTATGTTTGTTGGTGTGTGTCCGTGTAGTACATGCTTAATCGTGCATAGGACGGGTGGTTAGTGTGATCAAGCATAGTATTTCTATCTTGATGACTTTCTCGACGTTTATCCATCGAGGTGATGCAGTTTTGATGTCTTTCTAGACGATCGATGAGGTGCTCTTATGAGATGCCTATGCTTATATCTCAGGAAATTCGGAGCACGAAGCCAATGGGCGGAGTTGAAGAGTTAGTGATGAAAGCGGTTACATGGGCGCGAGACAAGAGATACCCATGATTAGATTAAAGTGATGACGCTGAAGATTTCAGCACGAAGTAAACAAGGTGACGAAGGACCTTCATGGAACACGTTCCATATGCAGGATCCGGAGGAGACGACGACTAGCTGAGGCTTGTGAGCAGACGAACTTCATGTTCGTACATGTTAAATGACATGCGGTCGGGGATTGCATGGTAATGGTAGAACAACATAGAGAAAGGTGAAACTCATGAGGGGTAAGTGCAAGATTGGACATAAGTGACTGGAAAGGAGATGCCTACGCTGGTAAATGTATGGTTAGTTTAAAGTGAATTCCTATGGAGTATTCAAGTGAAGCAAAGGTTTGGCTGTTGAAACAGACATGACGATGATAAGTAAGTTTCGAGAAACATCGAGAGCTGGTAAAGATGACCCTAGTGTTGGGTGTATGTGCAAACTTAAGGGGCGTATTGAACGCGTGATATTGAAGTAACGAGATACCATGGTAGAGGAATTTGGTAGGGACCAGTGTAGCTTTGCACAACCTCCTGGAGAGCATCAGAAAAGGACAAAAGAATACCCTTATGGGTAGGGTAGTGGGTTTGACTTTGAGGAATCATCGCGGGATAATAATTAGAGTATAAGATGAGAAGGACGACGAATGATCCTAACTATGAAAGGCAGGGAGCCTTACTTGGGGATGACCATCAGAGTGATGAGATCATCAAGACTGTACAAGGAACGACGACAAAGGTTTCGCGAATAAATTATGAAAATGTGACGAGCGAGCAGGAAATTGACGGTGTTGTGCCATCTAAGTAAATATTTGGAAGAACGAGTAATGAGGAAATGTGTAGGTGAAACCTACCAGTCCCAACGCTGAAAGCGGGCAATGGAGATGATTTCTTTAAACACCAAAGATGGTGACTGAGTGGTAGGGTAAAGTGACCGTGTTGATGTGTCTTATGAATGGATGGCACCAAAAGATTTTGGAGGTGTGAGTAAGAACGGAAAGGATAAGTCGGATTGGTTTATGCCGACGTAGGATTCGAGGACAAATCCTCTTTTAAGGGGGTAGACTTGTAACATCCCGGAAATTCATAAAATAACGGTTCGTGCTAGTAGGCGGTCTCACCCTTTGTTAAATAAAGGGATTCATAGTATTGCCATTTAATGTACATTTTAACGACGAAAAAGAGTCAGTTTGTCGTTTAAGGGAATGGTTCTAGAGCGAAACGCGCAAGAGAGAAATTGGGGGACTAGAATGTAAATCTTAGTGGTTTATAAACCACTTCATGAGAAAACCCTTGGTCACAAGAGACCTAGGGGTGCGACGGCTGAACAGGGACACAAGGGAGGGAGGAGCCGGCGAGGAAGGGTGGCCGGACAAGGCCAACAACGGTGCTTTGACGACGGTGTCACACCATCGGCGGCTGAGCTTTGTAAAGGCAATCCTGGTTTAATCAAGTTAGACGACTTTGGGCTTAATGATTGGTCTTAGTTTTGGTCCTGTCCTTGTTTAGAATTATTTTCGCTAGTATGAAGACCAAAATCATTGGCTACAACACAGATTCTTGGAATTTTGATTTTGAAAAATGAGTAAGTTTCTGTTCCTGCGTACTAGCCTAGTACACAAGAACATGCTTCATGTGTACTTAGCTAGTACACAAGGGATAACTCCTGCATACTAACCTAGTACATAAGAAGTGGAATTTTGAAATTTTTCTAAGTCTGAAATTTATGAGTTGTGTGTTCGTGTTATCCCTAGTGATGTTTGCTTAATCCTAATGACTGTATCTGTTCTTATGTTGGCCTTTATGTGTTCTTGCATGTATGGCTTGTGTGTTTACTAATGAATTTGTGACACCCATATCCCATATCACCCCTGAATACGGGTCACTTGTTAGATTTACTCATGAACATATAGTAATCAGAGAAACATTCACAGCGGAAGACTTTTAAAAATAACATTCCTTTATTTATAAAACTCGTCTTAGTACATTGTTAAAGAAAGTACAAAATAATCATAATGCCAGATTTCAGCTTTTGATGCCAGATAGCCTGCTCATGATACCTCCTTGCCATTTCTTCTTGAGGCTAGATTCTTACCTGACACACATGCTTAAACAAAGGTCAGCTTACGCTGATGAGTTCTAAGTTTAATCAAAGTATCTTTGATCCATTCAAATGGTTTGTATATGACACGTTTTAAAACATCACCTTTACCTTTCATATACTCCCTTGCCTAACATAACATGTATTCTTGCCCAACTTATATCTTATCGAGGTTCGTAAACCTCTTAAGTGGTCGTCATCACTTTCCATAACCTTTATAAAGGTCCATTCCCCCGTTACATACCACGAAGGAATGTAACGGTCCGCATTCAATTCGTCCCCTTTCGGAGATATAGCAATCACTGACCATAAGTTATAAGATATTATGTGGGATTTGACAAAACATTCTTTTATAGACCAATGTGGTCAAAACATTCCATGTCAATGCAATCACTGCCAATAACATCTTTTCATCATTACTTATCTTGGTAAACCATAACAAGTCTTTAAAACATTTTACGTGTTAAACCAAAATCTTCCCTTTCATTAAAACATTTCAAGGTGATTATATTCCCAGAGTAGTAACTCCGACAGATATGTTCCCAGGAAAGAATGACGGGTCAAGGAGAGATTTATACACCACTATTTCCTTAGACATAACATTTCGTGACGTAGATAACTACATACTGGTCAAATGTTACCTTTTATTTTATAACATAAACATTTCACTTACAACATCATGGATACTGGCATATAGATTTAAATCAATGGCATGTAGTATCTAAAATATTCATAACACGTGCATCATGCCCAAAACATTTAAAAATATTTAAGAAGGGCATCATAGAACTCACCTCTAACTTTCTTCTCTTACAAATAATCTTTACGTGCTAATGTCGCTAGCACAATGACTTGGATCACAATCCTAAGTCATTATAACGTTACTTAATCATAAGTTCCTAGCTTAGTGGAAATAACCAAGTTATTAGGAACTAGTCGGAGCCTTACCTCAGAACTATCTACTGTGTATTGGTGTTTAAAAGCTGAAAACCGGACTTCTCTACACAAATCGGGATTCTAGGCACACTTACCGAGGTTAAGTGTGTGTTTTGTGAAGTGTGTTTGATGTGTGGGATGTCCTAAAACCGTTCAACAGGTCCAACTATTTATTGGCTGGTCGACGGGTCCATGTCAGAACGATATGTAAGTGGATGTCGGTCAGACATTCAATTGAGGTGGCTCTTTTGGCTTGGTGAACACATATCGGACCATTATGCCATGTTGCTTCGTTCCACTTCGGGTTATTGCGGCTTGCGGACCGCAATGGATCCCATGTCGGTCCGCTATCGACCTTCCACGCGTCAGATTTTGGAGATTAGTCAGCTGATACGTGGCACTTCCCGGATGATTCCTTGCTCAATACATATCGGACGGATATCCCCTCTGATGTCGGTCTAACATCTGACACTTTCACAATTTTCATTTTTAGCCCTTGAACTTTGAATCAATTGCACCTTAACCCCATATACTTTAATATAATGTTACATTAACCCCTAGGGTTTCATCAAATGATCATTTTAGTCCTTCAACTTGTATTTTTTTAAAAATTGGGATGTTACAAATCTACCCCCTAGAAAGGTTTCGTCCTCGAAACCGGACATTTACTTGAATAAGTAGGGATAAGATTGCTTCATTTCTTATTCTGTTTCTTATGTGGCGTCAGATCCCTTTCGATGTTGCCACTGAACTTTTACTTGCTTGATCACTTTATTTCGTAACCTCTTTTCTTTATAGTCGAGTATAGCCACCGACTTCTCGACATAATTCAATCTTTCATCTATTTCAATATCATTTAGTGGCACATGAGAGGTTTCGTCTGCTAGACACTTTCGCAAGTACGATACATTGAGTGGATTCCACTCAATTCCTCTCTCAATTCCAGTCTATACACAACTTTCCCAACTTGAGCTACAATTTTAAAAGGTCCAATGAATCTTGGACTCAACTTCCCTCTCTTTCTGAATCTAATGATTCCTTTCCATGGAGATACTTTCAATCAAACGTAATCTCCAACTTGGAATTCTATTGGTCTTCGCCTTTTATCTGCATAAGAATTTTGTCTGTCCTGTGCAGCTTTTAGGCGAGCTCTAATCTGATCTAACTTTACACCTGTAGCTTGGACAATATCTTAACTTCCAAGCTCTTTTTGTCCAACTCCTCCCCAACAGATGGGAGTTCTACATCTCCTCCCGTATAACATTTCGTATGGCGGCATGCCAATACTTGCATGATAGCTATTGTTATATGAGAATTCTACTAAAGGTAGATGACTATACCAACTTCCACCGAAGTCAATAATACAAACATGCAACATATCTTCAAGTTTTTGCATTGTTCTTTCACTTTGACCATCTGTTTGAGGATGATATGCCGTGCTAATCAATAGATTAGTTCCCATATCTTCGTGGAACTTCTTCCAGAAACGCGACGTAAAACGTGTGTCTTTGTCAGATACAATTGAAACTGGTACTCCATGCCTTTCTGAAGTGTAAGTTTCACGTATTGGTAAGAAGTGAGCACTCTTAGTTAACCTGTCAACTATCACCCATATGGTATCATAACCAATAGCTGTTCTTGGTAGCTTAGTTATGAAGTCCATAGTCATATGTTTCCACTTCCATTCTAGAAAATCTAGTGGCTGTAATCCGCCATAAGGCTTTTGATGTTCTGCTTTGACTTGGGAGCAAGTCAAGCATTTAGCCACATACTTCACGATATCAAATTTTATACCAGGCCACCAAGAATCTTGGTGTAGATCTTGATACATTTTTGTAGTACCCGGATGAATCGAATACCGTGACTTATGAGCTTTATCCAGAATTTTAACTTTGAACTCTCTCATGTGTGGTATCCACATACGGTCGAATCGAGTTTTAACTCCGTACTCATTCTCTTCTAAATATTTCTCTTCTCCATGCATTTGTTCTTTCTTAACATTTTGTGCCTTCAATGCTTCTATCTGGACATTTCTAAGCTGAGTCATAAAGTCAGGAGTTATAACTAACTTATATGACTTCACCCTGATAGGAAGATATTCTTCCTTACGGCTTAGAGCATCTGCCACCACATTGGCTTTTCCTGGGTGGTACAGTATTTCACAATCATAATCCTTTATCAGCTCTAACCATCTTCGCTGCCTCATATTTAGATCTTTTTGCTCAAAGGAATACTTTAAGCTTTTATGATCTATGTAGATTGTGCACTTA
This sequence comes from Smallanthus sonchifolius, assembly GCA_023525975.1. Taxonomy (NCBI): domain Eukaryota; kingdom Viridiplantae; phylum Streptophyta; class Magnoliopsida; order Asterales; family Asteraceae; genus Smallanthus; species Smallanthus sonchifolius. Next base: position 24,747,744 of record CM042033.1, read on the forward strand.
ACTCCATATAGATAATGCTTCAATATTTTAAGTGCAAATACTACTGCAGCAAATTCTAAATCATGAGTTGGGTAGTTAGCTTCATGGGGTTTGAGTTTCCGTGAAGCATAGGCTATAACTTTGCCTCTCGGCATTAATACACACCCTAGTCCCTGATACGAAGCATCAGGGTAAACTACCAGATCCTCTGTCCTTCCTGCAAAGATAAAACCGGAGTTTGAGTTAATTTCTCTTTCGGCTTTTGGAAAGCAACTTCATGCTCTCTTCCCTAATTAAACTTTCTCCTTCCTTGTAAGTTTTGTTAATGGGGTAGCAATTTTAGAGAAATCTTGAATAAATCTTCTATAGTAACCAGCCAAACCTAAGAAACTGCGTATCTCTGTAGGTGTCTTTGGCGTGTTCCATTTCATCACTGTTTCTATGTTTGAAGGATCTACAAGAATTTCTTCTGTGTTTATCACATGAGCCAAGAACTGAACTTCTCGGAGCCAAAACGCACACTTAGAGAATTTTGCATACATTTTCTCACTTCTAAGTGTCTCCAACACTTCCTTGGGATGACATGCATGATCACCTTCATTCTTGGAGTAAATTAGAATATCATGAATGAGCATGATCACAGATCGGTCTAACAATGGTCGGCATACCCTATTCATGAGATCCATGAATGCAGCGGGGGAATTAGTCAAAGCAAATGACATTACTAAGAACTCATAGTGTCCATAACTTGTACGAAAGGCTGTCTTTGGAATATCTTCATCTCTAACCTTCAACTGATGATAACCTGACCTTAGATCGATTTTGGAAAACCAGTTTGACCCTTGTAATTAATCAAATAGGTCATCGATCCTTGGTAACGGGTATATGTTCTTTATGGTAAGTTTGTTTAATTCTTTGTAGTTTATGCACATACGCATACTACCATCCTTTTTTTTCACGAATAATACCGGAGCACCACAAGGTGAGATACTCGGTCTGGTGAAACCTCTGTCTAACAACTCTTGCAGTTGAGACATTAGTTCCTTCAGTTCTGATGGAGCTAAACAATAAGGTGCCTTAGCTACAGACTTAGCACCAGGCACTAAGTCAATTCGAAACTTCACTTCTCTTTCAGGAGGAATTCCTCGTAATTCTTCAGGGAATACATCAGGAAAGTCACATACTACTGGTACGTCTCTTAATTCCTTAGTTTTCACTTTGGAATCAATAACGTATGCTAGGTAGGCCTCACTTTATCGATTCATAAACTTCATGGCTTTTATCATGGAGATAATTCTAACGGCTAATCTCATCTTATCATCGTGAATTGTAATCCAATTATCGTCCAGGGTTTGTATTTGGACTTCTTTCTTCTTGCAAATGATCTGGGCATCGTTTGCTGCCAACCAGTCCATTCCCAAGACTACATTAAATCCCTTGAGGATCATCAGATATAGTTTAACGGGAAATTTGTGCCCTTCAAGATTGATGAAACAATCTTGAATGACTTCTGCCACCTTCATCGTCTTTCCAATAACCGTTTCTACTTCAAAGATTTCGTCTAATCTTGTTGTAGGTCTAGCTAAGGAAGGATAGAATTCTAAGGATACGAAACTTTTGCTAACACCAGAATCAAATAATACAGTAGCATGTACCTGATTAACAAGAAACGTACCTGACACCACATCTGCCAAAGCCTTAGCCTCTTCAATTGTCAGGGTATAAGCTCTACTCTTGGCTTTGGAGGCTTCTCCTTCCTTCACATTCAAAGGCTCGGGATTATTAATCTTAAGAGTTGGGCATTCAAACATTTTATGCCCAATTTCTCCACACTTAAAACATTTAGGTTTGATAGGGCAGTTGTACGTCAAATGCCCTGCCTTGCCACATTTGAAGCATATGTCGGACTTCAATCTACATTCTCCGACATGATTCTTACCACAGGTGGTATATGTAGTGATACCACTAGTAGTTATCTTCTTCTTCCATCCACCATCATTCTGGTTCTTATGGCCCTAAGAACTTTCAGACCACTTTCTTTTTTATTCCACTGAGCGGGAACCATAGACCTTGTCGTACATAATCGAAGCAAGTTGTACGGTAGATCTAAGTCTTTTCAACTCCAAAGTTTTCACTAACCTTCGGATTTCAAATGGTAACCCTTGTACGTATCTCCTAATTCGTACAGCTTTAGGGGTTACTAAATGAGGTACCAAACGGGCCATCCTATTGAATTTTGTAGTAAATTCTCGATGAGTCATACTACCAACTTCTAGCCTAAGAAAATCCCTCTCGAGTTTGTCTATTTCGTTATCTGGACAAAACTCATCTATTAACAACCTCTTTAGCTCTTCCCAAGACATCCAGTAGATAGCCTTTTCACCCACAGCTATAACCAGATTCTCCCACCAACATAACGCCTCTGATACGAATGAGTGAGCGACGTATTTCACCTTCTAATCTTCTATGAATTCACTGATCTTGATTACTGCTTCAATCTCCCTGATACACTGATGAGTGATTGTGGCATCTTTTGTACCATCAAACTTTGGAGGACTGCCATCCTTAATTGCTTCAATCTCTCTGATCCACTGATGAGTGACTGCGCCTGCCTTCTAGGAGTATTGGAATTGACATTGCCTCCTCTCTTACTCTTTTGACTACCGACCATTTTCTATAAAATATATAGAGTGTTTTAGTATTCGCATGATAGATTGATAGCTCAGAACACAAGTGTATTGCAAATATTAATAAATGTGGCCACGACGAAATTAATCATTTACGTCACTTTCGGTGCTCTAGTTATCTTTCTCTCATGTTCTTACTAAACACTCATACCTTTTTCCCTTTCCCTTGGCATCAGGCTATCTTGACTAGCATCACTACTGGCATTCTTATGGTCCTTTAACCCTAGTTTAAGTCTAGATACTTGGGCAAGTATCAAGATCTCTCAAACTATAGCTCTGATACCAACTTGTACCACCCACATACCAGATCACCCGGAATGCCGGTCACTTGTCGGATTTACTCATGAACATATAGTAATAAGAGAAACATTCATAGCGGAAGACTTTTAAAAATAACATTTCTTTATTTATAAAACTTGCCTTAGTACATTCTTAAAGAAAGTACAACATAATCCTTATGCCAATTTTCAGCTTTTGATGCCAGAAAGCCTGTTCATGATGCCTCCTTGCCATTTCTGCTTGAGGCTACATTCTTACCTGACACACATGCTTAAACAGTGGTAAGCTTACGCTGATGAGTTCTAAGTTTAATCAAAGTATCTTTGATCCATTCAAATGGTTTGTATATGACACGTTTTAAAACATCAACTTTACCTTTCATATACGCCCTTGCCTAACATAACATATATTCTTGCACAACTTATACCTTATCGAGGTTCGTAAACCTCTTAAGTGGTCATCACCACTTTCCATAACCTTTATAAAGGTCCATTCCCCCGTTACATACCACGAAGAAATGTAGCGGTCCGCAGTCTATTCGCCCTTTCGGAGATATAGCAATCACTGCCTATAAGTTGCAATATATTATGTGGGATTTGACAAAACATTCTTTTACAGACCAATGTGGTCAAAACATTCCATGTCAATGAAATCACTACCAATGACATATTTTCATCATTACTTATCTTGGTAAACCATAACATTTTACGTGTCAAACCAAAAGCTTCTCTTTCATTAAAACATTACAAGTGATTATCTTCCCAGAGTAGTACATCCAACAGATATATTCCCACGAAAGAATGACGGGTCCAGTAGGGATTTATACACCACTCTTTCCTTATACAGAACATTTAGTTTGCAAGATAACTACATACTGGTCGGATGTTTACCTTTTATTTTATAACATAAACATTTCTCTTCCAACATCATGGATATTGGCTCATAGATTTAAATCAATGGATACAATATCTAAAATATTCATAACACGTGCATCATGCCCAAAACATTTAAAAACGTTTAAGAAGGGCATCATAGAACTCGCCACTAACTTTCTTCTCTTTCAAATAATCTTTACGTGCTAACGTAGCTAGAACAACGACTTGGATCACAGTCCTAAGACATTATAACCTTACTTAATCATAAGTTACTAGCTTAGTGGAAATAACTAAGTTATTAGGAACTAGTCGAAACTTTACCTCAGAACTATCTACTACCTATTGGTGTCGAAAACATGGAAACCGGACTTCTCTACGCAAATCGGGGCTTCTGGGCAATGCTTACCAAAGTTAATTGTGTGTTTTGTGAAGTGTGGGATGTCCTAAAACCGTTCAACAGGTCCAACTATTTATAGGCTGGTCGATAGGTCCATGTCGGACCGATATGTAAATGGACGTCGGTCCTACATCCAATTGAGGTAGCTTATTTGGCTTGGTGAACACATATCGGACAGTTATGCCTTGTTACTTCGGTCCGCTATGGGTTATTGAGGTTGGCGGACCGTAATAGATCCCATGTCGGTCCGCTATCAACCTTCCACTCGTCAGATTTTGGAGATTAGTCAGCTGACACGTGGCACTTCCCGGATGATTCCTTGATCTCTACATATCAGACTGATATCCCATCTGATATCTGTCTAACTTCTGACCACTTTAACAATTTTCATTTTTAGCCCTTGAAATTTGAATTAATTACACTTTAACCCCTTATACTTTAATATAATGTCACTTTAACCCCCCTAGGGTTTCATCAAATGATCATTTTAGTCCTTCAACTTGTATTTCTTTAAAAATTAGGATGTTATAGAATTTAACCTACTAGCACTTACTAATCTTTAATGGAAAGGCACTGCTGTAAATTATCAAGAGATAGTCACTTTCCTTAACCGATCCAAGATTGCCTATGCTATCTCGGCTGATCCTATTGTTTCAAGACCCTACGTAGATCAATTCTGTGATACTGTTGATCATGACTACACAATTACAACAAATGTTATTCGGGCAACTATTGCAGGGCAAGAGAATACAATCTCTGAAGACACCATTCGGATGATATTGAAGTTTCAAGACCGTGCTGAAGATCCAGTTGCTTATCCTGTCTTTAAGATAGATGGGTGTTGGAGACAGAGGATAGGGTATGTGGGAAGAGAAGATTATGCTTCTTACATGAGGAAGTGGGTGCTAGATCAGTGGCGTTACTTCGCGCACATTATGATTTTATGCATTTATGCAAGGAAAGCGGGGAAGGATGCCGTGGGACATGATTTGGCATCAGCTATGGTCGGATTGTATTTGAACAAGGGGTACAACTTCTCTCGTTATATCTACATATCAATGGTGGATGAGATTAATGCTGCTGAGAAGTTCAGGTTTCTTTTGTATCCTCAGTTCGTTCAACTGCTGATCAATCATTTCCTGCCTAATCTACCTCAGACTGTTCAGAGACTTCAAGTGAAGAGAGTTGATAAGAGGGGCCCATTTCATGAATCCAGGAACTGAAGAACCTATTCCTGTGCATACACCGCTCTTTGGTCACCTCATCAATGTTAACTATGTGGCACCCCCTGGTGATCTTTCATATAATCCTGAGTCATAACCTGAAGCAAGTGAGGAAGAACATTCTGATGAAGAACAACCTAAGTAAGTACAAGAAGAAGAACAACATGTGAGTGGTTCTCAAGGAGAAGAAGAAGAAGGAGTTGGAGAAGAAGAAGAATGTGAGGGTTCAGGTGCTGAGGAATCCGATTCAGAAAGGACTGAATCTAATTCGTCTGTGTTCGATGATGCACCAGATGTTACACACCCAAGAAGATTGGTTAAGGGTTCCCTTCCTGAATCCTCTTCTAAAGGATAGAGGGAAGATAGTTCTGATAGTGAGTATCAACCCGGTAATGACGATTCAAAGACTGAAGCTGCGAGACATAAAGAGACAGAAAGGAAGATTAAGTCTAAGTCTGATAGACTTTGGGAGATGGTGATGAGTGACTTGAATGCCCATCTCTAGGCTCAAAGATAGTTCTGATAGTGAGTATCAACCCGGTTGACTACTGTTGTGGTTTCAACTGTCTCAGAGGAGGTCCTGAGATAGTTTCTCTTCCATTGACTTCTGGTGAAATGTTGGTGAGTACCGTCCCTATCTTGACGGAGTGTGTCATTGCCACACCAACAACTACTCAAGTTGCAACACTTCCGGTTACAACAATTCATCCCATTTCACAGCCAATTACATTGGAGATTTCACTCATGGTTTTGAATTTGCTGATATCTTTGCTTCTCCCATTCATGAGACTGGTGAGGCTTCTACATCTAAGGATATTGATCCTAGGGATCCTAGAATAGCCTATCTTGAAGCACAGATTGCTTCACTGTTGGATATGGTTAGCAACTCTAGGAGTGAGTCTGAGGCTCAACAATCTTAGATAAACTCTCTGGTTGATCAAACTACTCTTCTCAAACACTAGTGGCTAGGAGCCGAAGAGTAGATCCGGACCTTGAAGGAGCAAAACGATTTTCAAATTCAAGTAAACAATTCCATTCTATCCCACGGGCAATCCGTTGAGGCAAGACTTGTTCTTCAACGTGAGCATAATGATAAAATGTTAGCCCTGGTAGAAGAATTGTCAAGGAAGTTTGATGCTCAGGGGGGAAGAAGAAGACCGACACCAAGGATGCGTGTCATCGGGTTGATCTAACCGGTGCTCACGAAGAAGGCAAGGATCCCGAGGATGGTCCGAGTGGTGGTGAGCATCAAGCTTTATCTGTTGCTCCACTATCTGCAGTGCCTATGTCTTAGGGGGAGTCGACTGGTGTGAGTGGTGAAGGTTCTAGAGGTGAAGGAAAGGGAAAGTCAGAGGCTGAGGTATTAGAAGATCTTTCTGATGATGCTATTCTATTATTGGAGCCCGACTATTCCAAGGCTGAGAGGATTGACGCCCTTGAGGAGATTAAGGAGGGAGAGATCGATTCTGATAGTGATGACTTGGGTTATGAGGATGAGGAGGTTGTTGTGGAATTCCCTAAGGGTTCTGAATAAAGTAGTCAGAGGAACTGCAATTTTTGAGAAAACCTGAATAAATCGTCTGTTGTATCAATTTGAGAAATCCTGAATAAATCGTCTTGTATCCTGCAAGACCCAAGAAACTACGGACTCCTGTCGTAGATTTAGGAATTTCCCATATGGATACAGCTTCAATTTTAGATGGGTCTACTTGAATACCTTCTGCATTCACTATATGACCAAGAAATTATACTTCCCTAAGCAAAAATTCACATTTAGAGAATTTAGCATATAATTTCTCCTTTCTTAGAAGTTCAAGTATTATTCTGAGATGATTTCCATGATCTTCCGCATTCCTAGAAAAAATAAGTATATCATCAATGAAGACAATTAAAAATTTATATAGATAGGGTTTACAAATACGATTCATCATATCCATAAATGCGGCAGGAGCATTAGTAAGTCCAAATGGCATAACCGTGAACTCATAATGTCCATATCTGGTTCGGAAAGCAGTTTTAGGAACATATTTTTCTTGAACTTTTAGTTAGTGATATCCTGATCGAAGATCTATTTTTGAGAAATGGCAAGCGTATTGCAATTGATCAAACAGATCATCAATTCTAGGAATAGGATAACATTTTTTAATCGTTACTTTGTTTAGCTCCTGGTAATCAATGCACATCCGCATTGTACCGTCTTTCTTTTTAACGAAAAGAATTGGAGCACCCCAAGGAGATGAACTTGGGCGAATGAATCCTTTTCCAAGAAATTCATCCAATTTATTCTTCAATTGCTTCATTTCAGTTGGGGCTAATCGGTATGGAGCTTTGGCAATATGAGCCACTCCTAGTACAAGATTGATTTTGAATTCTACTTCTCTTTCTTGTGGTATACCATGTAATTTATCTGGAAATACATCTGCATAATCATCTACTACCGGTATATCTAATGAAATCCATTATTATCATCTCCCACTTATAAATTGGTATTTCTAATTGTTGCAAAAAACTAGAAGGTTTCTGATGTTCTGCCTTTACTTGAGCACAAGTAAGACATTTTGCAACATATATTACAATATATTTCTTCATGTCAATCCACCAGTAATTGTCCTTCAAGTTTTTATACATCTTTTCACTTCCTGGGTGCATCATATATTTTGATTTATGTGCTTCTTCGAGTATTCTTTCACGAAGATTTCCGATGATCAGAACCCAGGTTCTTTTATTCATACGAAGTATTTCATCGTCTCCTTTAGTTAATTGTTTAATCATGCTTTCCATTCCTTCTTGTTCTAAGTCTTTTTCTGTTTGAACAGAATGTTGAGCATCTTTTATTTGAGACATGAGATCTACACGAAAATCAAGTCTAAGAGCACGAACCCATTTAGGTTTCTCTCTTTCTTTTCTACTCAAGGCATCTACAACAATATTGGCCTTACCTTCATGGTAACAGATTTCATAATCATAGTCATTTAAGATATCTAACCATCTTCTTTGTCTCATGTTTAGTTCCGTCTGACCGAAGATATATTTCAAACTCTTATGGTCAGTATAAACTATAAATCTAACTCAAAAGAGATAGTGTCTCCATAATTTCAGGGCAAATTTATGGCACCTAGCTCTAGATCATGAGTTGTGTAATTCTTTTCATGAGTCTTTAACTAACGAGATGCATAGGCAATAACTTTGTTTCTTTGCATTAACACATAACCTAGACCGTTGTGAGAAGCATCACAATAGATTACAAAATCTTCATTGCCATCTAGCAAAGCCAGTATCGGTGAATGAGTCAGTTTCTATTTTAGAGTTTGGAATGCTTCTTCTTGCTTTGTTTCCCATTCTGACTTTGCATTTTTACGAGTTAAAGTAGTAAGAGGAACTGCAATTGTTTGAGAAATCCTGAATAAATCGTCTGTTGTATCCTACAAGACCCAAGAAACTACGGACTCCTGTCGTAGATTTAGGAATTTCCCATTTGGATACAACTTCAATTTTATATGGGTCTACTTGAATACCTTCTGTATTCACTATATGACCAAGAAATTATATTTCCCTAGGCCAAAATTCACATTTAGAGAATTTAGCATATAATTTCTCCTTTCTCAGTAGTTCAAGTATTATTCTGAGATGATTTCCATGATCTTCCGCATTCCTAGAAAAAATAAGTATATCGTCAATGAAGACAATTACAATTTTATATAGATAGGGTTTACAGATACGATTCATCATATCCATAAATGCGACAACAGCATTAGTAAGTCCAAATGGCATAACCGTGAACTCATAATGTCCATATCTGGTTCGTAAAGCAGTTTTAGGAACATCTTTTTCTTGAACTTTTAGTTGGTGATATCCTGATCGAAGATCTATTTTTAAGAAATGGCAAGCGTATTGCAATTGATCAACAAATCATCAATTCTATGAAGAGGATAACGATTTTTAATCGTTACTTTGTTTAGCTCCTGGTAATCAATGCACATCCGCATTGTACCGTATTTCTTTTTAACGAAAAGAATTGGAGCACCCCAAGGAGATGAACTTGGGCGAATGAATCCTTTTTCAAGCAATTCATCCAATTTATACTTCAATTGCTTCATTTCAGTTGGGGCTAATCGGTATGGAGCTTTGGCAATATGAGCCGCTCCTAGTACAAGATTGATTTTGAATTCTACTTCTCTTTATGCTGGTATACCATGTAATTTATCTGGAAATACATCTGCATAATCATCTACTACCGGTATATCTAATGAAATCCGTTATTATCATCTCCCACTTATAAATTGGTATTTCTAACTGTTGCAATAAACTAGAAGGTTTCTGATGTTCTGCCTTTACTTGAGCACAAGTAAGACATTTTGCAACATATATCGCAATATCTTTCTTCATGCCAATCCACCAGTAATTGTCCTTCAGATTTTTATACTTCTTGTCACTTCATGGGTGCATCATATATTTTGATTTATGTGTTTTTCGAGTATTCTTTCCCGAAGATTTCCGGTGATCGGAACCCAGATTCTTTTATTCATACGAAGTATTTCATCATCTCCTTTAGTTAATTGTTTAATCATGCTTTCCATTCCTTGTTCTAAGTCCTTTTCTGTGTGAACAGAATGTTGAGCATCTTTTATTTGAGACATGAGATCTACACGAAGTTCAAGTCTAAGAGCACGAACCCGTTTAGGTTTCTCTCTTTCTTTTCTACTTAAGGCATCTCCAACAATATTTATCTTGCCTTCATGGTAACAGATTTCACTATCATAGTCATTTAAGATCTCTAACCATCTTCTTTGTCTCATGTTTAGTTCCTTCTGACCGAAGATATATTTCAAACTCTTATGGTCTGTATAAACTAGAAATCTAACTCCATAGAGATAGTGTCTCCTTAATTTCAGGGCAAAAGTTATGGCACCTAACTCTAGATCATGAATTGTGTAATTCTTTTCATGAGTCTTTAACTGACGAGATGCATAGGCAATAACTTTGTTTCTTTGCATTAACACACAACCTAGACCGTTGTGAGTAGCATCACAACAGATTACAAAATTTTCATTGCCATCTAGCAAAGCAAGTATCGGTGCATGAGTCAGTTTCTCTTTTAGAGTTTGGAAAGATTCTTATTGCTTTGTTCCCCATTCATACTTTACATTTTTACGAGTTAAAGTGGTCAGAGGAACTGAAATTTTTGAGAAATCCTGAATAAATCGTCTTTAGTATCCAACAAGACCCTAGAAACTACAGACTCCTGTCATAGATTTAGGAATTTCCCATTGGGATATAGCTTCAATTTTAGATTGGTCTACTTGAATACCTTCTTCCTTCACTATATGACCAAGAAATTGTACTTCTCTAAGACAAAATTCACATTTAGAGAATTTAGCATATAATTTCTCCTTGCTCAGAAGTTCAAGTATTATTCTGAGATGACTTCCATTATCTTCCGCATTTCTTGAAAAAATAAGTATATCGTCAATGAAGACAATTACAAATTTATATAGATAGGGTTTACAGATACGATTCATCATATCCATAAAAACGGCACGAGCATTAGTAAGTCCAAATGGTATAATGTCCATATCTGGTTCGGAACGCAGTTTTAGGAACATCTTCTTCTTGAACTTTCAGTTGGTGATATCCTGATCGAATATATATTTTCTATAAATGGCAAGTGCATTGCAATTGATCAAACATATCATCAATTCTAGGAAGAGGATAACGATTTTTAATCGTTACATTGTTTAGCACCTGGTAATCAATGCATATCCGCATTGTACCGTCTTTCTTTTTAACGAAAAGAATTGGAGCACCCCAAGGAGATGAACTTGGGCGAATGAATCATTTTTCAAGCAATTCATCCAATTGATTCTTCAATTACTTCATTTCAGTTGGGGCTAATCGGTATGGAGCTTTGGCAATAGGAGTCGTTCGTGGTACAAGATTGATTTAGAATTCTACTTCTCTTACTAGTGGTATGCCATGTAATTCATCTGGAAATACATCTGCATAATCAGCTACTAACAGTATATCTATTGAAATCCATTGTTATCATCTCCCACTTCCAAATTGGTATTTCTAATTGTTGCAATAAACAAGAAGGTTTCTGTAGAAATAAAGACTGATAGCTACAAAATTCTCTAAGTACAAATGCTGCTGATCTCAGAGTTTTCTACTGACCAACAAACTGCTGCGGACAAGCTTATCTGCAGCGGATACTTGTTCTCATATGGAAGAACAAATCTGCTGCGGATAGCCTTATCTGCTGAAGACCAAAGTTGCTGCGGATAGGCTTCTCAGCAGCATCAACACTTGATGCTGCTGATAGGCAAATCATCAGCAGCTTTGGATGGTCACATCTTGCTGCTGATCCTCATCTTTGCTGCCGACAGCCTTATGTCTTGAAGACAAATCGTTGCAGCTGACTATCCATGCCAAGCGTCACTGACAACTTTCTGCAAAAGCCACTGACACACTCAAAGCAGAAGGAACCTCAATGGCACAACCAATGACGGACAACAACGCTCTTCTCCAAGCATGCAAGCAATAATGCATAAAGAAGACGTTTCAATAAAGTTAACTAGTTTTAGACTAAACGTGTAATAGTTAGCTATATACAAAAGATCAACGGTTTGTGTTAGATCTGATCCTTAGAATCAAGGGTCTGTCTTGATTCTAAGTGAGTAAAAATACACTGTAAACACTTCATTGTATGTGTGCTTTTTAATTGAGTTTTCATTTGTAATCGTTTATTTGCAAAAGCTTAATACAACAGTGTTCTTATAAGTATTCTTTCTGTTTACTCGATTATACTTGTGTAGTTGTTATTGTTTCCACCAATTTCAACTAAGAACAGAACCATCTTGTACTTTCACGATCCTACAAGTGGTATCAGAGCTTTGGCTCAGATTAAACAAACTCACACTTGTGTTAATAACTTCTGGTTCTATTATAAACTCTCTCTTTCATCAAGTCACCCAAAAACAGAAAAACAAAGATGGCATAGAGCAATGGATTTGAAGACATCGGCAACATCAACCGCCAACCAAGATTGGTATCTGGGGAAGACTACGACATGTGGAAGAATCACATGGAAAGCTTTTTCTGTTATCAGAAGTACGGAATGTGGAAATCCATCAGGGATGGACCCTACACTCCCATGGTGGCCTCTGCTGACTCTGGAGGACCACTAGTTCCAAAGGATCCCTCCAAGTACTCAGAAGAGGACATAAAGAAGATGGACGTGGACTTCAAGGCACTAGGAGCTATCCAAATGTGCCTTCCAAATAAAGTTTTTCATAACTTCAGAAGTTACAAAACTGCTAAAGAGCTCTGGGAGGCTCTTGAGAAGATGTTTGCTGGCTCTGAGGAAGTCAAAGAAAACAGAAGGGACGTCCTGAAACAGCAATACGAAAACTTCGTATGGAAGGAAGGTGAGTCACTAACCGTTTTGTATAACTGGTACACTTACCTGGTGGGAGAACTGCAGTGCTCCAAAGTGAAGCTAGAGAATGAAGATATTCTCAAAAAGTTTATCAGATCTCTCCCAAGCTGCTGGACACTATATACAGTGTCTATAAGAAGAACGGAGAATTTAAAAACTCTCCAGATGACAGAGCTTTTTAGCATGCTGAAAACATATGAATTAGAAATGATTCAAGCCAAGGAAAGGAGCTCCAATCATCAATCAGGCTCTTCTTCCTCCACCATCTCATCTGCGCTTCACTCCGACCACTCGGTTCCTAGTTCTAGCAACTACTATCCTCCCATTGTCACCCATCCACAAACTACAACCTCTCAAACAAACACCTCACCATTTCTCCTAGAAGCTCCTCCTCAAAAATCAACCTCTGATGCTTTTGTTTCTGAAAACTCAACCAACATGTCCTTTATCAAGGAGGATCTAGAATGCTTTCATCCAGATGATTTAGAAGAAATGGACATACAGCACTCGTATGCCATGCTCTCTATAAGAGTAAAAAGGTTCTACTCTAGAACCGGAAGACCCATTCCAAGTAACAACTCTAACACCATAGTTGGCTTGGATAAAAGCAAACTAAGATGTTACAACTGTAACCTACTGGGTCACTTTGCTAGAGAAGGTAAAGCACCAAGAGCAAATCCAGCTACTCCTCAGTCAAGACAAGCTCACCAAGCCCAACCCAGACAACAACAACAACAAGCTACTCCTCTAGTTCAAACTGCAGCCTGTGCAACTGTTGGAACTTCTGATTTTGACTGGAGCTTCCAGTATGAAGAGTTGCCTGTCAAAAATCAAGCTCTTATGGCAGAAACTACAGAGATACCACCTCAGGTATTTGAGCATCTTTGCTCTCAAGCTTGTATTGATAAAGTTTTGGGTTATAGAAAGCATAACCAAAACCTTATAGATCAAAATGAAGAGTTTCATCAGATGAAATCTGAGTTCAAAAAGGTTGAAAATACTTACAAAGAAAATATTAACCGCCTTAAGAAAGAAATTTCAACGTTAAAACACGAACAAACTAATCTTGAAACTCAGATTGATGATCTACTGGTCAAAATAAAAGCTACCAGAGCTGAACTGACAGAACAGAAAGTTCATGTTGAAAAATATGAATTTTCCTCCAAAAAGTTACAAAGACTTTTAGATATCCAAGTCCATGAGAAGGTAAAGACTGGACTTGGGTATAACAATGATCAGTACAAATTTGTTCCTCCTCCTGCTGACTATATTGCCATTCACGAACCAAGCTTCAATGTTGCAAATCTTGACACTGCAAACCGAAACCTTGATCCTTCAACGGATGAAACTTTCGTCAAAGACTGCACTACCTCATCAGAATCTGAGTCAACCTACTCAGACCATGATGAAACCAGTGCAGCCCCATCTGAAGCTGTTCTGAATAAAGTTGAAGTCCCTGCTGTTATTCCAACTATTCCAGCCCCTGTACCATTCAAACAGATCTAGATCACCTATCCTACAGATGGAAGAAAGCTAAACATTGAAAAGGGACAGACATCAGGACCCATAAACCCCAAGCCTCAGTCAAAGCCGATCTCAAAGAGGAAGGTATTTGAAATATGTCATAAGCCTGAAGAAAAAGTTCCATATGTTCAAAAGACTCTAGAAGAAGCCACTTTTGAACATAACAAAGCTCATCCATGGAACTTCAAGGATATGTTCCAAAGAAAGGACTATGTCTACCTTTCAAGAGATAAACTGGCAAGATCATGCTTTGTGTGTGGCAGATATAACCACACTGCCAGCACCTTCTTTCATTACCTGCAATACTAAATAAATTCAAAGCAGCATGCCTTTGAAAAGACTAACAAAAACAAGAAGGTAAGAAGCTACGAGGTCAAAGCAACTGAGTTCAGGGAGTCTCTATCTCCCCCAAGAGTGAAGCTGCCTAAATCTCAACAAACTTGCATCATTTGTGGTGAATCAGACCACTCTGCTGCAAATTGTAAGTTTAACCCCTTCAACCAGATCCCTCATCAAGCCCATCCAAGACAAAAGGTAAAGAAGGATCAACATACATCGTTTGTCAGTCAAGTGAAGCCCAAGTCAACAAAACAGAAGCTTTCAGCACCAACCAAGTCTGCTGCTGATAAGCTAAAATCCTTCGCAGCAAAATCTGCTACTGATAAGGCAAAGCCATTAGCAGTAAGAGTGTCCACTGCTGATAAGGCAAAATCCAAGGCAAAGCCTTCAGCAGCAAAGAATACTGCCACTTCAACAAAGCTATCAGCAGCAGGATCTACTGTTGACAAGCCAGAAACATCAGTAGCAAAATCCGCTGCTGACCATGTGAGGAAAACTAGAAAATCACCAACAAAGCAATGGAAAGCCAAACCATCTCCAAGCATTATTATTGGTTCCATTGACTGCAAACATACTGAAAATGATAAACTAACAACCATCTTTTTCAAGTCTGCAGACTCTTGGGTTCCTCCTACTAATTAGAAATCTATCACGTGCAGGGACAGCCAGGTCACAAGAATAACACCTGGGTGGTAGACAGTGGTTGTTCCAAGCACATGACAGGCAACAGATCCATCCTCTCCAACTTCAGACATTTCAATGGAGGATATGTTGCCTTTGGAAGTGACTCAAAGGGAGGATCCATTACTGGACAAGGAACTGTGTCCAATGAAAGAATGAGCATTGATAAGGTCAACTATGTTAAAGAATTGGACTTCAGTCTCATGAGTGTTTCCCAGGTCTATGACCAAAAGCATTTTATGCTCTTCACAGACAAAGAATGCTTTGTACTGTCTCCAGGCTTATCCACACCTCCTCCAGAAAGCATCTTATTAACTGCTCAGAGAAAAGAAAATCTCTAAGTCCTGACCATGAATGAAGTCACTCCATCTGGGAGTGTCTCCTGTTTTTTTATCAAAGGCCTCAGTTGATGAATCAGCTCTCTGGCATAGGAGATTAAGCCATGTTAATATCACTGGTGAAGAATAATCTTGTCAGAGGGCTTCCTGACAAAGAATTTCAGCTAGAAGACCACTGCATTGCGTGCTTAAAGGGGAAGCAACACAAGAGTTCTCACAAGCCCAAGACCTTGAATACAAATGACACTCAACTGCAACTGCTGCATATGGATCTCTTTGGCCCTACAAATGTCATGTCAATAGGCAAAAAGTCATACTGTCTGGTGATAACAGATGACTACACCAGATTCTCTTGGGTATACTTCTTGAGAACTAAAGATGAAACTACTGAGACTCTCAAATCCTACATTATGAGGGTAGAAAATCAAAGCAATCAAAAGGTGAAAATCATAAGGTGTGATCAGGGCACAGAGTTCAAAAACCGCACTTTAAACTGTTTTTGTGAAAGCAAGGGGAAAGAAAGACAATACAGTGCTCCAAGAACTCCTCAACAAAATGGAGTTGCTGAAAGAAGAAACAGAACTCTTATTGAGTCAGCAAGATCAATGTTGGCTGACTCAAAACTGCCACTCACATTCTGGGCAGAAGCAATCAGCACAGCCTGTTATGTGTAAAATAGAGTTCTAATTTTCAAACCCCTCAACAAGACACCCTGTGAACTTTAGTTTCAAAGAGTTCCTTAAATTGGGTTTCTAAAACCTTTTGGGTGTCCATGCACAATTCTCATCACAAATGGGGTTCTTCCTAAGTATGGTGCCAAATCTGATGAAGGATATTTTATGGGCTATTCCTCTCAATCAAAGGCCTATAGAGTATTCAATTCAAGAACAAGAGTTGTGGAAGAATCAGCAAATGTGGAATGTAGAGAATACATAGTCTCTGAGCAGTGAAAAGGTCTAAACTGGCTCTTTGACATAGACTCCTTCTCCCAAATATTTGAGCCTCTCACCTTCTCAAATATGGAGTCTATGTCTACACAAACACCTGCCTCCACTTCATCCACTGACTACAGACTGGATTTTCCCAAATCTTCTATCAGTCTGAGAAGACCATCAATTGATCATCCATCAGTTGTGGAAGCAATTGAAGCAAGTGAAGCTGGCACAAGACTGTCTAATGTAACCAGCAGCAGCCTGTCTGAAAGTGAAAATCTAAATGAAGACTCCTCAGTAAATGATGTAGATACTGATGATGCTATTGCTGAAAATATTGATGTAGCTAATGATGTTGAAGACTCTTCCACCATGAATGAAGAGACCCCTGATCAAAATCAAAGCAATCTGGAGCAAGGGATACAGCTGGAGGTGGTACCAGCACAGAGGATCCACAAAGAACATCCTCATGAAAATATCATTGCCCAAGTCCACCAAGGAGTTCTCACAAGAAGCAAATCTCACGAAGCCAATGTGTGCTTGTTTTCTTGTTTCCTATCTCAGGTGGAACCAAAGAAGATAGATGAAGCACTCAAACACAGCAGCTGGATTGAGGCAATGCAGGAAGAATTGCTGCAGTTCAAGAGGCAGGATATCTGGAAACTTGTTGATCTTCCACCAGGTAAATATGCTATTGGCATACGATGGGTTTTCAGGAACAAGCAAGACGAGAGAGGCATTGTAGTCAAGAACAAAGCCAGACTTATAGCTCAAGGCTACACTCAGGAAGAAGGAATTGACTATGATGAAGTCTTTGCTCCTGTTGCCAGGCTGGAGGCCATCAGAATCTTCCTGGCATATGCTGCATCCAAGAACTTCACTGTCTATCAAATGGACGTCAAGAGTGCCTTTCTGTATGGAAAGATTGGTGAGAAAGTATACGTCAAACAGCCTCCAGGCTGTATAGATCCTACACATCCTACTCAAGTGTTCAAACTAGATAAAGCTCTGTATGGCCTACATCAAGCACCAAGTGAATGGTATGAAACCTTGTTAGGATATCTACTAAGCAACAACTTCAGAAGAGGTGCCATTGACCAGACCTTGTTTATCAAAGATGAAGGGGGAGAAATCTTACTAGTTCAAATTTATGTTGATGATATCATCTTTGGATCAAGAAGGAAATAGCTGTGCGAAGACTTTGATATTCTGATGCACTCAAAGTTTGAAATGAGTTCAATGGGTGAACTAAATTTCTTCTTGGGTCTACAAGTCAAACAAGTCCCAAATAGAATCTTCATCAGCCAATCCAAATATGTAAACAGCATTTTGGAAAGATTCAAAATGGCTGACTGCTCTGCTGCAAGAAACCCTATGCAAGTGCATCATCAGCTGACCCCAGACAAAGATGGCCAAGACACTGATCAACATCAGTACCGTGCAATGATAGGGTCTCTCATGTATCTAACTGCCTCAAGGCCAGATATCATGTTTGCAGTATGTCTCTATACAAGATTTCAAGCAGCTCCAAAAGTTTCACATCTTCAAGCCGTCAAGAGAAATTTTAGATACCTAAAGGGAGCTTCAAGACTTGGGCTATGGTACTCTAAAAATGACATGTTTAATTTGTATGTATACACTGACAGTGACTATGGGGGATGCAACTTGGACAAAAAGTCCACTTCAGGGGGATGTCAGTTTCTGGGAAGGAGACTGATTTCATGGCAGTGCAAGAAGCAAACATGTGTCTCAACTTCTACAGCTGAAGCAGAATACATTGCAGCTTCTAGTTGTTGTGCACAGGTCATCTGGATACAAAATCAAATGCTGGATTACGGGATGACTTTCATGGCCACTCCAATTCACATTGACAACATGAGTGCTATATCAATCACAAACAATCCGGTGCAGCACTCCGAGACAAAGCACATTGACATCAGGTATCATTTCATAAGAGATCAAGCTTAGAAAAAGAGAATTATTTTAACCAAAGTTCATACGAATGAGCAATATGCTGATTTGTTTACAAAACCTTTTGATGAAGCTAGATTTAAATATTTAGTTGAATCCATTGGTATGATGAACGTTGATTAAAATCTATCTCTAAAAATTCTATTTTTAAAATGTGTTTTGTCATATGTTGTAAATAAAAGTTATAAGTCAGCAGCATTTTTGTCCTTCAGCTGCTGACAGGTTTAATCTTCAGCAGCAAATGATTTGCAGCTGACTGCTTTAAGTTATCAGCAGGAACAGGTTTCCTGCGGATTTCTTTAAGACTGTCAGCAGCAACATCCTTGTTGCGGATTATTAAATCCATCAGCAGCAGATGAGTTTGCTGCTGACAGACTTAACCTTCCGTAGCAACCGAGTGTGCAGCGGACAGGCTTATTCATCCACAGCAACCAAGTTTGCTGCTGATGGGTAAATTTAAGTCCAAATTAACTTTTACACGCTGTAAAAATTAACGTCAGTCTTTACCATGACTGCCTCGGTGTATTATAGCTGTAACAGTAAAAGGTGAATAAGGTTGTACTGTACAAGTCATCTTGCTTTTTCCCTCCTCCGTCGTTATAAGAACAAATTAAATTTCCTTACCACCTCTTCACATTCAATTTCACCCTAAACCCACATCACTTTCTCTCAAGTCCCCACCACATTCAAAGCCCTTCATCCATAAAACATTCAAAGCCTTCCATATTCTAAACCTTGCCTCCAAATCATACAACAATGGCAGACATCCATAACCCTGACGATAAGTTCTCACCATACCATAACCTTACAGCATACCTAACAAAGGGAAAGAAATCCAAAGGATTCAATGATATGATCGACTTCTTATGTCGATCAAGGATCCACTTTGCCCTCACAACCAACCCTACCATATATATTCCTCATATGGAGGATTTTTGGAGTACCGCCGTCTACTCTATCGAACAGGGTACTCCCCAAATCAAAGCCAAGGTAGACGGCAAGGATATCACCATCTCGGAAGCTACCAAACTTCTTAAGCTTAAGGATGAGGGAGCAGCCATCTCATACTTGAAGGACGAATACATGAGGACCTTGTATCCATTGGATACATTGGAAATCAGACCGAGTATGTTGATGCACTTTCCTGTGACAACACTCTGGATAGAGTCTAGGTTTGTATGTCTAATGTCTGTATTTTGTCTTTGTATGTAAGAGTCATTATGTAAAAGTTTATCGAGTTGTATTTACTTTTACTTAATGTTTTGTTGATTTCTTCTAAGTGTTTTGCGCACTTGTATGTGCGCAGGAGAATGCTCCTGCGTACTTAGTAAGTACGCAGGAATACCTATGCGTACTTATTAAGTACGCAGGAGTAATTGGTCCTGCGCACTTGCTAAGTGCGCAGGCATCAGGTCAGTATAAATAGGATAGGTTCACAGAAGCTAAGTTCGCAGAACCATTTGTTCATACGAACTCAGTTTTGATAAGTACGCAGTTTGTATTCTCTCTGTAACCGTCGAGTGTTTATAATACAAAGAACGATTATTGTGACTCTTGTGTTCGGTTTACTTTGTTCAGTTAGACTCTCCACCTAGTCACGGGTATTCTGCACCCGGTCCGACTAGTAGACCACTTGCATGTGACGATCCACCACACCCGAGGGACCTACAAGTGGTATCAGAGCCGTTGCTCTTGAATTCGAGTGTTGTAAGTGAGTTTGGAGACGTTTTTAATGAGTTTTACAAGCAAAGAGAGGTTATTTTGTTGATTTTTGTGATAAAAAAGGGGTAGCTCTTGAGCACTTTTTTAGAAGCAAAAATCTCTCAAAAACCGATTTTTGTTGTGTATTTGTGTGTTTTGAGCATCATAGGTTGGTTAGAAACTTGTTTCTGACCCTTTGACTCAATTGCATTGATCATCAGACCATTTTTTACCAACTCCGGCGAGTTTCAGGTCACCGGAAAAGTTTGGTGAGAGTTGCTGAAAAGGTGTCCTGCGTACTTACCATTTTTGGCAAAAAGTACAGTTTTCTGCGAACTTGCTAAATACGCAAGAGTTATCTCCTGCGTACTTACAAGTGCGCAAGACTGAACTGCGAACTTAAGACTTATCCTGCGTACTTAACAATTTACTCCTGCTTACTTACAAGTACGCAAGGGCAAATATTAAATACGCAAGACCATTCATAAGTGCGCAAGGCCAATCCTAAGTGCGCAATAGCTACTGACTTTTCTGATTTTTGACCAAGTGTTCACCATGTCAAACCTTCAGAACCTGAGTAGTATGTTAAATTATGATAATGAAATCGGTACTCCACAGAAACCTCCCAAGTTGCTCAATGTAAACGATTATTCCAATTGGAAAGCCCGCTTTGAGCACTATATTTCATACACCGATTCATCGTTATGGATACCTATTCTTGAGGGATATAAGCATCCAACCCACTTGTATCTTGATGAAAACGTACCTAAGCCTATCTCTAAGCTGGATGCAGAAGAAAAGAAAATTTATGATCGAGAGAAGAAGGCATTGGGTTCAATCACTATGTCATTAACTCGGGATTTGTTCCACAGTTTCCGAGGATATGAATCTTCTAAGGATCTTTGGAAAGCTTTACAGAAAAGATTCGAAGGAAATAGTGACATCAAGAAAAGCAAGAGGGATCTGCTCCGGAAGCAATACGAGAGCTTCAGATTTATAGAAAATGAATCTTTAGATGATCTTATCTCTAGATTCTATCACCTACAAACGGAGTTGAAATCGTTTGAGCTTAAATATCCAGAAGAGGAAATGGTGGAAAAGTTTTTGGATGCTCTACCACCGAGATATGAGATGTATACAACCCTGATGAGGGAAAGTTCAAAGTTCTACGAGATGACAGTAGATGAGGCAGTCGGTAAGATTCAGGCTCATAACATGAATCTTATAAAAAGGGAGAATTCTGGAAGACCTCAGATACAGGACCCTTCCATGTATCACGGGACGACTTCCACGTCAATGTCTTCCGGCTCTGGGATTGCACTCTTTACTGGGAAATCCATTGAAGAAGACCACTCTAATGGTTGTGGTGGTCATGCATGTTATGCATCAGGATCAGGGTTTGGATCTCATCAACAAAATCAACAAAACTCAAAGACTCCTCAGAATACGTGCTCAGCCAACCAGTCAGCTATTGCCAAGATAGCTGAAGATCATGTAGCCCTATTCTCATCTTGCATGCTGGCATATGAGAATTTCATTGGTGGAAAGCTAACGGATCCTGAGACTATTGAAGAGGACTTCAATCAAGTGGATCCTGATGATATTGAAGACATGGATATTCAGTGGAATATGGCCATGTTACTGAGGAGGGCCAAGCGTTTCCTGAACAGAACAGGAAGAAAGTATATTGGCGGGCATTCTAATGCCAAGGTTGGATTTGACAAATCCAAGGCCAAGTGCTACAAGTGTCAAAACTATGGACACTTTGCTCGTGAATGTCAAAAGGACAGAGCACCTGTCTCTGGTTTTACCAGACCTAGCCAGGGAAACAGCCATGGCCAAAACAACCAAAGTCACCACAATCATACCCAAAGTAATCAGTCCAATGCACTGGTCGCACAGAATGACGAAAATTTTGATTGGGGTGTGCATCTAGAAGACGCCATCATTGCTCAAGCACAGGTTGGTCTCATGGCAGAAATCATGGAGCTGATGGAGGCCGAGAGGAAGGAGGCCGAGAGGAAGGAAGCTGAAGAAGAGGAATCTTCTGAATCTGAAGGAGAGGAATCTTCTGAATCTGAAGAAGAGGAAGCTTCTGTAGCTGATGAAAAGGAGTCTACCACTGCTGTCGCTCTCATGGCAATTGGAGAAGGACAAAGTTCATCATCTGAGGTAGATTCTAACCCTTTCTCTGTTGTTTCTTGTTCTAAATGTCTAGGGCTAAAAAATGAAATTTCTGATCTCCAAGACATAATTGAACTCCTAAAGTTGGCAGCTAAAAATTACAAAATGAATGAATCACGTTTTAAAGAATTAGTTGAAATGCTACAGAACGAAAAACAAGACTATTCTTTAAAAATAAGCGACCAACAGGTTCATTTGGACATTGCGTATAGGGCTTTGGAAAAGAAGAACAATGAAATTAACAAACTGCAAAATGAGATCTTGCAGCTCAAATGCACTAACGAGAAATTGAAAAACTCTCGCTTCGTGGGGGAACACTACGAATCCGTGGCGAGAAAAATGAATGGCCTAGGACTTGGTACCAATGCCATTCCTCCACCAATAAGTGGGCAGTTTGTCAATAGCTTGATAGACATTGATCTCACTTGTCTAGATGAGCCCTCTGATAAGGATGATTCCCCTAAAAAGGATGAATCCTCAAGTAAGGCTAACTCCACATCTAGTGAGGAGTATGTTACTGCTTCTGAGGATGGGTCGGTTAACACTTGCCCTGAAGGAGTAGTATCTAAGGAGTTGTTGACTGAACAGAAAGTCCAGAAAAACATTATCACTAATGGTGATAATTGCATTTTAACTGAACCTGATATCATTGAAACAAATGATAAACTTAAGGGAATGCTTTACGGGGGTTTTAAAAATATTAACCAAGCTAAGAAAGAGGCTTTTTCATCTCATTATGGGCTGGGTTACAAAGAAAATTTGCAAAAGTATTATACCCCCAAACATCAAACTATAAAAGTTCAAACTTCTGTTCATAAACCAACTCTTCCTTCTCACAATGGTGAGTTTTCTAAGGCCAGAACAAAAGAGCCTTACATGAGAACTTATGTTGACAAGAGGAATTGCTTTCACTGTGGCTTGGTTGGTCACATTGTTGTGAACTGTCCTTCTAAGAACCCAGGGAAACGGTTGTTTCACGACCAGCTATTATCCCTAAGTCGCCAGTAGTGAAAGCTCATATCAGACCAAAGCTAAATGTGGTGAAACCACCAGTGCAACCGATAGCTAAGCCAAAGATCAAATCTGAGGCCAAGCCATCTGTTGTAAGAAAGGTAAAGCAACATGCTGTACCTCGTGTGTCTACATCTGGTAGTACACGCACTGGTGAGAAACCTGTGGCTAGACTCTCTAAGCCACAGAGAAGAAGAAGGAATAAGAGGTTGAGAAAGCTGGAACAGCTGACTAAAGCTCAATCAGGTGAAGCTTCCACAAGTTCACCGGCTGTGATTGAACCAAAGTCTCCTGTTCTGGTTAAGATTCAAAAGAGATCCTGGAACAAGAAAGTTAAAGATTCTCAATCTCCTGTTCCCAATTCCTCCAAAGATTCACCAATTTTGGACAGTTATCATGACTGTGAGTTGAAAGAAGTAGTTTATTTTGAGAAGGATGGACGACCCAAGACCACAATGGCTTGGGTCTCCAAATCTAACTAATTCTTTTGTTACTCGTGCAGGGACGTCCGAAGGGTACTATCTTTAACCGCTGGTATGTAGATAGTGGATGCTCCTGGCACATGACAGGAAACATGGCCTTGCTTCAAGACGTTAAACCATTTAGAGGCGGCTATGTGGCCTTTGCCGGAGAAAAAGGCGGCAGTATCACGTGTCAAGGCGTGGTTTCGAACGGTTGTGTTAGCTTTGAAAATGTCAACTTCTGCGAGCAGCTGAAGCATAACCTGTTGAGTGTCTCACAAATGTGTGACAAGGAGTACTCAGTGATGTTTGACAAGTCAGAATGTCTGATTCTCAAACCCGGTTTCAAAGTTCCTGATGATTGGATTCTGATGAGAGCACCAAGAACAAACGACACTTATCAGATTGATATGAGCGTGGCAAAAACCACCTCATCAGTTGCTACTTGTTTGCTTACAAAAGCGACAGAGCTTGACTCCATCTTGTGGCATAGGAAACTCGGACATATTTCTTATCGTAAAATGAATCATCTTGTCCGAAACGGTTTGGTAACCGGGGTTCCTAAGCTGAGATTTACCGTTGCAGATGACTGTATGCCTTGTAAAAAGGGCAAACAGCAACGGAAGTCTCACAAGCCCAAGCTCCAAAACTCTATCGATACCCCTTTGGAGCTATTACACATGGATCTGTTTGGCCCCATAAGTATCAGGAGTATTGGAGGTAAGTCATTCTGTCTAGTTGTAACTGATGATTTCTCACGTTTTTCTTGGCTGCATTTTTTAGGTACAAAAGATGAGACTGCTGATATTCTTCAATACTTGATCCTGAGCTTGGAATCTCTTTGCAAGCTGAAAGTTAGAAGAATAAGGAGTGACAACGGAACTGAGTTCAAGAATAATTTGATGGAACTTTTCTGTCTCAAGAAAGGGATCCGTCATGAATTCAGTACGCCGTACACGCCTCAGCAGAATGGAGTTGCTGAACGGAAGAACAGAACACTGATTGAGACGGCAAGGACTATGCTGTCAGATGCAAAGCTTCCTGTCACTTTCTGGGCAGAAGCAGTAAATACAGCTTGTCACGTCTTAAACAGAGTTTTGGTGGTGAAAAGACACAACAAGACTTGTTATGAGTTGATCAACAATCGACTTCCCAATCTTGATTACCTAGTTCCTTTTGGTAGTCCTTGTTCCTTGTTGCTACAGTACAAAGACCGCCAGTCTAAGTTTCATGCAAAAGCGGTGGAAGGCATTTTCTTAGGATATGTTGCCAACTCGCCTTGCAAGAGAGTGTACAACATAGGAACTCATACTGTCGAGGAATGGTTCGAAGTGGATTGTAGTAAACACAGCATTCCACCAGAACCAAAAGGTCCAGCTTGGGGTTTTGATTATGATGCGCTATTCAAGTCTTTCAATCTTCCTGAGCTATCTGCAGAAGACGCCGAAAATGTTTATAATCTATTAAATGGCGGCAGTTTTTCTACTCGTGCTACTGTACCAATTATAACTCCTGACTACAATGTTGCATCTGCATCTGGAACTCATGACAGTGATAACAGTGATAACAGTGAAAGTGTTCATGTTGTTGGAGATGACGCTCGAGCCAATCCAAACACAACTGTAGGAAATGAAGCTCCAGCTGATCCAATTAACATTGAATCTTCTTCTGCTGAAACACAGGAAATGGGGGAGTTGAGCACAAATTTAGATCCAGAAATTCAAGAACCAATTGTACCAGAGACGAGAGTGCATAGGAATCATCCAATCGACAACATTATTGGTGATCCTTATGCCGGTGTTCAGACTCGTCATAGAACCATCACTGAGAACACCAGTCTTTACACAGAGATATTTGACACTGGTGTCATGGAAACATGTCTGCATGCTGCATTCATGTCCCAGATAGAGCTGAAGAATGTGAAGGAGGCACTCACTGACAACTGCTGGATTGAGGCGATGCAAGATGAATTGTCCCAATTCCAAAAGTTGCATGTATGGGATTTGGTTGACTTGCCAAAAGGCTTTCAGCCAATTGGAACCAGATGGGTGTTCAAATGCAAGACGGATGATTGTCATGTAGTTGTGAAGAACAAGGCAAGATTGGTTGTTCAGGGTTTTTATCAATAAGAGGGCTTGGATTACACGGAAGTATATGCCCCAGTTGCTAGAATTGAGGCCATTCGACTGTTCTTGGCTTATGCCACATATGTCGGCTTCAAGGTCTACCAACTTGATGTGAAGAGTGCTTTCCTTTATGGTAAAGTTCATGAAGAAGTCTATGTCACTCAACCTCCCGGTTTTGAAGATCCGCATAATATCAATAAAGTGTACAAGCTCGACAAAGCACTTTATGGTCTTCATCAAGCACCGCGGGCATGGTATGAGACACTATCAAAGCATTTACTGTCTAATGGTTTCGACCGTCGACAGATTGACTCTACTCTCTTTATAAGGAAAGCAGGAGGTGACATTCTACTTGTGCAAGTATATGTCGACGACATCATCTTTGGGTCGACCAATGAAGGGATGTGTAGGGAATTCGAGAAGGTGATGAAGTCCAAGTTTGAAATGAGCAATATGGGTGAACTGTCGTTCTTCCTTGGTCTGCAAGTCAGTCAAAGAGAGGATGGCATTTATCTACATCAAACTAAGTACGTGCAAGACATCCTGTCAAAATACAAGATGAGTGATAGCACTACTTATGGCACACCAATCCCAGTCAATCATGGTTTGCATCCTGACAAAGATGGGAAGGATGTAGACAGCAGGTTGTACCGTGGGATGATCGGATCACTTATGTATCTCACAGCTTCAAGACCCGATATTATGTTTGTTGTATGCTTGTGCTCAAGGTTTCAGTCTCAACCGAAGGAGTCACATATGATAGCCGTGAAGAGGATTTTCAGATACCTGAAAGGGAAACCCCGATTGGGTCTTTGGTACTCTAAGCAGCAGTCATTCGAATTCAAAGCCTACACTGATTCAGATTATGGCGGTTGTAACCTTGACAGAAAGTCAACTTCTGGCGGATGTCAATTCTTGGGAAACAGACTGGTCTCCTTGCAGTGCAAGAAGCAGTCAACGGTTTCTGTCTCAACTTGTGAAGCAGAATACTTTGTTGCAGCTAGCGGTTGTTCTCAGATATTATGGATTCAGCAGCAATTGCGAGACCACGGCTTGAACTTCACTGGAACTCCTTTATTCATTGACAACAATGCCACCATGTCCATCACAAATAACCCGGTGAAACATTCCAAAACTAAGCATATTGAAATTCGCCATCATTTCATCCGTGATTGTGCTGAAAAGCATTTAATTGAACTTGTAAAGGTTCACACGGATGACAATCTTGCTGACCTTTTCACAAAGGCATTTGATCGGTCCCGTTTTGAGCATCTTGTCAACTTGATAGGAATGTTCAATCCCGAGTGAAAAATTAATTTTCTTAAATCAATTCAATTCATGGAAGTTAAATTTTATTTCTTTTAAAATTTTTCTGTATAGTTCTGTTAGTTTAAAATACTTTACAAAAATAAAAAAAAAATAAAAAATAAAAAATAAAAAAAAATTAGTAAATGGAGAAAATTTCAAAAGTTCACTTGAGAAACGAGGAAATGATAGTACATCTGAAATGATCTAACCATCATAGACTGCTCATGGGAAATGATTGCGTCATGTTTACTTAATTGTTTAAATTATTATGTTTTTAATCTGTTTACTTACAAGTAATTTGAATTGTCAGTAGGTTGTATGCGTCTTTGAATCACTAGTAGTGTGGAAACTAAATCTAAATTACAACTGTGATTTGAACCCATGTTTGCAAGTGTGTGTGTGTGTAAAAGACTAGAAAAGATTATTATCAGATAAAGGATGTTAGATTTGGGCAATAATTTTCTTTTGAGATCAGTTTCGGGTTATGTTGTTAGCACAATTAATGCGGTTCATCTCACTGCCCATACTCACAAGTATGCAAGGAGAGATTGAATCAAGACATGTCTCTACATCAACCGTTGAGCATGTATTCACCCTTGAATCATTCCTGGTTCCTTGAAATCAAATCCAGATAAAAGTTGGATCCCATTACCTTATAATCAAACACCATGTTCCTTATCTCGAATCATCATACCGATATTCAAAGAAGAAAATCACATGACACCAAGACAATTGAATCACTCGATTCTGAATCTTATGATTCTTGATAATCCTCATGGATTCTGCTTGATTTTTCTGTGCTAATTGATGTAACTTCATTCTGAAAATTAAGAATATCATTGGAAAAATCTTAGATGCCTTGAGATAGTGCAAAATATCATAGCATTTAAGTGGGGTACACGTTGTATATTTTATAATTAATAACTTAATACACAAGAACATGATACAAAGATGCATATAGTTTCAAATCTTATAATATTGTCAACTTGAATTACTTGTTTATTTGCTTATTACGTAAGAATAAAGAGTAATACATGACATGATCCCATATTCTTTGATGTTTATATTGTATCGTTTTTGCTATAAATTAGCCTGATATGATCCTCTGCTAGTGTCTTTGTTCAAAAATAGCTTGTGTGAATACTTGTATATTTCTATCTAGAAAAGAACAAAAAGATTTTAAGTTTATGCATTGTTTAAGTTTAATTCAGAAAAGGCCAAAAATATTTTATGTTTAACCTTCATGAATTGTATTTGAATCCTCCCGATTGAATATTTTTATCTTGTTCGTTATTTGACTTGAAAATCTTCATAATTCTGAGTTGAAAATTGCGCACTTAAAGTTTCTGCGCACTTGTCAAGTACGCACGAAGTAAGACTTGCGCACTTAGCAAGTACGCAAGAGTTAATTCCTGCGTACTTGTTAAGTACGCAAGCGTTAATTCGTGCACACTTAGCAAGTACGCACGAACATTATCAGTGGGGTATAAGTTCAACACTTAGAAAAATTTTCAGGTTAAGCTTTCAAACCGAAATTTTTCCCCCTGCAATTTTCTCTCAAAATCGAGTGTGTTCAGACCCGTTTTTCATCCCTTCCACATTATCATCTTCGTATTTCATCTCCTTGGTGAGATTTTAGACCGATTTCATCCGTAAATTCGTGAAATTTTGGACCGATTTTTGACTTAGAATTTTTAGGTTAAATCCGTAGAATTTTTGGGGTAAAATGGGTTGTTTGGGTAACTAATGTCACTAACAAGCTATTAGATTGCCTAATCGATCATACATTTTCCCTTTGGTCATCGATTGATCCGACGGGTTGAAGTCAAACCGTCAGTGGGTCGATCACTAACCTAGGTCAAAATTTGATCGTGTCGTAGTGGTTAATGGTGTTGATCATGGTACCATAGGTTCGAATCCCTGATTCCGACCTAGTGGCTACCTAATCAACCCGCTTTTTGAACGAATTTAAATCTTTGAAATTTTTGCTAAGGGTTGTTCTTGCGCACCTAGCAAGTACGCAAGAAGTAATTCCTGCGTACTTGTTAAGTACGCAAGAGTAAAATCCTGCGCACTTGCTAAGTGCGCAGGACCAACACTTAGAAAATTTTTCAAAGTCTGAATTTTTTTACAAAGTGTAACTACTATTCTATGTCATGTGAGTCTACTTCCATTGTTATTAATTGATCTAATTATGTTTTCTGTGTGTGTTTGCAGATAATGGCTCGTGCATTCACTGACGAATTCAATCTGTTGGCGCACACTGAACCAGAATGGAAAGGGGAAGCCTTACAATATAGAGAGATTGTGGACTTCCTGAACAGATCTAAAATAAGTTATGTAATCTCGGCTAATCCAACAGTCTCAAGACCTTACTTAGAGCAATTCTGGGAGACAGCAGAGCACGATTGCACGGTATCTCCAAATGTCATAAGGGCTACCGTTGACGGTCGGGCTATGGCCATCTCTGAGGATACAATAAGGAGAGTACTGCAGTTTGGAGACCTTCCCACCGACCCGACATCCTATCCAGATTACTACGTCGATGGGTGTTGAAGGCAGAGAATGGGATATGTCGGGGAAAGGGACTATGCTTCATACAAGAAAATGTGGGTTCTAGATCAATGGCGTTACTTTGCCCACATCATGATCATGTGCATCTCATCAAGGAAAGCAGGGAAGGATGCCATGGGTCATGACCTTGCCGCAGCCATGGTGGGCTTGTCTCTCAATCGGGGCTACAACTTCTCCCGCTTTATTTTCAAAGCAATCAATGACCAGATAAATATGGCGGAGAGGTTTAGGTTCCTTTTATACCCGAGGTTTGTGCAACTTTTGATCGATGATGCGTTGCCAAACCTGCGTGCGATCGGGGAGAGACTGCAAGTGAAGAGAGTGGCCAAGAGAGTTTTTGCACAGTTTCTAAAGCCAGGCAGTGTAGATCCTACCCCTGAGCACACTGACTCTTTGGCCACCTATTGAATGAAGCATACGTCGCTCTGGAGGACTGGAACTGGTATAGTCCCAACTCGGGACCAGAGATGAGTGATCACTCTGATGAAGAACAAGATGAAGAGAATGAGGATGATGAAGGTAATGATGAAGGTAATGATGAGGGTGATGATGAAGGTGGTGTTGGTGGTGCTGAGGAATCCGATTCGGAGGCTACAGAATCAGATTCTTCTGATTCCGATGATGCACCATCACAGGCACATCCGAGGAGACAGGCACAGGTAACCCAGCCTGCGTCGTCTTCAAAAAGAAAGAGACAAAGCTCCAGCAGCGAATATGAGCCGGATTCCGACTCTGATGCTGCTTTACAAAGACAGAGGCATGAGAGCACCAACAAGAAAAGGGGCGATAGGCAAGAGGTTGCCATCCCAGGGTTGAAGAGATTCCAACTGTGCAACCAGTACAAGTTGAGGCTGCCATTCCAGAATCTACCATGCCAGCACGGCAACTGTTTAGTAGGAGGAGAAGGCCACCGATACAAGCAGATGTGGCGGTCACGGCGGTCACAGAGGTGATTCCTGTGACGGTGACCCTCCCTATTCCAACCGTCCAGGTGATGGTGACTGCTCCACTTCTCACAGAGTCAGTCACAGTCACCCCAACCATCACACCCACTCACATCATACCATCCCCAACCCCAACACCCACCAAAGAGCCGTCAGGACAACCCTTTAATTATGGTGACATCTCACAGGGGTTCGACTTTGACACAATCTTCTCTTCCCCCATCCACAACGCCGAAGCCTCATCATCTAGGCATCCGGATCCAAATGAAGCTAGGATCGATGTGCTAGAAACCCAAGTTGCTGGCTTGTTGAAGACTATTCAAAAGTCAAAAGAGGATTCTGATGCTCGACAAGCACAGATAAACTCTCTGGCAGATGAAGTTAGGATTCTGCGTAGTCAGAGAACGGGGACTGATGAACGGCTGAAGAATGTGATGGCGCAGAATGAACTATTAATGAAGACGAATGAAATGATTCTGGCCCACAGAACTTCAATTGAGCTATGGATGGATGCTCAAAGGCAGGAGCACGCTACTATGGTCAAATTGATTGCAGAACTGACCGAGAAGCTAGGTGCTCAGGGGGAGAAGGAAAAAGAAAAATCCACCGGTGCAGAGGTTTGTCATCCAGTCGATTTGACTATGGATGATGACAAAGACAAGGATCCTGAAGTCGGTCCTAGTGGAGGTGAGCACCAAGCTTCGGCAATTGTGCCCATCTCTACTACGTCAATGGCTGAGGGGGAGTCTACTACGCAAGAGGGTGGTGATACCTCAGCAGGTGGTGGTGGCGGTGATAAAGGGAAGTCAGTGGCTGGTGAGATTCTATGTCTCGAGCCTGACTATTCTAAAGAAGCACAGATCGATGCTCTCCTTAATCTGGAAGAAGGAGAGATCGACTCTGGTGATGATTGGAATGATGATGATGATGATGTGATAATCGAGATTCCCAAGGGCGACGGGGATCTAGAGTATGAGTTAGAGGATGGTGAGATCTTTGAAATACCATTGCTCGAATCTCTGCTCGAAACAGACACAGGCTCAGTTGATACAGCAAGTAATGTTGAAGCTACAACTGATGCCCCCCGGTCGACCCTATACCTGTGGACCCCGAGGCATAAAAAGAGAAAGACATGCCTTCTGCATCTACAAAAGGTCCAGCTCTAGTGTGGCAAAAGACGTCTATCAAAGACAAGTATGGAGCGACAGGTATGATCTTAGCTGTCAGGTTTGAGGAGGACAAGCAGTTGTTCGCCATCAAAAGATCTGGAGGGGTTCAATACTTGAAACCAACCAGTGAGGCGTTCAACTCTTTGCCCAGGTACGACCTAGTTAACCTTGCAAACCGCGACCTGCTGAATCATTCGAATCATGCAGTAGCAATGGGTTTGTGGAGTATACTACAGCGTGAAGCAAGATCGGGAAAGTATGAGTATCTCCAGCCTCAGGTGCCCAGAAGAGTCAAGGATAAGCACGTTGTGCATCCTGTGACTAAGAAGCCGTTAAAGAGATTGGTATACAAGCCAGTGCGATGTGAAACCAAGATTCCCCTGAGCAAGTTACCTCAGGATATTCTTGGTGACATGTGGTACTGGTACGTTGATCCAAAAACGGGCGAGGCTGTGATCATGGGTAAAGGTAAGTCAGATAGTGGAAACACAGTGCCAAAGGAAGTGATCAGGGTTTTTGATGAAGTCTGCTTCATCAATTTCTCTGTGAACGATCTGGAGGTACTAGCAGACAAATTCTGCATCCACACTGACGAATGGACAAAGCTTCTCTCGGCCAAATACGACAAGTTAATCAAGTTCTGTCTTGATTACAAAAAGAAGATGGAAGCTAAGGAAGCAGTGCTGTGAAGACTGAAGATTGAAGACTGAAGACGATGAAGATCCCGAGCTGTTGTCAAGGGGGAGTTTGTTGATGCACTTTCCTGTGACAACACTCTGGATAGAGTCTAGGTTTGTATGTCTAATGTCTGTATTTTGTCTTTGTATGTAAGAGTCATTATGTAAAAGTTTATCGAGTTGTATTTACTTTTACTTAATGTTTTGTTGATTTCTTCTAAGTGTTTTGCGCACTTGTATGTGCGCAGGAGAATGCTCCTGCGTACTTAGTAAGTACGCAGGAATACCTATGCGTACTTGTTAAGTACGCATGAGTAATTGGTCCTGCGCACTTGCTAAGTGCGCAGGCATCAGGTCAGTATAAATAGGATAGGTTCACAGAAGCTAAGTACGCAGAACCATTTGTTCATACGAACTCAGTTTTGCTAAGTACGCAGCTTGTATTCTCTCTGTAACCGTCGAGTGTTTATAATACAAAGAACGATTATTGTGACTCTTGTGTTCGGTTTACTTTGTTCAGTTAGACTCTCCACCTAGTCACGGGTATTCCGCACCCGGTCCGACTAGTAGACCACTTGCATGTGACGATCCACCACACCCGAGGGACCTAGAGAGTATACGATCGAGAACGCGCTGATTGGCCCTCCATGGAAGTATCTCTGCCACACTCTTCTCTAATGCATATCTCAGAAGAGGAGTGGATGGCATCAGGTGAGCTCCGCACTTGCCTCCGCCTTCCATGGTATGGTCACTAACCTAGGATTCAACTTTGCACACCTCATCTTTGAGGGTTTGAGATATAACCTTCAAGAGGGTGCAAAGCAAAAACTTTTTATGTACCCAAGATTCTTGCAGGAGGTTTTTAATCAAGAACTAAAAGAACTTTCAAAACCTGCAAGAATCTACATCATGCTGGGACATAAAAATAATATTTTTCAAAGCATGAGAACTGTTTCCAAAAAGTTCTCAGGGGTCAATGTTCCATTGTTATCTACAATGCTGAACATACAAAGTACCCCGGGTGACAGTTCAGCAATCCCAGCTGATACTGATCCCACACCCTCCACCTCATATCCTGAACAACAGTCTGCTTCTACCATTCGAACCCCTGTGCATACTACTAAGGATGCAATGGTACAAAAATTACTTACACCTCCTTTGTATGTTATCGTTCAACCGGAACACATGGCCCCGGTTGCAACGACATATACCGGGAAAAGGGGCAAGAGAACTCCTTCTTCTCTTGCCTCCAAGGCCCAAACCCAACCTAACACCCTCACTCAGAATCACAACATTCTGGTGAGAATATCATAAGGGACAGCCACATTATTAGGGAGACTCCTTCGGATGTCTCTCTATTAGGATCAGGATCACTTCCCGGATCCATAGAACAGCACCCTGAGCCATTTCTCTCTCTTCTGAACTTAAGTGTTGAGGAACCTGATTAAGATGATGTACCTTCTCCAACTACCACTATCTCCAAGGTACTGATTGATCTTGTTTCCAACACACCCAACCCAAGTTCTTCTACCCTGAAGGTCCACTCTAGGAGTTATGAAAGAGTGGATGTGGAAGAGGCTGTCACTACTTCTGGTCCATCAAATGACCAGGAGGACAGTGACAACATTGCTAAGACCTCAACCATGGCAACTCACAGTGAGGATGTTTCCTTGGAAACTCCCCCCACTGAGAGGAATCCCAGGCGTCAAGAAACCGTGGGTGATGGGGATGCAGAGGCCAGGCCTAAGGCCCCATCTAGATCCAAGGATTCCACAACTATGGATGAGGACAGACTGCAACTTCATAACTTGGAATTGACGGCCAGGGTGGCTATGCTAGAGGCTGAAGTGTCCAAACTAAGACACCAAGTCTCTATGCATGAAGCCCATCAATGCCCAACTGTGCCTACTCCCTCTCTTGTATCAGTGGGCATCCAAACTGATGCTGATTTGTCCACTGATGCAACCAAAAAGGGGGAGATGGTCCCAATGGAGGAAGACTCAGACAGTCTTGACTACTGGATTCAAGAGCAGGCTGAATTTCAAAGCACACTTTTCAAGCTAGCTTTTGTACAGGTTCATGACTTGCCAGCTTAAGAAGAAGAGACATCTGAAGACTGGAAGTTAGTCGTCAGGGCTGTTGATGAGATGCTGAATGATGCTGAAGAAACAGAACAAACATATACATCTTTCAGCATCATCCCTGAAGCAGCAGCCATCATAAGTCAATCCTCTGCCCCCCAATTTCCACTGACTTCAACACAGCTAGAATTTGATACAATACTAGCTTGGGGGTATGATGGAAAGTCTGAGGGTTTCTGGATTGGTTGGAAGTTTGGCGGGGTAGAAGAGCTAAACTGGGACTTTCTCAACAGCATCCAAGTCCTTCACCTATACCATCTATAATGCATCAACAACTCAACGGACCTCTCAGCAGAACTTGCTATTAGCAGGTTCTATGACTTGATGGAGGATAATCTACCCAACTTTGAGAGACAAATACATGCAGCAAAAAGGGTAGCCTATCCTGAATCTTCAACAGCAGTAGAAAGAAGACTGACTCCTAGAAGACTTGAAATAATAAGGAGCAGTCTTCTCACTAAAGAAGAAGTTCTGTGCTTAAGAAGATTTCTGTACAACTCCATTGTCAAGGACTTAGATGTGCTAGGATGGGTAAGCACTAATCTTTTGACCACACCTTTCTGCTAAGCAACGACTCCTCTCTCACCATCAACACCAGGAACATCCTGCTACTGCCTACAGACTTTCTTTACAAGATCTTTCAACTCAGGGCAAATATATGCAATGTCAACTCCCTCGAAAGCCAGGCAATGATAGCTATTGTCAGAGCCCATCTTGAACAAGAAGGAAGGATTGCTGAGGCAGTATATGTGTCAAATTCTGACACTGATTCTGACTCAGCTTCCCCTCGAGTAGACATCTTTGCTACTGCATATGAATCAAGATCCATTGTCAAAGAAATGCTGATAGAATTTACAAGTCCTGAATGCAAATCAGATGAAGCTAATAACCTTCCCTTATCAACCTCTCAAATTGCCAATGAAGCTGAGGCTGAGATTCCAACAGCAGCACAATCATCTGCTGTTGTGATCAGTGAAGCCGAAGCAGAGGCATCCAACAAAGATAAGGGAAAGGGAATTATGACCAAAGAAGATGAAGAGAGGTTGCTAAGAGAGAAGAAAGAGAAGGAAGAAAGAAGAAAAAGAAGAGAAGAAGAGGAGATGGCTGAAACAAAGAAAGCTCAAGATAGACTCACAGCCATTCTCCTCAGAGAACAACAAATCCAGCTGTATGCAAAACAGCTGGATGAGCTCAAAGTAAAGATTCCTGTAGTTTATCAGATTGAAGAAGATGAAGCTTTTGCTCTTCAACTGCAGGAACAATTTGACAAAGAAGAAGAAGAAGAGATAGAGAAGAAGAAGAAGGAAGAGGCTAAGTTCAGAATAACTGATTCTGAACTAGCCAAAGAAATGAGAGAGGAGTGGGTAAAGGCTCTAGTTTCTCAAGGTGAGGATGCAGACTACCTCGAGAAACTATCAAATAAAGGAATCTACAGAGCCTTCATGGGTCAGCAAGGTCAATTGGCAAAGAAGAAAAAGGCTGAAGAAGAAGAAAAAGCCAAACAAAAGTCCAAAAAGACCATTGCCTTTAATAAAAGGACCCATGAAGAAAGGAAGATCATGATTGACTTCCTTAAGGCTAGAGGAGAGAGTGGAAAGAGGCTAGGTCTTATGAATTTTATGAACCTGCAAGCCCTCTATTTCAAAGTAAAGAAGGATGAAGAAGCAATATTGGAGAAGAAAGGCTCCAAGAAAAGGGTAATCATTCACGAAAAAGAAAAGAAATCAAAGAAACCCAAGCCTTCTCTCTCACCCAACACTTCCTCAATCCAAAAACTTCCACTCTCCTTCCTAGACCTCCCTCCTCTCCTCCCTCAAAGTCTAAATCCTCACACCCAGCTCCTACTCATCAACAACCTCCCAAAAAGAAAAACAAACCCACTTCCAAACCAGAAGACTCAAGAGAAATAATCAGATGGTCATACAACCCTCAAGACCAATGGTTTGAAGTGTTCAGGGGGAGGACAGAAGCTAAAAGATCAATTTATTCATCGGTTGATGAGATACTACAGCTTCCAGACTCTGATCTAAGAAGAATGATGGAGCTGGGTGAAGCCTCTGAGCCTGAGAATGAAGGTGGGAGACATCTATTGCTGGTATTCAAACATTACTTCAACCCCAGCAAAGATGAAATCATTGATGTCAAACCTCTTCAATCCCACTCTCCATTCATCAGCTGGTCCTACAATGCTGAGAAGAATGAGTTCACTCTGACAGATGTTAAAGGACAGAAGATGAAGTGTTCAAGCAAGGCTATCTTCAAAATGGCAAGCAAAGACATCAAGACTCTATCTGAGCTTCCTCTTAACAATCCCAGCATGGACCAGAGATGATATAAGGTTGAAAGGATAGTCAGAAACATGCAAAAGCTTCAGCAACAAAAGCAGTAAGAGAGTTTTGGTAGCATCAGTCTAAGGGGAGTTTGTAGAAATAAAGACTGATAGCTACAAAATTCTCTAAGTACAAATTCTTTTGATCTCAGAGTTTGCTGCTGACCAACAAAATGCTGCGGACAAGCTTATCTGCAGCGGATACTTGTTCTCCTGCTAAAGAACAAATCTGCTGCTGATAGCCTTATCTGATGAAGACCAAAGTTGCTGCAGATAGGCTTCTCAGCAGCATCAACACTTGATGCTGCTGATAGGCAAATCATCAGCAGCTTTGGATGGTCACATCTTGCTGCTGATCCTCATCTTTGCTGCCGACAGCCTTGTGCCTTGAAGACAAATCGTAGCAGCTGACTATCCATGCCACGCGTCACTGACAACTTTCTGCAAAAGCCACTGACACACTAAAAGAAGAAGGAACCTCACTGGCACAACCAATGACGGACAACATCGCTCTTCTCTAAGCATACAAGCAATAATGCATAAAGAATACGTTTCAATAAAGTTAACTAGTTTTAGACTAAACGTGTAATAGTTAGCTATATACAAAAGATCAACGGTCTGTGTTAGATCTGATCCTTAGAATCAAGGGTCTGTCTTGATTCTAAGTGAGTATAAATACAGTGTAAACACTTCATTGTATGTGTGCTTTTTAATTGAGTTTTCATTTGTAATCGTTTATTTGCAAAAGCTTAATACAACAATGTTCTTATAAGTATTCTTTCTGTTTACTCGATTATACTTGTGTAGTCGTTATTGTTTCTGCCAATTTCAACTAAGAACAGAACCATCTTGTACTTTCACGATCCTACAGTTTATGTTATTCTGCCTTTACTTGAGCACAAGTAAGACATTTTTCAACGTATATGGCAATATCTTTCTTCATGCCAATCCACCAGTAATTGTCCTTCAGATTTTTATACTTCTTGTCACTTCGTGGGTGCATCATATATTTTGATTTATGTGCTTTTCGAGTATTCTTTCCCGAAGATTTCCGGTGATCGAAACCCAGATTCTTTTATTCATACGAAGTATTTCATCATTTCATTTAGTTAATTATTTAATCATGCTTTCCATTCCTTCTTGTTCTAAGTCTTTTTTTGTTTGAACAGAATGTTGAGCATCTTTTATTTGAGACATGAGATCTACACGAAAATCAAGTCTAAGAGCACGAATCCATTTAGGTTTCTCTCTTTCTTTTCTACTTAAGGCATCTGCAACAATATTTGCCTTACCTTCATGGTAACAGATTTCACAATCATAGTCATTTAAGATCTCTGACCATCTTCTTTGTGTCATGTTTAGTTCCTTCTGACCGAAGATATATTTTAAACTCTTATGGTCAGTATAAACTATAAATCTAACTCCAAAGAGATAGTGTCTGCATAATTTCAGGGCAAAAATTATGGCACCTAGCTCTAGATCATGAGTTGTGTGATTCTTTTCATGAGTATTTAACTAACGAGATGCATAGGCAATAACTTTGTTTCTTTGCATTAACACACAACCTAGACCGTTGTAAGAAGCATCACAATTGATTAGAAAATTTTCATTGCCATCTGGCAAAGCCAGTATCGGTGAATGAGTCAGTTTCTCTTTTAGAGTTTGGAAAGCTTCTTCTTGCTTTGTTCCCTTTAGTTAATTGTTTAATCATGCTTTCCATTCCTTCTTGTTCTAAGACTTTTTCTGTTTCAACGGAATGTTGAGCATCTTTTATTTTAGACATGAGATCTACACGAAGTTCAAGTCTAAGAGCACGAACAAGTTTAGGTTTCTCTCTTTCTTTTCTACTTAAGGCATCTGCAATAATATTTTCCTTACCTTCATGGTAACAGATTTCACAATCATAGCCATTTAAGATCTCTAACTATCTTCTTTGTCTCATGTTTAGTTCATTCTGACCGAAGATATATTTCAAACTCTTATGGTCTGTATAAACTATAAATCTAACTCCATAGAGATAGTGTCTCCATAATTTCATGGAAAAAATTATGATACCTAACTCTAGATCATGAGTTGTGTAGTTCTTTTAATGAGTCTTTAACTGACGAGATGCATAGGCAATAACTTTGTTTCTTTGCATTAACACACAAACTAGACCGTTGTAAGAAGCATCACAATTGATTACAAAATTTTCATTGCCATCTGGCAAAGCCAGTATCGGTGAATGAGTCAGTTTCTCTTTTAGAGTTTGGAAATCTTCTTCTTGCTTTGTTCCCCATTCATACTTTTCATTTTTACGAGTTAAAGTAGTCAGAGGAACAACAATTTTTGAGAAATCCTGAATAAATCGTCTGTAGTATCCTGCAAGACCCAAGAAACTACGGACTCTTGTCGCATATTTAGGAATTTCCCATTTGGATACACCTTCAATTTTAGATGGGTATACTTGAATACCTTCTACATTCACTATATAACCCAGAAATTGTACTTCTCTAAGCCAAAATTCACATTTAGAAAAATTAGCATATAATTTCTCCTTTCTCAGAAGTTCAAATATTATTCTTAGATGATTTCCATGATCTTTCGCATTTCTAGAAAAAATAAGTATATCGTCAATGAAGACAATTACAAATTTATATAGATAGGGTTTACAGATACGATTCATCATATCCATAAATACGGCACGAGCATTAGTAAGTCCAAATGGTATAACCGTGAACTCATAATGTCTATATCTAGTTCGGAAAGCAGTTTTAGGAACATCTTCTTCTTGAACTTTCAGTTGGTGATATCCTGATCGAAGATCTATTTTCTAGAAATGGTAAGCGCATTACAATTGATCAAACATATCATCAATTCTAGGAAGAGGATAACAATTTTTAATCGTTACTTTCTTTAGCTCCCGGTAATTAATACACATCCGCATTTTACCGTCTTTCTTCTTAACGAAAAGAATTGGAGCACCCCAAGGAGATGAACTTGGTCGAATGAATTTTTTTTCAAGCAATTCATCCAGTTGATTCTTAAATTGCTTCATTTCAGTTGGGGCTAATCGGTATGGAGCTTTGGCAATAGGAGTTGTTCCTAGTACAAGATTGATTTTGAATTCTACTTCTCTTTCTGGTGGTATACCAGGTAATTCATCTGGAAATACATTTGCATAATCAGCTACTACCGGTATGGCCTTTTTATCACAAAGGATATGGGTTTTGTTACTGGCTAACCAATCCATTCCTAAGACAACATCAAATTCTGCTAATGTCATAGGCATTAATCGTATAGGTAAGATGTGTCCTGATATTGTGATAACACAATTATCTAGGAATTCAGAAATTTTGACAAAATTTCCTTCGGTCGTCTCTACTTCATAAATTTTATCTAATGGAACTAAATGCTTGTTTAATAAATTGAAGAATTTATAATCTACAAAACTTAAATTTGTACTAGGGTCAAATAATACTCTAGCATAAATATTGTCAATGAGGAATGTACCAGTGACTGCATCTGGAACAGCTGTAGCATCTCGAGTATTAAGTACGAAAGCTCGTACATTTTTCTTGTTTCCTTCATTGGACTTTGTCCCACTAGGTCCGGCTTGATTAAGCTTTGGGCAATCTGATTTAAAATGGCCAGTCTCTCCACAATTAAAACAGGAGATATTTTTCTTTCTTGGGCAGTTCTCAAACACATGCCCGGTCTGTTTGCAAAAATGACAATAAATTTTCCTGAAAAAGCATTCTCCCGTATGCCTTTTCTTGCAAATCTTGCATTCTGGGATAGAAGAATTAAATCCTCCTTTGATAGGCTGATTTCTTCTCTTCCAAGGAGAATTATTTTTTTGGTTCTACGTAGCCTTCTTGGCCACTTTTGTTGCCTTGCCTTCTTCATGTTTTCTTATCATACTGTTAGTTAGAATTCCTCCTAAATGCATGGAAGATATAATGGTCTGAGGCATAGTAGCTTTGACCATATCTCTGTTTTCCTCCGCAAGACCCCAAATATATCTCTTGATGAGATTGGGTTCAGGAGTAGATAAGTGTGGAACCAAACGAGCATATTCAAACATTTTGGAGACATACTCCTAATGTTTAGTTCCTTCCATGCGGAGATTTAAAAATTTTTGTTTCAATTCTTTCTCTTTCATTGATGAGACAGAATCTTTGTATTACCATTTCTTTAAATTCTTCCCATTCCATGCCATAGGCTTTATGCCAGCCCATGGCTTGAACAATGGAATTCCACCATTCCAATGCTTCATCTTTAAACAAATTTGATGCATAAAGCACCATATCTTCATCAACACATTTGCTGATGGAGATAACAGATTCAGTTTTCTCCAGCCACCTCAGGGCTGCCACTGCTCCCTCATTTCCAGCATACTCCAGAGGTTGACAAGCTCGGAGTGCACGAAATGTACATCCATTCCTTCTCTTTCTTTTCTTACTAACTTCTTTATCATTACTTGATGAATTATCTCCATTTCAACTATGGTTTTCTTCATGATGATTATTTTTAGATTCAGCCACCTTATTTTTCATTTTATCTTCCTTCATAGCTTTCAAAATTTTTGGAAGAGCTTCCTCTATTACTTCTGCAACCATTTTCTTTATTTCTGCCTTTTTGTTGAAGTTATTCAGAATTCTCATTTTGAATTTGTTTGCTCCTGCCTCTTGTATTATAAGAAGGACCTTGTTTCGGCATTCTATTCACAAGAGAAATTTTATTAATATTCATAATACATATTATAGAAGTCGGAAAGAAATTTACATATAACCCTAGTTACGAGCATTTTCTAGCATTTGTCTTAACGCTCTATTCTAGGCGTCTAAAGATGCTAATCTGTGATTTTATTTTTCCAATTCTGCTACTCGTTCCTGTAAGGCTCTAATATGATCATTATTAAAACTTTCCTCATTTTCTTGAGGATTTTGTACATTCGTAGGCTCATAATACTCATATGGCATATTTGAATCTTCTCTTTCTTCTCCTTCAGGAACAGAATTACTTTCATATGGAATTTCAGGTAACCCTTGAAAATAATAAGGATTATAGTATGGATTTTCTCCATAATCCGGATTCCGACTTATGGCTGTCATAGCATAATGAAAACTGATGGAAGGTACATAAGGATTTGCCGGAGGTTTTAATTCTCCTAAGATTCGATATGTACTTCCTGAATATCTTGAACTTGTTCCAGTTTCTAATTTTTTTCATTTGTAAGCTGAAATTCATATCCAGATAGAGCATATTTTTGAACATAGAAAGGACCTTTTCCTTTTCCAGTCATTTGAATAAAACAAAATACTTTTATTTATACTTTATATTTTACATATTGAAATAATAAATTGTCCTATTTATTATATTTAGTAGACTAGGGTGGTTATCATTGCAGAGTAGTACCTCCAACTAATTGTTCCAGGGAAACAATGACGGGTCTAGAAGAGATTTATACAACAATTTTTCCTTAGACAGAACATTTAGTTTGCTAGATAACTATATATCGGTCGGATGGTTACCCTTACGTCTAGTTAATTTACTCTTTCTTTTTATCTTTTCTTTTATTTTGTTTCTTTTCTTTTTCTTTCTCCAGTTGACGAACCCTTTCCTTGAGCTGCCTTGATTCTTTCTTTA
Source organism: Smallanthus sonchifolius (assembly GCA_023525975.1). Taxonomy (NCBI): domain Eukaryota; kingdom Viridiplantae; phylum Streptophyta; class Magnoliopsida; order Asterales; family Asteraceae; genus Smallanthus; species Smallanthus sonchifolius. The sequence continues at coordinate 24,790,660 of CM042033.1, forward strand.
CTTCATCAGTTTCTCTTAAGGCACGATCAAGGAATTATATGGGTGTTCCAAAATGAGCTGAAGAATAATTATACTGAGGATGGGGTTCACGAATACCAAATAATATGTCGTTAAACACATTATGGTATGGATCATCAGGACCATCCGCTGGTTCTTCAATATACTCCTCTAACATTGTTGGAAGAGTATAAGGATTTGAAGTACCTTAAGGATACAGATATGTATCTCTCATTTCCATTTCATTAGGTTCCTCTTCTTCCGGTACATCCTAGTAGACTTCCTCCATTTCTTCTACAGACACATGCACATGCTCGGTCAGAGTTCGTACACACATCCTTGGGTTAGTAGACCGACTAGTCCAACTTCATTTATATCTACTTATTTTACTAAAGATGGAGTATCAGTTCTCCAGTTTTCAAAATCCAAAGTAGCTTACATCCAGGATGAGCTGGATTGATTTTGATGATAAGACTCATTGTCATAGACAATAATAGGATCAGAAAGGGATTCACCGATATCAGGAATGATTACAGGATTTTGCATGGATATAGTAAGATGATAACGTTTTTCTTCAGATCGTCCGAAGATATAAGTATAATAACTATTTCCAGACATTTGTATGTTTATCACTTAATTATTATGGAGATATACCTTCTTTTCTTAGTAGGCAGTCTATACTGGTTTAAGCATAGATACCTTACCTGAGTATCTTAATTGCTAAAACCAAATAATATCATAATAAATTTACAGCTTAGATACTAATCTCTAGTATCTAATATGTTGAAACAAATGGCTCTGATACCAACCTGTCACACCCCGGGTTTATCCCACCCGGGAGTGCGACCAACGATTGGTACCTGTTCCTATATTTTATCTCATCAGAGAGTTATAAACACAACGGAATATTTTTATAACCCAGGATCTTTTCAAAAGACGGGGAATCTCCCGTTTCATTTCATTATAACAAGGATAAACCCTGATATTGAACACAAACGTTTAATTTACAAAACCAAGGTTTTACATGAGCCATTTCTTTCAACTGATGTCTAGGGTGGACGTTCCCTTTTTCATGACATCATTTTCTTTGTCATCATATGGCTAATCAAATCGATTCATCCTTGGTTACCTGTAAAAATGTTTGAAAGAATTTTATCAGTATAAACGGGTGAATACAAGTATATTTGGAATAATAATCTCACAAGCGTGAATAGATAGAACAATTTGCCTATAGTTTCTAGTCAATTTACACAGTCAACGGACTAACCACCAGCCACACCAGGGACCTTGGATATATTTTTACGTTTATTCAATATTCTGCCTCTCTCCTAAAGCGACAGGTCTTTCACAACAACCAAGGGTTCAAACCCTAGCCCTGTTACAGCGTCTCATCTGTAACACGTGTATGCATACGTGACTTTATGGGCTGACTGCTATATAGTAAATCACCTTATGCAACGAATGGTTGTATTAATTTATTCAAGTCAGAGTAAAATAAAAACCATTTTCAGTTTTGAAATCATTTTTTTAAAATACAAGTATTCACCTTTTCATAGTCTCGGCTTAGTAGGCTTCTAGAATGAATGTCCTAGTGGGCAGCGTCTCTGCTTAGATCGTCTAGCTTGGATTCTCTAAATGAGCGTTTCCTAGCTTCTCGTCTTTCTCTTAAGCGAACCGGTACTTCGGAAAACTAAACGTATGAACGGGAATGGATTTGCGAGAGTGGGATATCAGTTTTGAACTCAGAAGTTCGTGTTTTGGTATTTCAATGTTGCTAGATACGGGTTTCTATTTATAGAAGGATTTGGCTGCTGAGACAGACCATTATGGTGGTGACGGTCCGTCACTGCTTGGGTCGTAACGGACCGTTATCTCTGGTGACAATTCGTCACCAAGCGCGTGTCAGCGTCTCGTTGAATTGCGGCGTGACAGACCGTTATGCAGCCGTGATGGTTCGTCATACGCTTTCCACACAACATAATCAATCTGCTAGTCAGCGGACACGTGGCACGTCATCATTGTCTGCGTGCCCAGCCTGTAACGGACCGTTACGGACCATGACGGTCCGTTACCGTCCATTTTTCATGTTTTTCACTTTTGGTCCTTGTATTTTCATATAATTACCTTTCCAGTCACTTTACTTTATATTTTTATTATTTTGAACACAAAAATTTTTCAAATGTTACAATCATTATCATCACCTTCATTCTCATTCTCATCTTGTTGATCTTGTTGCTATGAAGGAGGTAATTCCATGACAAGATCAGCATGAATCCAATTATCATTTGGTTGTGCAACATAATTAGGGTTAATAATGTGCCCAAACATCGGAGTAACAACCGGAATCAATGCTGGATTTTGTTGTTTAACATTGTTACAATCAATGAATATCCTCTTGGTCATTGAAGTAAGAGTCAATCTTGGATTCAGTGGGGGCAAGTTGGGAATAAGATGATTAATAATGACCTGCAAGAATCTAGGGTACATTAAGAAACCCTGACCCTCAGGCGGTGTAATTTGAGTAACCAACTCCCGAAAAATGTAAAGAGCAAAGTTAAACGGCCTATTTAGAGTTAAAGCCACCATGGCTGCTTGCAAAGACGTTTCCAATCCATCAGTGCCTGCTGTCCTTGGAGACAAGCTCCATATCATCACATGCATAAACCGCCACTGACCCACAAGACCTCCCTTACGAGCTTGAGAATCATTTGTTGTAACCCGATAACCCATTCTCTGAAAACATCCAGTAACTAAAATATCGGTAACATGATTAGATCATTATTATCTACACCCAAACTTAAAGCCTCCCTGATTGTTGCCATAGAAATTTCTATCTCCTGATTGTTAATGGAAGCACGAATCACATTCAGATTCACATTGGTGTCATGAACAGCAGTCTACCAGAATTGTTGAATGTATAGTAAGTTGATAGGATTAGCCGATAAAGCAACTCTGATTCGAGACTGATTCAAAAAGTTGGTTATCTCTTGGTAATTTACAGCTTCAGCCATATTAGGATCTAGAAAAACCACCTGATTATGTTTATACTCAACACGTCTATCCATCACCTGCATAGAAATCATGATTAAACATTTGCAATTTTCATAACAAAAGATAACAAATAAACTAAGAAATAAAAAACAAAAAAAATCAAGTTTAAAAAAAACACAACACATGAAAAAAGCTAAGTCATGGCAGTACTGACCCTGAGGCGAACTTAATAAGTTCGCTTAGAGTTACAAGAGGCGAACTTGCCTAAGCAAGTTCGCTCTTCCTTCGAACAACTCAGAAATTTTAACCTTCAATCAATTCAATGTAATATTCAGGAATCAAGGTCACATACTACATCGCCAATACCCAATGAGTGATAATGAACAATCAATTTCAATTTTAACGACAAAAACAAGGTAGTAAGACACTGTTGACTATTCGATGAACCCTAGATGAGAAGAACAACGATTCTGATCAAATCTATGGATGAAATGATATGAATCTACCTTTGTTGGAATCGCAAAACGATTTGGAATGAAATACTGGAATAAACGATCACAATCTCACACAAATATTTGAAATCAGACAAGTTCGCTGTAAAACAAGCAAAGGCGCTCTATAAGTTCGCACTTGTAAGAAGTTAGAGTGAAATGATTAAGTTCGCTGAATACCAATATATACACTCATGTCTAAGTTCGCCAACTTAAGCGAACTTAACAAGTTCGCCACCCCAGGCGAACATACCACAAGTTCGCCTATTCACAAACTTATCCAACAATTTGAAATTTTTCACTTTTCAACTTTACCTCTCGATCCAATCAACCTTCAACCTGTTCAGCAACTTAATCCCAGAAAGTTAGAATTTTTCATGGAAGATAGAAATAAAATCTTTTTGAATTTTCTATTTAAACGAACTAGAACAAGTAAATGACATATTTTTTATTCTTCGAACTTTTTGCTAAAACACACTAAAATCTTTTTGAATTTTTTAAAATGGAATAAAGCAGTAAAATAATAAAACAAAATCTTTTTGGTTTTTATCTGTACATATACTGAATCACATGTTTTTGGTCGAACACTGCGAGTTAGAAGATCATATCAGCATCTTTGATAAATCACACACACATTCTTGATATAAATCCCTAGCAGATCTAAGATGGCCTATGGTATTCTGTGTACATACAGATCTTGACTCATCAGTAAAGAATTTCTCAGAACTAACAATTTATCACTCACAAACTATCAGATCTTTTGAAAATCATGAAATGATACGCGATAAACATCAAAGTAAACAGGATCAGATCGTGACATGCTAACTTATTCATACCGAATTTGCAATATAATACATGTCAATTCAAGTTGTCAGCATTATAAGATTTGAAACCAAAAGCGTTTTTATCCCACGTTGTTGTGAATTAGTACCATTTATATGAAAACAACGCATACCCCACAAGTATGCCAACAGAAAGTAAATTGCACTATCTTCAAGACATATAAGACTTTGTGCAAAAGAATATGTATATCAATCTCAAGGATGAAATTACATCAATTAGCACATGAAAAGATGCAGATCCCAAAGGAAATAAAGAATCATAAAGATTCAGAATCAAGTGATTCATATAGATTGGTTTGTCTTTGATGATTCTCAGTGATATCGTGTGAAAGATGAAAGATTGAATAAAGAATCGATTGATTCAATAATTCAGGGTAATGTGGTCCAACTGTTATCTGGATCTCTTCAATGAATCAGGATAATTAAGTGATTTTGATTCAAGGGCTTGTATATATTTGACAGATGTTATGAAGACATATCTTAGTTCAACAACACATTGCATGTTTTTCGGGGCATGGGCAGCGAAGTGAATTGAAAATTTGTGCTAATGACATAATCCGATACTGGTTTCATGAAATTCTTAAAGTCTCATATTCGTTATCTGATAATGATCTTTTAACACATACACCCGACATATCATGGGCTCAAATCACAGTTGTGACATAGACCATTATGTTTTCACACTACTAATGGTCTAAAAACGCTTCTAGCCTACTGACAATTCAAATTACATGCAGATATCCAAATTAATAAATTATAGAGTCAATGTCAAGTAGTCATGAAGCTATCATTTCCTGTTTATGCAAACTAAGAAGTTTAGATCAAATCATATAAGCACAATCTTCAACTCATAAATGCATAAACCACGCAGTCATACTATGGTCATGTGTGTATGATCACCTACTGATGTACTATCATTTCTTCTAAAACTTCAAGCAGTGCCGATTTTATCTTTTTGCATTTGTTTGGTTTTTCAGAAAGCATGTAAACTAAAGAAACTAAAGCATGAAAATAATTTACTTAAAAAAATAAAAGAAAACTTCCATGAAAAACCCTTTTGAAAACCATTTTCACGTTGGATTAAACATTACAATCATTTAAGTAAGGAATTCAAACCGTGAGCGATCAAACGCTTTGGTAAACAAGTTAGCAAAGTTGTCATCAGTGTGGACTTTCACCAACTCAATCAATCTTTTCTCTACACAATCTCGAATGAAATGATGACGAATCTCAATATGCTTTGTTTTCGAGTGCTTCACTGGATTGTTTGTGATGGACATCGTGGCAGTGTTGTCAATGAACAATGGTGTCTCTGTGAAGTTCAGACCATAAACCATTAATTGTTGTTGGATCCAAAGGATTTGGAAACAACAACTGGCTGCAGCAATATACTCTGCCTCGCACGTTGAAATTGCAACCGATGTTTGCTTTTTGCATTGCCAGGACACAGGTCATTTTCCTAAGAATTGACAACCACCAGATGTCGACTTTCTATCAAAACCGCAACCACCATAATCTGAATATGTAAAAGATTTGAAATCAAAGTCAGAATTATTAGGATACCACAATCCCAACCTTAGTTTACCCTTTAAGTATCGAAAGATCTGCTTTAAAGCAATCAAATGAGATTTCTTCGGCTTGGACTGAAATCTCAAACACAAGCATACCGCGAACATAATATTAGGCATGGACACAGTCAAATACATTAAAGAACCAATCATTCCTCTGTATAACCTACAATCCACTTCTTTCCCTTTCGAGTCAGAATTGAGCTTGTGATTTACAAGAATTGGAGTACTGAACGCTGAGGTATCTAACATCTCAAATTTCCTTCAAAATATCTGCCACATACTTCGTTTGATGAATATAAAAGCCATCTTCTTTCTGATCAACTTGAATACCCAAAAAGAAAGATAACTCTCCCATGCTGCTTATCTCAAACTTCAGCTTCAACACTCTCTCAAAATCTTTACACATATCAACATTCGTCGACCCAAAAATTATGTCGTCCACATAGACTTGAACTAGTAGGATATCTCCCCCTGCTTTCCGTATGAAAAGAGTGGAGTCGATTTGACCACGCTCAAATCCATTTTTGAGTAAGTGCACGGATAAAGTTTCATACCAGGCATGAGGAGCCTAATGAAGACCATATAACTCCTTATCAAGTTTAAACACTTTGTCTGGGAACTTGCAGTCTTCAAAACCAGGCGGTTGTTTCATGTATACCTCTTCCTTTACCTTTCCATACAGAAAAGCACTTTTAACAACTCGCTGGAATACCTTGAACCCCTTAAAAGATGTGTAAGCAAGAAATAGACGGATCGCCTCTATCCTCGCAACCGGATCATAAACTTCTATGTAGTCAACACCTTCTTGTTGGTTAAATCCTTGAACAACAAGCCTCGCCTTATTGCATACCACCACGCCTCGATCCTCATGTTTCCACTTAAACACCCATTTCGTGCCAATTGTCCTTGAACCTTTGGGCAAGTCAACTAAATCCCAAACATGTAGTTTGTCAAATTGAGCTAGCTCCTCCTACATAGCCTCGATCCAACAATCATCATCAAGTGCTTCCGCCACATTCTTTGGCTCTGTTTGAGAAATAAAGCAAGCATGCAAACATGTCTCCATAACACATGTATCCACGATCTGTGCATATAAACGTGAATTTTTAGCAAGTGTACGATGTCTAGTTTGAACACATGCATTCAAATCACTAATAATGTTATCAGTCGGATGATGTTTATGCACACGGGTTTGAGGAATATCAGAAGTTTGAATCACAGCATCAAGGTTAAAAGGCATCTCCCCCTCAAACTGTGCTGATGTAGATTAATCATCAACTATATTCTGGATATCATTAGAAGTATCCTGAAACACAGTTTCATCATCATCACTTCACTGTCTTGTGTTGTACCCGAGGTCGAAGCTACATTCAGATCAACAGGAGGAGTAACCACAATTGGAACAACCGGTCGTGGCTCGACAATTGAATCATCGTTACAGCAGGACTGATACAAAATTTTTGCTTCAACAGGAGATACTGTAGGAGGAACATTGAATGATCTGAAAAAAGCATCATAATCAAAAGCCCATGAGGAACCGTGCGATTATCACAATCAATGTGAAACCACTCCTCAATCTGTCTGCTCTCTTTATTGAACACCCGTTTGTTGTGAGAATTGGCAACATATCCCAATAAAATTCCTTCAATTGCCTTCGCACTGAACTTCATTGGAACATCTCTAGTCTTTAATAAAGTGCACGGATTTCCAAAGGGCAACAGATAATCTAGATTCGGCTTTCGATTGTTCAGCAATTCATAACATGTTCTGTTGTGTTTCTTCATGGTCAAAACACAATTAAGGATATGACACGCCGTGTTCACCGCCTCTGTCCAAAATTTTACTAGAAACTTCGAGTCGGATAACATTGTGCGAGCTGTCTCAATCAACGTTCGATTCTTCCGTTCAACCACACCATTCTGTTGAGGAACATAAGGAGCACTGAATTCATGATGGATGCCTTTTTGTAAACACAATAAACCCATATTTCCCTTCTTGAATTTTGTCCCATTGTCACTATGAATCCTCCTGACCTTCTATTTGAGTAAACTCTCAAGTCCCACGATTAGGAACTTAAGATTTTCAGCAGTCTCACCCTTTGAAATAAGAAACTTCACCCAAGAGAATCTTGAATAATCATCAGTCACTACCAAACAGTATGATTTGCCGCCTTCACTCTTGACACTTATACGTTCGAATAAATCCATATGCAACAACTCGAGAGGAGTCACAATTGCATTAATCAACTTAGATTTGTGAGATTTCCTGTGCTGCTTCCCTTTCTTGCATGGAATACAGTCTTTGTTCACTTGAAATCTCATGGCAGGGACACCAGAAACTAGCCCATTCTTCACTAAAAAGTTCATTTTCCTTAAATTTATGTGAGCCATCTTCCGGTGCCGCAAAGTGTAGGTCCCTCGGGTGTGGTGGATCGTCACATGCAAGTGGTCTACTAGTCGGACCGGGTGCGGAATACCCGTGACTAGGTGGAGAGTCTAACTGAACAAAGAAAACCGAACACGAGAGTCACAATAATCGTTCTTTGTATTATAAACACTCGACGATTACAGAGAGAATACAAGCTACGTACTTAGCAAAACTGAGTTCGTCTTAACAAATGGTTCTGCGTACTTATCTTCTGTCAACCTATCCTATTTATACTGACCTGATGCCTGCGCACTTAGTAAGTGCGCAGGACCAATTACTCCTGCGTACTTAACAAGTACGCATAGGTCTTCCTGCGTACTTGCTAAGTACGCAGGAGCTTTCTCCTGCGCACAACACTTGGAAGAAATCAACAACACATTATGTAAAAGTAAATACAACTCGATAAACTATTACATAATGACTCTTACTTACAAAGACAAAATACATACATTAGACATACAAACCTAGACTCTATCCAGAGTGTTGTCACAGGAAAGTGCATCAACAAACTCCCCCTTGACAACAGCTCGGGATCTTCATCGTCTTCAGTCTTCAATCTTCAGTCTTCACAGCACTGCTTCCTTAGCTTCCATCTTCTTTTTGTAATCAAGACAGAACTTGATTAACTTGTCGTATTTGGCCGAGAGAAGCTTTGTCCATTCGTCAGTGTGGATGCAGAATTTTTCTGCTAGCACCTCCAGATCGTTCACAGAGAAATTGATAAAGCAGACTTCATCAAAAACCCTGATCACTTCCTTTGGCACTATGTTTCCACTATCTGACTTACCTTTACCCATGATCACAGCCTCTCCCGTTTTTGGATCAACGTACCAGTACCACATGTCACCAAGAATATCCTGAGGTAACTTGCTCAAGGGAATCTTAGTTTCACATCGCACTGGCTTGTATACCAATCTCTTTAACGGCTTCTTAGTCACAGGATGCACTGCATGCTTATCCTTGACTCTTCTGGGCACCTGAGGCTTGAGATATTCATACTTTCCCGATCTTGCTTCACGCTGTAGTATACTCCACAAACCCATTGCTACTGTATGATTCGAATGATTCAGCAGGTCGCGGTTTACAAGGTTAACTAGGTCGTACCTGGGCAAAGAGTTGAACGCCTCACTGGTTGGTTTCAAGTATTGAACCCCTCCAGATCTTTTGATGGCGAACAACTGCTTGTCCTCCTCAAACCTGACAGCTAAGATCATACCTGTCGCTCCATACTTGTCTTTGATAGACGTCTTTTGCCACACTGGAGCTGGACCCTTTGTAGATGCAGAAGGCATGTCTTTCTCTTTTTATGCCTCGGGGTCCACAGGTATAGGGTCGACCGGGGGGGCATCAGTTGTAGCTTCAACATTACTTGCTGTATCAACTGAGCCTGTGTCTGTTTCGAGCAGAGATTCGAGCGATGGTATTTCAAAGATCTCACCATCCTCTAACTCATACTCTAGTTCCCCGTCGCCCTTGGGAATCTCTATCACCACATCATCGTTCCAATCATCACCAGAGTCGATCTCTCCTTCTTCCAGATTAAGGAGAGCATCGATCTGTGCTTCTTTAGAATAGTCAGGCTTGAGACATAGAATCTCGTCAGCCACTGACTTCCCTTTATCACCGCCACCACCACCTCCTGAGGTATCACCACCCTCTTGCGTAGTAGACACCCCCTCAGCCATTGACGTAGTAGAGATGGGCACAATTGCCGAAGCTTGGTGCTCACCTCCACTAGGACCGACTTCAGGATCCTTGTCTTTGTCATCATCCTTAGTCAAATCGACTGGATGACAACTCTCTGCACCGGTGGATTTTTTTTTTTCCTTCTCCCCCTGAGCACCTAGCTTATCGGTCAGTTCTGCAATCAATTTGACCATAGTAGCGTGCTCCTGCCTTTGAGCATCCAGCCTTAGCTCAATTGAAGTTCGGTGGGCCAGAATCATTTCATTCGTCTTCATTAATAGTTCATTCTGCGCCATCACATTCTTCAGCCGTTCATCAGTCCCCGTTCTCTGGCTACGCAGAATCCTAACTTCATCTGCCAGAGAGTTTATCTGTGCTTGTTGAGCATCAGAATCCTCTTTTGACTTTTGAATAGTCTTCAACAAGCCAGCAACTTGGGTTTCTAGCACATCGATCCTAGCTTCATTTGGATCTGGATGCCTAGATGATGAGGCTTCGGCGTTGTGGATGGGGGAAGAGAAGATTGTGTCAAAGTCGAACCCCTGTGAGAAATCATCGTAGTTGAAGGGTTGACCTGACGGCTCTTTGGTGGGTGTTGGGATGGGGGATGTAATGATGGGAGTTATGGTTGGGGTGATGGTGACTGACTCCGTGAGAAGTGGAGCAGTCACCGTCACCTGGACTGTTGGAGTAGGGAGGGTCACCGTCACAGGAATCTCCTCTGTGACCGCCGTGACTGCCACATCTGTTTGAACTATTGGCCTTCTCCTCCTGCTATACAGTTGTTGTTCTGGTTGGGTAGATTCTGGAATGGCAGCTTCAACTTGTACTGGCTGCACAGTTGGAATCTCTTCAACCCTGGGGATGGCAACCTCTTGCCTATCGCCCCTTTTCTTGTTGGTGCTCTCATGCCTCTGTCTTTGTAAAGCAGCGTCAGAGTCGGAATCCGGCTCATATTCGCTGCTGGAGCTTTGTCTCTTTCTTTTTGAAGACGACGCAGGCTGGGTTACCTGTGCCCGTCTCCTCGGATGTGCCTGTGATGGTGCATCATAGGAATCAGAAGAATCTGATTCTGTAGCCTCCGAATCGGATTCCTCAGCACCACCAACACCACCTTCATCATCACCTTCATCATTACCTTCATCATCATCATTCTCTTCATCTTGTTCTTCATCAGAGTGATCACTCATCTCTGGTCCCGAGTTGGGACTATACCAGTTCCAGTCCTCCGGAGCGACGTATGCTTCATTAATCAGGTGGCCGAAGAGTTCAGTATGCTCAGGGGTAGGTTCTACACTGCCGGGCTTTAGAAACTGTGCAAAGACTCTCTTGGCCACCCTTTTCACTTGAAGTCTCTCCCCGATAGCACGCAGGTTTGGCAACGCATCATCGATCAAAAGTTGCACAAACCTCGGGTATAAAAGGAACCTAAACCTCTCAGCTGTATTTATCTGGTCATTAAGTGCTTTGAAAATAAAGCGTGAGAAGTTGTAGCCCCGATTGAGAGACAAGCCCACCATGGCTGCTGCAAGGTCATGACCCATCGCATCTTTCCCTGCTTTCCTGGATGAGATGCACATGATCATGATGTGAGCAAAATAACGTCATTGATCTAATACCCACATTTTCTTGTAAGAAGCATAGTCCCTTTCCCCGACATATCCCATTATCTGCCTCCAACACCCATCCACGTAGTAATCTGGATAGGATGTCGGGTCGGTGGCAAGGTCTCTGAACTGCAGTACTCGTCTAATTGTATCTACAGAGATTGCAATATCCCGACCATCAACAGTAGCCCTTATGACATTAGGGGATACTGTGCAATCGTGCTCTGCAGTCTCCCAGAATTGTTCTAAGTATGGTCTTGAGACTGTTGGATTAGCCGAGATTGCATAACTTATTTTAGATCTGTTCAGAAAGTCCACAATCTCTCTATATTGTAAGGTTGCCCCTTTCCATTCTGGTTCAGTGTGCGCCAACAGATTGAATTCGTCAGTGAATGCACGAGCCATTATCTGCAAACACACACAGAAAACATAATCAGAACAATTTATAACAATGGAAATAGACACACATGACATAGAATAGTAGTTACACTTTGAAAAAAAAAATTCAGACTTAGAAAAATTTTCTAAGTGTTGGTCCTGCGCACTTAGCAAGTGCGCAGGATTTTACTCTTGCGTACTTAACAAGTACGCAGGAATTACTTCTTGCGTACTTGCTAAGTGCGCAAGAATTAGCAAAAATTTCAAAGATTTAAATTCGTTCAAAATGCGGGTTGATTAGGTAGCCACTAGGTCGGAATCAGGGATTCTAACCTATGGTACCATTATCAACACCATTAACCACTAAATCACGATCAAATTTTGACCTAGGTCATCGAACGACCCACTGACGGTTCGACTTCAACCCGTCGGATCAATCGATGACCAAAGGGAAAATGTATGATCGATTAGGCAATCTAATAACTTGTTAGTGACATTAGTTACCCAAACAACCCATTTGACCCCAAAAATTTGACGGATTTAACCTAAAAATTCTAAGTCAAAAATCGGTCCAAAAATCACGAATCTATGGATGGAATCGGCCTAGATTCTCACCAAAGAGATGAAATACGAAGATGATAATGTGGACGGGATGAAAAACGGGTTTGAACACACTCGATTTTGAGAGAAAAATCGCAGGGGGGAAAAAATTTGGTTTGAATGAGTAAACCTGAAAATTTTCTAAGTCTCAGCTTTATACCCCACTGATATTGTTCGTGCGTACTTGCTAAGTGCGCACGAATTAACTCTTGCGTACTTAACAAGTACGCAGGAATTAACTCTTGCGTACTTGCTAAGTGCGCAAGTCTTACTTCGTGCGTACTTGACAAGTGCGCAGAAACTTTAAGTGCGCAATTTTCAACTCAGAATTATGAAGATTTTCAAGTCAAATAACGAACAAGATAAAAATATTCAATCGGGAGGATTCAAATACAATTCATGAAGGTTAAACATAAAATATTTTTGGCTTTTTCTGAATTAAACTTAAACAATGCATAAACTTAAAATCTTTTTGTTCTTTTCTAGATAGAAATATACAAGTATTCACACAAGCTATTTTTGATCAAAGACACGAGCAGAGGATCATATCAGGCTAATTTTTAGCAAAAACGATACAATATAAACATCAAAGAATATGGGATCATGTCATGTATTACTCTTTATTCTTACGTAATAAGCACATAAACAAGTAATTCAAGTTGACAATATTATAAGATTTGAAACTATACGCATCTTTGTATCATGTTCTTGTGTATTAAGTTACTAATTATGAAATATACAACGTGTACCCCATTTAATGCTATGATATTTTGCACTATCTCAAGGCATCTAAGATTTTTCCAATGATATTCTTAATTTTCAGAATGAAGTTACATCAATTAGCACAGAAAAATCAAGCAGAATCCATAAGGATTATCAAGAATCATAAGATTCAGAATCGAGTGATTTTCATGTGATTTTCTTCTTTGAATATCGGTATGATGATTCGGGATAATGAACATGGTGTTTGATTATAAGGTAACGGGATCCAACTTTTATCTGGATTTGATTTCAATGAATCAGGAATGATTCAAGGGTGAATACATGCTCAACAGTTGATGTAGAGACATGTCTTGATTCAATCTCTCCTTGCATACTTGTGAGTATGGGCAGTGAGATGAACCGCATTAATTGTGCTAACAACATAACCCGAAACTGATCTCAAAAGAAAATTATTGCCAAAATCTAACATCCTTTATCTGATAATGATCTTTTCTATTATTTTACACACACACACTTGCAAACATGGGTTCAAATCACAGTTGTAATTTAGATTTAGTTTCCACACTACTAGTGATTCAAAGACGCATACAGCCTACTAACAATTCAAATTACTTGTAAGTAAACAGATTAAAAACATAATAATTTAAACAATTAAGTAAACATGACGCAATCATTTCCCATATGAGCAGTCTATGATGGTTAGATCATTTCAAATATACTATCATTTCCTCGTTTCTCAAGTGAACTTTTGAAATTTTCTCCATTTTCTATTTTTTTTTTTTTTTGTAAAGTATTTTAAACTAACAAAACTATACAGAAAAATTTAAAAGAAATAAAATTTAACTTCCATGAATTGAATTGATTTAAGAAAATTAATTTTTCACTCGGGATTGAACATTCCTATCAAGTTGACAAGATGCTCAAAACGGGACCGATCAAATGCCTTTGTGAAAAGGTCAGCAAGATTGTCATCCGTGTGAACCTTTACAAGTTCAATTAAATGCTTTTCAGCACAATCACGGATGAAATGATGGCGAATTTCAATATGCTTAGTTTTGGAATGTTTCACCGGGTTATTTGTGATGGACATGGTGGCATTGTTGTCAATGAATAAAGGAGTTCCAGTGAAGTTCAAGCCGTAGTCTCGCAATAGCTGCTGAATCCACAATATCTGAGAACAACCGCTAGCTGCAGCAATGTATTCTGCTTCACAAGTTGAGACAGAAACCATTGACTGATTCTTGCACTACCAGGAGACCAGTCTGTCTCCCAAGAATTGACATCCGCCAGAAGTTGACTTTCTATCAAGGTTACAACCGCCATAATCTGAATCAGTGTAGGCTTTGAAGTCGAATGACTGCTGCTTGGAGTACCAAAGACCCAATCGGGGTTTCCCTTTCAGGTATCTGAAAATCCTCTTCACAGCTATCATATGTGACTCCTTCGGTTGAGACTGAAACCTTGAGCATAAGCATACAACAAACATAATATCGGGTCTTGAAGCTGTGAGATACATAAGTGATCCGATCATCCCACGGTACAACCTGTTGTCCACATCCTTTCCATCTCTGTCGGGATGCAAACCATGATTGACTGGGATTGGTGTGCCATAAGTAGTGCTATCACTCGTCTTGTATTTTAACAAGATGTCCTGTACGTACTTAGTTTGATGTAGATAAATACCATTCTCTCTTTGACTGACTTGTAGACCTAGAAAGAATGACAGTTCACCCATATTGCTCATTTCAAACTTGGACTTCATCACCTTCTCGAATTCCCTACACATCCCTTCATTGGTCGACCCAAAGATAATGTCGTCGACATATACTTGCACAAGAAGAATGTCACCTCCTGCTTTCCGTATGAAGAGAGTCGAGTCAATCTGTCCACGGTCAAAACCATTAGACAGTAAATGCTTAGATAATGTCTCATACCATGCCCGCGGTGCTTGATGAAGACCATACAATGCTTTGTCGAGCTTGTACACTTT
Organism: Smallanthus sonchifolius; assembly: GCA_023525975.1. Taxonomy (NCBI): domain Eukaryota; kingdom Viridiplantae; phylum Streptophyta; class Magnoliopsida; order Asterales; family Asteraceae; genus Smallanthus; species Smallanthus sonchifolius. Next base: position 24,805,963 of record CM042033.1, read on the forward strand.
ATTGATATTATGCGGATCTTCAAAACCGGGAGGTTGAGTGACATAGACTTCTTCATGCACCTTACCATAAAGGAAAGCACTCTTCACATCAAGTTGATAGACCTTGAAGCCGACATATGTGGCATAAGCCAAGAACATTCGAATGGCCTCAATTCTAGCAACTGGGGCATATACCTCATTGTAATCCAAACCCTCTTGTTGATAAAAACCCTGAACAACCAATCTTGCTTTGTTCTTCACAACAACATGACGATCGTCCATCTTGCATTTGAACACCCATCTGGTACCAATTGGCTGAAAGCCTTTTGGCAAGTCAACTAAATCCCACACGTGCAACTTTTGGAATTGAGACAGTTCATCTTGCATCGCCTCAATCCAGCAGTTGTCAGTGAGAGCCTCCTTCACATTCTTCGGCTCTAACTGGGACACAAATAAAGCATGCAGACATGTTTCCATGACACCAGTGTCGAATATCTCTGTGTAAAGACTGGTGTTCTCAGTGATGGTTCTGTGACGAGTCTGAACACCGGCATAAGGATCACCAATAATGTTGTCGATTGGATGATTCCTATGCACTCTCGTCTCCGGTACAATCGGTTCTTGAATTTCTAGATCTAGATTTGTGCTCAACTCCCCCATTTCCTATGTTTCAGCAGAAGAAGATTCAATGTTAATTGGATCAGCTGGAGCTTCATTTCCTACAGTTGTGTTAGGATTGGCTTGAGCGTCATCTCCAACAACATGAACACTTTCACTGTTATCACTGTCATGAGTTCCAGATGCAGATGCAGCATTGGAATCAGGAGTTATAATTGGTACAGTAGCACGAGTAGAAAAACTGCCGCCATTCAATAGATTATAAACATTTTCGGCGTCTTCTGTAGATAGCTCAGGAAGATTGAAAGACTTGAATAGCGCATCATAATCAAAACCCCAAGCTGGACCTTTTGGTTCTGGTGGAATGCTGTGTTTACTACAATCCACTTCGAACCATTCCTCGACAGTACGAGTTCCTATGTTGTACACTCTCTTGCAGGACGAATTGGCAACATATCCTAAGAAGATGCCTTCCACCGCTTTCGCATGAAATTTGGATTGACGGTCTTTATACTGTAGCAACAAGGAACAAGGACTACCAAAAAGAACTAGGTAATCAAGATTGGGAAGTCGATTGTTGATCAACTCATAACAAGTCTTGTTGTGTCTTTTCACCACCAAAACTCTGTTTAAGACGTGACAAGCTGTATTTACTCCTTCTGCCCAGAAAGTGACAGGAAGCTTTGCATCTGACAGCATAGTCCTTGCAGTCTCAATCAGTGTTCTGTTCTTCCGTTCAGCAACTCCATTCTGCTGAGGCGTGTACGGCGCGCTGAATTCGTGACGGATCCCTTTCTTGAGACAGAAAAGTTCCATCAAATTATTCTTGAACTCAGTTCCGTTGTCACTCCTTATTCTTCTAACTTTCAGCTTGCAAAGAGATTCCAAGCTCAGGATCAAGTATTGAAGAATATCAGCAGTCTCATCTTTTGTACCTAAAAAATGCACCCAAGAAAAACGTGAGAAATCATCAGTTACAACTAGACAGAACGACTTACCTCCAATACTCCTGATACTTATGGGGCCAAACAGATCCATGTGTAATAGCTCCAAAGGGGTATCAATAGAGTTTTGGAGCTTGGGCTTGTGAGACTTCCGTTGCTGTTTGCCCTTTTTACAAGGCATACAGTCATCTGCAACGGTAAATCTCAGCTTAGGAACCCCGGTTACCAAACCGTTTCGGACAAGATGATTCATTTTAAGATAAGAAATATGTCCGAGTTTCCTATGCCACAAGATGGAGTCAAGCTCTGTCGTTTTTGTAAGCAAACAAGTAGCAACTGATGAGGTGGTTTTTGCCACGCTCATATCAATCTGATAAGTGTCGTTTGTTCTTGGTGCTCTCATTAGAATCCAGTCATCAGGAACTTTGAAACCGGGTTTAAGAATCAGACATTCTGACTTGTCAAACATCACTGAGTACTCCTTGTCACACATTTGTGAGACACTCAACAGGTTATGCTTCAGCTGCTCGCAGAAGTTGACATTGTCAAAGCTAACACAACCGTTCAAAACCACGCCTTGACACGTGATACTGCCGCCTTTTTCTACGGCAAAGGCCACATAGCCACCTCTAAATGGTTTAACGTCTTGAAGCAAGGCCATGTTTCCTGTCATGTGCCGGGAGCATCCACTATCTACATACCAGCGGTTAGAGATAGTACCCTTCGGACGTCCCTGCACGAGTAACAAAAGAATTAGTTAGATTTGGGGACCCAAGCCATTGTGGTCTTGGGTCGTCCATCCTTCTCAAAATAAACTACTTCTTTCAACTCACAGTCATGATGACTGTCCAAAATTGGTGAATCTTTGGAGGAATTAGGAACAGGAGATTGAGAATCTTTAACTTTCTTGTTCCAGGATCTCATTTGAATCTTAACCAGAACAGGAGACTTTGGTTCAATCACAGCCGGTGAACTTGTGGAAGCTTCACCTGATTGAGCTTTAGTCAGCTGTTCCAGCTTTCTCAACCTCTTATTCCTTCTTCTTCTCTGTGGCTTAGAGAGTCTAGCCACAGGTTTCTCACCAGTGCGTGTACTACCAGATGTTGACACACGAGGTACAGCAGGTTGCTTTACCTTTCTTACAACAGATGGCTTAGCCTCAGATTTGATCTTTGGCTTAGCTATCGGTTGCACTGGTGGTTTCATCACATTTTGCTTTGGTCTGATAGGAGCTTTCACTACTGGCGACTTAGGGATAACAGCTGGTCGTGAAACAACATGCCGTTTCCCTGGGTTCTTAGAAGGACAGTTCACAACAATGTGACCAACCAAGCCACAGTGAAAGCAATTCCTCTTGTCAACATAAGTTCTCATGTAAGGCTCTTTAGTTCTGGCCTTAGAAAACTCACCATTGTGAGAAGGAAGAGTTGGTTTATGAACAGAAGTTTGAACTTTTACAGTTTGATGTTTGGGGGTATAATACTTTTGCAAATTCTCTTTGTAACCCAGCCCATAATGAGATGAAAAAGCCTCTTTCTTAGCTTGGTTAATATTTTTAAAACCCCCGTAAAGCATTCCCTTAAGTTTATCATTTGTTTCAATGATATCAGGTTCAGTTAAAATGCAATTATCACCATTAGTGATAATGTTTTTCTGGACTTTCTGTTCAGTCAACAACTCCTCAGAAACTACTCCTTCAGGGCAAGTGTTAACCGACCCATCCTCAGAAGCAGTAACATACTCCTCACTAGATGTGGAGTTAGCCTTACTTGAGGATTCATCCTTTTTAGGGGAATCATCCTTATCAGAGGGCTCATCTAGACAAGTGAGATCAATGTCTATCAAGCTATTGACAAACTGCCCACTTATTGGTGGAGGAATGGCATTGGTACCAAGTCCTAGGCCATTCATTTTTCTCACCACGGATTCGTAGTGTTCCACCACGAAGAGAGAGTTTTTCAATTTCTCGTTAGTGCATTTGAGCTGCAAGATCTCATTTTGCAGTTTGTTAATTTCATTGTTCTTCTTTTCCAAAGCCCTATACGCAATGTACAAATGAACCTGTTGGTCGCTTATTTTTAAAGAATAGTCTTGTTTTTCTTTCTGTAGCATTTCAACTGATTCTTTAAAACGTGATTCATTCGTTTTGTAATTTTTAGCTGCCAACTTTAGGGGTTCGATTATGTCTTGGAGATCAGAAATTTCATTTTTTAGCCCTAGACATTTAGAACAAGAAATAACAGAGAAAGGGTTAGAATCTACCTCAGATGATGAACTTTGTCCTTCTCCAATTTCCATGAGAGCGACAGCAGTGGTAGACTCCTTTTCATCAGCTACAGAAGCTTTCGCTTCTTCAGATTCAGAAGATTCCTCTTCTTCAGCTTCCTTCCTCTCGGCCTCCTTCCTCTCGGCCTCCATCAGCTCCATGATTTCTGCCATGAGACCAACCTGTGCTTGAGCAATGATGGCGTCTTCTAGACGCACACCCCAATCAAAATTTTTGTCATTCTGTGCGACCAGTGCATTGGACTGATTACTTTGGGTATGATTGTGGTGGCTTTGGTTGTTTTGGCCATGGCTGTTTCCCTGGCTAGGTCTGGTAAAACCAGAGGCCGGTGCTCTGTCCTTTTGACATTCACGAGCAAAGTGTCCATAGTTTTGACACTTGTAGCACTTGGCCTTGGATTTGTCAAATCCAACCTTGGCATTAGAATGCCCGCCAATATACTTTCTTCCTGTTCTGTTCAGGAAACGCTTGGCCCTCCTCAGTAACATGGCCATATTCCACTGAATATCCATGTCTTCAATATCATCAGGATCCACTTGATTGAAGTCCTCTTCAATAGTCTCAGGATCCGTTAGCTTTCCACCAATGAAATTCTCATATGCCAGCATGCAAGATGAGAATAGTGCTACATGATCTTCAGCTATCTTGGCAATAGCTGACTGGTTGGCTGAGCACGTATTCTGAGGAGTCTTTGAGTTTTGTTGATGAGATCCAAACCCTGATCCTGATGCATAACATGCATGACCACCACAACCATTAGAGTGGTCATCTTCAATGGATTTCCCAGTAAAGAGTGCAATCCCAGAGCCGGAAAACATTGAAGTGGAAGTCGTCCCGTGATACATGGAAGGGTCCTGTATCTGAGGTCTTCCAGAATTCTCCCTTTTTATAAGATTCATGTTATGAGCCTGAATCTTACCGACTGCCTCATCTACTGTCATCTCGTAGAACTTTGAACTTTCCCTCATCAGGGTTGTATACATCTCATATCTCGGTGGCAGAGCATCCAAAAACTTTTCCACCATTTCCTCTTCTGGATATTTAAGCTCAAACGATTTCAACTCCGTTTGTAGGTGATAGAATCTAGAGATAAGATCATCTAAAGATTCATTTTCTATAAATCTGAAGCACTCGTATTGCTTCCGGAGTAGATCCCTCTTGCTTTTCTTGATATCACTATTTCCTTCGAATCTTTTCTGTAAAGCTTTCCAAAGAACCTTAGAAGATTCATATCCTCGGAAACTGTGGAACAAATCACGAGTTAATGACATAGTGATTGAACCCAATGCCTTCTTCTCTCGATCATAATTTTTCTTTTCTTCTGCATCCAGCTTAGAGATAGGCTTAGGTACATTTTCATCTAGATACAAGTGGGTGGGATGCTTATATCCCTCAAGAATAGGTATCCATAACGATGAATCGGTGTATGAAATATAGTGCTCAAAACGGGCTTTCCAATTGGAATAATCGTTTACATTGAGCAACTTGGGAGGTTTCTGTGGAGTACCGATTTCATTATCATAATTTAACATACTACTAAGGTTCTGAAGGTTTGACATGGTGAACACTTGGTCAAAAATCAGAAAAGTCAGTAGCTATTGCGCACTTAGGATTGGCCTTGCGCACTTATGAATGGTCTTGCGTATTTAATATTTGCCCTTGCGTACTTGTAAGTACGCAGGAGTAAATTGTTAAGTACGCAGGATAAGTCTTAAGTTCGCAGTTCAGTCTTGCGCACTTGAAAGTACGCAGGAGATAACTCTTGCGTATTTAGCAAGTTCGCAGAAAACTGTACTTTTTGCCAAAAATGGTAAGTACGCAGGACACCTTTTCAGCAACTCTCACCAAACTTTTCCGGTGACCTGAAACTCGCCGGAGTTGGTAAAAAATGGTCTGATGATCAATGCAATTGAGCCAAAGGGTCAGAAACAAGTTTCTAACCAACCTATGATGCTCAAAACACACAAATACACAACAAAAATCGGTTTTTGAGAGATTTTTGCTTCTAAAAAAGTGCTCAAGAGCTACCCCTTTTTTATCACAAAAATCAACAAAATAACCTCTCTTTGCTTGTAAAACTCAGTAAAAACGTCTCCAAACTCACTTACAAAACTCGAATTCAAGAGCAATGCTCTGATACCACTTGTAGGTCCCTCGGGTGTGGTGGATCGTCACATGCAAGTGGTCTACTAGTCGGACCGGGTGCGGAATACCCGTGACTAGGTGGAGAGTCTAACTGAACAAAGTAAACCGAACACGAGAGTCACAATAATCGTTCTTTGTATTATAAACACTCGACGGTTACAGAGAGAATACAAGCTGCGTACTTAGCAAAACTGAGTTCGTCTTAACAAATGGTTCTGCGTACTTATCTTCTGTCAACCTATCCTATTTATACTGACCTGATGCCTGCGCACTTAGTAAGTGCGCAGAACCAATTACTCCTGCGTACTTAACAAGTACGCATAGGTCTTCCTGCGTACTTGCTAAGTACGCAGGAGCTTTCTCCTGCGCACATACAAGTGCGCACAACACTTGGAAGAAATCAACAACACATTATGTAAAAGTAAATACAACTCGATAAACTATTACATAATGACTCTTACTTACAAAGACAAAATACAGACATTAGACATACAAACCTAGACTCTATCCAGAGTGTTGTCACAGGAAAGTGCATCAACACAAAGTTGATTCGGACTCATAAGCTTTAGAAAGAAGACACATCGGGACAGACGATGTTTTCGTTGCCGTGCTCATATCGAGCATGTATGTATCATTCTACCTTGGAGCTCGCATTAGGATCCAATCTTCAGGCATCTCAAATCCAGCCTTCAACACCAAACATTCTGACTTGTTAAAATGAAATGAGAAATATTTGTCACAGACTTGCGAAACATATAACAGATTATGTTTAAGCTGCTCCACATAGTTGACTTTCTCAAAACTCAATCTTCCATTTGACACAGTTCCTTGACCAAAAATATTGCCTCCCTTCTTTCCTGCAAAGGCTACGTATCCGCCTTGTATCTCTTTCATATTTTCCAATAAATTAAGATTTCCTGTCATATGGCGACCCAAGCCATTTTGGTCTTGGGTCGACCTAATTCATCAAAATAAACAATCTCTTTTAGAACACAATCAAATCTCTCCTCAATCTTAGGAGATTTTTTCTCAGAATTAAAAATTGATTTCTTAGGTTTCCATTTTGATTGAATCTGTATAGTTTCATTTTGTTTTAACGATTCAGAAGATTCACAATTTGCGGTTAAAACACGTTGCTCTAAATGCTTCTTCAATCTTTTGTTTCTTCTTCTTCTTTGAGGTCGTGATAATTTAACCTTTTCATGTTCAATCACAACTGGTGAACCACTCGGTTTAACTCTAGATGATTCAACCTTTTCAACCTTAGGTTGGACAACTTTTGATTTCACAGGAACAGAATTAACTTTAACTTCAGATTTATAAACAGCAGGTTTCTTCACATACTTAGTCTCAACAGGCTTTGCTTCCAAAGGTTTCTTCACCGGCTTTACTGGTGATTCAACAAAAGGTCTTCCCAGCTTGGGATCTTCTAGACACTTTCCCTGATTCTTATCTGGACAATTTCTCAAGATATGACCAACAAATCCGCAATGAAAACAAGCACGTCTTTCCTTGTACACTCGAACATGCCTTTCTTTCTGAACACCTTTTGAACTAGATGATTCACACTTAGAGACAATGTTAGACCATTGAACAACCTCGGGTTTTTTAGAATTAAATTTTTGTTGTATAAAATTCACAGTTGATGTTTTCTCAATTTTGTTAATTTCTTGAAAATCAAACCCTGCACTCACAAAAGGTTTTAATAGTTTAGATTTTGGTTGCTCAATGTCTTCATCAGGTTCTGTCAAGATACAATGTAACATTCTTGAAAATAACCGGTTTATCAATCTTATACTCTTTCACTTTACCTTCAACCTTCTTTGAATCAAAAGATTCATCATCACTGGAGTCATCATAGACCATGTCTTCTCCTGTCACCGGATTAACTTTGAGAACAATTTTTGGCTCTACAACTTCTTCTGTCACTACTTCAACACTTCTATATGTGTAATTTCCATTGAATATATGACAGTAACCAACTCCCCCAACAGTTTTATCATCCTGAGAACAATAACCAACTCCAACAACTACTTTTTCACCACTAACTTTATCATTATAATATTCCAACAAAAAACTGGAATTCTTATAACCCTTAAGCTTTCTCATTAGTTTGGTGACTTCACTATGTGACTGAGCAAGTTCATTTATTTTCTTTTCGTACTCAGAGTATGTCACATCAATGTGAAAAGCTTGTTCATTTACTTTTGATTGTAAAACCTTGATATTATCTTTCAATTATTCAATTCTTGTACTTAAAAGTTTCTCATTATCTTTCAAAGTTTGATTAGTTAAGTAGCTTGCCTTCAAGTCACAGATGAGGTTAGTATTGTCATCACACAATCTCAGAATTTTAAAATCAGAATCAATGCATTTAGAGCATGGAACAGAGACAATCTCATTTACCTGTTTAGAATTAGCCATGAATCCCCTAATTTCAGCAAACATTTCAGCAACCTTCTCTGTCACCTTTCCCATAGCTACATTGTCATTCATCAGCTCTTCATTAGTTACATTAGCTTCCACTTTAGCTTCCACAATCTGACTTAAAGAATCATCAATTTCATTAACATTCCCATAATCACTTGAGTCACTGTCTAAAGAACTACTATCAGAACCAGCATCACTATGAACTTCTGTAAGAAACGCTTGACTGACATGAGCAACAATGTCTTCTAGATGAATTCCCTAATCATAATTCTCATCTTGCTAGGAAATCAAAGCTGTAAAAGAACTTTGATTATTCTGATTGTTCTGACTCCGTGAAGAAGCATTCTGATATTGAACTTTAGGTTTGGTACATTCCCTAGCAAAGTGTCCAAATTCTTGACAATTATAAAACTTCACTTTAGATTTATTTAACCCCATTATTGTTTTGCTTGTTGCTCCAATGAATTTCTTTCATGTTTTATCAGATGTTCCTTGCCCTGTCTCATCCATAGTGCCAAATTCCATTGAATGTTCATCTATTCAAGAGCATCCTTATCCAATTGCTTGAAGTCTTCTTCGATCATATCCGGATCAGTTATTTTTTCACCAATGAAATTCTCATAAGAAGTCAAAAACAAAGAAATCATGGCCATCATGTCATCAGCAGCTTTAGGAGACACCTTTTGAGAACACGAATGAGTATCTTTATGACTATTCTTTGAACATCCAGAACTACAAGCAACATAGCATGATGATTCACCACATGAACTTTCCTTTGAACCTTGACCTTCAGAAATTTCCCCCGAAAACAAAGCAACCCTAGACTTTGTGTAACCTCCCAGTTTTTATAGAACTAACGGGATTAATGTATATATGTTGTAATACAATGGACAGAATGTTACATGATAGTAATGAGACCTAACAAAGGTGTAGTATAGGGTTTCTTTTTATGTAAATAAACCTAGAAGGGGTGGTAAGTAAATAATGAGACTTTAGAGGGTTTTATATAAACTACAACACGGGAGGCCATGGGTACGTGAGGGTCAAGCCCGATCAGTGGAGGAACACCCTAAGAGGGTACGACGGCAATGGGAAACCCCATTGTGGGTCTGCCGAGATTGAGAGAGACGGAGGGAGTGAGGGTTTCCGTTCCAAGGTCATTTCCAGGTAAAAGATCGCACTCCTTACCCTCTCGTTTCATACGTGTGATCGTCAAATCATTACTTACACGTTCTTGATATTAGGGTTTGCACGAGAAGAAACTTCCGAGGAAGACTATCCATTCCGGGAGTCGACGAGCACGAATCGTCCGGTTTAAAGGTATAACTCTTAACCAAAACTCGTTTCCGTACTAGGTTGTTGTGGGAACCTAACAGGGGATAAGACGAGGTCGGCCGAACCCATGTGGGTGGCCGGTGGGTGCATCGGGTTTAGAGGAAGGGTCGGCTAAGACGGGGGTGACGAATCACGAAGCGGCGTGGGACCGAACTAAGCCAACGGGGGCTGTAACAGGGTTGTGGTGGCTCCAGGGTGGTGGCGACGGGCTGTGGTGGTTTTGGGAGGCCACGGCGGCGACCAGGGATGCCCGAAGACGAGGACACGGGACCGGCCAAGGGCGGGAACGCGTGGGGAGAGCATCACGATGGTGCGTAGGGTGAATGGAGTGGTGTTTGATGAGTGCGAGGACCCGAAAGGGAACCGAATAAAAGTTTAGACGTCGAGAACGTGGACGTGGGGTTTCACGTAACGCATGGACCCCATGCATGGTGCCATGCACGTTAACATGGTCGTGTGCGACATAGGGTTAGTCATGTAGGTGGAGATTTCATGTCAAGTCATATATTGACTCATGTAATTTGTGTATTCTACGTGCGAGGTTGAAAGGCGAGCACGGGGATTTAGTAAGTTCTAAGAATCGAAGTGTGTCAAGCAAAGGTGAGTTTCTATCGCCCACCTTTAGATGTTTTATTGTTTTGGGCATGAATACATGTAAAACGTTCTTTTAGTAAGTTGCATGCATAGATGACGCTTTTGGTAATGAAATATGTATTTTTAGATAATCGTTATGCTTGCATGTGCGTATGAGTTTTGTGTCACGTACTTAAATGTCGTGGCGGGAGATCAAGCGTAAGCTTGATGTTGTGTTGACGTTAGTCAACGGGATATTGGGTCTGGAATTAGTCAGGCGGGAGATCGATCGTAAGCTTGATATTGTGTTGATGTTAGTTAACAGGTTATTGTGTCTGATGGAAGTAAGGCGAGAGATCGTGTTTGCTTGTGTCTTCGGACCAGACAACATGGTATACTTGTATGTCGATAAATATAACTGTTTGAATGATTGAGAAAGTATTATGAGTAAACCTTTTGAGATGGAAACCATTTTTATAACGTTTTGGGATTTTATATCCCCTAAAGAACTACTATAGAAATCACTCAGCGTAGCTGACTTTTAAGCATGTATTTCAGGTAAAGAGAAGGTGTGAGCTGGCTTCTGGATGGAATTTGGTTACCGTGGGCATTTGTGATGACATTATTTATTAGTTGTTTCGTTGAGACAATTTGATATTAGTGCTTGGTTTGAATTATGTTTGTGTCGGGTCGTTGACCTTTGTTGACTATTTGATTTTCACTGAAATGAATTGAGTTAAATTTGATGTCTATGACTACTTAGCTTGCGTTTTAGCTAACAAGTATGGTTCCCGGGTTTGGGGCCTTACAAGTTGGTATCAGAGCGGTGGTTTAAATAATCAAGGCATCTTCGATGCCTAGACTTAGACTGAGAATGGGACCAATGAGTGGGAATGTCATCACGAGTAACCAAAAGCCAGAAGCGACAGGTATGAATTTGTGTGTGTGACGTGTTAGTGTGTCATGATAGTGTGCCATGTGAAGGTACCGTGTTAGTAGGCTAAGACAGGGGCGTTATGCCATGATGCAGTACAAGGAGGGTTTAAAACCTAAAAGGCAAGGCAAGTGGGTAATGGCGATTGGCCACCGTCATTGACTAATTGCACTGCTCATAATGTTTTAAACTATACCTAAATATTGCTCTGTTTATTATAATTTCAGTAAGTAAATGGCACCAAAAAGACAAGTTGCTGCTAGTGTTAACGGCGGAAGGCGTCGTAGGAATGTTCAGAATGAGGACGGTAATGGAGAGGAGGTGTCGGTTCACACTGAACCATCTGTGCATACTGAACCTTCAATGCACTCTGAGCCCAATGAAGAGTTTCAGTTCGAACCAGCAGTTCGTAATACGATGAAGAAAGAAGTGGTGGGGATGATCCACGAGTACTTGCCAGAAATTGTGAAAGCGACATTCGAAGAGTTAGAGAATAGAGTTCTGGATGAGGTGAAAGAGAATAAGAAACCGTTTGGGAACGGCACTAACTGTGATTATGGGCACTTTAAGAAGTGTGATCCACCTAAGTTCGATGGGCGTAAGGATGCGGTGGCTACGTACCACTGGCTTACTGAGATGGAATCTACCATCTCAATAAGTGAGTGTAGACCAAACCAGATTGTTAAATTCGTTTCACACTCTTTTACTGGGGAGGCTCTACAATGGTGGAACTTGGTTAAAGAGAGGAAGACTATTCAAGAATTGAGTGATATGACTTGGGATGATCTGAAGGGGTTAGTGAGGAAGAAGTTCTGTGCTCCAGGGGAGCTAGAGAAGGTTGAGAGAGAGTTTTTAACTCTCAAGGCGGGTAAGCTAACACACCGCGAGTACACATCAAAGTTCATCGAGATGGCACGACTGGTGCCATAGCTGGTAATGATGAGCTTTGGAAGAAACTGTATGTAGAGGGTTTTCCTGATAAGGTAAGGCATTTGGTCAAGGCTCAGCAACCGCCGAGGTTCGACGAAGCTGTTGAATTAAGTGGGACATTATATGATGATGTCATGAGTACCGAGGTGCAAGAAAAGAAGCCATAAGAAAAGAAATGGACCATACCGAGCAAGAGATTTATTAGGGACCAGTAGGTTCCATTTGGAAAGAAGGAAAGTACCGAGGGTCCAGATCCATGTCGCAAATGTGGAAGGTTGCACTCGGGCGAGTGCAAGGTTGATTCTATTCTGTGCTATAGGTGTGGCAAAGCGAGACATTTCTCTAGATATTTCCCACATGATCCTAAGTGTTACCAGTGTGAAGGCGTTGGCCATGGGGCAAAGGATTGTAAGGCAGGTCAGGGTGCGGGACAAAGCGAGGAAACGGTTCTAGTAAAGAAAGAGGATGAGAAGCCTAAGGCGAAGGCGAGAGCCTTCACCATGACTGTAGCTGAGGCGAAGAATGACCCGGACGTGGTCTCAGGTACTTTTCTTATTAACGATGTACCAGCTACTATTTTGTTTGATTCTGGGGTAAGTAAGAGTTTTGTAGCCCAATATTTCTGTAAGAGTTTACGTAGAACTGCTAGAATGATAGAGAAGCCGTTCAGTGTTAAGACTGCGGTGGGATCGCCCACCAGGGTGATCGAAGCATTAGATGATTGTTATATCGATCTAGAGGGTCAAAGGTTTCCCGCTATATTATTTATAATCACTTTGGGAGGTTTTGACGTGGTGCTGGGTATGGACTGGTTGCATACATTTGATGCGGATATAGTGTGTAGAAAGAAAATGATAAAGTTGAGATCCTTGGAAGGTACAGTAGTAACGGTGTATGGAGACAGAGAGCTCTCTACCGAGAGTGATTTCGATGATGAAGGCAGTAATGTCTTTAAGGTGGGGATGCGGAGCATACCTAGCCTATATCACTAATACTGAAGCAAGGAGTGTAGAATTGTCTGAAGTTCCGGTGGTGCAAAACTTTCCTAATGTCTTCCCTGATGACTTGATGGGAGTACGACCAGAGAGGGAAATCGAATTCCAGATTGATTTACAGCTAGGAGCGTAGCCGGTCGCTAAAGCACCGTATCGTTTAGCGCCGACAGAGATGAAGGAGCTCATAGAGCAACTTCAAGATTTGTTAGATAAGTGGTTCATAAGACGAAGTATCTCACCGTGGGGTGCACCGGTCTTATTTGTGAAGAAGAAAGATGGTAGCATGCGTATGTGCATCGATTACCGAGAGCTTAATAAGTTGACAATTAAGAACAAGTATCATCTACCACGTATTGATGACTTGTTCGATCAACTGCAAGGAGCGAAATGGTTTTCACGTATAGATATGAGGTCAGGATATCACCAGTTGAAGGTTAAGGAGGAGGATATTACGAAGACCGCATTTCAGACACGTTATGGACATTACGAATTCTTAGTTATGTCCTTTGGGTTAACGAATGCTCCAGCAGCATTCATGGACTTGATGAATCATGTGTGTCGGCAGATTCTGGACAGATCGGTAATTGTGTTTATCGACAATATTTTAATCTACTCTAAAAGCGAGGAGGAGCATGGAGAGCATCTGTGAGAAGTGCTAGAGACGTTGAGGCGAGAAAAGTTGTACGCTAAATTCTTGAAGTGTGCTTTTTGGCTACGGGAGGTACAGTGTCTGGGTCATGTTATTAACCTAGAAGGGATAATGGTAGATCCTATGAAGATTGAAGTGGTAGTGAAATGGAACGCTCCTAAGACTCCAACGGAGGTGCGTAGTTTCTTGGGATTGGCAGGATATTATAGGAAATTCATTAAGGACTTCTCCAAGCTAGCAACGCCATTTACTAAATTGACTCGAAAGGGAGTAAAGTTTACTTGGGGAGCAGATCAAGAGGGTGCGTTTCAAGAGCTAAAGAAGCGATTGACTGAAGCGCAAGTGTTAACGTTACCAGAAGGGACGTACGATTTAGTGGTGTATTCGGATGCATCATATTTGGGTCTAGGTTGCGTGTTGATGCAACAAGGGAAAGTAATTGCTTATGCGTCGAGACAATTAAAGACTCATGAGGCGAATTACCCTACCCATGATTTAGAGTTAGCAGCAGTGGTGTTTGCACTTAAGTTATGGAGGCATTATTTATATAGAATCAAGTGCACGATCTACACAGATCACAAGAGCTTGAAGTACTTCTTTGAGCAGAAAGAATTAAATATGAGGCAGAGGAGGTTATTAGAGCTAATTAAAGACTATGATTGTGAAATCATTTACCACCCTGGTAAAGCAAATGTGGTTGCGGACGCAATGAGTCACAAGGAGGAACACGCTCCGATTAGGGTTAAAGCGTGTCAACTGATAGTAGCACCAGATTTTCTGACGTTACTAAGGGATGTGTAAGCGGAGGCCTTGCGGGAGGAGAAGTTAAAGGAGGAAAGAATATTTGGGCAGCGTGAATTGTTGACCGAGAATAGTCATGGGGTGTGGGTCAAGAATGACCATATTTGGCTACCAAAGTTTGGTGGGTTTAAAGAACAAGTGCTCGACGAAGCACACAAGTCAAGGTACTCGATACACCCGGGTACGACAAAGATGTACCCGGACATGAAGGGTAACTACTGGTGGCCGGGAATGAAGCATGATGTGATCCAGTATGTGAGCAAATTTTTGACGTGCTTACAGGTTAATGCAGAGCACTAGAAGCCTTATGGTAAAATCCAACCGTTAGAGATACCAAAGTGGAAATGGGAGCACATACCGATGGATTTTATTACAAAGTTGCCCAAGACAGCGAAGGGGCACGATACGATTTGGGTAGTAGTGGATCGGTTAACGAAAAGCGCTCATTTTCTACCGATTAGGGAGACATTCTCGTCCGAGAGGTTATCCGAAGTGTTTCTGAATGAGATTGTTGCCACACACGGAGTGCCGATTTCTATCGTATCTGACCGAGATACGAGGTTCACGTCAAAGTTTTGGAGGAGATTCAATGAAGCTATGGGGACGAGGTTGCATATTAGCACAGCGTATCACCCTCAGACTGGCGGTCAGTCAGAGCGGACAATACAGACATTGGAGGACATGCTACGCGCATATGTGATTGATTTCGGAGGTGCATTGAATAGTCACCTACCATTGGCGGAATTCTCTTATAACAATAGTTATCACGCGACTATCAAAATGCCGCCATACGAGATGTTATATGGGAGAAAGTGTAGGACCCCGGTGTGCTGGGGAGAGATCAGACAGAAAGAGTTAGGGAGTTTAGACATTGTGAAAGCAACTTCTGAGAAGTTTGAGATGGTAAAGCTAAGAATGAAGCCGCTCAGGATCGATAAAAATCTTATGCTGATAAGAGACGGCGGCCTATAGAGTTTAATGCAGGGGAATATGTGATGCTTAAGGTGTCACCCTGGAAGGGCATTATTCGTTTCCAGAAACGGGGAAAGCTGAGTCCGAGGTATATCCGACCATTTATGATTGAGGAGCATGTTGGTAGTGTCACCTAACGACTGTTGTTTCCAGATGAACTGGCAGGGATACACCCAACTTTTCATGTGTCCCATTTATGGAAGTGTTTGGCAGACGCTACTGAACACGTGCCGTTAGACAACATTGTGGTAGATGATAAGCTAAATTATGTAGAGGAACCAGTGGCTATACTGGATAGAAAGGAAAAGAGATTGAGAAGGAAAGTAATCCCAATTGTTAAGGTACAGTGGAAGCATCGTAAAGGATCAGAGGCTACTTGGGAGCCAGAAGCGGAAATGCGTGAACGTTATCCGCACGTGTTTCTAGATGACGCAGGTTTTGAGGGCAAAACCTCTTTTAGGGGGAAAGACTTGTAACATCCCAGTTTTTATAGATCTAACAGGATTAATGTATATATGTTGTAATACAATGGACAGAATGTTAGTAACGAGACCTAACAAAGGTGTAGTATAGGGTTTCTTTTTATGTAAAAAAACCTAGAAGGTGTGGCAAGTAAATAACGAGACTTTAGAGGGTTTTTATATAAACTACAAAATGGGCCGAGCCTGGGAGGCCATGGGTGCATGAGGGCCAAGCCCGATCAATGGAGGAACACCCTAAAGAGGGTACGATGGCAATGGGAAACCCCGTTCTGGGTTGTCGCGGCTGCCGAGATCGAGAGAGACGAAGGGATTGAGGGTTTCTGTTCCAATGTGATTTCCTGGTAAAAGATCGTACTCCTTACCCTCTCGTTTCATACGTGTGATCGTCGGATCATTACTTACACGTTCGTGATATTAGGGTTTGTGCGAGAAGAAACTCTCGAGGAAGACGATCCATTCAGGGATTCGACGAGCACGAATCGTCCGGTTTAAAGTATAACTCTTAACCAAAACTCGTTTTTGTACTAGCTTGTTGTGGGAACCGTACAGGGGCTGAGAGAGGTCGACCGAACCCATGTGGGTTGCCGGTGGGTGCGTTGGGTTTAGAGGAAGGGCCGGCTAAGACTGGGGTGACGAACCACGAGGCGACGAGGGACCAAACTAAGAAAACGGGGCTGTGGTGGCTCCAAGGTGGTGGCGACGAGCTGTGGTGGTTTCGGCAGGCCACGGCGGTGACCAGGGATGCCTGACGACGAGGACACGGGACCGGCCAAGGGCGGGAACGCGTGGGGAGAGCATCACGATGATGCGTAGGGTGAACGTAGTGGTGTTTGATGAGTTCGGGGACCCGAAAGGGAACCGAATAAAAGTTTAGACATCGAGAACGTGGACGTGGGGTTTCACGTAACGCATGGACCCCATGCACGTTAACATGGTCGTGTGCGACATAGGGTTTGTCATGTAGGTGAAGATTTCATGTCAGGTCATATATTGACTCATGTAATTTGTGTATTCTACGTGCGAGGTCGAAAGGCGAGCACGGGGATTTAGTAAGTTCTAAGAATCGAAGTGTGTCAAGCAAAGGTGAGTTTCTATCGCCCACCTTTAGATATTTTATTGTTTTGGGCATGAATACATGTAAAACGTGCTTTTAGTAAGTTGCATGCATAGATGACGTTTTTGGTAACGAAATATCTATTTGTAAGTTGCATACATAGACGACGCTTTTGGTAACGAAATATCTATTTTTAAATAATCGTTATGCTTGCATGTGCGTATTAGTTTGTGTCAGGTACTTAAAGGTCGTGGCGGGGGTTCAAGCGTAAGCTTGATGTTGTGTTGACGTTAGTCAACGGGATATTGGGTCTGGCATTAGTCAGGCGGGAGATCGAGCGTAAGCATGATATTGTGTTGACGTTAGTCAACGGGTTATTGTGTCTGGCGGAAGTCAGGTGGGAGATCGTGTTTGCTTGTGTCTTCAGACCAGACAACATGTTATACTTGTATGTCGATAAATATAACTGTTTGAATTGTTGAGAAAGTATTATGAGTAAACCTTTGAGATGGAAACCATTTTTATAACGTTCTGGGATTTTATATTCCCAAAAGAACTACTATAGAACTCACTAAGCGTAGCTGACTTTTAAGCATGTATTTCAGGTAAAGAGAAGGTGTGAGCTGGCGGATTCTGGATGGCATTTGGTTACCGTGGGCATTTGTGACGACATTATTTATTAGTTGTTTCGTTGAGATATTTTGATATTAGTGCTTGGTTTGAATTATGTTTGGGTCGGGTCGTTGAACTTTGTTGACTATTTGATTTCAGCTGAAATGAATTGAGTTAAATTTGATGTCTATGACTACTTAGCTTGCTTTTGAGCCAACAAGTAGGGTTCCCGGGTTTGGGGCATTACACTTTGGTCTCGATATTCCTTTTCCAAAATAAATGTTAGGATCTTGATAAACTGTGTTTTTCTTCTGCTTGTTCAAATCATAGGATTGAATCTTTAATAACTATGGAATACATCTCAAAGTGGGCAGGCAATGCATCCAGAAATTTCTCAAGTACCTTTCTATTCTTGGAAGATATGTCATTGTTCACCATTTCACTCAACAAGTGATAATACCTAGACATCAACTCATCAACTTTTTCACCTTCAAAGTATTTGAAAACACTGAATTGTTTCTTTAGTAACTCTCTTCTGCTCTTTTTAATGTCAGTAGTTCCTTCACATTTCTTAGCCAAACCTTCCCAAAGATCACGTGAGGTCTTATACTTCTTGAAAGTATGGTAGATGTCCAAAGGTAAACACATAGACAAAGCAGCAAGTGCCTTTTTCTCTCAATCATACAAAGTCTTTTCTTCCACAGTGAGAGCTGATACTAGTTTCTCTGCATCTGATCTACCCATATGAGAATGAGTAGGATGTTCGTATCCTTCTGCAATTGGAATCCACATACTAGTATCATTGATGTTGACATAATTCTCAAATCGACTTTCCAGTTCGAGTAATCTTTCAAATTCATCAGCCTCGGTGGTTTTGTTGGAGTACCAATCTCATTATCATAGTTCAGAATAATAGTCATATTGTTCACACTAGCATTAGAAGTCGACATCTTTGCAACCTTGAAAATTTTCAACACTTAGAAAAATTTTGAACAAAAACTTCAACCTGCGAACTTAGCTATCGAACTTAACAAGTTCGCCTAATCAGGAAGAAGCGAACTTGACAAGTTCGCCTGAACAAGTTCGCAAGTAACTGCTTTGACAAGTTCGTCTGTTTCAACTTAACAACAAGGAGGAGTTGTTCTTCACCAAAACGCATGAATCAACACTGAAATTCCTCATAACTTGCAATTTTGAATGAATTGATGAAATTCCAACCGTAGGTTTCTTCCAAAAGTGAAATAGAATGATTATATCAGATCAATTTTGTCAAAAACACTCCACAAATGATGAAATCAATCCCAAAATTCATGAAAAAACAGTAAGAAACCCATGAGAATTAGAAACTTTGAAAATCTCAATCTTTGGATGCAAATCAGAACGAAACGATGTCACACGTCGATCTCTAATCAAGAGCAACAACTCTGATACCAATTGTAGGTCCCATCGGGTCTACGGATCGATCTCAGACGTATAACACACAACGTGAACTCGTAGTGCGGAATCCTAACGAATACACGCGTCACGAACTGATAAGAACACAAAGTAGATCACACAAGACAAAGTTCTCCAAAAGCTCCTTGTATTGCACTATTTATAGGCAAACATGTAAAAACACAGAAGTTACAAATGAAACAAACTAAACACTATTTATACGCAAACATATGATACAGGCGAACTTAATAAGTTCGCCATTTCCAAAACTTATCTACACACTTGTAAAAGCATTACAAACTTAAACATAAAGAACTAATCTATTACAAGGCTGGTTGTCACACATCATGTTTCAACATAAAGTCAGATCCAAACCCTATTAACCAAGTATCCAACCCAAATGCAATTAACAACTACCTAAAGTCTAAATCCTGAATATTATTTAGAATTCGAAATAGCCGCTCTCAACTTGAACAACCTCCATCTCCATCATCCCTAATACCAGTGAAGTATGAAACCCTAATACCAGTCAAGGGCCACCATCGTCACTCATTATCGACGTCCATCATCGTCCCTTATTTTCGACAGTCCACCCACGTGGCCTCGTTATTGACAGTCCACTATCCGTCCAGTTTTTTTTATTCGGTTTAGAGATAGAACAATAAGTCTATTTTAATTTGAGTTTTTGTGGCTTTCAAGTTCATGGTTTGTTTATTTGAATTTCTTTCCGATTTAATTGAACTCTACTAGTCTAATAGTTTGTTCTCCATTTTTTTAATAGATTGTTAGAAAAGAATCCGAGACACTTTATTTTGAGCTTTTATCATTTTACTTGATTAAAATTGTATTTTCGATGTTACAATTTAGATTTTTTAGATTTTGATCATTTGATTTGTTTCAAATCTGCATTAATTTTGAAAATAAAATAAAATTATTTTTTTGGTTGAATTCGAATAGAATCAACTCAAATTCGAATCGAATTTCGAATTTGACATGAATTCAAATTTCTACTTCAAATCGGTTTATTCAAATCTATTTTCAATTACGACAAATTCGAATCCAGCTTTAAAAATTCATTCAAATAATTTGATTTGATTTTATTTGATTCGATAAACATCCCTGTTGGCCATCAAGTAGTTTTCACTAAGTTGGATGA
Source organism: Smallanthus sonchifolius (assembly GCA_023525975.1). NCBI lineage: Eukaryota > Viridiplantae > Streptophyta > Magnoliopsida > Asterales > Asteraceae > Smallanthus > Smallanthus sonchifolius. The sequence continues at coordinate 24,826,293 of CM042033.1, forward strand.
TGCTAGCCAAATACATGAGGACGACTTATTTGTTTTTTAATGGTGATAAGACATTATCAAAGGGCCCTGCTCTAGACGACATCTAAAGTTAAGTGATGGTTTGGCTAAAGGAGTGGCAATTGGCAGCAACGTTGTCTTTTTTTTTTTTTTTTTGAACGAGACAACCTGAGTACGTGTTGCGACGATGACACTGACGTGTTTAAATACTTAAAGAGAAACGTATGAAGTTGTGGCGGCTTGGTTTTTTATATCAAAACGTAGATAAAAGAAGCATGTCACAACAATATATTTGTTACGATACAAATTGGTAATCAATCATTAAGAGCTAAAGAATGGAGAAGAAGAAGATTATTCTCAAAATCATTAGCTATTTTTCTCATTCAACTTTTGGTAGTTAAGTACAGATTAAACTACCACAAGTGTACATGTGTGGCCCCCATATTTTGTTATTATTAGAAATGACCTCCTCTACTATTATTTGATACCTAACATTACTGCATCCTTAAAAGATTTTTGTCCTCAAAAATCATAAACGGTTAAAAAAAATTGCTAATCAAAAGTATCAAAACCAAATTGTGAAAACAAAATTCGGTCTATCCTCCATTGCAACCCAACTTCTTGTTGACCCTCTAAACAGCTTGAGCTGCACAACCAATTGCTTAACTTGGTTTGACTTTTGAGAAAGTCAGCATTTCCAAACCTTAGCAACCAAAGATAAGCATCAGTTGTATCATCAAAGATACAAGCATCAGTTGTATCATCAAAGATCGACATATCAAGCTTCAATTACATATTCATATATTCCTCTTTCTTTTTAATGACCATGAGTGCTAATTCCTTTGTAAAAGAGCCTTCAACCGAACTAACACAAGCCGAACCACATCGCCAACCCGATATCCATTCAAAATTTTTAACAACCATTAGTTCAACACTTAATTGCCAATTTTTCTTAGTCTTGATCACATTAACCCCTTTATCTTTTGTAACAATTTGTAATGCAAATTTAGTCTTTTCCGCATCCATCTTTTCTTCTTGTAACACGCCTTCTAAAGAAGCCATATATCTTCCACTAATAACTAGATTGCCGTCTATTGGTCTCTTAAATGTACAAGTATAACCCTCTTGTTAAAAAGGAGTACAAACAGGAAGCAACAATTGTGATATCTCATATTCTTTTTCATTCTTTGTAGTCAACCAGGTACGACCTTTGTTATCCAGGCCCACATAGATGTAAGGGCCTGCTGAACTAGTTTTAAGCCATTTTTGGTTTGTATTTGCACCTATGCCATAATTGTACTACTGCCATCAACATTTGAACTTGAAATTCATTTTGGTTGTCTTTGCAATCAGGTTTCAAGATGTTTTGGTAACCCAAATCATCCATATTATACAAATATGAGCTTAAAGTTTTTAACACAAGCAACATATCTTCTTTGACAGTCTCCTGATTTAAAAGTTCAAGTTCATTACTCCTAATATTCTTCAACCCATTCATCCAATTCCCTACATTGTATAAGCTGTTCATGACCATTAATATTGGATTCAGTTAGAACAGTAGCAGGGATGTTAACATATGAATATGCTATACAATTCTTGTCAAAACTAGTTCCTACCTTTTCTTTATTTTGCTTTGAATTATCTGCATTTACTTGATTTCTAACTTCCTCAGACATTTCTAATATAACTTCATCAACTAATCCTTGAATATCATTTCTAACCCTTTTAGGTATTTCCTCAATCACTTGGTGAAAATAGGGTGATTGAAGAATTTGACTATTATCACTAAAGATACTACTTGTTTGGTGTGGATTGAATGTAATTACCTCAAAGTCTGACGATCTTTCTTGAATTGCCACGTGATCAACCTGATCAAATTCACTATAACTCATTTTATTTACATTACCCTCAATTGATTCTTGAATCACACTAGGCGTTTCATCAAACACCTTATGTGCAGTCTCAAAATCCTTGAATCCTGTTCTAAAATAATCCATCCAATGCAACTCATCTATTATATCACCACTATTTCTCAAGAAACTGTTATGCCATTCCAAAGCATTACCTTGAAGGCCCACCTTCGTTTGATATGTTCTGGTGCCCCCTCCATTAAAAACAAATGATCACATTGTTGTAACCATTGTTCAATATTACCCCCATGAAAACAAGGAAATTCTTCCTTCAAGAAACGTACGGTTTGTTTCATCTTTAATTCCCTTGTTGTGTTGAAGAAAAAGTTCAAGAATATGATTAAGAGAAGAATACCATTTGTCTGTTGTTTCCGCTCCAAGTAGTTCACTCATAATTCTTGTGATTGCTGCCTTTGAATATCACTGTTGAATGAAATTTTTTGCCCCAATTCTTGAATCGTTGTTGTTCAATTCCAGTCCACATGAATGATTACTCTCGATTGATTGAAATTCCTGTTGCCCTAACCCCAGGTCAGGGGGATAGATAGCTGTGATACTATTTTCTACTCTCGATTCCAGTCGTTGTTGTTGTTCATTCCAGTCCACATGAATGATTACTCTCGATTGATTGAAATTCCTGTTGCCCTAACCCCAGTCAGGGGGAGAGAGAGCAGTGATACTATTTTCTACCATACAAATTGGTAACCAAGCGTTAAGGCCATGTTTGGGATTACTTTTAGAACCTTGTTATTAATTTATCAACTTTTTTTAAAAATTAATAATTTAAAATATTGTTCGAATAATCTAAAATAAGGTGTGAAATATGAAATAATAAGTTAAAATTCAAAATTAAAGAACTTCTTAATTTTTGAAATTATTTCTTTAAAAATCATAAGAAGATTCTAAAGATAATCCCAAACACCCCCTAAGAGCTAAAGATTAGAGAAGAAAAAGAAATCCAAAGAGAAGGAGATTATTTTCAAAATCAACAGCTATCTTTCTTATTCAAGTTGTTAAGTACAGATGTGTGACCCATACTTTGTTATTATTATAAATAACTCCCTCTAGTATTATTTAATACCTAACAATATTCAAAAGAAAAAGTTATGTCGTCAGAGGCGAACCTACATATATTGGATGGGGGTCGCTCGACCCCCACGGAAAAAATATTTTGTTTGTTATATATACGATCTAATCTCGGCGACCCCCATGAAATTTTGATACCGACCCCTATAATTTTTTTTTACCGAAAAATTAATTTAGAACTTTAAAATTTTATAAATATATACTTGTTTATTATTATAAACTAATTAACAAATATAAACATATTATAAATTAGTTAGTTAATTGGACCTACTCTTTAAAGCTTATAAACAATTAAGCCCACTAGGCCACTAACAGGTTAACTAAATAACCTTTTGCCCTAAGAACATCTATTCCTTTCTAAACAACTAACCGACCTTGTCAAACTACCCTCTCCATCGAACTATCGAATGTAAAGTGTAAGGCTTGAAACCAGGCACCCTACAGTTGGGTTACATCACAATGTACTATTTGAAAATTACTTAACTCTTTATAAAACATGCAGCAGAAATCTTGACACAAAACAGTACGTGTATTTTAAAAATGTTATTATTCTTTACATTACCGTACGAATGTCTTTACACCGACACGAGAGTCCTGCTCCCAAAGCCAAGATACGTCGTCACACGAACTCACTTGCAAAACAATCTAACGTACATACAAAGTCAGCTACACTGAGTGAGTTCTAACATTTTATTTTAAACAGAAACCTTTTTGTCACAAAAGTCTTTTATTTAAACTCAAGACCTTCTCGTCATATATAAAATAGTTCGTCATTTAATAACATATCGGTAACCCGTGTTACCTAAGACATTACAACTCCCTTGAGGGTCCAACAACCCATAACTCAACCCATAACCATAACCCGTAAGTCTCACCAAAATGGATCAAACTTACTAAACTACCAACTTGTACCCTATCACACATATCAACATGAAGACCGCTTAACACAACCGACTCCTAAACATAGACCTGACAAGTCGTAGACAAGACTCTCACAAGGTCTACTAACACACCCATCCCAAACATGACTTCATAGTAATCAATACCAAGCACGTAGGCTAATATTACAATCACATCGTTGCCTCATCACTAAGGCATAACAAGATTTAGCATGCAATAAATCTAACACATAACTCATATATTCGAAGGATTTCATCGGTCTCATCACTATCACCCTCGTTAGGGTATTCATAACTCTCTAGGTACCGCAATAGGACTCAACTCTGCCCCCAAAGGGCCTTGCCACATCATAGTGACTACCACGTCGTCCACACGATGACTGCCACGTCACCCACATGGTGACAACTCCGAAGGACCGACTCCTTCACATCACTGTTTGTTGTATTACACGGACAATGATGCTAGCACACATAAAAAGTTACACAGCACATTACATTACATAAGCATGTACTGCGAATCACTGTCCTTACACGGACCACTTGCGTGTGTACCAAACACACACCCTAGATGTGCCCATAAAACGTCTAGACACATCACCCGATTTATCCGAAATGAGTCATTATACTACACACCAGTGTCGTACCGACTTCTAACCCACACAACCTAAGGACACCTCATTGACTCTTAGATTCATTTATATATAGTTAACTCGTAAAACTCGATAGGTTTAGCCCATTTCCCGTAACACATTAGTTCATAAGATAAAACGTGTAAGTATGTATGATAGCCCCAAAAACAAGTAAAAAGGGGATTAGAAACTCACTTTGCGAAGATCCAAATCCTGTGTTGCAACCTGTCCGTTCACGGTCGAAACCGAACCTGTCAAACGTATGATCACATGATCAGAATACGTTCCAAAAGTACGTCGGATAACGCATAAAAATATAAACCCCACACTCCGCCTCCACTACTCATCATTCTGATCATCGAACCTTAGCTCTGCGAACACACGGATCGGATTGTTTATAACCCATTTAGAACCCGTGTACCCGATCCTGGTTCCCATGCATGCACGTATCCCATGTAAACCCTACCCGGCCACCGTTGCGGTCCTCCGTCTCCTCCGATGTGCATCTGTAACATCCCAAATTCAATACTACATAGAATACGTGATTTTGATTAGGATTAAAGTTGTCAAGAACGAACATACGACATGGTAGTTTAAAAACTAATTTTTAACTAAAAGCTAAAAGTAACTTCTCTAAAGATGGAGGGGGTAAAATGAAAACTTATCAAAAAACCAAAATCCTATTCCTACACTAACAGCCGCCAACACCAATATCATTTTGTTGCTTCTCCTCCTCGTCGACTTGCTCCTTCCATGGAACACCCTTCACCCATGAAACCCTAATTCGTTTCTAGCTTTCATAAAGAAGATGGCATAGCTTAGCTTGCAGGTACGTCGAAACCAAGAACCAGAGAGAAAGAAGTGGTGGCGTGGGTTGGGTTGTGATGGTGGATGGCGGTGGTTTGTATGAGGGTGAACGGCGATAGCGAAGGCTGTTGTGGGCAGTTGATGGCGAGTGTTGGTGGTTCGGGATGGAGGAGGGCACGTAGGAGATGAACGGGAAGACGAAGACGAGCAGTGAGCTGTTTCCATGGACTCCGGCAGCGGCAGTGAATACCAGAACGGTGGTGGTCGTATGGGCTTCATGGTAAGAGGTAGCGGTGATGATTAAGGGCAGCCATAGTGGTAGTTAGGGCTGTTATGGCATAAGGAGGGTTCCGGGTAGTGGTGGTGGTTAGTGGTGGTTTGTGGTAGTGGAATTGGTGGTTGTTAGCAGTAGTGTACGGGTGTTTCGTAACCAACAGCGTGGCGGTGGCTATGATGGCCGATGGTGGTTTGAATGGTGGTGATTGGTGGCATCCCGATGGAGAGAGGATGGTGGTTGGTGGTTCACGGTAGCAATGGTGGTGGTTGTTGTAGGAGTTCACGGCAAAGATCGTTATGAAAATGATATGATGATGTGATGATGATAGTTTCATGAAAAAAATTTCAACCGAAATAGTTTTTGGACATAGTAATTTCAAACAAAAGAGTTTTCGGTCGAAAAGAATTTCGACCAAAATAGTTTTCGTACAAAAAGGTTATCGGACAAGTGATTTCGAACGAAATAGTTACTGGGTAAAAGATATTTCTAACTGGTTAGTTTTCGGTCATAAAAGATTTCGATCGAGATACATTTCGACCGAAAGAGATTTCGGTCGATCAAGATTTCGGACAGATAATTTCCGGATGAAACATATAGGTTGTAACCTTGTTCCATTCGTGACCCTTGACAGATTTGTTAGCATCCCACCTAGCTCGAAGTTCCTTGCTAAGTGAGATAAGTTCCATAGAAGTCTGGTGAGTTCTTATTGCCCTTTTTCCCTAACGGTTTTGGGCTGGCCTGCATACTGTTAAAGATATAGTTTTCAAAGTTAAAGAATATTTTATAAGAATTATATATTTTTATAAAATGAAAGACAAAGTATAGTATTTTATAAAAGGTTACTTTTATAAAAAGAAAGTTAAAGTGTTAAAGAGAATAGTACTATATTTGAAATGTACTTTCAAGAAAGTAAAGCAAATTAAAGAATGGTAAAGAAGTTGCATCTCGGTGCAACTTGACCGTGACAGATGACATATTATATGCTTATGTGTTAATATGTGTTATTTGTCTATGTGTTATGTGTTTGAATGGCATTATATTATGTTACGTAGTATAAATGCATAGTAGTTGCATAGTAGTCGCATTGTAGTTGCAAAGTAAAAAGTCTTGCAGGCAAGCAAAGTAGAAGTCTCACACTTCGGTGTGAGCAGGCAAAGGAGTCTTCACTTCGGTGTAAGCGAGAAAGTCTCACCCTGAGGTGTAAGCAGGCAAAGGAGTCTTCACTTGGGTGTAAGCGAGAAAGTCCCACCCTGAGGTGTGGGCACAACAAAGTAAAAGTCTTACCCTGAGGTGTAAGCGAGTAAAGGGATCCTGCCCTCGGGAAATGATTCATGTGTGAAAGTTAAAGTATGTTATAGTCACTTGTCTTGTACGAGTGAAATGTAAAGTGGCAAAGAGTAAAGGAGGACACCCTAACCGGTTACCTCAAAAGTAAAGTTTTAACGAAAGATATAACGTAACAGATTTATAATTGTCACGTTGCAAAGTTTTAAAGTAAAGCTAAAGTGTTTTCAAAGAAAGTGAAAGTAAAGCTTATATTTTATTTTTATAAAACTAAGCTACCAAAAAGAAAGTTTTATAGTTTAAAGTAAAGAAAGAACTCACCAGCGTTAGCTGACTTTTAGTATGCATGACAAGTAGTAAAGGTAAAGCAAAAGTAAAGTAAAGGAGTCGTGAGGGCTGGATAACATTGACATTGGGTCGCCGCTCTGAAGACTGACATTTCCTATTCCGATAGTTTATGTTTTAGACAATGAATTACTTTATTGTTTGATGAATGTTTTAATTTAAAGACTTTCGCTGTAATAGATTCTGATTTCTGGTTTAAGAACTATGTTTGTTATGTTTAGTGCCAACTATGAGACGTACCCGGTTTTGGGGCGTTTCAGCATCACCATGCATGTCGTCATCGTCTTCCTCAACGTGAAAAACCCTAATCGATCACAACAGCCCCGTCACTCCACCGAACCATATCCGCTGCCGAGACAACCACCACCGTGGTCGCCGTCGTCGTCCACTCTCACCGAAGCTGTCGCCGGCCTTCATCATTCCAATCACCTTCGTTATCTCCGATCACCTCCTCACCGAACCCCCATCGGCCACCACCGTGTCCCCTCTTGCCATCATTCACCGTTACGCACCACCACCTAGCCAATGTCGGCCACTACACCACCGAACTTGAAACCTAAATAATAATTCCATGCAAAACGAATGTAAACAACATAACCAAATGTAAAACAGGATTACCTAATTGTGTTCCAGAACTCACACCACATAAAATACCGCCGGACCACCTCCCTGTCGCCGTCTTCCTTCCTTCTCCGTCGCCGTCTCTCTCTCTGTTCTCCGCCGTCGCGTGCCCCTAGATCAATAATGACCTAGGGTTTTCCCATAAAGGAGTATTTAAACCCTTATAATCTTCCGTCCGGGTCTTTCTATTTCCATCTCGTGCGTTTCGATCTCGAGTTAACTTTCTAAATGACTAATTGTGTCTTTTATTGTCGTTAAAACGCACCTTATGTGACAAACTTTGCTAACCCTTTTATTTAATAGAGATTCGGGTTGCTAACTAACCTGAACCATTACCTTTCGGATTTTCGGGATGTTACAAGTCTACCCTTTAAAAGGGATTCGTCCTCGAATCCTGTGTCGGCACAATCCAACACAACCTAACCCACTTTCCTGACTGGCGCATCCAAATTCCTTAGGTTCGATCCGTTAACTTTCTTACATGTCATCATTGTCATTTTACTTTACAACTCGACCACCACTCCTGGTGATCAAATAAGTCTTCTCCATTGCCCGCTTTAAACTTTGGGACTTGTAGCTCATGACTACACATTCCTTTATTCCTCGTCTTTCTATCCATTATGTTGAAGCACTTTCCTGTGACAAACACTCTTGATAGATAGAGTCTTAGTTTTGTACTTTCATGTATGTATTTGTCTTTGTTTGTAAGTGTCTGTATGTATTAGTAATCGAGTTGTATTTACTTTTACATATTGCTTGTTGCAAATTTCTCTAAGTGTTTTGCGCACTTGTATGTGCGTAGGAATTAGTTCCTGCATACTTAGCAAGTATGCAAGAATACCTTTGCGTACTTGCTAAGTACGCATGAGCAAATTTCCCTACCCACTTGCTAAGTGCACAGGCATCAGCTCGTGTATAAATAGGAATGGTTGACAGTAGATAAGTACGCAGTCAAAGTAGCAAATACGCAGAATTTGTAATCTTAGTATTTCTCTCTGTAACCTTCAAGTGTTTATAATAGACGAAAGTTTAAAGTGATCATCTTGTTGGTTTACTTTTTGTTGTAAGACTCTCCACCTAGTCACGGGTATTCCGCACCCGGTCCGATTAGTAGACCCACTTGCATGTGACGATCCGCCACACCCGAGGGACCTACAAGTGGTATCAGGGCATTTGCTCTTGATTTCGAGTGTTGTGAGTGAGTTTGGAGAGTTTTCTATAGAGTTTTACAAGCAAAAGGAGGTGTTTTTGTTGATTTTTGTGATAATATAGGGGTAGCTCTTGAGCACTATTTTAGAAGCAAAAATCACTCAAAAACCGAATTTTGTTGTGTATTTTGAGTGTTTTGAGCATCAAAGGTTGGTTAGAAACAAGTTTCTGACCCTTTGGCTCATTTTGATTGTTCATCCGTTCGATTTTTGCCATCTCCGGTGTGTTTCTAGTGACCGGAATAGTTTGGTGAGAGTTGGTGAAAAGGTGTTCTGCGTACTTACCATATCTGGAAAAAAGTACAGTCTTGCTGCGTACTTACTAAATACCCAAGACTAATCTCTTGCGTACTTACTAATTACGCAAGACTAATCTTGTGCGTACTTAAGTTATATCCTGCGTACTTATCATTTACTCCTGCGTACTTATCAAGTAGCAAGAGCAAATCTTAAATACGCAAGACCATTCCTCTAAGTGCGCAAGGCCAATATCAAGTGCGCAAGTGTCTCTGATTTTTCTGAAATTTGACTAAGTGTTCACCATGTCGAATCTTTAGAACCTTGGAAACCTTTTAAACTATGACAATGAGATCGGTACTCCTCAGAAACCGCCAGAGCTGCTAAATGTAAATGATTATTCTAACTGGAAGGCATGCTTTGAGCATTACATATCTTACACTAATTCTTCGTTATGGATACCAATCATAGAGGGATATAAGCATCCCACACACATCTATCTTGATGAAGTCATGCCCAAGCCTATCTCTAAACTTGAGGAAGAATAAAAGAAAGTTTATGATTGAGAGAAGAAGGCTCTTGGTTCTATCACTATGGCATTAACTCGGGAGTTGTTCCACAGCTTCAGAGGTTATGACAACTCTTAGGATATTTGGAAGGCTCTACAGAAAAGATTCGAGGGGAATAGTGATATCAAGAAGAGTAAACGGGATCTACTCAGGAAGCAGTATGAATGCTTCAGATTTTTGGAGAATGAGTCTTTAGATGACCTCATCTCTAGATTCTATCATCTGCAGACAGAATTGAAAGCTTTTGAGCTCAAGTATCCCAATGAAGAGTTGGTGGAAAAGTTTCTAGATGCTTTGCCACCCAGGTTTGAAATTTACACAACCCTGATGAGAGAGAATCCAAAATTCTATGAAATGACAGTGGAGGAGGCAATTGGAAAGGTTCAAGCTCATAACATGAACCTTAGAAAGAAGGAGAGCTCAGGAAGACCTCAGATACAAGACCCTTCTATGTATCATGGGTCGTCTTCTACAACCAAATCTTCGGGCTCTGGAATTGCCCTTTTCTCTGGAAACTCTACTGAAGAAGACCACTCAAATGGTTGTGGTGGTCATGCATGCTATGCATCTGGATCAGGTTCTGGATGTCATCAACAACATACCTCAAGAAATCCTCCCGCTACAACTTCAGCTAACCAATCAGCTATAGCCAAAATAGTTGAAGAACATGTAGCACTATTTTCATCTAGTATGCTGGCCTACGAGAACTTCATAGGTGCAAGCTTACAGATCCCGAGACAATTGAAGAAGATTTTAATCAAGTGGATCCTGATGACATGGAGGACATGGATATTCAATGGAATATGGCCATGATACTGAGGAGAGCCAAGCATTTCTTGAACAGAACAGGAAGAAAGTTCATTGGCGGGCATTCTAATGCCAAGGTTGGTTTTGAAAAATCCAAGGCCAAATGCTATAAGTGTCTAAACTTTGGACACTTTGCTCGTGAATGTCAGAAAGACAGAGCACCGGCTTCGGGTTTCACCAGACCTAGCTTAGGTAACAGCCATGGCTACAACAACACAAACAACCACAATCAAAGCCACAGTGGTTCATCCAATGCACTGGTAGCTCAACAGGATGATAGCTTTGATTAGGGTGTTCATCTGGAAGATGCCATCATTGCATAAACTCAGGTTGGTCTCATGGCTGAGATCATGGAGTTGATGGAAGCTGAGAAAAGGAAGATGAGGAGAAGGAAGCTGAAGAAAAGGAAGCTTCTCTAGCTGATCAAGAGGAATCTACTACTGCTGTTGCTCTCATGGCTATTGAAGAGGCAACAAGTTCATCAACTGAGTTAGATTCTAATCCTTTTTCTGTTATTCTTGTTCTAAATGTCTAGGCTTAAAACTTGAAAATTCTAAGCTTCAAGACAAGGTCGAAACCCTTCGCATTGCAGCTCTAAATTATAAAGAAAACGAAAAACGTTTTAAAGATTCAATTGAAACGTTGAAAAAGGAAAAACGTGAGTATTCATTAAAAATGAGCGATCAACAGCTTCACTTGGATATTGCATACAGGGGGTTGGAGAAAAGGAACAATGAAATTAACATGCTGCAAAATGAAATCTTGCAGTTGAAATGTTCTAATGAGAAGTTGAAAAACTCTCGTTTTGTGGTGGAACACTACGAATCTGTAGTGAGGCAAATGAATGTCTTAGGGATGGGTACTATTGCCATTCCTCCACCAGTTAGCGGGAAGTTTGTCAACAGCTTAGTAGACATTGATCTAACTTGTCTTGATGAGTCCTCAGGAAAGGATGATTCCTCTAAAAAAGATGATTGCTCAAGTAAGTCTAACTCCACATCTAATGAGGAGTTCTTTACTGCTTCTGATGATGGGTCGGTTAACACTTGCCCTGAAGGAGTAGTATCTGAGAAGTTGTTATCTGAACAGAAAGTCAAGAAAAACATTATCACTAATAGTGATAACTGTATTTTAACTGAACCCAATATCATTGAATCTAATGATAAATTAAAGGTAATGCTTTATGGGGGTATAAAAATCTTAATCAAGTAAAGAAAGAGGCTTTTTCAGCTCACTATGGTTTTGGTTACAAAGAAATTTTGCAAAAATACTATACTCCCAAGAACTAATCTGTATCGGGTCAGACTCCTGTTCTCAAACCAACTCCTCCTGCTCATAATGTTGAGTTATCTAAGGCCAGATCTAATGAGCCTTACAAAAGGACTTATACAAACAAGAGGACTTGCTTTCACTGTGGCTTGGTTGGTCACATTTTTGTGAACTGTCCCTCAAAGAACCAAGGGAAACGGCCTATTGTTTCACAACCGGCTGTCATCCCTAAGTCGCGATCAGTGAAACCTCCCAAATGTCTAAAACAAAATGTGGTGAAACCACCAGTTAAACCGATGGCAAAGCCAAAGATAAAATCTGAGGCCAAACCATCTGTTTCAAGAAAGGTAAAGCATCCAGATGTACCTTGTGTATCTACCTCTGGTAGTACACGTACTGGTGAGAAACCTGTGGTGAAACTCTCAAAGCCATAGAGAAGGAGAAGGAATAAGAGGTTGAGAAAGATAGAGCACCTGACTTCAGTTCAATCAGGTGAAGCTTCCACAAGTTCACCTGCTGTTGTTGAACCAAAGTCTACTGTTCCGGTTAAGAAAAATAAGAGGTCCTGGATTGCCAAATCTAAAAATTCTCAATCTCCTAGTCCTAATTCTTTTAAAGATTCATCCATTTTGAACAGTCATCACGACTGTGAGTTAAAACAGGTAGTTTATTTTGAAAAGGATGGACGACCCAAGACCACTATGGCTTGGGTCTCCAAAACTAACTAATTCTTTTTGTGACTCGTGCAGGGATGTCCGAAGTGTACTATCTCTAACCGCTGGTATGTAGATAGTGGATGCTCCCGGCACATGACAGGAAACATGGCCTTGCTTTAAGACGTGAAACCATTCAGAGGCGGCTATGTGGCCTTTGCTGGAGAGAAAGGCGGCAGTATCACGTGTCAAGGCGTGGTATCAAATGGTTGTGTCAGTTTTGACAATGTCAACTTTTGTGAGCAGCTGAAGCATAACCTGCTGAGTGTCTCCCAAATGTGCGACAAAGAGTACTCGGTGATGTTTGATAAGAATGAATGCTTGATTCTCAAGGCTGGTTTTGAAGTTCCTGAAGACTGGATTCTGATGAGAGCGCCAAGGACAAACGACACCTATCAGATTGATATGAGCGTGGCAACAACCACCTCATCAGTTGCTACTTGTTTGCTTACCAAAGCGACAGAGCTTGACTCTATCTTGTGGCATAGGAAACTCGGACATATTTCTTATCGTAAAATGAACCATCTTGTCCGAAACGGTTTGGTAACCGGGGTTCCTAAGCTGAGATTTACCGTTGGAGATGACTGTATGCCTTGTAAAAAGGGCAAACAGCAGCGGAAGTCTCACAAGCCCAAGCTCCAAAACTCCATTGATACCCCTTTGGAGCTATTACACATGGATCTGTTTGGCCCCATAAGTATCAGGAGTATTGTGGGTAAGTCGTTCTATCTGGTTGTAACTGATGATTTCTCACATTTTTCTTGGGTGCATTTTTTAGGTACAAAGGACGAGACTGTTGATATTCTTCAATACCTGATCCTGAGCTTGGAATCTCTTTGCAAGATGAAGGTTAGAAGAATAAGGAGTGACAATGGAACTGAGTTCAAGAATAATTTAATCGAACTTTTCTGTCTCAAGAAGGGGATCCGTCACGAATTCAGCGCCCCGTACAAACCTAAGCAGAATGGAGTTGCAGAACGGAAGAACAGAACATTGATTGAGACTGCAAGGACTATGTTGTCGGATGCAAAGCTTCCTGTCACTTTCTGGGCAGAAGCCGTCAATACAGCTTGTCACGTCTTAAACAGAGTTCTGGTTGTGAAGAGGCACAACAAGACTTGTTACGAGTTGATCAACAATCGACTTCCCAATCTTGATTACCTAGTTCCTTTTGGTAGTCCCTGTTCCTTATTGCTACAATACAAAGACCGCCAGTCAAAGTTTCATGCAAAAGCGGTGGAAGGCATCTTCTTAGGATACGCTGCCAACTCGCCTTGCAAGAGAGTGTACAATATAGGAACTCGTACTGTTGAGGAATGGTTTGAAGTGGATTGCAGTAAACACAGCATTCCACCAGAACCAACAGGTCCAGCTTGGAGTTTTGATTATGATGCGCTATTCAAGTCATTCAATCTTCCTGATCTATCTGCAGTTGACGCCGCAAATGTTTATGAATTATTGGGTGGCGGCGATGACTCCAGTTTCTCTACTTGTGCTATTGTACCGCTTGTAACTCCTGATTCCAATGCTGCATCTGCATCTGGAACTCATGACAGTGATAACAGTGAAGATGTTCATGTTGATGGAGATGACGCTCAAGCTAATCCTAACACAACTGTAGGAAATGAAGCTCCAGCTGATCCAATTAACATTGAATCTTCTTCTTCTGGAACACAGGAAATGGGGGAGTTAAGCACGAATCTCGATTCAGAAATTCAGGAACCAAATGTACAAGAGATGAGAGTGCTTAAGAATCATCCAATCGATAAGATTATTGGTGATCCTCATGCTGGTGTTCAGACTCGTCATCGAACCATTACAGAGAACACTAGTCTTTATTCGGAGATACTTGACACTAGTGTCATGGAAACATGTCTGCATGCTGCATTCGTGTCCCAGTTAGAGTCGAAGAATATGAAGGAGACTCTCGCGGACAACTGCTGGATTGAGGCGATGCAAGATGAATTGTCTCAATTCCAAAAGTTGCACGTGTGGGATTTGGTTGACTTGCCAAAAGGCTTTCAGCCAATTGGAACCAGATGGGTGTTCAAATGCAAGACGGATGATCGTCGTGTGGTTGTGAAGAACAAAGCAAGATTGGTTGTTAAGGGTTTTTATCAACGTGAGGGCTTGGATTACACGGAAGTATATGCCCCAGTTTCTAGAATTGAGGCCATTCGATTGTTCTTGGCTTATGCCATATATGTCGGCTTCAAGGTCTATCAACTTGATGTGAAGAGTGCTTTCCTATATGGAAAATTTCATGAAGAGGTCTATGTCACTCAACCTCCCAGCTTTAAAGATCTGCATAATATCAATAAAGTGTATAAGCTCGACAAAGCACTTTATGGTCTTCATCAAGCACCGCGGGCATGGTATGAGACATTATCTAAACATCTACTGTCTAATGGTTTCGACCGTGGACAGATTGACTCGACCCTCTTCATTAGGAAAGCAGGAGGTGACATTCTTCTTGTACAAGTATATGTCGACGACATTAGTTTTGGATCTACAAATGAAGGGATGTGTAGGGAATTCGAGCAGGTGATGAAGTCCAAGTTTGAAATGAGTAACATGGGTGAATTGTCGTTCTTCCTGGGTCTGCAAGTCAGTCAAAGAGAGGATGACATTTATCTACATCAAACTAATTATGTGCAGGACATCTTGTCAAAATACCAGATGAATGATAGCAGTACTTATGGCATACCTATCCCAGTCAATCATGGTCTGCATCCTAACAAAAATGGAAAGGATGTGGATTGCAGATTGTACCGTGGGATGATCAGATCACTTATGTATCTCACAGCTTCAAAACCCGATATAATGTTTGCTGTGTGCTTGTGCTCAAGGTTTCAGTCTCAACCGAAGGAGTCACATATGATAGCCGTGAAGAGGATTTTCAGATACTTGAAAGGGAAACCTCGATTGGGTATTTTGTACTCTAAGCAGCAGTCATTCGACTTCAAAGCCTACACTGATTCAGACTGTGGTGGTTGTAACCTTGATAGAAAGTCAACTTCTAGTGGATGTCAATTCTTAGGAGACAGACTTGTTTCCTGGCAGTGTAAGAAGCAGTCAATGGTTTCTGTCTCAACTTGTGAAGCAGAATACATTGCTGCGGCGAGTAGTTGTTCTCAGATATTGTGGATTCAGCAGCAATTGAGAGACTACGGCTTAAACTTCACTGGAACTCCGTTGTTCATTGACAACAATGCCACAATGTGCATCACAAATAACTCGGTGAAACATTCCAAAACTAAACATATAGAAATTCTCCATCATTTCATCCATGATTGTGCTGAAAAGCATTTAATTGAACTTGTTAAAGTTCACACGGAAGACAATCTTGCTGACCTTTTCACAAAGGCATTTGATCGATCCCGTTTTGAGCATCTTGTCAACTTGATAGGAATGTTCAATCCTGAGTGAAAACTTGTTTTTCTTGAATCAATTCAATTCATGAAAGTTAAATTTTATTTTCTTTTAAGTTTTCTGTATAGTTCTTTTAACTTTCAAAAACATTTTACAAAATCAAAATCAAAATGGAGAAAATTCCAAAGTTAACTTGAGAAAAGAGGAAATGATAGTACATCAGAAATGATCTAAACGTCACAGACTGCTCATATGGGAAATGATTGCGTCATGCTTACTTAATTGTGTAAATTATTATGGTTTTAATCTGCTTATTTACAAGTAATTTGAATTGTCAGTAGGCTGTATGCGTCTTTGAATCACTAGTAGTGTCGAAACTTAATCTAAAATTACAATTGTGATTTGAACCCATGTTTGCTAGTGTGTGCGCGTAAAAGAATAGAAAAGATCATTATCAGATAAAGGATGTTAGATTTTGGCAATAATTTTCTTTTGAGATCAGTTTCGAGTTATGTCGTAGGCACAATTAATGCGGTTCATCTAACTGCCCATACTCACAAGTATGCAAGGAGAGATTGAATCAAGACATGTCTCTACATCAACCGTTGAGCATTTATTCACCCTTGAATCACTCCTGATTCATTGAAATCAAATCCAGCTAAAAGTTGGATTCCCTTACCTTATTCAAACACCATATTCATTATCCTGAATCATCATACCGATATTCAATGAAGAAATCAAATGAAACCAAGACAAATGAATCACTCGATTCTGAATCTTATGATTCCTAATAATCCTTATGGATTCTGCTTGATTTTTCCTGTGCTAATTGATGTAGCTTCATTCTGAAAATTTAGAAAATAATTGGGAAAATCTTAGATGCCTTGAGATGTTGCAATTTACATTGCTGTAGTATATCAATGGGGTACATGTTGTATATCTTATAATTAATACCTTAATACACAAGAACGTGATACAAAGATGCTTATAGTTTCAAATCTTATAATATTGTCAACTTGAATTACTTGTTTATGTGCTTATTACGTATGAATAAATAGTAATCCATGACATGATCCCATATTCTTTGATGTTTATATTGTATCGTTTTTGCTATAAGTTAGTCTGATATGATCCTTTGCTCGTGTCTTTGATAAAAAATAGTTTGTGTAAATACATGTATATTTCTATCTAGAAAATATCAAAAAGATTTTAAGTTTATGAACAGTTCAATCTTAATCAGAAAAGCCAAAAATATTTGTGTTTCACCTTCCTGAATTGTATTTTAATACTCCTGATTGAATATTTTTATCTTGTTCGTTATTTGACTTGAAAAACCTTCATAATTTGAGTTGAAAGTTTGCGCACTTAAGGGTTTCTGCGTACTTGACAAGTGCGCATGAAGTAAGCCCTGCGTACTTAACAAGTACGCAAGAGTTAAGTCTTGCGCACTTGTAAGTACGCAGAAGTTAAAGCTTGTGCACTTAGCAAGTACGCAAGACCATTATGTGTTGGGTATATATACAGGAGTTAGAAAATTTTTCAGATTTTTATCACATTCAAACTCAAACGCCTGTTCAATTCCCTCCGCAAATTTTCCTCAAAAATCCGAGTGTTCCAAACCATTTTTTGGTCCCATCTCTAGTATCATCATCTTCTTACAATCATTTGGTGAGAATCTAGATCCAATCCATCCACAAAATCACATTTTATGGACCGATTGAGACGTTAAAAATTTTAGGGCCAAATCCGTTGATTTTAGACAAATTTTAGGGCATTTTAGTAACAATTTATGACTAAAACTTGTTAAGAATCATCAGTAGATCCCTTAATCACTCGATTTCGTCCTTGATTTTGCCCTTTGACCCTCGATTAACCGTAGGTTCATCTGGGTGGTCGATTAGGTCAAAATTGAACTAGTGTAGCAGGTATTTGATGTGAGTGATTGGTCCCATAGGCTAGAATCATGCATTCCGACCTAGTGGTGACCTAATACACATCAAATCTTGAACATCTATTGATTTCTTAGATTTTTGGAATTTTAAACAAGTGCATTTCCTGCGCACTTAACAAGTACGCAAGAAGCAATTCATGCGTACTTGTTAAGTACGCAAGAGGAATTTCCTGCGTACTTGCTAAGTACGCAGGACCAACACTTGGGAAAAATTTCTAAGTCTGGAAATTCAGTTCAAAGAGTAACTGCTATACTGAGTCATGTTTATTCAATTCCAATGAAACTTGTTGTTCTGATTATGTTTTCTGTGTGTTTTTGCAGATTATGGCTCGTGCGTTTACGAATGAGTTCAATCTTCTAGCTCATACTCAACCTGAATGGAAGGGTGCAGCTCTGTAGTACCGAGAGATAGTTGATTTCTTGAACCGTTCAAGAATCAGCTATGTAACCTTTCTGATTTTCATGTTTTTCCTGTGTATTTTATGCCGTGCAATAAAAGATTTCAACCTTACATTTATTGTTCATATACACTTACAAGCATACACGCGTTCATTATAATACAATATTAACGAAAACAATCTTACAAACCTCGAGGACCAAACTTGACCTAAACTTGACCAAAACTCAAAACAACATCAATATTACAAAACTACAAGAACTAGTCTTGAATCTTCCAAAAACCAACACAAGCACGGTCGCGCCTAGTCCTAGGCACGGTCGCGCTTGTGTCATGACCACGGTCGTGCTTATCATTAAGCACGGTCGCGCCTCGTTTACAGTTTGACTCCGTAAAAGTCAAACCGACACAAATCTTTTCCAAACATAGGTTTCAAACGAGTTTAGAAATCGCGGGACTTGTAGAAGAAGCTATTCGACGAATTGAGACTAAAACACGACCAAATACACGTCTGATCGACCGAATCCTCGCGACTTCGACCAAACCTTCCTTTTTAAATCAAATCTCATAATTAAGACAGGATCAGATGAATCAAACCATTATAATACCTTCGCACGATTTCTATAAACCTATCGCAACCCTAAAATCATCGGAACGACACCTCTAATACTCTGTCGATCAAGAAAAAGCCGCGAGTCTTCCTCGTAGCCGTCTGCAATTGTTGCCCAATCAAACCAAGGTAAGTAATAGTTCAATTGCTTCGTTTCTTCATTCCAAACGAAAGCCCTAAATCAATTCGGTGGAGTAATACACGGTTAAACCAATTGAATCTAAGTTTTTAGTATTAAATGGTTTTAATCGAACTACAAGTTAAACGCATTATAAATCTAATTAAATAATGTGATTGGATTCGCAATCATCATACCAATGAAAACCCTAAGTTTCTAATCTGTTTTATTACAAGAATCAGGCGAATTGCTTCTGGAATTGACCAGACACGGTCGCGCTGTCCTACGAGCGCGGTCGTGCCTGACCAAGCACAGTCGTGCCCCGTAAGAGGCCCGGTCGTGTTTACCGATCAAACCAAGTCCTGACCTAGTCAAAACCCTAGGCGCGGTCGTGCCGGATGCGGACGCGGTCGTGTCTCAGGACCAGACTCTTGTTTTGACTTCTGACCAACCACGGGCGCATTACCGACCAAGCGCGGTCGCGTACGTGCCGGGCGCGGTCGTGCCATATACAAGCACGGTCGTGCTCATCCCTTAAACAGAATCTTTATTTTTATTTTTATTCTGTTAATTTGATAAATAAATAACAGTTTAAATAATTATTTTTAAGACAAACCCTACACGTTTAAGAATGACAAATTCACTTCCGTCATTAAATAACGCAAATCAATAACACATATACATTGTTCATTAGGTCGAACTTAGCAATCTACAACACACCGCTGTTTTCCACTTGCTTGTGCAACCTACACGCTACATAACACGTGAGTTACATAGCCCCTCTTTTACTCTATTTTACAAACGTTTTGGGGTGGAACATGCGTTCTATTTACATGTTTTCAATTATACACATATACAGTTCCATCCTATGCATGTTTACAGTTTTGCGCTTTGTGCTTGAGTACATTTTGTAGACCAATTATTATGCTCTTCATGTACAATCATTAACTAACAGCCGACAGTAAACAGTGGTAGATCTATTGAGTCTGACAAACCCACCCAGGTAGGGTGACTGTTACTGACAACACAAATTTTGAGTGCAAGTTACAAAGGTTTGATTGTATAGGTCACACGATGTTTTTCTCTCCATAAATGCCTTAATTGTCATGATTGTATTGAACTGTATGCACACAACACGTATTTTGCTATCACACGATTAATCCTATGTTTTCTCACCAACTCTTGTAGTTGACCCTCTCATTTAACCATGTTTCAGGTACCAATGTTTGAAGTGATCAAGATATGCTACACATAGGATTTTGACCTAGTTTTTAATTGAACCAGTTATATTTTGATGTAATTTTCATTATTGTTTGGTGGATTGAATCTATGTTTTGTTGAACTTGTTTGATTGCAATGAAAACGATTATTAATTATTTAAACTTTAGTAAACCATGAGCAATGAACAGTCTGCACGCTTCACGCCCCGATGTTTCCGCCGTCGGTTGGGGTGTGACAGATTGGTATCAGAGCCTTGGTTATAGGGAATTAGGTTATTAGACACCTTTGACCTAGACTATAACTTTAGGATACCCACTTATGCCATGCTTCATGATTTACATGCTATGTGCTACATGCTATATGATATATGCTACATGTTTTATATGTATATATGAATAACAACTTAAATAAACAATATCCCTACCCATATCCTAAACCACATATCCTTCATGCCTGCTTCCATGTCATCATCAACATAACCTGAATCATATTCTTAGACTTGGGTCTATAAAATTTTCTTTTACACCCGTTAAGGTTTTTAGACTTTGTTTAATTGTTAAAGGACACGTGCAATCTGGAAGAGTGACACCTGTATTCTGGGTTTTCTGTCTAGGAAAGCATTTCGTATAAATCCCAACCAACCGAGGGACCCGTATGCTTTCCTGGGAATTCCCGGGATGAGTGTTTACTTATAGGCTAAAGCACGTCTCCTTGATAATTATCTGAGTTTAAATTAACCTTAATATGTCATAGTACTCGAGTGATTATGTCACTATTTGAGTACAATCCAAACTATGAACTACTTGCATCTATTTATTCTTCTATTTAATCCAAGAAAATCTCACAACTCTTATTGTGTCTAAATCTGTAGAATGCCTCCCCGTCGTGACAACAGCAACAACAGTAATAACACTGACCTGGTTGCTTTACTCACACAGCTGGTGAACCAAATTACCCAAGCCAACAACAACAATAATGGCCATGCCAGTGGAAGTGCTGCTACTGGAGGTGGTGGTGGTGCCAACCCGCCACAATGCACCTTCAAACACTTCAACTCCTGTAATCCCCTCAAATTCTATGGCAGCGAAGGAGCCACGGGACTCCTTCAATGGTTCGAAAGCATTGAGAGCACTTTTCTCAATAGCGATTGTCCCGACAACCTCCGTACTCGTCATGCTACTAGTGTCTTTCAAAAAAGGGCGCTTACTTGGTGGAATGGTGAGAAAAGGACTAGGGGAGTGGATGTAGCAGTGGCACTACCGTGGGATGAGTTGAAGAGGATCATGACTGAGGAATTCTGTCCTCGAAATGAGATGAAAAAGCTAGAAGCGGAATTTTGGGATCTTGCTCAAGATAGTGGTGAAAGCTTAGCATACACCACCCGTTTTCACGAGCTGAGTCTACTTGTGCCACACATGGTTACACCTCTGTCTAGGTGTATTGAAAAGTACATTGGTGGTCTACCTAGACAAATTCAAGATACTGTGGTAGGAGGAAATCCTGCTACTCTGGAGGATGCTATCCGCTTGTCAGCCACACTTACTGACAATCATGTTAAAGCGGGTACACTTACAAGAAAGGGTGCCAAGAAAGTTTCTGAAACAACAACACCTCCCGCTCATGTCAAAGAAATCCAAACTGAACCGTACCGCAATACTAGGAAGAGAAAGGTCAAGAACTGTGCTGTAATCACTCCGGCTGCTCCAGTAAATCAAGTTGCACCCATGGCTCAAAACCCAGCAAAGAAGCCCTATGGGGGCAGCTACCCACTTTGCAACACCTGCAACTACCATCACCCTCCAAACATACCTTGTCGCCTTTGCAACCACTGCGGGAAACATGGCCACACAGCCAATATTTGTCGAGCCAAGGCACTTGCCAACCAAACCAACCCAGCAAATCAAGCCAATCATCAAGCAACTAACCAAGCCATCCCCGCCATTGCAAATGGACGTGCTTGCTTCGAATGTGGTGACCCGAACCACTTCCGTAACCAGTGCCCAAGACTGATCAATGTTAACCAAGGCGGAGCTTGTGGGCGTGCTTTCAACATCAACGCCAATGAGGCTCAGGCCAACACTGATGTGGTTAACGGTACGTTCCTTATGAATAATCATTATGCTTCTATACTATTTGATACCGGAGCCGATAAAAGTTTTGTGTCACTAGACTTCGAACCGTTACTTGCAAAAACCCGGTCTAAACTAGAGAAAACCTTTACCGTTGAGGTAGCCGATGGTAACACCGTTACAATTGACACCATCATTTATGATTGCTCCCTAGAACTAAATAAACACACCTTTCCAATCAACCTCATACCAATGCCATTAGGAAGTTTTGACGTCATCATAGGTATGGATTGGTTGTCGAAGCACCACGCCGAAGTCATGTGCTTTGAAAAATGCATCCGTATACCACTCCCATCCGGCGAAACGTTGACGGTCCTTGGTGAGAAACCTTGCAAAGGACTCAAACTAATGTCATGCATTACCGTCCAAAAGTACATACGAAAGAAGTACATGGTTTTCCTAGCCCATGTTATCCAAAAAGAAATCAAAACGAGGAGTGTACAAGACATCCCCATCGTTCGGGATTTTCCCGAAGTCTTTCCTGATGACTTGCCCGGTCTTCCACCTGTTCGGCAAGTGGAATTTCGCATCGATCTTGTACCTGGAGCAAACCCGGTGGCTAAAGCTCCATACCGGCTTGCACCTTCCGAGATGCAAGAACTTGCAAGTCAACTTCAAGAACTCTCCGACAAAGGTTTCATACGGCCGAGTCATTCACCGTGGGGTGCACCAGTCTTGTTTGTTAAAAAGAAGGATGGTTCATTTCGCATGTGTATTGACTATCGAGAACTCAACAAGCTTACAATCAAAAACCGCTACCCTTTACCTAGGATTGACGACCTCTTCGATCAACTCCAAGGTTCTACCTACTTCTCGAAGATTGATCTTCGATCTGGTTATCATCAACTCCGTGTGCAAGAGGAGGATATTCCCAAGACTGCCTTCCGAACGAGATATGGTCACTACGAGTTCATGGTTATGCCTTTTGGGCTAACCAATGCACCTGCTGTCTTCATGGACCTCATGAATCGCATGTGCAAACCATACCTTGATAAATTTGTTATCGTGTTCATTGATGACATCTTAATCTATTCAAGAACTAAGGAAGATCATGAACAACACCTTAGGTTGATTTTAGATCTCTTGAAAACCGAACAGCTATACGCCAAGTTCTCCAAATGTGAATTTTGGCTAAAAGAAGTTCAATTTTTGGGTCACGTTGTCAATGAAAAGGGAATTCATGTTGACCCCGCCAAAATTGAAGCTGTTAAGAATTGGAAAGCTCCTAAAACCCCTACCGAAGTTCGTTCGTTTCTTGGCTTAGCAGGTTACTATCGAAGGTTCATCTCCAATTTCTCCAAGATCGCTGTTCCCCTCACTGCCTTAACCCAAAAAGGTAAACCCTATGAGTGGGGACCGAAACAAGAAGAAGCCTTTCAAATTCTCAAGCGAAAGTTGTGCAATGCTCCTATCCTCACCCTTCCTGAAGGTGAAGATGATCTAGTTGTTTACTGTGATGCTTCAAACCAAGGTCTTGGTTGCGTTCTCATGCAACGAGGCAAGGTGATCGCTTATGCATCAAGACAACTCAAAATCCATGAGAAGAATTATTCGACGCATGATCTGGAGTTGGGTGCTGTCATATTTGCGTTGAAGATTTGGAGACATTATCTCTATCGCACGAAATGTGTGGTGTTCACCGACCACAAAAGCCTCCAACATATCTTCAACCAAAAGGAACTCAACATGAGACAACGACGTTGGGTTGAACTCCTCAACGATTACGATTGCGAGATTCGTTATCATCCCGGCAAGGCTAATGTTGTAGCCGATCCACTAAGCCGCAAGGAACATGTCATGCTTCAAAGTGTCAAGATCCATTCCGATATTCAAGTTCGTATTCTAGAAGCTCAACATGTCTCGGTTACCGAGGGCAATATATATGAGGAAATGTCTTGTGGTGCTGAATTCCAATTAGAGACTAAGACCAATGGCTTGCTTTATTTTCTAAATCGTCTTTGGGTTCCCGATCGTAACGATCTCCGAGCATTCATCATGACCGAAGCACACAAGTCTCGATATTCTATCCATCCTGGTGCGGATAAAATGTACCAAAATCTTCGTCCACAATATTGGTGGCCCGGTATGAAGAAAGACATTGCTTTGTTTGTAGCAAAATGTCTCACATGTTCTAAAGTCAAAGCTGAGCATCAACGTCCTTCTGGGTTACTTGAACAACCGGAAATCCCCGTGTGGAAATGGGAGAATCTAGCTATGGATTTCATCACTAAACTCCCTCGCACTTCGAGCGGTTATGACAGCATCTGGGTGATCATTGACCGTCTCACTAAGTCCGCACACTTCTTGCCTATCCGTGAAGACTATAAGGTCGAGAAATTGGCTCGAATTTACATTGACGAGATCGTGAGTCGTCACGGTGTTCCTTTGAACATAATCTCCGATAGAGATGCTCGTTTCACTTCTCGGTTTTGGCAATCTCTCCAAAAGGCACTTGGTACACGATTGGATTTGAGCACGGCCTACCATCCCCAAACTGATGGTCAGACCGAGCGAACAATCCAAACCCTGGAAGACATGCTGAGAGCCTGTGTCATCGACTTTGGTGGTAATTGGGATTCACATTTGACACTTATCGAATTTTCCTACAACAATAGTTACCACACCAGCATCGACATGGCTCCGTTTGAAGCTCTCTATGGTCGTAAGTGTCGTTCTCCCATCTGTTGGAACGAGATTGGTGAAGCACAAATCACCGGTCCCGAGTTAATTCAAGAAACCTCCGACAAGATTATCCAAATCCGTGACAACATTCGAGTTGCGAGGAGTCGGCAAAAGAGCTATGCCGACAAACGACGCAAACCCTTGGAATTCCAAGTTGGTGATCTTGTACTTCTAAAGGTGTCTCCTTGGAAGGGGGTGATCCGTTTTGGGATGAAAGGCAAGCTAGCACCTCGCTATGTGGGTCCATTCAAGATCCTTGAAAGGATTAGGAAAGTGGCTTACAAGCTCGAGTTACCTCCATCACTTGGCAGCATACATCCTACATTTCATGTGTCCAACCTCAAGAAGTGACTTGCTGATGAAAACCTTCATATACCTCTTGACGATGTGCGCATTGATGAAACGATGCACTTCGTTGAAAAACCAGTCGAGATTATGGATCGCGAGATAAAACAACTCAAGCGCAGCCGTATTCCTATTGTCAAGATTCGTTGGGAATCTAAACGAGGACCCGAGTTTACTTGGGAACGAGAAGACCAAATGAAGCTCAAGTACCCACATCTTTTTGCTGAAGCAGTAGCCTCAACCAGTTGAATTTCGGGACGAAATTCCCTCAACATGGGGATACTGTAACCTTTCTGATTTTCATGTTTTTCCTGTGTATTTTATGCCGTGCAATAAAAGATTTCAACCTTACATTTATTGTTCATATACACTTACAAGCAAACACGCGTTCATTATAATACAATATTAACGAAAACAATCTTACAAACCTCGAGGACCAAACTTGACCAAAACTCAAAACAACATCAATATTATAAAACTACAAGGACTAGTCTTGAATCTTCCAAAAACCAACACAAGCACGGTCGCGCCTAGTCCTAGGCACGGTCGCGCTTGTGTCATGACCACGGTCGTGCTTATCATTAAGCACGGTCGCGCCTCGTTTACAGTTTGACTCCGTAAAAGTCAAACCGACACAAATCTTTTCCAAACATAAGTTTCAAACGAGTTTAGAAATCGCGGGACTTGTAGAAGAAGCTATTCGACGAATTGAGACTAAAACACGACCAAATACACGTCTGATCGACCGAATCCTCGCGACTTCGACCAAACCTTCCTTTTTAAATCAAATCTCATAATTAAGACAGGATCAGACGAATCAAACCATTATAATACCTTCGCACGATTTCTATAAACCTATCGCAACCCTAAAATCATCGGAACGACACCTCTAATACTCTGTGGATCAAGAAAAAGCCGCGAGTCTTCCTCGTAGCCGTCTGCAATTGTTGCCCAATCAAACCAAGGTAAGTAATAGTTCAATTGCTTCGTTTCTTCATTCCAAACGAAAGCCCTAAATCAATTCGGTGGAGTAATACACGGTTAAACCAATTGAATCTAAGTTTTTAGTATTAAATGGTTTTAATCGAACTACAAGTTAAACGCATTATAAATCTAATTAAATAATGTGATTGGATTCGCAATCATCATACCAATGAAAACCCTAAGTTTCTAATCTGTTTTATTACAAGAATCAGGCGAATTGCTTCTGGAATTGACCAGACACGGTCGCGCTGTCCTACGAGCGCGGTCGTGCCTGACCAAGCACAGTCGTGCCCCGTAAGAGGCCCGGTCGTGTTTACCGATCAAACCAAGTCCTGACCTAGTCAAAACCCTAGGCGCGGTCGTGCCGGATGCGGACGCGGTCGTGTCTCAGGACCAGACTCTTGTTTTGACTTCTGACCAACCACGGGCGCATTACCGACCAAGCGCGGTCGCGTACGTGCCGGGCGCGGTCGTGCCATATACAAGCACGGTCGTGCTCATCCCTTAAACAGAATCTTTATTTTTATTTTTATTCTGTTAATTTGATAAATAAATAACAGTTTAAATAATTATTTTTAAGACAAACCCTACACGTTTAAGAATGACAAATTCACTTCCGTCATTAAATAACGCAAATCAATAACACATATACATTGTTCATTAGGTCGAACTTAGCAATCTACAACACACCGCTGTTTTCCACTTGCTTGTGCAACCTACACGCTACATAACACGTGAGTTACATAGCCCCTCTTTTACTCTATTTTACAAACGTTTTGGGGTGGAACATGCGTTCTATTTACATGTTTTCAATTATACACATATACAGTTCCATCCTATGCATGTTTACAGTTTTGCGCTTTGTGCTTGAGTACATTTTGTAGACCAATTATTATGCTCTTCATGTACAATCATTAACTAACAGCCGACAGTAAACAGTGGTAGATCTATTGAGTCTGACAAACCCACCCAGGTAGGGTGACTGTTACTGACAACACAAATTTTGAGTGCAAGTTACAAAGGTTTGATTGTATAGGTCACACGATGTTTTTCTCTCCATAAATGCCTTAATTGTCATGATTGTATTGAACTGTATGCACACAACACGTATTTTGCTATCACACGATTAATCCTATGTTTTCTCACCAACTCTTGTAGTTGACCCTCTCATTTAACCATGTTTCAGGTACCAATGTTTGAAGTGATCAAGATATGCTACACATAGGATTTTGACCTAGTTTTTAATTGAACCAGTTATATTTTGATGTAATTTTCATTATTGTTTGGTGGATTGAATCTATGTTTTGTTGAACTTGTTTGATTGCAATGAAAACGATTATTAATTATTTAAACTTTAGTAAACCATGAGCAATGAACAGTCTGCACGCTTCACGCCCCGATGTTTCCGCCGTCGGTTGGGGTGTGACAAGCTATGCTATTTCAGTTGACCCTAGTTTCAAGACCTTATCTTGAGCAATTTTGGGAGACCGCGGAGCATGATTGCACGGTAACCCCCAATGTTATAAGGGCTACCGTTGCGGGTCATGATATCGCCTTTTCTGAAGACACTATTAGACGGGTCTTGCAATTCAGAGATCTTTCCAACGACTCGATAGCCTATCCTGACTACTTTGTGGATGGCTGTTGGAGGCAACGAATGGGGTATGTCGGTGCGAGAGACTACGCTTCTTACAAGAAAATGTGGGTGCTTGATCATTGGAGATATTTTTCCCACATCATGATCATGTGCATCTCCTCAAGAAAAGCTGGAAAGGATGTAATGGGTCATGACCTTGCTGCTGCCATTGTTGGCTTATCTCTCAATAAGGCTACAACTTCTCACGATACATATTCAAAGCCATCAATGATCAGATTAACACGGCTGAGAGGTTCAGGTTCTTATTATACCCAAGGTTTGTGCAACTTCTGATTGACGATGCGTTGCCAAACCTACCTGCAACTAGGGAGAGATTGCAAGTTAAAAGGGTGGACAAAAGAGTGTTTGCACAATTTTTAAATCCAGGCAGTGTAGAACCTACCCCTGAGCATACAACACTTTTTGGCCACCTAATAAACGAAGCATATGTTGCACCGGCTGACTAGAGATGGTATAGTCACGATTCGGAGCCAGAGTTGAGTATTAAGATGAAAAACAACAACAACAAGAGGAGGAAGTTGAAAGTGTAGATGGATCGTCGGAAAATGGAAAGGAAGAAGAAGGTCATGATGGTGCTGAGGGATCCGACTCGGAAGAGACAGAGTCTTATTCTTCTGATTCCGATGATGCACCATCGCAGGCTCACCCGAGGAGAACGAAGAAGGTAACCCTACCTGAGTCGTCCTCAAAGAAAAAGTGACAAGCTTCAAGCAGCGAATATGAGCCAGATTCTGACTCTAACGCTGCTATACAGAGACAGAGGCGTGAAAGTGTAAACAAGAACAAAGGGGATAGGCAGCAACTTGCTATTCCTAGTGAGGTGGAGGTTACTACTCTGCAGCAAGTACAAGTTCCAGCTGCAAGTACTGATTCAGCCTCTACCCCACCTTCACAGCAATTATACCGGATACAGAGGAAGAGGCCACAGGTACATCCTGAGGTGGGAGTCACTTCAATCATAGAGGAAGTTCCTGTGATAGTGACCCTCCCTGTCACATCTGTCCAGGTGGCGGTGATTACTCCAATTCTCACGGAGTCAGTCACCATCACCCCTTCCATAACACCTACAACCGTCATCACATCCTCAATCCCAATAACCACCAGTGAACCGATAAGTCAACCCTTCAACTACGGAGAATTTACTCAAGGATTTGACTTTGATACTATCTTCTCCTCTCCAATTCACAATGCTGAAGCATCTACCTCCAGACATCCTGATCCTAATGAAGAAAGGATAGTAATTCTGGAAACCCAAGTTGCTGGTCTGTTGGAAACTATTCAAAAGTCAAAGGAGGAATCTGATGCTCAACAAGCACAGATTAATTCGTTGGTGGACAAAGTTAGAATTCTACGAAGCCAGAGAACGGGGACAGACAAGAGACTGAAGAACATAATAGCCCAGAATGAGCTTCTAATCAAGACAAACAACATGATTCTAGGGCACAGGTTGTCTCTCGAGCTGAGGTTTGATATGCAGAAGAAAGAGCATGAGCTGATGGTCAAACTAATTGCTGATCTGACCAAGAAGCTTGATGCTCAGGGGGAGAAAGATAAGGAGAAGGAGAAAGAAATGACAACTACTGGTGATGAGGCTTGTCATCCTGTGGATTTGACAAAGGATGACGACAAAGACAAGGATCCTGAAGTCGGTCCTAGTGGGAGTGAGCACCAAGCTTTGGCAATCGTGCCCATTTCTGCTATTCCAATGGCCGAGGGGGAGTCTACTCATCAAGAGGGTGGAAATACTTCTGGTGGTGGTGGTGACAAAGGAAAGTCAGCGGCTGATGTGCTTAAGGATCTATCTGACGATGAGATCTTATACTTAGAGCCTGACTATTCCAAGGAAGCACAGATCAACGCTCTCTACAACCTAGAAGAAGGAGAGATCGACTCTGGTGATGATTGGGATGAAGATGATGAGGATGTAGTGATAGAAGTTTCTAAGGGCGACAGGAAAGGAGAGTATGAGTTAGAAGATGGAGAGATCTTTGAAGTTCCATCCTCGAAGCTCACAGGTTCAGTCGAGCATGCTAGTAATGTTGAAGGCTCGACTGAAGCCTCCCTAGTTGACCCTACACCTGTGGATCCGGAGGCACCGAAAGAAAAAGATATGCCTTCTACTTCATCTAAGGGTCCAGCTCCTGTTTGGCAGAAGACGTCTATCATAGACAAACAAGGGGCAACAGGGATGATCTTGGCTGTAAGGTTCGAGGAGGATAAGCAGTTGTTCGCAATCAAAAGATCTAGGGGGGTTCAATACTTGAAACCAACCAGTGAAGCATTCAACTCCTTACCCAAATATGACCTTGTGAACCTAGCAAACCGAGAGCTGCCGAGTCATTCTAATCACGCAGTGGAGATGGGTTTGTGGCAGTTTCTGCAACGGGAAGCAAGATCTGGGAAGTTCGAAGTGTTCAAGCCTCAAGTGCCCAAAAGAGTCAAGGATAAGAAAGCTAGACATCCTGTGACTAAGAAGTACTTAAAGAAACTGGTATACAAGCCAGTGCTATGTGAAACTAAGATTCCCCTGAGCATGTTATCTCAGGATATTCTTGGTGACATGTGGTACTAGTACGTAGATCCAAAAACGGGCGAGGCAGTGATTATGGGAAAGGTTTGGTCAGGCAGCGGAAGCTTAGTGCCGAGGGAACTAATCAGAGTATTTGATGAAGTCCGCTTCATTAACTTCTCTGTGAAAGATCTGGAGGCACTGGCGGACAAGTATTGCATACATACTGAGGAGTGGATGAAATTCCTTGCTACTAAATATAACAAGGTGATCAAGTTCTGCCTTGACTATAAGAAGAAGATGGAAGCTAAAGATGCATAGCTGTGAAGACTGAAGACCGAAGATTGAAGACTAAAGATCGAAGATGATCCAGAGTTGTTGTCAAGGGGGAGTTTGTTGAAGCACTTTCCTGTGACAAACACTCTGGATAGATAGAGTCTTAGTTTTGTACTTTCATGTATGTATTTGTCTTTGTTTGTAAGTTTCTGTATGAATTAGTAATCGAGTTGTATTTAGTTTTACATATTGCTTGTTGCAAATTTCTCTAAGTGTTTTGCGCACTTGTATGTTCGCAGGAATTAGTTCCTGCGTGCTTAGCAAGTACGCAAGAATACCTTTGCGTACTTGCTAAGTACGCATGAGCAAATTTCCCTGCGCACTTGCTAAGTGCGCAGGCATCAGGTCGTGCATAAATAGGAATGGTTGACAGTAGATAAGTACGCAGTCATAGTAGCAAATACGCAGAATTTGTAATCTCAGTATTTCTCTCTGTAACCTTCAAGTGTTTATAATAGACGAAAGTTTAAAGTGATCATCTTGTTGGTTTACTTTGTGTTGTAAGACTCTCCACCTAGTCACGGGTATTCCGCACCCGGTCCGACTAGTAGACCCACTTGCATGTGACGATCCGCCACAACCGAGGGACCTACACATTATTTAAATGGCACATCTCCGTTTTACATGTCACCCACTTTGCATCCTTGCCTAGAAAGTCATAGAGCTATCTATCCAACTTCCGCCATCCTGCCACTTGCTGGAAGTCACATTCTGTGATCACTTCGAACGTCGACCTTTCTATAAAGGTTTCATTGTCATTTTCTTTAACAATACCTCATCGCCCTTGCTATCCTTAACAACGGCATACGTACTGTCACTAGTACTACGTAGCACATCATAACTAAACCCCCTTCACACGTTGCATTTCCATTTTTAGCTTATAGGCACGTTTGTCGTAGTTCCTCATATATTTCTGATGGTCTCGTCACTCTAAGGACCATCCCCCAAGTAGGCTTCTACTTTTCATGGATAGAAGCATTCTTTGCTTTACCAATATAAGATCATCATACATCTTGTCTCATACTCTGATCGCCATCCTGCGATGATTTCCCGAAGTTTAAGCACAATTGTCTTTGTCCAATTCATAAGGGTAGTTCATTCGTCTTTTTTAGACGATCTTCAGGAGCTTGTGCAAAATTCCTCCAGTCTATACAAACGTACACGTTCTCTACGGAAGTATCTCTTTGCTTCGTTACCATGCGTTCATCACGCCTTATAGGTAAACACACTTTACTTATAACTAGTGCTATGATTATCAATTTCCGATGATTCCCAAGAGCTCGCGTACCACAATCATGTCCACTCTGGAAACAAAACATCTGCCTCAACTGACGCTCCACATGAGCTTGCCTTTATCGAATCATATGTTTACCAGTGCAGGCCTTTCCTTCCTAGGAACTTATGTGCAAACCCGCCCTTGTCCTTTCTTCATTTTGCTTTCCTCTTCGTTTCTCTATCATTAACAAGCGATCACCGACCGCGTCTTCTTCATCATGTTCAAACATGAAGTCCTTCCTAGCATATGCCTCGGCTATCCATCGCCTTGTTCTGAAAGAACGTCACTGTTCTTCTTTTATCGTACATCGACCGAATCCTTCATATGGAATGCATCCATGATGGCCATCACGTCACATCGTTACTCCGCACTGAAGTCTCTAGCGTTGCCATTCTACTTCCACCATTATTATTCTGCAAATCAAGGGTTCATGCAAACGCTTTCTTCATCAATCTCCTGCAATTCCGTCCATAGGCTTCGTGCTCCGCAATTCCGAGATATATGAATAGGCATCTCCTAAGAGCACCTCGCCAATCGTCTGGAAAAGCGTCAGAACACCTCGCAACTTCTCGATACATCATACATCGAGAAAAACATCAACAAAAAGAAGTACTCTGCTTTAGCACACAAACTACACGTCCTGCACATGACGAATCGTGTACAAAAAGGACACTCAACGACATGTCAAATGACAGAACATTCAATGTTCAATATACATATTTAGTAACCCAAACTCCCTAATGTAGAGTCGGTAACAAACACCCTACTTGGGTGGGTTTGTCAGACACAATAGATCTATCAATGTTACAGTTGGCTTGTACAGAGTTGATGATTGCACGAGTGTATCATGTATATGTAGTTCAACTCATAGCATTCAAGCATAAAATCACAAATTACACAAATAGTCATAATGTAGAATTGTATATGTTGTAATTGCAAATAGTTTCAATGAAAGTCATGTTTCACCCCCAAAATGTACAAAAATGAAAAAGGAGCTATATAAACTCACATTTGTGTTGAGAGGTGATTGACTCGCAAAGCTTAAGAGTTCTAGGATTTAGATCAACTCCCTAAAAGATCATGATATAGTTAATTAGGGTTTTGGATGGCGTTTATTGGAAGTTAGAACGTTAAGGGATGCGAGAAATAGAGGATTGAATATATACTTGTTAATGTTGTAAATTTTCAGATTTTGACAGCATAAGAGCTGAACAGAAAAAAGTTTGTTAAAAATATCAAACGACGTGCTAAAATCATGAAATTTTACAGGCGACTAGTTTATAATGTTTCAAAAAATTTCGTTTAGAAAGATTTCCTTTTGAGACTCGGATCATAGTCAAATCAGTCAAACAAGACAGAAGGTACTAAAAAGGGTTTCTGTCCCTTTTTAGCGATTACGGATTCGTACGTATAAATTAGAAAATGAGCCAATTATGGTTGGAAAGAAAATTCGACGACCTACGTCGTGGAATTTGAGTTTTCTTAGTTTAGTTTAATTATGATCAATTTATGCTTAGTTAAAGTCAGCATATTTTCTGTCCACAATCAATGGTTGCACTTAAGTGGACCGTTTAAGGTTTTAAGGTTATCAAACGCGTAAATAAAAATTAGATGATGTATATAGCGTTAGTATATAGTAGATACGGTGTGATTATGTTAACCCATACGTTCTAAGGTATCGGAAGAGCACACTATTACCGAAGAACGTATGGAGGATTCACGGAATGCGGCGGCATAGCCGCCATTGCAAACGAGATCCTATGATCGATTGATTTAAGTTAGTTATAATATCATTATAATATATTATATATTCAGACTAGGTTAGCCAAAACATCCTGTGTCACCGGTCTAGCCATGATATTCACAAAAGCGTTTTGGAGAATGACATAATGCAAAACGGAATAGCCGCCACGCGTAGACGGATTCTATTTAAAATTAGTGTGTGGTTAATTTAAGTTAGGTTAAAGTTTAGGACCAGAGATTAAAATAAATAAAAACAGGTTAGTATGAAAGTTGGAATTAAAAAAATAAGAAAGAAATAAAAAAAGAAGGAAGAACGGTTAAACTTGATTCGTTACCCGAACTAGGTTCCTTGGCTTGTTGCGATTCCTTTAAGGCTTGGAGGAGGGTTCTTGCAATTTCTTGGCTGTAGGAAAAGGGCTGAAAATCATGAAGAGGAGTGGAGGATTTGGTGAAAAACAAGGGGGAATAAGAGGGTATTTATAGTTAAATCAAATCTTGAAAAACAAGAAAGGGATTAGGGTTTGAGGGGGCCTCAAATTTCGAAATTCAGCTGATTGGGGGCTGGGATTTTGTGAAAATTAGCTTGGTCTAGGTCCAAGTGTAAGTGGATTGGGTCCTAGCTTGACCCGGTTGAGTGCGCGCATTCGAAATTCGCGATTTTAAGCATTTCTAAGCGAAATTGGCAAATGTTTTCAACATGAAAGTTGATTGTCATAACAAAAGGAGTATGTTTAGCTAAAAACATTTAAGTTAAGGTTATGTTAGTCGCGTATGGTAATTAACGGTCGGCGGACGAGAAAACGGGCTTTCTAGGGCATAACAAGCTGCTAAGGCACAATGCATAGATTTACAAGCTTTCGTTGAACGTTTCAAGTGTAACAAGGTATAACAACTTTAATTTAACATGTTTGACATTTGCATGATTGTTAACGGGTTATGATGGGCCTATTGGGCCTAAAATGGGCCCAATTCTCGATTAAGCCATCAATAAGCATCTAGAGCATAAGGTAATGTATGATCAACAAGTATGTCGTATGGGTAAACCAAGTGTAATGACATTCAAAATGGTTTACATTGAATAATTAAGTCTAGTACATATAAGTTAAACACGAAAGTCGCAAATGTTACAGTCTCCCCTAGTTAAGAGAGTTTCGTCCCGAAATTCAACTGGTTGAGGCTACCGAATCCGCAGAATGGTATGGACTTGGCTTTTCAACGAGGAGTACGATAGATAACAAGATTTAGGTCTGACGCTCAAGTTAGGTGTGAAGGATAATAGTGGATTTAGTTTCAAGAAAATTAAGGATAAAATCGTTGAAGAATATTTTGGACTCCAAAGATGAAATGCATTACTTGAAATGGGGGTGATGGGAACTTGATGATCCATGCTTGTTTAGGATGTAGTATAATATGTTCAAGAATTGTCATAGGATAAGAGATTTCACAAACATTGGTCCACGTCATAAAACTTCACGTGGCACGAGTAACGCTATTTTTGACAAAATGACAGGAACACTTATATATAGGAAGTACCAGCGGCGTATCCACCATGCCCTTGTCATATCACATTAGTTTCGTTACTATATATCACGATAGGTTTTATGTCATAACACACGACATAATTTATTATGTTTTCCATGCGCTGATTTTTATAATTACGTGTGCACCCGTAATTACTCGAATCGTCGCATGGTCCGTATAGATCCTTTCGTTGTATGCGGGTCAAAAGGGGGGCACAAATTCACTTAGTTCATGTCTATTGTTTTCACGTATGAGTTGCTAATATGTAATTGTGTCCCTATATAGTAAAGTTAATCAGAAAACTAAAAAGTAATAATGTGGCATAACTTAGAGTTCCATAGTTTCCTCGTGTTTGAACAAAAATACGTCAAACCCAGAGTAGCTTTAAAGTTTTGCAGCTTTCAACTTTCATGAATAAAGTGCACGATCATACCTTGTGTATAATGTGGTCAACCAAATGCAACAATTGTAAACAATTTAGTTCCGTGTATAATGTAAACACTCAAGTTTCATGTATGGTCTAGTGTCATGTACATTGTAAGCAAATAGGGTTCATGTATAATGTGAATAGTTTAGTATCAGGCATATAGTAATGAAATGAGTTTCATGTATAATGTGAACAATTATGTATTTTGTAAAAAAATAATTTTTCATGTATAATGTATTTTGTAAATGAATAAGTTTCCATGTATAATGTAAAGAATTTAGTATCATGTATTTTGTAAATAAGTTTTCATGTATAACGTAAACAATTTAGTATCATGTATTTTGTAAATAAGTTTTCATATATAATGTAAAAAAATTTAGTATCATGTACTTTGTAAATGAATAAGTTTTCACGTAAACAATTTAGTATCATGTATTTTGTAAATGAATAAGTTTTCATGTATAATGTAAACAATTTAGTATCATGTATTTTGTAAATAAATAAGTTTTCATGTAAACAATTTAGTATCATGTATTTTGTAAATGAATAAGTTTTCATGTATAATGTAAACAATTTAGTATCATGTATTTTGTAAATAAATAAGTTTTCATGTATAATGTAAACAGTTTAGTATCATGTATTTTGTAAAGAATGTATAATGTAAACAATTTAGTATCATTTATTTTGTAAATAAATAAGTTTTCATGTATAATGTAAACAATTTAGTATCATGTATTTTGTAAATGAATAAGTTTTCATGTAAACAATTTAGTATCACGTATTTTGTAAATGAATAAGTTTTCATGTATAATGTAAACAATTTAGTATCATGTATTTTGTAAATAAATAAGTTTTCATGTATAATGTAAGCAATTTAGTATCATCTATTTTGTAAATGAATGTATAATGTAAACAATTTAGTATCATGTATTTGGTACGTATAATGTAGACAAGTTAATCATGTATATTGTAAACAATCAAGTTTCACGTATCATGTGATCAATCTAGTATTATGTGTATTGCAACTAACTAAGTTTCATGTATTATGTGATAAATTTAGTATTATGTATCTTGCAAACAAACAAGTCTCAAGTATCATGTGATAAGTCTAGCATTTTGAATATTGCAAACAAACAAGTCTCATGTATCATGCAAATGTCCATATGTAAGTTATTGAATCTCATGAGTAATGTAAACCATTGAATTTTGTAGGTGGTCGAGTGTTATGGTCAAACGTGTTGCTTGGCATTCATGTATAATGTGGGTAGTTGGGTTTTATCTTTTTAAATCCAGTTGAGATTTATATAGATGGTTAACGCCTACATGAAATAATTCATCTCCTTGAAGTTCCTAGTACACTCATACATTTCCGAAGGTGTAAGACAACGAAAAGGTTTTGTAGGTATTTAGGGTAATGTGTTCATGAATAATTGGTTTGTGTTTTGTGTTTGTAACTAAGCAAGTAGTTGTAATTTATTCTTGTTTGTTAATTAATAAAATGGTGAAAATAAGTTGAATAACTAGCTATATGGAGAATTAAACGAAAACCTTTTTATTTAATTTTAAATTGTTATAAAGAGAAATATTTTAAGAGAAAATAATGGCTAAATAACTTAAACCAAGACTTATAATGGCTAAACAAGTAATTGTAAATTAATTTAGCCAAGGTTTAATAATAACTACTTTAACGAAGTAAAAGTCATAATTAATTAAGATAATGTTTTATAAAATGAGTTGTATTAAATCTCCTTACAAGGTAAAAGGTTTATTGGAAATTTATATTCCAAATAATATTTATAAACTAAGGGTTTGATAAATACTTTGTTTAGACAAAATAACGATGTTGTTTAAATCCGATAAGAAAATGATTAGTTTACAAAGAAGGCTTAGGTGTGTGTACTAAATTGTAATAAACAAAATGATGGTGTTTAGATTGTACTCATTTGGTATCATAACTAAATGGGTACTTTGAAAAATCAAAGTAATTCAAATTCCTATACTTTCAAGAAGACATGCTTTAGCCTATATGTGAACACTCACTTCAGAAATTCCCAGGAAAGCATACGGATCATTCGGTTGATTTGGATTTATATGAAATGCTTTCCTAGACAGAAGACCCAAAGTAAAGGTATTAACCCTTCCGGGTTGCACATGTTCTTTACTAATTTTCAGAACTCAAAACTTTGATGGGATTTTAAAATTTTAATAGGCTTGAGGCCTAAGAGTTTAAATTTTATTCACAAATAATGATGGTGACATAATTCTCAATGTGTAAGGATGAGGGTGTATGAAGTGTAAGGTAGGAACAAGTGTATAGTAAAGCTTAGGATGATATTACATGGAATCAACTAGGTAGCATGTAATCAAACAGTGTGACAAATAAGGTATTACCTGAATAGCAATTCCTTTGTAAACATGTAAGTTATCAAGTGACGTAGCACATAAAATAACATGTATTGTATCATGTAATGTAATACCTAAGATAACATGTAGGATAATCACACAAGGGGGTATCCTAAGGTTATAGACTAGGTCATTGGTTTCTAATAACCTAATTCCCTATAACCATGGCTCTGATACCAATCTGTCACACCCCAACCGACGACGGAATGCGTCGGGGCAGACGTGTAGACTGTTCAAAAGCTCATGATCAACTAAATTGCATAAATTTATTGAATTGATTTAAGAGTACAAATACACATTTTGCAAATAACAATGCTAACAATAAATCCAATTTTCTTTGTCACTAGGTCCATAAGCTCCTATGTGATAATTTGTACTTCAAACATTTCCACCTGAAACATGTTGAAAATGAGAGGGTCAACTATAAATAATTGGTGAGCATACATAGGTTTAGATATCTCATGCAGTTTTCAAATGGTTTATACAATTCATATGACACATGGTAAATAAGGCATTTTTTGGAGAATCTATAGTTAAACTAGGTGTACAATCAAACCTTGTGACCGAGGCATAACACGTAGGTTACCCTAATGTAGAATCGGTAACAAACACCCTACTTGGGTGGGTTTGTCAGACACAATAGATCTATCAATGTTAAAGTTGGCTTGTACAGAGTTAATGATTGCACGAGTGTCTCATGTATATGTAGTTCAACTCATATCATTCAAGCACAAAAGCACAAATTACACAAATAGTCATAATGTAGAATTGTATATGTTGTAATTGCAAATAGTTTCAATGAAAGTCATGTTTCACCCCAAAATGTACAAAAACGAAAAATGGGCTATGTAAACTCACATTTGTGTTGAGAGGTGATTGACTCGCAAAGCTCGAGAGTTCTAGGATTTAGATCAACGCCCTAAAAGATCATGATATAGTTAATTAGGGTCTTGGATGGCGTTTATCAGAAGTTAGAACGTTAAGGGATACGAGAAATAGAGGATTGAATATATAATTGTTAATGTTGTAAATTTTCAGATTTGGACAGCATAAGATCTTAACAGAAACATGTTTATTAAAAATATCAAAAGACGTGCTAAAATCATGAAATTTTACTGGCGACTAGTTTATAATGTTTTGAAAAAGTTTTGTTTAGAAAGTTTTTCCGTTTGAGACTCTGATCATAGTTAAAATGGTCAAACAAGACAGAAGGTAGTGAAAAAGGTTTCTGTCCCGTTTTGTCTACTGCGGATTCGTACGTTTGAATTAGAAAACGAGTCAACTATGATTGGAAAGACAATTTGACGATCTACGTCGTGGAATTTGATTTTGCTTAGTTTCGTTTAATTATGATCAATTTATGCTTAGTTAAAGTCAGCACATTTTCTATCCCCAATCAACGGTTGCACTTAAGTGGACCGTTTAGGGTTTTAAGGTTATCAAACGTGTAAATAAAAATTAGACGATGTATATAGCATAAGTATATAGTAGATGCGGTGTGATTATGTTAACCCATACGTTTTAAGGTATCGGCAGAGCACACTGTTACCGAAGAACGTGTGGAGGATTCACGGAATGCGGTGGCATAGCCGCCACTGCAAACGGGATCTTATGATCGATTGATTTATGTTGGTTATAATATATTATAATATATTATATAGTCAGATTAGGTTAGCCAAAACGTCTCATGTCACCGGTCTAGCCATGATATGTTGATTATATCTAGAAACATGAATCAAATTACAAAATCCTAATCATGTTAATTCAATCAACAATATGAAATTAGACATCTAAATAATGACTTACTTGTTGGAATTACAATCTTTGAAGATGATGATGAAGATTCCATGAGTTTGATCCCGTCATGATGTCTGAATCGATTGATGATCTTAGCGATTAGAGAGAACATGTATTTTGGTGTTTAGGGTTTTCTCTATTCAAATACGAGACATCTAAAGGGAATCATTTATCCCCTTTTATATATTCCTTTTTTTCCATCAAATAACAATTAGAAAAGTAAGGGGACTAGTTATGTCAAATTGGCAAACTTAAATAAATGATGTGATGGCCATATAAATGAGTTATTTCCAACATTCTCCCACTTGGCCGAGTGATCATTTATGATGAGTATTCATAAGTTTGGCCAAGTTGAGCACTCATCAAGTTTCAAGTTGAAACTGTAGTAGAGAATTACAGTCATTCGAATTGCAGCCAATTCGAGACCCCCAAAAGTCATACTAAAGTCTCAATATAAAACACTTAAACATAAAACCAAAATGACTGAAATAAACCCTTAAAATACAATATTAATTTGTACAAAATATGTCTATATATCATTAGGTGCACATGTACGTTATTGTAGACAAATAAACATTCGAGGAAATTACATTAATCATTCATACACACTTGATATGCTATTATATAAGGTCTCTACTAAAGCCCATCCTTGTTACGAGATGTTGGAATGTTTTGGGCGGTAGATCTTTAGTCATCGGATCCGCAAGCATATCTTTTGTGCTTATGTACTCAATACAAAGGTTATTTTCCTCTACTCGTTCTCGTACGAACAAGAACTTTGTATCGAGATATAATCCAGCTCCACTTGAACTATTATTGTTCGAGAAACTAACAGCAGCTGAGTTGTCACAGTAAATCTTCAATGGTCGTGATATGGAGTTAACAACTTTGAGTCCACTAATGAGATTTCTTAATAACATCCCATGACAAGTTGCATTATAAATGGCAACGTATTCAGCCATCATCGTTGAGGTTGTTGTCAACTGTTGCTTATGACTTCTCCATGAGATTGGTCCGCCTGCTGGTATAAAGATGTACCCCGAAGTTGATTTCTTATCATCTTTTCATTTAGCAAAGTCAGAATCAGAATAGCCAACTACTTCCAAATTATTTCTTCTTCTATAAGTCAATTTATAGTCTTTCGTTCCTTGTAGATATCGCAACGCTTTCTTTGTTGCTTTCCAGTGATCTAGGCCAGGATTGGATTGATATCAGCCTAGCATTCCAGCAATGTAAGCAATATCCGGACGAGTTCAGACTTGAGCACACATCAAGCTTCCTACCAATGAAGCATAAGGTATCAATCTCATTTGCTCCTTTTCAACCTATATTTTCGGACATTGGAAAGTGCCGAAAATGCCTCCTTTAACTACTGGAGCTACTGATGGGGAGTAATGTTGCATGTTATAACGTGTAATAACACAATCAATATAAGCCTTCTGAGATAGCCCTAATGTCCCATTGGCTCGATCTCGGTGGATTTCGATGCCAATTACGTAAGAAGCTTCTCTGAGATCCTTCATGTCAAAATTATGCGAGAGTAATCGATTTGACTCATGCAACATATCTAAATTATTACTTGCCAATAGAATGTCATCTACATAAAGGACAAGTATAGCAAAATTGCTCCCACTCATTTTGAGGTAGGTTCATTGATCCACCTGATTCTTGATGAAACATTGTTTCTTCATGACTTCATCAAATTTTAAGTACAACTGACGTGATGCTTGTTTTAACCCGTATATGGATTTTTTTAACTTACAGACTAAGTATTCCTGACCTTTAGGTTTGAAACCTTCAGGTTGATTCATAAACACTTCCTCATGTAAATCACCATTAACGAAAGCGGTTTTAACATCCATCTGATGTAGCTATAACGATCCTCAGGGAATCCTTTCGTGAAACAGGTGAGAAAGTATCCTGATAGTCAATTCCTTCCTTTTAAGTATAACCTTTAGCAACCAATCGAGCTTTATAGCGTTCAATGTTTCCATTGGGATCTAATTTGGTTTTGAAAACCCACTTACATCCTACGGGTTTTGCACCCTTGGGTAATTCAACCAAATCCCAAACATCATTCTTATGCATGGAATCAAACTCATCAATCATAGCTTTATTCCATTGGAAGATTGATCACTATTAATGGCTTCATTATAAGAGATTGGATCGTTACACTTTCCTATATCCAGATCAGCTTCATTAAGGTAGGTTACATAATCATCAAAATTAGTAGGCCTTCTAGACCGTGATGACCTCCTTAGTTGATTTTTGGGTTCAAGAACTTGTTCTTGTGTGTTTGATGTGCCTTCATGTACAGGGATGTTTGGAGCAACATGATGTTCTGAGGAAATGTGAGATAATGGTGCAGTGTCATGTAATGGTGCAGTGTCGTGTACAAGAGGTGTAATAGGATGTAAGTATAGAAAGTCCATCCCCCCATCCTCTTGCACTTCTTGAATGTCAAAGTCTTGACGTTCACTGCTCCCACTGACCTTTGAATCCTCCAGAAACTCAGCATGACGAGTTTCAACTATGCGAGTAGTATGAGTATGGCAATAGAATCTATATCCCTTTGAATGTTCAGGATATCCGATAAAGTAACAACTGACAGTCTTCATGTCAAGTTTTCTTTGTTGAGGATTATAAAGCTTAGCTTCGGCTGGACAGCCCCATACTTTCATATACCTTAAGCTAGGTTTTCTTCCTGTCCAAATCTCAAAAGGAGTTTTAGGGACAGATTAAGAAGGAACCCTATTCAGTATATGAACAGCTGTCTTTAATGCCTCTGTCCATAAAAATTCAGGCAAGTTGGTGTTTACTAACATACTTCTTACCATATCCATAAGGGTCCGATTTCTTCTCTCAGCAACACCGTTCTGCTGAGGAGTACCCGACATGGTAAATTGGTTTTCAATTCCGTGTTCGTTACAAAAATTAAAGAAAGGACCGGGAG
Source organism: Smallanthus sonchifolius (assembly GCA_023525975.1). NCBI lineage: Eukaryota > Viridiplantae > Streptophyta > Magnoliopsida > Asterales > Asteraceae > Smallanthus > Smallanthus sonchifolius. Next base: position 24,869,382 of record CM042033.1, read on the forward strand.
CTTGACCAATGTCTGTATGTCTACCATAATACTCACCACCTTTATCTGATCTCACTACTTTTATCTTACGGTCGAGTTGATTTTCAACTTCAGCCATAAAAGTCTTAAACATATCAAGTGATTCAGATTTATCCTTAATTAAGTACAAGTACATGTAACGTGAGTGATCATCTATGAAAGTGATAAATGATTTATGTCCTGGTATTCCTAGGGAATAAGGTCCACTAATGTCAGTGTGTATGAGTTCCAACAAATTAGAACTCCTAATGGCACCCTTTTTAGACCCCTTAGCCATTTTACCTTTAAGGCATTTAATACACTTTTCAAAATCAGTGAAATCGAGATTAGATAATACTCCATCCTTTACAAGTCTTAACATTCGATCTCGTGAGATGTGGCCTAAATGTTGATGCCACAACATGGATGATGTTTCCAAATCTCGTTTCCGTTTACTAATGTTTTCATTCACATTATATGACAATAACGATTTTGAAAATTGATCATCTAGTTCTAATTTATACAGATCTCCTTCCAGATAACCACAACCAATGACATGAGAGTTTAAAGTAATAGTGACTTTGCCATGTCCATGCGAAACTTCATGACCGTCATGATCCAACTTTGGTACAAATACTAAATTCTGAGTTATTCTCGGTACATACAAAGTATCATAAAGTTTAATACAATGACCAGTTTTCATAATTAATTGCATGGTTCCTACAACTTCAACATTAAGTTCATCACCATCTCTCATCTTAATTGTCCTTCGGTTTCTTTCCAGCTTCTGGATTGTAAGGAATCCCTGTGTGGAGTTAGTAACATGAACCATAGAACCAGAGTCAACCCACCATGTGTTAGTTGGAACATTAATATTAAAGGACTCAAGTATCATAAATAGATGGTTACCTTTCCTAGCCAGCCACTCCTTAAATTTGGGGCAATCTCGTTGCATGTGCCCCTTCTTATGGCAAAATTTGCATCAAGTTAGTCCCGATGAGGCTTTTGAGCTGGAGGCTCCACTTGTACCGGTCTTTTGGACTTTAGAGCTTTCCCCTTTATTGAAATTTCCCTTCCTCTTTAACGGATTGGTGGTGGTGACGTGAACAACTTCGGGTTTTTCTAGCTTTAGACGTTCTTCTTCTTGCACGCACATTGCAATCAACTCACTCATAGACCATTTATCTTTCTGAGTGTTGTAGTTGATCTTGAAAGCATCAAAGCGTGTGGGAAGAGAAGTCATGATGAAATGAACCAGAAAACCGTCGCTGATTTCCATGTCTAAACCCTTCAGTTTATGGGCCATGTCGCTCATCATCATTATATGTTCGCGTACACCACTAACCCCATCATACTTTGAGGTGAGCATTTTCAAGATTAAAGTACTCGCATGGGCTTTAGAAGAACCTTTGAATTGTTCCTCCACTTATTTCAGATAAGTTTTTGCATTATCTGAATCATGTATTGCTCCCCTGAATGCAACTGAGATGGAATTCTTGATTACCATCAGAGACATGCGGTTAGACCTTTCCCATTTTTCATACTCTTGTTTCTGCTCTGCTGTTCTTTCAGCAATAAGAGTACCCGGAGCGTCATGCCTCAGGGCATAATCAAGATCCATCATGCCAAGAGTAAGTTTGACTGCATCTCTCCAGGAGGCGAAGTTTGCCCCGGTCAGAATTTCAATTCCTGAGTTAGGGCTTATAGTGGATGCTAGATTGACATAAGTGGAATAAGGATGTTTAGAAGAGTAGAAATTAGCTATATCATGGGGTAATCAAATAAAGCAGACATAATTAATATATTGAAGATATAATCTATTATAACACCAAAATAATAGATTAAAGTAAGGTTCTTTTTTTAACGTTGGCTTCGCATTGGCTATGACCAAAGTTCAGGTGTTATGAACATACGTAAAGCATGAATTAAGGCACATAAATACAACACATCATCTTTGGACAGAAATGAAATATCTATGCATATTAGGCCAACATTTCATCATGTGTATCATCAAACAATTAGCCGTTGGGTTCACTGTTTGACAATACATATAATTACATAAAATGGTAATATTAAACTTCAATGTCAAACCAAATGATGCACCGTTGGGTTATTATTTGATCTTTCATTGAAGTTACCATTATATTACAGTCTCATAAGAATCCAAGTATCCAATTGAATGGGTAAATGGCAAACTGAAGTTATAATCATGTTTCTGTCTAATTCAGAAAACTAATTTATGAGCATAAATCTTCATGGTTGGCAACTTTGTGGAAATATTTATACATGTCTTTACTAAATTCAAAATTGCAGTCATTATCAACCACTTAAAAAAAATTATCCAGTTTTTATAAATGATCTCATGTGTATGTCTTTATTTTAATAGACACAAATTTGACAGCCACTGTTTTTTTTTTTTTTTTGATAGTCACTGTATTTTCTGAATGGCAACAAATTAAATTACCATTATAATAAAATGATTAATCAAGATGTAATTGAAAAATCTTGAATTACTTTTTGTTCATACGGCCCAAAATAAAAATAAAAAAGTTTGTACGCCATACGGCCATAGTCAAAGTTTGCAGCAGGAGTTTTTGATGGAAGGTTGATCCAGAAAATACCGCATGGATCCAGAAACTCAATTTCATGGATTTTCAATTGAGGACATCAATAATCATAATAATTAATTAAGTATTAAAACTAATTTGACAATCATCCATGTGAAAGTTTGAATTGCAGATTTCAAACTATTTATGAATTATGAATAAGGATTACGATCAATTAAAGAAATACGGATAAGGATAGCCGCAAACCAACGCAAATTGTAAATTCCAAATAGCGGTGTATAAAGATCAGGAATTTAACGGTGATTTGCGAAACCCAATTGATTAATCGAAATCCAGTGGCGTTAATTTTGAAGAAACAATTCAAGATATTAATTCATCTAAATCGATTGAATTGACATAATCAACATTGCTCTGATACCACATGTTGATTATATCTAGAAACATGAATCAAATTACAAAATCCTAATCATGTTAATTCAATCATCAATATGAAATTAGACATCAAAATAATGACTTCCTTGTTGGAATTGCAATCTTTGAAGATGATGATGAAGATGCCATGAGTTTGATCCCGTTATGATGTCTGAATCGATGGATGATCTTAGCGATCAGAGAGAACGTGTATTTTGGTGTTTAGGGTTTTCTCTATTCAAATACCAGACATCTAAAGGGAATCATTTATCCCCTTTATATATTCCTTTATTTCCATCAAATAACAATTAGGAAAGTAAGGGGACTAGTTATGTCAAATTGGCAAACTTAAATAAACGATGTGATTGCCACATAAATGAGTTATTCCAACATGATATTCACATAAGCGTTTTGAAGAATCACAGAATGCAAAATAGGCATAGCCGCCACGCGCAAACGGATTCTATTTTAAATTAGCGTGTGGTCAATTTAAGTTAGGTTAAAGTTTAGGATCAGAGATTAAAATAAATAAAAAAAGTTAGTATGAAAGTTATAATCAAAAAAATAAGAAAGAAATAAAAAAAAGAAGGAAGAACGATTAAACTTGATTCGTTACCCGAACTTAGTTCCTTGGCTTGTTGCGATTCCTTCAAGGCTTGGAGGAGGGTTCTTGTAACTTCTTGGCTGTAGGAAAAGGGCTGGAAATTGTGGAGGGGGGTAGAGGATTTGATGGGAGGAGTAAATGAAAAACAAGGGGGATTAAGGGGGTATTTATAGTTAAATCAAATCTTGGAAAACAAGAAAGGGATTAGGGTTTGAGGGGGCCTCAAATTTTGAAATTCAGTTGATTGGGGGCTGGGTTTTGTGAAAATTAGCTTGGGCTAGGTCCAAGTGTAAGTGGGTTGGGTCCTAGCTTGGCCCGGTTGAGTGCGCGCATTCGAAATTCACGATTTTAAGCATTTCTAAGCGAAATTGGCAAATGTTTTCAACATGAAAGTTGATTGTCATAACAAAAGGAGTATGTTTAGCTAAAAACATTTAAGTTAAGGTTATGTTAGTCGCGTACGGTAATTAACGGTCGGCGGACGAGAAAACGGGCTTTCTAGGGCATAACAAGCTGCGAAGGCACAATACATAGATTTACAAGCTTTCGTTGAACGTTTCAAGTGTAACAAGGTATACCAATTTTAATTTAACATGTTTGACTTTTGCATGATTGTTAACGGGTTATGATGGGCCTATTGGGCCTAAAATGGGCCCAATTCATGATTAAGACATCAATAAGCATCTAGAGCATAAGGTAACGTATGATCAACAAGTATGTCGTATGGGTAAACCAAGTGTAATGACATTCAAAATGGTTTACATTGAATAATTAAGTCTAGTACCAGATTAGTTAAACACGAAAGTCGCATATGTTACCGTCTCCCCTAGTTAAGAGAATTTCATCCCGAAATTCAACTGGTTGAGGCTACCGAATCCGCAGAGTGGTATGGACTTGGCTTTTCAACGAGCTTTGATTGCCAGTTTGAGGAGTACGATAGATAACAAGATTTAGGTCTGACGCTCAAGTTAGGTGTGAAGGATAATAGTGGATTTAGTTTCAAGAGAATTAAGGAGAAAACCGTTGAAGAATATTTTGGACTCCAAAGATGAAATGCATTACTTGAAATGGGGGCGATGGGAACTTGATGATCCAGGTTTGTTTAGGATGTAGTCTAATATGTTCAAGAATTGTCACAGGAGAAGAGATTTCACAAACATTGGTCCATGTCATAAAACTTCACGTGGCACGAGTAACACTACTTTTGACAACATGACAGGAACACTTATATATAGGAAGTACCGGCGGTGTATCCACTATACCCACACAACCTAAGGACACCACATTGATTCTCAGATTCGTTTATAAATAGTTAACTCGTAAAACTCGACAAGTTTTTCCCATTTCTCGTAACGCATTAATTCATATGATAAAACGTGTAAGTATGTACGATAGCCCCAAAAACAAGTAAAAAGGGGATTAGAAACTCACTGGTTGCGAAGATCCAAATGTTGTGCTGCAACCCGTCCGTTGACCTCAAAACTGAACCTGTCAAACGTATGATCACATGATTAGAATACGTTCTAAATGTACGTCGGATAACGCATAAAAATATAAACCCCACACTCCGTCTCAACTACTCATCATTCCGATCATCGAACCCTAACTCCACGAATACACGGATCGGATCGCATCGTTTATAACCCGTTTAGAACACGTGTACCCGAGCCGGGTTCCCATGCATGCACGTACACCAAGAAAAACCAAGCATGCCACAGTTGTCGTCCTCCGTCTCGTTCACCATGCATCACCAAGCAGGTCGTCAGCGTCTTCTTCATCATGACAAAACCCTAATCGATCATAACAGCCCCGTCGCACCACCGAACCATATCCTTTGCCGAGGCAACCACCACAGTGGCCATCGTCGCCGTCCCCTCCCACCGAAGCTGTCACCTGCCTTCGTCATTCCATTCACCTTCGTCATTTTCGGTCACCACCTCACCGAACCCCCATCGGGCACCACCGTGTCCCCTCTTGTCGTCGGTCACCGTCACACACCACCAACTAGCCATTGGCGGCCATTACACCACCGAACTCGAAACCCTAATCATAATTCCATGCAAAACGAACGTAAACAACGTAATCAAACATAAAACGGGATTACCTGATCGTGTTCCGGAAGTCACACCCCGTAAACTACCGCCGGACCACCTCCCCGTCGTCGTCTTCCTCCCTTCTCCGTCGCCGTCTATCTCTCTCTGTTCTCGACCGTCGCGCACCCTTAAGTCAATAATGACCTAGGGTTTTCCCATAAAGGGGTATTTAAACCTTTCTAATCTTCCGTCCAGGTTCCTTTATTTCCATCTCGTGCGTTTCGATCTTGAGTTAACTTTCTAAACGACTAACTATGTCTTTTATTGTCGTTAAAACGCACCTTATGTGAAAAACTTTTCTATCCCTTTTATTTAATAGAGATTCGGGTCACTCACTAACCTGAACCATTAGTTTCAGATTTTCGGGATGTTACAAGAAGTGTCCCCTCTCCCCCCCCCCCCCCCCTGTCTAATCGACAATCACCTGCCAGTGCTGCCTGCAAGAGTTAGGTCGTTTGTCGGAGTGTTGTCCCTTCACTCTCCCAATCTGGTACCAAAAGACCAAACAGCACCAATTTAGTTTTTTTTTGAAGTTTTTCTCTAATAAATTAAGTATGTTTTGAATTTTTACTCTAAACAAAACTTTATCATTTGATTATTTGCTAGATTATTTAAATATGAACAGCGAAAAAAGTTTGATGATCCAACTTCTGCAAAAAATTTCAATGACCCGATCCGATAGAAAATCCCTTTTACTAGACATATCTGAACACAAAAAATTTCCAACACCCACAAAAAATATTTCTGGGTCCGCCACTGTACGTCGTAAAAATGAGTGTCAAAAAACACGAAAGCAAATTATAAAAAAAACATTTCATAATTGACCCCGATTGGTTTTAAATAAAACTTAAATGTGACTACACATAAGACGATCTCGTATAACCAAAAGATAAAACCGCAATCCACCCAAATTTAACATTTGTAAATGTAGTTTGTTAAATATTATAGTTAATTAAATAATAAAAATTAAACTTAAATATTATAACTAATTTAAATAATAAAAATTAAACCTAAAAAGGCATTTTGCTTGTATAAAATAATAAGAATAAGTTTGTTAGTTATCTAACCTCTTTGATGCAAATAATTGTACCGCTGCTTAAAATGTTTTATTTTTATTTTTTATTATTTAGTTTGTTTTAATACAACGCGTAGAATTGGGCCTGGCCACCGTTTTTATTTGTTTTAATACAATGCGAACTGGGCTTGGCCCACTTACAAAGCAACAGAGAATCAGAGATTATTTCAATAGCATGAATCTAAAAGTATTTACATTTCATTATAATATAATAATATATAAACCTATTTAAAATGGAACCTCTTAGCTACAGTACAAGTGGGGAACACTGCTTGGCTAATTTTTCAGAAGGGTTGTTTGGTTTAATTGTTAAGATGATATGTCTTAAGCTTTGTTTCCTTTTCTCTCACCCGGGTTCGACTCCTGGGTAATGTTTTTTTTTCCAACTTGAGTTAATATTTTTTTTACCGTTTTGCGTTTACTTAACCTCGTGTTGGGGTTACTTTATTTTTACTTTTCTATGCTTTATGTTTTTTCGAGCATGCTTTTTTATATTTTATGCCTTAAGTTTCTCGAACACGCGTTTAGGTATTTTGTATCGTAGAGGACTTCCCGCCGTAATGCTCGGCTTGAAATCCCGTTAGAGTTTTACATGGTTTTATCTTTCGTTAAGCGTTTTTTTAAGTTCGTTTTCGTGTTTTCTTAACAGTCATTTTTACGACATGACATTTCCGTGATTTCAAAATATATCATCACAACGTGTTTTTTATCTACGTTTCGATGTTCAAAACCGAGCCGTCGCAACGCGCGGGTAACACTTACTAGTTATTATAAATTCACAAAATAATACTATTCGTAAAAAATAAGTTAATGGTTTAGTGAGTTAAAATAGGAGAAAGACACTATTTTTTGTTGGTTCAGCCCCTTGATCAAAACACACACAAATTCACGTATAAGAGAAGTCTGTTACTTTAGAAAACTCACTAGAAAAAAAAGATGAATGTGAAGCTTTCGCTGAACTCTGTAATTTATTCATTGCCCATTACCAACATACAAAAGAAAGAAACAAAATACTACCGATTCAAATGGACCTCTCCTAAAGATCCGTGAGACTTAAACAAACTAATACCCGGTCCATGCAATTCAACGGAACTTTTATTTGACCATTTCAATCATAGTTTGCTTGCTAACTTATTCAAGTAAAACCCATGAGTTCAGCTCTATGACCCGTACCCGTTGACCCGCTTTGAATCCATCAAGATTAACTCCAACATTAAACCCCTTAATCTTGATCTTCGTCCTTGCTACTTGCTCGTTTCTTGGTCGCATTCGCTCTTGCTCTTCTTGCTATACGAATCACAAAGATTCGATCTTGCTACATGTTCTTGTTGCTCACTACAAACCACACATGACTCGGATCTTGCTTGCTCTTGCAAAATGAACCACACGGTCCGGTTTCTTGCTCTTGCTAGTTTCTTGCTTAAACTTGCAGTTAATCTTGTTGCTTATCGTGTACGATATGGTTTTAATATGTGGCTCTTATAATTATTTATTTAATTATTAAATTAATCAATTGATTTATTTATTTATTATTAACCTATGGTTAGTAATTAGTTGATGGACATAATTACTCTAATGGGCCATTAATGGTTTTTCCCTTGGATGTACATATATATAGAGAGATAATTAGAGGGTTTAGACTAATCAACGAATCGATAATTCTATCACCACTAAGAAATTTGTCCCTCTCTCTCTTCCATAACCGTTAGTTCTTACGAACTCACCTTAGCCATCATAACCGTACGCCTTAAACGGGAACCCGATCCTTATCAGAGATCATGTCATCTTCCCTCTAATCGGTTAGCTTAACATGTATGATTTACATTATTGTTTTTCATTATCATGTTCAAGAATTGATCAACATATGGTATCAGAGCGTATGTTGATTAATCAGTTTTTGTTTCCTTCCCTAAACTAGTATTAAAATCGAAGAACAAAAGATTTTGTTAAAACCCTAAATAAAATCATTTTGCTTATCAGATTTTGTTATTTTCGGTTCTGGTTTTAGTACCCCGTTTTAACATTACACGTTTATGATCTCATAAATTTGGAGATCTTAATTTTCAAAATCGGTTACATAATTAAGTTCTAAGATTTCGATTCTAGGTTAAAATTTGATAATAATGAAGAACAGTTTTCTCTAATGTTCATGAAACTGTTCTTCGTGTTCATCATAAAATTCGATGAAATCCCCTTATTTTGGGATATATTAAGATTTTGATTCTGTTTCCTAAAATTGTGTAAATCTATCTCCAAGTTTTCGCATTAAAATATTAACTTTTATTATTTTAAATTTTGCGAACTGATAAAACTTGGATATACTAAACACCTAAAAGATTTTCGAAAATCGGAATATTATCAAAATCCCTTGGTTTTCGCACATGCCTTATCGGGTGTAAAGATCACAACCCAGTTCACGTTTCTAAGATCACGGTTTTAAGTTCACGGGTTATAGTTCACGATTTTAAGTTCACGGCTCTTATTTCACAGGTTAAAGTTCACGGGTGTGGGTTTACGAGAACTAATTTTTCAGAAAAACTCAATTTTTCCCGTGAACCTTAATTTCTCCGTGAACCTGACTTTTCCCGTGAACCTTACTTTCCCCTCGATCCGCGCTAATAGGGAGGTTTGCTATTACTTAATGCTTTTGTTTTGGTAAACCTTAAATTTCAATGTTTTACAAAACCTTAAAACTTACTTGAATAACACATAAAAGTTTCACTTCTGCTCAAAGGTGATGTGCATGTGTAAATTTATTCAAGCCTAATTAAGCATTGTCACTTAGTGCATATCCTAATATTAACTAATTGTTTTGTTAAAATCTTATACTTTACAAAACCTTAAATTAGAAAACATGATTAGCTTAAATAACACCTAAAGTTTCACTTCTGCCCAAAGGTGACGTGTCACGCTCATAAAGTTATTTAAGTCTAATTAAGCACTAGTTCGCATAAAATACATAAATGTTTCTAATTCTGCCCAAAGGTGATGTGTTATATTTGTGTTCTGTGAACCTAATTATGTGCATTCTAAACAAATGTCTCACTTCTGTCCAAAGGTGATGTGCTACATTCTTATTGCACATACTTACCATTTAAACCTAAAATTGTTCCTAATGCTTAAACAATTGGTCATTAACCAAAATGAACGCCCGTTGTTTAAGAAGAACCTAATTAATCTATTAATTTGGTGTTATAATAGATTTTATCACGTCTTTATAAAATAGTTGTTCTTGAGTAGAACCTTATTTAATTTATTATTTTTGTCTGCCTTAGATTATTACCCCATAGATTACTCTAAGTTCTTCTTTAGCTATTTGTACCTTATTTTCACTCTAGCTTCTAAGATGAGTTTTTCTTAATTAAGGGTTTCCATAAATATTTGCTCTTATTGAGTCTTGATTATCCCTTAAGACATGACACTCCTGCTGCTCTTTTTGATAAAAGTACTACAAAAGAAAACTAGAGCATAAGAAATATGATAAGTCAAACACAATGTCTCTTATGGTAATCAAGAAATCCTTTCACGATTGCTATCAGGGGAGCTATTCCAGATTCTGAAATTCCTAAGGCTAATCTATTCTTTGTGGAAATGGAAGAATCAAAATAATTCCTAAGACACATGCAAACATTCTAATTCTAAATAAAAGGCAAGTAGTATCCGTGAACACATCATAATATACACTAACATGACCCATAAACTAAGGGCTTATACATGGAAATCAGTGAAGTTTTTCAGTGCGTACATAATAATTTTCCACTAGTACGATTAGTTTCCTTAAAAATCAACTATAACACTCAGAAGTACCAAAGGAAAATGAGTGTATTGATAGCAACATACGTACAGGAAAAGGAACGCCTAAAACTGGAAAACCGGATGTTATTGAACTAAACCTAAAAAGAGGAAGAAAAGTTACTATAAAGAGGATAGTTCTAAGGTCCGGAAACAAAATACAAGTATTGCTTCCAGCTCTAAGTCCTCCAAGGAGAAGTCTCACTACAAAACTATGACACTATACTAGGCATAAGCAATGAGACCATCCATAAGCCAAGGGACTAATTGGCTAAGATAAAGTAGTCACAAATTAATGATTTTTTTGAGTCCGCTAATATCAATATTCCAATCAACACATGATTCGTTGAGTCTAGTTCTATACGTTTCCTTACCATAATTCAACAAATAATTAAGATGAGAAGTTAGTGGTGGATTTAAATGTTAAGAACCATCAAATAATTGATCTTTGTATTAGGCTTTATGATACCTTACATATTCTGGAGAATACTAGAAATTTAGTATCAATAATAAAGCTACACTTTCACAGTTATGATAGAAAACTTTATTGGTTGTCACCATTAACTTAAACTCTCATATTATTGGTTGTCACTATCTGGATAGAAAACTTTATAATATAGAACCAGATGATACGATACACTTTTACAACTTTTGTTATCATGAAAATGAAAATTTAATAAAGGAAAAATGAGATCTATGAACTTCATCCATTGAAACCAAATTTCATGAAAATCATGACCAGGTTGATACAGGATGAATTGTTACCAAATCTCATTCTCAGTAACTTTAAATCATGTGTTAAACGCCCTAAATATCAAATGGCTAAGGGAATAAATGAGGGTCCATCAGAAGTTATCCTAAATGGAATATTCGGACATAATTCATTTATCATTTAGAAGAATATTTACTTGTATCTAATCTGTTTCCTACGGCCCAAAGCTTTAAAGATATCAATTCATATATACTTAATAGAATTCCTTCTAACCTTGTCTCTAAAAATTTCTAATGAAATTTTGGACGATAAGGAAATCAAGTCTAAAATATATTAAAGGTTTCCACGCCATGCGCATAATTGAAACTTGTCATGTGTAGTTCCTAGAGACCTTAAAGATCAGTGGGAGCACCGAGTGTCCTAATTATAGCTTGCGAAAGTTACAAGAGGTGGGGGAGTGACAAATTGATCTTACCTCAAATTACACCTCTTATACACGACACTGCTCTATCACAACTTGTCTCCTTAGAATCTAATGCTACCCCTAACAAAGTCTCATAGATAATAATATGTGGGCAAACTTAGATTTCTTACCAAAACTAAAGTAATACTCAACAAGAGAAACTAACATAAACATCATTAAGTTGTTTATCTATTAGAATCTATTGGTCTTCAAATGTTAGATACAATGTTGACCCTAAGCATGCTAAATTACTTAAAATTTCTAAGGTCAGTGGGAACAGTAAAAATCCTTATCGTGACTTGCCAGGAGTACAAGAGCTGGGGGGAGAGACTTGTTAAATTTAAATCTGAATTTAACTCCAATTATACCTCTTGTACACCATACTACATCAGCTCCTACACACTTAGAAACTAATGTCGCTCCTAATATACCTGAAAATGAAAACACCTAACAAAGAGCTAATCTATAAACTTGAAACTCCTAATAAACCCAATAATCAACTCAGGAGGTCATCTAGATCTAAAAGGCCTACTAACTTTGATGATTATGTATCCTACCTGGCTGAATTTGAAATGGATGTTGGAAAGTTTACCGATCCTACTTCTTAAGCCATTAGAATCAATCAATCTTCTAAATGGAATAAATCTATTATTAGCAAGAATGACTCCATGAATTAGAATAACATTTGGGATTTAGTTGAATTACCTAAAGGGTGTTCATAACTAAACTAAATCCAAATGGAAACGCACGATTGATTGCTAAAGGTTATACTTAAGAAGGAATAAATTATCAAAGAACCTTTTTACCTGTTTTACAAAAGTTTTCTTTGAGGATCATTCTTATTCTAGTAGCTTACAATAACTTAAAGCTACATTAGATGGACATTAAAACAACTTTCCCTAACATTGACCTACATGTTCATAAAATAAACTAAAAGTTCTAAACTGAAGGTTAAGACCACTTATTCATTAAATCAATGAAATTCATGTATGGGTTGATTGAAATCATATTGCAACTCTCTTCATCAAGAACTAAGTGAATTTGTACACCTATCTCAAAGATGAGTGGGAGCAACTAATGTAAACTTGTCCTTATATAGATGACATTTTTTTGACAAGTATATGTTACATGAGTCAAAGCATTGATTACTCACATTTTGACATGATGGATCTCGGAGATACCTCTTATATGATAGGTATCAAAATACACCGAGATAAACCCAATGGGACATTAGTTTCATCCCATAAGCTTTACACTAAGCGGATCATTACACGTGTAACATTTAAATTGTTCTCCTTTAAAGGCTAATAGGATAAATGAAAATTATTTCCTTATGCTTCGTTAATTAGAATCATTATGAAGGTTAAAGTCTATACTTATTTAGATATTGCTCACATTGCTAAACACTAGACTAGTCTGGATTACTTAAAGCATTTAATAGAATGTTGCAATATCTTTAACAAACGAAAGACTATAATTTAAAGAAGAAGTGAAAACGGTTGACTGCTCTTATTCTGATTTTGTTGTATTCAAAGAAAACAAAATGTCAACTTCGAGGTATATCCTTATTCTGCAGACAGACCTATCTCATGGAGGAGTCATAAGGAACTGTTAACAACAACCTAAGTTTCAATGACATAATATGTTGTTGATCACAACATAATTGTCACTAAATGTTGTTGAAAAATTTATCAACAGACTCATAATTTAGTAACTCCACATAAATATCATATCAAAAACTTATTGTGATAAGTCAGCTACCCTTGCTTCTCGAACAGTAACAGTTCGAGCGGAGCTGCATTAAATTTCGATACGAAATTATTGTTCACTTGTGAACAAGTAGAGGAAACTAAATCTTTGTGTCGAATACATTCATGATAAGTGATGGATCCAAATAACTAAAGGTCTATCACTCATAAGTCTTATGTAAGCGCTTATAATTAAGATGGGTTTACTAATGACCATACATAATTGCATATCGTACTATGAATGATTAATTATTAAAATTTCCTCACTTATTTGAATTTGTTTGTCTTTAAATACGTTTATGCATGCCTAAAGACGTATAAACAGTAACTATATAAATCAACGTTAAAGAGTTTATTTGTCAATTTGATCCTAAGTTTACTTAAGCCTTAAATTGAGATTGTAGTATGATTAATGAGGGTCTTGACTTGGATACTAATTCAATGACTGTATTTCTCTGCTACAGTTTTGGTTTAAAACTAAAATGAGTATTAAATATGCGCAGACTTACTAATGCTCATAATAAATGATTACTCAACCAAGTGGGATAATGTAAGACACGATTTTAATATGTGACTCTTATAATCATTTATTTAACTATTAAATTGCTGAATTGATTTATTTATTATTAACCTATGGCTGTTAATTAGTTGATGGGCCTAATTACTCTGATGGGCCATTAATGGTTTACCCTTGGGTGTACATATATATAGAGAGATAATTAGAGGGTTTTAGACTAATCAATGAATTGATAATTCTATCACCATTAAGAAATCCGTCCCTATCTCTCTTCCATAACCGTGAGTTCTTATGAACTTACCTTAGTCATCCTAACCGTACGTCATAAACGGGAATCTGATCCTTAAGTCCATAACCGTTGACCACTTGATCCGACTTGAATCCATCAAGATTAACTCCAACATTTTATGTAGTTCCTTTGATTGTAATTAATAAAGAAAATGAAAGAACAAAAATACATAAATTAAGTAACCTGCCCAGGGATGTTGGGGGGTTGGTTTTGAACCCGCTTCACCTACTTCACGTGTCTTTGCACTAACCACTCATACCAGGAACGTTTTGCTTTAACAAACCATCTGTTTTGTATTTATATTAAGAGTAAATTGCGCTTTTGGCCGATGTGGTTTCTCCTGTTTAACCCTTTTAGTCCAAAAATAAATCTTTTAACATATCAGTCCCTTGTATTTTTGTAATCATTTCATTACTTGACACTACCCCTGTTAACATTTTCTATTAAGTATAAAGGTATTTTAGTTATTTTATTTCTAGATGAACTATTTTAACCTTTTCAGTCCAATAAAAACTTTTTTTAAGATTTTTCATACACACTTTTTTTCTACTTTTTTAAAAACTTTTTTTTTACCTTTTTAAAATCATTTTTTTTAGTTTTTTTTTTCTCGGAAAAACGCCTTTTTTGAACTTTTTTAAAAACGTTTTTTAACCTTTCTAAATTTTTAAATTTTTTTTTTCATAAAAAACGTTTTTTATCTTTTTTTTTTAGTTTTTTTATAAAAAAACGTTTTTTAGCTTTTTGTAAAATGTTTTTTTAACTATTTTAAAAACGCTTTTTTTTACCTTTTAAGTGGACTAGTTTTTAAAATGGTGAACTATTTAAAAAAAATCGTTTTTATAATACACAAAAAAAAACTAAAAAATAAGTTACTTAAAAACATTTTACAAATATCTTTTTATAAAAAAGTAGAAAAAAAACGTTTTTTTATGAAATATTTTTAGTTTATTTTTTTAAAAATAAAAAAGTTTTAAAAAATATATTTTTAAAAAAAATAGTGAACTATTTAAAAAAAGTGTTTTTATAATAGTTAAAAATTCATTTTACGGAAAAGCTAAAAAAAGTTTTTATAAAAAAAACTAAATTTTTTTTTTAAAAACGTTTTTTATGAAAAAAAAATAAATTAGAAAAGTTAAAAAACGTTTTTAAAAAAGTTCACAAAAGACGTTTTTACGGAAAAAAAAACTAAAAATATTCAGCAACAGTCTTGGGACGCTGAACATCTGCAGTAGAAACCACAAACTTGTGTGGACCATCAATGATTGAGTTCAACAGGGTGTGGCCATGGAATTAAAAGAAGGTCTTCATCTTCTTAGTTCAATCATCAAAATCTCTAGTAGACCCCAATGCATGTGGTTTGTTTCCCTAGTGTACTCATTCTTGTTTGAAGATGCCATTTCTCAGAAAAAATCACTTAAACAGAAGCTAGTTTCGATGGACAGAAACTATGATCGAAACTACTAGTTTCGACTGAAGAACTAGTTTCGACTGAAGAACTAGTTTCGATAGAGAACAGACTACCCGAAACTCTTAGTTTCGATAGGGGAAAACTTGATCGAAACAACTAGTTTCGATGATGGAGAAAACAACAGAAACTACAAGTTTCGATGGAAACTAGTTTCGATAGGCAAGAAGTTTCACTGCAAGAGTTAGTTTCGATAATAGATAAGACAAATTCACTAGTTTCGATGATACCTTTTCTCATACAACAAGTACATACAAGAAGTTTCCATTGGCAACTGAAAAACAGAAATTGTCCATCAGTAGTTTCGATACATTCTTCCTCAAGCTTTAGCAGACTCCGTTGATAAACAGATTCAGAAATCAAAGATAATAGAACATCAATCTAGTCCAGCGAAAAGCTTCCAAATGTGTTTCTGAACACGAATCAATCTTCAGATCCAAGAAACTTGAAGAAATACCCCGAGAAATGATGAAACAGTACCAAAAACCAATAGAACAGTGCTCAAACTTGTAGAAATAGAAAAAACTTGAATCTCAGACTAAAATACACCTAAAATCCATCACAATAACCTGATAATACTCAGAAATCAAGAGCATAAAGCTCTTATACCAATTGTAGGTCCTGATTCTAGACAGAATCACTCAAACAGATCGATTACACACACACACACACACACCTGCAGAATAGGTGTGTATGGTGGTGAAACAGAGACAACTAACAACAAAGGAGAAGATAACAGGCTAACCACACTCAAGAACACAATACAGATTGTTATGAAAGTGTAAGAACACAATGAACAAAATCACTGTTTGTATTGATTCAAGCAAAACTGTGAAAATGGAATGCAAGGGTTACAGCCGTCACTTGCACCCTAAACATTCTCAAACTAGGCTATTTATAGGCAACTGACAGTCATCGAAACTATGCTCATCAAAACTACTAGTTTCGAAAGAGCATTTATATCAGATACAAGAACCTCCTGTTGAAACTATCCATCTATCGAAACTACTAGTTTTGATTGAACAAATTCAACCGAAACTAGGTACTTTTGATTGTTGGATTTTATGGACCGACCCGATGGACAACGCGACTGACCGAGCTATGACCCGTAAGAGTTACACCTAGGGCAACGGACATTAAATCCACTTAACCCGCTTAACTGGTAATTACGAACTGTTAGCGGGACGATACATTTTATATATATTTGTTACACGGAATTTATTATTTATACATGTTTATAAATAATAATTCATATTTATTATTTTAATCTTTTTATTAAAACAATTAAATGGGTACAGACTTTTTATCTCGTGTTGGACTATGGGCCCGATAACAAGTAATAGGGTTTATGATTATTATTTATATAATAATCCTAATTTTCTTTTTCAACCTAATTAATGGTTTGATCAGCCGCAAGTTTTGATTTTTCCTTGAATTGTTTGCTTTTCTCCCAAGAGAGCTAGCGACCAAAAGAAGGAAAAGGCCTTCTGCCTTTGTGACTTCCGGAACCACCAAACCAACCCAAGCCGGACCTTGCCCCGCTGTGTCCCGTTTTCGGCCAGCCTCGGCACTTCCTGTGTCTCGCGTTCGATTCATGATCTGGCATTGGTTCGTTGTACCTAGGTGTCTCAACCGGTTAATCATTAACCACTAAGATATAATTAATCTCATCAGTAGATTAATTGTTTTTTGTGTGTTTGCGTGTTCATAACCAAATCCTGTTCGGTTTGTCAGTGCTGTTAAATAGGTTATGATTTTATTTTCCGTTGCGTATTTATTAATTAACTGAATTAATTAATTTCTCTGTCAAAACCCGTTTTACAAAAGTCAAACTGATCACCACTGAATCCCAACAGTGGTATCAGAGCCTGGGTTATAACACGCAAATCGGAACCGGTCTGGTTTCACCGGTTAGATTAATCACAAACTTTAACTATCTTGAAGTTTCTGATCTGATCTGTTTTTTAGGGCAATTTTTATTTATTAATTTGGTCGATTTTTTATTTTATTTGACCAAATATATTGCCCGTATGTGATTGTGTTGAATATGTAAATCTGGCCCGACCCATGTGATTGAGTTGTTTGTGTTTATTATTCAGTTTTGGTTTTATGGTATTGACCAACTTTTGATGGCTCAAAGTTGTAATAGAATAGGCTTTTTTATTTTATGTAATGTAATAAAAACCCGAAGACAAATCTGAAGACGCAACAGGAATCATGGAGTCAGTGGGAATTATCCGAGACGACTAGATGCACGGAAGTCCATCCTTATGGTTGTTTTAATTTTGTGGACCCCGTGACCCGTTTGGTCTTGCTAACTGGCTCTAGCAAGATCAAACAAACTTGGCCATAAAAGATTTACATATTTATTTGCTTTATGGTTGCTTTTAAATTTTTTTTATAACTTAAATTTATTATAAACCAACCAAACGCCAAACGTTTTAAAAGGAGTTTTAAATGTCACGATCTGTCATCACAAGTTCTAATTTTACAACTTGTAGAATTTTATAAAAATAACAACTGACTTGTTTTTATAAAATAAATAACCGCTAAAGTTTTGCAATTTAAACTAAATTTAATTTCAAAACTTATAATTTAATAGTTTTCAACTATTAATTTTAACTGGTTATTCAAGTCGAGACAAACTTAGTTTTAATATAAAATTAAGTGTCATGAGAGATGAAAGGGTTCATCAAATTTGTCATGACTTTAAATAGTAAAAGTGGCTTTTACAACACACGTATAATTTAATCATTCGTTGTGTTTGACCCTATTCGGTAAACACTAAAATTGGAACCTATATTTAAAACCAATTGTCTATGCCATCCCATTATAAGGAACACTTGGAGCATAAAACGAAACATCGGTGTTTGGAGCCACAGCACCGCACTGGATGCGTAGTTTATCCTTCCAAGGCGCAAGGGTTTCGTTGACACATCCGGCCCTTTCGCAAGTACCTGTTTTAGGACGACTATTACTTTTCTCTCTTGTTACATGCCCCAGCTGTCAAGAGATTAAAAGTGGGCATAGATGAGGCTAAACGTATCAATGCATAGACATGTCTTGTCTTAGCGGCCTCATACACGAGAGTTGTGCATCTTTCCACAATTGACACTAATTGTCAGTCTAGTTACCCACTTACTAATGTTGTATGCCACAGCTACCATTAATGACTGATTTAGCTAGATTCTCACTCCTTATTCTAATTTCTGTAATAAGGACTTTTCACTTTCTTTATACTAATTTATTTTCTTTGCTTATCTTGACAGATGTCTACTGAAAATAATAATACTAACAACTCCTTCGCTCTCAAGTCTATCCTTGAGAATGAAAAGCTGGATAACACCAACTTTCTCTCGTGGCATTGCAATATGAGAATAGTTCTCAAGATGGCCAAGAAGCTCTATGTTCTAGATGCACCAGTCCCTGAGGCACCCGATGGTAACACGGCTGCCGCTCGTAAGGCCTGGGAAAAACAAAGAGATGATGCCACTGAGGTGGCCTGCCTTATGCTAGCCTGCATGTCCCGTGAGCTCCAAAAGAGCATGGAGGACCTGGATGCCTTTGACATGATTGAGCAACTTAAGGGCATGTTCCCGAAACAAGCCCGACGAGAATGCTATGAAACCATGTCTCAGCTCATTCGTTGCACGATGTAAGAGGGCACGCCTGTTAGTACTCATGTACTTAGGATGAAAGGGTACATCGACCAGATGAACAAACTTGGATATCCCATGAAGGATGACATGGCTACTGATTTCATCTTAAACTCTCTCCCAAGCTCATATGCTCAATTCGTAATGAATTTCAACATGAATGGCTTGGAGAAGACAGTGGCCGAGCTACATGGTATGCTCAAGACGGCCGAGATGAATATCCAAGGAAAGAAAAATCAAGTTCTGATGGTCAGATCTGCTGGTGTTAAAAAACCTAAACCCAAGAAAAGAGGTTATAATAGCAAAGGCAAGAAGAAGGCTAATGTTGCTGCCAAGCCTGCCACCAACAATAACAAGAAAGATTCAAAAGCACCCCCTCCTGAGGAGCGCCAATGCTTTGAATGCAACAAAATGGGACACTGGAAACGTAGCTGTCCTGAATATCTAGCCAAGCTGAAGCTGAAGAGGGCTTGTGGTGAGGGCACCTCTTCAGGTATTCTCATTTATGTTATTGAAATTTTTACTGTTTCTAGCAACACATGGGTATTTGATACTGGATGTGGATACCACATCATTAATGTCTTGCAGGAGCCTAAAATTTGGAGGAAGCTGAAACAAGGCGACATGGAGCTCATCGTTGGTGATGGGAAAAGAGTACCAGTTCTTGCAACTGGAATATATCATCTCTCATGTCCTTCTGGCCTTGTGGTTGTTTTGAACAATTGTTTGTTTGCACCTGGTATAACCAGAAACATTATTTCAGTTTCTTTATTGTTTGAACAAGGATTTAAGTACGTTTTTAATGGTATTGCTATTTCTGCCTACTTAAATGATATCTTTTATTTTGAGGCTAAACCTCAAAACGATATTTATGAGATTGACGTTCAAACTGACAATAACATATATAATCTTTCTAAACGTATCAAATCTGGCATTAATGATACTTTTCTATGGCATTGTCGACTTGGCCACATAAGCAAGGCACGCATTAAAAGACTCCAATCCGAGGGAATTCTTGAACCTACCGGACAGGACTCATTTGATAATTGCGAGTCTTGTTTAGCTGGCAAACTCACAAAGGACCCCTTCACTCATGTTGGCAAACGAGCCAAGGATCTGCTAAGCCTTATACACACTGATGTGTGTGGCCCTTTCAGAACCATATCTAGAAATCATGAAAGATACTTCGTTTCATTTATTGACGATTATAGTCGATATGCTTATGTCTATCTTATGAAACATAAGCATGAAACATTTGAAAAGTTCAAAGATTTTCAAAACGAAGTAGAGAAACAACTCGATAAATCTATCAAGACATTTCGATCAGATCGAGGTGGCAAGTATCTCAGCTTAGAATTTCTTAATCATCTGAAGGAGCATGGAATTATTTCTCTACCCACTCCTCCTGGCACACCCCAACTTAATGGCGTGAGCGAGAGGAGAAATCGAACCCTACTTAATATGGTTCGATCGATGATGTGTAGAACTAACTTGCCTCACTCCTTCTGGAGTTATGCTCTTATGACCGCCGCCCGCCTTTTAAATCTGGCACCGACTAAGAAGGTGGACAAAACCCCATATGAGATATGGCATGGGTCTAAACCCAATTTGTCTTACTTTAGAGTATGGGGATGTGATGCATATGTCACCAGCGATTCTGATGACAAGCTCGATCCCAGAGGCAGAAAAGTTGTTTTCGTCGATTATTACAACAAAAGTGGATATTATTTCTATCATCCTGATGCAAACATTGTTTCCATCAAAAGGAAAGGACGCTTTCTCGAGAAAGATCTTCTAAATCGAGGAACCGGAAATAATATTATGGATCTTGAAGAAATTCGAGAAACACAAACAACCGTTGAGGAAGTCAGAGCGTCTGATCAACAAGAAGTTGTTGCTGATGAATCAGACATAAAAACAAGCGTTCGCAGAAGTAGCAGGTCTCGTAAAGAACCTAATAGATACCTATGGCATCTTGAAGCTTCTAAAGTCCTGTTAGTAGCTGAGTCAAATGACGAACCTACAAACTACAAATCTGCTATCTCAGATCCTGAATCCGTGAAATGGCTTGAAGCCATGAACGCCGAGATGCAATCTATGCGTGATAATCAGGTCTGGGACTTGATTGAACTACCCCCCGGTTCTCGGGCAATAGGGAGCAAATGGATTTTCAAAAGAAAAACTGACATGCATGGTAATATACAAACCTATAAAGCATGGCTAGTTGCAAAGGGTTTCACTCAACCTCAAGGTATTGGCTATGATGAAATTTTCTCACCCGTTGCTATGATCAAATCGATCAGGATACTGCTTGCCATAGCCGCGTACCATGATTACGAGTAATGACAAATGGATGTCAAAACCGCTTTTCTTAATGGACATCTCTCTGAAGATGTATATATGGTTCAGCCTGACGGTTTTGTTGATCCAAAGTATCCTAGTAGGGTCTGCAAACTGAATAAGTCCATTTATGGACTTAAACAGGCATCTCGAAGCTGGAATCTTCATTTTGATCAGAAAATCAAAGAATTTGGTTTTGTCAAGAATGAAGATGATCCTTGCGTTTACAGAAAGGCTAGTGGGAGCACTATATCATTTCTCATCTTGTATGTGGATGATATACTGATCATTGGAAACAACATCCCTGTGCTTGACAAAGTCAAACAATGGTTAGGATCTTGTTTTGCAATGAAGGATCTTGGAGAAGCTGCTTACATTCTAGGAATCAAGATCTACAGAGATAGATCTAAGCGGCTTCTAGGGCTAAGTCAGATTACTTACATAGACAAAATGATGACACGCTTTAGGATGGAAAACTCCAAGAAAGGAGGTGTTTCGATGACTAAAGGCACTGTGTTGAACAAATCACAATCTCATTCCACGGACATTGAAATTAAGGAAATGGAAGCAATTCCATATGCCTCAGCGATTGGTTCTATCATGTATGCTATGTTGTGCACTAGACCTGACGTCTCGTATGCTTTAAGCATGACCAGCCGTTTCCAGCAAAGTCCTGCCATTGCCCATTGGACTGCAGTCAAGAACATCCTGAGGTACTTGAGAAGGACCAAAGACATTTTTTTAATATTTAGAGGAGTGAAAGAGGAGCTCACTGTACGGTGTTACACTGATGCTAGCTTTCAAACTGACCGAGATGACTCTCGCTCACAGTCGGGTTTCGTATTCACTCTTAATGGAGGAGCTATCTCATGGAAAAGCTCCAAGCAGAGTGTAGTGGCGGATTCAACCACCGAATCTGAGTATATAGCTGCATCAGATGCCGCTAAGGAAGCTGCTTGGATGAAGAAATTTATTACTGACCTCGATGTTGTTCCGAGTATTCACCAACCAATCGAGATACTTTGTGATAACACAGGTGCTATAGCTCAAGCCAAAGAGCCCAGATCTCATCACAAAGCCAAGCACATTCAAAGGAAGTTCCACTATATATGGGAAATTGTGGAACGTGGAGATGTCGTGATAAGCAAAGTAGACACAGATCAAAACCTAGTGGACTCGTTTACTAAGCCCATGACTCAGGACAAGCATGATCTTCACCGAGATGCTATTGGTCTTAGATTTGCTAGTGATATGTTTTGATTTAGTATTTTGAATGTGCGAACATTTAAACAATTGTACTTTTGAATTCTTTTTGGTTTAGTGATTTAAATGCAATTCTGAATTCTTATAGCTGTGTTCGATTTTAATACGTTTAATCCATGAATCTTGTATTCTTAATTATCCGTAGTCGGTCAGACTTGTGGGAACGTCTCTGAATTAAGAATTTTCTGAACTTCGGCTCAAGGAGTTGACTCCGAACTTCACAGGCCTCATTTTGAATGACGTTGGATGTAAATCGCATCAAATCATCTTCATGGATCTTTGTCATAAGATGTTTTGATATTGGTATACTCATTTGTATCCCCTGACCTGAGATACGTACTAGAACTGCCGTTTACCAAGAACCATTCTTTAATCACTGTCAAACGCTGTCGCGTAACTGCCGGTCATAAAGGCTTTGATTAGGAATAGTTCTGAAGTTCAGTGGGAGTTGTATGTAGTCAATAAGAGATTCTGTACTCTTACATTATATGTAACAGATAGGCATCGTGGCGCCCTCGTTGATTCAAACTGGTGAAGTGTAAGGCCTTACCCAAACTTACTGTGTGTTTGATTGGACCACTTTGATTCTTGATCGAGAACAATAATAATTGAACGCCATATGAGAATGAACTAAATCCATGTCTCATTGATTCAATTGATGTTTTATACGGAAAGGATGAATGACAACTATTGCCATAAGTCTATTATCTTGCTTTAGTTAGCTATTACTAACACCGAGATATTTGGTTAATGACTTTAAAGCGTCATACCTTGTTAGGGACAGCCATGTGCAGCTAGAGAGCCGCTGACTGTTTGCGTTGATTTATGATGGATCGTCCAAGTGGGAGATTGTTGGATTTTATGGACCGACCCGATGGACAACGCGACTGACCGAGCTATGACCCGTAAGAGTTACACCTAGGGCAACGAACATTAAATCCACTTAACTCGCTTAACTGGTAATTACGAACTGTTAGCGAGACGATATATTTTATATATATTAGTTACACGGAATTTATTATTTATACATGTTTATAAATAATAATTCACATTTATTGTTTTAATCTTTTTATTAAAACAATTAAACGGGTACAGACTTTTTATCTCGTGTTGGACTATGGGCCCGAAAACAAGTAATAGGGTTTATGATTATTATTTATATAATAATCCTAATTTTCTTTTTCAACCTAATTAATGGTTTGATCAGCCGCAAGTTTTGATTTTTCCTTGAATTGTTTGCTTTTCTCCCAAGAGAGCTAGCGACCAAAAGAAGGAAAACGCCTTCTGCCTTTGTGACTTTCGGAACCACCAAACCAACCCAAGCCGGACCTTGCCCCGCTGTGTCCCGTTTTCGGCCAGCCTCGGCACTTCCTGTGTCTCGCGTTCGATTCATGATCTGGCATTGGTTCGTTGTACCTAGGTGTCTCAACCGGTTAATCATTAACCACTAAGATATAATTAATCTCATCAGTAGATTAATTGTTTTTTGTGTGTTTGCGTGTTCATAACCAAATCCTGTTCGGTTTGTCAGTGCTGTTGAATAGGTTATGATTTTATTTTCCGCTGCGTATTTATTAATTAACTGAATTAATTAATTTCTCTGTCAAAACCCGTTTTTACAAAAGTCAAACTGATCACCACTGAATCCCAACATTGATGACCCAGACTTAGACTAAAAAACAGTAAATTACATCAAACATAAACTAAAGAAATACAGAAATAACATACATAAAGGACATTTGTTCAAAGTTACATTGATAACATAGCTTACAAAATACATGACCCTACATATTCGACTAAAAAGATTAAACTAGTTCACTTAGAAAAAAAATGACTAAAATGCCTTTATACTTAACAGAAAAAGTTAACAGGGTTAGTGTCATGGACAAAAATGGTTACAAAAATACAACCTCAGGTGCTGATATGTTAAAAGATTCCGTTTCAGACTAAAAGGGTTAAACAGAACAAACCACAGGAACCAAAAGCGAAATTTACTCTTATATTAAAGAAAGTTCTATAAACCAAAACAAAAACAAATCTCATGCCAGCATCTTAAAGAAAGTTCTATAAACTTAAAAAAAATTTCTCATGCCAGCATCTTGGCACTGTTAAAAAACAAATAATTTCATGCCAGCATCTTGGCATCTTGACACTGTTAAATCGACTTACGAAATTGTGTGTATAATAATTTATTGTATTAATAGACCACTATACATATGTGCATATAATATGTTTTGAGGATTTTTTTTAAAATAATTTTATGTTCATAATATTTTATTTACATGCATATAAGTTTTTATAGACTAGATGTGAAAATAACGTGTCTAAAAAAGAGGATTTTTTTGACAATATATTTTTTTAAAACTTAAACGACTGAAACAGGTTTTGAAGATTCGGGTTAAGCCGGAGAGATTGAAAATAACGTGTCTCAAAAGAGCTCCAAGATGATTTGGAAAAATTGGAGGTGGAATTAGAACAAGGAGGGGCTTCGGATTCAGTATGTCAAAACCGGAACCCAATTAGAGCCCAACTCGCGTTTATAGAAGCAAAGGAAATTAAAGAGCTTGCCATTACGTATAAGGATGTGTGGCCTAAATTAGGTGATGAAAATTCAAAATTTTATCATGCTCTTTTGAAAAAAAAGGAGACAACAGTCTATCGCGGGGTAAAAGATGAAGGAGTTTGGTTGGATGATCCGGTTCAAGTAAAAAAGGCCTTTCATGGGTATTTTTCCTCTAAATTCGAAAAGCTAAATACTTTTCCGTTAATTAATCGAAGCACGTTATTTCCCATGCTCTCTGAGTATCAGGTTTTGAGTTTGGAAGCACCGATCTGTATGGAAGAGCTTAAACTTGCAGTTTGGTCGTGTGGGTATGACAAAACGCCGGGCCTAGACGGTTTTACATTTGGTTTTGTGAAACACTTCTGGGAAACTATTAAAAGAGACATGTTTGAGGCAGTTGAAGATTTCTTTAGGTCGTCTATTTTTCCAAAAGGATGTAACTCTTCATTTCTGACTCTTATTCCTAAGGTTCATTGTCCGACTCTCTTTAAAGATTATCGGTCGATTAGCCTCATTGGTATTATCTATAAAATGATTGCAAAAGTCCTAGCTTCAAGGTTAAGCTTAGTGATTGATTCTTTGGTGAATGGGGTTCAATCTGGGTTTATTAAGGGTCGTCAAATTTTGGATGTCCCATTAGTGATGAATGAGTTGGTGGATTGGTATAAAAAGAGAAAGAAGAAACTTATGATCTTTAAAGTGGATTTTGAGAAGGCGTATGATTCTCTTTCTTGGGATTATTTGCATTCCATCATGGGCTTTATGGGGTTTGGTAAAAAGTGGATTGGTTGGATCAAGGCTTGCCTTCAATCGGCGAGACTCTCGGTTTTGGTAAATGGTAGTCCTACAGGGGAATTTGATATGTATAGGGGGCTAATACAAGGCGACCCATTATCACCTTTTCTTTTCATTATGGCAATGGAGGGGTTACATGTGATGATTGAGGAGTCGACTAAATTAGGGATTCTTAAGGAGGTCAAAGTTGGTGCGAATGGAGTCCCTTTATCTCATCTTTTTTATGCGGACGATGCGGTTTTTGTTGGAGATTGGTCGGTCACAAATGTTCAAAATGTGGTACGTATTCTTAAGTGCTTTTTTCTTACTCCGGGTTTAAAAATAAATATGCAAAAATCAAATTTATATGGGGTGGGTGTGGTGGATGATGAGGTGGCTTCATGTGCTTCATTGGTAGGATGTAAACCGGGGAAGGTTCCTTTTTTATATTTGGGCATTCCAATTGGCCAAAATATGGAAAAAATTATAGGGTGGAAAGCTATTTTAAATAGATTTGAAGCTAGAGTGGAGACATGGAAACCTACCCTTATGTCTATTGGTGCTAGGTCCATGTTGATTAAATCGGTCGTTGGTGCTTCGGTCTTTAAAGCTCCACTGAGTGTTTTGAAGAGATTAGAGCAGATCCGATCTAGATTTTTTTGGGAGGTAGCCACGGGGAGAAGAAAATGCACTGGGCAAATTGGAATTTAGTTTTGGCGTCGAAAGAGAAAGGTGGCATTGGCGTTGGATCTTTGGCTAGTCTTAATTGTGATTTGTTACAAAAGTGGAGGTGGAGATTTGTAAATGACCCGTGTTCTATTTGGGTGCAAATTATCTCTTCCTTATATGGGCCGGATGCTGTTTTTAGTTCTACCATTAAAGAGAACAGTGTTTGGCAGAGAATGGTGAAAGATTTTCGTAAACTACATGATTCTTGTATTGTTCCTTTTAATTCGATTCATAGACAAATTGGGTGTGGTAATGAGACTAAATTTTGGGAAAATATATGGTGTCAACACTTATGCTTAGCTGAGAAGTTCCCGAGATTGTTTGCTTTAGAGTTGGATAAGGAGTGTTTGGTGGTGGATAGGGTGGTGGGTGATGCGTGGAAGTGGCGTAGGGATATTAGAGGTGGGGCAGAATTAGCCTAACTCATTGAGTTGTCTAATTTTCTTGCGGATGTGTCTCTCGATTCGGGATGAGATCGTTGGGTTTGGTCGATGATGGGGGTGGCAGATTAAAGGGGTTCGAGAACGGATTGATGAGTATTCTTTGCCTTCTAGAGCGAGGAAAACATCTTGGTTCGCGTGTCTTCCTAGGAAGATCAATATTTATGGATGGCGTGTGTTGGGAAATTGCCTCCCTACTCGGGTGAATCTGGATGCAAAGGGTATTGATGTTTCGTCTATCATCTGCCCCTTGTGTAATGATGGGACAGAATCAAATATTCATATTTTTTCCGAGTGTGGGTCGATTAGGAAGATTTGGGATTTGATTGAAAGGTGGCTTGAGGTAAAGACTCCGGTTCTAAGATTTCATGGGGACCTTATGGATTGGATTGATGTTTCGAATCTCAATGTGGCGAAGAGGGAGATAGTTGGGGCAATTATTTTTGTCTCTTGGTGGGCTATTTGGAGGAATCGAAATGATGCGGTCTTTATGAAGGATCGGTCATAGGACAAGAGTTTATTTGATGATGTTGTTTATTTTTCGTTTATTTGGTATTCGAGTAGGAACAAGAAGCATAAACGAAATTGGATAGAGTGGTTACAAAACCCTCTATTATTCATGTAAGTTTTTATTCGTCCGTCTAGTTCCTTGCTAGTCGGTGTTAATAATATCGGCCGTTTAAAAAAAAGATGTATTATCATTCTTAGTAAACTTGGATGTCGGTGGGTACAGTGTCACCGACACGTGTCATATTTCTACTACACCTCCAGAGCTGTACAAGATTATAAGCACAAGTTATAGGTTTTTGATGCGCGTCTGATGCTTATTAGCTTCCTTTCCATTCCTTCTATTGCCATTTTTGTTCCACGCGTCTCTCTCTTCTCTGAATCTTCCAAGCTTTTCTCCATATCCACTTAAGCAGTGATTCTTCTCTAGGCTACACTGATGCTCGTCCAACCGTTCTCCCACTTTTAGAGCGACGTCACCACCACCGCTAACGCAAAATGCTAGAGTTACGACGTCACAACGTTAGGGTTCTTCGACGGGATCTTTGAGGAGGATGATGGATTTGATTCACACACAATTTTTCTATGCTTCATGTTCCGGCAAGATTGCGACGGCTAAGGTAAACCTCCAAACCCTAATCTTGTTTCCGAATGTGTAGATGCTTTATAACGACCGATATGTGGTTGTGTGGTCATTTCCAGGCAAGGGCAACCTCTGACGATTCGACCGGCAGCACAGACAGTGGCGTTGCGTGGTGGCAGAAACGTGTAATACTGTGATCTTCTCTAATTAGGTATATCACTTTTTATTCTTTTCAACTCTTGATTAGTGTCACACCCCGCCTGGGCGGGAAACATGAGGTGTAACGGTTTCATGGTGTTCATAGGCTTTGATTACATCGAACGACTCTAAATACATTCATAATCAATGAGTTTAAGTTATTACAAGAAAACACAAATTGTTTTCAAGACATTACATGCCAAAAGTACCTTACTTAAAATCCAAAGTGTACGGTTTTTCATACAACAAGTTTGTCGGCTATGACCTAGATATCCCTAGGTTATAACAGGAAAAGTCCAAAAGGCATTCTACGTGCATGCATGTCCATGTTCCAAGATTCTAGTTACCTGAGAAAAACAAGCTTAAAAAGTCAACATAAAGTTGGTGAGTTCACAGGTTTAGATGAATAGTTTCCGTTGGACCATGAGATTTCAAGTTGTATATTGTTCACCCGAAAAATGTCCTTTTTACTATTATGAATTAAACAATCGTATAAGTATGTTATTATTACCATAAGCTCCTGTAACTGAAACTCGACGTTTAGTTGTGCCCCTAACCCAATGTTCTTAACGCTAAAACATTGTAATAGTTGATGAAAATTATGCACCCGTTGTGACCTCCGATCAAGGTTAGAGCGACTAACCACGGGTGGGGGTGTCACCCCAAATAGATCTATTCACAATATCCATGTTTGTATCATAACTAACGATTACAGAATAAGAGGGGACTTTGAGCGTTAAACGAGTCTACTCATGTAACAATGTAGGTACTTGTGTCCAGTTTCAAGTTTAGCAAGTTTTCTCCGTCGTATGTTTAAAAATCAAATTAAAACAGGTAAAAGTGGGGTCATGAAACTCACCTGATGTGTCTAGTGGTGAATAGCTGTCAATATGTGGGCAAGTCCGTCTAATAACCCGACCTACTTGTGTCATATTATATTTAAGACACTATGAGGTCTATATAGTTGTCAAGGTGTGGGTTGGGCACATGACCAGTAACCCATAAGTCTTGACCTTTGCCCTACAATGATCTACAAGGGTCCGACTCGACCGTCGTTGGTGATACAACTTGTTTGTCCAAAATAATAATTATATTTATTAAAATTCTTTTAATAAATATTATAAGATAGACCTTTATTTGTCTAATTCCCGTTTCCGGGTTAAGTCAAATCGTATGATAAACAAATATATTTAATATATATTTATTAAAAATAAGAGGTTCTAGTAAGATGTCATAAAATAATAATCCTATTATTTTCTAGTTTCAAACCGTTTTTATGTTATCTCAAAATATATGTGTATATACACATCAATTTGCATGTATATATATCTATACTTATTATTCCTTCTTAAAATATGCGAGTCTATATATATATATATATATATGCTTTTATAAAAGAAACATATTTAAGTAAAACGTTATTATTCTTTTAAAATAATATTGATGTTAAACCACTTATGCTTATAACAATAATTATAATAAAAATCATAATTATTTACTAATAATATTAATAAACCATAATAGCTTATGTTTAGAATAATTATGCCAAAATATCATGTTGAATGAAAATGATGATTAATATTAATAATACTTTGTATAAATTAATCATCATAATAATAATAGTGATTAGGGTTTCTAACCTATGGTGTTTAGCTATCACCATTTTAGGTTAAACGCATCGTTTTTATACGTTACTCAAAATACGAGCGGGAAAAACCATGTTTTATAAAAGTAATAAATATCACCAACTAATTTAAGTATAATAACAATAGGATGAGTGGTGCTCACGTAAATAGTCGAGAGAGAAGGTGATGGAGATGACATGATCAACGTTTGATAACCCGTAACACCTGGTTAGCACTCGAGATCAGTAGAAAACTTTGAATACCGGAGACCCGGATTCCGTAAGTGGTTTTCGATCTTGAACCGTGTTCTCGCACAAAAGGTGGTGGTGTTTGGTCTTAGTTCGTAAACCGTAAGGAGGGGTGGTGGGCGGTTGAGGGCTGCCGTAACCAAGGAGGGAGGAGGGGGCGGTGTGCGGTGGTGGATGGTGGAGTGTGGTGATGTTGCTGTCGTCAAGGACCAAAGAGGGAGCGGGAGAGGGAAGAGGTGGTGGGTCGGGTGTAGCCGAGAGAAAGAGAGGGGAGGGTGTGGTGGTGTGGGTTGGAGTTGTGGGTTGCATGGCTTACTTATACTACTCCAAATGGATAATACCTCAAGGTTCTTGTGTCTTTAGGGGACAAACATGTCTCATAAGCCCACCATGTTGGGGAACATGAAGCAAAAACCAAAAAGGTGGGAGATCCCCAAGGGTGGTTCAGCCGTAATAGGTAAGCACGAGGGGGAGGGGGTAGGGTAGGTAGTGTAGTGTTAGGTGTTACCCGCTAGTCCAAGTCCGGTATAATACCCGCTTGGTGTCGGTTTTTAAAGGTCGTTATGTGTCGGTAGGGTATGGGTCGGGTATATAAAAAAATATAAGTTTAATAGTTTTGCCATAATACGTGTTCCTGTAAAATGTTTAGAATTAGTGTCCATGTAGTTGTGTATTCTCTAATATCAAAATAAAGAGAATGTTTTTGAGGGGTTTATTTTATTAAAGTTTATCACCAACGCGTACGAGTATCGTTGTGTCTCAGAAATCTCTAAAATTTCCTTCATAAGCTGTGTAGTGGGTAGACTCTGCTAGATCCTGTTAGAACTAATTAAATAACATTAAGTCTAATATGCAATGTGTTGTGTAATTATATTTAAATAATTATTCTGTAAATTACCAGTTGTCACAATATCCCCAAGTTAGAAGAATTTCGTTCCGAAAATCAATTGATGTCTTCTGTGGTTGATGTCTCGATGAACAACTGGGGATACTTAAGTCTCATTTGGTCTTCGCGTTCCCAAGTGAATTTTGGTCCTCGTTTAGAGTTCCATCTGCCCTTCACTATGGGGATGCGACTCTGTTTCAGTTTCTTAACTTCCCGATCCATGATTTCTACTGGTTGTTCCATAAAGTGGAGTTTGTTATCGATTTGAATCTCCTCAAGTAGTATAATAAGCGTTTTATCTGATAAGCACTTCTTTAGAACTGACACGTGGAATGTGTCGTTACACCACTAAGTTTTGAGGTAGTTTAAGTTGGTAAGCCACAAGACCTATTCTTGTCAAGATTTCAAAAGGTCCGATCTCGTTTCCCAAATCTAACGATCCTTTTCCAATGCGAGACTTTTAATAGTACGTTGTCTTCAACTTTGAATTCCAAGGGTTTGCGTCTTACTTCTGAAATTCACATTTCTATTACACATTAATTCCCTAAATGTTTTGTCTCAAGAACTATTATTGACTTCTAGGTCAATTTGAAACTTGTCATCAAAGTGAATTTCCTTTGGTAGTATAAGTAACGAGTCTTTGGCTAATCGTTCCTTGTACTATGCATAAATTATGTCATGCAAGCTGTCGGGTTTCCTGAGGCAACTTGAGTTTATATGCCACGGAACCGATTCTATCCAGAATCTTAATTTTTCCAACGCATCCTAGGGTGGGTTTATCATTTTTGCCAAAAAGAACTATACTCTTTTTGATGATATCTTATGACAGCACATTGTCATCAACTTGAAGTTACAAAGGTTTCCTTATAATGGTCAGCATGATCTCTCTGACTACTTTGATTGTTTAAATCGTGTCTCCTAGTCCAGGAGTTTCATTAAACAACTCATAAATGGTTCCTGGACTGTAACACCCAGATAATTCCCAAGTATTATAGGGGCTAAGAGTATTCAAAGGAAAACCCTAAGGGTTGAAAATGTAAATTCTTGAAAGTTGAAGGACCAAAAATAACAAAATAGAATTTTTGACTATGACAGACCGTCACAAGGAGATAACGGTCCGTTACGGTGGTGACGGACCGTCACAGGTCGTAACGGTCCGTTACGGGCTCGACACGACAATGAATCCAGGAGTGACACGTGTCTGCTGACTAGCGATTCGTTTTTGACGCATGGCAACCCTATAATGGACCGTCAGCAATGGTAACGGTCCATCACGACCCTAGAAGTTGTCCTATAAACAGTTAAACGAGTTCAGTCCATTTTACACCATCCAAAACACCATCTAACACACACACAAACTCTGGAAGAGTGTTCCCGAGCTATGGTTCGCGTACGAGGGTCCGGTTTCTAGCAAAACGTCTTCAAACTGTCGTAGATAGTGCCAAGGTAATATTTCCAAACATCCTGAGGTTCCTTTGTGTAAACCTAAGATAGGGATTTTAATTATAATAATGTTGGATATGATTTAGGGTTCTGTCAAAGTGTTGATTGTATATTTGATTCAGAAGGAGGTTCTGCTTGAGGTGAGTTTTGTGACACCCAACATTTCAGGTCAATATCCATATTCATGATTTCACGTTCATAATTTATATTTACTGGTTTAGTGTTTGACAAAGTATTGTCAAGGAGTCTAGCAAAGGAACACACTATACATATTAGTAATTTTAAGAATTACTAGGAAGTAAACAATGATATCCCGCAAGGTACGTTCATTGGTGATTAACAAGATTTTATTTAAATAAAGTCTAGTGACGCGTTATAATATAAAAAATTAAATATTGGTGACTAAACTCTTAAAAGTTAACGTCTAAATGTTTATTACATGACGTTAAGTTATTTTTAGGTGTATACATGTATATTATAGTTAAAATATTAACTATGTCGGGTTTAACTAGTAGATTATTAAAACTAGTCAAGATACAAAATATATAAAGTTATTCGATCATAAAAAGTCATACACCGGGTATTAGATCACGGGATCACCTACCGGGTATACACTACCTAAGTACCATCTACCTAAACGTTGTAATGATGACACATGAGGTGACAACACCTAACAGGTCAAATCCACTAGTCATCACAAATCCCATCAACATTGTAATGATGACACATGAGGTGACAACACCTAACAGGTCAAATCGTCCATGCTTTGTAATAATTACTTAATGTGACAAGACCCAACCCCCACCCTACCCCCTCTCTTGGCCGAGAATGTCCCTAGTGGGACCCACCCACTCATCAAACCAACCACTCTTCATGACAATGTCATAAACACCATGCCCATTCAAGACCTTAAGTTACCAAGATCAAATCAACACTCAAGTACTAGGATTTGTAATAATGATTGAGGTGATTCACACTCAACCTTTCACCCTCTTTCTCTATATATATATCAACATACACACACATATGCACACACTTGCGCATTCAAAATCCAATAGAAAACATAGAGAGTTTGAGTTAGAGTTTGGAGATTCAAGGAAGATTTGGAGCTAGGGTCGGGTTTTGATAGCAAAACGAGCATCTATCATCTTCTACAAGTAAATCTTCACCTAGATTTGACTTGCGATAAGAACCCGACATGAACCTTCCTTTTCATCTTCATATTCTTGTTTAAAACATGCTGTTCACCAAAGAAAACAAAGGATTTTAAAGATTTAAAAGAGTTTTTCATGAAGCTTAACTTTATTAAGTATAAAAATTAGGGTTTTGGTATATATATATGTATATATATATATGTATATATATATATATATATATATATATGTGGGCCGAAAATAAAACGATTATATGCATGATTAGTTGTTTTGATAATCTTATGATAAGTTGTTGTTGATTCAAATGATATTAAGATTTAAAAACAAGAAAAACTAAAATATGTATGCCTATATTTATAGGCCGAGATATGCATGCATATATGTATATGTTTGATTTGATTAATGATTTGGAAATGATCAAGTATATGGATACATGTATAAGAATTTTAATTGGTATATGTATCTATGTATATATGTTCTTGTTTGAGCATTTGATGAAAAAGTGAAATATATATGTAAATACATATATAAAATCGTACGAAACATATAGATATATGTGTGAATGATCATAAGTGGTTGAACTTGGGCAGTTGATTAATAGTATGCATATAAATATATATATATATATATATATATATATATATATATATATATATATATATATATATATATATATATATATATATGTCACACCCCGCCTAGGCGGAAACGTGAGGCGTAACATCCACTAGTTTCCAAAGCATATGATTACCGCAAACACATACATAATGATTGGATACATAATCAAGTTTAAAGTTTTACACCCCAAAATACCAGTTTGAGTTTACAAATGATTAAGATTTCGCAAATATGACCCATATGCAATGAGTTATACAAGATAAATCTCCCAAAAGTCGTATCCGCTCATGCATGTATGTAATCCTACATTGCTAACCTGAGCCCACGTTCAATTTCCTGAAAAACATACTTAAAATGTGTCAACACGAGGTTGGTGATTTCACAGGTTTTGATCAAAAGTTCATGTAGTTCCAACGTTCACAGACGTTCAAATGGATAAGTTTTTCTGATCAATAGTATATATATATATATATATATATATATATAACCAATGAATTTTGAACATTTCTTGACAAATTGACCCCATTTGTAAGCTTGCAAGGAATACAAATAATATGTAATGCACGAGACCGTAACCAACCCTCCCTCGCTAAACCACGAGAATAAGACAATATGCGGTCATTCGGTCAGAGTCAACAATTTTCCTGTTATTTATATATATATATATATATATATATATCATAACTTCTATATATATTTACATACCTATGTTTAACCATTTTCCAAGTTCTACAACTTATGATCATACACCCACATATATATTTATGTATGTTCCATGCGATTTCACATATATACATTCGCATATATTTTACTTTTTCATCAAGTATTAAGTTAGACTTTTACTAACTCATGATTTATTAACATGATCATCAATATTTCATCCTAGATTAAAATCCTTATACATGCATTCATTTATTTGACCATTTCTAAAAACACTACCCAAATCATTAATCACCCTTTTCACATTAATCTTTCTCTTTTATCATCAAGTGTTCCAACAAGAACATGTACACATAGATATATATAAAAGTTTCTATTTTTATACAGCATGCATACACTTATACATTTCTAGATTCTTAATCAAATCAAACATATATACACATATGCATGCATAGTTTCGGCCTATATATATATATATCCATTTTTGTTTTTCTTTATTTTATTTTCTTGACATCATATTATTATGTAACATCTTACCACAAACATGATCAAATCAACAAATCATACATATATCTTCATCATTTTAGGCCCCCATATGCAAATTTATACAAAAACCTTAATTTTTATACTTAATAAAGTTAAGTTTTTATAAAAATTCAATAACTCTTTGAATCTCTTTGATTATTAGGATGAACAACGTGTTTTAAATCAAGAAGGTGAAGATTACAAGAAGGTTTAAGTCGGTTTCTCACCACTAGTCAAGCTAGGTGAAGATTTCACTAGTAGATGGTGATGGATGCTCGTTTTGCTTTTCAAGACCCGACTCCTAGCTCCAAACCTTCCTTGGATCTCTAAACTCTATTCAAACTCTCTAGCCTTTTACTCTTGACTTTGAATTTGCAAATGTGTATGTGTGTATGCATATCGTATGCATATCGTGTATATATATATATATATATATATATAGATGGAGGGATTTGAGTGTTCAACACACCATCATCATTGCAAGACTACAAGGACTAGATGGATGTGATCGTTACATGGCTTCTTGGTTGAATGAACATGGCTGTTATGACAAGAGTTGAGGTGAGTAGTTGGTTTGGTAAGAGGGTGGGTGGTAGTTTGGTGGGTTCGGCGAGAGGGGCTAGGGGGGGTCTAATTCTTAATTGATAGGGTTTTTAGGTAGTATATACCCGGTAGGTGTTCCCGTGATCTAATACCCGATTTATGAACTTTTATGATTAAAAACTATATATATTTTGTATCTTGATTATTTTTATAGTCCACTAATTTAACCCGTCATAGTTAATATTTTAACTATAATATGAATGTATACACATAAAAATAACTCGTCACCATGAACTAACATTTTTATGTCCACTTTTAATAGTTTTGTCACCAATATTTATGTTTTTATATCAAAGCGTATCCCTAGACTTTTCCGAAATAAAATCTTGTTAACCACCAACAACGTACCTTGCGGGTTATAACTGTTTACTTCCTAGTAATTCTAAAAAATACTAAAGTATATATAGTGTGTTCCTTTGCTAGCCCCTTGACAAAACTATGTCAAAATAATAAACCAGGAAATATAATTTATGAACGTGCAATTATGTAATATGGATATTGAGCTGAAATGCTAGGTGTCACAATATATATATAGAAGTCATGATATATATCTATATATATAAGAATGATGGAAAATTGTTAACTCGGAATGAGTAATGAAATAGCTAAATAATAGAAATCATATATATACATGTATATAACTTGTTTACAGTTGATAACATGGAATATTAATATGGGTATATAAGATCGGAAAATAAATAGATGATCACCTACTAATGTGAAACACATATAAGTATATGTTGAAATGTTGGAAATACTTGTATGCATATATTGGTATAAATAAATGTATGTTGAATAAAAACAAGTTAAAAAATGTTGTTTCTGAACAAGTAATTGCATGTGGACGTGTTAACATGGTTTATGTGCATGTAGGGTAATTGACATGCGCAGAACATACTTGAACGATATTTGTGATTTTATATAATTATTTTTAAGAAATAATTATATGTTTATATGCGAACGATAATATGAATATATTATGAGTCGATGCAAAAATAATATTTATTTTTGGTACACCTAACAAGTCACCAATATGGGAACATAATATTTTCTCGGAAAATACATAAGCGTCTAAGCTAGAATAATAATCACCAACGAGTCGTCACATGAAAACATTGTTTTACTAAACAAAGGTGTACTTAACGGGATTCGTTAAGTCGGATGAACAACTTGCATTTAAGACGGGTAGTCTTAACACAATAGTACCCTTGTGTGATTAGGGTACGGATAGACAGGAACTTTTAGCACACTGTTATTTGCTAGGATTTCATCGGACACAAGGTGAGTTCACGGCCCCCTTTTCGCTTTTTAATGCTTTGTAAACTGCGGTGGAGAAACATACTTACACATTATGTATTACATTATTGTTTAATACATTTGGAAACATTATTGTTTTAAACATTGTTGAGAAACACATTGCAAACATTTTTATATGATAACAAGAAAACAAGATACTAACATTTGTCATGGTTTGGTTACGGTCTCATGTATGAACATAGGTATTTGTAAGCCTAGCTAGCTGACGAATGGATCAATGACACTTGTTTTGTTTATCATATGCGATTAGAATTATTTATACTTATCTATGACGGTAATGTCATGGGCATATTTTCAGGTGAAATTACTTATTTATGATGGTAATGTCATGGGCATGTTTTCGGGTGAAACTACTTATTTATGACGGTAATGTCATGGGCATGTTTTCGGTGAAAACTACTTATTTTATGACGGTAAGGTCATGTACACGTTTTCGGGGAAAACTACTTATTTTATGTCGGTTAAGTCATGTATACGTTTTCGGGGAAAACTATTTATGTTTATGACGGTAAAGTCATGTAGATGTT
The DNA here is from genome assembly GCA_023525975.1 of Smallanthus sonchifolius. Classification (NCBI taxonomy): domain Eukaryota; kingdom Viridiplantae; phylum Streptophyta; class Magnoliopsida; order Asterales; family Asteraceae; genus Smallanthus; species Smallanthus sonchifolius. The sequence goes on from CM042033.1 coordinate 24,907,774, forward strand.
TTCGGGAAAAAAACTACTTATTTTATGACGGTTAAATCATGTATACGTTTTTGGGGAAAACTACTTATTTTTATGACGGTAAAGTCATGTACATGTTTTCGGTGAAAACTACTTATTTTATGACGGTAAGGTCATGTACATGTTTTCGGGGAAAATTACTAATTTTACGACTGTTAAGTCATGTATATGTTTTCGGTGAAAACTACTTATTTTTATGACGGTTGAGTCATGTAATGTTTTCGGTAAAAACTACCTACTTTTATGACTATTAGGTCATGTACATGTTTTCGGGGAAAACCACTGGCACTGAAATAACTAACTCTGTGAACTCTCCAACCTTTGTGTTGACACTATCAAGTATGTTTCTCAGGTGACCGTTAGCCATGGCACGGTTGGAATAGGCTAGCTATGTTGGATCAAATCCTAGTAGCTGGAGGGGCCTAGATTATCAAGTCTCAAGTCCATCGTTGATCTAGAAGAACTTAGATTATTGTATTACATAGTTTTAGTAATTGTGCATGTATCTAAGTCTTAGAAATCACTTTTACAGCTTTCTCTATCATGTAATGAACCAATCGATGCAACCTGTATTTATTTATTAAGTAAATAAATTTGGGGGTTGTGACAGATTGGTATCAGAGCAATGGTTTTAGCGAATTAGGTTTCCTTAGTGACACCTAGGCTCTAACCGGACTCATTTAGGGACCAAGATTTCTAAGACTTGCATCACACTAAGAACACCCAAGACTTGAGTATAGAAATTCCAACCGCTGCCAAACAACTTGTGTAGACTATTAGTGTATGGAGTTACAATAGGGTATCATTAGCTACAATAATACTTAATACGATTACATGGCTCATGTAATGAACGCTTAGCACGTACAAATAGACACCTACGATGTTTCTAAACAAAGTGTCACTGTTCGGATTACGAATCAAGGATGACGGGTACTCAGCACACTATAACCCTAGAAGATCAAGTTACGAGCTGAACTTGGGCGACGACGATAGTAATCGCCAGTTACCGATCTTGGTATCACAACATGCTGAACCCGTACAAGAACCTGTACCTATACCTGCACCACACCAACAACTACTCCGGCCGTGGAGGCAGCTTTCTTTCTAACGTATGTGCGGTAATCCATGAGTTGCTAGATCGAATGACTAGACTTTCTCCATGAGATGTGGCAGACGGGATTGCCCGGACAGAAGGGAACCCAAGGTGGATAAGTAGGACTAAACGGGGTAGAACTCCACGGGTCAGGAGACCCAGACATTCATCAGGATCATGTGGATTCATACGTACATATAGACTTGGAGCATGAGTTGCTCGACACTAATTTTAGGATCTCTGCCGTAACTTCCATACACATTTTATTCTTGAGAGACGCGGGTGGTGCCTCTCTACCATTAACCCCATCCGGCAACAGCCATATTCGACAAATTTACGAGTATTGGTACAAATAAATTAAGTGTAATTCGGTAGAACAATACACACTCCTGCACAAGTGTGCAAACACGATCTAATGATCATTTCAAATCCTTTTTGACTAAGAAGCTTGGGATAGAAGAAACACTACAGGGATCATGCAAAGTTAATTATCATTACGGGTGCACACGTAATCATAATTTGCAATGCATGGGATCTTTAGTGAGTCTTGCTGTCCAAGCTAATGATCAACCCATGTTCTCAGTCACTTGATTAATGATTGGACCTTAACAAATTGGAGTTCTCAATTAGGTGCTCACAAAGCATTCTCCCAGTTTGGGAGGGACGAGAGAAAGTCAAATTGAATTTAACCAATCCTTAGTGAATCTTGAACGACGAAAGATTTCGCACATTCATTCTTTGAGATTCTACTTGTCAAGGAGGCTTCAAATTGAGCGTTACCACAACCAACACTTACAATAATTGCACAATTATTGTGGGAGATTATAGCGTAATCTCAGGATCCATCATACAGTTCAGTCTCACAACTACTTGAAAGTTACGCCAGGGATGCTATGTACTAACTTCAGTAATGGGGCAAAAGATTATTCTGACCCGGATATTGTGGAAGCTTGACATGAGACAAATATGTAATATAACATTTCAGGATATTGGTCAAACAGGGTTGCTCTCACAACCTTTTTCATTCAGTACACCTTTAAGTCCGACTATTCTTCCTGCAAGGAATAAGCCGTGATTTACGCTCAACCGAATCCCAAAGAAACCCGAGGAACGTCGACTTAAGGACATACCAATCGTTATGGATTATCCTGAGGTATTTCCCAAAGACTTACCTTGTTTACCGCCACCAAGACAAGTCGAGTTTCGGATCGACCTAGTACCAGGAGCCGCACCAGTTGCACGATCGTCGTATCGTTTAGCACCTTCTGAGATGCAAGAATTATCAAGTCAACTGCAAGAGTTGCTTGATAAAGGTTCTATAGGACCAAGTTTCTCACCCTGGGGAGCTCCGGTCTTGTTTGTGAAGAAAAAGGATGGAACCTTTAGGATGTGTATTGATTACCGGGAATTGAACAAACTTACCATTAAAAACCGGTATCCGCTTCCTCGAATAAATGATTTATTCGACCAACTTCAAGGTTCCATCTTCTATTCTAGGATTGATCTACGATCAGGGTATCATCAACTAAGAATCCAGGAGGAAGATGTACCAAAGACGGCTTTTAGGACTCGTTACGGTCACTACGAGTTTCTAGTTATGCCATTTGGCTTGACTAATGCGCCGACAGTTTTCATGGATCTCATGAACCGCGTGTGCAAGCCATACTTGGATAAATTCATGATTGTATTTATCGATGACATATTGATATATTCACGAACCAAAGGAGGAACATGAACATCATTTGAAATTAATCTTGGAACTACTCAGGAATGAGAAGCTTTATTCCAAATTCTTTAAATGTGAGTTTTGGATCCGAGAGGTTCATTTTCTCGGACATGTCATCAATAAGAAGTCTAAGATTGAAGCTATCAAAAACTGGGAAGCACCAAGAACTCTGCCCGAGGTGCGTCAATTTCTGGGTTTGGCTGGGTACTACAGGCGATTCATTGAGAATTTTTCAAAAATAGCCCTACCTTTGATTATGTTAACACAGAAGGACAAAAAGTTTGATTGGACTAATAAACAATAATCAGCTTTTCAATTGCTAAAGTAGAAGCTTTGAAGTGCACTAATGATATCCCTTCCCGAGGGAACCGACAATTTCGTCGTGTACTGCGACGCATCACACCAAGGTCTGGGATGTGTACCGATGCAGAGAGAAAAAGTCATAGCACATACATCCAGACAGCTGAAAGTCCATAGGAAAAATTATACGACTCAAGATTTGGAGACATTACTTATATGGCACAAAATGTACTATCTTTACAGATCATAAGAGTCTCGAGCACATCTTTAATCAGAAAGAACTCAACATGAGACAACGTCGTTGGGTAGAACTACTAAATGATTACAACTGCGATATCAAGTACCACCCTGGTAAGGCGAATGTCGTAGCAGACGCCTTGAGTCGTAAGGAACGAATTAAAACACTTTTGTCCGTGCCCTAGGATTGACAATTCATACGAGTCTCACGACTCAAATCCGAATGGCACAACAAGAGGCACTTAAAGAAGAGAACATTCAGAATGAAGCTTTACGAGGAATGATCAGACAGTTATAGCCAAAATAAGATGATACTTTATACTTCATGAATAGAATTTGGGTGCCATGTTTTAGTAACATATAGGAGTTGGTTATGGACGAAACCCACAAGTCCAGGTACTCCATTCACCCAGATTCGGACAAAATGTATAAGGATCTGAAAGAACTCTACTGGTGACCGAACATGAAACGAGAGATTGCTATTTATGTCGGTAAATGCCTGACGTGTTCAAAGGAAAAGGCAGAACATCAGAATCCGTTTAGGTTATTACAACAACCCGAGATTCCTCAATGGAAATGGGAACAAATTTCCATGGATTTCATTACAAAGCTACCCAAGACGTCGAGTGGGTATGATACTATGTGGGTAATTGTCGATCGTTTGACGAAGTCAGCTCATTTTCTACCCATTAAATATTGGCTAGGGTTGGCCCTGTAGCATACAAGCTCAAGCTGCCACAAGAACTAAACAATGTACATGATATGTTTCATGTGTTAAATCTCAAGAAGTGCTTATCAGACGAGGCGTTAATTATATCGCCTGATGAGATTCGCATAGATGACAAGATGCACTTCGTTGAGGAACCAATTGAAGTTACATATTGGAAAGTTCAAAAAACAAGGCGTAGCCGTGTTAAATTGGTTAAGGTACGTTGGAATTCAAAGCGTGACCCCGAGTATACGTGGGAACGAGAAGTTCAAATGAAAGCCAAGTACCCATCCTTGTTCAGGAACACTCCAAGTCCAGATAACATCAACTGAATTTCGGGATGAAATTCTCTTTAACATGGGGAGAATGTGACACCAAGCATTTCAGGTCAATATCCATATTCATGATTGCACGTTCATAATTTATATTTCCTGGTTTAGTGTTTGACAAAGTATTGTCAAGGAGTCTAGCAAAGGAACACACAATACATATTAGTAATTTTAAGAATTACTAGGAAGTAAACAATGATAACCCGCAGGGTACGTTCGTTGGTGATTAACAAGATTTTATTTAAATAAAGTCTACTGACGTGTTATTATATAAAAACTTAAATATTTGTGACTAAAGTCTTAAAAGTTGACGTCTAAATGTTTATTACATGACGTTAAGTTATTTTTAGGTGTATACATGTATATTATAGTTAAAATATTAATTATGTTGGGTTTAACTAGTAGATTATTAAAACTAGTCAAGATACAAAATATATAAAGTTATTCGATCATAAAAAGTCATACACCGGGTATTAGATCACGGGATCACCTACCGGGTATACACTACCTAAGTACCATATACCTAAACGTTGTAATGATGACACATGAGGTGACAACACCTAACAGGTCAAATCCACTAGTTATCATAAATCCCATCAACATTGTAATGATGACACATGAGGTGACAACACCTAACAGGTCAAATCCACTAGTCATCACAAATCCCATCAACATTGTAATGATGACACATGTGGTGACAACACCTAACAGGTCAAATCGTCCATGCTTTGTAATAATTACATGATGTGAAAATACCCAACCCCCCACCCTACCCCCTCTCTTGGCCGAGAATGGCCCTAGTAGGACCCACCCACTCATCAAACCAACCACTCTTCATGACAATGTCATGAACACCATGCCCATTCAAGTCTTTAAGTTACCAAGATCAAATCAACACTCAAGTACTAGGATTTGTAATGATGATTGAGGAGATTCACACTCAACCTTTCACCCTCTTTCTCAAAATCCAAGAGCAATCATAGAGAGTTTGAGTTAGATTTTGGAGTTTCAAGAAAGATTTGGAGCTAGGGGTCGGGTTTTGATAGCAAAATGAGCATCTATCATCTTCTACTAGTAAATCTTCACCTTGCTTTGACTAGCGGTAAGAACCCGACATGAACCTTCCTTTTCATCTTCATATTCTTGTTTAAAACATGTTGTTCACCAAAGAAAACAAAGGATTTTAAATATTTAAAAGAGTTTTTCATGAAGCTTAACTTTATTAAGTATAAAAATTAGGGTTTTGGTATAAATATATATACATGGGCCGAAAATAAAGAGATTATATGCATGATTAGTTGTTTTGATCATCTTATGATAAGTTGTTGTTGATTCATATGATATTAAGATTTAAAAACAAGAAAAACTAAAATATGTATACCTATATTTATAGGCCGAAATATGCATGCATATATGTATATGTTTGATTTGATTAATGATTTGGAAATGATCAAGTATATGGATACATGTATAAGAATTGTAATTGGTATATGTATCTATGTATAGATGTTATTGTTTGAGCATTTGATGAAAAAGTGAAATATATATGTAAATACATATATAAAATCGTACGAAACATATAGATATATGTGTGAATGATCATAAGTGGTTGAACTTGGGAAGTTGATTAATAGTATGCATATATATATATATATATATAGAAGTCATGATATATATATATATATATAACTCGGAATGAGTATTGAAATAGCTAAATATTGGAAATCATATATATACATGTATATAACTTGTTTACAGTTGATAACATGGAATATTAATATGGTTATATAAGATCGAAAAATAAATAGATGATCACCTATTAATGTGAAACACATATAAGTATATGTTGAAATGTTGGAAATACTTGTATGCATATATTGGTATAAATAAATGCATGTTGAATAAAAACAAGTTAATAAATGTCGTTCGGAACAAGTAATTGCATGTGTACGTGTTAACATGGTTTATACGTAGGGTAATTCACATGCGTAGAACATACTTGAACGATATTTGAGATTATATAAAAATATTTTTTAGAAATAATTATATGTTTATATCGAACGATAATATGAATATATTATGAATCGATGCAAAAATAATATTTATTTTTGGTAAAACTAACAAGTCACCAATATGGGAACATAATATTTTCTCGGAAAATATATAAGCGTCTAAGCTAGAATAATAATCACCAACGAGTCATCACATGAAAACACTGTTTTACTAAACAAAGGAGTACTTAACGGGATTCGTTAAGTCGGGTGAATAACTTGCTTTTAAGACGGGTAGTCTTAACACATTAGTACCCTTGTGTGATTAGGGTATGGATAGATAGGAACTTTTAGCACGCTGTTATTTGCTAAGATTTCATCAGACACAAGGTGAGTTCACGACCCCCTTTTCGCTTTTTAATGCTTTGTAAACTGCGTGGGAGAAACATACTTACACATTATGTATTACATTATTCTTTAATACATTTGGAAACATTATTGTTTTAAACATTGTTGAGAAAACATTGCAATCATTTTTATATGATAACAAGAAAACAAAACACTAACATTATGTTGTACATGAGGATAAAAGTCCCTTGGTACAATTTTGTAACCATTAGCTATGGCCTTAGCCTGAGATTCTATGAATAGTATAATTGGGAGTGACATCCCTGGTCATGGTTAGTCGCGCTAACCAGGGGTCCATATGGCCAATTGACCGCATTTTGTCTTATTCTCGTGGTATAGCGAGGGAGGGGCATGCATTTGTCATGGTTTGGTTACGGTCTCATGTATGAACAAAGGTATTTTTAAGCCTAGCTAGCTTACAAATGGATCAATGACACTTGTTTTGTTTATCATATGCGTTTAGAATTATTTGTACTTATTTATGACTATAATGTCATGGGCATGTTTTCGGGTGAATTTACTTATTTATGACAGTAATGTCATGGGAATGTTTTCGTGTGAAACGACTTATTTATGATGTTAATGTTTTCGGTGAAAACTACTTGTTTTATGACGGTAAGGTCATGTACATGTTTTCGGGGAAAACTACTTATTTTATGACGGTTAAGTCATGTATACGTTTTCGGGGAAAACTACTTATTTCTATGATGGTAAAGTCATGTAGATGTTTTTGGTGAAAACTACTTATTTTATGATGGTTAAGTCATGTATACGTTTTCGGGGAAAACTTCTTATTTTTATAACAGTAAAGTCATGTATATGTTTTCGGTGAAAACTACTTATTTTTATGACGGTTGCGTCATGTACATGTTTTCGGTGAAAACTACCTACTTTTATGACTATTAGGTCATGTACATGTTTTCGGAGAAAACTACTAGCAATGAAATAACTAACTCTGTGAACTCACCAACCTTTGTGTTGACACTTTCAAGTATGTTTCTCTGGTAACCCTTAGCCATGACGCAATTGGAATATGCTAGCTATGTTAGATCAAATCCTAGTAGCTGGAGGGGCCTAGATTATCAAGTCTCAAGTCCATCGTTGATCTAGAAGAACTTAGATCATTGTATTACTTAGTTTTAGTAATTGTGCATGTATCCAAGTCTTAGAAATCACTTTTACAGCTTCCGCTATCGTGTAATGAACCAATCGTTGCAACATGTATTTATTTATTAAGTAAATAAATTTGGGGGTTGTGACAAGTTCCTCTGAACTGTGCAATATAAAATGTTGTTTTTTTAAATGATTGTAGCTGAGATCCCGATATAATCCGTATATATATATATCCTATAACAATTACTTATTATGGCCATGATAGGGTGGGACTGACGGGCGAGAACTGATCCTCTCGTATTTGGCCGGACTTGTATCCGGAAGCCAGGGAGTCGCCTGTATATATATATGTTGTAGACTCAGAACCGGAGTAAAGCTGAGGTTACTAGGTGATGGATTGGGATGGATGATTATTAGACCCAGACCCGAGTAAAGCTGAGGTCATGGGGTATTCTTGTATCGTGGATACATGTTGTGAAAATACGATTTTGTTTACAAACTCACCAGCCTTGTGCTTATCCAAATGTTTTCAAATATTTTTGAGCACAAGTGACCATTAGCTTGTAGTTAGCATTCTAGGGGATGTACATGTGCTTTTGGATTGGGATGACTGAGGGCAGGTTATTGGGTAACAATAAGGCCTGAGTGGATGGCACGTTATCGGGGAACTATAAGTCGAGAGTTATATGTGTTCCTACTAGGAATAGTATGTTGTATTTCCAGTCAGTCCTTATTGTAAAACAATGTTATATATGAAATAAAATAGTTATGACTTTTAAGTCTTCCACTATGTGTTTTTGGTATCAACGTCATAGTAACTAGAAGGCAACCTTCTGACCCGTATGCAGTTATCTGACAAACGGAATGTTTTTTCTAAGGAAAGAGCGGTGTATAAGTCCCTCCTAGACCCGTCGTTCTTTCCTGGGAACATATTTGTTGGAGGTACTACTCTGGTTAGATAACTGTCTTGTGTTACGGGTGTGACAAGTTGGTATCAGAGCCACAGTTTAAGAGATTTAGATACTAATAGGAAAGATTAGTATCTAGACTAAAACTAAGAGCTCTGAGAATAGATGGAATGCCATAGGATATAGGTTAAGGTGTTGATTATCATTATGAATATAACGGGTGATATCAAGAAAACAGATAATTAATTACATTCTTTGACAAATGTCTTTAATTTCTGATTTTTTGGATCGTAGCCGGTTATACGACTTTTGGTGTCATACATCTGTGTGTATAGGTACCAATGGCTAGAAGAGGAAGAGGTCGTACCACGGTTACTATGTTTCATAGGCAGACCGCGAATAACATCGACACTAACGATCACCATGAAACGAACGAGAACGATAATAACACGAATCCTCATGCTAAAGAGGTAATTATGTCTGAGGCCCAATTCCAAGTTGCGGTGGCCAGTGAGGTAACAAAAGCACTAAGAACAACGTTACCTGGATTGTTAGATGAAGTTCTCACAAGAAGAATGGGTACTGGAATTGCTGGAGAAGGAACCAACCATAATGGAGGCACAAACGGAAACGCCAATACTAGTTCTGTGATGACAACTGAAAATCATGAAGGATGTAATTACAAATCCTTTCGAGGATGTAAACCCAACCCGTTTGACGGAAATAAGGGAGCCATTGATGCTACGCAATAGATCACAAAGATGGAAACGGTTATCAAGCTTAGTGAATGCAGGAGTGAATAGGCAGTCAAGTTTGCTGCCAATTCCTTAGAAACCACGACATTGGATTGGTGGGAGTCAGTGAAACAAGCTAAAGGGGAACAAGCTATTGACGATATGAAATGGAATGTGTTTAAGGAAATTAGTTCTACAACGATTCTGTCCTCAGAATGAGCTTGATAAAATAGAGGAGGAATTTCAGCGTCTATGACGCATGAGGAGTATGCGATAACATTTGATGAAATGTCTAAACTGGTGCCACATCTGGTGACACCCAAGTCCTGAAGAATCAAACACTTAATTAGGGGGTTGCCACTAAACGTACGAACCTTAGCGAAAACCTATGCACCTCAAATGATGGATGCAGCTTTGTCATTAAGTGCCACGATTTATGATGATGTTGCAGCACAAGTAGCAATGGAGAAGGCGGTTGAAATAAAGCCTGTATAAACAAAGAGGAAATGTAAGGAAGCAATGTATCGATTTAAACCAAGGAATTTTAAATTCCCTAGGAGAGAGGGAAACTATCTGGTGAAAAATTCCCAAGAAGTAAGATGTAACAAATGTCAGAAGCCGGGCATATTTCATCATATTGTCCATCTCTTAAGTGTTATAATTGTAATGAGATGGGACATATATCAAGAAATTGTACCAAACCTATTCAACAGAAGCCCAGAGAAGGGGCAAAAGGTTAGGTGTTTGTGATAGGTGACGGAAAGAGGAACGATAATGCCAAAGTCGTAGCTTGTATGTTCCTAGTTAATGATATTTATGCTAAAATTATGTTTGATACAGGAGCAAATAGAAGTTTCATTTTAGATGCCTTTGGTTTGCATTTAGGCATGAAACCTACCACACCTGAGCATGCTTACGTAGTTGAAATGGCAAGTGGAGAACAGAGTAGGATAACTGAATCGTATGTGAAATGCAAGATGACTCTAGGCAACTAGAATTCAGTAATTTAATTAATGCCAATGAGTATGAGCAAATACGATGTTTATCATTGGAATGGATTAATTAAACCAATACCATGCTCATATCGATTGTGATCAATGGACTGTTAGGATTTGTAGGCCTAACGGAGAGTCTATGTTGATACAATGCAATAATGATAAGAATAAGATTGAAACTATTTCTATAGCTAAGGCTAAGAAATGTGTGAATACAAGATGTAGTGTATTCATAGTTTCTGCTTTAGACTCTAAACCTGAACAGTAAATTGCGGATATTCCTGTAGTATGTGATCATCCGGATGTAATTTCAGAAGAATTACCGGGTCTTCCACCAGATCGACAAATCGAATTTAGAATCAACCTTATACCTAGAACCAAACCTGTAGCTAGAGCGCCATATCGTCTAGCACCATATCGTCTAGCACCTTCGGAATTGAAAGAATTGATTAAGCAGATTCAAGAATTATTGGATCGAGGTTTCATACGTCCAAGTACTTTGCCTTGGGGAGCACCGGTATTATTTGTGAAGAAAAAGGACGGAAGCATGCGGATGTGCATAGATTATCAAGAATTGAATAAGCTCATTGTGAAGAATAAATATCCGTTGCCTAGAATAGTTGATTTGTTCGATCAGTTACAAGGAGCTAAATACTTCTCGAAGATTGATCTTAGATCTGGATATCATTAGTTGAAGGCACAAGAAGAAGATGTACCTAAGACTGCCTTTAGAACTCGATATGGACACTACGAATTTTTGGTTATATCATTCGATCTAAAAAATGCTCCTGTAGCATTTATAAACCTAATGAACCAAGTTCGTAAACCATTCTTAGACAAATTCGTTATAGTATTCATAGATGATATCCTTATCTATTCCCGAACTCAGGAAGAGCATGCCAAACATCTTCAGATAATCTTGGAAACTCTTAGAAAAGATAAATTGTACACTAAGTTTTCCAAATGTGAGTTTTGGAAACAAGAAGTACAATTCTTAGGACATGTTATAAATCATCAGGGAATTCAAGTAGATCCAGCCAAGATCGAAGCAATTATAAAGTGGGAAGTTCCAAAGACACCGACTAAGGTTCGAAGCTTTCTTGGTCTAGCCGGATACTACCAAAGGTTTATACAAGACTTCTCCAAGATCATTACTCCATTAACTACCTTAACCCAGAAGGTTGTGAATTTTTAATGGGTTTAGAAGCAAGAAGAGGCATTCAAAACCCTTAAGCATAAACTTAGCACCACACCAATCTTAGCATTACCCTAAGAGAATGATGACTTCATCGTCTATTGTGATGCTTCCCGAACTGGTCTAGGTTGTGTATTGATGCAACGGGATAAGGTAATAGCCTATGCATCACGGCAACTTAAAGTTCATGAGAAGAACTATACCACACACGATCTCGAACTTGGTGCCACAGTGTTTGCTCTAAAGATCTGGAGACACTATCTATATAGCACTAAGTGTGTGATATATACAGACCGTAAAAGTCTCCAGCATATATTAAATTAGAAGGAATTGAATATGAGACAGAGGAGATGGATGGAACTTATTAATGATTATGATTGTGAAATGAAATACCATCCCCGGAAGGCTAATGTTGTAGCAGATGCGTTAAGTCAGAAAGTGTCACACCCCAACCGATGACGGAATCATCGAGGCGGACAATGGAATGATTGTTCAAAAGCACATGATAACTAAAATATTGCACAATTCATTAATTTAATTAAAGACAACAAACATTCAACTACAATACAAATTCAAATAACCTAGTCTATTTCAAAACATTGATTTAATTAACTAGGTCCATAAGTTCTTAAGTAGTAGAATCTTCAGCAAGCAATCACATATCCAAACCTGAAACATTATTTAAATCAAGTGTCAACTATAAAGTTGGTGAGTACATAGGTTTAGTGGAACCGATAAATAGTAGATAAAAACGTTTTGCAACTCATTGTTTATCTTGTTAAACATAACATATATGATTGTATAATTTATCTAAGCACAATTCAAACCTAATGAACCAAGTTCGTAAACCATTCTTAGACAAATTCGTTATAGTATTCATAGATGATATCCTTATCTATTCCCGAACTCAGGAAGAGCATGCCAAACATCTTCAGATAATCTTGGAAACTCTTAGAAAAGATAAATTGTACACTAAGTTTTCCAAATGTGAGTTTTGGAAACAAGAAGTACAATTCTTAGGACATGTTATAAATCATCAGGGAATTCAAGTAGATCCAGCCAAGATCGAAGCAATTATAAAGTGGGAAGTTCCAAAGACACCGACTAAGGTTCGAAGCTTTCTTGGTCTAGCCGGATACTACCAAAGGTTTATACAAGACTTCTCCAAGATCATTACTCCATTAACTACCTTAACCCAGAAGGTTGTGAATTTTTAATGGGTTTAGAAGCAAGAAGAGGCATTCAAAACCCTTAAGCATAAACTTAGCACCACACCAATCTTAGCATTACCCTAAGAGAATGATGACTTCATCGTCTATTGTGATGCTTCCCGAACTGGTCTAGGTTGTGTATTGATGCAACGGGATAAGGTAATAGCCTATGCATCACGGCAACTTAAAGTTCATGAGAAGAACTATACCACACACGATCTCGAACTTGGTGCCACAGTGTTTGCTCTAAAGATCTGGAGACACTATCTATATAGCACTAAGTGTGTGATATATACAGACCGTAAAAGTCTCCAGCATATATTAAATTAGAAGGAATTGAATATGAGACAGAGGAGATGGATGGAACTTATTAATGATTATGATTGTGAAATGAAATACCATCCCCGGAAGGCTAATGTTGTAGCAGATGCGTTAAGTCAGAAAGTGTCACACCCCAACCGATGACGGAATCATCGAGGCGGACAATGGAATGATTGTTCAAAAGCACATGATAACTAAAATATTGCACAATTCATTAATTTAATTAAAGACAACAAACATTCAACTACAATACAAATTCAAATAACCTAGTCTATTTCAAAACATTGATTTAATTAACTAGGTCCATAAGTTCTTAAGTAGTAGAATCTTCAGCAAGCAATCACATATCCAAACCTGAAACATTATTTAAATCAAGTGTCAACTATAAAGTTGGTGAGTACATAGGTTTAGTGGAACCGATAAATAGTAGATAAAAACGTTTTGCAACTCATTGTTTATCTTGTTAAACATAACATATATAATCCATATGTATAACACGTATAAACAATTTGATGAGTATCATGTATAATGTTTCACCCCAAAGCATGTAAAAATGTAAAATAGGGGCTATGTAACTCACCTGGCTAGCGGATGTTTTAATCCATGAATGCGGGTGATAAGGATGTTGAAAACTAAGCACGTTGAAACCCTATGTGGATAAATAGGTATTATTGTATGTTTTATATCGTATTCGTATTTAAATGTGTATAGGTTTATAATACTATTTCTTAACATTTATAAAATATGGTAGAAAGATGATAATGATTTTGTAAAACTTAATATCAAAAATATATATATATTTTAATCTTGTTAAAATATTATATTTTAAATAATTTGTTATCATGTTTATTATATTTATATATAATAATAGATAAAAAGAAAAGTTTCTATTTGTTCAATTATGTTATCATTATTATATATTAAAATTTATTTAAACAAGTTTATTAGAATTGTAGAGTTTTTTATTTTATAAAGATTGGGTGGGTTATTATTATAAATAAAAAAAATTGTTTTAATCGTTTTCAAAATAGACGAACGAGTCAACCCACTCGTAATAGTTTTTATTATATGGAGAAATTATTAAAATGAGATAAAATAAATAAATAAAATAAAAGTTTTATAAAACAGAAATAAAAAAAATTGGGCCGAAGGCCAACCGGAATCGAACCCGCGACCTCGGACATAATCACACACACGCATAACCAGCCAGGCTATCGCCCATCGCTGGTTATGTGTGTGGCGTTAAATTGATAACCACACAAGCAAAACTGGTCGTTGGTTCTCGGCAACGGGCAAACCGTGTCCGAGGACACTGGTTTGCCCGGTAATCGAAGGTCTGAGGTCGGGTTGTCGATTGCAACCGATGGCCAGATGATAACAGAAGGTAAAGGAACGATTTTTAGACTCTTACTTGGTCGCGAATGGTCTAGACGACAGGGCCGATGGTCCGAAAATTCCAAGATCGGTTAACTATTCTTCGGGATGAATTAGGTTCTGAAACTCTGGTCACAGCTTCACACAGTGGCGACGAACACAATGCCAGCCTCAATTTTGAGTGAGAGTGGGTGGAGGAGAGGTGGCGAGCTCGAGCAGGTCCGGTAATGGCTTTTTATAGCCGAGCTCGATCCCGATAATGAGACAAGCAATTGAGCATGTCCAGACACTCGTCTGGACGAGAAGTAATGTAAGGCCCCAAACCCGGGAGGCCTCACTCGTTGGATTTACTCATTCACAAACAGTTCTTAAACATGAATATCAAATAACGCAGCGGAATCATTCATTCAACATAACTAATAACTTGTTCATACATGCGGAAGCGTACATTGTCAAATACATAAACTTAACATAAACAACTCATAACGGGATGCCAGTCTTCATGATCGACCGGGTAACTCTTCTCGCATGCCAAGCATCACCGTCCATCGTCCATACCTGCCTTAACCTGAATGTGCATACTAAAAAGACAGCTACGCTGGTGAGTTCTAGCATTTTATAAAAACTTTAACATCAACATTTGCCAAAAACATATCATTCATTCATTTAGTAAAACCTTTCACAAAAGCATGTAATAATCTAACATCTTTAAAAAGGTTTCGTACCCATATCATCATCAACATCATAAATCATAAACACCGTTTAAACGGATCGTTCATTAAAACTTTTAACATTCATTTAAGTCATACATTATCGTTATCTAATTCTGTATCTTACTTTACGCGTCACAGTGTCCCCGAAGGAACCTTTGGTATTGTGGGCAACCGTTACGTATTGCCGTCATTGCCACAACCATACACTACGTGGGGTCAACCGTTACGTATCGCCGTCATTGCCCAACCATTCATTAAGTGGGGTCAACCGTTACGTATCGCCGTCATTGCCCAACACGCATCTTTCCTTTGGAAATCAACCGTTACGTATCGCCGTTATTGATTTCCTTTACCCTTTTCACTTAGGATGATCGTCATCACCCGAGTAACCGTCGTTACTCCCTTACCAGTTGTACAACATCAAAACCATCGACAGGCCACCAAGACACTACCCTGGTGTTCTTATGGTAACTATGGCCCGCTGTCCATAATCTACCACAAGGCTGGGAATCACATTCCCAGACTTCATCGTCAATTCCATTCATTCGACATATTAGATTTGTAATGACTTCTTTAAAACCTTTACCCTTTTTCTTTTCTTTTCATAAAACCTTTCCTTCACTTTCGAAACCCTTTACCTTTACTTTAAACCATTTCTTTATAAACATTCATTCGTAAACATTTCGTTCATAAAACTTTCTTTCCATAAACCGTTCATTCCATATCATTTCATTTCATAATCATAGTTTCATAAAATATCATTTCATAAAACATTATTTCATATGTATGCACACCAGCCCGAAAATATTATGTAAAACATTTAAAAGAGGGCTTCTAGAACTCACCTGATACGCTATTATGGGTTGTCCTAAACGAAGGTCCAACAACGTCACTTCCGATCTGAATTGATTAGTTAAATACACATCAGACCAATCCCGACTCTAACGGTTTAACCATTCTAACATACTGACTTCACTTAACCAGTTCTGATGTCTGCGCACTTGGCAAGTGCGCAGACCCTGCTGCCTGCGCACTTATCAAGTGCGCAGACCCTGTTGCCTGCGCACTTATCAAGTGCGCAGCCCCTACTGCCTGCGCACTTATCAAGTGCGCAGGTCCCTCCTCCTGCGCACTTAGCAAGTGCGAACGACCTGTTCTTCGTGAAAAACCCTAACTTTCGCGTTTGGGTCTGATCATGTCAAGATCCCGAACCTGTTGCATTCAAAACGTTCGTTTTCCATTAAGGAACTCAAATCCATGATTATCTTTCAGTTTCATCCGTTCAAACCTTACCTTTTCACCCAAAACCCGAAAAACCCAAAAAGGAACTAAAACTCAGATTTAGGTCGGATCGTTACCTGAATCGAGTTTCTGATCCGGAGGTTCTTCTCACGAGTTATGGAGTAACACTTTGCTGAAGTCTCGGGTCGATCCGCCAACTTTCTCTCTCTACGGTTTCTCTCTCTAAAAGTTGCAAATGAGAGAAAAGGGGTGGCATATGCTATTTATAGTCCGCTAACCCATCCGACCCGACTCGTCATGCCTCGTTCGTTTATTCCGTTATTATAACTGTCGTTTTATTTTTGGGATGTTACAAGTCTACCCCCCTTACAATAGGTTTCGTCCACGAAACCTCATCATAAGTCAAATAGGTGAGGGTACGACTCCCTTATTTCCTTCTCTGTTTCCCAAGTGGCTTCCAATCCCTTTCGATGCTTCCATTGGACTTTAACCAATTGGATAACTTTATTACGTAAACGTTTCTCCTTCCGATCAAGGATGGCCACTGGTTCTTCGATGTAATTAAGGATGTTGTCAACCTCGATGTCAGTAAGGGGTACGTGAGCCGATTCATCCGCCAAACACTTTCACAAGTGTGATACATGGAAAGTAGGATGAATCCCACTTAACTCATCAGGCAACTCCAACCGATAAGCGACTTCCCCAACCCGTGCCATTATCTTGAATGGTCCGACAAACCTCGGACTTAACTTTCCTCTCTTTCTGAATCGTATCATTCCCTTCCATGGTGACACTTTCAGCATTACTCTGTCACCAATATCGAACTCAATAGGCCTTCGTCGTTTATCCGCATACGATTTCTGACGATCTTGTGCGGCCTTCATTCGCGCTTTGATCTGATCAAACCTTTCCGACGTCTATCTTACGACTTCGAGACTTCCTAATTCCTTCTGTCCAATCTCACCCCAACAAACCGGGGTCCTACATCTTCTCCCATACAACATTTCGTAAGGCGGCATGCCTATCGTCGTGTGATGACTATTGTTGTAGGAGAATTTAGCAAACGGTAGATGGCTGTCCCAACTGCCACCGAAGTCGATAATACAAGCACGGAGCATATCCTCCAATGTCTGAATGGTCCTTTCGGACTGACCATCCGTTTGCGGGTGGTATGCTGTGCTGATGTTAAGCCTCGTGCCCATCGCCTCGTGAAATCTTTTCCAGAACCTCGATGTGAATCGTGTGTCCCGGTCAGATACAATCATCAAAGGCATCCCATGTCGTGCTACTACTTCGTTAATAAATACTTCCGCTAACCTTTCCGACGAGAACGTCTCGCGAATAGGTAGGAAATGAGCACTCTTCGTTAAACGGTCCACAATTACCCAACTGGTGTCACGACCTTTAGCTGTGCGAGGTAGCTTAGTTATGAAGTCCATGGTAATGTGTTCCCACTTCCACTCCGGTATATCAAGTGGTTGAATCTTTCCATACGGTTTCTGGTGCTCGGCCTTTACTTGCGAGCAAGTCAAGCACTTGCTTACATACTTCGTCACATCACGTTTCATTCCAGGCCACCAATATTCCTTTCTCAGATCTTGGTACATTTTATTGGTACCAGGATGGATAGAGTAACGAGACTTATGCGCCTCATCCAAGATTTTGGTTCTAAGCTCGCCACCCATAGGTATCCATACCCGTCCAAAACGTATCTTAACACCAAGGGTGTTATATTCCAACTTGTCTTGTTGGCCAACCATCCTTTCCTTCTTTATGTTTTCTTCCTTAAGTGCCTCATCTTGAGCCTTTTCGATTTCTCTCATCACATCTGCTGTTACCACTAACTGGCAAGCTTTCACTCTAATAGGAGCAGGCACATCCTTTCGGCTTAGAGCGTCAGCCACCACGTTTGCCTTTCCAGGATGGTATATTATTTCACAATCATAGTCTTTCAACAGTTCCAACCATCGCCTCTGCCTCATATTAAGTTCCTTTTGTTCGAAGAAGTACTTCAAACTTTTGTGGTCGGAGTAAATAGTAAACTTCACCCCGTACAGGTAGTGCCTCCAGATTTTCAATGCGAATACGATAGCAGCAAGTTCCAAATCGTGGGTTGGATAATTAGCTTCATGAACCTTCAACTGCCGTGACGCGTACGCAATCACTCTCCCGCGTTGCATCAATACGCATCCCAATCCCTGACCCGAAGCGTCAGAGTATACCACTAAGTCTTCATTGCCCTCGGGGAGGGCCAAGACTGGTGCTTGGGTTAGCCTCTTCTTCAATTCCTTAAATGCTTCATCCTGGGTCGAACCCCGTTCGTACTTTACCTTCTTCCGAGTCAACTTCGTCAACGGCGAAGCTATTTTCGAGAAATCCTGGATGAATCTCCGATAGTAGCTTGCCAATCCCAAGAAACTGCGGATTTCAGTTGGCGTCTTAGGAACATTCCATTCCCTTACCGTTACTATCTTTGCTGGGTCAACCATAATGCCGTTCGGGTTAATGACGTGACCTAGGAATTGGACTTCCCTAAGCCAGAACGCACATTTGGAGAACTTAGCATACAACTTTTCCTTCTTCAGAGCTTCCAATACCTCCTTTAAGTGACACGCGTGATCACCCTCATTCTTGGAGTAGATGAGGATGTCATCGATGAACACGATCACCGATCGATCCAGCATTGGTCGACAAACTCTATTCATCAAATCCATGAACGCTGCAGGGGCGTTCGTCAATCCAAAAGACATTACGCGAAACTCAAAATGTCCATAACGTGTGCGAAATGCCGTTTTCGGTATGTCTTCTTCCCTCTCCTTCAACTGATGGTACCCGGATCGAAGGTCGATCTTCGAGAACCAACTTGCGCCTTGCAATTGATCGAACAGGTCGTCGATCCTTGGTAACGGGTACTTGTTCTTCACGGTACGTTTGTTCAACTTGCGATAATCAATACACATTCTCATCGAACCGTCTTTCTTCTTCACAAACAACACCGGAGCACCCCACGGCGAGTTGCTCGGTTGGATAAATCCTTTTTAAAGTAATTCGTCTAGTTGGACCATAAGTTCCTTCATCTCCACTGGTGCTAGTCGATATGGAGCCTTAGCCACGGGCTGGGCATCTGGTACTAAGTCAATTCGAAATTCAATCTCTCTGTCGGGTGGTATCCCAGGAAAATCCTCCGGAAACACCTCCGGGTACTCGCGTACCACGGGTACATCGTCTAGTTCCTTCACTTCCTTACACTTGTCAATCACGTACACCAGATAAGCCTCGCATCCGCGCCTCAAGTAATCTGTTGCCTTAATCATCGAGATGACGTTTGGCATCGGGGCGTCCCGATCTCCAAGAACCTCGACTTTGTTACCATCCGGAGCCTTGAGTCGGATTATCTTTCGTTTGCATATAATTTGCGCTTCATTGGCAGTTAGCCAATCCATACCTAACACGACATCGAACCCTCCCAAAACCATAACAAACAATCTGACAGGGAACTCATGACCTTCTATTTTTATCGTGGAGTTGTCAACTACATCGGTTACTCTCGCAGTCCTACCCTCAGCGGTTTCTACGCTAAAGGCCTTTTCTAGCTTACTCACATTGTACTTTACTCGTTTACAAAGAGTCGCAGATATAAAACTCTTACTGGCACCCGAATCAAATAACACAGAAACAAAAGTGTTGTCAAGGATGAACGTACCTGACGCCACGCCGGGGTCCGCCATGGCTTGTTCTTGCGTCAGTGCGTACGCACGAGTCTTTGCTCGGGGCCTCTCTTCTTTCCTTTCCGGGCCTTTCCCTTTCCCGGCTTCACCCATTCTCGGTTTCGGACATTCCCTACTCAGATGACCGGCATCCCCACAATTATAGCACTTGAAGTGTTGTGGGCATTCACGGGAGTAGTGCCCGGTCTTGCCACACTTAAAGCACAAGTTAGATCCCAGTCTGCATTCACCTACATGCTCTCTTTCACACTTCTTACAAACAGTCGGCTCGTTCACCCGAGCTCTCTTATCACGAGCCCCAAACATCCTTCCCCCAGTTCGCTTGTTTGAGAAGCTCGGTCTCTTCTTTTGCTCTTCAACGGCAACAACATTCAGTGCCAGATCGTCAAATACCACGCCACTTAACTCTACTGCCGAATCATAGGTAGTAGGGGCGTTTGCCTTAACATAGGTGCGGACCTGGTCCGGCAACCCTTGAATATAGCAAGCAATCTTTCTTTCCTCAGTCGTAACAAGATGTGGCACCAGACGTGCCAGTTCATTGAATCGGGTTGTGTACTGCCGGTGCGTCATCCTCCCGGCCTTCAAACCCAGAAATTCCCTCTCTACCTTCTCCATCTCGTTCCTCGGGCAGAAATTCTTGATCACCAAAGTTTTCAAGTCAGCCCACATCATCGAGTCAACAACCTCATCCCCCTTAGCCTGACGTACACCTTCCCACCAGTGGGATGCTTCCTCCCTCAAGGAGTTAGCAGCAAACTTCACTACTTGATTAGCTCGACACTCGCTCAGAGGGATGGCGGCTTCCATACGTATTACCCAATCAAAAGTAGCCACCGCATCTTTCTTTCCAGTCAGGATCGGCGGGTCACATGCCTTAAAGGACTTATAGTCGCATCCGCGAGCAGGCGGTGCGTTGTCGGTCTCGTTGTTCTAGGCACCAGTTGCCGCACTAGATCCGCCTTCCCCACTAACTTTCTTTAATGCTTCAGCCAACAGACTTGGCAAGGAATTCTTCATCAACTCGGAGAACTCCCGAGCTATGGCTGCTCTCACTTCTGGTTCAAAAGTGAAAGGTTGTTCTGCAACTTGTGTCTGTTCAGTTCCATGCACACTAACCGTCGGTTCAGTGTGAACACTTCCTTCTTCGTTGTGCTCTTGGCGCACAGGAATCCTGCCATGCCCACCATTTCGACTGCCGGTATGACCACCGGTACGGCCACCACGCCTTCCGTTCCCTCTCCTCGCCATTTCGTTCTATAAGACAAGAAATCCAATGTCATCACGCTAGTTAACAAATAAAATTCAACAAGTACTGTAAGATGTTAATATACACTGGCCATCTGCAATTAACCATTACACTACCTTTCGATTTCTATTTGACCACCTTTGTGATTCCATCAAAACACAAGTCCTTTCCTAACCCTTTCTAAGGCATACTACATACACATACTATACTTTTCATAGCGGATGCTGTGGCTCGAGTTACCCGTACTGGCATCCGCTTTCGGTCCCATTCAAAGTTTAAGTTCAGACACTGGGGGTGTCCGAATCTCTCAAACTATTGCTCTGATACCAACTAGTAAGGCCCCAAACCCGGGAGGCCTCACTCGTTGGATTTACTCATTCACAAACAGTTCTTAAACATTAATATCAAATAACGCAGCGGAATCATTCATTCAACATAACTAATAACTTGTTCATACATGCGGAAGCGTACATTGTCAAATACATAAACTTAACATAAACAACTCATAACGGGATGCCAGTCTTCATGATCGACCGGGTAACTCTTCTCGCATGCCAAGCATCACCGTCCATCGTCCATACCTGCCTTAACCTGAATGTGCATACTAAAAAGTTAGCTACGCTGGTGAGTTCTAGCATTTCATAAAAACTTTTACATCAACATTTGCCAAAAACATATCATTCATTCATTTAGTAAAACCTTTCACAAAAGCATGTAATAATCTAACATCTTTAAAAAGGTTTCATACCCATATCATCATCAACATCATAAATCATAAACACCGTTTAACGGATCGTTCATTAAAACTTTTAACATTCATTTAAGTCATACATTATCGTTATCTAATTCTGTATCTTACTTTACGCGTCACAGTGTCCCCGAAGGAACCTTTGGTGTTGTGGGCAACCGTTACGTATCGCCGTCATTGCCACAACCATACACTACGTGGGGTCAACCGTTACGTATCGCCGTCATTGCCCAACCATTCATTACGTGGGGTCAACCATTACGTATCACCGTCATTGCCCAACACGCATCTTTCCTTTGGAAATCAACCGTTACGTATCGCCGTCATTGATTTCCTTTACCCTTTTCACTTAGGATGATCGTCATCACCCGAGTAACCGTCGTTACTCCCTTACCAGTTGTACAACATCAAAACCATCGACAGGCCACCAAGACACTGCCCTGTTGTTCTTATGGTAACTATGGCTCGCTGTCCATAATCTACCACAAGGCTGGGAATCACATTCCCAGACTTCATCGTCAATTCCATTCATTCGACAGATTAGATTTATAATGACTTCTTTAAAACCTTTTCCCTTTTTCTTTTCTTTTCACAAAACCTTTCCTTCACTTTCGAAACCCTTTACCTTTACTTTAAACCATTTCTTTATAAACATTTGTTCGTAAACATTCCGTTCATAAAACTTTCTTTCCATAAACCGTTCATTCCAAATCATTTCATTTCATAATCATAGTTTCATAAAATATCATTTCATAAAACATTATTTCATATGTATGCATACCAGCCCGAAAATATTATGTAAAACATTTAAAAGAGGGCTTCTAGAACTCACCTGATACGCTATTATGGGTTGTCCTAAACGAAGGTCCAACAACGTCACTTTCGATCTGAATTGATTAGTTAAATACACATCAGACCAATCCCGACTCTAACGGTTTAACCATTCTAACATACTGACTTCACTTAACCAGTTTTGATGTCTGCGCACTTGGCAAGTGCGCAGACCCTGCTGCGCAGACCCTGCTGCCTGCGCACTTATCAAGTGCGCAGGTCCCGCCTCCTGCGCACTTAGCAAGTGCGCAGATCCCTCCTCCTGTGCACTTAGCAAGTGCGCAGGACCTGCTCCGTGCGCACTTAGCAAGTGTGCAGGTCCTTCCTCCTGCGCACTTAGCAAGTGCGCAGGTCCCTCCTCCTGCGCACTTAGCAAGTGCGCAGGACCTGCTCCGTGCGCACTTAGCAAGTGCGCACGACCTGTTCTTCGCGAAAAACCCTAACTTTCGCGTTCGGGTCTGATCATGTCAAGATCCCGAACCTGTTGCATTCAAAACATTCGTTTTCCATTAAGGAACTCAAATCCATGATTATCTTTCAGTTTCATCCGTTCAAACCTTACCTTTTCACCCAAAACCCGAAAAACCTAAAAACGAACTAAAACTCAGATTTAGGTTGGATCGTTACCTGAATCAAGTTTCTGATCCGGAGGTTCTTCTCACGAGTTATGGAGTAACACTTTGCTGAAGTTTCGGGTCGATCCACCAAATTTCTCTCTCTACGGTTTCTCTCTCTAAAAGTTGCAAATGAGAGAAAAGGGGTGGCATAGGCTATTTATAGTCCGCTGACCCATCCGACCCGACTCGTCATGCCTCGTTCGTTTATTCCGTTATTATAACTGTCGTTTTATTTTTGGGATGTTACACGAAACTGTCGAGCCATCTTTCAGGCATGGATGTTTCTTGTCGAGGCCGAAATCGTCGCGTGGACTTTCGGCCACAGACATGATCGGACTTTTCGTATGTTTAAACGACAAATTGGTCGAGGGCTTTTTTTCGCCTGGGGACGACGAGGTCAGAGAGACTCTTGTCGGTTGTCGAGGTGCAGGGAACAGGCGTGTCGAGGAGTGGCCGAAAAATGGCTTGGAACGCCGGTCAATGGGGGAGACGACCGGAAACGCGAATTGAGATTTGGCAATTTTGGTCCCTGGAGTTTACTTCTGAATCTATTTGGTCCCTGAGATAATTACGGATGAGTCCTTGTGGTTTGATTTGTCCACATTTAGTCCCCTGACTAATTTCTGTTTTAAAACCTTGTAGTTTTATTATTTTCAAAACAGACCCTTAACTTTTATAAAAATAACTAATTAGATTTCTTTTTAATTTCAATTATGTTTTATAAACTTATATTATTATTATTATAAATATATTTTTATCAAAGTTAATTATTATTTAGATAGATTATCATACTTATGTTATGAACCTTTTAAAATTAGATTTTTATATAAAATTTCATATAAGTTTAAAACTTATAAAATTTTGATTATTTTAAATCCATAAAATAAAAATATATATTTTGTACAAAATTAAATAAAAACACTTGCATTTCATTTAATAGAAAATGATTACATGATATATATTACAAATGCGTGAATAAAAATCCGAAATGTCACAGTCTCCCCATGTTAAAGGAATTTCGCCCCGAAATTCAACTAGTGGAGGCTATGAAAAGAGATGCGGATATTTGGATTTCATTTGGTCTTCACGTTCCCAAGTGAACCCGGGTCCACGTTTAGACTCCCAACGGACCTTGACAATGGGGATGAGGCTACGCTTGAGTTTCTTGGCTTCACGGTCTATGATTTCCACAGGTTTCTCAACAAAGTGCATTTTCTCGTTAATGCGCACTTCATCAAGAGGGATGTGAAGATTCTCGTCGGCTAGGCACTTTTTCAAATTAGACACGTGAAAAGTCGGATGAACGTTGCTGAGCTCTGAAGGAAGATCGAGTTTGTAGGCCGCTTTTCCTACCCTTTCGAGTATCTTGAATGGACCCACATATCGAGGTGCAAGTTTTCCTTTCTTTCCAAATCGGACTACGCCTTTCCAAGGTGATACCTTTAGAAGAACCATATCCCCAACTTGAAATTCCAAGGGTTTTCGTCGATTATCGGCATAGCTCTTTTGCCGACTCCTTGCTATTCGAATGTTGTCATGAATAATTAGACTTTATCTCTTGGATAAGCTCGGGACCGGTGATTTGTGCTTCACCAATTTCGTTCCAACAAATCGGTGAACGACATTTTCGTCCATAAAGAGCTTCAAACGGTGCCATGTTAATACTTGTGTGGTAGCTGTTGTTGTAGGAAAATTCGATCAGTGGTAGGTGAGAATTCCAATTGCCGCCAAAGTCAATGATACAAGCTCTAAGCATATCCTCAAGAGTTTGGATTGTTCGCTCGGTTTGTCCATCAGTTTGAGGATGGTAAGCCGTACTTAAATCCAAACGAGTACCAAGCGCAGATTGTAATGATTGCCAAAATCGGGAAGTAAAACGCGAATCACAATCGGAGATGATGTTCAAAGGGATTCCGTGACGACTTACGATCTCATCAATGTAGATCCGAGCCAATTTCTCGACTCGATAGTCCTCACGAATAGGCAAAAAATGAGCAGACTTTGTGAGTCGATCGATAATAACCCAGATACTATCGTGCCCACTAGGAGTGCGTGGGAGTTTGATGATGAAGTCCATAGCAAGGTTCTCCCACTTCCACATGGGAATTTCAGGTTGTTCGAGGAGTCCGGAAGGCTTCTGATGTTCGGCCTTTACTTTAGAACAAGTTAAGCATTTTGCCACAAAGAGGGCAATATCCTTTTTCATGCCGGGCCACCAATATTGTTGACGAAGACCCATGTACATCTTATCAGCTCTGGGATGTACCGAATATCAAGTTTTGTGGGACTCGTTCATCAAAAATATACGAAGGTCGTCGCGATAGGGAACCCAGATACGATCCAAGTAATACAATAGGCCGTTGGCTTTGGTTTCTAGCAAGAGTTCTACACCACATGCCATTTCTTGGTACATGTTTCCCTCGGTAACCGAGGTGTGTTGTGCTTGGAGGATGCGGGCTTGGATATCGTTATGAATACGAACACTATGAAGCATGATACGTTCCTTACGACTCAAGGCGTCGGCTACAACATTTGCTTTGCTGGGGTGGTAGCGAATCTCGCAGTCGTAGTCGTTAAGAAGTTCAACCCATCGTCGTTGCCTCATATTAAGCTCTTTTTGATTGAAAATATGTTGGAGACTTTTGTGGTCGGTGAAAACCACGCATTTGGTGCCATAAAGATAGTGTCTCCAATTTTTCAAGGCGAAAACGACAGCACCAAGCTCGAGATCATGGGTCGTATAGTTCTTCTCGTGGATTTTGAGTTGACGTGATGCGTTTGCAATTACTTGGCCACGCTGCATAAGAACACAACCAAGACCTTGGTTGGATGCATCGCAATAAACGACAAAGTCGTCATTACCACTAGGAAGAGTTAGAACAGGAGCATTGTTGAGCTTGAGCTTGAGAGTTTGAAAAGCTTCCTCTTGTTTGGGTCCCCACTCGTAAGGTTTACCTTTGTGAGTCAAGGCAGTGAGCGGGACCGCAATCTTGGAGAAATTTGAGATGAAGCGACGATAGTAACCCGCTAGTCCAAGGAAGGAACGAATCTCGGTAGGAGTCTTAGGAGTACTCCAATTCTTTACCGCTTTGATTTTTGTCGGGTCCACATGAATCCCCTTATCGTTGACTATGTGTCCCAAAAATTGAACCTCCTTTAGCCAGAATTCACACTTGGAGAACTTGGCGTATAGTTTTTCTTTCTTCAAGAGCTCCAAAATCAAACGAAGATGTTGTTCATGCTCCGCTTTCGTTTTAGAATAGATGAGAATGTCGTCAATGAAAATGATCACGAACTTGTCCAAATAAGGTTTGCATACACGGTTCATGAGATCCATGAAAACCGCAGGTGCATTAGTCAAGCCAAAAGGCATGACCATGAACTCGTAGTGACCATATCTAGTCCGAAAGGCAGTCTTCGGAATGTCTTCATCGAGAACACAAAGTTGATGGTATCCGGAACGAAGGTCAATCTTGGAGAAACATGTTGAACCTTGAAGTTGATCGAAAAGATTGTCAATACGGGGTAAAGGATAACGGTTCTTGATTCTAAGCTTGTTGAGTTCACGATAATCAATGCACATTCGAAACGATCCATCCTTTTTCTTTACAAACAGCACGGGAGCACCCCAAGGTGAATGGCTTGGTCGGATGAATCCTTTGGATGAGAGTTCTTGTAATTGACTTGCGAGTTCTTGCATCTCGGAAGGTGCAAGATGATAGGGAGCTTTTGCCACGGGAGTTGCTTTGGGCACAAGGTCAATACGAAACTCTACTTGTCTAGGGGGAGGAAGACCGGGTAAATCCTCGGGGAATACCTCGAGAAAGTCTCGAATGATCGGAATATTTTGCAATTTCTTACCTTTGTCTTTCGTGTCAACTACATGGGCTAAGAAGGCAACGTACCTCTTCCGCAAGTACTTTTGTGCCAATGAGCAAGACATGAGTTGAAGACCACGACATGGTTTTTCAACGAAAATAACTAACGTGTCGCCCGAAGGTAGAGGTATACGAATGCACTTTTCATAGCAAATAACCTTGGCATGGTGCTTGGATAACCAGTCCACGCCAATTATAATATCGAAGCTTCATAATTGCATTGGAAGGAGATCAACAGAGAACTCATGATTATTAAGCTCGAGATTGCAGTCGCGGATAACAGAATTTATAGTAATAGATTTTCCGTTTGCTATCTCCACTGAATAAGAATTGTCAACTTTCGTTCTTTGTTTAGCAAGTCGAGATTCAAAGGTAAGAGACACAAAACTCCTATCGGCACCGGTATCAAATAAAATGGATGCATAAAGATTGTTTACGAGAAACGTACCGTTTATCACGTCGTTGTTTGCTTGTGCCTCATTAGCGTTTATATTAAACGCTCGTCCTTGAGGACCACCTTGCTGATGAAGTTTTGGGCATCGGTCACAGAAATGGTTTGGGTCTCCACATTCATAACATGCCCGACCATTGAGAGGTGCCGGATAGTTTGGGCGGTTGGCTGGAGCAGCTTGATGGACGGGAGGACGGGTACGACAAGTAGTGACCACGTGTCCATATCGTCCGCAGCTTGAACATAATCGGCATGGTAAGTTGGCAGGATGGTGGTACTTGCAGGTCTGACATTGGGGATTTGGACCCAAATAAGGTTTCGGTTTTGACCCAAAGGGGCCACTTGAATAGTAGGTACGGTGGGAGTTACGGCTGCGAAGTTTCGGCCCTTTCGTTTCTTGTTGCGGTTAGAAGACTCGGGCTTTACATCTTTGACGGCCGCAAGAGTAGAAACAACCTTCTTGGAACCCTTTCTTGTTAAGGTTCCGGCTTTGACGTGGTTGTCGGATAGCGTAGCGGATAGACGAATAGCAGCTTCAAGTGTAGGAGGATTGCTTCCTAACACAGCATCCTGAATTTGCATAGGCAGCCCGCCTATGTATTTTTCAATTTCCCGAGCAAAGGGAGTGATCATATGAGGTACCAGTAGGCTCAGTTCTTGAAATCGGGTGGTGTAAGCCAGATTATCCCGCTGTCTTGGGCAAGATCCCAAAACTCAGTCTCGAGCTTCCTCATTTCATTTCGAGGACAGAATTCATCAGTCATGGCTTTCTTCAGTTCATCCCATGATAAAGATGTAGCAACCTCAACACCACAAGTGCGTTTCTCACCGTTCCACCAGGTGAGGGCTCTCTTTTGTAGTACACTTGTGGCATAGCGAACCCGAAGATTATCGGGACAGTCACTGTTTAGGAATGTGCTTTCCATGCTTTCAAACCATTGTAGTAGGCCAGTAGCACCTTCAGTCCCGTAAAATTTTGTAGGGTTGCACGAGTTAAAATGCTTAAACGTGCATTGAGGCGGGTTGGTACCACCGTTTCCTTGGATGTTATGAGACCCGTCATTGTTGTTATTGGCTTGGGTCATTTGTCCCACCAGTTGGGCAAGAAGAGTAGCAAGATCCGGGTTAGAAGTACTAGAGTTTGCACGTCGAGGAGGCATTCTAACACCATAAGAAAAGACAATAATTTATGATATTTTAGATAAAGTGGATATATATGAGCTATAGTGGGAATAATGTAAGCAGAAAAATGTGGGATTCATCATGTCGCGTGCCAATGTATGTGTATTTATTCGAGGTTGATGGGGAAAATAAGCCATCTATTCCGGGTAGGAGATGATGTCATAGATCATTATTCGCGTAATAGGAATTGCCGGGATTCGCATGCACTACAAATCGTTATTACGTGTACACCCGTACTAATGATTTGCTTTGCATGTTCATCTAGTTCTTCCTATTTTACTATAATGTCCCCAAAATTTTGAGTTTAGGTTCGGATCGTATTCTTGCGAATACAATGACTTATCAACGTTAAGTAATTCCTCGAAACTTTCAAGGAGACATGCTTTAGCCTATAGGTAAACACTCACTTCAGGAATTCCCAGGAAAGTATACGGGTCCGTTTATTTGGATTTATATGAAATGCTTTCCTAGACAGAAAACCCAATGTACAGGTGTCACCCTTCCAGATTGCACATGTCCTTTACTGGTTTCAAGAAATTAAGTCGTTGACGAGATTTTCAAGATTTTAATAGACTTGAGATTCTATGAGTATAAAATGTGTAGGAATGTTGCAAATAGCATGGAAAGAGTATGGATAAGGATGGGTAGTGTATTTGTTTGCATACGTTTGTTTGTCAAATGTGTGTGTAAGGTATGTATTATGTGTTTTAAAGCCTTGTATGTATGTGTATAAGTCTCATGTACCAAAGTTGGGGAAATTCAAATAATACCTAACTACAAATAATTCACATAGCAGATAATCATTTAGCACGTAACACATAAAAGGGAGTCCTAGTGTTATAGTCTAGGTCATTATGTCTAATAACCTAATTCCCTATAACCATGGCTCTGATACAATCTGTCACACCCCAATCGATGGCGGAATCATCGAGGCGGACAATGGAATGATTGTTCAAAAGCACATGATAACTAAAATATTGCACAATTCATTAATTTAATTAAAGACAACAAACATTCAAGTACAATACAAATTCAAATAACCTAGTCTATTTCAAAACATTGATTTAATTAACTAGGTCCATAAGTTCTTAAGTTGTTTTTATCTTCAGTAAGCAATCACATATCCAAACCTGAAACATTATTTAAATCAAGTGTCAACTATAAAGTTGGTGAGTACATAGGTTTAGTGGAACCGATAAATAGTAGATAAAAACGTTTTGCAACTCATTGTTTATCTTGTTAAACATAACATATATGGTTGTATCATTTATCTAAGCACAATTCAAACCTTGATTGACGCGCTTGAACATAGCACAACAGCTAGGTCCGGTATGTTTGAATATAGTTACCCACTATATCCGATATGTTTGAATATAACACGCGGCTATATCCGAGTATGCAGTAATAAACACCCTACATGGGTGGGCTGGTCAGGCACAATAGATCTATTAATATTACTGTTGGTTTTCTTTGTGTTTAAAGTAAATGAATGTACACCCAAGATAATTCACGATAAACAAACATATAATCCATATGTATAACACGTATAAACAATTTGATGAGTAGCATGTATAATGTTTCACTCCAAAGCATGTAAAAATGTAAAATAGGGGCTATGTAACTCACCTGGCTAGCGGATGTTTTAATCCAAGAGTGCGGGTGATAAGGATGTTGAAAACTAAGCACGTTGAAACCCTATGTGGATAAATAGGTATTATTGTATGTTTTATATGTGCGTATTCGTATTTAAATGTGTATAGGTTTATAATAATATTTCTTAACATTTATAAAATATGGTAGAAAGATGATAATGATTTTGTAAAACTTAATATCAAAAATATATATATATTTTAATCTTGTTAAAATATTATATTTTAAATAATTTGTTATCATGTTTATTGTATTTATATATAATAATAGATAAAAAGAAAAGTTTCTATTTGTTCAATTATGTTATCATTATTATATATTAAAATTTATTTAAACAAGTTTATTAGAATTGTAGAGTTTTTTATTTTATAAAGATTGGGTGGGTTATTATTATAAATAAAAAAAATTGTTTTAATCGTTTTCAAAATAGACGAACGAGTCAACTCACTCGTAATAGTTTTTATTGTATGGAGAAATTATTAAAATGAGATAAAATAAATAAATAAAATAAAAGTTTTATAAAACAGAAATAAAAAAATTGGGCCGAAGGCCAACCGGAATCGAACCCACGACCTCGGACATAATAACACACACGCATAACCAGTCAGGCTATCGCCCATCGCTAGTTATGTGTGTGGCGTTAAATTGATAACCACACAAGCAAAACTGGTCGCTGGTTCTCGGCAACCGGACACTGGTTTGCCCGGTAATCGAAGGTCTGAGGTCGGGTTGTCGATTGGAACCGATGGCCAGATGATAACATAAGGTAAAGGAACGATTTTTAGACTCTTACTTGGTCGCGAATGGTCTAGACGACAGGGCCGATGGTCCGAAAATTCCAAGATCGGTTAACTATGCTTCGGGATGAATTAGGTTCTGAAACTCTGGTCACAGCTTCACACAGTGGCGACGAACACAATGCCGGCCTCAATTTTGGGTGAGAGTGGGTGGAGGAGAGGTGGCGAGCTCAAGCAGGTCCGGTAACGGCTTTTTATAGCCGAGCTCGATCCCGATAATGAGACAAGCAATTGAGCATGTCCAGACACTCGTCTGGACGAGACGAAACTGTCAAGCCATCTTTCAGGCGTGGAGGTTTCTTGTCGAGGCCGAATTCGTGGCGTGGACTTTCCGCCACAGACACGATCGGACTTTTCGTATGTTTAAACGACAAATTGGTCGAGAGCTTTTGTTCACGTGGGGACGACGAGGTCAGAGAGACTCTTGTCGGCTGTC
The DNA here is from genome assembly GCA_023525975.1 of Smallanthus sonchifolius. Classification (NCBI taxonomy): domain Eukaryota; kingdom Viridiplantae; phylum Streptophyta; class Magnoliopsida; order Asterales; family Asteraceae; genus Smallanthus; species Smallanthus sonchifolius. The sequence goes on from CM042033.1 coordinate 24,939,958, forward strand.
GAGGTGCAGGGAACAGGCGTGTCGAGGAGTCGCCGGAAAATGGCTTGGACCGCCGGTCAATGGGGGAGACGACCGGAAACGCGAATTGAGATTTGGCAATTTTGGTCCCTGGAGTTTACTTCTGAATCTATTTGGTCCCTGAGATAATTACGGATGAGTCCTTGTGGTTTGATTTGTCCACATTTAGTCCCCCGACTAATTTCTGTTTTAAAACCTTGTAGTTTTATTATTTTCAAAACAGACCCTTAACTTTTATAAAAAAAACTAATTAGATTTCTTTTTAATTTCAATTATGTTTTATAAACTTATATTATTATTATAAATATATTTTTATAAAAGTTAATTATTATTTAGATAGATTATCATATTTATGTTATGAACCTTTTAAATTTAGATTTTTATATAAAATTTCATATAAGTTTAAAACTTATAAAATTTTGATTATTTTAAATCCATAAAATAAAAATATATATTTTGTACAAAATTAAATAAAAACACTTGCATTTCATTTAATAGAAAATGATTACATGATATATATTACAAATGCGTGAATAAAAATCCGAAATATCACAGAAAGAGAGAATCAAACCTATCAAGATTAGAGCCCTAAGATTAGAAATTAAGATAGACTGATGAGATCAAGGAAATTCAAACCCAAGTGTTACAAGAAGACAACATCAAGAAGGAGCGCATGGTTGGTAAAGAGAAGTTACTAACCAAAGGCGATGATGGAATCTTACGATTTGGACATAGTATCTGGATCCCTAAAATCGGATAAATTCAAACAAAGGTGATGGATGAGGCTCATAATTTCAGATACTCTATACATCCTGTTGCAGATAAGATGTACAAAGGTCTGAAAACTCATTACTGGTGGCCAAACATGAAGAGATCTATTGCTCAGTATATAGAGAAATGTCTACTTGTCTTCAAGTCAAAATCAAATATATCAGAAACCTGCAGGTCAACTGCAACAGATGGAGATACCTATGTGGAAGTGAGATAAGATTACCATGGATTTCGTCACAAAATAGCCGAGAACCCAGAAAGGGCATGATGCTATTTGGGTTGTGGTTGATAGACTAACCAAAACGGCACACTTTATTCCTATCAAAGAAAACTACTCAATGGATAAGTTAGCCAGACTTTATATTAATGAGATTGTGAGCCGCCATGGTATACCACTATCTATTATCTATAATAGAGATAGTCGGTTCACTTCTAGATTCTAGACAAGCTTCTAGAAAGAGTTGGGAACTCGGATCAATATGAGTACAACATATCACCCCCAAACCGATGGATAAAGTGAAAGAAAAATCCAAACCCTAGGGGATATGCTAAGGGCTTGTTCAATTGAATTTGGAGGTAGCTGGGTGTCACACCCCGCCAAGGCGAAAACGCGAGGTGTCACACATTTAGTTCATAGCACAAGGTATAAAGACAATTACTAAGACATCACAAAATTTATTAATTTCATAATTAATGTTCAACACTTGTTAAAATAGACAAACAAACAATCCCAAAAAACAATGTTCAAAATTCTTTAACTAAGTCCATAAGCAATCCTATATGATCCTTCATCATCAACTAATCATTCCCTGAAACATGTAAGTAAATGGGTCAACATAAAGTTGGTGAGAGACATAGATTTTATAAGTTATAAAGATAAATTGGCATAAAAGATATAAACAAATTCAAGACAAGTTCAAACAAGTGTGCAAACTTATTAACACAAAACTTCTTGCAATCAACCCTTAATGTTATATGTTATTTGCATCCACAATCCACGAATGTGCCATTGACATGTTATTTGCATCCACAATCCCTAAGATTGTGCCGTTGTTATATCGGTTTCCCCTATATGGCCACACTAGTACTTCCTTAGACTTATGATCAAGTTAATGATTGCAATATTGTTATTAGTGTTCAAATATCAAGCACATAATTGAAATTACTTGTTTGAGAATTTGTTTTGATAAAATGCTTGAGTTATCAAGTTATAGACATACATTTTTCACCCCAAAATAAAAAGGAAAAAGGGGACTATGTTCTCACCTTGTCAAGTAGATGGTTGATCTTGAAACTTATAGTAATAAGAATTAAGAATGCCCTAAATTAATTATGATACATCATTATATTGAATAAATGGTTTAAGAGAAACAACAGTGGAATAATCTTGGGATTTAGGGTTTTGGAACGAACAAACGAACGAGGAAATGAATAAGATTTATAAATGATGTTTTTATTTACAAAAATGGATTTAGGTGTCATCAATAAACGTTAATTACAAATTTAATATAATTAATATCTCATTAAGACATTTAGGTTAAAATAGTCATTATGATGGAATATTATAATATAATAATATTTATATGGATATTGTTTGAAATAAATAAATTAGGTATGCGGGTTTGCTAATTATGAAAATTCAAATTAATAAGATTAATTATTTAACGAGGAATTTTCATATACTATGCTATTTGTGAAAGTAGTAAATATAAAACAATTTTTAAAATTCTATGATATTAGTAACATTAATAAATCGTATTAATAATAATAGGTTGTTTTAAAGTTTTAAGCAATATATATATATACACGATCAATACGATCATTTCATAATTAAAAGATAATATAATAAAATAGGGTTCATGAAAATATACTTAACGTTTGTCATAAAGTGGTAGCGAAGTAATACATATTTTACAATAATTAAGCTCGTATACTAATTGTTATACATTTATGATAATCAAAAGTAATTAAACACAAATATAAATATACTTTTTAATTAAAAAAAGTATTAGTTAAAAAACCCTTGAGAGTTTATAAAAAAAAGAAATGTGTTTTTAACCATAACATAATGATAATAGTTTATAAATATATAATTGTGTGTGCGTGTGTGAGAGAGAAAATTACAAAATAGGAAGAAAAAAAAAGAGTGCAGGGAGGCCGCTGCAGGGATTGAACCTGCGTCCTCCTTGCTAAAGTGTTATGCTGCTAACCACTGGACAGGCCCCTTTACTTTGATTTGAGATTAGAAATAAATGCTTTTATGATAAAACCCGATTGTGTCTTCTTCCCCCAAACATCATATGCTTACCCAAACTTTTACCCTCAACCCTAACATCGAACCTTTGAAAAGAAAATCAGGGGATGCGAAAATCAACAAGAAAAGATTACCTGGAATGAAATCCTCACAGGAAAATTCTACAATTGACGATTTAGAAGGGCTCGATTCCCTCTTTTATTTGTTTCGATAGCAGAAATATAGAGAGACAAGGACGGATTTGAGGTTGACATAGAGTTGTAAGACGATATGGAAAATATATAGGACGACTAAGACATGCGTTACAACTTTAAATAGCTGGAAATAACGGGTTTTGGAGCATGATTCACGGGTTTGAAAACTCAAGTCGTAACCTCCATTAAATGGGTTTCATAAACCTTGATCTTTCAATCAATGGGTCAAATTCGAGTCCCATACGATCGCAAAAGAGTAGGAAACCGTTTTGGAGAATCAAAATCCTGAGATTTTAGGTGATTGCAAGGGATAGAATGTGGTTTGACTTTCTTGGAGTCAAAATTTGCCAAGATCAAATTTTCAGGGTTCATGGGGAAATGGAAAGGGTTCAACAAGGGGGTTCAATTACTTATGAGGGGTTTCAATGACAATAAAGGGGTTCAAACTAATTCTTATTCTAATTTATAGCTAAAATCCTTTATAAAAATTTGACTTATATATTTATATTCATCTTTATTTATTTTATTGTTCTTTTATAAAAAAATATTCTCATTTTCATTTTTTTATAAGTTTTAAAAGTTCATAATTAAATTTATTTAATGTATTATATATATATATATATATATATATATATATATATGTGTGTGTGTGTGTGTGTGTGTGTGACATAAACAAAAGAAATATGTACATATATAAAGTAAGAGTTTAAGTCTCAAAACGTCAATCTGTTACATGTTTGAATAATATGACATAAAATGTGTTATAACAAGGTTGAAATGACATGTCACAATGTTTTAAAAGCACAACATGAAATAAAATACTACATGTAAAAATCACGAATGTTACAGTATCTCCAAGTTGAAGGAGTTTCGTCCCCGAAATTCAACTCGTGGAGGCTGCTAAAACAGAAAAGAGATGAGGGTACTTAAGCTTCATTGTTGAGGAATACGAATGAGATTTGAACTTAAAGAAAGTTTATTGATTTAGTAATCATCTTCAACCCCACAGTTGGGATTGATGTTCCAGAGATTTGGGGTTGAAATCAAATGTTCGTAGAGATAATGGCTATTGTTTATAGGATAGGGTTTACTAAGATTTGCATATACTGCAAACTTTTATTACGTGTGCACCCGTAATAATTTCTTGCTTTACATGATCACCTTAGTTTCTCTTATCCTTCTACAAGGTCCATTAGATTGGAGTGTCGAAGGTAAATAGTTACCTATGCTTAGAGATATCGAAGGTGTTTAGTCATTGCTCGAGTAATCACGTTAGGTAGTGAGTTGCTCTAAAATACAAATAGCAAGTTTGGTAACCTTGATGATAACATGACAAAAGTAATTTATGCTTATAAGGTTGAATTGGTGTGTGAGTAGTGGTATTCACATATAACATTTCATGAAATTAACACTAAAGTAGTAAAATTAAGATAACAATTTATAGAATAAGGCAGATAAACATAAAATTGGGATAAAGCCAAGTAGTGAACAGGGCGCAATAAAAGAATCAGGGTTAACAAGTCTCCCCTAGTTAAGGGAATTTCATCCAAACCCGGTACTTGTATTTCCATTATTCTATGATTTGTACTTTCTTATTTCAATCGAAGCTATCATATTTATCCATTTCATTACATGAAGATATATACACATAAGTGTATTGTGTACAATTGTTGCATTTCACATATAACAAAGATTTATATAAAGTATTATATAAATAATTGTTTAAAGTTTAAAAGATAAATATATATATATATATATATATATGTGTGTGTGTGTGTTATTCTAATAATGATTTTAAAAAGAAATAAAACTTATTTCTATTTTATAAATTATAAAAAAATCAATTTTTATTTATAACACTTAAATATAATACAAAGATATATTATATTTTATAAAAACTTATAAAAATCTAATGATTTTATATGTTTATAAAAGTTTAGGGTGTAAATTACAAATTCTGAAACTTTAAATAAACTAAAACCTAAGTTTGTGCATAAAATAATAAACTTATGAAACTTCAGGGACCTTTGTGCAATTTCTGGATAACCCACCCCCCTTACCGGTTGTGAGTTAAATATGGTTTCACGAGATCAGGTTTTAAATTTATAAAATGATAAATACTCAAACTTAAAACACACACAATAGGCAAGTGTACCTATCGCAACGTAATATAGTTTAGGTAAGAACCAAGTATCGAACCAATGGACACGGTCGAGTTCCAGTACTCAACTTTTGTCATCGTTTAGCTGGTTTAATTAATGAGTGGCTTTTGTGTGCTTATGAAGCAGAAAAGTAAATGACTGTAAAGTAAATAACAGAAAATGATGTGTGTAACAGGAATGTAAATAGCAGAATAGTAAATATATCTGAAATGATCAGGTCACGAAGAGTATTGCTTTGGGTTTCGAATCTGCTTGGTATATGATAATGTTAAGTTGACTAATCCGGTGGAATGACTACTACAAACATGTGAACGGTACACCGCTAGAGCCTCATTTTCACAATATTTGATTCACGGATTATAATCTTTAATAATAAAATGTAATGATTCCTAACTAGGAACAACGTTACCCTCAAGTCTTTGAATGCTATCTCCAAGTTGGTTTAGGACATCGAAATTAAATGCTTAATTATTATTAAAAAAGGTGATTAGACTTTGCTTACCAGGAGGTGTTGAAACAATGGGACCATGTATAAAGTCGTACCGTTCCCAACATGAGTTCACCAATTCTTGGTCTCATAACAAGTTCGTATAAAGACGTACGACCTCATTAATATTAACCAAGCCTTAGCTTATCAAGATCCACTTGTATAAAGACGTACAAGCATCATGAGAAGTTTGATTAAAAAGGTTTTACGGTCATACGCTTAAAATCAAGAACACTCACAAATGTAAAGACAGATTTATATAATAATAAAAAGCCCACCTAGAAGGTGGTTTTAAGAGCGAATAATTAAATACATAAACATACCACTATATTAATACGTTAAACATTAACATACACCAAACTTCATCTTCACCCTAGCAATACAAAGAAGTTTAGCCACGAATGGCCATAATAACTAGCGTAACGCTGAGTTTCATAGGCTCCCCTACTGCGGACAAAGAGGAGGAGCCTCTCTACTCTAACTATGAAATACTCTCTCTGGAATAGTGTCTTGAGGTATTGAGGTATGGAAAGGTGTGTGGAATGAAGAACCCAAGCCTACTAATTATAGACCTTAGAATGAGCAATGCACGGTAGTGCGTTGGATTACACAGGCGTGAAAACACCTAGGGAGTCATAGGGTATGAGTGGAAGTGTACTGGGAGCCGTAGGGAGCAAGGAGGCAAATGCACGCCCGTGCATTGGGATGCAAGGCCGTGCATCCCCTCCCTGCTGTCCACTTTTGTCATTTAGCTACTGGTTGACTTTTGTTGACCTTTGTCAACTTCTTAGGGGTCAAAGCTCGGGAATGATCCTTCTAGAAGCTTAGTTTCTTGGTGCTTTTGATAGGTTTTATCTTTGTTTATCTTTAGAACCTTGAATAACCAACAATTATAAAATATAAACGTTTTAAGTATCTTTGTTTATCTTTAGAACCCGATAAATATCGTTAACACCCGAAGATAAATATATTTACCTTGAGAACTTGTTTACTAAAACGATCATGTACATAAGTCATATGTTAAATATTGATAAATGAATAGTCTAGTTGGGAAAAAGTATGTGTCAAAAGGGCAAAACCAAGTGTCAAGACTCGTTTACCTATTCATGCACATACGTAAAAGCGTAAAAGAAATACATAGCTCGAATATGCATATTTATTTGCAAACGTTATTATTTTCTTACTAGAAATATTAAACTTATGTCTGTTTGACAGATGTTGTCAAGTACATATCTTGATTATACTTCAAATTGCATGCTTTTCGGGACATGGGCACTGAAGCAAATCGAATGAATAGTGCTAAGAACATAACCCGAAATTGATCTCATAGGATAATCTTTATTAAAAGCTAATATTTTTTATCTAATAGTGATCTTTTAACAAACACACCCAGGCATAAAATGGGTTCAAATGACAGTTGTAACATATGCAATTATGTTTTCACACTACTAATGGTTCAGTGACGCTTTTAGTCTACTGACAATTCAAATTATATGCTTACACAACACTATCATTTCCTATTTGTGTAGTCTCTGAAGTTTAGATCAAAACTTATAATTCAGATATATTAACATAAAGCACCAACCAGTCAATCTAAGGTCATGTGTGAAAGAACATCTACTGATGTACTATCATCTCTTCTTAAACTTCAAGTAATGTCGATTTTATTTTTTTTAATTTGTTTGTCTTTTTCAAAATCTTTTTCAAAGACAGTAAAACAAACGAAAATAAACCTTCTATGAAAACATTTTAAGAAAAACATTTAACTTGGTTACTCAGGATTAAGCAAGTCAATTAATTAAAAACTCAAACCGATGTAATCCTGTAATTGAATGCCTTTGCCGCCTTTATCACCAACACAGTTATGTACTCCCCCTATCCTGTAGACTCCCTCTCAACTAGTCAAATGGTTGCATCAACGACTTTATGCTCACCGTTGTCATCCTAAATTTCAGGTTATCATTTGGACTTTTAAATCTTTTTCAAAATAACATTGTGTGTGACATATTCTCCCCCTTGAGCATCAAGTCGTTGAATCAAATAGATTCTCAGTTATCAACAACTCTTTACTCTTGCAGATGTCATTCCCTGTCATGTGCTTAGAACCACCACTATCAACAACCAAAATGGTATTAATAGTCCCTCTTGGTAAATCCTACACAACTAAAAAGAAACATTAATTTGAAATTGGGACCCAAGCCATGGTAGTCATTGGTCGTCCATCTGTATCAAAATAATAAACCTCACTCCATTCATAATCGAATCTCTCATCAATTTTCGATGATTGTTCCGACGAGTCAGAAATAGAAACTTTAGATTTCCAAACATACTTCTGTTCATTAAGTTCTTTTTGCTTAAAATGTGAAGTGTTTGAACACTCTTGTGCATTTGAAAAATGTTTAGATTGTGAAAGCTCTTGTTGTTCTAAAAGTTTTCTCAATCTTCTGTTTCTCCTCCGTCTTTGAGGTCTAGAAAATTACCCTTTGGTGTATCACGAGGTTTAACCACATTTGGGTTAACATAAGGCTTACCAAGAGTTCTTACCTTTCCTGGAGTAACATGTCAGTTACCTTTGGCGTTGTGAGGACAAGCAATCCCAATGTGACCCACAAGACCACAGTTAAAGCAAGATCTCGTCTCACTATATTCTCTCATATAAGGAATCTTAACATGATAAGATGCACTTGAAGAAGATTCTCCTACATGAACTTCTTTTGGAGTTTGAGAATGAACAAACTTTTTCTCAGCAGGTTTTGATTTAGGCTTCATCTTCTCAGGAACTACATGCTTCTTTCCTTTATTTTTGTAAGGACAGGTCACCACAATATGTCCTATCTCTTTACAATGAAAACATGTACGCCTATCTTTTTAATCTCTGACATATGGAACTCTCCTTGAATTTGAAGAACTTCCAAATGTATAATTTCCAGATGAATTAGAATCAACCTTTGAGTCTTCTTTCTTAACCTCTTTCGGTGTCCCCTCTACCATAAAAATATTCATCATCACTCTCATCTGAATACACCATATCTTCACCTGTGACTAGATTCACTTTCAACACAGTCTTAGGATCTAAATCCTCATCTTTTATAATCTCAGGTGTAACAGAATAATTTCCATTGAATGGTGGAGGAACATAACCAATACCATTAGTTCCCTTCCCCTCTTTAGTGTTATCAAGACAATGTCCTAATAAGAATGATGAATTTCCAAAGCTTTATAACTTTCTGTGTAATTTGATTACCTCTACTTTAGATTCAGCTAGTTCCTTATCTTTCTCAGCAAGATCATTATTTCTTTTCTCAATTTCTACAAAGGCCATATACAGGTGATATGCCTGCTCTTTGATCTTCAAAGTCAGAGAACTTATATCCTTCTTCAGTGATTTTATTCTCTCAATACACACATTCTCATTATCCTTTAATTTCTGATTTACTGTAACATCCCAAAAATAAAACGACCGTTATAATAACGGAATAAACGAACGAGGCATGACAGGCCGGGCCGGATGGGCTAGAAGGGGAGCCTCCCCTATAAATAGCCAAGGTCACCACCCTTTTCTCTCATTTCAGCAAAGTGTTACTTCATAACTCGTGAGAAGAACCTCCGGATCAGAAGCTCGATTCAGGTAACGATCCGACCTAAATCTGAGTTTTAGTTCGTTTTTGGGTTTTTCGAGTTTTGGGTGAAAATGTAACATTTCAAGGGATGAAACTAAAGGATAAACATATATTTGAGTTCCTTAATGGAAAACGAACATTTTGGATGCAAACAGGTTCGAGATCTTGACGAGATCAGACCCGAATGCGAAAGTTAGGGTTTTGCGAAGAAACAGGTCATGCGCACTTACCAAGTGCGCACGGAGAAGGTCATGCGTACTTATCAAGTACGCAGGAAGAGGGGTCTGCGCACTTGCTAAATGCGCAGGCAGCAGGGTCTGCGCACTTGCTAAGTGCACAGGCAGCAGGGTCTGCGCACTTGCTAAGTGCGAAGGCATCAGGCTGATTAGGTAAAGTCGGTATGTTTAGAAGGTTAAACCGTTAGAGTCAGGATTTGGTCTGATGTGTATTTAACTAATCAATTCAGATCAGAAGTGACGTAGTGGGACCTTTGTTGGTAACCCGGATTAGCTTATCAGGTGAGTTCTAGAAGCCCTCTTTTAAATGTTTTATATAATGTTTTCGGGCTGGTGTGCATACATATGAAATGATGTTTTTTGAAATGATATTTTATGAAACTATGATTATGAAATGAAATGACTTGGAATGAACGGTTTATGGAAAGAAAGTTTTAAGCATGGAATGTTTACGAACGAATGTTTAATAAGAAATGGTTTAAAGTAAAGGTAAAGGGTTTTGAAAACGAGTGAAAGGTTTTATGAAAGGGAAAGAAAAAGGGTAAAGGTTTTAAATAAGTCATTACAAATCTAATCTGTCGAATGAATGGAATTGACGAATGAAGTCTGGGAATGAGATTCCCAGCCTTGTGGTAGATTATGGACAGCGAGCCATAGTTACCAAAAGAACAACAGGGGCAGTGTCTTAGTGGCCTGCCAATGGTTTGATGTTGTACAACTGGTATTGAGTAACGACGATTACTCAAGGGTTAACGTGACCCTATGTCAGGTTAAATTATGATCCGACAGTGTTATGGCTGAGAGCCATAGCCGTCGATGGAAGTTGTCGGTCTATGGCTGAGAGCCATAGCCTTCAATGGAGGTTGTCGGTCTATGGCTGAGAGCCATAGGGGGGAACCGAATGGGTATTGTCGGTCCTCGTGCAGTTAGCCTTGGGGGCAATACCGAAAAGGGAATTGACGGAATGTTGTGGCAATGACGACGATACGTAACGGTTGTCCATGACATGTAGGGTTCCTTCGGGGACACAGAGACGCGTAAAGAAAGATACAGATTTTAGATAGTAATGTATGACTTAAATGAATGTTAAATGTTTTAAACAAATGATCCGTTCAATGTGTTTAAATGTTTGAAGGTTTATGAATGAAAGGCACTGTTTTCTTATACGTGATGTTAAACCCTATTGAATGTTTTGAATGATGAACCATTTCTTAAATCGAACGAAAACTAGAACTCACCAGCGTAGCTGACTTTTTAGTGTGTACATTCAGGTTAAGGCATGTTATGAGGATGGACGGTGATGTTTGGCTAGCGAGAGGAGTTACCCAACTGACTAAGAAGACTGGCATTCCGTTATTTTTAGTTATGATGTATTTATGTTTTAAACAATGTTAACGCTTCCGCATGTATGAACAATGATGACGTTATGTTTGAATGAAATTTTCCGCTGCGTTATTTGATATTCATGTTTAAGAACTGTTTGTGAATGAGTAAATCCAACAAGTGAGGCCTCTCGGGTTTGGGGCCTTACAAGTTGGTATCAGAGCAATAGTTTGAGAGATTCAGACACTCCCAGTGTCTGAACTTAAACTTTGAATGGGACCGAAAGCGGATGTCAGTACGGGTAACTCTAGCCACAGCATCAGGTATGAAGGTAGTATATATTTACGTATATAGTATGCCTTAGAAAGGGTTAGGTAAGGACTTGTGTTCTGATGGAATCACAAAGGTGGTCAAATAGAAATCGAAAGGTAGTGTAATGGTTAATTGCAGATGGCCAGTGTATATTAACATCTTACAGTACTTATTGAATTTTATTTGTTAACTAGCGTGATGACATTGGATTCTTGTCTTATAGAACAAAATGGCAAGAAGAGGAAATGGAAGGCGTGGTGGGGGCCGTACCGGTGGTCGCACCGGCGGTCGAAATGGTGGGCATGGCAGGATCCCTGCGTGCCAAGAGAATAGTGAAGAAGGAAGTGTTCACACTGAACCGGCGGTTAGTGTGCATGGAACTGAACAGACATTGGTTGAAGAACAACCTTTCACTTTTGAACCAGAAGTGAGAGCAACTATAGCTCGAGAGTTCACATAATTGATGAAGACTTCTCTGCCAGGTCTGTTGGCAGATGCATTGAAGCAGGTTAATGGGGTGGGTGGATCTAGTGCGGCAATTGGTGCTCAGAACAATGAGACCGACAACGCACCTCCTGCTCGCGGATGCGACTACAAGTCATTTAAAGCATGTGACCCACCGGTCCTCACTGGAAAGAAAGACGCGGTGGCTACGTTTGATTGGGTGATCCGTATGGAAGCTGCCATTCGTCTGAGTAAGTGTCGAACGGATCAAGTGGTGAAATTTGCTGCCAACTCCTTGAGAGAAGAAGCATCCCATTGGTGGGAGGGTGTGTATCAGGCAAAAGGGAGCGAGGTTGTGGATGCGATGATGTGGGCTGACTTGAAAACCTTGGTGATCAAGAATTTATGCCCAAGGAACGAGATTGAGAAGGTAGAGAGAGAATTTCTGGGTTTGAAGGCCGGGAACATGACGCACCGGCAATACACAACCCGATTCAATGAACTGGCATGTCTGGTGCCACATCTTGTCACTACTGAAGAGAGAAAGATTGTCTGTTATATTCAAGGGTTGCCGGACCAGGTCCGCACCTATGTTAAGGCAAACGCCCCTACTACCTACGATTCGGCAGTAGAGCTAAGTGGCGTGGTATTTGACGATCTGGCACTGAATGTTGTTGTCGTTGAAGAGCAAAAGAAAAGACCGAGCTTCTAAAACAAGTGATCTGGGGGAAAGATGTTTAGGACTCGTGATAAGAGGGCTCGGGTTGATGAGCCGACCATTTGTAAGAAATGTGGAAAGGAGCACACAGGTGGATGTAAACTAGGATCTAACTTGTGTTTCAAATGTGGCAAGACCGGGCACTACGCCTGTGAGTGCACACAACACTACAAGTGCTATAACTGTGGGGATGTCGGTCATCTGAGTAGGGACTCCCGAAGCCTAGGATGGGGGAAACCGGGAAGGGAAAGGGCCCGGAAAAAAAGGAGAGGGATCTCGTGCGAAGACGCGAGCGTACGCACTGACGCAGGATCAGGCTAGGAAGGATCCCGATGTGGCGTCAGGTACGTTCATCCTTGACAACGCTTTTGTTTCTGTGTTATTTGATTCGGGTGCCAGTAAAAGTTTTATATCTACGACTTTCTGTAAACGAGTGAAGTACACTGTCAAAAAGCTATAAAGGGCCTTTAGCGTAGACACCGCTGAGGGTAGGACTGCGAGAGTGACCGATGTAGTTGACAACTCCACAATAAAAATAGAAGGACATAGGTTCCCTGTCAGATTGTTTGTTATGGTTTTGGGTGGGTTTGATGTCGTCTTAGGTATGGATTGGCTAACTGCCAATGAAGCACAAATTATATGCAAACGAAAGATAATCCGACTCAAGGCTCCGGACGGTAGCAAAGTCGAGGTTCTTGGAGATCGTGACGCCCCGATGCCAAACGTCATCTCGATGATTAAGGCAGCAGATTACTTGAGGCGCGGATGCGAGGCTTATCTAGTGTACGTAATTGACGAGTGTAAGGAAGTGAAGGAGCTAGACGATGTACCCGTGGTAAGCGAGTACCCGGAGGTGTTTCCAGAGGATTTGCCTGGGATACCACCCGACAGAGAGATTGAATTTCGAATCGACTTAGTACCAGATGCCCAGCCCGTCGCTAAGGCTCCATATCGACTAGCACCAGTGGAGATGAAAGAATTAATGGCACAACTAGACGAGTTACTTGAGAAAGGATTTATCCAACCGAGCATCTCGCCGTGGGGTGCTCCGTTGTTGTTTGTGAAGAAGAAAGACGGTTCGATGAGAATGTGTATTGATTATTGCGAGTTGAACAAACGTACGGTGAAGAACAAGTACCCTTTACCAAGGATCGACGACCTGTTCGATCAATTACTGGGCGCAAGTTGGTTCTCAAAAATTGACCATCAATCCGGGTACCATCAGTTGAAGGTGAGGGAAGAAGACATACCGAAAACCGCATTTCGCACGCGTTATGGACATTTCGAGTTCCGCGTGATGTCTTTTGGATTGACGAACGCCCCCGCAGCATTCATGGATTTGATGAATAGAGTTTGTCGACCAATGCTGGATCGATCGGTAATCGTGTTCATCGATGATATCCTCATCTACTCCAAGAATGAGGGTGATCACGCGTGTCACTTGAAGGAAGTATTGGAAGCTCTGAAGAAGGAAAAGTTGTATGCTAAGCTTTCCAAATGCGTGTTCTGGCTTAGGGAAGTCCAATTCCTAGGTCACGTTATCAGCCCGAACGGTATTATGGTTGACCCAGCGAAGATAATGACGGTAAGGGAATGGAATATTCCTAAGACGCCAACTGAAATCCGTAGTTTCTTGGGATTGGCAGGCTACTATCGAAGATTCATCTAGGATTTCTTGAAAATAGCTTCGCCGTTGACAGAGTTAACTCGGAAAGAGGTTAAGTATGAATGGGGTACGACCCAAGATGAGGCGTTTAAGGAATTGAAGAAGAGGCTAACCCAAGCTCCAGTCTTGGCCCTTCCCGAGGGCAATGAAGACTTAGTGGTATACTCTGACGCTTCGGGTCAGGGATTGGGAGGCGTGTTGATGCAACGAGGAAGAGGGTTCGCGTATGCGTCACGGCAGTTGAAGATTCACGAAGCTAATTATCCGACTCACAATTTGGAACTTGCTGCTGTCGTATTCGCATTGAAAATATGGAGGCACTACCTTTACAGGGTGAAGTTTACTATTTACTCTGACCACAAAAGTTTGAAATACTTCTTAGAACAGAAGGAACTTAATATGAGGCAGAGGTGATGGTTGGAACTGTTGAAAGACTATGACTGTGAAATAATGTACAATCCTGGAAAGGCAAACGTGGTAGCTGACGCTCTAAGCCGAAAGGATGTGCCTCCTCCTATTAGAGTGAAAGCTTGCCAGTTGGTGGTAACATCTAATATGATGAGGGAAATCGAAAGAGCTCAAGATGAAGAACTTAAGGAAGAAAACATAAAGAAGGAAAGAATGGTTGGCCAACAGGACAAGTTGGAATATAACACCCTTGGTGTTAGGACACGTTTTGGACGGGTATGGATACCTATGGGTGGCGAGCTTAGAACCAAAATCTTGGATGAGGCTCATAAGTCTCGGTACTCTATCCATCCTGGTACTAATAAAATGTACCAAGATCTGAAGAAGGACTACTGGTGGCCTGGAATGAAATATGATGTGACGAAGTATGTAAGCAAGTGCTTGACTTGCTCGCAAGTAAAGGCTGAACACCAGAAACCGTATGGAAAGATTCAACCACTTGATATACCAGAATGGAAGTGGGAACACATTACCATGGACTTCATAACCAAGCTACCCCGCACAGCTAAAGGTTATGACACCATTTGGGTAATTGTGGACCGTTTAACGAAGAGTGCTCATTTCCTACCTATTCGCGAGACGTTCTCATCGGAAAGGTTAGCGGAAGTATTTATTAATGAAGTAGTAGCACGGCATGGGATGCCTTTGACAATCGTATCTGATCGGGACACACGATTCACATCGAGGTTCTGGAAAAGATTTCACGAGGCGATGGGCACGAGGCTTAATATCAGCACGGCATACCACCCACAAACGGATGGTCAGTCCGAAAGGACCATTCAGACCTTGGAGGACATGCTTCGCGATTGTATTATCGATTTTGGCGGCAGTTGGGACAGTCATCTGCCGTTAGCCGAATTCTCATACAACAATAGTCATCACACGACTATAGGCATGCCGTCTTACGAAATCTTGTATGGGAGGAGATGCAGGACCCTAATTTGTTGGGGTGAGATTGGAAAAAAGGAATTAGGGAGTCTGGAAGTAGTAAGGGAAACATCAGAAAGGTTTGATCAAATCAAAGCATGAATGAAGGCCGCACAAGATCGTCAGAAATCCTACGCGGATAAACGACGAAGGCCTATTGAGTTTGATGTTGGGGACAGAGTAATATTGAAAGTGTCACCCTGGAAGGGAATAATACGATTCAGGAAGAGAGGAAAGTTAAGTCCGAGGTTCGTCGGACCATTCAGGATAATGGCACGGGTTGGTGAAGTCGCTTATCGGCTAGAATTGCCTGATGAGTTGAGTGGGATTCATCCTACCTTTCATGTGTCACACTTGCGAAAGTGTTTGGCGGATGAATCAGCTCACGTACCACTTACTGACATCGAGGTCGACAACAGCCTTAATTACATCGAAGAACCCGTGGCCATCATAGACAAGAAGGAGAAGCGTTTACGTGATAAAGTTATTCCATTGGTTAAAGTCCAATGGAAGCATCGAAAGGGATCGGAAGCCACTTGGGAAACGGAGACGGAAATGAGGGAGTCGTACCCTCAATTATTTGGCTTATGATAGGTTTCGGGGACGAAACCTATTGTAAGGAGGGTAGACTTGTAACATCCGAAAAATAAAACGACCGTTATAATAACGGAATAAACGAACGAGGCATGACGGGCCGGGCCGGATGGGCTAGAAGGGGAGCCTCCCCTATAAATAGCTAAGGTCACCACCCTTTTCTCTCATTTGCACCTTCTAGAGAGAGAAACCGTAGAGAGAGAAAGTTGGCGGATCGACCCGAGATTTCAGCAAAGTGTTACTCCATAACTCGTGAGAAGAACCTTCGGATCAGAAGCTCGATTCTGGTAACGATCCGACCTAAATCTGAGTTTTAGTTCGTTTTTGTGTTTTTCGGGTTTTGGGTGAAAATGTAACATTTTAATGGATGAAACTGGAGGATAAACATAGATTTGAGTTCCTTAATGGAAAACGAACGTTTTGGATGCAAACAGGTTCGAGATCTTGACGAGATCAGACCTGAATGCGAAAGTTAGGGTTTTGCGAAGAAACAGGTCTTGCGCACTTACCAAGTGCGCACGGAGAAGGTCCTGCGTACTTATCAAGTACGCAGGAAGAGGGGTCTGCGCACTTGCTAAGTGCGCAGGCAGCAGGGTCTGCGTACTTGCTAAGTGCGCAGGCATCAGGCTGATTAGGTAAAGTCGGTATGTTTAGAAGGTTAAACCGTTAGAGTCAGGATTTGGTCTGATGTGTATTTAACTAATCAATTCAGATCGGAAGTGACGTAGTGGGACCTTTGTTTAGGGCAACACAGATTAGCTTATCAGGTGAGTTCTAGAAGCCCTCTTTTAAATGTTTTATATAATGTTTTCGGGCTGGTGTGCATACATATGAAATGATGTTTTATGAAATGATATTTTATGAAACTATGACTATGAAATGAAATGACTTGCATTGAACGGTTTATGGAAAGAAAGTTTTATGCATGGAATGTTTACGAACGAATGTTTAATAAGAAATGGTTTAAAGTAAAGGTAAAGGGTTTTGAAAACGAGTGAAGGGTTTCATGAAAGGGAAAGAAAAAGGGCAAAGGTTTTAAAGAAGTCATTACAAATCTAATCTGTCGAATGAATGGAATTGACGAATGAAGTCTGGGAATGAGATCCCCAGCCTTGTGGTAGATTATGGACAGCGAGCCATAGTTACCATAAGAACAACAGGGGCAGTGTCTTAGTGGCCTGCCAATGGTTTGATGTTGTACAACTGGTATGGAGTAACGACGGTTACTCAAGGGTTAACGTGACCCTACGTCAGGTTAAATTATGATCCGAAAGTGTTATGGCTGAGAGCCATAGCCGTCGATGGAAGTTGTCGGTCTATGGCTGAGAGCCATAGCCTTCAATGGAGGTTGTCGGTCTATGGCTGAGAGCCATAGGGGGGCAACCGAATGGGTATTGTCGGTCCTCGTGCAGTTAGCCTTGGGGGCAATACCAAAAAGGGAATTGACGGAATGTTGTGGCAATGACGGCGATACGTAACGGTTGTCCACGACATGTAGGGTTCTTTCGGGGACACATAGACGCGTAAAGAAAGATACAGATTTTAGATAGTAATGTATGACTTAAATGAATGTTAAATGTTTTAAACAAATGATCCGTTCAATGTGTTTAAATGTTTGAAGGTTTATGAATGAAAGACCCTGTTTTCTTATACGTTATGTTAAACCCTATTGAATGTTTTGAATGATGAACCATTTCTTAAATCGAACGAAAACTAGAACTCACCAGCGTAGCTGACTTTTTAGTGTGCATATTCAGGTTAAGGCATGTTATGAGGATGGACGGTGATGTTTGGCTAGCGAGAGGAGTTACCCGACTGACTATGAAGACTGGCATTCCGTTATTTTTAGTTATGATGTATTTATGTTTTAAACAATGTTTACGCTTCCGCATGTATGAACAATGATGACGTTATGTTTGTATGAAATTTTCCGCTGCGTTATTTGATATTCATGTTTAAGAACTGTTTGTGAATGAGTAAATCCAACAAGTGAGGCCTCTCGGTTTTGGGGCCTTACATTTACCGTGTGCATGGATTTCATATCAAAAATGAGGTTTACGTTGTCATCCATAACCCTCATCATTTTATCCTTCACCGAAACACAGTTAGAACAAAACGTTTCAGAGTTAGAAACTACCTCAGCTTTTACTTCTGAAGAAGATGCACCAAGAGCCATGAATACGTCATCATCAGCTTCATTCTTTTGATCAATAATGACAGGCTCTGCATCTGTTTCTAAGTCACTCAGATCATCTTCAACTGTCTGAAAGCTTTCTTCACTCATCACACCAGTCTCAGTAGATTGAGTACTTTCACCAGAACGAATACTCTCACTATGAGTTAAATCTACAGAAGAATCACTTTGAGAATCACCCTGCTTCTCCAATACTTCTTTGATCAAGACCACAAACGCTTGAGAAGTTGCTTCACCCTTTTTCTTCAATGCTTCCCATAGATCTCTTGAAGTTGGACACTTCCCGAGACTATGAATGATTTCTTTTGGTAAAGACATCGTTAAAGTTTCTCTCGTTTTTATTTCTCGATCAAACTTCTGCTTTTCTACTTTAGTAAGAGCTGTCACTGGTTTAGTAACATCACAAAATTCTAGAAAGTCAAAAGTAGGATGCACATATCCTTTTATTATTGGTCTACAAAAATTTTCATCAGTTTCTGATACGAACTTTTCGAACCGGACTTTCCAGCTATGGTAATCTGATATGCACAAAAGCTTCGGTGGCATAATTTCAATCTCATTATCATCACATGAAATTGACATTTTGAAATTTTTGCGAAAATATCCGGAAAAAAAATTTCCCGCCAAAATACTCTTTTATAAAAATTTCAAAAATTCAAAAATTCAAAATTTCAAAAATGATTCAAAACTACCATAAAATCTTTCCCTAAAAAATTTGAACAAGAAGAAATTTCCCGCCAAAACAACCATAAAAGCTATCCCTAAAAACACCATCACCCAAGTTGTTTTTTTTTTTAAAAACACTAGCTAAGTTCGCCTGATACTGCCTTAGCGAACTTAATAAGTTCGCCTGAACCTCACTGAGTGAAGCGAACTTGATAAGTTTGCCTACTAAGTTCGCTTAAACTGAGAGAAGCGAAATTAATAAGTTCGCTTGCTAAGTTCGCCTACAACAAATATCAGCAAGTTCGCCTAAAACAGCTGAAACAAACTCAGCAACCCAAACACGAACTCAAAGCGCCGAAAATCATCATTTCTCACAAATTTGAAGGAATTTGAAGAAATTGAACCGTAAGATTTATTATTTCATGAATTAGAACACTTCTATCGGATCAATTTCACCAAAATCAACTTCAAATCCACGAATTCAGCAGTAAAATCAGCTTCAAGAACTTGAAAACTCCATGGATACAAAAATGCTCAATTTCTTGTCAAATTGTACACAAAAACGTCTCTAATCACTAAGAATCAAACGCAAATCACGAGCAAAAGCTCTGATACCACTTGTAGGTCCACATGACTCATCTTAGATCGATCTCGTGACAGGACGTATCGTTAACGCGGAGTGCGGAATCCAACCGTATTAACACTTTGTATAACAATCGACAATAGAAACAATGGTAAATAAACTTTCTCTTTTATATCACCAAACAGAGTTTACAGAATACTTGTTAAGTTCACCTCAAAAGTTCAGACACACGCTCTGCGTTAAGTTCGCCTCAAAAGTTCACCTCTCATAGGCTAGGCGAACTTAACAAGTTCGCTCCTAAAGATGCTTAGAAAACTTGTTAAGTTCGCCTCTCTATGAACTTACACAGAATTTTATCAACAGTTACAAAACATGTCCTAACAGAATCCTCTTTAACTGTTGTTAACAATTCTATCAATTACAAGTCAAAGACTCTAAGACTAAGACATAATATCTTCAAGCTCGTTGTCACCAGAATATGCTCCAACAATGTCATATAATAATACCACAATGATTTTGAATGATAAAGCGTTCCCCAAATTATTTTAATCTAGTTACGACGAAAAACGTCGTAATATTTATTTTTAAACGAAAACGCTTTAATTATCTACCATTAGAGTTTTACCAAAAACCTGTGGTACATATAACTTTTCATACATTCTAGGGGATATTTAATTGTATAAAAACAGGATATTTTATACAAAACGTCTTGGTCAATTTATACGTTCGTCACCGAAAAATAAAGCAATTATTTAACTTTCTTATACCAAAAATTATATTTTAAATACAAATGTTTCGTATAATTAAGAGCCATATCTTGATAAAAAAAAAAGAAGGGATTAGGTGATTAGTACATTAACAAAGTCAAACTTATGAGAGTCATAGGAAATGTGACACTTCCACCTAATCGTTAAGCGGACTATAACCCGAAAAATGAACACATGAGTCGTTAACGAACTTGCATCCATCATCAATATTCCACTCATAGAGTTAAGTCCTATGAACTCAAGTAGAATTTATTTGCTTGTAGCACTCGAGTAGGACGTTCCGTACAATCCTAGTCCATTATCACAACACGCAAGACTTAAGGTGAGTATTCGTAGCCCCGTTTTCGTTTTATGTTTTGGGGGAAATACATGCTTAAAATTTTACGTTTTATACTATTTTGTGTGATGGCGTACCGAGAATATTATATGTGGCAAGACTATCACTTAAATTCCAATTCTAGAAGGCTATACCCATCCGACTTACTCGTTTATGGATAATGATAATGCTTCAAAGCCTGTTTCTGCCTTATCTACTAAAGAGAAGTTATTATTTGATCGTGAAAAGAAGGCGATGGCGAGCATTTCTATGCCATTACCTAAAGAGATCTTTCATAGTTTCAAGCAATTTAAAATTTCCAAGCAGTTATGGGAAGGATTACAGAAGCGATGTGAAGGTAGTCTGGATGTAAAGAAAAGTCGCATGGAATTACTAAAAAAGCAGTTCTTGGTATTCAAACACATTCAGAACGAGACTTTGGATGAGTTGGCGATAAGATTTTATCATCTGCTAATTGAGTTAGCCGGTGCAAAAGCGGTGTATGAAACGGAAGAAATCAATGACAAGTTTTTGGAAGCTTTACCATCCAAGTTTGATGTTTATTCTGTTCTCATCAAAGAAAATGAAAAATACAAGACAATGTCACTTGAAGATGTGATAGGAAAATACAGTCTCATGATTTGAACTTAAAGAAGAAGGAAACCAATATGGAGCACATTCAAGATCCTTCAATATATTTTGCTAAATCTTCTGGTAAATCTGGACCTGGATTTGCGTTGTTTTCTGGTGTTGGTTAAGATAATTCTAAAGAGAATGTTTCTGGATATTCTTATCAATCGGGATTTTCTGCAAAAATACACCAAATTCATCTTTTGGATCACAACCATCTAATTCACATAATGTGAGTCAGAAGGTAGCTGAAGATTATATGACAATGTTTTCATCCTTTATTGCTTCGTATGAAAATTTTATCAGGGGGAAGATTCATGATCTAGAAGCAATTGAAGAAGATTACCGACAGGTTGATCCTGCTGATTTAGAAGAGATGAACATCCAGTGGAACATGGAAATGTTAATGAGACAAGCGAAGGATTTTCTTAAGAAGACAAGAAGAAAGTACATCGGATCAAACAGCAGAACAAAAATGGGTTTTAACAAGACAAAGGTTCGGTGTTACAACTGTCAAGAGTATGGTCACTTTGCTAAAGAGTGTTACAAGCCAAAGGTTGAATATGATTCTCAAAAGAAGAACAATTATCAAGGAAACATACATCAACAACAAGGATCTGGTGGTTCTAGAAATTTAGCAAATGTTTCAAGTACATCTGCTTTGGTTGCTCAAGGAGATGATAATTATGACTGGGGAAATCATTTAGAGGATCTAGTTGGTGAAGTTAGTCAAGCGTTTGTGGCTGGGATTCAAACAGAAGATGATGGTTCAAGTAGTTCAAGTGATGAAGAAAGTTCAGGTAGTGATGTGGATAGTCAGAATGATGAAGCTTCTGAGAATATTACTGAAGAAGATGTTCCTCAAGAAAATATTGTTGATAATGAGGTTCATTCTGAAGATAAAGATTCTGCTACAAGTGTGTCAGAAGATGAGATTCTGTTGACTAAAAGAGTACTTGAGATGACTGAAGATATTCCAACTGCTAAAGTATTCATGGCTGACATGTCTGATCCATCAAAGGTAAAAGATGCTATATGTAATGTATATTGTTCCAACTGTGTTTTGGTGAAGGACAAAATGATGAGAGTCATGGATGATAACAAAAATTTAATCTATGATATGAAATCGATGTACATGGTAAATCAGAAATTAAAAGATAATGATAAACTGTGTATTGATAGAATTGAATCACTCACCTGGATATGGCCTATGCAGAGATTGAGAAAAGAAATACCTACCTTGCTATACAAATAAAGAGCTTTCTGATAAAGAAGAAGAGGTGATCAAATTGCACAGAAAATTGGAAGGTTTTGGAAATTCATCATATTTGATGGGATATTTTAATGATAATATTGATCATGGTAAACAAATCAATGGTATTGGATATGTTCCCCACCATTTAATGGAAATTATGTAGTGGAATCGGAGATTGTTAATGAAGAGGATTTAGATCCTAAGACGGTTTTGAAAGTGAATCCGGTAACAGGGGAGGACATGATTTATGATTCAGAAAGTGATGATGAACAGTTTGATAAAAACAAGATTGACGGTGTTCCTAAGGAAGTTAAAATGGAGGAACCAAAGGTGATTAAACAAGTCACAAGAGATCGATGTATACTGACAGAGCCCGATGAGTGTGTACAACCAAGAATTTCAAAGGTTTTATCTCATAGTGGTTTTGTGAATGCTGGTGATATCAAGAAGGAGATCTCTAAGGTGAAAAATAAATCAACAAGTGACTTTATCAATCGAAAAGTGATGTAAACAAAACCTAAGGTTGTTCAATCTCAAGTTTCAAAAGTGTAGGTCCCTCGGGTGTGGCGGATCGTCACATGCAAGTGGGTCTACTAGTCGGACCGGGTGCGGAATACCCGTGACTAGGCGGAGAGTCTAGCTAAACAAAGTAAACCGACAAGAGAAAACACTTTAAACGTTCTTTGTATTATAAACACTTTAAGGTTACAGAGAAAAGCACTGAGATTACAATCTGCGTATTTGCGTCTATGCATGCGTACTTAACTTCTGTCAACCTATCCTATTTATACAAGACCTGATGCCTGCGCACTTAGCAAGTGCGCAGGGCAAAATGCTCTTGCGTACTTAGCAAGTAAGCAAAGTTACTTTTGTGTACTTGCCAAGTACGCAGGAGCTTTCTCCTGCGCACTTACAAGTGCGCAAAACACTTGGAGAATTCTGCAACATTCAATATTTAAAAGTAAATACAACTCGATAAACTAATATATAAAGACTCTTTCATAGAAAGACAATTACAAACAAGACAAAACAACCTAAGACTAAGACTCCTCTATCCAGAGTGTTTGTCACAGGAAAGTGCTTCAACAAACTCCCCCTTTGCAACAGCTCTGGATAATCTTCAGTCTTCGGGCTTCACATCTTCAGTCTTCACAACGCTTGATCTTTAGCTTCCATCTTCTTCTTGTAATCAAGGCAGAACTTGATCACCTTGTCGTATTTAGAAGCAAGGAGCTTTGTCCACTCATCCGTGTAGACGCAATAGTGTTCTGCTAGTACCTCTAGATCTTTCATAGAAAAGTTGATGAAGCAGACTTCATCAAATATTCTGATCAGCTCCTTTGGCACTAGGTTCCCACTCTCTGAACGTCCTTTACCCATGATCACAGCCTCGCCCGTCTTTGGATCTATGTACCAGTACCACATGTCACCAAGAATATCCTGAGATAACTTCCTCAGGTGAATCTTAGTTTCACATCGCACTGGCTTGTATACCAATTTCTTTAATTGCTTCTTAGTCACAGGATGTACAGCGTGCTTATCCTTGACTGTCTTGGGCACTTGAGGCTTGAAGATCTCGAACTTCCCTGATCTTGCATCTTGCTGTAGACCACCCACAAACCCATCGCCACTGCATGATTGGAATGACCCAGCAGCTCTCGGTTTGCTAGGTTCACAAGGTCGTATTTGGGCAAGGAGCTGAACGCTTCACTGGTGGGTTTCAAGTATTGAACCCAGCCAGATCTTTTGATAGCGAACAGCTGCTTGTCCTTCTCAAACCTTACAGCCAAGATCATCCCTGTTGCTCCGTGTTTGTCTATTATAGACGTCTTTTGCCACACAGGAGCTGGACCCTTCGATGAAGTAGAAGGCATGTCTGTTTCTTTCGGTGCCTCTGGGTCCACAGGTTCAGGGTCAACTGGGGAGGCTTCAGTCGAGGCTTCTACATTACTGGCCTGCTCGACTGAACCTGTGTCAAGCGGAGCATCGAAGGATGGAAATTCAAAGATCTCTCCATCTTCTAGCTCGTACTCTCCTTCCCCGTCACCCTTGGGAATTTTGATCACAACATCTTTGTCATCATCATCCCAATCGTCACCAGAGTCGATCTCTCCTTCTTCTAGATTGAAGGGAGCATCGATATGTGCTTCATTGGAATAGTCAGGCTCTAGATATAGGATCTCATCACCAGATAAGTCCTTAAGTATTTCAGCCACTGACTTTCCTTTCTCACCACCACCACCACCAGAGGTATCACCACCCTCTTGATGAGTCGACTCCCTCTGAGCCATTGGAACAGCAGAGATGGGCACGATTGCTAAAGCTTGGTGCTCACCTCCACTAGGACCGGCTTCGGGATCCTTGTCCTTGTCATCATCCTTAGTCAAGTCGACCGGATGACACGCCTCATGTCACACCCCGGCCGGCGACGGATTATACGCCGGGGCTGACACGGTTGTTCAAAAGCACATGATTGGCTATTAAATGCGATAAT
Organism: Smallanthus sonchifolius; assembly: GCA_023525975.1. NCBI lineage: Eukaryota > Viridiplantae > Streptophyta > Magnoliopsida > Asterales > Asteraceae > Smallanthus > Smallanthus sonchifolius. The sequence goes on from CM042033.1 coordinate 24,965,057, forward strand.
ATTTATTATTCAATTTAAAGTATTCGTTACATGGGAAAAAGGAAACGAAACGATCAAAACATAACGTATATTTAATTAACTAGGTCCATGTCCTATGTGAGCACGTTGCGTCCTTAAACCGGAGCACCTGAAACATGCGAGTAAAGGTCAACTACAAGTAGTTGGTGAGTAACATAGGTTTTGACTCCAACAAAAGTTAAGTAAAAATGTTTTGGAATTCAATATGTTCAAAGCATAACTAAGGCATAAATGTGAAAACTTACAAGGTTCCAAGCGTACAATTCAATCCATAGTAAATGGAAAAACTGGTAAGTACAATCCCACTGATTGTGTTTTGGAAAAATAGTAATATGGTACACACAAAACCCGCTAAGGTTTGTGTTAACTGGAATCGGATTCCCCTATAAATGATCATGTTAGGTACTATCTTAGGCCTGGGTAGCAGGTTAATGAATGTACTAGTATGAATACATGTAATGGTCACCAAGCAGTTTAAGACATAAAGCACGTAGTAAATAGCATGAGAACATTGGTATTGAATTTGGTAAGCATGGTAAGTAAACATGTTCCACCCCGAGTATTTGTAAACAATAGTAAAAAGAAAGGGGGCTATGAAACTCACTTGAATCAAATTAGGGATGGTAGGAACCGGTAGATATGGGTAGGCCTCGTGAGGATTTCTCACACAAAACCTACACGTGTAAACGTATCTAGCTCAACGTATGTTTAATGGAATTCGGGAAGTTTTGATATCTTAGGGTTTCATAAGGTTTGGGGTTTGATATGGGATTGATATATATTTTTTTTTTGTAAGGAGTCATATGTCTATGACAATTATTAAAATAGTTTGTATGATTAATTAGGATTTACTAAATCTTTAAAAGTGTGTTTAGTAATAATAGCGTATAGGATTTATTTAAGTAAAGATAATGAATAAACAAGGACTAGTAAAAATTTATATATAATAATTATTTAAATTTGAAGAGTCTTATAAAATAATTATTAACAATAATTATTTGGATGTTTATAAGTCTAAAAATAAATATTTAAGTAATTATTCGTACCGTAGTATTTATAGTTTTAAAGAATTTTAATGGTGTTACCACCTAATTAGAACATAAATAATTAAATTTATTTGACAATTTGTTTTCATAATTTATTCACGAATTAGAAAGGTTTTACAATATGTTTTGATGAAAACAAGATAAATAATTTTGTATTTTAAAATATTCGGTTTTTATAAACCTTTGAAATATCTTTATAGAATTTGTAGAATTTAATTTGGAATTTTAAACATAAGTTAAAGGCTTAAAAATGAGTGAAAGAGATTAATTCAAAAAAAGAAGGCTGCCGGGGCTCGAACCCGCGACCCTGACCGGTTCTGGCTGGCACACACACATTAACCATAGGACTGGGCTCAATGCCTTGGTTATAGGCAGAGTCGTTTTGCTTTTATCACGCAGGCTCCAAGCCCTTCGTCCCAACCCGCCCGGCGTAAACCCTAACCCTCCAATCCCCTCGTCCGGTTGCGCCCGAAATCATAGGGCTTTTGATCGTGGGACTGAGACGAGTTCATCAAAACCAAAATTACCTGGGATGAATATGTGGATGGCGAGATCGATCGAGCCCAGCCGAGAGGTGTTCTTCGGCCGTAAGAACGAGTTTAGTGACGGATTGCGATGGGATTGAAGATGCGAGAGGCTTGAAGTGGGTCTCGTTGTCGATTTGGAACTGCTATTTATAGCCAATTCGCGTGGGAGTGAGTCGATTGATTTCACGAGTCCTTAAAGGGTTCGGTTACGATTTTTACTATTTATTTGATCTTGAAAACTCGATTAACTGCGGGGAACGGATCGATTGATCGTCCTCGATGTTTTGCCGGTTTCAGAATCGGAAGGGATTATCTCAAACTCAAGATCGCGGTTTGGTTACAAAACCGATTGTCACAGGGTTTCGAACTCGCGACCGGGTTGGAAGGAAAGAGTTTTTGAAATTTGCAGTTTGGTCCCTGATGTTTTGAAGTTTAACATTTTATGCCCAAAGTTTTGATTTAGTTTTAAGTTTAAGTTTTAGGATTTACACATTAAACCCTGGACTTTTATAAAGTTAGGAATTTACAAAACTTTTAGTTTCTATAAAAGTTAATAAGTTGAAAGGGTTATATAGAAAAAAAATATATATATATATATAATTTCATTTCTATGAGTTTTATAAACTTAATTTAAATTATTTTGTTATAAAAAAAATGTGATAAGATTAGAATCATAAATTAAATCCTTTATTTGTTATAAATGGGATTGAAGAATATTTATATAATAAAAATATCCTTATTAATTATTATCTATTTGAAAGTGATTATCAAATAATTATTACAACCTTGTAGTTATAATTTGATATTTTTGTAATTTGTTTATAAATACGTATTAATATATTTATAAATGTATGCGTTTATCTATTAGGATAATATTGTGTTAAACAAACATTTATCATTTTGTAATAATGGCATTAAATGTACGCATATAAAAGAGATAATTTAATAAAATGAATAAATGTATTCATAAATTAAATAGGTTACAATGTCGGAATAGTTAAAGTAGAGGTCGGAATTTCTCAGGGATTACACCTCATCACCAGTAGTCCTCTTCTCCTTCTTTTTATCCTTCTCCCCATGAGCATCAAGCTTCTTGGTCAGATCAGCAATCAGCTTGACCATCAGCTCATGCTCCTTCCTTTGAGCGTCAAACCTCAGCTCCAAGGACGACCCATGACCCAGAAGCATTTCATTTGTCTTGATTAGCAGTTCGTTCTGGGCCAAGACATTCTTCAGTCGTTCCTCAGTCCCTGTTCTCTGGCTATGAAGGATTCTGACTTCGTCTACCAAAGAATTGATCTGTGCTTGTTGAGCGTCAGACTCCTCCTTTGACTTCCGAACAGTCTCCAGTAGTTCAGCAACTTGGGTTTCCAGAACATCTATCCTTGCATCATTCGGATCAGTGGTGGTAGTTGGGATGGAAGATATGACAAGAGTTGTAGGGGTAATGGTAGGGGTGATGGTGACTGACTTCGTGAGAACTGGAGTAGTCACCGCCACCTAAACAGTAGTGGTAGGGAGGGTCACTATCACAGGAATCACCTCTGTGATTGTACTGACGGCCACTTCACTTTGCACTTATGGCCTCCTCCTCCTACGGTAAAGCTGCTGTGAAGGTGGGGTGGAGGCTGAATCCGGACTAGCAGCTGATACTTGTACTTGCTGCTGAGCCTCCACCACACTGCGGATAAAAGGCTGTTGCCTATCGCCCCTGTACTTGTGAACGCTTTCTCTTCTTTGTCTTTGTATAGCAGCGTCAGAGTCAGACTCTGGCTCGTATTCGCTGCTAGACGACTGTCGCTTTCTCTTGGAGGATGACTCAGGTAGGGTTACCTTAGCCGTTCTCCTCGGGTGTACCTGTGACGGTGCATCATCGGAATCGGAAGAATCTGACTCAGTCGCTTCCGAATCGGATCCCTCAGCACCCTCATTTCCTCCTTCGTCGTCTCCATCATCAGACGATCCATCATCACTCTCCATTTCCTCCTGTTGTTCGTCGGAGTGTTCGCTCAATTCAGGCTCCGAGCCGGGACTGTACCATCTCCAGTCACCTAGGGCCATATAAGCTTCATTGATGAGGTGGCCAAAGAGTTCTGTATGCACAGGGGTAGGATCTACACTGCCTGGCTTTAGGAATTGTGCGAATACTCTTTTGTCCACCCGCTTTACTTGCAGTCTCTCCCCTATGGCAGGAAGGTTTGGCAACGCGTCATTAATCAGAAGTTGCACAAAACGAGGGTATAACAAGAACCGAAACCTCTCCGCTGTGTTGATCTGGTCATTAATGGCCTTAAAGATGTAGCGGGAGAAGTTGTAGCCCTTGTTGAGAGAAAGGCCGACCATGGCTGCTGCAAGGTCATGACCCATGGCATCTTTACCAGCTTTCCTTAATTAGATGCACATGATCATGACGTAAATATCTCCATTGGTCTAATACCCACATCTTTTTGTATGAAGCATAGTCCCTTGCACCGACATAGCCCATTCGTTGTCTCCAACAGCCGTCCACAAAGTAGTCTGGATAGGCTGTCGGGTCGGTCGCGAGATCTCTGAATTGAAGGAGGTCCCTCGGGTGTGGCGGATCGTCACATGCAAGTGGGTCTACTAGTCGGACCGGGTGCGGAATACCCGTGACTAGGCGGAGAGTCTAGCTAAACAAAGTAAACCGACAAGAGAAAACACTTTAAACGTTCTTTGTATTATAAACACTTGAAGGTTACAGAGAAAAGCACTGAGATTACAATCTGCGTATTTGCGTCTATGCCTGTGTACTTAACTTCTGTCAACCTATCCTATTTATACAAGACCTGATGCCTGCGCACTTAGCTAGTACGCAGGGCAAAATGCTCTTGCGTACTTAGCAAGTACTCAAAGTTACTCTTGCGTACTTGCCAAGTATGCAGGAGCTTTCTCCTGCGCACTTACAAGTGCGCAAAACACTTGGAGAATTCTGCAACATTCAATATGTAAAGTAAATACAACTCGATAAACTAACACATAAAGACTCTTACATACAAAGACTATTACAAACAAGACAAAACAACCTAAGACTAAGACTCTATCTATCCAGAGTGTTTGTCACAGGAAATTGCTTCAACAAAAAGCTTATGTTGGTGAATCATCAAGACAAGTTTATGTTCAAAAGAAACAAGTTGTTGGTGATATTCAATATACTGGAGGTTATTCATCGGGAATTTCTTTGAATTCGAGAAGGGTTCCTTATATCAGAGAATACAAAGATAATAGAGTTTGTTTTCATTGTAATGAAGTGGGGCATATTGTGATAAATTGTCCTTACAAGAACAAGAATAAAAATCCTCTTATTTTAGAAAAAGTTAAGCTAGTTATGGGTTATTCTGAACCTCAAGTAGTGAAGATTCTGAGAAAACCAAATGTGGGAAAGCCTGCATCTGATTATGTGTTGAAGCAAACTGAAAGGCAGAATGTGCCTAAACAGTCATCTGCTAAACATTCTGGGGTTAAGCAAGAGTTAAAACATCATGTGCCTGTTAGAAATGTTGGTTCTAAACGAGAGTTTGTTCAGTCTGGTTTTAGACAGAAAGTTGTTACTTCACAGTTTGTTGAGAATCCTAAAGTTGGATTCAATGAGAATTCACAATCTGAGGTTAAACTTTCAAGACCTCAAAGGAGAAGACGGAACAGACAGTTAAAGAAACTTTTGGAAATTGATCAATGTAATTCTTTTTCTAATAATCATCATTTTCAAAAACAATCATTGTCTGGTTCTGAGTCATCATGTCAATCACCAAGGGTGGATGATAATAGAGATTGTGAATTGCTTGAATTTGTTTATTTTGATGCTAATGGTAGACCCAAGACCACAATTGCTTGTGTCCCTATTTTTAACTGATTTCTTTGTTTATGTAGGGTCAACCAAGGAGGACTATCAACAACAACTGGTATGTAGATAGTGGTTGTTCCCGACATAGGACTGGAAATATTTGTTTGCTTGAAGATGTTATTAAAATTGATGGTGGTTATGTCGCTTTTGCGGGAATAAAGGCTATTACAAAACATGTCAAGGAACGCTGAAAAATGAAAAGGTGAAGTTTGAGAAAGTCAATTATATTAAGCAACTCGAGCACAATCTACTCAGCGTATCCCAAGTGTGCGACAAGAAGTTTTCATTCCATTTCAACGATTCTGAATGTTATATTTTGAAGCCGGGATTTGTGATACCTGAAGAATGGATTCTGATGAAGGCTCCGAGAAGAAATGACACATATGTCTTGGACATGAGTGTTGCTACAACAATGGATTCGGTTCCTACATGTTTACTCTCGAAAGCATCTGAATCTGATTCTATTCTTGGGCATCGGAAGCTTGCACACATCAACTTCAGAAAAATGAATTACTAAGTGAAGAATGATTTGGTATCTGGTTATCACACCCCAACCGACGGCGGAATACGTCGGGCAGGACATGCAGACCATTCATAGCTCATGATCAAACTAACGCTTCATATTTAAAATTAACCCCAATTCCATACAGTTTTCAACAAAACACAACTAACATTCAAACAAAACACATTCGCATGGTTCAATGTTTAATTAACTAGGTCTCCATTACTAAGTGTGGCATCTTGGATAAGCACTTAAACAATTGTACCTGAAACATGATAAAAACAAGATCAACTAAAAATAGTTGGAGAGCATACATAGGTTTTGACACCACAAATAGTTTTCAAGTGTTTATACAATTCATATGACACATGGTAAATAAGGCCTTGGTGGAGAATCTATAGTTAAACTGGGTGTACAATCAAACCTTGTGACTAAAGGGCATAACCCACAGGTTATCATAATGTAGGGCATAACACCTAGTGTTATCCTAATGTAATGTCGGCAACAATCACCATACGTGGGTGGGTTTGTCAGACTCAATAGATATATCATTATATATCGTCGGCTTGTACAGAGTTAATGATTGCACGTGTATGTCATGTATATGTTTAGTTTCAACTCATAGCATTCAATCACTAAGCACAAATTAAACATATGGTCATAAATGTAGAATTGTATGTTGTAATTGCAAATAGTTTTCAATGTATCATGAATCACCCCAAAATATGTAAAAAGTAAAAAGAGGGGCTATGTAACTCACCTTGCAATGAGTAGCTTTGAATGTCACACAGGTATGATGTTTGTTGCACAATATGTCTAGCTAACCACAAGATTAACCTAAGTTTTGATGAAATATATGGATCAATAATTTATGCATTTTTAATATAGAAGTAAATAAAAGAATAAGAATGGGACGGTTGGGAACATAGGGTTTTGGGACGAACGAACGAATGAAGGATACGAATCTTAACAATAACAAAAGTGGTAATATATAGATGAAATTTCATGAAATAATTTTTTGTAGGTTTTATTTATAAAAGAAATTTTAGGTGGCGTCAAAAGATATTAATTGTTAAATAAATAACATATTAAAACGATTAGGTTAAAATGGTTGTCATGATGAAATATTATAATATAATTATATTTATAAGTGTAACATTTGAAATAAATAATTAACTATATAAATAATAAATAAGCCTTGTTTTTAATTAGTTTGATTTTCATGAAAAATTAGTGTTAGCAATAATGATATAATTAAATAATAAATCCAACGGCAAACCACTTCCAAATCAACAGGTTTTTTAATGGTAATAAGGCTCGAGCAAAAGAGTAAGGTTATTACCAGGAATTGATCCTTGGATCGTCGAAAGAGGTGGCTTCGTGTTACTCCCTGATGTCGCGACCCGAGAGAGAAAGGAGAAGAGCAAAGTGGATTTTTTTGAGTGAAATTTGGTTGCAACAGGTTTCGGTTCATTCAAGGGATGGGGACAAACTCGTAACAGGAGTAATTGGTGGATTTTACAGGCGTTTTAGTTTTGATTTGTGCATTTTCCACGGTATAACCGAAAGTCATTCAAGGGACTTTAAAGACTTGATTTTTTTTATCAAACTCAATGATTTCATGTCTCCAACGGTTGTAATTGAATGGTAAAGGGATTAGTGGGGGTTACACTCCATTATTACGAGGATTGATAGCTTGGAACCCGACTTTGACTTTTTTTGAAGTCAAATCTGGTTTGAAAAGAATGTTGCAGGGTTCAATCTAAACAAGGGGGGTTCAATCACATAAAGAGGGGTTCAAGGGTAGTGAGGGGGTTCTTTTGTTATGAAAAGGGTTTAAAGTTCAATTTAATTAAATCCATTTTATTTGTTTATAAAAATTGTTTTTTTTAAAGGATTATAAAAACTAAACATCATTTGTTTTAATTATAACATCTTATAAAGTGAAAGGTTCCCTAAAATTACAAGTTTTAATTAGTAATATCAAATGTATATATAATTACATACATATATACATAAAAGATGTTAATACATTGTAACATTCTTGATTTTCTTGTATTGGTTTTAGTGCAATAAACAACGTTTCAATTCCAATCCTAGTACAATAATTTGTATTATCTATGAAAGCATTATAATCCAAGTTTTATTCAATACAATCTCTAATTCTTACATGTACACACACATTATAAATAAAGTTAATTCGGAGAATTCTATATTTACACAATTTATTATATATATTTCTTTTTGTTACATATGAAATATATGTAGATGAAAGTAAATTTCATAAAGATATTTATACTAAAACATTATTACATTTAAAATTATTTATTTATAAAATTTATAAAGCTCTAAACAAAAAATAAATTTATAAATATGTATATATAGATATTTACAAGACACTTGAACCTCCATTTTGAACCCCCACCTTGGATTTGGACCCTTTGATCCTAAAGTTGACCAACCATCATAATTTGACCCCATTTGACTTTCCGAGGTCAAACAGGATCGAATCCTTGCAATTGGATGGGTCAATTGATCGAGACCGCCTGTTTCAGCCTCGTTTTGCATTCCAATTCAAGAATCGACCTCACCCAGACCCAATTAACGTTTCAATTCAACAAATCTCGCGGCTAAATTTGAATTTGAACGGATTTGACTTTCCTAAGTCAAACCACGGCCAAATCATTACCAAATCAGGATATTTAGACGTGTTAATGCCCGCTAATCTCGCTAAATCAATCCTCGCATGTATTCAGATCATAAACACAACCCAATCCACTCCTAATCGATCGAATTCACGCGTCAATTGCTCTGACCGTTGTGTCCTGTCAAACCAAAATGAATCGGGCATTTGGGATAAAATTAATCGAATTATATCACTCACACACCATCGCTCAACCACTCACAAACTCCTTCAACCCTCAGTTGATCCACATTTCACCTCTGGGTACCGATCGAACACCAGGAACATCGTCCCTGTCTCTCTAGCCGTCAGCCTCCGTTACCCAACCAAAACAGGTAAGACTAATCTCATTCGATTCGTTTTTGCTTGTATAAAGATAGCCCCTTACAAATTCGTAACATCAGATCATATCGGGCTCGATTGAATTTATGGTTCTTGCTCGTTTATGCGTATTTTGTTTTGGGGCTCGATTCCTGTTTTCTTTTTAGTTGATTGGAATCTCTACTTAACCAGCGAAACCATCTGGTCCTGACTAGTTAAGTCCTTGCGCCATCGGACCAAATGGCGTGGGTTCGAAACCCACAAACCCGGTCCCTTTTTGCGTGACCATTAAACCCAAACCGGCCGCTTTCTAGTTCATTTTAAAACGAATTCAGACTGAGTCTACATCAGGGATGCGCCCCTGGTCCAGTGGTTGGCGCTCATTACCCCTCACCGGGCGAACACGGGTTCGATCCGGGCGAGCCCAAAAAAATTTTTTTTCGTTTTTTAAACAAAAAAATAATTTATAAAAAAAATTGTTTCACAAAACACAATGCCGTTGGGAAATAAGTTTAAATTAAAACTATCATTTTCACAATTTAAATGATTTTAAAACCATATTTACAACTTGGAAGTTATGAAGGAAATTCATTTTAAATTAATTTCAACTAGAGCATTTCTATTGCTAATTTTTATAGAAATTGTGAAAAGTTTTTATAAAATACATTCCCATAAAAACAATTTTATAAATCACTTTTCCATTTAATTATCTAATTTCGGATTTAAATCATATTTGAACGAATAAAACCTTTCTAAATATATATATTAATATACATATATTTACATTTTCATATTTTTAAAAAAAAGAACACACTACTTTTAAATAAATAAAATAAATATATTTATCTAAATCAACTTCCTTTTTCATTAATAAATTCGTTTAGGGTTGAAATTATAATTTCTTAAATATATATTTGACACAATTTCATAAATGAATAAATATATTGCACACTACTTTTCTAAATAAATAAATAAAAAGAATTTATTTATTTATTTAATTAGTTATTCAGAGTAAACCCTGAGTCATTTATTATCCAAAAATCCTATACTATGAACTTGCATTTTTTTCCTTTCTTAAAATTCTTATTCAAATACAATTACCAATTCACATGACACTTCCTTTATACAAGACCCTAAAATCACTCCCATTGAAACCCTAAACTCTACCTTAGACATTATGCACATCACTAATTCAAATTCAAATGAATTCAACCCTAGGTTAATCTTGTGATTTGGAAATCACTTGTGCTATCTTTTGCTCGTGCTATCTACAAACAACTTACATGTGAGTTTTACATAGCCCCTTTTTATATTTTTGCACTTTGGTGTGAAACATGGTTCCTCTTACAAACTTCTATGCAATTACAAAAATACAATTCTTTAATATGACTCTATGTGTTTATTTATACTTTATGTTTGGATGCTATTAGTTAAGGCTACATATACATGACACACTATTACAATCATTAACTCTTTACAAGGCAACGGTAACATTGATAGATCTGTTATGTCTGACAAACCCACCCAGGTAGGGTGAGTGTTACCGACATTACACTAGGCTAAACACTCGTTGTTAAGACTTTTATTAGGATAACATTGGTATGTTATGCCCTTCATTAGGATAACACTTATGTGTTATGTCCTTCATTAGGATAACCCGCGGGTTATGCCCTTCAGTCACAAGGTTTGATTATACGCTAGCTTAACTTTGGGTTCTCCATAAATGCCTAGTAAAACATATCTCATATGAATTGTATAAAACTTTGAAACTCATTTGTTGTGTCAAAACCTATCTATGCTCACCAACTTTTTAGTTGACCTGGTTTTAATCATGTTTCAGGGACGAACGTTTAAGTTGATCAAGTTTGCTACACTTAAGTTGCGGACCTAGTTAATCAATAAAGAAACTTGTTATGTATTTGAATTTCATGTAATTTGTTGGATTCTTGATTGATGTAAATTTAAAGGTGATGAATTAATATAATGCAACTTAGTCAACCATGTGCTCATGAACAGTCTCCATGTCCCGCCCCGATGTTTCTGCCGTCGGTTAGGGTGTGACATATTGGTATAAGAGCCTTGGTTATAGGGAATTAGGTTATTAGACATCCTTGACCTAGACTATAACCTTAGGACACCCATCCTATGCCCTATATGTTATAGGATATTTTCCACATTGTTAAATGCTACATGTTTAAAACTTTGTGTGATTTTTGCATGTTATTCTAAGTGTTACATCGTATGATACAATACTTGACCGTTTATATGCTACACTACTTGATAACCCACACGCTTATAAACATTGTTATCTACATGCTACCTATTTGATCCCAATAAGTACTATCCTAAGTCTCGCCTCACACATATTCATACCTAAGTCTTAACTAGTTGAATTTCGGGATAAAATTCCCTCAACATGGGGATACTGTAACATTCTTGATTTTCTTGTATTGGTTTTAGTGCAATAAACAACGTTTCAATTCCAATCATAGTACAATACTTTGTATTATCTATGCAAGCATTATAATCCAAGTTTTATTCAATACAATCACTAATTCTTACATGTACACACACATTATAAATAAAGTTAATTCGGAGAATTCTATATTTACACAATTTATTATATATATTTCTTTTTGTTACATATGAAATATATGTAGATGAAAGTTAATTTCATAAAGATATTTATACTAAAACATTACTACATTTAAAATTGTTTATTTATAAAATTTATAATGTTCTATACAAAAAATAAATTTATAAATATGTATATATATATATTTACAAGACACTTAAACCTCCATTTTGAACCCCCACCTTGGATTTGGACCCTTTGATCCTAAAGTTGACCAACCATCATAATTTGAACCCATTTGACTTTCCAAGGTCAAACAGGACCGAATCCTTGCAATTTGACGGGTCAATCAATCGAGACCGCCTGTTTCAGCCTCGTTTTGCGTTCCAATTCAAGAATCGACCTCACCCAAACCTAATTAACGTTTCAATTCAACAAATCTCGTGGCTAAATTCGAATTTCGAACGGATTTGACTTTCCTGAGTCAAACCGCGGCCAAATCATTACCAAATCAGGATATTTACACATGTTAATGCCCGCTAATCTCGCTAAATCAATCCTCGCATGTATTCAGATCGTAAACACGACCCAATCCACTCCTAATCGATTGAATTCATGCGTCAATTGCTCCGACAGCTGAGTCCTGTCAAACCAAAACGAATCGGGCATTTAGGATAAAATTAATCGAATTATATCACTCACGCACCATCGCACACCCCTTTACAAACTCCCTCAACCCTCAATTAATCCACATTTCACCTCTGGGTACCGATCGAACGCCAGGAACATCGCCCCTGTCTCTCTAGCCGTCAACATCCGTTACCCAACCAAAACAGGTAAGACTAATATCATTCGATTCGTTTTTGCTTGTATGACAATAGCCCCTTACAAATTCGTAACATCAGATCATATCGGGCTCGATTGAATTTAGGGTTCGTGCTCGTTTATGCGTATTTTGTTTTGGGGCTCGATTCCTGTTTTCTTTTTAGTTGATTAGAATCTTTACTTAACCAGCAAAACCATCTGGTCTGACTGGTTAAGTCCTTGCGCCATCGGACCGGATGGCGTGGGTTCGAAACCCACAAACCCGGTCCCTTTTTGCGTGACCATTAAACCCAAATTGGCCGCTTTCTAGTTCATGTTAAAACGAATTCAGAATGAGTCTACATCAGGGATGCGCCCCTGGTCCGGTGGTTGGCGCTCATTACCCCCCACCGGGCGAACCCGGGTTCGATCCGGGCGAGCCTAAATTTATTTTTATCGTTTTTAAACAGAAAAATAATTTATAAAAAAAAATTTGTTTCACAAAACCCAATGTCGTTGGGAACTAAGTTTAAATTAAAACTAACATTTTCACAATTTAAATTATTTTAAAACCATATTTACAACATGGAAGTTATGAAGGAAATTCATTTTAAATTAATTTCAACTGGAGCATTTCTATTGCTAATTTTTATAGAAATTGTGAAAAGTTTTTATAAAATACATTCCCATAAAAACAATTTTATAAATCACTTTTCCATTTAATTATCTAATTTCGGATTTAAATCATATTTGAACGAATAAAACCTTTCTAAATATATATTAATATACATATATTTACATTTTCATATTTTTTTTTAAAAAAGAACACACCACTTTTAAATAAATAAAATAAATATATTTATCTAAATCATCTTCCTTTTTCATTAATAAATTCGTTTAGGGTTGAAATTATAATTTCTTAAATATATATTTGACACAATTTCATAAATAAATAAATATATTGCACACTACTTTTCTAAATAAATAAATAAAAAGAATTTATTTATTTATTTAATTAGTTATTCAGAGTAAACCCTGAGTCATTTATTATCCAAAAATCTTATACTATGAACTTGCATTTTTTTCCTTTCTTAAAATTCTTATTCAAATACAATTACCAATTCACATGACACTCCCTTTATACAAGACCCTAAACTTGAAACCCTAAACTCTACCTTAGACATTGTACACATCACTAATTCAAATTCAAATGAATTCAACCCTAGGTTAATCTTGTCATTTGAAAATCACTTGTGGTATCTTTTGCTCGTGCTATCTACAAACAACTTACATACATAGCCCATTTTTATATTTTTTCACTTTGGGGTGAAACATGATTCCTCTTAGAAACTTATATGCAATTACAAAAATACAATTATTTAATATGACTCTATGTGTTTATTTATGCTTTATGTTTGAATGCTATTAGTTAAGGCTATATATACATGACACACTATTACATTCATTAACTCCTTACAAGCCAACGGTAACATTGATAAATCTATTGTGTCTGACAAACCCACCCAGGTAGGGTGAGTGTTACCGACATTACATTAGGCTAAACACTCGTTGTTAAGCCCTTCATTAGGATAACATTGGTATGTTATGCCCTTCATTAGGATAACACTTATGTGTTATGCCCTTCATTAGGATAACCTGTGGGTTATGCCATTCAGTCACAAGGTTTCATTGTACGCTAGCTTAACTTTGGGTTCTCCATAAATGCCTAGTAAAACATAAGTCATATGAATTGTATAAAACTTTGAAACTCATTTGTTGTGTCAAAACCTATGTATGCTCTCCAACTTTTTAGTTGACCTGGTTTTAATCATGTTTCAGGTACGAACGTTTGAGTTAATCAAGTTTGCTACACTTAAGTTGCGGACCTAGTTAATCAATAAAGAAACTTGTTATGTATTTTAATTTCATGTAATTTGTTGGATTTTTGATTGATGTAAATTTAAAGGTGATGAATTAATATAATGCAACTTAGTCAACCATGTGCTCATGAATAGTCTCCATGTCCCACCCCAACGTTTCCGCCATCGGTTGGGGTGTGACATACATGATTCAAGTTTTCATAAGTTTTATTTTTGGTTTAGTTAGTAGAACAAAGTATATATATATATACATGTATATATGAATTATTATACATACATAGTTTATATACATAATAGAAAATAATATGTTGGTGAAATGTTGAAACTCTGTATTTATACACGTTAAAAATAATAATTAATGTGCCTTATTGTGTTGGGCAAATACGGGTTTGAAATGGATTGCCATTATTGTTTAAAATCAAATAAAATAATACTAGAAAATCATGGATGTTACAGTATTCCCAAGCTGAGGGAATTTCGTCCTGAAATTCTACTGGTTGAGGCTACTGAATCAAGAAAAAAATGAGCGTACTTGAGCTTCATTCGATCCTCACGTTCCCAAGTAAACTCTGGGCACGTTTGGATCCTCAATAGAAGTACTATTGATAACAAGATTTAGGTTTTTTAATCAAGGTCTAACACGAATGGTGATAGTGGGTTTAGTTTAAGAGAATTAAGGAGAAATTTGTCAATGAATATTTTGGACTCCAATGATGGAATGCATCACTAAAATGGAAACAATGGGAATTTGAGGTTCAAGGTTTTTTTAGGATGTAGCTTAATATGTTCAAGAGGTATCATTGGGTAAAGACTTCACAGATATTGGTCAAGGTCAAAACAATATAAAAATGTACGTGACACAAATAACGTCACTTCTGATAATATGACAGGAACACTTATATATAGGAAGTACCAGCGGCGTATCCACCATGCCCTTATCATATCTCATTAGTTCCGTTACTATATATCACGATATGTTTTATGTCATTACACATGACAGAATTTACAACGTTTTTCCATGCGCTGATTTTTTTTAATTACGTGTGCGCCCATAGTTACTCGAATCGTCGGATGGTCCGTATAGATCCTTCTGTTGTGTGCGGACCAAGAGAGGACACAAAATTACATAGTTCATATCTTTTGTTTTCACGTATGTGTTGCTAATGAATAACTATGCCCCTAGATAGTAAGGTCAATCAGAAAACTAAAGAGGCATAACTTAGAGTTCCATAGCTTCCTCGTGTTTGAACAAGAATACGTCAAACCCCGAGTAGCTTAAAAATTTTTAGTTTTCAACTTTCATGGGTAAAGTGAATTATCATGCCTTGTGATCCATCAATTGCAACAATTGTACCCAATCTAATTTCTGTGTATAATGTAAACATCCAAGTTTCATGTCTAATCTAGTATCATGTACATTGTAAATAAATAAGTTTCATGTATAATGTGAACAACTTAGTATCATGTATATTATAAGCCAATAAGTTTCATGTATAATGTGAACAACTTAGTATCATGTATATTGTAAACCAATAAGTTTCATGTATAATGTGAACAACTTAGTATCATGTATATTGTAAACAAATGAGTTTCATGTATAATGTGATCAATTTAGTATCATGTACATTGTAAATAACCAAGTCTCATGTATAATGTGTTCAATCTTGTATCATGTATATTGAATTCGACCAAGTATCAGGTATCATGTGAACAATCTAGTACCATGTATATTGTAAATGACCAAGTTTCATGCATCATGTGATCAATCTAGTACTATGTATATAGTAAATAAGCAATTTTCATGTATTATGTGATCAATCTACTATTCTGTATCATGTGATAAACCTAGTATTATGTATTTTACAAACAAACAAGTTTCATGTATCATGTGAATGCTCATATGTAAGTTATTGAATCTCATGAGTAACGTAAACTATCGAATTTTGTAGGTGGTCGAGTGTTGCGGACAAGCGTGTTGTTTGGCGTTCATATATAATGTGGGTAGTTGGGTTTTAAAATTTTCAATCTTTTTGAGGTTTATATGGTTGGTGTTAGCCTACGCGAAACGATTCATCTACTTGAAGTGCCTAGTATGTTCATATATTTCATAAGGTGCAAGATAACGAGAAGGTTTTGCAGGTATTTAGACTGATGTGCTTACGAATAACTGATTTGTGCTTTTTGTTTGTAAATAAATAAGCAATTGTAGTTTATTCTTGTTTGTAAATTAATAAAGTGGTGAAAATAATGAGTTGAATAAGTAAATAAATGGATAATTATATGAAAACCCTTTTTTTATTAAATTTTTATTTTTATTATTATAAAGAGAATATTTCAAGAGAAGATAATGGCTAAATAACTTAAGCCAAGATTTAACGAAGTAAAAATCACAATTAGTTAAGATAATTTTTATAAAACAAGTTGTATTAATTTTTCTTTCAAGGTATAAAGGTTTATTGAAAACTTATATCCCAGATCATATCTATAAACTAAGGGTTTGATAAAAGTTTTGCTTGAACGAGAAAATGATGTTAATTTACAAAGAAAGGTTTAGGTATGTGTACTAAATTGCAATAAATAAAATGATGGTGTTTAGATTGTACTCATTTGGTATCATAACCAAATGGATACTTTGGCAAATCAAAGTGATTCAAATTCTTATACTTTCAAGAAGACATGCTTTAGCCTATAGGTGAACACTCACTTCGGGAATTCCCAGGAAAGCATACGGATCCTTCGGTTGATTTGGATTATATGAAATGCTTTCCTAGATAAAAGACCCAAAGTACAGGCATTCACCCTTCCGGATTGCACATGTTCTTTACTAATTCTCACAACTCAAAACTTTGACGCGATTTTAAAAATTTAATAGGCTTTTAGGCCTAAGAGTTTAAATTTTGTTCACAAATAATGATGGTGACATAATTCTCAAGGTGTAAAAGTGAAGGTGTATAAAGACTTAGATATGGATAAATGGGTGGTAAGACTTAGGGTAACATGTAATGGAATCAAATAGGTAGCATGAAATGAAACCGTGTGGTAAGCAAAGTATTACATAGATAGCTTATTCATAAGCATATGAGTTATCAAGTAGTATAACACATAGAATATCATGTATTGTATCATGCGATGTAATACATAGGATAACATGTAAGATAATCACACAAGGGTGTCCTAAGGTTATAGACTAGGTCATTGGTTTATAATAACCTAATTCCCTATAACCATGGCTCGGATACCAATCTGTCACACCCCAACCGACGACGGAATACGTCGGGGAGGGACAGGCAGACTGTTCATAGCTCATGATCAAACTAACGTTTCATATTTAAAATTAACTCCAATTCCATATAGTTTTCAGCAAAACACAACTAACATTCAAACAAAACACATTCGCATGGTTTAATGTTTAATTAACTAGGTCTCCATTCCTAAGTGTAGCATCTTGAATAAGCACTTAAACAATTGTACATGAAACATGATAAAAACAAGATCAACTAAAAATAGTTGGTGAGCATACATAGGTTTTACCACCACAAATAGTTTTCAAGTGTTTATACAATTCATATGACACATGGTAAATAAGGCCTTTGTGGAGAATCTATAGTTAAACTGGGTGTACAATCAAACCTTGTGACTGAAGGGCATAACCCGCAGGTTATCCTAATGTAGGGCATAACACCTAGTGTTATCCTGATGTAATGTCGGCAACAATCACCCTACGTGGGTGTGTTTGTCAGACTTAATAGATCTATCATGTATACCGTCGGCTTGTACAGAGTTAATGATTGCACGTGTATGTCATATATATGTTTAGTTTCAACTCATAACATTCAAGCACTAAGCACAAATTATACATATGGTTATAAATGTAGAATTGTATATTGTAATTGCAAATAATTTTCAATGTATCATGAATCACCCCAAAATATGTAAAAGGTAAAAAGAGGGGCTATGTAACTCACCTTGCAATGATTAGCTTTGAATGTCACACATGTATGATGTTTGTTGCACAATGTGTCTAGCTAACCACAAGATTAACCTAAGTTTTCATGAAGTATATGGATCAATAATTTATGCATTTTTAATATAGAAGTAAATAAAAGAATAAGAATGGGACGAACGGACGAAGGAAGGATACGAATCTTAACAGTAACAAAAAGTGGTAATATATATATGAAATTTCATGAAATAATGTTTTATAGGCTTTATTTATAACAGAAATTTTAGGTGGCATCAAAAGATATTAATTGTTAAATAAATAACCTATTAAAACGATTAGGTTAAAATAGTTGTCATGATGAAATATTGTAAGGCCCCAAACCTGGGAGGCCTCACTTGTTGGATTTACTCATTCACAAACAGTTCTTAAACTCGATTATCAAATAACGCAGCGGAAAATACTTCAAATAAACATAACCATTACATTGTTTAACAACGGAAGCGTAACATATTCTATTAAATAAACATATCATAATCTAATCATAACGGGATGCCAGTTTTCATGATCAACCGAGTAACTCTTCTCGCTTGCCAAGCATCACCGTCCATCATCCATACCTGCCTTAACCTGAATGTTCACACTAAAAAGTCAGCTACGCTGGTGAGTTCTAGTTTTCATTCGATTTAAGAAATGGTTCATCATTCAAAACATTCATTAGGGTTTAACATCACGAATAAGAAAAACAGGGCCTTTCATTCATCATTGGAAACCTTCAAACATTTTTCCTCATCATAAACACATTGAACGGATCATTTGTTTAAAACATTTAACATTCATTTAAGTCATACAGGGCCTTTCTTTTCTTTTCATAAGACCTTTCATTCATTTTCAAAACCCTTTACCTTTAGTTTAAACTATTTCTTTATAAACATTTCGTTCGTAAACATTCCGTTCATAACTCTCTTTCCATAAACCGTTCATTCCAATCATTTCATTTCGTAAACATAGTTTCATAAGCATCATTTATAAACATAGTTTCCTAAACATCGTTTCGTAAAACATCATTTCATATGCATGCACACCAGCCCGAAAACATTATATAAAACATTTAAAAGAGGGCTTCTAGAACTCACCTGATAAGCTAATCCGGGTTGCCCTAAACAAAGGTCCCACTACGTCTCTTCCGATCTGAATTGATTAGTTAAATACACATCAGACCAAATCCCGACTCTAACGGTTTAACCTTCTAAACATACCGACTTTACCTAATCAGCCTGATGCCTGCGCGCTTTGCAAGTGCGCAGACCCTGATGCCTGCGCGCTTTGCAAGTGCGCAGACCCTGATGCCTGCGCGCTTTGCAAGTGCGCAGACCCTGATGCCTGCGCGCTTTGCAAGTGCGCAGACCCTGCTGCTTGCGCGCTTAGCAAGTGCGCAGACCCTGCTGCCTATGCACTTAGCAAGTGCGCAGACCCCTCTTTCTGCGTACTTGATAAGTACGCAGGACTTGCTCCGTGCGCACTTGGTAAGTGCGCACGACCTGTTTATTCGCAAAACCCTAACTTTCGCATTCAGGTCTGATCTCGTCAAGATCTCGAACCTGTTTGCATCCAAAACGTTCGTTTTCCATTAAGGAACTCAATTCTATGTTTATCTTTCAGTTTCATCCTAAAAACGTTACCTTTTCACCTAAAACCCGAAAAACGAACTAAAACTCAGATTTAGGTCGGATCGTTACCTGAATCGAGCTTCTGATCTGGAGGTTCTTCTCACGAGTTATGGAGTAACACTTGCTGAAATCTCGGGTCGATCCTCCAACTTTCTCTCTCTACGGTTTCTCTATCTAGAACCTGCAAATGAGAGAAATGGTGGAGAGTCTAAGCTATTTATAGGGGAGGCTCCCCTTCTAGCCCGCCGGCCCATCCGACCCGACCCGACATGCCTCGTTCGTTTATTTCGTCATTTTAACTGTCGTTTTATTTTTGGGATGTTACAAGTCTACCCCCTTACAATAGGTTTCGTCCCCGAAACCTATCATAAGTCAAATAGATGAGGATACGACTCCCTCATCTCCTTCTCCGTTTCCCAAGTGGCTTCCGATCCCTTTCGATGTTTCCATTGGACTTTAACAAATTTGATAATCTTATTACGCAAACGCTTCTCCTTCTTGTCTAAGATGGCCACGGGTTCTTCGATGTAATTAAGGCTGTTGTCGACCTCGATGTCGGTAAGTGGTACGTGAGCCGATTCATCCGCCAAACACTTTCGCAAGTGTGATACATGGAAGGTAGGACGAATCCCACTTAACTCATCAGGCAACTCTAACCGATAAGCGACTTCACCAACCCGCGCCATTATCCTGAATGGTCCGACAAACCTCGGACTTAACTTTCCTCTCTTCCTAAATCGTATGATCCCTTTCCAGGGTGACACTTTCAACATTACTCTGTCCCCAACATCAAACTCGATATGCCTTCGTCGTTTATCCGTATAGGATTTCTGACGATCTTGTGCGGCCTTCATTCGTGCTTTGATTTGATCAAACCTTTCCGACGTTTCTTTTACGACTTCAAGACTTCCTAATTCCTTTTGTCCAATCTCTCCCCAACAAACCGGGGTCCTGCATCTTCTCCCATACATCATTTCGTAAGGCGGAATGCCTATAGTCGTGTGATGACTATTGTTGTAGGAGAATTCGGCTAACGGTAGATGACTGTCCCAACTGTCGCCAAAATCGATAATACAAACACGAAGCATATCCTCCAATGTCTGAATGGTCCTTTCAGACTGACCATCCGTTTGTGGGTGGTATGCCGTGCTGATATTAAGCCTCGTGCCCATCGCCTCGTGAAATCTTTTCCAGAACCTCAATGTGAATCGTGTGTCCCGGTCAGATACGATCGTCAAAGGCATTCCATGCCGTGCTACTACTTCGTTAATAAATACTTCCGCTAACCTTTCCGACGAGAACGTCTCGCGAATAGGTAGGAAATGAGCACTCTTCGTTAAACGGTCCATAATTACCCAAATGGTATCATGACCTTTAGCTGTGCGAGGTAGCTTGGTTATGAAGTCCATGGTAATGTATTCCCACTTCCATTCTGGTATATCAAGTGGTTGAATATTTCCATACGGTTTCTGGTGTTCGGCCTTTACTTGTGAGCAAGTCAAGCACTTGCTTACATACTTTGTTACTTCATGCTTCATTCCACGCCACCAGTATTCCTTCCTTAGATCTTGGTACATTTTATTGATACCAGGATGGATAGAGTACCGAGACTTATGAGCCTCATCCAAGATTTTGGTTCTAAGCTCGCCACCCATAGGTATCCATACCCGTCCAAAACGTGTCCTAACACCAAGGGTGTTATATTCCAACTTGTCCTGTTGGCCAACCATCTTTTCCTTCTTTATGTTTTCTTATTTAAGTGCCTAATCTTGAGCCTTTTCGATTTCTCTCATCACATCTGATGTTAATACTAACTGGCAAGCTTTCACTCTAATAGGAGCAGGCACATCCTTTCGGCTTAGAGCGTCAGCCACTACGTTTGCCTTTCCAGGATGGTATATTATTTCACAATCATAGTCTTTCAACAGTTCCAACCATCGCCTTTGCCTCATATTAAGTTCCTTTTGTTCGAAGAAGTACTTCAAACTTTTGTGGTCGGAGTAAATAGTAAACTTCACCCCGTACAGGTAGTGCCTCCAGATTTTTAATGCGAATACGATAGCAGCAAGTTCCAAATCATGGGTTGGATAATTAGCTTCATGAATCTTCAACTGTCGTGATGCATACGCGATCACTCTCCCACGTTGCATCAACACTCATCCCAATCCCTGACCTGAAGCGTCAGAGTACACCACTAGGTCTTCATTGCCCTTGGGAAGGGCAAAGACTAGAGCTTGGGTTAGCCTCTTCTTCAATTCCTTAAACGCCTCATCTTGGGTCGAACCCCATTCATACTTAACCTCTTTCCGAGTCAACTTTGTCAACGGCGAAGCTATTTTCGAGAAATCCTGGATGAATCTCCGATAGTAGCCTGCCAATCCCAAGAAACTGCGGATTTCAGTTGGCGTCTTAGGAATATTCCATTCCTTTACCGTCACTATCTTTGCTGAGTCAACCATAATGCCGTTCGAGTTAATGACGTGACCTAGGAATTGGACTTCCCTAAGCCAGAACGCGCATTTAGAGAACTTAGCATAAAACTTTTCCTTCTTCAGAGCTTCCAATATTTCCTTCAAGTGACACGCGTGATCACCCTCGTTCTTGGAGTAGATGAGGATATCATCGATGAACACGATTACCGATCAGTCCATCATCGGTCAACAAACCCTATTCATCAAATCCATGAACGTTGCGGGGGCGTTCGTCAATCCAAAAGACATCACGCGGAACTCGAAATGTCCATAACGCGTGCGAAATGCGGTTTTTGGTATGTCTTCTTCCCTCACCTTCAACAGATGGTACCCGGATCGAAGGTCGATTTTCGAGAACCAACTTGCGCCCTGTAATTGATGGAACAGGTCGTCGATCCTTGGTAAAGGGTACTTGTTCTTCACCGTACGTTTGTTCAACTCGTGATAATCAATACACATTCTCATCGAACCGTCTTTCTTCTTCACAAACAACACCGAAGCACCCCACGGTGAGATGCTCGGTTGGATAAATCCTTTCTCAAGTAACTCGTCTAGTTGTGCCATTAATTCTTTCATCTCCACTGGTGCTAGTCGATATGGAGCCTTAGCCACGGGCTGGGCATCTGGTACTAAGTCGATTCGAAATTCAATCTCTCCGTCGGGTGGTATCCCAGGAAAATCCTCTGGAAACACCTCCGGGTACTCGCGTACCACGGGTACATCGTCTAGCCCCTTCACTTCCTTACACTCGTCAATTACGTACACCAAATAAGTCTCGCATCCACGCCTCAAGTAATCTACTGCCTTAATCATCGAGATGACGTTTGGCAACGGGGCGTCACGATCTCCAAGAACCTCGACTTTGCTACCATCCGGAGCCTTGAGTCGGATTATCTTTCGTTTGTATATAATTTGTGCTTCATTGGCAGTTAGCTAATCCATACCTAACACGACATCGAACCCACCCAAAACCATGACAAACAATCTGACAGGGAACCTATGACCTTCTATTTTTATCGTGGAGTTGTCAACTACATCGGTCACTCTCGCAGTTCTACCCTCAGCGGTTTCTACGCTAAAAGCCCTTTCTAGTTTACTGATAGTGTACTTCACTCGTTTACAGAAAGTCGCAGATATAAAACTCTTACTGGCACCCGAATAAAATAACACAGAAACAAAAGTGTTGTCAAGGATGAACGTACATGACGCCACGTCGGGGTCTGCCCTGGCTTGGTCTTGCGTCAGTGCGTACGCACGAGTCTTTGCTCGGGGCCTCTCTTCCTTCCTTTCTGGGCCTTTCCCTTTCCCAGCTTCACCCATTCTCAGTTTCAGGCATTCCCTACTCAGATGACCGGCATCCCCACAATTATAGCACTTGAAGTGTTGTGGGCACTCACGGGAGTAGTGCCCGGTCTTACCACACTTGAAGCACAGGTTAGATCCCAGTCTACATTCACTAGTATGCTCCCTTCCACACTTCTTACAAACAGTCGGCTCATCTACCCGAGCCCTCTTATCACGAGTCCCAAACATCTTTCCACCAGTTCGCTTGTTTGAGAAGCTCGGTCTCTTCTTCGGTTCCTCAATGGCGACGACATTCAGCGCCAGATCATCAAATACCACGCCGCTCAGTTCTACTACCGAATCATAGGTAGTAGGGGCGTTTGCCTTAACATAGGTGCGGACCTGGTCCGGCAGCCCTTGTATGTAATAGGAAATCTTTCTTTCCTCAGTCGTGATAAGGTGTGGCACCAGACGTGTCAGTTCATTGAATCGGGTTGTGTATTGCCGGTGCGTCATGCTCCCGGCCTTCAAACCCAGAAATTCCCTCTCTACCTTCTCAATCTCGTTCCTCGGGCAGAAATTCTTGATCACCAAAGTTTTCAAGTCAGCCCACATCATCGCATCCACAACCTCGCTCCCTTTTTCTTGACGTACACCTTCCCACCAATGGGATGCTTCCTCTCTCAAGGAGTTAGCAGCAAATTTTACAACTTGATCCGTTCGACATTCGCTCAGACGAATGGCAGCCTCCATACGAATCACCCAATCAAACGTAGCTACAACGTCTTTCTTCCCGGTCAAGACTGGCGGGTCACATGCCTTGAAGGACTTATAGTCGCAACCACGGTTAAGCGGTGCGTTGATTGCCTCAGTGTTCGTGGTATCAACCGCCGTGTTAGACCCACCTTCCCCATTAACCTTCTTCAATGCCTCAGCTAACAGACCTGGCAGAGAAGTCTTCATCAACTCGGTGAACTCTCGAGCTATAGCTGCTCTCACTTCTGGTTCAAAAGTGAAAGGTTGTTCTTCAACCAGTGTCTGCTCAGTTTCATGCACACTAACCGCCGGTTCAGTGTGAACACTTCCTGCTTCACTATACTCTTGGCGCGCAGGGGTCCTACCACGCCCACCATTTCGACCGCCGGTACGACCACCAGTACGGCCCCCACCACGCTTCCCGCTCTTTCATCCCGACATTCCGTTCTATAAGACAAGGAATCCAATGTCATCACGCTAGTTAACAAATAAAATTCAATAAGTACTGTAAGATGTTAATATACACTGGCCATCTGCAATTAACCATTACACTACCTTTCGATTTCTATTTGACCACCTTTGTGATTCCATCAGAACACAAGTCCTTTCCTAACCCTTTCTAAGGCATACTACAAACACATACTCTACTTTTCATACCTGATGTTGTGGCTTGAGTTACCCGTACTGGCATCCGCTTTCGGTCCCATTCACAGTTTAAGTTCAGACACTAGGAGTGTCCGAATCTCTCAAACTATTGCTCTGATACCAACTTGTAAGGCCCCAAACCTGGGAGGCCTCACTTATTGGATTTACTCATTCACAAACAGTTCTTAAACTCGATTATAAAATAACGCAGTGGAAAATACTTCAAATAAACATAACCATTACATTGTTTAACAACGGAAGCGTAACATATTCTATTACATAAACATATCATAATCTAATCATAACGGGATGCCAGTCTTCATGATCAACCAGGTAACTCTTCTCGCTTGCCAAGCATCACCGTCCATCATCCATACCTGTCTTAACCTGGATGTGCACACTAAAAAGTCAGCTACGCTGGTGAGTTCTAGTTTTCATTCGATTTAAGAAATGGTTCATCATTCAAAACATTCATTAGGGTTTAACATCACGTATAAGAAAAACAGGGCCTTTCATTCATCATTGAAAACCTTCAAACATTTTTCCTCGTCATAAACACATTGAACGGATCATTTGTTTAAAACATTTAACATTCATTTAAGTCATACATTACTATCTACAATCTGTATCTTTCTTTAAGCGTCTCTGTGTCCCCGAAGGAACCTTTGATGTTGTGGCAACCGCTACGTATCGTCGTCATTGCCACAACCATTCAATACGTGGGGTCAACCGTTACGAATCGCCGTCATTGCCCAACACGCATCTTTCCTTTGGGAATCAACCGTTACATATCGCCGTCATTGATTTCCCAATTCAATACGTGGGGTCAACCGTTACGTATCGCCGTCATTGCCCAACACGCATCTTTCCTTTAGGAATCAACCGTTACATACCGCCGTCATTGATTTCCCATTACCTCTTTCCCTTAGGATGATCGTCATCACCCGAGTAACCGTCGTGGCCCTACCAGTTGTACAACATCAAACCATTGGCAGGCCACCAAGACACTGCCCCTGTTGCTCTTATGGAAACTATGGCTCACTGTCCATAATCTACCACAAAGACTTCATTCGTCAATTCCATTAACTCGACAGATTAGATTTGTAATGACTTCTTTAAACCTTTGCCCCTTTTCTTTTCTTTTCATAAGACTTTTCATTCATTTTCAAAACCCTTTACCTTTAGTTTAAACCATTTCTTTATAAATATTTCGTTCGTAAACATTCCGTTCATAAATCTCTTTCCATAAACCGTTCATTCCAATCATTTCATTTCGTAAACATAGTTTCATAAGCATCATTTATAAACATAGTTTCATAAACATCGTTTCGTAAAACATCATTTCATATGCATGCACACCAGCCCGAAAACATTATATAAAACATTTAAAAGAGGGCTTCTAGAACTCACCTGATAAGCTAATCCGGGTTGCCCTAAACAAAGGTCCCACTACGTCTCTTCCGATCTGAATTGATTAGTTAAATACACATCAGACCAAATCCCGACTCTAACGGTTTAACCTTCTAAACATACCGACTTTACCTAATCAGCTTGATGCCTGCGCGCTTAGCAAGTGCGCAGACCCTGCTGCCTGCGCCTTTAGCAAGTGCGCAGACC
Source organism: Smallanthus sonchifolius (assembly GCA_023525975.1). Lineage (NCBI taxonomy): Eukaryota > Viridiplantae > Streptophyta > Magnoliopsida > Asterales > Asteraceae > Smallanthus > Smallanthus sonchifolius. Next base: position 24,991,658 of record CM042033.1, read on the forward strand.
CCTCTTCTTGCGTACTTGATAAGTACGCAGGACCTGCTCCGTGCGCACTTTGTAAGTGTGCACGACCTGTTTCTTCGCAAAACCCTAACTTTCGCATTCAGGTCTGATCTCGTCAAGATCTCGAACCTGTTTGCATCCAAAACGTTCGTTTTCCATTAAGGAACTCAATTCTATGTTTATCTTTCATTTTCATCCGTAAAAACGTTGTCTTTTCACCCAAAACCCGAAAAACCCAAAAACGAACTAAAACTCAGATTTAGGTCGGATCGTTACCTGAATCGAGCTTCTGATCCGGAGGTTCTTCTCTCGAGTTATGGAGTAACATTTTGCTGAAATCTCGGGTCGATCCGCCAACTTTCTCTCTCTACGGTTTCTCTCTCTAGAACTTGCAAATGAGAGAAATGGTGGAGAGTCTAAGCTATTTATAGGGGAGGCTCCCCTTCTAGCCCGCCGGCCCATCCGACCCGACCCGACATGCCTCGTTCGTTTATTTCGTCATTTTAACTGTCGTTTTATTTTTGGGATGTTACAAATATTATAATACAATAATATTTATAAGGGTAACATTTGAAATAAATAAATAATTAACTATATAAATAATAAATAAGCCTTATTTTTAATTAGTTTGATTTTCATGAAAAATTAGTGTTTGCAATAATGATATAATTAAATAATTAACTCAAAACAATTATTTAGCTTGAAGCCATTATTTTGCCAACAGTATTATGTTAATCGTAATAGTATCAATACTATAATAATTACGTAAATAGTATGATTGTAATAATAGTAACACAAATAAAACCGTATTACTAAATATAAGTCATGCCTTCTTAGAGGTTTAGGCAAGAAAATACCTATACGTGATCCATTTTAAAAGTTTTGACATTACAAACACGATTATTTTGTAACTTTGAAGGTTATTTATAGTCAATAAGGTTTAAATACAATAAGGCTTGTCATGCTTTTGAATTATAAGATAGTAACAAATTAATATATATATATTTGCAAAAATCGTAAAACTTATAAAACAAGTATAGCGTGAAAATTATTTACAAGTTATAATCATTTTAAATATTTTAACTATACATTTGTAAATAAATATTTGTCTATATGTGTGTGATGGATCAAACAAATGAGTAACAAGGTTTAAAAGAAAGAGAAATGCCACCCAGAGGTCTAGAACTCGAGACCTTGGCTGTGCGAGGTGTAGTATCTTAACCATTAGGCTAAAGTATCTTTTTGATTAAGACCACTGAGCGTAAATTTTAAAACACGAAGGCGCAGTGCCATCTTCTTCCCCAAACAGCCCCATCGCAGCCCTAGCTCCCCCCAAATCCAACGGCAAACCACTTCCAAATCAACAGGATTTTGAATGGGAATAAGAATCGAGCAAAGGAGTAAGGTTATTACCAGGAATTGATCCTTGGATCGTCGGAAGAGGTGGCTTCGTGTTCCTCCCTGATGTCGCGACCCGAGAGAGAAAGGAGAAGAGCAAAGTCGATTTTTTTGAGTGGAATTTGGTTGCAACAGGTTTCGGTTCATTAAAGGGATGGGGACAAACTCGTAACAGGAGTAATTGGTGGATTTAACAGGCGTTTTAGTTTTCATTTGTGCATTTTCCATGGTATAACCGAAAGTCATTCAAGGGACTTTAAAGACTTGATTTTTTTTATCAAACTCAATGATTTCATGTCTCCAACGGTTGTAATTGAATGGTAAAGTGATTAGTGGGGGTTACACTCCATTATTACGAGGATTGATAGCTTGGAACCCGATTTTGACTTTTTTTGAAGTCAAATCTGGTTTGAAAAGAATGTTGTAGGGTTCAATCTAAACAAGGGGCAATCACTTAAAGAGGGGTTCAAGGGTAGTGAGGGGTTCTTTTGTTATGGATCGGGTTTAAAGTTCAATTTAATTAAATCCATTTAATTTGTTTATAAAAATTGTTTTTTTTAAGGATTATAAAAACTAAACATCATTTTTTTTAATTATAACATCTTATAAAGTAAAAAGTTCCCTAAAATTACAAGGTTTAATTAGTAATATCAAATGTATATATAATTACATACATATATACATAAAAGATGTTAATACATGATTCAAGCTTTCATAAGTTTTATTTTTGGTTTAGTTAGTAGAACAATGTATATATATATATATGAATTCTTATACATACATAGTTTATATACATAATAGAAAATAATATGTAGGTGAAATGTCGAAACTCTGTATTTATACACATTAAAAATAATAATTAATGTGCCAAATTACGTTGGGCAAATACGGGTTTGAAATGGATTGTCATTATTGTTTAAATTCAAATAAAATAATACTAGAAAATTATGGATGTTACACTGGTATTCAAAAAATGAAGTTTTCTGTGCCTGATGACTGTATTCCTTGCAAGAAGGGTCAGCAGCACAGAAAGTCCCACAAATCAAAGAAACAAAATTCTTTTGTTACTCCTCTGGAGTTACTTCATATGGATTTGTTCGGGCCAATAAGTATTCAAAGCATTGGATGAAAATCGTTTTGTTTTGTGGTGATAGATGATTTTTCAAGATTCTCTTGGGTCAAGTTCTTAGCATATAAGGCTGAAACAACTAAAACCATTCAATATTTGATTATCTGTTTGGAGAATCTTTGAAACCAGAAAGTCAGGCGTATCAGAAATGACAATGCGAGTTCAAAAATAGCATGATGGGATTCTTTTGTTTACAAAAGGGTATTCATCATGAGTTTAGCGTGCCATATGTTCCTCAACAAAATGGTGTTGTTGAGCGAAAGAACAGAACTTTGGTTGAGGCAGCTAGAACAATGTTGGCGGATTCGAAGCTACCTGTTACATTTTGGGACGAAGCTGTGAATACTACATGCCATGTCCTGAATCGAGTTCTGACTATGAAGCGACGCAACAAGACATGTTATGAATTGTTAAATAATCAGAAGCCTAATTTGGATTATCTTCTTCCTTTTGGGAATCCGTGTACTCTTCTGAAGATCAAGGATGTTCCTACAAAGTTTAGCGAAAAGGCGATCAAAGGAATCTTTTTGGGTTATGTTGCTAATTCGTTGAATAAAAGAGTGTATAACAAGGAAACACGCCAGATTGAAGAATGGTTTCATATCAAATGTTCTAATCGATCTATTCCTCAAAAGGCGGTTGGTCCAGAATGGGCTTTTGATTATGAAAGCTTGTTTAAGTCTTTCAATTTTGCTCCTGATTTGTCTGCTGAAGAAATTGCACTGCTATATGAATCATGTCATGGTGATCAAGACTACGGTTTTATACCAAGACCGACGGTTCCATTATCCACTTCATCCTCCTCTAATCCTGATCTGAATGTTGCATCAAGTTCAGGCACTCACGAGTCAGAAAGTGAAGATGATGAAACAATTTTCCAGGATGCTTCGGCTGATCCGTTAATTGTTGATGATTCATCCAATTGTACACAAGTTCAGGGGGGAGCTTCCTACCAATTTGGAGTCTATGATACAAGTTACTCAAACTGTTTCTTCATAAGCAGAAACTACTCAAGTTGATGTTTTACCTGTTCCTGAGGTGGCTTCCATTAAAGAACTTAAAGATCACCCGGTGACGAATATTATTGGGAATCTGTAGGATGGAGTCAAAACTCATCTTTAACTAAAAATACTTGTTTATATTCTAGCATTAAGGATACTAGAGTACTTGATGTTTGCTCATATTCTTGTTTTATTTCTTAGATTGAACCGAAAAATGTGGAGATGGCGTTACAAGATAACAATTGGATAGGAGCGATGCAAGAGGAGCCTGCGTAGTTTGATAAGCTAAAGGTGTAGAATTTGGTTGATCTTCCAAAGGGCGTGTATCCGATTGGCACCAAGTGGGTTTTTAAGTGTAAAAAAGATGACCGTGGTATCATGGTGAGGAACAAAGCGAGATTGGTCGTTTAGGGGTCCAATCAACAGGACGGCATTGATTACACTGAGATGTACGCACCTGTAGCACGGTTGGAAGTAATTCATTTGTTTCTTGCATTTGCGTCGTTTAAAGGACTTAAGTTTATCAATTGGACTTCAAAAGTGCTTTCTTGTATGGCAAGGTTAAAGAAGAAGTGTATGTGTGTCAACCACCAGGTTTTGAAGATCCTTTATATCCTTCAATAATGTTTAAGCTAGACAAAGCTCTTTATGATCTTCATCAAGCACCTCGTGCGTGGTATGAAACATTGTCGCAGCATCTCATGGACAATGATTTCGATCATGGTCAAATTGATTCAACCTTGTTTATCAAGAAAGTAGGGGGTGATTATCTGATGGTTCAGATTTATGTGGACGATATTATATTTGGTTCAACAAACGAAGTTTTATGCAAAGAGTTTAAGAGCGTCATGAAATCGAAGTTCAAAATGTCCGCTATGGGAGAGCTGTCATTCTTTTTAGGATTACAAGTTTATCAAAAAGAGGATGGTTTGTTTATTCACCAGTCTAAGTACGTGAAAGACATCGTGAGCCAGTTCAAGATGGAAGACTGTACCCCATATGATACTCCGATTCGTGTAAATCACAAGTTAAATCCAAATCCGGAAGGAAAGGATATTGACAGTCGCTTGTACAGGGCAATGATTGGATCTCTTGTGTACTTAACCGCGTCAAGGCCAGATATAATGTTTGTCGTGTGTCTCTGCTCCAGATTTCAAGCAAAACCAAAGGAATCACATCTGATTGCAGTAAAACGTATTTTTCGGTACCTGAATGGGAAACCGAGATTAGGATTATGGTTTCCGCATGGTTCTAAATTTGAATTTAATGCTTATACTGACTCAGATTTTGGAGGTTGTTGTATGGACAGGAAATCTACAACAGGAGGTTGCCAATTTCTGGGTAATCGGCTTGTCTCGTGGTAGTGTAAAAAGCAAACCATAGTTTCAATTTCAACATGTGAAGCAGAATACATCACATCTTCAAGTTGTTGTTCCCAAATCTTGTGGATCCAGCAACATATAAGAGACTATGGTTTGAATTTCACTTGCACCCCTATGTTCATTGATAATAATGCCACAATGTCAATATCTAACAATCCAGTTAAGCACAATAAAACTAAGCACATTGAAATAATATATATCATTTTATTCATGATTGTGTAGATAAAAGGTTGATTGAGCTGGTGAAGGTACATACTGATGATAATCTTGCAGACCTTTTCACCAAGACATTTGATCGAACTAGGTTCGAATTTCTGGTAAAAATGATTGGTATGATCAATCCCGAATAAATGTTTTTCAAAATAATTTTCATGGAAGTTTATTTTATTTTTATTTTTTTACTGTTTTCTTACATTTCTGCATTTTTTTTCTTGTCAAAAAGTTGTTATTTATAAAAATTAAAAACAAAATGAAAAATATAAAATCGACATTATTTGAAGATAAAGAAGAAATGATAGTACATCAGTTGATAATCTATCACACATGACCATATATGACATGTTGATTTGTTATGATAATATGTGCTTGTGTTTGTATGATTTGATCTAACTTCAGAGTTTGCATAAACAAGAAATATAGTGTCATAAATGCTCTAATCTTGAAAATCTATATTATGTTTAATTTGGATATGTGTATGTAATTTAGATTGTCAGTAGACTAGAAGCGTTTTTGGACCATTAGTAGTGTGAAAACTAAATGTGTTATGACAACATCTGTGATTTGAACCCATATTATGCTGGGTGTGTGTGTTAAAAGATCATTATCAGATATAGAATATGAGGCTTTAAGAATTTCATGAGACAAGTATCGGACTATATTGATTAGCACAATTTTTCAGTTCACTTCACCGCCCATGCCCCGAAAACATGCAATGTGATGCTGAACTAAGATATGTTTCTGACAACAATTGTTGGAGTATATACTCACCCTTGGATCAATATCTTGATTCCATTGATTATCCAGATAACAGTTGGACCACATTACCCTGTATTATTGAATTAATCGATTCCTTAATCAATCTTTATGCTGAAAGAGTTCCTTTGTTATAATCAATCATGATATGGAATCCAAAACCATGTATATGAATCATTTGATTCTGAATCATTCTGATTCTTTATATCCTTCGGGATCTGATTCTTTCCTGTGCTAGTTGAGATAGTTTCATCCTGGAGATTGATATATACATTCTTTTACACAAAGTCTTATATGTCTTGAAGATAGTGCAATTTTATATTTCTGTTGGCATATATGTGGGGTACGCGATGGTTTCATCTAAATGGTACTAACTCACAAGAACATGGGAGAAAAACGCTTATAGTTTCACATTCCATAATACTGATTATCTAGGTTTACATGCTTCATATTGCAAATTCGGTATGAACACTTAAGCATTGTATGATCTGATCTTGTTTACTTTGAAGTTTATCATGTATCATTTCATAAAACATTTTCCGGAGCTGAAAAAGATATGATCTGAAAAATTCTGAAGTATCAGAGGTTACCCATAGATTTGATTAGGATGTGTGATGGACTAATTGAATATACTGATATGATCTTCTTGCTCATGATGGTTGAACAAAAATATGTATTTTGTTTCTTGAATTTCAAACTTGCTTAAAAGAAAAAATCAAAAACATTTTATGTTTCGTTATTTGAAAAATCCAAAAATATGTATTTCTGTTTGTATAATAAAACCCAAAAAGATTTTTTTTGTTCATTAAAAATTCAAAAAGACCAAAAATATGTACATTTTTAGAACATTTATTAGTTTTCAATTTCATTTTCAAATAAATTCAAAAATCCAAAAAGATTTTATTTCGTGCTTGCATGAGAATTCCAATTTTTTTATTAAAAAGTTCGGGATTGGATCGGATACAGGTTCAAGGTGGAAGACAGAGAGATCGGTGTTTGAAAGTTGAAAAATGAAAGGTTGAAAATTTTCAAATATTCTCTAAGTGTGGAGAATAAGTGAACATATCATGTTCGCCTGGTAAGCGAACTTACCAAGTTCGCCTGAATAAGTGAACTTATTTGCTGAAGTATATATTGATATGTCAGGCGAACTTGGTCCTTTATCCTCATTCAAATTCCAACGAACTTGTTGTAGGCGAACTAGGGCAACTTTGAGCGAACTTGTTCTAGATCAATCATGTGATTGTAGAATTGTGTTGTTATAACTGTTTTGCATTAACAAAGAGTATGCGCTTCAATCTAAGGTAGATTCAATCGTTTTTAACCGTGATATCATTTGATTTGAGCAATTTTTAGGATCTGTTATTAGGTTATTGAAGTGTCGGACTTATTTTGATCTAAATTGCGTTCTGTTGTGTGGTTAAATTGAAATCGGTGGTCATTATAGTCTAATCGGTGTTTGTACAACTCTAAGCGAACTTTTTAAGTTAAGATTTGAATTTTCTGGTCTGTGGTTGAAGCTTTGAGTGAACTTGCAAGTTCGCCTCTTACAACTCTAAGCGAACTTATTAAGTTCACCTCAGGGAGCAGTAATGAAAAGACTTAGCAACTTTTTTTCCAAGTGTTGTGATTTTTTTTGTTTTTGTGTTACTTTGTCATATTGTTGTTTAATTGTGAATTGCTTGTCTAATATTGTGCACAGATGGATCGTCGTGTGGAGTACAAACATAATCTGGTGGCACTGTTGGATCCAAATATGTCAAAAGCTGTGAATTACCGTGAGATCATTAATTTTTTGAATAGATCAAGGCTACGTGTTGCATTATCTGCTATTCCATACATCAGTCTGAATTACATACAACAATTCTGGGATACCGCAAGTCATGATTGCATTGTTGATCCAAATGTGATTCGAGCTATAGTAAATAATACTCCGGTTGTGTTCTCTGTGGATACAATAAGGACTGCTTTGGCTTTGGGAGGTGATAATGTTGAACCATTGATGTTGCCTACTACATTGATCATGTAATGTTTTCAGAGAATGGGATACCGAGGAAGGGCAAATGATACTTAAGCCAGAAAGGGGGGACTAGTTGGTCAATGGAGGCACTTTATGCACGTTATCATTCAATGTTTATCTCCAAGGAAGGCTGGTACTGATGAGTTGAAATCCTCTCTGCAATCTACTATGGTGGCTCTTACCCTGAACATATGTTTCAATTTTACTCACTACATTTACAGAGAGATTATTGAACAGATAACTCCTATAGAGGGGCAAGGGTTTCTTATGTACCCTCGATTCATTCAAATGATACTTAACCATCTCATTCCTAATTTACCTCAGTTGCCACATTGTCTTACTCTTACACCGATGAGCAAGAGAATATTTACTGACTGCAACAATGTCAAGCAGCAGAATCCAGCTCTTATTCCAGTTCCGACACCATTATTTGTGTAGGTCCCTAATTCGGTGCGTGACAGATCTCTAGACTCGCGGTACGACACGGTGATAACGTGCGGAATCCATGATCAACGTGCTCGTGTAACTCAATCAACAACAACGGTGTAAATAAACGCTTTGTATTTCCACCACAATATCAGGTTACAAGATTTACAGAATTCTCTCTGGTCTCTCTCAAGTCTACTCTGATATCTTTCTACTCATTCAACAGATTCTGTAAACTGTCTATTTATAAGCACCAGTTCTACACCAGGCGAACTTAACAAGTTCGCCTAAAAGATGCTTAGGCGAACTTATTAAGTTCGCCTCTAATAGGCTAAGCAAACTTAACAAGTTCGCCTCAGATAGACTAAGCGAACTTAACAAGTTCGCCTCTGATAAACCAGGCGAACTTTCTCTATGAACTTACACATAATTTTCAACAGTTACAAAACATGTCCTAACAGACTCCCTTTAACTGTTGCTAACAATTCTATCAATTACAAGTCAAAGACTCTAAGACTAAGACATAATATCTTCAAGCTCGTTGTCACCAGAATATGCTCCAACAGACTCCCCCTTGACAACAGCTTTAGAAGATTGTCATCCGTCTTCATAAATCATCAAACACACTGTAGTCTTCGTCTTGTTCATCTGCACATTCTCTCTCTATCCCTAGAAGAAAACTTAGGAGAAGGACCCCTTGTCAACTTCTGTCTGCAAAATTCATTTATGCAAAGGAGAACAACCAAGAATAACCAACATTTAAGATTTTCATGGAAGCTGGAAAAAGAAAATCTTTTTGATTTTTCAAACATAAGAAACACAAAATCTTTTTGGTTTTTCTTTGTACAAACTAAATTGTAAAATACAAAATCACATCAAATTATATGCATACACAACACTATCATTTCCTATTTGTGCAGTCTCTGAAGTTTAGATCAAAACATATAATTTAGATATATTAACATAAAGCACCAACCAGTCAATCTAAGGTCATGTGTGAAAGAACATCTACTGATGTACTATCATCTCTTCTTTAACTTCAAGTAATGTTGATTTTATCTTTTTCAATTTGTTTGGCTTTTTCAAAATCTTTTTCAAAGAAAGTAAAACAAACGAAAATAAACCTTCCATGAAAACATTTTACTTGGTTACTCAGGATTAAGCAAGTCAATCAATTAAAAACTCAAACCGATGTAATCCTGTAATTGAATGTCTTTGCCTTTGTCACCAACACAGTTCTGTACTCCCCCTGTCCTGTAGACTCCCCCTCAACTAGTCAAATGGTTGCATCAACAACTTTATGCTCACCATCGTCATCCTAAGTTCCAGGTTATCTTTTGGACTTTGTAAAACTCTTTCAAAATAACATTGTGTGTGACATATTCTCCCCTTTGAGCATCAAGTCGTTGAATCAAATAGATTCTCAGTTATCAACAACTCTTTACTCTTGCAGATGTCATTCCCTGTCATGTGCGTAGAACCACCACTATCAACAACCAAAATGGTATTAATAGTCCCTCTTGGTAAATCCTGCACAACTAACAAGAAACATTAAGTTGAAATTGGGACCCAAGCCATGGTAGTCATGGGTCGTCCATCTATATCAAAATAATAAACCTCACTCCATTCACAATCGAATCTCTCATCAATTTTCAGAGATTGTTCCGATGAGTCAGAAACAGAAACTTTAGATTTCCAAACATACTTCTGTTCATTAAGTTCTTTTTGCTTAAAATGTGAAGTGTTTGAACATTTTCTTTCATTTGAAAATTGATTTGATTGTGAAAACTCTTGTTGTTCTAAAAGTTTTCTCAATCTTCTGTTTCTCCTTCGTCTTTGAGGTCTAGAAAGCCTAACCTCAGATTTTGAATTACCCTTTGGTGTATCATGAGGTTTAACCACATTTGGGTTAACATAAGGCTTACCATGAGTTCTTACCTTTTCTGGAGTAACATGTCTGTTACCTTTGGTGTTGTGAGGACAAGCAATCCGAATGTGACCCACAAGACCACAAGAAAAGCAAGATCTCGTCTCACGATAATCTCTCATACAAGGAATCTTCACACGATAAGATGCACTTGAAGAAGATTTTCCTACATGAACTTCTTTTGGCTTTATTTTCTCTGGAACTCCAGATTTTGCAACAGGTTTTGATTCAGGATTCATCTTCTCAGGAACTACATGCTTCTTTCCTTTTTTTTTGTACGGACAGTTCACCACAATGTGTCCCATCTCATTATAATGAAAAGATGTACGCCTGTCTGTATAATCTCTGACATATGGAACTCTCCTTGAAGTTGAAGAACTTCCAAATGTATAATTTCCAGATGAATTAGAATCAACCTTTGATCTTCTTTCTTAACAGCTTTAGGTATCCCCTCTATCTTAGCTTCATCAAAATATTCATCATCACTCTCATCAGAATACACCATATCTTCACCTGTGACTGGATTCACCTTCAACACAGTCTTAGGATCTAAATCCTCAACTTTTATAATCTCAGGTGTAACAGAATAATTTCCGTTGAATGCTGGAGGAACATAACCAATACCACTAGTTCCCTTCCCCTCTTCAGTATTATCATGGTAATGTCCTAATAAGAATGGCAAATTTCCAAAGCTTTCTAACTTTCTATGTAATCTGATCACCTCTGCTTTAGATTCAGCTAGTTCCTTATCTTTCTCAACAAGATCATTATTTCGTTTCTCAATTTCTGCAAAGGACATATCCAGGTGATATGCCTGCTCTTTGATCTTCAAAGTCAGAGAACTTATATCCCTCTTCAGTGCTTCTATTCTCTCAATACACACATTCTCATTATCTTTTAATTTCTGATTTACCGTGTGCATCGATTTCATATCACAAATGAGGTTTACGTTGTCATCCATAACCCTCATCATTTTATCCTTCACTGAAATACAGTTAGAACAAAACCTTTCAGAGTTAGAAAGTACCTCAGGTTTTATTTTTGAAGAAGATGCAGCAGGAGCCATGAATACGTCATCATCAGCTTCACTCTTTTGATCAACAATGATAGGCTCTGCATCAATTTCTGATACACTCAAATCATCTTCAACTGTCTGAAAGCTTTCTTCCCTCATCACATCAGTCTCAGTAGATTGAGTACTTTCACCAGAACGAATACTCTCACTATCAGTTAAATCTGTAGAAGAATCACTTTGAGAATAACTCGGCTTCTCTAATACTTCTTTGATCAAGACTACAAACGCTTGAGAAGTTGCTTCACCCTTTTTCTTCAATGCTTCCCATAGATCTTTTGAAGTTGGACACTTCCCGAGACTATGAATGATTTCTTTAGGTAAAGAAATCGTTAAAGTTTCACGCGTCTTCATCTCTCGATCAAACTTCTGCTTTTCTACTTTAGTAAGAGCTGTCACTGGTTTAGGAACATCATAATATCCCATATAGTCATAAGTTGAATGCGCATATCCCTCAAATATGGATATCCAAAAGATTTCATCAGTTTCTGATACGAACTGTTCGAACCGGATTTTCCAGCTATGAAAATCTGATATGCACAAAAGCCTCGGTGGCATAGTTTTAATCTCATTATTATCACATGAAATTGACATTTTGAAATTTTTGCGAAAATATCCAAAAAAAAATTTCCCGCCAAAATACTCTTTTTTAAAAATTTCAAAAATGATTCAAAACGGCTATATAAGCTTTCCCTAAATTTTTTTTTAAACGAACTTAATAAGTTCGCCTGACAAAATTCACCTGAAACTGACCCGAGCGAACTTGACCCCAAGCGAACTTGACCCGAGCGAACTTGTTTAGTTCGCCTGATTAAGTTCGCCTAATCTGCACCAAGCAAACTTATTAAGTTCACCTCTATAAGTTCGCCTGCAACAGAATTGCTAAGTTCGCCTGCATCAGCTGTTCAACCAAACACGAAGCAAAAATTCCGAAAATCATCATATCTTGCTGAATTGATGGAATTTGATTAAATTGAACCGTAGGAATGTGTAGGAACTGATTAGGAACACTTCTATCGGATCAATTTCATCAAAAGAATCCAAAATCAATCCAAAATGATCAAAATCTTCCGTTTTTATCAAGAACACAAAAAAAAAACTTCAAAATCTCTGAAATTTGATGTTGATTGGACACGAAAACACCACGAATCTTCTGTTAATCAAGAGCAAATGCTCTGATACCACTTTTAGGTCCTTATATCAGTGCGTGACGGATCTCTAGACTCACGGTATGACACGGTGATAACGTGCGGAATCCATGATCAACGTGCTCGTGTAACTCAATCAACAACAACGGTGTAAATAAATGCTTTGTATTTCCACCACAATATCAGGTTACAAGATTTACAGAATTCTCTCTGGTCTCTCTCAAGTCTACTCTGATATCTTTCTACTCATTCAACAGATTATGTAAACTGTCTATTTATAAGCACCAGTTAAAAGATGCTTAGGTGAACTTATTAAGTTCTCCTCTAATAGGCTAAGCAAACTTAACAAGTTCGCCTCAGATAGACTAAGCGAACTTAACAAGTTCGCCTCTGATAAACCAGGCGAACTTGTTAAGTTCACCTCTCTATGAACTTACACAGAATTTTATCAACAGTTACAAAACATGTCCTAACAGACTCCTCTTTAACTGTTGCTAACAATTCTATCAATTACAAGTCAAAGACTCTAAGACTAAGAATATCTTCATGCTCGTTGTCACCAGAATATGCTCCAACAATTTGGGCACATTATAATTCCTGATTATGTGGCTCCTCCAAATGATAACTGGATTAATCCTGAAGAGTTGTTGGCACAAGAACAAGAACAAGGACCACCTGCACCACAAGTACAAGCACAACAGCAACCACAACAACAACCATAAGTTCAATAACCTGTTATTAAACAACCAGTACAACCTCAAGTTCAAAAGAATGTGATAGAACAGAATGTGATTGAGCCAAATGTAGAGGGTAATATTGAGATTAAAGTTGAGAATCAAAATGAAAATGTTCAAGTTGTTCAGAATGTGGAAGTAGAAAACAGTGAAGAAGATGAACAAGTGCATCATGTTCAATCCCCTCCACAGGGTGAAGAAGGTCAAGTCGAAGATGCAAGCACTAGTTCTGATTCAATTGCTAGTTATGATTCTAAAGCCACGAAAGATTTTGATTCTGATCATTATGAACGTCTAGCAAAGGTTCCTGAAGCTAATGTAGGAAAAAGAAAGAAGTCTGTGAGCAAGAAAAAGGTTAGACTACCGAGAAGGAAGTCTGCTAGGGGTCCTCCTCCTCGTGCATTACTTGGAAAAAGCACTTTACGTGATGAATAATCTGATTCAGAGTATGTTCCGTCTCCTAAGTCACAGAAATTGATGGCTGCTTCAATAGCTGCTGCAAGTACATAAGTAGCTGATGAAGAAGAGTTTGTGGATTCACTGCTTATATCACCACTACCGTCTCAGACTACAACACCCCATGATACTCCAGCTCCTACTCCTACCCCAACTCAGGCTGGCTTTTCAAAAACATCAAAGAATGCCAAGATTATTGCCTTAGAAGGAAAGGTCTCTTGTTTAGAAGCTCAAATTGTGGGTCTTCAAGGACAAGTAGATATTCTACTGGCTAATGATTATCAAAGAGAATAGGTTCTCCAATCCCAAAACAAACAATTAGCTGAAATACAGATTTTACTATCTCAATTGATAGAGCGCATTGATGCTCAGGGGGAGAAACCTGTGGCTGTAAGTGAAGCTTGTCACAATGAAGCTATACATAGAAATGACGATGAAGAAAATGATCCCAATGGAGACAAGGGTGACTATCAATACGCTGAACTTACTCCAATATCTCAATCCAGGGGGAGTTGAAATCAAATCAAGATCAAGGTGATGTATCTGGTTATAAGAACACAACAGGTGAAACTGAAGACTTGTTGATGTTAGAGTTCTTTAAAGACGACTCTGATTCTGATCTAGATGAAACTGAGAAGCTGGAATGCTTGTCTGGATTAGTTGATTTAGTTGATGAGTTGGAAAATGATGAATGTGAATCTGAATTGGAAGAAGGGGAGATAGTAGAGCTCGAAATAGAAAAAGATACAACAACGCTTATTTATGAAGGTTGTGATGGTTTGAATGTGTCTTTTAACTTCATCCACGAAGAAGCTATTCTTGAATAAACTTCAGAAGGAATGGCAGATTTATTGGACTCTGAAGAAGACATTACAATACCTAAGCCTAACACTACTCAGAAAAATCCTGAAGAGCCTGTAATGTATAAGAATACAGTAATGACGAAAGAGAAATGGCTAGAGATGGTGCAAAGTTGGAAGAAAGTGTTACCTGTTTCAACATCACCACCTATTCTTAAAGAAAAGTATGTGAATAAAGAAAGATAAGTTGGTTCTTTGATGAAGACTTTAAGATGTTTGCCTTGAAGAGAACTGATGGGGTACAATATCTGAAGCCAAGATTGAGATACTTTAACTCATTACCCAGATGTGAAATGAATGGTCTTGCAACAAAATCGTTAATCAACAGATCAAAGTATGGGATTGCTAATTCTATAGCAAAGTTGATAAAATTGGAAGCTGGTTCAGGAAAATATGAAAAACTTAAACCACATAAGCGCAAGAGACGGAAGATTGTTGATCCTATAACTGGGAAGAAAATCTGGATATACGAGTTTAAACCAGTCAAAGCTGTTCAGAAGATACCTTTGAAGAAAATCATGAATCTTATTAATTTCTCAAAGAAAGATCAACAGATGCTGAAAAGGAAAGAGATAATGTTTGCAAGTGAATGGCGTGAGCAGGTTTTACAATACAAGTGTGTGTTGGAAATTTGTATCAGAAATGGTGTACATGCAGGAAGCAAACTACCGGAGAAGTGGAAGAGCTCAACATGAAGACAAAAGATCAAGCTATTGTCAACGGGGAGTCTGTTAGGACATAGATGTGTGACAATGAGCCTTGTAATAGTTAGATCTTAAATGTCTTTAATGTTTTCATGCATTTTGTCTAAGTTTTGTAATAGGCGAACATAGCAAGTTCGCCTGAGCCTAGTATTAGGGGAACTTGTTAAGTTCGCCTGTGGCAGATAGTTTGCCTATAAATAGTAGTTTACATGTTAGTTTGAATAGCTTTTGTCAATTGTATTCAAGTTGTGTAAACTTAGTATTGGGAGCAATCAAAGAGAGTTTATTTACATCTTGTGTGTTCATTGCTATAGTTGTTGTCTCATATACACGATCATGCATACAGTTGGATTCCGCACTCCGTGTGTTTGACACGTCATGTCTCGAGATTAATCCGTATTGACCCTGAAGGGACCTACAATGTAATTTATGATTCTATAAATACACTATGTGTTCGCAATATCCAGTATTTTGTTACATTCCCGTGTTTCCGCTTTAGCGGGGGTGTGGCCTTATTATTAAAAAGGTGATTAGACTTTGCTCACCGGGAGGCGGTGTAACAATGAGACCATGTATAAAGACGTATCGTTCCCAACATGAGTTTACCAATTCTTGGTCTCATAACAAGTTCGTATAAAGACGTACGACCTAATTAATATTAACCAAGCCTTGGCTTATCAAGATCCACATGTATAAAGACGTACAAGCATCAAGAGAAGTTTGATTAAAAAGGTTTTACGGTCTTACGCTTTAAAATCAAGAACACTCACAAGTGTAAAGACAGATTTAGATAATAATAAAAAGCCCACCTAGAAGGTGGTTTTAAGAGCGAATAATTAAAGACATAAACATACCACTAGATTAATACGTTAAACATTAACATACACCAAACTTCATCTTCACTCTAGCAATACAAAGAAGTTTAGCCATGAATGGTCATACTAACTAGCGTAACGCTGAGTTTCGTAGGCTCCCCTGTTGCGGACAAAGAGGAAGAGCCTCTCTAATCTCTACTCTAACTACGAAATACTCTCTCTAGAATAGTTTCTTGCGGTATGGCCGTGCATCCCCTCCCTGCTGTCCACTTTTGTCTTTTAGCTGTTGGTTGACTTTTGTTGACCTTTGTTGACTTCTTGGGGGTCAAAGCTTGGGAATGATCCTTCTAGAAGCTTGGTTTCTTGGTGCTTTTGATAGGTTTTATCTTTGTTTATCTTTAGAACACCGAATAACCTGCAATTATAAAATATAAACGTTTTAAGTATCAATTGCAAGGTTATTGCTCATTTAGTACCATAATATGGGGATTATTAATGTAGGAGGAGGCAATTGAATTCCAAGTGGGAGACTTCGTGTTATTGAAGGTTTCCCCATGGAAAGGTGTGATCCGGTTCCGAAAGCGAGGGAAATTAAGTCCTCGTTTTATTGGGCTATTTAAGGTGGTAGACCGGGTAGGGAAGGTAGCTTATCGTTTGGAGCTACCGGGGGAACTAAGTAAACTTCATAACACATTTCACGTGTCGCATTTATGGAAATGTTTGGCGGATGAGTCTACTTTTGTTCCTATAGATGATATAGAAGTCGACGAGAAATTTAATTATGTGGAGAAACCGATCTCTATTTTGGATAGAAACGTGAAACACTTACGCAAAAAGGAGATTAGCCAAGTGTTGGTTAAATGGAAGCATAGAAAGGGGGCGGAAATGACTTGGGAAACAGAGGAGAAAATGCTCAAGTATTATCCTAACTTGTTTGTAGAAGCGAGTTTCGGGGACGACACCCAAAGTTAGGGGGGTGATTTGTAACAAACCGACTTTCGGGTTTATTATTATAATATGATGTTCATATCATATGGGTAGTAAATAAATAAAATGAAAGTTGGAGGTTTGTTGCAAAAGTGGAGTTTTAGCTAGTTTGGGTGAAAGGGGTCAATTTTGGTAGTTCGGGGACTGTTTGTGTAAATTCTGAAATGGCTGGAGTATGGGGGAGGGGATGGCGCAAATTACACACTTTTGTGTGTGTTTTGTTCTTTGCAAGAGTAGAGAAGAAGTGGAAGGAGTTGAAGATCAAAGAACAAGTGTTTGCATGATTGATTTGAAGGTTTTGATTTGCACAACTCCTTCATAACATCAAGTAAGTTCTTCCTTCATTCTTAAATCCACCATTTGAGGTGTTCTTGGTGTGTTTTGGGTGAAATTCGAGCTACGGCTAAATTGGGTTGTTTGGTTGGTAAATAACTTGATATAAGTAATAACCTAGCTTAACTAAAGGTAATGGGAGGTAGATAACATTATTAATACACCCAATATGAGGATTCAAGAATTAGGGTTCTTGAGGGAAATTTTGGCATTTTCTGTTTAATGAAGTTAGATTAAATTGAGGTTGGGTAAGTGTCTAGAGACTTAATAGACACACAATTAACCATAAAGCTCTAATTTTTATGTTGATTTGTAAAATGGGAGTTTTGGTGGAACTTGGGTGACTCCTTAACGTAGTCATTTGAGGTCACGAACTTCACAAGTCATTTTGTGGTATTTGAAGTCCAAGAACCTTACACGAAATTTAATTAAGGTCATGAACTTCACAAAATCATTTGTTGTCCTTTGAGGTCTTTAAAACCTCACAAAGAAGTATGGTAGGGTAGTAAGGTGTTTAAAACATTCACAAAATGTTGTTGGTGGTATAAAACGACTACGGGTCGAGTCGGGAGGGTCGAAAATGCCAAAAAACTACAAAATTGGGTGTTCAGGCCTGAGACCAGCGTTCTGAACGCCGGTGGGCTTCTGGTGAACACTGGCTCAAACGCCAGCTACTGTTGAATTTGGGGATTTTTTGGAGATTTGGATAGTTAAGCACTTGGGGGCTATCGTGCAATGTTATATCATTACTAATGGTTTATTTGTGGAGTTTTGATTGTAGGGAAAGCTCCGGGTTGATGTCTCGAGTCAAGTTTCAGGTGTGGTTGGATTCTCGATATTTTGGATTCGTTACCGTGACATGTCGGTCGGTTGTTGTTAAACAAAACTATGCTGTTGTTATTTTGTTGTATTTAATATGTATTGTTTGTCAAGAGTGTCTAATGGGACATACTTCTGCGTGTTTTGTAAAGTTAATATTTGGTTGAAATTTTGGGTGTTACACTCAAAATATGGCTCTGATACCAACTTGAAATGACCCAAACCGGTACCTCTCATAGTTGGCATACATAAGCGTAAGCATAGTTCTTAAACGTTAAATAATAAATTAAGACACAACGGAAGTCTATTACAAATTCAGAGTTAAATAAAAAATTCAAACATAAGTGTTCAAAATTCATAAACTAGTTTCTTAGGGATGTCACTCTTCTCAGCAACAACAATCCAGCCATATCCTTCCAAGCCTTGATGGCTTCATATCTTCTATTTTCCTTTATTACCTGATGTGCATACTAAAAATTCAGCTAACGTCGGTGAGTTCAGGTTTTCAAAATATTTATAGGGAAACTTTTTTCCCCAGCCATTCGTATAAAACTCATTTAACAAAACAAATCATACAATATGAAAGCATAGAAAAACATTTATTAACATATTGTCATTTCTGTGCTTTGTTAGTTAAGTCATACATTATGTTTCTTTCTTTACTGTCTACAAAAGACCTCTTACTTCCACGAAGGACATTCGTTTATACACAAAGGACACACTTTCTTTGCAAGTATTGTTCCCTAAGGCTCAACGTCCAAAGGCCGATACCTCTTATGTCCACAAAGGACTTCTTTCTTTAGGTGACCTTGATCACCAGAGTAACCGTCGTTACCTGTGTTCTACCAGTTGCAACATCAAAAGTTACAGTGCCCTGCCGGGCACTATCCCCGTTATTCATATGGCAGGCATGCAAATGCATTGAATCTGCATAGGCTTCATGTAGCACTAGTCACTAAGACTATGCTACTACCTCAAAACTTGCTTCTGTGTAACTATACTCTAACAGATAGACAATGTATTTGACTTATCTCTTTCTTTCTCTTTCGTTTATAAAACATATAGTTAGATAAACCCGTTCTCTTTCTTTTTCTTTATTTATAAAACACATAGTTAGATAAACCTGTACTCTTTCTTTCTCTTGGTTTATAAAAACATATAGTTAAATAAACATGTTCTCATTTCTGTTTCTTTATTCACAAAACATTTAGTTAAATAAATCTATTGTCGTTTGAGTTTCTTTGTTTATAATACATTCAGTTTAATAAACATGTTCTTTAATCGCTTACTATTTATAAAATGTTAGTTAGATAAACCTTTTAATTCTTATCATTCACGTTTAAGTAATAAAATACATTTATTATAAACGTCTATTTCTGAGTATGCACACCACCCTAAAATAGTAATAATTGGGGTTCTTTACTCACCTAATAAGCTGGCTCAAACATACTATCAATGGATCAACTGGTGTTGTTTGAAATCTGGATTGATAATAAAAATATATCAGTTCAAAACCTTACTATAATCTGAGCAAAACTAGGTTAGTTTTGCTCCATGCCTCTAAGAGAAACTACGAAACTTTTGCTTTCTAACCCACAATAAAACTAGGATAGTTTCGCTCTCCTTTCCACAGCGAAACTAGATCTTCAACGATACTGGGTCTCAACAAAACTAGGGTTAGTTTCGCTTCCCATGAACTAAGCGAAACTAGTCAGTTTTGCTTCTTTGTAGTTTCGCTTGGTCGTCTTCTCCCGCAGAAAATTTAAGGTTTCTGCATAAGAATGCCGGCCCATTTCCAATCACGTCAAGGTATCAACTTTTTTACATTCAAAGCTCGTGTTTTAAGCTTGTGTTGCTAGATCTAGGGTTCGTTTTGCGTTTTAAACATAAAATTACTATCTTTTGATTAAAAACTCATAAAACTTAAAAACCTAGATCTAGAGCAGATCTTACCTCCAAACGGATTGATTCCATAGAGATTCCTCACGTAAGAGATGGAGAAAGGTGTTGGGGCGATCTTGGTGTAAAACTGACACTTTCTCTCACTAAGATCTCTCTCTCTAGGAATTTTGAACGTGAGTGATGAAATCAGAAGGGGAGGAGGCGACTAGGGCTTAAGGGCCCTTCTCCCTTCCCCTTTTCTCCCTTTTGCGTTTAACCACGCCCGACCCCTCGTTTTCTCCATTTTCTTCATTCGGACCCGTTTATTTATCTTTTATTTATTTTTGGGATGTTACAGCTGACGCTCTGAGCCGATAGGAGAGACCAACTCTTATCAAGGTGAAAGCATGCCAACTGGTGGTGAAACTAGATCTCATGACCGAAATCGAAAGGGCGTAGGATGAAGCGCTTAAAATGGAAAACATAAAGAAGGAGAGATGGTAGGTGAATAGGAGTCACTGGAGGTTAAAAACCTTGGTGTGCGGACTAGGTTTGGCCGCATATGTATACCTAAGGAAGGCGAGCTTAGGGCTAAGATCCTCGACGAAGCTCCTAAGTCTTGTTATTCTATACATCCTGAAACCACAAAAAATGTATCAAGAGCTAAGGAAAGATTATTGATGGTCAGGTCTAAAGAATGATATGACCACTTATGTAGGCAAGTGCCTAACTTGTTTGCAAATAAAGGTCGAGCACCAGAAGCCCTGTGGTAAAATCCAACCCTTAGAGATATCGAAGGGGAAGTGGGACACATCATGACAGACTTCATTACCAAGCTACCTCGCACAGCTAAAGGTTTTGACACCATCTGGGTGATCGTGGACCAACTAACAAAGAGTGCACACTTTTTGGCAATACACGAAAAGTTTTCATCAGAATAGTTGGCAGAAGTGGTCATACAAGAATTTGTGTCTCGTCATGGTGTGTCAGTGTCTATTGTTTCAGATATGGACACGCGGTTTACTTCGCGGTTTTGGAAGAAGTTTCACGGAGGGATGGGTACTAGACTGAACATAAGCACAGCATATCATCCTCAAATGGAATTTCAGTCCGAATGGACCATCCAAGCCTTAGAGGACATGTTTCGTGTGTGTATCATCAACTTTGGTGGAAGTTGGGACAGCCACCTGCCACTAGCGGAATTCTCATACAACAACAATTACAACTCGATGATAGGCACGCTGCTCTTCGATATGTTGTATGGAAGGCGATGTAGAACACTGCTATGTTGAAGGGAAACCGGTCAGAAGGAATTCGGATGTTTGGAAGTTGTCAAAGCTACATCCAAAAAATTTGATTAGATCAAGGCACATATGAAAGCCACGCAGGAGAGGTAGAAATCCTACGATGTCCGGAGGCGGAGATCCCTCAAATTCCAGCTAGGAGACTTTGTGCTACAAAAAGTATCTCCCTAGAAGGATATAATCTGTTTCCGCAAAAGGGGGAAGTTGAGCCCGAGGTTCGTAGGGCCATTTAAAATTGTGGAGCGGGTGGGTGAAGTGGCATATAGACTAGTGTTGGAACCTAGTAGTCCATCGAATTCAAGTTCTTAGTTTGAAAATTGTACAAGTGTAAAGGTTTCAGACGAAAACTTTCTCGATTGAAAATGTTTTCGATCGAAGTAGTTTTCGGACGGCAGAGTTTTCGGACGAGAACTTTGCATTATAAATATGTCTTGTTTTGAATGTTGTTGAGAGTTAGAATTTTGATCAGATTTTTGGTCTTCTGTATGTGTGCTAAATGTGATTAGTCTGAGTTCTGTAATCAACATCTTTTGTTAATACAAGTGAAGAATTGTGATTATCTTGTGTCGATGGCGTATTATTCTAGTTTCGATGTTTGATTCGTCGGTTTCGATCTTTGATTCTCTTGGATTGTTTCCGCCTTTCAAGGAGTTAGTTGGTAATTGGATTGTTGAAGTATAGCAGATCGGGTGTTTCAAGCATTTTTCTTTGATTGAGATCGACTTCAAGAGTATTTTCCTGCTATTGTTGAGTTTTCTGATCAGATTTTCATGTAGATGGATAATGGAATTGAGTTTGGGGCTTGATTTCACATTCGGACCAATTGCAGGAGCGGATTGGAGGCGCTGAGTTTGAAGCGTCCAAAATCTTAGTTGAAGGAGCTGAAATCTCTTTCGTTCGAAATCTCATCCGAGAAGTTGGTCTTGTCCGAATTCTCTCTGTCAGAAATCTCAGAGTTTTCGATCGAAAAGGTTTTCGATCGATAAAGATTTCGTCCGAAATCTTCAGAGTTGTGAAAAATTTTAGATTCTGTGATTTAGTTTGTTTGTGCTAAAGATGGCTGGAAAAGTGTACGAGACTGAGAAGTTTGTGGGTAAATCACCACCAATGCTGAAATCCATTGCTGACTTTCCAAATTAGAAAATTATGATGAAAGCATACTTTAGATTTATCGAGCATAAATTGTGGGATTCAATTGTTAAAGGCCCATATGTACCAAAGATGGCTAATGCAGATGGACTAGTTCCAACAGCAGACCCAGATCAATATACTGAAAAAGACAAGAAGATGATTGAAAGGGATAATCGTGCCTTATGATCAATTATTCTCGCTTTGCCAACTGAACTCTACTTAAATTTTGAACAGCATGATACTGCTCGTGGACTTTGGAGTGCTTTATGTTTGAGGTTCGAAGGGAATGAAGCATTGCAAGAGAGTCGTACAGATCTTCTACTTAAGCAATACAACATGTTCAGTTATAAGAAGGGTGAATCACTTAGTGAACAAATTAACCGATTCACAACTATGATTAATAGGCTGAGAAAGATTATGATATATGCAAGAAACTACGGGATTCATTACCTGATACTTTGAGTATTCTATGTATGTTAATCAAGAACACCACCCAGATCTGAAGAGTAAAACTCTTGATGATATCATATGTCTTTTGGAATCTTATGAACTTGATGCAAAGAAAAGAGAGCTGAACAACCCAGATAAGTCACATAACACAAGTTCAGTTAATGCAGCTCTATTCTCAGGATCTGGTAAAAACAGTGCAGGTGGTTCAAA
Organism: Smallanthus sonchifolius; assembly: GCA_023525975.1. Classification (NCBI taxonomy): domain Eukaryota; kingdom Viridiplantae; phylum Streptophyta; class Magnoliopsida; order Asterales; family Asteraceae; genus Smallanthus; species Smallanthus sonchifolius. The sequence goes on from CM042033.1 coordinate 25,014,814, forward strand.
GGTTTACAAGGGTAAAAATTGTTGTAGTTCTGAAAGTGCAAGTGGAGAAAAGGTTAAAGTAGCTGGTCAGATTCCTGATGATCATATTGCCTTATTTGGAGCATTCATGAATAGTTACAATACCTTTGTGATTGGCAAACTCCAACCAGCAGTTCTAGATGTTGAAGATCTTGTGCAAATCAATCCAGATGACTTAGAGTACATTGACCTACAGTGGCAGATTGCCATGATTGCGGTTCAAGCCAAAAAATACTTGTAGAAAACTTGAAGAGATAAGCTACAGTTTGGAAAGAAAGTTGGTTTTAACAAAGCAAAGTTGAGATGTTATAACTGCCAACAGCTTGGGCACTTTGCAAGAGAATGTCCAAAAGAAAAGAAGAAGAAAGCTGATGGAAATGGGGTATCAAAGAAAGCTCCAACAACACTAATGTCAAAGCAATTAAGCAACTGTGAGTGGGAGACTGAGATTGACAATGCAGTGGAAGAGTTTGATGAAGCTTTGATGGCTGAAGTCGAAAGCTTAGTGAAAGAAGCAGTTAGTAAAAGTGAAAGTGCAGAGTTAGTGGAAGCATTGACAGCTGACAATAAGGGAAAAGCTTCAGCACCTGATTCTAGAGAGAATCACGAGACTGATAGTGAGGTAAGGTCTGAAACTACTTCATTTACTTGTTCTTCTGATTGTTTAGAGCGTATGCAAAATTATCATGCAGCAAATGAGTTCTTGATTGCCGGGAATAATAAGCTAAAGAGGATAAATAAGGAAATTAAGCAGAATGAGGTCAACTATACCAGAAAACTGAAAGCATTATTGAAAGATAATGTTACTTTTAAAGAATATTTGGATAAAAAGAATGTTTTAATAATAGACCTTTCTGAAAAATTAATTGCTTCCGAAACCGATCTTATTAAAGAACGTGTTTTGATTTCAAAGAGGAAAATGCAAAGAAATATTCTTGATGAATGTGTAAGCAAACAAAGACTAGTTTACATCAAATATGGTTTAGGTTATAACAAAGTACCTCATCCTGATAATTTTGTGCCTTTTCCAGAGCCTCATGAGTCAAATGAGTTTAATGATATGTACAGTAGTGCAGAAACTAAGACGAGTACTGTAGAAGAAGAGGTTGGTCTTGAAGGTGCAAAAAGTTTTTCTGCCTTTGAAAAACAATGTTCTAGAGAATTTGTTAGAGATTTTAAGCTATATTTTAACTATGATTGTGGTTTAAAGAAGTTTGTGAGAGCATGTGATAACCATGTTGGTAATACTTTTTCTTATGTTAGTACTTTGAATAATTTTTCATGCACTAATAATACTGATTGTGATGATTCTGACTGTGTTTCTGAGATGTCATCTACGTCTTCATTTTTTGATAAAGTGGTCCATACTTCAAAGGACTATGTGCCAATGTGCAAAGCAAATTCTGTAACAGAAGATGTTATGCTTGATGAATTAGAAAATCCCTTGATAAAAGAGTATGATCTTTCGAGTGAGCAGCCAAAGAAAAATGAGTATATCGCTCCAAAAAACCATATCTTGACAAATGAATCAGAGAGCAGAGTCAAAGTTGTTATAAATTCACCAAGTCAAAGTAAAGTCATAAATTCTAGGGAATCTGATGTCAAAGGCAAATCTAATGATATCAAAGACCAGTTCATTGATGTAAAGGATGAGTCTAAACAATCAAACAACAAAGTTGTTAAAGTATGTGCTCAACTGAAAGGTGATTGTGTAAAGTCTGTGTTTGAAGCAGGAGAATGCTCAAAGTCAAAGTTAAATGATAAGTCAAAGTCAAATGTACAGTCAAAGTTCAAGTCAAAGTAAAAAATCAAAAGCTACAATTGCAATACTTGTGGTCAAGTAAGTCACTTTGCTAGGAACTGCAAACACAAAGCAGTGGTGTCAAACCAAAGAGAATTCAGTGAGAGAACAAAGAAAAATCCAAATCAACAATCGACCGAAAAAGCAAGAGTGTTCGAGTCAGGAGCGAGACATAGATACAATCGTGATTATATGCTTTGCAGAAATTTGTTGATTGTCGTTTGAATGATTGTTTTACTGATAGATCATCAAAATTCATGGACAAGAGAGTCCAGAATGAACCGAGATATGTGAAGAAATTAATCACTACAAGAATTTTTCCAAAAAAAAAATTCATTAAGACATATGAAAGGAAAAATGGAAATTTTTGGAAAGTTAAAACTGACAATTTATCTTCACATACTTCTGGATCAAATGATGTTCTGAATATGAATGTTAAGAAACAAGTTGTTGTGACTAAGACTGTAAAAAGTCAAAGTCAGGCCGGATCTAAAATGATCTAGGTACCTATTTCTCATTAGAAAGTCTTAATGTGTAGAGTAAACCAGGGAGGACTATCAACATTGCTTGGCATATTGATAGCGGTTGCTCAAGGCATATGACAGGCTAAAGAAAAATTTTGAGTGATTTCAAATCTTTTGATGGAGGATTTGTTGCATTTGCTGGAGACAAGAAGGTTGGTAAAATATCTAGTAAGGGAACTGTGTCAAATGACCTTATTACTCTTGAGAAAGTGAATTTCGTATCCCAGCTTGAATACAACTTGTTGAGTGTGTCACAAGTTTTTGATAAAGACATTCCAGTTCACTTTACTGCCAAAGAATGTTTTTTTTTCTAAAACCTTGAATTGAAATTCCTGAAGATATGATTCTAATAAGAGCCCCTCTAAGTTTTAACACATTCGTGGTGGATATGAATGATCATTCATCACCTGTGAATGTGTCATGTTTATTGTCAAAAGCCACTGATTTTGAGTCTTACCTGTGGCATAGACGTTTGGGGCATGTGAACTTAAAGAATATCAACACCTTGGTGTATAAAGATCTTATGAGAGGTTTACCAAAGAAAGAGTTTTCACTTCAAGAAAATTGTTTATCATGTGTAAAAGGAAAACGGCACAAGAAGTCTCATTCTACAAAAACAATAAATTCTTTTACTCGACTTTTATTCTTAATTCACATGGACTTGGTCGGTCCAGTTCGTGTTCGTAGCTTTGCGAAAAAGTCGTATTGCTTGGTCATTACATATGATTTCTCATGATTTTCATGGGTGTTTTTCCTTGCCTCTAAGGATGAAACATCTAAAACTGTTATTGAATTTAATAAAATAATGGAAAACATCTATGATACTAAGATTTTGATTATTCATAGTGATAACGGCACGAAATTCAAAAATGGTCTGATAATTTCTTTCTGTGCAAAAAAAGGAATTACTCAAAAATTCAGTGCTGCTAGAACTCCTCAGCAGAATGGAGTCACTGAAAGGAAGAATCGTACTCTTATTGAAGCAGCAAGAATGATGTTGGTTGATTCTCGGTTACCCATTATTTTCTGGGCAGAAGCGGTCAATACAACTTGCTATGTTCTGAAAAGAGTCTTGATGGTCAAACAACACTCAAAGACTCCGTATGAGCTGTTATTCAAAAGGAAGCCTTATGTAAAGTTTTTCAGAACTTTTGGGTGTATGTGTACATTGTTGAAAACTTCATATTCTTTGCCAAAATTTGCAGCAGTTGGAGATGAATTTTATTTCTTGGGCTACTTATCTTACTAGAAAGCATTTCAGGTTTATAACAAAAGAACCAAGATAGTTCAAGAATCGTACTATGTTGAATGGCAAGAGTCTACTACTCCTCATGATCAAAATGAACTAGTTTGGTTCTTTGATGCAAATGTGATCTTCAAAACTTTTGATCAGAAATTTTCAGAAGGTTTATGTATTGTAAGTTCTCCAGGCACATCAAATGATTTATCCACAAGTGGTAATCAGAATATTCATAATTTCATGATTGGTCCTCAACCTGTAAGAGTTCAAATTGAATCTTCAGAGGATATTTCATTATCAATACAGACTCAAGAAGTACAAATTGATATTTTGGAGAGTGAATGTCACACCCCAACCGACAGCGAAATACGTCGGGGCGGGACATGTAGACTGTTCATGAGCTCGAGGTTAACTAAATTAGGATATATATTATATTCATTTCAATTCAAACAAAACAAACACAAACCAAGTACATAAATGAAGTACACATTGTTCATTGTTTAAAATTAACTAAGTCCAAACTTAAGTGTCCAAACTTAAGTGTAGCATGTCTTGATCAACTCACACGTTAGCACCTGAAACATGAATAAAATAAGGTCAACTAAAAAGTTGGTGAGCATACACAGTTTTGTACATGGATAGTATATATAAATGTGAATAAACAAATCCTTACATAACATGATAAAATAAGGCATTTATGGGAAGCAACTATTGTGTAACCAAAGTACAATCAAACCTTTGTAACTAGCATGCAAATTGTGTTGTCGGTAACAATCACCCCAATCTGGGTGGGTTTATCAGACTCAATAGATCTATCATTGTTAACCGTCGGCTTGAATAGTTAATGATTGCACATAAATTGCACACAAATAGTTAACACAACTAGTACTCAAACATAAAGCTCAAATTTGCACACATGAATGAAAAGAGGATTTGTGTTTGTGTAGTTTGTGTAAATGTAAACAATTGTAGGTATAGAGTTCATGTTTCACCCCAAAAAGTGTAAAAGTGTGAAAATGGGCTATGTAATACTCACCTGGTATAATTGTGTAGATAACACGAGCAGATTTGTACCACAAATGATTCCCGAATCACAAGTTAACCTAGGGTGGAATTGTATGAACTTGAATTAATAATATGCAAAAAGATCTAAGCAAGATCTAGTGTTTAGCGGGATTGAGTGTACGGATTTGTACGAGGTTTTGTATTTGTTTTAGGATAAGAATGACTTAGGGTTTTAAATAAATAATTTCCCTTTATTTATTTATATAAAAAAAATATGAGTCATTGAAAGGAGAGTGTAAATATGTATTAGTATATATTTAAGAAACTATACTAGTCGTAATTAAACCTAAATGGATTAAAGCAAAAAGATAATTTAAACAATTAATTTCCTGTTACTCATTTAATTATAATATTGCATCCCTTTAAAAATGAGGGAATGTGAAAATATTGGTTTGTATGTATTTAAGTAATTTATATTTGTTTAAGTACAAATTAACTCTAAATGGGCTTTATAAAACGTGGTAACGGTATTTATAAAATCTTAGTAATATTTTATAGATTAGGTATTTTGCTTTATGGTTTAATGGTTTTATCTAAAATAACTTTTAAATAAATTTCAAATGAAGTAACAAGATTTTAAATAACTTTAAATTGTAAAAAAAAATGATGATTTGAATATGATTGTGCAAATTTCATCTAAATAATGTTAGATTCAAAAATAATTTTTTGTTAAATTTTCTGAGCATGAAAAGGCTTTAAAACAAATATATGGAGTTCCCAAGACTCGAACCCGGGTCAATTCTGGGGAGTCCAAGTTTACATACCGCTAGACCAAGGGTCTGTTTGGTTAATGGTTCATGTTCCTTGGGGTTTTACGCGTAGGCAGAGAGGTGAGACGGGTCCGAGTATCAACATGGAGTAAAAAGAAAAAGGTGCGGGGCTTGGTCTTGAACCCGCGACCTTGAGGGCGTCTATCATGATTCTTAACCGATGGATCTAGGCGTATGCCTTGTATGTGATTCACTTTTTAAATCTTTTTAACAAACATAAACCCAGTTTCCACCGTCCCCGAATAGGCAACGTACCTAGCCCCAATCGAACCCGATTACGCAGAATCAAGCGCCTAAACCATGGGGCTTTTGGACCCTAGATAGAAACGAAACTGTTGATGTAAAATTTACCTGTAATGATTTCGAAATGAGGGCGATCGACAGAGAGCAATAATTTGGTGTTCTTGGAGTTCGACGGGGTTCCAGAGGGTTAATTCCAGTCGCGTAGGTGTTTAGAAACTTTGTAAACAGGTTTGTGAAGGAGCGTGAATGATTTTGATTACTCAATTTTTACAGCAATCACTCAAATTGATTTGATCTTGCAATGACAACGGTCGATTTAATGTGTACGCGGTTTCCTTCGATTTAGCAGATGTATTGGGTCATATTTTCGGTCTGAATACACTTGAGTCCATCACGCCGTGATTCACGGGCTGAATCCGCGTTCAATTTTGTAAATTGAAGTTTAAATTTGGTCTAGTTTGACTCATAATAGTCAAACCTGTTTAACTTTCGAATTTAGCCATATTTTTGATAAATTAATCTGTCAATTTGCTTTACAATGAAAAAGGATCATTCAAACATTGCAAGGCAAGCCTAAAACCATCGGGTTTGTTCAAATTAGCACCGAATTGCAAGCATTTGAACCATTTGACTTTTAAAAGTCAAATTAATTCAAAATGGGTGGATGAGGGTCAAAATTATTGTCATAGATTAAAAGTGAGGGTTCAAGGACTAGGGGGTTTCAACTAGGTTTATTTATTTTAATCCCCCTTGTAATTTATATATAAAATCCGATTTCTTTTATAACTTTAGAAGACTATATATAATTTAAAATGACAAATACATATATATGTATAATTGCTAAACAAACTTTTTGTGTGGTTTAATTATACATTTCAAATACATAACTATTTTTGTTTACCTTTATTTATAACTAAATATTCATACATATATGTGGATATATATGTATTTATATATATGTATATATAAATATCAAACCGGTATTGAAGAAATGTAAACGCAAGGTTCTAAATAGATATATTAAAAATAAATTTAAAATGGTGGTTTATGTGACAATGGTGCTAGAATAAATACAGGTTTTAAGTGAAGTGTTATTATTGGAATTATTAAAATAAGATGAATCTAGAAAATTTATGGTCTGAGAAATCATGGATGTTACAGTCTCCCCATGTTAAGGGAATTTCGTCTCGAAATTTAATTAGTGGAGACTACTGAACCAGGAAGGGAGTGAGTTTGAGTTTTGATTGTTGGTTTGAGGAGTATGGTAACAACCAGATTTAGGTGTAAAGCTCCAGTATGAATGATATCAGTGGATAAGAGAGTTAAGGAGAGATCTTTCGAAGAATCTAAAGATGAAAGGCATTACTTGGAATAGACTTTTATGGTAGCATGACGATTAGGGTTTGTTTAAGTTGTTGACGATTATGCTCAAAACTGTTAGTGAACAAGAGATTTCACAAACATTGGTTTGGGTCAAAACTTCATGTGACACGAACAACTCTACTTCTGATAATATGATAGGGCACTTATGTATAGGAAGTACCATCGGTGTATCCACCATGCCATTGTCATATCATATCAGTTTCGTCGTTACATCTCATGATAAGTTTTAGGTCACAACACACGACAAGATTCACTATGTTTTCCATGCGCTGATTTTTATAATTCCGTGTGTACCCGTAATTACTCAAATCATCGCATGGTCCGTACAGATCGTTCCGTTGTGTGCGGGTCAAGAGGGGCACAATTTCACTCAGCTCATGTCTATTGTTTTCACATAATAGTTGCTTAAAAAGTAACTATGTCCTTAAGTAGGCAGGTCAGTTAACAACCTAAGGGTAATAAAGTAGTATAACCTAGAGTTCCATAGTTTACTCGTGTTTGTACAAGAATATGTCAAACCCTGAGTAGCTTCAATGTGTTTTGGTTTTCAACCTTGGTAAACAAAGTGTATGACCATTCTTTGTGTGTAATGAAATCAGTCAATTGCAACAATTGTAAACCACTTAGTTTCGTGTATAATGTAGCACTCAAGTTTCATGTATGATCTAGTTTCATGTAGCTTGTAATCAAATAGGTTTCATGTGTAACGTGAACAGTTTAGAATCATGTATATGGTAAGAAATGAATTTCATGTATGATGTTAACAACTTAGTATCATGTATTTTGTAAACCAATAAGCTTTCATGTGTAATGTAAACAACATAGTATCATGTGCATTGTAAGAAATGAATTTCATGTATGGTGTTAACAACTTAGCATCATGTATTTTGTAAATCAATAAGTTTCAGGTTCAATGTAGTCAATCTAGTATTATGTACCAAGCAAACAATTGTTATATATCATGTATATTGCAACCAATCAAGTTCCATGTGTTCAACCCAATAGCATGTGTATTGCAAATAAACAAGTTTCATGTGTTATGTGATCAATCCAGTAAATTGGGATTTGTAAATAAACTAGTTTCATGTATTACGTGATCTTGTTGTGTATCTTGTGAACGTGCACACGTAAATTATTGAATTCCATGTGTAACGTATACTAACGAGTTTTGCATGTGATCGAGTGTTGCGGTCAAGCGTGTTATTTGGCGTTCATGTATAATGGGGTAGTTAGGTTCTAGCTCTTTAAATCTCGTTGAGGTTTGTAGGGATGGTTAACGTTTACGCGAAATGGGTCGTCTCTTGAAGCGGCAAATGAAAGGTAACGAGGAGGTTCAGAAAATATCATGGGAAATGGGTTTACAAGGAACTGATATTTGGTTGAAAATAGGAAATTGTAACATGTTCTTGGTGGTAGATATATGAAGTAGTGAAACTATTGAGTCAAATAACCTAAATAAATAACCAATTCATAGGAAAAATCATTTTATTAAATTTTCAATTATTATAAGAAGAACAATTTTTTTTAGAGAAATTTATTGGCTAAACAAGCAGTTGTATATTAATTTAACCTGTGTTTAGAATTTATCGACTTAACGATAAAAGTCATAATTATTTATCAATTTGAAATACTGCTTTTATAAGACATGTCGTATTAAGTTTCCCTATAGGGTGAAAAGGTTTATGGAAAATTTATATTTTTGATACTATCTAAAAGTTTGATAAACATTTTGTTTGAACAAGATAACGAGGTTTGTTCAAATCTAATAGGATGGGTTGTTTTACGAAGGAGATTGTTGGTAGTGTACTAAATGGTATTGAATGAAGAAGGTGATACTTGGGAAATTTTAATGAAAATATGATGGGTGTGATTTACACTCAACGGGTCAAATCAATGAATAATAACTTTAGAGTTGAAATATATAAAATTGATTAAGTGCTGAAATGTTAAACATTACTCAAAACATAGGGAAATGGTTCTCAAACTGAAAATTTAAAGACAATAAATAATGGAAAAATAGTTTTTGTTAACGTCTCTTGTAGCTTTCCACTAGAAGGAAGATAATTCCCAAGACGAGCACCGCTATGGTCACTCGGGTAGCCGACCTGGCTTCAGCTTTAGCTGTCTCCGTGCGATGCTCCAATATTTCTTTTTTGAGGATGGAGATTAATTCCTTCTGGTACCCTAATTGGTTTGCTAGGCTATCCATTCTTTGTCCTTGCAAGTCGTGCATTACCTAATGTTCCATCCTTTTCCTCTCAAACTCTGCGGTCCTCACATATTGGTGAATGTCATTGATTGGAATTCCCATAGCACTAGTGGGTGCCATGGTATGCCTTACCCAAGGGTTAGGATGGTACGGGTCGGGCATTTGATATGGGTCTCTTAGTGGGGGTGGTAACTGAGTGTGTAGGTGGGTGTCTGATGCTGGTTTCTGGGTGGGGGTGATCCAGATGTTCGAAGTCTTGGGCTGGTGTTCCTAGCCCAATCTGTCTTTACATCAAACCTTGGCCTGGCAGCTGGGGGTGTTGGTGACCCGATGTCTTCTTCCCAATCAGACTCTTCTCCGGGACGGTATACCGGGGAGGAAGGAGAGTAGGAGTCCATGTCTAGCAGAAAACAATGAAAAGGTTGTAAGTGATAATGAAATATTGAGTGTCAAAATACAGGAGTTCTCATAGGTTTAGAGTTGGACTAGTCATAACACCGAGTCATCACAATTGTATTTTAGGAGTACACTTGACCTATAAGTAGTGTATCCCTGAGGAGAATTCCCAGGAAAGAGGGGTTGGTCACTAGGACACACTTAAGTACCCTGTCTTTCCTTGGCCAGAATTCCTCATGGGCCTACACACTCTTCCAGCCATCATGTACTAATAACACTATTGTTGGACTCATGGTTATGATGAGAATTGTTGTGGACTGGGCCTTGTGGCCCGAAAGTAAGTTTTATGCATTTCAGTTGGCTTCTTCTTCTTGGAGGACAAGTGGATTCTTAGTTTATTATTAATGGGCATTAGGCCCAATAGTTAAGATTTAGATCATAAGAGGTGGTGACATTATATGTGTGAGTTTAATGGTGTATGAGAAGCTAAGTGTGTATAAGTGTGTGTTAAAACTTAGGATAACACTCAAATGAATCAAATAGATAGCATGAATATAGCATAAAATTATCAGGCAGTGTGACACATAAATTATTAAATATATCAGGTAGTGTATTTACTTATGATAGTGTGTAGGAATATTCACACAAGGAGAAATCATGCAGCATGTAGTAGCATGGCATTGTATGGGTGTCCTAAGGTTATAGTCTAGGTCAAGAGTGTCTAATAACCTAATTCCCTATAACCAAGGCTCTGATACCAATCTGTCACACCCCAACCGACGGCGGAATACATCGGGGCGGGACATGTAGACTGTTCATGAGCTCGAGGTTGACTAAATTATGATATATATTATATTCATTTCAATTCAAACAAAATAAACACAAACCAAGTACATAAATGAAGTACACATTGTTCATTGTTTAAAATTAACTAAGTCCAAACTTAAGTGTAGCATGTCATGATCAACTCACACGTTAGCACCTGAAACATGAATAAAATAAGGTCAACTAAAAAGTTGGTGAGCATACACAGGTATGTACATGGATAGTATATATAAATGTGAATAAACAAATCCTTACATAACATGATAAAATAAGGCATTTATGGGGAGCAACTATTGTGTAACCAAAGTACAATCAAACCTTTGTAACTAGCATGCAAATTGTGTTGTCGGTAACAATCACCCCAATCTGGGTGGGTTTGTCAGACTCAATAGATCTATCATTTTTAACCGTCGGCTTGAATAGTTAATGATTGCACATAAATTGCACACAAACAGTTAACACACCTAGTACTCAAACATAAAGCTCAAATTTGCACACATGAATGTAAAGAGGATTTGTGTTTGTGTAGTTTGTGTAAATGTAAACAATTGTATGTATAGAGTTCATGTTTCACCCCGAAAAGTGCAAAAGTGTGAAAAGGGCTATGTAATACTCACCTGGTATAATTGTGTAGATAACACGAGCAGATATATAGCACAAATGATTCCCGAATCACAAGTTAACCTAGGGTGGAATTGTATGAACTTGAAATAATAATATGCAAAAAGATCTAAGCAGGATCTAGGGTTTAGCGGGATTGAGTATAGGGATTTGTACGAGGTTTTGTATTTGTGTTAGGATAAGAATGACTTAGGGTTTTAAATAAATTATTTCCCTTTATTTATTTATATAAAAAAAAATATGAGTCATTGAAAGGAGAGTGTAAGTATGTATTAGTATATATTTAAGAAACTATACTAGTCGTAATTAAACCTAAATGGATTAAAGCAAAAAGATAAATTAAACAATTAATTTCCTGTTACTCATTTAATTATAATATTGCATCCCTTTAAAATGAGGGAATGTGAAAATATTGGTTTGTATGTATTTAAGTAATTTATATTGGTTTAAGTACAAATTAACTCTAAATGGGCTTTATAAAACGTGGTAACGGTATTTATAAAATCTTAGTAATATTTTATAGATTAGGTATTTTGCTTTATGGTTTAATGGTTTTATCTAAAATAACTTTTAAATAAATTTCAAATGAAGTAACGAGATTTTAAATAACTTTAAATTGTAAAAAAAATGATGATTTGAATATGATTGTGCAAATTTCTTCTAAATAATGTTAGATTCAAAAATAATTTTTTGTTAAATTTTCTGAGCATGAAAAGGCTTTAAAAAATATATATGGAGTTCCCAAGACTCGAACCCGGGTCGATTCTGGGGAGTCCAAGTGTACATACCGCTAGACCAAGGGTCTGGTTGGTTAATGGTTCATGTTCCTTGGGGTTTTACGCGTAGGCAGAGAGGTGAGTCTGGTCCGAGTATCAACATGGAGTAAAAAGAAAAAGGTGCGTGGCTTGGTCTTGAACTCGCGACCTTGAGGGCGTCTATCATGAGTCTTAACCACTGGATCTGGGCGTATGCCTTGTATGTGATTCACTTTTTAAATCTTTTAACAAACATAAACCCAGTTTCCACCGTCCCCGAATACGCAACGTAACCTAGCCCCAGTCGAACCCGATTACGCAGAATCAAGCGCCTAAACCATGGGGCTTTTGGACCCTAGATAGAAACGAAACTGTTGATGTAAAATTTACCTGTAATGATTCCGAAATGAGGGCGATCGACAGAGAGCAATAATTCGGTGTTCTTGGAGTTCGACGAGGTTCCAGAGGGTTAATTCCAGTCGCGTAGGTGTTTAGAAACTTTGTAAACAGGTTTGTGAAGGTGCGTGAATGATTTTGATTACTCAATTTTTACAGCAATTGCTCAAATTGATTTGATCTTGCAATGACAACGGTCGATTTAATGTGTACGCGGTTTCCTTCGATTTAGCAGATGTATTGGGTCATATTTTCGGTCTGAATACACTTGAGTCCAACACGTCGTGATTCACGGGCTGAATACGCGTTCAATTTTGCAAATTGAAGTTTGAATTTGGTCTAGTTTGACTCAGAATAGTCAAACCTGTTTAACTTTCGAATTTAGCCATGATTTTTGATAAATTAATCTGTCAATTTGCTTTACAATGAACAAGGATCATTCAAACATTGCAAGGCAAGCCTAAAACCATCGGGTTTGTTCAAATTAGCACCGAATTGCAAGCATTTGAACCATTTGACTTTTAAAAGTCAAATTAATTCAAAATGGGTGGATGAGGGTCAAAATTATTGTAATAGATTAAATGTGAGGGTTCAAGGACTAGGGGGTTTCAACTAGGTTTATTTATTTTAATCCCCCTTGTAATTTATATATAAAATCCGATTTCTTTTATAACTTTAGAAGACTATATAATTTAAAATGCCAAATACATATATATGTATAATTGCTAAACAAACTTTTTGTGTGGTTTAATTATACATTTCAAATACATAACTATTTTTTTTACCTTTATTTATAACTAAATATTCATACATATATGTGGATATATATGTATTTATATATATGTATATATAAATATCAAACCGGTATTGAAGAAATGTAAACGCAAGGTTCTAAATAGATATATTAAAAATAAATTTAAAATAGTGGTTTGTGTGACAATGGTGCTAGAATAAATACAGGTTTTAAGTGTAGTGTTATTATTGGAATTATTAAAATAAGATGAATCTAGAAAATTTATGGTCTGAGAATCATGGATGTTACAGTGAAGAAAATTCTGAAGCAGCTCAATCTGCTAATGATGAACAAGTCACTCCAGATGTTCAGCAAGAAGATTTTGTTTCGTCTGATAATCAAGTTGATCCACAAACTTCTTCGAGTGTTGATGAATCTATCAACAACTCATCTGATGTCAATATTACAAATTTGCCTGAGACGAGCCAAGTAGAAGATGTTCCGAATCATCGAGTTAATCCTATGCATCCTGTTAAGAATATAATTGGATCAATTGAGGAAGGAGTAAGAACAAGAAGTCAGTCATGAGTTATAAACATTTGTTTGTATTCATGCTTCTTATCCCAAGAGGAACCCAAAAATGTGACTATTTCTCTTCAAGATGCTAATTGGATTGAAGCAATGCAAGATGAACTTTTATAATTCAAGAAACTTAATGTCTGGCATCTGGTGGATTTTCCAGAAGGAAAGTATCCAATCGGTACTAAGTGGGTATTTAGGAACAAAAGAGATGATCGCGGGATCGTTGTGCGCAACAATGCCAGATTAGTTGTGCAAGGTTTTTATCAAGAAGAAGGTTTGGATTACGATGATGTCTTTGCACAGTGGCCAGAATTGAAGCTATGAGAATTTTTCTAGCTTATGCTTCGTATATGAAATTCAAGGTGTATCAAATGGATGTGAAAACAACATTTCTGTGTGGGGTGGTTAAGGAGGAAGTTTATTTAAATCAACCACCAGGATTTGAAGATCCTGAGCACCCGTTTCAAGTATACAAGCTGGATAAAGCGCTTTATGGTTTGCATCAGGCACCCCGTGCTTGGTATGAAACTCTATCCACGCATCTAGTTACAAATGGTTTTTCACGTGGAACAATTGACAAGACCTTATTTTTGAAGAAGTTTGGAGATGGTCTGTTGCTGGTTCAAGTTTATGTGGATGACATTATATATGGCTCGACAAATGAAAAAATGAACAGAGAATTCGAAGGTGTCATGAAGCTGAAATTCTAAGTGAGTCTTATGTGTAGGATGCAGTTTTTCCTTGGTCTACAAGTAGAGCAATCAGATTCGGGTATACTCATTCATCAGGAGAAGTATATCAACGACATCTTGACAAAGTTTAATATGAAAGACTGTAAAACTACTTCTACTCCTTTTGCTCCACATGAACTCTCTCTGGATCCAACCGGAGTTGAAGTTAATCAAAAGTACTACCGTTCCATGATCGGATCTCTTATGTACTTAACCGCGAGTCGACAAGACATCATGTTCACTGTATGCTCGTGTGCTAGATATCAAGCGTCACCTCGAGAATCTCATGAGATTGCTGTCAAGCGTATTCTATGTTATCTAAAAGGTCGTGTCAATCTGGGTCTGTGGTACCCGTCAGAGTCTGATTTTAATATATATGCTTTTACTGACAGTGATTATGGAGGTTGCAGTTTAGATCGCAAATCTACATCCGGTGGATGTCAGTTTTTGGGGGAGCGACTGGTGTCATGGCAGTACAAGAAACAAACGAACGTCTCCACATCAACTACTGAAGCAGAATACATAGCTGCATCGAGCTGTTGTTCTCAAGTTATCTGGATTTAGCATCAACTCTTGGATTTCGGGATAAATTTTCTAGACACACCGATTTTCTGTGATAATGAAGCCATGTTGGGTATCATGAAGAATCTAATTCAACATTCCAAAACCAAACACATTGCGATCAGGTACATTTCATTCGTGATTGTTTCGATAATGGCTTGATAAAGGTGGTCCACGTTGATACCTTACAGCAGAAAGCTGATATTTTTACAAAACCTTTTTCAATTGATCGGTTTAACTCTTTGGTTGAAATGTTGGGGATGATTTCTTTTTGAGGACATTTTTGTGATAAAAAAATAATAAAAATAAAAAATAATTTTGTTCCACAAATTTTTTTTTAAATATTTTCTTTTAGTGATAAAATTGTGTTGTGTTGTTTACGTCTTAGTTTCATGTTATCTTCAATGTTTGTCTTTATTTTGAGGCAATTGTGTTTAGTTGAATAAAGTCCATCACAATTTTAGGGGGGGAATAAATGAAAATGAAAAATATAAAATTAAAAAAAAAAAGAAATAAGTGATAGTACTTTGGTTGTCTGTGAGTATTTGTGTTGAGTTGATATGATATTGTGCTGATCCTGATAAAAGTTGAAAATGTGACTGATTGACGTGCATATAGGAAATTATAGTATAATTGTGTGCTGAGCTTATGCATGAATTGTATATGATAGTGACATCGGTTACAATTATTGATGTGTCGGTAGGCTCTGTGTGTAATAAACTAGGCGATATTTGTATAACTAATTAAATTATAATCTTTGTGTTTTACCCACATCGAATATCGGTTGTTTCATCATTCGAATGCTAGGTGAATCTAGACATACCATGAGTCCAGGATCTTGATGCGTTCTTAGCACAATTTGTTTGCTCTAGTGCCTATATCCGTCAAATATATAATCTAGAGTTAAAAACCTCTTACAAAGCTGATGGTTCTGGTGAAAATCTCGGATGGAAACCAGGAAGTCAGTCTGTTTGCCCTTGATTCAGTTTCTGAATTCATTGTATATCCAGATAATAGTTGGATACCCGCTACCCGAATCATCTAATTCTTTACAAATCTCAATTCATAAGAATATATCTGGTTCTTTTGTCCATACACATATACTCATCTGAAGATTTCATGACTCCATATATATCATTCATCTCAATTCACTTTCAGACCAAGACACTTGATTCTATACTTCAAATCCACTTGGATTATTTTTCTGTGCTAAGAATACTACCTTTATGCTGGTGATTGGATCATGATCTAGTGAAATCTTACATTGTGTCTTATTTCATTCCATCTCGATTGTGGGGTACACATTGTATTGATTAAATATTACCTTAATCATCACACGATATTTGCTGAAATATGATGCATGAGTTTAAGTGGATAAACATACTAGCAATTGATGTTGAACTGTATATATCTTGATTTGATATGAAGTGTAATGAGACAGTGTGCATTTGTGATCCTATGTCAATTTCAGTTCACCAAAAAGAGAAATGAAAAAGATAAAACAAAGAAAAATGTGATATTAAATAAGTGTTATTCATTCTTGGTGTTATATAGTGTTATAGTTGCTGTTTAGTATACATAAATTTTAGGAAAACCATTTTGGAACATGTCTTAATGATATTAAGATTGGATTGATTAATAAAAATTTTAACAGATACAAAGTTTTCGACCGAAAAATATGTGTCTGAAATCTGGTTCGTCCAAATTTGTTTTCGATTGAAAAGTCTTATCCGAATTGGTTTTCGTCCAAAATCTCTGAACGTATATATACATACTTCTCGATCGAAATCAGTTTTACCACCATTGTTGATTTTTCGAGCTAAATTTCTGAATTGTTCAAGTGCTGTGTTTTCGTGCGAAATCTCCCAGCTAGTCTGTGTTTGTATGCGACATCGATTGTTTCGACATTGAGGTACGATTTCTTGATCCATAGAGTAAGATAGGATAGATCCATGGCCTTAGAATTTTTTCAGGTTTGAATCATCCGAAATCTTTTATGAGTGGTCCAAAATCTTTGTTGAATGGATCGAAATTGTTTTCAGTTGAAAATGAAGAGTCATAGATCTGATTTATCTGAAAAAGATTTCGCTCGAACTCATTTTCGATCGAAATGGATTTTTGATTGTGGGTTTTTGTTCGAAATATCTGGAGTTAAGTTTTAGCTGAGAAATTGTGTTTTCGTTCGAAAAGGTTTTTGAACAAGGAGTTTTCGACCGAAATCTTTTGAGTTGAAATTTTCATTAGTTTGAGTTTTCGATCGAAAAAGATTTCGAGCAGGACTTTTCGTCTGAAATCTTTGGAGTTAGCAAATTTTCAAAATTTTCTAATTGTTTGATGTTTTGTTTGAGCAGGTATGAATCGGTTAAAGTTTGTTGCTCGGCACAACATTTGTGCGTGTTTAACTTAAAGTACCAGGAAATCAAGAGGGTATGAGGAGATTGTTCATTTTCTGAACAAATCGAGGATTCTTATAGCCATATCTACTTAAGTTACTGTCAACGAAACACATATCAGAGAGTTTTGGGAGAATGTTGAATACAAGAATGTCAACAAGAATATATGGATTGAAAGTACAGTTGGAGGGAAGAAAATTAAAGTGGATGAACAAGTTATTCGAGAGGTGTTGAATTTCAGAGACAATGTTAACTTTTCGTATATAATTAGCTACACTCGTGTTTCATAGATTATACAAACTATGGGCTATGAAGCTGACTTTCCAAGAAGACAAGTGACGAAGACCTTGTTAGGGAATCAGTGGAGATACTTGGTGCATGTCTTTATTCATTGCCTAGGACGAAGAACAGGAGCATTTGATCAGATAGGCGAGGTGTTCAGTCGTGCTTTAGTTTATCTGGGGACTCACCGAAGATTCAATTTTTCAAGAATGATATTTGAAGCAATGATCAACAACTTTGTAGGACTAAGGCAGAATAAGAAGTTTTTGCTTTATCCGAGATTCTTACAAATGATAATCAATACTCTACTACCAGATCTACAAAATGATGGAGTTGAATTACCTTTGGAGCATATGTCTGAGACCATATTCAGTGGCATGAACACAATAAGAAAGAAACGTAAGATTTTTGGTCAAGTTACTCCATTATTTCAAAACATGCTTGAAGAAAATCCCTATCCTGAATTTGGAATAGATGATGAAGTTGACGATATTTTGAGTAGTGGAGTTGAAGATAATGATGGTAATGATGATTACGATGAAGGGGGTGATGGTGGTGAAGGTGGTGATGGTGGTGCAGTACAAGGTTATCAAGTAGGTGAACAACCGGTAAATACTAAAAATGTTCAAGAACCTGAAGTTAGTGCAAAGAATGTTGATAACGAAGGGACTGTGAAAGAGAATGAACCTGTTAATGAACTAGTGAAAGAATCAGAGAAGGTTCAAAAGGATTCTCAAGACAAAACACTTGAAGTTCCAACTACTGCAACAAAATCTCCACTCAAGAGAAAAGAAATTGAGGCTAAAAAGAACGTGCCTTCTAGACCTCCTCCGTCTAAGGGTATCGTGATCAAGGAGCCTGAACTCAAAAGATTGAAGACTATGGCACAGAGGTATACATGCAAAGGAAAAGGAAAAGAGGTACCAGATCCTGTTTAGCAGAAAGTTTCTAAAGATTACAAGTTGATTGATGAAGAGTTTGTAAACTTTGCAACTCAAGAAACTGCAAATGTTATAAGTCAGTTGAAAACTCGAATTACAAATTTTCAAAGCAGAGAAGCATCTAATGAAAGAGAGATTAGGGAATTGAGAACTAGTGATGCAAAGAAAAAACAAGTTGATCAACAACAAGTTCAAATAAACAAGTTGCAAGGTATTGTACAAGATCTTGTGAAGCATCTCGGGATGTCTGTTTCTGGTGTGAATGTTACCGCTAAACCTGTGTAAGAAAATCCAGATCAAGAAGGACCTTATACAACCAATCTTCCTCAATAGAATGTATCTCCAATCAGTGGAGCTGATTTATTTGGTTCACAAGATATGCTTGATGTCGATTCTCTGATTAATCAGCAAGGTGAAGGTAAGGAGGTTGATGATGAAGAGAAAGAGAAGGGAGAATATGAGAAAGAAGAAGAGAAAGAGAAGAAAGAGGAGGAAGAGGAAGTAATAATTACGGACATCAAAAAGGATGATAAAGATCCGTCTGATGATGATGATAGCAGCAGTGATGGGTCTGGAATTGGTGGTGGTGGATCCAATGATAAAGAATCAAGTGATGATGAAGATTCT
Source organism: Smallanthus sonchifolius (assembly GCA_023525975.1). NCBI lineage: Eukaryota > Viridiplantae > Streptophyta > Magnoliopsida > Asterales > Asteraceae > Smallanthus > Smallanthus sonchifolius. The sequence goes on from CM042033.1 coordinate 25,033,910, forward strand.
AATAAAGTCTATGAAAAATATGAATATGAAGAAAAACAGACGTATGTTGAAGGTGATGGAAATGTGGTTGGAAGATTGGACAGAGTGGTTGATGAAAGAATTCCTTTTGATGAACTGTTTGAAGAAAGTGAAACTGATGAAGCTAAAAAGGAATCAACTACAAAGAAAGAATCTATAGACAAAAGTTTGTGGTGGAAAACAAGTGAAACTCCATCTACTGTTGAAAAAATTACACAAAAAATAAGGAGTCTAAGGAAGGATTTGATAGGATTGATCCTAGGGTGGAAGTATGACAGTGAGAAGAAAATGTACGTGATCAAAAGGGTTGCGGGTGACATTCAATACTTTGATACATGCCACAAGTTACACACATTACCGAGATGGGATATAAAAGATCTGAGTAGATTATACTTGATAAATTCTTCGAATAACACAAGAGCTTCTGATTTTGAGGTGTTTCTATGGAATCTGTGTGGGCAAGATAGATTTACAGCATTCAAACCTCAAGTTCCAGTGTGTAAAAAGATCAAGAAGAAATACAAAACAAATGATCAAACAAGGTATAAATACATAGTCAAGCTGGCTGACATGGTGAATGCTGTATACATTCTTGATAAGAAAGAAAGCTTCATAAAGGATTTTGACAAGTGGTTCTATGATTCCAGGTCACATGAAGTAGTAATACAACAAAGAGGTTTTTCTGAAGTTAGAATCTTTGATCCAATGGATCTTTTCAGCCTATCCAATGAAGATTTGAAGATTCTATATTACAATACTATCCAGTGTGACATGAGTCTGATGATAAAGAATGAAGCTAAGTTGTATATGAGAGTTGTTTCAAGATGTTTATCATTAAGAGCTAAAGCGAGAATCATAAAGAAACGCTTGCAGGATCTGGATGCTAAGAAAGTAAAGACAGAGACAAAGCCTAATGCCGACAAGACAGAAGACTTGTAATTCAATGGACTAGGGGGAGATTGTTGGAACCTAGTAGTCCATCGAATTCAAGTTCTTAGTTTGAAAATTGTACAAGTGTAAAGTTTTCGGACGGCAGAGTGTTCGGATGAGAACTTTGCATTATAAATATGTCTTGTTTTGAATGTTGTTGAGAGTTAGAATTTTGATCAGATTTGTGGTCTTCTGTATGTGTGCTAAATGTGATTAGTCTGAGTTCTGTAATCAGCATCTTTTGTTAATACAAGTGAAGATTAGTGATTATCTTGTGTCGATGGCGTATTAGTCTACTTTCGGTGTTTGATCCGTCAGTTTCAATCTTTGATTCTCTTGGATTGTTTCCGCCTTTCCAGGAGTTAGTCGGTTATTAGATTGCTTGAAATATAGCAGATCGGGTGGACTAACAACTAGAACTACCATATGAATTGAGTGGGATTCATCCTACTTTTCGCGTCTCGCACTTACGCAAGTGTTTGGCAGACGACACAACTCACGTGCCGCTATCGGACATCGAGGTTGATAACCGACTCAACTATTTTGAAGAGCCCATGGCCATACTGGATTGAAAAGAAAAGCGTCTGCGAAATAAGGTGATTCAGTTGGTAAAGAGTTTATTTTTCTTTTCTCACGGGTCTCAACATAGTTGCAGTTCTTAATTAAACGTGTCACATATACATAGATGTATGTATGTATATGTGTATACATATATAGGAGTGTTCAAGTCACACCCGTAACACAGGAAAGTTATCTAACCAGAGTAGTACCTCCAACAGAACATTCCGTTTTTTCAGATAACTACATACCGGTCAGAAGGTCTCCTTCTAGTTACTGTGATGTTGATATCAAAACACACATCGAAAACTAAATATCATCTTTCATTTCATCAAAACATTGTTTATATTCATGGAATCAAAATGTTACATAACATTTTATCATCGTTCCTAATAAGGAACATATCATTCGCGACTTATAAATCCAGGCATGCCCATCATCTGGATCGTTCATCGTTATATTCTAGTCCAAGAAACACTTCATCTATTTTCTACCTGTGATGCGTTAAAAAATATTTGATAAAACATGGGTCAGCATAAAGCTAGTGAATTCATAAACTAAAATAGTTATTTAAAATGACCCGCCAAAGTATCTTGAACACAGTTCTGGGGTTCCACCCCCGCTCATAGACAACTATAAGCAAATATTCAGTCTATATATAACCAAAGACAGTTCCACGGGTCCTGTCCAACATGCCGTTCCACAGGAAAGTGAAATACAATAAGTGCTTATAATACGTTATATATAAACAATCGATGCAATCGTTACAAGATACTCAAAATGTTTTCATAAATCAATCATGCCATACAAGGTCATGATTGGGTTCATGCATCACAGTTTAAGAACTCACCTCGGAAGTATCTCTGCTTATTGAATCAGTAATATGGCAAACACCTCGGGCAGAGTTCCTAGATATAACGACATTACTTAATTACATAATCCTAGCTTAATGGTGTATAACCAAAGCTTAACAGGAGGTCGGAACCTTACCTCAGCACTATATACGGCAATTTGGAGTCGAAATGTTGGAAACCGCACTCTCTCACACGAACCGGGGCTCGGGATCGGAACATCAGGTCTTATGTGTGTGTTTTGGAATGTGTTTTGTGTGAGAAAAGGTCTGAGCTCGATCATCTATTTATAGGGCAAAGTTTGGGTCCGTGAAGGACCGTTAGCAGGCGTGACAGTCCGTCACGCCTTGACTTGGTGGCTACGAACTTCCGGACCATGTAACGGAGCGTTACCAAGCTATGATGGTCCGTCATGAGGGTGAGTCACCAAACATGTGTTAGAAACCCTAAAACCACTTCCGGTATTGCAGCACAGACCGTCACCAACCATGACAGTCCGTCGCCGTAACGGACCATTACCGAACCATGGCGGTCCGTTACATGGCTAATTTCCAAATTTTTCATTTTTGATCCTTGAATTTTGAATATTCTCATTCTAGCCCCTGAGAATTTTGACAACTTTAGTCTTCCATTTTCTTATGGAATTTTTTTTTGAGGTGTTACAAATCTCCCATCTTTTAGGAAATTTCGTACTCGAAATTTAAGATCTTAATAAATGAGGATATTTAGCTTTCATCTGTTCCTGTAATTCCCAAGTTTTGTCGGCTCCGATCCGAACTTGCCATTGAACCAACACCAACGGTATTACTTTCTTTCTTAACTTTCGTTCTTGTGTATCTAAAATCTTGATTTGGTTGCTCAGTGAAATGAAGTGTGTCATCCGTGTGTACATTAGTTAGTGCAATAGCCTAAGTGGGATCAGTTAAACACTTGCCTAAGCAAGATACTTGAAACGTATTATGAATTCCTTGTAAAGCTTTAGGCAGATCTAACTTGTAGTCTACTACTCTAACCCTTTTAATGATATTGTAAGGTCCGATATTTCTTGGTCCTAATTTTCCTCGTTATCTTAACCTTATAACACCTTTCCAAGGCGAAACCTTTAGCATTACAAAATCTCCAACTTGGAATTCTAACGGTCGACGTCGTTTATCAGCGTAACTCTTCTGTCGATCTTGAGCAGCTTTTAATTGTTGTTTAATCTGGACTATTTTATTTGTCGTTTCCTATATAACTTCATGTCCAGATAATTGACTGTCTCCAATTTCAGTCAAATAGACAGGAGTTCAGAACTTCCTCCCGTATAGTGCTTCAAATGGTGCAGCTTTAATGCTTGAATGATAACTGTTGTTGTAAGAGAATTCGATTAACGGTAGGTGATTATCCCGGTTACCTCCGAAAATCAATCACACAATCTCTTAGCATATCTTCTAGAGTTTGAATTGTACGTTCACTTTGTCCATCTGTCTGTGGATGATATGCAGTACTCATGGTAAGTCGAGTCCCTAATTCTTTATGAAAACTCATCCGAAATCTATATGTGAACCGACTGTCTCTATCAGAAATAATAGACAGTGGTATGCCACGGTGGCTCACGATTTCATTGATATAGATCATGGCTAACTTATCCATAGAGTATGTTTCATTGATGGGTATGAAATAGGCTGACTTGGTCAGTTTGTCGACCATGACCCATATTGCATTATGCCCTTTCTGAGTTCTGGGTAGTTTGGTAATGAAATCCATTGTAATGCGATCCCATTTACAGATAGGTAATTCTAATTGTTGTAACTGACATGCTGGTTTTTGGTGCTCAATCTTAACTTGAAGACAATTCAAGCATTTATCTATGTACTGAGCTATCGATCTCTTCCTGTTTGGCCACCAGTAACGAGTCTTCAGATCTTTTTACATCTTGTTTGTAGTAGGATGTATGGAATATTTTAACTTGTGTGCTTCATCTAATATTTTCTGTTGGATATCTCCAAGCTTTGGAATCCAGAATCTTTGCTTGAATCTCATGATCCGATCATTTCCTTTGGATAGCAATTTCTGTTTTCCAACCATACGTTCTTTCTTGATATTTTCTTCTTCAAAGGCTCTTGGTTCGATCTTCTTGATTTGTTCCATTAAATCTATCTTCAGGTCTAATCGTAGTGCTTTTACTTTAATAGGTTGGCTTCGTTCCTTCCGACTTAAGGAATCTGCTACTACATTTGCCTTCCCGGGATTGTATTTGATTTCACAGTCGTAGTCATTAATAAGTTCCATCCACCTCCTTTGCCTCATATTTAAATCTTTCTGATTAAAAATATGTTGGAGGCTTTTGTGGTCTGAATATATTACGCATTTAGTACCATACATATAGTTCTCCAAATATTTAGAGAAAACACTATGGCACCAAGTTCAAGATCATGCGTAGTATAGTTCTTCTCATGAACTTTAAGTTGCCATGATGCATAGGCAATAATCTTGTCTCGTTGCATCAATACATAACCTAGACTAGTTCGGGAAGCGTCACAATAAATGACAAAATCATCATCTCCCTTTGGTAGTGTTAAGATTGGTGCATGACTAAGTTTATCTTTAAGAATATTCAATGCTTCTTCTTGTTTTGTACCCCATTCAAACTTAACTGCTTTCTGAGTCAAAGTAGTCAAAGGTGTAGCAATCTTGGAAAAATCTTGAATGGATCTTCAGTAGTAACCGGCTAGTCCAAGAAAGCTTCTGATCTCGGTCAGAGTCTTTGGGGCTTCCCACTTCATGACAGCTTCGATCTTACTTGGCTTCACTTGTATTCCATGTTCATTCACAATGTGCCCAAGAAATTATACTTCTCGTTTCCAAAATTCGCATTTGGAAAACTTAGCATATAATCCTTCTTTTCTTAGGGTTTCCAGAATGATTCTAAGATGCTCAACATGTTCTTCTTGCTTTCGGGAATAGATAAGAATATCACCGATGAAAACGATGATAAATTTATCAAGGAAGGGTTTACAAACACGATTCATTAAGTACATAAATGTTGTGGGGGCATTTGTTAGACCAAATGACATAACCAGGAATTCATAGGGACCATATCGGGTCCTGAAAGCAGTCTTAGGTACGTCCTCTTCCTATACCTTTAACTGATGATATCCTGATCTAAGATCGATCTTTGAGAAATACTTGGCTCCTTGTAATCGTTCGAACAGATCATCTATTCGAGGCAATGAATATCTGTTCTTTATAGTCAGTTTGTTCAATTCTCGATAATCCATACACATTCTCATGCTTCCGTCCTTCTTCTTAACAAATAGTACTGGTGCTCCCCAAGGTGAAGTACTTGGACGAATGAACCCTTTGTCTAAGAGTTCTTGGATTTATTTCATCAGTTCTTTCAGTTCGGAAGGAGCTAGACGACAAGGGGACTTTGTAGCGGGTTTATCTCCAGGAATGAGTTTGATTCGGAACTCTATATGACGATCAGGTAAAGACCGGGTAATTCTTCCGGAAAGACATCTAGGTGGTCACAGACTATGGGAATATCCGCAATCTGTCATTCGGGTTTAGTGTTTAAGGCATGGATTAAGAATATATCGTCACCCTTAATCAATTCTTTCCTAGCTTTCACTATAGAAATAATTTCGATCTTATTAGTCTTGCTATCACCCTGAATCATTAAACTACTTTCATCTAGTTTCTTAATGTTGACCGTTTTTTGGTCACAATCAATCTGGGCGTGGTATTGTTTTAACCAATTCATCCCTAGGATAACCTCATATTCATTCAAGTTCATCGGCATTAGTGTAACTAATACCTTATCGTCACTAAAATTGATGACACAATCAGGGTATGATTTGGTTATCGTAATATGTTCGCCGCTTGCCTTTTCAACGACATAGGCATGAATAAGCGGAATCGGTTTTACGCCTAAATATGGGGTGAATGCACATGATACGAAACTTCTATTCGCCCCTATATCAAATAAAATCTTGGTGTAAATATTATTAACTAAGAAAGTACCTGCCACCTCCTTAGCTTTATTTTTCTATTCATCTCCACTTCCTAAGATGAATACTTGTCCTGTTCCTATATTCTGACCACCCATTCTTGGTTTAAGTGGTTTTGGACAAGAAGTCCTATAATGCCCTAACTCTCCACAGTTAAAACATTTAATGTTTGGGCATTGAGTTGTAGAATGGCCAAACTTCTAACAAGTCTGGCACTTCATTCCCTGATTGGCTCTATCAGGGTTGAGATTAAATCCTCCTTTCCTGGGAAATTTACTATTTCCTAGTTTGAACTTATAAATAACTTCTTCAGGTTTCCTCTTATGGTTAACTTTTGGTGGCTCTTGAGCTGCCACTTCATCCAACATCACTACACTCTTTTCAACGACCAAATCTATAGTTTCAGGTGCAATAGATTCCACTAAGGTACGAACCTTAGGAGGAATACCTAGGATGTAACATTTAACTCTTCTTGACTCAGGAGTAACCAAATGTGGCACCAGTTTGGCCATCTCATTAAACTTGGTCGTGTACTCCTGATGAGTCATGGTTCCAGCTTCGAATCGCAGAAATTCGTCTTCAATCTTGTTCACAACATTTTGTGGATGGTACCTTTTTATAATCAAAGACTTGAGATCCTCCCAAGTCATCCTGTCAGTTACAGCTTCTCCTTTTGTTTATTTGACTGATTCCAACCAGTCAAGAGCTTCTTCCTTAGAGGAATGTGTGACAAACTTCACAGCTTGATCCGCTCTGCATTCACTCATCTTTATGACAGCTTCCATAGAGGTGATCCACTGCAAGGCTACAATGGCATCCTTCTTCCCATTAAATGGCTTGGGGTGACAGTCACTGAAATTCTTGTAGTTACATATGTGGCCATGTATCCCTGCACTTTGATTTGACATTCCAACTTTTTCATGGGTTCGGGTGGTTCCTATATTGTTTCCTACTTGAGTGGTATGACGAGTATCTTTTGTTCGGGGAATGGCACCACTTGTTCCTTCATTTCGGTTTCCCAGACTGCCATGATTTTCCCTTCTCGTAAGAGCATCATCAAGAATTCCGGGTAAATTCGTTTGGAGTACTCGGGTGACCTCAGATGCCACCGCTACTTGGAATTGAGCTTCAGTCATATTGACTTCTTCCACAGGTTGCTCAGATTCAGTATTCGTATTGACGTTTTCATTCGGATCAGTGTTTGTCGTGTCGCGGGTACGGGACCTAGTGTCTGTCACGCCTAGACTTGGCGGCTACGCACTTCCGGACCAGGTAACGAACTGTTACCGGGTTGTGATGGTCTGTCATGAGGGTGAGTCACCGGACACGTGTCAGAAACCCTAAAACCACTTCCGGTGTTGCGGCACGGACCGTCACCAACCATGCCTGTCCGTCATGGCCGTAACGGACCGTTACCAAATCATGACGGTCCGTTAAAGGGATAATTTCCAGATTTTTCATTTTTGATCCTTGAATTTTGAATATTTTCATTCTAGCCCCCGAACTTATGAATTTTGACAACTTTAGTCTTTCATTTTCTTAGGGAAATTTTTTTTTGAGGTGTTACAGTTCAATTAAGAACAAACTATTTTTATGATCTAGAATAACCTTAAATCATCCATATCTTTTTAATTTAGATCCCTTAGAGTAGCTCCAGCGGGAGCAAGCAGATGGGAAAGGACGTCGATGTGAACCGGACGCGACGTTGAACGAGTTCAATCAGAGTTCACAAAGGATCCTGACCCTAAACCAGTTCAATCATAGTTCGTTTGAGTCGGTTCCACCCCGTTTTCCCCTTTTTCCCACTTTTTTGCTGTTCTCTTTTAAAAACCAACCTATATATATATGTGTGTGTGTGTGTGTGCGTATGTATATATATAGAGGCCGTTTATCATACAAATGGCCCTTAGCGTACGAAGTCTCCCCAACCGTTGATTTTATACGATATATGGGTTTAAATCGTGCGGTGGCATAAATGTAATTATCTAGAAAACCGTAAACAAGAGTCCGGGTAAAAAGGGTATTAAAGTCAATTTCTATCAACTTACGTCAAAACTAATCTCTTTAAAAAACATCGTCGACGAACTAAAATCACCTTCACCCTTATGTGATAAAAGCGTATAAATCAAGCCCTGAAATCATATTCACCCTTATTTGGCATATCAAATTCAAGTATGTAATCACGTTCACCCTTATTTGAACGATCACGGTTGTTGATTTGTATGAGGTTAATTACGCATACGTATTAACTCAAGTCTGAGATTTATTACGCATACGTAATAAAGCAAGTCTGATGTTTATTGCGCATACGTAATCACACATGTTGATTTTATGAGGTTTATTACGCATACGTAATAACTTTATTTGTATGATGTTTATTACACATACGTAATAACGCAAGTCTAAGGATTATTACGCATACATAATCACGCATGTTGATTTGTATGAGGTTTATTACGCATACATAATAATGCAAGTCTGAGGTTTATTACGTATACGTAGTCAAGCATGTTGATTTGAATGAGGTTTATTATGCATATGTAATAACGCATGTCTGAGGTTTATAACGCATACGTAATAATGGGTAGAATGACAAAAATATTCCTCCCACTAAAAAGTATAAGAAGCATGCGGCGCGCTGCTATCCCTTTGTACGCTTCGTACGAAATAATCCCTTTGTATTTCAAACTTAATCCATATATATGTATGTGTGTGTATATATATATATATATGTGTGTGTGTATGTATATATATATATATGTGTGTGTGTGTGTATGTATGTATGTATATATACATACAGAGGACGTATCGGTTGTAAACTCTAGGTTGTTGTAAAAACCCAAAAACCTAATCCTCGCCATTCATTATAATATCAAGAAAATGATATGTGGTCTAGATTGATAAGGACTAAAATAATATATTTCAGGCTTTTCAAATACCTAAGTACCCCCAAAAGGAGCAAATCACTACTTTCCTCCCTTCACCTTTTTACAATCCTGCTAAAAAGCCCACATTTCTCATTTCCCAATACTCTTTCAAAGGAAACAAAAGATTTCTAGGTTACCACTCCCGATCAGATTGTACTTCCTCTCAAGAACAATTTTTCAAGAAGATCAAGAACAAAAGATTTCTTGCGTCAATCAAGAACTACACTTAGAGAATATTTGCAGAAGATAAAGATCGAACTATTATTTGTGAAGACCGGAAGGAGATTAGAGAATCGATTTGTGGAAAAAAAATGGTTTGTCGATTTCCTTAAATCCGGTTTGGGATTTTAATAAAAAACCTACGATTTGTTGCTTAAAATTATTTTGGGTTTTTTCAAATGACTACTCATTTCTATAATCAGTTCGTTGATAAACTAGGTGTGTCGATTTCGTTATATCCGATTTGGGGTTTTTATAAAAACTCTACGATTTGTTGTTTTAAAATATTTGAGGTTTTCTCAAAAAGCCTACTCATTTCTATAAAACATTTTTGGTTTATGTTCGAGATATATTTGGTTTGTTGCAAAACCCTACAATCTTTAGTTTTCAGTGATATGTATTTCAACATAAATCATGGGGGGGTTTGAAAAAAATGAACACACAACTTCAACAATGTGGTAACTTTGTTTATGTATACAAATCTGATGACTTATTACTTAAAATTGACGGGGAATCAAAGAGTTTAAGATGCCTTCACGTAAGATTGTTTTAATATATATATATATATATATATATATATATAGGGGAGGGATCAAGAGAAAACCACAAAGTTAGGCGAAAACTGAGAAAACCACATCATTTTAGGCAATTTTTTTTATTTACGTATACGTATTCAAAAATAATTTTTTTGATTTACGTATACGTAACCACAATTTTTTTGTTTTATGTTTACGTATACGTAACACTATGTGTAAAAATGTTTTTTGGTAAAAATGTTTAATATTACATTGATACTCTTATAAATAAATAAAAATAAAATAAAACAAAAAAAATTATTATTATATGATTGGGTAAAATTGGTTTTTTTATTGGTTTTCTAGGTTTTCGCCTAACTTGTGGTTTTCTCTGGAACCCTCCCCTATATATATATATATATGTGTGTATAGGGGGAGGATCAAATAAGAAGTATGTTTTCGCTAAGAACTCTAAGAAATGACCAAAACGCTTAGAAACGATATCAAACGAACTCCGATTGAGCTCATTTCAGCGGCGTTGGAACCGTCTCGTCGAACTCTATCATCTTAGCTTTTAGGGTTTAGCTTTTAAGGTTTAGATTTTACGTTTGAATTTTAGGGTTTTAGCCTTATGGTTTAGTCTTAGGGTTTAGCTTTTAGGGTTTAGATTTTATAGTTTAGGTTTTTTTGGAGGGTGGGGGTGGGGGGTTTAGGTTTTTGGGGGGGGGGGGGGGGGTTTAGGTTTTTGGGGGGGGTGGGGTTGGGGGGATTAGGTTTTTGGGGGGTGGGGTGGTGGTTTTAGGCTTTTTGGGGTGGGGTTGGAGGGGGGTTTAGGTTTTTGGGGGTGCGGGTGGAGGGGGGTTTAGGGTTTTGGGTCCGGATTAGAGTTCGATGAGATGGTTCCAACGCCGCTGGAATGAGCTCAATCGGAGTTCGTTTGACCCACTTCTTAGCGTTTCTTAGCGAAAAACCACTTCTTATTGGAAGCTTCCCCTATATGTATATATAGATATGTATAAACTTTTATTTTCTATTGAACTTCAGAAGATGACCAGAAAGAAAAATGTGATTTGTTTTTTTTTGCAACACAATTACACATGTAAAATATTGTCTTACACTTGTGTAGTCTGGTTTTGCAATTGTAAAAACTTAATATGTTATCAAATTTTATGTACAGACAACCAGTCTTTGAATCTGCAAGTGTAAAATTAGAAGGGGGGCCCGAAACTTTGATTGGGTTTCAATAGTAATGTCTTAAAAAAGAATGCGCAGATTAAAACATTAACGGAGAAGTAACAATTTTATAGACATGGTATTGGAAGAAGCATTTGGCCTTGATCAGAAATAAAAAAATAAAAAAAAATACTCCGTCAGTTTGTTTTGATGAGAACAATGCTAGTATTTTTATTTTGGTTGTTGTTTGGTTTAAAAGTGGTTTTTATTTTGGTTGTTTGATTGGAAGGTAACTTGACAGTATATTTTAACAGATTTTTAGGCCCTCTATAATGTTAATATCTTACTAAGCTATATTACACATGTGTAAAAAACAAATACACATGTGTAAAAATAAAAAAAACACATGTGTAAAACCGAATACACATGTGTCACATTCTGCCTAAAGTGTTTATTCACGTTTACTTTCAAGAGTAAATTACAAAAACCAACCTTATTTTTATATGTATTTGCATGTATAGACCTTAATATTCAATAATTACACTGGACAACCTTTATGTACATGTTTTGTAATAAATCATGACCTTTACCATAACGGTCGTTAGATTTTCTATTAAATGACATTTTAAATGACGAATTTACCCTTTATGTTTATATTTAAAACATGTAAAAAAATAAATATAATATAAAACCCACCCTCATCACCCACCAACTTCATCGTCTTCATCCCTACACTTCATCATCATCATCCCTAACCTAAATTACAATCCCCACCCACGAAGAAAGCTCCCTTGTGGATACCGGTGTTGAGTGGAGCACCAATGGTCCAACTATGGAAGAGATGGTTGTGAATGGTAAGAACATTACCGATCGACGGATTGCTCCGTCGTGGATACCCATGGTCTAAATTGGGATTCTGACGATCCATTGAAGTAGGGGGATTTTCTATCGACTCAAAACGAGAGAATTTCCGATCGACAATTCTGCGGTGTGGTTTCGTCTTCGACACAAACAGATCTATGGGGATGGCATCAGAGTTCGATTCCCTTTTTTCTTGTTTTTCCTTCTTCGAGTAAGGAATGACATAACTTGTTGTTGTAACTGTGATTCTGTGAAAAGCCCCTCGATTTTGGTTTTGTGTAATTTGATTATTGTAGTATGGGATGATAATAAGCCGTTCATTGAATTTGGAAAAGTCGGAAAGAAAAATAGAAAAAAAACACAAATCTCGGATTGTTCTTCACTGTCATTAGTTTTACATAATGTTGTTTTTGCAAAATGTTGATCCACCAACAGATTAAATTCTTGAAGAAAAATTCATAGGTTTTTGCATAATGTTTATACAGGTTCCATGTTTGCTTAGAGATTTGGATTTTCGTGATTTCAAATTGGTTCAACTTCATAATACGCATCAATCATCAACAATCAAGGGTTAGGTTTGATACAATCTGCTAATTATGATAGGTTTGATACATGGATCTGAAGCAATCTAACTCAGATTGTTTTTTCATCTATGCAACCCAACTTACGTTTTTTTCCAACTTATATGAAGACTGAGAAAACAAATAAAGTGGTAAAGAAATTGGAGTCGAGGGTTTCGATTGTTGACCACCACACACAATTAGGTTTAAAAATTGGGTTTACAACTTCGTTCTTGGTGTAAGAAGAGGGTTCACAACTTCTTCTTGTCATTCAACATAAACCCATATATTTTTAGAGAAGATGAAGAATAGAGAGAGAAAATAGGGTATTTGTATATTTTTTTAAACAGGGGTAGTTTGGTTATTTTATAAAAAATTAATGAAAAAGTTAACCCGATTTTAACTAAAGGTCGTGATTTGTTACGAAACATGTACATAAAGGTTATCCAACGTAATTATTGAAGTTTAAGGTCTATACATGCAAATATGTATAAAGATAAATGTTGGTTTTTGTAATTTACTCTACATTCAATTACAATAATATAAAAAATATAATTATATATAGCTGATTGTTAGCTAATAATATATCTTTATACAAAGGTGTAAAGTGTAATGTATGCACAAACACTAAAGATTTAAAGTCTCAGCTACACACATGAAAATATCAACATTTTTAGAACCGGATCGAATAGCGAACCAGACATCTTAGAGGTTCATTGGCTAGACCAGTCCGACCGGATTTAAGAACCGAATAACATAATAAGTAATATAAATATTAAAAACAATATATAGAAAAGACTATAGGACCAATAACGTCAAGATTAATATAATTATATAAATATTAAAAACTATAAAAAAAACATGTCTATTCTCTATAAACTATATCACATAAATCCATATAAGTTCTTACTAATTCAGATGGCCCATTATAAGCCCACATTAAAAAGTGACCTAGATTCAAAATAAAGAATAAAGGTGTCACATCCTCGCCAAGGCAGAATCACGAAGGCGTAACGAATTGAAATCATAACACAAGTAATAAATAAATTCTATTAAAGTTGAAATATTTATTAATCCAATTGAAACAAAGACATAATAAAAATCCAAGATAAACATATAGTTTGCCAATTTTATTTAACTAGGTCCAAAGCGTACTACGTGAACAGTCTGCGTCTATTTAGTACCTTCACCTGAAAACATGTAGAAACTGGGTCAACTAAAAAGTTGGCGAGCAATCATAGTTTTTATAATGAATCAAGATAAGATACCATTATAATATAATCACACATGAAACTTTAAACATAAGTACACGAGTCCATGACCAAACCTAATGATGAGAATGCCTTCTAAGAGACTTGGAATCCACCAAATCATGATGTATGTCGGGTTTCGATCATTTAACACCCTATCCAGGGCGATGAATGGGTATGTCACACCTATGGATCCACTATCGTACTACCGTTGGCTTATAACAAGTTAATGGTCATGTGTGATGTAGCGAGAGGGACTTAGTAATGTATGAACGTGTAATTACTGTTTAACCCATTCAAGTTATGAAAATGTTATCATGTATGGTTTGTTTCACAAGATTTTGATAAAGTAAAGACTTACATGTTTTCACCCCAAAACGATAAAAGAAGAAAAATGGGCATTGATATACTCACACTTATAAGCAGAGGGATTGATCTTGCGGTGATTTGACTTAAGAATGTCCTAAGTTAATAATGATACGATGATTATAATATAGAAACGATTAAGAGAAAACAAGGACGGGACAATCGGGACTTTGGAATAAACGAATGAACGAGAATGTTAAAGATCTGAACATTATTGATACCGAGGTTTAATAAAATTATAATTCATATTGCATAAAAACGATGTTCGTGTACAAAGTTTAAAAATGTTTGATAAGTAATAGGTTTTACAATCTATTGTGTTAGAAAATCATGAGTTTAGAATAATTAACAATTACATGTATAACTTTTAAACACTATATATGTATAGTTCAGTATAAATAACGATCTTTCTTTATTTTTAACCTGAAAACATACATAATTTACATACGTATTTTCTTAAACCAAAAACATATATATTCCTTTTGTTTTTATATACAATTCTCTTATTTTATTTAGAGTAAACTGTCATTTTCGTCCCTGTGGTTTGGTCAAAATTGCCACTTTCATCCAATAGTTTGTTTTTTTGTATCTGGGTCCTCGTGGTTTTAAAATATTGCCATTTTCATCCTCGTGGTTTTAAAATATTGCCACTTTCATCCAGTCAGCTAACACCGTCCGTTTTTCTCAATTAAATGAGGGGTATTTCAGTCCTTTTACATATTTGTTTTATTTCTTCATCTTTTTTACTCTCACTTTTTAATCATAGAAACAAGCGACGGAGGTGTTCCAGTGGTGCTCGTCGGAAACTGGTCAGGAAAAGAGGAAGAAGGCCAGCAGGTGGATGATTAAATTAGAGGTTAAATTGGGGATGATTAAAAAGTGAGAGTAAAAAAGATGAAAAAATAAAACAAATAAGTAAAAGGACTGAAATACCCCTCATTTAACTGAGAAAAACGGACGGTGTTAGCTGACTGGATGAAAGTGACAATATTTTAAAACCACGAGGATGAAAATGGCAATATTTTAAAACCATGAGGACCCAGATACAAAAAAACAAACTATTGGATGAAAGTGACAATTTTGACCAAACCACAGGGACGAAAATGACAGTTTACTCTTTTATTTATTTAGAAAACACATTTACTTTAAATATATAACAATGTGTGTGTGAATACCAGGTATTAAAACAGAAAAAGAAAAAAGGTAACCCGTGAGCTTCATTGGATGTTTCAAAGCTTTAACCAGTTGGGCTGACAATCCATTTAAAACAATGTTGGGAAAACAATATATTTAATTCCTTTTTAATCCATCATCTTCTTCCTTAAAACAACTGTGAACTAGATTCCCATGCCCTAACCCCAAAATCAGATCATTGTTTTAGGGGGTGTTTGGGATTCCTTTTCAAATCAACTTATTGACTTATTAATTTTTTTAAAAAGTTAATAAGTTAAAAGTTTGTTTGGGTAAACCTAAAGGTGGTGAAAAAATAGGGTGTGAAAAGTTGTTTTAAGAAGTAAGGAGGGTGTGACTTCTTAAACCTCCTTATTACTTTTGACAAAAAAGACTTTTTAAGATTAAATAAGGAATCCCAAACACACTTATACCGGAAGCACTCAGAGGACGCGATTAGTTAAATGGAGGTATTACGTGGAGTCAATTCCTCACAAACCAAGCCACAACCGATGTCAAGAGAGTGAAGCCGAAACCCTGATTCCTTCAAGTGATACGTGACAACGCAGGAGGACGAAAGCTTTGTGATTTTGATCATTGAATTAAGACTGATACTTATAGGGTGTTTAGAACGCCTTTACAAGTGGGATTTAAGCGGGATCTCGGGGATTTGAATTTTGAAAAGGGATGGATTGCTCCATTCGGCCGTGAGTTTCGTAAAGTTCCAAAAACTGGAATTCCTTAATGATTTACAACTAAATCTTCTAATTTTTCGTTCTCATTTGACTGTGATCGATTTCAAACCGCAAAGGGAGAATTTCAGTAGTTGATTTAGTGGGATTGAGATGGATTTTTCGTGGGCTTGACTTTTTGAAGTCAAAATTGGTTTTCTGCTGATAAGTGAAGAAGAAGGTTCAAAGTATAGGGGGCATTTAGGTGGGGGTTCATACCTCTTTTTATTAATAAACCAAAATTTAATCTCGTTACTTTCCTCATATATATATATATATATACTATATAATAAATAAATGTTTTTTATGCCACGTGTCACCTCCATATTTATTCTCATTATTTTTTTCTCGTATTTCTCTGTTATTAAATATATCTCTATCTTTTAATAATAATATGTTTTTTAAAAATTATTAATTATTCTAATAAAACACGTTTAATTTAAATTATATCTTATTATAAGAAATTTTAAAATCTAATTATGTAACTTTTATTTTCAATCAAATACTAAATGAAATATTAAAATACATTAAATAGTAATTAATTAAATTTCGAAACTCAGTTATATATTAATTTTTACATATTTTGAATTTTGTTTTCTATCATCAGTATATGTAATACATTTTTATACATGTAAAATATATACATAAATATTTAAGAATTTTATGTATTGATATTTTTCACCTGTGTGTATTATACGGGTTATAAGCTAGTATATATATATAGAGAAATAAAATTTTGAGCTAACAATTAAAAATTTTAGGACGAGTTGAACGATTCGTTAAAGTATATATCTTAAAATTTTATTTATAAGTCTTTGTGAGTTAATAAAACGAATTTAAATGTCACAATTTCCCGATATTTTAAATAAGTACATAATGGTGTCTTTTTTTACAGGTTTTAATTGTTATTCGAAACATCCGTAGTTACTTTAAGTGGTAAGATCAAATACATAAAAGTAAATCATGTAGTTGCGAACGAGCAAAATACCTTTCTTTTTTCTTTATTTTCCATTTTTCACTTTCAGCTGTAGAGTTTTATATCTCTGGATCTCTGACGACTCGACGACAGCTATGGCCATCATCGATCTTCCTTCTTCTCCATCTTCCACTTTCATTCTTTGAGTTTTATATCTCTGGATCTCCGGTGATTGTTGTGGTCGTCGATCGACGGCTGGACAAGTGTATTTGTGGATCTCTGACGAGAGCTGAGTAGCCTCTAGTCCGACCGCCGGTTAGCGTTTACCGGTTCGGCCGTAAAGCCGCTTGGACCGCCCGGTTCTATTGAAAACGGCTCTAGAATACACAACCAGACAGCCGGAGGCATCGGTTCCCGGTTAGACCGGTTCGACCGCCCGGTCCGATCCAGTCTCGAAATCATTGGAAAATATACACATACACGTGTGTGTGTGTGTGTGTGTATATATATATATATATTAACACATGTGAACTACTAATAAAACATGGAGTGATAAAAAAACTGAATTGTTAAAGCTATAATTAAACATAGATTAATAAAAAGTATTATTTTCTGGAAGTAATAAATATATATAATATAAGCCAAAAATTCATATTTATATAAAAACACGTGACTGAATTTTTTTCAGGGGTTGTTTCTTATGTAAAAGTTATACACGATAAATTACACACGTTTAAAGAGCTTATATGAGGGTTTCGTTAGAAAATTTACATTCATTTAGACTAGAGAAATATATATGTAAAATAAATCACTATCTCTCTAGATCTAAAAGATACAAACCAAATAACTAGATTTTACATATACATATACACTTGAATATAAACATGTTTTATCTGTTGTAAACCCTGAAATAGATTTATTAGAATAAAGAACGATTGAATAACATGTTTTTTACAAATGTGTAAGGAACACTAAAACAGAGATAAAAAAAAGTAAATCCAGTTTACATATAAACACACACATGAATAGAAACTCTTTATACATGTGTAAAATCAGTTTACACATGTGTTATAAATTAAATACACAAGTGTAAAACCCATATACAAAAGGATGTGGAACCCAGTGGTTAAAAATAAACATAAAATAACATGGGTTTACAAGTGCGTAAATACACTTTACACATGTGTAAATTCAGTTTAGACATGTGTAAATTAAGATAATCAACTTTTAACCACAAACCCCCAATTCAAATCCAAAAAAGTAAAAACATACAATTGATGGCAATTAAGCAGCCAATTCAATTCCATTGATAATTCAAATGACAATCTTAGCATGAATAAAAAAAAAAAGACAGTGACCATTACTTAACATGTAAGATTGTTTAAAAGTAACTAATAAGGGTGCTTAGTGGAAAGTGATACCTATGCTACACTGACAACATCATTCCTGTCACACCATCGCTAAAGCGGAAACACAGGAATGTAACGAAATACTGGATATCGTGAACACATAGTGTATTTAGAGAATTATAAATTACATCATCCAAATGTCTGAGATGTTTTTAAGAAAATTAAATTGAGTACAAGTTGATGCTCTAAGTTAAATAGTCCTAACATGCTGACTATATGCGTAGGCTTAACTTGTTCTTATTTCTACAAGTGCTTGCCGGCTTAACTATTTCTTGTCTGAAAAACATGCTAAAAAGTGTCAACCTAAAGGGTTGGTGAGTTCGCAGGTTTGCCACTTGAATAAATAGTTTCAAACATGTACTCAAATGAATAAGAACAATTTACATGGGTCTATAACCAAACGTATTGACCTGAAATGCCCCTGTATGTTAATTCCTTATCACAAAACATTAATGTAGGATGAAAATAAACATTCAATTAAAAGGAATACTTTTTTTGATTTACGCGTTCAACAAAGAAATGAATGGGAGTTTTTCGGACTCCGATAGTACTATCTATATTAATCCATTGACTCAATCCTTAAGTTAATTGGTTATAGTGGAACGGGAGACTTTAAGTGATAATCTTGCCACATGTAATATTCTTGGTACGTCATCACATAAAATATTATAGAATGTAAGATAAAGAATTTTAAGCATGTATTTCCCCCAAAACAAAAAACGAAAACGGGGCTACGAATACTCACCTTAAGTCTTGCGTGTTGTGATAATGGACTAGGATTGTACGGAACGTCCTACTCGAGTGCTACAAGAAAATAAATTCTACTTGAGTTCATAGCACTTAACTCTATGCGTGGAATGTTGATGATGGATGCAAGTTCGTTAACGACTGATGTGTTCATTTTTCGAGTTATTGTCCGCTTAACGATTAGGTGGAAGGGTCACATTTCCTATGACTCTCATAAGTTTGACTTTGTTAATGTACTAATCACTAAATCCGTTCTTTTTGTATCAAGATATGACTCTTAATTATACGAAACATTTGTATTTAAAATATAATTTTTGTATAAGAAAATTAAATAATTACTTTATTTTTCGGTGACGAACGTATAAATTGACCAAGACGTTTTGTATAAATAATCTTGTTTTTATACAATTAAATATCCCCTAGAATGTATGAAAAGTTATATGTACCATTGGTTTTTGGTAAAACTCGAATGGCTGATAATTAAAGCGTTTTCGTCGAAAAATAAATATTGCGACGTTTTCCGTCGTAACTAGATTAAAATAATTTGGGGACGTTTTATCATTCAAAATCATTCTATTATTATTATATGAGGTAAGTTTAATATTTCTAGTAAGAAATAATAACTTTTGCAAATAAATATGCATATTCGAGCTATGTATTTCTTTTACGCTTTTACGTATGTGCATGAATAGTTAAACGGGTCTTGACACTTGGTTTTGCTATTTTGACACATATATTTTCCCAACTAGACTATTCACTTATCAATATTTAACATATGACTTATGTTCATGATCGTTTTAGTAAACAAGTTCTCAAGGTAAATGTATTTATCTTCGGGTGTTAACGGTATTTACCGGGTTTTACTAACACCTTAAGTTCTCACTTTTGACTAAGTAATGTATGGTTAGGGTATTAATACACTCCTTTTATGGTTCATAGACACTTATGTGTTGTTAATGATCTTTAATGAATGCATGAGTACACATAAATTGATAGTTATATATATACTTTTAGATAACACCTTTCACATTTATATGTTGATGATAATCATTGGTATGTTTTCTTGAATCATAGGACACTTCTTCGGTCTTTCCAGGTAAGTCACACTTGATCATATAACCTCACGAAAATATATCCTTCAACACAACACGTGAAGGGAATGAAGGGTTATAGAGAACACCATCACCTAAGTGTTATTTTATGTGGCTGTGTTGAAGCACGTTTGTGTGACATACACTCTGGATGTTTTCTTAGCTTTTGTACTTGTCTTTATGTATTTGAATTTGTATTTAAGTATCTATATGTATTGATTATCGAGTTGTAATCACATATGTATGTACTTAGTCTTATCTGTTTCTGTTAAGTGTTGTGCGCACTTAGTAAGTGCACAGGATGTATACGCAAGAACAAAGTATGCGTACTTGCTAAGTAGGCAGGAGTTAAGCCCTGCGCACTTAGCAAGTGCGAAGGCAACAAGTCTAGTATATATAGCCAGTTAGTGTTAGAATTATGTACGCACTCATTCTCATTGTAACCGGCTGTGATTATCAATAGACGAAGTTTGAGAGTATCTTGTGTCTTTGTTGTTGGTTTACTTTTTGTTGCTTGATACTCCACCTAGTCACGGGCATTCCGCACCCGGTTCGATTAGGAACACACTTGTATGTGATGATTCGAGACACCCGAGGGACCTTCAAGTGGTATCAGGGCAATTGCTCTTGATTTTGAGTGTTGTGAGTGTGTTAAGAGCATTTTCGACACAATCTACAGCCTTTCTACAAGGAAAAGTGACCGATTTTGGTGATTTTTGTGATAAAATAGAGGTAGCTCTTGAGCGTTATTTTAAAAGCAAAAATCCTTCAAAATCCGACCTTTTTCTTGTTTGTTTGAGTGTTTTGATCATCAAGGGTTTGTTAGAAACAAGTTTCTAACCTTTTGGCTTGATCAATTTGTTCATATCTTCAAAATTTGAAGAACTGAGGTATTTCCGGGGATCGGAAAAAGTTGGTGGAGCAGGTGGATAAAGCATTCTGCGTACTTGCCCTTTTTGGCAAAAAGGACAATCTTCGTGCGTACTTGCCAAGTACGCAAGACCATTCTTGTGCGTACTTAACTTTGCCTCGTGCGTACTTAACATTTACTCCTGCGTACTTACTAAGTACGCAAGAGGAAATCTCAAGTGCGCAGGACCAATTTCTTAAGTGTGCAAGTTGTATTGACTTTCTGAGTTTTTGACTAAGTTTTACACTATGGCAAATCTTTAGAATCTTGGTAACCTGCTCAATTATGATAACGAGATAGGTACTCCTCAAAAACCGCCAAAGCTGCTTAATGTTAATGATTATTCGAATTGGAAACCACGCTTTGAGCATTATATCTCATACACTGATTCCTCTTTGTGGATACCTATACTTGAGGGTTATAAGCATCCGACTTATACATATCTTGATGATATTGTTCCCAAGTCTATATCTAAGCTAGATGAAGAAGGAAAGAAAGTTTATGACACAGAAAAGAAGGCACATGGATCTATCACAATGGCCCTAACTAGAGAGCTTTTTCACAGCTTTAGAGGATATGATAATTCGAAAGATCTTTGGAAGACATTGCAGAAAAGATTTGAGGGGAATAGTGACATCAAGAAGAGCAAAAGAGATCTCCTGAGAAAACAGTATGAGTGCTTCAGATACCTGGAGAATGAATCTACAGATGAACTTATATCTAGATTCTATCATCTGCAAACTGAGTTAAAATATTTTGAGCTAAAGTATCCTGATGAGGAATTAGTTGAAAAATTTCTGGATGCGTTATCACCAAAGTTTGAGATGTATACCACTCTGCTGAGAGAGAACCCCAAGTTCTATGAGATGACGATTGAAGAAGCACTCGGAAAGGTTCAAGCACACGATATGAACCTGAAAAGAAAAGAAAGCTCAAGGAGACCTCAAATCCTAGACCCTTCTATGTATTATGGGACGTCTTCCACAGCTAAATCATCTGGTTCAGGAATCGCCTTATTCTCAGGGAACTCTCATGAAGAAGATAACTCGAATGGTTGTGGTGGTCATACATGCTTTATAGCATCTGGATCTGGTTCTCACCACCAACATTCCTCAAGAAATCCTACCTCCACATCTTCAGCTAACCAGACTGCTATAGCCAAGATAGATGAAGATCATGTAGCATTATTTTCATCGTGTATGCTTGCCAATGAGAACTTCATTGGTGGCAAGCTTACGGATCCTGAAACCATTGAAGAAGATTTTAATCAGGTGGATCCAGATGGCATGGAGGACATGAATATTCAATGGAATATGCCCATGATCTTGAGAAGGGCCAAGCGTTTCTTGAATAGAACGGGCAGGAAGTTCATTGGTGGGCATTCAAATGCCAAGGTGGGTTTTGATAAATCCAAAGCCAAGTGCTACAAGTGTCAGAACTTTGGACACTTTGCTCGTGAATGTCGTAACGATAAAGCACCTGCTTCAGGATTCACTAGACCAAGAAAGGGAAACAACCAAGGAAATGGTCAAGGGTACAACAATTCTAACAACCGCAATCAAGGTCAAGGTGGAACGTCCAATGCTTTGGTAGCTCAATAGGATGAAAGCTTTGATTGGGGTGTTCATTTGGAGGATGCCCTTACTGCTCAAACACAAGTTGGTCTCGTGGCTGAGATCGTTGAGATGATGGAAGCAGAAGAAAGGGAAGCTTCTGTAGCTGACCAAAGGGAGTCTACAACTTCATTTGCCCTCATGGCTATTTGGGAGGCATCAAATTCATCAGCTAAGGTAGGCTCTAACTCTTTTGCTGTTATTTCTTGTTCCAAATGTCTTGGCTTGAAAGAAGAAAATTCTATGCTTCAGGATAAGGTCAAACCCCTTCGTATTGCAGCTTTAAGCTACAAAGAAAATGAAAAACGTTACAAAGATTCAATTGGAACTTTAAAGAAAGAAAACGTGATTTTACACTTAAAAACAGTGAACAACTGTTTCATTTGGATGTTACGTACAAGGGGTTGGAAAAGAGAAATAATGAAATTACCAAGCTGCAGAATGAGGTTTTGCAGTTGAATGGTAAAATTGAGAAGTTGAAGAATTCTCGCTTTGTGGTGGAACGTTATGAATCAGTAGTGAGAAAGTGAATGGCTTAGGGTTGGGTACTAATGCCATTCCTCCACCAGTAATCGGGAAATTTGTCAACGGCTTAATTGATATTGACTTCCCATGCCTTGATGAATCCTTAAGTTAGGATGATTCCTCTAACAAGGATGATTCCTCAAGTAAGGCTGACTCAGCTTTTGATGAGGAATTCTTTTCTGATGAAGGCTCTGAGAACACCAAAGTTGATGGTGTTGTCTCAGAAGAGTTGCTTGATAAACATAATGTCAAGAAACCCATTGTTACTGATCGTAATAATTGCATTTTAACTGAACCTGATACTGTTGAAACAAGTGATAAACTAAAAATGATGATTTATGGAGGTTTCAAATCCATTAAGCAAATTATGAAAGAAGCTTTTGCTAATAATTTGGGGAAGAATTTTCAAGAAAACATTGATAAACACTACACCCCAAAGAGTCAATTAAAATCAGGTCAAGCACAAGATGCTTATAATGTTCATCAAACAACTCTTGTTACTCATCAAGCCAAGTCATCTGCATCCAAAAGCAAAGAGCCTTACAAGAGAACTTACATAGAAAGAAGAGCTTGTTTTCATTGTGGTATGGTCGGTCACATCCTAGTGAACTGTCCTAATAAGAATCAAGGGAAACTACCAGTTGTTCAACAATAAACTGTTTCCCCTAAGACACCATCAGTGAAGCAACCCAGAAGTCCGAAATCAAAGGAGGTAAAATCACCAGTGAAACCTATGGTGAAGCCAAAGACCACATCTGAGGCTAAGCCATCTGTTCCAAGAAGGGTAAAGAAACCTGCTAAACCCAGTGTATCTACCTCTGGTAGTGCACCAACTTGTGAAAAGCCTGTGGTTAAACTTTTCCAACCACAGAGGAGAAGAAGGAACAAGAGATTGAGAAAGTTAGAACAGCTGGCTGGATTTCAATCAGGTGAAGCTTCTATAAGTTCCCCTGGTGTTTCTGAATGCAAGCCGACTGTTCTAGTAAAACAAAAGAAAAGGTCCTGGAAGAAGAAAACCAAACGTTTTCAATCTTCTGATCCCAAATCTTCTAAGCATTCACCCATTTTTGATAGTCATGATTATGAATTAATTGAGGTAGTTTATTTTGAGAAAAATGGACGACCCAAGACCACTATGGCTTGGGTCTCCAAAACTAATTAATTTCTTGTGACTTGTGCAGGGACATCCGAAGGGAACTATCTCTAACCGTTTGTATGTAGATAGTGGATGCTCCAGGCACATGACAGGCAACATGGCCCTTCTTCAAGATGTAAAACAATTCAGAGGCGGCTATGTGGCCTTTGCAGGCGAGAAGGGCGGTAGTATTATTTGTAAAGGCGTAGTTTCAAATGGTTGGGTAAGCTTCGACAACGTCAACTACCGCGAGCAGCTAAAGCATAACCTGTTGAGTGTTTCTCAGATGTGTGACAAGGAGTACTCAGTTATGTTTGACAAGTCAGAATGCTTGGTTCTCAAACCTGGTTTTGTAGTTCCTGACGATTGGATTCTGATGAGAGCGCCAAGGACAAACGACACCTATCAGATTGATATGAGCATGGCTACAACCACCTCATAAGTTGCTACTTATTTGATTACTAAAGCGATAGAACTTGACTCAATCTTGTGGAACAGGAAACTCAGACACATTTCTTATCGTAAAATGAACCATCTTGTCCAAAACGGTTTAGTTAC
Organism: Smallanthus sonchifolius; assembly: GCA_023525975.1. NCBI lineage: Eukaryota > Viridiplantae > Streptophyta > Magnoliopsida > Asterales > Asteraceae > Smallanthus > Smallanthus sonchifolius. The sequence continues at coordinate 25,058,935 of CM042033.1, forward strand.
CGGGGTTCCTAAGCTGAGATTCTCCGTTACAGATGACTGTATGCCATGTAAAAAGGGTAAACAGCAACGGAAGTCTCACAAGCCCAAGCTCCAAAACTCCATCGATACCCCTTTGGAGCTCTTACATATGGATCTGTTTGGGCCCATAAGTATCACGAGTATTGGAGGTAAGTCATACTGTCTAGTTGTAACTGATGATTTCTCACATTTTTCTTGGGTGCATTTCTTAGGTTCAAAGGATGAGACTGCTGATATTCTTCAATACCTGATTGTTTGGAAACTTTATGCAAACTGAAGGTTAGAAGAATAAGGAGTGACAACGGCACGGAGTTCAAAAACAACATGATGGAGCTCTTCTGTCTCAAGAAGGGTATTCGTCATGAATTTAGTGCACCGTATACACCCCAGCAAAATGGAGTTGCAGAAAGGAAGAACAGAACCCTAATTGAGACTGCAAGGACAATGATGTCAGATGCCAAGCTTCCCGTAACATTCTGGGCGGAAGCAGTCAACACAGCTTGTCACGTCTTAAATAGAGTTCTGGTGGTTAAGAGGCACAATAAAACTTGTTATGAGCTGATCAACAATCGACCTCCAAATCTTGACTACCTAGTTCCTTTTGGTAGTCCCTGCTCATTATTGTTACAGTACAAAGATCAAAAATCTAAATTTCATGCAAAAGCGGTGGAAGGCATCTTCTTAGGATATGTTTCCAACTCGCTATGCAAGAAAGTGTACAATATTGAGAGTAAGTCTGTGGAAGAATGGTTCGAAGTGGACTACAGTAAACAAAGCATTCCACCAGAACCAACTGGTCCTGCTTGGGGATTTGATTACGATGCTCTGTTCAAGTCTTTTAACCTTCCTGATTTATATGCTGAAGACGCTGCCAAGTTGTATAATTTCAGTGGTGGCAGCGACGACTCCAATTTCTTAACCAGAGCAACGGTACCTATCCCAACTTCCTACTCCAATGTTGCATCTGCATTTGGAACTCATGACAGTGACAACAGAGATGAAGTTCATGTTGAAGGAAACGATGCTCAAGCTGATCCTAATGTTCATGTAGGAAATGATGCTCCATTTGATCCAATCAACATTGAGTCATCTTTAGGTACACTTGATATGGGGGATTTGAGTACTAACCTTGAGTCAGCAATTCAAGAACCACAATTACCAGAGACGATAGTGCATCAGAATCATCCAATTGAGAACATTATTGGTGATCCTGATGTCGGTGTTCAAACTCGTCATAGAACCATTACTGAGAACACCAGTTTGTACGCCGAGATACTTGACACAGGTGTCATGGAAACGTGTCTGCATGCTGCTTTCGTATCCCAATTGGAGCCGAAGAATATGAAAGAGGCTCTCGTTGACAACTGCTGGATAGAGGAGATGCAAGATGAATTGTCTCAATTCCAAAAGTTGCACGTGTGGGATTTGGTTGACCTTCCGAAGGGTATGCATCCGATTGGAACCAGATGGGTGTTCAAATGCAAGACTGACGATCGAAATGTTGTAGTGAAGAATAAATCAAGGTTGGTTGTTTAGGGTTTTTATCAGCAAGAGGGCCTAGATTACACAGAAGTGTATGCCCCAGTTGCGAGACTTGAGGCCATTCGACTTTTTCTGGCTTAGGCCTCCTTTGTCGGCTTCAAGGTCTATCAACTTGATGTGAAGAGTTCTTTTCTATATGGGAAAGTTCATGAAGAGGTCTATGTCACTCAACCACCAGGTTTTGAAGATCCGCATAATATCAATAAAGTGTACAAGCTGGATAAGGCACTTTATGGTCTTCATCAAGCCCCTAGAGTGTGGTATGAGACTTTATCAAAACATCTATTGTCCAATGGTTTCGATCGCGGAGAAATTGACTCGACTCTCTTCATTAGGAAAGCAGGAGGTGGTATTCTACTAGTGTAAGTTTATGTCAACGACATTATCTTTGGGTCTACCAATGAAGAGATGTGTAGAGAATTCGAAAAAGTGATGAAGTCCAAGTATGGAATGAGCAACATGGGTGAACTGTCGTTCTTTCTTGGTCTGCAAGTCAGTCAAAGGGAGGATGGCATTTATCTGCATCAAACTAAGTATGTGCAAGACATCCTGTCAAAACACAAGATGAATGATTGTACTACGTATGGCACAACAATCCCAGTCAATCATGGTCTGCAGCCGGACAAAGTTTTAAAGGATGTGGACTGTAAATTGTACCACGGGATGATCGGTTCGCTAATGTATCTCACAGCTTCAAGGCCCGACATTATGTTTGCTGTCTGCTTATGCTCGAGGTTTCACTCGCAACCAAAGGAGTCTCACCTGATAGCTGTTAAGAGGATCTTCAGATACTTGAAGGGGAAACTCCGATTGGGCCTTTGGTACTTGAAGCAGCAGTCTTTCGACTTCAAAGCCTATACTGATTCTGATTATGGCGGTTGTAACCTCGATAGAAAATCAACCTCAGGTGGATGTCAATTCTTGGGAGACAGGCTGGTCTCCTGGCAGTGTAAGAAGCAGTCAACGGTTTCTGTCTCAACATGTGAAGCAGAGTACATTGTTGCCGCGAGCTGTTGTTCTCATATATTGTGTATCCAGCAGCAATTGAGAGATTATGACTTGAACTACACTAGAACTCCTCTATTCATTGACAATAATGCCACTATGTCTATCATGAACAACCCGGTGAAACATTCTAAAACTAAGCATATAGAGATTCGCCATCATTTCATCTGTGACTGTGATGAAAAGCATTTGGTTGAGCTTGTCAAATTTCACACAGATGACAACTTTGCTGACCTTTTAACTAAGGCGTTTGATCATACCCATTTTGAACATCTTGTCAACATGATAGGAATGTTCAATCCTGAGTGAAACTTTCTATTTTCTAAAACCAATTCAATTCATGGAAGTTAATCTTTATTTCTTTTAAATTTCTTTATTTCTTTTTCTTTTTCTTCAGAAAAATCCAAACAAAATAGAAAATCATGAAAATTTTAAAGTCTTTTGAAGGTAAGAGGAAATGATAGTACATCAGTAATGATATAAACGTCTTAGACTGCACATATGGGAAATGATTGCGTCATGATTACTTGAAAGTTTAAGGTGTTTCAACTTTAATTTGAATATTTGCAAGTAATTTGAATTGTCAGTAGGCTATAAGCATTCTTGAATCATTAGTGGTGTGAAAACTAAATCTAGACTACAACTGTGATTTGAACCCATGTATGCATGTGTGTGTGTGTAATAGAATACAAAAAGATCACTATCAGATAAAGGATGTAAGATGTTGGCAAATATTTTCTTATGAGACCAGTTTCGGGTTATGTCTTTAGCATAATTTTTTGGTTCACTTCACTGCCCATACTCACAAGTATGCAATGGGAAGTTGGGCCAAGATATGTCTTGACATCAACCGTTAAGCATATATTCACCCTTGAATCATACTTGATTCATTGAAATCAAATTCAGATAAAAGTTGGATCCCCTTACCTAAATCCTCAGGCACCATATCTATTAAACTTGAATCATCATATGATATTCACAAAAGAAGAGCCAATCAAACTAACACAAATGAATCACTCAATTCTAAATCTTATGATTCTTGATAATCCTTATGGATTCTGCTTGATTTTTTCCGTGCTAAACGATGTAACTTCATTCTGGAGATTTGAAAATCTTTGGGAAAATCATAGATGCCTTGAGATAGTGCAATTTAAATTTCTGTAGTATAAATGTGGGGTACATGTTGTAAATCTTGAAATTAATTCCATAACACACAAGAACGTGATACAAAGATGCTTATGGTTTCAAATCTTATAATATTGACAACTTGAATTAACTTGTTTATATTCCATATTACGTATGAATAAGTAGTAATCCATGACATGATCTCATATTCTTTGATGTTTATTGTGTATCATTTTTGCTTACAATAGCCTGATATGATCCTCTACTCATGACTTTGACCCAAAAATAGCTTGTGTGTATATTCTTGTGCATGTTATCTTCATTCAGAAAAGCTCAAAAAGATTATAAGTAAAGTCTTTCAAAACATAAGAAAAGCCAAAAATATTTGTGTTTAACTTCCTTGAATTATTTTTGAAACCTCTTGATTGAATGTTCTTATCCGGTTCGCTTTTTGACATGACATTCTTATTAATTTGAGTTGAAATTGGATTTCACAACGGTTTCTACATACTTGATAAGTGCGTAAGAATTAAACCTTGCGTACATGTAAGTACACAAGACTTAAATCATGCGTACTTGTTAAGTACGCAAGAGTTAAGTCTTGCGCACTTGTTAAGTACGCAAGACTCGAATGCGTGGGTAAATATAGTTGACTTAGAAAGTTTCTCAGATTTTATCTCATTTCAAACCAATGTGCTATTCCCTCGTATTTCCTCAAAAATTTGTGTGATTCCAAATGATTTTTTCGTCCCGATTATTGTTTCATCTTCACTTAACAAGCATTCGGTGAGAATCTTAGTCTATTTCAACCGCAATTCGTCATGTTTTGGACCGATTCTTGACTATTCTTGAGCTTTGGGTTGAATGTCAAGATTGAGAAAAGTTTTGGATGATCTTTAATTAAATTAAGACCTAAATCTTGTTTATGATCTTTAATCGAACCCTAATCACTCAAATATCGTCCTTAACATCGTATGATTTTGACTCTGACCCTAGTTTGACCGTCGGTTGAGGTCAGGTTAGGGTTAGGTCAAAATTGACCTGGTTTTAGCCCGATTTTGGTGTTGGACTTGGTCCCATAAGTTCTAAATGCATTTTTCAAACATGTGGTGACCTTGAACAAACATCAAATTCGTCCATTCGTTGATTTGAAAAAGTCTGCTTTTTGTTCAAGTGTTAGACCGTGCGCACTTAGTAAGTACGCAAGATATAACTCTTGCGTACTTGCTAAGTACGCAAGGTATAAACCCTGCGTACTTGCTAAGTACGCAGGAAGGCAACTTGCAAATCTTTCCTAAGTCTGGAAACTTCTTCCTTGTGAATGTGCTATACCATGTCATGTTTGTTCAATTCCAGTGACTATTCTTGTTCTTATTGTGTTCATTATATGTTTTTGAAGTGATGGCTCGTGCTTTTACCAGCGAATTCAATCTTCCGGCTCTAACATAACCCGAGTGGAAGGGTGCTGCACTTGAATACATGGAGATAGTCGATTTCCTGAACCGCACGAAGATCAGCCATGCTATCTCTGCAGATCCTATCGTATCAAGACCGTACATGGATCAATTTTTGGCAACAGCAGATCATTACTGTACAGTAACCCCGAACATCATTAGGGCTACTGTAGCAGGCCAACAGATAGCCATATCCGAATACACCATCAGGAGATTGTAACAATTCCGGGATCTTGTAGAAATAAAGACCGATGGCAACAAATCTTTCTACGTACAAATGTTGCTTACCTTAGAGTTTGCTGCTGACCAACAAGCTGCTGCGGATAAGCTTATCTGTAGCGGATTCTTATTCTTCTGCTGAAGAACAAATCCACTACGGATAGCCTTATCTGCTGAAGACCAGAGTTGCTGCGGATAGGCTTCTCAGCAGCATCAACACTTGATGCTGCTGATAGGCAAATCATCAGCAGCTTTGGATGGTTACATTTTGCTGCTGATCTCTAACTTTGCTGCTGATAGCCATTCCCACTGAAGATCAAACGCTGTAGCTGACTGGCTTCGATAAAGCAACCATTACCACTTACAATTTTCTGCTGCAACACTGACACACTCCACGCAGAAAGAATGTCACTGGTGCAGACAATAAAGAACTACAACGCTCTTCTCCAAGCATGCAAGCAATGATGCCTAAGAAGATGTTTGAGTAAAGTTAACTTTTGTAGTGTTTATTGTCATTTTATGTAGAATAACTTCAATACAAGATCAACGGTTTGTGTTAGATCTGATCTTTAGAATCAAGGGTCTGTCTTGATTCTAAGTTACTATATACGCAGTACTGAGTGTCATTGTAAAGTAGTGTTTTTCTTAGAGATTTCTCTGTAATCTTGTAACCATTGAAGCTTAATACAAATTGCATTTATCAATACTTCTTGTGTTTACTTGTTTACATTTATTAGTTGTGACTGTTTCCGCCAATTTGAACTAGAATAGAACCATCTTGTATTTACCGATCCTACAGATCTTGCAACTAACCCAATTACCTATCCTAATTACTTTGTTGATGGTTGTTGGAGGCAGAGAATGGGATACTTCGGTGCAACGGATTATGCTTCGTACAAGAAGATGTGGGAACTTGGTCAATGGCGCTACTTTGCCCACATCTTGATCATGTGCATCTCTTCAAGGAAAGCAGGCAAGGATGCCCTGAGTCATCACTTAGCGGCTAAAATGGTGGGTTTATCTCTCAACAAGGGCTACAACTTCTCTAAGTATGTATATAAGGCCATAACCGACCAGATCTATATGGCGAAGAAGTTTAGATTCATGTTGTATCCAAGATTTATCCAGCTGCTAATCAATGATGCCCTGCCAAATCTACCGGCAATTAGGGAGAGATTACAAGTAAAGAGAGTGGACGAGAGAGTATTTGCTCAATTCTTAAAGCCAGGCAGTGTATAACCTACCCCTGTGCATACTCCTCTCTTTGGACACTTAATCAACGAAGCATATGTGGCCCCAGATGAGTTCAGATGGTATTGTCCCGAATCGGAGCATGAACTCAGTGAACACTCAAACGAGCAGGAAGAAGAAGAAGTTGAAGGTGATGATGACTCTAAATATGAAGGAGACGAAGAAGAAGGAAGTACTGGTGCTGAAGAATCTGAATCCGAAGCAACAGAATTTGATTCATCTAATGCACCAGACCAATCACACCCGAGAAGAACGATAGCGGTGACTCTTCCCGAGTCGTCTGCTAAGAGAAAGTGACAATATAGTACAAGCAGTGAATATGAACCCGAATCTGATTCAGATGCTGCTATACAAAGTCAAAGACGAGAAAGTACTAACAAGCATCGGGGGTATATGCCATTTGCGGCTATCCCTAGAGAAGTAGAAGCTAGTGTTGCACGGCAACAAGTCACTGAGGCCGTGAGCACTGCTTCAACCTCTACATCAACTTCCACCCAGCTATATCAAAGGACGGGGAGGCGGCCAATTGTAACAAGTCAAGTAGCTGCCGCTACTATCTCAGAGAAGGTGCCTGAGATAGTACCCCTACCAATTGAGACTATCCATCATCTGATAGTGACGACTCCAATTCAGACTGAGTCGGTCACGATCACACCAACCGCCATTGAAACCACCACAATCTCAACCACATTCCCAACCTCCATCCCCACAACCACCCTTAAACCCATCGGTCAACCCTACAACTATGGGGACTTTACCCAGGTGTTTGACTTTGATGCGATCTTCTCATCTCCACCCCATACTACTGAAGCCTCTACATCCAGAGATCCTGAACCCCGTGATGCGAGGATAAACACTTTGGAAACACAGGTTGCTGGTCTTCTTGAAACTGTTCGGTAATCAAGGGAAGAGTCTGAGGCTCAACAGGCTCAGATAAATTCTTTGGTGGACGAAGTTACTATTTTGCGAAGCCAGAGGACTGGGACTGAAGAAAGGTTTAAGAATGTGATGGCCCAGAACGAACTCATGATCAAGACAAACAATATGATTCTGGGACACAGGACGTCATTAGAGCTATGGTTTGATATGAAGCGAAAAGAACATGAAATGATGGTCAAGTTAGTAGCTGACCTGACCAAGAAGCTTGCTGCTCAGGGGGAGAGAGAGAAACCATCTAAACCTAGCGGTAAAAAAAATAATAATAAAATCCTAAATTTGACTAGTTATGGTTTTGAAGGATTTGAGTGAAGCGGTGATGAAGCTGGTCTTAGTTTATAGAGAAATGAGGGGGATAAAAATATATTATTCAGGAGACATTAAAGAGGTGGTGGAAAAGCCGTTGGTACTTCCTATATATATACCTCTTTGACGTAACATGGATCTCAACTATGATTTCTCATGTAAACTATATTTTTCGTGCTCATTGGTCAAGCCTGTGTTCAAGATTTGATGTGATTTAGTTATGATTGGATTTCTCATTTGGGATCTAGGCGGAATGTCAGATAGACAACCTAGTTATGGAACTTCACTGCGGTGAATGTATGCAGATTAGGAGGTGTTAACCAGGAATGAAGATCTAATTGAAGAATGTTGGACTTTGGATAAAGGATGATCACTGTCGAGCATGATTTTGTGTTTGATTCTATAGAGTGTTTTCAAGATGAAGCTGGATATTCGTTGGATTATTAGTTGAAGATGTAACCTTTTATCATTTGCCGACGGGATAGGAAATGGTCCCTTGTTTCTATTCTAGTCGAGAGGAGCTTAAACTGAAAGGGGAAATTGGAAATGAACATCTTCGGGAATTTGGTTGACTCGTGAAGATACAGGATAGAGTTGGACACATCTGGTTTGAATATTGAAGTTTATCTTATTGGAATTCCTATGGGAGCTGATTAGTTTGATGCAGGTTGTTGGAAATTCAAACTCTCTATCATATGTGTAGGTCCCTCGGGTGTCTCTGATCGTCACATGCAAGTGTGTTCCTAGTCGAACCGGGTGCGGAATGCCCGTGACTAGGTGGAGTATCAATCAACACAAAGTAAACCGACAATAAAGACACAAGATACTTTCAAACTTCGTCTATTGATAATCACAGCCGGTTACAGTGAGAATGAGTGCGTACATATTTCTGTCACTAACTTGCTATATATACTAGACCTGTTGCCTGCGCACTTAGCAAGTGCGTAGGGTTTAACTCATGCGTACTTAGCAAGTACACAGACTTTGTTCTTGCGTACTTGCTAAGTACGCAGGATATACATCTTGCGCACTTACTAAGTTCGCACAACACTTAAGAAAGACAATTACAACGACAAGTACCTACGAACATGATTACAACTTGATAAACCAATACATACAAACGCTGACATACAAATACATAAATACATTACATAAGTAAAAACAATCTTCAGAGTGGTTGTCACAAGAATTGCTTCAACAAACTCCCCCTTGACAGCAGCTCTGGAGATGTATATCTTTAGTCTCTAGCAGCTTCAGAGTGATTGTCACAAGAATTGCTTCAACAAACTCTCCCTTGACAGCAGCTATGGAGATGTCTTTAGTCTCTTATGCAGGTAGTATTTGTCTAACAACGTCATATCAGAGGTTCCCCAAGGTCAAAATCCGTGAGCTCAAGGACGACTATGTCAAATTTGACCGTGACCAGAGGTTCCCAAGGTCAAAATATGTGAGCTCAAGGACGACTACGTCAAGTTTGAGCTCCGTGAAACCGACGCCAGTATGGCTAACGTGCTCCACGTCAGTAACTCAAAATGGCATATATAGAAAGACTCAGGAATGAATCCCTAAATAGTCCTTTTCTTCCTTCTCTCAGTCTAATGTTCATGAACATACTTGTTGTCTGAACTCTCTTGTCATTGTCATTTAGAGGATGGCTCGGGAAGGGAAACCTTCGCCATTCTCCGTGGGTGTGTTTGATCTGGTGCATCATCAGAGTCAGATGAATCAGATTTAGTTGCCTCAGAATCTGACTCTTCAGCACCATCTCCTCCTTCTTCTTCATCACCTCCATCACCATTCATCTCAGCAAGAACATACGAGAAACAAAATTAGATCAAACAAAATAATTGGAATAGAACAAGCATGACATGGTATAACACTTGCACATTGAACTGATTTTCAGACTTAGAAAAAATTCCGAGTGGCCCTTCCTGCGTACTTAACAAATACGCAGAAAATTGTTCGTGCGTACTTAGTAAGTACGCAGGAGCTAATTCTTGCGTACGTAATAAGTGTGTAGGAACAAACACTTAGAAATTTTACAAAGTCCAAAATCAAGAGATTCAAAGTAATAAATTATGATATAGGTCACCACAATGTCGAAAAACCTTTTTAAGACTTATGGGACCAAAACAACAAGGTCATTTGGACCTAACCTCGGTCCAACGCAAAACCACGGACACCAAGGGGTCAAACCCAAAATCAAGAGCAGTTAAGGATGAATTTAGAATACAAGATCTTCAATTGATAATCATAAACTAGTTTTAGGGCTTAATTCCACTTAAAAACACCCAAAACCGGTCTAAAATTCAACACCAAAACCCTAAGCTCGCAAGTTCAAGATATCGGTCCTCAACAAGAGATTTTGCGGATGAAATGGTCCAAGATTCTTACCAAATGATAGAAAGGTGAAGATGAAACTATGATCGAGATGAAAAAATCGGTTTGGAAACACACGAAAATTTGAGTGAAATCGAGCAGAGGATGCAAACAGTGTTAAGACGATTGAATGAGATGAAACTTAGAAAAAATTCTAACACCCGTATATATACCCCATAGACACTAGCCGTGCGTACTTGACAAGTGCACAAGATTTAACCCATGCGTACTTACTAGGTACGCATGACTTAAGTCTTGCGTACTTGATAAGTATGCAAGTTTTTCCTCATGTGCAGTTAACAAGTACGCAGAGATCCATGTGTACTCAAAGTTCAATTCAAATTATGAAGAATGTTATGTCAAAAAGCGAACCGGATAAGAACATTCCATCAAGAGGTTTCAAAAACAATTCAAGGAAGTTAAATACAAATATTTTTGGCTTTTTTTTATGTTTTGAAGAACTGTACTTAAAATCTTTTTGGCATTTTTGAATGAAGATAATATGCACAAGAATAAATACACCAGCTATTTTTGGGTCAAAGTCATGAGCAAAGGATCATATCAGGCTATTATAAGCAAAAATGATACAATATAAACATTAAAGAATATGGGATCATGTCATGGATTACAATTTATTCATACGTAATAAGCACATAAACAAGTAATTCAAGTTGGTAATATTATAAGATTTGAAACCATAAGCATCTTAGTATCACGTTCTTGTGTGTTAAGGTATTAGTTACAAGATATACAACGTGTACCCCACAGTTATGCTACAAAAATTTAAATTGCACTATCTCAAGGCATCTAAGATTTCCCAAAATTTTCAAATCTCCAGAATGAAGTTACATCGTTTAGCAAAGAAAAAATTAAGCAGAATCCATAAGGATTATCAAGAATCATAAGATTCAGAGTTGAGTGATTCATTTGTCTTGGTTTGATTGGTTTTTCTTCTGTGAATACCATATGATGATTCATGTTAATAAATATGGTGTCTGATGATTTTGGTAAGGGGATCTAACTTTTATCTGGATTTGATTTCAATGAATCAGGTATGATTTAAGGGTGAATATATGCTTAACGGTTGATGTCAAGACATATCTTGGCCCAACTTCCCATTGCATACTTGTAAGTATGGGAAGTGAAGTGAACCGAAAAATTGTGCTACATACATAACCCGAAACTGGCCTCATAAGAAAATATTTGCCAAAATCTTACATCCTTTATCTGATAATGATCTTTTTGTATTCTTTTACACACACACATGCATACATGGGTTCAAATCACAGTTGTAGTGTAGATTTAGTTTCCACACTACTAATGATTCAAAAACGCTTGTAGGCTACTGACAATTCAAATTAATTGCAAATATTCAAATTAAAATTGAAACAACTTAATCTTTCAAGTAATCATGATGCAATCATTTCCCATATGTGCAGTCTAAGACGTTTAGATCATTACTGATGTACTGTCATTTCCTCTTACCTTCAAAAGACTTTGAAATTTTTTTAAGATTTTCAGTTTGTTTGGATTTTTCAGAAGATGTTAAATAAAGAGAAAAGGAACTGTACAAAAGAAATTTAAAATAAATAAAGATTAAATTCCATGAATTGAATTGATTTTAGAAACAGAAAGTTTCACTCAGGATTGAACATTACTATCATGTTAACAAGATGTTCAAAATGGATACGATCAAATGCCTTAGTGAAAAGGTCAACAAAGTTGTCATCCATGTGAACTTTTACAAGCTCAACCAAATGCTTTTCGGCACTGTCATGGATGAAATGATGGAGAATCTCTATATGCTTATTTTTGGAATGTTTCACCGGGTTGTTCGTGATAGACATAGTGACATTATTGTCAATGAATAAAGGAGTTCTAGTGTAGTTTAAGCCGTAGTCTCTCAATTGCTGCTGAATCCACAATATCTGAGAACAACCGCTCATTGTAGCAATGTACTCTGCTTCACATGTTGAGATAGAAACCATTGACTGCTTCTTACACTGCCAGGAGACCAGCCTGTCTCCCAATAATTGACATCCACCTGAGGTTGATTTTCTATCGAGGTTACAACCGCCATAATAAGAATCAGTATAGGCTTTGAAGTCGAATGACTGCTGCTTCGAGTACTAAAGACCCAATTGGGGTAGGCTTTGAAGTATATGAAGATCCTTTTAACAGTTATCAGATGAGACTCCTTTGGTTTTGACTGAAACCTCTAGCATAACCAGACAGTAAATATAATGTCGGGCCTTGAAGCTGTGAGATACATGAGAGAACCGATCATCCCACGGTACAATTTACAATCCACATCCTTTCCATCTTTGCTTGGATGCAAACCATGATTGACAGGGATATATGTGTCATAAGTACTGCTATCATTCATCTTGTATTTTGACAAGATGTCCTGCACATACTCAGTTTGATGTAGATAGATGCCATCCTATCTTTGACTAACTTGCAAACCCAGGAAGAACGACAATTCACCCATGTTGCTCATCTCAAACTTGGACTTCATCACATGTTCAAATTCCCTACACATCTCTTCATTTATAGACCCAAAGATAATGTCGTTGACATACACTTGTACGAGTAGAATATCATCTCATGCTTTCCGAATGAAGAGGGTCGAGTCAATCTGTCCACGGTCGAAACCATTTGAAAGTAGATGTTTTGATAACGTCTCATACCATGCCCGAGGTGCTTGATGAAGACCATAAAGTGCTTTGTCGAGCTTATACACTTCATTGATATTATGCAGATCTTCAAACCCGGGAGGTTGAGTGACATAGATCTCTTCATGAACTTTTCAATACAGGAAAGCACTCTTCACAACAAGTTGATAGACCTTGAAGCCGACATAGGAGGCATAAGCCAGAAATAGTCGAATGGCCTCAAGTCTAGCAACTGGGGCATATACTTCAGTGTAATCCAAGCACTCTTGTTGATAAAATCCTTGAACAACCATCTGGTTCCAATTGGTTGTACGCCTCTTGGCAAATCAACTAAATCCCACACATGCAACTTTTGGAATTGGGACAGTTCATCTTGCATTGCCTCAATCTAGCAGTTGTCAGCGAGATCCTCCTTCACATTCTTCGGCTCCAATTGGGACACGAATGCAACATGCAAATATGTTTCCATGATACCAGTGTCAAGTATCTCAGCGTACAAACTGGTGTTCTCAGCAATTGTTCTATGACGAGTCTGAACACTGGCATGAGGATCACCATTGATGTTGTCAGTTGGATGATTCTTATGCACTCTCCTCTCTAGTACGTGCGGTTCCTGGAGATTTGTGTCTAGATTAGTGCTCAACTCCCCCATATCCAGTGTTCTAGAAGAAGATGATTCATGTAACATTTCTGATTTTCATTATCTATATTTCAGTTCAATGTAACACATTTCAAATCCAATTCTAATACATTGATTTGTTCTATTCGTACCAACAATTAAATACTATGTTTCAATGCAAATCCGCAAATTTTACACGAGTATATCCTATTAAATTCTACATAAGTTCATATTTATACAAATCTGTCAATACTGAAATTTACAAGGACTGATCTTATAAATAACCAGAAACCCTAATAGGCACGGTCGCGCCTCGTTCTGGCACGGTCGCGCGCCTTGCTTTGGAACGGTCGCCTCTGGTGCCTTGGCACGGACGCGCCTCTCGTCAGCTGAAACGAAAATACAGCCTTTAATCGCAGAATCATTTGATTTCGTAACCGTTCCACACGTTTCTACCATTAACAACACAATTAAGTTTTTCAATCACGGTAATTACAACAAATTAATCTAATTATACCAATTCAACTCAAAACCATCAAATCATTTCACGAAACCATCGATTCTTCCATTTCGATCCTAATTCACTCAAGCAAACAAACGACACACACTACTCGATCCTCTCTAAGACTTCTGGACACACTGATTTAGCCGGAGTTGCAGCAAAGAGCACCGGAAATCAAACCCGTCGACGCCGGAACTCGCCACTACCGAACGCTATCGATTCATCGTCTTTTCGGGTAATTGAAACCTCATACACATTCGATTTAGTCTATAGATCAAAAGCCCCAACTCAATAGGGGCTTACAATAGCGAAATTTACACGAACCCGAATCCAGGGTTCGTTCTAAAATGGGTTAATTGAATACTACCTTGGAGATGTTTTAAATACATTTAATCTATACAAAAAGACTCGTAATAACCTAATGGGTGAAAGCCCCATGATTTCCAACGTTAATATTTTAAGATTTAATCGAATTGTTTCTGAAATTAGTCAGACACGGTCGTGCTAATCTGCTAACGCGGTCGTGCTTCATGAGACACGGTCGTGTCAATACCAGTGCGGTCGTGCCTCACGAACTCAAACCCGGTCGTGCCCCTTGACTAGACTTGGTCGTGCCTCAGAACCCTAGACACGGTCGTGCCTAGTGAACAACTTAGTTATGTCTTCTTTTTTATCAACACGGTCGCGTCCCGACTAGCACGGTCGCGCCCGTGGTCCTAGCACGATCGTGCCTTTTCCCAAGCACGGTCGTGTGGGTGAGAAAATCTTGGCAGAATACTAAAATTTATATTTTAAAATCAATAAGCATTACAAATGAATTTTCAAATAAAAATAATTGATTTTATAAAAAATTATTTTAACCTTATTTAAAAAGATCAAATGCCTATTTCTAGAATAAATCGAAGTTATACATTTAAATCTACAAAATTATATTTACACATATTTATAAAAATAGATTTACAAAAGTTAATTATTAAATTATAATTAATATAAAACACCCGATACATTTTTATAACTAAAAGACTAGGTTACATATTCTATAAATAAATAAATAAAGTAAAAATTATTTATTTAATTTATATTTAAGAATTATTTACTTAAGTTATACTTAATTACCCCTAATACCTACATTATTTTTATAACTAAGTAAATAAATAATAATTATGTAATTTATTTATTTAGTTATTCAAACTCAAACTTTTATCAAGATGTTCTAAAAATGTCAATTTCAAACCTTTCATTTTATGCAATACATTCCAAGAACAAACCACTAACTTTATACACACGTCCAATTCAACCCTAGACTTAGACATAGACTATTGTGCACACTATTAATTAAATATACATTCCAATCTAAGTTAACGTTGTGCATTACAAGGATCATATTACTATCTAGTCTCTCGCGTTAGCTACGCCTTTTGAATCAACTGAGTATTACATAGCCCCTTTTACTCTTTTACACTTTTTGGGGTAGAACATGAACACTATATAAACTATTGCTTACATTTACTCAAACTACACAAATACAAATCCTCTTTACATTCATGTGTGCAATTTGAGCTTTATGCCTGAGTGCTAGTTGTGCTAACTTTTGTGTGCAATTTATGTGCAATCATTAACTATTCAAGCCGACGGTAAACAATGATAGTTCTATTTAGTCTGACAAACCCACCCAGATTGGGGTGATTGTTACCAACAACACAATTTTGCATGCTAGTTACAAAGGTTTGATTGTACTTGGTTACACATTAGCTGCTCTCCATAAATGCCTTATTTTATCATGTTATGTAAGGATTTGTTTATTCATAACCTATATGCTATCTATATACAAACCTGTGTATGCTCACCAACTTTTAGTTGACCTTATTTTATTCATGTTTCAGGTACTAATGTGTGATTTTGATCAAGACTTGCTACACATAAGTTTTGGACCTAGATAATTTTAAATAAAGGATTATGTATTTCATTTTATGTACTTGGTTTGATTTGGTTTTGTCTTGAATATTTGAAATGAATTTGAATGATTAATATATCTCAATTTAGTCAACCTTATGCTCATGAACAGTTTACATGTTCCGCCCCGATGATTCCGCCGTCGGTTGGGGTGTGACAGATTGGTATCAGAGCCTTGGTTATAGGGAACTAGGTTATTAGACACCCTTGACCTAGACTATAACTTTAGGACACCCAGTTATGCCATGCTTCATGATTATGTGATATGTGCTACATGCAAGGTGTTTACATGCTTACTATGATTAGTTATTATTTAATTTTGATGCCTTCCTTGCTAAAATTCATGACTTATTAAGATATACTTAAATAATAATTAAACAAACAATATCCCTACCTATACCCTAAAAACCTTATAATATTCTTACCTACTTCTCTATCATCATCTTCTTAGCATGTGGAAACTTCATGGATCTAAAACTATAAAAATCTTTTTATGCCCTTGTTAAGGTTTTTAAACTTGTTAATTATTTGAGGACACGTGCAATCTGGAAGAGTGACACCTGTATTCTGGGTTTTCTGTCTAGGAAAGCATTTCGCATAAATCCCAATCAACCGAGGGATCCGTATGCTTTCCTGGGAATTCCCGGAATGAATGTTTACTTATAGGCTAAAGCATGTCTCCTTGAAAATTATAAGAGTTTAATTAACCTTAATGTGTCATAGTATTCAAGTGATTTTATCACTATTTGAGTACAATCCAAAGTATGATTAACTATTTTATTTGCTATCTTATTCTTTTAAATCCAAACAACATTCATAAGTTCTTACATCTTTTCTTGTGTTGTGCAATTATGTAGAATGCCTCCCCGTCGTGTTCCCGTGACCAACAACAATACCGAAATTGCTACTATCCTTGCACAACTTGTAACTCAACTCACTCAAGCTAATGGATGGGGCTAATGGTAATGGTGGTGCCAACCCATCACAATGCACCTTCAAGCATTTCAACTCATGTAATCCTCTTAAGTTCTATGGTACCGAAGGAGCTACGGGACTTATTCAATGGTTCGAGAGTATTGAGAATACCTTCCTCAATAGTGACTGCCCCGATAACCTTCGTGTTCATCATGCCACAAGTGTCTTACAAAAACGGGCACTCACGTGGTGGAATGGGGAAAAGAGAACTAGAGGCGTGGAAGTAGCAATGGCCTTACCTTGGGATGAGGTTAAAAGGCTAATGACCGAAGAATTTTGTCCTCGAAATGAGGTAAAGAAACTGGAAGCCGAGTTTTGGGATCTTGCCCAAGATGGTGGTGAAAGTCTAGCTTATACAACTCGGTTCCATGAGTTGAGTCTCCTTGTGTCTCATATGGTCACACCTTTATCCCGCTGCATTGAGAAGTATATTGGTGGATTACCTAGGCAAATTCAAGATACTGTCTTAGGGAGAAATCCAGCAACACTCGAAGATGCTATCCGCTTATCTGCTACATTAACCGACAACCATGTGAAAGCGGGAACTCTGACTAGAAAAGGCACCAACAAAGTTCCCGACACCACAACCCCTCCCACACACATCAAAGAAGCCACAACTGAACCCTCCCTTAATAATAAGAAAAGAAAGGCTAGAAACTATGCTATGGTCAGTCCTGCTATCCCTATTAACCAAGCTGCTCCTATGGTTCAAGCACCAGCCAAAAAGCCATATGGTGGGATCTACCCACTCTGTTCCACATGCAACTATCACCATCTCCAAAACATTCCATGTCGCCTTTGCACTCACTGTGGGAAATATGGCCATACAGTCAATGTTTGTAGAGCCAAAGCACTTGCAGACCAAATCAACCCACCAAACCGAACCAACCCCCAAGTGGCTAATCAAGGTGTTCCCGCTATTGCAAATGTGCGTGCTTGTTATGAATATGGTAACCCAAATCATTTTCGTGACCAGTGCCCAAGGTTCATCAATGCTAGACAAGGGGGAGCCCGTGGGCGTGCTTTCAACATAAATGTCAATGAAGCTCAAGCCAACAATGATGTGGTCAACGGTACGTTCCTTGTTAATAGTCAATATGCCTCCATTTTATTTGATACCGGTGCCGATAAAAGTTTTGTGTCACTTAACTTTGAACCCTTACTTGCAAAGACACGATCCCAATTATAGAAAACCTTCACCGTCGAAGTAGCAAATGGTGACTCCCTTACAATTGACTCTGTTATTCACGACTGCTCTCTAGAACTTAATGATCATACATTTCCAATCAACCTTGTACCAATGCCACTAGGAAGTTTTGATATCATCATAGGCATGGATTGGCTATCAAATCATCATGCCGAAGTCATCTGTTTTGAGAAGTGCATCTGAATACCTCTACCGTCAAGAGAAATGTTAAGAGTGTTTGGTGAAAAGCCTTGCAAAGGACTTAAGTTAATTTCATGCACTACCGCCCAAAAAAACTTACGAAAAAAGTACGTAGCCTTCTTAGCTCATGTTGTTCAAAAGGATGTCAAAGAGAAGAGTATCCAAGACATTCCCATCATTCGAAATTTTCCCGAAGTATTTCCCGAAGATCTATCCGGTCTTCCACCCGTTCGACAAGTAGAATTTCGCATTGATCTTATACCCGGAGCTAACACCGTGGCTAGAGCTCTTTACCGTCTTGCACCTTCTGAAATGCAAGAACTTGCAAGTCAACTCCAAGAGCTCTCCGACAAGTGCTTCATTCGCCCAAGTCATTCACCGTGGGGTGCACCCGTCTTATTCGTCAAAAAGAAGGATGGATCATTCCGCATGTGTATTGACTACTGTGAACTCAACAAGCTTACCATCAAGAACCGTTATCCCTTGCCTAGAATTGATTTTCTCTTTGATCAACTTCAAGGTTCTACTTGCTTCTCGAAGATTGACCTTCGATCTGGTTATCACCAACTCCGTGTACAAGAGGAAGATATTCCAAAGACTGCCTTCTAGACAAGGTATGGTCATTACGAGTTCATGGTCATGCCTTTTGGGATAACCAATGCACCCGCAGTTTTCATGGACCTCATGAATCGTGTGTGCAAACCGTACCTTGATAAATTTATGATCGTCTTCATTGATGATATCTTAATCTACTCCAAGACTAAAGCCGACCATGAGCAACACCTTAGACTGGTTTTGGATCTCTTGAGGAAGGAATAACTATATGCCAAATTCTCCAAATGCAAATTTGGGCTAAAGGAAGTTCAATTTCTTGGTCATATCGTCAACGACAAGGGTATTCATGTTGACCCTGCTAAGATCGAAGCGGTTAAGAATTGGAATGCCCCGAAGACCCTTACCGAAGTTCGTTCATTTCTTGGTCTTGCGGGATATTATCGTCGCTTCATCTCAAATTTCTCTAAGATTGCTGTCCCTCTTACGGCTTTAACCCACAAGGGTAAACCTTATGAGTGGGGACCAAAATAGAAGAAGCTTTCCAAACTCTCAAGCAAAAGTTGTGCAATGCTCCTATTTTGACTCTCCCTGATGGGAATGATGATATAGTTGTCTACTGTGATGCTTCTAACCAAGGTCTCGGTTGTGTCCTCATGCAACGAGGAAAATTAATCGCTTATGCATCAAGACAACTCAAGATTCACGAGAAGAATTATACAACGCACGACCTAGAATTGGGTGCGGTTGCATTCACATTAAAGATTTGGAGACATTACCTCTATGGCACAAAATGTGTGGTGTTCACCGACCACAAAAGTATCCAACACATCTTCAATAAAAAAGAACTCAATATGAGGCAACGACGTTGGGTTGAACTCCTTAACGACTATGACTGCGAGATTCGTTATCATCCCGGCAAAGCGAATGTTGTAGCCGATGCTTTGAGTCACAAGGACCATGTCATGCTTCATTGTTCGAATCCAAACCAATATTCAAAACCGCATCTTAAAAGCTCAACACGTCTCATTCACCGAGGGTAACATGTACGAGGAAATGTTGTGTGGTGTTGAACTTCAGCTTGAATCAAAACCCAATGGCTTACTTTATTACTTAAACCGTATTTGGGTCCCCGATCGCGATGATCTCCGTGCATTTCTTATGAACGAGGCTCATAAGACTCGTTATTCTATTCACCCTGGTGCGGATAAGATGTACCAAGATCTTCGCCAACAATATTGGTGACCCGGTATGAAGAAAGACATTGCTCTCTATGTTGCCAAATGTCTAACTTGCTCCAAAGTCAAAGCCGAAAATCAATGTCCTTCTGGTCTACTTGAACACCCGAAAATTCCCGTGTGGAAATGGGAGAACTTAGCCATGGATTTCGTTACCAAACTCCCTCGCACCTCAAGTGGTTATGATAGCATTTGGGTAATCATTGACCGTCTCACCAAATCTTCTCATTTCTTGCCCATCCGTGAAGACTATCGGGTTGAGAAATTGGCCCGAATTTACATTGACGAAATTGTGAGCCATCACGGTGTTCCCTTAAATATAATATCCGATAGAGATGCTCGGTTCACTTCACGTTTTTGGCAATCTCTCCAAACTGCTCTTAGTACACGATTGGATTTGAGCACGGCCTACCATCCCCAAACTGATGGTCAGACCGAGCGAACAATCCAAACTCTTGAGGATATGTTTAGAGCTTGTGTAATTTATTTTGGTGGCAATTGGGATTCACATCTATCCCTAATCGAGTTCTCCTACAATAATAGCTACCACACAAGTATCAACATGGATCCATTTGAAGCTCTCTATGGTCGCAAGTGTCGTTCTCCTATCTGTTGGAGCGAGGTTGGTGAAGCACAAATCACCGGTCCCGAGCTAATTCAAGAAACATCCGACAAGATTATCCAAATCCGTGACAACATTCGAGTAGCGAGAAGTCGGCAAAAGAGTTATGCCGACAAACGATGAAAACCCTTGGAATTCCATGTCGGTGACTTTGTCCTTCTAGAGGTGTCTCCGTGGAAGGGTGTAATCCGCTTTGGAAAGAAAGGCAAGTTAGCACCTCGCTATGTGGGTCCATTCAAGATCCTCGAAAGGATTGGGAAAGTGGCTTACAAACTCGACTTTCCTCCATCACTTGGCAATGTGCATCCTACATTTCATGTGTCTAATCTGAAGAAATGTCTTGCCGATGAGAATCTTCACATACCTCTCGACGACGTGCACATTGACGAAACGATGCACTTCGTTGACAGACTAGTGGAAATCAAAGATCGTGAGGTCAAGCAGCTCAAGCGAAGCCGTATTCCTATTGTCAAAGTTCGTTGGGAATCTAAACGTGGTCCTGAGTTTACTTGGGAACGAGAGGACCAAATGAAGCTCAAGTACCCCTATCTCTTCACTGATGCCGTCGCCTCCACTAGCTAAATTTCGGGACGAAATTCCCTCAACATGGGGATACTATAACATTTCTGATTTTCAATATCTATATTTCAGTTCAATGTAACACATTTCAAATCCAATTCTAATACACTGATTTGTTCTATTCGTACCAACAATTAAATACTATGTTTCAATGCAAATCCGCAAATTTTACACGAGTATATCCTATTAAATTCTACATAAGTTCATATTTATAAAAATCTGTCAATACTGAAATTTACAATGACTGATCTTATAAATAACTAGAAACCCTAATAGGCACGGTCGTGCCTCGTTCTGGGACGGTCGTGCGCCTTGCTTTGGAACGGTCGCGCATGGTGCCTTGGCACGGTCGCGCCTCTCGTCAGTTGAAACGTAAATACAGCCTTTAATCGCAGAATCATTTGATTTCGTAATCGTTCCACACGTTTCTACTATTAACAACACAATTAAGTTTTTCAATCACGGTAATTACAACAAATTAATCTAATTATACCAATTCATCACGAAACCATCGATTCATCCATTTCGATCCTAATTCTCTCAAGCAAACAAACGACAGACACTACTCGATCCTCTCTAACACTTCTGGACACACTGATTTAGCCGGAGTTACAGCAAAGAGCACCGGAAATCAAACCCGTCGACGCCGGAACTCGCCTCTACCGAACGCTATCGATTCATCGTGTTTTCAGGTAATTGAAACCTCATACACATTCAATTTAGTCTATAGATCAAAAGCCCTAACTCAATTGGGGCTTACAATAGCGAAATTAACACGAACCCGAATCTAGGGTTCGTTCTAAAATGGGTTAATCGAATACTACCTTGGAGATGTTTTAACTACAATTAATCTATACAAAAAGACTCGTAATAACCTAATGGGTGAAAGCCCCATGATTTCCAACGTTAATATTATAAGATTTAATCGAATTGTTTATGAAATTAGTTAGAGACGGTCGCGCTAATCTGCTAACGCGGTCATGCTTCATGAGACACTGTCGTGTCAATACCAGGGCGGTCGTGCCTCACGAACTCAGACCCGGTCGTGCCCCTTGACTAGACTTGGTCGTGCCTCAGAACCCTAGACACGGTCGTGCCTGGCCCAGACACGGTCGTGCCTAGTGAACACCTTAGTTATGTCTTCTTTTTTATCAACACGGTCGCGTCCTAACTAGCACGGTCGCGCCCGTGGTCCTAGCACGATCGTGCCTTGTCCCAAGCACGGTCGTGTGGGTGAGAAAATCTTGGCAGAATACTAAAATTTATATTTTAAAACTAATAAGCATTACAAGTGAATTTTCAAATAAAAATAATTGATTTTATAAAGATTTATATTAACCTTATTTAAAAAGATCAAATGCCTATTTCTAGAATAAATAGAAGTTATACATTTAAATCTACAAAATTATATTTACACATATTTATAAAAATAGATTTACAAAAGTTAATTATTAAATTATAATTAATATAAAACACCCGATACATTTTTATAACTAAAAGACTAGGTTACATATTCTATAAATAAATAAATAAGGTAAAAATTATTTATTTAATTTATATTTAAGAATTATTTACTTAAGTTATACTTAATTACCCCTAATACCTATATTATTTTTATAACTAAGTAAATAAATAATAATTTTGTAATTTATTTATTTAGTTATTCAAACTCAAACTTTGATCAAGATGTTCTAAAAATATCCATTTCAAACCTTTCATTTTATGCAATACTTTCCTAGAACAAACCACTAACTTTATACACACGTAATTCAACCCTAGACTTAGACATAGACTATTGTGCACACTATTAATTCAATATACATTCCAATGTAGGTTAACGTTGTGCATTACAAGTATCATATTACTATCTAGTCTCTCGCGTTAGCTATACCTTTTGAATCAAGTGAGTATTACATAGCCCCTTTTACTCTTTTACACTTTTTGGGTGGAACATGAACACTATACAAACTATTGCTTACATTTACTCAAACTACACAAATACAAATCCTCTTTACATTCATGTGTGCAATTTGAGCTTTATGCCTGAGTGCTAGTTGTGCTAACTTTTGTGTGCAATTTATGTGCAATCATTAACTATTCAAGCCGACGGTAAACAATGATAGTTCTATTGAGTCTGACAAACCCACCCAGATTGGGGTGATTGTTACCGACAACACAATTTTGTATGCTAGTTACAAAGATTTGATTGTACTTGGTTACACATTAGCTGCTCTCCATAAATGGCTTATTTTATCATGTTATGTAAGGATTTGTTTATTCATAACCTATATGCTATCTATATATAAACCTGTGTATGATCACCAACTTTTTAGTTGACCTTATTTTATTCATGTTTCAGGTACTAATGTGTGATTTTGATCAAGACTTGCTACACATAAGTTTTGGACTTAGATAATTTTAAATAAAGGATTATGTATTTCATTTTATGTACTTGGTTTGATTTGGTTTTGTCTTGAATATTTGAAATGAATTTGAATGATTAATATATCTCAATTTAGTCAACCTTGTGCTCGTGAACAGTCTACGTGTCCCGCCCCGATGATTTCGCCGTCGGTTGGGGTGTGACAATTCAATGTTGATTGGATAAGTTGGAGCTTAATTTCCTACACGTGTGTTAGGATCTGCTGGAGCGTCATTTCCATCAACATGAACAACTTGAATGTCTTTACTATCATGAGTTCCAGATGCAGATGCAACATTAGAATCTAGAGTTACAATAGGTACTGTGGCACGGGTCGAGAAGTTGGAGTCATCGCCACCATTTAAGAAATCGAACACATTTGCGACATTATCAGAAGATAGATCAGGAAGGTTGAAAGACTTGAATAGCGCATCATAATCGAAACCCAAGCTGGACCAGTTGGTTCTGGTGGAATGCTGTGTTTACTGTAATCTACTTCGAACCATTCCTCGATAGTACGAGTTCCTATATTGTACACTCTCTTGCATGGTGAATTGCCAACATATCCTAATAAGATGCCTTCCACTGCTTTTGCATGAAATTTAGATTTTCGATCCTTGTATTATAGTAATAAGGAACAAGGACTACCAAAAGGAACTAGGTAGTCAAGGTTGGGAGGTCGATTGTTGATCAACTCATAGAAAGTCTTGATGTGCCTTTTCATAACCAGAACTCTGTTCAAAACGTGAAAAGCTATATTTACTGCTTCTGACCCGAAAGTTACAGGAAGTTTTGCCTCTGACAACATTGTCCTTGAAGTCTCGATCATGGTTCTATTCTTCCTTTCTGCAACTCCATTCTGCTGAGGTGTGTACGGGGCACTAAATTTGTTACGGATCCCCTTCTTGAGATAGAAAAGCTCTATCAAATTATTTTTGAATTCAGTTCCGTTATCACTCCTTATTCTTCTAACTTCAACTTGCAAAGAGATTCCAAGCTCAGGATCAGGTATTGAACAATGTCAGCAGTCTCGTCCTTTGTACCTAAAAAATGCACCCAAGAAAAACGTGAGAAATCATCAGTTACAACTAGACAGTATGACTTACCTCCAATGCTCCTAATACTTATGGGGCCAAATAGATCCATATGTAATAGCTCCAAAAGGTATCGATGGAGTTTTGGAGCTTGGGCTTGTGAGACTTCCATTTCTATTTGCCCTTTTTACAAGGCATACAGTCATCTGCAATGACAAATCTCAACTTAGGAACATCGGTTACCAAACCGTTTCGGACAAGATGATTCATTTTTCGATAAGAGATGTGTCCAAGTTTCCTATGCCACAAGATTGAGTCAAGCACTGTAGCTTTGGTAAGCAAACGAGTAGCAACTGAAAATGTGGTTTTCGCCACGCTCATGTTGATCTGAAAGGTATCATTCGTTCTTGGCGCACGCATCAAAATCCAGTCTTCAGGAACCTCAAACCCAGGTTTCAGAATTAAGCATTCAGATTTGTCAAACATGACTGAGTACTCCTTATCACACAACTGAGAAACACTCAACAGGTTATGCTTTAGCTGCTCGCAATAGTTGACGTTGTCGAAGCTAACACAACCATTTAAAACCACTCCTTGACAAGTAATATTGCCGCCCTTCTCGCCTGCAAAGGCCACATAGCTGCCTCTGAATGGTTTTACATCTTGAAGCAGGGCCATGTTGCCTGTCATGTGCCGGGAGCAACCACTATCTACATACCAACGATTAGAGATAGTTCCCTTCAGATGTCCCTGCACGAGTCACAAGAAATTAATGAGTTTTGTAGACCCAATCTGTAAGGCCTCAAACCCGGGAGGCCTCACTTGTTGGATTTACTCATTCACAAACAGTTATTAAACTTGAATATCAAATAACGCAGTGGAAAATTTCATTAAAACATACTCATAGCATTGTTCAACATGCGGAAGCGTAACATAGTCTAATACATAAACATAACATAAACTAATCATAACGGGATGCCAGTCTTCATGATCAACCGGGTAACTCTTCTCGCTTGCCAAGCATCACCGTCCATCATCCATACCTGCCTTAACCTGAATGTGCATACTAAAAATTCAGCTACGCTGGTGAGTTCCAGTTTTTAATTCGATTTAATAAATGGTTCATCATTCAATAATTCATTAGGGTTTAACATCATGTACAAGAAAACAAGGCCTTTCGTTCATCATTAAAAACCTTTAAACATTTATCATCATCATAAACACGTTGAACGGATCGTTCATTTAAAACATTTAAGTCGTACATTACTATCTAAATCTGTGTTACCATTCGTCCCGTCATTTAGTATTGTATTGCCCCTAAGGCTTAACTGCACGAAGACCGACAATACAATACATTTCGTCAATTCCCTTTTGTATTGCCCCCTAGGCTTAACTGCACGAGGACCGACAATACCCATTTAGTTACCCCTATGGCTCTCATGTCAATAAACCGACAACTTCCATCGACGGCTATGGCTCACGGCCATAACAACGTCGAATCATTATTTAACCTCCATGGGGTCACGTTAACCCCTGAGTAACCGTCGTTACTCCCATACCGGTTGTACAACATCATAACCATTGGAAGGCCACCAAGACACTGCCCCTGTTGTTCTTATGGCAACTATGGCTCGCTGTCCATAATCTACCACAAGGCTAGGAATCACATTCCCAGAGTTTATTCGTCAATTCCATTCATTCGACAGATTAGATTTGTAATGACTTCTTTAAAACCTTTGCCCCTTTTCTTTTCATAAAACCTTTCATTCGTTTTCAAAACCCTTTACCTTTAGTTTAAACCATTTCTTTATAAACATTTCGTTCGTAAACATTACATTCATAAAACTCTCTTTCCATAAACCGTTCATTCCAAATCATTTCATTTTGTAAACATAGTTTCATAAACATCGCTTCGTAAAACATCATTTCATAAACATAGTTTCATAAACATTGTTTCGTAAAACATCATTTCGTAAACATAGTTTCATAAACATCATTTCGTAAAACATCATTTCATATGTATGCACACCAGCCCGAAAACATTATATAAAACATTTAAACGAGGGCTTCTAGAACTCACCTGATAAGCTAATCCGGGTTGTCCTAAACAAAGGTCCCACTACGTCACTTCCGATCTGAATTGATTAGTTAAATACACATCAGACCAAATCCCGACTCTAACGGTTTAACCTTCTAAACATACCGACTTTACCTAAACAGCCTGATGCCTGCGCACTTAGCAAGTGCGCATGGCCTTGCTCTTGCGTACTTAATAAGTGCACAAACCTCGCTTCATGCGTACTTGATAAGTACGCAGGACCCTCTTCCTGCGTACTTGATAAGTACGCAAGACCCTCTTCCTGCGTACTTGATAAGTACGCAGGATCTGCTTCCTCGTAAAAACCCTAACTTTCGCCTTCGGGTCTGATCTAGTAAAGATCCCGAACTTGTTTACATTCAAAACGTTTGCCTTTCATTAAGGAACTCAAATCTATGTTTTTCTTCCAGTTTCATCCGTAAAAACGTCACATTTCGTCCAAAAACCCGAAAAACTCAAAAACGAACAAAAACTCAGATCTAGGTTGGATCGTTACCTGTATCGAGCTTCTGATTTGGAGGTTCTTCTCAGGAGCTATGACGTTTCGGATTTTTCGTTCTCGCACTTGTATTATAATTATCGTGTAATCATTTTCTATTTTAATAAAGCGTAAGAGTTTTATTTGGTTTTATACAAATAGGTATTTTATTTTACGGACTTAAACTAATTAGAATTTTATAAATTTTAAAATTAATATAAAGTTTTATATAAAAATCCAAAATTAAAAAGTTGTACATTTAATAAAATAACCTATTATAAAAATTATTTATAATAATAAAGAATAAAATAAGTTTATAAAACATTTTTAAATTTATTTGATTTAAAAGAAATTAAATTAATTTATTTAGATAAAAGTTCAGGGGTTGTTTTGTAATTAATCAAACTAGAACGTTTTAAAACTGAAATCGGTTGAGGGGCTGTTTCTGGACAATTTAAACTACAAGGACCCATCCGTATTTAATTCAAGGGCTAATTTAGGTCAAACCAAACTCCAGAGACTAAATCTGCCAAATTGCAAATCGTAAATCTGGTCACCCCCTACATTGTCCGGCGGTCCAAAGCTTTTTCCGGCGAGTCACCGACAGGGCTGTTCCCTGCACCTCGACAGCCGCTACAGGCATCCCTGGCTTCGTCTCTCCCACGCGAACAAGACCCCCCGACCAATTGGTCTCTCCAACATAAGGATCGTCTGATCCTGTTGGTGGCCGAGAAACCCACTTTCGAATTCGCGCCCGACAGACCACCTCCACGCATGTTGAATGTCTGGGTAGTTTCGTCTCGTCCAGACTAGTGTCGGAACGTGCCCAATTGCACGTTTTAACAAAGAAATCAAGCTCGGCTATAAATAGCCATAGTCGGACCTGCTCGAGCTCGCGACCCCCTTTTCACCCACTCTCACTTCAAATTGAAGATGGCATTGTGTTCGTTGCCTCTGAGTGAAGCTGTGACCAGAGTCTTAGAGCCCAATTCCATCCCGAAGCTTGAATTCCCATTCTTGATATTCTCATATTAAAAGCTCTGCCGTTCGACCCTTTGCGACCACGTAAGAATCCTCAACTTCGTTTCTTTACTTTCTGTTATCATAAGGCAAACCGAACCAATCGAAGTTACGACTCCAAAACCATCAATTACCAGACAAACTAATTTTCTAAAAGAATTACTGTTTTAATTGCTAAAGTCTGGGCCATCGAAACTACTTAGTTTCGATTGAGTAAATGGTCAATCGAAACTAATAGTTTCGATAGATGGTAGTTTCGACAGCCTGTGTATCACTTGTAAATGATCAATCGAAACTAGTAGTTTCGATAAAAGGTAGTTTCGACAGCCTGAATATCATTTATAAATGATCAATCGAAACTAGTAGTTTCGATAGATGGTAGTTTCGACAGCCTGTGTATCACTTATAAATGGTCAATCGAAACTAGTAGTTTCGACTGAACATAGTTTCGATACCTGTCACAACTATAAAGCAGTTTCGATCAAATCAGTAATTTCAAGTAAATCTGGACCAACTGTTATGCAAATAACACTGAGAAATGCTATTATAAACCTATACACAATTAAATACTAATACGCACATGTAAACATACAATGATACCCATTTATCTACATAGGGTATCAACGTGCTTAGGCTTCCACATACTTATCACCTACACGCGTGGAAAAATACCCGCTTGCAAGGTGAGTTACATAGCCCCTATTTTACATTTTCATACGTTTTGGGGTGAAACATTATACATGCTACTCACATTGTTTATACGTGTTATACATGAGACTATATGCTTATTCTTTGGATGTACATACATTTAAACACAAGACAACCAACTGTAATATTGATAGATCTATTGTGCCTGACCAGCCCACCCGGTTAGGGTGTTTATTACTGCATACTCGGATATAACCGCGTGTTATATTCAATCATATCGGATATAGTGGGTAACTATATTCAAACATACCGGACTTAGCTGTTGTGCTCTGTTCAAGCGAAGTAAACTCGGTTTGAATTGTGATTAAATAAATGATACATCATACATACTATGTTTAACAAGATAAAAAATGAGTTGCAAAACGATTTACAACTACTATTTACCGGAATTACTAAACCTATGTACTCACCAACTTTTTAGTTGACACTTGATTTAAATAATGTTTCAGGTTTGGATATGTGACTACTTGCCGAAGATTTCTCCACATAAGGACTATGGACCTAGTTAAATAAATCAATGTTTTGAACTAGACTAGGTTATTTGGAATGTATCATATTTGGATCTTGTTGTCTTTAAATTTAATTAATGAATTATGCAACCTTTTAGCTATCATGTGCTTTTGAACAATCATTCTATTGTCCGCCTCGATGATTCCGCCATCGGTCGGGGTGTGACAGATTGGTATCAGAGCCATGGTTATAGGGAATTAGGTTATTAGACACAATGACCTAGACTATAACCCTAGGACTCCCTTTTTTGTGTTATGTGCTAAATGATAAATTGCTATGTGAATTATTTGTAGTTAGGTATTATTTGAATCTCCCCAAGTTTGGTACATGAGACTTATACACATACATACAAGACTTTGATACATGATACATACTTTACATACATATTTGACAAACAAACTTATGCAAACAAATACACTACCCATCCTTATCCATACTCTTTCCTAATCCATATTAATTGCAACATTCCTACACATTTTATACACATAAACTCTCAATTCTATTAAAATCTTGAAAATCTCGTCAACGACTTAATTTATTGAAACCAGTAAAAGACACGTGCAATCTGGAAGGGTGACACCTGTACATTGGGTTTTCTGTCTAGGAAAGCATTTCGTATAAATCCAAATAAACGGACCCGTATGCTTTCCTGGGAATTCCTGAAGTGAGTGTTTACCTATAGGCTAAAGCATGTCTCTTTGAAACTTTTGAGAAATTATTTAACGTTGATAAGTCAACGTATTCGCAAGGATACGATCCGAACATAAACTCAAAATTTGGGGACATTATAGCAAGATAGGAAGAACTAGACGAACATGCAAAGCAAATCATTATTACGGGTGCACACGTAATAACGATTTGTAGTGCATGCAAGTCCCGGCAATTCCTATTACGCGAATAATAATCTAAAACATCATGTTCTATCCGGAATAGATGGCTTAGTTTCCCCCCCATCAACTTTGAATAAATACACATGCACTGGCACGCGTCATGATGAATCCCGTTTTTCTGCTTACATTATTTCCCGCTATAACTCATATATATCCATCTTATCTAAAATATCATTGTCTTTTCTTATGGTGTTAGAATGCCTCCTCGATGTGCAAACTCTAGCACTTCTAACCCGGATCTTGCTACTCTTCTTGCCCAGCTGGTAGGGCAAATGACCCAAGCAAATAACAACAGTAACGGGTCTCACAACATCCAAGGGAACGGTGGTACCAACCCGCCTCACTGCACGATTAAGCACTTTAACTCGTGCAATCCTACAAAATTCTTCGGGACTGAAGGTGCTACCGGCCTACTTCAATGGTTTGAAAGCATGGAAAGCACAATCCTAAACAGCGACTGTCCCGATAATCTTCGGGTTCGTTATGCCACAAGCGTACTCCAAAAGAGAGCCCTCACCTGGTGGAACGGTGAGAAACGCACTCGTGGTGCTGAGGTTGCTACATCCTTATCATGGGATGATCTGAAGAAGGCCATGACTGATGAATTCTGTCCTCGGAATGAAATGAGGAAGCTCGAGGCTGAGTTTTGGGATCTTGCCCAAGACAGCGGGGATAATCTGGCCTACACCACTCGGTTTCAAGAACTAAGTCTGCTGGTGCCTCATATGATCACTCCCCTTGCTCGGGGGATTGAAAAATACATAGGCGGCATGCCTATGCAAATTCAAGATGTTGTGCTAGGAAGCAACCCTCCTACACTTGAAGCTGCTATCCGTCTAGCTGCTACACTATCCGACAACCATGTCAAGGCCGGAACCCTAACAAGAAAGGGTTCCAGGAAGGTTGTTTCTACTCTTGCGGCCGTCAAAGATGTAAAACCCGAGTCTTCTAACCACAACAAGAAACGAAAAGGTCGAAACTTCACAGCCGTAACTCCCGCTGTGCCTGCTATCCAAGCGGCCCCTTTGGGTCAAAACCCGAAAACTTATCATGGCCCGAATCCCCAATGCCAGACCTGCAAGTACCATCATCCTGCCAACCTACCATGCCGATTGTGTTCAAGCTGCGGACGATATGGACACGTGGTCACTACTTGCCGTACCCGTCCTCCCGTCCATCAAGCTGCTCCAACCAACCATCCAAACTATCCGGCACTTCTCAATATGTAACATTTCTGATTTTTAGTATCCATATTTCAACTCAATGTATCGCATTTCAAACCAAATTCTCGTGCACTGTCTTATTATATTCTTCGCCATAAATTAAATACAATGATTCAATACAAATACTCAAGTTTTACTCGGTTATATACTGTGACACCCAGTATTTCAGGTCAATATCCATATTATATAAATGGACGTTCATAACATATATTTCCTGAAGTTTTATTTTGACTAAGTAAAGTCAAGGAATCTAACAAAGGAAATTATATCAAAATACTAATTTTTAAGAATTACTAGGAAAATAAGCAGTGATAACCCTCAAAGTACGGTCGTTGGTGATTAACAAGAACTTGACAATAAAAGTCTAGTGAGACGTTTTAATAAATAAAGATATTAAAGCGGGTATAAATTTCAGGTATTGTACCACATCTAAATCAATCATATCATCATCATAATTGCTTTGCTTACACAACACTCATGCGTCATAATCATCATGATTATGACCAAAGATGCAAGCAACATAAAGATCACATCATCATCATGATTGCTTTGCTTACACAACACTCAAGCGTCATAATCACCATGATTATGACCAAAGATGCAAGCAACATAAAGATCACATCATCATCATGATTGCTTTGCTTACACAACACTCAAGCGTCATAATCATCATGATTATGACCAAAGATGCAAGCAACATAAAGATCATATCATCATCATGATTGCTTTGCTTACACAACACTCAGGCGTCATAATCATCATGATTATGACCAAAGATGCAAGCAACATAAAGATCACATCACCATCATTATATCCTTGCTTATACTCCACACCAACATCCATTAGTAATGATGATTACTTATGAGATCTACACTCAAACCCCGTTTCATCTAATAATTATATATGTATGTATATATATATATATATATATATATATACATCTAGGTATATAGATATAAAGTTTTAATCACTAAAAGTTCCTACACCGAGTATTATATCACGGTATCACCTACCGAGTGTATTCTAACTAGAACCGATCTAACTAATGATTGAGAGATAACTAGTGATTGGACAACACCCAACCCCCCAACCCTTAACCCTCTCTCGGCCGAAATAAGGTGGGGTCACCCACCTTGCCTACTCCATCTTTTCTCCATGTGTGTTGTCATGTCAAACCATACCCTTTCAAGTTGATTACAAGTAAGGTGTCAAATCCATCTCATCTACCATGACTTGTGATGATTAGAAGAAGTCTAACACTCAATCCCACCCCTTTCTATCTATATATATACGACATATACACATGCACACACAATTTCACTCTTTCAAAAATCAAGAACAATCCACTAAAAAGTTTAGCTAGAGCTTTGAAGTTTCAAGGTGTTTTAAGAGTGATTTCAAGAGTTCAAGCTTCGTACACCATTCCGTCCTTCTCCTTGCTTGCTTTATGTGAGTATACATAGCCCCTTTTACTCTTTTACATTTTTGGGGTGAAACATGAACACTATTCAACTTACATGTTTACATTTACGCAAACAACACAAGTACAAATCCTATTTACATTCATGTGTGCAATTTGAGCTTTATGCCCGAGGGCTAGGTGTGCTAACCTTTTGTATGCGATTATGTGCAATCATTAACTTTTCAAGCCGAAGGTTTTCAATGATAGATCTATTGAGTCTGACAAACCCACCCAGGTGCGCGGTGATTGAAACCGACAACACAATTTTTGCATGCTAGTTACAAAGGTTTGATTGTACTTGGTTACACAATAGCTGCTCCCCATAAATGCCTTATTTATCATGTTATGTAAAGGATTTGGTTTACAAATTATATGCTACCTATATACAAACCTGTGTTATACTCACCAACTTTTTAGTTGGTCTTATTTTATTCATGTTTCAGGTGCTTTCATATGAGCTAGATTAAGACATGCTACACATAGGCTTTGGACCTAGTTAATATTAAATCAAAGACAAATTGTAATTCATTATGTACTTTGAACTTGTTTCATGTTTGTTTGAATGGAAATGGATTTAATATATTACAATCTAGTCAACCTTGTGCTCATGAACAGTCTACATGTCCCGCCCCGATGATTCCGCCGTCGGTTGGGGTGTGACAGATTGGTATCAGAGCCTTGGTTATAGGGAACTAGGTTATTAGACACTCTTGACCTAGACTATAACTTTAGGACACCCATACAATGCCATGCTACTACATGTTACATTATCAATTCCTGTGTGATTATTTTTACATACTATCCTAAGTACTTACACTACATTATACAATACATAATGACTTATGTGTCACATTACTTGATAACTCTTGTGCTTACACTCATTACTACCTACATGCTATATGATTATTCTCCTACGTGAATATTTTTACATGTTATACTATATGATTACATCACATGATACAATACCCAATAGTTTATGTGTCACGTTACCTGCCCACTTTTTCTTCTATTCATAGCTACCTACTTAACTTATTTAAAACACTATCCTAAGTTTAACATACACACATACACACCAAAATTATTCATACACCTTTGGACCCAAATACATGATACCATCACCCTTTATGAGAAAAGCCTTAAACTATTGGGCCTAATGCCCACCAATGATAAACCAAGAAGCCCATCTACCCTCCAAGAAGGAGAAGCCAACTGAAATGCATAAACCCTACTTTTAGGCCTCAAAGCCCAGTTCACAATAATTCTCATCTTAACCATGAGCCCAACAATGGTATTATTAATACATGATGGCTGGAAGAGTGTGTAAACCCATGAGAAATTCTGGCTAAGGAAAGATAGGGTACTTAAGTGTGTCCTATTGACCCACCCCTCTTTCCTGGGAATTCTCCTCAGGAATACATTGCTTATAGGTCAAGTGTATTTCTAAAATACTATCGTGAAGGTTCGGCGTTATGACTAGTCAAACTTTAAAACCCATAAGAGCTTCTATATTTGACCCTTCACATTTCATTATCACTTACAACTTTTTCCAACGTTTTCCTGCTAAGCATGGACTCCCACTCTCCTCCCTCCCCGGTTTACCATCCTGGAACAGAATCTGATTGGGAAGAAGACACTGAGATACCCGTGTATCGGTCACCAACAACCCCGACTGCTAGACCAAGGTTTGAGGTAAGGGCAGACTGGATTAGGAACGCCGGCCCGAGACTTCGAATACCTGAATCACCCGCACCCATAGACCCGTATCATACACCCCATCTCCACAATCAATTACCACCCCCACTGAGAGAACCATATCTAATGCCCGACCTGTACCTTCCTAACCCTTGGGTAAGGCATACCATGGCACCCACTAGTGTTATGGGAATTCCAACCAATGACTTCCCTCAATATGTAAGAACTTCAGAATTTGAGAGGCAAAGGATAGAGCAAGGAGTATTACACGACTTGCAAAGACAAAGAATGGATAGCCTAGCAAACCAATTAGGGTACCAAAAGGAGCTAATCTCCATCCTCGAAAAGGAAGTACAAGAACATCGCACGGAGACCGCCAGGACTGAAGCCAGATCTGTTACACGAGTGACCATAGCGGTACTCATCTTGGCGATTTTCTTCTTCCTAGTGGAAAGCTACTAGAGACATTAAGCGAAAATTTTTATTTATTATCTTTAAATTCTCGATTTGAGGACCATTTCCCTATGTTTTGAATAATGTTTAACATTTCAGCCTTTAATCGATTTCAATAGCGTCAACTCTAAGGTTATTAATTATTGATTTGACCCATGGAGCGTGAATTTTCCCACCATATTTTTACAAAAAAAATATATATATATATATTCTCAAGTATCACCTTCTTCATTCAAATACGATTTAGTACACTACCCACAATCTTATTCATAAACAAATCATCCTATTCTATGATTTAAACAAAACTTCGTTACCTTGTTTAATCAAAATGATTATCAAATTTTTAGATAATATCAAAAACATAAAATTTTCCATAAAACTTTTTCATCTGATAAGGAAAGTTAATACAACCAATTTTATAAAAATATTTTTTTAACTGATAGATAATTATGGTTTTTCTTCATTAAAGTAAATATTTCTAAAACTTTGGCTAAATCTTGTTTAAGCCAATAGTTGAAAATTTAACTTAAAAATATTTTTTTCCATAAATTGCATATTCATTTAAAATATGCGATTCAATGATTTCACTACTTTATATATCTACAACCAAGAACAATTTACCACTTTCTATGTTCAAACAAAGACCAGTATTTGTAAACACAATTCCTGAATATTCCCAAAACCTCCTCGTTACCTTTCACTTGACGCTTCAAGAGACGATCCATACCGCATAGATGTTAACCTTTCCCACCAACCTCAACGAGATTTGAGGACTCGAACCTAACTACCACATTATGCAAGAACGCCAAACAACACGTTTGTCCGCAACACTCGATCACATGCAAAACCCGTTAATATACATCGCACGCGAAGTTCAATACTTACGTATACACATTCATAATATATCCAACGCAACCACATAGTACATGAAACTCAAATATTCTCAATATATCCAATGCTACACAAATTACATAATACATGAAACTAGTTTGCCTATAAATCACAATTTACTCGATTGATTACGTAATGCACAAAACATGTTTATTTGCAATACACATGCTACTGGATTGA
Organism: Smallanthus sonchifolius; assembly: GCA_023525975.1. NCBI lineage: Eukaryota > Viridiplantae > Streptophyta > Magnoliopsida > Asterales > Asteraceae > Smallanthus > Smallanthus sonchifolius. The sequence continues at coordinate 25,095,333 of CM042033.1, forward strand.
GCACATGATACATGAAACTTAGTTGTTTGCAATAAACATGATACATAAGAATTGCTTCATTGATACATAATTCTAGATTGACCACACTATATATGAAACTTATTTGGTTACGAAGTACATCACACTAAGCTGTGCACATTGTAAAATATACATGATGCTAAGTTGCCAACACCTTACATGAAATTCATTTCCTACTATACACAAAATACTATGTTGTTTACATTACACATCAGAGTTCATTGACTTACAAAATACAAGACGCTTAATTATTTACGCTATATATGAGACTTATTTGATTACGAGCTACGTCACACTAGATCATACATGAGACTTGTGTGCTTACTATATACTTGAAACAAAAATTTGCTTACAATTATTGCAATGGATTGATTACATTATACACAAGACATGGTCATGCACTTTGTACACCAAAGTTGAAGACCATAATACATTGAAACGACTCGGGGTTTGACGTACTCTTGTTCAAACACGAGCAAACTAAGAAACTTTAAGTGTTACTACTTTACTACTCTTTAGTTGCGAACTGACCTGATTAGGGACATAGTTACTTGTTAACGACTTTTTATGTGTAAACAATAGACGTGATCATAGTGAAATTGTGCCCCCCTAACCCGCACACAACGAAACAATCTATACGGACCATACGATGATTTAAATAATTACGGGTGCACACGGAATTATAAAAAATCAGCGCATGGAAACTATAGGGAAATTTTGTCGTGTGTTGTGACCTAAAACTTATCATGATGTGTAACAACGAAACTGATGTAATGTGACAAGGGCATGGTGGATACGCCGATGGTACTTCCTATATATAAGTGTCCTATCATATTATCATGAGTAGCGTTGTTCGTGTCACGTGAAGTTTTGACCCAGACCAATGTCTATGAAATCTCTTAACCACTGATAATCTTGAGCATATTAGGCTACATCTTACGCAAACCCTAAATTTCAAAATCCCATCAAACTCATTCCAAATAATACAACTTACATCTAGAATTCAAAATTTCTATTCGGCAAGCTCCCTCGCACCACGAGTAGTTATGATAGCATTTGGATGATCATTGATCGTCTCACCAAATCTGCTCATTTCTTGCATATCCACAAAGACTATAAGGTTGAGAAACTAGCCCGAGTTTACAGTGACGAAATTGTGATCCGTCATGGTGTTCCCTTGAATATAATATCCGATAGAGATGCTCGGTTCACTTCTCGTTTTTGACAATCTCTCCAAACTGCTCTTGGTACACGAATGGATTTGAGCACGGCTTACCATCCCCAAACTGATGGTCAAACCAAGCGAACAATCCAAACTCTTGAAGACATGCTTCGAGCTTGTGTAATCGATTTTGGTGGCAATTGGGATTCACATTTATCCCTGATCAAGTTCTCTTACAATAATAGCTACCACACATGTATCAACAAGGCTCCATTCGAAGCTCTTTATGGTCGCAAGTGTCGTTCTCCTATCTGTTGGAACGAGATCGGTGAAGCACAAATCACCGGTCCCGAATTAATTCAAGAAACATCCGATAAGATCATTCAAATTCATGACAATATTCGAGTAGCGAGGAGTCGGCAAAAGAGTTATGCCGACAAACGTCGAAAACCCTTGGAATTCCAAATTGGTGACCTTGTCCTTCTAAAGGTGTCCCCGTGGAAGGGTGTGATCCGCTTTGGAAAGAAAGGCAAGTTAGCACCCCGCTATGATGGTCCATTCAAGATCCTTGAAAGGATTGGGAAAGTGGCTTACAAGCTCGACTTACCTCCATCTCTTGGCAATGTGCATCCTACATTTCATGTAGCTAATCTGAAGAAATGTCTCGCTGATAAGAATCTCCATATACCGCTTGATGACGTGCGCATTGATGAGACGATGCACTTCGTTGAGAAATCGGTAGAAATCATGGATCGTGAAGTTAAACAACTCAAGCGAAGTTGTATTCCTATTGTCAAGGTTCGTTGGGAATCTAAGCGTGGTCCTGAATTCACTTGGGAATGAGAAGACCAAATGAAGCTCAAGTACCCTCATATTTTTACTGATGCCGTCGCCTCCTCTAGCTAAATTTTGGGACGAAATTCTCTCAACATGGGGAGACTGTAACATTTCCGATTTTTAGTATCCATATTTCAACTCAATGTATCGCATTTCAAACCAAATTCTCGTGCACTGTCTTATTATATTCTTCGCCATAAATTAAATACAATGATTCAATACAAATACTCAAGTTTTACTCGGTTATATACTGTGACACCCAGTATTTCAGGTCAATATCCATATTACATAAATGGACGTTCATAACATATATTTCCTGAAGTTTTATTTTGACTAAGTAAAGTCAAGGAATCTAACAAAGGAAATTATATCAAAATACTAAATTTTTAAGAATTACTAGGAAAATAAGCAGTGATAACCCGCAAAGTACGGTCGTTGGTGATTAACAAGAACTTGACAGTAAAAGTCTAGTGACACGTTTTAATAAATAAAGATATTAAAGCGGGTATAAATTTCAGGTATTGTACCACATCTAAATCAATCATATCATCATCATGATTGCTTTGCTTACACAACACTCATGCGTCATAATTGACCAAAGATGCAAGCAACATAAAGATCACATCATCATCATGATTGCTTTGCTTACACAACACTCAAGCGTCATAATCACCATGATTATGACCAAAGATGCAAGCAACATAAAGATCACATCATCATCATGATTGCTTTGCTTACTCAACACTCAAGCGTCATAATCATCATGATTATGACCAAAGATGCAAGCAACATAAAGATCACATCATCATCATGATTGCTTTGCTTACACAACACTCAGGCGTCATAATCATCATGATTATGACCAAAGATGCAAGCAACAAAAAGATCGCATCACCATCATTATATCCTTGCTTATACTCCACTCCAACATCAATTAGTAATGATGATGACTTATGAGATCTACACTCAAACCCCGTTTCTTCTAATAATTATATATGTATGTATATATATATATACATCTAGGTATATAGATATAAAGTTTTAATCACTAAAAGTTCCTACACCGAGTATTATATCACGGTATCACCTACCAAGTGTATTCTAACTAGAACTGATCTAACTAATGATTGAGAGATAACTAGTGATTGGACAACACCCAACCCCCCACCCCTTAACCCTCTCTCGGCCGAAATAAGGTGGGGTCACCCACCTTGCCTACTCCATCTTTTCTCCATTTGTGTTGTCATGTCAAACCATACCCTTTCAAGTTGATTACAAGTAAGGTGTCAAATCCATCTCATCTACCATGACTTGTGATGACTAGAAGAAGTCTAACACTCAATCCCACCCCTTTCTATCTATATATATATGACATATACACATGCACACATAATTTCACTCTTTCAAAAATCAAGAACAATCCACTAAAAAGTTTAGCTAGAGCTTTGAAGTTTCAAGGTGTTTCAAGTGTGATTTCAAGAGTTCAAGCTTCCTACACCATTCCGTCCTTCTCCTTGCTTGCTTTATGTGAGTATACATAGCCCCTTTTACTCTTTTACATTTTTAGGGTGAAACATGAACACTATTCAACTTACATGTTTACATTTACGCAAACAACACAAGTACAAATCCTATTTACATTCATGTGTGCAATTTGAGCTTTATGCCCGAGGGCTAGGTGTGCTAACCTTTTGTATGCGATTATGTGCAATCATTAACTTTTCAAGCCGACGGTTTTCAATGATAGATCTATTGAGTCTGACAAACCCACCCAGGTGTGCGGTGATTGAAACCAACAACATAATTTTTGCATGCTAGTTACAAAGGTTTGATTGTACTTGGTTACACAATAGCTGCTCCCCATAAATGCCTTATTTATCATGTTATGTAAAGGATTTGGTTTACAAATTATATGCTACCTATATACAAACCTGTGTTATACTCACCAACTTTTTAGTTGACCTTATTTTATTCATGTTTCAGGTGCTTTCATATGAGCTAGATCAAGATATGCTACACATAGGCTTTGGACCTAGTTAATATTAAATCAAAGACAAATTGTAATTCATTATGTACTTTGAACTTGTTTCATGTTTGTTTGAATGGAAATGGATTTAATATATTACAATCTAGTCAACCTTGTGCTCATGAACAGTCTACATGTCCCGCCCCGATGATTCCGCCATCGGTTGGGGTGAGAGACAATAGTCGGGCATGTTACGAATGTGGAGACCCAAACCATTTCCGTGACCGATGCCCAAAACTTCATCATCAAGGACGAGCGTTTAATATAAACGCTAATGAGGCTCAAGCAAACAACGACGTGATAAACGGTACATTTCTCGTAAACAATCATTATGCATCCATTTTATTTGATACCGGTGCCGATAGGAGTTTTGTGTCTCTTACCTTTGAATCTCGACTTGCTAAACAAAGAACGAAACTTGACAATTCATATTCAGTGGAGATAGCAAACGGAAAGTCTATTACTATAAATTCTGTTATCCGTAACTGCAATCTCGAGCTTAATAATCATGTGGTCTCCGTTGATCTCCTTCCAATGCAATTGGGAAGCTTCGATATTATAATTGGCATGGACTGGTTATCCAAGCACCATGCCGAGGTCATATGCTACGAAAAGTGCATTCGTATACCTCTCCCTTCGGGTGACACGTTAGTTATTTTCGGTGAAAAACCGTGTCATGGTCTTCAACTCATGTCATGCACATTAGCACAAAAGTACTTGCGGAAAAAGTACGTTGCTTTCTTGGCCCACGTGGTTGACACGAAAGACAAGGGTAAGAAATTGTACGATATTCCGATCATTCGAGACTTTCCCGAGGTATTCCCCGAGGATTTACCCGGTCTTCCTCCTTCTAGACAAGTAGAGTTTCGTATTGACCTTGTGCCCGGAGCAACTCCCGTGGCAAAAGCTCCCTATCGTCTTGCACCTTCTGAGATGCAAGAGCTCGCAAGTCAATTACAAGAACTCTCATCTAAAGGATTCATCCGCCCCAGCCATTCACCTTGGGGTGCTCCCGTGCTGTTCGTAAAGAAAAAGGATGGATCGTTTCGAATGTGCATTGATTATCGCAAACTCAACAAGCTTACAATCAAGAACCGTTATCCTTTACCCCGTATCGACGATCTTTTCGATCAACTTCAAGGTTCAACATGTTTCTCCAAGATTGACCTTCGTTCCGGATACCATCAACTTCGTGTTCTCGATGAAGACATTCCAAAGACTGCCTTTCAAACTAGATATGGTCACTACGAGTTCATGGTCATGCCATTTGGCTTAACTAATGCACCTGCGGTTTTCCTGGATCTCATGAACCGTGTATGCAAACCTTATTTGGACAAGTTCGTGATCGTTTTCATCGACGACATTCTCATCTATTCTAAAACGAAAGCGGAGCATGAACAACATCTTCATTTAATTTTAGAGCTCTTGAAGAAAGAACAACTATACGCCAAGTTATCCAAGTGTGAATTCTGGCTAAAAGAGGTTCAATTTTTGGGACACATAGTCAACGATAAGGGAATTCATGTGGACCCGGCAAATATCGAGGCGATAAAGAGTTGGAGTACTCCTAAGACTCCTACCGAGATTCGTTCATTCCTTGGACTAGCAGGTTACTATCGTCGCTTCATCTCAAATTTCTCCAAGATTGCGGTTCCACTCACTGCCCTGACTCACAAAGGTAAACCTTACGAGTGGGGACCCAAACAAGAAGAAGCTTTTCAAACTATCAAACTCAAGCTCTACAATGCTCCTATTCTAACTCTTCCTAGTGGTAATGACGACTTTGTCATTTATTGTGATGCATCCAACCAAGGTCTTGGTTGTGTTCTAATGCAACGTGGCCAAGTAATTGCATACGCATCACGACAGCTCAAAATACATGTGAAGAACTATACGACCCATGATCTCGAGCTTGGTGCTGTCGTTTTCGCCTTGAAAATTTAGAGACACTACCTTTATGGCACCAAATGCGTGGTTTTCACCGACCACGAAAGTATCCAGCATATTTTCAATCAAAAGGAGCTTAATATGAGGCAACGACGATGGGTTGAGCTTCTTGACGACTACGACTGCGAGATTCGCTACCACCCCGGCAAAGCAAATGTTGTAGCCGACGCCTTGAGTCGTAAAGAACGTATCATGCTTCATAGTGTTCATATTCATAACGATATCCAAGCCCGTATTCTCAAAGCACAACACACCTCGGTTACCGAGGGAAACATGTATCAAGAGATGGCATGTGGCGTAGAACTCTTGCTAGAAACCAAAGCCAACGGTCTATTGTATTACTTGGACCGTATTTGGGTTCCCTATCGCGACGACCTTCGTATATTTTTGATGAACGAGTCCCACAAAACTCGATATTCGATACATCCCGGAGCTGATAAGATGTACATGGGTCTTCGTCAGCAATAGTGGTGGCCCGGCTTGAAAAAGGATATTGCGCTCTTTGTGGCAAAATGCTTAACTTGTTCTAAAGTAAAGGCCGAACACCAGAAGCCTTCTGGACTCCTCGAACAACCGGAAATTCCAGTGTGGAAGTGGGAGAACCTTGCTATGGACTTCATCACCAAACTCCCACGCACTTCTAGTGGGCACGATTGTATCTGGGTTATTATCGACCGACTTACAAAGTCTGCCCATTTCTTGCCTATTCGTGAGGACTATCGAGTCGAGAAATTGGCTCGGATTTACATTGATGAAATTGTGAGTCGTCACGGAATCCCTTTGAACATCATCTCCGATCGAGATTCGCGTTTTACTTCCCGATTTTGGCAATCATTACAATCTGCGCTTGGTACTCGCTTGGATCTAAGTACGGCTTACCATCCTCAAACCGATGGACAAACTGAGCGAACAATCCAAACTCTCGAGGATATGCTTAGAGCTTGTGTCATTGACTTTGGTGGCAATTGGAATTCTCACCTACCACTGATCGAATTTTCCTACAACAACAGCTACCACACACGTATCAACATGGCACCGTTTGAAGCTCTTTATGGACGAAAATGTCGTTCACCGATTTGTTGGAACGAAATTGGTGAAGCACAAATCACCGGTCCCAAGCTTATCCAAGAGACCACCGATAAAATCTTTCTTATTCGTGACAACATTCGCGGAGCAAGGAGTCGGCAAAAGAGTTATGCCGATAAAAGACGAAAACCCTTGGAATTTCAAGTTGGGGATATGGTTCTCCTAAAGGTATCACCTTGGAAGGGCGTAGTCCTATTTGGAAAGAAAGGAAAACTCGCACCTCAAAATGTGGGTCCATTCAAGATACTCGAAAGGGTAGGAAAAGTGGCCTACAAACTCGATCTTCCTTCAAGACTCATCAACGTTCATCCGACTTTTCATGTATCTAATTTGAAAAAGTGTCTAGCCGACGAGAATCTCCACATCCCTCTTGATGAAGTGCACATTGACGAGAAAATGCACTTTGTTGAGAAACCCGTGGAAATCATGGACCGAGAAGTTAAGAAACTCAAGCGTAGCTGCATCCCCATTGTCAAGGTCCGTTGGGAATCTAAACGTCGACCCTAGTTCACTTGGGAACGTGAAGACCAAATGAAGACCAAGTATCCGCATCTCTTTTCATAGCCTCCACTAGTTGAATTTCGGGGCGAAATTCCTCTGACATGGGGAGACTGTGACGTTTCGGATTTTTCGTTATCGCACTTGTATTATAATTATCGTGTAATCATTTTCTAATTTAATAAAGCGTAAGAGTTTTATTTGGTTTTATACAAATAGGTATTTTATTTTACGGACTTAAACTAATTAGAATTTTATAAATTTTAAAATTAATATAAAGTTTTATATAAAAATCTAAAATTAAAAAGTTATACATTTAATAAAATAACCTATTATAAAAATTATTTATAATAATAAAGAATAAAATAAGTTTATAAAAACATTTTTAAATTTATTTGATTTGAAAGAAATTAAATTAATTTATTTAGATAAAAGTTCAGGGGTTGTTTTGTAATTAATCCAACTAGAAGGTTTTAAAACTGAAATCGGTTGAGGGGCTGTTTCTGGACAATTTAAACTACAAGGACCCATCCGTATTTATTTCAAGGGCTAATTTAAGTCAAACCAAACTCCAGGGACTAAATCTGCCAAATCGCAAATCGTAAATCCGGTCAGCCCTTACATTGTCCGGCGGTCCAAAGTTTTTCTGGCGAGTCACCGACAGGGCTGTTCCCTGCACCTCGACAGCCGCTACAGGCATCCCTGGCTTCGTCTCTCCCACGCGAACAAGACCCCCCGACCAATTGGTCTCCCCAACATAAGGATCGTCTGATCCTGTTGGTGGCCGAGAAACCCACTTTCGAATTCTCGCCCGACAGACCACCTCCACGCATGTTGAATGTCTGGGTAGTTTCGTCTCGTCCAGACTAGTGTCGGAACGTGCCCAATTGCACGTTTTAACAAAGAAATCAAGCTCGGCTATAAATAGTCATAGTCGGACCTGCTCGAGCTCGCGACCCCTTTTTCACACACTCTCACTTCAAATTGAAGACGGCATTGTGTTCGTCGCCTCTGAGTGAAGCTGTGACCAGAGTCTTAGAGCCCAATTCCATCCCGAAGCTTGAATTCCCATTCTTGATATTCGTAGATTAAAAGCTCTGTCGTTCGACCCTTTGCGACCACGTAAGAATCCTTAACTTCGTTTCTTTACTTTCTGTTATCATAAGGCAAACCGAACCAATCGAAGTTACGACTCCAAAACCATCAATTACAAGACAAACTAATGTTCTAAAAGAATTATTGTTTTAATTGCTAAAGTCTGGGCCAGGAAACTTCTTAGTTTCGATTGAGTAAATGTTCAATCGAAACAAATAGTTTCGATAGATGGTAGTTTCGACAGCCTGTGTATCACTTGTAAATGATCAATCGAAACTAGTAGTTTCGATAAAAGGTAGTTTCGACAGCCTGAATATCACTTATAAATGATCAATCGAAACTAGTAGTTTCGATAGATGGTAGTTTCAACAGCCTGTGTATCACTTATAAATGGTCAATCGAAACTAGTAGTTTCGACTGAACATAGTTTCGATACCTGTCACAACTATAAAGCAGTTTCGATCAAATCAGTAATTTCAAGTAAATCTGGACCAACTGTTATGCAAATAACACTGAGAAATGCTATTATAAACCTATACACAATTAAATACTAATACGCACATGTAAACATACAATGATACCCATTTATCTAAATAGGGTATCAACGTGCTTAGGCTTCCACATACTTTTCACCTACACGCGTGGAAAAATACCCGCTTGCAAGGTGAGTTACATAGCCCCTATTTTACATTTTCACACGTTTTGGGGTGAAACATTATACATGCTACTCACATTGTTTATACGTGTTATACATGAGACTATATGCTTATTATTTGGATGTACATACATTTAAACACAAGACAACCAACTGTAATATTGATAGATCTATTGTGCTTGACCAGCCCACCCGGTTAGGGTGTTTATTACTGCATACTCCGATATAACCGCGTGTTATATTCAGTCATATCGGATATAGTGGGTAACTACATTCAAACATACCGGACTTAGCTGTTGTGCTCTGTTCAAGCGCGTCAAACTCGGTTTGAATTGTGATTAAATAAATGATACATCATACATACTATGTTTAACAAGATAAACAATGAGTTGCAAAACGATTTACAACTACTATTTACCGGAATTACTAAACCTATGTACTCACCAACTTTTTAGTTGACACTTGATTTAAATAATGTTTCAGGTTTGGATATGTGACTACTTGCCGAAGATTTCTCCACATAATGACTATGGACCTAGTTAAATAAATCAATGTTTTGAACTAGACTAGGTTATTTGGAATGTATCGTATTTGGATCTTGTTGTCTTTAAATTTAATTAATGAATTATGCAACCTTTTAGCTATCATGTGCTTTTGAACAATCATTCTATTGTCCGCCTCGATGATTCCGCCATCGGTCGGGGTGTGACACGAGCTATGGAGCAACGCACTTCTTCAATCTCAGGTCGATCCGCCAACTTTCTCTCTCTATGGTTTCTCTCTCTAGAACTTGTAAATGAGAGAAATGTGGAGTGACTTAGGTTATTTATAGAACAAGCTCCCCTATGTTCGCCCGTTCAAGCCCGCCGGCCCATCCAGCCCGGCCCGTCAGGCCTTATTCGTTTATTCCGTTATTATAATTGCCGTTTTATATTTTGGGATGTTACAAGTCTACCCCCTTACAATAGGTTTCGTCCCCGAAACCTATCATAAGTCAAATAGTTGAGGGTACGACTCCCTCATTTCCGCCTCCGTTTCCCTAGTAGAATCCTATCCCTTTCGGTGCTTCCATTGTAGTTTAACCAATTGAATAATCTTATTACGCAAACGCATCTCCTTTCTGTCTAAGATGGCCACGGGTTTATCGATGTAGTTAAGGCTGTTGTCGACCTCGATGTCAGTAAGTGGTACGTGAGCCGATTCATCCGCCAAACACTTTCGCAATTGTGATACATGGAAGGTAGGATGAATCCCACTTAACTCATCATGCAACTCTAGCCGATAAGCAACTTCACCAACCCGTGCCATTATCCTGAATAGTCCGACAAACCTCGGACTTAACTTTCCTCTATTCCTGAACCGTATGATTCCCTTCCAGGGTGACACTTTCAACATTACTCTGTCCCCAACATTAAACTTGATAGGCCTTCGTCGTTTATCCGCATAGGATTTCTGACGATCTTGTGCGGCCTTCATTCATGCTTTGATTTGATCAAACCTTTCCGACGTTTCTCTTACTACTTCAAGACTCCCTAATTTCTTTTGTCCAATATTACCCCAACAAACCGGGGTCCTGCATCTTCTCCCATACAACATTTCGTAAGGCGGCATGCCTATCGCCGTGTGATAACTATTGTTGTAGGAAAATTCGGCTACCGGTAGATGACTGTCCCAACTGCCGCCAAAATCGATAATACAAGCACGAAGCATATCCTCCAATGTCTGAATGGTCCTTTCGGACTGACCATCCATTTAAAGGTGGTATGCCGTGCTGATATTAAGCCTCGTGCCCATCGCCTCATGAAATCTTTTCCAGAACCTCGATGTGAATCGTGTGTCCAGGTCAGATACGATCGTCAAAGGTATCCCATGCCATGTTACTACTTCGTTAATAAATATTTCCGCTAACCTTTCCGACGAGAACGTCTCGCGAATAGGTAGGAAATGAGCACTCTTCATTAAACGGTCCACAATTATCCAAATGGTGTCATGACCTTTAGCTGTGCGAGGTAGCTTGGTTATGAAGTCCATGGTAATGTGTTCCCATTTCCATTCCTGTATATCAAGTGGTTGAATTTTTTGGTGTTCGGCCTTTACTTGTGAGCAAGTCAAGCACTTGCTTACATACTTTGTCACCTCATGTTTCATCCCAGGACACTAGTATTCCTTCCTCAGATCTTGGTACATTTTATTGGTACCAGGATGGATAGAGTATCGAGACTTATGAGCCTCATCCAAGATTTTGGTTCTAAGCTCGCCACCCACAGGTATCCATACCCGCCCAAAACGTGTCCTAACACCAAGGGTGTTATATTCCAACTTGTCCTGTTGGCCAACCATCCTTTCCTTCTCTATGTTTTCTTTCTTAAGTGCTTCATCTTGAGCTCTTTCAATTTCCCTCATCACATCTGATGTCACCACCAACTGGCAAGCTTTCACTCTAATAGGAGCAGGCACATCCTTTCGGCTTAGAGCGTCAACTACCACATTTTCCTTTCTAGGATGGTATATGATTTCACAGTCATAGTCTATTAATAGTTCCAACCATCGTCTCTACCTCATATTAAGCTCTTTTTGTTCGAAGAAGTACTTCAAACTTTTGTGGTCGGAGTAAATAGTAAGCTTCACCCTGTAAAGGTAGTGCCTCCAGCTTTTCAATGCGAATACGACAGCAGCAAGTTCCAAATCGTGAGTCGGATAATTAGCTTCGTGAATCTTCAACTGTCGTGATGCATACGCAATCACTCTCCCGCATTGCATCAACACGCATCCCAATCCCTGACCCGAAGCGTCAGAGTATACCACTAAGTATTCATTACCCTCGGGAAGGGCCAAGACTTGAGCTTTGGTTAGCTTTTCCTTCAATTCCTTAAACGCCTCATCCTTGGTCGAACCCCATTCGTACTTTACCTCCTTCCGAGTCAACTTTGTCAATGGCGAAGCTATTTTCGAGAAATCCTGGATGAATCTCCGATAGTAGCCTGCCAATCCCAAGAAACTGCAGATTTCAGTTGGCGTCTTAGGAATATTCCATTCCCTTACCGTCATTATCTTTGCTGGGTCAACCATAATGCCGTTAGGGTTAATGACATGACCTAGGAATTGGACTTCCCTAAGCCAGAACGCACATTTGGAGAACTTAGCATACAACTTTTCCTTCTTCAGAGCTTCCAACACCTCCTTTAAGTGACATGCGTGATCACCCTCATTCTTGGAGTAGATGAGGATATCATCGATGAACACAATTACCGATCAGTCCAGCATGGTCGACAAACCATATTCATCAAATCCATGAACGCGGCGGGGGCGTTCGTGAATCCAAAAGACATTACGCGGAACTCGAAATGTCCATAACGCGTGTGAAATGTGGTTTTCGGTACGTCTTCTTCCCTCACGTTCAACTGATGGTACCCGGATCGAAGGTCAATTTTTGAGAACCAACTTGCGCCTTGCAATTGATCGAACAGGTGGTCGATCCTTGGTAAAGGGTACTTGTTCTTCACCGTTCGTTTGTTCAACTCGCGATAATCAATACACATTCTCATCGAACCATCCTTCTTCTTCACAAACAACACTGGAGCACCCCATGGCGAGATGCTCGGTTGTATAAATCCCTTCTCAAGTAGTTTGTCTAATTGGACCATAAGTTCTTTCATTTCCACAGGTGCTAGTCGATATGGAGCCTTAGCCACGGGCTGGGCATCTGGTACTAAGTCGATTCAAAATTTAATCTCTCTGTCGGGTGGTATCCAAGGCAACTCCTCTGGAAACACCTCCGGGTACTCGCGTACCACAGGTACATTGTCTAGTTCCTTCACTTCCTTACACTTGTCAATTACGTATACCAGATAAGCCTCGCATCCGAGCCTCAAGTAATTTGTTTCCTTAATCATCGAGATGACGTTTGGCATCGGGGCGTCACGATCTCCAAAAACCTCGAATTTGCTACCATCCGGAGCCTTGAGTCGTATTATCTTTCGTTTACATATAATTTGCGCTTCATTGGCAATTAGCCAATCCATACCTAACACGACATCGAACCCACCCAAAACCATAACAAACAACCTGACAGGGAACCTATGACCTTCTATTTTTATCGTGGAGTTGTCAACTACATCAGTAACTATCGCAGTCCTACCCTCAACGGTTTCTACGCTAAAGGCCCTTTCTAGCTTACTAGCAGTGTACTTCACTCGTTTACAAAAAGTCGCAGATATAAAAATCTTTCTGGCACCCGAATCAAATAACACATAAACAAAAGTGTTGTCAAGGATGAACGTACCTGACGCCACATTGGGGTCTGCCCTGGCTTGGTCTTGCGTCAGCGCGTACGCACGAGTCTTTGCTCAGGACCTCTCTTCTTTCTTCTCCGGGCCTTTCCCTTTCCCGGCTTCACCCATTCTGGGCTTGGTGCATTCCCGGCTCATATGACCACTCTCCCCACAGTTGTAGCATTTGAATAGCTGGGGACATTCACGGGCATAGTGTCCGGTTTTGCCGCATTTAAAGCATAGATTTGACCCTAACCGACATTCACCTGCATGTCTTACCCCACATCTTCCACAGGCTGTCGTCTCGCCTACCCTGGCCTGTTTGTCCCGAGCCCCAAGCGACTTCCCAGCCGATCGCTTAGCGGGGAAACTCAGCTTCTTCTTAGGCTCTTCAATGGCAACGACATTCAACGCCAGATCATCAAATACCACGCCACTAAGTTCTACTACCGAATCGTAGGTAGTAGGGGCGTTTTCCATAACATAGGTACGGACCTGGTCCGGCAGCCCTTGAATGTAACATGAAATCTTTCTTTCCTCAGTTGTGATAAGGTGTGGCACCAGACATGCCAGTTCATTGAACCGTGGTGTACTGCCGGTGCGTCATGCTCCCGGCCTTAATCCCCAGAAATTCCCTTTCTACCTTTTCGATCTCATTCCTTGGACAGAAATTCTTGATCACCAAAGTTTTCAAATCAGACCACATCATCGCATCCACAACCACGCTCCCTTTTGCTTGACGTACACCTTCCCACCAATGGGATACTTCCTCTTGTAGGTCCCTAATTCGGTGTGTGACGGATATCTAGACTCGCGGTACGACACGGTGATAACGTGCGGAATCCATGATCAACGTGCTCGTGTAACTCAATCAACAACAATGGTGTAAATAAACGCTTTGTATTTCCACCACAATATTAGGTTACAAGATTCTGTCTCTAATTAAGTCTACTCTGATATCGTCTCTTCTGTCTACTCTTTTTCTAACAGACTCTGTTCTGTATTTATAAACTACTGGCCTAAAAGATGCTTAGGCGAACTTATCAATTTCGCTTCTAATAGGCTAAGCGAACTTAATAAGTTCGCCTCTGATAGACTAAGCGAACTTAATAAGTTCGCCTCTAACAAGTTCGCCTCTCTATGAACTTACACAGAATTTTATCAACAGTTACAAAACATGTCCTAACAGACTCTCCCTTAACTGTTGCTAACAATTCTATCAATTACAAGTCAAAGACTCTAAGACTAAGACATAATATCTTCAAACTCGTTGTCACCAGAATATGCTCCAACAGACTCCCCCTTGACAACAGCTTTAGAAGATTGTCATCCGTCTTCATATATCATCAAACAAGTTGTAGTCTTCGTCTTGTTCATCTGCACACTCTCTCTTTCTATCTAGAAGAAAACTTGGGAGAAGGACCCGTTGTCAACTTCTGCTGCAATATTCAGCTTTTGCAAAGGAGAACAACCAAGAATAACCAACAATTAAGATTTCCATGGAAGCTGAAAAATAAAATCTTTTTGGTTTTTCAAACATAAGAAACACAAAATATTCTTGGTTTTTCTCTATATAAACTGAAATGTAAAATATAAAATCACATCTTTTTGATCGAACATCACGAGTAAGAAGATCATATCAGTATATATGATATATCAATCACACATCTTGGATATAAAATCTATATAATATCAAATGGTATCCTATATCATTCATTCAATCCTTGAGCAATCAAACGAATATCTTTCAAGATTATCACACTCTATCTTTTCAAGACTTTCATATTGCATGTTATGATACGCGATAAATATTCAAAGAAAATAGGATCACGCTATGACACACAAATTCAAATTGTCAATATTATAAGATTTGAAACTAAAGCATCTCATTCCCACTTTCTTGTAAGTTAATGTACCATTTAAGTATGAAATACAACGTGTACCCCACTAGTATGCCAACAGAAAGTAAATGAAGTATCTTTAAGACATATGAGATTTTACTAAAGATTATCCGATTTTCCAGAATGAGGAGACATCACTTAGCACATGAATTGCAGAATCCAAATTGGATTGTATAGGAATCAATGAGATTCAGAATCAAATGATTCAATGTCTTGGCTTATATATGTGGAATCATACGATTCAGGTACGTGGATCCAACTGTTATCTGGATTATGAATTCAATGGAATTAATAAAGATGATTTATCAATATGATCCAAGGGCAAGTATATGTTTGACAGATGTTGTCAAGTACATATCTTGATTATACTTCAAATTGCATGCTTTTCGGGACATGGGCACTGAAGCAAATCGAATGAATAGTGCTAAGGACATAACCCGAAACTGATCTCATAGGAAAATCTTTATTAAAAGCTAATATTCTTTATCTGATAGTGATCTTTTAACACACACACCCAGGCATAAAATGGGTTCAAATCACAGTTGTAACATATGCAATTATGTTTTCACACTACTAATGGTTCAGTGACGCTTTTAGTCTACTGACAATTCAAATTATATGCATACACAACACTATCATTTCCTATTTGTGCAGTCTCTAAAGTTTAGATCAAAACATATAATTCAGATATATTAACATAAAGCACCAACCAGTCAATCTAAGGTCATGTGTGAAAGAACATCTACTGATGTACTATCATCTCTTCTTTAACTTCAAGTAATGTCGATTTTATCTTTTTCAATTTGTTTGGCTTTTTCAAAATCTTTTTCAAAGAAAAATAAAACAAACGAAAAAAAAACTTTCACGAAAACATTTTATGAAAAAAACATTTTACTTGGTTACTCAGGATTAAGCAAATCAAACAATTAAAAACTCAAACCGATGTAATCCTGTAATTGAATGCCTTTGCATTTGTCAACACAGTTCTGTACTCCCCTTGTCCTGTAGACTCCCCTTCAACTAGTCAAATGGTTGCATCAACGACTTTATGCTCACCATTGTCATCCTAAGTTTTAGGTTATCATTTGGACTTTGTAAAACTCTTTCCAAAACATTGTGTGTGACATATTCTCCCCCTTGAGCAACAAGTCGTTTAATCAAATAGATTTCTCAGTTATCAACAACTCTTTACTCATGCCGATGTCATTCCCTGTCATGTGCTTAGAACCACCACTATCAACAACCAAAATGGTATTAATAGTCCCTCTTGGTAAATCCTGCACAACTAACAAGAAACATTAATTTGAAATTGGGACCCAAGCCATGGTAGTCATGGGTCGTCCATCTGTATCAAAATAATAATTCTCACTCCATTCACAATCGAATCTCTCATCTATTTTCGGTGATTGTTCCGACGAGTCAGAAACAAAAACTTTAGATTTCCAAACATACTTCTGTTCATTAAGTTCTTTTTGCTTAAAATATGAAGTGTTTGAACAATCATGTTCATTTGAAAAATGTTTAGACTGTGAAAACTCTTGTTGTTCTAAAAGTTTTCTCAATCGTTTGTTTCTCCTCCGTCTTTGAGGTCTAGAAAGCCTAACCTCAGATTTTGAATTACCCTTTGGTGTATCATGAGGTTTAACCACATTTTGGTTAACATAAGGCTTACCATGAGTTCTTACCTTTTATGGAGTAACATGTCGGTTACCTTTGGCGTTGTGAGGACAAGCAATCCTAATGTGACCAACAATACCACAAGAAAAGCAAGATCTCGTCTCATGATAATCTCTCATATAAGGAATCTTCACACGATAAGATGCACTTGAAGAAGATTCTCCTACATGAACTTCTTTTGGCTTTATTTTCTCTGAAACTCCATATTTTGCAACAGGTTTTGATTCAGGCTTCATCTTCTCAGGAAATACATGCTTCTTCCCTTTATTTTTGTAAGGACAGGTCACCACAATGTGTCCCATCTCATTACAATGAAAACATATATGCCTGTCTGTATAATCTCTGACATATGGAACTCTCCTTGAATTTGAAGAACTTCCAAATGTATAATTTCCAGATGAATTAGAATCAACCGTTGAGTCTTCTTTCTTAATAGCTTTCGGTATCCCCTCTACCTTAGCTTCATCAAAATATTCATCATCACTCTCATCAGAATACACCATATCTTCACCTGTGACTGGATTCACCTTCAACACAGTCTTAGGATCTAAATCCTCATCTTTTATAATCTCAAGTGTAACAGAATAATTTTCGTTGAATGGTGGAGGAACATAGCCAATACCATTAGTTCTCTTCCCCTCTTCAGTATTATCATGATAATATCCTAATAAGAATGATGAATTTCCAAAGCTCTCTAACTTTCTATGTAATCTGATCACTTCTGCTTTAGATTCAGCTAGTACATTATCTTTCTCAACAAGATCATTATTTCTTTTCTCAATTTCTGCAAAGGACATATCCAAAAATTATATCCCTCTTCAGTGATTTTATTCTCTCAATACACACATTCTCATTATCCTTTAATTTCTGATTTACCGTGTGCATCGATTTCATATCACAAATGAGGTTTACATTGTCATCCATAACCCTCATCATTTTATCCTTCACTGAAATACTGTTAGAACAAAACGTCTCAGAGTTAGAAAGTACCTCAGGTTTTACTTCTGAAGAAGATGCACCAGGAGCCATGAATACGTCATCATTAGCTTCACCCTTTTGATCAACAATGACAGGCTCTGTATCAATTTCTGATTCACTTAAATCATCTTCAACTGTCTGAAAACTTTCTTCACTCATCACATCAGTCTCAGTAGATTGAGTACTTTCACCAGAACGATTACTCTCACTATCAGTTAAATCGACAGAAGAATCACTTTGAGAATAACTCTGCTTCTCTAATACTTCTTTGATCAAGACCACAAACGCTTGAGAAGTTGCTTCACCCTTTTTCTTCAATGCTTCCCATAGATCTCTTGAAGTAGGACACTTCCCGAGACTATGAATGATTTCTTTTGGTAAAGCCATCGTTAAAGTTTCACGCGTCTTCATCTCCCGATCAAACTTCGGCTTTTCTACTTTAGTAAGAGCTGTCACTTGTTTAGGAACATCATAATATCCCATATAGTCATAAGTAGGATGCACATATCCTTCAAATATGGATGTCCGAAAGTTTTCATCAGTGTCTGATACGAACTGTTCGAACCGGACTTTCCAGCTACAGTAATCTGATATGCAAAAAAGTGTCGGTGGCATAGTTTCAATCTCATTATCATCACATGAAATTGACATTTTGAAATTTTTGAGAAAATATCCGGAAAAAAATTTCTCGCCAAAATACTCTTTTTAAAAAATTTTAAAAATTCAAAATTTCAAAAATGATTCAAAACGACCATATAAGCTTTCCCTAAAAAATTTGAACAAGTAGAATTTTCCCGCCAAAATACTCTTTTTAAAAAATTTTGAAAATTCAAAATTTCAAAAATGATTCAAAACGACCATATAACCTGAAAATCCAATTAAGTTCACCTAAAATAAGTTCGCTTAAACCTGTGAGAAGCGAACTTCAAGTTCGCCTGCACACTAATCTGTAAGTTCTCTTGTAGTAACAGAATCAAGATCAAGAACACTTCAGACTAAATTCGCGAACAAGAAACATACTGAAATCATCATTAATTACTGATTTGAAGGAATTAATCAAAATTGGACCGTAGGATTGTGTAATTTGTCAATTAGAAGCTTTCTATCGGATCAATTTCATCAAAAACCTCTTCAAAAACACAAAATCAGAACCAAATTAAGCTTGAAAACTCCATGGAAATGAAAATGTCAAAGATGATGAATTTGATATTGATTGGACACGAAAACACCACGAATCTTCTACTAATCAAGAGCAAAAGCTCTGATACCACTTGTAGGTCCCTAATTTGGTGTGTGACGGATCTCTAGACTCGTGGTACGACACGATGATAACGTGTGGAATCCATGATCAACGTGCTCGTGTAACTCAATCAACAACAATGGTGTAAATAAACGCTTTGTATTTCCACCACAATATCAGGTTACAAGATTCTGTCTCTAATCAAGTCTACTCTGATATCGTCTCTTCTGTCTACTCTTTTTCTAACAAACTATGTTCTGTATTTATAAACTACTGTTTTGCACAGTTCGCCTAAAAGATGCTTAGGCGAACTTATTAAGTTCGCCTCTAATAGGCTAAGCGAACTTAATAAGTTCACCTCTGATAGACTAAGCGAACTTAATAAGTTCGGCTCTGATAAACCAGCAAGTTCGCCTCTCTATGAACTTACACAGAATTTTATCAACAGTTACAAAACATGTCCTAACAGACTCTCCCTTAACTGTTGCTAACAATTCTACCAATTACAAGTCAAAAACTCTAAGACTAAGACATAATATCTTCAAGCTCGTTGTCACCAGAATATGCTCCAACACCTCTCTCAAGGAGTTAGCAGCAAATTTCACAACTTGATCCGTTCGACACTCGCTCAGGCTAATGGCAGCTTCCATACGGATTACCCAATCAACAGTGGCCACCGCGTCCTTCTTCCCAGTCAAGATCGGCGGGTCACATGCCTTAAAGGACTTATAGTCGCAACCACGGTTAAGCGGTGCGTTGATTGCCTCAGTGTTCGGGGTATCAACCGCCGTGTTAGACCCACCTTCCCCATTAACCTTCTTCAATGCTTCAGCTAACAGACCTGGCAGAGAAGTCTTCATCAACTCTTTGAACTCTTGAGCTATAGCTTTTCTCACTTCTGGTTCAAAAGTGAAAGGTTGTTCTTCAATCTGTGTCTGCTCAGTTCCATGCACACTAACCGCCGGTTCAGTGTGAACACTTCCTTCTTCACTATACTCTTGGAACGCAAGGGTCCTGCCACGCCCACCATTTCGACCGCCGGTACGACCACCGGTACGGCCCCCACCACGTCTTCCGTTTCCTCTCCTTGCCATTTCGTTCTATAAGACAAGGAATCCAATGTCATCATGCTAGTTAACAAATAAAATTCAATAAGCACTGTAAGATGTTAATATACGCTAGCCATCTGCAATTAACCATTACACTACCTTTCGATTTCTATTTGACCACCTTTGTGATTACATCAGAACACAAGTCCTTACTTAACCCTTTCTAAGGCATACTATACATGTAAATATATACTACCTTCATACCTGATGCTGTGGCTCGAGTTACCCATACTGGCATTCGCTTTCGGTCCCATTCACAATTTAAGTTCAGACACTAGGAGTGTCCGAATCTCTCAAACTATTGCTCTGATACCAACTTGTAAGGCCCCAAACCCGGGAGGCCTCACTTGTTGGATTTACTCATTCACAAACAATTATTAAACTTGAATATCAAATAACGCAGCGGAAAATTTCATTAAAACATACATATAACATTGTTCAACATGCGGTAGCGTAACATAGTCTAATACATAAACATAACATAAACTAATCATAACGGGATGCCAGTCTTCATGATCAACCGGGTAACTCTTCTCGCTTGCCAAGCATCACCGTCCATCATCCATACCTGCCTTAACCTGAATGTGCATACTAAAAAGTTAGCTACGCTGGTGAGTTCCAGTTTTTCATTCGATTTAATAAATGGTTCATCATTCAATAATTCATTAGTGTTTAACATCATGTACAAGAAAACAAGGTCTTTCGTTCATCATTAAAAACCTTTAAACATTTATCATCATCATAAACACGTTGAACGGATCGTTCATTTAAAACATTTAACATTCATTTAAGTCATACATTACTATCTAAATCTATGTTACCATTTGTCCCGTCATTTAGTATTGTATTGCCCCTAAGGCTTCACTGCACAAAGACCGACAATACAATACATTCCGTCAATTCCCTTTTGTATTGCCCCCAAGGCTTAACTGCACAAGGACCGACAATACTCATTTAGTTGCCCCATTGGCTCTCATGTCCATAAACCGACAACTTCCATCGACGGATATGGCACACGGCCATAACACCATCGGATCATAATTTAACCTCCATGGGGTCACGTTAAACCCCTGAGTAACCGTCGTTACTCCCATACCAGTTGTACAACATCATAACCATTGGTAGGCCACCAAGAAACTGTCCCTGTTGTTCTTATGGCAACTATGGCTCGCTATCCATAATCTACCACAAGGCTGGGAATCACATTCCCAGACTTCATTAGTCAATTCCATTCATTCGACATATTAGATTTATATTGACTTCTTTAAAACCTTTGCCCCTTTTCATTTCTTTTCATAAAACCTTTCATTCATTTTCAAAACCCTTTACCTTTAGTTTAAAGCATTTCTTTATAAACATTTCGTTCGTAAACATTCCTTTCATAAAATTCTCTTTCCATAAACCGTTCATTCCAAATCATTTCATTTCGTAAACATAGTTTCATAAACATCGCTTCGTAAAACATCATTTCATAAACATCGTTTCGTAAAACATCGTTTCGTAAACATAGTTTCATAAACATCGTTTCGTAAAACATCATTTCGTATGTATGCACATCAGCCCGAAAACATTATATAAAACATTTAAAAGAGGGCTTCTAGAACTTACCTGATAAGCTAATCCGGGTTGTCCTAAACGAAGGTCCCACTACGTTACTTCCGATCTGAATTGATTAGTTAAATACACATCAGACCAAATCCCGACTCCAATGGTTTAACCTTCTAAACATACCGACTTTACCTAAACATCCTGATGCCTGCGCACTTAGCAGGTGCGCATGGCCTTGCTCTTGCGTACTTAATAAATGCGCAAACCTCGCTTCATGCGTACTTAATAAATGCGCAAACCTCGCTTCATGCGTACTTGATAAGTACGCATGATCCTCTTCCTGCGTACTTGATAAGTACGCAGGACCCTCTTCCTGCGTACTTGATAAGTACGCAGGACCCTCTTCCTGCGTACTTGATAAGTACGCAGGATCTGCTTCATCGTAAAAACCCTAACTTTCTCCTTCGGGTCTGATCTCGTCAAGATCCCGAACTTGTTTACATTCAAAATGTTTGCCTTTCATTAAGGAACTCAAATCTATGTTTTTCTTCCAGTTTCATCCGTAAAAACGTCACATTTCGTCCAAAAACCCGAAAAACCCAAAAACGAACAAAAACTCACATCTAGGTTGGATCGTTACCAGTATCGAGCTTCTGATTCGGAGGTTCTTCTCACGAGCTATGGAGCAACGCACTTCTTCAATCTCGGGTCGATCCGCCAACTTTCTCTCTCTACGGTTTCTCTCTCTAGAACTTGTAAATGAGAGAAATGTGGAGTGACTTAGGTTATTTATAGAGCAAGCTCCCCTATGTTCTCCCATTCAAGCCCGCCGGCCCATCCGGCCTAGCCCGTCATGCCTCATTCATTTATTCCGTTATTATAAATGCCGTTTTATAATTTGGGATGTTACACAATCCATGGTGGTGTTGGGTCGTCCGTCTTTCTCAAAATAAAGTACTTCAATTAATTCATAGTCGTGACTGTCAAAAATGGGTGAATCTTTAGAAGACTTGGGACCAGGAGATTGAGAACTTTTAGATTTCTTGTTCTAGGACCTTTTCTTTTGTTTTAATGGAACAATCGGCTTCAATTCAGAAGCACCAGGTGAACTAGTAGAAGCTTCACCTGATTGAATTCCAGCCAGTTGTTCCAGCGTCCTCAATTTGTTGTTCTTTCTTCTCCTCTGTGGCTTATAAAGCTTAACCACAGGTTTCTCACTAGTTGGTGCACTACCAGAGGTAGCCACTTAGGGTTTAGCAGGATGCTTTTCCCTTTTTGGAACAGAAGGCTTAGCCTCAGTTGTGATCTTTGGCTTCACCATAGGTTTCACTGGTGGTTTCACCACATTTGATTTGGGATTCTTGGGTTGCTTCACTAGTGGTGACTTAGAGAT
This sequence comes from Smallanthus sonchifolius, assembly GCA_023525975.1. Classification (NCBI taxonomy): domain Eukaryota; kingdom Viridiplantae; phylum Streptophyta; class Magnoliopsida; order Asterales; family Asteraceae; genus Smallanthus; species Smallanthus sonchifolius. The sequence goes on from CM042033.1 coordinate 25,118,774, forward strand.
AACAGTCGGTTGTGAAACAATTGGCCGTCTCCCTTGGTTCTTAGCAGGGCAGTTCACAAGGATGTGACCAACCATACCACAGTGAAAACAAGCACGCTTTTCCTTATAAATCTTCCCGTATATCTTATTTGATTTGTTGTTTGATGACTCAGCATGATGAACATGAGAAGTTGTTTGGTGAACATGAGTATTGGTTTTTGATGTACCTGATGTTGATTCATTTTTGGAAATGTAGTATTTTTCTAAAATTGCTTTATAACCAAGCTCATAATGATTTGCAAAGGTTTCTTTCTTAACTTGGTTAATATTCTTATAACCCCCATAAAGCATCACTTTTAGTTTTTCATTTGTTTCAACGGTATCAGGCTCAGTCAAAATGCAATTATCACGATCAGTGATAATTTTTTTCACAACTTTGTGTTCACCAATCAACTCCTTTGAGACAGCACCATCAGGGATGGTGTTCTCAGAGCCTTCATCAGTGAAGAACTCCTGATCAGAAGCATAATCAGCCTAGCTAGAGGAATCATCCTTGTTAGAGGAATCATCCTGACTTGAGGATTCATCAAGGGATGAAAAGTCAATATCAATTAAGCCGTTCACAAATTTTCCGCTTACTGGTGGAGGAATGGCATTAGTACCCAACCCTAAGCCATTCACTTGTGTCACTACTGATTTATAATGTTACACCATAAAGCGAGAATTTTTCAACTTCTCAATTTTACCATTTAACTACAAGACCTCATTCTGCAGCTTGCTAATTTCATTATTTATCTTTTATAACCCCTTGTACGCAACATCCAAATGAAACTGTTGTTCACTGATTTTAAGTAAAAAATCATGTTTTTCTTTCTTTAAAGTTTCAATTGAATCTTTGTAACGTTTTTCATTTTCTCTGTAGCTTAAAGCTTCAATACGAAGGGGTTCGACTTTGTCCTGAAGCTTAGAATTTTCTTCCTTCAAGCCAAGACATTTGGAACATGAAATGACAGCAAAAAAATTAGAGTCTACCTCAGTTGACGAACTTGATGCCTCCCCAATAGCCATGAGGGCAAATGCAGTTGTAGACTCCTCATGGTCAGCTACAGACGCTTCCCGTTCTTCAACTTCCATCATCTCTACTATCTCAGCCATTAGACCAACTTGTGTTTGAGCAATAAGGGCATCCTCCAAATGAACACCCCAATCAAAGCTTTCGTCCTGTTGAGCTACCAAAGCATTGGACGTTCCACCTTGACCTTGATTGTGGTTGTTAGAATTGTTGTAACCTTGATTATTTCCTTGGTTGTTTCCCTGGCTTGGTCTAGTGAATCCTGAGGCAGGTGCTTTATCCTTCTGACATTCACGAGCAAAGTGTCCAAAGTTCTGAAACTTGTAGCCCTTGGCCTTAGATTTATCAAAACCCACCTTGGCATTTGAATGCCCACCAATAAACTTACTGCCAGTTCTATTCAAGAAACGCTTGGCTCTTCTCAAGATCATGGCAATATTCCATTGAATATCTATGTCCTCCATGTCATTTGGATCCACCAGATTAAAATCTTCTTCAATGCCATCAATGAAGTTCTCATAGACAAGCATACACGATGAAAATAATGCTACATGATCTTCAGCTATCTTGGCTATTGCAGTCTGGTTAGCTGAAGATGTGGAGGTAGGATTTCTTGAGGAATGTTGGTGGTGAGAACCAGATCCAGATGCTGTAAAGCATGTATGACCCCCATAACCATTCGAGTTATCTTCTTCATGAGAGTTCCCTAAGAATAAGGCGATTCCTGAACCAGATTATTTAGCTGTGGAAGACGTCCCATAATACATAGAAGGGTCTTGGATTTGAGGTCTCCCTAAGCTTTCTGTTCTCTTAAGGTTCATATCTTGTACTTGAACCTTGCCGATTGCTTCTTTAATCGTCATCTCATAGAACTTGGGGTTCTCTCTCAGCAGAGTGGTATACATCTCAAACTATGGTGGTAACGCATCCAGAAAGTTTTCAACTAATTCCTCATCAGGATACTTCATCTCAAAAGCTTTTAACTTAGTTTACAGATTATAGAATCTAGATATAAGTTCATATGTAGATTCATTCTCCAGGTATCTGAAGCACTCATACTTCTTTCTCATGATATCTCTTTTGCTCTTCTTGATGTCACTATTCCCCTCAAATCTTTTCTGCAATGCCTTGAAGAGATTTTTCGAATTATCATATCCTCTGAAGATGTGAAAGAGTTCTCTAGTTAGGGCCATTGTGATAGATCCATGTGCTTTCTTTTCTCTATCATAAACTTTCTTTTCTTCTTCATCTAGCTTACATATAGGCTTGGGAACAATTTCATCAAGATATGTATAAGTAGGATGCTTATAACCCTCAAGTATAGGTATCCACAAAGAGGAATCAGTGTATGAGATATAATGCTCAAAGCGTACTTTCAAATTCGAATAATCATTAACATTAAGCAGCTTTGGCGGTTTTTGCGGAGTACATATCTCGTTATCATAGTTAAGCAGGTTACCAAGATTCTGAAGATTTGCCATAAGGTAAAACTTAGTCAAAAACTCAGAAAGTCAATACAACTTGCGCACTTAAGAATGGCCTTGCGCACTTAAGAAACTGTTCTTGGGCAGTTGTTATTTCCTGTTGCGTACTTAGTAAGTACGCAGGAGTAAATGTTAAGTACGCACGAGGCAAAGTTAAGTACGCATAATAATGGTCTTGCGTACTTACAAGTACGCACGAAGACTGTCCTTTTAGCCAAAAAGTGTAAGTACGCAGGTCACTTTTTCACTCGCTCTCACCAACTTTTTTCGATAGCCGGAAATACCTCAGATCTTCAAATTTTAAATATATGAACAAATTGATCAAGTCAAAAGGTTAGAAACTTGTTTCTAACAAACCCTTGATGATCAAAACACTCAAACAAACAATAAAAAGGTTGGATTTTGAAGGATTTTTGCTTTTAAAATAGCCCTCAAGAGCTACCTCTATTTTATCACAAAAATCACCAAAATCATTCACTTTTCCATGTAGAAAGGATGTAAATTGTGTCAAAAATGCTCCTAGCACACTCACAACACTCGAAATCCAGAGCATTTGCTCTGATACCACTTGTAGGTCCCGGGAGCCTCGTCGCGCAGCGGAGATAACACGGACCTGTTATGTGATTTGTGTGGAAACCAAGAAACAAAGCAGAGAAACAACAAACAAAGACAAAAGATAATGAAGCAATATGTGATCCATAACATTGAAGTCATCCCGTATTACAGATTACATACCGAAGGAGCACGCATCTCTCATCTCATGGTCCAGGGGTCGGGAGAGCTCGTCCCGACCCGGACACCTCTCAACCTTGTTCCAGAAGTTCCACCTACAAATGAAGACAAGTATTCTATTTATAGGGGCAGGAACACTACCTACGTACTTGGCTAAGTACACAGGACCAAACTGGTGTGCAGTCTAAGTACTTAGGAACACCCTCCTGTGTACTAGCCACGTACACCGATACATAGAATTTTATCTATAGTTACAAAAACATGCTTCTACAATATGCCAGTTGATTTGGAGATGTCTTAGTCTACTGATGTTACCTTGCGAGGAAGACTCGTTCAGACTTAGATTACGAAGTCAAGTTGGAGGAAGCTACTACTTAGAGGAGTAACTACAATGAGTTGTGTTGGGTTATTTGGTTCTTATTGAAGCACTTGGTTTAGTGTACAATGAAAGCTACAGTTAAGAGGGAGTCGGGTTTGTTAGATCACTCGGCAACTAAAGACTGAAGTTTGAAGATTTGAAGATCGCAAGTGGAATGCCAGAAGATCAAGTATCGCCAGAAGACAGGTGATGTCATTAGTTTAGAGGGAGTCTGTTAGGACATTCTTTGTAAACTGATGATTATCTGTGTTAGTGATAGATAGAATTTGATGCTATAGTTAAGAGGGAGACAGTAGAAGCAGGTTTTTGTAACTATAGATTAAATTCTATGTATCGGTGTACTAGGCTAGTACACAGGAGGGTGTTCCCGCGTACTTAGCAACTGCACCACATTGGTGCTGCGTACTTAGTAAGTACGCAAGGCTTTTGCCCTGTGTACTTATCAAGTACGCATGACCAATGACCTGCGTACTTAGCCAAGTACGTAGGTATTGTTCCTTCCCCTATAAACTGAGATGATGGCCTCATTTGTAGGTGGAACTTTTGGGAACTGGGTCGAGAGGTGTCCGGGCGGGATGAGCTCTCCCGCCCCTGGACCGTGAGCGTAGATGAGAGATGTGTACTTCTTCGGTATGTAATATGAGATGACTTCTTAATTACGTATCATTTTTGTGTTGATTCTCTTCTTTATGTCGGTGTTTTTCTCTCTGTCTCATTCCTCTTTGTTCCCACAAAAATCACTGAACAGATTCGCGTATTTTCTGCTGCGCGACGAGGATCCCGGGACCTACAGGATGATATATGTATATATATGTATGTTTAGGCTCATGTAGGTGCATAAAATCATAGATTTTTGTTAGTAGAATGTTATGTATGCATGATATGTTGGTGTTAGAGTATAGCAGGCTTGATTAACTTACCAAATGAGGGCTCCTAAGTGTGATTCCAATTGTTCGAACTTCAAAACACACAAGGGTGTGTGTGGTGCTCCTTTTCGGCCGAGAACAAGAAGGAGAGGAGGAGAGAGTTGTGTGAACTTGGTGCAAATGTTTCTCCTCCTAATTGGCTCTTTATATAGCTTGAAGATGTTGCACCTAACACCTCACATCATTGTGTCAAAAGGCCTAAGAGTTTGTGCATGGAAGTGAGCATGTGAGGGTGAGGTGTGGGTGGTGGAGTTTGGCCGAAAATGAGGGGGTGGGGGTGAGGACAAGCTAGGTAAGGACAAAGGAGAAGATTTGATGCATATGTTGTAATTATTTTATAAAACTCTTGGGTTTTTATAAAAATATGTATGCATACTTGAGTTTTATAAAAGTTTAGGCTAAATATATGAGGTTTATGAGTTTAATCACTTGCATAATTGTTGTAGGATTTATCAACAAGTGTTTAGATTATCAAAGACGGAAAATATATAAAAATGTCTTTATTTTTATAAAATAGTTGTATATTCCATCGTAAGTATACTAGATGAACTTCTATTAATGAATTTAGGGTTTTATATGTTATGGATTGTTTCATATATACATGTATTCATAATTGTATAAGCGGGTATTGGCTAGGTATATGAAATAGATAATGAATTGACTCGAACCTCATCGGATGAAGTGTTAAATATTAATTCGCGGTGTGGTGAACTAATATAAACCTTTTTTAGCATTTCTAGTATAATTAATTGTATTATGGGCATAATACTCAGTTGGTTTTATATAATCACATCATCAGTACTCATAGAGTGTGGGTACTAACTTGGTCTCTCATAGAATTGGAATGTATATTCATAATAATTCATCATAAGTTAATACATTCCTAAATTAAGCACATAAAATCATAAATGGACTGGACATGTTACATAGTCAATTATTTCTAAAATGACAGTTGTCATAGTCTCCCCTAGTTAAAAGAATTTCGTCTCGAAATTCAACTTAAATTAGTGGGGATCGGAGTTTTCTTGAATTGGGCGGGATACTTAAGCTTCATTTGATCCTCTCATTCCCATGTAAACTCTGGGCCTCTTTTCAAGTTCCACCTGACCTTGACGATTGGTATTCGACTCTGCTTGAGTTTCTTGACATCTCTGTCCATGATCTCAACTGGTTCCTCTATGAAGTGTACCTTATCGTCAATCTGAACTTCCTCTAATGGAATTACTAGGGATTCGTCGCTTAAACATTTCTTTAGATTTGACACATGGAATGTGTCATGAACCCCATTTATTTCCTGCGGCAACTTGAGCTTGTACGCAACTGGACCAATCCTTGGCAAAATTTCAAAATGTCCAACGTATCTTGGGGCTAACTCTCCCTTCTTGCCAAAACGCACTACACCCTTCTAGGGAGATACCTTAAGTATGACTTTATCGCCAACTTTGAACTTTAACGGTTTCCTACGATTGTCTGCATAGCTTTTCTGACGATCTCTAGCTGCTTTTATGCGTTCCAGGATTTGAATGATCTTGTCGGTAGTTTCTTGAATGATCTCGAGACCTGTCAGTTGACTATCACCAATTTCGATCCAACAAACAGGTGACCGATACTTGCGTCCATATAGGGCTTCAAATGCAGTGCACTTGATACTAGTGTGAAAACTATTGTCGTATGATAACTTGATTAGTGGTAGGTGAGCATCCCATCTCCCACCAAAATCAACCACACAAGTTCTCAGCATGTCCTCTAGGGTTTGGATTGTCCTTTCACTTTGTCAATCAGTCTGTGGATGGTACGCTGTGCTGAGATCCAGACGCGTTCCTAGAGATTTTTGTAGGGATTGCCAGAATCTCAATGTAAATCGACTATCACGATCCGATATAATGGAGATGGGTACTCCATGTATGGCCATAATTTCATTTACGTATAGCTTGGCTAACCTTTCCATCTGGTAGTCCTCTCTGATTGGCAGAAAGTGTGTAGACTTTGTCAAACGGTCGACGATGACCCAAATGGAATCGTGTCCACTAGACATTCTTGTTAACTTGGTTATGAAGTCCATAGAGATTTGCTCCCATTTCCATTGTGGGATCTCTCTTTGTTGCAATAGTCCTGAAGGTTTCTATTGTTCTGCCTTAACGTTGGAACAAGTTAGGGATTTTCTGACATACAACAAAATTTCCTTTTTCATGCCTGGCCACCGATAATATTCTTTAAGGTCCTTATACATTTTATCAGCTCCAAGGTGAATTGAATATCGCGACTTGTGCGCTTCGTCCAAAATATGTTCCTTTAGATTTCCCTAATCTGGAATCCATATTCGATTTTGGAAGTACAAAATTTCATCGAGTTTGGTCTCCATTTCTCTCTCTACTCCGCATTAGAGCTCACTCTTCAAGCTATCACTTTGCAAAATTTATTTTTGTTTATTTAAAATCCTGGCTTTTAGGCTAGTTTGAACAACCATCTGTAACATCCCAAAAATAAAACGATAGTTATAATAATGGGTTAGAATGCGTGAACGAATGGAATAAACCAACGAGGCATGACGGGCCAAGCCGGATGGGCCATCGTGCTAGAAGGGGCGAACATAGGGGAGCCTCCCCCTATAATTAGGCTAAGCCACGATATTTCTCTCATTTGCAACATCTAAAGAGAGAAACCGTAGAGAGAGAAAGTTGGTGGATCGACCCGAGATTGAAGGAGCGTGTTACTTCTGAGCTTGTGAGCAAGACCTTCAAATAAGAAGCTCGTATAAGGTAACAACTCAATCTAGATCTGAGTTTTTGTTTATGATCGATTTTGGTTTTTATGAACCAATTGAGAAATGGACTTCAGATCTGTGATCACGAACGAAAACTACAAGTTTTGAACGTAAAAAGTTAGCATCTTGAACGTGATCAGATCTGGTCGCCATTTGCATGCAACTTAGGGTTCTTGGGGAAGAAGACTGCCCGACAGGCGGCAAGGATTGGGGCGAACTTATCAAGTTCGGTTGACATGTTCGCCTGGGGCATAAAGGTAAGCGAACTTATGGTAGTGAAGGCTTCGCTGGGTTGAAACCAGCGAACTTAAGGGGCGAACTTGCTAAGTTCGCTGGGCATGGATCAGGCGAACTTAGCCTATGTTCGCCTGTATGTTCGCCAGGTTGGTAAGAGTAAACGAACTTATGGAAACGAACTTACGTTCGCCTAAAACAGAACGAGTAAACCGTTAGAGTCTGATGTGTATTTAACTACCTAATTCAGATCGTACGTGACGTTGTTGGGCCTTCGATTAGGACAACAGGACTAGCTTATCATGTGAGTTCTAGAGCCCACTTTTAAATGTTTTTTTACAAATGTTTTGGGGTGGTGTGCATACTTACGAAATGATGTTTATTGAAATGATGTTTTATGAAATGACGTTTACGAAAGGAAAGATGAAATGTGTTTATGAAATGTTTTGCCAAAGAGCTTTATGAATGAAATGTTTTATAATAAAATGTATGAATGCTTTAACTGAAATGATGTAAGGCGGTAACGGTTATATTTTCATAAAAGTCACGAAATGAACGAATCTGCCACGAGTTGCATGTATGTTATGGGCCTTACCTTTTAGGGGCCTTTGTGGTTGGCCAACTGTTGTACAACTGGGTGGACAAAGGGGTGACGACGGTCATCATGGGATTACCGAGATCCCTATTGAAGGTACTATTCCCTACGAGGGAACAATATTTAAGGTGAAGGTACGTGCTGTCCTTTGGGAGTCGTTCTTAAGCTGAAGGTGCGTGTATCATTGCAGTACCGTTCCTAAGTTTCTGGTGTCGAACGACTTTGGGGTATCGGGCCCTAGGTTGTCCCACCTACAGGTAATGTACAGTGTCAAAGGGCCTATTGGTGGCGTGCCTCGGGGTTTCTCCGCCAGTATGAGATGAATGGAATCGACGGTTACGAAAAGGCGCAGATTCGGTTCATGTCGACTTATGCTTTGATGATATGATTACGAGGTTTTGATGATGTTAAGTTATTGCAGGTTTTTACGTACGCTTTTATTAAATGAATGAATGTTATGTTTTTGGTAAATGTAAATGTTAAAGTTTTTATGAAGTGCTAGAACTCACCAGCATAGCTGACTTTTAGTATGCACATTCAGACTAAGGACAGGTATGGACGATGGACGGTGACGCTTGGGAAGTGCGAAGTGTTACCCGGTTGATCATGAAGACTGGCATCCCGTTATGAGATTTTTATGTTATGTTTATGTATTTGACAATGTTACGCTTCCGCATGTTTGAACAAGTTTAATTACGTTGAATAAATGAATCTGCTGTGTTATTTGATATTCAAGTTTAAGAACTGTTTGTGAATGAGTAAATCCAACAAGTGAGGCCTCCCGGGTTTGGGGCTTTACAAGTTGGTATCAATGCAATAGTTTGAGAGATTTGGACACTCCCAGTGTCTGAAATTAAACTGTGAATGGGACCGAAAGCGGATGCCAGTACGGGTACTCGAGCCACAGCATCACTATGAAGGTTGTATATTTATATATGTATATATATATATATATAAATATATATATATATAAATACGTATGTAGTATGCTTTAGAAAGTGTTAGGTTAGGACTTGTGTTCTGATTGAATCACAAAGGTGGTCAAATAGAAATCGAAAGGTAGTGTAATGGTTAATTGCAGATGGTCAATGTATATTAACATCTTACAGTACTTGTTGAATTCTATTTGTTAACTAGCATGATGACATTAGATTCCTTGTCTTATAAAATGAAATGGCAGGACGAAAGAGCGGAATGTGTGGTGGGGGCCGTACCGGCGGTCGTACCGGTGGTCGTGATAGGAATCCTGCTAGTCAGGAGTACAGTGAAGAGGGAAGTGTTCACACGGTACCGGAAAACAGTGTGCACGAAACTGAACGGATTCCCGTGGAAGAACAACATTTCACTTTCGAACCGGAAGTGAAAGCGTCCCTGGCACGCGAATTTACTGAGTTGATGCAGACTTCCTTGCCGGAACTACTGGCAGAAGCATTAAAGAAGGTTAACACGGCTTGGTACTCCAAAAACTGAGGCAGTTACCACGCCGTTTACCCGTGGTTGCGACTATAAGTCCTTCAAGTCATGTGACCCGCCGATTCTAACTGGAAAGAAAGACGCAGTAGCTACTTTTGACTGGGTGATACGTATTGAAGCCACCATCCGTCTGAGTGAGTGTCGAGCGAATCAAGTTATGAAATTTGCTGCTAACTCCTTAAGGGAGGAAGCATCATATTGGTAGGAAGGTGTACGTCAAGCAAAGGGGGACGAGACGGTGGACGCAATGCTGTGGAAAGATTTGAAAACTTTGGTGATCAAGAACTTCTGCCCGCGGAATGAAATTGAGAAGGTGGAAAGAGAGTTTCTGGGATTTAAAGCCGGAAATAAAACACATCGGCAATACACTACCAGATTCAATGAACTGGCACGTCTGGTGCGGCATCTGATCATGACTGAGGAGAGAAAAATTTCTTGCTACATCCAAGGATTTCCGGATAAGGTCCGCACTTTCATCAAAAGAAACACGCCTAGCACCTATGATTCGGTGGTGGAACTCAGTGGTGTAGTGTATGATGACCTGCACTATATGATGTTGCCATTGAGGAACCCAAGAAGAAACCGAGCTTCCAAAACAAACGAACAGGTGGAAAGATGTTTGGGGCTCGGGATAAGAGGGCTCGAGTGGAGGAGATAGCGATGTGTAATAAGTGTGGGAAGGAGCATATGGGTGAGTGAAGACTGGGATCCAATCTATACTTCAAGTGTGGCAAAACTGGACATTACTCCACGTGAATGCCCCCAACTCTACAAGTGCTATAACTGTGGGGGAATCGGGAATCTGAGTAGAGACTGCACAAAGCCAAGAATAGGGGAAACAAGGAAAGGGAAGAGCACCGAAAAGAAAGATGAAAGGCCCCAGGCAAGGACCCGATCATACGCACTAACGCAGGACCAACCCAGGGCAGACCCCGATGTGGTGTCAGGTACGTTTATCCTTGACAACACTTTTGTATATGTGTTATTTGATTCAGGTGCCAGTAAGAGTTTTATATCTGCGACTTTTTGTAAATGAGTAAAGTTCACTGTTAGTAAGCTAGAGAGGGCCTTTAGCATAAAAACCGCTGAGGGTAGAACTGCGAGGGTGACTGATGTAGTTGACAGTTCCACGATAAAAATAGAAGGCCATAGATTCCCCGTCAGGCTATTCGTTATGGTTTTGGGTGGGTTTGATGTAGTGTTTGGTATGGATTGGCTAACTGCCAATGAAGCGCAAATTATATGCAAACGGAAGATAATCCGACTCAAGGCTCCAGATGGTAGTGAAGTCAAGATTTTTGGAGATCGAGACACCCCGATGCCCAACCTCATCTCAATGATTAAGGCAACAAATTACTTGAGGCATGGATGCGAGGCTTACCCGGTGTACGTGATTGAAAAGTGTAAGGAAGTGAGGGAACTAAATGATGTGCCCGTGGTACGAGAGTACACAGAGGTGTTTCTAGAGGATTTGCCTGGGATACCACCCGACAGGGAGATTGAGTTCTGAATCGACTTAGTACCAGATGCCCAGCCCGTGGCCAAGGCTCCGTATCGATTCGCAGCGGTGGAGATGAAGGAACTAATGTCACAACTAGAAGAATTACTTGAGAAAGGATTTATCCAACCAAGCATCTCGCCTTGGGGTGCTCCGGTGTTGTTTGTGAAGAAGAAGGATGGTTTGATGAGAATGTGTATTGATTATCGTGAGTTGAACAAATGAACGGTGAAAAACAAGTACCCTTTACCAAGGATCGACGACCTGTTTGATCAATTACAGGCGCAAGTTGGTTCTCTAAAATCGACATTCTATCCGGGTACCATCAGTTGAAGGTGAGGGAAGAAGACATACCGAAAACCGCATTTTGCACGCGTTATGGACAATTTGAGTTCCCCGTAATGTCTTTCGGATTGACGAACGCCCCCGCAGCGTTCATGGACTTGATGAATAGGGTATGTCGACCGATGCTGGATCGATCTGTAGTCGTGTTCATCGATGATATCCTCATCTACTCCAAGAATGAGGGTGATCACACATGTCACTTGAAGGAAGTGTTTGAAGCCTTGAAGAAGGAGAAGCTATATGCTAAGTTATCCAAATGCGCATTCTGGCTTCGGGAAGTCCAATTCCAAGGTCACGTCATCAACCCGAATGGCATTATGGTTGACCCAACAAAGGTAATGATGGTAAGAGATTGGGATATTCCTAAGACGCCAACTGAGATCCACAGTTTCTTGGGATTGGCGATAATGAACGAATCTGCCACGAGTTATTTCGGGAACTAACGTATGCATGTATGTGATGGGCCTTACCTTTCAGGAGCCGCCACCTGTTGTACAACTAGGTGGATAAAGGGGTGACAACGGTCACCATGGGATTACCGGGTTCCCTATTGAAGCTACTTTTCCCTGCGAGGGAACATTGCTTAAGGTGAAGGTACGTGCTGTCCTTTAGGATGACGTGCTTAAGGTGAAGGTGCGTGTATCCTTGCGGTACTATTCCTAAGGTTCTGGTGTCGAACGGCTTTAGGGTATCAGGCCCTAGGTTTCTCCGCCTATAGGTAATGTACAGTGTCGAAGGGCCTAGTGGTGGCATTCCTCGGGGTTTCTCCGCCAGTATGCGATGAATGGAATTGACGGTTATGAAAAGGCACAGATTCTGTTCATGTCGACTTTTGCTTTGATGATATGATTATGAGGTTTTGATGATGTTAAGTTATTGCAGGTTTTTACGTACGCTTTTATTAACGGAATGAATGTTATGTTTTTGGCAAATGTAAATGTTAAAGTTTTTAATAAATGCTAGAACTCACCAGCGTAGCTGACTTTTAGTATGCACATTCAGGTTAAGGATAGGTATGGACGATGGACGGTGATGCTTGGCAAGCGAGAAGAGTTACCCAGTTGACCATGAAGACTGGCATCCCATTATGAGTTGTTTATGTTATGTTTATGTATTTGACAATGTTACGCTTCTGCATGTTTGAACAAGTTTTAATTATGTTGAATGAATGATTCCTCTGCGTTATTTGATATTTAAGTTTAAGAACTGTTTGTGAATGAGTAAATCCAACAAGTGAGTCCTCCCGGGTTTGGGGCGTTTCACCGTCTCTAATGCATGGAATCGGGTGGGCTTCACTCTCTCTTTTCGGCTCAAGGCGTCATCTACTACGTTAGCTACTACGTTAGCTACTACGTTTGCCTATCCCGGATGATACCGAATTTCACAATCATGGTCGTTGAGCAGTTCTACCCATCTTCTCTGTCGCATGTTTAACGTTTTCTGATCCAAAATGTGCTCGAGGCTTTTATGGTCGGTATAAATAAGGCATTTAGTACCGTACAGATAGTGTCTCCACATCTTAAGTGCAAACACTACAGCTCCTAATTCAAGATCATGAGTGGTATAATTCTTTTCATGGACGTTGAGTTGGCATGATGCATAGGCAATGACATTGTTTCTTTGCATCAGTACGCAACCAAGACTCTGTCCCGATACGTCATAGTAGACGATGAAGTCATCATTGCCATCAGGAAGTGCTAAGATGGGTGCATCGCACAGCTTCTGCTTCAATAGTTGAAATGCTTAATCTTGTTTCTATCCCCACTCAGATTTCTTTTCTTTTTGGGTTAACAAGGTTAGGGGCTGAGCGATCCTTGAGAAGTTTTCTATGAATCGCAGGTAATATCCAACTAAGCCTAGAAATGATCGGATTTCAGAAGGCGTTTTTGGTGCTTCCCACAGCTTAACTGATTCGATCTTACTTGGGTCTATGTGGATACCCTTCTCGTTCACTACATGGCCCAAGAAGTGTACTTCACATAACCAAATATCACACTTAGAGAACTTAGCGTACAACTTCTCTTTCCTTAGTAATGCTAGGATTACCTTCAAGTGTTGCTCGTGCTCATCTTTGCTTCGCGAGTAGATCAGAATATCTCCGATGAACACTATCACGAACTTATCGAGGTAAGGCTTGCAGACTCTATTCATCAGATCCATGAACAACGCAGGCGCATTGGTGAGTCCGAATGGCATCAACAAGAATTCATAACGGCCGTAACGGGTTATGAAAGCTGTCTTAGGCGTGTTGTCTTCATGTATTCTCAACTGAGGATATCCTGACCGAAGTTTGATTTTTGAAAAGTGAGTTGATCCTTGTAGCTGATCAAACAAGTCATCAATTCTCGGGAGTGGGTATCAATTGTTGACAGTTAACTTATTCTACTCTCTTTAGTCGATACACATTTTGAACGATCAGTCTTTCTTCTAGACAAATAGTACAGGTGCTCCCCAAGAGGAAAAACTTAGCTGGATAAATCCTTTATCTAACAATTCCTACAACTGGCTAGCTAGTTCTTGCATCTTTGACGGTGCTAGTCAGTATGGAGTTTTTGCGACTCCCTGTATCAATCCTCTGGTCAGATTGATTTCCTCGCTGTAATAGTCCGGTAATATCTCCTGCAGCATCATGCATGTTGCCTATCTCCCTACCCATCTTTGCTACTAATGCAGCAAAGGCCTGCTCCATAGGGTACTGTAGGGGTGGTAAAGTCTGTATAGAAGAAGTAGTGGCTGCAAAGTATGGAGGTGGGACCTGCTCCTATCAGACCCAGCTTCTGATCATGCTAGGATACCACTCCCAATCCTGCGTGTTACCTCTAACACGCCATGGAAGGGCTCGTTGTACACTATGGTGTTATCAATCGGGGTCAGCTGACGCCACTTAGGATCTGGTGAAGGTATAGTAGGAACATCAGGTTCCTCGACAACTGGAGAGGTAGGTGTAGTAGACATTCGTGTAATGTATGCTGTAAGTGCCATGTTTGAGTGTCTATGTCATGTAACAAATGCATGTGTGCAAATATAGTCTAGTATGCAATCCTAGTTCTCTAAAACCTGGCTCTGATACCAATCTGTCACACCCTCATAATCCACATGCGGGTTTTACCGTGAGGCGTGTGACAAAACAGGATCTCAGTCATTAGTCATATCAACCGACACTATATGAGTTTAATAAAAATCATTAACTATTCAGAGTAAATGCGGAAGCAAAAGATTAAGTATTTAATGCGCAAAACTAACGCGCCCAAAAGTCAAGTTTAATAAAAGCATATAAGTAGTTTAATGTTTGAAATAACTAAAAGGACTCCAATGCATGTCCTAATTGTGCACATGTGCCTTAGCGACCTGAGAAAGCATGTAAGAAAATGTGTCAACCCTAGGTTGGTGAGTTCACAGGTTTCAGTTCGTAATAATGTTTGCCAGATTATGTACATTCAATATATATCAATAGGTAGCTAACCTATGTTCATGTTACTAAAGCGCTCGCAACCGAAGCTGACTGTTTGTGTTTGAGTGCCTTCGACCATGTCTATCAACAATGGTGATGTGTTAGGTAAATATTACACCCCTTCGACCTCCAATCGACTTAGCGCGACTAATGCGGGTGTGGTTTGTCTAACCCAATAATACTACTAAAGATTAACTTGCTAAATCCATATTAAACGGTTCGATGTTTAAGGACTTTCATGATAGAGTGTTACGCTTAGTTTGGCAAGTGATATATAAGACTTACATTAATCATATGTTTGCGTCATGTTTTCCCCCCTAATTTAAAAACAGTAAAAGGGGTCGTGAAACTCACCTGAGATGTGTAGAACGTAGTAAGTAGCACCACAACAAGAGTACACAAAACCAAAAATAGTTTGCAAGCGGATAGTCTACGAATGCCCTAGAATATGATCACGACAATTAGGAACACGTAGGAATGAATGACGATGATACAGGAGAATCGGATGTCCTAAATATACTAAGGAATAACGAATAGAAAATCTTGTCCACGGGATTAGAAAATCCCTTATTTGGTATTTAGTATGGATGTGGTATGTGTGAAACACCACTAAACACGAGATAATAATATTAATTAAATATTCGTGTGTTTTTTATGTATTAAATAATAGTTTAGGTGATAATATAAATAATTATATTATTTTTAATATGAAAATAACACTTAAAAACGAATTATAAATTCAACCCCGAGCACACGGGTGTTTTCAGGTAATAATTCACGTTAATATAGTATTATAAGAATATGGGGGTTGGTTTTATATAAAAATATAGTTCAAAAAGTTGATCAAAAATAAAATGGGGGTTGTGGGACTCGAACCCGGGTCTCTCCCACAACAGCCACACGCCTTAACCAACTCCGCACGCTAGGGTATCACATCAGAGACCCGTTTCATTTGTTTTTAACCTTTACCCCTCTTGTGTTCTTCCCCCTTGCGAACCCGAACATAACTCAACCCGTAATCTCCTGAAATCGATCGCGATTGTCTAAGAGATTGTAGGGGTTTTGTTCATCAGTGAATTGCGAATCTGAGGGCGTATCTAATTGTAAAAATCATCGAGTTTAAGGTTGTTAATTTCTGTTTTGAAAAGCCAAAAACTCTAGGTTTGAACATGGGATCAATTTGACTAAAACTTATAAGATTAATGGTTGAAATCATAGGGCTTTCGATGAGTGCTTGATTGCGAACCTGACCATATAGTTGAGGTTGTGTCTAGGGTAGAGTTCGATTAAACCAGAAATACGATGAACCCTAGAATCGGTTCATGATCAATTCGATAATGTAAGCCCCAATTAGGTTAGGGCTTTCATTCTACAAGCGAAAACGAAAGTGTGAGAGGTATCAATTACCTGATTCAAGTTCGAATTGATTGTGCTTGACTAAACGGGGTTTCGACTTCGAGTGGCTTGGTCTCCGGCGACTCTGACTATGTCTCTGGCCAAATAGGTGTGTGCAAATGCTTGACAGAGGTTCGAACAAGGTGCACAGAGTGTTTGATTGTGGAATGTTAACCAAATTGGTGCGAATTTGATAGAAATCGATGAGAGTTCGACGGTTACGGGTATGTGGACTTTAATTCGATTACTTCGTGATCATTAACAATGTTAAATGCTTCATTGATGATTGACTTTGTCATTAACATGCAAAACAGTCGTGAATTTAGACAGGCATGGGGGTTACGGGTTTGATTTTGGATCAAAAGCCTCGATTTTGACTTTCAAAAGTCAAGGAAATGAGTTTTGTTTAATTACATAAATAGTCCTTGTAATTTCATGTGTTTGAGTTTGAATTATGACAGATTTGGTCCTTGCAGTTTGAAATTTGTTAACTGAGTTATAAGATAACTGGATTTGGGTTAACGGAGTTATCCGGGATTTTTTGGGTGTCACATCATCCCCTAGTTGAATGAATATTCATCCCGAAAATTAAGTAACGATGCTAGTTAAATTAAAAAATTTTCTGGATCTCACATAATCCCATAGTTGAAAGAATTTTCGTCCCGAAAAATAAATAATACCTTATGTGTTTGACGTGGACTGCTTGAAAAGATGAGGATACTTGCGCATCATCTAATCCTCGCGCTCCCATGTGAATTCTGGTCCGCGTTTCGAGTTCTAACGAACTATAACAATAGGGATTTTACTATTTTGAGCGTCTCGACTTCCCTATCCATGATTTCGACCGGTTCTTCAATGAAGTGTAATTGTTCATCGATTTCTAGTTCCTCAAGTGAAATCACGAGTGTCTCGTCTGCTAGACATTTCTTTAAGATTGAGACATGAAAGACGTTGTACATACCACTAAGTCCTTCAGGTAGGTCCAGTTGGTACGCTACTGCGCCAATTCTCTTCATTATCTTGAACGGTCCAACATAACGAGGATTTAGCTAGCCTCGTTTCCCAAAACGAATTACACATTTCCAAGGTGAGACTTTTAATAGGACCATGTCGCCTACTTAAAATTCTAATGGTTTCCGACGCTTATCGGCATAACTCTTTTGACGGTCACGGGCTGCCACCATACGATTTCGTATTTGCACTATTTTCTCTAAGGTTTCGAGCACAAGTTCAGGACCCGTAATTGGCTATCCCCAACTTCAGTCCAACAAATAGGTGACCTGCACTTTCGTCCATATAATGCCTCGAACGGTGCTGCTTTGATGCTAGTATGATAACTGTTATTGTAGGAAAACTCTACTAAAGGCAGATGAGTTTCCCAACTGTTACCGAAGTCAATTACACATGCTCGTAACATGTCCTCTAGGGTTTGAATAATACGTTCAGTCTGGCCATCTGTTTGAGGATGGTACGCTGTGCTCATATCCAGGCGCCTAATGATTGCTAGAAACATGAGGTGAATCGAGCGTCTCGATCATAAATGATTGAAATTGGCACTCCGTGCCGAGAGACTACTTCTTTCAGATAAATACGAGTTAGTTTTTCCATCTTATCAGTCTCTTTGATTGCTAGAAAATGAGCGGATTTGGTTAAGCGATCTACGATCACCCAAATGGTGTCACATCCGCTAGGAGTTCGAGATAGTTTAGTGATAAAGTCCATGGAAATCTGCTCCCATTCTCATATCGGGATTTCTGGTTGTTGGATCAAACCAAAAGGATTTTGGTATTAAACCTTGACCTTCAAGCAGGTCAGGCATTTGCTCACGTAGGTGGCTATGTCAGCTTTCATATCCGGCCACCAATACAGAACTTTCAGGTCATGATACATTTTATCGGAACCAGGATGGATAGAATACCGAGATTTGTGAGCCTCATCCGTTACAAGTTCCCTTAAGTTCCCATACATTGGAACCGATATTAGCTCTGTGAAGTAGTGAATGCCTTCCGATTTAAACTTAAGTTGTTTCTCCATACCACGCGTGGACTCTAATGGTAGGTTTTCTTCTTTCTGGGCTTTGAGTTGAGCATTCCGGATTTTATCTGGTAATCCGATGTGAATAGTAAGTTGTAATGCTCGGACTCGTTTGGGTTTGTTTTTTTTTTCAGCTTAGGGTACCACGTTAGCTTTGCCCGGATGATACTTGATAGCACAATCATAACCGTTCAAGAGTTCGATCCAACGACGCTGTCGCATGTTCAACTCTTTCTATTCGAAGATGTGCTGAAGACTCTTGTGATTGGTGTAGATGGTGCATTTGGTACCGTACAAGTAATGTCTCCAGACTTTCAGTGCGAACACTATCGCTCCTAACTCTAAATCATGGGTCTTGTAGTTCTTCTCATGAATTTTCAGTTGACGGGAAGCGTATTCGATAACTTTATCACGTTCCATCAGTACACAACCGAGACCTTGAATGGAGGCATCGCAATACACTACAAAGTCATCCGTTCCCTCAGGAAGAGATAGGACAGGTGCACTGTAGAGTTTCTACTTCAGCAGTTAGAATGCTGATTCCTGAGTTTCACTCCAGTTATAAGGCTTACCCTTTTGGGTCAGGGAAGTGAGAGGTTGAGCAATCTTTTAGAATGCTTCGATGAATCGACGGTAGTAGCCAGCCAATCCTAGAAACTGTCGCACCTCTGTCGGAGTCGTTGGTGCCGCCCAATTCTTGATGGCTTCTACTTTAGCTGGATCGACGTGTATTCGCTTCTCTTTGACTACATGTCCTAGAAATTGGACTTCGCGAATCCAAAATTCGCATTTAGAAAATTTTGCATACAATTGCTCTTCCTTCAGCAGTAAAGAATCAAACGTAGGTGCTCCTCATGTTCTTCCTTGTTCTTAGAATTGATAAGGATGTCATCAACGAAAACGATGACGAACTGATCAAGGTAAGGTTTACACACTCGGTTTATGAGGTCCATGAATACCGCGGGTGCGTTGGTTAATCCGAATGGCATAACCAAAAACTCGTAGTGGCCGTACCGGGTTCTAAAGGCAGTTTTTTAGATGTCTTCCTCTCGGACTCTCAGCTGATGATAACCGGATCTTAGATCGATGTTTGAATAAAAACTTGACCCCTGAAGTTGGTCGAACAGATCTTCAATACGGGGAAGTGGGTAACGATTCTTGACAGTCACTTTGTTCAGATCACGGTAATCACTGCACACATGGAAAGTCCCATGTTTTTTCTTGACGATTAAGACTGGAACTCCCTATGGCGATGAGCTAGGTTAGATGAAACCCTTATCCAACAACTCTTGCAGTTTTGTAGATAATTCTGGTAACTCATTAGGTTCAAGTCTATACGGTGCCCGAGCAATAGGCGCTGCTCCGGGTGTTGGATCAATCTGAAATTCGACTTGACGATGAGGTGGAAGACCATGTAACTCTTCATGAAATACTTTCAGAAAGTCACGAACGATCCAAATGTCATCAATATTCTTCCCTTCAGATGGCTGCTTGGCGATAAGAGCCAGAATAGCAGTATGACCTTTACGCAAACACTTATGCGCTTTCATGAAGGATATGATACCCACAACTACTCCACTCTTTTCGCCTTGGATAGAAAGGGCTTCTCCGCTAGGGAGAGGAAGGCGAACAATTTTATCTCGACAGATGTTCTCGACTTGATTTTTGAATAAAACTGCCATGAGATCGATGTTGAGTTTATGACCATATAGTCCTAACTTATATCCCTTAAGAATGTGAGTTGATTCGATTATGTGACCGTCTGCTATCTCTATAGTGTACTTAGTTTCTAATAGGGATAGAGTTTCTTTTAATAGATTACTAAGTTTCTTAGATATGAAGCTCCTATCAGCACTAGTATCAAAAAGGACAGAAGCAAAACAGTCATTCAGGAGGAACTTACCAGTAACCACGTTGTGATCATTTCTTGCTTCTCATGATCCAATCACGAAGGCATGTCCCTTCGCATCATTTCTATTGTTGTTACCATTTCTGTTGCCCTGATTGTTGCCGTTGTTGCTTCCACCATTTCGTTTCAACTGAGGACAATATTTCTTGAAGTGTCCTTCCTTTCCACATTCATAGCAACTCCTTGTAGATCCATGTTGCTGAAATGGTTGCATATTTCGAAGCTCACCCGTACAGTCTTTTGCAGCGTGGCCCATTTTACCACATCGCTGGCAACGATGCTTATCACAAGTACCATTGTTGTGAAAACCACACTTGTTACACTTAGGGTATTTCCTAGCATAATTACCCTGGTTCTGAATTGAAGAGGTTGACTGATAAAAGGTTTTGGTAGGCTCAACCCTACGTTGTTGTTGTTGTGGGGGTGGGTTGGACAAAAAAGTCCTGGAGTGGGTGTTTTTTATCAAACTTACGTTTGTTGTTGTCATTAGCTTTGGTAATTGTGCCCCTCGGGGGTAGGGTACCTTGAGTTACAGCCTGATCGGTCAGCGTATGAGCTAGCCAGATAGTTTGCTGAATGGTAGGAGGGTTAGAAGAAGTAACCGTACTTTGAATTTGAGGTACCAGGCCATCGATGTACCTCTCGATTCTTTTGTATGCTGGAGTTACCATATGTTGGAACATGACTGCATACTCTTGCGAGCGAGTAGTATAAAGCTCAATCTCGGAACCCTCCATCTTCAAGTTCCAAAATTCACCCTCCAACTTCTTAATTTCATCCAGAGGACAATACTCTTCCCTCAACATAGTCTTGAACTTCTCCTAAGGTAGGGTGTTAGCCATGTCTAGACCTAATATCTGAACTTAAGAGTTCTACCAAGTGAGGGCCGGTCCCTCTAGAGTACCAGAGGCATATTTGACCTGATTTGCTTGGGGGCAGTTGCACATAGCAAATACCGATTCAACTTTCTCAAACCAGCGGAGCAACCCGACAGCTCCATCGACTCCACTAAAGGTGTGGGGCTTGAAGTCCATGGAAGTTTTGAAAGTGCAAGTTTGCTGGTTATTGTGCTGACCTGCAGCATTTTGTGCGGCTGCTAAGGCTTCAACTACGCTATCATTGATGAGTGTAGTGAGTTCAGCTGCACTCATGTTGATATTACCGTGACCACCATTACGTCCACCGCGTCCACGGCCATGTCCAGACATGATTCTTCACATTCACAAATACAAATAATGATAAAATACCTCATCATACAAGTACAAGTAAAACAAATGGAAACTAAACCACAACATCTAATATTTCGATAATAATTCTTGATTAAATAAATTTTAACGGCTACAAAGTAAATCAACCAAATCATCAAAATCATGAAATATCTGTTGGATGGGAACCACCCTGCCCATCTAGGTTTATAAAGAAATAAATAACTAAAGATAGGATGTCATATGCCACTACTAGCTGAAGAAATAACGGATCCGTCATCCTCGTCCCCAGCCGCTTCTCCCTCGGGATCATTATCATGTGCATCTCCCGCTGCATTAGCTCCTCAAATCTATTCTCAGCCACTCTAGGGCCAAACTCTAGTATATTCACCCGGTTTTCTAATTCATGAAATGTTGCTACCTGGTTGTCATGTACCTTGTCAGTCTCTCCTAGATCTGCTGTAAGTCTTATAATCCTCTAGTCAGATTGATTTCCTTGCTGTAACAGTCCGGTAATGTAACATCCTAAAAATAATAAAGCGAATAAATATAGCGAGACCGGTGGTTTAGTTGGAATATTAAACAAAAAGGGAGCAGGCCTGGGCCCGGCTTCAATGGGCCGAGGGAAGCCCATGCGCATAAGAGGCAAGGCAGCCCTCTTCCCTGCTCATTTCCTCAACTCACGCAGTTTTTAGAGAGAGAAAGGAGAGCTCGGGTCTAGAGAGAGAAAGTGACGGATCAACTCGGGAATTCAGGAGAACGTTGCTGCTGTTCTTGTGATCATATCCTCTGAATCAGAAATCCAATCCAGGTAACGATTCGATCACATTATGAGTTTTTGTTCGTTTTGGGAGTTTTCGGGTTTTGGCTAAAGATACGATTTTTGCATATGAAACTTGAAACAAATCACGTATTTGAACTCAAGAACGATAAAGGAAGGTGTTTAACGTAAAATGCTCAAGGTTTAATCGATTGGAAATAAGTTGGCTGGAGCAAGGTTCTGGTCAGGGAAGATGCAGACCCATGACTCGAAACTATAGTTTCGATACATACAGACCCGTCGAAACTACTCTAGTTTCGATAGCAGCCAATGACTCGAAACTACCATAGTTTCGATAGGAACTCAGGACTCGAAACTACCTAGTTTCGAGTGTCACCTTGAACCTAAACTAAGATTTTTCATAAGTTAATGACTCGAAACTACCATAGTTTCGATAGAATCTCATGACTCGAAACTACCTAGTTTCTATAGAAGGATTATGACTCGAAACTACCTAGTTTCGAGTGTAAGACCATAGCTCGAAACTACCATAGTTTCGATGCGACCCACCTCCCGAAACTACTGAGTTCAAGAATAGTAATGTCTAGTGTCATTTAGGAGCCCTACCTTATGTGTATGATTTTATTATACAGATCGTAAGTGACATTAGTGAAGCC
The DNA here is from genome assembly GCA_023525975.1 of Smallanthus sonchifolius. Lineage (NCBI taxonomy): Eukaryota > Viridiplantae > Streptophyta > Magnoliopsida > Asterales > Asteraceae > Smallanthus > Smallanthus sonchifolius. The sequence continues at coordinate 25,141,686 of CM042033.1, forward strand.
CAGTAGCCAGCTAAGTGTAATTCGGAAACTACTCATCAGGTGAGTTCTATGTGCCCCTTCTATGTTATGTGCAAATGTTTTCAAATGTTTTGGGGCTGAGATGTATACACTAAGTGAATAAATGTTATGAATGTCAATGTGATCATATGTGATACTTATATATATATGAATGTTAATATGATCATACGTAAAATAATGATGAACAAGAACGAAACGAATGTATACAAAGAATGAATGAATGAACGACATAACAAAAAGGAAGAAAATCTTGCTTTATATTTTATATATTGCTTGTTACGAATGCATGTAAATGTATGGACCCTTCGATGATAACGGCTACTTCGGTAGACGGACGACCTCGTGACTATTTTGCAATCGGGACAAACACGTTCCTTCATTAGCTAGGACGTGTGAAAGGCACTAATGGACGGTCGAAGCAATTGCCTTATCAATGATAAGTAGAACGGTTGCATATATAATAGTTCACGTGGGAAACGGATGCCTTAGGGCAGACGGGCGAATATGACGGACTACGACGGTAGTACGGTTAAGACGGACGGCCGAAGGTTTGCCGGATGGTATAGCATAACAGATGGCCGAAGGTTTGCCGGATGTTGTGGAGGACGGACTACGACGGTAGGACGGGCGTATTGTCTTCGTGACTTACGCATAAATGAATGTTGGCTGATCACTCTTATGAGTATGACCAATAAATGTTAATGAAAGTAAAGGTGAATGCATATTTATGTGCTCACATATGAATGATAAAAGAAAGCAAAGGATATGTAAATGTGTATTTATATTTATATATTTATACGTAAGTATTTATAAATGAATAATGTTCATACCTAAATGTTTTTAACTAGAACTCACCAGCGTAAGCTGACTTTTAGTATACATTTCAGGTAAAGAAAGAAAAGGTCGTGCGATGGCGTGAAGGCTGCCCGACACAAGACTGACATCCCACTTTTGTTTGTTAAGAATATGTTATGTTTTTATTTGTAAAGACTTCCGCTGTTATGATTATGTAATTGAATGATGGATGTTTCAATTTAAGTTCAGTATTTATGACTATGTTTATGAGTAAATCCAACAAGTGAGGTCACCCGGGAAAGGGGCCTTACAAGTTGGTATCAGAGCAATAGTTTGAGAGATTCAGACATCCCTAAATGTCTGGACTCAAGCTGATAATGGGACCAACGCACGGATGTCAGTCTGGGTAGCCGACGCCAACGCCAGTGCAGTAAGTAAGTCATAAAGTTAATGCCTGTAGTTAGGGATAGATACCTTAACTTAGAACGCTTAGATGTCAATGTCACTACTGATGTGAAGAGTTTCGAACGCGAAAAGCAAAGTAAATTATTAATCACAAACCGGTCACTGTAATTAAGAATTTACCTTGCTCGTACTGTTCTAAACTATGATCTGAAGGAATGACATTGATGTATACCTTTTTACTCAACAGGAAATCTAGAAAACTATGGCTCGTAAAAGAGGAACTGGACGCCGAGGCGGTCGCACTGGCCGAGTCGGTAGACCACCGTTGAACCAAAGATATGAGGAAGAGGAGAGTGTGCACGTGGAACACACTGAGAGCGTGCATGAAACAAATGTAACCCCACCAGCTGAGGGCAATGAAGGATCTCTACGACTGGAACCCGAAGTTAGAGATGCTATTGCCCGTGAGGTCATACTAACTCTGAAGAAAGTACTGCCTGATCTGTTATCTGAGGCACTAAAGAAGAGCAAAGAGGAGGAGGAAAACAACCATGAGGAGAAAGTTTATGATAGTGATGGGGATGAAGTGACAGTGAGACTGAACACCCATGGGTGTACCTACAAAGGATTTAAGGACGGTGATCCGCCCAAATTTGATGGAAACAAGGATTCGGTGGCTACGTTTGAATGGATCGAGAGGATGAATGGGGTAATCAACATAAGCGAATGCCGACCTGACCAGGCTGTAAAATATGTGGCTCACTCTTTCACCAACGAGGCACTAAGTTGGTGGAGGACTATCCAAAGAACTAAATCGCCAAACGCTCTCAAAAGAATGACTTGGGAAGATCTGAAAAAGTTGATAATCCAGAAGTTCTGCCCACAGAACGAGATTGATCGAGTGGAAAACGAGTTTCTAAATTTCAAGGCTGGCAACAAGACTCATCGCCAGTACACTTCAAGATTTAATGAGCTAGCTCAACTGGTACCCCACCTGGTAGAGACTGAGGAGCGATTGATTAAGTATTATGTCAAAGGCCTACCCCAAAAGGTCCGTGTTCATGTGAAAGCTAACCTACCCTCGACTTTCGAGTCGGTAGTGAATCTCTCCGGAATCGTCTATGACGATTATGCCAATGAGGACCCGGTGCCGGAGGCACCAAAGAGGAAGTGGGAGAACTCGTCTAAGGGGACTGGAAGAAGAAATGTTACTGCTGAGGCAAAGAAGCCAAGGAATGATGAGTACGAAATATGCACAAAATGCGGGAAACAGCACCGCGGTGAATGTTTGGCCGGCTCAACCATGTGTTTTAAATGTGGAAGACCGGGGCACTACTCGAAGGATTGTACTAAGGGCATCAAGTGCCAGAACTGTGGTTGGTATGGGCACGCTACTAAGGATTGCAGGAAGACCGGACAATCTGGTTCGGGGAAAGAAAAAGAAAAGGAACAGCCAAAGGCTAGGACTCGGGCCTATGCTTTAACCGAGGAAGAAGAAAGAGGAAACCCTGACGTCGTGTCGGGTACGTTCCTAGTAAATGATGAACATGCTGCTATTCTGTTTGATTCTGGTGCTAGTAAAAGTTTTATATCCACTGCATTTAGCCGCAAATTAGACTGCACGATCACTAGCCTTATAAGGGCCTTTAGCGTACAAACTGCTATTGGTAAAAACTCAGTAGTCATCCAAGTGACTGACGATTGCATGGTAGAAATAGAGGGCCATAAGTTTCCATCTAAATTGTACCTTCTAACCTTAGGAGGATTCGATGTAGTATTGGGCATGGATTGGTTAGCTGCCAACGAAGCTCAAATCATATGTAAACGAAAGATGATACATCTCAAGGCCACTGACGGCAGTCCGATTACGGTTTATGGTGACTGGAATAGCACAATGCCGAACGTCATCTCGATGATTAAGGCCGAAAGTTACATGAGGCGCGGCTGCGAAGCTTATCTGGCATATGTTATAGATGATAGAATGAAAACGAAAGAACTCAAGAATGTACCCGTGGTGTGCAATTTTCCGGAAGTATTCCCTGAGGATCTACCTGGGTTGCCACCCGATCGGGAAATAGAATTTCAGATTGATTTACTGCCAGGAGCTGAGCCCGTTGCCAAAGCCCCCTACCGATTGGCTCCGTCAGAAATGAAGGAATTGATGTCCCAACTAGAGGAACTAACCGAGAAAGGATTTATCAGGCCGAGCATCTCACCATGGGGCGCTCCGGTACTATTTGTAAAGAAGAAGGACGGCAGTATGCGCATGTGTATCGACTACCGCGAATTGAACAAGAGAACAGTAAAGAACAAATACCCACTGCCTAGAATAGACGACCTTTTTGATCAACTGCAAGGTGCGAGTTGGTTCTCAAAGATCGATCTTAGGTCGGGTTACCATCAGTTGAAAGTAAGAGAAGAAGACGTTCCAAAGACCGCATTTCGCACGCGTTATGGGCATTATGAATTTCTTGTGATGTCCTTCGGACTAACCAACGCACCAGCAGCATTTATGGATTTAATGAACAGAGTATGCCGACCCATGTTGGATCGATCAGTAATAGTTTTTATAGATGACATCCTCATATATTCAAAGAATGAAGGTGATCACCACTGTCACCTAAGAGAAGTATTGGAGGTTCTAAAGCAGGAGAAGTTGTATGCAAAATTCTCCAAATGCGCGTTCTGGCTTAGGGAGGTCCAATTCCTAGGCCATGTCATAAACCCGGACGGCATTATGGTGGATCCTGCTAAGATCGAAGCGGTAAAGGAATGGAACATCCCGAAAACGCCAACTGATATACGAAGTTTTCTGGGGTTGGCAGGCTACTATCGGAGGTTCATTCAGGATTTCTAGAGAATAGCCTCGCCACTGACAAAGCTGACACGTAAGGAAGTAAAGTATGAATGGGGACCAACCCAAAACAATGCGTTCGAAGAGTTGAAGACACGATTAACCCAAGCTCCAGTCTTGACCTTACCTGAGGGAAACGAAGACTTGGTAGTCTACTCTGACGCTTCGGGGCAAGGATTGGGTTGTGTACTTATGCAACGAGGAAAGGTAATTGCTTATGCCTCGCGACAGTTAAAGATTCATGAAGTTAACTACCCGACTCACGATCTGGAGTTGGCGGCCGTAGTTTTCGCATTAAAGATATGGAGGCATTATCTGTACGGAGTTAAATGCACCATCTACTCCGATCACAAGAGCCTGAAGTACTTCTTCGAGCAGAAGGAATTAAACATGAGACAAAGAAGGTGGTTGGAACTACTAAAAGACTACGATTGCGAAATATTATACCACCTAGGCAAGGCAAATGTAGTGGCTGACGCCTTAAGCAGGAAGGAAGAGTCGACACCTATTAGAATCAAGGCGTGTCAGTTGATTATAACACCAGATTTAATGAATGAAATAGTAAAGGCACAAGATGAGGCACTATTAGAAAGAAATGTGAAACGAGAAAGAATAATTGGACAACAGAGCAACCTGGAGACCAATACGTACGGTGTACGAACTCGTTTTGGCCGAATGTGGATACCTAAGATTGGTGAACTTAGGGCCAAAATCCTTGACGAGGCCCATAAGTCTCGCTACTCTATTCACCCCGGGACAAACAAAATGTACCAAGACTTGAGGAAAGACTACTGGTGGCCTGGAATGAAGAACGATGTGACTGAATATGTGAGCAAGTGCCTGACTTGTTCACTAGTTAAGGCCGAACACCAGAAGCCATGCGGTAAAATGCAACCTTTGCCAATACCGGAATGGAAGTGGGAGGAGATCACGATGGACTTCATCACCAAGCTACCGCGAACAGCTAAAGGTAATGATACCATTTGGGTGATCGTCGACCGCTTGACGAAAAGTGCTCACTTCTTACCTATACGTGAGGCTTCTTCGTCTGAGAAGTTGGCAGAAATTTTTATCAAGGAAATCGTAAGCAGACATGGCATGCCGTTAACGATCGTGTCGGACAGGGATACTAGATTCACGTCAAGGTTTTGGAAGAAATTCAATGAAGCAATGGGCACTAGACTGAACATCAGCACCGCTTACCACCCCCAAACCGATGGACAATCGGAAAGGACCATTCAGACCTTGGAGGACATGCTCCGGGCCTGTATCATTGACTTCGGTGGGAGTTGGGACAGCCATCTACCATTGGCAGAATTTTCATATAACAACAGCTATCACTCGACTATTGGCATGCCGCCATTTGAAATGTTGTATGGGAGGAAATGTAGGACCCCGGTTTGTTGGGGGGAAATTGGACAGAAGGATTTTGCAAGTCTCGAAGTGGTCAAAGCTACTTCTGAGAAATTTGATCAAATCAAGGCTCGTATGAAAGCCGCAAAGGACAGACAGAAATCATACGCGGATAAGAGAAGGAGGGATTTAGAGTTTCAAGTAGGGGACATGGTACTGTTGAAAGTATCACCGTGGAAAGGAATCATTCGGTTCAGAAAGCGTGGCAAACTAAGTCCAAGGTTTGTCGGACCTTTCAAGATTGTAGCAAGAGTGGGTCAAGTTGCTTACAGACTCGACCTACCCGTTGAGCTTAGTGGAATACACCCTACGTTCCACGTGTCGCACTTACGCAAGTGCCTAGCTGACGACACAGCTCACATACCTTACGACGAGATCGAAGTGGATAACAGTCTAAATTATGTAGAGGAACCAATAGCCATTCTTGACCGAGCTGAGAAACGACTACGCAATAAGTCGATACCGTTAGTCAAGATACAATGGAAGCACAAAAAAGGGTCAGAAGCTACGTGGGAAAAAGAAGACGAGATGAAGGGACTATACCCTCAATTGTTTAACCTATGAACAGTTTCGAGGACGAAACCTCGTTAAGGAGGGTAGATTTGTAACATCCTAAAAATAATAAAGCGAATAAATATAGCGAGACCGGTGGTTTAGTTGGAATATTAAACAAAAAGGGAGCAGGCCTGGGCCCGGCTTCAATGGGCCGAGGGAAGCCCATGCGCATAAGAGGCAAGGCAGCCCTCTTCCCTGCTCATTTCCTCAACTCACGCAGTTTTTAGAGAGAGAAAGGAGAGCTCGGGTCTAGAGAGAGAAAGTGACGGATCAACTCGGGAATTTAGGAGAACGTTGCTGCTGTTCTCGTGATCATATCCTCTGAATCAGAAATCCAATCCAGGTAACGATTCGATCACATTATGAGTTTTTGTTCGTTTTGGGAGTTTTCGGGTTTTGGCTAAAGATACGATTTTTGCATATGAAACTTGAAACAAATCACGTATTTGAACTCAAGAACGATAAAGGAAGGTGTTTAACGTAAAATGCTCAAGGTTTAATCGATTGGAAATAAGTTGGCTGGAGCAAGGTTCTGGTCAGGGAAGATGCAGACCCATGACTCGAAACTATAGTTTCGATACATACAGACCCGTCGAAACTACTCTAGTTTCGATAGCAGCCAATGACTCGAAACTACCATAGTTTCGATAGGAACTCAGGACTCGAAACTACCTAGTTTCGAGTGTCACCTTGAACCTAAACTAAGATTTTTCATAAGTTAATGACTCGAAACTACCATAGTTTCGATAGAATCTCATGACTCGAAACTACCTAGTTTCGATAGAAGGATTATGACTCGAAACTACCTAGTTTCGAGTGTAAGACCATAGCTCGAAACTACCATAGTTTCGATGCGACCCACCTCCCGAAACTACTGAGTTCAAGAATAGTAATGTCTAGTGTCATTTAGGAGCCCTACCTTATGTGTATGATTTTATTATACAGATCGTAAGTGACATTAGTGAAGCCCAGTAGCCAGCTAAGTGTAATTCGGAAACTACTCATCAGGTGAGTTCTATGTGCCCCTTCTATGTTATGTGCAAATGTTTTCAAATGTTTTGGGGCTGAGATGTATACAATAAGTGAATAAATGTTATGAATGTCAATGTGATCATATGTGATACTTATATATATATGAATGTTAATATGATCATACGTAAAATAATGATGAACAAGAATGAAACGAATGTATACAAAGAATGAATGAATGAACGACATAACAAAAAGGAAGAAAATCTTGCTTTATATTTTATATATTGCTTGTTACGAATGCATGTAAATGTATGGACCCTTCGATGATAACGGCTACTTCGGTAGACGGACGACCTCGTGACTATTTTGTAATCGGGACAAACACGTTCCTTCATTAGCTAGGACGTGTGAAAGGCACTAATGGACGGTCGAAGCAATTGCCTTATCAATGATAAGTAGAACGGTTGCATATATAATAGTTCACGTGGGAAACGGATGCCTTAGGGCAGACGGGCGAATATGACGGACTACGACGGTAGTACGGTTAAGACGGACGGCCGAAGGTTTGCCGGACGGTATAGCATAACAGATGGCCGAAGGTTTGCCGGATGTTGTGGAGGACGGACTACGACGGTAGGACGGGCGTATTGTCTTCGTGACTTACGCATAAATGAATGTTGGCTGATCACTCTTATGAGTATGACCAATAAATGTTAATGAAAGTAAAGGTGAATGCATATTTATGTGCTCACATATGAATGATAAAAGAAAGCAAAGGATATGTAAATGTGTATTTATATTTATATATTTATACGTAAGTATTTATAAATGAATAATGTTCATACCTAAATGTTTTTAACTAGAACTCACCAGCGTAAGCTGACTTTTAGTATACATTTCAGGTAAAGAAAGAAAAGGTCGTGCGATGGCGTGAAGGCTGCCCGACACAAGACTGACATCCCACTTTTGTTTGTTAAGAATATGTTATGTTTTTATTTGTAAAGACTTCCGCTGTTATGATTATGTAATTGAATGATGGATGTTTCAATTTAAGTTCAGTATTTATGACTATGTTTATGAGTAAATCCAACAAGTGAGGTCACCCGGGAAAGGGGCCTTACAGGTAATCTCTCCTACAGCATCACGCATGTTGCCTATCTCCATTTCCATCTTTACTACTAAGGAAACAAAGGCCTGCTCCATAGGGTACTGCAGGGGTGGTAGAGTCTGTATAGAAGAAGTAGTGGCTGCAAAGTATGGAGGTGGGACCTGCTCCTGTTGGACTCAGCTCCTGATCATGCTAGGATACAACTCCAGTCTTGCATGTTACCTCTGACACGCACATGGAAGGGCTCGTCGTACACTATGGTGTTGTCAATCGGGCTCAGCCGACGCCTCTTAGGCTCTAGTGAAGGTATAATAGGAACATCAGGTTCCTAGGCAACTGGAGATGTAGGTGAAGTAGACATTCTTGTAATGCAAGGTGTAAGTGCCATGTTGGAGTGTCTGTGTAGTGTAACTAATGCATGTGTGCTGTTATAGTCTAGTATGTAATCCTAGTTCTCTAACACCTTTCTCTGATACCAATCTGTTCCACCCTCATAATCCACCTGCGGGGTTTTACTGCGAGGCTTGTGACAAAACATGATCTCAGTCATTAGTCATATCAAATGACAATATATGAGTTTAATAAAAACCATTAATTATTCAGAGTAAATGCGGAAGCAAAAGATTAAGTATTTAATACGTAAAACAAACGTGCCCAAAAGTCAAGTTTAATAAAAGTAGATAAGTAGTTTAATATTTGCAATAACTAAAAGGACTCCAATGCATGTCCTAATTGTACACCTGTGCCTTAGAAAACTGAGAAAATATGTAATAAAATGTGTCAACATTATGTTGGTGAGTTCACAGGTTTCAGTTCGTAATAATGTTTGCCTCATTATGTACATTTAATATACATCAATAGGTAGCTAACCTATGTTCCTGTTACTAAAGCGCTCGCAACCGAAGCTGACTGTTTTTGTTTGAATGCCTTCCACCATGTCTATTAACAATGGTGATGTGTTGGGTCAATAATACACACGTTCGACCTCCAATCGAGTTAGCACTACTAACGCGGGTGGGGTTTGTCGAACCCAGTAGTACTACTAAAGATTACCTTGTTAAATCCATATTAAATGGTTCGATGTGTAAGGACTTTCATGATAGAGTGTTACGCTTAGTTTGGCAAGTGATATATAAGAATTACAGTAATCATATGTTTGCGTCATGTTTTCTCCCCCTAATTCGAAAACAGTAAAGGGGCTGTAAAACTCACCTAAGATGTGTAAAATGTAGTAAGTAGCACCATAACAAGAATGCACAAAACCATAAATAGTTGTAAGCGGACAGTCTACGAATGCCCTAGAATATGATGACGACAATTAGGAACACGTAGGAATGACTGACGATGATATGGGAGAATTGAATGTCCTAAATATACTAAGGGATAACGAATAGAAAATCTTGTCATCTGGATTAGAAAATCCCTAGTTTGCTATTTAGTATGGATGTGGTATGTGTGAAACACCACTAAACACGGGATAATAATATTAATTAATTATCCGTGTATTTTTATTAATTAAATAATAGTTTAGATGATAATATAAATAATTATATTATTTTTAATATGGAAATAACACTTAAAACGAATTATAAATTCAATCCCGGTCACACGGGTGTTTTCTGGTAATATTTCGCGTTAATATAGTATTATAATAATATGGGGGTTGGTTTTATATAAAAATATAATTCAAAAAGTTGCTCAAAAATAAAATGGGGGTTGTGGACTCGAACCCGGGTCTCTCCCACAACAGCCACACGCCTTAACTAACTCCGCCCGCTAGGGTATCGCATTAGAGACCCGTTTCATTTGGTTTTAACCTTTACCCCTCATGTGTTCTTCCCCCTTGCGAACCTGAACCTAACCCAACTCGTAATATCCCACAATCGATCGCGATTGTCCAAGAGATCATAGGGGTTTTGTTCGTCAGTGAATTGCGAATCTGAGGGTGTATCTAATTGTAAAAATCATCGAGTTTAAGGTTGTTAATTTATGTTTTGGAAGGCCAAAAACCCTAGGTTTGAACACGGGATTAATTTGACTAAAACTGATAAGATTAATGGTTGGAATCATAGGGCTTTCAATGAGTGCTGGATTGCGAACCTTACCATAAAGATTATGTGAATTGAGGTTGTGTCTAGTGTAGAGTTCGATTAAACCCGAAATGCGATGAACCCTAGAATCGGTTCATCAACAATTCGATAATGTAAGCCCCAATTAGGTTTTTGCTTTCATTTTACAGACCAAAGCAAAAGTGTGGGAGGTTTCAATTACCTGATTCGAGTTCGAATTGATGGGGCTCGACTAAACGGGATTCCGACTTCGAGTGGGTTGGTCTCCGGCGACTCTGACTGTGTCTTCGGCCAAATTGGTGTGTGCAAATGCTTGACAGAGGTTCGAAGAAGGAGCACGGAGTGTTTGGTTGTGGAATGATAACCGAATTGGTGCGAATTTGATAATAATCGATTAGAGTTTGACGGTTACGGGTATGTGAACTTTAATTCGATTAAATCATCATCATTAACAATTATAAATGCTTCAATGATGATTGACTTTGTCATTAATATGCAAAACAATCGCGAATTTGGTTAGGCATGGGGGTTATGGGTTTGATTTTGGATCAAAAGGCTCGATTTTGACTTTCAAAAGTCAAGGATTTGAGTTTTATTTAATTACATAAATAGTCCTTGTAATTTCATGTGTTTGAGTTTGAATTATGACAGATTTGGTCCTTGTAGTTTGAAATTTGTTAACTGAGTTAAAAGATAAATTGATTTGGGTTAACGGAGTTATCCATAATTTGTCGGGTGTCACATATAATTCAAAAGAGTGGTCGCTTAGCCTAACTGTACATCCTTGAACTGCTTTCTTAGCTTCTAACAATCTACAACTGGCTAACTCGATAGTATATGCTTCCTCTAAATTACTATGCTTTAGCCCAAGTAATGGTTAAAATATAGTGGAAACAAATGGCATATCGGCACCAGCGTCAAATAGTATAGATGTGTAATGATTGTTTACGAGAAACGTACCCGTAACAACATTGGGGTCCTGATAGGGTTCGTTTGCTCCAAGGGCAAAAGCTCTTCCACGGGCTTGATTTTGCAGGATTTCCCATACCACGATTCAGCTTTGGGCAAACAATTTTGAAGTCATCCGGGCTTCCACATTCGAATCATGCTTTTAGATGTGCTTGGTCATTCTAACAATACTTCTCAGTGTGCCCAATCTTCTTGCACTTGCGGCACAAAAAGCAATTCCCTAGGTGATGGAAGTTGCACCTGTTGCATTTTGGGAGTGTGCCACTATAAGGCTTCTTGTCAGTGACAACGGCAACAAAGTTCTTGTCGGTTGTCGGCTTCTTATCGTTCCCAAAGATTGCTTTCTTCCCCGTTTCTTCGTTCCACTTCCTCTTTTCTCCTGCTCCTTTCTTTAATAGTATGCCATCCCTTATTGCACCATTAGTTAATGACCCGACCAAAAGTATAGTTGCCTTCAAAGTGGTTAATTCATTCGTGGTAACCATTCCGCGAATGTGAGGGGTCAAACCATATATATACCTTTCGATTTTATTGGCTTCGATATCCGCCATGTATGGTACTAGGCATGTCAACTCATCGAAGCAATTTGTGTACGCTTGATGCTCTGCTCCATCCATTGTTAAATTCCAAAACTCCGTTTCCAACCTCAGGAGTTCGTTTCTGGGACAATATTCTTTCATAACGAGTGTTTTGAGTTCTTCCCAAGCCATTGCGGCGATCACTTCTTCGCCCCTAGTTTGCTCCTGGGGGTTCCACCAAGTAAGGGCTTGGCCATGGAACGTACACACTACATACTTCCCCTTCCTTTCTTCAAGGCATTAACTGATCTTAATCACATTATTCATCTTTTCAATCCACCTTAGAGCTCCAATAGCTCCATCAGTGCCATGAAAGTCATTCGACTTACAGGTAGTGAACCCCTTGTATGAACACCCCTTTCGGTGTTCATTTCCATCATTATGTTATTCGTTCGTTCCACTGTTACACTAACCGTTCTCGGTGTCATTTTTCAGAGCTTCCTTGATTTGTGCCACTGGGGCAGGAAATGCATCAATCAGTTGTTGTGATACAATCTGCGCTAGGTCAGCTGATTCATTTTCTGGGTCGTCATTGGCGTGTCATACATTCCTTCTTTGAGGCATTTTCTATACACGCACATGTATATATGTAGTGTCAATTTCTAATTTAATTCAATTGAGGGTAGTAAGATGTAAGAACATTAATTATAATGCATTTTCCCATTAATAATTGAAAATTTGGGTGCACATTGCAATAGTAGAAGGGACTTTAGTACAACATCTTACAACCTCGAACAACAAACATAACTAAGAAAGATAAGCACTTATCACGACTACAAATCTTATAATGCATACATCTAATGGTACAATTGGATACTACTAATGCTACATCAATTGCTACTCGACTCTTGTCTCGGGCTGCACGAGCCTCTTTCACAGCGGTGGTAGACATATCGTGGTTCTGCATGATGTCCTGTTCCATTTCACTCATTTTTCCGGACATGTCAGTAGCTAGATCGATATGAAAATCCAGGCGTGTTTTCATATCGGTACCACGGGTTGTTAGCCATCCGAGACTTTCGTCGACTTCTGCCTTCCAATCAAAGTATCCGTATAGTTGGATGTAGTCTTTTAAAGGATCTTGTGGTGTGGGTACCGGTGGTGCTCGAGTAGATGGCTCACCCTTTTCTATGTTCTTGAAGGTGACTTTAATCTCATTGGAGCTGAAACAATATTCTCACGTCGCTGACTGGTAGCATCTGACTTGAGGTCCTTCTTAATAACCGATAGGGCACGGGCATCTGATTTAGTACCACTGCTTTCGGTTGAGAGCCACATGGGACATTTTCCCATAGCATGATCGTGCTGGTGATCGGGTAGGTTCAAATCAACAGTTCTTGCTGGTTCTGGCCCTGTCATATATGCTGCTCTCGAAAATGGTAACGTGGATACCACATAACCGAATTCATCGGTTCACGAGTCAGATGACGAGGCCATACCTATATTATAATAAGGTAAGTAGGACTCAAATTATAAATTTTGTATGTATGATATGCATATGCACAAGGTCTCATAACACAAACTTTGATACTATTATTCCATACTAAAGACCTTACATAATATAGGTAACATAAGGAAACGACGCATAGGCGCCATACGTTTTACATAACCAGCATACTATACTAGACTTCCAACATATAAGAGAAGTACAAACAAGACACACGCCACTAGTCCCCAAACTACAATCTTCAACCTAAGGCTTTGAATCTCCTAGATGGAATCCTCAATTAGGTCTCTTGCTCGGTGCAACTCTATATGAGTGGCAGATAGCTGACTAATCACTTGATCCACGAGGCTTTGGTGATGATGGAGGCGCATCTCGTGTTCAATAACTTGGTCGTGCAACTGGCGAACACGCTCTACCGTAACGTAGTCTCGTTCCCAACTCCCGGGTGGTAATCTTCCTACGGGAATTCCTATAATAGGGGTCGAGGGTCCTCCAACTTCATGAAGTGGGGTTTGCTGCTGACACGGTGATGGGAGTCGCGAAGGTTGTTGGGGTTGTTGTGGCTGACCTTGTCGAGGTGGCGATGTTCCTTGTGGCCAAGTCATTCGGCGACTAGTCGTGATCTTAAGTTCGTAGGAGGCATGACTACTGGCGGTTCCATTCTTACATGAATGCTTAAACTCCTAGATGCTGATGTTCCTCGGCTGCTGCTGGAGTGTTCCGAGGGTTCCTCAGTGTTGTTATCGGCGGAGTTCGCATGAGATCTAAGAATATATTCACATATAAGTATATCATGTATATGCGAGGGTCATGATGTATTCTACACGAATACATCCTACTTTTTTTATTTTTAAGTCATAGTTGTGAACGTAAGTTATAGTCTAGACTTCACAAAGTAAAGTCTAATTCTCAACAACTATTGGCTCTGATACCAATCTGTCACAGCCCCGCTAAAACAGAAACACAGGAATGTAACGAAATATTAGATATCGCGAACACATAGTGTATTTAGAGAATCATAAATTACATCATCCAAATATCTGAGACGTTTTTAGGAAAATTAAATTGAGTACAAGTTGAAGCTCTAAGTTAAATAGTCCTAACATGCAGACTATATGCGTAGGTCTTCTAAGGTACTCTTATTTCTGCAAGTGCTCGCCAGCTTGACTATTTCTTGCCTGAAAAACATGCTAAAAATTGTCAACCAAGAGGGTTGGTGAGTTTGCAGGTTTGCGACTCGAATAAATAGTTTCAAACATGTAATCAAATGAATAAGAACAATATAAATGGGTCTATAATCAAACCTATTGACTTGAAATGCCCCTGTATGTTAATGTCTTATCACAAAACATTAATGTAGGATGGAAATAAACATTCAATTAAAAGGAATACTTTGTTGATTTACGCGTTCAGCAAAGAAATCAATGGGAGTTTGTCGACTCCGATAGTACTATTTATATTAATCCATTGGCTCAATCCTTGAGTTAATTGGTTATAGTGGAACCGGGGACTTTAAGTGATAATCCTTCCACATGTAATATTCTCGGTACGTCATTACATAAAATAGTATAGAAAATAAGATAAAGAATTTTAAGTATGTATTTCCCCCGAAACATAAAACGAAAACGGGCCTATGAATACTCAACTTAAGTCTTGCGTGTTATGATAATGGACTAGGATTGTACGGAACGTCCTAGTCGGGTGCTACAAGCAAATAAATTCTACTTGAGTTCATAGGACTTAACTCTATGCGTGAAATATTGATGATGGATGCAAGTTCGTTAACGACTCATGTTTTCATTTTACGGGTTATAGTCCGCTTAACGACTCTGTCATTTTTCGGGTTATAGTCCGCTTAACGATTAACTTATGAGAGTCAAATTTCTTATGACTCTCATAAGTTTGACTTTGTTAATGTACTAATCATTTAATCCCTTCTTTTTGTATCAAGATATGGCTCTTAATTATACGAAACATTTGTATTTAAAATATAATTTTTGTATAAGAATGTTAAATAATTACTTTAGTTTTTGGTGACGAACGTAAAAATTGACCAAGACGTTTTGTATAAAATATCTTGTTTTTATACAATTAAATGTCCACTAGGATGTATGAAAAGTTATATCTATCATAGATTTTTGGTATAACTCGAATGGTTGATAATTAAAGCATTTTCGTCGAAAAATAAATATTGCGACGTTTTCTGTCGTAACTAGATTAAAATAATTTGGGGAATGCTTTATCGTTCAACACAAACATGTATCATTCAACACAACATATGAATGGAATGAAGGGTTATAGAGAACATCATCACCCAAGTGTTATTTTATGTGGATGATATATGTATATATATATGTATGTTTAGGAGCATAAAATCATAGATTTTTGTTAGTAGAATGTTATGTATGCATGATATGTTGGTGTTAGAGTATAAGAGGCTTGATTAACTTACCAAATGAGGGCTCCTAAGTGTGATTCCAAGTGCTTGAACTTGAAAACACACAAGGGTGTGTGTGGGTGCTCTTTTTCTACCAAGAACAAGGAGAGGGGGAGAGAGTTGTTTGAATTTGATGCAAATGTTTCTCCTCCTAAGTGGCTCTATATATAACATGAATATGTTGCACCTAACACCTCACATCATTGAGTCAAAGTCCTAAGAGTTTGTGCATGGAAGTGAGCATGTGAGGGTGAGGTGTGGGTGGTGGTGTTTGGCTGGAAATGAGGGGGGTGGGGGTGAGGACAAGCTAGGTAAGGACAAAGGAGAAGATTTGATGAATATGTTGTAATTATTTTATAAAACTCTTGGGTTTTTATAAAAATATGTATGCATACTTGAGTTTTATAAAAGTTTAGGCTAAATATATGAGGTTTATGTGTTTAATCACTTGCATAATTGTTGTAGGATTATTAACAAGTGTTTAGATTATCAATGATGGCAAAATATATATAAATGTCTTTATTTTTTTAAAAAAATAGTTGTATATTCCATCGAAAGTATACTAGATGAACTTCTATTAATGAATTTAGTGTTTTATACATTGTGGATTGTTTCATATATATGTGTGTTCATATTTGTATAAGCGAATATTGGCTAGGTATATGAAATAGATAATGAATTGACTCGAACCTCATCGTATGAAGTGTTAAATATTAATTCATGTTGTGGTGAACTAATATAAACCTTGGTTAGCATTTCTAGTATAATCAATTGTATTATGTGCATAATACTCAGTTGGTTTTATATAATCACATCATCAGTAGTCATAGAGTGTGGGTACTAACTTGGTCTCTCATAGAATTGGAATGTATATTCATAATAATTCGTCATAAGTTAATACATTCATAAATTAAGCACGTAAAATCATAAATGGATTGGACATGTTACATAGTCAATGTTTGCTAAATTGACAGTTGTCACAATTACCAACAAGTCCTTAAATACCTAGAGAATTAAAAAAAATCACAATAAAAGCAATAAGATGAAATTAGACGTGAGGGACAGGGTTGGAAATATAAATGATTGGAAAATAGGGGTTTTTCTCAACTATCAGAGTCTTCTAGTAATAAAATCTAGATGCTTCCAAAAACCACCTTCGGTTGTTCATCTTCATACAACGTTGAAAATTCCCCAATTTCAATCTGAATCTTCTTCTTTTTGTGTTTGGTAAACAACCTTACGGCCGAAGAAGTAATACTATGGTAGATGGCAGTGTTAGTATGCAGATCAAAGGAAAATCAAATATGATGGTGGCGATGTGGGTCACCGGTCTAAGATGGGTGGTGACGGTGGTCGTCGGTGGCTAATTTCACTCAAACAACACATGAACTTTTCGCCGATCTGACCTTGAACACTGCCGGAACCTTAGCCTCCCATCTAACCTTGAACACCATGATCTGGTGCGGTTTTAAAAGAAGAACTGGAGGAAGTAAAGTGAAACATACTCTTTCCACCGGTGAAGACATTGTAAACGGGTTTTTCCCTACCAAATAGGTGAAAAACCTTCGATTTCATTGCTAAGATCTTGCGATCGTCATTTGAATCCGAGGAAGAGGAAGAATCATCCTTAAGACCGTGTGCCTTCTTCGATATCTTCTCAATCAAGGACTCATCTTGGTGATCTTCGTGAACTATTATTTTCACAGTAAATTGAAATTTGAAAACCCTAATTCTCGATCTGGTGAAGGGGATGAAACAGATCTTGGAGGTTGTGTATTTAGAAAGAGAGTGAGAGAGAGATAGACGAAAATGAAAAAAACATGGTAGTTTTAATAGAGAGAGGGGGGAGAATGAACCAAAAACTCGTACATATTAAAAATAAACCAAAAAAATCCAAGACTTGTATGTGTAGTCTAAAATGAATTTCTGGGTTTTTACAACAACTCAGGGTTTACAACCGATACTGTTACATCTCGAAACTTAGGGTGATTATCTTTCCAGAATAGTACCTCCAACAGATATGTTCGCAGGAAAGAATGACGGGTACATTAGGGATTTATACACCACTATTTCCGTAGACAGAACATTTCGTTTTTCAGATAACTACATACTGGTCAGAAGGTTGGCCCAAGTTATTGTGACGTTGATACCAAAAACACACAGCGGAAGACTAAACCATAATCTTTATTATAAATATAACATTATTTTACAACTAGGATTGACTAGAAATACAACAGATTGATCCATAAAAAACTGGCCTTACAGTTCCTAAGAACATGCCATCAATTCATGCCTTATGGTTACACAGGAACATGCCCTCAGTCAACCCTATCCAAAACATAGCACATCTACATCTCCTAGAATGCCAACTACAAGCTAGTGGTCACCTGTGCTCAAAAACATTTGAAAACTTTTGGATCATCACAAAGCTGTTGAGTTGATAAACAAAATTGTATTTTCACAACATGTATCCATGATACAGATCAGCTAAGGACCTCAACTCTACTCGGGTCTGGGTCTAATAACCATCCATCCCAAACCCTCACCCAGTAACATCAGCTTTACTCGGGTTCTTAGTCTACAACACACACACAAAGATATATATATATATACATACACACACACAGGCGACCCCCTGGCTTCCGGATACAAGTCCGGCCAAATACGAGAGGATCAGTTCTCGCCCGTCAGTCCCACCTAATCATGGTCATAATAAGTACTTATTATAGGATATATAAGTAGAGGATATTGGGATCACAGAAAAAATCATTTACAAAAACAACATTTTATATAGCACACTTCAGAGGAACTCACCTCAATCAGAACCTCCTTTAAGATCAATACAATAATCAACACCTTGAGATAACTCTAAATCATATCCGACATTATCATAACCAACATCCCTATCTTAGGTTTACATAATCAAACCTCAGGGCATTCGAAAATCTTACCTCGGTACTATCTACAACAATTTGGGACGTTTTGATAGAAACTGGATGTTTAAGAGCGGACCGGAGCTCAGGAACACAACTCCAGAGTAAGTGTGTGTTTTGGAAGGTGTAAATGTGTGAGGAATTGAGCTGAAGTTGAGTTTCTATTTTTAGGCCCGTAGCGGACAGTGACATAGGGAGGTAGCGGTCCGCTACCGCCCTGGTGACATCTGCCCTACACCCATACACCCATAGCGGACCTCCCCAACTTTTGCGGCTAGTGGACCGTTACAGTCCTGGCTAGTGGTCCGCCACCCTTGCCACGCGTCAGTCTTCTTTTGGCTAGTCACAGGACACGTGTCAGCACATGCTAGATTCCTTCCTCTCCACGTAGCGGACCGCCAAGGTTTATGGTAGCAGTCCGCTACCCTTCCAATTTTCAAAAATTTTCAAATTTAGTCCTCCAACTTTGGAGCTTATATTTTAACCCCTGAACTTTACATTATGACATCTTAGCCCTTAGATTACTTGGGAGTTTTTTGAGCTGTTACAAATCTCCCCTTCTTAAAAGAATTTCGTCCTTGAAATTCAATATTAGTTAAATAAATGAGGATACTTAGGTTTCATCTGTTCTATTAATTCCCAAGTTTGATCGGCACCTTTTCGACCTTGCCATTGTACTAACACCATTGGTATCGTTTTCTTCCTGAGTTTTCGGTCTTGTGTTCCTAAGATCATAATGGGTTGTTCGGTGAATTAAAGCTTTTCATAAACATGCACATCGTCTAACTTAACTGCCTGATCGGGATCTCCTAAGCACTTGCGTAGACATGACACTTGGAATGTGTTATGAATACCCTACAATGATTTAGGCAACTCAAGTTTATATGCCACTGCTCCAAATCTTTCAATGATTTTGTAAGACCTAATATACCTTGGCCCTAATTTTCCACGTTTCCTGAAACGAACTACACCTTTCCAAGGTGATACTGTGACATCCGGCATTTTCTGGTTAACTCCGTTAACACAAACATCATTATTTCAAACAGGTATTTATTCAAACTCAGTTATCTCAAACATTCACTCATGCATTACATTTAACTAGGATTAGTTAAATGTGTCAAATTCGCACAAACACATAGAATTATCGAGTCGCACGAGTCGAACCCGGAACGTTGGTGATAATTAAATAATAATTCGAACATTTAATAATTTATAATTTATATAAATTATGTGCTTTTACGTGTTATTTGATTTTATGCGTAAATTGTAGACTTTATTGAAATCGCGTACGTTTAGGCGGAACTTTATGACTTTTACTGTTTTAGTGATTTTTATAAATAAACTTTATAAAAATATTTATTTAAAAACATTGTTATCTAGTGGATTAAAGATATAATTTAAAAACCCATTTAAAATAGCCCATGAATTATCTAAACATTTAAAAACCCATGGAAACAAGTATTTAAGGAATTTAAAAAAAAACCCCTAAATCTCTTTCTCTCTCTCCCTCCCTACTTGCTCCAAACCACAAACCACCACCATACACCACTCGTTTGAGCTCCGATCTTGAAATTAAACGCGTATTCGGACTCCTCTCGCCGTTTCTAAAAATCCTACGTAAGTCGTTTCGTTAAATTCCGTCACTTTTTGATTCCTAAATTTTTTATCAAAACCCTAGTTCATCCAAACATGGATTTTTATTATAAAGATGCTAGATTTATCATTGTGTTACTTGTATTTGTTGATTTTATGGTTATTTGGAAAACCCTAGCTTCATATGATTTGTAACTTGTTAGATAATGAAGCTTTCTGATTATGTAATGAAGTAGAATTGCATATTATAGATGTTTGATAATTGTTACGATTATATTCATGTTAGATAGATAGTATGTAATTGGTTTGATGCTTTGAATCTCGTTAAACAAGCCTATAAGTCATAACTTATTTATAATGGAAACTTTTTAGAAATTCTATCTTGCATACTAGACATGTGTTGGATGATATGAGAATGTTCATATGTTACTTGATGCATGCATAAGTTATAAGTGAAATTAGATTTCTAAAACATAGCTCGGTTTTACAAACTTGCTAAATAAGGAAACTTTAATTTGCAAAAGTATTCATAACTTGCTATTTAGACATGCGTGATATGGTTTAATGATTGGTACATGTTAGTTAGGACATAATAACATGTTGCAATGTGTTGGATGCTTGAAATCGTGCATATCTCTCATAGGTTATTAAAGATGGAAACTTTTTTTGGAATTATGACATACATGTTAAGTTCTATGCAATTGTTATGTGATGTGATGATTTAGAACATGTTATAGTAATCTTGCAAGCATATTAACAATGATAATTCCAATAAACACGAATCTCAAACAAACCTACTATTTATGGAAACCTGCTATTTATGGAAACCTGCTATTTATGGAAACTTGCTATCTTGTTAGAACAAATAGGATTTGTTGCTAAGTGCTACAACATGATCATTTGTGTATAATATAGAAGTGTTATACTGAACAAACATTATTTAATACAACATGTCACCAACGGGTCGTCGGGTCAAACTTGAGTCAAACTTGTAAACCTTTTCTATACACTTAATCAATTTTATTGTTTGGATACTAAGGGTTCATATCAAGTTGCATGAACATACACTTATAAACCTAAGGTTTTAGGTGGTAATTGGAGGTTCTACAGTTTTCTCTTAGCTTTCACTTTCATTCACACTCAGGTGAGTTTCATGGCTCCTATCTTTACTTACTTTCCTTTTTGGGGAGAAAGCATGCACGCAAACATTATGGGTTTTGTATTATTGTATTATCGCTTGCTTACTAAAGTGCAAACATATCAACAAGTCCTTATATTCTTGAACCGTTAGTATTGGAACATAGCGAGGTGATTTTGAATAGTACTACTCGGTTTTGACAAGCCCCACCCGAGTTAGTCGCCCTAATTTGACTGGAGGTCGAAAGGGTGTAAGATTAGCCTAGACATTTACCATTGTTCGGTAGACATGGCGGAAGGCAAACAAACATACAAAAAGTCAGCTTCAGTTTCGAACACTTGTAGTAGCATGACATAGACTAGCTATCTATCGGTATACATTAATTACATTATCTAGCAAACATCTAACTTTTTATTTACTTACATCTATATGAACTCACTAACCATTGTGTTGACACTTTTAGCATTTCTTTCTCAGGTCGCTAAGGTGCGCACAAGTTTAGGATGCATGGTCTGACCATGGTTTTCGCAAACAATTTCAAACTTATTTATTTCTATTATTTATTTTGGTTTGAGCGCTGTGTTTTGCGCATTTGATTATTCTTGCATTTGGATTTTTTTTATGCTTCCGCAACATTTTCAAACTTAAAGATTATTGTCTCGTGACTATGAGCAGCAATGCTATTTTATTCAAATTCATATATAGTCATTCCGTGTAACTAATGACTGAGATCCTGGTATGTCACGCGCCTCGCGGTAAAACCCCGCATGTGGATTTTGAGGGTGTGACAGATACTTTCAACATTACGTAATCACCTACTTGAAATTCTAAAGTTCTTCGGCGTCTATCTGCATAACTCTTTTGTCGATTTTGTGTAGCTTTCAACCGTTGTTTGATCTGGACTATCTTATTAGTTGTTTCCTTCAAGATTTCTGGTCCAGGCATTTGGCTATCTCCAACTTCCGTCCAACAAATTGGAGTTCTGCATTTCCTACCATATAATGCCTTAAAAGGTGCAACTTTTATACTCGAATGGTAGCTGTTGTTGTAGGAAAATTCTATTAGTGGCACATGATTATCCCAATTACCTCTAAATTCAATTGTACAAGCCCTTAGCATATCTTCTAGGGTTTGGATTATTCATTCACTTTATCCATCAGTTTGAGGGTGATATGTTGTACTCATATTGATTCGAGTTCCAAATTCTTTTTGGAAACTAGTCCAGAATCTAGATGTGAACCGAGTATCTCTATCAGCGATAATAGATAGTGGTATACCATGGCGGCTCACAATCTCGTTGACATAGATTCGGGCTAGCTTATTTATTGAATAATTCTCATTAATAGGAATAAAATATGTCATTTTGGTTAATCTATCAACCACAACCCAAATAGCATCATTCCCTTTCTGGGTTCTTGGCAATTTTGTGAAATCCATGGTAATCCTATCCAATTTCCACACAGGTATTTCCAACTGTTGTAGTTGACCTACGGGATTTTGATATTCGATCTTTACTTGAAGAAAAGTTGGACATTTTTCTATATACTGAGCTATTGATCATTTAATGTTCGGCCACCAGTAATGAGTTTTCACACCCTTGTACATCTTGTCGGATCCAGGATGTATAGAGTATTTGGATTTATGAGCCTCATCCATCACCTTTGTTTGGATTTCTCTCAGTTTAGGAATCCAGATTCTATGTCTAAATCATAAGATTCCATCATCACCTTTGGTTAGTAACTTCTCTTTACCAACCATCTGTTCCTTCTTGATATTTTCTACTTGAAATTCTTGGGTTTGAATTTCCTTGATTTGATCCATCCAATCTATCCTGATTTCTAATCTTAAGGCTCTTATCTTAATAGGTTTGATTCTCTCCTTCCGACTTAACGCATCTGCTACAATATTAGCCTTCCCGGGATGGTATTTGATCTCACAATCATAATCATTAATGAGTTCTATCCATCTCCTCTTTCATATTCAATTCCTTCTTATTGAAGATATGTTGGAGACTTTTATGGTCTGTATATATCACACGCTTAGTACCGTATAGATAGTGTCTCCAAATCTTTAGAACAAACACTATGGCACCAAGTTCGAGATCGTGTGTGGTATAGTTCTTCTCATGAAATTTAAGTTGTCATGATACGTAGGCTATCACCTTATCTCGCTGCATCAATACATTACCCAGACCTATTCGGGAAGCATCACAATGGATGAAGAAGTCATCGTTCCCTTTGGGTAATGCTAGAATAGGTGCACTACTAAGTTTCTACTTAAGGGTTTTGAACGCTTCTTCTTGTTTCTGACTCCATTCAAATTTCACTATTTTCTGAGTTAAAGTAGTTAATGGAATAGTGATATTGGAGAAGTCTTGTATAAACCTTCGGTAGTATCCGGCTAGACCAAGAAAACTTTGAACCTTAGTTGGTGTTTTAGGAGTTTCAGACTTCATGATAGCTTCAATCTTGGCTGGATCTACTTGGATTCCCTGATGATTTATAACATGCCCTACGAACTGTATTTCTTGTTTCCAAAACTCGCATTTGGAAAACATAGCATACAATTTCTCTCTTCTAAGGGTTTCCAAGTTTATCTGAAGATGTTTGGCATGCTCCTCCTGAGTTCAAGAATAGATAACAATACCATCTATGAACACTATAATGAATTTATCAAGGAATGGTTTGCACACTCGGTTCATTAGATCCATAAATGCTGCTGGTGCATTTGTTAGACCGAATGACATAACCAAAAATTCGTAGTGTCCATATCGGGTTCTAAAAGCAGTCTTAGGTACATCTTCTTCATGTACCTTTAAATGGTGATATCCAGATGTAAGATCAATTTTCGAGAAGTATTTAGCTCCTTGTAACTGATCGAACAAATCATCTATTCAAGGCAATAGATATTTGTTCTTCAAAGTGGCCTGTTCACTTCCCGATAATCTATGCACATGTGAATTCTTCCATCTTTCTTCTTCACGAACAATACCGGGGCTCCCTAAGGTGAAGTACTTGGGAGTATAAAACCTCTATCCAATAATTCTTGAATTTGCTTCATTAGTTCATTCAATTCAGAAGGTGCTAGATGATACGGTGCTCTAGCTACGGGTTTGGCTCCAGGTATAAGGTCGATTCGGAATTCAATTTGTCGATCTGGTGGAAGACCAGGCAATTCTTCCGGAAACACATCCGGATGATCACACACTGTAAGGATGTCCGCCATTTGCCATTCGGGTTTAGATTGTAAAGCATGAACTATGCATATGTTATATCCTATATTCACACATTTCTTAGCCTTGGCTACATAAATAGTTTCAATCTTATTCATATAATTATTGCATTGTATCAATATAGACTCTCTGTTAGGCCTACAAATCCTAATAGTCCGTTGATCACAATCGATCTGAGTATGGAATTGGTTTAACCAATCCATTCCAATGATAACTTTGTATTCGCCCATACTCATTGGCATTAAATCAATTACTGAATTCTTATTGCCCAGAGTCATCATGCAATTCGCATATGATTTAGTTATCCTAATGTGTTCTCCACTTGCCGTCTCAACTACGTAAGCACGCTCAAGTGGGGTAGGTTTCATGCCTAAATGCAAACTAAAGGAATCTAAAATGGAACTTCTATTCACTCCCGTATTGAACAAGATTTTAGCAAAAATATTGTTAACTAGGAACGTACCAACTACCACTTTGCCATTATCGTTCCTCTTTCCATCACCTATCACAAACACTCGACCCTTTGTCCCTTCTCTAGGCTTCTGTTGAACGTGTTTAGTAAAAGTTTTCTGAATATGTCCCATCTCATTACATTTATAAAATTTTAGAGTTGGGCAGTACGATGAAATATGCCCTGACTTCTGTCACCTCTTGAGAACCTCTTATTGAATTGTTTCCCTCTCTCCTAGGGAACTTAAAATTTCTCGGTTAGAACTCATACATTACTTCCTCACTTTTCCTCTTTGCTTCCATGGGTTTTACCTCAACCGCCTTCTTAGCCTTCTCCTTTGCTTCTTGTGCTGCCACATCATCATAAATTATGGCACTAAATGATAAGGCTGCATCCATTATTTGAGGTGCAGAGGTTTTCACTAAGGTACGCACCTTAAGTGGCAACCCCCAAATGAAGTGTTTTATTCTTCTAGAATCGGGTGTCACCAGATGTGGCACCAATTTCAACATCTCATCAAATTTTGTATCATACTCTTGATGCGTCATAGTTCCAGCCTCCAGACGCTGAAACTCCTCCTCAATTTTATCAAGCTCGTTTTGCGGACAGAATCGTTGTAGAACTAGATCTTTAAACTCGTTCCATTTCATGTTATCAACAACCTGCTCCCCTTTGGCTTGTTTTACCGATTCCCACCAGTCCAATGTTGTGGCTTCTAAAGAATTGGTAGCAAACTTGACTGCCTGATCGCTCCTACACTTACTAAGCTTGATAATAGCTTCCATCTTTGTGATCCATTGAGTAGCATCAATGGCTCCCTTCTTGTCATCAAACGACTTGGGTTTGCATCCTATGAAGAAGTTGCAATTGCATCCTTCTTGATTCTCAGTTCTCGCCACAGAACTAGTATCGACATTTGTGCCTCCATTGTGATTGGTTCCTCCTCCGGTTGTTCCAGTACCCATTCTTCTTGTAAGAAATTCATCTAATAGTCGAGGTAACTTTGTTCGTAAAGGCTTTGTTACTTCACTTGCCACAAAATTTTGGAATTGGGCTTGAGACATAACAACCTCTTCAGCATGAGGATTCGTGTTATTATCGTTCTCGTTCATTTCATGGTGATCGTTAGTATCAGTGGTATTCTCAGTCTGCCAGTGAGACCAAGTAACTAAAGTTTGACCTTTTCCTCTAACTCTTCCTCTTCCAGCCATTTGATAGCTATACACATAGATGTATAACATCAAAATTCGTATAACTGGCTATGATCCAGAAAATCAGAAATTAAAGACATTTGGCCAATAATGTAATTAATATTTTGTTTTCTCGATATCACCCGTTATATTGATAATGATTATCAACATATTAACTTACATCCTATGGCATTCGAGATATTCTCAGAGCTCTTAGTTTAAGTCTAGATACTAACTTCCTATTAATATCTAAATCCTTTAAACTGTGGCTCTGATACTAACTTGTCACATCTCATAACTTAGGGTGATTATCATTCTAGAATAGTAACTCCAACAGATATGTTCCCAGGAAAGAATGACGGGTCCAGGAAGGATTTATACACCACTCTTTCCTTAGACAGAACATTCCATTTGTCAGATAACTACATACCGGTCAGAAGGTTGCCCCAAATTATTGTGATGCTGATACCAAAAACACACAGCAGAAGACTAAACCATAATCTTTATCATAAATATAACACTGTTTTACAACTATGATTGACTGGAAATACAACACATTGATCCATACAAAAATGGCCTTATAGTTGCTAAGAACATGCCATCAATTCAAGCGTTATGGTTACACAGGAACCTACCCTCAGTCAAGCCTATAAAACATAACACATGTATGTCTCCTAGAATGCCAACTACAAGCTGGTAGTTTCACACCAAAACATTTGAAAACATTTGGATTAGCACAAAGCTAGTGAGTTCATAAACAAAATTGTATTTTCATAACACGTATCCATGAAAACATACGTATCCATGAAAACAATTGGATTAGTACAATGCCGAAAGAATTTTCGCCAATCAGTTCTTGGTTGGCCAGATTAACAAGGTCATACCTGGGAAGAGAGTTGAAAACTTCACTAGTCGGCTTCAGGTATTGAACACCTCCAGATCTTTTGATTACAAACAATCCCTTGTCCTCATCAAAACGAACGGATAAGATCATTCCTACCACTCCGTGCTTGTCAGTGTAATGAGACTTATGCCATGCAGGAGGCTGTGATTTCTTGAACCATTCATGAGGAAGCTAGTTCCTCTAAGAATCGGTGTCAACAGTTTCAGGAATAGGGTCGGCTTGGAAGGCTTCAGTTGATGTTGCCAAACCACTTCCCTCAGCAACCTCATGTTCAGCTGAAATTTCAGGAAATGTTAGGAATGGGGCTTCAAAGATCTCCCCATCCTCGAGCTCGTATATCCCTTCACCGGTACCCTTAGGAAATTCCACAACCACATTATCATCGTCATCGCACCAGTCATCACCAGAATCAATCTTTCCTTCCTCTATCTCCTAGAGAGCCTCGATCATAGCTTCTTTTGAGTAGTCAGGCTCGATTAACAGAAAGGTATTTTTAGAAAGTTCTTCCAAGACATCGGCCGCAAACTTACCCTTATCACTTCTACCTTCTCCACCAGCTCCTGATGACTCCCCCTGAGCCATTGGCACTGCTGATAGTGGGGAAACTAATAAAGCTTGTTGCTCACTACCAGAAGTACCGGCCTCGGGATCCTTGTCATGATCATCATTACCAGTCAAGTCGACCTGGTGACATACGTCTTTGGATTCAGGTCTCTTGCTCCCCCCCTGAGCAGCCATCTTTTTCATTAACTCTTTGACAAGGGCAACCATTTTCAGATGTTCTATTCATTGAAGCTCAAGTTTTGCTTCGACGGATTGCCCATGTGTGAGAAAAGAGTCGTTAACTCTGAATTGAAGATCGTTTTGTTCTATAATAGTTCTAAGTTGCTCCTAGGTCCCTATCCACTGAATCCTTAAGTGATTGGTTTCTTCAACTAGAGAGTTAATCTAAGTTTTTTGAAAAGATGTCGGCCACAGACTTACCCTCGTCACTTCTACCTTCTCCACCAGCTCCTGATGACTCCCATGAGCCATTGTCACTGCTGATAGTGGGGAAATGAAAAAGCTTACTGCTCACTACCAGAAGGACCGGCCTCGAGATCCTTGTCATCATCATCATTACCAGTCAAGTCGACCTAGTGACATGCGTCTTTGGATTCAGGTCTCTTGCTCTCCCCATGAGCAGCCAGCTTTTTCGTCAACACTTCGACTAGGGTAACCATTTTCAGATGTTCTATTAGTTGAAGCTCAAGTCTTGCTTCGTCGGATTGCTTGTGTGTGAGAAAAGAGTCGATAACTCTGAATTGAAGATCGCTTTGTTCCATAATAGTTCTAAGCTGCTCCTGGGTCCCTATCCACTGGATCCTTAAGTAATTGGTTTCATCAACTAGAGAGTTAATCCGAGTATGTTGAGCCTTGGCTTCAACTCCAGATTGGCAACGGTTTCGAACAAAGAAGTAACTTGTGCTTCCAAATAAGCAATCCTAGTGTCACACCCCAACCGACGGCGAAAAACGTCAGGGCAGGACATGTAGACAGTTCAAAAGCTCATGATCAACTAAATTACAAAATTTTATTAAAATGATTTAAATGTACAATACATATTGATCAAACAATCAAAAGCTAACAAATTCTAGTTTATTTGTCACTAAGTCCATAAGCTCCTAAGTGATGACCTTGTACTTCAAATAACTCAACCTGAAACATGTTTAAAATGAGAGGGTCAACTATAAATAGTTGGTGAGCAAACATAGGGTTAGATATCTCATGTAGTTTTCAAAGGATTTGTACAATTCTTATGACATATGGTAAGTAAGGCATTTTATGGAGAATCTATAGTCGAAACTAGGTGTACAATCAAACCTTGTGACTGAGGCATAACACGCAGGTTACCCTAAAGTAATTGTCGGTAATAAACACCCTACCCGGGTGGGTTTGTCAGACTCAATAGATCTATCAATGTTAACCGTTGGCTTGTACTGAGTTAATGATTGTACGAGTATGTCATGTATATGTAGTTCAACTCATAGCATTCAAGCACAAAAACACAAATTACACAAATAGTCATAATGTAGAATTGTATATTGAAATTACAAATAGTTTTTAATGCACAACATGTTTCACCCCAAAATGTACAAAAATGATAAAAAGGGGCTATGTAAACTCAACTTGCAAGTTTAGAGGGTTGAACTTGAATTTGTAGTAATCTTGGATTCAATGCCTTAAGGATTGTCTAAGTTAAGTTTGTTACGTTAGAAACACGTTATGGATAGTCGAGGGGTTGACAGTGTAATTAGTGGAAAGTGGTTGTTGTACACTAGAGTGGTTATCATTCCAGGGTAGTACCTCCAACAGAAAAGTTCCTAGGAAGAGTTGGCCGGATCAGAACCCTGACTTTTCCTAGCCAGAACTTTAATGTTTGTCAGATAACTACATACTGGTTTGAAAGTTACTCTATTTGCATACTTAACCAAGTTTAGGATGAGTTTGGTAAGCTTGGAATGTATAAGGGCTAAAGTGAAAATATGATTTTAGTAAAGATAGAAATAAATTTAATTGAATATTAAAGGGTTTTAAAAATAAGGAGTTTTGGTAAAAACATGAATTTTTTGAAATTGAAAGGAACAATAAAGATCAAAACCATGTTTTTAAATAAAGTTTGAACAAGTTTAATTAAAATAGGGTTTTTGATCTTGGATAGATCTATGATTATAACATAAACATGTTAGGGATCATAGATCTAGCTAGTTATGAGGAATTTTTGAAAAGAAAAGTATGAACATTTAATAACATAAGAAGGACTTACTTAGAATGGAAGGATTTAAACTAGAATCTTCCAAAAGATGAGAAGAACAACCTTTAGTTGCTAGAGAGCCCTAGAGGATTGTTGAGGTGTGAAAATGAATAAGGTTTAAGGCTCTATTTATAGGTGAGACTAAGGGACTTATTCGCAAAAATTAATTTGTTGATAAGGACTAGGATTGCAAAAGGTGAAGAATAGTATTTAATGCTCATTAATGTTATGTTTGACTCCATAATTCATATTTAAAATTGTTTTTAGAAAGTTTATAAAATCTTATATATGTTACTTGTTTAATTACAAATGTTTATAAAAAAATGTCTTTCATTTTTATAAAGATTACAATTTGTGTAAATGGTTTACTAAAATAGATATATGTTTACATATTTATTTAAAATTAAATACATACATTTAGAAAATGTACTCTCTTGATTAATGCTCATAAATTTTAAAACTTACAATTTGTATAGATGATTAATTTAATAACATCAAATACATATATCATATATACATATTTATAATTAGATTCCTATATCTATATAGAACAAGATGTAAAAACATGATTAAAGATGTATAAGTCCTATATCAAAAGTTGTATAATTGATTTATTTGATATAATCACACATATATATGTATATATATATATATATATATATATGTATGTATATGAATGTACATATATATGTTATATATATATATATATATATAATAGGAGGTTAATATTTAAATGTAAGATCAAAAATTTAAATTGATAAATGTTAAAATAATAATTAAAGTGACATATTGTTTTGAACAAGTACGGGGTTCACTAGGAGTGTCGTTACTGTATAAAATAAAATAATGTAGTATTAGAAAAATCTTGGATGTTATAGTATCCCCAAGTTGATAGAATTTCGTCCCGAAATTCAATTGTTTGGAGACTACTGAATCAGGAAGGAGGTGAGCTTGGATTGTCGGTTTGAGGAGTATAGCTGATGTCAAGGTTCAAGTCTAGTCATCGTGTCAGGCATAGATGGTGGTAGTGGGTTTAGTTTGAATGGAATTAAGGGGAAAACTGTTGAAGAATATTTTTGACTTCAAAAATGAAATGAATCACTCGAAATGAGAATGATGAGAATTGATGATGAAAACTTGTTTTTAATATGTAATCTAATATGTTCCAGATACAATACTGGACAAGAGTTTTCACAAACATTGGTCAAGGTCAGAATAACATAAAATTTCTCGTGATACGAACAACGCTACTTCTGACAATATGACAGGAACACTTATATATAGGAAGTACCAGCGGCGTATCCACCATGCCATTGCCATATCACATTAGTTTCCTTATTATATATCACGATATGTTTCATGTCATAACACACGACAAAATTTACTATGTTTTCCATGCGCTGATTTTTATAATTACGTGTGCACCCGTAATTACTCAAATCGTCGCATGGTCCGTATAGATCCTTCTGTTGTGTGCGGGTCAAGAGAAGACACAAAGTTACTTAGGTTATATCTATTGTTTTCACGTATGAGTTGATAATAACTAATTGTGCTCCTAGATAGTAAGGTAAGTAAAAAAAAAACTAAAAAGTAATAATGTGGCATAACTTAGAGTTCCATTGTTTTCTCGTCTTTGAACAAGAATACGTCTAACCCCGAGTAGTTTTAAAGTTTTGCAGCTTCCTTGTTTTTGAACAAGAATATGTCAAACCCCGAGTAGCTTTCATGGATAAAGTGAATAATCATGTCTTATGTATGATGTACTTAATCAATTGTCACAATGTAAACAATCTAGTTCTATGTATAATGTAAGCACTCAAGTTCATGTATGATCTACTGTCATGTACATTGTAAACAAATGGGCTTTATGTATAATGTAAGAAATTTAGTATCAAGTATATTGTAACCAAATAAGTTTAATGTATAATGTGAGCAATGTAGTATCATGTGTTTAGTATCATGTATAAATGTAGTATCATATATATCGTAAATAAATAAGTTTCATGTATATTGCGAACAATTTTAGTATTATGTGTTTAGTATCATGTATAAATGTAGTATCATATATATCGTAAATAAATAAGTTTCATATATATTGCGAACAATTTTAGTATCATGTATTTTGTAAATAAATATGTATAATGTAAACAATTTAGTATAACGTATTTTGTAAATAAATAAGTTTTCATGTATAATGTAAACCATTTAGTATAATGTATTTTGTAAATAAATAAGTTTTCATGTATAATGTAAACAATTTAGTATCAATAAGTTTTCATGTATAATGTAAACAATTTAGTATAACGTATTTGGTAAATAAATAAGTTTTCATTTATAATGTAAACCATTTAATATAATGTATTTTATAAATAAATAAGTTTTCATGTATAATGTAAACAATTTAGTATAACGTATTTTGTAAATATATAAATTTTCATGTATAATGTAAACAATTTAGTAACAATAAGTTTTTATGTATAACGTAAACCATTTAGTATAATGTATTTTGTAAATAAATAAGTTTTCATGTATAATGTAAACAATTTAGTATCAATAAGTTTTTATGTATAATGTAAACAATTTAGTATAATGTATTTTGTAAACAAATAAGTTTTCAGGTATGATGCAAACAATTTAGTATTATATATTTTGTAAATAAACATATATAATGTAAACAATTTAGTATAATGTATTTTGTAAATAAATAAGTTTTCATGTATAATGTAAACAATTTAGTACAATGCATTTTGTAAATAAGTTTCATGTGATTAATCTAGTATTATGTATATTGCAAACAAACAAGTTTCATGTATCATGGGATCAATCAAGTATCATGTATATTGTGAATGTTCATATGTAAGTTATTGAATCTCTTGTGTAACGTAAACTATCAAATTTTGTAGGTGTTCAGTGTTGCGGACAAGCGTGTTGCTTGACGTTTATGTATAATGCGGGTAGTTGGGTTATAATTTTTTTTTTCAATCTTGTTGAGGTTTATATGGTTGGTTAACGCCTACGCGAAATGATTCATCTCCTTGTAGTGCCTAGTGTACATTTTCGAAGGTGTAAGATAACGAGAAGGTTGTGTAGATATTTAGAGTAGTGTGCTTATGAATAACTAGCTTGTGCTCTTTGTTTGTAAATAAACAAGTAATTGCAATTTGTTCTTTTTTTGTAAATTAATAAAATAGTGAAAATAATAAGTTGAATAACTAGATAGATGGATAAATAAATAAAAACTTTTTATTAAATTTTTAATCATCGTAAAGAGAATGTTTCAAGGGAAAATAATGGTTAAATTATCTAATAATTAAGCAACAGTTTAATAAAAGTTAATTTAACGAAATAAAAGTCATAAATAATTATTAATTAAGATAATGTTTTTTTTGTTTTTTTTTTATTATTTATTTTTTTTTTATAAAACAAGTTGTATTAAGTATTTTTTTCAAGGTGAAAAGGTTTATAAAAAAATTGATACTCGAGATAATATTTATACACTAATTTGTTTGAATGGAATATCGATGTTGTTTAAATAAGATAGTAAAATGATTAATTTACAAAGAAAGCTTATGTATATGTACTAAATTGTAATAAACAAAATGATGATGTTTAGAATGTACTCATTTGGTATCATAATAAAATGAGTACTTTGACAAATCAAAGTGATTCAAATTCTTATACTTTCAAGAAGACATGCTTTAGCCTATAGGTGAACACTCACTTCAGGAATTCCCAGTAAAGCATACGGATCCTTATGTTAATTTGGATTTATATGAAATGCTTTCCTAGACAAAAGACCCAAAGTACACGCATTCACCCTTCAGGATTGCACATGTTCTTTACTAATTTTTAGAACTCTAGACTTTGACGGGATTTTTTTCTTTAAATTCAAGGCCTAAGAGTTTAAATTCTTCAGAAGTTATGATGATGATATAATTCTCAGTGTATAAGAGTGAGGGTGTATAAAGACTTAGATATGAATAAGTGCATGATATGACAATACTTAGGATAACATCTAGTGTAATCAGGTTGGTAATGTGTAGATTAATTAAATAATGTAGCAAATAAGGTATCACATAAGTAGCAATTAGTGTAAACACACTAGATATCAAATAACATGGCACATAATATAATAAGTGTTTGTAGCATGCAATGTAACACATAAGATGACATGTATGATAATCACACAAGGGGGTATCCTAAGGTTATAGACTAGGTCATTGGTTTCTAATAACCTAATTCCCTATAACCAAGTCTCTGATACCAATCTGTCACACCCCGACCGACGGCAGAAAACGTCGGGGCGGGACATGTAGACTATTCAAAAGCTCATGATCAACTAAATTACAAACTTTTATTAAAATGATTTAAATGTACAATACATATTGATCAAACAATCAAAAGCTAACAAATTATAGTTTATTTGTCACTAAGTCCATAAGCTCCTAAGTGATGACCTTGTACGTCAAATAACTCAACCTGAAACATGTTTAAAATAAGAGGGTCAACTATAAATAGTTGGTGAGCAAACATAGGGTTAGATAACTCATGTAGTTTTCAAAGGATTTGTACAATTCTTATGACATATGGTAAGTAAGGCATTTTATGGAGAATCTATAGTCGAAACTAGGTGTACAATCAAACCTTGTGACTGAGGCATAACACACAGGTTACCCTAAAGTAATTGTCGGTTACAAACACCCTACCTGGGTGGGTTTGTCAGACTCAATAGATCTATCAATGTTAACCGTTGGCTTGTACGAGTATGTCATGTATATGTAGTTCAACTCATAGCATTCAAGCACAAAAACACAAATTACACAAATAGTCATAATGTAGAATTGTATATTGAAATTGCAAATAGTTTTTAATGCACAAAATGTTTCACCCCAAAATGTACAAAAATGATAAAAAGGGGTTATGTAAACTCACCTTGCAAGTTTAGAGGGTTGAACTTGAATTTGTAGTAATCTTGGATTCAATGCCTTAAGGATTGCCTAAGTTAAGTTTGTTACGTTAGAAACACGTTATAGATAGTCGAGGGGTTGACAGTGTAATTAGTGGAAAGTGGTTGTTGTACACTAGAGTGGTTATCATTCCAGAGTAGTACCTCAAACAGAAAAGTTCCGAGGAAAGAGTTGCCAGATCAGAACCCCGTCTTTTCCTAGCCAGAATTTTAATGTTTGTCAGATAACTACATACTGGTTTGAAAGTTACTCTATTTGCATACTTAACCAAGTTTAGGGTGAGTTTTGTAAGTTTGGAAAGTATAAGGGCTAAAGTGAATATATGATTTTAGTAAATATTAACTGAATATTAAAGGGTTTTAAAAATAAGGAGTTTTGGTAAAAACATGAATTTTTTGAAATTGAAAGGAACAATATAGATCAAAACCAAGTTTTTAAATAAAGTTTGAACAAGTTTAATTAAAATAGGGCTTTTAATCTTGGATAGATCTATGATTATAACATAAACATGTTTGGGATCATAGATCTAGCTAGTTATGAGGAATTTTTGAAAAGAAAACTATGAACAAGTAATAACATAAGAAGGACTTACTTAGAATGGAAGGATTTAAACTAGAATCTTCCAAAAGATGAGAAGAACAACCTTTAGTTGCTAGAGAGCCCTAGTTGATTGTTGAGGTGTGAAAATGAATGAGGTTTAAGGCTCTATTTATAGGTGAGACTAAGGGACTTATTCGTAAAAATTAATTTGTTGATAAGGACTAGAATTGCAAAAGGTGAAGAATAGTATTTAATGCTTATTAATGTTATGTTTGACTCCATAATTCATATTTAAAATTGTTTTTAGAAAGTTTATAAAATCTTATATATGTTACTTGTTTAATTACAAATGTTTATAAAAAAATGTCTTTCATTTTTATAAAGATTACAATTTGTGTAAATGGTTTACTAAAATAGATATATGTTTACATATTTATTTAAAATTAAATACATACATTTAGAAAATGTACTCTCTTGATTAATGCTCATAAATTTTAAAACTTACAATTTGTATAGATGATTAATTTAATAACATCAAATACATATATCATATATACATATTTATAATTAGATTCCTATATCTATATAGAGAAAGATGTAAAAACATGATTAAAGATGTATAAGTCAAATATCAAAAGTTGTATAATTGATTTATTTGATATAATCACATATATATATATGTATGTATGTATATGAATGTACATACATATGTTATATAAATAATAGGAGGTTAATATTTAAATGTAAGATCAAAAATTTATATTGATAAATGTTAAAATAATTATTAAAGTGACATATTGTTTTGAACAAGTACGGGGTTCACTAGGAGTGTCGTTAGTGTATAAAGTAAAATAATATAGTATTAGAAAAATCTTGGATGTTACACCTGGCATCTCGAGGATCAGTGTCCCTCGAGGTGGATGCTTCTCCAGTTTCACGGATCGGTGATCAAAGTCGTGAGTGATATCTTCGAAAGCTATCGGGTGGATCATAGGTTGTAGAGATGTAACAGAGAAAATTGTTGTTGAAGTTTTTGGTTGGATGGTTGTTGGTATAGCGGTTGTTGCAACAATAATGGATTCCGCCATTATCGGTAAGGTACTCATAACAACAGAAGTCATAGCAGCCGAAAGAGGGACAATTTCTGGAGTCTCCTCTGAGGTGGTAGAAACAACCACGGGTGTGATTGCCCTACGTTTCTGTCTGCTGTACAACTGAGATGGTGCATCTGAGCTTCTCTGGGCCTGTAGGCGGGCATTTATCTGTTCCCTCACCACCTGCCAAGGCCGATCAGATCTGAATTTCTTTCTACATTCAGCCTGTTGCTGCCTCGCAGCTTCCATCTATGTGTCTCCCTCGGGTTGGTAATCGTTGCCCAAACTCTCCTCTCGTTGTCTTTTCGAGGAGGATTCAGGAAGGGATACCTGAATATTCCGTCTGACGTCTTCCTCTTCTGATGCATCATCGGAATCTGATGAGTCAGATTCAGTTCATTCTGAATCAGTTTCCTCAGCACCACCGCCTTCACTATCATCATCACCTTCTCCACTTTCATCATCATTAGAATCACTCTCACCACCCTCTTGTTCTACTTCCTCTCCCTCTTCATGTTGTTCTTAATCATAATATGCCTTGCTGGCTTCAGGATCGGACTCCAACCTGTACGAGCGATCGTCGGTTGGTGC
Source organism: Smallanthus sonchifolius (assembly GCA_023525975.1). Lineage (NCBI taxonomy): Eukaryota > Viridiplantae > Streptophyta > Magnoliopsida > Asterales > Asteraceae > Smallanthus > Smallanthus sonchifolius. Next base: position 25,178,733 of record CM042033.1, read on the forward strand.
TTCATAAGCTTCACTGATCAAGTGGCCAAAGAGAGGTGTGTGTACCGGAATGGGTTCCTCAGTACCTCCCTTCAGGAATTGTACGAACACCCTTTTGTCCACATGTTTAACTTGCAATCTCTGTCTAATATGTGGAAGATTAGGCAGAAAGTGGTTGATTAATAGTTGAGTGAACCTTGGATACAATAAGAACCTGAATCTATCCGCATTGATCTGATATATCATGGATCGGTATACGTAGCGCGAGAAATTGTACCATTTGTTTAATGATAAACCAACCATTGCAGACGCTAGATCATGCCCCATAACATCTTTACCAGCCTTCCTCACTGAAATACACATTATCATGATGTGTGCAAAATAACGCCATTGATCGAGTAACCATTTCTTTATGTAAGAAGCGTAATCAGCATCCCTACATATCCCATCTGTTACCTCCAGCAACCATTTATTATGTAGCCTGGGTAAGCCACGGGATTAGCAGCTTGATCATGAAACTGCAGAACCACTCGAATTGATTCTTCTGATATTACAATCTCTTGATTTGCAATGGTAGCTCTAATGAAATTAGGGTTAACGGTGCAGTCGAGTTTGGAACTATCCCAGAACTGTTTAATATAAGGACTTGAAAAGATAGGATCCACGGATATAGCATGGCTATTCTTGAGCGTTTGTGAAATGTCACCATCTCCTGATAATTCATAGCTGCTCCATTCCATTCAGGGTTTTTAAGGGCCAACATGTTGAATTCATCAGTATATGCCTGACGAGCCATATCTGCAAAGAAGACATATAAACAACATAAGAACAGATATAATCAAAGGAATAGAATAAACATCAGTTGGGATAATATGAACACAACAATCAAGGATTCAACACTTAGAGAAAGAAAAAAAATTGCTAATTGTTCTTCTTGCGTACTTGGTAAGTACACAGGATATTTGGCCTTGCGTACTTAGTAAGTACGCATGAATCAAGAGATGTGGAAATTGGCCGTGCGTACTTGGCAAGTACGCAGGTTCAAAAACTTAGCCATTTTTCAAAGTTGCGAATCCATCAATTATGTGTTTTTGGTCAATGATTCTAGTCTCCATAGTGTCAAAAAAAGCTTATGCAACACAATGTCACTATTTGTAGTATCAATATCAAGCAACAAAACGTCCAAGATGATCAAACAATGCTACGTAGCGGCTCAACCAAGTGATCAAAACCAAGATTAAACCATTTTAAGTGTCAATTTTTTATCCAAAAGCTTAGAATGTTGATTAGAAACGAGCATTGATGCTTAACTTCACATAAAAACACCCAAAATTACAAGAATTTTGGTAATCAAAACCCTATTCTTCAAGAGCTCAAAATCGTCAACTTTGAGATGATTTAACAGATGAAATGAGCTTAAATTCTCACCAATTGATGTTGTGATGATGTTCTAACAAGAAATGGGATGAAAAACCATTTTGGAACACACAATTTTTTTGAGGAAAATGAGCAGGTTGAGTGTCTGAGAGTGTAAAGCAAGTGTAGTGAGTTTGAACTGAAGAAAGAGTTTAACACCCGCTTATATACCCTCGCATATCAGACCTTGCGAACTTAACAACTTTGCAAAAGCTTGGTCATGCGTACTTGATAAGTGCATAGGCTTTAAGTCTTACGTACTTAACAAGTACGCATGACCAAAAGCCAACTCAGAATTTCAACTAAAAAATTATGAAGTTTGTCGATTAAAAGGCGAACCTGATAAGAACATTCAACTCTAAGTTTAACAAATACGTTTCAGGAAGTTAAAAACGAAAAATATTTTTTGTTTTTCTAAACATTGGATAAGCTATACATAAAATCTTTTTGGATTTTTCAACATCTACGTTAAAAACACTGAAAATATTTTCGATGTTTTCTTTTCTGAATAATAGACGTTTTATACAAGATACTGAATTAGAAAAAAATAATACTTACAGTGAACTTCTTTTTGGTCAAAGTTACGAGCAAAGGATCAAATCAGACTAAACACATAGCAAAACGGATACAAAACAAATTTCAAAAAGAGTGGGATCATGTCATGACATACTTACTTATTCAGACACCGAATTAAAATACACACCATGTTAATTTAAGTTGTTAATATTATAAGATTTGAAACTACAAGCATTTTTGTATCACATTCATGTGAGTTACGGTACCAATTAAAGATATACAACGTGTACCTCGCAGTTATGTTATCAGAAAGTAATCTGCATTATCTCAAGACATCTAAGATTTTCCCAAGGATTATCAGAATCTCCAGGTTGAAGTTACATCCTTTAGCATAGAAAAAAGTAAAGCAAAATCCATAAGGATTATCAAGAATCATAAGATTCAGAATCAATTGTTTTATTTGTCTTGGTTTGAGAGGTTTGTCATCAGTTGAATATTTGTGATGATTCAGGCTAATAGATATGGAATCTGAGGATTCAGGTAAGGTGATCCAACTATTATCCGGATATATCTTCCATGGAATCAGATGTGATCCAAGGGGATAGCATATGCTTGACGGATGTTGTCAAGACATATCTTGGCTCAACTTCATATTGCATGCTTGACGGACATGGGCAATTAAGATAACCAAAAAATTGTGCTAAAGACATAACCCGAAATTGGTCTCAAAAGATAATACTAGCCAAAATCTTACATTCTATATATGATAATGATCTTTTAATGATCATTTACACACACACACGCAACATAACATGGGTTCAAATCACAGTTGTAGCATAAGATATTAGGTTTTCACACTACTATTGATTCAAAGAACGCTTCTAGCCTACTGACAGTTCAAATTACGTGAAGGTATTCAAATTAAAGCTAGATAAGACAATGTAAACAATTTAAGTAACCATGACGCAATCATTTCCCAAACATGCAGTATAAGAAATTTAGATCGCTTACTTATGTACTATCATTTCCTCTTTACATCAAATGACTTTGAAATTTCGATCATTTTATATTTTGTTTGGTAAGAAAAAAAAGCTAAGCAGAAAATAAAAATAAATTGTAACTTCCAAGAAACGCTTTTGTTTTTTAAAATGATTTTCACTCAGGATTGAACATTCCTATCATGTTGACAAGATGTTCAAATCGAGTACGATCAAAGGCTTTAGTGAAAAGGTCAGCAAAGTTGTCATCCATGTGAACTTTTACAAGTTCAACTAGGTGTTTTTTCAACACAATCATGGTTGAAATGGTGACAAATCTCAATATGCTTAGTTTTGGAATGTTTCACCGGATTATTTATGATAGACATGGTGGCATTGTTTTCAATGAACAAGGAAGTTTCAATGTAATTTAGGCTGTAATCTCTGTGTTGTTGCTGGATCCATAACATTTGAGAGCAGCAGCTTGCAACAGCAATGTATTCAGCTTCACAAGTTGAGACAGAAACTGTCAATTGTTTCTTACACTGCTAGGAGACCAGCCTATCTCCTATGAATTGACATCCACCAGAGGTTGATTTTATGTCAAGGTTACAGCCGCCATAATCAGAATCAAAATAGGCATTGAAATCAAATGACCGATGCGTGGGATACTAGAGACCTATTTGGGGTTTCCCTTTTAGATATCTGAATATTCTTTTCACAGCAATCAAATGTGATTCCTTTAGTTGTGACTGAAACCTTGAGCACAAGCATACATGAAACATAATGTCAGGTCTCGAAGTTGTAAGATACATTAGAGAACCAATCATCCTACGATACAATTTACAATCTATGTCCTTGCCGTCTTTGTGAAACCAACATTCCCTTGAGTAAAATCCCTTAAGATATTTTGGGTAACATATGGTACTGGTACATTGATCCTATTACCGAAGAGGCAGTGATGATGGAGCGGACGACTTCAAAGACTGAAGTATTTGAGTCTATTTAGATTATCAGAGTTTTTGATGAGATCGGTTTCATCAACTTCTTTGTCAATGATTTGGATGTCTTGAAGGACAGGTACTGCATTTGCACAGATGAAAGGATGAGGCTTCTAGCATCCCGCTACAACAGATTAGTCAAGTTCTGTTTTGACTACAAGAAGGGGACGGGAAGCAGTGCTCGAGCTGAAGATCGATGAAAGACTGAAGACATCCAGAGCTGCTGTCAAGGGGGAGTCTGTAGAAACATTTCTTTGTGACAGACACTCTGGATATTGTACTGAATTGTAATAGTCGTTTGTCTTATCTGTAATCGATCTTTTATGTATTTGTCTTTATCGAGTTGTAATCGTATATGTTTGTACTAGTACTTGTATTCGTTTCTTTCAGTTGTATATACGTGTTGGATACAGTACAAATACGCAGAGGATGCTGTTCCTGTGTATTTGTTATGTACGCATCACATGTCCTACATACTTGTCAAGTACGCATGAAGGATTATTCATGCGCACTTGTTAAGTACGTAGGGACCAGGTCTAGTATAAGTAGCTGAGTTGTTGATGTTGTAAGTATGCTTTCAGTTTGTATTCTCTGTTCCGGAACTTTTGGAGAGCCATTGTACTTGTAATCGGTTTGCTATGATAATAGACCGCGTATTTTGTTACTTGTGTTTGTTGTCGTGATTATCTTTGTCGCATTGCGTTACGTTTAGTCTCGGGGATTCCGCACCTTGGTGGACTAGATCAACACACGCACATGAGTACGATCCGAGACACCCGAAGACCTACACTCTCTATGTCTATCTCAAGGTACCATCACATACTCAAACTTACTGTGTGTTAAAATACATGTTATACGTCTTATATCTTATGTAACAGTTCTTAAAACTCGACTTGGTTAGTATAACTAAGCTAGGAACATGTGTTTAAGTAATATTATAATGACTTAGGACTTTAAGCCAAGCCTTTGTACGAGGAGTAAACAGGAAAGAGAGAAGAGCTAGAGGTGAGTTCTATGAGGCCCCTGTTAAATGCTTTTAATACTTAAAATGTTTTGGGCCAGTACGCATGATATGGAAAGATTTACATGTATGCTATATGCTCTTTATTTTAATACTTTGGGCTAGCATCTATGTGTTGCATGAGGTTATGTATGAAACATTGTCTGAATCTTAAACCCATGTAACAAAGTATACATGTAATATCAAAGGAGTGGTGGGTACGCCGCTGGTACACACTATATATAAACTTTTTTTATATTTCATGGAAAAGCCTTTACAAGGATTTAAGACAAGGACTAGTTTTGGAAAGAGAGAGGGAAAGAGGAAATGTGCCATTTGGCATGATTTCACATAGCAAGGATTTTAAGAAAGAAAATGGTTTTGACACGTAAAATGTTTTAGATCTTTTCATGGTGTGCCATGATAAGTAATACGGGAAAGAGGTCAAGGTTGTACCTTGACTAACAGAAGTCTTGACATTTATTGTCTTGGTAAGAAGAAAAAGAAAGAGAGAGAGAGACAGATTTTTGGCATCTTTTGTCATGTCAAATATTTTGACCATAATGGTTTGTAAAGAAAAAGATTTTCCCACGTCTGGCCAAATGCCACATGATATCTTGCAACTTCAAAGAGACAGAGGTACTACATTCCTCTGTGGAATGTAATATAAACACCTTGAGCAAGGGTATGTATAAGTGGTAATGACTGCTTGGAGGTTAACTTGACCTCAAAGACAGCTGAGTGTGCAAGTATAAAATATTATATTTGGGTAAGTAGTTAATGTGATGTTTTGAATATGTGTCATATTAATCCATTTATGAATGAGACAGAGGTCAAAGACATTTTAACTAAACTTAGAACTCACTAGCGTAAGCTGACATGTGTATAAGCATGTGTATAAGGTAAAGATGAAGCCTCATACAGCAGAGGCAAAGGGCTAGAATAGAGGCATCATGCAGACTATCTGGCAATCATGTGACGGGCTAGCATTACAATAGTTATGCTTGTACTTTCTTTAGAATGTACATTAAACAATTTATGAAATAAAAGTAGTATTTTAAAGTCTTTCGTTGTGTACGATCTCTGTGTACTATATGTTCATGAGTAAATCTGACAAGTGTCCGGCATCTCGGGTGATCCGGGATGTGGGTGTCACAAGTTGGTATCAGAGCTATAGTTTAAGAGATTTAGATACTTGTCTAAGTATCTACACTTAAACTAAGATCAAGGGACAGTAAGAATGCCAATAAAGATAGCCTGATGCCAAAGATAGAGAAAAAGTTATGGGTATTTAGTAGGAAACTTGATAAGAAGTAACTAGAACAGTGAAAGTGGTGTAAATGATTAATTTCGCTGTGGCCACAGATATTAGTAATTTACCATACACTTGTGTTCTGAGTTATGGATCCATCATGCAAATACTAAAATACTCTATATCTTTTATAGAAATGGTTGGTAAAGGTAGAGGCAGAAGAGGAGGGAGAATTAATCCAAATACTCCTAAAAGGCAGACGCGGTCTACCGCAAATGTCGAACCAGAGATAGAACATGTAGAAAGAAATGGGTATGTAGAGGGACCAGTGGTAGAGTCACAACTTAATAATATGATAGATATAGGAGTTTCTAAGGCTTTAGATTGTTAGGACATGTTCTGTAACTTCTGATAAAATTTTGTGTAAGTTCATAGAGAGGCGAACTTAACAAGTTCGCCTAAGCATCATTAGGAGCGAACTTGTTAATTTCGCCTAAGGTGCTGTGTGTTCCAATAAATAGGTGTTACAAGTTCATATTTCAGAGAACACTAGAGAGAAAAAAGTGTAAATGTGTGTTTTGGAGAGAACTATTGTAATCAATGATTATAGTAATACATAGCGTTTATTTACACCGTGTTGTTGATTGAGTTACACGTTGCACGTTGATCATGAATTCCCCACATTATCACTGTGTCATACCGCGAGTCTAGAGATCTGCCACGCATCGAATAGGGACCTACAAGTGGTATCAGAGCTTTTGCACTTAATTAGCAGAAGATTCGTGGTGTACAATCAACATCAAATATCACTGAATGGAAGAATTTTGATCATTTTGGATTATTTTGGATTCTTTTGATGAAATTGATCCGATAGAAGTGTTCCTAATCAGTCCCTACAAATTCCTACGGTTCAGATTTGTCAAATTTGATCATATACATCAGAAATCATGATTTTCAGAGGTCTGAGTTCGTGTTTTTGTTTACTGATGTTTCAGCGTTTTAGGCGAACTTGCTGATTCAGTTGCAGGTGAACTTTGGGAGGCGAACTTAATAAGTTCGCTCGGTGAAGATCAGGCGAACTTAACAAGTTCGCTTCGGGTCAAGTTCGTTTCGGGTCAAGTTCGCTCAGTGAAGTTCAGGCGAACTTATTAAGTTCGCTCAGGCAGTATCAGGCGAACTTATCTAGTTCGCTTGTGTTCTTAAAAAAAAGTATTTTGGCGGGAAATATCTTCTTGTCCAAATTTTTTAGGGAAAGCTTCTATTGTTGTTTTGAATCATTTTTGAAATTTTGAATTTTTGAAATTAAAAAAAAAAGTATTTTAGCGGGAAATTTTTTCCGTATATTTTCGCAAAAATTTCAAAATGTCAATTTCATGTGATGATAATGAGATTGAAATTATGCCACCGAGGCTTTTGTGCATATCATATTACAGTAGCTGGAAAGTCCGGTTTGTATAAGAAACTGATAAAAAATTGTGGGGACCAATAACAGAAGGATATGTGCATCCTACTTTTGACTTTCTGGAATTTTGTGATGTCCCTAAACCAGTGACAGCTCTTACTAAAGTAGAAAAGCAGAATTTTGATCGAGAGATGAAAACGTGTGAAACTTTAACGATGTCTTTACCATTAGAAATCATTCATAGTCTCGAAAAGTGTCCAACTTCAAGAGATCTATGGGAAGCATTAAAGAAAAAGGGTGAAGCAACTTCTCAAGCGTTTGTGGTCTTGATCAACGAAGTATTGGAGAAGCAAGATGATTATCAAAGTGATTCTTCTGCAGATTTAACTGATAGTGAGAGCATTCGTTCTGGTGAAAATACTCAATCTACTAAAACTGATATGATGACTGAAGAAAGCTTTCAGACATGTGAAGATGATCTGAGTGAATCAGCAATTGATACAGAGCCTGTCATTGTTGCTCAAAAGGGTGAAGCTGATGATGACGTATTCATGGCTCATGGTGCATCTTCTTTAGAAGAAAAGGATACGGTAGTTTCTAACTCTGAAACGTTTTGTTCTAACTGTATTTCAGTAAATGATAAAATGATGAGGGTTATGGATGACAACGTAAACCTCATTTGTGATATGAAATCTATGCACACGGTAAACCATAAATTAAAGGATAATGAGAATGTGTGTATTGAAAGGATAGAATCACTGAAGAGGGATATAAGTTCTAAGACGTTGAAGATCAAAGAGCAAGCATATCACCTGGATATGTCCTTTGCGGAAATTGAGAAAAGAAATAATGATCTTGCTGATAAAGATAAGGGACTAGCTGTATCTAAAGCAGAGGTGATCAGATTGCATAGAAAGTTAGAAAGCTTTGGAAATTCATCATTCTTACTGGGATATTTTAATAATACAGAAGAGGGGAAGGGAACTAATGGTATTGGTTATGTTCCTCCACCACTCAACGAAAATTATTCTGTTACACCTGAGATTATAAAAGATGAGGATTTAGATCCTAAGACTGTGTTGAAAGTGAATCCAGTCACAGGTGAAGATATGGTGTATTCTGATGAGAGTGATGATGAATATTTTGATGAAGCTATGGTAGAAGGGATACCGAAAGCGGTTAAGAAAGAAGACTCAAAGGTTGATTCTAATTCATCTGGAAATTATACATTTGGAAGTTCTTCAAATTCAAGGAGAGTTCCATATGTCAGAGATTACAAAGACAGGCTTACATGCTTTCATTGTAATGAGATGGGACACATTGTGGTGACCTGTCCTTACAAAAATAAAGGGGAGAAACATGTATTTCCTGAGAAGATGAAGCCTGAATCAAAACATGTTGCAAAATCTGGAGTTCTAGAGAAAATAAAGCCAAAAGAAGTTCATGTAGGAGAATCTTCTTCAAGTGCATCTTATCGTGTGAAGATTCCTTATATGAGAGAATATCATGAGACGAGATCTTGCTTTTACTGTGGTCTTGTGGGTCACATTCGGATTGCTTGTCCTCACAACACCAAAGGTAACCGACATGTTACTCCAGAAAAGGTAAGAACTCATGATAAGCCTTATGTTAACCCAAATGTTGTTAAACCTCGTGACACACCAAAGGGTAATTCAAAATCTGAGGTTAGACTTTCTAGACCTCAAAGACGGAGGAGAAATAGAAGATTGAGAAAACTTTTAGAACAAGAGCTTTCACAATCTACACATTTTTCAAATCCACAAGAATGTTCAAACACTTCACATTTTAAGCAAAAATAACCTAATGAACAGAAGTATGTTTGGAAATCTAAAGTTTCTGTTTCTGACTCGTCGGAGCAATCACCGAAAATCGATGAGAGATTCTATTGTGAATGGAGTGAGGTTTATTATTTTGATACAGATGGACGACCCATGACTACCATGGCTTGGGTCCTAATTTCAAATTAATGTTTCTTGTTAGTTGTGTAGGATTAACCAAGAAGGACTATTAATACCATTTTTGGTTGTTGATAGTGGTTGTTCATAGCACATGACAGGGAATGGCATTTGCAAGAGTAACGAGTTGTTGATAACTGAGAAATCTATTTGATTCAACGACTTGATGCTCAAGGGGGAGAATATGTCACACACAATGTTTTAGAAAGAGTTTTACAAAGTCCAAAAGACAACCTGGAACTTAGGATGACAATGGTGAGCATAAAGTCATTGATGCAACCATTTGACTAGTTGAGGGGGAGTCTATAGGACAGGGGGAGTACAAAATTGTGTTGACAAAAGGCAAAGGCATTCAATTACATTCGACTACATCGGTTTGAGTTTTTAATTGATTGAATTGCTTAATCCCAAGTAACCAAGTAAATTATTTTCATAAAATGTTTTCATGGAAGGTTTATTTTCGTTTGTTTTAACTTTCTTTGAAAAAGATTTTGAAAAAGCGAAACAAAGTGAAAAAATTAAAATCGACATTACTTGAAGTTATAAGGAGTAATAATAGTACATCAGTAGATGTTCAGTCACACATGACCTTAGTTGGACTTTATGACACTTATCTAATATATCTGTGATAAATATTTTGATCAGAACTTCTTAGACTTCACAGTATGGGAAATGATAGCTTCATAACTGCTTTTGCATAACAAAATTGATGCTTAATGCTTATATTTTAATTTGGATACTAGCATGTAGTCGGAATTGTCAATAGGCTATGAGTATCTTTGGTCCATTTGTAGTGTGACAACATAATGATATTTGTTACAACTGTGATTTGAACCCATGGTATGCCGGGTGTGTGTGTAAAAGATCATTATCAGATAAAGAATATAAGATCTAAACTACTTCATGAGACCAGTATCGGTTATGTCGTTAAACACAATTTTTCAGTTCACTTCACTGCCTATGCCCCGAAAAACATGCAATGTGTTGCTGAACTAAGATATGTTTCTGACTACATTTGTTGGAACATATACTAGCCCTTGGATCATTATCCTGATTCCATTGAATATATCCAGATAACAATTGGATCACGCTACCCTATGTCATTGAATCAATCGATTCCTTGATCAATCTTATGTTGAAGAATTCTATTGGTACAATCTTTCTTTTACTATGAATCATGATACTTCATCCAAACCAAGACATTTGAATCATTCGATTCTGAATCATTCTGATTCTCTTCTTGCTATTTTCTGAATCATGATACTTCATCCAAACACGACATTGAATTATATATTTGTTCAAACGTACACCTCATTAATCGTTAGCCGATCGTATTCAATTCAAGGTTTAGAACTCATAATCACGTGGTAACACCTCTTAGAGTTAATCCAATTAGTAATCCCGCTAGGTGTTCTGTTAAATCCTAACCAAGCTAATTCTGTCAAAGCTGAAGTTACAAGGGCTGATTTTGTAAATAACCATAAACCCTAGTAGGCACGGTCGTGCCACGTTTTGGCACGGTCGCGCCTCCTCTGGCACGGTCGCGCCACGTTTTGGCACGGTCGCGCCTCGTGTGGCACGGTCGCGGCTCTTATAGGCATGGTCGCGCCTCACATCAGTTGAAACGTAAATACAGCCTTTAATCGCAAAACCATTCGAATTCGTAACCGTTTCACACTTTAACAAACCAAATTAAGGTTTTAATCATCATCTTTACGACGTATTAACCCAATCTTGTCGATCCCCCTCATAACCGTCGATCATCTTCATTGCAATCACAAATTCCTCCATTTCAATCCAAACTCTCTCAAGCAAACAAACAAAATACACCACTCGATCCTTTCTAAGACTTCTGGACATGCCGGTTTGGTCGGGATTGCAGTAGAAGACGCCGGAGATCAAACCATCATCGCCGGAACTCATTCTACCCGTACACCATCGATTCATTCTCCTTTCAGGTAATTGAAACCTTCCACACATTCGATTTAGTCTATAGGTCAAAAGCCCCAAAGTAATTTGGGCTTACAATAGCAGAATTTACGCGAACCCGAATCTAGAGGTCGTTCTAAAATGGCTTAATCGAATCGTACCTTGTACGTGTTTTAAATACAATTAAAACTACACAAAGAGACTAGTAATAACCTGGTGGGTGAAAGCCCTATGATTCCTAACACTATTATCATAAGAATCGACCAATTCGTTCCTGTTTTGGAACAGACACGGTCGCGCTAGTCCTTTAGCGCGGTCGTGCTCCATGAAGACACGGTCGCGCCTCTCCAAGCGCGGTCGTGCCTCACCCTCTGACCCGGTCGTGCCTCTTGGCTAGACCTGGTCGTGCTATCAGAACCCTAGACACGGTCGTGCCTGGCCCAGGCACGGTCGTGCCTAGTGAGCAGCCTTGTGTATCTTCTGTTTGATCAACACGATCGCGTCCCTGACTAGCACGGTCGCGCCCGTGGTCCTTGCACGATCGTGCCTTGTCCCAGGCACGGTCGTGTGTGTGAGAAAATCTTGTCAGAATGCTTAATTTTATATTTTCAAAAACAATTAGTATTCCAAATTAATTTTTAAATAAAAATAATTAATTTTATAAAGATTTGTATTAACCTTATTTAAAAGATCCAAATTCTTATTTCTAAATAAATAGAAGTTATTTATTATAACTTACAAAATTAAATTTATATTTAATATTAAACTCTACACATAAATATTAGTTACACCACTTATTTACTCACTTTTATAAAAATAGAGTAAAGATTATTTATTAAATTTATATTTAATATAAAACATTTAATACTTTTTCATACTAAATGACTAAGTTACATATTTTATAAATAAATAAATAATATTACAAATATTTATTTAAATTACATTTAAACAAACTATTTGTTTATAACTAAGTAAACAAATAATAATTTTATTATTTCATTATTTAGTTATTCCAAACTCAAATTTTATAAAACACCATTCAAGTACAAACCACTAACACCTACAACTTCAAATTCCTTATACACACATCCAATTTAACCTTAGACTTAGACATAGACTATTGTGCATACTACTGATTCAATACATATTACACACTAGGATAACGTTGTGCATTACGAGGACCCTGTTACTATCTAGTGTCTCGTGTTAGCTACGCCTTCAAATCAAGTGAGTATACATAGCCCCTTTTACTCTTTTACACTTTTGGGGTGAAACATGAACATTATTCAAATTACATGTTTACATTTACACAAACAACACAAGTACAAATCCTATTTACATTCATGTGTGCAATTTGAGTTTTATGCCCGAGTGCTAGGTGTGCTAACCTTTGTATGCGATTATGTGCAATCATTAACTATTCAAGCCGACGGTTTTCAATGATAGATCTATTGAGTCTGACAAACTCACCCAGATTGGGGTGATTGATACCGACAACACAATTTTGCATGCTAGTTACAAATGTTTGATTGTACTTGGTTACACAATAGCTGCTCCCCATAAATGTCTTATTTATCATGTTATGTAAGGATTTGTTTTACAAACTATATGCTATCTATATACAAACCTGTGTTATACTCACCAAATTTTTAGTTGACCTTATTTTATTCATGTTTCAGGTGCTTTCATATGAGTTTGATCAAGACATGCTACACTTAGGCTTTGGACCTAGTTAATCTTAATTCAAAAACAAATTGTATTTCATTATGTACTTGGAACTTGATTCATGTTGTTTGAATGGAAATGGATTTAACATATTACAATTTAGTCAACCTTGAGCTCATGAACAGTCTACATGTCCCGCCCCGATGATTCCGCCGTCGGTTGGGGTGTGACAGATTGGTATCAGAGCCTTGGTTATAGGGAACTAGGTTATTAGACACCCTTGACCTAGACTATAACTTTAGGACACTCATACAATGTCATGCTACTACATGTTACATTATTAGTTCTTGTGTAAATATTTTTACATACTATCATAAGTATTTACACTATGTGATACAATACATAATGACTTATGTGTCACACTACTTGATAACTTTTGTGCTTACACTCATTACTATCTACATGCTATATGATTACTTTTTATGTGAATATTCTTACATGTTATACTATATAATTACATCATATGATACAATACTTAAAAATCTATGTGTCACATTACCTACCAATTTTCTTTTCTCCTATTCATTGCAACCTATTTAATTTATTTAAAGTGTTATCCTAAGTTTCTACACACACTCATACACATGCACCCTTAAACTCACATACATAATACCACACCTCTAGTGAACAACAAATTTTTAAACTATTGGGCCTAATGTCCATCAATAATAAACTAAGAAGCCCATCTATCCTTCAAGAAGCAAAAGCCCACTGAAATGCATAAACCTTACTTTCGGGCCACAAGGCCCAGTTCACAACAATTCTCATCATGACCATGAGCCCAACAATAGTATTATTAATACATGATGGCTAGAAGAGTGTGTAGGCCCATGAAGAATTCTGGCTAAGGAAAGATAGGGTATTTAAGTGTGTCCTAGTGACCCACCCCTCTTTCCTGGGAATTGTCCTTAGGGATACACTACTTATAGGTCAAGTGTACTCCTAAAATACTATTGTGAAGACTCGGCGTTATGACTAGTCAAACTCTAAACCTATGAGAACTCCTATGTTTTACACTCAGTATTTATTTATTGCTTACAACCTTTCCATAGTTTTCCTGCTAAGCATGGACTCCTACCCTCCTACCTCCCTGGTATGCCGTCCCGAAGAAGAGTCTGATTGGGAAGAAGACACCGGATCACCAGTACATCGATCACCAACACCCGCAGCTGCTAGATCAAGGTTTGATGTGAGGGTAGATTAGATTAGGAACACCTGCCGAAGACTTCGAACACCTGGATCAGCCGCACCCATAAACCCGTATCATACACCCCATCTCCACAATCAATTACCACCCCCACTGAGAGACCCATATCTAATGCCCGACCCGTACCTTCCTAACCCTTGGGTAAGGCATACCATGGCACCCACTGGTGTTATGAGAATTCCAACCAATGACTTCCCTCAATATGTATGAACTTCAGAATTTGAGAGGCAAAGGATAGAGCAAGGAGTATTACACGACTTGCAAAGACAAAGAATGGATAGCCTAGCAGACCAATTATGGTACCAAAAGGAGCTAATCTCCATCCTCGAAAAGGAAGTACAAGAACATCGCACGGAGACCGCCAGGACTGAAGCCAGATCTGTTACACGAGTGACCATAGCGGTACTCATATTGGCGATTATCTTCTTCCTAGTGGAAAGCTACCAGAGACATTAAGCGAAAATTTTTATTTATTATCTTTAAATTCTTGATTTGAGGACCATTGTCCTATGTTTTGAATAATGTTTAACATTTCAGCCTTTAATCGATTTCATATGCGTCAACTCTAAGGTTATTAATAGTTGATTTGACCCATGGAGCGTGAATTTTCCCATCATATTTTTTTACAAAAAAAAAAATAAAAAATTTTCAAGTATCACCTTCTTCATTCAAATACGATTTAGTACACTACCAGCAATCTTATTCAAATCATCCTATTCTATGATTTAAACAAAACTTCGTTACCTTGTTTAATCAAAATGATTATCAAATTTTTAGATAATATCAAAAACCATAAAATTTTCCATAAAACTTTTTCACCTGATAAGGAAAGTTAATACAACCAATTTTATAAAAATATATATATATTTTTTTTACTGATAGATAATTATGGTTTTTTATTTATTAAAGTAAATATTTCTAAAACTTTGGCTAAATCTTGTTTAAGCCAATAGTTGAAAATTTAACTTAAAGATATTTTTTTTCCATAAATTGCATATTCATTTAAAATATACGATTCAATGATTTCACTACTTTATATATCTACAACCAAGAACATTTACCACTTTCTATGTTCAAACAAAGACCAGTATTTGTAAACACAATTCCCGAATATTCCCAAAACCTCCTTGTTATCTTTCACTTGACGCTTCAAGAGACGATCCATACCGCATAGACGTTAACCTTTCCCACCAACCTCAACGAGATTTGAGGACTCGAACCTAACTACCACATTATGCAAGAACGCCAAACAACACGTTTGTCCGCAACACTCGATCACATGCAAAACCCGTTAATATACATCGCACGCGAAGTTCAATACTTACGTATACACGTTCGTAATATATCCAACGCAACCACATGGTACATGAAACTCAAATATTCTCAATATATCCAATGCTACACAAATTACATGATACATGAAACTAGTTTGCCTACAAATCACAATTTACTCGATTGATTACGTAATGCACGAAACACGTTTATTTGCAATACACATGCTACTGGATTGAGCACATGATACACGAAACTTAGTTGTTTGCAATATACATGATACATAAGAATTGCTTCATTGATACATAATTCTAGATTGACCACACTATACATGAAACTTATTTGGTTACGAAGTACATTACACAATATACATGATGCTAAGTTGCCAACACCCTACATGAAATTCATTTCCTACTATACACAAAATACTATGTTGTTTACATTACACATCAGAGTTCATTGACTTACAAAATACAAGACGCTTAATTATTTACGCTATATATGAGACTTATTTGAATATGAGCTACGTGACACTAGATCATACATGAGACTTGTGTGCTTACTATATACTCGAAACAAAAATTTGCTTACAATTATTGCAATGGATTGATTACATTCTACACAAGACATGGTCATGCACTTTGTACACCAAAGTTGAAGACCATAATACATTGAAACGACTCGGGGTTTGACGTATTCTTGTTCAAACACGAGCAAACAAAGAAACTTTAAGTGTTACTACTTTACTACTCTTTAGTTGCGAACTGACCTGATTAGGGACATAGTTACTTGTTAACGACTTTTTATGTGTAAACAATAGGCGTGATCATAGTGAAATTATGCCCCCCCCTACCCGCACACAACGAAACAATCTATACAGACCATACGATGATTTAAATAATTACGGGTGCACACGGAATTATAAAAATCAGCGCATGGAAACTATAGAGAAATTTTGTCGTGTGTTGTGACCTAAAACTTATCATGATGTGTAACAACGAAACTGATGTGATATGACAAGGACATGGTGGATACGCCGATGGTACTTCCTATATATAAGTGTCCTATAATATTATCAGAAGTAACGTTGCTCGTGTCACGTGAAGTTTTATCCTAGACCAATGTTTATGAAATCTTTTACCCACTGACAAATTTAAAGTATATTATACTACAACTTACACAAACCCTAATTATCAAGATTCCATCAAATTCATTCCAAATAATACATCTCACATTTAGAATTCTGAATTATTATTTGACAATCTCCTCCTTAAATTCATTTCAAAACAAAATTCTTTATCACCCTTCATATTCAACTTTAAGTATCAGGCCTAAGCCATGTCAAGGGTTACACTCCCCAGAATACAACAATCAAAACTCACCGTGAACCCAAAACTTTCACCTGTTTCTTGATTTTTTAATAGCCTCCATTAGTTAAATTTCGGGACGAAATTCCCTTAACATGGGGAGACTGTAACATCCCTGATTTTCCGACCCTATTTTAACTTATTTTAACTAATAAAATAACAACACGACATTGAATTATATATTTGTTCAAACCTACACCTCATTAATCGTTAGCCGGTCGTATTCAATTCAAGGTTTAGAACTCATAATCACGTGGTAACACCTCTTAGAGTTAATCCAGTTAGTAATCCCGTTAGGTGTTCTGTTAAATCCTAACCAAGCTAATTCTGTCAAAGCTGAAGTTACAAGGGCTGATTTTGTAAATAACCAGAAACCCTAGTAGGCACGGTCATGCCACGTTTTGGCACGGTCGCGCCTCCTCTGGCACGGTCGCGCCTGGTGTGGCACGGTCGCGCCTCTTATAGGCATGGTCGCGCCTCACATCAGTTGAAACGTAAATACAGCCTTTAATCGCAAAACCATTCGAATTCGTAACCGTTTCACACTTTAACAAACCAAATTAAGGTTTTAATCATCATCTTTACGACGTATTAACCCAATCTTGTCGATCCCCCTCATAACCGTCGATCATCTTCATTGCAATCACAAATTCCTCCATTTCAATCCAAACTCTCTCAAGTAAACAAACAAACTACACCACTCGATCCTTTCTAAGACTTCTGGACATGCTGGTTTTGTCGGGATTGCAGCAGAAGACGTCGGAGATCAAACTGTCATCACCGGAACTCATTCTACCCGTACACCATCGATTCATTCTCCTTTCGGGTAATTGAAACCTTCCACACATTTGATTTAGTCTATAGGTCAAAAGCCCCAAAGTAATTTGGGCTTACAATAGCAGAATTTACGCGAACCCGAATCTAGAGTTCGTTCTAAAATGGCTTAATCGAATCGTACCTTGTACGTGTTTTAAATACAATTAAAACTACACAAAAAGACTAGTAATAACCTGGTGGGTGAAAGCCCTATGATTCCTAACACTATTATCATAAGAATCGACCAATTCGTTCCTGTTTTGGAACAGACACGGTCGCGCTAGTCTTCTAGCGCGGTCGTGCTCCATGAAGACACGGTCGCGCCTCTCCAAGCGCGGTCGTGCCTCACCCTCTGACCCGGTCGTGCCTCTTGGCTAGACCTGGTCGTGCTATCAGAACCCTAGACACGGTCGTGCCTGGCCCAGGCACGGTCGTGCCTAGTGAGCAGCCTTGTGTATCTTCTGTTTGATCAACACGGTCGCGTCCCTGACTAGCACGGTCGCGCCCGTGGTCCTAGCACGATCGTGCCTTGTCCCAGGCACGGTCGTGTGTGTGAGAAAATCTTGTCAGAATGCTTAATTTTATATTTTCAAAAACAATAAGTATTCCAAATTAATTTTTAAATAAAAATAATTAATTTTATAAAGATTTGGATTAACCTTATTTAAAAGATCCAAATTCTTATTTCTAAATAAATAGAAGTTATTTATTATAACTTACAAAATTAAATTTATATTTAATATTAAACTCTACACATAAATATTAGTTACACCACTTATTTACTCACCTTTATAAAAATAGAGTAAAGATTATTTATTAAATTTATATTTAATATAAAACATTTAATACTTTTTCATAACTAAATGACTAAGTTACATACTTTATAAATAAATAAATAAGATTACAAATATTTATTTAAATTACATTTAAACAAACTATTTGTTTATAACTAAGTAAACAAATAATAATTTTATTATTTCATTATTTAGTTATTCCAAACTCAAATTTTATACAACACCATTCAAGTACAAACCACTAACACCTACAACTTCAAATTCCTTATACACACATCCAATTTAACCTTAGACTTAGACATAGACTATTGTGCACACTATTGATTCAATACATATTACACTCTAGGATAACGTTGTGCATTACGAGGACCCGTTACTATCTAGTGTCTCGTGTTAGCTACACCTTCAAATCAAGTGAGTATACATAGCCCCTTTTACTCTTTTACACTTTTGGGGTGAAACATGAACATTATTCAAATTACATGTTCACATTTACACAACCAACACAAGTACAAATCATATTTACATTCATGTGTGCAATTTGAGTTTTATGCCCGAGTGCTAGGTGTGCTAACCTTTGTATGCAATTATGTGCAATCATTAACTATTCAAGCCGACGGTTTTCAATGATAGATCTATTGAGTCTGACAAACCCACCTAGATTGGGGTGATTGATACCGACAACATAATTTTGCATGCTAGTTACAAAGGTTTGATAGTACTTGGTTACACAATAGCTGCTCCCCATAAATGCCTTATTTATCATGTTATGTAAGGATTTGTTTTACAAACTATATGCTATCTATATACAAACCTGTGTTATACTCACCAACTTTTTAGTTGACCTTATTTTATTCATGTTTTAGGTGCTTTCATATGAGTTTGATCAAGACATGCTACATTTAGACTTTCGACCTAGTTAATCTTTATTCAAAAAAAAATTGTATTTCATTATGTACTTGGAACTTGATTCATGTTGTTTGAATGGAAATGGATTTAACATATTACAATTTAGTCAACCTTGAGCTCATGAACAGTCTACATGTCCCGCCCCGATGATTCCGCCGTCGGTTGGGGTGTGACAATCAGTATAATTCATCATGGAGATTGAATATTATCTTGCAATGATCTTATATGTCTTGAAGATAGTGCACATTTAAATTTATGTTAGCATATTTGTGGGGTACACGTTGTATTACAAAATAAATAGGACCTTAATTCACAAGAACGTGGGACAAAGATACTAATGGTTTCAATTCTTATAATATTGACAGCTTAGATTGACATGTTATGTGTTGCAAATTTGTATGTAATAAGCATGTTATGATCTGATCCCATCTTCTTTGAAGTTCTTCGCGTATCATTACATGTTTTGGTTGAAGCTTAAAAGATTTGATCTTATCTGATATAAAGAAATGATGAATCTGGATAGGATACCCATAGAATGTTTATGGATGTTTATCCAAAATGTGTGATTGATTCATTGCTTTTACTGATATGATCTTCTTACTCATGATGTTCGACCAAAAAGATGTGATTTTGTATTTTACATTTTAGTTTGTACAAAGAAAAACCAAAAAGATTTTTTGTTTCTTATGTTTGAAAAACCAAAAAGATTTTATTTTTCCAGCTTCCATGGAAATCTTAATTGTTGGTTATTCTTGGTTATTCTCCTTTGCAAAAACTGAATATTGCAGACAGAAGTTGACAAGGGGTCCATCTCCCAAGTTTTCTTCTAGATAAAAATAGAAAGTGCAGATGAACAAGACGAAGACTACAGCGTGTTTGATGATATATGAAGATGGATGACAATCTTCTAAAGCTGTTGTCAAGGGGGAGTTTGTTGGAGCATATTCTGGTGACAACGAGCTTGAAGATATTATGTCTTAGTCTTAGAGTTTTTGACTTGTAATTGATAGAATTGTTAGCAACAGTTAAAGGGGAGTCTGTTAGGACATGTTTTGTAACTGTTGATAAAATTTTGTGTAAGTTCATAGAGAGGCGAAGCATCATTAGGAGCGAACTTGTTAGTTCGCCTAATGTGCTGTGTGTTACTATAAATAGGAGTCTGTAACATCCCAAAATGTCGAAAAATAAAGTTAGCGAGTTAAAGCGGGACGAAGTCGGGCCGGGTCAGTCGCGAACCGGGCTTGGGGAGGTCTCCCCTATAAATAGCAAAAAGCCTCTTCACTTCTCCTCTTTATAGTTCTAGAGAGAGAAAACCGTAGAGAGAGAAAGTGTCGGAATCACACAAGATTGCACCCGCTCGTGTCTCTTGCACTCGTGAGAAGAACCTCCGGATCAGAAGCTCGATTCAGGTAACGATCCGACCTAAATCTGAGTTTTTAGTTCGTTTTTGGGTTTTTCGGGTTTTGGGTGAAAAGGCAAGGTTTGAACGGATGAATCTGATAAATAATCATAGATTTGAGATCCCTAAGGGAAAACGAACGTTTTGGATGCAATATGTTCGGGATCTTGACATGATCAGACCCAAAATGCGAAAGTTAGGGTTTTCGCGAAGAACAGGTCGTGCGCACTTGCTAAGTGCGCACGGAGCAGGTCCTGCGCACTTGCTAAGTGCGCAGGAGGAGGAACCTGCGCACTTGCTAAGTGCGCAGGAGGAAGGACCTGCGTACTTGCTAAGTGCGCAGGAGGCAGGGTCTGCGCACTTGCTAAGTGCGCAGGCAGCCGGGTCTGCGCACTTGCTAAGTGCGCAGGCAGCAGGGTCTGCGCACTTGCTAAGTGCGCAGACATCAGGCTGTTGAGTAGAGATTAGTATGTTTAGAATGGTTAAACCGTTAGAGTCGGTAATGGTCTGACGTGTATGTAACTACTCAATTCAGATCGGGAGTGACGTGGTTGGACCCTTGATTAGGACAACCGAGACTAGCTTATAAGGTGAGTTCTAGAAGCCCTCTTTTAAATGTTTTTATATAATGTTTTCGGGCTGGTGTGTACACGTATGAAATGATGTTTTATGAAATGATGTTTTATAAAATGAGGTTTATGAAACTACGTTTACGAAAGGAAATGATTTGGAACGAAGGGTTTATGGAAAGAAAGTTTATGGACGGAATGTTTACGAACGAATGTTATAAAGAAATGGTTTAATGAAAAGGTAAAGGGTTTTGAGAGTGAAGGAAAGGTTTTATGAAAAGAAAACAAAAAGGGGCAAAGGTTTTAAAGAAGTCATTACAAATCTAATATGTCGAATGAATGGAATTGACGAATGAAGTCTGGGAACGAGATTCCCAGCCTTGTGGTAGATTATGGACAGCGAGCCATAGTTACCATAAGAACAACATGGGTAGTGTCTTAGTGGCCTGCCAATGGTTTTGATGTTGTACAACTGGTAAGGGAGTAACGACGGTTACTCGGGTGATGACGATCATCCTAACGAACGAGGTAATGGGAAATTAATGACGGCGATACGTAACGGTTAATTTCCAAAGGAAAGATGCGTGTTGGGCAATGACGGCGATACGTAACGGTTGACCCCACGCATTGAAGGGTTGGGCAATGACGGCGATACGTAACGGTTGACCCACGTAGTGGTATGGTTGTGGCAATGACGGCGATACGTAACGGTTGCCCACAACATTAAAAGTTCCTACGGGGACATTGAGACGCGTAACGATACAGATTTTAGATAATAATGTATGACTTAAATGAATGTTAATGATTTAAACAAATGATTGTGTTTAAATGTGCGAAGGTTTACGAATGAAAGGCCCTGTTTTCTTATACGAATGTTAAACCCTAATGAATGTTTGAATGATGAACCATTTCTTAAAACGAACGAAAACTAGAACTCACCAACGTAGCTGACGTTTTTAAGTGTACACATTCAGGTTAAGGCAGGTTATGAGGATGGACGGTGATGCTTGGCTAGAGATGAAGAGTTACCCGACTGCTTTTGAAGACTGGCATCCCGTTATGTTTAGTTATGATGTAAATATGTTTTAAACTATGTTTACGCTTCCGCATGTATGAACAACGATTAAGTTATGTTTAAATGAAATTTCCGCTGTGTTATCTGATATTCATGTTTAAGAACTGCTTGTGAATGAGTAAATCCAATAAGTGAGGCCTCCCAGGTTTGGGGCCTTACAAGTTGGTATCAGAGCAATAGTTTGAGAGATTCGGACACTCTCAGTGTCTGAACTTAAACTTTGAATGGGACCGAAAGCGGATGCCAGTACGGGTAACTCGAGCCAAAGCATCAGGTATGAAGGTAATATATATATTACGTATATAGTATGCCTTAGAAAGGGTTAAGTAAGGACTTGTGTTCTGATGGAATCACAAAGGTGGTCAAATAGAAATCGAAAGGTAGTGTAATGGTTAATTACAGATGGCCAGTGTATATTAACATCTTACAGTACTTATTGAATTCTATTTGTTAACTAGCGTGATGACATTGGATTTCTCGTCTTATAGAACGAAATGGCAAGGAGAGGGAACGGAAGGCGTGGTGGCCGTACCGGTGGTCGTACCGGCGGTCGAAATGGTGGGCGTGGCAGGATTCCTGTGCGCCAAGAACACAGTGAAGAAGGAAGTGTTCACACTGAACCGGCGGTTAGTGTGCATGAAGCTGAGCAGACACAGGTTGAAGAACAACCTTTCACTTTTGAACCAGAAGTGAGAGCAGCTATAGCTCGAGAATTCACAGAATTGATGAAGAATTCTCTGCCAGGTCTGTTGGCTGAAGCGTTGAAGCAGGTCAATGGGGCGGGTGGGTCTAGCGCGGCAATTGGTGCTCAGAACAATGAGACTGGCAATGCACCGCCTGCTCGCGGATGTGATTATAAGTCCTTTAAGGCATGTGACCCGCCGATACTCACTGGAAAGAAGGACGCGGTGGCTACATTTGATGGGGTGATCCGTATGGAAGCTGCTATTCGTCTGAGCGAGTGCCGAACGGATCAAGTGGTAAAATTTGCTGCTAACTCCTTGAGGGAGGAAGCATCCCATTGGTGGGAAGGTGTACGTCAAGCTAAAGGGAGCGAGATTGTGGATGCGATGATGTGGGCTGACTTGAAAACTTTGGTAATCAAGAATTTCTGCCCAAGGAACGAGATTGAAAAGGTGGAGAGGGAATTTCTAGGTTTGAAGGCCGGGAACATGACGCACCGGCAATACACAACCCGATTTAATGAACTGGCACGTCTGGTGCCACACCTTGTCACTACAGAAGAGAGAAAGATTGCCTGTTATATTCAAGGGTTGCCGGACCAGGTCCGCACCTATGTTAAGGCGAACGCCCCTACTACCTATGATTTGGCAGTAGAGCTAAGCGGCGTGGTGTTTGACGATCTGGCACTGAATGTTGTTGCCGTTGAAGAGCAAAAGAAGAGACCGAGCTTCTCAAACAAGCGAACTGGGGGAAAGATGTTTGGGTCTCGTGATAAGAGGGCTCGATTGGGTGAGCCGACTGTTTGTAAGAAGTGTGGAAGGGAGCATGTAGGTGAATGCAGACTGGGCTCTAGCTTGTGCTATAAGTGTGGCAAGACCGGGCACTACTCCCGAGAATGCACGCAAGGTTACACATGCTACAATTGTGGGGAAAATGGTCATATGAGTAGGGACTGCCCGAAGCCCAGGATGGGGGAAACCGGGAAAGGAAAGGGCCCGGAAAAGAAGGGAGAAGGATCTCGTGCAAAGACTCGTGCGTACGCACTGACGCAAGAACAAGCCAGGGCGGATCCCGATGTGGCGTCAGGTACATTCGTCCTTGACAACACTCTTGTTTCTGTGTTATTTGATTCGGGTGCCGGTAAGAGTTTTATATCTGCGTCTTTTTGTAAGAGAATGAAGTACGCTGCCAGTAAGTTAGAAAGGGCCTTTAGCGTAGAAACCGCAGAGGGTAGAACTGCGAGAGTGACCGATGTAGTTGACAACTCCACAATAAAAATAGAAGGACATAGGTTCCCTGTCAGATTGTTTGTTATGGTTTTGGGAGGGTTTGATGTCGTGTTAGGTATGGATTGGCTAACTGCCAATGAAGCGCAGATTATATGTAAACGAAAGATAATCCAACTCAAGGCTCCCGATGGTAGCAAAGTCGAAGTCTTTGGATATCGTGACGCCCCGATGCCAAACGTCATCTCAATGATTAAGGCAACGAATTACTTGAGGCGCGGATGCGAGGCTTATCTGGTATATGTGATTGACAAGTGTAAGGAAGTGAAGGAACTAGACGATGTACCCGTGGTACGCGAGTACCCGGAGGTGTTTCCAGAGGATTTGCCTGGGATACCACCCGATAGAGAAATTGAGTTCCGAATTGACTTAGTACCAGATGCCCAGCCCGTGGCTAAGGCTCCATATCGACTAGCACCAGTGGAAATGAAGGAACTTATGGTCCAACTAGACGAGTTACTTGAGAAAGGATTTATCCAACCGAGCATCTCGCTGTGGGGTGCTCCGGTGTTGTTTGTAAAGAAGAAAGATGGTTCGATGAGAATGTGTATCGATTATCGCGAGTTGAATAAACGAACGGTGAAGAACAAGTACCCTTTACCAAGGATCGATGACCTGTTCGACCAGTTGCAAGGCGCAAGTTGGTTTTCGAAAATCGACCTTCGGTCCGGGTACCATCAGTTGAAGGTGAGGGAAGAAGACATACCGAAAACTGCATTTCGCACGCGTTATGGACATTTCGAGTTCCGCGTGATGTCTTTCGGATTGACGAACGCCCCCGCAGCGTTCATGGATTTAATGAATAGGGTGTGTCGACCGATGCTGGATCGATCGGTAATCGTGTTCATCGATGATATCCTTATCTACTCCAAGAATGAGGGTGATCACGCGTGTCATTTGAAGGAAGTGTTGGAAGCTCTAAAGAAGGAGAAGTTGTATGCTAAGTTCTCCAAATACGCGTTCTGGCTAAGGGAAGTCAAATTCCTAGGTCACGTCATTGGCCCGAACGGCATTATGGTTGACCCAGCAAAGATAGTATCGGTAAGTGAATGGGACATTCCTAAGACGCCAACTGAAATCCGCAGTTTCTTAGGATTGGCGGGCTACTATCGGAGATTCATCCAGGATTTCTCGAAAATAGCTTCGCCGTTGACGTAGTTGACTCGGAAGGAGGTAAAGTACGAATGGGGTTCGACCCAGGATGAGGCGTTTAAGGAATTGAAGAAGAGGCTTACCCAAGCTCCAGTCTTGGCCCTCCCCGAGGGCAATGAAGACCTAGTGGTGTACTCTGACGCTTCGGGTCAGGGATTGGGATGCGTGTTGATGCAACGCGGGAGAGTGATCGCGTATGCGTCACGGCAGTTGAAAGTTCATTAAACTAATTATCCGACTCATGATTTGGAACTTGCTGCTGTCGTATTTGCATTAAAAATCTGGAGGCACTACCTGTACGGGGTAAAGTTTACTATTTACTTCGACCACAAAAGTTTGAAGTACTTCTTCGAACAAAAGGAACTTAATATGAGGCAGAGGAGATGGTTGGAACTCCTGAAGGACTATGACTGTGAAATAATGTACCACCCTGGAAAGGCAAACGTGGTGGCTGACGCTCTAAGCCGAAAGGATGTGCCTACTCCTATTAGAGTGAAAGCTTACCAGTTGGTGGTAACATCGGATGTGATGAGAGAAATCGAAAGAGCTCAAGATGAAGCTTTGAAGGAAGAAAATATAAAGGGAGAAAGGATGGTGGGCCAACAGGACAAGTTGGAATATAACACCCTTGGTGTTAAAACACGTTATGGACGTGTATGGATACCTATGGGTGGCGAGCTTAGAACCAAAATCTTGGATGAGGCTCATAAGTCTCGTTACTCTATCCACCCTGGTACCAACAAGATGTACCAAGACCTGAAGAAAGACTACTGGTGGCCTGGAATGAAATGTGATGTGACGAAGTATGTAAGCAAGTGCTTGACTTGCTCGCAAGTAAAGGCTGAACACCAGAAACCGTATGGAAAGATTCAACCACTCGATATACCGGAATGGAAGTGGGAACACATTACCATGGACTTCATAACTAAGCTACCTCGCACAGCTAAAGGTCATGATGCCATTTGGGTAATTGTGGACCGATTAACGAAGAGTGCTCATTTCCTACCTATTCGCGAGGCGTTCTCGTCGGAAAGGTTAGCAGAAGTGTTTATCAACGAAGTAGTAGCACGGCATGGGATGCCTTTGACGATCGTATCTGATCGGGACACACGATTCACATCGAGGTTCTGGAAAAGATTTCACGAGGCGATGGGCACGAGGCTTAATATCAGCACAGCATACCACCCGCAAACGGATGGTCAGTCCGAAAGGACCATTCAGACTTTGGAGGATATGCTCCGTGCTTGTATTATTGATTTCGGTGGCAGTTGGGACGGTCATCTGCCGTTAGCCGAATTCTCCTACAACAATAGTCATCATACGACGATAGGCATGACGCCTTACGAAATGTTGTATGGGAGAAGATGTAGGACCCCGGTTTGTTGGGGTGAGATTGGACAGAAAGAATTAGGAAGTCTCGAAGTCGTAAGAGAGACGTCGGAAAGGTTTGATCAGATCAAAGCACGAATGAAGGCCGCACAAGATCGTCAGAAGTCCTATGCGGATAGACGACGAAGGCCTATCGAGTTTGATGTTGGGGACAGAGTAATGTTGAAAGTGTCGCCCTGGAAGGGAATCATACGATTCAGGAAGAGAGGAAAGTTAAGTCCGAGGTTTGTCGGACCATTCAGGATAAGGGCACGGGTTGGTGAAGTCGCATATCGGTTGGAGTTGCCTGATGAGTTAAGTGGGATTCATCCTACCTTCCATGTATCACACTTGCGAAAGTGTTTGGCGGATGAATCGGCTCACGTACCACTTACTGACATCGAGGTCGACAACAGCCTTAATTACATCGAAGAACCCGTGGCCATCCTTGATCGGAAGGAGAAACGTTTACGTAGTAAAGTTATCCAATTGGTTAAAGTCCAATGGAGGCACCGAAAGGGATCGGAGGCTACATGGGAAACGGAGGCGGAAATGAGGGAGTCGTACCCTCAATTATTTGACTTATGATAGGTTTCGGGGACGAAACCTATTATAAGGGGGGTAGACTTGTAACATCCCAAAATGTCGAAAAATAAAGTTAGCGAGTTCAAGCGGGACGAAGTCGGGCCGGGTCAGTCGCGAACCGGGCTTGGGGAGGTCTCCCCTATAAATAGCAAAAAGCCTCTTCACTTCTCCTCTTTATAGTTCTAGAGAGAGAAAACCGTAGAGAGAGAAAGTGTCGAAATCACACAAGATTGCACCCGCTCGTGTCTCTTGCACTCGTGAGAAGAACCTCCGGATCAGAAGCTCGATTCAGGTAACGATCCGACCTAAATCTGAGTTTTTAGTTCGTTTTTGGGTTTTTCGGGTTTTGGGTGAAAAGGCAAGGTTTGAACGGATGAATCTGATAAATAATCATAGATTTGAGATCCCTAAGGGAAAACGAACGTTTTGGATGCAATATGTTCGGGATCTTGACATGATCAGACCCAAAATGCGAAAGTTAGGGTTTTCGCGAAGAACAGGTCGTGCGCACTTGCTAAGTGCGCACGGAGCAGGTCCTGCGCACTTGCTAAGTGCGCAGGAGGAGGAACCTGCGCACTTGCTAAGTGCGCAGGAGGAAGGACCTGCGTACTTGCTAAAGTGCGCAGGAGGCAGGGTCTGCGCACTTGCTAAGTGCGCAGGCATCCGGGTCTGCGCACTTGCTAAGTGCGCAGGCAGCAGGGTCTGCGCACTTGCTAAGTGCGCAGACATCAGGCTGTTGAGTAGAGATTAGTATGTTTAGAGTGGTTAAACCGTTATAGTCGGTAATGGTCTGACGTGTATGTAACTACTCAATTCAGATCGGGAGTGACGTGGTTGGACCATTGATTAGGACAACCGAGACTAGCTTATAAGGTGAGTTCTAGAAGCCCTCTTTTAAATGTTATTATATAATGTTTTCGGGCTGGTGTGTACACGTATGAAATGATGTTTTATGAAATGATGTTTTATAAAATGAGGTTTATGAACCTACGTTTACGAAAGGAAATGATTTGGAACGAAGGGTTTATGGAAAGAAAGTTTATGGACGGAATGTTTACGAACGAATGTTATAAAGAAATGGTTTAATGAAAAGGTAAAGGGTTTTGAAAGTGAAGGAAAGGTTTTATGAAAAGAAAACAAAAAGGGGCAAAGGTTTTAAAGAAGTCATTACAAATCTAATCTGTCGAATGAATGGAATTGACGAATGAAGTCTGGGAACGAGATTCCCAGCCTTGTGGTAGATTATGGACAGCGAGCCATAGTTACCATAAGAACAACATGGGTAGTGTCTTAGTGGCCTGCCAATGGTTTTGATGTTGTACAACTGGTAAGGGAGTAACGACGGTTACTCGGGTGATGACGATCATCCTAACGAACGAGGTAATGGGAAATTAATGACGGCGATACGTAACGGTTAATTTCCAAAGGAAAGATGCGTGTTGGGCAATGACGGAGATACGTAACGGTTGACCCCACGCATTGAAGGGTTGGGCAATGACGGCGATACGTAACGGTTGACCCACGTAGTGGTATGGTTGTGGCAATGACGGCGATACGTAACGGTTGCCCACAACATTAAAAGTTCCTACGGGGACATTGAGACGCGTAACGATACAGATTTTAGATAATAATGTATGACTTAAATGAATGTTAATGATTTAAACAAATGATTGTGTTTAAATGTGCGAAGGTTTACGAATGAAAGGCCCTGTTTTCTTATACGAATGTTAAACCCTAATGAATGTTTGAATGATGAACCATTTCTTAAAACGAACGAAAACTAGAACTCACCAGCGTAGCTGACGTTTTTAAGTGTACACATTCAGGTTAAGGCAGGTTATGAGGATGGACGGTGATGCTTGGCTAGAGATGAAGAGTTACCCGACTGCTTTTGAAGACTGGCATCCCGTTATGTTTAGTTATGATGTAAATATGTTTTAAACTATGTTTACGCTTCCGCATGTATGAACAACGATTAAGTTATGTTTAAATGAAATTTCCGCTGTGTTATCTGATATTCATGTTTAAGAACTGCTTGTGAATGAGTAAATCCAATAAGTGAGGCATCCCGGGTTTGGGGCCTTACAGAGTTACAAGTTCATATTCCAGAGAACACTATAGAAGAAAAAAGGTGTAAGTGTGTGTTTTAGAGAGAACTGTTGTAATCAAAGATTATAGTAATACAAAGCATTTATTTACACCGTGTTGTTGATTGAGTTACACGTTGCACGTTGATCATGGATTCCGCATGTTATCACCGTGTCGTACTGAGAGTCTAGAGATCCGTCACACATCGAATCGAGACCTACATAGATACGGCTTTACCAATTTTGTTGGCAAGTTTAGAAGAGATTAGAAAGAATGGTGATAGGACCAACCCGACAAAAGAAAATATCAAAGGTCCTGAGGATGATGAGGATGATGATGATTACGACTATGATTATGAATATGATGATTCATATGAGGCTAGGCTTAAGAAGAAAGGAAAAAAAAAGGTTGTACCTATAATGCTTTTAAGGACGGTAGTCCTCTAAAGTTTGACGGAACGAAAGATGCCACTGTTACTCATCAGTGGATAAGAGAGATAGAAGCGGGGATCAAGATTAGTGAATGTAGAGATGACCAGAAAGTAAAATACGTCGCTCATTCATTCATATTCGAGGCGTTATTTTGGTAGGAAAACTTGGTCATATCTACGGGAGAGAAAGCTATTGACCGAATGTCTTGGGAGGAACTGAATAAATTACTGATAGAGGAGTTCTGTCTAGATAAGGAAATGGACAAACTCGAAAGAGATTTTCTTAAATTAGAAGCTAGTAGTATGACTCACAATGAGTACACTACTAAATTTAATATAATGGCTCGTCTGGTACAACATTTGGTAACTCCCGAATCTGTACGCATCAAGCGGTACGTAAAGGGATTTCCATCTGAGATACAGAGGTTAGTGAAGACTTTAGACCTGTAAACGTATCGGTCCGCCATATAGCTTGCTTCGACTATGTACGATGAAGTCTTCGGTTCCCGTCCTGTGGAATAAAAAAGAAAGTGGCCTGATTTTTCTGAAAACCAAAACAAAAGGAATGGAGGAGGAAAGAAACAAGCCATTACTAGTGGATCCAATATATGCAACAAATGTGGCAAACCACATTATGGAGAATGCAAGTTTGGAACCAATACTTGCTACAGTTGTGGTAAGCCTGGGCAAATTGCCACCAATTGCCCAAGCAAGTCAGGAATGAGGTGCTTTAAGTTTAAAGAACCCGGACACCGAATAATAGAATGTCCAACACTTAAGAGTTCAGAACAGCTGTTAATCAAGGATGGAAAAGAAGCTCCAAAGGCCAAGAGTAGGACGTATACATTGGCGACGGAAGGAGCGAAGGCACTGCCAGACGTAGTATTAGGTACATTTTTCGTTAATCACGTACCTACTACTGTATTATTCTATTCAGGCGCTAGTAGGAGTTTCGTATCCTTAGATTTCTATCCATTACTACCTAGACCTACCATAAGACTAGACGAAACTTTTGAAGTTGAAACGGCTATTGGAAAGAGAATGAAGGTAATAGAAGTCATTCAGGATTGTTTCATCAATATTGAAGGACATAGATTTCCTATTAGACTATATGCTATGATCCTCGAGGGATTTAATAAAGTATTGGGAATGGACTGGTTGGCAGCAAACGATGCCTATATCATTTGCAACCAAAAAGCAGTTCAGATGCAGACCCGGACAGCAATTGGATTACAATTCACGGTGATAGAATAAGATCAACCGTTAGGATCATCTATATGATGAAAGCCACAAAGTTCATGAGTCATGGTAGTAAGGCCTATTTGGCATACGTTATTGATTCCAAAGTGAAAACTAAGGAATTGAAAGAAATGTCAGAAGTATGTAAATTTCAAGGTGTGTTTCGAGAAGAATTACCCGGAATACCGCCCGAAAGAGAGGTAGAGTTTAGAATCGATTTAGTGCCTAGTGCTAAGCCCGCAGCTAAGGCACTGTATCGATTAGCTCCATCAGATATGAAGGAATTAATGACACAGGTCGACGAATTATCAGACATAGGTTTTATTAGACTAGTATCTCACCTTGGGGTGCTCCAGTACTGTTCGTGAATAAAAAGGATGGTAGTATGCGTGTGTGCATAGACTACCGGGAGCTGAATAAACTAACCATAAAGAATAAATACCCATTACCTAGGATCGATGACTTGTTCGACCAATTACAAGGAGCAAACTGGTTCTACAAAATCGATCTAAGGGTAGGTTATCATCGGTTGAAGTTTGAAGATGAAGATATTCCAAAGACAACCTTCTGTACTAGATATGTACATTATGAGTTCTTAGTAATGTCATTTTGTTTGACTAATGCTCCTATTGCATTCAGGGATCTTATGAATAGAGTATGCCGACCAATGTTAGACCGATCTGTGATCGTGTTTATTGATGAAATTCTAATTTACTCAAAGAATGAAGGATATCACGCATGTCATCCCAAGGAAGTGTGACACTAACAAAAGAGAAGCTATACGCAAAATTTTCCAAATGTGTGTTTTAAGAAGTTCAGTTCTTGGGTCATGTAATAAACGCAGAAGGTATCCTTGTAGATCCTTCAAAGATAGAAGAGGTGATGAGATGGAATCCGCCGAAGACACCTACAGAATTTCGTACTTTCTTTAGGTTTGGCTGGTTATTATAAAAAAAAATTATTCAATATTGCTACCCCATTAACAAAACTTACAAAGAAGGAGACAAAGTTTATGTGAAGTAAAGAACAAGAGAATGTTTTTCAAATGCTAAAAGAGAAATTAACTCATAATTCATGATATTCGATTTATTTGGAAGAGAATGAGTATGGAGTTAAAACTCGATTTGGTTGTATGTGGATACCATATATGGGTGAATTTAGAGTTAGAATTCTGGATGAAGCTCATAATTCATGATATTCGATTTATCCGGGTACTACAAAAATGTACCAAGATCTGCGCCAAGATTATTGGTGGCCCGGTATGAAATTTGATATCATGAAATATGTGGCTAAATTAACTTGTTCTCAAGTTAAAGCAGAACATCAAAAGCCTTATGTCAGATTGCAGCCACTAGATATTCCAGAATGGAAATGGGAACATATCACTATGGATTTCATAACAAAGCTACCAAGAACAGCTAAAGGTTATGATACCATATCGGTGATAGTTGACAGATTAACTAAGAGTGCTCCCTTTTTACCAATACGTGAGACATACTTTTCAGAGAAGTTAGCAGAAGCGTTTATCAAAGAAATTGTCTCACGGCATGGAGTGTCGGTTTCAATTGTATCTGACAGAGACACGTTTTACGTCACATTTCTAGAAGAAGTTCCACGAAGAAATGGGAACTAAGTTATTGATTAGCACGGCATATCATCCTCAAACAGATGGACAGAGTGAAAGAACGATACAAACACTTGAGGATATGTTGCGTGCTTGCATTATTGACTTCAGTGGGAGTTGTGACAGTCATCTACCATTGGTAGAATTTTCGTATAACAGTAGTTACCATGCAAGTATTGGGATGCCGCCATATAAAATGTTATACGGAAGGAAATGTTATACGGAAGGAAATGTAGAACTCCGGTATTTTGGAGAGAGGTTGGACACAAAGAACTGGGATGTAAAGCAATTGTCCAGGCAACTAGCGAAAAGTTAGATATGATTAGGGCTCGTCTAAAAGCTGCACAAGACCGTCAGAAGTCCTATGTAGATAAAAGACGAAGGCCAATAGATTTCCAGGTTGAAGATTACGTTCTGTTGAAAGTATCTCCCTAGAAAGGAATCATTAGATTCAGGAAAAGAGGAAAGTTGAATCCAAGATTTATTTGACCATTTAAAATTATAGATCGAGTACAAAAGGTTGCTTATAGACTGGAATTTCTAGAAGAATTGAGTGGAATCCACTCCACATTCCATGTATCGTAGCGTAAGTGCCTGGAAGATGAAACCTCTCATGTACTGCTGAACGTTGTTAAGACAGACAAAAGATTGAATTATGTCGAGAAGCCAGTGGCTATACTCGACTGGAAATAAAAGAGATTACGAAATAAAGTAATCAAGCAAGTGAAAGTTCCGTGGCAACATTGAAAGGGATCTGAAGCTACATGGGAGACAGAGGAAGAAATGAGGCAATCCTATCCCTACTTATTCGAGTAAGTGTTAGGTCTCCAGGACGAAACCTATGTAAGGAGGGTAGATTTATAACACCCCAATTCTTACACGAAATAGAAGTAAAATGACTAAATTGGTCAATAAGTGAAACCCTAGGCGTTAGAATATAATTAGATCAAACTCCAACGACTAAAAATGAAAAATTTATAAAATTGGACGGTGGCGGACCGCCACTAGAAGGGTTAGCGGTCCGCTACGTAGGGCCCAAGGGAGTAATGAGAGACTACCACGTGTCAGCTGACTAATCGCTCGACTCTGACGCGTGTAAACCCTATAGAGGACCTTTAGGGAAAAGCTTAGCGGTCCGCCAGCCACAATTTTCCCTAGCGGGCCATTACCAATGGGTATAGCGGTCCGCTACGTGGTCACCAAGAAAAATTAGCCGCCATAGCAGCTTAGCGGTCCGTTACCAGCCGTGTTAGCGGTCCGCTACGGACCCGAAGACAGCCTATAAATAAAAAGCCATGAGCTCGATAATTAGGCACTCACACCTACCACCACACGATCAGAAACACATAGTTAAGCTCTGATCTTGATTCCCGAGCCCCGGTTCACGTAGATAAGTCCGGTTTCTCACTATTTCGTTGGCAAAAAAACCATAGATAGTCTCGAGGAAAGGTTTTGAATAATTTCCTACGACTTGGTTATTATCACAAAGCTAGAAACATGTGTTTAAGTAAAATTATAATAACTTAGGACTTTAAGCCAAGCCATTGTACGTGGAGTAAACAGGAAAGAGAGAAGAGCTAGAGGTGAGTTCTTTGAGGCCCCTTTTAAATGCTTTTAATACTTTAAATGTTTTGGGCCAGTACGCATGATATGGAAAGATTTACATGTATGCTATATGCTATTGATTTAAATACTTTGAGCTAGCATCCATGTGTTGCAAGAGGTTATGTATGAAACATTGTCTGAATCTTAAATCCAGGTAACAGAGTTTTCATGTAATATCAAAGGAGTTATGGGTACGCCGCTAGTACAACCTATATATTAACTTCTTTGATATTTCATGGAAAAGCATATACATGGATTTAAGACAAGGACTGGTTTTGGAAAGAGAGAGGGAAAAAGGAAACGTGCCTTTTGGCATGATTTCACATAGCAAGGATTTTAAGAAAGAAAATGGTTTTGACACTTAAAATGTTTAAGATCTTATCATGGTGTGCCATGTTAAGTAATATGGGAAAGAGGTCAAGGTTGTACCATGACTGACAGAGCTCTTGACATTTATTGTCTTAGCAAGAAGAAAAAGAAAGAGAGAGATAGATTTTTGACATGTCAAATATTTTGACCATAATGGTCTGTGAAGAAAAATATTTTGGCTAGTCTGGCCAAATGACACATGATATCTTTCAACTTTTGAGAGACAGAGGTACTACATTCCTTTGTGGAATGTAATATAGACATTTTGAGCAAGGGTATGTATAAGTGTGATGACCGCTTGGAGGTTAACGTGGCCTCAAAGACAGACTAGTGTACAAATATAAAATATTATGTTTGGGCAAGAAGTTAGTGTGATATTTTGAATATATGTCATATAAATCCTTTATGTATTAGACAGAGGTCAAAGACATTTTTTAGTGTGTATAAGCATGTGTATCAGGTAAAGATGTAGCCTCATGAAGCAGAGGCAATGGGCTAGAATAGAGGCATCATGCATGCTATCTGGCAAACCTCTGACGGGCTGGCATTAGAATAGTTATGCTTGTACTTTTTTTAGAATGTACATTAAACAAGTTATGAAATAAAAGTAGTATTTTAAATACTTCCGTTGTGTATGATCTTTGTGTACTATATGTTCATTAGTAAATCCGACAAGTGGCCAGCATCTCCGGTGATCCGGGATGTGGGTGTCACAAATTATGAGAACATTTCGTTTAATTCTCATAGCATGTGAAGATAGCAATTAATATGCCTTAACTTCTATCTCTAATTTTTGCAATATAAGCATCTTAGGTAGAAAAATGAAATCTTTAATTTGCAAACTTCTTTTTGCAATTTTCTTTTCAAAATGAAGTGTGTTCAAGTTATGCTAGTATTTATGGATGCTAGTATTTATGGTGGCAGAGCTCAGAGTGCTTGGAAAAGTACCCAAAATGGTTGGTTTTCTCATGCAACATGGAGAATCATACTTGCTTTTACTCATAGGTCAAACTATTTTCATTCTTTCATTTTGCTTGCTCTCTTTTGCTTTTCTCCTTTTCTCTTTATGCATTTCTAACATGTAACCATACCCTAGTGGGCTACACTATGCATTGTTTTTGTGGGGCTTGATTAATTATGCTCCATGGTTTCCCAAGCTCGAACCACACCTGTGTACTTGGCTCATATAGTCAATGGAGATAGCTTGACTTAGCTCAGGCTTGCCAAGCTTTTTGTTGAATGCCAATATCTTTTGTTAGTGGAGTGACATTATAGGTGTCGATTTCAACTCATTTACTTATGGATAGGTTGGGTTTTGATGCAAATGGTATAATCGATGCTTAACTCACTATGTCAAAGAGTTGAACAGTTGGAGAAGGCACAGATCCAAAAAGAAGAAGAATAATTGTTTATAAGCAAAATGGCATTTTCTAAAAGTTTTAATTAACTTTGAGGCTGTGTTTTAGGGTTCTAAGCTTAGTGATGACACGAACTCGGTTTCAAGTTTATTTGGTTTCTGTTAATTTTTTATGTAAATCTTTTAGTAATTCCAAAGCATTTTCTTACTACATACACGACTACGGATCCAGGATTTTCCTTAAGGGGTTGGTTTTTTACATGTAAAGAACTAAAAAAACTCAAGCGAGTTTTTTATGCAATGCAAAAACCTCGTTTACCTGCTTTCATTTGTAGGCATCATTTTTTACAATGTGGGTGGTGAGTTTTGAAGATGTTTCTATATCAAATAAAAATCAATGGTAAAGACATTATTAAACTGTGCCCAAAGTTTAGTCCAAATTAAACTCCATATGTATAGTAATTAGTTACAAGGCGACTTCGACTGTTTGACTTATTACCATCAAGAGTCATAGATAAGATTATTATGCCTAAACCTCAAATGGAAACACCTTTTCACTTGTATGTTTGTATACTTGTACTCGGTCAAATGATCTCCCCGTTCTGCATCTTGGTAAGGTGTTTGAAAACCGGCTAAATCTAAAGACAAAAACAATAATATAAAATAAAAAACAAAACAATTGTTTACGGTAATTATTATTATTTTAATTACCAATAATAATAATGTATATTATTTATTTTAAGTCACGATATTTTTATATTATTTCTAATAGCTATTATTTAAAAAGTAAGTTTTCAATGTGAGAGTGATTTCACTGTAGCAATTTTACAATACTTTTAGCACTTGGTACAAATGTTTGTTGCATCTGTTTACGTTTTTCATCAATTAACAATCTCAATATATATATTTGTCCAAGCAGAAAAATACAAAAAGAAGTACTTGGTTCAGTGGTTTATGCCCGCATGGTTCAGGAACGTACCCGGGTTCAATCCACATTTTTTCTTTTTACCCTTTTTTAATTTCTATTTACTATTTATTATTTAGGTGAATTTTTAAATGTTAATTTTTGTAGGCGACAAATTTATGCGATTTATCTTTAACCAATGATTACTATTTTACAAAAATATAACATTTCCGTGGTTTACGCCTAAGCAAGCGACGAGTGTTTAAAACCCGCGGTCCAACCTGTAGAGATAAAGACTGATGGCTACAAAATTGTTGAAGCACGTTTGTGTGCCAGACACTCTGGATGTTGTCTTAGCTTATGTACTTGTCTTTATGTATTTGTACTTGTATTTAAGTATCTGTATGTTTTGATTATCGAGTTGTAATCACATATGTATGTACTTAGTCTTGTCTGTTTCTGTTAAGTGTTGTGCTCACTTATTAAGTGCGCAGGATGTATATCCTGCGTACTTAGCAAGTACGCAAGAACAAAGTCTGCGTACTTGCTAAGTACGCATGAGTTAAACCATGCGCAATTGACAAGTGCGTAGGCAACATGTCTAGTATAAATAGCAGGTATTGACAGAATGTAAGTACGCATTCATATGTAAGAATTCTGTAACCGGCTAAGTTTATAATAGAAGAAGTTTGAAAGTGTTTTTGTTGTCGGTTTACTTTGTGTTGTTTGATTCTCCACCTAGTTATGGGCATTCCGCACCCAGTTCGACTAGCCACACGCTCGCACATAACGATCCGAGACACCCGGGGACCTACAAGTGGTATCAGAGCCTTTGCTCTTGATTTTGAGTGTTGTGAGTGTGTTAGGATCATTTTCGACACAATCTACAGCCTTTTTACAAGCAAAAGTGACCGATTTTGGTGATTTTTGTGATAAAATAGAGCTAGCTCTTGAGCACAATTTTAGAAGCAAAAATCAGTCAAAATCTGACCTTTTGTTGAATGTTTGAGTGTTTTGATCATCAAGGGTTTGTTAGAAACAAGTTTCTAGCCTTTTGGCTTGATCAATTTGTTCATATCTTCAAAATTTGAAGATCTGAGGTATTTCCAGCGATTGGAAAAAGTTGGTGAGAGCAGGTGACAAAGTGAGATGCGTACTTACCCTTTTTGGATAAAAGGACAGTCTTCATGCGTACTTGACAAGTACGCAAGACCATTCTTGTGCGTACTTAACTTTGCCTCGTGCATACTTAACATTTACTCATGCGTACGCAAGAGGAAATCTCAAGTGCACAAGAACAATTTCTTAAGTGCGCAAGGCCATTCTTAAGTGCGCAAGTTGTATGGACTTTCTGAGTTTTTGACTAAGTTTTACCCTATGGCAAATATTCAGAATCTTGGTAGCCTGCTTAATTATGATAACGAGATAAGTACTCCGCAAAAACCGCCAAAGCTGCTGAATGTTAATGATTATTCAAATTGGAAAGCACGCTTTGAGCATTATATTTCATACACTGATTCCTCTTTGTGGATACCTATACTTGAGGGTTATAAGCATCCGACTTATACATATCTTGATGAGATTGTTCCCAAGCCTATATCTAAGCTAGATGAAGAAGAAAAGAAAGTTTATGACAGAGAAAAGAAGGCACATGGATCTATCACAATGGCCCTAACTAGAGAGCTTTTTCACAGCTTTAGAGGATATGATAATTCTAAAGATCTCTGGAAGGCATTGCAGAAAATATTTGAGGGGAACAGTGATATCAAGAAAAGCAAAAGAGATCTCCTGAGAAAGCAGTACGAGTGCTTTAGATACCTGGAGAATGAATCTACAGATGAACTATATCTAGATTCTATCATCTACAAACTGAGTTAAAAGCTTTTGAGCTGAAGTATCCTGATGAGGAATTAGTTACCACCAAAGTTTGAGATGTATACCACTCTACTGTGAGAGAACCCCAAGTTCTATAAAATGACGATTGAAGAAGCAATCAGAAAGGTTCAAGCATACGATATGAACCTGAAAAGAAAAGTAAGCTCAAGGAGACCTCACATCCAAGACCCTTCTATGTATTATGGGACGTCTTCCACAGCTAAATCATCTTGTTCAGGAATCGCCTTATTCTCAGGGAACTCTCATGAAGAAGATAACTCGAATGGTTGTGGGGGTCATACATGCTTTACAGCATCTGAATCTGGTCCTCACCACCAACATTCATCAAGGAATCCGACCTCCATATCTTCAGCTAACCAGACTGCAATAGCCAAGATCATGTAGAATTGTTTTCATCGTGTATGCTTGCCTATGAGAACTTCATTAGTGGCAAGCTTACGGATCCTAAAACAATTGAAGAAGATTTTAATCAGGTGGATCCAGACGACATGGAGGACATGGATATTCAATGGAATATGGCCATGATCTTGAGAAGGGCCAAGCGTTTCTTGAATAGAACGGGCAGGAAGTTCATTGGTGGACATTCAAATGCCAAGGTGGGTTTTGATAAATCCAAGGCCAAGTGCTACAAGTGTTAGAACTTTGGACACTTTGCTCGTGAATGTCAGAAGGATAAAGCACCAGCCTCAGGATTCACTAGACCAAACAAGGGAAACAACCAAGGGAAATAGTCAAGGGTACAACAATTCTAACAACCACAATCAAGGTAAAGGTGGAACGTCCAATGCTTTGGTAGCTGAAAAGGAAGAAAGCTTTGATTGGGGTGTTCATTTGGAGGATGCCCTTATTGCTCAAACACAAGTTGGTCTAATGGCTGAGATCGTAGAGATGATGGAAGCAGAAGAACGGGAAGCTTCTATAGCTGACCACGAGGAGTCTATAACTGCATTTGACCTCATGGCTATTAGGGAGGAATCAAGTTCGTTAACTAAGGTAGACTCTAATTCTTTTGCTGTCATTTCATGGTCCAAATGTCTTGGCTTGAAAGAAGAAAATTCTAAGCTTCTGGACAAAGTCGAACCTCTTCGTATTGCAGCTTTAAGCTACAAAGAAAATGAAAAATGTTACAAAGATTCAATTGAAACATTAAAGAAAGAAAAACGTGATTTTTCACTTAAAATCAGCGAACAACAGTTTCATTTGGATGTTGCGTACAAGGGGTTGGAAAAGAGAAATAATGAAATTACCAAGCTACAGAATGAGGTCCTGTAGTTAAATGGAAAAATTGAGAAGTTGAAAAATTCTCGCTTTGTGGTGGAACATTATGAATCAGTAGTGAGACAAGTGAATGGCTTAGGGTTGGGTACTAATGCCATTCCTCCACCAGTAAGCAGAAAATTTGTCAACGGCTTAATTGATATTGACTTGTCATGCCTTGATGAATCCTCAAGTTAGGATGATTCCTCTAACAAGGATGATTCCTCAAGCAAGGCTGACTCTGCTTCTGATCACGAGTTATTCACTGATGAAGGCTCTGAGAACACCATCCCTGATGGTGCTGTCTCAGAGGAGTTGATTGTTGAACACAAAGTTGTGAAAAACATTGTCACTGATCGTGATAATTGCATTTTGACTGAGCCTGATACCAATGAAAACCTAAAAGTAATGCTTTGTGGGGGTTATAAGAATATTAACCAAGTTAGAAAGAAACAATTGCAAATCATTATGGGCTTGGTTATAAAGAAAATTTAGAAAAATACTACATTTCCAAAAATGAATCAACATCAGGTCCAACAAAAACCAGTACTCATGTTCACCAAACAACTTCTCCTGTTCATCATGCTGAGTCATCAAACGTCAAATCAAATGAGCCCTACAGGAGGATTTATAAGGAAAAGCGTGCTTGCTTTCACTGTGGTATGGTTGGTCACATCCTTGTGAACTGCTCTACTAAGAACCAAGGGAAACGGCCAATTAATTCACAACCGGCTATTGTCTCTAAGTCACCACTAGTGAAGCAACCCAAGAATCCTAAACAAAATGTGGTGAAACCACCAGTGAAACCCACGGTGAAGCCAAAGACCACATCTGAGGCTAAGCCATCTGTTCCAAAAAGGGAAAAGTAACCTCCTAAACCCTGTGTGTCTACCTATGGTAGTGCACCAACTGGTGAGAAACCTATGGTTAAACATTCTAAATCACAGAGGAGAAGAAGGAACAAGAGATTGAGGAAGCTGGAACAGCTGGCTGGAATTCAATCAGGTGAAGCTTCTACTAGTTCACCTAGTGCCTCGGAATGCAAGCCGACTGTTCCAGTCAAAAAAAGAAAAGGTCCGAGAACAAGAAATCTAAAAGTTCTCAATCTCCTGGTCCCAATTCTTCTAATAATTCACGCATTTTTGACAGTCATGACTGTGAATTAATTGAAGTAGTTTATTTTGAGAAAGACGGACGACCGAAGACCACCATGGCTTGGGTCTCCAAATCTAATTAATTTCTTGTGACTCGTGCAGGGACATCCGAAGGGAACTATCTCTAATCATTGGTATGTAGATAGTGGATGCTCCCGGCACATGACAGGCAACATGGCCATGCTTCAAGATGTAAAACCATTCAGAGGCAGCTATGTGGCCTTTGCAGGCGAGAAAGGAGATAGTATTACTTGTCAAGGCGTGGTTTCAAATAGTTGTGTTAGCTTCGATAACGTCAAATACTGCGAGCAGCTAATGTATAACATGTTGAGTGTTTCTCAGATGTGTCATAAGGAGTACTCAGTCATGTTTGACAAATCTGAATGAATGATTCTCAAACCTGGGTTTGAG
The DNA here is from genome assembly GCA_023525975.1 of Smallanthus sonchifolius. Classification (NCBI taxonomy): domain Eukaryota; kingdom Viridiplantae; phylum Streptophyta; class Magnoliopsida; order Asterales; family Asteraceae; genus Smallanthus; species Smallanthus sonchifolius. The sequence goes on from CM042033.1 coordinate 25,220,723, forward strand.
GTTCGTGAAGACTGGATTTTGATGCGTGTGCCAAGAACAAATGATACCTATCAGATCGGCATGAGCGTGGCGAAAACCACATCTTCAGTTGCTACTTGTTTGCTTACCAAAGCGACAGAGCTTGACTCAATCTTGTGGCATAGGAAACTCGGACATATTTCTCATAGAAAAATTAATCATCTTGTCCAAAACGGTTTAGTTACCGGGGTTCCTAAGCTGAGATTCTCCATTGTAGATGACTATATGCCTTGTAAAAAGGGTAAACAACAACGGAAGTCTCACAAGCCCAAGCTCCAAAACTCAATCGATACCCCTTTGGAGCTCTTACATATGGATCTGTTTGGGCCCATAAGTATCAGGAGTATTGGAGGAAAGTCATACTGTCTAGTTGTAACTGATGATTTCTCACGTTTTTCTTAGGTGCATTTTTTAGGTACAAAGGATGAAACTGCTGACGTTCTTCAATACCTGATCTTGAGCTTGGAATATTTATGCAAGTTGAAGGTTAGAAGAATAAGGAGTGATAATGGAACTGAGTTCAATAATAATTTGATGGAGCTTTTCTGTCTCAAGAAGGGTATTCGTCACGAATTTAGTAGCCCGTACACACCTCAGCAGAATGGAGTTGCAGAACGGAAGAACATAACACTAATTGAGACTGCAAGGACAATGCTATCAGATGCAAAGCTTCCTGTCAACACAGCGTGTCATGTCTTGAACAAAGTTCTGGTCGTTAAAAGGCACAATAAAACTTGTTATGAGTTGATTAACAATCGACCTCCCAATCTTAACTACCTAGTTCCTTTTGGTAGTCGCTGCTCTTTATTATTACAGTACAAAGACCGCAAGTCTAAATTTCATGCAAAAGCAGTAGAAGGCATCTTCTTAGGATATGTTGCCAACTCGCCATGCAAGAGAGTGTACAATATTGAGAGTAGGTCTGTGGAAGAATGGTTCGAAGTGGACTGTAGTAAACACATCATTCCACCAGAACTAACTGGTCCAGCTTGGGGTTTTGATTATGATGCTCTATTCAAGTCTTTCAATCTTCCTGATATAATTGTAGATGATGCCGCCAATGTGTACGAGTTCTTTGGTGGCGGTGATGACTCCAATTTCTCAACCCGTGCAACTGTACCGATTGTAACTCCCGATTCAAATGTTGTTTCTTCATCTGGAACTCATGATAGTGATAACATTGAAGTTGTTCATGTTGACGGAAATGACGCTCAAGCTGATCCTAACACTCATGTAGGAAATGAACCTTCAGCTGATCCAATCAACATTGAATCTTCTTCTTCTGGAACACACGATATGGGGGAGTTTAGCACGAACCTCGATTCAGAAATTCAAGAACTGCAATTACCAAAGACGAGAGTGCATCAGAATCAACCAATTGATAACATTATTGGTGATCCTGATGCCGATGTTCAAACGCGTCATAGAACCATTACTGAGAACACCAGTCTGTACGTTGAGATACTTGACACAGGTGTCATGGAAACGTGTCTGTATTCTGCTTTCGTATCCCAATTGGAGCCGAAGAATGTGAAAGAGGTTCTCACTGACAACTGTTGGATAGAGGCGATGCAAGATGAATTGTCTCAATTCCAAAAGTTGCACGTGTGGGATATGGTTGACCTTCCGAAGGGAATGCATCCGATTGGAACTAGATGGGTGTTCAAATGGAAGACGGACGATCGACATGTTGTAGTGAAGAACAAAGCAAGGTTGGTTGTTTACGGTTTTTATCAACAAGAGGGATTGGATTACGCAGAAGTATATGCCCCAGTTGCTAGACTTGAGGCCATTCGACTGTTTCTGGCTTATGCCTCCTATGTTGGCTTCAAGGTCTATCAACTTGATGTGAATAGTGCTTTCCTGTATGGAAAAGTTCATGAAGAGGTCTATGTCACTCAACCACCAGGTTTTGAAGATCCACATAATATCAATAAATTGTACAAACTCGACAAATCACTTTATGGACTTCATCAAGCACCTCGGGCATGGTATGAGACTTTATCCAAACATCTACCGTCCAATGGTTTCGACCGCGGACAAATTGACTCGACCCTCTTCATTAGGAAAGCACGAGGTGATATTCTTCTTGTACAAGTCTATGTCGATGACATTATCTTTAGGTCTACAAATGAAGGTATGTGTAGGGAATTCGAACAGGTGATGAAGTCCAAGTTTGAAATGAGCAACATGGGTGAACTGTCGTTCTTTCTTGGTCTGCAAGTCAGTCAAAGGCAGGATGGCATTTATCTGCATCAAACTAAGTATGTGCAGGACATCGTGACAAAATACAAGATGAATGATTGCAGTACTTATGGCACACCTATCCCCGTCAATCATGGTCTGCATCTAGACAAATATGGAAAGGATGTGGATTGCAAATTGTACCGTGGGATGATCGGATCTCTTATGTATCTCACAGCTTCAAGGCCCGACATATTGTTTGATGTATGCTTGTGCTCAAGGTTTTAGTCACAACCAAAGGAGTCTCACCTGATAGCTGTTAAGAAGGCCTTCAGATACTTGAAGGGGAAACCCCGATTGGGTCTTTGGTACTCAAAGCAGCAGTCATTCGACTTCAAAGCCTATACCGATTCTGATTATGGCGGTTGTAACCTTGATATAAAATCAACCTCAGGTGAATGTCAATTCTTAGGAGACAGGCTAGTCTCCTGCCAGTGTAAGAAGCAGTCAACGGTTTCTGTCTCAACATGTGAAGCAGAGTACATTGCTGTCGTGAGCTGTTGTTTTCAGATATTGTGGATCCAGCAGCAAGTGAGAGATTATGGATTGAACTACACTGGAACTCCTCTATTCATTGACAACAATGCCACGATGCCTATCACGAATAACCCGGTGAAACATTCCAAAACTAAGTATATAGAGATTCACCACCATTTCATCCATGACTGGGATGAAAAACATTTGGTTGAGTTTGTCAAAGTTCACACGGATGACAACTTTGCTATCCTTTTCACTAAGGCGTTTGATCGGACCCGTTTTGAACATATAGTCAACCTAAAAGGAATGTTCAATCCTGAGTGAGAAAACTCGTTTTTCAAATCAAATCATTTCATGGAAGTTAATCTTTATTTATTTTAAATTTCTTCTGTATAGTTACTTTTAATTTTCAAATATTTTACAAAAATCCAAAGAAAATAGAAAATGGAGAAAATTTCAAAGTTATTTGAAGAAAAGAGGAAATGATAGTACATCAGTAATGATCTAACCGTCTTTGACTGCTCATATGGGAAATGATTGCCTCGTGATTACTTGAATGTTTAAGTTGTTTCAGCCTTAATTTGAATATTTCCAAGTAATTAGAATTGTCAATAGGCTATAAGCATTTTTGAATCATTAGTAGTGTGGAAACTAAATCTAGGCTACAACTGTGATTTGAACCCATGTATGCATGTGTGTGTGTGTAAAAGAATACAAAAAGAACATTATCAGATAAAGGATGTAAGATTTTTGCAAATATTTTCTTAAGAGACCAGTTTCGGGTTATGTCTTTAGCACAATATTTTGGTTCACTTCACTGCCCATACTCATAAGTATGCAATGGGAAGTTGGTCCAAGATATGTCTTGACATCAACTGTTAAGCTTATATTCACCCTTGAATCATACCTGATTCATTGAAATCTAATCCAGATAAAAGTTGGATCCCCTTACCTAAATCCTCAGACTCCAAATCTATTAACCTGAATCATCATGTGATATTCACATAATAAAAACCAATCAAACCAAGACAAATGAATCACTTGATTCTGAATCTTACGATTCTTGATAATCCTAATGGATCTGCTTGATTTTTTTGTGCTAGACGATGTAACTTCATTCTGGAGATTTGAAAATCTTTGGGAAAATCTTAGATGCCTTGAGATAGTGCAATTTAAATTTCTGTAGCATAACTGTGGGGTACACGTTGTATATATTACAATAATTACCTTAACACACAAGAACATGATGCAAAGATGCTTATGGTTTCAAATATTATAATATTGACAACTTGAATTTACTTATTTATATTGCATATTACGTATGAATAAGTAGTAAACCATGACATGATCCCATATTCTTTGATGTTTATTGTGCATCATTTTTGCTTACAATAGCCTGATATGATCCTCTGCTCATGACTTTGACCCAAAAATAGCTTGTGTGTATATTCTTGTGCATATTAACTTCATTCAAAAAAGATCAAAAAGATTTTAAGTTTATGTACAGTTCAACTTTTGTCAAAAATGGCAAAAATATTTGTGTTTAACTTCCTTGAATTGTTTTTGAAACCTCCTGATTGAATGTTCATATACGGTTCGTTATTTAACTTGACAATCTTCATAATTTGAGTTGAAATTGGATTTCACAAGGGTTTCTGCGTACTTTTCAAGTACGCAGGAATCAAACATTGTGTACATACAAGTACGCAAGACTTAAGTCATGCGTACTTGCTAAATACGCAGGAGTTTAGTCATGCGTACATGTTAAGTACGCACGACCCAGTTGTGAAGGGTTTACATACAAGTGTTAGAAATATTTTGAGGCTTCATCTCATTTGAAACTCTAACACTGTGTTATTCTCGCTGCTCATATTTCCTCGAATTTTTGGTGTGATTCCAAACGTTTTTTATCGTCCCGGTCATTGTTTCCTCTTCACCTAATCAACTATTGGTGAGATTCTTAGAAGATTTCATCCACAAATCATGATGTTTTGGACCGATTGTTGACTTTTCTTGAACCTAGGGTTGGATGTCAAAATTGAGACAAGTTTTGGATGTTCTTTACTGAAATTAAGACCTAAATATTGTTTATGATTTTTAATCGAACCCTAATCTCTCTAATATCGTCCTTTACATTGTTTGATTTTGACTCTAGATTTGGTCTGGCCGTCGGTTGAGGTCAGGATAGGTTTAGGTTAAAATTGACCATGGTTTTAGCCCATTTTTGGTGTTGGACTTAGTCCCATGAATTCTAAATGTGTTTTTCAAAGTTGTGGTGACCTTGAACAACATCAAATTCGTTCATTCGTTGATTAGGAAATGTCTGTTTTTTGTTCAAGTGTTAGAACTTGCGCACTTAGTAAGTACGCAAGATATAACTCTTGCGTACTTACTAAGTACGCAAGGTATAAACCCTGTGTACTTGCTAAGTACGCAGGAAGGCAAATTGCAAATTTTTCTAAGTCTTGAAATTTCTTTCTTGTGAATGTGCTATACTAGGTGATGTTTGTACATTTCCAGTGATCATTCTTGTTCTAATTGTGTTCATTGTATGTTTTTGCAGTGATGGATCGTGCGTTTACATGTAAATTTAAGTTGCTGGCCCTTACTGAACCGGAACCGGGAGATCATAAATTTCTTGAACCTCTCAAGGATTAGCTACGCTATCTCAGCAGACCCTGTCGTATCAAGACCGTACTAGGAGCAGTTCTGGGATACGGCAGAACATGACTGCACAGTAACTCCCAATGTCATTCGGGCTACTGTGGTAGGTCATGACATTGCCATTTCTGAGGACACTATCAGGAGAGTTTTACAGTTCCGGGATCATGCAACTGACCCAACTTCCTCTCCTGATTACTTTGTGGATGGATGTTGGAGGCAACGTATGGGATACGTCTGTGTGCAAGACTATGCATCGTACAAGAAGATGTGGGTGCTAGATCAGTGGAGGTACTTTACCCACATAATGATCATGTGTATTTCTTCCAGGAAGGCAGGGAAGGATGCCATGGGTCATGATCTAGCAGCTGCTATGGTTGGGCTGTCTCTAAAAAAGAGCTATAACTTCCCAAGATACGTCTACAAAGCCTTAAGTGTTCAGATCAATACATCGGAGAGGTTTAGGTTCTTGTTATACCCCAGATTTGTGCAACTTTTGATCAATGATGCGTTGCCAAATCTACAAGAATTTGGGGAAAGATTACAAGTTAAACGAGTGGACAAGAGAGTATTCGCTCAATTCTTAAAGCCTGGCAGTGTAGAACCTACCCCTGTGCATACTCATCTCTTCAGACACTTAATCAATGAAGCATATGTGGCCCCAGATAATTCAGATGGTATAGTCCCGAGTCGGAGCCTGAACTAAGTGAACACTCTAACGAGCAAGAAGAGGAGGAAGTTGAAGGTGGTAATGAATCTGAAGATGAAGGAGACGAAGAAGAAGGAAGTGTTGGTGCTGAAGAATCTGACTCTGAAGCAACAGAATCTGATTCATCTGATTCTGATGATGCACCAAACCAATCACACCCAAGAAGAACGACAGCGGTGACCCTTCCCGAGTCGTCTTCTAAGAGAAAGAGACAAGAAAGTACAAGAAGTGAGTATGAACCCGAATATGATTCAGATGCTGCTATACAAAGATAGAGACAAGAAAGTATTAACAAGCATCGAGGGGATAGGCCATCTACGGGTATCCCTAGAGAAGTAGAAGTTAGTGTTGCACAGCGACAAGTCACTAAGGCCATGAGCACTGCTTCAACCTTTACGTCAACTTCCACCCAGCTATTTCAAAGGAGGTTCCTGTGATAGTATCCGTCCCACTACAACCTGTCCATGTGACGGTGACGACTCCAATCCTCACTGAGTCAGTCACTATCACCCTAACCACCATTGCGACTTCTACCATACCAACTTCCATTCCAACCACTATTCCAACTACCACCTTTTAACCAATCAGTGAACCCTTTTCATATGGTGATTTCACCCATGGGTTCGACTTTGATGACATCTTCACTTTTCCCACTCATACAGCCGGACCCTCTACATCTAGGGATCCAGATCCACAGGATGCAAGGATTGCTACCTTGGAGTCTCAAGTTGCTGGTTTACTAGAGATGGTACGGAAATCAAGGGAGGAGTCTGACAAGCAACAAGGTCAGATTAACTCTTTGGTTGATGAAGTAGCGGCTTTGAAAAAGAAAAAGGCGGTTGATGAGTTGCAGCGTAAAGAGCATGATATGATGGTCAAATTGGTCTGTGATATGACCAAAACCCTTGCTGCTCAGGGGGGAATATTAAGGAGTTGCTGAAGGAGAAGGAGACACCGACAAAGCCAAGCAGTGATAAGGCTTGTCACCTAGATGATCTGTCTATGGGTGATGACCAGGATAAGGATCATGAAGCCGGTCCTAGTGGAAGTGAGCAGCAATCGTTAGCATGTGTGATTGTTCCTTATCCTGTCATGCCTATGGCTGAGGGGGAGTCCACTCAACATGAAGGCAGTGATAAAGGAAAGTCTGCAGCTGAGGTGCTATACGACCTATCATATCGATGCTCTCAGCAATATGGAGGAAGGAGAGATCGAGTTTTATGATGAATGGGATGTAGAAGATGAGGATGTTATGGTAGAGTTTCCCAAAGGGGTTGGTGAAGGAGTTTATGAGCTTGAGGATGGAGAGATATTTTAAGCTCCAGCCTTTGAAGCTGATTTTAACACACGTTCAGTCGAGCCCGAAAGTAATGTAGAGGCATCGACTGAAGCCTCTCTCACCGTTCCTAAACCTGTTGATCCAGAGGCGTGGAGAAGTAAATATCCGCCTGGTTGATTTACAAAGGATCAAGCTCCTGTCTGGCAGAAGACATCCATCATAGACAAACAAGCTACAGGTATGATCTTGCCTGTCATGTTCGATGAAGACAAGAAGTTGTTCGCTATTAAACGGGCCGGTGGGGTTCAATACTTGAAACCTACCAGTGAAGCGTTCAGCTCCCTTCCAAAGTATGATCTGGGGAACCTTGCAAACCGAGAGCCGCTTGGTGATTATCATCACTCGGTAGCAATGGGTTTGTGGAAGACACTTCAGAGAGAGGGAAGATCAGGGAACTTTGAAATTTTCAAGCCTCAGATGCCCAAGAAAGTCCGGGATAAAAGTATTAAACATCGTGTGACAAACCGTAGTCTAAAGTAGTTGGTTTACAAGCCAGTGGTGTGTGAAACCAGGATTCCCCTGAACAAGTTATCTCAGGATATCCTTGGTAACATATGGTGCTGGTACGTGGACCCAAATACGGGCGAGGAAGTGGTGATTGGAAGAATAAGGTCCGTAGGCGGAAGTTTGGAACCAAAGGAACTGATCAGAGTTTTCGATGAAATCACTTTCATTAATTTCTCTGTGAAAGATCTGACGGTCCTAAATGAAAGATACTGCATCTACAGGGATGAGTGGACAAAGCTTCAAACATCTAGATACGACAAGCTAGTCAAGTTTTGTCTAGACTACAAGCTGAAGATGGAAGCTAAAGCTGGTGGAGTTTAAAGACCGAAGACAATCCAGAGCAGTTGTCAAGGGGGAGTTTGTTGAAGTACGTTTGTGTGACAAACACTCTGGATGTTGTCTTAGTTTATGTAATTGTCTTTATGTATTTGTACGTGTATTTAAGTATCTGTATCTTTTGATTATCGAGTTGTAATCACATATGTATGTACTTAGTCTTGTCTGTTTCTGTTAAGTGTTGTACGCACTTAGTAAGTGCACAGGACGTATATCCTGCGTACTTAGCAAGTACGCAAGAACAAAGTCTGCGAACTTGCTAAGTACGCATGAGTTAAACCCTTCGCACTTGACAAGTGCATAGGCAACATGTCTAGTATAAATAGCAGGTCTTAACAGAATGTAAGTACGCATTCATATGTAAGAATTCTGTAACCGGCTAAGTTTATAATAGACGAAGTTTGAAAGTGTTTTTGTTGTCGGTTTACTTTGTGTTCTTTGATTCTCCACCTAGTCACGGGCATTCCGCACCCGGTTCGACTAGCCACACGTTCGCACGTAACGATCCGAGACACACGGGGACCTACAAAAATTCTCCAAGTATATCTGTTGCGCACTCAACAATTTTGATAACCGATGAAGTTGCTGCGGATAGTTAAGTTTTGCTGCTGATGAGCAACTATGCTGCGGATAGCTTTATCTGCTGAAGTCCATAGTTGCTGCTGATAGGCTTCTCAGCAGCATCAAACATTGATGTTGCTGATAGGCAAATCATCAGCAGCTTTGACTTTACTACTGACAGCTTCTGCTGCAACACTGACAAACCTATCAGTAGAAGGAATGTTATTGGTGCAGATTATAAACGATAAGTCTACTACTTCTGAAATCTCCAGCAAAGATTCCTACGAAGACTTTTGTTCTATAGATGTCTGTTTGCTGCAGTTTGTCTTTTTGTTGTCTACCAATTGTAGTGTAACTTGTAACTGTCAAAGATCAACGGCTTGTGTTTGATCTAATCCTTAGAATCAAGGGTCTATCTTGATTCAAAGTTCCTTTATATGTATTGTTTATCTTTATTGTACATGTGTGCTTTCTATGAGTTTTCTCTGTAACTTGTAAACTTTGAAGATCAATACAATTTGCATTTATTAGTATTTTCATTGTTCCCTGTTACATTGCACAGTTCTGATTGTTTTAGCCAATTACAACTGAACAGAACCATCTTGTAAAACATCGATCCTACAAGTGGTATCAAAGCTTTGGCTCTCAGATTAAACAAACTCACACTTGTTTAATCACTATCTGGATCTGTTACCATTATCTCTTTGCTGCTCAAATATCTATCCAAAGTATGGCACAAAATACTGGATTTGATGATATTGGAAGCCTTCACAGACCACCAGGACGGGTGTCTGGGGAAGATTATGACATGTGGCAAAACAGAATGAAAAGCTTCTTTTGATATCAAGAATATGGAATGTGGAGATCCATAATCGATGGTCCTTATGTGCCTATGGTGGCATCTGCTGATTCCGGAGGTCCATCTGTCCCTAAAGAAGCTTCAAAATATTCTAAGGAAGATATTAAGAAGATAGAGGTAGACTTTAAAGCTCTAGGAGCTATACAGATGTGCTTGCCAAATGAAGTTTTTCACAACTTCAGAGAATACAAGACTGCCAAAGAGCAATGTGAAGCTCTTGAAAAGGTGTTTGCTGGATCTGAAGAGGTGAAGGAAAACAGAAGAGACATTCTAGAGAAACAATATGAAAATTTTGTCTGCAAAGATAGTGAGTCTCTTACCACTCAGTACAATAGGTACACCTATCTTGTGGGTGAGCTACAGTGCTCTAAGGTCAAGTTGGAGAATGAAGATATTCTCAAAAAGTTCATCAGATCTCTTCCAAGTTGATGGACACTCAACACAATGTCAATCAGAATAACTGAAAACTTGAAGACTCTCACAATAACAGATCTAATTGGTATGTTGTAGACATATGTGCTGGAGATGATTCAAGCTAGAGAAAGAAGATCATGTCATTCATCTTCACCCCCATCATCCACCACCACATCTTCTGCATTACACTCTAACCATTCACTACCAAATTCAAGTAAGTACTATCCTCCTATTGTCACACATCCTTAAACACCCACCTCACAAGTAAACAAATCACCATTCCTTCTTGTAGCCCCTCCTCAAAATCTTAACTCTGTTGCCTTTGTCTCTAATAAACCAAGTAACATGTCCTTTATCAAAGAAGATCTGGAGTACTTCCATCCAGATGACCTAGAAGAAATGGACATACAACACTCTTATGCTATGTTGCCACTTAGAGCAAAAAGATTCTACTCCAGAACTGGAAGACCTGTTCTAAGCAACAATTCTACACTAGAGTTGGTTTGGACAAGAGAAAGTTAAAGTGTTATATATGCAACCAACTATGTCACTATGCCAGAGAATGTAAAGCACCAAAAGAAAACCCAGCTGCTGCACAACCAAGACAACCACATCAAGGTCAAGCAGGTCTAAACACCCAACCTTCTCAAACTGGAGCCTGTGCAGCTCAACAAGTTGGAACAACAGACTTTGATTGGAGCTTTCAATTTGAAGAACTATCTGCGAACAACCAAGCTCTTATGGCAAACACCAAGGAGATACCACCTCAGGTATATGAACATCTTTGCACTCAAGCTTGCATAGATAAAGTGTTGGGATATAGAAAGCATAATCAAAATCTAATAGATGAAAATGAAGAGTTTCATCAAATGAAATCTGAGTTTAAAAAGGTTGAAAACAGTTATAAAGAAAAAAATAAATGCCTAAAGAAAGAGATTTCATAACTAATACATGAACAAACAAATATTGAAACTCAAATTGATGATTTATTAGTAAAGTTGAAAGCTACAAGAGTTAAGCTCCCAGATCAAAAGGTTCATGTTGATAAGTATGAGTTTGCATCCACAAAGCTGCAAAGGTTGTTGGATGCCCAAATCCATGAAAAGGTGACTACAGGCCTTGGTTACCAAGCTGAGCAATATAAATCTGTACCACCATCTCATTATTATGTAGCCATACATGAACCCAACTTCAACCTCACAAACCTTGATCATGCAAACCGAAATCTTGATCCTTCCAAGGAAGAATTTGTTGTGCAAGAATGCAGTACCTCCACTGAGTCTGAGTCCACATGCTCAGATTCCACTGAAAACTCTGAAGCCCCTTTACTTCCCACCAATGAAGTAATTCTAAAAACCACCAAATCTGGGAAAATGATTTAAACCAACTTTCTAAGCCCTTTTATTCCATCCATACCAGTAACTCAACACACCAAACAGATCAAAATCAGCTATCCTCATCAAGGAAGAAAGATGATCATTGAAAAAGGAGAACCCTCAACATCCACAAACCTTAAACCCAACCCTGCAAGAAAAGTGTTTGACATCTGTCATGCACCTGAAGAAAGAGTATCATATGTTCTGAAAACATTGGAGGAAGCTACCTTTGAACACAACAAAACCCATCCCTGGAACTTCACGGATTTGTTTAAGAGAAAGGAATATATGTACTTTCAGAGAGATAAGATTACTAAATCGGTTTCGTTTGTGGCAAATACAACCATTGTCACACCCTGAAATTCCACAGCGGGTTACCGCGGGTTGTGACTGTCAAGGATCATTAGTCTCGGTCATTTCGAACGACCACTAAATGGTTTTCGAAAAGACTTTTCGTTTGAACATCATACAAGACTAAATAAGTAATACAGAGTTTGAAAATGCGGAAGTAAAGTGCGAAAGCATAAGTAATGTAGCAAAATACAGAAGCATAACAAATTAGGTTCCCATAAACGTAGCTTCTAAATGAAAACATGAAATGTGACTCCAGACATGCAATCCTAGTCCAAGCGTGAACGCTTAGCGACTTGAGATAAACATGCTTAAAAGTGTCAACACAGGGTTGGTGAGTTCACAGGTTTAAGTAACAGAAACATAAATGAAAACACTGTAACAGTACATATGTATACTAATGATTCGATTGTTGATCAGACAATAAACAATAACTATATAAGCAACACTGAAACCGAAGCTCAACGAAGGAATGCAGAAACTAGCATTCTGCCTCTTACGTGCCCAGCACGCAATGGATTAGGTCAATTATGCACCCGTTTGACTCCCAGTCAGAGTTAGCGCGACTAACCCGGGTGGGGGTTGTTAAACCCAATAGTACTATTCATGAATAGCCTCGCTTTGTGTAATAATTAACGGTTCGAATATGAGAGAACTTTATGTGCGGGAAATGCACCCACTTATATATATTAAAGCGAAATTAAAGTAATCAGCATACGACTAAGTAAGAAAATGGTTTAGCATGTATCTCCCCCAAATGGAAAAGTAAGTAAAATGGGGTCGTGAAAACTCACCTGGTAATGCGGTGAATGAAGAATGAAAGCAATAAGAGGAATCTAGCAAGTCTGGATGACTGACCTAACGGAGCCCTAGGAATAGTAAGGCAATAAGGTCTATGAAACTAAACATGGTTTATGTAACCACATTCATCCAAACAACTCAACTTTGAAAGGTTACATTGACGTTTAGAAAAGGTGTGACCAAAGTCGATCTAGGTTTGACCAAATTTGACCGAGGTTTGACCAAGGTTTGACCAACTTTGACCAAGTTTGACTAATGTTGACCAATGTTGACTAATGTTGACCAATGTTGACTAATGTTGACTAATGTTGACCAATGTTGACCAATGTTGACTAATGTTGACCAATGTACAAATAGCACATAAGTAACATATAAGTAGTACATATGTAACACATAAGTAACATACAAGTAATACTTAAGTAACATCTAATTACTACTTAAGTAACATATGAGTCATACTTTGTGACGTAACATACATGTTTCAATTAGTTGCACAAGTAATTATCATGTGACAAGTAACAAGACATTTGTACATATTCATGGTATATTTCATACATGTTAATCATTCATACACACAAGTTATGTCATTGCATTAATAACCCTTTAACATTATTTCCACTTATTTGAACAAATAACATAAGATGTCATTCCTATATTATGGTCATTAACATGGCAAAGTTTCCCCTTTTAAGAAATTAGGGTTTTAATGTACTTTAAGTGTCATGGCTCAACTAAACAAGTTATACATGAATTTATACTAGTAACATACCATAAACATGATTCTACACATAAACATTCTATTCTAAGCAAAGGTGAAGTTCACAAAATAACAAAGATTCCTTATTTAGCAATCTCCTCCAAAACATGTCATAATACCATTCCAAATTACATATTCTTGCATAAGTCATATATTCATATAGTAATAAATCCATTTAACTCATTTTAAACATTTATAACTTACACATACAAAATATGAACAATTAAAGTTTCCTTTTTAGGAAAGTGGTCTAAACGACCCTTTTGCACATGTGTAACTTCAAATAACCCTTTCTACTACTTTAATATATGTTATAGAACTATATTATCAAGTTTTTATCCATTAGAACCTCATAACACAAAATTTGACAATTTAAAGTTTCCTTCTATAGTAAGTCGACCATAACCTAGTGTAAAACGACATTTCAACCAAAAAAATCATATTTCCTATTCATGCTACTAATATAAAGCATCATTTAAACTCTTAAACATATCATACACCCATTTATGCAAATTCTCATCCAACAAAGTTTTTATAAATAGAAACGAGCAAATACTAACATAAACAAGTACTTCAAACCATAAAATATGCATATATGTGTCAACAACCTTATTTTATGAAAACTTTCGTTAGAAACAAGTATTATAACATTTGAATCAACAAATATCGTTTGGATGGTTGGGGTACCTCATATGGCCGAAAATAATAAAAGATTATGGATGGATTCTTACAAAACTCAAGTATGATGGTTGAATGTAGGAGTAGATAGCTTGAATCACCTTAGAACACCATTAAATGATCCTAGCAAGTTGAAATGGATGATGAAGAATTTTGATGGTGGTGGCTAGGTAGTGGAGGTGGCGGCCGAGAGCAAATAGAGGGAGAGAGAGTGTGGTGTTTAGGGTTAGGGTAAAAGTGAGGGTTTAAGGGTGTTTTATTTAAAAAGGGTTTGGGCTTTCTTAAATCTTTTAAGGCTTTTTAACTAATATGTGCTTCCAATATGGATTAAGATAAAGGAATAGCTAAAATATTAAGCTCAAATTAATAAACCATTATTTTTATAAAGTCAAATTAAATGTTGTTGGCACCTATCACGTATCCGCTTAAAAGCGTTAAAATAAAAGTTGCTATAAAAATTCCGGAAAAATTCACATAAGCATGAAATATTAAATCACCGTATTACATATAATTTTTACACTCCAATTATATGTCTAAGTATTATTTCTAATATTCGTTAACGTTCGTGTGACAGGACGCGTGTTTGACTCGGTAATCCGCCCGATTACCGATGCATGTAATGAAATGAATGGACTTGCTATATGAAATATGTACTTAATAACTCTATAATTAAGTATGATGCCAGTGCAATCATGTGAATTCAAGTAATAGTCGGGTATGGATATTATCCTGAATTTGCCGGGTATCACATACTCCCCCTGTTAAAAGGAATTTCGTCCCGAAATTCTGTTCGCATCACTAGCAGACGGTGTAGTTTTGAATAAGTGAGGGTATTTACACTTGAATTGATCCTTACGCTCCCAAGTGAACTCGGGTCCACGTCTAGAATTCCAACGAACCTTAACTAAGCGATTGCGGCTTTGTTTTAGCTGTTTGACCTCACGGTCCATGATCTCGACTGGTTCCTCGACGAAGTGAAGCTGATCATCTATTTGAATCTCCTCCAATGTTATGACCAATGTCTCATCTGATAAGCACTTCTTCAGATTTGACACGTGAAACATGTCATGAACGCCACTAAGGGTTTCTGGTAGGTTGAGTTTGTAAGCAATGGGACCAATCCTTTTCAGGATCTCGAAAGGTCTAATGTAACGAGGGTTCAGTTTTCCACGCTTGCCGAAATGTATCACTCCTTTCCATGGCGAGACTTTTAGTAGCACTTTGTCTCCCACTTGAAATTCTAATGGTTTGCGTCTCACGTCAGCGTAACTCTTTTGACGATCACGCGCGGCTTTGATACGTTCACGTATCTGTATGATATTCTCTGTAGTTTCATGAATAATTTCTGGATCTACGAGTTGGCTATCTCCCACTTTGGTCCAACAAATTAGCGATCTACACTTTCGTCCATAAAGTGCTTCGAATGCGGCGACTTTGATGCTAGTGTGGTAGCTGTTGTTGTATGAAAATTAGACTAACGGTAGGTGGGCATCCCAACCGTTTCCAAAGTTAACCACACTGGCTCTAAGCATGTACTCCAGGGTCTGGATGGTCCTTTCACTCTGACCGTCTGTCTGAGGATGGTATGCAGTACTCATATCCAACCGAGTACCCAAGGCTTTCTGTAAGGATTGCTAGAATCGGGATGTGAATCGACTATCCCTATCTGAAATGATGGAGATTGGCACTCCATGTCTCGCAACTACTTCCATTAAGTAAATTCTGGTTAGCTTCTCCATCTTGTCCGTTTCTTTAATGGGAAGGAAGTGTGCAGATTTGGTTAGCCTGTCGACAATTACCCAGATAGTAACACAACCGTTAGCGGCCCTGGGCAATTTCGTGATGAAGTCCATTGAAATCTGTTCCCACTTCCACTGTGGGATCTCTGGTTGTTGGAGTTACCCTAATGGTTTCTGACACTACACTTTGACCTTAGCACAAGTCAAGCATTTACTGACGTAGGTAGCAATTTCGGCTTTCATGTTAGGCCACCAATAATAGTCCTTGAGGTCATGGTACATTTTGTCAGCACCAGGGTGAATCGAGTACCTGGACTTGTGTGCTTCTTCCATCACTAGATCCCTTAAGTCCCAAAGTTCGGTACCCAAATCCAATCCAAGAAGTAACGAATGTCATCGGATTTGACCTCAAATTGTTTATCCATACCACGTAAGGACTCATGGCATAGGTTCACCTCCTTGATTGCTTCGAGTTAGGCGTCACGGATTTGTATGGGTAAGTTCGTGTGGATGGTCAACTGTAACGCCCGTACTCGTCGCGGCTTGGGCTGATCTTTCCTGCCCAAGGCATCAGCAATGACGTTTGCCTTTCCAGGATGGTAACGGATGGCGTAGTTGTAGTCGTTTAACAATTCAACCCATCGATGCTGCCTCATGTTAAGCTCCTTCTGGTCGAAGATGTGTTGAAGGCTCTTGTGATTGGTGAAAATTATACATTTTGTGCCGTACAGGTAGTGTCTCTAGATCTTGAGCGTGAATACTACCGCTCCCAACTCCATGTCGTGGGTAGTGTAGTTTTTCTTGTGCACTTTCAATTGTCGAGAAACATAAGCAATAACCTTCTCCCTTTGCATTAACACGCACCCGAGTCCTTGGTGTGACGCATCGCAATACACCATGAAATCATTCGTTCCTTCTAGTAACGATAGGATCGGCGCACTGCATAGTTTCTGTTTGAGTAATTGAAAAGCGTTTTCTGCCTCGTCGTTCCATTCGTATTTCTTATCCTTGTGCGTGAGAGAAGTGAGAGGTTGGGATATCTTAGAGAAATTTTCGATGAATCGTCGATAATAGCCCGCAAGACCTAAGAACTGTCGCACCTCAATCGGAGTCTTAGGTTCCTCCCAATTCTTAATCGCTTCGATTTTGGATGTGTCAACATGTATGCCCTTCTCGTTGACCACGTGTCCAAGGAATTGTACTTCTCGAATCCAAAAATCGCACTTCGAGAACTTGGCGTACAATTTCTCCTCTTTTAGTAACTCCATGATTAACTTTAGAAGCTCGGCATGCTCCTCCTTACTCTGTGAGTATATCAAAATATCGTCTATGAACACACTCACAAACTTGTCCAAGTAAGGTTTGCGCACTCGGTTCATGAGGTCCATGAATACCGCCGGTATATTGGTTAACCCAAATGGCATGACCATGAACTCGTAGTGACCGTAAAGAGTTTGGAAAGCGGTCTTTGGAATGTCCTCCTCCTGAATCCTTAGCTGATGGTAACCCGACCGCAGATCGATCTTAGAGTAATAGCTGACCCTTGTAATTGATCGAACATGTCATCGATCCTTGGTAGTGGATATTGGTTCTTGATCGTCCCTTTGTTCAGTTCCCGGTAGTCGATGCACATACGGAACGATCTGTCTTTCTTCTTTACAAACAATACCGGTGCTCCCAAGGTGAGAAGCTTGGTCTGATGAAACCCTTGTCTAACAGTTCTTGTAATTGGTTAGACACTGCATTTTTGATGGCGCCAGTCGGTAAGGTGACCTTGCTATCGGAGCAGCTCCTAGTGTGAGATCAATCCTGAACTCGACTTGCCGTTGTGGTGGATGTCCGGGCAAATCGTCGGGAAGTACTTCTAGATAGTCTCGGACGATCGGTATATCCTCAATCTTCCTTTCTTCTGCTTTCTTTTCTGTCATATGTGCTAGGATCGCATGGTAACCCTTTCGCAAGTACTTTCGGGCCTTCATGCAGGTAATGATCCTTAGTGCGGTACCACTTCGTTCTCCTTGGATGGTTCGTGGTTCCCCGTTCGGTAGTGGAATGCGAACTATCTTCTCGTGACAAACAATTTTGGCTCGATTCTTGGACAACCAATCCATGCCGAAAACTATGTCGAAGCTTCCCAATGTTACCGGTAATAAGTCTATAGTGAAAGAGTGATCGACTAATGTTAAGACACAACCGGGAATCACTTGTTTTGTCTCTATTAGTTTACCATCTGCTAGTTCTACCATATATAGGTAATCTAGAGCGATCAAGTAATACCAAGTAATGAACTAAACTCAGTGGATACAAAGCTTTTATCCCCACCCGTGTCAAACAAGATAGAAGCATAACAGTTGTTTACGAGAAAAGTACCAGTAACAATGTTGGGGTCTTGTCTAGCCTCGTCGGCTCCAATGACAAATGCTCTACCCTGAGCATTTGTATTTCCAGGTCTCCGATTCTTTGGGCAGTCTTTGCGGAAATGTCCGGGGTTACCGCACTCGAAACATACGTGGTTTCCCCCGCCAGCCGGGTCTTGTTCAACTAGCGGACAGTTCTGAGCATTATGGCCAAAACGCTTGCATTTCTGGCATCGAGAATCTTGACAAGTGCCATTGTGGTGGAATTGGCACATATTGCATTTAGGTAGGGTTCCCGTGTATGCCCCTTTTTGCCTCTTTTCTAGTTGGTTTGCCACAAACACTCTGGCCGGTTCCTGTTTCTTTGGGTTATTGGGCATATAGGATTTAGTAGCAGCGTTTTCCCACTTCTGTTTGTTGTCGAAGACTTTTACGAAGTTTTCCTTCTTGTTGAACAGTCCCTGACGGACTGCCTGGTCCGTGAGGTTATGAGCCAGTCTAACAGTGTTGTGGATAACCGTGGGCTCGACAGAAGTAACCATACTCTGTATTTGAGGTGCCAAACCCCAAACGTACCGCTCAATCTGTTTTTACTCAAGCGTAACCATGTGCAGTAGCAATCGTGCTAAGTCGCAGAACCTTACGGTGTATCCCGAAATATCAGCACCCTCCATTTTTAGATTCCAAAATTCCTGTTCCAGCTTTTGGAGTTCATTGCGAGGACAATATTCCTCTTTAAGCATTTCCTTGAACTTCTCCTAAGGAATGGCGTTTGCATTGTCCAATCCTAGACTTTGGATATGAGAGTTCCACCAGGAGAGGGCTTGCCCCTCAAGAGTTCCAGCTCCGAACATGAGCCGGTTTTCTAGTGTGCATTAACTCATGCTAAAGACCGATTCGATCTTTTCAATCCACCATAGCAGTCCCACTGCTCCTTCCGCCCCAGTAAAAGTATGCGGCTTGCAATCCACGAAGGATTTGTAGGTACAAGCCTTTGGTCCATGCCCAGTTCCTGTGTGTCAACGATAGAGCGTAGTTAGGTTATATTCCCCTGGGGTAGGATTACTTTACTCGTAGTACATATGCTATTTCTGGTATGTACCAAACCTCCTCTCTGGCCATGACTTCCTGATCCTCCACCGGATCGATTAGCTTCATGATTAGCGAGTGCGTCGGCCACGTGTTGCGCGATGAGAGCTTCAATCTAGGCGGTGGTCATGGAACTGGTACTTTCTCCTGAGTTGCGGGGTGTTCTCCGTGGCGGCGTGTTTCTTTATAATCATAATGACAAAAAAGGTTAGATGTTGCGTAATAAATAACAATCAACATGCATGCATAAAATAACACACAACAATCAACAACCAATCAACCATACAATATAATCCAACGACAAACACTTGATAAATAAGTTGTACGAAATACAAAGTATTTCAGGAGCAAACACTCCTCCAAAACATGTAACATCTCAAAAATATTGCATGAGCACAGCCCACTCACGATAGGCTAATCAACTGGAAGGTGGAAATGTATCACTCTGCAAAGGGGTGAAAAGCAACATGATACAAAGAATCATCAGAACCCTGGCGGGCTCTAACTCTTCCCTAACCATGTTTGCCATAAGCTCTGTTGCTAGGGCGGTAGAGTCAGCAAGTGAGGCTCTATGCTCTGCTACTCTGACTCGCTGATGGGCCATCCCTAGCTGCTCTTCAGTCTTCTATAGGCGGCTAGA
Source organism: Smallanthus sonchifolius (assembly GCA_023525975.1). Classification (NCBI taxonomy): domain Eukaryota; kingdom Viridiplantae; phylum Streptophyta; class Magnoliopsida; order Asterales; family Asteraceae; genus Smallanthus; species Smallanthus sonchifolius. Next base: position 25,240,636 of record CM042033.1, read on the forward strand.
CAGTGCAGTGGTCCTAGCTGCCTCTCTCTGGCGATCCTCCAGTAAACCTGCTACCTGCCCCTGCAAGGTCTGAAGTGTAGTCTCTGTCGTTGTGGCTCTCTGTTCCGCCTCTCAAGATCTGTCCTCAGCAGTCTCGATCCGGTCTCGCACTATCAAGAGAGCCTGATCTGTCAAGGCAACCTCGTCCTGAAGGGACGATATGTCAGCATCATGTTGCAAGTATCGGTAGCACCTCCCTCGTAGGCAAGAGAAAATAGGGTGGTGGATAGGATGGTCCAGATGACTCTCCACATGAGGTGTCTGATGATGCAATTCGGGCCCTTTTGGCCGATGGTCCAGCAATGTCAGGTGATTGGGCTGGTCGCTTTCCCTTGCGAATGTTCCTCTTCCTAGTGGTAAGCTTGGTCTTCGCTCCTTCTAGTGCAAGCAATGGTGACAGTGGAGTCGGGTCCGCCTGGCGAGGTGGTGAGGGTAGGATAGAGCCGTCATTGGATGATGAGTACCCATGCAGCACTGAGTAGGGCACTGACTCGCCCGAATCTCTCCCCTCGCCGGCGATTCCATCGCCTCCGTGGGCTGGCGCGTCATCCGCCTCCTCCTCAGGGTCCTCCTCAGGGTCTTCCTCAGGATCCTCCTCAGGGTATTCCTCGAAGTCCATCTCGACGACCTCCTCTTGGTCTTCCGCCTGCTCTCCACCACTAGGTGAGTGTGGTGATGAGGGTGGGGTGAGTGGCTTCGCAGGTGATGGTGGTGTAGCTGGGGTGTACGCCTCCTCGGAGTCCGAGAGCACGATAGGGTCCGATGATGTAGACATCCTGTAACAAGTCAATATCCAGTAATCCAAAATTCTCATGTATGTAAAATGTATGTATGATGTGAACTATGTGAGACTACAGTTATAGTCTAAGTACACTAATGCAACTTAGTTCTCTATAACCTGGCTCTGATACCAATCTGTCACACCATGAAATTCCACAACAGGTTACCCGCGGGTTGTGACTGTCAAGGATCATCAGTCCCGGTTATTTTGAACGACCTCTAAATGGTTTTCGAAAAGACTTTCAGTTTGAACATCATACAAGAATAAATAAGTAATATAGAGTTTGAAAATGCGGAAAGTAAAGTGCGGAAGCATAAGTAATGTATCAAAATACAAAAGCATAACAAATTAGGTTCCTATAAACCTAGCATCTAAATGAAGACATGAAATGCAACTCCAGACATGCAATCTTAATCCATTCGTGAATGCTTAGCGACCTGAGATAAACATGTTTAAAAGTGTCAACACAGAGTTGGTGAGTTCACAGTTTTACGTGACAGAAACATAAATGAAAATAGTGTAACAGTACGTATGTATACTAATGATTTGATTGTTGATCAGACAATAAACAATAACTATATAAGCAACACCGAAACCGAAGCTCAACGAAGGAATACAAAAACTAGCATTTTACCTCTTACGTGCTCAGCACGCAATGGATTAGGTCAATTATGCACTGTTTGACTCCCAGTCAGAGTTAGCATTACTAACCCTGGTGGGGGTTGTTAAACCCAATAGTACTATTCATGAATCACCTCACTTTGTGTAATAATTAACGGTTCGAATATGAGAGGACTTTATGTGCGGGAAATGCACCCACTTATATATATTAAAGCGAACTCAAAGTAATCAGCATACATCTATGTAAGAAAATGGTTTAGCATGTATCTCCCGCAAAATGGAAAAGTAAGTAAAATGGGGCCGTGAAAACTCACCTGGTAATGCGGTGAATGAAGAATGAAAGCAATAAGAGGAATCTAGCAAATCTGGATGACCGACTTAACTGAGCCCTAGGAATAGTAAGGCTATAAGGTCTATGAAAGTAAACATGGTTTATGTAACCACATTCATCCAAACGACTCAACGTTGAAAGGTTAGATTGATGTTTTGAAAAGGTTTGACCAAAGTCGACAGAGGTTTAACCAAGGTTTGACCATAGTTAACCGAGGTTTGACCAACTTTGACCAAGTTTGACTAATGTTGATCAATGTTGACTAATGTTGACCAATGTTGACTAATGTTGACCAACATTGACTAATGTTAACCAATGTTGACCAATGTACAAATAGCACATATGTAACATATAAGTAGTACATATGTAACACATAAGTAACATACAAGTAATACTTAAGTAACATCTAAGTACTACTTAAGTAACATATGAGTCATACTTTGTGACATAACATACATGTTTCAATTAGTTGCATAAGTAATTATCATGTGACAAGTAACATGGCATTTGTACATATTCATGGTATATTTCATACATGTTAATCATTCATACACACAAGTTATGTCATTGCATTAATAACCTATTAACATTATTTCCACTTATTTGAACAAATAACATAACATGTCATTCCTATATTATGGTCATTAACATGGCAAAGTTTCCCCTATTAAGAAATTAGGGTTTTAATGTACTTTAAGTGTCGTGACTCAACTAAACAAGTTATACATGAATTTATACTAGTAACATTCCATAAACATGATTCTACACATAAACTTTCAATTTTAAGCAAAGGTGAAGTTCACAAAATAATAAAGTTTCCTTATTTAGCAATCTCCTCCAAAACATGGTATAATACCATTCTAAGTTACATATTCTTGCATAATCATCTATTCATATATAATAAATCCATTTAACTCATTTTAAACATTTATAACCTACACATACAAAATATGAAGAATTAAAGTTTCCTTTTTAGGAAAGTGATCCAAACGACCCTTTTGCACATGTGTAACTTCAAATAACCCTTTCTACTACTTTAATATATGTTATAGAACTATATTATCAAGTTTTTATCCATTAGAACCTAATAAAACAAAATAAGACAAATTAAAGTCTCCTTATATAGTAAGTCGACCATAACCTAGTGTAAAACGACATTTCAACCAAAAAAAATCATATTTCCTATTCATGCTACTAATATAAGCATCATTTAAACTCTTAAACATATCATGCACCCATTTATGCAAAATCTCATCAAACAAAGTTTCTATAAATAGAAATGATCAAATACTAACATAAACAAGTACTTCAAACCATAAAATGTGTATATATGTGTCAACAACCTTATTTTATGAAAACTTTTAGTTAGAAACAAGTATTATAACCTTTGAATCAACAAAAATTGTTTGGATTGTTGGGGTACCTCATATGGCCGAAAATAATAAAATATTACGGATGGATTCTTACAAAACTCAAGTATGATGGTTGAATGTAGGAGTAGATAGCTTGAATCACATTAGAACACCTGGAAAAGCTTGAAATGGATGATGAAGAATTTTGATGGTGGTGGCTAGGTAGTGGAGGTGGCGGCCGAGAGCAAAGAGAGGGAGAGAGAGTGTGGTGTTTAGGGTTAGGGTAAAAGTAAGGGTTTAAGGTGTTTAAGGGTGTTTTATTTAAAAAGGGGTTGGGCTTTCTTAAGTCTTTTAAGGCTTTTTAACTAATATGGGCTTCTAATATGGATTAAGATAAAAGAATAGCTGAAATATTAAGCCCAAATTAATAAACCATTATTTTTATAAAGTCAAATTAAATGTTGTTGGCACATATCGCGTATCCGCTTAAAAGCGTTAAAATAAAAGTTGCTCTAAAAATTCCGGAAAAATTCACATAAGCATGAAATATTAAATCACAGTATTACATATAACTTTTGCACTCCAATTATATGTCTAACTATTATTTCTAATATTCATTAACGTTCGTGTGGCAGGACGCGTGTGTGACCCGGTAATCCGCTCGATTAGCGATGCGTGTAATGAAATGAAACGAATGGACTTGCTATATGAAATATGTACTTAATTACCCTATAATTAAGTATGATGCCAGTGTAATCATGTGAATTCAAGTAATAGTTGGGTATGTATATTAACCTGAATTAGCTAGGTATCACAACCATACAGCAAGCACCTGCTTTTATTACCTTCAACAGCAAAGAAACCTCAAGCAACAAGCTTTTGAGAAAAAAAAAACAAGAAAAAAAAGGTAAGGAGTTATGAAGTAAGTTCAATCCATTTTAGAAAATCCATCTCTCCACCAAGACAACCTGCTACCAAACAAAACCCAAAAGCTCAACAATCTTGCATCATCTGTGGTGAATCATACCACTTTGCTGCAAATTGTAAATTCAATCCATTCAACCAACTTTCTCAATCATCAGCAGCAACAGTCAAGATCCTCCCTGATAGAAATAAACCAGTATATAGAAGAACTCCTACAAAAAAACCCACTTTTAACAGGAAGATAAAAAAGGAGAAGCAAGAAATTGTTGAACCATTAGCAGCAACCAAGAATGCTGCTCATCAGTTGAAACCTAAAAGAATGAAGAACAAATCCAAGTCCTCAGCAGCAACCAAATCTGCTGCTGACCAGTTAAAGCCATCAGCAGCAACCAAGTTTGCTGCTGATCAGTTAAAACCATCTATAACAACCAAGTTTGCTGCTGACCAGTCTAAGCACATCAATCTCAAGAATCAAGAAAAACTATCAGCAGCTAAAGCTACATCTACCGATGACAGTATTAAAAGAATTGCAAAGGTGACTCAACAATGGCAAGCAAAGTCTAAATCCTCATCAAATCAGAGTATCATTATTGGAACCATTGAATGCAAGCATGCTGAGGATTTTGGTCTTAAAACACACACACCACCCAAGTCTGCAAGGCCTTGGGTTCCTCATTCTAACTAGAACTCTCTCATGTGTAGGAACAACCAGGTAACAAGGACAACACCTAGGTTGTAGACAATGGTTGTTCCAGGCACATGACTTGCAATAGGTCCATCCTCGCAGACTTCAGAAACTTTTATGGTGGATATGTTACCTCTGGGAGTAATTCAAAGAGAGGGTCTATCACTGGACAAGGAACTATGTCCAATGAAAGAATGAGCATTGAAAGGGTGAATTATGTGAAAGAATTAAAATTTAATCTATTGAGTATATCACAAATCTGTGATCAGAAGCATTGGATGCTTTTCACAGATGAAGAATGTTTTTTGCTTTCCCCCGGTCTAAGAAAACCTCAAGAGAAGATTTTATTGACTACTCAAAGAAAAGAAAATCTCCATGTGCTTGATATGAACAAAGTCACTCCATCTGGCAGTATAACACCAGCCAAAATTCCGATCTCAATTACTGCCCGAAACTTATAAGAAATAACGGGAGTTAACGGAAACCCGAGAGTTAGAAAATAAATTAAGAAATAATAATTATAATATATATATATATATATATATATATATATATATATACTAAATTCATACTTTCCTAGAAACCACCATGTAAGGAAGTTAGTAGGAATGTGCACATGAAATGTGAGGAAGGTAGTAGGAAGGTACACATAACATGTAAGGAAGGTAGTAGGAAGGTGCACCAACATGTGAGGAAGGTGGTAGGAAGGTGGCATATGGTGAACAAACTTCCCTATAAATAGAACTTAAGATTTCTCCTAAGTTCTCATTCCAAACCTTCTCCCAATTCAAAGACATGTTCGTCATATATTTCTGAGTTTAAGTATTTATTTTAGTGGGGCTTAGAGTTGTAGTCAGGGTAGGCATTGGGTGAAATAACCCTGGTCTAGGCATAGACTGATCACCCATGTCTAAACTAGGTAGTGTTATCCAAAGATAACCATGGCTATGACTAGATAATTCCCCATTATTCGTTAGGCCTCCACCTAAGATTTATTTCGGTCTTGAGCAGGGATAAAGTTTTGACTAGTCATAATGACTCCCGAACTAAGAAAAGAAATATGACGGGTTTGATTATGGTTCCAATTATACCAAAGATTAAACCACAAGGGATAGACACATCAAAACCCGAAAGATGGGTAATTACGGAATCTTAGAAAATAGAAAAATTTATTAAAGAATTCTGGATGATTGGGGATGATGGACTGACATACGCTGAAATATTGGTCCGATATCGGAATCCAATGGATGTCGGACCAACGTATAATTAGATATCAGTCTGATATGGAAGAACCACAGATATCGGACCGACATGTGCTTGGCAAACGGTCCGAAACGCAAATCCCTAGAGACCCTCTGCACCAGACACGTGTCGTGATACGTATAGGGCATGCGTCAGCATGCTAGAGGCGTGGACAGATGTCGGACCGCAATGGTATGTCCACTCGGTCCGCTATGTACGGGTGGCACAACGGTTTTGCACGGCTGCCACATGGCGCGCATGCGAGACAAGGGAAGCATATCGGACCGACATCCCTCTGGATAACGGTCCGATATGGGTGGCCATTAGGCCTATAATTAGAGGAGCTACTTCTGTTCATTCTCACACCAACTCTCAAACTCTCTCTCAAATTTCCTCTGCTCCCAAGCCATTCCCGAGCCTTGCAGCTATCCCGACTCCCGAGCTGCTCCTCCCGGTTCGACCGACGTTCGCTTGTCATGTAACATTTCGGATTTTAGTATGCCTATTTCAGTTCAATGTAATGCAATTTCAAGTTCTATACTCGTGCAATGCCTCATTATTTTTCTCGTCGTAAAATTTAATGCAATGATCCTATACAAATTCGCAAGTTTTACTCGATTATTTACATTTAAACGCTATACAAGAAACTATTTGGTACAAACTTATCAAACCTGAAAAGTCAAGGACTAAAATTGAAAAACATCAAGAAACCCTAGTTAGCACGGTCGTGCTTCGTTCTAGCACGGTCGCGCCAAGTGCTTTGGCACGGTCGCGCGACCTGCTCTGGAACGATCGCGCCCGGTGCCTAGGCACGGTCGCGCCTCTCCTTGGCACGGTCGCGCCTGCGTAACAGAAAAACGTAAATGCAGATTAATCACCCGATCGTTCGAATCCGAAACCGTTATACGTTTCTTTTCCCCTTAACAATTGTATTACCACTTTTCAAATCACAAACGCCTCAGTATTCTTTTGCAAGAAAACTCTCTCAAGCAAATTTCAAGAAAGAAACTTTCTCAAAGCTTTTCGACCCAAATTCTCCCAACTCAGTAGCAGAATCGCGATATCAAACCATCTCTGAAGCTTTCGGACTGTCTGGATTGACCGGAGTTGCAGTAAAGATCGTCGGAACTCGAGCCGTCGTCGCCAGAGCTTCCTTCCAACCGTTCTCTATAAATTCGTTTCGTTTCAGGGTAAATATAATCGTCTTCTCATTCATTTCAGTATCATTATCAAAAGCCCTCATCCAATTTGGGCTTCCACAATAGAAATCGACCAGAATCAGAAACCATGTTTTCAATAAAAATGATTTAATCGAACCCATACTTAAACCCGATTTCCATACAATTAAGGTATATGAAAAGACACGTAATAACCTATTAATCAAAAGCCCTAACAATTCCAGTGTTTAAAATACAAGAAATTCTCGATTCGTGTCTGATTTAGATTAGACACGGTCGCGCTAATCATCTAGCGCGGCCGTGCCTCGTTTAGCGTGGTCGTGTCGACTAGAAGCGCGGTCGTGTCATCCGTCCAGACCTTGTCATGCCCTTTGGGCTAGTCTCTGTTGTGTCTAAAAACCATAGACGCGACCGTGCCGGGATAAGGCACAGTCGTGCCTGATGACTTGTCTAGATTGTGCTCCTGATTGATCAACCCGGTCGCGCCCCGACTAGCGCGGTCGCGCCCGTGGCTTGAGCACGATCGTGTCCTTCCGAGGCACGGTCGTGCTAGACTCAGAATTTTTAACAGAATTATAATTTTTATATTTTAATCAGTAAATGTTTCAGATTTTATAAAAATATGTTTTCTGTATTTAAAAATAGATTAAAAGTTTAATCTTGGCATAAATGTAATTTATTGAAAAGTTTATAAAAATTAAATTTATATTTATCATCTTACACTTAAATGATATTTTAAATAATTAAGTTACAAAATTTATAAATAATGATGACTTATTTACTTTACATTTTAAATCAAAATCGTTTTATTTATTTATACTTAATTACAATTAATATTGACATTATTTCATAAACTATAGTTATACACTTATTTATTTAATTCAAACCTAATTAAATTGTTTCAAACATATTTTACCTCAAACTTTATATATTTTATTCAATCCTTTTTAAATACAAACCAATGGTTTTATATACAAATCCAACTTTCATTTTTAAACTTTATACATCTATGTGATTTAATGCATATTACTATTTAGGTTAAAGTGTGCTTTTCAAGGATCTTTTTGCTATCTATATTCCTTGTTAGCTTCACTTCCATACCAAGTGAGTATTCACAACCCCTTTTTACTCTTTTACACTTTTGGGGTGGAACATGAACTCTATACTCATTACACATTACACAATTACATTTACACAAACAACACAAGTGCAAAAATCCTATTTACATACATGTGTGCAAAAATTTGAGCTTTGTGCCCGAGTGCTAGGTGTGTTTAACCTTTGTATGCTCTTATGTGCAATCATTAACTATACAAGCCGACGGTTTTCAATGATGGATCTATTGAGTCTGACAAACCCACCCATGGTACGCGGTGATTGAAACCGACAACACATTTGTTTTGCATGCTAGTTACAAGGTTTGATTGTACATTTGGTTACACAATAGTTACTCCCCATGAACGCCTTATTTATCATGTCATGTAAAGGATTTGTTTTCAACTATATGCTATCTATATACAACTGTGTTATACTCACCAACTTTTTAGTTGACTTTATTTTATTCATGTTTCAGGCCCCAATATGTGAGATTGATTCAAGACGTGTTCAACATAGGATTTGGACTTAGCAAAATAAATCAAGAACTTTATGAATTATTTTATGTATCTTGTTTGAATTTGGTTTTGTACTTGGATTATTTGAAATGCAATTTGACTTTAATATATTTCAATTTAGTCAACCATGTGCTATGAACAGTCTTACATGTCCCGCCCCGATGATTCCGCCATCGGTCGGGGTGTGACAGATTGGTATCAGAGCCTTGGTTATAGGGATTTAGGTTATTAGACATCTTGACCTAGACTATAACTTTAGGACACCCACTTATGTTATGCTTCATGATTTTGTGCTATGTGCTACATGCTATGTGCTACATGCTTACCATGATTAATTATTATTATATTTGCTACCTTCTTTGTTAGAAATGCATGACTTATTAGGATATTCTTAAATAATAATTAAATACATAACTTCCTTTCCTATGGCCTAAACCTCTTATTATTCTTATCTTCTTTTTCTATCTTTATCCTTTCTAAGCATGTGGAAAATTCTTGAAGCAAAAATCTTTAAATAAAATTTTTATTTCTTCGTTGAGGTTTTTAAACTTGTTAAAATTATTTGAGGACACGTGCAATCTGGAAGGGTGACACCTGTATTTTGGGTTTTCTGTCTAGGAAAGCATTTCGCATAAATCCCAATCAACCGAGGGACCCGTATGCTTTCATGGGAACTCCCGAGATGAGTGTTTACCTATAGGCTAAAGCATGTCTCCTTGAAAATTATATGAGTTTAAATTAACCTTAATATGCCATAGTATTCAAGTGAATTTTTGTCACTTTTGAGTACAATCCAAACTATGATTATCTATCTTTTATTTTGTTATCTCATTCTATTAAATCCTAGCAATTCTCATAAGTTCTTACAATCTCTCTTGTCTTGTGTTTCAAATCTGTAGAATGCCTCCTCATCGTGCTCCCGCCGCTAACGCCAACTCCGACATTGCTGCTATCCTTACTCAATTGGTGACACAACTCACCCAAGCCAATGGTGCCACTAATGGCAATGGAAGCAATAGTGGTGGTAATGGTGGAAATGGTGGTAATCCATCCCAATGCACCTTCAAGCACTTCAATTCGTGCAATCCCCTAAAGTTTTATGGAACCGAAGGAGCTACCGGACTCCTCCAATGGTTCGAAAGTATTGAGAATACCTTTCTCAATAGTGACTGTCCCGACAACCTCCGTGTTCGTCATGCTACTAGTGTCCTTCAAAAGCGGGCACTTACATGGTGGAATGGGGAGAAAAGGAATAGGGGTGTTGATGTAGCTATGGCCTTACCTTGGGATGAGGTCAAAAGGCTTATGACCGAGGAGTTCTGTCCTCGCAATGAAGTGAAGAAGTTAGAGGCCGAATTTTGGGATCTTGCCCAAGATAGTGGGGAACACTTGGCTTACACAACTCGGTTCCATGAATTGAGTCTTCTTGTGCCCCACATGGTCACTCCATTATCTCGTTGCATCGAAAAGTACATTGGTGGGCTACCAAGACAAATTCAAGATACTGTCTTAGGTAGAAATCCTGCTACTTTGGAAGATGCCATCCGCCTGTCTGCTACCCTAACCGATAATCATGTTAAAGCTGGAACTCTTACCAAAAAGGGTTCTAAGAAAGTTGCTGAAACCGTAACGCCTCCTAACCACACCAAAGAAGCTACAACCGAGCCCTCTCGCAACACTAGAAAGAGGAAGGTTAGAAATTTTGCTGTGGTTACTCCTGCTGTTCCCGTGAACCAAGCTGCACCTATGGTTCAAGCACCAGTCAAAAAGCCATATGGTGGAATTTACCCACTTTGTGCCACCTGCAACTATCATCATCCCCAAAACATCCCATGTCGCCTTTGTACTTATTGTGGGAGATATGGTCATACGGTTAATGTTTGTAGGACCAAAGCCCTTACGGGCCAAGTCAACCCTCCAAACCAAACCGTACCTCAAGTAGCTAATCAAGGTGCTCCCGCCATTGCTAATGGGCGTGCTTGTTATGAGTGTGGTGACCCGAATCATTTTTGTAATCTATGTCCAAGGCTCGCAAATACTAGACAAGGTGGAGCTCGTGGGCGTGCTTTCAACATTAACGCCAACGAAGCTCAAGCCAACAACGACGTGGTTAATGGTACGTTCCTTTTTAATAGTCAATATGCCTCCATTTTGTTCGATACCGGTGCCGATAAAAGTTTTGTGTCACTTAATTTTGAGCCTTTACTTGCAAAGACACGATCCCAATTAGAGAAAACCTTCACCGTTGAAATAGCAAATGGTGACTCCCTTACAATTGAGTCTATTATCTATGATTGCTCTTTAGAACTTAATGATCATGCATTCCCAATCAACCTTATTCCAATGCCACTAGGAAGCTTTGACATTATCATAGGTATGGATTGGCTATCAAATCATCATGCCGAAGTTATTTGCTTTGAAAAGTGCATCCGAATTCCACTACCTTCGGGAGAAACCTTAAGGGTTTTTGGTGAAAAGCCTTGCAAGGGTCTTAAATTGATGTCTTGTACTACTGCTCAAAAGTACTTGCGAAAGAAGTACATCGCCTTCCTAGCTCATATTGTTCAAAAGGATGTCAAGGAGAAGAGTATCCAAGACATTCCCATTATTCGAGATTTTCCCGAAGTGTTTCCTAAAGATTTATCCGGTCTTCCTCCCGTTCGTCAACTCGAGTTCCGTATTGATCTCATGCCCGGAGCTAACCCTGTTGCTAGAGCTCCTTATCGTCTTGCACCTTCCGAAATGCAAGAGCTCGCAAGTCAACTTCAAGAACTCTCCGATAAAGGGTTCATTCGCCCGAGTCATTCACCGTGGGGTGCACCCGTCTTATTTGTAAAGAAGAAGGATGGATCATTTCGCATGTGTATTGACTATCGCGAACTCAATAAGCTTACTATCAAGAATCGCTATCCTTTGCCTAGAATCGATGATCTCTTTGATCAACTTCAAGGTTCTACGTGTTTCTCGAAGATTGATCTTCGATCTGGTTATCATCAGCTCCGTGTTCAAGAAGATGACATTCCTAAGACTGCTTTCCGGACAAGGTATGGTCATTACGAGTTCATGGTTATGCCTTTTGGATTAACCAATGCACCCGCAGTTTTCATGGACCTCATGAATCGTGTGTGCAAACCGTACCTTGATAAATTCGTGATCGTTTTCATTGACGATATCTTAATCTATTCCAAGACTAAAGCCGACCATGAAGAACACCTTAGATTGGTTTTGGACCTTTTAAAGAAAGAACAACTATATGCCAAGTTCTCCTAATGTGAATTTTGGTTAAAAGAAGTTCAATTTCTTGGTCACATCGTCAACGACAAGGGTATTCATGTTGATCCTGCTAAGATTGAAACGGTTAAGAATTGGAATGCCCCGAAGACTCCTACCGAAGTTCGTTCGTTCCTTGGTCTTGCGGGTTATTATCGTCGTTTCATCTCAAACTTCTCAAAGATTGCTGTCCCTCTTACCGCCTTGACCCATAAGGGTAAAGCTTATGAATGGGGACCGAAGCAAGAAGAAGCTTTCCAAACTCTTAAGCAAAAGTTGTGCAATGCTCCCATCTTGACTCTCCCCGATGGAAATGATGATCTAGTTGTCTATTGTGATGCTTCTAACCAAGGTCTTGGTTGTGTCCTCATGCAACGAGGAAAAGTGATCGCTTATGCATCAAGACAACTCAAATCTCATGAAAAGAATTATACGACGCACGACCTCGAGTTGGGTGCGGTCGTATTCGCGTTAAAGATTTGGAGACACTACCTATATGGCACGAAATGTGTGGTATTCACCGACCACAAAAGTCTTCAACATATCTTCAACCAAAAAGAACTCAATATGAGGCAACGACGTTGGGTCGAACTCCTTAACGACTACGACTGCGAGATTCGTTACCATCCCGGCAAAGCGAATGTTGTAGCCGATGCTTTGAGTCGAAAAGACCATGTTATGCTTCATTGCGCCCGTATTCAATCCGATTTTCAAACCCGTATCCTGGAAGCTCAACACGTCTCGGTTACCGAGGGTAACATGTATGAAGAAATGTCGTGTGGTGTTGAACCTCTTCTTGAATCTAAACCCAATGGCTTACTATATTACTTGAACCGTATTTGGGTTCCCGATCGCGATGATCTCCGTGCAATTCTCATGAACGAGGCTCATAAGACTCGTTATTCTATTCATCCTGGTGCGGATAAAATGTACCAAGATCTTCGTCAGCTTTATTGGTGGCCCGGTATGAAGAAGGACATTGCTCTTTATGTTGCCAAATGCTTAACTTGCTCCAAAGTCAAAGCCGAACATCAGCGTCCTTCTGGTTTGCTTGAACAACCGGAAATTCCCGTGTGGAAATGGGAGAATTTAGCTATGGATTTCATTACCATGCTCCCTCGCACCTCGAGTGGTTATGATAGTATTTGGGTGATCATTGATCGACTCACCAAATCTGCCCACTTTTTGCCTATTCGTGAAGACTTCAAAGTGGAGAAACTTGCCCGAATTTACATTGATGAAATTGTGAGCCGTCATGGTGTTCCCTTGAACATAATATCTGATAGAGACGCTCGGTTCACTTCTCGATTTTGGCAATCTCTCCAATCTGCTCTTGGTACTCGTTTGGATTTGAGCACGGCTTACCATCCCCAAACTGATGGCCAAACCGAGCGAACAATCCAAACTCTTGAAGACATGCTTAGAGCTTGTGTAATCGATTTTGGTGGCAATTGGGATTCACATTTATCCCTTATTGAGTTTTCTTATAACAATAGCTACCACACAAGTATCAACATGGCTCCATTCGAAGCTCTCTATGGTCGCAAGTGTCGTTCTCCGATCTGTTGGAACGAGATTGGTGAAGCACAAATCACCGGTCCCGAGTTAATTCAAGAAACTTCCGACAAGATTATTCAAATCCGTGACAATATTCGAGTAGCGAGGAGTCGGCAAAAGAGTTATGCCGACAAACGTCGAAAACCCTTGGAATTTCAAGTCGGTGATCTCGTTCTTCTTAAGGTATCTCCATGGAAGGGTGTGATCCGTTTTGGAAAGAAAGGCAAGTTATCACCTCGTTATGTTGGTCCATTCAAAATCCTTGAAAGGATTGGGAAAGTGGCTTACAAGCTCGAGTTACCTCCATCTCTTGGCAATGTGCATCCTACATTTCATATATCTAATCTAAAGAAGTGTCTCGCCGACGAAAATCTCCATATACCGCTTGACGACGTGCGCATTGATGAAACGATGCACTTCGTTGAGAAGCCGGTGGAAATTATGGATCGTGAAGTCAAGCAACTCAAGCGAAGTCGCATTCCTATCGTTAAAGTTCGTTGGGAATCTAAGCGTGGTCCTGAGTTCACTTGGGAACGAGAAGACCAAATGAAGCTCAAGTACCCTCATCTTTTTACCAATAATGTTGTTTCCTCTAGCTAAATTTCGGGACGAAATTCTCTCAACATGGGGAGACTGTAACATTTCGGATTTTAATATGCCTATTTCAGTTCAATGTAATGCAATTTCAAGTTCTATACTCGTGCAATGCCTCATTATTTTTCTCGTCGTAAAATTTAATGCAATGATCCTATACAAATTCGCAAGTTTTACTCGATTATTTACATTTAAACGCTATACAAGAAACTATTTGGTACAAACTTATCAAACCTGAAAAGTTAAGGACTAAAATTGAAAAACATCAAGAAACCCTAGTTAGCACGGTCGTGCTTCGTTCTAGCACGGTCGCGCCAAGTGCTTTGGCACGGTCGCGCGACCTGCTTTGGAACGATCGCGCCCGGTGCCTAGGCACGGTCGCGCCTCTCCTTGGCACGGTCGCGCCTGCGTAACAGAAAAACGTAAATGCAGATTAATCACCCGATCGTTCGAATCCGAAACCGTTATACGTTTCTTTTCCCCTTAACAATTGTATTACCACTTTTCAAATCCCAAACGCCTCAGTATTCTTTTGCAAGAAAACTCTCTCAAGCAAATTTCAAGAAAGAAACTCTCTCAAAGCTTTTCGACCCAAATTCTCCCAACTCAGTAGCAGAATCGCGATATCAAACCATCTCTGAAGCTTTCGGACTGTCTGGATTGACCGGAGTTGCAGTAAAGATCGTCGGAACTCGAGCCGTCGTCGCCGGAGCTTCCTTCCAACCGTTCTCTATAAATTCGTTTCGTTTCAGGGTAAATATAATCGTCTTCTCATTCATTTCAGTATCATTATCAAAAGCCCTCATCCAATTTGGGCTTCCACAATAGAAATCGACCAGAATCAGAAACCATGTTTTCAATAAAAATGATTTAATCGAACCCATACTTAAACCCGATTTCCATACAATTAAGGTATATGAAAAGACACGTAATAACCTATTAATCAAAAGCCCTAACAATTCCAGTGTTTAAAATACAAGAAATTCTCGATTCGTGTCTGATTTAGATTAGACACGGTCGCGCTAATCATCTAGCGCGGCCGTGCCTCGTTTAGCGCGGTCGTGTCGACTAGAAGCGCGGTCGTGTCATCCGTCCAGACCTTGTCATGCCCTTTGGGCTAGTCTCTGTTGTGTCTAAAAATCATAGACGCGACCGTGCCGGGATAAGGCACGGTCGTGCCTGATGACTTGTCTAGATTGTGCTCCTGATTGATCAACCCGGTCGCGCCCCGACTAGCGCGGTCGCGCCCGTGGCTTGAGCACGATCGTGCCCTTCCGAGGCACGGTCGTGCTAGACTCAGAATTTTTAACAGAATTATAATTTTTATATTTTAATCAGTAAATGTTTCAGATTTTATAAAAATATGTTTTCTGTATTTAAAAATAGATTAAAAGTTTAATCTTGGCATAAATGTAATTTATTGAAAAGTTTATAAAAATTAAATTTATATTTATCATCTTACACTTAAATGATATTTTAAATAATTAAGTTACAAAATTTATAAAAAATGATGACTTATTTACTTTACATTTTAAATCAAAATCGTTTTATTTATTTATACTTAATTACAATTAATATTGACATTATTTCATAAACTATAGTTATACACTTATTTATTTAATTCAAACCTAATTAAATTGTTTCAAACATATTTTACCTCAAACTTTATATATTTTATTCAATCCTTTTTAAATACAAACCAATGGTTTTATATACAAATCCAACTTTCATTTTTAAACTTTATACATCTATGTGATTCAATGCATATTACTATTTAGGTTAAAGTGTGCTTTTCAAGGATCTTTTTGCTATCTATATTCCTTGTTAGCTTCACTTCCATACCAAGTGAGTATTCACGACCCCTTTTTACTCTTTTACACTTTTGGGGTGGAACATGAACTCTATACTCATTACACATTACACAATTACATTTACACAAACAACACAAGTGCAAAAATCCTATTTACATACATGTGTGCAAAAATTTGAGCTTTGTGCCCGAGTGCTAGGTGTGTTTAACCTTTGTATGCTCTTATGTGCAATCATTAACTATACAAGCCGACGGTTTTCAATGATGGATCTATTGAGTCTGACAAACCCACCCATGGTACGCGGTGATTGAAACCGACAACACATTTGTTTTGCATGCTAGTTACAAGGTTTGATTGTACATTTGGTTACACAATAGTTACTCCCCATGAACGCCTTATTTATCATGTCATGTAAAGGATTTGTTTTCAACTATATGCTATCTATATACAACTGTGTTATACTCACCAACTATTTAGTTGACTTTATTTTATTCATGTTTCAGGCCCCAATATGTGAGATTGATTCAAGACGTGTTCAACATAGGATTTGGACTTAGCAAAATAAATCAAGAACTTTATGAATTATTTTATGTATCTTGTTTGAATTTGGTTTTGTACTTGGATTATTTGAAATGCAATTTGACTTTAATATATTTCAATTTAGTCAACCATGTGCTATGAACAGTCTTACATGTCCCGCCCCGATGATTCCGCCATCGGTCGGGGTGTGACATGTCAACCGGACTCGAACGTTTAAGAGCCGAAGAATCCTGAGGAATGCATAGAAGTGCAAGTTACGGTGCTAGAACCCTAAGAGCTAAACTCTAAGAGATACTTAGCACTAACATTATTATCTTTCGATCTCCCACTTCAAAATAAAGGTGAGTACTCGTCTGTACTAAAAATACTTGTTCTCATGGTGTGAACAAGCTTTTCAAAACAGTTTACAAAGACGTGATCATAGACTACTTGTCTATGTTATAAACGGAATCTGTCAAAAATGATTTATAAGACGTGCTTGGGCTATAGGGTATCATCACACAACCAAGACAGACTATCATGTTTTACGAAAAGGGCAAAACACGATAATTAAATATTTACTCAGAATAGTCCAAGAATTAGAGATTGAGTTCAATCCCTGTGGACAAGATTAAATCCCAGAATTAGGGGTTCTACCCCTAGGTATATGATTAACCAAAAAGTGTACATAAAGTTTGATCAAATATTTATACTCGCTCCGGATCTAGTTGGGTCGGGCGGGGTTGGCTTGTATGTTGGGTGATTGCGTAAAATGCAGAAGTACCGGTTTGGCCGCGTGGCCCCCAAGTACTTGTCCAATGTATACAAATGGATGAATCGGAAGAAAGTGATATGATCACTAGAATCAACCTATGAAATGTTTAACTGTTTAATTAAACTTTTTTGCCATGTTTATGAAAATGATTTGAGGTCATAAAGTATTTACCGGCATGTAGCTGATGTTCATTTTCAAATGTTTTCAGGAAAGGAATGAATTGACCTCATCGTACCGGGACCTGCTACGGCCTGGGTCCCGATGACAGTTTTGTTTCTCATCCGGGTCAGGCCACACACCTAGACCCAGTGCAACCCGAAAATTTTTTATTACAGGTCGTGCATTGTAAAGAAAGACCCTGAAGAGTAAACAAGGTTTAGGTGACCGAAGGACTACGTTTTCCTTAGGCAGATTACCCCCTTGTGATTCTATTGACTTTGCGTCAGAGTTTTGATTTGAAATCAAATGTACAAACGATCGGGTTTTTGTAGGTCCACATGACTCATCTACAGATTGATCTCGTGACAGGACGTCTTGATAACACGGAGTGCGGAATCCTTCGTGTTAACGTATGTATACGAATTGACAATAGAAACAACAGGTAAATAAACTTTCTCTTTGTATTCCACCAAACATAGAGTTTACAAGATTAACTGAATACGATCGATTAAGTCTCTCTTAACAGAATCTGTAAACACCTATTTATAGACACAAGCTCTGCAGTAGGCAAACTTAACAAGTTCGCCTGTGCGCCTCTAATAGGATAGGCGAACTTAACAAGTTCTCCTCTAGCAGAATTTGTTCTATCACTTAGACAAAATCTATACAATTACATAAAAACATAAAGACAATAAGACCTAAACTATTACAAAGATTTTGTCATACATTCTATGTCCTAACAGACTCCCCCTTGATAATAGCTTGATCTTCTGTCTTCAGTCTTTATGACGTGCTCTTCCAGTTATCTGGTAATCTACTTCCTGCGTGCACTCCATATCTCTGACATATCTCCAACACTCTTTTATACTGCAATCCTTGTTCTCTCCATTCATCAGTAAACATAATCTCATTCTTTCTTAACGTCCTCTAATCTTTCTTTGAGAACTTAATAAGATTCATTGCATCATAGAAACTAACAATGACCTTTTTATCTTTATCATCAATCCTAGCTTCACCAGTATTCACATCTACGTACCACCATTTCATATTCCCCAGAAAATCTTGTGGTATTTTCTTCAATGGTATCTTCTGTATAGCACGTACTGGCTTGAACTTATACTTCCAGGTCACAATATCAGTCTTTTGATATACAATCTTCACTCTTTTTCCTTTCTTTATCTTTAATCTTTCATATTTCCCTGATCCACCTTCTCTTTTAATCAAGTTGGCAATCACATCGGCTAATCCACACTTTGATCTATTAATCAGTGGTTTCGTAGCTAGACCATTCATTTCACACCTTGGCAAGGTATTGAAATACTTGATCCTAGGCTTTAAGTATTGAACACCATCAGATCTCTTAAGAGCAAACAACTTCGTGTCATCATCATAAAACCAACTGATGATTCTTCCAATACACCTCTCTTTATTCACATATCTTTCTTTCTGAGCAGGTTGTATAAGTGACTTGGGTAGTACTTTCATCCAACTATTAACTACTTCTCTCCACTGTTCTCTAGACATTCTGGTATTTCTATACATCACAAGATCTTCATTCGGCTTAGGAGACACAGGATGAGTTGTATCAACATCAGTATCTATCTTGGATTGAGCAGTATCATCAGGTGTAGTGATATCTTCAACAGAGTCCATAGAATCTGTTACTCCGTTATATGAAAACTCAAGAATAACATCATCTTGTATGAAGTTATACGGTACATTCAGACCATCACTGCCTTCATATGTGACTTTATCTTTACTCTTTTCTATCTTAATCTCTACAATCTCTCCTTCTTCATCTTCATTATCCAACACATCTTCTTCAACATCATCAAATAATTCATCAATATCATCCAGACATTCTAACTTCTCAGCTTCTTCTTCTTCAGAATCAGCAAAGAATTCCAATAATAACATTTCTTCATTCACTCCAGAATCATTCTTGGTTCCTTCAATATTACCTGATGTAGACTACCCCTGAACTCTTGATATTGGATTCACGTCAGCGTATTGACGATCACCCTCAATATTACCACTAGGATTATTGTCATCATCATTCTTTTGTTGAATTGACTCGGCATGACAAGTATCATGTATCTTTAACTCCCCCTGAGTGTCAAGACACTCAACAAGTTTGGAAACCAATAACTGCATGTCAGCAATCTGTGTAGCTTGAGCCTGAAGGACCAACTTGTAGATGCATGATATGTCCCTAATCCCTTGTAGTATGTATTTCATCTATGTTTAATGTAACTATTTGATATATTAATGAAATTACATGTTTATCCTTAATGTTTACTCATATATAACTACTGTGTATTAAACGATCTGATAAATATCGATAACGTTGATAAATCGTGCTAATGAAAGGCCCATTCGCACGAATGGATCATGAGAATGATCCATTCGCGCGAATAGATCATGTGAATGATTCATTCGCTAGAATAAGTCATGAGAATGATTCATTTGTACGAATGAACCATTCTGATGATTCATTCTTACGAATGAACCATTCTACTGATTCATTCGCACGAATGAGTCCATTCACATGGCTCATTCTTACGAATGGCCTCTGCACTATATATATAACTTTCACTTCATGAGCACAAAAAGATAGGAGAGACTAACCAGAGCAGAACCAGACTAAGCAACAGAACACACACAAACTCTTTGCACCGGCATTGTCGAATCTCTGTCTGTTGAGAGTTTCCAGGTCTTGTATCCAACTTCTCTACACCAAAGGGTCGATAGAAACCTTCGTTTCGACATCTAATCCGCTCGTTTCTCACGACCCGATCCGTGTCATAGATTGGATTGCCAATCAAATCGGATTCCGCACGATTTGGTTTGGTTAATGTGTTGAATCATTGGATCAAGGTAGATCCCGATCCAACAAAGTGGTTTCAGAGCCATTGTGCTCTAGATTCAACATAGAAAATCTAATCTTGCTTTTTCTATCTTCTTGAATGTTATAAAGATCACTTGATCGCTGTTTAGCCACGTTCAAAACTTGTGATTATTGCTTCTGAGTGATCTGATCGTTTCAGTTTCCAGATCTGATAAAAGGCTCAATCATTGGTGCTTTTTGGTGCAAAAAAGTCAAACAGCTCTCTGTCGTACGAATGGCTACTATGATGAACTTTATTCGCATGAATGGCTCCTACCATTCGCACGAATAGATCAAGTCTCCTGCTCATTCGTTCAAGCTTCCAATCGCACGAATAGAAAATTCCATTCGCACGAATAGACCCATTCGCACAAATCTCTTCTGAATTTTTTTTTTTTTTTGTGTCGAAAAACTTTTTTTTTACCATGTCGGACTTAGCCTTTGTTGCCAGTCAGAACAGCAAAATCCAAAACTTGTTATTAATCGATAATGAAGCTGGAAATGCTAACAAGGCTCCAAAACTCATGACAATGGACGAATATCATCACTGGAAAAACAGGTTTGAGATACACATTAATGGAGTTGATACAAACTTATGGATGATGTTAGAGAATGGATATCAGAAAGTGTTGAGTGAGGATGGAACTTCTGTTTTGCCTTCCCTTTTAAGCGAACAACAAAGAAAAGATTATGACTTAGAAAAGAAGGCATATGCTATCCTATCTCAGGCCATATCAAGAGAAATATTTCATCAATTCAGGCAGTTTACATCTTCAAAATCTCTGTGGGATGCCTTAGAACAACGTCACAAAGGAAATGCTTCGTTGAAAGCTATCAATGCTAAGGCCATTAAGAAGGAATTTGATAATTTCATGTATATTGGGAATGAGTCCTTAGATGATCTAATTGAGAGATTCTATCACTTGATGAGTGAATTGCATGCCCATGAGATCAAAACAACGAAAGAAGAAAAGGTTCAATGCATGGCAGATGCGCTACCACCAAAATGGGATTCATTCTTGATGGTTCTCAAACAGAACAATACTCTTGGAACCATTGACATCAATGAATTTCTTCAGAAATTGAGAGAACAAGAGGTGTTGAATAAGTGGAAGCGAAAGAGAGGCGTACAAGCTCAAGATCCTTCATTGTACTATTCTACATCAACTCAACAAAATGTTCCTTTGCAGACTGCGTTTGTATCAAACATGTCAAATGTTTCAGCCAGCCAGTCTTCAACAGCTCATGCTTCAGTTTCATCAAGCTCGGTTCCAAAGTAGGGAAATACTGCTAGTACTCCTCCACCAAGCCCCATTAAATTGCAAACAGACAACTTCGACAAGGTTACTATCGAAGTGGCCAAGGAACACATGGCACTGTTGTCTACCGTTATCAATTCATATGACAGTCTTGTTGCTGGACAGGTTGGAAACAGTCATCTGACAGCAGAAGACTATGCTCAGATTGATAAGGATGAAATGGATCGAATTGATATAATGTGGGCTCTTGCAAGTGCAGTCAGAAGAGCGAGAGATTATGTAAAAAGGACAGGAAAAACTCTCGAAGGGAACAAAGACACTACTTATGGTTTTGATCTGTCTGCTGTTGTTTGTTTTAACTGTGGTGAGAAAGGGCATTTTGCTAGGCAATGTGAAAAGCCTAAACAGACTCGAAACCGCAACCCTTTCAACAACCGTCAAAGCCAACCGAAGCCACAAACTCGAAATACATAAACAAACCTTGTTCCAGTTACTCTTGCACAAGATAAGGGCACTTCAAGTGGAACAAAAGCTATGGTTGTTCAAACAGATGAGACTGTTGATTGGTCTTTTAAATTTGGAGCTGATGGCAGTTCAGGGGATAGAGCTTACATGGCAAAGGCTGTAGAAATCAATGAAGAATCAGATTCTGATGCTGAAAGAGAGATTGCTTCAGAAAGTTCATCAGCTGAAGACGACACATCTTCAAAAAGTTCTGGCTTCACAGCTGAGAATAAAGAAAAATCATCTGTCGTCTCTTCAAGTCAATCGACAGCTGATGTGGATGATAACAATTCCTCTTCTGAATCTACCTGTAGCTGTGCTTTTATGGTAAAAACATCCACAGGCATTCAGGTAAATTCTGACAGTTTTGAAAGTGAGTCTGAATCTCAACCGTGTTTAATTTGGGATGAACTTGAAAAGAAAGTTGAGGCACTTAAAAGTCACAACACAGACTTAATTATTGATTTAACTGGTTGTCTTGAAGCAAACCGTGTTTTAAAGGGAAACGAACTTGCCTTCAAAAAAAATATTGATCTTTTAAACAGGCAAGTTCATTAATTAGAAATCTGTGTTCTCAACAAACAAAATGCCATCACCTTTTATTTAAACACGATTGATGAAACAAAGAAAAAAAACTGGCGCTTGTCGAATGTGATTATTAAACTTTAAATCAAAAGCTGAAAAGTTATTCAAATGCTTCTTACATTCTTGATTACATGGTTTCACAGCGTCCAGGAAAGAAAAATGTTGGGATGGGGTATAACAATTGTCCTCCACCTGTGTTGAATACTATGGTAAACACACCGGATGATAACCCAATCACTGACTTTAAGGTCAAAACGCCACTTGTCGTTAATCCAACCGAAAACAAAATTTCTCAACCAAAGGTTAACGATAATGGTGCTTCGACCTCAGAGTCCCAGTGTGTTGATGGAATGGTAGAAGAGTGGGATGAAGACGACGATGAGTGCCCTACTCGTGGTTTGGGACACAAAAACTTGTGTGCTCCACAGAATGACAGCATTGGTATTTCAAAATCTGCTTCTAAAAATGTTTTTAAAATTAAACAAACCAATTGCCGTCCATCTTATCCCACTACTTCTGATCAGAAGAGTCAAGTAACCAAAGCCTCAATCAAAAAGGTTAATTTTGTTAAAGCCGGAGAGTCTGTTCAATCAAACAAGTCACTCTCTTCAGCTGAACTAAAAGAAGCTAAGGCTGGTGGTTCAAAAACTCACCAAAGTGAAAATCAATACAGATCTCCGAGGTTGGTTGAGCGGAGATACTGTTTTGAGTGCGGTACACAAGGACACGTTGTTGTCAACTGTCCTTATCTTCAGAAGCCAAGTAAAAGAGTTAACCATTTTCTAGAAAATAAACAAAAGTTTTTAAAGTCAAAATCTAACTCTTTTACCCAACAACAAGTGCATCAAAAGAAAGTTAAACAAAAGATGCATGACTTGTTGGTCTCTGATTCGAGTTCCACACCTGTACAAATCGTTAAGCAATCCACTGTTTACCACAAACAGTCGTTGCACAAACAACATGTGTGGAAAGCAAAATCAGATGATGCTTCTGACGACTGTACTTCAAAGTCAAATGGTTGTTCCAAAAGTCCACAAGGACAGTGGATGGATTGTACTGTTGTAGATGAGACTGGGAAACCCAAGACCGTAAAGGCTTGGGTTCCTAACCTAAACTAATTACTTTCCTTCTTGTGCAGGTTGTCCTTTATAATCCTATTAGCAATAATTGGATTACTGATAGTGGGGCATCCAGGCACATGACTGGGAACTTAGCTCTCCTTTTCGACGTCAGAAATATCAAAGGGGGCTATGTTTCATTTGCATGCGATAAAGGTGGTTTTATCTCAGCTCAGGGAACACTGTCTAATGGAGCTGTCAGCTTTGAGAAGGTCAACTTTGTCAAACAGTTGGATAACAACTTGCTTTCTGTTTCTCAAATCTGTGATAAGGAGTTCAAGGTTCTTTTTTATGACAAACACTGTTATATCTTGAAAAAGGAGTTTATGATTCCAGAAGACATGGTGATTATGTCTGCTACAAGAGTGAATGATCTTTATATTCTTGACATGTCACAAGCATCATCCTCAGTGTCCACAGCATCATGTTTTGTTTTAAAAGCCACTGAGAAGGATTCTATTTTATGGCACAAAAGAATGGGACATCTTAGTCTCAGAAAAATGAATCATTTGGTGCACAAAAATCTTGTTGAAGGAGTCACTGTGAAAAGTTTTCATCTTCCTGACTTGTGTGTTTCTTGCAAGAAAGGCAAACAAACCAAGAAATCTCATAAACCCAAATCTCAACATTCCATCACTATACCACTAGAGCTCTTACACATGGACTTGTTTGGTCCTATCAACCAGAAGAGCATTGCTGGAGACTTATATTGTTTGGCTGTGACGGATGAGTATTCGAGATATTCTTGGGTGATGTTCTTGAAAGAAAAATCTGAGACTTTTGAATATGTGGAGATTCTGATTACCAAATTGGAGTCTCTGTATAAGTTAAAGGTTAGGAGGATCCGTTCGGACAATGGTACTGAATTTAAAAATCACCTTATGAAAACTTTCTGTCAAAAACTTGGTATTCACCATGAATTCAGTGCGCCATATGTTCCACAAATGAACGGTGTTGCTGAGAGGAAGAATCGGACCTTGATAGAAGCGGCAAGGACTATGCTCGCTGACTCAAACTTACCCGTGCAGTTCTGGAATGAAGCTATTGCTAATGCGTGTTACACGCTCAACCGGGTTCTAGTTGTCAACCGTCACGATAAAACTTGCTTTGAATTGTTGCATCGACGGAAACCGAACTTACAGTATCTTGAACCGTTCGGCGCTCCATGTACCATGTTAAAAAAAGATGCTCATGGCAAGTTTAACGAGAAAGTAGAGGAAGGTTACTTCTTAGGGTACAGCACTCCCAATAAAAGAGTTTACAACAAAGCTTCTGGGAATGTAGAAGAATGGTACCATGTTGATGTTCAAAAGTATAACTCTCCTGCTGCTGGAAAAGGTCTTCCTTGGATGTTTGATTATGAAGAACTTTTTGCCTCGTTTAATCTTCCTCCAGAATGTTCAGATGAGGATGTTGCTGTTCAAATGATGTATGATGCTCAAAATGCACCTGATGAACATGTGCAACCTACTCCCTCATCATCTGACATTCCTGAGTCCTCCAAAAACACACAAGTCACACATGATGATGACTCTTCTTCTTCTTCAGAGTATGAGGGTTCTCGACAAGAAATAGACCAGCTGATTGAAGATCCTTCCCATGATGTTGTACAATTAAGTGGTGATGTTTCACATTCTGTGGCAATTGAACAGAGTATCACAAACCTTGATCAAACTGTTGAGATTCCTGCTCATCCTGTGGGTAGGATTGATAGAATTCATCCTCAACAGAACATTATTGGTGATCCCACATCTGGTGTCGAAACTAGGGGTCAGATCAACTCTGGAGTCTACTCAGAAATCATGGAATCTGGTGTGGTCAACGATTGTGCGCATTCATGTTTCGTCTCGCAAATCGAACCACGGTCTATAATAGATGCTTTAAAAGAAGAATCTTGCGTAAATGCAATGCAGGAAGAACTACTCCAATTTCAGAAGCTCAGAGTTTGGAAGTTAGCTGATTTACCAAAAGGAGCTAAGAAGATTGGTACTCGATGGGTTCTTCGTTGCAAAAGGGATGATCAAGGAATAGTCATAAGAAATAAGGCTCGTTTGGTCGTTCAGGGATTTAGGCAAATTGAAGGTATAGATTACAATGAAGTGTTTGCACCGGTTGCTCGTCTGGAAGCAATTCGAATTTTTCTTGCTTATGCATCCTACAAAAGGTTCAAAGTCTATCAAATGGATGTAAAGAGTGCATTCCTTCATGGAGAAATCAGTGAAGTCGTATACGTCAGTCAACCTCCCGGGTTTGAAGATCCTATGCATCGTGACCGTGTCTACAAATTGGACAAGGCACTGTACGGATTGCACCAAGCTCCGTGAGCGTGGTACGAGACACTTTCCACTCATCTTCTGAACAATGGATTTAGAAGAGGTGTCATCGACTGCACGTTGTTTATTCAGGAAAAGGGTGGAGAACTTTTAATGGTACAGGTATACGTGGATGACATTATTTTCGGATCGACGAATGATGTTCTGTGCAAAGAATTTGAAAAAGTTATGCAGGACAAGTTCGAGATGAGTTCCATGGGAGAGATGAAGTTCTTTCTAGGGCTACAAGTAGATCAATCTGAGACAGGGATTTTCCTTCATCAAACCAATTATGTTGGAGACATACTGAGCCGATTCAGTATGACTGA
Organism: Smallanthus sonchifolius; assembly: GCA_023525975.1. Lineage (NCBI taxonomy): Eukaryota > Viridiplantae > Streptophyta > Magnoliopsida > Asterales > Asteraceae > Smallanthus > Smallanthus sonchifolius. The sequence continues at coordinate 25,267,081 of CM042033.1, forward strand.
TGCCAAACCTACTGGTACTCCATTGGCGATCAATCACGGGATTTCGCCTGATGACAAGGGGGAGTATATTGATGCTACTCTCTATCGAGCCATGATCGGATCTCTCATGTATCTCACGGCATCTCGACCAGACATCATGTTCGCCACGTGTCTCTGTGCTCAATATCAGTCAAAACCAAAAGTCTCCCACTTAATTTCTGTCAAAAGGATTTTTCGTTATCTGAAGGGTACTCCTGATCTTGGATTATGGTACTCTAATGATGATAACTTTGAGCTTACTGCATATAGTGATTCTGATTATGGTGGTTGCAAAACAGACTTCAAGTCTACATCTGCAGGGTGTCAGTTCTTTGGAAACCGTCTCGTGACATGGCAATGCAAAAAGCAGACTTCAGTGGCTACATTTACATGTGAAGCTGAATACATCGCTGCTGCCAGTTGCTGTTCTCAGATTATCTGGATTCAACAGCAACTTCGGGACTACGGTTTGCAATTCTCTAACACTCCTATTTATGTAGATAATTCTGCTGCCATAGCTATCACTAAGAATCCGGTTCAGCATTCAAAAACCAAACACATCGGTATAAAATATCACTTCATTCGTGACTGTTTTGAAAAGAAACTTATTAATATGGTTCAAATTAACACTGATTTCCAAAAGGCCGACCTCTATACAAAAGCCTTTGACAAATCAAGATTTTTATTCTTGTTAGAGGTAAACGGCATGAAAAAGAAGGATGACGTTGTTCCGGACCAAGAGTCGAGTCAATAATATTTTTTATCAATTACGTTCCTGTATATATTTTCTTTCTTGCGTTTATTAAAAATCTCAAAAACTCAAAAAGATTTTTCATTTTAAAATTTTAGGGGGAGAAAATGTCAGTAAGAAAATGATCTCTCGCTGAGAAAAATGATAGTACACAGACGCTAGTTATCTGAGACTCCAAAAAGATTTCTATATTGTGTACAGTTATTTGTGTACAGTTTGTTTAAAAAAAATATATATATTTCAAAAAGATTTTCCATTTTTGTACAGACTAAAACCCAAAAACATCTGAAAAACTCAAAAATGAGAAATCGTATCCAACCTTTGGGAAGTAATGGCACACTAACCATATGTATGAAGCACATTGCATTTAATGTCATAGTGAATAGTCACACTAAGTCGACATGTGATGCATTGATAGGCTTATCTTACTGAATCTCGACCATTGATGATCAATCTATACCATATTAGATATTGTCTTGTGAGTCACATAATGGTGAAAGGATTGACGAAAATCAACAATAGAAACTGAAGGTGTTTCTCATTCTGTGCACACCAGTTATCATCGGTTTAATGAGATATCAGAAAGTAGTTATAAAATTAAAAATTAGATTCCGAAGTCGTATACGTGCCATATTGCCTTGTAAATACCTGGCTGAAGCCGCCCATGCGATTAAGAATAAAATAAAAGTATGAATTCGAATCCGTATATGTGCCATATTACCGGGTTGCAGCCTGGTTGAAGCCATCCATGGGATAGGATGAACACAAACACCGTTAGCTGCATACGTGCCATATTGCCTTGTAAATACCTGGCTGAAGCCGTCCATGAGCTGATGGCTGTCACTGTGAATACTAAAATATATATATATATATATATATATATATATATATATATATATATATAATTTGTGTAGTAAAGAAGTAACAGGGAATAACTGAGATCTCATGAACTTATGATGGCTGGTTAAGTAAGTTGTGCTGATTTGAAACATTAACATGTTTTGAAAAGTAATTCAAGTCAATTCTTAACTAGTGTGGGACACAGACAATGGACTCAATCCTTCAAGATCATCTTGTAAGTGTTAAGAAGAGGTCTGCATAGGTTTAAGATGGACAAACATATCAATGATCGCATTTTGACTAAGTGTACTTAAAGCTCAGATAGTTTGCAATGTTGCTGATTGCTATGAGCTTAGTACTGATCCCACGTTCGGATCTTTCTCACAAAAAGATGTGTAAATACCATTGTATAGTTGTATCTACAAAATTCAAAATGTCTCAGATCATTAGTCATTAAGTCTGTATGATTTCTCATAAGGATCATTCTTACTAAGACATGCGTGTATATATCTTGTTGATATTATTTTCAACATTACATATTCAAAAATCCAAAAAGATTTTACTTTTCCTGAATTTTAGATTATCTGATAAGACTCGAACGACTGTCAGAAAATCAAAATTTGAAAACCGCTTGACTTCCTGATTGATCAAATCGTTCCTTTACTTCATAAACTATTCCAAAACTTCATAATTGATCCCTCACTTCATAATTAAATGTAAATTACATCATAATTAAATTTTTGTTAAAACCAATGTGGTCGGATACCCCATTTAACTTGAAAAGTTTAATTTGCATAAGGGGATTGTCCCATTCGTACGAATGGATGAGCAAAATGGCTCACTCGTACGAATGGATGATGAGAATAGGTCATTCACACGAATGGACTAACCAGAATGGTCCATTCGTACGAATGAAGGTTCATTAGTATGAATGAACATCCATCCGTACGAATGAAGGGTTCATTAGTACGAATGCATACCCATTCGTACTACTGAAGGACACACGCATACGAATGGATGGCCATTCGTACGAATGAACCAGGCCATCCTATAAATAGGCCATTCATTCGCATGTGCAGAATCATTCGCACAAAACAGAAAGCATTCGCACGTTTGTTTCATCAAAATCTGAATTTGAACAAAACTCTGTCAAATCTGTAATCTAATCATTCGATTTCTTTTTACAGGTATAACCCCACACGTATTCATCGATTGTATACCGATTCGTGGATGTTCGATTAGATTTAGGGTTCAAAACCGAAAAACAAACTAAAAACGTAAAAAACTGACTTAGTAAACCAATTAAAATGCTAAATATTGGTTGAAAACCATAGTCGAGTGTGTTGGTGTCTTTTTCGGCAAATCTTTCCAAGTGTTGGTTGATTTTTGGACAAGTTGGATCGCGACCCGTCTGTCACACGAATGGACATACTCTTCATGTTCATTCGTACGAATGAACGCTCATTCACACGAATGAGAACACATTCACACGAATGAAAACTCATTCACATGAATGAACCCTCATTCACATGAATGAACCCTCATTCACACGAATGAACGCTCATTCACACGAATGAACACTCATTCGCACGAACGAATAGGCAGAATGATTCATTCATACCAAGGGAAAAATGTTCCAAAAGTTCATATTTCCAAAATCTTGCATGTATTGATCTGAGGTGCTTCATGTTTTTGTGTTTGCAGACTGATCGTTATGGCGCACAGAGCTCCAGTTGTTCTTAAGGCTTCCATAAAAAGCAACATATGTGCGTACATGATTCGGACATCAAAGAATGCACGTCCGTTTGTCGGCATGATCGAGTTTCTATCCAGATCCAGGATTGCTCATGCTATATCCCATCTCCGCACTCCATATACGTCGCACCAAAGGGAGTTCTGGGCCTCCGCCGAGATTGACTGCGAGGTATCTCCACCGGTCATACGAGGGAAGATCGCAGGTCAAGATGTGGTTGTATCGGCAGCTCACATTCGCCGATTGTGTCAATTTGGTGATCATCCTGAAGATCCAGTGACACTGGATAAATATCTGGTCCGAGGATGCTTCATGAGGATAAAGTACGTCGGGAATGTCGCCGAGTTTGTTTTAAACAAAGCAAACCTCTGTCCACAGTACAAGTATCTAGGACATGTTCTTCTGCATTGCCTCGGTTCCCGTCGTGGCGGATTTGATGATATGCGCAAAACAATACAGAGCGCATTCGTTGCACTGGTGTTGAACATTCCGTTCAACTTTTCCGATATGGTGTTCACGCACCTTAAGGAAAACATCTATCTTAAGGGGACAATGCGTATCTTATGTACCCCAGATTCTTACAAATGATAATAGATGACCAACTTCCTCTTCTACCAAGGTCAAACGTCGACATAATCAAGTTAGAACACATGACGAACGTCACTCTAAACAGGGTACAGACCTACAGGGGCAGACCAACAAAGCCACCTCACAAATGACTCATTGGACATCTAGCAAATCTAGAGTATGTGGCACCAGTAAACAGAAAATGGCGTCACGATAACAGTGATTCGGACAGGGAGGATATTGTTGTACCTCCGGCTGACGACCAAGATGATGACGACCAAGATGGTCAGGGAGATGGTGGCAATACTCCTCATGTTTCATCTACCGCTGCCACCACTCCCACTGTTACTGCTATCGATCCTTCCCTTCCAACTAACCCAGAAGACGTTAACCTACACACCGTCCTGTTTACTGATTCTGAGGAAACTGAAGATGAATTTGAAATCAGTCAACAAGGGGCAAGATTGGTCACAACAAAAAGAAAAAGGGGAGCAGATCAAGGAAGCTCAAGGGTTGATGATGACGTCAGGGATGCTGATTTTGTCCCTGGCTGTCTACAAGTATCTGCTGCTCCTTCTTCCCAATCTACCCCGGTCAAGAAGGGAAGAGGAAAGAAAAGAATGGCCAAACGCCAAAAGTTTAAGCTTGTTAGAAGGACGGAGAGCACCTCTGCTACTACAGCAACTGCCACCAGGTCTGAGGCTCCAATGTCAACATCTATGCCTCAGACAGAAACTGTGCCTCCTCCCATCTATACGACTGCTCCTACATCACAGCCATTAACTATTCGAGCTGAATCTTCAATGTCACTGCCGACTGTCTCTCTACACGACCAGATCAGTACTTTAAACAGTTTGGTACTTCGTTTACTAACTCAGAATGAAGAGCAATCAAAGTGTCTTGATCAACAGGGTTTGCTGATTGACCAACAGGGCTCGCAGATTGGTCATCTGACTCTGCAAAACTCTGAACAATCTCAAGCCATCACAAGTCTCACCAACAGGTGTAATGATCAACAAGTCCTCCTTCTCACTGTTACAAACCAGAATCAACAGTTGTCTACAACTGTTGATGCACATGCTCAGAGGATACAAAGGCTTGAGGAGGAAAATAAGAGACTTTTGGAAGACTTAGAAAGCAGAAGGGACCCGACACCCAGAATTGAGGGTGCTCGCAATGATGGTGATGATGGTGATGATGGTGACGATGATGATGATGATGACGATGACGATGAGGAGGATGATGATGACGATGATGATGATGATAGTGATGATGATGATGACAATAATGACAAAGATAAGGACGATGGTGCCAATGCTGGTGTTGCATCAAGTGCTACAAAGACAGCAGAAGCAGAGGCGCAAACAAAGCAAAAATCAGACAAATCAGAAGGCTCATCATCAGATAAACAAAAGGGCACTGAAGGTTGATAGTTTTTGTTTTAAGTGTTTTAACTTGTCTTATTGTAAATATTAGATTATTATGTAAATAATTTCAGTTTTATTTTGATTAAATCAATGAAATTTCTTATTCTCACATGTTTATTTTATGATTGTTTATGTAAATAGTTTTGGATGTGATGCCTCTCAAGCAACAACCTTCAAAGTTAACTTATGTGCTTGACATGCAAGGGATCATCCAACATTCAGTTATTTATGACAAAGAGGAAGGGGAAATCGTACACTGCTTTTCAAAAGAACAGATTGCCGAGCTATTTCAAATGAATCCCGACGAAGTCATCACTGAAGAGGCATCTGTTCCTACAACTGATTATCCCTCCTCTGACGAACTAGAAGACGTTGATGAGGTTGAAGTCGAAGACATCACTGATCAAGAATATCCAAAGTACACATCAGTAGATGGTGATGATCTTCCCTCCTTCGCAGACTTATTCACTCAGCAATCCGACGAGGAGGTCAACCGCATTATCGACAACAAAGAAGATGAAGCCGGTCCCTCCACTATTGACATTGACGCGCTGAATGAACGTAAAAGTCAGTGGATGGAATACATGGCCGAATTAAAGAAGAACTCAAAGCCCTCTCCTCCAACCAAGTACACTAAAGTTTATCGACTCAAAGGACACAAGTCTGATGGTCGTATAATCAGTTGGGCATACTTCAACGACTTAAGCTGCTATGCTATAAAAAGAGAGAAGGGCATACAATATTTCAGGTACCCTCATGACTTCAAGACGCTGCCCGCATTTGAAGTAAATCAATTGGCACGTCTAAAGCTTCTATACAGCGAATCTTCCGGTCTATCCGAATGGTTTGAACGTCAATTACAGTACGAATACCGGAAGAAGTGGGTGAACTTCAAGCCACAAATGCCTACACGTTACATTCACAAGGAAAAGGTTCATCCAATCACCAAGAAGCCCCTAATTGTCTTAAAGTGGAAACCTCCAACGATCATGAAGAAGATTCCTTTAAGGAAAATGATCCAGGACTTCTCAGATCAGTTCAAATGGTGGTACTATGATGGGCGTACTGGTGAAGCTGTTATAGTGCTTTGTAAAGAAGGGTCATGGGAGACCATCAGGGTCTTTGATCCCTTGTGGCTGACCAACTTGTCTGAACAAGATGTTACAACTTTATACAAGTGTCAGCCGTTTTTTGATGTTGCAGATATAGACCAGGCGTTGCAGTATGTGAAGGTGATACGTATATGCTTTGCTTTTGACATACACGCCGGGGTCAACTGGAAAACTCGTACAAAAGAGATGTTGAAGACCAACTAATGTCAGTTAGGTCATTTTGAAGGGATCTAGGTCCAAGGGGGAGTATGTAGATGCATGATATGTCCCTAATCCCTTGTATGTATTTCATCTATGTTTAATGTAACTATTTGATATATTAATGAAATTACATGTTTATCCTTAATGTTTACTCATATATAACGACTGTGATTTAAACGATCTGATAAATATCGATAACGTTGATCAATCGTGCTAATGAAAGGCCCATTCGCACGAATGGATCATGAGAATGATCCATTCGCACGAATAGATCATGAGAATGATTCATTCGCTAGAATAAGTCATGAGAATGATTCATTTGTACGAATGAACCATTCTGATGATTCATTCTTACGAATGAACCATTCTACCGATTCATTCGCACGAATGAGTCCATTCACATGGCTCATTCGTACGAATGGCCTCTGCACTATATATATAACTTTCACTTCATGAGCACAAAAAGATAGGAGAGACTAACCAGAGCAGAACCAGACTAAGCAACAGAACACACACAAACTCTTTGCACTGGCATTGTCGAATCTCTGTCCGTTGAGAGTTTCCAGGTCTTGTATCCAACTTCTCTACACCAAAGGGTCGATAGAAACCTTCGTTTCGACATCTAATCCGCTCGTTTCTCACGACCCGATCCGTGTCATAGATTGGATTGCCAATCAAATCGGATTCCGCATGATTTGGTTTGGTTAATGTGTTGAATCATTGGATCAAGGTAGATCCTGACCCAACACAACTGTCTCTGAGTATCAGTAGTCACAAAAGTATCTACCTGAGTCTGCATTGCAAGCACCTGTAATTCATGGAAGGTAATCCTTTCAGAATAAGAATGTTTCGAAGGACCAGTGTCAGATGACTCATCTACAGATCGATCTCGTGACAGGACGTCTCGATAACACGGAGTGCGGAATCCTTCGTGTTAACGTATGTATACGAATTGACAATAGAAACAGTAGGTAAATAAACTTTCTCTTTGTATTCCACCAAACATAGGGTTTACAAGATTCACTGAATACGATCGATTAAGTCTCTTTTAACTGAATCTGTAAACACCTATTTATAGACACAAGCTCTGTAGTAGGCAAACTTAAAAAGTTCGCCTCACATGAGACTAGGCGAACTTAACAAGTTCGCCTCTAGCAGAAGTTGTTCTATAACTTAGACAAAATCAATACAATTTCATAAAAACATAAAGACAATAAGACCTAAACTACTACAAAGATTTTGTCATACATTCTATGTCCTAACACACTCCCCCTTGACAATAGCTTGATCTTCTGTCTTCAGTCTTTATGACGAGCTCTTCCAGTTATCTGGTAATCTACTTCCTGCGTGCACTCCATATCTCTTACTTATCTCCAACACTCTATTATACTGCAATCCTTGTTCGCTCCATTCATCAGTAAACATAATATCATTCTTTCTTAACGTCATCTAATCTATCTTTGTGAAGTTAATAAGATTCATTGCATCATAGAAACTAACAATGACCTTATTATCTTTATCATCAATCCTATCTTCACCAGTATTCACATCTACGTACCACCATTTCATATTCCCCAGAAAATATTGTGGTATTTTCTTCAATGGTGTCTTTTGTATATCACGTACTGGCTTGATCTACAATCTTCACTCTTTTTCCTTTCTTTATCTTTAATCTTTCATATTTCCCTGATCCACCTTCTCTTTTAATCAAGTTGGCAATCACATCGGCTAATCCACACTTTGATCTATTAATCAGTGGTTTCGTAGCTAGACCATTCATTTCACACCTTGGTAAGGTATTGAAATACTTGATCCTGAGCTTTAAGTATTGAACACCATCAGATCTCTTAAGAGCAAACAACTTCGTGTCATCATCATAAAACCAACTGATGATTCTTCCAATACACCTATCTTTATCCACATATCTTTCTTTCTGAGCACGTTGTATAAGTGACTTGGGTAGTACTTTCATCCAACTGCTAACTACTTCTCTCCACTGTTCTCTAGTCATTCCTGTATTTATATACATCATAGGTTCTTCATTCGGCTTAGGAGACACATGATGAGTAGTATCAAAATCAGTATCTATCTTGGATTGAGCAGTATCATCAGGTGTAGTGATATCTTCTACAGAATCCATAGAATCTGTTACTCCGTCATAAGAAAACTCAGGAATAACATCATCTTGTATGAAGTTATACGGTACATTCAGACCATCACTGCCTTCATATGTAACTTTATCTTTACTCTTTTCTATCTCAATCTCTAGAATCTCTCCTTCTTCAACTTCATTATCCAACACATCTTCTTCAACTTCATTATCCAACACATCTTCTTCAACATCATCAAATAATTCATCAATATCATCTAGACATTCTAACTTCTCAGCTTCTTCTTCAGAATCAGCAAAGAATTCCAATAATAACATTTCTTTATTCACTCCAGAATCATTCTTGGTTCCTTCAATATTACCTGATGTAGACTACCCCTGAACTCTTGATATTGGATTCACGTCAGCGTATTGACGATCACCCTCAATATTACCACTAGGATTATTGTCATCATCATTCTTTCATTGAATTGACTCAGCATGACAAGTATCATGTATCCTTAACTCCCCATGAGCATCAAGACACTCAACAAGTTTGGAAACCAATAACTACATTTCAGCAATTTGTGTAGCTTGAGCATGAAGGACCAACTGTCTCTGAGTATCAGTAGTCACAAGAGTATCTACCTGAGTCCGCAATGCAAGCACCTGCGATTCAAGGAAGGTAATCCTTTCATAATCAGAAGGTTTCGAAGGACAACGTCAGATGACTCATCTACAGATCGATCTCGTGACAGGACTTCTCGATAACACGGAGTGCGGAATCCTTCGTGTTAACGTATGTATACGAATTGACAATAGAAACAGCAGGTAAATAAACTTTCCCTTTGTATGCCACCAAACATAGAGTTTACAAGATTCACTGAATACGATCGATTAAGTCTCTCTTAACAGAATCTGTAAACACCTATTTATAGACACAAGCTCTGTAGTAGGCGAACTTGAGACTAGGCGAACTTAACAAGTTCGTCTCTAATAGGCTAGGCGAACTTAACAAGTTCGCCTCTAGCAGAACTTGTTCTATCACTTAGACAAAATATATACAATTACATAAAAACATAAAGACAATAAGACCCAAACTATTACAAAGCTTTTGTCATACATTCTATGTCCTAACATTTTTCAAACCCAGATATTTAAATTAATATGATCTTTTATCTACACGACGAGATTTCTATATTTACAAAACCAACCCTTGAGGTTGAGTTGAAACGATCCTTTTTCAAACGTTATTCCACTGCACAAAAACAAACTCTGAAATCAAAGTAGGTACCGTATGTGCCAACTGACGTCATAGCCTGGTAACGTCTCGAGGGTGCCCGGGGCGGGGTGTGACATTGGTTGGTATCAGAGCCTAAGGTTTTAGTGAATTAGATACTTGAGATAGTATCGAGGCTCTAACCTGGATGATGCTGAAGTTTTAGTTAGATACTTATGCATAGATGCTTGCATCTAAGACTGATAGTATAAGAATTGCAAATGTCTGGAGGTGGTAGTTACTACTCTAAAAGAAAATCTCTACGGAACTAAGGCAATGCCAATTAAACATTCCCGGTGATAATCCAAATATGATCGAATGGAATCTTCCCTCCTTATAAAACATAATACAAGTTGTTTGTACACAAGGATGCGGATCCAAGTGCTCTGGGCTCAACAAAGACTCAGATTTGAGTAACTGGCAAATAGATACTCCTCCACCAAGGGTAAGTGTTGTAAATCAGGTTGGAGAAGTGAAGGCTACGCAGCTAAGCATACAGGTGGTATGGTCATCTGAAACAGTATCCATGCCCTCAACTGAAGGGATGGAGGAAATATCAGAACTTACCTCGGGTTGGAAAGGACTCTAATGAAGAAGCAACGTTACTACTTTGATCCAAATATGATTCCAGATTTTGACAATCCAGATGATTATATTCCTGACAATTCTAATTCTTTGCTTATACTTCAAAATATGTATATTACTTGAGTCAGGAAATTCTATGGATTTTGATCCATGAGAAGTTTATCTAAATAAACGTTCCTCCTTTGGAACCATCCAATCCATACCAAAATGTGTACAATGATGTGGTGATGAAGATTTGAGATCCTACTCCACAACATGATTATCCTTCAGTCTATCCTAGCTCATGTCTTGACCGTACCATACGGGAGACAAATGAGGTGAAATAGGATCTGACAAAAGGAAAGAAGAACAGAAAGACAATTGGAGAAACAACTCTGGAAGTATGGGGAAAGTAGGGGACTAGGAAAGGAGATGATGAAAGACTAACTTCAGTTATTCTATAGGCTTTCCGCTTCCAATGAATACCTTGTATTCCATCCCTATAAGAAAAATATTTCTTTTATAGAATGCCCGGAAAGAGGTAAAGGACCGGGTTTTATTCGGAGATCGGCAAGTAACAAATGAAACCGGTAACGAACCCGGTATAAATATAGAAAGTACTAGAAGGGCTTTCGGAAATCTTGAAGGAATTAGAAACTTCGAACAATCTATATACACCTTCTGTGAGCTTTCATTTAAACCTTATGGTTGGAAGCCATAACCATACCTATGTAAACCCTTGTGTGGGTTTACTAGAAGTTCCTCACGAGAGTGTTCATATCCTCGAAGGAAAAGAAATGGTGAATTCATATAGGCCCTATGTACCTTATCATCTGTAAGGACCAATAAGTATTCCTACTCCTCGTGTTAAAGAAAGAAACACTGGAGAAGAATGAAGGATTAGAGTAATCCTCGAGAAGAATGATGATTTTATAAGGATGAAATATGTAAGCAAATTAGAATTTAGTCATCCAGGAATAACAGTATTACGAACTGATGAAACAGTTATGTGATTAAGAGATGCAAGAACCAAATAGAAAAATGAAAGAATATATTTTAAGGAAATAACGACCTTAAGTATTGTTGTTAAGGTGGACTGAATAAGCTTTTGAAAGAAGAAAGGTTTAATAGTTAGAGGAAATAATGAATTATTAAGAATGATTAACCTAGAAGTAGATTACTGGCTGTTAATAAAAAATTCTAGAAGATACGCTCCAAACCCATGTAATAAACCTCGAAAGGAGGTAGAATTAAGGCAAGACCATTCGGAGTATTGTATAATAAGAAGTACATAACACTTATGTGCTAAATCATAAATCAGAGAGAAACAACATATCGGAATCTAAGAAATATGTGAAATTACCATGTTGGTTTTTACAAACCCAAGAAAAAGATTGTGATTAGCAAAAGGATTATACTGATCAGAGGATAGATTCCATTGAAAATATACGTCAAGGATAAGACGTTATTAAAGGTATCACATTGAAAAGGTGTACTTCAAAATTTGAAAGGAAAATAAGCTAAGTCCATATGTATGACTAAGCAAACCAGTAGCCCTTGATACATAAGAAAAAGATAGATGAACCAATTGCAAAACGGATATTGCAATTAAAGGTTTAGTTTTACAAAACCAAAGTTTGGATTTCATGATTAGACAAAGATGTCTATAAGATGTTGACTATGAGATGTCTATAAAGGCAGTTTAAGAAATGTTAGAAAACTTTCATAAGGGATGGAACACTGCTAGATCGGGAAGTGGAGTTTCAAATAAATCTTGTACATGGCACGGCTCCGATAGCCAAAGCTCCGAACATATTAGCTCCTACTAAGATGGCTGAGTTGAAGAAACAACTCGATGAATTATTGGAGAAGGGTTTTATAAAACAGAGTTCTTCGCTATGTGGAGCTCCGTTACTCTTCGTATAGAAGAAAGATGGATCATTGAGGATGTGCATAGATTACAGGGAATTGAATAAAGTCACTATTAAGAACCGATATCCACTTCCAAGAATCGACGATCTGTTTGATCAGCTCCAAGGAGCAAAATGCTTTTCCAAAATAGGCTTGCGATCAGGCTATCATCAATTGAAAGTCAAAGAAGATGAGATATCTAAAAACTGTGTTCAGAACTAGATATGGTCACTTTGAGTTCACGGTTATGCCGACAAAAGGCGAAAGCCGTTAGAATTTAACGTTGGAGACAATGTTTTACTTAAGGTATCACATTGGAAAGGTGTGGTACGATTCGAAAAGAAAGGGAAAGTAAAGCCTTAGGTTCATATGACCATTTAAAATCTTGAACGAATTGGACCAGCGGCATATCGATTAGGATTGCCCAATAAGATGAATGGAGTACATGATGTATTCCATGTCTCCAACCTGCGTAAGTATTTAGCAGATGAGACTTTAGCCATGCCACTACAAGACGTAGTAGTGGATGAAAGGCTTAAATTTGTGGAACAACCGTTGCAAATTGAGGACCGGCAGGAAAAGAAATTAAAACGGAAAAGACTTGTATTGGTCAAGGTGAAATGGAATTCCAGACGTGGACCTGAGTACACGTGGAAACTGGAATCCGAAAGGAAAAAGAAATACCCACACTTATTCAGAAAGTAATCTCGAGGACGAGATTTCAAAAAAGTTAGGGATGATATAACACCTAGCAAAATTCTGATCTCAATTACTGCCCTAAACTTATAATAAATAACGAGAGTTAACGGAAACCCAAGAGTTAGAAAATAAATTAAGAAATAATAATTATATTATATATATATATATATATATATATTGAATTCATACTTTCCTAGAAACCACCATGTAAGGAAGTTAGTAGCAAGGTGCACATGAAATGTGAGGAAGGTAGTAGGAAGGTACACATAACATATAAGGAAGGTAGTAGCAAGGTGCAACAACATGTGAGGAAGGTGGTAGGAAGGTGGCATATGGTGAACAAACTTCCCTATAAATTGAACTTAAGATTTCTCCTAAGTTCTCATTCCAAACCTTCTCCCAATTCAAAGACAGGTTTGTCTTTATATTTCCGAGTTTAAGTATTTATTTTAGTGGGGCTTAGAGTTGTAGTCGGGGTAGGAATTGGGTGACATAACCCTGGTCTAGGCATGGACTGATCACCCATGTCTAAACTAGGTAGTGTTATCCAAAGCTAACCATGGCTATGACTAGATAATTCCCCATCATTCGTTAGGCCTCCGCCTAAGATTTTTTTCGGTCACGAACAGGGATAAAGTTTTGTCCAGTCATAATGACGCCAGAACTAAGCAAAAGAAATATGACGGGTTTCATTATGGTTTGAATTATGCCAAAGATGAAACCACAAGGGTTAGAAACATCAAAACCCGAAGGACTGGTAACTACAGAATCTTAGAAGATAGAAAAATTTATTAAAGAATTCTGTAAGATAGGGGATGACGGACCGACATACTCTGAAATATCGGTTTGATATGGGAATACAATGGATGTCGGACCGATGTATGATTAGATATCGGTCTGATATGGGAGAACCACGGATGCCGGACTGACATGTGCTTGGCCAACGATCTGAAACGCAAATCCCTAGACACCCTCTGCACCATACACGTGTCGTGACACGTGTAGGGCATGCGTCAGCATGCTGGACGCGTGGAAAGATGTCGGAACGCAATGGTATGTCGAGTCGGTCCGCTATGGACGGGTGGCACACCGGATTTGCATGGCTGCCACGTGGCGCGCATGCGGGACAAGGGAGGCACATCGGACCGACATCCCTCTGGATAACGGTCCGATATGGGTGGTCATCAGGCCTATAAATCGATGAGCAATTTATCTTCATTCTCACACCAACTCTCAAACTTTCTCTCGAATTTCCTCTGCTCCCAAGCTATTCCTGAGCCCTTCAGCTGTCCCGTCTCCTGAGCTGCTCCTCCCGGTTTGACCGACGTTCGCTTGTCAACCGGACTCGAACGTTAAGATCCGAAGAAACCCGAGGAATGCATAGAAGTCCAAGTTAAGGTGCTAGATCCCTACGAGCTAAACTCTAAGAGCTACTTAGCACTAAGATTATTATCTTTTGATCTCCCACTTCAAAATAAAGGTGAATACTCGTCTATACTAAAAATACTCGTTCTCATGGTGAGAACAAGCTTTTCAAAACGGTTTACAAAGACGTGATCATAGACTACTTGTCTATGTTATAAACGGAGTCTGTCAAAAATGTTTTACGAAAAGGGCAAAACACGATAATTAAATATTTACTCATAATAGTCCCAGAATTAGGGATTGAGTTCAATCCATGTGGACAAGATTAAATCCCAAAATTAAGGGTTCTACCCCTGGGGATATGATTACCCAAGAAGTGTACGTAAAGTTTGATCAAATATTTATACATGCTCCGGATCGAGTTGGGCCGGGCGGGGTTGGTTTGTATGTCGGGTGATTGCGTAAAACGCAGAAGTGCCGGTTTGGCCGCGTAGCCCCCGAGTACTTGTCAAGTGTATACAAATGAATGAATCAGAAGAAAGTGATATGATCACCAGGATCCACCTATGAAATGTTTAACTGATTAATTAAATTGTTTTGCCATTTTATGAAAATGAATTGAGGTCATAAAGTATTCACCAGCATGTTGCTGATGTTCATTTTCTAGTGTTTTCAGGAAAGGAATGAATTGACAACATCGTACCGGGACCGGCTATGTCCTGGGTCCCGATGACAGTTTTGTTGCACATCCGGGTCGGGCCACACACCTAGACCCGGTGCAACCCGAAAATATGTTATTACAGGTCGTGAATTGCACTGAAAGACCCTGAAGAGTAAACAAGGTTTAGGTGACTGAAGGACTACGTTTTCCTTAGGCAGATTACCTCCTTGTAATCCTATTGACTTTGCGTCAGAATTTTGATTTGAAATCAAAGGTACAAACGATCGGGTTTTCAAACCCAGATATTTAAATTAATATGATCTTTTGTCTACACGACGAGATTTCTATATTAACAAAACCAACCCTTAAGGTTGAGTTCAAACGATCCTTTTTCTAACGTTATTCCTCTGCACAAAAACAAACTCTGAAATCAAAGCGGTAACGAAGGTGCCAACTGACGTCGCATCCCGGTAACGTATCGGGGTTGCCCGGGGCAGGGTGTGGCTGGCAGTGTATCTTGTTTTCTATCCAAGGCATCAGTTGATGAATCTGCTCTATGGCATAGGAGATTGAGCCATGTTAATGTCAAAACCATCAACAAGTTTGTTAAAGGAAATATAGTTAGAGGACTACTTGATAAAGAATTCCAGCTTGAAGATAACTGCATATCATGTCTGAAGGGGAAGCAACACAAGAGTTCTCACAAGCCCAAGACACTGAATTCCAATGACACTCTACTACAGCTGCTGCATATGGATCTTTTTGGTCCTACAAATGTCTTGTCCATGGGCAAGAAGTCATACTTCTGGTAATAACTGATGACTACATTAGATTCTCATGGGGATACTTCTTGAGAACAAAATATGAAACTGCTGAGATTCTTAAATCCTTCATTCTTAGGGTTGAGAATCAAAATAATCAGAAAGTCAAGACCATAAGGTGTGATCAAGGTACAGAATTCAAAAATCAAATCTTAAATTGTTTCTGTGAAAGCAAAGGATTTCAGAGACAATTTAGTGCTCCAAGAACTCCTCAACAAAATGGGGTTGCTGAAAGGAGAAACATAACTCTATTTGAGTCTGTCAGATCCATGTTGGCTGACTCAAAACTACCCCTCACATTCTGGGCTGAGGCAGTTAGTACAACTTGCTATGTCCAAAATAGAGTTCTCATTGTTAAGCCTCTCAATAAAACACCTTATGAGTTATGGTTTAACAGAGTTCCCTACATTGGCTTCCTAAAACCTTTTGGATATCCATGTACTATTCTCATTACAGCGGTGTTCTTCCAAAATTTGGTGCAAAATCTGATGAGGGATACTTTGTAGGTTACTCCTCTCAATCCAAAGCCTACAGAGTATTCAACTCTAGAACAAGAATAGTTGAAGAATTAGCAAATGTGGAATGTAGGGAACACATTCTATGTGAAAATGGTAAAGGGCCAGACTGTATGTTTGATATAAACTTCTTCTCCCAAATATTTGAGCCTCTCATCTTCTCAAATATGGAGTCTTCGTCTTCCAAAGCTCAAGCTACTTCATCAAATTATGACTACAGATTGGGTTTCAATGGTCCATCTATAAGAATCAAAAGACCATCCATTGACCATCTATCTGTTGTTGATGATATTGAGGCCAGTGCATACTGAACAAGTAGCTCAAATGTGACCAGCAGAAATCTATCTGAACATGACTATCAAGATGTGTACATTGACCACTCTGCAGCTGACATAGAGGAACCTGCTCCTGATAATGCTAATACCTCACTAGAAGATGTTGTTACGGTTAAAGACTCATCTGAAACAAATTCTCTTGAAGATGATCCTGACCAAAACCAAAGCAATCCTGATCAAGAATTCAGGCTGGAGGTGGTTCCAGCCCAAAGAATCAACAAAGAACATCCTCTAGAAAATGTCATTGGTCCTGTTCAACAAGGAGTTCAGACACGAAGAAAGTCACATGAAGCCAATATATGTGTATACTCTTGCCTTCTGTCTCAAGTTGAACCAAAGAAGATAGATGAAGCCCTGCAACACGACAATTGGATTGAAGCAATGCAAGAAGAGCTGCTGCAATTCAAGAGATAAGAAGTGTGGACCCTAGTTGATCTACCACCTGGCCAAACTGCTATAGGCATAAGGTGGGTCTTCAGAAACAAACAAGATGAGAGTGGGACTGATCAAGAACAATGCCAGACTTGTAGCTTAAGGCTACACTCAGGAAGAGGGAATTGATTATGATGAAGTATTTGCTCCTGTTCCCAGACTGGAGGCAATCTGAATCTTCATAGCATATGCTACATCCAAGAGCTTTACTGTTTATCAGATGGATGTCAAGAGTGCTTTTCTATATGGAAAGATAGGTGAGGAAGTATATGTCAGACAGCCTCCAGGCTTTGTAGATCCTTCACATCCTAACAAAGTATTCAAATTAGACAAGGCTCTATATGAGCTACATCAAGCCCCGAGAGCCTGGTATGAGACCTTATCAGGATATCTACTCAGCAACAACAACTTCAGAAGAGGTGCCATTGATCAGACTTTGTTTATCAAAGATGAAGGGGGAGAGATTCTACTAGTGCAAATCTATGTAGATGACATCATCTTTGGATCAACAAAGAAGATGTTACGCAAAGACTTTGAGATCCTAATGCACTCAAAGTTTGAAATGGGTTCAATGGGTGAACTAAATTTCTTTTTGGGTCTCCAAGTCAGACAAGTTCCAAATGTAATATTCATCAGCCAATCCAAATATGTTAAAAGTATTTTGGAAAGATTCAAGCTGGCTGATTGCTCTGCTGCAAGAACTCCAATCCAAGTGCACCATCAATTTTCCCCAGACAAAAATGGTCAAGACACTGATCAACATCAGTACACGACAATAATTGGATCACTCATGTATCTGACTGCTTCAAGACCCGATATTATGTTTGCAGTATGCTTGTGTGCAAGATTTCAAGCAGCTCCAAAGACTTCATATTTAGATACCTTAAGGGAGCTCCAGGACACCTTAAGGGAGCTCCAGGACTAGGGCTATGGTACTCTAAAAATGATAAATTCAATCACTGACAGTGACTATGGTGGATGCAACTTGGACAAAAAGTCCACTTCAGGAGGATGCCAATTTCTGGGAGGAAGACTAATTTCTTGGCAATACAAGAAGCAAACATGTGTGTCAACATCCACAGCAGAAGTAGAATACATTACAGCTTCCATTTGCTGTGCTCAAGTCATCTGGATACAAAATCACATGCTGGACTATGGTATGACATTCATGGCTACTCCCATTCACATTGACAACAAGAGTGCCATATCAATTACCAATAATCCTGTTGTAAGCCCCGATCTTCTGGATCTTTGATTAAACACAACTACGAACACATACAATATCAAACTCTCACAATCAAGACATATGAAGATGAAAGTTCCAGTGATAGTGAAAGTTCAGGGAGTGAAGTAGAAATTCAGAATGATGAATCTTCTGAGAGTGTCATTAAAGAAGAAATTTCTGAAGAAATTGATACTGAAAGTGCTGATGAAGTTCATTCTGAAGAAAATGTATCTACAACAAGTGTATCTTAAGATGAGATTTTGTTGACTAAAATAGTACCTGAGATGACTGAAGAGATTCCAACTGCTAAAGTTTTCATGGCAGACATGTCAGATCCATCAAAGTTAAAAGATCTTATGTGTAATATGTTGTTCTAACTGTGTTTTGGTGAAGGAAAAAATGATGAAAGTCATGGATGATAACACAAACTTGATTTGTGATATGAAATCGATGCACTCAGTGAATCAGAAAATAAAGGACAATGATAAGATATGTATTGACAGAATTGAATCACTCAAGAGAAACATTAATTCTCTAACTTTGAAGATTAAGGAACAAGCATATCGGTTGGATATGGCTTATGCTGAGATTGAAAAGAGAAATTAAATTGTTGCTGAGAAAAACAAAGAAATTTCAGACAAAGAAGCATAGGTGATCATATTACATAGAAAACTGGAATGTTTTGGAAATTCATCACTATTGTTGGGTTATTTCAAAGACAATGCTGATCCTGTTAAGAGAACAACTGGAATTGGATTTGCTCCTCCATCATTTAATGGGAATTATGCTATAGAACCAGAGATCATAACTGAAGAGGATATTGATCCAAAGATAGTTTTAAAGATTAATCCAGTCACAGGGGAAGAAATGATATATGATATAGTGATGATGAGATATTTGATGCTCAGAAAATTGATTGTGTTCCTAAAGAAGTGAAGATTGATGAACCAAAAGTGGTAAAACAAGTAACAAGAGATCGATGTATTCTTACAGAGCCCGATGAAGTTGAACAATCAACTATATCACCAATGTTATCTAAAAGTGGTTTTATAAGTGCTGGTGAAATCAAGAAGGAGGTTTCAAAGGTTGAAAATAAATCAACAAGTGATTTCATTAAACAAAAGGTGAATGTGGCAAAAACCAAAGACAGTCAGTCTCCAGTTTCAAAGAATTATGTTGGGGAATCATTCAGAAAGATGTATGTTCCAAAGAAACAAGGAGGTAGTGATGCTAAATCTACATAAGGTTATTCATAAGTAAGTTCCTTAACTTCAACAAGGGTTCCTTACATCAGAGAATACAAGGATAAGAGAGTTTGCTTTCATTGTAATGAGGTGGGACATATAGTGTTATACTGTCCTTACAAAAACAAAGAGAAGAATTTTCTTATTTAAGAAAAAGTTACACCTACTGTTGTTCATGGTCAATCAATAGTGGTAAAGATTCTACAAAGACTGAATGTGGGAAATCCTACATCTGATAATGTGATGAAACAATCATTCAAGGAAAATTTGCCTAAGCAACATGTTACTAAACTTTTTGGGTTTAAGAGAGAGATCACACAGCATGTTCATGATAGATTTGTTGATTCTAAACCAGAGTTTGTCCAATCTGGTGTTAGAAACAATGTGGTGTTTCATAAGTTTGTTGAGAATCCTAAACTTGGATTCACAAAGAATTCACAACCTGAGGTCAAACTTTCAAGACCTCAAAGGCGAAGAAGAAACAGACGGTTAAGAAAACTTTTGGAAAATGATCAATTTGAATCTGAATTTCAAAATCAATCAAATTTTGATAAGAAAAAGAATGTTTCAAAATACAAGATGTCTGATTCTGATTTGCCTAAATCACCAAGGGTAGATGATAATAGAGATTGTGAATTGCTTGAGGTTGTTTATTTTGATGCTAATGGAAGACCCAAGACCACAATGGCTTGGGTCCCCGTTTCTAAGTGATTTCCTTTATTTGTGTAGGGTCAACCAAGGAATACTATCAACAACAAATGGTATGTGGATAGTGGTTTCTCCCGACATATGACAGGAAACATTCATTTGCTTGAAGATGTTATTAAAATTTATGGAGGTTATGTCGCTTTTGCGGGTAATAAAGGCGGGTACATAACAGGTCAAGGAACGTTAAAGAATTAAAGGTGAAGTTTGAGAAACTCAATTATGTCTAGCAACTTAAACATAATCTACTCAACGTATCTCAAGTGTGTGATAAGAATTTTTCATTCCATTTTAATGATTCTGAATGCTATATTATGAAGCCGGGATTTGAAATACCTGAAGAATGGATTCTGATGAAGGCTCCGAGAAGAAATGACACATATGTTTTAGAGATGAGTGTTGCTACAACAACGGATTCAATTCCTACATGTTTGCTCTCAAAAGCATCTGAATCTGACTCTATTCTTTGGCATCGAAAGCTAGCTCACATAAATTTCAGAAAAAATGAATTATCTTGTGAAGAATGATTTGGTTTTCGGTATTCCAAAAATGAAATTTTTTGTGCCTGATGACTGCATTCCTTGCAAGAAGGGCAAGCAACACAGGAAGTCTCACAAATCCAAAAAGCAAAATTCTATTGTCACTCCTTTGGAGTTACTGCATATGGATTTGTTTGAACCGATAAGTATTTGGAGCATTGGAGGTAAATCGTACTGTCTGGTGGTAACGGATGACTTCTCAAGATTCTCATGGGTTATGTTTTTGGCAACAAAGTCTGAAATAGTAGAGACAGTTCACTACTTAATTCTTGGATTGGAGAATCTTTTGAATCAGAGAGTCAGGCGTATCAGAAGTGACAATGGCAGCGAGTTCAAGAATAGAAATATGGGACTTTTTTGTTTACAAAAGGGTATAAATCATGAATTTAGCGCGCCATATGTTCCTCAAAAAAACGGTGTTGCTGAGCGAAAGAACAGAACTCTGATTGAGGAAGCTAGAACAATGTTGGCAGATTCTAAGCTACCAATTACTTTTTGGGCCGAAGCTGTGACTATGACATGCCATGTCCTGAATCGTGTTCTGACCTTCAAGCGACACAACAAGATGTGTTATGAGTTGTTAAACAATCGGAAGCCTGATTTGAATTATCTTCTTCCTTTTGGGAATCCGTGTACTCTTTTGAATATCAAGGATGTTTCTACCAAGTTTAGCGAAAAGGCGATTGAAGGAATTTTTTGGGATATGTTGCCAATTCGTTGAATAAAAGAGTGTATAACAAGGAAACACGACAGATCAAAGAATGGTTTCATATCGATTGCTCTAATCGATCTATTCCCCAGAAGGCGGTTGGTCCAGAGTGGGCATTTGATTATGACATCTTATTCAAGTCTTTTAACTTTGCTCCTGACTTATCTGATGAAGAAGTTGCTTTACTATATAATTCATGTCAAGGTGACCAAGATTGTGGTTTAATTCCAAAATCAACAGTTCCATATTCCGTTCCATCATCATCAGTTCACCCTGATCTGAATGGTACATCTAGCTTGGGAACTCACGAGACTGATAGTGAAGATGATGAAGAAATTTTTCAGGATTCTTTGGTAGATCAATTAATTGTTTATGATTCATCCAACTCTACACATGTTCAGGGGGAGATTTCTACAAATTTAGATTCAGAGATACCAGTTTATTAATCTTCTCAAACAGATATTTCTCAAGTTGATATTTTACCTGTTCCGGAGGTGGCTTCCATAAAAGAACTCAAAGATCATCCGGTGACGAATATCATTGGGAATTTGCAAGACGTAGTTCAAACTCGTTCTTTAACTGAAAATACTTGTTTATATTCATACATTAGAGATACTGTAGTAATTGATGTTTGCTTACATTCTTGTTTTATTTCTCAGGTAGAACCTAAAAATGTGGAGATGGCTTTACAAGACAATAACTGGATAGAAGTAATGTAGGAAGAGCTTGCTCAATTTGATAAGCTAAAGGTGTTGAATTTAGTTGATCTCCATAAGGGAATGTATCCGATTGGCACCAAGTGGGTCTACAAATGTAAAAAGGATGATCGTGGGGTCATGGTAAGGATCAAAGCAAGATTGGTTATACCGGGCTTTAATCAACAATAGGGTATTTATTATATTGAAGTGTACGCACCTGTAGCACGGTTGGAAGTAATTCGTTTGTTTTTAGCGTTTGCTTCGTTCAAAGATTTCAAGGTTTATCAACTGGATGTCAAAAATTCTTTCCTGTATGGCAAGGTGAAAGAGGAAGTTTATGTTTGTCAATCACCGGTGTTTGAGGATCCATTGTATCCTTCAAAATTGTTCAAGCTAGATAAGGCTCTTTACGGTGTTCATCAAGCACCCCGTGCATGGTTTGAAACGTTGTCGCAACACCTTTTGGATAATGGTTTCGATCGTGGTCAAATTAATCAAAAAGTGTTACGAATTTGAAGTTTGAAATGTCCACTATGGGAGAGTAGTCGTTCTTTTTAGGATTACAAGTTAGTCAAAAAGAGGATGGTTTCTTTATTCATCAGTTTAAATACGTGAAAGACATTTTGAGCCGGTTCAAAATGGAAGACTATACCCCATATGACACTCCAATTCCGGTAAATCATAAGATGAATCCAGATCCGGAAGGAAAGGATATTGACAGCCGCTTGTATAGGGCAATGATTGGATATCTCATGTACTTAACAACATCAAGGCAAGATATAATGTTTGCCGTGTGTCTCTGTTCCAGATTTCAAGCAAAACCAAATGAATAACATCGGATTGCAGTTAAACGTATTTTTTGGTACCTGAAAGTGAAACCGAGATTGGGATTATGGTTTCCACATGGTTTTAATTTTGAATTTAATGTATATACTGACTCAGATTTTGGAGGATGTTGTTTGGACAGAAAATCTACAACAGGAGGTTGCCAATTTCTGGGTAATCATCTTGTGTCATGGCAATGTAAAAAGCAGACTACTGTCTCTATTTAAACATGTGAAGCAGAATACATCGTTGCTGCAAGTTGTTGTTCAAAAATTTTGTGGATTCAACAACAATTAAGAGTCTATGGTTTGAATTTCACTTGCACCCCCATGTTCATTGATAATAATGCCACAATGTCTATAACAAATAATCCAGTTAAGCACAGTAAAACAAAGCACATTGAAATCAGTTATCATTTTATTCGTGATTGTGCACATAAAAAGTTGATTCTTGCAGATTTGTTGACCAAGGCATTTGATCGTACAAGGTTTGAATTTCTGATAAAGATGATTTGTATGATCAATCCCGAATAATTTTATTCAAAATAATTCTCATGGAGGTTTAGTTTTATTTTTTTTACTGCTTTCTTTCATTTCTACATTTCAATTTACTGTCAAAAAGTTAGTTTTTATAAAAAAAACCCAAACAAATTGAAAAATCTTAAAATTGACATCATTTGAGCATGAGAATAAATGATAGTACATTAGTAGATATTCATTCACACATGACCTTAGATTGATTGATTGGTGATTTATTTTTATTCAATATATATGAAGTATATATGTTTTGATCTAAACTTCATAGACTGCACAAATAGGAGATGATAGTGTTGTGTATGCATATAATTTAGCTTGTCAATAGGCTAAAAGCGTCTTTGAACCATTAGTAGTGTGAAAACAAAATTGCATATGTTACAACTGTGATTTGAACCCATTTTATGCCTGGGTGTGTGTGTTAAACGATCATTATCAGATATAGAATATGAGGCTTAAAGTGTTTCATGAGACCAATATCGAACTATATTGATTAGCATAATTTTTCAGTTCACTTCACTTCCCATGCCCCGAAAAACATGCAATGTCATGTTGAACTAAGATATGTTTCTGGTTGAACCATATACTATCCCTTGGATCATGTTGATACATCATCTTTACTAATTCCATTGAATTCATAATCTAGATAACAGTTGGATCCACGTACCCGAATCTTATGATTCCACATATATAAGCCAAGACATTGAATCATTCTGATTCCTTATATCCTTCGGGATCTGTTTCTTTTTCTGTGCTAATTATGATTGTTTCATCCTGGAGGTTGATCTTATCTTTGCATAAGTCTCATATGTCTTGAAGGTAGTGCAATTTACTTTCTGTTGGCATACTAGTGGGGTACACGTTGTATTTCATATTTAAATGGTACACTAACTCACAAGAAAGTGGGAATGAGATGCTTTTAGTTTCAATTCTTATAATATTGACAATTTAAATTTGTTTGTCATAGCCTGATCCTGTTTTCTTTGAATGTTTATCGCGTATCATAACATGCAATATGATAATCTTGAAAGGAGATTAGCATAATTGATCAAGGTTTGAAAGAATGACATAGAATACCAAATTACCCGAATATACGGATTGTTTAATCCAAGATGTGTGATTGATATATCATGTATACTGATATGATCTTATTGCTCATGGTGTTCAACAAAAATATGTTCTTTTTTACTTTACAGTTTATTTCATTTCAAGTTTGTATAGATAAAAACCAAAAATATGTGTTTTCATGTTTGTATAGATAAAATCCAAAAAGATTTTCTGTCATGCTTCAATGAGAATTCCAAATTTTTTTTAAAAGGTTCTGGATTGGATCGGATATCAGGTTCCTGGTGATTGACAAGAAACATTGAGGGAGATAAGTATGAAAAGTTTGAAAGAGTTGAAAGTTCAAAAGTTCAAAATCTCTCTAAGTGTGGAGAAGAAGCGAACTTATTGTGTTCGCCTAGGTTAAGTTCACCTGGTAAGCGAACTTAATAAGTTTGACTGATAAGAGAACTTAAGGCTTGTAGCTTATATTGTTTGAATGAAGCGAACTTGTTCATATTCTCAGAAAAACTTGGATTAAGCGAACTTATTCATTTTTAAGCGAACTTGTTCTCGGTTTAACATAGTGTTTGGTTTTGAGTTATGGATCTTATTTTTTGTTTATTCAAGGATTTTCGCATCAAACCAAGGTAGAATCAAGGTCTTTTATCCAATGATTGTTCAAATTAAGCAGGTTTACGATCTAGGTTAAGGTTTATGTCGCCTCGTCTGTTGTGTATCTAAACCTTGATATAATATGTGTTATGCTTGAAACTGATGATTGATAAAGGTTCTTTGAGGTGTTTTGATAAATTTGTGTCTGATTTTAACATCGGATTTCATCGATTGAAAGGTTTTTGATGTCTGTTGGTTTCCTAAGCTTGGAGCGAACTTGAAGTTCGCCTCTTGCAACTCTAAGCGAACTTAATAAGTTTGCCTTAGGGGACAGAATTGATTTTGACTTAGCAATTTTTTTATTTTTTTATTTTTTTCATTTTTATTGTTTGTGTCGTGTTTTAACATGTTTTGTTTGTGGTTTTGCTATGTCATTTTTACAGATGGATCGTCGAGTTGAATATAAACATAACCAAGTGGCGTTGGTGGATCCAAATTTGTCTGAAGCTGTGAATTACCGGGAAATCATTAATTTTCTAAATAGATCAAGGATAATTGTTGCTGTTTCGGCAAATCCCTACATCAGCTTGAATTACATTTAACAGTTCTGGGATACAACACAACATGACTGTACTATGGATCCGAATGTTATTAGAGCTACTGTCAACAACACGAAAGTAGCAATATCTGTTGACACTATTCGTCAAGTTTTACATCTTGGAGGAAATGATGAAGAACCTTTGGTTTTACCATCTACATTGATTATGGGCTGTTTTCAAAGGATGTGTTACAGAGGAAGGGCAAATGATACTCAGGCAAGGAAGGGTGGTCTAGTAGGACAATGAAGATACTTTATGCATGTTATTATTCAATGTTTGTCTCCTAGGAAATCTGGAACTGATGGTTTGAAGATATTTATATATATATATACACATATATATAATCATTAGATGAAACGGGGGTTGAGTGTAGATCTCAACAAGTCATCATAATTACGATTTGATGTGTCTCCTAGGAAATTTGGAACTGATGGTTTGAAGACCTCATTACAATCTGCAATGGTGGCTCTTACTTTGAACAGAGGGTTCAACTTTGCTCGCTATTTTTATAAGGAGATAGTTGCACAGATTACTCCACCGGCAGGTCAAGGGTTTCTCATGTATCATAGGTTTATTCAAATGATTTTGAATCATCTTATACCTAATTTACCACAGTTACAACATCGTCTTCATCTCACTCAAATGACCAAAAGGATTTTCACTGATTATAACAACATCAAGCAACAAAATACAACCTTGATTCCTGTTCCAACTCCTCTGTTTGGACACTTGATTAATCCTAATTATGTTGCTCCTCCAAATGATAATTGGATACATCCAGAAGAGGTTCAACAACAACAACAACACCACCAGCACCAACAACAACCGCAAGCTCAACAGCAACCTCAACCACAACAAGTTGCACCTGAAGTACAACCAGAACAAGTTAATGTACAAGTTCAAGATGGTGATCAAGTGAATGTCATAGAACCCATTTTGGAGGCTCATGAAGAGGTTCAAGTTGATATACCGGAAGTTCATAATGTTGAAAATGAGAATATGACTAAAGAAAGCACAAGCAAATCAAGAAGGAATTGTAAACGAAACTAGTTCAAGTTCCTCTGAAAAAGCAAATGACGCTGATTCTGATACTGATTCTGAAGCTACACAGAACTTTGATCCAGATCATTATGTTAAACTTGCTACTATTCCATCGGCAAATGCTAGAACAGCACTTGGCAAAAGATTGTTAAGAGATGAATCTTCTTATGATTCTGATTATATCCCTACTCCAAAGTCACAGAAGCTATTGTCTGCTTCTATGACTGCTGCTGCAACTACTCGACTAACTGATGACTTGGAATTTTTGGATTCTTTGCTTATATCTCCACATCCGTCTCTGTCTACTTCACCCCAAGGTACTCCTTCTCCAGTTCCTCCACATACTTCTTCACAAGCTGGTCTGTCTAGTTCATTAAAGGATGCTATAGTTGTTTCTCTACAAGGCAAAGTCTCTTGCCTAGAAGCCCAAGTTGTGGGTCTTCAAGGTCAAGTCGATGTATTAAGGGCAAATGATTTTTAGAGAGAACAAACTCTTCAATCTCAAAGTAAGCAGATCTCTGAGATGCAAATTCTAATCTCACAATTGATAGAGTGTATTGACGCTCAGGGGGAAATGCATGTCATAGTTAAGGATACTTGTCATACGGAGGCAATTAATAGAAATGATGATGAAAATAATGATCCAAGTGGAAAGAAGGGTGATCGTCAATACACTGATGTTGCTCTGATATCTCAGTTTCAGGGGGAGTCTACATTAAATCAGGTTGAAGCTTCTAGTGATAAAGTTACTGGAGAGAATGAAGAGGTTTTGCTTCTAGAATTCTTTAAAGATGATTCTGATCTTGATGAAGCTGAAAAGATAGACTGCTTAGATGGTATAGATGAGTTGTTTGATGACTTAGAACATGAAGAAAATAACTCAGAGATAGAAGAAGGAGAGATAGTAGAAGTGGAGATTATCAAAGATACAACAAATTTGATGTATGAAGGGTATGATGGTCTTAATGTGCCTTTTGAATTCATCCTAGAGGATGTTATTCATGAAGTAACTTCTAATGGAATGGATGACTCTATGGACTCAACTGAAGATGTCATAATGCTTGATTCTAACTCAGATAATGCTCAGTCAAAGACAACTGAAGAACCTGTGATGTATAGGGATACAAGTATGACGAAGGAAAAATGGTTAGAATTGGTAAAAATCCGGAAGAAAGTGTTACCTGAATCATCATCATCAACTATTCTGAAAGAAAAATATGTGAATGAAGAAAGGTGTGTCGGTAGAATTACCAGTTGGTTCTTTGATGAAGAAATCAATCTGTTTTCCTTAAAAGATCTAATGGTGTTCAATATTTGAAACCAAGACTTAGGTATTTTAATACGTTGCATAGATGTGAGCTGAATGGTTTAGCAACTAAATCCTTAATCAACAATTCTAAGAATGGTATTGCTGATCCTATAGCAAGGTTGATTAGATTGAAAGGTAGTTCTAGGAAATATGAGAAGCTGAAACCACAGAAGGGCAATAGAGTAAAGACTACTGAATCTAAAACTGGTAAGTTGATTTGGAGTTACAAGTTTAAACCAGTCAAAGTTGTAAAGAGGATACATTTGAAGAAAATTCCACAAGATTTTCTAGGAAATATGAAATGGTGGTATGTAAATGTGAACACTAGAGAGGCTAAGATTGAAGATCAAGACAATATGGTTATAGCTTGTTTCTATGATGCTATGAATCTTATTAACTTCTCAAAGAAAGACCAACCCATGTTAAAGAGAAAAGAGATTATGTTTACTGGTGAATGGCGTGAGCAGGGTTTACAGTATAAGAGAGTCTTGGAGATTTGCATCAGACATGGAGTGTGTGCAGGGAGTAAACTACCAGAGAATTGAAAGAGTTCAACATGAAGACAGATGGTCAAGCTATTGTCAAGGGGGAGTCTGTTAGGACATAGATTTGTGACAATAGGCCTTGTAATAGATTAGATCTTCTATGTCTTTATGTATTGTAAGATTTGGTTAAGTTTTGTTATAGGCGAACTTAGGCGTAGTTTAGGCGAACTTGTTAAGTTCGCTGCATGGATGTGTGAGTCTATAAATAGGAGTTTACATGTTAGTTTAAAAAGCTTTTGCAATTTGTGTTCAAGATCTGTAAACTCTGAGTTTGGTGAAATTAAAGAGAATATTATTTACATCTTATGTTGATTCTAGTCTTTGTGAATGTCTTGTTTACACTGTCACGGGTACGTTGGATTCCGCACTCCGTATGCTTGATACACTTCACGTCTCGACTTAGATCCATAGAAGACCAGTGAGGACCTACATCTCAAGGAAACTTATTCTATCTTACGCCGTCTGGAGTCGAACCATTCATAAGAAAATTGCTCAAACTTGCACCTCTAATCTCCAGACAATTTACAATATAAATGGACTAAGAGAACTTCAAGGTTTACCAGCTTGAGTTGGTGTAGAAAAACTACCTTAAGTAATAGTTCCTGAAGTAGTGTAATCACAAATTAATCACTACCGCCTCACCAGGTGGGCGAGTAGATGGAGATGAAATGCATAACTTAAATAGGTTATAGATAAATAGAGAAAACATCAAAAACATAAAATATTAAAAAATAAAAAAAATTAAGCATAACATCTTTAATTTGCATAAACATTAAAATAAAGCATGTAATCACCTACTCATATTCAGGTTGGCATTAACATGAACGTGGGAACCTTCTTACCAGAAAATAAGGGTGGTCTTATCACACAGTCATACCTGTAAGATTGTGATGGAAAACATAAACTACTTAAGAGATGTATTCTTATATATCATTCTGGACTAACATATGCAAAATAAGCAACCGATAATACCGCAATAAGCAAAGAATCAGGACATACCACCAAACAAAAGAGTTATGCAATGACGACAGCTACAAAGAACAACAACGCATGAAGAACTTTACAGAACAGACCTGCAGAGGGAAACGATATTAGAGAGGCAAAAAATGCACAATCCAAAACCAAATCCAAGGAAAAAGCAAAAGAAACATCTTATAACATCATGCTGATTTTCTATAACTTCTAAATTATTGACCACATATATATGCACCATTTATTAATTACCCCCATATATATAAACACGAAATATCTGTATAATGTCATGCCTAGCAATTGACCGATGACATATGCACATTCCAAAGTGAAAATTAAAACTCATAACACATAGAAAAATACTAAACTTGTACCAATTTTTAATTCATAAATCCTATTTTTAATACATCATAATAGGAAATATAGTAATTGAAATCTTGTTAGTAATTACCCTCATTCATAACCGGTAAATATTGGTATAATATCATGTTTAAACACACTCTTATCAATTGTTGAAGACATATGCCCATTCCCAAATGCAAAAGTCCCCTGGTTCATTCCCAATGTGAACCTAATGACACCACAAAAAGCCATAGAAATCAAAGAGGCAAATAAGAATCAAAACAGCTTACTTTGTGAGAAATTCGTAAGCAAGCAGCTGCAGATTCCAATTAATACTTCTAACCCTACTACAAACTGTGTACGACCTTATAGACAATCGATTTATAAACCTATAGAAGAATGAGAAACTCATCAAAAATGAAAGGAACACCAATCAAAATTAATGAAGTGCGTTAATGGATTAAATAACATATTACTCCTTGTATTTATAAATAGAATACACATCTGACGTCTTTAATTAAAATTCCAATAGGTCTATTAAAAACACAATCAGGAAAGTAATTGTAAGAATCAACACAATCTGAATTCATTGTGATGTCCAGATTTCAATCGGAAATCACACAGAAGATCGATTACACACACAGGCGGAATCTGTGTGTATGGTGGTGAAACAGATGGTAGAAACATAAGTGGTGAAGATAAACAGGGAAAACACAAAGGAATCAACACAAGTATGATATGAAATTGTAAGAACAACAGATGAAATAACTTTAAATGTGTATTGATTCAGAAAAACTGTGAAAGAGAGAATTTCAGGGTTACAGCAGCTATCCACACCCTAAACATTCTCAAACTAGGCTATTTATAGTAAGTTGACAGGCATCAAAACTTTGCTCACCGAAACTAGTAGTTTCGGTTAAGCATTTACAAGTGAAAACAAGCCTATCGAAACTTCCTATCTATCGAAACTACTAGTTTCGATTGAACAAACCTCAATCGAAACTAAGTAGTTTCGATGGCCCAGACATAGAATAAAAGCAGGAAATTACATTAAAAGAAAATACAAGTAAATAAACTAAACTAATATAAGATCGAAAATACATTGATGACAACAACTTATAAAAAGATAAGACTCTACAATCTCCCCCTAAGCTGCTGCATCAATGTCTTCAACTCTCTCTAAGCAGCTGGCTCTTGACTTGGTTTCTGAAAGTGAGGTTTTGCATTAATAGTCACCACCCTTTGATATGCCTTGGCATCAGCTTCGTCATCTTCACTAATGATCTTGATAGGGTTGTTGAATAATACTTCAAGATCCTCAGGTTGAAATTTTAATAACTACACGGGCTCAAAAATATGGATGTCTTCCATTCATTCACACTCAATCACTGCACTTCCAATGGTAGACTTGTAAAACCATTTTCTAAAGTTCTGAAGCTCCACTGGTACATATCGTGGCAGTATGATGGATTTGACAGTTTCTGCGGGCTTGTACCGAAGGCTTACCGAAGGCCTTTGAGTTCTTGGATGAATTCTAGTCTTAGAAATAACTCTTCTTGGTTTAGAAGTGGTCATGGACCTTAAATCATTGATGGTCTGATTTCTCATGAAGGTCTCAAAATCTCTTGCAATGCCCACATCTCCAGGGTTTTGTAGAGGTAGTTTGGTAAGGGATCTTAAGTCATATTTAGGGAGGGAGCTGAAGTCATGAGGAGACTGGAAGTGCTCCACTCCTCCTTTGTATCTTCTAACTATGAAAAGTGAACATTCTTTGTCGTACTTCCACCTGACTGGTATCCTTTTTAACTCTTGATACTCAGCAAACCACTCATAAAGCTTGGTGGTTCCTTACTTGCATTTCTTTGAAACAAGACCTTCTAGGATTTGAGGCCTGGACGAATGGAGTATCGGATCCTGTGACAGTTGGAGTTGAAGTTGCTGTTGGAGCTTCTTTAGTTATTGTTAGTACATAGTTTGTAATGACAAAAGCTTTGTAATAGTTTAGATCTAATGTCTTTTTGCTTTTGTAATGTAATAATGTTCTAAGTGTTTTATGCAAGTTATGCTAGAGGCGAACTTGTTAAGTTCGCCTAGTCTAACAGAGGCGAACTTGTTAAGTTCGCTTAAGTCTATCTGAGACGAACTTGTTAAGTTCGCTTAGTCTGTTAGAGGCGAACTTGTTAAGTTCGCCTAATGCAGGTCAGTAGTCTATATATAGATGTTACAGAGTCAGTTTGAAATAGAAGAGAATCGATAACAGAGTTGAACGATTGAGTCTGTAAACTTTATTGTGAATTGTAATACAAGTGTGAATGTTATTTACTTGAGTGTTTATATTGTCTTTTGTGTATGCAATCATTGAGTCGTTGGATTCCGCACTCCGAGTTAACGACATGTCTTATCACGAGAACGATCTGTAGAAGTGTCATGAGGACCTACAAGTGGTATCAGAGCTTTTGCTCGTGATTCTTGGTGATTTGAGACGGTTTTGTATGCAAATTGACAAGAAATTCATAATCTTTGACATTTTCATTTCCATGGAGTTTTCAAGCTTAATTTGGTTCTGATTTGGTGTTTTTGAAGAGGATTTTGAAGAAATTGATCCGATAGAAAGGTTCTAATTGAGAAATTACACAATCCTACGGTTTGATTTTGATTAATTCCTTCAAATCAGTGAATTATGAAGATTTTTGGTGATTTTTGCTTCGCGGATTCTGGTTGAACTGTTCTTGATTTTGAATCTGCTAAAGCAAGGGAACTTGCTGATTTTGTGTGCAGGCGAACTTAACAGGCGAACTTGTTAAGTTCGTTTCTCACAAATTAAGCGAACTTATTTTTAGGCGAACTTAATCAGATTTTCTGGTTTCTGGTTTAAGCGAACTTATTAAGTTCGCTTCATATTAAGTTCGCTTGGGTATCACAGAAGCGAACTTATTATCTTCGCCTAAGGGTAGTGAGTGTTCAACACTTGGAAATTTTTCAGAAAAATGGCAAATATGGTACAAGTAACGAATATGTTCAATTATGATAAAGAGATTGGTACATCTCAAAAACCACCGAAGTTGTTGAATCTTGCTGATTATTCTAATTGGAAAGATAGGTTTGATCAGTTCGTATCTTTTACCGATACCAGTCTCTGGATTCCTATTTTTGAAGGTTATACGCATCCGACTTATTCGTGGATGGGACAGGATAATGTTCCAAAGACGATATCAGCGTTATCGACTAAGAAAAGTTGCTGTTTGATAGGGAAAAGAAAGCGAGGGCAAGTATTTCGATGTCTCTTCCGAAGGAAATATATCACAGTTTCAAACAATTCATGTCTTCTCAACAACTATGGGAAGCATTACAGAAAAGATGTGAAGGCAGTTTGGATGTAAAGAAGAGTAGAAAAGAGCTACTGAAGAAGCAATTCTTGGTCTTCAAACATTTTCAAAATGAATCCTTGGATGATCTTGCTACCGGATTCTATCATCTGCATAGTGAACTGTCGAGTGCTTCTGTGGTGTATGAAACTGAAGAAATTAAGGATAAGTTCTTGGAGGCGTTACCATCAAAATTTGATGTGTATACGGTTGTGATCAAAGAAAATATCAAGTACAAAACTATGTCTCTTGAAGAAGTTCTTGGGAAGATTCAATCGCATGACCTGAATATGAAGACGAAAGAGACTAACATGGAGCATATCCAGGATCCTTCAATGTATTTTGCCAAGACTTCTGGTAAAACAGGTACAGGAATTGCATTCTTTTATGGCGATGCTCAAGATTCTTCTAATGATCAGTGTTTTGGAGTTCCTATTCATTCTGGTCATTCTAGTCATTCTGGATTTTCTGCGACAACAGCTTCTACATCTTCTGGATCTCATATACATCAAAAGGTTGCTGATGATTATCTAGCTATGTTTTCCTCATTCATGGCTTCGTATGAGAATTTTATTGGAGGGAAAATTCATGATCCTGAGGTTATTGAAGAAGATTTCAGACAGATTAACCCTGTTGTTCTGGAAGAAATGAACATCCAATGGAATATGGCCATGTTGATGCGTCAAGCAAAGGATTTCTTGAAGAAAACTGGCAGAAAGTATATTGGATCTAATAGTCGATCAGGCACGGGATTTGATATATCTAAAGTGCGTTGTTATAACTGTCAAGAGTATGGTCACTTTGCTAAAGATTGTGTGAAGCAAAAGGTTGAGTTTGATTCTCAGAAGAAGCAGAATAATTTTCAGAATAATCGTAATCAATCACATGGTTCATCTGGAAATTCAAATCATACATCTGCATCATCGGCATTGGTTGCACAAAACGATGAGAACTATGACTGGGGTATTCATCTGGAAGATTTAGTGGGTGTTATAAGTCAAGCCTTTGTAGAAGAAATTCATTCTGAAAAATCAGAAGAGGTGACTGATGATGACAGTTCAAGTGATGGTGAAAGTACGCAGATTGTTGATGAAGAGATAGAACAAGGGCAGAATATTGATTCTGATGTTGCATTAGATGTTGCTGAAGATGATATTGTTCTAACACAAAATGCTTCAGATGGTGCTGATTCAGAGAATATTCCCATTGCCAAATTTTTCATGGCAGACATGTCTGATCCGTCAAAGGTAAAAGACTCTGTTTATCATATTTACTGTTCTAACTGCATTACTGTTAAAGATTAATTACAAAAGGTCATGGATGATAACACAAACTTGATTTGTGATATGAAATCAATGCATTCAGTTAATCAGAAACTGAATGATAATGATAAATTGTGCATCGATAGAATTGAGTCTTTGAAAAGAGACTTAAATTCTCTGGGGTTGAAATATAAAGAACAAGCTTATCATCTGGATATGGCTTATGCTGAAATAGAAAAACGAACTGAAGTTGTTGCTCAAAAGAATAAAGAAATTTCTGACAAAGAGTCTGAGGTGATCAAACTTCATAGAAAGTTGGAAAATTTTATAAATTCTTCGGTTGTTTTGGATTATTTTAATTCAAATGCTGATCCTACTAAGCGGGTTGCTGGTATTGGATTTGTTCCTCCACCATTTAATGCAAATTATATGGTTGAACCTGAAATCATACATGAAGAGGAAATAGATCCAAAAACAGTATTGAAAGTGAACCCGGTAACTGGTGAGGATATGGTTTATGAATCTTATTCGGAGGATGTGGAATTTGATGAGAAGAAGGTCGAAGGTATTCCAAAAGAGGTGAAACTTGATGAACCAACAGTTGTAAAAACTGTTACCCGTGATAGATGTATTCTGACTGAACCTGATGAGGTGAAAGTTGTTACACCTAAGCTTTCCCTAATTTTACAGTCAAGTGGTTTTGTCGCTGCTGGTCATCAAATTGTGCATTCATCAAAGGTGCCTACACAGGCTTATGTTCCAAAGAAGACATTAAAATGTTCTGGACAATCTTCTGAAGCTTATTTCTCTGATGGCTCCTCAAATTCAAAGAATTCTTCTTACTTTAGAACTTTTAAAGAGAGAAGAGTTTGTTTTCATTACAACGAAGCTGGTCACATTCTGTTCAATTGTTCTTATAAGAACCAGGGCAAATTGAAGACTGTTCCTTCACAACCAAAAGTAGTGAAGATTCTGAAAAGAACAGATGAGGGAAAGTCATCATTTAGTTTGGAGAAAAATCCGTCATGTCGATCTTTTGTTAAATCCTCTGGATTTAAACAACAGGATAAATTGAATTCTAAATCATTTGTTTGTCAAGAGAAACTTGAGATTCCTCGTGTTAGAATTTCAAAAGTTACTCAATCTGAAGTTAAATTGTCTAGACCATAAAGGAGAAGACGAAACAGAAAATTTTTAGAAAATTTTGGAAACATCTCAATCTGAGAATAATATATCAAATAATGTTTTTCAAAATAATCAAAACATGTCTCCTTTAAAAAAGTCTGTTGGTAAAACTTCTATTTCAAAAGTTAATGATAACATTAATTGTGAGTTACTAGAAGTTGTTTATTTTGATCAATCTGGACGACCCAAGACCATAATGGCTTGGGTTCCTATTTCTAACCAATTTTCGTTGTTTATGTTGGGACAACCAAGGAGGACTATCAACAATACATGGTATGTGGATAGTGGTTGCTCTTGACATATGACAGGGAATATCAGATTGCTTGAAGATGTTAAAAATATTGATGGAGGTTATGTCGCTTTTGCGGGGAATAAAGGCGGGTACATAACTGGACACGGTACTTTAAAGAATGATAAAGTCAAATTTGAGAAGGTGAATTATGTGGAGCAGCTTGAACACAATCTTTTGAGTGTATCACAAGTTTGTGACAAGAAGTTTTCGTTCCATTTTAATGATGTTGAGTGTTATATCTTGAAACCTGGTTTTGTTATTCCTGACGAATGGATTCTCATGAAGGCCCCGAGGAGAAATGACACGTATGTCCTTGACATGAGTGTCGCTACTACAATGGATTCAATTCCTACATGTTTACTCTCGAAGGCGTCGGAATCAGACTCTATTTTGTGATACAGGAAGGTAGCTCACATCAACTATCGGAAGATGAACTATATTGTTAAGAATGATCTGCTTCTTGGTATTCCGAAGATGAAATTCTCAGTTCCTGATGATTGTATTCCTTGTAAGAAGGGGAAACAACGGAAGAAATCACACAAATCTAAATCGAAGATTTCTATCGTAACTCCTTTGGAGCTGCTGCATATGGATTTGTTCGGTCCAATTAGCATCACGAGCATTGGTGGAAAATCGTACTGTTTGGTAGTAACGGATGATTTCTCTAGATTTTCATGGGTTAAGTTTCTTTCTTCTAAAGTTGAAACCACTGAGTTGGTACAATACTTAATCCTGGTTTTGGAGAATTTGTTCAATCTAAAGGTCAGAAGAATTAGGAGTGACAATGGCAGCGAGTTTAAGAATAGCAAGATGGGCTTATTCTGTATACAAAAGGGAATTCATCATTAATTCAGTGCGCCATATGTTCCTCAACAAAACGGTGTTGCTGAACGAAAGAACAGGACGTTGGTTGAAATGGCACGCACGATGCTTGAAGATTCTAAGCTTCCAGTTACTTTTTGGGCTGAAGTTGTGAATACTGCGTGTCATGTTTTGAACATGGTCTTGACCGTAAAGCGAAACATCAAGACTTGCTACGAATTGCTGAATAATCGAAAGCCGAATCTGGAATATTTACTACCTTTTGGTAATCCTTGCACCTTGTTGAAAGTTCGAGATGTCCCAACAAAATTCTGTGTTAAGGCTATTGAAGGGATTTTTCTGGGGTATGTTGCTAATTCGACTACCAAGAGGGTTTATAACAAAGAGACGCGCCAAGTTGAAGAATGGTTCCATATTGACTGTTCTAATCGGTCTTTACCTCAAATGGCGATTGGACCAGATTGGGCATTTGATTATGAAAACTTATTCAAGTCTTTTCATTTACCTTCTGATATTTCTCCTGATGCAGCTGCTGTTCTCTATGATTCATGTCAGGATGCATAACACAATGGCTTTCTACCAAATGCAGTTCCAAATTCATCGGTTCCATCTACTTCTGCTCCAGATCCTAATGTTGCTTCTTGTTCGGGACCACAAGATTCAGAGAGTGAAGAAGACAATGCTATTTTTCAAGATTCTTCTGCTGATCTTTTGTTGGGTGATGATCCATTATCTTCGACACAGGATTCGGGGGAGATTCCTACAAATTTAGACTCGGAAATTCCAATTAATCATGATTTGTCTTATCAATCTGATACAACTCGTGTTGAAGTGTTACAGGTTCCTGAGGTTGCTTCCATCAAGGAACTTAAAGATCATCAGTAACAAATATAATCGGAAATTTACAGGATGGAGTGAAAACACGTTCTCTTGTAGACAATACTTGTTTGTATACATGTATTAAAGATTCTGGTGTTCTTGATGATTGTTCACATTCATGTTTTATTTCTCAGGTCGAACCCAAAAATGTTGAAGTGGCTTTAAATGATAACAATTGGATAGAGGCTATGCATGAAGAACTTGCTCAGTTTGACAAACTTAAGGTTTGGAATCTTGTAGATCTTTCGAAGGGTGTATATCCGATTGGTACTAAATGGGTGTTTAAATGTAAGAAAGACGAGTGAGGTGTCGTGGCAAGAAACAAGGCAAGATTAGTTGTCTAGGGCTTCAATCAACAAGAGGGAATTGATTACACCGAGGTTTATGCGCCTGTTGCGAGGCTTGAAGCTATACGGCTGTTTCTAGCTTTTGCTTCTTATAAAGGTTTTAAGGTGTTTCAATTGGATGTGAAAAGTGCATTTTTATATGGTAAGGTCAAGGAGGAAGTTTATGTTTGTCAGCCGCCGGGGTTTGAAGATTCACTTAATCCGAATATGGTTTTCAAGCTTGATAAGGCCCTCTATGGTCTTCATCAGGCTCCTCGAGCGTGGTATGAAACGTTGTCTACACATCTTTTGGCAAATGATTTTATTCGTGGCAAGATTGACTTGACCTTATTCATAAAGAAATCAGGGGAAGATTACCTACTGGTGCAGATATATGTGGACGATATTATTTTTGGCTCAACAAATGAAGGGTTATGCAAAGATTTTGAGAGTGTAATGAAGTCAAAGTTTGAAATGTCAGCTATAGGAGAGTTATCATTTTTATTAGGTTTACAAGTAAATCAAAAGGAAGATGGTTTCTTTATTCATCAGTCCAAGTATGTCGAAGACATCTTGATCCGGTTCAAGATGGAGGGCTGTACCCCATATGATACTCCGATTCCGGTCAAACATAAGTTGAATTCTGACCCGGATGGAAAAGATGTGGATTGTCGACTTTACAGAGCAATGATTGGATCTCTCATGTACTTAACCGCTTCAAGGCCATATATAATGTTCGTTGTGTGCATCTATTCCAGATTCCAGGTAAAACCAAAAGAATCTCACTTAATAGCTGTAAAAAGAATCTTTAGTTATTTGAAAGGAAAACAAAGATTGGGACTATGGTATCCACATGGTTCTAACTTTGATTTCAATGCTTATACTGATTCTGATTTTGGTGGTTGTTGTTTGGACAGGAAATCTACAACAGGTGGTTGCCAGTTCTTGGGTAATCGACTTGTTTCCTGGCAATGCAAAAAGCAAACCACAGTCTCCATTTCTACATGCGAAGCAGAATACATCTCTGCTGCAAGTTGTTGTTCACAGATCCTGTGTATACAATAGCAATTAAGAGATTACGGTTTGAATTTCACAGGAACCTCTATGCTTATTGATAATAATGCTACAATGTCTATAACTAATAATCCTGTTAAGCACAGTAAAACAAAGCACATTGAGATTAGATATTATTTTATTCGTGATTGTGCAGAGAAAAGGTTGATTGAGCTGGTAAAGGTTCACACTGATGATAATTTTGCTGATTTGTTTACCAAGGCATTTGATCGTACCAGGTTTGAATTTCTAGTCAAAATGATAGGTATGATCAATCCTGAATAAAAGTTTTTCAAAATCAGATTTTCATGGAAAATTTTGTTTTTAATTTCTTTTATTGCTTTATTACATTTCTGCATTTTAAATTTTCAGTCAAAAAGTTCTTAATTTATAAAAATCAAAACAAATTGAAAAATATAAAACTTGACATCATTTGAAGTTAGAGAAGAAATGATAGTACATCAGTGATTAGTTCATTTCACACGACCTTAGTAGACCTTTGATATATGTTTGATTAAACTAAGTTGAGTAGATCTAAATTTCAAAGTCTGCATAAATGAGAAATGATAGTGTTGTGCATGCTCTAATCTTGATAATTTGTTTTCAAATTTGTGTATGAGTTTTGAAACTTAAATTGTCAATAGACTGAAGTAAAAGCAGTACGTGACATGAAGTCGCCCAGAAGCAGAAAAGACATGCAAAGCCTAAATGGTAAGTTTGCCGCCCTTCACAGATTTTTGTCAAAATCGGCTGAACGCTCATTACCGTTTTTTAAAACAATCAAAGGTTGTTTGAAGAAGATGGATTTCTAATGGACTGCCGAAGCAGAAGAGGCTTTCCAAGATATGAAAGCCTACATCGCCATGATATCTGCAATGGTAGCCCCTAAAAAGGAGAACAGTTGTCTCTGT
Organism: Smallanthus sonchifolius; assembly: GCA_023525975.1. NCBI lineage: Eukaryota > Viridiplantae > Streptophyta > Magnoliopsida > Asterales > Asteraceae > Smallanthus > Smallanthus sonchifolius. Next base: position 25,307,461 of record CM042033.1, read on the forward strand.
ACATAGCAGCCAAGCAGGAAGCAATCAGTGTGGTACTAATAACTGATAGGGCGGGCTACTGATTACCAATTTACATCGTAACCTGGGCCTTAAAAGAGGCTAAAGTAAAATACTCCAAGTTAGAGAAAGTAGCCTTGGTAGTAGTACATGCTAGAAATATCCGGGAGGTTGGCCAAATGGGCAATAGCACTGTGTGAACATGGAATCATGTACGCTTCCCAGGCAGCAATCAAAGGGCAAGCCCTGGCCGACTTCATCATAGAAGAACCCGGCGAAGAGAAAGAAGTTTGTGATGTTTCTACTCCCCAGGAAGATAAAGCACCAGGGGAATGGGTCCTGTACACGGACGGGGCATCAAGTGTGGAAGGATCTGGGGCTAGTCTCATACTCATCAACCCAGAAGGTAAAGAAGTCACTTATGCGTTACATTTGAATTTCCCTAACACTAACAATGAAGCAGAGTATGAAGCATTCATGGTCGGGCTAAGGAAGGCAAAGAAGTTGGGAATGAAGCACCTTAGAGTCTATGTAGATTCTTTATTTGTAGCCAATCAAGTAAATGGAGAGTATGCAGCAAAAGAACCATCGATGCAAAAATACAAAGAACACGTGAGACAATTGATGAGGTCCTTCAACAAATGTATGGTTATGCAAGTCTCATGAACACAAAACAAATAAGCCGACGCCCTAAGTAAACTAGCATCACTCACTATTGCATATCTTATAAAGAAAGTGTTGTTGGAAGTGCAAGAACAGAAGGCCAAAGACGTGGGAGACATAGTGGAGGAAGAAGGTCACACATGGATGACCCCTGTCAAAGATTACTTGGTTATAGGTGTCCTCCCAGAATATGAGACCGAAGCTCGACGCTTGATAATGTTAGGACATAGAAGTGTGACAATAGGCCTTGTAATAGTTTAGATCTGGTATGTCTATGTTTTGTAATGTTTTAGTTATGTTCTGCAATAGGTGAACTTAATAAGTTCGCCTAGGCCTAGTTTAGGCGAACTTGTTATGTTCGCCTGTGGCAGAATGCATGTCTATAAATAGATGTTTACTTGTTCAGTTTTACAGAGCTTTGGTAATTGACATTTTGTAAAGTCTATATTCAGGTGCTATTGAAGGAGTGATTATTTACATTGTGTGTGATTGTCATTGTTAGAGTTCTCTGATATACACAGTCATTGACACAGTTGGATTCCGCACTCCGTGTTCTTGGTACGTCATGTCTCGAGTTTGATCCATAGGAGAGATGAGTGGACCTACAAATAGTATCAGAGCTGTTGCTCATGATTTTGTGATTGATTTGTGACGAATTTTATATGATTTGACCCAAAAACGATTGACTTTTGCATATTTTTCATATCCATGGACTTTTCAAGTTCTTGAGAGGCTTTTGGATCTGAATTCATCAATTTGGAGGTGTTTTTAAAGAAATTGTTCCATTAATAGTGTTCTATTTCATATAATACTTAATCATACGGTTCAATTTCATCAAATTCCATCAATTCAGTAAGTTATGATGATTTTTAGAGGTTCTAGTTCGTGTTTTGGCAGGCAAGCTTAATCAAGAAGTCAGTTACAAGCGAACTTATTAGGCGATCTTAGTGCAAATTCTTGATTGTAGGTCCACATGACTCATGTCGGATCGATCTCGTGATAGGACATCTCGATAACACGGAGTGCGGAATCCTACGTGTTAACGTTTGTATACGAATTGACAATAGAAACAGCATGTAAATAAACTTTCTCTTTGTATTCCACCAAACACAGAGTTTACACAATACACTTGTTTGATTTCTCTCTCTTTCGCTTCTCTACAGAACAAAATCTATAAACTCCTATTTATAGACACAAACTCTGCAATACTCGAACTTAACAAGTTCACCTCAAATAGACTAGGCCAACTTAAACATGAGACTAGGAGAACTTAACAAGTTCGCCTCTAATAGGCTAGGCGAATTAGACAAGTTCGCCTCTAGCATAACTTGTTCTATCACTTAGACAAAATCTATACAATTACATAAAAACATAAAGACAATAAGACCTAAACTATTACAAAGCTTTTGTCATACATTCTATGTCCTACCAGACTCCCCCTTGACAATAAGTTGATCTTCTGTCTTCAGTCTTTATGACGAGCTCTTCTAGTTATCTGGTAATCTGCTTCCTGCGTGCACTCCATGTCTCTGATAAATCTCCAACACTCTTTTATACTGCAATCCTTTTTCTCTCCATTCATCAGTATACATAATCTCATTCTTTCTTAACATCCTTTGATCTTTCTTTGAGAATTTAATAAGATTCATTGCATCATAGAAACTAACAATGACCTTATTATCTTTATCATCAATCCTAGCTTCACCATTATTCACATCTACGTACCACCATTTCATATTCCCCAGAAAATCTTGTGGTATTTTCTTCAATGGTATCTTTTGTATAGCACGTACTGGCTTGAACTTATACTTCCAGGTCACAATCTCAGTCTTTTAATCTACAATCTTCACTCTTTTTCCTTTCTGTGGCTTTAATCTTTCATACTTCCCTGATCCACCTTCTCTTTTAATCAAGTTAGCAATCACATCAGCTAATCCACACTTTGATCTATTAATCACTGGTTTTGTAGCTAGACCATTCATTTCACAGCTTGGCAAGGTATTGAAATACTTGATCCTAGGCTTTAAGTATTGAACACCATCAGATCTCTTAAGAGCAAACAGCTTTGTGTCATCATCATAAAACCAACTGATGATTCTTCCAATACACCTCTCTTTATTCACATACCTTCCTTTCTGAGCATGTTGTATAATTGACTTGGGTAGTACTTTCATCCAACTGTTAACTACTTCTCTCCACTGTTCTCTAGTCATTCCTATATTTCTATACATCACAGGTTCTTCATTCGGCTTAGGAGACACAGGATGAGTAGTATCAACATCAATATCTATCTTGGATTGAGCAGCATCATCAGGTGTAGTGATATCTTCAACAGAGTCCATAGAATCTGTTACTCCGTCATAAGAAAACTCAGGAATAACATCATCTTGTATGAAGTTATACGGTACATTCAGACCATCATTACCTTCATATGTAACTTTATCTTTACTCTTTTCTATCTCAATCTCTATAATCTCTCCTTCTTCAACTTCATTATCCAACACATCTTCTTCAACATCATCAAATAATTAATCAATATCATCCAGACATTCTAATTTCTCAGCTTCTTCTTTAGAATCAGCAAAGAATTACAATAATAACATTTCTTCATTCACTCCAGAATCATTCTTGGTTCCTTCAATATTACCTGATGTAGACTCCCCCTGAACTCTTGATATTGGATTCACGTCAGCGTATTGACGATCACCCTCAATATTACCACTAGGATCATTGTCATCATCATCCTTTCGTTGAATTGACGCAGCATGACAAGTATCATATATCCTTAACACCCCCTGAGCGTCAAGACGCTCAACAAGTTTGGACACCAATAACTGCATGTCAGCAATCTGTGTAGCTAGAGCCTGAAGGACCAACTGTCTCTGAGTATCAGTAGTCACAAGAGTATCGACATGAGTCTGCAATGCAAGCACCTGTGATTCTAGGAAGGTAATCCTTTCAGAATCAGAAGTTTTCGAAGGACCAGCGTTAGATGAGTGTGGAACATGTGGAGAAATCACCTGAGATGGATGTTTAGATGAAGGAGGTATAACCAGTAAGGAAGCAACAAAAGTGTCACACCCCGACCGATGGCGGAATCATCGGGGCGGGACATGTAGACTGTTCATAAGCACAAGGTTGACTAGATTGAAAATATTAAACGCCAAATTTCATTTCAAGTAATCCAAACACAACCAAATCCAACATAGAACAACTTAATCAATCTCACACATTAGAACCTGAAACATGAATAAAATAAAGTCAACTAAAAAGTTGGTGAGTATAACACAGGTTTATATAGATAACATATAGTTTGTAAAACAAATCCTTACATAACATGATAAATAAGGCATTTATGGGGAGCAGCTATTGTGTAACCATGTACAATCAAACCTTTGTAACTAGCACGCAAAATTGTGTTGTCGGTATCAATCACCCCAATCTGGGTGGGTTTATCAGACTCAATAGATCTATCATTGAAAACCGTCCGCTTGAATAGTTAATGATTGCACATAAACGCATACAAAGGTTAGCACACCTAGCACTCGGGCATAAAGCTCAAATTGCACACATGAATGTAAATAGGATTTGTACTTGTGTTGTTTGTGTAAATGTAAACATGTAATTTGAATAATGTTCATGTCTCACCCTAAAAATGTAAAAGAGTAAAAGGGGCTATGTATACTCACTTGGTTTGAAGGCGTTGCTAACAAAGATACTAGATAGAATAAGGATCCTTGAAATGCACAAGTTAACCTAAGGAGTAATGTATATGGTATTAATAGTGTGCACCAATGTTTAAGTCAAAAGTTGCATTTGGACTTGTGTAATAAGGTCATTGATTTGTAATTGGAGATATTGAATAAAATATATAAAGTTTGAAAGAGTATTTTTAGAACATTTTGATTAAGGTTTGAGTTTAAATAATTAAATAGGTAATGTAAATAATTATTGTTTATGAAAACATTGTAAGTATTAGTTATAAGTAAGTATAATTAATTAATCATTTTTGTTTAAATATAAATTAAATAAATAATCATTTTATTTATTTATTTAAAAAATGTAACTTAACCATTTAAATACTTTTTAAATGAAAGGTTTAACAATAATTGTAAATTAAATTTTATAAACTTTAAATAATTAATTTTTCCATTTATTAAATATTTGTTCTTTCTAAATAAGATTAAATGCAATTTTATAAAATTCAACTATTTTTATTTTGTAATTCAATCAGAATATTTGTGGTTTGAAAAATATATAAAATTTATAATTCTGCCAAGATTTTAACTCACACACGACCGTGCCTGGGAAGGGCACGATCGTGCTCGAACCACGGGCGCGACCATGCGAGTCAGGGCGCGACCGTGTTGATCAACCAGAGGGCTTAAACTAATTAAATCATTAGGCACGACCGTGCCTTGGCTAGGCACGATCGTGTCTATGATCCTAAGACACGACTGAGATTAGCCAAAAGGCATGATTGGGTCTGTAAAGGAGGACACCACCGCGCTGATAGTCGGCACGACCGCGTCTCATGAGACACGACCGCGCTAGATGATTAGCGCGACCGCGTCTGTTCCAAATCAGGAACGAATTGACTAATTCTTATAATAACAGGGTTGGAAATCATAAGGCTTTCACCCATTAGGTCATCACGAATCCTTTTGTAGAGTTTAATTGTATTTAAAACGTGTCAAAGGTTTGATTCGATTAAATCATTTTTAACGAAAATGTGGATTCGGGTTCGTGGTGATTTCAATAAAGGAAGCCCAAATTATCATGGGGCTTTTGATCTATGAACTGAAACGAAAGTGTGGAAGGTTTCAATTACCCGGATGAATAATGAATCGATGGAGTATGGTAGGGACTTGTTCCGGCGATGACGGTTTGATCTCTGGCGTCTTCTGCTATAACTCCGGCTGCTTCTGTGCCTTCAGAAGTTTTTTAGAAAGGATGGTAATGTGTTTGTTTGAGAGAATTGAGACAAGAATAATGGATTCGGTGAACAATAATGAAGTATCGACGGTTTAGCTTAGGAATCTATAATTAGTGTTAATTCAGGTGTAATGTCGATGCATGATCGTCTAATGATGATTATTAACAGATAAACGTGTATAACCGTTACGGAATTGAGCGAGTTTAGAATTTAAGATCGTTTTTACGTTTCAACAGTCAAGAGGTGCGACCGTGCTAAGGCACCAGGCGCGATCGTTCCAAAGCAAGTCGCGCGACCGTGCCAGAACGAGGCGCGACCGTGCCTATTAGGGTTTCTTGTAAATTTTCAACATCAGACCTTGTAACTTTGTCTTTGACATATTTGTATAAATAGATACTTATGTAGTGTTTTAGTAGGTTATAACCGTGTAAAATTTGCGGGTTAACATTGAAATATAGTATTTAATTGATGGTACGAAAAGGAATAAAATAGTGCACTAGCATTGAGTTTGAAATGCATTACATTGAATTGAAAATACGGATACTAAAAATCAGAAATGTTACAGTCTCCCCATGTTGAGGGAATTTCGTCCTGAAATTTAGTTAGAGGAAGTGACGGCATCAGTAAAAAGGTGGGGGTACTTGAGCTTCATTTGGTCCTCTCGTTCCCAAGTGAATTCAGGACCACGCTTAGACTCCCAACGAACTTTGACAATAGGAATACGACTTCGCTTGAGTTGCTTGACTTCACGATCCATAATTTCTACCGGTTTCTCAACGAAGTGCGTAGTTTCGTCAATGCGCACGTCGTCAAGTGGTATATGGTGACTTTCATCAGCGAGACATTTCTTCAGATTAGATACATGAAATGTAGGATGCACATTGCCAAGAGATGGAGGTAACTCGAGTTTGTAAGCCACTTTTCCAATCCTTTCAAGGATTTTGAATGGACCAACATAGCGAGGGGCTAACTTGCCTTTCTTTCCAAAACGGATCACACCCTTCCACGGGGACACCTTAAGAAGAACAAGGTCACCGACTTGGAATTCCAAGGGTTTTCGTCGTTTATCGGCATAACTCTTTTGTCGACTTCTCGATGTTCGGATGTTGTCACGTATTTGAATAATCTTGTCGGATGTTTCTTGAATTAGCTCGGGACCGGTGATTTGTGCTTCAACAATCTCGTTCCAACAGATAGGAGAACGACACTTGCGACCATAAAGAGCTTCGAATGGAGCCATGTTGATACTTGTGTGGTAGCTATTATTGTAAGAGAACTCAATGAGGGATAAATGTGAATCCCAGTTTCCACCACAATCGATTACGCAGGCTCTAAGCATGTCTTCAAGCGTTTGGATTATCCGCTCGGTTTGACCATCAGTTTGGGGGATGGTAAGCCGTGCTCAAATCCAATCGTGTGCCAAGAGCGGTTTGGAGAGATTGCCAGAATCGAGAAGTGAACCGGGCATCTCGGTCGGATATTATGTTCAAGGGAACACCATGACGGCTCACAATTTCATCAATGTAAATTCGGGCTAGTTTCTCAACCCGATAGTCTTCACGGATAGGCAAGAAATGAGCAGATTTGGTGAGACGAGCAATAATCACCCAAATGCTATCACAATCACTCGAGGTGCGAGGGAGCTTGGTAATGAAATCTATAGCTAAGTTTTCCCATTTCCACACGGGAATTTCTGGTTGTTCAAGTAAACCAGAAGGACGTTGATGTTCGGCTTTGACTTTGGAGCAGGTTAAACATTTGGTAACATAAAAAGCAATGTCCTTTTTCAAACCGGGCCACCAATATTATTGGCGAAGATCTTGGTACATTTTATCCGCACCAGGATGAATAGAATAACGAGTCTTGTGAGCCTCGTTCATGAGAAATGTACGGAGATCATCGCGATCGGGAACCCAGATACGGTTCAAGTAATAAAGTAAGCCATTTGGTTTAGATTCAAGCAGAAGTTCAACACCACACGACATTTCCTCGTACATGTTACCCTCGGTGACTGAGACGTGTTGAGCTTCTAAGATGCGGTTTTGAATGTCGGTTTGAATTCGAACACATTGAAGCATGACATGGTTCTTTCGACTCAAAGCGTCGGCTACAACATTCGCTTTGCCGGGATGGTAACGAATCTTGCAGTCATAGTCGTTAAGGAGTTCAACCCAACGTTGTTGCCTCATATTTAGTTCCTTTTGATTGAAGATATGTTGAAGACTTTTGTGGTCGGTGAACACCACACATTTTGTGCCATAGAGATAATGTCTCCAAATCTTTAATGCGAATACGACCGCACCCAACTCGAGATCGTGCGTCGTATAATTCTTCTCATGAATCTTAAGTTGTCGTGATCAGTAGGCAATTACTTTGCCTCGTTGCATAAGGACACAACCGAGACCTTGGTTAGAAGCATCACAGTAGACAACTAAATCATCATTCCCATAAGGGAGAGTCAAAATAGGAGCATTGCACAACTTTTGTTTAAGGGTTTGGAAAGCTTCTTCTTGCTTTGGTCCCCATTCATAAGTCTTACCCTTGTGGGTCAAAGCGGTAAGGGGGACAGCAATCTTAGAGAAGTTCGAGATGAAACGACGGTAATATCCCGCAAGACTAAGAAATGAACGAACTTCAGTGGGAGTCTTCGTGGTATTCCAATTCTTAACCGTCTCGATCTTAGCAGGGTCAACATGAATACCCTTGTCGTTGACGATGTGACCAAAAATTGAACTTCCTTTAGCCAAAATTCACCTTTGGAGAATTTGGCATATAGTTGTTCCTTCTTCAAGAGATCCAAAACCAGCCTAAGATGTTGCTCATGGTCGGCTTTAGTCTTGGAGTAGATTAAGATGTCATCGATGAAAACTATCACGAACTTATCGAGATACGGTTTGCACACACGATTCATGAGGTCAATGAAAACTGCGGGTGCATTGGTTAGCCCAAAAGGCATAACCATGAACTCGTAATGACCATACCTTGTTCGGAAGGCAGTCTTTGGAATATCGTCTTCTTGTACACAGAGTTGATGATAACCAAGCAAGTAGAACCTTGAAGTTGATCAAAGAGGTCATCAATTCTAGACAAAGGATAACGGTTTTTGATAGTAAGTTTGTTGAGTTCGCGGTAGTCAATACACATGCGAAATGATCCCTCCTTCTTTTTGACGAATAAGACGGGTGCACCCCACGGTGAATGACTTGGACGAATGAATCTTTTGTCGGAAAGCTCTTGAAGTTGACTTGCGAGTTCTTGCATTTCAGATGGTGCAAGACGGTATGGAGCTCTAACCACGGGGTTAGCTCCGGGCACAAGATCAATGCGAAATTCTACTTGACGAACGGGTGGAAGGCCGGATAAGTCTTCGGGGAATACTTCAGGAAAATCTCGGATAATGGGGATATCTTGAATACTCTTCTTTTTAACATCCTTTTGAACGATATGGGCCAAACGTACTTCTTTCGTAAGTACTTTTGAGCAGTAGTGCATGACATTAATTTAAGCCCTTTGCAAGGCTTTTCACCAAAGACTCTTAGTGTTTCTCCCGATGGTAGCGGTATTCGGATGCACTTCTCGAAACAAATGATTTCGGCATGATGATTTGATAGCCAATCCATGTTGTAGGTCCCTAACTCGGTGCGTGACGGATCTCTAGACTCGCGGTACGACACTGTGATAACGTGCGGAATCCATGATCAACGTGCTCGTGTAACTCAATCAACAACACCGGTGTAAATAAACGCTTTGTATTTCCACCACAATATCAGGTTACAAGATTACAGAATCTGTCTACTCTGATATCGTCTCTTCTCTACACTTTTCTACACTCCTTTTGTTCTGTTATGCTATCTCCTATTTATAGCCACTGATCAGCACCAGGCGAACTTAACAAGTTCGCTTCACTGTGCTTAGGCGAACTTATTAAGTTCGCCTCTAATAGGCTAAGCGAACTTAATAAGTTCGCCTCTGATAGACTTAAGCGAACTTATTAAGTTCGCCTCTGATAGACCAGGCGAACTTATTAAGTTCGCCTCTGATAGGCTAGGCGAACTTAACAAGTTCGCCTCTAGCAGAACTTACACAGAATTTTATCAACAGTTACAAAACATGTCCTAACACATGCCTATGATGATATCAAAACTTCCTAGTGGCATTGGAACAAGGTTGATTGGGAATGTATGTTCATTAAGTTCTAGAGAACAGTCATAGATAATAGACTCGATTGTAAGTGAATCACCATTTGCTATTTCGACGGTAAAGGTTTTCTCTAATTGGGATCGTGTCTTTGCATGTAAAGGTTCAAAGTTAAGTGACACGAAACTCTTATCGGCACCGGTATCGAATAAAATGGAGGCATATTGACTATTAACAAGAAACGTACCGTTGACCACGTCATTGTTGGCTTGAGCTTCATTGGCGTTTATGTTGAAAGCACGCCCACGAGCTCCACCTTGTCTAGCATTGACTAACTTTGGGCATTGATCATGGAAATGGTTCGGGTTGCCACACTCATAACATGCTCACCCATTTGCAATAGCGGGTACACCTTGATTAGCCACTTGGGTGTTGGTTTGGTTTCGTGGGTTGACTTGGCCCGCAAGAGCTTTGGCCCTACAAACATTAGTTGTATGGCCATATTTCCCACAATAAGTACAAAGGCAACATGGGATGCCTTGGGGATGATGGTAGTTGTAGGTGGCACAAAGTGGGTAGATTCCCACATATGGCTTTTTGGCCGGTGCTTGAACCATAGGTGCAGCTTGATTAACAGGAATAACAGGAGTGACCACAGCAAAATTTCTAGTCTTTCTTTTCCTATTATTGCGGGAGGGTTCAGTTGTGGCTTCTTTGTTGTGGGTAGGAGGGGTTATAGTGTTAGAAACTTTCTTGGTGCCCTTTTTAGTAAGTGTCCCCGCTTTTACATGGTTATCAGTTAAGGTGGCGGATAAGCGGATAGCATCTTCAAGTGTTGCGGGATTCCTTCCTAGGACAGTATATTGAATTTGCCTAGGTAGTCCCCCAATATACTTTTCAATGTAGCGAGACAGAGGAGTGACCATGTGGGGCACAAGAAGACTCAGCTCATGGAACCGAGTTATGTATGCCAAGTTTTCACCACTATCTTGGGCAAGATCCCAAAATTCGGCTTCAAGTTTCTTTACTTCATTTCGAGGACAAAATTCCTCGGTCATTAACCTTTTAACCTCATCCGAAGGTAAGGCCATTGCCACATCCACACCTCGATTTCTCTTCTCCCCAATCCACCACGTGAGTGCCCGTTTTTGTAGGACACTTGTGGCATGTCGAACACGAAGGTTGTTGGGGCAGTCACTATTGAGAAAGGTATTCTCAATGCTTTCGAACCATTGAAGGAGTCCGGTAGCTCCTTCGGTGCCATAGAACTTGAGGGGATTGCACGAGTTGAAATGCTTGAAGGTGCATTGAGATGGGTTGTTACCACCATTTCCACAATTACCACCATTTCCACTATTGCTACTATTACCACCGTTGTTGCCATTGGTGGCACTATTAGCTTTAGTGAGTTGTGTCACGAGTTGTGCAAGAATAGCAGCAATGTCGGTATTGGTGTTGGCCGCGGGAGCACGACGAGGAGGCATTCTACAGGTTTTCACAAGATAAGAAAAGATGTAAGAACTTATGAGAATTGTTTGGATTTAATAAAATAAGATAACAAAATAAATAGATAATCATAGTTTGGATTGTATTCAAATAGTGATATAATCACTCGAATACTATGACACATTAAGGTTAATTAAACTTATATAATTTTCAAGGAGACATGCTTTAGCCTATAAGTAAACACTCATCTCTGGAATTCCCAGGAAAGCATACGGGTCCCTCGGTTGATTGGGATTTATGCGAAATGCTTTCCTAGACAGAAAACCCAAAATACAGGTGCCACTCTTCCAGATTGCACGTGTCCTCAAATAATTAACAAAGCTTAAAAACCTTAACGAGGAAATAAAGAATTTTTTATGAATTTTCGCTTCATAAAGTTTCCACATGCTTAGAAAGATAAAGATAGAGAAAGAAAATAAGAATATTATGAGGTTTTAGGATATAGGAAAGGATATTGTTTATTTAATTTATTATTTAAGTAAATACTAATAAGTCATGGATGTTTAACAATTAAGTCATCAAATAAAATAATAACTAACCATAGTAAGCATGTAGCACATAGCATGTAACACATAACATATAACATATAGCATGTAGCATATAACATGTAATCATGAAACATAGCATAAGTAGGTGTCCTAAAGTTATAGTCTAGGTCAAGGTGTCTAATAACCTAATTCCCTATAACCAAGGCTCTGATACCAATCTGTCACACCCCGACCGATGGCGGAATCATCGGGGCGGGACATGTAGACTGTTCATAAGCACAAGGTTGACTAGATTGAATATATTAAACGTCAAATTTCATTTCAAGAAATCCAAACACAACCAAATCCAACATAGAACAAAATTGAAATACATAGAATTCTTTTATTTAAATTAGCTAAGTCCAAGCCTATGTGTAGCACAACTTGATCAATCTCACACATTAGAACCTGAAACATGAATAAAATAAAGTCAACTAAAAAGTTGGTGAGTATAACACAGGTTTATATAGATAGCATATAGTTTGTAAAACAAATCCATACATAACATGATAAATAAGGCATTTATGGGGAGCAGCTATTGTGTATCCATGTACAATCAAACCTTTGTAACTAGCATGCAAAATTGTGTTGTCGGTATCAATCACCCCAATCTGGGTGGGTTTGTCAGACTCAATAGATGTATCATTGAAAACTGTTGGCTTGAATAGTTAATGATTGCACATAAACGCATACAAAGGTTAGCACACCTAGCACTCGGGCATAAAGCTCAAATTGCACACATGAATGTAAATAGGATTTGTACTTGTGTTGTTTGTGTAAATGTAAACATGTAATTTGAATAATGTTCATGTCTCACCCCAAAAATGTAAAAGAGTAAAAGGGGCTATGTATACTCACTTGGTTTGAAGGCGTTGCTAACAAAGATACTAGATAGAATAAGGATCCTTGAAATGCACAAGTTAACCTAAGGAGTAATGTATATGGTATTAATAGTGTGCACCAATGTTTAAGTCTAAAGTTGCATTTGGACTTGTGTAATAAGGTCATTGATTTGTAATTGTAGGTATTGAATAAAATATATAAAGTTAGAAAGAGTATTTTTAGAACATTTTGATTAAGGTTTGAGTTTAAATAATTAAATAGGTAATGTAAATAATTATTGTTTATGAAAACATTGTAGGTATTAGTTATAAGTTAGTATAATTAATTAATCATTTTTGTTTAAATATAAATTAAATAAATAATCATTTTATTTATTTATTTATAAAATGTAACTTAACCATTTAAATACTTTTTAAATAAAAGGTTTAACAATAATTGTAAATTAAATTTTATAAACTTTAAATAATTAATTTTTCCATTTATTAAATATTTGTTCTTTCTAAATAAGATTAAATGCAATTTTATAAAATTCAACTATTTTTATTTTGTAATTCAATCAGAATATTTGTGGTTTGAAAAATATATAAAATTTATAATTCTGCCAAGATTTTAACTCACACACGACCGTGCCTGGGAAGGGCACGATCGTGCTCGAACCACGGGCGCGACCATGCTAGTCAGGGCGTGACCGTGTTGATCAATCAGAGGGCTTAAACTAATTAAATCATTAGGCACGATCGTGTCTATGATCCTAAGACACGACTGAGATTAGCCAAAGGGCATGATTGGGTCTGTACAGGAGGACACGACTGCGCCGATAGTCGGCACGACCGCGTCTCATGATACACGACCGCGCTATATGATTAGCGCGACCGCGTCTGTTCCAAATCAGGAACGAATTGACTAATTCTTATAATAACAGGGTTGGAAATCATAGGGCTTTCACCCATTAGGTCATCACGAATCCTTTTGTAGAGTTTAATTGTATTTAAAACGTGTCTAAGGTTTGATTCGATTAAATCATTTTTAACGAAAATGTGGATTCGGGTTCGTGGTGATTTCCATAAAGGAAGCCCAAATTATCATGGGGCTTTTGATCTATGAACTTAAACGAAAGTGTGGAAGGTTTCAATTACCCGGATGAATAATGAATCGATGGAGTACGGTAGGGACTTGTTCCGGTGACGACGGTTTGATCTCCGGCGTCTTCTGCTGTAACTCCGGCTGCTTCTGTGCATTCAGAAGTTTTTTAGAGAGGATGGTAATGCGTCTGTTTGAGAGAATTGAGACCAGAATAGTGGATTCGGTGAACAAGAATGAAGTGTCGACGGTTTAGCTTAGGAATCTATAATTGGTGTTAATTCAGGTGTAATGTCGATGCTTGATCGTCTAATGATGATTATTAACAGATAAATGTGTATAACCGTTACGGAATTGAGCGAGTTTAGAATTTAATATCGTTTTTACGTTTCAACAGTCAAGAGGCGCGACCGTGCCAGTATGAGGCGCGACCTTGCTAAGGCACCAGGCGCGAACGTTCCAAAGCAAGTCGCGCGACCGTGCCAAAGCACTCGGTGCGACCGTGCCAGAACGAGGCGCGACCGTGCCTATTAGGGTTTCTTGTAAATTTTCAACTTCAGACCTTGTAACTTTGGTCTTTGACATATTTGTATAAATAGATACTTATGTAGTGTTTTAGTAAGTTATAACCGTGTAAAATTTGCTGGTTAACATTGAAATATAGTATTTAATTGATGGTACGAAAAGGAATAAAACAGTGCACTAGCATTGAGTTTGAAATGCATTACATTGAATTGAAAATACGGATACTAAAAATCAGAAATGTTACAAAAAGTAGCGTCTTCAACACCTTGAGATTAATGTGCAGCAGCAATAGAAGCAGACATAAGGTTTTGAGCTTTTGTAACCAGATGTGCATCACTATCAGAATCCGAGCTCTCATCGATTAATGTTCTCTTTCCATATACTGATCTAGAAGGAGGATTCCGAACAGACTTATGCCTCGGCTTTCTAGCTTTAGATTTAATACGTTTTCCCGCATTTTCCAATGGCAAAGTAGCCAATCTCTCATAATGATCTGAGCTAAAATCTCTAGATGAATCAGAGTCAGTAGCCACAGAATCATGTAAAATAGTATCACCAGAACTCGTATACACCACATTTCCTCCAGCTTCATGAATGTGTGAGTTCACAGCTTCGTTATCAAAATCGTCCACATTCATACCCAAATCTTGTTCATTTTCTTGAGCAACATCTTTTTGAACTGGTTCATTAACAGGAATAGGAATTTGTTGTTGTGGAATAGGAACTTGTTGTTATGGAATAGGAACTTGTTGTTGCGGAATTAGAACTTGTTGTTGTGCTTGTACCTGAGCTTGAACCTGTTGTGGTTGTTGTGGTTGTTGTACTTGATTTTGGACTTGTCCTTGAACTAACTCCTCAGGATGAAACTAATTATCATTAGGAGGCTCAACATAATCAGGATTGATTAAGTGACCAAACAAAGGAGTCGGAACAGGAATCAAAGCAACATTTTGTTGTTTAACCTTAGTACAATCATTAAAGATTCTTTTGGACATAGGAGTCAAAATCAAACGGATTGGATGTTGTGGTAAATCTGGAATTAAAAGGTTCAGAATCATTAGCAAGAACCTTGGGTACATGAGAAACCCTTGACCTTCTAGAGGATTTATTTGCATGACCAACTCACGGTGTATATACAAAGCAAAGTTAAACCGTTTGTTCATAGTCAATGCAACCATTGCAGCTTGTAACGCACTCTTCAACTCATCAGTACCATCCTTTCGTGGAGACAAACATTGGATGATTACGTGCATAAAATACCTCCATTCTCCAACTAAACCACCTTTTCGTGCTTGAGTATCATTTCGTCTGCCTCTTTAGCCCATCCTCTGAAAACACCCCATAATCAGTGTTCCAGGATAAGACATAGGATCTTCATTAGCTCCTCCCAATGCCAAAGCAGCACGAATAGTTTCCACTGAAATAGCTACCTCTGTATTATTCACCGTTGCACGAAGTACGTGAGGTTCAACATCTGTGTATTGATGTACTGTATCCCAAAATTGTTGGATATACGGTAAGCTGATGTACGGATCTGTGGATAAGGCCACATGTAAACATGAACGATTCAAGAAGTTGATTATGTTGTTCTAGTGGCTTTTGAACGATTGTATTCTGTGAATCTTGTAAGCTCTGATACCACTTGTAGGTCCACATGACTCATCTCAGATCGATCTCGTGACAGGACGTCTCGATAACATGGAGTGCGAAATCTTACGTGTTAACGTTTGTATACTAATTGACAATAGAAACAACATGTAAATAAACTCTCTCTTTGTATTCCACCAAACACAGTGTTTACAGAATACACTTGTTCGATTTCTCTCTTTCGCTTCACTACAGAACAGAACGTGTAAACTCCTATTTATAGACACAAACTCTCAATAGGCGAACATAACAAGTTCGCCTCTAATAGGCTAGGCGAACTAGACAAGTTCGCCTCTAGCAGAACTTGTTCTATCACTTAGACAAAATCTATAGAATTACATAAAAACATAAAGACAATAAGACCTAAACTATTACAAAGCTTTTGCCATACATTCTATGTCCTAACATTGGTTAAGCACTTATCAAGTTCGCTTGGATCAAGTTCGCTTGAAGGGTGTGAAGCGAACTTATCAAGTTCGCCTCAGGGTATTTTTTTTGTTCTAAACCTTTGTTTTTACTTGTGATATTTGTGTATTTGTTGTTATGGCTAACATGGTGCAGGTTACAAACATGTTCAACTATGACAATGAGATTGGTACTTCTCACAAACCACCAAAGCTGCTAAGTCTTGCTGATTATTCAAACTGGAAGGATCGTTTTGATCAGTTCGTGTCATTCATCGATACTAGTTTATGGATTCCTATTCTGGAAGGATATACTCATCCGACTTATTCATGGATGGATAGTGATAATGTTCCTAAGCCTGTATCTGTATTAACAACTGAAGAAAAGCTGTTATTTAATCGTGAAAAGAAGGCAATGGCGAGCATTTCTATGTCATTACCAAAAGAGATTTATCACAGCTTCAAATAGTTTAAATCTTCCAAGCAGTTATGGGAAGCTTTACAAAAATGATGTGAAGGAAATCAGGATGTGAAGAAAAGTCGAAAGGAGTTATTGAAAAAGCAATTCTTGGTATTCAAACATTTTCAGAATGAATCTTTGGATGATCTAGCAACAAGATTTTATTATTTACTGAGTGAGTTAGTAAGTGCCAAGGTTGTTTATGAACCTGAAGAGATAAATGACAAGTTCTTGGAAGCTTTACCATCCAAGTTTGACATGTATTCAGTTTTAATCAAAGAGAATGACAAATACAAAACTATGTCTCTTGAAGATTTGGGAAAGATACAATCTCATGACTTAAATTTGAAGAAGAAGGAAACTAATATGGAGCACATTCAAGATTCTTCAATGTACTTTGCTAAAACATCTTGAAAATCTGGATCTGGAGTTGCATTGTTTTCTGGAGATGGTCAAGGTAATTCAAATTAGAATGTTTCTGGATATTCATATCAATCAGGATTTTCTGCAAATACATCTATTCCTTCATCTGGATCACAACCATCTAATTCACAACATGTGAGTCAGACGGTAGCTGAAGATTATATGGAGATGTTTTCATCCTTTGTTGCTTCATATGAAAACTTTATTGGAGGGAAGATTCATGATACAGAAGCAATTGAAGAAGACTATCATCCTATTGATCCTGTTGATTTAGAAGAGATGAATATTCAATGGAACATGGCAATGTTGATGAGGCAAGCAAAGTATTTTCTTAAAAAAACTGGAAAAAAGTACATCAGATCAAACATCAGAACAAGAATGGGTTTTGATAAAACAAAAGTTTGGTGTTACAATTGTTAAGAATATGGTCACTTTGCTAAGGAATGTAACAAGCCAAAGGTTTAATTTGATTCTCAAAAGAAGAACAATTATCAAAACAACAGAAATCAACAAAAAGTATTTGGCAGTTCTGGTAGTTCAGCAAATGTTTCAACATCATCTGCTTTGGTTGCTCAAGGAGTTGATAACTATGACTGGGGAATTCACTTAGAGGATCTAGTTGGTGCTGTGAGTCAAGCTTTCATGGCTGAAATTCATACTGATAAGACATCTGAGGATGATAATTCAAGTGATGAAGAAAGCTTAGGGAATGAAGTAGAAAGTCAGAATGATGAATCTTCTGAGAATTTCACTACAGAAGAAACTTCTGAAGAAAATGATACTGAAAGTGCTGATGAAGTTCATTCTGAAGATAGTGTTTCCAAAACAAGTGTATCTGAAGATGAGATTTTATTGACTAAAAGAGTACCTGAGATGACTAAAGAGATTCTAACTAGAAAAGTCTTCATGGCTGACATGTCTGATCCATCAAAGGTAAAAGATGTTATATGTAATATTTATTCTTCTAACTGTGTTTTGGTGGAGGACAAAATGATAGAAGTCATGGATGATAACACAAACTTGATCCGAGATATGAAATCGATGCACACAGTGAATCAAAAATTAAAGGACAATGATAAGCTGTGTATTGACAGAATTGAATCACTTAAGAGAGACATCAATTCTCTGACTTTAAAGATTAAGGAATAGACATATCGTTTGGATATTGCCTATGCAGAGATTGAAAAGAGAAATGAAATCGTTGCTGAGAAAAACAAAGAAATTTCAGACAAAGAAGCAGAGGTGATCAGATTACATAGAAAACTGGAAGGTTTTGGAAATTCATCACTATTGTTGGGTTATTTCAATGACAATGCTGATCCTGTTAAGAGAACAACTGGAATTGGATTTGCTCCTCCACCATTTAATGGAAACTATGTTGTAGAACCAGAGATCATTATTGAAGAGGATATTGATCCAAAGACAGTTTTGAAAATTAATCCAGTCACAGGGGATGAAATGGTCTATGATTCTGATAGTGATGATGAGATATTTGATGCATAGAAAATTGACAGTGTTCCTAAAGATGTGAAGATTGTTGAACCAAAAGTGGTAAAATAAGTCACAAGAGATCGATGTATTCTAACAGAGCCCGATGAATTTAAACAACCAACTATTTCACCAATTTTATCTAAAAGTGGTTTTATAAGTGCTGGTGATATCAAGGAGGCTTCAAAAGTTGAAAATAAATCAACAAGTGATTTCATTAAACAGAAGGTGAATATGGCAAAACCCAAAGTTGTTCAGTCTTAAATTTCAAATACTTATGTTGGTGAACCATCCAGAAAGATTTATGTTCCAAAGAAATAAGGAGGTGGTGATGTTAAATCTACTGAAGGTTATTCATCAGGAAGTTCCTCAACTTCAAAAATGGTTCCTTATATCAGAGAACACAAAGATAAGAGAGTTTGTTTTCATTGTAATGAACTGGGGCATATAGTGTTATATTGTCCTTACAAAAACAAAGAGAATAATTCTCTTATTTCAGAGAAAGTTACACCAGCTGTTGTTCATGATCAATCAAGAGTAGTAAAGATTCTGTAAAGACCAAATATGGGAAAGCCTACATCTGATCATGTGATGAAACAATTTGTCTAAGCAGCATGTTACTAGACCTTCTAGGTTTAAGAAAGAGATGACACAGCATGTTCATGATAGATTTGTTGGTTCTAAACCAGAGTTTGTCCAATCTGGTGTTAGAAAAAATGTTGTTTTTAATAAGTTTCTTGAGAATCCTAAAGTTGGATTCACAAAGAATTCACAACCTGAGGTCAAACTTTCAAGATCTTAAAGGCGAATAAGGAACAGACAGTTAAGAAAACTTTCAGAAACTGATCAATTTGAATCTGAATTTCAAAATCAATCAAATTTTGATAAGAAAAAGAATGTTTCAAATTCCAGGATGTCTGATTCTGATTTGCCTAAATCACTAAGGGTGGATGATAATAGAGATTGTGAATTGCTTGAAGTTGTTTATTTTGATGCTAATGATAGACCCAAGACCACAATGGCTTGGGTCCCCGTTTCTAACTGATTTCCTTTGTTTGTGTAGGGTCAATCAAGGAGGACTATCAACAATACTTGGTATGTGGATAGTGGTTGCTCCCGACGTATGACAGGAAATATTTTTTCCCTGAAGATGTTATTAAAATTGATGGTGGTTATGTTGCCTTTGCTGGGAATAAAGGTGGTTACATAACAGGCCAAGGAACGCTGAAGAATGAAAAGGTGAAGTTTGAGAAAGTCAATTATGTAGAGCAACTCGAGCACAATATCCTTAGCATATCCCAAGTGTGCGACAACAAGTTTGCTTTCCATTTCAATGATTCTGAATGTTACATTTTGAAGCCGGGATTTGTGATACCTGAAAAATGGTTTCTGATGAAAGCTCCTAGAAGAAATGACACATCTTTTTTATACATGAGTGTTGCTACAAAAACGGATTCAATTCTACATGTTTACTCTCGAAAGCATCTGAATCTGATTCTATTCTTCGGCATCAGAAGCTAGCTCATATCAACTTCAGAAAAATGATTTACTTAGTGAAGAATGAATACTGCATGCCATGTCCTAAAACGAGTTCTGACTGTGAAGCGTCACAACAAGACTTGTTATGAATTGTTAAACAATTGGAAGCCTAATTTGAATTATCTTCTTCCTTTTGGGAATCCATGTACTCTTCTGAAGATCCGGGATGTTTCTACCAAGTTTAGTGAAAAGGCGATCGAAGGAATTTTTCTAGGGTATGTTTCCAATTCGTTGAATAAACAAGTGTATAACAAGGAAACACGATAGATTGAAGAATGGTTCAATATCGATTGTTCTAATCGATCTATTCTCCCAGAAGGCGGATGGTTCCAGAGTGGGCATTTGATTATGATAGGTTATTCAAGTCTTACAATTTTACTTCTGATTTATCTGCTAAAGAAGTTGCATTATTATATGAGTCCTGTCATGGTGACCAAGTTTGCGATTTTCTACCAAGATCAACAGTTCCATTATCCATTTCATCCTCATCTAACCCTGATCCGAATATACCATCAAATTCGGGAACTCACGAGTCTGAGAGTGAAGATGATGAAGCACTTTTCGAGGATTCTTCGGCTGATCCGTTAATTGTTGATGATTCGTCCACTTGAACACATGTTCAAGGGGAGCTTCCTACCAATCTGGAGTCTGTGATACCAGTTACTCAAAATGTTCTTTCTCAAAAGGAAACTACTCAAGTTGATGTTCTACCTGTTTCTGAGGTGGCCTCCATAAAAGAATTGAAAGATCATCCGGTGAAAAATATTATTGGGAATCTGCAAGATGGAGTTCAAACTCGTTCTTTATCTGAAAATACTTGTTTATATTCTAGCATTAGGGATACTAGAGTATTTGATGTTTGCATATATTCTTGTTTTATTTCTCAGATCGAACCGAAAAATGTGGAGATGGCATTACAAGATAACAATTTGATTGAAGCGATGCAAGAAGAGCTTGCACAGTTTGATAAGCTAAAGGTGTGGAATTTGGTTGATCTTCCAAAGGGCGTGTATCCAATCGGCACCAAATGGGGTTTTAAGTATAAAAGGGATGATCATGGTGTCGTGGTGAGGAACAAAGCAAGATTGGTTGTTCAAGGGTTCAATCAACAAGAAGGTATAGATTATACTGAGGTATACGCACCTGTTGCACGATTGGAAAAAATTCATTTGTTTCTAGCATTTGCGTCGTTTAAAATATTCAAGGTATATCAATTGGACGTCAAAAGTGATTTCTTGTATGGAATGGTTAAAGAAGAAGTGTATGTGTGTCAACCACCGGGGTTTGAGGATCCATTGCATCCCTCATGAGTATTCAAGCTAGATAAGGCTCTTTATGGTCTACATCAAGCACCCCGTGCGTGGTATGAATTTTTGTCGCAACATCTTTTGGACAATGGTTTCGATCGTGGTCAAATTGATTCAACATTGTTCATCAACAAAGCAGGGGGAGATTACCTGATGGTTCAGATCTACGTGGATGATATTATATTTGGTTCAACAAACGAAGAGTTATGCAAAGAGTTTGAGAGTGTTATGAAATTGAAGTTCGAAATGTCTGCTAGGGGAGAGTTATCGTTCTTTTTAGGATTGCAAGTTAATCAAAAAGAGGATGGTTTCTTTATTCATCACTCTAAGTACGTGAAAGACATCTAGAGCCGGTTCAAGATGGAAGACTGTACCCCATACGATACTCCGATTCTTGTAAATCACAAGATCAATCCAGATCCGGAAGGCAAGGATATTGACAGCCGCTTGTACAGGGAAATGATTGGATCTCTCATGTTATTAACCACATCAAGACCAGATATAATGTTTGTCGTGTGTCTCTGTTCTAGATTTCAAGCAAAACCAAAGGAATCTCATCTGATTGCGGTCAAACGTATTTTTCAGTACCTGAAAGGGAAACTGAGATTAGGATTATGGTTTCTACATGGTTCTAATTTTGAATTTAATGCTTATACTGACTCAGATTTCTGAAGTTGTTGTTTGGACAGAAAATCTACGACAAGAGGTTGCCAATTTCTGGGTAATCGGCTTGTTTCATGGTGTGTAAAAAGCAAACCACAGTTTTCATATCAACATGTGAAGCAGAATACATCACAGCTTCAAGTTGTTTTTCCCAAATTTTGTGGATCCAACAACAATTAAGAGACTACGGTTTGAATTTTACTTGCACCACTATATTCATAGATAACCATGCCACAATGTCCATAACTAACAATCCTGTTAAGCACAATAAAACTAAGCACATTGATATAAGATATGATTTTATTCGTGATTGTGGAGATAAGAGGTTGATTGAGCTGGTGAAGGTACATACTGATGATAATTTTGCTGACCTTTTCACCAAGGCATTTGATCGAACTAGGTTCGAATTTCTGGTAAAAATGATTTGTATGATCAATCCAGAATAAAAGGGTTTATCAAACATAATTTTCATGGAAGGTTTTATTTTTATTTTTTTATTGTTTTACTAAATTTCTACACTTTACTTTCTAGTCAAAAAGTTGTTATTTATAAAAATTCAAAACAAAATGAAAAAGATAAAAATCGACATCATTCGAAGTTAGAGATTAAATGATAGTACATTAGTTGAAAAGCTATTACACACGACCATAGATGACCTGTTGATATGATATGATAATTTGTATTTGTGTTCATTCGATTTGATCTAAATTTCAAAGTCTGCATGAACAAGAAATGATAGTGTCATAAATGCTCTAATCTTGAAAATCTATTTTATGTTTAACTTGGATATGTGTATGTAGTTTAGATTGTCGGTAGACTAGAAGCGTTTTTGGACCATTAGTAGTGTGAAAACATAATGATTCTTGATAACAACTGTGATTTGAACCCATTTTATGCCTGGGTGTGTGTGGTAAAAGATCATTATCAGATATAGAATATGAGGCTTAAAGTTGTTCATGAGACCAGTATCGAACTATATTGATTAGCACCATTTTTGCAGTTCACTTCACTGCCCATGCACCGAAAAACATGTAATGTGATGTTGAACTAAGATATGTTTCTAACAACATCTGTTGTAACATATACCCGCCCCTAGATCATTATCTTGATTCAATTGAATATCCAGATAACCGTTGGACCACATTACCCTATATTATTGAATCAATCGTTTCTTTAATCCTTCATTCTACTGAAAAGTTCTTTTGTTACACTCAATCATGATATACATCCAAAGCCAAGAAATTGAATCATTCTGATTCTTGATATCCTTCGGGGTCTGTTTCTTTTTCTGTGCTAATTGAGATAGTTTCATCCTAGAGATTGATATTATCTTTGTATGTTTCATATGTCTTGAAGATAGTGCAAATTTATATTTCTGTTGGCATATATGTGGGATACACGTTGTTTTTCATCAAATTGGTACCTTAACTCACAAGAACATGGAAGAAAAAAACGTTTGTAGTTTCAAAATTTATAATATTGACAACCTAGATTTACATGCTTTATATTGCAAATTCGGTGTGAATATTTGAGCATTTTATGATCTGATCTTGTTTACTTTGAGATTTATCATGAATCATTTCAAGGCTAAGTGTATAAATTGAAAAGAATATAATCTGAAAGATTTGTAATATAGTCAACATTGAGATATGAGAATTTGTATCATAGGTTACCCATAAATCTAATTAGATTGTGTGGCGGATTTCTCGTTTACTGATATGATCTTCTTACTCATGATGTTCGAACAAAAATATGTGATTTTGTTGTTTCTTTTCAAAAATATGTGTTTTTGTTTGTATAGATAAAATCCAAAAAGATTTTTTTCGTTTATTAGTTTTAAATTTCATTTTTTAATGCTTTCAAAAATCCAAAAAGATTCTCTTTCGAGCTTCCATGTAAATTTCTTTTTTATGTTCGGGATTGGATCAGATACATGTTCCAGGTGGAAGAAAAAAAGATCGGTGTTTGAAAGTTGAAGCTTGAAAAGGATGAAATTTCAAAAATTCTCTAAGTGTTTGAGATTAAGCGAACTTATCATGTTCGCCTGGTAAGCGAACTTACAAAATTCGCTTGGTAAGCGAACTTAGTAATTGTGTATATATGTAAGTTCAGGTGAACTTGTTCATTTACCCAATTTCAAATTCTAGCGAACTTACGAGTTTTGAGCGAACTTGTTCTGGTTGAATTCTGTGGTTGAAAAATCATTGTTGTGTGTTAATCTCTTGATATTACAGTGTCTGCGCTTCAAACCAAGGTAGATTCAGGATCTTTTATCCGTTAAATTGTTCACATGGATCATTTTTTGGTCTGACCTTAGGTTTTATTGCGTCGTATCTGTTTTGTAAATTATAGAGATGTTGTTGTGGCTTGATAATGAAATTAAAGGTGATCGGTGGGTATAGTAGCTATTTAGGTGGCTAATTGTTTCGGATTGCATCTATTAGAAAAGTTGGATTTCTGATCTGGTATAATTTCTTGGAGCAAACTTGCTCAGGTGAACTTATTAAGTTCGCCTCTTGCAACTCTAAGTGAACTTATTAAGTTCGCCTCAGTGTGTAGTAATTTTTGACTTAGCAAATTTTTTTTTTGTTTTAAATTTTTTTAATATGATTGTGACTTTGCTATTTCAGCATTGCTATGAACAGATGAATCGTAGAGTAGAATATAAGAATAACCGGGTGGCATTATTGTCTCCAAACATGTCTGAGGCTGTGAACTACCGTGAAATCATAAATTTTCTGAAGAGATCTAGAATCGATGTTGCTCTATCTGCAGATCCCTTCATCAGCCTGAATTATATTCAACAATTCTGGGATACAACACAACATGATTGCACTATTGATCCAAATGTGATTAAAGCTATTGTCAACAACACTTAACTGACAATATATGTTTACACTATCCGACAAGCTCTGCATCTTTGAGGTAATAATGAAGAACCGTTGGGGTTACCATCTTAGTTGATTATGAGATGTTATCAAAGGATGGGTTACATGGGAAGAGCTAATGATACTCAAGCACGGAAAGGTGGCTTAGTGGGTCAATGGAGGTACGTTATGCATGTACTTATTCAGTGTTTATCACCGAGGAAAGCTGGATCTGATGGGTTGAAGACTTCTTACAGTCAGCCATGGTGGCTCTCATTCTTAAAAGAGGCTTCAACTTTGCACATTATTTCTATAAGGAGATCGTTGCACAAATTACACCGCCAGAAGGTCAAGGCTTCTTAATGTACCCTATGTTCATTCAAATGATTTTGAATCATCTCATTCCAAATCTACCTCAGCTACAACACCGTCTTACTCACCCCAATGACAAAGAGGATTTTTACTGATTGTAACACTATTAAGCAACATAATCCTACATTGATCCCAGTTCCTACACCATTATCTGGACACATAATTAATCCTGATTATGTTGCACCACCTCATGATAAGTGGATTAATCTGGAAGAACAACAACAGTAACAACAACAGCAACCTCAAACACAACAACAAGTTCAAGAACCAGTTCAAGTTGATGTTTAAGAAAATGTAATAGAACAAAATGTGGAGGTTCATGATGAGGTTCAAGCTGATGATCATGATGATCAACATGAGGAGAACGTGCATAACATAGAAGAACAACAAATACATTCTACTCCACAGGATTAAGAGGGAAATGTTAATGATACTAGCACGAGTTCTTCTGAACCAGCTAATGATAATGAGTCTGATACTGATTCGAAAGCTACTAAAGATTTCTGCTCAGATCATTATGACAGGCTTGCTAACATTCCGGTGGCAAATGCGGGTAAAAGAATGGAGTCTGTACGTACAAGAAAGGTAAAGAAACCAAGACGCACGTCTGCTCGGGGTCCTCCTCCTGGTGCAGTACTTGGTAAAAGAACATTACGGGATGAATCGTCGTCTGATTCCAAGTATATTCCTTCTCTAAAATAAAGAAGCTAATGTCTGCTTCTAAAGCAGCTTCTCGTACTCAGGTACCTGATGACGTGGAATTTGTGGAATCGATGATTATATCACCACAACCGTCTCAGACTACTTCTCCATAAATTACTCCTACTCCAATTCCTCCTCATACTTCTTCTCAAGATGGTCTGTCTACATCAAAGGATGCTAAGATTGTCGCTCTACAAGGCAAAGTCTCTTGCCTAGAAGCTCAAGTTGTGGGTCTTCAAGGTCAAGTAGATGTATTAAGGGCCAATAATTTCAGAGAGAACAAGTTCTTCAATCTCAAAGCAAACAACTATCTGAGATGCAGATTCTTGTTTCACAGTTAATAGAGCGTATTGACGCTCAAGGGGAGATGCCTGTAGTGGTTAAAGATGCTTGTCATACAGAGGCAGTTCAAAGAAATGATGATGAAGATAATGATCCCAGTGGGAACCATGGTGATCGTCAATAATCTGACGTTGCTCCAGTATCTCAGTTTCAGGGGGAGTCTACTTCAAATCTGATTGAAGCTTCTGGTGATAAAAGTACATGGGAAAATGAAGAGGTATTGCTTCTAGAATTCTTTAGAGAAGATTCTGATCTTGATGAAGTTGAAAAGATAGACTGTTTAGATGGTCTAGATGAGTTTTCTGAAGATTTAGAAGATGAAATGAATAACTCAGAGATAGAAGAAGGAGAGATAGTAGAATTGGAGATTACTAAAGATACAACAAGGTTGACGTATGAAGGATGTGATGGTCTTAATGTGCCTTTTGATTTCATCCAAGATGATATTATTCCTAAAGTCACTTCTGATGGAATGACTTACTCTATGAACTCTACTGAAGATGTCACAAAGCCTGATTCTAGTTCTGACACTGCTCTAACAAAAACAACTGAAGAGCCTGTGATGTATAGGGATACATGCATGACTAAAGAGAAATGGCTAGAGTTGGTAAAAAGTTGGAAGAAAGTATTACCTATTTCATCGTCACCGCCTGTTCTTAAGGAAAAGTATGTGAACAAAGATAGATGTGTTGGGAGGATTATAAGTTGGTTCTTTGATGAAGAAATAAATGTTTTTTTGCTTTGAAGAGATCTAATGGTGTACAATATTTGAAGCCGACTAAGGTACTTCAATACTTTACCGAGATGTGAGATGAATGGTCTGGCAACAAAGTGTTTAATCAACAGATCTAAGCATGGTATTGCTAATGCGATTGCAAAATTGATAACGTAGAAGGTGGTTCTGGAAAGTTTGAAAAGCTTAAACCACAAAAGGGAAAGAGAATAAAGAGTGTTGACTCTAAAACTGGTAAGGTGAATTGGAATTACAAGTTCAAACCAGTGAAGGTAGTGAAGAAGATTCCTTTGAGGAAAATACCACAAGACTGTCTGGGTAATATGAAGTGGTGGTATGTGGATGTGCACACTAGAGAAGCAAGAACTGAATATCAAGATAATAAAGTGATAACATGTTTCTATGATGCTATGAATCTTATAAAATTTTCAAAGAAATACCAACTGATGCTGAAAAGAAAGGAGATTATGTTTACAAGTGAATGGCATGAACAGGGATTACAATATAAACGTGTGATGGAGATCTGTGTGAAACATGGAGTACACGCAGGGAGCAAATTACCGGAGATGTGGAAGAGCTCAACATGAAGACAAAAGATCAAGCTATTGTCAAGAGGGAGTCTGTTAGGACATAGAAGTGTGGCAATAGGCCTTGTAATAGTTTAGATCTGATATGTCTATGTTTTGTAATGTTTTAGTTATGTTCTACAATAGGCGAACTTAATACGTTCGCCTAGGCCTAGTTTAGGAGAACTTGTTATGTTCGCCTATGGCAGAATGCATGTCTTTAAATAGATGTTTACTTGTTCAATTTTACAAGGCTTTGGTAATTGACATTCTGTAAACTCTATATTCAGGTGCTATTGAAGGAGTGATTATTTACATTGTGTGTGATTGCCATTGTTAGAGTTGTCTCATATACACAGTCATTGACAACGTTGGATTCCGCACTCCGTGTTCTTGTTACGTCATGTCTCGTGTTTTATCCATTAGAGAGACGAGTGGACCTACAGATAATCAAAGCGTCACAATACACGATGGTCGAAGGAGAACTTTTCAGAAAGTCATACTTATCTCCCCTTGATATGCCCTAAATTATACATGTTTTGCATGCATAATAATCCCCATATTATGGTACTAATTGAATTATAACCTTGCAATTGATATTTAAAACATTAATATTTTATAACTGTAGGTTATTCGGTGTCCTAAGATAAACAAAGCTAAAACCAGTCAAAAATACCAAGAAATCAAGCTTCTAGAAGGATCATTCCCGAGATTTGACCCTGAAGAAATGAACCAAGGTCAACGAAAGTCAAACAAGCAACTAAAAGACAAAACTAGGAGCTGGGGGGGGGGGGGGCAATGCACGGGCTTGCATTCCCAAACCTTGCTCCCTAAGCTCCAATACACTATCCTTTGTACACTGTTTGATTCCCGAGGTGTTTACTCACCCGTGCAAACCAATGCACGACCATGCCTTGCTCATTTTAAGGCCTATAAATAGATGGCTTGAGTTCTTCATTATACACACCCAAAATACACATTACCAAGTCTCAAGACAGTCCGTTTATGTAGTTTATAGTACAGAGTAGAGAGGCTCCTCCTCTTTGTCCGCAATAGGGGAGCCTACGAAACTCAGTGTTAAGCTAGTTAGTATAGCCATTCGTGGCTAAACTCTTTGTATTGCTAAGGTGAAAATGAAGTTTGGGGTATGTTAATGTTTAATGTATTAATCTTATGGTATGTTTGTGTCTAATTATTCACTCTTGAAACCACCTTCTAGATGGGCTTTTTATTATTATTATTATCTGAACTTGTCTTTACACTTCTGAGTGTTCTTGATTTCAAAGCGTAAGACCGTAAAACCTTTTTAATCAAACTTCTCTTGAAACTTTTACGTCTTTATACAAGCAGATTTTGATAACCCAAGGCTTGGTTAATATTGATAAGGTCGTACGTCTTTATACGAACTTATTATGAGACCAAGAATTGATGAACTCACATTGGGAACGGTACGTCTTTATACATGGTCCCATTGTTACATCGCCTCCCGATGAACAAACTCTAATCACTCTTTTAATAATAATACTTAAGCATTAAAGTTTGATGTCTTAAACCAACTTGGAGATAGCATTCAAAGGGTTGAGGGGAACGGTGTCCCTAGCTGAGAATCCTACCATTTTATTAATAAAGAACATAATTCGTGAAATAAATGTTGTGAGAATGAGTCTCTAGCTGTGTACCGTTAACATATTTGTATTAGTCATACCATCGGATTAGTCAACTTAACATTATCATATACCAAGAGGATTCGAAACCCAAAGCAATAATATTCGTGACATGATCATCCTCGAGATATTTATTTTCTTGCTATTTACTATTCTACTATTTACATTTCTGTTACACATTTCACGCACATTTTTACTTTTCTATCAATTACTTTACCGTTATTTACTTTTCTGTCATTTACTTTTCTGCTTCAGAAGCATAAAAACCCCACTCACTAATTAAACTAACTAAACGATAACAAAAGTTGAGTATTGGAACTCGACCGTGTCCATTGGTTCGATACTTGGTTCGTACCAAAACTTTATTACACTGCGATATGTACACTTGCCTATTGTGTGTATTTTAAGTTAAAGTAATTATCATTTTATAAATTTAAAACATGATCTCGTGAAATCAACAATATCTCTAAATATATTATTATATAATATATTTATCACATCTACACGCACGCATCAAGTTTTTTGGCGCCATTTCTAGTCTTTTTAACCTTAACATTTTCCATCTGTTTTTCAGCTACGTTTTGTTATAGGTAGTGTATGATCCTTAGCTCCACTACTAGTTTATATCAACCTTTGCAGAGCACGAAAGATTCTTTCACCTTCGAATATGAGAAAACCGTGCTAGAAAAATGGCCTTAGAAAACCGCACTATTTTCGACTTTGCAAGACCGTCACTTGAGGCTTTGGGGTCTAGCATCAAGGCCAACGGTTGATGCTAACAACTTTGAGATCAAATCACATGTTATTCATATGATCTAGACGTCATGCACTTTCCATGGATTACCCGATGAAGATCCACATGTCCAAATAGCAAATTTCCTCAAAATTTGTGACATTTTCAAACTAAACGGAGTTTTGAATGACGCAATTCGATTCCGGATGTTTCCCTTCTCCTTAAGGGAACGAGCTAAGGAATGGCTAAACTCTATTCCTACAGGGTCAATCACTACATGGGATGACCTAGCTCAAAAATTCCTGTCAAAATACTTCCCGCCAGCAAAAACTACAAAATTGAGAAATGATATTACGACTTTCACCCAGGAAGATGGTGAATCACTATATGAGGCATGGGAACGTTTTAAGGACATATTGAGAAAATGCCCTCATCATGGGCTAGAAGTTTGGTTACAAGTATCATCATTCTACAATGGGCTGCATAATCAAGCTCGTCAGACACTCGATGCTATTGCAAGTGGTATTTTAGGAAACAAAAGGTCACATGAAGCTTATAACCTAATTGAGGAAATAGCTATGAACAGCTATCAATGGTACAATCCGAGAAGTAATAGGGGAGCCAGGCAAGGTGTTCACTCTGTCAATATTGTCACTTCACTTTCTGCTCAAGTAGACGCCCTCACCACTCGACTCAACCAGATCGGCAAGGACAAGGTAAATGCTGAAACTGCTTAAGAAACAAAAAGCACCACTGTTGATGTTGAGCAAGTTAACTTTATCGGAACAAATCTCCCACAAAAAAACCCCTACAGCAACACTTATAACCATGGATGGAGGGACCATCCGAACTTCAGCTCGAAGAATAACAACAATTAAGGACAATCTGGTTTTTGATAACAACAACAGTTTCAACAAAGACAACCTCAAAAATTTCAGCCTCGTCAACAATTACAAGGAACTAACAAGTCAAGTAATGGGTTAAGCTTGGAGGACGCGGTAACTAAGTTGATATCTACAACTGAAATTCAAGCCCTCTTAGTGGATGCTTGTCACAAACAATATGAGGAGAAGTTTAGTCTTCATGAAGCTGACTTTAGGACATAGAAAGCAACTCTCCAGTCCATTGAGGTACAACTAGGGCAAATTGCAAAACTTCTATCGGAAAGACGACCAGGATATCTTCCAAGCAACACTGTTCCCAATCCAAAAGCAAATGTTAGTGTTATCACTCTTAGAAATAGCAAGGTTTATCCAGAACCTCCATTACCAGAAGAAGTGGAAGTTCAAACACCGTTGAGGGAAATATTAACCGTAAATATTAAGAGGAAGTTTGATGTCTTAAACCTACTTGGAGATAGCATTCAAAGGGTTAAGGGAACGATGTCCCTAGCTGGGAATCCTACCATTTTATTATTAAAAAACATAATTCGTGAACCAAATGTTGTGAGAATGAGGCTCTAGCGGTGTACCGTTCACACATTTGTATTAGTCATACCACCGGATTAGTCAACTTAACATTATCATATATCAAGCGGATTCGAAGCCCAAAGCAATACTCTTCTTGACGTGATCATCCTCCAGAGATTTACTTTCTTCCTATTTACTATTTTGCTATTTACATTTCTGTTACACACTTCATGCACATTTTTATTTTTCTGTCAATTACTTTACCGTTATTTACTTTTCTATCATTTATCTTTCTGCTTCACAAGCACACAAAACCCACTCACTAATTAAATCGACTAAATGATAACAAAAGTTGAGTATTGGTTCGATATTTGGTTCGATATTTGGTTCTTACCTAAACTATATTACGCTGCGATAGGTACACTTACCTATTGTGTGTGTTTTAAGTTAAAGTAATTAACATTTTATAAAATTAAAACCTGATCTCGTGAAATCAACAATATCTCTAAATATATTATTATATAATAAATTTATCACATCTACACGCACGCATCACCCCTCCAGCGGTGCGTCGGACCAATCCAAAGTAACTATATCATCAGGGAAATCCATATGGGTTCTTGTGGAACACATGCAGGCTGTCACACCCCAAAATTCCACGAACGGAGTTCTACCGTTAGGGATGTGACACATCAGGATCTCAGTCATTAGTTACATCAAATGACATTATATGGGACTTGAAATGTCATAACATAAATGTTCAGAGTTAATGCGGAAGCATTTAAACAAGAAAGTAAATGCGCAAAACAACGTTCCAAAGTTTAGTTTAATAAAAGTAAGTGAATTGCTTTAACGATTTGCTTATTAGTGAAATGATAGTAGGACTCCATGCATGTCCTAGTTGTGCAACCTGTGCCTAAGCAACCTGAGAAACATGTAAGAAAAAGTGTCAACACGAGGTTGGTGAGTTCAAAGGTTTATATGTAAATAAACTGTTTGAGTGTTGTTGGATCCACATACGTAAGTCACACCAATTGCTAGCTAGACAATGTACAAGTTACTCTAAGCGCTCACAACCAAAGCTGACTATTTGTTTGTTTGTTTGCCTCCATCCAGGTCTATCAACCCTGACTAATATGTTTAGGCCAATCTACACCTGTTCGACTTCCAATCGTGCTAACGTGACTAGCCCGGGTGGGGTTTGTCAAACCCAGTAGTACTACTCAAATTACCTCGCTAAGTCCATATTAACGGTTCGATGTGAGGACTTTCATGATAGTGATTACACTTAAGTACACAAGTGGTAATGAAATACTATGTGATCCATGTCCGTGTGTATGTCTCTCCCTGGCTGGAAGACAAGTAACGGGTGTTTGTTCGTATGCATGATTCTCCCCAACGGGAAAACAAGTAAAATGATGTTTGTTTGTACGCATGTTTCTCCCCAACGGGAAAACAAGTAAAATGATATTCGTTTGTATGTATGTTCCTCCCCAACAGGAAAACAAGTAAAATACTGTTTGTGTGTATGCATGTTTATCCCCAACGGGAAAACAAGTAAAATAATGTTTG
The DNA here is from genome assembly GCA_023525975.1 of Smallanthus sonchifolius. NCBI lineage: Eukaryota > Viridiplantae > Streptophyta > Magnoliopsida > Asterales > Asteraceae > Smallanthus > Smallanthus sonchifolius. Next base: position 25,340,566 of record CM042033.1, read on the forward strand.
TGAGTATGCATATTTCTCCTCAACGGGAAAACAAGTAAATAATGTTTGTGTGTATGTATATTTGTCCCCGAATAGGAAAACAAGTAAAAAGGGGCCGTGAAACTCACATGCGTTGCGTTGTAGGTAGTATCACACAAGTAAGAGATTTGGTACACAAGTGTCAGCCTGCAACGGCCTACGTATGCCTTAGAATTATAAACATAACAATTAGGGACACATTGGGATTTGTGACGACGACACGGAAGATCAGAATGTCTTAAAACATTCTACGGATTAACGAGTAGACGAACATGTCTACGAGAATTTAAGTTTCTTAATATAGTAATTAAGATAAATGCGTTACTTGTCGAACGTTAATAACGAATAATATTAATTTATAATAATGGCTAGGAAAATAATATAATAATATATTATTTTGAACTTGTAAAAAAATATACGATAATCATTTAGGTGACAAAAATAATAAATATATTATTTTTATTCGATGATAGTAAACGTGAGTAAATATTATAAATAATTACATTATTTATAAGTTTGAAACGTTACACGAGATTTATAAACGAGGCGAAATAATATATAAATATATATTATTTTATAATAGGAGTTACGGGTTGTAAATAATATAAATATATTATTTTATAAGTGGGTAATAATATTAAAAATAGGTTATATTACCAAACCCGAGCATACGGGTGATTTTCCAGGCTAAAACACTTTAATATAATAATATAGGAAAAGGTTTTATAATTAAATAATGATTAGAAAATAATTAAAAACCAAAAACAGGGGAGGGAGACTCGAACCTTGGTCTCCTCCCTAATAGTACATGTGTTTAACAGTCCCTCCCGCAAGGGTCATCGCAACAGAACCAGGATTCAAATGGTTTTATCAAAGAACTCTAGTGAGTTCTTCCCTCATGCGTGAATCCGGACCAAAGATCCATGTTTTATCAAAGATCCATCCAAATCCAATGAAAGCGATAAAGATCGATCAAAGCAACATAGGGGTTTCATTAATCGATTCTTGGCGAGTCTTTAGATGGTTTTAATTCCAAGATTAACGAGTTTAAGGTCGTTTGATTATAGAAAAACGGGCTGAAAACCCTAGTTATGAACCCAGAATTGATTAGATCAAATTTTATGTTAGAAACTGATAAAATCATGAGGCTTTTACAGATTAAGAGTTTGCGAGTCTATCCTCGTGGTTTAATTTGGTTGTTATTGAGTCTAGGGCCAAAACCCCCAAATCGATTTATGAACAAACCCTAGATTTCGGTTCAAGATCAATTCGATGTTAGAAAAATGAATTACCATAGTGCTTTCATTATATAGATGAATACTAGTCTAATGGTGTAGGTTAATTGAATTATAAATGTGTTTAGATTATAGCTCGATTAAACTGGTTTGCGATGAACCCTAGAATTGGTAATTCAATTCAAACGATGATATAAGTCCAATTAAACATGGGGCATTTACTCTACTGATAAAAACAAAGCCATAGGTGTAAGTAGTTACCAGAATTGAAATTGAATTAAAGGTGCTCGACTAAAACCGATGCCGGCTACGACTGAGTTTGTCTCCGGCGACTCCACCTGTGTTTCCGGTCACTAAGATGCGTACAAAAGCTTCAATGGAGTTCGTTTGTTGAGTGTAGAGGGTTCAATTGTGGGATTTACACAGAAGTTAGATGAATTTGATGGCCATATGATCATGGTCCACGTTTTTGTTTTAATTACCCATAATTGGGTTTGATTACGAATAATTGTCGTGTTTAATGGTTCATTAGTGGTCGTTAATGACTGTTAATGTGTTTTGCAGTTATGATTTGAAATGGATTCGAGTTAACCGTTAGAATTTTGATCAAGAACGCTTTGGTTGACTTTCTAAAGTCAACATAATCAAAAATAGCTAAATTAAAGATTTAGTCCTTGTGGTTTCATGTAAACAAGTTTAGATAAAAGGCAGAATTAGTCCTTAGGGTTTAGGTTTGGTTAGTTAGGTTAAGTTTGACTATCAAAATTCAATAGGACTTAAGTATTGAATTTTCACTTTACAAAGTCAAATAGAATTAGGTTTAGGCTAATTACACAATTAGTCCTTATAGTTAGGGTTTGAGGAAATGATAGAAATAGTCCCTGAAGTATGAGTTAAGTTAATTAGGTTAGGATTTAACTGGATTTGGTAACTGAGTTAACTGGAAAACTCCGGATTGTCACATCATCCCCTAGCTGAAAGAATTTTCGTCCCGAAAATTAAAATAATAAAAAAAATTTATGGGCTGTGTCACATCATCCCCTAGTTGAAAGAATTTTCGTCCCGAAAATTAGAATAGTACCTTAAGAGTTTGAAATGGATTGCTTAAACAGATGAGGACACTTGCGCATCATCTTATCCTCGCACTCCGAAGTTAATTTCCTTCCGCGTTTCGAGTTCCAGCGAACTCTGAAAATAGGGATTTTAGTGCGTTTGAGCGTTTTGACTTCCCTATCCATGATTTCTACCGGTTCTTCGATGTGTAGTTCTTCAAGAGGAACCACGTGTGATTCGTCTGCAAGACATTTCTTCAAGTTTGAGACATGAAAGACATCGTGTACACCACTAAGTCCTTCAGGTAGCTCCAGTTGATACGCTAGTTGGCCAATTCTCTTCACTATTTTGAACGGTCCAACAAAATGAGGATTCAGTTTGCCTTGCTTCCCGAAGCAAATTACACCTTTCCAAGGTGAGACTTTGAGTAGAACAATGTCGCCTACTTGAAACTCAAACGGTTTATCACACTTATCGGCGTAGCCCTTTTGACGATCACGAGCTGTCGCCATACGGTTTTGGATTTGAACAATCTTTTCAGAGGTTTCGAATACAAGTTCGGGACCTCTAAGTTGGCTATCCCCAACTTCAGCCCAACAGATAGGATATCGGCATTTACTTTCGTACAATACAATGCCTCGAATGGTGCTGCTTTGATGCTAGTGTGATAACTGTTGTTGTAAGAGAACTCCACTAAAGGTAAGTGAGACTCCCAAGTGTTACCGAAATCGATCACACAAGCTCGTAGCATGTCCTCTAAGGTTTGAATGGTACGTTCCATTTGACCATCCGTTTGAGGGTGATACGCTGTACTCATGTCTAGATGCGTACCTAAAGCTTTTTGTAGAGATTGCCAGAAATGTGATGTGAATCGAGCGTCTCGATCCGAAATGATAGAAATTGGCACTCCGTGCCGAGAGACTACTTCTTTCAAGTAAAGACGATTAAGTTTCTCCATCTTGTCAGTTGCTTTGATGGCTAAGAAGTGAGCAGATTTTGTCAAACGATCGACAATTACCTAGATGATGTCACATCCGATAGGAGTTCGGGGTAATTTGGTGATGAAGTCAATAGAAATTTGTTCCCATTTCCACATTGGTATCTCTGGGTGCTGCAGTAAGCCAGAAGGCTTTTGGTATTCTATCTTGACCTTCGCGCAAGTCAGTCACTTGCTCCCATAGGTGGCTATATCAGCCTTCATCTTTGGCCACCAATATAGCACCTTTAGGTCATGATACATCTTGTTAGAACCTAGATGAATAGAGTATCGAGATTTGTAACCCTCATCCATAACTAGTTCTCTTAGGTTCCCGTACACGGAATCCATATTCGCTTTGTCATGTAGCGAATGCCATCTGATTTGACCTCCAGTTGTCCTTCCATACCGCGTGTAGCTTCTAACGGTAGGTTTTTGTCTTTAAGGGCTTCGAGTTGAGCATTTCGGATTTTTTCAGGTAATCCAGGGTGAATAGTAAGTTGCAATGCTCAAACTCGTTTAGGTTTGGTATCCTTGTGGCTTAGGGCATCGACTATCACATTAGCCTTCCCTGGATGGTATCTAACTGCACAGTTATAGTCGTTTAAGAGTTTGACCCAATGACGTTGTCGCATGTTCAACTATTTCTGTTCAAAGATGTGCTGAAGACTCTTGTGATCGGTGTAGATGGGGCACTTGGTACCATACAAGTAATGTCTCCAGATCTTTAGTGCAAATACCATGACTCCCAACTCTAAGTCATGAGTCGTGTAGTTTTTCTCGTGGATTTTTAGTTGACGAGAAGCATATGCAATGACTTTCTCGCATTGCATTAATACACAACCAAGACCTCGAATGGATGCATCACAGTATACCACAAAATCATCTGTTCCCTCTGGCAGAGATAGGATAGGTGCAATTCAGAGCTTTTGCTTAAGTAGATGAAATGCTGATTCCTGAGCGTCACCTCAGTCGTAGGGTTTACCCTTCTGGGTTAGGGCAGTGAGCAGTTGAGCGATCTTAGAGAATCCCTTAATGAAACAACGGTAATACCCAGCCAATCCCAAGATTTACCGCACCCCGGTCGGGGTTGTCGGTGCCGCCCAATTCTTAATGGCTTCTATCTTGGATGGGTCGACATGTATTCCCTACTCATTCACTACATGTCCTAGGAATTTTACTTCGCGAATCAAGAATTCACACTTAGAGAGTTTTACATACAGTTGTTCCTTCCTTAGCAATTCTAGAATTAAACGAAGATGCTCCTCATGTTCTTCTTTGTTATTTGAATAGATAAGGATGTCGTCGATGAAAACAATGATGAGCTGATCTAGGTAGGGTTTACACACACGGTTCATGAGGTCCATGAACACTGCGGGTGCATTCGTCAATCCAAAAGGCATGACCATAAACTCGTAATGGTCGTACCTAGTTCTGAATGCCGTTTTTGAGATGTCCTCCTAGCGGACTCTCAACTGATGATATCCTGACCTAAGATCAATCATAGAATAGAAACTTGATCCTTGGAGTTGATCGAACATGTCATCAATGAGAGGTAAAGGATATCGGTTCTTGATCGTCGCTTTGTTTAACTCACGGTATTCGAAGCACATGCGGAAAGTTCCGTCCTTCTTCTTGGCGAATAGGACGGGAGTTCTCAATGGCGATGGGTTAGATCTGATGAAGCCTTTATCCAACAACTCCTGCAATCATGTGGATAGTTCTGGTGGCTCACTGGATGCAAGTCTATCCGATGCCCGAGCAATGGGTGCTGCTCTGGGTGCTAGACTGATTTGAAATTCGACTTGTCGATGAGGTGGAAGACCAGGCAGGTCTTTGGGAAATACCTCTGGATATTCACAAACGATCAGGATGTCGTCAATCTTCTTCTCCTCGGATGGCTGCTCGACGACGAGAGCCAAAATAGCAGTATGGCCTTTACGTCAACACTTCTACGCTCTCATGAAGGATTTGATGCCTATGGCTGCACCACTCCTTTTGCCTTAGGGTAGAGAGATTTTTTCCACTCAGGAGAGGAAGGCGAACAATCGTCTCACGACAGATAACCTCGGCTTGGTTCTTAGATAACCAATCCATACCAGCAATTATGTCAAAGCTGTCGAGTGTAATTAGCGTGAGGTCAATGTCAAGCTTATGACCAGTCGAACCTAGTTTACGTCTCTTAAGGTTTTGGGTTGCTTCTATAGTGTACTAAATGTCTAATAGTGTTGGAGTACGACTTTACTAGTAGAAAATTTGTGAGGCACAATGAGACTTCTAGTGAGACTCGCGCTTATAAGGTAAGCATCGGTCAACACAAAAGCTAAGAGGTTCACATGTAGGAAAGATTTTAATGAGATATAAATATCAGGAGTACAAGGAATAGGATGTATGTTTAAGTAATTGCGTTCAACTATTGATCCGTTAGATGAAATCCTTGTTTTCTAATGTCATTGAAATAAATGGATATGCTGGGGTATAGATCAAAATAGACTCAAGATTAGTCACAGGATGAAGCAATAGGGTCAAATGGAATCTATTGTTGAAGCGTAAGGAATAACGTGTTAGTTTAGAAATAATCCCTCAAATTTTGTTTACATAGTTGGAGTCGGTGGGTTTACCATAAGGTTCTACTAGAGTTCACTCTAGGTGGTTCCATCGATCAAGTCTGAATGATAGTCGTAAGGTCACTAAGACTTTTACATGAGTGAAAATAACATGACGGATTATTTTAATGATAATTCAATATGTCTGTAAGCACCTTCAACCAGATAGTCGCGTCTATCGATTGTTGAACGAGTTTAACTATACCCATTGATTGTTGAGCGGGTTATGAGAAATTTCTACTGATAGTGGGAACATAAGTCTGTAGATCACAGATTAGGACCATTTATCCACACACTAAGTTTCACCAGGACTTACATGCACCTCAAATTACTATTACGTGTACACCCGTCATGATAATTTGCTTTGCATGCTCACCCTAGCTTCTCCCTGTCCTGTGTCAAAATGTCCTTTAGTTTGTATTGCCGAGTACAGAGTGTTATCTGATACGATAAGTCATCGAGAAGCATAGTCATCAACCATAAATTGATTAACTAGAACTCTTATAAGTATGAGTAGTAGGGAATCGTTTGATCCGAGTATTCACTCGAGTTGGAACATAGTACGAGAGTCCAATCCAGTGGATTATTGATGGGAACATGTATGTGAAATGCAACTTTGAGAAGTGAAACTAGTTCATGGTTATGTGTTACTGGAAGAGGCAAAGTAGCCGTACTTCCAACTAAGTCAGGATACAGTTTGGGTATGCAATAAGCAAGGCGTTCTCAACCTTGTGGTCAATCTTTCTTCAACAGAATATCGACCAAAGCATGAGCCCACGACTCATAAAAGTGATGACATCTACGTGCCATTGAATTCTGCAATAATGCGTGCAACGGTCTACCTTCACACGACGTATTGTTGCTAGTGGGTACAGTAGGGACTCGCCTCCGACGAACCCAACTTCCAAAGAGACATGTGCTAGTTCTAAGTGTCGTCCATAACGTGGACTTGAGAAGGCCCACCATACCCGACAGACGATGGTGGTGTGAGAGACTCCTCCGAAGGCTCTGTCTTGCTGCCCTCGAAAGAGAGTGGATGTTGTTCTGATGATTCCCTAAGTGTCGCCACTGGGAATGATAATATAATATGAATGACGTGTTCCTCGTCAGTAGAGAGTGATATGAATGATGTCAACATGATTGCAATGCAATATATGTATGTATGCTATGTGTATCATGTATGAGTTTCTGAATCGTGTAACTAATGCATGTGTGCGATTATAGTCTACTAAGAAATCCTAGTTCTCTATAACCAATGGCTTTGATACCAATCTGTCACACCCCAAATTCCAATAAAAGAGTTCTACCATTAGGGATGTGACACACCAGGATCTCAGTCATTAGTTACATCAAACGACACTATATGGGACTTGAAATGTTATAACATAAAAGTTTAGAGTTAATGCGGAAGCATTTAAACAAGAAAGTAAATGCGCAAAACAACGTTCCAAAGTTTAGTTTAATAAAAGTAAGTGAATTGCTTTAACGGTTTGCTTATGAGTGAAATAATAGTAGGTCTCCATGCATGTCCTAGTTGTGCAACCTGTGCCTAAGCGACCTGAGAAACATGTAAGAAAAAGTGTCAACACGAGGTTGGTGAGTTCACAGGTTTGTGTGTAAATAAATTGTTTGAGTATTGCTGGATCCACATACGTACGTCACACCTATTGCTAGCTATAAAATGTACAATTTACTCTAAGCGCTCGCAACCGAAGCTTACTGTTTGTTTGTTTGCCTCCAGCCAGGTCTATCAACCCTGACTAATATATTTAGGCCAATCTACATCCGTTCGACCTCCAATCGTGCTAGCGTAACTAGCCCGGGTGGGGTTTGTCAAACCCAGTAGTACTACTCAAATTACGTCGCTAGGTCCATATTAGCGGTTCGATGTGAGGACTTTCATGATAGTGTTTACGCTTAAGAACACAAGTGGCAATGAAATACTATGTGATCCATGTCCGTGTGTATGTCTCTCCCGGGCTGGAACACAAGTAACGGATGTCTGTTCATGTTTCTCCCCAACGGGAAAACAAGTAAAATGATGTTTATTTGTACACATGTTTCTCCCCAATAAGAAAACAAGTAAAATGATATTCGTTTGTATGTATGTTCCTTCCCAATGGGAAAACAAGTAAAATATTGTTTGTGTGTGTGCATGTTTCTGCCTAACGAGAAAACAAGTAAAATAATGTTTGTGAGTATGCATTTTTCTCCTCAACGGGAAAACAAGTAAATATTGTTTGTGTGTATGCATGTTTCTCCCCCAAAATGAAAACAAGTAAAAAGGGGCTGTGAAACTCACCTGCGTTGCGTTGTAGGTAGTATCATAAAAGTAAGAGATTTGGTACACAAGTGTCAGCCTGCAACGGCCTACGTATGCCCTAGAATTATAAACATAACAATTAGGGACACATTGGTGTTGGATCGGGATCTACCGTGATCCAATGATTCAACACATTAACCAAACCAAATCGTGCGGAATCCGATTTGATTGGCAATCCAATCTATGACACGGATCGGGTCATGAGAAACGAGCGGATTAGATGTCGAAATGAAGGTTTCTATCGACCCTTTGGTGTAGAGAAGTTGGATACAAGACCTGGAAACTCTCAACGGACAGAGATTCGACAATGCCGGTGCAAAGAGTTTGTGTGTGTTCTGTTGCTTAGTCTGGTTCTGCTCTGGTTAGTCTCTCTTCACTTATGTTTGTGCTCATGAAGTGAAAGTTATATATATAGTGCAGAGGCCATTCGTACGAATGAGCCATGTTAATGGACTCATTCGTGCGAATGAATCAGGAGAATGGTTCATTCGTAAGAATGACTCATCAGAATGGTTCATTCGTACGAATGAATCATTCTCATGACTTATTCTAGCGAATGAATCATTCTCATGATCTATTAGCGCGAATGGATCATTCTCATGATCCATTCGTGCGAATGGGCCTTTCAATAGCACGATTGATCAATGTTATCGATATTTATCAGATCGTTTAATACACAATCGTTATATATGAGTAAACATTAAGGATAAACATGTAATTTCATTAATATATCAAATAGTTACATTAAACATAGATGAAATACATATTACAAGGGATTAGGGACATATCATGCATCTACATACTCCCCCTTGGACCTAGATCCCTTCAAAATGACCTAACTGACATTAGTTGGTCTTCAACATCTCTTTTGTATGAGTTTTCCAGTTGACCCCGACGTGTATGTCAAAAGCAAAGCATATACGTATCACCTTCACATACTGCAACGCCTGGTCTATATCTGCAACATCAAAAAACGGTTGACACTTGTATAAAGTTGTAACATCTTGTTCAGACAAGTTGGTCAGCCACAAGGGATCAAAGACCCTGATGGTCTCCCATGACCCTTCTTTACAAAGCACTATAACAGCTTCACCAGTACGTCCATCATAGTACCACCATTTGAACTGATCTGAGAAGTCCTGGATCATTTTCCTTAAAGGAATTATCTTCATGATCGTTGGAGGTTTCCACTTTAAGACAATTAGGGGCTTCTTGGTGATTGGATGAACCTTTTCCTTGTGAATGTAACGTGTAGGCATTTGTGGCTTGAAGTTCACCCACTTCTTCCGGTATTCGTACTGTAATTGACGTTCAAACCATTCGGATAGACCGGAAGATTCGCTGTATAGAAGCTTTAGACGCGCCAATTGATTTACTTCAAATGCGGGCAGCGTCTTGAAGTCATGAGGGTACCTAAAATATTGTATGCCCTTCTCCCTTTTCTTATAGTATAGCAGCTTAAGTCATTGAAGTATGCCCAACTGATTATACGACATCAGACTTGTGTCCTTTGAGTCGATAAACTTTAGTGTACTTGTTTGGAGGAGAGGGCTTTGAGTTCTTTAATTCGGCCATGTATTCCATCCACTGACTTTTACGTTCATTCAGCTCGTCAATGTCAATAGTGGAGGGACCGGCTTCATCTCCTTTGTTGTCGATAATGCGGTTGACCTCCTCGTCGGACTGCTGAGTGAATAAGTCTGCGAAAGAAGGAAGATCATCACCATCTACTGATGTGTACTTTGGATATTCTTGATCAGTGATGTCTTCGACTTCAACCTCATCAACGTCTTCTAGTTCGTCAGAGGAGGGATAATCAGTTGTAGGAACAGATGCCTCTTCAGTGATGACTTCGTCGGGATTCATTTGAAATAGCTCGGCAATCTGTTCTTTTGACAAGCAGTGTATGATTTCCCCTTCCTCTTTGTCATAAATAACTGAATGTTGGATGATCCCTTGCATGTCAAGCACATAAGTTAACTTTGAAGGTTGTTGCTTGAGAGGCATCACATCCAAAACTATTTACATAAACAATCATAAAATAAACATGTGAGAATAAGAAATTTCATTGATTTAATCAAAATAAAACTGAAATTATTTACATAATAATCTAATATTTACAATAAGACAACTTAAAACACTTAAAACAAAAACTATCAACCTTCAGTGCCCTTTTGTTTATCTGATGATGGGCCTTCTGATTTGTCTGATTTTTGCTTTGTTCGCGCTTCTGCTTCTGCTGTCTTTTCAGCACTTGATGCAGCACCAGCATTGGCACCATCGTTCTTATCTTTGTCATTATTGTCATCATCGTCATCACTATCATCATCATCATCGTCATCATCATCATCCTCATCATCAGTATCATCATCATCGTCACCATCATCACCATCATTGCGAGCACCCTCAATTCTAGGTGTCGGGTCTCTTCTGCTTTCTAAGTCTTCCAACAGTCTCTTGTTTTCCTCCTCTAGCCTTTGTATCCTCTGAGTATGTGCATCAACAGTTGTAGAAAACTTTTTATTCTGGTTTGTAGCAGTGAGAAGGAGGACTTGCTGATCATTGCATCTAGTGGAAAGACTTGTAATGGCTTGGGCTTGTTCAGTATTTTGCAGAGTCAACTGACTGATCTGCGAGCCCTGTTGGTCAATACGCTTTGATTGCTCTTCATTCTGAGCTAGTAAACGAAGTATCAAACTGTTTAAAGTACCGATCTGGTCGTGTAGAGAGACAGTCGGCAGTGACATTTAAGATTCAGCTCGAATAGTTGATGGCTGTGATGTAGGAGCAGTCGTGTAGATGGGAGGAGGCACAGTTTGTGTCTGAGGCATAGATGTTGACATTGGAGCCTCAGACCTGGTGGCAGTTTCTGTAGTAGCAGAGGTGCTCTCCGTCCTTCTAATAAGCTTAAAATTTTGGCGTTTGGCCATTCTTTTCTTTCCTCTTCCCTTCTTGACCGAGATAGATTGGAAAGAAGGAGCAGCAGATACTTGTAGACAGCCAGGGACAAAGTCAGCATCCCTGACGTCATCATCAACCCTTGAGCTTCCTTGATCTGCTCCCCTTTTTCTTTTTGTTGCGACCAATCTTGCCCCTTGTTGACTGATTTCAAATTCATCTTCAGTTTCCTCAGAATCAGTAAACAGGACGGTGTCCAGGTTAACATCTTCTGGGTTACTTGGAAGGGAAGGATCAATAGCAGTAACAGTGGGAGTGGTGGCAGCGGTAGATGAAACATGAGGAGTATTGCCACCATCTCCCTGACCATCTTGGTCGTCATCATCTTGGTCGTCAGCTGGAGGTACAACAATATCCTCCCTGTCCGAATCACTGTTATCGTGACGCCATTTTCTGTTTACTGGTGCCACATACTCTGGATTTGCCAGATGTCCAATGAGTCGTTTGTGAGGTGGCTTTGTTGGTCTTCCCCTGTAGGTCTGTACCCTGTTTAGAGTGACGTCCGTCATGTGTTCTAACTTGATCATGTGGACGTCTGACCTTGATAGAAGAGGAAGTTGGTCATCTATTATCATTTGTAAGAATCTAGGGTACATAAGATACGCATTGTCCCCTTTAAGATAGATGTTTTCCTTAAGGTGCGTGAACACCATCTCAGAAAAGTTGAACGGAATGTTCAACACCAGTGCAACGAATGCGCTCTGTATTGTTTCGCGCATATCATCAAATCCGCCACGACGGGAACCGAGGCAATGCAGAAGAACATGTCCTAGATACTTGTACTGCGGACAGAGGTTCGCTTTGTTTAAAACTCCCTCGGCGACATTCCCGTCGTACTTTATCCTCATGAAGCATCCTCGGACCAGATATTTATCCAGTGTTACTGGATCTTCAGGATGATCACCAAATTGACACAATCGACGAATGTGAACTGCCGATACAACCACATCTTGACCTGCGATCTTCCCTCGTATGACCGGTGGAGATACCTTGCAGTCAATCTCGGCGGAGGCCCAGAACTCCCTTTGGTGCGACGTATATGGAGTGCGGAGATGGGATATGGCATTAGCAATCCTGGATCTGGATAGAAACTCGATCATGCCGACAATCGGACGTGCATTCTTTGATGTCGGAATCATGTACGCACATATGTTGCTTTTTATGGAAGCCTTAAGAACAACTGGAGCTCTGTGCGCCATAACGAACAGTCTGCAAACACAAAAACATGAAGCACCTCAAATCAATACATGCAAGATTTTGGAAATATGAACTTTTGGACCATTTTTCCCTTGGTACGAATGAATCATTCAGCCTATTCATTCATGCGAATGAGTGTTCATTCGTGTGAATGAGCTTTCATTCGTGTGAATGAGGGTTCATTCGTGTGAATGAGGGTTCATTCGTGTGAATGAGTTTTCATTCGTGTGAATGAGTTCTCATTCGTGTGAATGAGCGTTCATTCGTACGAATGAACATGAAGAGTGTGTCCATTCGTATGACAGACGGGTCGCGATCCAACTTGTCCAAAAATCAACCAACACTTGAAAAGATTTGCCGAAAAACGACAACAACACACTCGACTATTGTTTTCAACCACTATTTAGCAGTTTAATTGGTTTATTAAGTCAGTTTTTACGTTTTTAGGTTTGGTTTTCGGTTTTGAACCCTAAATCTAATCGAACATCCACGAATCGGTATATAATCGATGAATACTTGTGGGGTTATACCTGTAAAAAGAAATCGAATGATTAGATTACAGATTTGACAGAGTTTTGTTCAAATTCAGATTTTGATGAAACAGACGTGCGAATGCTTTCTGTTTTGTGCGAATGATTCTGCACATGCGAATGAATGGCCTATTTATAGGATGGCCTGGTTCATTCGTACGAATGGCCATCCATTCGTATGCTTGTGTCCTTCATTCGTACGGATGGATGTTCATTCATACTAATGAACCTTCATTCGTACGAATGGACCATTCTGGTCAGTCCATTCGTGTGAATGACCTATTCTCATCATTCATTCGTACGAGTGAGCCATTTTGCTCATCCATTCATACGAATGGGACAATCCCCTTATGCAAATTAAACTTTTTAAGTTAAATGGGGTATCCGACCACATTGGTTTTAACAAAAATTTAATTATGAAGTAATTTACATTTAATTATGAAGTGAGGGATCAATTATGAAGTTTTGGAATAGTTTATGAAGTAAAGGAACGATTTGATCAATCAGGAAGTCAAGCGGTTTTCAAATTTTGATTTTCTGACAGTCGTTCTAGTCTTATCAGATAATCAAAAATTCAGGAAAAGTAAAATCTTTTTGGATTTTTGAATATGTAATGCTGAAAATAATATCAACAAGATATATACACGCATGTCTTAGTAAGAATGATCCTTATGAGAAATCATACAGACTTAATGACTAATGATCTGAGACATTTTGAATTTTGTAGATACAACTATACAATGGTATTTACACATCTTTTTGTGAGAAAGATCCGAACGTGGGATCAGTACTAAGCTCATAGCAATCAGCAACAATGCAAATTATCTGAGCTTTAAGTACACTTAGTCAAAATGCGATCATTGATATGTTTGTCCATCTTAAACCTATGCAGACCTCTTCTCAACACTTACAAGATGATCTTGAAGGATTGAGTCCATTGTCTGTGTGTCCCACACTAGTTAAGAATTGACTTGAATTACTTTTCAAAACATGTTAATATTTCAAATCAGCACAACTTACTTAACCAGCCATCATAAGTTCATGAGATCTCAGTTATTCCCTATTACTTCTTTACTACACAAATTTATATATATATATATATATATATATATATATATATATATATATTTTAGTATTCACAGTGACAGCTATCAGCTCATGGACGGCTTCAGCCAGGTATTTACAAGGCAATATGGCACGTATGCAGCTAACGGTGTTTGTGTTCATCCTATCCCATGGATGGCTTCAACCAGGCTGCAACCCGGTAATATGGCACATATACGGATTCAGATTCATACTTTTATTTATTCTTAATCGCATGGACGGCTTCAGCCAGGTATTTACAAGGCAATATGGCACGTATACGACTTCAGAATCTAATTTTTAATTTTATAACTACTTTCTGATATCTCATTAAACCGATGATAACTGGTGTGCACAGAATGAGAAACACCTTCAGTTTCTATTGTTGATTTTTGTCAATCCTTTCACCATTATGTGACTCACAAGACAATATCTAATATGGTATAGATTGATCATCAATGGTCGAGATTCAGTAAGATAAGCCTATCAATGCATCACATGTCGACTTAGTGTGACTTTTCACTATGACATTAAATGCAATGTGCTTCATACATATGGTTAGTGTACCATTACTTCCCAAAGGTTGGATACGATTTCTCATTTTTGAGTTTTTCAGATGTTTTTGGGTTTTAGTCTGTACAAAAATGGAAAAGCTTTTTGAAATTTTTTTTTTTTATTTTTTTAAACAAACTGTACACAATATAAAAATCTTTTTGGAGTCTCAGATAACTAGCGTCTGTGTACTATCATTTTTCTCAGCGAGAGATCATTTTCTTACTGACATTTTCTCCCCCTAAAATTTTAAAATGAAAAATCTTTTTGTGTTTTTGAGATTTTTAATAAAAGCAAGAAAGAAAATATATACCGGAACGTAATTGATAAAAATGATTATTGACTCGACTCTTGGTCCGGAACAACGTCATCCTTCTTTTTCATGCCGTTTACCTCTAACAATAATAAAAATCTTGGTTTGTCAAAGGCTTTTGTATAGAGGTCGGCCTTTTGGAAATCAGTGTTAATTTGAACCATATTAATAAGTTTCTTTTCAAAACAGTCACGAATGAAGTGATATTTTATACCGATGTGTTTGGTTTTTGAATGCTGAACCGGATTCTTAGTGATAGCTATGGCAGCAGAATTATCTACATAAATAGGAGTGTTAGAGAATTGCAAACCGTAGTCCCGAAGTTGCTGTTGAATCTAGATAATCTGAGAACAGCAACTGGCAGCAGCGATGTATTCAGCTTCACATGTAGATGTAGCCACTGAAGTCTGCTTTTTGCATTGCCATGTCACGAGACGGTTTCCAAAGAACTGACACCCTGCAGATGTAGACTTGAAGTCTGTTTTGCAACCACCATAATCAGAATCACTATATGCAGTAAGCTCAAAATTATCATCATTAGAGTACCATAATCCAAGATCAGGAGTACCCTTCAGATAACGAAAAATCCTTTTGACAGCAATTAAGTGGGAGACTTTTGGTTTTGACTGATATCGGGCACAGAGACACATTGCGAACATGATGTCTGGTCGAGATGCCGTGAGATACATGAGAGATCCGATCATGGCTCGATAGAGAGTAGCATCAATATACTCCCCCTTGTCATCAGGCGAAATCCCGTGATTGATCGCCAATGGAGTACCAGTAGGTTTGGCATCAGTCATACTGAATCGGCTCACTATGTCTCCAACATAATTGGTTTGATGAAGGAAAATCCCTGTCTCAGATTGATCTACTTGTAGCCCTAGAAAGAACTTCATCTCTCCCATGGAACTCATCTCGAACTTGTCCTGCATAACTTTTTCAAATTCTTTGCACATAACATCATTCGTCGATCCGAAAATAATGTAATCCACGTATACCTGTACCATTAAAAGTTCTCCACCCTTTTCCCGAATAAACAACGTGCAGTCGATGACACCTCTTCTAAATCCATTGTTCAGAAGATGAGTGGAAAGTGTCTCGTACCACGCTCGCGGAGCTTTGTGCAATCCGTACAGTGCGTTGTCCAATTTGTAGACACGGTCACGATGCATAGGATCTTCAAACCCGGGAGGTTGACTGACGTATACGACTTCACTGATTTCTCCATGAAGGAATGCACTCTTTACATCCATTTGATAGACTTTGAACCTTTTGTAGGATGCATAAGCAAGAAAAATTCGAATTGCTTCCAGACGAGCAACCGGTGCAAACACTTCATTGTAATCTATACCTTCAATTTGCCTAAATCCCTGAAAGACCAAACGAGCCTTATTTCTTATGACTATTCCTTGATCATCCCTTTTGCAACGAAGAACCCATCGAGTACCAATCTTCTTAGCTCCTTTTGGTAAATCAGTTAACTTCCAAACTCCGAGCTTCTGAAATTGGAGTAGTTCTTCCTGCATTGCATTTACCCAAGATTCTTCTTTTAAAGCATCTGTTATAGACCGTGGTTCGATTTGCGAGATGAAACATGAATGCGCACAATCGTTGACCACACCAGATTCCATGATTTCTGAGTAGACTCCAGAGTTGATCTGACCCCTAGTTTTGACACCAGATGTGGGATCACCAATAATGTTCTGTTGAGGATGAATTCTATCAATCCTACACACAGGATAAGCAGGAACCTCAACAGTTTGATCAAGGTTTGTGATACTCTGTTCAATTGCCATAGAATGTGAAACATTATCACTTAATTGTACAACATCATGGGAAAGATCTTCAATCAGCTGGTCTATTTCTTGTCGAGAACCCTTATACTCTGAAGAAGAAGAAGAGTCATCATCATGTGTGACTTGTGTGTTTTTGGAGGACTCAGGAATGTCAGATGATGAGGGAGTAGGTTGCACATGTTCATCAGGTGCATTTTGAGCATCATACATCATTTGAACAGCAACCCCTCATCTGAACATTCTGGAGGAAGATTAAACGAGGCAAAAAGTTCTTCATAATCAAACATCCAAGGAAGACCTTTTCCAGCAGCAGGAGAGTTATACTTTTGAACATCAACATGGTACCATTCTTCTACATTCCCAGAAGCCTTGTTGTAAACTCTTTTATTGGGAGTGCTGTACCCTAAGAAGTAACCTTCCTCTACTTTCTCATTAAACTTGCCATGACCATCTTTTTTCAACATGGTACATGGAGCGTCGAACGGTTCAAGATACTGTAAGTTCGGTTTCCGTCGATGCAACAATTCAAAGCAAGTTTTATCGTGACGCTTGACAACTAGAACCCGGTTGAGCGTGTAACACGCATTAGCAATAGCTTCATTCCAGAACTGCACGGGTAAGTTTGAGTCAACGAGCATAGTCCTTGCCGCATCTATCAAGGTCCGATTCTTCCTCTCAGCAACACCGTTCATTTGTGGAACATATGGCGCACTGAATTCATGGTGAATACCAAGTTTTTGACAGAAAGTTTTCATAAGGTGATTTTTAAATTCAGTACCATTATCCGAACGGATCCTCCTAACCTTTAACTTATACAGAGACTCCAATTTGGTAATCAGAATCTCCACATATTCAAAAGTCTCAGATTTTTCTTTCAAGAACATCACCCAAGAATATCTCGAATACTCATCCGTCACAACCAAACAATATAAGTCTCCAGCAATGCTCTTCTGGTTGATAGGACCAAACAAGTCCATGTGTAAGAGCTCTGATACCACTTTCTTGGATCGGGATCTACCTTGATCCAATGATTCAACACATTAACCAAACCAAATCGTGCGGAATCCGATTTGATTGGCAATCCAATCTATGACACGGATCGGGTCGTGAGAAACGAGCGGATTAGATGTCGAAACGAAGGTTTCTATCGACCCTTTGGTATAGAGAAGTTGGATACAATACCTGGAAACTCTCAACGGACAGAGATTCGACAATGCCAGTGCAAAGAGTTTGTGTGTGTTCTGTTGCTTAGTCTGGTTCTGCTCTGGTTAGTCTCTCTTCACTTATGTTTGTGCTCATGAAGTGAAAGTTATATATATAGTGCAGAGGCCATTCGTACGAATGAGCCATGTGAATGGACTCATTCGTGCGAATGAATCAGCAGAATGGTTCATTCGTAAGAATGACTCATCAGAATGGTTCATTCGTACGAATGAATCATTCTCATTACTTATTCTAGCGAATGAATCATTCTCATGATCTATTAGCGCGAATGGATCATTCTCATGATCCATTCGTGCGAATGGGCCTTTCAATAGCACGATTGATCAATGTTATCGATATTTATCAGATCGTTTAATACACAGTCGTTATATATGAGTAAACATTAAGGATAAACATGTAATTTCATTAATATATCAAATAGTTACATTAAACATAGATGAAATACATATTACAAGGGATTAGGGACATATCGTGCATCTACAATTGGGATTTGTGACGACAACACGGAAGATCAGAAAGTCTTAAAACATGCTAAGGATTAACGAGTAAACGAACGTGTGTACGGAAATATAAGTTTCTTAATATAGTAATTAAGATAAATGCGTTACGTGTCGAACGTTAATAACGAATAATATTAATTTATAATTAAATATATCCGTGCGTTTGTACCATTAAAATAATGGCTAGGAAAATAATATAATAATATATTATTTTGAACTCGTAAAAAAATATACGATAATCATTTACGTGACAAAAATAATAAATATATTATTTTTATTCGAGGATAATAAACGTGAGTAAATAATATAAATAATTACATTATTAATAAGTTTGACGCGTTACACGAGATTTATAAACGAGGCGAAATAATATATAAATATATATTATTTTATAATAGGAGTTACGGTTTGAAAATAATATAAATATATTATTTTATAAATAGGTAATAATATTAAAAATAGGTTATAATACCAAACCCGAGCCTACGGGTGGTTTCCCGGGCTAAAACACTTTAATATAATAATATAATAATATAGAAAAAGGTTTTATGATTAAATAATGCTTAGAAGATAACTAAAAACAAAAAACAAAAAACAGGGGAGGGATACTCGAACCCGGGTCTCCTCCCCAATAGTACATGTGTTTAACCAGTCCCGCCCGCTATTGTCATCGCAACAGAACCAGGATTCAAATGGTTTTATCAAAGAACTCTAGTGAGTTCTTCCCTCATGCGTGAATCCGGACCAAAGATCTATCCAAATCCAATGAAAGCGATAAAGATCGATCAAAGCAACATAGGGGTTTCATTAATCAAGTCTTGGCGAGTTTGTAGATGGTTTTAATTGCAAGATTAACGAGTTTAAGGTCGTTTGATTATAGAAAAACGCCCCAAAAACCCTAGTTATGAACCCAGAATTGATTGGATCAAACTTATTGTTAGAAACTGATAAAATCATTTGGGATTTTACACATTAAGAGTTTACGAGTCTATCCCCGTGGTTTAATTTGGTTGTTATTGAGTCTAGGGCCAAAACCCCCCAAATCGATTTATGAACAAACCCTAGATTTCGGTTCAAGATCAATTCGATGTTAGAATAACGAATTACCATAGGGCTTTCATTATATAAATGAATACGAGTCTAATGGTGTAGGTTAATTGAATTATAAATGTGTTTAGATTAGAGCTTGATTAAGCTGGTTTGCGATGAACCCTAGAATTGGGATTTTGATTCAAATGATGATATAAGCCCAATTAAACATGGGGCTTTTACTCTACGGATAAAAACGAAGCTATAGGTGTATGTAGTTACCAGAATTGAATTTGAATTGAAGGTGCTCGACTAAAACCTATGCTGGCTGTGACTTAGTTTGTCTCTGGCGACTCCTGTTGTGTTTCCGGTCACTAAGATGCGTATAGAAGCTTCAATGGAGTTCGTTTATCGAGTGTAGAGGGTTCAATTGTGGGATTTACGCAGAAGTTAGATGAATTTGATGGCCATATGATCGTGGTCGATGGTTGTGTTTTAATTACCCATAATTGTGTTTGATTACGAATAATTGTCGTGTTTAATGGTTCATTAGGGTCGTTAATGACTGTTAATGTGTTTTGCAGTTATGATTTCAAACGGATTCGAGTTAACCGCGAGAATTTGGATCAAGAACGCTTTGGTTGACTTTCTAAAGTCAACAGAATAAAAAATAGCTAAATTACATATTTAGTCCTTGTGGTTTCATGTACACAATTTTAGAAAAAAGGCAGAATTAGTCCTTAGGGTTTAGGTTTGGTTAGTTAGGTTATGTTTGACTATCAAAATTCAATAGGACTTAGGTCTTGAATTTTGACTTTACAAAATCAAATAGAATTAGGTTTAGGCTAATTACACAATTAGTCCTTATAGTTAGGGTTTGAGGAAATGACAGAAATAGTCCCTGAAGTTTGAGTTAAGTTAATTAGGTTAGGATTTAACATGATTTGTTAACTGAGTTACCTGGAAAAGTTCGAATTGTCACACAGGCCCAAGGACGGTGGTATCTAAATTATGAACCTAGGGTATTAATGTCCCACAATGCACAAAGATACCCTCAAAGAAATCAGAAAATGCGAGTCCTGCCAATTCCATGCCCCGGTCATACATGTCCCAAGGCACAACCAGATAACAGTCAACTCTGCATGGCCATTTTTCAAGTGGGGCATGGATATCGTAGGCCCATTCCCAGAAGGAGATTATAAGGTAAAATTTCTCATAGTAGCCATCGATTACTTTACAAAATAGCCAGACGTAAAACCTCTAGCTTCCATCACTAGAAAACAAGTAATAATTTTTTTGGGAAAACGTCATCTGTCGGTTTGGTCACCACGGGGAACTTGTAACAGACAACGGAAAACAGTGCGTCGAAGAGCCATTCAAGGGTTGGTTTAAAACTTTTCAAATAAAACAACTTTTCACATCAGTGGCTCACCCGCAGGCTAATCGCCAGGTCGTAAGAATGAATAGAACCATTGTTGAAGGTCTGAAAACAAGGTTGGAGCGGTGTGGAAAAAATTGGCTAGAGGAGTTACCTAGTGTACTATGGACCTTGAGAAAAACAGAAAAAAGCAACGAGAAGACCCCTTTCAGCCTCAGTTTCGGATCAGAAGCCATAATCCGGGTAGAAATAGGAGTCATGTCAACTAAGCGAAGCATGTTCAAAGCAGCAAATAATGAAACCGAGCTTTCCATAAACTTGGATCTAATGGAGGAACAAAGAGATGAGGCACACATCAAGGAGGCTCGGTACAAATTACAAATGGAAAAATACTACAACGCCCGGGTGAAGCAAGGGTCATTTCGCCCGGGAGACCTCGTCTTAAGAAAGAATGAAGCAAGTCGCCAGTAGAACACCAGGAAGATGGGCCCAAGGTGGAAAGGCCCCTAGCAAATCGCAGAAAGCCACAAGGGGGGGGGTCATACAAGCTACAACACATGGACGATATGTTAGAGCATGTTTTTGTAACTGTTATTAAAATTGTAAGTGTATTTGTAGCGAATATGTCAAGTTCGCCTAAGGTAATGTTTGGGCGAACTTGGTAAGTTCGCCTAAGCAGTTCTGGAAAAGTTGGCCTGCATGATTCAGCTGCCTATAAATAGGACATTAAGTGTTCATTTGTGGGTAAGCATGCTAGATTGTTAGCACACAGAGAGGGAGTGAGTCTCTGTGAGAAGTGAGTCACCACTCCTAAGTAGAGCTCACCTAGGAGTTAGAATTGGAGCTTAAACGTTGAGATGTTCACTCCTTCGGTATTGTAATCTATGATGACGACTTCGTTATTGATTATATACGAATGATTCTATTTCATCTATCTTCTATGTTCGTGTGTTTGTTTGATTCGCTTCATGCTTCCGTCTCATACGAGGAATCATCGAGTAATGCATTGTGATCGTGGAGTTTCTACATGTTAGAAGACGCCGCAGGGACATTTAATTGGTATCAGAACTACGGCTCAGAACCGAAGGGACTAATCGCCTATTCGGTTCAAATTACTTGAAGATTTGAAGTTTTTACCACCAAATCAAAAAGATTCAATGATTTTTGCTAAGACAGCATGTTCAGGCGAACTTGCAATCTGTTGGGTAGTTACAGATGAACTTGTTAAGTTCGCTGGAAGATGTTGTGGCGAACTTGTTAAGTTCGCTAGAGTTTGTTCCCATGCGAAGTTATTATATTCGATGTTACTGTTCAAGCGAACTTGTTTTGTTCGTTGGCACTGTTTTAAGCGAACTTGTTGAGTGAGTGATAAAAAATAAATAAATAAATAAAAAAAGAGATTTTTTGGCGGGAAAACTTATCTTGTTCAAAATTTTGAGGGAACATTTTTGTATGCTTGTTTCGAGCCATTTTTTAAAAGAAGGTAATTTTGGTTTTTTCCAGGAACAAAATTCAAATTTTATGTGGCTTGGCGAAACAAGGAGAGATTTTTGTTGGATGATGACTTTTGAATGAAGACTCTTATTGTTAAGGTATTCAAACCTGAAAATGTGGGATATGAGTATCGGGAATACTGCTTTATTAGGGGATGAATACTAAAACAGTTTGAACAAAAGGGTTGTTATCAACTAAAGGTCTCGGATTTGATTGTGAAGTATTGTTTTGGGTCTTTGCAAAGAAAAGAGGGAGATAAAATTTTCAGAAATGTTATGTTTCTTTGCAAAAACGGTTCAATCGATCGAGATTGTCTAAATGATTCGACATGATTCAGTTATGGTTTGATTTCTCATTTGGAATCTGGGCGGAATCCAGATAGACAACCTATTGTAACTAGTAGGAGATGTTAACCAAGAATGAAAATCAGATTGAATATTGTTGGATTCACAATAATTATTACTGATTGAGTGTGAGACTTTCTCAAGTACGTTTGAAATGAAGCTGGTTATCTGTTGTCAACTAGTTGTAGATTGAACCTTTATTATATGCCGATTAAATAGGAAACATCCTTCTGTTTCTGGTTTAATGCGGAGATGCTTGTGTCATGAAGGGAAGATTGGATATGAAAGACTTCGAGTTATCGGTTAAATGGATGAGGTATGAGACAAAGTCAAACACTTCTGGTGAAGATGAAGATCAAAGAAAAGAGCGTTTTTGCACACTATATTGGAGTTTAAGTTTGTTTTCAAGCTGCGATTCTTGTGTTTGTGGAAGTTGATTAGTTTGATGCTGATTGTTGGAAATTCAGAATCTCTATCTTATGCCGGTTGGTTTACAGATGTATGATCTATATGGTGTCCTCTTATTATCAATGTTAGATTCTTGAATCAATGCAGAGGTGGTTATTGTTGAGAGGATGGACAACAATGAAAAGTGTTGGATTCGTCGGTTTTCATGACGAGGCCAAACAAAATTGTTCTACAATGGATGCATCAGTTTAGAGGGAGTCTTTTGCCTCAAGATTGAAGCATTGCCGGTTGAAGATCATAGTGCAATTCCGAAAATCAAGTTTTACCAAGTAAAGAACAGACCCAGGATCATCAGTCAAGGGGGAGTCTGTTGAGACATGTTTTGTGACTGATGATTTATCAATTTTTGTGTAGAATTGTTAGCAACAGTTAAGAGGGAGTTTGTTAGAGCATTTTTTTGTAACTATTATTAAAATTCTTAGTGTATTTTTAGCGAACATGTCAAGTTCGCCTAAGGGAATGTTTGGGCGAACTTGACTAGCGAACTTGGTAAGTTCGCCTTGGCAGTTCTGGGCGAACTTGACAAGTTCGCCTGTAGGACTCAGCTGCCTATAAATAGAACATTAAGTGTTCATTTGTGGGTAAGCATGCTAGATTGTTAGCACATAGAGAGGGAGTGAGTCTCTATGAGAAGTGAGTCACCACTCCTAGGTAGAGCTCATAGGAGTTGGAATTGGAGCTTAAACATTGAGATGTACACTCCTTCGGTATTGTAATATGTGATCACGACTTCGTTATCGATTATATACGAATGATTCTGTTTCATCTATCTTCTATGTTCGTGTGTTTGTTTGATTCGCTTCATGCTTCCGTCTCATACGAGGAATCATCGAGTAAAGCGTTGTGATCAAGGAGTTTCTACATGTTAGAAGACGCCGAAACATTGAGACGTACACTCCTTCGGTATTGTAATCTCTGATGACGACTTCGTTATTAATTATATACGAATGATTTTGTTTCATCTATCTTCTATGTTCGTGTGTTGGTTTGATTCGCTTCATGCTTCCATCTCATACGAGGAATCATCGAGTAATGTGTTGTGATGGTGGAGTTTCTACATGTTAGAAGACGCGGCAGGGACTTTCATGGCAGGCAAGTGCCCAAGCACTATAATATGGTAAACCTTCGACGTTTCCACACTTAAGGAAGGAAAACAAGGCTGCAGGCAGAGGCAAGGATTCAAGAAATAAACTCATACACAAATATTTAAGCAATACAGTGTAGTAAAAGACACTAGGAAGAATCTCATGCATAGTTTTTTTCTTTTGTAGGCCAACCGACCATGTGTACTATGTCCCTTAAGACATGAATGCCAGCAACAATTTGTCCTCTTTCCTAAAAGAAACGTATACCATACACAGAATGATTGACACAAAAGTCACAAGGATCTTAATCAAAATTACAAAGTTTGAGCACCTAACACAATACAGCTCCATGGGTTCCGACCTTAACCTTCCTATGTAAAGGTTGAGCACCTAATACAATATAGCTCCATGGGATCCGGCCTTGACATACCATGCAAACAACATTGCGTAGTACATATAACGTTATATACATGAACATATGCTCGTTAGACCAACCCAATCATTGATAAAAGAAAGTCCCAACAGTTGTCGGACCCATAAACAAACACCTACTAGATATTAAATACAGCGTTTAGTGACAACATCACCGCCTTCGAAGAGGCACCATTCATAAAAAGACAAATCACAACCACATTCTTCAAAAGAAAGACAAATTCAAAGACAATACAAAGTTATAACAAGCAAAAGGCCACGCAGGGCCATAGCAAAAGCAAAGTAAGCCCAGGGCCACATAAGGGGTCCTTGGGCATATCATTGTCTTCATTCCAAGCATTAAGATGCCCACCAACATCCTTCACAGCACAAGATTCACCCCTGCCTTCAATCTTGGATATCTCATCTGCACCAACCTTGGCCTTCCCACGTCCTTTATCACCTTCATCAAAAAGAGGAACATGAGCAATAGGTTTTTTCCCCTTACCCACATAAGTCAGATTCATGGATAACACCCCCGGGCTAACTTGGGTCTGAATAGTCTGACCGCTCCCAGCCCCAAGCATGTTTTTCTTGGTAGGCATTTTAGGCTTTATGTCTCGAAGAAAGGAAAACGGTTTGGTAGCACATGCAGCCAGGGCATCCAGATAAGGGAAGGAGGTATTCTCAAAAGATTGAACGACTTTCACAAAGTTCTTCTTCGAGTCAGGACGATAACAAATCGAATCAGACAGGGGCATCTTACTTCAGGCCCAACGATAGCCATGACGTAGGCCCCTAAATTCGCCATACGCCATGGCAGCATCCTGAATGGCCCGGGGGTAAGAAACTCCTTGCTCAACAATAAGTTACGAATAACATAGTGAAGCCCCTCTTCCATTAACCACTTTTTTCTCAGCAGACACAACCATAAGGGTATGCTTTAAATCTTGATTAACCACTAAAAGTTGAACCATGGAGGCATTCATTTTCTCCTCAGTAGACTTAAACTCTCTCTTCTCCTCCTGAAAAGCAGCTAGGTCACGGTCAAGTTGAGCATGACCATCCTCAGTCTCGACTTGAAGGGCAGTTAGCTCATCAGCTAACCTACGCTCACGCTCCTGCCCTTTCGCGATCTTCTTCTACAGAAAAAGAGTGTTCTGTTCTTTCTCCTCTTTCAAAAGCACCACCTGCTTTTTAACCTCAGATATCCTGTTCTATAAAAGGGTAACTTTCTTTCGACCTTGCTGCTGAAGGGAATCACAAGCTGACCAACGCTTATAAGCATCAAGAATATAGCTGCCAAGCAAAGCCCATGCTACAGACATCTGATTAAACATCTGCTCATTGTTCAATGAATGAATCACTAGTTGCTGACCCGAGGTAGAGAACCGGGTAAGAACATGCCTACTAACAGCAGCACTTGAAAAGAGATCTTTATTTAGAATACCAAAATCTGGACCGAAAGGCAAATTAGATATATCTGGACTCAGTTCAAGAGGATCAATACCCTGGGGTGGGAGAATGGAGGATCCCTCGGAGTCCATGATAGAAGGGGCACGAGAAGACCACACCTTAGCAGAAACAAGGGTCAAGGGAACAACCTCAATATCATCAGCGACATTAGAAAGCTTCCACTTGGATGATCGAGTGGCCACGTAATTAGTTTTCTTAACACTTGGGGCAACCTCTTTCTTTGTCATTCGAGATACACCGGTAGAGACAACGCAAGTAGGGACACTGTGTGACACCCAGTATTCTAGGTCAATATCCATATTCATATTTGCACGTTCATATTTTATATTTCCTGAATTATTATTTCACTACAAGAAAATGTAGCTATTGCAACCCTGGTAAAATGTTGCATTAGGCCTTAAAGAGGTTGCATTAGGCCTAATGCAACCTTTTATAGGGGCTGCATTAGAAGCAGTTGCAATAGACCTAATGCAACCTTTTCAAGGCCTAATGCAACCTTTTTTGAAGGTGTTGCATTTACTATTCAAATACAACCTTTTTACTATACAACTTTTTTATATTCTAATGCAACTTTTTTTACATTGAAATACAATTTTTTTAATTCTCAAATGAAAACTTTTATATTTGTTTAGTTACAAGGATGCAACCTTTTCTACAATAAAATAAAACTTTTTATATATTTAAATGCAACCTTTATTATAGTGTAGTTACAAAAATGCAACATTTTTCTATAAAAAAATTCAACCTTTTGTAATTGCAACATTTTTATGAATTTTAGTTACAGTTAATGCAACCTTTTTACACCCAAATGCAACTTTGTAACATAAATTTTATTTGCTATTAATTAATATGAATTCAAACTCAGATAATAATATAGTAAATACAAAGTATTAATTACACTAATAATTAAGGGAAATGAAAACATTCTATTGATCTTGATCTCCAAGTGGTAGTTGTTTCATAATCTTTTGCATCTAGCTTCCAAGTTTTGTCGCTGGCTAGCAATATATTTCTTCATAGCTTCGAGCTTCGCTTTTTTTCTTTCACTATCCTCTTCAAACTCTTTGCGCATTTCCAGCAACTGGTTTTTCTCAACTTCAACGTTTGTCTTGAATGATTCCATCAGCCCCTCCGGAATAATGCATGATGTGCAAGCACCTTCTATTTTTTTTATCTACGTCTTTGTAACGCCTATACCATAAATTCGGCGATATTCATAGTTCTATTTGTTCATTACAGCCAGAAAAGGATCTACTATAGCGTTGGCATCCTCTATAGGCTTGTAGTTCTTCATTTGTTTCTACAATGTTGTCCAAAAAAAATATTAAGAAAATATTATCAAAACAATTTTATATATCGCCACTCACCACCACCACCCCAGCCGTCGCCGACCCCCCTCCCTCCCCACCGCCCCGCCATCACCATCTCCCACCGTATTGGCCGAACCCGTTTTGACCCGAACCAAATTGATATTTTTTTATTTTAAACTACCTGTTTTGACCCGAACTCAATTTGTTTCAAACCGGTTTTTACCCGAAGTCATTTAGCTAACCATTGTAAATAGACTTTTTTTTAGTACGTTGTTACGTTTAATTTTTTTTAGCTAAATTTGTATAATAAAACCATTGTAAATAGACTTTTTTATTGTAATACACATTAACCCAAAGAACACGATCACGGTATTCATTTTTATGGTTTTAGGAGTCGCTTTTGGTATTTTCTATATGTAGGGCATGCATTTTACTGAAATTTGCAACCTTACTAACAAAAGTTGCAAATTTTAAATTTGCAACCTTCACGAAAAAAGTTACAATTTTTAGTAAAATTAGTAACTTTTATATAAAAAAGGTTGCATTTTCAATAAAATTTTGCAACTTTTTACGAAAAAGGTTGCATTAAATCTTTTAATGCAACCTTTATGTTGAACAAAGTTGCATTATAGTCAAATGCAACACAATTGAAAATGGCTGCATCTAAAAAGTTGCATTTGCCTCATTTTCTAGTAATATTTTGACAAAGTATTGTTAAGGAGACTAGCAAAGAAACACATGTCGCATTTTAGTTATTATGAGAATTACTAGTTCATGAACATTTATAACCCGCAATGTACGGTCATTTGTGATTAACAAATCTTATACAAATAAAGTCTAGAAGTATGTTATTTTACACAAAATATATATTGGTGACTAAATCTTTAAAGGTTGACACAAACATGTTTGTTCACACGGACCCTAAACTACTTTCTATGTGTAAGCATGTACAACGTAGTTAAGATAATAACTATGTCGGGATTCACTAACAAACTATTAAAGCTAGTCAAACTGCATAACATATAGGACGTATTTAAGATAATAACTATGTCGGGATTCACTAACAGACTATTAAAGCTAGTCAAACTACACAACATATAGGACGTCTTAGAAATTAAAGCTATTGAACCGAGTATTATATCACGGGAGCACCTACCGGGTATACACCATTCTAGAACCACCTAACTAAAGATCAAAGGATACACTAGTTGATGGGACAAGACCCAACCCCCCTATAACCCCTTACGGCCGAAACCCATTAGTGGGGCCACGCACTTACCAAATTCACCTACTTCTTCATGATGCATGTCATAAGATCCTTACTACTTCAACCAAAGAATCAAGCAAAATGTCTAGTCAATCAAATCCACCAACTCTTGTAATGATTTTGTATGAACCAACACTCAATCTCATCCCTTTCTCCCTCTATATGTTACGGCCTACACACACTTACACTTAGAAATTTCAAGAACACATCTCACTAGAGAGGATTAGCTAGAGCTTGGATCTTCTAGAGTTCTTGGAGTCTAGGAAGGATTCCACTAGTAAATCAAGTCACCACGTAGTTAAGATAATAAATTCTACACGAGATTCTTCCCTAGCTAGTCTAGCGGTATAAACCGACTCTAAATCTCTAGTTTCATCTATATTTCTTGTTTTAAGCTCGGTGTTCACCCTAAAAATGAAACCATTTCTAAAAGTTTTTATGAATTTATAAGGTTTAACATTAATAGATTATAAATTCAAGTTTAGTATGTATAAATATATACATGGCCGAAATATATATAAGGTATATATATGTTTGGATATTCTGAGTATGATAAGTGAATAATAGATCTAAAACCATGAGTTTCTTTTAAAAGAAAATAATACTTGATCATGATGTGTATATACATGTATAATAATGGTGGTGTTAAGTTGAAAATTATGGATATATATACATATGAGCCGAAAAATTGTGTATAAAATTTATGGATAAAGTTATTTGGTTAACATGAGAATTATGTGTAGTTATATATATGTTATATAAAAGGTTAGAACATATATATGTATGGATAAAGTTATTTGGTTAACATGAGAATAGCTATACCATTAACTTCTCTGACTCGCAAGCCAGTTAAGTATGAATGGGGTCCTAAATAATCCGAAACTTTTGAAACTTTGAAACAAAAACTGACTTAAGCACCCATACTGGCTTTGCCATATGGAAATGAAGGCTTTTCAGTGTAATGTGATGCTTTGCACACCGGCTTTGGTTATGTGTTAATGAAAGGAAGCAAAGTTATTGCTTATGCCTACAGATAATTAAAAAATCATGAAAAGAATTATACGACTCATGATTTATAATTGGGCGCCATGATCTTCGCATTGAAATTATGGAGGCACTATCTATATGTAGTCAAATTTACCGTGTTCACTGATCACAAAAGCCTAAAGTATATATTCAGCCAGAAAGAACTGAATATGAGGCAAAGACGTTGGATGGAAGTCCTAAATGATTACGATTGAGAAATCTATTATCATGAAGGAAAAGCTAATGTTGTAGCTGGCGCCTTAAGTAGAAAAGAAGTTGAGAAACCTAAAAGGGGTTCGTGCTTTAAGACTCGATCTCCAAATAGACCTTATCACTCGTATTAAGAAATCTCATAAACTTGTTTTGCAAGAACCCAACATTGAGAAGGAAGGATTGGGAGGAATGATCGACCAATTGGTCAAAGGTAATGATGATATTCTTAGAATGAATAAGAGAATTTGGGTTCCTATCTTTGGAAACGTACGTGAAGAAATTCTTGAAGAAGCCCACAAATCTAAATACACCATGCATCCTGGAAGCGATAAAATATACAAAAACCTAAAAGCCAATTATTGGTGGATAGGAATGAAGAAATATATCGCTATCTACATTGCAAAGTGTTTAACATGTTCTCAAGTTAAAGCTGAACATCAAAAGCCATCTGGCTTGTTACAGCAACTTGAAATTCCTGTATGGAAATGGGAAATGATAATCGTGGATTTCATTACTAAACTTCCCCGAACCAGTCGTGGGAATGATACAATCTGGGTTATTGTTGACAGACTTACTAAATCTGCTCATTTTCTTCCCATGAAATAAAAGTTCAGCATGGATAAGTTGGCACAGTTATACGTTAACAAAATCGTATCATTACATGGTGTGCCACTATCTATCGTATCAGATAGAGATAGTAGATTTACTTCTCGATTTTGGCAAAGTTTCCAAAAATCTCTAGGTACAAAATTGAATCTTAGCACTGCCTACCATCCTCAAACGGACGGGCAGAGTGAAAGAATCCTCAAACCCTTGAAGGCATGTTAAGGTCTTGTGTTATTGATCTTGGAGGAAGCTGGGATGACCACTTACCTGTAATGGAATTCTCCTACAATAATAGCTATCATACGAGTATACAGGCCGCTCCTTTTGAAGCCCTATACGGTCGTAAATGTCAAACTCCGATCTGTTGGTTTGAAATAGGAGAAAATCAGTTATCCGGACCGAAATAGTCCTGGAAACAACTGAGAAAGTTATTCAAATAAAAGATAGATTGAAAGCAGCTCGTGATCGTCAAAAGAGTTATGCTAATAAAAGACGAAAGCCATTAGAATTCAACGTCGGTGATAACGTTCTGTTGAAGGTTTCACCATGGAAAGGCATTGTAAGATTTCAGAAGAAAGGAAAATTAAGTCCAAGATTCGTAGGACCATTCAAAATCTTGAAAAGAGTTGGGCCTGTGGCCTATCAACTCGAATTACCAGAAGAGATGAATGGAGTACACGATGTATTCCATGTGTCAAATCTACGCAAGTGTTTGGCAGATAAATCTCTGGTAATGCCCCCACAAGATGTAGAGGTAGATGAAAAATTAGGATTTGTGGAACAAACTTTGCAAATCAAGGACAAGCAGGAAAATATATTGAAAAGAAAGAAATTGATGATCGTGAAAGTGAAATGGAACTCAAGACGTGGACCTGAGTACACGTGGGAACTGGAGTCTGAAATGAAAAAGAAATATCCTCACTTATTTAAGTAATCTCGAGGACGATATCAAAACAAGGTGGGGAGGATGTAACACCTGTCACGAAAGTGTCCAAGATTTAACTAAGGTACAAACCACAAGGACTATAAGTGTAAATAACCTATAGATCAAGGTTTAAAAAGTAGAAATCATGAAAATTCATCGGTAACGGACCCTCACGGACGGGAACGGTCTGTTACGAGCTAAGCACGCAAACGCTGATGACGAACCCCGTGTGCGGTGACTAATGAACGAATTCTGACGCGTGGAAACCCTATAACGGACCGTCACGCCTGGTAACGGTCCGTCACAGCCACAAAAGCGCTAGGGTGCGCCACATATCACTCCGTAACGGAATGGACGGTCACGCCTGGTAACGGTCCGTCACACCTCAAACTGACAAGAGGGCGACACGTGTCTGATGACTCGCGAACCCTAATCTGGTGACGGACCGTCACCATCCGTAACGGTCCGTCACGACCTCAGAATTTTCCCTATAAATAGATGGTCGAGCTCATTAGTTTTTCTCATCCCAAAAATGACTATCACATTCAAATTTCATTCCAGAGACTTCCTAGACGATTCCCGACGATCCCAGTCCAATTCCTGCTCGTTGTAGTGCCCGGTGTAGGAAGTAACGCTCGTAGAAGTACTGATACGCTAGAGAAATCAAGTTAAGAAGATAGTCTATAAGATTTCAACTTACAGGCTCATTCCTATAAACAATGGTGAATACTTTATCTCTCTGAAAAACTTGTGTCAAACATTTTTTTTTTTAAAATGGCCAAATAAAGGTTAAGAGATTAATGCTCAACGTTCTTCTACGAACAAAGCATTTAGGCAATAGGTATGCGTAAAACTTGCAAGGGATACACGGGGCTCGGGTGAAAATCCCATATTGCGGCTTGTGCTTGTCTTATAACAACTTCGGAGGCAAACCTGTCCCTTGTTATAAGACATGACGTTAGTGTATACTGTTGTGCGATTGAACAGGACGAGCCTGCTGAATGTGTGGATTGAACATAAAGTTGTGATTATGAACTAATGCTTGTTTGTGCCAAAATGATTTTAACGTCAAGATTATTGTATTCACCGGCGTTCGCACTTACGTTTTATTTTCAAAATGTTTTTCAGGTAACGAATAAAATATTATGAAAATGGGGATTCGGGCAGACATAAGATCTGACCCAAGAAAAGTGAAAAAGATAACTTATACGTAGGATTCTCAGGCTTCGTATAAAGGAAATCCTAAAGAAAAGAAAATGGAGATAGGACCGGGGGACTGATCAACCCTTGATAGTACTATTTCTAGTGGCTGTAATAGTATTTGATTTCAAACTCTGTTTTGTAATCAAAATGAAAAGGGTATTTAAATCCCTATGTTTATAAAGTAAATATAAAACATTTGTCTTCCAACTGAGTTTTGATATTTACAATACAACCCATAAAGTTGAAAAAATGTTGAAACGATCCATTTGAAAAGACTTCCGCTGTATTTATAAAAACTCTAAAATGAAAGTCAAAGTGATACCAATCTGGCTCGCACACGTCCAGGGGGTGCCTGAGACGGGGTGTGACAGGCTAGTTATGTTGGATCAAATCCTAGTAGCAGAAGGGGCATAGATTATCAAGTCTCAAATCTATCATTGATCTAGAAGGACTTAGATCATTGTATTACTTAGTATTAGTAATTGTATATGTACTCAAGTCTTAGAAATCACTATTACAGCTTCCGCTATTGTGTAATGAACCAATCGTTGCTACCTTTATTTATTTATTAAGTAAATAAATTTGGGGGTATGACACACTCGGGCAGGCACCTTCATCCTCAGGAGCAGAGGTAGAAACCTTGAAAGGATCTCCTACCGAATAAGTAGCCTTGGAATGTAGAGTGGTGGCATCATCCTCCCCAGAATAAACGGGAAGGTGAGTAACCTTAATTTCATTGTCAGAACTCAGCGACATAACATCAACCAAATCCATAGCTGCAAGAAATTGAAAAGAAGTCATGTACACAATACAAAACAATATATGAAAAAAAACAATGAACATACCAACACCATGTTTGCTAAAGGTCGGCAGCACACTCGGATAATCTCAGATAGGGCCAAGCCCGGCCAGAACAAGAACTTCCTCCATACAATGGTGAGCCCAGATAAAAGTACCATGATTAAGAGAAAAATGCTTTGGATCAAAAGAGGAATCAGGGACCTTGGGCTCAGAGACAGACCCCCTTGGTTCCCGCCAAGGAAGAGAATAGGGAAGAATCTTTCCTGAAACCCAAAAGAATCTTCCAGTCCTTTATGGTGGGATTAGCAGGGTGAATACATTGGGGAGCAGGCTCTTTCCTGCGCTGAATAGTAAACCAGTCCCCATTTTTGCGAAAAAGGTTAAGAGTAGGTACGATGTTATGAGCCCTACAAATAACCTCAAAGTGGGAAATCTTACTAACCCCAAAAGGAGCGATCTAAGCAAGATTCAAACGATAAAACTTCAAAACCCTAATGCAGAAGTTAGATAACGGCAGACGAAGATTTGAAAATTCAAAAAACCTGGCATACAGAGCATCAAAGCCAGGAGGACAATCGAGAACGATTTGATCAGGAAGAGGAAGAGTCGGTTGAAAATCCTCCGTGATACGATATTTCACACACAAAGCATTGAAGGAAGATTCCTTCAACAAAACTCGACAATTCATATCGAACCGATCACTCATGTAAGTAAGGATTAAGTGAAATTTTTTAAATAAAAAAGGGAGATGACTGACCTATGAGAAGAAGAAGAAGCAATCGGTAAAACAAGGAAGATGAAGGTAAATGAGAACCCAACTTAACCTCCCCCTCTTTATAGGAGGATATTAAAAACCGCTTCGAAACACGCAACCGTCAAATCGGACATGTCACATCGCCGCCTGTAAAAAATAAAGCAATGATTCCCTCCCACAGGTTTAAATTGTTATTAAACTATTATAAAACACCCCGAGGAGACTAAGCTCGAAGTCAGGCATATTCAAAACCAGAATTTTAGACCCGTCTGACTTGGGGGGCTGATGACCGGGGTGGCCCAATGACAAACCAGATGGCCCAAAAGCAAGAAAACGAGCCCAATAACGATATAGCCTAAACGAGACGGGCCTTAACCAGGCAATAAAACTCACAAACGTAAATAAGAAATGGCCTGTGAGCAATAAAGGCCATAGGCCAAAAACGGATAAAAGAAGTAAAGCCGGACATGGCAGGAAGGAAGGTAAGGCCCTAAACCCGGGAACCTTACTTGTTGACACAAACGCAAGCTAAGTAGTCATAGACATCAAACTAAACACAATTCATTGCAGCGGAAAACAAATAGTCAACAAAGGTCAACGACCCAACCTAAACATAATTCATGCAAGTACTAATATCAAACTGTCTTAGCGAAATAACTAGTAAATAATGTCATCACAAACATCCATGGTAACCAAATTCTATCCAGAAGGAATGTAAGGCCCTAAACTCGGGAACCTTACTTGTTGGCTCAAACACAAGCAAAGTAGTCATAGACATCAAACTAAACACAATTCATTGCAGCGGAAAACAAATAGTCAACAAAGGTCAACGACCCGACCTAAACATAATTCATGCAAGTACTAATATCAAACTGTCTTAGCGAAATAACTAGTAAATAATGTCATCACAAACATCCATGGTAACCAAATTCTATCCAGAGGAATGTAAGGCCCTAAACTCGGGAACCTTACTTGTTGGCTCAAACACAAGCAAAGTAGTCATAGACATCAAACTAAACACAATTCATTGCAGCGGAAAACAAATAGTCAACAAAGGTCAAGGACCCGACCCAAACATAATTCATGCAAGTACTAATATCAAACTGTCTCAGCGAAATAACTAGCAAATAATGTCATCACAAACATCCACGGTAACCAAATGCCATCCAGAAGCCGCTAGCTCACACCTTCTCTTTACCTGAAATACATGCTTAAAAGTCAGCTACGCTGAATGAGTTCTATAGTAGTTCCTTAGGGAATATTACATCCCAAAACGTTATAAAATGGTTCCCATTTCAATGGTTTATTCATAATATTTTCTCAACAGTTCAAACAAAATATGTTTTATCGACAAACAAATACACCATGTTTTTTGGTCCGAAGACACAAGCAAACACGATCTCCCGCCTGACTTACGTCACACACAATATCCCGTTGACTAACGTCAACACAATGTCAAGCTTATGCTCGATCTGCCGCCTGACTTACGTCAGACGCAATACCCCGTTGACTAACGTCAACACAATATCAAGCTCACGCTCGATCTCCGCTACCACTAATAAGCACGTGACACAATTATCCCATACACGCATGCAAGCATAACTGTAACATTTCTGATTTTTAGTATCCGTATTTCAAATTCAATGTAATGCATTTCAAACCAATATCTAGTGCACTGTTTTATTCTATTGGTACCATCAATTGAATACTATCTTTCAATTTTACTCGGTTATAACCTACAAAAACACTACATAGGTATCTATTTATACAAATATGTCAAAGACCAAAGTTACAAGGTCTGATGTTGAAAAGTAGCAAGAAACCCTAATAGGCACGGTCGCGCCTCGTTCTGGCACGGTCGCGCTGAGTGCTTTGGCAAGGTCGCGCGACTTGCTTTGGAACGATCGCGCCTGGTGCCTTGGCACGGTCACGCCTCATATGGGCACGGTCGCGCCTCTTGACAGTTGAAACGTAAATGCAGACCTTTAATCACAGGAACGTTCGGTTTCATAACCGTTCTACACGTTTTCGTCATTAACCAACTCCATTAAGCCCTTTAATCATCACCATTACAACAAATAAACTTATCATCATCGAATTTCCTCCTAATCACAAAATTCTCTCACGAAATCACCAAATTCACCAATTTGATTACAATTCTTCCAAGCCAACATACCATCGATCCTCTATAAGGCTCTGGACACGCTGGTCTAGTCGGAATTACAGCAGAGGACGCCGGAGACAGAACCCGTCATCGCCGGAACTTTTCTCTACCTAACACTATCAATTCGTCGTTCTTTCGGGTAATTGAAACCTCTCACACTTACGTTTTAGCCTACTAATCAAAAGACCTAATCTAATTTGGGCTTATGATATGGGGATCATCACGAACCGGAGTCTAGTGTTCGTTCAAAATAGATTTAATCGAATCAAACCTTAGACACGTTGTAAATACAATTAATTTATACAAAAAGACTCGTGATGATCTAATGGGTGAAAGCCCCATGAATTCCAACATTAACAATATAAGAATTAGCCAAATCGTTTCTGTTTTGGAACAGACACGGTCGTGCTAGTATTCTAGCGCGGTCGTGCTTCATGAGACACGGTTGCGCCAAATACCAGCGCGGTCGTGCCTCACACACTCAGACCCAGTCATGCCTTGGCTAAACTTGGTCATACCTCAAAACCTTAGACACGGTCGTGCCTAGTCCAGAACACGATCGTGCCTTGGGAACAATCAAATTGTGCATTCTGTTTGATCAACACGGTCGCGCCATGACTAGCATGGTCGCGCCCGTGGTTCGAGCACGACCGTGCCCTTCCCAGGCACGGTCGTGTGTGAATTAAAATCTTGGCAGAATTATAAATTTTATATATTTTTCAAGCCACAAATATTCTGATTAAATTACAAAGTAAAAATAGTTAATTTTTATAAAGAACAAATATTTAATAAATGGAAAATTATTTGTTTAAAGTTTATAAAATTTAATTTACAATTATTGTTAAACCTTTCAATTAAAAAGTATTTAAATGGTTATGTTACATTTTTATAAATAAATAAATAAAATGATTATTTATTTAATTTATATTTAAACAAAAACGATATTAATTATACTAACTTATAACTAATACTTACAATGTTTGCATAAACAATAATTATTTACATTACTTATTTAATTAGTTAAACTCAAACCTTAATCAAAATGTTCTAAAAATACTCTTTCCAGCTTTATATATCTTATTCAATACCTCCAATTACAAATCACTGACCTTATTACACAAGTCCAAATACAACTTTAGACTTAAACATTGGTGCACACTACTAATACCATATACATTACTCCTTAGGTTAACTTGTGCATTTCAAGGATCCTTATTCTATCTAGTATCCTTTTTAGCTACGCCTTCGAACAAAGTGAGTATTTCATAGCCCCTTTTACTCTTTTACACTTTTGGGGTGAAACATGAACATTATTCAAATTACACGTTACATTTACACGAACAACACAAGTACAAATCCTAAATACATTCATGTGTGCAATTTGAGCTTTATGCCCGAGTGCTAGGTGTGCTAACCTTTGTATGCGATTATGTGCAATCATTAACTATTCAAGCCGACGGTTTTCAATGATAGATCTATTGAGTCTGACAAACCCACCCAGATTGGGGTGATTGATACCGACAACAAAATTTTTGCATGCTAGTTACAATGGTTTAATTGTACATGGTTACACAATAGTTGCTCCCCATAAATGCCTTATTTATCATGTTATGTAAGGATTTGTTTTACAACTATATGCTATCTATATACAAACGTGTGTTATACTCACCAACTTTTTAGTTGACTTTATTTTATTCATGTTTCAGGTTCTAATGTGTGAGATTGATCAAGATGTGCTACACATAGGCTTGGACTTAGTTAATTTAAATAAAAAGATTCTATGTATTTCAATTTTGTTCTATCTTGGATTTGGTTGTGTTTGGACTACTTGTTATGAAATTTGATGTTTAATATATTCAATCTAGTCAACCTTGTGCTTATGAACAGTCTGCATGTCCCGCCCCGATGATTCCGCCATCGGTCGGGGTGTGACAATAACGACTACTTAAAAATATATATTTATCTTTACAAAAAAAACGTCATCTATGCATACATTAACTAAAAACTCGTTTCACATGTATTCATGACCGAAACAATAAAACAGTTAAAAGTGGTTGATAGAAACTCACCTTTGTTCGACACACTACGATCTTTAGAATTCGCTAAATCCCCGTGCTCGCCTTCCGACCTCGCACCTATAATGCACACAATACACGGGTCAATAACATGACCCGACTTACTCTCACACCTATACGACTAACCCTACGTCACGCAAGGCCACGTGCACGTGCATGGCGCCAGGCATGGCTTTCATGCACCACGTGAAGCCCCCGTCCACGTTCCAGACATCTAAACTTTATATTTGGTTGCACTCCGGGTCCCCGAACACGTCAAACACCACCTTAGTTCATACCATGCACCATTGTGACATTTCGTTTTTTTTTGTTCACGCTTTATATTATGAATCATGTAATCATTTTCTATTAAATGAAATACGAGTGTTTTTATTTAATTTTGTACAAAATATATATTTTTTTTATTTATTATATGGATTTAAAAGAATTAAAATTTTATAAGTTTTAAACTTATAAAAAATTTTATATAAAAATCTAAATTAAAAGGTTCATATATAAATAAGATAATCCATTTAAATAAAATAATTAACTTTTATAAAAATATTTATAATAATAATAATATAAGTTTATAAAAAAAATAATAATAATAATTGAAATTAAAAAGAAATTTAATTATTTATTTTTATAAAAGTTAAGAGGCTGTTTAGAAAAATATGAAACTAAAAGGTTTTAAGACAAAAATCAGTTAAGGGGCTAATCCTGGACAAATCAAACCACAGGGACCAAATTGTAAAAAATCTCAGGGACTATTTTAAATCAAAATCAAACTCCAGGGACCAAAGTTGACAAATCCCAATTCGCGTTTCCGGTCGTCTCCCCCATTGACCGGCAGTCCAAGCTAATTTCCGGCGACTCCTCGACATGCCTGTCCCCTGCACCTCGACAGCCGAAGATGGTCTCCCTGACCTCGTCGTCCCCACGCAAACAAAAGCCCCCGACCAATTGGTCTCCCCGACATACAGAAAGCCTGATCATGTTTGTGGCCGAAAGTCCACGCCACGAATTCGGCCTCGACAAGAAACCTCCACGCCTGAAAGATGGCTCAACAGTTTCGTCTCGTCCAGACGAGCGTCTGGACATGCTCAATTGCTTGTCTCATTATCGGGATCGAGCTCGGCTATAAATAGCCATTACCGGACCTGCTCGAGCTCGCCACCCCTTTTTCACCCACTCTCACTTCAAAGTGAAGACGGCATTGTGTTCGTCGCCTCTGAGTGAAGCTGTGACCAGAGTCTTAGAGCCCAATTCCATCCCGAAGCTTGAATTCCCATTCTTGATATTCTCGGATTAAAAGCTCTGCCGTTCGACCCTTTGCGACCAAGTAAGAATTCTCAAACCCGTTTCTTTACCTTCTGTTATCGTCAGGCAAGCTATTCCAATCGAAGTCACGACCTCAGGCCTTGAGTTATCAGGCAAACCAGTGTTCTCGGACACGGTTTGCCGGTTGCCAAGAACCAGCGATCTGTTTTGGACATGTGGTTATGTATTAAACGATACACACATAACCAGCGATGGGTAGTAGCCCGGCTGGTTATGCGTGTGTGTGTTTGTGTCGTAGGTCGCGGGTTCGAACCTAATGGCCTCCGGCCCAACCCATTTTTTTCTGTTTTTATTTTATTTATTCATTTTATCTTATTTTAATATTTCCCCTATGCAATGAAAACTATTACGAGTTGGTTGACTCGTTCGTTTATTTTGGAAACAATTAAACAATTTCTCGTTATACATATTTAACCCGTCAAAGTTTTAAAATAATAAATAATAAACCCTATATTTTATAAACTCGTTTAAATAAGTTTTAATTCACAAAAGAAAATATATATATATATATATAATAATAATAATATAAATAAACAAAATAGAAATTTTTATAAATATAATATCTACTTGTTTAAAAATATAAATATTTAACAAGTTTAAATATATATTTTTAGATGTTAAATTTTACTAAAAATCATTATTATTTTATTACAATATTTTTACAAATAATTTTAAGGAATGTTATTATAAACCTATACACATTTAAATACGAATACACATATACAAACATACAATAATACCTATTTATCCACATAGGGTTCCAACGTGCTTAGATTTCAACGTCCTTATCACCTACACTCGTGGATTAAAACATCCGCTAGCCAGGTGAGTTACATACCCCCTATTTTACATTTTTACATACTTTGGGGTGAAACATTATTTCATGCTACTCAATCAAATTGTTTATACGTGTTATTCATGTGGATTATATGCTTATTATCTTGGGTGTACAATCATTTACTTTAAACACAAGAAAACCAACAATAATATTAATAGATCTATTGTGTCTGACCAGCCCACCCATGTATGGTGTTTATAACTGCATACTCGGATATAGCCGCGTGTTATATTTAAACATATCGGATATAGTGGGGAACTATATTCAAACATACCGGACCTAGCTGTTGTGCTATGTTCAAGCGCGTCAATCAAGGTTTGAATTGTGCTTAGACAAATGATACAACCATGTATGCTATTTTTAACAAGATAAACAATGTGTTGCAAAACGTTTTTATCTACTATTTATCGGTTCCACTAAACCTATGTACTCACCAACTTTATAGTTGACACTTGATTTAAATAATGTTTCAGGTTTGGATATGTGATTGCTTGCTGAAGATTCTACCACTTAAGAACTTATGGACCTAGTTAATTAAATCAATGTTTTGAAATAGACTAGGTTATTTGAATTGTATTGTACTTGAATATTTGTTGTCTTTAATTAAATTAATGAATTATGCAATATTTTAGTTATCATGTGCTTTTGAACAATCATTCCATTGTCCACCTCGATGATTCCGCCATCGGTCGGGGTGTGACAGATTGGTATCAGAGCCATGGTTATAGGGAATTAGGTTATTACACACAATGACCTAGACTATAACCCTAGGACTCCCTTTTATGTGTTACGTGCTAAATGATTATCTGCTATGTGATTTATTTGTAGTTAGGTATTATTTGAATTTCCCCAAGTTTGGTACATGAGACTTTTACACATACATACAAGGCTTTAAAACACATAATACATACTTTACACACACATTTGACAAACAAACGTATGCAAACAAATACACTACCCATCCTTATCCATACTCTTTCCATACTTTTTGCAACATTCCTACACATTTTATACTCATAGACTCACAAGTCTATTAAATTCTTGAAAATCTCGTCAACGACTTAATTCCTTGAAACCAGTAAGGGACATGTGCAATTCGGAAGGGTGACACCTGTACATTGGGTTTTCTGTCTAGGAAAGCATTTCGTATAAATCCAAATAAACGGACCCGTATGCTTTCCTGGGAATTCCTGGAGTGAGTGTTTACCTATAGGCTAAAGCATGTCTCCTTGAAAGTTTTGGAGGAATTACTTAACGTTGATTAGTCATTGTATTCGCAAGAATATGATCCGAACCTAAACTCAAAATTTGGGGACATTATAGTAAGATAGGAAGAACTAGATGAACATGCAAAGCAAATCATTATTACGGGTGCACACGTAATAAAGATTTGTAGTGCATGCGAATCCCGGCAATTCCTATTGCGCGAATAATGATCTATGATATCATCTCCTACCCGGATTAGATGGCTTATTTTCCCCATCAACCTTGAATAAATACACATACATTAGCACGCGACATGATGAATCCCGCATTTCTGCTTACATTATTCCCACTATAGCTCATATATATCCACTTTATCTAAAATATCGTTGTCTTTTCTTATGGTGTTAGAATGCCTCCTCGACGTGCAAACTCTAGCATTTCCAACCCGGATCTTGCTTCTCTTCTTGCCTAACTGGTAGGACAAATGACCCAAGCCAATAACAACAGTGACGGGTCTCACAACATCCAAGGAAACGGTGGTACCAACCCGCCTCAATGAACGTTTAAGCACTTTAACTCGTGCAACCCTACAAAATTTTACGGCACTGAAGGTGCTACCGGCCTACTACAATGGTTTGAAAGCATGGAAAGCACATTCCTAAACAGTGACTGTCCCGATAATCTTCGGGTTCGCTATGCCACAAGTGTACTACAAAAGAGAGCCCTCACCTGGTGGAACGGTGAGAAACGCACTCGTGGTGTTGAGGTTGCTACATCTTTATCATGGGATGATCTGAAGAAAGCCATGACTGATGAATTCTGTCCTCGAAATGAAATGAGGAAGCTCGAGACTGAGTTTTGGGATCTTGCCCAAGACAGCGGGGATAATCTGGCTTACACCACCCGATTTCAAGAGCTGAGCCTACTGGTACCTCATATGATCACTCCCTTTGCTAGGGAAATTGAAAAATACATAGGCGGGCTGCCTATGCAAATTCAGGATGCTGTGTTAGGAAGCAATCCTCCTACACTTGAAGCTGCTATTCGTCTATCCGCAACGCTATCCGACAACCACGTCAAAGCCTGAACCTTAACAAGAAAGGGTTCCAAGAAGGTTGTTTCTACCCTTGCGGCCGTCAAAGATGTAAAGCCCGAGTCTTCTAACCGCAACAAGAAACGAAAGGGTCGAAACTTCGCAGCCGTAACTCCCACCATACCTGCTATTCAAGTGGCCCCTTTGGGTCAAAACCCAAAACCTTATTTGGGTCCAAATCCCCAATGTCAGACCTGCAAGTACCACCATCCTGCCAACTTACCATGTCGATTGTGTTCAAGCTGCGGATGATATGGACAAGTGGTCACTACTTGCCGTACCCGTCCTCCCGTCCATCAAGCTGCTCCAGCCAACCGCCCAAACTATCCGGCACCTCTCAATGGTCGGGCATGTTACGAATGTGGAGACCCAAACCATTTCCCTGACCGATGCCCAAAACTTCATCATCAAGGTGGTCCCCAAGGACGAGCATTTAATATAAACGCTAATGAGGCACAAGAAATCAACGACGTGATAAACGGTACGTTTCCCGTAAACAATCATTATGCATCCATTTTATTTGATACCGGCGCCGATAGGAGTTGTGTCTCTTACCTTTGAATCTCGACTTGCTAAATAAAGAACGAAACTTGACAATTCTTATTCCGTGGAGATAGCAAACGAAAAATCTATTACTATAAATTCTGTTATCCGCGATTGCAATCTCGAGCTTAATAATCATGAATTCTCTATTGATCTCCTTCCAATGCAGTTGGGAAGCTTCGATATTATAATTGGCATGGACTGGTTATCCAAGCACCATGCCGAGGTTATTTGCTACGAAAAGTGCATTCGTATACCTCTCCCTTCGGGCGACACGTTAGTTATTTTCAGTGAAAAACCGTGTCGTGGTTTTCAACTCATGTCTTGCACATTGGCACAAAAGTACTTGCGGAAAAAGTACGTTGCCTTCTTGGCCCACGTAGTTGACACGAAAGACAAAGGTAAGAAATTGCAAGATATTCCAATCATTCGAGACTTTCCCGAGGTATTCCCCGAGGATTTACGTGGTCTTCCTCCCCCTAGACAAGTAGAGTTTCGTATTGACCTTGTTCCCGGAGCAACTCCCGTGGCAAAAGCTCCCTATCGTCTTGCACCTTCCGAGATGCAAGAACTCGCAAGTCAATTACAAGAACTCTCATCCAAAGGATTCATCCGACCAAGCCATTCACCTTGGGGGTGCTCCCGTGCTGTTCGTAAAGAAAAAGGATGGATCGTTTTGAATGTGCATTGATTATTACAATCAAGAACCGTTATCCTTTACCCCGTATCGACGATCTTTTCGTTCAACTTCAAGGTTCAACATGTTTCTCCAAGATTGACATTCGTTCCGGATACCATCAACTTCGTGTTCTCGATGAAGACATTCCGAAGACTGCCTTTCGGACTAGATATGGTCACTACGAGTTCATGGTCATGCCTTTTGGCATGACTAATGCACCTGTGGTTTTCATGGATCTCATGAACCGTGTATGCAAACCTTATTTGGACAAGTTCGTGATTGTTTTCATTGACGACATTCTCATCTATTCTAAAACGAAAGCGGAGCATGAACAACATCTTCGTTTGATTTTGGAGCTCTTGAAGAAAGAAAAACTATACGCCAAGTTCTCCAAGTGTGAATTCTGGCTAAAGGAGGTTCAATTTTTGGGACACATAGTCAACGATAAGGGGATTCATGTGGACCCGGCAAAAATTGAAGCGGTAAAGAATTGGAGTACTCCTAAGACTCCTACCGAGATTCGTTCCTTCCTTGGACTAGCGGGTTACTATCGTCGCTTCATCTCGAATTTCTCCAAGATTGCGGTTCCGCTCACTGCCTTGACTCACAAAGGTAAACCTTACGAGTGGGGACCCAAACAAGAGGAAGCTTTTCAAACTCTCAAGCACAAGCTCTGCAACGCTCCTATTCTAACTCTTCCTAGTGGTAATGACGACTTTATCGTTTAATGCGATGCATCCAACCAAG
This sequence comes from Smallanthus sonchifolius, assembly GCA_023525975.1. NCBI lineage: Eukaryota > Viridiplantae > Streptophyta > Magnoliopsida > Asterales > Asteraceae > Smallanthus > Smallanthus sonchifolius. The sequence continues at coordinate 25,385,388 of CM042033.1, forward strand.
TTCTTGGTTGTGTTCTTATGCAGCGTGGCCAAGTAATTGCATACCCATCACGTCAGCTCAAAATCCATGAGAAGAACTATACGACCCATGATCTCGAGCTTGGTGCTGTCGTTTTCGCCTTGAAAATTTGAAGACACTATCTTTATGGCACCAAATGCGTGGTTTTCACCGATCACAAAAGTCTCCAACATATTTTCAATCAAAAAGAACTTAATATGAGGCAACGACGATGGGTTGAACTTCTTAACGACTATGACTGCGAGATTCGCTACCACCCCGGCAAAGCAAATGTTGTAGCCGACGCCTTGAGTCGTAAGGAACGTATCATGCTTCATAGTGTTCATATTCATAACGATATCCAAGCCCGCATTCTCCAAGCACAACACACCTCGGTTACCGAGGGAAACATGTACCAAGAAATGGCATGTGGTGTAGAACTCTTGCTAGAAACCAAAGCCAACGGCCTATTGTATTACTTGGATCGTATCTGGGTTCCCTATCGCGACGACCTTCGTATATTTTTGATGAACGAGTCCCACAAAACTCAATATTCGATACATCCCGGAGCTGATAAGATGTACATGGGTCTTTGTCAACAATATTGGTGGCCCGACATGAAAAAGGATATTGCCTCTTTGTGGCAAAATGCTTAACTTGTTCTAAAGTGAAGGCCGAACATCAGAAGACTTCCGGACTCCTCAAAAAACCTGAAATTCCCATGTGGAAGTGGGAGAACCTTGCTATGGACTTCATCACCAAACTCCCACGCACTTCTAGTGGGCACGATAGTATCTTGGTTATTATCGATCAACTCACAAATTCTGCTCATTTCTTGCCTATTTGTGAGGACTATCGAGTCGAGAAATTGGCTCGGATCTACATTGATGAGATTGTAAGTCATCACGGAATCCCATTGAACATCATCTCCGATTGTGATTCGCTTTTTACTTCCCGATTTTGGCAATCCTTACAATATGCGCTTGGTACTCGTTTGGATTTAAGTACGGCTTACCATCCTCAAACTGATGGACAAACCGAGCGAACCATCCAAACCCTCGAGGATATGCTTTGAGCTTGTGTCATTGACTTTGGTGGCAATTGGAATTCTCACCTACCACTGATTGAATTTTCCTACAACAACAGCTACCACACAAGTATTAACATGGCACTGTTCGAAGCTCTTTATGGACGAAAATGTCGTTCACCGATTTGTTGGAACGAAATTGATGAAGCACAAATCACTGGTCCCGAGCTTATCCAAGAGACCACCGATAAAATCTCTCTTATCCGTGACAACATTCGAGTAGCAAGGAGTCGGTAAAAGAGCTATGCTGATAATCGACGAAAACCCTTGGAATTTCAAGTTGGGGATATGGTTTATCTAAAGGTATAACCTTGGAAAGGAGTAGTCCGATTTGGAAAGAAAGGAAAACTTGCACCTCGATATGTGGGTCCATTCAAGATACTCGAAAGGGTAGGGAAAGTGGCCTACAAACTCGATTTTCCTTCAGGGCTCAGCAACATTCATCCGACTTTTCACGTGTCTAATTTGAAAAAGTGCCTAGCCGACGAGAATCTCCACATCCCTCTTGACGAAGTGCGTATTGACGAGAAAATGCACTTTGTTGAAAAACCCGTGAAAATCATGGACCGTGAAGTCAAGAAACTCAAGCGTAGCCGCATCCCCATTGTCAAGGTCTGTTGGGAGTCTAAACGTGGACCCGAGTTCACTTGGGAACGTGAAGACCAAATGAAGTCCAAATATCCGCATCTCTTTTCATAGCCTACATTAGTTGAATTTCGGGGCGAAATTCCTTTAACATGAGCAGACTGTGACATTTCGTTTTTTTTTATTCACGCTTTATATTATGTATCATGTAATCATTTTCTATTAAATGAAATGCAAGTGTTTTTATTTAATTTTATACAAAATATATATATTCTTTTATTTATTTTATGGATTTAAAATAATTAAAATTTTATAAGTTTTAAACTTATATAAAAATCTAAATTAAAAGGTTCATATATAAATAAGATAATCCATTTAAATAAAATAATTAACTTTTATAAAAATATTTATAATAATAATAATAATATATGTTTATAAAAAAATAATAATAATTGAAATTAAAAATAAATTTAATTAATTATTTTTATAAAAGTTAAGGGGTTGTTTTGAAAATTATGAAACTAAAAGGTTTTAAGACAAAAATCATTAAGGGGCTAATCATGGACAAATCAAACCACAGGGACCAAATTGTAAAAAATCTCAGGGACTATTTTAAATCAAAATAAAACTCTAGGGACCAAAGTTGACAAATCCCAATTCGCGTTTCCGGTCGTTTCCCCCATTAACCGGCGGTCCAAGATAATTTCCGGCGACTCCTCGACACGCCTGTCCCCTGCACCTCGACAGCCGAAGATGGTTTCCCTGACCTCGTCGTCCCCACGCAAACAAAAGCCCCCGACCAATTGGTCTCCCCGACATACAGAAAGCCTGATCATGTTTGTGGCCGAAAGTCCACGCCACGAATTCGGCCTCGACAAGAAACCTCCACGCCTGAAAGATGGCTCAACAGTTTCGTCTCGTCCAGACGAGTGTCTGGACATGCTCAATTGCTTGTCTCATTATCGGGATCGAGCTCGGCTATAAATAGCCATTACCGGACCTGCTCGAGCTCGCCACCCCTTTTTCACCCACTCTCACTTCAAATTGAAGACGGCATTGTGTTCGTCGCCTCTGAGTGAAGCTGTGACCAGAGTCTTAGAACCCAATTCCATCCCGAAGCTTGAATTCCCATTCTTGATATTCTCGAATTAAAAGCTCTGCCGTTCGACCCTTTGCGACCAAGTAAGAATTCTCAAACCCGTTTCTTTACCTTCTGTTATCGTCAGGCAAGCTATTCCAATCGAAGTCACGACCTCAGGCCTTGAGTTACCGGGCAAACCAGTGTTCTCGGACACGGTTTGCCGGTTGCCGATAACTAGCGATCTGTTTTGGACATGTGGTTATGTATTAAACGATACACACATAACCAGCGATGCGCAGTAGCCCGGCTGGTTATGCGTGTGTGTGTTTGTGTCGTAGGTCGCGGGTTCAAACCTAATGGCCTCCGGCCCAACCCATTTTTTTTATGTTTTTATTTTATTTATTCATTTTATCTTATTTTAATATTTCCCCTATGCAATGAAAACTATTACGAGTTGGTTGACTCGGTCGTTTATTTTGGAAACAATTAAACAATTTCTCGTTACACATATTTAACCCGTCATAGTTTTAAAATAATAAATAATAAACCCTATATTTTATAAACTCGTTTAAATAAGTTTTAATTCACAAAAGAAAATATATATATATATATATAATAATAATAATATAAATAAACAAATTAGAAATATTTATAAATATAATATCTACTTGTTTAAAAATATAAATATTTAACAAGATTAAATATATATTTTTAGATGTTAAATTTTACTAAAAATCATTATTATTTTACTACAATATTTTTACAAATAATTTTAAGGAATGTTATTATAAACCTATACACATTTAAATACGAATACACATATACAAACATACAATAATACCTATTTATCCACATAGGGTTCCAACGTGCTTAGATTTCAACGTCCTTATCACATACACTCGTGGATTAAAACATCCGCTAGCCAGGTGAGTTACATACCCCCTATTTTACATGTTTACATACTTTGGGGTGAAACATTATTTTATGCTACTCAATCAAATTGTTTATACGTGTTATTCATGTGGATTATATGCTTATTATCTTGTGTGTACAATCATTTACTTTAAACATAAGAAAACCAACAATAATATTAATAGATCTATTGTGCTTGACCAGCCCACCCATGTAGGGTTTTTAATACTGCATACTCGGATATAGCCGTGTGCTATATTCAAACATATCGGATATAGTGGGTAACTATATTCAAACATACCGGACCTAGCTGTTGTGCTATGTTCAAGCGCGTCAATCAAGGTTTGATATGTGCTTAGACAAATGATACAACCATGTATGCTATGTTTAACAAGATAAACAATGAGTTGCAAAACGTTTTTATCTACTATTTATCGGTTCCACTAAACCTATGTACTCACCAACTTTATAGTTGACACTTGATTTAAATAATGTTTCAGGTTTGGATATGTGATTGCTTGCTAAAGATTCTACCACTTAAGAACTTATGGACCTAGTTAATTAAATCAATGTTTTGAAATAGACTAGGTTATTTGAATTGTATTGTACTTGAATGTTTGTTGTCTTTAATTAAATTAATGAATTATGCAATATTTTAGTTATCATGTGCTTTTGAACAATCATTCCATTGTCCGCCTCGATGATTCCGCCATCGGTCGGGGTGTGACAACCATCGTGGTGCCTTCCCACGCGCTCCCGCCCTAAGCCGGTCCCGCGTTCTCGTCGTCGGGCGTCCACGGTCACCGATGTGACCTCCCTTAACCACCACAGCCCGTCGCCGCCACCCTGGGGTCACCACAGCCCATCACAGCCTCCGTCGGCTTCATCCAACCATAGACGGCCCTTACCCGTGCTCGCAACGCATGTCGACCACCCCTTGTGGGTTCGGCCGAATACCCCTAGACCCGCAAACATTCACAAAATGAAAATAGTAACTATCGAGTTGGATTACAAGTTTATACCTCTATTCCGGGTGACTCGTGTGGATCGAATCACCAACGAACCCCTCCTTCTTGATCTCGGTCCTTGCTTGAAAACCCTAACACCAAAAACGCGTAAACAATTGTTCCACGAATGATTAAACGAACCGAGGGATGAAAGATTAAGACTTTTTACCTTAGAATCGACTAGTAACAAGAAACCCTCGTCTCTCTCGTCTATCTCGATCACGGTAGCCGCAAACAACCCAAAAATAGGTCTCTTCCCTTCCGTGATACCCTAACAGGGTGTCTCCTCAACCGGGCTTGGCCCTTGCGCGTGACCGGCTAGTCCCCGGGGTTGGCCCGTCTCGTGTTTTAAAGTAAAACCCCACTAAATACGTTAATTGCTTGCCAACCCCTCTAGATATATTTACATAAAAAGAAACACGACACTACACCTTTGCTAGGTCTTGTAACTATCTCATAGAAATCCGTCCATTATGTTACAACATATACACGTATAACATTCACCCCGTTAGTTCTATAAAAAATGTGATGTTACAAGTCTTCCCCCCTAAAAGAGGTTTCGCCCTCGAAAACTGCGTCATCTGGAAACAAATGCAGATAACGTTCACGCATTTCCGCTTCCGGCTCCCAAGTAGCCTAAGATCCCTTGCGATGCTTCCATTGCACCTTAACAATAGGGATCACTTTCCTCCTCGGTCTCTTTTCCTTTCTATCCAGTATAGCCACTGGTTCCTCTACATAATTTAGCTTATTGTCCACCACAATGTCGTCTAACGGCACGTGTTCCATAGCATCAGCCAAACACTCCCGTAAATGGGACACATGAAAAGTCGGGTGTATCCCTACCAGTTCGTCTGGCAACAACAGTCGGTAGGCGACACTACCAACACTTTTTCCCCGTTTCTGGAAACGAATAATGCCCTTCCAGAGCGACACCTTAAGCATCACCTAATCCCCTGCATTAAACTCTATAGGCCGCCGTCTCTTATCAGCATAAGACTTTTGTCGATCCTATGCGGCCTTCATTCTTAGCCTTACCATCTCAAACTTCATAGAAGTTGCTTTCACAACGTCTAAACTCCGTAACTCTTTATGTCCGATCTCTCCCCAGCACACTGGGGTCCTACATCTTCTCCCATAAAGCATCTCGTGTGGCGGCATTCCAGTAGTCGTATGATAACTATTGTTATAAGAAAATTCCGCCAATGGTAAGTGACTATCCCATGCACCACCAAAATCTATCACAAATGCATGAAGCATGTCCTCCAATGTTTGTATTGTCCGCTCAGACTGTCCATCAGTTTGAGGGTGATACGCTGTGCTAATATGTAATCTTGTTCCCATAGCCTCATTAAATCTCTTCCAAAACTTTGACGTAAACCTCGTATCTCGGTCGGATACAATAGAAATCGGCACTCCATGACGTGCAACAATCTCATTCACGAACACCTCAGATAACCTCTCAGAAGAGAAGGTCTCTCTAATCGGTAGAAAATGAGTGCTTTTCGTTAACCGATCTACTACTACCCAAATAGTATCGTGCCCCTTTACCGTCTTAGGAAGTTTCATAATAAAATCCATTGTAATGTGCTCCCATTTCCATTTTGGAATTTCTAACGGTTGGATTTTGCCATACAGCTTCTGGTGCTCTGCCTTAACCTGCAGGCACGTCAAACATTTACTCACGTACTGGATCACATCATGCTTCATTCCTGGTCACCAATAGTTACCCTTCATTTTCTAGTACATCTTTGTCGTACCTACCTTGACTTGTGTGCTTCATCAAGCACTTGTTCTCTAAACCCACCAAACTTTGGTATCCAAATATGGTCACTCTTGACCCACACCCTGCGACTATTCTCAATCAACAATTCGTGTTGTCCGAATATTCTTTCTTCCTTCAGCTTCTCCTCCCCCAAAGCCTCCGCTTGCACATATCTTAGTAATGTCAGAAATTCTGGTGTTACTATCAGTTGACACGCTTTAATCCTAATAGGAGCGTGTTCCTCCTTGCGACTCAACGCGTCCGCAACCACATTTGCTTTACCAGGTTGGTAAAGGATTTCACAATCTTAGTCTTTAATTAGCTCTAACCACCTCCTTTGCCTCATATTTAATTCTTTCTGCTCGAAGAAGTACTTCAAGCTCTTGTGATCCGTGTAGATCATGCACTTGATCCCATATAAATAATGCCTCCATAACTTAAGTGCAAACACCACTGCTGCTAACTCTAAATCATGGGTAGGGTAATTCGCCTCATGAGTCTTTAATTGTCTCGGCGCATAAGCAATTACTTTCCCACGTTGCATCAACACGCAACCTAGACCCAAATATGATGCACCCGAATACACCACTAAATCGTTCGTCCCTTCTGGTAACGTTAACACTTGCGCTTCAGTCAATCGCTTCTTTAGCTCGTGAAACGCACCCTCTTGATCTGCTCCCCAAGTAAACTTCACTCCCTTTCGAGTCAATTTAGTTAATGGCATTGCTAGCTTGGAGAAATCCTTAATGAACTTCCTATAGTAGCCTGCCAACCCCAAGAAACTAAGCACTTCCGTTGGAGTCTTCGGAGCGTTCCACTTCACCACCGCTTCAATCTTCGTAGGATCTACCATTGTCCCTTCTGGGTTAATAACATGACCCAGAAACTATACCTTCCGTAGCCAAAACACACACTTCTAGAATTTAGCGTAGAGCTTTTCTCGCCTCAACGTCTCTAACACTTCTTGTAGATGTTCTCCATGCTCCTCCTCGCTCTTAGAGTAGATTAAAATATCATCGATAAACACAATTACCGATTGTCCAGCATCGGCCGACACACGTGATTCATTAAATCCATAAATGCTGTCGGAGCATTTGTTAACCCAAAGGACATAACCAAGAATTCATAATCTCCGTACCGTGTCTTAAACGCGGTCTCCGGAATATCTTCCTCCTTAACCTTCAACAGGTGATACCCTGACCTCAGATCTATAGGCGAAAACCACTTTGCTCCTTGCAGTTGATCGAACAAGTCATTAATACTTGGTAGAGGATACTTGTTCGTAAATGTCAACTTATTAATCTCCCGGTAATCGATGCACATACGCATGCTACCATCCTTCTTCTCTACAAATAAGACCGGTGCACCCCACGGTGAGATGCTTGGTCTTATGAACCCCTTATCCAACAAATCTTGAAGTTGCACCATAAGCTCCTTCATCTCTGTCGGTGCTAAACGATACGGCGCTTTAGCGACCGGCTGTGCTCCTGGCTGTAAATCAATCTGGAATTCGATTTCTCTCTCTGGTGGTACTCACGTCAAGTCACCGGGCAAGACATCAGGAAAGTCTCGCACCACCGGAACTTCTGACAATTCTACACTCTTTGCTTCAGTATTAGTGATATAGGCTAGGTGTGCCCCGCATCCCCGCCTCAAGGACTTGACTGCTTTCATCATCGATATCACTCTCGGTAGAGAGCCCTCTCTATCTCCATACACCGTTACTACCGTACCTTCCAAGGATCTCAACTTTATCATCTTCTTTCTACATACTATATCCGCATCAAACGCGACTAACCAGTCCATACCCAGTACCACGTCAAAACCTCCCAAAGAGATTATAAATAATCTAACGGGAAACATATGTCCCTCTAGATCGATATAGCAATCGTCTAATGCTTCGTTCACCCTGGTGGGCGATCCCACCGTAGTCTCAACATTGAACGGCTTCTCTATCATTCTAGCAGTTCTACATAAATTCTTACAGAAAGATGGGGCCACAAAACTCTTACTTGCCCCATAATCAAACAAAACAGAAGCTGGTACATTGTTAATAATAAAAGTACCTAAGACCACGTCCGGGTCATTTTTTGCTTCAGCTGCCGTCATAGTGAAGGCTCTCGCCTTCACCTTAGGCTTCTCATCCTTTTTCTTCACTGGAACCGTTTCCTTGCTTGGTCCCACACCTTGACCTGTCTTACAATCTTTTTCCCTATGGCCGACGCCTCCACACTGATAACACTTAGAATCACGCGGGCAATCTCTAGAGAAGTGTCCCGCTTTGCCACACCTGTAGCACAGAACAAAATCAGCCTTACACTCGCCCGAGTACAAGCTTCCACACTTGCGACATGGTTCTAGATCCTCGATCCTTGCCTTCTTGCCAAATGGAACCTTCTGGTCCCTAATAAATCTCTTGCTCGGTAGGGTCCATTTCTTTTCTTCTGGCTTCTTTTCTTGCACCTCTGTACTTATGACATCATCATATAATGTCCCACTTAGTTCCACAGCCTCGTCAAAGCTCGGTGGTTGCTGAGCCTTGACTAAATGCCTCACCTTATCAGGCAGACCTTCTACATACAGTTTCTTCCAACGCTCATCATTACCAGCTAAGTGTGGCACTAGACATGCCATCTCAATAAACTTTAAAGTGTACTCGCGGTGTGTTAGTTTACCCGCCTTGAGAGTCAAAAACTCTCGCTCAACCCTCTCAAGCTCCCATGGAGCACATAACTTCTTTCTTACTAACCCTTTTAAATCATCCCAAGTCAAATCTCCCAATTCCTGAGCAGTCTTTCTCTCTTTGATCGAGTTCCAGCACTGTAGAGCCTCCTCAGCAAAAGAGTGTGAAACGAACTTCACAATCTGGTTCGGACTACACTCGCTGATCGAGATGGTAGACTCCATCTCCGTAAGCCAGTGGTACGTAGCCACCGCATCTTTTCACCCATCAATCATAGGTGGATCGCACTCCTTGAAGTGCCCATGGTCACAGTTACCGCCGTTCCTAGACGGTTTCTTCTTGTCTTTCACCTCATCCAGAACTCTCTTCTCTAACTCTTCGAATGCCTCTTTCACAATGTCTAGCAAGTACTCGTGGATCATGTCCACCACCTCTTTCTTCATCGCGTCATGAACTGCTGGTTCGAACTGGAACTCTTCATCGTATTCAGGGTGCACTAAAGCTTCAGTATGCACAGATGGTTCAGTGTGAACCAACACCTCCTTTCCATTACCATTCTCATTCTGAACATTCATACGACGCCTCCCGACGTTAGCATTAACAGCAACTTGTCTTTTCGGTGCCATCTACTTGATGAAATTTTAACAAACAGAGCAATATTTAGGTAAAGTTTAAAACATTACGAGCAGTGCAATTAGTTAATGACGGTGGCCAATCGCCATTACCCTCTTGCCTTGCCTTTCAGGTTTTAAACCCTCCATGTACTTCATCATGGCATAACGTCCCTTTCTTAGCCTACTAACATGACACATTAACATGGCATACTAACACGACCTACATACAAACTCATACCTGGCGCTTATGGCTTTCATTGGTCCCATTCTCATTCTAAGTCTAGGCATCGAGGATGCCCAGATTATTTAAACCACCGCTCTGATACCAACTTGTAAGGCCCTAAACCCGGGAACCTTACTTGTTGGCTCAAACGCAAGCTAAGTAGTTATAGACATCAAACTAAACACAATTCATTGCAGCGGAAAACAAATAGTCAAAAAAGGTCAACGACCCGACCCAAACATAATTCAAGCAAGTACTAATATCAAACTGTCTCAACGAAATAACTAGTAAATAATGTCATCACAAACATCCACGGTAACCAAATGCCATCCAGAAGCCGCCAGCTAACACCTTCTCTTTACCTGAAATACATGTTTAAAAGTCAGCTACGCTGAGTGAGTTCTATAGTAGTTCCTTAGGGAATATTAAATCCCAAAACCTTATAAAATAATGGTTTATTCATAATATTTTCTCAACAGTTCAAACAAAATATGTTTTATCGACAAACAAATACACCATGTTGTCTGGTCCAAAGGCACAAGCAAACATGATCTTCCGCCTGACTTACGTCAGACACAATATCCCGTTGACTAACGTCAACACAATATCAAGCTTACGCTCGATTTACCGTCTGAATTACGTCAGACACAATACCCCGTTGACTAACGTCAACACAATATCAAGCTCACGCTCGATCTCCCGCCACGACTAATAAGCACGTGACACAATTATCCCATACACGCATGCAAGCATAACGACTACTTAAAAATATATATTTATCTTTACAAAAAAACATCGTCTATGCATACATTAAATAAAAACTCGTTTCACATGTATTCATGCCTAAAACAATAAAACAGTTAAAAGGGGGCGATAGAAACTCACCTTTGCTCGACACACTACGATCTTTAGAATTCGCTAAATCCCCGTGCTCGCCTTCCGACCTCGCACCTATAATGCACACAATACAAGGGTCAATAATGTGTCCTGACTTACTCTCACACCTATACGACTAACTCTACATCACACAAGGCCACGTGCACGTGCATGGCGCCATGCATGTCTTTCATGCACCACGTGAAGCCCCCGTCCACGTTCCCGACGTCTAAAATTTATATTCGGTTGCCCTCCGGGTCCCCGAACTCGTCAAACACCACCTTAGTTCATGCCATGCACCATCGTGGTGCCTTCCCACGCGCTCCCACCCTAAGCCGGTCCCGCGTTCTCGTCGTCGGGCATCCAAAGTCACCGTCGCGACATCCCTTAACCATCACAGCCCGTCGCCGCCACCCTGGGGTCACCACAGCCCCGTCACAGCCTCTGTCGGCTTAATCCAGCCGTAGCCGGCCCTTACCCATGCTCGCAACGCACATCGACCATCCCTTGTGGGTTCGGCAGAACACCCCTAGACCCGCAAACATTCACAAAACAAAAATAGTAACTATCGGGTTGGATTACAAGTTTATACCTCTATTCCGGGTGACTCGTGTGGATCAAATCACCAACGAAGCCCTCCTTCTTGATCTCGGTCCTTGCGTGAAAACCCTAACACCACAAACGCGTAAACAATGGTTCCACGAATGATTAAACGAAACGAGGGATGAAAGATTGAGACTTTTACCTTAGAATCGCCTTGGAACAAGAAACCCTTATCTCTCTCGTCTCTCCCGATCTCGGCAGCCGTAAATAACCCAAAAAAGGGTCTCTTCCCTTGCGTAACACCCTAATAGGGTGTCTCCTCAACCGGGCTTAGCCCTTGCGCGTGACCGGCTAGTCCCCGGGCTTGGCCCGTCTCGCGTTTTTAAGTAAAACCCCACTAAATACGTTAATTGCTTGCCAACCCCTCTAGATATATTTACACAAAGAGAAACCCGACACTACACCTTTGGTAGGTCTAGTAACTATCTCGTAGAAATCCGTCCTTTATGTTACAACATATACACGTATATACATTCACCCCGTTAGTTCTATAAAAACTGGGATGTTACAAGGAATAGTGATTCACCCCTTTTACCTTCATGTGAAAGGTAAGTTAACACCTACCGGTCAGAGATTCGGAAAAATACCCTGGTGAAGGCTAATGTAAACATATTACATATTTCAGGGAGAATCTCCCAAGCACGAGGCAGGGACCAAAATAAAATGTGGCTGCCAACTACTAGATTAGAAGATTCAAGGCCAGGAAAGCCCAACATTCATAGTATAAATAAGAAGCACCCTCCTCTAAGGTAACACACTGAACTTCATCTCATCTCCCATCTCTTATCTCTTTCACTATAAAAACCATTACTGATTCTCACGCAGGAGGTGGATCACAAGAGATCTTCTCATGTGGTGAGCCTAACGGTTTCTTTCTGTGTTAGCAGGGCAAGGCTACCTTGGGATGCTTTCATCGGATAGCAACATCCAACATCTTTTCTCTCTCAAGAAAAATGTCTGCCACCTCCACCTTGCACCGCCAGGAACCACCACAACGGAGACGATACTGCGTTTGTTTCCTCAGCAAATTAGACGCCGATTGTTTAACAACCGTGATTTGGTGACCTCATTTGAATATTAAAAGAAAAGCTAAAAATAGAAACAACATATAAAATCCTGAAAGTAGGCTTCTCTTCTTCATTTGGGTTTTTGGTTGGCAACAAGAACACCACCGGCGTCCACCAGACCCCACCCCTAATGCTACCGTTCGATTTTCATTTTCGTTTTCTCGATTCAATCACATTTCATCTGGGATTTCATCTTCAGTTTCTTGGAAAATTGTAAGTCAATGAATCAAAGCAGGTCACTTAATTGTCAATTCGATTTCTCGATTCAAATCTTCATTCAGTTTCTTGTTTCATCATCGATTTCTCAGTTTCAAATCTTTGAAGCCGAGTATGGATGAATTAAAGATGGGTTTTTTTAATCTTTAAAACTAGAGTTTACGGTTTGTGATTTTCTTCATTGATTTTAGCTCTAGAAAACGACAAACGGAAGTGATGATATGGGTTTTGATGTTCGTTAGTATTAGAAAATATCACAAAATGGGCAGGATTTCTTGTTTGGTGGAAATCCTTTATCATTGGTGGTGTGTGGTTTGTGAAGAGAGATCAGAGCATAAACATGTGTGGTTCTTAATAACGTGTTACTCAAAACACGGGTGATTTGATGCATTAAAACCTAAGAGAGACGAGGGTTGTTGGAGAGAAGACCGGAGAGAAACAATGATTTCAGAAAAATGAAGTTCACCGGAGATGGGATGGTAGGTGGTTTAGGTTGAAGAAGATGAAGTGGAGTCCTCAACCGGTCACTCCTACGTTCGGATTTCCGAACGGCTGCAAACGTGAGGGTGTGGGTGGTTAATTTTTTATATTAAGTTTTGTCCCATGTGTTGGATATAGGATGTCCGATAATCGGTAATATCAACGTTGGTATCGAGCTACGATCCAAAGAGTTACACTTTGGACAATGAGTAATGAATAATGTTTAATCGTAAACATTATAGTTCACGAAATGCGGATATATGATTCAGTTGATAAATATTTAAACGGTTAATTTGGTGATTAATTATTTAGAGAAATAATTAAAGACGAAAGGTTTAAACGTTTAAGAGTTAAACGTTAGTCGGTTGAGATTTACTGATTAATTGTAATTAGTAAAACGCGAGGATGAAAAGTAATTAACAATTAATTACAGGGAATTAATAGTTAATTCTCAAGGGGTGCAGTTTGTAATTATTGTAATTATATATACATGCCTAAAGTCAAAACCTTAATGATCCCTTGGCCTCGACTCCTAGTTTACGCAAGGCATCAACCCGAAACCCCCCCCCCCTTCGTCGTCCACTCGCCGGAACCATCACTGCTGGCCGCTGCCACCGCCTGGTCAGTCGTCGCCGTCACCCTCTCCGTCGCGAGTTGGGTTGTTCTATGGATCGAGTTTCTGCGCTATCTGTGAGACATGTTTTGATTTTTTCGGGTTTTCGTTATCAAGTCACTAGCAAGACGCTTGTTGTTCCGAAGTGTAGATCTTCCGGGAATCGTCAAAGCTATAATCTTTAATCCGCTATGGTTGGATTTTATTTATTGTCTTTATGCATGTAATCGGATCACTGATGGGATTCCGGTTTAGAACAATTAACATGTACAAACGCTTCTGCTAATGCAAACTTGATTTGTTAATTAATATAATTAATAAAAATTGTTTTAATAGTTAAAACCGGTACATGGATTCCCAACACCATGACCGGTGAAGAAGATGGTGTTGGTGCAGGTGGAGGGGTGTGGTGGTGGTGCCGGTGGAGGGGTTGGTTGGGGAAGAGAGAAAAGAGGGGGTGTGGGTTTGAAATATGAATGAACAAGTGGGTCCCACTAATTTACTACTATATGTTTTTATAATATTAGCAGGGGTATTTAGGTTATTTTACATCCACTTAACAACAAAACTTAACGGCCATCCACTTCTATGACTATCCGTGTTACGTTTGAGAAAACATGTGGACTCCTAGTTTAGTTTTTCATACTTGGGGACCAAACTTGCAATATGTGCAAACCACAGGGACCATCTGTGTCATTAACTCCTTTATATATATCCTACTTATAATAAATAAAAATAAGTTTGTTCACGTGTCATTTATTGAGGTCATCAGGAACTACATTTTCCCGCCTAAATGTTCATCTCACTTATAAATTATATTTATGTTTTTATTTAATTGCTTTTAAATTTCAAATTTATTATGGTAATGGCGAGATATAATAGTAACAGTTTTCCACTTTCAAGGGCAAAATATGAATTCTGATTTAACAAACTTACGGTCCCACAGATGGCGCCAATGAAGAGTCCCGAAGAACTCAACACTATAACATAATTTGGAGTAAAGCCAATCCGATTTCTACTTCATGTATATTGTTGCTTAGGAATGAATACAGTTGAATCAAGATACCCCAAAGCTTATGAGGTCACTAGTATTTATAGGCTATCTCTATAATTTTTTTTCTCTGTCCTTATAATCGAATGATTTTGACATCTCTTCTCCTATTAATTGAGAGACCTTTTTTCTTTCCTCATACAAGTCCCTTTAGTAGCTCGAGTGGGGCCCATTCCTTGTAACCGTAAGTTTGTTAAATCAGAATTCCTGTTTTGCCCTTGAAAGTGAAAAACTGTTACTATTATATCTCGCCAGGTAATGTTTCTTTTATTAGTTTTACACAAATAATTTAAACTAATCATTGCACATGTTTGAACGTGAGACATATCCTCTAAAAGACATGTGTCTCTACCAAGTTGGCTAGCCTCATATCGGGAATTATGACTTATATTTATTGTTTTATTTTCTTGCTTTTAAATTTGAAAAGTTATTATGGTAATTATTTAAATAATAATAATTTGATTTTATATGTATTTCCAATTTTGAATTTTCAAATTTAATGCTTATTTATTTATAATCTTTCCTGAAATGATTTCAAATTTAAATTTAAACTAGTTTTTTCCCCGTGTTATGAGGCGGAAGTTTGGTAGTTATCGGTCCAGCTCGTCCACGGGGATAAAACTTACGTCGAAACACAGACTCGCTAGAACGTACGATACAAAAAAAAACTCGGATCGCTGACAAAAAAAAATTAAACAAAGCCGTGCATCCCGTTTAAAAAAAGTTAACGAATGAAAGTTATTACAGGAAAACGAAATTATTATAAAATCAAATGGGTTAAAATCATGTATTAGCAAATTTATAAAAAAAACAAAGTTTTGAAGAAAAAATAAAAAAATCTCCTATAGTTTACTAAAAATAATAAACCTATTGAACTTTTGTTGCAATTTTATAAAAAATCAAACTTGAGGAAAAAAATAAACTAAAGTTTACTCTATTAAAGTTTTGTGACAAATCTATAAAAAAAAAACTTCTGAGTAAAAAGAATTGTGAAACCTCACTGTTCAATCGCATGGCCTTACAATTTTATAAAAAACCAAACTTGAGGAAAAAAAAGAAACTAAAGTTTACTCTATTGAAGTTTTATAATAAATCTATAAAAAAAGAACTTTTGAATAAAAAAAATGGTGATACCTCACTATTCTTGTGGCAAATCTATAAAAAAGAAAACTTTTGACTAAAATAAAAAGTTTGTGAAAAAATCAAACTTAAGGAAAAAAAGAAACTAAAGTTTACTCTATTGAAGTTTTATAGCAAATTTATAAAAAAAAGAACTTTTGAGTAAACAAATTGTGAAACCTCACTATTCAATCGCATGGCCTTACAATTTTATAAAAAACCAAACTTGAGGAAAAAAATAAACTAAAGTTTACTCTACTAAAGTTTTGTGATAAATCTATAAAAAAAACTTTTGGATAAAAAAATGGTGCTACCTCACTATTCTTGTGGCAAATCTATAAAAATTAAAACTTTTGAGTCAAAAAAAAAAGTTTGTGAAACCTGACTATTCAATTGCACGGCGTTTAATATGTTAATAATTTTGAAAATCAATTATAATGTAACCGTATCCTAATTATGGAATTAGATTTATCGTTTATTTAATTTGTTTTAAATTTCAATATCATTTCATTATTTTCTAACAATTAAGGTAACCAATAAATATGGAAGATATTAATTTCACTAATTTAAAATTCACTATTTCTACTTTTAAAAAAAATACCAATGTTTAACTTTTTTAAATGCTGATAAAATTCTCTACAATTTTGACCGTAAAAGCCTAGTGGGCCCGCTCGGTTTATGCGAACATATAAAAATTTATTTTGTTTTAGATGACATGTAATTTTGTTACCCTAATTGTCAACTTTTATTCTGCCTACCTAACAAGCACTCATGCAATGATTCTCAGGTACTCATGCAGTGATACTTAAAAGGTCCCTATTGACTTTTATTTTTCGTTTTCAATTTAATTTTATGTTTGTAGGAAGTGCTCATCTGACTGTTGTTTAGCTACTATGGGTCAACATGATAATGGCTACACTAGGAGCACTTGCATTAGCCCTAGAACCTCCGACGGACCAATTAATGGAGCGATTACTAGTTAGACGAAACGGAAACTTTATAACAAACGTTATGTGGATGACACATTAGGAGCACTTGCAGGAGTCGTTGATTCGTGAAAACAACAAACTTATAATGTTGGCATCCCTTAGTGATTTTTTAGAGTACATTGCTCACTCTATAGAAAGGCAATTTCTTATTTAATCATTTTCAATTATTCAACCCGTGTAAGTTCGGAAAAGACATATATACAGATTTATGAAATATATCCTTTTCAATATACAATCCGTATATTACACGGGGTTTCTAACATAGTATACACATATATATAGAAAAGTTTAAATACAAAATGGTGTTTATCATATAAAGTGTAACATCCATGATTTTCTAGTACTGTTTTATTTTATTTTATACAATGATAACATCTCATTTCAATCCCGTACTTGTTCAAACACATTACGTCATAATAATTAATATTTTAATTAATATTTCAATTCAAAAATTAAACCTTGCATTTACACGTTAATTTCTATAACACATGTTTGTACATTTATAAAGATAAATATATATATATATATATATATAAATATAAATATATATATATATACACTCTATTGTAACAATTAAATCAAAAGTAAACTCAGGAATACTAAATCATGCATCACATCTTTTCACATATATATATTTGTATATACATATATATATATATATATATATATATATATATATATATATATATATATAATGTATTTATTTATAAGAGTATATATGTAAAGGTATATATACATATTTGATTTTAGTTATAAGATTTATAGTTTTATAAAATAGGAATTTTTCATTTATAAAAGATTAATAATTAAATAAAATAAGTTTAGTTTTATAAGTTTTATAAAAAAATCCAATTGTTTTATATTTGTAAAAAGGTTTTAAAACAAATTAAGATTTTCCTTTGAACCCCCATGAACCCATTTGACCCCCCCCCCCCCCACACACATCTGAAATTGGACTTTTACCATGAAATTGAACCCCTTCCCCGTTACTTTGACTTTCGAAAGTGAACAGGCAGCTAAATCGGTTACCAGTCTTCCGAATCATGCAAATTAATTTCTTTTTGATCGTGCATAAATGTTGTAGTGGTAGTTTTTAATGATAATGATGAGCTAATTTAACTAGAATCAATGATTTGAATGCAAAACGCGGCCCGTAACCGTCCCACACTCAAACCCAATTCAATTCGTACGTTTTACGTGAAATCGAACCTATAAAACGAGCATATCATCATCGAGACACTCTCCTTTTACTCCCTATGCCCTCAAACCAGCATCAACCCACCTCTAGAACACGATTCACTGCCCACGAACTCGAACCTGCGCACCTCGGTCGTCCTCCTTCGTCGCGTGGCCATTCCAGGTAGTTCATACATCTTTTTGCTCGTCATAATCCCCTGAACAAAAGCCCCATGGTTTTGGGGTCGATCACTCCATAATGAATTTGAAAAATTAAAACTCGACTACCAACGTCGTACATGGACACCGAGCAACACGCTTGTCCACGAAGCTCGACCACCTACGAAATCTGATAGTTTACATTACACGTGAGATTCGATTTCTGTCGTGAGTTATACCCTACATTTGGATAACATTAGGTGTTATGCCCTACTGTCACGAGGTTTGATTGTACGTCCGGTTTACTATAGTGGTTCTCCATAATTGCCTTATTAAACCATGTTTCATATGAATTGTACATAAACATTTGAAAACTATTTGTGGTATCAAAACCTATGTATGTTCACCAACTATTTTTAGTTTACCTTGCTTTCATCATGTTTCAGGTACTAACATTTGAGTTCAAGTACAAGATGCTACACATAGGATTGAGGACTTAGTTAAATAATAAATTGAACATTGTTGGTGTACCTTGTTTCTCTTGTATGTTTGTACATGTATTGTTTGAACAAGTGTTATGGAGATTTGAATTTAATTAATATACGAAACTTTAGTTTGATCATGTGCTTATGAACAGTTTCCATGTCCGCCGTTGGTTGGGGTGTGACACAAAGTGTAGGAATGATTCTGGAGGGGTGTACCTATTCATCTTGTTTTTAAGCGTAAAACAAGTCTGGAGGAGTAAAATTGGAATAATTTACATTTGTTGACTTTTCTTTTCAATTTCCCTCATTTTTTTAAAACACGTATAACTTTTTTTATACGAAATTATTTAAAAAAAATTACACCATAAAATCTAGATTTTTATTCTTTTTAATTTGAGTATAGTCTTATTATACTTTTAATTGAAAAACGATTTTTTTAAGAAAATATTGATGTGTTGTGCGTATGACATGCATGATTATTTGTATAACATACGTGATTATCACCAAGCGTTATTATTCATATAACATGCTTGATTATTAGTATAACACGCGTTATTATCATTTTAAAATATGTGTTATTATCAATTTAGAACAAACGTTATTGTTATTAATCATATAACATGCGTGATTATTCATATAACATGTGTTGTTATCATTTTAAAGCATTAATTATTATCATTTTATAACAAGCGTTATTATTATATAACTTGCGTAATTATTATTACGCGAACGACTTTACTCATCGCCCCAAGGACACATGCCGTGTCCTGTACAACTTCTTCATGTGTTTATACGCAAAAGCTCCGAAAAACTAATTTATAGGTTATATACCGATATTTCAATAACCAAGAACCACATGTTTTCCCCACAAGAGTGTAAACTCACAAGATGGCATCAACATTTCCCAACTCTATCCCTAAGTGACTAAAGAACACCAATCCACTTCATAGTGAATGATTTAGACCATCAAAACTCTCATAATCAAGTGATTATGATATCAAATTCTTACACTCCAAAACCCTAACAGATTTGACGCTGATTCACAAACCCTAATAGATTTAAATAACGATATAGAGACTAAGGATTTGATACCATGCCAAAAATACCCGATAAACATATAATCTCACAAATTAACACTGTCTTGTAATAAAGAATGTAACCAATGTAATAATCAAACGCTCAAACAACTCTCCTAATCTAATCAATACAAAAAAACTATAAGAAAGATCAGAACAATTACTCCTAATCAAAATTAACTTCAATCATCAAGGAGCCGTTGAATATGAACAAGAACAAAAATTCCAATGATGAATAATGAAGACAAAGATCAGAAGACGAATGGAGAGAACGAGAGCAAATGTCGAGTTAGGGTTTTCTCGAATAAACCCAACTATATATATATATGTATATATAGCTGCAACTTAACAACTCCCGAATTCTAGCTATTGATGTGTTCGAGCATCTATATATAATTTACGCTTTAAATTTATAGAAACATTATTACTTTCACTCACTACGATACACATAGGGCAAGTGCACCCATTGTATACGTATTATAGCATTAGTAAGATACCAGATATCGTTCCAAGGATATAAAGGCTCTTAGTACCAAATTTTGGTCAAAGTCTAATCTAACCAAAATAAAAGTTGGTTGATTTTTTATTTTGATTAAGAAAATGGTAAGAATGGTAAATTTACTCAATAACAAGGGTAAATCACTTTGGTTTGAATTCCCTCCAATCATACGATTAACTTCTAATCATGGATTCTCAAAAGATCACTATGTCGCAAACATGGCAGTTGTCACTCAAGTCACTAGACCCTATGGAGAGGGCCGATTTTGTCTTCCCAGTGGTAGTAGTCTCAACAACACAACAACCGATATATTAAGCTAGAAATGGCTCCTGGTCAGGTTACCAAATCATACGTTTCTTCGGAAGGTTGTAACGATCATAACACATGACAACCACCTAAAAAAGTTCTATGAAGCTCAGTGATAATGTGTGTGTTAGTGCAAAAGATGGAGCAATTCCTGGGTCAGGACATTAACTCCTACAACAATATTGGAAAGTTTCCACGATAATATCACATGAAAACCACCTGAATGTCGGAATTAAAGTCTCAAAATTGTGTCTTTAGACAAGGGACTTTACACACTAACCATTAGGAACCCCTTAATTTGATTCTATCTTTTCAAAGGTAATGGCAATATGTAAAGTCAAGTCCTTAGAATACCGAGTCACCGTATATTAAAAAGCAAGAATCTTTACAAACCGAATTCACAATTCACAACTTCTAGCAACCCTTTCAGCATGTTAACATACCAACTCTACATTGACATAGAAGTATGAATGCTTAATTCAACAAAGCATCAAGTTGGTGAATTGCTTCAAAGGTTGCAAAGATCACTTTCAATGTAAAAGATCACATTTTAAAGTCACAAAAACAAACCAATATTGAATCCATGATAGATGCTAACTACTTATTAGAGGTTCATTTCCCCAAAGTGGTTGAAAGAACTTAGCCAAGAATGGCCATGCAAAAAACAAAGATTAAACTTGTATAAACAAAAATATGAATCATTACAAGATTTCAAATTTGTTGTACTTTTCTAGAACCATGGAAATGAAGCTAAACTACTAAAAATACAAGTGAGAAAGTATAAAAGATGTGGAGAATTCTCCCTCCCTTGAAATGGTGCAAAATGGCCTATTTATAGGCTATCTTCAAGGTCGGACATGACCCGTGCCTGATGAGGCACGACCCCGTGTGTTCCTAAAATCCGCTCCACTAACTTGGCCATAACAGAATCAGACATGGTGGTGCGCACAGGGGCGTGTGAGCTTGAACACGAGGCAGTTGGTCCCATAATGTTTGTTTGTCTCCTGACCTATGGAACGGGGGCATGCCTGATGGGCACTACCCATGCCTTTTTGTTGTCTTGACCAATTATTCGTCTTTTTGCATGGTTTTTTGCTTGTTTGGTCATTCATAGGACTTTCGTTCCTGAAAACTTAAAGTAAACTAAATAAGGGTCTAATCTACTAGAATTTCAAGAAAACAAACATAATTGGAATGAATTTGATGTGAAATATATGTATAATTTTGAGAACAAGGGTTATCATACGAAGTTCTGACGCCCCTCAGCCGGGAACCACCGATCGTCGGTCTCCCTGTTCCTCTTCTTCACGGTTTTATGGCCGTCGCACCCTAGATTGATGATGGTCTAGGGTTTACGAGTTTAAGTGGTATAAATACCACTCACAGTTTACGTTTTAGGTCCCTCTAATTCTAACTTGCACCTTCCGATCTCGAACTATCTTTTTAAACGACTAACCGGGCCCATTAATTATGCTAAATAGAGTTTTACATGTAAATCCTTATCAACCATATCATTTATAAGAGGCTCGGGTCACTCGTTAACCCGAACCATTGTAATACCCTGAACCTTTATGTAATAGTTATAGACGTGAAAAATATGTAACTTATATTTCACATATTGTCAAATGAGTAAGTAACGAGTAAAATAACAATTAGAAAAATGAGGTATTTAGATGAGCCTTAGCTATTACAAGAGACTGTTTAATAATGATAATAATAAAATAAAACATTATATTTAACCTCTCTCCGTTTTTAATGAAACTTAGGTCAAAACGTAGAGAAAAATAAGCTCATCTCAACGACATATTCGTAATTTTATAAAACACTATATTGTAAAAGTTATAAGAGAAAAACAAGGTACGCAGCTGAATTAAATAGAATAATATAATAATAATAAATAAAAACTTAACATAAACATATATGTTTGCGTTTGATGTACGATGTACGTCATATGACGTATTCACAATTTTCAGGGTTTGTTTGGGATTCCTTATTTAACCTCAAAAAGTCCTTTTTGTCAAAAGTAAGAAGAAGGTTTGAGAAGTCACACACTCCTTACTTCTTTAAAACAAATTTTCACACCCTATTTTTTCACCTCCTTTTGGCTTACCCAAACAAGGTTTTTACTTATTAACTTTTTAGAAAAGTTAATAAGTCAATAAGTAGATTTGAAAAGGAATCCTAAACACCCCCTCAATCCCACATTGAAAAGTCAGGGAAAGGAGTGAGTGAACATCAACTATAAATACAACTATATATGTTCATTTATGATATAAGTTTTGTTGAGAACGCTCTAGTATAAAGAGAATCCTGAGTTCTCAATACTTCTTTGGGTGTTGTTAATAGTCATTTTGAAGCACGAGTAGGGAGAGTTTACATCAAATTGTCATACATAGTTTTTAGGTATATTCTTGTTTAAGTTTATGTCTA
Organism: Smallanthus sonchifolius; assembly: GCA_023525975.1. Taxonomy (NCBI): domain Eukaryota; kingdom Viridiplantae; phylum Streptophyta; class Magnoliopsida; order Asterales; family Asteraceae; genus Smallanthus; species Smallanthus sonchifolius. The sequence continues at coordinate 25,408,487 of CM042033.1, forward strand.
GTTAATTATTATTATTAGCATTAGTATTGTTATTTTTAGGCATTAGGGTTATTATTTTTATGTCTAGTTAATTATAAAGATGTTTGCTATATACCAGTAATTTCTATATAATTATATATTTTAATAGGAAAAGACAGATGTCAGTATCTAGACACGAACAACAATCTAGACATGAACAAGGGTCTAGAATTGAACAAGGATCTAGACAGGAACAAAGGTCTAGACATGAACAAGGATCTAGACATGAACAAGGGTCTAGACACGAACAAGTTAGCAGCAGGAGAGAAGAAGGTTCTCATAGGGCCGAACTCCCTCCCGTAGTGTCCGATCCTGATCCGATATGAACACGTACTTAAATGTTGAAGCTATCCACACTATAGTTGTGGAAGTGGCAAAGATAATAAAAAAAATGCACAAACCAATAATGTTAACCAATTAGAAGAACGACATGAAGAAAGCTCAGCTGCTTCCACGCTAATGTGAGAAAGGGAAAGAGTGGAAAAAGAAAAGGACTGCTGCAAATATACCACTAGAAAGAAATACTGAAGAAATCAAATCAACGGAGTGCACTTATGAACACTTCATGACCTTCAAAGCTCCGTCCTTTGACGGAAGAAAAGGAGCAGTCAAAGCCCAAGACTGGCTTAACCGAATGGAATTTGTATTAGATTTATGTTACTGCAACGACCACAACAGAGTACGGTTTGCAGTGTATATTGTTGAATCTGAAGCACTTCACCGGTGGAATATTGTGGTCCGAACAAACGGAAAGGATATTGCCAAGAAAATGAGCCGGACAGAATTCGTTCAAGAATTATTTACCAAGTTTTATCCCCCGAGTGAGAAAGAACAATTGGAAATGGAGTTCTTTCGGTTGAAATTGGGAAACAAGAGATACCGAGAATATGTCACCAGATTCAATGAAATATCTCGACCGGTTCCTCATCTGGTCACCACAGAAGATCAGTTGATGAATAGGTTTATTTGGGGATTGCCCTCTGAAATGAGAGTATTCATCAAATCTAAATCCCCAAAAACATTTTCAGAAACAGTTAAAGCCGGCGCTATAATGGATGCCGAAATGTTGCGACGATAAGCCGAATCTCCCGCACTATAGAGAAAGTGGGAAGAGAAGAGAGAAAACAATCAAAGAAATAATTTTAAAAGACCAAAGGGAATCCCTCTCTGCTAGACCTGCAATAAACATCATCTTCGGACATGCCGCATCTGTCCAAGTATCAACTGTAAAATGACTGGCCATATCCTCTAAGAATTTAAGGAGAAGAAGAAATGCTTTGAATGTGGTGATCCCAACCACATGAGATATGAATGTCCCAAACTCAACAAGAATGATAAACCACAGCCGACCTAGCCAAAGGGACGTGTATTTGTACTTACCACGAAAGAAGCCAAGAACACCCCAGATGTAGTCACGGGTACGTATCTTGTAAATGATGTATATGCACGTGTGTTGTTTCATACTGGTGCCAATAGAAGTCTATTTTCAACTACTTTTAGACCTTATTTGAACCAATCATCCCAAAGTTTAGATCACTCTTTTATATTAGAAATGGTTGATGGGAGTCAAAAAGAAATAGTTGACATCATTAGGAATTATACTATAAACTTAAACAACCATACTATCCTTATAGACCTAATGCCTATCGAACTTGGACAATTTGACATAGTTATAGGAATGGACTGGATAGTACCGTATCACCCAGAAATTGTATGTGATAAAAAGATCGTCCGACTCCGCCTACCCAACGACAAACGGTTAATAGTATCAGGAGATCGCACTTACAATATTAATAACCTCATCACGGTAGCACAAACACAAAAGTTTTTAAGAAAATGGTGTATTGCGTTTTTGGCATATATCATGAAAACCACAAAGAACCCGAAGATCGAGGACGTGCCGGTAGTACGGGAATAACCCGAGGTGTTTCCGGATGAACTCCCAGGTGTTCCACCCATTAGACAAGTTGAGTTCCAGATTTACTTATTACCTGGAACAATGCAATTGCAAAGTTTCCGTACAGATTAGCCCCGATAGAGATGCAAGAACTCAAAAAACAACTACAAGAATTACTTTACAAAGGGTTTATCCAACCCAGATCTTCGCCCTAGGGAGCACCCATTCTGTTCGTTAAAAAGAAAGACGGGACGATGCTTATGTGCATCGATTATAGAGACTTGAATAAAGTCACTATAAAGAATAAATACCCTTTACCAAGGATCGACGACTTGTTCGATCAGTTACAAGGGGCAAGTTATTTCTCAAATATAGACTTGCTATCCGGATACCACCAAGTGAAAGTTACCCCGGGAGACGTACCTAAAACTGCTTTTAGAACTAGGTATGGTCATTATGAATTTCTAGTAATGCCATTTGGGCTTACCAACGCACCTGCAATATTAATGGACCTTATGAATCTCGTCTCTAAACCTTACCTAGATAAATTCATGATCGTCTTTATTGATGACATCCTGACCTATTCTAAAAATCAAGCGGATCACGAACAACACCTCCGAGCAATCCTTGAATTGCTCAAAAAGAAAGAGCTTTACGCGAAATTTTCCAAATGTGAGTTTTGGATACGTGAAGTTCAATTTCTAGGCCATGTAATTAATGAACAGGGAATACAAGTTGACCCTACAAAGATTGAGGCCATCAATAAGTAGGAAGTACTGAAGAATCCAACTGAAATTAAAAGATTTATGGGATTAGCGGGATACTATAGAAGATTTATCCTGGATTTTTTCAAGAACACCACTAACTATGCTAATCCAGAAAGCTTCCAAGGTCATTTGGGGCCCGAGGCAAGAAGAAGCCTTTAACACGTTAAAGTAAAAGCTATGTTGCTCCCCGATTCCGTCACTTCCCGAAGGAACAGAAGACTTTGTTGTCTATTGTGACGTGTCTCATTATGGTATGGGATGTGTACTCATACAAAGAAAGTAAAGTGATTGCCTACGCCTCTCGACAGTTGAAGATTCACGAACGAAACTATACCACCCACGATTAAGAACTTGGTGTTGTAGTGTTCACACTAAAAATTTGGAGACACTATCTATACGGTACAAAATGTACAATTTATACTGACCAAAAAATTTTAAAACACATATTTGAGCAGAAGGAACTTAATATACGTCAAAGATGATTGATGGAATTACTAAGTGATTACGATTGTGAAATCCAATACCATCCAGGTAAAGCCAATGTGGTAGCAGGTGCATTAAGTAGAAAGGAGAAACCCCAACCAATAAGAATTCATGCATCTAGGATAGAGGTTAAAACTAGTATTCTAGATCAAATTTAGAATGTACAACAAGAAGCCCTAAAAGTGAATCATGTTAAGAAAGAAAGAATGATTGGAAGACATAAATTATTAAGAGTAGGAAATGATAATATTTTAAGAATCAATAACAAAATATGGGTACCTAGTTTTGGTGGACTATAAGATATGATTCAAGAAGAAGCCCATAAGTCTAAGTATTCTATTCATCCTGGTAGTGATAAAATGTATAAGGATCTAAGAAGTAATTATTGGTTCCCGGGAATGAAGAAATCCATCGCTCGATATGTAGAGAAGTGTTAACCTGCCTTAAAGTAAAAAAGAAGAACATTAGAAACCATCGGGTTATCTACAACAACTAGAGATTCCATAATGGAAATGGGAGAAAATCACCATGGACTTTGTCACAAAGCTTCCAAGGTCAAGCCATGGCTATGATACTATATGGGTAATAGTAGACAGGCTAACAAAGTCTGCACACTTTTTACCAATTCGTGAGGACTATAAAGTGAACAAGCTAGCCAAAATTTATGTCAAAGAAATAGTCTCTCGACATGGGGTACCCGTATCGATCATATCAGACAGAGATAGTCGTTTCACGTCTAGGTTTTGGCAAAGTTTCCAACAAGAGTTGGGAACAAAGCTTAATCTAAGCACTGCCTATCATCCTCAGACAAATGGGCAGAGTGAACGAACTATTCAAACAATAGAAGACATGCTTTGGGCGTGTATAACCAAGTTTGATGGTAGTTGGGGCAATCATCTACCACTTATTGAGTTCGCGTACAACAATAGTTATCACAACAACATCAAAGCCGCACCTTACGAAGCTTTATACGAAAGAAAATGCCGAACTTCTATCTACTGGACGGAAGTAGGCGAAACTCAACTGTCAGGACCACATAGAAGATAAAGCAAATCAAAGAAAGGATAAAAAGTGCCAAAGATCGACAAAAGAGTTGTGCAGATCAAAGACGAAAACCCCTAGAAATTCAGGTAGGGGATAAGGTAATGCTAAAAGTCCCAACGCTAAAGGGAGTAATTCGACTCAAAAAGAAAGGAAAACTCAAACCCCGTTATATTGGATCGTTCCAAATAACTGCCAAAGTAGGACCGGTAGCATATCGGTTAAAACTCTCGGAAAAACTGACAGGAATACATAATACTTTTCACGTATCAAATCTAAGGAAGTGTCTTGTGGATGAGGCTCAACAAGTCCCTCTAGAAGAAGTGTATATCTATGAAAAGCTCAACTTCATGGAAGAACCAATACAAATAGAAGACCCAAAGATGAAAAAGTTGCGCGAAAAGGAGATTCCATTAGTCAAGGTCAAGTGGAACGCACGACATGGCCCTGAGATGACATGGAAAGTGGAGGACGAGATGAAGACAAAGTATCCCCAATTGTTTAGATAAAGGAAATTTCGTGGACGAAATTTTTGTAAGGATGGGAGAATGTAATACCGTGAACTTTTATGTAATAGTTATAGACGTGAAAAATATAGAACTTATATTTCACATATTGTCAAATGAGTAAGTAACTAGTAAAATGACAATTAGAAAAATGAGGTATTTAGACGAGCCTTGGCTATTATAGGAGACCGTTTAATAATGATAATAATAAATAATACATTATATTTAACCTTTCTCCGTTTTTAATGAAGCTTAGGCAATGGTGTACCTACATTGGTGTCGGTGAGTCGGGTGACACCGATAAATTTTTTTTTGTTATATAGATGGTGTATTTCCGAGCGACCCCCATAAAATTTTGACACCGACCCTCAAGAAATATTTTTTAGGATTATAGATTTTATAAATAAAACCAATTAAGCCAAACATTTAACCCTATAACAATTGACCCATAACCCCTTAATTATAAACCTTTTAAACCAAACCTTTAATAGTTTAACACAATAACTTTTAAAAAAATAGGCCCAAATAAAACATAAACCCATAAATAAACCCAATACCCATTTAATTATTTTAAACCTAATTAACTATTGAAAAAAATAGTTGATAGTTGTGTTTGCTATATTAAAAAGGAGTTGGTTAAAATAGTTCCTATAGATGATGTAATGGTTCGGTTTCAAAAAAAAGAAAACTCGTAGACAACAATTTTAGGGATATTGTTTTTTGATTATGCGTTTCTAATGACAAACATCGTATTATTATGTTCGTTTATAATTTTGTTAGTTTTCATCGTTTTATCGTGTGACCCGACCCGACCCGACTCGGGCCGAAAAAATTAATATTTAATTATTGAAAATCGACCCTTTTGGGTATTGTTAATAATCATTTTGTAGTGTGAGTAGGGAGACTCTAAATCAAATTGTCGTAAATAGTTTTTCAGGTATATTTTTGTTTAAGTTTATGTTTAGTTATCTATTATTATTAGCATTAGTATTATTATTTTTAGGCATTAGGGTTATTGTTAGGGGTGGGTATTGGGTAACCAAGCCTTAGCTAGGCATTGACTTATCACCAATACTTAATCAAGGCAACATTAACCAATATTATTCATAATAATAAATAATTACGTGTACCATTACCCACCTAGAATTACTTAAAATGTATCAGGTCCTAAAGATATTATACGATTGTGCTAGCAACTGTTAAATAGGTGAGTTACCATGTTTTTCTATAAAAAGTGATAGTATACTCGTCTTGTCTAAACCGGTAATAATGAGAATGATGCAATATGCTGATATCAGTGGGGATATAAAGGATCCTTTTATGATTAATCGATACATTACGAAAAGCAGAATTAGGACCGGGTCCAGTATGGAGTAACCATGCGCTCAGTAACGGATTCCATACTTACATGATGGCTGTGGGGACATTACTGGGGGGTCAGTATGTCAGTTGTACAGTGGTTATGGGATAGCGAGTACGGTAGTCATAACCTATATTGTGTACGCATAATTTTCAATGTGTTTTTGTAAACTGTCAAGCATGAGCTCACCAGCATTTAGCTGACGTCGTTTTGAGTGTACTTATCACAGGTGACCCATGAGGACAATCATAAGGACTAGTTGCTGAATGTGGAGCCTAGAAGACCAAGAAGTGTTTAGGTGTTATGGTTTTGTAAATAAATAATACGATGTAATCAGAATATCATAAGTTTTAATGAAAGTTCAGTTTCCTTCCGCTGTTAAGATTGTATCAATTGTGCATAATCATTCAGATTTCAGGTGGGGTGTTACAACCATTAACCTTAGGGATTTTCGGGATGTTACAAGTCTACCCCCTTAAAAGAGGATTCGTCCTCGAATCATACGTCGGTACAAACCAACCCATCATATCCTTCCGTTCTCAATCGTGCACCAAATTCATTCGGTGACAAGCATTCACCTTCACACTATTCGTTTTCATTACAGTGCCTTGCAATACGACCACCCTCCTTGGTGTTTCAAATAAGTCTTCTCCGTTGCTCTCTTTCAACATTGGGACTTGTAGGTTTTGCCTACTCATTCCCTCATCTCTCGTCCTTCCACCCATTAGTCAAACGATTGCATTTCAAACTCTCTCTATCCCGGCACTTGCTAGAAGCTGCCATCCATGATTGCCATGATTACTAACCCATTCGCGAAGGCTTCATTGTCATTGTCCTTGACAATACCTTGTCGCTCTTATTATTTTTAACAACATCGTACGTATTATCTCTAGTACTATGTAGCACAACACTGTCAATTATCCTCTCACCCATCACATTTCACTTTAGCTCATGGGCACAATTTCCTTTATCTCTTGTATAATCCTGATGATCTCGTCACTTCGACAGTCATCTTCCCAAACAGGCTTCTTACCTCTCACGACCAGGAACATTCGTCGTTCTTCCAAATTGAAGTCGTCATACTTCTAATCTCATACCTTAATCGCCATCCTGCGATGATTTCTCAAACACAGGCACCACTGCTTTTCTCATAAAGGTACTATGTCTGTCCTTCTCTGATAATCTCCAGGAGCTTGTGTGAAGCTCCTCTCGTTTCTCCAATCACACGTTCTTCTACCGAGGTACATCTTCACTTCATTACCATGCGTCAAATGCGCCCCTTAAATATGCACATACACTCAACACTAGAGTTACCTTCATCAGCTCTCGATGTTTCTCACAATTTCACCTATCATCTTTAGGTCTGTTTCAATAGCCAAGCGTTTACTTTAATTGATGTTCAATAGGAACTTGCCTCAAACTAGTCCTATGATTACCTGCGTAGGGATTTCCTTTCCAAATACTTAGGTGCGATCCTAAACTCGTCCTCCCTTCATTCCACTTCCCTCACAATTGCTCAATCATACCACGCGATCACCGACCGCGTTTCATTCATCAGGCACGAACATGAAGTCCGCCCTATCATAAGCCATAGCTATCCCTTGTCTCGTTAAAAGAAAACATTCCCATTCCTCTTGTATCTTACATCGACAAAATTCTCCATATGGAACGTATTCCATGGAGACCCTTTCGTCACTTTGTTCACTCCATGCTGAAGTCCTCAGCGTCGTCATCTTGATCACATCATAACTATCTCCGATCAAGCGTCCACACAAACGCTTTCGACATCAACCCTTATAACTCCACCATTGGCTTTGTGCTCCGAATTCCCGAGATATAAGCATAGGTATCTCATAAGAGGACCTCACTGATCGTCTAGAAAAACGTCAAAACTCCTCAAATCACATCGATGTATCAACGTCGAGAAAAACGTGAAAATAGAAATACTATGCCTGAGCACACCAACCACCCGTCCTATTGTAACACCCCAATTTTTAAAGAAATATCTGTTGAGAGAATAAAGTGGTCAATTGATGAAACGCTAGGGGTTTAAATTGCATTATGTTAAAGTATAAGGGGTCAGGTTGTATTTAATTCAAAATCCAAGGGCTGAAAATGAGAAAAAGTGAAAGATGAAGGGTGGCGGACCGCCACCTGAAAGGTTAGCGGTCCACTACATAGGGCGCAAGGGAATAATGAGGAGGTGACACGTGTCAGCTGACTAGCGGACGCGTGGAACCCTATAGCGGACCGTCATACGGATCCTAGCAGTCCGCTAGCCTCAATTTTCTTAGTGGTCCGCCATTGCATGTTTTAACGGTCCATTACTTGGCTATTAAGCAAAGGATTAACCGCTTAAACCCTTAGCGGACAGTCACCCTAGAGCCTAGCGGTCCGCGACGGACCTGACAGGCACCCTATAAATAGTTGGACAAAGAACTAGGTTTTTGACCATCCTACACAACAAAACATACTTTCAAACACCTAGTTAACCTAGGGAAGCGTGCCCCGAGCCACGGTTCACGAAGAGAATTCAGGTTTCCAGCTTTTCGGTTCCAATACGTAAAAGATAGTTCTGAGGTAAGGTTCCGACTAGTTCCTAATGACTTGGTTACTTTCACTAAGCTAGCAACTTATGATTAAGTAATGTTATGATGACTAAGGACATTAATCCAAGTCGTTGTGCTTAAAGGTTATTTAAACAGGAAGGAAGTTAGAGGTGAGTTCTATGAGGCCCCTTTTTAATGTTTTACTTTAAATGTTTTGGGCCGGTATGCATGCTAAAAATATTTACATAAACGCTATATACCTTGATTTAAATATTTGGGATAGCATTCATGTTGCAAGAGATTATGTATCAAACATGTCTAAATCTTAAAACTAAGTAACGGAGTATTCATGAGATATCAAAGAAGCGTTGGGTAACCATCCGACCGGTATGTAGTTATCTTGCAAACAGAATGTTCTGTCTAAGGAAGGAGTGGTGTATAAATCCCTCCTAGACCCGTCATTCTTTCCTGGGAACATCTCTTTTGGAGGTACTACTCTGGGAGGATAACCACCTTGCCTTTTAAATATACCATGAAGAAACCTTTACGAGGATTTAGGATAAGGAATAGTTTTGAAAGGAATGGTTAGAATGGAAACTTGCCTTTTGGCATGATTTCACATTAAAAAGATTTTAGAACTTATCATGGTAAGTCCAGATAAGTAATGACAGAGGAGTCAGGGTTTTTCCTTGACTTGTAGAGGTCTTGACACTTATTGTCTTGACAAAGAGTAAAGAGAAAGAGATACAGTTTTGGCATGTTTTGCCATGTCAAACATTTTGACCGTATTGGTCGGTAAAAAAAGGAAAGGTTTTGCCACGTCTGGCCAAATGCCACATAATATCTTGCAACTAAAGACGTAGAGATACGGATCCCGGGAATTCCCAGGAAAGCATACGGATCCCTCGGTTGATTGGGGTTTATATGAAATGCTTTCCTAGACAGAAAACCCAGAATACAGGTGTCACCCTTCCAGATTGCACGTGTCCTCTAATAATTAACAGAGTCTAAAACCTTAACGGGTATGAAAAATATTTTTGATAGGCATAGGTCCACGAGTATGAGTTTTTCCACAAGTTATGGCGATGATGACATAGAAGCAGTTAAGGAGGATATGCGTCTTAGGATACGGGTATGGATACAATTTATTTTATTATTTACGTATGCTTATTAAGTCTTGTAGTCTAAACAATTTAAGTATCAAATAACTAACACATAAGGCATGTGACATATAGCAAATAGCACGTATCACATAAAACATGTAGCATGGCATTGTTGGGTGTCCTAAAGTTATAGTCTAGGTCAATGGTGTCTAATAACCTAATTCCCTATAACCAAGGCTCTGATACCAATCTGTCACACCCCGACCGACGGCGGAAAACGTCGGGGCGTGAAGATGTGCAGACTGTTCATAGCTCATGGTTGCTAAAGTTTGAATAATTTAAACATTCATTTTCATTACACGTAGCAAGTTCATACCATACAAGGACCAAATGTAGAGATTACAAAATACAAATAGTTTAGATTAATTGCTAGGTCCAAATCCTATATGTAGCAGCTTGTAATACTTCAAACATTGTCACCTGAAACATGGTTAAAAACAAAGTCAACTAAAAAGTTGGTGAGAATACATAGGTTTTCGTGTCATGTAATAGAATATAGTGTTGTGTGTATACAATTCATACAAACATGGCAATTAAGGCATTTATGGAGAGATACCATCGTGTGACCTGGTAGTACAATCAAACCTTTGTAACTAGCATGCAAAACAAACGCGTGTTGGCAGTAACAGTCACCCTACCTGGGTGGGTTTGTCAGACTCAATAGATCTATCACTGTTTACTATAGGCTATAAAATAGTTAATGATTGCACGTGAATAGCAAACTGCGTGTTGGTCTACACACCTAGTACTCAAGCACAAAGCTCAAAATTTTAACACATGATTTTAGGGTGAAATTGTATATTGTGTAGTTTGTAAACATAGTAAATAGAACGCATGTTCCACCCCAAAAGTTTGTAAATAGAGTAAAAGAGGGGCTATGTAACTCACTTGTGTTGGAGCGTGTAGTTTGCACAGATCAACAAAAATACCAAGCGTGTTGTAGGTCGCTACGTTTGACCTATTGAATGAGGGTATAACGCGTGTCACTGTTTGTGTTATTTTGTTTCCAAAGTGGGTTCGTTGGTGGTTTGTGTGTTTAGGGTTGGTTTTGGAATAATAAATTAGTAGCGATATATATATATATATATTTATTTAAATAAAATTTAATTAAACGATATTTGTTTAAATCAATATATATATATATATATTTGTATAAATAAAAATGATTATATAAATTCACGATTTCATCGGTTTTGAAACTATCGAGAATTAATCGTTTTAAATTTCTAAATCAGCGATTTGGTATATAAATGATTCCCGGGTTTTGGGATTTTATAACTTAAATTTTTATAAACAAGTTTTGAAATGTTTAAATAAAAACATATTAAATTAAGTTTGAAAATAATAAAATTAAAGTTTCTGGTCAAGGAGCACGACTGTGCTCAAGTAGGGCACGACCGCGCTCGTTGCCGGGCGTGACCGTGGTGGTCTGAGCTCGCCCGTGGTCGAGTTAGAAGGTACTTCCTAGGTTCTGGACATAGAGCACGACCGTGCTCGTATCTGGCACGACCGCGTCTAGTGTTTGTTTTTTATCAAGACTTGTTTGCTCGGTAAGCACGACCGGGCCACACCTGGGGCACGATTGTGCTTAGTCAGGCACGACCGCGCTCAGGGATGAGCGCGACCGTGTCGGGCCTTTTTCAGACACAATTCGATCGATTCTTATATTAATAGCTTCTGGATTCTTAGGGCTTTCACTTAGTGGATGATTACGAATGTTTCTACATAGTTTAATTGTATTTATATCATGTCTAGAGTGTAGTTCGAGTAAAATTTATGTTTCGGCTTTTTGGTTCAAAATTGGATCGATTTGAGTGTTTCTACTACGAATTGATATAGGGCTTTCGTAGTAGAGGTAGATACAAAGCTGAAGACGTGTTACTTACTTGCTGAAAGTGGGCAATTGAATGCGGTCGGCTACGGGTCGAGCGGCTTCGTTTCTTGGCGATCAATTGGACGACAGAGGTGTTGTGAGCGTCGAGTGAGAGTTCTGAGAGATTGAGTGGGTGTATATGAGGGTGTAGGAAGCGTGCAACTGACTCTATATCGACAAATTTGAGAGGCTCGGTTGTGGTGTGAATGGGATTAATTAATTGTGAAAATTGGACGACAATTGATGCGTGTTTTAGACGAATTTCAGTCGAGTATGGTCTGACGCGCGAAGACCGGCTTTTCTTTATTTTAATTTTCACGAATTCAGAAGGTATGGTATGGTTTGACTTTCTGCAGTCAAGTGGGTTCATCAGCGCGACCGTGCCTACTTTAGGCGCGACCGTGCTTAGGTCGGCAGGCGCGACCGTGCATAGTCTTAGGCGCGACCGTGCATAGTCTTAGGCGCGACCGTGCTTGACTAGTTTTGTAGTTTTTTTGAGTTTTGTCAGTTTTGGTCCTCGGGGCTTGTGAGATAGTGGTGTTTTTGTTTAATTTGTTATTGTAATAGAATAGTTTGTATATGTAACTGCATCGTAGTTTGTTTGTACACGAATCGAAACTGAAATGTGTTTGTTTATTGAAATCAAACGATTACATGATGAAAATCAGAAATGTTACAATATATGTCATCTCAAGGAAGTACTGGAAACACTTAGAAAAGAAAAGTTGTATACAAAATTCTCTAAGTGTGCATTTTGGCTCCGAGAAGTTCAATTCTTAGGTCACGTAATAAATGCAGAAGGTATTCTTGTAGATCCTTCAAAGATAGAAACTGTAATGAAATGGAACCCGCCAAAGACACCTACAGAAATTCGCAGTTTCTTAGGTTTGGCTCGTTACTATAGAAGATTTATTCAGGATTTCTCCAAGATTGCTACCCCATTGACAAAACTCACAAAGAAGGAGACAAAGTTTGTATGGGGAACAGAACAAGAAAGTGCTTTCCAAAAGCTAAAGGACAAATTAACTCAAGCTCCGAATTTGTCTTTATCGGAAGGCATAGAGGATCTGGTAGTTTACTCTGATGCTTCGTATTAGGGACTGGGGTGTGTATTAATGAAGAGAGGCAAGGTTATAGCTTATGCTTCAAGACAAATCAAACCCCATGAATTTAACTACCCGACCCATGATTTAGAGTTAGCTACTGTAGTATTTGCACTTAAATATCGAGACACTATCTGTATGGAGTTAAGTGCACAATCTACACAGATCATAAAAGCTTGAAGTATTTCTTTGAGCAAAAAGATCTAAACATGAGGCAGCGAAGATGGTTAGAGCTGATAAAGGATTATGATTATGAAATCCTATATCACCCAGGGAAAGCCAATGTAGTGGCAGATGCTCTAAACCGTAAAGAAGAGCATCCTCCTATCAGGGTGAAGTCATACAAGTTAGTTGTAACTCCAGACTTTATGACTCAGCTCAGGAGTGTTCAAATAGACGCACTGAAAGCAGAGAATGTTAAGAAAGAAAGAATGGCTGGACAGGAAAAATACTTAGAAGAGAATGAGTATGGGGTTAAGATTCGATTCGACCGTATGTGTATACCACATATAGGTCAATTCAGAATTAAAGTTATGGATGAAGCTCATAAGTCACGATATTCGATTCATCCGGGTACTTCAAAAATGTACCAAGATCTACGCCAAGATTATGGTGGCCCGGTATGAAATTCGATGTCATGAAATATGCGGCTAAATGCTTGACTTGTTCTAAAGTCAAAGCAGAGCATCAAAAGCCTTGTGGCAGATTGCAGCCACTAGATATTCTAGAAAGGAAATGAGAGCATATCACTATGTACTTCGTAACAAAGCTACCAAAAACAGCTAAAGGTTATGATACCATATGGGTTATAGTAGACAGATTGCTAAGAGTGCTCACTTCTTACCGATACGTGAGACATACTCTTCAGAAAGGTTAGTAGAGGCATTTATCAAAGAAATTGTTTCACGGCACAGAGTGCCGGTTTCAATTGTATCTGACAGAGACACATTTTACGTCGCGTTTCTGGAAGAAGTTCCATGAAGAAATGGGAACTAAGTTGTTGATTAGCATGGCATATCATCCTCAAACGGATGGACAAAGTGAAAGAACGATACAAACACTTGAGGATATGTTGCGTGCTTGCATTATTGACTTCGGTGGAAGTTGGGATAGTCATCTAACTTTGGTATAATTCTCATATAACAACAGCTATCATGCAAGTATTGGCATGCCGCCATACGAGATGTTATACGGAAGGAGATGTAGAACTCCTATATGTTGGAGAGAGGTTGGACAGAAAGAGTTGGGAAGTAAAGAAATTGTCCAAGCGACAGGTGTAAAGTTAGATCAGATTAAAACTCATCTGAAAGCTGCCCAGGACAGACAAAAGTTTTAACGGTCCGTTTCTTGGCTATTAAGCATACGGATCCTAGCGGTCCGCTAGCAACAATTTTCTTAGCGGTCCACCATTGCATGTTTTAACAGTCCGTTACTTGGCTATTAAGCAAAGGAGTAACCGCTTAAACCCTTAGCGGACCATCACCCTAGAGCCTAGCGGTCCGCTACGGACCTGACAGGCACCCTATAAATAGTTGGACAAAGAGCTCGGTTTTTTACCATCCTACATAACAAAACACACTTTCAAACACCTAGTTAGAGGTGAGTTCTATGAGGCCCCTATTTAATGTTTTACTTTAAATGTTTTGGGCCGGTATGCATGCTAAGAAGATTTACATAAATGCTATATACCTTGATTTAAATATTTGGGATAGCATTCATGTTGCAAGAGGTTATGTATAAAACATGTCTAAATTTAAAACTAAGTAACGGAGTATTCATGAGATATCAAAGAAGCGTTGGGTAAACATCCTACCGGTATGTAGTTATTTGGCAAATAGAATGTTCTGTCTAAGGAAGGAGTGGTGTATAAATCCCTCCTGGACCCGTCATTCTTTCCAGGGAACATCTCTGTTGGAGGTACTACTCTGGGAGGATAACGACCTTTTCTTTTTAATACATTGAGAAACCTTTACGAGGATTTAGGATAACGACTAGTTTTGAAAGGAATGGTTAGAATGGAAACTTGCCTTTTGGCATGATTTCACATTAAAAAGATTTTGAGAAAGAAAATGATTTTGACATGTAAAACGTTTTAGAACTTATCATGGTAAGCTCAGATAAGTAATGATAGAGGAGTCAGGGTTTTACCTTGACTTGTAGAGGTCTTGACATTTATTGTCTTGACAAAGTAAAGAGAAAGAGATAGAGTTTTGGCATGTTTTGCCATGTCAAACATTTTGACCATATTGGTCTAAATAAAGGAAAGGTTTTGCCACGTCTGGCCAAATGCCACATAATATCTTGCAACTTAAGACATAGAGATATACTGCATTCCTTTGTGGAATATAGTATGGCACCTTGTACAAGGGTATGTATAAGTGGTGACGACCACTTGGAGGTTAACATGACCTCAGAAAGGCAAGTGTGGAAGTTTAAAGTATTATGTTTGGGCAAGAAGTTAATGTGATGTTTAAATTACGTGTCATATAAATCCATTTATGTATGAGATAGAGGTCAAAGATATTTTGACTAAAATTTAGAACTCACCAGCGTTGACATATGTTTAAGCATGTGTATCAGGTAAAGACGTAGCCTCCTGCAGTAAAGGCAAGAGGCTAGAGTAGAGGCATCTGGTGGGCTATCTGGCATTCTCTGGCAGGCTGGCATTAGAATAGAAATGGTTGTACGTTCTTTAGAATGTACATTAAGACAAGTTTTATGAAATAAATATAGTATTTTAAAGTCTTCCGCTATGTATGATCTCTGTTTACTATATGTTCATGAGTAAATCGGACAAGTGGTCGGCATCTCAGGTGAGCCGGGATGTGGGTGTCACACCTATGCACGACTAAGCGTGTACTACAATGACACATACCGACCCAACATAAAGACAGAATACACAATGTTCTACATATGTACGTAACCCAACTTTCTAACTCTCACAAAGTGTACACACAACTAGCTAGACCTGAGCAAATCTATGTGTATACGAAATGACCTCATCATTTATAGACACACAAACTCCTGAACTCCATTTTCTATTCATCACAACAGTGGCCCCTACCACACGTCATCACGTACTCACACATAGTTCACATGGGCGTACCCCGTACAGGCCGTACTAATGGTTCAGGAAGACACACTACTCAGACTAGTCACAAGACATCATCTCACGGGTCACCATATAGGTGTCATACACTAGACATCATCCTAAACATTCACACACACACACACACAAGATATATAACCACAATTTCCCACAGGACCACGTCCTTAACATTCATACGCGCAAAAGGTGTATAACCATAATTTCCCATAGGACCCCGTCCTGAACATTCACACAAGGTGTAATACACCCATTGCACTTCAAACATCACCTAAACATTAACACATAGGTGACACTATCTTAAGGCCGTATACACAAACAAATTCAAATTTATGTCTATAAAATTCTACCTACACAGCCTACTCAACCATGCTCTCTAAGAATCACATTAAACGTGAACTCACGCCATTCAAAAGGTAATCACGTAATCACACATTACCACACATAATCAACAACTGTAAACACAATCGTACACCATCACAGACAGAATTATACTTAATTATGTTCAAATCATCATGCGGTAAAACTCACAATCAATGTCAAAGTCAAATAGTCAATATTTGAATTAAGCATCACACCACGTAGCGTCTAATCGGACATAACGTCAAATCACCCCGGAATCTCTCATGGAAACCGCCACAACATCTAATCATAAAACAATCGAGCATCCTAACATTTCCCACAAGATCACTACTGGACCACATCATGTGCATCTGCTGTGTCCTCCTCTGGTTCCTCCTTGTGACATTCCGGGTCATCCACTGGTCCTCCTGAAACAGAGTTCTATTAACTGCCGCAAGTGGTCGATCTCTCAACCACGTAGGTCCACATCCTGGAGGGAAATCACGTACTACTGACACCGCTATCCTTTTCCATCTGGTCTTTCCAATCATAGCACCACGCGGCATGTCGCCGGCCGAAGCTCTAGTCACACTTGGCGCGAGAAGCGCCAACACTACTCCCATGTCACTGTTAGCTCCATCTACAGCAGTCGTCGACCTGACCTGTCATTCTGCATACATCCTTGAAAGAGTTTCACGTCTGCCCGATCTCGTATGCTTCGTCTTAGCCATCTAATCCTACTCAAGATAGAACATTTATGCGATTATTATGGGTAACAAATTCAAAATATGAGAGTAACCATAGACTTTTGAATCACGGTGATCAAATGTGATTGATGGTCCACGTTACTGCTTGGATTCTAAACATTCCCCATCATACTCTCACTAGCTTTCTACCTTCCACACAATGGATGCACATGCATCCCACACAATCCACATAACACAATGCAATACTACCACGTATCGCAATATCCACAACACACCGTTCACAAAATATGATTTCACACTAATTCACCAAACCTCATAACCACAACAAACAACTCCATATAGTGTTATACTACCCAAATGATACTATAACAATTAATGTTTAACTCGAAAGACGTACCTCTTGGCTCGCGGTTACTCACGGTGGCATTCGTTTTACCCTCGTCCCATTCTACGTTTAAGTTTAGGTACCAACTTGTAAAACACCGTTTTTCTCTTAAACCATACTACCCAAATAAAACACCATTTTTCTCTTAAACCACGGCTCTGATACCAACTTGTAAGGCCCCAAACCGGGCATCCTATAGTTGGGTCACATCACTGGTATCCCTATTAAAAACACTTAACTCTCATTTAAAACATACATCGAAAGTCTTTCTCAAAATGGTAATTATCTTTTAAGTTCATTAATGTTCTTAACTTTACCTTACGAATGCATGCACACCAATCCGAGTAACACCGCTCCTAAGCCAAGATACCTCATCAAGCAGACTCACCTGCAAAACAATCTAACATACATACAAAGTCAGCTACGCTGAGTGAGTTCTAATAATTTATTTAAGTAAAAAACCATCACCTCACAAAATCATATATATAAACCCACGACACCCCGGTCCTTTACAATATGATTTGTCATTATTTAACACATAGGTAACCCACTTTACCGACCCATTCCCATAAGGGTCCACTACCCAAGACTTATCCCATACCTAAAACCCAGTAAGTCTCACCGACATGGTTCGAGCTTACTACATTGATAACTCTTAATCTACCACACGTATCAACTCGAAGTCCGGTTAACACGACCAACCCCTAGACACCGACCTAACAAGCCTTAACCAAGACTCTCACAAGGTCATCTGGTACAACAGTCGTAAACACGACCTCGTTCCCACAGTACAGTCAACCCATTGATTAACACCAAAGCAATATCATCACAACACAAATAATTATCGATAACACTTGCATGCCATTAAATTAAATATAAATGCACACAAACAATACCTCGTCACAAGCACCCTCGTCAGGGCTTTTCATCATACTCCAAGCTCATCACTGTCCCCCTGGACATTGTCAATCTTGGTGACTTTCCGAAGGACCTCATCCTCCATAATCCCGTTTTTCATGCCACAAGGACAACGATGCAAACAAACCCGTTTGTTGTGCCATAAGGACAACAATGCAAACACATAACGACATACTAGCATTGTCATGACTCGTTAACTAAGCATGCGCTCCACACATATTCTTAGGATAACACATCCTACACATCCTTATAAATGTGTAACTCATTCCCTGACTAACCCCAACTAACTCATAACCCAACGCACACAAATCATCACAACTCTTGCCCACAACTCCTAAGGACCCCACGTAGACCCTTACTTTAATTATTACATAATTGGCCCATAAAACACTTCGTATTAAAATCATAACTCGTAACACGTTTGTTTAATAGCATGAAACACGCGAGTATGTACGATAGCCCCAAAACATTACAAATAGTTAAAGAGATGATTAGAAACTCACAGGTTGTGAAGAATGCCGATTCTTGCTCTACACCCCGATCAATTGCTCAAATCCCGAACCTGTCAACGTATGATCACATGATCAGATTACGTTTAAACCGGTATATCAAAAATTCATAAATATAAATAAATCCTCAACGTTCGTCTAGTCTTCTCATCATCCTTTTCCCCGAACTCTACTTTCACAAGTTTAACCAAACCGGATCGTCCTTGACCCATTTAGAACTCGCGTATCCAAACTAGGTCTCCATGCATGCACGCTCGAGTGCCATGCTTGCACCAACAATACCATGCAAACTCTACTCCGCAAAACGTATGACTCGAGTCGGTTCCTCACACGTATGCATTCCATGCAAACGTAAAACCCTAACTATGCGTCACTCCGGTTTTCCCCCTCTCCACCATGCACCACCACCTTTCTCGTCGAGCAAAACCATAGTCGAGCCCATCTTTGCCTTCATACAAATCCACCACCATACTCCACCATGCTCCTCGTCTTCATCCTCTTTGTCTTACCTAACACTAGCTGGAACATCATCAACAACGTACACCGCCGACTACCGTTGTCATGCTCCGCCACAACAGCCGCCTCCATCCCCCCTCTTTTTCTCTTCCCCTGGCAGCCGACTACCACCATATCGGGCCATCGCAACCCCGTCACTCCCTCGTCTCCGGTCTCCACTGTTGATGTGTCGTCGTCCTAACACCGAGCACCACCCCCGTCGAACTCCACCCCCACCGTCACCAAGGCTGCCGAGTGCACGTCATAACAGCCGTCACCCGACCACCGGCCCCATCTTCTTCTCCGATCACCATAAACAAAGATAAAACCCTAGTCGGGTTCCATGCTCAACCGTAAATGAAAGGAAAAGGAAAAGGGCGAGAACAAAGGTTACCTTACGAAGTTCTGACGCCCCTCAGTCGGGAACCACTAATCGCCGGTCTCCATGTCCCTCTTCTTCACGGTTTTCCGGCCGTCGCACCCTAGATTGAGATTGGTCTAGGGTTTGCGTGTTTAAGTGGTATAAATACCACTCACGGTTTACGTTTTAGGTCTCTCCAATTTCGACTTGCACCTTCTGATCTCGAACTATCTTTTTAAATGACTAACCGGGCCCTTTAATTCTTCTAAATAGAGTTTACATGTAAATCCTTGTCAACCATGTCATTTATAAGAGGCTCGAGTCACTCGTTAACTCGAACCATTACCCTTAGGGATTTTCGGGATTTTACAACAACATAAAAAAAAAAGAATTTATTTATGTAAATTTATATTTATTCATATATTAAAAAATATATGCACATGTGTAAGTGTTTACCATTTACACATGTGTATAAATTTTTTTTAGAATAATTTAGAGAAAATAGATGAATTAATTGGAGAGATAAATCATTTTTTATGTTGTATTTTATTAATAAAGGTAGTAAAAAAAGGTTTTAATTGATTTTTTGACGAATTCTCAAGTATTTATGAGTTATCAAGATATCATAACCCTATATATATAGGGTAATTATAGGGCGAAAACCCATATGAGTTGTGAAAAACCATGAAAACTCTATGTAATAACTTTGTTTTTTTTAAATAGGGTAGTTTTGTTACATATTTTCGTCACTTTTTATAAAAAAAAATAAAAAATTCGCCGAAGAACGTTTAAAAAAAAAGATGTAACAATTGTAAAAAAGTCCCGTTATATATGTAACAATACGTGTTACATACGTAACAACACTGTAACGGTAGTTTTTTTACAATTGTTACATATTTTTTTTTAAATTCCTTCGGCACTTTTTTTATAAAAGGTGACAAAAATATGTAACAAACCTACCCTATTTAAAAAAAAATAAAGTTGTTACATAAAGGTTTTTTTAAAAATATGGTAGTTTTGTTACATATTTTCGTCACTTTTTTTTTTATAAAAAAAATCAAAAAATCGCCCAAGAACTTAAAAAAAAAGATGTAACAATTGTAAAAAAATCCCGTTTTTATATGTAACAGCACGTGTTACATACGTAAAACACTGTAACGGTAGGTTTTTTTTTACAATTGTTACATATTTTTAAAAAAAATTCCTTTGGCACTTTTTTTATATTTTTTTATAAAAAGTAACGAAAATATGTAACAAACCTATCCTATTTTAAAAAAAAATAAAGTTGTTAAATAGAGTTTTTATGGGTTTTCACAACTCATATGGGTTTCATTCTAGCCTAACTCTATATATATAGAGAGAGAGAGATACAGAGAGGGTGCGGTTCAAATAATAACCAATATTTTATGTGATAACCACTCTAAAACAATCACATAATTTATAAATTATAATGTGTATATGTATATAAAAAAAACCAAATGAAAACTATAATATAGTGTTACGTGTATATAACAATTATTATTCTGTTTTATATTGACATAGTTTTCATTTCATTATATTGAAATATCCGACCAGCGAATTAACAAACCTTTTTTTTTGAACATTTTAGTTAAATTTTGATTTTATTAGTTTGGAAAATCCGACGAATGCACGTTCTCTTCTCACCCTTTAAAACCCCTCTAACTAAAACAAAGGCTTCTAGCAGAAATCTTACGATATAAGAGAATTAACAAATTTGCCCTCCTAAACTTATTAGACAGGTTAATATAGTCTCTCTCGGCCAGTGTTTTGAAACCCGGACCGGACTGGCCGGTCGGACCGGGAACCGGTGGTCTGACCGGTCCGGTTACATATGTTGAAACGGTCCTGCAGCGACCCGGCGGTTGGACCGGTGGTCGGACCGAAAAATTGGTGGTCGGAC
The DNA here is from genome assembly GCA_023525975.1 of Smallanthus sonchifolius. Taxonomy (NCBI): domain Eukaryota; kingdom Viridiplantae; phylum Streptophyta; class Magnoliopsida; order Asterales; family Asteraceae; genus Smallanthus; species Smallanthus sonchifolius. The sequence continues at coordinate 25,429,991 of CM042033.1, forward strand.
CAGTTTTTTATTTTATTTTTTATTTTTTTTATCTATTTTAAGTCTCTTGGATTCATATTTCAAAACTAATTGTTACTTTAAGAGTATTGGAATTGACTTGTTGGTGGTTTTTGAATTAATAATGGTTGTTTGAATGGATTTATTTTTATAATATTTATGATGTCGTCCGGTTCTTAAATCCAGTCCGACCAGTGGACCGGTAAAGAGACCGGTTCGACGTCCGGTCCGATTCTGAAAACATTGCTCTCGGCATTAACTCTCCTTCGTTTAGTATTTACTCTCCATCCCTACTAACTCTTTCCAATTACCCAATTCCTACCTATCACGCTAATTCCTCCTTAACGTACAAATATTGCTACCGACCCCGAAATTAACAATTGAGATGAATTTAGCAATACAATCTAACAAAAAACAAATCGATCAGGTGTGGTTATATTCTAGAAAGATAGTTACACACTGGATCATCATTTTAATATTTTTTTATAAAGATACTTGTATTTTATTTATGATATCAAAACATTTTTTTTTTGATGAGTATAACCTAACCATACCCCACCTAATAATCAACACAGCGGACCTATACATTTTGTTAATTAACTCAACGACTATAAGTATATGCTCACATTTTGTCAATTAAGCACCAATCTTTCAATACAAACAAACAACTAGTAATTGTCTCATGGATCCTTCCCCTATGCAAGAGAATTACACACTCATTCTTGCAACTTTTGCCATAATTCTAGTCATTTACTACTTATCATTCTTCTATAAAACCAAAGCAGCTCCACCTGAGGCAAGTGGTTCGTGGCCTATAATAGTCCACTTCAAAGTTTTTAGTGGTTCTGATCTTCCTCATGCAACCTTGTCATCCATGGCTGACCGATATGGACCCATCTTCACGGTCCGACTTGGCGTACGTAAAGTCTTGGTGGTGAGTAATTGGGAGATAGTTAAGGACATCTTTACCACCCATGATGTGATTGTTTCCGACCGTCCGAATTACATCGCTGTAAAGATTTTGGGACGTAACGGTGCTTCTTTTTCATTCACTCCTTATGGTCCGTATTGGCGTGGAATACGTAAAATAATCTCCCAAGAGTTGTTGTCTAATAGTGGACTCGAGAAGCTTAAGCATGTTCGACTGATTGAACTACAAAGCGCGATTAAAAATATGCATGGGTTTTGGAGGGAGAAGAGAGATGAGCGAGGAAAAGTGTTGGTGGAAATGAAGAAATGGTTTGGTGAATTGAATATGAATACTATGCTTAAAGCCGTCGCTGGAAAACGGTACACGGGTGGTGACAGTGAAGATGAGGAGGAGATGATGAGTTGTCGTGAAGTGATAAGGGAGTGGTTTCAGTACTTGGGGCAGTTTTTGGTGGCATACGCTCTTCCTTTTCTAGGTTGGTTGGATTTGGGAGGATATGAAAAGACAATGAAACGAGTTGCAAGGGAATTAGATTCCATGTTTGGGAAATGGCTAGAAGAGCATCGCCGCAAAAGGTCTTCCGGCAATGGTACCGAGGTAAACGACTTCATCGATGTGATGATCCAGGTAGTTGAAGACGACGACTTAGCGGGTTACAATGTTGATACCATCATTAAAGCCACGTGTGAGGTGCCCCCACTAAAAACATCGGAATCTAGACATCTATTTGTAAGGGGAAAATCATAAAAATGAACGTCCTTAAACAACTTCTTAACAAAATAAACATCGACTTTAATTAAATTCTCACTAAATGAATATGACAAATTTGTCAAGACATTCTCATCTCTAAATGAATTTGATGCGGCATCATACGTGTCGCCTAAAGGAGTAAGCCACATGGCTGGTGAATTCGTTTAGAGATCAGAATATCTTGATGAATTTGTCAGGTTCATTTTGTGAGAGTGCAAAGTTAATGTTTATTTTGTTAAAAAGTTGGTCAAGAATGTTAATTTTGGTGATTTTCCCATTTATAAGTGGTTTGTCTTGACCCAGTCAAAACTTAGTTTTCTTGATTAAATATATGTATTAATATGTATACGCATTATAATTATCATGTTTTCAGTCTCTTATCGCGGGTGGCGCAGATACTTCCACTGTCATGCTAACGTGGGCACTCTCATTGCTACTAAATAATCGTTATGCTCTCAGAAAGGCTCAAGAAGAACTTGACACTCAAGTGGGAAAAGATAGACAAGTAAATGAATCAGATATAAAAAATCTGGTCTACCTCTAAGCTGTATTAAAAGAAACTTTGCGACTATACCCAGCCACATTCCTAGGAGGTCCAAGAGCCTTTACGAAAGATTGCACCGTAGCTGGCTACCATGCCTCAAAAGGAACGTGGCTGCTAACCAACACGTGGAAGCTCCATCATGATCCAAAGATATGGTTGGATCCCTGCAAGTTTATACCAGAGAGGTTCCTAACCTTAGACCAAAAGGGGTTAGTGTTGGATTTTATGGACCGATCCGATGGACAACGCGACTGACTGAGCCATGACCCGTAAGAGTTACACCTTGGGCAACGAACATTAAATTCACTTAACCCGCTTAACTGGTAATTACGAACTGTTAGCGAGACGATATATTTTATATATATTCGTTAGACGAGAATTATTATTTATACTAGTGTATGAATAATAATTATATATATATTGTTTTAATCTTTCATTAAAACAATTAAATGGGTTCAGTCTTTAATATTAACTATTGGGTTTTGACCCGGTATGATTTTTATTAGGTTAAAAGGATTAGAATAATTAATATATAAATAGATATTAAAATCTAATCAAGTCCAAGGCGATTCCTTTTTTTTGATCGAAAAAAGCAGAAACCAAAATCTTTGTTTTTCTTTACTTTGGTTTTGGTTCTTGCCACCCGCCAAGAAAAAACGGAGTCATCCGAGACGACTAGATGCACGGAAGTCCATACTTGTGGTTGTTTTAATTTTGTGGACCCCGTGACCCGTTTGGTCTTGCTAACTGGCTCTAGCAAGATCAAACAATCTTGGCCCTAAAAGATTTACATATTTATTTGCTTTATGGTTGCTTTTATTTTTTTATAACTTAAATTTAAAATAAACCAACCAAACGCCAAACGTTTTAAAATGCCACAATCTGTCACCACAAGTTCTAATTTTACAACTTGTAGAATTTAAAAAAAAAAATAACAACTGACTTGTTTTTATAAAATAACTAACCACTAAAGTTTTGCAATTTAAACTAAATTAATTTCAAAACTTATAACTTAATAGTTTTCAACTATTATCTATTAACTGGTTATTCAAGTCGCGACAAACTTAGTTTTAATAGGTTATTTAAAATTAAGTGTCCTGAGAGATGAAAGGGTTCATCAAATTTATCATGACTTTAAATAGTAAAACTGGCTTTTACAACACACATATGATTTAATCATTCGTTGTGTTTGACCCTATTCGGTAAACGCTAAAATTGGAACCCATATTTAAAACCAATGGTCTATGCCATCCTATTATAAGGAACAATTGGAGCATAAAACGAAACATCGGTGTTTGGAGCCACAGCACCGCACTGGATGCGTAGTTTATCCTTCCAAGGCGCAAGGGTTTCGTTGACACATCCGGCCCTTCCGCAAGTACCTGTTTTAGGACGACTATTACTTTTCTCTCTTGTTACATGCCCCAGCTGTCAAGAGATTAAAAGTGAGCATAGATGAGGCTAAACGTATCAATGCATAGACATGTCTTTTCTTAGCGGCCTCATACACGAGAGTTGTGCATCTTTCCACAATTGACACTAATTGTCAGTCTAGTTACCCACTTACTAATGTTGTATGCCACAGCTACCATTAGTGACTGATTTAGCTAGATTCTCACTCCTTATTCTAATTTCTGTAATTGGGTCATAAATTAATAAGGACTTTTCACTTTCTTTATACTAATTTATTTTCCTTGTTTATCTTGACAAATGTCTACTGAAAATAATAATACTAATAACTCCTTCGCTCTCAAGTCTATCCTTGAGAATGAAAAGCTGGATAACACCAACTTTCTCTTGTGGTAGTGCAATCTGAGAATAGTTCTCAAGATGGCCAAGAAGCTCTATGTTCTCGATGCACCAGTCCTTGAGGCACCCGATGGTAACACGACTGCCGTTCGTAAGGCCTGGGAAAAACAAAGAGATGATGCCACTGAGGTGGCATGCCTTATGCTAGCCTGCATGTCCCGTGAGCTCCAAAAGAGCATGGAGGACCTGGATGCCTTTGACATGATTGAGCAACGTAAGGACATGTTCCTGAAACAAGCCCGACAAGAACGCTATGAAACCATGTCTCAGCTCATTCGTTGCACGATGCAAGAGGGCACGCCTGTTAGTGCTCATGTACTTAAGATGAAAGGGTACATCGACCAGATGAACAAACTTGGATATCCCATGAAGGATGACATGGCTACCGATTTCATCTTAAACTCTCTCCCATGCTCCTATGCTCAAATCCTAATGAATTTCAACATGAATGGCTTGGAGAAGACAGTGGCCGAGCTACATGGTACGCTCAAAACGCCGAGATGAATATCTAAGGAAAGAAAAATCAAGTTCTGATGGTCAGATCTGCTGGTTTTAAAAAACCTAACCCCAAGAAAAGAGGTTATAATAGCAAAGGTAAGAAGAAGGTTAATGTTGCTGCCAAGCCTGCCACCAACAATAACAAGAAAGCTTCAAAAGCACCCCCTCCCGAGGGAATTCTTGAACCTACCAGACATGACTCATTTGATAATTGCGAGTCTTGTTTAGCTGGCAAACTCACAAAGGACCCCTTCACCCATGTTGGTGAACGAGCCAAGGATCAGCTAGGCCTTATACACACTGATGTGTGTGGCCCTTTCAGAACCATGTCTAGAAATAATGAAAGATACTTCGTTTCATTTATTGATGATTATAGTCGATATGGTTATGTCTATCTTATGAAACACAAGCATGAAACATTTGAAAAGTTCAAAGAGTTTCAAAACGAAGTAGAGAAACAACTCTATAAATCTATCAAGACATTTCGATCAGATCGAGGTGGCGAGTATCTCAGCTTAGAATTTCTTAATCATCTGAAGGAGCACAGAATTAATTCTCTGCCACTCCTCCTGGCACACCCCAACTTAATGGCGTGAGCGAGAGGAGAAATCGAACCCTACTTAATATGGTTCGATCGATGATGTGTAGAACTAACTTGCCTCACTCCTTCTGGAGTTATGCTCTTATGACCGCCGCCCGCCTTGTAAATATGGCACTGACTAAGAAGGTGGACAAAACCCCATATGAGATATGGCACGGGTCTAAACCCAATTTGTCTTACCTTAGAGTATGGGGATGTGATGCATATGTCACCAGATGACAAGCTCGATCCCAGAGGTGAAAAAGTTGTTTTCGTCAGTTACTACAACAAAAGCGGATATTATTTCTATCATCCTGATGCAAACATTGTTTCCATCAAAAGGAAAGGATGCTTTCTCGAGGAAGATCTTCTAAATCGAGGAACCGGAAATAATATTATGGATCTTGAAGAAATTCGAGAAACACAAACAACCGTTGAGGAAGTTAGAGCGTCTGATCAACAAGAAGTTGTTGCTGATGAATCAGACATAAACACAAGCATTCGCAGAAGTAGCAGGTCTCGTAAAGAACCTAATAGATACCTATGGCATCTTGAAGCTTCTAAAGTCCTGTTAGTAGCTGAGTCAAATGACGAACATACAAACTACAAATCTGCTATCTTAGATCCTGAATCTGAGAAATGGCTTGAAGCCATGAACGCCGAGATGCAATCTATGCGTGATAATCAGGTCTGGGACTTGATTGAGCTACCCCCCGGTTCTCAGGCAATAGGGAGCAAATGGATTTTCAAAAGAAAAACCGACATGCATGGTAATGTACAAACCTATAAAGCACGGCTAGTTGCAAAGGGTTTCACTCAAACTCAAGGTATTGACTATGATGAAACTTTCTCACCCGTTGCTATGATCAAATCGATCAGGATACTACTTGCCATAGCCGCGTACCATGATTACGAGATATGGCAAATGGATGTCAAAACCGCTTTTCTTAATGGACATCTCTCTGAAGATGTCTATATGGTTCAGCCTGACGTTTTGTTGATCCAAAGTATCCTAGTAGGGTCTGCAAACTGAATAAGTCCATTTATGGACTTAAACAGACATCTCGAAGCTAGAATCTTCATTTTGATCAGAAAATCAAAGAATTTGGTTTTGTCAAGAATGAAGATGAGCCTTGTGTTTACAGAAAGGCTAGTGGGAGCACTATATCATTTCTCATCTTGTATGTGGATGATATACTGATCATTGGAAACAACATCCCTGTGCTTGACAAAGTCAAACAATGGTTAGGATCTTGTTTTGCAATGAAGGATCTTGGTGAAGCTGCTTACATTCTAGGAATCAAGATCTATAGAGATAGATCTAAGCGGCTTCTAGGGCTAAGTTAGAGTAGTTACATAGACAAAATGATGACACGCTTTAGGATGGAAAACTCCAAGAAAGGAGGTGTTCCGATGACTAAAGGCACTATGTTGAACAAATCGCAATCTCCTTCCACGGACATTAAACTTAAGGAAATGGAAGCAATTCCATATGCCTCAGTGATTGGTTCTATTATGTATGTTATGTTATGCACTAGACCTGACGTCTCGTCTGCTTTAAGCATGACCATTCGTTTCCAGGAAAGTCCTAGTATTGCCCATTGGACTGCAGTCAAGAACATCCTGAGGTACTAAGAAGGACCAAAGACATGTTCTTAATATTTGGAGGAGTGAAAGAGGAGCTCATTGTACGGTGATGCTAGCTTTCAAACTGACCGAGATGACTCTCGCTCACAGTCGGGTTCGTATTCACTCTTAATGGAGGAGCTATCTCATGGAAAAGCTCCAAGCAGAGTGTAGTGGCGGATTCAACCACCGAATCTGAGTATATAGCCGCATCAGATGCTGCTTGGATGAAGAAATTCATTACTGACCTCGATGTGGTTCCGAGTATTCGCCAACCAATCGAGATACTTTGTGATAACACAGGTGCTATAGCTCAAGCCAAAGAGCCCAGATCTCATCACAAAGCCAAGCACATTCAAAGGAAGTTCCACTATATACGGGAAATTGTGGAACGTGGAGACGTCGTGATAAGCAAAGTAGACACAGATCAAAACCTAGCGGACCTGTTTACTAAGCCCATGACTCAGGACAAGCATGATCTTCGCAGAGATGCTATTGGTCTTAGATTTTCTAGTGATATGTTTTGATTTAGTATTTTGAATGTGCGAACATTTAAACAGTTGTACTTTTGAATTCTTTTGATTTACTGATTTAAATGCAATTCTGAATTCTTATAACTATGTTCGATTTTAATACGTTTAATCCATGAATCTTGTATTCTTAATTATCCATAGTCGATCAGAATCGTGGGAACGACTCTGAATTAAGACTATTCTGAACTTGGACTCAAGTAGTTGACTTCCAAATTCACAGACCTCATCTTGGATAACGTTGGATATAACTCGTTTCAAATCATCTTCATGGATTTTAATCATAAGATGTTTTGCTATTGGTATACTCATTAGTATCCTCTGGCCTGAGATACGTACTAGAACTGCTGTTTACCAAGAACCATTCTTTAATCACTGTCAAACGTTGTCGCGTAACTGCCAGTCATAAAGACTTTGATTAGGAATAGTTCTGAAGTTCAGTGGGAGTTGTATGTAGTCAATAAGGGATTCTGTACTCTTACATTATATGTAACAGATAGGCATCGTGGCGCCCTCGTTGATTCAAACTGGTGACGTGTAAGACCTTACCCAAACTTACTGTGTGTTTGATTGGACCACTTTGATTCTTGATCGAGAACAATAATAATTGAACGCCATATGAGAATGAACTAAATCCATGTCTCATTGATTCAATTGATGTCTTATACGAAAAGGATAAATGAAAACTATTGCCATAAGTCTATTGTCTTGCTTTAGTTAACTGTTACTAATACCAAGATATTTGGTTAATGAATTTAAAGCATCATACCTTGTTAGGGACAACCATGTGCAGCTAGAGCGCCGCTGACTGTTTGCGTTGTTTTATCGTGGATCGTCCAAGTGGGAGATTGTTGGATTTTATGGACCGACCCGATGGACAACGCGACTGACTGAGCCATGACCCATAAGAGTTACACTTTGGGCAACGAACATTAAATCCACTTAACCCGCTTAACTGGTAATTACGAACTGTTAGCGAGAAGATATATTTTATATATATTCGTTAGACGAGAATTATTATTTATACTAGTGTATGAATAATAATTATATATATATATATATTGTTTTAATCTTTCATCAAAACAATTAAATGGGTTCAGTCCTTAATATTAACTATTGGGTTTAGGCCCGGTATGGTTTTTATTAGGTTAAAAGGATTAGAGTAATTAATATATAAATAGATATTAAAATCTAATCAAGTCAAAGGCGATTCCTTTTTTTTTATCGAAGGAAGCAGAAACCAAAATCTTTGTTTTTCCTTTGCTTTGGTTTTGGTTCTTGCCACCCGCCAAGAAAAAACGGAGTCATCCGTTTGGTGGTTGTTTGGTGATTTCCGGAACCACCAAACCAACCCAAGCCGGACCCTGCCCCGCTGCTGTCCCGTTTTCGGCCAGTCCTGACGCTACTCGTCTCTCGTGTTGTCAGTTCGTGATCTAGCATCGGTTCGTTGTACATCGGTGTCTCAACCGTTTAATCATTAACCACAAAGGTATAATTAATCTTATCAGTAGATTAATTGTTTTTTTTCGTGTTTGCGTGTTCATAACCAGATCCTGTTCGGTTTGTCAGTGCTGTTAAATAGGTTTTGATTTTATTTTCCGCTGCGTATTTATTAATTAACTGAATCAATTAATTTATCTGTCAAAACCCGTTTTGATAAAAAATCAAACTGATCACCACTGAATCCCAACACTTAGATGTAAAGGTGATGGATTTTGAGTTTATTCCTTTTGGGGCTGGAAGAAGGTCTTGTCCGGGAATTCATTTGGCAGATCAAATGTTACATACAGTTTTTGCCACTTTTTACAAAACTTTGAGATATCGACTCCAAATGGTGAGGCTGTTGATATGACTGCGATTGCTGGATTGACAAACGCCAAGGAGAGTCCGCTTGAAGTCTTACTTTCCCCACGCTTACATGCAACTGAAGATGCATGAACATGCGCACGTATCTATAAAGGCAATCTTGAATTTGGTCTATAATATTTCCACTTGTTTATCATATCGTTTTGAACTGTTTTAAGACTGCGTGTATGTAAATTGTTTCGTACTGTTCTTAAACTACATATTTCATGTAATAATTCAAGTTCAAGACTTTGCTACATAGTGTTAACTGTTAAGCTTCCCGAAGCCAATGATGCTACATATATTATGACCACGATCAATGAGACGGTTGTTGGAGCAATTGGATCAAAATCAAACACACGAACACGGTTATTTTATGGTACTCCCACGATTCTTTTTTTTAATTTGAAAAACTGTAAATAATACAATAACCATACCATCTATTTATACTAATCTAAACTCAAACCTATTCAAAAAGGGTTGGCGGCGCAGCTTGTTGCCCGTTTGTCTTCTGTGACAACCCGACTTTTCGGGTTAACTCAGTTAGTAAATTCCGTTAACTTGCTGTTAGAAACCTAACACCGTTAACCATTCCGTTAAGTTTCTTATTAAAAACTTAACCCCGTTAAGCAAATCTAACCCCAAGGACTAATCCTATCAATATCCAAATTCAAACTACAGGGATTAAATTGTATTTCACTCAATTTCATTTAAGTTGACTCTGAAAGTCAAAACTTGGAAGTTCTTGTTCTTGATTGACTTTTAAAAAGTCAAACCTTGCAAATTTGATTCAAATTTAATCCAAATTCGTATTTTATAACCGAAATCAGTTTAAACTTGTAATTGATACAAGCGACTTTAACAGTTTCGATAATCATTGAGGTGTTAAACACCGGCTTTAATTGAATTAAACTCAATTATGAGTATTCAACTCATAACCGTCGATACCTTCTTCGACTTCAGTCAAATGCGCATCAATTCGTTTACTTTCCTCTTAATTGAACCCCTGCACATGTCGTACGAGTCTCAGAGAAACTTTTACACACACAAGCTTGGCCGGAGTCACAGCAGGTGTTGCCGGAGAACGATCAAGTCACCGTCGGACCTATTTTGCTCAATCTCCATCAATTGCAACTCGATTCTGGTAAAGATTTACATCTACACCTTCATTTTTTTACTTCCTAATGGAAAGCCCTATGTCAATTAGGGCTTACAACATCGGTCTTAACAAGAACAGTAATCTAGGGTTCGTTCATATACGATTTGGGGCTTTCGACCCTAAACTCAACCTCCATCAAATTCAATCACACTGTCATGTTCGAAATCCTTTGTTTATTAAAACCCCTAGGCTAATTTAATCTTTGAACATCGAATTTATAAAAATCCAGAACCTAGGGTTCATCACAAACCGATTTAATCAAATCCTAATCTAGACACGTTCTCAATGCAATTAATTTATATCAATAGATTCGAAATCCTTTATATAGCGAAAGCCCTATGATTTCAATACTTAACATTATCAGATTTGATCGAATTGATTTTGGGTTCACATTCTAGAGTTTTGGCTTTTTAATCTGTAATTAAACGATTCAAAACGTGATATTTTTGCAATTAATTTTACCTACAGATTCGTATATACTCGATAAACAAAAACCCATATGTCTTTGGTGTCAATCGAAATCGAATTCGAGGGTTTTTGGGATTGGGTTCGATCGCGGTTCGATTTAGGAAAAGGGGGGGCTCTCGGTAACACATGATTAAAAGCGACCCGGTCTGGGTTATGTCGCGATAGCCTAGCGGCCGAGATGGTTAAGTCATGATGCTAATAGGGAGGAGACCCGGGTTCGAGACCGGGCTCCCACATTCTTTTTAAACAATTTTTCTGGAATATTAAATTAATAAAAATCAAATCTTTTATTATTGTATCATTGTATAAATGGGTTTTAAACCGGAAAATAACCCATAGGCTCGGGATTTAAATATTTTGTTTATTTTTATAAATTATAATCATTTTTATAAATTGTACATTTTTATTATTAATAAGTAAAAATAATATATTTATATTATTTTTAAACCGTAAACGCGTGTAAAATAATATGTTACATTATTTTCAAATTGTGACCCGTATTATTAAATAATATATATATATATATATATATATATATATATATATATATATATATATTATTTCAAGTCATTTTTATAACACCATGAACCAATCGAGACTAAATAATAATTAGTTATATTAACCACTCGTATATATATTATTATTATTTATGTCATTCGTCGCGTAAAGTAATTCCTAAACCCGTGGACACGTTCGTCCACTCTCGTTTGTTAGAGCGGTTCTTTAAGACGTTCTTTCCGTGTCACAGTCACAATTCCCATTATCATACCTAATTTATATATTTATAATTTTAGGAAATTCGTAAGTCATTTGAGACTTACACTCGTGGTTCCAAACTTACTTCTAGTGTGAACTACCTTCAACGCCAAGCAGGTGAGTTTTCACGGCCCCTTTTTACTGCTTTTAAACTGGGGGAGAAAACATGATACAAACTCTTTTGATTTTTGTACTTCATTTTATATCAATTGTTATGACTATGCGTAAACTCTATCATGAAAGTCCTCACATCGAACCGTTTAAATATGAATATAGCGAGGTATGTTGGGTAGTACTACTGGGTTTGACAAACCTCACCCGCGTTAGTCGCGCTAACACGATTGGATATCGAACGGGTGCAATATTGACCTAAACGTGCACCGTGGTTGATAGACATGGTGGGAGGCAATACAAACAGTCAGTTTACGGTTGCGAGCGTAATAGCAAACATGAAGATGGGTTAGCTACTCATTTGGTATATATGTTGATTGTACAATAAATCTCGTAAACGTTTATTTATATATTGAAACCTGTGAACTCACCAACCTCGTGTTGACATTTTTTCTTACATGTTTTCTCAGGACGCTAAGCTAAGACACAGGTGCACGTTAGGGCATGCATGGGATTCAACTGCTTTGCTTTGTGTCTATTTATGTTTGGTTGAATTATTATATTGTACTTTGTTTGGTTGTTTGGTTTGGACTTTTTAGACTTTTGGACTTTGGTTTTCGGCGCGTGTATTTTGCGCATTTACTTTCTTTACGCTTCCGCATTGATACTCTGATTTAAAAGATGTTTTCATTTTGAGTCCCATGTAGAGTCGTTCAATGTAACTAGTATCTGAGATCCTGGTTTGTCACTTCCCAAACGGTAATACTCCGTTAGTTGAAATTGGGGGTGTGACAGATTGGTATCAGAGCCATTGGTTATAGAGAACTAGGATTGCATACTAGACTATAGCCTCACACATTAGTTACATGTCATTTGGATGTTTGGTACTTATACATAATGTTGCAGGATCATGTCGTCAACCCCACCTCCATCACCTAACGCATCAGGGCATAAGGCACCTGTACCCTCATCCCCGGAGCCCAAAAGGCGCCGGACTACCTCAATTGATCAAGGCGAACCGAGCAACGCACAAGCATTGGATTATGCTCTCAATTGGGATATGTACCCACATATGATCCAAAGGTGGATCGAAATGGGAGATGTTCCATCACCGTACTTTAGATCCACATCTTCATCATCTACACTGCCTAGCTTACCATGCACCATGGAACAAGCTTTCGCAGCATTCGTGTCTTATATGTTAAAGGAATTAAGTTTTGTACAAGATGCCACCGAGGAGATACCTAGACTTCTGGAGAATGGACCTCAAGTAGAGAAGAATAAGGTAGGAATAGAACATTTGACTACCGAATTAGCTGCAACGGACCATGTCCACAACCTTTTAGTGGATCGTGTGGCACACTTAGAGACGAGGGCTGACACTATGGATGATGATATGCAAGGAGTTCTGGAGAGATTAGCTGCTATGGAAGCTCAGCTACATGTGGCAAACCACACTACTAAAGGCTTTTAAGAGAGGGTGACTCACTTGGAAGCCCAACTGCAAGCGGCCCTACACCCGGAAGACATTCCAGTATCTGACGATGAGGAGGAACCCTTTGAGAAGGAGCTCTTTGAGGAGGAGCCCTTCGAGGAGGAGCCCTTAGAGGGGGAACCAGCTGAGGAAGAGCCAGTGGAGATTGATGATGCACAGTCATACGTCTCTTCTGATGACGAGGATGTTTGAGGATCTTCCTAATCTATCTTCCTTTTCATGTTTGTTTTTGCTTATGTTATTTCTCTTTTCAAACCTAGATAGGTAAGGTTGTTCCCATCCAATAAAAGCATGAGAAGTTTAATATTTGAGTTATTTATTTTGTAACCTTACAATTTATTTAATTTTCAAAATATTAGATGTTGTATCTCCTTACTCGTACCTGAATAATGTTTAATATGCGATATATTCCTCATTGTTTTTCATTTGTGATTGTGAAGAATCATGTCTGGGAGAGGACGAGGAGGCCGTGCCGGTGGTCGTGGTACCATCAACATGACGGCAGCAGAGCTAGCAGCTTTGATAAACAATAGTGTGGCAGAGGCCCTAGCACAGAATGCTGCATGTAAATGCTTTAACTATTGACTAGTATTGTCAATCCTTCTCCTAAGAACATCTTTCTAAACTCTATAATTCCAATTCAAATTGTATTTCTAAATCCAGGCTAGCAAAATCAACAGCCAGCCTTCACTTTCAAGGCATTCATGGACTGCAAGCCCCACACCTTTAGTGGAGCTGAAGGAGCCGTTGGATTACTTCGCTGGTTTGAGAAGGTTGAATCAGTAATAGCCATGTGCAACTGCCCCGTGGCTAACCAAGTGAAATTTGCTGCTGGAACTTTAGAAGGCCCGGCCCTAACATGGTGGAATGCCCAAGTGCAAATGTTGGGACTAGCAATGGTAAATGGACTCCCGTGGGAGGAATTTAAAGCAATGATGAAGGAGGAATACTGCCCATGAGAAGAAATTCAAAAGCTAGAAGGAGAGTTCTGGAACCTTAAGATGGAGGGTTCAGAAATTGAACTCTACACCACCCGTTCGCACGAACTTGCTACCATGTGCCCACACATGGTGACTCTGGATTACAAACGGATTGAACTATACATTGGAGGTTTGGTACCTCAGATTCAAAGCATGGTGACCTCATCCAACCCTACCACCATCCAACAGACCATCAGACTTGCTCACAAATTGACCGATCAGGCAGTGACACAGGGAACTTTACCTCCAAGAGGTTCGATTTCTAAACCCACCGACAACAATAAGCGCAAGTTCGACCATCACTCCCACCCACACTCCCACTCTAGTTCTAAAGGATCCCAACCCAATCAACCTCAGCACCAACAGCAGCGAAAGTTTGAGCCTGCTAGAAACTTTAATCAAACGACCTCATCAGGTCTGAATTAGGGAGAATATGCTGGGAGGTACCCCAAGTGCAACAAATGTGGCTATCACCACACGGGCACTTGTGACCGACAACGTTGCCAGCGGTGTGGTAAAATGGGCCACGCTGCGAAGGACTGTAGGGTTGCACTCCCGAACAAACAACCATTTCAATCACAGGGATTCACGAGGGGATGTTTTCAGTGCGGCAAAGAGGGGCACATTCAAAGGAATTGTCCTCAGTTGAAAAAGGGTGGAAATGGTAATGGCAGTGGTAGTGGTAACGGTAATAACCAGGGCAACAATGGTAACAACCCCAATCAGAACAACAATGGTGGGAATAACGGTAATAACGGTGGTAATGGAGGAAATGGGGCGAAAGGAAGAGCTTTTGTACTGGGATCCGGAGAATCTCGCTACGATCATAACGTAGTCACCGGTAAATTTCTCTTAAATAGTTTCTTTGCTTCTGTCCTTTTTGACACCGGTGCTGATAGAAGTTTTATATCTAAGAAATTTAGTAATATGATAAAAGGAACTTCGTCTCTATTAGAAGATAAGTATACAATAGAGATAGCTGACGGTCAAATAATTGAGGCAACTCACATACTTAAAGGATGTAAACTTGAGCTAGCTACACATACATTTGATATCGACCTTATGCCGGTCATACTTGGTAGTTTTGATGTAATCGTCGGCATGGATTGACTATCTAAAAACCAAGCCGAAATTATCTGTCGTGAGAAGATTGTAGGTATACCTCTCTTGAATGGAGAAACCCTTTCCATCCAAGGCGAAAGAGTTGGTGCTGTCATGGGTATTATATCCTTCATGAAAGCACAAAATGTCTTCGAAAGGGGCATACGGCCATTTTGGCCCTCGTTGCTGAACAGCCGTCAGAAGAGAAGAAGATCGAAGATATTCCCGTTGTGCGTGAATTTTTGGAAGTATTTCCCGAGGATCTGCCCGGTTTTCCACCACACCGTCAGGTTGAATTCCAAATTGACCTAGCACCCGGAGCAGCACCGATTGCTCGGGCACCTTATCGATTAGTACCCAGTGAATTGCAGGAACTGTCCACTCAATTGCAAGACTTATTGGATAAAGGTTTCATCCGACCTAGTTCATCACCGTGGGGAGCTCCGGTATTATTTGTCAAAAAGAAGAACGGTACGTTTCGTATGTGTATTGATTACCGGGAACTGAATAAAGTCACAATCAAGAATCGCTACCCTTTACCTCGTATTGATGACCTTTTTGATCAACTACAAGGATCAAGTTTCTATTCCAAAATAGACCTTAGGTCCGGCTATCATCAGTTAAGAGTCCGAGAAGAAGATATCTCTAAGACTGCATTCAGAACGAGGTACGGCCATTACGAATTTATGGTCATGCCTTTCGGTTTAACCAACGCGCCCGCGGTATTCATGGACCTCATGAACCGTGTGTGTAAGCCTTACCTTGACCAGTTTGTTATCGTTTTCATCGATGACATCCTTATTTATTCCAAGAACGAGGAAGAACATGAGGAACATCTGCGTCTAATTTTGGAACTACTTAATCAAGAGCAACTTTATGCTAAGTTTTCCAAATGTGAATTTTGGATTCGAGAAGTTCAGTTTCTAGGGCATGTGGTAAATGAAAAAGGGATACATGTCGACCCATCCAAAATAGAAGCCATCAAGAATTGGGCAGCACCGACGACTCCGACTGAGGTGCGACAATTTCTGGGATTGGCTGGATATTACCATCGTTTTATCAAAGGATTTTCAAAGATTGCGCAACCTCTCACCGCCCTAACTCAAAAAGGAAAAGCCTATAATTGGGGCGATAACCAAGAATCAGCTTTCCAGCACCTCAAACAGAAACTTTGCAGTGCACCTATTTTAGCTCTTCCGGAAGGAACCGATGATTTTGTGGTGTATTGTGATGCATCTATTCAAGGTCTGGGTTGTGTCTTAATGCAACGCGAAAAGGTAATCGCATACGCTTCACGTTAGTTAAAGGTTCACGAGAAAAACTACACCACTCATGACCTAGAGTTGGGAGCAGTAGTTTTTGCACTTAAGATATGGAGACATTACTTGTACGGTACCAAATGCACCATCTACACCGACCACAAGAGCCTCCAGCATATCTTCGAGCAGAAGGAGTTGAACATGCGACAACGTCGTTGGGTTGAACTTTCAAATGATTACGACTGTGCGATCCGGTATCATCCGGGTAAAGCTAACGTTGTGGCTGATGCACTAAGCCGAAAGGAAACAAAACCCAAACGAGTTCGAGTATTACAACTTACTATTTACCCTGGATTGCCCGACAGAATCCGTAGTGCTTAACTTGAAGCCTTGAAAGAAGATAACCTACCGTTAGAAGGTACTCATGGCATGGAAGCACAACTTGAAGTAAAATCTGACGGAATTCGTTACTTTGTCGAACGAATATGGATTCCAGTGCTCGGAAATTTAAGGGAACTAATCATGGATGAAGCTCATAAATCTCGTTACTCCATTCATCCGGGTTCCGATAAAATGTACCATGATCTAAAAGTACTATATTGGTGGCCGAAGATGAAGGCCGATATAGCCACTTATGTTAGTAAGTGTCTGACCTGCGCAAAGGTCAAAGTTGAATATCAAAAACCGTCCGGTCTCCTGCAACAACCTGAAATTCCCATGTGGAAATGGGAACAAATATCCATGGACTTCATTACCAAATTACCCCGAACCCCTACCGGATGTGATACTATATGGGTAATTGTTGATCGCCTAACAAAATCTGCCCACTTCCTAGCCATCAAAGAAACTGACAAAATGGATAAACTCACTCGAATATACTTGAAAGAAGTAGTCTCTCGGCACGGGGTGCCTATCTCTATCATTTCGGATCGCGATGCACGATTCACTTCCCGTTTCTGGCAGTCATTGCATAAAGCATTAGGCACGCGTCTAGATATGAGCACATCATACCATCCTCAAACTGATGGCCAAACTGAACGTACTATCCAAACTCTGGAGGACATGCTACGAGCTTGTGTGATCGATTTCGGTAACACTTGGGAGTCTCACCTACCATTGGTGGAGTTCTCCTACAACAACAGCTATCACACTAGCATCAAGGCAGCTCCATTTGAAGCACTTTATGGACGGAAATGCCGTTCTCCTATTTGTTGGGCCGAGGTTGGGGATAGTTAACTGACAGGTCTGGAACTCGTACTTGAAACTTCCAAAAAGATCGTTCAAATTCGAAATCGTATGGCAGCAGCTCGTGACCTTCAAAAGAGCTATGCCGATAAACGTCGTAAACCGTTAGAATTTCAAGTAGGAGATATGGTCTTATTAAAAGTCTCACCTTGGAAGGGCGTCATTCGTTTAGGGAAACGAGGCAAACTGAATCCTCGTTATGTTGGACCTTTCAAAATAATAAAGAGAATCGGACCAGTAGCGTATCAACTGGACTTACCTGAAAGACTGAGTGGAGTACACAACGTCTTTCACATCTCAAATTTAAAGAAATGTCTAGCTGACGAATCTCTCGCGGTTCCTCTTCAGGAACTACACATTGATGAACAGCTGCGTTTCATCGAAGAACCCGTAGAAATCATGGATAAGGAAGTCAAATCGTTAAAGCACAGTAAAATCCCTATTGTTAGAGTCCGTTGGAACTCGAAATGCGGACCGGAATTCACGTGGGAGCGCGAGGATCAGATGATGCGCAAATATCCTAATCTGTTCAAGCACTCCACGTCAAATTCTTAAGGTATTATTTTAATTTTCGGGACGAAAATTCTTTTAACTAGGGGATGATGTGATATCCGGGAAAATTTTTTTATTTTATTTTAATTTTCGGGACGAAAATTCTTTTAACTAGGGGATGATGTGACAACCCGACTTTTCGGGTTAACTCAGTTAGTAAATTCCGTTAACTTGCTGTTAGAAACCTAACCCCGTTAACCATTCCGTTAAGTTTCTTATTAAAAACTTAACCCCGTTAAGCAAATCTAACCCCAAGGACTAATCCTATCAATATCCGAATTCAAACTATAGGGATTAAATTGTATTTCACTCAATTTCATTTAAGTTGACTCTGAAAGTCAAAACTTGGAAGTTCTTGTTCTTGATTTACTTTTAAAAAGTCAAACCTTGCAAATTTGATTCAAATTTAATCCAAATTCGTATTTTATAACCGAAATCAATTTAAACTTGTAATTGATACAAGCGACTTTAACAGTTTCGATAATCATTGAGGTGTTAAACACCGGCTTTAATTGAATTAAACTCAATTATGAGTATTCAACTCATAACCGTCGATACCTTCTTCAACTTCTGTCAAATGCGCATCAATTCGTTTACTTTCCTCTTAACTGAACCCCTGCACATGTCGTACGAGTCTCAGAGAAACTTTTACACACACAAGCTTGGCCGGAGTCACAGCAGGTGTTGCCGGAGAACGATCAAGTCACCGTCGGACCTATTTTGCGCATCAAATTGTGACCCGTATTATTAAATAATATATATATATATATATATATATTATTTCAAGTCATTTTTATAACACCATGAACCAATCGAGACTAAATAATAATTAGTTATATTAACCACTCGTATATATATTATTATTATTTATGTCATTCGTCGCGTAAAGTAATTCCTAAACCCGTGGACACGTTCGTCCACTCTCGTTTGTTAGAGCGGTTCTTTAAGACGTTCTTTCCGTGTCACAGTCACAATTCCCATTATCATACCTAATTTATATATTTATAATTTTAGGAAATTCGTAAGTCATTTGAGACTTACACTCGTGGTTCCAAACTTACTTCTAGTGTGAACTACCTTCAACGCCAAGCAGGTGAGTTTTCACGGTCCCTTTTTACTGCTTTTAAACTGGGGGAGAAAACATGATACAAACTCTTTTGATTTTTGTACTTCATTTTATATCAATTGTTATGACTATGCGTAAACTCTATCATGAAAGTCCTCACATCGAACCGTTTAAATATGAATATAGCGAGGTATGTTGGGTAGTACTACTGGGTTTGACAAACCTCACCCGCGTTAGTCGCGCTAACACGATTGGATATCGAACGGGTGCAATATTGACCTAAACGTGCACCGTGGTTGATAGACCTGGTGGGAGGCAATACAAACAGTCAGTTTACGGTTGCGAGCGTAATAGCAAACATGAACATGGGTTAGCTACTCATTTGGTATATATGTTGATTGTACAATAAATCTCGTAAACGTTTATTTATATATTGAAACCTGTGAAATCACCAACCTCGTGTTGACACTTTTTCTTACATGTTTTCTCAGGACGCTAAGCTAAGACACATGTGCACATTAGGGCATGAATGGGATTCAACTGCTTTGCTTTGTGTCTATTTATGTTTGGTTGAATTATTATATTGTACTTTGTTTGGTTGTTTGGTTTGGACTTTTGAGACTTTTGGACTTTGGTTTTGGGCGCGTGTATTTTGCGCATTTATTTTCTTTACGCTTCCGCATTGATACTCTGATTTAAAAGATGTTTTCATTTTGAGTCCCATGTAGAGTCGTTCAATGTAACTAGTGTCTGAGATCCTGGTTTGTCACTTCCCAAACGGTAATACTCCGTTAGTTGAAATTGGGGGTGTGACACCTTCTATCTCTATGTAATTTCCCTTTGGGAGTTGTGTTTTGAAGTATGTATTTGGGTAACTCAAACCTATTCTACCTCAAACTCTATTAAACTAATTAAATAAATTAACTCCTAATTAAACTCAAACTAGGAACCCATACTAGATAAACATAAACTCTAATTAATAAAATAAATCTTTTTTTTTCTATTCAAGATTAACTTCATCATTCTCCCCTTTAATCTTGAATACGGTCCACGTCTAATATCACATTAATGGACGCATACTTTCTTCTTGTATTAAATTCGCTTCCTCGTACTTTGGTTTTTCATTTGGACATTCCCACGCAAAATGACCAAACTCATCACACTGATAACATTGAATTTGTGACTTATCTCGTCCTCCTACTTGTTCTTGTTGGTCACAGCTTGAACTTGAACCGGATCGATTCTCTCGACCCCTTCCTCTTCCCCAACTTCGGCCTCTACCACTACCTCGACCATCACGGTTAACCCATCCCCGACCTTCACGGCTTTGTTGACCATAATTACTATCGTTTCTCCGTTTACCTTGTTCCTCATCACGAGTGAACAACAACTTACCTTGAGTATCTTCAATTTCATCTTCAAATTTTACCCTATCCTCATAAGCTTTCAGTCTACCAACGACTTCTTCAAACGCCATGGTTTCGATATCCGAGTATTTCTCAATTGAAGTGATGATTGGGAAATATTTCTTTGGCATAGAATTCAGAAATTTCCTCACCATAACCTCATCCTCAAGTGAAGATCCGAGACTCTTGTACTTCGATTCTAACATACTTAACTTACCCACTAACACATTAATTTTTTCTGTATCTTTCATCTTCAACATCTTCAATTCACATCGAAGTGTTTGCAAGCGAGCCTTTTGAACACGATCTGCACCCAAATACCGAATGCGGGTTGCCTCCCACACGTCTTTCGGTTCTGTGTGCTTCGCAACTTGAAGAAGAATGTCTTCGGGTATTGATTGGTATATCATTGCCTTTGCCGTGAACTGCCTTTTAACATCCACTTCACCTCCCGTCATAGGATCTATGGCCTCTTGTAGACCATTAGCCACCAAGATTGTCTCCATCATAATCGACCATGCGGTGTAATTGGTCGAAGTCAACTTCGGGCATGCAACGTCACATTGCTCGGTTCATGAACTTGTGCAACCGTACCATCCGCCATCTTTTCTTGATTCTACTTCTTCCGCGTCACACGGTTCTTCCTTGCTTTACTTCCACGCAACTTGTTTCACACAAGTTTTAAATGGCGTCTCACCGGTTAGCTTCTCGCCTGGATTTCTTCACACGGGTCACCCGATTCCTTCACGGATCAGTTCTTCACGAACTTGCTTTCACAGCAAACACGATTGCTTCACACAACCTTTTTTTTCACCCCATTCTTGATCGCTTCTCGCAATCGGATGTCACAGCACCTTAATTACCGTCACTGTGTTTATCTCCTTGATTCTTCACGAACCAAAAGACTTGAAAAAAAAACAACTAACACCACCTACTGTTCTTTTGGCTTCAGACCACAACGGAGAACAAAAAAAAATATATATCTTGTTGCTTCCTTCGCTGTTAAGAACCCAGAAGCCATCAAGGAATCAACACGATTTGCTGTTATCTCGAATACTTTTAAACTTTGAATCAATTGACTAAGGAGCCTGCTTGCTTTCAACTTTCTCGATTGAAACAATTTAAAAATTATTTCTCCTTAAACAATTCTTCTTCCTTGCGTGACTTATTGCAGGAGCTTGCTTGCTTGTTTTGTTTTCTATTTCCAAGCAACAGCCACCACTCCCTTGACCTACTTGCTTGCTATTTCCTTCTTCGACAAACAAACAGGTTCTTCACCCCTATTTGTTTTCAGCTTTAGACTTATTGATCGTAGTTAAGCACCCCATGATTTATCACAAGACGCAAATAAAGAACCAAAGCTCTGATACCAATTGTTGGAGCAATTGGATCAAAATCAAACACACGAACACGGTTATTTTGTGGAACTCCCATGACTCTTTTTATTTATTTGAAAAACTGTAAATAATACAATAACCATACCATCTATTTATACTAATCTAAACTCAAACCTATTCTACCTCAAACTCTGTTAAACTAATTAAATAAATTAACTCCTAATTAAACTCAAACTAGGAACCCATACTAGATAAACATAAACTCTAATTAATAAAATAAATCCTTTTTTTCTTCTATTCAAGATTAACTTCATCAACGATTAATAGAAGAAAATGTTTTCCATCTTAAACTTCATTTTCATTCATCTGTTTACATACAACAAACATCATGGATACTAAATCTGGATATTCTAAATTGTTTTCAATATTTATATAACTCTAGAGAAATCATCTTTTAATCATTCAATAAACAACACAACACGAAGTTTTAGGATTAACCCTAAAAAATACTAATTGAAATGAACGATCTGACTTGTCTTTAAAATTTGACGGCGTATATATTCAGACTCAAACGACGTGATGCTTCTACCAAGCGTCACAACCCTAAGATTTCAGTTTCTAACATCAAATCTTTACATATTGACCCTTAGAATAAACATATTATATATTGGACTCTAAAATACACTTTACACACTTTTATCCAAACTTGATTACATATTTAAGACTAACAATCACCTCCCTAATTGTTGGTCCAAGTTTGAGTCTTCTTCTCCAATGTCTTCATTGTTCTTGTTCCATGTATACTATGATTTCTTTCTTTTCCCGAATCCAATTACAAGTTTTGAGAATCTAACCATGATCCTTTGCTATGAATATGTACATCCCAAACTCCTAAAGTAAATTGGGACACGTTTCGGCTAAGAAACGAAACACTAGAACGTAACCAGACGCGAAAATAGAAAGGCGGTTCGACCGGAAATAGCCCAAAACTTCCCATAAGCATATCTCGGGCTAGAAAATGAGTTACGGAAACCATAATATATGAAAATCGTGTTTCTCGACGAGGAAAAAGTGAAAATCATATAAGTTAGCCCGGTAGCGAACCACTACCCCTTGGCATGACGGTCCGGAACCGTGAATCTGACGCGTGGCATGCTGACCAATCACCCTGAGGTGGTGGAGGACTGCAACCAGAACCCTTAACGGTCCGCTAAGGGCCCCCAAGAGGCCTATAAATTGATTCTTGAGGCCGTTCAATCGGAAGAACTGATATGTCCTAATTTATACATGTTTTACATGCATAATAATCCCCATATTATGGTATTAATCAAGCAAAAGCCTTGAAAATGATACTTAAAGCATCTATATTGTACAATTACAGGTAATTCGGTGTCCCAAGATAAACAGAGCGAAAACCAGCTTAAAACATGAATAAATCAAGCTTTTGGAGGACCAAACCCGAACATTGACCCCCAAGAAGTCAAACCAGGTCAACATAAGTCAAACCAGCAGCAAAAAGACAAAACTGGGAAACAAATAGGGGATGCACGGCCGTGCATTCCATTGCATGGTCGTGCAATGCCCTACTTTCTCCCCAAGGCTCTGGTACACTGTCCCGTGTACCCTGTTTGATTCCCGAGGTGTTTGCACACCAGTGCACTCCAATGCACGGCCGTGCATTGCTCATTTTGAGGCCTATAAATAGAGGCTTGAGTTCTTCATTCCACACACCTCAACACACCATTCCATACCTCAAGATAGAGAGAATAGTTCGTTTCTAGTTGTATTAGAGTAGTAGTAGTGAGTAGTGGGGCTCTTCCTCCTTGTTCCACAATAGGGGAGCCTACGAAACTCAGCGTTACGCTAGTTAGCATGGCCATTCACGGTTAAGCTTCTTGTATTGCTAGGGTGAAGATGATGTTTGGTGCATGTTAATGTTTGACGTTAATCTAGTGGTATGTTTATGTATTTAATTATTCGTCCTTAAAACCACCATTTGGTGGGCTTTTATTACTGTCTAAATCCGTCTTTATATTTGTGAGTGTTCTTGATTTTAAAGCGTAAGATCGTAAAACCTTTTTAATCAACCTTCTTTTGAAACTTGTATGTCTTTATACAAGCATAGATTGATAAGCCAAGGCTTGGTCAACATTATTAAGGTCGTACTTTTTTATACGAACTTCTTATGCGACTAAGAATTGGTGAACTCATGTTGGGAACGGTACGTCTTTATACTTGGTCCCATTGTTACACCGCCTCCCGGTGAGCAAAATATAATAACCTATTTAACCTTAATACAAGCATTTACGTTCGATGTCTTAAACCAACCCGGAGATGACCATTCGAAGGGTTGAGGGTAACTGTTGTCCTTAACGGAAGGCACTACCATTTTAATTTAAGGATTTTAATTCGTGAATCAAATGTCGTGAGGACGAGGCTCTAGCGGAGACCCGGGTCATAAGTTTGTAGTAGTCATATCACTGGATTAGTAAACTTAACATTATCACGTACTAAGCGGATTCGAAGCCTAAAGCAATACTCTTCGTGACCTGATCATTTCCAAGGATATTTACTTTCCTGCTATTTACTATTCTGCTATTTATATTCCTCTTACACATATCACGCACATTTTTACTTTTATGTTATTTACTTTACCGTTATTTACTTTTCTGTCTTTTACTATTCTGCTTCACAAGCACACAAAACCCACTCACTAGTTGATCCGGCTAAACGATCACAAACGTTGAGTATTGAAACTCGACCGTGTCCATTGGTTCGATACTTTGTTCTTACCTAAACTATATTACGCTGCAATAGGTACACTTGCCTATTGTGTGTGTTTTTAAGTTAAAGTAATTATCATTTTATAAATTTAAAACTTGATCTCGTAAAACCATCCTAAAAATATATTTATTATATTTTTATATATTAAAAACGACATATCAATTTTTTGGCGTCGTTGCCAGGGACACGGTGATTTCAAGAAAAATTCAAGTTAACAGATTAGCCTTTTTAAAAGTAAAAATTTCACAAAAATAATCATGGATCCCTACAATGAAAACTTTATCGAGGAAGAATTTTTCAAATTTGACAGCAATTTCTCAGATTCATGGTGCGAGTTATGTGGAGGATCACACTACATTGAGGAGTGTTATCTTTCCGTATGGCGCCCCATGAATCATGAGATAAATCTCCACCCGTCACCATTTGAGGATTTACTTCCTTCACCACCTCCATCAGTAAACACAGATTGTGCATTCTACGAACCAGATCCTTAGAAGCCAGACACACTATTCTGTAATCTAGAGGAAATAAAAAATCAAATCATTAAACTCTATGCTACGGAACCACATGAAGATCCTTCTGAAATTCTGGATCACCCAACAAGTGTCTAAGCAGATCAAGCATAACAAGAACAGAACATGGAGGTAATAACCATGATTCCCATGGACAACACGGGGAATATCAGCGAAGATGACATAGTAAGGGCTGAAATTATACAGGAAACCTTAGAACCGCCGAGGTTGGAGAAACAATTCAGACGCTTTCAGTCTTTATTAAATCAAATTCAGTTAAATCTGCCTTACGAGCTGTTCCTCTATAAGATGCCATCTCATGCAAAGTTTCTCAAAGATATGCTGACTAACCGAAACAAAATGGAAGAGCATCCAAAAATCACATTAAACGAAGAATGCTCAGCCATTATGAGAGGAAGAAAACCTCCCAACTAATTCATGATCTCCTGTCTTATAAGCGACTCAATCCAAGGTAATGCTATTGCTTACCTGCATATCAGCGTAAACATGGCGCTATATTTGACAAAATGAATCTCAAGAAACTCCAACCCACAAAATCAGAACTTGGCCTAACCAATAGGACGGTTCGCTATCCAAAGGGAATTGCTGAAGATGTGCTTATAAAAATTAATGACTTTGTCTTCCCTATGGATTTTGTGGTGATTAACATAAAAGGAGGAACACGATGCCCTCTTATTCTAGGGAGGCCATTTCTCAATACAGCCCTCGCCCTTATCGACGTTTGGGGAGGAAGACTGGCATTAAGCATTCAGCAAGAACGAATCACGTTCGATCTTAAGAAGGCCATGCAGCGACCAAGTAGTCATGATGATCTAGTTTTTATTTTTGACGATTTTGACTACCTAGTAGGATACTACGTGCATGACGTCTTGGGAGAAGGAGAAGAATGGCTAGTTAAGGAACACGAGAAAATTTGAGCTAAATCTAAAGGAACTTCCGCCTGATCTATCATATGCCTTCCTAGATGAAGAATCCAAGCTTCCAGTTATTATCTCCTCCAGATAGGAAAATGACGAGAAGGAAAAAGTGGTAGAAGTTTTGAAAAGGCACAAGAAAGCTATCGTATGGAAGCTAATGGATCTTAAAGGAGTTAGCCCCTCACTTTACACTCATAAAATACTTATGGAAGATAATTACAAGACAAGTGTGCAGCACCAAAGACGACTGAACCCCAAAATGCAAGAGCTAGTGAAGAATGAGGTTATCAAACTGCTAGATGCATGGGTTATCTACCCCACTTCATATTCATCATGGGTCAGTCCAGTTCAAGTTGTACCAAAGAAAGGAGGTATAACAGTAATCACAAACGAGAAAAATGAGCTAATACCAACCCGCACAGTCACTGGATGGCGGGTATGTATTGATTATTGCAAGTTGAACAAAGCTACTCGAAAAGACCATTTTTTGCTACCCTTCATTGATCAAATGTTGGAGCGACTATCCGGGAATATGTTCTATTGTTTTCTCGATGGATTCTCGGGGTACTTTCAAATCCCTATCTCCCCCGAAGACTAGGAGAAAACAATAGAACATATTCATTTGGACAATGCAATGCACCCGCTACGTTCCAGCGATGCATGATTGCTATATTTCATGATATGATAGAAGAATAAATGTAAGTATTCATGGATGACTTCTCAGTTTTTGGAAGTTCCTTCGTCCATTGTCTACAAACTTAGAAAAGATGCTAGCAAGATGTGAAGACTCAAATCTAGCACTAAACTGGGAAAAATGCCACTTTATGGACAAAGAAGGGATAGTATTAGGACATAAGATTTCCAAGAATGGTATTGAAGTCGACAAACCCAAAGTGGAAAATATATCAATGCTTCCACCACCAAATTCAGTGAAGGGGATCAGAAGCTTCCTTGGTCATGCGGTATTCTATAGAAGATTCATAAAAGACTTTTCATCAATCGCCAGACCCTTGACACAGTCGTTGGAAAAAGATCGACCCGTTTTATTCTCTGACGATTGTTTAGTAGCATTTGAAACTCTCAAGACGAAACTCGTTGATGCGCCTATCATGACGGCACCTGACCGGACAAAACCATTCGAACTCATGTGCGATGCAAGTGACTACGCAGTAGGAGCAGTTTTAGGTCAACGGAGCGAAAAGCATTTTCATCCGATTCACTATGCAAGTAAAACCTTAAACGATGCTCAAGAAAATTACACGACCACTGAGAAGAAATTACTAGCTGTAGTTTTTGCCTTTGATAAATTCCGTTCATACCTGGTCTTATAAAAAACTGTCTACATCGATCATGCCGCCCTAAGACATCTCATTAACAAGCAAGATGCAAAACCAAGGTTTATTAGATGGATCCTCCTACTACAAGAATTTGATATCGACATAAAAGATAAGAAAGGAGTAGAGAATTTTGTAACAGATCATTTATCTCGACTTGAAATTACTCAAGAGAACCAAAAGGTTGCTATAAATGATAGTTTCCGTCACGAGTACATACTATATGTACAAGACATCGATGAATACCCATGGTTTGTAGACATCGCAAACTTCCCAGCAAGCGAGGAACTTGTAAAAGGGGTAACATTTCATGGAAGGAAGAAATTCTACGCAGACGTTAAGCACTACTTCTAGGAAGATCCGTATCTATTTCGCGTTTGTACAGATCAAATAGTTCGGCGATGTGTGTACGGGAAGGAGGCACATGAGATATTACCATAATGTCATGAAGGACCTATATGAGGGCATCATGGAGCCAATTACACTACAAGGAAAGTAATTGAGGCTGGATTATTTTGGCCAACTGTTTTCAAGGACGACATAATCTTATAAGCACATGCGACTCCTGTCAGAGGATAGGAAGTGTTTCAAAGCGCGACGAAATGCCTTAGACAAGCATTCGAGTCTGTGAAATATTCGACGTATGGGGGATTGACTTTGTTGGGCCATTCCCTCCATCTTGCAGAAATCAATACATTCTGGTAGCAGTAGACTACGTGTCAAAATGGGTTTGAGGCACAAGCATTACCAACCAATGACGCAAGAGTCGTCATCCGGTTTCTCAAAAGACTGTTCCCATGATTTGGTACACCAAAAGCTTTAATCAGTGATAGAGGAACACACTTCTGCAATTCACAATTCGAAAAGACACTCAAACGATATGGTTGTACCCATAAGCTATCCACACCTTACCATCCCCTAGCAAATGGACAAGTGGAAGTTACAAACATAGTAGTTAAACGTATCTTGGAAAAGGTTGTGAGTCCAAATCGGAAAGACTGGTCGGATAAACTAGAAGATGCATTATGGGCTCTATGCACGGCTTACAAAACACCTATCAAAACCACTCCTTACCGAATGGTTGGCATGTCACCTCCCAATGGAAATTGAGCATAAAGCGTACAGGGCGCTGAAGGCAGTTAACCTAGATATATCCGGTGCAGGAGAGCACCGCCTTCTACAAATTCATGAGTTAGAAGAACTGCGAAATCAGGCATACATGAATTCAGCAATATACAAGGATAGGGCAAAGAAAATTCATGATAAAAAGCTAAGGAAGGGGGAATTCCAAGAAGGAGAAAAAGTCTTGCTTTATAATTCAAGATTGCAACTATTTCCAGGGAAATTAAGATCTAAGTGGACGGGACCATATGTAACATCCCGATTTCCAAAATGATTTAAAAAGATATTTTATATAAATATCTACTGTTAAGGTGATTTTATTTGTGGTGGAGATAGTATTAAATAAATAAAAAAAATAACATTTATAAAGATATTAAATGTCGGGGAATGGTATTTGATAAATTTTATTATCGAGGTTTTAACCTAACTTCAACAACTGAGTGTTGTTATAAAAGAAAATTAAAGTTAGGGGACAAAAGCTGCCATGGGTTGAAAGATGTTAACTTTTAGGCTTAATTTTGTATTAACTATAAACTAGGAGGACTAAACTTGTTAAGGCCAATTATTAAATGTAAAAAGGGGTGTAAATGACAAAATAAGAAAAAAAGGAAAGGGGGAGATCGACCAGGGAAGGGTAGACGACCCCTGGTCATCGTCGACAGAAGGAGGCAAGGGGGAGGGGTCGATTTCAGCTTGAAATCATGAAATTGAAGGAATTAAGACTTGTCTCTTTCATCTCTCTTAGATTTCTAATCTACATGGTAAGCTATTTCTCCTCCTAATGTTGTTGAATGTATGGATTAAGGTTCCATTCGTGATGAACCCTAAATATGCAAAATTGGGGGTTTTCTAGTGCTTTAAATCTATAAAGAAACCATAATCTATATGTTGGAATGATCGGAGGTAATTGTCAAGTTATGAGTATGATTGCATGTTATAATCTAGATGTTAGATTATATTATTTGGTGTATAAAATGTGTAAACATAATGATTTATGTTGAGTTCTAGCAATTTGACACTTTTGTGGTGATAGTTAATTAACAAGGTAGGAGTTTGATTATGGTTTCAAGATGTATATGTATGTTTAATGAACTTGATAACTTTGATGATAAAATGGTGATTTTAGAAGTTCATATTAACACTAAAATGGTGAATTATAGTTATGCACATAAGGTGTTTGATGAAATGTCTAAACCAAAAAATGGTTTTAATTGAGAGATTTTATAATATTTACTTAATTTAAATGAGATGTTGATAATCATGGGGTGTTTGGTAAACATAAAGCTTTGGTGAAGCTAATGTGAATAAGGTTAACATAAATTACATGTGTGAATGTTATTTTTGGTTAATCGCTTAAACGGGTCGGATGAATATGTGGGTTTAACATGGTTTGGTTTATAACCAAAAGACCATTACTTGTTATTGAATGGTGTATGTCTAATTGATATTTTGACCCATAGTTGGGGTTGAACAAGAACGGGTGATAACGGGTCTCATGGGTGGGAGTAACCCGTTTATTAATTATATGTTGTGGAATGGTGAGTTAGAACACATATTATGGGTGGGGTAATAATATATACGTATTAAAGGGATGGACGCCCTGATTATATGTTCTAATTGTTTGCGAGTTTTATTTTTTTCAAGATAGGTGTGACAAGTCTCTAATGGCAACGGATCTAATGGGTGGCAAAACAACAACTTTCCTACGGGCAAAGGTGAGTGACTCGAATTTGAGTTCGATTAGAATAATCATAATAATGACTTGGGATTCTTATGATTCTGATGGTTTAATATAAATTATTAAATATGGTTTAACTTAACAATAACGTATTGTTTTGACGGCGTTGTGGGGGTTTAAACTCATAAAGAAAGAGTGCGAATTGGTAATGGGTCGGGTGACCCAAGTGCTGAAAATTCAGCATATATCCAGAATTTAACCGATTTTGAAATATTCATAGTAAATTAACCGGATGTCTGTTCGAGGTGTATTATACATCGACAGAAAGCTCTATGTGTCTACTTTACTCATAATTTTAAGTTGATGTGAAATACCTATTGTAAGTGTGTGTAAACGTTGAATTTTTACAGCCACTTAAGGCTGTTTTGAAACAGGAATTTTATAATATTTATAAAATTGTTGGGGATTAACTGAGAACTCGTTAGGGGTGTCTTTTATATGCTAGTAAACCTTAAGGTGTTTAAAACTCTTTAGATGAGTTAGGGATGAGGTATATCTTGATTTAGAATAAACTAATTGGTGAGATTTTGGTTAAGTTGTGGGGTTTGTTGTAATTACGGTGTCACAAGTTTGTAGCCCGGTTTAAATATATTTTTACCGTATGTGGAGTTTAAGTGGATTTACAATCCAAAGGCGGGTTAATGTTACAAACTTAATATGGGTGAGTGGCGGGGGTAATAACAAGTTGTTAACCGGACGGGTTGTGGTGTGAAACACAATGAATGCTGGTCTATTATGTTGTTTAAATTCTTACGATGTGAATTAACCTACTAATGGTGTTTGTAGTGTTTTAAATTCGTATTAAAAGGGATATCAAGGTGAAATGACCCGACATTGGGGTCAGGAGAATAACAGAATAAAGAAATATACATCGGACTTTTAAACCGTTGTGGGAATCGTGCCACGGGGGTGAAGCTTGGCACGCTTCGAGTTTATATATTTGAATCGTATTTGTATAAATTATATGTGGAATGTGAGTCCTCACTTAGATTTGGCTAATTAGTTATGGTGCTGGTAATGAATAGGTATGAGGAGACGTTTATACACGGAGGTGGTGAAGATATGTGGATTAAGCGGATCGGCTTGGATTACATACCTTTGGGGGATTAACTGAAGGCGTTTATCCTGGAGTAACGGGAAGGTCAAAGAGGTGGCTTAACCTGACTTAAAATATAAGTGAATAAATAAGTCGTTTCCAATTAATTGAGTTGGGTGATAAACACATAATTATATGTGTACATGTATATGTCGTTACGGAGATAATACCATAGAAATACTTAAATTCTGAGTTGACTAACCGTTGGGTGATGTGACAGTTTTTGATGGTGAAAGTCGTTGGTGATCAAGTCGAGGGATCGGGTCAATGGGATGGAAATTAGGAGTTGGCGTGACATTATTTTGCATTGTCATTTTGCAAAGTCTTTCATTTACATTGTGTTTTTATATTGGTGTCATGGAGTTTAAACTTCATGTTGATTTATTACTTGTCGATGTGTCCGTGGATGTTTTAGTCACTTGATTGGTTTTATTTGGTGTCTAAACAGGTTAATGCTTCGTAAGGGTAGTTTATTTTACGAACGGGTCATGTCGAATTTTTATGAGAAAACTCGGATGCGTTTTATGAGTATTATTATTGGGTGACTGTTGGTGTAAATTAATATAAGGTGTTATTTTGGGCGAAATGAGTTTTCATACAAAAAAAAAAAATATGGGCCTATTTTTCGCAAGATGTAAATATTTATGTTTTAAATATTCGGGTGTTACACCATACATAATTCGGAAAATATTCCCTTATGGAACATTGGAACTGGAACAAACAGACAGGACAACTATCAAGGTTAACGGTCATCGAGTGAAGCGTTACCTCGAAGGACCTATTGATCAAATAGTGGACGAAGTTCCACTAGAGGAGAAAGACTGATGAAGCACGTACGGGTCTAGCCAACGACCCTTAAATAAACGTGGCGCTTCCGGGAAGCAACCCGATGATCATGAATAAATTGAGAAGTTGGTGCATACGGCAGAAAGCATGGACCTCAGGTTTGGTTTTCAAATTTAAGTTTCTATGACTTCAGCCTCCAGGTATTCCTTCTCGATACTAGGACCTTAGTTGCTTAACTACTACCTTTTATTTTCCTGGTTTGCTTTTATATTTTCCTTTATGTGTCACCAAATAGTCTCTCTGCTTCTTTGAGGAATCACACTCCATCTCTACAACCCGAGGAATCGAAAACCACATCAAATTTCTTTGAAATTCGATGAAGTCTTTGAAGCAACGTGTTAACAAGCAGCTGATAGGCACATACTGACAGCGGCAATAAGTTTTGGCCTTAGGTTATACACCGAATTGACCGGGAGAGTACCAGTTTCTTTTCCCTTAAAACTCTGATCCCTTTTGATCCTTAGATATTTAAGTCTCTAATTTTCAAAAAATCTCTAGAAATGCGGAATCAATCCAGAATGCTTCTATAACCGAGTAGATCGAATCAAACACAAATATCATCGAAAACCGCCACAAACACACAATGTAACATCAACCACTTGATCTTCATTGATGATTAACTTGCAATTACAAACTGATTGAACACACATACAAAGGCTAACTTTACTATTTCAAGATCTAAATTCAAAGAACAAAGTGAACAACTACTTACAACTTCAAAAGACAACTATATATATACACTGAAGATTTCGATCGAAAACTTCTGACCAAAAGTGTTTTCGACCGAAAACACTTTTCGACCGAAAATACTTTCGACTGAAAACTACAGAGTGGTACAATTTGAGCCTATCAATTGATTTCTATGGACTACGAGGTTTCAAAAATCTCCCCCTAGTCCACAGAACATCAATTCTTCACTTTTTTTCTTTCTTAGGCTTGGCTTCAACTTTAACTTTCTTGGATTCCAGGTTGGCAAGTCTTTGCTTGATCATTTTACCTTCATATCTCATCGACAAACAACGAGCAACTATTCTCATATAAAGTTTTGCTTCAGTCTTTATCATCAAACTCATATCACACTGAATTGGGTTATGATACAGAATCTTCAAGTCTTCATCAGAAAAGCTAAAAAGATCCATTGGATCGAATATTCTAACCTCTAGTAGATCAAACTGTGTGATAACCGCTTCATGAGTTGAAATGTTATACTCCCATCTCTTGAAAGCCTTTATGAACACATCTTTTCTTTCTGGAATGTATACAGTAGTTACAGTATCAATAGGCTTGACTATGTACCTTAACTTCCTCTTGCCATCTTTGTCTTTCTTTTTCAGCTTAACACACTTTGGTACTTGAGGCTTGAAGCTTTCAAATTTATCCAAGGAACACTATTTTCTCAAGTATATCTCAAAATTTTCAGCATATGAATTCCTTGATGGATTGATCAACTTCAAATGACATAACTCTCTAATGTCCCATGTTGGCAAAGTCTTCAGTTTACTACTTCTATCAAAATATTGAATGCTACCTTCACCTCTCTTTATAACATACATCTTCTTCTCGGCATCAAACATCCAACTTAAGATCTCTCCAGTTAAGGCTTTCTTTAGATTCCTAATCTTCTGAGTTATTCTTTCAACAATGGACGGTTGTTCGGTAACTTTCCACCAAGCACTCTTGTCAATGCTTGTGGTCTTTGGAACTTCAGTTGACTTTTCAACATCTTCAGGAACTTGAGATGACTCTCTATCATCCACCAAACTATCCATCTTACCTATTACTGACCCATCATTCTTCACCTACGTCTGTTTTTGTTCATAATCATACTTTTTGTATTCTTTTGTAGTGTTGTCAGCATCATCAAAATCTTCTTCATTCAATCCACTGTCACCAACTCCACCTGCTCCACCACTGTTATTATCATCATCGGAAGGACCATCATCTTTGTTTTTCTCTTCACCAGTAATCACAATATCATCTTCATTTTCTTCTTCTTTCTCTTTTTCCTCTTCATTATCATCAGTCACTTCCAATCCTTCACCTTCATTGTTCAATAATATGTCCACATCAAATATTTCTTGTGATCCATATATTAGAGCTACAATAACTAGAGAAGGGATGGGTTCTGTTGTAGCATGTCTCTCTTGATTCTCCATGTTTGATTTAGTGTTGACATTTTGAGTATTGGTTTGAGCACCAACATGAGCAATCAGATCTTGTACCGTCCTTTGAAGTTGATCAAGTTGTTGTTGTTGCTGATTTATAATTCCTTGCTGACGACTACTCTCAGCCCTTAGCTCTATAATATCTCTTGAATTAGCAGCTTCCCTACTTTAAAGATTAGCGATCCGAGTCTTCAATTGACTCACAACATCTGCTGTTTCTCTTGTAGCATAATTCAAAAATTGTTCATCAACAAGATTATAATCCTTTGTTGGTTTAAACCTTTGCCTCTCTGGAATCACCTTAGCTTTGCCCTTGCCTTTGTCTATTGTATCTTTCTTAGCCATTGTCTTTTGTTTCTTCTTCTCTAGATTTATAAACACGATACCTTTAGACGGAGGACGTCTAGAAGGCACGATCTTTGTCATTTCATGCTCTTTTCTTTTGTTTGTTGGAGTTTTTGCAGTTGCTGGAACTTCAGGTATCTCAAGAATCTCAGTATTTACACTTAGTACATCATTCTCCTCAGCAACAAACTCTTCAGTATTAGAATTGGTTAACTTCAACTGTTGCTTCAGGAATCACATTTTCTTCAACATTGGTATCAACTTGGTGATCTAATTCCTGGTTTTGAATCACCGGTTCAGCATTACCGTCACCTCCGTCATTACCTTCATCAGTATCACCATCATCATCACTATCACCACCATCTTCAATGTCACTGTCCATCATATCATCCACCTCATCATCAATGTTAAATTCTGGATCAGGATGTTCAGCCAGCATATTTGGAAACAACAGTGTCACAGTACCGCTGAATTTGCTTGTCTTTCTTACGTTATTCATACTGCTGAAAATGACTTCTTGCATAGGTTCTAACTGAAGTTAAATGCCATCATTTGGAAAATCTGGCAGCAAAGTGTTAATAATCATTTGAATGAATCTTGGGTACATAAGAAACTTGTAATTCTGCGTTGGTCCCACAAAATTGCTATTCAATGCTTCAAAAATCATCCTTGAGAAGTTGAATCTCCTGTGAGTTGCAAGACAAACCAATGCTCTACTTAACACCTCACTGATCTGATCAAAAAGCCGCTGTGCTTGGACTCATGCAGTGAATAAGAACATGTACTAAATATCTCCATTGTTTGCCAAACATGATCTTGGTAACTTGCCTCCTAAAAAAGTTTCCTTCATAACCCATACTCATTATAATTCCAGACACCGCTGTGTGACTAATCTTGTAAGGGAATTCTAGTGAGTCTCTAAAGTTAAGAACTTCCTGAACTACTTGTTCTGTAATCTTTATAGTCTTTCCTCCCACAATGTTTTCAATCTAGATGTCTTTATTCACATGTCTATACTCAACATTGTCCCAAAACTCCCAGACTTGGTTCTCAAATACTCTAACATGTGTAGAGATTGTTGTATGTAACCTGGAGTTACTCAAAAACCTAACAATCTCTTCATATCTCTGAGATTTTCTTGTTGAAGTAGTCAAACAGGCACAGACGTTATGCCTTGGTTCAAATTTAAGACGATTCATATCTGAAACAATCAATAAAGTAATGTTAGAAAACTTTGAAACTTTCTGAAAAAATTCATAACTCTGGAGATTTCGATCGAAAACCCTCAACCGAAAACCCTTTTTCGATCGAAAAACTCTCTGAACATACCAACAATTCGATCGAAAACCCTGATCAACTCATAAACCTTTAACTTTGAACATTTCGACTGAAAAGCTGAGCAAAACACTTTCCGATCGAAAACATTTTTCGGACGGATCAGCAGTGACCCTTCATTTGCATCCGAAAGAGATTTCGATCCATTTAAGGGACTTTTCGGGTGATTCTTAGGACTTTTTGGGCGATTCAAACATTCAAACATCGAATTTAAACTAAGGCTTTAGATCTATCCTACGCACCTCTACGAGTTACGAAAAACATAACTCTGTGATCGAAAAGATGGGAGAAACACAATGATGTCACAATCAGGGAATTTTCGCACGAAAACATTGCACTTGGAAATTTGCTCGAGAGAAAAACGAAGGATAATCAAGGTGGTAAAACGTTTTCCGATTGAAAATTCAAATATATATAGATTTTAAGATTTGGACCGAAAAACATTTCGGTTTGGACTTTTCGACCGAAAACACATTTCGGACAGAAAGATTTCGGGCAACAAATTTCGACCAAAAACTTTGAACTTGACAAATTTTAAAATTTTATTTTTCTTTTCTTGTCCAATTTTGATATCACTAAGACCTATTCCAACTTTTTCAAAAATTTTCAAAAACAAAAAAAACAAACACATACTCAACACAATATACATCAGTTATTTTTTAAGCACGAACATTTATAGATATTATAAACTTGGTATTCGAAGTAAATTCAAACTATCAGAATAACAAAAACTAAGAAACATGTAGAACAAGAACCGATTAATCAACTTAAAACACATATTTACACATTAACTTCAATATTTTTGACTTTTTCTCAACTATTTCTTTATCTGAAACCCTTTCGGTGAACTGAATTGACATAGGATCATAAATGTATACTATCTTAGTCACATTTCATATCAAATCAGGAGCTATTCAATTCAACATTGATTGTTAGTATATTTATCCATATAAACTCATGCATCATGTTTCACCAAATAATGTGTGACATTTAGGGAAGATTAATCAATACAGTGTGTACCCCACAATCGAGATGGAAAGAACTAAGAATCAACACAAAATTTCACTAAATCATGATCCAATCACCAGCATGAGGGTAGTGTTCTTAAACACATGAAAATTAATCCAAGTGGATTTAATTGGAATTATATTGATTCAGAATCATTTTGATTCATAGTCTTGGTTTCTGAGATAGTGAGCATGGAATCATATTGATTCATATGAGATGTGGAGAGTATATATGAAGAATCAAGAATGAATATGTTGTGAATCTGATTGATTCGAGTATGTGGATATCCGTAAGATATTGGATATGTCAATTGAAATCAAGAATGATTCAAAGGGCGAAACAGACTGACTTCCTGGTTTCCATGCGGGATTTTCACCAGAACCATCAACTGTATGAAGGTGTTTAACTCTAAATCATATATTTGACGGATATACTCAATAGAGCAAACAAATTGTGCTAAGAACTCATCAAGATCCTGGTCTCATGGTATGACTAGATTCACTTTGCACTCGAATGATGAAAGTACCGATATTCGATGTGGGTAAAACACAAAGATTGCAATTTAGTTAATCACACAGTATCACCTAATTTATACATGCAGAGCCTACCGACATATCAATAATTGTAACCGATGTGACCATCATATCCAATTCATGCGTAAGCTCAGTACACAAATGTACTATCATTTCCTATTTGCAAGTCAACCAGTCACTTCATTTGTTAGCACAAATTCATCTTATTTCACTTCCAGCATATTTTTCATTTTCTTTTATTCTCCCCCTAAAATTGTGTTGTAATTTATTTATACTAAAACAGATTCTAAACCTATCATAATCACGACACACACAATTCAACAAAAATTTATCACTGAAAGAAAATCTTTTTGAGGAACAAAAATGGTCTTTCAATTGTAAAACCTGTTATTCATAGCAGATTCAATACACCGATACAAGAATCATGGAATGAGGTAGAATCAGAAACAAATAGTTAAAGGTGTAATCTCAAGTGTTTATTGATATTTGCAAATGAATTCCCCCCTTACAAAGATCAAATATACAAGTATTTATACTAAGAAGACAAGAAATGAATTCGTCCGAAATACATTTCGGTCGAAATGTATTTCGTCCGAAAACGATTTCGATCGGAAAAGATTTCGGTCGAAATCTTTTAAATTCAAAGAATTCTTCCGACTTCGGACTCTTTTATATGCGATGGCCTACAATTAGTTCCAACAATCTCCCCTAGCCCATTGCATATCAAAACGCGGGAATTCTGCCAAGCTCCCCCATACACTTTGCATCATCAAAGTTAGATCATGGACTCGAAGCTTTAACTCTCCAAACTTGTCTTGGTTTAGCTTTGACCTACCAATCTCGTTTTGGTTTTGACGTCCAAAACATCTTCAACCAATTAAAAACTTTAACAACCTTTTCTTGAACCTTTCTCTGAGGTTGAGAAACGACCTTCTGTTTGGGAAACTTGTATTTCTTGATGCAACAATCTCTTGATAAATGACCCTGCTTTCCACAGCTGAAACATTTCTTTAAAGCAGGACATGTTCTTTGATAAGGCCCCTTTCGAGATGTTGATTTGTCTAGACTTATGTTCTTCAACTTTTGACTTTTCTACTCCCTCTTTAACGAACATGAGCGGTGCAAATTTATTCGAAATGAACGGGATGGAATTAGCATTGAGTAAAGTATCTTTCTTGAACCCTAAGCCACCCTTATTGTCAAAATAATCCACACATTCTTGAATTTCTTTAGATTTGTCATTGACACAATCATCATTAGAAGCAAGATCACTTGGAATCTTTGATTTAACTTTCTTTGCTTCAGAATTTCTCTTTGGCTTTAACGGAACATAAACCTTTGGCATAAATGGCTCTGGAATGTATGGTTGAGGCATATGTGAATAAAATCCATTTGTAGTAAATGGAGGAGGAACATTTTTGTATCCAATCTCGCTATTCACTTTATTATTAACTTGAGCCTCAATGTTTTCACCAGTGCTTTTATATCCAAGCCCAAACTTTACTTTGTCATGTATTTGAGCTTCAATGATCCCATTGGCAACATTCCTAGAAATGTTTATTTTATCAACTTTAATTGTTGTATTGGCAAATTTCTCCATCTTCTCTGTCAATAATTTCTTTTCTGTTTCTCTTTTCTTAGTCAACAGTTGAATTTCATAATTCTTTCTCTTTAACTGAAGCTTCAAATGAGAATTTTCTTTAACACAATCATCAATCTTTCTTTTATACTCTTTCTCACGATCTTTTAGAATCTTGTTTGTAGTATGTGAATGTTTCAAAGCATCCATCAGAAGTTGATTTTGTTTCTTGTAATCATCAATTTTCTCAAAACACTCCACAGAACACGTGTTTTCGTTGAGCACTTCAGAATACGCTTTAAGTTCCTGTGATTATTTCATTGCTTCAGCAACCAAATCAGATTCTATACGTTTACAATTTCCTTGAAAACCATAACCATATCCACCTTTGATCACTATTATGTTCTGATCAGCTTTGAGCACATACATCTATAGCTTTGCACACAAATCATGTGATGAATTAAATTTAATCCTTTATTTCTAATGTTAAGTTTATAAATCACCCATTCCTGTGGTTAGCGTAGAGAAATTTATCCATGACTTCTGATTTTTCATATTCAATATTAACATCCTTTAGATCATTTATCAACTCTACATATCTATGATACTGGTTAGTCTAAGATTCTCCTTCTGCGCGTGCAAAGACTTGATATTTTTTCTTTAGTTGATCTTGTCTTGCTTTTCCTTTCACATTTTCGTTATAAAGATCTGGATGAACATACCCTAATCCATTTACATACACCTTATGCACACACCCTTCGTCAGCCATTGAGAATTCCCTCCTTTTTTTCCTTTTATTTATTTATTTTTTTTAACTAACTCATTTTTCATAATCAGCGCCAAACATAGCTTCAAACATCCTCTAATTTTTTTTTTTTTCGAAGGCATACTTTTCGATCGAAAACTTTTTCGGACAAGACTTTTCGGTCGAAAAGTCAGATTTCGATCAGGAGATTTCGGACATCTGAGATTTTGGACAACATTTTTATTTGTTTATTCACGCATTCATCCAAAACATTTCTTTGCATTTTCCATTTTTCAATTAATACCCGTTCTTTGATTAAGTCAGTTTCAGAGGCAATCAGTTTATTAGAAAGGTCTTTGATTAAAACATCCTTTTTATCAAGATATTCTTTAAATGTGACATTATCTTTTAGTAAAGCTTTGATATTTCTGGTGTAGGTGACCTCATTCTGTTTTAATTACTTATTCACCCTTTTTAGTTTATCATTTTCAGCAATCAAGAATGTATTTGCTACATGATAATTTTGCATTTTATCAACACAATCAGAAGAACAAATAGAATACTCATCCTTAGAAGTTACCTCACTCTCAAAAGAAGTCTCAACATCATCATCAACAGCTTTGATTTTCCTTTGTTATCAGCTTTAAAGGCACATTCACTTTCACTTTCAGCTGCCCTCTCAGAAACTTCAATCTCAGCCGTCAGAGCCTTATCAAATTCATCTTCAGCATCTTCAATTTCTGTTTCCTATTCACAGTTGCTCAATTGTTTTGACATCAATGCAGTTGGAGCTTTCTTGAATTTTTCATCCTCCTCAATCATTTCAATTAATTTTACTCCACTACCATCAGTTTTCTTCTTTTTTTCCTTTGGACACTCGTGAGAAAAATGTCCAAGTTGTTGGCAGTTGTAACATCTCAGCTTTGCCTTATCAAACCCAACTTTCTTTCCAAACTGTAGCTTGTCTTTTCCAACTTTCTGAAGATACTTTTTGGCTCTCACATCGATCATGGCCATTTGCCATTGCAAATCCATATATTCTAAATCATCAGGATTTATTGGCACAAGATCCTTAACATCATGAACAATCGGTTGAAGCTTTCTAGTCACTAAAGCATCATAACTACTCATGAAAGCTCCAAATAATGCAATTTGATCCTCATGAATTTGACCAGTTGCTTTCCCTTTCTATCTAGCAGAATGTTCTAAACTACAACAACTCTTACCCTTCTCAGATTTTGATCCACTGCTACCTTCACCATTCCCTTAAAACAATGCTGCATTTGTTGAACTTGTGCTATTGGGCTTGTCTGTATTATTCAACTCCTTTTTCTTTGAATCAAGTTCATAAGACTCTAACAGACAAATTATATCATCAAGAGTTTTGCTCTTCAAATCTGGAGTAGTGTTCTTTATCAGCATGCACGGTATGCTCCAGGTATCAGGTAAAAAGTCAAGTAGCTTCTTACACAATTCATACTTCTCAAACTTAACACCCATTTTTCTCAACCTGTTGATCATTGTAGTAAATCTTGTAACTTGCTCACTCAGAGTTTCATTTTTCTTGTAGTTGAACATATTGTACTGATTCAATAATAAATATGTGTGACTCTCTTGCAATGCTACATTTCCTTCAAATCTCAAACACATTGCATTCCATAATCCTTGAGTTGTCTCATGCTGCTCGAAATTTAGATAAAGTGCAGTTGGAAGAGCTAAAATAATTGATCCCAATGCCCTGTTGTCTCTATCAATCAACTTTTTATCCTCTTCTGAATACAAGTCTAGATCAGCAATTGGAACTAAACCATCAGCATTTGCAGTTTTTGGCACACGAGGACCTTTGACTATAGATTCCCATAGAGTATGCTCAGTGAATTTGAAGTAAGCTTTCATCATGATTTTCCAGTTTGAAATCTCTGAAATAGACTTCAGCATTGGTGGCGACTTTCCCACAACTCGCTCAGTATCATATACTTTTCCAGCCATTGAACAATAACACTTGAACACTTAGTCAAAATTCTGAAAACTTCCAAGTAATGAGTTTTCGATCGAAAACCTTTTTTGATCGGAAATTATATGAGAGGACTTACAGGTCAAAAAATCAAGATTTTGAATACTGGAGATTTCGGAGTTTTGAGATTTTGGACAACACTTTTCGATCGAAAATAATTGACTTTTCGGTCGAAACGAGATTTCGGCTCCTTCAAACAGACTTTTCGGTCGATTCTTCCCAAGAACACCAAAATCAATCTACAACAATCCGGATGCAAAATCAAGTCTCCAAATCGATTGTAAACTTCATCTCCATCAATTTTGACTCTGAAAACACAAAAATGGCGTAGAATAACACTCTGGTTAAAAAGAAATCAATGAAATCCGCTTGAATATCAAGAGCTTTAACCAACAGCTCTAATACCACTTGTGATCCATTATGATCCTTAGATATTCAAGTCTCTGATTTTCAAACAATCTCTAGAAATGCGGAATCAATCCAGAATGCTTCTATAACCAAGTAGATCGAATCAAACACAAATATCATCGAAAACTGCCACAAACACACAATGTAACATCAAACACTTGATCTTCATTGATGATTAACATGCAATTACAGACTGATTGAACACACATACAAAGGCTAAATTCACTATTTCAAGATCTGAATTCAAAGAACAAAGTGAACAACTTCATACAACTTCAAAAGATGACTATATATATACACTAAAGATTTCGATCGAAAACTTCTGATCGAAAGTGCTTTCGACCGAAAACACTTTTCGACCGAAAACACTTTTCGACCGAAAACACTTTTCGACCGAAAATACTTTTCGACCGAAAACTAAAGAGTTAAACAATTTTAGCCTATCAATTGATTTCTATGGACTACAAGGTTCTAACAAAAAATTAATGCATTTAAATTCCTGCATAGCATTCCATTACATGTATTTGTACATTGAGGGCAATGAACAGTTTTAAGTGTGGGGTGAGGAATTAGAGATTCAGGACTACTTGTAACCTCAAAGTAGTAAAATTTTAACTTGTGATTTTGTAAAACCCGGAAAATTTTCAAAATTTTTAAACCCTAAAATCTAAACCCCTTTCAGTTCGCACATAATTAAATAAAACGAATACCTGGCAAGTAGAAACAAATGGATATTATGCATAACAAATCACTAAACCATATCCCATCCGTTTCCATGTGAGAATAATCTGAGCCTTTTCACGAGTATTATTATCATATTTTTCACATGCTCTTTCGTTTGGTATATTGAGTGTTTTTCGATCGGATTTTATGCATAATTAGAACTTGTATGACTCATACATATGAAGACCATGAACTAGTAGAAATATGAAAGTTATTGAGGCACCTAGGACTTTATTACCCCTATATATTATCCTTAAACCCAAAAATCCCAAAAATATAATCCGCCTAGATAGCCCAATGAGCCTTAGCCTTTTCTTTTCTACTACCCACATTTATTAACCGATCAGCTTTTCGTAAACACCGATTATTTGCTGAATGTCTTCAAAGTGGGAAAATTATCTTATGTCGTTATTTCAAGTTCATTACCATTAAGGCAATTTGGAAAGAATCTGTTTCACTCAAAGGAATTGGAATATACGAGAAGGTGGATGTATTAGGAAGAAACAGCCGAACTATCTGCAAGGAATTTATGGAAATATTATTTCAAGGAAATTGAGGAAAAAGAGTTATTGAAGAATTTTTCTTGATACAAAAAGAAAAAAATATTGAAAAAGAAGAAAAGAAAAAGAAAGAAAGAAGTGGGTCTTTTACTGGTTAGACTTTAAAGAACTGGATATGCATTTTTTTTATTTTAATTTGCTTTTCTGCCTTCATTTCGCAAAGCCTGAATTACCGCCCGAACTCCGAGATAAAGTTTTCAAAGCAACAAGTGATGTAAGAAAAAGGTGGCACAAGCAAGAGCAATTGCCACCATTCTGCGGCCTGTCAAAAAGTGCCGCCAAAAGAAGAGCCAAAAGATACGACAAATGTGTGAAGTGTGGCAACTAGAGCCACGATGGAAACTGTAGCAAGAATCAAACTCATTCCCAGCATGAGTATAAGCATCTGATCAAAGTAGGATTTGCTAGGCTACATGCCAAAAGATCCATACAGAAAGGCAGTAATGTGTACTACGTAGTGAGGAAATAGTTGAGAATGATAAGAGATCTTGGTCTTGGCAATCTGACCATAAACGAGCCCTCAGATTAGTTATACCCTCATGATCTGAGTACTGTAGAGGGATCTGCTAGTATTTTCCATTTTAAGCCAGGAAGCA
Source organism: Smallanthus sonchifolius (assembly GCA_023525975.1). NCBI lineage: Eukaryota > Viridiplantae > Streptophyta > Magnoliopsida > Asterales > Asteraceae > Smallanthus > Smallanthus sonchifolius. The sequence goes on from CM042033.1 coordinate 25,474,417, forward strand.
GTAGCTGTGTGTTCCACGATAGCTGCAGCCCTTCAAAACCCCTTTTAAATCGATAAAAATCCAAAAACATTTTCATTTTCACCCTTTATTTTTTATTATAGCCACATTACAACCCTTTTAAAGTCATCTTGATTCATGCATACTACTTAGTTAGTTGGTGGAGACTTGATCTGCATACAAGCTTATGACCATTGCATAATTCGATTCGAACTTGAGTATTCCACTTAAACTTACATTATCCACATATATAACCCTAGAGTTGAGTGAACATTGTGAGGTGTGATAGATTATGGATAATTAAAGTTCTAGTAGGCTTGTCATGGATTCCATCTTAGAAAAGCATAAAAATAGAATAAGCAACTCAAGAGTTATCCCGGAGTTTCCAACTATTTGGAGCTCCATTTCACTTGTAAAGTTTTTAGTTGTGGGTCTGATCATGCATGAGTTTGCTTGAGGATAAACAAATTCTAAGTGTGGGGTATTATTATATTTCCTAAATTATACATGTTTTGCATGCATAATAATCCCTATATTATGGTATTAATCAAGCAAAAGCCTTGCATATGATACTTAAAGCGTTTATATTTTACAATTGCAGTTTATTCGGTGTCCTAAGATAAACAGAGCAAAAACCAACTTAAAACATGAAGAAATCAAGCTTTTGGAGGACCAAACCCTAGCATTGACCCCCAAGAAGTCAAACCAAGCCAACATAAGTCAAACCAGCAGCTAAAAGACAAAACTTGGAAGCAAATAAGGGATGCACGACCGTGCATCCCATTGCACGGTCTTGCAATGCCCTACTTGCTCCCCAAGGCTCTAGTGCATTGTCACGTGTACCCTGTTTGATTCCCGAGGTGTTTACACGCCCGTGCACTCCAATGCAGGGTCGTGCATTGCTTATTTTGAGTCCTATAAATAGAGGGCTTGAGTTCTTCATTCCACACACCTCAACACACCAGTCCATACCTCAAGATAAAGAGAATAGTTCGTTTCTAGTAGTATTAGAGTAGTAGTAATGAGTAGAGGGGCTCTTCCTCCTAGTTCCACAATAGGGGACGAAACTCAGCGTTACGCTAGTTAGCATGGGCATTCATGGCTAAGCTTCTTGTATTGCTAGGGTGAAGATGATGTTTGGTGCATGTTAATGTTTGACGTATTAATTTAGTGGTTTGTTTATGTCTTTAATTATTCGTACTTAAAACCACCATTTGGTGGGCTTTTATTATTTTCTAAATCCGTATTTATATTTGTGAGTGTTCTTGATTTTAAAGCGTAAGATCGTAAAACCATTTTAATCTATCACACCCCGGGTGTGCGACCAGATTGGCACCTCCAATCTTATTTTATTTATGAAATCAGAGTTAGTTTGGCAACGGAATTACTTTTGGATCGAACTTGTAATAAATCTAAACCCGAGGGTGGATTTTGTATATTTTCCAAATCCGGAGATAAATAAAACATTATTTCATTTCACTGGGGATTTAAATACCCATTCTGTATACAAAAAAACCATGGTCCACGACCATTTACATGTCACATGCGTAAGCAGGGTAAAGCTAGAGCCACAAGATAGTTGGCCTGTGCCTGGGGAGTTAACCCTATCTAATACCAAGCTATACCAGCATTGGTATCTAAGGGTTTTACCTTCTGGCACCTAACCCTGTGCATAACAAGGGAGTATCCATGTTTAGGAATACATATTCCTAACATCTACTCTTGTTTTTATTCATGCAGAGTTATCTCCATGCTAGCAGCATATAACCCTGTCAAAATTCTTTTGTGTAGACATTTGTTCCCAAGACTATCCCATAGGACTAGCCTTACAGATAATCATTGATTACCTGAAAAACATTTAGGAAAATAAAACGTCAGCGCGAACGCTGGTCAACATGATTATCATGACCAGTTTCAATTGGAAAATACAGTATCAAAACATTTAACCATAATGCGGGTACAATCTACCATTCAGCAGAACTATTTCCTCTGAGTGTACAACCATGGTATACACCAATAATTTCTGTAAAAGGACTGTTGGCATTTGCAGGTTTACTTACCGTGATGTCCCTTAACTGAGACCCCGTCTTACATCCAGTTACAGACAATTACCAGCCCCAATATGGTAATTTCACCCATAAAGCGTATATCACTTGATCAATTTTTATGTATACTTATGGCCTGAATGATTTACGTAGACGCCCTAATGCATCAAACTTTTGAATACAATTATTGTCATTTCGTAAACGTAAAAATTTCAAAGTTTTGAAGATAAAGACATATAAACATATTCACCTTAACAATAGCTTGATCTTATCTCAGGGGTAGTCCTTGAGTGCTAGTGTAAACCTTAATGCAAGTTCTAAGTCAAGTTAGCATCTTAACGCATGAATTCATAAATAAGTGAAAGTGCGGAAAATAAGCGAAAGTTAGTCAAATTACCGAAACGAAGGCACGAGGATTGAGATATAGCAGCTCCAAGAAGTTGGGAGAAGTTTGTATTAATTGAGGTGTGCTGAAATGAGGGTCCCGAGCTTGTTATTTATAGTTGCTCGACACCACCCATAGCGGACCGTTAGCCTGGGTGGTAGCGGTCTGCTACCACCCAGGGCATGCGTCAGCCCTACACGTCCAATCCTGATTGGACCATTCCTCCGATTGCAATTGGTGGAACGTTACGGAGGGCGTGGCGGTCCGCCATGGTGACACACGTCAGATTCTGAAGCTGAGTTATCAGAAACATGGCATTACGAGAAATTACGGCCGGATTGCGGGTGGCGGACCGCCGGCTAGCGGACCGTTACCCAGGTGGTGGCGGTCCGCCACCCAACCTCTTTAATCTTAGCGGACCTACGCTAGCGGACCACCATAGCTAGGAGTCCCTAGCGAAGCTTTTTGACAACACATGATCGCCCAGGTGAGACTTTTAACAACACATGATCGCCCATAGAAAATTCTAACGACTTACGACGTTTATCACATAACTTTTCAAACGTTCACGAATTTGTAACACTTTGTTAGTTGTTTCCTGAACTATTTCAAGACCTGACAATTGATTTCCTCCAATCTCTGCCCAGCAGATAGGAGTTTTACATTTTCTGCCATATAAGGTTTCAAATGGGGCAGCTTAGATACTTGTGTGATAACTATTATTATAAGAAAATTCCATTAGAGGTAAGTGGTCGTCCCAACTTCCTCCAAGGTCTATTACACAAGCTCGAAGCATATCTTCCAGAGTTTGTATCGTTGTTTCACTCTGACCATCCATTTGAGGATGATAATGAGTGCTAAGATTTAATCGTGTTCCAAGAGCTTTCTGGAAGCTTTGCCAAAATTGAGACGTAAAAAGACTGTCTCTATCTGACACTATTGATAATGGCACACTATGCAAAGACACGATTTCATTGACATACATTTGTGCCAACTTATCCATGCTATACGTTTCTTTCATTGGAAGAAACTGGGCAGACTTATTCAGTCTATCAATGATAACCCAAATAGTGTCATTCCCACGACTTGTTCGGGGCAGTTTTGTAATGAAGTCCATAGTTATCATTTCCCATTTCCAAACAGGAAATTCAAGTTGTTGCAATAACCCAGATGGTTTCTGGTGTTCAGCCTTAACTTGTAAACAAGTTAGACATTTTGTAACATATGAAGCAATATGCTTTTTCATTCCAGTCCACCAGTAATCTGGCCTCAGATCTTTATACATTTTATCGCCTCCTAGGTGCATGGTATATTTTTATTTATGAGCTTCTTCAAGAATTCGCTCTTGGAGATCTCCTATCATCGACGCCCATACTCGTTTATTCATTTGTAGAATATTATCACGTCCTTTGATTAATTGATTAATCATTTTTCCTAGCCTTTCTTGTTCAATATTAGTTTCTACTAAGGCCAATTTATGTGCTTCTTTAATATGTTCAAAGAGGTCGAATTTCAATTCGAGTCTCAAAGCACGCACTCTTTTAGGCTTTTCTCTTTCTTTTCGGCTTAAGGCATCAGCTACTACATTAGCTTTACCTTCATGATAACAGATTTCGCAATCATAATCACTCAAGATCTCTAACCACCTTCTCTGTCTCATGTTTAACTCTTTCTGACCAAAGACATATTTCAAACTTTTATGATCAGTGAACACAGTGAACCCGACTCCATAGAGATAGTGTCTCCATAACTTTAATGCAAAAATTATGGAACCCAACTCCAAGTCATGAGTCGTATAGTTCCATTCGTGAGTTTTCAATTGTCGAGATGCATATGCAATGACTTTGTTTCTTTGCATTAACAAACTACCAAGACGGTGTGTGAGGCATCACAATAAATTACAAAGTCTTCAGTTCCATCTAGCAAAGCCAGTATTGGAGCATTGGTTAACTTTTGTTTTAGTATTTTAAAAGTTTCTTCCTGCTTTGATCCCCATTCGTATGTCACAGATTTTCTTGTTAATGAAGTAAGAGGAACGAAAATTGGGGAAAAGTCTTGGACAAATCTTCGGTAATGTCCGCCCAAACCTAAGAAACTCCGAACTTCGGTCGGCGACTTCAGAACTTCCCATTCAATAATTGCTTCAATCTTAGCAGGATCGACTTGAATTCCCTTGGTATTTATTATATGCCCAAGAATTTGAACTTCAGATAATCAGAATTCACATTTTGAGAATTTGGCATAAAATTTCTCGTTCTTAAGTAATTTAAGAATTACTTTTAGGTGTTCTGTATGTTCTTCCTTACTTTTAGAGTAAATAAGTATATCGTCTATGAATATGATAACGAATTTATCCAAATAAGGTTTGCAGATTTGATTCATCATATCCATAAATGTTTTCGAAGCATTAGTGAGTCCGAACGACATCATAGTGAACTCATAATGTCCGTACCTTGTTCTGAATGCAGTCTTGGATATGTCTTCTTCTTGTACTTTCAATTGATGATATCCTGAATGAAGATCGATCTTTGAAAAACAACATGCTCCCTGAAGCTGATCAAACAGATCATCAATTCGGGGAAGCGGATATCTGTTCTTGATCGTGACCTTGTTCAGTTCACGGTAATCAATACACATACGCATTGATCTGTCTTTCTTCTTGACAAATAATACTGGAGCTCACTAAGGTGAAGAACTTGGTCTTATAAATCATTTGTTTAACAACTCTTCAAGTTTTTTCTTCAATTCCGCCATTTCTGTGGGTGCTAATCTATTGGAGCTGTTCCCGGTACCAGATTTATTCTAAACTCCACTTCTCGATCTGGCGGTAATCCTGGTAGTTCCTTCGGGAATACTTCCAGATACTTGGATACTTCAGGTACTTTTTTCTAAAGGCTTTGTTTCCTTGTTGGTTGTAAGTGACACAAGGTATGCTAAGCATTCTTTATTCAAATATTTTGTTGTCTTAAGAAGTGATATAATTCCAATTGGATTGGAACATTTATCTCCTTTGATAGTAATTATCTTACCATCAGGCACATGGATTTCAATAGATTTCTTGTCGCAATTTATTTGGGCTTGGTTGGCAGATAATCAATCCATTCTCAGGACAATGTCAAATCCGGCTAAAGTCATGGGAAACAATTGCACAGATAGGACATGTTCGAATATAGAAATCTTACAGTCATTTAAGGAACTAGAAATTTTAACTAAATCCCCATTAGCAGTCTCGACTTCGTAAGATTTGTCTAATCTAACTAAAGGTTTATCTAATAGCTTACAGAATTTGATATCTATAAAGCTTTGATTTGCACCAGAATCAAATAAAACATTTGCATAGAGATTGTCGACAAGAAACATACCAGTAATCACATCTGGCATTTTGCCTTCTTCATTTGCATTCAAAACAAATGCACTGGCGTTCTTCTTAACTCCTTCAGCAGATTTTGCTCCCGATGTTCCTACTTCTTTTGCCTTCGGGCATTGGGTTCTTATGTGACTCGACTCTCCACACCCATAACAAACAATGGGCTTTCTGTTTTTATAACAATTCTCAGTAGAGTGCCTAGGAGTTTTGCATGTGTTACAAAAAGGTCTTGCACCACATTTTCCAAAATGCCTCTTCATGCATAGTCAGCATTCTGGAGCAGGGGAACGAGTATCTTTATGACTGAAATTACTTTCAGATCATTTCTGCTCATTTTTGTTTTGGTGCATATTATCCTTCTTCTTCAGCTCCTCTCTATTACTTATCAATCCATCCGTAAGAATAGCACCAAGTTCAATGGCATCGTCCATTGATTCAGGTTTAGAGGCTTTTACCAAGTCTCTAATTTCCAGGACTAAACCCCAGATATATCTCTTAATGAGGTTTGATTCAGGAGTTGCCAGGTGAGGTACTAACCTAGCGTATTCGAACAACTTAGTTACATAATCTTGATGGTTTGTTCCTACCATCCTCAAGTTCGGAAAATTATGCTTAATCTTCTCCCTCACATTCATGGGACAAAACTTCTTCTCCACTCTTTCCATGAAGACAGACCAACCCATGTCATAAGCCTTGTCTCTTCCTTTGGCAGATATCACTTGATTCCACCATTCTCAGGTTGGTCTCTAAATAGATTCAAAGCATCAAGTACCTTGTCTTCCTCAATGCATTTACTTATAGCGAGCACCGACTTAGTTTTCTCAAGCCGTCTTAGTGCTGCTATCGGTCCTTCTCTTCCTACAAATTCATAAGGTTTGCAATCCTGAAAATTTTTGTACGTGCATCCAAGATTTTTGTGTTTCTTGTATGCAGAATCATACCCTTCCTTGGGAGTAGCCATAGAGGAATCATGACTTTCCCGGTATGTTCTCTCAGTGGATTTACTATGGAAATTTGAGTGAACTCCCTCAGTATGTTTTGTAAATTGAGGGGTATAGACTTCAGTCTTAGTTTCTATTGTTTTAGATTTTTGTAACCAGTATTCTTTTTTCTTAGTAGCTTTGCTTTCTTCTATAGCTGCTACAATTTTAGGAGTTGCTTTCTCAATTCCAACATCGATCATTTTTGTTATATCTGCCTTCTGAATCCCAGCAGTATCGTTTTCAATTGTTTGCTTCTTTTTACCACGGGTGTTACTTGATGGTCCACTTTTCGACATTATAGAAATAAACAAGATTGGAATCAATATTGACATTTTTATTACTGAAATTTATACAAGAAAAGTACATATACAGAACTCATTGTTCTAGTAATTATTATAATTCTTTTCTTCCAAAGCTTGAACTAGAAGAATATTTCGAGCTTCTATTTATGCTTTCTCTCGTTCAAGTTCTGCTATTTGGTTTAAAAGTATTCGTTCCCTCTCATTTCCAGGTGCTTCTTCATTTACATAAGGAATAGGGAACTGAACTGTCTCATGATAAGGGATAAAAGGTTTGTTAGAATCTTCTCGTTCTTCATCTTCAGAAACATATCTATTTTCATAAGGTATTTCAGAAAATCCCTCATGAAAATTAAGTGAGTATATTGGAGTAATGTTATAACTTCCTCGAGTAGCAGCAGAATGATAACTGATGGAAGGATTATAAGGAATACTAGGATTCCCTATTTCTCCAAGGCTTCAGAAAGTTGAACTTTCAGTTTTCTCACTATTTTCTATAGTTGTCTCTTTAGTTTTACGTTCAAAATAATTGGCTGGCGCAAATTTACGAAGAAAGTTAGGACCCTTGCCTTTTCCAACTATTTATGTAAATAAAACAAACAACTTTTATTATATAGGAAAAATATTTTACAATAAGAACAAAATACAATATCTCATTTTAATCTTTCATTAGCTCAGATCCAAGGATCATCAGGTTCTCCCCATGTTCGTAAACATGTTGTCCATAAAATTGTGTTCTTGCCTTATTCATAATTCTTTCCCTGTTTATTTCATTTGTTTGGCGTAACGAACGATCTAAACATTTTATGGGAGATGGAGACATACTGTATTCGTACCCATACTTAGGCAGAGTTTCACGAAGACCAACCATTATATAATTATAGTTGTTTTGATACTCTGGTGGTGCTTGGAAATAATTCTCATAAGGACTAGTATGTATAGGGTCAGGAACAACATAGGGATCATGAAGAATAGGAGACTCAGGATTATAAAAGGGATAATCATCCGGATTTTCAGATACATGAGCATACAGATCTGATTCTTCAGATGTTTCCTCCACTGGTGCATTTTGATAAGCTACCTCCAATTCAATAGCTGGAATAGAAATTTTCTCAGCGGGCATTCCTGCTCTTATTCGAGGCTTTGGGGACGTACTTGGCCCTCTCTGATTATTTAGTGCTGGAGGGATATTAAACTGCCAGTTACTAAAGTCAGAACCAGCGTCCATCCAAGAACTATCAGTATCATATGATGGGGGATGATACTCAGGTGTAAGAGTATCTAGATTTATAATGAAAGGATCGTTATCATCAGGAAATGTGATTGGCATCATCTGAGATCCATAGACAGGATACTCAGGTGATTCCTGCTTGATCGGATGATTAGGCTCGTAATTAGGAAGGCTATGTTCTCCGGACATCCTGAAATCTTTAAGTATTAGTAGCTACCTTAATAAGTATTCTGTCCTCATGTTGATCAAAACTTAGATACTAAAGCCAGTATCCTCATCTTAATGTTGGGGCATAATAATTTTAAACTATGGTTAAAGCTTAGATACTAAGGCTAGTATCTAATTCGCTAAAACCTTTGGCTCTGATACCAACCTATCACACCCCGTCTTCAGGACATCCCGAGTGTGCGACCAGATTGGCAGCTCCAATCTTATTTTATTTATGAAATCAGAGTTAGTTTAGCAGCGGAATTACTTTTGGATCGAACTTGTAATAAATCTCAACCCGAGGGTTGATATTGTATATTTTCCAAATCCGGAGATAAATAAAACATCATTTCATTTCACTGGGGATTTAAATACCCCTTCTGTATACAAAAAAACCATGGTCCACGACCATTTACATGTCACCTGCGTAAGCAGTGTAAAGCTAGAGCAACAAGGTAGTTGGCCTATGCCTGGGGAGTTAACCCTATCCAATACTAAGCTATACCAGCATTGATATTTAAGGTTGTTACCTTCCGACACCTAACCCTGAGCATAACAAGGGAGTATCCATATCTAGGAATACATATTCCTAACATCTCCTCTTGCTTTTATTCCGGTAGAGTTATCTCCACCCTAGCAGCATATAACCATGTCATAATTCTTTTATGTACACATTTATCCCCAAGACTATCCCGTAGGAATAGCCTTACAGATAATCATTGATTACCTGAAAAGCATTTAGGAAAATAAAACGTCATCGCGAACGCTGGTGAACATGATTTTCATGACCAGTTTCAATGGGCAAATACAGTATCAAAACATTTAACCATAATGCGGGTACAATCTACCATTCAACAGAACTATTTCAACTGAGTGTACAACCACGGTATACACCAATAATTTTTGTAAAAGGACTGCTGGCATTTGTAGGCTTAGTTACCGCGATGTCCCTTAACAAAGACCATGTCTTACATCAAGTTACAGACAATTACCAGCCCTAATATGGGAATTTCACCCATAAAGCGTATATCCCTTGATCAAGTTTTATGTATACTTATGGCCTGAATGTTTTACGTAGACGCCCTTATGCATCAAACTTTTGAATACAATTCTTGCCATTTCGTAAACGTAAAATTTCAAAGTTTTGCACATAAAGACAGATAAACATATTCACCTTAACAGTAGCTTGATCTTATCTCAGTGGTAGTCCTTGAGTGATAGTGTTAACCTTAATGCAAGTTCTAAGTCAAGTTAGTATCTTAACGCACGAATTCAAAAATAAGCAGAAGTGCGGAAAATAAGCGAAAGTCAGTCAAATTACCGGAATGAGGGCACGCGGATCGAGATATAGCAGCTCCAAGAAGTTGGGAGAAGTTTGTGTGAATTGAGGTGTGCTGAAATGAGGGTCCGGAGCTTGCTATTTATAGTTGCTTGACACCACCCGTAGCCGACCGTTAGCCTGGGTGGTAGCGGTCTGCTACCGCCCAGGGCATGCATCAGCCCTACACGTCCAATCCTGATTGGACCGTTCCTCCGATTGCTGCCGACGGACCGTTACGGAGGGCGTGGCGGTCCGCCATGGTGACACGCGTCAGATTCTGAAGCTGAGTCATCAGAAACGTGGCATTACAAGAAATTACGGCCAGATTGCGGCTAGCGGACCGTTACCCAGGTGGTGGCGATCCGCCACCCAACCTCTTTAATCTTAGCGGACCTACGCTAGTAGACCGCTAAGGGTCTGGTAGCGGTCCGCTACCAACCCATTTTCAGTATTTTTACTTTTTAATCGTTGAACTTTGGGGACTTGGTAATTCCAACCCCTAAGGTTCCAATATTGGCAAACTAGGACCTCGGATTTGGCTGGTGTTACATAATCAAACTTCTTTTGAAACTTGTACGTCTTTATACAAGCAGAGATTGATAAGCCAAGGCTTGGTCAACATTATTAAGGTTGTACATCTTTATACAAACTTCTTATGCGACCAAGAATTGGTGAACTCATGTTGGGAAATGTACGTCTTTATACTTGGTCCCATTGTTACACCGCCTCCCGGTGAGCAAAATATAATCACCTATTTAACCTTAATACAAAGCATTTACGTTCGATGTCTTAAACCAACCTGGAGATAACCATTCGAAGGGTTGAGGGTAACTGTTGTCCTTAACGGGAGGCACTACCATTTTAATTTAAGGAATTTAATTCGTGAATCAAATGTTGTGAGGACGAGGATCTAGCGGTGACCCGGGTCACAAGTTTGTAGTAGTCATTTCACTGGATTAGTCAACTTAACATTATCACGTGCCAAGCGGATTCGAAGCCCAAAGCAATACTCTTCGTGACCTGATCATTTCCAAGGATATTTACTTTTCTACTATTTACTATTCTGCTATTTACATTCCTTTTACACACATCACGCACATTTTTACTTTTCTGATATTTACTTTACCGTTCTTTACTTTTCTATCATTTACTATTCTGTTTCATAAGCACACAAAACCCACTCACTAATTTATTGAAATAGGTGCGGGTATATCTTAACGCACGAATTCGAAAATAAGCGAAAGTGCGAAAAATAAGCGAAAGTCAATCAAATTACCGGAACGAGGGCACGAGGATCGATATATAGCAGCTCCAAGAAGTTGGGAGAAGTTTGTGTGAATTGAGGTGTGCTGAAATGAGGGCCCGGAGCTTGCTATTTATAGTTTCTCGATACCACCCGTAGCGGACCGTTAGCCTGGGTGGTAGCGGTCCGCTACCGCCTAGGGCATGCGTCAGCCCTACACGTCCAATCCGGATTGGACCGTTCCTCTGATTGCGGCTGGCGGACCGTTACGGAGGGCGTGGCGGTCCTCCATGGTGACACGCATCAGATTCTGAAGCTGAATCATCAGAAACATGGTATTACGAGAAAATAAGGCTAGATTGCGGCTAGCGGACCATTACGCAGGTGGTGGAGGTCCGCCAACCAACCTCTTTAATCTTAGCGGACCTCCATAGCCAGGAGTCCCTAGCGAACCGCTAAGGGTCTGGTAGCGGTACGCTACCAAGCCATTTTCAATATTTTTCGATTTTAACCGTTGAACTTTGGGGACTTGGCAATTCCAACCCCTAAGATTCCAATATTGGCCAATTAGGACCTCGAATTTGGCCTGGTGTTACATCCTCCCCTCCTTTATTCAAATCTCATCCTCAAGATTTATTGGAATAGGAGCGGGTATTTCTTTTTCATTTCACTCTCCAGTTCCCACGTGAACTCAGGTCCACATCTGGAGTTCCATTTCACTTTTACCAACACCACCCTCTTCCTTTTTAGCTTTTTAACCTAATGTTCCTCAATTTGCAGAGGTTGTTCAACAAATTTCATATTTGGATCCACCTCTACTTCCTACAGAGGCATTACCAGAGATTCATCAACCAAACACTTGCGCAGGTTTGACACATGAAATACATCATGAACACCGTTCATTTTCTCTAGCAATTCAAGTTGATAGGCGACCGGTTTAATTCTTTTTAGAATTTTGAATGGTCCAACGAATCTTGGACTGAGTTTTCCTTTCTTTCCAAATCGTAATACACCCTTCCAAGGTGAGACTTTTAACAACACATGATCCCCCAAAGAAAATTCTAAAGGCTTACGGCGTTTATCAGCAGAACTTTTCTGTCTGTCACGAGCCGCTTTCAAATGTTCACGAATTTGTAACACTTTGTCAGTTGTTTCCTGGACTATTTCAAGACCTGACAATTAATTTTCTCCAATCTCTGCCTAGCAGATAGAAGTTTTTAATTTTCTGCCATATAAGCCTTCAAATGCGGCAGCTTGGATACTTGTGTAATAACTATTATTATATGAAAATTCCATTAGAGGTAAATGGTCGTCCCAACTTCCTCCAATGTCTATTACACAAGCTCGAAGCATATCTTCCAGAGTTTGTATCGTTCTTTCACTCTGACCATCCATTTGAGGATGATAAGCAGTGCTAAGATTTAATCGTGTTCCAAGAGCTTTCTAGAAGCTTTGCTAGAATTGAGACGTAAAACGACTGTCTCTATCTGACACTATGGATAATGACACACTATGCCAAGACACGATTTCATTGACAAACATTTGTGCCAACTTATCCATGCTATAAGTTTCTTACATGGGAATAAAATGGGCAGACTTAGTCAGTCTATCAATCAACCCAGATAGTGTCATTCCCACGACTTGTTCGGGCAGTTTTGTAATGAAGTCCATAGTTATCATTTCCCATTTCCAAACAGGAATTTCAAGTTGGTGCAATAACCCAGATGGTTCTGTTGTTCAGCCTTAACTTGTGAACAAGTTAGACATTTTGTAACATAGGAAGCAATATGCTTTTTCATTCGAATCCACCAGTAATCTAGCCTCAGATCTTTATACATTTTATCGCCTCGTGGGTGCATGGTATATTTTGATTTATGAGCTTCTTCAAGAATTCGCTCTTGGAGATCTCCTATCATCGACATCCATACTCGTTTATTCATTGGTAGAATATTATCACGTATTTTGATTAATTGATTAATCATTTTTCCCAGCCTTTCTTGTTCAATATTAGTTTCTTCTAAGGCCAATTTATGTGCTTCTTTAATATGTTCCAAGAGGTCGAATTTCAATTCGAGTCTCAAAGCACGCACTCTTTTAGGCTTTTCTCTTTCTTTTCGGCTTAAGGCATCAGCTACTACATTAGCTTTACCTTCATGATAACAGATTTCGCAATCATAATCACTCAAGATCTCTAACCACCTTCTCTGTCTCATGTTTAACTCTTTCTGACCAAAGACATATTTCAAACTTTTATGATCAGTGAACACAGTGAACCCGACTCCATAGAGATAGTGTCTCCATAACTTTAATGCAAAAATTATGGAACCCAACTCCAAGTCATGAGTCGTATAGTTCCATTCGTGAGTTTTCAATTGTCGAGATACATATGCAATGACTTTGTTTCTTTGCATTAACAAACTACCAAGACAGTTGGCCATTTGGCGCAATGGTAGCCCCAAGACTTCCCATAGTGGAGGTCTTGGGTTTGAATCCTGGCCACAGCAAAAAAGGGGTCTGTGGCTAGGTCAGGGGGTTTACCCAGTTGGGGGGGTTCCTCCTGGGGTGGGCTGCCCTAGATGTTCTAGGTGTTGCCCCGGGGAAACCCAATTATCCTAGAACATCTTGGTGTTGCCGTTAAAAAAAACACACTATGAAGACGGTGTGTGAGGCATTACAATAAACTACAAGTTCTTCAGTTTCATCTAGCAAAGCCAGTATTGGAGCATTGATTAACTTTTGTTGTAGTATTTTAAAAGCTTCTTCCTGCTTTGATCCCCATTCGTATGTCACATATTTTTTTGTTAATGAAGTAAGAGGAACGAAAATTCGGGAAAAGTCCTGGACAAATGTTCGGTAATATCCCCCCAAACCTAAGAAACTTCGAACTTCAGCCGGCGACTTCGGAACTTCCCATTCAATAATTGCTTCAATCTTAGCAGGATCGACTTGAATTCCTTTGGTATTTATTATATGCCTAAGAAATTGAACTTCAGATAACCAGAATTCACATTTTGAGAATATGGCATATAATTTCTCGTTCTTAAGTAATTCAAGAATTACTTTTAGGTGTTCTGCATGTTCTTCCTTACTTTTAGAGTAAATAATTATATCGTCTATGAATATGATAACGAATTTATCCAAATAAGGTTTGCAGATTCGATTCAATATATCAATAAATGTTGCCGAAGCATTAGTGAATCCGAACGGCATCACAGTGAACTCATAATGTCCGTACCTTGTTCTAAATGCAGTCTTGGATATGTCTTCTTCTTGTACTTTCAATTTATGATATCCTGAACGAATATCGATCTTTGAAAAACAACATGCTCCCTAAAGCTGATCAAACAGATCATCAATTCGGGGAAGCGGATATCTGTTCTTGATCGTGACCTTTTTCAGTTCTCGGTAATCAATACACATACGCATTGATCCGTCTTTCTTCATGACAAATAATACTAGAGCTCCCCAAGGTGAAGAACTTGGTCTTATAAATCCTTTGTTTAACAACTTTTCAAGTTGTTTCTTCAATTCCGCCATTTCTGTGGGTGCTAATCTATACGGGGCTTTATCTATTGGAGCTGTTCCCTGTACCAGATTTATTCTAAACTCCACTTCTCGATCTGGCGGTAATCCTGGTAGTTCCTCCGGGAATACTTCCGGATACTTGGATACTTTAGGTACTTTTTCTAAAGGCTTTGTTTCCTTGTTGGTTGTAAGTGACACAAGGTATGCTAAGCATCCTTTGTTCAGATATTTTGTTGCCTTAAGAAGTGATATAATTCCAATTGGATTGGAACATTTATCTCCTTTGATAGTAATTATCTTACCATCAGGCACATGGATTTCAATAGATTTTTGTCGCAATTTATTTGGGCTTGGTTGGCAGATAATCAATCCATTCCCAGGACAATGTCATATCCAGCTAAAGTCATGGGCAACAATTGCATAGATAGGACATGTTTGAATATAGAAATCTTACAGTCATTTAAGGAACTAGAAATTTTAACTAAATCCCCATTAGCAGTCTCGAATTCGTAAGATTTGTCTAATCTAACTAAAGGTTTATCTAATAGCTTACATAATTTGATATCTATAAAGCTTTGGTTTGCACCAAAATCAAATAAAACATTTGCATAGAGATTGTCAACAAGAAACGTACCAGTAATCACATCTGGCATTTTGGCTTCTTTATTTGCATTCAAAACAACTGCCATGGCGTTCTTCTTAACGCCTTCAGCAGGTTTTGCCCCCGATGTTCCTGCTTCTTTTGCCTTCGGGCATTAGGTTCTTATGTGACCTGGCTCTCCACACCCATAACAAACAATGGGCTTTCTGTTTTTATAATAGTTCTCAGTAGAGTGGCTAGGAGTTTTACATGTGTTGCAAAAAGGTCTTGCACCACATTTTCCAAAATGCCTCCTCTTGCATAGTCGGCATTCTGGAGCAGGGGAACAAGTATCTTTACGACTGAAATTACTTTCAGATCGTTTCTGCTCGTTTTTGTTTTGGTGCGTATTATCCTTCTTCTTCAGCTCCTCTCTATTTCTTATCAATCCATCCGTAAGAATAGCACCAAGTTCAATGGCATCGTCCATTGATTCAGGTTTAGAGGCTTTTACCAAGTCTCTAATTTCCAAGACTAAACCCCAAACATATCTCTTAATGAGGTTTGATTCAGGAGTTGACAGGTGAGGTACTAACCTAGCGTATTCGAACAACTTAGTTACATAATCTTGATGGTTTGTTCCTACCATCCTCAAGTTCAGAAAATTGTGCTCAATCTTCTCCCTCTCATTCATGGGACAAAACTTCCTCTCCACTCTTTCCTTGAAGATAGACCAACCCATGTCATAAGCCATGTCTCTTCCTTTGGCAGATATCACTTGATTCCACCATTCTAAGGCTTGGTCTCTAAACAGATTCAAAGCATAAAGTACCTTGTCTTCCTCAAGGAATTTACTTATAGCCAGCACAGACTCAGTTTTCTCAAGCCGTCTTAGTGCTGCTATCGCTCCTTCTCTTCCTGCAAATTCATAAGGTTTGCAATCCTGAAAATTTTTGTACGTGCATCCAAGATTTTTCTGTTTCTTGTATGCATAATCATACCCTTCCTTGGGAGTAGCCATAGAGGAATCATGACTTTCCCGGTATGTTCTCTTAGTGGATTTACTATGGAAATTTGAGTGACCTCCCTCATTATGTTTTGTAAATTGAGGGGTAGAGACTTCATTCTCAGTTTCTCTTGTTTTTGATTTTTGTAACCAGTATTCTTTTTTCTTAGTAGCTTTGCTTTCTTCTATAGCTGCTACAATTTTAGGAATTGCTTTCTCAATTCCAACATCGATCATTTTTGTTAAATCTGCCTTCTGAATCTCAGCAGTATCGTTTTCAATCATTTGCTTCTTTTTACCACGGGTGTTACTTGATGGTCCACTTTTCGACATTATAGAAATAAACAAGATTGGAATAAATTTTGGCATTTTTATTACTGAAATTTATACAAGAAAAGTACATATACAGAACTCATTGTTCTAGTAATTATTATAATTCTTTTCTTCCAAAGCTTAAACTAGAAGAATATTTCGAGCTTCTATTTATGCTTTCTCTCTTTCAAGTTCTGCTATTTGGTTTAAAAGTATTCGTTCCCTCTCATTTCCAGGTGCTTCTTCATTTACATAAGGAATAGGGAACTGAACTGTCTCATTATAAGGGATAAAAGGTTTGTTAGAATCTTCTCGTTCTTCATCTTTAGAAACATATCTATTTTCATAAGGTATTTTCAGAAAATCCCTCATGAAAATTAAGTGAGTATATTGGAGTAATGTTATAACTTCCTTGAGTAGGAGCAGAATGATAACTGAAGAATAGGAGACTCAGGATTATAAAACAAAATAATTGGCTGGCGCAAATTTATGAAGAAAGTTAGGACCCTTGCCTTTTCCAACCATTTCTGTAAATAAAACAAACAACTTTTATTATATTCGAAAAATATATTACAATAAGAACAAAATACAATATCTCATTTTAAACTTTCATTAGCTCAGATCCAAGGATCATCAGGTTCTCCCCATGTTCGTAAACCTGTTGTCTATAAAATTGTGTCCTTGCCTTATTCATAATTCTTTCCCTGTTTATTTCATCCGTTTGGCGTAACGAACGATCTAAACATTCTCAGGGAGATGAAGGCATACTGTATTCGTACCCATACTTAGGCGGAGGTTCACGAAGACCAACCATTATATCATTATAGGCGTTTTGATACTCTGGTGGTGCTTGGAAATAATTCTCATAAGGACTAGTATATATAGGGTCAGGAACAACATAGGGATCATGAAGAATAGGAGACTCAGGATTATAAAAGGGATAATCCTCCGGATTTTCAGATACAAGAGCATATTGATGTGATTCTTCGGATGTTTCCTCCACTGGTGCATTTTTATAAGCTTCCTCCATTTCAATAGCTGGAATAGAAATTTTCTCAGTGGGCATTCCCGCTCTTATTCGAGGCTTTCGGGACGTACTTGGCCATGTGTGATTGTTTAGTGGTGGAGGGATATTAAACTGCTAGTTACTAAAGTCAGAACCAACGTCCATCCAAGAACTATCAACATCATATGACGGGGGATGATAATCATGTGTAGGAGTATCTAGATTTATAATGAAAGGATCGTTATCATTTGGAAATGTGATTGGCATCATCTGAGATCCATAGACAGGATACTCAGGTGATTCCTGCTTGATCGGACGATTAGAATCGTAATTAGGAAGGCTATGTTCTCCAGACATCCAGAAATATTTAAGTATTAGTAGCTACCTTAATAAGTATTCTGTCCTCATGTTGATCAAAACTTAGATACTAAAGCCAGTATCCTTATCTTAATCTTGAGGCATAATAATTTTAAACTATGGTTAAAGCTTAGATACTAAGGCTAGTATCTAATTCGCTAAAACCTTGGTCTCTGATACCAACCTGTCACACCCCGTCTTCAGGACACCCTGGGCGTGCGACCAGATTAGCACCTCCAATCTTATTTTATTTATGAAATCAGAGTTAGTTTGGCAGCGGAATTACTTTTGGATCGAACTTGTAATAAATCTCAACCCGAGGGTTGATATTGTATATTTTCCACGGTATACACCAATAATTTATATAAAAGGACTGCTGGCATTTGCAGGCTTAGTTACCGCGATGTCCCTTAACTGAGACCACGTCTTACATTAAGTTACAGACAATTACCAGCCCCAATATGGGAATTTCACCCTTAAAGCGTATATCCCTTGATCAATTTTTATGTATATTTATGGCCTGAATGTTTTACGTAGACGCCCTTATGCATCAAACTTTTGAATACAATTATTGTCATTTCGTAAATGTAAAACTTTCAAAGTTTTGAACATAAAGACAGATAAACATATTCACCTTAACATTAGCTTGATCTTATCTTAGTAGTAGTCCTTGATTGCTAGTGTAAACCTTAAAGCAAGTTCTAAGTCAAGTTAGTATCTTAACGCATGAATTCGGAAATAAGCGAAAGTGTGGAAAATAAGCGAAAGTCAGTCAAATTCCGGAACGAGGGCACGAGGATCGAGATATAGAAGCTCCATGAAGTTGGGAGAAGTTTGTGCGATTTGAGGTGTGCTGAAATGAGGGTCCGGAGCTTGCAATTTATAGTTGCTCGACACCACCCGTAGCGGACCGTTAGCCTGGGTGGTAGCGGTCCGCTACCGCCCATGGCATGCATCAGCCCAACACGTCCTATCCTGATTGGACCGTTCATTCGATTACGGCTGGCGGACCGTTACAGAGGCCGTGGCGGTCCGCCATTTTGACACGCGTCAGATTCTGAAGCTGAGTCATCAGAAACGTGGCATTACAAGAAATAGCGGCTAGCAGACCATTACCCAGGTGGTGGCGGTCCGCCACCCAACCTCTTTAATCTTAGCGGACCTCCAAAGCCAGGAGTCCCTAGCGGACCGCTAAGGGTCTGGTAGCGGTCCGCTACCAACCCATTTTCAATATTTTTCGATTTTAACCGTTGAACTTTGGGGACTTGGCAATTCCAACCCCTAAGGTTGTAATATTGGCGAACTTCTTATGCGACCAAGAATTGGTGAACTCATGTTGGGAACGGTACGTCTTTATACTTGGTCCCATTGTTACACCGCCTCCCGGTGAGTAAAATATAATCACCTATTTAACCTTAATACAAAGCATTTACGTTCGATGTCTGAAACCAACCCAGAGATAACCATTCGAATGGTTGAGGGTAACTGTTGTCCTTAACGGGAGGCACTACCATTTTAATTTAAGGAATTTAATTCGTGAATCAAATGTTGTGAGGAGGAGGCTCTAGCGGTGACCCGGGTCACAAGTTTGTAGTAGTCATTTCACTGGATTAGTCAACTTAACATTATCACGTGCCAAGCGGATTCGAAGCCCAAAGCAATACTCTTCGTGACCTGATCATTTCCAAGGATATTTACTTTTCTACTATTTACTATTCTGCTATTTACATTCCTTTTACACACATCACGCACGTTTTTACTTTTCTGATATTTACTTTACCGTTGTTTACTTTTCTATCATTTACTATTCTGTTTCATAAGCACACAAAACCCACTCACTAATTGATCCGGCTAAACGATAACAAAAGTTGAGTATTGGAACTCGACCATGCCCATTGGTTCGATACTTGGTTCTTACCTAAACTATATTACGCTGCGATAGATACACTTGCGTATTGTGTGTTTTTAAGTTAAAGTAATTATCATTTTATAAATTTAAAACCTGATCTCGTAAAACCATCCTAAAAATATATTTATTATATTTTTATATATTAAAAACGACACATCAGGAACATCACACACAAACACCACAACACATACATGCAATCTGAGGTGAATTAGAAGACCCAGTGCGGCACTTTAAAGTGCAAGTGCGGTACGCTGCGAGTGCGGTTCGTATTCAGAGAAACGTTTAAGAGAGGAAACAAGCGTAGGAAACGACCCAAGATTATAGTAAGTACACTGGACCCGTACCCTAGACACGATTATGTGAATTTTGTTCTTAAAAGATAAATGTTATGTGCTATGTATATGACGAGGGTACGGGGTAACGAAGGGTTCGTCTAAACACTAAACCGGAATAATCGAGTAATCACGACGTATCCAAGGGGTAGTGGATACACCGCTGGTACTTCATATATATAAAACTCTTGGTGCTTCATGGTGAAACCATTATGAATGTTTAGGGGTATAGACTAAAAGACAGTAATGAAAATATAGTAAACGTACGGGAGAACTTTCGACCGGTATGTAGTTATCTGACAAACGAAATATTTTGTCTAAGGAAATAGTGGTGTATAAATCTCTCCTAGACCTGTCACTCTTTCCTGGGAACATCTCTGTTGGATGTACTGCTCTGGAAGGATAATCACCCCAGTTTACAATATATGACGAATATGAATATATGATATAGTTGAATGTATGAATGCACAAATATGTGAATGCATGACGAATATGAATACATGAAAGCAAGATGATACGTGCAAATATGTATGAGTATGATGGAATGATTCTAAACCGTAAAATGGAATAACATAGTACTCACGAAGTGTTAAAAGGATGGTGGATACGCCGCTGGTACTTCCTATATATAAACCCTTTTACTACATCGTGAAGAAACCGTTACGAAGTTTTAAGGTGAGGATTGGTTGGGAATAAATCAAGCATATACGTGAAATGAAAACAATGCTTGATACATTTGAGAGGCTGTGAGTCTAACATACTCAAGGTCCCAAATAAAAAGAAATAGCCGGCCTATAAGGTGGATCTCAATAATAAAGAAGAGAACTAAAGAATAAAGCCTACGGGGCTAAGAAATGAATGAGCCTTCATGGCAAATGAGTTTTCATGACAAATGCAAGGGGATTGTACTGACAAGTATAAAGACATTGCCAATACTCTGATCGGAGGTACGTCCGAAGATGGTCGCGAGGGGGTTAGCACACCCATTAAATATACGAATGACGTGACCGGAGGTACGTCCGGAGATGGTCACGGGAGCGCCGAGAGCCTGGGAAATTTGAACAATAATAAGAACCTAAAGGGTTCATAATAAAATGAATGATGCAATGTACTTACTTAGCGTAAGCTAATTCAAAAAACGTTTTTCAAACACTGCAGGAAAGAAGCACATGGAATAGAGCTTCCTGTTGAAGAGGTCGGATGGAAATGAAGAATCCGTAGACTTTGTAATTAAAATATTGTATATGTAAAACAATATTTATAAATGAAAAATATGCCTTGGTCTTTAATGACAAGGTTTTAAAATATCTTGGACCCGTTTTCTACAATATAAAACTCTGATAAAATAATAAGAAAAAAGCAGGATGTTTCAAGTCGGTATCAGAGCACGGTTTGAGGGATTTAAGTTTCAGAAAGGGTACTTAAACTCATACCATAAGTGCTCATGATATAAATAGGGATTCAATCCGAGGCCATCCAAGGAAGCACATATGATTAAATTCCAGTGCTAGATATAAAAAGATGTGGATATATGTGAGCTGAACTTTGTATGAGATAAGCTCCATATGATAGTTGGGAGTATCATGACGTGTAACATACATTGCCGTATACCTGGCCAGTATGGGAGCTAATGTATGGGACCCCGTGATATTTCAAACATCATATGATAACTTATTTCAGTAGATAATAAGCCGGAAATGTTATTATGCATGATTAAAATGAATGAATGAATGTGCCTATGTGTAAAATGCATAGATGGGGCCTTATGTGAAACCCTAGAATACTTGGATAGGGTTAAACTAATAAAAGGCCTGTAGTGTGAAACCCTATACTATGACTAGGGTGAATGAACGAGAAATTAAACGAAATTCATGTATCAGCAAACGATGGTTGAACATCAGAATGATGAGATACGTGACGAAGGAAGCCACGGGAGAGCTGCATCTCCACTACATGATGAGAATGAAGTTGAACATGTTTCACGAAACATCCGGAAACAAATCGCATTAGAAGTAGACAAGGCTTTTGAAAAATCTGGGACCCGTTTTTCGCAATATAAAACTCTGATAAAATAATAATAAATAAGCAGGATGTTTCAGAACAACATAATATTGGACCCCGTATGAATCCATTCCTTCTACCATACTCTAACTGATCCCTTCTGGATGTACCTTACAACCTTGAAAACGTATTGCCTTCTCCTCAACATGCACTTGAATTCGATCCATAACAAATTTCTTCAAATAATATTCTTCTTCTTTAATTCGCAATAGTCCACAAACTCGTACAACACTGTAAACACGAACATACCCTACCTAGGACTGATTTCTTTCCTTTCTTCGATCAAACAATTGCAATAAGACCCTTTTGGTCTTCTCCAGTGACAAAAAAAACGTGAACAACCCCTAGCCCTTTTGACTTGCGACTGCCCTTAACCGAGAAAATCTGTTTGGTTTTCGGTTTCTTACGATAAAACAAAATAGCAACAACCCTTGTGGCCTTTTGACTGACAAACAGGAAGTAACAACAATAATCCACACATTTTTTTATGTGTTTTGATGTTTAATAAATGACACAGAAACAACCACCAATCTTCTTGATTTTGTGACTGGTTTTTTTTTTAAAAGATCCGAATACTCCTTTTAATATTTCGTTTCTCACCGGTGAATATCAATAACGATTCACGTACCTTGTGATAACAAACAACCCTCCTGGTCTTGATTTCCTTTTTCCTTCGAAACAACCAGACAACAACCTTTAGCCCTTCGACTTTTTCTATGATATGGGAACCGAACATAAACAGTCCCTTTTCTTGGCTTCAGTCCTTTCTTGAATGTGCCTTTGCTTTTCTTGTTTCTGATTTTCGAATACAATACAACACCAACGGCTTCTTTTCCTCTTGTTCTGATTGTTAATTACAGCAAAACTTCATACCCAAATGAAAAACGATGTTCTTAATTCTGAGAATTGGACAACGAATATTAATGCATGAATTGGATTTCTTGGGTGGACAAAATAATTTATTGACTAAGGATTTGAAAATATGATCTCGGTTTTCTTTGAGCCTTGGGCTCTGATACCACTATAGAATCCCATGGAGATCATGTTTCAATCATTCAATCGAGAAGAAAAATAAAGAACACAATATGAAGATTCGGGATTAACCCTAAAAAATATGAATTGAATTAAACTATTAGACTTGTCTTTACAATTTGACATCCTATATATTCAGATTCAAACGACTCAATGCTTTTACCAAACGCCAGAATCCTACGCTTTCAATTTCTAACTTCTAATCTTTACATATTGACCCTTAGACTAAACATATTTAGATATTGGACTCTAAAACACACTATACACCAATTATAATTCTGACCCGTTAATAGGCCCGGTCACGAGAATCCTTGAAATGTTTTGGGTCCGGGGCGTGTAAAAAAAAGCGGGCCCCTATAATACAAACTCAATAATATTATATAAAAAAACCATGATGCAATCCCTATTTTTTTCTTGAGTTTAAAAATATGTTTGGACCTATTAATTTTTATGTGGGTTTAATTACAAGTTGAGCCTTTTTTTTAAACAATTCGAGCCACATGTGTAAGTAATGCACTAATGGGATTAGGTTTAAACCTAAAAATATATATAATTTTTTGTATATATATATATATATATAAATACAAAAAAAATTTAAAAACTTCGGACCCAGAGGAGATCGGACCCTTGACGGTCGCCCTTCCCACCCCCGTAAGAGCTGGCCGGTTAACTTTTATCCAAATTGATAACACAATTAAAGCTAACAGTTTTATGGTAAAAAAAGGTTTTAAAATTAGATTTGTATATCTGTTTAAAATAAGGAAAATGATATCAGCAAAATCTTGCCTAGATATTTTCATATTTAAAAATGTAATGTTTTCAGAACGGGACCGGACAATGAACCGGACGCCTTAGAGGTTCACTGGTCGAAACGGTCGGACCGGTCGGACCGAATTTAAGAACAGGGATACATAATAAATTATATAAATATTTTTAAAAATATATACATACTAGATTAGTGTTAAAATATTATAAATTTATATTAGAATTAAGTTCTATACTTATTATTACCTTTTTTGTTATTATTATTATTATTATTATTATTATTTAAATTGATTAGTTTTTAGGTTAAATTGTAAGTAGTTAACGTTGAGGGATAAAAATGTGTGAAAAGCTATCATTTAGAAGGGGCTTATTGAAAATATACTTTAACCCTAAATCCCTATAAACAAATGAACGCAGTTTTTGAGCATTTAGAGCTCTCCATCTTCTCTCTTTCATCTTCTTTCCTGGTTCAGATCCTCATCTTTTTTCTCCTTCTTTACGTTCTTTTTGCAGATAAACCATCAATTTTGAACGACTGGTCTTATTTATGACTATATACTCTCAATTTTTCTTCAATTTTGAATGCCAATCTGGATTTCTTCAATTATGTATAGTCGCCGGAGTTACAAAAAGAGTTAGCAGTTCAACCCTCCGGTTCCCGGTTAGCGGTTCGACCGCCGGATCGTTTGGACCACCCGGTTTTTTTGTAAAACGGTCTCAGAAGATAGAACCGGATCGTTGGAGGTACCGGTTCCCGGTTCGACCGGCCGGTCCGGTCCGGTCTAAAAAACATTGTAAAAATGAATATTAAATGATATCCCCATTCTTTCAAAAGTTTGGATCTATTGGAATATTGCTTTCTAACACAATGAAATAGAATGTCTTTCTTCTTTCTCTCGCTACATTCTTCTTTCTCTCGCCTCTACGTAGGGGTGAGCGTTTCGCGGTTCATATTGACCAGCACTGTGGACCCGACCCGTAAAACCGTGGGACAAAACAGTATTTGGTAAAAGGGTCGGTTATCGATTCTATGTGTATATATATATGGGGGGGTTCAAATAATGTAAGTCCTGAGCAGATCCGTAAACACAGATCTGCGGAGAAATCCATCAAACGATCTGAATCAAGAGGCGGAATCCCTTGATCCGGTATCACTCTCGAATTAGAAAAAGGTAGAGACTGGTGCGGGAATCACATACACGAATAGAAATATATAAAAGTGAAAAAAACAGATAATTGAAAGCCTAAAACGTATGATTATTTCATTGATATGAAAATGATAACGCTCCTCACACACTCACAATTAGTCTCACCCAAGGGTGAGCTCCCCCTGGGGTGGTGATTCTCTCTACAGACACACACTCCTCCTATGAGATAATCTGCTATTTATATAGGAGGCCAAGCACATATGCCTTGTTTTCCAAGCCACCGCCAAATGGGCCTGAAAAACAGGTATCGAAACTAGGTAGTTTCGATTGAACAATTGTTCAACCGAAACTAGTAGTTTCGATACTGTAGTTTCTATTGACTGCATCAGTCTCAATTTTATACCCAACAATCTCCCCCTAGACTGATGCTATCAATTCTTGTCCGACTCTGTCTTTCGTCTTCATAAATTGACTGAATGCCTTTCGTTGTGATTCTCCCCCTCAAGTGTAGACCCTCCTATCTTGTAGGCAATTGATAAAGGTTTGAATCCCAAGTAGTTAGTAGTAAATAACCATCTTTCTACAAAGGTTCTTGACCTTCTCGAACACTTGATCAACTTGTGCCTTCTCTCCCCCTAAAAAAAATGTCAATTTTAAGCGGAGGCTCATTTTGTCTTGAATTTTCATAACTCTGCTAATAATCTGAAGCCTTTCGTGGTGATTCTCCCCCTGAAGTGTAGAATCTCGTATTTCTAGGCAAACGATAAGGGACCGAATCACCATGTAATCAACAACCAAATGATCCAGTTCGTCACAAATATGCTTGACTTTGCTATCCACTGCTCAAACTTGAACTTTAAATTAAGGAATTACGGCTGGCTCATGCAGAACATCATGTATATTGCCGAAGAAACGAAAATTTTGAAAACCCGAAAAAGTTGTCTCCAAGTTTATAGCTAAAACTCCCCTACATCTATGCAATATCCTGTAAAAAAAATTATCCAAGAAATTCTCCAAATTTTTTTTTGAATATCCTGGAGAGTACTTGGACTGTTCAACCTGTAGTTTCGATAGGCTATACTTCAGTCGAAACAAGACTACTTTCGGTAGAGACAGTATCGAAACAAGAAGTTTCGATAGGGAGATTCTTCAACCGAAACTAGTAGTTTTGATAGGAGATTTTTCAACCGAAACTAGTAGTTTCGATACCCTCTATTTTTCGATAGCCTAGTTTCGATGTTTTCTACTTCTGATTTAGGGCTTCATCAGTAGTTTCGATATAAAATGTTCAGCCGCCAGCTAGTTTCGATTGACCATCTTCAACCTTCAGCTACTTCGATACCCTCAATCCAGGTCTGAAATTGCTTCACAAGCCTTACATCTTCAGTTTTTTACAGTGAGAATGTAGAACAACAGTCACGAACCTGCTACACATCGATTTTTTCATGTTTAACGTCTCAATGGCGGGTTTCTCTGATTTTTGGAGCAGATTCGAGAACAATAAAGAGCCACCATGGCTCTGATACCACTTGTAGGTCGTGAGCAGATCCGCAAACATAGATCTGCGGAGAAATCCATTAAACGATCCGAATCAAGAGGCGGAATCCCTTGATCCGGTATCACTCTCGAATTAGAAAAAAGGTAGAGACCGGTGCGGGAATCACATAAACGAACAGAAATATATAAAAGTGAAAAAGACCAGATAATTGAAAGCATAAAACATATGATTCTTTCATTGATATGAAAATGATAACGCTCCTCACACACTCACAATTATTATCACCCAAGGGTCCCCCTGGGGTGGTGATTCCCTCTTCAGACACACACTCCTCCTATGAGATAATCTGCTATTTATATAAGAGGCCAAGCACATATGCCTTGTTTTCCAAGCCACCGCCAAATGGGCCTGAAAAACAGGTATCGAAACTAGGTAGTGTCGATTGAAAAATTGTTCAACCGAAACTAGTACTTTCGATTGAACAAATGTTCAACCGAAACTACTAGTTTCGATACTGTAGTTTCTATTGACAGCATCAATCTCAATTTTATATCCAACAAATAAGAAGTATTTTTTGTCTAAAAAGGCTAAGAAGTAATCTTGACCATCAAATTTGATAATTAAGGGTTAAAATCAAAATGTATAAAAAAAGTGGTGAAATGATATTTAAGTAATAGCAACTTTTGTTGACTTTTTACAACATCCCTCCACTTTTTTAAAACGTTCAAAACTTTTTCATAGGACATTATTTTTTTTTAAATTACACCATAAAATCGAGCGTTTTTTTATCTTTAATTTGAGTATAGTATTGTTATATAAAAAATTTCAATTTAAAAAAGTTTTAAAAACTGTGCTGTAATTTTCTGTATTGTATTTTCCTATGCTAAAATTGTGTGATTTATTTTTCTATGCTGTATTTTTGTAACTAAGTTGTATTTCTATGCTATACTTTTCTGTGATGTATTTTTGTAACTGTGCTAACTTGTGTGTTATATTTCTATGTTGTACTATTGTGTTGATTCTTTCTGCTGTATTTTCAATGTTAATTCATGTGTTGTTTTTTCAGTGCTGAATTTGAAAAAGTTAGATGTGATGTATATTATCTAGCACAAATCTCTTTTCTCTTTAGTTAAAATTTAGCACATTAAAAAAATTCAAGCACATTAAGAAATAATAAAAATCTACTACATTCAGAAGAACAAGAAATCCAACAGAAGCTTTAGTCACATTAGCCTTTTAATTAAATTAAACCATTGATGCACCAATATAAAAAGGTTAAGACTTAAGAGCTAAACAAGGCTAAGAGTTGTGCATAAAGCTTTTAGTCAATTAATATGTGTCTAATTTGGTAGAATTTTTTTAAAATAAAAATTTAAAACTTTCATACACCAATAAAACGGTTCAGTGGTAGGCAACAAAAAGCTTATGCTTCAAAATGTTGTTTTGTGCTGGTTTGATATACTAGTTTTGCTGTGCTGGTTTTATTTGTACTGGGTTAGCTACGAAGAGCAAGTCACATAATTAACCGTGTTGTTTTGGTGTTGTTTTATTGTAAAACAACACAAAAATTATATACCATATGATTTACAAACGATCATGAACAGTAGTTTTTTTTTTGTACAAACACATGAGGTTATAGTACAAGTTTGTGTAGGGCTTAACCACATGTCCTTCCTCCATCGCCACTGTTTTCTTTATATCCTTCATTACTCGCTTTCTCTCTCTAAATCACGTCGTTAATAGGGTAAAAGCGTTTGACGAGGAAGCATAGAAAATAGTGCAAAGAACGCCATCATCGTTTTCATCATCGTTCAAACGTTCAAAGTAGCTGGGATCAAGGCTTCATACCTTCCCTTCAGGTCGCAACTAGGATTTCACAGTTATCTTATCCGTTTTACCTGTTCTTCTTTACTATTAGGTCACCAAGCTTTCCCATTTTATTGTGATTTGATTGTATAATGGTTTATCAGGCAGCGGCTAAAGGCACTGAAGCAACGATGCCCCGATTTGATTACTGTTCATCCATTAAGGGTGTAATCTTCTATAACTTTTTGTCTAGGGAAAACTTCAATCTTATCGCCTCATGTTGGATAACAACTAAATGTGAGTTTGAGATGTTCCTGTTCTGATCTCAAGTATGAATTTCACATTTGTTTCGCCTAAACATTTTTTTATTTGGGTGTGTTTTTATGTAATGTTAATTTCTCAGATCAATCTCTCTGGGGTTTAGGATTCTTATGTTTATAAAATTTGATATAATGAATGGAATGAATTGTGTGTTTTACTTCTGTGGATTTAGTTTAATCTTGGTTTTGCATTTCGATTCCAGTTGCTTCGATCTGAATATAGATATCAAATTCTGAATCTTTTGAAAATTATCATCCTTTAAAGACATATTTGAGTGGTGACAAAAAAGTCAAACAAAAGGTCAATATTCTTGCAAAAATAGACTTTGATTGGTGTTTTTATTACCATTTTTTACCATTTTTAACCAAAAAAGGAAGTCACAATATGTTAGATTACTAAGCAAGCAAATGCTTGGTGTTTTCATTACCATTTTTTTTAACGGCAAACCTAAGTTCTACTCTACTATTACACCAATAATCCTAAACTACTTCATTACCCAGGTTTGAACCTGAAACCTCCCATCTAAAAGGCATATGCCTCTACCAAGTGGGCTAGCCCCACATTAGCTTTTCATTACCATTTAGGTTCATAGAAGCTTCAGGAAGCATATACAGAATGATTAATGAACATATGTCAACCGTTTGAGTTGGTGTAATGGGCTACATAGGTAACAACGTTTGTTTCTTCTTTTTTTCCTTTTTTTCTTTTTTGAACTTTTCGTATACATTTCTCCAAATAAAAGTTTAGGGTGACAGTGATTATGTGAAATTGAGTAATTAGAATTAGCTAATTAGGTGTGATAAAACGGTTTATTTTTTTTTCTATTTTATAGGTGTCCCTATCGGTGAATATGTTTTTAAACTCCAGGACCTCCGGATCAGGATCAGGTTATCGAGGAATTTCTAGAATGGATGTGCTGAGCTTGACCTAGCAAAAGAGAAACACCGTTAGTCTCGCCACAGTGAGGACCACAGGTGGTTTATTCGTGACCAGCATCCGGCGTGAGAGTAAGTATGAGTTTACGGTGGGGAAAATAAGCTGAGAGTAAGGATGAATGAATGAGAACATGAACATTACCTTAGGATTTCTTGGGTATTTATATCTTAGAGTATTTTATCTTTAGCCTGTGGCTGCTCTTTGCCTATTGGCTTGGGTACATGATGCTTAGACAATTTTTAAGGTTGTTAGTAATGGTTTGCGTATTGTCGGGCCTCTCCTACTTATTGGTTCGTACTCTGACATGTTTATTCTTGTCTCCTCTTTACAGTTGCTTATTTGTCTCTTTCTCTTCAATATGTCCGGGCCTTACTCCGCTTGCTGGGCCTTGGTTAAGGTCCGGCTTTTGGTCCTGTTGGCCCGGCCGCTGGTCACTGTATTTCTGTAGGTGGTTATCCGGACTTGGGTTTTGGGATATGTCCGGGGCTTTGTGTCGGGTCATATCCCAACAAGTCCCCCCTAGTCTATCAGCTGTTTCGGTCCTGGCGGAGCAGGTGATAGACTAATTTTTCACGAGGATTTTAAGTATTGTTGAGTAAGAGTGTGGGACAGCTGTTGCTGTAAATTTTTGAGCGCTTTTTCCCAGGGACAGTCTTTATGGGAAGCACATGCCACGTGTCGCTCATCTGCTTCTTTCTAACGTTTGGAATTTAAAACGCCTTTTAACCGACTTACTTTTTCCTTTATAACTCTCGTAAGTTTCTTGTTTTTCTTTGTACTTCCTCTTTTTCCTGAAATTTGCTCTGCCTCTTATTCCTCCTTCCGGCTATCTTCCCATTCAATCTTTCGTCATCCTTTCCGTCTTATGGAGCCAGGTGCGTCCTTTGTCCTTTAATATTTCTTTTGAGCTTCCTCCTTCCCTTCATCTTTATTCTTAAAAATGGGTGAGCGTCACAATCTTGATATCATCCACTCTGTTTTTTCCTTATGGGACCTTAGGGCTTTTTGTGATAAATATAATATTCCTCAAGAGTTGAACCCAACCTTACCTACTTCTATCCAGACTGCTATTGATCTGGAAGGGATGATAACCCTATACACCAAGAGTTTCGAGTTTGCGAACTGCCGTTACCCCCTTACTTCTTTTTTAGTGGAACTGTTGCTTTTTACGGCGTGCGTTTTGACCAAATTAGCCCCCTAGGTCTTTGTAAAGTCTCCCACTTTGAAGTTGTCTGTCGCGCCTGCGGGGGATGGTCTGCCATGATTTTGTTTCGTGTATTCTATCACCTTGACACTACCGGTGATTGGTTTACCTTTGTTAAAAGAAGGAAACCCATCCCGTCAATGACTCTCAAGATTCCTAATTCCCTGAAGAATTGGAAAGATCACTTTTTCTTGGTCTCCTCTACCTTTCTTTCCGTTACCCTACCCCGCCAAGACATTAATGCCCCTATTGAGGACCCTTCTCCTGAGGCGGGCACTTATGAGGACGGGTTATTGGCCCTTTTGGCCTCTCGGCCCTCGTCCATCGTCGTGTATGATGAACCGGCTCTGGTTTTGGCCGGTGTTAGTCAAAATTGGGACACTCCCCTTCTCCGCCCCATTCACGTTCGCAATGGTGTTGGTGAGTGAGGAGAAGTTTATTACTGTTTGGTCATCCTTTTCTTGAACTTATCATTATTGATTATGTTTCTTTCTTTTTTACAGAAGTGGACCTGTTGGATATTGTGATGGGTGGTGACATGGGGATGACTTAGAAGGCTATGAATGTCGTTCCTTCTAATGCTGGCATAAGCAGCTCTGTCCCTGCTTCATCTGCTCAAAGTGCTTCTACTGCTCATGGGATTACCATCAGCCCAATAGAGAAAGGTGGAGGAGTCTTCGAGTGGTACTTCTCCCAAGTGGCCCAACATACGGGTGATCTTCAATCCTCTTCCTTCTCCTATTACTCCTTTTGACCCATCGACAGTTATCCCTCTCCGGTCCATTCCTATGCAGAACAGCCCTCAGGTGGATTCTCCTCCTGACAGGAATGTAGACATCCCTTCTCCTCGGGCCCATGCTCCTGTATCATCTGTTGCGGATGCTCCTCCTGCCTCACCCCATATCCTTGATGGTGGGGCTTCTGGTTCTCGTCCCCCTACTGATGACTTTTCCTACAAGCTGGAACACGGGGACGATATACCACCCCTGTCGGAGGAGGAACAGGTCTCTCCCTTCTTTCATTGGTGGTCCCTGGCTAATGGGGCCCTTTTTTATTCCTCGGAGGTTAGCCATGAATTCATGGAGCATGTCGTACCTCACGGGGGAGAGGATCTTTACAAGGAGTACCAGTACCTCCCAACTTAGCCGTGAGCATAACTTTCTTATGGCGAATTAGATATCTCAATTGGTGGAGATGCATCACCGGATGCTATATTTTGAGAATAGGTACTATGCCCTTCTAGCGAGGCATGATGAGGTTGGAGCACGGTTGGAGAAGGCCATGTTGGAGAAACTTGGGCTTTTTAAAGAGTTGGAAGAATGGGGCCGTTAGTTTCAAGAGGCTAAGGCCGAGCTTCAGAAGACGGAAGCGCTATCTCAGGGTTTCAAGTCTCAGGAAGATGAGATAGCCCCTCTTAGGAGTGAGGTCCATGATGGTGGCCAAGAGATAGCCCGCCTCTCCATGCTTGCTTCGAATAAAGAGGCGGAGTGTGTCCGGGTCTCATCAGAGATGAATCTCCTCCATGTAGACCTGGACCATACGCGCGGCGAGGTTTGGGCGCAGGAGGTACCTTACTTTCCTTTATTTTTTGGTATTTTGCCTTGGTTTTCTTATTTTGAACTTATTTCTTACTTACTTTGTGTTTTTTTGGCAGGAGAGGGAGAAGCAGCTAAAAGCTCAGTTAGCCCAGTCGAACAAGGACAAGCATCATCTGGTAGGGAAGATGCCTGGGCGGCAGAGAGAGAGAGCCTAAAAGCTGACCTTTTTGTTAGTCTTTATACCCTTGGCAAGGGGTAAAAAGTTTATCCTTGTGACTTATCCGGGGGTGGTCCGGCCGAATAGCCTTAGGCTTTTTGTTAGTCTTTATACCCTTAGCAAGGGGTAAAAAGTTTATCCTTGTGACTTATCCGGGGATGGTCCGGCCGGATAGCCTTTGGCTTTTTGTTAGTCTTTATACCCTTGGCAAGGGGTACAAAGTTTATCCTTGTGACTTATCCAGGGGTGATTCGGCCGGATAGCCTTAGGCTTTTTGTTAGTCTTTATACCCTTGGCAAGGGGTAAAAAGTTTATCTTTGTGACTTATCTGGCGGTGGTCCGGCCGGATAGCCTTAGGCTTTTTGTTGTGGTTACAATTGAAACGAATGCCTCATTATACAGGCATGAAAAAGTAAAATATACAAAGCGAGATCAGATTGATGCGCACTAAAAAGAAAAAGTAACTGCTATGAATTAAAGAAGTAAAACGACAAAACTTTATTTACAATTCTTTGGTCTTTTGATAGTGCGTGGTCCTTGGATTCCTCTGAAACTTGTCGGTCATTGTTGTTGTTGCTGTAGATATCTTGTCTTTATTTGAAAAAAAACGTCATTGCTTACGTTTTCCTAAAAATCCATGTAGGTGCTGTCAATGGTTGGTGGTGAACCTGTATCATCTAACTCGGGATTGATACTAAAATCGTCCATGTTTATGATGTGTTTTGGCTCTAAAGCTTCTCCTTCTCCGGTGAATGGTAGAAGCATGTTCCAATTTTTATGTGACTAGATTTTCATATAGTGTCCCTCAGCTAGAAGATGATAGTTTTCCCAATGAAAACTATCCGGTAATTCCGAAGTGATTTGATTTTGTGTAATAAAATGTTTTGTATCCTTACCCTGTGAGTTTGAAGTGACTATAAGATTTTGTAAGGTATGGTTCTCGATCCATTCTAGATCAGAGAATTGTATTTCTTTCTGTATGGCTGATGTTTTCATGTAATCTTTTCCCATGGGTTTATGACTAATGAATATCCTTTTTCTTGCAGGTCTGTATGTAACATCATCAGCAAATGGGAAGCAAGCAAAAATTTTACAACCAATATATAGAGGAAAGATATGTGTAGAGATATTTTATGTGGTTATTATAAACTTTTCTCCGAAAATATTTATAATATTTTCTGTTTTAGTATTTAGATCTAGTTCATTGTAATCAATCATACCATTGTGGAAAAATTGAATAATTAGATCATCGGGCATATCTGTTTGCTTGAGGTTTATCTGAAGAAGGAGAAGGCAAGTCCCGTCTCTGTTATCATTTGTTCTTTCTACAACTGTGACCCTTTTAAATTTTTCTTCATTAAGGGCAATCATCATGAGTCTAAGCTGTAATTCATATAGAACTAATGGAAATTCTGTGCAGACCTTCTGTGAAACCATATGTTCAAATTCTGGAAATCTATCAAGAACTGGTTGAAGGCAAGGTCTCCAGGGTGTGTCTAGAATTCTTGCTTTAAAAGCATCAAAGCTTCTGTGTAACTGTGTACTTTCTTCCTTTTTATCGAGCTTTTGTAGTAACTGTGTATTTTTTACTTCAAGAATGCCCACCTTTTGTTTTAAAATGCTATTTTCCCTATAACATTATATAGACTGTGTATTTTTTCCTGCTATATTGTAACATCCCAAAATTTAAAACGACAATTATACATACGGAATAAACGAATGAGGCATGACGGGCCGGGCCGGATGGGCCGGCGGGCTTGAAGGGGCGAACATAGGGGAGCCTCCCCTATAAATAGCCCAACACACTCCACATTTCTCTCATTTTCAAGTTCTAGAGAGAGAAACCGTAGAGAGAGAAAGTTGGCGGATCGACCCGAGATTGAAGAAGTGTGTTGCTCGATACAGGTAACGATCCAACCTAGATCTGAGTTTTTGTTTGTTTTTGGGTTTTTCGGGTTTTGGATGAAAATGTGACGTTTTTACGGATGAAACTGGAAGAAAAACATGGATTTGAGATCCTTAATGTAAAGCAAACATTTTGAATGTAAAAAAGTTCGGGATCTTGACGTGGTCAGACTCAAATGCGAAAGTTAGGGTTTTTGCAGGGAAGTAGGTCCTGCATACTTACCAAGTACGCAGGAAGAGGGTCCTGCGTACTTATCAAGTACGCATGAAGCAAAGTTTGCGCACTTATTAAGTACGCAAGAGCAAGGCCCTGCGCACTTGCTAAGTGCGTAGGCATCAGGCTGTTTAGGTAAAGTCAGTATGTTTAAAAGGTTAAATCGTTAGAGTCGGGATTTGGTCTCATGTGTATTTAACTAATCAATTCAGATCGGAAGTGACGTTGGGGGACCTTTGTTTAGGACAACCCAGATTAGCTTATCAGGTGAGTTCTAGAAGCCCTTCTTTAAATGTTTTAATTAAATGTTTTTGGGCTGGTGTGCATACATACGGAATGATGTTTTTAAAATGAGGTTTACGAAATGATGTTTACAAAACGATGTTTACGATTTGATGTTTACGAAATGATGTTTACGAGATGATGTTTATGAAATGTTTTGCCAAATGAAGTTTACGAAAGAGATGATGTTTTGTTTAATAAAATGTACAAATGCTTTAAATAAAATGAGGTAAAGGTTTTATGAAAGTCATGAATGAACGAATCTGCCACGAGTTCCTATGGGAGCTAAGGTATGTATGTATGTATTGGCCTCACCCTTACTGGGGGCCTTTGTGGCTGGCTAACGGTTGTACAACTGGTTGATGATGGGGTGACGACGGTCACCCATGGGATTACTGGGATCCCGATAGAAGGTACTATTCCTTGCGGGGAAATAGTGCCTATGTTATGTTCTGTCTACCTAGAGGTAATGAGCCTTAGGAGACATATGTTTGGTCTACCTAGAGATAACGAGCCTTAGGAGACATGTTTAGTCCACCTAGAGGTAACGAGCTTTAGGGGACCTGTGTGACGGATGACTTAGAGGTAACGAGCCTTAAGTTCATCCGCTCGCATGCGATGTATGGAATTGAAGGTTACGAGAAGGCGCATATTCGGTTCATGTTGACTTATGTTCTGATGTTATGTTACGATGTTATGATGATGTTACGTTATTGCATGTTTTACGTACGCTTTTGTTAAACAAATGTATGTTATGTTTTTGGCAAAATGTTTATGTTAAGGTTTTATGTAAAGCTAGAACTCACCAGCGTAGCTGACTTTTTAGTATGCACATTCAGGTTAAGGCAGGTATGGATGATGGACGGTGATGCTTGGCAAGCGAGAAAGGTTACCCGGTTGATCATGAAGACTGGCATCTCGTTATGAGTTGTTTATGTTATGTATTTGATAATGTTACGCTTCCGTATGTATGAACGAGTTTTAATTATGATGAATGAATGATTCCGCTGCGTTATTTGATATTCAAGTTTAATAACTGTTTGTGAACGAGTAAATCCAACAAGTAAGTCCTCCCGGGTTTGGGGCCTTACAAGTTGGTATCAGAGCAATAGTTTGAGAGATTCAGACACTCCCACTGTCTGAACTTAAACTATGAATGGGACTGAAAGTGGATGCCAGTACGGGTAACTCAAGCCACAGCATCAGGTATGAAGGTAGTATATATTTACATGTGTAGTATGCCTTAGAAAGGGTTAGGTAAGGACTTGTGTTATGATGGTATCACAAAGGTGGTCAAATAGAAATCGAAAGGTAGTGTAATGGTTAATTGCATATGGCCAGTGTATATTAACATCTTACAGTGCTTGTTGAATTTTATTTGTTAACTAGCGTGATGACATTGGATTCCTTGTCTTATAGAACGAAATGACGGGACGAAAGAGCAGAAGGCGTGATGGGGGCCGTACTGGTGGTCATACCGGTGGACGTAACGGTGGGCGCGGCAGGACCC
This sequence comes from Smallanthus sonchifolius, assembly GCA_023525975.1. Lineage (NCBI taxonomy): Eukaryota > Viridiplantae > Streptophyta > Magnoliopsida > Asterales > Asteraceae > Smallanthus > Smallanthus sonchifolius. Next base: position 25,510,959 of record CM042033.1, read on the forward strand.
CTGCACGCCAAGAGTATAGTGAAGAAGGAAGTGTTCACACTGAACCGGCGGTTAGTGTGCATGGAACTGAGCAGACACTGGTTGATGAATAACCTTTCACCTTTGAACCAGAAGTGAGAGCAGCTATAGCTCGAGAGTTCATAGAGTTGATGAAGACTTCTCTGCCAGGTCTGTTGGCAGAAGCATTGAAGAAGGTTAATGGGGAGGGTGGGTCTAGTGCGCCAATTGGTGCCCAGAACAACGAGACTGACAACGCGCCGCCTACACGCGGATGCGACTACAAGTCATTTAAAGCATGTGACCCACTGGTCCTCACTGGAAAAAGGGACGCGGTGGCTAATTTTGACTGGGTGATACATATGGAAGCCGCCATCCGTCTGAGCGAGTGTCGAGCAGACCAAGTAGTAAAATTTGTTGCTAACTCCTTGAGAGAGGAAGCATCACATTGGTGGGAAGGTGTACGTCAAGCCAAAGGGGACGAGACTGTGGATGCAATGATGTGGTCTGATTTGAAAACTTTGGTGATCAAGAATTTCTGTCCAAGGAATGAGATCGAAAAGGTAGAAAGCGAATTTATGGGGATTAGGGACGGGAGCATGACGCACGGGCAATACACCACATGGTTCAATGAACTGGCACGTCTGGTGCCACACCTTATCACGACTGAGGAAAGAAAGATTTCCTGTTACATTCAAGGGCTGCCGGACCAGGTCCGCACCTATGTTTAAGCAAACGTCCCTACTACCTACGATTCGGTAGTAGAGCTGAGCGGAGTGGTATTTGATGATCTGGCGCTGAATGTCGTTGCCATTGAAGAGCCCAAGAGGAAGGTTAGTTTTCCCGCTAAGCGATCGGGTGGGAGGTTGTTTGGGGCTCGGGACAAACAGGCCAGGGTAGACGAGACGGCAGTCTGTGGAAAATGTGGGGTAAGACATACGGGTGAATGTCGACTAGGGACAAATCTGTGCTACAAATGTGGCAAGACTGGGCACTACTCCCTTGAATGCAGGCAAGGCATTAAATGTTATAATTGTGGTGAAAGCGGTCATATGAGCCGGGAATGCACCAAGCCTAGGATGGTGAAGCCGAGAAAGGGAAAGGCCAGGAGAAGAAAGAAGAAAGGCCGCGAGCAAAGACTCATGCGTACGCACTGACGCAAGAACAAGCCAGGGCAGACCCCGATGTGGCGTCAGGTACGTTCATCCTTGACAACACTTTTGTTTCTGTGTTATTTGATCCGGGTGCTAGTAAGAGTTTTATATCTGTGACTTTTTGTAAACGAGTGAAGTACATTGTGAGTAAGTTAGAAAGGGCCTTTAGCGTAGAAACCGCTGAGGGTAGGACTCCGAGAGTGACCGATGTAGTTGACAATTCCACGATAAAAATAGAAGGTCATAGGTTCCCTGTCAGGTTGTTTGTTATGGTTTTGGGTGGGTTCGATGTCGTGTTAGGTATGGATTGGCTAACTGCCAATGAAGCGCAAATTATATGCAAACGAAAGAGGGTCTTGCGTACTTATCAAGTACGCAGGAAGAGGGTCATGCGTACTTATCAAGTACGCAAGAAGCAAAGTTTGCGCACTTATTAAGTACGCAAGAGCAAGGCCCTGCGCACTTGCTAAGTGCGCAGGCATCAGGCTATTTAGGTAAAGTTAGTATGTTTAGAAGGTTAAACCGTTAGAGTCGGGATTTGGTCTGATGTGTATTTAACTAATCAATTCAGATCGGAAGTGACGTTAGGGGACCTTTGTTTAGGACAACCCAGATTAGCTTATCAGGTGAGTTCTAGAAGCCCTTCTTTAAATGTTTTAATTAAATGTTTTTGGGCTGGTGTGCATACATACGGAATGATGTTTTTAAAATTGAGGTTCACGAAATGATGTTTACGATATGATGTTTACGAAATGATGTTTACGAGATGATGTTTATGAAATGTTTTACCAAATGAAGTTTACGAAAGGTTTACGAAAGAGATGATGTTTTGTTTAATAAAATGTACAAATGCTTTAACTAAAATGAGGTAAAGGTTTTATGAAAGTCACGAATGAACGAATCTGCCACGAGTTCCTACGGGAGCTAAGGTATGTATGTATGTATTGGCCTCACCCTTACGGGGGGCCTTTGTGGCTTGCTAACGGCTGTACAACTGGTTGATGATGGGGTGACAACGGTCACCCATGGGATTAATGGGATCCCGATGGAAGGTACTATTCCTTGGGGGAAATAGTGCCTATGTTATGTTCTGTCTACCTAGAGGTAACGAGCCTTAGGAGACATATGTTTGGTCTACCTAGAGGTAACGAGCCTTAGGAGACATGTTTGGTCCGCCTAGAGGTAACGAGCCTTAGGGGACCTGTGTGACGGATGACTTAGAGGTAACGAGCCTTAAGTTCATCCGCTGGTATGCGATGTATGGAATTGACGGTTACGAGAAGGCGCATATTCGGTTCATGTTGACTTATGTTATGATGTTATGTTACGATGTTATGATGATGTTACGTTATTGCATGTTTTACGTACGCTTTTGTTAAACAAATGTATGTTATGTTTTTGGCAAAATGTTTATGTTAAGGTTTTATGTAAAGCTAGAACTCACCAGCGTAGCTGACTTTTTAGTATGCACATTCAGGTTAAGGCATGTATGGATGATGGACGGTGATGCTTGGAAAGTGAGAAGAGTTACCCGGTTGATCATGAAGACTTGCATCCCGTTATGAGTTGTTTATGTTATGTTTCGTATTTGATAATGTTACGCTTCCGCATGTATGAACGAGTTTTAATTATGATGAATGAATGATCCCGCTGCGTTATTTGATATTCAAGTTTAATAACTATTTGTGAACGAGTAAATCTAACAAGTGAGGCCTCCCGGGTTTGGGGCCTTACATGTATAAGCTGTTCTTGTAATTTTGCAATTGTTTCTTCCTGATATTTGATAATTTGTTTAGGGTTTGTTTTTGCAATTTGAGAAAAAGTTTGAACCTTTTTCAGGTTCAATTAAAAAACTGTCTATACCAAAATGTTCTCTAGCAGTTTTTAAGGCCTCGGAGAAACTGTGAAAACCTTTGTATATTGGGCCAAGACATTGTATAAACTTTGCAACTGTCTCCCATTTATTAAAAATTCCAATTTTTGTTCCCCTAAAAATTATATAATGTGTAAACTTTGGAGCATGTTTATCGGGGGTTTTTGTGCTTTGCTCATGAAAATAAATGCTCAAGGCATTTAAAACTTGAACTTTGAAAGACGAACCATGTGGCATGGTTTGAATATGCCACAGATTGTCTAATAAACACTATGTTTGTCTGTTAATTTTATCCCGTTATTTGGACGAAATTTTGTATGTAAATCACTGCATACTTGTAACGCATATGTTCTAAAAGAAATTGTCGCACCATGTGTGGATGAGGATGAAGGTTTGTACGATGTTGGTTTTTTGTACGGTATATTTCTTGGGTGAGTATATGTAGCTGAGCTGTTTGTATATTGTATAGGTTTATAAAACTGTGAACTCTAGTCAAGGTTGTGTAAGTTTTCAGTCTGTTGAACATTGTATAGTTGAGCAGCAGCTGTCTGTCTAGCACTGTGTATTCTTTCAGCTGTGAATGACTGACTCATTAACTTTTCTGTCTTTTCTTATTCATTAGAAGAGATGCTCATTGGTGAAGGATTTTTTTGGTGCTGTGAAGGATGTATAACCATTCTTTATTTCCTTTCAGCTTTTTATCCATCTGAAAACATTAATTTGTTAATATTTTGAGACAACATATCAGCTATCCCATTATCTTTTCTTTTTATATTCTCAAACTGTATAGTATATCCGCATCCTTGTATAATATTTTATAAATTTACCCATATTGTTCTGTTGATCTTTTTACTTTGATCGTTTTTAATAAACTTGACTATTGCTTCACAGTCAGTTCTTACTGTAAAATCTTTATGTAAAAATATTTTGAATTTTTCTAAAGCATTAATCTTTAATGCTATTGTTTGTACAATTCCTTTGATGTTATTGTTTGTACAATTCCTTCTATATTTACTTTGTATTTCATTCCTGATCTGTTACTAGCTTTTTCGGGTACACCTATGCTTATAACTATGTTATTTCCTTCATAGTTTTCAAAACCTTTGGTTTGTAAAGCTATTTTGATATTTTGTAAATCTTTAATGTCTTTTAAAATTTCTGGTGTACAGTAAAATAAAGCTGTATAATGTCTTTAATGTTTTCAAAACCTTTGGTTTGTAAATCCGTCTCTTTAGTTTAACCCTTTAAACCTATAATTCTTCCCTTAAAATATTTTCTTATATCCCATTAATATTAAAACGTATCGGATGTTATAGTATCTTGTATATTACTAGTAAAATTTCTGGCTTCCAGTAGTATTCTTCCTCTTCCTAAGAAATTTCTATTTTGATTGTTCATTTTCTTGGCTGCCAATGGTTATAGGGTTTAGGTTGTCTATTAATTTTTATTTCTTCAAAGCTTAATTTGTTTATGCCTTCAGTAATTTTATCTATGTCGTTATTAACCTCTTGTTTTTCTGGAGTGTTTCTTTTAATTCTTTTAGAATTTGGATGTTTTGATCTTTAATATAATCTAGATTTTCTATATATTTCTTATATTCTTCTATTTTACTGCTTACTGTTTTTTTGTATTTTATCAAGCAACTGTTTATTAGTATATGTGTCTTTTTGTATATTTATTCTTAGATTAATTACTAAATCTTTTAAAGCGTTTAAATGTATATTATCTGTATGTAAGCTATGCCCGTAATCTTTTTTGATTCTACAAACTAGATTATAATTATTTGTATTAATGATTTTATTATTAAGTTTTTCAGAGAATTCAAGATTTAAGAAATCGAGTTTTCTGATTGTTGAGTTTGAGTTTTGAGACTCTATGATTAGAAAAATCCGTCTCTTTAGTTTAACCCTTTAAACCTATAATTCTTCCCTTAAAATATTTTCTTATATCCCATTAATATTAAAACGTAAAAGAAACGTAATTTTAACAGATAATTGGACCTTGAGTCCTACATGTTATCAAAGCAATAACAATCCCACAATATTCACATAAGCGGGTTTCCAGAAGAAGTAGGTTTAGAGGGAAGTAGGTTTCCAGAAGAAGTAGGTTTAAGTATCTAATAGTACAACACATACAATACAAATAGAGGAAGAAATAGATTTAGACAGAAATATAAATTTATATAACCAACATCAGTTAGATTACCTAAATCCAAGATTATTATACCAAATAGGAATACTAAACCTTAATACAACATTAATAAGAATCAATAGAGAAGAAAGTCTACGAGTTTTAGACAAAACAGTAACAGTAGATTTAATCTCACCAGAAACTATACAAAAAATTAAACAATCCATTAAAAACTTTGTACATACAAGATTAATAGTTATAGGAATTAAAGCCATAGGAAGACAAAAGTTGGAAAACACAACTAAAAAAGGCCATAATTTCAGGAATGGAAGTTGACCTTAGTCAAAATACAGCTTTATTTTACTATACACCAGGAATTTTAAAAGACATTAAAGATATACAAAATATCAAAATAGCTTTACAAACCAAAGGTTATGAAAACTATAAAGGAAATAACATAGTTATAAGCATAGGAGTACTAGGAAAAGCTAGTAACAGATCAAGAATGAAATACAAAGTAAATATAGAAGGAATTGTACAAACAATAGCATCAAAATCTATACAAATGATAGATCCGGTTACAATTAATCCTGAAGAATTAAAAAGAATTAGAATGGGATATTAATGATCTACAAGAAAACGACAACGCAATCTTAGTACCAAAAAGAAGTCTTATCTATGAAGGATCAGACGGATTACAAAGTATAAGATTTACAGATTTTGAAAATAAAAATAATACAAATGAAGAAGGTAACGAAGAAACCATTACAGAAAATAATTTTATGAATATAGAAACGGATAGTGATGATGAACCAACCTACGACACAGAAACAGAAGATAATGAAATAGATGCAGGATTTTATAAATTTGAACCAGAAGATACAGACTATATTCTAATAGACTATCTGGAAGAAGATGACTCAACAATTTTTAAAACGGAAGAAACAAATAAAACCTTGACCAAATCATAAACATAAAATTCAGTGAGTTAAATATACAAGAAGAAGTATATGATATGATTATAGACTGTATAACAGAATTAGGAGTGACATACGAAGAAAGCTATAAAAATTTAGAAGAATATTAGAATTTACCATTAGTTAAAGATATTTTACAAGGTAAAACAATGATCTCAGACTTTTACAAACAAGATCAGTCGTTTATGGATCAAGATATGAATAATCCATTAAAAAGGACAAGGTGGGATGCAAAAGGAGAAACTTCATATGAAACATTAGGAAGAGAACCATGGACTTCACCATCCATAGATTACCAACAAGAATCAAATTACAAAGAAAAAGGTAGTAGACTACCTATAGGACATATATATACAGTGGAAGTATGTTATTATTAGAACAACAAAAGCCACAACTTTGGATAGTTGAAATCCTAACATGGGAACAAACTACAGTTCGTATGTGGGAAACAAATAAAAAAGATAGTATGGATATGTTTGCCTACTTAGAAACCACATTAGGCCCAATAGCCTTAGGATTTTGGCAAATCAAAATAGCACAAGATCCAGATAGTATAAATATATTAAAAGCCCTAGGAGACAACCCATATAATTTCACATCTCAAATTAGGACTCTCAATCTAGGAGTAGATCCAGCAAAAAACAATAGCTTAATACAAGATACTGCAATTAGAAATTTAAAACAATTAAACATAGCCGATATGAAATATATAAATGAATTTACATTAGGATGGGGAGCTGTCCTTCTGTGCAAACCAAATAAATATAGCTCAAAATCTGAAGAAAAAAATTGTGCATATTCTAGTGGAAATTTTCAAAACCAAACTAATTGGACAAACATAGATTTTGAAATATAAGCTTTGATTAATGCTTTTGAAAAATTCAAAATATTTTTACATAAATACTTTACAGTAAGAACTGACTGTGAAGCAATAGTCAAGTTTATTAAAAACGATCAAAGTAAAAAGATTAACAAAACAAGATGGGTAAATCTACAAAATATTATCCAAGGATGCGGATATACTATACAGTTTGAGCATATAAAAGGGAAAGATAATGGGATAGCTGATATGTTGTCTCGAAATATTAACAAATTAATGTTTTCAGATGGATAAAAGGCTAAAAGGAAAAGAAAGAATTGTTATACATCGTTCACAGCACCGAAAAAAATCCTTCACCAATGAGCATCTCATCTAATGAAGAAGAAAAGACAGAAAAGTTAATGAGTCAGTCTTTCGCAGCTGAAAGAATACATAGTGCTAGACAGTCAGCTGCTGCTCAACTATACAATATTCAACAGACTGAAAACTTACACAGCATTGAACAGAGTTCACAGTTTTATAAACCTATACAGTATACAAATAGCTAAGCTACATATACTCACCCCAGAAATATACCGTACAAAAAACCAACATCCTACAAACCTTCATCCTCATCCACACATGGTGCGACAATTTCTTTTGGAACATATGCATTACAAATATGCAGTGATTTACATACAAAATTCCGTCCAAATAACGGGATAAAACTAACAGACAAACAACAGTGTTTATTACACAGTCTATGGCATATTCAAACCATGCCACATGCTTCGTCTTTCAAAGTTCAAGTTTTAAAAGCCTGGAGCATTTATTTTCATGAGCGAAGCACAAAAACCCCCGAAAAACATGCTCCAAAGTTTACACATATAATTTTTAGGGGAACAAAAATTGGAATTTTCAATAAATGGGAGACCGTTGCAAAGTTTATACAATGTCCTGGCCCAATATACAAAGGTTTTCACAGTTTCTCTGAGGCCTAAAAACGGCTACAGAACTTTTGGTATAGACAGTTTTTTCATTTAACTTGAATAGGTTTAAACTTTTTCTCAAATTGCAAAAACAAACCCTGAACAAATTATCAAAGTTCAGGTAGAAACAATTGCAAAATTACAAGAACAACTTATACAGCAGGGAAAAAAATACACAATCTATACAATGTTATGTGGAAAATAGCATTTTAAAACAAAAGGTGGGCATTCTTGAAGCAAAAATACACAGTTACTACAAAAGCTCGAGAAAAAAAATAAGATACACAGTTACACAAAAGCTTTGATGCTTTCAAAGCAAGAATTCTATACACACCCCGGAGACCTTACCTTCAACCAGTTCTTGACAGAATTTCCATTAGTTCTATATGAATTACAGCTTAGACTCATGATGATTGCCCTTAATGAAGAAAAATTTAAAGGGGTCACAGTTGTAGAAAGAACAAATGATAACAGAGACGGGACTTGCCTTCTCCTTCTTCAGATAAACCTCAAGCAAACAGATATGCCCGATGATCTAATTATTCACTTTTTCCACAATGGTATGATTGATTACAATGAATTAGATCTAAATACTAAAACAGAAAATATTATAAATCTTTTCGGAGAAAAGTTTATAATAACCACAAGAAATATCTCTACACATATCTTTCCTCCATATATTGGTTGTAAAATTTTTGCTTGCTTCCCATTTGCTGATGATGTTACATACAGACTTGTAAGAAAAAGGATATCCATTAGTCATAAACCCATGGGAAAAGATTACATGAAAAATTTAGCCATACAGAAAGAAATACAATTATCTGATCTATATTGGATCGAGAACCTTACCTTACAGGGTAAGGATATAAAACATTTTATTACACAAAATCAAATCACTCCGGAATTACCAGATAGTTTTCATTGGGAAAACTATCATCTTCTGGCTGAGGGACACTATATACAAATCTGGTCCTATAAAAATTGAATCATGCTTCTACCATTCATCGGAGAAGGAGAAGCTTTAGAGCTAAAACACATCATAAACATGGACGACTTCAGTATCGATCCCGAGTCGGATGATACCGGTTCACCGCCAACCATAGACAGCACCCACAGGGATTTTTTGGAAAACATAAGCTATGACGTTTTTTTCCAAATAAAGACAAGATATCTACAACAACAGCAATAATGACCGACAAGTTTCAGAGTAATCCAAGGCCCACGCACTATCAAAAGACCAAATAATTATAATAAAGTTTTGTTGTTGTAGAGTCATATATTTTGTATAAGCTGTTGTCATTTATTGTATGTTTAAACAATTTTAGACTAGTTTACTTTCTGTCATTTCATTATTGTAATTTCATTTTTCTGTAATTAGTTAAGTCTGGGCCATCGAAACTACTTAGTTTCGATTGAGTCTGTTCAATCGAAACTAGTAGTTTCGATAGATGGTAGTTTCGACAGTCTGTGTATCATTTGTAAATGGTCAATCGAAACTAGTAGTTTCGATTGACCATAGTTTCGATACATGTCACTACTATAAATAGCCTAGTTTGAGATTGTTTAGGGTGTGAGTAGCGGCTGTAACCCTGAACCTTCTCTTTCACATTTTGCTTGAATCAATACAATCTGCAGTTGTTTATTCACTGTGTTCATACATTTTCTTACCTTTTGATTGCTGATTCATATTGTGGTTAGCTGGTTATCTTCACCAATACTGTTTCTATTATCTGTTTCACCTACATATACACAGTTTCCGCATGTGTGTGTTCAATCGATCATATCAGTGAGATTCGACTGAAATCTGGACCTACAATTGGTATCAGAGCTTTATGCTCTAGTGTTTCTGAGTGTTATCAGGTTATTGATCGATTCTAGGTGATTACCGAGGGTTTTCGTTGCTTATTTTGGGTTTTTGCACATTTTTTCTCAATGTACTGTTTCATCATTTTTCAAGGGTTTTTGCTCGTATTTTCGGAATCGGAGGTTGGATTCGTGATCAGGACAGTTAGACGAAGGTTTTCGCTGGATTAGTTTGTTATTTCTGCATCTTTGATTTATGGAGCTTTTCATCAATGGAGTATTTCTGTTTTAGAGAAGAAGGCATCGAAACTAAGGGGAACAATTTCTGATTTCTGTTGATCATCGAAACTTCTTGTCTACGTTTTTTCGGGAGAAGGTACTGTCGAAACTAGATTTTTGTCTCTTATAGAAACTGTGGTTATCGAAACTAGTCTGTGAAATTTTCAGTATCGAAACTAGTTGTTTCGATAAAAGTTGTTTCGATAAAATTTGCTCTATCGAAACTAGTCCTATCGAAACAAGTTGTTTCGATAAAATTTGTTCTATCGAAACTAGTCCTATCGAAACTAGTTGTTTCGATAATAGTTGGTCTATCGAAACTAGTCTGATCGAAACTAGTTGTTTCGATAGAAGTTGACCTATCGAAACTAGTTACTGTTTTAGTTTCGATTCAAAACATTATGGCCACTTCAAGTTCAACAGAACATTCTGGGGGAAATAGACCACCTGTTCTTGTGTCCACAAGATATTTTGATGACTGGAGTAAAAAAATGAAGCTTTTCTTTCAATTTCACGAATATACACTGTTGAATTCTATCACCGATGGTCCCCACAAGCCCGTAACTACCACCGCTGATGTCCAACGTCCTAAGTTAGTGTCTGAGTATGATGAGAAAGATCTTGCCTTGATTGCCCGAGACAACAAGGCCTATGGGACTATTGCCATGGCTCTTCCTATGGATATTTTCAACATCTTTGCTGAGTACACAACTGCCAAAGACTTATGGGCTGCACTGTGCACAAGATATGAGGGAAGTGAAGATGTCAGAGAAAGCAAAAGAGATCTGATCAAGAAACAATATGTGATGTTCAGCAGTGTAAGGGGAGAATCAATATCTGATTTGATCAACCGTTTCTCAAGCATTGTCTCAAGGTTGAAGGTAATGGGAGTTGAATACCCTACTCTTGATCTAAACAAGAAATTCCTAGATTCTCTTCCTGAGGAATGGAATATGTATCGAATCATGATAAAAAAGACTGAGAATTTGAGTGCTCTGTCTCAACAGGAAGTCTATAGCATTCTTTAATCTTATGAAATTGAGATTAAGAAAGGAGCAGTCACCCCCATCTAATCAGTCTGGAAACACAGCTCTCATTGCTGGATCAAGCTCATCCGGTAGCCCATACTTTCAGACTGATGTTCCTCCTTCAGCTGCTGCAATTAAGTCTACCAGCTCCTCTGCTCCTCAAAAGACTGTCACCATGATTCCTGATGAATATGTCTCAATCATGACTGCTTTCATGTCATGCTATGATGCACTGATCTCTGGAAATCTAACACCGGTTAGCTTTCAACCTGATGACTTGGAGCAGATTAATCCTGATGATTTGGAGAAAATGGACATTGATTGGTGCATGGCCATGTTGACCTTAAGAGCCAAGAGATTTATCAAAAGGACTGGTATAGATAGGTTCAAGCAAGGAAAGACGCTTGGGTTTGACATCAAGAAGGTGAGATGCTACAATTGTGATCAGCTGGGTCACTTTGCCAGAAACTGCAAGGAGCCGTCCTCCAAAGATCAGCAAGATAGAAAGATTTCCTCGGGTAAACAAACTGCCAATCCTCCAAAGACAAACACAACTTCCAGTTCCACAGCTCTTGTGTGCCAAGCCGATGGACATTATCATTGGGGAGAACAAGCTGAGGAAGCTGCTGATAAAGCCTTGATGGCTGATGTGGAGGAAAATGGCAAGTGTGTCATGATTGAACCAGCTGAGGATCTCACTGCCGTGCCTGCTGAGGTTACTTCTAAACTTTGTGATTCTAGATCTTGCTTAAATGAAATTCAAAAATACAGATTCATCAATCAAGCCTTGATTGATGAACGAAATCACATTAAGGTGATGTATGACTCTGTGGCCAAAAATGAGAAACTTTAGTTAAAGAAAATTCGTGATATTTCTGGTGAAAATCGTTCTTTAATTGTGCAACTCAATACTCAAACCATTAATAATACAATTTTAACAGAAATAGTCCAAAAGGCAGAAAAAGCCAAATTATAGGTTGATCACATGGATATGGATCAGAAAATTCTATTTGGAATAATTGATAAACAATTTAATAGAAAAGGCACAGAAGGTCTTGGGTATAACTCTTATCCACCTCCTTATTCTAAATCAGGGAGATTTACTGATATGCCTACTCCACATGTTTCCACACCTTTTGTTTGCACATTATCTCCTGATGATTATATTACATCCTCTGATTCTGACAGTTTTGCTTCTTGTGCAGAGGCAAATAGTGTAAAGTCCGAAGATGATTGTGATAAGAGTGCTAATGATAGAACTATTTTAAAAGAACTTGAGTCGGATGAATGTAATAATATGTCCGTGTCAAAACCAAATATTTGTGAACACGTTAAAAACTTGTATTTTGATTCTATGCCTGCTGAGCATACGGGTTTGGGATGTGATGTTTCTAAATTTCAAAATGCCTTGCCTTTTGTTCCTAAATCTTTGAATGTTATGCCATGTGTTACAAAATTTAAAAGTGCAGGAATTATTGTGAATGATGTACCACGTGAAACTATGAGCAACATGGAATTTTTCAGATTAAAGGAAGCACATCAGCTTCAAGACAAAGTTATTGATGAGAGAACCGTCTCATGTTCAGATTCCTCAACATCACAATCATCTGCATCGTGTGATGATTATTATCAGGCTAAGATATCTTGTAAAAATGTTTGTTTTAGTTGTGGTGCCTCAAATCATGTTTCAAAAAGTTGTAAATTGACAACCGCAAATTTTAATGAAGAATCATTTTCCCAAAGTTCATTAAATTCATATGTGTTGCCTAACTCTTATCACAGTAGGAAATCTAGGCGTAAAAGAATTAAAAATGCTAAAAATTATTTAAAACGAACTTGGAAAATTAAAAATAATGTTCTATTTGATGACCGTGCTTCATCAAAGGATGGTTGTACTTCTGATTCCAATGAGATGTCATATCCTGACACTAAAATCTCTTGATTGAAACATTTTTGGTCAAATCGTATAAATGGTTCGTTGTGTATAGGGTCAATCAAGAAGAACCGGCGATAACATCTGGCATGTAGATAGTGGATGTTCAAGGCATATGACTGGGCACATTAACTTGTTGCAAGATTATCATCAGATTGATGGAGAGTATGTTGCTTTTGCTGGAAACCCTAGAGGAGGAAAGATTGAAGGACAAGGAACAGTGTCAAATGGAGTAAATAGTCTGGAATTTGTCAACTATGTTCCTCAGTTAAAATACAATCTGATGAGTGTTTCACAGATTTGTGACAAGGACTTTTGTGCTTTATTCAATTCAAAAGAATGTCTTATCTTAAAGCCTGGAGTGGTGATTCCGGAAGAACTTATTCTCATGCGTGCTCCCAGAAGATACAACACATATAGCTTGGATATGAACAACCCATCGGGAATTGAATCGTGTTTTCTCTCAAAGGCTTCCGAAGATGAATCTTTTCTGTGGCATAAGAGGTTGGGACATGTCAACTTCAAAACAATGAACCGACTGGTTCGAGGCAACCTAGTCACTGGATTACCTCTCAAAGATTTCACTCCTATGGAACACTGTATTTCATGTTCCAAGGGAAAACAACACAAATCTTCATATAAGCCTAAGACCACCAATTCCATTGACTCTCCTCTCCAATTGGATCTTTTTGGTCCAGTGAGTGTCATGAGTCTTGGACGAAAGTCATACTGTCTGGTGGTTACAGTTGATTTTTATCGATTCACTTGGGTGTTTTTCTTAGCTAAGAAGGATGAGACGCCAGAGATTTTAAAGACCTATCTGCTTCAAATTGAAAACCTCTTCAGTTTAAATGTGAAGACTATCCGCAGCGATCATTGAACAAAATTTAAGAATGCAACTCTTGATTCCTTCTGTGAAAGCAAAGGAATTTCTCATCAATTTAGTGCACCTCGTACTCCTCAACGAAACGGTGTAGCTGAAAGGAGAAACCGCACTTTAATTGAAGCTGCACGAACTATGATTGTTGACTCTAAGCTTCCCGTGACTTTCTGGGCTGAGGCGGTCAACACTGCATGTTTCGTGCAAAATCGGGTTCTTATCACTAAAAGTTGCAACAAGACACCATATGAGATCATGTACAAGCGCAAGCCAGTTATTGATTTCTTCAGAAAATTTGGGTGTGTGTGCACGATGCTGAACACTTCAGATCAGCTTAACAAGTTTGAAGCCAAAGCTGATGAATGTTATTTTGTTGGTTATTCCTCCAATCAACGTGCTTTTCGTGTCTATCATAAGCAGAAAAGAATAGTGCTGGAGTCCATTGATATCAACTGGCATGAAAATAATCACACGGACTCAGGAGATGGTCCCAATTGGCTATTTGACGTCGATTTAGTTTTTAAATCATTTAATCTTCCTGATTTCTCAATTGACTCAACTCATGCTAATCCTTATTTTTCTGTGAACAATTTAGGGAACTTAAATGATCAAGGTTCTTCCTCATCTGCTCAGGTTGAAATTCCTGTGGTTGCAAATGCTGAATCGAATATGGAGTCTTCCGGTTCTGGTGCAACAAGTGAAACTGTTGAAGACAACTCCATTCCAACAGTAGATGTTGCACCACAATCATCTGCTGAAGATCCTATTAATGACATTACCAATCCTCCTGCTGAAAATCTTACCAATTTGGAAGAAGTCGTGGAAGAAGATGCAATTCCTCAACTGCGAATTCACAAGATTCATCCCACCAATAACATCATTGGACCACTCAATGTGGGTGTTAGTACCCGAAGTGCCTGTGAAGCATTTGAAAACAGCATGTTTTCCTGCTTCATCTCTCAAACTGAACCAAAGAACATTAAAGCAGCACTACTAGAAAACAGCTGGGTGGAAGCAATGCAGGAAGAGCTACAGCAATTCTCAAAGTTACATGTGTGGAATTTGGTGGATCTACCCAAGAACAAAGTTCCAATCGGTACTCGTTGGGTTTTTCGCAACAAAAAGGATGAAGGCGGCACTGTAATTCGAAACAAAGCTCGTCTGGTGGTTCAAGGTTTCTATCAAGAAGAAGGGATTGACTACGAGGAAGTCTTTGCACCAGTGGCTCGCTTGGAAGCCATCCGAATGTTTCTCACCTATGCAGCCTACATGGACTTCACCGTCCATCAAATGGATGTCAAAAGCGCATTTTTGTATGGCAAAGTTCAAGAAGAAGTATATGTCAAGCAGCCGCCGGGTTTCATTGATCCTAATTTTCCAGACCGTGTTTACAAGTTAGACAAAGCATTGTATGGTCTTCACCAAGCACCTCGTGCGTGGTATGAAACTTTATCAAAGCATCTGCTTGAGAATGGTTTCACACGAGGAGCAATTGACCAAACATTGTTCAAACGAAAGGAGGAAAAGGATACAATCATGGTGCAAATTTATGTGGATGATATCATTTTTGGTTCTACAAATCCCCGTCTGTGCAAAGAATTTGAAGAAGTAATGCGATCTAAGTTTGAGATGAGCTCCATGGGGGAAATAAAGTTCTTTTTGGGACTACAAGTTGATCAGTCTGAGTCAGGAATCCTTATCCATCAAGAAAAATACGTAAAAGAAATCTTGACCAAGTTCAAAATGGCTGATTCCCATCCAGTAAAAACTCCTGTGGAAGTTCGACATTGTTTGACTCCTGATATGGATGGGGAAAGTGTTGATCCGCATCTATATCGCTCTATGATAGGATCGCTCATGTATCTCAAGGCCAGCAGACCAGACATCATGTTTGCAGTGTGCTTATGTGCACGTTTTCAGGCTAATCCTAAACTCTCTCATTTATCTGTTGTAAAACGTATTTTGAGATATTTAAAATATAAGCCAAAATTGGGTCTGTGGTATCCTAAAACTGACTTGTTTGATCTTGTGGCTTATTCAGACTCAGACTACGGGGGTTGCAACTTAGACCGAAAATCCACTTCTGGAGGTTGTCAATTCCTTGGCAACCGCCTTGTCTCATGGCAATGTAAGAAACAGTCCACCGTTCCCAATCCACCGCCGAAGCCGAATACATTGCCGCAGCCCTTTGTTGTTCCCAAGTCAGATGGATACACCATCAGATGCTTGACTATGGGATCACATTCCATGAGACACCCATTCTGTGTGACAACACCGCCGTTCCTCATATCACCAAAAACCCCGTTCAGCATTCCAAAACCAAACACATTGAAATCAAACATCACTTTATCCGTGACTGTGTTGAAAAGAAGCATATTCAAATTGTTGAAGTCAAAACTCACAAACAAACCGCAGACATCTTCACAAAGGCTTTTGATTCTACCAGATTCGCCCAATTGGTGGAGATGCTTGGAATGATCAACTTTCAGTAAATAGTGTGAATAGTATTTTTTATTTTATTTTTATTTTATTTTTTTATTCTGTTTACTTGACAAAAGAAAATTCCAAAAAGATTTTATTTTTATGAACAGTTTTTACGCAACTCTTTTGGGGGAGAAATATTATATTTAAAAGAATTGATGTGTATAAAATCTTACAAGTGGTTTTAAGTTGCAGGAAGAATTGAATCTGACCTTTGAGAAATGATAGTGTCTGATCTCATCTCTTGGACATGGAATGGACCAAAAGCGATGGTGTTTACTGAGGTATAGCTGGTAGGCCCGACATATGGTTAAAACTTGTAAGTAGTGTGAAAACTCTAATATATATCTCATACTTGTGTGTTTGAACCCATTATTGAAACATCTAACGCATTTTTATATCTAAGAAAACCAATTCAATCAGATACAGGCTTACGTATTGGATTCCTATTCATACGCCAAGTGACCGTCAATATAACGATATTTACCACCGATGACCCCGTATGTTTTGCTTACGCAAAGATCTCGGGTGCTCATCCTTTTCCCATCCACTTGGATGATTTGACCCCGTCTGTTTTGCTTACGCAAAGATCTCGGGTGTTCAACATTTTTCTATCCGCTTGGATAATTTTACGACTTCTTCTGTTTTGCTTACGCAAAGATCTAGAATGCTCGTACCTTTTTAATATCTACTTGGATATTTTTTATTTTAAATTTTCTAAATCCACTTGGATATCTTATTTTATTTTGGTGGTACTTTGACATTACTAAGACGATACCTTGGTTAATTAGAAAGAGATGATAGGATGAAGATGGGTACTTCTTGAGGATTGATAGGTTTTCAAAATCATTTTATTTTAATATGTGGGGTACACCTTGTATAGTGCTTAAATGGTACCTTTTAATCACATGAAATCAAAATACAAACAAATGTTCGGGTTTACTTTGCACAAATATCAGCTATCTTCAGGGACTCATAGTAGTTAATTGCAAAAGGAAGTGTTTCAAGAGACTGACCAGATCTGATCTCATGTTGGATCTTTTTCAAGAAGAAAAGTGTAAATATCTTGTGTATATATGTTAGTCTTATTTCTGTCACTTTGTATATATCGAAACTACTTTGACATATCGAAACTACTATGTTCATATCGAAACTACTTTGCCTTATCGAAACTACTCTGTAAATATCAAAACTAGTTTGCCGTATCGAAACTACTCTGTAAATATCGAAACTAGTTTGCCGTATCGAAACTACAATGTAAATATCGAAACTAGTTTGCCGTATCGAAACTACTCTCTGTAAATATCGAAACTAGTTTGCCGTATCGAAACTACTCTGTAAATATCAAAACTAGTTTGCCCTATCGAAACTAGTTGTTTCGACAGGGGCATTTTTGTCTTTTGTTCTCGCAATTTAAAAGTCTTCATAAATAAATCCCTCCCTTCATATCTTCTTCACTTGTCTTTTTCGCAACCCTTTCATCTTCTCCGACACACACAAATTTCTCAAAGCCTTGGTCTGAGTTGCAAATTATCAGAGTTAATTACCTGATTACCCCCGTTGTCACCTTCGTCTTCACTATCAGGTAACACCCTACTATTTCATTTGAATGTTTCTTGCGAATCAACAGACCTAGGGTTTCAAAAGTTCAAATTGTTCGACTGAATCTTCATAATAATAGTCGTTGTGTGCATATCTGTGTTTGCAAACATCTTTATCATCTTAGAACTCACGATTATTGTGTTTTATTGCAGATAAACAGTCTCGCATTTGGTAAGATGACATTCCGTCATTTACAGGCCACTCTAAACCCTTCATTATACTGTTTATTTTAGTCTGTGTATAGTGAATCAAAAGGGGTTTGGGTTTCAAAACCAAGTAGTTTCGATAAAGAAGTTCAACTTTTTCAAAATTTCTCAAAATGTTTAATCGAAACTACTGGTTTCGACACCCAAACTTGACCTAATGTCTCTATCGAAACTACTTGTTTGGATAAGTTTTTCTCTATCGAAACTACTTGTTTCGATAAGTTTTTCTCTATCGAAACTACTTAGTTTCGATAAGTTCATCTCTATCGAAACTACTTAGTTTCGACAGTGTTGATTTCAGAAATTTTATAAGTGTTGATCAACACTTATTGCCTCTATCGAAACTAGTTAGTTTCGATAAGTTCATCTCTATCGAAACTACTTAGTTTTGACAGTGTCGTTTTTAGGAACTTTATAAGTGTTGATCAAAGCTTATTGCTTCTATCGAAACTAGTTAGTTTCGATAAGTTCATCTCTATCGAAACTACTTAGTTTCGACAGTAAGGATTTCTGATTTTTCCTAAGTGTTGAAATACTTAGTTTCAATTGACCATACTCAGAACCTTTACTTATTGTGCAAAACTGATGAATTTTACAGGTATGGATCTCGTATTCATGAAAAGGCACAATGTCTGTGCATTTCTTAATAGCAATGATCCGAAAGCTGCTGAGTTCATTCCGGTCTTAAACTTTCTGGCAAACTCCAACATAAGTTTTGCCATAAGCCACAACCTACCGGTGTTTGAGGCAACTATTAGACAATTTTGGGAAACTGCAGAGATAATCACAGTTGATAATGTGCAACACATTAGAGCAACTGTACATGGCCAAGAAGTATTATTTTCTGAAGACACAGTGAGAGAGGTACTGCAGTTAAATGACAACCCAGAAGCACCCTTTGATTTTCCAATCTACTATGTGAAAGAATGCTTCAGAAGAATGGGTCATCCTGATGAGTTCAAGAGCGGTCAGATAATCAAGAACTCCTTACCAAGCCATTGGAGATATATAGTGCATGTGTTTATTCACTGCCTATCAATAAGGAAAGAGGGTTTTGATTCAGCTAACAGTACTCTGGGATCAGCTATTTTGGGATTAGTAAAGGGAAGAGACTACAACTTTTCTGGTCTCATATTCACTCAGCTAAAGGATAACTTAACTGGAGCAGTAAAGGAGAAGTTTCTAGCATATCCTAGATTTCTACAAATTATCATCAATCATCTTCTTCCTGAGCTTCAACAAGGTGGAAACACCTTTGTGTTTGATAATATGATAGCCAAAACACTCAGCTACATGAAAAGTACCAACAAAAGGACCAACTGGGCGATATCCGACGTTCCCCTGTTCGGTCATATCATTGGAGAAGAAGAATAGTTTATTCCTGACATTGATCCTGATCTTGAAGAAGAAAACTTATCATGAGATGAAGAAGAGTTGGAAGCTGAACAAAATCAAGGTAATCCACCTATTGATGAAGCTGAGATTGAGGTAGACATACCTATTGTTCAAGAAGAAGAGAAACATGTAATTGAGCCTGTGATAGAGGCTCCTTTTGTTGAAGAAATACAGATTGTTCAAGAGCCAGCAGTAAATGTTGAAGCTGGCCTACAAGAGAATGAAGAAGAAGTGGCAGAGTCAAGTGGGACTCTAGATGCAGGAATTTATGGATCAGACTATTACAAGTCTGATTCAGATGAAAGAATAGAGCAACTTGCATCTTCCTCAAAAAGGCAAATTGAGTCAGGATCTGATTTTGAAGAGGAGGAACCTCGGGCTAAAAAGATAAAGACTGGATTGGAGGATTTGTCATCCTCGTCAGAGTCTTCATTCACCACTCCAGAACCATCTCCTCATCCTACTCCACAACAATCACCTATCCCTACACCTCCTGCATCTCCACAACAATTACCTATCCCTACACCTCCTACATCTCCACAACAATTACCTATCCCTACACCTCCTATATCTCCACAACAATCACCCATTCATACACCTCCTGCATCCCCACACCATGATTCAACCTCTCCTGTACCGAGAGTAAAGACTCTAAGTCTTGAAATAAAGAAACTTCAGGACAATCTTCAAAAGAAAGATACAGAGATTGACGGCTTGAAGTCTAAGCTAAAAGAAGTTAAGGAGGAAGTCAAAGACTTAAAGCTGGAGGTTGGAGGCTTACATACTCAAATAGATAGTCAGCAGACTCAGCTGAAAACTCAACAAAAACTAATCATAAGGCAACAAGAAGACTTTAAAGCCTTAGCTGAAATAGTTAAGCAGCTCAAAGACTCTGTCAACAAACCTACTCCACAACAGCCAACCACTTCAAAGGCTCAGGGGGAGACTACATCTGAACTTGAACCATCGTCTCCTGCCTTTGTCACTGATCCAGAATCTGCATTAACCGTGTATACTGGCCACGGTGCCATGACAAAGGAGTCTGTTGAAGTAAAGGTTGAAGAAACAGAGTCTGTCCTTCCCTCAGCTCATGAAAGAAGAGAAGCAAGGAAGAGAGGGAAGGGAGCTATGGCTAATATTGAAACAGTAATTCTGGATGAAGAAGACATCCCATCAGATGATGAGCTGCATGCTCTTCTAAATGAGATTGACAACTTTGGATACAATGATCTTCATCCAGAAATTCTAACTACTGAAGAGAAAGAAACTGAACAAACTAGATATTTTACTGAAGAAGGAGATGAAATTCAAACCCTATCAGATGAAGAAGATGTTCAGATTAATCTCATCATGACTATCATTCCTGAACCAACCATTCAAATCTCTGAGTCAATTCCAACTCAAGATCAACCTTCAACTGCACCTGAACCTCCTATTTCAAGGAAGTCTTAGTTTAAAAAGATCATTCCAGAAGAGACTCCTCAAACTTATGAGTGGATAGCCGAGCATCAAGAACTGAAAAGGCCTCCAATAGGATGGAAATACGATGCTGAAATGAAGCTCTTTATCATTAGACGATATAGAGGGGGAGTTCAGCACTTCAAGAACATGACTGACTTCCAGACCCTTCCTTTTTATGACCTCAGGGATTTAGCAAAACTTCCACTTCAAAACCCTTGGAAGGTCATGATGGCTTATGACTTTGAGAGGTTTCTGCATTCTCAAGTCAACAATGATTTCAAAGGAATGAAGTCTAGAAAAACTCAGAAGAAGATCTCAAAGACTAGGTTTCATCCTAAAACTAAAAAGCCATATGTTTTCCTAAGATACAAGCCTGCCTAAACACACAAGACTATCACTATTCCAAAATCTGTACCTGTCCAGCTACAAACTTTCAGAAAGTGGTTCTATAACCCAGTAATTGGCAGTGCAGTTATTGAATGTGAGGGCAAGGAAGACATCACCATCTTTGATCCAATGGAGCTGCTGAAATTTCAACCTGAAGATCTGGAGGTGCTATTCCAGAATCACATTCAGGCTTATAGTGATGAAGATGAAGCTGATGCTAAAGCCTATCAAAGAATTGTATCTCTCTATGTCAAACCTTTCATCCCAAAGACATCTGAAGGACCAGCTGCTTGATGAAGAGCTGAAGACAGTAATGCAACAACTTAGGGGGAGATTGTAGAGTCATATATTTTGTATAAGCTGTTGTCATTTATTGTATGTTTAAACAATTTTAGACTAGTTTACTTTCTGTCATTTCATTATTGTAATTTCAGTTTTCTATAATTAGTCAAGTCTGGGCCATCGAAACTACTTAGTTTCGATTGAGTCTGTTCAATCGAAACTAGTAGTTTCGATAGATGGTAGTTTCGACAGTCTGTGTATCATTTGTAAATGGTCAATCGAAACTAGTAGTTTCGATTGACCATAGTTTCGATACCTGTCACTACTATAAATAGCCTAGTTTGAGATTGTTTAGGGTGTGAGTAGCGGCTGTAACCCTGAACCTTCTCTTTCACATTTTGCTTGAATCAATACAATCTGCAGTTGTTTATTCACTGTGTTCATACATTTTCATACCTTTTGATTGCTGATTCATACAGTGGTTAGCTGGTTATCTTCACCAATACTGTTTCTATTATTTGTTTCACCTACATATACACAGTTTCCGCCTGTGTGTGTGTTCAATCGATCATATCAGTGAGATTCGACTGAAAATTTTTCTTTTTAGTGCGCATCAATCTGATCGTGCTTTGTATTTTTTACTTTTTAATGCCAATATAATGAGCCATTCGTTTCAATTGTAAACAAACCGAAAATTTTGAATATATAAAAGAATTTTCAATCTCTCTCACGGCACACTAAAATTTTTCGTTTCTCTTTAGTCCTTAACCCTTAAACCTCAAGTTTTTTCCCAGTTCTTCATATTATATCCCAATAAAAAAAAACTCCTCCGCTCTGTCGTGTTCATATATCCCTACACCATCATCGTAAGTATACCTCTTTCTCTTTACTTAATTATGTTTTTAAGTATTTAATTTTTACTCGTACCTCCTAAATGGTATCAGAGCAAGGCTTTCTTAAAATCTAAAATACTAAGAGAGGTCCATATTAAGGCAGCGTGTTTGCTTAAGTCCTATTTTATATGGAAACCCGCTTAGGTGAGGACTGTGGGATTGTTATTGCTTTGATAACAAGTAGGACACTATATACAAATCTGGTCCCATAAAAATTGGAACATGCTTCTACCATTCACCAGAGAAGGAGAATCTTTAGAGCTAAAACATATCATAAACATGGATGATTTCAGTATCGATCCTGAGTCAGATGATACCGGATCACCACTAACCATTGACATCACCCATAGGGATTTTTAGGAAAACGTAAGCATTGACGTTTTTCCAAATAAAGACAAGATATCTACAGCAACAGCAATAATGACCGACAATTTCAGAGGAATCCAAGGACCACACACTATCAAAAGGACAAATAATTGTAAATAATTTTTTTTCGTTTTACTTCTTTAATTCATAACAGGTAGATATAGTCTCACTAGAAACTATACAAAAAATTAAACAATCCGGTAAAAACTTTGTACATACAGGATTAATAGTTATAGGAATTAAAGCCCTAGGAAGAAAAAAATTAGGAAGAAAATTGTTAGCTCTAATACTAGACAAAAGTTGGAAAACAGAACTAAAAAAGGCCATAATTTCAGGAATGGAAGTTGACCTTAGTCAAAATACAGCTTTATTTTACTATACAATAGGAATTTTAAAAGACATTAAAGATTTACAAAATATCAAAATAGCTTTACAAACCAAAGGTTATGAAAACAATGAAGGAAATAACATAGTTATAAGCATGGGAGTACTAGGAAAAGCTAGTAACAGATCAATAATGAAATACAAAGTAAATATAGAAGGAACTGTACAAACAATAGCATCAAAATCTATACAAATGATAGATCCAGTTACAATTAATCCAGAATAATTAGAAGGATTAGAATGGGATATTAATGATCTACAAGAAAACGACAACGCTATCTTCGTACCAAAAAGAAGTATTATCTTTGAAGGATCTGACGGATTACAAAGTACAAGATTTACAATCTTATCTTCTGGCTGAGGGACACTATATACAAATCTGGTGCCATAAAAATTGGAACATGCTTCTACCATTCACCGGAGAAGGAGATGCTTTAGAGCTAAAACACATCATAAACATGGACGATTTCAGTATCAATCCCAAGTCAGATGATACCGGTTCACCACCAACCATTGACAGCACCCACAGGGATTTTTAGGAAAACGTAAGCAATGACATTTTTCCAAATAAAGACAAGATATCTACAGCAACAACAATAATGACCGACAGGTTTCAGAGGAATCCAAGGCACACACACTATCAAAAGACCAAATAATTGTAAATAAAGTTTTGTCATTTTACTTCTTTAATTCATAGCCGTTACTTTTTTCTTTTTAGTGCGCATCAATCTGATCGCGCTTTGTATCTTTTACTTTTTCATGCCTATATAATGAGGCATTCGTTTCAATTGTAAGCACACCCGAAAATTTTGAATATATAAAAGAATTTTCCATCTCTCTCATGTCACACTAAACTTTCCCGTTTCTCTTTAGTCCTTAACCCTTTAACCTTCAGTTTTTTTCCCGGTTCTTCATATTATATCTCAATATAAAAATAAGAAAAATAAAAAAAATCCTCCTCCACTCCGCCGTGATCATATATCCCTACACCATCATCGTAAGTATACCTCTTTCTCTTTTCTTCATTATGTTTTTAAGTATTTAATTTTTACTTGTACCTCCTAAATGGTATCAGAGCAAGGCTTTCTTAAAATCTAAAAGACTGAGACAGGTTCATATTAAGGTAGCGTGTTTGCTTAAATCCTAGTTTATATGGAAACCCGCTTAGGTGAAGATTATGGGATTGTTATTGCTTTGATAACAAGTAGGACTCAAGGTCCAATTATTTGTTAAAATTATGTTTCTTTTACATTTTAATACTAATGGGATATAAGAAAATATTTTAAGGGAAGAATTATAGGTTTAAAGGGTTAGACTAAAGAGACGGATTTTTCTAATCATAAAGTCTCAAAACTCAAACTCAACAATCAGAAAACTCGATTTCTTAAATCTTAAATTCTTTGAAAAACTTAATAATAAAATCATTAATACAAATAAATATAATCTAGTTTGTAGAATCAAAAAATATTACGAGCATAGCTTACATACATATAATATACATTTAAACCCTTTAACTGATTTAGTAATTAATCTAGGAATAAATCTACAAAAAGACTTGGATACTAATAAACAGTTGCTTGATAAAATACGAAAAACAGTAAATAGTAAAATAGAAGAATATAAGAAATATATAGAAAATCTATATTATGTTAAAGATCAAAACATCCAAATTCTAAAAGAATGAAAAGAAATTAAAAGAAACACTCTAGAAAAACAAGAGGATAATAACGACAGATAAAATTACTGAAGCCATAAACAAATTAAGCTTGGAAGAAATAATAATTAATAGACAACCTAAACCCTATAAACATTAGCAGCCAAGAAAATGAACAATCAAAACAGAAATTTCTTAGGAAGAGAAAGAATACTAAAGGAAGCCAGAAATTCTACAAGTAATATACAAGATACTATAACATCCGATACTTTTCTAAACAGAATAATTAGAAGAGGGTCAAGATCTAATAGTACAACACATACAGTACAAATAGAGGAAGAAATAGATTTAGACAGAAACATAAATTTAGTCCAAAAAATTAAAAAGGCTGTAAAAACTATAGGTCCATTAGAATTACCACCTGTCACGCCCGTAACACAGGACAGTTATCTAACCAGAGTATTACCTCCAACAGTTATGTCCCAGGAAAAAACGACGGGTCTAGGAGAGATTTATACACCGTCCTTTCCTAGACAGAACATTTCATTCCTCAGATAACTACATACTGGCCAGAAGGTCTCCTTCTAGTTTACTGTGATGTTAATATAAAAACACACAATGGAAGACTAAATCGTAACATCTATTAATATCAAAACATTGTTTACATCATGTTTAACAAAAGTTACATCATCCGTTCCTAACAAGGAACAAGTAATTCGGGACTTACAGGCCATCATCTAGATCGTTCATTTTTTCATTCTAGTCCTGGAAATGCCTCATCTATTGTCTACCTGTGATGCGTTCAAAAACATTTGATAAAACATGGGTCAACACAAATATGGTGAATTCATAAATTAAAAGAGTTTATTAAAATGACCCGCCAAAGTATCTTGAACACATTCATGGGCTTCAACAACCAAACTCATAGATAACTATGAACAATCATTCAGTCTATATATAACCAAAGACCGTTCCACGGGTACTGTCCAACATGCCGTTCCACGGGCAAGTGAAATACAATAAGCGCTTAGAATACGTTATATATAAACAATCGGTACAATCATTTCAAGATACTCACAATGTTTCATAAAGAAATCTTATTTATGAAGGATCAGACAGATTACAAAGTATAAGATTTACAGATTTTGAAAATAAAAATAATACAAACAAAGAAGGTAACGAAGAAACCATTACAGAAAATAATTTTATGAAAATAGAAACGGATAGTGATGATGAACCAACCTACAACACAGAAACATAAGATAATGAAATAGATGCAGGATTTTAGAAATTTGAACAAGAAGATACAAACTATAGTCTAATATACTATCTGAAAGAAGATGACTCAACAATTTTTAAAACGGAAGAAACAAACAAAACCCTTGAACAAATCATAAACAAAAAATTCACTTAGTTAAATATACAAAAAGAAGTAGACGATATGATTATAGACTGTATAAAAGAATTAGGAATGACATACGAAGAAAGCAATAAAAAGTTAGAAAAATATTATAATTTACCATTAGTTAAAGATATTTTACAAGGTAAAACAATGATCTCAGACTTTTACAAACAAGAGAAGTCGTTTATGGATCAAGAAATGAATAATCCATTAAAAAGGACAAGATGGGATGCAAATGGAGAAACTTCATATGCAACATTAGGAGGAGAACCATGGACTTCACCATCCATAGATTACCAACAAGAATCAAATTACAAAAGAAAAGGTTGTAGACGACCTATAGGACATATATACAGTGGAAGTATGTTATTATTAGAACAACAAAAGCCACAACTATGGATAGATGAAATCCTAACATGGGAACAAACTACAGTTCATATGTGGGAAACAAATAAAAAAGATAGTATGGAGATGTTTGCCTAATTAGAAACCACATTAGGCCCAATAGCATTAGGAATTTGGCAAAGCAAAAAAGCACAAGATCCAAACAGTATAAATACATTAAAAGTCCTATGAGACAACCCTTATAATTTCGCATCTCAAATTAGAACTCTCATTCTAGTAGTAGATCCAGCAAAAAACAATAGCTTAATACAAGATACAGTAATTAGAAATTTAGAACAATTAAGCATAGCCGATATAAAATATATAAATGAATTTACATTAGATTTCACAAGATTATTATGACAAACAGGAAAAGCACTGGATGACAATTTATGTAACAAATATTTTATAAAACTACCAGGAGATTTAGGAAAAGTATACATGAGTCTTGGAAATCAATATATGGTGAACAAAATTATCTAGGGATAGGACCTAGAATAACTTATACAATTGGGATATTAGAAGAAAAATGTAAAGAAGTGGCTTTACAAGAACAATTAAAAAAGAAATGCTTATGCATTTTGTAAAACAGCAATCTATACACCTCAAGCTTATGGTTTTTATGATAGAAAGAAAAAGCTTAGAAAAATCACTACATTCAATAAAAATTATAAACCTTATTATAAAAATAAATATGTTAGAAAACCACAAACTAGAAAATGTAAATGCTTTATTTGTGGAGATAAAACACATTTAGCTAATAAATGTTCAAACAAAAAAAAATAGAAAGAACTAATCTAGTAAAACAGTTAAATGAGTACGAAATAGAAACAATAAAAACAGATGATTCAGACAATGAATCCATTTATAGCATATATAGCGAAGATGAGCAACTTATAGCAAAAATTTCATATACATTTATGAACACAGAAGAATGCATACATAAATGGATAGGTCAAAAGGGTAACAATTATATAAAATGCTATAATTGTCGATATTACCCAAGCATAGAAAAAAGATCACAGTGTAACAAATGTTTCATAGAAATATGTTGTATATGCCTTAAAAAACTATATAATTAAAACATGAACACAAATAGTCTAACAGAAGAAGGTACAAGCGTAAACACGAAAAAAATAGCCAAATTAGAAATAGTAGTGGAATTACACAGCCTCAAAATAGAAAACATAGACAATAAGATTAAGGAATTAGAAAATTATGATAAAAAAAAGAAAGAAATCCAGCAAGAGATTAGTCAAATGTCTATAGAAGACGAACATGTATATGTACAAACACAAGGATCCATGAATATGATCAATATACAATGTAGGTTATGGCTAGACCACAATAAATTCATAGAACTAACAACCTTAGAAGATACAGAAGCTACAAAAAGCCTGATATCACACAACTTAGCACCAATTCAATACCATAAAAAATTACCATACAACTTAGAAAGCAGAACAACTGAGAATAGATTAATCTCAATTACACACTATTTACAGCCAGTAGGAATACAATTTTTAGACTTCTCCAAAAATAATAGCATAAAGTACGAAATTCCATAAATAAATATAAATCCACAACATATAAAATCAAAAGATTTCGTTATTGGATTAAATTTCTTACTAGGCTTAAATGGAGCCATAACCCTAACAAAAAACTTTATCATACTCAGCGAGCATATATATACGTTTCCTACAATTTGGTATGATAAGGCATTAGAGATTGTGCAAAAGCGTGGTGGACAAGGAAATTTAGAGTTTCTAAAACAATATCATAAAAGACAAACTTCAATTGAAAATGAAAGTATAAAATTACTCGCAAAATTCTTAAACCACGAATTCGAAAAAGGTAAAGACATTACAAAAAGTATAAATCATCCTAAAATCTTACACTAAGAAAAAATAGGATTAATAGGAGAAGATATTACAAATTCAATACACATGTAAATTTAAATTAAAAAAGCCAGACATCACAATAAGAACAACTAACATAGAATATAGTCCATTAGACAAAGAAGAATTCAAGAAACAAATACCAGAAATGATAAATCAAGGGTTAATAAGAAAATCAGAAAGCCTGCATAGATCAACAGCCTTTATAGTAAGGAATCACAGCGAAATAAAAAGAGGAAAAGCTAGAATTGTGTATAATTATAAACGCTTAACCGACAATACAGAAGATGATGGTTATAATATTCCTAATAAAGACAGTCTATTAAATCTAATACAAAAGAAAAAAGTTTTTTTTTGAAATTCGACCTAAAATCACCAGTTACATCTAGAAGAAAGCTTTAAACCTTGGAAAGCCATCACATGTTCAGAAGGACAATATGAATGGAATGTCCTTAGTTTTGGATTAAAAAACGCTCCATCTATTTTTCAAAGATTCATGGATAGTGTATTTTTAAAATACGATTTCTGCTTAGTATATATTGATGATATTCTTGTTGCAAGTGAAACTGTGCAGGAACACAAAAACACTTAAAACAGGTATTCGAATAAATAAAAAACCACTGTATTGTAATTTCAAAAAGAAAAATGGAATTATTCAAAAGAAATATATCTTTTCTTCGCCTAGAATTAGGAAATGGAAAGGTAGAGTTACAGCCACATATTTCAACAAAAAATTTAGATTTTCTAGAAAAAATTGAAAGCGTAAAACAAATACAAGCCTTTTTGAGACTAGTAAAATATGCTAGAAAGTTTATCCCAAATTTATCAAAACTAGTTGGTCCTCTGTATAGTAAAACTACAAAAAATGGGCAACGACAATTTAATATAGAAGACATTAAATTAGTCCTAAAAATTAAAAAGGCTGTAAAAACTATAGGTCCATTAGAATTACCACTTGTCACGCCCGTAACACAGTACAGTTATCTAACCAGAGTAGTACCTCCAACAGAGATGTCCCCAGTAAAGAACGACGGGTCTAGTAGAGATTTATACACCGTCCTTTCCTAGACAGAACATTCCGTTCGTAAGATAACTACATACTGGCAAGAACGTCACCTTCTAGTTACTTTGACGTTGATATCAAAAACACACAACGGAAGACTAAATAGTAACTTCTATTATAATCAAAACATTTTGTACATCATGTTTAACAAAAGTTACATCATCCGTTCCTAACAAGGAACAAGTCATTTAGGACTTATAGTTCAAGGCATGCCCATCATCTGGATCGTTCATCTTTTCATTCTAGTCCTGGAAATGCCTCATCTATTGTCTACCTGTGATGCGTTCAAAAACATTTGATAAAACATGGGTCAGCACAAAGCCGGTGAATTCATAAACTAAAAGAGTTTATTAAAATGACCGCCAAAGTATCTTGAACACATTCATGGGCTTCAACACCCAATGGGCTTCAACACCCAATATCATAGATAACTATGAACAATCATTCAGTCTATATATAACCAAAGACCGTTCCACGGGTCCTGTCCAACATGCCGTTCCACGGGCAAGTGAAATACAAAAAGCGCTTAGAATACGATATATATAAACAACCGGTACAATTGTTTCAAGATACTCACAATGTTTCATAAAGAAGTCTTATCTATAAAGGATCAGACGGATTACAAAGTATAAGATTTACAGATTTTTAAAATAAAAATAATACAAATGAAGAAGGTAACGAAGCAACCATTATAGAAAATAATTTTATGAATATAGAAACGGATAGTGATGATGAACCAACCTACGACACAGAAACAGGAGATAATGAAATAGATGCACGATTTTATAATTTGAACAAGAAGATACAAACTATAGTCTAATATACTATCTGGAAGAAGATGACTCAACAATTTTTAAAACGAAAGAAACAAATAAAACCCTGGACCAAATCATAAACAAAAATTAGGAATGACATACGAAGAAAGCTATAAAAAGTAAGAAGAATATTATAATTGTAACATCCCAAAAATAATAAAACGAATAAATATAGCGAGACCGGTGATTTAGTCGGAATATTTAAACAAAAGGGAGCGGGCTTGGGCTCGGCATCAATGGGCCGAGGGAAGCCCAGGTATATATATAAGGCAAGGCAGCCCTCTTCCCTACTCATTCCACACTCACGCAGCTTCTAGAGAGAGAAAGGAGAGGTCGGGTCTAGAGAGAGAAAGTCGATGGATCGTCACGAGATTGGAGGGGCACGTTACAGCTGTGCTCGTGACCATCTTCTCCGAATCAGAAATCCAATCCAGGTAAGCGTTCGATCATAATCTGAGTTTTTTATGACTTTTTAGGATTTTCAGGTTTTGGCTAAAAAGGTAACGATTTTGCGGATGAAACTTGAAAATGAACTTAGGTTTAGCATCTAGAATGAAAACCGAACGTTTTGATCTAAGAAAAATGAGATATTGACTCGATCAGACGCGCATGCAAAACTTCGGATTTTTTTGGGAAAGACGATCTGTGCAGACCTATCGAAACTACTTGGTTTCGATATGTGCAGAACCATCGAAACTACATAGTTTCGATATGTACAGACCAATCAAAACTACCCAGTTTCGATATGTGCAACCTATCGAAACTTCCATAGTTTCAATATGAGCCCACGATCCGAAGCTAAGATTACACCTAAGCTACTTATCGAAACTACCAAGTTTCGACAGAAGCAACCTATCAAAACTACCAAGTTTCGACAGAAGCAACCTATCGAAACTACCAAGTTTCGACAGAAGCAACCTATCGAAACTACCAAGTTTCGATAAAGCAAATCCATCGAAACTACTAAGTTCAAGCATAGTAATGTCTAATGTCATCTAGGAGCACTACCTTACGAGTATGACTTTATTATACAGATTGTGAGTGACATTAGTGACGCTCAGTAGCCAGCTTAGTTTATTTCAGAAACTACTCATCAGGTGAGTTCTATGTGCCCCCCCTTCTATGTTATGTGCAAATCATTTTAAATGTTTTGGGGCTGAAGTGTATACACTAAATGATTAAATGTTATAAATGTCAATGTGATCATACGTATATATATATAAATACTTATATATGAAAATGAATTATGAATAAAGAAAGAAGCGTATGATTTTAAAGAATAAATGAAAGAAGGATATAACGTAAAAGAATGAAATTTTGCTTTATATTACATATATATTGCATGTTATGAATGAATGTAAACGTTATAAACCCTTCTATGACAACGGCTACTTCGGTAGACGGACGACCACGTGACTATTTTACAACTAGGACAAAAACGTTCCTTCGCAAGCTAGGACGTATGAAAATGTATTAATGGACGGTCGAAGCAAATGCCGTAACTAAAGTAGAACGGTTGCATACATAATGGTCGCGTGGGAAACGGATGCCCTAGGGCAGACGGACTACGACGGTAGGACGGTTTAAGAGCGGACGGACAAAGGTTGCCGGACGGATTAATGAATGACGGACGGTTTTCTAGAGCCGAACGGTAATGAAATGGGCTATGACGGTAGTTCTGACAGCGATGTCTTCGTGACATTCGCGACAAGTATGACGGGTTGATCTCCCTTAAGATTGTGGCCAATAAGTGTTCTCTCAAAAAGAAAGTATGTATGTACATATGTATATACCCTCAAAGAATGTTATGTGAGAACAGTAAAGTAAATAATATTTAAAAGTATGAAGATATACGTATATATACATTACATTCATGATAAGGTAAATATTATGTATGATTGTCTTTAAACTAGAACTCACCAGCGTTAGCTGACTTTTAGTATACATTTCAGGTAAAGGAAGAAAAGGTCGTGCGATGGCGTGAAGGTTACCCGACACAAGACTGACATCCCACTTTAATACATGTGTTAAGACTTCCGCTGTCAAGTTATGTTATGTTATGTAATTGAATGACGAATGATATGTAATTGAATGATGAATGTTTTTAATTTAAGTTCAGTATTCACGACTATGTTTATGAGTAAATCCAACAAGTGAGGTTACCCGGAAATGGGCCTTACAAGTTGGTATCAGAGCAATAGTTTGAGAGATTCAGACATCCCTAAATGTCTGGACTCAAGCTAATTATGGACCAACGCACGGATGTCAGTCTGGGTAGCCAATGCCAACGCCAGCACATTAAGTAAGTACTAAGGTTAATACACTTGGATAAGAATAGATACTCAAACCTAGAACCAATAGATGTCAATGTCATGACCAATTTGAAGAGTTTGGAACCCGAAAAGCAATGTAAATTTCTAATCACAAACCGGTCACTGTAATTAAAAATTTACCTTGTTCGTACTGTTCCAAGACTATGATCTGAGAGAATGACATTGATGTATTCCCTTTATGACCATCAGGAAAACTAGGAACTATGGCTGGAGGAGGAAGAACTGGACGCCGAGGGGTCGCACTGGCCGAGTGGGTAGACCTCCATTGAATCGAAGAAGTGAAGAGGAAGAGAGTGTGCACGTAGAACACACTGAGAGTGTGCACGAAACTAATGTGACCCCAACTGGGGACGGCAATCAGGGGCCTATACAGTTGGAACCCGAGGTTAGGGATGCTATTGCCCGCGAGGTTGTACTTACTCTGAAGAACATATTGCCTGACCTATTATCTGAGGCACTAAAGAAAAGCAAAGAAGAGGATGAAGGGAACAATGAAGAGAAAATTTATGACAGTGACGGAGATGAAGTAAAAGTGGCATCAAGCAATCGTGGGTGTACTTACAAAGGTTTCAAGGACGGAGACCCACCTAAGTTTGATGGAACCAAGGGTTCGGTGGCTACTTTCGAATGGATTGAGAGGATGAACGCTGTAATCAACATCAGCGAGTGCCGACCGGACCAGGCGGTTAAGTATGTTGCTCATTCTTTCACCAACGAAGCACTAGGTTGGTGGAGAAACATTCAAAGAACAAAGTCGCCAAATGCTATTGCCAGAATGACATGGAAAGACCTGAAGAAGCTCGTAATCCAAAAGTTCTGCCCACAGAATGAGATTGATCGTATAGAGAACGAGTTCCTAAACTTCAAGGCTGGCAACAAGACTCATCGCCAGTATACTTCAAGATTCAACGAGTTGGCCCAACTGGTACCACACTTGGTGGAAACTGAAGAACGTATGATCAAATACTATGTCAAGGGTCTGCCGCAAAGGGTACGTGTTCATGTAAAAGCTAATCGACCTTCGAGTCGGTAGTCAACCTATCTGGAATCGTCTACGACGATTATGCCAATGAGGACCCGACACCTGAGACACAAAAGAGAAAGTGGGAGAACCCGTCTAGAGGCACCGGAAAAGGGAAAGAAACAGCTGAAATTAAGAAACCAAGGATGGACGGATATGAAACATGCAAGAGATGTGGAAAGCAACATCTGGGCGAGTGTCGAATCGGCACCACCGTGTGTTATAAGTGCGGGAGGCCGGGGCACTACTCCCGAGATTGTTTGAAGGATGTCAAATGTCAAGTATGTGGATTGTTTGGACATCTGACAAAGAACTGCAGGAAGGCCGGCCAATCTGGTTCGGGAAAGGAGAGGGAACAGGAACAACAAAAGGCAAGGACTCGGGCCTATGCCTTAACTGAGGAAGAAGCAAGGGGAAATCCTGATGTCGTGTCAGGTACGTTTCTAGTTAATGATGAACGTGCTGCTATTTTATTTAATTCTGGTGCTAGTAAAAGCTTCATATCAAATGCATTTAGTCGTAAACTGGGTTGCTCTATCAACACCATAGTAAAGGCCTTTAGCGTACAAACTGCCGTTGGCAAAAATTCGGCAGTATTCCAAGTAACAGAGGATTGCATCATAGAAATAGAGGGACATAAGTTTCCTTCTAGATTATTCCTTCTCACCTTAGGAGGATTCGATATAGTATTGGGTATGGATTGGCTAGCTGCCAACGAAGCTCAAATCATATGTAAACGTAAGAGGATACACCTCAAGGCTCCAAGCAGCAGCCCAATTACGGTTTATGGGGATTGGAATTGCACGATGCCGAACATCATCTCGATGATCAAGGCCGAAAGTTACATGAGGCGCGGTTGCGAAGCTTATTTGGCATATGTTATTGATGATAGAACGAAAATGAATGAACTCAAGAATGTACCCATGGTATGCAACTTTCCGAAAGTATTCCCTGAGGATCTACCTAGGTTACCACCCGATCGGGATATAGAATTTCAGATTGACTTACTGCCAGGAGCTGAGCCCGTTGCCAAAGCCCCCTATCGATTGGCTCCGTCAGAAATGAAAGAATTGATGTCTCAACTAGAGGAACTAACCGAGAAAGGATTTATTAGACCGAGCATCTCACCATGGGGCGCTCCGGTACTATTTGTAAAGAAGAAGGACGGCAGTATGCGCATGTGCATCGACTACCGCGAATTGAACAAGAGAACAGTAAAGAACAAATACCCACTACCTAGAATAGACGATCTTTTTGATCAACTGCAAGGTGCGAGTTGGTTCTCAAAGATCGATCTTAGGTCGGGTTACCATCAGTTGAAAGTAAGAGAAGAAGACGTACCAAAGACCGCGTTTCGCACGCGTTATGGGCATTATGAGTTTCTCATGATGTCCTTCGGATTGACCAACGCACCAGCAGCATTCATGGATTTGATGAATAGAGTATGTCGACCAATGTTGGATCGATCAGTGATAGTTTTTATAGATGACATACTGGTGTATTCAAAAAGCGAGGGTGATCACCACTGTCACCTAAGAGAGGTTCTGGAGGTGTTAAAGTAGGAAAAGTTATACGCAAAGTTCTCCAAATGCGTGTTCTGGCTTAGGGAAGTCCAATTCCTAGGTCACGTAATAAACCCAAACGGAATCATGGTAGATCCTGCAAAGATCGAGACAGTAAAGGAATGGAACGTCCCAAAGACACCAACAGAGATACGAATTTTTCTAGGATTGGCAGGCTACTATCGAAGGTTCATTCAAGATTTTTCAAGGATAGCCTTGCCACTAACTAAGTTGACATGGAAGGAAGTGAAGTACGAATGGGGTCAAACCCAGAACAACGCGTTTGAAGAACTTAAGGCACGATTAACCCAAGCTCCAGTCTTGACACTACCTGAGGGAAATGAAGACTTGGTAGTCTATTCTGACGCTTCGGGGCAGGGTTGGGGTGCGTACTTATGCAACGAGGAAAGGTAATTGCTTACGCCTTGCGGAAACTAAAGATTCACGAGGCTAACTACCCAACACACGATCTAGAGTTAGCAGCAGTAGTTTTCGCGTTGAAAATATGGAGGCACTATCTGTATGGAGTTAAATGCACAATTTACTCTGATCACAAAAGCCTGAAGTACTTTTTCGACCAAAAGGAATTAAACATGAGACAAAGGAGATGGTTAGAGCTACTGAAAGACTATGACTGTGAGATATTGTACCATCCAGGCAAAGCAAACGTGGTGGCCGACGCTTTAAGCAGAAAGGAAGAATCGGAACCTATACAGATCAAAGCGTGTCAGCTGATTATAACACCAGATTTGATGAGTGAAATATCAAAGGCACAAGATGAAGCGCTATTAGAAAGAAATATAAGGCGAGAAAGAATAGTAGGACAACAAGGGAATTTGGATACAAATGCTTACGGTGTATGAACTAGGTTTGGTCGGATGTGGATACCTAAGATTGGCGAGCTTAGAGCCAAAATACTCGATGAGGCCCATAAGTCTCGCTATTCTATCCACCCCGGGACAAACAAAATGTATCAAGACTTGAAGAAAGAGTACTGGTGGCCTGGGATGAAGAATGATGTGACCGAGTACGTGAACAAGTGCCTAACGTGTTCACTAGTCAAGGCCGAGCACCAGAAACCATGCGGTAAAATGCAGCCACTACCAATACCAGAATGGAAGTGGGAGGAGATCACGATGGACTTCATTACCAAGCTACCGCGAACAACTAAAGGCAATGATACCATATGGTTGATCGTCGACCGCTTGACGAAAAGTGCTCACTTCTTGCCAATACGTGAGACTTCTTCATCAGAAAGACTAGCAGAAATTTTTATCAAGGAAATTGTGAGTAGACATGGTATGCCGCTGTCGATTGTGTCTGACAGGGATACTAGATTCACGTCAAGGTTTTGGAAGAAATTCAATGAAGCGATGGGCACTAGATTGAACATCAGCACCGCTTACCACCCTCAGACCGATGGTCAATCCGAAAGAACCATTCAGACCTTGGAGGAGATGCTCCGTACCTGTATCATTGACTTTGGTGGGAGCTGGGACAGCCATTTACCATTGGCAGAATTTTCATATAACAACAGCTATCACTCAACTATTGGCATGCCGCCATTTGAGATGTTGTATGGGAGGAGATGCAGAACCCCGGTTTGTTGGGGGGAAATTGGGCAGAAGGATTTTGCAAGTCTCGAAGTGGTCAAAGCTACTTCTGGGAAATTTGATCAAATCAAGGCTCTAATGAAAGCCGCAAAAGACAGACAAAAATCATACGCGGATAAGAGAAGAAGGGATTTAGAGTTTCAAGTGGGGGACATGGTACTGTTTAAAGTATCACCATGGAAAGGAACCATCTAATTCAGAAAGCGTGGCAAACTAAGTCCAAGGTTTGTCGGACCTTTCAAGATTTTAGCAAGAGTGGGTCAAGTTGCTTACAGACTCGACCTACCAGTTGAGCTTAGTGGAATACACCCTACGTTCCACGTATCACACTTACGTAAGTGCCTAGCTGACGACACAGTTCACATACCTTACGACGAGATCGAAGTGGATAACAGTCTAAATTCTTGACCAAGCTGAGAAACGACTACGCAATAAGTCGATACCGTTAGTCAAGATACAATGGAAGCATAGAAAAGGGTCGGAAGCTACGTGGGAAAAAGAAGACGAGATGAGGGGACTATACCCTCAATTGTTTAACGTATAAACAGTTTCGAGGACGAAACCTCTTTAAGGAGGGTAGACTTGTAACATCCCAAAAATAATAAAACGAATAAATATAGCGAGACCGGTGATTTAGTCGAAATATTTAAACAAAAGGGAGCGGGCTTGGGCTCGGCTTCAATGGGCCGAGGGAAGCCCAGGTATATATATAAGGCAAGGTAGCCCTCTTCCCTGATCATTCCACACTCACGCAGCTTCTAGAGAGAGAAAGGAGAGGTCGGGTCTAGAGAGAGAAAGTCAACGGATCGTCACGAGATTGGAGGAGCACGTTACAGCTGTGCTCGTGACCATCTTCTCCGAATCAGAAATCCAATCCAGGTAAGCGTTCGATCATAATCTGAGTTTTTTTATGACTTTTTAGGATTTTCGGGTTTTGGCTAAAAAGGTAACGATTTTGCGGATGAAACTTGAAAATGAACTTAGGTTTAGCATCTAGAATGAAAACCGAACGTTTTGATCTAAGAAAAATGAGATATTGACTCGATCAGACGCGCATGCAAAACTTCGGATTTTTTTGGGAAAGACGATCTGTGCAGACCTATCGAAACTACTTAGTTTTGATATATGTAGAACCATCGAAACTACATAGTTTCGATATGTACAGACCCATCGAAACTACCCAGTTTCGATATGTGTAACCTATTGAAACTACCTTAGTTTTGATATGTACAGACCCATCGAAACTACCCAGTTTCGATATGTGCAACCTATCGAATCTACCATAGTTTCGATATGAGCCCACGATCCGAAGCTAAGATTACACCTAAGTTACTTATCGAAACTACCAAGTTTCGACAGAAGCAAACCTATCGAAACTACCAAGTTTCGA
This sequence comes from Smallanthus sonchifolius, assembly GCA_023525975.1. Classification (NCBI taxonomy): domain Eukaryota; kingdom Viridiplantae; phylum Streptophyta; class Magnoliopsida; order Asterales; family Asteraceae; genus Smallanthus; species Smallanthus sonchifolius. Next base: position 25,549,393 of record CM042033.1, read on the forward strand.
CAGAAGCAACCTATTGAAACTACCAAGTTTCGAAAGAAGCAACCTATCGAAACTACCAAGTTTCGACAAAAGCAACCTATCGAAACTACCAAGTTTCGACAGAAGCAACCTATCGAAACTACCAAGTTTCGACAGAAGCAACCTATCGAAACTACCAAGTTTCGATAAAGCAAATCCATCGAAACTACTAAGTTCAAGCATAGTAATGTCTAATGTCATCTAGGAGCACTACCTTACGATTATGACTTTATTATACAGATCGTGAGTGACATTAGTGACGCTCAGTAGCCAGCTTAGTGTATTTCAGAAACTACTCATCAGGTGAGTTCTATGTGCCCCCCCCCCCCTTCTATGTTATGTGCAAATCATTTTAAATGTTTTGGGGCTGAAGTGTATACACTAAATGATTAAATGTTATAAATGTCAATGTGATCATACGTATATATATATAAATACTTATATATGAAAATGAATTATGAATAAAGAAAGAAGCGTATGATTTTAAAGAATAAATGAAAGAAGGACATAACGTAAAAGAATGAAATTTTGCTTTATATTACATATATATTGCATGTTATGAATGAATGTAAACGTTATAAACCCTTCTATGACAACGGCTACTTCGGTAGACGGACGACCACGTGACTATTTTACAACTGGGACAAAAACGTTCCTTCGCAAGCTAGGACATATGAAAAGGTATTAATGGACGGTCGAAGCAAATGCCGTAACTAAAGTAGAACGGTTGCATACATAATGGTCGCGTGGGAAACGGATGCCCTAGGGCAGAAGGACAAAATGACGGACTACGACGGTAGGACGGTTTAAGAGCGGACGGACAAAGGTTGCCGGACGGATTAATGAATGACGAACGGTTTTCTAGAGCCGGACGGTAATGAAATGGGCTACGACGGTAGTTCTGACAGCGATGTCTTCGTGACATTCGCGACAAGTATGACGGGTTGATCTCCCTTAAGATTGTGGCCAATAAGTGTTCTCTCAAAAAGAAAGTATGTATGTACATATGTATATACCCTCAATGAATGTTATGTGAGAACAGTAAAGTAAATAATATTTAAAAGTATGAAGATATACGTATATATACATTACATTCATGATAAGGTAAATATTATGTATGATTGTCTTTAAACTAGAACTCACCAGCGTTAGCTGACTTTTAGTATACATTTCAGGTAAAGGAAGAAAAGGTCGTGCGATGGCGTGAAGGTTACCTGACACAAGACTGACATCCCACTTTAATACATGTGTTAAGACTTTCGCTGTCAAGTTATGTTATGTTATGTAATTGAATGACGAATGATATGTAATTGAATGATGAATGTTTTTAATTTAAGTTCAGTATTCACGACTATGTTTATGAGTAAATCCAACAAGTGAGGTTACCCTGAAAGGGGCCTTACAATAATTTACCATTAGTTAAAGATATTTTACAAGGTAAAACAATGATCTCACACTTTTACAAACAAGAGCAGTCGTTTATGGATCAAGATATGAATAATCCATTAAAAAGGACAAGATAGGATGCATAAGGAGAAACTTCATATGCAACATTAGGAAGAGAACCATGGACTTCACCATCCATAGATTACCAACAAGAATCAAATTACAAAGGAAAAGGTAGTAGACGACCTATAGTACATATATACAGTGGAAGTATGTTATTATTAGAACAAAAAAGCCACAACTTTGGACAGATGAAATCCTAACATGGGAACAAATTACAGATCGTATGTGGGAAACAAATAAAAAAGATAATATGGATATGTTTGCCTACTTAGAAACCACATTAAGCCCAATAGCCTTATGAATTTGGAAAAGCAAAAAAGCACACGATCCAGACAGTATAAATACATTAAAAGCCCTAGGATACAACCCTTATAATTTCACATCTTATTATAGGACTCTCATTCTAGGAGTAGATCCAGCAAAAACAATAGCTTAATACAAGATACAACAATTAGAAATTTAGAACAATTAAGCATAGCTGATATGAAATATATAAATGAATTTACATTAGATTTCACAAGATTATTATCACAAACAGGAAAAGCAATGGATGACAATTCATAGATAACTATGAATAATCATTCAGTCTATATATAACCAAAGTCTGTTCCACGGGTCCTGTCTAACATGCCATTCCATGGGCAAGTGAAATACAATAAGCGCTTAGAATATGTTATATATAAACAATCGTTACAATCGTTTCAAAATACTCACAATTTTTCATAAATCAACCATGCCAGATAAGGTCATGAAAGGGTTCATGCATCACAGTTTAAAAACTCACCTCGGCTTGTTAATCAGTAATGTGGCAAACACCTCGGGTAGAGCTCCCAGATAAGTAAGTACATTACTCATTTTATACAAACCTAACTTAATGGTGTATAACCAAAGCTTAATAGGAGGTCAGAACCTTAACTCAGTACTATCTACGACAATTTGAAGTCGAATGGTCAGAAACCGGACTCTCGCACACGAACCGAGGCTCGGGATCGAAGTTCCAGAGAGTGAGTGTGTGTAGTTGAGTGTGTTGTTTGTGTGAAATGGTTCAAGATCATCCATCTATTTATAGGGAAAAATCTGAGGTCGTGACGGACCGTTACCAGGCGTGACGGTCCGTCATGGCTTTTCTTGGCGGCTACGCACTTCCGGACCACGTAACGGACCGTTATGGTTCGTGGGGGTCCGTCATGAGGGTGAGTCATCGGACACGTGTCAGCAACCCTCAAACCGCCTCCGGTATTGCGGAACGGACAGTCATGACGGGTGACGGTCCGTCATGAGGCGTAACGGACCGTTATGGCTGGTGACGGTCCGTTACAGGCTATTTTTCATTTTTGATCCTTGGATTTTGTATGTTTTCATTATAGCCCATGAGCATATGAAGATTGGCAACTTTAATCCTTCATATTCTTAGAGGATTTTCGGGGTGTTACACCACTAGTTACAGATTATATCATTATTGAAACAGATGAATGTAAAGAAGGATGGGGAGCTCTCCTTCTCTGCAAACCAAATAAATATAGCCCAAAATCCAAAGAAAAAATTTGTGCATATTCTAGTGGAAATTTTCAAAACAAAACTAATTGGACAAGCATAGATTTTAAAATACAAGCTTTAATTAATGCTTTAGAAAAATTCAAAATATTTTACATAAAGACTTTACAGTAAGAACTGACTGTGAAGCAATAGTCAAGTTTATTAAAAACGACCAAAGTAAAAAGATCAACAGAACAAGATGGGTAAATCTACAAAATAATATCCAAGGATGCGGATATACTATACAGTTTGAGCATATAAAAGGAAAAGATAATGGGATAGCTGATATGTTGTCTCGAAATATTAACAAATTAATGTTTTCAGATGGATAAACGGCTGAAAGGAAAAGAAAGAATGGTTATACATCCTTCACAACACCGAAAAAATCCTTCAGTAATGAGCATCTCTTCTAGTGAAGAAGAAAAGACAGAAAAGTTAATGAGTTAGTGTTTTGCAGGTGAAAGAATACACAGTGCTAGACACACAACTGTTGCTCAACTATACAATATTCAATAGACTAAAAACTTACACAGCCTTGAACAGAGTTCACAGTTTTATAAACCTATACAATATACAAACAGCTCAGCTACATATACTTACCCTAGAAATATACCGTACAAAAAACCAACATCCTACAAACCTTCATCCTCCTCCACACATGGTGTGACAATTTCTTTTGGAACATATGCGTTACAAATATGCAGTGATTTACATACAAAATTCCGTCCACATAACGGGATATAATTAACAGACAAACAACATTGTTTATTAGACAGTCTGTGGCAAATTCAAACCATGCCACATGCTTCGTCTTTCAAAGTTCAAGTTTTAAATGCCTTGAGCATTTATTTTCACGAGCAAAGCACAAAAACCCCCCGAAAAACATGCTCCTAAGTTTACACATATAATTTTTAGGGAACAAAAATTGAAATTTTCAATAAATGGGAGACAGTTGTAAAGTTTATACAATGTCCTGGCCCAATATACAAAGGTTTTCATAGTTTCTCTAATGCCTTAAAAACTGCTAGAGAACATTTGTGTATAGACAGTTTTTTCATTAAACCTGAGAGGTTCAAACTTTTTCTCAAATTGTAAAAACAAACCCTCAACAAATTATCAAAGTGTAGGACGAAATAATTGCAAATTTACAAGAACAGCTTATACAGCAGGGAAAAACTACATAGTCTATACAATGTTATGTGAAAAATAGCAATTTAAAACAAAAGGTAGGCATTCTTAAAGAAAAAAATACACAATTACTACAGAAGGTCGAGAAAAAGGAAGAAAATACACAGTTACACAGAAGATTTGATGCTTTCAAAGCAAGAAATCTAGACACACCCTAGCGACCTTGCCTTCAACCAGTTCTTGACAGATTTCCAGAATTCCAACATACGGTTTCTCAAAAGGTCTGCACAAAATTTCCATTAGTTCCATATGAATTAAAGCTTAGACTCATGATTCTTGCCCTTAATGAAGAAAAATTTAAAAGGGTCACAGTTGTAGAACGAACAAATGATATATACAAATCTGGGAGAACTATCATCTTCTGGCTGAGGTACACTATATACAAATCTGGTCGCATAAAAATTGGAACATGCTTCTACCACTCACCGGAGAAGGACAAAGCTTTAGAGCTAAAACACATCATAAACATGGAAGATTTCAGTATCGATCACGAGTAAGATGATACTGGTTCACCACCAACCATTGAGAGCACCCACAGGGATTTTTAGGAAAACGTAAGTAATGATGTTTTTTAAAAATAAAGACAAGATATCTACATCAACAACAATAATGGCCGACAAGTTTCAGAGGAATCCAAGGCCCACACACTATCAAAAGACCAAATAATTATAAAAAAGTTTTGTCGCTTTACTTCTTTAATTCATAGCCGTTACTTTTTCTTTTTAGTGCGCATCAATCTGATCGCGCTTTGTATCATTTACTTTTTCAAGCCTATATAATGTGGCATTCGTTTCAATTGTAAGCACACCGAAAATTTTGAATATATAAAAGAATTTTCAATCTCTCTCATGGCAAACTAAACATGTGTGTTTCTCTTTAGTACTTAACCCTTAAACCTTAAGTTTTTTCCCAGTTCTTCATATTATATCCCAATATAAAAAAAAACCTCCTCCTCCGCTCAGCCATGTTCATATATCCCTACACCATCATCGTAAGTATACCTCTTTCTCTTTTCTTAATTATGTTTTTAAGTATTTAATTTTTATTGGTACCTCCTAAATGGTATCAGAAAATATTATAAATCTTTTCGGAGAAAAGTTTATAATAACCACTGGAAATATCTCTACACATATCTTTCCTCCATATATTGGTTGTAAAATTTTTGCTTGCTTCCCATTTGCTGGGGATGTTATATACAAACTTGCAAAAAAAAAGGACATTTATTAGCCATAGACCCACGGGAAAAGATTATCTGAAAAATTTAGCCATACAAAAATAAATACAATTCTCTGATCTATATTGGATCGAGAAGCTCACCTTACAAAATCTTAAAGTCACTTCAAACTCAACGGGTAAGGATGCAAAACATTTTATTACACCAAATCAAATCACTCCGAAATTACCAGATAGTTTTCATTAGGAAAACTATCATCTTCTGGCTGAGGGACACTATATATAAATCTGGTCCCATAAAAATTGGACCATGCTTCTACCATTTACCGGAGAAGGAGATGCTTTAGTGCTAAAACACATCATAAACATGGACGATTTCAGTATCGATCTCGAGTCAAATGATACCGGTTCACCACCAACCATTGACAATACCCACAGGGATTTTTAGGAAAACGTAAGTAATGACGTTTTTTTTCAAATAAAGACAAGATATCTACAACAACAGCAATAATGACCGACAAGTTTCAGAGGAATCCAAGGCCCACACACTATTAAAAGACCAAATAATTGTAAATAAAGTTTGGTCGTTTTACTTCTTTAATTCATAGCCGTTAGTTTTTTTCTTTTTAGTGCGCATCAATCTGATCGCGTTTTGTACCTTTTACTTTTTCATGCCTATATAATGAGGCATTCGTTTCAATTGTAAGCACACCGAAAATTTTGAATATATAAAAGAATTTTCAATCTCTCTCATGGCACACTAAACTTTTCCGTTTCTCTTTAGTGCTTAACCCTTAAACCTAAAGTTTTTTCTAGTTCTTCACATTATATCCCAATATAAAAAAATAAAAGAAAATAAAAAACTCCTCCTCCCCTCCGTCGTTGTTCATATATCCCTACACCATCATCGTAAATATACCTCTTTCTCTTTTCTTAATTATGTTTTTAAGTATTTAATTTTTACTAGTACCTCCTAAATAGTATCAGAGCAAGGCTTTCTTCAAATCTAAAAGACTGAGACAGGTCCATATTAAGGCAGCGTGTTTGCTTAAGTTCTATTTTATATGGAAACCCGCTTAGGTGAAGATTGTGGGATTGTTATTGCTTTGATAAAAAGTAGGACTCAAGGTCCAATTATTTGTTAAAATTACGTTTCTTTTACGTTTTAATATTAATAGGATATAAAAAAATATTTTAAGGTAAGAATTATAGGTTTAAAAAGAGGCGGATTTTTCTAATCATAGAGTCTCAAAACTCAAACTCAACAATCAGAAAACTTGATTTCTTAAATCTTGAATTCTCTGAAAAAACTTAATAATAAAATCATTAATACAAATAATTATAATCTAGTTTGTAGATTCAAAAAATATTACGAGCATAACTTACATACAGATAATATACATTTAAACTCTTTAACAGATTTAGTAATTAATCTACGAATAAATCTACAAAAAGACTTAGATACTAATAAACAGTTGCTTGATAAAATAAAAAAAAGTAAATAGTAAAATAGAAGAACATAAGAAATATATATGTAGGACCCCAAACCCGGGAGGCCTCACTTGTTGGATTTACTCATTCACAAACAGTTCTTAAACTTGAATATCAAATAACGTAGCGAAAAACGTTCATTTCAACATAACATAACATTGTTCAACATGCGGAAGCGTAATCATTGTCTAAAACATTCATTACATAACATAAACATAACATAACGGGATGCCAGTCTTCATGATCAACCGGGTAACTCCTTTCGCTAGCCAAGCATCACCATTCAACCTTCATACATGTCCTTAACTTGAATGTGCATACTAAAAGTCAGCTACGCTGATGAGTTCTAGCTTTACGTAAAACCGTAACATAAATATTTTGCCAAGAAAACAAAACATTCATTTATTTAACAAAAGCGTACGTAAAGCATGGAATAACTTATCATCATCATAACATCGTAACATAGCATCACAACATAAGTCAACATGAACCGAATCTGCGCCTTTTCGTAACCGTTAATTCCAACATCATGGGTTGGCGGAGAAACACCGAGGCACGCCACCACTAGGCCCTTCAACACGGTACTGTCCTTCGGGTGGAGAAACCTAGGGCCGGATACCTCAAAGCCCTTCGACACTAACCGGTACCTTAGACACTTTTTCCCCGCAAGGAATAGTACCTTCCATCGGGATCCCGGTAATCCCATGGGTGACCGACGTCACCCCATCATCAACCAGTTGTACAACCGCTAGCCAGCCACAAAGGCCCCCCGTAAGGGTAAGGCCAATACATACATACATACATACATACCTTAGTTCCTGAAGGAACTCGTGGCGGATTCGTTCATTTGTGACTTTCATAAAACGTTTACTTCATCTCAGTTAAAGCATTCGTACGTTTTATTAAACAAATCATCATTTCATTTGTAAACCTTTCATAAACTTCATTTGGCAAATCATTTCATAAACATCATCTCGTAAACATCATTTCGTAAACATCGATTCGTAAACAACGTTTCGTAAACATCATCGTTCGTAAGTATGCACATCATCCCAAAATATAATTTAAAACATTAAAAGAAAGGGCTCTAGAACTCACCTGAGATGAACAGGGTCAAAGGTCTCTAAAGGATCTTCTAACCTGTACGTACAAAACCTAACCTTAGCTTCACATACAATTCGTTACATTTCATTTCTTTATACCGAGAACCTAGGGGTACACGGTTTCTTCTCTTGAACCTAGGAGTTCACGGATCAAGGGGAGTGCTTGAGAGTTTACCGGCGAATTAGGCCCGAGAACCTCAGTCGTGAGCTAAACGCAAGACTCCCACCGTGAACCGTTCCGGGGAATCCGAGCCGTGAACAGGCGTGAACCCTACTCGAGAATTCCCAACCATGTACCCTACCCGTGAACCCCCAGCCATGAACCCTACCCGTGAACTATACACCTCTATAATTCTTAACGAAAATTGGACAGAGACCCGTTTATTTATGGTCTAAACCCGATATATCTATTTATCTATTTCCATCCCAAATCAACCAACAATAATCCACAACAATTGTGTATTAATTACTAACATTAATAACCATCTCTCTATACGTTTATCATTTATAAAAATAATAAATCTTGTCGGTTATTGTTTGTTATTTATATATATATAACTCTACACGCCCACCCCCTCGAACACAACATTCTTGACCCGAGTCAATAATAATAATTAATATTTTACGGGTTATAAGAATATACCTTCCCGAACGCGCGGCGTCCAGAGCACGAACCCGTAATGTACCCGAACCTTGACACGAACTGCTCTTTTTGTCTAGGTCTGTAACTAGACCAAACGGACTCCGAATTGGGTGATTCGAAAGTCTACGGTCTCGTCTCAACTCGCTGTTTACTACAAGATTAACACCATCCTTATGCCATGAACCGTTTTCAAACCCGCCATCACCGAAGCATCATGAACCACCACGAACCGTCATGTACTATTATGGAACCATAGCGAAGCTTATACAACCAACACTAATGTTATCCTTACACTACACGCTGCCACAGGGCTGCCATACCACTATCGCAATAGCCGTCACTACCACCGTACCTCCCCCGCTAACCACCATTGTCACCATCACGCCATATCAGCCCCTCATCATCCTCCATCACCGTGAGCTTCCACCACCATGTTAACCGTTAACAAGCCCTTCACCTCCATCCGCCATGAAGTTCGCCGCTACCAACTGCTAGGTCCATACCACCACCACCGTGAAGCGCACCATCAACTACCTCAGCCATAACAGCCTAGGTTTCCTCCACTGTCTCCCTCGTTAACTACCATAAGCCTATTTGCTTGCTACCATAAGGGCTCATCGGAACTCAAGTAGCTCCGAATAGAAGGTGGTCGTAGCACCACCGTAACCCGCCACCATGAAGCTCACCACAGCCAGGCTGTTGGTCGTGAAACACAACCAGTTAACCTTCGCCACCATCATTACAACTTGTTAACAGCTACCACCATTTCTGCTTTTATCCTTGCAAAACCCGTACAGCCTCCTCTATCGTTTCTGAACCACCATCGTCGTCCCTATCTGTTTCTTTCTCGTGCAGTCACCGGCTCAGATCAGGCCTTCACATGGTTGCGAGGTTATGTTATCTTGAGCTAGTTGGTTAGAAGGGATGAACGGGGTGGTTGCGTGGTCTCAGGTGGTATCCGGCAAAGAGGAGAAGAAGGAAACGATTTCATGTTGTTGGCGGCCGGAATGAATAAGATTAGAGTATTAGATTTAAATGAATTTCCACTTTACTCCCCTCAACTTAATTGTAATTACATTTCCAACTTTTATTTAATTTAATTAGATTTTGAACTACCGCACCATACTTTCGTTCTTTGGTGACCTTAATCCTAATCGAAATTCCGTGCTTTAGGTAGTAGAGAATTTGGGATGTTACAAGTCTATCCTCCTTATAAGAATTCCGTCCTCGAAATTTGGTCCTTCTCGTAACACAATTCAATCCTAGTACCTTGCGATTAGGTAGTATCTCGGCTTCTCTTGAGTCTGTAGGTCGATCATCTGACTAGTGAATATTGGATGCCATACGTGAACTTCACGGAATTGGGGTTTACATGTCACTGCTACTCCTTCTTCTCTGTAACTAACTAGTCGGATGTTATATCGAATAGTATAACCTACTTTACTCTGATGCGTGTCTCATGGGTGGACATAACTCGGATCCACTAAACACTTGCGTGGGTTCGACATGTTAAGCAAGTCATGGTTCCTTTCAACACCTAGGGGTGTATCTTAGGAGCTTTAGCATGACATTGAATTTAGTGTCTTCCATCTCAACCAAACTCTAGACTGTAGACATTGATCATCCCTTGCTTTTTCATTGCTAGATTCTTGTGTAGTCTTAGATATACCTGTAACATCCCAAAAATAAAACGACAGTTAAAATAACGTGTTAGAATACGAGAACAAACAGAATAAACGAACGAGGCATGACGGGAAGGCCGGATGGGCCGGCAAATTTGGGTGGCGATCAGGGAGATGAGTCTCTCTAAAAATAGCCCAAGCCACCTCCATTTCTCTCATTTGCAAGAATCAAGAGAGAGAAACCGTAGAGAGAGAAAGCAAAGGATCGACTAGAGATTGCAAGGGAAAGATTCTCCAGTGCTCGTGAAGATAACCTCTGAATCAGAAGCTCGATACAGGTAACGTTTGGCCTAGATCTGAGTTTTTTGTTAACTTTGGGGTTTTCGGGTTTTTGGATGAAAAGGTAATGTTTTTACATATGAAACTTGAAAATAAACATAGAACTAGCATCTAGAAGGAAAAACGAACGTTTTGAACGTAGAAAGTTGGGATCTTGATGTGATCAGATTCGCATGCAAGAACATAGGGTTCTTGGGGAAGAAGACTGCCCGCAAGCCCTGCGTACTTGCTATGTACGCAAGAACAAGGCCTTGTGTACTTGTTAAGTATGCAAGAACAAGGCCTTGCGTACTTGTTAAGTACGTAAGAACAAGGCCTTGCATACTTGTTAAGTACGCAAGAGCAAGGTCCTGCGCACTTGCTAAGTGCGCATCCATCAGGTCTATGGGGATAAATAGCTGATTTGTGAAGTCAGTATGTTCGCCTAATTCAGTATGATTAAACCGTTAGAGTTGGGATTAGGTCTGATGTGTATGTAACTACTCAATACAGATCATACGTGAAGTTGTTGGGGCTTCGATTAGGACAACGAGACTAGCTTATCAGGTGAGTTCTAGAGCCCTCTCTTTTAACGTTTTAATAACCATTTTGGGCTGGTGTGCATACTTACGAAATGATGTTTAATGAAATGATGTTTACGAAATGATGTTTACGAGATGATGTTTATGAAATGTTTTTCCAAACGAAGTTTACGAAAGGTTTACGAAAGAGATGATGTTTTTGTTTAATAAAACGTACGAATGCTTTAACTAATATGAGGTAAAGGTTTTATGAAAGTAACGAATGAACGAATCTTCCACGAGTTCCTTCGGGAGCTAGGGTTTGTATGTATGTATTGGCCTTACCCTTATGGGGGGCCTTTGTGGCTGGCTAGTGGTTGTACTACTGGTTGATGATGGGGTGACGACGGTCACCCATGGGATTTCTGGGATTCCCGATGGTAGGTACTATTCCATGCGGGGAAATAGTGTCTATGTTATGTTCTATCTTCCTAGAGGTAACGAGCCTTAGGAGACATATGTTTGGTCCTCCTAGAGGTAACGAGCCTTAGGAGACCTGGTGACGGATGACTTAGAGGTAACCAACCTTAAGTTCATACGCTGGTATGTGATGTATGGAATTGACGATTACGAGAAGGCGCAGATTCGGTTCATGTTGACTTATGTTATGATGCTATGTTACGATGTTATGATGTGGTTAAGTTATTGCATGTTTTACGTATGCTTTTGTTAAATAAATGTATGTTATGTTTTTGGCAAAATGTTTATGTTAAGGTTTTATGTAAAGCTAGAACTCACCAGTGTAGCTGACTTTTAGTATGCACATTCAGGTTAAGGCAGGTATGGAAGTTGAATGGTGATGCTTGGCAAGCGATAAATAGTTACTCGGCTGATATGATGACTAGCATCTCGTTACGTTATGTTTATGTTATGTATTGAATGTTTTAGACAATGTTTACGCTTCCGCATGTCTGACAATGTTACGCTTCTGCATGTTTGAACAAGTTTTAATTATGTTGAGTGAATGATTCCGCTGTATTATTTGATATTCAAGTTTAAGAACTGTTTGTGAATGAGTAAATCTAACAAGTGAGGCCTACCGGGTTTGGGGCCTTACAAGTTGGTATCAGAGCAATAGTTTGAGAGATTCGGACACTCCCAGTGTCTGAACTTAAACTGTGAATGGGACCGAGAGCGGATGCCAGTATGGGTAACTCGAGCCACGGCATCTAGTATATATATTTACATATGCCTTAGAAGTGTTAGGTTACGACTTATGTTCTGATGAAATCACAAAGGTGTTCAAATAGAAATCGAGAGGTAGTGTAATGGTTAATTGTAGATGGCCAGTGTATATTAACATCTTACAGTACTTGTTGAATTCTATTTGTTAACTAGCGTTATGACATTGGATTCCTTGTCTTATAGAACGAAATGACGTGAAGAAAGAGCGGAAGGCGTGATGGGGGCCGTACCGGTGGTCGTAATAGGACTCTTGCTCGTCAGGAGTACAGTGAAGAAGGAAGTGTCCACACGAAACCAAAATTCAGTGTGCATGGAACTGAACGGACACCTGTGGAAGAACAACACTTCACTTTCGAACCGGAAGTGAAGGCAGCCCTAGCACGCGAGTTTACTAAGCTGATAAAGGCTACCCTGCCAGATTTGCTGGCAGAATCATTGAAGAAGGCTAACGAGACGGGCGAGTCTAACACGGTGGTTGGTAGCCCGAACACTGAAGCAGTTAACGCACCGCTTGCTCACGGTTGCAACTATAAGTCTTTCAAGGCATGTGATCCGCCTGTTTTGACTGGAAAGAAAGATGCGGTGGCTACTTTTGACTGGGTGATCCGTATGGAAGCCACCATTCGTCTGAGCGAATGCCGAGCGAGTCAAGTTGTGAAGTTTGCTGCTAACTCCTTGATGGAGGAAGCATCCCACTAGTGGGAAGGTGTACGTCAGGCTAAAGGGGCGAGGTTGTTGACTCGATGATGTGGAATGACTTGAAAACTCTTGTAATCATAATTTCTGCCTGAGGAACGAGAATGAGAAGGTAGAGAGGGAAATTATGGGTTTGAAGGCCGGGAGCATGACGCATCGGTAGTACACAATCCGATTCAATGAACTGGCACATCTGGTGCCACATCTTGTCACGACTGACGAAAGAAAGATTACCTGCTACATTCAGGGGCTGCCGGATAAGGTCCGCACCTACGTGAAGGCAAACGCTCCTATCACCTATGATTCGGTCATAGAAATGAGTGGCGTGGTATTTGATGAGCCGAAGAAAAAACCAAGTTTTCTGGCCAAACGATCTGGCGAAAGACTGTTTGGAGCTCGAGAGAAATAGGCTAGAGTGGGTGAGGCTGGGGTATGTGGGAAGTGTGGCAGTAGGCATCTAGGTGAATGCAGGCTAGGGACAAATCTGTGCTACAAATGTGGCAAGACTGGGCACTACTCTCGTGAAAGCATGCAAGGCATTACATGTTATAATTGTGGCGAAAGCCTCCACATGAGCTGGGAATGCACTAAACCAAGAATGGGTGAAGTGGCAAAAGGGAAAGGTTCCGAAAAGAAAGAAGACAGGCCCCGAGCGATGACTCGAGCCTATGCGCTGACGCATGAACAAGCCAGGGAAGACCCCGAGGTGGCGTCAGGTACGTTTATCCTTGACAACACTTTTGTATCTATGTTATTTGATTCGGGTGCCGGTAAGAGTTTTATATCTGCGATTTTTTTGTAAAAGAGTAAAGTACACTGTAAGTAAGCTACAAAGGGCCTTTAGCATAGAAACCGCTGAGGGTAGAACTGCGAGGGTGACTAATGTAGTTGATAATTCCACGATAAAAATAGAAGGCCATAGATTCCCCGTCAGGTTGTTCGTTATGGTTTTGGGTGGGTTTGATGTAGTTTTGGGTATGGATTGGCTAACTGCCAATGATGCGCAAATTATATGCAAACGGAAGATAATCCGACTCAAGGCTCCGGATGGTAGTGAAGTCGAGATTTTTGGAGATCGTGATGCCCTGATGCCCAACGTCATCTCGATGATTTAGTCAACATATTACCTGAGGCGCGGATGCGAGGCTTATCTAGTATACGCGATTGAAAAATGTAAGTAAGTGAAAGAACTAGATGATGTACCCGTGGTACGAGAATACCCGAAGGTGTTTCCAGAGGATTTGCCTGGGATACCACCCGACAAGGATATTGAGTTCCGAATCGACTTAGTACCAGATGCCCAACCTGTGGCTAAGGTTCCATATCGAGTAGCACCGGTGGAGATGAAAGAGCTAATTGCACAACTAGACGAGTTACTTGAGAAAGGATTTATCCAACCGAGCATCTCGCCGTGGGGTGCTCCGGTGTTGTTTGTGAAGAAGAAAGACGGTTCGCTGAGGATGTGTATTGATTATCGTGAGTTGAACAAACGTACGGTGAAGAACAAGTACCCTTTACCAAGGATCGACGACTTGTTTAATCAATTTCAAGGCGCAAGTTGGTTCTTAAAAATCGACCTTCGATCCGGGTACCATCAGTTAAAGGTGAGGGAAGAAGACATTCCGAAAACCGCGTTTCGCACGCGTTATGGACATTTCGAGTTCCGCGTGATGTCATTCAGAATGATGAACACCCACGTAGCATTTATGGACTTAATTAATAGGGTATGTCGATCGATGATGGACCGATTGGTAATAGTGTTCATCGATGATATCCTTATCTACTCCAAGAATGAGGGTGATCACGCGTGTCACTTGAAGGAGGCATTGGAAACTTTGAAGAAAGAGAAACTGTATGCTAAGTTCTCTAAATGCGCGTTCTGGCTTAGGGAAGTCCAATTCCTAGGTCACGTCATTAACCCAAATGGCATTATGGTGGACCCAGCAAAGATAATGACGGTAAGAGATTGGGAAATTCCCAAGACTCCAACTAAAATCTGTAGTTTCTTAGGGTTTGCAGGCTACTATCGTAGATTCATTCAGGATTTCTTGAAAATAGCTTCGCCTTTGACAAAATTGACATGGAAGGAGGTAAAGTACGAATGGGGTTTGACCCAGGAAGAAGCATTTAAGGAACAGAACGAGAAGCTAACCCAAGCTCCAGTCTTGGCCCTTCCCGAGGATTGGTGGTATACGCTAACGATTTAGGTCAGGGATTGAGGTGCGTGCTAATGCAACGCGGGAGAGTGATCGCGTATGCATCACGACAGTTAAAGGTTCACGAAGTCAATTATCCGACTCACGATTTGGAATTTGCTACTGTCGTATTCGCATTGAAAATCCGGAGGCACTACCTTTACGAAGTGAAGTTTACTATTTACTCCGACCACAAAAGTTTGAAGTACTTCTTTGAACAAAGGGAACTTAATATGAGGCAGAGACGATGGTTGGAACTATTGAAAGACTATTACTGTGAAATCATATACCATCCTGGAAAGGCAAACGTGGTAGCTAACGCTCTAAGCCGAAAGGATGTGCCTGCTCCTATTAGAGTGAAAGCTTGCCAGTTGGTGGTAACATCACGGGAAATTGAAAGAGCTCAAGATGAAGCACTTAAGGAAGAAAACATAAAGAAGGAAAGAATGGTTGGCTAACAGGACAAGTTGGAATATAACACCCTTGGTGTTAGGACACGTTTTGGGCGGGTATGGATACCTATGGGTGGCGAGCTTAGGACCAAAATCTTGGATGAGGCTCATAAGTCTCGTTACTCTATCCATCCCTGTACCAATAAAATGTACCAAGATCTGAGGAAGGAATACTGGTGGCCTGAAATGAATAACGAAGTAACAAAGTACGTAAGTAAGTGCTTGACCCGCTCGCAAGTAAACGCTGAACACCCGAAACCGTATGGAAAGATTCAACCGCTCGATATACCAAAATGGAAATTGGAACACATTACCATGGACTTCATAACTAAGCTACCTCGCACAGGTAAAGGTCATGACACCATTTGGGTAATCGTGGACCGTTTAACGAAGAGTGGTCATTTCCTACCTATTCGCGAGACGTTCTCGTCAAAAAGGCTAGCGGCAGTATTTATTAATGAAGTAGTAACACGACATGGGATGGCTTTGACGATTGTATCTGACCAGGACACATGATTCACATCGAGGTTCTGGAAGAGATTTCACGAGGCAATGGGTACGAGACTTAATATCAGCACGACATACCACCCGAAGACAGATGGTCAGTCTGAAAGGACCATCCAGACGTTGGAAGATATGCTCCGTGCTTGTATTATTGATTTCGGCGGTGGCTGGGATAGTCATCTACCATTAGCCGAGTTCTCCTACAACAATATTCATCACTCGACGATAGGCCTGCCGCCTTATGAAATGTTGTATGGGAGAAGATGCAGGACCCCGGTTTGTTGGGGTGAGATTGGACAGAAAGAATTAGGAAGTATTGAAGTCAAACGAGAAACGTCAAGGTTTGATCAAATCAAAGCACGAATGAAGGCCGCACAAGAACGTCAGAAATCCTATGCGGATAAACGACAGAGGCCTATTGAGTTTGATGTTGGGGACAGAGTAATTTTGAAAGTGTCGTCCTGGAAGGGAATCATACGATTCAGAAAAAGAGGAAAGTTAAGTCTGAGGTTTGTCGGACCATTCAGGATAATGGAACGGGTTGGTGAAGTCGCTTATCTGTTGGAGTTGCCTGATGAGTTAAGTGAGATTCATCCTACCTTCCATGTATCACACTTGCGAAAGTGTTTGGCTGATGAAACAGCTCACATACCACTTACCGATATCGAGGTTGACAACAGCCCTAACTACATTGAAGAACCCGTGGCCATCCTAGACAGGAAAGAGAAACGGTTACGTTACAAGGTTATCCAAATCGTTAAAGTCCAATGGAAACACCGAAAGGGATCGGAGGCTACATGGGAATCGGAGATGGAAATGAGGGAGTCATACCCTCAACTATTTGACTTATGATGGGTTTCGGGGACAAAACCTAATGTAAGGGGGTAGACTTGTAACATCCCAAAAATAAAACGACAGTTGAAATAACGAGTTAGAATACGAGAACAAACAGAATAAATGAACGAGGCATGACGAGCCGTGCGGATGGGCCGGCAAACTTGGGTGGCGTTCAGGGAGATAAGTCTCTCTATAAATAGCCCAAGCCACCTCCATTTCTCCCATTTACAAGAATCTAGAGAGAGAAACCATAGAGAGAGAAAGTGAACGATCGACTCAAGATTGCAAGGGAAAGATTCTCCAGTGCTCGTGAAGATAACCTTCGAATCAGAAGCTCGATACAGGTAACGATTTGGCCTAGATCTGAGTTTTTTGTTAACTTTGGGGTTTTCGGGTTTTGGATGAAAAGGTAACGTTTTTACATATGAAACTTGAAAATAAACATAGATCTAGCATCTAGAAGGAAAAACGAACATTTTGAACGTAGAAAGTTAGGATCTTGATGTGATCAGATTCGCATGTAAGAACTTAGGGTTCTTGGGGAAGAAGACTGCCCGCAGGCCCTGCGTACTTGCTATGTACGCAAGAACAAGGCCTTACGTACATGTTAAGTGTGATATCCCGGGAAATTTTTTTTATTATTTAATTTTCGGGACGAAAATTCTTTCAACTAGGTGATGATGTGACAATCCGGACTTTTTCCTGTTAACTTAGTTAGCAATCCAGTTAAACCTTTCCTATTAAAAAAAAAACTCCATCCAAACCAGAGGGACCAACTCTGACTATTCCTAAACATATGAACATGAAATTTCAGGGACTAACCTTGTAATTACTGATTTCTCGATTCAGGTTGACTAACAGAAAGTCAAACTTGTAGCTTCTATTCAAATTCAAGGCAAAAATCGAAATTCGTTGGAACCCATAACCGAAGTAGATGATTAATGGCATTCACGGCCATCATTGAGCCATTAAACCTCGTTATTACGTGCAATAGACCTCAATTATGGTGAATCAAAGCAAAACCGTCGACCTCCTTATCGATTATCATCAAATTCGACGGATTCATGTATTATCCTCACGAATTGAGCGTAAAAAAAATCTTAGTCGCATCAGTTGAAACCTATTACATTACTCAATTCGATCAGAGAAGCTGCTTGAGTCACCGGAGTACAAACTCGCGCAACCGGACCTGCATCCTAGTCAATCTCGATCAATTTGCGTCTTGTTCTGGTAATTGAACACACCTCTAGATTCTTTTTCATCTCTAGCATGAAAGCCCTAACCTAATTATGGCTTATAACATCGAATCAATCACAAACCAATTTCTAGGGTTCATCCGAATACGGTTTAGTCGAACCCTAACCTAAACACGGTTGCAATTCAATTAAATCAAATGAGTAGCTTCGAAATTCATCATTCATTGAAACCCCTATGATAATTTGATCATACAACAGCGATTTGTTCAAGATCCCGAAACTAGGGTTTGTTCGTAATTCAATTTGGGGGTTTCAATCTTAAACGTTATCTCAATCAAATTAAATCATATCATTGGATTCGAAATGTCCTGTTTAGTAAAATCCCTATGTTTTCGTTGGATTTTAACATCCAATTTAATCAATTTGATTTGTGGTTTCTAATATAGGGTTTCGGGTTTTAATTCGAGTAACTAACGGTGTTGTATTCAACGAATTTGCAATTAAACTCACGCATAGATTCGCTATAACCTGATTATCAAAACCCCCATGTCACCTTGTGAAATCACGATTGAACCAGTGGGTTTTGGCTTGACCGATCACGATTGAGTATGGGGAGAAGGGTTCTCCGGACCTTCTTTTAAAACCGGTTTGATACAATCTCTGTTGCGACTCCCTAGCGGGCTGGAGTGGTTAAGTCAGTGTGCTGGTAGGGAGGAGACCCGAGTTCGAGTCTCCCCACACCCATTTCTTTTTAAATCCGTTTTTAGTATTATTTTAATATAAAAATCAATTGTTATATTATTATAATATTATATTAAAGTGCTTTAGCCCGGAAAACAACCCGTAGGCTCGGGTTTGGATTAGTAACCTATTTTTATATTATTTCCACTTTTATAAATAAAATATCATTGTTATTATCAAATAAAAATAATATGTTTATATTATTTTCAAACCGTAACTTCGTATAAAATAATATGGTTATATTATTTTCAAACCGTGACCCGTATTATTAAATAATATATATTTATATTATTTCGAATCATTTTATAACATCGTGTATCGATTGAGACTAAATAATAATATAATTAGTTATATTATTTACCCGATTATATTTATTATTATTATTGTCATTTGTCGCGTAAAGTAATTCCTAACTCCGTGGACACGTTCGTCTACTCTTAATTATTAGAGCGTTACTTTAGGACGTTCAATTCCCCCCCGTATTGTCATCACATATTCCTATTGTATCCCTAACTATTATGTGTATAATTCTAGGGCATACGTAAGCCGTACAGGCTAACACTTGAGATTTCAAATCTCATACTTGTGTGATGCTACCTACAACGCAACGCAGGTGAGTTTTACGGCCCCTTTTTACCTGTTTTACTATTGGGGGAGAAACATGCTTACACACAAACGTATTTTACTTGTTTTCCTGTTGAGAAAGAAACAAACATGGATACCAACTATCATACTTTTACTTGTTTTCCCCGTGGGGGAGAAACAGGTACGCAAGCAAATATTATTTTTCCCGCCGGGGGAGAAAACATGACGCAACTATTTGATTATGGTACTTTATATGATATCACTGTTGAGACTAAGCATAACACACTATCACAGAAAGTCCTCATCTTATATCGGACCGTTAATATGGATCTTAGCGAGGTATTGTTTAGTAGTACTGCTGGGTTTGACAAGCCCCACCCACGTTAGTCGCGCTAACTCGATCAGATATCGAACGGGTGAAATGTTAGCCTACTCACATTGGCCAGAGTTGGTAGACCTGGCAGGAGGCATATAAACACAGTCAGCTTCGGTTGCAAGCGCTTTAGTAAAACATGAACACATGTTAGCTACCTATAGATATGCATATTGAATGTACATAATCTGGCAAACACACTCTTATTGTAAACTTGAAACCTGTGAACTCACCAACCTCGTGTTGACACTTTTTCTTACATGTTTCTCAGGTCGCTAAGGCACAGGTTGCACACTTAGGACATGCATGGAGTCCTACTGTCATATCATCCATTTCAAACATTTGAAACAGTTTACTTATTTACATTGATTGACGCCTATTGCGTGTAATTACTTTTGATTTCATATTAACGTTTACGCTTCCGCATTAACTCTGAACTTTTATGTTTTGACATTTCAAGTCCCATATAGTGTCGTTTGATGTAACTAATGACTGAGATCCTGGTGTGTCACCTTCCAAACGGTAAAACTCCGTTAGTTGAAATTGGGGGTGTGACAGATTGGTATCAGAGCCATTGGTTATAGAGAACTAGGATTGCATACTAGACTATAACCTCACACATTAGTTACACGGCACAGACACTTATATGTGATTCATATAGCAACTATACATTGCAGTGCAGGCATGTAACACCATCCGTATCACCCTCAGTTGGCAAGGGACACATCATTTGCATTGCATCATCATTCCCAGTGACGACACTCGGGGAATCACCAGAACATTATCCACTCCCGTTCGAGGGCAGCGAGACGGAGCCTTCGGAGGAGTCACTTACATCACCATCACCCGTTGGGTATGGTGGGATTTCTCAGGTCCATGTTATGGACGACACTCAACACTAACGTATATCTCTTTGGGAATTGGGATCGTTGGAGGCGGGTCCCTATTGTACCCGCTAGCAACAATACGCCGACTGAAGGCAGACCGTTACACACATTATTGCAGAATCTATTGACACATAGATGTCATTACTTTCCCGAGCCATGGACTCGCGTCTTTGGTCGATATTCTGTTGAGAATAGATCGAACACAAATCTGAGAACGCATTACTCAATGCATACTCAAACCCTATCTTGACTAAGTTGAAAGGACAGCTACCTTGCTGCTTTCTGTAACTTGTATTCAGGAAATCAATTTCATTTTTCGAAGTCGCATTTCATGTACATGTTTGTTACATGTTCTCATTTACAATCCGCTGGATTGGATTCCTGTATTGTGTTTCACTAGAGTGAATACTCGGAGCAAACCATCCTCGACTACTCACCCCGATATGAGTTCTAATTGATCAACTTATGGTTGATGACTAAGCTTCTCAATGACTTATCATATCTGACAACACTTTGTACTCAACAATATAACCAAAAGGACATTATGACACAGGACAGGAAGAACAAGGGTGAGCATGCAAAGCAAATTAGCATTACGAGTGCACACGTAATAGTAATTTGAGGTGCATGAAGTCCTGGTGAAACCTAGTATGTGGATAAATGGTCCTAAGCAGTGATCTATAAAATTAAACTTCCACTGTCAGTAGAAGTTCTTGTAACCCACTCAACGACTAGTTGGTATAGACCCGTTCAACAACTGATAGACGCGACTATCAGGTTGAAGGTGTTTACAGACACACTGGACTATCATTAATGAAATCCATCAATATTATTTTCACTCATGTAAGACTCTCATTCCAACTTAATCAATGGAACCACCTAGAGTGAAACTCTAGTAGAACCTTCGGGTAAAACCACCGACTCCAACTATGTATACAGAATTTGAGGAATTCTTTCTATGCTAACACATTATTCCTTACAATCCTACAATAGATCCCACTTGAACTTGTTATCTCATCCTGTGACTAATCCTTAGTCTAACTTCGAATTTTACTCCAGCATATTCAATCCTGTAACGGATTTCTTTCTTCACGAAATGATCCCGTTGATCCAATGACATTAGGAAACGAAGATTTAACCTAACCAACCATCAGTCGAACGTAACTACTTAAACATACACCCTACCTCTTATGCTACTGGAATCTATATCTCATTAGACTTTTCTTCCTTACATGTGAACCTCTTCCCTTAGCCTATGAATTGGCTGACACTTGCCTTATAAACACTGGTCTCACTAGAAATCTCAGCATGACTTCATGAATTTCATGTTGGTGCGGTCGTACTCCGACTCTATTAGCAACTAAGTACACTATAGGGATAGAAGACGGTCAAGTAATCGAAACAACTCACAATGTTAAGGCGTGTTAACTAGGATTGGCTGGTCAAAAGATTGACATTGACCTTATGCCAGTCACACTCGGCAACTTCGACGTAATTGTCGGTATGGATTGTTTATCTAAGAACCAAGCCGAAATGATTTGTCGTGAGCAAATTTATTCGCCTACCTCTCCCGAGTGGAGAAACCCTTTCTGTCCGAGGCGAAAAGAGTGGTGTTGTCGTGGGCATCATATCTTTCATGAAAGCACAAAAGCATATACGTAAAGGTCGTATTGTCATTCTGGCTCTCGTCGCCGAGCAGCCATATGAGGAGAAGAAGATTGACGACATACCGATCGTTCGTGATTATCCGAAATTATTTCCCAAAGACATGCCTGGTCTTCCACTGCATCGTCAAGTCGAATTCCAAATTGATCTAGCACCCGAAGCAGCACCTATTGCTCGGGCACCCTGTAGACTTGCACCTAGTGAGTTGCCAGAGCTATCCACACAACTGCAAGAGTTGTTGGATAAAGGTTTCATTAGACCTAGCTCATCACCATGGGGAGCTCCGGTCCTATTTGTCAAGAAGAAGGACAGGACCTTCCACATGTGCATCGACTACCGTGAACTTAATAAAGTAACCAACAAGGATCGTTATCCTTTACCCCGCATCGATGATTTGTTTGATCAACTCTATGGATCAAGCTTCTATTCCAAGATATATCTTAGATCCGGTTACCATCAACTGAGAGTCTGGGACGAGGGCATCTCAAAGACGGCATTCAGAACTAGGTAAGTTTGCTACGAATTCATGGTCATGCCATTCGGATTGACCAATGCACCCGCGGCATTCATGGACCTCATAAACCATGTATGTAAAAGGTACCCAGATCAGTTTGTTATCGTCTTCATCGATGACATCCTCATCTAATCCAAGAATAGGGATGAACATGAGGAACACCTGCGTTTGATTTCAGAATTGCTAAAACAAGAGCAATTGTATGCCAAACTTTCCAAGTGAGAACTCTGGATTCGAGAAGTACAATTCTTAGAACATGTAGTCAACAAGACGGGAATACATGTCAATCCAGCTAAATTAGAAGCAATCAAGAATTGGGTAACACCTACAACGCCGACGGAGGTGCGTCAATTTATGGGATTGGCTGGCTACTACCATCGTCTCATTGAAGGAATCTCCAAGATTGCCCAACCCTTCACGGCCTTAACTCAAAAAGGTAAACCCTATCTCTACAGTGCACCAAATCCTATCTCTTCCAGAGGGAACGGATGATTTTGTGGTGTATTGTGATGCATCCATTCAAGGTCTTTGTTGTGTGTTGATGCAACGCGAGAAAGTGATCGCATACGCCTCTCGTCAATTGAAAATCCACGAGAAAAACTACACGACTCATGACTTAGAATTGGGAGCCGCGGTATTTGCACTAAAGATCTGGAGACATTACTTGTACGGTACCAAATGCACTATCTACACCGATCACAAGAGTCTTCAGCATATCTTCGAACAGAAAGAGTTGAACGTGCGACAGCGTCGTTCGGTCGAACTCTTAAACGACTATGACTGTGCAATCAGATACCATCCAGGGAAGGCTAATGTGGTAGCCGATGCCCTAAGTCGTAAGGACACCAAACCTAAATGAGTTCGAGCATTACAAAATACTATTCACACCGGATTACCTGATAAAATCCAAAGTGCTCAACTTGAAGCTCTGAAAGAGGAAAACCTAGCGCCGCAAGGTACACGCGGTATGGAAGCACAACTCGAGGCCAAATCTGACGGTATTCGCTACTTCGCCGAGCGAATGTGATTTCCAGCATTCGGTCACTTAAGGGAACTGCTCATGGATGAAGCTCATAAATCTTGTTACTCCATTCATCCAGGTTCCGACAAGATGTATCATGACCTGAAGGTGCTGTATTGGTGGCCAAAGATGAAGGCCGATATAGCCACCTATGTGAGCAAGTGCCTGACTTGCGCGAAGGTCAAAGTTGAATATCAAAAGCCTTCCGGCCTACTCCAGCAACCGGAGATTCCCATGTGGAAATGGGAGCAGATATCCATGGACTTTATCATAAAATTGCCACGAACTCCTACAGGATGTGATACCATTTGGGTAATCGTTGACCGTTTAACAAAGTCCGCTCACTTCTTAGCAATCAAAGAAACCGACAAAATGGATAAGCTTACTCGTATTACTTGAAAGAAGTAGTATCTCGGCACGAGGTGCCAATCTCTATCATTTTGGATCGTGATGCATGATTCACCTCTCGTTTCTGGCAATCGTTACATAAAGCTTTAGGTACGCATCTAGATATGAGCACAACTTACCATCCTCAAACCGATGGTCAAACAGAACATACTATCCAAACTCTGGAGGACATGCTACGAGCTTGTGTGATCAATTTCGGTAACACTTGGGAGTCTCACCTACCGTTGGTGGAGTTCTCCTACAACAACAACTATCATACTAGCATCAAGGCAGCTCCATTTGAAGCACTTTATGGACGGAAATGCCATTCTCCCATTTGTTGGATCGAGGTTGGAGATAGCCAACTCACAGGTCCTGAACTTGTATTTGAAACTTTTGAAAAGATCGTTCAAATTAGAAATCGTATGGCAGCAGCTCGTGACCGTCAAAAGAGCTATGCCGATAAACGTCGTAAACCGTTAGAATTTCAAGTAGGGGATATGGTCTTATTAAAAGTCTCACCTTGGAAGGGTGTCATTCATTTCGGGAAACGAGGAAACTAAATCCTCGTTATGTTGGACCTTTCAAATTAATAAAGAGAATCGGACCAGTAGCGTATCAACTTGACTTACCTTAAGGACTTAGTGGTGTACACAACGTCTTTCACATCTCAAATTTGAAGAAATGTCTAGCAGACGGCGGTTCCTCTTGAGGAACTATACATTGATGAACAGTTGCGTTTCATCGAAGAACCCATAGAAATCATGGATAGGAAAGTCAAAAAGGTAAATCATAGTAAAATCCCTATTGTTAGAGTCCGTTGGAACTCGAAACGCGGACCGGAATTCACTTGGGAGCGCGAGGATCAGATGATGCGCAAATATCCTAATCTGTTCAAGCACTCGGCGTCAAAGTCTTACGGTACTACTTAATTTTCAGGACTAAAATTCTTTCAACTAGGGGATGATGTGATATCCCGGGAAATTTTTTTTATTATTTAATTTTCGGGACGAAAATTCTTTCAACTAGCGGATGATGTGACAATCCGGAATTTTTCCTGTTAACTTAGTTAGCAATCCGGTTAAACCTTTACTATTAAAAAAAAAACTCCATCCAAACCAGAGGGACCAACTCTGACTATTCCTAAACATATGAACATGAAATTTCAGGGACTAACCTTGTAATTACTGATTTCTCGATTCTGGTTGACTAACAGAAAGCCAAACTTGTAGCTTCTAGTCAAATTCAAGGCAAAAATCAAAATTCGTTGGAACCCATAACCGAAGTAAATGATTAATGGCATTCACGGCCATCATTGAGCCATTAAACCTCGTTATTACGTGCAATAGACCTCAATTATGGTGAATCAAAGCAAAACCGTCGACCTCCTTATCGATTATCATCAAATTCGACGGATTCATGTATTATCCTCACGAATTGAGCGTAAAAAAATCTTAGTCGCATCAGTTGAAACCTATTACATTACTCAATTCGATCAGAGAAGCTGCTTGAGTCGCCGGAGTACAAACTCGCGCAACCGGACCTGCATCCTAGTCAATCTCGATCAATTCGCGTCTTGTTCTGGTAATTGAACACACCTCTAGATTCTTTTTCATCTCTAGCATGAAATCCCTAACCTAATTATGGCTTATAACATCGAATCAATCACAAACCAATTTCTAGGGTTCATCCGAATACGGTTTAGTCGAACCCTAACCTAAACACGGTTGCAATTCAATTAAATCAAATGAGTAGCTTCGAAATTCATCATTCATTGAAACCCCTATGATAAATTGATCATACAACATCGATTTGTTCAAGATCCCGAAACTAGGGTTTGTTCGTAATTCAATTTGGGGGTTTCAATCTTAAACGTTATCTCAATCAAATTAAATCATATCATTGGATTCGAAATGTCCTGTTTAGTAAAAGCCCTATGTTTTGGTTGGATTTTAACGTCCAATTTAATCAATTTGATTTGTGGTTTCTAATCTAGGGTTTCGGGTTTTAATTCGGGTAACTAACGGTGTTGTATTCAACGAATTTGCAATTAAACTCACGCATAGATTCGCTATAACCTGATTATCAAAACCCCCATGTCACCTTGTGAAATCACGATTGAACCAGTGGGTTTTGGCTTGACCGATCGCGATTGAGTATGGGGAGAAGGGTTCTCCGGACCTTCTATTAAAACCGGTTAGATACAATCTCTGTTGCGACTCCCTAGCGGGCTGGAGTGGTTAAGTCAGTGTGCTGGTAGGGAGGAGACCCGGGTTCGAGTCTCCCCAAACCCATTTCTTTTTAAATCCGTTTTTAGTATTATTTTAATATAAAAATCAATTGTTATATTATTATAATATTATATTAAAGTGCTTTAGCCCGGAAAACAACCCGTAGGCTCGGGTTTGGATTAGTAACCTATTTTTATATTATTTCCACTTTTATAAATAAAATATCATTGTTATTATCAAACAAAAATAATATGTTTATATTTTTTTCAAACTGTAACTTCGTATAAAATAATATGTTTATATTATTTTCAAACCTTGACCTGTATTATTAAATAATATATATTTATATTATTTTGAGTCATTTTATAACATCGTGTATCGATTGAGACTAAATAATAATATAATTAGTTATATTATTTACCCGACTATATTTATTATTATTATTGTCATTCGTCGCGTAAAGTAATTCCTAACTCCGTGGACACGTTCGTCTACTCTTAAATATTAGAGCGTTACTTTAGGACGTTCAATTCCCCCCCGTATTGTCATCACATATTCCTATTGTATCCCTAACTATTATGTGTATAATTCTAGGGCATACGTAAGCCGTACAGGCTAACACTTGAGATTTCAAATCTCATACTTGTGTGACTACCTACAACGCAACGCAGGTGAGTTTCACGGCCCCTTTTTACCTGTTTTACTATTGGGGGAGAAACATGCTTACACACAAACGTATTTTACTTGTTTTCCTGTTGAGGAAGAAATAAACATGGATACCAACTATCATACTTTTACTTGTTTTCCCTGTGGGGGAGAAACAGGTACGCAAGCAAATATTATTTTTCCCGCCGGGGGAAAAAACATGACGCAACTATTTGATTATGGTACTTTATATGATATCACTGTTGAGACTAAGCGTAACACACTATCACAGAAAGTCCTCATCTTATATCGGACCGTTAATATGGATCTTAGCGAGGTAATGTTTAGTAGTACTACTGGGTTTGACAAGCCCCACCCGCGTTAGTCGTGATAACTCGATCAGATATCGAACGGGAGAAATGTTAGCCTACTTACATTGGCCAGAGTTGATAGACCTGGCAGGAGGCATATAAACACAGTCAGCTTCAGTTGCGAGCGCTTTAGTAAAACATGAACACAGGTTAGCTACCTATAGATATGCATATTGAATGTACATAATCTGGCAAACACACTCTTATTGTAAACTTGAAACCTGTGAACTCACCAACCTCGTGTTGACACTTTTTCTTACATGTTTCTCAGGTCGCTAAGGCACAGGTTGCACACTTAGGACATGCATGGAGTCCTACTGTCATATCTTCCATTTCAAACATTTGAAACAGTTTACTTATTTACATTGATTGAAGCCTATTGCGTGTAATTACTTTTGATTTCATATTAACGTTTACGCTTCCGCATTAACTCTGAACTTTTATGTTTTGACATTTCAAGTCCCATATAGTGTCGTTTGATGTAACTAATGACTGAGATCCTGGTGTGTCACATTCCAAACGATAAAACTCTGTTAGTTGAAATTGGGGGTGTGACATTAAGTACGCAAGAACAAGGCCCTGCGTACTTGTTAAGTACGCAAGAGCAAGGTCATGCGCACTTGCTAAGTGCGTTGGCATCTGGTCTATGGGGATAAATAGCTGGTTAGTGAAGTCAGTATGTTCGCCTAATTCAGTATGATTAAACCGTTAGAGTCAGGATTAGGTCTGATGTGTATGTAACTACTCAATCTAGATCGTACGTGACGTTGTTTGGCCTTCGATTAGGACAACGAGACTAGCTTATCAGGTGAGTTCTAGAGCCCTCTCTTTTAACGTTTTAATAACCGTTTTGGGCTGGTGTGCATACTTACGAATTGATGTTTTATAAAATGATGTTTACGAAATGATGTTTACGAAATAATGTTTACGAGATGATGTTTATGAAATGTTTTGCCAAACGAAGTTTACGAAAGCTTTACGAAAGAGATGATGTTTTTGTTTAATAAAACGTACGAATGCTTTAACTAAGATGAGGTAAAGGTTTTATGAAAGTCACGAATGAACGAATCTGCCACGAGTTCCTACGGGAGCTAGGGTTTGTATGTATGTATTGGCCTTACCCGTCTTTGTGGCTGGCTAGTGGTTGTACTACTGGTTGATGATGGGGTGACGACGGTCACCCATGGGATTTCTGGGATCCCCGATGGAAGGTACTATTTCTTGCGGGGAAATAGTGCCTATGTTTTGTTCTGTCTTCCTAGAGGTAACGAGCCTTAGGAGACATATGTTTGGTCCACCTAGAGGTAACGAGCCTTAGGAGACCTGGTGATGGATGACTTAGATGTAACGAGTCTTAAGTTCATCCGCCGGTATGCGATGTATGGAATTGACGGTTACGAGAAGGCGCAGATTCGGTTCATGTTGACTTATGTTATGGTGCTATGTTACGATGTTATGATGATGTTAAGTTATTTCATGTTTTACGTACGCTTTTTTTAAATAAATGTATGTTATGTTTTGGTTAGTCTTTGCTATACCTATCTAGTTCTTGATAGACGTTATCTCTTTCGGTATCATACATCCCTAGTCGATCTTTCACATGTAACCGTTAGGGTTCTTATCTCGTCACTCTTGGTGAGCTGTCATCAAGCTTAAAGTCATCCACAAAAGACTCCATTGCCATAAGTTCATTTCCTAATTAAGTCCTTCTACTCTGTCATCTGGACGATTACTATCGATCGTCTCTCGACTGTTTGGATCATTGCGTATACCTCATAAGCTGGCTTCGAAAGACCATACCATGCCGTTCTCGAATGAATCATACCAACCCGTTCCCGAATGAATCCTACTATCAAGTTTCCAAAGGTATCGTACCGTCTTGTTCCCGAAGGAACCACATCGTCTCGTTCCCGAGGGAACCGTATCGCTTCATTCCCGAATGAACCGTATCGTTTCGTTCCCGGAGGAACCGTATCGCTTCGTTCCCAAAATAATCATATGAAGTATTACCCAGCCTACTTAACTAGTCGGGAAAGTATTCATTCAGACGGACACTAGGTATACGACCATTACATTCACATTTTCTTATACACACAACTTCCTTCTAGTCTTTCTTTAAAGCACACTTGTCAGAGTTTTACATTTTCTTATACACACAACTTCCTTCTAGTCTTTCTTTAAGTTGTACCCATTCTTCTTTCATACCATCAGATGGTCTTAGGGATTTGCATCCCATCTGACCGACAATATATATTCTCTAGCCCCTCTTTTCCGTTACCCTTTTCTGTATGCAATTCTTCTAAAGTCACCTTCGTTGATCTTACTATGGACAAATGACACGCGCGGTGACACTTGTACTTTCATTTCCTTTCTAGTTTCATTGGGTCCCTCAACGGCTTTCCAATTCTAACAACCCTCGCGGCTATTGATTAGACTTAGCCGTAGTAGAGCGTTCTCTGAGTCGCCTTGAATTTCTTCTTAGTGTCCATGCTTTACTTCACATTGTTGGCCAAATCTTGTCATTCTCATTCATTCTGAACAAAAAATCCTTGGGTCGGATCTAGTTTCACTTGGTTTAGCATGCACACCCTAATTAACATCGCGGTTCCCGTTACTTGTTGTTATTGGTACATCTACCTTCTCGCTTCAGGAGATACTCCTATTAGTTATCTAGAATCGTCTTCTACATGGAGAGATGCCATTTATGCATTCATGCATGCATATATTCTTTAGACATAAACTTGTGTGGTTATTTCCTTCATACTAATGCATACTTCGACAGTAGACCGATTTTTATTTGTCACACCCCAACCGACGGCGGAAACGTCGGGGCGTGAAGCATGCAGACTGTTCATTGCTCATGGTTTGCTAAAGTTTGAATATTAAATAATTGTTTTCATTGCATTCAACAAGTTTAATCAAAACACAACCAATCCACAAAACAAAAATGTAAATTACATAGAATAAACTGGTTTAATTGAATTCTAGGTCCAAAAATCCTATGTGTAGCATATCTTGATTACTTCAAACATTGGTACCTGAAACATGGTTAAAACAGAGTCAACTAAAAAGTTGGTGAGAATACATAGGTTTTATTGTGTGATAGCAAAATATGTGTTGTGTGCATACAGTTCGATACAACATGACAATTAAGGCAATTATGGAGAGAAACTATCGGGTGACCTATACAATCAAACCTTTGTAACTTGCACTCAAAATTTGTGTTGTCAGTAACAGTCACCCTACCTGGGTGGGTTTGTCAGACTCAGTAGATCTACCACTGTTTACTGTCGGCTGATAGTTAATGATTGTACATGAAGAGCATAATAATTGGTCTACACACCTAGTACTCAAGCACAAAGCGCAAAATTGTATATGCATAGGATGGAACTGTATATGTGTATAATTGAAAACATGTAAATAGAACGCATGTTCCACCCCAAAAGTTTGTAAAATAGAGTAAAAGAGGGGCTATGTAACTCACGTGTTATGCAGAGTGTAGGTTGCACAAGCAAATGGAAAACAGCGGTGTGTTGTGGATTGCTAGGTTCGACCTATTGAACAATATATGATTACGTATTATTGAGTTGCGTTATTCGATGTCGGAAGCGGATTTGTTTAAGTTTAAGGTTTGTTTAAATATACTATTTATTTAATCAATAGTAATAGAATATACATTTATTTGTATAAGTTTTAAATAATAAATGTTGGTTTGGAAACAAGTGTAAAGAATATAGGTATTCCAGTAATTAGTTTATAAAAATAATTATATAAACTGTAATATATTTTATCAAATTAAAAGAAAAATAAAGATTCTGTTAAGGGGAACACGACCGTGCTGGTATACGGCACGACCGTGCTCAGCTCGTACGCGACCGCGCTTGGTCGGTAACGCGCCCGTGGTTGGTCAGAAGTCACAACAAGAGTCTGTTCATAAGACACGACCGTGCTCGTACCCGGCACGACCGCGTCTAGGGTTTGTCTAGGTCAGGATTTTGTTTGGTCGATAAACACGACCGGGCCTTTCTCGGGCACGACTGTGCTTGGTCAGGCACGACCGCGCTCATAGGTTAGCGCGACCGTGTCTGGTCAATTTCAGAAGCGATTCTCCTAATCCTTGTAATAAAATCAGTTGTATTTGTAGGGGTCTCATTGATTAGGTGTTTGCAAATCCAATTAGGTCCATTAATTGGGTTTATAACCTGTTTAATGTGTAGTTCGATTAAAACCTTTTTATTACCAAAACTTAGATTCGAATCGTTCAAATTCCGTATTTTGGATTCAAATTAGGTTAGGGTTTTTGTTTGGAATGAAGAAACCAAGCAATTGAACTACTACTAACCTGCTTTGATTGGGCAACGATTGCTGTCGGCTACGAGGAATATTTCGCGGCTTCTTTTCGATCGACAGAGAGATGGAGATGTTATTCTGATGATGTTAAGGTTGAAGGAAGTTTATAGAAGTCGTATAACGTTATTAATGTGGTTTGATTCGTTTGATTTGGTCATAATTACAAGATTTGATTCGATAAGGAAAGTCCGGTCATAGTCGCGAGAATTCGGACGATTGGACGTGTATTTGGTCAGGTATTAGGCTGAATAAACCGAATATCTTCTTCTGCAAGTCTCGCAACCTTCTAAACGTGTTTACGATCTATTTTTGGACAAGATTTGAGTCGGTTTGACTTTGCGGAGTCAAATTGTAAAAGAGGCGCGACCGTGCTTAATGATAAGCACGACCGTGGTCATGGCACAAGCGCGACCGTGCTTAGGACTAAGCACGACCGTGCTTGTGTAGGTTTCTGGAAGTTTCAAGACTAGTCCTTGCAGTTTTGTAATATTGATGTTGTTTTGAGTTTTTGGTCAAGTTTGGTCCTCGAGGTTTGCAAGATGGTTTTAGTTAATATTGTAATATAATAAACGCGTGTATATTTGTTATTGCACATGAAAAATGCATGTAAGGTTGGAATCAGAATCGTCTTTTATTGCACGGCATAAAATAAATAAGAAAATATGAAAATCAGAAAGGTTACATTATCCCCATGTTGAGGGAATTTCGTCCCGAAATTCAACTAGTTGAGGCTACTGCTTCAGCAAAAAGATGTGGGTACTTGAGCTTCATTTGGTCTTCTCGTTCCCAAGTAAACTCGGGTCCTCGTTTAGATTCCCAACGAACCTTGACAATAGGAATACGGCTGCGCTTGAGTTGTTTTATCTCACGATCCATAATCTCGACTGGTTTTTCAACGAAGTGCATCGTCTCATCAATGCGCACATCGTCAAGAGGTATATGGAGATTCTCATCAGCAAGACACTTCTTGAGGTTGGATACATGAAATGTAGGATGTACGTTGCCAAGTGATGGAGGTAACTCGAGCTTGTAAGCCATTTTCCCAATCCTTTCAAGGATCTTGAATGGACCCACATAGCGAGGTTTCTTGAATTAACTCGGGACCGGTGATTTGTGCTTCACCAATCTCGTTCCAACAGATGGGAGAACGACACTTACGACCGTAGAGAGCTTCAAACGGAGCCATGTCGATGCTGGTGTGGTAACTATTGTTGTAGGAAAATTCGATAAGTGTCAAATGTGAATCCCAATTGCCACCAAAGTCGATGACACAGGCTCTCAGCATGTCTTCCAGGGTTTGGATTGTTCGCTCGGTCTGACCATCAGTTTGGGGATGGTAGGCCGTGCTCAAATCCAGTCGTGTACCAAGTGCCTTTTGAAGAGATTGCCAAAACCGAGAAGTGAAACGAGCATCTCTATCGGAGATTATTTTTAAAGGAACACCGTGACGACTCACGATCTCGTCAATGTAAATTCGGGCCAATTTCTCAACCTTATAGTCTTCACGGATAGGCAAGAAGTGTGCGGACTTAGTGAGACGGTCAATGATCACCCAGATGCTGTCATAACCGCTCGAAGTGCGAGGGAGTTTAGTGATGAAATCCATAGCTAGATTCTCCCATTTCCACACAGGGATTTCCGGTTGTTCAAGTAAACCAGAAGGATGTTGATGCTCAGCTTTGACTTTAGAACATGTGAGACATTTTGCTACGAACAAAGCAATGTCTTTCTTCATACTAGGCCACCAATATTGTGGACGAAGATTTTGGTACATTTTATCCGCACCAGGATGGATAGAATATCGAGACTTGTGTGCTTCGGTCATGATGAATGCTCGGAGATCGTCACGATCGGGAACCCAAAGACGATTTAGAAAATAAAGCAAGCCATTGATTTTAGTCTCTAATTGGAATTCAGCACCACAAGACATTTCCATATACATATTGCCATCGGTAACCGAGACATGTTGAACTTCTAGAATACGAACTTGAATATCGGAATGGATCTTGACACTTTGAAGCATGACATGCTCCTTGCGGTTAGTGCATCGGCTACAACATTAGCCTTGCCGGGATGATAACGAATCTCGCAATCGTAATCGTTGAGGAGTTCAACCCAACGTCGTTGTCTCATGTTGAGTTCCTTTTGGTTGAAGATATGTTGGAGGCTTTTGTGGTCATTGAACACCACACATTTCGTGCCATAGAGATAATGTCTCCAAATCTTCAACGCGAATATGACAGCACCCAACTCCAGATCATGCGTCGTATAATTTTTCTCATGGATTTTGAGTTGTCTTGATGCATAAGCGATTACCTTGCCTCGTTGCATGAGAACACAACCAAGACCTTGGTTTGAAGCATCACAGTAAACAACTAGATCATCTTCACCTTCAGGAAGGGTGAGGATAGGAGCATTGCACAACTTTTGCTTGAGAATTTGAAAGGCTTCTTCTTGTTTCGGTCCCCACTCATAAGGTTTACCTTTTTGGGTTAAGGTAGTGAGGGGAACAGCGATCTTGGAGAAGTTAGAAATAAACCTTCGGTAATAACCCGCTAAACCAAGAAACGAACGAACTTCGGTAGGGGTTTTAGGAGCTTTCCAATTCTTAACAGCTTCAATTTTGGCGGGGTCAACATGAATTCCCTTTTCATTGACAACGTGACCCAAAAATTGCACTTCTTTTAGCCAAAAATCACACTTAGAGAACTTGGCGTATAACTGTTCAGTTTTCAAGAGATCCAAAATCAACCTCAGATGTTGCTCATGATCTTCCTTGGTCTTGGAATAGACCAAAATGTCGTCAATGAACACGATAACAAATTTATCGAGGTATGGTTTGCACATGCGATTCATGAGGTCCATGAAGACAGCAGGTGCATTGGTTAGCCCAAAAGGCATAACCATGAACTCGTAGCGACCATATCTTGTTCGGAAGGCAGTCTTGGGAATGTCCTCCTCTTGCACACGGAGTTGATGATAACCAAATCGAAGATCAATCTTCGAGAAGTAGGTAGAACCTTGGAGTTGATCGAAGAGATCGTCAATCCTAGGTAAAGGGTAGCGGTTTTTGATTGTAAGCTTGTTGAGTTCTCGATAGTCAATACACATGCGGAATGAACCGTCCTTCTTTTTAACAAATAAGACCGGCGCACCCCACGGTGAATGACTCGAGCGTATGAACCCTTTGTCGGCGAGTTCTTGAAGTTGGCTTGCAAGTTCTTGCATCTCGGAAGGTGCAAGCCGGTATGGAGCTTTAGCCACCGGGTTTGCCCCAGGTACAAGATCGATGCGAAATTCCACTTGCCGAACAGGTGGAAGACCGGGCAAGTCATCAGGAAAGACTTCGGGAAAATCCCGAACGATGGGGATGTCTTGTACACTCCACTTTTTGTTTTCTTTTTGGATAACATGGGCTAGGAAAACCATGCACTTCTTTCGTACATACTTTTGGACGGTAATGCATAACATTAGTTTGAGTCCTTTGCAAGGTTTCTCACCAAAGACCGTCAACGTTTCATCGGATGGGAGTGGTATACGGATGCATTTTTCAAAGCACATGACTTCGGCATGGTGCTTTGACAACCAATACATACCTATGATGACGTCAAAACTCCCTAATGGCATTGGTACGAGGTTGATTGGAAAGGTGTGTTTATTTAGTTCTAGGGAGCAATCATAAATGATGGTGTCAATTGTAACGGTGTTACCATCGGCTACCTCAACGGTAAAGGTTTTCTCTAGTTTAGACCGGGTTTTTGCAAGTAACGGTTCGAAGTCTAGTGACACAAAACTTTTATCGGCTCCGGTATCAAATAGTATAGAAGCATAACGATTATTCATAAGGAACGTACCGTTAACCACATCAGTGTTGGCCTGAGCCTCATTGGCGTTGATGTTGAAAGCACGCCCACGAGCTCCGCCTTGGTTAACATTGACCAGCCTTGGGCACTGGTTACGGAAGTGGTTCGGGTCGCCACATTCGAAGCAAGCACGTCCATTTGCAATGGCTGGGATGGCTTGGTTAGTTGCTTGATTATTGGCTTGATTTGCTGGGTTGGTCTGGTTGGCAAGTGCCTTGGCTCGACAAATATTAGCTGTGTGGCCATGTTTCCCGCAGTGGTTGCAAAGACGACAAGGTATGCCTGGAGGGTGATGATAGTTGCAGGTGTTGCAAAGTGGGTGGCTGCCCCCCATAGGGTTTCTTTGCTAGGTTTTGAGCCACTGGTGCAACTTGATTCACTGGAGCAGCCGGAGTGATTACAGCACAGTTCTTGACCTTTCTCTTCCTAGTGTTGCGGTATGGTTCAGTTTGGACTTCTTTGACATGAGCGGGAGGTGTTGTTGTGTCAGAAACTTTCTTGGCACCCTTTCTTGTAAGTGTACCCGCTTTAACATGGTTGTCAGTAAGTGTGGCTGACAAGCGGATAGCATCCTCCACAGTAGCAGGATTTCCTCCTACCACAGTATCTTGAATTTGTCTAGGTAGACCACCAATGTACTTTTCAATACACCTAGACAGAGGTGTAACCATGTGTGGCACAAGTAGACTCAGCTCGTGGAAATGGGTGGTG
The DNA here is from genome assembly GCA_023525975.1 of Smallanthus sonchifolius. Lineage (NCBI taxonomy): Eukaryota > Viridiplantae > Streptophyta > Magnoliopsida > Asterales > Asteraceae > Smallanthus > Smallanthus sonchifolius. The sequence continues at coordinate 25,585,984 of CM042033.1, forward strand.
TATGCTAAGCTTTCACCACTATCTTGAGCAAGATCCCAAAATTCCGCTTCCAGCTTTTTCATCTCATTTCGAGGACAGAATTCCTCAGTCATGATCCTCTTCAACTCATCCCACGGTAGTGCCATTGCTACATCCATTCCCCTAGTCCTTTTCTCACCATTCCACCAAGTAAGCGCCCTTTTTTGAAAGACACTAGTAGCATGACGAACACGGAGGTTGTCGGGACAGTCGCTATTGAGGAAAGTGCTCTCAATGCTTTCAAACCATTGAAGGAGTCCCGTGGCTCCTTCGTTGCCATAGAATTTGAGGGGATTACAGGAGTTGAAGTGTTTGAAGGTGCATTGGGGCGGGTTGGCACCACCACCACCTCCAGTGTTAGCACTCCCACTGGCATGACCATTAGTGTTGTTGTTGGCTTGGGTAATTTGATTCACCAGCTGTGTGAGTAGAGCAGCCAGGTCAGTGTTATTGCTGTTGTTGCTGTTGTCACGACGGGGAGGCATTCTACAGATTTAGACACAATAAGAGTTGTGAGAATTTCTTGGATTAAATAGAAGGATAAATAGATATAAGTAGTTCATAGTTTGGATTGTACTCAAATAATGACATAATCACTCGAGTACTATGACATATTAAGGTTAATTTAAACTCAGATAATTATCAAGGAGACGTGCTTTAGCCTATAAGTAAACACTCATCCCGGGAATTCCCAGGAAAGTATACGGATCCCTCGGTTGATTGGGATTTATATGAAATACTTTCCTAGACAGAAAGCCCAGAATACAGGTGTCACTCTTCCAGATTGCACGTGTCCTTTAACAATTATACAAAGTCTAAAAACCTTAACGGGTGTAAAAGAAAATTTTATAGACCAAAGTCTAAGAATATGATCCAAGTTATGTTGATGATGACATGGAAGCAGGCATGAAGGATATGTGGTTTAGGATATGGGTAGGGATATTGTTTATTTAAGTTGTTATTTATATATACATATAAAACATGTAGCATATATCATATAGCATGTAGCACATAGCATGTAAATCATGAAGCATGGCATAAGTGGGTATCCTAAAGTTATAGTCTAGGTCAAAGGTGTCTAATAACCTAATTCCCTATAACCAAGGCTCTGATACCAATCTGTCACACCCCAACCGACGGCGGAAACGTCGGGGCGTGAAGCATGCAGACTGTTCATTGCTCATGGTTTGCTAAAGTTTGAATATTAAATAATTGTTTTCATTGCATTCAACAAGTTTAATCAAAACACAACCAATCCACAAAACAAAAATGTAAATTACATAGAATAAACTGGTTTAATTGAATTCTAGGTCCAAAAATCCTATGTGTAGCATATCTTGATTACTTCAAACATTGGTACCTGAAACATGGTTAAAACAGAGTCAACTAAAAAGTTGGTGAGAATACATAGGTTTTATTGTGTGATAACAAAATACGTCTTGTGTGCGTACAGTTCGATACAACATTACAATTAAGGCAATTATGGAGAGAAACTATCGGGTGACCTATACAATCAAACCTTTGTAACTTGCACTCAAAATTTGTGTTGTCAGTAACAGTCACCCTACCTGGGTGGGTTTGTCAGACTCAGTAGATCTACCACTGTTTACTGTCGGCTGATAGTTAATGATTGTACATGAAGAGCATAATAATTGGTCTACACACCTAGTACTCAAGCACAAAGCGCAAAATTGTATATGCATAGGATGGAACTGTATATGTGTATAATTGAAAACATGTAAATAGAACGCATGTTCCACCCCAAAAGTTTGTAAAATAGAGTAAAAGAGGGGCTATGTAACTCACGTGTTATGCAGAGTGTAGGTTGCACAAGCAAATGGAAAACAGCGGTGTGTTGTGGATTGCCAGGTTCGACCTATTGAACAATATATGATTACGTATTATTGAGTTGCGTTATTAGGTGTCGGAAGCGGATTTGTTTAAGTTTAAGGTTTGTTTAAATATACTATTTATTTAATCAATAGTAATAGAATATACATTTATTTGTATAAGTTTTAAATAATAAATGTTGGTTTGGAAACAAGTGTAAAGAATATAGGTATTCCAGTAATTAGTTTATAAAAATAATTATATAAACTGTAATATATTTTATCAAATTAAAAGAAAAATAAAGATTCTGTTAAGGGGAACACGACCGTGGTCGTATACGGCACGACCGTGCTCAGCTCATACGCGACCGCGCTTGGTCGGTAACGCGCCCGTGGTTGGTCAGAAGTCACAACAAGAGTCTGTTCATAAGACACGACCGTGCTCGTACCCGGCACGACCGCGTCTAGGGTTTGTCTAGGTCAGGATTTTGTTTGGTCGATAAACACGACCGGGCCTTTCTCGGGCACGACTGTGCTTGGTCAGGCACGACCGCGCTCATAGGTTAGCGCGACCGTGTCTGGTCAATTTCAGAAGCGATTCTCCTAATCCTTGTAATAAAATCAGTTGTATTTGTAGGGGTCTCATTGATTAGGTGTTTGCAAATCCAATTAGGTCCATTAATTGGGTTTATAACCTGTTTAATGTGTAGTTCGATTAAAACCTTTTTATTACCAAAACTTAGATTCGAATCGTTCAAATTCCGTATTTTGGATTCAAATTAGGTTAGGGTTTTTGTTTGGAATGAAGAAACCAAGCAATTGAACTACTACTAACCTGCTTTGATTGGGCAACGATTGCTGTCGGCTACGAGGAATATTTCGCGGCTTCTTTTCGATCGGCAGAGAGATGGAGATGTTATTCTGATGATGTTAAGGTTGAAGGAAGTTTATAGAAGTCGTATAACGTTATTAATGTGGTTTGATTCGTTTGATTTGGTCATAATTACGAGATTTGATTCGATAAGGAAAGTCCGGTCGTAGTCGCGAGAATTCGGATGATTGGACGTGTATTTGGTCGGGTATTAGGCTGAATAAACCGAATATCTTCTTCTGCATGTCTCGCAACCTTCTAAACGTGTTTACGATCTATTTTTGGACAAGATTTGAGTTGGTTTGACTTTGCGGAGTCAAATTGTAAAAGAGGCGCGACCGTGCTTAATGATAAGCACGACCGTGGTCATGGCACAAGCGCGACCGTGCTTAGGACTAAGCACGACCGTGCTTGTGTAGGTTTCTGGAAGTTTCAAGACTAGTCCTTGTAGTTTTGTAATATTGATGTTGTTTTGAGTTTTTGGTCAAGTTTGGTCCTCGAGGTTTGCAAGATGGTTTTAGTTAATATTGTAATATAATAAACGCGTGTATATTTGTTATTGCACATGAAAAATGCATGTAAGGTTGGAATCAGAATCGTCTTTTATTGCACGGCATAAAATAAATATGAAAATCAGAAAGGTTACATTATTCATCATAATGTGTTTGTGCTAAGCGTAGTCCACACTAGCTCCTTGGAATTCTTCATACGTATGCTCGTCTGACTTAGGTAAAACCGAAGTTTCATTCCTCCTCATCGTGCCCGTGGCTCGTACTTGCTGACTTCATTCACCTTTGTAAGGTACACCCTCTTTGACATCGTTACTATTACTAGTGATGTTCATCAATATCTTTAAATCATTACTCGGGTGACTAACATCTCGTAGTCATAGTTGAATAATTGGGTCAACTCTGATACGTAAGCATTAATCAACACCATAAGATTCGCTATCAGGCATGTGCACCTGTAAATTCACAATTTCGCGGATCCAAACGAGATTGCCAATTTACCTTACTCGAGCATTCTAGTTCCTCTTATAATATTTCATAATACTCGCGTCTCTTCAAAGTTGAGATTTTGTCCCGGTATCCTTCTCGGCACATCTTATCACTCCCGCGCTAAGTCCACACAACAGATGACAACTCGGAACACACTCGTACGGTCTCATGCACACTACTTTCCGGTTCTGCATGAACACTTGCCTCCTTACTGTAAACTGGGCGGGCATCCTACCGTGTCGTCCGGTATGACCCCCACCATGCCTTCCGCCTATGCTACCCGCCATTTCTTTGTATAAGAAAAGGAATCTAATGTCATCACGCTAGTTAACAAATAAAATTCAACAAGCATTGTAGGATGTTAATATACACTGGCCATCTGCAATTAACCATTACACTACCTCTCGATTTCTATTTGACCACCTTTGTGATTCCATCAGAACACAATTCCTATCCTAACACTTCTAAGGCATACTATATATGTAAATATATATACTACCTTCGTACCTGATTTTGTTGCTCGAGTTGCCCGTACTGGCATCCGCTTTAGTTCCCATTCACAGTTTAAGTTCAGACACTTGGAGTGTCCGAATCTCTTAAACTATTGCTCTGATACCAACTTGTAAGGCCCCAAACCCGGGAGGCCTCACTTGTTGGATTTACTCATTCACAAACAGTTCTTAAACTTGAATATCAAATAACGCAGCGGAAAACTTTCATTTCAACATAACATAACATTGTTCAACATGCGGAAGCGTAATCATTGTCTAAAACATTCATTACATAACATAAACATAACATAACGGGATGCCAGTCTTCATGATCAACAGGGTAACTCCTTTCGCCAGCCAAGCATCACCGTTCAACCTTCATACTTGTCCTTAACCTGAATGTATATACTAAAAGTCAGCTACGCTGGTGAGTTCTAACTTTACGTAAAACCGTAACATAAATATTTTGCCAAGAAAATATAACATTCATTTATTTAACAAAAGCGTACATAAAGCATGCAATAACTTATCATCATCATAACATCGTAACGTAGCATCATAACATAAGTCAACATGAACCGAATCTGTGCCTTTTCGTAACCGTCAATTCCAACATTATGGGTTGGCGGAGAAACCCCGAGTCACGCCACCACTAGGCCCTTCAACACCGTACTGTCCTTCGGGCGGAGAAACCTAGGGCCCGATACCTCAAAGCCCTTTGACACCAACCAGTACCTTAGACACTATTTCCCTGCAAGGAATAGTACCTTCCATCGGGATCCCGGTAATCCCATGGGTGACCGTCGTCACCCCATCATCAACCAGTTGTACAACCATTAGCCAGACACAAAGGCCGCCCGTAAGAGTAAGGCCAATACATACATACATACCTTAGTTCCCAAAGGAACTCGTGGCAGATTCATTCATTTGTGACTTTTATAAAACCTTTACCTCATCTCAGTTAAAGCATTCGAACATTTTATTAAACAATTCATCATTTCATTCGTAAACATCATCTCGTAAACATCATTTGGCAAATCATTTCATAAACATCATCTCGTAAACATCATTTCGTAAACATCGTTTCCTAAACATCGATTCGTAAACATCATTTCGTAAACATCATCGTTCGTAAGTCTGCACACCAGCCCAAAATATAATTTAAAACATTAAAAGAAAGGGCTCTAGAACTCACCTGAGATGAACAGCGTCAAAGGTCTCTAAAGGATCTTCTAACCTGTACGTACGCAACCTAACCTTACCTTTACATACAATTCGTTACATTTTATTTCTTTATACCGAGAACCTAGGGGTACACGGTTTCTTCCCATAAACTTAGGAGTTCACGGATCAAGGGGAGTGCTCGGGAGTTTACCCGTGAACTAGGCCCGATAACCTCAGCCGTGAGCTATACACGAGACTCCCACCGTGAACCGTTCCGGGGAATCCCAACCGTGAACAGGCGTGAACCCTTCTCGAGAATTCCCAACTGTGAACCCTGCCCATGAACCCTGCCCGTGAACCTTACCCGTGAACCCTGCCCGTGAACCCTACCCGTGAACCCTACCCGTGGACTATACACCTCTATAATTCTTAACGAAATTTGGACAGAGTCCTGTTTGTTTCTGATCTAAACCCGACAATTCTATTTGTCTATTTCCATCCCAAATCAACCAACAATAATCCACAACAATCGTGTATCAATTACTAACATTAATAACCATCTCTTTATACGTTTATCATTTATATAAATAATAAATCTTGCCGGTTATTGTTTGTTATTTATATATATATAACTCTACACGCCCACCCCCTCGAACACACCATTCTTGACCCGAGTCAATAATAATAATTAATATTTTACGGGTTATAAGAATATACCTTCCCGAACGCGGGACGTCTAGAACACGAACCCGTAATGTACCCGAACCTTGACATGAACCGATCTTTTTTACTAGGTCCGTAACTAGACCGAACGAACTCCGAATCGGGTGATTCGAAAGTCTACGGTCTCGTCTCAACTCGCCGTTTACTACAAGATTAACACCATCCTTATGCCATGAAAAGTTTTCAAACCCGCCATCACCGAAGCATCATGAACCGCCATGAACCGTCATGTACTATTATGGAACCACCGCGAAGCTTATACAACCAACACCAATGTTATCCTTACACTACACGCTGCCACAGAGCTACCATACCACTATCATAACAGCCGTCATTACCACCGTACCTCCCGTGCAAACCACCGTTGTCACCATCACGCCATAGCAGCCCCTCATCATCCTCCATCGCCGTGAGCTTCCACCACCATGTTAACCGTTAACAAGCACCACCCTTCACCTCCATCAACCATGAAGTTTGCCGCTACCAAATACTAGGTCCGTACCACCACCACCACCGTGAAGATCACCATCAATCACCTCAGCCATAACAGCAAGGTTTCCTCCACCGTCTCCCTCGTTAACTACCATAAACCTATTTGCTTGCTACCGTAAGGGCTCATCGGAACTCAAGTAGCTCCGAATAGAAGGTGGTCGTAGCACCACCGTAACCCGCCACCATGAAGCTCACCACCGCCAGGCTGTTGGTCGTGAAACACAACCGGCTAACCTTCGTCACCACCATTACATCTTGTTAACAGCTACCACCATTTCTGCCCTCATCCTTGCGAAACCCGTACAGCCTCCTCTATCGTTTCCGAACCACCATCGTCATCCATGTCTCTTTCTTTCTCGCACAGTCACCGGCTCAGATCAGGCCTTCACATGGTCACGAGGTTATGTTATCTTGAGCTAGTTGGTTAGAAGGGATGAACGGGGTGGTTGCATGGTCTCAGGTGGTATCCGACGAAGAGGAGAAGGAAACGATTTCATGTTTTTGGCGGCTGGAATGAATAAGATTAGAATATTAGGTTTAAAAGAATTTCCACTTTACTCTCCTCAACTTAGTAGTAATTACATTTCCAGCTTTTATTTAATTTAATTAGATTTTGAATTACCGCACCATACTTTCGTTCTTTGGTGACCTTAATCCTAATCGAAATTCCATGCTTTAGGTAGTAGAGAATTTGGAATGTTACAATATAGAAAATTTAGATTATATTAAAAATCAAAACATCCAAATTCTAAAAGAATTAAAAGAAATTAAAAGAAACACTCCAGAAAAAGAAGAGGTTAATAACGACATAGATAAAATTACTGAAGCCATAAACAAATTAAGCTTGGAAGAAATAAAAATTAATAGGCAACCTAAACCCTATAAACATTGGCAGCCAAGAAAATAAACAATCAAAACAGAAATTTCTTAGGAAGAGTAAGAATACTACAGGAAGCCATAAATTCTACAAGTAATATACAAGATACTATAATATCCGATACTTTTCTAAACAGAATATTTAGAAGAGGGTCAGGATCTAATAGTAGAACACATACAGTTCAAATAGAGGAAGAAATAGATTTAGACAGAAACGTAAATTTATACAACCAACATCAGTTAGATATCCTAAATCCAAGAATATTATACCAAACAGGAATACTAAACCTTAATACAATATTAATAAGAAGCAGTAGAGAAGAAAGTCTAAGAGTTTTAGACAAAACAGTAACGGTAGATTTAATCTCACAAGAAACTATACAAAAAATTAAACAATCCGGTAAAAACTTTGTACATACAAGATTAATAGTTAAAGGAATTAAAGCCATAGGAAGAAAAAATTTAGGAACAAAATTATTAGCTCTAATACTAGACAAAAGTTGGAAAACAGAACTAAAGAAGGCCATAATTTCATGAATGGAAGTTGACCTTAGTCAAAATACAGCTTTATTTTACTATACACCAGGAATTTTAAAAAACATTAAAGATTTACAAAATATCAAAATAGCTTTACAAACCAAAGGTTATGAAAACTATGAAGGAAATAACATAGTTATAAGCACAGGAGTACTAGGAAAAGCTAGTAATAGATCATCAATGAAATACAAAGTAAATATAGAAGGAATTGTACAAACAATAGCATCAAAATCTATACAAATGATAGATCCAGTTACAATTAATCCCGAAGAATTAGAAGGATTAGAATGGGATATTAATGATCTACAAGAAAACGACAACTCAATCTTAGTACCAAAAAGAAGTCTTATCTATGAAGGATCAGACGGATTACAAAGTATAAGATTTACAGATTTTGAAAATAAAAATAATACAAATGAAGAAGGTAACAAAGAAACCATTACAGAAAATAATTTTATGAATATAGAAACAGATAGTGATGATGAACCAACCTACGACACATACACAGAAGATAATGAAATAGATGTAGGATTTTATAAATTTGAACAAGAAGATACATACTATAGTCTAATAGACTCTAGAAGAAGATGACTCAACAATTTTTAAAACGGAAGAAACAAATAAAACACTGGACCAAATCATAAACAAAAAATTCACTGAGTTAAATATACAAGAAGAAGTAGACGATATGATTATAGACTGTATAACAGATTTAGGAATGACATACGAAGAAAGCTATAAAAAGTTAGAAGAATATTACAATTTACCATTAGTTAAAGATATTTTACAAGGTAAAACAATGATCTCAGACTTTTACAAACAAGAGCAGTCGTTTATGGATCAAGATATGAATAATCCATTGACTTCAGCATCCATAGATTACCAACAAGAATCAAATTACAAAGGAAAAAGTAGTAGACTACCTATATGACATATATACAGTGGAAGTATGTTATTATTAGAACAACAAAAGCCACAACTTTGGATAGATGAAATCCTAACATGGTAACAAACCACAGTTCGTATGTGGGAAACAAATAAAAAAGATAGTATGGATATGTTTGCCTACATAGAAACCACATTAGGCCCAATAGCCTTAGGAATTTGGCAAAGCAAAAAAGCACAAGATCCGGACATTATAAATAAATTAAAAGCCCTAGGAGACAACCCTTATAATTTCACATCTCAAATTAGGACTCTCATTCTAGGAGTAGATCCAGCAAAAAATAGCTTAAATTAAGATACAGCAATTAGAAATTTAGAACAATTAAGCATAGCCGATATGAAATATATAAATGAATTTACATTAAATTTCACAAGATTATTCTCACAAACAGGAAAAGCAATGGATGACAATTTATGTAACAAATATTTTATAAAATTACCAGGAGATTTAGGAAAAAGTATACATTAATCTTGGAAATCAATATATGGCAAACAAAATAATCTAGGGATAGAACCTAGAATAACTTATACATTTGGGATATTAGAAGAAAAATGTAAAGAAGTGGCTTTACAAGAACAGTTAAAAAGAAATGCTTATGCATTTTGTAAAACAGCAATCTATACACCTCAAGCTTATGGTTTTTATGATAGAAAGAAAAAGCTTATAAAGCACTACATACAATAAAAATTATAAACCTTATTATAAAAATAAATATATTAGAAAATCACAAACTAGAAAATGTAAATGCTTTATTTGTGGAGATGAAACACATTTAGCTAATAAATGTCTAAACAAAAATAAAATATAGAAAGATCTAATCTGGTAAAACAGTTAAATGACTACGAAATAGAAACAATAAAAACATATGATTCAGATAATGAATCCATTTATAACATATATAGCGAAGATATGCAACCTATAGCAAAAATTTCATATGCATTTATGAACACAGAAGAATGTATACATAAATGGATAGGTCAAAAGGGTAACAATTATATAAAATGTTATAAATGTGGATATTACCCAAGCATAGAAAAAAGATCACAGTGTTACAAATGTTTCATAGAAATATGTTGTATATGCCTTAAAAAACTATATAATGAAAACATGAACACAAATAGTCTAACAGAAGAAGGTACAAGTGTAAACACGGAAAAAATAGCCAAATTAGAATTAGCAGTGGAATTACACAGCCTCAAAATAGAAAACATAGACACTAAGATTAAGGAATTAGAAAATTATGTTAAAAAGAAGAAAGAAATCAAGCAAGAGATTAGTCAGATGTCTACAGAAGACGAACATGTATATGTACAAACACAAGGATCCATGAATATGATCAATATACAATGTAGGTTATGGCTAGACCACAATAAATTCATTGAACTGACAGCCTTAGTAGATACAGGAGCTACAAAAAGCCTAATATCACATAGCTTAGCACCAATTCAATACCATAAAAAAATACCATATAACTTAGAAAGCAGAACAATTGAGAATAGATTAATCTCAATTACACACTATTTAGAGCCGGTAGGAATACAATTTTTAGACTTCTCCAAAAATTATAGCATAAAGTACGAATTGCCACAAATAAATATAAATCCACAACATATAAAATCAAAAGATTTCGTTATAGGATTAAATTTCTTATTAGGCTTAAATGGAGCCATAACCTTAACAAAAACTTTATCACACTCAGCAAGCATATATATACGTTTCCTACAATTTGGTATAATAACACATCAGAGATTGTGCAAAAGCGTGGTGGACAAGGAAATTTAAAGTTTCTAAAACAAAATCATAAAAGACAAACTTTAATTGAAAATGAAAGTATAAAATTACTCACAAAATTCTTAAACCACGAATTCGAAAAAGGTAAAGACATTACAAAAAGTATAAATCATCCTAAAATCTTATACTTATAAAAAATAGGATTAATAGGAGAAGATATTACAAATTCAAGAGTCAAGTACACGTGTAAATTTAAATTAAAAAACCCAGACATCACAATAAGAACAGCTAACATAGAATATAGTCCATTAGACAAAGAAGAATTCAAGAAACAAATACCATAAATGATAAATCAAGGGTTAATAAGAAAATCAGAAAGCCCGCATAGATCAACAGCCTTTGTAGTAAGGAATCATAGCGAAATAAAAAGAGGAAAAGCTAGAATTGTGTATAATTATAAACGCTTAAACGACAATACAGAAGATGATGGTTATAATATTCCTAATAAAGACAGTCTATTAAATCTAATACAAAAGAAAAAAGTTTTTTTTTAAAATTCAACCTAAATCAGGTTATAACCAACTACTTCTAGAAGAAAGTTTTAAACCTTGGACAACCTTTACATGTTCAGAAAGACAATATGAATGGAATGTCCTTAGTTTTGGATTAAAAAACTCTGCATCTATTTTTCAAAGATTCATGGATAATATATTTTTAAAATACGATTTCTGCTTAGTATATATTAATGATATTCTTGTTGCAAGTGAAACTGTGGAGAAACACGAAGAAATAAAAAAGCACGGTAATGTAATTTCAAAAAGAAAAATGGAATTATTCAAAAGAAAGAAATATTTTCTTGACCTAGAATTAGGAAATAGAAAGGTAGAGTTACAGCCACATATTTCAACAAAAAATTTAGATTTTTCAAAAAAATTTTAAAGTTTAAAACAAATACAAGCCTTTTGGGTCTAGTAAATTATGCTAGAAAGATTATCCCAAATTTGTCAAAACTAGTGGGTCCTCTATATAGTAAAACTACAAAAAATGGGCCGACAATTTAATATATAAGACATTAAATTAGTCCAAAAAATTAAAAAGGCTGTAAAAACTATAGGTCCATTAGAATTACCACTAGGTACAGATTATATCATTATTGAAATAGATAGATGTAAAGAAGGATGAGGAGCTGTCCTTCTCTACAAACCAAATAAATATACCCCAAAATCCAAAGAAAAAATTGGTGCATATTCTAGTGGAAATATTTAAAACAAAACTAATTGGATAAGCATAGATTTTGAAATACAAGCTTTGATATATGCTTTAGAAAAATACAAAATATTTTTACATAAAGACTTTATAGTAAGAACTGACTGTGAATCAATAGTCAAATTTATTAAAAACGATCAAAGTAAAAAGATCAACAAAACAAGATGGGTAAATCTACAAAATATTATCCAAGGATGAAGATATACTATACAGTTTGAGCATACAAAAAGAAAATATAATGAAATAGCTGATATGTTGTCTCGAAATATTAACAAATTAATGTTTTCAGATGGATAAAAAGCTGAAAGGAAAAGAAAGAATGGTTATACATCCTTCACATCACTGAAAAAATCCTTCACTAATGAGCATCTCTTCTAATGAAGAAGAAAAGACAGAAAAGTTAATGAGTCAGTCTTTCGCAGCTGAAAGAATACATGGTGCGACAATTTCTTTTGGAACATATGCGTTACAAATATGCAGTGATTTACATACAAAATTCCATCCAAATAACGGGATAAAATTAACAGACAAACACCAGTGTTTATTAGACAATTTGTGGCATAATCAAACCATGCCACATTGTAGGTCCACATGGCTCTTCTACAGATCGGTCTCGTGATAAGTCGCATCGTTAACGCGGAGTGCGGAATCCTACCAAATCAACGATTGCATACGAAATAGACAATAGAAACAATCAGGTAAATAACATTCACTTTGTATTCCAACAATCACAGAGTTTACAGACTTGATTCGTTCACTTCTGTATATCTCTAAAAAGACAGACTCTGTAACTCTATTTATAGACACATGATCTGCATTACGCGAACTTAACAAGTTCGTCTCTAACAGACTAAGCGAACTTAACAAGTTCGTCTCTGATAGACCAGGCGAACTTGACAAGTTCGCCTCTAGCATAACTTATATAAACATTTAGAAAACATTTAATACAAAAACATAAAGACATTTAGATCTAAACTATTACAAAGCTTTTGTCATACAATCTATGTCCTAACACACATGCTTCGTCTTTCAAAGTTCAAGTTTTAAATGCCTTGAGCATTTATTTTCATGAGCAAAGCACAAAAACCCTCGAAAAACATGCTCCACAGTTTACACATTATATAATTTTTAGGTGAACAAAAATTGGAATTTTCAATAAATGGGAGACAGTTACAAAGTTTATATAATGTCCTGGCCCAATATATAAAGGTTTTCACGGTTTCTCTGAGGCCTTAAAAACTGCTAAAGAACATTTTGGTATAGACAGTTTTTTCATTGAACCTGAAGAGGTTCAAACTTTTTCTCAAATTGCAAAAACAAACCCTGAACAAATTATCAAAGTTCAGGAAGAAACAATTGCAAAATTACAAGAACAACTTATACCGCAGGGAAAAAAACACAGTCTATACAATGTTATGTGGAAAATAGCATTTTAAAACAAAAGGTGGGCATTCTTGAAGCAAAAAATACACAGTTACTACAAAAGCTCAAGAAAAAAGAAGAAAATACACAGTTACACAGAAGCTTTGATGCTTTCAAATCAATAATTCTAGACACACCCTGGAGACCTTGCCTTCAACCAGTTCTTGACAGATTTCCAGAATTCAAACATATTTTTTCCCAAAAGGTCTGCACGGAATTTTCATGCCTATATAATGAGGCATTCGTTTCAATTGTAAGGACACCGAAAATTTTGAATATATAAAAGAATTTTCAATCTCTCTAATGGCACACTAAACTTTTTCATTTCTTTTTAGTCCTTAACCTTTAAACCTTAAGTTTTTTTCATAGTTCTTCATATTATATCAAATATAAAAAATATATATATATATATATATATGTATAGGGGAGAGATCAAGAGAAAACCACAAAGTTAGGCGAAAACCAAGAAAACCACATCATTTTAGGCCATTTTTTTATTTACGTATACGTATCCAAAAACAATTTTTTTGATTTACGTATACGTAACCGCAATTTTTTTGTTTTATGTTTACGTATACGTAACACTATGTGTAAAAATGTTTTTTGGTAAAAATGTTTAATATTACATTAATACTCTTATATACAAATAAAAATAAAATGAAACAAAAAATAAAAATTATTATATGATTGGGTAAAATTGGTTTTTTTAGTGGTTTTCTTGGTTTTCGCCTAACTTGTGGTTTTCTCTGGAACCATCCCCTATATGTATATATCTATATATATGTATATATATATATATATATATGTATATATGTGTATATATTACAAAAGCCAAATGGGTAATCGTTCATGCGTATTGTACCTCTTATGCAGCCTTGATATTTTATGCATTTACAATTTCAAACTTTAGTCCATATCCATTTATGTGAGTACCTGAACAATACTTCTGTCTTCTATATATATCTTTTGAATGGAAACTTATCACAAAGTCATACTGACCTCAGTTGTTATCGTCTTCTTCCCTCCCTCAAACTAGCTGCGCGGTTTCGACACCCATAATATTAGTTGGTTACGTTTAGTTATCTTATATTCTAGATTTCGACTTCTTGAATTTATATTTTTATTAACTAATTTTTTTTACTTTGAAATACACTTTAGTTTTCTTTATAACTTTTGATATACAAGGATTTATAAAAATTTTCATTTACTATTACGACATGCTTATTTCTATCTACGTTTTGATATGAAAAACCGAGCCGCGTAAAAAACCCTTTTTAGCAAATACGCAACACTCATTTTCACAACAACATAATCTTTAATGTTTTTTTTCAAATTCTCTTTCGTGTTTCTTAACATTCATTTTTACAAGATTTTCTAACATAGCGTTGCTGTGTGTTTTTTTATCTACGTTTCGATATTCAAAACCAAGCCACCAGATCTTCATGCATTTCTCTTTACGTACTTAGCCGCGTCAGTGTCACCGCCGCAACGCGTGGCAGCAAAGTTCCTTTTTCTGTTTTCTCCTACAACCTTTAAAATATGATATTTTATAAATTCGGGATTTTTCCGTTTCGACGTGTTTTTTTATCTACGTTTCGACGTGAGTTTGTTTCGCTAGGTGAATGCTGGTGTACAGGAAAATTATCCTTACAAATTTTAACACTCCCGTTGTAGCGCGTGGGTTAGGTAATACTAGTTGGTTTACAAATGGATATCAATATCTATAAAAATCAAAATGGAATAAATATCACTAATAATATTAAACAAAAAATATAAATAAATCTACATTAAAATATAAGAGAATACACTACCTTAAAACTCATATAAGAGCAAGGGATATACCCCATCATCCTCTCCCGTAATCCTAGTTGACACCCGTGTGGCACCATCACTTGAGTGATACACTACCCCCTTGTGGCGTGATCTTGATGGGCACCATCACTGCGTGAAAATTTTCACGGGAAAAGTGGGGGAGACAACCAAGTGAATGTAGAGTTGGCATAGGGTGATTGGGTGTGATTATTTTCACTTGAGTGCTACACCACCCCTCTCCATGTGATTATTCTTATTTGAGGGGATCACTGGGAGTATACCAGATGCTCTAAATCCTTTCAGGTGTAGTTCGACCGAGTTGTATTCATCCGATAACTTTATTGATGGTTCAACATAAATAGACGACTTAATATCCATCAAGATATCATCCAACAAAAATCCAAACCCACAACATATATATATATCTATATATATATATATATATATATATATGTATATATATAGATATGTATATATATAGATATGTAGATATATATACATATATATATATATATGTATATGTATATATATATGTATATACATATATATGTATATACATATATACATATACACATATATATACATATATATACATGTATATATACATACATATACATATATATACATATAGGGAATGGATCATTTGAGAACTCTTAAATATTTGAGAACTCGCGAGAACTCGTCAAAATCCAATCAAAACCATTTTTTTTGTTTTTACTATTTTGTTTGTTAGAATACAACAAAAAAATAATTTTATATATGTAAATTTACATATCTTCATATATTAAAAAAAATATACACTTGTGTAAGTTTACCACTTACACATGTGTAAGTGTTTATTATTTACACATGTATAAAAAAACAATTTTGGATAATATAGAGAGAAGGGATAAATTAATTAAAAAGATAAATTATTTTTTATGATATATTTTAATAATAAGGATAGTGAAAACAAAAAAAATAGTTTTATTTGATTTTTTGACTAGTTCTCGCGAGTTCTCAAGTATTTATGAGTTCTCATTTGAACCTAACCCTATACATATATATACATATCTATATACATATATATATATATACATATCTATATATATACATATATATATATACATATATATATATATATATATATATCTACATATCTATATATATATATCTATCTACAAATCTACATATCTATATATATATAGATATGTAGATATATAGTGTATATATATATATATATAGATATGTATATATATATATATGTATATATACATATATATATATATATTTGTATACATATATATATACATATATGTATAGGGAATGTATCGTTTGAGAACTATTAAATATTTTGAGAACTCGTCAAAAATCCAATCAAAACCATTTTTTTGTTTTTACTATTTTTATTGTTAGAATACAACATAAAAAAATAAATTTATATATGTAAATTTTCATGTCTTCATATATTAAAAAAAAATATACACTTGTGTAAGTTTACCACTTACACATGTGTAAGTGTTTGCCATTTACACATGTATATAAATTTTTTTAAGGATATATTAGAGAGAAGGGATGAATTAATTGAAAAGATAAATCATTTCTTATGTTATATTTTAATAATAAAGATAGTGAAATGAAAAATAATGGTTTTAATTGGTTTTTTGACGAGTTCTCGCGAGTTCTCAAGTATTTATGAGTTCTCGTTTGAACCTAACCCTATATACATATACATATATATATCGGGAAAGACTAAACACAAGTAAAATAAAAAATCACACTACAAAGGAATGTTACTAATGGAATATCTAATAATAAAATAAGAGGGTCCATTTCTTTTTTCTTGTCCTTCAAAGTAAAAATAGATCAACTGGATTTATGATAAAATAGAATCTTGGGTTGCAAACAGTGATTCGATTGATGATGAAAAAAGAGAATTATTGGTTCAGTTCTCCACCTAAATGACAGAAAAAAGGATTGATCAAATTTTGTTGAGTCTGACTCATAGTGATCATTTAACAAAGAATGACTCTAGTTATCAAATGATTGAACAACCAGGAGAAATTTCCTTACGAGAACTAGTTGACATTCATAAAAAGTATCTAATAAATTATGAGTTCAATACATCCTCTTTAGCAGAAAGACGGATATTCCTTGCTCACTATCCTTGGAATGGATTCATCAAAATTATTCTTAGCAACATTTTTAGGGGTCTGGTACCTTTGATTACTTTGGTGCTTACTTTTATGAACCAACGAAATACCTATGATTTGATACATAAAAAAACTGTATCATTTTTTACAGATAGACAGGCAAGTTCCATAATTAATATTCCCTTTTTCGTTAATTGTGTAAGATTTAAACGTCTCCTCATTATATTCAGATTCATTTCTTTACTTTATATATATATGTATATATATATATACATATACGTATATATATACATATATATATACACACACATATATATATATATACATATATATATATATATAGGGAATGGATCATTTGAAAACTCCTATATATTTTGAGAACTCGCTAGAACTCGTCAAAACATCAATTAAAACCATTTTTTTTTGTTTTTACTACCTTTATTATTATGATACATTATAAAAAAAAATGAATTTATACATCTAAATTTACATGTATACATATATTAAAAAAATCTACACATGTGTAAGTTTACCACTTACACATGTGTAAGTGTTTACCATTTACAAATGTGTATAATTTTTTTTAAGAATAATTTAGAGGGAAGAGATAATTAATTGAAGAGATAAATTATTTTTTATGTTGTATTTTAATAACAAAGGTAGTGAGGGTTTTAATTGGTTTTGACGAGTTCTCGCGAATTCTCAAGTATTTATGAGTTCTCATTTGAACCTAACCCTATACATATATATATATATGTATATTTATATATATACATATATATATATATATGTATATATATATACATATCTATATATATACATAGTGTGTATCTTTCGTTGGGGATTTCCTGGAAAAAATGGTCGGTCTTCGTCCTCTTATAAAAGATATTCAATCTGTCAGAATAGAAGTTAAAGAGGGTATTTATGCTCAGCGTGTCCTTTATATGGATATTAGCCATTGCATTGACTCGTACTGATGAGAATTTTACTCCACTGGAAATGGAACAAAAAGCTGTTGAATTGGCCTATTTCTTGCGTGTATCAATTGAAGTATCTACAGCTTGACCCGCAGCAGTACCTTGACCAACTCCAGGTCCAATAGAAGCAAGTCCTACAGCCAATCCAACAGCAGTAACGGAAGCGGCAGAAATTAGTGGATTTATGATAAGTTCCTCGTACCAAAAAAATGGTTAATGATATATTCAACCAATGAACTATAACTTAATTATTCCATTGCTATGATTCATCTGGTTGAAGTAACTACGAACTTCGAATTCAAGTAATAATATTCCTGGAAATTGGAAACTGATATTAGAAAGAAACGATTGCTTAATTACAGTATTGATTTCAGAATATGTATATATATAGATATGTATATATACATATATATATATATATGTACATATATATACATATATATATATATATATATGTATATATATGTATATGTAGAACCAAAGACTGATTGCTACCAAATTATTCTAAGTACAAATGCTGCTGATAGGCTTATCAGCAGCATTCAACACATGTTGCTGCTGATAGGCTTATCAGCAGCGTTCAACACAAGTTGCTGCTGATAGGCTTATCAGTAGCATTATTCTCATTCTTGCTGCTGATAGCTATGTTCCTTGAAGACAAATCATTGCAGCTGACTATCCATGCCAAGCGTCACTGACAACTTTCTGCAAAAGCAACTGACACACTCAAAGCAGATGGAACCTCAATGGTGCAACCAATAACGGACGACAATGCTCTTCCCCGAGCATGCAAACAATGATGAATAAAGCAAACGCTTCAATAAAGTTAGCTAGTTTAGCTTTAACGTGTATTATTAGCTTTTGTATAAAAGATCAAAGGTCTGTGTTCGATCTGATCCTTAGAATCAAGGGTCTGTCTTGATTCTAAGTTAGTATAAATACTGTGTAAACACTTCATTGTAGTGTGCTTCTTAACTGAGTTTTCATTTGTAATCATTTATTCACTAAGCTTAATACAACAGTGTTCTTATCAGTATTCTTTCTGTGTACTCGATTGTAATTATGTAGTTGTTTTTGTTTCCGCCAATCTCAACTAAGAACAGAACCATCTTGTAATTTCACGATCCTACAAGTGGTATCAGAGCTTTGGCTCAGATTAAACAAATTCACACTTGTTTAATCACTTCTGGTTCTATTCTAAACTCTCTGATCAAGTCACCCAAAATCTCAAAACAAAAATGGCACAAAGCAACGGTTTTGAAGACATCGGCAGCATCAACCGACCACCAAGGTTGGTATCTTGAGAAGACTACGACATGTGGAAAAATCGCATGGAAAGCTTCTTCTGTTATCAGGAGTACGGAATGTGGAAATCCATCAGGGATGGACCATACACTCCCATGGTGGCATCTGCTGACTCTGGAGGACCAACAGTTCCAAAGGATCCCTCCAAATATTCAGAAGAGGATATCAAGAAGATGGAGGTGGACTTCAAGGCACTAGGAGCCATCCAAATGTGCCTTCCAAATGAAGTTTTTCATAACTTCAGAAGCTACAAAACTGCAAAGGAGCTGTGGGAGGCCCTCGAGAAGATGTTTGCTAGATCTGAGGAAATTAAGGAAAACAGAAGAGACATCCTCAAGCAGCAGTACGGAAACTTCATCCGGAAGGAAGGTGAGTCTCTAACTGTTTTATATAACAGATATACTTATCTTGTAGGTGAGTTGCAGTGCTCAAAAGTGAAGTTGGAGAATGAAGACATTCTTAAAAAATTCATCAGATCTCTACCTAGTTGCCGGACACTCTACACAGTGTCCATCAGAAGAACTGAGAATCTGAAGACTCTTCAGATGGCTGAGCTATTTGGTATGCTCAAAACTTATGAATTAGAAATGATTCAGGCCAAGGAAAGGAGCTCAAGCTACCAAACAGCCTCGACATCCAACACCACCTCATCTGCTTTTCACTCTGAGCACTCAGGCCCCAGTACTAGCAATTACTATCCTCCCATAGTCACACATCCTCAAACTCCCACCTCTAAAACAAACACATCACTATTTCTTCTTGAAGCTCCTTCTCAAGCCTCAACCACTGCTGCTTTTGTTTCTGAAAACTCAAGCAACATGTACTTTATCAAGGAGGATCTTGAGTGCTTCCATCCAGATGATCTGGAAGAAATGGATATACAGCACTCGTTTGCAATGCTCTCCATAAGAGCAAAAAGGTTTTACTCCAGAACCGGAAGACCCTTTCCAAGCAACAGCTCAAACACGAGAGTTGGCTTGGATAAAAGCAAGTTGAAGTGTTACAACTGTAACCAACTGGGTCACTTTGCGAGAGAATGCAAGGCACCAGCTCATGAGCCTGCAAATGAGAGTGGGAAACTTCTTGTGCTAGCAATCAAACACTACTTCAACCCTAGCAAAGATGTGATCATTGACATCAAACCACTCAAGTCCCACTCTCCATTTGTAAGTTGGTCTTATAATGCTGATTTGGACGAGTTTACCTTAACTGATGTAAGGAAGCAGAAGATAATATGTTCAAGCAAAACAATCTACAAAATGCCAAATAAAGACATCAAGACTCTGTCTGCACTTCCACTGAACAATCCCAGCAAGGATCCAAGAGGCTATGAGGTTGAAAGGATAGTCAGCCACATGCAAAAGCTTCAGCAGCAAAGTGATTAGAAGAATTTTGGTTGCATCAGTCTAGGGGGAGTTTGTAGAACCAAAGACTGATTGCTACCAAATTATTCTAAGTACAAATGCTACTGATAGGCTTATCAGCAGCATTCAACACATGTTGCTGCTGATAGGCTTATCAGCAACATTCAACACTTGTTGCTGCTGATAGGCTTATCAACAGCGTTCAACACAAGTTGCTGCTGATAGGCTTATCAGCAGTATTATTCTCATTCTTGCTGCTGATAGCTATGTTCCTTGAAGACAAATCGTTGCAGCTGACTATCCATGCCAAGCGTCACTGACAACTTTCTGCAAAAGCAACTGACACACTCAAAGCAGAAGGAACCTCAATGGTGCAACCAATAACGGACGACAATGCTCTTCCCCGAGCATGCAAACAATGATGAATAAAGTAAACGCTTCAATAAAGTTAGCTAGTTTAGCTTTAACGTGTATTATTAGCTTTTGTATAAAAGATCAACGGACTATGTTCGATCTGATCCTTAGAATCAAGGATCTGTCTTGATTCTAAGTTAGTATAAATAATGTGTAAACACTTCATTGTAAGTGTGCTTCTTAACTGAATTTTCATTTGTAATCGTTTATTCACTAAGCTTAATACAACAGTGTTCTTATCAGTATTCTTTCTATGTACTCGATTGTAATTATGTAGTTGTTTTTGTTTCCGCCAATCTCAACTAAGAACAGAACCATCTTGTAATTTCACGATCCTACAGTATATATATGTGTGTATATACATATACGTATATAAGGGAGGGATCACGAGTAAACCACAAATTTAGACGAAAACCGAGAAAACCACTAAAACAATGTGTAATACTATGGGTTACGTGTGAGTAACCGCAATTTTTTTGAATTTTTTTGTTTTCTGTTTACGTATATGTAACACTATGGGTTACCTAAACCAATATTTAAATGATATTTTGGTAAAAATTTATAATATTATATTGATACTCTTATAAAAAAATAAAAATAAAATAAAATAAAAAATAAATATTATTATATTATTGATTAAAATTGGTTTTTTTAGCGGTTTTCTCGGTTTTCGTTTAACTATTGGTTTTCTCTAGAACTCACCCCTATATATATATATATATATATAAGTGATGTATCAAATGAAAACCTTGAGTTGTAAAAACCTAGAAACTCATTATGGACCACATCTTATTTTTCTTTAATTTTTGGTTTATTTTTAATCATGAAGGGCATTCTGGTAATTTTACTTTTACCCTATATATACCATCTTCTCTCCCTTTACCCTACCAGCTCATCTCTCTCACTAAAAAAACACATCTCTCTCTCAAAGTTTGATATTCTAGATCCAAGAACCACCACCATTACCCACCAACGCCATCACCACCCTGTTCGTGAACCGCCGGAAGAGTCCACCAAAACAGTCGGAAGCGTGAACCGCCGCCGTTTTCATCTTCATCTTTTCTACTCAGATCTGGTCTCCGACTCTTGAATGCTTGTAAGTTTCCCCACTCCCTTGCCTGCTCGATGGATCTCTCAGTTGTTTGAGGTTTTAAATGTCCCCTCTGGAACCCCCCCACTGCGATGGATCTCTCTTGCGTGCTCGATGGATCTCTCTGTTCTTAAGGTAAGTTAACAAATCTCACAAGAAATAGAAGAAAATTAAGAAAGCAGATTGAAGGATCATTTGTTCTATATTTGACTTCCAGTTAAGTTAGCCATTTATTTCTGATCAAATTCATCATTTGATTTTAAATTTTTTTTTAATATGTGATCAAAATGGAGGTTCCAAAAAGAAAGCATCTTCGGATCTTCCAAAAATAAATTGATTTTCAGTTTTTATTTATTTATTTATTTTTGTAACTAAGTAAGCAGGTTTTGGTTCCAAAAAGAACGCAGCTTTTAAAAGGCTTTTTTTAGTTTAGGGTTAATTTTTTGGATTCGGATTCGGATATTTATTTTTTTTAATTCCACCTACTTTCTTGCGAAAGGCAAAATATCAGTTGAGAGATTTATAAGTCTTATTCCAAGTTATATAAGAGATTCATCAGTTGGAGTGATTGTCTATGATGTTCCCGGTAAGTACCATTTTACTTAAAAAGTTAAAGAGATTGAAATCTTAAATAGTTTTGAATGGATATTTAAACATGGGTTTGATGTCTGATCTTGATTTTTGATACCAAGAATTATTTTTAATTAATTTTTTTTTAATTCCACCTACTTTCTTACGAAATACAGAATATTATGTTGATTGATGTTGGGAATTTCATATATAAATTTTGATAGATTAAATAGAGTTTTTACCCAAGTAAAGGTTTGATATTAGGTGTTTTAGTTTGATTTTACACATAGGTTTTGATTTTTACATAAGTGCTTTATTTTTTAGGTCATGTATATTTGAACAAAGTGATTCACAATTTGAGATATGAACAAAAATCCTAAATTTTTGGTGGGGATGTTTTATAGTTGATTTTGTTTGTTAAAGAGGTGTTTGACCTATATTTAACATAATTCTTGATGTTTAATTTTTTGAAATGCACGTGTAAAAGAGGATTTGTTTTTTACACATGAGTATTTGATTATTACACGTATGTATTTGATTTTTACACTTGTAATAAAGATGTGTAAACTGAATTTACACATGTGTATTTGTTTTTACACAACTTGTTGCTCTTTTTTAGGTTTTGTCCGCTCGGAATTTGTGGTTTCAAGATCTTTGTTCAATGTCTGGGTTCAAGGTCTGGGTTCCAAATCAAAAAGTGAAATGGTTTCAAGTTCTCTAGAGATTTCTCTAGAACTACAAGATTTCTCAAGATTTCACAAGTAAGGGTTGATATTTGGGTTTTTTAGTTTGATTGGTTTTGATTTTTACACATGCGCATTTGATTATTTACACAAGTGTAAACTGAATATACACAAGTGTAAACTGATTTACACATGTGTAAAGATGGGTAAAGAGTTTTTATTGATGTGTAATTGATTTTATTCTGTTTATATAATGCATCTATGTATAATTTTTCCTGATTTGTAAAGATGTTTGTGTATATGGGTTTTACACATGTTTATTTGATTTTTAAAGAATCATTCAATTAATATCTTGTTATTTTTTAGTTTTCATGGTTCAATTTCTTGTTTTTAATAAAGAAAATAAAAACTTGGTGTAAAATAAGCAATAATCTTTAATTTGGAATTGTTCTGATTATTAATAAGAGAGAGAGCGTATGTGTGTTGTCTTTTAATACCAACATTTTAATCACAAACAAGAAAAAAAAAGTGTATTTTACCTTTTTACCCATGTATTAAATATAGGCCACACGTTCTTAAATTTAAAATAAAAAAACTCAGCTTTAATTACAACCACATATTACAATAAGTAATTTTGAATGGGTGGTTGTGGTTGAGTTTAAGGGTTTTCACAACAACTCAGGTTTTACAACCGATACATCCTCTATATATATATATATATATATATATATATATATATATATATTGTAAGGCTCCTTCCCGGTAACCTCACTTATTGGATTTACTCATAAATTTAGTCGTAATTACTGAACTTAAATTTAAAACATTCGAATTCAATCATTACATAACATGACATAACATGATAGCGGAAGTCTTAACAATTAAAAACATAACATTGTCTTAACACATATACTAAAGTGGGATGTCAGTCTCGTGCCGGGTAACCTTCACGCCATCGCACGACCCTTTCTTCCTTTACCTGAAATGTATACTAAAAGTCAGCTAACGCTGGTGAGTTCTAGTTTAAAGACAATCATACATAATATTTTTCTTATCATGAGTATTATATATATATATATAATATACTTAACATTCGAGCCTTTACATATTCTTTGCTTTACTATTCTCACATAACATTCATACTGAGTACATACATATGTACATACAAACTTACTTGGGGAGAACATTCATTTGGCCATAAACATAAGGGTGATCAACCCATCATACTTGTCACGAATGTCACAAAGACATCGCAATGAGAACTACCGTCGTCGCCCTTTTCATAAACCGTCCGGCTCTAAAAAACCGTCAGTCGATACATAAATCCATCCTGCAACCTTTGTCCGTCCGCTCTTAACCCGTTCTACCGTCGTAGTACGGCCATTTGCCCGTCTGCCTTGGGGCATCCGTTTCCCACGTGGCTATTATGTATGCAACCGTTCTACATGTAATAAGTCATTTGCATCGACCGTCCATGAGTACCTTTTATACGTCCTAGCTTGCGAAGGAACGTTTTTGTCCCGGTTGCAAAATAGTCACGTGGTCGTCCGTCTACCGAAGTAGCCGTTGTCATAGAAGTGTTCATAACGTTTACATACATTCATAACATGCAATATATATAATATAAAGCAAGATTTCATTCATTTACGTTATGTCCTTCTTTCATTAATTCTTTATAATCATACGTTTCATTCTTTGTTCATAATTCATTTTCATATATATATATATATATATATATATATAATCATACGTTTCATTCTTTGTTCATAATTCATTTTCATATATATTTGTATACCACGTATGATCACATTAACATTCATAGCATTTATTCATTTAGTGTATACACTTCAGCCCTAAAACATTTAAATTGATTTGCACAAAACATAGAAGGGGGCACATAGAACTCACCTGATAAGCTAGTCTTGGTCGTCCTAAACAAAGGTCCAACAACGTCTCGTACGATCTGAATTAGGTAGTTTAATACACATCAGACTCAATCCAGGCTCTAACGGTTTAATCATACTGATTTAGGCGAACATACTGACTTTACTAACTGGACTGCTGCCTGCGCACTTAGTAAGTGCGCAGGGCCTTGCTCATGCGTACTTGACAAGTACGCAGAACATTCTTCTTGCGTACTTGATAAGTACGCAGGATCTTCCTCTTGCGTACTTGATAAGTACGCATGACATCCTTCTTGCGTACTTGATAAGTACGCAAGACCTGCTTCCTGGACAAATCCGAAATTCTTGCATGTTAATCCGATCATGCTAATCTTACAACTTTGTTTGATCAAAATGTGGGTTTTCATTCTAGATGCTAGTTCTAAGCTTATTTTCAAGTTTCATCCATAAAAATGTCTCTTATTTAGCTAAAACCTGAAAAACCCCAAAACGAACAAAAGCTCAGTTCAGGGTCGAATCGTTACCTGGATTGGAATTATGATTCGAAGGTTTTGCTCACGAGCTCAGCAGTAATGTGCTCCTTCAATTTCGTGTCAATCCGTCGACTTTCTCTCTCTAGACCCGACCTTCCTTTTCTCTCTCTAGAGTGATGAAATGAGGTTGAAATGGCGAGGTGGGCTGCCTTGCCCCTTATATACCTGGGCTTCCATCGGCCCGTTGGAGCCGAGGCCAAGCCCATCCATTTTTCTTTTGTTTTATGACGATTAAGTCTCTATCGTATTATTATTTACTTATTTATTATTTTTGGGATGTTACAAGTCTACCATCCTTAAAGAGGTTTCGCCCTCGAAACCGCTTATACCTTAAACAATTGAGGGTATAGTCCCCTCATCTCGTTTTCTTTTTCCCATGTAGCTTCTGACCCTTTTCTCTGCTTCCATTGTACTTTTAACTAAATGGATCGACCTTTTGCGTAGTCGTTTCTCAGCTCGGTCAAGAATGGCTATCGGTTCCTCTACATAATTTAGACTGTTATCCATTTCGATCTCGTCGTAAGTTATGTGAGCTGTGTCGTCAGCTAGGCACTTGTGTAAGTGCGACACGTGGAACGTAGGGTGTATTCCACTAAGCTCAACGGGTAGGTCGAGTCTATAAGCAACTTGACCCACTCTCGCTAAAATCTTGAAAGGTCCGACAAACCTTGGACTTAGTTTGCCACGTTTTCTGAATCGAATGATTCCTTTCCATGGTGATACCTTTAACAGTACCATGTCCCCCACTTGAAACTCTAAATCCCTTCTTCTCTTATCCGCGTATGATTTCTGTCTGTCTTTTGCGGCTTTCATTCGAGTCTTGATTTGATCAAACGTCTCGGAAGTAGCTTTGACCACCTCGAGACTTGCAAATCCTTTTGTCCAATTTCCCCCCAACAAACCGGGGTCCTACATTTCTTCCCATATAACATTTCAAATGGCGGCATGCCAATAGTTGAGTGATAGTTGTTATATGAAAATTCTGCCAATGGTATATGGCTGTCCCAGCTCCCATTGAAGTCAATTATACAGGCCCGGAGCATGTCCTCCAAGGTCTGAATGGTCCTTTCCGATTATCCATCGGTTTGGGGGTGGTAAGCGGTGCTGATGTTCAGTCTAGTGCCCATTGCTTCGTTGAATTTCTTCCAAAACCTTGACGTGAATCTAGTATCCCTGTCGGACACAATCGACAGCGGCATACCATGTCTGCTCACAACTTCCTTGATAAATTTTTCTGCTAGTCTTTCTGACGAAGAAGTCTCACATATTGGCAAGAAGTGAGCACTTTTCGTCAAGAAGTCGACGATCACCCAGATGGTATCATTGCCTTTAGCTGTTCGCGGTAGCTTGGTAATGAAGTCCATCGTGATCTCCTCCCACTTCCATTCCGGTATTGGTAAAGGTTGCATTTTACCGCATGGTTTCTGGTGCTCGGCCTTAACTAGGGAACATGTTAGGCACTTGTTCACATACTCAGTCACATCATTCTTTATACCGGGCTACCAGTATTCTTTCTTCAAGTCTTGATACATTTTGTTTGTTCCAGGGTGGATAGAATAGCGAGATTTATGGGCCTCATCGAGTATTTTGTCTCTAAGATCGCCAATCTTAGGTATCCACATCCGGCCGAACCTAGTTCGTACACCGTATGCATTTGCATCCAAATTTCCTTGTTATCCTACTATTCTTTCCCGTTTTATATTTCTTTCTAATAGTGCTTCATCTTGTGCCTTTGATATTTCACTCATCAAATCAGGTGTTATAATCAGCTGACATGCTTTGATTCGGATAGGTTCCGATTCTTCCTTTCTGCTTAAAGCGTCAGCCACTACGTTTGCCTTGCCTGGATGGTACAGTATCTCACAATCATAGTCTTTCAGTAGCTCTAACCACCTCCTTTGCCTCATGTTTAATTCCTTTTGCCCGAAAAAGTACTTCAGGCTTTTGTGATCTGAGTAGATGGTGCATTTAACTCCATACAGATAGTGCCTCCATATTTTTAACGCGAAAACTACTGCTGCTAACTCTAGATCGTGTGTTGGGTAGTTAACCTCGTGAATCTTTAGTTGTCGCGACGCGTAAGCAATTACTTTTCCTCGTTGCATAAGTACGCAACCTAAACCCTGACCCGAAGCGCCAGAGTAGACTACTAAGTCTTCATTTCCCTCAGGTAGTGCCAAGACTGGAGCTTGGGTTAATCGTGCCTTAAGTTCCTCAAACGCATTGTTTTGGGTTGGACCCCATTCATATTTAACTTCCTTCCGTGTCAACTTAGTTAGTGGCGAGGCTATTCTTGAAAAATCTTGAATGAACCTTCGATAGTAGCCTGCCAATCCCATAAAACTTTGTAACTCTGTTGGCGTTTTCGGGATGTTCCAACCCTTTACGGTTTCGATCTTTGTAGGATCCACTATAATGCCGTTTGGGTTTATGACATGACCTAGTAATTGGACTTCCCTAAGCCAGAACACGTATTTGGAGAATTTTGCGTACAACTTTTCCTACTTTAGCACCTCTAGAACCTCTCTTAGGTGGCAGTGGTGATCACCCTCGCTTTTCGAATATACCAGTATGTCGTCTATAAAAACTATCACTGATCGATCCAACATGGGTCGACATACTCTATTCATCAAGTCCATGAACGCTGCTGGTGCGTTGATCAATCCGAAGGACATCACGAGAAACTCATAATGCCCATAACGCGTGTGAAACGCTGTCTTTGGTACGTCCTCTTTTCTTACTTTCAACTGATGGTAACCCGACCTAAGATCGATCTTTGAGAACCAACTCGAGCCTTGCAGTTGATCAAAAAGGTCATCAATTCTAGGCAGTGGGTATTTGTTCGTTATTGTCCTCTTGTTCAGTTCGCGGTAGTCAATGCACATGCGCATGCTGCCGTCCTTCTTCTTTACAAATAGTACCGGAGCGCCCCATGGTGAAATGCTCGGTCTAATAAATCCTTTTTCTGTTAGTTCCTCTAGTTGAGACATCAATTCTTTCATTTTCGACGGAGCCAATCGGTAGGGGGCTTTGGCAACGGGCTCAGCTCCTAGCATTAAGTCTTTCTGAAATTCTATTTCCCGATCGGGTGGCAACCCAGGTAGATCCTCAGGGAATACTTCCGGAAAGTTGCACACCACGGGTACATTCTTGAGTTCTTTCGTTTTCATTCTATCGTCAATAACATACGCCAGATAAGCTTCGCAACCGCGCCTCATGTAACTTTCGGCCTTGATCATCGAGATGACGTTTGGCATCGTGCAATTCCAATCCCCGTAAACCGTAATTGGACTGCCGCTAGGAGCTTTGAGTGTATCCTCTTACGTTTACATATGATTTGAGCTTCGTTGGTAGCTAGCCAATCCATACCCAATACTATATCGAATCCTCCTAAGGTGAGAAGGAACAATCTAGAAGGGAACTTATGACCCTCTATTTCTATGATGCAATCCTCTGTTACTTGAAATACTGCCGAATTTTTACTGCCGAATTTTTACCAACGGCAGTTTGTACGCTAAAGGCCTTAACTATGGTGTTGATAGTGCAATCTAGTTTACGACTAAATGCATTGGATATAAAACTCTTACTAGCACCAGAGTCAAATAAAATAGCAGCATGTTCATTATTAACTAGGAACGTACCTGACACAACATCAGGGTTTCCCCTTGCTTCCTCCTCAGTCAGGGCGTAGGCTCGAGTCCTAGCCTGCGGCTGTCCCTTTTCAGCTTCCTTTTCCTTTCCCGAACCGGATTGTCTGGTTTTCCTGCAATCCCTAGTCAGGTGTCCATATCTTCCACAACTTTGGCACTTGACGTCCTTTATGCAGTCTCGGGAGTAGTGTCTCGGCCTCCCACATTTGTAACACATGATTGTGCCAACTAAACATTCGCCTTGGTGTCTCTTTGAGCATTTCTTACAAACTCCATACTTTTCTGCCCTAGGCTTCTTCACCTCAACGGTGTAGTTTCCCTTCCCATTTCCTTTGAACGAGTTCTCCCACTTCCGTTTTGGAGCATCGGGAGCTATGTCCTCGTTAGCATAATCGTCATAGACGATCCCAGACAGGTTGACTACCGACTCGAAGGTCGAGGGTAGATTAGCTTTCACATGAACATGGACCCTTTGAGGTAGGCCCTTCACATAGTACTTAATCATTCGTTCTTCCGTCTCCACCAGGTGGGGTAGCAGTTGAGCGAGCTCATTGAACCTAGAAGTATACTGGTGGTGCGTCTTGCTGCCAGCCTTGAAGTTTAGGAATTCATTTTCAACTCGATCAATTTCGTTCTAGAGACAAAACTTTTGAATTATCAGCTTCTTCAGGTCTTCCCATGTCATTCTGGCAAGAGCGTTTGGCGACTTTGTTCTCTGAATGTTCCTCCACCAACTTAGTGATTCATTGGTAAAAGAATGGGCAACATACTTAACAGCCTGGTTTTGTCGACACTCGTTGATGTTAATTACAGCGTTCATCCTCTCAATCCATTCGAACGTAGCCACTGAATCCTTGTTCCCATCGAACTTGGGTGGGTCTCCGTCCTTAAACCTTTGTAGGTACACCCACGATTACTTGATTCCACCTTCACTTCATCCCCATCACTGTCATACACCTTCTTTTCACGGTCTCCTTCATACTCCTCTCTACTTTTCTTTAGTGCCTCGGATTGTAGATCAGACAATACTTTCTTCAGAGTAAGTACAACTTCACGGGCAATAGCATCCCTGACCTCGGGTTCCAACTGTAGAGGCCCTTGATTGTCATCCCCAGTTGGAGTCACTTCTGTTTCGTGCACACTCTCAGTGTGTTCTACGTGCACACTCTCTTCTTCTTCTTCATGTCTTTGATTCAATGGAGGTCTACCGACTTGGCCAGTGCGACCGCCTCGGCGTCCTGTTCTTCCTCCACCAGCCATAGTTCCTAGTTTCCTGATAGTTATAAAGGGAATACATCAATGCCATTCCTTCAGATCATAGTTTTAGAACAGTACGAGCAACGTAAATTGTTAATTACAGTGATCGGTTTATGATTACTAATTTACATTGCTTTTCGGGTTCAAAACTTTTCAAATCGGTTGTCACTTTGACATCTATTTGTTAAGGTATCTATTCTTATCCAAGTGCATTAACCTTAGTACTTACTTACCGTGCTGGCATTGGCGTTGGTTACCCATACTGACATCCGTGCGTTGGTCCCATAATCAGCTTGAGTCCAGACATTTAGAGATGTCTGAATCTCTCAAACTATTGCTCTGATACCAACTTGTAAGGCCCCTTCCCGGGTAACCTCACTTGTTGGATTTACTCATAAACATAGTCGTAATTACTGAACTTAAATTTAAAAAATTTGAATTCAATTATTACATAACATGACATAACATGACAGCGGAAGTCTTAACAATTAAAAACATAACATTGTCTTAACACATATACTAAAGTGGGATGCCAGTCTCGTGCCGGGTAACCTTCACGCCATCGCACGACCCTTTCTTGTTTTACCTGAAATGTATACTAAAAGTCAGCTAACGCTGGTGAGTTCTAGTTTAATGACAATCATACATAATATTTATCTTATCATGAGTATTATATATATATATATAATATACTTAACCTTCGAGCCTTTACATATTCTTTGCTTTACAATTCTCACATAACATTCATACTGAGTACATACAAATGTACATACATACTTACTTTGGGAGAACATTCATTTGGCCATAAACATAAGGGTGATCAACCCATCATACTTGTCGCGAATGTCACAAAGACATCGCAGTGAGAGCTACCGTCGTCGCCCTTTTCATAAACCGTCCGGCTCTAGAAAACCGTCCTTCGATACATAAATCCGTCCAGCAACCTTTGTCCGTCCGCTCTTAACCCGTTCTACCGTCGTAATACGGTCATTTGCCCGTCTGCCCTGGGGCATCCGTTTCCCACGTGGCTATTACGTATACAATCGTTCTACATGTAATAAGACATTTGCTTCGACCGTCCATGACTACCTTTTATACGTCCTAGCTTGCGAAGGAACGTTTTTGTCCCGGTTGCAAAATAGTCACGTGGTCGTCCGTCTACCGAAGTAGCCGTTGTCATAGAAGTGTTCATAACGTTTACATACATTCATAACATGCAATATATATAATATAAATCAACATTTCATTCATTTACGTTATGTCCTCCTTTCATTCTTTCTTTATAATCATACGCATTCTTTGTTCATAATTCATTTTCAAATATAAGTATATATATATATATATATATATATATATATATATATATATATATATATATATATATATAGTATACCACGTATGATCACATTGCCATTCATAGCATTTATTCATTTAGTGTATACACTTCAGCCCCAAAACATTTAAATTGATTTGCACAAAACATAGAAGGGGACACATAGAACTCACCTGATAAGCTAGTCTTGGTCGTCCTAAACAAAGGTCCAACAACGTCACGTACGATCTGAATTAGGTAGTTTAATACACATCAGACCCAATCCCGGCTCTAACGATTTAATCATATTGATTTAGGCGAACATACTGACTTTACTAACTGGTCTGCTGCCTG
The DNA here is from genome assembly GCA_023525975.1 of Smallanthus sonchifolius. Lineage (NCBI taxonomy): Eukaryota > Viridiplantae > Streptophyta > Magnoliopsida > Asterales > Asteraceae > Smallanthus > Smallanthus sonchifolius. The sequence goes on from CM042033.1 coordinate 25,618,705, forward strand.
CGCACTTAGTAAGTGCGCAGGGCCTTGCTCATGCGTACTTGACAAGTACGCAGAACATTCTTCTTGCGTACTTGATAAGTACGCAGGATCTTCCTCATGCGTACTTGATAAGTACGCATGACATCCTTCTTGCGTACTTGATAAGTACGCAAGACCTGCTTCCTAGACAAGTCCGAAATTCTTGCATGTTAATCCGATCATGCTAATCTTACAACTTTCTTTGATCAAAATGTACGGTTTTCATTCTAGATGCTAGTTCTAAGCTTATTTTCAAGTTTCATCCATAAAAACGTCTCCTATTTAGCTAAAACCCGAAAACCCCCAAAACGAACAAAAACTCAGTTTAGGGTCGAATCGTTACCAGGATTGGAATTCTGAATCAGAGGTTTTGCTCACGAGCTCTGCAGTAACGTGCTCCTTCAATTTCGTGTCGATCCGTCGACTTTCTCTCTTTAGACCCGAGCTTCCCTTTCTCTCTCTAGAGTGATGAAATGAGGTTGAAATGTTGAGGTGGGCTGCCTTGCCCCTTATATACCTGGGCTTCCATCGGCCCGTTGGAGCCGAGCCCAAGCCTATCCGTTTTTCTTTTGTTTTATGACGATTAAGACTCCATCGTTTTATTATTTACTTATTTATTATTTTTGGGATGTTACATATATATATATAGGGGTCGGTTATTGTACAAAGGGTTTTAACGTAAGAAGGCACCAGCATGCGGCACATGTTCCGTGGGTGAGGGATAAATGCGTCCGCATTATAATAACGCATGGCCATAATCACGTAATCACGCATGTTATACACATGATCATAATCTTGTAATTGGGTAATCATGCATGTTATACAGATGATCATAATCACGTAATCACGCATGGTATACGCACGACACATCGACCTTTTAAAAAAAGTCGTTTTTTAATTAAAGTATATCAAGATTATACTCAAATTTAAGAGAATAAAATTATCGATTTTATACTGTAATTTTTTTTAAAAAATAATGCCGTATATAATGTTATGCTTGTTTTAAAAACAATGGCGGAACTTGTAAAAAGTCAACAAAGGTAGGCTATTCTAATTTTACCCTTTTTAGAATATTTTCACTCTTAAAACAATCACATTTGATCTTAACCATTGATTTCCTAGATCAACGCTTCAAAATCATTCCTACGCTTCGCACCAAAAAATCCTTTGTATTTAAAACTCTCTCTCTCTCTCTCTATATATATATATATATGGGAAGTTTTAAATACAAAGGGCTTATTTCGTACGAAGCGTAAGGAGTGATATCAGCGCGCCGCGTGATCATTTGAGTGGGAGGGATATTTTTGTCATTCTAACAATTATTAATAATAAATGCGTAATTAAGTGATTTCATTAATAAAAAAACGTGATTCAATTGCCGAATCAGAGAATTCACCAAACTTGATGTTGAAATTCACGTTTGGAAAAAAACTTCACGTTTAAAATCCACGCTTGAAATCACGTTTGAAATCCCCATAAATTCATGTTTATTAATTCACGTTTTAATTATTAAAAAACTTAAAGTTTGTGGGTACATCGAAAAGACACCAAAAAACCATAAATTCATGTTTTATTCTTACTCTAAGTCTTGATGGTGAATGCACGTTCAGAGCCAAAGAAGAGCAAATTTGAAGGGATGACCACGCTTTTAAAGTTGAGGGTTAGTTGTGTAAACAAAATTTGTAAGAGGGGCTAGAAAGCTAAAGAGTTATTTAATTCTCATGTGAGGGTTAAGTGATAGCGCCCCGCGGCCGAGAAAATGGAGGGCAGCGGCGGAAGACCCCCAGGGGGGAAATGGCAAGAAGTCCAGCGGAGGAAGCATGGATCAGGCAACAACAGGAACTCTTTAGCAATGCCGGGCTTGAAAACATAAGGATGCGGTACTTGGGAGGCTTACACGTAATTATTACTTTCAAAAAGGAAGTGGAAGTTACTGAATTCGTTAAAAATAGGCAGGCTTGGTCAACTTGGTTCTCAAAGCTTGAAGTGTGGACCGGGCAATCAATTGCGTATGAAAGGATTGTGTGGCTTAAAATTCATGGTGTTCCTGCTCAATTGTGGGACGCCCATGTCTTTGACGCTATCGCATCAAAAATGGGTAAAGTTGTGGCCCCTTCTCAAGCTTCTTTCAACGACGGGGTACTCACATTTGACACCGTCGGCATTATGGTAGGGGAAAGATGGTATTATCCAGAAGAACTGATACTAAATTGGAGAAATAAAATGAACAGATGTTGGTTCCAAGTGGAAGACGAAGACCGGTGTCCTGGGTGGATCGTAAAACCAAAAAAACATTCAATCTCCGACCATTCTCAGGTGGAGTCCGATAGGGAAGACCAGGGGCCCCTTGTACAACCGGTTGATGATCGGTCATCCCAACTTGGAGATGATCGGTCTAGCATGCATGGGGAAAAGGAACAGTCTAGCATGGGGAAGGAGGTTGAAGCTATTAATGAAAAATTAATAATAACAATAAATCCCTTTTCCATTTTGAATCTGGTGATGCGGTGAATATAGTGGACAAGATAAAAACTCTAGCCTAAACATAAACGATGTGGCCTAGAGGATCAATTTCCAATTTGGGTCGGTGTATAGGAAGCGGCACATAACTGATAAATTTGTGGGGGACCCGTTTGACCTTGACCGATTTATTAACAGGAATGGCCCCCTCTCGGGCACCAATTTCACAGCGGAGAATCTGGATAATTCCATTCACCCACTAAGGTTATCCCCTTTCCCGGACCTAAATTCGTCTATGAGTGGCTCGTCTTCAGAAGCATCAGGTGATTGGGTAAGCGGTGGTTTCATCCCAGATACAAACGATCCTTCGACTAGGAACACGAGAAGCACCGATGAACTACGCACTCCTAATGAGGTGGAAGCAACGATAAGCATGGGAAAAAAATGGGGGGTAAACCTAGACAACCTAGAAGAACTGGTGAGAGAGGTCATTGATGGTGAGATGGTGACTATTGTGGTCCCATGAATTGTCTCTCTATTAACAGTAGGGGGATTGGCGGATCTGAGAAAGCGGATTGGATCCACGGTATTAAGAGGAAGTCCGGAACACAGTTCATTAGCATACATGAGACACAACTTGAAAATACAGATAAGATTCCTTACAGAAAAATCTGGGGTGATGGGAATTTCAGTCACTTTAGCGTAAAATCTATATGCAGATCGGGAGGACTTTGTTGCTGCTGGAACAGTGAGATTTTTAAGGTAAACACTACTAAATCATCTACTAACTACATTCTACTTAACGGAACTTGGAAGGGGATTGATAAGGAGGTTAACTTGGTTAACGTTTACGGCCCACAAGACACGGGGGATAAAAAGGAACTTTGGAACGAACTTATAAGTCTGAAACATACATATGCTGGTTTGTGGATCTTAATGGGGGATTTCAATGCTATTCGTGGAAGCTGGGATAGATCTTCTCTTCCTCATTCAGACCCTAGTATGACTTATTTTAATGAGTTCATTGACGAGGCTAATCTGCTGGAATATACTATGGGGGGAGCAAAATATACATGGATGAGAAATGACGGATCGGTTTCAAGCAAATTAGATAGATTCTTGGTCTGTGATTCCTTCCAATGCTTATGGCCATTAGCTTCGGTTACGGCCCTTGATAGCATTTGGTCGGATCATAAGCCAATTATCTTAACATGTCAGACTCTGGACTACGGTCCTTGCCCATTTAGATTATACAATTCATGGCTGGGTCATGGGGAACTTCCCATGTTGGTCCATAATTCTTGGACATCAAAAGTGGTTAGTGGTAGACCGGATTTCGTTTTAGCAAAAAAGCTAATTCTGCTCAAGATTGACATTAAGATGTGTAGTTAGAAAAAAACAGGAAATGTGAAGGAGGCTACGGATCTTATAAAACAGATTAGGGATCTAGAGAAAAAAGCGGAGGATCTTGGGATTTCGTATTCAGAGAAGGAACAAAGGCTTCTGATGAAAAAAAAGTTATCAGACCTTGCTAGTCAAAAGAAAGTAGATTTATGGCAAAAGGCTCGGCTAAAATGGCTAATTGATGGGGTCAAAAACTCTACCTTTTTTCATAGGGTGATAAATGGAAAGAAACGGCGCAACTGTATAAATGGTCTCAATATCAACAGCTCTTGAGATCCTGGTGTGTCACGCGCCTCGCGGTAAAACCCCGCTGGTGGATTTTGAGGTTGTGATAGATTGGTATCAGAGCCATTGGTTCTAGTGAACTAGTTTTGCATTGACTTAGACTACAACCACACACACTACATTAGTTACACAACACCCACACTCATACATGACACTTATTCATTTTGTTATAGGAGATGTCTACTTCACCCAAGTCACCTACATCCCCAGTCACTCAGGAACCCGATGTTCCTACAGTACCTTCCCCAGAGCCTAAGAGGCGGAGATTGACACCTACTGATGACACCATAGTATATGGCGAGCCTTTCCATGTGCGTGTCAGCAGTAACACACAGATTAGGATTGGTACTCGGACAGGATCAGGATTTGGGTCCGTCAAGAGCGGGTCCCGCCCCCACACCTTGCAGCTGGTACTTCTTCTATGGAGAATCTATCACCTCTGCAGTACCCACTGGAGTAGGCCTTTGCTGCCCTAGTGGCGAGGATGGACAGATAGATAGGTAATATGTGTGAGGCTGCAGGTGAGATCACTGGATTGTTGCAGGGTGGACACCAGGTTGATTAGAGGAGAAAGAAGCTGCCTAAGAGTAAGGGAAGAGCAAATATAGTATACGATAACCTGGTGACAGCATTCCATGAGTTACGGGCACACATGAACGTGCAAGATCTTAACCTTGAGGCAGCGGGAGCTAGGATCGAGGAGCTGGAGGGGTAACTCGAGGCTGCCAACGCTGCAGGAGTTGCATAGGAGGATAAGCCCGAGGAGGAGCCGGATGAGGATGATGATGATGTTTCTGATGTGACCTCAGTTGGTAGTGACGATTGACAATCTATCATTTTAGTTATTTTCTTTTATTTAAATCTAGATGGGTAGGGTGCATACGCTGTTAAGTACCCAAAGTGTCATAAATGTAACTTTCGGTGCAGAAAAATGGTGCGGAAAAATGGGCCATTCGGCCAAGGATTGTAGAGAAGATCTACAAAATAAACAGACACCAACTGGTGACGCACCCAAGGGATGTTTTGAGTGCGGTAAAGAGGGGCACTTCAAAGGGGACTGCCCTCAGCTGAAGAAAGCTGTCAATGGTAATGGTAATGGAAACAATCAGGGAAATAATGGTAACAATAATGGAAATGGTGCGAAGGGTCGGGCCTTCGTGATCGGCTCAGGAGAGGCGAGAAATGACCACAACGTTGTTAATGGTATGTTTCCTTTAAATGACCATTTTGCTTATGTTCTTTTTGATACTGGTGCCGATAGGAGTTTTATTTCTGAGAACTTTAGTAAACAGATAGAGATGGCACAACCCCGTTAGAGCACAAATATACCATAGAAATAACTGACGGTAAGTTAATTGAGGCAACTCAAATCCTCAAGAGATGTAAGTTAGGATTATTTGGTCAATAACTCGACATCGATCTCATGCAAGTTACACTTGGCAGTTTTGAAATAATTGTTGGCATGGATTGATTATCTAAAAACCAAGCTGAGATCGTCTGTACAGATAAGATTGTTCGCATTCCCCTCACTAGTGGAGAGATCCTTTCTGTAAAAGGCAAGAAGAGTGGTCAGTCGTGGGCATCATATCTTATATGAAGGCTCAGAAATGTCTACGCAAGGGTCATACCGCGATACTAGCCCTTGTCGTTGATAAAGCTTCCGAGGAGAAGAAACTTGCGTATATCCCAATTGTTCACGACTTCCAAGAAGTTTTTCCTGAAGACTTGCCCTGTCTTCCACCACACCGACAGGTCGAATTCCAAATCGACCTAACACCCGGAGCAACACCTATTGCTAGAGCACCATATATACTTGCACCAAGTGAGCTGCATGAGTTATCCACACAGCTGCAAGAACTGTTGGATAAGGGTTTCATCCGACCCAGTTCATCACCATGGGGAGCCCCAGTACTATTCGTCAAAAAGAAAGATGGGACTATCCGTATGTGTATTGATTACCGAGAGCTGAACAATTTAACTATCAAGAACCGCTACCCACTTCCCCGCATTTATGATCTGTTCGACCAACTTCAAGGGTCGAGTGTCTACTCAAAAATCGATTTAAGATCTGGATATCATCAACTACGAGTTCGTGATGAAGATATATCCAAAACCGCATTCAGAACCCGGTACGACCATTACGAGTTTTTGGTCATGTCATTCGGATTAACCAACGCACCCGCGGTGTTCATGAACCTCATGAAGCGTATGTGTAAACCCTACCTCGACCAATTCGTCATCGTTTTCATTGACGATATCCTTATCTATTCTAAGAGTAAGGAAGAACACGAGTAGCACATGCGCTTAATTCTTGAACTGCTAAGACATGAGCAGCTATACGCCAAGTTTTCAAAATGCGATTTTTGGATTCATGAGGTTCAATTTCTTGGACATGTAGTCAATGAGAAGGGTTTACATGTCGATCCATCCAAAGTAGAAGCCATTAAGAATTGGGCAGCGCCAACGACTCTGACAGAGGTGCGACAATTTTTGGGATTGGCTGGCTACTACCGTCGGTTTATCGAGGGATTTTCTAAGATCGTTCAACCTCTCACCGCCCTAACTCAAAAGGGTAAACCGTATACCTGGAGCGAAACTCAAGATTCAGCATTCCAACTACTGAAGCAGAAAATCGGTAACGCACCCATCCTATCACTGCAAGAGGGAACGGATGACTTCATAGTGTATTATGATTCCTCTATCCAGGGTCTTGGTTGTGTGCTAATGCAACGCGAGAAAATTATCACATACGCTTCTCGACAATTGAAAGTCTATGAGAAAAACTACACGACTCACGACTTGGAGTTGGGAGCCATGGTATTTGCGCTGAAAATTTGGAAACACTACTTGTACGGTACCAAGTGCACTATTTACACCGATCACAAAAGTCTCCAGCACATATTCGTTGGAGACACAACTTTTATTTAAAAACGAGTTGGAGACACTACTTTTATTTAAAAAACCTCTCACAGTCTAGCTCGACTCAACAAAACCAGGGTGCATACGCTGGTGAGTACCCAAAGTGTCATAAATGTAACTTTCATCACAATGGGGCATGCGACAAGTACCATTGCCAATGGTGCGAAAAAATGGGCCATTCGGCCAAGGATTGTAGAGGAGATCTACAGAATAAACAGACACCAACCGGTGACGCACCCAAGGGATGTTTTCAGTGCGGTAAAGAGGGGCACTTCAAAAGGGACTGCCCTCAGCTGAAGAAAGCTGTCAATGGTAATGGTAATGGAAACAATCAGGGAAATAATGGTAACAATAATGGAAATGGTGCGAAGGGTCGGGCCTTCGTGATCGGCTCAGGAGAGGCGAGAAATAACCACAACGTTGTTAATGGTATGTTTCCTTTAAATGACCATTTTGCTTCTGTTCTTTTTTATACTGGTGCCGATACGAGTTTTATTTATGAGAAATTTAGTAAACGGATAGAGATGACCACAACCCCGTTAAAGCACAAATATACCATAGAAATAGTTGACGGTAAGTTAATCGAGGCAACTCATATCCTCAAGAGATGTAAGTTAGGATTATCTGGTCAATAACTCGACATCGATCTCATGTCAGTTACACTTGGAAGTTTTGACATAATTGTTGGCATGGATTGGTTATCTAAAAACCAAGCTGAGATCGTCTGTAAAGATAAGATTGTTCGTATTCCCCTGGCTAGTGGAGAGATCCTTTCTATAAAAGGCGATAAGAGTGGTGCAGTCGTGGGCATCATATCTTATATGAAGGCTCAGAAATGTCTACGCAAGGGTCATACCGCGATACTAGCCCTTGTCGCTGATAAACCTTCCGAGGAGAAGAAACTTGCGTATATCCCAATTGTTCACGACTTCCAAGAAGTTTTTCCTAAAGACTTGCCCGGTCTTCCACCACAACGACAGGTTGAATTCCAAATCGACCTAACACCCGGAGCAACACCTATTGCTAGAGCACCATATAGACTTGCACCAAGTGAGCTGCATGAGTTATCCACACAGCTGCAAGAACTGTTGGATAAGGGTATCATCACCATGGGGAGCCCCAGTCCTATTTGTCAAAAAGAAAGATTGGACTTTCCGTATGTGTATTGATTACCGAAAGCTGAACAAGGTAACTATCAAGAACCGCTACCCACTTCCCCGCATTGATGATCTGTTCGACCAACTTCAAGGGTCGAGTGTCTACTCAAAAATCAATTTAAGATCTGAATATCATCAACTACGAGTTCGTGATGAAGATATATCCAAAACCGCATTCAGAACCCGGTACAGCCATTACAAGTTTTTGGTCATGCTATTCGGATTAACCAACGCACCTGCGGTGTTAATGAACCTCATGAACCGTATGTGTAAACCCTACCTCGACAAATTCGTCATCGTTTTCATTGACGATATCCTTATCTATTCTAAGAGTAAGGAAGAACACGAGTAGCACCTGCGCTTAAATCTTGAACTGCTGAGACTGGAGCAGCTATACACCAAGTTTTCTAAATGCGATTTTTGGATTCACGATGTTCAATTTCTTGGACATGTAGTCAATGAGAAGGGAATACATGTCGATCCATCCAAAGTAGAAGCCATTAAGAATTGAGCAGCGCCAACGACTCTAACAGAGGTGCGACAATTTTTGGGATTAGTTGACTACTTCCGTTGGTTTATCGAGGGATTTTCTAAGATCGCTCAACCTCTCACCGCCCTAACTCAAAAGGGTAAACCGTATACCTGGAGCGAAATTCAAGATTCAACATTCCAACTACTGAAGCAGAAACTCGGTAGCACACCCATCCTATCTCTGCAAGAGGGAACGGATGACTTCATAGTGTATTACGATGCCTCCATCAAGAGTCTCGGTTGTGTGCTAATGCAACGCGAGAAAGTTATCGCATACGCTTCTCGGCAATTGAAAGTCCATGAGAGAAACTACACGACTCACGACTTGAATTTGGGAGCCGTGGTATTTGCGCTTAAAATTTGGAGACACTACTTGTACGGTACAAAGTGCACTATTTACACCGATCAAAAGAGTCTCCATGATATATTCGTTGGAGACACTACTTTTATTTAAAAACGAGTTGGAGACACTACTTTTATTTAAAAACCTCTCACAGTCTAGCTCGACTCAACAAAACCAGGGTGCATACGCTGGTAAGTACCCAAAGGGTCATAAATGTAACTTTCATCACAATGGGGCATGCGACAAGTACCGTTGCCAACGGTGCAGAAAAATGGGCCATTCGGCCAAGGATTGTAGAGGAGATCTACAGAATAAACAGTCACCAACCGGTGACGCACCCAAGGGATGTTTTCAGTGCAGTAAAGAGGGGCACTTCAAAAGGGACTGCCCTCAGCTGAAGAAAGCTTTCAATGGTAATGGAAACAATCAGGGAAATAAGGGTAACAATAATGGAAATGGTGCGAAGGGTCGGGCCTTCGTGATCGGCTCAGGAGAGGCGAGAAATGACCACAACGTTGTTAATGGTATGTTTCCTTTAAATGACCATTTTGCTTCTGTTCTTTTTTATACTGGTGCCGATAGGAGTTTTATTTCTGAGAACTTTAGTAAATAGATAGAGATGAACACAACCCCGTTAGAGCACAAATATACCATAGAAATAGCTGACAGTATGTTAATCGAGGCAACTCATATCCTCAAGAGATGTAAGTTAGGATTATCCGGTCACAAACTCGACATCGATCTCATGTCAGTTACACTTGGCAGTTTTGACATAATTGTGGGCATGGATTGGTTATCCAAAAACCAAGCTGAGATCGTTTGTAAAGATAAGATTGTTCTAATTCCCCTGGCTAGTGGAGAGATCCTTTCTGTAAAAGGCTAGAAGAGTGGTGCAGTCGTGGGCATCATATCTTATATGAAGGCTCAGAAATGTCTACGCAAGGGTCATACCGCGATACTAGCCCTTGTCGCTGATAAACCTTCCGAGGAGAAGAAACTTGCGTATATCCCAATTGTTCACGACTTCTAAGAAGTTTTTCCTGAAGACTTGCCCGGTCTTCCACCACACCGACAGGTCGAATTCCAAATCGACCTAACACCCGGAGCAACACCTATTGCTAGAGCACCATATAGACTTGCACCAAGTGAGCTGCATGAGTTATCCACACAGCTGCAAGAACTGTTGGATAAGGGTTTCATCCGACCCAGTTTATCACCATGGGGAGCCCAGTCCTATTTGTCAAAAAGAAATATTGGACTTTCCGTATTTGTATTGATTACCGAGAGCTGAACAAGGTAACTATCAAGTACCGCTACCCACTTCCCCGCATTGATGATCTGTTCGACCAACTTCAAGGGTCGAGTGTCTACTCAAAAATCGATTTAAGATCTGGATATCATCAACTACGAGTTCGTGATGAAGATATATCCAAAACCGCATTCAGAACCCGGTAAGGCCATTACGAGTTTTTGGTCATGCCATTCTGATTAACCAACGCACCCGCGATGTTCATGAACCTCATGAACCATATGTGTAAACCCTACCTCGACCAATTCGTCATCGTTTTCATTGACGATATCCTTATCTATTCTAAGAGTAAGGAAGAACACGAGTAGCACCTGCTGAGACAGGAGCAGCTATACGCCAAGTTTTCCAAATGCGAGTTTTGGATTCACGAGGTTCAATTTCTTGGACATGTAGTCAATGAGAAGGGAATACATGTCGATCCATCCAAAGTAGAAGCCATTAAGAATTGGGCAGCGCCAACGACTCTGACAGAGGTGCGACAATTTTTGGGATTGGCTGGCTTTTACCGTCGTTTTATCAAGGGATTTTCTAAGATCGCTCAACCTCTCACCTCTCAAACTCAAAAGGGTAAACCGTTTTCGTGGAGCGATACTCAAGATTCAGCATTACAACTACTGAAGCAGAAACTCGGTAGCGCACCCATCCTATCATTGCAAGAGGGAACGGATGACTTCATAGTGTATTACGATGCCTCCATCCAGGGTCTCGGTTGTGTGCTAATGCAACGTGAGAAATTTATCGCATACGCTTCTCGGCAATTGAAAGTCCATGAGAAAAACTACACGACTCACGACTTGGAGTTGGGAGCCGTGGTATTTGCGCTAAAACTTTGGAGACACTACTTGTACGGTACCAAGTGCACTATTTACACCGATCACAAGAGTCTCCAGCACATATTCAAATAGAAAGAGTTGAACATGCGACAGCTTCGCTGGATTGAACTCTTAAATGACTATGATTGTGCCATCAAGTACCATCCAGGTAAGGCTAACGTGGTAGCCGATGCTCTGAGTAGAAAGGAAACCAAACCTCGACGACTTCGAGCATTGCAACTTACGATTCATACTAGATTACCCGAACAAATCCGTAATGCTCAACTTAAACCCTAAAAGAAGAGAACTTAGCGTTAGAAGCACTCGTGGTATGGAAAAACAATTGGAGGTTAAATCGGATGATATTCGCTATTTCGCAGAGCGAATATGGATTCCAGTGTTTGGAAACCTGAGAGAGCTTGTTATGGATGAAGCTCACAAATCCCGATACTCTGTTCATCCGGGATCTGACAAAATGTACCACGATATAAAGGTATTGAATTGGTGGCCGAACATGTAAGCCACATAGCCACCTATGTGAGCAAGTGTCTGACTTGTTCAAAGGTCAAGGTGGAGTACCAAAAGCCATTCGGATTGCTCCAACAACCGGAAATCCCGATGTGGAAATGGGAGCAGATTTCCATGGATTTTATCACCAAATTACCCCGAACCCCTACTGGATGTGACACAATCTGGGTGATAGTGGATCGCCTAACTAAATCCACTCACTTCCTTGCTATCAAAGAAACTGACAAAATGGAGAAGCTAACCTGCATCTATTTAAAAGAAGTAGTCTCTCGGCATGGAGTGCCAGTTTCAATCATTTTAGATAGAGACGCTCGATTCACTTCACGCTTCTGGCAATCCCTACAGAAATCTATGGGTATGCATCTGGAAATAAGCACAGCGTACCATCCCCAAACAGATGGCCAGAGTGAACGTACAATTCAAACCCTAGAAGACATGCTACGTGCTTGCGTAATCGATTTCAGAAATAGTTGGGAGACTCACCTACCCTTGGTGGAGTTCTTTTATAACAATAGCTACTATACTAGGATCCAAGCAGCAACGTTCAAGGTGTTATTAAAAGTTTCACCTTAGAAAGGTGTGATTCATTTTGGAAAACGGGGCAAGCTAAACCCGCGTTATGTTGGACCATTCGAAATAGTGAAGAGGATTGGTCTGGTTGCGTATCAATTATACCTACCAGATGAACTCAATGGAGTACACAATGTCTTTCATGTTTCAAACCTAAAGAAATGCCTATCAGACGAGACACTAGTGGTTCCACTCGAGGAGTTGGAAATCGATGAACAGTTACATTTCATCGAGGAACTAGTAGAGATCATGGACCGAGAGTTCAAAACACTCAAGCACAGCAAAATCCCAATTGTTAGAGTTCACTGGAACTCGAAACCTGGACCGGAGTTTACATGGAAACGAGAGGATCAGATAATGAAGAAATATCCTCAGCTTTTCAAGCAGTCAACGGCAAACACGAAAGGTACTAACTAAATTTCGAGACGAAATTTCTTTCAACAAGGGGATGATGTGACAACCCAAACTTACTAGCGACTTTGCGTAAGTTTCGGGACGAAAATTCTTTCAACAAGGGGATGATGTGACATTCGTCATTTTCAGGTTAACTCTGTTAGCACAAACATCGTTATCTCAAACATTTATTTATACAAACTCAGTTATCTCAAACATTCACTCATGCATTACATTTAATTAGGATTAGTTAGATGTGTCAGTTCGCACAAACACGTAGAATTACCAGATCACACACGAGTCTAACCCGTAACGTTGGTGAACTAAAAAAAATAATTACGAACAATTATTTTAATATAAATTATGTGAATTTATGTGTTAAGTGACGTTTCTGTGAAATATGTGAACTTTCGTGATATCGCTTAGATTTATCGGAAATTAATTGTATTAGTTATTTTTTATAGAGATGGAGTTTTTATAAAAATAATAGTTAAGGATTTTTATTGCTATTGTTGAAACTTATTTTTAAATAACCCATGGATCCTCTAGATAACCCATGAATTACCCATAACCCATCTTAAAACCCATGCACGCAATTATACATATAATTTTATTTAAAAAAAAAAAACCCTAATCCCCTCTTGCCCTTATTGTCGTCGCGATCAAGAGGAACCCCCCCCCCCCCCTCTTTGCCGAATTCAAGATAGCACGCAAACACCATTGATTAAAGCTTGGATCTTGCAATTAAACGTGTATTCGGTCTTCCCTAGGCATTCCTAACACTACTACGTAAGTTGTTTCATCCGATTTCGTTACTTTTTTATTCCTAGAAATTTTATTGAAACCTTAGTTCATCCAAACATGAGTTTTTACAATAATGTTGTTCACTTTAACATTGTTTTACATTTATTTGATGAATATGTTGTTATTTGGTAAAACCTAGTTTCATATGGTTCATAACTTGTTAAAAGAAGGAACTTTTTGATTATGTGATGTTGTAGGATTTCATGCTAGATGTGTTTGATGCTTATTATAGTTATAACCATGCTAGTTAGGTTGTATGCAATTGATTTGTTGCGTTGAATCACATGAGCAAAGCTAGAAATCATAACTTGCTTATAAAGGAAACTTTTTGTAAATTCTATCTTGCATACTAGACATGATTAGGATGAGATGATGATGTTTATGTGTTACTTGATTCATGTATAAGTAATTTGTGACATTAGATTTTTAATATCTAGCTCGGTTTTGCAAACTTCCTAAAAGAGGAAACTTTAATTGTCAAAAGTGTTCATAGCCTGCTATTTAGACATATATGATATGGTTTAATGATAGCTACATGTTAGTTAAGATATGATAACATGTTGTAACGTGTTAGATATCTCAGAACACGCATGATATTCATAACTTACTATACTTGGAAACTTTAATTGAAGTATGATCGTGCATTATTTAGACATAACTTTCCATGCTAAGATAGTTATGAGTTGTGTAGCATGAAACTTGAATTACTTGTGTACTATGTTTTAGTATTCAAATCAAACATTAATTACTAACGAGTCACCAACGGGTCGTCGGGTCAAACTTGTAAATCTTTTCTAAACACTTAAACAATGGTATTGTTTGGATACTAAGGGTTCATATTAACCTACACGAACACACACTTATAGACCTATGGTTTTAGGTGGCAGTTAGAGGTCCAACTGTTTTTACTTAGCTTTCATCTGCAAGCATACTAAGGTGAGTTTCACTACCCCTCTCTTTTACTTACTTTCCTTTTTTGGGGGAGAAAGCATGCTCGCAAACATTTTGGATCTTGTATTATTGTATTATCACTTGCTTACTAAAGTGCAAACATACCACATAAGTCCTTACATTCTCGAACCGTTAGTATTGGAACATAGCAAGGTAATTTGAGTAGTACTACTGGTTTTTTACAAGCCCCACCCGCGTTAGTCTCGCTAACTCGACTGGAGGTCGAACGGGTGTAATATTGACCTAGACATTTGCCATTGTTCGGTAGACATGGAGGAAGGCAAACAAACACAAACAATCAGCTTCGGTTTCGAAACACTTGTAATAGCATGACATAGACTAGCTATCTATCAGTATACATTAATTACATTATCTAGCAAACATTGAAATCTTATCAACTTACAACTCAGTGAACTCACTAACCATTGTGTTGACACTTTTTAGCATGTCTTTCTCAGGTCGCTAAGGTACACTCAGGATTAGGATGCATGGCAGTGCATGGTTTTTATAAACAGTTTTAAAACTTATTTACTCATCTTATTTACTTTGGTTTGGGCGCGGTGTTTTGCGCATTTGTTTATACTTGCATTGGATTTTATTTACGCTTCAGCAACATTTTCAAACGTAATGATTGTTGTCTCGTGACTATGAGCAGCAACGGTATTTTATTTAAATCCATATAGAGTCATTCCGTGTAACTAATGACTGAGATCCTGGTGTGTCACGCGCCTCGCGGTAAAACCCCGCATGTGGATTTTGAGGGTGTGACATGATGTGTCACGATTGTAAAGTTATTTAAGTCTAATTAAGCACTAGTTCGCCTAAAATACCTAAATGTTTCTACTTCTGCCCAAAGTGATGTGTCACATTTAGTTTGCGCGAACCTAATTATGTGCATTCTAAACAAATGTCTCACTTCTGCCTAAAGGTTATGTGTTACATTCTTATTACACATACTTACTATTTAAACTTAAATTATTCCTAATGCTTAAACAATTGGTCATTAACCAGAGTGAACGCCCGTTTTTTAAGTAGAACGTAATTAATCTATTAGTTTGGTGTTATAATAGATTTTATCACATCTTCATTAAAATATTTGTTCTTGAGTAGAACCTTATTTAATTTATTTTTGTGTCTGCCTTAGATTATTACCCCATATATCACTCTAAGTTCTTCTTTAGCTATTTGTACCTTATTTTCACTCTAGCTTCTAAGATGAGTTTTGCTTAATTAAGGGTTTCCATAAATATTTGCTCTCATTGAGTCTTGATTATTATCCCTTAAGACATGACACTCTTGCTGCTCTTTCTGATAAAAGTACTACAGAAGAAAACTAGAGCATAAGAAATAGGTTAATTCAAACACAATGTCTCTTATGGTAATCAAGAACTCCTTTCATGATTGCTATCAGGGGAGCTATTCCTGATTCTGAAATTCTTAAGACTAATCTATTCTCTGTGGAAATAGAAGAATCAAAATAATTCCTAAGACGCATACAAACATTCTAATTCTAAATAAAAGGTTAAGTGGCATCCGTGAACGTGAACACCTCATAATATACACTGACATGACCCATAAACTAAGAGCTTATACATGGAAATTAGTGAAGTTTTTCAGTGCGTACATAATAATTTTACACTAGTACGATTAGTTGCCTTAAAAATCAACTATAACACTCAGAAGTACCAAAGGAAAATGAGTGTATTGATAGCAACATACGTACAGGAAAATGAACGCCTAAAACTGGAAAACCGGATGTTATTCACCTCACTACCACTAAACCTAAAAAGAGGAAGAAAAGTTACTATATAGAGGATAGTTCTAAGGTCTAGAAACAAAATACAAGTACTGCTTCCAGCTCTAAGTTATCCAAGGAGAAGTCTCACTGCAAAACTATGTCATTATACTAGGCATAAGCAATGAGACCATCCATAAGCTAAGGGACTAGTTGGCTAATATAAGGTAGTTACTAATTAATGATTTTTGAGTCCGCTAATATTAATATTCCAATCAACACATGATGCGTTGAGTCTAATTCTATACGTTTCCTTACCAGAATTTAACTAATAATTAAGATGAGAATTAGTGGTGAATTTAAATGTTAAGGCTACATAGAACCATTAAATAATTGATCTTTGTATTAGGCTTTATGATACCTTACATATTCTGGAGAATACTCGGAATTTAGTATCAATAATAAATCTACACTTTGATAGTTATGAGGTTTGTAGGGCCAAAACAAAGTCATCATTAACTTTAACTCTCATATTATTGGTTATCATTATCTGGATAGAAACCTTATGACATAGAATTAGCTGATACGATAAACTTTCATAACTTTTGTTATCATGAAAATAAAAATTTAACAAAAGATAAATGAGACCTATGCACTTCATCCATTAAGACCAAATTTTATGAGAAATCATGACCAGGTCGATGCAGGATGAATTGTTACCAAATCTCATTCTAGTGACTTTAAATCATGTGTTAAACGCCCTAAATATCAAATGGCTAAGGGGAATAAATGAGGGTCCATCAGAAGTTATCCCAAATGGAATATTCGGACATAATTCATTTATAATTTAGAATAATATTTACTTGTATCTAATATGTTTCCTACGGCCCAAAGCTTTAAAGATATCAATTCATATATTTATAATAGAATTCCTTCTAAATTTTTCTCTAAATTTTCTAATGAAATTTTGGACGATAAGGAAATCAAGTCTAAAATATATGAAAGGTTCCCACGTCACGCACATCATTGAAACTTGTCATGTGTAGTTCTTAGAGACCTCAAAGATCAGTGGGAGCACCGAGTGTCCTAATTATAACTTGCGAAAGTTGCAAGAGGTGGGGGAGTGACAAATTGATTTCACCTCAAATTACACCTCTTGTACACGACACTGCTCCATCACAACTTGTCTCCTTAGAATCTAATGCTACTCCTAATAAAGTCTCATAGATGCTAATATGTGGGCAAACTTAGATTCCTCACCAAAGCTAAAGTAATCGTCAACAAGAGAAACTAACATAAACATCATTAAGTTGTTTCTCTATTAGAATCTATTGGTCTTCAAATGTTATACAATGTTGACTCTAAGCATGCTGAATTACTTAAAATTTCTAAGGTCAGTAGGAGTAGTAAAAGTCCTTATCATGACTTGCCAAAAGTACAAGAGGCGGGGGGAGAGACTCGTTAAATTTAGCTCCGTATTTAACTCCGATTACACCTCTTGTACACCATAATGCATTAACTCCTACACACTTAGAAACTAATATTGCTCCTAATATACCTGAAAATGAAAGCACCTAACGAAGAGCTAATATACAAACTTGAAACTCCCAATAAACCCAATAATTAACTCAGGAGGTCATCTAGGTCTAAAAGGCCTACTAACTTTGATCATTATGTATCCTACCTGACTGAATTTGAAATAGATGCTGGAAAGTTTACCGATCCTACTTCTTAAGCCATTAGCATTAATCAATATTCTAAATGGAATAAAGCTATTATTAGCAAACCTGACTCTATGAATTAGAATAACATTTGGGATTTGGTTGAATTATATAAAGGGTGTTCATAACTAAACTAAATCCGAATGGAAACGCACGACTGATTGCTAAAGGTTATACTCAAGAAAGAATAAATTATCAAAGAACCTTCTTACCTGTTTTACAAAAGGTTTCTTTGAGGATAGTTACTGTTCTAGTAGCTTACAATAACTTAGAGCTACATTAGATGGACATTAAAACAACTTTCCCTAACATTGACCTACATGTTCATAAAATAACCCGAAAGTTCTAAACTGAAGGTTAAGAACACTTATTCTGTAAGTAAATGAAATCCATGTATGGGTTGATTGAAATCATAATGCAACTCTCTTCATCAACAATTAAGTGAACTTGTACACCTACCTCAAGATGAGTAGGAGCAACTAATGCAAACTTATCCTTATATAGATGACATTCTTTTGACAGGTATATGTTATATGAGTTAAAGCATTGATTACTTATATTTTGACATGATGGATGTCGGAGATACCTCTTATGTGATAAGTATCAAAATACACCGAGATAGACCCAATGGGACATTAGTTTCGTCCCGTAAGCTTTACATTAAGCGGATCCTTACACATGTAACATTTAAATTGTTCTCCTTTAGAGGCTAATAGGATAAATGAAAGTTATTTTCTTGTGCTTCATTAATTAGAAGCCTTATAAAGGTTAAAGTCTATACTCGTTTAGATATTGCTCACATTGATGAACACTAGACTAGTCTAGATTATTGTGAAGCATTTAATGGAATATTACAATATCTTTAAGAAACGAGAGACTATAATTTAAAGAAGAAGTGAGAACTTAAAACGGTTGACTATTCTTATTATGATTTTGTTGTATTCAAAGAAAACAAAATGTTAACTTCATGGTATATCCTTAGTCAGCAGACAGACCTATCTCATGGAGGAGTCATAAGAAACTGTTAACAACAACATAAGTTTCAATAACATAATATGTTGTTGATCACAACATAATTGTCACTAAATGTTGTTGGAAAATTTATCAGTGGACTTATAATTAGTAACTCTACATAAATATCATATCGAAGACTTACTGTGATAAGTCAGCTACCCTTGCTTCTCGAACGGTAACAGTTCGAGCGGAGCTGCATTAAATTTCGATACAAAATTATTGTTCGCTTGTGAACAAGTAGAGGAAACTAAATATTTGTATCGAATACATTCATGATGTGCTTATGGATCCAATAACTAAAGGTCTACCACTCATAAGTCTTTTGTAAGCGCTTATAATAAAGACGGGTTTTACTAATGACCATGAATAATCGCATATCATACTATGAATGATTAATTATTAAAATTTCCTCACTTATTTGAATTTGTTTGTCTCTAAATACGTTTATCCATGCCTAAAGACATATAGACAGTAACTATACAAATCAACGTTAAAGGGCTTATTTGTCAATTTGATCCTAAGTTTACGTAAGTCTTAAATTGGGATTGTAGTATGATTAATGGGGGTTTTGAGTTGGATACTAATTCAATGACTGTGTTTCTCTACTAAAGTTTTGGTTTAAAACTAAAATGAGTATTAAATCTGCGCAGGGTTATTAATGCTCTTAATAAATGATTACTCAGTCAAGTGGGAGAATGTAAGACATGGTTTTAATATGTGGCTCTTATAATCATTTAACTAATTATTAAATGATCAATTGATTTATTTATTTATTATTAACCTATGGCTAGTAATTAGTTGATGGGCCTAATTACTCTGATGAGCCATTAATGAGTTTCCCCTTTGGTGTACATATAAATAGAGAGATAATTAGAGGGAATTAACTAATGAATCATTCAATTACTATCACCACTAAATCGTTCCTCTCTCTCCCGTAACCGTGAGTTCTCACGAACTCACCTTAGTCATCCTAATCGTATACCCTAAACGGGAACCCAATATTCCTAGCGGATCATGACGTCTTCCCTCTCTGCGGTTAGCTTATCAGATATTCAATTATATTATTGTTTTCCATTATCATGATAAAGAAATCATCAACATAGAACATATATTAAAAACCCTCCTCCATTTAAAGGGCCACAAGTGAACTAAAAAATCTAAGGCCCTTTTTTCAATTTTCATTCTTAAAAACCCTCCTTTGTCGGGGCTTGAGAACGATAATAGTAAAATCAAAATATTGATGAGGCTTAGAACATATATTCTAGAGTCAACACTTCATTCATAGTTGCATATTATATTTTCAAATACTCAATAAACACAACATCAACCATTTGCAATGTAATCATAAATCAAGTATTCAGAAAGAGAAATGTTAAAAAAAAAGGTCAAATAGTTGAACTCGGAGCAGTCAAAGTCACACCTATGCAATGCCTAATAGCAATCACTCTGATGAAATTATAACAATTCAGTTACCAAGAGTAAATAATCTGATAGTTTTACATCATTGTTGATGAGACAGAACTGTATAGTTTTGCTGACGGGCCATTGAATTTACTGTTCTAAATCTCATGTTCCCCGTGTGAGGAAAGGATGAAAGTTAAAAACACCAATTTAAGTTCCAATTCAACAAAATGATACATGTGCACTGCCATGTTCATATCCAAGCAACAATTCTACCAAATTTTGAACTAAATTGCTCAAAAGTCAAGTTGATCAGATTGTTAAAATAAACAAAACAATATACCAATAATTATGCGTTCCCAAGAACCGGTTAAAACACATCATTAATATTTCTTAAAACTAAAAAAATAAAAAAAACGAACATAGGGTATGCTAATCGAATTTGTAGTGAACTCTAATGATATGTTTAAAATGCCACTCCAATCCATGAAGATACTTGGCTATCTACTCCTGAGTTGTAACATCCCAAAAATAAAACGAAAATTATAATAACGGGATAAACATAAGATGAACGGAATAAACGAACGGGACGTAATGGGCCTGCCCGGGAGGGGCCTGACGAACTCAAGGGTGGTTAACATAGGGGAGCTTTCCTCTATAAATAGCCTAAGTCACCATCTTTCTCTCATTTGCAAGTTCTAGAGAGAGAAACCATAGAGAGAGAAAGTTGACGGATAGACCTGAGATTGAAAAAGCGTGTTACTCCATGGCTTGTGAGCAAGACCTCCGAATCAGAAGCTCGATTCTGGTAACAAATCGTTCCAGATCTGAGTTTTGGTTTATTTTTGGGTTTTCGAGTTTTGGATAAAAAGGTGGCGTTTTTACGTATGAAACTTGGAAATAAATATAGATGTAGCATCTAGAGTGGAAAACGAACGTTTTGAACGTAGAAAGTTGGGGTCTAGACATGATCAGATTTGCATGTAAGAAATTAGGGTTCTTGAGGAGGAAGACAGCCCCGTAGGGAGTTAAACAAACTTATTAAGTTCGCTGCATATGGGTTTAAGCGAACTTAGATAAGTTCGTTAGTCATGTTCGCCGGTATAATCGCCAGCTTGGTAAGAGGCAAACTTAGCCTTAAGTTCGCCTAATTCAGAATGGTTAACCCGTTATGGTCGGGATTAGGTGTGATGTGTATTTAACTACTCAATCCAGATCGTACGTGACGTTTTTGGGCATTTGTTTAAGACAACGAGACTAGCTTACCAGGTGAGTTCTAGAAGCCCTTATTAAATGTTTTAAATAAATGTTTTTGGGCTGGTGTGCATGCGTAACGATGCGACTGTTTTATAAAATGATGTTTATGAATGATGTATGTGACGTTTTATGAAACGTTGTTTTTGAACGATGTTTTGAAGGGAAAGGTTATGAAAGAAGTGTTTATGAAATATTTTGCTAAAAGAAGTTTACGAAGTGTTTACGAATGAATGGATGATTTTTAAGAAAACGTACGAATGCTTTAACTGAAGTTTTGAAGTAAATGTTTATGAAAGTCATAAACAAACGAATCTGCCATGATTCCTACGGGAGTCGAAGCTATGGGTATGGGATGTATGTTATGGGCCTTACCTTTTAGGAGCCTATGTGGCTGGCAAACTGTTGTACAACTGGGGTGATGACGGTCACCAAGGGGATTACCGTGATCCTTGAAGTTAGTACGATTTACCTCGCGGGGTAGTCGTGCTTGAAGTTTGGTACTTGTGCCTTACAAGGTGAAGTACTTGAAGTTTGGTACGTGTCATCCTTGTGATGTCGTGCTTGAAGTATGGTGTTAAATGTTCTAAGTATCGGGCCCTAGGTTTCTCCGCCTACATGTAATGTAGGTGTTGAAGGGCTTAGTGGTGGTGATCCTTAGGTTTCTCAGCCGGTATGTGATGTTTGGAATTGACGGTTACGAGAAGGCGCATATTCGATATGTTCTTTGACTTTTGTTATGATGTTATGTTATGAGGTTATGCTATGTTATTGCATGTTTTTGTACACTTTTATTAATGAAGTTAAATGATATGTTTTTAGAAAAATATTTGAAGTTAATGTTTTATGTAAAAGCTAGAACTCACCAGCGTAGCTGACTTTCTAGTATGCACATTCAGGTTAAGGCACGTTAGGAGAATGGACGGTGATGATGGGCGGCTTGATAAGTAAATAGGATGATGTGAAGACTGTCATCCCGTTACGATTTGTTTATGTTATGTTATGTATTAGATAATGTTTACGCTTCCGCATATTTTGACAATGTTGATGTTACGTTTGAATTGAAATTTTTTTCGCTGCGTTGTTTGATATTCAACTTTAAGAACTATTTGCGAATGAGTAAATCCAACAAGTGAGGCCTCCCGGGCTTGGGGTCTTACAAGTTGGTATCAGAGCAATAGTTTGAGAGATTAAGACACTCCTAGTGTCTGAACTTAAACTGTGAATGGGATTGATAGCGGATGCCAGTACGGGTAACTCATGCCACAACATCAGGTATGAAAAGTAGAGTATGTGTATGTAGTATGCCTTAGAAAGTAATAGATTAGGACTTGCATTCTGATGAATTCACAAAGGTGGTCAAATAGAAGTCGAAAGGTAGTGTAATGGTTAATTCCAGATGGAAAGTGTATATTAACAACTTACAGTACTTGTTGAATTCTATTTGGTAACTAGCGTGATGACATTGGATTCTTGTCTTATAGAACGATATGGCGGCACGAAGGAACAGAAGGCGTGGTGGGGGCCGTACCGGTGGTCGTACTGGTGGCCGTGGTAAGACTCCTGCTCGTTAGTAGTACAGTGAAGAGGGAATTGTTCACACAGAACCGAAAAACAGTGTGTACGGAACTAAATGGACTCCTGTGGATGAACAACATTTTCCTTTCGAACCGAAAGTGAAGGCAGTTCTGGCACGCGAATTTACAGAGATGATGAAGGCTTCTTTGCCAGAACTGCTGGCAGAAGCATTGAGGAAGGCTAATGAAGCGGGCGGGTCTAACCCGGCAGCTGATGCCCCGATCATCGAGACAGCTAACGTGCCGCTTGATCGCGGTTGAGACTATAAGTCCTTCAAGGCATGTGACCCACCAATTCTGACTGGGAAGAAAGACGCGGTGGCTACTTTTGACTGGGTGATCTGAATGGAAGCCGCCATTCGTCTGAGCGAATGCCGAGCGAATCAAGTTGTGAAGTTTGCTGCTAACTCATTGAGGGAGGAAGCATCTCACCGGTGGGAAGGTGTAAGTCAAGCTAATGGGACGAGGCTGTTGACGCGATGATTTGGAATGATTTGAAAACTCTGGTGATCAAAAATTTCTGCCCGAGGAATGAGATCGCGAAGGTAGAGAGGGAATTTCTGTGATTGAAAGCCGGGAGCATAATGCACTGGCAGTACACCACATGGTTCAATGAACTGGCACATCTGGTGCCACATCTTGTCACTACTGAAGAGAGGAAGATCGCCTGCTACATTCAGGGGTTGCCGGAGTTAAGGCAAACGCTCCTACTACCTATGATTCGGTAGTAGAAATGAGCGGCGTTGTCACACCCCGACCGATGGCGGAATCATCGAGGCGGACAATGGAATGATTGTTCAAAAGCACATGATAACTAAAAAGTTGCATAATTCATTAATTAAATTTAAAGACAACAAAGATCCAATTACAATACATTTCAAATAACCTAGTCTAGTTCAAAACATTGATTTATTTAACTAGGTCCATAGTTCTTAAGTGGAGAAATCTTCAGCAAGCAATCAGATATCCAAACCTGAAACATTAATTAAGTCAAGTGTCAACTAAAAAGTTGGTGAGTACATAGGTTTTTGTAGTTCCGATATGTAGTAGGTAAAACCGTTTTGCAACTCATTGTTTATCTTGTTAAACATAGTATATATATGGTGTATCATTTATCTAATCACAATTCAAACCTTGTTTGACGCGCTTGAACATAGCACAACAGCTAAGTCCGGTATGTTTGAATATAGTTACCCACTATATCCGGTATGTTTGAAAATAACACGCGGCTATATCCGAGTATGCAGTAATAAACACCCTAACCGGGTGGGCTGGTCAGGCACAATAGATCTATTAATATTACTATTGGTTTTCTTGTGTTTAAATGTATGTACACCCAAGATAATAAGCATATAGTCCACATGTATAACACGTATAAACAAAGAGAGTAGCATTTATAATGTTTCACCCCAAAATGCGTAAAAATGTAAAATAGGGGCTATGTAACTTACCTGGCTAGCGGATGTTTTTAAATCCACAAGTGCGGGTGATAAGGATGTTGAAAACTAAGCACGATGAAATCCTATGTAGATAAATATGTATTATTGTATGTTTGTATATGTGTATTGGTATTTAAATGCGTATAGGTTTATAATAACATTCCTTAAAATTATTTGTATAAAATATTGTAGAAAAATAATGATCTTTAGTAAAATTTAACATCTAAAAATATATATTTAAATCTTGTTAAATATTTACATTTTTGAATAATTTGTTATTATGTTTATTGTATTATATATAATAATAAATAAAAGAAAAAGTTTTTATTTGTTTTAATTATTATATATTTTTATGAGTTAAAATTATTTTAACAAGTTTATAAAATATAGGGTTATTTTTTTTTTAAAAATTGGACGGGTTAAATATGCGAAGAAAATTGTTATTTAATAGTTTTGAAAATAAACGAACGAGTCAACCGACCCGTAATAGTTTTTATTGTATAGGTGTAATATTAAAATATGATAAAATAAATAAATAAAATGAAAACAGGAAAAATTTGGGTTGGGCCGGAGGCCACAAGAATCGAACCCGCGACTTACAACACAAACACACACACGCATAACCAGCCGGGCTACTGCCCATCGCTGGTTATGTGTGTATTGTTTAATTTATAACATATACCAAAAAGCTGGTCGCTGGTTCTCGGCAACGGGCAAGCCGTGTCCGAGGACACAGTTTGCCCGGTGATCGATGGTCTGAGGCCGGGATTTTGATTGGGATAGATTGCCCTATGACAACAGAAGGTAATGGAACAAATTCGAGGCTCTTACTTGGTCGCGAATGGTATGGACGACAGGTTCGATAATCCGAAAATTCCAAGATCGGTTAGCTATGCTTCAGTATGAATTAGGTTCCGAAACTTTGGTCACAGCTTCCCACAGTGGCGACGAACACAATGCCGGTCTCAATTTTGAGTGAAAGTGGCTGAAGAGGGGATGGCGAGCTCGTGCAGGTTCGGTAATGGCTTTTTATAGCCGAGCTCGATCCCAATAATGAAACAAGCAATTGAGCATGTCCCGACACTCGTCTGGACGAGACGAAACTGTCGAGCTATCTTGTAGGCGTGGAGGTTAACTGTCGGGGCCGAATTTGTGGCGTGGGTTTTCGGCCACAAACACGATCAAACTTTCTGTATGTCGGGGAGACCAATTGGTCGGGGGCTATTGTTCGCGTGGGGACGACGAGGTCGGGGAGACCAAATTCGGCTGTCGAGGTGTAGGGGACCGTCGTGTCGAGGAGTAAACGCGAATTGGAAGTTGGGAAAACCAGTCCTTGGAGTTTGTTTTTGATTTAAAATAGTCCCTGAGAGTTATTACAAATTGGTCCCTGTGGTTTGATTTGTCCAGAAACAGCCCCTTAACAGATTTTGTCTTAAAGCCCTTTTAGTTTCATTATTTTCAAAAACAACCCCTCAACTTTTATAAAAATAATTTCTTTAATTTCTTTTAATTTCAAATATATTTTATAAACTTATTTTATTATTATTATAACTAATTTTTATAAAAGTTATTTATCTTATTTAATTAGGTTATTTTATTAAATATGAAACTTTTAAATTTAGATTTTTATATAAAATTTTATATAAGTTTTTAAAACTTATAAAATTTTAATTAATTCAAATCCGTAAAATAAAAATACCTATTTGTATAAAACTAAATAAAACACTTGTATTTTATTTAATTTGAGAATGATTACATGATAATTATATTACAAGTGCGCGAATGAAAAACCCTAAACGTCACAGTCTCCCCATGTTAAAGGAATTTTGCCCCGAAATTCAACTAATGGAGGCTATGAAAAGAGATGCGGGTATTTGGTCTTCATTTGGTCTTCACGTTCCCAAGTGAACTCGGGTCCACGTTTAGACTCCCAACGGACCTTGACAATGGGGATGCGGCTACGCTTGAGTTTCTTGACTTCACGGTCTATGATTTCCACGGGTTTTTCAACAAAGTGCATTTTTTCGTCAATGCGCACTTCATCAAGAGGGATGTGGAGATTCTCGTCGGCTAGGCACTTTTTCAAATTAGATACGTGAAAAGTCGGATGGACATTGCTGAGCTCTGAAGGAAGATCGAGTTTGTAAGCCACTTTTCCTATCCTTTCAAGTATCTTGAATGGACCCACATATCGAGGTGCGAGTTTTCCTTTCTTTCCAAATCGGACTACACCTTTCCAAGGTGATACCTTTAGAAGAACCATATCCCCAACTTGGAATTCCAAGGGTTTTCGTCGGTTATCGGCATAGCTCTTTTACAGACTCCTTGCTACTCGAATGTTGTCACGAATAAGAGAGATTTTATCGGTGGTCTCCTGGATAAGCTCGGGACCGGTGATTTGTGCTTCTCCAATTTCATTCCAACAAATCGGGGAACGACATTTTCGTCCATAAAGAGCTTCAAACGGTGCCATGTTAATACTTGTGTGGTAGCTGTTGTTGTAGGAAAATTCGATCAGTGGTAGGTGAGAATTCCAATTGCCACCAAAGTCAATGACACAAGCTCTAAGCATATCCTCGAGAGTTTGGATTGTTCGCTCGGTTTGTCCATCAGTTTGAGGATGGTAAGCCGTACTTAGATCCAAACGAGTACCAAGCGCAGATTGTAATGATTGCCAAAATCAGGAAGTAAAACGCGAATCACGATCGGAGATGATGTTCAAAGGGATTCCGTGACGACTTACGATCTCATCAATGTAGATCCGTGCCAATTTCTCGACTTGATAGTCCTCACGAATAGGCAAGAAGTGAGCAGACTTTGTAAGTCGGTCGATAATAACCCAGATACTATCGTGCCCACTATAAGTGCGTGGAAGTTTGGTGATGAAGTCCATAGCGAGGTTCTCCCACTTCCACATGGGAATTTCTAGTTGTTCGAGGAGTCCGGAAGGCTTTTGGTGTTCGGCCTTCACTTTAGAACAAGTTAACCTGCTAGTCCAAGGAATGAACGAATCTCGGTAGGAGTCTTAGGAGTACTCCAATTCTTTATCGCCTCGATCTTTGTCGAGTCCACATGAATTCCCTTATTGTTGACTATGTGTCCCAAAAATTGAACTTCCTTTAGCCAGAATTCACACTTGGAGAACTTGGCGTATAGTTGTTCTTTCTTCAGGAGTTCCAAAATCAAACGAAGATGTAGTTCACGCTCCGCTTTCGTTTTAGAATAGATGAGAATGTCGTCAATGAAAACGATCACGAACTTGTCCAAATAAGGTTTGCATACACGGTTCATGAGGTCCATGAAGACTGCAGGTGCATTAGTCAAACCGAAGGGCATGACCATGAACTCGTAGTGACCATATCTAGTCCGAAAGGCAGTCTTCGGAATGTCTTCATCGAGAACACGAAGTTGATGGTACCCGGAACGAAGGTCAATCTTGGAGAAGCATGTTGAACCTTGAAGCTGGTCGAAAAGATCGTCGATACGGGATAAAGGATAACGGTTCTTGATTGTAAGCTTGTTGAGTTCACGATAATCAATGGACATTCGAAACGATCCATCCTTTTTCTTCACAAACAGCACCGGAGCACCCCAAGGTGAATGGCTTGGTCGGATGAATACTTTGGATGAGAGTTCTTGTAATTGACTTGCGAGTTCTTGCATTTCGGAAGGTGCAAGACGATAGGGAGCTTTTGCCACGGAAGTTGCTCCAGGCACAAGGTCAATACGAAACTCCACTTGTCTAGGAGGAGGAAGACCGGGTAAATCCTCGGGGAATACCTCGGGAAAGTCTCGAATGATCGGAATATCTTGCAATTTCTTACCCTTGTCTTTTGTGTCAACTACGTGGGCCAAGAAAGCAACGCACTTTTTCCGCAAGTACTTTTGTGCTAATGTGCAAGACATGAGTTGAAGACCACGACACTGTTTTTCACCGAAAATAACTAACGTGTCACCCGAAGGGAGAGGTATACGAATGCACTTTTCGTAGCAAATAACCTCGGCATGGTGCTTGGATAACCAGTCCATGCCAATTATAATATCGAAGCTTCCTAATTGCATTGGAAGGAGATCAACGGAGAATTCATGACTATTAAGCTCGAGATTGCAGTCGCGGATAACAGAATTTATGGTAATAGATTTTCCGTTTGCTATCTCCACGGAATAAGAATTGTCAAGTTTCGTTCTTTGTTTAGTAAGTCGAGATTCAAAGTCAAGAGACACAAAACTCCTATCGGCACCGATATCAAATAAAATGGATGTATAATGATTGTTTACGAGAAACGTACCATTTATCACGTCGTCGTTTGCTTGAGCCTCATTAGCGTTTATATTAAACGCTCGTCCTTGAGGACCACCTTGATGATGAAGTTTTGGGCATCGGTCACGGAAATGGTTTGGATCTCCACATTCGTAACATGCCCGACCATTGAGAGGTTCCGGATAGATGGGGCGGTTAGCTGGAGCAGCTTGATGGACGGTAGGACGGGTACGGCAAGTAGTGACCACGTGTCCATATCGTCCGCAGCTCGAACACAATCGGCATGGTAAGTTGGCAGGATGATGGTACTTGCAGGTCTGGCATTGGGGATTCGGGCCCAGATAAGGTTTCGGGTTTTGACCCAAAGGGGCCGCTTGAATAGTAGGTACAGCGGGAGTTACGGCTGCGAAGTTTCGACCCTTTCGTTTCTTGTTGCGGTTATAGACTCGGGTTTTACATCTTTGACGGCCGCAAGAGTGGAGACAACCTTCTTGGAACCCTTTCTTGTTAAGGTTCCGACTTTGACATGGTTGTCGGATAGCGTAGCGGATAGACGGATAGCAGCTTCAAGTGTAGGAGGATTGCTTCCTAACACAGCATCTTGAATTTGCATAGGCAGCCCGCTTATGTATTTTTCAATTCCCCGAGCAAGGGGAGTGATCATATGAGGCACCAACAGACTTAGCTCTTGAAACCGGGTGGTGTAAGCCAGATTATCCCCGCTATCTTGGGCAAGATCCCAAAACTCAGTCTCGAGCTTCCTCATTTCATTTCGAGGACATAATTCATCAGTCATGGCTTTCTTCAGATCATCCCATGATAAAGATGTAGCAACCTCAACACCACGAGTGTGTTTCTCACCGTTCCACCAGGTGAGGGCTCTCTTTTGAAGTACACTTGTGGCATAGCGAACCCGAAGATTATCGGGGCAGTCACTGTTTAAGAATGTGCTTTCCATGCTTTCAAACCATTGCAGTAGGCCGGTAGCACCTTCAGTACCAAAGAATTTTGTAGGATTGCACGAGTTAAAGTGCTTAAACGTGCATTGAGTCGGGTTGGTACCACAGTTTCCTTGGATGTTGTGAGACCCGTCACTGTTGTTATTGGTTTGGGTCATTTGCCCCACTAGCTGGACAAGAAGGGTAGCAAGATCCTGGTTGGAAGTGCTAGAGTTTGTATGTCGAGGAGGCATTCTATCACCATAAGAAAAGACAATGATATTTTAGATAAGATGGATATATATGAGTCATAGTAGGAAATAACGTAAGCAGAAAAGCGGGTTTCATCAAGACGCGTGCCAGTGCATGTGTATTTATTCAAAGTTACTGGGGGATACTATGTGTAACACCCAGTATTTCAGGTCATTATCCATATTCATAATGGCACGTTCGTATTTTATATTTGTTAGGAGTATTATCTTTGACATGGTATTGTCAGAAGTCTAGCAAAGGAACACGTGCCATATTTTAGTAATTTTAAAGAGTTACTAGAATAGTAAACGGTTATAACCCGCAAGATATGGTCGTTGGTGATTAAAAAGAATGTTATTCCAGAAAAGTCTAGGGAAACGCTTTAAAAACATAAATATTGGTGACTAACTTTTATAAAAAGTTGACACATAAATAAGTTACATAACTCTAAGTTATTTTATGTGTATACATGTATAATATAGTTCAAGTAATAACTACGTCGGGAATTCAATAGCAGATTATTAAAGCTAGTCAATCTACACAAAATGTAGGACGTTTTAATAATTAAATATATTAAAACGGGTATTAATTTCGGGTAGTATACCGCGTCTAAATCAATCACATCATCATCATGATTGCTTTGCTTACACAACACTCAAGCGTCATGATCATCATGAATATGACCAAGAGTACAAGCAACCTCAAGGATCACATCACCATCATTATATCTTTGCTTATACTCCACTCCAACGTCAAGTCGTAATGATGATGACTTGCTGAGTTCTACACTCAACCCCTTTTCATCAAATAATTATATATATACGTGTATATATATGTATGTATATATATATATATAATATCTAGGTATATAGATATATAGAGTTTAAACCATAAAAAAAAGAGTCATACACCGGGTATTAGGTCACGCAATCACCCAGAAGGTTGACACCACCAAAGAACCCATCTAACTAGGGCTTAGATGGCTAATATGAGATGTGACAAGACCCAACCCCCACCCTACTACCCCATTTTCAGCCATACCTACGTGGGACCACCCGCACACCCACTCCACCATACTTGCCACCATCATGTTGTCATAAGCTCATACCCTATTAACCAAAGGTGCAAGCAAGAGTCAAATCCGTCAAGTCAATCATCTTTTAAGTGACTTGGTTGACTACAACACCCAACCCCCCACCCTTCTCCCCTCTACTTCAGCCGAAAGTCAAGGAAGAACCCACCTCACCATACCCATGTCATAGAGAGGCCATGCCTCTTTGAGTGTAGACCACACCAACATCAAGTTCCATCACATTAAATGCACCCACTTACACACTCAACCTCTCACTCTCTCATATATATACACACAATCGGCTCACACATGCACACACACAAACACTTTGAAATCTTTCAAGTCCAAGAGCAAACCATAGAGAAGTTGAGTTAGAGTTGAAGATTCAAGAAAGGTTTGGAGTCTAAGAGTCGAGTTTTGTAGCATCACGAGCCTCTACCATCTTTCTACTCGTTGTTCATCACCTATCTTGTCTGGTGGTATGAACTCGACACCACATATTGTTCTCTAATTTTAACCAGCCCCGAAAACCGAAAGAAGACCAAAATCCCGTAACTCAGTTTCTGGCAGATTTTTGGGCCAACTTTACAAGACCATATCTCCTTCGTTACTTGGCCAAATCGGTCCATTTTTCTTCTAGAATGAAGCTCCATGTTAAGAAGGAAGAACCCAAGTGGAATCACTCGAATCCATGGAGTATTCGACCTCCAAACAGCCGGCGCAAGAAGGCCGCTCAGTGCAGGTCGAATCTGGATATCTCTTTCCATTTTTCTGTTTTGAGGTACCTACACAACTCCAAACGTAGTAATTCTTTTTCACATCTCCTCTGGTTTCAATAAACTTGATTTTAGAAGAAAACCCCAAGTCATTTGGTCTTCTAAAACCATCTAAAAGTCTATTCGAAGTACGCCTAAAAATCTGAGTTTTCAAGGACGAAATAAAACATAAAAGTCTTGATGAGTTTTGGCATTATTTCTTCATAAGTCATGTTTGAGTACATATATTTAATACACGTACATGTTCATACATAAAATACCAAACTACAAGGACCATGGACAAGACAAGGACACATCAAATATAAACTACATATATATACTATCACATAAAATAAACACTTGGATGATGGTGTTCCTCACAAACCCTTCATTCCATTCATGTGTTATGTTGAAGGATACATGTTCGTGAAGTTATATGATCATGTGTGACTTACATGGCAAGACCCGAGGTAGTGTCCTATGATTCAAGAAGACATACGAACGATTATCATCAACATATGAACGTGAAAGGTGTTACTAAAAGTATATGTTTATGGATAAAATTATGATATATATGTATTGATGTACGGTTTTGGTTAAATCATGGAAATGTTCTAGGAATTAAAGATTAGTATCCTAATATGAACATTGGATATATGTACATGGAACATATGAAGAGATCCGGTTAAAAATAAATAATCACGTGACATCGTGGAACATAAGTGAATATATTTTAAGACAAAAATAATATTTATTTTTGGTACACTTAATAAGTCACCAATAGGGAAACATATCATTTTCTTGGAAAATATGTAAGCGTCTAGACTAAAAATCATTTAGCACGTAACACATAAAAGGGAGTCCTAGGGTTATAATCTTGGTCATTGTGTCTAATAACCTAATTCCCTATAACCATGGCTCTGATACCAATCTGTCACACCCCGATCGATGGCGGAATCATCGAGGCGGACAATGGAATGATTGTTCAAAAGCACATGATAACTAAAAAGTTGCATAATTCATTAATTAAATTTAAAGATAACAAAGATCCAATTACAATACATTTCAAATAACCTAGTTGTCACACCCCGACCGATGGCGGAATCATCGAGGCGGACAATAGAATGATTGTTCAAAAGCACATGATAGCTAAAAGGTTGCATAATTCATTAATTAAATTTAAAGACAACAAGATCCAAATACGATACATTCCAAATAACCTAGTCTAGTTCAAAACATTGATTTATTTAACTAGGTCCATAGTTCTTAAGTGGAGAAATCTTCGACAAGTAGTCACGTATCCAAACCTGAAACATTATTTAAATCAAGTGTCAACTAAAAAGTTGGTGAGTACATAGGTTTAGTAATTCCGGTAAATAGTAGTTGTAAATCGTTTTGCAACTCATTGTTTATCTTCTTAAACATAGTATATATGATGTATCATTTATTTAATCACAATTCAAACCGAGTTTGACGCGCTTGAACAGAGCACAACAGCTAAGTCCGGTATGTTTGAATATAGTTACCCACTATATCCGCTATGTTTGAATATAACACGCGGCTATATCCGAGTATGCAGTAATAAACACCCTAACCGGGTGGGCTGGTCAGGCACAATAGATCTATCAATATTACAGTTGGTTGTCTTGTGTTTAAATGTATGTACATCCAAAGAATAAGCATATAGTCTCATGTATAACACGTACAAACAATGTGAGTAGCATGTATAATGTTTCACCCCAAAACGTATAAAAATGTAAAATAGGGGTATGTAACTCACCTTGCAAGCAGGTATTTTTTCACGCGTGTAGGTGATAAAGATGTTGAAGTCTAAGCACGTTGAAAACCTATGTAGATAAATGGGTATTATTGTATGTTTACATGTGTGTATTAGTATTTAATTGTGTATAGGTTTATAATAACATTTCTTAGTGTTATTTGCATAAAAGTTGGTCCAGATTTACTTGAAATTACTGATTTGATCGAAACTGTTTATAGTTGTGACAGGTGTCGAAACTACTAGTTTCGATTGACCATTTACAAGTGATACCCAGAATTGTCGAAACTACTATCTATCGAAACTACTAGTTTCGATTGATCATTTATAAGTGATACACAGGCAGTCGAAACTACCATCTATCGAAACTACTAGTTTCGATTGATCATTTATAAGTGATACACAGGCTGTCGAAACTACCATCTATCGAAACTTACTAGTTTCGATTGATCATTTATAAGTGATATGCAGGCTGTCGAAACTACCATCTATCGAAACTACTATCTATCGAAACTACTAGTTTCGATTGACCATTTACTCAATCGAAACTAAGTAGTTTCGATGGCACAGACTTTAGAAAAATAAAACAGAATTTTTTCAGAACAATGGTTTGTCCGGTAATCGATGTTTTGGAGTCGTGACTTCTATTGGTTCAGCTTTCCTTATGATAACAGAAGGTAAATAAACGAAGTTGAGGATTCTTACGTGGTCGCAAAAGGGCTGGACAGCAGAGTCTTAAATCCGAGAATGTTCAGAATGAGAATCGAGCTTCTGGATGGGATTAGCCTCTACAACCTTGGTCACAGCTTCACGCAGAGATGGCGATTGTAATGGTGCCTTCAATTTGGAGTGAGAGTGGGTGGAAGGAGGGTAGCGAGCTCATGCAGGGCCGACCATGGCTATTTATAGCCGAGCTTGATTTCTATGTTAAAACGTGCAATTGGGCACGTTCCGACACTAGTCTGGACGAGACGAAACTAACCAGACATTCAACACGCGTGGAGGTGGTCTGTCGGGCACGAATTCGAACGTGGGTTTCT
Organism: Smallanthus sonchifolius; assembly: GCA_023525975.1. Taxonomy (NCBI): domain Eukaryota; kingdom Viridiplantae; phylum Streptophyta; class Magnoliopsida; order Asterales; family Asteraceae; genus Smallanthus; species Smallanthus sonchifolius. Next base: position 25,653,425 of record CM042033.1, read on the forward strand.
CGGCCACCAACAGGATCAGACGATCCTTATGTTGGGGAGACCAATTGGTCGGGGGGTCTTGTTCGCGTGGGCGAGACGAAGCCAGAGAAGCCTTTAGCGGCTGTCGAGGTGCAGAGAAACAGCCTTGTCGGGCGTCGCCGGAAAGTTCTTTACCCGCCGGACCATCGGAGGGGGTGACCGGATAAACGAATCGAGAATTGACAGATTTAGTCCCTGGAGTTTGGTTTGACTAGAATTAGCCCTTAAAATTAATACGGATGGGCCCTCGTAGTTTAAATTGACCAGAAACAGCCCCTTAGTCGATTTTAGTTTTAAATCCTTCTAGTTTGTTTAATTACAATACAACCCCTGAACTTTTATTTAAATAAATTAATTTAATTTCTTTTAAATCAAATTAATTTAAAAATGTTTTTATAAACTTATTTTATTTTTTTATTATTATAAATAATTTTTATAAAAGTTATTTATCTTATTTAAATAGGTTATTTTATTAAATATACAACTTTTTAAATTTAGATTTTTATATAAAACTTTATATTAGTTTTAAATTTTATAAAATTCTAATTAGTTTAAATCCGTAAAAGAAAATACCTATTTGTATAAAACCAAATAAAACTCTTACACTTTATTAAAATAGAGAATGACTACACGATAATTATAATACGAAAAATCCGAAACGTCACAGTCTCCCCATGTTAGAGGAATTTCGCCCCGAAATTCAACTAGTGGAAGCTATGGAAAGAGATGCGGATACTTGGTCTTCATTTGGTCTTCACGTTCCTAAGTGAACTCGGGTCCACGTTTAGATTCCCAACGGACCTTGACAATGGGGATGCGGCTACGCTTGAGTTTCTTGACTTCTCGGTCCATGATTTCAACGGGTTTCTCAACAAAGTGCATTTTCTCGTCAATGCGCACTTCATCAAGAGGGATGTGGAGATTCTCGTCGGCTAGACACTTTTTCAAATTAGATACATGAAAAGTCGGATGAACGTTGCTGAGTTCTGAAGGAAGATCGAGTTTGTAGGCCACTTTTCCTACCCTTTCGAGTATCTTGAATGGACCCACATATCGAGGTGCGAGTTTTCCTTTCTTTCCAAATCGGACTACGCCTTTCCAAGGTGATACCTTTAGAAGAACCATATTCCCAACTTGGAATTCCAAGGGTTTTCGTCGGTTATCGGCATAGCTCTTTTGCCGACTCCTTGCTACTCGAATGTTGTCACTAATAAGAGATATTTTATCGGTGGTCTCTTGGATAAGCTCGGGACCGGTGATTTATGCTTCACCAATTTCGTTCCAACAAATCGGTGAACGACATTTTCATCCATAAAGAGCTTCAAACGGTGCCATGTTAATACTTGTGTGGTGGCTGTTGTTGGTGATGAAGTCCATAGCGAGGTTCTCCCACTTCAACATGGGAATTTCTAGTTGTTCGAGGAGTCCAGAAGGCTTTTGGTGTTCGGCCTTCACTTTAGAACAAGTTAAGCATTTTGCCACAAAGAGGGCAATATCCTTTTTCATGCCGGGCCACCAATATTGTTAACAAAGACCCATGTACATCTTATCAGCTCCGGGATGTACCGAATATCGAGTTTTGTGGGACTCGTTCATCAAAAATATACGAAGGTCGTCGCGATAGGGAACCCAGATACGATCCGAGTAATACAATAGGTCGTTGGCTTTGGTTTCTAGTAAGAGTTCTACACCATATGCCATCTCTTGATACATGTTTCCCTCGGTAACCGAGGTGTGTTGTGCTTGAAGAATACGGGATTGGATATCGTTATGAATACAAACACTATAAAGCATGATACGTTCTTTACGACTCAAGACGTCGGCTACAACATTTACCTTGCCAGGGTGGTAGCGAATCTCGCAGTCGTAGTCGTTAAGAAGTTCAACCCATCGTCGTTGCCTCATATTAAGCTCTTTTTGATTGAAAATATGTTGGAGACTTTTGTGGTCGGTGAAAACCACGCATTTGGTGCCATATAGATAATGTCTCCAAATTTTCAAAGCGAAGACGACATCACCAAGCTCGAGATCATGGGTCGTATAGTTCTTCTCATGGACTTTGAGTTGACGTGATGCGTATGCATTTACTTGACCTCGTTGCATAAGAACACAACCAAGACCTTGGTTGGATGCAACACAATAAACGACAAAGTCGTCATTACCACTAGGAAGAGTTAGAATAGGAGCATTGTAGAGCTTGTGCTTTAGAGTTTGGAAAGCTTCCTCTTGCTTGGGTCCCCACTCGTAGTGCTTACCTTTGTGAGTCAAGGCAGTGAGCGGGACCGCAATCTTGGAGAAATTTGAGATGAAACGACGATAGTAACCTGCTAGTCCAAGGAATGAACGAATCTCGGTAGGAGTCTTAGGAGTACTCCAATTCTTTACCGCCTCAATCTTTGCCGGGTCCACATGAATTCCCTTATCGTTGACTATGTGTCCCAAAAATTGAACCTCTTTTAGCCAAAATTCACACTTGGAGAGCTTGGCGTATAGTTGTTCTTTCTTTAAGAGTTCTAAGGTCAAACGAAGATGTTGTTCATGTTCCGCTTTCGTTTTAGAAATGATGAGGATGTCGTCAATGAAAATGATCACGAACTTGTCCAAATAAGGTTTGCATACACGGTTCATGAGGTCCATGAAGACCGCAGGTGCATTAGTCAAACCGAATGGCATGACCATGAACTCGTAGTGACCGTACCTAGTCCGAAAGGCAGTCTTCGGAATGTCTTCATCGAGAACACGAAGTTGATGGTACCCGAAACGAAGGTCAATCTTGGAGAAACATGTTGAACCTTGAAGCTGATCGAAAAGATCGTCGATACGGGGTAAAGGATAACGGTTCTTAATTGTAAGCTTGTTGAGTTCACGATAATCGATGCACATTCAAAACGATCCATCCTTTTTCTTTACGAACAGTACGGGAGCACCCCAAGGTGAATGGCTCGGGCGGATGAATCCTTTGGATGAGAGTTCTTGTAATTAACTTGCAAGCTCTTGCATCTAGGAAGGTGCAAGACGATAGGGGGCTTTTGCCACGGGAGTTGCTCCAGGCACAAGGTCAATACGAAACTCCACTTGTCTAGGAGGAGGAAGACCGGGTTGATCCTCGGGGAATACCTCGGGAAAGTCTCGAATGATCAGAATATCTTGCAATTTCTTACCCTTGTCTTTCGTGTCAACTACGTGGGACAAGTAAGCAACGTACTTTTTCCGCAAGTACTTTTGTGCCAATGTGCAAGACATGAGTTGAAGACCATGACACGGTTTTCAACCGAAAATAACTAACGTGTCACCCGAAGGGAGAGGTATACGAATGCACTTTTCGTAGCAAATAACCTCGGCATGGTGCTTGGATAACCAGTCCATGCCAATTATAATATCGAAGCTTCCCAATTGCATTGGAAGGAGATCAACGGAGAATTCATGACTATTAAGCTTGAGATTGCAGACGCGGATAACAGAATTTATGGTAATAGATTTTCCGTTTGCTATCTCCACGGAATAAGAATTGTTAAGTTTCGTTCTTTGTTTAGTAAGTCGAGATTCAAAGGCAAGAGACACAAAACTCCTATCGGCACCGGTATCAAATAAAATGGATGCATAATGATTGTTTACGAGAAACGTATCGTTTATCATGTCGTTGTTTGCTTGAGCCTCATTAGTGTTTATATTAAACGCTCGTCCTTGAGTACCACCTTGATGATGAAGTTTTGGGCATCGGTCACGGAAATGGTTTGGGTCTCCACATTCGTAACATGCCCAACCATTGAGAGGTGCCGGATAGATGGGACGGTTGGCTGGAGCAGCTTGATGGACGGGAGGACGAGTACGGTAAGTAGTGACCACGTGTCCATATCGTCCGCAGCTGAACACAATCGGCATGGTAGGTTGGCAGGATGATGGTACTTGCAGGTCTGGCATTGGGGATTCGGGCCCTGATAAGTTTTCGGGTTTTGACCCAAAGGGGCCGCTTGAATAGCAGGCACAGCGGGAGTTACGGCTGTGAAGTTTCGACCCTTTCGTTTCTTGTTGCGGTTAGAAGACTCGGGTTTTACATTTTTGACGGCCGCAAGAGTAGAAACAACCTTCTTGGAACCCTTTCTTGTTCCGGCTTTGACATGGTTGTCGGATAGTGTAGCAGGTATACGGATAGCAGCTTCAAGAGTAGGAGGATTGCTTCCTAGCATAGCATCTTGAATTTGCATAGGCAGGCCGCCTATGTATTTTTCAATCCCCTGAGCAAGGGGAGTGATCATATGAGGCACCAGCAGACTTAGCTCTTAAAACCGGGTGGTGTAGGCCAGATTATCCCCGCTATCTTGGGCAAGATCCCAAAACTCAGCCTCGAGCTTCCTCATTTCATTCCGAGGACAGAATTCATCAGTCATGGCCTTCTTCAGATCATCCCATGACAAGGATGTAGCAACCTCAGCACCACGAGTGCGTTTCTCACCGTTCCACCAGGTAAGGGCTCTCTTTTGGAGTACACTTGTGGCATAACGAACCCGAAGATTATCGGGACAGTCGATGTTTAGGAATGTGCTTTCCATGCTTTCAAACCATTGAAGTAGGCCGGTAGCACCTCAGTCCCCAAGAATTTTGTAGGATTGCACGAGTTAAAGTGCTTAAACGTGCAGTGAGGCGGGTTGGTACCACCGTTCCCTTAGATGTTGTGAGACCCGTCACTATTGTTATTTGCTTGGGTCATTTGCCCTACCAGCTGGGCAAGAAGAGTAGCAAGATCCGGGTTGGAAGTGCTAGAGTTTGCACGTCGATGAGGCATTCTAACACCATAAGAAAAGACAATGATATTTTAGATAAGATTGATATATATGAGTTATAGCGGGAAATAATGTAAGCAGAAAAACGGGATTCATCATGACACGTTCCAGTGCATGTGTATTTATTCTAAGTTGATGGGGGAAACTAAGTCATCTATTCCGGGTAGGACATGATGTTATAGATCATTATTTGCATAATAGGAATTGCCGGGACTTGCGTGCATTACAAATTGTCATTACGTGTGCACCCGTAATAATGATTTGCTTTGCATGTTCGTCTAGTTCTTCCTATCTTGCTATAATGTCCCCAAATTTTGAGTTTAAGTTCGGATCGTATTCTTGCGAATACATTGACTTATCAACGTTAAATAATTCCTCAAAACTTTCAAGCAGACATGCTTTAGCCTATAGGTAAAAACTCACTTCAGGGATTCCCAGGAAAGCATACGGGTCCGTTTATTTGGATTTATACGAAATGCTTTCCTAGACAGAAAACCCAATGTACAGGTGTCACCCTTCCAGATTGCACGTGTCCTTTACTGGTTTCAATAAATTAAGTCGTTGACGAGATTTTCAAGATTTTAATAGAATTGAGAGTTTATGTGTATAAAATGTGTAGGAATGTTGCAATTAATATGGATTAGGAAAGAGTATGGATAAGGATGGGTAGTGTATTTGTTCGCATACGTTTGTTTGTCAAATGTGTATGTAAAGTATGTATCATGTATTTAAGCCTTGTATGTATAAGTCTCATGTACCAAACTTGGGAAAATTCAAATAATACCTAACTACAAATAATTTACGTAGCAATTAATCATTTAGCACGCAACACATAAAAGGGAGTCCTAGGGTTATAGTCTAGGTCATCGTGTCTAATAACCTAATTCCTTATAACCATGGCTCTGATACCAATCTGTCACACCCCGACCGATGGCGGAATCATCGAGGCGGACAATAGAATGATTGTTCAAAAGCACATGATAGCTAAAAGGTTGCATAATTCATTAATTAAATTTAAAGACAACAAGATCCAAATATGATACATTCCAAATAACCTAGTCTAGTTCAAAACATTGATTTATTTAACTAGGTCCATAGTTTTTAAGTGGAGAAATCTTCGGCAAGTAGTCATGTATCCAAACCTGAAACATTATTTAAATCAAGTGTCAACTAAAAAGTTGGTGAGTACATAGGTTTAGTAATTCCGATAAATAGTAGTTGTAAATCGTTTTGCAACTCATTGTTTATCTTGTTAAACATAGTATATATGATGTATCATTTATTTAATCACAATTCAAACCGAGTTTGAGGCGTTTGAACAGAGCACAACAGCTAAGTCCGGTATGTTTGAATATAGTTACCCACTATATCCGATATGTTTGAATATAACACGCGGCTATATCCGAGTATGCAGTACTAAACACCCTAACCGGGTGGGCTGGTCAGGCACAATAGATCTATCAATATTACAGTTGGTTGTCTTGTGTTTAAATGTATGTACATCCAAAGAATAAGCATATAGTCTCATGTATAACACGTACAAACAATGTGAGTAGCATGTATAATGTTTCACCCCAAAACGTATAAAAATGTAAAATAGGGGCTAAGTAACTCACCTTGCAAGCGGGTATTTTTTCACGCGTGTAGGTGATAAAGATGTTGAAGTCTAAGCACGTTGAAACCCTATGTAGATAAATGGGTATTATTGTATGTTTACATGTGCGTATTAGTATTTAATTGTGTATAGGTTTATAATAACATTTCTTAGTGTTATTTGCATAAAAGTTGGTCCAGATTTACTTGAAATTACTGATTTGATCGAAACTGTTTATAGTTGTGACAGGTATCGAAACTACTAGTTTCGATTGACCATTTACAAGTGATACCCAGAATTGTCGAAACTACTAGTTTCGATTGATCATTTATAAGTGATACACAGGCTGTCGAAACTACCATCTATCGAAACTACTAGTTTCGATTGATCATTTATAAGTGATACACAGGCTGTCGAAACTACCATCTATCGAAACTTACTAGTTTCGATTGATCATTTATAAGTGATATGCAGGCTGTCGAAACTACCATCTATCAAAACTACTATCTATCGAAACTACTAGTTTCGATTGACCATTTACTCAATCGAAACTAAGTAGTTTCGATGGCCCAGACTTTAGAAAAATAAAACAGAATTTTTTCAGAACAATGGTTTGTCCGGTAATCGATGTTTTGGAGTCGTGACTTCGATTGGTTCAGCTTGCCTTATGATAACAGAAGGTAAAGAAACGAAGTTGAGGATTCTTACGTGGTCGCAAAAGGGCTGGACGGTAGAGTCTTAAATCCGAGAATGTTCAGAATGAGAATCGAGCTTCTGGATGGGATTAGCCTCTACAACCTTGGTCACAGCTTCATGCAGAGATGGCGATTGTAATGGTGCCTTCAATTTGGAGTGCGTGTGGGTGGAAGGAGAGTAGCGAGCTCGTGCAGGGCCGACCATGGCTATTTATAGCCGATCTTGATTTCTATGTTAAAACGTGCAATTGGGCACGTTCCGACACTAGTCTGGACGAGACGAAACTAACCAGACATTCAACACGCGTGGAGGTGGTCTGTCGGGCGCGAATTCGAATGTGGGTTTCTCGGCCACCAACAAGATCAGACGATCCTTATGTTGAAGAGACCAATTGGTCGGGGAGTCTTGTTCGCGTGGGCGAGACGAAGCCAGAGAAGCCTTTAGCGGCTGTCGAGGTGCAGAGAAACAGCCTTGTCGGGCGTCGCCGGAAAGTTCTTTACTCGCCGGACCATCGGAGGGGGTGATCGGATAAACGAATCGAGAATTGACAGATTTAGTCCGTGGAGTTTGGTTTGACTCGAATTAGCCCTAAAATTAATACGGATGTGCCCTTGTAGTTTAAATTGACCAGAAACAGCCCCTTAGTCGATTTTAGTTTTAAATCCTTCTAGTTTGTTTAATTACAATACAACCCCTGAACTTTTATTTAAATAAATTAATTTAATTTCTTTTAAATCAAATTAATTTAAAAATGTTTTTATAAACTTATTTTATTTTTTTATTATTATAAATAATTTTTATAAAAGTTATTTATCTTATTTAAATAGGTTATTTTATTAAATATACAACTTTTTAAATTTAGATTTTTATATAAAACTTTATATTAGTTTTAAAATTTATAAAATTCTAATTAGTTTAAATCCGTAAAAGAAAATACCTATTTGTATAAAACCAAATAAAACTCTTACACTTTATTAAAATAGAGAATGATTACACGATAATTAAACAAGTGCGAGAACGAAAAATCCGAAACATCACAGTCTCCCCATGTTAGAGGAATTTCGCCCCGAAATTCAATTAGTGGAGGCTATGAAAAGAGATGCGGATACTTGGTCTTCATTTGATCTTCACGTTCCCAAGTGAACTCGGGTCCACGTTTAGATTCCCAACGGACCTTGACAATGGGGATGCGGCTACGCTTGAGTTTCTTGACTTCTCGGTCCATGATTTCCACGGGTTTCTCAACAAAGTGCATTTTCTCGTCAATGCGCACTTCTGTAGGATCGTAAGATTACAAGGTGATTCTATTCTAGTTGATATTGGCGGAAACAATAGCAACCAACAAAGTAAACAAGTAAACAGCAAGAATACTGATAAATGCACTGTTGTATTAGACTTCTGAGATTACAAGATTACAAGTAAAACACTATCAAGAAGCACTATGAAGGCACACTTTGTTTGAAGTGTTTACAAGATATATATAGTAACTTAGAATCAAGACAGACCCTTGATTCTAAGGATCAGATCTAACACAAGCCGTTGATCTTGTTTATTAATCTAAATTACACGTAAAGGCTAATCTAGTTACCTTTACTGAAACGTCTTCTTAGGCATCATTGTTTGCATGCTTGGAGAAGAGCGTCATTGTCCTTTATTGGTTACACCAGTGAGGTTCCTTCTGCTTGGAGTGTGGCAGTTGCTTTTGCAGAAAGGTGTCAGAGGCGCTTCACATGGATAGTCAGCTGCAACGTTTGGTCTTCAGAGAATAAAGCTATCAGCAGCAGAGATGAGGACCAGCAGCAAGATTGATCTATCCGCAGCTGCTGAGGATATGCCTATCAGCAACAACATGTGTTGATTGCTGCTGATAAGCCTATCCGCAGCTACTTTGGTCTTCAGCAGCAGACAAAGTATCAGCAGTTGTTTTGGTCAGCAGCAATCTTGTGTTGTCCGCAGTAGTTGTACTTAGAACAATTTTGTAGCAATCAGTCTTTGGTTCTACAAACTCCCCCTAGACTGATGCTACCAAAATTCTTCTAGTCCCTCTGTTGCTGAAGCTTTTGCATGTGGCTGACTATCCTTTCAACCTCATAGCCTCTTGGATCCTTGCTGGGATTGTTCAGTGGAAGTTCAGACAGAGTCTTGATGTCTTTGTGTGGCATTTTGTAGATTGCTTTGCTTGAACATCTCATCTGTTGCTTCTTTACATCAATCAGAGTGAACTCATTCAAATCAGCATTGTAGGACCAAGATATAAATGGAGAGTGGGACTTGAGTGGTTTGATATCCATGACCACATCTTTGCTAGGGTTGAAGTAATGTCTGATTGCTAGCATAAGATGTTTCCCACTCTCATTTTCAGGCTCATGAGCTTCACCCAGCTCCAAAATTCTTCTTAGGTCTGAATCTGGTAGTTGCAGAACCTCATCAACAGACCTGTATGTAGATATTCTTCTTTCAGTTCTCCCCCTGAAGATCTCAAACCTTTGATCCTGTGGATTATAGACCCATTCAACTATGTCTCTTGAGTCTTCAGGTTCAGATGAGGATTTGGATTACTTCAGGGGAGGCTGTTGATGAGTGGGAGCTGGGTGGGATGATTTGGACTTGTTGGGTGGAGGAGTGGAAGGTTTGGGTAGGAAAGTGGAAGGATGATGGACTGAGGAAGAGGTAGGTGAGGGAAAAGGCTTGGGTTTCTTTGTCTTTGGTTTTTCTTCTTCTTTGATAAGTACCCTTTTCTTGGAGCCATTATTCCCTAGTCTTTCTTCCTCATCCTTTTTAACTTTGAAGTAGAGGGCTTGTAGGTTCATGAAATTCATGGGACCTAGCCTCTTTCCACTATCTCCTCTAGCCTTAAGGAAGTCAATCATGACCTTCCTTTCTTCATGGGTTCTTTTATTCAGTGCAATGGTCTTCTTGGACTGTAGCTTGGCTTTTTCTTCTTCTTCAGCCTTTTTCTTGCTAGCCAATTGACCCTGCTGACCCATGAAGGCTCTGTAAATCTCTTTGTTTGAAAGTTTCTCAAGGTAGTCTGCATCCTCACCTTGAGAGATCAGAGCTTTAGTCCACTCCTCCCTTAATTCTTTTGCTAATTTAGAATCAGTGATTCTAAACTTAGCATCTTCCTTCCTCTTCTTTTCATTCCCTTCTTCTTCTTCCATTGCAAACTTTTCTTGCAGTTGTTTGGCAAGTTGTTCATCTTCCTCAACAGACCCTGCATGGATTTTAACTTTCATCTCATCTAGCTGTTTGGCATACAACTGGATTGTCTGTTTTCTTAGGAGTATGGCTGCCTTTCTTTCTTGATGCCTTTGTTTATGAGCCATCTCTTTCTTTTCGCAACCTCTCTTCATCCTCTTCTGTTATAATGCCCTTCCCTTTATTGACATTGGATGCCTCTGCTCTGGCTTCACTGATCACAGAAACAGCTGATTGTTGTGCTGTTGGGATCTCTGCCTCGGCTTCATTGGAAAGTTGAGAAATTGACAAGGGACGGTCACTGTCTTCATCAAGTTGGTACTCAGGACCTTCTATTTCTCTCAGTTGATTCCTAAGTGAAGATCTTGTGCCAAATGCTACATATGTGGCTTCAACTTATGGAGTATCTGAGTTGGAGTCAGTATCAGAAGTTGACACAGACTCTTCCTGAGGAATCCGTCCTTCTTCTTCAAGATGGGCTTTGATGGTAACCATCATTGCCTGGCTCTCTAATGAGTTAATATTGCAGATGTTGTCTCTGAGCTGAAAGATCTTGAATAGGAAGTCTGAGGGCAGCTGAAGGATGTTCCTGGTGTTGATGATGAGAGAGGAGCCGTTGCTGAGCAGAAAAGTGTGGTCAAGGGACTTAGTGCTCACCCAACCTAGCACGTCCAAGTCCTTGACCAGGAAGGCATACAGGAATCTTCGAAGGCCCAGAACATCTTCTTCAGTGAGAAGACTGCTCCTTGTTATTTCAAGATTGCTAGGAATCAGTCTCCTTTCTGCGGCCGCCGAGGATTCAGGATAAGCTACCCGATTTGCTGCTTGTAGGAGTCTTTGGAGCCTGGGTAGATTATCCTCCATCAGGTCATAGAACCTGCCAATGGAAAGTTCTGCTGAGAGATCTGCTGAGTTGTTGATGCAGTTTGATAAGTATAGCTGTAGGACTTGGAGGGCATTGAGAGAGTTCCAGTTCAGCTCTTCTACTCCGCTGAACTCCCAACCAATCCAAAACTTCTCAGCTGATCCATCATACCCCCAAGCTAGAATGGAGTCAAATTCTAGCTTCTTTGATGATCTGAATAGTTGGGGGGTAGAGGATTGACCAATGATGGTTGCTGCTTCAGGGATGATGCTGAAGGACGTAGATGTTTCGTCTTGGTTGTTTTCATCCATCAGCACCTCATCTATAGCTCTGACAACTAACTTCCAGTCTTCAGTGATTTCTTCTTCTTCATCATCTGAAACTGGAAAGTCATGAATTTGGACAAAAGCTGGTCTGAATAGAGTACTTTGGAAGGCAGCCTGCTCTTGACTTTCAGTGTCTTCTTCCATAGGGACTTTCTCCCCCATTTTGGTTGCATCAGTGAACAAATAGGCATCTGTTTGAGTGCCCACTGAGACAAGAAAGGGAGAAGCCGTGGAGGGGCATTGATGGGCTTCATGCATCAAGGCTTGGTGTCGTAGTTTGGACACTTCAGCCTCAAGCATAGCCACCCTGGCTGTCAATTCCAAATTGTGTAGTTTCAGACTGTCCTCATCCACAGTTGTGGAATCCTTGGACCCAGATGGGGCCGTAGGCCGAGCCTCAGCTTCCCCATCACCTGTGGTTTCTTGGCGCCTGGGATTCCTCTCAGTGAGGGGAGTTTCCAAGGAAACACCCTCACCATGAGTTGCCGTGGTTGAGGTCTTAAAGATGTTGTCACTGTCCTCCTGGTCATTTGATGGACCAGCAGTAGTGACAGCCTCTTCCACATCCACTCTTTCATTACTCCTAGAGTGGACCTTCAAGGGTGAAGAACTTGGGTTGGGTGTTTCGGAAGCAAGACCAATCAGTACCTCCTTGATTGTGGTGGTTGGAGAAGGTACATCACTTTGGTCAGGTTCCTCAACACTTAAGTCCAAAGAAGATAGGAATGGCTCAAAGGGTTGTTCTATGGATCCGGGAAGTGATCCTAATCCTAATAGAGAGACTTCCGAAGGAGTCTCCCTGACAGTGTGGCTTTCCCTTATGATATTCTCACTAGAATGTTGTGATTCTGAGTGAGGGATGTTGGCTTGGTTTTGGGCCTTGGAGGCAAGAGAAGAAGGAGTTCTCTTGCCCCTCTTTCTTGTATATTTGGCTGCAACCGGGGCCCTGTGTTCCGGTTGAGCAATCAAACTATGGGTGAGTAAATTATGTACCTGTACATCCTCAGTAGAATGCACAGGGGTTCGATCAAGGGAAGCAGCAGTTTGAGTTTGTGGTAGTGAGGTGGAGGGTGTGGGATCAGTATCAGCTGGGTTTGCTGAACTATCACCCTGGGCACTTTGCGTGTTCAACATTGTAGATAACAATGGAACATCGGCCCCTGAGAACTTTGATGAAACTGTTCTCATGCTTTGAAAAATGTTGTTCTTATGTCCCAGCGTTATGTAGATTCTTGCAGTTTTTGAAAGATCTTGGTGCTCAATGTTGTTCACTTCCTGCAAGAATCTTGGGTACATGAAGAACTGTGATTTCACCCCTTCTTGAAGGTTGTATCTCAAACCTTCAAGAATGAGGTGGGAAAAATTGAAACCCGCCCCAGTTATCATACCGTGAATTGCCGACGCAAGTCCGGAGCTAAGTTGGTTCCATCCACTCCTCTTCTGGGATATGCATTGGAGAAGAGTGTGGCAGAGATACTTCCATTTGGGACCCATGAGTGCCTTCTCTATCGTATACTCTGTTTGATTCCCAGTGTACCCTATGGATACAAAGGTCCTCATGTATACGTCTCTTGGGTAAGAGATGGCGTCCCCTTCATCCTGAAGCTTGAGGTGTTGGCGGAGCTTTGCTTCAGTGATAATCATCTTCTTGCCGTCTAATGTGCCTTTGATTTGGGGAGTGCCCTGGTCAGTAGAATACACGGCTGAGCTCCAAAAATCTTCCATGTGGGAAGTATAGATGGTTGGGTTGACTGTTAGTGCATGGTGGATTTTGGACCGACAAAGGAAGTCGATCATATCATCGAAACCTTCGGATTTCTTGCCCTTTATTAGGCATGCAGTGAGGTTGTGATATGGGGAAAACTTGTCGTTGGGGTTGTTTATGTCTACGCCTGCCATTGTTATGGATTTGGAGGGAAGAGAGAAGGGTGTTTGAATGGTGGTTAATTATTTAGGGCTTTGAATGCTGTAGGGACGGGAGAGAAAGTGATGGGAGATAGGTTTGAAATTGAATATGAAGAGGTTGTGGGAACGTTTGAGATTGTGATATAACAGCAGACAAAGAAAAAGCAACCATACTTGTACAGTACAACCTGTTTCACTTTTCATTGTTACAGCTGTAAAGCACTCGAGCAGTCATGGTAAAGACTGAGAGTGGTTTTTACCTCGGGTAAAAGTTAATGTAGACTTGTTTTACCCATCAGCAGCAAGCTTGGTTGCTGTCAATGGTGATCTATCCGCTGCAAACTTGGTTGCTGCGGATAGTGAAGTCTTTCAGCAGCAGATTTGGGTGCTGTTGACTGTTGTATTCATTCCGCAGCAAAAAGGCTGCTGCTGACCGCCTTAAAGCTGTCCGTAGGAAACTTGTTCCTGCTGATAACTTAAAGCGATCAGTGGCAAAGGCTTTGCTGCTGAAGAGTAAATCTGTCAGCAGTGAAAAAAGTGCTACTGACTATAACCTTTTATTAAGAACAAAAACATAGACATATTTACAAGGAAAGATAAAAATTAGAGACATGTCTTATTCAAAGTTCATCATGCCAATTGATTCAACTAGATATCGAAATCTTGCTTCATCAAAAGGTTTAGTGAACAAATCAGCATATTGATCATTTGTGTGAACCTTGGATAGGACAATTCTCTTTTTCTCAGCTTGATCCCTGATAAAGTGATACCTGATGTCGATGTGCTTAGTCTTGGAATGCTGCACTGGATTATTCGTGATAGAGATAGCACTCATGTTGTCAATGTGAATTGGAGTCTGCATGAAGGTCATTCCATAGTCAAGCATTTGATTTTGGATCCAGATGACATGTGCATAGCAGCTTGAAGCTGCAATGTATTATGCTTCAGTTGTTGAAGTAGAGACACATGTTTGCTTTTTGCATTGCCATGAGATGAGCCTTCCTCCAAGAAATTGACATCCCCCAGATGTGGACTTTTTGTCCAAGTTACAACCCCCATAGTCACTGTCAGTGTAGGCATAGAGATTGACATTTCCATTCTTTGGATACCATAGCCCAAGTTTTGGAGCTCTCTTTAGGTATCTAAGGATCCTTTTGACAGCTTGAAGATGAGACACTTTTGGAGCTGCTTGAAATCTTGTGCAGAGACAAACTGCAAACATGATATCTGGTCTTGAGGCATTGAGATACATGAGAGACCCTATCATTGCTTGGTACTGATGTTGATCAGTGTCTTGTCCTTCTTTATCCGGAGATAAAAGATGGTGCACTTGCATAGGAGTTCTTGCAGCAGAGCAGTCAGCCATTTTGAACCTCTCCAAGATGCTTTTGACATACTTGGATTGACTTATGAAGATTCCATTTGGTGCCTGTTTGACTTGAGGTCCTAAAAAGAAATTTAGTTCACCCATTGAACTCATTTCAAATTTGGAATGCATCAGAACTTCAAAGTCTTTGCAGAGCTTCTTTCTTGTAGATCCAAAGATAATGTCATCAACATAAATCTGGACCAACAAAATTTCTCCCTCTTCATCTTTGATGAAAAGTGTCTGATCAATGGGCCCCCTTCTGAAGTTGTTGTTAAGTAGATATCCAGATAAAGTGTCATACCAGGCTCTTGGGGCTTGGTGTAAGCCATAGAGAGCTTTGCCCAGTTTTAAGACCTTATTTGGATGTGCAGGATCCACAAAGCCTGGAGGCTGTTTGACATAGTCCTCTTCACCAATTTTGCCATACAAAAAGGCAGTCTTCACATCCATTTGATAGACCATAAAGTTTTTGGATGCTGCATATGCCAGAAAGATTCTGATGGCTTCCAGACGGGCAACAGGAGCAAAGACTTCATCATAGTCAATGTCTTCTTCTTGAGTGTAACCTTGAGCTACCAGTCTGGCTTTGTTCTTGACCACGATGCCCTTTTCATCTTGCTTGTTTCTGAAGACCCATCTTGTTCCAATGGCTGTTTAACCAGGTGGAAGATCGACAAGCTTCCAAACATCTTGTCTTTTGAATTGCAGCAATTCTTCCTGCATTGCTTCAATCCAGCTGTTGTGCTTGAGTGCTTCATCAATCTTCTTGGGTTCCACCTGAGATAGAAAGCAAGAGAACAAACAAATGTTGGCTTCATGAGACTTACTTCTTGTCTGGATACCTGTGTGGATTTGGCCAATGATGTTTTCCAGAGGATGCTCTTTGTTTATTCTCTGTGCTGGTATCACATCCAGCCGTATTCCCTCTTCAAGGTTACTTTGGTTTAGATCAGGATTGTCTTCAGTTGTGAGGAGAGGAGCTTGGAGGTTCTGATCATTGTGTTCCACATTGTCAGCAGTATTAGCATCAGAGGCCTCTTCAGCATGGATTGAGGAGGCTTCATTAAAGATTTCTTGGTCAGAGAGATTGCTGCTTGTGGTGTTGGAAGTACCGGCTTCACCTGTACTGGCTTCAATAGCTTCTGCCACTGATGGAGGATCAATGGATGGCCTTTTCATCCTGATGTAGGGACTGGGAAAATCCAGTCTGTAGTCAGAAGAGGAGGTTGAGGCAGAAGATGTTGATTTTGAAGAAGAAAACTCCATATTTGAGAATATGAGAGGCTCAAATATCTGGGTGAAGGAGTCTATATCAAAGAGCCAGTTAGGACCTTTGCCTTGTTCACAGACAACGTGTTCCCTGCATTCCACATTAGCAGATTCTTCCATAATCCGAGTCCTAGAATTGAACACTCGATAGGCCTTTGATTGAGAGGAGTAACCCACAAAGTAACCTTCATCAGACTTTGCACCGAATTTAGGAAGAACTCCATGTGTGATGAGGATGGTACATGGACATCCAAAGGGCTTCAGGAAGCCAATGTAGGGAACTCTTTTGAGCCATAGTTCATAGGGTGTTTTCTGGAGAGGCTTAACAATAAGGACTCTATTCTGCACATAACAAGCTGTGCTTACTGCTTCCGCCCAGAAAGTAAGGGGCAGCTTTGAGTCAGCCAGCATAGATCTTGCTGATTCAATCAGAGTCCTATTTCTTCTTTCAGCAACCCCATTTTGTTGAGGGGTTCTTGGAGCACTGTATTGCCTTTCAATGCCCTTGCTCTCACAGAAATTTTTCAAAGTGTTATTTTTGAACTCTGTTCCCTGATCACACCTTATGATCTTTACCTTCAGATTGCTTTGATTCTCTACCCTAAGAATATAGGATTTGAGAATCTCAGCAGTTTCATCTTTTGTTCTTAGGAAGAATACCCATGAGAATCTGGAGAAGTCATCAGTTATCACCAGACAGTAGGACTTTTTGCCCATTGACATGACATTCGTAGGACCAAAGAGATCCATATACAGTAGCTGGAGAGGGGTGTCATTTGTGTTCAATGTCTTGGGCTTGTGGGAACTCTTGTGTTGTTTTCCCTTCAAGCAGGCAATGTAGTGATCGTCTAGCTGGAATTCTTTGTCAGGAAGCCCTCTAACAAGATTGTCCTTCACTAATTTATTGATTGTTTTGATGTTAACATGGCTTAACCTCCTGTGCCAGAGAGCGGATTCATCAACTAATGCCTTTGACAGAAAACATGAAACACTACCAGATGGAGTGACTTCATTCATGTCAAGCACATATAAGTTGTCCTTTCTATGAGCAGTTAGGAGAATCTTCTCTGTAGGGGGTTTAGATAGGCCAGGAGCTAACACGAAACATTCTTTGTCAGTGAAGAGCATCCAATGCTTTTGATCACATACTTGGGAAACACTCATGAGATTGAAGTCAAGTTCTTTAACATAGTTGACTCGTTCAATACTCATCCTTTCATTGGACACAGTTCCTTGTCCAGTGATAGATCCACCCTTTGAGTCACTCCCAAAGGCAACATATCCTCTATTGAAATGTCTGAAGTTAGAGAGGATGGACATGTTGCCTGTCATGTGCCTGGAACAGCCGCTATCTACCACCCAAGTATTGTGTTTATTGCCTAGCTGTCCCTGCACATGGAAGATATCTAATTAGTGGGAGGAACATTGTAGCATGCAGCATTGTAGAAAATCGTTGCTAATTTGCCATTGTCAGCATGCTTGCAGTCAATGGAACCAATAGTTATGCTTGGAGATTGTTTGGCCTTCCATTGCTTTCTTTACATTGTCGGCAGAAGATGTTGTTGCTGACAATTTTGGCTTATCCGCAGCCGATTTTGCTGCTGAAGGCTTTGCTGGAGTTTTTGTTGCTGTTGAAGGCTTTGCCTGGGATCTTGCCTTATCAGCAGTGGACACTTTTGCTGCTGATAGCATTGCCTTATCGGCAGCAGATTTTGCTTTGTCAGCAGCAGATACTTTTGCTGCTGAAGGCTTTGCCTTTGGTTTCCTGGACTTTACTCTATCAGCAGCGATTTTGTTTGCTGCTGATGGGTTGAGCACAGATGAACGATTTGCAATCTAGTTAAAAGGGTTGAACTTGCATGTTGCAGCAAAGTGGTTTGATTCCCCACATATGATGCAAGTTTGTTGAGGTTTCTGCATCTTCACTCTTTGAGGGGGTAGAGACTCTCTGAACTTTGTTGCCTTTGCATCATAGCTTCTTACCTCTTTGTTTCTATTTGTTTTCTCAAAGGCATGCTGCTTTGAGTTTCTTTGGTGTTCACGGTAGTGAAAGCAGGTGCTGGCAGTGTGATTGTATTTGCCACACACAAAGCAGGATAGTGCTATCTTGTCCCTGTGATAGTCCACATAGTTCTTACTTTGAAACAAATCTTTGAAGTTCCAGGGATGAGCTTTGTTATGTTCAAAAGTGGCTTCTTCTAGTGTCTTTTGAACATATGGACCTTTTTCTCCAGGTGCATGAAAAATATCAAACACCTTTGGCTTTGACTGAGACTTGGGGTTGGTGAAACCTGATGTCTCTCCCTTTTCAATGTTTAGCTTTCTTCCATTTTGAGGATAGCTAATATTGATTTTTTTGAATGGGATGGGAGCTGGAATAGTTGGAGTAACAACAGGACATTCAGTTTTGTTCAGAACAGCTTCAGAGATAGCAGCAGATGGGACTGCACTAGTTTCACAGTGGTCTGAGCAGGTTGACTCAGGTTCTGAAGAGGTGGAGCAGTCTTCCACAAGACTTGCATCCATTGAAGGATCAAGGTTTCGGTTTGCCGTGTCAAGATTTGCAGTATTGAAGCTTGGTTCGTGAATGGCAACATAGTCAGCAGGAGGAGGAACTGTCTTGTACTCGTCATTATGATATCCAAGTCCAGTTTTTACCCTTTCATGGACTTGAATATCTAACAATCTTTGTAACTTTTTAGATGAAAATTCATATTTTTCAACATGAACTTTCTGTTCAACCAGTTCAGCTCTGGTAGCTTTAAGTTTTACTAATAGATCATCAATCTGAGTTTCAAGATTGGTTTGTTCATGTTTTAATGAAGAAATCTCTTTCTTAAGGCAGTTAATCTTTTTCTTTGTAACTGTCTTCGACCTTTTTGAATTCAGATTTCATTTGGTGAAACTCTTCATTTTGATCTATTAGATTTTGGTTATGCTTTCTATAACCTAAAACTTTGTCAATGCAAGCTTGAGAGCAAAGATGTTCAAATACCTGAGGTGGTATCTCTGCGTTGTCTGCCATAAGTGCTTGGTTGGAGGCAGGAACATCTTCATATTGAAAACTCCAGTCAAATTCTGTAGTTCCAACATTTGCACAGGCTGCAGTTTGTGCTGGAGGAGTTCCTTGCTGCTGCTGCTGCTGCCTGGGCTGACCTTGGTAACCTTGTCTTTGATGGCTGGCACCCTGATTGGCTTTGGGTGCCTTCCACTCCCTAGCAAAGTGACTCATTTGGTTACAGTTGTAACATCGGATCTTGCTTTTATCAAGCCCAACTCTGGTGTTTGAGTTGTTGCTTGGAACTGATCTCCCGGTTCTAGAATAAAACCTTTTTGCTCTGAGGGAGAGCATGGCATATGAGTGCTGAATATCCATTTCTTCAAGATCATCTGGATGAAAGCATTCCAGATCCTCCTTTATGAAGTGCATGATGCTTGAGTTGTCAGAGACAAAAGCAGTAGAGGTTGGCTGTTGAGGAGGTGCCTCAAGAAGAAATGGTGATGAGTTGGATTGTGAAGCAGTTGGTGTTTGAGGATGAGTAACAATGGGAGGATAGTAGTAGCTTGCACTAGGACCAGAATGATCAGAGTGAAGCGCTGAGGTGGTGGTGGAGGAAGTGGTAGCTGATTGATAACTGGAGCTCCTCTCTTTAGCTTGAATCATTTCTAATTCATAGGTTTTGAGCATGCCAAAGAGCTCAGTCATCTGAAGAGTCTTCAGATTCTCTGTTCTTCTGATGGACACTATATATAATGTCCAACAACTAGGAAGAGATCTTATGAACTTCTTGAGAATGTCTTCATTCTCCAGCTTTACCTTGGAGCACTGCAGTTCTCCAACCAGGTACGTGTACCTGTTATATAAAACTGTTAGTGACTCACCTTCCTTCCAGACGAAGTTTTCATACTGTTGCTTGAGAATGTCACGTCTGTTCTCCTTGACCTCCTCAGATCCAGAAAACATCTTTTCCAAGGCTCCCCATAACTCCTTTGCAATTTTGTGAGCCTTGAAGTTGTGAAAAACTTCATTTGGAAGGCACATTTGGATAGCTCCTAATGCCTTGAAGTCCACCTCCATTTTCTTGACGTCTTCTTCAGAATACTTGGAGGGTTCCTTCGGAACTAGTGGTCCTCCGGAGTCAGCAGAGGCCACCATGGGAACATAAGGTCCATCCCTTACGGATTTCCACATTCCGTATTCATGTTAGCAGAAGAAGCTTTCCATACGGTTCTTCCACATATCATAGTCCTCCCCAGACACCAACCTCGGTGGTCGGTTGATACTGCCGATGTCTTCAGATCCATGACTTTGTGCCATTTTGTTTTGTGTGACTTGATCAAGAATAGAGTTTTGAATAGAATCAGAAAGTGATTAAACAAATGTTATTTTGTTTAATCTTGAGCCAAAGCTATGATACCACTTGTAGGATCGTAAGATTACAAGGTGATTCTATTCTAGTTGATATTGGCAGAAACAATAGCAACCAACAAAGTAAACAAGTAAACAGCAAGAATACTGATAAATGCACTGTTGTATTAGACTTCTGAGATTACAAGATTACAAGTAAAACACTATCAAGAAGCACTATGAAGGCACACTTTGTTTGAACTGTTTACAAGATATATATAGTAACTTAGAATCAAGACAGACCCTTGATTCTAAGGATCAGATCTAACACAAGCTGTTGATCTTGTTTATTAATCTAAATTACACGTAAAGGCTAATCTAGTTAACTTTACTGAAACGTCTTCTTAGGCATCATTGTTTGCATGCTTGGAGAAGAGCGTCATTGTCCTTTATTGGTTGCACCAGTGAGGTTCCTTCTGCTTGGAGTGTGGCAGTTGCTTTTGCAGAAAGGTTTCAGAGGCGCTTCACATGGATAGTCAGCTGCAACGTTTGGTCTTCAGAGAATAAAGCTATCAGCAGCAGAGATGAGGACCAGCAGCAAGATTGATCTATCCGCAGCTGCTGAGGATATGCCTATCAGCAGCAACATGTGTTGAATGCTGCTGATAAGCCTATCCGCAGCTACTTTGGTCTTCAGCAGCAGACAAAGTATCAGCAGCTGTTTTGGTCAGCAGCAATCTTGTGTTGTCCGCAGCAGTTATACTTAGAACAATTTTGTAGCAAGCAGTTGTACACAGTCTCCCCATGTTAGAGGAATTTCGCCCCGAAATTCAACTAGTGGAGGCTATGAAAAGAGATGTGGATACTTGGTCTTCATTTGGTCTTCACGTTCCCAAGTGAACTCGGTTCCACGTTTAGATTCCCAACGGACCTTGACAATGGGGATGCAGCTACGCTTGAGTTTATTGACTTCTCGGTCCATGATTTCCACGGGTTTCTCAACAAAGGGCATTTTCTCGTCAATGCGCACTTCATCAAGAGGGATGTGGAGATTCTCGTCGGCTAGACACTTTTTCAAATTAGTCTAGTTCAAAACATTGATTTATTTAACTAGGTCCATAGTTCTTAACTGGAGAAATCTTCAGCAAACAATCACATATCCAAACCTGAAACATTAATTAAATCAAGTGTCAACTAAAAAGTTGGTGAGTACATAGGTTTTTGTAGTTCTGATAAGTAGCAGATAAAAACGTTTTGCAACTCATTGTTTATCTTGTTAAACATAGTATATATATGGTGTATCATTTATCTAATCACAATTCAAACCTTGTTTGACGCGCTTAAACATAGCACAACAGCTAAGTCCGGTATGTTTGAATATAGTTACCCACTATATCCGGTATGTTTGAATATAACACGCGGCTATATCCGAGTATACAGTAAAACACCCTAACCGGGTGGGCTGGTCAGGCACAATAGATCTATTAATATTACTGTTGGTTTTCTTGTGTTTAAATGTATGTAAACCCAAGATAATAAGCATATAGTCCACATGTATAACACGTATAAACAAAGAGAGTAGCATGTATAATGTTTCACCCCAAAATGCGTAAAAATGTAAAATAGGGGCTATGTAACTCACCTAGCTAGCGGATGTTTTTAAATCCACAAGTGCGGGTGATAAGGATGTTGAAAACTAAGCACGATGAAATCCTATGTAGATAAATATGTATTATTGTATGTTTGTATATGTGTATTGGTATTTAAATGCGTAGAGGTTTATAATAACATTCCTTAAAATTATTTGTATAAAATATTGTAGTAAAATAATGATCTTTAGTAAAATTTAACATCTAAAAATATATATTTAAATCTTGTTAATTATTTACATTTTTGAATAATTTGTTATTATGTTTATTGTATTATATATAATAATAAATAAAAGGAAAAGTTTTTATTTGTTTTAATTATTATATATTTTTGTGAGTTAAAATTATTTTAACAAGTTTATAAAATATAGGGTTATTATTTTATAAAAAAATTGGACGGGTTAAATATGCGAAGAAAAATGTTATTTAATAGTTTTGAAAATAATCGAACGAGTCAACCGACCCGTAATAGTTTTTATTGTATAGGTGTAATATTAAAATATGATAAAATAAATAAATAAAATGAAAACAGGAAAAATTTGGGTTGGGCCGGAGGCCACAAGAATCGAACTCGCGACCTACAACACAAACACACACACGCATAACCAGCCGGGCTACTGCCCATCGCTGGTTATGTGTGTATTGTTTAATTTATAACATATACCAAAAAGCTGGTCGCTGGTTCTCGGCAACGGGCAAGCTGTGTCCGAGGACACTGGTTTGCCCGGTGATCGATGGTCTGAGGCCGGGATTTCGATTGGGATAGATTGCCCTATGACAACAGAAGGTAATGGAACAAATTCGAGGCTCTTACTTGGTCGCGAATGGTCTGGACGACAGGTTCGATAATCCGAAAATTCCAAGATCGATTAGCTATGCTTCAGTACGAATTAGGTTTCGAAACTTTGGTCACAGCTTCCGACAGTGGCGACGAACACAATGACGGTCTCAATTTTGAGTGAAAGTGGGTGAAGAGGGGATGGCGAGCTCGTGCAGGTTCGGTAATGGCTTTTTATAGCCGAGCTCGATCCCGATAATGAGACAAGAAATTGAGCATGTTCCGACACTCGTCTGGACAAGACGAAACTGTCGAGCCATCTTGCAGGCGTGGAGGTTGACTGTCGGGGCCGAATTTGTGGCGTGGGTTTTCGGCCACAAACACGATCGAACTTTCTGTATGTCGAGGAGACCAATTGGTCGGGGGCTATTGTTCGCGTGGGAACGACGAGGTCGGGGAGACCAAATTCGGCAGTCGAGGTGTAGGGGAAAGTCGTGTCGAGGAGTCGTCGGAGAAAAGCTCGGACCGTCGGTCAATGGGGAAGACGGCCGGAAACGCGAATTGGAAGTTGGCAAAACCAGTCCCCGGAGTTTGTTTTTGATTTAAAATAGTCCCTGAGAGTTATTACAAATTGGTCCCTGTGGTTTGATTTTTCCAGAAACAGCCCCTTAACAGATTTTGTCTTAAAGCCCTTTTAGTTTCATTATTTTCAAAAACAACCCCTCAACTTTTATAAAAATAATTTCTTTAATTTCTTTTAATTTCAAATATATTTTATAAACTTATTTTATTATTATTATAACTAATTTTTATAAAAGTTATTTATCTTATTTAATTAGGTTATTTTATTAAATATGAAACTTTTAAATTTAAATTTTTATATAAAATTTTATATAAGTTTTTAAAACTTATAAAATTTTAATTAATTCAAATCCGTAAAATAAAAATACCTATTTGTATAAAACTAAATAAAACACTTGTATTTTATTTAATTTGAGAATGATTACATGATAATTATATTACAAGTGCGCGAATGAAAAACCCGAAACGTCACAGGCGTGGTATTCGATGATCTGGCGCTGAATGTCGTTGCCATTGATGAGCCCAAAAAGAAGTCAAGTTTCCCTGCCAAACGAGCGGGTGGGAAGTTATTTGGGGCTTGGGACAAACAGGCCAGGGTAGGCGAGATAGCGGTCTGTGGGAAATGTGGAGGAAGGCATGCAGGTGAATGTCGGCTAGGATCGAACATGTGCTTTAAGTGCGGCAAGACCGGACACTACTCTCGTGAATGCCCACAAGGCATCAAATGCTATAACTATGGGTAGGGCGGTCACATGAGCCGGAAATGCACTAAACCAAGAATGGGGGAAGGAGGCAAGGGGAAAGGCCCAGAGAAGAAGGAAGAAAGGCCACGAGCAAGGACCCGAGCGTATGCGTTGACGAAGGAGGAGGCCAGGCTGGATCCCGATGTGGCGTCAGGTACGTTCATCCTTGATAACACTTTTGTATCTGTGTTATTTAATTCGGTGCAAGTAAAAGTTTTATATCGGCTACTTTCTGTAAACGGGTAAAATACTCAGTCAGTAAACTAGAAAGAGCTTTTAGTGTAGAAACCGCTGAGGGTAGAACCGCGAGAGTAACTGGTGTAGTTGACAACTCCATGATAAAAATAGAAGGCCATAGGTTCCTTGTCAGGTTGTTCGTTATGGTTTTGGGAGGGTTTGATGTTGTTTTGGGAATGGACTGGCTAAGTGCCAACGAAGCACAAATTAAATGCAAACAAAAGATAATCTGACTCAAGGCTCCGGGTGGTAGTGAAGTCGAAGTCTTTGGGGATCGCGATGCCCCGATGCCTAACGTCATCTCGGTGATCAAAGCAACAGATTACCTGAGGCTTGGATGCGAGGCTTATCTGGTGTACGTGATTGAAAAGTGTAAGGTAGTGAAGGAACTAGACTATGTACTCGTGGTACGCGAGTACCCGGAGGTGTTTCCAAAGGATTTGCATGGGATACCACCCGACAGAGAGATTGAGTTCCGAATCGACTTAGTACCAGATGCCCAGCTCGTGGCTAAGGCTCCATATCGACTAGCATCAGTGGAGATGAAAGAACTTATGACGCAACTAGACGAGTTACTTGAGAAGGGATTTATCAGACCGAGCATTTCTCCTTGGAGTGCTCTGGTATTGTTTGTGAAGAAGAAGGATGGTTCTATGAGAATGTGTATTGACTAACAGGAGTTGAACAAACGAACGGTGAAGAACAAGTACCCTTTACCAAGGATCGACGACCTGTTCGATCAATTACAGGGCGCAAGTTGGTTCTCCGAAATCGACCTTCGATACGGGTGCCATCAATTGAAGGTTAGAGACGAAGACATACCAAAAACTGCGTTTCGCACGTGTTATGGACATTTCAAGTTTCGTGTTATGTCCTTCGGATTGACGAACGCCCTCACAGCATTCATGGATTTGATGAATAGGGTGTGTCGATCGATGCTGGACCGATCGGTAATTGTGTTCATCGATAATATCCTCATCTACTCCAAGAATGAGGGTGATCACGCATGTCACTTGAAGGAGGTGTTGGAAGCTCTGAAGAAGGAAAAGTTGTATGCTAAGTTCTCCAAATGCGCGTTATGGCTTAGGAAAGTCCAAATCCTAGGTCACGTCATTAACCCGAACGACATATGGTTGACCCGGCAAAGATAATGACGGTAAGAGATTGGGATATTCCTAAGACGCCAACTGAAATCCGCAGTTTCTTGGGATTGGCAGGCTACTATCGGAGATTCATTCATGATTTTTTGAAAATAGCTTCGTCATTGGCAAAGTTAACACGGGAGAGGTAAAGTACGAATGGGGTTCGACCTAGGAGGAGGAGTTTAAGGAACTAAAAGAGAAGCTAACCCAAGCTCCAGTCTTGGCCCTTCCTGAGGGTAATGAAGACTTGGTGGTATACTCTGACGCTTCGGGTCAGGGATTGGGGTGCGTGCTGATGCAACGCGGAGGGTGATCGCGTATGCATCGCGGCAGTTGAAAGTTCGTGAAGTCAATTATCCAACTCATAACTTGGAACTTGTTGCTGTTGTGTCCGCATTGAAAATCTGGAAGCATTACCTTTACGGGGTGAAGTTTACCATTTACTCAAACCACAAAAGTTTGAAGTATTTCTTCGAACTAAAGGAACTGAATATGAGGCACAGGCGATGGTTGGAACTTTTGAAAGACTATGATTGTGAAATCATAAACCATACTGGAAAGGCGAACGTGGTGGCTGATGCTCTAAGCCAAAAGGATGTGTCTGCTCCTATTAAATTGAAAGCTTGCCCGTTGGTTGTGACACCAGATGTGATGAGGGAAATTGAAATGGCTCAAGATGAGACACTTAAAGAAGAAAAGATAAAGAAAAAGAGAATGGTTGGCCAACAGGACAACTTGGAATATAACACCCGTGGTGTTAGGACACATTTTGGACGGGTATGGATACCTATGGGTGGCGAGCTTAGAAACAAAATCCTGGATGAGGCTCATAAGTCTCGGTACTCTATCCATCCCGGTACCAACAAAATGTACCAAGATCTGAAGAAGGAATACTGGTGGCCTGGAATGAAATATGAGGTGACGAAATACGTTAGTAAGTGCTTGACTTGCTCATAAGTAAAGGCCGAACATCAGAAACTGTATGGGAAGATCCAACCACTTGATATACCGGAATGGAAGTGTGAACACATTACAATGGAGTTCATAACCAAGCTACCTCGTACAGCTAAAGGTCATGACACCATTTGGGTAATTGTGGACCGTTTAACGAAGAGTGCTCATTTCCTACCTATTCGTGAGACGTTCTCTCGGAAAGATTAGTGGAAGTATTTATTAATGAGGTAGTAGCACGACATGGGATGCATTTGACGATTGTATCTGACCGAGACACGCGATTCACATCGAGGTTCTGGAAAAAATTTCACGAGGCGAGGGGTACGAGACTTAACATCAGCACGGCATACCACCCGTAGACGGATGGTCAGTCCGAAAGGACCATTCAAACGTTGGAGGACATGCTCCGTGCTTGTATTATTGATTTCAGCGGTAGTTGGGACAGTCACCTGCCGTTAGCTGAGTTCTCCTACAACAACAATTATCACTCAATGATAGACATGCCGCCCTATGAAATGTTGTATGGTAGGAGATGCAGGACCCCGGTTTGTTGGGGTGAGATTGGACAGAAGGAACTAGAAAGCCTTGAAGTCATAAGAGAAACATCGAAAAGGTTTGATCAGATTAAGGCACGAATGAAAACCGCCCAAGATCGTCTGAAATTCTACGCGGATAAACGACGAATGCCTATTGAGTTTGATGTTAAGGACAGAGTCATGTTGAAAGTGTCGCCCTCGAAGATTCATAAAGAGAGGGAAGTTAAATCCGAGGTTTGTCGGACCATTCAGAATAATGGCACGAGTTGGTGAAGTAGCTTATCGGTTGGAGTTGCCTGATGAGTTAAGTGGGATTCATCCGACGTTCCATGTATCACACTTGTGAAAGTGTTTGGCGGATGAGACGACTCACGTGCCACTTACCGACATCGAAGTGGACAACAGCCTAAACTACATCGAAGAACCCGTGACCATCTTAGACCGGAAGGAGAAACGTTTACGTAATAAAGTTATTCAATTGGTTAAAGTCCTATGGAAGCATCTAAAGGAATTGGAATCTACTTGGGAAGCGGAGACGGAAATGAGGGAGTCGTACCCTCAATTATTTGACTTATGATAGGTTTCGGGGACGAAACCTATTATAAGAGGGGTATACTTGTAACATCCCAAAAATAAAAAGACAATTATAATAACGGGATAAACATAAGACGAACAGAATAAACGAACGGCACGTAATGGACCAGCCCGGGAAGGGCCCGACGAACACAAGGGTGGCGAACATAGGGGAGCTTCCTCCTATAAATAGCCTAAGTCACCATCTTTCTCTTATTTGCAAGTTCTAGAGAGAGAAACCATAGAAAGAGAAAGTTGGCGGATCGACCCGAGATTGAAGAAACGTGTTACTCCATAACCTGTGAGCAAGACCTCCGAATCAGAAGCTCGATTCAGGTAACAAATCGTTCCAGATCTGAGCTTTTGTTTATTTTGGGGTTTCCAGGTTTTGGATAAAAAGGTGGAGTTTTTACATATGAAACTTGGAAATAAACATAGATCTAGGATCTAGAATGAAAAACGAACGTTTTGAACGTAGAAAGTTGGGGTCTTGACATGATCAGATTCACATGCAAGAAATTAGAGTTCTTGAGGAGGAAGACAGCCCCGCAGGCGAACTTGATAAGTTCACCTGGGAGTTAAGCGAACTTAATAAGTTCGCTGGATATGGGTTTAAGCGGACTTAGGTAAGTTCGCTAGTCATGTTCGCCTGATGCCAAAGGGCGAACTTAACCTTAAGTTCGCCTGTATGTTCGCTAGGTTGGTAAGAAGCGAACTTAGCCTTAAGTTCGCCTAATTCAAAATGGTTAACCTGTTATGGTCGGGATTAGGTCTGATGTGTATTTAACTACTCAATCCAGATCGTACGTGACGTTGTTGGGCCTTTGTTTAGTACAACGAGACTAGCTTACCAGGTGAGTTCTAGAAACCCTTATTTAAATGTTTTAAATAAATGTTTTTGGGCTGGTGTGCATACGTAACGATGTGACTGTTTTATAAAATGATGTGATTGTTTTATAAAACGATGTTTATGAATGATGTATGTGACGTTTTATGAAACGATGTTTATGAACGATGTTTTCAAGGGAAAGGTTATGAAAGAAGTGTTTATGAAATATTTTGCTAAAAGAAGTTTACGAATGAATGAATGAATGATTTTTAAGAAAACGTACGAATGCTTTAACTGAAGTTTTGAAGTAAAAGAAGTAAATGTTTATGAAAGTCACAAACGAACGAATCTGCCATGATTCCTACGGGAATCGAAGCTATGGGTATGGGATGTATGTTATGGGCCTTACCTTTTAGGGGCCTTACCTTTTAGGGGCCTATGAGGCTGGCCAACTGTTGTACAACTGGGGTGATGACGGTCACCAATGGGATTACCATGATTCTTGAAGTTGGTACGATTTACCTCGCGGGGTAGCGTGGTTGAAGTTTGGTACTTGTGCCTTACAAGGTGCAGTGCTTGAAGTTTGGTACGTGTCATCCTTGTGATGTCGTGCTTGAACTATGGTGTTGAATGGTCTAAGTATCGGGCCCTAGGTTTCTCCGCCTACAGGTAATGTAGGTGTTGAAGGGCCTAGTGGTGGGGATCCTTAGGTTTCTCCGCCGGTATGCGATATTTGGAATTGACGATTACAAGAAGGCACATATTTGATATGTTCGTTGACTTATGTTGTGATGTTATGTTATGAGGTTATGTTATGTTATTGCATGTTTTCGTACGCTTTTATTAATGAAGTTAAATGATATGTTTTTGGCAAAATGTTTGAAGTTAATGTTTTATGTAAAAGTTAGAACTCACCAGCGTAGCTGACTTTTTAGTATGCACATTCAGGTTAAGGCAAGTTATGAGAATGGATAGTGATGTTGGGCGGCTTGATGAGTTACCTGGATGATATGAAGACTGACATCCCGTTACGATTTGTTTATGTTATGCTATGTATTAGATAATGTTTACGCTTCCGCATGTTTTGACAATGTTGATGTTACGTTTGAAATGAAAGTTTTTCCGCTGCGTTGTTTGATATTCAAATTAATAACTGTTTGTGAATAAGTAAATCTAACAAATGAAGCCTTCCGGGTTTGGGGTCTAACATGAGTAGGTGTTGGTTGACTCTTATCCTAAACAAAGTCAACAAATTAAAACATCAAAAAGTAAACAAACAGAAATTGGGATGGATGGCTATTAGCGTTGCGGACAGTCCTAGAGTAGTCTGGCAACGTCATTCCGATATCCACCTAGCTCATGTACAAAATCCCCTGATCTCGGCGCACCAGAACGTAATCGTGGCTCATCGCGACCATCAGTCCGGCGGCTGCGCATGGCCGGTGACGGCGGCGATTGTCAGCATTCGCATGGAGATTAAGTCGGCGACGAAGTCCTTGAAGAGGTCCACCATGTGACGGAGGAGGTTAACGGCTTCAGACAGAGATCCACCAGCGGCGGATTTCGCCCACGCGAGATCGAAACCGTTGGAGAAAAACTTACCGTCGGCACCGGTGATAAGGAAGGTGCCGTGAGTTGACTGAGACTTGGCTTCGGCAAGAGCTGTACGGATGGAGGCGATGTGAGTAGGATTGAGACGATGTTCATAGGCGGCGTCGCCGGTTAACGTCAAGAAGAAAATGTTGCCGCATTTTTCCAAAGTGCACATGTCGCCCGCCGGAATTTGTATCTGGTTTCTAGGAAAGGAAAGAGAAAAAAATATAACCAAGATGGAACCAATAGCGTTAGGAATTGGGGATCGGATAAGTTTATGAATTCCATATTATGAATTTATGATTTTAATTACCACACTACAAAAAAGGAACAGAAAAAGATGACTATTCTTTCACTAAAAGTTAAAAACCTCCGGAAGATAAAGAGTTATTTTTCAAAAAAGTGTTTGAAAAAAAATATTTACTAAAATGGCGTTCGTTTAAAAAATTTGTTTGTATCCCCCTAATCTCATTAAATAACCTATATTTTTATTAAAACAAGATCTATTTTGAAAGAAAAAATATTTTATTTTCCAAAAAAGGTATTTTTTTAAAAATAGTTATATTTTTATAAATCTTAAAAAACAGGTTTAGTTTTTTAAAATAGTTTTTTATCTTAAAAATAGGTCCATAAATAAATATACTTTTTCACTTTTACACATATGTGTTTATGTGCGATAAGTGATATTAATATATAGTTTTTAAAATAATATAGTTTATTAAGATTGTGTATATTATATTTTTTATTAAAACAAGATCTATTTTGAAAGAAAAAATATTTTATTTTCCAAAAAAGGTATTATTATTTTTTTTTTGAAAATAGTTATATTTTTATAAATCTTAAAATACAGGTTTAGTTTTTTTAAATACTTTTTTTATCTTAAAAATATTAAATATAGGTTTATAAATAAATATACTTTTCATTTTTATACATCTGTGTTTATATGCGATAAGTGATATTTAAATAATAATATATAGTTCTTAAAATAATATAGTTTAGTAAGATTGTGTATATTATATTAATATATTTGTTTAAGAAATTCATTTAACTATGATATTCATTTGAAGACATGAAAAATTAATAATTTTATAGTTTTTTTTCCTGGATGTAATCTTCTTCTATTGTAAATAAACCATATCTATTAAGAAATCTATTTAACTGTAGTAACTTTTTTTGTTTAAATAAAAAAATCTATTTTTAAAAATGAATTGTTTATTCTATCGAGCTATCACAACTTTATACGATTCTTTTTACTTACTTCGCCACGTCAATGTCACCCTCATTATTATAATACACATGATCTTAACAAACTTTATTATTTTCTTGCTCTTTTTAATAAAAAATATATGTAAATAAAATAATAAATGAAAAGAATATCTATATATAAAATTTAATAAATACACGTAAATCTACACCATTCAAATACACAACTGTACTATTGTATATGATTTTGAATACATTTAATCCCACTTTAAGATATTTGTTGTCAAAAAAATAAGCTTGTATTTTAAGATTTATTAACCTATTTTTAGTATTTTTTTAAGATTAAAAAAACTATTTTGAAAAAAAAATACAAACGTGTACTTTAAGATTTAAAAATATATACAGTTGTTTTAAAAAAATAAAATAAAACCTTTTTCTGGAAAATAAAACCTTTATTTTTTCTTTTAAAGATTTAATTTTTAAAAAATATATGTTCTCCAATGAGATTAGGAGAGAGACAGAAGCAATTATTTCAAAAACACGTACTTAGAAAATGAATTACAAAGTAGGGGTGTGGATCGGATTTGGTATTGGTTTTAGATTAATCGGTTCGGGTTATTCTGGTTTTTGAGTTGAAAATCTAATCAAAATCCAATCTAACAATGATCGATTTAATTAGTTTTCGGGTTACTCAGATACGGATAATTCGGTTACGGGTGAAATTAGTTCGGATTATTCGGGTTTTAAACATTTTTTTAGAAAAAAACATAAATACAAGTAAACAAATTGAACATCTATGGTCTCTTAGACCAAGGGTATTGATTGTGTTTGGTATTCAGGTTTCGGGTTATTCGGGTTTTTAATACATTTGATAGTCTAACCGAAACTCAACCCTGATAACAATCGGTTTTTTGGTTAATCAGGGGTAAAATCGACGAGCCTATTATAAAATGATTATTAACACGTAGTCAAATTCCACATTGGTTGTGGACATAAATGACGTTGGATTTGTAAGTAATACCGGATCTAAAATATTACTAACACGTTTGCAATGCAATGATTGTGGATGAGATGAAAACTCCACATTTAAGTGTGTTTTAATGGAACCGGGAGTGGTTGCAAGACCTGTTCATAGAGTTCAGCATCCTGAGGTACCGGTGACGTAAGGACCTCTTGCATGTGAGACGCACATTGCGTGTTCGAATCCCTTTACGCCAGTTATTGAAATCTTTTTCAAGCAATTTTTTTTTACTATTCTATTTAATATTTATTTTTTTTTACTTTTCTTTAAGTTATATTTCTATTTTTTCTCAAGCAATTTTTTATTATTTTATCTTTTCTTGGTTACGTTATTTTTTCGTCTGCGTTCAAATTTTTGTAAAAACCAATCCACCCGTCGCGAATCGCGGGGTGTGAGCAGCTAGTTCAACTTAAGAACTAAAAGTTCAAACCTTACTTGGAATTTGGGGAAAATTAGGATATTAACAAATTTGGGGAAATTTAGGATATTAATAAACATCAAAATGAAGTCCCAAATACAATAATGAAATTAAAGAACAATAAAATTGACAAATACATGGGTTTGCGACGGCGAAAGTAAAAGGAACGGCCGGTAGATGGAGTACTCTGAGCAGACAAAGGCTGAATACAATACCAAAATAACATAAACACAAAATATAAATCAAGTAACTGCTTCAACATAAGCACAAAATACAATACCATGATGAAAAAATACTGCTTCAAAAGACTTGATGATTGAAAAAGGTTATATAGAAAAATCAACTACCATTAACAATATATGTAAGCACACCGTTCTTCAACCTCGAGATCAAAACATCAACAGGAGTTTCAAGTTAGAAACCCTAAACCAAATGGAGCGCATGATCTTCAACACCAGATCCAAAACAATCAACCAAGGGTTTCATGTAAGGAAACAAAACCTAAAAAAACCAAAACCTAAAACCCAAAGATCGGTAAATTGCTATCCTTATAAAACAAACCCTAAAAACCAAAACCGGAAGAATTTTAGGTGATACCTGATGAATCAATGCTTCCAAAGATCGGTATATTCTCGTGGGCGAGTAGAGGCTTATGAAAACCAAAACCTGATGAATCGTTTGCTTGTCGATTTCTTGCAAATAGAGGCTTATGAAATCCAAAGATTGGTAAATTATCATCAGCGAGTAGAGGCTTATGAAATCCAGGCGATAAACGAATCGTTTGCTTGTTGATTTCTTGCATATCCAGCAAAAGAAATTTAGGGTTTTCGGCAGAGAGATAAGAGGAATTTTTTGTTGAATGAAAGAAAAGGCAAGCGACTGGATAATAACCGGGCAGGCCTGGATCATTTTGGGATCCGCGTGTAGAAAAGAACCGATTTTTTTAGTCAAATGGGCGGGAAAAGCTAAGGTTCCTTTGCCTAGAATAGTGACATGTGGCAGGGAGAGATTTTTATTTATTAGATAAGTAAGAGATATATATATATATATATACTAGATTAAAATCTCGTGTATTACACGAGTTGAACAAAAATAATATTATATATTAAGTAATAAAAAATTATTTTTTTTAAAACTTGTGTTTTACACGGGTTGAATAAACCCGTGAAATACAATATAATATGTTAACACATACACTCGTCAAAATATGTCAGGAGATTTTATTAATATAAAGATTAGTATTTTTTTTAATATATTATTTTTAAAATATAGAGGTGTATTTAATAAGAGATAAATGCGGGAAAAAATGATGAGAATGAATATAGAGGCGACACGTGGCATGAAAAACCTTTATTTATATATATATATATATATATATATATATATATATATATATATATATATATATATAGGGGACGTATCGGTTGTAAACATTTGCCTAGAATAGTAACATGTGGTAGGGAGAGATTTTTAATTATTAGATAAGTAAGATATATATATACTAGATTAAAATCTCGTGTATTACACGGGTTGAACAAAAATAATATTATATATTAAGTAATAAAAAATTATTTTTTTTAAAACTCGTGTTTTACACGGGTTGAATAAACCCGTGAAATACAATATAATCTGTTAACACATACACTCGTCAAAATATGTCAGGAGATTTTATTAATATAAAGATTAGTATTTTTTTTTTAAATATATTATTTTTAAAATATAGAGGTGTATTTAATAAGAGAGAGAGGCGGGAAGAAAATAAAGAGAATGAATATAGAGGCGACACGTGGCATGAAAAACCTTTATTTATTATATAGTATATATATATATATATATATATATATATATATATAGGGGACGTATCGGTTGTAAAGAGTTATTGTGAAAACCCTTAAACTCATTCGGTACCACACATTCATTTCTTATTATTTTAATATGTGGTTGTGATTAATTCTATATTTTTAATATATTTTGTAAAAAAACTTGTGGTTTATATTAAATAGAGGGGTAGAAAGGTAATTCTACTTTTTTTCTTTTTCCTTTTTTTTTACAAAATAATGAATATTTTCTTTTTTCTTTTTTCTATTTACAAAATAAAGAACAGGTGTAAAACAGAAGATAAATCGAATACACATGTGTAAAACTGAAATACACAAGTGTAAAACCGAAATACAAAATTATCAATTGTTAAATCAAATACACAAGTGTTTTAATTTACAAATTCACCTCAGCCCATGAAGATAAATCAAATACACATGTGTAAAAATGAAATACACAAGTGTAAAATTGAAATAAACAAGTGTAAAACAGAACCTCAAGTTCACAAACCCCAACTTCTTCATATCTGCAATTCAATATATGAACGCTTTCAGTTCTGCAACTCCGATCATTCAGATCTGCCAAAATTCAATCAATTAAATCTAGAAAAAAAATGTACTTCTTGCAACCAAATAAAAAAAATACAAAAGAGTTAAGTGTAAAAAGAACCGTAAAACTAATTTTAACTTTCTTCGGGTCCGTTTACACTTGTGTAAATTTAATCAAAAACATGTGTAATTTCAGTTTACACATGTGTAAACATAGTATTCATATGTGTAATCAGTTATACATGTGTAAAATCAAAATATGGGTTTTTCAAATATGAGTTTTATGCTTCCAATCCATAAATCTGAGTTTTAAGCTTCAAATATGTAAAATTGCATGTGTAAAAACCCATTGCCTACTAAACACGAAAAGCCCTAATAAACTTTATGCTTCCAAAAATAAAAAGGGCATGATCCGATTCATATCCCACGGCCCAAACGCCTAAACTGAATCTCAACCAACAAGGTTTTAAATTTTCAGCTTTCATTTTCATCAATCCCTAAACATTCACACACTCCAAATCATTACCAACAAGTTCATGTTCAAATCATAAAAATAAACTTCTGTTTAAATTTTTTTTAGCAGTTAACATGTTGAAATTTCAATATTAATAGAACCCACCACAGAAATTACATACCTGTTTATGAACTCTGAAAATGATCAAATCCATGCCTATATCTAGGTAACTTTTTTTATAACCTAAAAATGAGCAACAAATTTAGTAACACCACAAATATATATAGTTTAAATATTTGTATTCCACTTGTGTAAAAATCAGATACACGTGATTTTAACCATCTACAGGTCCGTTTACACATGTGTAAGATCAAATACACATGTGTAAATTCAGTTTACATTTTCTATATACACATGAATAAAAACTTTTTACATATGTGTAAATTCATTTTACAC
Organism: Smallanthus sonchifolius; assembly: GCA_023525975.1. NCBI lineage: Eukaryota > Viridiplantae > Streptophyta > Magnoliopsida > Asterales > Asteraceae > Smallanthus > Smallanthus sonchifolius. Next base: position 25,689,328 of record CM042033.1, read on the forward strand.
ATGTGTAATAATCAAATAAGCATGTGTCAAAAGTATGTACACAAATCAGAAAACAATTCTACATCCACAAACCCAAACATAACAAAAAAAATGTAAACCCATCAGATTAGAACTCAGATCAGATCTGAGATTTTTAAAAAAGTACAAAAAAAGTAAACTAATTCTAATCAAACACATATAAAATCTTAGTTTTGACAAACAAATCAAATATAAAATGCTAAAGAATAAAATATAATCAAAAACCCCCAAATTCTACATCAAAACACTTACTTGGAGAAATTAGTTTGTCAAACCTTCTAGATCTGAATTTTAATTTCAATCATCTTGCCGGCTCCAAAGCATCTCATTGACTCCTTTCATAGTTCCAAAGCATCTCAAACCTTCTAGATCTTAATTTTAATTTCTTTACTGTATTCTCAAAAATTAGTTTCTCAAACCTGTACAAAAATTATCATAAAATTATATTTACTACCTTCAAAATCTTTGACAGTAGGATCTCCTATAAAATATCATAAATTCACTGAATAATTTCATGCTTCAAAATTTGAACTTTAACATTATTTTTTTATAAATCATCTAGAACCCATTTTTATCAACCGATCCAAATGATTCGCTACATAATAGTTAGAACACAAATCTCATAAACCTAACTCAAAACACAACATAAAATCACAAAAAACTACCTGCATATGTTTTCAAGAGAAAACTACTTATGTTTTCTGGAGAACGCAAAGTATCAGAAAATGAGCTTTGAGAATTAGTTGAATTACACTCTAATGCTTCACCAAAAGGATTCCCCCTTTGACCTGCCTCACTTGCAGAGTCATAAAACTGTAATACAAAAAGGTTTAAAAAAATCATTTGAAGGTTAACAAGACCTGGCAGGTTTGGGTTTTTCCTCCGTAAAAATGGCAGGTTTGGGTTTTCCCATCTGGTGGGGATTTTTGAAATAACCATATCTTATATTAAAGATGAAGGTTAGCAAATATTGCAAATAAGAACCATCTTGATTAGTTTTCAGATTTCAAAATAGATCTAGATCTCAATCCAAAAATATAATCTATTTTTTCCCCAAGTTGAAGAACTGGATTCAAAAATGTAAAAGATCCCCACAATATCAGGCTACTAACAAAACTATAAACGAAAAAAAGAATCGCTAAATTGGATTTTTACCATGGGTCTTGTTCATCGTGAGTGGAGATGAAATTCGTTACAGATCTTCGATTTCTTGATGTGTTGCTGGTGGTCGAACAGGGGTGGTGATGGCGCCAGTGGGTAGTGATAGCGACGTTGAATGACCATCGGTCTACAAGGTAGGCAAGATCGAGAGATGAAGGCGATGGTGATGGTGGCGATCTGAAGATGGTGATGGCCGAGAGATGGAGGTAGTCTTCGGATGAAGATCTGAAGATGAAGTCTGAATATGAAGATGTGATTTTAGAGAGAGGGGAAATGAATATGATCAGATGAAGATCTGATTATTGTGTTTAAGAGATAAAGAAAGACATAAATTATATATGGCAAAAACTGAAATTACCATGGTGCCCCTCAATTAATAAAATAAATCAGAAATAAAGAAAATTAAATGAGTGGCCTATATTGAGTTTAAGGGTTTTCACAATAACTCAAGGTTTACACCCGATACGTAATACATATATATAGGGTGAGGTTCAAATGATAACCAATATTTATGTGATAACCATGATAACCACTCTCAAACATAGTGTTACGTATATGTAACAATTATCATTTTGTTATTACTACATATACATAAACACTATGTGTCACGTATATGTAACATTATTTGGTACGTATATGTAAGACTCGTCATTTTCATATTTATGTTCAAGATATTTAAATAATATTTTAATAATTAAAAGAAAACATAAATTTTAAGTTATGTGATTGTTTGAGAGTGGTTATCACGGTTATCACATAAAAAAAGTCCCTATATATGTGTGTACATATATATATCTTTACTCCTTTATAACGAGTATTAGGAGGATAGAAGGGCCATTTCACCCAAATTTTAAGACGCCTTCTCTCCTGTGGGTTTAAGACGTCGGAAGCGTTGTTCATCTATGCCGGAGACGTTTCTTTTATCGCCGGAGACGTTACACCTTCTCTTCTATCGCCAATGCCATCAAACCGCTTCATCTTCGTAACTGACCACGCAATAGACGGTTCATCAGACGAGCAGATCTTTGAGTTCCCATTTAGGGTTTAGCTCGCCTATTTCTCCACCTTCTTCTCTCGCTCTCCAAGCACCCTGCTCTGATTGACCTTCTCCATCGTCGTCATTTGACCACCACCATTCTCCTTCGCCGCCGCCATCACCATTTCCAAGTACGCCACCCTCCATCTCCACTTCCTAAAGCTTCTTGCATCTCGTTTAAGGATTCTGCGTGCAAGTGCTTCGGTTACATGGTCTCTAAGAAGAAGTACATCTTCACAATCGATGATGATCGGTTACATGGTCTCTAAGAAGAAGTAGATCTTCACAATCGATGATGAATGCATCGTAAGTTCTTGTCACACCCCGCCTAGGCGGAAACGCGAGGCGTAACGTTCACCGGTTTCCAAAGCATATGATTACCGCAAACACATACATAATGATTGGATACATAATTAAGTTTAAAGTTTTACATCCCAAAATATCAATTTGAGTTTACAAAAGATTAAGATTTCACAAATATGACCCATAACGATGAGTTGTATAAGGGAAATCTCCCAAAAAGCCGTATTTGTTCATGCATGCATGTAATCCTACATTGTTAACCATTGTGACCACGCTCAATTTCCTGGAAAACATACTTGAAGTTGTCAACACGAGATTGGTAAGTTCACAGGTTTTGATCAAATAATCTTGTAGTTCCAACGTTTACAAACGTTTAAATGAATAAGTTTTGGGATCAAATAGTACATATATATATATATAACCAATGAATTGAACATTTTCTGACCAATTGACCCCATTTGTAAGCTTGCAAGGAATACAAATAATATGTAAATGCACGAGACCATAACCAAACCATGACAATGAATGCCCCTCCCTCGCTATACCACGAGAATAAGACGATATGCGGTCATTTGGCCATATGGACCATGGTTAGCGCGACTAACCATGACCAGGGGCGTCACCCCCAATAGTACTATCCACATAATCCCAAGCTAAGAACATAGCTAATGATTACTAAATATGTTTGTTCCAGGGGACTTTATGAGCTCTATAATTGTTCCCCCAATGCACACATAACGATCTGGTCTTTGTTCATCCATTTATGTGAAAATATTTTACAAGTATATTTCCTCCCCAAAACCTTTTCAACACTTAGAAAAAAGGGACAGTGCAACTCTATAGGATCGTGAAATTACAAGATGGTTCTGTTCTTAGTTGAAATTGGCGGAAACAATAACAACTACACAAGTGTAATCGAGTAAGCAGAAAGAATACTTTTAAAAACACTGTTGTATTAAGCTTTTGTCGATAAACGATTACAATTGAAACTCAATCAAAAAGCACAAAAAGCACACTTACAATGAAGTGTTTACAGATTATTTATACTCACTTAGAATCAAGACAGCCCCTTGATTCTAAGGATCAGATCTAACACAGACCGTTGATCTGTTGTATGTAGCTAACTATTACACGTTTTGTCTAAAACTAGTTAACTTTATTGAAGCGTCTTCTTTATGCATCATTACTTGCATGCTTGGAGAAGAGCATTGTTGTCCGTCATTGGTTGTGCCATTGCGGTTCCTTCTGCTTTGAGTGTGTCAGTTGCTTTTGCAGAAAGTTGTAAGTGACGCTTGGTATGGATAGTCAGCTGCAACGATTTGTCTTCAAGGCACAAGGCTGTCAGCAACAAAGATGTTGATCAGCAGCAAGATGTAACCATCCAAAGTTGCTGATGATTTGCCTGTCAGCAACATCAAGTGTTGATGCTGTTGAGAAGCCTATCCGCAGCAACTTTGGTATTCAGCAGATAAGGCTATCCGCAGCAGATTTGCTCTTCAGCAGGAGAATAAGTATCCGCAGCAGATAAGCTTGTCCGCAACAGTTTGTTGGTCAGCAGCATTTGTACTTAGAGAATTTTGTAGCCATCAGTCTTTGGTTCTACAAACTCCCCCTAGACTGATGCTACCAAAATTCTCTTACTGCCTTTGTTGCTGAAGCTTTTGCATATTTCTGACTATTCTTTCAACCTCATATCCTCTCTGGTCCATGCTGGGATTGTTAAGAGGAAGCTCAGATAGAGTCTTGATGTCTTTGCTTGCCATTTTAAAGATAGCTTTGCTTGAACACCTCATCTTCTGTCCTTTAACATCTGTCAGAGTGAATTCATTCTTCTCAGCATTGTAGGACCAGCTGATGAATGGAGTGTGGGATTGAAGAGGTTTGGCATCAATGATTTCATCTTTGCTGGGGTTGAAGTAATGTCTGATTGCCAGCAAAAGATGTCTCCCACCTTCATTCTGGCTCAGAGGATTCACCCAGCTCCATCATTCTTTTTAGATCAGAATCTGGAAGCTGTAGTACCTCATCAACAAAAGTATAGATTGATCTTTTAGCTTCTGTTCTCCCCCTGAACACTTCAAACCATTGGTCTTCAGGGCTGTATGACCATCTGATTATTTCTCTTGAGTCTTTAGGTTTGGAAGTGGGTTTATTTTTCTTTTTGGGAGGTTGTTGATGAGTAGGAGCTGGGTGTGTGGATTTGGACTTTGAGGGAGGAGAGGAGGGAGGTCTAGGAAGGAGAGTGGAAGGTTGTTGGATTGAGGAAGTGTTGGGTTTCTTTGATTTCCTTCTTCTTCTTGAATGTTTACCCTTTTCTTGGAGCCTTTCTTCTCCAATCTTTCTTCCTCATCCTTCTTGACTTTAAAATAAAGGGCTTGTAGGTTCATGAAATTCATGGGACCTAGCCTCTTTCCACTCTCTCCTCTAGCCTTAAGGAAGTCAATCATGACCTTCCTTTCTTCATGGGTCCGCTTATTAAAAGCAATGGTCTTTTTGGACTTTTGTTTGGATTTTTCTTCTTCTTCAGCCTTTTTCTTCTTTGTCAATTGACCTTGCTGACCCATAAAGGCTCTGTAGATTTCTTTATTTGACAGTTTCTCAAGGTAGTCTGCATCCTCACCTTGAGAAACTAGTGCCTTTACCCACTCCTCTCTCATTTCTTTGGCTAGTTCAGAATCAGTTATTCTGAACTTAGCCTCTTCCTTCTTCTTCTCTAATTCTTCTTCTTCCTTGTCAAATTGTTCCTAAAGTTGAAGAGCAAGAGCTTCATCTTCTTCAATCTGATAAACCGCAGGAATCTTTACTTTGATCTCATCCAACTGTTTTGCATACATTTGGATTTGTTGTTCTCTGAGGAGAATGGCTGTGAGTCTATCTTGAGCTTTCTTTGTTTCAGCCATCTCCTCTTATTATCTTCTTCTTTCTTCTTTCTCTTTCTTTTCTCTTTGCAACCTTTCTTCGTCTTCTTCGGTTATAATTCCTTTTCCCTTTTCTTTGTTGGATGCCTCTGCTTCGGCTTCACTGATCACAACAGCAGATGATTGTGCCACTATGGGAATCTCAGCCTCAGCTTCATTGGCAATTTGAGAGGTTGATAAGGGAAGATCATTAGCTTCATCTGTTTTGTACTCAGGACTAGTAAGTTCTATCAGCATTTCTTTGACAGTGGATCTTGATTCATAAGCAGCAGCAAAGATGTCTAGTCGAGTGGAAGCTGAGTCAGAATCAGTGTCAGAATTTGACACATATACCACTTCAACAATCCTTCCTTCTTGTTCAAGATGTGCTCTGACAGTAGCCATCATTGCCTGGCTTTCGAGGGAGTTGACATTGCAGATATTTGCTCTGAGTTGAAAGATCTTGTAAAGAAAGTCTGTAGGCAGTAGCAGGATGTTCCTGGTGTTGATGGTGAGAGATGAGCCATTTCTTAGCAGAAAGGTGTTGTCAAGAGACTTAGTGCTTACCCATCCCAGCACATCTAAGTCCTTGGCAATGGAGTTGTACAGAAATCTTCTTAAGCACAGAACTTCTTCTTCAGTGAGAAGACTGCTCCTTATTATTTCAAGTCTTCTAGGAGTCAGTCTTCTTTCTGCTGCTGTTGAAGATTCAGGATAGGCTACCCTTTTTGCTTCTTGTATTTGTCTTTGAAAGTTGGGTAGATTATCCTCCATCAAGTCATAGAACCTGCCGATGGCAAGTTCAGCTGAGAGGTCTGTTGAGTTGTTGATGCATTGTAGATGGTATAGGTGAAGGACTTGGATGATGTTGAGAAAGTCCCAGTTTAGCTCTTCTACTCCACTAAACTCCCAACCAATCCAGAACATCTCAGATTTTCCATCATACCCCCAAGCTAGTATTGTATCAAACTCTAGCTGTGTTGAAGTCAGTGGAAATTGGGGGGCAGTGGAGTGACTTATGATGGCTGCTGCTTCAGGGATGATGCTGAAAGATGTATATGTTTGTTCTGTGTCTTCAGCATCATTCATCATCTCATCAACAGCCCTAGCCTCTTCATCCCCATCACCAATGGTTTCTTGGCACCTGGGATTCCTCTCAATGAGGGGAGTTTCCAAGGAAGCATCCTCACTGTGAGTTGCCGTGGTTGAGGTCTTAGCAATGTTGTCACTGTCCTCCTGGTTATTTGATGGACCAGCAGTAGTGACAGCCTCTTCCACATCCATTCTGTCATAACTCCTAGAGTGGACCATCAGGGTAGAAGAACTTGGGATGGGTGTGTTGGAAGCAAGATCAATCAGTACCTCCGAGATAGTGGTAGTTGGAGAAGGTACATCATCTTGATCAGGTTCCTCAAGACTTAAGTTCAGAAGAGAAAGGAAAGGCTAGGGGGCTATTCTATGGATCCGAGAAGTGATCCTGATCCTAATAGAGAGACATCCAAAGGAGTCTCCCTAATAATGTGGCTGTCCCTTATGATATTCTCACAAGAATGTTGTGATTATGAGTGAGGGCTGTTAGGTTGGGTTTGGGCCTTGGAGGCAAGAGAAGAAGGAGTTCTCTTGCCCCTTTTTCTAGTATATGTCGTTGCAACCGGGGCCCTGTGTTCCGGTGGAACAATAACATCCAAAAGAGGTGTAGGTAATTTTTGTGCCTGTGCATCCTTAGTAGTATGCACAGGGGTTCGAATGGTAGAAGCAGACTGTTGTTAAGGATGTGGGGTGGGGTGGAGGGTGTGGGATCAGTATCAGCTGGGATTGCTGAACTGTCACCCGGGGTCTCTGTATGTTCAACATTGTAGATAACAATGGAACATTGACCCCTGAGAACTTTTTGGAAACAGTTCTCATGCTTTGAAAAATATTATTTTTATGTCGCAACATGATGTAGATTCTTGCAGGTTTTGAAAGTTCTTTTAGTTCTTGATTGAAAACTTCCTGCAAGAATCTTGGGTACATAAAAAATTGCTGCTTTGCACCCTCTTGAAGGTTATATCTCAAACCCTCGAAGATGAGGTGTGCAAAGTTGAAGCCTTGGTTAGTGACCATACCATGGAAGGCGGAGGCAAGTGCGGAGCTCACCTGATGCCATCCACTCCTCTTCTGAGATATGCATTGGAGAAGACTTTGAAAAGATACTTCCATGTAGGGCCCATCAGCGCCTTCTCGATCGTATACTCGGTCTGATTTCCAGTGTATCCAATGGATACAAAGGTCCTCATGTATTCGTCCTTCGAGTATGAGATGGCTGATCCCTCATCTTGAAGCTTAAGATGTTTTCTGAGTGTGGCTTCCAAGATGGTGATATCCTTGCCGTCTACCTTGGCTTTGATTTGGGGAATCCCCTGTTCGGTACAGTAGACGGCAGTACTCCAGAAATCCTCCATATGAGGGATATATATGGTATGGTTGGTGCTGAGGGCAAAGTAGATCTTTGATCGACATAAGAAATCGATCATATCATCAAATCCTTCGGATTTCTTTCCTCTGGTAAGATATGCTGTAACATTGTGGTATGGGGAGAACTTATCATCAGGATTATTAATGTCTGCCATTGTTGTTTGATTTGGGATCGTGAAATTACAAGATGGTTCTGTTCTTAGTTGAAATTGGTGGAAACAATAACAACTACACAAGTGTAATCGAGTAAGCAGAAAGAATACTTTTAAGAACACTGTTGTATTAAGCTTTTGCAAATAAACGATTACAATTGAAACTCAATCAAAAAGCACAAAAAGCACACTTACAATGAAGTGTTTACAAATTATTTATACTAACTTAGAATCAAGACAGCCCCTTGATTCTAAGGATCAGATCTAACACAGACCGTTGATCTGTTGTATGTAGCTAACTATTACACGTTTTGTCTAAAACTAGTTAACTTTATTGAAGCGTCTTCTTTATGCATCATTACTTGCATGCTTGGAGAGGAGCATTGTTGTTCGTCATTGGTTGTGCCATTGCGGTTCCTTCTGCTTTGAGTGTGTCAGTTGCTTTTGCAGAAAGTTGTAAGTGACGCTTGGTATGGATAGTCAGCTGCAACGATTTGTCTTCAAGGCACAAGGCTGTCAGCAACAAAGATGTTGATCAGCAGCAAGATGTAACCATCCAAAGCTGCTGATTTGCCTGTCAGCAGCATCAAGTGTTGATGCTGCTGAGAAGCCTATCTGCAGCAACTTTGGTCTTCAGCAGATAAGACTATCCGCAGCAGATTTGTTCTTCAGCAGGAGAACAAGTATCCGCAGCAGATAAACTTGTCCGCAGCAGTTTGTTGGTCAGCAGCAAACTCTGAGATCAGCAGCATTTGTACTTAGAGAATTTTGTAGCCATCAGTCTTTGGTTCTACATAATCCCAGGCTAAGACCATAGCTAATGATTACTAAATATGTTTGTTCCAGGGGACTTTATGAGCTCTATAATTGTTCCCTCAATGCACACATAACGATCTGGTCTTTGTTCATCCATTTATGTGAAAATAGTTTACAAGTATATTTCCTCCCCAAAACCTTTTCAACACTTAGAAAAAGGGGACAGTGCAACTCACAAGGAGTTAAACCAGAGTATCCATGTTTTTCCAAAACATAATTAGTTAAGTATATTTCTCCCCCGATGTTTACAAAACAATAGAGAGTTAAAAGGGTGCCGTGAAACTCACCTCGACAGAATGCTCGCAAAAACTTAAATAACCGTAAACCTCGCTTATCCGTACCTTAAATACACAAGGATACCTTACGTGTTAAGACTAATCGTCTTAGACGCAAGTTGTTCACCCGACTTAACGAATCTCGTTAAGTACGTCTTTAATTAATAAAATTGTTTTATCATGACGACTCATTGTTGATTATTATTTCAGTCTATACGCTTACTTATTTTCCGAGAAAATATTATATTTCCATATTAGTGACTTGTTACGTTTATGAAAAATAAATATTATTTTTGCATCATCTTATAATATATTCATATTATAGTCCACATATAACTATATAATTATTTCTTACCAATAATTATATAATATAACAAATATCGTTTAAGTACATTCTACGCATGTTCATTATCATACGTGCACATGAACCAAGTTAAGACGTCCACATACAACTACTTGTTCCGAACGACATTTATTAATTTTGTTTCTATTCAATATGCACTTGTTTCTATCAAATATGTGCACACAAGTACAACCATATTTCAACATGCGCTTAACTATGTTTCACGATAACATGTGATCATTTATTTATTTATTTTTCCACTTCATGTGTCCATGTCAACGTTCCATGTTATCAAATATAAACAAGTTATAAAAACATATATATATATATATGATTTCCATTATTTAGTCATTTCATAACTCATTCCGAGTTAACAATTTTCCATCATTCGTATATCATGACTTATATATATATATACATGCACATTATTACCCATTTTCCAAGTTCTACAACTTATGATCATACACTCGTATATACATTTAACCTCATTATATGAACATATTATTTCAAACTTAACAATATTCCAAGTTACCAAATTTGAACACACATATATATGCACATATATTTTACTTTTTCCTCAAGTATTAAATTAGACTTTTTCTAATCTATAACTTATTAACAAAATCATCCAACATCAAGAATACATCCATATATATTAAATTAACATTCTTATTTATGTATCCATCTATTTGGTTATTTTCAAGTCACATACCAAACCAAACAAATATATATATATATATATATATATATGCATGCATTTTTGGCCCATTTATAGATATGTATGCATATTCTAGTTTCCCTTTGCTTTAAAACTTGACATCACACGAATCAACAACAACTTATCATTAAAATGATCAAAACAACAAATCATGTATATAATCATCAAATTTTCGACCCTTATATATGTTTTAATACAAAAACCCTATTTTTTAACTTAATAAAGTTAAGTTTTATAAAAACTTATTAACTCTTTAAATCTATTTGATTTTTATGGTGAACAACATGTTTTAACCGAGAATATAAAGATGAAAAGAAAGGATTTGAGTCGGGTTCTCACCACTAGTCAAGCTAGGAGAAGAAACAACGTGTAAAAGGTGATGGATGCTCTTTTGCTATCAAAACCCGACCTCTAGGCTTCAAATCTTCCTTGCATCTCCAAGGCTTCTAGTTAACCTTCTAGACTTGTGTTTTTTGGGTTTGAAAGATGCAACTATATGCATGTGTGTGTGTATATGTCGTATAAAGAGAGAAGAGGGAGAGAGGTGGAGTGTCTAACACACCATCATCATTGCATGAGTTGAAGACTAGATGGATTTGACCTTGGAATGACACAAGATCATGCCATAGCTGGGTTTAGTAGGTGGTTTGGTGAGTGGGTGGCCCCACTTGGTGGGTCTCGGCCGAGAAGGGGGGGGGCTATGTATGGCCCCATTTCCCGGGTAACCTCACTTGTTGGATTTTACTCATAAACAAAGTCATAAATACTGATCTTAAATTTAAAACATTTGAATTCAATCATTACATAACGTAACATAACATGACATAACATGACAGCGGAAGTCTTAACAATTAAATACATAACATTGTCTTAACATATATAAAAGTGGGATGTCAGTCTTGTGTCGGGTAACCTTCACGCCATCGCACGACCCTTCCTTCCTTTACCTGAAATGTATACTAAAAGTCAGCTAACGCTGGTGAGTTCTAGTTTAAAGACAATCATACATAATATTTATCTTATCATGAGTATTATATATATATATATATACAATATACTTAACATTCGAGCTTTTACATATTCTTTGCTTTACTATCCTCACATAAAATTCATATTAAGTATATACATATGTACATACATACTTATTTGGGGAAAACATTCATTTGGCCATAAACTTAAGGGTGATCAACCCATCATACTTGTCGCGAATGTCACAAAGACATCGCAGTGAGAACTATCGTCGTAGCCCTTTTCATTAACCGTCCGGCTCTAGAAAACCGTCCGTCGAAACTTAAATCCATCCGGCAACCTTTGTCCGTCCGCTCTTAAACCGTCCTACCGTCGTAGTCCATCATTTTGTCCGTCTGCCCTAGGGCATCCGTTTCCCATGCGACCATTATGTATTCAACCGTTCTACTTGAGTTAAGACATTTGCTTCTACCGTCCTTTAGTGCCTTTTTATACGTCCTAGCTTGTGAAGGAACGTTTTTGTCCCGGTTGCAAAATAGTCACGTGGTCGTCCGTCTACCGAAGTAGCCGTTGTCATAGAAGGGTTCATAACGTTTACATACATTAATAACAACAATATATATAATATAAAGCAAGATTTCATTCATTTACGTTATGTCCTTCTTTCACTCATTCTTTATAGTCATACGTTTCATTCTTTGTTCATAATTCATTTTCATATATAAGTATATATATATATATATATATATATATATATGTATGTATACCTCGTATGATCACATTGACATTTATAGCATTTATTCATTTAGTGTATACACTTCAGCCCCAAAACATTTAAAATGATTTGCACATAACATAGAAGGGGGCACATAGAACTCACCTGATAAGCTAGTCTTGGTTGTCCTACACAAAGGCCTAACAACATCACGTACGATCTGAATTAGGTAGTTAAATATACATCAGACCCAATCCCGACTCTAACGGTTTAATCATACTGAATTAGGCGAACATACTGACTTTACTAACTGGTCTGCTACCTGCACACTTAATAAGTGCGCAGGGCCTTGCTCATGCGTACTTGACAAGTACGCATAACATTCTTCTTGCGTACTTGATAAGTACGCAGGATCTTCCTCATGCGTACTTGATAAGTACGCATGACATCCTTCTTGCGTACTTGATAAGTACGCAAGACCTGCTTCCTGGACAAGTCCGAAATTCTTGCATGTTAATTCGATCTTGCTAATCTTACAACTTTATTTGATAAAAATGTGCGGTTTTCATTCTAGATGCTAGTTCTAAGCTTATTTTCAAGTTTCATCCATAAAATCGTCTCCTATTAAGCTAAAACCCGAGAAACCCCAAAACGAACAAAAACTCAGTTTAGGGTCGAATCGTTACCTGGATTGGAATTCTGATTCGGAGGTTTTGCTCACAAGCTCAGTAGTAACGTGCTCCTTCAATTTCGGGTTGATCCGTCACTTTCTCTCTCTAGACCTGAGCTCTCCTTTCTCTCTCTAGGTTGCAAGTTGTGGTGGAAATGAAGGTTCTAGTGCTGTCTTGACCCTTATATACCTGGGCTTCGCTCGGCCCGTTGGAGCCGAGCCCAAGCCCATCCATTTTCTTTCATTTTTTTGACGATTAAATCTCTATCACTATATTATTTACTTATTTACTATTTTTGGGATGTTGCAAGTCTACCCTCCTTAAAGAGGTTTCGTCCTCGAAACCGCTTATGCGTTGAACAATTTAGGGTATAGTCCCCTCATCTCGTCTTCTTTTTCCCATGTAGCTTCTGACCCTTTTCTATGCTTCCATTGTATTTTGACTAAAGGAATCGACTTATTGCGTAGTCTTTTCTCAGCTCGGTCAAGGATGGCTATCGGTTCCTCTACATAATTTAGACTGTTATCCACTTCGATCTCGTCGTAAGGTATGTGAGCTGTATCGTCATATAGGCACTTGTGTAAGTGCTACACGTAGAACGTAGGGTGTATTTCACTAAGCTCAACGGGTAGGTCGAGTCTGTAAGCAACTTGACCCACTCTCGCTAAAATCTTGAAAGGTCCGACAAACCTTGGACTTAGTTTGCCACGTTTTCTGAATCGAATGATTCCTTTCCATGGTGATACCTTTAACAGTACCATGTCCCCCACTTGAAACTCTAAACCCCTTCTTCTCCTATCCGCGTGTTGCGGCTTTCATTCGAGCCTTGATTTGATCAAACTTCTCGGAAGTAGCTTTGACCACTTCGAGACTTGCAAAATCCTTTTGTCCAATTTCCCCCTAACAAACCGGGGTCCTACATTTCCTCCCATACAACATTTCAAATGGTGGCATGCCAATAGTTGAGTGAAAGCTGTTGTTAAATGAAAATTCTGCCAACGGTAGATGGCTGTCCCAGCTCCCACCGAAGTCAATTATACAGACCCGGAGCATGTCCTCCAAGGTCTGAATGGTCCTTTCCGATTGTCCATCGGTTTGGGGGTGGTAAGCGGTGCTGATGTTCAGTCTAGTGCCCATTGCTTCGTTGAATTTCTTCCAAAACCTTGACGTGAATCTAGTATCCCTGTCAGACACAATCGACAGCGGCATACCATGTCTGCTCACAACTTCCTTGATAAATATTTCTGCTAGTCTTTCTGACGAAGAAGTCTCACGTATTGGCAAGAAGTGAGCACTTTTCGTCAAGCGTTCGACGATCACCCAAATGGTATCATTGCCTTTAGCTGTTCGCGGTAGCTTGGTAATGAAGTCCATCGTGATCTCCTCCTACTTCCATTCCGGTATTGGTAGAGGTTGCATTTTACCGCATGGTTTCTGGTGCTAGGCCTTAACTAGTGAGCACGTTAGGCACTTGTTCACGTACTCGGTCACATCATTCTTCATGCCAGGCCACCAGTACTCTTTCTTCAAGTCTTAATACATTTTGTTTGTCCTAGGGTGGATGGAATAGCGAGACTTATGGGCCTCATCGAGTATTTTGGCTCTAAGCTCGCCAATCTTAGGTATCCACATTCGGCCAAACCTAGTTCGTACACCGTATGCATTTGCATCTAGATTCCCTTGTTGTCCTACTATTCTTTCCAGTTTTATATTTCTTTCTAATAGTGCTTCATCTTGTGCCTTTGATATCTCACTCATCAAATCTGGTGTTATAATCAGCTGACACGCTTTGATCCGTATAGGTTCCGATTCCTCCTTTCTGCTTAAAGCGTCAGCCACCACGTTTGCCTTGCCTGGATGGTACAATATCTCACAGTGATAGTCTTTCAGTAGCTCTAACCACCTCCTTTGCCTCATGTTTAATTCCTTTTGCCCAAAAAAGTACTTCAGGCTTTTGTGATCTGAGTAGATGGTGCATTTGACTCCATACAGATAGTGCCTCCATATTTTCAACGTGAACACTACTGCTGCTAACTCTAAATCGTGTGTTGGGTAGTTAACCTCGTGAATCTTTAGTTGTCGCGAGGCGTAAGCAATTACCTTTACTCGTTGCATAAGTACGCAACCTAAACCCTGACCCGAAGCATCAGAGTAGACCACTAAGTCTTCATTTCCCTCAGGTAGTGCCAAGACTGGAGCTTGGGTTAATCGTGCCTTAAGTTCCTCAAACGCGTTGTTTTGAGTTGGACCCCATTCATATTTCACTTCCTTCCGTGTCAACTTAGTTAGTGGCAAGGCTATTCTTGAAAAATCTTGAATGAACCTTCGATAGTAGCCTGCCAATCCCAGAAAACTTCGTATCTCTGTTGGTGTCTTTGGGACGTTCCATTCCTGTACTGTCTCGATCTTTGTAGGATCCACCATGATTCCGTTTGGGTTTATTACATGACCTAGGAATTGGACTTCCCTAAGCCAGAACGCGCATTTGGAGAATTTTGTGTACAACTTTTCCTGCTTTAGCACCTCCAGAACCTCTCTTAGGTGACAGTGGTGATCACCCTCGCTTTTCGAATATACCAGTATGTCGTCTATAAAAACTATCACCGATCGATCCAACATTGGTCAACATACTCTATTCATCAAATCCATGAACGCTGCTGGTGCGTTGGTCAATCCGAAGGACATTGTGAGAAACTCATAATGCCCATAACGCGTGCGAAACGCGGTCTTTGGTACATCTTCTTCTCTTACTTTTAAATGGTGGTAACCCGACCTAAGATCGATCTTTGAGAACCAACTCGCACCTTGCAGTTGAACAAAAAGGTCGTCTATTCTAGGCAGTGGGTATTTGTTCTTTACTGTCCTCTTGTTCAACTCGCGGTAGTCAATGCACATGCGCATGCTGCTGTCCTTCTTCTTTACAAATAGTACCGGAGCGCCCCACGGTGAGATGCTCGGTCTAATAAATCCTTTTTCTGTTAGTTCCTCTAGTTGAGACATCAATTCTTTCATTTCTGACGGAGCCAATCGGTAGGGGGCTTTGGCAACGGGCTCAGCTCCTGGCAGTAAGTCAATCTGAAATTCTATTTCCTGATCGGGTGGTAACCCAGATAGATCCTCAGGGAATACTTCCGGAAAGTTGCACACCATGGGTACATTCTTGAGTTCATTCATTTTCATTCTATCATCAATAGCATATGCCAGATAAGCTTCGCAATCGCGCCTCATGTAACTTCGGCCTTGATCATCGAGATGACGTTCGGCATCGTGCAATTCCAATCCCCATAGACCGTAATTGGGCTGCCGCTTGGAGCTTTGAGGTGTATCCTCTTACGTTTACATATGATTTGAGCTTCATTGGCAGCTAGCCAATCCATACCCAATACTATATCGAATCCTCCTAAGGTGAGAAGGAACAATCTAGAAGGGAACTTATGACCCTCCATTTCTATGATGCAATCCTCTGTTACTTGAAATACTGCCGAATTTTTACCAACGACAGTTTATACACTAAAGGCCTTTACTATGGTGTTGATAGTGCAACCTAGTTTACGACTAAATGCATTGGATATAAAAGTTTTACTAGCACCAGAGTCAAATAAAATAGCAGCATGTTCATCATTAACAAGGAACGTACCTGACACAACATCAGGGTTTCCCCTGGATTCCTCCTCAGTCAGGGAGTAGGCTCGAGTCCTAGCCTGCGGTTGTTCCTTTTCAGCTTCCTTTTCCTTTCCCGAACCGGATTGTCTGGTTTTCCTGCAATCCCTATTCTGGTGTCCATATCTTCCACAACTTTGGCACTAGACGTTCTTCAAACAATCTCAGGAGTAGTGCCCCGGCCTCCCGCACTTATAACACATGGTGGTGCCGATTCGACACTCGCCGAGGTGTTTCCTTCCACATTTCTTGCATGTTTCATATTCATCCGACCTTGGTTTCTTAATTTCAGTTACTACATTCCCTTTTTCGGTGCCTCTAGACGGGTTCTCCCACTTTCTCTTTTGTGTCTCAGGTGCCGGGTCCTCATTGGCATAATCGTCGTAGACGATTCCAGACAGGTTGACTACCGACTCGAAGGTCGATGGTAGATTAGCTTTTACATGAACACAGACCCTTTGAGGTAGGCCCTTTACATAGTACTTAATCATTCGTTCTTCTGTTTCCAACAGGTGGGGTACTAGTTGGGCTAGCTCATTGAATCTTCAGGTATACTGGCGATGAGTCTTGATGCCAGCCTTGAAGTTTAGGAACTCGTTCTCCACATGATCAATCTCGTTCTATGGGCATAACTTTTGGATTATGAGCTTCTTCAGGTCTTCCACATGATCAATCTCACCCTTACTTCATCCCCATCACTGTCATACACTTTCTCTTCATGGTCTCCTTCATCCTCCTCACTACTTTTCTTTAGTGCCTCGGATAGTAGATCATGTAATACTTTCTTCAGAGTAAGTACAACTTCACGGGCAATAGCATCCCTAACCTCTGGTTCTAACTGTAAAGGACCTTGATTGTCATCCTTAGTTGGGGTCACCTCTGTTTCGTGCACACTTTCAGTGTGTTCTGCGTGCACACTCTCTTCCTCTTCATGTCTTTGATTCAATGGAGGTCTACCGACTCGGCCAGTGCGACCGCCTCGACGTCCTGTTCTTCCTCCACCAGCCATAGTTCCTAGTTTCCTGACAGTTATAAAGGGAATACATCAATGTCATTTCTTCAGATCATAGTTTGGAACAGTACGAGCAAGGTAAATTATTAATTACAGTGACCGTTTTGTGATTACTAATTACATTGCTTTTCGGGTTCAAAACTCTTCAAATCGGTTGTGACATTGACATCTATTTGTTCTAAGTTAAGGTATCTATTCTTATCCAAGTGTATTAACTCTAGTACTTACTTACCATGCTGGCGTTGGCGTTGGTTACCCATACTGACATCCGTGCGTTGGTCCCATAATCAGCTTGAGTCCAGACATTTAGGGATGTCTGAATCTCTCAAACTATTGCTCTGATACCAACTTGTAAGGCCCCATTTCCCGGGTAACCTCACTTGTTGGATTTACTCATAAACAAAGTCATAATTACTGATCTTAAATTTAAAACATTCGAATTCAATCATTACATAACGTAACATGACATGACATAACATGACAGCGGAAGTCTTAACAACTAAATACATAACATTGTCTTAACATATATAAAAGTGGGATGTCAGCCTTGTGTCGGGTAACCTTCAAGCCATCGCACGACCCTTCCTTCCTTTACCTGAAATGTAAACTAAAAGTCAGCTAACGCCGGTGAGTTCTAGTTTAAATACAATCATACAAAATATTTATCTTATCATGAGTATTATATATATATATATATAATATACTTAACATTCGAGCTTTTACATATTCTTTGCTTTACTGTTCTCACATAACATTCATATTGAGTAAATACATATGTACATACATACTTACTTGGGGAGAACATTCATTTGGCCATAAACTTAAGGGTGATCAACCCATCATACTTGTCGCGAATGTCACAAAGACATCGCAGTGAGAACTACCGTCGTAGCCCTTTTCATTAACCGTCCGGCTCTAGAAAACCGTCCGTCGAAACTTAAATTCGTCCGGCAACCTTTGTCTGTCCGCTCTTAAACCGTCCTACCGTCGTAGTCCGTCATTTTGTCCGTCTGCCCTAGGGCATCCGTTTCCCACGCAACCATTATGTATGCGACCATTCTACTTGAGTTAAGGCATTTGCTTCGACCGTCCATTAGTGCCTTTTTATACGTCCTAGCTTGCGAAGGAACGTTTTTGTCCCGGTTGCAAAATAGTCACGTGGTCGTCCGTCTACCGAAGTAGCCGTTGTCATAGAAGGGTTCATAACGTTTACATACATTCATAACATACAATATATATAATATAAAGCAAGATTTCATTCATTTACGTTATGTCCTTCTTTCACTCATTCTTTATAATCATACGTTTCATTCTTTGTTCATAATTCATTTTCATATATAAGTATATATATATATATATATATATATATATATATATATATATATACCACGTATGGTCACATTGACATTTATAGCATTTATTCATTTAGTATATACACTTCAGCCCCAAAACATTTAAAATGATTTGCACATAACATAGAAGGGGGCACATAGAACATACAGGCTAGGGGGTTGGGTCTTGTATTAACTTGTAGTTTAAATCCAACACTTAATTGATAGGTTTTCAGGTAGTATGTACCCGGTTTGTGATCCCATGATTTAACACTCGGTGTATGAACTTTTAAATGTCGAAACTTTATATTTTTGTATTTTGACTATTTTTAATAGTTTACTAATTAGACCGTCATAGTTAATATGTTAACTATAATATATAAGTATACACACAAAAATAACTTGTCACCATGAAATAAACATTTTTGTGTCCACTTTTAATAGTTTTGTCACCAATATTTATGTTTTTATAGTAAGACGTAATACTAGACTTCACTGGCATAAAAATCTTGTTAGTCACCAACGAACGCACCTTGCGGGTTAAAATTACTTATTTGCAAGTAATTCTCAAAAATTAATAAATATATTGTGTGTTCGTTTGCTAGACTCCCTGACAATACTTTGTCAAAATTGTAAACCAGGAAATATAAATCATGAACGTGAAATTATGCGATATGGATATTGACCTGAAATGTTGGGTGTCACATTCTCCCCATGTTAAAGAGAATTTCGTCCCGAAATTCAGTTGTTGTTATCTTGACTTGGAGTGTTCATGAACAGGATGGGTACTTGGCTTTCATTTGATTTTCTCGTTCCCACGTATACTCGGGGCCACGCTTTGAATTCCAACGTACCTTAACCAATTTAACACGGCTACGCCTTGTTTTCTGAATTTTCTAATCTGTGACTTCAACATGTTCCTCAACGAAGTGCAGCTTGTCATCTATGTGAATTTCATCAGGCGGTATAATTAATGTCTCGTCTGATAAGAACTTCTTGAGATTGGACACATGAAACGTATCATGTACATTGTTTAGTTCTTGTGGCAACTTGAGCTTGTATGCTACAGGGCCAACCCTAGTCAATATTTCAAATGGTCCAATGTACCTAGGGTTAAGCTTGCCACGGTTGCCAAATCTTGCAACTCCCTTCCAAGGTGAGACCTTCAACATGACCCGGTCCCCAACTTGGAATTCTAATGGTCTTCGTCTGTTATCCGCGTAACTCTTTTGCTTGTCACGGGCGGCCCTCAGACGATCCTTGATTTTAAAAATCTTGTCACTCGTCTCCTGAATAACCTCAGGTACAGTTAAATGATTGTCGCCAACCTCTGCCCAACATAGCGGTGAACGACACTTTCGACCATACAAAGCCTCAAACATAGCGGCTTTGATGTTGGTGTGGTAACTGTTATTGTATGAAAACTCAGCCAACGGCAAATGAGTATCCCAATTTCCTCTGAAATCAATTGCACACGCACAGAGCATATCCTCTAAAGTTTGAATGGTCCTTTCACTTTGGCCATCTGTTTGTGGGTGATATGCCGTGCTCATGTGAAGACGTGTGCCCATGGCTTCTTGTAATGATTGCCAGATTCTAGACACGAATCTGCTGTCTCTATTAGAGATAATATAAATTGGCACTCCATGCCTAGCCACAATTTCCTTGATATAAAGCTTTGCAAGTTTCTCGGTTTTATCCGTCTCTTTGATGGGTAGAAAATGAGCTGATTTCGTCAAACGATCGACGATTACCCATATTGTATCATACCCGCTCGACGTCTTGGGTAACTTTGTAATGAAATCCATGGACATCTGTTCCCATTTCCATTGAGGTATCTCGGGTTGTTATAATAAGCCAAACGGTTTCTGATGTTCTGCCTTTACCTTTGAACATGTCAGACACTTGCCAACATAAATAACAATTTCTCCTTTCATGTTTGGCCACCAATAGAGTTCCTTCAGATCCTTATACATTTTATCCGAACCTGGGTGAATGAAGTACCTGGACTTGTGGGCTTCGTCCATAACCAACTCCCGTAAATTACCAAAACATGGTACCCAAATTCTATTTGCAAAGTGTAAAGTATCATCTGATTTTGGTTCTAGCTGTCTGATCATTCCTCGTAAAGCTTCATTCTGAATGTTTTCTTCTTTGATTGCCTCTTGTTGTGCCTTTCGGATTTGAGTCGTGAGACTCGTATAAATTTTCAATCCTAGGGCACGAACACAAAGAGTTTTAACTCGTTCTTTACGACTCAAAGCGTCTGCTACGACATTCGCCTTACCAGGGTGGTACTTGATATCGCAGTCGTAATCATTCAGTAGCTCTACCCAATGGCGTTGCCTCATGTTAAGTTTTTTATGATTAAAAATGTGTTGGAGACTCTGATGATCTGTAAATATAGTATATTTTGTAGCATACAAGTAATGTCTCCAAATCTTGAGTGCAAACACGACAACACCCAATTCCAAGTCGTGAGTCGTATAATTTTTCTCATGGACTTTCAGTTGTCTGGATGCATATGCTATGACTTTTTCTCTCTGCATTAGTACACATCCCAGACCTTGGTGTGATGCGTCGCAGTACACGACAAAAATGTCGGTTCCCTTGGGAAGGGATAGGATTGGTGCACTGCAAAGCTTCTGCTTCAGCAATTGAAAAGTTGATTCTTGCTTATCAGTCTAATCAAACTTTTTATCCTTCTAGGCTAACGTGGTCAAAGGCAGGGCTATTTTTGAAAAATTCTCGATGAAACGCCTGTAATAGCCTGCCAAACCCAGAAATTGACGTACCTCAGTCGGAGTTCTTGGTGCTTCCCAGTTTTTGATAGCTTCAGTCTTGGACGGATCCACGTGGATACCCTTCTTATTGATGACATGTCCAAGAAAATGAATTTCTCGGATCCAAAACTCGTACTTAGAGAATTTGGGATAAAGCTTCTCATTCCCGAGTAGTTCCAAGATTAATTTCAAATGATGTTCATGTTCTTCCTTGGTTCATGAATATATTAATATTTCATCGATAAACACAATCACAAATTTATCCAAGTATGGCTTGCACACGCGGTTCATGTGATCCATGAAAACTGTCGGTGCATTAGTCAAGCCAAACGGCATAAGAAGAAATTCGTAGTGACCATAACGAGTCCTAAAAGCCGTCTTTGGTATATCTTCTTCCTGGATTCTCAGTTGATGATACCCTGATCGTAGATAAATCTTAGAATAGAAGCTGGAATGTTGAATTTGATCGAATAAATCGTCTATTCGAGGAAGCGGATACCGGTTTTTAATTGTAAGTTTGTTTAACTCCCGGTAATCAATACACATCCTAAAGGTTCCATCCTTTTTCTTTACGAACAAGATCGGAGCTCCCCACGGTGAGAAACTCGGTCTTATGAAGCCTTTATCAAGTAACTCTTGCAGTTGACTTGATAATTCTTGCATTTCAGATGGTGCTAGACGGTACGGCGAGCGTGCAACTGGTGCGGCTCCTGATACTAGGTCGATCCGGAACTCTACTTGTCTTGGTGGCGGTAAGCCAGGTAAGTCTTCGGGAAATACCTCGGGGTAATCCCTTACTATCGGTATGTCTTCAAGTCGACTTTCCTCGGGTTTCTTCTCGACGATATGGGCCAGGAATGCGCAATAACCCTTACGTAGATACTTATGAGCTTTCATTCAGTTTATCATCTTCCACATCGTTTTACACCTTTCGCCTTGAATTGAAAGAATTTCTCCGCTTGGTAGTGGGACACGTACAATCTTTTCGAAGCATACGATCTCGGCATGATTCTTCGATAACCAATCCATGCCAATAATAATATCAAAACTTCCCAGATTAACAGGTAGAAAGTCTATACTAAATGTATGGTTTTCTAGGCATAAAGTACAACCCTTAATGACCTCTCCGGTTTCTATTAACTTCCTATTTGCTAATTCAATTGTATATCTTTGTTCTAGTTTGTTGGCCTTAATACCGAGTAAAGATTTAAAATCATTTGACACAAAGCTCATATCCGCACCCGAATAAAAAAGGTATAGAGGCATAGTGATTATTTATCGGGAACGTACCAGTGACAATATTCGGGTCCTGACGTGCGTCCCCTTCACCCATCACGAATGCCCTCCCCGGTGCCTGAGTGTTGTTTTTGTTTTTCCACTTGGGACAGTCTTTCTTGAAGTGCCCTAGGTCACCACACTTGAAACATCCTTTCTTTGCTTTGCCCGCGGGGTTGGTGTTGACTCTACAGTTCTGTGTGGTGTGTCCAAACCGACTACATTTCCCACACTTGATGCACCCACCCCCATGGTGATATCCACACTTGTTACACCTCGGTAGGCCCTTATCATACTCTTTCCTTTCCACTATGTTGGCAGCAAAAGTTTTTACCGTTTCATGCTTCTTAAATCCTTGTTTCCCTGACATGTTACTCGAATTTCCCATCCATTTTCTCTTTTCTCTAGATTTACTTTCCTCATTCTCTTTCTTCCCAAATGATCCATTACGCACAACATCATCTCTTAACTTGAATGCTAAAGTTATAGCACTCTTGGCGTCCATCGGATTTGATGAAGTTACCATGCTACGAATTTGAGGCGCAAGGCCCCACAAATACCTTTCCACACGCTTATGTTCTGGTGTGACCATGTGGGGTACCAGGATTGCCAATTCATTGAAATGATCGGTGTGCCCAGCCACATCATCTCCGATCATCTTCAGATTCCACATCTCTGTCTCGATCTTTTGCAACTCGTTTCGAGGGTAGTATTCCTCGATCATCATGATTTTCAAATCTTCCCATGATAACTCATGTGTTGCCTGCCTTCCCAAAGTCTTTACTTGTGAATTCCACCGGGTTAAAGCTTTATCAATGTGTGCAAGTAGAATACTTCACCATGCAATCAGCGGTGCACTCACTGATATCAATCACCGATTCCATCTTTTCTATCCACCTCATCGGGCCTACTACACCCTCGGTACCATTAAAGTTGCGAGGGTTGCATGATAGGAAGGCCTTATAGGTTCACTTCCTGTTCGAAGCATCTGTAGGATCACAAGTCACTTATATAGTAACGTCATTAATTTGGATCATGACTATGTGTTATGGCTGTGATTATTTATTCAATTACCTCCGGAACCTCCGGTTGTGCCACTACCTCCAGCACCTCCTCCACCGCTACCTCCTGCACCTCCTCCGCCGGTACTGCTGTTGTTCCCTCCGCCACTATTTCGATTGGGTTCATACTGTTCCAGGGCGGCAGCTACCTGCTGTGATATGAGTTGCTTCACATTTGGGGAAATCGTCTCGTTGTTATCACCAGTGGTGTCACGGGGCATCCTTCGCTTAGGTGCCATGGTGTTCTTTCTAACATAACATTTTAAAAAGAAATAACATTATATAATAATAATGATATAACATGACATAAAGGATACAACAACATCAAACGTAAACAACCATCATCACAAGATAAACCAACACATAAATAGTTAAAACATACACAGTACATTGTTCTAAAAGACAAGGATACAAAATAGATGGGTTCATATAACCACATCAGTACCAAAGTTTCAAACTACATAATGTGTTACGGGCACAACCCGCCCGTAATAGGTCTAGAAGTAGGAAGGTACCCTCGGTGGGGCAGCAGCTGCAGTGATCATAGCCTCTACACGTGCCTTAGCTAAGGTGGCCCGGACCTCTGCTCGACTGCCTCCGCTCTCTACTCAGCAGCCTCCGCTCTCTGCTCGGCAGCAATGGTCCTCGATTACATCTCAGCTATTCTCCTTTCGACCTCCACCAGACGGTTAGCTGCTTGCTCAAGGGACTGGTCGTGCAACTCCTGATCCTCCATCACTCCCAGAACGTGCTGCTTCAGTTGTTGTATACACACCATGTCGTCCTGAAGATTTCCTACGTTAGTCTCCAGATAGCCGATGTTGTCCCCATAAGTATAGCTTCTGGTCACCAGTATGGGAATAGAGCACTCCACGCACTCCCCTGTTGGTGGTACGGGTCGTGATAAGCAGGATAGCCTAGCGGGGTCGCATGTCGTCAGAATATCCTCCTCTACCCTCCACATCCGAATAACTCGAATCAACCAATCCCAATCAGATATGCACACTCTAGGTCCTCTGGATGCAGGTACGCCTGAAGATGCTGCCATCTCGTGAACTACTGTTGTATCTAGACAATGCTTGGTCGTCTCGAAAGGTGGACTGAAGTTAGGGTGGGGGTTAGTGTGTGACATGAGGTGACTACAATATCTATATGACATGATGAATGGTTATGCAATGAAAACGTTTTAATGAGTCATTTAAATTATAGACTAGGCTCAGTTTTAGACTCTTGGTTCGCTATAATCAATGGCTCTGATACCAAGTTCTGTCACACCCCGCCTAGGCGGAAATGCGAGGCGTAACGTTCATAGATTTCCAAAGCATATGATTACCGCAAACACATACATAATGATTGGATACATAATTAAGTTTAAAGTTTTACATCCCAAAATATCAATTTGAGTTTACAAAAGATTATGATTTCACAAATATGACCCATAACGATGAGTTATACAAGGGAAATCTCCCAAGAAGCCGTATTCGTTCATGCATGCACGTAATCCTATATTGTTAACCCTTGCGACCACGTTCAATTTCCTGAAAACATACTTAAAAGTGACAACACGAGGTTGGTGAGTTCACAGGTTTTGATCAAATAATCTTGTAGTTCCAACATTTACAAACGTTTAAATGAATAAGTTTTGGGATCAAATAGTACATATATATAACCAAAGTGTTGGATCAGTAAATACAAGATGGTTCTATTCCAGTTGAGATTGGCGGAAACAATCACAACTTAAGCAAAGTAAATAAGTAGACAAGAAGAATACTGATAAATGCAATTTGTATTAAGCTTCAAGTGTTAAAAGATTATAGAGAAAACTCTTAAGCAAAGTACTTTTACAATAAATCTAAGTACTACTTATATAGTAACTTAGAATCAAGACAGACCCTTGATTCTAGGGATCAGATCTAACTCAGACTGTTGATCTTGTATTGAAGCTATTCTACCTATATACAGACAATAATAATAACTACAAAGGTTAACTTTATTCAAACGTCTTCTTTGCATCATTGCTTGAATACTCAAAATGAGAGAATCGTTGTCTTTTATTGTCTTGTGCCAATGACATTCTTTCCACGTGGAGTGTGTCAGTGTAACAGCAGAAAGTTGTTAGTGGTTGCTTTATCAAGAACAGTCAGCTGCAACGTTTGATCTTCAGTGAAAAGGCTATCAGCTGAAACTTTGATCTTCAGTGGATAAGGCCTACCAGCTGCAAACTTTGGTCAGCAGCAGATAAGGCCTATCAGCTGCAACTTTGGTTAGCAGCTGATAAGACATATCAGCTGCAGCTTTGGTCAGCAGCGGATAAAGCCTATCAGCTACAACTTTTTCGATCCGCAACAATCTTTGAGATCAGCAACATTTGTACTTAGAGAATTTTGTAGCCATCAGTCTTTATTTCTACAAACTCCCCCTAGACTAATGCTACCAAAACTCTCTTACTGCTTTTGTTGATGAAGCTTTTGCATGTGGCTGATAATTCTTTCAACCTCATATCCTCTCTGGTCCTTGCTGGGATTGTTAAGAGGAAGCTCATATAGAGTCTTGATGTCTTTGTTGGCCATTTTGAAGATAGCTTTGCTTAAACACCTCATCTTTTGTCCTTTAACATCTATCAATGTGAACTCATCTTTTTCAGCATTGTAGGACCAGTTGATGAATGGAGAGTGGGATTGGAGAGGTTTGACATCAAGGATTTCATCTCTGCTGGGGTTGAAGTGATGTTTGATTACCAGCAGCAGATGTCTCATACCTTCATTCACGGGCTCATTGGCTTCACCCAGCTCCATCATTCTTCTTAGATCAGAATCTGGAAGCTGTAGTACTTTATCAACAGATGTATAAATTGATCTTTTAACTTCTGTCCTCCCCCTGAAAACTTCAAACCAATGGTCTTGAGAGCTGTATGACCAGATGACTATTTCTCTTGAGTCTTCTGGTTTGGAAGTAGGTTTGTTTTTCTTTTTAGGAGGTTATTGATGAGTAGGAGCTGGGTGTGAGGATTTGGACTTTGAGGGTGGAGAGGAGGGAGGTCTAGGATGGAGAGTGGAAGGTTGTTGGATTGAGGAAGTGTTGGGTGAGGGAGAAGGCTTAGGTTTCCTTGTTTTCCTTTCTTCTTCTTGAATGATTACCCTCTTCTTGGAGCCTTTCTTCCCCAGTCTTTCTTCCTCAACCTTCTTGACTTTAAGGTAGAGGGCTTGCAGGTTCATGAACTTCATGGGACCCAGCCTCTTTCCACTCTCTCCTCTAGCCTTAAGGAAGTCAATCATGATCTTCCTTTCTTCATGGGATCTTCGGTTAAAGGCAATGGTCTTGTTGGACTTTTGTTTGGCTTTTTCTTCTTTTTCAGCCTTTTTCTTATTTGCCAATTGACCCTGCTGACCCATGAAGGCTCTGTAGATTTCTTTATTTGATAGTTTCTCAAGGTAGTCTGCATCCTCACCTTGAGAAACTAGAGCCTTTACCCACTCCTCTCATTTCTTTGGCTAGTTCAGAATCAGTTATTCTAAACTTAGCCTCTTCCTTCTTCTTCTTCTATATCTCTTCTTCTTCTGTGTTGAATTGTTCCTGCAGTTGAAGAGCAAGAGCTTCATCTTCTTCAATTTGATAAACTGCAGGAATTTTTACTTTCAGATCATCCAGCTGTTTTGCATACAGCTGGATCTGTTGTTCTCTAAGGAGAATAGCTGTTTTTCTGTATTGAGCTTTCTTTAGTTCAGCCATCTCCTCTTCTTCTCTTCTTCTTCTTCTATCCTCCTTTTCTTTCTTCTCCTTCTCAATTCTTTCTTCATCTTCTTTGGTCATTAGTCCCTTTCCCTTATCTTTGTTGGATGCCTCTGCTTCAGCTTCATGGACCACAACAGCAGATGTAGTAGATGCTGTTGGGATCTCAGCTTCAGCTTCATTGGCATTTTTGGGAATGGACAAGGGAAGGGAACTTTCTTCATCTTCTTTCCATTCTATACCTGTCACTTCTTTCCATGCTTCTTTCATCTTTTCCTCGTCTCTTCTTTTTGATTCTTCTTCTGTGTTCAGTCTGACTGCTGGAGAAGAGAGAAAGGATAGGTCTGAGTCAGATCCAGATTCCTCCTTATAAAGAGAAGCCTTGATGATTTTGATCATTTCTTGACTTTCTAAGGAGTTTACATTGAAGATGAGTGATCTGAACTCAAAGACCTTGTGCAGGAAGGCTGAAGGTAGGAGCAAGATCTCTTTGATATTGATTGAGAGAGAAGATCCATTGCTCAGGAAGAAGGTGAAGTCAAGGGAGTCAGTGCTTATCCATCCTTGCACTTCCACATCCCTGACCATTATGTTGTACAGGAATCTTCTCCGGCAGATAACCTCTTCTTCAGTTAAAGCACCGCTCCTGATTATGTCAAGTCTTCTTGGAGCTAGTCTTTGTTCTGCTGCTGATGAAGATTCAGGATAAGCCACCCTGTTTGCTTCTTTTAGTAGTCTTTCAAACCAGGGCATGTTATCCTCCATTAAGTCATAGAACCTACTGATTGCAAGTTCTGTTAAGAGATCTGATGAAGTGTTGATGCATTTTGTCAGATACAGATTGAGAACTTGGAGGACATTAAAAGAGTTCCAGTTTAGCTCTTCTACTCCACTAAACTCCCATCCAATCCAGAATCTCTCAGCTATTCCATCATACCCCCAAGCTATATTGGAGTCAAATTCTAGCTTCTTTGAAATTAGGAAGAGTTGGGGGTAGATGAATGACTTATTATGGCTGCAGCTTCAGGAAGAATGCTGAATGATGGAGGTGTGTCTTCATGGAGAGTTTCTTCTTGTAGCACCTCATCAACAGCTCAGACGACTAACTTCCAATCCTCAGTGACATCTTCCTCTTCATCTACTGAGTCTGACAAGTCATGGATTTGAACAAAAGCAGGTTTGTATAGGGAACATTGAAACACAGTCTGCTCTTGTATCCATTCTTCGAGGCTGTCAGCATCATCTTCCTTAGTAACCACCTCCCCATTTTTGGTTGCATCAGTGAAAAGGGATGTATCTGTTTGAGTTCCCACTGATACAAGAGAGGGAGTAGGCACAGTTCGGCATTGATGACCTTCATGCATAGAGACTTGGTGTCTTAGTTTGGACACTTCAGCCTCTTGCATTGCCACCCTGGCCGTCAATTTCAAGTTATGAAGTTTCAGTCTGTCCTCATCCACAGTTGTGGAATCCTTGGAGCTAGATGGGGCCTTAGGCCTAGCCTCTGCATCCCCATCACCCTGGTTTTCTTGACGCCTGGGATTCCCTTCAGTGAAGAGTGTTTCACAGGAAACATCCTCACTGTGAGTTGTCGTGGTTAGGGTCTTAGCTATGTTATCACTGTCCTCCTGGGCAGTTGATGTACCAGGAGTAGTGATAGCCCTTTCCACATTCACTCTATCAATACTACCAGAGTGAACCTTCTTGGGTGATGAACCTGGGTTGGGTGCACCAGCAGCCAAGTCAATCAATACCTCCGATATAGTGGTTGTTGGAGAAGGTATATCATCTTGAACAGGTGCCTCTTCACTTAGGTTCATAGAAGAGAAATAATGGAATGGCTCAGGGGGTTGCTCTATGGATCCGGGATGTGATCCTGATCCTAATAGAGAGGCTTCCAAGGAAGTCTCTCTAGTGTTGTGGCTATCCCTTTTGGTATTCTCATCAGAATGTTGGGATTCTGAATGAGGGCTTAGAGGTTGGGTTTGGGCCTTTGAGACAAGAAGAGAAGGAGTCTTCTTGCTCCTTTTTCTGGTATATGTCGTTGCAACTAGGGCCCTTTGTTCCAGTTGAACGATAACATCCAAAATAGATGTAAATGATGTTTGTACATGTGCATCCTTAGTAGTATGCATAGGGGTTCGAATGGTGGAAGCATATTGTTGTTCAGGATGTGATGTGGAGGGTGTGGGATCAGTATCAGCTGGGATTGCTGAACAGTCACCCGGGGTACTTTGTATGTTCAGCATTATAGATAACAATGGAACATTGACCCCTGAGAACCTTTTGGAAACAGTTCTCATACTTTAAAAAATATTATTTTTATGTTCCAACATGATGTAGATTCTTGCAGGTTTTGAGAGTTCTTTTAGTTCCTGGTTGAAAACCTCCTACAAGAATCTTGGGTACATAAAAAATTGTTTCTTTGCACCCTCTTGAAGGTTATATCTCAAACCCTCAAAGATGAGGTGTGCAAAGTTGAAACCTAGGCAAGTAATCATACCATGAAAAGAAAAGGCAAGTGCGGAGCTCACTTGATGCCATCCACTTCTCTTCTGAGATATGCATTGGAGAAGAGTGTGGCAGAGATACTTCCATGGAGGGCCCATCAGCGCCTTCTTGATTGTATACTCATTTTGATTTACAGTGTACCCTATGGATACAAAGGTCCTCATGTACTCATCCTTTGAGTATGAGATGGCTGCTCCCTCATCCTAAAGCTTAAGATGTTTTCGGAGGGTAGCTTCAGAGATGATGATGTCCTTGTCGTCTACCTTGGCTTTTATTTGGGGAATCCCCTGCTCGGTAGAGTAGACGGCGGTATTCCAGAAATCCTCCATATGAGGGATATATATGGTAGGGTTTGTTGTGAGGGCAAAATGGATCTTTGATCGGCATAGGAAGTCGATCATATCATCGAATCCTTCGGATTTCTTTCCCTTGGTTAAGTATGTTGTAAGGTTGTGGTATGGGGAGAACTTATCATCAGGGTTATTGATGTCTGTCATTGTTGTTTGATTTTGGAGGGAAGGTTTGAAGGTTTAAGAATATGGAAGGCTTTGAATGTTTTAAGGATGAAAGGCTTTGAATGTTTTAAGGATGGAAGGCTTTGAATGTGGTGGGGACTTGAGAGAAAGTGATGTGGGTTTAGGGTGAAATTAAATGTGAATAGGTGGTAAGGAAATTTGATTTGTTCTTGTAACGGCAGAGGAGGGAAAAAGCAAAATGACTTGTACAGTACAACCTTATTCACTTTTTACTGTTACAGTGGCAAATCCTTTGCTGCTGAAGATTAAACCTGTCAGTAGCTGAAGGACAAAAATGCTGCTGACTCATAACTTTTATTTACAACAAAAGACAAAACACATTTTAAAACAGAATTTTAGAGATAGATTTTAGTCAAAGTTCATCATACCAATAGATTCAACTAAATATCTAAATCTAGCTTCATCAAAAGGTTTTGTAAACAAATCAGCGTATTGCTCATTGGTATGAACTTTGGTTAAAATAATCCTCTTTTTCTCAGCTTGATCTCTTATGAAATGATACCTGATGTCAATGTGCTTTGTCTTGGAGTGCTGCATCGGATTGTTTGTGATTGATATAGCACTCATGTTGTCAATGTGAATTGGAGTTGCCATGAAAGTCATCCCATAATCCAACATTTGATTTTGTATCGAGATGACTTGTGCACAACAACTTGAAGCTGCAATGTATTCTGCTTCAGCTGTAAAAGTTACAACATATGTTTGCTTCTTGCACTGTCATGAAATCAGTCTCCCTCCTAGAAACTGACATCCCCCTGATGTGGACTTTTTGTCCAATTTGCATCCCCCATAATCACCTTCAGTGTATGCATACAGATTGAACTTGTCATTTTTAGAGTACCAAAGCCCAAGTCTTGTGGCTCCCTTTAGGTATCTAATAATTCTCTTGACAGCTTGAAGATGTGAAACCTTTGGAGCTGCTTGAAATCTTGCACAGAGACATACTGCAAACATGATATCTGGCCTTGAGGTAGTGAGATACATGAGAGACCCTGTCATTGCACGGTACTGATGTTGATCAGTGTCTTGGCCATCTTTGTCTGGAGTCAGCTGATGGTGCACTTGGATAGGGGTTCTTGCAGTAGAGCAGTCAACCATCTTGAATCTTTCCAAAATGCTCTTTACATATTTGGATTGGCTGATGAAGATTCCATTTGGGACTTGTTTGACTTGTAGACCCAAAAAGAAATTTAGTTCACCCATTGAACTCATTTCAAACTTTGAGTGCATCAGAATCTCAATGTCTTTGCACAGCTTTTTCCTTGTTGACCCAAAGATGATATCATCAACATAGATTTGAACTAGTAAGATTTCTCCCCCTTCATCTTTGATAAAAAAGGTCTGGTCAATAGCACCTCTTCTGAAGTTGTTGCTTAGTAGATATCCTGACAAAGTTTCATACCAGGCTCTTGGTGCTTGATGTAAGCCATACAGAGCTTTGTCTAGTTTGAACACTTGAGTAGGATGTGCAGGATCTACAAAGCCTGGAGGCTGTTTGACGTATACTTCCTCACCAATCTTCCCATACAGAAAGGCACTCTTTACATCCATTTGATAGACAGTGAAATTCTTGGATGCAGCATATGCCAGGAAGATTCTGATGGCCTCCAGCCTAGCAACAGGACCAAAGACTTCATTATAGTCAATTCCTTCTTCCTGAGTGTAGCCTTGAGCTACAAGTCTGGCTTTGTTCTTGACTACAATGCCTCTCTTATCTTGCTTGTTCCTGAAAACCGATCGTGTGCCAATAGCATATTGACCTGGTGGAAGATCAACAAGTTTCTAGACATCCTGCCTCTTGAATTGCAACAACTCTTCCTGCATTGCCTCAATCCAGCTGCTGTGTTTTAGTGCTTCATCTATCTTCTTGGATTTCACCTGAGATAGAAAACATGAAAACAAGCATATATTGGCCTCGTGAGATTTGCTTCTTGTGAGAACTCCTTGGTGGACTTGGCCAATAATATTTTCTTGAGGATGTTCTTTGTGGATCCTATGTGCTGGTACCACCTCCAGCTGTATCCCTTGCTCCAGATTGCTTTGATTTTGATCAGGGGTCTCTTCATTCATGGTGGAAGAGTCTTCAACATCAGCAACCACACCAATATTTTTAGCAATAGCATCAACAGCATCTACAGCATTTACCGAAGAGTCTTCATCTAAATTTTCAGTTTCAGACAGGCTGCTGCTGGTGACATTGAGAGTCTTGTTCCGGCTTCACTTGCTTCAATTTCTTCCACAACTGATGGAGGATCAATGGATCGTCTTCTCAGACTGATAGAAGATTTGGGAAAATCCAGTCTGTAGTCAGTGGATGAAGTGGAGGCAGGTGTTTGTGTAGAGGTAGACTCCATATTTGAGAAGATGAGAGGCTCAAATATTTGGAAGAAGGAGTCTATGTCAAAGAGCCAGTTTGGGCCTTTTCCCTGCTCACAGACAATGTGTTCTCTACATTTCACATTTGCTGATTCTTCCACAATTCTTGTTCTTGAATTCAATACTATGTAGGCCTTTGATTGAGAGGAATAGCTCACAAAATATCCTTCATCAGATTTGGTACCAAACTTAGGAAGAACCCCATGTGTGATGAGAATGGTGCATGGACACCCAAAAGGCTTTAGAAACCCAATGTAGGGAACTCTTTGAAACCAAAGTTCATAAGGTGTCTTATTGAGGGGCTTGACAATGAGAACTCTATTTTGCACATAGCAGGCTGTGCTAACTGCTTCTGTCCAGAATGTGAGAGGCAGTTTTTAGTCAGCCAACATAGATCTTGCTGACTTAATTAGAGTTCTGTTTCTCCTTTCAGCAACTCCATTTTGTTGAGGAGTTCTTGGAGCACTGTATTGTCTTTCTATCCCCTTGCTTTCACAGAAACAGTTCAAAGTGTGGTTCTTGAACTCTGTGCCCTGATCACACCTTATGATCTTCACCTTTTGATTGCTTTAATTCTCTACCCTAAGAATGTAGGATTTGAGAATTTTAGCAGTATCATCTTTAGTTCTCAAGAAGTATACCCATGAGAATCTGGTGTAGTCATCAGTTATCACCAGACAGTATGACTTCTTGCCCATTGACATGACATTTGTAGGACCAAAGAGATCCATATGCAGCACCTGTAGTGGAGTGTCATTTGTATTCAAGGTATTGGGCTTGTGAGAACTCTTGTGTTGCTTCCCCTTTAAGCAAGCAATGCAGTGGTCTTCTAGCTGGAATTCTTTGTCAGGAAGCCCTCTGACAAGATTATCCTTCACCAGTTTGTTAATAGTTTTGATATTAACATGACTTAATCTCCTGTGCCAGAGAGCTGATTCATCAACTGAGGCTTTTGACAGAAAACAGGAAACACTCCTAGATGGAGTGACTTCATTCATGTCCAGTACATAGAGATTTTCTTTTCTCTGAGCAGTTAATAAAATATTTTCCAGAGGAGGATTGGATAAGCCTGGAGACAGTACAAAGCATTCTTTATCTGTGAAGAGCATCCAATGCTTTTGATCACAGACTTGGGAAGCACTCATGAGATTGAAGTCCAATTCTTTGACATAGTTGACCTTATCAATGCTCATTCTTTCGTTAGACACAGTTCCTTGTCCAGTAATGGATCCTCCCTTTGAGTCACTTCCAAAGGCAACATATCATCCATTGAAGTGTCTGAAGTTGAAGAGGATGGATCTGTTTCCTGTCATGTGCCTGGAACAACCACTGTCTACCACCCAGGTGTTATTCTTGTGACCTGGCTGTCCCTGCACATGATAGAGATCTAGTTAGTGGGAGGAGTCCAAGAGCTTGCATCCTTGAAGAAAAGGGTTATTGGAAAGTTATATTCATCATGTGTGCATTCAACAGAGCCAATGATGATTCTTGGAGTGATAGAAACTGGGATCTTGGCTTTCCATTGTTGAGGATATGGTCTTCCAGTTCTCTTTTCTCTGTCAGCAGCTGATTTTGCTTTGGCTGCTGATGGATGTTCTTTAACAGTAGCAGATTTTGCTGCTGGGGACTTTAGCTTATCAGCAGCAGGTTTTGTTGCTGCTGATGGCTTTGGCTTCTCAGCAGCAGATTTTGTTGCTGCTGACTTAAGCTTATCAGCAGCAGATGTTGTTGCTGCTGATGGTTTTGCTTGAGCAGCAGCAGATTTGGCTGCTGCTGAAGGCTTGTCTTTAGGTTGCTTGTGCTTCACTTGATTACCAACACTTTTTCTAGCTGCTGATGGTTTAATAACCGATGTATGCTGATCCTTCTTTACCTTTGTCTTTGAGGGGCTTGATGAAGGATTTGGTTGAAAAGGTTAAATTGATAATTTGCAGCAAAGTGGTCTGATTCACCACAGATGATGCAAGTTTGTTGAGATTTTGGCAGCTGCTTCCTTGGTGGAGAAGGAGAGTTTCAGAACTGAGTTGTCTTTGCTTCAAAGCTTCTAACCTGTTTGCTTTTGTTTGTTTTCTCAAAAGCATGTGGTTTTTAAACTCTTTGTTGCTGATTCCTCTACTGCTGAAGGTAGTAAAAGCAGGTGCTGGCAGTGTGATTGTATTTGCCACAGACAAAGCATGATTTAGCCAGTTTGTCCCTTGAAAGATAAACATAATCCTCTCTTTTGAAAAGGTCTTTGAGGTTCCAAGGGTGAGCTTTGTTGTGCTCAAAAGTTGCTTCTTCCAATGTCTTTTGAACATATGGAACTCTTTCTCCAGGAGCATGACGTATGTCAAACACCTTCCTTTAAGGCTTGGAGTTGATGGAAGTTGAGGACTGTCTCTTTTCAACAGTTAGTTTTCTTCCTTCTGAAGGATAAATGATTTTGATTTGGGTGAAAGGCAAAGGAACTGGAGCAGCTGGTACTTGTACTGAAGCTGGTACTTGTACTGAGGGAATGAAAGGAACAAGAGCACTTGTTTGAATGACTTCCAAGACAGGCGGTGCTGGTACTTGAGCTGTTGATGAGGCCTCCTCAGCTTTAGTGGACTCTGAACAAGTTGACTCAGAATCTGACGAGGTAGTGCACTCTTGTACCAACGGTTCATGCCTTGAGGGATCAAGATCTCGGTTGGCCGTTTCAAGGTTTGAGAGATTGAAGCTTGGTTCATGGATGACAACGTAGTCAGCAGGAGGTGCAACGGCTTGGTATTGTTCACCATGATACCCCAGACCAGTTTTTACCTTTTCATGAATTTGAGCATCTAAAAGTCTTTGCAGTTTTTTAGATGCAAATTTATAGTTATCAACATGAACTTTTTGTTCTGCCAATTCTGCTATGGTAGCTTTTAATCTAGCCAGTAGATCATCAATCTGAGTTTCAAGATTGCTTTGTTCATGTTTTAGTAATGAAATCTCTTTCTTTAGGCAGTTAATTTTTTCTTTATAACTGTTTTGTACCTTTATGAATTCAGATTTCATTTGATGAAACTCTTCATTTTGATCTATAAGGTTTTGATTATGCTTTCTGTAGCCTAACACCTTATCAATACAAGCTTGGGAACAGAGATGTTCATATACCTGAGACGGTATCTCAGTTGTGTTTGCCATAAGAGCTTGGTTATTGGCAGGCAGATCTTCATACTGGAAGCTCCAGTCGAAGTCAGAAGTTCCAACAGTTGCACAAGCTGCAGTTTGAACTGGAGGAGTAGCTTGTTGCTGTTGTTGTTTGGGTTGGGCTTGGTGAGCTTTTCTTGATTGAGGAGTAGCTGGATTGGCTCTTGGTGCCTTGTATTCTCTAGCAAAGTGACCCAGTTGGTTACAGTTGTAACATCTTAGTTTTCTTTTATCCAATCCAACTCTGGTATTGGAGTTGTTGCTTGGAATGGGTCTTCCAGTTCTAAAGTATAACCTTTTTGCTCTTATAGAGAGCATGGCATACGAGTGTTATATGTCCATTTCTTCTAAGTCATCTGGATGGAAGCATTCCAGATCCTCCTTGATAAAGGACATGTTGCCTGATTTTTCAGAAACAAAAGCATCAGAGGTTGAGGTTTGAGGAGGAGCTTCTAGGAGAAATGGTGAGGTGTTTGTTTGAGAGGTTGGAGTTTGTGGATGGGTGACAATGGGAGGATAGTAGTTGCTAGAACTAGGACCTGAGTGGTCAGAGTGGAGGGAAGAGGTGGTGGTGGATGTTGAGGCATTTTGATAGCTTGAGCTTCGTTCTTTTGCCTGAATCATCTCTAACTCATAGGTTTTCAGCATACCAAAGAGGTCAGTCATTTGGAGAGTCTTCAGATTCTCAGTTCTTCTAATGGACACTGTGTAGAGTGTCCAGCAGCTAAGTAAAGACCTGATGAACTTTTTGAGAATATCTTCATTCTCCAGCTTCACCTTTGAGCACTGCAGCTCACCTACAAGATAAGTAAATATGTCATATAAAACAGTTAGGGACTCACCTTCCTTCCAGACGAAGTTTTCATACTGCTGCTTCAGGATGTCCCTTCTGTTTTCTTTGACTTCATCTGAGCCAGCAAACATCTTCTCAAGAGCCACCCATAGCTCCTTAGCAGTTTTGTAACTTCTGAAGTTGTGAAAAACTTCATTTGGTAAGCACATTTGAATGGCTCCCAAGGCTTTGAAGTCTACCTCCATATTCTTGATGTCTTCATCAGTGTACTTGGAGGATTCTTTGGGAACCAGTGTACCTCCAGAATCAGCTGAGGCCACCATGGGTATGTATGGTCCATTTTTAATGTATTTCCACATCCCATATTCTTGATAGCAGAAGAAACTTTCCATCCTGTTCTTCCACATATCATAGTCTTCTCCAGACACCAGTCTTGGTGGTCTGGAGATGCTTCCAATGTCTTCAAATCCATTGTTTTGTGCCATTTTGATTTTTAGACAATGAGTGACTTTATCAAAGAGATAGATAAGAATAGAACCAGAGAATGATTAAACAAATGTGAGTTTGTTTAATCTGTGAGCCAAAGCTCTGATACCACTTGTTGGATCGGTAAATACAAGATGGTTCTATTCCAGTTGAGATTGGCGGAAACAATCACAACTTAAGCAAAGTAAACAAGTAGACAAGAAAAATACTGATAAATGCAATTTGTATTAAGCTTCAAGTGTTACAAGATTACAGAGAAAACTCTTAAGCAAAGTACTTTTACAATGAATCTAAGTACTACTTATATAGTAACTTAGAATCAAGACAAACCCTTGATTCTAAGGATCAGATCTAACACAGACCGTTGATCTTGTATTGAAGCTATTCTACATATACAGATAATAATAATAACTACAAAGGTTAACTTTATTCAAAAGTCTTCTTTGCATCATTGCTTGAATACTCAAAAGGAGAGCGTCGTTGTCTTTTATTGTCTTGTGCCAATGATATTCTTTCTGCGTGGAGTGTGTCAGTGTAACAGCAGAAAGTTGTCAGTGGTATTGGTTGCTTTATCAAGAACAGTCAGCTGCAACGTTTGATCTTCAGTGAAAAGGCTATCAGCTGCAACTTTGATCTTTAGTGGACAAGGCCTATCAGCTGCAACTTTGGTCAGCAGCAGATAAGGCCTATCAACTGCAACTTTGGTCAGCAGCTGATAAGACTTATCAGCTGCAACTTTGGTCAGCAGCGGATAAAGCCTATTAGCTGCAACTTTGTCGATCCGCAGCAATCTTTGAGATCAACGACATTTGTACTTAGAGAATTTTGTAGCCATCAGTCTTTTTTTCTACACAATGAATTGAACATTTCCCTATTTGTAAGCTTGCAAGGAATACAAATAATATGTAAATGCACGAGACCGTAACCAAACCATGACAATGAATGCCCCTCCCTCGGTATACCACGAGAATAAGACGATATGCGGTCATTTGGCCATATGGACCCCTGGTTAGCGCGACTAACCATGACCGGGGGCGTCACCCCCAATAGTACTATCCACATAATCCCAGGCTAAGACCATAGCTAATGATTACTAAATATGTTTGTTCCAGGGGACTTTATGAGCTCTATAATTGTTCCCTCAATGCACACATAACGATCTGGTCTTTGTTCATCCATTTATGTGAAAATAGTTTACAAGTATATTTCCTCCCCAAAACCTTTTCAACACTTAGAAAAAGGGGACAGTGCAACTCACAAGGAGTTAAACCAAAGTATGCATGTTTTTCCAAAACATAATTAGTTAAGTATATTTCTCCTTCGATATTTACAAAATAGTAGAGAGTTAAAAGGGGCCCGTGAAACTCACCCCGACAGAATGCTAGCAAAAACTTGAATAACTGTAAACCTCGCTGATCCGTACCCTAAATACACAAGGATACCTTACGTGTTAAGACTAACCGTCTTAGACGCAAGTTGTTCACCCGACTTAACGAATCCCGTTAAGTACGTCTTTAATTAATAAAACTGTTTTATCGTGATGACTCGTTGGTGATTATTATTCCAGTCTAGTTGCTTACTTATTTTCCGAGAAAATATTATATTTTCATATTGGTGACTTGTTACGTTTATCAAAAATAAATATTATTTTTTCATCATCTTATAATATATTCATATTATAGTCTACGTATAACCATATATTTATTTCTTACCAATAATTATATAATATAACAAATATCGTTCAAGTACGTTCTACGCATGTTCATTATCCTACATGCACATAAACCAAGTTAACACGTCCACATGCAACTACTTGTTCCGAACGACATTTCTTAATTTTGTTTCTATTCAACATGCACTTGCTTCTATCAAATATGTGCACACAAGTATAACCATATTTCAACATGCGCTTAACTATGTTTCACGATAACATACGATCATTTATTTATTTATTTATTTTTCCACTTCATGTGTCCATGTCAACGTTCCATGTTATCAAATATAAACAAGTTATAAAAACATATATTATGATTTCCTTTATTTAGTCATTTCATAACTCATTCCGAGTTAACAATTTTTCATCATTCATATATCATGACTTATATATATATATACATGTGTGTGTGTGTATTTACATGCACATTATTACCCATTTTTCAAGTTCTACAACTTATGATCATACACTCGTATATACGTTTAACCTCCTTATATGAACATATTATTTCAAACTTAACAATATTCCAAATTAAGTTTTTTTACACATATATATATGCACATATATTTTACTTTTTCCTCAAGTATTAATTTAGAATTTTTCTAATCTATAACTTATTAACAAAATCATCCCACATCAAGAATACATCCATATACATTAAATTAACATTCTTATTTATGTATCCATCTATTTGGTATTTTCAAGTCATTTACCAAATCAAACATATATATATATATATATATATATATATGCATGTATTTTCGGCCCATATATAGATATGTATGCATATTCTAGTTTCCCTTTAATTTAAAACTTGACATCACACGAATCAACAAGAACCTATCATTAAAATGATCAAAACAACAAATCATGTATATAATCACCAAATTTTCGACTCTTATATATGTTTTTATACAAAAACCCTAACTTTTAACTTAATAAAGTTAAGTTTTATAAAAATTTATTAACTCTTTAAATTTCTTTGATTTTTATGGTGAACAACATGTTTTAACCGAGAATATAAAGATGAAAATAAAGGATTTGGGTCGGGTTCTCATCACTAGTCAAGCTAGGAGAAGAAACAACGTGTAGAAGGTGATGGATGCTCTTTTGCTATCAAAACCCGACCTCTAGGCTTCAAATCTTCCTTGCATCTCCAAGGCTTCAAATCTTCCTTGCATCTCCAAGGCTTCTAGTTAACCTTCTAGACTTGTGTTTTTGGGTTTGAAAGATGCAACTATATGCATGTGTGTGTATATGTCGTATAAAGAGAGAAGAGGGAGAGAGGTGAAGTGTCTAACACACCATCATCATTGCATGAGTTGAAGACTAGATGGATTTGACCTTGGAATGACACAAGATCATGCAATAGGTGGGTTTAGGAGGTGGTTTGGTGAGTGGGTGGCCCCACTTGGTGGGTCTCGGCCGAGAAGGGGGGGGGGGGGGGCTAGGGGGTTGGGTCTTGTTCTAACTTGTATTTTAAATCTTACACTTAATTGATAGGTTTTTAGGTAGTATGTACCCGGTTTGTGATCCCGTGATTTAACACTCGGTGTACGAACTTTTAAATGTCGAAACTCTATATTTTTGTATTTTGACTATTTTTAATAGTTTACTAATTAGACCCATCATAGTTAATATGTTAACTATAATATATAAGTATACACACAAAAATAACTTGTCACCATGAAATAAACATTTTGTGTCCACTTTTAGTAGTTTTGTCACAAATATTTATGTTTTTATATTAAGACGTAATACTAGACTTCACTGGAATAAAAATCTTGTTAGTCACCGACGAACGCACCTAGCGGGTTAAAATTACTTGTTTCCTAGTAATTCTAAAAAAATACTAAATATATTGTGTGTTCGTTTGCTAGACTCCCTGACAAATACTTTGTCAAAATAGTAAACCAGAAACTATAAATCATGAATGTGAAATTATACGATATGGATATTGACCTGAAATGCCGGGTGTCACAGTTCTCCATTAGATTATCAGTTTCTGATTGGTTTAGGATTTAGTATTGAAATTTAAAACCTAGGTTGTGTAATTTTGGGTGAATTTCGCTGAATTTTGAGTTTAATATCGAAATTGATTTTATTTGTGTTTAATTGTTATTGTTTTTATAACAATTTCACCGATATGGCCTTTTTTTATTACATCTGATTGTGTTTTTTTGACTTGGATCTGTTTAGGTTAGATTATGCGCACCAAGTGTTTGATAATATGCCTTTCTGTTTTGGTTTATAATCTGCATATTGTTGGTTTGAAGGTTGCTAAGGACCCATCTGGCATAGATATC
The DNA here is from genome assembly GCA_023525975.1 of Smallanthus sonchifolius. Taxonomy (NCBI): domain Eukaryota; kingdom Viridiplantae; phylum Streptophyta; class Magnoliopsida; order Asterales; family Asteraceae; genus Smallanthus; species Smallanthus sonchifolius. The sequence goes on from CM042033.1 coordinate 25,730,585, forward strand.
AATGCACTTGAGCAGTACATCAAGAACCTGTTGACTCCATCGACTCCATTTTTCTTCAACACCCTCTATGATCCATACAGGGAAGGAACCGATTTTGTCCGGGGCTACCCGTTTAGCCTCAGAGAAGGTGTCCCGACCGCTGTTTCTCATGGGCTCTGGCTTAACATCCCTGATTATGATGCCCCGACTCAGCTCGTGAAGCCTCTTGAAAGAAACACACGGTACAGAATCTTGAATTTTGTTCCAATTTAACAATGGTGTTCCAAGATTGCGTTTTTACTGATCTTTTTAACTAGGTTTGTAGATGCAGTTTTGACAGTTCCTAAGGGAACCCTGTTCCCTATGTGTGGAATGAATCTTGCGTTTGACCGTGAACTCCTCGGCCCTACGATGTACTTTGGTCTTATCGTTGATGTTCAACCAATTGGTCGATACGACGACATGTGGGCTGGCTGGTGTATGAAGGTAAAACAAAACCATCATTCTGTTTGATGTGCATGATGGTTAACATTTTCTCTCTATTGTGGTTTAGGTGATATGTGATCACTTGGGGTTGGGTGTGAAGACCGGTTTATATTTTGTCGGGTTCCCCACTACTGATAGGTACATGAAAGTTTGTAGCTTCATCACTTTCATTTCAAATCTGCTGGTTTTAAGTGGGCTGTTGTTAATTCAGGGTTGATGTTTGCAGTGAATCTCCAAAAAAGAGGAACCCCACAACGGTATATTTGTTTCATTTAGGGTAGTTATATACCGTTTCATCTATGCTTATGTTCTAATATAGATTACGACCTCAGCATCTACGACTAAGCAGTCACTCAAACAGAAGCATCTATGCTTATGTTCTAATATAGTTTCATCTATGGTTAACATTCTCTCTTATGTTCAATATTATTTTTTATTAAATTATGCAACTTATTTTAGATGCTTCAGACAAATGTGATAACAAGGATAAAATTCTACACATACTCGTTCTTTACTGCATTTAGTTCATTAGTATTTTAGTTGGTCTTATTTACTTCATTACCATTCTTTTTAGCTATGGAGAAGTCCTATTATTACTAACAAAATATGCAAAAAAAAGGATAATAATTATACCCAAACTGGTCTGGTTACTGTTACCCTACCATACGTCGTTTATTTGTGTATTTTATTAGCAACATTACAAAAAAAAAGATAATAACTATTTTATTTGCGTTTGGACAGCATATAGGAAGCTTGCTAGGAGTTATCATCCTGATGTGAACAAGTTAAACTGTTACTTTTAGCTTTACAAGAACTCCAATAATCTGGTTCAGTTTAACTGCTATATCCATTACCAGTGTCCAAACTCCAAATACTGGTTTTGATTTGTATTATTAAGGCTTGCGAACTGACGATTATTTATGGTTTCTTTATCTTATGAAAATCTATGTGATCAAGTAAACAAATATTGTTATGCATTCCATGAGTTTTTAGTTGGATAATCAGGCTTCAAAATGCTCATAAAAACTATCTTTTCTGATGATTAGGTTGATAATGCTCTTTCATGCAGCTGTATCTTGTAATTTACAGATTTCTCTTTACACTAGATTTAATTCAATTTTCTACTACAAAAAGGAAATTGTGTAGAAGTGCATCACATCAGTACATATTCTTCCTTCAACTTTTCGATTAACAGCGAATTGGCTGGTATGTATAAAGTAAGGTGTGCTAACCTTCAAGGGGCTGATCAGGGAGACTTTTTTAGTGTTGGGTAACCAACTAAAGTAGTAAAAGATTTTAACATGTTGACGGTAAATGTTAACTTTATACATACTTCATTTATTTACATAACGTTTGCTTCCTTTATTTATGATTATGAACAAATTTAGACATATGGAAAGCTCTTCACCCCCGCCTATAAGAATCTTCCAAGTTTAGCTCGGGAATAAAAATAACCATATCCCGGCCTCCTTTGTAGTTAACAAGGTTTTCCAACGTCCAAGTGTTATGCTCGCATATTTTTGCTACTTGGTTTCAGTATATGTCAATATCAAAGACTGTACTTATGACTTTTGTTATTTGGTTTCATTGTATGTAGACACCAAAAGTTAATATATGGTTGATGCTGATGATCACATGAAATTCTAATAGTTGTTTGAAAATCAAGAAGATAATATTGTTAATTATATACAAATTTTGAAGGTCTTTAGCTTTTTGTAGGACGTTCAATTCTTCACGGCAACTCGCGGGATACCTCTTACGTGTGGTGATACCTCATATAAATATTTTATAAACAAGTTGCATTTGCCTTTGCAAATAAGGTGTAATTTATGTCGGGGCCGCACATCGTGCGGGTTTTCTACTAGTATATATATAAATATATATATTGAAAGTGAATTTAAAAATAAAAGAAGTATAAATATACTATATCTGACCTAGTCGAAACGTACCAAATCGCAACGGTATATTTGTAAGCTAAGAAATGATTATGTTTTAAAAGTTATTTGAGAAATATAAAATATATTTAAAAATAATTTTATTATTAAAATATTTAAAAGTAAGAAACTAAAACGTTACTGTGTATGTGTGTGTAATTGCTTTCAAAAAAATTATTAAAATAGCTCTAAAAAGGTTAAAATAAATAAAGTTTTAGAAAAGTTACTGTGCAAGTCCAATGCTTTGCAAGAGAAAAAAGAAAAAAAAATCCTCAGTGATCGAACCAAATTGTTTTTGTTTAGTGGTGGTAGCTTACTAGCTTTGACCACTGTGATAGAAATTAAGGTTAAGAAAAAACGTTTGATGTAAATTTATTGTACAAACCGAACACCTTATATATATATATATATAACTAGTAGGTCACCACCCGCGTTCCGTGGCGGGTTTGAAACGTAGATAAAAATAAGCAAATTGCAAAGGTACATTCTACGTGACGTTAAAAAAAACACGTTGTAGCGGTATATTCGATAGTAACGAAAAAGTTACCTCGTTGTATACTGAGGTTATTCAAAAAAAATTTACACCGAAACATAGATAAAAATAAGCACGCCGACGGCGCAATACGGCAGGTCGGTTTAAATGTAGATAAAAAAACGTCGCAATAGTGTATTTTGAGATGGGCGCCGGACGGTTTAAAAAAACTTTTAAAACAACTGGTTGGTTTAAAAATAATGTTACGAAAATTCACGTCGAAACGTAAATAAAAATAGGCACGTCACAATGTTAAATTCAAAATTTTAGAAAACATCATAGTTTAGAAGTTGTAAGAGTAAATTATATCATTTTCTTTTATTAAAAATGACGCATTCCGCGACGGGTTCGAAATGTAGATACAGATGGGGTTGTAGTACGTGTACGTACGTGAATCACAGGGTCAGGGACGCTATTTGTTTCTTTTTATGAAAGAAATTGTATTTAACTAAAAATAAAAAGTAGAATAAAAAAATCAAGTTACTATTTATACTGATCACGTTGCGACGGATAACATAGCTAAAATAAAAAAGAGGAACCCCACAACGGTATATTTGGAGATGAGCATTGAATGGTTGAAAAAACCAAACAGTTCAAAGAAACGTTTAAAACAAATGATCGGTTTAAAAATGACGTTACGAAAATTAACGTCGAAACGTAGATAAAAGTAGGCACGTCGCAATGTCAAATTCAAAATTTTATTAAACATCATATTTTAAAAGTTGTAAATGGAAAATAAAAAAAATATAAAAAAATTGAAACCTTGAACCAGCTTTGATGACTCGTACGTTTAACGTTTGTAATTTGATGACTTGTACATTTTTACGCCCAACTCCGTTTCGAATGAAATTTACACCGAAACGTAGATAAAAATAAACACGCCGCAACGGCATATTCGAAATTTTATAAAACATCATATTTTAAAAGTTATAGAAGAAAAATAAAATAACTTTAAAATTAATTATAATAATAAAATAATCAAATATAAAAAAATAAACAAAACGACGCGCTGCAGTACGTATTTGTAAATTGTGCATAATGGATTCACATTTTGAGTTTTGTAAGTAATTGAATCGGATGATTTAAAAGTATTGATTAAAAAAAATATGTGGATTTTTCAAAATTCTAGTTTCTGTCATTTATTAAATGCTTTATTTTTTAAAAAGGTTTCTAAAATATAGATTATCTAATAAGATTAGGAGAGAGATAACCAACATTTTCCCAAAAACAATATTTTGTTAAATATTTTTAACACAACATTCTTTTGGTAAATAAGTTTGTCAAGTACACCATTTTGGAAATAAAAACTCCTATCTAATATATTAGATAAAAGATGGTTATACATAAGCTAAATCGTCGGGACAGTCAAATGATATAGTCTTGGTGTAATAAAACGGTTTTTTTTACATTCTTCTGATACAGACTTTGCTTGATTTTGATGTTAATTGTTGCCGGAATTACAGTGGTTTCTTCTTTTTCAACTAGGTTAAGGATGAATTTGTCTAGCTCATTGGTGGTTTGATTTTATTCAGGGGCATGTTGCAGGTTTGAAAGTTTTGTGTGTGGAATTTGGGTGATTGGGTTTCGAGCTTCATGGATCCAGACTAGGTTGTCGAATCTTTTTAAGGTGATTGGGTTTTTAGCCGTGCTTGAGTGTAATTTTTTTAAGGTTCTGTTACATGTGTTTTGATATTTGAGATGGTTGTGGAATTTCTGGCGCAACGCGTGGAGGAAAACCTCTAGTTTGTAGATAAAAATTGAAACGAATTATTAATCTGGTTAAAATAACAGAGTTGATTAAAATGTAAAAACAGTCTTGATAATATAATAACTATCTATAATACAAATTTATTTTTTAAAAATTGATAAGTAACATCATAAATTATTAAAATCCATAATAATTTCATATTAAATTTATTTAGTTAATGTTATAATAAGTATCCATAATTACAATTATATTAAATATCTGTAAGAAGTCATCAGAGAGTGACACGTGTTCCTCATTTAATATGAGAGAGATGCGGGAAAATAAGGGTGAGGAAACACTAGGGATTGACATATGTCCCAGATTATTTTTATTTATTATAATAGATAGATTCACAAACAATTCAGTCTGGTTTTGGTTATAACCGCATGCGAGTCATTGGAACCCGGAGAACTCTATCAATTTAAGTACAAACCCTAGATTTTTTAGGCTCAAACATGGATGGTTATACCAACAGTCGGCCATACAAACTTCATCAGTCATCGAATTTTCAATTTTAAACTGATTCTCTGAGTTCTTCGTCTCCCTTTCTTTGTCAGTCATAGAGCTTCACTTCATCCAGATCCCGCCTTAAGGGTGTGTCGGGTGAGCGACCGCTCAGTGCCTAAACTTTTTGGGGGCCCAATTTTTTTTCCGTTTAACTACCGGTTCTTCATTGTCTCTGTTCGATTTGATTTTTTGTTTTAATCAAATCGAACTACCAAGCGAATTTTCTTTTTCATATTTTGACCCTCTTGATTTTCTCTCGCAGAATACTTGAAGTAAAAAAGAAAAAAAAATAAGAAATAATATACTAATAGATTTCCAGCGAGTCGTAGCCGTGCGGTGGTCAGACTAAGTTTTACAAAAGTGAAGTGAGAAGTAGACATGCACAAAAAAAACCGGTTCCGGTTTCTACCCGGCCCAAACAAGAACCGGTCACTACCTGATTGTACCTGCCGGTTCCTACATTTTTGCACTCGACCGGTTCCTACCCTGACCCGAACCGGACCGGCTCCTACCTGGACCCGGCTAGAACCGGTTCCTACCCGGTTCTAGCCGTTAAACATGTTTTTTTTAAAAGCCGTTTTAACGATAATATTACCGTTGGAGCCGAATTTTGATCTTTTTTTTTGTAGTTTAGTCCCATAAGTTAGTATAAATAGATGTTGGATGAATTGCTTGAGTACACAATTTGAAAACGTAAAACCGAGCAAAAAAAAAACGCAAAAAATACTCGTTTTACTCTTATTCTTGATTTTCTACTCTCAATGGCTCACTCACAATCACAATCATCTGTTGCTCAATCACCAACTGTTGTTTAGGTGATTCTGCATACTATGAATTATGAAAATTGGTGCAATTGGGATTTGGTTTAGTTGAGTGATGAGTCTCAAAAAGCTCGTTGCAAGTTTTGAGGCACTTTTTTGAGTAAAGAATCAAACTCAAGTTTAAAGAAGCACGCTGTTCATAAATTTTGCAAGGCATTGAAGGCGACGACGGATGACTCCGAACATACACAATTGGGTAGTGACGGTCAAATATTTCATTACGACGTAAATATGGTTCTAGATCGAATGGCGAAGTTCGTGATTCAAGAAGCTTTGCCGTTTGACCATTTCAATAACCCTCGGTTGACAAACATGATTGGGGAGACACTTCAACCTCGTTACACACACGTAAGCCGTACTACATTGTTTAAAAATATGGAGAAATGCAAAAAAAGATTTAATTGCAATGTTTGAAAATTTAAAAACCGGTGTGAACTTAACTAGTGATGTTTGGTTGGCTCCACATGGTTTACCCAAATAGTACCTTTGCATCACCGCTCATTGGGTAGATCCCAATTCTTGGCATATGATGAACGTACGATTGCTTTTTGAACTTTTCCCGCTCATTGGGTAGATCCCATGAACCGTTTCCGGATTTGTGTTGGGATAATATTAAAATCTAACCGAATTTCTTGACGTTTTCAAAACCTCAACTTCAAAATTATCGAGGGTTTATTATCCGACTAGTAATTTAGTGCTTTCGGAATTATATTTAATGGCTTTAAATTTAAGAAAATTTGAAAATAAAAATAATATGTTTACACAAATGATAGCACCAATGAGAGAAAAATTTTAAAATCATTTCAAAGAACAACCACCCGTTTTTACTTGTGCCGCCGCTTTAAACCCAAATTTAAACGTTACGGGGGTTGAATGTTTGATAGACAAAATAATGAAAAATTTGGATTTGTACGTAGAACAACAAGATTTTTCAAAGAAAAAAAAATATTTTTAAATATAATCTTCAATCAATGTATGATTTTTATTTACTAAGAAAAGGGTCCGACATAAACCTACCAACGTCAAGGGCATCGAGTTCAAGTAGCTCGGTTGTTAGGGACGTGGTGGTGGCTTTATTAAATACCGTTCGAAATGAGACGGCTAAACGACAAAGGGGTAAAACACCATCAAGCGAGCTCGGAAGGTTGTAGGATCGGTAAAGTACAAGATGCTCCTGTTCTTAGTTGAAATTGGCGGAAACAATAGCAACTACACAAGTATAATCGAGTAAACAGAAAGAATACTAATAAGAACACTGTTGTATTAAGCTTTTGTGAATAAACGATTACAAATGAAAACTCTATCAAGAAGCACACTTACAATGAAGTGTTTACACAGTATTTATACTAACTTAGAATCAAGACAGACCCTTGATTCTAAGGATCAGATCTAACATAGACCGTTGATCTTTTGTACAAAGCTAATAATACAGGTTTAGTCTAAAATAGCTAACTTTATTGAAGCGTCTTCTTTATGCATCATTACTTGCATGCTTGGAGAAGAGCATTGTTGTCCGTCATTGTTTGCACCATTGAGGTTCCTTCTGCTTTAAGTGTATCAGTAGCTTTTGTAGAAAGTTGTCAGTGACGCTTGGCATGGATAGTCAGCTGCAACGATTTATCTTCAAGGCACAAGGCTGTCAGCAGCAAGGATGAGGATCAGCATCAAGACTGATATGTTGAACGCTGCTGATAAGCCTATCAGCAGCAACAAGTGTTGAACGCTGCTGATAAGCCTATCAGCAACATTTGTACTTAGAATAATTTTGTTGCAATCAGTCTTTGGTTCTACAAACTCCCCCTCGACTGATGCTACCAAAATTCCTCTAATCTCTTTGTTGCTGAAGCTTTTGCATGTGGCAGACTATCCTTGCAACCTCATAGCCTCTTGGATCCTTGCTGGGATTGTTCAGTGGAAGCTCAGACAGAGTCTTGATGTCTTTACTTGGCATTTTGAAAATTGTCTTGCTTGAACATCTCATATGCTGCTTCTTAACATTAGTTAAGGTGAACTCATCCAGATCAGCATTGTAGGACCAACTTACAAATGGAGAGTGGGACTGAAGTGGTTTGATATCTATGATCACATCTTTGCTAGGGTGGAAATGATGTTTGATTGCTAGCATAAGACGTTTCCCACCCTCATTTGCAGGCTCATGAGCTTCACCCATCTCTAGAATTCTACTGAGATCTGAATCTGGTAATTGTAGAACTTCATCAACAGATTTGTAAACATATCTCATTCTTTCAGTTCTCCCCCTGAAGATTTCAAACCACTGATCCTGGGAATTGTAGAACCAATCAACTATTTCTCTGGAGTCTTCTGGTTTAGGTGTGGGTTTGGATTTCTTCAGGAGAGGCTGTTGATGATAGGGAGCTGGGTGAGATGGTTTGGACTTTTTGGGTGGAGGAGAGGGAGGTTTGGGGATATTTGTGCAAGGTTTTTGGATAGTGGAAGTAGTGTCTGGGGCAGAAGTCTTTTGTTTCTTGACTGGTCTCTTGTCTTCCTTTTCTGTGACCCTTGTCTTGAAGACTTTCTTTCCTAGTCTTTCTTGTTCTTCCTCCTTGACTTGTCTGTACAAGGCTTGTAGGTTGATGAATGTCATGGGACCTAGCCTCCTTCCACTTTCCCCCTTTGCGTTTAGGAAGTCAGTCATGACCTTCCTTTCTTCATGGGTTCTCTGGTTAAGTGCAATGGCCTTCTTGGATTTTTGACGAGCCTTTTCTTCCTCTTCAGCTCTCTTCATCTTTGCCAGTTGCCCCTGCTGACCCATGACGGCTCTATAGATCTCCTTGTTTGAAAGTTTTTCAAGGTAGTCAGCATCCTCACCTTGAGAGATCAGAGCTTCAATCCACTCATCCCTCATTTCTTTTGCTAATTTAGAATCAGAGATTCTGAATTTAGCATCTTCCTTCCTTTTCTTTTCTTCCTCCTCCTCTACTTCCTTATTTAGTTGTTCCTGCAGCTGTCTAGCAAGTTCTTCATCTTCTTCAACTTGAGACACGGCATGGAGTTTGACTTTCATCTCATCCAGCTGTTTGGCATATGCTGGATAAGTTGTTCTCTGAGGAGCATGGCTGTTTTTCTTTCTTGAGCCTTTTTCAGGTCAGCCATCTCCTCTTCTTCTCTCTTCCTTCTTATTTCTTCCTTCTCTCTCTTCTCTCTGAGCAACCTCTCTTCATCTTCTTTGGTCATAATTCCCTTCCCTTTGTTTACACTGGATGCCTCTGCTTCGGCTTCACTGATCACAACAGCAAATGATTGTGCTGCTGTTGGGATCTCAGCCTCAACTTCATTGGCAAATTGAGAGGTTGATAAGGGAAGGTCATTAGCTTCATCCGATTTGCACTCAGGACTTGTAAATTCTATCAGCATTTCTTGGACAGTGGATCTTGATTCATATGTTGTAGCAAAGATGTCTACTCGAGGGGAAGCTGAGTCAGAATCAGTGTCAGAATTTGACACATATACTGCCTCAGCAATCCTTCCTTCTTGTTCAAGATGGGCTCTGACAGTAGCTATCATTGCCTGGCTTTTGAGGGAGTTGACATTGTAGATATTTGCCCTGAGTTGAAAGATCTTGTAAAGAAAGTCTGTAGGCAGTAGCAGGATGTTCCTGGTGTTGATGGTGAGAGAGGAGCCGTTGCTTAGTAGTAAGGTGTGGTCAAGAGACTTAGTGCTTACCCATCCTAGCACATCTAAGTCCTTGACAATGGAGTTGTACAGAAATCTTCTTAAGCACAGAACTTCTTCTTCAGTGAGAAGACTGATCCTTATTATTTCAAGTCTTCTAGGAGTCGGTCTTCTTTCTGCTGCTGCTGTAGATTCAGGATAGGCTACCCCTTTTGCTGCTTGTATTTGTCTTTCGAACTTGGGTAGATTATCCTCCATCAAGTCATAGAACCTGCCAATAGCAAGTTCTGCTGAGAGGTCCGTAGAGTTGTTGATGCATTGTAGATGGTATAGGTGAAGGACTTAGATGTTGTTGAGAAAGTCCCAGTTTAGCTCTTCTACTCCGCTAAACTCCCAACCAATCCAGAATCTCTCAGACTTTCCATCATACCCCCAAGCTAGTATTGTGTCAAACTCTAGCTGTGTTGAAGTCAGTGGAATTTGGGGGGCAGTGGATTGACTTATGATGGCTGCTGCTTCAGGGATGATGCTGAAAGATGTATATGTTTGTTCTTTATCTTCAACATCAGTCAGCACCTCATCAACAGCCCTGACGACTAACTTCCAGTCTTCAGAAGTCTCTTCTTCTTCGTCATCTGAAGCTGGCAAGTCATGAACATGTACAAAAGCTGGCTTGAATAGTGTATTTTGAAATGCAGCCTGCTCTTGAATCCAGTCATCAAGACTGTCTGAGTCTTCTTCCATTGGGACTATCTCCCCCTTTTTGGTTGCATCAGTGGACAGATAAGCATCAGTTTGGGTGCCCATTGAAACAAGGGAGGGAGAAACCATGGAGGGGCATTGATGGGCTTCATGCAGAAGGATCTGGTGTTGTAGTTTTGACACCTCAGCCTCAAGCATAGCCACCCTGGCCGTCAATTCCTGATTTTTAAGTTGCATATTGTACTCATCCATAGTTGTGGAATCCTTGGAGCTAGATGGGGCCTTAGGCCTAGCCTCTGCATCCCCATCACCCATGGTTTCTTGGCGCCTGAGATTCCTCTTAGTGAGGGGAGTTTCCAAGGAAACATCCTCACTGTGAGTTGCCGTGGTAGAGGTCTTAGCGATGTTGTCACTGTCCTCCTGGTCATTTGATGGACCAGCAGTAGTGACAGCCTCTTCCACATCCACTCTGTCATAACTCCTAGAGTGGACCTTCAGGGAAGTAGAACTTGGGTTGGGTGTGTTGGAAGCAAGATCAATCAGTACCTCCGAGATAGTGGCAGTTGGATAAGGTACATCATCTTGATCAGGTTCCTCAACACTTAAGTTCAGAAGAGAGAGGAGTGGCTCAAGGGGCTGTTCTATGGATCCGGGAAGTGATCATGATCCTAATAGAGAGACATCCAAAGGAGTCTCCCTAACAATGTGGCTGTCCCTTATGATATTCTCACCAGAATGTTGTGATTCTGAATGAGTGCTGTTAGGTTGGGTTTGGGCCTTGGAGGTAAGAGAAGAAGGAGTTCTCTTGCCCCTTTTTCTGGTATACTTGGCTGCAACCGGGGCCCTGTGTTCCGGTTGAACGATAACATCAAAAGAGGTGTAAGTGATTTTTGTACCTGTGCATCCTTAGTAGTATGCACAGGGGTTCGAATGGTGGAAGCAGATTGTTGTTCAGGATGTGATGTGGAGGGTGTGAGATCAGTATCAGCTAGGATTGCTGAACTGTCACCCGGGGTACTTTGTATGTTCAGCATTGTAGATAACAATGGAACATTGACCCCTGAGAACTTTTTGGAAACAGTTCTCATACTTTGAAAAATATTATTTTTATGTCCCAACATGATGTAGATTTTTGCAGGTTTTGAAAGTTCTTTTAGTTCTTGATTGAAAACCTCCTGCAAGAATCTTGGGAACATAAAAAATTGTTGCGTTGCACCCTCTTGAAGGTTATATCTCAAACCCTCAAAGATGAGGTGTGCAAAGTTGAAACCTAGGCCAGTAATCATACCATGGAAGGCGGAGGCAAGTGCGGAGCTCACTTGATGCCATCCACTTCTCTTATGAGATATGCATTGGAGAAGAGTGTGGCAGAGATACTTCCATGGAGGGCCAATCAGCGCATTCTCAATTGTATACTCATTTTGATTTCCAGTGTACCCTATGGATACAAACGTCCTCATATACTCGTCCTTTGAGTATGAGATGGCTGCTCCCTCATCTTGAAGCTTAAGATGTTTTCGGAGGGTAGCTTCAGAGATGATGATGTCCTTTCCGTCTACATTGGCTTTTATTTGGGGAATCCCCTATTCGGTAGAGTAGACGGCAGTATTCTCCATATGAGGGATATATATGGTAGGGTTGGTTGTGAGGGCAAAATGGATCTTTGATCGGCATAGGAAGTCGATCATATCATCGAATCCTTCAGATTTCTTTCCCTTGGTTAAGTATGCTGTAAGGTTGTGGTACGGGGAGAACTTGTCGTCAGGGTAATTGATGTCTGCCATTGTTGTTTGATTTTGGAGGGAATGTTTAAGAATATGGAAGGCTTTGAATGTTTTAAGGATGGAAGGCTTTGAATGTGGTGGGGACTTGAGAGAAAGTGATGTGGGTTTAGGGTGAAATTGAATGTGAAGAGGTGATAAGGAGATTTAATTTGTTCTTATAACGGCAGAGGAGGGAAAAAGCAAAATGACTTGTACAGTACAACCTTATTCACCTTTTACTGTTACAGCTGTAACACACCGAGGCAGTCATGGTAAAGACTGACGTTAATTTTTACAGCGGGTAAAAGTTAATTTAGACTTAAATTTACTCATCAGCAGCAAACTTGGTTGCTTTGGATGAATAAGCCTGTCCGCTGCAAGCTTGATTGCTGCGGAAGGTTGAGTCTGTCAGCAGCAAACTCAATTGCTGCTGATGGATTCAATGATCTGCAGCAAGGATGTTGCTGCTGACAGCCTTAAAGCTTTCCGCAGGAAACCTGTTCCTGCTGATAACTTAAAGCAGTCAGTGGCAAATCATTTGCTGCTGAAGATTAAACCTGTCAGCAGCTAAAGGACAAAAGTGTTGCTGACTCATAACTTTTATTTACAACAAAAGACAAAAACACATTTTTAAAACATAATTTTAGAGATAGATTTTAATCAAAGTTCATCATACCAATGGATTCAACTAAATATATGAATCTAGCTTCGTCAAAAGGTTTTGTAAACAAATCAGCATATTGCTCATTTGTATGAACTTTGGTTAAAATAATCCTCCTTTTCTCAGCTTAATCTCTTATGAAATGATACCTGATGTCAATGTGCTTTGTCTTGGAGTGCTGCACCGGATTGTTTGTGATTGATATAGCACTCATGTTGTCAATGTGAATTGGAGTTGCCATGAAAGTCATCCCGTAATCTAGCATTTGATTTTGTATCCAGATGACTTGTGCTTAGCAACTTGAAGCTGCAATGTATTCTGCTTCAGCTGTAGAAGTTGAAACACATGTTTACTTCTTGCACTGCCATGAAATCAGTCTTCCTCCCAGAAACTGACATCCTCCTGAAGTGGACTTTTTGTCCAAGTTGCATCCCCCATAGTCACTGTCAGTGTATGCATACAGATTAAACTTGTCATTTTTAGAGTACCATAACCCAAGTCTTGGGGCTCCCTTTAGGTATCTAAAGATTCTCTTGACGGCTTGAAGATGTGAAATCTTTGGAGCTGCTTGAAATCTTGCACAGAGACATACTGCAAACATGATATCTGGCCTTGAGGCAGTGAGATACATGAGAGACCCTATCATTGCACGGTACTAATGTTGATCAGTGTCTTGGCCATCTTTGTTTGGAGTCAGCTGATGATGCACTTGCATAGGGGTTCTAGCAGCAGAGCAGTCAGCCATCTTGAATCTTTCCAAAATGCTCTTTAGATATTTGGATTGGCTGATGAAGATTCCATTTGGGACTTGTTTGACTTGTAGACCCAAAAAGAAATTTAGTTCACCCATTGAACTCATTTCAAACTTTGAGTGCATCAAAATCTCAAAGTCTTTGCACAGCTTTTTTCTTGTTGATCCAAAGATGATATCATCAACATAGATTTGAACTTGTAAGATTTCTCCCCCTTCATCTTTGATAAACAAGGTCTGGTCAATAGCACCTCTTCTGAAGTTGTTGCTTAGTAAATATCCTGACAAGGTTTCATACAAGGCTCTTGGTGCTTGATGTAGGCCATACAGAGCTTTGTCTAGTTTAAACACTTGAGTAGGATGTGCAGGATCTACAAAGCCTGGAGGCTGTTTGACATATACTTCCTCACCAATCTTCCCATACAGAAAGTCACTTTTTACATCCATTTGATAGACAGTGAAATTCTTGGATGTAGCATATGCAAGGAAGATTCTGATGGCCTCCATCCTGGCAACAGGAGCAAAGACTTCATCATAGTCAATTCCTTCTTCCTGAGTGTAGCCTTGAGCGACAAGTCTGGCTTTGTTCTTGACTACAATACCTCTCATCTTGCTTGTTCCTGAAAACCCATCGTGTGCCAATAGCATATTTACCTGGTGGAAGATCAACAAGTTTCCAGACATCCTGCCTCTTGAATTGCAGCAATTCTTCCTGCATTGCCTCAATCCAGCTGCTGTGTTTGAGTGCTTCATCTTTCTTCTTGGGTTCCACCTGAGATAGAAAACATGAAAACAAGCATATATTGGCCTCGTGAGATTTTCTTCTTATGAGAACTCCTTGGTGGACTTGGCCAATAATATTTTCATGAGGATGTTCTTTGTGGATCCTCTGTGCTGGTACCACCTCCAGCTGTATCCCATGCTCCAGATTACTTTGATTTTGATAAGGGGTCTCTTCATTCATGGTGAAAGAGTCTTCAACATCATTAGCTACATCAATATTTTCAGCAATAGCATCAGCAACATCTACAACATTTACCGAAGAGTATTCATTTTGATTTTCAGTTTCAGACAGGCTGCTGCTGGTGACATTGGAGAGTCTTGTTCCGGCTTCACTTGATTCAATTTCGTCCACAACTGATGGAGGATCAATCGATGGTCTTCTCAGACGGATAGAAGATTTTGGAAAATCCAGTCTGTAGTCAGTGGATGAAGTGGAGGCAGGTGTTTGTGTAGATGTAGACTCCATATTTGAGAAGATGAGAGGCTCAAATATTTGGGAGAAGGAGTCTATGTCAAAGAGACAGTTTAGGCCTTTTCCCTGCTCACAGACGATGTGTTCTCTGCATTCCACATTTGCTGATTCTTCCACAATTCTTGTTCTTGAATTAAATATTCTGTAGGCCTTTGATTGAGAGGAATAGCCCACAATATATCCTTCATCAGATTTGGCACCAAACTTAGGAAGAACCCCATGTGTGATGAGAATGGTGCATGGACACCCAAAAGGCTTTAGAAACCCAATGTAGGGAACTCTTTGAAACCAAAGTTCATAAGGTGTCTTGTTGAGCGGTTTAACAATGAGAACTCTATTTTGCACATAGCAGGCTGTGCTAACCGCTTCTGCCCAGAATGTGAGAGGCAGTTTTGAGTCAGCCAACATAGATCTTGCTGACTCAATTAGAGTTATGTTTCTCCTTTCAGCAACTCCATTTTGTTAAGGAGTTCTTGGAGCACTGTATTGTCTTTCTATCCCCTTGCTTTCACAGAAACAGTTTAAAGTGTGGTTTTTGAACCCTGTGCCCTGATCACACCTTATGATTTTCACCTTTTGATTGCTTTGATTTTCTACCCTCAGAATGTAGGATTTGAGAATTTCAGCAGTTTCATCTTTAGTTTTCAAGAAGTATACCCATGAGAATCTGGTGTAGTCATCAGTTATCACCAGACAGTATGACTTTTTTCCCATTGACATGACATTTGTAGGACCGAAGAGATCCATAAGCAGCAGTTGTAGTGGAGTGTCATTTGTATTCAAGGTCTTGGGCTTGTGAGAACTCTTGTGTTGCTTCTCCTTTAAGCAAGTAATGCAGTGGTCTTCTAGCTGGAATTCTTTGTCAGGAAGCTCTCTGACAAGATTATCCTTCACCAGTTTGTTAATAGTTTTGATATTAACATGACTTAATCTCCTGTGCCAGAGAGCTGATTCATCAACTGAGGCTTTTGATAGAAAACAGGAAACACTCCCAGATGGAGTGACTTCATTCATGTCCAGTATATAGAGATTTTCTTTCTCTGAGTAGTTAATAAAATCTTATCTGGAGGAGGTATGGATAAGCCTGGAGACAGTACGAAGCATTCTTTATCTGTGAAGAGCATCCAATGCTTTTGGTCACAGACCTGGGAAACACTCATGAGATTGAAGTCCAATTCTTTGACATAGTTGACCTTATCAATGCTCATTCTTTCGTTGGACACAGTTCCTTGTCCAGTAATGGATTCTCCCTTTGAGTCACTTCCAAAGGCAACATATCCTCCATTGAAGTGTCTGAAGTTGGAGAGGATGGATCTGTTGCCTGTCATGTGCCTGGAACAACCACTGTCTACCTCCCAGGTGTAATTCTTGTGACATGGCTGTCCCTGCACATGATAGAGATCTAGTTAGTGGGAGGAGTCCAAGAGCTTGCATCCTTGAAGAAAAGGGTTCTTGGAATGTTAGATTCATCATGTGTGCATTCAACAGAACCAATGATGAGTCTTGGAGTGATAGAAATTGGGATCTTGGCTTTCCATTGTTGAGGAGATGGTCTTCCTGTTCTCTTTTCTCTGTCAGCAGCTGATTTTGCTTTGGCTGCTGATAGATGTTCTTTAACAGTAGCAGATTTTGCTGCTGGGGACTTTAGCTTATCAGCAGCAGATTTTGTTGCTGCTGATTTCTTTGGCTTCTCAGCAGCAGATTTTGTTGCTGCTGAATTAAGCTTATCAGCAGCAGATGTTGTTGCTGCTGATGGTTTTGCTTGAGCAGCAGATTTGGTTGCTGAAGGCTTTGCCTTGGATTTTGCCTTATCAGCAGTGGACACTCTTGCTGCTGATGGCTTTGCCTTTGATTTCCCTTTATAAGAAGTAGACATTTTTGCTGCTGAAGGCTTAACTTTTGTTTTTCCAGACTTTTCAAGATTAGCAGCTGTATTGTTTACTGTTGATGGTGTAAATCTAGATGAGCAGTTTGCATTCTGGTTGGAGGGATTAAATCTGCATTTGGCAGCAAAGTGGTTGGTTTCACCACAAATGATACAGGTTTGTTGAGGTCTTGACACCTTCACTCTTGGGGGAGATAGAGACTCCCTGAACTTAGTTGCTTTGGCCTCGTAGCTTCTTACCTTCATGTTTCTGTTAGTTTTTTCAAAGACATGCTGCTTTGAATTTCTTTGGTATTCCAGGTAATGAAAGCAGGTGCTGGCGGTGTGATTATATCTGCCACACACAAAGCATGATCTGGCCAGTTTTGTCTCTTGAAAGATAGACATAGTCCTTTCTTTGGAACAGATCCTTGAAGTTCCATGGATGAGCTTTGTTATGTTAAAAAGTGGCTTCTTCTAGTGTCTTTTGAACATATGGAACTTTTTCTCCAGGCGTATGACATATATCAAACACCTTCCTCTTTGTGATCGACTTTGACTGAGGCTTGGGGTTAGTGGATCCTGATGTCTCTCCCTTTTCAATGTTTAGCTTTCTTCCATCTGGAGGATAGCTAATCTTGATCTGTTTGAATGGGACAGGGGCTGGAATAGCTGGAATAACAGCAGGAACTTCAGCTCTATTCAGAACAGCTTCAGTTGGGGCTGCACTGGTTTTATCATGGTCTGAGCAGGTTGACTCAGATTCCGATGAGGTAGTGCAGTCTTCGATGAAAGGTTCATCCGTTGAAGGATCAATTTCGGTTTGTAGTGTCAAGATTTGCAACATTGAAGCTTGGTTCGTGAATGGAAATATAGTCAGCAGGAGGAGGAACAGATTTGTACTGATCATTGTTATACCCAAGTCCAGTCTTTACCTTCTGATGGACTTGAATATCTAAAAGTCTTTGTAACGTTTTGGAGGAAAATTCATATTTTTCAACATGAACTTTCTGTTCTGCCAGTTCAGCTCTGGTAGCTTTTAGTTTGACCAGTAGATCATCAATCTGAGTTTCAAGATTAGTTTGTTCGTGTTTTAACAATGAAATCTCTTTCTTAAGGCAGTTAATCTTTTCTTTATAAGTATTTTCAACCTTTTTGAACTCAGATTTCATCTGATGAAACTTTTCATTTTGATCTATAAGGTTTTGGTTATGCTTTCTATAACCTAAAACTCTATCAATACAAGCTTGAGAGCAAAGATGTTCAAATACCTGAGGTGGTATCTCTGCAGTGTCTTCCATAAGAGCTTGGTTGGTGGTAGGAACATCTTCATATTGAAAACTCCAGTCAAAGTCTGAAGTTCTAACATTTGCACAAGCTGCAGTTTGAGCTAGAGGAGTTCCTTGCTGTTGCTGTTGCCTAGGCTGACCTTGGTAGCCTTGTCTTTGATGGCTGACCCCCGGATTGGATTTTGGCACCTTGCACTCCCTAGCAAAGTGACCCAATTGGTTACAGTTGTAACACCGGATCTTGCTTTTATCCAACCCCACTCTGGTGTTTGAGTTGTTGCTTGGAACAGATCTCCCGGTTCTAGAATAGAACCTTTTTGCTCTGAGGGAGAGCATGGCATATGAGTGCTGAATATCCATTTCTTCAAGATCATCTGGTTGAAAGCATTCTAGATCCTCTTTTATGAAGTACATGCTGCTTGAGTTGTCAGAGACAAAAGCAGTAGAGGTTGACTGTTGAGGAGGGGCTTCAAGAAGAAGTGGTCATGAGTTGGTTTGTGAAGCAGTTGGTGTTTGAGGATGAGTGATGATGGGGGGATAGTAATTGCTTGCACTAGGACCGGAGTGATCAGAGTGAAGCGCAGATGAGATGGTGGAGGAAGTAGAGGCTGATTGATAATTGGAGCTCCTTTTCTTAGCTTGAATCATTTCTAATTCATATGTTTTCAGCATGCCAAAGAGCTCTGTCTTCTGGAGAGTTTTTAAATTCTCTGTTCTTCTTATAGACACTGTATATAGTGTCCAACAGCTCGGGAGAGATCTGATAAACCTTTTGAGAATATCTTCATTCTCTAGCTTTACTTTGGAGCACTGTAGTTATCCTACCAGGTACGTGTACCTGTTATACAAAACGGTTAGTGGCTCACCTTCCTTCCAGACGAAGTTTTCGTACTGCTGCTTCAGGATGTCCCTTCTGTTTTCTTTGACTTCCTCTGAGCGGCAAACATCTTCTCACGAGCCTCCCAGAGCTCCTTAGTAGTTTTGTAACTTCTGAAGTTATGAAAAACTTCATTTGGAAGGAACATTTGGATAGCTCCTAGGGCCTTGAAGTCCACCTCCATCTTCTTTATGTCCTCTTCTGAGTACTTGGAAGGCTCCTTCGGGACTAGTGGTCCTCCAGAATCAGCAGAGGCCACCATGGGAGTTTAGGGTCCATCCCTGATGGATTTCCACATTCCGTACTCCTGATAACAGAAGAAGCTTTCCATGCGATTCTTCCACATGTCGTAGTCTTCCCCAGATACCAACCTTGGTGGTCGGTTGATGCTGTCGATGTCTTCAAATCCATTGCTCTGTGCCATCTTTGTTTTGTGATTTTGGGTGACTTAAACAAAGAGAAAGTTTAGAATAGAACCAGAAGTGATTAAACAAGTGTGAGTTTGTCTAATATGAGCCAAAGCTCTGATACCACTTGTAGGATCGGTAAAGTACAAGATGGTTCTGTTCTTAGTTGAAATTGGCGGAAACAATAGCAACTACACAAGTATAATCGAGTAAACAGAAAGAATACTAATAAGAACACTGTTGTATTAAGCTTTTGTGAATAAACGATTACAAATGAAAACTCTATCAAGAAGCACACTTACAATGAAGTGTTTACACAGTATTTATACTAACTTAGAATCAAGACAGACCCTTGATTCTAAGGATCAGATCTAACACAGACCATTGATCTTTTGTACAAAGCTAATAATACAGGTTTAGTCTAAAATAGCTAACTTTATTGAAGCGTCTTCTTTATGCATCATTACTTGCATGCTTGGAGAAAAGCATTGCTGTCCGTCATTGGTTGCACCATTGAGGCTCCTTCTGCTTTAAGTGTGTCAGTAGCTTTTGCATAAAGTTATCAGTGATGCTTGGCATGGATAGTCAGCTGCAATGATTTATCTTCAAGGCACAAGGCTGTCAGCAGCAAGGATGAGGATCAGCATCAAGACTGATCTATTGAACGCTGCTGATAAGCCTATCAGCAGCAACAAGTGTTGAACGCTGCTGATAAGCCTATCAGCAGCAACAAGTGTTGAACGCTGCTGATAAGCCTATCAGCAGCATTTGTACTTAGAAGAATTTTGTTGCAATCAGTCTTTGGTTCTACAAAGGTATAGTGGATCGGATTTTATATCCACTATGTCTGCTGAAGATTATCACAATTTTGATATTTTGGCTTGGTGGAAAGAAAAAGAATCTCAATTTCTAATTCTATTCGCTATAGCCCGTGATTTACTAACCGTCCAAGCTTCTACGATAGCTTGCTTTTTCTCTTAGTGACAGGGTTTTATCCTTACGAAGAACAAGACTCACGCCGGATTCGGTAGAGATGTGCATTTGCTTAAAGGATCACTTGGACGCTGCGGATCGTGTACAAGACCAAACAAACCTCGAAGAAGAAATAATACTTGAAACAAAAGTACACGACGAAGAGGTGGAGGATGGACTATCTTCCTGGCATATCCGACGAAGAACTCGCCTACGATGCATCAGTTCGTTCGCAATAGTTTTGGGCCGATGAAGACGACGAGTAAAAATAAAACGATGAAGACGACGAAAAAAATAAAAATAAAAAGATTATGTTTAATATTGTATTTCTTTAGTTATATAACTATTAAAGATAAATAAAGCAGTAAACTTCGGTTTTAGTCCCTGTGGTTTGGGCCAATTCTCACTTTTAGTCCAATAGTTTAAAACTCCTGATTTACATCTAATAGTTTCATCATTTGTCTCAGTTTTAACTAATCCACTAACCTCCATCCATTTATTCTCTTAAGTTAAGGTGAAAAGATAAAAATACCCCTATTATTATAAACACCTAGTGCTGGCATAACATGTCAGACACGACACGATAAGACACGGCACGATAAGACACGATGACCTGTTGTGTTCAACACGAACACGACATGATAACTAATCGTGTCATTTGTTCCAAACACGAACACGACCTGTTTAGAAACAGGTCAGCTGTTAAGGGAACTGTTTAGAAACCTGTTTAGAGAGAGAATATGTCACACCCCGCCAAGGCGGAAACGCGAGGCGCAACGTTCATGGTTTCCAAAGCATATGATTATCGCAAACACATACATGATAAATGGATACATAAACAAATTTAAAGTTTTACATTACAAAAATGTAATATGAGTTTACAAAAAGTTAAGATTTCACAAATATGACTCAATTTAATGAGTTATACAAGGGAAATCCTCCTTGAGTAGTATCTATCGTGCATGCATGTAATCTACATTGCTAACCTTGAAATCACGTTCAGTTACCTGAAAAACATACTTAAAATCGTCAACACGAGGTTGGTGAGTTCACAGGTTTAATCAAATAGTTATTTGAAAACTTCGATTGTTCATAAATAGTTCAGTTGTATGTGATAAACAGAAAAAGAATTGTTGACCCATTTGTAAACTAGCTAGGAATACAAATAATATGTTCATACATGAGGCGTAACCAAACCATGACAATTGTACATGCCCCTAATTTCGTTATCCGGTTCTATGCGGCCATAAATCCTCCAGATTGTGGTTAGCGCGACTAACCATGACCGGGAGACGTCACTCTCCATAGTACTATTCATAGGACCCTAGGCTACAGTTAATGGTTACTACATTGTTCCAGGGGACTTTAGCGGCCTCAAATCGTTGTTCTCATCTCATGTAAACATAAAAGTCGTGCCTTATTCTCTTGTTATCCCATAAAATAGTTGTAAGTATGTTTCTCCCCCAAATATTGAAAACAGTAAAAAGGGGCCGTGAAACTCACCTTGAGTTTGTGTATACTTGTAAAGATACTTGTTGTAGTCAACCTTGACTATTCGTACCCTAGATACCAAGGGTAAATTGTGTTAAGACCGAACGTCTTATATTGCAAATTGTTCACCGACTTTGTAAATCTGGTCGTTTTTGTTTGAATATTTCCTTAGTTGTTCAACACTTGTTTTGTTATAAAAATCAGTTTTGAGTTACTGCCCAAATGGGACTGTTGACCAGGTGTCGAAACTTCTTAGTTTCGATTGGGCATATGTGTATCGAAACTACTTAGTTTCGATGGAGTAGTCAGGTGTCGGAACTTCTTAGTTTCGATGGAGTATTTGAGTGTCGAAACTACCTAGTTTCGATTGAGTAGGACAGTTGTCGAAACTTCCTAGTTTCGATTGTGCAGATTAGATATCGAAACTTCCTAGTTTCGATTTGAGCAATATGTATCGAAACTTCCTAGTTTCGATTGAGTGATAAGTATCGAAACTATAGTTTCGATTGAGTTAACTGGTATCGAAACTTCTAGTTTCGATTACTGGACTTCTGTTTGACAGAATTAGTCTTGCACATTTATGTTTTAAAACTTGAATTTGACACACTTTTCTTGTCATCTTACTTGCGATTTGAACATTTTGTATGCTTAGATACGGTTTTTAAAGAAAATAAAGTAAATAGTTTTGAGTTTTTACCTTAAAACAGTGACGATGGTGATGAGAGAAAACAGAGATGATCTTGAATCTTTTGCTAACTTTTCTTTAGAAATACTTGAAATTCTTCTTAAAACACTGAATTGTGGTGGATTTTGCCTTAAAACTTGACTTCAATTTGAAGAGAAATGGAGAATTTGCCGTAAGAAAATTAGTGATAAAATGGGAATTGTGAGGAAAATGAGTGAGGTGGTATGGTTTTACTTGAGTTTTTCTCAGTCGAGGTATGGGTTTTCTCTGCACTTCGGCCGAGAAAGTCAAGGGTAAGTTGGGTTTAATTAGTATAATAATTAGATTTAGGTATTAATATCAATTATAGTTTTAAAGGGGTAAATAAATCCGGTTTAGATCCTCCACGGTATTATAAATTTATTCTGAAAATAATTTATTGTTCTACGTAAAGTTTGTGTAATATATATATATGCCTATATATTTTTCTGGTTATTTAAATTAACCACTAACGTTCGTATTAATCGGTTTATACTGGTACGTGAACCGGTAACTCCTAGAATTACCAAAATATAAAACGAGACCATTTACGGTTTTTGTTAGACCTTAATGTCCTTGTTTGTGAAATTAAATAAATCACAACAATAATTATAATGTAAACTTGTTTATAATGTGTACAGATATTTTGTTTTCATTTGGTCCTCTCGTTCCCATGTATACTCAGGACCACGTTTTAAGTTCCAACGTACTTTAACCAGTTTGATCCGACTACGTCTCAGCTTTTGAACTTTCCAGTCTGAAATCTCAATCGGTTCCTCGATAAAGTGAAGTTTATCATCAATGTGAATTTCATCTGGCGGTATGATCAATGTCTCGTCTGATAGACACTTTTTAAGATTTGACACATGAAACGTATCATGTACATTGCTTAGTTCTTGTGGCAACTTGAGCTTGTAAGCTACGGGACCAACCCTAGCCAGTATTTCAAACGGTCCAACGTATCTAGGGTTGAGTTTACCACGGTTACCAAACCTTGCAACGCCTTTCCATGGTGAGACTTTTAACATTACTCGGTCACCAATTTGAAATTCTAATGGTTTCCGTCTGTTATCAGCATAGCTCTTTTGTCTATCTCGGGCCGCTTTCAAACGGTCCTTGATTTTGATGATCTTATCAGTGGTTTCCTGGACAATCTCAGGGCCTGTCAAATGTTTTTCACCAACTTCCGCCCAACATAGCGGTGAGCGGCATTTACGACCATATAAAGCTTCAAACGGAGCTGCTTTAATGCTCGTGTGGTAGCTGTTATTATAGTAAAACTCTGCTAACGGTAAATGAGTATCCCAATTTCCTCCGAAATCAATTACACACGCACGAAGCATATCTTCTAATGTTTGGATAGTCCTTTCACTTTGACCGTCCGTTTGTGGGTGATATGCCGTGCTCATGTCAAGACGTGTGCCCATAGCTTCTTGTAATGATTTCCAGATTCTAGACACGAATCTGCTGTCTCTATCAGAGATAATAGAAATTGGCACTCCATGCCTAGCCACAATTTCCTTGATATAAAGCTTTGCAAGTTTCTCTGTCTTGTCAGTTTCTTTCATTGGCAGAAAGTGAGCAGATTTCGTTAAACGGTCGACAATTACCCATATAGTATCATAACCACTGGACGTCCTGGGTAACTTCGTGATGAAATCCATAGAAATTTGTTCCCATTTCCATTGAGGTATCTTGGGTTGTTGTAACAATCCCGACGGTTTCTGATGTTCTGCCTTTACCTTTGAACATGTCAGGCATTTACCGACATAAATAGCAATTTCTCCTTTCATATTGGGCCACCAATATAATTCTTTTAGATCCTTATACATCTAATCTGATCCTGGGTGAATGGAGTACCGGGACTTATGGGCTTCATCCATAACCAACTCCCGTAAGTTACCAATACATGGCACCCAAGTTCTATTCATGAAGTATTAAGTATCATCTGATTTTGGCTCTAACTGCTTTATCATTCCTCGTAAAGCTTCATTCTGAATGTTTTCTTCTTTGATTGCCTCTTGTTGTGCCATCCGGATTTGAGTCCTGAGACTCGTATGAATTGTTAATCCTAGAGCACGAACACGGAGTGTTTTAACTCGTTCTTTGCGACTTAAGGCGTCTGCTACGACATTGGCTTTCCCGGGATGGTACTTAATATCACAGTCATAGTCGTTTAGTAGTTCTACCCAACGACGTTGTCTCATGTTCAGTTCCTTTTGATCGAAGATATGTTGAAGACTCTTGTGATCAGTAAAGATAGTGCATCTTGTACCGTAAAGATAATGTCTCCATATCTTGAGTGCAAACACAACTGCACCCAACTCCAAGTCATGGGTCGTATAATTCTTTTCGTGCACTTTTAGCTGTCGTGAGGCATATGCGATGACTTTGTCTCTTTGCATTAACACACAACCAAGTCCTTGGTGTGATGCATCGCAGTATACGACAAAGTTGTCGATTCCCTCAGGAAGGGATAAGATCGGTGCACTACACAACTTCTGCTTCAGTAATTGAAAAGCTAACTCTTGCTTGTCACTCCAATCAAACTTCTTTTCATTCTGGGTTAATGTGGTTAAAGGTAGGGCTATTTTTGAAAAAATTTCGATGAATCGCCTGTAATAGCCTGCCAAACCCAGAAATTGACGCACTTCAGTCGGAGTTCTTGGTGCTTCCCAGTTTTTGATAGCTTCAATCTTGGATGGGTCTACGTGAATACCATTCTTATTGATGACGTGTCCAAGAAAATGCACTTCTCGGATCCAAAACTCACAGTTAGAGAATTTAGCGTAAAGTTTCTCGTTTCTAAGTAGTTCTAAAATTAATTTCAGATGATGTTCATGATCCTCCTTGGTTCGTGAATATATATTAATATGTCATCGATAAATACAATCACGAATTTATCCAAGTATGGTTTGCACACTCGGTTCATGAGATCCATGAAAACAGCGGGTGCGTTCGTCAAACCAAATGGCATAACTAGAAATTCGTAGTGACCATATCGAGTCCGAAATGCTGTCTTTGGTACATCTTCTTCTTGGATTCTTAATTGGTGATATCCCGAACGTAGGTCGATCTTAGAGTAGAAGCTAGAACCTTGTAGTTGATCGAACAAATCATCTATTCGAGGAAGTGGGTATCGATTTTTGATTGTAAGCTTATTTAATTCTCGGTAATCAATACACATCCTAAAGGTTCCATCCTTTTTCTTTACGAATAGGACCGGAGCTCCCCAAGGTGAGAAACTCGGTCTTATGAAACCTTTATCAAGCAACTCTTGAAGTTGATTTGATAATTCTTGCATTTCAGAAGGTGCTAATCGATATGGTGATCGCGCAACCGGGGCGGCTCCTGGTACTAAATCGATTTGGAATTCGACTTTCCTCGGTGGTGGTAAACCAGGTAAGTCTTCAGGATAATCCTTAACGATTGGTATATCCTCAAGTCGATGTTCCTCGGGTTTCTTCTCGACGACGTGAGCCAGAAATACGCAATAGCCTTTACGTAGATATTTACGAGCTTTCATGCAGTTTATCATCCTTAACGTTACTCCACTCTTCTCACCTTGATTCGAAAGAACCTCTCCGTTTGAGAGTGGGATTTGGACAATCTTCTCAAAACAAACAATTTCGGCATGATTCTTTGACAACCAATCCATGCCAATAACAACGTCAAAGCTTCCTAAATCAACAGGTAACAGATCTATACTAAATGTGTGGTTTTTAAGACATAAGGTACAACCCTGAATGACCTCTCCGGTATTAATTAATTTTTCGTTTGCTAATTCAATTGTATAGTTGTGGTCTAGCTTGCTGGGCTTAATACCGAGTAGGGACTTAAAATCATTTGACACAAAACTCAAATCAGCACCCGTATCGAAAAGTATAGAGGCATAGTGATTATTTATCGGGAACGTACCAGTGACAATGTTCGGATCTTGTCGTGCGTCACCAGCTCCCATCACAAATGCTCTTCCACGGGCCTGATTGTCGTTTCGGTTCTTCAACTTTGGACAGTCTTTTCTGAAGTGCTTTGGATCTCCACACTCAAAGCATCCCTGTTTCCTTCTTTCTGTTCCTGGGTTGACTTTTCCTGCTGCTTGATTAATCTTATTAGGATTTGCATTGCTCCAACAGTTATGGGCTAGATGCCCATACTTTTTACACTTCCCACATTGGATACACTTTTCACCGTGATGATATCCACACTTGTCACATTTTGGTCGTGTTCCAAGATATCCACTTTGTCCTTCAATGTTGGCAGCATAGGCTTTCATAGTTTCAGGTCTCTTGTAAGCTTGATTCTTGTTTTGATTACTAGGTTTTCCAAACCATTTCCTCTTTTCTCCAGACCTCCCTTCTTCGGTCTCCTTCTTCTCAAACAAACCATCACGTACAGCATTATCCCTCAGTTTGAAAGCTAGAGTTATGGCGCTCTTGGCATCCATAGGGTTCGATGAAGTCACCAGACTTCGGATTTGAGGTGTGAGACCCCACAAGTATCTTTCAACCTTCTTGTATTCTGGGGTGACCATGTGTGGAACCAAGACTGCTAACTCATTGAATCGGTCAGTGTAGCCAGCAACATCATCTCCTATCATTTGTAAATTCCACATTTCAGATTCGATCTTTTGCAACTCATTTCGAGGACAGTATTCCTCGATCATCATGGCTTTTAGATCTTCCCATGACAACTCATATGCTGTCTGCCTTCCCAAAGTCTTTACTTGTGAATTCCACCAAGTTAAAGCTTTATCAATGAGTGAGCATGTAGAATACTTCACCATGCAGTCAGCGGTGCATTCACTAATATCAATCACCGCTTCCATCTTCTCAATCCACCTCATCAGGCCTACTGCACCCTCGGTGCCATTGAAGTTACGGGGTTTGCAAGATAGAAAGGCCTTGTAGGAGCACTTCCTATTTGGAGCATCTATAGAATTACAAGTCATAACGTCATTAATTCGGATCATGACTATGTGTTACGGCTTATTTATTCTATTACCTCCGGAACCTCCAGAACCTCCGGCTGTACCGCTACCTCCTGCACCACCTCCGCCAGTACCGCTGCCGTTTCCTCCTCCACTATTTCGGTTTGCTTCATACTGCTCCATAGCAGCAGCTACTCGCTGTGCTATGAGTTGTTCCACGTTTGGAGAAACTGTCTCATTGTTGTCACCAGTAGTGTTACGAGTTGTCCTACGCTTGGGCGCCATGACGTTCTTTCTAACATATCAATTAAAAAGAAACAACATTATATGAAATAATGATAGATCATGACATAAGGATACAACAACATCAAACGTAAACAACCATCATTACAATATAAACCATTACATACATAGTTAAAACATATATAGTACATTGTTCCCAAAAGATAAGGATACAAAAGGGATGGGTTCACATGACCACATCAGTACTAAAGTTTTTAAACTACATAATGTACTACGGGCACAACCCGCCCGTACTAGGTTTAAAAGAAGAAGTGGGAGTACAATCCAATCATCATGGCAAGTCCCGCCATGACAAGGCTAGCTCTCGCCACAAATTCTGCAGCCAAAGTCCTTTCTTCCAGTGCTTCCACCATGTCTCGGACTGTGACAGTGAACTGCCAGTCCATGTCAGCTCTTAACTCTAGATAGTTTGTGGTACCCTGTATGTCTCGAGTGCTGTCTTCCAGAGTCTGAACTCGAGATCCGAGCCTTTGACGAAGTCGCGTGGCTGCATCCCCATGTGCCCGACTATCGTCTAGGAGATCATCAAGACGCTCTTCGTGCGTACGAACATGAGCTACCAAGGTAGGCCCAGTGAGTTCTAGGGCTTCCCCAGTGTGGGGTAGGGGTGTTGAGGAGTTAGAAGACTCTCCGAGCTCAAAGGTAGATGGGATGCTCTCCATCTCCCTCCATCGTGCCAGAGTATGAGGCATCCAACGGATAGTTCCCACGGTAGGGTGGTAACATGGTCGTTTTCTAGATGGTTCCTCATTGGTCTCCAAGTCTTTCGGATCACGGGCTGCTAGAGTCCTTTTGCGTGGAAGTCGAAACTTCTTCCTAGCACTTTGCACCTTAACTGGTCCTCCGCTTTTCTTTCGGTAGACGATAGGCGGTTCTCCTAAGGCGACATTAGGTGGTGTGGAGCTACGGGTTTGTACTCTATTTTTGGGATGTGAGGCGGAAAGTTCCTCGTTTGATTCAGTGTCAGAGACGGGATCAGAATGTGAATGTGACGACATGCTTGTGACTACAATATCCATATGACAAAATGGCTGGTTATGCAATGCTTATGCAATGAAAACGTTTTTAGTGAGTCATTTAGATTATAGACTAGGTTCCAATTTAGATTCCTAGTTCACTATAATCAATGTCTCTGATACCAATCTCTGTCACACCCCGCCAAGGCGGAAACGCGAGGCGCAACGTTCATGGTTTCCAAAGCATATGATTACCGCAAACACATACATGATAAATGGATACATAAACAAATTTAAAGTTTTACATTACAAAAATGTAATCTGAGTTTACAAAAAGTTAAGATTTCACAAATATGACTCAATTTAATGAGTTATACAAGGGAAATCCTCCTTGAGTAGTATCCATCGTGCATGCATGTAATCTACATTGCTAACCTTGAAATAACGTTCAGTTACCTGAAAAACATACTTAAAATCGTCAACACGAGGTTGGTGAGTTCACAGGTTTAATCAAATAGTTATTTGAAAACTTCGATTGTTCATAAATAGTTCAGTTGTATGTGATAAAAGAATAAGAATTGTTGACCCATTTGTAAACTAGCTAGGAATACAAATAATATGTTCATACATGAGGCATAACCAAACCATGACAATTGTACATGCCCCTAATTTCGTTATCCGGTTCTATGCGGCCATAAATCCTCCAGATTGTGGTTAGCGCGACTAACCATGACCGGGAGACGTCACTCTCCATAGTACTATTCATAGGACCCTAGGCTACAGTTAATGGTTACTACATTGTTCCAGGGGACTTTAGCGGCCTCAAATCGTTGTTCTCATCTCATGTAAACATAAAAGTCGTGCCTTATTCTCTTGTTATCCCATAAAATAGTTGTAAGTATGTTTCTCCCCCAAATATTGAAAACAGTAAAAAGGGCCCGTGAAACTCACCTTGAGTTTGTGTATACTTGTAATGATACTTGTTGTAGTCAACCTTGACTATTCGTACCCTTGATACCAAGGGTAAATTGTGTTAAGACCGAACGTCTTATATTGCAAATTGTTCACCGACTTTGTAAATCTGGTCGTTTTTGTTTGAATATCTCCTTAGTTGTTCAACACTTGTTTTGTTATAAAAATCAGTTTTGAGTTACTGCCCAAATGGGACTATTGACCAGGTGTCGAAACTTCTTAGTTTCGATTGGGCATATGTGTATCGAAACTACTTAGTTTCGATGGAGTAGTCAGGTGTCGGAACTTCTTAGTTTCGATGGAGTATTTGAGTGTCGAAACTACCTAGTTTCGATTGAGTAGGACAGTTGTCGAAACTTCCTAGTTTCGATTGTGCAGATTAGATATCGAAACTTCCTAGTTTCGATTTGAGCAATATGTATCGAAACTTCTTAGTTTCGATTGAGTGATAAGTATCGAAACTATAGTTTCGATTGAGTTAACTGGTATCGAAACTTCTAGTTTCGATTACTGGACTTCTGTTTGACAGAATTAGTCCTGCACATTTATGTTTTAAAACTTGAATTTGACACACTTTTCTTGTCATCTTACTTGCGATTTGAACATTTTGTATGCTTAGATACGGTTTTTAAAGAAAATAAAGTAAATAGTTTTGAGTTTTTACCTTAAAACAGTGACGATGGTGATGAGAGAAAACAGAGATGATCTTGAATCTTTTGCTAACTTTTCTTTAGAAATACTTGAAATTCTTCTTAAAACACTGAATTGTGGTGGATTTTGCCTTAAAACTTGACTTCAATTTGAAGAGAAATGGAGAATTTGCCGTAAGAAAATGAGTGATAAAATGGGAATTGTGAGGAAAATGAGTGAGGTGGTATGGTTTTACTTGAGTTTTTCTCAGTCGAGGTATGGGTTTTCTCTGCACTTCGGCCGAGAAAGTCAAGGGTAAGTTGGGTTTAATTAGTATAATAATTAGATTTAGGTATTAATATCAATTATAGTTTTAAAGGGGTAAATAAATCCGGTTTAGATCCTCCACGGTATTATAAATTTATTCTGAAAATAATTTATTGTTCTACGTAAAGTTTGTGTAATATATATATGCCTATATATTTTTCTGGTTATTTAAATTAACCACTAACGTTCGTATTAGTCGGTTTATACTGGTACGTGAACCGGTAACTCCTAGAATTACCAAAATATAAAACGAGACCATGTACGGTTTTTGTTAGACCTTAATGTCCTTGTTTGTGAAATTAAATAAATCACAAAAATAATTATAATGTAAACTTGTTTATAATGTGTACAGATATTGACTTGAAATGTCGGGTGTCACAGAATAAATATAACATATGTAATGAAAGAAAAAAACGCCAAAACTTCATAAAAAATTAAATATTCGAATCATAACATCCATTATCATAATAAATCATAAACATTTTTAAAACAAAAACCCATAAAAGATTGTAATATACATAAAGATTGTAATAGATTATCATTTTTCGAATAGATTATCAATAACAGATTATCATTTTCGAACAGTTACCTATTATTGGAGAGGCCGAAGATGAAGACTGAGAGGAGACCGAAGATGACGACTGAGAGGAGACCGGAACGAGGACGATGGAGAAGGGGTGAGCCGGTGAGGACTGAGTGACTGACGAGGCCGAAACCCGATGGAGAAGATGACTGATGTGCGTATGCGGCTGGATAGTCTGGAGTGTGAAAAGAATTAGGTCAAAAGAATAACAGGCTAACAGTAATGAGTGTATGCGGCTGGAGAGTCTGATGCAAATCGCAAGGCTTTGTTTGGGCTTGGGCTAGGTAAATACTAAATAGGATGTTAATTGTTAAGTGTTAACATGTCTCTAACGGGTCTTACCAGGTTAACATGTCTTTAACCTGTTTAGACACGAATTTAACATGTCCCTAACGTGTCGACCTGTTTAAGACACGAAACCTGTTAAGGTCAAACACGTGACATATTAATTACGTGTCGTGTTAACATGTCCGTGTCAAAAATTGCCAGCCCTATAAACACCCACACCTATCTTTCTTCTCCAAGAAAAAACCCTAAAATCCACCTCCCTTTAAGCCATCTCTTAACCCTTTGCCTCCTCCCTCTCATCGCCATCACCGCCATATGTTAACCCAATACCACCTCATCTTCGGTCTGCTTTCAGCCGTAGAATGACTTAGGTCCAACAAACCATTTAGATCAAAAGGGTCGTCTCAGGTCTATCTTTCTTCTTCCGGCCCCATTACTTTGGCAAAGAAGGCCCTACCTCAGACATTTAATCAACCCACCACTTCACAGCCACCATCGACGATTCAG
Source organism: Smallanthus sonchifolius (assembly GCA_023525975.1). Taxonomy (NCBI): domain Eukaryota; kingdom Viridiplantae; phylum Streptophyta; class Magnoliopsida; order Asterales; family Asteraceae; genus Smallanthus; species Smallanthus sonchifolius. Next base: position 25,762,455 of record CM042033.1, read on the forward strand.
CACCACTTCACAGCCACCATCGTTTCCTTTCCACCACCGCTCACCCACCACCATAAAAATTGATGATGAAGAAAGAATAACGCAACAGGTGATGGTGGTGGCTTGACCCATCTGGTTTCCCTATGGAATTGGGGCCTCGATCAAATGGGTTCTGCAAAAACAAGTTCCTCTCATAGAAAATTAAAAAGGGTTAATCAGGACCACCGCTCACAATTGTTTTTCCACCATTATTGGTTGTTTGATTTAGATTTGAATTGGATTAGGGTTTAAAGTGGGTGGATCCCCCCTATCGTTGCAGTTTAACGAAGAAGCTGCAACAACTGCAATAAACTTAGAGGGAAACAGAGGTCGAGAGGGAAAGTGTGCTCAACGGAGAAGCAGAAAAGGAAAACGAGGGATTCCGGTGAGTTTAGGGCAGATCGAGAGGGGGTGCAGATGATCGTTGGGATTCCAGTGAGTTCTGATTTGACCTTGGTAGCTTCATATGGTGGTGGTGATTAGTTGATTTCTGTCGTCGGAGATGGGGATGTAGTCGTCGGTTTTTAGAGCCGGGGAGGGGATGACACGGTGTGTGTTGAAGGAGTTTTTATTAATATTTTGTTTTCTTTTTAATATTTTTAACTTACATAATCAACCCTAAAGTATAGTTAGTTACATAAATGATCCTTTATAAAATAGGGGCATTTTGGTCTTTTCACCTTAACTTAACAGAATAAATGGATGGAGGTTAGTGGATTGGTTAAAACTGAGACAAATGATGAAACTATTGGATGTAAATCGGGATTTTTAAACTATTGGACTAAAAGCGAGAATTGGCTGGAGTTTACTCTAAATAAAAATTTCATTTTATGTTATTTTAATTATTAAATATATATATATATATATGTATATACTGAACCCGGTTTGGACCGGTTCCATACCCGAACCGGACCCGACCCTACCCTAACCGGTTCCATCGTGTTGGATTCCCCAACCATAAAACCGGTTCCGGTACCTACCCGGCCAAAAACCAACCCGGTGCACCAAGAACCGGATCCGGTTCTTGGGCCCAACCCGGTTTATGCACCTCTAGAGAGAAGTATTCGGGTAGAAGAAGAAATAAGAAAACGTAGACAAAATATACATGTATTAATAATATTTCTTTGGGTTAAAATGAGCTTTTCTTATGAAGAAAAAAACTAGTTTAAATTAAAGGGTGTTTTTTAAAACAAAACTAGTTTCTTATTAATCATATATGCCTCTTTTCTTTGCCTCCTGTGCTACGATTATAAACTCCACGTTTGAAAGTGCCTTATACACACATGTAAATAGTGACCCTATCTGATTCGTTGTTATGGGCGGCAAGACCAGTTGCTTCCACTTTCTTTTTTCACCCCGGCCTCTCTCTCTTCTTCTCCTCCTCCTCCTCCTCCTCTTCTTCTTCTTCTTCTCTCTCTCTATCTCTCTCTGTTTTCTCATCTCACACCGCATGTGGCAATTGCCCGCCACCTCTACAACACCAACGATGACCACCATAGAACCGTCGCTGACCACGTAATCCACCCTCGCCACTTTCTACTTCCCCATACCCTTCTTTCTCGCTCCTCCTCCATCGCCGCCATACCCACCGCCACCAACAGAACCAAAACTGTCATTGATTTCATCCTTTCACAATTAACTAAACATTTACCAACCTGTGAGCTGTAAGGTATAACTTATCCAAGCATCATAGATTCATAATACACTTGGTTTGTGCAAAGGGTTGTCTCACAGGGTGTTGACTTTCAATGGGTCACGGTTTCGATGCCACTGATCCCTTCTTTCTTCTTCCTTCTATTAAGGCTTCTCCTGTTATAAACGTGAAACCAGATGAAGAATTTTGTCACAACCCCAAATTCCACTAACGGAGTTTTACCGTTTGGCGTGTGATAAACCAGGATCTCAGTCATTAGTTACATCAAACGACTCTATATGAATTCAAACCAAACCGTTTAAATGTTCAGAGTTAATGCGGAAGCGATAAACAAAGTAATAAATGCGCAAAACAAACGCACCCAAAGTCAAAGCAAATAGAAAACAAATGAATAATTTAATTGTTTGATAAGTGTTGGAAATGATAAAGAGACTCCATGCATGTCATAATGTGCACCTGTGTTTAGCGACCTGAGAAAACATATAAGAAAAGTGTCAAAACTAGGTTGGTGAGTTCACAGGTTTCAGTTTGTAATAGCGTTTGTTAGATTATGTACATTCAATATATATATATATATATCAATAGGTAGCTAGCCTATGTTCATGTTTATTAAAGCGCTCGAAACCGAAGCTGACTGTTTGTTTGTGTTTGAATGCCTCCCACCATGCCTATCAACAATGGTGCCGTGTTTAGGTCAATATTACACCCGTTCGACCACCAATCGAGTTAGTGCAACTAACGCAGGTGGGGTTTGTCAAACCCACTTGTAACATCCCAAAAATAGTAAATAAATAAATAATAACACAATACAGATTTAACCGTCAAAGTGAAAGAAAAATGGATGGGCTTGGGCTCGGCTCCAACGGGCCGAGGGAAGCCCAAGTATATAAAGGTCAAGACAGCCTTAGACTCTCATTTCTTCCACAACTTGCAATCTAGAGAGAGAAAGGAGAGCTCGGGCCTAGAGAGAGAAAGTTGATAGATCGACCCAGAATTGAAGAAGCACGTTACTACTGAGCTCGTGAGCAAAACCTCCGAATCTGAATCCCAATCCAGGTAATGATTCGACCCTAATATGAGTTTTTTGTTCGTTTTGGGGTTTTTCGGTTTTTAGCTAAATAGGAGACGTTTTTATGGATGAAACTAGAAAATAAGCTTAGAATTAGCATCTACAACGAAAACCGCACATTTTGATCAAAGAAAGTTGTAAGATTAGCACGATCGGGTTAACATGCAAGAATTTCGGACTTGATGGGGAAGCAGGTCCTGCGTACTTATCAAATACGCATGAAGGATGTCCTGCGTACTTATCAAGTACACATGAGGAAGATCCTGCGTACTTATCAAGTACGCAAGAAGAATGTTCTGCGTACTTGTCAAGTACGCATGAGTATTGTCCTGCGCACTTAGCAAGTGCGCAGGCAGCAGGCCGTTAGTGATGTCAGTATAGTCGCTTAATTCAGAATGATTTAACCGTTAGAGTCGGGATTAGGTCTAATGTACAGGTAATTAACAAATCCAGATCGTGTCTGGCACTCATTGGACCGCGGTTAGGACAGGACGAGACTAGCTCATCATGTGAGTTCTATGTGCCCCCTTCTATGTTATGTGCAAATCATTTTAAATATTTTGGGGCTGAAGTGTATACACTAAATGAATAAATGCTATGAATGTCAATGTGATCATACGTGGTATACATATATATATATATATATACCTATATATGAAAATGAATTATGAACAGAGAATGAAACGTATGATTATAAAGAATGAATGAAAGAAGGACATAACGTGAATGAATGAAATATTGTTTTATATTATATATATTGAATGTTATGAATGTATGTAAACGTTATGGACGCTTCGATGACAACGGCTACTTTGGTAGACGGACGACCACGTGACTATTTTGCAACCAGGACAAAAACGTTCCTTCGCAAGCTAGGACGTATAAATGGTACTCATGGACGGTCGAAGCAAATGCCTTATTACATGTAGAACGGTTGCATATATAATAGCCATGTGGGAAACGGATTCCCTAGGGCAGACGGGCGAATGAACGGACTACGACGGTAGGACGGTTTAGGAGTGGACGGACAGAGGTTGCCGGACGGATTTATGTTTCGACGGACGGTTTTCTACAGCCGGACGGTTTATGAAAAGGGCTATGACGGTAGTTCTCACTGCGTTGTCTTTGTGACATTCGCGACAAGTATGACGGGTTGATCACCCCTATGTGTATGACCAATGAATGTTCTCCCCAAAGTATGTATGTATGTACATATGTATATACTCGGTATGAATATTATGAGAGAACAGTAAGGCAAGAATAAGCTAATGCACGTATATTATATATATATATATAATACTTAACGATAAGATAAATGCTATGTATGATTGTTTTTAAACTAGTACTCACCAGCGTTAGCTGACTTTTAGTATACATTTTAGGTAAAGAAAGGAAGGGTCGTGCGAAGGCGTGATGGTTACCCGGCACGAGACTGACATCCCACTTTTATATATGTTAAGTCAATGTTATGTTTTTAATTGTTAAGACTTCCGCTGTCATGTTATGTTACGTTATGTAATGATTGAATTCGAATGTTTAAATTTAAGTTCAGTATTTATGACTATGTTTATGAGTAAATCCAACAAGTATGGTTACCCGGGAAAAGGGGCCTTACAAGTTGGTATCAGAGTAATAGTTTGAGATTCAGATATCCCTAAATGTCTGGACTCAAGCTGATTATGGTACCAACGCACGATGTCAGTATGGGTAACCAACGCCAACGCCAGCACGGTAAGTAAGTACTAAAGTTAATGCACTTGGATAAGAATAGATACCTTAACTTAGAACAAATAGATGTCAATATCACAACCGATTTGAAGAGTTTTGAACCCGAAAAGCAATGTAAATTAGTAATCACAAACCGGTCACTGTAATTAAAAATTTACCTTGCTCGTACTGTTTTAAAACTATGATCTGAAGGAACGGCATTGATGTATTCCCTTTATAACTATCAGGAAACTAGGAACTATGGCTTGTGGAGGAAGAACAGGACGCCGAGGCGGTCACACTGGCCGAGTCGGTAGACCTCCATTGAATCAAATACATGAAGAAGAAGAAGAAGAGAGTGTGCACGCAGAACACACTGAGAGTGTGCACGAAACAGATGTGACACCAACTGGGAACGACAATCAAGGGCCTCTACAGTTGGAACCCGAGGTCAGGGATGCTATTGCCCGCGAAGTTATACTCACTCTGAAGAAAGTATTGCCTGATCTACTATCCGAGGCACTAAAGAAAAGTAGAGAGGAGGATGAAGGAGACCATGAAGAGAAAGTGTATGACAGTGATGGGGATGAAGTAAAGGTGAGATCAAGCAATCGTGGGTGTACTTACAAAGGTTTCAAGGACGGAGACCCTCCCAAGTTCGATGGGAAGAAGGATTCAGTGGCTATGTTTGAATGAATTGAGAGGATGAACGATGTAATCAACATCAGCGAGTGTCGACCAGACCAGGCTGTTAAGTATGTTGCTCATTCTTTCACCAATGAGGCACTAAGTTGGTGGAGGAACATTCAGAGGACAAAGTCGCCAAACGATCTTGCTAGAATGACATGGGAAGACCTGAAGAAGCTGATAATCCAAAAGTTCTGTCCCCAGAACGAAATTGATCGAGTGGAAAATGAATTCCTAAACTTCAAGGCTGGCAGCAAGACGCACCGCCAGTATACTTCTAGGTTCAATGAGCTAGCTCAACTGGTACCCCACCTCGTGGAGACAGAAGAACGAATGATTAAATACTATGTGAAGGGCCTACCTGAAAGGGTCCGTGTTCATGTGAAAGCGAATCTTCCCTCGACCTTCGAGTCAGTAGTCAACCTGTCTGGAATCGTCTATGACGATTATGCTAACGAGGACACAGCTCCTGAAGCTCTGAAACGGAAATGGGAGAACTCGTTCAAAGGAAATGGAAAGGGAAACTACACCGATGAGGTGAAGAAGCCTAGGCCAGAAGGGTATGAAGTTTGTAAGAAATGCTCAAGGAAACACCTAGGCTAATGTTTAGTTGGCACAACCATGTGCTATAAATGCGGGAGGCCGGGACACTACTCCCGAGATTGCTTAAAGGACGCCAAGTGCCAAAGTTGTGGTAGATATGGACACCTGACTAAGGATTGCAGGAAAACCAGACAATCCGGTTCGGGAAAGGAAAATGAGCTGAAAGGGAACAGCCGAAGGCTAGGACTATAGCCTACGCCCTGACCGAGGAGGAAGCAAGGGGAAACCCTGATGTTGTGTCAGGTACGTTCCTAGTAAATGATGAATATGCTGCTATTTTATTTGACTCTGGTGCTAGTAAATCCAATGCATTTAGTCGTAAACTAGATTGCAATATCAACACCATAGTAAAGGCCTTTAGCGTACAAACAGTCGTTGGTAAAAATTCGGCAGTATTCCAAGTAACAGAGGATTGCATCATAGAAATAGAGGGCCATAAGTTTCCTTCTAGATTATTCCTTCTCACCTTAGGAGGATTCGATATAGTATTGGGTATGGATTGGCTAGCTGCCAACGAAGCTCAAATCATATGTAAACGTAACAGGATACACCTCAAAGCTCCTAGAGGCAGTCCAATTACGGTTTATGGGGTATGTAATTGCACGATGCCGAACGCCATCTCGATGATCAAGGCCGAAAGTTACATGAGGCGCAGTTGCGAAGCTTATCTGGCTTATGTTATTGACGATAGAATGAAAACGAAAGAACTCAAGAATGTACCCGTGGTGTGCAACTTTCTTAAAGTATTCCCTGAGGATCTACCTGGGTTGCCACCCGATCGGGAAATAGAATTTCAGATTGACTTACTGCCAGGAGCTGAGCCCGTTTCCAAAGCCCCCTACCGATTGGCTCCGTCAGAAATGAAAGAAATGATGTCCCAATTAGAAGAATTAACAGAAAAAGGATTTATCAGACCGAGCATTTCACCATGGGGCGCCCCGTTACTATTTGTAAAGAAGAAGGACGGAAGCATGCGCATGTGCATTAACTACCATGAATTGAACAAGGGGACTGTAAAGAACAAATACCCACTGCCTAGAATAGACGACCTTTTTGATCAACTGCAAGGTGCGAGTTGGTTCTCAAAGATCGATCTTAGGTCGGGTTACCATCAGTTGAAAGTAAGAGAAGAAGATGTACCAAAGACCGCGTTTCGCACGCGTTATGGACATTATGAGTTTCTCGTGATGTCCTTCGGATTGACCAACGCACCAGCAACGTTCATGGATTTGATGAATAGAGTATGTCGACCAATGTTGGATCGATCAGTGATAGTTTTTATACATGACATACTGGTATATTCGAAAAGCGAGGGTGATCACCACTGCCACCTAAGAGAGGTTCTGGAGGTGCTAAAGCAGGAAAAGTTGTACGCAAAATTCTCCAAATGCGTGTTCTGGCTTAGGGAAGTCCAATTCCTAGGTCATGTGATAAACCCAAACGACATCATGGTAGATCCTGCAAAGATCGAGACAGTAAAGGAATGGAACGTCCCAAAGACACCAACAGAGATACGAAGTTTTCTGGGATTGGCAGGCTACTATCGGAGGTTCATTCAAGATTTCTCAAGGATAGCCTCGCCACTAACTAAACTGACACGGAAGGAAGAAAAATATGAATAGGGTCCAACCCAAAACAACGCGTTTGAGGAACTTAAGACACGATTAACCCAAGCTCCAGTCTTGACACTACCTGAGGGAAATGAAGACTTGGTAGTCTACTCTAACGCTTCGGGTCAAGGTTTAGGATGCGTACTTATGCAACGAGGAAAGGTAATTGCTTATGCCTCGCGATAACTAAAGATTCATGAGGTTAACTACCCAACTCACGATCTGGAGTTAGTAGCAGTAGTTTTCGCATTAAAAATATGTAGGCACTATCTGTGTGGAGTTAAATGCACCATTTACTCCGATCACAAGAGCCTGAAGTACGTTTTCAAATAAAAGGAATTAAACATGAGACAAAGGAGGTGGTTAGAGCTACTGAAAGACTATGACTGTGAGATATTATACCATCCAGGCAAGGCCAACGTGGTGGCTGACGCTTTAAGAAGAAAGGAAGAATCAGAACCTATACAGATCAAAGCATGTCAGCTGATTATAACGCCACATTTGATGAGTGAAATATCAAAGGTATAAGATGAAGCACTATTAGAAAGAAATATAAAACGGGAAAGAATAGTAGGACAACAAGGGAATTTAGATGCAAATGCATACGGTGTACGAACTAGGTTTGGCCGGATGAGGATACCTAAGTTGGCGAGCATAGAGCCAAAATACTCGATGAGGCCCATAAGTCCCACTATTCTATCCACCCCGGGATAAACAAAATGTATCAAGACTTGAAGAAAGAGTACTGGTGGCCCGGCATGAAGAATGATATGACCGAGTACGTGAACCAGTGCCTAACATGTTCCCTAGTTAAGGTCGAACACAAGAAACCATGCGGTAAAATGAAACCTTTACCAATACCAGAATGGAAGTGGGAGGAGATCATGATGGACTTCATTACCAAGCTACCACGAACAGCTAAAGGCAATGATACCATTTGGGTGATCATCGACCGCTTGACAAAGGGTGCTTACTTCTTGCCAATACGTGAGACTTCTTTGTCTGAAAAGCTAGCAGAAATATTTATCAAGGTAATTATGAGCAGACATGGTATGCCGCTGTCGATTGTGTCCGACAGGGATACTAGATTCACGTCAAGGTTTTGGAAGAAATTCAATGAAGCGATGGGCACTAGACTGAACATCAGCACCGCTTACCACCCTCAAACCGATGGTCAATCTGAAAGGACCATTCAGACCTTGGAGGACATGCTCTGGGTCTGTATCATTGACTTCGGTGGGAGTTGGGACAACCATCTACCATTGGCAGAATATTCATATAACAACAGCTATCACTCAACTATTGGTATGGCGTCGTTTTAAATGTTGTATGGAAGGAGATGTAGGACCCCGGTTTGTTGGGGGGAAATTGGACAAAAGGATTTTGCAAGTCTCGAAGTGGTCAAAGCTACTTCCGAGAAATTTGATCAAATCAAGGCTCGAATGAAAGCCGCAAAAGACAGACATAAATCATACGCGGATAAGAGAAGAAGGGATTTAGATTTTCAAGTAGGGGACATGGTACTGTTAAAGGTATCGCCATGGAAAGGAATCATCCGATTCAGAAAACGTGGCAAACTAAGTCCAAGGTTTGTCGGACCTTTCAAGATTTTAGCGAGAGTGGGTCAAGTTGCTTACAGACTCGACCTACCCGTTGAACTTAGTGGAATACACCCTACGTTCCACGTGTCGCACTTACGCAAGTGCCTAGCTGACGACACAGCACACATACCGTACGACGAGATCGAAGTGGATAATAGTCTAAATTATGTGGAGGAACCAATAGCCATTATTGACCGAGCTGAGAAACGACTACGCAATAAGTCGATTCATCTAGTTAAAGTACAATGGAAACATAGAAAAGGGTCAGAGGGCATAGGGGTTTTTGTTCTTTAATAAATTTTGAACCTGTGGTTAAGTTTAATTGTAAAAATAACAAGTTTACATTGGTTCATTACTCGATTGAAATCCCGAAAACCCTAGGTTCTAGCATGAATTCGAATATGTTGATTTTGATAATAAAAATGATTGGAATCTTATGGCTTTTGACAAACAGAGGGTTGCGAATCCAACTCTGTGGTTTAATTTGGTTGAGGTAGTTGTTAAGATCAAAACCACCAAATCGTTTTATGAATAAACCCTAGATTGTAGATCCTGATCAAATCGATGATGTTTGATAAAATTACCATGGGGCTTTTACTGATTAGAACATTGCGAAACTACTGATATAGTTTAATTTGATTGAGGTTGTGTCTAGACCAGGGTTCGATTAAACCGACTATGAGATGAACCCTAGATCTTGATCATGAACGATTCGATGTTGTAAACCCTGAAAACGATAGGGCTTTCAATCAATAGTTTAAAACGAAACTGAAAGTGTGTTCAATTACCAGAATGAGATACGAGTTGACTATATTCGTCCAAATGGGGTTCCGGCTTCGCGTGGTTTGATCTCTCGGCGACTCTGACTTCGTCTTCGATCGAATTGGTATGTGCAACAGGTTCTCTGATACTTGTTTGAGGTGCGCAGGGTAGTTGATTTGGTGAGAATTAGTGATGAACTCGACGGTTATGACATGATTACTCATAACTGGAATTAATTATACATAATGGTGATGTTTAATGACTCAATGATGATCGTTTATGGTGTTAACGTGCTTATCAATTACAATTTCAAATGAATTTTTGTTATGGAAATCAAATTTGGCTCAAGAACAATACGGTTTGACTTTCAAAATTCAACAAAATTGACTTTGGGTTAATTACAGCCTTAGTCCTTGTGTTTTGTGTGAAATAGAGTTTGGATTATGACAGAAATAGTCCCTGAGGTTTGTAACTGAGTTAACTAGGTTAACTGGACTAACTGTGTTCTTGTGAGATAACGGAGTTTGAGTTACAGTGTTAACTGGAATTTGTCGGGTGTCACATCATCCCCTAGTTGAAAGAATTTTCATCCCTAAAATTAAAATAATAAAAAAAATTCTAGGGTGTCACATCATCCCCTAGTTGAAAGAATTTTCGTCCCAAAAATTAAAAATAGTACCTTATGTGTTTGACGTGGATTGCTTGAACAGATGAGGATACTTGCGCATCATCTGATCCTCGCGCTCCCATGTGAATTCCGGTCCGCGTTTCGAGTTCTAACGAACTATCACGATAGGGATTTTACTGTGTTTGAGCGTTTTGACTTCCCTATCCATGATTTCTACTGGTTCTTCAATGAAGCGTAGTTGTTCGTTGATTTCTAGTTCCTCAAGAGGAACTACGAGTGTCTCGTCTGCTAGACATTTCTTCAAGTTTGAGACGTGAAAGAGGTTGTGTACACCACTAAGTCCTTCAGGTAGGTCCAGTTGGTACGCTACTGGGACAATTCTCTTCACTATCTTGAACGGTCTAACATAACGAGGGTTTAGCTTGCCTCGTTTCCCAAAACGAATTGCACCTTTCCAAGGTGAGACTTTCAATAGGACCATGTCGTCTACTTCAAATTCTAACGGTTTCCGACGCTTATCGGCATAGCTCTTTTGACGATCACGGGCTGCCGCCATATGATTTCGAATTTGAACGATTTTCTCTAAAGTTTCAAGCACAAGTTCAGGACCCGTAAGTTGGCTATCCCCAACTTCATCCCAACAGATAGGTGATCGCATTTCCGCCCGTATAATGCCTTAAACGGTGCTGCCTTGATGCTAGTGTGATAACTGTTATTGTAGGAGAACTCCACTAAAGGCAAGTGAGTTTCTCAACTGTTACCGAAATCAATCACATAAGCTCGTAGCATGTCCTCTAGGGTTTGAATAATACGTTCAGTCTGGCCATCTGTTTGAGGGTGGTATGATGTGCTCATATCCAGGCGCGTACCTAGAGCTTTTTGTAACGATTGCTAGAAATGTGAGGTAAATCGAGCGTCACGATCAGAAATGATTGAGATTGGCACTCCGTGCTGAGAGACTACTTCCTTCATATAGATACGGGTTAGTTTCTCCATCTTATCAGTCTCTTTGATTGCTAGGAAGTGAGCAGATTTATTCAAACGATCAACGATCACCCAGATGGTGTCGCATCCGCTAGGAGTTCAAGGTAGTTTGGTAATAAAGTCCATGGAAATCTGCTCCCATTTCCACATCGGAATCTCTAGTTGTTGAAGTTAACTAGAAGGTTTTTGGTATTCGACCTTGACCTTCGAGCATGTCAGGCATTTGCTAACATAGGTGGCTATATCAGCTTTCATGTTCGGCCACCAATAGAGAACCTTTAGGTCATGATACATCTTGTCGGAACCAGGATGAATAGAATACCGATATTTGTGAGATTCATCCATTACAAGCTCCCTTATGTTCCCGTACTTTGGAACCCATATTTGCTCCGCGAAGTAACGAATACCGTCCGATTTAAATTCGAGTTGGTTCTCTATACCACGCGTGGCTTCTTGCGGTAGGTTTTCCTCTTTCAGGGCTTCGAGTTGAGCACTACGGATTTGATCAGGTAATCCAGGATGAATAGTGTGTTGTAATGCTCGGACTCGTTTAGGTTTGGTTTCTTTTTGACTTAGGGCATCGGCTACTATGTTAGCTTTGCCAGGATGGTACTTGATCGCACAGTCATAATCATTCAAGAGTTCGATCCAACGACGCTGTCGCATGTTCAACTCTTTCTGTTCGAAAATGTGATGAAGACTCTTGTGATCGGTGTAGATGGTGCACTTGGTACCGTACAAGTAATGTCTACAGATTTTTAATAGGAACACTACATCTCCCAACTCTAAATCATGAGTCATGTAGTTCTTCTCATAAATTTTCAGTTGATGGGAAGCGTATGCGATAACCTTCTCGCGTTGCATTAACACACAACCGAGACCTTGAATGGAGGCATCGCAATACACTACAAAATCATCCATTCCCCCTGGAAGAGATAGGATAGGTGCACTGCAGAGTTTCTGTTTTAGTAGTTGGAATGCCGATTACCGGGTTTCACTCCAGTTATAGGGTTTCCCCTTTTGGGTTAGGGAAGTAAGAGGTTGAGCGACCTTTGAGAATCCCTCGATGAATCGTTGGTAGTAGCCAGCCAATCCCAGGAATTGTCGCACCTCTGTTGGAGTCGTTGGTGCCCCCCAATTCTTGATGGCTTCTACTTTGGTTGGATCGACATGTATTCCTTTCTCGTTGACTACATGCCCTAAGAATTGAACTTCGCGAATCCAAAATTCCCACTTAGAAAATTTGGCGTACAATTGCTCTTGTTTTTACAGTTCTAGGATTAAACGTAGGTGCTCCTCATGTTCTTCCTTGTTCTTAGAATAGATGAGGATATCGTCAATGAAAACGATGATGAATTGATCGAGGTAGGGTTTACACACACGGTTCATGAGATCCATGAACACCACGGGTGCATTGGTTGGTCCGAAAGGCATGACCATAAACTCGTAGTGGCCGTACCTAGTTCTGAATGCAGTCTTAGAGATGTCTTCATCTCGGACTCTTAGTTTATGGTAACCGGATCTAAGATCGATCTTGGAATAGAAGCTTGATCCCTGGAGTTGATCAAACAGATCATCAATGCGGGGTAGAGGATAAAGATTCTTGATGGTTACTTTGTTTAGCTCACGGTAATCGATGTACATACGAAAAGTTCCAACTTTCTTCTTGACAAATAAGACTTGAGCTCCCCATGGCGATGAGCTAGGTCTGATAAAACCCTTATCTAACAACTCTTGCAGTTGCGTGGATAATTCTTGTAGCTCACTAGGTGCATGTCTGTACAGTGCCCGAGCAATAGGCGCTGCTCCGGGTGCTAAATAAATTTGGAATTCGACTTGATGATGAGGCGGAACACCAGGTAAGTCTTCGGGGAATACTTTTGGAAAATCACGTATGATCGGAATATCATCAATCTTCTTCCCTTTGGATGGCTGTTCTGCGATAAGAGCCAGAATAGCGGTATGACCCTTATGCAAACATTTATGTGCTTTCATGAAAGATATGATGCCCATGACAGCACCACTATTTTTGCCTTGGACAGAAAAGGTTTCTCCACTAGGGAGAGGAAGGCGAACAATTTTTTCACAAAAAATGATTTCAGCTTGATTTTTGGATAACCAATCCATACCGACAATTATATCAAAACTACCAAGTGTGACCGGCATGAGATCGGTATCAAGCTTATGATCAGCCAATCCTAGCTTACATCCTTTAAGTATGTGAGTTGCTTCGATTATCTGACAGTCTGCTATCTCTATAATGTACTTAGTTTCTAATAGGGTTGGAGTTTCCTTTAACAGATATCTAAGTTTCTTAGATATGAAACTTCTATCAGCACCAGTATCAAAAAGTACAGAAGCAAAACAGTCGTTCAGGTAGAACTTACCGGTAACCACGTTGTTATCATTTCTTGCTTACCGTTACCATTTCCACCTTTCTTCAATTGAGTACAATCCTTCCGGAAGTGTCCTTAATTGCCACATTCAAAACACCCCTTGGTAGATCCCTGTGGCTGAAAGGGTTGTTTGGGTTGAAGTTCCCCCTACATTCCTTCGCAGCATGACCCATCCTACCACACCGCTGGCAACGCTGCCTTTCACAAGTACCATTGTGGTGATAACCAAATTTGTTGCACTTCGGGTATTTCCCAGCATAACCACTATTGTTTTGACCTGAAGAGGTTGACTGGTTGAAAGTTTTGGTAGGCTCGAACCTACGTTGCTGCTATTGAGGTGGGTTTGAATGGAAGCTCTTGGTGCTGGTGTTGCTATCAGACTTTCGTTTATTGCTGTAAGAAGTTTTGGAAGTTGTGCCCCTCGGGGGTAGGGTACCTTGAGTTACAGCTTGGTCTGTCAGCCTGTGAGCAAGGCGGATGGTTTGCTGTATGGTGGTAGGGTTAGAAGAAGTGACCATACTTTGGATTTTAGGTATCACGCCATCAATGTACCTCTCTATCCTCTTATATGCTGATGTCACCATATGAGGACACATGACGGCATACTCGTATGAACGAGTAGTATACAGTTCAATCTCGGAACCCTCCATCTTTAGGTTCCAAAATTCACCTTCTAACTTCTGTATTTCATCACGAGGACAGTATTTATAGGTCCACATGACTCATCTCAGATCGATCTCGTGAAAGGATGTCTCGATAACACGGAGTGCGGAATCCTTCGTGTTAACATATGTATATGAATTGACAATAGAAATAGCAGGTAAATAAACTTTCTCTTTGTATATCACCAAACACAGAGTTTATAGATTCACAGAATACAATCGATTAAGTCCCTTCTGCTCTCTCCTCTTCTCTGAACAGAATCTGCAAACTTCTATTTATAGACACAAACCTGCTATAGGCGAACTTAACAAGTTCGCTTCTAAAGATGTCGCCTCTCTATGAACTTGTACAATATTCCTTAGGCAAACTTAACAAGTTCGCTCCTAAAGATGAGTTCGCCTCTCTATAAACTTACACAGAATTTTATCAACAGTTACAAAACATGTCATAACAGACTCCCCTTTAACTGTTCCTAACAATTCTATCAATTACAAGTCAAAGACTCTAAGACTAAGACATAATATCTTCAAGCTCGTTGTCACCAGAATATGCTCCAACAGTATTCCTCTCGCAGCATTGTCTTGAACTCATCCCATGGTAGGGCGTTAGCCATGTCCAGACCTAAAATCTGAACTTGTGAGTTCCACCAGGTGAGGGCAGGACCCTCTAGAGTACCTGAAGCAAATTTGACTTGGTTTGCTTGTGGGCAGTTGCACATAGCAAACACAGATTCAACCTTCTCGAACCATTGGAGCAAACCGACAGCTCCTTCAGCTCCACTAAATGTGTGGGGCTTGCAGTCCATAAAAGTCTTGAAAGTGAAGGCCGACGGGTTGTTGTGCTGGCCTGGATTGAAAAACAATACACAATTGAGATTACAAGGTTTGGAAAGTATATTGGCGTAACCAATTGACTTGTTAGGGTCGACGGATATTGGATTTACCTGCAGCATTGTGTGAAGCTAAGGCTTCAGCTACACTATCATTGATAAGTGATGTAAGTTCCGTTGCTGTCATGTTGATGTTACGCAGCCACCAGTTCGTCCACCGTGTCCACGACCACGTCCAGACATGATTATTCACATTCACAAATACATATAATGAGAAAATATATCGCATATCATCATCATCATATAAGTACTAGAAAATAAATAGAAACTAAACCACAACATCTAATATTTCAATAATAGTTCTTGATTAGATAAATTGTAACGGTTACAAAGTAAATAAACCAAAACATCAAAATCATGAAATATCTATTGAATGGGAACAACCCTGCCCATCTAGGTTTAGGAATGAAAGAAATAAACAAGAGTAAGATAAAGTGTCAAATGCCACTGCCAGCTGAAGAAACAACTGACTCGTCATCCTCCATGTTAGCTGGTTCTTCTTCAAATGCAACCTCTTGTGCTTATTCTGCCATAAGGGCAGCCTCAAGCTGTGCCTCTAGTTGCACAATCCTTGCTTGGGCTACTTCGACGATAGCCTCTAGTGTGTCCACTCGAGTTTCCATCTGATGGAACGAATCCACTAAGTTCTCGTGATAGTGATCGTTGTCAGCTAACTGTGACACCCAACATTTCAGGTCAATATCCATATCGCATAATTTCATGTTCATGATTTATATTTCCTGGTTTATTATTTTGACAAGGTATTGTCAGGGAGTCTAGCAAAGGAACACGCAGTATATTAAGTAATTTTTGAGAATTACTAGGAAATAAGTAATTTTAACCTGCAAGGTGCGTTCGTTGGTAACTAACAAGAATTTTATTCCAGTAAAGTCTAGTAATACGTCTTAATATAAAAACATAAATATCGGTGACAAAACTATTAAAAGTGGACGCAAAAATGTTTATTGCATAGTGACAAGTTATTTTTGTGTGTATACATATATATTATAGTTAAGATATTAACTATGATGAGTTTAATTAGTAATATTAAAAATAGTCAAGATACAAAAATATATAGGGTTTTTGACATTTAAAAATTCGTACACCGAGTGTTAAATCACGGGATCACATACCGGGTATATACTACCTAAAAACCAATCAACTAAATGTTAGATTTAAACTACAAGTTAGAACAAGACCCAACCCCCCCCCCCTGTGTACCTCTCGGCCGAGACCCACCAAGTGGGGCCACCCACTCACCAAACCACCATCTAAACACATATATTTCATGATCTTGTGTCATAAAATCAATTCTCATTCAAGTGTTAGGTTATCTAAGGTCAAATCCATCTAGTCTTCAACTCATGCAATGATGATGGTGTGTTAGACATTCCACCTCCCTCTCTTCTTGATATATATCGAGACACATATGCACACACACACTTCCACTCTTTCAAAATCCAAAGAACACAAGTCTTGAAATTTAATTAGAAGATTGGAGATTCAAGGAAGATTGGAGCTAAAAGTCGGTTTTGCTAGAGTACCAAGCATCCATCATCATCTACTAGTGAAATCTTCACATAGCTTGACTAGTGGTGAGAACCCGACTCAAATCCTTTCATTTCATCTTTATATTCTCGGTTAAAAACAAGTTGTTCACCATAAAAATCAAGGAGATCTAAAGAGTTAATAAGTTTTTATAAAAGCTTAACTTTATTAAGTTTAAAAATTAGGGGTTTTGTATAAATTTATATTTATATGGGTCGAAAATAATGAAGTTATATGTATAGTTTGTTGATTTGATCATTTTAATGATAAGTTGTTGTTGATTCGTGTGATGTCAAGTTTTAAAGCAAAGAGAAACTAGAATATACATACATATATATATATATGGGCCGAAATATGCATGCATATATATATATAGGTTTGATTTGTAAATGATTTGGAAATAACCAAATATATGGATACATGAATGAGAATGTTAATTTAATATATATATGGATGTATTCTTGATGTTGGATGATTTTGTTAATAAGTTATAAATTAGAAAAAGTCTAAATTAATACTTGATGAAAAAGTAAAATATATGTGCATATATATATGTGTGTTCAAATTTGGTAACTTGGAATATTGTTAAGTATGCAATAATATGTTCATATAAGGAGGTTAAATGCATATGTGGGTGTATGGTCATAAGTTGTAGAACTTGGAAAATGGGTAATAATGTGCATGTAAATATATATATATATATATATATATATGAATGATGGAAAATTGTTAACTCGTAATGAGTTATGAAATGACTAAATAATGGAAATCATATATATGTTTTTATAACTTGTTTATATTTGATAACATAGAACGTTAACATGGGTACATAAAGTAGAAAAATAAATAAATAAATGATCGCATGTTATCGTGAAACATAGTTAAGCGCATGTTGAAATATGGTTATACTTGTGTGCACATATTGATAGAAACAAATGCATGTTGAATGAAACAAATTAAGAAATGTCGTTCGGAACAAGTAGTTGCATGTGGACGTGTTAACTTGGTTTATGTGCACGTAGGATAATGGACATGCGTAGAACGTACTTGAACGATATTTGTTATATTATATAATTATTGGTAAGAAATAATTATATGGTTATACGTGGACTATAATATGAATATATTATAAGATGATGCAAAAATAATATTTATTTTTAATAAACGTAACAAGTCACCAATATGGAAATATAATATTTTCTCGAAAAATAAGTAAGCATCTAGACTGGAATAATAATCACCAACGCGTCGTCACGATAAAAAATTTATTAATTAAAGACGTACTTAACGGGATTCGTTAAGTCGGGTGAACAATTTGCGTCTAAGCCGGTTAGTCTTAACACGTAAGGTATCCTTGTGTATTTAGGGTACGGATAAGCAGGGTTTACGGTTGTTCAAGTTTTTGCTAGCATTCTGTCAAGGTAAGTGATGTGTTAGTATTTACACATCTTTTTGGCACAAAACTTCGCTCATTTAACGATCAATTCTTGGTTAAATTCAACGTTTAGGCACTTATTTGCTTCATTTCCTGTTTTGTAGGTTTTTGTGAAGCTTGTGAACAAACAAGAAGATTCCAGGATAAAAAGTGAAGTTTTTAGGGTTTCTGTGATGAAGGCACGGTCGTGCCCCTAATTGGCACGGTCGTGCCCCTAATTGGCACGGTCGTGCCTAACTTGCAAACCCTAAGCACGGTCGCGCCCCGTACATGGCACGACCACGCCAAGCCAAAAGGCAAGGCACAACCGTGCCCTGCCTCCACACGGTCGCGGGAACACCCGTGAGTCTGACACCTCGAAGCAAGAGACCCAATGGAAGCTCCAGATCGGTCAACCCTCTGTCACACGGTCGCGGCAAAGACCTAGACGCGACCGCACCTTTGCACTTGGCACGGTCGTGCCCTCTCTCTTGGCACGGTCGTGCCTCCCCTTTTCTATTTAAACAGAACTTAAACTCTCATTCAGACATCAAGCAACCAGGGGAGAAAGTCTACTGTTCCAGCTCGTATTTCTCTTGTTCCAGCCATATTTCAAGATTCTTGGAGAGGATACAACATCAAGAGGATCACCATACATCAACAACAACATCTAGGCTTGGAGGAGTGGTTTGATTCTTGTTTTCATATCATGTTTCACACTATTTTTCCCTGCTTATTTGTAATTTTGGTGCTCATGATGAGCTAAAACTCTTGTTCACTTTGGTTTAGATGAAGTTTAGATACATTTGACAACATTCATGGATTATTGGCAATTACTGTGTTAATGTTATGACAATCGTATGATTATTCTTTGATGAAATTATGTATTTAAGTATTTTGAGTTGTTTACAAGACTTGTATTTGTGTATGCCATATTATGTTGGAAAACTTGTGGTTTATGCTTATATTCATGGATTGGTGTATGTAATTATACTAGTTTATGGCTTTTGACTAGGAATGGTGAATGAAGTCTTGTTTATGAATCATTATATTTGTATGTGTATCCTTATGCTTATGTTTGGAAAGACAAAGTGTTTGTTAGAATGTTTCATGCTTAGTTTTATGTTTATCTAGAAATTGTTGACACATTCTCCTAATTTATATAATCTTTACATGAACATTGTATGTTTAAGAAATGCATATTGTTGTCTAATTTAATCAACTTGAGGTGGGTAGTGTGTTGTTCATATTATCTTTCCAACTAGTTGTTGGACTAGCGTACCTTAATCGGAAACTAGTTTAATCTTTATAAACATTAACATGATTGTTAAACACATGAGCTTCATTGTATGATTTTAGGTGGTTAGTTTGTATAATTCATGCTAACTTTCCGAATAGTCATTTGATTAGATATCTTTGACAAGAGTTTAGTCAATTTATGTTTCGTGTGATTGCCATGTTCCTATGAGTGTATTGGATGTATTCTAGATGGATACGACACCGAAGTGATATTTTCTCCCTAATTGTTTGAATTGTGACCTTAGCTTAGTTTTTATATATTTGCATGTTAGTTAATTAAACAAAACTCTCCAAAATATCTTTATACCCTCACTTGATTAGATTTTAGTTCCGGTTTATTATCGCATTCCACCGTGTCCACGGATTGATATCCGGTTCTTACCTTTACTATATTGCTATCCGACGGGTACACTGCCCGATGTGTGTGTGATTAGTCTTTGGTGAAAACCCTTTTTAAAACTAATACTGTGTGATAAATCTCTATTAAAATATATATAGTTTCACACGCATCAGTAAGTTTCATGGCCCCCTTTTAACTCTTTGCTGTTTTGTAAACATCGGGGGAGAAACATACTTAACTAATTATGTTTCGAAAAAAAAACATGGATACTCTGGTTTAACTTCTTGTGAGTTGCATTGTCCCCTTTTTCTAAGTGTTGAAAAGGTTTTGGGGAGGAAATATACTTGTAAAATATTTTGACATAAATGAATGAACAAAGATCAGATCGTTATGTGTGCATTGAGGGAACAATTATAGAGCTCATAAAGTCCCCTGGAACAAACATATTTCGTAATCTTTAGCTATAGTCTTAGCCTGGGATTATGTGGATAGTACTATTAGGGGTGACGCCCCCGGTCATGCTTAGCCGCGCTAACCAGGGGTCCATATGGCCAAATGACTGCATATCGTCTTATTCTCGTGGTATAGCGAGGGAGGGGCATTCATTGTCATGGTTTGGTTACGGTCTCGTGCATTTACATATTATTTGTATTCCTTGCAAGCTTAAAAATGGGGTCAATTGGTCAGGAAATGTTCAATTCATTGGTTATGTATATGTACTATTTGATCGGAAAACTTATTCATTTAAATGTTTGTAAGCGTTGGAACTACACGAATATTTGATCAAAACCTATGAACTCACCAACCTCGTGTTGACACTTTTTAAGTATGTTTTTCAGGAAATTGAACGAGGTCGCAATGGTTAGCAATGTAGGATTACATGCATGCATGAACAGATACGGATTTTTGGGAGATTTCCCTTGTATAACTCATCGTTATGGGTCATATTTGTGAAATCTTAATCTTTTGTAAACTCAAATAGATATTTTGGGAAGTAAAAATTTAAATTTGTTTAAGTATCTAATCATTATGTATGTGTTTGTGGTAATCATATGCTTTGGAAATCAGTGAACGTTACGCCTTATGTTTCCGCCTAGGCGGGGTGTGACAGAACTTGGTATCAGAGCCATTGATTATGGCAAACTGGGAGTCAAAAACTGAACCTAGTCTATATTTTAAATGACTCATTAAAACGTTTTCATTGCATAACCATTCATCATGTCATATGGATATTGTAGTCACATCATGTCGTCGTACGATGGTCACATCCCCACTTCTGACTCTGAGGATGAGTCGTTAGAGCACCGTTCACCTGTTAGGGAGGAGACTCCTACCATACACCCCCGGTATCGGGTTCAGACCCGCAGCTCCACACCACCTGACGTCGCTCTTGGAGAGCCACCTATCTGCTACCGCAAGAAGAGCGGAGGACCAATCATGGTCAAGAGTGCCAGGAAGAGGACACGACTGCCCCACAAGAGAACCCTGGCTGGCCGTGACCCCGAGGACCAGGAGACCGGAGAGGAGCCGCCCAGACAGCGACCTTGCTACCACCCTACCACCAGCGGGTTGTCTCGTACTCTTGCACGTTGGAGAGAGATGGAAGGCATCACTTCCACATTTGAGCTCGGGGAGTCATCAAACTCCCCATCACAGCTGCCCCACACTAGGGAGGACATGCAGCTCACAATTCCTACTTTAGTTGCCCGTGTACACACACACGAGGAGCATCTTGATGACCTCCTAGATGACATTCGGGCATATGGGGATGCATCTACTCGGCTGCAGCAAGGGATTGGATCCCGAGTAGAGACACTAGAGGACACCACCTTAGACCTGCAGGGTACCACTGAACACTTGGATATGAGGGCTGATATGGACTGGCTGTTGACTACCACGGTTCGAGACAATGTGGAGGCCCTGGAGGAGAGGACTTTGGCCGCAGAGTTTGTAGCTAGAGCTAGTGTTGTCATGGTTGGACTTTCAATGATGATTGGGTTGTACTCTCACTTCTTTCATTAGACCTATTACGGGCGGGTTGTGCCCGTAACACATTATGTAGTTTGAAACTTTGGTACTGATGTGGTCATATGAACCCATCTATTTTGTATCATTTTCTTTTGGAACAATGTACTGTGTATGTTTTAACTATTTATGTGTTGGTTTATATTGTGATGATGGTTGTTTACATTTGATGTTGTTGTATCCTTTATGTCATGTTATATCATTATTATTATATAATGTTTTTTTATTTTAAATGTTATGTTAGAAAGAACACCATGGCACCTAAGCGAAGGATGCCCCGTGACATCACTGGTGATAACAACGAGACGATTTACCCAAACATGGAGCAACTCATATCACAACGGGTAGCTGCCGCCATGGAATGGTATGAAGCCAATCGAAATAGTGGCGGAGGAAATGGAAGCGGTACCGACGGAGGAGGTGCAGGAGGTAGCGGCACAGCCGGAGGTTCCGGGGATAATAGAATAAATAATCACAGCTTTAACACATAGTCATGATCTAAATTAATGACGTTACTAAAATAAGTGACTTGTGATCCTACAGATGCTTCGAATAGGAAGTGCACCTATAAGGCCTTCCTATCTTGCAACCCTCGAAGCTTCAATGGCACCGAGGGTGTAGTAGGCCTGATGAGGTGGATAGAAAAGATGGAGTCAATGATTAATATCAGTGAATGCACCGCTAACTGTATAGTGAAGTATTCTACTTGCACACTCACTGATTACTTGCACACTCACTGATAAGGCATTGACCTGGTGGAATACCCAAGTGAAAACTTTGGGAAGGCAGGCAGCATATCAGTTATCATGGGAAGATTTGAAAGTCATGATGATCGAGGAATACTGTCCTCGAAACGAGTTATAAAGATAGAGATGTGGAAACTACAGATGATCGGAGATGATGTGGCTAGGTACACCGATCTTTTCAATGAATTGGCAATTCTGGTACCCCACATGGTCACGCCAGAACATAAGCGTGTGGAAAGGTATTTGTGGGGCCTTGCGCCTCAAATTCGCAGCATGGTAACTTCATCCAATCCGATGGACGCCAAGAGTGCTATAACTTTAGCATTCAAATTAAGAGATGATGTTGTGCGTAATGGAAAATTTGGGAAGAAAGAGAATGAGGAAAGTAAATCTGGGGAGAAGAGAAAATGGATGCGAAATTCGAATAACAGGTCCGGGAAACAAGGAATTAAGAAGCAGGAAACGGTAAAGGCTTTTGTAGCTAACACTGTGGAAAAGAAGGGGTATGATAGGGGCCTACCGAGGTGTAACAAATGTGGATATCACCATGGGGGTGGGTGCATCAAGTGTGGGAAATGTAGTCGGTTTGGACATACCACACATAATTGTAGAGTCAACACCAACCCCGCGGGCAAAGCAAAGCAAGGATTTACAAGTGTGGTGATCTGGGGCACTTCAAGAAAGACTATCCCAAGTGGAAGAACCATAACAACGCTCAGGCATCGGGGATGGCATTTTTGATGGGTGCAGGGGACGCAAGCCAGGACCCGAATATCGTCACTGGTACGCTCTCGATAAATAATCACTATGCCTTTGTACTTTTTGATTCGGGTGCTGATATGTGCTTTGTGTCAAATGAATTTAATCTTTACTCGGTATTAAGGCCAGCAAACTAGAACAAAGTTATACAATTGAATTAGCAAATGGGAAATTGATAGAAACCGGAGAGGTCATTAAGGGTTGTACTTTATGTTTAGAAAATCATACATTTAGTATAGACCTTCTACCTGTTGATCTGAGAAGTTTTGACATTGTTATTGGCATGGATTGGTTATCGAAGAATCATGCCGAGATCGTATGCTTTGAAAAGATTGTACGTGTCCCACTACCAAGCGGAGAAATTCTTTCAATTCAAGGTGAAAGGTGTAGGACGATGTTGAAGCTAATAAATTGCATGAAAGCTCATAAGTATCTACGTAAAGGTTATTGCGCATTCTTGGCCCATGTCGTCTAGAAGAAACCCGAGGAACGTCGACTTGAGGATATACCGATCATTAGGGATTACCCCAAGGTATTTCCTGAAGACTTACCTGGCTTACCGCCACCAAGACAAGTCGAGTTCCCGATCGACCTAGTACAAGGAGTCGTACCAGTTGCACGATCGCCGTACCGTCTAGCACCTTCTGAGATGCAAGAATAATCAAGTCAACTGCAAGAGTTACTTGATAAAGGCTTCATAAGACTGAGTTTCTCACCCTAGGGAGCTCCGATCTTGTTTGTGAAGAAAAAGGATGGAACCTTTAGGATGTGTATTGATTACCGGGAGTTGAACAAACTGACAATCAAAATCCGGAATCCTCTTCCTCGAATAGACGATTTATTCGATCAACTTCAAGGTTCCAGCTTCTATTCTAAGATTGATCTACGATCAGGGTATCATCAGCTAAGAATCCAGGAGGAAGATATACCTAAAACGTCTTTTAGGACTCGTTATGGTCACTATGAGTTCCTAGTTATGCCATTTGGTTTGACTAATGCACCGGCAGTTTTCATGGATCTCATGAACCACGTGTGCAAGCCATACTTTGATAAATTCGTGATTGTGTTTATCGATGACAAATTAATATATTCACGAACCAAGGAGGAACATGAACATCATTTGAAATTAATCTTGGAACTACTCGGGAATGAGAAGCTTTATGCCAAATTCTCTAAGTGTGAGTTTTGGATCTGAGAATTTCATTTTCTTGGACATGTCATCAATAAGAAGGGTATCCACGTGGATCCGTCCAAGATTGAATCTATCAAAAATGGGAAGCAGCAAGAACTCCGATCGAGGTGCGTCAATTTCTAGGTTTGGAAGGCTATTACAGGCATTTCATCGAGAATTTTTCAAAAATTGCCCGGCCTTTGACAACGTTAACCCAGAAGGACAAAAAGTTTGATTGGACTGATAAGCAAGAATCAGCTTTTCAATTTCTAAAGCAGAAGCTTTGCAGTGCACCAATCTTGTCCCTTCCCAAGGGAACCGACAATTTCGTCATGTACTGCGACGCATCACACCAAGGTCTGGGATGTGTACTGATGCAGAGAAAAAGTCATTGCATATGCATCCAGACAGCTGAAAGTCCATGAGAAAAATTATGCGACTCATGACTTGGAATTGGGTGCTGTCGTGTTTGCACTCAAGATTTGGAGACATTACTTTTATGGTACAAAATGTACTATCTTTACAGATCATAAGAGTCTCCAGCACATCTTTAATCAGATAGAACTCAACATGAGGCAACGCCGTTGGGTAGAACTACTGAATGATTACGACTGTGATATCAAGTATCACCTAGTAAGGCGAACGTCATAGCAGATGCCTTGAGTCATAAGGAACGAGTTAAAACTCTTTGTGTTCATGCCCTAGGATTGACAATTCATACGAGTCTCACGACTCAAATCCGGATGGCACAACAAGAGGTAATCAAAGAAGAGAACATACAGAATGAAGCTTTACGAGGAATAATCGGACAGTTAGAGCCAAAATCAGATGATACTTTATACTTCATGAATAGAATTTGGGTGCCATGTTTTGGTAACTTACGGGAGTTGGTTATGGACGAAGCCCACAAGTCCAGGTACTCCATTCACCCAGGTTCGGATAAAATGTATAAGGATCTGAAAGAACTCTATTGGTGGCCGAACATGAAAGGAGAGATTTCAATTTATGTCGGTAAGTGCCTGACGTGTTCAAAAGTAAAGGCAGAACATCAGAATACGTTAGGATTGTTACAACAACCTGAGATACCTCAATGGAAATGGGAGCAGATTTCCATGGATTTCATTACAAAGTTACCCAAGACATCGAGCGGGTATGATACTATATGGGTAATCGTCGATCGTTTGACGAAATCAGCTCATTTTCTGCCCATCAAAGAAACGGGTAAAACCGAGAAACTTGCAAGGATTTATATCAAGGAAATTGTGGCTAGGCATGAAGTGCCAATTTCTATTATCTCTGATAGAGACAGCAGATTCGTGTCTAGAATCATTACAAGAAACCATGGGCACATGTCTTGACATGAGCACGGCATATCACCCACAAACAGATGGTCAATGTGAAAGGACCATTCAAACTTTAGAGGATATGCTCCATACGTGTGCAATTGATTTCAGAGGAAATTGGGATACTCATTTGCCGTTGGCTGAGTTTTCATACAATAACAGTTACCACACCAGCATCAAAGCCGCTCCGTTTAAGGCTTTGTATGGTCGAAAGTGTCGTTCACCGCTATGTTGGGTGGAGGTTGGCGACAAGCATTTAACTGGCCCTGAGGTTATTCAGGAGACCACAGACAATATTTTCAAAATCAAGGATCGTCTGAAGGCCGCCCATGACAGGCAAAAGAGTTACTCGAATAACAGACGAAGACCATTGGAATTCCATGTTAGGGACTGGGTCATGTTGAAGGTCTCACCTTGGAAGGGAGTTGCAAGATTTGGCAACCGTGGCAAGCTTAACCCTAGGTACATTGGACCATTTGAAATATTGGCTAGGGTTGGCCCTGTAGCATACAAGCTCAAGTTGTCACAAGAACTAAACAATGTACATGATACGTTTCATGTGTCCAATCTCAAGAAGTGCTTGTCAGACGAGACATTAATTATACCGCTGATGAGATTCACATAGATGACAACCCGCACTTCGTTAAGGAACCTGTTGAAGTTATAGATTGGAAAGTTCATAAGACAAGGCGTAGCCGTATTAAATTGGTTAAGGTACGTTGGAATTCAAAGCGTGGCCCCGAGTATACATGGGAACGAGAAAATCAAATGAAAGCCAAGTACCCATCCTTGTTCACGAACACTCCAAGTCAAGATAACAACAACTGAATTTCGGGACGAAATTCTCTTTAACATGGGGATAATGTGACACCTAGCATTTAAGGTCAATATCGATATCGCATAATTTCACGTTCATGATTTATATTTCCTGGTTTATTATTTTGACAAGGTATTGTCAGGGAGTCTAGCAAAGGAACACACAGTATATTTAGTAATTTTTTAGAATTACTAGGAAATAAGTAATTTTAACCCACAAGGTGCGTTCGTTGGTGACTAACAAGATTTTTATTCCAGTAAAGTCTAGTAATACGTCTTAATATAAAAACATAAATATTGGTGACAAAACTATTAAAAGTGGACGCAAAAATGTTTATTGCATAGTCACAAGTTACTTTTGTGTGTATACATATATATTATAGTTAAGATATTAACTATGACGGGTTTAATTAGTAAACTATTAAAAATAGTCAAGATACAAAAATATATAGGGTTTTTGACATTTAAAAGTTCGTACACCGATTGTTAAATCACGAGATCACATACCGGGTATATACTACCTAAAAACCTATCAACTAAATGTTAGATTTAAACTACAAGTTGGAACAAGACCCAAACCCCCCCCCCCCTTGTGCGCCTCTCGGCCGAGACCCACCACGTGGGGCCACCCACTCACCAAACCACCACCTAAACCCATCTATTTCATGATCTTGTGTCATAAAATCAATTCTCATTCAAGTGTTAGGTTATCTAAGGTCAAATCCATCTAGTCTTCAACTCATGCAATGATGATGGTGTGTTAGACACTCCACCTCCCTGTCTTCTTGATATATATCGACACACATATGCACACACACACTTTCACTCTTTCAAAATCCAAAGAACACAAGTCTAGAAAGTTAATTAGAAGGTTGAAGATTCAAGGAAGATTGGAGCTAAAAGTCGGTTTTGCTAGAGTACCAAGCATCCATCATCATCTACTAGTGAAATCTTCACCTAGCTTGACTAGTGGTGAGAACCCGACTCAAATCCTTTCATTTCATCTTTATATTCTCGGTTAAAAACATGTTGTTCACAATAAAAATCAAGGAGATCTAAAGAGTTAATAAGTTTTTATAAAAGCTTAACTTTATTAAGTTTAAAAATTAGAGTTTTTGTATAAATATATATATATATATATGGGCCGAAAATAATGACGTTATATGTATAATTTGTTAATTTGATCATTTTAATGATAAGTTGTTGTTGATTCGTGTGATGTCAAGTTTTAAAGCAAAGAGAAACTAGAATATACATACATATATATATCGGCTGAAATATGCATGCATATATATATAGGTTTGATTTGGTAAATGATTTGGAAATAACCAAATATATGGATACTTGAATGAGAATATTAATTTAATATATATATGGATGTATTCTTGATGTTGGATGATTTTGTTAATAAGTTATAGATTAGAAAAAGTCTAAATTAATACTTGATGAAAAAGTAAAATATATGTGCATATATATATATATATGTGTTCAAATTTGGTAACTTGGAATATTGCTAAGTATGCAATAATATGTTCATATAAGGAGGTTAAATGCATATGTGGGTGTATGGTCATAAGTTGTAGAACTTGGAAAATGGGTAATAATGTGAATGTAAATATATATATCTAAGTCATGATATATGAATGATGGAAAATTGTTAACTCGGAATGAGTTATGAAATGACTAAATAATGGAAATCATATATATATGTTTTTATAACTTGTTTATATTTGATAACATGGAACGTTGACATGGGTACATAAAGTAGAAAAAATAAATAAATAAATGATCGCATGTTATCGTGAAACATAGTTAAGCGCATGTTGAAATATGGTTATACTTGTGTGCACATATTGACAGAAACAAATGCATGTTGAATGAAAAAAAATTAAGAAATGTCGTTCGGAACAAGTAGTTGCATGTGGACGTGTTAACCTGGTTTATGTGCACGTAGCATAATGGACATGCGTAGAGCGTACTTGAACGATATTTGTTATATTGTATAATTATTGGTAAGAAATAATTATATGGTTATACGTGGACTATAATATGAATATATTATAAGATGATGCAAAAATAATATTTATTTTTTATAAACGTAACAAGTCACCAATATGGAAATATAATATTTTCTTGGAAAATAAGTAAGCGTCTAGACTGGAATAATAATCACCAATGAGTCGTCACGATAAAATAGTTTTATTAATTAAAGACGTACTTAACGGGATTCATTAAGTCGGGTGAACAACTTGGATCTAAGACGGTTAGTCTTAACACGTAAGGTATCCTTGTGTATTTAGGTTACGGATAAGCGGGGTTTACGGTTATTCAAGTTTTTGCTAGCATTCTGTTAAGGTGAGTTTCACGGCCCCTTTTAACTCTTTACTGTTTGTAAACATCGGGGGAGAAACATACTTAACTAATTATGTTTTGAAAATAAAAAAACATGGATACTCTGGTTTAACTCCTTGTGAGTTGCAATGTCCCCTTTTTCTAAGTGTTGAAAAGGTTTTGGGGAGGAAATATACTTGTAAACTATTTTCACATAAATGAATGAACAAAGACCAGATCGTTATGTGTGCATTGAGGGAACAATTATAGAGCTCTTAAAGTCCCCTGGAACAAACATATTTAGTAATCATTAGCTATGGTCTTAGCCTGTGATTATGTGGATAGTACTATTGGGGGTGACGCCTCCGATCTTGGATAGTCACGCTAACCAGGGGTCCATATGGCCAAATGACCGCATAACATCTTATTCTCGTGGTATAGCAAGGGAGGGGCATTCATTGTCATGGTTTGGTCACGGTCTCGTGCATTTACATATTATTTGTATTCCTTACAAGCTTAAAAATGGGGTCAATTGGTCAGGAAATGTTCAATTCATTGGTTATGTATATGTACTATTTGATCGAAAAACTTATTCATTTAAACGTTTGTAAGCGTTGGAACTACACGAATATTTGATCAAAACTTGTGAACTCACTAACCTCGTGTTGACACTTTTTAAGTATGTTTTTCAAGAAATTGAACGAGTTCGCAATGGTTAGCAATGTAGGATTACATGCATGCATGAACGGATACGGCTTTTTGGGAGATTTCCCTTGTATAACTTATCGTTATGGGTCATATTTGTGAAATCTTAATCTTTTATAAACTCAAATAGATATTTTGGGATGTAAAACTTTAAATTTGTTTAAGTATCCAATCATTATGTATGTGTTTGCGGTAATCATATGCTTTGGAAACCAGTGAATTTTACGCCTTGCGTTTCCGCCTAGGCGGGGTGTGACACTAACTCTGCTTTCAGCTTCTTAATCTTCTCATTTGCCTACTTTTAGCGTTCCAATAGGCCGGTGATTTCTCCTGTAGCATCACTCATATTCTGGATCTCCCGATCCATAGTAGCTATAAAAGCAGCTAAAGCCTGCTCCATAGTGCATGGAAAAAGTGGTAAAGTCTGTGTAGTAGAAGAAGTGGCTGCAAAATATGAAGATGGGACCCGTTCCTGCCGGATCCAGCTCCTGATCATACTTGGGTACCACTGCCAGTCGTGCGGTTACCTTCTGTCCACACATGGAACGGCTCATCATACACAATGGTGTCATCTATAGGGCCAAGTCGATGCCTCTTAGGCTCCGGTGAAGATAGAATAGGAACATCATGCTCTTGAGCAACAGGTGATGTGGGTGGTGTAGACATCTCCTGTAAAGTAAGGTATAAGTGCATGTTTGAGTGTCTGTGTCATGTAACTAATTTGTTTGGCTATAGTCTAGTATGCAATCCTAGTTCTCTATAACCATTGGCTCTGATACCAATCTGTCACACCCCCAAGTTCCACTAACAGAGTTTTACCGTTTGGCGTGTGACAAACTAGGATCTCAGTCATTAGTTACATCAAACGACTCTATATGAATTCAAACAAAACCATTTAAATGTTCAGAGTTAATGCGTAAGCGATAAAAAAAGTAATAAATGCGCAAAACAAACGTGCCCAAGGTCAAAGAAAATAGAAAGCAGCTGAATAGTTTAATTGTTTGATAAGTGTTGGAAATGATAAAGAGAGTCGATGCATGTCCTAGTGTGCACCTGTGCTTAGCGACTTGAGAAAACATGTAAGAAAAGTGTCAACACTAGGTTGGGGAGTTCACAGATTTCAGTTTGTAATAGCGTTTGTCAGATTATGTACATTCAATGTATATATCAATAGGTAGCTAACCTATGTTCATTTTTACTAAAGCGCTCGAAACCAAAGTTGACTGTTTGTTTTGTGTTTGAATGCTTCCCACCATGTCAATCAACAATGGTGTCGTGTTTAGGTCAATATTACACATGTTCGACTTCCAATCGAGTTAGCGCGACTAACGTGGGTGGGGTTTGTCAAACCCAGTAGTACTACTCAAGATTACCTCGCTATGTTTATATTAAACGGTTCGATGTGTGAGGACTTTCAGGATAGAGAGTTACGCTTAGTCTTAACAAGTGATAATATATGAATTACAATAATCAAAAGTGTTTGCGTCATGTTTTATCCCCCAATTTAAAAACAGTAAAAGGGGCCGTGAAACTCACCTGAGTTGTGTAAGCGTGGTAGTTAGCACCGCACAAGGATGCAATAAGAAACCACAATTGGTCTGCCTGTGAACGGTCTACGAATAGAATTATATTTACAATTGTTAGGGACACGTGGGATTTTGTGACGACCACACGGAAGATTGAACGTCCTAGATCACACTAATGATTAACGAGTAGACAAACATGTCGTCGGGATTAGAGACTCCCTAGTTTAATATTTATGGATGTGTTACGCACAAAATGACACCAAACACGAGTTATGAATACTAACCAAATGTTTGCGTTTGTATGAGTTAAATAGTAATCGTAAGTAATAATATAAATAATTATATTATTTTAAAATGTGGAGATAATAATTTAAAAGTGAGTTATAACTAATAGTTTAGGTGTAAAAATAACTTTATTATTATTATTATTAACACCTAAAATGAGATATAAATCCAATCCCGAGCCTACGGGTGTTTTCCGGGTTCAAAACGTATTAAGTTATTGTTATAATAATAAAGGGT
Organism: Smallanthus sonchifolius; assembly: GCA_023525975.1. Lineage (NCBI taxonomy): Eukaryota > Viridiplantae > Streptophyta > Magnoliopsida > Asterales > Asteraceae > Smallanthus > Smallanthus sonchifolius. The sequence continues at coordinate 25,794,271 of CM042033.1, forward strand.
TTGATTTAATATAAAAATATAGCTTGAAAAGTTGCTAAAAGAATTAAAACAGTTGGTGGGGTTCGAACCCGAGTCTCACCCACACCAACACAACACTCTAACCACTCCACCCGCTAGGATAATCGCAACAAGGACCGGATGGAATTGGTTTTAACACAACGGTACCCTGTGTTCATCCCCCCCATGCGAGCCGATCCCAAACTCCATCCCAAATCCATCGATTTGGATTTTGATTGAACCAGAGGGCATAGGGGTTTTGTTCCTCAATAAATTTCGAACCTGTGGTTAAGTTTAATTGTAAAAATAACAAGTTTAGGTTGGTTCATTACTCGATTGAACTCCCGAAAACCCTAGGTTCTAGCATGAATTCGAATCTGTTGATTTTGATAAAAAAAAAAATGATTGAATCATAGGGCTTTTGACCAACAGAGGGTTGCGAATCCAACCCTGTGGTTTAATTTGGTTGAGGTAGTTAAGATCAAAACCCCCCAAATCGTTTTATGAACAAACACTAGATTATAGATCTTGATCAAATCGGTGATGTTTGATAAAATTACCATGGGGATTTTACTGATTAGAACATTGTGAAACTACTGATATAGTTTAATTTGATTGAGTTTGTGTATAGATCAGGGTTCGATTAAACCGATTATGCGATGAACCCTATATCTTGATCATGATCTATTCGATGTTGTGAGCCCTGAAAACGATAGGGCTTTCAATCAATAGGTTAAAACGAAACTGAGAGTGTGTTCAATTACCAGAATGAGATACGAATTGACTGTGTTCGTCCAAATGGGGTTCCGACTTAGCGTAGTTTGATCTCCGACGACTCTGGCTTCGTCTTCGATCGAATTGGTGTGTGCAACAGGTTCTCTGAGACTCGTTTGTGGTGCGCAGGGTAGCTGATTGAGGAATGATTCACGAATTGATGCGAATTGGTGAGAATTAGTGATGAACTCAACAGTTATGACATGATTACTCATAACTGGAATTAATTGTACGTAATGGTGATGTTTAATGACTCAATGATGATCGTTTATGGTGTTAACGTGCTTATCAGTTACAATTTCAAACGAATTTTAGTTATGGAATTCGAATTTGGATCAAGAACAATACGGTTTGACTTTCAAAAGTCAACAAAATCGACTTTGAGTTAATTACAGGCTTAGTCCTTGTGTTTTGTGTGAAATAGAGTTTGGATTATGACATAAATAGTCCCTGAGGTTTGTAACTAAGTTAACTAGGTTAACTGGACTAACTGTCTTGTGAAATAACGGAGTTTGAGTTACAGTGTTAACTGGAATTTGTCGGGTGTCACAAATTTTGGGTAGCAGATCCAGTTCGGAATCCTCCGAAGAATCCATAAATTTTGTAGTAAAATGAACAAAAGCCAAAAATTTTGTAGTAAATTGATTACAAATAGTAAAACAATTTTTTTTGCCATTGTCGAAATCCTCTGCAGAATCCACTGCAACTGTCAAATGCACTGTCAAACTTTTCCGAGAGATTCCTAACCACAAGAAAGGTATCATAGCCTCATCATGGCTGCTAACAGAAGCCCTAAGACAACCAAAATGTCGTTAAACGTCATAAACGACAAGTGTAGCTGAAAAATCAGAAAAGAGCCCAGGAACCTTACCGTTAAACCCTAGCCGCCACAGATCAGGCCGAGAAAACCACATGCAATGGTAGCTTGGGACCATGGTGCCCTTTAACCGCTGGATACAGCCTTTGCGATCACAGATCTAATCCCAGATGCCGTTATCGTCACCATTGGACCTTCGAAGAACCACTTTCGCCGCCGGGCTGTTTTCAATTGCTAGATGATGTGTGCTGGACGGTCTATAAAAGCTAACTATAAAACCTAACCTAGACAGTCTAGCTTTAAATTTATAAATCTAGACTCAAAATACTAGACCACACAACCGGCAAGTGTACCGACCAATGTAGCAAAGTCTAATGAAGTCTGGATATCGAACCCACGAGACACTAGTGAGAACGACCTAAACGCTGACTCAACTAACTAAACTGAATTATAAATGGGGGAATTTTGTGTTGTGAACTATAACTAATGAACTCCTAACTATCGACACCAAATATAAAGCAAGAGACTTTAGACAACTCACGAATAGGGAAAGCACTACCTAGACTCTAAATCCTATACATGTACCTTGGAAATCTCTCGGATACGGAAACTATGATGGAACTGGGCTCTTAGAATATGACACACTTAGAATACCTAATGGATCCCAGATCATTCTTCCGGTGTGACCAAAAAGAAACCCTAAGGGACGTGTGAAACTCACCAGTTAGTCGGATCACCTCTCAGCTATCTCCAACAACACTAAAGTACTCGCTAGACCGATTACCTATCAGTCTTACTATCTCAATACACCTTTCAGTGAAAGGAGTAACTTGAATTCACTTAACAAGACACAGAATAACAATGACGCTAAGAAACCCTCCTTTCAGAGCAGTTGACCTAAACCCTAACACCAAAGATTACCCAACAACTTCGCACCTTTCAGCTATTGAAGTAGGCAGAATACTCAATCCTAAAAGACTCTCAATTGATGTTCCTATGGATACAATGTAGTAAACCATAAACCAATCACATGCACACAGCTAGTGACCTAATATGCGACCATACATGAAAGACTCACAAAGTAACATATGAAACATTCAACAGATCATAAATCAAGATTAAATACGCATACACATCCAATCAAACAAAACCAAGTTCTTTACTTTAATGTTAATCCATCAACAAGAAACCGAAATCCGAAATCAATCCAAATAACAACGCATAATCATCAAAATCTAGTTAGTTCAAGAAATCTAGCCTACTACCATCATCAAAACATCAACACAATGTCTAATATCCATGATCATGATACAAGATAGATGAATCAAAAAGCAAAAGAAAAGAAACATAAAACGAAAAGACGATAATCCAATCGATCCACGCATCCAACGCTTTAATCCTTGATCCCTTGTGACTTGTCCCTCTCAAAATCGCCAAAAAGCTTCCAACTTTGCGTCTAGAATCGAATAATAAACCATAGGATCGAACTCAAGCTTTTATATCTTGAAAATAGGTGAAAATCCCTGTAACTGGGTTCTCCCGCGTACCGCGAGGCCGAGAAGTCCAATCTCTCACGTATCACGAGAGACTAGCTTGACGCAAAGTTTCCTGAAAACACACCCCTCGCGTACCGCGAGGGGGAAGACCTAAATAGCTCGCGTACCGCGAGAGTTGCACCTTGACATAAAGTTTCCTTCTTTTCTCGTATATTCTTCTTTGCTCGTTCCTTCACAATACTTGCTCGTTTTAGCTCCAAACTCACCCGATTACCTACAAAACAAGACACAATTAAATACTAACTTTAATAGACTCAATACGACTCGAAAACTACATAAAAACGACACGAAATATACAGGAATAAGAGGTGTGCTTTACAACACATCAAACATCCCCACATTTAACCCTTTTTCGTCCTCAAAAATTATCTCTGCAATGGAATCACAACTGGAAATAACTTTAACAATCTTATAATTTCATTAGCATAGATATAATCATGCCTTAAATTGCAACCAATGATATTTCTGTCCGACTAAACCCAACACCAACTTTCAAACCTCGTTTGTGTCCTGATATTCTACATTACCAAGCACATCAATCTATCTGCGTTTCTCACACTCAAAAGCTACAGATCCACCTAATCCCGTCTCACGGTCATGTTTAGGCACGGGTTAAACCGTATAGATTTCTCCCACCACGTTAAACTAAGATTCACATGTTTTAGAAATTAATATGGAAGAATGGAATGAAATGTCAATGAGCACAATCAAATGTATGAATCAACCTCACCTAGTGGTGCATCTCCCAGGTCACCATCCCCTAAGGTAGCACATAGACTGCAGTTTATCAATTAAGCAAATAAGAAATCAACTTAGAGGCGTATCCACAAAGTCACTATCCCCATGGGAAACACATAAATCAATCTTATTTATCCAAAACAGTGATCACTTAAGTCCTAACCCATGGGTGTATCAACCAAGTCGCGATCCCGGAGGGTAATACGTAGGTCAAAACTCAAGCTTTCAATCGATTAATTATACTCATGATATGGAATTATGGATGCGGGCGCCACCAAACTCGGATTTATTTTCATTAAAAGAGAGTGGTGTGCCAAATACTTTAAAAAAAAATCTATATTCTAGTTTAACGTGGTACCTATCACCCTATGTTGACAGTTTCAGTTTCACCGACACCCTAAGATGAATATCCACAAGATTTCATGATTTAATTCAGTTTATTATCCTAAACAACACGCACAGGATATTTAAGCATTCAAATCGGCTAGGTATACCAAAACATCACAGATTATACGCGTTTTCTATCATTATTTTCATTTAAACACACAAAAACAGATCCAGTTATACCTATCATCTTCCATTTTGCTTGCAAAACTCTAATTCAAAGGACATTTTTGAAATTTTTTTGTATTTTTTACTTTTTATAAAAGAAAAACAAAACTAACTAAACTATACTCAAGACGTTTCCCATCCCCATACTTGAACGACACATTGTCCTCAATGTGAACCAAGAAACAACGAAAAATAAAAAATAAAGACTAAAAAAAGTAAAGTGGAAACGACTTAGCTGGTAATGATAGCATGATTCTGTGCAGCTTCGTTCTTCCACTGGTGCAACCATATAGCATTCCATTTGCGGCTTGCACAACCACTCTGCTGGGTTCCCTTTACATGAATATAAGACTTGAATCTAGCCCGCCCGAATGGAGATTGAATACGGACGGGGCGATCTATCCCTGCAAAAATAAATTTCACAGCATACCCAAAATAGTATCAAACAGACTCAAAATAAAACCAAAACTTAAACAAACTATACACTCGGGTTCTAACCCGAGAAACAAGTCTAATCAGGAGGCTTCTCCTTTATGCCGCTCCCGTCCGACCCGTTTAGTGTAATTGGTCTACCACCGATTTGACAAACTCTGATGGCAGACCTTAAATGGGTTTTGAAAAATCTAAACGGGTCGGTCCACCGGTATTTAAACTTACCTAGACCAAACCTGATACATGGCATGTAATGAGGTGATCGGTCATGTCCAGTATACTGCATCCTATGGTCCTTATGTGACCATCCCTGGACCCTCAAAACATGCCGGTCCATGCGTCTCTGTGCCCTGTCCCGTGGTCGTGCTAATTTGGGTGGCGATCCACCATTTACTACTTCCACGGGCTCTTGCTTCTCTCTCTCTCGGGTGTAATGTGGTGGGTCCGACACCAGCTCTATTTGTGGTTCGTTGATAACCTCTTGCACTTGCACCTCTTCTTTCCTCCCCACATTTGGCTCTTGATACAACAGATCTTCAAGTACTTTCAGATCGCCAAGTGAGTCGAAACTTCCTTCACTAGGAGTCGGCAGGTCCACCAATTCACCACCGAACTCATCCTCCCAGGATTGGACCTGCTCCTCTTCTCGCTCATCCAATTCTGGAAGACCCTCTTCGATGCACTCGTCTTCGCTCTCTAATTATTCTCAAAGAGCAAGCGAAAAGTATCAAGTGCATTAGAAGAGTCAACTCGTCACCCTGGAAATTAAATGACTCAAGATTATCACAATTACATTCAATCAAATCGGGTTTCGAATACTTACCTGGACCATCACCCACAGTATCATCCGATGATTCTTCTACCTCAGCTTCATCATCATCGCTGAAGAAGTCATCCTCGATGGGCTCTGGCCCGCAACTCTGTGGTGTATAAACCGAAGGTGGGACTGGTTCAGAGTAAAGTGGACTCGTAAGTTGCACCTCTTTCGTTTACGTCCCCGGTTTTGGAGCTGATTTTTCTCTTGCCAGCCTCAGATTTGCTAGCTCATCCGTTAGCCTCCCAAATTCATCCAGGAGGTGAAATTTCTCTGCTTTAGTTATCAGGTGCCATCGAGTGTTCATGATATCTTGCACCTTCCTCTGCTCCTCCTTGATTATATCTTCGTCCCGTATTACCTGCACCGACTCATTCTCACAAGAAAAGTGTAAAGTATCACAAGCTAGTCAGCATGGCCATTTTGTGGCTAAGCTTCTTGTATTTCTAGGGCGAAGATGATGTTTGGTGCATGTTAATGTTTGACGTATTAATCTAGTGGTATGCTTATGTCTTTAATTATTCGTCCTTAAAACCACCATTTGGTGGGCTTTTATTATTGTCTAAATCCGTCTTTATATTTGTGAGTGTTCTTGATTTTAAAGTGTAAGATCGTAAAACCTTTTTAATCAAACTTCTTTTGAAACTTGTACGTCTTTATACAAGCAGAGATTGATAAGCCAAGGCTAGGTCAACATTATTAAGGTCGTACGTCTTTATACGAACTTATTATGTGACCAAGAATTGGTGAACTCATGTTGGGAACAGTACGTCTTTACACTTGGTCCCATTGTTACACCGCCTCCCGGTGAGCAAAATATAATCACCTATTTAACCTTAATACAAAGCATTTACGTTCGATGTCTTAAACTAACCCGGAGATGACCATTCGAAGGGTTGAGGGTAACTGTTGTCTTTAACGGGAGGCACTACTATTTTAATTTAAGGATTTTAATTCATGAATCAAATGTCGTGAGGACGAGGCTCTAGCGGTGACCCGGGTCACATGTTTGTAGTAGTCATATCACTGGATTAGTCAACTTAACATTATCACGTACCAAGTTGATTCGAACCCCAAAGCAATAATGTTCGTGACCTGATCATTTCCGAGATATTTAACGGATATTTACTATTCTGTTCATTACATTTCTGTTACACACATCATGCACGTTTTTACTTTTAAGCTATTTACTTTACCGTCATTTACTTTTCTATCATTTACGATTCCGCTTCACAAGCACACAAAACCCACTCACTAATTAATCCGGCTAAACGATAACAAAAGTTGAGCACTGGAACTCAAACGTGTCTATTGGTTCGAAACTTGGTTCTTACCTAAACTATATGACGCTGCTATGGATACACTTGCCTATTGTGTGTGTTTTTAAGTTAAAGTAATTATAATTTTATAAATTTAAAACTTGATCTCGTAAAACCCATAGTAAAAATATATTTATATATTTTCATATACTAAAAATGACACATCAGTCATAATATATATTCTATTTTGTAACATTATGTTTATGAAGAAAATATTCTTGTATTTCAGTATAAATTCTTGTATTTGATATATTTCGATATTTTGTTTAGAATGTCGAAAATTGGGCCATCAAACAACACTCGAGGCAAGAAGAAACAATTAACTAAAAACAACAAAGCGGCTGAGCAAGATGCTCAGAAAATAGAAATGGAAAGAATGATTAATGCGGGAATTGAGAAAGCAATTCCTAAAATTATAGCAGCAATTGAAGAAAGCAAAGTTGCTATGAAAAAGGAATATATGGTCCATATTTCCAAAACAGAAGGAACCTATAAAGAATTCTCAAATCCTCATTAGATAGTAAACACGGAGGAAGGACATTCTAATTATCATAGTAAAACCTCCAAGAGAACCTATAGGGAAAGCCATAAATCTTCAATGGCTAGTCCTAGAAAAGGAGATGAGTCATCCTACAAGAAGAAGAGGGTTATGGATGCCCATATAAAAATTTCCAAGACTACAAATGTTGGAACCGGTTAGTCATAGCAGATTCAATACACCAATACAATAATCAAGAAACGAGGTAGAATCAAAAATACATAGTTAAAGGTGTAAAACTCAATTCTTTATAGATATTGCAAATGAACTTCCCCTTACAAAACATTCAAACTATACAAGTATTTATAGTAAGAAGACAAACTATGATTTTGTCCGAAACACGTTTTGGTCGAAATGTATTTCGTCCAAAAATGATTTTGATCGAAATCTTTTATCCACACAGAAATCTTCCGTCTTCAGACTGTTTTATATGCGATGACCTACAATTAGTTCCAATAATCTCCCCCTAGGCCATTGCATATCAAAACACGAGAATTATACTAAGCTCCCCCATTCACTTTGCATCATCAAAGTTGGATCTTGGACTCGACTCTTTAACTCTTCAAACTTGTCTTGGTTTAGCTTTGACCAGCCAATCTCATTTTGGTTTTGACATCCAAAACATCTTCAACCTATTAAAAGCTGTAGCAACTTTTTCTTGAACCTTTTCTCTGAGGTTGAGAAATGATCTTCTGTTTGGGAGACTCTTGTTTCTTGATAAAGCAATCTCTTACTAAATGACCATGCTTTCTACAGTAGAAACATTCCTTCAAAGCAGGACATGTTCTTTGATAAGGCCCCTTTCGAGATGCTGACTTGTCTTTAGACTTTGACTTTTCAACTTTTGGCTTTTTCTCTACTCCTTCTTTCACAAACATAAGTGGAGTAAATTTATTTGAAATGAATGGGATGACATTAGCATTAAGGGAACTTTCTTTCTTGAACCCTAAGCCACTCTTATTGTCAAAATAATCCACATATTCTTGACTTTCTTCAGATTTGGCACTAACACAAACATCATTAGAAGCATGATCACTTGAATTCTTAGATTCCATTTCCTTTGCTTCATAATTTCTCTTTGGCTTTATCGAAGGATAAACATTTGGCACAAATGGTTCTAGAATGTATGGTTGAGGCATTTGTGAATAATAGCCATTTGTAGAAAATGCAGGACGAACACTTTTGTATCCAATCTCGTTATTCACTTTATCATTAATTTGAGCCTCAATTTTTTCACCAGTGCTTTTATATCCAAGCCCAGACTTTACCTTGTTATGTATTTAAGCTTCAATGATCCCATTAGAAACTTTTCCTGAAATTTTTTATTTTATCAACCTTAATTGTTGTATTTGCTACCTTTTCCATCTTCTCTGTCAGCATTTTCTTTTCTGTTTCTCTTTCAGCAATCAACAGTTGAATATAATAATTCTTTCTCTTTAACTAAAGCTTCAAATGAGAATTTTCTTTGACACAGTCATCAATCTTTCTTTTATACTCTTTTTCATGATCTTTTAGAATCTTGTTCGTAGTATGTACATAATTCAATGCATCTATCAGATGTTGATTTTGTTTCTTGTGTTCAACAATTTTCTCAAAACACTCTATAGAACACATATTTTCATCGAGCAGTTCAGAATAAGCTTTAAGTTCCTGTGATTCTTTCACTGCTTCAGTGACCAAATGGGATTCTATACGCTTACAATTTCCTTGAAAATCATAACCGTATCCTCCTTTGATCACTATTCTGTTCTGATCCACTTTGAGCGCATACATCTGTAGCTTTACACACAAATCCTCTAATGAGTTCAATTTTAATCCTTTATTTTTTATGTTAAGTTTATAAATCTCCCATTCCTGTGGTTGAACATTTAGAAATTTATCCATGACTTCTGATTTTTCGTATTCAATATCAACATCATTTAGATCATTTATCGATTCCACATATCTATGATATTGGTCAGTCAAAGATTCTCTTTCATCGCGTGTGAAGAGTTGATATATTTTCTTTAATGTGTCTTGTCTTGCTTTTCCTTTCACATATTCCTTACAAGGATCTGGATGGACATACCCCAATCCATTTACAAAGACCTTATGCACACAACATTCATCAGCTATCGAGAATTTTTTATATTTTTTTTAACTACCTCATTTTTTCATAATCAGCCCGAAAACATAAGTGTAAACATCCTCCATTTTTATTTATTTATTATTTTTTTTGGTGGTGAAAATTTTCTAAGGCAAAAGTTTTCGACCAAAAACTATTTCGGACAGAGTTTTCAACCAAAAACTATTTCGAATGAAAACAATTTCGGATAGAGTTTTCGACCAAAACAGATTCCGGACAGACTTTTCGACCAAAAAAGATTTCGGACAAAAAGTCAGTCAGAAAAAGATTTCGGACACTTCAAGCATTTTTCGGACGATTCATGCTATTTGAACCCGGAAACGCACCAAAACTTCCAAAAATATTAAATCAACCCCTTAAACCCTCAAATTGATCCCAAATTGATTCTCCATCACTTTTTATCATAAATCTTCAACAATGACGTGAGATTTGATGCAAATTGAAGACTTTTGAATCTTGAAAATGTGAAACTTGTAGAAACCTTGAATCTTGCTAGAAAACCCCAAAATTGAGCACCGAAAGCTCTGAACCACTTGTTGGAACCGGTTATTTGTAGCAGATTCAATACACCAATACAATAATAGAGAAACGAGGTAGAATCAGAAACACAAAGTTAAAGGTGTAAAACTCAATTCTTTATTGATATTGCAAATGAACTCCCCCCTTACAAAACATTCAAACTATACAAGTATTTATAGTAAGAAGACAAACTATGATTTCGTCCGAAATACATTTCAATCAAAATGTATTTCTTCCAAAAACGATTCCGGACACAGATTTCAATCGAAATCATTTATCTACACAGAAATTTTCCGTGTTCAGACTGTTTTATATGTGAGAAGCCATAGCTGCATTGAGGCGGCTAGAAAAGACTGAGTCAGTAAATAAGAACGATCAAAAAAGGAGAGCACTCCCCAAAATAAGAACGATCAACGACGACATGAAGGTAACTTCAGTCATAAATATAATCGTTCCTCTGCTCCTGAATGCCGAATGTGTAAGAAAATACATTTCGGCAAATGTGGTGTGATATGTCATAAATTATACATATTTTATAATGCACAATTATCCCCATATTCATCACAATTATAGACAAAATGATAGGAATTGATACATAATCTATTCAATTGTGTTACAACAGGATAATTAACCTTGGTTTGCAAAAAACATGAAGAAATCATTCAAAATCAAGGGAAAATCTGCATCCGAAAGTCAATTGAAAGAACCTGGACCCATGAAGTCAAATCAGGAGGTCAAAAAGTCAACAGGGAGCAAAGAAGGCCAATGCACGGTCATGTATTGCATTGCACGACCGTGTAAAGCACCCTTTGCCTCCCTGTACTCCCTAAAGCTGCCAGATTCCACACGTGAAAGAAAAGGGTACTTTGCACGCCCGCGCAATCCAATGCACAACCGTGCATTGCCAAAATATTAGCCTATAAATAGCAAGCTTATTCTAGTGTTTTAGATGTCCAATATTGAGGGTTGTAAAGACCCCAGTGCTCTGCTAGGGCCAAAGCTCCTGCAGTTTTGGTCCGTTTTTAGCTTTTCTTTATTTATTTTATGTTTCTAATATTGTAATATGGAATGATTCTTCTTATTCAAGTGAGAAGAAGCAACCTATACCCACTCTCCCTTGGTGTTGGATAACTTCCACACATGATCTAAGGGTTAGTGGAGTCATTTGTATGGTCATTCGTGGCTAGTCTTCTTTTGTTACTTGGGTTGGTTGAACTTTATCTAATTAATGAAGTATTTTAGTATCTTATGTTCTTGAAGTATTTCTTTTAATCTATCTTAAGAAGACCAGAATAAGTAATCTTTAATCCAACTTAATGATCTTAAATCTTGTGAGTTTCTTGGACAAGACTTCTTGTTTGAAAAGTTTATTCGAGTTTGTACGGTTTATATATAAATCTCGGCGCTACCAAGGGCCCGGTTAGTATAGATTGAACTTTATGGATTGATTGGAGGTTTGGGTATTCAATGAGTGATTCGTGTCCTAGCGGGACCTTGTAGTTCATGTCGGTATTTCTTTATTTCTCTTGTGTTATCTTGTAGAGGACTTCTTGCTGGAGCCATGAGGTTTAACATTGAGAATAAAAAATATATTTATCTAAAATATTATTATAAGCAAAGACAACTATTTTAATAATATAAATTGTTAGGTCCGAGAGTTCATAAAGTAGCTTTGGAGGAAGTTGCGCATTCCGACTTTCCAAAAGAAGTTACACGAGATGGTGTACGCCAGTCGACAGGATAATCTTAGTCTGAATAATAATCCATGGGATAGCCGATGGACTTGAGACCCCGTTAGGATCCCAAGAGTTATTAGGAACAGTTGGCCGACCGTATCCACTGTTCCGTTATGAAATGCTAACTCCCCTATCGAAAGGGTTAGTATTAATAACTTTGACCAAACATATTAGAGTACAACATTAATTAACAAGTGATAACAACGACCCGAGTCACACCTTGAAATAACACGACATTCCTAATTACTTTCATTTTCCTTTTTTCCTTTCTTTTAAACAAAACCCCTTTTTCCAACTTATTATCCTAGTCAGACAATAACGAGGATTGAGTAAGGAATCTGTTTCTATGGTTCGATACTTGGTTTTTACCCAGACTATATTACGTCGCGATAGGTACACTTGCCTATTGTATGTGTTTTAAGTTGAAGTAATTATCATTTTAATTTATAAATTTGAAACCTGATTTTGTGTAACTCTAAACCGAACATCAAGAATGGTATATGTATATGTATAAGTTATATCTCTTGGATTTGTCATCAAGTTTTTGGTGCCATTACCAGGGATGTATATTTATATATATGTATATGTATTTATACACATAAAACACAACCATCAAGTTTTTGGCGCCGTTGCTGGAAAGACGGTAATTCTGCGAAAGATTTAAGTTGTTGGACTGACTATTTATTTCTATTTTCTCTTTGTTTTAATTCTGCTTTATTTTTCCCTTTTCATTTTTATTTTTCATCTTTATTTTATTTTCGGTTTTATTTCACATTTATTTTCCTTTGTATTTTTCTTTTTATCTTATCAATTTTACTTTTATTTTTATTTAGGGGCTTGTGTTAATTAATCCATCTTTACAGGAACTTTCAAGTATCACAACCGCGAAATTATTGCTAAGAGAAATAAATAAATGCAAGTGCCGCCGTTCGAAAGCATTTTAAAAAATAGGCGTAACGTTTTCGAAAGGTTTTACCTGTCTAATATTTATATTCTGCTTTATCTTTAGTAATGACAAGCTCGGTACTTTGATATTGGATGCCAACGAACGAGGTTAGTTCTCTAACGTGAAATCGGGATTTTTAATGGCAACATTTCCTTTTGACCAATTTATTTGTAACATCCAGAAAATAATAAACGAATAATAATAACGCGAGCGGGGTTGAATCGAGGATTTAAAACGAAAAGAATGAAAGAAAAGGGAACGAGCTTGGGCTCGACTCCAATGGGCCAAGGGGAGCCCATGTATATAAGGTCAAGGCAGCCCCTCCTTCCCATTCCACCCTCATTTTCGCAAACTTAGAGAGAGAAAGAAGAGCACTGGTTAGAGAGAGAAAGCTCGGGAATCGGTTCAAAAGCTCAGGGATCGTTAGCCATCATCTCTGCATCGCAAAGCAACCAAAACCAGGCACCAGAAGGTAACCTTCAAGCTCGAATATGAGTTTTCATAAGTTTAGGGTTTCGGGTTTAAACCACATAAAGACACGGTTTTTATGTATGAAATTCAAAACAGACTACATATTTAAGCTCATGGATGAAAATAGAACGTTTTGTATGTAAAAAGTTAAGGGCTTGAATACCTTGAAATCAGCTGACCAGATCTAGGATTCTGATTGGGGAAGAAGGCTGCGCAGGCGAATTTAACAAGTTCGCCTGGACCCATTTAATGGCGAAACTAATATGTTCGCCGGTAACATGTTCGCCTAAGGCATAAAGTAGCGAACTTACTTAAGTTCGCCTAAAGAAGCGAACTTGCTTATGTTCGCCTAAGGTCAAAAATAGCAAACTTAACTTAACTATAAGGTAGCGAACTTGCTAAGTTCGCCTACACCCAAACAAGTTAACTTACTTAAGTTCGCCTAATCCTAAGAATAGAAATGTTAAGTGTCGTTTAGGTTCATTATCTTATCTAGTATAACTTGATTATACATATTGTATGTGACCTTAAGTGACGCTCAGTAACCAGTTATCATACTTCTAGAACCCGCCCAATCAGGTGAGTTCTATGTGCCCCCTACGTGTAACGTGCAATTAATTTTAAATATTTTGGGGCTAAAGTGTATACATTAAATGAATGAATGTTATGAATGCTAATGTGAACATACGTGACATATGAAAATGAATGACGGACAAAGTATGAAATGTACGTATACAAAGAATGAAAAGAATGAATGGCATAACGTAATGAATGAAATCTTGCCTTATATCTATATATATTTCATGTTAAGAATGTATGTAAACGTTATGGACGATACGATGATAACGGCTACTTCGGTAGACGGACTACCACTCATTTATTATGCATCCAGAAATAAAAGTCTAGAAAGGTAGACTACATACAGACTACTATGGTAGATGGAGGCCTTTAATCCAATCACAGGTGCATAATATAGATCAGGTGGGAAACGGATGCTTTCGGGCAGATGGGTGAAAGGACGGACTACGATGGTAGTACGGTATGATGGACCAAGGTTTTGCCAGACGGTAATTAAGGACGGACTACTTCGGTAGAAACGGTATGAAATGGGCTACGATGGTAGCTCGAGGACGTTTGTCTTTGTGACTTATGTAATCAAATGACGGGTTGGTCACCCTTATGTTTATGACTAATGAATGTTCAATGAAAGTAAGGATGCGTGCATATATTTATATGTACTTATTATGAATGATAAATAAAGACCAGTCGAATAAGAATGTGTATTTATATATATATATATATATATATATATATATACACACACACACACATATACTTATAATGAAACAATGTTTATTCCTAATTCCTTTAAACTAGAAATCACCAACGTTAGCTGACTTTTAGTATGCACTTCAGGTAAGAAGAAGAAAAGGACGTGCGAAGGCATGATGGCTACCGTGGTTCAAGACTGACATCCCGTTTATTAGCTTATGTGTTAAAACAATGTTTACTTTTAATGTTAAGACTTCCACTGCTATGTTTGTACTTGAATGATACGCTTCCACTATGTTGAATGTTTTTAATTAAAAGTTCAGTATTGAAGACTATGTTTATGAGTAAATCTAACAAGTGAGGTCACCAGAGAAAGGGGCCTTACAAGTTGGTATCAGAACAATAGTTTGAGAGATTCAGACATCCCAAAATGTCTGGACTCAAGCTGATAATGGGGCCAACACACGGATGTTAGTCTTGGGTAGCCAACGCCCGCGCCAACACAGTAAGTAAGTAGTAAAGTTGATGCTTGTAGTTAGGAATAAATGCTTTAACTTAGAAAACATAGATTTCAATGTCACCACTGATGTGAAGAGTTTTGAACCCGAAAAGCAAAGCAAATTATTAATCACAAACCGGTCACTATAATTAAGAATTTACCTTGCTCGTACTGTTCTAAACTATGATCTGAAGGAATGACATTAATGTATTCCCTTTACTTATCAGGAAATCTAGAATACTATGGCTGGTAGAGGAGGAACTGGACACCGAGGCGGCCGTATTGGCCGAGTCGGTAGACCACTATTGAACCGAAGACGTAATGATGAAGAAAGTGTGCATGTGGAACATGAGGAGAGCGTGCACGAGGAACGCACATAGAGTGTGATTGAAACTAATGTGACCCCACCGGGGGATGGCAACGAAGGATCACTATGACTGGAACTCAAAGTTAGGGATGCTATCTCCCGCAATGTTGTACTAACTCTAAAAACCATACTGCCTGATCTGTTATCTGAGGCATTTAAGAAAAACAAAGAGGAAGAAGCAGAGAACCGTGAGGAGAAGGTATATGATAGTGATGGGGATGAGGTGAATGTGGGACTAACCACTCGGGGATGTACCTACAAGGGATTTAAGGATGGTGACCCGCCCAAGTTTGATGGGAACAAGGATTCGGTAGCTACATTTGAATGGATTGAAAGGATGAACGACGTAATCAATATAAGCGAATGTCGACCCGATCAAGCTGTTAAGTATGTTGCTCACTCTTTCACCAACGAAGCACTGAGTTGGTGGAGGAACATTAAGAGGACTAAATCACCGAACGCTCTCAGAAGAATGACCTGGGAAGACCTGAAAAAGCTAATGATCCAAAAGTTCTATCCCCAGAACGAGATTGATTGGGTGGAGAACGAGTTCCTAAACTTCAAGGCTGGCAACAAGACTCATCGCCAGTATACTTCTCGATTCAACGAGCTGGCTCAACTGGTACCTCACCTAGTAGAGACTGAAGAAAGATTAATCAAGTACTATGTCAAGGGCCTACCATAGAGGGTCCGAGTTCATGTAAAAGCTAACCTACCCTCGACTTTCGAGTCGGTAGTGAACCTGAGTGGAATCGTCTACGACGATTATGCAAATGAGGACCCGGCATTTGAGACACAGAAGAGGAAATGGGAGAACCTGTCTAAGGGGACTGGAAAGGGAAACGTTACAACTGAGGTTAAGAAGCCAAGAACGGATGAGTACGAAGCGTGCTCAAAATGCAGGAAGCTACACCGCGGTGAGAGTCGGGATGGCTCAACCATGTGTTTTAAATGTGGGAAGCCTAGACACTACTTAAAGGACTGTAAGAGCACCATCAAGTGCCAGAACTATGATTGGTTTGGGCATGCAACTAAGGATTGCAGGAAGACCGGATAATCTGGTTCGGGAAAGGAAAAAGAAGATGAAAAGGAACAACCGAAGGCTAGAACTTGGGCTTATGCCCTAACTGAGGAGGAAGCAAGAGGAAACCCTTATGTCGTGTCAGGTACGTTCCTAGTTAATGATGAACATGCTGCTATTTTATTTGATTCTGGTGCTAGCAAAAGCTTTATATCAAATAACTTTAGTCGCAAACTAGACTGCACAATCAACACCATAGTAAAGGCCTTTAGCGTAGAAACCACCGTTGGTAGAAACTCGGCAGTGTTCCAGGTAACTGAAGATTGCATGATAGAACTAGAAGGCCATAAGTTTTCTTCTAGGTTATTCCTTCTGACCTTAGGAGGATTCGATATAGTATTAGGCATGGATTGGTTAGCTGCCAACGAAGCTAAAATCATATGTAAACAAAAGATGATACATCTTAAAGCTACTGACGGCAATCCGATTGTGGTTTACGGGGATTGGAATTGCACAATGTCGAACTTCATCTCGATGATCAAGGCCGACAGTTACATGAGGCGTGGTTGCGAAGCTTATCTGGCGTATGTTACTGACGATAGAATGAAAACGAAAGAACTCAAAGATATGCCCGTGGTGTGCAACTTTCCGGAAGTATTCCCAGAGGACCTACCTGGCTTGTCGCCCGATCGGGAAATAGAATTTCATATTGACTTATTACCAGGAGCTCAACCCGTTGCCAAAGCACCCTACCAATTGGCTCCATCAGAAATGAAAGAATTAATGTCTCAATTAGAAGAACTAACAGAGAAAGGATTCATCAGACCGAGCATCTCACTATGGGGCGCTCCAGTATTATTTGTAAAGAAGAAAGACAGTAGCATGCGCATATGCATCGACTACCGCGAATTGAATAAATGAACAGTAAAGAATAAATACCCACTGCCTGGAATAGACGATCTCTTTAATCAACTAAAAGGTGCGAGTTGGTTCTCAAAGATCGTTCTTAGGCCGGGGTACCATCAATTGAAAGTAAGGGAGGAAGATGTACCACGTTTCATACGCGTTATGGACATTATGAATTCCTCGTGATGTCCTTCAGACTAACCAAGGCACCAGTAGCGTTTATGGATTTAACGAATAGAGTACGCTGACCAATGTTGGATTGGTTAGTAATAGTTTTCATATATGACATTCTCATCTACTCAAAGAATGAGGGAGATCACCACTGTTATCTAAGGGAGGTATTAGAAGTTTTGAAGCAGCAAAAGTTGTATGCAAAATTCTCCAAATGCGCGTTCTGGCTTAGGGAAGTCCAATTCCTAGGTCATGTGATAAACCAAACAACATTATGGTATATCCAACAAAAATCAAAACAGTAAGAGAATGGAAGGTCTCGAAAACACCAACAGAGATACGAAGTTTTCTAGGATTGGCAGGCTACTATCGAAGATTCATTCAGGACTTCTCAAGGATAGCCTCGCCACTGACAAAGCTAACACGTAAAGAAGTAAAGTATGAATGGGCCCAAACCCAAAATAATTCATTTGAAGAACTAAAGACACGATTAACCCAAGCTCTAGTCTTGACCTTACCTGAGGGAAACGAAGACTTGGTAGTTTACTCTGAAGCTTCAGGTCAGGGATTGGGTTGTGTACTTATGCAATAAGGAAAATTAATTGCTTATACCTCACGGCAGTTAAAGATCCACGAGGTTAACTACCCGACTCACGACCTGGAGTTGGCGGCGGTAGTTTTCTCAATAAAAATATGGAGACACTATCTGTACGGGGTTAAATGCACCATTTACTCCGATCACAGGAGCCTGAAGTACTTCTTCGAACAAAAGTAATTAAACATGAGACAAAGGAGGTGGTTGGAACAGCTGAAAGATTATGGTTGTGAAATATTATACCATCCAGGCAAGGCAAATGTAGTGGCTGACGCCTTAAGCAGAAAGGAAGAATCGACACCTATCCGGATCAAAGCTTATCAATTGATTATAACACTAGATATAATGAATGAAATAGCGAAAGCACAAGATGAAGCATTGTTGGAAAGGAATGTGAAACGAGAAAGGATAGTAGGACAACAAGCAAATTTGGGGACTAATGCATATAGTGTGAGAACTCGGTTTGACCGGATGTGGATACCTAAGATTGGTGAACTTAGGACCAAAATCCTTGATGAGGCTCATAAGTCTCGCTACTCTATCCACCCCGGGACGAACAAAATGTATCAAGACTTGAAGAAAGAATACTGGTGGCCCGACATGAAGAGCGATGTGACCGAATATGTGAGCAAGTGCCTGACTTGTTCACTAGTTAAGGTCGAGCACCAGAAGCCATGCGGTAAAATGCAACCCTTTCCGATACCGGAATGGAAATGGGAGGAGATCACAATGGACTTCATTACCAAGCTGCAGCGAACAGCTAAAGGTAATGATACCATTTGGGTGATCGTCGACCGCTTGACGAAAATTGCTCACTTCTTACCTATACGAGGCTTCTTCGTCTGAGAAGTTAGCAGAGAAATTCATCAACGAAATCGTAAGAAGACATGGCATGCCATTGTCGATTGTGTCTGACAGGGACACTAGATTGACATCAAAGTTTTGGAAGAAATTCAACGAAGCAATGGGCACTAGACTGAATATTAGCACCGCTTACCATCTTCAACCCGATGGTCAATCTGAAAGGACAATTCAGACTCTGGAGGACATGCTCTGAGCATGTATCATTGATTTCGGTGGAAGCTGGGATAGTCACCTGCCATTGACATAATTTTCATATAATAACAGCTATCACTTAACCATCGGCATGCCACCGTTTGAGATGCTGTATGGAAGAAGATGTAGGACCCCGGTTTGTTGGGGGGAGATTGGACAGAAGGACCTTGCAAGTCTCGAAGTGGTCAAAGCTACTTTCGAGAAATTTGAAAACATCAAAGCTCACATGAAAGCCGCTAAAGACAGATAGAAATCATATGCGTATAAGAGAAGAAGAGATTTAGAATTTCAAGTAGGGGACATGGTACTATTGAAGTCTCACCCTGGAAAGGAATCATCCGATTCAAGAAATGTGGCAAACTAAATCCAAGGTTTGTCGGGCCTTTCAAAATCAAGAGTTGGTCAGGTTGCTTACAGGCTCGACCTACCGAATGAGCTCAGTGGAATTCACCCTACATTCAACGTATCACACTTACGCAAATGTTTAGCTGACGACCCGGCTCATATACCCTACGACGATATCGAAGTGGATAACAGTTTAAACTATGTAGAGGAACCAATAGCTATTCTTGACCGAGCCGAAAAACGACTTCGCAATAAGTCAATTCCTTTAGTCAAGGTGCAATGGAAACACAAAAAAGGGTCAGAATTGACTTGGGAAAAAGAGGACGAAATGAAAGAATTGTACCCTCAACTCTTTAGCGTGTACATGTTTCGAGGATGAAACCTCTATCAGGAGGGTAGACTTGTAACATCCCAAAAATAATAAATGAATAAATAAAAATACGAGCGGGGTTGAAACGAAGATTTAAAACGAAAAGAATGAAAGAAAAGGGAATGGGCTTGTGCTCGACTCCAATGGCCCGAGGGGAGCCCATGTATATAAGGCCAAGGCAGCCCCTCCTTCCCATTCCACCCTCATTTGCGCAAACTTAGAGAGATAAAGGAGAGCACTGGTTAGAGAGAGAAAACTCGGGAATCAGTTCAAAAGATCGAGAATCAGTTCAAAAGCTCGGGTATCTTTAGCCATCATCTCTACATCGCAAAGCAATCGAAACCAGGCTCCAGTAGGTAACCATCAAGCTCGAATATGAGTTTTTCATAAGTTTGGGGTTTAAACCACATAAAGCCATGGTTTTTACATATGAACTTCAAAACAGACTACATATTTAAGCTCATGGATAAAAATAGAGCGTTTTAAACATAAAAAGTTTAGGGCTTGAATACCTTGAAATCAGCCGACAAGATCTAGGGTTCTGATTGGGGAAGAAGGCCGCGCAGGCGAACTTAACAAATTCTCCTGGACCCATTTAATGGCGAAACTAATATGTTCGCTGGTAACATGTTCGCCTAAAACATGAAGTAGCGAACTTACTTAAGTTCGCCTAATGAAGCGAACTTGCTTATGTTCGCCTAAGGTCAAAAACAACAAACTTATCTTAACTATAAGGTAGTGAACTTGCTAAGTTCGCCTACACCCAAACAAGCGAACTTACCTAAGTTCGCCTAACCCTAAGAATAGAAACGTTAAGTGTGGTTTAGGTTCATTATCTTATCTAGTATAACTTGATTATACAGATTGTGTGTGACCTTAAGTGACACTTAGTAACGAGCTCGTATACTTCTGGTACCCGCCCGATCAGGTGAGTTCTATGTGCCTCCTACGTGTAACGTGCAAATCATTTTAAATATTTTGGGGCTGAAGTGTATACATTAAATGAATGAATGCTATGCATAGTTTTCTAGCATAGTTTATGTGGATGTTGTTATATGCCATGTAA
Organism: Smallanthus sonchifolius; assembly: GCA_023525975.1. Classification (NCBI taxonomy): domain Eukaryota; kingdom Viridiplantae; phylum Streptophyta; class Magnoliopsida; order Asterales; family Asteraceae; genus Smallanthus; species Smallanthus sonchifolius. The sequence continues at coordinate 25,815,273 of CM042033.1, forward strand.
CAATTTTTTATTTTGGCCATTTGTATGTGGTTAATGATGATCCATCTATGCCCAGTTATACAAATGTAATGGAAACTAAGCCTCTGGTCTTTCTAGGAAACCTTTTTATATAAAATTATACATAAGTTATTCAAAATTTTAACACCTTAAGCTAGTTACTACAAAGAAAATATATAAAATGTATAGATCAATTATTCACTATTTGTTACTACTATGCAGGCATGCCCTTAAAGTTGCTACAAAGAAAATGCCTTTTATTTTATGCAAAAATACCCATGAATTTTATATTTCATTTCATTTAAGGATTTATTAAATATATTGTATAATAAGTTTATTTGTTTTTATAGGTCAATATCCGTTGTTGTGAAACCTACCCGAAATCTCAAAGCTGTCATCATCGGAGGAAGACTTTCAATTTAGTTATTTTGTATGTATTACATATATGGAACACGTAGCGTTACATATACGTAACAACACAGAGTTACATATATGTATCTTTTTTGCTACTTGTATGTAACACATAGTGTCATCTAAATGTTTCTGTCATCCTTGATTTGGAGTTGATCCTTTATCATAAATGTTTATTTCATTATTGATTTAATCGAAGAAGAGCTAGAAGCAACAGGAGATGAACATCAAGAGCATGTAGAATCGTCTTCCGAAGAACAAGAGTTTGATGATAATTTTGAAGATTAATTGAGTTTGCCATTGAACATTTTTTTGTTTGTTCTTTTTTATTACAGTTGCTTTTAATTTCTTTGGATTTATTTTTTCTTTTGATTACAGTTACAAGGATTTATTGTTACCTTCATGGATTTATTATTTTATAATTTTTATATAAAAATTCCATACTTATTTGGTACAGTGTAGTTCATTGTACATTTGTATCAATTCATTAATCAAATTTATGGTACCACAAAATAATCAAAATAATTTATTATGACATTATGTATTAAAACATGCTTTTTTTTAGTTACATTGTAATATACAGTAAGTATAAAAGAAATGCACAACAGTCTTTGTATATATTTTTCCATGCTTAAATGTTTGGTCACATTATTCCAAATGTGATAATAGAAACAAATTTATATCTTTATTCACTAAATGAACTTTGTAAATAAGAAATGTTACAATCCTTGTATAAATTTGACTCTAAAGTTACTATTCTTGCGACATATTTCTTCCTTATATTAGAAATTCTTCCACTCATCTTCTTTTTATCCTTCAGGAAATCATAATCCCAGTTTTTGTCGTGGCTACCCGTAAACATCTCCATGTGCCTCATGGCCCTCATCACAAAGTCTCCATAATCATTGAAGCTGTTTTTCTTTCCATCATTGAAACGTGGACATAATCATTTTTTGTGTTCTTACATATATGTATTAAGGAATTTTAACTCTTAACTACTGCATTTTTAGCACTTACTTTATGGTTCTTTCATTTTCTGCTTCCCCAACTTCTTTTCATCCCTACAATTTCCCTTCTTCTAGTCCCCTGCATAAATGTTAGTTTTTCATATATGAAACTTAAATAAAATACATAATTCTACCTGTACATATACGTATCAATGATATAGGGCTTGTTAAAATAAAATATATAATTCTAGCTCCCTTCTTCTAGCTACAGAGCCTGTACATATACGTATAATTCTAGCTCCCTTCTTCTAACTATAGGGCTTGTTAAAATAAAATATATAATTCTACCTGTACATATACGTATCAATGGTTTATATCTATAAAATCAAATGACTATTTACATTCCCATATTATTTCCTAATCGTACATATACGTAAAACTAGTTTGTACACCTAACAAAAACTAACTATGATACAAATTAAGGATATATATACTAGATACATATACGTATCAGTAATGCGTATGCATCTACAAAACCGAACAAACAAACAAAACTCTATAATAGCATACACGTATATACGTATCAGGTCCGTATACAGCTATAACACCAAAACCAGAATCAAAATCAAACAGAAAAATACTAACAATACCAAAACCATTAACAAATAGTACTAAATCACATTCAACCCAATGTTATTAAAAAAAATCCTTGATTTTATAAGACCAAGAACACATGCAATCATAAATTAAGATTATTGATTACATATCGATGAAGCTGTCGAGTTATTTACGAAAAAAACCTAATAAAACGAACGATATGTGAAGAATTACACGCCTTCGTTGTTCGCCCCTTTTCTACTATCGGCTAATTCCAAAGATTCCGAATTCGATCGTTAGCCCCTAATATCCTTCGATTTCAAAGTAAATAAAAGGTTTTCGGATGAACATTGGGTTTACAAGAATGGGTAGCTGATGAGTCTAAGGATTAATTTGATTTGAGTATATTGAGGGTTTTGGTTACAGATTACCAAAGATAAAACAAAAATTATATGCCCAAACTACCCTTTTTCATTAATTTAAATTGAATTACAGGATTACCACTCTACTAAAATAGCCATAAATTAACTTTAATCAATGGTTATCACATAAAAATGGGTTATCATTTGAACCCTACCCTCTATATATATATATATATTATCATAAGAAAACTGATTGTTCATGAGAAAACCAAAAAACTATTTATTAAAGATAAAAAAAATAATTAAAAATTCATAACTCAAAATATAAATCAAAAACTAAAAAACCGTTTCGGAGACCTTGTTCATGAGAAAAGCAAACTCATGCATGATCATACCCACAACTGAAAACTTTACAAGGGTAATGGAGCCCCAAGTAGTTGAAAACTCCGGGATAACTCTTAAGTCGCTTATTCTATTTTTGTGCTTTTCTATGATGAAATCCATGACAAGTCTACTAGAACTTCAATTATACATAAGCTTTAACTCCTCACAATGTTCACTCAACTCTAGGGTTATATATGTATGGATAATGCAATTTAAGTGGAACACTCAAGTTCGAATCGAATTATGCAATGGTCATAAGCTTGTATGCAGATCAAGTCTCCACCAACTAAGTAGTATGCATGAATCAAGTGGACTTTAAAAGGGTTGTAATGTGGCTAAAATAAAAATAAAGTGAAAATAAAAATGTTTTTGGATTTCTAGGGATTTAAAGGGTTTGAAGGGCTGCAGCTAACGTGAAACACACAGCTACGGATTCATGGCTTAAAATGGAAAATACTAGCAGGTCCCTCAACAGTACTCAGATCATGAGGGTATAACTAATATGAGGGTTCATTTATGGTCAGATTGCCAAGACCAAGATCTCTTATCATTCTCAACTCTTTCCTCACTGCGTAGTACACATTACTGCCTTTCCATACTGATCTTTCGGCATGTAGCCTAACAGCTTCTACTTTGATCAGATGCGTATACTCATGCTGGAAATGAGTTTGATTCTTGATACACTTTCCATCGTGGCTCCAGTTGCCACACTTAACACATTTGTCGTATCTTTTGGCAACACTTTTTGACAAGCCGCAGAATGGTGGCAATTGTTCTTGCTTGCGCCACCGTTTTCTTATATCACTAGTTGCTTTAAAAATCTTTTCTCGTAGTTCGGGAGGTAATTCAGGCTTTGCGAAATGAAGGCAGAAAAGTAAATTAAAATCAAAGGAATGCATATCCAGTTCTTTAAGGTCTAGCCGGTAAAAGACCCACTTCTTTTTTCTTTTTCATTTCTTCTTTTTCTATTTTTTTCTTTTTCTTTTTGTATCAAGACAAATTCTTCAATAACTCTTTTTCCTCAAATTCCTTGAAATAATATTTCCATAAATTCCTTGCAGATAGTTTGGTTGTTTCTTCCTAATACATCCACCTTCTTGTATATTCCAATTCTTTGAGTAAAACAGATTCTTTCCAAAGTTGCCTTAATGGTAATGAATTTGAAATAACGATATAAGATAATTTTCCCACTTTGAAGACATTCAGCCAATAACCGGTGTTTACGAAAAGCTGGTTGGTTGATAAATGTGGGTAGTAGAAAAGAAAAGGCTAAGGCTCAAAGGGCTATCTAGGCGGATAATATTTTTGGGATTTTTAGGTTTAAGTATAATATATATAAGGGTAATAACGTCCTAGGTGCCTCAATCACTTTCATACTTCTACTAGTTCATGGTCTTGATATGTATAAGTCACACAAGTTCTAATTATGCACAAAATCTGATCGAAAAAACTAAATATACCAAACGACAAAGCATGCGAAAAATAATGGTCGTGAAAAGGCTCAGATTATTCTCACATGGAAACGGATGAGATAGGGTTTAGTGATTTGTTATGCATAATATCCGTTTGTTTCTACTTGCCATGTATTCGTTTTAATTAATTATGTGCGAACTCAAAGAGGTTATGCCTCAATCACTTTCATACTTCTACTAGTTAATCGTCTTGATATGTATAAGTCACACAACTTCTAATTATGCACAAAATTTGATCGAAAAAACTCAATATACCAAACGACAAAGCATGCGAAAAATAATGATAATAATGGTCGTGAAAAGGCTCAGATTATTCTCACATGAAAACGGATGAGATAGGGTTTAGTGATTTGTTATGCATAATATCCGTTTGTTTCTACTTGCCATGTATTCGTTTTATTTAATTAGGTGCGAACTCAAAGAGGTTTAGATTTTAGGGTTTAAAATTTTTGAAAAATTTTCAGGTTTTTCAAAAGGTAAGTTTTTGTAAGGTATTAGTCAAATGGGTAGAAAATCACGAGTTAAAATTTTACTGCTTTGAGGTTACAGGTAGTCTTAAATCTCTAATTCCCCACCCCACACTTAAAACTGTGCATTGCCCTCAATGTACAAATGCATATAATGGAATGCTACGCAAAAATTAAATGCATGAAGTTTTAAGGGAAAAGAAACTGGTACTCCCCCGGTCAATTCGGTATATAACCTAAGGCCAAAACTTATTGTTGTTGTCAACACTTTGCTTCAAAGATGTCATCGAATTTCAAAGAAATTTGATGTGGTTTCCGATTCCTCAGGTTGTGGAGATGGAGTGTGATTCCTCAAAGAAGTAGAGAGACTATCTGGTGATGTTGTTCTACCTGACACACAAAGGAAAACATAAAAGCGGACAAGGAAAATAAAAGGTAGTCGTTAAGCTACTAAAGTCCTAGTATCGAGAAGGCATACCTGGGGGCTGAAGTAATAGAAACTTAAATTTGAAAAGCAAACCTGAGGTCCATACTTTATGCTGTATGCACCAACTTCTCAATTTATTCCTGATCATCGGGTTGCCTCCCGGAAGCGCCACGTTTAAGGGTCGTTGGCCAGACCCGTACGTGCTTCATCAGTCTTTCTTCAGGTGGGAGCCATCGACTTCCACCGTATCTCCTGTTCCTTCATTCAAGTCCTTTAGTTTTGGTAGCTTATCAAAGTACCCATCGATCTAGTTAGTGTTGTCAAAATTCTTGCTAAGATCTAGTTTCTTTCCTTTGTTGAACTCTTTGGCTTTTTTCAGCTGGTAGTCTAGATGAGCATCGATGAATTGTGCAATTTCAAAGGGATCATTGGATAAGCACTCATTTCCTCCGATGTTGTAAGTCACTGATTATTTTCCGACACGAAGGGTCAAAATTCCTTCACTCATGTCAATGACGGCTCGGGCAGTAGCTAAAAATGGACGACCCAAAATCAAAGGTACGGAATAGTCGGGTCCCATTTCTAAAACCATGAAATCGACAGGGAAGAAAAACTTGCCGACTTTCACTAGTAAGTTCTCAATGATTCCTATAGGTGATTTGACTGATCTATCAGCGAGTTCAATAGTTGCATTGACAGGTCGTGGATTTCCAATTTTTAGTCTTTTAAACATGACATATGGCATTACATTCACACTTGTTCCTAGATCAGCGAGCGCGAAGGTTATCGGGAGTGGTCCGTTAGAACATGGTAGAGAGAACTTTCCAGGATCTGAAAGTTTCTTCGGAAGACATCTCTCAATAAGAGTGACACAATGGTTGGTCCTCTTTACCGCCTCTTCCATGTTTCTTTGTTTATAAGGAAATCCTTTAAGAAACGTCCATACTTAGGCATTTGTTGTATGATATCCAGGAAGGGAAGATTGACATGGATTTGACTTAGTAGTTCGATGAATTTCTCATATTGTTCGTCAGTCTTCTGCTTTACTAACCTTCCTGGGTAGGGTATGTGGGAATTGAACGTTCTTTTTGTTGGAAATTTTGGAGGAGTATTCATTGGAGCAGGAGGTGGGATTACATTTGATTGTGATCCTTGAGTAGTTGTTTCTACGATGTGCGGATGAAGTGGTACCCCGGTGAATATTTCTCTCCTTGGTGATTGAACATTCTTCTGGCATGGGTGGTTCTGGATAGACCTTGCTATTTCTAAGAGTGATAGAACTGACATTTGCTTTTGGATTGGTTTCAGTATTACTCGGGAGACATCCTGGTTGTCTTTCGGATAGAAGTTTCGCAATTTGTCCTAATTGTCTCAATGGACTGAAGAGTTGCTTTTTGTGTCCTAAACTCAGCTTCGTGAAGAATAAACTTCTCCTCATATTATTTGTGACGGGAATCCGCTAGAAGGGCTTGACTTTCAGTTGTAGATATTAACTTAGTTACCGCGTCCTCCAAGCTTAACCCGTAACTTGGCTTTTTAGTTCCTTGAAGTTGTTGACAAGGCTGATGGTTTTGAGATTGTCTTTGTGGAAACTGTTGTTATTGTCCGAAGCCAGATTGTCCCTGGTTGTTCCAGTTGAAATTTGGATGATTCTTCCATCCAGGATTATAAGTGTTGCTGTAGGGGTTGTTCTACGGTCGGTTTGATCCGATAAAGTCAACTTGCTCAATATTAGCAGTGATGCTCTTTACTTCTTCAGTAGTCTCAGTGATCGCTTTGCCCTTGCTAAATTGATTGAGTCGAGTGGTGAGGGCATCTACTTGAGCGGATAGTGAAGTGACAGTATTGATAGAATGAACTCCTTGCCTGGCTCCCCTGTTACTCCTTGGATTGTACCATTGATAGTTATTCATAGCTATTTCCTCAATCATGTTGTAAGCTTCTTGTGGCCTCTTGTTCCAAAAAATACCACCTGCAGTAGCGTCGAGTGTTTGACGAGCTTGATTGTGCAACCCATTGTAGAATGATGATACTTGTAACCAAACTTCTAGCTTATGATGTGGACATTTCCTTAACATGTCCTTAAAACGTTCCCATGCCTCATATAGTGATTCACCATCTTCCTGGGTGAAAGTGGTGATATCATTTCTCAGTTTTGCAGTTTTTGCTGGTGGGAAGTATTTTGAAAGAAATTTCTGAGCTGGATCATCCCATGTAGTGATCGCCCCAGTAGGAAGAGATTTTAGCCATGCCTTAGCTCGTTCCCATAAGGAGAAGGGAAACATTCGGAGGTGAGTTACGTCATTCGAAACTCTGTTTAGTTTGAAAGTGTCACCAATTTCGAGGAAATTTGCAATGTGGGCATGTGGATCTTCATCGGGGGTAATCCATGGAAAGTGCATGATGACTGTATCATGTGGATAACATGAGATTTGATCTCAAAGTTATTAGCGTCAACCGTTGGCCTTATGATACTAGACCCCAAAGCCTCTAGTGACGGTCTTGCGAAATCGAAAATAATGCGGTTTTCTACGGCCATTCTTCTCGTACGGTTTTCTCGTATTTGACGGTGGAAAAATCTTCCAGGTTCTTCTAAAGGCTGATATAAACAGTAGTGGAGCTATGGATCATACACTGCCTACAACAAAATGTGGAGCTAATCCGTTAACTTGAATCTTTCTTGAAATCACCGTGTCCCCGGCAACGGCGCCAAAAACTTGATGTGTCTTTTTTAGTATAAAAATATAATAAATATATTTTTATGATGGTTTTACGAGATCAGGTTTTAAATTTATAAAATGATAATTACTTTAACTTAAAAACACACACAGTAGGCAAGTGTACCTATCGCAGCGTAATATAGTTTAGGTAAGAACCAATCATTGAACCAACGAACACCGTCGAGTTCCAGCACTCAACTTTTGTTATCGTTTAGCCGGATTAATTAGTGAGTGAGTTTTGTGTGCTTGTGAAGTGGAATAGTAAATGACAGAAAAGTAAATGACGGTAAAGTAAAAATAGCATAAAAGTAAAAACGTGCGTGAAGTGTGTAACAGAAATGTAACGAACAGAATAGTAAATAGTAGGAAAGTAAATATCTTGGAAATGATCAGATCACGAAGAGTATTACTTTGGGCTTCGAATCAGCTTGGTATGTGATAAAGTTAAGTGGACTAATCCAGTGATATGACTACTACAAACTTGTGACTCGGGTCACCGCTAGAGCCTCGTCCTCACGACATTTGATTCACGAATTAAAATCTTTAAATTAAAATGGTAGTGCCTCCCGTTAAGGACAATAGATACCCTCAACCCTTTGAATGGTCATCTCCGGGTTGGTTTAAGACATCGAACGTAAATGCTTTGAATTAAGGTTAAATAGGTGATTATATTTTGCTCACCGGGAGGTGGTGCAACAATGGGCCAAGTATAAAGACGTACCGTTCCCAACATGAGTTCACCAATTTTTGGTCGCATAATAAGTTCGTATAAAGACGTACGACCTTAATAATGTTGACCAAGCCTTGGCTTATCAATCTCTGCTTGTATAAAGACGTACAAGTTTCAAAAGAAGTTTGATTAAAAAGGTTTTATGATCTTATGCTTTAAAATCAAGAACACTCACAAATATAAAGACGGATTTAGACTATAATAAAAGCCCACCAAATGGTGGTTTTAAGGACGAATAATTAAAGATATAAAAATACCACTAGATTAATACGTCAAACATTAACATCCACCAAACATCATCTTCACCCTAGCAATACAAGAAGCTTAGCCACGAATGGCCATGCTAACTAGCGTAAGCTGAGTTTCGTAGGCTCCCCTATTGTGGAACACGGAGGAAGAGCCCCTCTACTCACTACTACTACTCTAATACTACTAGAAACGAACTATTCTCTCTATCTTGAGGTATGGAATGGTGTGTTGAGGTGTGTGGAATGAAGAACGCAAGCCATCTATTTATAGGCCTCAAAATGAGCAATGCACGGCCGTGCATTGGATTGCACGGGCGTGCAAACACCTCAGGAATCAAACATGGTACAAAGGACAGTGTACCAGAGCCTTGGAGAGCAAGAGTGGGATTGCATGACTGTGTAATGGGATGCACGGCCGTGCATCCCCCTTCTGGTTCCCTGTTTCGTCTTTTAGCTGTTGGATGACTTGTTGTTGACCTGGTTTGACTTCTTGGGGGTCAATGCTCGGGTTTGGTCCTCCGAAAGCTTGATTTCTTCAAGTTTTAAGCTGGTTTTTGCTCTGCTTATCTTGGGACACCGAATAACCTGCAATTGTGAAATATTAACGCATTAAGTATCATTTGCAAGGCTTTTGTTTGATTAATACCATAATATGTGGATTATTATGCATGCAAGACATGTATAATTTAGGACATATCAACAATGCTATCGAGATGCATGCCTTCAAAACCTTGCCTGGCCTCATGCAACAAGACTTTCAGACTCATAAAACAATCTGCTATCCTACCTTGGAAGGTATTGGTCTTTTAGAGGATACACTACCACTTATCAAAAGGCCATGGATTAAATTCTTTGAGATCCGGCAACCCACTTACTATGAGACGACTTTAGAGTTTCTGGCATCTTTTGAATTTGATCGACCCGTGCTCAGCAAGTTAATGCACGATTGTGTACGATTCAGGATGGCACGAAAGTGGTATAAGATGACTTTAGCCAAGTTTGGGGTTCGTTTGGGGTTATACAGACATAGGGAGCTACGGCTCCCTGTGTTCACATAGAGCATACATGAGTTTGGGGAAGGTGAGGCACAGGAAGTCTGGTAAAGGATTGGCTCAGGTTCGTATGATCCACATAGGCAAAAAGAGCACGAAGATTCTTCACCCATTGCATCGATACCACCACCGAGTCATTGTCCACACCATCAAGGGTGTAAGGATAGTACAGGGTACTATCAGTCAGAGATCTGTTCCACTTGCATTGTCTTGTTGATCAAATTCCTTGCAATTTGGCCTATAGTCATGCCAAATTCTTCACTCGTGCTTACAGGTACTCTTCAAGTAGTCATATCTTTGGAGGTCCTTACATTACTCACTTGGCAACATAGTTATGGGTCTTAACTCATGTACACCTTGGTATGCTTACCAACTTGGACCTACCAATGGAAGAGGCAGATAGACAGATGTTGATCAATATGAGGATGATAAGGAAGATCCAGGGGGAGCATAGACTGGTAGGCCACTGGGCAATCCCTGGCAGGGAGTGGTGATACCATCTGATGAAGAAGGTGAACCAGCACAGCAGCTGCAGCGTCATGCGGAGGAGCCAGATATGCATTAAACTACTACTGATCCCACCATGCTAGACTTGATGATCCGGTTGGGTCAATTGGGAGAGACTGTGGCTGGCATACGAAAGGACTTCTACGATCACACACATGATCTGTATGTCCATCAGCAGTATCAGCTGCCTCCAGGTCCGCATCAGGAGTGGCCCCGTCCTCCATTCCAGTAGGAGCTCTTTCCTCCTTCATCTCTGATTTGTGGTTCTTTTCCTGATGATAATATTTGTGGTTCTTGGATATTTCTTGACATTTGATGGTTGTTTGACATTTGATGGTTGTTTTGATAGTCCATTTGTTGGACGTTGACACTACAGGTTTTTTACCGTTTACCTCGGTAACCGTTGATATCTTGGCACCACCACCACCTCTTTTCGGCCGCCTTATTGGGCGAATATTAGTTTAACTCTTATTATTTTCAATCTTTGTTTTATATTTTGAGCATTGCATAGCATCATAGGTAATACAGGTTTTGGTTTGTGCTTGGAAATACACCTTAGGCAATGATGAGAATCGACCACATGCATGGCGACAGCGTCTCATCAGGGGAGTATCAGTTTCGGCACACCCTTATTTTTCATGACACATATCATATTGCATACATTCATATTGTCAGAAACTAAGTGTGGGGTGGAACCCCACTGATATATTGACTACCTAATTTTGTCCTAAGTATTACAAGTGCATTATTAACAACTACCCAATCCATTTAATTAAAATATATATAGAAGTAATTAAAGCATTTTAAAATAATCTATAAGCATGAAAGCTTCTTAAATAATCTAAAAGTAAGAGTCTTAAAAATCATTTAGCATAATCGGACTAATAAAAACAGTAATTTGGAATACCATTGAAGTGAATCTAGGAAGCAAGTAGGGAAGATTAGGAAGCACAACTAAAAGAAAGAAATAAGTTTATGCACATTTTTACTTTACTACCCTTTACGTTCCGTTTCATGTTAGAATTTGAGCCTATCGAGCATTATCATATGTATATATTTCACATGCTCATTTCGTTTGATAGAGTGTTTGCTAATTATTGCTTTGTATGTTAGAACATGTGTAAAATATACATTTCAGGATCATGGACTAAAAGAATACATAAAAATGATTGAGGCACTAGGATTAACCCATTTTCTCTAGCCTTTTCTTCTTTTTTTTTACCTACCCTAAACATTTCCCCCTAGTTAGCCCCTTTGAGCCTAAACCTTTTTTCATTTCTAAACATTTCACACCCGAAAGATTAATCTTTTTATCTTTTTAACCTTTTCATTGAAAATCAACTTGGCCTTGATTTAAGGAATAATTATTCGTTAATAGTTTATGGATTCATATTATGTTCAAAGAATGAAGCTCGTTCGAATTCTATGTAAAAAAAAGTTATTATAAAAATAAGGGGGCAACAATAAGAAGTTCATAACCACCCAAGATATTGAAGAATTCTCATCAAAAGAAGAATCAAACTTACTCGAAAAATTGTAGTATGCAAAGTTGGTCAAAGTGGATGTATTAGGAGAAAACAGTTGAACGATCAATGGGGGATTGATAGTAATGTGTATTTCAACGACAAGAGGAAGTTTACATTCTTAAAGAAGGGATTTGGTCTTGACGATTTGACCTTAAAAGAGTTCTTAGATTAGTCACAATGTCTACTCTAAGTTTAATAAAATATTGTTTACCTTTTAATCATTAAGCCAAGTCAGATTTTCAACATTTTGCCACTCTTCCCAAATACTTCCTACCCTAACCCTAAGCCAACCATTACAACCCTTTACAAAGCCCTCTTAATTTATGCACATATTTTATGTCAATTGGTGAAGATTTGATTTTTATACAATCCTATGATTGTGCAAGCGTTAATTATGGCATTGAGTGTTCTTCTTGACATACCTTATCCATATATTTAACCCGAGTGTTGAGTGAACATTTGTGAGGTTGTATTTTTGTGCATGATCATAGTTCCATCAAGTATGTTGGGCTTACTCCTCTTGTGGAGGAACATTGGAAAGGTATAAACACCAAATCATTGTTTTTAAGAAAACCGTTTAACCATTTGGGATAAAAGCTTTGGATTAACATTTAATCAACATTCTACTTCTATGGGTATAATCATGCATGAGTTTGCTTGAGGAAAAGCAAAGTTTAAGTGTGAGGTGTTATGGTATATCATAAATTATACATATTTTACATGCACAATTTTCCTTATATTTGTAACATCCCAAATAATGACAAGACAAATAGAAAAGGGAAATAAAGTGGGCTTGGCCAAAATTTCGGCCCATGGGCCGAAAAGAAAAGGGGGAAACCCCATTACAAAACAGCAGCTTCAACCCAAACCCCTCTCATTTCATCTTCCTGCGCAAGAATACTAGAGAGAGAGAGAGAGAGCGATCGGCTTGTGAAGAAAACCGCAAGGAGAAGACTCAAGGGCTCGGGAATCATCCGACTCCACCATTTCAACGCATAGCAACAGAAATCGGGCCTGTTGAGGTAAGCATCGCCTCTGATTCTGAGTCTTTGCATGTCTCGGGTTTAAATCAAATAAAGATACGATTTTTGCATATGAAACTTGAAACAAATCACGTATTTGAACTCAAGAACGATAAAGGAAGGTGTTTAACGTAAAATGCTCAAGGTTTAATCGATTGGAAATAAGTTGGCTGGAGCAAGGTTCTGGTCAGGGAAGATGCAGACCCATGACTCGAAACTATAGTTTCGATACATACAGACCCGTCGAAACTACTCTAGTTTCGATAGTCATGTTTGACTCGAAACTATCTAGTTTCGATAGCAGCCAATGACTCGAAACTACCATAGTTTCGATAGGAACTCAGGACTCGAAACTACCTAGTTTCTAGTGTCACCTTGAACCTAAACTAAGATTTTTCATAAGTTAATGACTCGAAACTACCATAGTTTCGATAGGATCTCATGACTCGAAACTACCTAGTTTCGATAGAAGGATTATGACTCGAAACTACATAGTTTCGAGTGTAAGACCATAGCTCGAAACTACCATAGTTTCGATGCGACCCACCTCCCGAAACTACTGAGTTCAAGAATAGTAATGTCTAGTGTCATTTAGGAGCCCTACCTTATATGTATGACTTTATTATACAGATTGTGGGTGACCTTAGTGACGTTTCGAAACCAGCTATTATACTTCAGGGACCCGCCTATCAGGTGAGTTTTATGTGCCCCCTTCTAAGTTATGTGCAAATGATTTATAAATGTTTTGGGGCTGAAGTGTATACACTAAATGAATAAATGAAATGAATGTCAATGTGATCATACGTGATATATTAAGGTATATGTGTAGATACATATGAATGCGAATAATGAATTACGAACAAAGAACGACACGTATGTTTGCAAAGAATGAATGAATGAATGGTATAACGTAAATAAATGAAACCTTGCTTTATAAATATATATTGCATGCGAAGAATGTAAGTATACGTTATGGACGGAAACGAAGCTAACGACTACTACGGTAGACGGACGACCACCTGACTATTATGCAGCTAGAGAAGGAAGTCTAGAAAGGTAGACTAAATAAAGGCCACTACGGTGGAGTAAGACGCTAAATCAATATTCGGCTGCATAATTAGTTCAAGTGGGAAACGGATGCCTTAGGGCAGACGGGCGAATATGACGGACTACGACGGTAGGACGGTAAAGAAGGACGGCCGAAGGTTGGTCGGACCAAAGTTAAGGCGGACGGTTTCTAGGACCGGACGAGTAAAAGGGCTACGACGGTAGCTCAAGGGCGTATGTCTTTGTGACATACGTACCGTAAGATGGGTTGATCACCCTTATGTGTATGACCAATAAATGGTAAAGAAAGTAAAGGTGAATGCATATCTATGTAATCACGTAAGAAAGATAAAGAAAGAATGGTAAGAAAAGTGAAAGAAAAAGGGTGAACGCATATATATATATATGTAATCACATTAATAAAGAAAAGAAAGATGAAAGAAAAGCAAAAGTTATGAATACGTATTTATATGAATAACTTTATAATAATGTTTACTTATGAAGTAAAGAAAAGAATGTTTATATCTAAACGCATTAAACTAGAACTCACCAGCGTTAGCTGACTTTAGTATACATTTCAGGTAAAGGAAGAAAAGGTCGTGCGAGGGCGTGAAGGTTACCCGACACAAGACTGACATCCCACTTTTGTTTGTTAAGACAATGTTGTGTTTTTGATTGTTAAGACTTCCGCTGTTATGAAATGTAATTGAATGATGAATGTTTATAATTTAAGTTCAGTATTTATGATTATGTTTATGAGTAAATCCAACAAGTGAGGTCACCCGGAAAAGGGGCCTTACAAGTTGGTATCAGAGCAATAGTTTGAGAGATTTAGACATCCCTAAATGTCTAGACTTAAACTGATTATGGGACCAACGCACGGATGTCAGTCTGGGTAGCCGACGCCAACACCAGTGCAGTAAGTAAGTCATAAAGTTAATGCCTATAGTTAGGGATATATACCTTAACTTAGAACGCTTAGATGTCAATGTCACTACTGATGTGAAGAGTTTCGAACCCGAAAAGCAAAGCAAATTATTAATCACAAACCGGTCAATGTAATTAAGAATTTACCTTGCTCGTACTGTTCCAAACTATGATCTGAAGAAATGACATTGATGTATTCCCTTTGTAACTATCAGGAAATTAAGAATTATGGCTGGGGGAGGAAGAACAGGACCTCGAGGTGGTCGCACTGGCCGACGAGGTAGACCTCCGCTGAATCCAAGATTTGAAGAAGAAGAGAGTGTGCACGCAGAGCACACAGAAAGTGTGCACGAAACAGAAGTGACTCCAATTAGGAACGACAGTCCAGGGCCTATACAGTTGGAACCTGAAGTCAGGGATGCTATTGCCCGTGAAGTTGTGCTCACTTTGAGGAAGGTATTGCCTGACCTACTATCCGAGGCACTAAAGAAAAGCAAAGAAGAAGATGAAGGGAACGATGAAGAGAAAACTTATGACAGTGACGGGGATGAAGTAAAAGTGGTATCAAGCAACCGTGGGTGTACTTACAAAGGTTTCAAGGATGGAGACCCACCCAAGTTTGATGGCAGCAAGGATTCGGTGGCTACGCTTGAATGGATAGAGAGGATGAGTGCTGTAATCAACATCAGCGAGTGTCGACCCGACCAGGCTGTTAAATATGTTGCTCATTCTTTCACCAATGAGGCCCTAGGTTGGTGGAGGAACATTCAGAGGACAAAGTCCCCAAATGCTCTGGCAAGAATGACATGGGAAGAACTGAAAAAGCTGGTAATTCAAAAGTTCTGTCCCCAGAACGAAATTGATCGCGTGGAAAATGAATTCCTAAACCTTAAGGCTGGCAACAAGACACACCGCCAGTACACTTCTAGATTCAATGAATTGGCTCAGCTAGTACCCCACCTAGTGGAGACAGAAGAGCGAATGATCAAGTATTATGTGAAGGGCCTACCTCAAAGGGTCCGTGTCCACGTGAAAGCCAACCTACCCTCGACCTTCGAGTCGGTAGTGAACCTGAGCGGAATCGTCTACGACGATTATGCCAATGAGGACCCACCAACAGAAACCCAAAAGAGAAAGTGGGAGAACCCGTCTAGAGGAACCGGGAAAGGGAATGTAACAACGGAAACTAAGAAGCCAAGGTTGGATGAATATGAAACTTGCAAGAAATGTGGAAGGCAACATCTTGGCGAATGTAAAATTGGCACCACCACATGCTATAAGTGCGGGAAGCCGGGGCACTTCTCCCGAGAATGTGTAAGAAACGTCAAGTGTCAAGTATGTGGATTGTTTGGACATTTGACAAAGAACTGCAGGAAGGCCGGCCAATCTGGTTCGGGAAAGGATAGGGAGCAGGAACAGCCTAAGGCAAGGACTCGTGCCTATGCCTTGACTGAGGAAGAAGCAAGAGGAAACCCTGATGTCGTATCAGGTACGTTTCTAGTAAATGATGAACATGCTGCTATTTTATTTGACTCTGGTGCTAGTAAAAGCTTCATATCAAATGCATTTAGTCGTAAATTGGATTGCACTATCAACACCATAGTAAAGGCCTTTAGCGTACAAACTGCCGTGGGTAAAAATTCGGCAGTATTCCAAGTAACAGAGGATTGCATCATTGAAATAGAGGGACATAAGTTTCCATCTAGATTATTCCTTCTTACCTTAGGAGGATTCGATATAGTATTGGGTATGGATTGGTTAGCTGCCAACGAAGCTCAAATCATATGCAAACGTAAGAGGATACACCTAAAAGCTCCTAGCGGCAGTCCAATTACGGTTTATGGGGATTGGAATTGCACGATGCCAAACGTCATCTCGATGATCAAGGCCGAAAGTCACATGAGGCGCGGTTGCGAAGCTTATCTGGCATATGTTATTGATGATAGAATGAAAATGAAAGAACTCAAGAATGTACCCGTGGTGTGCAACTTTCCGGAAGTATTCCCTGAGGATCTACCTGGGTTGCCACCCGATCGGGAAATAGAATTTCAGATTGATTTATTGCCAGGAGCTGAGCCCGTAGCCAAAGCCCCCTACCGATTGGCTCCGTCAGAAATGAAAGAATTGATGTCTCAACTAGAGGAACTAACAGAAAAAGGATTTATTAGACCGAGCATCTCACCATGGGGCGCTCCGGTACTATTTGTAAAGAAGAAGGACGGCAGCATGCGCATGTGCATTGACTACCGCGAACTGAACAAGAGAACAGTAAAGAACAAATACCCACTGCCCAGGATAGACGACCTTTTTGATCAACTACAAGGTGCGAGTTGGTTCTCAAAGATCGATCTTAGGTCGGGTTACCATCAGTTGAAAGTAAGAGAGGAAGACGTACCAAAGACCGCGTTTCGCACGCGTTATGGGCATTATGAGTTTCTCGTGATGTCCTTCGGATTAACTAACGCACCAGCAGCGTTCATGGATTTGATGAATAGAGTATGTCGACCCATGTTGGATCGATCTGTGATAGTTTTTATAGACGACATACTGGTATATTCGAAAAACGAGGGTGATCACCACTGTCACCTAAGGGAGGTTCTGGAGGTGCTAAAGCAGGAAAAGTTGTATGCAAAATTCTCCAAATGCGCGTTCGGGCTTAGGGAAGTCCAATTCCTAGGTCATGTAATAAACCCAAACGGCATCATGGTGGATCCTGCAAAGATCGAGACAGTAAAGGAATGGAACATCCCAAAGACACCAACAGAGATACGAAGTTTTCTAGGATTGGCAGGCTACTATCGAAGGTTCATTCAAGATTTCTCAAGAATTGCCTCCCCACTAACCAAACTGACACGGAAGGAAGTAAAGTATGAATGGGGTCCAACCCAAAACAACGCGTTTGAGGAACTTAAGACACGATTAACTCAAGCTCCAGTCTTAACACTACCTGAGGGAAATGAAGACTTGGTAGTCTACTCTGACGCTTCAGGGCAAGGTTTAGGGTGCGTACTCATGCAAAGAGGAAAGGTAATTGCTTATGCATCGCGGCAACTAAAGATTCACGAGGTTAACTACCCAACACACGATCTAGAATTAGCAGCAGTAGTTTTCGCGTTGAAAATATGGAGGCACTATCTGTATGGAGTTAAATGCACCATTTACTCCGATCACAAAAGCCTGAAGTACTTTTTCGAACAAAAGGAATTAAACATGAGACAAAGAAGGTGGTTAGAGCTACTGAAAGACTATGACTGTGAGATATTGTACCATCCGGGCAAGGCAAACGTAGTGGCCGACGCTTTAAGTAGAAAGGAAGAATCGGCACCTATCCGGATCAAAGCGTGTCAGTTGATTATAACACCAGATTTAATGAATGAAATAGTAAAGGCACAAGATGAGGCACTATTAGAAAGAAATGTGAAACGAGAAAGAATAATTGGACAGCAGAGCAACCTGGAGACCAATACGTACGGTGTACGAATTCGTTTTGGCCGGATGTGGATACCTAAGATTGGTGAACTTAGGGCCAAAATCCTTGACGAGGCCCATAAGTCTCGCTACTCTATTCACCCCGGGACAAACAAAATGTACCAAGACTTGAGGAAAGACTACTGGTGGCCTGGAATGAAGAACGATGTGACTGAATATGTGAGCAAGTGCCTGACTTGTTCACTAGTTAAAGCCGAACACCAGAAGCCATGCGGTAAAATGCAACCTTTGCCAATACCGGAATGGAAGTGGGAGGAGATCACGATGGACTTCATCACCAAGCTACCGCGAACAGCTAAAGGTAATGATACCATTTGGGTGATCGTCGACCGCTTGAAGAAAAGTGCTCACTTCTTACCTATACGTGAGGCTTCTTCGTCTGAGAAGTTGGCAGAAATTTTTATCAAGGAAATCGTAAGCAGACATGGCATGCCGTTAACGATCGTGTCGGACAGGGACACTCGATTCACGTCAAGGTTTTGGAAGAAATTCAACGAATCCATGGGCACTAGGATAAACATCAGCACAGCTTACCACCCTCAAACCGATGGTCAATCGGAAAGAACCATTCAGACCTTGGAGGACATGCTCCGGGCCTGTATCATTGACTTCGGTGGTAGCTGGGACAGCCATTTGCCCTTGGCAGAATTTTCATATAATAACAGCTATCACTCAACCATTGACATGCCGCCATTTGAGATGCTGTATGGGAGAAGATGTCGAACCCCGGTCTGTTGGGGGGAAATTGGACAGAAAGACTTTGCAAGTCTCGAGGTGGTCAAAGCTACTTCTGAAAAATTTGACCAGATAAAAGCACGCATGAAAGCCGCAAAAGACAGACAAAAATCATACGCGGACAAGAGAAGAAGGGATTTAGAGTTTCAAGTAGGGGACATGGTACTGTTGAAAGTATCACCGTGGAAAGGAATCATTCGGTTCAGAAAGCGTGGCAAACTAAGTCCAAGGTTTGTCGGACCTTTCAAGATTGTAGCAAGAGTGGGTCAAGTTGCTTACAGACTCGACCTACCCGTCGAGCTTAGTGGAATACACCCTACATTCCACATATCACACTTACGCAAGTGCCTTGCTGACGATACGGCTCACATACCTTATGACGAAATCGAAGTGGATAACAGCTTGAACTATGTAGAAGAACCAATAGCTATTCTTGACAAAGCCGAGAAACGATTACGCAATAAGTCGATCCCTTTAGTCAAAATACAATGGAAACACAGAAAGGGGTCCGAGGCTACTTGGGAGAAAGAAGACGAGATGAAGGAACTGTATCCCCAGTTGTTTAACGTGTAACAGGTTTCGAGGACGAAACCTCATTAAGGAGGGTAGACTTGTAACATCCCAAATAATGACAAGACAAATAGAAAAGGGAAATAAAGTGGGCTTGGCCAAAATTTCGGCCCATGGGCCGAAAAGAAAAGGGGGAAACCCCATTACAAAACAGCAGCTTCAACCCAAACCCCTCTCATTTCATCTTCCTGCGCAAGAATACTAGAGAGAGAGAGAGAGAGAGCGATCGGCTTGTGAAGAAAACCGCAAGGAGAAGACTCAAGGGCTCGGGAATCATCCGACTCCACCATTTCAACGCATAGCAACAGAAATCGGGCCTGTTGAGGTAAGCATCGCCTCTGATTCTGAGTCTTTGCATGTCTCGGGTTTAAATCAAATAAAGATACGATTTTTGCATATGAAACTTGAAACAAATCACGTATTTGAACTCAAGAACGATAAAGGAAGGTGTTTAACGTAAAATGCTCAAGGTTTAATCGATTGGAAATAAGTTGGCTGGAGCAAGGTTCTGGTCAGGGAAGATGCAGACCCATGACTCGAAACTATAGTTTCGAGTCATACAGACCCGTCGAAACTACTCTAGTTTCGATAGTCATGTTTGACTCGAAACTATCTAGTTTCGATAGCAGCCAATGACTCGAAACTACCATAGTTTCGATAGGAACTCAGGACTCGAAACTACCTAGTTTCTAGTGTCACCTTGAACCTAAACTAAGATTTTTCATAAGTTAATGACTCGAAACTACCATAGTTTCGATAGGATCTCATGACTCGAAACTACCTAGTTTCGATAGAAGGATTATGACTCGAAACTACCTAGTTTCGAGTGTAAGACCATAGCTCGAAACTACCATAGTTTCGATGCGACCCACCTCCCGAAACTACTGAGTTCAAGAATAGTAATGTCTAGTGTCATTTAGGAGCCCTACCTTATATGTATGACTTTATTATACAGATTGTGGGTGACCTTAGTGACGTTTCGAAACCAGCTATTATACTTCAGGGACCCGCCTATCAGGTGAGTTTTATGTGCCCCCTTCTAAGTTATGTGCAAATGATTTATAAATGTTTTGGGGCTGAAGTGTATACACTAAATGAATAAATGAAATGAATGTCAATGTGATCATACGTGATATATTAAGGTATATGTGTAGATACATATGAATGCGAATAATGAATTACGAACAAAGAACGACACGTATGTTTGCAAAGAATGAATGAATGAATGGTATAACGTAAATAAATGAAACCTTGCTTTATAAATATATATTGCATGCGAAGAATGTAAGTATACGTTATGGACGGAAACGAAGCTAACGACTACTACGGTAGACGGACGACCACCTGACTATTATGCAGCTAGAGAAGGAAGTCTAGAAAGGTAGACTAAATAAAGGCCACTACGGTGGAGTAAGACGCTAAATCAATATTCGGCTGCATAATTAGTTCAAGTGGGAAACGGATGCCTTAGGGCAGACGGGCGAATATGACGGACTACGACGGTAGGACGGTAAAGAAGGACGGCCGAAGGTTGGTCGGACCAAAGTTAAGGCGGACGGTTTCTAGGACCGGACGAGTAAAAGGGCTACGACGGTAGCTCAAGGGCGTATGTCTTTGTGACATACGTACCGTAAGATGGGTTGATCACCCTTATGTGTATGACCAATAAATGGTAAAGAAAGTAAAGGTGAATGCATATCTATGTAATCACGTAAGAAAGATAAAGAAAGAATGGTAAGAAAAGTGAAAGAAAAAGGGTGAACGCATATATATATATATGTAATCACATTAATAAAGAAAAGAAAGATGAAAGAAAAGCAAAAGTTATGAATACGTATTTATATGAATAACTTTATAATAATGTTTACTTATGAAGTAAAGAAAAGAATGTTTATATCTAAACGCATTAAACTAGAACTCACCAGCGTTAGCTGACTTTAGTATACATTTCAGGTAAAGGAAGAAAAGGTCGTGCGAGGGCGTGAAGGTTACCCGACACAAGACTGACATCCCACTTTTGTTTGTTAAGACAATGTTGTGTTTTTGATTGTTAAGACTTCCGCTGTTATGAAATGTAATTGAATGATGAATGTTTATAATTTAAGTTCAGTATTTATGATTATGTTTATGAGTAAATCCAACAAGTGAGGTCACCCGGAAAAGGGGCCTTACAATATTCATCACAATTATAGATAAAATGATGGGAATTGATGCTTAATCTATTAAATTGTGTTACAACATGATAATTAACCTTGGTTTGCAAAAACATGAAGAAATCACTCAAAATCAAGGGAAAATCAGCATCCGGAAGTCAATTGAATGAACCTAGACCCAGGAAGTCAAAGAAGGAGGTCAAAAAGTCAACATGGATCAAATAAGGCAAATGCACCGTCGTGCATTGCATTGCACGGCCGTGCAAAGCCCTCTTTGCCTCCCTGTACTCCCTAAATCTGCCAGATTCTGCACGTGAAAGAAAAGGGTACTTTGCACACCCGTGCAATCCAATGCATGGCCGTGCATTGCCAAAATCTTAGCCTATAAATAGCAAACTCATTCTAGTGTTTTAGATGTCCAATATTGTGGGATGTGAAGGCCCTAATGCTCTGCTTGGGCCTAAGCTCTCTTAGTTTTGGTCAGTTTTTAGCTTTTCTTTGTTTATTTTATATTTTTAGTATTGTAATATGGAATGATTCTTCTTATTCAAATGACAAGAAGCAACCTATACCCACTCTCCCTTGGTGTTGGATAACTTCCACACATGATCTAAGGGTTAGTGGCGTTACATGTATGGTCATTCGTGGCTAGTCTTCTTTTGTTACTTGGGTTGGTTGAACTTTATCTAATTAATGAAGTACTTTAGTATGTTATGATCTTGAAGTCTTTCTTTTAATCTATCTTAAAAAGACCAGAATAAGTAATCTTTAAACCAACTTAATGATCTTATATGTTGTGAGTTTCTTGGAGAAGACTTCTTGTTTGAAAAGCTTATTCGAGTTTGTACGGTCTATATATAAATCTTGGTGTTACCAAGGGCACGGTTAGTATAGATTTAACTGTATGAGTTGATTGGAGGTTTGGGTATTCAATGAGTCATTCATGTCCTAGCTGGACCTTGTGGTTCGTGTCGGTATTTCTTGCTAGTCGACAGGACAATCTTAGTCCGAATAATAATTCACGAGATAGCCGACGGACTTGAGACCCTTTTAGGATCCCGGGAGTTATTAGGTACAGTTGGTCGACCTTATCCATTGTTCCATTACAAAATGCTAACTCTCCTATCGAAAGGGTTAGTATTAGTAACTTTGACAAACCTTATTAGAGTACAACATTAATTTCATTCCTAATTTAACGACGACTCTAGTCACACCTTGAAATAAGATGACATTCCTAATTTAATTTCATTTTCCTTTCTTTAAAATAAAACCCCTTTTCCAACTTATTATCTTAGTCAGACAATAGTGATGATTGAGTAAGGAATCCGTGTCCATTCGATACTTGGTTTTTACCCAGACTATATTACATTGCGATAGGTACACTTGCCTATTGTGTGTGTTTTAAGTTGAAGTAATTATTATTTTAATTTACAAATTTAAAACCTAATTTTTGTTTAACTCTAAACCGAACATCAAAAATAGTATACGTACATGTATAAATTATATCTCTTGCATTTGACATCAAGTTTTTGATGCCTATACCAAGGATGTATATTTATATATATGTATATGTATTTATGCATATAAAACACAACCATCATGGTGCAAAGTTGTTTTGCAACACATGTAAAATTCTTAGGCACTCTAATGAGAACTGTTACAAAAATAGAAAGCCCATTACTTGTTATGGCTGTGGAGAGCCTGGTCATATCAAGACCCAATGCCTAAAAAAAGAGGCAGGCACCTCCGGAACAAAACCGACTGAAGGCGTTAAGAAAAATGCCAGTGCATTTGTTTTAAATGCTAATTAAGCAACTAAGATGCCGGATGTCATTACCGGTATGATTGTAAGATTTCTCTATCCGGACATGTCTTAACAGTACAATTATTACCAATGACATTGGCTGGATTTGACATTGTCTTGGGAATGGATTGGTTATCTGCTAACCAAGCCCGAATACTTTTAGACAAGAAATCCATTGAAATTCGCGTGCCTGATGGTAAGATGATTACTGTCAAGGGAGACAAATGTTCCAACTCTGTTGGAATCATATCACTCCTAAAGGCAATGCAATGTCTAAACAAAGGATGTTTAGCATACCTTGTATCAGTTACAACCAACAAGGAAGTAAAGCATCTGAAAGAAGTACCAGTTGTAGCTGAATATCCTGAAGTATCCCCGGAAGAATTACCAGGATTACCGCCAGATCAAGAAGTAGAGTTTAGAATTAATCTGCTACTGGGAACAGCTCCGATAGCTAAAGCCCCGTACAGATTAGCTGCGACAGAAATGGCGGAATTGAAGAAACAACTTGAAGAGCTGTTAGAAAAATGAATTATCAGACCGAGTCCTTCACCTTGGGGAGCTCCGGTATTGTTTTTGAAGAAGAAAGACGGGTCAATGCGCATGTGTATTGATTACCGTGAACTGAAGAAGGTCACGATCAAGAATCGATATCCACTCCCTCTAATTGATGACTTTTTTGATCAACTTCAGGGAGTGACTTGTTTTTCAAAGATTGATATTCATTCAGGATACCATCAATTGAAGGTACAAGATGAAGACATATCCAAAATTGCGTTTAAAACGAGATACGGACATTATGAGTTTATGGTAATGTCATTTAAACTCACTAATGCTCCGACAGCATTCATGGACATGATGAATAGAATCTGCAAGCCTTACTTGGATAAGTTCGTTGTCGTATTCATATACCATACATTTATTTATTCCAAGAATAAGGAAGAACATTCAGATCATCAGAAAGTAATCCTTGAATTACTTAAGAATGAGAAATTGTATGCCAAATTCTCAATATGCGAATTTTGGTTATCTGAAGTTCAATTTCTCGGGCATATGATTAATGCCAACGGAATTCAAGTGGATCATTCTAAAATTGAGGCAATTACTAAATGGGAAGTCTCTAAATCACCGACCGAAGTTCAAAGTTTCTTAGGTCTGGCAGGATATTACCGAAGGTGTATCCCGAACTTTTCCTGAATTGATGTCCCTCTTACTTCCTTAACAAGAAAATATGCAAAATATAAGTGGGGACCAAAGCAGGAAGAAGCTTTTCAGATGCTAAAACAGAAACTCACAAATGCTCCAATTCTGGGTTTACCATATGGAACATAGGACTTTGTGGTTTATTGTGATGCTTCACACACCGATCTCGGTAGCGTGTTAATACAAAGAAACAAAGTCATTGCCTATGCGTCTCGGCAATTGAAAACTCATGAACAGAACTATACGACTCATGATTTAGAGTTAGGTGCCATAGTCTTCGCCCAAAAGTTATAGAGGCACTATCTCTATGGAGTCAAGTTCATTATGTTCACTGGCCATAAAAGTTTGAAATATATCTTTGGTCAGAAGGAGTTAAGCATGAGGCAGGGAAGGTGGTTAGAAATCTTAAGCGATTATGAATGCGAAATCTGCTATCATGAAGGTAAGGCTAATGTGGTAGCCGATGCCTTAAGTCGAAAAAAGAGAAAAGCCTAAAACAATTCGTGCCTTGAGACTTGATTTGAAAATCGATCTCTTTGAACAATTTAAAGAGGCACAGAAAGTAGCCCTAGAAGTGGCAAATATTGAACAAGAAGGCATGAAAGGAATGATTGATTAGTTCATCAAAGGAAATGATAATGTTCCGAGAATGAACAAACGAATTAGGATGCCGATTATTGGAGATCTTAGGGAACGAATTCGTGAAGAAGCTCATAAATCTAAATATACCATGCACCCAGGAAGCGATAAGATGTATAAAAATTTGAGTTCTGACTATTGATGGATCGGGATGGAAAAGCATATTGCTTCCTACGTTGCAAAGTGTCTAACCTGTTCTCAGGTTAAGGCTAAACACCAGAAACCCTCTTGATTATTGTAACAACTTGAAATTCTGGTATGGAAATGGGAAGTTATAACCATGGATTTCACCTTCCAAGTTATAACCAAGTTAGAAACTTATTGCATGGATAAGTTGGCACAGATATATGTCAACAAAATTGTATCTTTGTATGGAGTACCGTTATCCATCGTGTCAGATAGAGAAAGTCGTTTTACGTCTCGATTCTGGCAAAGCTTCCAGAAAGAACTTGAAACGTGATTAAATCTTTTCACTGCTTATCATCCTCAAACGGATGGTCAGAGAGAAAGGAGGATACAAACTCTAGAAGATATGCTTCGAGCTTATGTAATAGACCTCGGAGGAAGTTGGGATGACCACTTGCCTCTAATGAAATTTTTGTATAACAATAGCTATCACACAAGTATTTAAGCTGCCCCATTTGAAGCCTTGTATGGCAGAAAATGCAGAACTCTGGTCTACTGGCCAGAAATTGGAGAAAATCAATTGTCAGGTCCTAAGATAGTTTAGGAAACAACTGACAAGATATTGTAAATTCGTGAACATTTGAAAATGGCCCGTGATCGACAGAAAAGTTACGGCGATAAACATCGTAAGCCTTTAGAATTCTCTATGGGTGATCGAGTATTGTTAAAAGTATCACCCTGGAAAGGTGTGGTTTGATTTGGAAATGAAACTGCCTTAATTTCGCTTTAAGTTATGGAGCGAGACTAACTTTAGTTTCGCTCATAACAGAATAACGCTTAGAACTGATTTACTTTGACTATCACTTCAGATTCTCAAACAACACCAAGTGAGCAGTTTATAGCACGATTACAGTAGTTTACTAGGTGAGTCAAGAATCCCTATTTTTACTATTTTAGGGTGGTGTGTATACTCAAGTAACGGACATTTATAATAAATATATTTTATTACTTAAACGTAAACGGTAAGAAAGAAAATGGTTTACTTAATTAACGATTTGTAAACAGTGAATGATTAATGAATGGGTTTATTTAACAAAATGTTTTATAAACGAATGTAAATGAAAGATAATGGTTTGTTTAACAAAATGTTTTATAAACAAATGTAAGTTAAAGATAATGGTTTATTTAACTATATGTTTTATAAACGAAAGAGAATGGGTTATCTAACTATATGTTTTATAAACAAAAGAGAACGAAATAGATAAGTATGTTATGTTGCCAATATCCGAGTATGGTTACACCGAAGTAAGTCTTGAGGTAGTAGCATAGACTTAGTGACTGGTACTACCCAAAGCCTATGGCAGTGTCATTGTATGAGTTACATGTCTGCCGTATGAATAACGGGAACAGTGCTCGACAGGGTACTGTAACCAGGATGTTGCAACTGGTTAATGAGGGGGGGGGGGGTAATGACGGTTATCCCGGTGATGATGGTCACCAAAGAAAGAATGTGCTTTGTGGAAGTCCGGTGAGTTTGGCCTGTGGACGTAGAGCCTCAGGGACTCTCACCAAATGAATGAGATCCTTCGTGGAAGTAATGTAATATATCCTTTGTGGACTGTAATGTAAAGTGTCCCTTGTGGACTATAATTTAAGGTGTCCTTTGTGGACTAATATGAACGATAGTAAAGAATGAAAGTGTCCTTCGTGGACTTTAATGAAAGAAAGTGAATGAGTGGAATAAGTAACGAAGTAAGAATTGGCTATAAGTAATGATTTACATTTTGTATTGTAATATATTTTACTTAGTAGTATAAAGTATGTTTATCATTAAATGAGTTTTATAGGATTAACATGTGAATGAAAGGTTACCTATTAAATGATTTGAAAACTTTAACTCACTAGCGTTACTTGACTATTTTAGTATGCACACTAGGTAATAAAGGAAAAAAACATGTTTGAAGCTGAAAGAGCTTAGAAGGGATGGTTGGATGGCTGCTTTTGATGAAGACTGACATCCGCATTATCTCGTTTTATGAATGTTGAACAATTTTTGTTTCAATGTTTTAATTTACAGTAAAATATGTAATAGACTTCCGCTGTTGATTTAATGTTATTTCGAAGTTTAAGAACTATGTTTATGCCGTGTGTGCCAACTATGAGAGGTATCAGGTTTGACACATGGAATACATCATGAACACCGTTCATTTCCTCTAGCAATTCAAGTTGATGGGTGACCGGTCCAATTCTTATCAGAATTTTGAATGGTCTAACAAATCTTAGACTAGGTTTACATTTCTTTCCAAATCGAACCACACCTTTCCATAGCTAAGCGAAACTAGGATCAGTTTCGTTTTCTTGTTCTTAACTTAAAGCTAAATTTGTAGTCTGCCACGGTGATGGTGATCTATTCCTCGTTCTCTAGCTTCCCCGTGCCTTATCGAGAACCCGATCTCTCCCTCTCTCTCTACTTTCTCAGTCTAGATTTAAGAAATGGAGGTGGTGTCTCAAAGGTGAGGGACGGCTAGGGTTAAAAGCCTCCTCCTCACTTCCTTTTTCATCTTTCTAACATATCCGTTTGAGTCCCCGGTCTTCTTTTCTAGTTTTTATTCGAAGTATCATTTTTATTTAACCTTTATTATTTCGGGATATTACAGAAGAAGGCCTTCGGCGGTGGTGTGAGGCTGTCGGCGACGGTGGAGGTTGAGTGGTGTGGCGGCGGCTAGAGGGAGAAAAGGGGGAGCTTAGGGTTTTGAAACCCTATTCAAAACCTGATTAATTCTGTAGTCTTTTAGCCACCATCTTAATCCCTTTATATTCACCTAACTTGTTCTCCAAGCTTAGGGTTTAGCGATTTAATTACAAATAACTCCATGTAATTATCCCATAATTACATATAATGAACATATATTATTTAACTGTTTAATTAAATAACAATTAGTTAATTAAATATAATTATATCCAATATAATTATAATCATAATTAAATAACTTAATTAATTAATATGTTCTAAACTTATTTCCACCGGTTCATTATTAATCCAATTGATAACAATAATGATTATTTCATAAATAATCACCGCATCCTACCGTATCCGTTCGTCCAGATAATTATTTCATAAATAACTATTTTTCCTTTTGTTATATTCATGTAATGGACTATATAAACATTTAATATATCCAATGATCGTAATCGTTGCCCAAAGTATAACCCTTTGGATCTAACCTCATTAGCAGTATTGTCAAATGTCGTTAGTTGGGCAAACTAGTCCAATGCGTCCATCTTGCGGGGGCATATCAAACCTTCCCTCCAACAGATCAAATAATTCGAATCTCAAATTTGAATTTTCACATATTTAGAAATAGAATTTACCATTAATTTTGTATTCCTAGTCTTTAGCCTATGTAATTAGTATCCCTAGAGTTTAGCTACTGTTACTATTCTTGCTTTATTTTTCCTTTGTATAAATCAATCAAGAGATCAATGAAATATTCATTCAATCAAAAACTTATATTTGAAGCGAAGGGTGTCTCTTTTTAGAGCTTTCAGTGGACTAACTAGTCGTTATGGTAACTGTAGGTCCTGACGATAGGGTCCCTGTGCTAGAATGATTCTAGTCAGGAAATAACCAGCAAATCAGCAATAGAGAAGCTGATTGTTGATGATAAAGATAAACACAAAGTGATGAGCAAAACAAACAAGAACATAAACTGTACGATTCTATTAGATCCACAATGAAACGATTACAAATAAGCACCTGGATTACAAAGAAAACAACTTCAACCTCCTACCGGCTCTCTAATTGAACAACTTCAACCTCCTACCAGCTCTCTAATTAACTATAATAACAACGGGTGAATCAATAGCTGATTAGTTAGGTTTTTGTGTTGCTATTTATAGACAAGATAGCAAGAGTCACCATTCAGATTGCCGACTGTCGGCAGTCGGCTGGCAACCACCATAGCGACTCTTGACCCAAAAACCTAACTTTACAAAAGTTACATCTAAGCCCCTATAGATATCAGGAATGTATCGGTTTCTCAGGTTCCAACAATTTCCCCCGAAACCGTTGCATTCCTGATTCTTTAAACGCTCTGTGGGCCTCTCCTCCTTAGAACTCTTGGGACTCACTTTCTCCTCCATATTCATCTTTAGATTCATCTTCTTCATTTAAACTTGTCACTTCAAAGACGTTATGAAATGTTAGTGGTTCCTCATTGTCACTTTCCCTTATACGATTTAGTTCCTTCAAGATGTTCTCAGCACCCTTCCTGATCATTTCCAAAGCTTTGGCAACACACCTCATGTTCTTTCTGTGTACTGCATTCCACCTGTTATGCTTGTTCCAATGAATTTTCATTCCTAAAATCTCTTTTCTTTTCTTCTCGTGTGATTTTCTTAATTCTCAGATTTCAGACTTGAGACTGTCTAGATCAGTATGCTTCTTTGGAGGAGGAGGGGGGGCATTCCTTTTTGAAACCACCGCAAGTTTCTTGGTGGCAGAGATTGATAGTTTTGATTTGTCGGTAGGAGGAAGAGCTTGATTCTTGGTGGGAGAGTGATGTGTTCCGGAAGTTCCGTCGATCTGTATAGGTGGAGGACGCCTCAGTGCAGCAAGAGTCATACCGGCTATGAAATCTGCTTCAATGACTTCATCAGTAAGGAGAGGGGTGATGGGGTTGTTTTGCTAAATTCTTTGCTGTTCTCTTTGGTAGGCCAATCTGGCTGACCTCATCAGACCTTCTCATTGACTTGGAATAATCGCCTTCCTTTTCTCTTTTCCATCAGAGACATCAATAACTTTTCCTTTCGCTTTTCTCTTTGCAGCCTCTCTCTTAGATTTCTTTCTTGATGACTTTTCTTGAACAGGTACACTTGTCCCTTCAATCCTTCTTTTCATTGTGTTGTAGCTTTCTTCAGACGAGCTTTTGATTTCTGGAATGACTTCTTTCTCACGTATTTTCTTGAAAACAGGAGTTTCCTTTCCAGAGAAACTATGATGATTTCTCAAAAGATCAGTATAAAAGCGGGAATCAAGTTTTGAGAATGTCATTGGGATTCCTTTTGGTGGTAGTTTCTAGAGAAGGAGATTCAAAATCATTTGGACAAAGCGAGGATACAACAACCATTTGTTCTTTGTAACATTGCTATACATGTAGTCCATTATGTGATGAGAAACATTGCATGTTTCGTGGTTGCAAACTTTCACCATGACTCCTCCCCATTTTAATCCAAGGGCATCATAGCCTCCCCTTTTGTGTGACATAGAGTGAATGAAAATGTACATGATCGTTTTCCAGTCTTTAGATAATCAATGAAGCGTCTTTCCACTTCTTTCTTGTCAGTAGTGTAAGGTTCAAGAGAGCTATCCTGTAACATTAATGCTTCTCTGACAGTGCTTTCAAACACAACCACCTTTTATCTAGAAACAGTGGATCTGATAAGAGGATCGCTAGTGATCGAGTGTAGAGAGGCTTCAGCATTTTCCTAGAATTCTACTATGAGATCCTTGTAGACGGGTTCGTTCCATGAGATAGCGTAGGATATCCTGCTTTGTAAAAGCCAATCAGTTACCTTGGTGAATTCTTCAGGAATGGGTTTGGGAAAGCTGATGGCCATATTGTGACGATGGTCGCTTATGAGCTCTTCCGCAGCCATTATCTGTGCTTACAATATTAGTAATTCAATGATATGTAAAGAAATTAAGTTAAACTAAAAAGAAATATATTGTGAAGGGATCGTCGACAATCGGCTCAAAGAGATAGTCTGCTAATAAGAGACGGTTGGCCCATACACAAAGAGAATTGTTGATTCAGAAAACAAGATTCAATTGGTGAAGATTCAGACAATCGATCAACAGATAAAAGGTCGGTAGAGAGAAATTTTAGAAAGGCGGCTCCTTTACACTTGGTGACAGCGACTTCACTAAAGGAATAGTCGGCGGTTCATTACCCGGTATTCTGAAGAATCGGCCCGTATTCGACTGATAACAGTCATGCATGATTTTTGAACTTGCGTTCAATGAATAATGATTCAAGGCTAGTAATGAGAATCGGCTATACTAGCCGATTCTAGTCATCTTCTTTATCTATACAGTCGGCTATGTGGGAGATGAATAGTCATCTTTGTTTCAGATTCAAAATCCGATAAAAGCCTCCACTTTGATGTTGTATTAATGATCTATTGAGCCAAAAGATGTTAATAAACATGTTTATAACCATAAAAATACCTTGATTCGATGCAAGAAACACACAAAGAGCAATGGGTCGGAAATAATGGCTTTGAATGGAACAAAGAGTGAAATCACCGGGATGCTCTCAGTAAAAACTAGGGTTTCAAGTAAAGAGAATTTCCCCTTTTTAAACATATATATTTGGTAAAAAAAAATTGAGCGCCGACACTAGACATTCGGCTCAAGAGTCGCTTAGGGCAAAATATAAAAAAAATTAACGTTTGACCAAAATAAATCGACTTTCGAGCTTGATTTTTGAGATATGAACCAAAAGTCATTTGTACAAGAATACATATAAACCAAAAAGCTTTAGAGCAATCATTAATACCAAAACGAGGCAAAACAATTCAAAATTCAAATCAAAGACAGAGAACATGCAAACCTGATCTCGTGGAATCATACCAACATAACTTGTCACACAACCTTATCTTATTGCATATTGGATGTCCACGGCCTACGAACGACTATTGGTATACTTTTCCTATGAAACCCATGCACCATTCTTTCAATATATAACTAGCGAACGTTTATCATGCTTTGGTAAGAGTTAAGATGAAGTTAGTGTTCCACACACTTATTAGGTATAACCTACCCGTCCTCATGGTCTTTAGAGTGCGATGATGATAGATTTAGGTCTATGCTAACGCATAATCTGAGAAGTTGATCATCAAGAACCCTAGGATAGCTAATGGAGCATAACTAGCATGGGTCTGTGAACTGTTCAGGGTATCTTTAAAATGATTTTGAGTTAGGGACAAAGCACGACAGACTTACGTGCCCTGATTATGAAATAAGGTTGGACTTACTTGCATGTCGGACTTACAAGCCATGTTTTTTGTCCAGAAAATCCCTTCACAGTCACAAGAGCCCAAAAATGAAAATATATATAATATATGTGTACACACTAACATTGTGTATCTTTTTGAGTTTTTGATCTTAATGCACGACATTGACATTGCGTGTCTTTTGCTCAAGATTGACAAATCCAGTACTAGGATGCACATCATTGGTGTCGTTTGCATTGATTTGCACGTCATTGCATGTCTTTTATTGACCTAATGCACGTCATTGCGTGTCTTTTTGTTCTTTTTGCCTTTTCTTTTGAATAATTATATATAATAAGGACTCGCAACCCCTTTGTGACGGGACTATGGTTATGTGTAGATACACTTTTCAGCAGTCATTATCTTTGTCACTGAGTTGCAGTCTATTTGTTTGAATGCTGAGCCTACCAACATGTCCTTCAGTATAATCGCTTCCCCTTTTTGATCCTAAACAGTGGTCAAGTATGTTAGTTTAAGTATTATTTCCCACAATAACAGTTATGCAAAAGCAGCAGTGATGAAACTATTTTCTTTTTCTTTTCAATTCACATAAACTATCATTTCCCCCGAAAATTTTATTTATAGACAACCTATTTAAATGGAATTTTCTTAGATAGAAGAAAATATATTTTGTAGCTCGATCATCTACTCATTTTGGTCAACACAATATTTTTGGATTTTTGAAAGAAACTAAGAACATAGATAAACATACAATGCATAAGGGATAGAAGATGTTACTCAAAGTTCAACAAATCCAATTTCTGCACGAGATCAAGAAACTTGGATTTATCAAACACCTTCATAAAGATATCAGCTTTTTGATCATTGGTGTTCACTGGAAGGATTTGAATATACTCTTTCTCATATGCATCCCGAATGGCATGAATCCGCACATCGATATGCTTTGTTTTTGAATGATAAATCGGGTTCTTCACGATTTTCACACAAGATTCATTGTCGATGAACATTGGAGTCTGCTTCAAGTTGATACCATAATCCATTATTTGATGTTGAATCCAGAGGATTTGAGAGCAGCGACTGGAAGCAGCGATATACTCAGCTTTTGTAGAAGAGATGGAGACAGAAGTTTGTTTCTTGCACTGCCATGACACCAGACAGTGTCCCAAGTACTGACATCCTCCTGACACAGACTTTATGTCAAGCTGACATCAACCGTGATCACTATCAGAGTAGGCTACCAAATCAAAGCTATTGGCTTTTGGATACCAAAGCCCTAACTTGGGAGAGCCTTTCAAGTATCGAAAGATTCTTTTCACGGCGACTTCATGGGATTCTTTGGGATTTGTTTGATAACGGGCGCAATAGCAAACAACAAACATGATGTCCGGATGGCTGGCAGTGAGATATAGCAGAGAGCCTATCATTGAACGATAATGGTGCCTGTCAACGGGTTTTACTTCTGGATCGGCGGATAGGGAATTTTGAGCAGCAAAAGGTGTTGACGCTGCTTTGGAATCAGTCATCTGAAATTTTTTGAGCATATCTTGAATGTACTTGGCTTGATGAATCAATTTTCCATCATGTGAGTGCTTCACTTCCAATCCGAGAAAGAACGTGAGCTCACCCATCTTGCTCATTTCAAATTTGGCCTTCATAACATCCTCAAAGTCTCTACAAAGCTTCTCATTGGTCGACCCGAAGATGATGTCGTCAACATAGATCTGCACCAGCATAATATCCTTTCCAATCTTCTTCTTGAATAAAGTCATATCAATCTTCCCTCTTTCAAAGCCATTTTGTAGAAGATAAGATGAAAAAGTATCATACCTAGCCCTTGGAGCCTGATGAAGTCCGTACAGAGCTTTGTCTAACTTGTAGACTCAACTCGGATAATCTAGATCTTAAAACCCCGGAGGCTGGCATACATAAACTTCCTCCTTGACCTTCCCAAATAAGAATGCACTTTAACGTCCATTTGATAGACCTTAAAGTTCTTGAAACATGCATAAGCTAGGAAAATCCTTTTTGCTTCCAATCGAGCCATGGGAGCGAACACTTCCTCATCATCAATCCATTCTTCCTGAGCAAAACCTTGCACAACCAAACGTGCCTTTTTCTAGATGACTACATTTCTTTCATCAGTCGTGTTCCTAAAAACCCATCGAGTGCCAATCGAGTACTTATTCTTTGGTATGTCAACTAGATCCCAAACTTTTAATTTCCTGAATTGAGCCAGTTCTTCCTGCATGGCGTCTATCCAGCTCAAGTCTTTCAGGGACATGGAGATATTTTTTGGAACATCCTGTGAGAGAAAACAAGCACACAGGGTCTTGTTGTAAGGAGTTGAATAAATTCTAGTATGAACACATTCAGTGATTGGCCCAATCACATTCTCCAAAGGATGATTTGATAAGATTTTGAAAGATGGCCCATCAGCAACTTCAACTTGAGCAGGAAGGTTCGTTAAATTTTCATCAGGAATAATCAGCCCATCATTATTGTCAGAATCACTATCAGAATCGACAGAGGGATCATTTGTCAAGTCCTGGTCAATATTAGAATTTACAGTTGCTGTTTGACCAGAACTGACATTACTAGAAGTATTTATAGGAGTAGTATCATCAGCCTCAGAAAGAGAAGAGGTTACTGTACTGTTGACGAAGACAGACAAAGGATCAGAAATAGCAAGTGTGATTCGTGTTGAAAAAGGAAAAAA
Source organism: Smallanthus sonchifolius (assembly GCA_023525975.1). NCBI lineage: Eukaryota > Viridiplantae > Streptophyta > Magnoliopsida > Asterales > Asteraceae > Smallanthus > Smallanthus sonchifolius. The sequence continues at coordinate 25,850,568 of CM042033.1, forward strand.
TTCATCTTCTGCTTGGATGGATGGAATGAATGATAGTTCAACGGATGAAGATGGTTCTGGTATGAGTAGTGCAGGAGGAATGAAATTATTGAAGATAATATCTGCATCATAGAACCAGTCGGGGCCAGTTCCACTATTTGTAGTATTAGCTTCTTGTCAGTCAACGTAATAAGATTCCTGCATGATCTTTGTCCTTTTGTTGTAAACACGGTAGGCCTTTTGAGATGACAAATATCCAATAAAATAACATTCGTCACCGATTGCACCAAACTTTTCAAGATTCTCAGCCGTGTTCAATAGAGTACATGAACATCCATAAGCTCTGAAGAATTCGATCAGGGGCTTCCTTCCATGAAATAGCTCATAGGCAGTCTTGTTGTGAGCCTTGATCACAAGAGCAAGATTAGGGACATAAATGATTAGCAGCTTTCAATCTATCAACATTGTTCTGGCAGCTTCAATTAATGTTCGGTTCTTTCTTTCAGCAACTCCATTCTGCTGTGGAGCCCTGGCAGCATTGAATTTTTGAGAAATTCCTTTGCTTTTGCAAAATTCATTCAAGACAAGATTTTTTAACTCTAAGCCATCGTCACTTCTGATTGAAATAACCGAACGCTTGCAAATCTTCTCAATTTTGAGAATCAGACTCTTCAATACTTCAGCAGTTTCATCTTTAGTTGCTAAGAAATTAACCCAAGAGTACCTGGAGAAATCATCTGTCACAACCAAACGTTAAGAGTTCTTAGAGATGCTTTTAACACTGATGGGACCAAAAATGGTCCATATGAAGTAATTGAAGAGGAACATAAATGGAATTCAATGCTTTGGACTTATGCGACTTTTTGTGCTGTTTGCCTTTAGCACAGGCCATGCATTTTTCAGAAAAATTGAAGTCCTTGGAGGGCAAACCTCTCACAAGATCTTGTTTGACTAAACGGTTTATGTTTTTAAAATTCACATGGCCAAGTAGACAATGCCATAGCAGTGACTCAGAATCAGAAGCTTTTGACAACAAGCAAGCCGTAGAGGCTTTGGTTTCAGGATCATTCATCTCAACGATGTAGGTGTTGTTTCTTCTTGGAGTCCTCAACAGGACTAGATCTTCTGGAACAATAAATCCAGGTTTGAGAAAGAGACATTCAACTTTGTTTAACAGCACAGACAGCTGTTTATCACAAACTTGTGATACACTCATCAGATTATAGCAGTTTTCTCGAACAAGATTTATTTTCTCTAGAGTGAGAGTTCCATTGCATACAGTTCCCTGTCAGGTAATCTTTCCTCCTTTTTCGTCACCCGCAAAGGCAACGTATCCCCCATCGATAATTCTGAAGTCAGTGAGTAGATCTTTTAGCCCGGTCATGTGACGAGAGAACCCACTATCAACATGCCGCATTATCAATAGTCGTCTTGGGAAATCCCTATCACATACAAGACAATTTATTAAGAAACCGGAACCCAAGTCTTTCTCAACTTGGGTGGAACATCAATTTTAGCATTTCTACCAGTTCTGGTTCTCTACCAACCTGTTCCCTTTAGAAAATGATTTACATTTTGATGAATTTTATCAATTTTATGATAAAAAGGATGGTTCTTGTTGGAGTCTGTTAAAATTTCCCACACTATGCATTCTAGGTCGTTCAAATTTGACCCAATTATTATGATAAGATGCACTACTGCACTTCCTAGTAGTATGACCGCCTTTCCCACAACTAAAACAATTAACATGGTTGAAGGATTTTCTTTTATGTGGCGGTTGATAAGATGACGAGGATGATTGCTGCTGAACTAGCACTTTGATTTGCTTTCTGCTTTTGCCTCTGATGAATTTTTCCTTCTTTTGATCAACATGAGTGGTTGTCGATCCTTGATCAGATTTTTTATCTACATTTGTCATTTTTTTTCATTCCTCATCAGGTGCATTGTATGATTTCATGGATGTCTCAACAGATCTGTCCGAATCATATGCACTTTCTTCACTATCTCTTGTAGACAAATAGTCTGAGTCACTTTGACTATCACTTTAACTTGTTGATACTGGGGTGAAGACTGGAATTTCCTCTGTCATAAACCTTTCAAACTGGTTTCTTGACACAGTATCAATCAAATCATTAAAACAAACATCATTCATAGAAATAAAGTCATTACAACTATTGTGTTCATTACAATTAGAGTTAAAGTCAATTATCCTAGAACATGATTCGCTACTGCTATCAACAGAGCCCGAATTACATGACTCTGGATTCTTGGAATTTAAATTAAAAAACGAAGATAAAACAGATTCTCGGTTGCATTCCTTGTGACCTAATCCAGCACCACAATCATCCCTAACATCCTCATCATGTTCTTTTAAACATGCAGTATTTACATTAGTAGAAGAAACAAATAGTTTTGCAAGATCGTTTTTAGGATGTGGAGATGGAATGGGGTCATAATGACCATGAGTGGGATGGTGAAACAACTTCCTCTCAAAGTCATTTGAATCCAAGTATCCCACCCCTTTTTTCATAAAACCAGGAGTATTGTGACAATCCAACATGGTATCTTGTGCCTTTTTGCTTACATTAATTTTGTCAATAATAATTTGCAATTTAACAGTTTCACTTCTAGAAGAAGTTAGTTTTTCAGTCAAATCGGTGATCAAAAATTCTTTTCTATAGACAAACTTTTTTAGGGTTTAGATTTCTTGATTTGCTTGGTTCAAATTGACTTTGAGAGTAACTTCGCTCTTTTTGATTTGATTAAGGATAGCAAGAGCAACATCCTTTTCATGAATAATGAGTTTGTTTAAAGTGCAATAGTGGACAATCATGGCAGCACAATCAGAGGAACAGAGAAGAGATTTTACCTTAAGTGGAACTAGCTCAACAGCGGTTTTCCTACAGATGCATCCTTGATTAGAGATTCCATCACCATTGTCTTGAGTTCCGTTACTCTCCGAAAAGTTATATCGATCCGTTGAGCTGGAACTGGGACAAGTACTCTTCTTCTCATCATTCACCTTCGCTGCATTCATGATCTTGATGTTGGCATTCTTAGTCATACATCCTTCAGTGTAAATAACCTGACTCTCTGTCCCCTGAATAGCAAATTTTCTAAGGAGAACAGCAGGACCAATAGAGTCAGTGTTGATGATAATCCTTCTCAGCACCTCATTCTTCTCCTTTACAACCAGACTTGCTTCCATCCCATGAACCACAAACTGTGTAGATGGAGTATTAGCCACAAGTGCCTTACACACATTAACCTGAGCCTTTTCAATTTCATTGCTCCAATCAAAGTCGTTTACTACCAAAGAATTTGTTGGTTCTTTAGCCTTCTCAGTCTGTTCTTGGCCATTAGTAACCGCAACAATGGTGGGAAGAGGTAGAGCATTGGTAATAGGATGGGGGCATTCCCTCTTGAAGTGTCCAAGTTGCTTACATTTGTAGCATCTTAGTTTAGACTTATCAAAACCTACGGATTTTCCACCTAGACGCTTCTTTCTAGTTCTATCCACAAATATTTTTGCTCTCATTGTCAACATGGCCATTTTCCATTGCAAATCAACCTCTTCCATGTCATCCGGATAGACTTGAAAAACATCTTCAAATTCTCCTGAAACTAGAGCTTGATAACTGTTGACAAATAGACCAAACAAGGCATGTGTTCACTGGATGGGTTTGGAGCAGAGGTACTATTCTTATTACTTTTTGACTCATTGCTTGGTAGATTCTGCTAATTATTGACGGGAGCAGAAATCATAGCAGGAATGGCTCTGGATGAGCTAGCAGAATTGTTTGATGAGGTTGGAGCAATAAAAGCAGCATTGGTTGGTGTTATGGTTTTGGTGTACCGTGTTTGATTCATTTGACGCTTTTCAATGTCCTTTTCAAAGGACTTTAGGGTATTGATTACATCAGATAGAGTGGAAGCTTCAATCACATATTGTCTTTTGATCAACATACATTGTATGCTCCATTCCTGAGGTAGAGAGTCTAGCAGTTTCTTGATCAGAACAAAATTTCTAATGACTACCCCGGCTTGCTTCAATTTGCTTGAAATTTCCATGAACCTTGAGATATGTTTAGACAAACCTTCTCCTTTGATACTCCCGAGGGTATCAAATTGTTTCTGGAGCATATCTTTCTTCCCTTCTTTCAAGTTTGAATTTCCCTCATAAAAGTCACACAACTCATGCCATAAAGTTTGAGCAGTCTTGTACTCCTCGAACATATTCATGATGTCAGCAGGAAAAGCCATATTAATAGCACCGAAGGCTTTATAATCTCTTAGGATCAGAAGTTTATCATTTTCCGTATAAGTAGTGGGATAATTTTGAGCTACTACACCATCAGCTCCAGTGGTCATAGGACAATGTGGACCATTGGTGGTCGAGGCCCACTGATCGAAGTCAGTCACGAAAAAATACGCCTTCAAGCGGTTCTTCCAGTTAGGGAAATCATCGGTGGACAGGAGCTTAGGAGGTCTAGACATGGAGCCGGTCTCCAAATCATCTTAGATAATAGAAGTAACAGACATCTTGAATCAAAGACAACACAAACTAACACAGAAAAAGAGAAACTCAAAGAGCCGGCTCGGAATCAACTAGACAGTCGACTCGTAAGAGTCGGCTGATGAAAGAGAACAATCGGCACTACCACAGGGTGAACAGAAAAACTCGCTCGGAGTGTCGGCTTAGAAGAGTCGCCACCTCACAATAGTGAGTCGTAAACTTGCGTTTACTAAGAGCATCGCTGGGAATACTGACAATCGGCCTAGACAATCAGCCAGATCAAGTGACAGTCGACTCGGGCAAGAGAGTCGACCCGGACAATCGGCTCAAGAATATCAACATATTCTTTTTCACATAATAACACCAAATCAATCACAGAATGCTCAGATCTAAACCAAAATGACAATTAGATCTGTCAAACTCTTCACAAACAAGTTTCTGAGGGAATTTCAATATCAATTTCCAAACTTGATACAAATCAAGCCGAAGATTAAAGAAATTCAGATTTCAACAAAAACCCCAAAAACTCACAAAAATACTAAAATCAAGAGCACAGAAGACTCTGATACCAAATGTAGGTCCAGATGATACGGTCCATGTGCTATGATGTTTCCAGTCAAGATCTGATCAACAAATAAGCTATAGATCAACTGTTATTGATGAAATCAAGAGAAAAGCAAGAAAAAGAGCATAAAAACCAAGAACAAAACTCCCAAATCTGATTATGATTCCACAAGGATGATTACAATAATCTCCTAGAATGATTACAATGATCTACCACCGCCATCCACCAAGGGTGAGCTCCCCCGTGGTGGTGGAACAAGCTAGCTAAGAAAACCCTCACCAAAAGCTAAAAATACAAATGAAAATGGTAAAAACTATGTGGAGAAGAAGGTCCCTGAGCTATGAAAATGGTCAGGTATATATAGGAAACCTGAGAGAGTCGGCGTGCAGATTTCTGACTCTCGCTGAGAGTCGGCCGTAACCGACCTAGCGACTTTCTGAGAGTCGACTGAAGCAAGCCTAGCGACTCTCAAAGAGTTGGCTGAAGATGACCTAGCGACTCTCAGAGAGTCGGCTCTGGATAGCCAAGCGACTCTCAGAGTGTCGCTAGCGACTCTCATACCCATTTTCATATGCGAAACTAAACATCTCGTGATGGCTTCAATTGATTAACATCATTCTCAAACTAGACCCAATAATCTCCCACTGAGAATGAAATTATCAATGATATCCAAAAGACCGTCAAACATCTTCTCAACAGTTGATAATCTGTTGCCTCTTCCTTTCTCTCTTCATTCTCCTCCCCTCTCCCTCAAAAAATTTTTTGTGGTTTCGAGGGGGTCTATATCTGACATTGTCTCTTTCTTCTTGAATTCACCAATAACCCTAGGTCTTTCATTGTCGTTATCCCCCGCAAATGCAGATCCCCTATATCTTTTTCAGTTAAAGCTTCGTATCTCTTCATTAATGATACCAATGTAATAGGCTAAGATAAAGGTTCAAACTTCCAAAAATTAACTCCAAATGATCTGTTTAATCACAAATATCTTTGACGCAGTCAGACCAAGCTAAGTATGATCATCACATAATCCAATAATCTTCAATTCGGTTCTCGTTCATTGTCATTTAGGACTAAGATGAGAATTCAAACAAATTGACTAATGTTAAATCACATGATCCCGATCATTTTAAACATGGATGAGCTCCCCCGTAAGGCAACCCGACCTTCAACAACTCAGAAGACGATAAAAGCCGTTCTTTGAATACTCTAATCTGTCCCCGATCCGATATTTCCGAAAACACAAAAATTCTAAAAAGTTGTTTTTGGAGAATAAGCCTCCTGTTCTTTGCAATATCCACTAAAAAATTCAACCAATAAAATTTCTCCAAAATATTCTTTTTTTTTAATTGTATTTCAGAGAAAAACTGAGAAAGTCGGCTGGACCAAGAGAGAGTCGGCACCTCTCCTTAGAGAACAAGGAAACCTCACGCTAAGAGTCGACCCTCACTTAAGATAGAATTGAGAGTGTAGGCTAGACAAACTCAGTGACTATGAACTTAAGTCAAGTGAGTCGTAAACTTGCGTTTACTAGAGAATCGGCAACACAAAAAAGAGTCGGCCTAGATAGTCGGCCAGAACAAGCAACAGTTGGCTGATCAAATAGAGAGTCGGCCCAGACAGTAGGCCAGAACAAGCAACAGTCGACTCAAGCAAGAGAGTCGGCTCTGGACAGTCGGCTCAAGAACATACTCATCCCCTTTTTCTCAAAAACTCACAAAATCAAACCAAATACGCTCGGATCTAAGCCAAAATGTAAACCAGATCTGTCAAGCTTCTCAAAAGCAGGTTTCTGAATGAATTTCAACACCAATTTTTGAACTTGATACAGATCTAATCCAGAAATGAAGAAATTCAGAACTTTTCAAAAACCATAAAAACCCCAAGTTTTACAATAAAATCAACAGCACAAAAGGCTCTTATACCAAATTATAGGTCCTAACGATAGGGTCCCTGTGCTAGAATGATTCTAGTTAGAAAACAATGAACAAATTAGCTATAGAGAAGCTGATTATTGATGATAAAGATAAACACAAAGTGAAGAGCAAAACAAACAAGAACATAAACTGCACAATTCTATTAGATCCACAATGACACAATTACAAATAAGCACCTTGAATACAAAGAAAACAACTTCAACCTCCTACTGGCTCTCTAATTGACTATAATAACAATGGGTGAATCAAGAGCTGATTAGTTAGGTTTTTGGGTTGCTATTTATAGACAAGATAGCAAGAGTCGCCATTCAGATTGCCGAATGCCGACAGTTGGTAGGCAACCACCATAGAAACTCTCAAGAGTCGCTAGCGAATCTTGACCCAAAAACCTAACTTTACAAAAGTTACATCTAAGCCCCTATAGATATCAGGAATGCATCGGTTTCTCAGGTTCCAACAGTAACAATAGTCCCAAATAATTTTTCTCTGGTTGTCGGAGGAAGGAGGAGATCTTGAGCTTATGTTTTTCAGGGACTTGAGCATGAGTTCAATAAAGTGATTCAATTTTATAAAACCAAAGTGGAGGAAGTGGGGAAGCAAGCTGAAGAGCTTCACATAAACGGATGCTCTCAAAAGTTTAAATATGGACTCGTATTTCAACAAAAATGAAGTAAGAGATGTTGAGTTGTGAAGGCATTGGGCCGGGCCGGACTAGGCTGGGCCCTAGGCCACCTGCGACTGGGCCATTGGGCTTCTTAGGGCTGGCCGGATTTGAAGAAGCAAAGGGTTGGTGGCTTTTCTTTGGGCTGTTTAGCATTAGCTTATTGATTAAGTTATTGCCTTAATTAGATAACCCTAATCTATTTTTATTTATATCCCCTATAATATAAGTGTATTTCCTGAGTACCTAATAAAGTAAAAACCTAGTTGCAAAGTGGACGTAGGTCATTATTGGCTGACCCACTATAAACTTTCATGTCTTTTATTTTCCGTCATTAATTGTGTGTGCGTGTGATTCTGCTGCGATAACGACTCTTGATACCTAAAAACTGGTATCATAGCTTTGGCTCATTGTTACACACGGTTCAGCACTGTTTCAATCGCAGAAGGATAGGAGAGGCTGTCGAGAGAAGGGCTGTTGGTTCTCTTTTTTCGATTTCTACTGTTTAGACTGATTTGGGGGTGATTTTGCGATTAGGTTTCCTTCTTTGGATCTTTTAAAGTTACTGATTTCACTCGGGTTTGCAGGTGAAGCGCCGATTCGGGTGTTTCAGGGTTTTAGGTTATCTTTTGAAGGTTACTTGGCTTCGGGTAGTTGACTTTTAATTTTGGTTTTTTTTATTCTTGTTTGCAATGGCTGAAGACGAGAGAGTGCGAATCGAGAAGTTTAGAGGGATTGATTTTGCATGGTGGAGGATGCAAATATAGGCGTTATTCGGTGAAAATGATTTCGAGATAAAATTAGAATAGAAACCGGATGGTTTAAGTAAGGTCGAAGAAGCTATTTGAATTCAAAGGACAAGAAGGCGTGAGGTAAGATCATATTGGCTTTGATGAGGAGTGTAGCGTTTTAGATCATGAAGGAAACCACGACACATGGTATGATGACGGCTCTGTCAAATAAGTATGAAAAGCCGTCTGTCGGTAATAAGGTGTTCTTGTTGAGAAAGTTATTCATGATGAGGATGAATGAGGGAAGCTCAGTCACAGATCACATAAATAATATAAATTCAATTTTGTCTAGGTTATCGACCGTTGGTACGAATTTTGATGATGATACTCAAGCAATGATCCTGTTATCCTCTTTGGCTGACAGCTGGTCAGGTTACATGACAGCGATCCCTAATTCTAGTGGAGCTGGGAATTTAAAGTTTGACGGGATCTGAGATAGTATTCTTGGTGAAGACATTCGCTGGAGGAACACTAGTGGAGGATCTTCTTCTGATATATTCAATGTGGGCAGGGGAAGGGAAAATAACAAGAGCAGTGGGAGTAGGGGGAGGAGTTCATCTAGTGGTCGAAAGAATGTGAAGTGATGGAGCTGCAATGATGTAACATCTCAAAAATCTACCATTTATGATTTGGGCTAAATGGGTGACCCGACTCTCCAGTAGACAAGACGATTGAGGAGGTTTTCATGTAAAACCGGATTTTAAGGAATTAAATAGACCCGTTTAGTTAAAAAGAGAATGGTTTGGGATCAAAAACGCGCCAAGAGGAAATTCGGGGACCCAAACGTAACATCTCAAGGTTTAAAAACTACCTTAAGGGAAAACCCTAGGCCATTTGGCCTAGGGGGCTTGCGACGGTAGTAAGGGAGAATGAGAGCAGAAGAGGGCGACGGTGCTAGTCGGAGAACGGTGGTTCCACAACAGTTTCCAGCGGAGGACTTCACAGTTAGCCAAGGTTAACTCCGTCTATACTTTCTACGTGTTTTGTTTACGTTTTTGGCTTAGAAACCCGGCTAGGGTTTGGGTTTCTTGATCAAGGACGACAACGGTAAGGGCTAAGGGAGATAGCAAGTGACGGCAGTGAGAAGGAGTAGGTGTGTGGTGGTAACCGGCGAATAGCGAGGTCACGGGGATGACCCGGTTGATGTTATGGACGACGGTCGAAAGGGAGAGAGAAGAGGGTGCTCTAGGGTTATGTGGCGAGGACGATAGTGGGGGACTGTTGTGAGGGCAGTCGTGGTGGCACTGTGGTGTCGTGATGCGGAGGACGACATGGGTGTTGGCCGTATAGGGATTGGCATGACGAGGATGATGAAGATGACGAAAACCACAGGGGTGGCTGTTACGGCGGCATACGACATGAACAAGGGATACGACGGCTGTTGGAGCTCGGTGTGGAGGTGCATAGAGGTGGGGCATGACGGTCATAGCTCGGGCACCTGCTTTGGTGTCAAAACATGGTGGTGGTGCTCGGTGTTTGTTAATGGTGAACGACGGGCCAAGGTGGTGGCCATGGGGGTAACGCGCAGTGGTGCATAGGCGGGCTCGACTAGGGTTTGCATGGCACGCGTACACGCATGCATGGGAACCCGGTTGGAGCATTCGGTTTCAAAAAAGGCCAAGGATGGTCCGGTAAGAGTTGGTATTGCGATTTGAAGATGGTTAAGGGTTTGCATGGCACACATACGTGCTTGCCTGGAAACTTGGGTTCAGGTACATGAGTCCTAAATGGATCGGGATCAATATAATATGTAAACCCGCGAGGCTAGGGTCTTGCGGTGGAGGAATGGCGAGCTGATGAGACGAGCATTTGGAGTTTAAGTATATTTACGCATTACTAGACGTAAGTTAGTATGAAATATGATCCTGTAATCATACGCTTGACATGTTCGGAATTGAGAGGGTGATCGGGGTGGAAAGCAGGTAATTGGACTCAGCACAACTGGTGAGTCTCTAATCCCCTCTTTAATGCTTTTACTATTTTAGGGCTATCGTACCTACTTGCAAGAGTTGTTTACTAAACTAAACGGGTTATGAGTTTTCGATTTAACCCGATGAGTTTATGAACTAAAACATTCAATATCAAGGCTAAGGGTTTATGTGGTGTCCTTTGGATGCATGGGCTAGAAGTCGGTATGATGTTTGTGTGTTGTGTAATAACCCATTTAGGATGAGTAGGATAATGAGTCTAGACTTTATGAGGGTACATCTAGAGTATGTGTGGTCAAACAGATAGGTGATTCGCGTAAGGGTGGTGGGTGGTAGTACTTGTCCATGTAGTGTCATGTGTGTTTAACTTGTTGATTTGTGTGCTTGCATTGTTGTCCGTGTATACGGTCAACGGTGATAAGAAGGATTCGGTCCTTCGGGTGTTGTCACCATGTGGGTGTCTGGGTTGTCATCGTAGATGACGAGTGTGTCATTGTATAATGTGACGGGGCCCTGTGAAGGCAATATTGAAATCCGAAAAGGGGTTCTTGGTTGTGATATGAATATCCCAACTGGGATAACCGTGACTAGGGTAGCAGTGATGAAACCGGTGAAATCCTTTGAAGGTAATTGTTGTGTGCATTTATGCGTGTTTTAATTGCATGCAAGTGTTGATTTATATTCATTGTGTTGAGATGATATTGTTGTGGTGTTGAGCATTAGATTGACCATGGTGCAGGGATGATGATGTCGTGTTTACGACTGATGTGTCAGTTGATCTTTTGAGAGTCTTGGTTAAGGCTTGTTAGGTCGGTGTCTAGGGGTTGGTCATGTTAACCGGACTTTGGGTTGATATGTGTGGTAGATTATGAGTTAGTAATGTAGTAAGCTCGAACCATGTCGGCGAGACTTATTGGGTTTTGGGTATGAGGTGAGTCTTGGGTGGTGGATCTTATGGGGATGGGTCGGTAAGGTGCGTTACCTATTTGTTAATAAACGACAAACCATTTTATAAAGGACCGGGATGTCCTGAGTTGATATAAATAATATTTGTAACGAGATGGTTTCTACTTAAATAAACTATTAGAACTCACTCATCGTAGCTGACTTTGTATGTACATTAGATTGTTTTGCAGGTGAGTTTACGTGATGAGGTATCTTGTCTTGGGAGCGGTGCTACTCGGATTGGTGTGCACGCATTCGTAAGGTAAGGTTAAGATGGATAACGAGTTTAAAGATAAAACTATTTTAAAAGAAGAATTTCGCTGATTGTTTTTATAATGAGTTAAGTGTTTTTAAAGAGAATGAGACCCAACTGTAGGGTGTCCAGTTTGGGGACCTTACAAATGAAGTTGGACATGTGAAAAGTCAATGTCCGGGAAAGCAAAAGGAAGGAGCTGGGCAGAAGGAAGGGAACAGTGTGGAGCAGAGGAAGAGTCTGTAGAAAACTAGAGGGTGGTGAATTGTTTTTTCTTAATTAAACTTGAGCTAATGACCTTTGTTAAACACTTTTTTACAACTCACACTAGGTAAACACAAATGTAAGTAAATGCAATAAGTAAAGAGTTTAAGGGATAGAGATGGTACAACCGATTTATAGAGGTTCAAGTGGATGTTAACTAATCCACTCTACGTCCTCTCCCCGATCCCCGATCAAGAGTTTTCTTCACTAGACGTTTCCCTAAAACGGTAGGGATCACCGGCACAAGCGTTTCACTCTTTAAAGGAAGTGATCACCTTCTTCACTAGTCCCACCAAAAGACTAGCTTTACGTTTCTTCTATGTGTTCACTATATCAAGATAGTGAACTCTCTCAACTCACAAGAATAATAACTCTATATCAAGATAGAGTTCCTAACCCAATACAATAACAACACTATATCAAGATAGTGTGTTCCCTTCTCACATCATCAACAATATGATGATTTGCTCACTTGTCAAATCAACCAAGGTCCTCATCCATTCCCCTCTTGCCTAGTGATGACCCCTCAATAATGCAAGTAAGATGGTTGGTGAAAGCTTGAAGCTCTTATTTTTGCTCTTTTGATTTCTCTCTTCAACTATGAATTTGAAGCTTGAATTCTTCTTCTAATATGGAAGAGATTATCTTTGAATGTATATGAGTATGTTGTAGAGCAAAGGGGTGAGCAGTTTTTGGTTTAAGCAACCAAGGTCCTCATCCATTCCCCTCTTGCCTTTGACTTAACTCATTTGAACATAGTGAGTCTTCTAGATAGGATCATGTGAAAGACATTCCCAAAGTAGAATGATTCTTTCAAGTATTATTTGAAATTCAAATAATAAACATTTTAAACAATTTTGTTTAAAATAACTTTTATTAACTTTTCTTGAGTTTATAAAGTTTCCTATCACTTTATAAAATAATCTTCATTGGGTTGGAATTTGTAGTTTCACCATCTTCAATCATGGATGTGAATTCTTCATTTAAAAACTTTGTTAATAAATCATACTTACTTAGTTAACTAATGATGAGTAATCAAGTGTTAAGAGCATTTATAGTAGGTTCTGTATATGTTTGTGAGTGGGTTCTGCATATTTTAGGGAGTGATTTAAAGTGGTTGTCAGTGAAGGAAAGAGAAAATGTTACTGTTCATCTGTATATTTATGAAAACACTGTTCACATCTATTAATTTTTTAATATTTTTTGAAAATGGTTGTGAGTGGAGGAGAGAGAAAAGATTATGATAAAGTATTATTTAATTGAAAAGGAGAGAGAAAAGGTAATGGTTTTTAGTGTAATTATAGAGATATGGATAGAGAAGCTGATGGGAGTGCTCTAAGGGACATTATTGTCACATATAGCATCATTTATAGACTAGAAGCATTTTAAGTCACATTTAGTTTAGTTTGTCATAATCAAAACATTAAAGGATGATTAAAGTTTAAACCATTGTTTTTCTAATAATCTCCCCCTTTTTGATAATGACAAAAACTATATTATGAAGACATTGACTAATATGACTTAACTACTAAAATTCACATAAGGTGATGCTATGTTAACAATGTCACATACCTTGATCATTGTTTGTCATCGCTTAGCTAACAAAGTAAGTCTACATGATCCCTTTGATGAAACATGTCTTCTAAGCTTTTCTTCTTGAAGCATGTCTTCATATTTTTCTCCCATAACTTTACTTGTGTCTTCAAGTCTTCATATTTCTCCCCCTTTTTGTAATTATCAAAAAGAAAGATAGAAGCTCCTCCTTGATGTGTGATACCCCTTGTTGGATAAGCTCCCCCTCAAAATATGCTAACATGTGTCTTCAACTTTATCTTGCAAAACCAAGTTAGTAGCGCAAGCATATATATATATATATATATATATATATGTTATGCTAAAAAGACTCTATATCCTAAGAAGGCTAAGAAGCCATGAAAAACTGACATGTGTCAACTTTTAAGTAATAATACTTATTATGAGAATTTATTATGGTTGATCATCTCTATCAAACAAATCATCTAAAGGCTGAAAACTCTTCTTACCCTTCTTATACTCTCTAGGCTTTTTAGCATAACCCCACCTTATATATATATATATATATATATATATATATATATATATATATCCAAAATATGCAACACATCACAAATAACACAAGCATAAAGACAATTGGTTGATAGTCATTACCAAAATGTGACCAAAGATGGTCATCAACCAAAGAAGGACCTAGAGTTTAAAATATAGCCATACAACGCATAAGTTGAAACACATAATCCTAACCGGCATACATGAACCGGCAACCTAAGCAAATATTGTCTTAACACAAGGAAAATAACCAACATTTTTATCAAACCGTGAGAGATTGTTTTAAAAACATAGCCATCCTAATCCCTTGTAGGAGATGTGGAGCAGTTTGGAAAATCCTTTTTATGTAACCAACCAACTTTTTGAGCAATTTTTTGTTCTTCTTGGCTTTTCTTTCAAGACGACGTATGTCTCCATAAGTAGTCGGACGGTTATCTTGGCTTGAATCTCCTTGTCTTGCGCCGCTTCTTGAAGTCAAAGTGCCTTCATCCTCAAACAATGCTTCAATTGAATCATCCTCATTATCATTGTTACGTGACCTCTTTGAACCGGTATGAGGCATTTTTTTAAAGGTTGTGGCATTGAGTGGTTTGCACTTTGGAAAGACGGGGTTGGATAAATCTAAGTTGAGGGTGACAAAGACTCAATTTAGCAAACGACCATACGGAAGATATCTCCTAGTTTGGTAAGGAAGATTGTTCATGTGCTTGGCAATGAAGAACCCAATGTTCCATTCGGATTGGATAGCAATGTGATAGAGAAATTCAGCAACAATGGCGGGTATATTGCTTTGATTTCCTCCCTTCATGTAGAAATTTTGACTTTGAATTTTTGCATATACTTGCATGTAGGGAAGGAGATCAATTCCTTGAATGATATTAGAGGTAAAATTGGAACCACAAATTTGACGTAAAATGTTTTGCCGGGAGAAAGTAGTAGAGTTTGGTAGTTGGTTTAAATCATGAGTTTCGGTATAGATTTCAACTCCGGTTCCCGGTACCCCTAGTATGTCACTAAATTCCCTAAAGGTATACGAGTAATTTTTGTTATACATTGTGATACAAATCATTTTATTCTCCTCATCAAAGTTATAACTCGCATAGAATTCTCGAACATGATGAGGAAAGAAATGCTCATCAAGTTCCAAAGAGAAAGTAGCACAAATACGATTGAAAGCGAAAAACACATCACTCCCTAAACCTTGAAGGTCAAAAACCCTACCATTTAGAATTTTCCTACTCTCAACTTGAGTTCGATTAAGATGAATGATACCTTGTTCAAGAAATCGTGGTTCAACATGAGGCTGATTAGATGGAGCTTGTGATGATGATTCTCATCTAGCTCTTGTGTTTTTTTGGTGTTCACCGGCACAAGTGTGTTTGATCCGAGGCATACTTTTAAACAATTGTCACACCAAGATGTTTGAGTATTTGTAGTTGGTGTTGTAGAGTCGTAAGATTTGAGCTTCAAAGTGCATCAATGGGGTTTTTGATGAGATGATTGTCTAGGGTTTTGTGTCTTTGATAAGATGGGTGACAAGAGAAAGAAATAAAGAGAAAGGAATCAGATTCGTGACGCTTCGACGGCCAATGGAGAGCGTTGATTGGATCGACCGTGTGATTTGAACCCTTTTCAAGGATTGTTCTCGGGTGATCCTACGGTTGCTTGCCACGGTTGCTTGAATCGCCCGTAGATGCAATTTTTTCACATGTTCTAGCGATGACGGTCGATTGAATCATCCGTCGAATCGTCCGCGAGTTTCCTTTTTCCTATTTTGCACCATTTGTGCGTTCCATCAAACTGAGGTTGATCAAGGATTGTTTCTAACATTCCTAGACCTAATCTCATGATTTGAAAAGTTTCCCTTTTCAATGGTTCGGTAAATATGTCGGCAATGTTTTCTTCGATGGAACTTTGTGTATAACAATATTTCCCTTTTGCATATTATCCCTAAGAAAATGATGCCTAAGATCTATATGCTTAGTTCTAGAATGCAAAACAGGATTTTTACTCAAATCAATAGCACTTTTGTTTTCACAAAATATAGGAATAGAAGAAGTACTTACCTCGTAGTCCACGAGTGTTTATTTCATCCACAAGGCTTGCGAACAAGCTGTACCGCCGACAACATATTCCGCTTCGGTTGTGGATAGTGCTACGGATGCTTGCTTCTTTAAGAACCAAGATGTGAGGGCTACACCCATGAATGCGCAAACTGCACTTGTGCTTTCTCTATCAATCATACATATTCCAAGATCCGTATCCGTAAAGCACATTATTTCGATTCCTTCATCTTTAGGATACCATAAACCAAGTTCTATGGTTCGTTTGATGTATCAAAATATCCTTTTGACAGCTTCATGGTGTGATTTCTTTGGTTTTTCCTGAAATCTTGCACAATAGCAAGCACTATACATAATGTCGGGTCGACTTGCCGTTAGAAAAAGCAAGCTCCCAATCATACCTCGATACCTTGTACTATAACACACTTCACCTTCTTCAACATTGGTTAAGGTGGTGTTAGTAGCCATAGGAGTATCCATAGGTTTAACATTTGTAAAATCAAACTTTTTAAGCATGTCACGAATATACTTAGATTGATTTATAAATATGCCGTCATCATATTGTTTAATTTGCAAACCAAGAAAGAAATTAAGTTCACCCATCATACTTATTTCAAATTCTTCATGCATTTTGTTTGCAAATTCATCACACAAGTTTTAACAAGTAGAACCAAATATAATATCATCAACGTCTATTTAGACAAGCAACAAATCAATGTCTTTCTATTTAACAAATAATGTATTATCTACTTTACCCATAGTATAACCATTATTAAGCTAGAAAGTCTTAAGTATATCATACCATTCATGTGGGGCTTGCTTAAGTCCATATAGTGCCTTATGAAGCTTGAAAACATGATGAGGTTTGTTGCAATCTTTAAAGCCAGGTGGTTGTGCTACATAAATTTCTTCATTAATTATACCATTTAGAAAAGCACTTTTAACTCTCATCCTTTAGGACTTCCTTTATGGATTTGGGTTCAACGATAGACAGAAAGGCAATAAAAGAACAAAGGCTTTGGATCTTAGACCTAGTGGTTCTTTGGTTAAGGTTGCCTATGACTTGTTCTATTGGGTGATCTTTGACAAGTTTGAGACTCAAGGTTTGATCATCCTCTATGTGAGGAATGTCATCTAAGGGAGTGGTTTCCTTAGGACTTTGGGTTTCAATATTCCTTATAGCATCCTCCTCACAAACATCATCATCTACCAAAGGTGGTGATTTTATGGGTGGAGACTCATCAAAGGTTGCATTGAGGGATTCCTCCACAACCATGGTGGATTTGTTTAGGACCTTATAGGCTTTGCTATTAAGGGAGTATCCTAAAAAGATACCTTCATAAGCTTTTGGATCAAACTTAGTCAATTAATATTTAGTATCAAGGATGAAATATTTACATCCAAATACTCTAAAATATCCTAAGGTTGGCTTTCTTCCCTTGAAGAGATCATATGGGGTCTTGTTGATCATTGGTCTAACTAAAACCCTATTTAGGATATAGGTTACGGTTGCTACGGCATCACACCAAAACTTTTGGGGTACAAATTGTTCAAACAAGCATGGTTCGAATCATTTATTGAAGAGTTCGGTTCTTCCTTTCAACTACCCCATTAGATTGAGGAGTTCTAGGAGCCGAAAAGTTATGTGATGTATCATGTTTATCACAAAATGACCCAAATTGCACTTCAATATCAAATTCTCTACCATGGTCGTTATGAATGGATATAATCGTACAACCTTGTTGGTTTTGAATCTTTTTGCAAATGCTTTTGAATTTGTCAAATGCTTCATTCTTATACTTGGTAAAGGAAGTCCAAGTAAATCTTGAAAAGTCATCCACCATTACCAAAGTATATAGATTTCCTCCATAACTTTGAATTGGTAAAGGAACAAATAAATCCATGTGAATTAATTCCAAAATTCATTTAGTTGAAATCATGTTTTTAGCCTTATGAGGTGCATGGACTTGCTTACCCATTTTACATGCATCACAAAAATGAATATCAAATTTCAACTTAGGCAAATCTCTAACAAGTTCATTTCATGTCCTAATCTTCTATGCTATAAAGTAGAATTTTCAAGTATGGATGCAAGGCATAGCATTTTACTATTATCACCTAATTGACATGTATATAATCCATTTCTTCTATGGCCATTAACAACTATGTCATTGTTTTTCCATATAATGTTTTTCCATATTAAATGTAACGTTTAATATGTCAACGTGTTCAACACTAGTAAAGTTTATATTGTTGAAGCACTTTTCTGTGACAACACTCTGGATAGAGTCTTAGTTTGTATTTTCATGTCTGTAATTGTCTTTGTATGTTAGAGTGTTTATGTATTAGTTTATCGAGTTGTATTTACTTTTACATATTGAATGTTGTATTTCTTTCTAAGTGTTTTGCGCACTTACATGTGCGCAGGAGAAAGCTCCTGCGTGACTTAGCAAGTACGCAAGAATACCTTTGCGTACTTGTTAAGTACGCAAGAGCATTTTGCCCTGCGCACTTGCTAAGTGCGCAGACATCAGGTCAGGTATAAGTAGGATAGGTTGACAGAAGTTAAGTACGCAGTCCAGATAGCAAATACGCAAGTTGTAATCTCAGTACTTCTCTCTGTAACCTTCAAGTGTTTGTAATACAAAGAACGTTTAAAGTGTTTTCTCTTGTCGGTTTACTTTTTTTAGCTAGACTCTCCACCTATTCACGGGCATTCCGCACTCGGTCCGACTAGTAGACCCACTTGCATGTGATGATCCGCCACACCTGAGGGACCTACAAGTTGTATCAGAGCATTTGCTCCTGATTTCGAGTGTTGTGAGTGAGTTTGGAGAGTTTTTACAAGCAAAAAGAGGTATTTTTGTTGATTTTTGTGATAAAATAGGGGTAGCTCTTGAGCACTATTTTAGAAGCAAAAATCACCCAAAAACTGATTTTTGTTGTGTATTTGAGTATTTTGAGCATCAAAGGTTGGTTAGAAACAAGTTTCTGACCCTTTGGCTCATTTGCATTGATCATCAGACGAATTTTTACCATCTCCGGCGAGTTTCAAGTGACCGGAAAAGTTTGGTGAAAGTTGCTGAAAAGGTATCCTGAGTACTTACCATTTCTGGCAAAAAGGACAGTTTTGTGCGTACTTACTAAATACGCAAGAATTATCTCCTGCATACTTACAAGTACGCAAGACTGAACTTGCACGAACTTAAGTTATATCCTACGTACTTACATTTAATCCTGCATACTTACAAGTACGCAAGAGGAAATCTAAATACGCAAGACCATTTCTCAAGTGCGCAACTGTGTCTGACTTTTCTGAAATTTGACTAAGTGTTCACTATGTTGAATCTTCAGAATTTGGGAAACATGTTAAATTATGATAATGAGATCGGTACACCACAGAAACCACCAAAGTTGCTGAATGTGAACGATTATTCTAATTGTAAAGCACGTTTTGAACATTATATTTCATATACCGACTCATCGCTATGGATACCAATCCATGAGGGATATAAGCATCCCACACACATCTATCTTGATGAGGTGATGCCAAAGCCTATCTCTAAGCTTGATGATGAAGAAAAGAAAGCTTATGATCGAGAAAAGAAGGCTCTTGGTTCGATCACTATGGCATTAACTCGAGAATTGTTCCATAGTTTCCGAGGGTATGACAATTCTAAGGATCTCTGGAAAGCTTTACAGAAGAGATTCAAAGGAAATAGTGACATCAAGAAGAGTAAGCGGGATCTTCTCAGGAAGCAGTATGAGTGCTTCATATTTTTTGAGAACGAATCTTTAGATGACCTCATCTCTAGGTTCTATCATTTACAGACTGAGTTAAAGGCTTTTGAACTTAGGTATCCGGATGAAGAGATGGTGGAAAAGTTTTTGGATGCTTTACCACCCAAATTTGAGATGTACATAACCCTGATGAGGGAAAATCCTAAATTCTATGAGCTGACAGTTGATGAAGCAATAGGTAAGCTTCAAGCTCATGACATGAACCTAAGAAGAAAAGAGAGCTCTGGAATACCCCAGATACAAGACCCTTCGATGTATCATGGGACGACTTCTACATCCAAGTCATCGGGCTCTGGAATTGCCCTCTTCACTGGAAATCCAACTGAAGAAGACCACTCAACTGGGTGTGGTGGTCATGCTTGCTATGCTTCAGGATCAGGGTTGGGGTCTCATCATCAAAATACCTCAAGAAATCCTCCTGCTACGTCTTCAGCTAACAACTCAGCTATAGCCAGAATAGCTGAAGATCATGTAGCACTATTCTCATCTTGCATGCTTGCATATGAAAACTTCATAGGTGGCAAGCTTACTGATCCAGAGACGATTGAAGAAGATTTTAATCAAGTGGATCCTGATGACATGGAGGACGTGGATATTCAATGCAATATGGCCATGCTATTGAGGAGAGCCAAGCGTTTCCTGAACAGAACAGGAAGAAAGTTTATTGGCGGGCCTCCTAATGCCAAGGTCGGGTTTGAAAAATCCAAGGTCAAATGCTGCAAGTGTCTGAACTATGGACACTTTGCTCGTGAGTGTCAGAAACACAAAGCACCTACCTCTGGTTTCACCCGACCCAGCCAAGGAAACAGCCATGGCCACAACAATCCAAACCACCACAATCAAAGCCAAAGTGGAACATCCAATGCACTGGTAGCACAACAGGACGACAGCTTTGACTGGGGTGTTCATCTTGAGGATGCCATCATCGCACAAACCTAGGTTGGTCTCATGGCTGAGATCATGGAGATGATGGAAGCAGAGAAAAGGGAAGCTTCTATGGCTGATCTAGAAGAATCTATAACTGCTGCTACAGAGGAGGTGAAGGAAGCTGAAGAAATGGAAGCACCTGTAGCTGATGAAGAGGAATCGACCACTGCTGTTGCTCTCATGGCCATTGGAGAAGCAACAAGTTCGTCGTCTGAGGTAGATTCTAATCCTTTCTCTGTTATTTCATGTTCTAAATGTCTAGGGCTAAAACTTGAAAATTCTAGGCTCCAAGACATAATCTAACCCCTAAGTTTGGCAGCTCTAAACTATAAAGAAAATGAAAAACGTTTTAAAGATTCTATTGAAACGTTAAAAAGGGAAAAATCTGAATATTCTTTAAAAATAAGTGATCAACAGCTTCACTTAGATGTTGCATACAAGGGGTTAGAGAAACGAAACAATGAAATCAACAAACTGCAAAATGAGATCTTGTAGTTAAAATGCACTAATGAGAAGTTGAAAAACTCTCGCTTTGTGGTGGAACACTACGAGTATGTGGTGAGACAACTGAATGGGTTAGGTTTGGGTACTAATGTCATTCCTCCACCAGTGAGCGGGAAGTTTGTCAATAGCTTAATAGACATTGATCTCACTTGTCTAGATGAGTCCTCTGATAAGGATGATTCCCCTAAAAAGGATGAATCCTCAAGTAAGGCTAACTCCACATCTAGTGAGGAGTTTGTTACTGCTTCTGAAGACGGGTCGGTTAACTCTTGCCCTGAAGGAGTAGTATCTGAGGAGTTGTTGACTGAACAAAAGGTAAAGAAAAACGTTATCACTAATGGTGATAACTGCATTTTAACGGAACCCGACATCATTGAAACAAATGATAAACTAAAGGTAATGCTTTACGGGGGGTATAAAAGTCTTAACCAAGTAAAGAAAGAGGCTTTTTCAGCTCACTATGGGCTTGGGTATAAAGAAAATTTGGAAAAATATTATACTCCCAAAAACCAAACTAGTAAGTTTCAGAATAATGTTCATAAACCAACTCCTCCTTCTCATAATGCTGAGTTATCTAAGGCCAGATCTAATGAGCCTTACAAGAGAACTTATGTAGACAAGAGGAACTGTTTTCACTGTGGCTTGGTTGGTCACATTTTTGTGAACTGTCCTTCTAAGAACCAAGGGAAACGGCCTGTTGTTTCATAACCAGCTGTTATCCCCAGGTCGCCATCAGTGAAACCATCTCCCAAACATCCAAAACAAAATGTGGTGAAACCACCAGTCAAACCGATGGTAAAGCCTAAGATCATATTTGATGCTAAACCATCTGTTCCAAGAAAGATAACGCAACCTGCTGTACCTCGTGTATCTACCTCTGCTAGTACACGTACTGGTGAGAAACCTGTGGCAAGACTCTCTGAGCCACAGAGGAGAAGACGGAACAAGAGGTTGAGAAAGCTTGAACAGCTGACTTCAGTTCAATCAGGTGAAGCTTCCACAAGTTCACCAGTTGTAGTTGAACCAAAGTCTCCTGTTCCGGTTAAGAAACAGAAGAGATCCTGGACTGTCAAATCCAAAACTTCTCAATCTCCTAGTTCTATTTCTTCTAAAGATTCATCAATTTTGAACAGTCATCATGACTGTGAGTTAAAGGAAGTAGTTTATTTTGAAAAGGATGGACGACCCAAGACCACAATGGCTTGGGTCTCCAAATCTAACTAATTCTTTTGTGACCTGTGCAGGGACGTCCGAAGGGTACTATCTCTAACCGCTGGTATGTAGATAGTGGATGTTCCAGGCACATGACAGGAAACATGGCCCTGCTTGAAGATGTTAAACCATTCAGAGGCGGCTATGTGGCCTTTGCCGGAGAAAAAGGCGGCAGCATCACGTGTCAAGTCGTGGTTTCGAACGGTTGTGTCAGCTTTGACAATGTCAACTTTTGCGAGCAGCTGAAGCATAACCTGTTGAGTGTCTCCCAAATGTGTGATAAGGAGTACTCGGTGATGTTTGACAAGTCAAAATGCCTAATTCTCAAACCCGGTTTTGAAGTTCCGGAAGATTGGATCCTGATGAGAGCACCAAGAACAAACGACACCTATCAGATCGATATGAGCGTTGCAACAACCACCTCATCAGTTCCTACCTGTTTGCTTTCTAAAGCGACAGAGCTTGACTCCATCTTGTGGCATAGGAAACTCGGACGTATTTCGTATCGTAAAATGAATCATCTTGTCCGAAACGGTTTGGTAACCGGGGTTCCTAAGCTGAGGTTTACCGTTGCAGATGACTGTATGCCTTGTAAAAAGGGCAAACAACAACGGAAGTCTCACAAGCCCAAGCTCCAAAACTCTATTGATACCCCTTTGGAGCTATTACACATGGATCTGTTTGGCCCCATAAGTACCAGGAGTATTGGAGGTAAGTCGTTCTGTCTAGTAGTAACTGATGATTTCTCACATTTTTCTTGGGTGCATTTTTTAGGTACTAAAGACGAGACTGCTGATATTTTTCAATATTTGATCCTGAGCTTGGAATCTCTTTGCAAGCTTAAAGTTAGAAGAATTAGGAGTGACAACGGAACTGAGTTCAAGAATAATTTGATGGAGCTTTTCTGTCTCAAGAAAGGGATCCGTCACGAATTCAGCGCGCCGTACACGCCTCGGCAGAATGGAGTTGCTGAACGGAAGAACAGAACACTGATTGAGACTGCAAGGACTATGCTTTCGGATGCAAAGCTTCCTGTCACTTTCTGGGCAGATGCAGTTAAT
The DNA here is from genome assembly GCA_023525975.1 of Smallanthus sonchifolius. Lineage (NCBI taxonomy): Eukaryota > Viridiplantae > Streptophyta > Magnoliopsida > Asterales > Asteraceae > Smallanthus > Smallanthus sonchifolius. The sequence continues at coordinate 25,874,057 of CM042033.1, forward strand.
ACAACTTGTCACGTCTTAAACAGAGTTCTGGTTGTGAAAAGGCACAACAAGACTTGTTACGAGTTAATCAACAATCGACTTCCCAATCTTAATTACCTAGTTCCTTTCGGTAGTCCTTGTTCCTTGTTGCTACAGTACAAAGACCGCCAGTCTAAGTTTCATGCAAAAGCAGTGGAAGGCATCTTCTTAGGATACGTTGCCAACTCGCCTTGCAAGAGAGTGTACAACATAGGAACTCGTACTGTCGAGGAATGGTTTGAAGTGGATTGTAGTAAACACAGCATTCCACCTGAACCAACAGGTCCAGCTTGGGGTTTTGATTATGATGCGCTATTCAAGTTATTCAATCTTCCTGATTTATCTGCAGTTGACGCCGCAAACGTTTATGGAATATTGGGTGGCGGTGATGACTCCAGCTTCTCTACTCGTGCTACTGTACCAATTATAACTCCGGATTCCAATGCTGCATCTGCATCTGGAACTCATGATAGTGATAACAGTGAAGATGTTCTTGTCATTGGAGATGACGCTCCTGCTAATCCTAACACAATGGTAGGAAATGAAGCTCCAGCTGATCCAATAAACATTGAATCTTCTTCCTCTGGAACACAGGAAATGGGGGAGTTAAGCATGAATCTAGATCCAGAAATTCAGGAACCGATTGTACCAGAGACGAGAGTGCATAGGAATCATCCAATCGACAACATTATTGGTGATCCTTATGCCGGTGTTCAGACTCGTCATCGAACTATCACCGAGAACACCAGTCTTTACACAGAGATATTTGACACTTGTGTCATGGAAACATGTCTGCATGCTGCATTCGTGTCCCAGTTAGAGCCGAGGAATGTGAAGGAGGCTCTCACTGACAACTGCTGGATTGAGGCGATGCAAGATGAATTGTCTCAATTCCAAAAGTTACACGTGTGGGATTTGGTTGACTTGCCAAAGGGATTTCAACCAATTGGAACCAGATTGGTGTTCAAATGCAAGACGGATGATCGTCATGTGGTTGTGAAGAACAAAGCAAGATTGGTTGTTGAGGGTTTTTATCAGCAAGAGGGCTTGGATTACACGGAAGTATATGCCCTAGTTGCTAGAATTGAGGCCATTCGACTGTTCTTGGCTTATGCCACATATGTCGACTTCAAGGTCTATCAACTTGATGTGAAGAGTGCTTTCCTTTATGGTAAAGTTCATGAAGAGGTCTATGTCACTCAACCTCCCGGCTTTGAAGATCCGCATAATATCAATAAAGTGTACAAGCTCGACAAAACACTTTATGGTCTTCATCAAGCACCGCGAGCATGGTATGAGACATTATCTAAGCATTTACTGTCTAATGGTTTCGATCGTGGATAGATTGACTCGACTCTCTTCATTAGGAAAGCAGGAGGTGACATTCTTCTTGTACAAGTATACGTCGATGACATTATTTTTGGATCTACCAATGAAGGGATGTGCAGGGAATTCAAAAAGGTGATGAAATCCAAGTTCGAAATGAGTAATATGGGTGAACTGTCGTTCTTTATGGGTCTGCAAGTCAGTCAAAGAGAGGATGGCATTTACCTACATCAAACTAAGTATGTGCAGGACATCTTGTCAAAATACAAGATGAATGATAGCAGTACTTATGGCACACCTATCCCAGTCAATCAGGGTCTGCATCCTGACAAAGATGGAAAGGATGTAGACAGCATATTGTACCGTGGGATGATCAGATCACTTATGTATCTCACAGCTTCAAGACCCGATATAATGTTTGCTGTGTGCTTGTGCTCAAGGTTTCAGTCTCAACCGAAGGAGTCACATATGATAGCCGTGAAGAGAATTTTCAGATATCTGAAAGGGAAACCCTGATTAGGTCGTTGGTACTCTAAGCAGCAGTCATTCGACTTCAAAGCCTACACTGATTCAGATTATGGCGGTTGTAACCTTGACAGAAAGTCAACTTCTGGTGGATGTCAATTCTTAGGAGACAGACTAGTCTCCTGGCAGTGTAAGAAGCAGTCAACGGTTTCTGTCTCAACTTGTGAAGCAGAATACATTGCTGCAGCGAGCAGTTGTTCTCAGATACTGTGGATTCAGCAGCAGTTGAGAGACTACGGCTTAAACTTCATTGGAAATCTGTAGAGTCATGTATAAGCTGTTGTCATTTATTGTATGTTTAAACATTTTAGACTAGTTTACTTTATGTCATTTCATTTCATGTAATTTCAGTTTTCTGTAATTTACTTGTTTTATTAGCCAAGTCTGGGCCATCGAAACTACTTAGTTTCGATTGAGTCTGTTCAATCGAAACTAGTAGTTTCGATAGATGGTAGTTTCGACAGGTCTAAGTATCATTTGTAAATGGTCAATCGAAACTAGTAGTTTCGATTGACCATAGTTTCGATACCTGTTACTACTATAAATAGCCTAGTTTGAGAATGTTTAGGGTGTGAGTAGCGGCTGTAACCCTGAACTTTCTCTTTCACATTTTGCTTGAATCAATACAATCTGCAGTTGTTTATTCACTGTGTTCTTACATTTTCATACCCTTTGATTGTTGATTCATAGTGTGGTTAGCTGGTTATCTTCACCATCACTGTTTCATTTATCAGTTTCTCCTACATATACACAGTTTCCGCCTGTGTATGTGTTAAATCGATCATATCAGTGATTTCGATTAAATCTGGACCTACAATTGGTATCAGAGCTATATGCTCTAGTGTTTTTGAGTGTTATCAGGTTATTGATCGATTCTAGGTGATTACCGAGGGTTTTCATTACTTATTTCGGGTTTTTGCACATTTATTCTCGAGGTACTGTTTCATCATTTTTTAAGGGTTTTTGCTCGTATTTTCGGAATCGGAGGTTGGATTCGTGATCAGGACAGTTAGACGAAGGTTTTCGCTGGATTGGTTTGTTATTTCTGCACCTTTGATTTCTGGAGCTTTTCATCAATGGAGTATTTCTGCTTTGGAGAAGAAGGCATCGAAACTACGGGGAACAATTTCTGATTTCTGTTGATCATCGAAACTTCTTGTCTACGTTTTGTCGGGAGAAGGTACTGTCGAAACTAGATTTTGTCTCTTATAGAAACTGTGGTTATCGAAACTAGTCTGTGAAATTGTCAGTATCGAAACTAGTTGTTTCGATAAAAGTTGTTCTATCGAAACTAGTCCTATCGAAACTAGTTGTTTCGATAATAGTTGGTCTATCGAAACTAATCCTATCGAAACTAGTTGTTTCGATAAAAGTTGTCTTATCGAAACTAGTTGTTTCGATAGAAGTTGACCTATCGAAACTAGTTACTATTTTAGTTTCGATTCAAAACATTATGGCCACTTCAAGTTCAACAGAACATTCTGGGGGAAATAGACCACCTGCTCTTGTGTCCACAAGAGATTTTGATGACTGGACTAAAAAAATGAAGCTTTTCTTTCAATTTCACGATTATACACTATTGAGTTCTATCACCAATGGTCCCCACAAGCCCGTAACTACCACTGCTGATGTTCAACGTCCTAAGTTAGTGTCTGAGTATGATGAGAAAGATCTTGCCTTGATTGCCCGAGACAACAAGGCCTACGGGACTATTGCCATGACTCTTCCTATGGATATTTTCAACATCTTTGCTGAGTACACAACTGCCAAAGACTTATGGGCTGCACTGTGCACAAGATATGAGGGAAGTGAGGATGTTAGGGAAAGCAAAAGAGATCTGATCAAGAAACAATATGCAATGTTCAGCAGTGTAAGGGGAGAATCAATGTCTGATTTGATCAACCGTTTCTCAAGCATTGTATCAAGGTTGAAGGTAATGGGTGTTGAGTATCCTACTCTTGATCTAAACAAGAAACTCCTAGATTCTCTTCCTGAGGAATGGAATATGTATCGAATCATGATCAAAAAGACTAAGAATCTGAGTGCTCTGTCTCAACAGGAAGTCTATAGCATTCTTGAATCTTATGAGATTGAGATTAAGAAGGGAGCAGTCACCTCATCTAATCAGTCTGGAAACACAGCTCTCATTGCTGGATCAAGCTCATCCGGTAGCCCATACTTTCAGAGTGATGTTCCTCCTTCAGCTGCTGCAATCAACTCTACCATCTCCTCTGCTTCTCAAAAGACTGTCACCATGATCCCTGATGATTATGTCCCAATCATGACTGCTTTCATGTCATGCTATGATGCACTGATTTCTGGAAATCTAACACCGGTTAGCTTTCAACCTGATGACTTGGAGCAGATCAATCCTGATGATTTGGAGAAAATGGATATTGATTGGTGCATGGCCATGTTAACCCTAAGAGCCAAGAGATTCATCAAAACGACTGGTATAGAAAGGTTCAAGCAAGGAAAGACGCTTGGGTTTGACATCAAAAAGGTGAGATGCTACAATTGTGATCAGCTGGGTCACTTTGCCAGAAACTGCAAGGAGCCGTCCTCCAAAGATCAGCAAGATAAGAAGATCTCCTCTGGTAAACAAGCTGCCAATCCTCCAAAGACAAACACAACTTCAAGTTCCACAGCTCTTGTGTGTCAGGCTGATGGACACTATCACTGGGGAGAACAGGCTGAGGAGGCTGTTGATAAAGCATTGATGGCTGACATAGAGGATAAGGGCAAGTGTGTTATGATTGAAGCTACTGAGGATCTCACTGCTGTACCTGCTGAGGTTATTTCTAAACTCTGTAATTCTAGATCTTGCCTAAATGAAATCCAAAAATACAGATTCATCAATCAAGCCTTGATTGATGAACGAGATCACATTAAGGTGATGTATGACTCTGTTGCCAAAAATGAGAAACTATACTTAAAGAAAATTCGTGATATTTCTGGTGAAAATCGTTCTTTAATTGTGCAACTAAATACTCAAACCATTAATAATACGATTTTAAGTGAAAGAGTTCAAAAAGCAGAAAAGGCTAAATTACAAGTTGACCACATGGATATGGATCAGAAAATTCTGTTTGGAATAATTGATAAACAATTTAATAGAAAAGGCACAGAGGGTCTTGGATATAACTCTCATCCTCCTCCTTACTCTAAATCTGGTAGATTTGCTGATATGCCTACTCCACATGTTTCCACACCTGTTGTTTGCACCTTATCTCCTAATGATTATATTACATCTTCTGATTCTGACAGTTTTGCTTCTTGTGCAGAATCGAATAGTTTAAAATCAGAAGATGATTGTAATGAGAATTCCTTGGATAGAACTATTTTAAAAGAACTTGAGTCGGATGAATGTAATAATCTGTCCGTGTCAAACTCAAATATTTGTGAACACGTTGAAAATTTGTATTTTGACTCTATGCCTGCTGAGCATATGGGTTTGGGATGTGATGTTTCTAAATTTAAAAATGCTTTGCCTTTTGTTCCTAAATCTTTGAATGTTATGCCATGTGTTACAAAATTTAAAAGTGCAGGAATTATTGTGAATGATGTACCACGTGAAACCATGAGCAACATGGAATTTTTCAGATTAAAGGAAGCACATCGTCTTCAAGACAAAGTTATTGATGAGAGAACCGTCTCATGTTCAGATTCCTCAACATCACAATCATCTTCATCTTGTGATGATTATTATCAGGCTAAGATATCTTGTAAAAACGTTTGTTTTAGTTGTGGTGCCTCAAATCATGTTTCAAAGAGTTGTAAATTGACAACCGCAAATTTTAATGAAGAATCACCTTCCCAATGTTCATTAAATTCATATGTATTGCCTAATTCTTCTCACAGAAGGAAATCTAGGCGTAAAAGAATTAAAAATGCTAAAAATTATTTAAAACGAACTTGGAAAATTAAAAATAATGTTCTATTTGATGACCGTGCTTCATCAAAGGATGGTTGTACTTCTGATTCCAATGAGATGTCATATCCTGACACTAAAATCTCTTGATTGAAACATTTTTGGTCAAAACGTAAAAATGGTTCGTTGTGTATAGGGTCAATCAAGAAGAACCGGCGATAACATCTGGCATGTAGATAGTGGATGTTCAAGGCATATGACTGGGCACTTTAACTTACTACAAGATTATCATCAAATTGATGGAGAGTATGTTGCTTTTGCTGGAAACCCAAGAGGAGGAAAGGTTGAAGGCCAAGGAACAGTATCAAATGGAGTGAACAGTCTAGAGCATGTCAATTTCGTTCCTCAATTAAAATACAATCTGATGAGTGTTTCTCAAATTTGTGACATGGACTTTTGTGCACTTTTCAATTCAAAAGAATGTCTTATCTTGAAGCCTGGAGTGGTGATCCCAGAAGAACTTATTCTCATGCGTGCTCCTAGAAGATACAACACATATAGCTTGGATATGAACAACCCCTCTGGCATTGAATCATGTTTTCTCTCAAAGGCTTCTGAAGATGAATCTTTCTTGTGGCACAGGAGGTTGGGACATGTAAATTTCAAAACGATGAACCGACTGGTTCGAGGCAACCTCGTCACTGGATTACCTCTCAAAGGTTTCACTCCTATGGAACACTGTATCTCATGTTCCAAGGGAAAACAGCACAAATCTTCACATAAGCCTAAAACCACCAATTCCATTGACTCTCCTCTCCAATTGCTTCACATGGATCTCTTTGGTCCAGTGAGTGTCATGAGTCTTGGACGAAAGTCATACTGTCTGGTGGTAACAGATGATTTTTCTCGATTCACTTGGGTGTTTTTCTTAGCAAAGAAGGATGAGACACCAGAGATTTTAAAGACCTATCTGCTTCAAATTGAAAACCTCTTCAGTTTAAGTGTGAAGACTATCCGCAGCGATCATGGTACAGAATTTAAGAATGCAACTCTTGATTCCTTCTGTGAAAGCAAAGGAATTTCTCGTCAATTTAGTGCACCTCGTACTCCTCAACAAAACGGTGTAGCTGAAAGGAGAAACCGCACCTTAATTGAAGCTGCACGAACTATGATTGTTGACTCTAAGCTTCCCGTGACTTTCTGGGCTGAGGCGGTCAACACTGCATGTTTCGTGCAAAATCGGGTCCTTATCACTAAAAGTTGCAACAAGACACCATATGAGATCATGTACAAGCGCAAGCCAGTTATTGATTTCTTCAGAAAATTTGGATGTGTGTGCACGATGCTGAACACTTCAGATCAGCTCAACAAGTTTGAAGCCAAAGCTGATGAATGTTATTTTGTTGGTTATTCCTCCAATCAACGTGCTTTTCGTGTCTATCATAAACAGAAAAGAATAGTGCTGGAGTCCATTGATATCAATTGGCATGAAAATAATCACACGGACGCAGGAGACGGTCCCAATTGGCTATTTGACGTCGATTCAGTTTTTAAATCATTTAATCTTCCTGATCTCTCAATTGACTCAACTCATGCTAATCCTTATTTTTCTGTGAACAATTTAGGAAACTTAAATTATCAAAGTTCTTCCTCATCTGCTCAGATTGATATTCCTGTGGTTGCAAATGCTGAATCTGATATGGAGTCTTCCGGTTCTGGTGCAACAAGTGAAACTATTGAAGACAACTCCATTCCAATAGTAGATGTTGCACCACAATCACCTGCTGAAGATCCTATTAATGATATTGCCGATCCTCCTGCTGAAAATCTTACAAATTTGGAAGAAGTCGTGGAGGAAGATGAAATTCCTCAACTGCGAATTCACAAGATTCATCCCACCAATAACATCATTGGACCTCTCAATGTGGGTGTTAGTACCCGAAGTGCCTGTGAAGCATTTGAAAACAGCATGTTTTCCTGCTTCATCTCTCAAATTGAACCAAAGAACATTAAAGCAGCACTACTAGAAAACAGCTGGGTGGAAGCAATGCAAGAAGAGCTACAGCAATTTTCAAAGTTACACGTGTGGAATCTGGTAGATCTTCCCAAGAACAAAGTACCTATCGGCACTCGTTGGGTTTTTCACAACAAAAAGGATGAAGGGGGTATTGTAATTAGAAATAAAGCCCGTCTGGTGGTTCAAGGTTTTTATCAAGAAGAAGGGATTGATTATGAGGAAGTCTTTGCACCAGTGGCTCGTTTGGAAGCCATCAGAATGTTTCTCGCCTATGCAGCCTACATGGACTTCACCGTCCATCAAATGGATGTCAAAAGCGCATTTTTGTATGGCAAAGTTCAAGAAGAAGTATATGTCAAGCAACCGCCGGGTTTCATTGATCCTAATTTTCCAGACCGTGTTTACAAGTTAGACAAAGCATTGTACGGTCTTCACCAAGCACCTCGTGCGTGGTATGAAACTTTATCAAAGCATCTGCTTGAGAATGGTTTCACACGAGGAGCAATTGACCAAACTTTGTTCAAACGGAAGGAGGAAAAGGATACAATCATGGTGCAAATTTATGTGGATGATATCATTTTCGGGTCTACAAATTCCCGTCTTTGCAAAGAATTTGAGGAAGTGATGAGATCCAAGTTTGAAATGAGCTCCATGGGAGAAATGAAGTTCTTTTTGGGACTACAAGTTGATCAGTCCGAATCAGGAATCCTTATCCATCAAGAAAAATACGTGAAAGAAATCTTGACCAAGTTCAAAATGGCTGATTCCCACCCAGTGAAAACTCCTGTGGAAGTTCGACATTGTTTGACTCCTGATGTGGATGGTGAAAGCGTTGATCAGCATCTCTATCGCTCTATGATAGGATCCCTCATGTATCTCACGGCCAGCAGACCCGACATCATGTTTGCAGTGTGCTTATGTGCACGTTTTCAGGCTAATCCTAAACTCTCTCATTTCTCTGCTGTTAAACGTATTTTAAGATATTTAAAGTATAAACCAAAATTGGGTCTGTGGTATCCTAAAACTGACTTGTTTGATCTTGTGGCTTACTCAGATTCAGACTACGGGGGTTGCAACTTAGACCGAAAATCCACATCTGGAGGTTGTCAATTCCTTGGCAACCGCCTTGTCTCATGGCAATGTAAGAAACAATCCACCGTTTCCCAATCCACCGCCGAAGCCGAATACATTGCCGCCGCCCTTTGTTGTTCCCAAGTCAGATGGATACACCATCAGATGCTTGACTATGGGATCACATTCCATGAGACACCCATTCTGTGTGACAATACTGCCGTTCCCCATATCACCAAAAACCCCGTTCAGCATTCGAAAACCAAACACATTGAAATTAAACATCACTTTATCCGTGACTGTGTGGAAAAGAGGTATATTAAGATCGTTGAAGTCAAAACTAATAAACAAACCGCAGACATCTTCACAAAGGCCTTTGACTCTACCAGATTTGCCCAACTGGTGGAGTTGCTTGGAATGATAAACTTTCAGTAAATAGTGTGAATACCAAAAAAAAAAAAAAAAATGGTTTTATTTTTCTGTACAGTTTCTACGCAACTCTTTTGGGGGAGAAAAGTAACATTTGATAAAAGAATTGTTGTATATATAACTTCAAGTGGTTTTTGTTACAGGAAAAATTGAATCTGACCTTTGAGAAATGATAGTGTCTGATCTCATCTCTTGGACATGGAATGGACCAAAAGCGATGGTGTTTACTGAGGTATAGCTGTTAGGCCCGGCATATGGTTAAAACTTGTAAGTAGTGTGAAAACCTAAAATATATCTCATACTTGTGTGTTTGAACCCATTATTGAAACATCTAACCCATTTTTATATCCAAGAAAACCGATTCAATCAGATACAGTCTTACGTATTGAATTCCTATACATACGCCAAGTGACCGTCAAAGTAACGACATTTACCGCCGATGACCCCGTATGTTTTGCTTACGCAAAGATCTCGGGTGTTCATCCTTTTCCCATCCACTTGGATGATTTGACCCCGTCTGTTTTGCTTACGCAAAGATCTCGGGTGTTCAATCTTTTTCTATCCGCTTGGATAATTTTACGACTTCTTCTGTTTTGCTTACGCAAAGATCTAGAATGATCGTACCTTTTAATATCTACTTGGATATTTTTCATTTTAAATTCTCTAATCCACTTGGATTTCTTATTTTATCTTGGTGGTACTTTGACATTACTAAGACGGTACCTTGGTTAATCAGAAAGAGATGATAGGATGAAGATGGGTACTTCTTGAGGATTGATAGGTTTTCAAAATCATTTTATTTTAATATGTGGGGTACACCTTGTATAGTGCTTAAATGGTACCTTTTAATCACATGAAATCAAAATACAAACAAATGTTCGGGTTTACTTTGCACAAATATCAGCTATCTTCAGGGACTCACAGTAGTTAATTGCAAAAGGAAGTGTTTCAAGAGACTGACCAGATCTGATCTCATGTTGGATCTTTTTCAAGAAGAAAAAGTGTAAATATCTTGTGTATATATGTTAGTCTTATTTCTGTTACTCTGTAAATATCGAAACTAGTTTGCCCTATCGAAACTACTTGTATATATAGAAACTACCTTGACTTGCAGAAACTACAATGTATATATCGAAACTACTTTGATATCGAAACTACCTTGTATATATAGAAACTACCTTGTATATATAGAAACTACCTTGTATATATAGAAACTACTTTGATATCGAAACTACCTTGACATCGAAACTACTTTGGTCTATCGAAACTAGTTGTTTCGAAAGGGGCTTTTTTGTCTTTTGTCATAAGCAAATTGAATGCCTTCATAATCAAATTCTCTCATTCATGCTAAGTTTCACTCGTCATTCTCCCCGAACCCTCTTCACCTTCAAGCCATCGGTCTGAGTTGCAAACTATCAGTGTTAATCGCCTGATTCTCCCCGTTGTCACCGTCGTCTTCATCATCAGGTAACATTTCTCTACTTCATTTAGAGGATTTCCGCAAATCCACAGACCTAGGGTTTCAAAATTTGAAATGTGTCGACTAAACCTTCATAATAGCAGACGTTTATGTGCTTATATATGTTTGCAAACACTTGTCATCTTTGAACTCATGTCTATTGTGTAATCTTGCAGATAACAGTAATCACAATCGGTAAGATGAAGTTTCGTCATTTACAGGCCTTTCTAAACCCTTCTTTCATTCATGTGTTGTAATCTGAGTATTTTGAATCAAAGGGGTTTAGGTTATCGAAACCAAGTAGTTTCGATAAAAAGGTTAATACTTCCAAATTTTTAACAGGTTTCTCATTCGAAACTACTAGTTTCGATACCAAAACTTGCCCTAGATACTTCTATCGAAACTACTTGTTTCGATAAGTTTATCTCAAATGTCCAAGTGTTGATCGAAACTTGTCTGTTATATCGAAACTACTGTTTCGATAGGTCCATCTTGAATGTCCAAGTGTTGATCGAAACTAGTTGTTCAATCGAAACTACTAGTTTCGATAAAGTTGTTCTCAATCGAAACTAAGTAGTTTCGACAGTGTTTATACAATTTTTTTCAAGTGTTGGGATGTCAAGTTTCGATCAAGTATAATCAGAAATCTTACTTCTTGTGCTAAATTGATGGATTTTACAGGTATGGATCTTTTATTCGTAAAGAGACACAATGTCTGTGCATTCCTTAATGCAAATGATCCAAAGGCTGCAGAGTTCACTCAAGTCTTAAACTTCCTGGCAAACTCCAACATCAGCTTTGCCATCAGCAACAACCTGCCAGTGTTTGAGACCTCTATAAGAGAATTTTGGGAGACTGCTGAGCTAATCACAATTGACAATGTGGAGCACATCAGAGCAACTGTGCTGGGTCAAGAAGTCTTGTTTTCAGAAGCTACCATTAGAGAGGTGCTACAGTTCAATGACAATCCAAATGCACCAATTGAATTTCCTATCTTCTACGTTAAAGAATGCTTCAGAAGATTAGGTCATCCAGAAGAATTCAAGAATGGTCAGATAATCAAGAATTCCTTACCAAGCCACTGGAGATACATAGTGCACGTGTTTATTCACTGCCTATCAATAAGAAAAGGAGGGTTTGACTCAGCAAACAGTACACTGGGCTCAGCAATCTTGGGGCTAGTCAAGGGAAGAGACTACAATTTCTCTGGGTTCATCTTCAGACAACTAAAGGATAATCTGACCGGAGCAGTGAAGGAGAAATTTCTAGCCTATCCAAGATTCCTACAGATCATCATAAATCATTTACATCCTGAGCTTCAACAAGGAGGGAACACCTTCGTGTTCGACCACATGATAGCCAAGACTCTCAGCTATATGAGAAGTACAAACAAAAGAACCAACAGGGCTATAGCTGATGTTCCCTTGTTTGGTCATATCCTTGGAGAAGAAGAAGAATTCATTCCGGATATTGACCCAGATCTAGAAGAAGAGGTTGATGTATCATCTGATGAAGAGGAAATGGAAGCTGAACAGGGTCAAGGTAATCAACATGTTGATGAAGCTGTGATTGAGATGAACATTCCTATTGTTCAAGAAGATGTTCAACCCATAGTTGATCCTGTGATTGAGGCTCCATTTGTTGAGCAAATACAAGTTGTTCTAGAACCAGCAGTTAATGTTGAAGCTGGTATAATTGAAGCTGAGGAGGAAGTTGCAGAATCAAGTGGGACTCTTGATGCTGGAATCTATGGATCTGACTACTACAAGTCTGATTCAGATGAAAAGGCAGAGCATCTAGCATCATCCTCCAAGAGGCAAGTTGAGTCAGGTTCTGACTTTGAAGAAGAGGAGCCTAGGGCAAAGAAGATCAAAACTGGATTAGAAGACTTGTCATCTTCATCAGATTCTCTTTTCACAACTCCACAACCATCTCCACAACCAACTCCACAACCATCTCCACAACCAACTCCACAACCATCTCCACAACAATCACCCATCCATACTTCTCCCACATCACCATCTCATGATTCAACCTCCCCTGTTCCCAGAGTTAAAACATTAAGCCTTGAACTAAAGAAGATGCAGGATCAGCTTCAAAAGAAAGATGAAGAAATTGAAGGTCTGAAATCTAACCTGCATGATGTCCAGGAAGAAGTAAAAGACTTAAAGCTGGAAGTTGGGGGTCTACATACACAGATTGACATTCAACAAACCCAACTTGAAACACAACAGAAACTTATCTCAAAACAAAATGAAGATTTCAAGGTTTTAGCTGAAGCAGTGAAACAGCTTAAAGCCTCCATTGATAAGCCTGTGCAACAACAAGCAACCACTTCAACGGCTCAGGGGGAGACCACATCTGTGGTTGAACCCTTGTCTCCTGCCATCATCACTAATCCAGAGTCTGCAATGACCATCTTTACCGGGCATGCTGAAAAGACAAAGGAGGCAGTTGAAGTTAAGGTTGAAGAACCAAAACTAGACCTTCCCTCAGCAAGTGAAAGAAGAGAAGCAAGGAAGAGAGGGAAGGGAACAATGGCTGATGTTGACACTGTGATTCTGGATGAAGAAGACATACCATCTGACGATGAGCTGAATGCTCTTCTAGATGAGATTGACCACTATGGGTACAATGATCTTCATCCAGAAATTCTGACCACAGAAGAAAAGGAAACTGAGAAAACCAGATACTTCACTGAAGAAGGAGAGGAAATCCAAACCTTATCAGATGAAGAAAAGGACGAAGAAGATGTTCAGGTTAATCTCATCAAGACTGTCACTCCTGAACAAACCACGACAGTCTCTGAATCAAATCCAGCTCCAGATCAACCTTCCATCACACCTGAGCCTCCAATTTCAAGGAAGTCTTGGTTCAAGAAAATCATTCCTGAAGAGACTCCTCAGACTTATGAATGGATTGCTGAGCATCAGGAGCTAAAAAGGCCTCCAATTGGATGAAAATATGATGCAGAAAGGAAGTTGTTTATTATCAGAAGGTACAAAGGGGGAGTTCAGCACTTCAAGAATATGACTGACTTCCAGACACTTCCTTTCTACGACCTCAGGGATCTAGCCAAACTTCCCCTTCAAAACCCCGGGAAGGTAATGATGGCTTATGACTTCGAGAAGTTTCTGCATTCTCAAGTTAATAATGATTTCAAGGGGATGAAGCCTAGGAAAACTCAAAAGAAAATCTCAAAGACTAGGTTTCACCCTAAGACTAAAAAGCCATATGTGTTCCTGAGGTATAAGCCTGCTGAAACTCACAAGACTATCACAATTCCAAAATCTGTACCTGTCCAACTACAAACTTTCAGAAAGTGGTATTATGACCCAATCATAGGCAGTGCAGTAATAGAGTGTGAAGGCAAAGAAGACATCACCATCTTTGAACCCATGGAGCTGTTAAAATTTCAGCCTGAAGATCTGGAGATACTTTTCCAGAATCACATTCAGGCTTACAGTGATGAAGATGAAGCTGATGCCAAGGCTTACCAAAGGGTTGTGTCTCTACATGTAAAACCTTTCATCCCTAGGACAACTGAAGGACCAGTTGCTTGAAGAAGAGCTGAAGACAGTAATGCAACAGCTTAGGGGGAGATTGTAGAGTCATGTATAAGCTGTTGTCATTTATTGTATGTTTAAACATTTTAGACTAGTTTACTTTATGTCATTTCATTTCATGTAATTTCAGTTTTCTGTAATTTACTTGTTTTATTAGCCAAGTCTGGGCCATCGAAACTACTTAGTTTCGATTGAGTCTGTTCAATCGAAACTAGTAGTTTCGATAGATGGTAGTTTCGACAGGTCTAAGTATCATTTGTAAATGGTCAATCGAAACTAGTAGTTTCGATTGACCATAGTTTCGATACCTGTTACTACTATAAATAGCCTAGTTTGATAATGTTTAGGGTGTGAGTAGCGGCTGTAACCCTGAACTTTCTCTTTCACATTTTGCTTGAATCAATACAATCTGCAGTTGTTTATTCACTGTGTTCTTACATTTTCATACCCTTTGATTGTTGATTCATAGTGTGGTTAGCTGGTTATCTTCACCATCACTGTTTCGTTTATCAGTTTCACCTACATATACACAGTTTCCGCCTGTGTATGTGTTAAATCGATCATATCAGTGATTTCGATTAAATCTGGACCTACAAAATCCTCTTTTCATTGACAACAATGCCACAATGTCCATCACAAATAACCCGGTGAAACATTCCAATACTAAACATATAGAGATTCACCATTATTTCATCCGTGATTGTGCTGAAAAGCATTTAATTGAACTTGTAAAAGTTCACACGGATGACAATCTTGCTGACCTTTTCACAAAGGCATTTGATCGATCCTGTTTTGAGCATCTTGTCAACTTGATAGGAATGTTCAATCCTGAGTGAAAATTAATTTTTCTTAATTCAATTCAATTCATGGAAGTTAAACTTTATTTCTTTTTAAATTTTCTGTATAGTTCTTTTATGTTTCAAAATATTTTACAAAAACAAAAAAAAATGGAGAAAATTTCAAAGTTAACTTGAGAAAAAGAGGAAATGATAGTACATCAGAAATGATCTAAACGTCATAGACTGCTCATATGGGAAATGATTGCGTCATGCTTACTTAATTGTTTAACTTATTATGTTTTTAATCTGCTTATTTAGAAGTAATTTAAATTGTCAGTAGGCTGTATGCATCTTTGAATCACTAGTAGTGTGGAAACTAAATCTAAGTTACAACTGTGATTTGAACCCATGTTTGCAAGTGTGTGAGCGTAAAAGAATAGAAAAGATCATTATCAGATATAGGATGTTAGATTTTGGCAATAATTTTCTTTTGAGGTCAGTTTCGGGTTATGTCGTTAGCATAATTAATGCGGTTCATCTCACTGCCCATACTCACAAGTATGCAAGGAGAGATTGAATCAAGACATGTCTCTACATTAACCGTTGAGCATGTATTCACCCTTGAATCATTCCTGATTCATTGAAATCAAATCCAGATAAAAGTTGGATCCCCTTACCTTATTCAATCACCATATATATTATCCTGAATCATCATTCCGATATTCATTGAAGAAAATCAAATGAAACCAAGACAACTGAATCACTCGATTCTGAATCTTATGATTCCTGATAATCCTTATGGATTATGCTTGATTTTTCTGTGCTAATAGATGTAGCTTCATTCTGAAAATTTAAAAAATCATTGGGAAAATCTTAGATGCCTTGAGATAGTGCAAGTTAGAATAGCATATCAGTGGGGTACACATTGTATATCTTATAATCAATACCTTAATACACAAGAATGTGATACAAAGATGCATACAGTTTCAAATCTTATAATATTGTCAACTTGAATTACTTGTCTATGTGCTTATTACGTATGAATAAAGAGTAATCCATGACATGATCCCATATTCTTTAATGTTTATTTTGTATCGTTTTTGCTAAAAGATAGCCTGATATGATCCTTTGCTCGTGTCTTTGATCAAAAATAGTTTGTGTGAATACTTGTATATTTCTATGAGAAAAGATCAAAAATATTTTAAGTTTATGCATAGTTCAATTTTATTCAGAAAAACTAAAAATATTTGTGTTTAACCTTCCTGGATTGTATTTGAATCCTCTTGATTGAATATTTTTATCTTGTTCGTTATTTGACTTAAAAACTTCATAATTTGAGTTGAAAGTGTGCGCACATAAGGGTGTCTGCGTACTTGATAAGTGCACATGAGGTAAACCCTGCGTACTTAACAAGTACGCAAGACTAAGTCATGCGTACTTAGTAAGTACGCAGGAGTTAAGTCCTGCGCACTTAGTAAGTACGCACGACCAATATGTGTTGGGTATAAATACAGGACATAGAAAATTTTTTAGAGTTTATCACTTTCAAACCATTTCTCCTGTGATATTCCCTCCGACCATTTTCCTCAAAAAATTTCAAGTGTTCCAACTGGATTTTTCGTCCCGCTCATTGTTTAAACATCATCTAACATTTACTTGGTGATAATCTCGGTCCGTATCATCCACTAAATCACATGTTTTTGACCGATTCATCGACGGTTTGAGTGTGAAAATTTTGACCTATTTTGGTGTTCTAAATGCAAATTAAGACCTAAAACTTGTTAATAATCACTAATCGAAACCTATTGACTCATAATTTGTCCTTAACATGGTTTGATTTTGGCCTTGACCCTCGATTGCCCATTGGTTCAACTGGGTCGTCATCTAGGTCAAAAATTGGACGGGTTTAGCGGTTAATTGCGGTGGGTAGTGGTCCCATAGGTCTTAATCAAGTATTTCGACCTTGTGGTGACCATAATCCACGGCAATGCCTCTCTTCTGATTGAAAGTTGAGATTTCTGGAATTTTGGCTAAGTGCAAGTCTTGCGCACTTAACAAGTACGCAAGAAGTAATTCCTGCGTACTTGTTAAGTACGCAACAACAAACTCCTACGTACTTGCTAAGTACGCAGGACCAACACTTAGCAAAAATTCCTAAGTCTGAAATTCAGTTCAAAGAGTAACTGCTATACTGAGTCGTTTTTATTCATTTCCAATGATACGTGTTGTTCTGATTGTGCTTTCTATGTGATTTTGTAGATTATGGCTCAGATGTTTACTAACGAATTCAACTTGTTAGCGAACACTCAACCCGAATGGAAAGGTGCAGCATTGCAATATAGGGAGATAGTTAACTTCTTGAACCGCTCAAGAGTCAGCTATGCTATCTCAGCTGACCCGACCGTGTCAAGACCTTACTTGGAACAATTTTGGGAGACGGCAGAGCACGACTGCACGGTAACCCCCAATGTCATAAGGGCTACCGTTGCTGGTCAGGCTATCGCTTTTTCTGAAGATACCATAAGAAGGGTCCTGCAGTTCAGAGACCTTGCTACCGACCCGACAGCCTATCCAGACTACTTTGTGGATGGGTGTTGGAGGCAAAGAATGGGATATGTCGGAGCAAGGGACTATGCTTCTTATAAAAAGATGTGGGTATTAGACCAATGGCGGTATTTCGCCCACGTCATGATCGTGTGCATCTCGTCAAGGAAAGCTGGTAAAGATGCCATGGGTCATGACCTTGCAGCAGCCATGGTGGGCTTGTCTCTTAACAGGGGCTACAACTTCTCGCGCTACATCTTCAAAGTAATCAATGACCAGATCAACACAGCGAAGAAGTTTAGATTCTTATTGTACCCTAGGTTTGTGCAACTCTTGATCAATGACGCGTTGCCTAACCTTCCTGCTATAGGGGAGAGACTGCAAGTCAAGCGGGTGGACAAAAGAGTATTTGCTCAATTTCTAAAGCCAGGCAGTGTAGAACCTACCCCTGTGCACACAGAACTCTTTGGCCACCTTCTAAATGAAGCATATGTGGCACCTGAAGACTGGAGATGGTACAGCCATGACTCGGAACCTGAACAGAGTGAACATTCTGATGAACAGCATGAACAACATGATGAGGACAATGAAAGTGATGATGGATCGTCTGAGGATGGAGATGACGAAGGCGGTGATGGTGGTGCTGAGGAATCCGATTCAGAAGTAACAGAATCTGATTCTTCTAATTCCGATGACGCACCATCACAGGAACACCCCAGGAGATCGGCACAGGTAACCCTACTTGAGTCTTCCTCCAAAAGGAAGCGACAGAGCTCGAGCAGCGAATATGAGCCAACATCTGACTCTGACGCTGCTCTATAAAGACGAAGAAGAGAAAGTGTTCATAAGAACAGGGGAGATAGGCAAGAGGTTGCTATCCCCATTGTGGTAGAGGTCCCGATTGTGCAGCAAGTCCAAGTTCGAGCTGCCAGTCTAGATTTAGCCTTTACCCCACCTACACAGCCGTTATACAGAAGGAGGAGAAGGCCACGAGTTCAAGCTGACGTGGTAGTCACGGCAGTCACAGAGGAGGTTCCTGTGACGGTGACCCTCCCTACAACATCAGTCTAAGTGACGGTGACTACTCCGATTGTCACGGAGTCTGTCACCATCACCCCTACCATAACACCCATTCCCATCATCTCATCCCAAATCCTAACACCCACCATTGATCCTCTAAGTCAACCCTTCACTTATGAAGATTTCTAACAAGGGTTTGACTTTGGTACTATCTTCTCCTCCCCTATCCATAAAGCCGAAGCGTCATCGTCTAGGCATCCTGATCCGAATGAGGCAAGGATCAATGTGCTAGAAACCCAAGTTGCTGGACTGCTGAAGACTATTCAGAAGTCAAAGGAGGAATCTGATGCTCAACAAGCACAGATTAATTCACTGGCCGATGAAGTTAGGATTCTACATAGCCAGAGAACGGGGACTAATGAGCGACCGAAGAATGTAATGGCACAGAATGAGCTGTTAATGAAGGCAAATGAAATGATTCTAGGCCATAGAACGTCACTTGAGCTAAGGCTGGATTTACAAAGAAAAGAGCACGAAGCGATGGTCAAATTAGTTGCAGAACTGACCAAGAAGCTTGATGCTCAGGGGGAGAAAGAGAAAGAGAAAGAAAAGGAGAAAGAGAAAGAAAAGAAATCCACTGGTGCTGAGCCTTGTCATCCAGTCGACTTGACTAAGGATGACGATAAAGACAAGGATCCTGAAGCCGGTCCTAGTGGAGGTGAGCACCAAGCTTTGGCAATTGTGCCCATCTCTGCTATTCCAATGGCTGAGGGGGAGTATACTCAGGAAGAGGGTGGTGATACCTCTGGTGGTGGTGGTGATAAAGGGAAGTCAGCTGCCGATGTGCTCCAGGACTTATCTGATGATGAGATCCTTTATCTTGAGCCTGACTATTCCAAGGAAGCACAGATCAATGCTCTCCTTAATCTGGAAGAAGGAGAGATCGACTCTGGTGATGACTGGATTGAGGATGATGAAGACGTGGTGATAGAGATTCCCAAGGGTGACGGGGAAGGAGAGTACGAGCTAGAAGATGGAGAGATCTTTGAATTTCCATCCTTTGACGCTCCGCTCGATACAGGTTCAGTCGAGCAGGCCAGTAATGTAGAAGCCTCGACTGAAGCCTCCCCAGTTGACCCTGAACCTGTGGACCCAGAGGCACCAAAAGAAACAGACATGCCTTCTACTTCATCAAAGAGTCCAGCTCCTGTGTGGCAAAAGACGTCTATCATAGACAAGCACGGAGCAACAAGGATGATCTTGGCTGTAAGGTTCGAGGAGGACAAGCAGCTGTTCGCCATCAAAAGATCTGGCGGGGTTCAATACTTGAAACCCACCAGTGAAGCGTTCAACTCCTTGCCCAAATACGACCTGGTGAACCTAGCAAACCGAGAGTTGCTGGGTCATTCCAATCACGCAGTGGCGATGGGTTTGTGGGTGGTTCTGCAGCGTGAAGCAAGATCTGGGAACTTTGAAATGTTCAAGCCTCAGGTGCCCAAGAGAGTCAAGGATAAGCACGCTGTGCATCCTGTAACTAAGAAGCACTTAAAGAAATTGGTATACAAGCCAGTGCGATGTGAAACTAAGATTCCCCTGAGCAAGTTATCTCGGGATATTCTTGGTGACATGTGGTACTGGTACGTAGATCCAAAAATAGGCGAGGCTGTGATCATGGGTAAAGGACGTTCAGAGAGCGGGAACATAGTGCCAAAGGAACTGATCAGAATCTTTGATGAAGTCTGCTTCATCAACTTTTCTGTGAAAGATCTGGAGGTACTAGCAGAACGCTACTGCGTCTACACGGATGAGTGGACAAAGCTCCTTGCTTCTAAATACGACAAGGTGATTAAGTTCTGCCTTGATTACAAGAAGAAGATGGAAGCTGAAGACTGAAGCTGTGAAGACTGAAGATTGAAGACTGAAGACGATGAAGATCCCGAGCTGTTGTCAAGGGGGAGTTTGTTGAAGCACTTTCCTATGACAACACTCTTAATAGAGTCTTAGTTTGTATTTTCATGTCTGTAATTGTCTTTGTATGTTAGAGTCTTTATGTATTAGTTTATCGAGTTGTATTTACTTTTACATATTGAATGTTGTATTTCTTTTTAAGTGTTTTGCGCACTTACATGTGCGCAGGAGAAAGCTCCTGCGTACTTAGCAAGTACGCAAGAATACCTTTGCGTACTTGTTAAGTACGCAAGAGCATTTTGCCCTGCGCACTTGCTAAGTGCGCAGGCATCAAGTCAGGTATAAGTAGGATAGGTTGACAGAAGTTAAGTACGCAGTCCTGATAGCAAATACGCAAATTGTAATCTCAGTACTTCTCTCTGTAACCTTCAAGTGTTTATAATACAAAGAACGTTTAAAGTGTTTTCTCTTGTCGGTTTACTTTGTTTAGCTAGACTCTCCACCTAATCACGGGCATTCCGCACCCGGTCCGACTAGTAGACCCACTTGCATGTGACGAGCCGCCACACCCGAGGGACCTACAGATATTACATTTACCAATGACTTTACCTTTTGTGTTTCCACCAAAGGTAACATGACCACCATTGTAGGTTCTATATTCTTGAAAAATTTCTTTGTTTCCGGTCATGTGTTTTGTGCATCCACTATCTACAATCCACTCTTCATCTATGAGGTTGCTCTTTAAGCACACCTACATTTTTTTCATCCAACTCAGAAGTTTGGTACCTAATGTTTCATGGGTCTGGGATTGTTAGCATTAAACATTCCAACCTTTACCCAATTTGGAAAACCATAATTTTGTTTTCTTCGAAAATCATTATAGTTTGCAAAATTACCATTTCTTAGAAATTGATTGAAATAATCATTCATAATGAGTTGATAAGGGTGATAAAACTCATAAAGATATCCATTATTTTCCTTTGAAACATTATTCTTGGATTTTTTTTATTATTATTCCTCTTTGGGTAATGATTGTGAGTCCTTGAGGTTTTCTTTGAAGATTCCTTATAATTTTTCTTTTGACCATAGCCAAGACCATGTTTGGTTGAACAAAATTGTTTAATCACCTTATGATTTTCAATGGTCTTGAGTGGAGTTGGTGTCTTCGATTTTTCATCAACTTTGGCTTTCTCAACTTCAACATTTTTTGCCTTATAAACTTAATGGTTTTTAGGCCACTTGTTGAAGGAGTGTCACAAGATGATGTAAAGCCTAATCCACTTTTCTCATTTGATGGCTTTTGTGATTTTAGAATATCATCTAAAATTTCACTACTCTTGTTAAACACTTGTTTATGGTGTTAAAAAATTTTCATTTTATCTTTAAGAGAATCATTTTCCAATTTTAAATCTTTTGATTCTTGAAGAAGAATCTCAAAGAAAGTTTTGACTTCCAAGTTTCTTTTTCAAGATTTCCAACTTTACTTTTCGAAGAGTTATGTTCCAAAAGATCTTTTTCAAGTTGTTTAACCTTTTCTTCTAAAACCTTATTTTTGTTAATGACCTTAGAACTAAGATCACACAGGCCATCATATTGAGCCTTTAATTCATCATAATTATCACATGCATCATTCTCACTATAATAAGGAGTCCGAAATTACCTCATTATCTCTGAAGGCCATGTCACATGTTTGATCTTTGGCTTCAATATCTTCTTCCCCACTATTACTCCAAGGTCCTCCAACAAAGGCCTTTTTTTTGTTGTCTTTGGGTGGCTTGGGACAATCACCGATGATGAGGTTTGGATCACCACATCTAAAGCACTTCCGATCATTGGAAGACTTCTTGTACTTCGGTTAGTCATCTTTGGGTTGCTTGACAAATCTCACCCTTCTTCTAAAGAATATCTTGAATTCTTTAACCGCCATAGCATATTCATCCTCATCACAACTTTTGGATAAGTCTTCATCATCTTCACTTAAAGCTTTTGAATATTTACCCTTAAGAGCTATGGACTTTGGTTTCTCCTTCTTGAGGTTGGAGATTTCATCATCCTTTTCCATGATAACTTCATAGACTTTAAGGTTCCCTATTAGCTCATCCATTTGAAGAATGTTTAGATCCTTTAATTCTTCAATGGCCGTCACCTTTGCTCTCCACCTTGGATGCAATGCTCTCAAGAATTTTCTTACACAATTCTTGTTAGTATAAATAGTATCAAGAGATTTAAGACTAGTAACAATAATATTAAATCTAGCAAAACCCTCATCAATCTTTTCATGTTCATTAGCATTAAATTGCTCATATTGTTGCACAAGTAATTCAATCTTATTGTCCAGTACTTGAGGGTTACCTTGGTGAATTATGATAAGCATTTTCCAAACTTCATTAGCGGTTTTACACATATAAACTCTTTCATATTCATTTCTTGGTAGAGCATTGTAAATAATTGATTTAGCTTCAAAATTCTTTGAAATCATTTTCTTCTATTCACTTGTCTAACTTTCCCTTTGAATAGGAACTCTAAACTTGGTTTTATCATCAAGTGTTGTTGGAACAAGATCTTCATTTTCAATGACTTCCCAAAGGTCTATATCTTTGGCTTTTACATAAGTTTCAAATCTTTGTTTCCAATAACAAAAACCTTCATTTTCAAGCAAAGGTGGTCTAGACATAGAATTCCCATCTACATAGTTTTAAGCCATGGATCTAACTCAAAGTTTTGAAAAAATTTAGAGCAACTTGCTCTTATACCAGCTGTAGAAAACTAGAGGGGGTGAATAGTTTTTCTTAATTAAACTTGAGCTAATGACCTTTGTTAAACTATTTTTCGCAACTCACACTAGGTGAACACAAATGTAATTAAATGCAATAAGTAAAGAGTTTAAGGGATAGAGATGACACAACCAATTTATAGAGGTTCAAGTGGATGTTAACTAATCCACTCTACATCCTCTCACCGATCCCCAATCGAGAGTTTTCTTCACTAGATGTTTCCCTAAAACGGTAAGGATCACCGGCACAAGCGTTTCACTCTTTAAAGGAAGTGATAACCTTCTTCACTAGTCCCACCAAAATACTAGCTTTACGTTTCTTCTATGTGTTCACTATATCAAGATAGTGAACTCTCTCAACACAAGAATAATAACACTATATCAAGATGGTGTGTTCCCCTCTCAAATCATCAACAATATGATGATTTCCTCACTTGTCAAATCACTAGAACAAGCTCTAGTGATGACCCCTCAATATTGCAAGTAAGATGGTTGGTGAAAGCTTGAAGCTCTTCTTTTTGCTCTTTTGATCTCTCTCTTCCACTATGAATTTGAAGCTTGAATTCTCCTTCTAAGATGGAAGATATTATCTTTGAATGTATATGAGTATGTTGTAGAGCAAAGGGGTGAGGAACAA
This sequence comes from Smallanthus sonchifolius, assembly GCA_023525975.1. Lineage (NCBI taxonomy): Eukaryota > Viridiplantae > Streptophyta > Magnoliopsida > Asterales > Asteraceae > Smallanthus > Smallanthus sonchifolius. The sequence goes on from CM042033.1 coordinate 25,898,000, forward strand.
TATTGCATAAGTCCTCAATTTATAGGCTAAGTCAAGGTCCAAGTGGGAAAGCTTATGGCCACCCGACGGACGATTGCCACGGTCGATCCAATCGACAGTGGACATCCAGTCCACTTCAATCTCTTGACTTTGTAAGTGAACGTTGTGTGACGTCCTTTTCTTGCTTTTTGTCTTCAAACTAAGATTCCCCACATGTTACATTGTGTCACTTTCACTAGCATTTGACTTGTGTCATTAACCCATGTATTCACCAAATGGGTTAAGCACTTTTTGTTTAAGCAACAATGATCTTCATCAATTCCCTTCTTGCCTTTGACTTAACTCATTTGAACATGGTTGAGTCTTCTAGATAGGATCATGTGAAAGACATTCCCATAGTAGAATGATCCTTTCAAGTATTATTTGAAATTCAAATAATACTCATTTTAAAAAATTTTGTTTAAAATAACTTTTATAAACTTTTCTTAAGTTTATAAAGTTTCCTATAACTTTATAAAATAATCTTCACTGGTTGGACTTTGTAGGTTCACCATCTTCAATATTGGATGTGAATTCTTCATTTAAACACTTTGTTGATTAACTATACTTACTTAGTTAACTAATGATGAGTAATCAAGTGTTAAGGGACATGTATGTGACATATAAAATCATTTATAGACAAGAAGCATTTTAAGTCACATTTAGTTTAGTTTGTCATTATCAAAACATTAAAGGCTGATTAAAGTTTAAACCATTGTTTTCCCAATAGAGTCTGGTGATGCATTGGGTTGTTGTGTAGTGTTTGACAATGATTCTTGGGTTATGGATTATGGATCTTCGTTTCATGCCATACATAGCTGTAACATCTAGGGTTTTTATCATGCTTGAATTATGCAATAGTATAATTACAATTTCAGTTCTGGATCATTTCATAGTGTTATATTAATTACAAGTTGTGCATTCATATTTCAACATCACTATGGTTATATATAATATAATATATCTATATATACATATATTTATTTCATTTAATTAAGAATTTAATGTACATTATGATGCATACATATATAAATATGATTAAGTATAAATACATGACCATGTATTATTAATAAATCACCTAAAATATTTGTTTAATTCCCACTCTTTTATAAACATATAGATATATGTACACATATGAATCATTTAAATTTTAAATATATATATTTTTACACTTTATAAATCTATATATAATATTAGTAGCACATATAAAGAATTAGTTAAATTTTAAACATATATGTTTGACAATTTTATAAAACATTTCAATAGTATAGTTTCAATTTTATAGATTTTATAAAGAAACAAAACCAAATTAATTGTATAAACACAAAAGGTTTAAGGCAAATAAGTATGGATTGAACCCCCTTGAATCATTGAACCCCCTTGAATGCATTAGACCCCTCAATTTGAAACCCCTCCTCTTATGATCTTGAACCCATCCTACGCAGGTTTGACTTTTGAAAGTCAAACCAAGCCAATTTCTCACGAATTCGTTTATGAATCCCTTGAATTTAAGTGTTAAACTGTAATCAACCATCTGATAGTTTGGATCACCCATAAAGAACCAATTACATCAGGAATCAATGGAATTGAGCTCAATCGACCCGTAACCGTTCTCAATCAAACTCGACATCAATTCGAGCATTAAATATGAAATTATCCTATAAAACCGAGTACCACACCTTCATAACACTCACCCTATACTTTCAAAACACTCGTTAGCATCGCATTCCCTCTCCAAAGACCTGTCGAACTCGAGAATCGCCTATTCGGACACCCCTGTTGTTCGTCCTCCAGACGCAATCATTCGAGGTAAAGCTAGTGTCATTAGACTCGCCTCAGGCCAATGAGCAAAAGCCCTATGGTCTAGGGATTGATCGTTGCGAAAATCGAGTAATTGGGTGGGTATGGTTTGGGGTTACGGGTTGGGGAAGAAGACGAGTGGGGGGGTTGGGTGTTAAAAGGAATTCGCGTCTATTAATGACCAAGGCATAATGCCCAGGTCCAGCGGTTAAAACTCTAGTCCCACAGAACAAAGGTCGCGGGTTCGAATCCTGCCCCGCAACTTTTTGTTGCGCGTGTATTAGTTCTGAAACCCGGCCTCTACGCGGGTACGGTTAACAATTAAAGGACCAGTCACATAACACTAGGACCCTCCTAGTCTAGTGGTTGCACGCTATGTTGTTTCTCCGGACAGACCCGGGTTCGAGTCCCGTGATCTGTTCTATTTTTAAAAATCATTTTTAAAGCCTATTTTCAACCCAATTTTCTTTATAAAAATTATTTTATAAAACCCCAAGGCTCGGGAATATTTTAGGAAACAAATTATTAACCTATCAAATATAAACAATTATTTAATCGTTTTATAGATTTAAAAACCTAATAATTTCTAATTAAAAACTCGTATAATTATTTATTTAAAACCTCTACGAGGTACTTTTTAAACCCAATTATTTTGTACAACTTATATTCTCTTTATATGAAGAGTTAATCTAACTATTTAATTAATTGAAACATTTTAATTTATTAACCTAATTATCTATATATTCAATTAAATATTATTTAAACATTTATTCGTTTATTTGTAAACAAAATTGTTATTCATATATATATATATATATATATATATAATCATGTATTCAATTTCTTATTAACAAACATATTATTTACAACAAACAAATACACACTCATTCAACCAAACCCAATTCCTTGATATATTATGTAAGGCCCCAAACCGGACATCTTACAGTTGGTTCTCATAACTGCTTATTCTCTTTAAAATACTCGTGTTATTAATCAGACTACAACGGAAGTCTTTCTAACAACAATAATCTATTTAATGACGTTATCGTCGTTAAGTTTACCTCACAAATACCTGCACACCTATCCGAGTAGCACCGCTTCCAAGCCAAGATACGCCGACCCCAAAGCTCACCTGCAACACAATCTAACGTACACACAAAGTCAGCTACGTTGAGTGAGTTCTAATAGTTTCATTTAATCAAAAGCCAACTCGTCTCAATTAATATTTATCTCCACTCAAGACCCTCTGGTCTTTACAAAACAGTTTTATAAATTTTCATCATGTGTATAACCCATGTTGTCTTACATTATCCCAAAGGATTCACCACCCCATACTTAACCCACCACTTTAACTCAGTAAGTCTCTCCGACATGGATCGAGCTTACTAAAGTGGTCTCTCAGAATTTACTACACATATTAGTCATACACTCGTTATCTCAACCAATCTCTAGACACCGACCTACACAACCCTAACCAAGAATCTCACAAACCAACTAACACAACAGTTGTAACACAATGTCCTCATCCCGACACAACGGTCAATCTGACCCTACACACCACATTAATATCATCTACTCACCACATCAATAACATCTCATACATAATTATTATAACTCATCACTTGTATGCAATTTAACACATATATACATATGCAAACAAACACATACCTCATCACTGCACCCTCGTCAGGGCGTTCGACACACCTCGAGCTCATCTCTGTCCTGTTGGACATTTTCACCTTTGGTGACCTCCCGACTTTGTCCTCCACAATCCCGTTTGCCATGTCACATAGACAATGAGACAAACACACCCATTTGCCGTGCCACAAGGACAACGATGCAAACACAACACATAGCACATATTACACATCAGCACATATTATTTATATGCCTAATTACTAGGCCTGGACCACATACACGTTCCCAGGATAATATATCCTACACAAACTCATGAGCGTCTAGCTCAAACCCTGACTTACCCTGACTAACTCATAGCACATAACAACATACTAGCATTTACACGACCCGTTAGCTAAGCATGCACCTCATACACTCTCCCAAAGTAAAACATCCTACTTACACCCATAAGCCATTTACTTTATATCCCGACTCACCCTGACTAACTCAAAACACGACACACAACAATAGTTCTCTTAACCCCAGCTCATCTAATTTCAATGACACCCCATAGACTCACCGACTCATTAGTAATCATTATAGTTCTGACCACTACGGGTTAAAACCCAAAATCTTAGCACGTTTATTAAAATAAACATATCTTGTAAGCATGTACGATAGCCCCAAAACATTAAAAACATTTAAAGAGGGGGATTAGAAACTCACTGGTTACGCTGAGTTGCAGTCCTTGCTCTACAGCTCGTCCGTTCTTGCTCAGAACCTAACCCATTCAAACGCGTGATCGTAAGATCAGAACGATTTCTAAGCATACGTTACATAACGTATAATTAAGATAGACCCAGATACTCATCTCATTTTGTGACAATTCGGACTTTTCCAGTTAACTCAGTTAGCCAGTCCAGTTAAATCCTAACTATTCACAAACTCCATGGACTAGAATTGTCAATGCTCAAACTCAAGGGACTATTCACAAACTACAGGGACTAGAATTGCCAATGAAAGTCCTCACACACTTCGGAACGTTAATATGGAATTAGCGAGCTAATTTTGGTAGTACTACTGGGTTTGACAAACCCCACAGCGTTAGTTGCGCTAACTCGATTAGAGGTCGAACGGGTGAAATATTGACCTTAACACATTAGTCAGAGTTGATAGACCTGGCTGGAGGCAAACAAATAAATACACTGTCAGCTTCGGTTGTGAGCGCTTTACTAAGACATGAACATATGCTAGCTACCTATAGATATGCATATTGAATGTACATAATCTGGCAAACGCTCTTATTGCAAACTTGAAACCTGTGAACTCACCAACCTCGTGTTGACACTTTTTCTTACATGTTTCTCAGGTCGCTAAGGCACAGGTTGCACACCTAGGACATGCATGGAGTACTAATGTCATTGTATTCTTATGCAAACATTTAAAACAATTCATTTGTTTTATTAAACTAAACTTAGGCGCGTTGTTTGCGCGTTTACTTTCTTGTTTAAACGCTTTCGCATTAACTCTGAACTTTTATGTTATGAAATTTTAAGTCCCATATAGTGTCGTTTGATGTAACTAATGACTGAGATCCTGGTGTGTCACATTCCTAACGGTAAAACTCCGTTAGTGGAATTTTGGGGTGTGACAGATAATTTGTGGGTGTGACAGATTTGTATCAGAGACACTGGTTATAGAGAACTAGGACTGCATACTAGACTATAGCCACACATATTAGTTACACGACACAAACACTCATAGATGCTACACGTAGCATCTACACATACAGTGCATTGCTGGCATTATGACATCATCCATATCACCCTCTACTGACGAGGGACACGTCATTCGCATTGCAGCATCATTCCCAGTGGCGACACTCGAAGAATCATCAGAACAGCATCCACTCCCATCCGAGGGCAGCGAGATGGAGCCTTCAGAGGAGTCACTCACGCCACCATCATCTGCACCCTTGTTACACCACCAGAGTCGAAGATAATACCGACTTGAGCCTATCGATGACACAATCGGGAATGGTGGGCCTTATCAAGTCCGTGTTAGGGGTGACACACAGCACTAGCACATGTCTCTTTGGGAGCTGGGTTCATCGGAGGCGAGTCCCTCCAACACCCACTAGCAACAATACTCCGATCTCACTAGCTTTACTCCACTTCAAGCCCGAACTTGTGGACCTCGCTTGAGGTACACCGTGTGGAGGCAGATCGTTGAACGTATTATGGTAGAAATTCTTTGACACATAGATGTCATCACTTTTTCGAGCTGTGGTGTCGATCTTTGGTCGATATTCTATTGAAGAAAGATTGACCACAAGATTGAGAACACCTTGCTCATTGCATACTCAAACCCTATCCTGACTCAGTTAGAAGAACAGCTACTTTGCTTCTTCCAGTGACACATATCCCTAAACTAATTTCACTTCTTGAAACCACCTTTCTTGTGAATGTTTGTTTCACGTGCATGTTCCCATCTACAATCCGCTAGATTGGACCCTCGTATTGTGTTTTAACTCTAGTGAATACTTGGATCAAACGATTCCTGACTACTCATCCTGATATGAGTTCTAGTTGATCAATTTATGGTTGATGACTAAGCCTCTCGATGACTTATCATATCTGACAACACTCTGTACTTGGCAATACAACTAAGGGACACTTTGACACAGGACTGGGAGAAGCTAGGGTGAGCATGCAAAGCAAATTATCATTACGGGTGCACACGTAATAGTAATTTGAGGTGCATGTAAGTCCTGGTGAAAACCTACTATGTGGATGAATGGTCCTAATCTATGAGTTACAGACTCAAGTTTCCATTGTCCATAGAAATTCTTGTAACCCACTCAACGACTAGTTGGTATCGTTAAACCTGTTTAACAGTTGATAGATGTGACTATCATGTTGAAGGTATTTACGAACACACTGAACTATCATCCATAGGATCCACCATTTGATTTCACTCATGTAAGAGCCTTAGTGAACTTAAGACTCTCATCCAGACTTGATCAATGAAACCATCTCAGTTGAAACTCTAATAGAACCTCGTGGTAAAACCACCGACTCCAACTATGTAAGCGGAAATTGGGAATTCTTCCTAAACTAACACGTTATTCCTTACACTCCAACAATAGAATCCATTTGACCTTGTTACATCATCCTTTGACTAATCCTTGGTGTAATTTGATTTATACCCTAGCATATCCAGTTATTTCAGTAACCTCACGAATTTCTTACTGGAGTGGTCGTACTCCAACCCTACTAGAAGCTAAGTACACCATAGAAATAGTTGATAGACAGATAATTGAAGCAACTCACATACCTAAAGGATGTAAGCTAGGATTGGATGATCATGAACATGACATTGATCTTATGCTAGTCACACTTGGCAGCTTCGACGTAATTATCGGTATGGATTGGTTGTCTAAGAACAAAGCCAAAATTATTTGTCGTGAGAAAATTGTTCCCCTTCCCCTACCGAGTGGAGAAACCCTTTCTGTCCAGGGCGAAAAGAGTGGTGTTGTTATGATCATCATATCTTTCATGAAAAGACAAAAGTGTCTAGGTAAGGGTCATATTGCCATTTTGGCTCTCCTCGCCGAGCAGCCATCTAAGGAGAAGTGGATTGACGACATCCCGATCGTTCATGATTATACGGAAGTATTTCCCGAAGATCTACCTCGGATTCCACCACATCGTCAAGTTGAATTCCAAATCGATCTAGTACCCGGAGCAGCGCCTATTCCTTGGCACCCTATAGACTTGCACCTAGTGAATTGCAAGAACTATCTACACAACTGCAAGAGTTGTTGGATAAAAGTTCCATCCGACCTCACTCATCGCCATGAGGAGCTCCAGTCCTATTCGCCAATAAGAAAGACGGGATTTTTCGCATGTGCATTGATTACCGTGAGCTAAACAAAGTAACTATCTAAAACCGTTATCCCCTACCCCGCATTGATGATCTGTTCGATCAACTCCAAGGATCAAGTTTCGATTCCAAGATCAACCTTAGATCCGGTTATCATCAGTTGAGAGTCCGAGACGAAGACGTCTCTATGACTGCTTTCAGAACTAGGTACGGCCATTACGAGTTTATGGTAATCCCATTCGGACTAACCAACACACCCGCAGTGTTCATGGATCTCATGAATCATGTGTGTAAACCCTACCTTGATCAGTTCGTCATCGTCTTCATTGATGACATCCTCATCTATTCTAAGAATAAGGAAGGACATGAGGAACACCTTTGTTTGATTCTAGAATTGCTGAAACAAGTAGAACTGTATGCAAAACTTTCCAAGTACGAATTCTGGATTCGTGAAGTGAAATTCTTTGGACATGTAGTCAACGAGAATAGAATACATGTCGATCTATCTAAAATAGTAGCAATCAAGAATTGGGTAGCACCTACAACGCCGACGGAGGTGCGGTAATTTCTGGGATTGGCTGGCTATTATCGTCGTTTCATTGAAGGATTTTCCAAGATTTCCCAACCCCACACTTCTTTAACTCAAAAGGGTAAACCCTATAACTGGGGTGACACCCAGGGTAAACTCTGCAATGCACCCATCCTATGACTTCCAGAGGGAACAGATGATTTTGTGGTATATTGCGATGCATGCATTCATGGTCTTGGTTGTGTACTGATGCAACGCGAGAAAGTGATCGCATACGCTTCTCGTCAACTGAAAATCCACGAGAAGAACTACACGACTCACGAATTAGAGTTGGGAGCCGTGGTATTTACACTAAAGATATGGAGACATTACTTGTACGGTACCAAGTGCACCATTTACACCGATCACAAGAATCTTCAGCACATCTTCAAACAGAAGGAGTTGAACATGCGACAACGTCGTTGGATCGAACTCTCAAATGACTATGGCTATGCTATCATGTATCATCCAGGGAAGGCTAATGTAGTAGCTAATGCCCTAAGCTGTAAGGACACCATACCTAAACGAGTTTGAGCGTTACAACTTACTATTCACACTGGATTACCTGACAAAATCCGAAGTGCTCAACTCAAAGCCCTTAAAGAGGAAAACCTACCGTTGGAATCCACATGTGGTATGGAGAACCAACTTGAGGTCAAATCAGATGGCTTTCGCTACCTTATAGAGCGAATATGGGTTCTAGTGTATGGGAACTTAAGAGAACTGATTATGGATGAAGCTCACAAATCTTGGTACTATATTCATCCAGGTTCTGACAAGATGTATCATGACCTAAATGTGCTATACTGGTGGCCAAAGATGAAGGCTGATATAGCCACCTATGTGGGCAAGTGCCTGACTTATGTAAAGGTCAAAATATAATACCAAAAGCCTTCTGGCTTACTTCAACAACCAGAGATTCCTATGTGGAAATGGGAGCAAATCTCTATGGATTTTATCATCAAACTACTCCGAAATCCTAGTGGATGCGACACCATCTGGGTGATCGTAGATCGCTTAACAAAATCTGCCCACTTCCTTTCAATTAAAGAGACCGACAAGATAGAAAAACTTACTCGTATTTACTTGAGGGAAGTAGTCTCTCGACATGGTGTGCCAAATTCTATTATTTCGGATCGAGACGCTCGATTCACCTCGCGGTTTTGGCAATCATTACAAAAAGCCCTAGGCACCCGTCTAGACATGACTACAGCATATCATCCATAAACCGATGGTCAAACGGAACGTACCATTCAAACCTTAGAGGATATGCTATGAGTTTGTGTGATTGATTTCGGTAACACTTTTGAGTCTCACCTGCCTCTTGTGGAGTTCTCCTATAATAATAGTTATCACACTAGCATCAAGGTTGTACCATTCGAGGCATTGTACGGATGTAAATGCCGATCTCCTATCTGTTGGGCTGAAGTTGGAAATAGCCAACCTACAGGTCCTGAACTGGTATTCGAAACCTCTGAAAAGATCGTTCAAATTAGAAACTGTATGGCGGTAGCTCGTGATCGTCAAAAGAGCTATGCCGATAAATGTCGTAAGCCGTTATAATTTCAAGTAGGTGACATGGTTCTTCTTAAAGTCCCACCTTGGAAAGGTGTAATCCGCTTCAGGAAACAAGGAAAACTGAATCCTCGTTATGTTGGACCGTTCAAAATAGTAAAGAGAATTGGTCCAGTAGCGTATCACCTGGACCTACTTGAAGGACTTAATGGTGTACACGACGTCTTTCATGTCTCAAAGTTGAATAAATGTCTAGCAGACGAGACACTCGCGGTTCCTCTTAAGGAACTTCAAATCGATGAACAATCGCGGTTCGTTGAAGAACCGGTAGAAATCATGGATAGGGAAGTCAAAATGCTCAAACGTAGTAAAATCCCTATTGTCAGAGTTCGTTGGAACTCAAAACGTGGAACGGAATTCACATGGGAGCGCGGGTATCAGATGATGCGCAAGTATCCTCATCTGTTCAAGCAATCCACGTCAAACTCTTAAAATACTATTCAAATTTTCGGGACGAAAATTCTTTCAACTAGGGGATGATGTGACACCCCAGAAATTTATTATTTATTTTAATTTTTGGGACGAAAATTATTTCAACTAGGGGATGATGTGACAATCCGGAATTTTCTAGTTAACTAAGTTAGCCAGTCCAGTTGAATCCTTTCATGTCTTTCACTTGAACTTGAAGAAATGTCTAGCAGACGAGACACTCTCGGTTCCTCTTGATGAACTTCAAATCGATGAACAATTGCGGTTCGTAGAAGAACCTGTAGAAATCATGGATAGGGAAGTCAAACACTCAAATGCAGTAAAATCCCTATTGTCAGAGTTCGTTGGAACTCAAAAAGTGGACCGAAATTCACATGGGGGCGCGAGTATCAGATGATGCGCAAGTATCCTCATCTGTTCAAGCAATCCACGTCAAACTCTTAAGGTACTATTCAAATTTTCGGGACGAAAATTCTTTCAACTAGGGGATGATGTGACACCCTAGAAATTTTTTATTTATTTTAATTTTCGGGACGAAAATTCTTTCAATTAGGGGATGATGTGACAATCCGGAATTTTCTAGTTAACTCGGTTAGCCAGTCCAGTTAAATCCTTTCATGTCTTTCACTTGAACTTGAAGAAATGTCTAGCAGACGAGACACTCGCGGTTCCTCTTGAAGAACTTCAAATCGATGAACAATTGTGGTTCGTTGAAGAACCGGTAGAAATCATGGATAGGGAAGTCAAAATGCTCAAACGCAGTAAAATCCTTATTGTCAGAGTTCGTTGGAACTCAAAACGCGGACCGGAATTCACATGGGAGCGCAAGTATCAGATGATGCGCAAGTATCCTCATCTGTTCAAGCAATCCACGTCAAACTCTTAAGGTACTATTCAAATTTTCGGGATGAAAATTTTTTCAACTAGGGGATGAAGTGACAATCCGGAATTTTCTAGTTAACTCGGTTAGCCAGTCCATTTAAATCCTAACTATTCACAAACTCCAGGGACTAGAATTGCCAATGCTCAAACTCAAACCTCAAGGACTAGTTGAGTAATTAATCTAAACTCTATTCTATTTTGACTTTGAAAGTCAAGATTCAAATATTCTTGTTCTATTGACTTTTAAAAGTCAAACAAACATATTCTAAACCCAAATCAAAACCCTAGGGATTCTTTCTGCCAAGTTCCAAACTTCAATACATGAAACCACAAGGACTAAATCTGTAATTTAGCTATTTTTGATTATATTGACTTTAGAAAGTCAACCAAAGCGTTCTTGATCCAAATTCTCGCGGTTAACTCGAATCCGTTTTAAATCGTAACTGCAAAACACATTAACAGTCATTAACGACCACTAATGAACCACTAAAGAAGACAATTATTCGTAATCAAACCCAATTATGAGTAGTAATGTTGAAACCGTCGACCATTGTCATAAGTCCATCAAATGCGAACGTTTCATCTGTTATTCTCGCAAACCAAACCCCTGCGCACACCAGACGAATCACACAGAAGCTATTCCACACGCCAATTCAATCGGAGTAGCAGAGGAAGTCGCCGGAGATCAAGTTGTTCGATGTTGGACCTGCATTTACTCTAATTCTATCAATCCATCATCTATTCTGGTAATTGATGTCATCTACAGCTTCGTTTCAATCTCTAGAACAATAGCCCTATCATAATTGAGGCTTGCAGTATCGAATTGAACACGATCCAATACTTAGGGTTCCTACATTCTCAGTTTAATCGAACCCTAATCATTCGATATCAAATATTGGAATTGAATACACCCTTTGAGTCATCTCTATGCTTGGATGGGAAGCCCTATGAAATCCAGGGCTTACATCACCTAATTGAACCTGGATCGTATCTAGGGTTCATACATGTTTTTGTTTAATCAAACTCCTACCTACACTCATTTTAAATGAAATTAAACTACACCAGAAGTTTCGCAACACCTTAATTAGTAAAAGCCCTATGGTTATAAAAAATATTTTTACCAGAATCCGTCAATTTGATTTTGAGTTCTTGAACTAGGTTTCGGCCATCCAATCGACGATTTAACGACTCAATAACTGTTGTTTTCCTAATTGAACTCGTAATCAGATTCGTTTTTGTCTTGTAACCAAAACCCCTATGCTTCTGTTTCAATTCGTATTCAAAATCGATGAACTCTGGGCTGGATTCGATCAAGTGTTTATATGAGGAGGGGGGTCCATCTGACTTGCATGGTAAAAGCAGTCAGAACCGGGTATGTATGCGATTACCCTAGCGGGTCTAACTGTTAGAGCGTTGTGTTGGTCTGGGTGAGGCCCGGGTTTGAACCCCACCAACTGCATTATTTTTTTTAGGACTTTTTACTTATATTTAATTATTAATAATCAAACCTTATATTATTATAATAATATATTAAAGTGTTTTAGCCCCGAAAACAACCCGTAGGCTCGGGTTTGGTTTTATAACTTATAATTAATATTATTTCCACTTTTAAAAATAATATATTTATATTATTTTCAAACCACGACTCTGAATAAAATAATGTGTTTATATTATTTTCAAATCGTGACTCCTAGTATAAAATAATATATATTTTTATATTATTTCGCCTCGTTTATTTACCTCATTTAACGTTTCAAACTAATTAATAATATAATTATTTATATTATTTACTCACATTTATTATCTCGAATAAAGATAATATATTTATTATTTTGTCACGTAAATGATTATCGTATATTTTCTACGAGTTCAAAAATAATATATATGTTACATTATTTTCTTAGATCATTATTAAATGATACAAACACACGAATCTATTTATTTATTTAATATTATCCGTTATTAACGTACGACACGTAACGCTTTTATCTTAATTAGTATATTAAGAAACCCTTATTCCCGTGGACAAGTTCGTCTACTCGTTGATCCTTAAAATGTTCTAGGACTTTCAAATCTTCCGTGTCGTCGTCACAAAACCCCACTGTATCCCTAACTATTATGCTTATAATTTTAGGGCATACGTAAGCAGTACACAGGCAAACTCTTGTGTTTCCTACTTGCATCCTTGTGTGGTGCTATCTACTACTCGTACACAAATCAGGTGAGTTTCACGGCCCCTTTTTACTCATTTTCCTATTGGGGGAGAAACATGTACACAAACCGTCTTACTTTTACTTGTTTTCCCATGGGGGAGAAACAGATACGCAAGCAAACATTATTTTACATGTTTTTCCCGTTGGGGGAGAAAACATGACGCAAACTATTTTGATTATGGTACTTCATATGATATCACTGTTGAGGCTAAGCATAACACACTATCATGAAATTCCTCACACACTTCGGACCATTAATATGGAATTAGCGAGGTAATTTTGATAGTACTACTGGGTTTGACAAACCCCACCCGCGTTAGTCGCGCTAACTCGATTGTAGGTCGAACGGGTGAAATATTGACCTTAACACATTAGTCAGAGTTGATAGACCTGGCCGGAGGCAAACAAACAAACACACTGTCAGCTTCGGTTACGAACGCTTTACTAAGACATGAACATATGCTAGCTACCTATAGATATGCATATTTAATGTACATAATCTGGCAAACGCTCTTATTGCACACTTCAAACCTGTGAACTCACCAACCTCATGTTGACACTTTTTCTTACATGTTTCTCAAGTCGCTAAGGCATAGGTTGCACACCTAGGACATGCATGGAGTACTAATGTTATTGTATTCTTATGCAAACATTTAAAACAATTCATTTGTTTTATTAAACTAAACTTAGGCGCGTTGTTTGCGCGTTTACTTTCTTGTTTAAACGCTTTCGCATTAACTCTGAACTTTTATGTTATGAAATTTTAAGTCTCATATAGTGTCGTTTGATGTAACTAATGACTGAGATCCTGGTGTGTCACATTCCTAACGGTAAAACTCTGTCAGTGGAATTCGGGGGTGCGACACATTTGCTCGTCCGTCCGATTCACCGAACCCTTATCCCCACGGATACTCGATACCGCCCGTCTTTGACTTGTTTGGAAACCGAAAACCCGAACCGGCTCCATGCATGCTCCCACACGCTCCATGCAACCCTTAACCACCACACGCAAAGATCCTATCCCTGCGAAGCGTACTAACTCGAGCCGGGTCTCCATGCAAACTCACGTGCATGTGTGATCATGCATCCCTAGTTCGTCATTATCGACGACATCCAGGTTCTCCCCCATGCGCTACCATGAACACCGACAGCCTCCCTCCTTTGATATCCCCGCCGACTACTGTCGTGGTCACTCATTCTGGTCACCATGTCGTCGAACCCGTCGTCATCTATAACGGCCACCACCCTCGTCTCGTTGTCTACGTCTTCCGATCACAGCCCTCCCCCTTCATTGCAGTCTCACGTGCCCTAATGGTCATCACCACCATCGGATACCATCAACTTGAGACCCTAGCCGAGCAACTATCACAGTCCTCCACCTCTAGCCGTCTGCCACCGTCGCACACAGCTACCAGTCGTGGCCGACCACCCTAAGAAGTCCCATAACCATCTTCATCGCCTACCCCATTAGCCAATAGTTCAATACCGAACCGATTCCTTTCAAAACATAACGAGAATGCAAAAAATAAAGAGAAAACAGATATTACCTAAACGTATCCTTGGAGCCACGCTAGCCGGAGCACTCCGCATCACCGTCTCCTCCTTTCCATCGTCGCCGGTTTTCCCTTTGCTCGTCCCGTATTCTGCCGTCGCACACCACCTAGGCAAATCGGCCTATTGTTTCCCCTTAGCAAGATATTTAAATCCCATTATTTACATTCGGGTCCTCCCGCTTTCGTGTTCTCCCAATCTATCCCCGGTTATGATTAAAACGACCAACTATACCTTCATAATTCTTTAAATCCGGTTTTTACGTGAAAGCCACTCCAAACGTCTTGTTTACTAGGGATTCGGGTTATCCGTTAGCCCGAATCTCTAAAGGTAGGTTTTTAGGATGTTACAAGTCTACCCCACTTAAAAGAGGATTCGTCATCGAATCCTGTGTCGGTACGAACCAACATGACTCATCCTTCCATCCTAACTTGTGCACCAAGTCCATCCGGTGTCAAGCATTCACTGTACAACTCAACACGATCACTTTACTCTACAACTCGGTCACCATCCTTGGTGTTCGAAGAAATCCTCTCAATTGCCCGCTTTCAACTGTGAAACTTATAGGTTTCACCTACCCATTCTTTCACCTCTTGTCTTTCCAGGCATTACTCGGACAGCTGCATTTCGCACTCTCGCTACTCCGGCACTTGCTAGAAACTGCCTTGGTTACTAACCTTTTTCTCAAAGGTTCCATTGCCATTGTCCTTGACAATACTTTATTGTGCTCATTGTTCTTAGGAACATCGTACGGATCATACGTAGTACTACGTAGCACAACACTGCCAGTTATCTGCCCACCTGTCACATGCTATACCAATATACGGCATAATTGCCATTATCTCTGGTATAATCTTGATGATCTCATCACTACGACAGTCGTCTTCTCCATTATACTTGTTGCCTCTCACATCTAGAAACATTTTTCGTGCTTCTAAATTTAGGTCGTAATACTTCTCGCCTCATACCCTAATCGCCATCTTACTATGATTTCCGAAATTCAAGCATCACTGCCTTACCCATAAGGGTATTACTTCTGCCTTTCTCTGACGATCTCCAGGAGCTTGTACAAAGCTACGGTGGTCTCCACAACATTCCTCTACCATAGTATCTCTTTACTTCATTACCGTGCGTTCAATAACCCCCCAAAGCATGTACATACCCCCAACACTAGGGTCATTTTCATCAGCTCTCGATGTTTCTCAAAACTTATTTACCTTCGTCATGTCTGTTTCAACAGCCAAATATTTGCTTCACTTGAATGCTCCCCAGAAGATCACTTTAAGCTAGTCTTAAATTTACCAGCAAAGGCATCTCCTTCCCCGTCTCTTAGGTGCAATCCTGCACTTATCCCTCCTAAGTTTCAGTTTCCTCATTGTTGCTCAACCATTGCCATGCGATCACTGACCGCGTCTCATTCATCACGTACGAACATGGAGTTCGTCTTCTCACAAGCCTCAGCTGACCATTGTCTCTTTCAGATAGAACATTCCCATTCCTCTCGTTCCTCACATCGACTGAATCCTTCATATGGAACGTGTTCCATGAAGACCTTTCGTCACCTTGTTAACTATGTGCTAAAATCTTCAGCGTCATCAACTTAATCTCATCATAAATATCTCTTGTCAAGCGTCCACGTATACGCTTCATCATCAAATCTCGCAATTCCACCCCTTGGATTCGTGCTCCAAATTCCCGAGATATAAGTATAGGCATCTCACAAGAGCACCGTATCGATCGTCGAGAAAGACGTCAAAACTTCTCGCATCACCTCGATGTATCCTTTTCGAGAAAATCTCCAAGATAGAAACATTATAATTGGACACCCAACAGTCCGTTCTATACACGACTAAGCATACTACAAGGACATACACACCGACACACATAACTACAGAACACACAATGTTCTACATACGTACTAGTAACCCAACCTTCTAACTTGCACAAAGTGCACACACTACTAGCTAGACCTGAGCAAATCTACGTGTATACAATATGACCTCGTCATTTATAGACACACAAACTCCTAAACCCCACCTCCTATTTATCACAACGGTAGCCCCTGCCACACGTCTTCACATACTCGCACAGAGTTCACACGGTAGTACCCCACACGGGTCGTACCAATAGTTCAGGATGACACACTACTCCGTCTAGACACAAGACCTTATCCTGAACATTCATACACGTAAGATATAAAAATATCATAATTTCCCACAGGACCTCGTCCTGAACATTTACACAGGATGTAATACACCCCTTGCACTTCGAACATCACCTAGACATTAGTACCTAGGTGACACTACTCTAAGATCGTAGACACAGACAAATTCAAAACTCATGTCTATACAAGTCTAATCACACCCTCTAATAAACCATGCTCTAGTTATCATAGCAAAGATCACATTTAATGCTAACTGACATCATTTAGAATACAATCACACAATCTTACGCCGTCACAAACACAATTATCATTAACTATGTTCAAATCACCATGCGGTAAGACTCAAAATAAATGTCAGAATCAAATAATCAATATTTGAATTGAGCATCACCCCACGTAGACGTCTAATAAGTCATAACGTCACATCACCCCGAAATCTATTGTGATAACTGCCACACTAACTAATCATTAAGCAATCGAGCATCCCAAGCACTGCCTGCCAAGTCACTGCTAGAGCCCGTCAGGTGCGTCAGAAATGTCCTCTTTTGGTTACTTCTGAAACAAGGCTACTTTAACTGCTACAAGTGGTCGATCTCTTTACCATGTAGGTCAACATCCTGGAGGAAAATCACGTATAGCTGACACTGCTCTCCTTTCTCCATTTCGTCTTTCCAATCATTTGTCCATGCGGTATGTTGCCGATCGAAGCTCCAGTTACACTTGGCGTGAGAAACGCCAGCATCACCCCTATCTCACTATCAGCTCCATCTATGGCAGTCGTCAGCTTGAACTGTAGATCTACATTCCTCTTAGTAAGAGTTCCACGCTTGCCCAAACTCGTACGCTTTGTCTTAGCCACCTAATCCTACTCAAGATAGAACGTTGGAGTGATCACTATGGGCAACAAATTCAGAATATGAGGGTAATCATAGACTGCCAAATCACGGTGATCAAATGCAATTTGGTGGTCCACATTACTGCTCGAATTCTAAACCTTTCCCATCATATTCACACTAGCTTTCTATCTTTCACGCACACCGGATGCACATGCATCCCACACAACTCGCAAAGCACCACGTAACAATCTAGCATATCATCATATTTATCACAATTTCACATCATCCAAGGTTACACACAAAATATCTAAATCATATCGACACTACCAAACTATCCCACATAGTTACAATTAGTGCTACTCCATATTTCTCAACTCACACATAGTGTTATACTACATAATTAACACTCTAACAATTAATGTATAACTCAAAAGACGTACATCTTGGCTCGCGGTTACTCGTGGTGGCATTCGTTTCACCCTTGTCCCATTTTCAGTTTAGCTTAAGGTATTTTATTTGTTTAAAAACACAAGCTTTCTCTTAAACCTCGGCTCTGATACCAATTTGTAAGGCCCCAAACCGGGCACCCTACAGTTGGTTCTCATAACCGGTCGTTATCTTTAAAATACGTGTGTTATTAATCAGACTATAGCGGTAGTCTTTCTAAAACCATTAATTACAATTTAATGTCCTTATCGTCGTTAAGTTTACCTCACGAATGCCTGCACACCTATCCGAGTAGCACCGCTCCCAAGACAAGATACGTCGACCCCATAGCTCAATTACAACACAATCTATCGTACACACAAAGTCAGCTACGCTGAGTGAGTTCTAATAGTTTAATTTAATCAAAAGCCAACTCGTCTCAATTAATATTTAACTCCACTTAAGACCCTCTGGTCTTTATAAAATAGTTTTATAAATTTTCATCATGTGTATAACCCATGTTATCTAACAATATCCCAAAGGATTCACCACCCCAGACTCAACCCACCACTTTAACTCAGTAAGTCTCTCCGACATGGATCGAGCTTACTACAGTGGTAACTAGGAATATACTACACATATTAGCCATACATTCGTTATCTCAACCAACATCTAGACACTGACCTACACAACCCTAACCAAGACTCTCACAAACCAACTGACACGACAGTTGTAACACAATGTCCTCATCCCGACACAACGGTCAATCTGAGCCTACTGTAGAAGCATGTTTTTGTAACTATAGATTAAATTCTATGTATCGGTGTACTTAGCTAGTACGCAGGAGGGTGTTGCTGCGTACTTAGATTGTACACCAGATTGGTGATGCGTACTTACTAAGTACGCAAGGCTTTTGCCCTGCGTACTTATCAAGTACGCATGACAAATGCCCTGCGTACTTAGCCAACTACGCAGGTATTGTTCCTTCCCCTATAAATTGAGATGATGGCATCATTTGTAGGTGGAACGTTTGGAACATGGTTGAGAGGTGTTCGGGCGGGATGAGCTCTCCCGCCCCTGGACCGTGAGGTTAGACGAGAGATGTGTACTTCTTCGGTATGTAATGTGAGATGACTTCATTGTTATGGATTACGTATCGTTTGATTCTATAGTCTTTTAATTTATGTTCGTGTTTTTCGGTCTCGTTTCTTTGTTCCCACGCAAATCGACGGACACATCGGTGTCTTTCCACTGCTCGACCGAGGCCCCGAGATCTATAACTGGTATCAGAGCCTCTGTGTTCGTTGATTTGTGTTCAAGATTCGAGTTTTTAGGGTTTTTACCAGATCTGAGTTCATACGGTTCGTACCTTTTTCAGACCTAAAAGCCTTAAATTCGAGTTCGTTATCATTTCATTTGGTGTTTGGAAGACTGAGGGTTTATTAGATGATGATTTCTAAGCTTTTGGAAGCATCAATTTCTCAGATTCAACACTTTTCGAGCATTCTCCTCAAGATCCGTCAAGAACGCTACTATTTTTTTATAAGTACGCAAATTCAGCTTTTCTGCGTACTTACTAAGTACGCATAGGTTTTGCCCTGCGAACTTACTAAGTACGCAAGAGTAGTTGTCATGCGTACTTGCTAAGTACGCATGAGTATTTGGCTCTACGAACTTAGCATGTACGCATGGGCATTTAGCTTTGTGAACTTATCAAGTACGCATGTAGACTTGGATTTGCGAATTTACTAAGTACGCAGGAACACCCAATATCTGCGTATTTATCAAGTACGCATGAACTATCATCTGGGATCAAAAAAAAAATTTATGGATCGTTTGTACGCTTGTTTCAGGCCATTTTTTAGTTGATAGCAGTTTTGGTTTTTGGGACCAAATTTTGTATTTGACGTGGCTTGGCAAAACAAGAAAGAAATATTTCAAGGATGATACCAATTGTCATACATTGTTTAAGTGTTCAAACCTGAAAATATGGGCTACGAGTATCCGGGATACTTCTTTAATAGGGATGAATGCTGAATCAAGTTATGCAACTGGGTCGTCATCAGCTAAAGGTCTTGTTTTATTTGTGAAGATGTTGCTGCTTTGGGTCTTTGAAAAAAGAATCATATTGTTTAGGTATTCAAACCTGAAAATGTGGGCTACAAGTATCTATGATACTTCTTTAATAGGGGATGAATACTGGAACAACTTGAACCCAATGATTTGTTGTTTTGGATCATTGGAAAGGAATAAAAAAATAAAAAAAAGAATAAAATCCTAGATTTGACTAGTTGCGGTTTTGAAGATTTGAGTGAAGCAGTGACGAAGCTGGTCATAGTTTACAGAGAAATGAGGGGGATAAAAATCTAAAAGTATTCATGGGACATTAAAGAGGTGGTGGAAAAGCCGTTGGTACTTCCTATACATATACCTCTTTGACGTAACATGTATCTCAACTATGATTTCCCGTGTAAACTATATTTTCCATGCTCTTTGGTCAAGCCTGTGTTCAAGATTTGAAGTGATTTAGTTATGATAGGATTTCTCATTTAGGATCTAGGCGGAATGCAAGATAGACTACCTAGTTATAGAACTTCACCGTGGTGAATGTATACAGATTAGGAGGTGTAAACCAGGAATGAAGATCTAATTGAAGAATGCTGGACTTTGGATACAGGATGATCATTGCTGAGCATGATTTTGTGTTGGATTCTATATAGTTTTTCAAGATGAAGTTGGATCTACGCTAGATTATTAGTTGAATATGGAACCTTTATCATTCGCCGACGGGATAGGAAACGTTCCCTTGTTTCTGGTCTAGTCGAGAGGAGCTTACACTGAAAGGGGAAATTGGAAATGAACATCTTCGGGAATTTGGTTGACTCGTGAAGATACAGGATAGAGTTGGACACATCTGGTTTGAAGACTGAAGTTTATCTTACCGGAATTCCTATGGGAGCTGATTGGTTTGATGCAGGTTATTGGAAATTCAAACTCTCTATCATATGCTAGTTGATTTGGAGATGTCTTAGTCTACTGATGTTACCTTGCGAGGAAGACGAGGTCAGACTCAGATTCCTAAGTCAAGTTGGAGGAAGCTACTGCTGAGAGGATGAACTACAATGAGTTGCATTGGGTTAGTTGGTTCTTATTGAAGCACTTGCTTTGGTCTACAATGAAAGATACAGTTAAGAGGGAGTCGGGTTTGTTAGATCACTCGGCAACTGAAGACTGAAGTTTGAAGATTTGAAGATCTCAAGTGGAATGCCAGAAGATCAAGTCTCGCTAGAAGACACGTGATGTCATTAGTTTAGAGGGAGTCTGTTAGGACATTCTTTGTAAATTGATGATTATCAGTGTTAGTGATAGATAGAATTTGATGCTATAGTTAAGAGGGAGTATGTAGAAGCATGTTTTTCTAACTATAGATTAAATTCTATGTATCGGTGTACTTAGCTAGTACGCAGGAGGGTGTTCCTGCGTACTTAGCTTGTACACCAGATTGGTGCTTCGTACTTACTAAGTATGCAAGGCTTTTGCCCATGTCCTGCGTACTTAGCCAAGTATGCAGGTATTGTTCATTCCCCTATAAATTGAGATGATGGCCTAATTTGTAGGTGGAACTTTTGGAAAAAGGTTAAGAGGTGTTCGGGCAGGATGAGCTCTCCCGCCCCTGGACCGTGAGCGTAGACGAGAGATGTGTACTTCTTTAGTATGTAATGTGAGATGACTTCGTTGTTTTGGATTACGTATCTTTTGATTCTACTGTCTTTTGCTTTATGTTTGTGTTTCTCGGTCTCGTTTCTTTGTTCCCACGCAAATCGATGGACCAATCTATGTCTTTCCGCTGCTTGACCGAGGCCCCGGGACGTACAACCACTTGTAGGTCCCTTGGGTGTCTCAGATCATCACACGCAAGTGTGTTCTTAGTCGAACCGGGTGCGAAATGCCCGTGACTAGGTGGAGAATCTAGCAACACAAAGTAAACCGACAACAAAGACACAAGATACTTTCAAACTTCGTCTATTGATAATCACAGCCGGTTACAGTGAAAATGAGTGCGTACATAATTCTATCACTAACTGTCTATATATACTAGACCTGTTACCAGCGAACTTGGCAAGTGTGCAGGGCTTAACTCCTGTGTACTTATCAAGTACGCAGACAATGTTAAGTGGGCACAACACTTAACAAAGATAACACATTGACAAGTACCAACGAACATGAATACAACTCGATAAACCAATACAAACAGACGCTAAAATAC
Source organism: Smallanthus sonchifolius (assembly GCA_023525975.1). Taxonomy (NCBI): domain Eukaryota; kingdom Viridiplantae; phylum Streptophyta; class Magnoliopsida; order Asterales; family Asteraceae; genus Smallanthus; species Smallanthus sonchifolius. The sequence continues at coordinate 25,920,231 of CM042033.1, forward strand.
AAATACAAATACATAAAGACATTACATAACCAAGAACAATCTTCATAGTGCTTGTCACAAGAAATGCTTCAACACCTACACACCACATTAATATCATCTACTCACCACATCAATAACATCTCATATACAATTATTATAACTCATCACTTCTATGCAATTTAACACATTTATATGCACATAAACACATACCTCATCACCGCACCCTCGTCAGGGTTACCCTCGTTAGGGCATTCGACACACCTCGAGCTCATCTCTGTCCTGTTGGACATTTTCACCTTTGGTGACCTCCTGAAGGACTGTGTCCTCCACAATTCTGTTTGCCATGTCACAGAGACAATGAGACACACACACCCGTTTGCCGTGCCACAAGGACAACGATGCAAACACAACACATATCATATATTACACATCATCACATATTATTTATATGCCTAGTTACTAGGCCTGCACCACATACACGTTCCCAGGATAATATATCCTACACAAACTCATGAGCGTCTAGCTTAAACCCCAACTTACCCTGACTAACTCATAGCACATAACAGCATACTAGCATTTACATGACCAGTTAGCTAAGCATGCACCTTACACACTCTCCCTGGGTAAAACATCCTACTTACACCCAAAAGCCGTTTAGTTTATATCCCTACTCACCCCGACTAACTCACAACACGATACGCAACAATTGTTCTCTTAACCCCTAGCACACCTATTTTCAATGACACCCCATAGACTCACCGACTCATTAGTAATCATTATAGTTCATGACCACTCCGGGTTAAAACCCAAAACTCTTAGCACGTTTACTAAAATAAACATATCTTGTAAGCATGTACGCTAGCCCCAAAACATTTAAAACATTTAAAGAGGGGGATTAGAAACTCACTGGTTACGCTGAGTTCTAGTCCTTGCTCTACACCTCGTCCGTCCTTGCTTAGAACCCAACCCTGCCAAACACGTGATCACAAGATCAGAATGAGGTCTAAGCATACGTTGCATAACGTATAAATAAGATAGACCCCGATACCTAGTCTCATTTGCTCGTCCGTCCGATTCACCAAACCCTTATCCCCACGGATACTCGATACCGCCCGTCTTTGACTTGTTTGGAAACCGAAAACCCGAACCGGCTCCATGCATGCTCCTACACGCGCCATGCAACCCTTAACCACCACACGCAAAGATCCTAGCCCCGCGAAGCATACTAACTCGAGTCGGGTCTCCATGCAAACTCACGTGCATGCGTGATCATGCATCCCTAGCTCGTCAGTATCAACGACATCCAGTTTCACCCCCATGCGCTACCATAAACATCGACAGCCTCCCTCCTTTGCTATCCTCGCCGACCAAAGTCGTGGTCACTCATTCTGGTCACCATGTCGTTGACCCCGTCGTCATCTCTAAAGGCCACCACCCTCGTCTCGTCTTCTACGGCTTCCGATCACAGCCCTCCCCCTTCATTGCAGTCTTGCATGCCCTAATGGTCATCACCACCATTGGATACCATCAACCTGAGACCCTAGCCGAACAACTATCACAGTCTTCCACTTCTAGCCGCCTGCCACCGTCGCACACAGCCGCCAGCTTTGGCCGACCACCCTACGAAGTCCCATAACCATCTTCATCGCCTACCCCCATTGGCCACTAGTTCCATACCGAACCGATTCCTTTCAAAACATAATGAGAATGCAAAAAATAAAGAGAAAACAGAGATTACCAAAATTTATCACTGGAGCCACACTAGCCGGAGCACTCCGCGTCACCGTCTCCTACCTTCCATCATCACCAGTTTTCCCTTGCTCGTCCCGTATTCTGCCGTCGCACACCACCTAGGCAAATAAGCCTAGGGTTTCCCCTTAGCAAGATATTTAAATCCCTTTATTTACATCCGGGTCCTCCCTCTTTCATATTCTCCCAATCTAGCTCCGGTTATGATTAAAACGACCAACTACATCCTCATAATTCCTTAAATCTGTTTTTTATGTGAAAGCCACTCCAAATGTCTTGTTTACTAGGGATTTGGGTTGTCCGTTAGCCTGAATCACTAAAGGTAGGTTTTTGGGATGTTACACATTAGTGTCTTGAGCATATCAATAATACATATATATTATTCAAACATAGGTTAACCTTGTGGTTAGCTAAACAACTTGTGCAACTACTCGTACTTGTGATTTTCAAAATATATAATCCAGTGTGAGTTTACATAGCCCCTTTTTCATATTTACATCTTTGGGGTGAAACATGATTTTCATTTGAAACTATTTACAACTTATACAATTCAAACATTATGATCATGTGTGCAATTTGTGCCTTATGCTTGAACCCTATTAGTGCAAACTACATTTACATACTTTTGTGCATAGTGTAAGTACAATCATTAACTCTGTACAAGCCGACGGTTAACAATGATATATCCATTGTAATTGACCAATCCACCCGGGTAGGGTGATTGTTGCCGACAACACTTAAGAATAACATTTAGTGTTATGCCGATCAGTCACAAGGTTTGATTGTGCGCCCCGGTTTTAACTATAGTGGTTCTCCATAATTGCCTTATTATACATTCTCGTATGAATTTTACACAAGCTCTTGATTTCACTTGTTGTGGCAAAACCTATGTATGATCACCAACTATTTTTAGTTGACTTTGTTTTTATCATGTTTCAGGTGCTAATAATTGAGAATCATGTTCAAAATGTTTCACATAGGATTTGCAGACTTAGTTAAATAAGACAGTTAAATTTGTTGAAGTACTTTATTTCTTGTTTGTCTATGTTTTTGATGAAACAATTGTTATGGAATTTGAATTTAATGAAATATGAAACTTTAGTTTGATCATGTGCTTATGAACAGTCTATACGTCCGCCCCGACGTATTCCGCCATCGGTTGGGGTGTGACAGATTGGTATCAGAGCCATGGTTATAGGGAATTAGGTTATTAGAAACCCATAACCTAGATTATAAACTTAGGACACCCATTTCATGCCATGCTACATACTATGCACTACTTGTTTACTACTTTATGTGTTAACTTACTTGATGCCCTACTTGTACCCCTATCCTAAGTCTCTCATCCTTCTTACCTCCTTCTATGTCATCATCACCTTCACATGTGGAACGTCATGCTCATTGACATGAATCTATGAAAATCCTTAGACCCCGTCAAGGCCTTAAATTCTATTAATTAGTAAGGAACATGTGCAATCTGGAAGGGTGACACCTGTATTCTGGGTATGCTGGCCTGGAAAGTATTTCGTATAAATCCAAATCAACCGAAGGATTCGTATGCTTTCCTAGGAATTCCCGGAATGAGTGTTTGCTTATAGGCTAAAGAATGTCTTCCCGAAAACTATATGAATTTAAATAAACTTGATAAGTGATAGTATTCAAATGGTTAAATTACCAATAGGGTACAATCCAAATATAATTATTCTTATCCTTGTGTTGTTTCTTCTATAGCATGCCTACCGGTCGTGACGACAGTACCAGCGACAACAATGACCTCGCTGCCCTCCATACCCAACTTGCGAATCAACTCACACAAGCAAACAACAACAGCAATGGTAGTGCCAGTGGTAGTGCTAATGGTGGTGGTGGTGGTGCCAATCCACCCCAATGCACCTTCAAACAATTCAACTCGTGCAACCCCATCAAGTTCTATGGTACCGAGGGAGCAACAGGTCTCCTCCAGTGGTTCGAAGGCATTGAGAACACCTTTCTCAATAGTGATTGCTGTAAGGAACAAAAATATAATAGGCTGACGCATCAAAGAATCACTAAGTTTTTAAGAAGTTCGAAAGGCTATGATTGGAAGAAGCAAGAAAGATTTCAACAACATACTTCATGCAGAAGCATACTTCATGCAACAGCATACTCCATGTAGCTACATACTTCAGAGCCAGCAGCATACTTAAAGTATGCGGTTCCCGGCAGCATACTTGAAGTATGCGGTCCCGCTGCATACTTGAAGTATGCGGTCCAGGCCCAGGCCCACCGAATACTTTTGTCTTGGTTATAAATAGCTTATCTTATAACAGTTTTTAGGTTAGACAAGTTGGACGACTAGACAGTCAGAGGGTGGGACGAGTTATTCGGTTAAACGAGTTGTTGAACGATCTTGTATTGTATTTTCAATATTTAATCAATATACGAATCATTTGATATTTGATTGTGTCTCGTCCTATTTGATTATACCAACAAGTCACATGTCGAGTCCGTTTCCGCCAGGTTCAACACGTCGTTGAATCCATTGATTAAAGATCCTCGAGAATCCGGACCTTACAATTGGTATAGAGCCTTAGTGCTCATTCGGTGAAGCTAGAAACGGATTTCTTTTACCCATGAGGTATCAAAGTTATTGTTTGAAGTTTATTTGAACTGACTTGTTTGTTGGAAAAGTTTATGAATAGATTGACAGGTTCTGGAAAATCAAAGTCTTTTTTATCATAATCGTCATCTGGAAGTTCACGGTAATCGAAGTTTACGGTTGCTCAAGTTCACGGTAATCGAAGTTCACGGCTTCTGAAGTTTGTGGCTTTCTGAAGTTCACGGTTACTTCCAAGTTTGTGGGTTTCTGAAGTTCACGGTTACTTCCAAGTTTGCGGCTTTCTGATGTTCACTGTTACTTCCAAGTTTGCGACTTTCTGAAGTTTATGGTTACTTCCAAGTTTGCGGCTTTCTGAAGTTCACGGTCACTTCCAAGTTTGCGGCTTTCTAAAGTTCACGGTTATCTCCAAGTGTGCGGTACATCTTTAGTTCCAGTCATGACTGATACTAATGCTATGGATAATGAGATTGGCACCACAAATAGACCTCCACGTCTTACAAATGCATATGATTTTGACAACTGGAAATTTAGATATGAGAACTTTGCTAAATATAAGGATTCATCTATTTGGAAGTTTATTGAAACGGGTCCTCAAGTTCCTATGGTTAGAAATGAAAAGAATGAATTTGTTCCTAAGGATCCTGATCTCTATGCTGGTGAAGAGATTCTTCAGAAGGAGAAGGATGAGAAAGCATATGCTGGTTTGACCATGGCATTGTCAATAGAAATTGCTCAAGGCTTTAAAGAATACAAGACTGCAAAAGACTCTTTGGGATAAATTGGTGGGAAGGTTTGAGGGAAATTTAGATATACGAGAAAGCAGAAAGGACATGTTAAGACAAAAATTCAACATGTTCAAGTATGTGAAAGGGGAAAGTATGGAATCTCAGATAAATAGATTTACTCACTTGATGACTGAAATAAGTGGTGCAGGTATTGAGATGACCAAAGGTGAGATAAACAAGAAACTGCTCAACTCATTGTCGATAAACTGGAACTTTAATTGCACCACCATCAAAAGAACCAAGGATATGTATCAGATATCCTTGAGTGAGCTGATCTCTATATGTACTCTTATGATATGGATGATAAACAGTGTCACCTTAATCAAATCAGTTCAATGCATGTTTCTAAAATTGTTGAAGCTATTACATCTACTTCTGATCGTTACAAACATGATAACGATAAAATTGAAGCAAGCAAAAATGATTTTTCAAAACTTGAATTGGACTTTAGCAAAAAGGAATGTCTTTATCGTGATGCATTAAAACGGATAGACGACCTTAGCTTAAAATTAAATGATGTTGTGACTCAATTGGCAAATACTAAACTAACAATCGAGAAAATTGACCATTCTCGATCAGTTGTTTATGACATGTTTGATTCCGAAGTTAGAAAGAAAGGGAATCCAGGGGTGGGTTATCATGATGTTGAACATCCATTTAATGAAAATTTTTCATCTTTACCAAATGACTACCCTGAAAATGTTGAGATGGCTTACGGTCTGGGATGTGAGCCTTCATCATCAAAGCAGTTAACTCCTATGACTGTTAGTCCCGTGACCCCTGTGTGAATATTGCTAATGTTTCTAAGACTTGTGTTGAAGAATGTTTAGTAGAAGATTGGGATACCGATGATGAGGAAGAAAGTAAGGAAAAAGAGCCTAAGAGTGTTAGGAAGTTTGTCCCTAGAAAAACTGATGATACTTTTGGAAAAGGGAATCAAATTGTTTATGAAGGGTGGTGAGTTTGAAAAAGAAGAAAATATCTTTAAAGAAAGTAATCATGATTTTGTCAAAAACAAGGTTATAGATTCTAGAAAGGTTAATCAAAGAAACTCAAAACAATCTATCAGTCAATTGAACCATAAACAATCTCCTCAAAAGTTTACAAAGAATGAATTTAATTCAAAGTTTGATAATCATCATAGAGTTTTTAAACAAAAATTTAGAAGAGAAGAAAGAGATTGTATTAGGAGAAATCATAGAGAATATGATAGAGAGTTTGTTAGGAGAGATGATAGAAGAGATCACAGTCACACTGAGAATACAGGTTACTTGAAAAGGTCACCGCCTCAGTCATCATCATGGTTCGACCGATCAGGATGTGCTCAGTATGCTAGGAAACGGACATGCTACACATGTGGCAAAGCTGGTCACATTGCAAGAAATTACAGACATCGTCCTCATGAGCCCTATTATTTGCAAAAATCAGAGGGCTACACCAAGGGAAAAGTGTTATTCTAAGCCAATGAAGGTTGAAAAACCTAAGGCAATGAAGAATAAGCATCCGAAAGTTAAGCCTTCTGATGGTGATTGGAATGCTGCTAAGAACAAACAAAAGGTTTTTCGTGAAAACAAGCAATGTAAAAAACCTAAACAAGAAGAAAAACCTAAAGTCGATACTCCTAAAGAAACTGAAAAGTTTGTTAAACCTACACCAATTTGGAAAACTAAATCAAAAGCAGTTGAATCACCAGTGTTAGAGAACGATAAGGATATGTGTCTACAGGAAGTATCTTACATTGATGCTTTGGGCGTACCCAGAACCACTATGGCTTGGGTACCTCTGTCTAACTAACTTGCTTGAATCATGTAGGAACAGCCAAGGAGGACTATCAACAACGTATGGTACGTTGACAGTGGTTGTTCCATGTGCATAATGCGGGACATCTCTCTACTACATGATATCAAACACTTTGATGTAGGGTATGTTTCCTTTGCATGAGATAAATGAGGTAAGATCAGCATGAAAGGTACGATCACTAATGGTACTCTTTGCTTTGAGGATGACATTTATGTTTAAGATGTTTTTAAAAAATCATATGATCTGACCAGATTCATTTTTTTGGTTTAGTTTTTCAAAATGTTCTGCTTCGATTAACGAGTCACAAGTTCGGTCACCAAAAATATTTTTTGTTTATTTTGTCTTTCTTAGGATATAATTTTATTTTGTTTATTAGTTGTACAAAAGCAAAAGTTTTAGGGGAGAAAATTTATGAAAAAAAATATTACCAAAAAGATTTTATCTTTGAGTGTTTCTATTTTTAAGTCCAGAAAAATACAAAAAGATTTCATGTTTATGTCTTATTTTATTACTATGAAAATTGAGAACTCTGTCAAATGGGAAATGATAGTACATCATTTTAGAGGTTGGATCATCATATGTAAGGCCTGTAGTTGAAAAGATTAGGATCTTAGGGTGATATGCTGACAGGCTCTGCTAAAACTGGAAAGACAGCATGATAGTGTTTTACTTAAACATAAAGGCCATTGTCGAAGTGGGGAACATCTCATAGATTGGTAGAATAATTATTTCCTGTTAATAATCAAGCACTTAAACATAAATATTGGTGAACTGTGGATGAACACGATATATCTGGACTGCACAAACCGAGACCCTTCACAAATGGGTTGTGAGCTGACTTGATACAAGTCTGTACATATATATATATATATATATATATATATATATATAGATAAAAAACATGCATTGCCATGCAATAGATGAAAAGACACTCAATGATAGTGCAAAGCTACTCTACAAAGCAAAACTCTGAGCAAAAAGACACGCAATATTAATGTCATGCTATAGGAAAATTTCAAAAAGATATGTCTAAAGACGTACATAAAAGTATACTTGTAAATATTTTTCTCTTTAGGAATATGTGACTGGGAAGGAATCTCTAATCAAGGCATATTGTTTTTGAACATATAAGTCCATCGTGCTGTGTTTTTAATCAATTTTGTCAAAGATTTCCCGAACAGTTCATTGACCCGTGCTATTTATGCTCTTTTAGTTACTACTTAGGTGCTCAAAAGATCATGAGGAAGGGAAGGTTTATCTGATAAGTTGTGGGGTCCATTCAGTTCATCAAAAACTCATCTAATTCACATTATAATAAATACAGGTGTCTGAGATGTGAGTGTGGGACCCATTAAGGCATGAATAACTATTACCCAGAAAACATGATAAACTTATTCACTACTTGCTTGTCAACTAAGGTATAAAAGTTTGAGTTTAGAAGGATACTATATATTGGCAATCACCGAGACATATCTAAGAAAATGAATGGCTAGCAAATATGGTTTGGTCTGCACTAGAATGAAATGATCACATAACAGAGTTTCTCTAAAAAATAATATGTTTCTGTAAGTGTCGTATGTTGACAAAAGAACAAAAAGATTTTGTGTTTTTAACTTAGTTTGAGTCATTTTATGTTTATCTTACTTTTGTATTTATTATGTTTTTCATCAAAAATTGACTGTTCTTGTTTGATTCAATAATCGTGAAAAAGAGGTTTTTATTGAAAAAATTGGAAAGTTTCAACGTTTTATGAGTTTGAGCATACTTGGATTTTGCGCACACTTGTATTTGAGTGAACTTTCAGGAGCAACAATATAACATTCCTTATCCAAGGGATGATGAAGAACAGATCAACATTGTTGCACCAAGTATCATCACTGCCGAAAAGCACGATATCTTCCAAGAAGAAAATGAAGAAGAATATGTTGACACTTCAGAAAGCGAAAGTGACAGAGAGAAAGTACCGATCAACAAACATTATAAAGAGATATTTCAAAAGAGAAAGGCTATTGGGAATCCTCCTCTTAAATAACTCTTCTCAACATGTTGATGATTTTAATGAGTCAGATTATGATATTTTTGAGGATAGAACTCCAAAGAAAAGAACGAGAGCAAGTGAACAAAACAACAATCTCAACAACTACAAAGTAGTTCGTGAAGGTTTTGGGAATGGCTCTAGAAAAGAAGTTATTGCAATAGGTGGTAATCATTAAGTCGATTTTGAAATTTGAAGACTGCTTTGAATGCATCAGCCTAGGAGGAGATTGTAAGGACCAAAAATATAATAGGCTGATGCATCAAAGAATCACCGAGTTTTTCAGAAGTTCGAAAGGCTATGATTGGAAGAAGCAAGAAAGAGTCCAACATCATACTTCATGCAACATCATACTTCATCCAACAGCATACTTCATACATCAGCATACTTCAGAGCCAACAGCATACTTGAAGTATGCGGTTCCCGGCAGCATACTTGAAGTATGCGGTCCCGGCAGCATACTTGAAGTATGCGGCCGCATACTAAGTATGCGGTCAAAGCCCAGGCCCACCGAATACTTTTGTCTTGGTTATAAATAGCTTATCTTGTAACAGTATTCATGTTAGACAAGTTGGACGACTGAGACAGTCAGAGGGTGGGACGAGTTATTCGGTTAGACGAGTTGTTGAACGATCTTGTATTGTATTTTCAGTATTTAATCAATATACGAATCGTTTGCTATTTGATTGTGTCTCGTCCTCTTTGATTATACCAACAAGTCACGTGTCGAGTCTGTTTCTGCCAGGTTCAACACGTCGTTGAATCCGTTGATTGAAGATCCTCGAGAATCCGGACCTTACAATTGGTATCAGAGCACGCCGACGAATGTTTAACAAGCATCAACTGAAGACTCCATATGAAGTCATGTTTAACCAGAAGCCAAAGGTCGGTCATTTCAGAGCATTTGGATACCTATGCACCATGTTGCATAATGACACCATTGGGTACAAATTCGATGCAAAGGCCGACGAATGTTATTTCGTTGGATACTCATCCTGCAAGATAGCCTACAGGGTTTTCCAGGCAGCCGCTCCTTCATGTTCTTCGAGTTCACGCCTGGAAGCTTAGCGCCGTCAGCGGATCACTCAATCTCGCAAACATGGGGAAGACACATGGAATGGGAGCTGGTCGCAAGCTGAAGTCTCACCGCAAAAGGCAAAGGTGGGCGGACAAGTCATACAAGAAGTCTCATCTTGGAAATGAATGGAAGAAACCCTTTGCTGGTTCTTCTCACGCTAAGGGCATCATCCTCGAGAAGATTGGTATTGAAGACAAGCAGCCTAACTCTGCTATCAGAAAGTGTGCCAGAGTTTATCTCATCAAGAACGGAAAGAAGATTGCTGTCTTTGTTCCCAATGATGGTTGCTTGAACTACATCGAAGAAAATGATGAAGTTTTGATTGCTGGATTCGATCGTAAGGGTCACGCCGTGGGAGATATTCCTAGAGTTAGGTTCAAGGTTGTGAAGGTTTCTGGTGTCTCTCTCTTGGCTCTGTTCAAGGAGAAGAAGGAGAAGCCAATATCTTAATTATTCAGAGATTTTATCGTGGTTTATCTTGATTTTGGTCTGTTTGTTGAAGAGTTCAAATGTTGGTTATGTTTTAGCTTTGTGTTTGCAGAGGGCAGACAATTGGTTGTTCTCAGTTTGTATTGTGATTTTGGTAAACACAATTTATTTAGATATCTAGTTCTGCTTAAAAAAAATTTTCAATTGTAAGGTCCGGATTCTCGAGGATCTTCAATCAACGGATTCAACGACGTGTTGAACCTGGCAGATGTAGACTCGACACGTGACATGTTGGTATAATCAAATAGGACGAGACACAATCAAATATCAAACGATTCGTATATTGATTAAATACTGGAAATACAATACAAGATCGTTCAACAACTCGTCTAACCGAATAATTCGTCCCACCCTCTAACTGTCTCAGTTGTCCAACTTGTCTGACCTCAATACTGTTACAAGATAAGCTATTTATAACCAAGACAAAGTATTCAGTGGGCCTAGGCCTGGACCGCATACTTCAAGTATACGGCTGCATACTTCAAGTATGCTGCCGGGACCGCATACTTGAAGTATGCGGCCACATACTTGAAGTATGCGGTCCAGGCCCAGGCCCACTGAATACTTTTGTCTTGGTTATAAATAGCTTATCTTGTAACAGTATTCAGGTTAGACAAGTTGGACGACTGAGACAGTCAGAGGGTGGGACGAATTATTCGGTTAGACGAGTTGTTGAATGATCTTGTATTGTATTTTTAGTATTTAAACAATATACGAATCGTTTGATATTTGATTGTGTCTCGTCCTCTTTGATTATACCAACAAGTCACATGTCGAGTCTGTTTCCGCCAGGTTCAACACGTCGTTGAATCCGTTGATTGAAGATCCTCAAGAATCTGGACCTTACAATTGGTATCAGCCTATTATATACTTCTGAAAAACTCGGTGATTCTTTGATGCGTCAGCCTATTATATTTTTGGTCCTTACAATTTCCTCAAAAATCTCCAAGTCCGTTATGCTGCGAGCGTCTTTGAGAAACGGGCGCCCACTTTGTGGAACGGTGAGAAACGGACTCAAGGGGTGGATGTGACAATGGCCTTACCATGGAATGAAGTTAAGAGGCTGATGACAGAGGAGTTTTGTCCTCGAATGAGATGAAGAAACTGGAAGCTGAGTTTTGGAATCCTACCCAAGACAATGGTGAAAACCTAGTCTACACAACTCGTTTCCATGAGTTGAGCCTCCTGGTGCCACACATGGTCATACCACTATCTCGGGGTATTGAGAAGTACATAGGTGGTCTGCCTGTGAAAATCCAAGACACAGTGTTTGGTAGAAATCCTGCTACTCTTGAAGATGCCATACGCCTAGCCGCCACATTAACCGACAACCACGTGAAAGCAGGCACGTTGACAAGAAAGGGTGTAAAGAAGACCAATGACCATGTAACCCATTCTGAAACGACCAAGGTAGACAAGCCCGAACCTTCTTTCAACAATAAGAAGCGCAAGGCTAAGAACTTTGCCGTCATTACCCCTACTGCACCCATCACCCAAGTTGCTCCTGTGGCCCAGAATCTGAACAGAAGGCCATATGTGGGCATCAATCCCCAATGAAACACCTGCAAGTATCATCATTACCCAACTGTATGGTGCCGTCTGTGTACAAGTTGTGGAAAATATGGCCATGTGGCTAACACTTGCCGATCTAGGCCCCCCGTTTCCCAAGTCAATGCAGGAAACCGAGTCAATCCGCCAGTTGCCAATCAAGTTGTATCGGCTATTGCTAATGGGCGCTCTTGCTATGAGTGTGGTGACCCAAACTTCTTCTGGGATCGTTGCTCAAGGTTGGTTAATGCAAATCAGGGTGGTGCTCGTGGGCATGCTTTTAACATAAACGCCAATCAAGCCCAAGCTAACAATGATGTTGTTAATGGTACGTTTCTCGTCAATAACCAATATGCTTCCATTTTGATTTATACCGGTGCCGATAGGAGCTTTGTATCAAACAAATTTGAACCATTACTTGAAAAAACACGAACTATGTTAGAGAAAACATTTACTATTGAGATAGCAGATGGAAATCCCATCACTATTGACTCTATTGCCACGATTGTTCTCTTGACCTTAACGAACACACTTTTTTGTCAACCTTATACCAATGCAATTGGGAAGCTTCGATGTCATCGTAGGTATGGATTGGTTATCCAACCACCATGTCGAAGTCATTTGTTTTGAGAAGTGCATTCGAATTCCTCTTCCATCAGGCGACACATTACGGATCTTTAGTGAGAAGCCTAATAGTGGACTCAAACTCATGTCTTGCATCATGGCCCAAAAGTACTTACGAAAGAAGTACGTAGCCTTCCTAGAACATGTTGTTGAAAAGAAGGACAAGGAGAAAGAGATTCAAGAGATTCCGATCATTCGAGATTTTTCGGAGGTATTTCCTGAATATCTATCTGGTCTGCCGCTCATTCGTTAAGTGGAGTTTTGCATCTAACTTGTACCCAGAGCTAATCTTGTAGCCAAAGCTCCATACCGAAGCGCACCTTCTGAGATGCAAGAACTTACAAGTCTCCAAGAACTTGCTGATAAAGGTTTCATCCGTCTAAGTCATTCACCCTGGGGTGCACCTGTCTTGTTCGTCAAAAAGAAAGATGGTTCATTCCGGATGTGCATTGACTATCGAGAACTTAATAAACTTACCATCAAGAACCGTTACCCATTACCGAGCATTGACGATCTCTTTGACCAACTTCAAGGTTCGACTTGCTTTTCAAAGAATGATCTTAGATCTGGTTATCACCAACTTCATGTGCATGAAGAAGATATTCCAAAGACTGCTTTCGTATAAGGTACGGTCACTACGAATTTATGGTTATGCCTTTTGGGTTAACCAATGCACCCACGGTTTTCATGGACCTCATGAACCATGTGTGCAAACCCTACTTAGATAAATTCGTAATCGTCTTCATTGACGACATCCTGATCTCCTCCAAGGCTAAAGCGGATCATGAGCAACACCTTAGGTTGATTTTGGACCTTTTGAAGAAAGAACAACTCTATGCCAAATTCTCTAAGTGTGAATTTTGGTTGAATGAGGTTCAATTTTTGGGTCATATTGTCAACGAGAACGGAATTCATGTGGATCCTGCTAAGATCGAAGCCGTAAAGAATTGGAGTACGCCTAAAACCCCTACCGAGGTTCGTTCATTCCTTGGTCTCGTAGGTTATTACCGTCGATTCATCTCCCACTTTCCCAAGATTGTTGTCCCTCTCACTGCTTTGACACATAAGGGTAAACCTTATGAGTGGGGACCAAAGCAAGAAGAAGCTTTTCAAACTCTCAAACAGAAGTTGTGCAATGCTCCTATTCTAACCCTTCCTATTGGGAATGATGATCTTGTTGTCTACTGTGATGCATCAAACCAAAGGTCTTGGTTGTGTCCTTATGCAACGAGGCAAGGTGATCGCATATGCATCAAGACAGCTTAAGATCCATGAGAAGAATTATACGACGCACGATCTTGAGCTGGGTGCTGTCGTCTTCGCATTAAATATTTGGAGGCATTACCTTTATGGCACCAAATGTGTAGTGTTTACCGACCACAAGAGCCTCCAGCATATCTTCAATCAAAAGGAACTCAACATGAGGCAACGACGTTGGGTTGAACTTCTTAACGACTACGATTGTGAGATTCGTTACCATCCCGGCAAAGCGAATGTTGTATCCGATGCATTAAGTCGTAAAGAGCACATTATGCTTCATAATGTCAAGATTCAAACCGACATTCAAATCCGCATTCTTGAAGCTCAACATGTCTCGATCACCGAGGGTAACATGTACGATGAAATGTCATGTGGAGTTGAACTTCAATTGGAAACCAAATCCAATGGCTTTCTTTATTTATTGAATCGTATCTACATTCCCGATTGTGACGATCTCCGTACATTTCTTATGAACGAGGCACATAAAACTCGTTATTCCATACATCCCGGAGCGGATAAAATGTACAAGTACCTTCACCTGCAATATTGGTGACCCGGTATGATGAAAGACATTGCCCTTTATGTATCAAAATGTCTTACTTGTTCAAAGGTCAAAGCCAAACATCAACGTCCTTCTGGATTACTTGAACATGACACACCCTGAAATTCCACAGCGGGTTACCCGCGGGTTGTGACTGTCAAGGATCATCAATCCCGGTAATTTCAAATGACCTCTAAATGGTTTTCAAAAATACTTTCCGTTTGAACATCATACAAAAATAAATTAGTAATACAGAGTTTGAAAATGTAAAAAGTAAAGTGCGGAAGCAAAAGTAAAGTAGCAAAATACAGAAGCATAACAAATTATGTTCCCATAAACCTAGCTTCTAAATGAAAACATGAAATGTGACTCCAGATATGCAATCCTAGTCCATGCGAGAATGTTTAGCGACCTGAGATAAACATGCTTAAAAGTGTCAACACAGGGTTGATGAGTTCACAGGTTTAAGTAACAGAAACAGAATGTAAACAGTGTAACAGTACGTATTTCTACTAATGATTCGATTGTTGATCAAACAATATACAATAATAATATAAGCAATTCACCAAAACCGAAGATCAATGAAGGATACATAAACTAGCATTTTGCCTCTTACGTACCCAGCACGCGATGAATTAGGTCAATGATACACCCGTTAGACTTCCGATCAAAGTTAGCGTGACTAACCCGGGTAGGGGTTGTTAAACCCAATAGTACTATTCATGATTACCTCGCTTGGGAAAGTAATTAACGATTCGATTATGAGAGGACTATACGTGCGGGAAATGCACCCACTTATATACTAAAGCGAAATCAGAAAGTAACGTCATACGACTAAGAAAATAGTTTTAGCATGTATCTTCCCTAAAGGAAAAGTAAGTAAAATGGGGTCGTGAAAACTCACCTAGGAATGAGGTGAATGAAGTATGAAAGCAACACGAGAAATCTAGCAACTCTGGATAACCGACCTAACCGAGCCCTAAGAATAGTAAGGCTATAAGGTCTATGAAAGTAAACATGGTTTATGTAACCAAATTCATCCAAACGACTCAACGTTGAAAGGTTACATTGACGTTTTGAAAAGGTTTGACCAAAGTTGACTGAGGTTTGACCAAGGTTTGACCAACTTTGACCAATTTTGACTAATGTTGACCAATGTTGACTAATGTTGACTAACTATGACCAATGTTGACCAATTTTGACTAATGTTGACCAGTGTTGACTAATGTTGACCAATGTTGACCAATGTGACACGACGACCCGTTGGTGACACATGGTGAAAACATGTGCAAGTAGCACAAAAGTAACATATGAGTAACACATAAGCAACATATAAGTACTACCTAAGTAACTTACTTGCATATATTCATAACATAGATGGTAACACATAGTCTTAAGTAATTGCATAAGTGAGTAACATGTCACAAGTAACATTGCATTTGTACATCCTCATGGTATATTTCATACATGTTAACCAATCATCCACATAAGTTATGTCATTACACAAATAACCTATTTACAATATTTCAGTTCATTTGAACAAGAATCATAACATCTCATTTCTATACCGTAGTTCTTAACATAGCAAAATTTCCCTTTTTGGGCAATTAGGGTTTTAGTACACCTTAGGTGTCATAGCTCAATTAAACAAGTTATTTAGGAAATTATACTAGTAACATATCATAAACATGATTCTTATGCACACACTTTCTATTTCGAGCAAAGGTGAAGTTCCCAAACTAATAAAGTTTCCTTATTTAGCAAGGTCCTCCAAAACACGTCATAATACCATTTAAATTACATATTATTGCATAAGACATCTATTCATATAGTAATAAAGCTATTTAACTTATTTTAGACCTTTATAACATACACATACAAAATATGAACAATTAAAGTTTCCTTTTTAGGAAAGTGGTCCAAACGACCTTCTACACATGTGTAACTTCCAATAACTCTTTCTAACACTTTAATAGAGGTTTTAGAACCATATTAGCATGCTTTCATCCATTCAAACACCATAACTCAAAATATGCAAAATTAAAGTTTCCTTATATAGTAAGTCGACCGTAACATAGAGTACAACAACATTTCAACCAAAAAATTTACATTTCCTGCTTATTCTACTATTATAAGCATCATTTAAACTATCAAACATATCATATACACATTTATGCAAAATCTCAACCAACAAAGTTTCTATAAATAGAAACGAGCAAAATACTATGTAAACAACTATTTCAAACAATAAAAAGTGCAAATATGTGTCAACAATCTTATATTATGAAAACCTTTTGATAAAAACATGTATTTAGACACTAGTAACATAAAGACCCGTTTGGATGGATGGTGTACTTTGTTTGGCTAAAAATGAAGAAGAAAAGTGGATAGATTCTTACAAAATTTAGATATGATGAAGATATTGCCTTGAATAAGCTTGAATTCTTCTTGAATCACCTTGAAACACCTTGAATGGAGATTGAAATGCTTGAACAAGTTGGGAGAGGGTGGAGGCTCTCCAACCTTGTGGCGGCCAAGATTAAGAGAGGGGCTAGGGTTTGTTCAAATGAGTTAGGGTAAAATGAAGTGTTAAGGGTGTTTTAAGGGAATTGGGTTTGGGCTTTTTACTCTTTCAAGGATTTTTTTTTACTAATAATTGGGCTCCTAATGTGGATTAACAACTAAAATGCTGAATTATTTAAGCCCAAGGTATGAAACCATCATTTTTATAAAATTCCATTTAAAGTTGTTGGCACATATCGCGTATCCACTTTAAAAGCGTAAAAATAAAAGCTGCTCTAAAAATTACGGAAAAATTCATATAAGCATGAAATATTAAATCACAGTATTACATATAATTTTTACACATCAATTATATGTCTACGTATTATTTCTAAAATTCACCAACGTTCGTGTGATAGGACGCCTGTGTGACCCGGTAATCCGCCCGATTACCGATGCATGTAATGAAATTAAACGAATGGTCTTGCTATATGAAATATGTACTTAATTACTCTATAATTAAGTATGATGCAAGTGTAATCATGTGAACACAAGTAATAGTCGGGTATGGATATTAACCTGAATTTGTCGGGTATCACATACTCCCCATGTTAAAAGGAATTTCGTCCTGAAATTCAATTCGCGTCACTGGTAGACGGTGTAGTTTTGAATAAGTGAGGGTATTTACGCTTGAATTGATCCTCGCACTCCCAAGTGAACTATGGTCCGCGTCTAGAATTCCAACGAACCTTAACTATGGAATGCGACTTTGTTTCAGCTGTTTGACCTCACTATCCATGATCTTGACTGGTTCCTCGACGAAGTGAAGCTGATCGTCTATTTGAATCTCCTCCAATGGTATGACCAGTGTCTCATCTGATAAGCACTTCTTCTGATTCGACACATGAAACACGTCATGAACGCCACTGAGGGTTTCGGTAGGTTGAGTTTGTAAGCAACGGGACTAATCCTTTTCAGGATCTCGAAAGGTCCAATGTAACGAGGGTCCAGTTTCCCACACTTTCTGAAACGTATCACTCCTTTCCATGGAGAGACTTTCAATAGCACTTTGTCTCCCACATGGAATTCTAATGGTTTGCGTCTCACGTCAACGTAACTCTTCTAACGATCACGTGCGGCTTTGAAACGTTCACGTATCTGTACTATCTTTTCTGTAGTCTCATGAATAATTTCTGGACCTGTGAGTTGGCTATCTCCCACTTCTGTCCAGCAAATTGGCGATCTACACTTTCGTCCGTAAGGTGCTTAGAATGGTGTGGCCTTGATGCTAGTGTGGTAGCTGTTGTTGTATGAAAATTCGACCAACGGTAGGTGGGCATCCCAACAGTTTCCAAAGTCAACCACACAAGCCCTAAGCATGTCCTCAAGGGTCTGGATGGTCCTTTCACTCTGACCGTCCGTTTGAGGATGGTATGTAGTACTCATATCTAACCGAGTACCCAAGGCTTTCTTTAAGGATTGCCTGAATCTCGATGTAAATCGACTATCCCTTTCCGAAATGATGGAGATTGGCACTCCATGTCTTGCGACTACTTCCTTTAAGTAAATTCTAGTTAGCTTCTTCATCTTGTCCTTTTCTTTAATGGGAAGGAAGTGTGCAGATTTTGTTAGCCTGTCGACAATTACCCAGATAGTGTCACAATCGTTGGATACCCTGGGTAATTTCGTGATGAAATCCATTGATATTTGTTCCCACATCCACTGTGGAATCTCTGGTTGTTGGAATAACCCTGATGGTTTTTGATACTCCACTTTGACCTTAGCACAGGTCAAGCATTTACTGACGTAGGTAGCAATCTCGGCTTTCATGTTGGGCCACCAATAGTGCTCCTTGAGGTCACTTTACATTTTGTCAACACCGGGGTGAATCGAGTACCTGGACTTGTGTGCTTCGTCCCTCACTAGATCCCTTAGATTCCCAAAGTTCGGTACCCAAATATGATCCATGAAGTAACAAATGTCATCGGATTTGCCCTCAAATTATTTGTCCATACCTCGTAAGGACTCATGGCATAGGTTCACCTCCTTGATTGCTTCGAGTTGGGCGTCACAGATTTGTATGGGTAAATTCGTGTGCATGGTCAACTGTAACGCTCGTACTCGTAGCGGTTGGGGTTGTTCTTTCCTGCTCAAGGCATTAGCAACGACGTTGGCATTTCCAGGATGGTAAAGGATGGTGCAGTCGTAGTCGTTTAGCAATTCAAACCATCGACGCTGCCTCGTGTTAAGCTCCTTCTGGTTGAAGATGTGTTGAAGGCTTTTGTGATCAGTGAAAATTGTACATTTTATGCCATACAGGTAGTGTCCCAAGATCTTGAGTACGAATACTACAGCTCCCAACTCTAAGTCATGGGTAGTGTAGTTTTTCTCGTGCACTTTCAGTTGTCGAGAAGCATAAGCAGTGACCTTCTCCCTTTGCATTAACACGCACCCGAGTCCTTAGTGTGACGCATCGCAGTACACCACGAAATCGTCCGTTCCTTCTAGTAACGATAGGATCGGTGCGCTACAAAGTTTCTGTTTGAGAAATTGAAAAGCGGTTTCTACCTTGTCGTTCCATTCGTATTTCTTATCCTTGTGTGTCAGAGTAGTGAGGGGTTGGGCTATCTTATAGAAATTTTCAATAAACCGTCGATAGTAGCCCGCAAGGCCTAAGAATTGTCGCACCTCAGTCGGGGTCTTAGGTGCCTCCCAATTCTTAATCGCCTCCCAATTCTTAATCGCCTCGATTTTGGATGGGTCAACATGTAAGCCTTCTCATTGACCACGTGTCCAAGGAATTGCACTTCTCGAATCCAGAAGTCGCACTTCGAGAACTTGGCGTACAATTTCTCCTCTTTTAGTAATTCCATGATTAACTTTAGGTGCTCGGAATGCTCCTCCTTACTCCGTGAGTATATCAGAATGTCGTCTATGAACACAATCACAAACTTGTCCAAGTAGGGTTTGCACACTCGGTTCATGAGGTCCATGAATACTGCCGGTGCATTGGAGTCAAAGAAAACAGAAAGGACATCCTGAAGCAGCAGTACGAAAACTTCGTCTGGAAGGAAGGTGAGTCACTAACCGTTTTGTATAACAGGTACACGTACCTGGTGGGAGAACTGCAGTGCTCCAAAGTAAAGCTAGAGAATGAAGATATTCTCAAAAAGTTTATCAGATCTCTCCCAAGCTGCTGCACACTATATACAGTGTCTATAAGAAGAACGGAGAATTTAAAAACTCTCCAGGTGACATTGGCAAACGCGAAATAGAACGGATAAATATAAATGAAGGGAAAAAATATTTATGGGAGGGGTTATTCATCTTCCTAGTCTTCGACACAAGAAAAGGGTGTGAAAAATCCTTTTCTTGTGTCGAAATAATAATGATTCTTTATACTGTTCGTCAAACATTCCTAACATTAGTTTCGATTTTTTACAGACGTATCAGAACGTTTTTTAGAGTTATTACGTATTTTATTTCTTATTATATTATCTTGGCATGACCATGAACTCGTAGTGACTGTAACGAGTTCGGAACGCGGTCTTTGGAATGTCATCTTTCTAGATCCTTAACTAATGGTATCTCGACCGTAGAACGATCTTCAAGTAATAGCACGACCCTTGCAATTGATCGAACATGTCATCGATCCTTGGTAGTGGATATCGGTTCTTGATCGTCACCTTGTTCAGTTCTCGGTAATCGATGCACATACGGAACGATCTGTCTTTCTTCTTAACAAACAATGTCCCCCAAGGTGAGAAGCTTGGTCTGATGAACCCTTTGTCTAACGGTTCTTGTAAGTCGGTAAGGTGACCTTGCTATCGGAGTGGCTCCTGGTGTGAGATCAATCCAGAACCCGACTTGCCGTTGCGGTGCAAGTCCGGGTAAATCATCAGGAAATACTTCCAGATAGTCTCGGACAATTGGAATGTCCTCAGCCTTTCTCTCTTCTGCTTTCTTTTCTGTTACGTGCGCTAGGATCGCATGGTAACCCTTTCGTAAGTACTTTCGGGCCTTCATGTAGGTAATGATCCTTAGGGAGGTACCACTTCGTTCTCCTTGAATGGTCAGCGGTTCCCCGTCTGGCAGTGGAATGCAGACTATCTTCTCGTGACAAAACAATTTCAGCTCGGTTCTTGGATAACCAGTCTATGCCGATAACTATGTCAAAACTTCCCAATGTTACCGGCAATAAGTTTATAGTGAAAGAGTGATCGGCCAATGTTAAGACACAGCCGGGGATCACTTGTTCTCTCTCTATTAGTTTACCATCTGCTAATTCTACCATATATAGGTAATCTAGTGCGATCGGAGTAATACCAAGTAATGAACTAAACTCAGTGGATACAAAGCTTTTATTAGCACCTATGTCAAACAAGATAGAAGCATAGCAGTTGTTTACGAGAAACGTACCGGTAACAATGTTGGGGTCTTGCCTAGCTTCGCCAGCTCTAATCACAAACGCCCTACCCCGAGTATTTTTATTTCCAGGCCTCCGGTTCTTTGGGCAGTCCTTGCGGAAATGTCCGGGATCACCGCACCCGAAACATCCGCGGTTTCCCCCCCCAGCCGGGCTTGTTCAACTAGTCGACAATTCTGGGCAGTGTGGCCAAAACGCTTGCATTTCAAACATCCGGAATCTTCACAAGTGTCGTTGTGGTGGAATTGACACTTATTGCATTTAGGTAGATTCCCATTGTATGCGCCCCTTGGTCTCTTTTCTGGCTGGTTAGCAACGAATACCCTTGCTGGTTCTTGTCTTTTCGGATTATTGGGCACATAGGGTTTAGCAGGATCGTTTTCCCACTTTCGTTTGTTATCAAAGACTTACATGAAATTTTCCTTCTTAGTAAACAGTCGCTGACGGACTGCCTGATCAGTAAGATTATGAGCCAGTCTCACAGCGTTATGAATAGTTGCGGGTTCAGCAGATGTGACCATACTCTGTATCTGAGGCGCCAAACCCCAAATGTATCGCTCAATCCATTTGAACTCAGGCGTAACCATATGCGGTAATAATCGTGCCAGATCGTGAAATCTTGCTGTGTAACCCGCAATGTCAGCACCCTCCATTTTTAAGTTCAAGAATTCTTGTTCTAACTTTTGCAGCTCAATGCGAGGGCAGTATTCCTCCTTTAGCATGTCCTTGAACTCTTCCCAAGGGATGGCGTTGGCATTGTCCAACCCCAGAGTTTGGACATGAGAATTCCAGCAAGAGAGGGCCTCACCCTCGAAAGTTCCAGCTCCGTACATGACTCAGTTTTCTGGCATGCATTGACTCATGCTGAAAACTGAATCGATATTTTCAATCCATCTGAGCAGTCCCACTACTCCTTCCGCTCCAGTGAAGGTATGGGGATTACAATCCATGAAGGATTTGTAAGTGCAGGCGTTATGCCCATTTTCGGTTCCTGTATGTCAAGATAGAGTGCAGTTAGGTTTAATTTTCCTGAGATAGGATTATATTACTCGTAGAATTATGTTGCTTCTGGCATGCACTATACCTCCACTCTCATCGTGACCTCCTGATCCTCCACTAGACCGATTGACGTAATGGTTGGCGATCGCGTTTGCCACGCGTTGCGCGATGAGGGCCTTTATCTGAGCGGTGGTCATGGAGCTGCTGCCATGTCCTGAGCTGCGGTTTGTTCTTCTTGGCGGCATGTTTCTTTATAATCATAATGACAACAAAGGTTATATATCGTGTAATAAAAAATAATCAACACACGTGCATAAGATAACACACAACAAACAACAACCAATCAACCATACAATATAATCCAAAGACAAACACTTGATAAATAAGTTTTACAAAATACAAAGTAATTTCAAGAGCAAACTCTCCTCCAAAACAAGTAACATCTCAAAAATATTGCGTGAGCACAGCCCGCTCACGATAGGCTAATCAACTGGAAGGTGGAAAAGTACCACTCCGCAAAGCGGTAAAAAGTAACAGGGCACAAAGAATCATTAGAACCCTGGCAGGCTCTAACTCTTCTCGCATCATTTTTGCCTTGAGCTCTGCTACTAGGGTTGTAGAGTCAGCAAGTGAGGCTCTATGCTCTACTATTGCGGCTTGCTGATGGGCCATTCCTAGCTGATCCTCGGTCTTCTCTAAGAGGCTAGATAGGGCAGTGGTCCTAGCTGTCTGTCTCTGGCTATCCTTCAGTAAACCCGCTACCTGTCCCTGCAAGGTCTGCAGTGCGGTCTCTATAGCTACGGCTCTCTGTTCCGCCTCTTAAACTTTTTCCTCAGCAGTCTCGATCCGGTCTCGCACTATCAAGAGTGTCTAGTCTGTCAGGGCAAGCTCATCCTAAAGGGAAGATATATCAGCTTCATGTAACTTGTTGCGCGTCGCAAGTATCGGTAGTACCTCCCTCATAAGCCGGAGCCAATAGGGTGGTGGATAGGATGGTCCAGATGACTCTTCAATGGATGTGGTGTCAGGTGATGAAACTCGGGCCTTCTTGGCTGACGGCCCTGCAATGTAGGATGGCTGAATCGGTCGCTTCCCTAAATGGTTGTTCTTCTTCCTAGCAGTATGCTTAGTCTTTGCTCCTACAGGTGCCAACAATGGTGCCGGTGGCGCTGGGTCCGCCTGACGGGGAGGTGAAGGTAGTATAGAGCCGTCATCGGATGAAGAGTCCCCGTGCCATACCGAATAAGTCACTGACTCACCTGAGTCACTCTCCTCGTCGGCATCTCCCTCGCCCCCGTGGGTTGGTGCCTCCTTGGGATCCTCCTCTCGGTCCGTCTCCTCGACTCCATCCGAGTCCTCCATAGGTTCCTCGTCACTGGAAGAGTGTGGTGATAGGGGTGGAGTCAATGGCTCAGCCGGTGATGGTGGTGTAGCTTGAGTGTACTCCTCCTCCGAGTCCGAGATCACAATGGGGTCCGAAGATGTAGACATCCTGTAACAAGTCAATATCTAGTAATCTAATGTACTCATGTATGAAAATGCATGTATGATGTGATGTGAATTATGTGAGCCTATAGTTATAGTCTAAGCACACTAAATGCAACTTAGTTCTCTATAACCAGGGCTCTGATACCAATCTGTCACACCCTGAAATTCCACAGCGGGTTACCCGCGGGTTGTGACTGTCAAGGATCATCAGTCCCGGTCATTTTGAACGACCTCTAAATGGTTTTCGAAAAGACTTTCCATTTGAACATCATACAAAAATAAATAAGTAATACATAGTTTGAAAATGCAGAAAGTAAAGTGTGGAAGAAAAAGTAAAGTAGCAAAATATAGAAGCATAACAAATTAGGTTCCCATAAACCTAGCTTCTAAATGAAAACATGAAATGTGACTCCAGATATGCAATCCTAGTCCATGCGTGAATGTTTAGCGACCTGAGATAAACATGCTTAAAAGTGTCAGCACAGGGTTGGTGAGTTCACAGGTTTAAGTAACAGAAACAGAATGAAAACAGTGTAACAGTACGTATTTCTACTAATGATTCGATTGTTGATCAAAAAATATACAATAATAATATAAGAAATTCACTAAAACTGAAGTTCAATGAAGGATGCAGAAACTAGCATTTGGCCTCTTACGTGCCCAGCACGCAATGGATTAGGTCAATGAAACTCCCGTTAGACCTCCAGTGAAAGTTAGCGTGACTAACCCGGGTGGGGGTTGTTAAACCCAATAGTACTATTCATGATTACCTCGCTTGGAAAAGTAATTAACGGTTCGATTATGAGAGCACTTTACGTGCGGGAAATGCGCCCACTTATATACTAAAGTGAAATCAGAAAGTAACGTCATACGACTAAGAAAATAGTTTTGGCATGTATCTCCCCCAAAGGAAAAGTAAGTAAAACGGGGCCGTGAAAACTCACCTGGAAATGAGGTGAATGAAGTATGAAAGCAACATGAGAAATCTAGCAACTCTGGATAACCGACCTAACCGAGCCCTAAGAATAGTAAGGCTATAAGGTCTATGAAAGTAAACATGGTTTATGTAACCAAATTCATCCAAACGACTCAACGTTGAAAGGTTACATTGACGTTTTGAAAAGGTTTGACCAAAGTTGACCGAGGTTTGACCAACTTTGATCAAGTTTGACTAATGTTGACTAATTATGACCGATGTTGACCAATTTTGACTAATGTTGACCACTGTTGACTAATGTTGATAAATGTTGACCAATGTGACACAACGACCCGTTGGTGACACATGGTGAAAACATATGCAAGTAGCACAAAAGTAACATAAGAGTAACACATAAGCAACATATAAGTACTACCTAAGTAACACATACTAAGTAACTTACTTGCATATATTCATAACATAGATGGTAACACATAGTCTTAAGTAATTGCATAAGTGAGTAACATGTCACAAGTAATACTGCATTTGTACATCCTCATGGTATATTGATGTGTTGGGTAATCCGAGGAGCAAAAATGCTATATTATGAATGGATTTATATAGAAACCTAGCATAGAAACTACCATTTTGTGTGTTATTTATGCAGGGCTCAAACATGGGATTACACACATAACTGGGGCATGTTGATCGAGAATTCTGGAAGCAAAAACTGAAGCAAAGGAAGGAAGAATGTAAATTGGGCGTAAATTACTCCCACCCGGTGTAATTTACCACAGGCAAGAAAAGTTGGGCGTAAAAGACCTCCGTATACAGGCTCGTTTGGCGTATTTAGAATTGACCCGGCGTAATTTACGGCCAGCCGGCATAAATTACGGCCAGTGACGGTTGTGAGAAGTTTTGAACGGTTTTGGAGGAGTTCTTTAAGTGTATTCCGAAACTTTTCGAGAGAGAATGATCCCTGGAGGCTAGAGAACGTAGAGGAGACAAGGAGACTTAGTGACAAAGGATTCCAACATCAAATCTTAATCAAGTGCTTCCCATAATGGCAACATATCATCATCATCAAGCATGAACATGTGTGGCTAAATCATTTGTGATCATAACCAGGTGTAGGTTTATAATTTCGTTAGTTCAATTTGGGTTCTTTTCTGAATTAGACATGAGGTTCATTGTGTTTAGTTAAATGTGATGCTTCTTCATGTGGTTGTTTCTAATACTTGGTGTTAAAACATGCAATGACTTATTTTGATTCATGTATTCTTCTTCATCGGTGTGTAATCGTTAAAGTTTGAATGTATGTCTGATGTATATGTTCATTGTATTGACAATTGCTAGAGATCACTTCGTATAGATTAACTTTATCGGTATCGTTCGTTATAAGTTTAGTCATACATGTGAAGGTCCTTCAATTGTACATCAAGTATTGTTATAATCAAGATTATGTCTATGTGATCTTCTAACTTAGTAAAGAACCTAGATTACTAATTATGAATTAAAACTGAAACTTGGTTGTGCTCATTCTCTTTAATTCTGTGTTTCAATCTTATTAATTTTAAGTGTATGTTAAATCATAGTAACAATCAATCAAACAGCTTTTAGTGCAAAATGGTTTACAATCAGTTCTTGTTATTCACCGACCACTAACTCTTCGTGGTTCGACACCCTGCTTACCCTAGCTAGTCTTAGGTAATTAGGAACACATAAACTCTTTATCTTTGATCGGTACTTCGACGCCGATCAAATTTTCGCGCCGTTGCCGGGGAGTTGTGCGCTTGGTGTGTAGCTTTAGTTGATTTGTGTTTTCATTAATTCAAAAATCCAAAAATATCATAAGTGTTATTACTGTTTGTTCTCTATTTCACTGGGTGTACTAGTGTGCAGGTATAATTCATTTTGTGCATGTATACAAGGTTTTCTGGTAGAGCGTCACCGTTGGCATTTGATCCTGAGATAGAAAGAACAGCAAGAAACAACAGAGTACTTCATAGAGCTTGGTTGACATCTTCATCACGAGGAGTAAATTTAAACGAATCAAGTTCAAGTTCGTCTTCGAGTTCACATACTCATTCCATTCAAGCTTCAAATATGGCAGCTCCACAAGATCAGTTCCCACATGGGGGCTATGATGATTATGATAACAATAATAATCATGAAGATTACAATGATGGTTATAATGAGTGGGATGATTACAACAACAATGAAGGATATAATTAGTGGAACGATGGAAATTACAACGATGGACCAAATGGTGGAAATGGTGGAGGATACAACAACAATAACTATCAACATGTTCGAGGAGTTGATAGTCATTTTCGTCCTACAATTATGAACAGTCCATCACCGATCATACCACCACAACATCAAGGTCAACATTTTGAGATTCGTCCTCAATATCTTGCCATCATCCCATCATTTAGAGGTTTTGCATCGGATGAACCTTACACCCATCTTCAGGAATTTTCTGCTATATGTAGCACTATTGGCAGTCAAGGGTTCACCACGGATGAAGTCAAGCTTTATCTCTTTCAGTTTTCTCTAAAAGATAAAGCTAAACAATGGTTTACTTCACTTCCATCGGGTAGCATTAGAACATGGGTTGAAATGCAACAAATCTTTTTAGATGAATATTATCTTATGAGCAAAACTAGTGAAGCAAGGAATGCTATTAAGTCATTTAGTCAACATGTTGGTGAAGAATTGCATGAAGCTTTCACAAGGTTCAAAGAGATGTTAAGATTATGTCCTCATCATGATACTCCTCGATGGGAGTTAGTCAAGATCTTTTATGATGGATTAATTCTAGAAGACCGCAGATTTGTGTACACTAGTAGTGGCGGTACATTCCTTACACATTCTGAGGATTATGAATTGAACTTTTTGGAAAGGTTAAGTAAGGGATCAAAGACTCAAGCTTCAGCTAGTAGGAAAGTGAAGTTAACTGCAGGAGTGAAATCAGTAGGTGAGCGTGTCCATAATGATCGAGTTGAGTCATTGGAACGTAAGTTGGATATGATTTGCAAGAAAATGAGTGGGACTTTAGCAAATGTGTCCCAAGTGTATGAGGTTTGTGAAACTTATGGAGATATTGGCCACACCGCACCAAATTGTATGATGAATTCAAGAAAGCAAGAAGAGGTGAGTCAAGTCTACGGAGATAAGAAGCTGTTTGATATGAATTCTAACAACTACAACCCTAGTTGGAGGAATCATCCTAATTTGAGGTATGGTAATGCCTCAAATCAACTCAATCCAAATTTTCAAGGGGAAAATCAAGGAGGTCAACAACAACAACCACCTCGCCAACAAAATTTCCAAGGAAATTATCAAAGGGGCTTCTACAATCAGAACAACTTCAATCAAGGTGGTCAAGGTGGATCGAATCAAGGGCCATCACAACAAAATTTCACAAGGAATTATCAACAAAATCAAAATCAATTAGAAGGGAATTCTTCACAAGGCAATTATGATTCGGTGAAATCTCAACTCAATGAGATTATGGGAATGTTGAAGGGTGTGGTGCAAAAGCAAGAGATCACCGACAAGACGATTGGTGCCTTATCAAAGCAAATGGGTCAATTAGCCGAGGGTGTGGCTACTCGAGATCAAGGAAAGCTACCAAGTGATACCACGGTCAATCCTCAACATGGTTCAAGTTCTAAGAACACAAGAAATGTGCAAATCAATGAGGTACGTACACTTAGGAGTGGCAAAGTTTATAAAAGTGGTGATGATCATCCACCACAATTCGTTGAAGGTGTGGTGGAAGATTCAGATGTTGAGAGTGAGATGGAATCTATTGTGAACAAAACCCAAACAAAACAAGTTTTTGAAAATTCAATTAATGAAAAGGTTTTGAAAAGTGATTATATTATTTCTAAGGAGAAGGTTGTAGAGTCCAAATCCACACCATTTCCTTTGGCTTTAGTAGAACCATCAAAGAAGGCATCCGCAAGTAAAAAGGGCCCACAATCCGAGGAAATGTGGGAGATATTCAAACAAGTTAAAATTAACTTACCTTTACTTGATGCAATTAAACAGATTCCATCTTATGCTAAATATTTGAAAGAATTATGCACACAAAAACGTCAAATTAAGCTTCCCAAAAAGCTTGATGTAACCACACATGTGAATGCCATTTTAACTGGTACTCTTCCACCAAAGATGTCTGATCCAGGAGCACCCTTAATTTCAATTCAAGTGGGTGATTTAAAAATCAATAGGGCACTCCTAGATCTTGGTGCAAGTGTGAGCATCCTCCCAGGAAGTCTTTATGACCAATCTGATTTTGGTCCATTACAAAGAGTCGACACCACCATTGTGTTGGCAGATTTATCTTTCAAACTTCCTAGGGGGATGGTCACAGATGTTATAGTCAAAGTGGAAGATTTTTACTATCCAGTTGATTTTCTTGTGCTTGACTATGAGTTTAATTGTAAGGATAGGCAACCAAATGTCATTTTGGGTCGACCGTTTTTAAGAACTGCAAATACCCAAATCAATTGTGGAAATGGGACGGTTGATATGACTTTTAGAAACCGGAAATTGAGGTTTAATGTTTTTACAAATTCATCTAATTCTCTAGTTAATAATGAATGCTTCATGGCGGACATTATTGACGGGTGTGTTCCTCCCCATATATCACAAGGGGATGAAGACACCACCATGGAGAAGTGTTTTTTGTATGAAAGGTACAGGTTGGAGGAAATCAAAGAGTTAATGGAAGAAGAATGCAAGGTTGAAGCAATGGCAATCACAGATGGGAGACCACCATGGACACTACAAGTGGAGAGTTCGCCAGATCACATTGATTCAAAGTTGAAACTATCTCTAGAAGAACCTCCCAAGGTCGACTTGAAAGAACTTCACAAACACCTAAAGTATGCATTTCTAGGTGAGAAGAAAACATTGCCGGTCATCATAGCATCAAATCTGAAAATAAATCAAGAAGATGACCTTCTAACGGTGTTGAAGATGCACAAGGCAGCTATTGGTTGGACCATAGCGGATTTGAAGGGAATAAGCCCTTCTATAGTGATGCACAAGATCATCACTGATGAGAGAGTCAAGCCATCTCGAGATGCACAAAGGCGATTGAATCCAAATATGCGTGAGGTGGTCAAGAAAGATGTTTTGAAGTGGCTCGATGCGGGTATTGTCTACCCAATTTCTGATAGCACGTGGGTGAGTCCTACCCAAACTATTCCCAAGAAAGCAGGTATTCAAGTGGTACATGGGGATAACGGTGAGCAAATTGCTACCCGGCCGGTAACCGGGTGGCGGGTTTCTATTGATTATAGGAAGTTAAATTCTGCTACTTCTAAAGATCATTTTCCATTGCCATTTATTGATCAAATTGTTGAAAAACTTGCAGGGCAAAAGTTCTACTGTTTCTTGGATGGGTATTCTGGGTATAACCAAATAGCAATTCATCCGGAAGATCAACAAAAGACAACGTTCACATGTCCGTATGGTACTTTCGCATTTAGGCGGATGCCATTCGGTTTGTGTAACGCCCCCGCCACCTTCCAAAGGTGCATAATGAGCATATTTTCCGATATGGTCGGGGAGTCTTTGGAGATTTTCATGGACGACTTCTCTATTTTTGGTCATTCCTTTGAGATATGTCTTGATGAGATGGAAAAAATTTTAAAAAGATGCACCGAAACGAATCTCGTGCTAAGTTGGGAGAAGAGCCATTTCATGCTTCAAGAAGGAATTGTACTTGGGCATGCGATTTCTCATCGAGGAATTGAAGTTGATCGTGCCAAAGTACAAGTCATTTCTACTCTTCCCCTACCATCCAATGTGAAGGGTGTTCGATCCTTCTTGGGACATGCCGGCTTCTATCGCCGTTTCATCAAAGATTTTAGTGCAATTTCAAAACCACTGTGCAATTTATTAACAAAAGATGCACCATTTATCTTTGATGAGGCATGTATTAAAGCTTTCAATGTGCTTAAACAACATCTAGTTGCAGCCCCTATCTTGCAATCACATGATTGGTCATTACCTTTTGAAATAATGTGTGACGCAAGTGACCACGCGGTTGGGGCTGTTCTAGGGCAAAGGGTGAATAAAAAGCCAGTTGCCATTTACTTTGCTAGCAAAACTCTTTCAGAAGCTCAACTTAATTATACAACAACCAAGAAAGAATTACTAGCAGTTGTTTATGCACTTGATAAGTTCCGTTCATACATTTGGGGTAGTAAAGTGATTATTTATTCTGACCATAGTGCAATGAGATACTTGATGGAGAAAAAGGATGCCAAGCCACGTTTGATTAGGTGGATCCTTTTATTGCAAGAGTTTGATTTTGAAGTGAGAGACAAGAAAGGATGTGAAAATGTGGTAGCGGATCATTTGTCAAGAATACCGACACTAAAGGAGGATCACTCAAGAGATATCAATGAATCCTTCCCCGATGAGCATTTATTTACTGTTTCTAATTTACCTTGGTATGCTCATATTGTTAATTTCTTGGCTACAGGCAAAACACTGGAATCTTGGCAACTTAGGCAAGTGAAACATTTGAGAGCTCAAGCAAAGCAATACATTTGGGATGAACCGGATCTCTTTAAGGTGGGAGCGGACCAAATCATTCGTCGATGTGTGCCAAATGAGGAAATTCAAAGTGTGTTGGCACATGTGCATTCTTATGCATGTGGTGGGCATTTTAGTGGAAATAAGACGGGTCATCGGGTTCTATCATGTGGTCTATTTTGGCCAAGTTTATTTCATGATGCCTTTAATTATGCTAAACAATGCCCTAAATGTCAACAAGTTGGTGGTATTTCCAAACGAGATGAGATGCCCATGAAACCCATTCTTGTAGTTGAAATTTTTGATGTTTGGGGCGTTGATTTCATGGGCCCATTTTTGAATTCGTTTGGAAATCTATTTGTTTTAGTAGCGGTGGATTATGTATCTAAATGGATTGAAGCAATCGCTACTAAAACAAATGATCATGCTGTGGTTTGCAAATTTGTCCAACAAAACATTTTCACTAGATTTGGAGTCCCGCGGGTAATCATTAGTGATGGTGGATCCCATTTCAAACTTTTCAAATTAGGCAAATTGCTTAAACAGTATGGTGTTCATCACCGTGTTGCTACTCCTTATCATCCACAAACAAGTGGGCAAGTTGAGGTTTCTAATAGGCAAATCAAGGACAATTTACAAAAAACGGTGCGATCTGATCGAAAGGATTGGTCTTTAAGGTTAAATGATGCTTTGTGGGCATATCGGACCGCATTTAAAACACCTATTGGGACAACTCCTTACCGCTTGGTTTATGGGAAAGGATGTCATCTTCCCGTTGAGATTGCACATCGTGCTTTATGGGCGGTGAAAGCTATGAATGCTGATTATGATGATGCAGGTCATGAGAGAAAGTTGCAATTGTGTGAACTTGAAGAGTTACGTGATGAAGCTTATGAATGTTCTTCCATATACAAAGCTAGAATGAAGGCGGTACACGATGCTAAATTGAGAAAGAAGACATTTCAAGAAGGACAAAAGGTGTGGCTTTACAACTCTAAAGTCAAATTCTTTCCGAGAAAATTGAAAAGCAAATGGTTGGGACCATTCACCATCATAAGAATTGGGAAGTTTGGTGAAATAGAGATTTAAGCTCAAGATGGTGGTAAGAAAAGGCAAGTGGTAAATGGGCATCGGTTAAAACCATTCATCTCCATGGTCGACCATACCGAAGGGCAATTGGATGTTGTGAACTTTATTGTAGATTTACCAACATATGACACCACTTAAAGAAATCAGGTACTGTCAGGATGTAGACATTAAATGCAGCGCTACACGGGAGGCAACCCGTTTGCATTTTTATTTTTATTTATTTTTTTTATTTAGTTTCTTTTGTGTTTATTTCTTGTTCCTTACAATTATCTTGGTCCATGCTCATAATTTTCATAGTGCATTGGGACAATGCACCCCTAAGTTGGGGAAGGGGAGAAACCTTTGTATTTATTAAAAAAAAAAAGAGAAGTTAAAAATTATTAGAATGATGGAAGTTATTTTTTTGAAGTGATCAATGATTCCCTGAGTTAGAGTGTTAGTGCATGAGAAATGATAGGAAACTAACATGTCAAAGTTTAAACAAGAATAATAATTGAAGGGGACTAAAGTATGATTAAATTTTAGTGTGTTGGTAGGTGAATCTCCCTTGAAATCACCCATGCATGTGCTAAATGCTAAGCTGGAGTTTGAAGTGCTTGATTCCTCATCCTAATATAAGTGAATCGGTTTCATTATCTATCATAAGAAAAAGAAGCTTGTGTGACAATTGCCAAGGTGTGTGGAAATAAAAGCATATCAATTAATCGGTTAGATCTTGCAGTTATAATACTAGGCTGTCATGAGCAATGCTCTGTTATGTGGAAGTGATGTCTGTTATTGAACCCAAGTGAGAATTTTCAGCCAGCCAATACACGACTGTCACATCTGTAATCAGTCATATTCATTTCATGAGGGAAATCTTCAAGTGAATTGCTATCTAGAACTTGCGTATAGTTTGTTCAAGATTACAAGTATTCTTGCATATGAATGATAATGGTAACTTAGGTATAACCTTTCATTATTCCATTCTATTGTCTCCCCCACATGCACATATATCCATTAGTGAGCCAAGCTGAGCCTAATTGTTAAATCTGTCGTTTGATCCAACCTTACTATATAGCCAAGCCATTTGAAGCCTTCTTAAAGTTTGAACCCTAATTAAGCATGTGTAATAAGTTTAGATTTTGTTTTTGAAATTATAGAATGTATAGTTTATAGTTTTCATGCCTATGAAAAAAAAATTGCAAACTTCTAATAGTTGTAGTATTAAGTTATGAATCAGTCCAAGAAGAGAATTCTCAAATTATTCTCTATATATATGTAAAAAAAACATATATGTTTATATTAGTTAGTTTTCTTTCTTTCTTTTTTTTTTACATATAGTTGAAATTACCATGCTTAATTATTTTAATGAACCACTTGAGCCTTTCTAACCTACCCTTTACCTTGCCCCGTTACAACCCTTGAGAAGACCATTTGACATATGCATGAGTACAAGCTGTAGTGGAGAAATAAAACTGTATGCAAGCCTATGGAACCCAATTTTCTTGAATTGATGAGTGAAATACTAAACCTTGAAAGTTGTTGAGAGAGTGATATGAGCAGACTTCCTATCTAACAAACTTCACTTGCACATAATGGTGCATTCATATGTATTGTTAACTGTTATGATATGTATTAGTTGATACTTGAAAATCACAAATCCTTGGTGATGTCTCATTTAAGTTGTTCAAATTTCTTGAGATAAGAAATCTAAATGCCATAATATAAAGTGAACGTATGGGCACATGCATGTGGTTGACCTTAAGAGAGATAAGCTTAAAAAGGACCATTATATCAACAACTGCGTTTAAGTATGTTAATAGTCCCCTAAGTTTGAATGAATGTGGATAACTTGACATGTTAGTTGTGATCTCTTTGCAAGCCTTTTTCGGGACGAAAAAGATTTAAGTTGGGGAATGTGATGTGTTGGGTAATCCGAGGTGCAAAAATGCTATATTATGAATGGATTTATATAGAAACCTAGCATAGAAACTACCATTTTGTGTGTTATTTATGCAGGGCTCAAACATGGGATTACACACACAACTGGGGCGTGTTGATCGAGAATTCTGGCAGCAAAAACTGAAGCAAAGGAAGGAAGAATGCTAATTGGGCGTAAATTACTCCCACCCGGCGTAATTTACGGCAGGCAAGAAAAGTTGGGCGTAAAATACCTCCGTATACAGGCTCGTTTGGCGTATTTAGAATTGACCCGGCGTAATTTACGGCCAGCCGGCATAAATTACGGCCAGTGACGGTTGTGAGAAGTTTTGAACGGTTTTGGAGGAGTTCTTTAAGTGTATTCCGAAACTTTTCAAGAGAGAATGATCCCTGGAGGCTAGAGAACGTAGAGGAGACAAGGAGACTTAGTGACAAAGGATTCCAACATCAAATCTTCATCAAGTGCTTCCCATAATCGCAACATATCATCATCATCAAGAATGAACATGTGTGGCTAAATCATTTGTGATCATAACCAGGTGTAGGTTTATAATTTCGTTAGTTCAATTTGGGTTCTTTTCTGAATTAGACATGAGGTTCATTGTGTTTAGTTAAATGTGATGCTTCTTCATGTGGTTGTTTCTAATACTTGGTGTTAAAACATGCAATGACTTATTTTGATTCATGTATTCTTCTTCATCGGTGTGTAATCGTTAAAGGTTGAATGTATGTCTGATGTATATGTTCATTGTATTGACAATTGCTAGAGATCACTTCGTATAGATTAACTTTATCGGTATCGTTCGTTATAAGTTTAGTCATACATGTGAAGGTCCTTCAATTGTACATCAAGTATTGTTATAATCAAGATTATGTCTATGTGATCTTCTAACTTTGTAAAGAACCTAGATTACTAATTGTGAATTAAAACTAAAACTTGGTTGTGCTCATTCTCTTTAATTCTGTATTTCAATCTTATTAATTTTAAGTGTATGTTAAATCATAGTAACAATCAATCAAACAACTTTAAGTGCAAAATGGTTTACAATCAGTTCTTGTTATTCACCGACCACTAACTCTTCGTGGTTCGACACCCTGCTTACCCTAGCTAGTCTTAGGTAATTAGGAACACATAAACTCTTTATCTTTGATCGGTACTTCGACGCCGATCATATATTTCATACATGTTAACCAATCATCCACATAAGTTATGTCATTACACAAATAACCTATTAACAATATTTCAATTCATTTGAGCAAGAATCATAACATGTCATTTCTATACCATAGTTCTTAACATAGCAAAATTTCCATTTTTGGGCAATTAGGGTTTTAGTACACCTTAGGTGTCATAGCTTAATTAAACAAGTTATTCATGAAATTATACTAATAACATATCATAAACATGATTCTTATGCGCACACTTTCTATTTCGAGCAAAGGTGAAGTTCCCAAACTAATAAAGTTTCCTTATTTAGCAAAGTCCTCCAAAACACGTCATAATACCATTTCAAATTACATATTATTGCATAAGACATCTATTCATATAGTAATAAAGCTATTTAACCTATTTTAGACCTTTATAACATACACATACAAAATATGAACAATTAAAGTTTCCTATTTAGGAAAGTGGTCCAACGACCTTCTACACATGTGTAACTTCCAATAACTTTTTCTAACACATTAATAGATGTTTTAGAACCATATTAGCATGCTTTCATCCATTCGAACACCATAACTCAAAATATGCAAAATTAAAGTTTCCTTATATAGTAAGTCGACCATAACATAGAGTAAAACAACATTTCAACCAAAACATTTACATTTCCTACTTATTCTACTATTATAAGCATCATTTAAACTATCAAACATATCATATACACATTTATAAAAAATCTCAACCAACAAAGTTTCTATAAATATAAACGAGCAAAATACTATGTAAACAACTATTTCAAACAATAAAAAGTGCAAATATGTGTCAACAATCTTATATTATGAAAACCTTTTGATAAAAACATGTATTTAGACCCTTGTAACATAAAAACCCGCTTGGATGGATGGTGTACTATTTTTGGACAAAAATGAAGAAGAAAAGTGGATAGATTCTTACAAAACTTAGATATGATGAAGATATTGCCTTGAACAAGCTTGAATTCTTCTTGAATCACCTTGAAACACCTTGAATGGAGCTTGAAATACTTGAACAAGTTGGGAGAGGGTGGAGGCTCTCCAAGGAGGTGGCGGCCGAGATTAGGAGGGGGGGCTAGGGTTTGTTCAAATGAGTTAGGGTAAAATGAAGTGTTAAGGGGATTAAGGGTGTTTTAAGGGAATTGGGTTTGGGCTTTTTACTCTTTCAAGGATTTTTTTACTAATAATTGGGCTCCTAATGTGGATTAACAACTAAAACGCTGAATTATTTAAGCCCAAGGTATGAAACAATTGAAATGAATACAAATCCGAAATGAACAACCAAGTGTTTGTTATTTAGGGTTTAGGGTCCAGCACTAAGCAGATTAGTTTTACATATGAATTCTAGATATTTCATTTGTAATCAGTTTATCATTAACCGGAAAATACAATATCAAATTCACATACTGAAATAACTAAATATTATACATATAGAACACTTATTCAAATTCAACAGAAGTTAACAGAAATTAATCCATGAAACTAATTAAACAAGCAAAACCAGCAAAATAGAACTTAATATAGAAAAGTATAACAAATCAATTCAAACCAAAAGAAAATAAATTAGTGTGATACTTGAGTGGTTTGCTCGTAAGAGACACGTCATATGAAATATTAAAAAAAATAAAATATATATCAATCTTACGGTCCGGTCCGGTTTTATACGACCGGTTTTCGGTATAAACGGTAAACCAAATCGTTCGCTACGGTTTGAATTTTTAAAAACCGACCGACCAAAGTATAAAAAACTGACCTCGAAACTAAATCGACCGATGACTGGTTTGATCGGACTGGACCGAAACATAAACACCCATACCTCAAAATATATAGATCCAACATTAATGTAGAGTTAAGAGAAACCAAGTATGGTCTATATTCTTATCCTCTCTGAATATAAAATAAAGACTAATTTCATAAAATAATAAGACACCGTTGGTTGGGGTGTGATAATAGCGGGGAAACTATGGTGAATCTGAAGGTAGGTGACTTTGGAAATGTACGTTTAGGTAATGGTGAGGTTCTTGGTATAACGGGCATGAGTGATATTAATTTGGCTACTTCATTGGGAACTACGTGGAACTTGAAGAACGTCAGGGTGATTCTAGGTTTGACGATGAAGCTTATTTCTGTCGGTCAGTTGGATGAACAGGGAATGGAAGTAAAGTTCGGTGCTGGCAAATGGAAAGTGACAAATGGAAATCTAGTTACTACTCGGGGAAACAAGAAGGGGTCATTATATATGGTTGAAGTATTTGCTAAGGGAGTAACCGTCCCGGTTAAGCATAACATAGTCGGGTTAGCTGAGTCAAAGGAGCAAAGGAGGGTTCATTTTGCAAGGGTGAAGCTTGGTGTTAAGATGACTCAAACTGAGCGGGATTGGAGGTCTAAATTAGTTCAGGGGTTTGGTGACAGTGGGAGCATGGGGCGTGTTCCGGGCATAGTTACAAAACAACGTTAGGTTTTGAAAACTGGTAGTGCGATTGATAAAATCTCTCTAGGGAAACACTTATTGAATGTAGAGAGTGCTAAGGGTTCTCGGTATATCTCTGGAATTGGTGGAATGTGTAAACCAGTTGAGACAGAGGATGGATCAGAAATGACTGTTGGGGGAGCTCGGGGGAGCTTCAACTGCCCTTTAATGTACATGATGAGAGAGGGGCTGAAACTAGGGTGGATTTGATGAAGTCTGAGCTTGTTTATGGGGACTGAAGGCTCGGGAGACTTTGGATATGGAGGATACTAGAATTACTGGATCGAGGATCACTTGGATGGTGTTTGTGGATTGTGCAAAACCTTCAAGTGGGAGATTGATGGGTTGTGATGGCTTTGGGCCAGGCCGGACTGGGCTAGGCCTCGGGCCACCTGCGGCTGGGCCATTGGGCTTCTTGGGGCTGGCCGGATCTGAAGAGGCAAAGGGTTGGCGGCTTTTGTTATGGCTACTAAGCATTAGCTTGTTGATTAATTAGTTATTGCCTGAATTAGATAACCCTCATATAGTCTTATTTATATCCTCTATGATGTAATTGTATTTCTTGAGTATCTAATAAAGTAAAACTCTAGTTGCAAAGTGGACGTAGGTCATTATTGGCTGAACCACTATAAACTCTCGTGTCTTTTATTTTCTGTCATTGATTGTGTGCGTGTGTGTGTGTGCGTGATTCCGTTGCGATAACGATTCTTGATACCTAACAAGAGATGCACAAGAAAAGTTGAAGAAAGCTTTTATTGAATTCCTTGAAAAGCTTCAGTTTCTGAAGAAGTAAGCGTAAGCATTGCTTAATCGGTTTAAATATGGCCTAAAGATTAGTTACATTTTAACTGAAATGTATCTTGATTTACCCATGACCCTGATGGTCTAGTGATATGTTGTTTGACTCTCATAAAAATGATGTTGGTTCAAATTTTTATAAGTACAAGATTAGGTGGTATTTAGGAGTAAAATTGTTAAAAAAAATGTATATTGATTTAAAAATTAAGGGGTAAGAGGGTTTGTTTGGATTTCAATTTGTTTAGAAATGAAGTGAAAATCAAATGAGAATTTGGGATAAAGAATCACTCTCAAACAGATATGGGAAATGGGTGTCGGTCAAACCAGTCTCACTAGGAAACCATGGTTGCCGAAAAAAATGTCGCCGTAGTTAAGGTCTGGCCGACGGCGGTGCTTTTGTCAAGGAAGAAATGTGGAAGGGGAAGTCAATACGGTGTGCTATCAACCTAATTTATATGTATTTTAAATTTTTTTAATGATACGAGTATTTTTCTCTTTTAACAAAATTTAATAGATAAATACATGGTTTTAAGACATATAACTTTAATTGAAAAAATCAAATTATAAGTATCGGACAAAAAGGTTTTTTTTTGTTACCAAACCAATAGAACGAAAACGTAATATTTTGAATTTGTTTTAGAAGTCTCAAAGAATAAAATCACCAAAGATCGTTACACATTTTGTATAACTTTTAGCTAAAGTCGTATATTTTGTGATTTTAATATCAACACACTCTTATTTATAATCAGAGTTTGACTATAAAAAGGGAGATATTTTTCAAACCTATATGAACATAAACTAACAAAGTTAATTAATTACTTGAGAACAATAATGACAATTAAAATAAATCGTAATAAATTAAAAGTCATTTACGTTAAATTATAAATCTCATCGTCCATTAAATATAATTAGTTGAATACCCGTGCTTCACGCGCGGGTGTTAGGTCGCCTAATTTGCTCATAATAGGTTCGGTTCGTCACAATACAATAACGGTAACGTCACTTGATATAGGTTAAGATACAAAAAAAAACTCGATCTTGAATACAACTTTATTTCTAAATAAATTTATATCAGAACATTAACAAAAAAAAAGCTGCCTACTCTGTTTTTAGAAAATGGTTAAGGGTAGACGTGGGACTTAAAAAAAAAATATTTACGTTAGAGCGAACAACGGTGTATTAAACTATTATCGTCTTTGAATTCGTAGTACACACCCATATTGGTTAGATATGAACTTTTATGACTCATTGAGTTAATAAAATCTATCTATACTTTTAAATGGGTGAACCCATCAAATAACCCACCCATTTAATAAACAACCTACTCATGTCTACTTGGATCAATTCCATGGTTTACCCATTTAAACCTAAATACTCAAATGGATACCCAAATGTTTCAAATAGGTTAAAATAAAAGTAAAGATGTGTGTGTCGTACAACAGAAAGAGAGAGAAACAAATCCAGGGAGAAAGAGACAGAGAGCGTTGGGAGGAGAGTGGTCGGTTATAAACAACCTACTGTTGTCACGCCCCCCAATTTTCAACTAACTACATTGAACGACTCTACATGGGACTCAAATGAAAATATCATAACAATCAGAGTTTAATGCGGAAGCGTAAAAAAAACTAAATGCGCAAAACACACGCGCACAAAAAGTCCAAAGGTCCAAACCAAACACAATTCAAAATAGTCCAAACAATTTAATAAAACAACAATCAATAGAAGAATCTCATGCATGTTCTAATGTGCACCTGTGCCTTATCTTAGCGACATGAGAAAACATGTAAGAAAAGATGTCAACACGAGGTTGGTGAGTTCACAGGTTTCAGTATATAAATAAACATTTACCAGATTATTGATCATTCAATATGTATCTATAGGTAGCTAACATATGTTTATGTTTAACTTAAGCGCTCGCAACCGATGCTGACTGTTTGTTTATTTGCCTCCTGCCAGGTCTATCAACCCCGACGATGTGAGTAGGCTAACATTTCAACCGTTCGATCTCCAATCGAGTTAGCGCGACTAACGCGGGTGGGATTTGTCAAACCCAGCAGTACTATTAAACATTACCTCGCTAAGATCCATATTAACGGTTCGATGTGTGTTGAGGACTTTCAGTGATAGTGTGTTACTCTTAGCTTTAACATTGATAACATATGAATACAATATTCCAAAAATAGTTTGCGACATGTTTTCTCCCCCAAGATAAAATAGTAAAAGGGTCCGTGAAAACTCACATGCGTTGCGTTCTAGCTAGTATCACACAAGTATGAGATTAAAACCACAAGTGTTAGCCTGAAACGGATCACGTATGCCCTAGAATATAAACATAACAATTAGGGACACATTGGTATTTGTGACGACGGCACGGAAGGTTAGAACGTCTTAACGCATTCTAAGGATTTAAGAGTGGACGAACGTGTCTACGGGATTAAAGATTCTTAATACAAAAATTACGATCGAAGCGTTACGTGTCGTACGTTAATAAAGAATAATCATTAAAAAATACATAAATTCGTACGTTCGAGTCGTTTACAAAAATTAGGAAAATAATATAATTTAATATATTATTTTTAGATTCGTAGGATTATCAAAATAATCATTTGTGTGGAAAAATAATAAATATATTATTTTTAATCAAGCATATAAACGTAGGTAAATGATATAACAATTTATATTATTTATAGTTTTAAAACGTCACACGAGTTAATTAAACGAGCCGAAATAATATAACTTATATATCATTTTATAATATTAATCACGTATTGAAAATAATATAAATATATTATTTTATATGATGTTATGGCTTGAAAATAATATAAATATGTTATTTTTTAAAATGGAAATAATAATAAAAATAGGTTATAAATCCAAACCCGAGCCTACGGGTGGTTTCCCAAGCTAAAACACATTAATATAATATTATAATAATATAGGGTTTGATTTTTAATAATTAAATATAATCAAAAATGCCTCAAAAATAAAATGTGGGAGCCCGGCCTCGAACCCGGGTCTCTCCCACACACGCACACAGTCCTAACCAATCCTGCCCACTAGGGTATCGCGTTAGATGCCGGTTCCAATTGGTTTTAACAATCAACCCTCGTGGGTTCTTCTCCCCCACTCAAGCCGAGCCAAACCAGTCCCGATTCCTTCCATTTCGATTACGGTAGATCCAAGACTCAAATGGGTTTTGTTTAATGGCTTCAAGCGAACCTGTTGACGATTTTAATTGTAAAAACAACAGGTTTAAGATCAATTATTTACAAAAGTTAACACCGAAACCCTAGACATGAACTCAGAATCAATTTGGTCAAATTGAATATTAGAACTTGATGTAATCATGGGGTTTTTACTAAACAATAGATTCTGAATCTGACCCTGTGGTTTAATTTGATAAAAACAATGTTTAAGATCAAAACCCCAATTTGGAATATGAACAAACCCTAGATTCCGGATCGCCAGTAATTCGATGTTATCAGCCGTGGATTTCATAGGGCTTTCAATCCAGGCATATAGGCGACTCTAAGGGTGTGTTCAATTTCATAACTGCACATCGAATTGATAGGGTTCGACCAAACTTGAAATGTATGAACCCTAGATTACTAGATCGATTCAATTCGATGTTGAAAGCCCTGGAATTGATAGGGATTTCAATCAACAGGTGAAACCGAAGCTAAGGGTGTAGAAATTTACCAGAATAGTTGACGAATTAATGGGGTTCGAGTGAATGTTGTTGCCGACTGTGAATAGCTTGATCTCTGACGACCTCTACTGTGAATCCGATCCAATTGCTGTGTGCAAAAGCTTCAATAGAGTTCGAATGAGGTGTGGAGAGTGCTCAATTGAGAGGATAACAGATGAAAACGATCGAATTTGGTGATTAGTCTTAATGTGTCGACGGTTATTGTTTGATTACCCATAATTGGGGTTTAATTCAATTAATGTCGGGTTTAAACGAGTTAATGATGGGCATTTAGGTTGTTAACGTGCATTTCGGTTACAAATTCGCGCATATCTTCGATTATGGATTCGAATTGGGATTAAAGGATTACGGGTTTGACTCCTAGAAGTCAACAGGAACCAAATTCATTTGATTTTGACTTTGAGAAGTCAACTGATAGAGTTTTGGGACTTGGCAGATTCAGTCCATGTAGTTTCATGTGGAGTTTTAGAGTTTGACAGAATTAGTCCTTGTGGTTTGTATAGCGTTAAGAACTAGTTTGTTTGACTTTCAAAAGTCAACAGAATAACAATTTTGACTTTATTTATGAGTATTTACATAACTAGTCCTTGTAGTTAGAGTTTGAAGGAATGACAGAAACAGTCCCTGAAGTTTGAGTTTGGGTTACAAAGGTTAGGATTTAACTGGATATAGTTAACAGAGTTAATCTGAAAGTCTGGATTGTCACATCCTCCCCTAGTTGAAAGAATTTTTGTCCCGAAATTTAAAATAATAAAAAATATTTTATGGGGTGTCACATCATCCCTTAGTTGAAAGAATTTTCGTCCTGAAAATTAAAATAGTACCTTAAGAGTTTGACGTGGATTGCTTGAACAGATGAGGATACTTGCGCATCATCTGGTCCTCGCGCTCCCAAGTGAATTCCGGCCCGCGTTTCGAGTTCCAACGGACTCTGACAATAGGGATTTTACTGCGTTTTAACGTTTTGACCTCCCTATCCATGATATCTGTAAAAGCATGTTTTTGTAACTATAGATTAAATTCTATGTATCGGTGTACGTGGCTAGTACGCAAGAGGGTTTTCCTGAGTACTTAGCCTGCACACTAGTTTGGTCCTGCGTACTTAGTAAGTACACAAGGCAAAAGCCTTGCGTACTTATCAAGTATGCATGACCAAACCCTGCGTACTTAGACAAGTACGCAGGTAATGTTCCTTCCCCTATAAATTGAAGACTTGTCTTCATTTGTAGGTGGAACTCTGGAACTAGGTCGAGAGGTGTCCGGGTCGGGACGAGCTCTCCCGACCCCTGGACCGTAAGCTTAGATGAGAGATGTGTGCTCCTTCGGTATGTAGTCTTTAATACGGGATGACTTCAATGTTAAGGATTACGTGTCGTTTCATTATCTTTTGTCTTTGTACGTGTTTTCTCTGTCTCGTTTCTTGGTTCCCACACAAATCACAGAACAGGTTTGTGTATTTCCGCTGCGCGACGAGGCTCCCAGGACCTACAAGTGGTATCAGAGCCTCGGTGTTCGTTGATTTGTGTTCCAGTTTTGGGTTTTAAGGTTTTTGAGCAGATCTGAGTTATAAAAGTTCGCTACTTGTTCTTGCAAAAATCCTCAAATCTGAGTTTGTTATCACTTCATTTGGTGTTTGAAAGGCTAAGGGTTTGTTAGATGATGATTTCTAAGCTTTTAGAAGCATCAATTTCTCAGATCCGTCACTTTTCGAGCATTCTCCTCAAGATCCGTCAAGAACGCTGTTACTTTTGGTAAGTACGCAAATTCAGCTTTTCTGCGTACTTACTAAGTACGCATGGGTTTTGTCCTGCGTACTTACTAAGTACGCAAGAGAAGTTGTCCTGCGTACTTTTTAAGTACGCATTAGTATTTGACTCTGCGTACTTAGCATGTACGCATGGGCATTTGGCTTTGCGAACTTATCAAATACGCATGAGCACTTGGCTTTGCGTATTTACTAAATACGCATGAGCACCCTTTATGTGCGTATTTACTAAATACGCATGAACTATCTTCTGGGATTCAAAAAAAAAATTTTAGGGGTCATTTGTACGCGTGT
Source organism: Smallanthus sonchifolius (assembly GCA_023525975.1). NCBI lineage: Eukaryota > Viridiplantae > Streptophyta > Magnoliopsida > Asterales > Asteraceae > Smallanthus > Smallanthus sonchifolius. The sequence goes on from CM042033.1 coordinate 25,964,852, forward strand.
TTCGAGCCATTTTTGAGAAGATAGTAATTTTGGTTTTTTCGGACCATAATTTGTATACTATGTGGCTTGGCGAAACACGGACGAGATTTTTGTTGGATGATACCACTTGTCATACATTGTTTAAGTGTCCATACCTGAAAATGTAGGCTACGAGTATCCGGGATACTTATTTATAGAGTATGAATGCTGAACTAATGGGAGCAATTGGGTCGTCATCGGCTAAAGGTCTCGTTCTATTTGTGAAGATGTGGCTGCTTTGGGTCTTTTGGAAAAAGAATCATCTTGTTTAGGTATTCAAACCTGAATATGTAGGCTACGAGTATCCGGGATACTTCTTTAATAGGGGATGAATACTGGAACAACTTGAACCCAAGGATTTGCTGTTTTGGATCTTTGCAAAGGAATAAAAGAATAAAATCCTGGAGTTGGCTAGTTGTGCTTTTTGAGGATTTGAGTGAAGTGATGATGAAGCTGGTCATAGTTTACAGAGTAATGAGGGGAAAAATCTAGTATTCATGAGACATTAAAGAGGTGGTGGAAAATCCGTTGGTACTTCCTATATATATACGTCTTTGACGTAACATGGATCTCAACTATGATTTTTCGTGTAAACTATATTTTTCGTGTTTGATTCTATCGTGTGTTTTCAAGATGAAGCTGGATATTCATTGGATTATTAGTTGAAGATGGAACCTTTTATCATTGGCCAATGGGATAGAAAACATACCCTTGTTTCTGGTCTAGTCAGATGGAGCTTAAACTGAAAGGGGATATTGGAGATGAACATCTTCGGGAATTTGGTTGACTAGTGAAAATACAGGATAGAGTTGGACACATCTGGTTGAAGACTTAAGTTTATCTTACTGGAATTCCTATGGGAGCTGATTAGTTTGATACAATTTGTTGGAAACTCAAACTCTCTATCATATGCCAGCTGATTTGGAGTTGTCTTAGTCTACTATTGTTACCTGTTTAGGAAGACATTTTCAAACTCAGAGTTCTAAGTCAGGGTGGAGGTTGCTACTGCTGAGATGATGAACTACAATGAGTTGTGTTGGGTTAGTTGGTTCCTATTGAAGCACTTGGTTTGGTCTACAATGAAAGCTACATTTTTGAGGGAGTCGGGTTTGTCATCACTCGGCAACTGAAGACTGAAGTTTGAAGATCTCATGTGGAATGCCAGAAGATCAAGTCTCACCAGAAGACACTTGATGTCATTAGTTTAGAGGGAGTCTGTTAGGACATTTTTTGTAAACTGATGTTTATCAGTGTTAGTGATAGATAGAATTTGATGCTATAGTTAAGAGGGAGTTTGTAGAAGCATGTTTTGTAACTATAGATTAAATTCTATGTATCGGTGTACGTGGCTAGTACGCAGGAGGGTATTCATGAGTACTTAGCCTGCACACCAGTTTGGTCATGCGTACTTAGTAAGTACGCAAAGCAAAAGCCTTGCGTATTTGTCAAGTACGCATAACCAAACCCTGCGTACTTAGACAAGTATGCAGGTAATGTTCCTTCCCCTATAAATTAAAGACTTGTCTTCATTTGTAGGTGGAACTCTGGAACTAGGTCGAGAGGTGTCCGGGTCGGGACGAGCTCTCCCGACCCCTGGACCGTGAGCTTAGATGAGAGATGTGTGCTCCTTCGGTATGTAGTCTGTAATACGGGATAACTTCAATGTTATGGATTATGTGTCGTTTCATTATCTTTTGTCTTTGTTCGTGTTTTCTCTGTCTTGTTTCTTAGTTCCCACACAAATCACAGAACAGGTCCGTGTATTTCCGCTGCGCGACGAGGCTCCCGGGACCTACAATATCGACTAGTTCTTCGATGAAACGTAGATGTTTATCAATGTGTAGTTCCTTAAGAGGAACCTCGAGTGACTCATCTGCCAGACATTTCTTCAAGTTTGAGACGTGAAAGACGTTGTGTACACCACTAAGTCCTTCAGGTAGGTCCAATTGATACGCTACTGGCCCGATTCTCTTCACTATCTTGAATGGTCCAACATAACGAGGATTCAGTTTGCCTCGTTTCCCAAAACGAATGACACCCTTCCAAGGTGAGACTTTTAACAAAACCATATCCTTAACTTGAAATTCTAACGTTTTACGACGCTTATCGGCATTGCTCTTTTGACGATCACGAGCTGCTGCCATACGGTTTCTAAGTTGGATGATTTTCTCAGAAGTTTCAAGTACGAGTTCAGGACCTGTAAGTTGACTATCCCCAACCTCGGCCCAACAAATAGGAGAACAACATTTCCGTCCATATAATGCTTCAAAGGGAGCTGATTTGATGCTAGTGTGATAACTGTTGTTGTAGGAGAACTCCACCAACGGTAGGTGAGATTCCCAAGTGTTACCGAAGTCAATCACACAAGCTCATAGCATGTCCTCCAGAGTTTGAATTGTACGCTCCGTCTTGCCATCAGTTTGAGGATGGTGTGTTGTGCTCATATCTAGACGTATGCCTAATGCTTTATGTAACGATTGCCAGAAACGAGAGGTGAATCGTGCATCACGATCCGAAATGATAGAGATTGGCACCCCGTGCCGAGAGACTACTTCTTTTAAGTAAATACGAGTAAGCTTATACATTTTGTCGGTTTCCTTGATTGCTAAAAAGTGAGCGGACTTTGTTAAACGATCGACTATCACCCAAATGGTATCACATCCGGTAAGAGTTCGTGGCAATTTTGTGATAAAGTCCATGGATATCTGCTCCCATTTTCACATGGGAATCTCTGGTTGCTGGAGAAGACCAGAAGGCTTTTTATATTCAACTTTGACATTCGTGCAAGTCAGGCACTTGCTCACATAGGTGGCTATATCATCCTTCATCTTTGGCCACCAATACATCACCTTTAGGTCATGATACATCTTGTCGGAACCTGGATGAATAGAGTAACGAGATTTATGAGCCTCATCCATGACTAGTTCCCTTAAGTTTTCAAATACTGGAACACATATTCGCTCGGCGAAGTAGCAAATACCGTCAGATTTGACCTCGAGTTGTGCTTCCATACCGCGTGTACCTTCTAGCGGTAGGTTTTCCTCTTTCAGGGTTCAAGTTGAGCATTACGGATTTTGTCAGATAATCCGGGGTGAATAGTAAGCTGTAGTGCTCGAACTCATTTGGGCTTGGTTTCCTTTCTACTTAGGGCATCATCTATAACGTTAGCCTTACCCGGATGATACCGGATCGCACAGTCATAATCATTCAAGAGCTCGACCCAACGAAGTTGTCTCATGTTCAGCTTTTTTTGCTCGAAGATATGCTGAAGACTTTTATGATCGGTATAGATAGTGCACTTGGTACTGTACAAGTAGTGTCTCCATATCTTAAGTGCGAAAACTACAGCTCCCAACTCTAGATCATGAGTGGTGTAGTTTTTCTCGTGAATCTTTAGTTAACGCGAAGCATATGCAATCACTTTTTCTCGTTGCATTAGAACAAAACCCAGACCCTGAATGGATGCGTCACAATACACCACAAAATCGTCCGTACCCTCCGGAAGAGCTAGGATAGGTGCACTTCAAAGTTTCTGCTTAAGATGTTGGAATGCTGACTCTTGGTTATCGCCCCAGTTATAGGCTTTACCCTTCTGAGTTAAGGCAGGGAGAGGTTGTGTAGTTTTAGAAAATCCCTTGATGAATCGACGGTAATAACTAGCCAATCCTAGAAACTGTCGCACCTCAGTCGGAGTCGTCGGTGCTGCCCAATTCTTGATGGCTTCAATCTTTGATGGATCGACATGTATTCCCTTCTCGTTAACCACATGTCCTAAGAATTGAACTTCTCAAATCCAGAATTCACACTTGGAAAACTTAGCATACAGCTGCTCCTTCTTAAGTAATTCCAGGATTAAACGTAGATGTTCCTCATGTTCCTCCTTGTTCTTGGAATAAATAAGAATGTCGTCGATGAAAACGATGATAAACTGATCAAGGTATGGTTTACACACACGGTTCATGAGGTCCATGAATACCGCAGGTGCGTTGGTTAATCCGAAAGGCATGACCATAAACTCGTAGTGGCCGTACCTTGTCCTGAAAGCAGTCTTAGAGATATCTTCATCTCGGACTCTCAATTGATGATAACCAGACCTAAGATCTATCTTGGAATAGAAACTCGATCCTTGGAGTTGATCAAAGAGATTGTCTATACGAGGCAAAGGATAACGGTTCTTGATTGTGACTTTATTCAGTTCACGGTAGTCGATACACATACGGAAAGTCCCGTCCTTCTTCTTGATAAACAGGAGTGGAGCTCCCCATGGCGATGAGCTAGGTCGGATGAAACCTTTATCCAACAATTCCTGTAACTGAGTGGACAACTCTTGTAATTCACTAGGTGCTAGTCTATAAGGTGCCCGAGCGATCGGTGCCGCTCCGGGTGCTAGATAGATTTGAAATTCCACTTGACGGTGTGGTGGCAGACCAGGAAAATACTCGGGAAATACTTCCAGAAATTCACGAACGATGGGAATATCATCAATCTTCTTCTCTTCTAATGGCTGCTCAGTAACGAGAGCCAAAATAGCAGTATGCCCTTTTCGAAGTAATTTCTGTGCTTTCATAAAGGATATGATGCACATGACTGCACCAACCTTTTCGCCCTGAAAGGAAAGGGTTTCTCCACTCGGGAGAGGAATGCGAACAATTTTCTCATGACAGATGATTTCGGCTTGGTTTTTAGATAACCAATCCATGCCGATAAATACATCAAAACTACCAAGTGTGACCGGAATAAGGTCGATATCGAGTAAATGACTAGCTAGCTCAAGCTTACATCCCTTAAGAATGTGAGTTGCTTCAATTAATTGACCATCAGCTAACTCTATTACATATTTAGCTTCTAACAGAGTTGGAGTTCCTTTTATCATATCACTAAGTTTCTTAGATATAAAACTCCTATCAGCACCAGTGTCAAAAATGACAGAAGCAACGTAATTATTTAAGAGAAACTTACCAGTGACCAAATTATGATCATAGCGAGCTTCTCCAGATCCTAGCACGAAGGCTCGTCCCTTCGCACCATTCCCTCCGTTATTTCCGTTGTTGCCACTATTGCTATTATTCTGATTAGGGTTATGGTTTCCATTACCTCCCTTCTTTAACTGAGGACAATTCTTCTGAAAATGTCCCTCTTTCCCACACTCGACACAACCCTTTGTAGACCCAGGCTGCTGAAAAGGCTGCTTGGCTTGCAACTCACCCCTACAATATTTGGCAGCATGACCTATTTTGCCACACCGTTGACAACAGTTGCAAACCCCGAAGTAATGTAAGTTGTACTTGCTACACTTAGGAGATTTTCCTGCTTAACCACCTTGATTTTGACCTGAAGAGGTCGTCTGGTTGAAGTTCTTAGTAGGCTCAAACCTACGCTGCTGCTGGGGTTGGTTAACCTGGGATCCCTTGGATTTGGAGTGAGAGTTGGAGTTATGATCAAACTTGCGCTTATGATTGTCGGTGGATTTAGAGACCGAACCCCGCGGAGGTAAAGTTCCTTGAGTTACTTCTTGGTCCGTTAACTTGTGGGCTAGCCTGATCGTCTGCTGGATGGTAGCAGGGTTGGATGAAGTAACCATACTTTGAATTTGTAGTACTAGACCTCCAATATACAGCTCAATCCTCTTGTAGTCCGGAGTCACCATATGCGGGCACATGGTAGTAAGCTCATGGGAACGAGCGGTATACAGCTCAATTTCATAACCTTCCATTTTTAGGTTCCAAAATTCACCTTCCAACTTATGAATTTCATCGCGAGGACAGTACTCCTCCTTCATCATTGTCTTAAACTCCTCCCACGGGAGTCCATTTGCCATGACTAGACCCAACATCTGGACCTGAGCGTTCCACGACGTGAGAGCCGGGCCCTCCAAAGTTCTAGCGACGAACTTGACCTGATTGGCCACTGGGCAGTTGCACATAGCAATAACCGATTCTACTTTTTCAAACCACCGGAGTAGTCCGACAGCTCCTTCGGCTCCACTAAAAGTGTGGAGCTTACAGTCCATAAATGTCTTGAAGGTGCAGGCTGGCTGCTGATTCTGTTGACCTGCAGCATTCTGTGTTGCGAGAGCCTCTACCACACTATCGTTGATTAGTGTCGCCAGCTCAGCTGCTGTCATGTTGATGGTACCTTGGCCACCAGCACGACTGACGGGTGGTCCGTAGGACGACCCTTAAGTGCTATAAATGGTAATTTAATCCTACATTTAATCGAGTAATTGTCTAGAATTAGATGACTACGTTTGCTTGTGTTTCAGGTACATTCGGAGCTTAAAAGTGTGGAAATGAAGCTTCGAATAAACACGGCTGGATTGGAGATTGAAAGACGGAGTATAGGTGAAAAAAAAATAATAATAATTTCTTGTAATTGAAGAATTAAGAATATAACATGATAGACGATGAAATTACGAGAACGTGGGCGCAAACGGCGAAGAAAACGGAGTTGAAACGAAAAAGTTATGAAGAAAACAAAATTGCATGCTGAAGCCTACCGTAGCTTACGGTAGCTACTGTAAATTACGGTAGCCCCCAGCATTTTTCTTCCACCGTAAGGCAGTAGAGACCCACCGTAGCTTACGGTAGACCCTGACGCAAAAAGTGTAACTGCCAATAAAAGAGTTGTTTCAAGTGTCTTTTCATATTCTCATCATTTGAGACGTTTCTAGACAGTTTTTTGGGCGAAAATTGGAGAGTTATGGGGTTCCAAACATCTCTAAACAATTGGGTTTTGTGTTTTGATTCATATGAACATTAATCTTTGTGTGATGATGATTCACCAAGGCATGAGTGGCTAAACTTGTGGTGTTCATCCTAGGTTGAAGGTTTGTCTAAGACATTTGTGTTTTTATCCGTATTTCTAGAATAATAGACTTGCAATGTTTGTTTGTTTATTATGGTGTGTGAATGTTTGTTTGTAAATTTTTGATTGATGTTTTGATCATAATCTAAATCGTACGTTCTTGGTGTCGTTGACAATCGAGATATCACGGGAGGGATTAGGGTTGGATATTGGTTAATTGGTCATCGGGTAACAACCTCGCATTTTCATAATCCGAGTACTTAGTTCCCTTTTATCACAAACAAGTGGTCACACATGAATCATGTCTATGTGATTCTTTCTAGTTGGATTTAAACATGGATATCAATTGAAACCGGAAACCTAGGATGATCGCTTTTTCCTAAACTGTTTACAAAGCTAATTTTTAATTTGCAATTTATTTAGTTAATCTTAGTTGTTGAAACCAAACAATCAAAATCGTGAATTTACATTTCTTGCAATTTAATTTAAGTTAGTTAAATCCAAAGCTACATAATAAACACATTTTTCACAAACTCCTCATGTTCGATACCCACTTACCGCTAGCTATTTAGTTGTAATTGGTTTAAATTTGATTGAGACTACGACCTCACGTCAAATTTTGGCGCCGTTGTCGGGGAGTAGTGCGCAACGTGTGTTAACTGTCGTAGTTTTTTGTTTGTTATTTTCGGGTTTACGCTGGTTGTGTTAGTGTGCAGGTACTTACAGGTGTATGCATACTAGAGGCTCTAAAAAGTCATCACCATTAGCATTTGATCCGGAAATTGAACGGACACTTTCCCGGAACCGAGTTTTACTTAGGGAGAACAAAGTCATTTGGTCTACTACTACACCTAAAAACATCATGGATCCACCAATTCTCACTACGGGTCAAACACTACCAACCACCACACCTCCTATTCCATCAAGTCCTATAACAAATGAGAGCAAACCTACAAATACCACTGTTCCTACAAGCACACTTCCACCAAATCCATTGAGCTACCAAACTGCATCAACCTTTCCACCATTTAGCCATTTCTTCCCGACTCAAGGTCAATCGTCTTCCCAACAGAGTCAACCATTCCCATTTCAACAAGACCCACCTATAACTTTTACCACCCCGGTTCAACAACAACAACCACCATCGAGGTTCCAATATCAACAATATCCCGCGATGCCGTTTATGAGGGTGCAAGATGATGGGTTTGATGGCGGTTATGAAGATGAATATGAGGGGTATGATGAAGGTGAATATACCCTTGGGGGTAATGGAAATCATACGGGATTTCAACGAGGGGGTGGATTTGTGCGAAAACCGCAAGATATACCGCAAGCTCCACAAGGTCAACCTCGACAAGTTCAACAATATGAGCAACAAGTGGCTCAACAACAACAAGTGGGGCAAATGTTTCAACCACCAACTCAATAATTCGCGCCTCAAAGACCAGTTCAAAGACCAATGGGTCCACCACATCCAAGAGTTCGATTGGGTGTGCCAAGAAGATATAATCGGGAGGCTGTGAGGGGTATTGAAGCTCATTTTAGGCCGGTTATCACAAATAATCCCTCCCCTGTGGTAATACCTCAAAATAACGATGGGAGAACCTTTGAGGTGCGAACCAACTCGTTACAAAGTTTGCCTAAGTATAAGGGATTGGCTACGGAAGAGCCATACTTTCATTTGGAGGAATACGATTCGATATGCAATACTATCGGTGGGCAAGGATTTTCATCGGATGAAGTAAAGTTGGTATTGTTTCAATTCTCGTTGGAAGATAAAGCGAAGAGGTGGTTTTATACGTTGCCATCCGCCTCAATTTATACTTGGGCTGAAATGCAACAACGGTTTTTGGAAGAGTTCTTCACCGCTCAAAAGACAAATGATGCAAGAAAGGCATTACGAAGCTTCCAACAACAATCGGGTGAGATGTTTCACGAAGCTTTCAAACGGTTTAATTTGATGATAAAAATTTGCCCTCATCATGGGATCGAATTGTGGGAATTGTTGAACGCGTTTCATGAAGGGTTGAATTCCGAAGATGCTCGTGACTTAATGTCGATCACGAATGGTACATTCGGTACTAATCACGAGCAAGAAGATTGGGCGTTTTTGGAACATTTGGCGGTCACATCAAATAGGAAGGCTCAATCATCTAGGAGAGCGAGACCGGCCATTACTAGAACCCAAGTACATGCGATGGAGGATGGTAATGTGCAAACTACTAATCAAGTTTATGATGTTTGCACTAACTGTAATGAATTGGGTCATAGGGCGGATGTTTGTTTGGTGGGTGTGTTGAAGGGCAATATGAAGAAGTGAATGTTATTCAAGGCCAAGGGGACGGTGGTAGAAATTACAACATGAACTCAAATACATATCACCCCGGGTTAAGAAACCATCCGAATTTGAGTTATGGAAACCCGGCTAATCAAGCCAATCCGAATTCCCAAGGAAGTCAAGGAAATTATGTTCCTCGCCAACAATTCAACAATCAAGGCTTCCAAAGGCAATTTCAACAACGGGTGGTGACCAAAGTGGCTATTCGGATCAAGTTACTTCAAGTGGGAATGAAGTGATGGATATGCTCCGGATGATGCAACAAGATATGCAAAGGAGGAATCAAATGGATGAGGCTCGGTTACAAAAAGATGAAATTCGCGACAAAGCCATCCAATCCTTGACTACCCAAATGGGTCAACTTGCAAGTGAGGTGGCCCTTTTAAAAAAGAACAAAGGTCAACTACCAAGTGACACAGTGACAAATCCCAAGAACATCAAAAGCGTGAACATTAATGTGGTAAGTACCGTTCCCAATAGTGAATTTAATGAAACATTTCTAACCTCTTCGTGTCAAGTGAATGCAGGTATAGGAAAGGAGGCCGAGGCGGAAAATCACAAAGAGCATGGGGCACCAATCGTGCCAATCCGAGTGAAAAAATTAAAAATTCCTCATGCATTGTTGGACTATGGGGCGGGCATGAGCGTGCAACCAGGCGAGTTGTATGACATGTATGACTTTGGCCCGCTGCAAGATATAGACACCATGGTGAGCTTGGCAGATGAAAGTTAGAGGCGTCCACGGGGAGTAGTTAGGAATGTTAAGATTCAATTGGGAGAATTTGAGTACCCGGTGGATTTCCTGGTCCTAGACTATGCTTCTACTAAAATGGCAGCGCAACAAAGGGTAATCTTAGGTCGACCGTTTCTATACAAAGCAAATGCTCAAATCAATTGTAGAGACGAGGTTATTACCATGACCAAAAAGAACTGTAAGTTATCATTTGATGTTCAAACTAGAGTGATTATTTATGAGTCCAATGAGGGGAAGGGTGGTGAGTCTAGTGATTGTATGACAAAAGTGTGTCAAAGAATGAAAATAAATCACCCACCGGATCGTGAAGAAAAGCATACGGGATCAAGTAGGAGTGTATTTGATTACTCACCGAATCGAAACGGGACGGATGAATTTTACTCAATGGCACGATGTAGTGATGGAGATGGCCGGAATCGTTTCTTTGAGCCACCATAAACGGGGGTGGCACGGTCTGGCTGAAGACCCAAAAATTTAGCGCTGCTCGGGAGGCAACCCAGGGTTTTTCACTGACCTTGTTATTTCTTTATTTTTCTATGTTTCAGGGCTATGGCAACACTTAAGTGTGAGGAAGATGTGCGGATAGTTGTGTGAAGGTGGTGATAGGAAATCGGATCATTTACAACATATGTTGTGTCAAACTTCATCAGGTCCATGTACTCTTTCCTTAGACTTGTCATGTTCTTTAGCCTTGAAATATTGGTAGTTAGTTTGTTTGCTTTTGTTTAAAAAAAAGATGGGGATTCAAAGCCATACATTGGGGACCATGTATCCCAAGTGTGGGATGGGGGAAATTTTTGACACTTTTGAAAAATTCTGAAATCAAGCAAAAAATGGTCTAAATTTGAAAAGTTAAAGTATTGAAACCGCATAACACTCCGACAACCCCGTATACCCCTTTTCTTGGTGAGAGTTTGAGCCACTTAATTGAATTGTTAGAAATATTTTCTTTGATGAGAGTAGCAATGGGTGGGGGTGCATTAGAACTTGTGCTTGAATTCGGTTTGAGGCCTTAGCTTGATATGTATGTGAAAAGGATAAGGGCATTTAGGTAGCCTCGTCATGGTGTGTGCGAGTGTGGGATTTGGGGGGTTGGACCTCATACATTGGATATATGAGTTTGGTAGCGAGATGGGCGGGAGTTTGGTCTATTAGTAGTCATGTTTGAGCCTATTGCCTATCATTTGTTAACCCGTGCCTACCTCCCAAAAATTTTACCCGTTTGAGAAGATCTGGTCTAGTAGCTTTAGTATTTAGTGTTTTGTGATTTGTTTGGCAAACAAAATTTGACGTGAGGTCGTAGTCTCAATCAAATTTAAACCAATTACAACTAAATAACTAGCGGTAAGTGGGTATCGAACACGAGGAGTTTGTGGAAAATGTGTTTATTATGTAGCTTTGGATTTAACTAACTTAAACTAAATTGCAAGAAATGTAAATTCACGATTTTGATTGTTTGGTTTCAACAACTAAGATTAACTAAATAAATTGCAAATTAAAAATTAGCTTTGTAAACAGTTTAGCAAAAAGCAATCATCCTAGGTTTCCGGTTTCAATTGACATCCGTGTTTAAATCCAACTAGAAAGAATCACATAGACATGATTCATGTGTGACCACTTGTTTGTGATAAAAGGGAACTAAGTACTCGGATTATGAAAATGCGAGGTTGTTACCCGATGACCAATTAACCAATATCCAACCCTAATCCCTCCCGTGATATCTCGATTGTCAACGACACCAAGAACGTACGATTTAGATTATGATCAAAACATCAATCAAAAATTTACAAACAAACATTCACACACCATAATAAACAAACAAACATTGCAAGTCTATTATTCTAGAAATACGAATAAAAACACAAATGTCTTTGACAAACCTTCAACCTAGGATGAACACCACAAGTTTAGCCACTCATGCCTTGGTGCATCATCATCACAACACTATTCATTACACTTATACTTTAATCTATTTAATAATAATAATTAATATAAATTTTAACGCATAAGCATACAATTTCTCCTAACAATTAAGATAAAAGTTTATCATATATTCATAAAATTCCTTGATCATGTAAATATTACATACATTTATTCATTTTCCTTTTAAAGATATGTTGACTATTTTATTTTCCAAGTTTCTTTACCAGTTCTATATTTTTTAAACATGTCATATAATAAGAACACTTGAGTCTTCGGTCGTCGCATATACTTTTTTTGATATTTTGAAAAATTGCCTTCATTATTTTAAACCCGATCTTTTGAAAATGTAACATTAGTATAAATGTTTTTTTAGCAATCAAATATGTGTACTTAGGTTTATTCAAGGGTTATATTTGGATTTATATATTCTATGCATTTTCTATAAATCCTTTTAAAATATTTTACTATACAAATATTGAGAAATGTCCCCACCCCTAAATTCCAATCAAAACCCCAAAAATCGACGCTCCAGATTAAGTCAGGCTCCACGGAAACCCTATCAAATCCAACGCTCAAAATATCGCCACGTGTCTCACGAACCATTCCCAGACTCCCTCTGCTTCATCTCCGGCGACCTCTCCGACACACTCCAAACCTTCACCGATTTATCCAAACTACCACTATAAATCAACCATTTCACCTCCTCAGAACTCTTCCCTGCCTCCCTTTCCACCGCTAAACACTTCACAGGTCCGGTATGCCCCGTCAGCACCGACAAACAGTTATGAGTATTCCCCTCCTTCTTCCACACACATATCGTTTTATCAGCTGATCCACTAAACAATAAACTCCCGGCAGCCGATAAACACAAGACCGCCAGCTTATGTCCCTTGAGAAGCCCACCGTGAGATAACTGTTTTTCCAATTCCCAATAATTAACAAACCCGTCGGACAGACCGCAGTACACAAAGAAACCGATTTCTGACACGGCCAACGCCGTCACTGCACATTCTTGATTCAACAACGTCTCCACATGGTTATGTTTCATCGATTTCCCGTTCCCTTCGCGTTTCCAGACCTTAACTGATCCGTCCGCGGATCCGGTGAACACCAGACCGGATTTTGTGCTCACCACGGAGTTCACCGCGTCTTCGTGGGCCTTTACGGACTCCAAACATTTCGAGTTTGACGTTTTCCATACTTTAAATGTACGATCCCATGACCCCGAATATAAAAGGCCTGTTAGAATGATACGCAGTGTTTAATAGTGTGCAACTTAAGAATTAAAAAACACTATTAGAAAAAAATAAATAACAATTTTCTAGTAGAAAGTTGTCGCAAATGGGACAAAACTTGTTTTTAAATTTATTTTTATTATTAATTATTATTGTTATAATGATTGTTAATGATATAAAATAGTTATTTATGCTAAATTCGAGACGAAACTGTTAAATTAAAATATTTAATATATACGACGTTGCAATGTTTTTCCGAAAATACTCTAGGTCTTTTTTGGTTTTTGTCACTATTTTGACGCAAGTTTGTCGTAATTGTGTAAGAATTTGCGACTAAATTTTTTGCGCCGAAAATTTTGGTCAAAAAATGGCTCTTTTCTAGTTGTCAATTCATAGCATTAAGTAGTATTTAGAAATAGGTAGCTAAGCGAAGAAATTGCTAGTACGAATATATTGAAGACCTTCTTCTTGGTCGATGCTAAGTGAAGAAATCGCGTCGCAGTGTTTGATCCAAAGAGTGGTACATTTACGTTTCACTTCAACGTAATTCTTCGGCCTCATCGACGATTTCAAAATGTCGAATAAGGTTGGGAATGTTCCGACACGTTTATGGTTTTTCGTGTCCTTTCGGTTTTTCTTCCAAACACGAACCTTTCCGTCTTGATGCCCGGTGAATATACGATCACCTGATAAGATTATTGCCTTCACCAAACCACTGTTGGACTTAAACGCCGTGAACTCCTTCAAGTTCCTCCACACACGGACGTTTTTACTGTCGGAACCGGTATAAAGAAGGTCGCCGGTGGCGGCAAGTGAATATATGTGGCCTTCCTCCCGGACAAGAGACCCAACGATCACTCCCTCGCTACAACAAACATACAAATACAAAATTCTTTACTTTTCTACACACCTACTACATTTTTCACTAAAATAATTAAGAAAATTTTCATGCTGATAAATATAAAAAAACAAAATATTTCATCCCAATAATAATCAAAAAAATTTATTTTTCTACAAAAGTCGATCAGTTAGAATTTTTTTAACGATAAAAACCACTCAACTTTTAATATTCTTTTATTTATAAATTCTTTTTATAAATGTTAAAAAAATAAATAAATAAACTAAGACAGTAATAGAACAAATATGAAACTTAGTTACTATATAGTTATTATTTTCTTTGAGTTTAACATGAAATATGAGTTTAAGTTAACTTGAAAAATATAACTTAAATAAGTAGGTTTAAGTTTTTGAGTTTAACACATTTAATAACAAGGTTTATTGATTGTTTCATTTAAGTTAACCTGAAAAATACAACTTAAATAATAATCAAGTTAAATATATATTTCATTTGAATCATTTATTTAGAAAAAAAATATAATATATTTATAAAAAATTCACAACAATATAACAAAAAATGTAAATGAGTGATTTTTATAATTAAAAAAAAATAAACGACTTGGTTGGAATAATATTAAAAACTTGATGGATACATGAAATTCTCTTAAAATTATAAGATTCTTATATTTAAGTAAATATTGCAAGAAAACTAAAGCACTTACGATTGGCTTTTTTGTTGTCCGTCCCTGTGATGGTTAGAGTTGTCAATTCCGGTGCTGAACCATGGAGATGGTTGGAACGGAGAAGCCTGATTCCACGGGGACATCAACATGGGTGAAGCCTCACCGCTCATACGGGGGAGATCATAGCCGGAGAAGTTACTGGAACGGTTGTTATAATCCTCATCCGAGGCCGGAAAAGTGGACGAGAGGTTTGGATCGGAACCATGCACGCCATTGTTGCTGGTTTTTGGAGGTAAAGAGGGTGAATCCCCCAATGACATTGTGCTTCTTTGTTCGTCTTCCAGCATTCAAGATTGAATTTCAAGATTTCCAGTGATGAGAAAAATGGAAGAGCGAATAAGAAACGAAGGGTGGGGGAAAAGTGAGAGAAATTGTTGGAGGTGAGGTATAAAACTATAAATGCAAATTATTTAAGTTGGAGTGGATCAAGGATACGATGACACGTGTAACATGGAGAAACGTCAATATGAAGGGAAAGAGGGAATTTTGGAGCTCCATTCATTCTTCGTAGGTTCATAGAGAACATATATAACAAACCCGGACCGGAGAAATCTTCTTAGGTTCAAAGAGACTTAACCGGACCGTTTAGATATCTTGTTTGTGGTTTGTATGCCGTCAAAGTCTAGCCGTGTAAACATTGATTTCAACTTAAAAAACTATTGATTACAAGTGTTGATTTTGTGTTACATTTTGTAAGATAAGATAAAAAAAAATATGATACTATATCTCAACTTATTTGATAGATGATATTTCAATGTTACTTAAAGAGACTTTTAACCGGACCATTTACCGTTTAGATATCTTGTTTCTGGTTCGTCTGGGGTCCAGTCTAGTCGTGTAAACATTGATTTTAACTTAAAAAAACTATTGATTACAAGTGTTGCTTTTTGTGTTACATTTTGTAAGATAAGATAAAAAAAAATGATTTGATAGAGGGCATTTCAATGTTACTTAAATTATAATAAAAAAGGTACCTTATTTTCTAACTTATAAAAAATATTAGATCTTTTATTACGTTGGTATATCAATTTTATAGCTGTAAATGGAATAAGGCTTGTCGAAAAGCAAACCATTTGTAGATTACCCTATATGTGGGTAGAGGGGACCAAAATATCTCCATAGACTAGAAGGTGTACAGTTTCTATTCACCAAATTATTCACATTCACATGCTAGTGTTGTATCCAAGTATGGGAAGTTATATCCCAAGCAAGTAAAGGAAACTTTGCAAGATATGTTTATATCAACATATGTCATGGTGTGTGTGAACCAACCTCATCCAAAATATTGAAAAATCTGAAACTAAGATAAACTCAACATCATAATACAGAGCGCTTTTAGCGATGAACGTATCGAAAGTCCCTTAGTGAAAGTGGAAGTCATTAGAAAACATAGTATGGTTAAAGAAATTCCCGACGGATGCTATCACCGATAGATTTCTAGCTTATATAAGGGTTGTTTTGGATTCAGTTTTGGGTATGATTTTTATCGCGTTTAAAAGATGGTGAGTGTTTGAAACTGTGTTTTACCCACATAATTATCACTTTCTTTTGCATGAAATGCATTTTAGAACATTCTCATCTCATTCCCCATAACATGCGCATCTTGAAATATATATATATATATATATATATATGGTTTACACATAATTTGACACTCCATCTCATCCCCTAAAATGAGGATTAAATTTATAGATTCATTTTCCATTTCCTATATTTAGAGATTCTTTATTCATTCCCCATTTTCTGTGAGTGGAGCAATAGAGAATAAATGTGAAATTAAAAGGAACTGATAATTGCATTATTTGGTCTAATGCTATGAAACTTGCTTTACAAGTGAAAAAATAAAGTAGGTTTTATTGATGGTACTTGTGATAGGTATACTGAAGATGAAGTTCTTTCTAGGTAATGGGATAGGTGTAACTTTGTTGTATTAACTTTGATTCTTAATTTTGTGCCTGAGGAGTTGTATATGGGGCAAGTGTATTCCAAACTTGCCTCTAAAATTTGGAGTGATCTAAAAGAAACATATGATAAGATTAATGGATCTGTTATTTTTGGTTTATTTATCAAAAAATTAATTCTCTAACTCAAAATGGATCGACTGTTTCGGATTACTAACATAAGTTGCATATTATGTGGAAGCAGTTGGATCAAATGGTTCAGCTCCCATCTTTTACTTGTGATGCCACTACAAGGAAATGACCATGTGCCAACGTCGCCTATACCGACGACACTAGTCGTCGGCATAGGTGTCGTCGGTATATGTCAAAACAAAAATTTTGAGTGGGACACCCTATAACGATCAAATGGTTGAATATTATGTGGAAGCAGTTGGATCAAATGGTTCAACTCCCATCTTTTACTTGTGATTTTAATCATCTTATTAAATTAATTCAATTACTTATGGGTCTTGATAGTGTGTAACAACCTGTTAGGACTAATCCGTTGATTAAAGAACTACTTCCTACTATAAAAGAAGTTTTTGCAATAATTAGTAGGAAAGAATCACATAGAAATTCTAATTCATCTCGTAAAAATCAAGTTCAAAGTGTTGGTTTTGTGTCTAAGGCAAATCAATTTGTTGATAATAAGAAAAAGTTTAATAGAGGACCTAATCCTAATTTGAAATGTACTCACTGCAACAGGTTAGGACACACTGTTGATAGGTGTTTTGAACTTTTGGGATATCCTCCTAGGTTTGAACAAAAGGTAATTCAAGGTCTTAATCTTCCATGTCTAATAACTCAATTAAAAATGATCATTCATCTTCTGCTACTGTTCCCAGTCTCACTTTAGACCAAATTACTAAGCTCTTAGGCTTGTGAGTGAAAAAACTAATAAAGATTCACAAAAGTCTAAAGTTGGAGGTAACTAATCTAATGTCTTGTCTGCTAATGTTTTTGGCGAATGTGTTTATAATTTCTCTAGTTCAATGTCTAATGGCTCAGAATCTGGTTAGGTTATAGATTCCGGTGCAAATCAACATATGCTAATATCTGACAAAGGGCTTTTTAATGAGACTGGCGTAACTGAATTTGATATAAAAGTAAAACATCCTAATGGTACTAATGCAAATTAAAGTAACAAAAATTGGGTATTTCAAGTTGTGCAATAACCTGATTTTGTATGATGTCTTTGTTGTTTCAGAATATTACATCAATCTTATATCTATGTATAAATTGGCTAGGGATAATAAGTCTAAACTAACATTTGATGAACATAATGGCTATATTCAGGATTTTATACAAGGAAAATCCAGGTGACTGGTGATCAGTTAGATGGTCTCTATTTTTGTGGGGATGCTACTAAGCGTTTGAAGGTGTATCTGAGTAGCTATGATTCTATGAATTTGTGGCATGGAAGGTTAGGACATCCAGTATATGACTAGCTAGTCCAAGCTTACATCCCTTAATAATGTGGGTTGCTTCAATTATTTGACCATCAGCTATCTCTATTACATACTTAGCTTCTAACAGAGTTGGAGTTCCTTTTATCATATCACTAAGTTTCTTAGATATAAAACTCCTTTCAGCACCAGTGTCAAAAAGGATAGAAGCAAAGTAACTATTTAAGAGAAACTTACCGTGACCACATTATGATAATAACGAGCTTCTCCAGATCCTAGCATGAAGGCTCGTCCTTTCGCACCATTTCCTCCGTTATTGCCATTGTTGCCACCATTGTTGTTATTCTGATTAGGGTTGTGGTTTCCATTACTTCTCTTCTTTAACTGAGGACAATTCTTCCAAAAATGTCCCTCCTTCCCACACTCGAAACAACCCTTTGCAGACCCAGGCTGTTGAAAAGGCTGCTTGGCTTGCAACTCACCCCTACAATCTTTGGCAGCATGACCTATTTTGCCACACCGCTGACAACGGTTGCAAACCCCGAAGTGATGGAAGTTGCACTTGTTACACTTAGGAGATTTTCCCGCATAACCACCATGATTTTGACTTGAAGAGGTCGTCTGGTTGAAGTTCTTAGTAGGCTCAAACCTATGATGCTGCTGCTGTTGCTGAGGTTGATTAACTTGGGATCCCTTGGAGTTGGAGTGAGTGTTGGAGTTGTGATCAAACTTGCGCTTATGATTGTCGGTGGATTTAGAGACTGAACCCCTCAGAGGTAAAGTTCCTTGAGTCACCTCCTGATCGGTTAGCTTGTGGGCTAGTCTGATCGTCTGCTGGATGGTAGTAGGGTTGGATGAGATAACCGTACTCTGAATCTGAGGCACTAAGCCTCCAATGTACAGTTCTATGGTCTTGTAGTCTGGAGTCACCATGTGTGGGCACATGATAGCAAGCTCATGGGAATGAGTGATATACAACTCAATTTCAGAACCTTCCATTTTCAGGTTCCAAAATTCACCTTCCTATTTCTGAATTTCATCGCGAGGACAGTACTCCTCCTTCATCATCATCTTAAACTCCTCCCACGGGAGTACATTTGCCAAGGCCAGACCCAACATCTGGACCTGGGCGTTCCACCACGTGAGAGCCGGGCCCTCCAAAGTTTCAGCGGCGAACTTGACCTGATTGGCCACTAGGCAGTTGCACATGGCAATCACAGATTCTACTTTTTCGAACCACCGGAGTAGTCCGACAGCTCCTTCGGTTCCACTAAAGGAGTGGGGCTTACAGTCCATAAATGTCTTGAACGTGCATGCTGGTTGCTGATTCTGCTGGTTTTGCTGGCCTGGATTTAGAATTAATATAGGATTGGGATTATAGGGATTAGGAAAGGCGCTTTAAGAGATGAATTGACCTCACTAGTCGATAGATAAAGAATTTACAGGCAGCATTCTGTGCTGCGAGAGCCTCTGCCACACTATCGTTGATTAGTGCCGCCAGCTCAGCTGCTGTCATGTTGATGGTACCTCGGCCACCAGCACGACCTCCACGTCCTCTTCCCGACATGATTCTTCACATTCACAAATACAAAACAATGAGAAATATATCGCATATTAAACTTTATTTATGTACAAGTAAGGAAATACAACATCTAACATTTTGAAAATTAAATAAATTGTAAGGCTACAAAATAAATAACTCAAACATTAAACTTCTTATGCTTTTATTGAATGGGAACAACCTTACCCATCTAGGTTTGAAAAGAGAAATAACATAAGAGAAACATGAATGAAAAGGAAAGATAGAATAGAAAGATCATCAAACATCTTCGTCATCGGAAGAAACGTATGATTGTGCATCGTCGATCTCCACCGGTTCCTCCTCGGGTGGCTCTTCCTCTAAGGGCTCATCCTCGAAGGGCTCCTCCTCGAAGGGCTCCTCTTCGTCGTCCGAAAGTGGAATGTACTCTGGAAATAGGGCTGCTTGTAGTTGGGCTTCTAAGTGGGTTACTCTCTCCCGAAGTCCTTTAGCAGCATGGTCTGCTACTTGAAGTTGGGCTTCCAGATGAGTCACTCTCTCCAGAATCCCTCCTACATCTTGGTCCGAGGTGTCCACCCTCGTCTCCAAATATGTAACCCGATCCACCAAAAGGTTTTAGACATGATCCGTTGCTGCTAGTTCAGCGGTCAGATGCTCTATTTGCTTCCATTTATGGCTCTCGTTCTAGAATTCCCGGTATCTCATCAGTAGACTCCTTCATCTCCTTTAACTCCTTAGTTATGATAAACTCAAAAGCTGCAAAAGCTTGTTCCATGGTGCATGGCAAGCTAGGTAAAGTAGCGGATGAGGAAGTGGAACCAAAGTAAGGCGATGGAACATTCCCCATCTCGGTCCACCTTTGGATCATCTTCGGATATGCACTCCAATTTAGTGTCGTGTTCCTTGCTCGTGCATTACTTGGTTCACCCTGTTCCACCGAGTTGCCACTAGAATTAGTCCGGCGCCTTTTGGGCTCCGGGGACGATACGGTAGGTGCCTTAGTTGATGGTGGTGGGGTTGACGACATGTTCCTGTAATATAACATATAAGTGCCAAACATCCAAATGCTTATGACATGTAACTAATGTGTGAGGTTATAGTCTAGTATGCAATCCTAGTTCTCTATAACCAATGGTTCTGTTACCAATCTGTCACACCCCCAAATTTTAACTAACGGAGTTATACCGTTTGGGAAGTGACAAACCATGATCTCAGTCATTAGTTACATCGAATGACTCTACATGGGACTCAAATAAAAATATCATATTAATCAGATTTTTAATGCGAAAGCGTAAAGAAAATTAAATGCGCAAAACACACGCGCCCAAAAAGTCCAAAAGTCCAACCCAAACATAATTCAAAGAAAGTCCAAACAATTTAATAAAACATTAATCAAAAGGAGAATCACATGCATGTCCTATATGTGCACCTGTGGCCCTCCCTGTAAGCACAAGAGTTTAACCTGTTCAGCCCGCTAGGTAATCGCGATATAAACCGAACCATAATGGTTTTAATCATCACAAACATCCAGCTCCTACCCCATTCGCGATTTCGAACTCAAATCCATCCCAAATCCCTTGAATTCGATTACGATTGGAAGCAGGGGTATAGGGGTTTTGTTCGTCAACCAAATTCGAGTCAGAGGGTAGTTTTAATTTCAAAAACAATCAGTCTACAGTCGTTAATTACTCGATTAGAAACCCGAAACCTAGTTTTAAGAACACAAACTTGATTTGAATGAATTCGATAAGATTATGGCTTAAAATCATGGGGATTTTACTAAACATGATGATGTAGTTTAATTGAATTGAGGTTAAGTCTAGGATCGAAACCCCCAAATAATCATATGAACAAACCCTAGCTTCTGGATCTTGAATAAATCGATGTTGTATGATCAAATTATCATAGGGGTTTCAATGAATGATGATTTGCGAAGCTACCCATGCGATTTAATTGAATTGCAACCGTGTTTAGGTTAGGGTTCGACTAAACCGTATTCGGATGAACCCTAGAAATTGGTTTGTGATTGATTCAATGTTATAAGCCCTAATTAGGTTAGGGCTTTCATACTAGAGATGAAAACAAATCTAGAGGTGTGTTCAATTACCAGAACAAGATGCGAATTGATCAAGATCGACTAGGATGCAGGTCCGGTTGCGCGAGCTTGTACTCCGGCGACTCAAGCAGCTTCTCTGATCGAATTGAGTAATGTAATAGGTTCCAACTGATGCGACTAAGATGTTTGTACGCTCAATTCGTGAGGATAATACATGAATCCGTCGAATTTGATGATAATCGATAAGGAGGTCGACGGTTACGAAAGTAATGATCATAATTGGGATTTTATTCGCGAATAATGGTGGTGTAATGGTTCTAATGATGGTCGTTTATGACATGAATGCGTATTTCAGTTACAAACTCAAACTAATTCGATGATAAAGGATTCGAAATTGGATCCAATGATCACACGGGTTGACTTTCAAAAGTCAACAGGAATGCAACACTTTCAATTTTGACTTTGAAAGTCCAAATTCGGTTTTGTGACTTGGCTTAACTAGTCCCTGAAGTTTGAGAGTAGTTTGAAATTAAGAAATGACAGAATAAATCCCTGGGATTCAAGATTAGATTAACTGGGTTAGGATTTAACGGAATAATTAACTGGATTGCTAATGGGGTTAACCCTAAAAGTCCGGATTGTCACACACATCAAACCAATTGCAATAAGATTCGTTACAGTAGCATTAATCCATCAACAATAACCAAAAACCGATAAAAATCCAAAACTTAACAAATATTCATCAAACCTAGGTAGCTATGGATGTTTAGCCAACAATCATGTCTAAAAACAGTAAATCAGTCATAATATTCAGAAACATGGAGTCAATTAAACTGATCAAACAAGAAAAGAAGAAGAACATAAACCAAATGATTGCAATCCAACCAGTACGTGCTCACAAGCTTCAATCTCTTGCTCCCAACGAACTCTCTACTCCTAAAATCGCCCAAGAACTCCTTTGTGACGGCTAGAAATCGATCTCCCAATGGAATGGCATAAAAATTCTTTAAATACTCAATTTAGGGTTTTTTTCCATATTTTTGGGTCTTGGCGTGTCGCCAAAACTCACATATCCTTCTTGGCGTGGCGCCAAGGACAAAATAGTCGGCCCCCGCATTTTCCTGAATTCCTGGTCTTGGCGACACGCGAAGATCCGGGCCATGATCTTAGCGTGTCTCTAAGATCCAAATTTCCAGATTTTTAACTTCTTTTCAATGCTTCTCCTCGTGTGCTGGATTTCTTCAGGATTAAACTTTGTTTTCCACATCTTTTGCAGAAAACACCTGCATATATATAAACAACTAAGTACGAAACAAAAACAAATAAAAACGGCCAATTAAATAACTAAAACACACAAAAACGATAGGATAAACGAATGTGTTTTGCAACACATCAGTCACTTAAACTCTAGTAGGGACTGTTGAACAACAAACTAATAGTCAAAGCAGTCTTCATCTTAGCGGGACATGCAGTACTAGTAGAGCTGATGCTGAGACTAGTTCTCATTAGGGTACTTTTCAAAATAATCAGCCTACATTGACTAGGAGGTCTACTAGGGGTGTTGTGTTTTCAAAGAAATTGCAGTATTATGTGATAGAGGTAAAAGTCAAACATGGAATTGCAAAAGTTGTTAGTTAGTGAGAACACGTGTTTTTCATCTGGTCTCGATAAGAATAGTGAAGCTAGAACTTATAGTGAGGCTGTATTAGATCCTAACTGGGTTTAGACAATGAATCAAGAAATGGAGGCCTTACATAGGAATAACACGTGGGTGTTGGTAGATCTACCTTCGGGAGGAAACCCATAGGATGTCAGTAGGTGTACAAAGTTAAGTATAGTTCCATGGGTGAGGTTGAATGGTACAAGGCTAGCCTAGTAGCCGAAGGATATAGTTAAAAAGAAGGTACAGATTTTGATTAAACGTTCTCTCCCGTCGTTAAAATGGATACTATTAGATGTGTGCTTAGTCTTGTTGAAAACAGTTGGTCGTTGTGTCAAATGGACATAAATAACGCATTTTGTATGGTGAAATAAATGAATAAGTATATATGTGTTTGCCTAAAGGTTATTATTCTAAAGATGAAACAAAAGTCTGCAAATTAGTTAAATCATTGTATGGTTTAAAACAAGCACCTTGTATATAGAATAAGAAGTTAGTTAAGGTGTTTCTTGAATTTGGTTTTGAACAAAGTAAGTGTGATCATTCATTATTTGTTACGTCTACCAGTTCTGCGTTTTTAGCATTATTGGTATATGTTCATGATATTGTGTTAACCGGTAACAGTATGAACGAAACTGAAAAAATTAAGAACTTGTTAAAATCTATATTTTTAATTAGAGATCTTGGTCAGCTAAAATATTTTATGGGAATTGAGGTTTTATGTTCTGTCCGAGGTGTATATTTGTCACAAAGAAAATATTGTCTACAATTACTTGCTGAATTTGGGTTAACCGGGTGTAAGCCTAAAAATACACCTATTGAACCAAATTACTCAGTTATGTTTTTGTGCAAAACAAATGAAAGTTGTTTGTCTCATATTACCAGTTATCAAAAGTTAATAGGAAAGTTAATATACTTGTCTCATACGAGACCCGAAATTTCTTACTATGTTCAATTTTTGAATCGATTTATGCATAAACCATCAAAATCTCATCTCCAAATTGCGTTAAGGCTTCTAAGATATTTAAAAGGTCTCCAGGTAAAGGAAATGTGTTTACTCTAAAAGCTTACATTGATTCTGATTGGGGGAAGTGTTTTGACTCTCGAAGGTCTGTAACAGGGTCTTGTGTTTTTTTTGGGAAGTTCTTTAATATCGTGGAAGAGTAAACAACAGAGAACTCTTTCGCGGCTTTCAGCTGAAGCTAAATATCACGCAATGTGCTCTGCAACGTGTGAGGTGTTATGGTTAATCAATATTCTTAAGGAATTGCAAGTCAGAATTGAGCTTTCAGTGTTGCTATGTTGTGAAAATTATGATGCCATATCAACAGGAGCAAATCCGGTGTTTCATGATCAGACCAAACATTTAGATGTTGATCTTTTTTCCTTAAAGAGAAAATTGCATCTGGAGTTATCAAAACTGAAAAAACTGAATCGAAACACGAGCTAGCAGACGTTTTTACCAAGGGTCTGTTAGCAAGTTAACATAATTATATGTGTAAGTCTTTGAATATGTTTGTTGAATTTGCATATTAAATTGAGGGAGGTGATGAAATGTATATTTCTTTATAATTCTTTCTCAATTTAAATGTTGATGAAATGTATATTTCTTTCTCAATTTAAATGTTCAAATTATATTAATTGTGTTGTTTAATTGTTGTTTTTTCATATTTCTGGTCTACCGGGCTGCTGGAGATATAATGTTATCTTTACAATAGTGGACTGGATCGAGGACTGTCCAAAAGAGGCTGTTTTGAGTTGACCTGCGGCTGCAAGTGTGCCCCGGATTGATGCCAAAGGCCCGTTTCATCTCTAAAGGACGCGCGGTTGAACTTCATTTCTCATTTTCTCTCGTCGTTTATACGCCTTATTCTTCTTTCTCTCAACAGAGTCTATATTTTTAGGTCTAGGGTTTGTCATCGTGTTGATGATCTTTTAGATCTGGTTGTATTGTATCGGACTATCACATTGATAATCTGAATCTGATCTTATATGTTGAGGTATTCTATTGTTTGGCTTGTTGATCGAGTCTGTATTGTCGGGTTGAACGTCTTTGGTTTGGGTTATTGAACATATTTCTAAGTTTTGACATATCCCAAGTGTAAGCCTACGTAATTATAAAACAACCACAATACACAAATTCATATTTAGAAAATTCCTACATCACCATCGGTTAAATTACTTGCGTGATAATGGCAATTATATACTTTTGGAAACAAAGACCAATAGTCGTGTATGGTGTAATCAAGGTTGTGGTATAAGCAGCGTCGGCCCTGGGGTAGGCCGAGCCGGACCTCCGGGCAGAGCCTATTTTGCGGCCAAATTTTATATATATGTTATATATATATATATATATATATATATATATATATATATATATATATATATATATATATATATAGGCTTAGATCCCGTGTACTACACACGGTCTGAAAAATATCAATAAAAAAAATTCTTAAATCTGTTTTTGTATATGTTTTATAGGTGTAAAAATTTATTACATATATTGATAAAAAAACAAAATTCAAAATATGTAAAAAAATAATATATAATTGGGTTTCAAAAATACGTTAATTATTATTTAATGTAATTTGACTTTCATTTATTATTTGATTAAAAATAAAAGTTACATAATTGGATTTCAAAAGTTCTTAAAATAAGAGATAATTTAAAATAAATGTGTTTATTAGTATAATTAATATTTTCTTTAAAAATATATTATTACTAAAAGATAGAAGTATTTAATAAGAGAAAGAGCCGAGAAAAAGATGATGAGAATGAATATGAACGCGACACGTTGCATGAAAAACTTTTATTTATTAGATAGTATAGATATATATACATATATATATATATATATATATATATACATATATATACATCCATATATACATATATATACATATACATATATATATATATATACATATATATATATACATATACATATATACATATACATACATATATATATATATGTATATGTATATATACATATATATATATACATATATATACATATACATATATACATATACATATATATATATATATACATATGTAGAACCAAAGACTGATGGCTACAAAATTCTCTAAGTACAAATGTTGTTGATCTCAGAGTTTGA
Organism: Smallanthus sonchifolius; assembly: GCA_023525975.1. Taxonomy (NCBI): domain Eukaryota; kingdom Viridiplantae; phylum Streptophyta; class Magnoliopsida; order Asterales; family Asteraceae; genus Smallanthus; species Smallanthus sonchifolius. The sequence continues at coordinate 25,991,231 of CM042033.1, forward strand.
CTACTGACCAACAAATTGCTGCAGACAAGCTAAATTGCTGCGGATACTTGTTCTCCTGCTGAAGAACAAATCTGCTACGGATAGCCTTATCTGCTGAAGACCAAAGTTGTTGCGGATAGGCTTCTCAGCAGCATCAACACTTGATGCTGCTGACAAGCAAATCATCAGCAGCTTTGGATGGTTACATCTTGCTACTGATCATCATCTTTGCTGCTGACAGCCTTGTGCCTTGAAGACAAATCGTTGCAGCTGACTATCCATGCCAAGTGTCACTGATAACTTTCTGCAAAAGCAACTGACACACTTAAAGCAGAAGGAACCTCAATGGCACAACCAATGACAGACAACAATGCTCTTCTCCAAGCATGCAAGCAATAATAAATCAAGAAGACGCTTCAATAAAGTTAACTAGTTTTAGACTAAACGTGTAATAGTTAGCTATATACAACAGATCAACGGTCTGTGTTAGATCTGATCCTTAGAATCAAGGGTCTGTCTTGATTCTAAGTGAGTATAAATACAGTGTAAACACTTCATTGTAAGTGTGCTTTTTGTGCTTTCTGATAGAGTTTCATTTGTAATCGTATATATGCAAAAGCTTAATACAACAGAGTTCTTATTAGTATTCTTTCTGTTTACTCGATTATACTTGTGTAGTTGTTATTGTTTCCGCCAATCTCAACTAAGAACAGAACCATCTTGTAATTTCACGATCCTACAAGTGGTATAAGAGCTTTGGCTCAGATTAAACAAACTCACACTTGTTTAATCACTTCTGGTTCTATTCTAAACTCTCTTTCTCTTTCATCAAGTCACCAAGAACAAAGATGGCACCGAGCAACGGATTTGAAGACATCGGCAGCATCAACCGACCACCAAGATTGGTATCTGGGGAAGACTACGACATGTGAAAAAATCGCATGGAAAGTTTTTTCTGCTATCAGGAATACGGAATGTGGAAATCCATCAGGGATGGACCCTACACTCCCATGGTGGCATCTGCTGACTCTGGAGGACCATCAATTCCAAAGGAGCCCTCCAAGTACTCAGAAGAGGACATAAAAAAGATGAAGGTGGACTTCAAGGCACTAGGAGCTATTCAAATGTGCCTTCCAAATGAAGTTTTTCATAACTTTAGAAGTTACAAAACTGCTAAAGAGCTCTAGGAGGCTCTTGAGAAGATGTTCGCTGGCTCTGAGGAAGTCAAAGAAAACAGAAGAGAGAAAAGGAAGAAATAAGAAGGAAAAGAGAAGAAGAGGAGATGGCTGACCTGAAAAAGGCTCAAGAAAGAAAACAGTCATGCTCCTAAGAGAACAACTCATCCAGCAGTATGCCAAACAGCTGGATGAGATGAAAGTCAAACTCCATGCAGTGTCTCAGGTTGACGAAGTTGAAGAACTTGCTAGACAGCTACAGGAACAACTAAACAAGGAAGAAGAGGATGAGAAAGAAAAGAAAAGGAAGGAAGATGCTAAATTCAGAATCTCTGATTCTAAATTAGCAAAAGAAATGAGGGAGGAGTGGATTGAAGCTCTGATCTCTCAAGGTGAGGATGCTGACTACCTTGAAAAACTTTCAAACAAAGAGATCTATAGAGCCGTCATGGGTCAGCAGGGGAAATTGGCAAAAAAGAAGAGAGCTGAAGAGGAAGAAAAGGACCGTCAAAAATCCAAGAAGGCCATTGCACTTAACCAGAGAACCCATGAAGAAAGGAAGGTCATGACTGACTTCCTAAAGGCAAGGGGGAAAAGTGGAAGGAGGCTAGGTTGTGACACTCCGACATTTTAGGTTAACCCCGTTAACTATTCCGTTATGTTTCTTATTAAAAACTTATCCCCGTTAATCAAATCTAACTCCAAGAACTAATTCGGTCACAATATCAACTCAAAAATACAAGGACTAGGACTGTAATTACCCTAAACCTATTTGATTGACTTTCTAAGTCAAAATTAAGAATTTTGTGTTCAGTTTGACTTTTAAAAGTCAAACCCGTGGACTCTTGACTCAAAATTGAACTCCACGGCGGAAATTCGTAAAGGTTGTAACCGAAATACACGATCCCTGTCATAAACGCACATCATTAGAACTATTACACTACCATTAACTCGAATTAACACCAATTATGAACAATAATAACGTAACCGTCACCTCTATCATCCCCGATCATCAAATTGATCAAAACCATGTATCATTTTCACGAATTGAACTCCTGCACACACTCAACGAACCTCTGTGAAGCTTCTGCACGCGTTGAATCGATCGGAGAAGCATCCACACTCGCCGGAGAGCAAACCATTCTCGGTCAGCACCTGTTCTACTAGTACACTACCAATTCGAGCATTATTCTGGTAACTCTTACATCCTTTAGCTTCATTTTTACAGCAAGATCGTAAGCCCTAACCTAATCGGGGCTTACATTACCAAATTGAACCCAATCCAGATTCTAGGGTTCATACGAAACCGATTTAATCAAACTTTATTTTAGAACCTGTTTAAATACAATTAAATTATATCATTAGATTCGTAATCCTCCATTTGATGAAAACCCTACGCCAATTCACTGCCATAATATCGAATTGATCATGTCCCGGAATCTAGGGTTCTTCATAAAATCGATTTGGGGGTTTCGACCTTAAACTCAACCACAATCAAATTAAATTACTTGGTTAGATTCGCAATGATCGAATGAGTAAAAGCCCCATGATTTCAAGGATTTCTAACATCAGAAATATTCAAATCGATCCCACGTTTTCAAATTAGGGTTTCGGCCTTCAATCTCAAATTAATCGATTCAGAACTTGATGTTTTTCAAATTAAAACTCACCCCAGGTTCGAAATCTTGTAAAGAATATAACCCCTGTATCAATTGGTTTGATAGTTGTCAAAATCGACGGAGTTGGAGGGTGTTTGGTTTGGGTCGCGACATAGAGGAAGAACACAGGGGTGTTTAGGATTAAAACCATTTTATTCCGGGTTTGTGTGATAGCCTAACGGCCGGGACTGGTTAGAGCTGTGTGCGTGTGTGGGAGAGACCCGGGTTCGAGACCGGGCTCCCACAATTGTTTTTAAACATTTTTCTGTTAATATTTAATTAATAAAAATCAAACCCTATAATATTATATTATTATATAAATGTGTTTTAGCCCGGGAAACAACCCGTGGGCTCGGGTTTGAATTTTGTAACAAATTGTATTTCCACTTTTAAAAATATCGTGTTCGTATTATTTTCAAACCGTAATCTCGTATAAAATAATATAATAATATTATTTTCAACCCGTATTCGATGTTAATAAAATAATATATAAATTATATTATTTTTAACTCATTCAATTTCCTAGTGTGACATTTGTTTTAAAAACTATAAATAATATATACAATATTATATTATTTACCTACGTTATTTACCCCGATTAAAAATAATATATTTATTATTTTTCCACTCCAAGGATTATTTAGTAAATCCTTCGTACTTAAAAATAATATATAAATTATATTATTTTCTCAACCTTTGTAAACGACTCAAACGCATTAAAATAATTATTTAATTATTATCCGTTATCAACATTCGACGCGTAACGTGAATTTCCTAAAATCATTACAATAAGATATATATATATATATATATATATATATATATATATATATATATATATATAAAACTCCGTCGACACGTTCGTTTATTCTTAAATCCTTAGAATGCGTTAGGGCATTCTAGTCTTCCGTGTCGTTGTCACAATTCCCATTTTATCCCTAATTTATGTGTTTATAATTTTAGGGCATTCGTAATTCGTTTGAGACTTAAACACGTGGTTCCAACTATCCTTTGTGTGATACTACCTACAACGCAACGCAGGTGAGTTTTCACGGCCCCTTTTTACTGTTTTAACTTGGGGGAGAAAACATGCTTAAACTGCTTTTGAGATTTTGTATTTCATATGCTATCAATGTTAAAGCTAAGTGTAACACGCTATCACAGAAAGTCCTCATCTTATCTCGAACCGTTAATATGGATCTTAGCGAGGTAATGTTTAGTAGTACTACTGGGTTTGACAAATCCCACCCGCGTTAGTCGCGCTAACTCGATTGGATATCGAACGGGTGAAATGTTAGCCTACTCACATGGCCAGTATTGATAAACCTGGCAGGAGGCAATAAACAAACAGTCAGTTTCGGTTGCGAGCACTTGAGCTAAACATGAACATAGGTTAGCTACCTATAGATACATATTGAATGATCATAAATCTGGTAAACGCTTACGTATTTATTTGAAACCTGTGAACTCACCAACCTTGTGTTGACACTTTTTCTTACATGTTTTCTCAGGACGCTAAGCTAAGACACAGGTGCACGTTAGGGCATGCATGGGATTCAACTGCTTTGCTTTGTGTCTATTTATGTTTCATTGAATTATTCTATTGTACTTTGTTTGGTTTGGACGCTTGGACTTTTGAGACTTTTGGACTTTGGTTTTGGGCGCGTGTATTTTGCGCATTTACTTTCTTTACGCTTCCGCATTGATACTCTGATTTAAAATATATTTTCATTTTAAGTCCCATGTAGAGTCGTTCAAAGTAACTAATGTCTGAGATCCTAGTTCGTCACTTCCCAAACGGTAAAACTCCGTTAGTTGAAATTGGGGGTGTGAAATAGGTCCCATGACATTCATCAACCTACAAGCCTTGTACAGACAAGTCAAGAAGGAAGAAGAAGAAAGACTAGGAAAGAAAGTCTTCAAGACAAGGGTCACAGAAACGGAAGACAAGAGACCAGTCAAGAAACAAAAGACTTCTGCCCCAGACACTACTTCCACTATCCAAAAAACCTTCCACAAATATCCCCAAACCTTCCTCTCCTCCACCCAAAAAGTCCAAACCATCTGAAGAAATCCAAAGTTACACCTAAACCAGAAGACTCCAGAGACATAGTTGATTGGTTCTATAGTTCACAGGATCAGTGGTTTGAAATCTTCAGGGGGAGAACTGAAAGAAGGAGATCTGTTTACAAATCTGTTTATGAAGTTCTACAATTACCAGATTCAGATCTCAGTAGAATTCTGGAGATGGGTAAAGCTCATGAGCCTGCAAATGAGGGTGGGAAACGTCTTATGCTAGCAATCAAACACCATTTCAAACCTAGCAAAGATGTGATCATAAATATCAAACCACTTCAGTCCCACTCTCCATTTGTAAGTTGGTCCTACAATGCTGATCTGGATGAGTTCACCTTAACTGATGTTAAGAAGAAGCAGATGAGATGTTCAGGCAAGACAATTTTCAAAATGCCAAGTAAAGACATCAAGACTCTGTCTGAGCTTCCACTGAATAATCCCAGCAAGGATCCAAGGGGGTATGAGGTTGAAAGGATAGTCTGTCACATGTAAAAGCTTCAGCAACAAAGAGATTAGAAGAATTTTGGTAGCATCAGTCTAGGGGGAGTTTGTAGAACCAAAGACTGATGGCTACAAAATTCTCTAAGTACAAATGCTGCTGATCTCAGAGTTTGACTGCTGACCAACAAATTGCTGCGGACAAGCTAAATTGCTACGGATACTTGTTCCTGCTGGAGAAAAAATCTGCTGCGGATAGCCTTATCTGCTGAAGACCAAAGTTGCTGCGGATAGGCTTCTCAGCAGCATCAACACTTGATGCTGCTGACAAGCAAATCATCAACAGCTTTAGATATTTTTCATCACTGTGTTATATGTATTCATCATTGTGTTTTACGTTTTCCAACTCATTGTATAATTTGCTCATTATTGTGTAATTCGCTCAAATTTGTCAGGTCATTCTGTGATTTCAGGTCTGGTTATTGTGTAATTTGCTCATTGTGTAATATGCTCATTTTGTCAAATATTTTTTTTTATCATTGTGTTATATGTATTCATCATTTTGTTTTACGTTTTCCAACTCATTGTGTAATTTGCTCATTTTATCAAATATTTTTCATTATTGTGTTATATGTATTTATCATTGTGTTTTACGTTTTCCAGCTCATTGTGTAATTTGTCAGGTAATTGTGTAATATCAGTTCTTTGTGTAATATCAGATCATTGTGTAATGTCAGGTCTGGTCATTGTGTAATGTCAGGTCTGGTCATTATGTCAAATGTTTTTTTTATCATTTCGTCAAATATTTTTCATCATTGTGTTAATGTATTCATCATTGTGTTTTACGTTTTCCAACTCATTGTGTAATTTGCTCATTATTGTGTAATTCGCTCAAATATGTCAGGTAATTGTGTAATGTAAGGTCTGGTCATTGTATAATTTGCTCATTGTGTAATATGCTCATTTTGTCAAATATTTTTCATCATTGTGTTATATGTATTCATCATTGTGTTTTACATTTTTCAGCTCATTGTGTAATTTGCTTATTATTATGTAATTCGCTCAAGCATGTCAGGTTATTGTGTAATGTAAGGTCTGATCATTGTGTAATTTGCTTATTGTGTAATATCAGTTCATTGTGTAATATCGGGTCTGGTCATTGTGTAATATCAGACCTTATATTACACAATGACATGGTATATTACACAATGACCATTATGCCCTCTATTTAAAAACAATAAAAGGACACATGTCAAGCCCAAAATTCTTCTTACCCTTCTTATTTTTAAAACCCTTTTTACCATAACCTAACCCTATATATATATATATATATATATATATATCTATAGGGGAGAGATCAAGAGAAAACCACAAAGTTAGACGAAAACTGAGAAAACCACATCATTTTAGGCATTTTTTATTTATTTACGTATACGTATCCAAACACAATTTTTTTTATTTACGTATACGTAACCACAATTTTTTTGTTTTATGTTTACGTATACGTAACACTATGTGTAAAAATGTTTTTTGGTAAAAATGTTTAATATTACATTGATACTCTTATAAATAAATAAAAAATAAAATAAAACAAAAAAATATTATTATATCATTGGGTAAATTGGTTTTTTTAGTGGTTTTCTCGGTTTTCGCTTAACTTGTGGTTTTCTCTGGAACCCTCCCCTATATATATATATATATATATATATATATATATATATATATAGGGGAAGGATCATAAGAAAACTCAATGTTAATGAGAAAATAAAAAAACTACTTATTTAAGGTAAAAAGAATCAATTAAAAAAATCATAACTCAAAAAATAAATCAAAAATTAAAAAACTGCTTCGGAGACCTTGTTTCCCACGTCGTCCTCGTTCAAAAAAAAATCTCGAAAAGTAGCGGGTTTAACTTTTAGACTTAGTTTTTTGGGTTTAGTTTAGCTTTTAGGTTAGGTTTTTGGAGGGGGGGATGGGATGGGGGGTTTAGGTTTTTGGGGGGTGGGTGGGGGGTTTAGGTGGTTTTTAGGGGGGGGGGGGGTGGGGTGGGTGAGGGGATCGGTGGGGTGAGGTTAGGTTTTTGGGTGGGGGTGGGGTAGGGGGAATTAGGTTTTTGGTGGTGGATTAGGCTTTTTAGTTTAGATTTTGGGTTTAGTTTAGGTTTTTGGAGGGGAGGGTGGGGTGGGGTGGAGTGGGGGGTTTAGGTTTTTGAGGGGTGGGTGGGGGGTTTAGGTTTTTGGGGGGTGGGTGGGGTGGGTTTAGGTTTTTGGGTGGGGGTGGGGGTGGGGGTGGGGTGAGGGGGTTAGGTTTTTCAGGATGGGTTGGGGTTTTGGGTGTACTACACATATGCAGTAGGAGTTTTTTGATTTTCTCATGAAAATGAGTTTTCTAGTGAACTCACCCCTATATATATATATATATATTTATAAAATTTTATATAACAGTTTTATATATTGGGAACTTTTTATAATGGTTGGACCCTCTTTAATATTTATAATAGTTAGATCCTCTTTAATCTTTATAATATAATGGTTGAGCCCTAATACGTTTAATCTTTATAATGTAAATATGTAATGGTTGATTGGTTGGGTCCTAATCCAGTAATTCATTTAATCTTTATAATGTAAATATGTAATGGTTGGGCTCTAATCCAGTAATCCGTTTAAAAAAATTTAGTTTATATATTTTATTCGTATGGGCCTTTTTTTCCAACTCGACCGGGACACTTAAATTTTCAGGACCGGCCTGTCAAACCTACAAAACAAGTTTCATTATTTGGGGTTAACAGTTGACTTTTTGCGGCAAACATCATTGATAAAATTTTGTATTGAGTTTTAGATGCAAAAATATAAGGAGGGATGTATAATTGCCATATAAAGAGGGTGGTGGTGTTCACCTCATAAAAAGATAATGCTATAGCAATTGGAGTTCATACAAATATGCTATTAAAAGTTTTTGATGTGTTGTACAAGAAAACAAACACAGTCATTCTAATAATACTAGGTCTTACGTATAACTAGAAATTGTACCCCGCGGTTCGTGGCGGGAACCAGACCTTAAACGGTTGAGACGATAACATTAACGTGACCAAGCACAAAAAGAAATATGCTTAATAAGTTTTGCCCCGCGCTCCACCGCGGGAACCATAAAATTCATAAAAGAAACGTATGAAGTTACAGCGACTCGGTTGTGGAGGTCGAAAAATAGATAAAAGACAGTTAGATTACGGTACCGACATTTCTCATTCGTCACGGTTGCAGTCGACATAACCCACGATACCTAAAAAAATACTTTATTTTGAATACGACTTCGTTTTTAACAAACTTTACATTGGGGCATCAACAAAGAAAAAAAAACACATTAAGAAAAAATCAGATTATATATACTACGGGGCATAAACTCAAAACTTGTAAAACTTGAGAGGGTCAAAGTTAATATTTAGAAAGTGGACGGATTACTTTTGTCAATCTACAAACTTAAGGGTTAGATTTGGTCGGTGGATTTTTAACATAACTCTGTTTTAAAAAAGTTATACCTGAACGTTGGCAAAAAAAAACAAAGAAAACAGCGCATTCCGTTAAAAAAAAATAAACGAACAAAAGTTGGCACAGGAAAACGAAATTAATAAAAAACTAAACGGGTTAAAAACGTATATTATATTCCTATGAGGGGCTAAAACGATTCCCCTCGTAACACGGCGGGAACATTGTCGAATTTGGTTCGGCTCGTTTGTGGGGCTAAAACTTACGTACAGTTGCTATAGCGTACAGAAAAAAATTACTCATTTTTAAATAAAACTCCGTTTTTAATAAAATTTATATTGGAACGTTGACAAAATAAAACTAAAGAAAGTTACGCTTTCCATTTTTAATAAAAAAAGTAAAGAAAGAAAGTTATAATATAGAAACGAAGTTATTAGAAAAGTAGACGGCTTAAAAGTGTATAGTATATATAGTATGAAAAAATTTATATTGCAATGTTGATAAAATAAAACTAAAGAAAGTTACGCTTTCCGTTTTTAATAAAAAAAAGTAAAGAACGAAAGTTACAATATAGAAACGAAATTATTAGAAAAGTAGACGGGTTAAAAATGTATATTATATATGAGGGTTGAAAAAAATTAAGAAAATATTAAAACACTTTTCCGTTAGGTTGTATTTTAAATTAGTTAGTAATAGTAATGATCTATCACCTTAAAGCTCTTTAGGGTGTTGGGGGCGGTCAACTCGGATGAAACCGAGTAGGGAATTGGGTATTCGGGTAAAGTGGAACACCGCCCCCAATAACTCGAGTAGGGGCGCGTAAAATGGCCGAGTAGTTGGGAACGAGTATATTTACTCGATTGTGAACTTGAGACTAGCCGTTGGTGGGGGTGGGTTGGGTTGGGTTATTAAAAAAAATTTATCTATATATATATATATATATATATATATATATATATATATATATCTCACTCTCCTCTTTAAACAAATCACTCACAAATCACTCTCCTCTCTAATTTTTTTAGAACGCATAACAAAATGTCTTCATCCGATTCTAGCATTTTTGGTTTGCCTTCGGGATTATCCGATTATAGTGTTTTTGATTATCTTCTTTCCGACATTTCCGACTCAAATGGCATTGAATTTTTGTCCAAAGTTGCGGCTAGTGAGCTTGAGGATACGACAATATCAAAGAAAAAATGTAAATCGTGATAGTGAAGTTGCTAAAAATGAGAAGACGATTATGTTTAATTTTTTATTTTTTTTATTTGTAACTTTATTATTATATTTTGTTATTTTTAGTTGTATTTTGATTTTTTAATTAATAAAAAAATATGTTTTTGATTATTTAAATGTTTAATTATAAAAAAAAAGTTAGTGAGTAAATGAGTAGGTGTTTCCAATAAAATCTGAATAAATGAGTAAATGAATAATTTTGAGGTGGCAGAATTCTATCGGCTAGTTTTGATGAGTAAATGAATATTGGGGTTAATGACCCCCAACACCCTTATGCACGTATTGATGATGTAACCCATCCTAACATTTAGGCTCCAGCCTAATTCGTTTTGGCCAATCACCTTCCCCTATATAGTAGAGAAATAGGCCCTATATAATTGTAGGCAGTCCTTTCTAAAAAAACGTTCGTTTTATAACGTCCTTTTTTAAAATTGTTCGGTTTTTAAACATCCACTTTAAAATCGTTCATTAAAAAAAAGACGTTAAAAAAAAACAAACGGTTTAAAAAAAACGTTTAGATAAAATGAACGGTTTTAAAAAAAGATGTTAGAAAAAACGAACGGTTTTGAAAACGACGTTAAAAAAATGAACGATTTTAAAAAAGACGTTTAGAAAAAAACGAACGGTTTTAAAAAAAAGATGTTTAGAAAAAAACGAATGGTTTTGAAAATGACGTTTAAAAAAAACGAACGGTTTTGAAAAGAATGTTTAAAAAACCGAACCGTTTAGAAAGGACGTTTAAGAAAACCGATCGGTTTTAAAAAGGACATAAAAAATAGAACAAAACGCTTTTAAAAGGATGTTTAAAAAAGTTGAGAGATGTTTAGAAAAATAAACGCTCATAGAAAAATAGTTAAAAAAACGAATGTTTTAAAATAATGTTTAAAGAAAGTGAACGGTGTTAAAAAAACGTGTAGAAAAAGTGAACAGTGTTAAAAAAATATTGAAAAAAATGAACAATTTTATAAAGGATGCTTTTTAAATAAAAAAAGATAATAGATTAGTTAAAAATAAAGAAAACCACACATTTTAGTAAATAAGTTTTCAACTGCACCTATTTGGTAAATATTTTATCAACCTACACCCTTTTGGAGAAAAACTCCGTTAATCTATACTGCTTCCCGCCTGAACTCTACTCTATATCATTGATGATATCAAACTATGTTTGTTTTTCTCGATTAGGGCTAAGATTTGCAGCTTGGTTAGATTAGTGTCGTTCTTCGTTTTCTTTTTCAAATTGCAACTTGTATTGACCCTTTTAGTGCTTTGTTGGTCCTTTTTAGTTTTATGTTATTGACGTCATTCTAAAAAGCATAAAATACATATATTAATATAGGAAAAACATCACACAATAGTAATTAAAATTCAAAAGTGTTCCAATTAGGTCACTCATCATAGTATACCTGAGGGTATATACCGTGTAAAATGCGTATTGAGTGACCTAGTTGGAACACTTTTAAAACTTGCTACTATTCTACAAAGTTACCCCATTTATATAATATAATACTTGACTATGAGACGATGTTTTTGTCAACCCGGCTTAAGGTGACCTTCTTTGGTACCATCTTTACATGTTGCAACATAGACTCAAACTCGGGATCGAAAATGCTATAATCCATACATCTGACTCCAGTAGAAACACTTATTAGTAAATGCAACATATACGCACAACCAAAAACCTTATATGGAAATATTTGGTCCTAACAAAAAATGAGTTATAATGGGGAGGTAGTATGCTAACTTGTTGGCATGATGTGAATTAGTGTTGGTGCATATAGAAGAACATGCACCCAAACATAAATATGTTTGCCATTGGTTTTGCAATTAATTGTAGACGTTTGACAATTGACTTTACAATGCAATTTGTGTATAAACATAAGCTATACGTAGTTCATCACTTGCTCCAATAATCATTAATAACTTAGGAATTAAGTTCAGAGAAAAAACATAACAAATAGAAAAGAAAAATGGCTTGGGTGTGTATCTACGCCATAATAGGTAGTAGCATAATCCAAATATTCTAGGTTATTACCACAATAAGTAAGATAATTTGAAATATGTAATAATCACTAGTTCAGGGTCTAAAGTTGTAATTGCTTAATCTTGTAACTAATCACCATTATAAGGTCGTTAGAAGCTAATGAGAAGATACGCTTGTTTGATTCTTTTTCATTTCTATCAAGTGGTATTAGAGCTACCGTGTCACACCCCGCCGAAGGTGGAAACACAGAGGTGAGACGAGAGCGGTGCATCAAACACTTAGGCATAAGAGAATGCTAACGGGTACATTGCAAATTACAAAAGAACCACTACATCCTTACCAAAAGAAAATATTTTACAAACCATACAATCAAAATAACGTTTTGACTTGTCTACATGCATCAAACCCAAGTACATAATCCATAACGAAAAGTAGTTCATAATCCCAAAAGTATGTCCCCATAATAAGTCTTTCTTCAATTCTGTTTACCTGAAAAACATGTTTCGAAAACGGGTCAACTATAGAAATAGTTGGTGAGCACGCAGGTTTTGCGACTCGATAAAAAGAAAGTAAATTTCAAAATGTAAGAGTAACCATCCGCAAATGATCAAATATACGTGTAAAGATTTTATTACCTGTTAGGGGTCAATTTTTACCCTCTAGTATCTAGAATCCTCAGATAAGTATCGGTATCCCTGATCCTTACTATGTTTCAGTATCCTAATTAACTGACCATTGTAATAATTAATATTACGCGTTTCTTTTGACTTAGTCATGCAGGTAACACCCATTTATCATTACTACTGGCTGAAGACATGGAATAACATTGAAGACAACGGCTATATTCATCAAAGAAGACTTGTAATGGTCCAATTAAGACAATTCCGGTATATTAGCCTTTTATTTAATGGCATGTAATGTATATAAGGATCATAAGATGATCATTAGGGAGGAGATTCACAAACATTACACTCTTGAAACTCTTTGTAAAACTTAGACGCGATCACTTTGCTCTCTTTAGTTGTATTTTTAATTACTTTTTATAAGAACAAACGAGGCAGCCCGACTTTAGTCGGCTCCCGGGGTTTTATGCCGGAGATTCCCAAAGGATCAAGGGCTTTCCTCGTACATCTCTGTGTCAATTTCCTTATTAACATTGCATTTCTTACATAAACTTACAAGCACGCTACCTCACATACAAAGTTTGGCTACTTGGTTATCTTTGGTCAAAACAGTTTGGCACCCACCGTGGGGCAAGTGGTGCTTTTTTTCTTGAAAATCTTGTTAGAAACTACAATCCGTTTTTACTTCTCGAAATTATTTTTAGAAAATGTCGTCCCAATCTAAATTATTTTCTTCTCCAACTTCATCTTCAAATTCTGTATTGAATCTCACTCTTTCTCCTTCTTCAATATCTCAGAAGAAAAGTGATAACATATCCCACAAAACTACATCTACCAGCATTAACATTCCGAAATCATCCACTGCTCCCAGTATCCTGAGATCTGGGACAAATCCCGTTGTACCTATATTTGTTTCAAATGATGATGTTCTCTCTATGTTTACACAAATGAAACAAGCAATGGAACAGCAACAAAAAACTAATCAAATGTTTATGAGGGAAATAGAAAAGATGACGGAATCAAAAGAAACCAGTGGAAGCAACAACTTTGATACAACCAAAAGACCACGAATACTCCAGGATCTTCGGGAAACTATTTAGGAGATTTCATTCCCATGCAAAAAATCGGGACGAATAATCCAACTCAAACTGCCAGAGTTACATCAACCATGGATCCTAGTGTCCCATCAGGATCCCCATCGCAAAATAATCACGACGATAACATTTACGATAATCAACTTTTAAAAACTAATAGTGTTGAACCTATGCAGGATACTGGGAGTGATCTCGAGTGTACCTGGTGTGGTACAACCGATACCTGAAATATCCTCGTCAAGTCACAGGATATCCAGATCTGCTCCACCTATGTGCGATGCTGAGATCCCAAAACATTTTCTAACCAATGATCACGAAAGACTGCAACATCCTATTTGTTATACTTTGTGGCAGCTTTCAGTAGTGATATTTAACAGGAAGCAGATTTAGAAATCCAACAGATAGAAGGAACAAATGATAAATGGATCCTACACACTGATGGTGCATGTTAGGGGTCATTTTACAACTAAGGATCCTGGATCTTCAACATACCTCGGTATCCTGACAGGTTTCGGTATCCTCAATATTTAACCGTTATATCTTCCTTCTATCTTGACTTATTCGCAGGTAAAACGTGCATGGTCAAATTCATCCCTGAAGAATCGCCCTTGAAGTCATGGAAAGCGTGTAGAAGACGAGTGGATTGGTCTCCAACGGTCATATTTGAAGACTTAGTCGATTTCAGGATCCCCGGATAGTTAGTTAGCTTAGCTTCTGTATAAATTCAGCAGTATTGATCGATTAGAAACACAACTTCACTACGCACTTAGCTTATTAGACTCGTAATCACCTCTGTAACACTCATAGCTCGATCATTTACTACTCAACACTTGTAATTCTTTACCATTTATTCAAGAAACGAGGCAGGTGTCGATTGTCACCTCCCGAGGTTTTATGCCGGAGATCCTTAAAGATCAAAGGCTTTCCTCGTAAACAACTGTGTCACTCTTTATGTTTTTTGTATTGTTTCACATTGATTTTACAAGCACACTACCTCACTTACGAAATTTGGTTACAAATTTAGTTTATATAATTTTTACCCAAAACAATTTGGCGCCCACCGTGGGGCAAGTGGTGCTTTTCATCTTCAAATATTTGCTAAATTTTTTGTTCAATCACTATCCTTCAAAGCTATTTTAAAAAATGTCGTCTCAATCCTAAAATATTTCTGTTTCTGCTCCATCTTCGAGCTCTGGGTTGGTCAACCCTATTCCTCCTCCTCCATTTCAAAGAAGTGTTAATCAGCCAAATAAAACTACTCCTACGGGTTTTTCGGGATCCGGAATACCTGCTGGTGGACCTGTGATCGTATTAAACAATGATATCCTCAATCTGTTCTCGGAGATGAAGCAACAAATGGAACAACAGAGGAAGACTAACCTAGCGCTGTTTCGGGAGATTGGGAAGATTAAGGAATCGAAGAAACCAGTGGAAGTGACGACCCCGCTGCAACCAAGGATCTTGTATTTTAATTATTCAGGATCCTCAGAAATCCATAAGGGAGACTTCCTTCCCATGCAAATAGGGATCACTGCAGTTGGCCCTACCCTTGCTGTCAGAGTTATGACAAATCAGGATCTTGGAGTTACTTCGGGATCATCGTTCTGAAATCCTGAGAACGGTAACACATTCAATCAGTTTTCAAATACTAACGAATTTGTGTAGGAGACAGGAATCACTCCGTCCATGGCCAAGGAGTTAAAGAAGTTGAGAGATATGATCTCCAGTGTACCAGGTGTGGTCCAACCTATACCGGAGAGGTCCTCTACCAGTCACAGGATTTCCAGATTCCCTCCGCCGTTATGTGATGCTGAGATCCCTAAGCGCTTCCAGACGCCTAACATGAAGTTGTACGATGGAACTACAGATACCGAGGAGCATGTCGCGTAGTACAGGGAACGGATGGAGATAAACCCCATTCACTTGAACCTAAAGGAAGCCTGCTTATTCAAAGGCTTCGGCTCTACCTTTACAGGATCAACCCTGAAATGGCTACTTAACGTTAAACCTTATTCTATTACTTCGTTGGCTCACTTAAGAAATCTGTTTAACAATTAGTTCTCTTGCAGTAAGACCTTTGAAAGGTTAACAAGTGACTTATACATGATAACTCAGAACATCGGAGAGTCACTTTGGGATTATGTCAGCAAGTTCGGCCGGGAATCCCTGGATATCCCCAACCTTGACGTTGCAACTGCAGTCCAGGCCTTCAAGATGGGACTACAGAAGGATTCTTAATTTTAAGAAGACCTTGTTATGAATTCTTGTAGGAACCTTGATGAAGTCAGGAACCCGACATTGAGGTTTATTAGGCTAGAAGATGATAAAAAGATCCAGCAAAGAGTGAATGCTCCCATAAGCTACACTCAACCTAACCGGAAAGCTTAACCTGCACCTTTCAAGTCGTACAGATCCAAGTTGTTTTCTAAGCTGGACAATCACAGGGTCAACGTTGTAGAAGATGACGAGGACGAGGAAGAATATCCTAAGTTTTCCGAATACTAATTTTCTCTTGATACAACTGGTTTGCTATTTGCTATGCAGGATCTTGGAGAAAAAGCCAAGTGGCCTCGCAAGTTTGAGAGGAATTCAGGAGGAAAGGACAAGTCTAAGTGGTGTGCATTCCACGAAGACTTTGGCTATATAACTGAGTGTAGAGTCTTATATTTGTATAAGTTGTTGTCATCAATGTATTTCTTTGAACATTGTTTAGTTAAGCTTTGATTACTTGTAATTTCATTTTATGTAATTTCTTGTTTTTATTCCAAGTCTGGGCCATCGAAACTACCTAGTTTCGATTGAGGTTTGTTCAATCGAAACTAGTAGTTTTGATAGATAGGAAGTTTTGATAGGAGGTTCATTCATTTGTAAATGCTCAACCGAAACTACTAGTTTCGGTGAGCATAGTTTCGATGCCTGTCAGCTTCCTATAAATAGCCTAGTATGCGAATATTTAGGGTGTGGATAGCGGCTGTAACCTTGAAATTCTCTTTCACAGTTTTATGAATCAATACACATTTGGAGTTATTTCATCTGTTGTTCTTACAATCTCATATCTTTTTTGTGTTGATTCCTGAGTGGTTTGCCTGTTTATCTTCACCAATTATGTTTCTACCCTCTGTTTCACCACCATACACAGATTCCGCTTGTGTGTGTGTAATCGATTTGTTGAGTGATTTACGATTGAAATCTGGACCTAAAATTGGTATCATAGCTTTATGCTCTTGATTTCTGAGTGTATTCAGGTTTTTGTGTTCGATTTTAGGTGTTTATTAGTATATTATTGATGTTTTTCTGCATCTGAGTTTTGAAAGTACTGTTTCATCGATTTCCGGCTGTCTTTGTTCGAGTTTTAAAGTTTAAAGGTTATTTTCATGATCTGGAGTATTATAGGAAGCTTTTCGATGGATTGGATTATTATTTCTTTGCTATTGATTATTGAAGCTGTTATTTAATGGAGGTTTTCTGAAACTTGGGGAAGAAGACATCGAAACTACTGGGAGACAATTTTTGCTTTTCGTTGGTCATCGAAACTTCTTGTCTGTACTCTTATCTGGAGAAGGAATCATCGAAACTAGTTATTTATCCTGTTATATCGAAACTAACCTTAGAAGATTGATACTGGCCTATCGAAACTAGTTTCAATCAAAACTTGTAGTTTCTACTGAGTTTGCTAGATTTTCTACTAAGTCTTCGTCATCGAAACTAGTTGTTTCTGGATTCTGTTTTCTCTACCAAAACTAGGAGTTTCGTTCAGTTTTCTTTCTATCGAAACTAGTTGTTTCAATCAACCCTGTTCACCCGAAACTAGCTACTGTTTGATTTTAAATTGTCTGAGTTATGGCATCTTCAAGAAACAATGAATATGCTGGAGGAAACAAACCACCTGTCTTGGTGTCCACTAGAGACTTTGATGACTGGACCAAGAAAATGAAGACTTTTTTTCAGTTCCATGACCGTACTTTTTTGCAGTCAATCATCGATGGTCCACACAAGCCAGTTACTACCACTGCAGATGTTCATAGTCCCAAGCTTTTGTCTGAATATGATGAAAAGGATATTGCCTTAATTGCTAGAGATAAAAAGTCTTATGGATCTATTGCTATGGCTCTTCCTATGGATGTGCTCAACATATTTGCTGAGTATACTACTACCAAAGATCTTTGGGTTGCTTTATGTACAAGGTATGAGGGAAGTGCTGAGGTTAGAGAAAGCAAGAGGGGCTTGATCAAGAAGCAGTATGAGATGTTTAGTAGTGTCCCTGGAGAACCTATGTCTGAATTGATCAACCAATTCTCAAGCATTGTCTCTAAGTTAAAGGTTTTGGGAATTGAGTATCCCACTGTTGAGTTAAACAAGAAGCTGCTTGATTCACTGCCCGAGGAATGGAATATGTACCAGATTATGATCAAGAAAACTGAAAAGCTGAGTGACTTGTCACAAGAAGAATTCTACAACATTCTGGAGTCTTATGAGTTGGAGATAAAGAAGGGTGTAGTCACTCCAACTAATCAGTCTGGAAACACAACTCTTCTTGCTGGTCAAGGTTCTTCCACCTCATCCAACAAAACTACAATGACATATTTTCAAACTGATGTCCCACCTTCAATTTCTGGAGTTCAGCCTACTACTTCATCCACTTCTCAGAAACCAACCACTATGATACCCGATGAATATCTGCCTATCATGACTGCTTTCATGTCGTGCTATGATGCACTGATTTCTGGAAACCTGACACCGGTCAGCTTTCAACTTGATGACTTGGAGCAGATCAACCCGGATGATTTGGAAAAGATGGATATTGATTGGTGTATGGCTATGCTGACTCTAAGAGCCAAAAGATTCATCAAGAGGACTGGGATGGATAGATTCAATCTAGGGTTTGACATCAAAAAAGGTGAAATGCTACAACTGCCACCAGCTGGGTCATTTCGCAAGGAATTGCAAGGAGCAATCATCATACTAGTAGCATGAGAAGAAGAACTCATCTGGAAAGCAAGCTTCAATCTCTCCCAAAGTCACTACAACTTCCAGCTCAACAGCTCTGGTCTGTCAAGCTGATGGACACTATCATTGGGGAGATCAAGAAGGGGAAGCAACTGACAAGGCATTGATGGCAGACATTGAAGAAAAAGAAAAATGTGTCATGATTGAACGAGCCGAGGATCTCACCGCCGTACCAGCTGAGGTAATGTCTAGACTTTGCAACGCTAAATCTTGTTTAAATGAGATTCAGAAATATAGATTCATCAACAAGCTTTGGTCGATGAACGTGATCACATAAAGGTGATGTATGATTCTATGGCAAAAAAAGAGAAACTTTACTTAAAGAAAATTCGTGATATTTCTGGAGAAAATCGATCTTTAATCGTACAACTTACTACACAAAAGAATAATAATCAAATTTTAACTGAAAGACTTCAAAAGGCTGAAAAAGCAAATTTTCAAGTTGAACACATGGGTATGGATCAAAAAATTCTTTTTGGAATCATTGATAATCAAATTCATAAAAAGGTCATAGAAGGCATCGGGTATAACTTTCACCCTCCTCCGTATTCCAAGTCTGGTAGATTTGCTGATATGCCAGTTCCTCATATTCCCACACCCTTTGTTTGCAATTTATCTGCTGATGATTATATCCAAACTTCAGATTCTGATAGTTTTGCTTCCTGTGCAGAGTCAGATTGTGTAGGTTCCGAAGGTGATTGTGATGAGAGTTCTAGTAAGGGAAATGTTTTAAATGAACTTGAGTCGGATGAATGTAACAATATGTCTGTGTCAAAAAAACCAGATATTTGTGAACACATTGAAAATTTGTATTTTGGTTTTGTGCCTTCTGAGCATGACATTTTGAGAAATGTTATTTCTAAGTTTAAGAATGCTTTACCTTTTGTTCCTAAATCTGTAAATGCTATGAGTTGTATTGCAAATTTTAAAAGTGCAGGAATTGTTGTGACTGACTTTCCACAAGAAACAATGAGCAATCTAGAATTTTTTAGATTAAAGGAAGATCAAAGCCTTCATGAAAGAAATATTAAAGAACGAGTTGCCTCTAGTTCTGATGTCTCAACATCACAATCATCTTCATCAACTTGTGATGACAATTATCAGGCTAAGTCGACATGTGATAAAGTTTGTTTTAGTTGTGGGGAATCTAATCATGTTTTTAAGACATGTAGATTGTCTACATATCGTTTTGAGGAAGAAAACGTACCACCTGTTATTCAAAATTCAGTTGATTGTATTTCAAATATTTTCTCTAAATCACGACATAGTAGAACTTTGCGACGTAAAATGATTAAAAATGCTAAAAATTGGTCGAAAATGATTTGAAAAATTAAGAATAATGATCTTTTTGAGAATACATTAAAGGAGGATTCTAACTATGATTTCCAAAATGCATCTTATAACACTAAGACGTTCCAAGTTAGCAATGACTTGGGTACCAATGTCCAAATGATTTATTTTGTGTAGGGACAATCAAGGAGGAATGGAGATAATATCTGGCATGTCGACAGTGGTTGCTCAAGACATATGACTGGTCATTTTTCTTTATTGCAATATTATCATCCAATAGACGGAGACTTTGTTGCCTTTGTAGACAATCCAAGAAGAGGAAAGATTGAAGGACAAGGAACTGTGTCCAACGATGTAAATAGCTTGGAGAATGTCAGCTTCATCCCACAGCTAAAGTATAATCTGATGAGTGTATCCCATATTTGTGATAATGACTTGTGTGCCCTCTTCAACTCAAGAGAATGTTTGATTCTGAAGCCTGGAGTGGTTATTCCCGAAGACCTAATCCTCATGCATGCTCCTCGAAGATTCAATACCTACAGTCTGGATATGAATAACCCATCAGGAATCGAATCTTGCTTTCTTTCAAAAGCTTCATAGGACGAGTCCTTTCTTTGGCATAAGAAATCAGGACAAGTGAATTTCAAGACTATGAACCGCCTTGTTCGAGGAAACCTTGTCACCGGTTTACCTCTAAAAGACTTCTCACCCATGGAACATTGTCTTTCCTGTTCCAAGGGCAATCAGCACAAATCATCTCACAAGCCTAAAACCACCAATTCCATTGACTCCCCTCTACAATTGCTTCACATGGATCTCTTTGGTCCTGTGAGTGTCATGAGTCATGGAATAAAATCCTACTACTTAGTGGTAACCGATGACTTCTCTCGGTTTACCTGGGTATTCTTCCTGGCAAAGAAAGATGAGACGGCGGAGACTCTGAAATTTCATCTGCTACAAATCGAGAATATGTAGTGTGAAGACTATTCACAGTGATCATGGCACAGAGTTTAGATTCTTTCTATTAAAGTAAGGGTATCTCTCAACAATTCAGTGCACCTCGTACTCCATAACAAAATGGTGTAGCTGAACGAAGAAATCACACGTTGATAGCAACAAGAACTATGATCGTTGATTCTAAGCTTCTTGTCACGTTTTAGGCCGAGGCATTCAATACCGCCTGTTTTGTACAAAATCGAGTTCTCATCACCAAAATTTGCAACAAGACACCTTATGAAATTATGTACAAGCGCAAGCCTGTTATTGATTTGTTCAGGAAGTTTGGGTGTGTTTGCACAATGCTGAATACTTCTGATCAGCTGAACAAGTTTGAAGCGAAAGCGGATGAGTGCTATTTTGTGGGCTATTCCTCTAACCAAAGAGCTTTTCACGTTTACAACAAGAGACGAAGGATTGTGCTGGAGTCCATTAATATCAACTGGCATGAAAGCAATCATATGGACGCTGGGGACGGTCCTGATTGGATTTTTGATGTCAATTCTTTGTTTAAATCATTTAATCTTCCTGATTTCACTAACATATCTGTCTCATCTAATCCTCTTATGTCTGTGAATATCCTAGGTACCTCTCCTGCTTCAAGCTCCTCTTCATCATCAACTCAGGATTCTTCAGACTCTGTGGCAACAAGTGAAACTGTTGAGGAAGAAACTCCTCCAATAGTAGATGTTGCTCCACAGTCATCTGTTGAAGGTCCTATTATTGAGGAAGCTGATCTTCCTAACAACAACGTTACCAATCTAGATGACCATTTGGAAGAGGATGAGATTCCACAGTTGAGAATTCCCAAGGATCATCCTACAGACAACATCATTGGTCTACTCAATGTGGGAGTCCGAACTCGTAGTGCCACCGAAGCAATGAATGACGGTCTCTTCACTTGCTTTAAATCTCAAGTTAAACCTAAGAATATCAAAGCTGCTTTGCTTGAGAACAGTTGGGTAGAGGCCATGCAGGAAGAATTGCAATAGTTTAACAAGTTACATGTATGGAATCTGGTAGAACTTCCAAAGAACAAAGTCCCAATCGGCACTCGTTGGGTATTTCGTAACAAGAAGGACGAAGGGAGAATCTTGATTCGTAACAAAGCTCGCTTGGTGGTTCATGGGTTTTATCAAGAAGAAGGGATTGAATTTGAGGAAGTTTTTGCACCAGTGGCTCGCTTGAAAGCCATCAGAATGTTTCTCGCATATGCAGCCTATATGGACTTCACAGTTCATCAAATGGATGTCAAAAGCGCATTTCTGTATGGAAAGGTTCAAGAGGAAGTTTATGTCAAGCAGCCACCGGGTTTCATTGATCCAAGCTATCCTGACAGAGTTACAAACTTGACAAGGCATTGTACGGTCTTCATCAAGCACATTGTGCGTGGTATGAGACGTTATCTAAGCATCTGCTTGATAATGGTTTTACACGAGGGGTAATTGACCAAACCTTGTTCAAACGAAAGGATAGTGTGGATACCATTTTGGTGCAAATCTACGTTGATGATATCATTTTTGGATCCACAAATCCTCGGTTATGTAAAGAGTTCGAGGAAGTGATGCGTTCTAAGTTTGAAATAAGTTTTATGGGAGAAATGAAGTTCTTTCTTGGTTTGCAAGTAGATCAGTCTGAGTCGGGAATTCTTATCCATCAAGAGAAGTATGTCAAAGAAATCCTGATCAAGTTCAAAATGACTGAGTCTCATCCCTACAAGACTCCCGTGGAAGTTCGACACTGTTTGTCTCCTGATTTGGATGGTGAAAGCGTCAATCAGCACCTCTATCGCTCGATGATAGGATCTCTCATGTATCTCACTGCTAGCAGACCATACATCATGTTCGTAGTGTGTTTGTGTGCACGCTTTCAGGCTAATCCTAAACTCTCTCATTTAATTGCTGTCAAACGTATTTTAAGATTTTTGAAGTACAAGCCAAAACTTAGGCTTTGGTATCCCAAAAATAACTTGTTTGATCTTTTGGCATATTCAGATTCAGACTATGGGGGATGCAACTTAGATCGAAAATCCACTTCTGGGGTTTGTCAGTTCCTTGGCAACCGCCTCGTCTCCTGGCAATGTAAGAAACAAACCGCAGTTTCCCAATCCACAGCCGAAGCCGAATACATTGCTGCAGCCCTTTGTTATTCCCAAGTAAAGTGGATCCACCACCAAATGCTTGATTACGGGATCACCTTCCATGAAACCCCCATCCTGTGTGATAACACCTCCATTCCCCATATCACTAAAAATCCCGTTTAGCATTCAAAAACCAAACACATTGAGATCAAACATCACTTCATCCGTTACTGTGTAGAAAAGAAACATATCAAAATTGTTGAAGTCAAAACCGACAAGCAAACCGCCGACATCTTTACACAAGCATTTGATTCTGCCAGATTTGAGAAATTGGTCGAGATGCTCGGCATGATCAACTTTCAGTAACCCTTGTGCATAATGTGTTTTCTATTTAAACTTGTTAATCGGGATGATTTTCAAAAGGATTTTATTTTTTTGTATAGTTGTTTCCTTTTTCGGTTTGTGAAAGCAAAACTTTTGTGGGAGAAATTGGGTTTTGTAGTTAGTAAGAAAAAAACTTGCTTTGTATAGTTAAAAAGAAAAGAAAATATTTGATTTGTTTATTGTTTGCTTAAGAAAAACTCACGGTAAATATCATGTTTTGTTTCAGGAAAATCGGACCGGACCTCGTGAGAAATGATAGAGTATGTTCACACTTCTTGAACATGGAATGGACCATAAGCGATGGTGCTTACTGAGGTATAGCCGGTAGGCTCGACATATGGTTATAGCTCTTTAGTAGTGTGAAAACCTAATTATCAATCGTACACGAGTGTTTGAACCCATTTTTGAAACTTCTAACCCATTTTAAGCTAAGAAAACCGATTTAATCAGATATAGGCTTACGTGTTGGATTCTGATTCATGCGCCAGGTGACCGTCAAAGTAACGAAAGTTACCGCCGATGACCCCGTCTGTTTTGCTTACGCAAAGATCTCAGAAGTTCATCTTTTTCCCATCCACTTGGATGATTTGACCCCGTCTGTTTTGCTTACACAAACATCTCGGGTGTTCAACCTTTTACTATCCGCTTGGATAATTTTACGGCTTCTTCTGTTTTGCTTAAGCAAAGATCTAGAATGTTCGTACCTTTTTAATATCCACTTGGATATTTTTATTTTTACAACTTCTGATATCCAGTTAGATCTTATTTTAAATTTGGCGATGATTTTGACTTTTTAAGATGGTACCCTGGTTAACCTGTAAGAGATGATAAGATGAATGCGGGTATTTCTTGAGGATTGATAGGCTTTCAAAACCATTTTATTTCAAAATGTGGGGTACGCTGTGTTTCGTGATCAAATGGTACCTCTTAATCACATGAAATCATTGTACAAGCAAATGTTCGGGTTTATCTTGCACAAATATCGGCTATCTTCTGGGATTCACAGTAGCTGAGTGGAAAATAAAGTGTTTCAAGGGTTTTGACCAGACATGATCTCACGTTGGATCTTTTCCAAGGATAAGTGTTCATATCTTGTATCTAGTTTTTACCTTTATTTTTATATATAAAATCTTCCTTATTAGCTTGTTTAGGTAGTGTACATATTGATTATCTTCTCTCTTGTCACCCGAAACAACATCCCCATCGAAACTACTCAAACCGCCCGAAACTTCCTCCCACCCGAAACTAGTTTGCCCTATCGAAACTAGTAGTTTCGATACGGACAGTTTGGTCTTTTGTCAAGCTCAAATTAAATGTTTTCATAATCAGATTCCTCCGCATGCTCATTCTCACTCTCACTCTCCGAGACCATTTTCACCTTCGTTTTCACACACATAAGCTCGAGATTCATCGGTCTAAGTTTGCGAAATCAGTGTCCCTTATCTGATTCCTCCGTCGTCTTCTTCATCAGGTTTGATTACTCAAAATGTTTGCTACTGTTTTATATAGCGAAGACTAGGGTTTCATTTTTACCCTTGTTACGACTGAAATCGTGTGTTTTGAGTTGTTTCATGCTTAGATTCTGTCTATGAACTCACCATTTTTGATATCTCATTCTTTTATGTTTTATTTTGCATATTACCTCAAAAAACTCTCGGTA
Source organism: Smallanthus sonchifolius (assembly GCA_023525975.1). Lineage (NCBI taxonomy): Eukaryota > Viridiplantae > Streptophyta > Magnoliopsida > Asterales > Asteraceae > Smallanthus > Smallanthus sonchifolius. The sequence goes on from CM042033.1 coordinate 26,016,390, forward strand.
AGACGGAGTTTCGACACCTCAGGCGAACTTTATCAATCTTTTTTATTTTTGTTTATAGTTTGATAATCTGCATCACTTAGCTTTTTCTGCTTTTTGAATGCTTGTAAATGTGTTCAGAATTCAGGCATCGAAACTAGTTGTTTCGATTAAAGGGTGTTTTGGTTTTTTAAATGAGTCTCAGAATTTGAACAGGTTTCTATCGAAACTAGTTGTTTCGATACCCTTTGCTACCCGAAACTATGTAGTTTCGATATGCTTTCTTCACCCAAAACTAGTAGTTTCGGTCAGGCCTTTCTGAAATATTTTCTAAGTGTTGGACTGATGTTTGATTATTTTTCTTGTGTTGTTTCTGTGCAGATATGAATCTCTTATTTGTTAAAAGGCACAATGTGTTTGCTGTCTTGAATACTACTGATCCCAATAATGCAGACTTCATACCTGTACTTGATTTCTTAGCCAACTCCAACATCAGCTTTGCTATAAGCCACAACCTGCCAGTGTTTGAAACTACTATAAGGAAATTCTGGAATACTGCAACAACAAAAATTATAGACAATGTGGAGCATATCCGGGCTACAGTTCATAATCAAGAAGTTCTACTATCTGAGGCAACTATCAGAGAGGTGCTACACTTTAATGATAATCATGAAGCACCAATGGAATTTCCAAGTTTTTATATTAAAGAATGTTTCAGAAGGTTGGGGCATCCAGACTAATTCAAAAGCGGACAGATTATCAAGAATGCCCTTCCCCCTCTATGGAGATACATTGTACATGTTTTTATTCACTGTATGTCTATTAGAAAAGGTGGTTTTAATTCAGCTAATGCCATGGTGGCATCTGCAGTTTTGGGATTGATTAAAGGGAGGGATTACAACTTCTCTGGGCTAGTCTTTGGGCAGTTGAAGGAAAACTTGACTCGAGGAGTGAAGGAAAAGTTCTTGGTCTATCTTAGGTTTCTTCATATAACTATCAATCATCTTCATCCTAACCTATAACAAGATGGCCATGTATTCGTCTTTGATCATATGACTGCCAAGACCCTAAGCTACATGAAGAGTTCAAGCAAAAGAACCAACAGAGTGATCGCTGATATTCCTCTGTTTGGTCATATTTTGGGTGAAGAAGAAGAGGTTGTTCCTGACGTAGATCCACAACTACAAGTTGAATCATCATCTGAAGAAGAGGAGGCAGAACAAGGTCAAGGGAACCAAGTGCCAGATGTTGAAGCTGACCAACAGATAGAGCAAGATGTTGAACGACCTATCTTGGAAGCTCCTTTCATGGATCAATTGTTAGAGAATCTTGAGCCCGTGATTAAAGAGCAACCTGATGAAAACATAGAAGCAGAAGTACATGATGAAGCCGAGTCAAGTGAAACCTTGGACGAAGGCATCTAGGGTATAAAATATGATCAGTCGGACTATGAGTCAGAAGATGATGAGCAAAATGAGCATCCTGCATCCTCCTCCAAGAGACTAGCTGATTTCGAGTCCGACTACGAATTAGAAGAACCCCTTGCAAAGAAAATCAAGACCTGGCTGGAATCTTTGACCTCTTCTTCAGAATCACTGTTTGATATTCCAGAACATCTTATCCCCACTTAGTCACCTACTCATATTCCACCACCCTCACCCCAACCATCTCCACAACATACACCTGTTCCTACACCACATGCATCCCCTGCCCCTGACCTATCACCATCAGTTCTAAGAGTCAAAATCCTAATCCTAGAGGTAAAAAGGTTACAGGAAACAGTAACAAAGCAAGATGAAGTGATTGAAAATCTAAAGACTGAACTAAGAGAGTGCAAGGAAGAAGTAAAACATCTTAAACTGGAAGTTGGAGGCTTACATACCCAACTTGATGTTCAGCAAACCCAACTTGAAACCCAACAGAAGATAATCTCTCAGCAACAACAAGATTTTAAAGACTTATCTGATACTGTCGAGCAAATCAAGGCTTCAATGGTTAAATCTTCCCAACAAGGAACCCCTTCCACAGCTCAGGGGGAGACCACTTCTGCTGGTGGACCTTCTTCCCCTGCCTTTGTTACAAATACTCAGTCTGCACTGAAAATCTTCACTAGCCAAGTTGTCAAGACAAAGGATGCTGTGGAAGTCAAGATTGAAGAAACTGGTTATGATCTCCCATCAGTACGTAAAAGGAGAGCCACCAGAGAAAGAGGAAAAAGGAAAAGAATCAAGTGTTGATGTGGTTATTCTTGATGAAGAAGAAGTTGGATCGGATCATGAGCTAGATGAGTTTCTAAAGCAGGTTGATCACTTTGGAACAATTGAAGATTACCCTGAAATTGTTACCTTAGAAGAAGAACAGGGAGATAAGCTCAAGTATTTTACTGAAGAAGGAAATGAATTTGATGCTCCAACAGATAATGAGCTAGAAGATCAAGATGTCAAGTGACCTTTGTTGATCCTGAAAACATTGCTGAGCCAACATGCACAACTATAGAAGCTCCAACAGCAACTCTAACACCAACTGTCACAGGATCCAATACTCCATCTGTCCAGGCCTCAGATCCTAGAAGGTCTTGGTTCAAAGACATGCAAGCTCAGGAACCACCAAAGCACTGTGAGTGGTTTGTTGAGTATCAAGAGCTAAAAAGGCCACCAGTCGGGTGGAAGTACGACAAGGAACACTCACTTTTTATAGTCAGAAGATACAAAGGAGGAGTGGAGCAGTTCAAGTCTTCTCATGACTTCAGCTCCCTCCCTAAATATGATTTAAGAGCTCTTGCCAAGCTACCTCTACAAAATCCTGGAAATGTGGGCATTGCAAAAGATTTTGAGATCTTCTTGAGAAATCAGACCTTCAATGATTTCAGATCCATGACCACTGCTAAATCAAGAAGAGTTATCTCAAAGACTAGAATTCATCCTAGAACTCAAAGGCCTTGGGTAAGCCTTAGGTACAAGCCGGCAGAAACTGTCAAACTATCATACTTCCCCGATCTGTACCTACGCAGCTTTAGAACTTTAGAAAATGGTTTTACAACTCTACCATTCGAAGTGAAGTGATTGAGTGTGAAGGAATGGAGGACATCAATATTTTTGAGCCCATGGAGCTACTAAATTTTCAACTTGAGGATCTTGAAGTGTTATTCAACAACCCTATCAAGATCTTTAGTGATGATGACGAAGCTGATGCCAAGGCATATCAAACGGTGGTGACTATCATTGCAAAACCTCACTTTCAGAAACCAAGTCAAGCACCAACTGCGTAGAGAGAGTTGAAGACATTGATGCAACAACTTAGGGGGAGATTGTAGAGTCTTATATTTGTATAAGCTGTTGTCATCAATGTATTTCTTTAAACATTGTTTAGTTAAGCTTTGATTACTTGTAATTTCATTTTATGTAATTTCTTGGTTTTATTCTAAGTCTGGGCCATCGAAACTACCTAGTTTCGATTGAGGTTTGTTCAATCGAAACTAGTAGTTTTGATAGATAGGAAGTTTTGACAGGAGGTTCATTCATTTGTAAATGCTCAACCGAAACTACTAGTTTCGGTGAGCATAGTTTCGATGCCTGTCAGCTTCCTATAAATAGCCTAGTATGCGAATATTTAGGGTGTGGATAGCGGCTGTAACCTTGAAATTCTCTCTTTCACAGTTTTCTGAATCAATAGACATTTGGAGTTATTTCATCTGTTGTTCTTACGATTTCATATCTTTTTTGTGTTGATTCCGGAATGGTTTGCCTGTTTATCTTCACCAATTCTGTTTCTACCCTCTGTTTCACCACCATACACATAGATTCCGCCTGTGTGTGTGTGTAATCGATCTGTTGAGTGATTTTCGATTGAAATCTGGACCTACACTAAGGATTGTATTGCTTTGCGGAAGGAGATAAGCTATCTTCTGAGCAAGGGATATCTTAAAGAATTTCTTGGCAAAGGAAAGAACAAAACCAAGGATCAAGACAGGATCTCGCAAAGAGCAAAATCCCCACCGCCAGATGCCAAGGTAATAGGTTTTATATCTTGTGGATCTGATATTTGTGGTACTTCTTACTCTACAGCAAAAAGAAATGCCAAAGAAGCGAAAACAGAGAATAGGGACAGACCTATCAGGACCTCCAGCTTAACTGAAGAAAAGGTGATCTGTTTCGACGAAGATGACAGAAATAACGTACAAGATCCTCATCATGATGGTCTTGTAATCACTCTGTACATTGCAAACCACTTCATCCGGAGGATACTGATTGACGGAGGGAGCTCGGTGAACATAATCCAGCATGAAGTCCTGAAGAGAATGGGGATCCTGGATTCTGAAATAATTTCAAAATCCTCAGTGCTGGTAGGATTCAGTGGAGAAGTCAAAAGCATAGTTGGAGAGATAAAACTACCGATATACACTGAAGGGTTAAATTCTATTAAAAAATGTTGTGTAATATATTCTTTGTCTTGCTACAATATCATTTTAGGAAGGCCATGGATACACGATATGAAGGCAGTAACCTCAACGTATCACCAATGCTCAAGATGCTAACCCCTTGGGGTGCAGTAAAGATCAACAGTCATCAACAAGAGGCTAAAAACTGTTATACTTCTTCGATGAAAGCCTCCGTCAAAACCGGGCAAGCATAGTAATCAACGAAGCTGGCCAGGGATGTTCTAGAAGCTAAAGAACAGGATGTTAAAGAGGTATCCCTGGATGCTGAGAACCCAAATGTAAAGATCCTTGTAGGAAACAATATCCCTGAGGATATTGAAAAAGTTATCCTAAAATTCCAGAAGGGCAGAAAAGCAACCTTCGCATGGAAGCACAAAGACATGACAGGTATATCCAAAAATATCATAACCCGTAGACTTGGAATTGACAAAAGTTTCAGGCCAATACATCAAAAGCGAAGGAAGTTTGCTCCTGAAAAGAAACATGATCATCCAAGAAGAGGTGGAAAAGCTTCTCAAGTCTGGAATGATAAGGGAAGTAAAATTCCGAAAATGGCTAGCCAATGTGGTGGTGGTCCAGAAGAAAAATGGGAAATGGAGAGTCTGTGTAGACTTCACTGACTTGAACAAAGCATGCCCCAGAGATCCTTTTCCACTACCACATATTGATTCTATGGTCGACACCACAGCAGGCCACAAAATGCTTACTTTCATGGATGCTTCATCAAGATTCCAACAAATTCAGATGGAACCCTCAGACTAGGAGGATACTGCGTTCATGACTCCTACAGGTATTTATTGTTATATTGCTATGCCTTTTGGTTTGAAAAATACAGGTGCTACATCCCAAAGGCTGGTGAACATAATGTTCAAAGAGAAACTAGGGGACACCATGGAGGTCTACGTAGAAGACATGGTGGTAAAATCAAAGAGGGCCGAGGATCATCTCAGGGACCTTAGAGAAGCATTTGATATCCTAGACCAGTACAACATGAAGTTAAATCCTTCCAAATGGCACTTCGGAGTGGGGGCAGGAAAGTTCCTAGGCTACATGGTAACCAAGAGAGGGATAGAAGCCAGTCCAAAACAAATCAAAGCGATCATCAATCTAAAATCACCAGCAAACACCAAGGATGTCAAGAGACTAACCGATAGGGTAGCAGCACTCAACAGATTCATATCAAGATCCTCAGAAAGGTGCAAAGAGTTCTACGACATCCTGAGGAAGAACAAAAGATTCGAATGGTAAGAGAAGCATGAACGAGCACTCCAATCATTGAAAGAATACTTGTCATAAGCTCCTCTATTAATGAAACCAGAAGACGACGAACCATTATCCCTATACTTGGCAGTATCCCGAGGCACCGTAAGTGCTGTACTAGTCAAGGATCATGAGGGACAACAACATCCGATATACTATGTAAGTAAAAGTTTGCTACTAGCGGAAACCATGTATTCGCATTTAGAAAATTGATTTTAGATTTAATAATGGCATCCACTAAACTAAGTGTGACACCCAGTATTTCATGTCAATATCCATATCACATAATTTCATGTTAATGATTTATATTTCCTGGTTTATTATTTTGACATAGTATTGTCAAGGGGCAAGCAAATGAACACGCTATATATATTGTAGTAATTTTAAGAATTACTAGGAAATAAACAATAATAACCCGCAAGGTGCGTTCGTTGGTGATTAACAATATTTTTATTCCAGTAAAGTCTAGTAATACGTCTTGATATAAAAACTTAAATATTGGTGACAAAACTATTAAGAGTAGACACAAAAATGTTTATTTCATGGTGACAAGTTATTTTTGTGTGTATATATATATATATTATATTTAAAGTATTAACTATGACAAGTTTAATTAGTAGACTATTAAAAATAGCCAACATACAAAATATATAGAATTTTTAATCATAAAAGTTCATACACCGGGCTTTATATCACGAGAGCACCTACTGAGTATACCCTACCTAAAAACAACATAACTAATACATAGACTTAGACTAGTGAAATGTCAAGACCCACCCAAGTGGGGCCACCCACTCACCAACCCAACTACTCTTTCTTATCATGTCATAAGAACCATGCTCTTTCAAGTCCAAATCCATCCATATGTCAATCCATCTCATCAAACATAACTAGCAATAATTTTGGTGAACCTAACACTCAACCATCCCCTCATTTGCCTTATAAAAATCGATGGAATCCTCACACACTCATTTCACTCTTTCACCATCCAAGAACACAAGTCTAGAGGAGCTTAGGTAGGAATTTGCAGATCCAAGGAGTTCTTGAAGGTTCAAGAGTTGGTTTTGCTAGTGTATCAAGTCTCTACCATCTTCTATTCATGAATTTTCACCTAGCTTGTCTAGTGGTATATCCGAGATCTTTTCTTTCATACCTACGATTTCTTATTAGATCCGCGTTTTTCACCCATGATTGGAAGATTTTCTTGAAAACACATATACTTTTGAAACCACACATAAAAATGAACTATTTTAATACAAAATTCATAAACTATGAATTATTATGTTTAGTTGTGTGTTTGGTTCATAAGAAGTATAGGTTTTGTGATATTTATGCTCATTTTTCAAGAACACGTTTTATTGAGTTTTTGAGTTGTTAAACTAGTTATACAAGTTCATAGACATGAAGATGTATAGGTTAATGTGTTACCTATGGAAATACTTGCAAATCCATGTTACATTAGTCGTTTAAGTGTGTTATGTCACAAAAACCATGCTTTGGATCATTTACATCAAGTTTAGGACAAGTTACTTTCTTAACAGATTCGTGCTGGAAATTTAACCCGATTTTGGGAGGCCATAACCCCCTCAAAACTTAATGAAAATGAGTGATTCTTGAGTCTAAAATTAAGTTTAAAGAGTTAGCTTTCAAACCCAACTGGTTTCATAATTGTTTAGTAAGTTTTGGTATGTCAAATGTCTGATAAAACACAGAAGGTCAAAACTGTCTTTTCAAACAGAATGTTTTAGTCATCTTCTAGAGTGCATAACTTGCTCAAACATGATCCAAATGACTTGATTCTTTTTCCAAAAGTTTGTATTATGTGTTAGCTTTAAAATCCCTAGGGGATCAGGTCTTGAGGATAAGTTTTGAACCCTCAACTAACTGTTTTCCCTAGGTAGCTCCAGAAAACTTACTGTTTTGAACATTGCTTGATTTGCTAGTTGTTTGAAAAACTTAAACCTACTTTTAAAGCAAGGTGAATACTTTTATAACAACCTAAGATGTATATTAAGTTATGACAGAAAGCTCTTAATTTATTGAGGTCACTTAGTATTTTAAAATGTAGCTTTATTCTGTACGATTTTCACCGAATGCTGGAAGCATCTTATTATTTCATGTAACTACAAGTATTTGCTTATTGTTAATAATAAGGACATATAATAAACACCAAATCACCAATGGGTCGTCAACTTAAGTATTTTTCTAAGACAAGTCTTCCAATCACGTCTAGTAAGTGGGTGAATAATTTGCGGATTAGACGCCATGTTATTAAACCAAAAGTACCTATTGCTTTAGGACATGTTTAAGTTTCGGTTTCGTGTTCGAGTTCCTATTTGCTAGAAGTTAATTGCTAATCTCATGTGAGTTTCACTGTCTCCTTTTTCTAAGTTTTTGAATTGTTTTGGAGAGGAAACATAATTGTAACTATTTTCATATATAAATGAATGAACAAATACTAGACCGTTATGTGTGCATTGAAGGAACAATTATAGAGCTCGTAAAGTCCCCTGGAACAAACACATATTATAACCATTAGCTATAATCTTAGCCTGAGATTATGTGAATAGTACTATTGGGTCATGGTTAGTCGCGCTAATCGGGGGTCCATATGGCCAAATGACCGCATATCATTTTATTCTCGTGGTATAGCGAGGGAGGGGCATTCATTGTCATGGTTTGGTTACAGTCTCATTTATTTATATATTATTTGTATTTCTTGCATGCTTACAAATGGGGTCAATTAGTCAGGAAATGTTCAATTCATTGGTTATATATATATATACTTTTTGATCGGAAAAACTTATTCATTTGAACGTTTGTAAACGTTGGAACTACAAGAATATTTGATCAAAACTTGTGAACTCACCAACCTCATGTTGACACTTTTTAAGTATGTTTTTTAGGAAATTTAACGTGGTCGCAATGGTTAGCAATGTAGGATTACATGCATGCATGAACGGATACGGCTTTTTGGGAGATTTCCCTTGTATAACTCATCGTTATGGGTCATATTTGTGAAATCTTAATCTTTTGTAATCTCAAATAGATATTTTGGGATGTAAAACTTTAAATTTGTTTAAGTATTCAATCATTATGTATGTGTTTGCGGTAATCATATGCTTTGGAAACCAGTGAACGTTACGCCTCGCGTTTTCGCCTAGGCGGGGTGTGACAGAACTTGGTATCAGAGCCATTGATTATAGTGAGCTATGAGTCTAAAACTGAGCCTAGTCTATAATTTAAATAACTCATTAAAACATTTTCATTGCATATGCATTGCATAACCATTCATCATGTCATATGGATATTGTAGTCACCTCATGTCATACACTAACCCCACCCTAACTTCAGTCTACCTTTCGAGACGACCGAGCATTGTCTAGATACAACAGTAGTTCACGAGATGGCAGCATCTTCAGGCGTACCTGCATCCAGAGGACCTAGAGTGTGCATGTTCGATTGGGATTGGTTGATCCAAGCTATTCGGATGTGGATGGTAGAGGAGGATATTCCGACGACATGCGACCCCGCAGGGCTATCCTGCTTATCACGACCCGTACCATTCACAGGGGAGTGCGTGGAGTGCTCTATTCCCATACTGACCAGAAGCTATACTCATGGGGACAAGATCAACTATCTGGAGACTGACGTAGGAAATCTTCAGGAAGACACAGCGTGTATACAAAAACTGAAGCAACACGTTCTGGGAGTGATGGAGGATCAGGAGCTGTACGAACAGTCCCTTGAGCAAGCAGTTAACCGTCTGGTGGAGGTCGAAAGGAAAATAGCTGAGATGGAGTCGAGGACCACTGCTGCCGAGTAGAGAGCGGAGGCAGCCGAGCAGAGGGCGACTGAGGCTGAGCTCCGTGCCATCTTAGATGAGGCACGTGTAGAGGCTATGATCACTGCAGCTGCTGCCCCACCGAGGGTACCTTCTTACTTTTAGACCTATTACGGGCGGGTTGTGCCCGTAACGCATTATGTAGTGTGAAACTTTATTACTGATGTGGTCATATGAACCCATCTCTTTTGTATCCTTGTCTTTTGGAACAATGTATTATGTATGTTTTAACAATTTATGTGTTGGTTTATGTTGTGATGATGGTTGTTTACGTTTGATGTTGTTGTATCTGTTTTAGCCAAAAAATACTAAAGATATTCAAGTAGCCAAACTTTGTATGTGAGGTAGTGTGCTTGTAAGATTATGTAAGAAATGTAATGTTAATCAGGATATCGACACAGAGATATACGAGGAAAGCCCTTGATCCTTTGGGGATCTCCGACATAAAACCTCGGGAGCCGACTAAAGTGCCTTGTTTATCTTATTGAAATCGGTAAAAAGTACAATGAGAGAGCAATATGATCGAGACTAATGTGTTACAAATGAGTAGTACAAGTGTTGTGTGTTCTAATCGATCAATACTACTGAATATATATACAAAAGATAAAATAACTGAAAAGCGAGGATCTCAGTGGAAAATCAGGTCTTCATGGCAGTTACAAGTCTCCATTAATTCTTGACCGTTATAGTTTGACTTCCACACGTTTTCCTAACTGTTTGAACGGTTCTTCAACCCTTAATTTAGTCATTAATGAAGCCTTTATTACCTGTTCAAGGCTAATCAAAGAAAAACACGTAATATTAAATGTTATAACGGTCAGTTATTCAGGATACTGAAATATAGTAAGGATCAAGGATACCGATACTTATCTAAGGATCCGGGATGCTAGAGGGAAAAACCGAGTCATAACAATTGTCCCCAAGTTTTTGATAGTTGTGGAGGTCATTCAGACAGCTGTAGAAAACTTTAAAAGTTCAAAATTCAAAATTTTTTGACCGATGTGACTTGATGGGTGCGTAGATCTAGGTAAAACAATTTTCCCTTTTCCTTCGTTAATTACTGATTTCTTTCGGTCCACCTGTTTGTCCTTTTCTTAGGTGATGCTTATGGTATGGAGGATCTCTTGCCACTGTTTGATGATCCTTGTGTCCTGTTGGTGAGAGATCTTTCCACTTTGAGTCTGTTGTTAGTGAAGCTAGTTGCAACCGAGTATTCCGAAGCTACCATGTCGTCAAGTAAGAATTTGCTTCACTTATTTTTTCTGCTTTTGGGGATCCCTGAATGGGATGAACAACTTGTGGACCGGGTGGATGGTTCCTCTTTTGGATGAAACCTTGGACACTTTCCTTTGTTGAGTACGAAGTCGGATATATATACATACCGAATCAGCATGAAGTTCAGTGTATAACAACTATTAGTTGTCCCTAGTGTTTAGTCTTTGAATACGGCGTGGGCTTAGTAAGTACACCTCAGGATCCTCATTAGTCTTCAACTTGTTTAATGATCCTGAGTCAGCATTTTGATGCTAAGTTTTTGAATTAACACATAAGTGTTATATTTAAAATCGTGGGCCAAGCTAGAAAATATGGGCTAAGCCAATAACGTGGGCCAATCCAGAATAACGTGGGCCAAGCCAGAATAACGTGGGCCAAGCTAGAATAACATAGGCTAAGCCAGACTTAAGTTAGCGTGAAAATGCTAAAAACCTTAGGAGTAACACGTCTTTAACTATTGTAGCATTCAAGATATAGCCAACAGTGATGAATTTATCAGCCACTGTTACATGGACTGGTCGCACCACCTTGAACTATACTTGAATATCGTGCGCTCCTGGCGGGGTGTATTAACCCAATTCTTAGAAAGGCGAAAGCCGTTTAAACCTTTGAGGTATTTCAGGATACCCAAACTTAGGAGAGATGGACAATCTCTTTCTTCTGTCGGGTTCCCTTGAGATACTTCCTGCAAAACAGGAAATCTTGGTGAAGGTGGGTGTTAGCCTGGCTAACACCCCTCTAACGCTCAAGTCAGTACTTTGATCAAGGGTAACAAATATAAAAATAATTATGGAAAGAAGACGTACCATTTTTAGTTAGGATTTAAATTCTAACTTACATAAAGTAGGTTTTGAGATGGATGGCGTTCCAGGATCTTGGCAGGATATCTACTTCCATAGTGGCTAACCAGTAGGCACCCTTGCCTGCTTCTGAGTCAATCAAGTATGGGCCTTCCCATTTCGGTGCAAGCTTTCCATCGCTGGGATTTGTAGTATTTTGGAAGGCCTTTCTTAATACAAGATCACCCACTTGGAATCTTCTAATCCTTATGTTTTTGTTGTATGACTTTGCTATCCTTCGCTGATAAGCTGCAATACGGACTTTGGCAAGATCCCTGAGCTCATCCACAGTGTCGAGATCCTGAGCGAGAGCTTCATTGTTAGTCTCTCTGTAGGGATCATGGCTTCAGTTCCAAACACCAATGAGAATGGAGTTTGACCTGTTGCATTCTTTGTGGTTGTCCTATCTGCCCAAAGTGCAAATGGTAATTCTTCAACCCATCTTCCTTTCTTTGCTCCCAATCTCTTCTTGAGGTTGTTGATGATGATCTTGTTGCTGGACTCCGCCTGCCCATTGGCTTGAGGATGTACTGGGGTAGAAGTTTTCATTTTGATTCCCCAACTTGTACAGAAGTCAGTTGTTCTCTTGCTAATGAACTGAGATCCATTATCACATACTATCTCTGTCGGGATCCAAAATCTTGTAAGAATGTTGCGCTTGATGAATGAGATGACTTATTTCTCTCTGACTTGGACAAATGCCTCAGCTTCAATCCATTTAGAGAAGTAATCTGTCATTGCTAGCATAAAGACCTTTCCTCCTGGTGCTTTGGGAAGTTTGCCGACTATATCCATTCCCAATTTCATGAATGTCCATGGAGAAATAATTGGATATAAAGGTTCTGCTGGTTGGTGAAGTATGTTGTTGTGTCTTTGGCAAGGGTCACATTTCTGGGAATAAGTCATAGCATCTTTCTTCATGGTAGGCCAGTAATATCCTGTCCTCAAGGTCCTTGAAAATTATGCTCTGCCCCCAGTGTGATTACCACAGTCACCTTCGTGTATATCTTTCAGGACTTCACGAGCTTCAGGATCCTCCAAGCATCTTGAGTATGGATTGCAATAGAGTTTCTAAACAAAACATTGTGCAACATTATAAAACAAGATACCCTCATGCGAAAGGCTCTGTGATTCTTTTCATCATTCGGGATCTCACCATCCTACAAATATTATAGGTAAAATCCAGGATCCTTGAATAGGTTCAAGATCCCGAATATGTGCTTTTTCTTTGGTGTTGGATACTTCATTTGTTTTCTTAATTGCTGGGCTCAGAACATGTATAATTGGTATTTTAATACCTTTTGGTATTTTAAGAGCCGAAGCAAGGTTTGCTAAGGCATCGGCCTCAGTATTGTCTTCTCTAGGTACCTGTGTAATGTTAAAAATTTTGAATTCCACAGATAATTGCTTAACTATTATGAGATATTTGGCTAACTTTTCTCCTTTTACTGCATAAGAGCCATTGAAATGGTTAGCAATTAACAGTGAGTCTACATATACCTGGAGATACCTGATCTTGATATCCCTGGCTAATTGTAATCATGCTATTAGCGCCTCATATACTGCTTCATTATTTGTTGCCTGGAACTCATAACTTATGGATTGGGGTATTATGTCCCCTAGTGGCGATTTTAGTATGACTCCCATACCTGTTCCTCTTACATTTGATGCACCATCAGTGAATAAGGTCCATACATCATTTGACTCTTTAAGTTGTTGGACTTTAAGGTCTGCTTCGTGTTGAATGTCACTGCTGAAATCAGCCACAAAGTCTGCAAGTGCTTGAGACTTTATTGCTGTTCTGGGTTCATATATAAGATCATAGGCGCTGAGCTTGACTGACCATTTAGCCATCCTTCCTGACATCTCTGGCTTTCTTAAGACACACTTAATAGGATAGTTAGTCTTAACATGAATAGCACGAGTTTCAAAATAATGTCTGAGTTTAGTGGATGCCATTATTAAAGCTAAGATTAACTTTTCTAAATGAGAGTACCTGGTTGCTGCTGCGAGTAGGCTTTTACTTACATAGTATACTGGATGTTGTTGTCCCTCATGATCCTTAACTAGTACAATACTTACAGAGTTTCCGGATACCGCCAAGTACAGGGATAATGGTTCACCGTCTTCTGGTTTCATCAATAGAGGAGCTGATGACAAGTATTCCTTTAGTGATTGGAGTGCTTGTTCATGCTTCTCTTCACATTCGATTCTCTTGTTCTTCTTTAGGATGTCGTAGAACTCTTTACACCTTTCTGAGGATCTTGAGATGAATCTGTTGAGTGCTGCTACTCTACCAGTTAGTCTTTGGACATCCTTGGTGTTTCCTGGGGATTTCAGATTGATGATTGCTTTGATTTGCTCAGGACTGGCCTCTATCCCTCTCTTGGTCACCATATATCCCAAGAACTTTCCTGCCCCACTCCGAAGTGGCATTTGGAAGGGTTTTGCTTCATGTTATACTGGTCCAGGATATCGAATGCATCTCTGAGATCCTTGAGATGATCCTCAGCTTTCTTTGATTTTACCACCATGTCATCTATGTAGACCTACATGGTGTCCCCTAGTTTCTCTTTAAACATCATGTTCACCAGCCTCTGGTGTGTGGCACCTGCATTTTTTAAACCAAAGGGCATAGCAATATAACAATAAATACCTGTTGGGGTCATGAATGCGGTGTCCTCCTGGTCTGAGGGTGCCATCTGAATTTGTTGGAATCCTAATAAAGCATCCATGAATGTCAGCATTTCGTGGCCTGCTGTGGCGTCGACCATTGAGTCAATGTGTGGTAGTGGAAAAGGATCTTTGGGAAATGCTTTGTTCAAGTCAGTGAAGTATACACAGACTCTCCATTTCTCGTTTTTCTTCTGGACCACCACCACATTAGCTAGCCACCTTGGGTATTTCACTTCCCTTATCATTCCCGCTTTCAACAGCCTTTCAACATCTTCCTGGATAATTACATTCCTTCTTGGTGCGAATTTCCTTCTTTTTTGGTGTATTGGCCTAAAACTGTTATCAATACCTAATTTATGTGTAATAATATCTTTAGAGATACCTGTCATGTCTTCATGTTTCCAGGCGAAGGTCGAGGTTCTGCTTTTTAGTAACTCTAAACGATTTTGTTCAATATCCTTAGGGATATTGGTTCCAACAAGCACCTTGACATCAGGATCCTCCGTACTTAGGGATACCTCTTTAACATCTTGCTCTTTGGTCTCTAAGACGTCTCGGGCTTGTTTCTTTAATTTCTATGCTTTCCTGTTTTTAGCGGAGGCCTTCATTGAAGAAGTGTAGCAGTCCTTAGCCTCTTGTTGATCATTGTTAATCTTTACTACCCCCAAGGGGTTGGCATCTTGACACACTGATGGTATGTTGAGGGTACTGCCTTTATGTCGTATATCCAAGGTCTTCCTAGAATAATGTTATAGCAAGATAAAGAATCAATGACATAAAATTTTGGTATAGATTTTACCCCCTCAATTTAGATTGATAGCTTTATTTCTCCAACTTTGTTTTTAACCTCTCTACTGAATCCTATCAATACTAAGGATTTCGAGATGATCTCAGAATCCGGGATCCCCATTCTTTTCAGGACTTCATGCTAGATAATGTTAACAAAGCTTCCTCCGTCGATCAGTATCCCGCGGATGAAGTGGTTTACAATGTATAGTGTGATCACCAGGCCATCGTGATGAGGATCCTGCACATTATTTCTGTCATCTTCGTCGAAGCAAATCACTTTTTCTTCAGTTAAGCTGGAGGTTCTGATGGGTCTGTCCCCATTCTCTGTTTTTGCTTCCTTGGCATTTCTTTTTGCTGCATAGTAAGAAGTACCACAAATATCAGATCCATCAGATATAAAACCTATTACCTTGGCATCTGGCGGCGGGGATTTTGCTCTTTGCAGGATCCTGTCATGATCCTTAGTCTTGTTCTTTCCTTTGCCTAGAAATTCTTTAAGATATCCCTTGCTTAGGAGATAGCTTATCTCCTTCCGCAAAGCAATACAATCCTCAGTTACATGGCCAAAGTCTTCATGGAATGCACACCACTTGGACTTTTCCTTGTCCTTTCCTTCTGAGTTCTTCTCAAACTTGCGATGCCACCTGGCTTTTTCTCCAAGATCCTGCATAGCAAATAGCAAACCAGTTGTATCAAGGGAAAAACAATATTCGGACAACTTAGGATATTCTTCCTCTTCTTCATCTTCTTTACAACGTTGATCCTGTGATTGTCAGGCTTAGAATATGGCTTGGATCTGTACGACTTGAAAGGAGCGGATTCAATATTCCGGTTGGGTTGATTGTAACTTGTTAGATTATCCATCCGTTGCTGAATCTTTTTGTCATCCTCGAGGCTTATGAATCTTAGTGCCCGGTTTTTGACTTCATCAAGGTTCCTGCAAGGATTCATGACAAGGTCTTCGTAGAATTGAGAATCATTCTTTAGTCCCATCTTGAATGCATGGACAACAGTGGCTACGTCAAGATTCGGGATATCAAGGGATTCCCGGCCGAACTTGCTGACATAATATCAGAGGGATTCTCCGGGATTCTGAGTTATCCTGTATAAGTCACTTGTTAACCTTTCAAACGTTCTGCTGCAAGAGCATTGATTGTTAAATAAGTTGATTAAATGAGCAAACTAAGTAATAGAATAAGGTGGAACATTAAGTAGCCATTTCAAGGTGAAAGGTGTAGGACGATGTTGAAGCTGATAAACTGCGTGAAAGCTCATAAGTATCTACGTAAGGGTTATTGCGCATTCCTGTCCCATGTCGTCGAGAAGAAACCTGAGGAACATCGACTTGAGGACATACCGATCGTTAGGGATTACCTTGAGGTATTTCCCGAAGACTTACCTGGCTTACCGCCACCAAGACAAGCTGAGTTCCAAATCGACGTAGTACCAGGAGCCGCACCAGTTGCACGATCGCCGTACCGTCTAGCACCTTCTGAGATGCAAGAATTATCAAATCAACTGCAAGAGTTACTTGATAAAGGCTTCATAAGACCGAGTTTCTCACCCTGGGGAGCTCCGGTCTTGTTTGTGAAGAAAAAGGATGGAACCTTTAGGATGTGTATTGATTACCAGGAGTGGAACAAACTGACAATCAAAAACCGGTATCCTCTTCCTCGAATAGATGA
Source organism: Smallanthus sonchifolius (assembly GCA_023525975.1). Lineage (NCBI taxonomy): Eukaryota > Viridiplantae > Streptophyta > Magnoliopsida > Asterales > Asteraceae > Smallanthus > Smallanthus sonchifolius. Next base: position 26,033,172 of record CM042033.1, read on the forward strand.
TTTATTCAATCAAATTCAAGGTTTCAGCTTCTATTCTAAGATTGTTCTACGATCAGGGTATCATCAGCTAAGAATCCAGGAGGAATATATACCTAAAACGACTTTTAGGACTCGTTATGGTCACTACGAGTTCCTAGTTATGCCATTTGGTTTGACTAATGCACCGACAGTTTTCATGGATCTCATGAACCGCGTGTGCAAGCCCTACTTGGATAAATTCGTGATTGTGTTTATCGATGACATATTAATATATTCACGAACCAAGGAGGAACATAAACATCATTTGAAATTAATCTTGGAACTACTCAGGAATGAGAAGCTTTATGCCAAATTCTCTAAGTGTGAGTTTTGGATCCAAGAAGTTCATTTTCTTGGACATGTCATCATTAAGAAGGGTATCCACGTGGATTCGTCCAAGATTGAAGCTATCAAACACTGGGAAGCACCAAGAACTCCGACCGAGGTGTGTCAATTTCTGGGTTTGGCAGGCTATTATAGGCGTTTCATCGATAATTTTTCAAAAATAGCCCTGCCTTTGACAACGTTAACCCAGAAGGATAAAAAGTTTGATTGGACTGATAAGCAAAAATCAGCTTTTCAATTGCTAAAGCAGAAGCTTTGCAGTGCACCAATCTTGTCCCTTCCCGAGGGAACCGACAATTTCGTCATGTACTGCGACGCATCACACCAAGGTCTATGATGTGTACAAATGCAGAGAGAAAAAATCATCGCATATGCATCCAGACAGCTGAAAGTCCATGAGAAAAATTATACGACTCGTGACTTGGAATTGGGTGCTGTCGTGTTTGCACTCAAGATTTGGAGACATTACTTATATGGTACAAAATGTACTATCTTTACAGATCATAAGAGTCTCCAGCACATCTTTAATCAGAAAGAACTCAACATGAGGCAACGCTGTTGGATAGAACTATTGAATAATTACGACTGCGATATCAAGTATCACCCTGATAAGGAGAACGTCATAGCAGATGCCTTGAGTCATAAGGAACAAGTTAAAATTCTTCGTGTTCGTGCCCTAGGATTGACAATTCATACGAGTCTCACGACTCAAAGCCGGATGCCACAACAAGAGGCAATAAAAGAAGAGAACATTCAGAATGAAGCTTTACGAGGAATGATCGGACAGTTTGAGCCAAAATCATATGATACTTTATACTTCATGAATAGAATTTGGGGGCCATGTTTTGGTAACTTACGGGAGTTGGTTATGGACGAAGCCCACAAGTCCAGGTACTCCATTCACCCAGGTTCGGATAAAATGTATTAGGATCTGAAAGAACTCTACTGGTGGCCGAACATGAAAGGAGAGATTGCTATTTATATTTGTAAATGCCTGACGTGTTCAAAAGTAAAGGCAGAACATCAGAAACCGTCAGGATTGTTACAACAACCCAAGATTCCTCAATTGAAAAGATTTCGATGGATTTCATTACAAAGTTACCCAAGACGTCGAGCCGGTATGACACCATATGGGTAATCATCGATCGTTTAACGAAATCAGCTCATTTTCTGCCCATCAAAGAGATGGATAAAACCGAGAAACTTGCAAGGCTTTATATCAAGGAAATTGTGGCTAGGCATGGAGTGCCAATTTCTATTATCTCTGATAGAGACAGCAGATTCGTGTCTAGAATCTGGTAATCATTACAAGAAGCCATGGGCACACGTCTTGACATGAGCACAACATATCACCCTCAAACAGATGGTCAAAGTGAAAGGACCATTCAAACTTTAGAGGATATGCTCCGTGCGTGTGAAATCGATTTTCGAGGTAATTTGGATACCCATTTGCCATTGGCTGAGTTTTCATACAATATGCCATGGGCACACGTCTTGACATGAGCACAGCATATCACCCTCAAACAGATGGTCAAAGTGAAAGGACCATTCAAACTTTAGAGGATATGCTCCGTGCGTGTGCAATCGAATTTCGAGGTAATTTGGATACCCATTTGCCATTGGCTGAGTTTTCATACAATAACAGTTACCACACCAGCATCAAAGCCGCTCTGTTTGAGGCTTTGTATGGTCGAAAGTGTCGTTCACCACTATGTTGGGCGGAGGTTGGCGACAAGCATTTAACTGGTCCTGAGGTTATTCAGGAAACCACTTACAAGATTTTCAAAATCAAGGATCGTCTGAAGGCCGCCCGTGACAGGCAAAAGAGTTACGCGGATAACAGACGAAGACCATTAGAATTCCAAGTTGGGGACCGGGTCATGTTGAAGGTCTCACCTTGGAAGGGAATTGCAAGATTTGGCAACCGTGGCAAGCTTAACCCTAGTTACATTGGAACATTTGAAATATTGGCTAGGGTTGACCCTATAGCATACAAGATCAAGTTGCCGCAAGAACTAAACAATGTACATGATACCTTTCATGTGTCAATACTCAAGAAGTGCTTATCAGACGAGACATTAATTATACCGCCTGATGAGTTTCACAAAGATGACAAGCTGTACTTCGTTGAAGAAGCCATTGAAGTTACAGATTGAAAGGTTCAGAAAACAAGGCGTAGCCGTGTTAAATTGGTTAAGGTACGTTGGAATTCAAAGTGTGGCCCCGAGAATACGTGGAAATGAGAAGATCAAATGAAAGCCAAGTACCCATCCTTGTTCACGAACACTCCAAGTCAAGATGACATCAACTGAATTTCGGGACGAAATTCTCTTTAACATGGGGAGAATGTGACACCCAGTATTTCAGGTCAATATCCATATCACATAATTTCACGTTCATGATTTATATTTCCTGGTTTATTATTTTGACATAGTATTGTCAAGGGGCTAGCAAAGGAACACGCTATATATATTGTAGTAATTTTAAGAATTACTAGGAAATAAACAATAATAACCCGCAAGGTGCGTTCGTTGGTGATTAACAAGATTTTTATTCCAGTAAAGTCTAGTAATACGTCTTGATATAATAACTTAATTATTGGTGACAAAACTATTAAGAGTGGACACAAAAATGTTTATTTCATGGTGACAAGTTATTTTTGTGTGTATACATATATATTATAGTTAAAGTATTAACTATGACAGGTTTAATTAGTAGACTATTAAAAATAGTCAACATACAAAATATATAGAGTTTTTAATCATAAAAGTTCATACACCGGGCTTTATATCACGTGAGCACCTACTGAGTATACCCTACCTAAAAACAACATAACTAATACATAGACTTAGACTAGTGAAATGTCAAGACCCACCCAAGTGGGGCCACCCACTCACCAACCCAACTACTCTTTCTGATCATGTCATAAGAACCATGCTCTTTCAAGTCCAAATCCATCCATATGTCAATCCATCTCATCAAACATAACTAGCAATGATTTTGGTGAACCTAACACTCAACCCATCCCCTCATTTGCCTTATAAAAATCGATGGAATCCTCACACACTCATGTCACTCTTTCACCATCCAAGAACACAAGTCTAGAGGAGCTTAGCTAGGAATTTGGAGATCCAAGGGGTTCTTGAAGGTTCAAGAGTCGGTTTTACTAGTGTATCAAGTCTCTACCATCTTCTATTCGTGAATCTTCACCTAGCTTGTATAGTGGTAAATCCGAGATCTTTTCTTTCGTACTTACGATTTCTTATTAGATCCGCGTTTTTCACCCATGATTGGAAGATTTTCTTGAAAATACATATACTTTTGAAACCACACATAAAAATGAACTATTTTAATACAAAATTCATAAACTATGAATTATTTTGTTTAGCTGTGTGTTTGGTTGGTAAAAAGTATAGGTTTTGTGATATTTATGCTCAATTTGCAAAAACACGTTTTATTGAGTTTTTGAGTTGTTAAACTAGTTATACAAGTTCATAGACATGAAGATGTAGAGATTAATGTGTTACCTACAGAAATACTTGCAAGTCCATGTTACATTAGTCGTTTGAGTGTGTTATGTCACAAAAACCATGCTTTGGATCATTTACATCAAGTTTAGGACAAGTTACTTTCTTAACAGATTCATGCTGGAAATTTAACCCGACTTGGGAGGCCATAACTCCCTCAAAACTTAATGAAAATGAGTGATTCTTGAGTCTAAAACTAAGTTTAAAGAGTTAGCTTTCAAACCCAACTAGTTTCATAATTTTTTAGTAAGTTTTGGAACGTCAAAAGTCTGATACAACACAGAAGGTCAAAACTGTCTTTTCAAACAGAATGTTAGAGTGCATAACTTACTAAAAAATGATCCAAATGACTTTATTCTTTTTCCCAAAGTTAGTATTATTTGTTAGCTTTTAAACCCCTAGGGGATCAGGTCTTGAGGATAAGTTTTGAACCCTCAACCAACTGTTTTCCCTAGGTAACTCCAGAAAACTTACTGTTATGAGCATTGCTTGATTTGCTAGTTGTTTGACAAACTTAAACCTACTTTTAAAGCAAGGTGAATACTTTTATAACAACCTAAGATGTATATTAAGTTATGAAAGAAAGCTTTTAATTTATTGAGGTCACTTAGTATTTTAAAACGTAGCTTTATTCTGTACGATTTTCACCGAATGCTGGAAGCATCTTATTATTTCATGTAACTACAAGTATTTGATTATTGTTATAAATAAGGACATATAATAAACACCAAATCACCAACGGGTCGTCAACTTAGGTATTTTTCTAAGACAAGTGTCTTCCAATCACGTCTAGTAAGCTGGGTGAACAACTTGCGGATTAGACGCCATGTTATTAAACCGAAAGTACCTATTGCTTTAGGACGTGTTTGAGTTTCGGTTTCGTGTTCGAGTTCCTATTTGCTAATCTCAGGTTAGTTTCACTGTCTCCTTTTTCTAAGTTTTTGAAATTTTTTGAAGAGGAAACATACTTGTAACTATTTTCATATATAAATGAATGAAAAAGACCAGACCGTTATATGTGTATTAAGGGAACAATTATAGAGCTTGTAAAGTCCCCTAGAACAAATACATTTTGTAACCATTAGCTATGGTGTTAGCCTGAGATTATGTGAATAGTACTATTGGGGGTGACGCATCCGGTCATGGTTAGACGCTCTAACCAGGGGTCCATATGGCCAAATAACTGCATATCGTCTTATTCTCGTGGTATAGCGAGGGAGAGACATTTATTGTCATGGTTTGGTTACAGTCTCGTGCATTTACATATTATTTGTATTCCTTGCAAGCTTAAAAATGGGGTCAATTGGTCAGGAAATGTTCAATTCATTGGTTATATATATATACTTTTTGATCGGAAAAACTTATTCATTTGAACGTTTCTAAACGTTGGAAGTACAAGAATATTTGATCAAAACCTGTGAACTCACCAACCTCGTGCTGACACTTTTTAAGTATGTTTTTAAGGAAATTGGAGGTGTTCGCAATGGTTAGCAATGTAGGATTACATGCATGCATGAACGGATACGGCTTTTTGGGAGTTTTCCCTTGTATAACTCATCGTTATGGGTCATATTTGTGAAATCTTAATCTTTTGTAAAATCAAATAGATATTTTGGGATGTAAAACTTTAAATTTGTTTAAGTATCCAATCATTATGTATGTGTTTGCGGTAATCATATGCTTTGGAAACCAGTGAACGTTACGCCTCGCGTTTTTGCCTAGGCGGGGTGTGACACTAAGACATTATTTTAAAACTCATGCTATTCATGTTAAGACTAACTACCCTATTAAGTGTGTCTTAAGAAAGCCAGAGATGTCAGGAAGGATGGCTAAATGGTCAGTCAAGGTTAGCGCATATGACCTCATATACGAACCTAGAACAACAATAAAGTCCCAGGCACTTGCGGACTTTGTGGCTGATTTCAGCAGTGACATTCAACATGAGGCAGACCTTGAAGTCCTACAACTAGAAGAGTAGAAGGATGAATGGACTTTATTCACTGATGGTGTATCAAATGTAAGAGGAACAGGTCTGGGAGTCATACTAAAATCGCCACAAGGGGACATAATACCCCAATCCATAAGTTGTGAGTTCCAGGCTACGAACAATGAAGCAGAGTATGAGGCGCTAATTTAGCAGGATTTCAATTAGCCAGGGATATCAAGATCAGGTATCTCCAGGTATATGTAGACTCATTGTTAATCGCTAACCATTTCAATGGCTCGTATGCAGTAAAGGGAGAAAAATTGGCCAAATACCTCGTAGTGGTTAAGCAATTATCTATGGAATTCCAAACTTTTAACATAACACAGGTGCTCAAAGAAGACAATACTGAGGCTGATGCCCTAGCAAACCTTGCTTCGGCTCTTAGGATACCGAAAGGCATCAAGATACCTATCATACATATTCTGAGCCCAACAATTGAGAAGACAAATGAAGTATCCAACACTGAAGAAGAAGCAGATATTCAGGATCTTGAATCTAGTCAAGGATCCTGGATTTTACATATCAAAAAATACTTGCAGGATGGTGAGATCCCAAGTGATGAAAAGAACCACAAAGCTTTTTGCATGAGGATGTCTCGTTTTATAATATTATAGAATGTTTTGTATACAAAATCAATTGCAGGTCCATACTTAAGATGTTGGAGGATCCGGAAGCACATGAAGTTCTGAATGATATACACGAAGGCGAGTGTGATAACCACACTGGGGACAGAGCGCTATTTTCAAGGATCCTGAGGACAGGATATTACTGGTCTACCATGAGGAAAGATGCTATAGATTATTCCCAAAAATGTGACGCTTGCCAAAGACACAGCAACATACTTCACCAACCAGCAGAACCCTTGTATCCAATCATCTCTCCATGGCCATTCATGATATGGGGAATGGATATCTTCGACAAACTTCCCAAAGCACTAGGAGGAAAGGTCTTTATGCTAGCAAAGACGTATTACTTCTCTAAATGGATCGAAGCTGAGGCATTTGTCCAAGTCAGAGAGAAAGAGGTCATCTCCTTCATCAAGCGCAACATCCTGACAAGATTTGAGATCCCGACAGAGATAGTATGTGATAATGGATCTCAGGTCATTGGGAAGAGAACAACTGACTTCTGTGCTAGTTGGGGAATCAAAATGATAACTTCTACCCCAATACATCCTCAAGCTAATAGACAAGCATAATCAAGCAATAAGATTATCGTTAACAACCTTAAGAAGATATTGGGAGCAAAGAAAGGAAGATGGGCTGAAGAGTTACCGTTTGTACTTTGGGCAGACATGACAACCACGAAGAACGCAACAGGGCAAACCCCATTCTCATTGGTATTTGGAACTGAAGCCATGATCCCGACAGAGATGGTTATCCCTACTACCAGAACCAATCTCCAATCTTCAGAGACCAACAACTAAGCTCTTGCTCATGATCTCGACACCGTGGATGAGCTCAAGGATCTTGCCAAAGTTCGCGTTGCAGCTTATCAGCAAAGGATAGCAAGATCTTATAGCAAAAACATAAGGATTAGAAGATTCCAAGTGGGTGATCTTGTATTAAGAAAGGCGTTTCAAAATACTACCAATCCCAGTGATGGAAAGCTTGCACCAAAGTAGGAAGGCCCATACTTGATTGACTCTGAAGCAAGAAAGGGTGCATATTGGTTGACTACTATGGAAGGGAATATCTTGCCAAGATCCTGGAACGCTATCCATCTCAAAACCTACTTTATGTAAGTTTAAAACTTATGTTCTGACTGAAACTGGTACTTCTTCTTTCCTTAACTATTTTTATACTTATTACCCTTGATCAAAATACTGACTTGAGCGTCGGAGGGGTGTTAGACAAGCTAACACCCACCTTCACCAAGGTTTCATGTTTTGCAGGAAGGATCCTCAAGGATCCTGACAGAAGATAGAGATTGGCTATCTCTCCTAAGTTAAGGTATCTTGCATACCTTCTAAGGTTTAAAGGTTTTCACCTTTCTAATTATTGAGTTTAAACACTCCACTTGTAGCGCACGATATTCAAGTATAGTTCATGGTGGTGCGACCAGTCCATGTAACAGTGGCTGATAATTTCATCACTGTTGGCTATATCTTGAATGCTACGATAGTAACAGACGTGTTACTCCTAAGGTTTATAGCATTTTCATGCTAACTTAAGTCTGGCTTGGCCCACGTTATTCTGGCTTGGCCCATGCTATTCTGGCTTGGCCCATGTTATTCTGGCTTGGCCCACGTTATTCTGGCTTGGCCCACGTTACTGGCTTGACCCATGATTTTAACTTGTCACAGGTATTTAACATTTACGTGTTAACCCAATAAGTTAGCATCAATATGCTAACTCAAGATCCTCGAACGGATCAAAGATTTATGAACATCATGAAGTTCAATTACTAGGTCTACAACAAGACTGAACACATGGGACAACTAATGGTTGTTATACTTTGGACTTTATGCTATAATCTGGTATGTATATTTACCTAACTTGATACTCAACAAAGGTATGTGAGACTTATTTTTCAATTTGAAACTTGAATGACTAAGTCATGGCTCGTTTGGTATTCTTGTTTAACATTTATCAAAACCAAATTATGTTTTCATAAGTCTAAGTCTGATAAAAACCCGAGAAGTTACTATTAAGGATCTAGTATCCTGAATATAAATTTAAACCTATTTTTTTAAGTATCTTAAGGTTTTAAGGATCCTAATTTTTTAAAACAAATCAAAGCAGACCAAACATGGCAAACAGTCATAAACCATCTACTAACATTTAAAGTGCAGGAAAGTGTCATGGGTTTCATCCAAAACTTGGACCCATCCACCCGGAATCACAAACTGTCAAAATGTTTATCCCATGACAGGATCCCAAAAGTATAAAAATAAAATTGTTCATCAACCAAAGACATGAAAGGAAATTGTTTCGAGACAAGTTAACAAACAAAAGAAACTACAAAGTCCAGGGCTTAGGTCTAGGCATCGTTACCCTCATCGCCCTGGTCAACCTGCTTCTCACCATCAGCAGCTCCAGTATCCTCAACAGCCTTGCTGGTCTCCAATGATTCACCTCCTAGCTTGGCTAGAGAAGAGCGCCATCCATCAAGATCCTAGGCTGCACGATCGAAACCTACAGCAGCAGCTTGCTCAGCCATATGGATCCTGGATTGGAGAATGGACATAGCCACGGACTTCTTAGCATCATCCACAGTCTGCTGAAGTCTCAACTCATACTGGGTTGTGCTCTCCTACAGCTTATTCTTCTGGCTCTGGATCTCATTCTCCAAGTACTTGCTCTTGGAGGCCAAGATTTTCTTCAAGTCCTCAACATTCTCTAGAGCTTCCTTAGCACACTTCTTCGCTTCAGACAAGTTGGCATGAAGCTTCTCAAGACCCTGCAAAATTTAGACAGATTATTGATTCGGGATCCTGAAATAAGCATTGGGATACCAAGAGGATACTTACCTGATTCATCAAGCCCTGAAGCTTCTTGGTGGTCTCAGCAGAATCCATTCCCTCAAAGAACTCTAGATCCAACACCTCCGTCATTTTCCTCTTTTTGCTTCCTGAAGCTTTAGACCGGAGAACAGGGACATGAGGCTTGGCACTTGCAGGTGTGGGACCTTCTTTCTTGACCACAACAGCCCCAGACAAAAGGCTTTCAAGATCAGACAAATCGAGCTGGGAGCTTGACTTGGGGATTCCTACACTAAATAATGCAGTTCAGAATCATGGCATATGTTAATGAAAGCACTGATTATTCTTTACCTGAAGACATCTCAGATTCAGAATACTGGGTTTTAAAGCTTGCTTGACTAATGGTGGATTCAAAACGGAAGGTGTCACACCCACAAATTTACTTACTTAATAAATAAATACAGGTTACAACGATTGGTTCATTACACGATAGCGGAAGCTGTAATAGTGATTTCTAAGACTTGAATACATACACAAATACTAAGACTAAGTAATACAATGATCTAAGTTATTCTAGATCAACGACAGACTTGAGACCGGATAATCTATGTCCTTGCAGCTAGTAAGAATTTATCCAATTATAGCTAGCCTATTCCAACCGCTCCATAGCTAAAGGTTACCTGAGAAACATACTTGAAAGTGTCAACACAAAGGTTGGTAAGTTCACAAAGTCTGTTAATTTAGTACAGTTAGTTTTCCCCGAAAAACTAGACATGACTTAACCGTCATAAAATAAGTAGTTTTCCTTTGAAAACATGCCCATGACTTTACCGTCATAAAATAAGTAGTTTTTCTTTGAAAACATGCCCATGACTTTACCATCATAAAATAAGTAGTTTTCCTTTGAAAACATGTCCATGACTTAACCGTCATAAAATATGTAGTTTTCCTTTGAAAACATATACATGACTTAACCGTCATAAAATAAGTAGCTTTCCTTTGAAAACATGTTCATGACTTAACCGTCATAAAATATGTTGTTTTCCTTTGAAAACATATACATGACTTAACCGTCATCAAATAAGTAGTTTTCCCCGAAAAAATAGACATGACGTCTTTGTAATTCCAACGTTCTCAAAATGTTCAAACATGATCATTTTCCGATCAAACAGTTTATATGTATAACCAATGAATTTGAACATTACCCTGACCGATTGACCCCATTTGTAAGCTTGCAAGGAATACAAAATAATATGTAATGCATGAGACCGTAACCAAACCCCAACAATTTAATGCCTCCCCTCGCCTTTCTGCGAGTAAGATAATATGCGGTCATTCGGCCATTTGGACCCCTGGTTAGCGCAAGTAACCATGACCGGGAGCGTCACCACTAATAGTACTATTCATAGAATCCCGGGCTAAGTCCATAGCTAATGGTTACTAAGTTTTATTCCGAGGACTTTAAGCGCTTTATCTTTCCCTCAATGCACACATACGGTCTGATCATTTGTTCATTTATTTATATACAAAAATTCTTTACTAGTATGTTTCCACCCCAAAACATTTCAAAAACTTAGAAAAAGGGGTTAGTGAAACTCACAAAGAGTTAAACCAGAATGTTCATATTGTCAAACGTGTAAGCAATTGTATTTCATGTTCTCAAAACATAACAAGTAAGTATGTTTCTCCCCCGATGTTTACAAAACAATAGAAAAATAAAAGGGGGCCGTGAACTCACCTTGTGTCTGATGAAATCCTAGCAAATAACCTTGTGCTAATAGTTCCTGTCTATCCGTACCCTAATCACACAAGGGTACTAATGTGTTATGACTACCCGTCTTATACGTAAGTTGTTCATCCGACTTAACGAATCCCGTTAAGTACGCCTTTGTTTAGTAAAAATAGAGTTTTCATTTACGACTCATTGGTGATTATTATTCCAGTCTAGACGCTTACATATTTTTTGAGAAAATAATACGTTTCCCTATTGGTGACTTATTAAGTGTACCAAAAATAAATAGTATTTTTGTAACAACTTAAAATATATTCACATATGTTCCACGATGTCATGTGATTATTTATTTTTAACTGAATCTCTTCATATGTTCCATGTACATATATCAAATGTTCATATTAGGATACTATTCTTTAATTCCTAAAATATTTCCATGATTTAACCAAAACCGTATACCAACACATATATATCACAAACTTTATCCATAAACATATATTTTTAGTAACACCTTTCACGTTCATATGTTGATGATAATCGTTCGTATGTCTTCTTGAATCATAGGACACTACCTCGGGTCTTGCCAGGTAAGTCACACATGATCATATACCTTCACGAACATGTATCCTTTAACATAACAAATGAATGGAATGAAGGGTTTATGAAGAACACCATCATCCAAGTGTTATTTTATGTGATAGTATATATATATGTAGTTTATATTTGATGTGTCCTTGTCTTGTCCATGGCCCTTCTAGTTTGGTATTTTATGTATGAACATGTACGTGTATAAATATATGTATTCAAACATGACTCATGAAGAAATAAAGCCAAAACTCATCAAGACTTTTATGTTTTATTTTGTTCTTGAAAACTCAGATTTTTAGGCTTACTTCGAATAGATATTTAGATGGTTTTAGAAGACCAAATGACTTGGCGTTTTCTTCTAAAATCAATTTTATTGAAATCAGAGGAGATGTGAAAAAGAATTACTAGATTTGGAGTTGTGTAGGTACCTCAAAACAGGAAAATGAAAAGAGGTGTCCAGATTCGACCTGCACTGAGTGGCCTTCTTGCGTCGGCTGTTTAGAGGTCGAATACTGCATGAATTCCAGTTATTCCACTTGGGTTCTCCTCTGTTAACATAGAGCTTCATTCTAGAAAAAGAATGGACTGATTTGACCAAGGAACGAAAGAGATATGGCCTTCCGAAATTGACTGAAAATCTGGCATGAAGCTGAGTTACGGGAATTGTTTGCATTTTCGGTTTTGGAGAGGGAAATTGGGTGCAATCCGAAATGAATCAGTCAAGGGAGGGAGGAGGGAGTTAAGGGGTGTTGGTGCAAGTGTTTTATATGGAGAAAGAGAGATGGAGTTGAGTGATGATCACATCTTCATCATTACCACTTATGGTTGATGGGAATTGCATGTAATCATTTCAAGTGGAAGAGGGTGTGCATGCAAGACATGTATGCAAGCATTTAATGGGATAGTGGGTGGCTACACCCACATTTTGGCCGAGAGGGGTATAGGGTGGGGGGTTGGGTGTTGTCAAATCCATTAATGGCTAGATAGGTGTGTTCTTTGGTGGTATAAATCCCCTAGGTGATCGCGTGATCTAATACCCGGTGTAAAACTTTTAAACGATTCATTACTTATGAGTTTTTGTGTGGTTTGACTAGTCTCAATAGTTTACTAGTTAACCCGACATAGTTATTACTATAACTATATTATTCATGAATGCACATAACCTAACTTAGAGACATACAACAAACATTTATATGTCAACTTTTTATAAAAGTTTAGTCACCTATATTTATGTTTTTATATTCAAACGTGTCTCTTAGACTTTTCTGGATTAACATTCTTTTACTCACCAACGAATGTTCAATGCGGGTTATTATCGTTTATTTTCTAGTAATTCTTAAAAATTACTAAATATGGCACTTGTCCCTTTGCTAGACTCCTGACAATATTATGTCAAAGATAATATTCCAAGAAATATAAAATAGTATGTGCAAATAAAACTATGGGTATTGATATGGACTACTCGGTGTCACTTCTCCCCATGTTAAAGAGAATTTCGTCCCGAAATTCAGTTGATGTTACCTTGAATTGGTGTATTTGTGAACAAGGACTGGTACTTGGTTTTCATTTGATCTTCGTGTCCCCATGTATATTCAGGGTCACGCTCCAAGTTCTAACATACCTTAACCAATTCAATATTGTTACGCCTTGTCCCCTGGACTTTTTAGCCAGTGGTTTCAATAGGTTCCTGAACAGGGTGTGGTTTGTCACCTATGTGAATCTCACCAGACGATATGATTAACGTTTCTTCTAATAAACACTTCTTGAGATTTGACACATGAAATGCATCGTGTATATTGCTTAGCTCCCCATGACAACGTAAGCTTGAAGGTTACTGGGCCAACCCTTACCCGTATATCAAACGATCTGATGTATTTATGGTTATGTTTAGTAAGACCTTTAACAAGGCTCGGTCTCCAATTTGGAATTCTAATGGCTTTCGTCTGTTTCTAGCACAACTCTCTTTCGTCTGTCTTGAGTGGATTTCAGACGATCTTTGATTTTGACGATCTTTTCAATGGTTTCCTGACCAGTCTCAGGATCAGTCAAATGTTTTTCGCCAACCTCCACCCAACATAGCGATGAGCGACACTTACAACCATACAAAGCCTCAACGGAGCGGCTTTAATGCTGGTATGGTAGTTGTTATTATATGAAAACTCAGTCAACGGCGGTGAGTATCCCTATTTCCTCTTAAATCGATTACACACACACGGAGCACATCTTTTAAAGTTTGGATGGTCCTTTTACCTTGACCGTTCATCTGGGGATGATATGTAGTGCTCATGTCAAGGCGTGTTCCCAAGGCTTCTTGTACAGACTGCCAGATTCTTGACATGAATCGACTGTCCCTATTAGGGAAAATGGAAACTGGCATATTATTCCTAGCCTTAATTTCCTTAATATTTAGCCTTGCACGCTTCTTACTTTTATCTATCTCCTTGATTGGTAGGGAGTGAGCAGATTTCGTCAAACGAGTGATGATTACCCATATAGTATCATAGCCGCTAGATGTTCTGGGTAGATTTGTAATGAAATCTATGGAATTCTCCTCCCATTTCCATTGAGGAAACTGCGGTTGTTGTGTTCACTTAGGTGATTCCTAACATTCTGCTTTTACTGTCGGGTATTTCCCAACATAAATAACAATTTCTCCTTTCATGTTTTGCCACATAATGGAGTTCCTCGGGATCCTTATACGTTTTATTCGATTCTGGATGAACGGGGTACTTGGGCTTATGGACTTCATCCATAATCTCCCACATAGGCTACCGATACCTGGTACCCAAATTCTATCTGTATCATCCAACTTAGGCTTCAATTGTTTGATTCCATTTACTTGGTAGTCGGTATTCGAAAGCAAAGTGAATACTTCTTCGACTAACGATATTAAACGTGCAAGGACCCCTTTTTTTTATTACCCTAAATATGGTAGGGTTATGTGATGCTCATTCCTGGTAATGAAAGGAATGGTGCTTGCGAATCTTGAGCGTATGTTGACCCATACCCTCTATTCGTCTACGCACTTTATCACAAAGGCATATCTCTATAGATCTTAGGAAAGAATTACTTGACGAGGTGTCCAGGTTTTAGTTGAATATTGGGTAGTAATGACACAGTACGGAAATGAAACTTTATGTTTGTCTCTCTTATGCTTTTCAAAAGCATTTTCCCGGACTAAGACTTTTCTCTTATTTCAGGTTTCATGTTTTCTATGATTTTCCTCTCCACGTGCCTTCATGGAGCTAAGATTTGACGTTCCTTGGGAGCTCTTACTTGCGAAGGTCGAGTCTAATCACCACTTTACCCATTATTTGCACTATCCTCCCGCGGCAGACTAGCATTCGGGTTGTAACATCCTGATATGTAAGCTCATGACTTGGCTACCATACCCTCGAAGTATGTGTGCCATAAAAAGTTCTATGTTTGTTTGGTATATTCATATTCCGTCTAGCTGAGGGAATGAATAGTGGGACAATGAGAATGGTCTCATAGAATTAATGTCTTCCCCAAAATGGGCTACGGGTTTGTCAACCCATTAAGTTGGTAGAAAGGGTTTATGAGTTTTACAATGGCCAACTATAAGTCATTCAGTGTGTATACACCTCCTTAGTGTTTGAATGGTACTTTGGTGACTTACCGTTACGTATTCCACTCATACAGGTTATAGCCTCAAAATCATGAGCACAAGGATAAAATTGAGGTAATAAGTGTTAAACATCGAAAATTTTGTACTCTTACTGAGCCTGCGTTAAGAGGTCATT
Source organism: Smallanthus sonchifolius (assembly GCA_023525975.1). Lineage (NCBI taxonomy): Eukaryota > Viridiplantae > Streptophyta > Magnoliopsida > Asterales > Asteraceae > Smallanthus > Smallanthus sonchifolius. The sequence continues at coordinate 26,048,557 of CM042033.1, forward strand.
CCTTAACAATAGATGCTCCTAGAGCTTCCTAGTTCTAGAAAACTGGGAGCGAAGGATGTGATCATGCCTCTCCTCTAGGCTGAAATCTGGGATCCATTCAACAAGATGATCTTTGGGGAAGTGTAGGTATAAAAGGGCATAAAATTATCCTTTACTAATCCTTGTGGACAGTGGTCTGTTGTGAATAGTGATCTGTTGTGAACAGCTCGAGCTTACGCCCCTTATGCATATCATGAACTAATGAGATTAGCATGAAATTTTCACATTTGGGACCCCTTTAAAGGTTTTGTATGTCATTTTTCGGTTAGTGCGACAATAGTCGTTAGTCCACACCTAGGTTTCTTTGGCATTCGCTTGTGAATAAATCACGGCTTATTCATCACCGAGAGGATAGTAGGTCTTGAAGGTGTACTGAATGTCAATGGTTGTGAGAGCAACCCTGTTTGACCAATATTCTGAAATTTTAGATTACCTACTTGTCTCATGTCGAGCTTCCACAATACCCCATAGGTGCTATGTGTATGCGGGTCAAAACAAATTTTCTACCCTATCACCGAAGTTAGGGCATAACACTCCTAACATAAATTTCAAGTAATTATGAGACTGAACGGTGTGATGGATCCTGAGATTACGCTATAATCTCTCACAATAATTATGCAATTATTGTAAGTGTTGGTTGTGGTAATGCTTAAATTAAAGCTATATCGACAAGTAGAATCTCAAAGAATGAATGTGTGAAATCCTTCACCGTTCAGGATTCACAAAAGATTGGTTGATTTCAATTTGAATTTCTCTCGTTCCTCCCAAACTATGAGATTGCTTTGAGAGCATCTAATTGAGAAGTCTGATTTGTTAAGATCCAATCCTTAATCAAGTGACTGAGAACATGGGTTGATCATTAGCTTAGACATCAAGACTCACTAAAGTTCTCATGCACTGCAAATTATGATTACGTGTGCACCCGTAATGATAATTTACTTTGTATGATCCCTGTAGTGTTCCTTCTATCCCCAACTTTTAAATCAATGGGATTTGAATGTTCATTAGATCGTGTTTGCACACTTGTGCAGAAGTGTGTATTGTTTTATCGGATTACTCTTAATTATGTGTACCAATACTCATGAATCTGCCGAATATGGCTGTTGTCGGATGAGGCTAATGGTAGAGAGGCACCACAAGTGTCTCTTAAAATAAAATGTGTATGGTGAAAGTCAGGCACTATGTGTTGGGTAGAGATCCTCAAATGAGTGTCGAGCAACTCATGCTCCAAGTCTGTATATATGCATGGATCCACATGATTCTGATGTATGTCTGGGTCTCCTAACCCTTGGAGTTCTCTCCTATTTAGTCCTGCTTATCCACCTTGGATTCCCTTCTGTCTGGGCAATTCTGTCTGCCATATCTCATGGCGAAAGTCTAGGCATCCGATCTGACAACTTATGAAGGAGAGTATTTATACCGTAAATACGTTAAAAAGATAGCTGCCTCCATGGCTGGAGTAGTTGTGGTGCAGGTATAGGTACCGATTCTGGTACGGGTTCAGTCTGTTGTGATACCAAGATCGGTAACTGACGATTGCTGCCGTCGTCGCCCAAGCTCAGCTCGTAACTCGATCTTCTAAGGGTGCAGTATGCTGAGTACCCGTTATTCTTGACTCGTAATCCGAAGAGTAACATGTTGTAAGTGTTTATTATTTCCACATTGTTGTATGTGTTTAAGTGTTCATTACATGTGCCATGTAATTGTATTAGTGTAGCTAATGATACCCTAGTGTAACTCCATACACTAATAGTCTACACAAGTTGTTCGGTAACGGTTGGAATTCCTATACTCAAGTCTTGGGTGTTCTTAGTGTGATGCAAGTCTTAGAAATCTTGGTCCCTAAATGAGTCCGGTTAGAGCCTAGGTGTCACTAAGGAAACCTAATTCGCTAAAACCATTGCTCTGATACCAATCTGTCACACCCCCAAATTTATTTACTTAATAAATAAATACAGGTTGCAACGATTGGTTCATTACACGATAGCGGAAGCTGTAATAGTGATTTCTAAGACTTGAATACATACACAAATACTAAGACTAAGTAATACAATGATATAAGTTCTTCTAGATCAACGACAGACTTGAGACCGGATAATCTATGTCCTTGCAGCTAGTAAGAATTTATCCAATTATAGCTTGCCTATTCCAACCGCTCCATGGCTAAAGGTTACCTGAGAAACATACTTGAAAGTGTCAACACAAAGGTTAGTGGGTTCACAAAGTTTGTTAATTTAGTACAGTTAGTTTTCCCCGAAAAACTAGACATGACTTAACCGTCATATAATAAGTAGTTTTCCTTTGAAAACATGCGCATGACTTTACCGTCATAAAATAAGTAGTTTTTCTTTGAAAACATGCCCATGACTTTACCGTCATAAAATAAGTAGTTTTCCTTTGAAAACATGTCCATGAATTAACCGTCATAAAATATGTAGTTTTCCTTTGAAAACATATACATGACTTAACCGTCATAATGTTGATGCACTTTCCTGTGACAACACTCTGGATAGAGTCTTAGTTTGTATTTCTAATGTCTGTAATTTGTCTTTGTATGTAAGAGTCGTTATGTAATTGTTTATCGAGTTGTATTTACTTTTACATAATGTATGTTGCATTTCTTCTAAGTGTTTTGCGCACTTACATGTGCGCATGAGAAAGCTCCTGCGTACTTAGCAAGTACGCAGGAAGACCCATGCGTACTTACAAGTACGCAAGAGCATTTGGTCCTGCGCACTTGCTAAGTACGCAGGCATCAGGTCTGTATAAATAGGTTTGGTTCACAGAGGATAAGTACGCAGAACTCATATCTTAGACGAATTCAGTTTGTTAAGTACGCAATTTGTAATCTCTCTGTAACCGTCGAGTGTTTATAATAGAAAGAGCTTTTATTGTGACTCTCATGTTTGGTTTACTTTGTTTTAGTTAGACTCTCCGCCTAGTCACGGGTATTCCGCACCCGGTCCGACTAGTAGACCACTTGCATCCAACGATCCGTCACACACGAAGGGACCTACAAGTGGTATCAGAGCATTGCTCTTGAATTCGAGTGTTGTAAGTGAGTTTGGAGACGTTTTTGCTGAGGTCTACAAGCAAAAAGAGGTATTTTTGTTGATTTTTGTGATAAAAAAAGGGGTAGCTCTTGAGCACTTTTTTAGAAACAAAAATCTCTCAAAAACCAATTTTTGTTGTGTATTTGAGCATCAAAGGTTAGTTAGAAACAAGTTTCTGACCCTTTGGCTCATTTGCATTAATCATCAGGCAAATTTTTACCATCTCCGGCGATTTTCCAGTCACCGGAAAAGGTTGGTGAGAGTTGCTGAAAAGGTATCCTGCGTACTTATCATTTTTGGTAAAAAGTACAGTTTTCTGCGTACTTACTAAATACGCAAGAGTTATCTCCTGCGTACTTACAAGTGCGCAAGACTGAACTTGTGCGAACTTAAGTTATATCCTGCGTACTTAATCATTTCCTCCTGCGTACTTACAAGTCTTAAATACGCAAGACTATTTCTCAAGTGCGCATAGCCAATCCCAAGTGCGCAACTGTGCCTGATTTTTCTGAGTTTTGACTAAGTGTTCACTATGTCGAACCTTCAGAATCTTGGAAACATGTTAAACTATGATAATGAGATCGGTACACCTCAGAAACCACCAAAGTTGCTAAACGTAAACGATTATTCTAATTGGAAAGCACGTTTTGAGCACTACATTTCGTATACCGACTCATCACTATGGATACCAATCCTTGAGGGATATAAGCATCCCACACACATCTATCTTGATGATGAATTGCCCAAGCCTATTTCTAAACTCGATGAGGAAGAAAAGAAAGTATATGATCGAGAGAAGAAGGCACTTGGTTCGATCACTATGGCATTAACTCGGGAATTGTTCCATAGTTTCCGAGGGTATGACAATTCTAAGGATCTCTGGAAAGCTTTACAGAAGAGATTCGAAGGAAATAGTGACATCAAGAAGAGTAAGCGCGATCTTCTCAGGAAGCAGTATGAGTGCTTTAGATTTTTTGAGAACGAATCTCTAGATGACCTCATCTCTAGGTTCTATCATTTACAAACTGAGTTGAAGGCTTTTGACCTCAAGTATCCAGCTGAAGAGATGGTGGAAAAGTTTTTGGATGCTTTACCACCCAAATTTGAGATGTACACAACCCTGATGAGGGAAAATCCTAAATTCTATGAGTTGACAGTAGAGGAAGCAATAGGAAAGATTCAAGCTCATGAAATGAACTTGAAAAGAAAGGAGAGCTCTGGAAGACCCCAGATACAAGACCCTTCTATCTATCATGGGACGACTTCCACATCCAAGTCATCTGGCTCTGGAATTGCCCTCTTCACTGGAAATCCTACTGAAGAAGACCACTCAACTGGGTGTGGTGGTCATGCTTGCTATGCTTCAGGATCAGGGTTGGGGTCTCATCATCAAAATACCTCAAGAAATCCTCCTGCTACGTCCTCAACTAACAACTCAGCTATAGCCAGAATAGCTGAAGATCATGTAGCATTATTCTCATCTTGTATGCTTGCATATGAAAACTTCATAGGTGGCAAGCTTACTGATCCAGAGACGATTGAGGAAGATTTTAATCAAGTGGATCCTGATGACATGGAGGACATGGATATTCAATGGAATATGGCCATGCTTTTGAGGAGAGCCAAGCGTTTCCTGAACAGAATAGGAAGAAAGTTTATTGGCAGGCATCCTAATGCCAAGGTCGAGTTTGACAAATCTAAGGCCAAATGCTACAAGTGTCTGAACTATGGACACTTTACTCGTGAGTGTCAGAAAGACAGAGCACCTGCCTCTGGTTTTACCCTACCCAGCCAAGGAAACAGCCATGGCCAAAACAATCCAAACCACCACAATCAAAGACAAGGTGGAACGTCCAATGCACTGGTAGCCCAACAGGACGACAGCTTTGATTGGAGCGTTCATCTTGAGGATGCCATCATCGCACAAACACAAGTTGGTCTCATGGCTGAGATCATGGAAATGATGGAAGCAGAGAGAAGGGAAGCTTCTATGGCGGACCTAAAAGAGTCTACTACTACTGCTACAGAAGAAAAGGAGGAAGTGAAGGAAAGGAAGCTTCTGTAGCTGAGAAAGAGGAATCGACTACTGCAGTTGCTCTCATGGCCATTGGAGAAGCAACAAGTTCATCTCTTGAGGTAGACTCTAATCCCTTTTATGTTGTTTCATGTTCTAAGTGTCTAGGGCTAAAACTTGAAAATTCTAAGCTCCAAGACAAAATTGAACCCCTAAGTATGGCATCTCTAAACTATAAAGAAAATGAAAAACGTTTTAAAGAGTCTATTGAAACATTGAAAAAGGAAAAACGTGAGTATTCTTTAGAAATGAGCGATCAACAGCTTCATTTGGATATTGCTTATAAGGGGTTAGAAAAACGGAACAATGAAATCAACAAACTGCAAAATGAGATCCTGCAGTTAAAATGAACAAATGAGAAGTTGAAAAACTCTCGCTTTGTGGTGGAACACTACGAATCTGTAGTGAGGAAAATGAATGGTCTAGGTCTTGGTACCAATGCCATTCCTCCACCAATCAGTGGGAAGTTTGTCAATGGTTTATTAGACATTGATCTCACTTGTGTAGATGAGTCCTCTGATAAGGATGATTTCCCTAAAAAGGATGAATCCTTAAGTAAGGCTAACTCCACATCTAGTGAGGAGTTTGTTACTGCTTCTGAAGACGGGTCGGTTAACTCTTGCCCTGAAGGAGTAGTATCTGAGGAGTTGTTGACTGAATATAAAGTCAAGAAAAACATTATCACTAATGGTGATAATTGCATTTTAACTGAACCTGATGTCATTGAATCAAATGATAAACTTAAGGTAATGTTTTATGGGGGTATAAAACCTTAACCAAGTAAAGAAAGAGGCTTTTTCTGCTCACTTTGGGCTTGGTTACAAAGAAAATTTGGAAAAATACTATACTCACAAAAATCAAACTGTTAAGGTTCAGACTGCTGTTCAGAAACCAACTCCTCCTGCTCATAATGGAGAGTTTTCTAAGGCCAGATCTAATGAGCCTTACAAGAGAACTCATGTAGACAAGAGGAACTGTTTTCACTATGGCTTGATTGGTCACATTTTTGTGAACTGTCCTTCTAAGAACCAAGGGAAACGGCCTGTTGTTTCACAACCAGCTGTTATCCCCAGGTCGCCACCAGTGAAACCATCTCCCAAACATCCAAAGCAGAATGTGGTGAAACCACCAGTCCAACCGATGGCAAAGCCAAAGATCAAATCTGAGGCCAAACCATCTGTTGCAAGAAAGGTAAAGCAACCTGCTCTACCTCGTGTGTCTACATCTGGTAGTACACGTACTGGTGAGAAATCTGTGGCTAGACTCTCTAAGCCACAGAGAAGAAGAAGGAATAAGAGGTTGAGAAAGCTGGAACAGCTGACTAAAGCTCAATCAGGTGAAGCTTCCACAAGTTCACCGGCTGTGGTTGAGACAAAGTCTCCTGTTCTGGTTAAGAATCAAAAGAGATCCTAGAACAAGAAAGTAAAAGGTTCTCAATCTCCTGTTCCCAATTCCTCCAAAGATTTACCAATTTTGAACAGTCATCATGACTGTGAGTTGAAAGAAGTAGTTTATTTTGAGAAAGACGGACGACCCAAGACCACAATGGCTTGGGTCTCCAAATCTAACTAACTCTTTTGTTAATCGTGCAGGGACGTCCGAAGGGTACTATCTCTAACCGCTGGTATGTAGATAGTGGATGTTCCAGGCACATAACAGGAAACATGGCCTTGCTTCAAGACGTTAAACCATTCAGAGGCGGCTATGTGGCCTTTGCCGGAGAAAAAGGTGGCAGCATCACGTGTCAAGGCGTGGTTTCAAACGGTTGTGTCAGCTTTGACAATGTCAACTTCTGCGAGCAGCTGAAGCATAACCTGTTGAGTGTCTCCCAAATGTGTGATAAGGAGTACTCGGTGATGTTTGACAAGTCAGAATGCCTGATTCTGAAACCCGGTTTTGAGGTTCCCGAAGACTGGATTCTGATGAGAGCACCAAGAACGAATGACACATATCAGATCGATATGAGCGTGGCAACAACCACCTCATCAGTTGCTACTTATTTGCTTACAAAAGCGACAAAGCTTGACTCTATCTTGTGGCATAGGAAACTCGGACATATTTCTTATCGTAAAATGAATCATCTTGTCCGAAACGGTTTGGTAACCGAGGTTCCTAAGCTGAGATTTACCGTTGCAGATGACTGTATGCCTTGTAAAAAGGGCAAACAGCAACGGAAGTCTCACAAGCCCAAGCTCCAAAACTCTATTGATACCCCTTTGGAGCTATTACACATGGATCTGTTTGGCCCCATAAGTATCAGGAGTATTGGAGGTAAGTCATTCTGTCTAGATGTAACTGATGATTTCTCACGTTTTTCTTGGGTGCATTTTTTAGGTACTAAAGACGAGACTGCTGATATTCTTCAATACTTGATCCTGAGCTTGGAATCTATTTGCAAGCTGAAAGTTAGAAGGATAAGGAGCGACAACGGAACTGAGTTCAAGAATAATTTGATGGAGCTTTTCTGTCTCAAGAAAGGGATCCATCACGAATTCAGTGCGTCGTACACACCTCAGTAGAATGGAGTTGCTGAACGGAAGAACAGAACACTGATTGAGACTGCAAGGACTATGTTGTCGGATGCAAAGCTTCCTGTCACTTTCTGGGCAGAAGCAGTTAATACAGCGTGTCACGTCTTAAACAGAGTTCTGGTAGTGAAGAGGCACAACAAGACTTGTTACGAGTTGATCAACAATCGACTTCCCAATCTTGATTACCTAGTTCCTTTCGGTAGTCCTTGTTCCTTGTTGCTATAGTACAAAGACCGCCAGTCTAAGTTTCATGCAAAAGCAGTGGAAGGCATCTTCTTAGGATACGTTGCCAACTCGCCTTGCAAGAGAGTGTACAATATAGGAACTCGTACTGTCGAGGAATGGTTTGAAGTGGATTGTAGTAAACACAGCATTCCACCCGAACCAACAGGTCCAGCTTGGGGTTTTGATTATGATGCGCTATTCAAGTCATTCAATCTTCCTGATATATCTGCAGATGATGCTGCAAATGTTTATGAATTATTGGGTGGCGGAGATGACTCCAGTTTTTCCACTCGTGCTACTGTACCAATTATAACTCCGGACTCCAATGTTGCATCTGCATCTGGAACTCATGACAGTGATAACAGTGAAGATGTTCTTGTCGTTGGAAATGACGCTCCAGCTAATCCTAACACAACTGTAGGAAATGAAGCTCCAGCTGATCCAATTAACATTGAATCTTCTTCCTCTGGAACTCAGGAAATGGGAGAGTTAAGCACGAATCTAGATCCAGAAATTCAGGAACCGATTGTACCGGAGACAAGAGTGCATAGGAATCATCCAATCGACAACATTATTGGTGATCCTTATGCCGGCGTTCAGACTCGTCATCGAACCATCATTGAGAACATCAGTCTTTACACAGAGATACTTGACACTGGTGTCATGGAAACATGTCTGCATGCTGCATTCGTGTCCCAGTTAGAGCCGAAGAATGTGAAGGAGGCTCTCACTGACAACTGCTGGATTGAGGCGATGCAAGATGAATTGTCTCAATTCCAAAAGTTACACGTGTGGGATTTGGTTGACTTGCCAAAAGGCGTTCAGCCAATTGGAACCAGATGGGTGTTCAAATGCAAGACGGATGATCGTCATGTTGTTGTGAAGAACAAAGCAATATTGGCTGTTCAGGGTTTTTATCAGCAAGAGGGCTTGGATTACACGGAAGTATATGCCCCAGTTGCTAGAATTGAAGCCATTCGACTGTTCTTGGCTTATGCCACATATGTCGGCTTCAAGGTCTATCAACTTGATGTGAAGAGTGCTTTCCTATATGTTAAAGTTCATGAAGAAGTCTATGTCACTCAGCCTCCCGGTTTTGAAGATCCGTATAATATCAATAAAGTGTATAAGCTCGACAAAGCACTTTATGGTCTTCATCAAGCACCGCGGGCATGGTATGAGACATTATCTAAACATTTACTGTCTAATGGTTTCGACCGTGGACAGATTGACTCGACTCTCTTCATTAGGAAAGCAGGAGGTGACATTCTTCTTGTACAAGTATATGTCGACGACATCATTTTTGGGTCTACCAATGAAGGGATGTGTAGGGAATTCGAGCAGGTGATGAAGTCCAAATTTGAAATGAGTAATATGGGTGAATTGTCGTTCTTCCTTGGTCTGCAAGTCAGTCAAAGAGAGGATGGCATTTATCTACATCAAACTAAGTATGTGCAGGACATCTTATCAAAATACAAGATGAATGATAGCAGTACTTATGGAACACCTATGCCAGTCAATCATGGTCTGCATCCTGACAAAGATAGAAAGGATGTAGACAGCAGATTGTACCGTGGGATGATCGGATCACTTATGTATCTCACAGCTTCAAGACCCGATATAATGTTTGCTGTGTGCTTGTGCTCAAGGTTTCAGTCTCAACCGAAGGAGTCACATATGATAGCTGTGAAGAGAATTTTCAAATACCTGAAAGGGAAACCCCGATTAGGTCTTTGGTACTCTAAGCAGCAGTCATTCGACTTCAAAGCCTACACTGATTCAGATTATGGCGGTTGTAACCTTGACAGAAAGTCAACTTCTGGTGGATGTCAATTCTTAGGAGACAGACTGGTCTCCTGGCAGTGTAAGAAGCAGTCAACTGTTTCTGTCTCAACTTGTGAAGCAGAATACATTGCTGCAGCGAGCGGTTGTTCTCAGATACTGTGGATTCAGCAGCAGTTGAGAGACTACGGCTTAAACTTCACTGGAACTCCTCTATTCATTGACAACAATGCCACCATGTCCATCACAAATAACCCGGTGAAACATTCCAAAACTAAACACATAGAGATTCGCCATCATTTCATCCGTGATTGTGCTGAAAAGCATTTAATCGAACTTGTAAAAGTTCACACGGATGACAATCTTGCTGACATTTTCACAAAGGCATTTGATCGATCACGTTTTGAGCATCTTGTCAACTTGATAGGAATGTTCAATCCTGAGTGAAAACTAAGTTTTCTTAACTCAATTCAATTCATGGAAGTTAAATTTTTAATTCTTTTAAATTTTCTGTATAGTTCTTTTAGTTTTTAAAATATTTTACAAAAATAAAAAAAATATAGAAAATGTAGAAAATTTCAAAGTTAACTTGAGAAAAGAGGAAATGATAATACATCAGAAATGATCTAAACACCATGGACTGCTCATATGGGAAATGATTGCGTCATGTTTACTTAATTGTTTAAATTATTACATTTTTAATCTGTTTATTTACAAGTAATTTGAATTGTCAGTAGGTTGTATGCGTCTTTGAATCACTAGTAGTGTGAAAACTAAATCTAAATTACAACTGTGAATTGAACCCATGTTTGCAAGTGTGTGTGCGTAAAAGAATAGAAAAGATCATTATCAGATAAATGATGTTAGATTTTGGCAATAATTTTCTTTTGAGATCAGTTTCGGGTTATGTCGTTAGCACAACTAATGCGGTTCATCTCACTGCCCATACTCACAAGTATGCAAGGAGAGATTGAATCAAGACATGTCTCTGCATTAACCGTTGAGCATGTTTTCACCCTTGAATCACTCCTGATTCATTGAAATCAAATTCAGATAAAAGTTGGATCCCCTTACCTGATAATCAAACACCATATCTATTATCCTGAATCATCATCCCGATATTCAAAGAAGAAAATCACATGAAACCAAGACAAATGAATCATTCGATTCTGAATCTTATGATTCCCGATAATCCTTATGGATTCTGCTTGATTTTTTCCTGTGCTGATAGATGTAGCTTCATTCTGAAAATCTAGAAAATCATTGGGAAAATCTTAGATGTCTTGAGATAGTGCAAGTTAGAATAGCATATCAGTGGCGTACACGTTGTATATCTTATAATTAATACCTTAATACACAAGAACATGATACAAAGATGCGTATAGTTTCAAATCTTATAATATTGTCAACTTGAATTACTTGTTTATGTGCTTATTACGTATGAATAAAGAGTAATACATGACATGATCCCATATTATTTGATGTTTATTTTGTATCATTTTTGCTAAAAGATAGCCTGATATGATCCTCTGCTCGTGTCCTTGATCAAAAATAGTTTGTGTGAATACTTGTATATATCTATCTAGAAAAGAACAAAAATATTTTAAGTTTATGCATTGTTCAAGTTTAATCAGAAAAAGCCAAAAATATTTTATGTTTAACCTTCATGAATTGTATTTGAAACCTCGTGATTGAATATTTTTTATCTTGTTTGTTCGTTGATTTGAAAAATCTTCATAATTGTGAGTTGTAAATTTGCGCACTTAAGGGCTGTGCGTACTTGATAAGTTCGTATGAAGTAAGCCTTGCGTACTTAACAAGTACGCAAGAGTTAAGTCCTGCGTACTTGTAAGTATGCAAGAGTTAACTCGTGCGCACTTAACAAGTACGCACGACCGATGAGTGATGGGTATAAAAATGACACTTAGAACTTTTTCTGAGTTTCACGCTTTCAAACCTAAGAGTTTCCCTCTGCAATTTTCTACTCAAAATCGATTGTGTCTAAACCATCTTTTCATCCCATCTATACTTTCATCATCTCATTACATCGCATTGGTGAGAATTTAGACCGATTCCATCCACAAAATCGTGACAGTCGACCGATTTGTGACTTAGAAAACTTTAGGTTAGAATCTTGAATTTTTGGGTAAAATTTGGGTAACTTATTGTGTGTTTCATGCAAATAGGAACCTTAATCGATTCTCTAATCACCCTTTGATCCTCGATTAGAGCCGTCGGTTGAGGCTCACTCGACAGTGGGTCGGCGACTGTGTTAGGTCAAAAATTGGTGAAATGGTGGTAGTTTGTGGTGTTGATAATGGTCCCATAGGTTAGCATCCTTGATTCCGACCTAGTGGCGACCTAATCGACCCATTTTTGAACGATCAATCAACTTCTGAATTTTTTTCTTAAGTGTTGTTCTTGCGCACTTAACAAGTACGCAAGAAGCAATTCCTGCGTACTTGTTAAGTACGCAAGAAGAAAAATCTGCGCACTTGCTAAGTGCGCAGCACCAACACTTAGAAACTTTTCTAAGTCTAAAATTTTTGTTCAATAAGTAACTACTATACCATGTCATGTTTGTTCATTTCCAATAACATACGTTGTTCTGATTATGTTTTCTGTGTGTTTCTGCAGACTATGGCTCGGGCATTCACTAACGAATTCAACTTGTTACCGAACACTCAACCTGAGTGGAAAGGGGCAGCTTTGCAATATCGGGAGATTGTTGATTTTTTGAACCGATCAAGAATAAGTTATGCAATCTCAGCTGACCCAACAGTCTCAAGACCTTACTTGGAGCAATTCTGGGAGACGGCAGAGCATGACTGCACGGTATCCCCTATTGTCATAAGGGCTACCAATGATGGTCGGGCTATTGCTTTCTCTGAAGATATAATAAGAAGGGTCCTGCATTTCGGAGACCTCGCTACCGACCCGACATCCTATCCAGATTACTATGTGGATGGGTGTTGGAGGCATAGAATGGGATATGTCGGAGCGAGGGACTATGCTTCTTACAAAAAGATGTGGGAATTGGATCAATGACGGTATTTTGACCACATCATGATCGTGTGCATCTCGTCAAGAAAAGCCGGGAAAGATGCCATGGGTCATGACCTTGCAGCAGCCATGGTGGGCTTGTCTCTTAATAGGGGCTACAACTTCTCTCGCTACATCATCAAAGCAATCAATGATCAGATCAATACAGCAGAGAAGTTTAGGTTCCTATTGTACCCGAGGTTTGTGCAACTCTTGATTGATGATGCATTGCCAAACCTACGTGCTATCGGGGAGAGACTGCAAGTAAAACGGGTGGACAAGAGAGTATTTGCTCAGTTTCTAAAGCCAGGCAGTGTAGAACCTACCCCTGTGCATACTAAACTTTTTGGCCACCTACTTAAGGAAGCATATGTCGCACCAGAAGATTGGAATTGGTATAGTTTCTAAAGCCAGGCAGTGTAGAACCTACCTTTGTGATTTTCATATTTTTCTTATTTATGCCGTGCAATAAAAGACGATTCTGATTCCAACCTTACATGCATTGTTCATGTGCAATAACAAATATACACGCGTTTATTATATTACAATATTAACTAAAACCATCTTGCAAACCTCGAGGACCAAACTTGACCAAAACTCAAAACAACATCAATATTACAAAACTGCAAGGACTAGTCTTGAAACTTCCAGAAACCTACACAAGCACGGTCGTGCTTAGTCCTAAGCACGGTCGCGCTTGTGCCATGACCACGATCGTGCTTATCATTAAGCACGGTCGCGCCTCTTTTACAGTTTGACTCTGAAAAGGTCAAACCGACTCAAATCTAGTCCAAAAATAGAATTCAAACGAGTTTTAGAAACCGCGGGACTTGTAGAAGAAGTTACTCGACCTTTTACGACGTAGACCCGATCCAAACACGCATACAATCGTCCGAATTCGCGTACCTTTAGACCGACCTTCCTTTTTAAATCAAATCCTGTAATTTGAGCAAGAATCAAACGAATTAAGTTAATCCAATACCTACCCGCGACTTATATAAGCCTCCTTAAACCCTAAATCCATCATTACATCGTCCCTATCTCGTCTGTCAATCAAGAAAAGCCGCGAAGTCTCACCGTAGCCGTCTGCACTGGTTGCCCATTCAAAACAGGTTAGTAATAGGTCATTAGGATCGTCTCTCCAAGCTAATCGAAAGCCCTAACTTAATTCGTAACCGCATTACACGATTTTACCGAATTGAATCTGAGTTTTGATAAATAAATGGTTTTAATCAAACTACACGCTAGACGTGTTATAAATCCAATTAAATAGTATGGTTGGATTCGCAAACACTCTCTCAATAAAAACCCTAAGTTTCTAATCAGTTTTATTACAAGAACTAGAATAATTGCTTCTGAAATTGACCAGACACGGTCGCGCTAACCTATGAGCGCGGTCGTGCCTGACCAAGCACAGTCGTGCCCGAGAAAGGCCCGGTCGTGTTTATCGAGCAAACCAATTCCTGACCTAGTCGAACCCTAGACGCGGTCGTGCCGGGTACGAGCACGGTCGTGTCTTATGAACAGACTCTTGTTGTGACTTCTGACCAACCACGGGCGCGTTACCGACCAAGCGCGGTCGCGTACGAGCTGAGCACGGTCGTGCCGTATACGAGCACGGTTGTGTTCATCCTTTAGCAGAGTCTTTTATTTAATATATTTTATATTTTAATCAGTTTTAATGTTATAAAAATTATTTTATAAAATATCCAGAACCAAGTATTGTTTATTAAAGATCGATTACTTAATCCTTCTTTAAATTAAAATCAATAAAATACTACAAGTTTATATAATTATTTTTATGAACAACAATATATTCCATACGTTTTGTCTTTAACAAATATTATTTATTTTAAACTTATATTTTAAATAAATGTATATTCTAATACTATTGATTAAATAAATAATATATTTAAACAAACCTTAAACTTAAACAAATCCGCTTCCGACATCGAATAACGCAACTCAATAATACGTAATCATATATTGTTCAATAGGTCGAACCTAGCAATCCACAACACACCGCTGTTTTCCATTTGCTTGTGCAACCTACACTCTGCATAACACGTGAGTTACATAGCCCCTCTTTTACTCTATTTTACAAACTTTTGGGGTGGAACATGCGTTCTATTTACATGTTTTCAATTATACACATATACAGTTCCATCCTATGCATATACAATTTTGCGCTTTGTGCTTGAGTACTAGGTGTGTAGACCAATTATTATGCTCTTCATGTACAATCATTAACTATCAGCCGACAGTAAACAGTGGTAGATCTACTGAGTCTGACAAACCCACCCAGGTAGGGTGACTGTTACTGACAACACTATTTTGCGTGCAAGTTACAAAGGTTTGATTGTATAGGTCACCCGATAGTTTCTCTCCATAATTGCCTTAATTGACATGTTGTATTGAACTGTATGCACACAACACGTATTTTGCTATCACACAATAAAACCTATGTATTCTCACCAACTTTTTAGTTGACTCTGTTTTAACCATGTTTCAGGTACCAATGTTTGAAGTAATCAAGATATGCTACACATAGGATTTTCGGACCTAGAATTCAATTAAACCAGTTTATTCTATGTAATTTACATTTTTGTTTTATGGATTTGGTTGTGTTTTGATTGAACTTATTGATTGCAATGAAAACAATTATTAAATATTCAAACTTTAGCAAACCATGAGCAATGAACAGTCTGCACGCTTCACGCCCCGACGTTTCCGCCGTCGGTTGGGGTGTGACAGATTGGTATCAGAGCCTTGGTTATAGGGAATTAGGTTATTAGACACCTTTGACCTAGACTATAACTTTAGCATACCCACTTATGCCATGCTTCATGATTTACATGCTATGTGCTACATGCTATATGATATATGCTACATGTTTTATATGTATATATAAATAACAACTTAAATAAACAATATCCCTACCCATATCCTAAACCACATATCCTTCATGCCTGCTTCCATGTCATCATCAACATAACTTGAATCATATTCTTAGACTTTGGTCTATAAAATTTTCTTTTACACCCGTTAAGGTTTTTAGACTTTGTTTAATTGTTAAAGGACACGTGCAATCTGGAAGAGTGACACCTATATTCTGGGCTTTCTGTCTAGGAAAGTATTTCATATAAATCCCAATCAACCGAGGGATCCGTATGCTTTCCTGGGAATTCCCGGAATGAGTGTTTACTTATAGGCTAAAGCACGTCTTCTTGATAATTATATAAGTTTAAATTAACCTTAATATGTCATAGTACTCGAGTGATTATGTCACTATTTGAGTACAATCCAAACTATGAACTACTTATATCTATTTATCCTTCTATTTAATCCAAGAAATTCTCACAACTCTTATTGTGCCTAAATCTGTAGAATGCCTCCCCGTCGTGACAACATCAATAACACTGACCTGGCTGCTCTACTCACACAGCTGGTGAATCAAATTACCCAAGCCAACAACAACACTAATGGTCCTGCCAGTGGGAGTGCTAACACTGGAGGTGGTGGTGGTGCCAACCCGCCACAATGCACCTTCAAACACTTCAACTCCTGTAATCCCCTCAAATTCTATGGCAACGAAGGAGCCACGGGACTCCTTCAATGGTTTGAAAGCATTGAGAGCACTTTCCTCAATAGCGATTGTCCCGACAACCTCCGTGTTCGTCATGCTACTAGTGTCTTTCAAAAAAGGGCGCTTACTTGGTGGAATGGTGAGAAAAGGACTAGGGGAGTGGATGTAGCAATGGCACTGCCGTGGGATGAGTTGAAGAGGATCATGACTGAGGAATTCTGTCCTCGAAATGAGATGAAGAAGCTGGAAGCGGAATTTTGGGATCTTGCTCAAGATAGTGGTGAAAGCTTAGCATACACCACCCGTTTCCACGAGCTGAGTCTACTTGTGCCACACATGGTTACACCTCTATCTAGGTGTATTGAAAAGTACATTGGTGGTCTACCTAGACAAATTCAAGATACTGTGGTAGGAGGAAATCCTGCTACTCTGGAGGATGCTATCCGCTTGTCAGCCACACTTACTGACAACCATGTTAAAGCGGGTACACTTACAAGAAAGGGTGCCAAGAAAGTTTCTGACACAACAACACCTCCCGCTCATGTCAAAGAAGTCCAAAGTGAATCATACCGCAACACTAGGAAGAGAAAGGTTAAGAACTGTGCTGTAATCACTCCGGCTGCTCCAGTGAATCAAGTTGCACCCATGGCTCAAAACCCAGCAAAGAAACCCTATGGGGGCAGCCACCCACTTTGCAACACCTGCAACTATCATCACCCTCCAGGCATACCTTGTCGTCTTTGCAACCACTGCGGGAAACATGGCCACACAGCCAATATTTGTCGAGCCAAGGCACTTGCCAACCAAACCAACCCAGCAAATCAAGCTAATCAACAAGCAACTAACCAAGTCATCCCAGCCGTTGCAAATGGACGTGCTTGCTTCGAATGTGGCAACCCGAACCACTTCCGTAACCAGTGCCCAAGACTGGTCAATGTTGACCAAGGTGGAGCTCGTGGGCGTGCTTTCAACATCAACGCCAATGAGGCTCAAGCCAACACTGATGTGGTTAACGGTACGTTCCTTATGAATAATCGTTATGCTTCTATACTATTTGATACCGGAGCCGATAAAAGTTTTGTGTCACTAGACTTCGAATCGTTACTTGCAAAAACCCGGTCTAAACTAGAGAAAACCTTTACCGTTGAAGTAGCCGATGGTAACACCGTTACAATTGACACCATCATTTATGATTGCTCCCTAGAACTAAATAAACACACTTTTCCAATCAACCTCGTACCAATGCCATTAGGGAGTTTTGACGTCATCATAGGTATGGATTGGTTGTCAAAGCACCATGCCGAAGTCATGTGCTTTGAAAAAT
Organism: Smallanthus sonchifolius; assembly: GCA_023525975.1. NCBI lineage: Eukaryota > Viridiplantae > Streptophyta > Magnoliopsida > Asterales > Asteraceae > Smallanthus > Smallanthus sonchifolius. Next base: position 26,066,213 of record CM042033.1, read on the forward strand.
GCATCCGTATACCACTCCCATCCGGTGAAACATTGACGGTCTTTGGTGAGAAACCTTGCAAAGGACTCAAACTAATGTCATGCATTACCGTCCAAAAGTATATACGAAAGAAGTGCATGGTTTTCCTAGCCCATGTTATCCAAAAAGAAAACAAAAAGAGGAGTGTACAAGACATCCCCATCATTCGGGATTTTCCCGAAGTCTTTCCTGATGACTTGCCCGGTCTTCCACCTGTTCGGCAAGTGGAATTTCGCATCGATCTTGTACCTGGAGTAAACCCGGTGGCTAAAGCTCCATACCGGCTTGCACCTTCCGAGATGCAAGAACTTGCAAGCCAACTTCAAGAACTCGCCGACAAAGGGTTCATACGCCCGAGTCATTCACCGTGGGGTGCGCCGGTCTTATTTGTTAAAAAGAAGGACGGTTCATTCCGCATGTGTATTGACTATCGAGAACTCAACAAGCTTACAATCAAAAACCGCTACCCTTTACCTAGGATTGACGATCTCTTCGATCAACTCCAAGGTTCTACCTACTTCTCGAAGATTGATCTTCGATCTGGTTATCATCAACTCCGTGTGCAAGAGGAGGATATTCCCAAGACCGCCTTCCGAATGAGATATGGTCACTACGAGTTCATGGTTATGCCTTTTGGGCTAACCAATGCACCTGCTGTCTTCATGGACCTCATGAATCGCATGTGCAAACCATACCTTGATAAATTTGATATCGTGTTCATTGGTGACATCTTGATCTATTCAAGGACTAAGGAAGATCATGAACAACACCTTAGGTTGATTTTGGATCTCTTGAAAACCGAACAGCTATACGCCAAGTTCTCCAAGTGTGATTTTTGGCTAAAAGAAGTGCAATTTTTGGATCACGTTGTCAATGAAAAGGGAATTCATGTTGACCCCGCCAAAATTGAAGCTGTTAAGAATTGGAAAGCTCCTAAAACCCCTACCGAAGTTCGTTCGTTTCTTGGCTTAGCAGGTTACTATCGAAGGTTCATCTTTAATTTCTCCAAGATCGCTGTTCCCCTCACTGCCTTAACCCAAAAAGGTAAACCTTATGAGTGGGGACCGAAACAAGAAGAAGCCTTTCAAATTCTCAAGCAAAAGTTGTGCAATGCTCCTATCCTCACCCTTCCTGAAGGTGAAGATAATCTAGTTGTTTACTGTGATTCTTCAAACCAAGGTCTTGGTTGCGTTCTCATGCAACGAGGCAAGGTGATCGCTTATGCATCAAGACAACTCAAAATCCATGAGAAGAATTATACGACGCATGATCTGGAGTTGGGTGCTATCATATTCGCGTTGAAGATTTGGAGACATTATCTCTATGGCACGAAATGTGTGGTGTTCACCGACCACAAAAGCCTCCAACATATCTTCAACCAAAAGGAACTCAACATGAGACAACGACGTTGGGTTGAACTCCTCAACGATTACGATTGCGAGATTCGTTATCATCCCGGCAAGGCTAATGTTGTAGCCGATGCACTAAGCCGCAAGGAACATGTCATGCTTCAAAGTGTCAAGATCCATTCCGATATTCAAGTTCGTATTCTAGAAGCTCAACATGTCTCGGTTACCGGGGGCAATATGTATATGGAAATGTCTTGTGGTGCTGAATTCCAATTAGAGACTAAAACCAATGGCTTGCTTTATTTTCTAAATCGTCTTTGGGTTCCCGATCGTGACAATCTCCGAGCATTCATCATGACCGAAGCACACAAGTCTCGATATTCTATCCATCCTGGTGCGGATAAAATGTACCAAAATCTTCGTCCACAATATTGGTGGCCTGGTATGAAGAAAGACATTGCTTTGTTCGTAGCAAAATGTCTCACATGTTCTAAAGTCAAAGCTGAGCATCAATGTCCTTCTGGTTTACTTGAACAACCGGAAATCCCCGTGTGGAAATGGGAGAATCTAGCTATGGATTTCATCACTAAACTCCCTCGCACTTCGAGCGGTTATGACAGCATCTGGGTGATCATTGACCGTCTCACTAAGTCCGCACACTTCTTGCCTATCCGTGAAGACTATAAGGTTGAGAAATTGGCCCGAATTTACATTGACGAGATCGTGAGTCGTCACGGTGTTCCTTTGAACATAATCTCCGATAGAGATGCTCGTTTCACTTCTCGGTTTTGGCAATCTCTTCAAAAGGCACTTGGTACACGACTGGATTTGAGCACGGCCTACCATCCCCAAACTGATGGTCAGACCGAGCGAACAATCCAAACCCTGGAAGACATGCTGAGAGCCTGTGTCATCGACTTTGGTGGCAATTGGGATTCACATTTGACACTTATCGAATTTTCCTACAACAATAGTTACCACACCAGCATCGACATGGCTCCGTTTGAAGCTCTCTACGGTCGTAAGTGTCGTTCTCCCATCTGTTGGAACGAGATTGGTGAAGCACAAATCACCGGTCCCGAGTTAATTCAAGAAACCTCCAACAAGATTATTCAAATCCGTGACAACATTCGAGTTGCGAGGAGTCGGCAAAAGAGCTATGCCGACAAACGACGCAAACCCTTGGAATTCCAAGTTGGTGATCTTGTACTTCTAAAGGTGTCTCCTTGGAAGGGGGTGATCCGTTTTGGGAAGAAAGGTAAGCTAGCACCTCGCTATGTGGGTCCATTCAAGATCCTTTAAAGGATTGGGAAAGTGGCTTACAAGCTCGAGTTACCTCCATCACTTGGCAACGTACATCTTACATTTCATGTATCCAACCTCAAGAAGTGTCTTGCTGATGAGAACCTTCATATACCTCTTGACGATGTGCGCATTGATGAGACGATGCACTTCGTTGAAAAACCAGTTGAGATTATGGATCGTGAGATAAAACAACTCAAGCGCAGCCGTATTCCTATTGTCAAGGTTCGTTGGGAATCTAAACGAGGACCCGAGTTTACTTTGGAACGAGAAGACCAAATGAAGCTCAAGTACCCACATCTTTTTGCTGAAGCAGTAGCCTCAACTAGTTAAATTTCGGGACGAAATTCCCTCAACATGGGGATACTGTAACCTTTGTGATTTTCATATTTTTCTTATTTATGCCGTGCAATAAAAGACGATTCCGATTCCAACCTTACATGCATTGTTCATGTCCAATAACAAATATACACGCGTTTATTATATTACAATATTAACTAAAACCATCTTGCAAACCTCGAGGACCAAACTTGACCAAAACTCAAAACAACATCAATATTACAAAACTGCAAGGACTAGTCTTGAAACTTCCAGAAACCTACACAAGCACGGTCGTGCTTAGTCCTAAGCACGGTCGCGCTTGTGCCATGACCACGGTCGTGCTTATCATTAAGCACGGTCGCGCCTCTTTTACAGTTTCACTCTGAAAAGGTCAAACCGACTCAAATCTAGTCCAAAAATAGAATTCAAACGAGTTTTAGAAACCGCGGGACTTGTAGAAGAAGTTACTCGACCTTTTGCGACGTAGACCCGATCCAAACACGCATACAATCGTCCGAATTCGCGTACCTTTAGACCGACCTTCCTTTTTAAATCAAATCCTGTAATTTGAGCAAGAATCAAACGAATTAAGTTAATCCAATACCTACCCGCGACTTATATAAGCCTCCTTAAACCCTAAATCCATCATTACATCGTCCCTATCTCGTCTGTCAATCAAGAAAAGCCGCGAAGTCTCACCGTAGCCGTCTGCACTGGTTGCCCATTCAAAACAGGTTAGTAATAGGTCATTAGGATCGTCTCTCCAAGCTAATCGAAAGTCCTAACTTAATTCGTAACCGCATTACACGATTTTACCGAATTGAATCTGAGTTTTGATAAATAAATGGTTTTAATCAAACTACACGCTAGACGTGTTATAAATCCAATTAAATAGTATGGTTGGATTCGCAAACACTCTCTCAATGAAAACCCTAAGTTTCTAATCAGTTTTATTACAAGAACTAGAATAATTGCTTCTGAAATTGACCAGACACGGTCGCGCTAACCTATGAGCGCGGTCGTGCCTGACCAAGCACAGTCGTGCCCGAGAAAGGCCCGGTCGTGTTTATCGAGCAAACCAAGTCCTGACCTAGTCGAACCCTAGACGCGGTCGTGCCGGGTACGAGCACGGTCGTGTCTTATGAACAGACTCTTGTTGTGACTTCTGACCAACCACGGGCGCGTTACCGACCAAGCGCGGTCGCGTACGAGCTGAGCACGGTCGTGCCGTATACGAGCACGGTTGTGTTCATCCTTTAGCAGAGTCTTTTATTTAATATATTTTATATTTTAATCAGTTTTAATGTTATAAAAATTATTTTATAAAATATCCAGAACCAAGTATTGTTTATTAAAGATCGATTACTTAATCCTTCTTTAAATTAAAATCAATAAAATACTACAAGTTTATATAATTATTTTTATGAACAACAATATATTCCATACGTTTTGTCTTTAACAAATATTATTTATTTTAAACTTATATTTTAAATAAATGTATATTCTAATACTATTGATTAAATAAATAATATATTTAAACAAACCTTAAACTTAAACAAATCCGCTTCCGACATCGAATAACGCAACTCAATAATACGTAATCATATATTGTTCAATAGGTCGAACTTAGCAATCCACAACACACCGTTGTTTTCCATTTGCTTGTGCAACCTACACTCTGCATAACACGTGAGTTACATAGCCCCTCTTTTACTCTATTTTACAAACTTTTGGGGTGGAACATGCGTTCTATTTACATGTTTTCAATTATACACATATACAGTTCCATCCTATGCATATACAATTTTGCGCTTTGTGCTTGAGTACTAGGTGTGTAGACCAATTATTATGCTCTTCATGTACAATCATTAACTATCAGCCGACAGTAAACAGTGGTAGATCTACTGAGTCTGACAAACCCACCCAGGTAGGGTGACTGTTACTGACAACACTATTTTGCGTGCAAGTTACAAAGGTTTGATTGTATAGGTCACCCGATAGTTTCTCTCCATAATTGCCTTAATTGACATGTTGTATTGAACTGTATGCACACAACACGTATTTTGCTATCACACAATAAAACCTATGTATTCTCACCAACTTTTTAGTTGACTCTGTTTTAACCATGTTTCAGGTACCAATGTTTGAAGTAATCAAGATATGCTACACATAGGATTTTTGGACCTAGAATTCAATTAAACCAGTTTATTCTATGTAATTTACATTTTTGTTTTATGGATTTGGTTGTGTTTTGATTGAACTTATTGATTGCAATGAAAACAATTATTAAATATTCAAACTTTAGCAAACCATGAGCAATGAACAGTCTGCACGCTTCACGCCCCGACGTTTCCGCCGTCGGTTGGGGTGTGACACCAGAGATGAGTGATGACTCTGATGAACAACAAGAAGAAGAGAATGAAAGTGATGGAGGTGATGACGAAGGTGGTGATGGTGGTGCTGAGGAATCCGATTCAGAAGCAACAAAATCAGATTCTTCTGATTCCGATGACGCACCATCCCAGGCACACCCAAGGAAATCGGCACAGGTAACCCTGCCTGCGTCGTCTTCTAAAAGAAAGCGACAAAGCTCGAGCAGCGAATATGAGCCGACCTCTGACTATGACGCTGCTCTACAAAGACAAAGGCAAGAGAGTGCCAACAAGAAGAGGGGCGATAGGCAAGAGGTTGCTATCCCTAGGGTTGTAGAGATCCCGACTGTGCAGCAAGTACAAGCTGCGGCTGCCAGTCTAGAGTCAGAATATACCCCCTCAGCACAACAACTGTACAGAAGGAGAAGAAGGCCACTAGTACAAGGTAATGTGGCAGTCACGGCGGTCACAGAGGAGATTCCTGTGACGGTGACCCTCCCTACTCCAACCGTCCAGGTTACAGTGACTACTCCACTTCTCGCGGAGTCAGTCACCATCACCCTAACCATAACACCCACTCCCATCATTACATCCCCACTCCCACATCACACCACTGAGCCGTCAGGTCAACCCTTCAACTATGGTGATTTCTCACAAGGGTTTGACTTTGACACAATCTTCTCCTCCCCCATCCATAATGCTGAAGCCTCATCATCTAGGCATTCTGATCCGTATGTAGCAAGGATCAATGTCTTAGAGACCCAAGTTGCTGGAAGGTTGAAGACCATTCAAAAGTCAAAGGAGGAGTCTGATGCTCAACAAGCACAGATCAATTCCCTGGCCGATGAAGTTAGGATTCTCCACAGCCAGAGAACAGGGATAAATGAGCAACCGATGAAGTTAGGATTCTAGGCCACAGAACTTCACTTGAGCTAAGGATGGATTTACAGAGAAAAGAGCACGAAGCGATGGTCAAATTAGTTGAAGAACTGACCAAGAAGCTTGATGCTCAGGGGGAGAAAGAGAAAGGGAAAGAGAAAGAGAAAGAGAAAGGGAAAGAGAAAGAGAAGGAGAAGGAGAAGGAGAAAGAAAATAAATCTACTGGTGCTGAGCCTTGTCATCCAGTCGACTTGAATAAGGATGATGATAAAGACAAGGATCCTGAAGCTGGTCCTAGTGGAGGTGAGCACCAAGCTTTGGCGATTGTGCCCATCTCTTCTATTCCAATGGCTGAGGGGGAGTCTACTCAGCAAGAGGGTGGTGATACCTCTGGTGGTGGTGGTGATAAAGGGAAGTCAGTGGCTGAAGTACTTAAGGACTTATCTGATGATGAGATCCTATATCTAGAGCCCGACTATTCTAAAGAAGCACAGATCGATGCTCTCTTCAATCTAGAAGAAAGAGAGATCGACTCTGGTGATGACTGGAATGATGAAGATGAGGACGTGGTAATAGAGATTCCCAAGGGCGACGGGGAAGGAGAGTACGAGTTAGAGGATGGTGAGATCTTTGAAGTAACATCGCTCGAATCTCTGTTCGAAACAGGCTCAGTTGACATGGCAAGTAATGTTGAAGCTACAACTGAAGTCTCCCCAGTCGACCCTACACCTGTGGACCCCGAGGCACAAAAAGATAAAGACATGCCTTCTGCATCATCTAAGGGTCCAGCTCCCGTGTGGCAAAAGACGTCCATCACAGACAAGCACGGAGCTACAGGTATGATCTTGGCTGTTAGGTTCGAGGAGGACAAGCAGCTGTTCGCCATCAAAAGATCTGGGGGGGTTCAATACTTGAAACCAACCAGTGAGGCGTTCAACTCTTTGCCCAAGTACGACCTTGTGAACCTCGCAAACCGCGACCTGCTGAGTCACTCGAGTCATGAAGTAGCAATGGGTTTGTGGGTAACACTACAGCGGGAAGCAAGATCAGGGAAATTCGAATACTTCAAGCCTCAAGTGCCCAGAAGAGTCAAGGATAAGCATGTTGTACATCCTGTGACTAAGAAGCACATAAAGAGATTGGTATACAAGCCAGTGCAATGTGAAACTAAGATTCCCCTGAGCAAGTTACCTCAGGATATTCTTGGTGACATGTGGTACTGGTACGTTGATCCAAAAACGGGCGAGGCTGTGGTTATGGGTAAAGGTAAGTCAGCAAGTGGAAACATGGTGCCAAAGGAAGTGATCAGGATATTTGATTAAGTCTCCTTCATCAACTTTTCTGTGAACGATCTGGAGGTACTAGCCGACAAGTACTGCATCCACGCTGACGAATGGACAAAGCTTCTTTCTGCCAAATACGGCAAGTTGATCAAGTTCTGTCTTGATTACAAAAAGAAGATGGAAGCTAAGGAACCAGTGATGTGAAGACTGAAGATTGAAGACTGAAGACGATGAAGATCCCGAGCTGTTGTCAAGGGGGAGTTTGTTGATGCACTTTCCAATGACAACACTCTGGATAGAGTCTTAGTTTGTATTTCTAATGTCTGTAATTTGTCTTTTTATGTAAGAGTCGTTATGTAATTGTTTATCGAGTTGTATTTACTTTTACATAATGTATGTTGCATTTCTTTTAAGTGTTTTACGCACTTACATGTGCGCAGGAGAAAGCTCCTGCGTACTTAGCAAGTACGCAGGAAGACCCATGCGTACTTACAAGTACGCAAGAGCATTTGGTCCTGCGCACTTGCTAAGTATGCAGGCATCAGGTCTGTATAAATAGGTTTGGTTCACAGAGGATAAGTACGCAGAACTCATATCTTAGACGAACTCAGTTTGTTAAGTACGTAATTTGTAATCTCTCTGTAACCGTCGAGTGTTTATAATAGAAAGAGCTTTTATTGTGACTCTCGTGTTTGGTTTACTTTGTTTTAGTTATACTCTCCGCCTAATCACGGGTATTCCGCACCCGGTCCGACTAGTAGACCACTTGCATGCAACGATCCGTCACACACGAAGGGACCTACACATAAAATAAGTAGTTTTCCTTTGAAAACATGTTTATGACTTAACCATCATAAAATATGTAGTTTTCCTTTGAAAACATATACATGAGTTAACCGTCATCAAATAGGTAGTTTTCCCCGAAAAAATAGACATGACGTCTTTGTAATTCCAACGTTCTCAAAATGTTCAAACCTGATCATTTTCCGATCAAACAGTTTATATGTATAACCAATGAATTTGAACATTATCCTGACCGATTGACCCCATTTGTAAGCTTGCAAGGAATACAAAATAATATGTAATGCATGAGACCGTAACCAAACCCCAACAATTTAATGCCTCCCCTCGCCTTTATGCGAGTAAGATAATATGCGGTCATTCGGCCATTTGGACCCCTGGTTAGCGCGAGTAACCATGACCGGGAGCGTCACCACCAATAGTACTATTCATAGAATCCCGGGCTAAGTCCATAGCTAATGGTTACTAAGTTTTTATTCCGAGGACTTTAAGCGCTTTATCTTTCCCTCAATGCACACATACGGTATGATCATTTGTTCATTCATTTATATACAAAAATTCTTTACTAGTATGTTTCCACCCCAAAACATTTCAAAAACTTAGAAAAAGGGGTTAGTGAAACTCATAAAGAGTTAAACCAGAATGTTCATATTGTCAAACGTGTAAGCAATTGTATTTCATGTTCTCAAAACATAACAAGTAAGTATGTTTCTCCCCCGATGTTTACAAAATAGTAGAAAAATAAAAGGGGGCCGTGAACTCACCTTGTGTCTGATGAAATCCTAGCAAATAACCTTGTGCTAATAGTTCTTGTCTCTCCGTACCCTAATCACACAAGGGTACTAATGTGTTAAGACTACCCGTCTTATACGTAAGTTGTTCATCCGACTTAACGAATCCCGTTAAGTACGCCTTTGTTTAGTAAAAATAGGGTTTTCATTTACGACTCATTGGTGATTATTATTCCCGTCTAGACGCTTACATATTTTTTGAGAAAATAATACGTTTCCCTGTTGGTGACTTATTAAGTGTACCAAAAATAAATAGTATTTTTGTAACAACTTAAAATATATTCACATATGTTCCACGATGTCATGTGATTATTTATTTTTAACCGAATCTCTTCATATGTTCCATGTACATATATCAAATGTTCATATTAGGATACTATTCTTTAATTCCTAAAATATTTCCATGATTTAACCAAAATCGTATACCAACACATATATATCGCAAATTTTATCCATAAACATATATTTTTAGTAACACCTTTCACGTTCATATGTTGATGATAATCGTTCGTAGGTCTTCTTGAATCATAGGACACTACCTCGGGTCTTGCCAGGTAAGTCACACATGATCATATAACTTCACGAACATGTATCCTTTAACATAACACATGAATGGAATGATGGGTTTATGAAGAACACCATCATCCAAGTGTTATTTTATGTGATAGTATATATATATGTAGTTTATATTTGATGTGTCCTTGTCTTGTCCATGGCCCTTCTAGTTTGGTATTTTATGTATGAACATGTACGTGTATAAATATATGTATTCAAACATGACTCATGAAGAAATAAAGCCAAAACTCATCAAGACTTTTATGTTTTATTTTGTTTTTGAAAACTCAGATTTTTAGGCGTACTTCGAATAGACTTTTAGATGGTTTTAGAAAACCAAATAACTTGGAGTTTTCTTCTAAAATCAATTTTATTGAAATCAGAGGAGATGTGAAAAAGAATTACTAGATTTGGAGTTGTGTAGGTACCTCAACACAGGAAAATGAAAAGAGGTGTCCAGATACGACCTGCACTGAGCGGCCTTCTTGTGTCGGCTGTTTGGAGGTCGAATACTGCATGGATTCGAGTTATTCCACTTGGGTTCTCCTCAGTTAACATAGAGCTTCATTCTAGAAAAAGAATGGACTGATTTGACCAAGGAACGAAAGAGATATGGCCTTCCGGAATTGACTGAAAATCTGGCATGAAGCTGAGTTACGGGAATTGTTTGCATTTTCGGTTTTGGAGAGGGAAATTGGGTGCAATCCAAAATGAATCAGTCAAGGGAGGGAGGAGGGAGTTAAGGGGTGTTGGTGAAAGTGTTTTATATGGAGAAAGAGAGATGGAGTTGAGTGATGATCACATCTTCATCATTACCACTTATGGTTGATGGGAATTGCATGTAATCATTTCAAGTGGAAGAGGGTGTGCATGCAAGACATATATGCAAGCATTTAATGGGATAGTGGGTGGCTACACCCACATTTCGCCCGAGAGGGGTATAGGGTGGGGGGTTGGGTGTTGTCAAATCCATTAATGGCTAGATAGGTGTGTTCTTTGGTGGTATAAATCCCCTAGGTGATCGCGTGATCTAATACCCGGTGTAAAACTTTAAACGATTCATTACTTATGAGTTTTTGTGTGGTTTAACTAGTCTCAATAGTTTACTAGTTAACCCGACATAGTTATTACTATAACTTTATTATTCATGAATGCATATAACCTTATTTAGAGCCATACAACAAACATTTTATGTCAACTTTTTATAAAAGTTTAGTCACCTATATTTATGTTTTTATATTCAAACGTGTCTCTTAGACTTTTCTGGAATAACAATCTTTTAATCACCAACGAATGTTCAATGCGGGTTATTATCGCTTATTTCCTAGTAATTCTTAAAAATTACTAAATATGACACTTGTCCCTTTGCTAGACTCCTGACAATATTATGTCAAAGATAATATTCCAAGAAATATAAAATAGGAATGTGCAAATAAGACTATGGGTATTGATCTGGACTACTGGGTGTCACAGAAGGATCTCTCCCCCACAAGTATTTCTAATAAAGCTTCAATCCTTTTGTCTGTATCACTTCTTATAGGAACCAGTTCAGCAAATTTTGGAGCTGCACAAGGATAAAGCAAAGATCATTAGCAACAGGTGAAATGTAATGCAAATTGCAGGATCCTAGCTATTTCCGACCCTTTTTAACCCATTCAAGCGGCAAATGTTTCCCACCGGGGATTGAATCTCTCCTTACAAAGAAGAACTTTCCCTTCCAGTCAGTATCATTTTGGATGGCTTTCGGAATCAAATGAGTTTGTCCAGACTTAAGCTGAAGAATGAATCGAGAAGAACTATGTGTTCTCAAACTATAGACATATGCTAGCTTAGGGACACCAATGGTCAAAGAATGAGAACGATTCAACTTTTCCAGTGTTGCTAAAATCCTCCAAACCATCAGCATGATTTGGGAATAGCAAAGACCAGTAAGTTTGAAAAACCCGATGACGAGTGGAGGAAAAGGATACGACAGACCCAAAAAAAAGGATAACTGTGAAAGCAAATCCATGTTTCAGAAATCAAATCCGCTTTTGTTCTATAATCGAAAGGCCTAAAAACGATTTTTTGAGGAAAAATATTATTTGATTTCAAGATTTTGATCTCCGAATAAGTTAAAGAGTTCAAGATCAGAGTGATCAAGGATCCCCTGATCAGTGAAGTCCTCTATTGTTTCGACGATGATGGAGGAAGCCGATCTAGTCATTTTCTTACCCATAGTGGTGAAAGATTAGAAGAAAGAAAAACAAAGAATTTCAAAAGATACTTTACCTGCTATAGCGTGAAGAAGATGGGAATGAGAGAGAAGGAGTAATAATGAATATATTCAGAAAATTACAACGGTTAAGTAGCATTGGTATTCGTAAACATCTCTTCGCAACCCTACATCATTTACTATTTGAATTTTAAAATTTCACAAATGTCGATATAATTGACAACTGTTAAATTTGGGGACAATTGTTAGGGGTCATTTTACAACTAAGGATCCTGGATCTTCAACATACCTCGGTATCCTGACAGGTTTTAGTATCCTCAATATTTAACCTTTATATCTTCCTTCTATCTTGACTTATTCGCAGGTAAAACGTGCATGGTCAAATTCATCCCTAAAGAATTGATCTTGAAGTCAAGGAAAGCGTGTAGAAGACGCGTGGATTGGTCTCCAACGGTCATATTTGAAGACTTAGTCGGTTCCGGGATTCCCGGATAGTTAGTTAGCTTATCTTCTGTATAAATTCAGTAGTATTGATCGATTAGAAACACATCTCCTCTACGCACTTAGCTTACTTGACTCGTAATCACCTCTGTAACACTCATTTCCCGATCATTTACTACTCAACACTTGTAATTCTTTACCACTTATTGATATCTTTTTCACTGAATTTTGACAAATCAGCCGGATCTAATATTCTGAACTCTGTTTGATCAGTAACTATTAAAGCTTGAGCACACACCGGATCATATGCCCAGAACTGAAAATCCTTCAGTGTGTTTACATGCATCTTCTTGTGAACAGGAACTATCTTCACAGTCTTTGCCATATAACATTATACCAGCTCTTTCCAGTATATCCATGTTTAACTCCTTTGGCTTTCTTTTCAATGAGTCAGCTGTCTTCATCTTTGCAAAGTTACTTAAGCACTGCTCATTTAAGAATGTGCGAAACATTTATGCGATTGTATTTCTTCCTCTATTTTCAAAATATGCTTCATTTATCTGCTGAAGATCAAGTTTTGTCAGCGAGCTAAAGTCATTAGCATTCTTGTAGTATTCCAGTCGTCCACTCTTCCTCTTCACCACATATAAATCCTTTTCTGAATCAAAACCCCGAGAAGCAACACCAGACCTGTCACCCTTTTTCGAGTAGTATCCACCGATACTGGTAGTGACATGAGTTTTAGAAGCAGGACCAGGTGGGAAAAGCCATGCAGGACGTTCTTTTGAAGGCTTTGGTGTTACATCCAATGATTCATTAGCTTTATTTGTTGAACTAACAAGATTCACTTCAACATCGATATCTTGATGCAATCGCTCTAATTCGGAATCAGAGGAGCTATGAAACCTTTCACCTTGTAAATTATCCACTGGATTGGAAGCATCATAATCATTCACATATTCAGGAAGATCATCTTGTTTTGGATCTTCAAGATTTTCCTCAAAGTTAAACTGAAATGAATCATTGTCTTGAGTGTCATCAGGATGACTTCCCTGATCTTTACTTCTAGTGTCTTTATCTCCTTGATCATTATCATCTTTATTTTCATCATCAGTTGGCTTCTCAGTGTGTCTTGCCTTAAGATCATCCAATTGCTTCTTAAGATCGTAGATTAAAGCAATTAGATATCCCTGATTTGTTTCTAAGGCCATGATTTGTGAATTCTGTGTAGCCACTTGTAGTTCCAAAGAGAACACCCTTTGTTGCAAAACATGTTGATCTACCGGTGCAGGTGTTGATGAATCCACATGGCCTTTGCCTTTATCCTTCTCAACCCTGTAAGCTTCAGAGGATGACACTAGAAATTGATTTGTGTCGAAGACTTCAGGTGTTGGACAAACTTGAGATGATGATTAGGGTTGAGATGAAGTGAGTAGCAGTGACTGTAGTACTTGAGATGGTGTGGAAGCTGTTGGAGTGGATAGGTTTATGGATGTGGGTGTAGATGTTGTAGGTGGTACTCTAACATGTCTCGGATCCCTTCGTCTTCAAGGTTTGGAAACTAAGTCATGATTCGGAGAGTAATCAGCATCGGTGTCATCTTGGTTTGATGAGGAAGTAAGAGGAGGATTCTCAATTCTATGCCTTATGCTTTCCATTTCCCTGACAAACCGATTAATAGGCACGGACAGTCTTTCAGGAGTGCCTTCATCATTAAAAGAGGATATGATTTCAGTGTCTTCTAACTTAGGAACCACTGGATCCTGTGGTTTTGGATCATTTGGATGCTCTAGCTATGGTTGAATAGGTAGTTGTAGTTCTTCTGCAATCTCGGCTTGAACTTGAACAGCCGGTTCAGCCACTTCTTCATTCACTATGGCAGCAAATCTTCCAAATTTTTCTTGGGGATGCAGCCCCTGAAGTACCCTTTTTCCTTGCTTGTTTACATTCATGAACTTGAATATCAATGGACCCATAGCTTTTAGGTCCAATGTATCAATAGTAGGTTCCAAATTAGCATGATTCATGTTGAGAATGATCTGGAGAAACCTAGGATACATCAGAAAGATATCCTTCTTGCCCCCTTTTAAGTTGCTTTTCATCTCTTCAAACACCATCTTGGAAAAGTTGTAATTCTAGCTCATGGTCAGGGCGACCATAGCTGATGAGATAGTAGTGTTTATCTCATTAAAACCTCCCTTTCTTCCTAATAAGCAGTTCATGCACACGTGTGCAAGATATCTCCAATACATATGTAGCAACTTCTTGTATAAGGTGGGTAAATTCCTTCATAACCCATTCTTAATAGAATTGGAGTAACTGTGTCTGTAGCAAGCTTTGTGGGATAGGCAGGCTCATCTTCAAACTGTAGAGCAGTTCTGATGATAGCTTCTGAAACTCTGATTCTCCTTGTGCGAACTGTTCCAATAATGCACTCTTCTCCGTTGTCATTTGGATGTATAGATGCAGTGGACCAAAACTCCTGAATGTGACTTCTGTAGATAACACGATTTTCCATCACAGAAAAGTTGATGGGCGAAAGTGTCAACCCGACAACTATATACTTGAAGTATTCAAACTCCTCAGGTGGGTCCAGCATAAATGCATAAACATTGTGATCATGAAAAAATTTCATCCCTGCCATATCTACACAAAACTTATTAAGTTAATACCCAAATAATTTAAACAAATAGCAAAGTTCTAGGGTTTTCGGCCTCCAAAGGGTTTACGTTGTTGGCTTTCATTGCGATTCACGGTCTTTGGGAGGTTCATGGTACACTCAACTGTATACGGGGAAGATCAAAGGTTTCACGGTGTTTTGAAATACACCATGAAACACATGTTTGCGGGTAACACCGAGAGTGATTCCAATCCCAAAATTGATAGATTCAACCTTCGAATTTTCACTTTCTAACCCTGCACCTGTAATCGCCAACCCATCACCCTTCAATTTCAATTTTCATCGTCAAATCTATAATCCGTAATCACTAGACTCGCTTAGGATGGTTTACTGTCACCACGCAATTCACCAACTTGTAGAACAGATCCAATAAATATGATGATTAATGAGATGTACCTGTATCAACAAAGAATCTTGTAGAGTAGATCAAACAGCAAGAGTTAGGAGCAAGGGATTTTGCTAATGAAATAGTAAGATCGCTAAACAAATAGAGAGAGAGTTCTTGAAATTACCGTGAACATAAAACCCACAATAGGGTTTATTTCAATCTTTCAAAACATCCCGGTTCTTTCGAGAGTGGGGGCCCACCGTGAACCTTGGTGGGCCGCTCCATTAACCCGAAAACTCACAACAAAGTACTTAGTCCCTTAGATGCTTTATTTCAAAAATCAAACTTGGTCATTATATCATTCAATTAAAGAATTTAAAAAAAAAAACAAATAAAACATCCTTAACTAGACTCACAAAAACACATAAACATACTTAAAAAAATATACATTAAAACCAAAAACGAGCCTTGTGAAAGTTTGCAATGGGATCATATCATTCTATAGGCAGATCAAGGAACATTTTTCAGCATGTATGTTTACTCAGACAGGTCATGTAGATTGCTAATATTCAGATCCTTCTAAACTCATGCTTTAATTTCAAACCGAAGTCTTTCACTGGGATTTAACTTATCATGTTTTGAGTAGAATTAGTTATGACTCAATGGGTTCCACACTCATATCTCAGAAACCTGTAATTAAGAAAATGTGAATTATGTGAATTCTTGATGAACTTTGGACCCCACAGCTTATCAGGTAAACCTTCCCTTGCTCTTGATCATTTGAGCACCTAAATAATAACTAATTGAGCATAAATAGCGTGGGTTTATGCAACCTTTCAGGGAATATCTAACAAAATTTGATCAAAACCATAGCATTACGGACTTACATGCCCTAACAAGAGATCCCTTCTCAGTCACATATTCCCAAAAAAAAATATATACAAGTATATTTATATGTGCGCCTTTAGACATATCTTTTGAATTGCACCTAATGCACGACATTAACATTGCGTGTCTTTTTGCTCAGAATTCTGCTTTGCAGAATAGCTTTGCACTATCATTGAGTGTCTTTTCACCTATTACATGTCTTTTAACTATATACATAATATATACACAGACTTGTAACAATTCAACTCGCAACCCCTTTATGAATGGTCCCGGTTAGTGCAATCCCAATAGAGCAAGGGTTATCCACAGTTCATCAACCTTTATGTTTAAGTTCTCTATTCTTAACAAGAATAACAAGTTACACTAATCTATGAGATGTTCCCCACTAAGGCCATAAGATTATTTAATTCAAGTGTATCACAAGCAGAGCCTATCAACATATCCAACAATGATCATAGTCATTTCAATTTAGTGCCGTACATGTGTTGATCCTAGCCTCAAGAAATGAACAATCATATCACTTCCCATTTATCTGTAAACGACTGACTCAAACAAAAACACATTCTTTTTTTTTGTATTTTTCTTGACTCTAATGAAACTTGAAAGCAGACTCTTTTTGTAATTTTATTGACTCTAATAAAAATTGAAAGCAGACTTTTTTTGTAATTTTCTTGACTCTAATATAGATTGAAAGCAGACTCTTTTTGTATTTTTCTTATTTTCTCCCCCTAAATTTGTGCATAAAAAATTTTAGAAAAATAAAACTGTACAAATTTAAACTGTAAAGAAAAATCGTTTTGTCACCTGTTCAATCTTTAAAACCAATCATTTTCAGGGACTCTACAAGCACAATGAATCGAGATGTATCAAATGCTTTTGTGAAGATATCGGCAACATTGTTGTCAGAACCAACACGTTGATATCAATATGCTTGGTTTTGGAATGTTGGACCGGTTTTTCACAATAAGCACGGCAGCCTCGTTATCATAGAAAATAACAGTAGTTAGAAAGGTCAAACCGTAATCCAGCAATTGATGTTGCATCCAGATGACTTGTGAACAACAAGCCGATGCAGCAACATACTCAACCTCAGCGGTGGAGGTGAGACTGTGTGTTGCTTCTTACACTGCCATGAAATTAGCCTATCTCCCAAAAACTGGCATCCCCCGCTCGTAGATTTCCTTTCAAGTTGACAACCTCCATAATCACTGTCAGAAAAAGCATACAAATCAAAGTTGGAATATTAGGGGTAGATTATGTGTGTAGGATAGTGCACGGACATCCAAAGGCTCTAAAGTACCCAACCCTGGGTTTCTCATTGTAAAGAATCTCATAAGGAATCATTTGTAGATGTTTGTTGAGAAGAACCCGATTCAGCACGTAACAAGCTGTGTTAACAGCCTCAGCCCAAAAGAATAAAGGCAGCTTGGATTCAGAGAGCATTGTTTTAGCAGCCTCAATGAGGGTTCTGTTCTTTCGCTCTGCCACACCATTTTGTTGGGGGGTACGTGATGCACTGTATTACCTAGCTATCCCCTTTTCAGTGCAGGATTGATTCAAGACTGCATTTTTAAACTCCGTTCCGTTGTCGCACCTGATAGCCTTTACTTTCACATCCCTTTGATTTTCAACCAGAATGAAAAAATTCTTAATCAACTCTGCAGTCTCACTTTTGTTAGCCAAAAAGAAAACCCATGAAAAACGTGAGTAATCATTAGTTATAACCAAACAGTAAGACTTCTGCCCAATGCTCATCAGATTCAAAGGACCAAAGAGATCCATATGAAGCAGATGAAGAATATAGTCAATTGAATTAAACAACTTTGACTTATGGGGCTTCCTGTGATATTTCCCTTTAGCACATGCAACACATTTCTTGATAGAAAATAATTCTTTTATAGGTAGAGCATGTACATGATTACCTTTTGCAATACGATTGAGAATTTTCAAATTAACATGACCAAGACGACGATGCCAAAACATAGCATCAAATTCAACGGATTTTAACAAAAGACAAGTATTTTCATAAGCAGGTTTACTGTTCATGTCGATAACATATGAATTTCCCTTACGGGGTGTCCTTAATAAAATCTATTCCTCAGGCACCACGAAGCCCGGTTTTAAAATCAAACATTCCTTGTTTGTGAAATGTGTTGAGAAATCTTTATCACAAATTTGGGAAACACTGAGCAAACTATGATTTAACGCAGAAACAAAACTAACATCATGAAAGCTTAAAGAACCATTAATCACAGTACCTTTCTTGCTGATTTTACCACCTTTACCTCCCGCAAAGGACACATAACCTCCATCAAAATTTTGTAAGTTTTGAAGTAGAGATATGTCTCCTATCATGTGCCTGGAACAACCACTATCAACGAACCAAAGGTTATTGACAGTCCTCCGTGGGTGTTCCTGCACGATATGCGAGATTAATTAGTAATTGGTACCCAGGCCATAGTAGATCTGGGTATGCCTTTAGCATCAATATATGACACTTCCTGTAAGCACATATCATTATTTGACTCAAATTTGGAATTTAATTCAGCTTTATTCTTAAACTTCCAGAAAGGTTTAGAAGAAACGGATATTTTATTTTCTTTGAAAACATGAGATTCAGATTTCTCCTTTTGTTTAATCTGTTTAACCTTTTGCCTTTCATAGTAACCCTATCTGTTTTGCTTGGCCACATTCCAGTCTCCATCAGAAGGCTTAACATAAGAAGATTGATTCTTCATTGCCTTAGGCTGAGTAGCCTTCATTGGCTTGGAATTCAAGTCTTTCTTATGTGTAGTCTTCTGACTCTGCTCGTAATAAGCAACATAAGGATGATGAACACAATTTCTTGCTAGGTCACCAGACTTTCCACAAGTATAGCATGATTATTTCTTTGCATATGGGGCAAATCCTGACTTCTCTGACCACTGATGAGATGACCCAACCTGTTCGGTCTTGCAAACCTGCTTAGGTTTCCTGTGTTGATGAGCATGGCTTTGTTCAAACCTCATATGTTGATGATAAAATTTAGAATAAAATTGATCTTTAGTGTAATGCTTAGGTGAAGCATTTGAGGTTTGACCAGAGACTCTTTGCTTAGTCACAGGTCTGACTTTCTGAAAAACATACTTTTCAACTTTACCATTAAATGACGGTTTTACAAAAACAGTATTTTTGCACACATTAATTCCTTTTGAAGAATTTGAATTAAACAAAGAATCATTCAAACCAACAAAATCACGCACATAAGGTTTGTTTCCTTTTAAAACAGGATTAACAGAAACATTGTTTTTGTTTATTTTAGAATTTAAACTGCAAACTTGTGACTCATCAACTTCATCATCCTCACTTGACCAATCCTGCATTTCTACTTGTTCTACACATGAGGTAGAAGCATTAGAACTGTTCACACATTTATCATTTGAAGTCAAGGATGATGATCTAAATCCATCAATGCATGACTTGTTTCCACAGGTTAACATGTTAAACTCCTGTACTTGTTCCTCAATGGATGGAGGAACAGTGGTACAATTCCCATTGAAGGGTGGAGGCATATTATTATACCCAATTCCCTTGCCCCTATTACTTGGCTTATGAAGGTGATTCTCAAGAATGTCAACTATTTTACTAGATTGACCAAAGGATTCTACTTTGAATTTTGCATTAGGAAGATTTGCTTTTTCTTGCTCTAATTCAATGGTCAATCTGGTAATTTCTTGCTCAGCATCAGTGAGTAAACAACATTTTATGCTGAGCTGATGTTTTAGCAGAGATATATCCTTTTTGTTTGCTTCTATTACCTCTTTGTAAGCCTTTTCCGTTTTGACAAATTTATTTTTGTGGTATTTGAGGTTTTCAATTTAAAAAATCAGATCAGAATTATGTGTTCTATATAGCTCGACCTTATCAATGTATAATTGAGTACATAGATTAGCAGTTACCTCAGGTGGAGTTGTGGAAGTTGAGGCGGATGAAGAAGTTTCCACAATTTCAGCCATAAAAACATGGTTCAGGTTCAGTTCCTTTAGCTGATCTCCCCAGTCATAGCCACCAGTTTGCTGACTGCTTAATGCTTTAGAGTTGTCAACACCTTTTTCTTCCTACAGATGATCCAGCATCATTTCCACTCTCTTCCTTGGTTTTAGTGCACTCCCTTGCAAAATGACCTGGTTCATGACAGTTGTAGCATCTAATATTGGATTTGTTAAACCCAATCCTCTTCCAGTGTCTTCACTCCATCTGAACTTTCCAGTTTTGTCGATGAAGTTCTTTGCTCTAAAGACTGCCATAGCCAATTGCCAAGAGATATCCAGCTCCTATACATCATCTGGATGAATTTGATTAAGTTCAGCAGTAAGTATTTCTGGTGGTGACAAATTTCCAGCGGTAAAAGCTGTATAGTAGTTCATGATTCCAGTGCACAGAGATGTATTTGATTCAATCAACTTTGCATGTTGTGCTGCATTTGCATGTTGCTTTGGGACAGTAGACTTAGCAGCTGCAGAATTACTAGAAGTAGCTTCCCCGGATCCAGACACTCCTTGAACCAAATTAGTTAGAAAAGCACTATTGCTATTCTGTACCCCAGCAGAATTTATGGTGTTCACATGGTTGGATTTTCTTTGTTGATCATCCAGGTCATATGATTTAATGATTGAAATCAAATCACTTAGAGGTATAGCATTCAGATCTTTAGTTCTTTTAATTAAAGCCACATTCATTTCCCAGCTCTGTGGGAGTCCATTTAACAACTTTCTGTTCAAATCCCCAGTGTTCAATTCAATTTGAGCGCCTCTCATCTCTAAAATTAACCTTGTGAACCTCTGTAGCTGCACTTCTAGAGATTCTCCTAGAACATGATTGAACATATTGAATTTCTGCAGAATCATTTCTTTTCTACTAGCCTTCATTTCATCATTTCCTTCAAAGGTCTTTTCCAAACACTCCCAAAACTGTTTAGCAGATGTACACTCTTTAAAGTTATGAGCAATATCCGGTCATAAAGCCATAGTGAGCGAGGCTAGAGCTTTTAGATCCCTTTCAACAAGATCAAAGTATTCATCAATATAATTTTCTATCTGTTTAAGTGCCTTTGTTCCATCAGCTTTGTCATACATTGGAACCTGAGGCCACTTAATGATACTTCTCCACATCTTAGCCTCAGAAAGTAAGACATAAATCTGATATCTGAACTTCCAATCCACAAAGTCTTCAGCATAAGTAAGTCTTGGTGGTTTGGTACTGGTTCTTATTTGTAGATCTAACATACTGTTTAGATTCATGGTTTGCTGAAGAGAGTTCATCTTATCAGAGAATAAGGTCCTTGATCAAACCTGAAAAATAAAAAATATGAACCCGTGACAACAGGTTGAAACCCGTGAACCAAAAATTGCCATGAACCATATATAAGTCGCAAACCACACTTCAACTCATGAACTAAGTTTGAGCCGTGAACTAAGTCTTCCTGTGAACTTATGTTATGCCATGAACTTGAACCCGAGAACACCTTATCGTCAACCTTGTCCGTAAAGATTACTCGAGAACAAGTCAAACCGTGAACTCAATCTTACCCGTGAATCAGTGGTGAGACCGTGAACAAGAGAAATACCGTGAATCAGAATGAAACCGTGAGCTTTCAAACTGACCAGAGAACTTCCACCCATGAGGTCTGCCATGAAACTTGAACCCGTGAAACCTTTCCGTGAAAAAACCCATGAACCACACCCGAGTATCTCCAACCGTGAACTTAACCCGTGAATGCAGACCCGTAGAGCAATACCATGAAGAGTGCCCGATTTTATCCCGTGAATCAAGCATGGACTTGATTCTAATTCCAAAAATAAACCCAAAAAACTTGGATTTAAAAATTTGAATCCCAAGAAAGCAGCTTTGACTCTTTCTCTTTCCCGATGAACACAATGAACGATTCCAATCAATGTTTTGATGAAATCCTCCCATATTCGTTTCCAACAGCAGCAAAAACAGCAATAATTCCTCGATTCTCAGCAGAAAAAGATGAAAAGATACCACAAACTCAACTGATTAGCAATATAACCAATCAAAAATACTTAAAAAATACCTCAAATGCTTCGTCTTGAATCGTTGATATCCAAAACCGAGCCTTGAATGACTTCAATGGCTCTGATACCAATTGTCCCAAATCTCTAATGGATCTTCAAACACATGAATGAATACGCACACGATATCAACCTCTCACAGTCGATAGGCGGAAACTATTGACTATGGTGATTCAAGAACAAGAGACACTAGTAATACTCGTATATTGCTTAAGAGATTTACGGAGAAAACTGAAACAGAACCGCTAACCACACACGGTTAGGGTAAACATGTATATATACTAAGCTATCATCCTTAAGCCCTAATATTACATGTTCTCGGCTCCATTAGCCGGCCCAAGACACACATACCGTGAACCCAAGTTCACGGTTTACACCCAAAGCAAAAAAAAAAAAGCTTAATCATATATCTAGGTCTAACACCAATTTCTTCATTCGGTAAGATTCCTTCACGGGCAGGAAATGTGCCGATTTCTTCAAATGATCCACAATCACCCAGATGGAATCGTAGCTACTAGACATTCATGATAATTTGGTGATGAAATCCATGGCAATGCAGTCCCATTTCCACTGCGGAATCTCCGGTTGCTGTATAAGTCCATATGGCTTTTGGTACTCGGTCTTGACCTCCGCGTAAGTCAAACATTTACCAACGTATGAAGCAATATCACCCTTCATGTTCGGCCACCAGTAGTGCTCCTTGAGATCCTTATACATTTTCGTCGATCCTGGGTGAATCGAATATCTTGATTTATGGGCCTCATCCAAAACCATTTCTCGTAAATTGCCTGCCAGAGGCACCCATATTCTATCCATGAAGTACAAGGCGTCGTCGAACTTAGGTATAAGTTCTCTAACCATACCACGAAGATTCTCATCCTTTAAATTCTCTTCCTTTAGAGCTTCTTGTTGTGCATCACGAATCTGAGCTGTAAGGTTTGTGTGAATTGTCAATCCCAGCGCACGCACGTGTAAGGGCTTGACTCGCTCCTTCCTACTAAGGGCATCAGCCACGACATTAGCCTTGCCTGGGTGATAACGAATATCACTATCGTAGTCATTGAGCAATTCCATCCAACGTCTCTGCCTCATATTCAGCTCTTTCTGGTCAAAAATGTGCTGGAGACTCTTATGATCTGTAAAAATTGTGCACTTGGTACCGTAAAGGTAATGCCTTCAAATTTTGAGTGCAAAAACCACCGCACCCAGTTCCAAATCATGCGTCGCATAATTATGTTCATGCAACTTGAGTTGACAAGACGCATAAGCTATGACCTTTCCATTCTTCATTAGGACACAACCAAGACCTTGGCGAGACACATCACAGTACACCACGAATCCATTTGTCCCATCGGGAAGAGGTAGGATAGGGGCACTGCACAGCTTCGTTTTCAACAACTGAAACGCTGCCTCTTGCTTTTCTCCCCAGATATACTCCTTGTCTTTCTGGGTCAATAGCGTTAGGGAGTGCGCTATCTTGGAAAAATTATCAATAAACCTCCGATAATAGCCCGCCAAACCTAGGAATTATCGTACCTCGGTTGGACTCTTCGACGCTTCCTAATTCTTAATTGCCTCAATCTTTGTTGGGTCCACGTGTATACCCTTCTCATTTATAACGTGTCCAAGAAAGTGAACTTCTCTAATCCAGAACTCGCATTTAGAAAGTTTAGCATATAGCTTTTCATTCCTCAACATCTCCAAAATCAGTCTTAGATGATGCTCGTTCTTCCTTGGTCAGTGAATAGATGAGTATATCTTCGATAAACACTATCACGAACTTGTCCAAGTATGGTCTGCACACTCTATTCATGAGATCCATGAATACCGCAAGAGCGTTTGTTAAACCAAAAGGCATGACCAAAAACTCATAATCACCATACCGGGTTCGAAACGCAGTCTTCGGAATATCTTCTTCAACGATCCTCAATTGATGGTAGCCTGAACGTAAATCTATCTTCAAATAATAACTCGATCCCTGTAGCTGATCGAACAAGTCGTCAATTCTCGGTAATGAATACCGATTCCTCGATAATCGATACACATCCTCATAGAACCATCTTTCTTTCTCATGAATAAAACCGGCGCTCCCTAGGGCGAGAAACTCAGTCTTATAAAACCTTTATCTAACAACTCTTGCAATTGCTTAGATAGCTCTTGCATTTCAGATGGTGCCAAACGATAAAGAGATCGAGCTATCGGCGCTGCTCCGAACACTAGGTCAATCCTGAACTCGACTTGCCTTTGCGGCGACAATCCAGGTAACTCTTCAGGAAATACCTTCGGATAATCACGAACTATGGGGATCTCTTCAAGCTTCAGTTCCTCAACCCTAGTGTCAACCACGTGGGCTAAGTATGCTGGGTATCTTTTTTGCAAATACCTCTGTGCTTTCATCATATTAACAATTCTCAAAGGGGCACACTCATCACCTTGAATTTCAAGCGGTTCGCCAGTTAGGGGTAGAAGACAAACTATCTTCCTATCGCACACAATCTCTGCATGATTCTTTGATAACCAATCCATGCCAATAACGACATCGAAACTTCCAAGTTCTACTAGTAAAAGGTCAATACTATACGTACGATCTCCCAAACGCATGGTACACTCACGAAAAACTTCTTCGGCTTCTATTAACTTTCCGTTAGCCAACTCTATAGAATACTTAACATCTAATTTACTTGATTTTGAGCTAAGAAAAGGTTCAAAGTTTTTGGAAACAAAGCTTTTATCGGCTCCGGTATCAAATAAAACGTATGCATAACGGCCATTAACGTGAAACGTACCGGTAACAACATATGGATCCTTTCGTGCTTTCTTGACCTCCATCATGAATGCTCTGCCACGAGTTCCCTAGTTCTTCAGTTTGGGGCAATCCTTCTTGAAATGACCTACAATTCCACATTCATAACATCCAGGGTTTGATTCTTCTTTCTTCACACCCAATTTCACATGACAGGTTTGGGCTTGATGTCCAAATTTGCCGCAACGGTCATAGACGTTGCACTGACCAGTGTGAAAATAACCACATTTGTTGTACTTTGGGTTAGGACCCTGATTCCTTCTTGTTTCAGTGGTGTTGGTTGCATACATCCATCCCTGATTCTTCCTTTTTTTCTGAGAGTTACCAGCATGACTCCCAGATCCTTCAGACCACTTACGCTTTCCTTGAGTTGACATTTTTCCTTTCTCAGTCGTTCCATCAACAACTTCCACCGGCTTCTTCCCTGAACCACTCTTCTTCAATGTCCCCATACGTACAGCATCATCAGTCAGGGAGTGTGCTAACTGCACAGCACTCTGCATATTCGTAGGGTTTTCTGACGTCACCATACTACAAATATGAGGTGCCAAGCCCTAGATATAACGCTCAATTCTTATGTGCTCTGGTGTTAAGAGATGGGGTACAAGTCATGCTAACTGATGAAACTAGATCGTCTATTCCCTTACATCAGCATCTACCATGGTCAAATTCCAGAATTCTGCTTCTAATTTCTGAATTTCGTTGCGTGGACAATACTCACGCAGCAACATTTCCGTCAATTGATCCCATGTGAGACCGTAGGCATTAGCCTCACCGAGACCCTGAATCTGAGTATGCCACCAGGTTAGAGCTTTATCTTAAAATGAACTTGTTACATACTTCACGCGTTGGGCTGCAATACAGTTACTTATAACCATCACAGACTCCATTTTCTCAATCCAGTGGATAATGCTGACTGGTCCTTCAGTTCCAGAACAGAGTCGGGGATGACATGCTTGAAAGGTCTTGTAAGAGCACCCTTCAATATGGTTCCCCCGGTTCATGTTCTGGTTGGCCGTCCGATTAGCGATGGCGGTGTTGACATGTTACGAAATCAACTGGGCCAATTCCTCGGTCGTAGTGGGGAGTGGGTTAGCATTTTGGTTTTCTCTCCGCGGTGGTATATTCCTATTTTTCCAATACAACGAGTGAGACAATATATATCACGCAATATCCATGTCATTCATGTATTTATGAAAATAATTTAACAAACACCATGATAAACCAAAATCAACCACTTCATGTCATCTTTGTTAAAAATTAGAGTTCAAACTTGAATACATCATTAAACCAAATGATTACAAAAATGGGTGTGGCATACGACCAACCCTAACAAGTTTCTCCAATGTAACAAAAGAAAATACATGAACTCCAAAAACAACATCGTCAAGGACAAGGACTAGCGGTTCTGACGAGGGAGAACACCGAGACGAGCAACAGTGGCAGCGAGCAGAATACACGTAACTGCAGGAGCTAGAGAGGCCTCGAGGGGCTCCTCAAGTGCACCTACGCGCTGTAAAGCCTCAACCTCTCTGACTTCCGCTTCTGCGGCTCTCGTAGTAGCCTCCTCGGCCATCTTTATTGCTTCTTCAGCCTTCTTCTCGCTTTCTTCCAACCTTCTCCTCAATTCAACCATATATTCTCGGGCCTGAACCTGGTCTTCTTTCCCGGTTGCCGCATCGTCGTCATCTCTATCGGCCAGTTTTCTATTCTTTACTGGCGACACAGTTTTCCTAGCAATAAACTTCAGAAGTGGACCTTCTGGATGTTTACGATAAGATCGATGAGATGGAAGACGTAAATTTCCTGTAGTTGGCCTAACATGCTCAATGGCAGTCATAACCTCATCGTTCTCATGAACATGGGTAATAGTCATGGGAATCACTAGAGTAGGCTCATCACTAGCTGGAGTATCCTCCATAGATTTCTCAACCAAAGGACTCATCTCAACTGGCTCTTCCTCACGAGACTCCTTTTCATCATCAGATTCCTCTTCGCTAGGCTCCTCTTCATCTTCAGATTCTTCCTTACTAGTCGGTACCTCTTCGTCTTCAAGTTCTTCTTCACCAGATGGTACCTCTTCGTCCTCAGATTCTTCTATCCACCCATTCCCATAATACAGGTGATTAGCAAAATTCGGCATGTTCGGGTCAAATCCGAAATCAAGAACCGAGTCTGGAGACATCGGTGAAACTGGTGAGAACTCAGGCTCACTATCAGAAGAGATCGAGATGATGGAAGGCGAAAGAAACATCTGTGACACGGAATATTTACACGATATAAATGATTTGCCAATAAATGTAAGCACGTACATATGAAACACATTTAAGGCACGTAAGACACCTAGAGGAAGTATCCTAATACTACCTGAATACTAACACTTACTCCTAACATAAGATGCACGCGGTAGGAAAACGTCTTTAACCCAAAAACCTAATTTTAAAAGTTATAGTTTAGATTTTTAAGAAAAACGTTTTCTAGTTCGCTATAACCATGGGCCCTGATACCGACTTCTGTCACACCCCGAAAACGACAATTCACAGCGGAAACGAGATGTAAGCATGGTGGTCACATAAGTTGGAGCCCAATGATAATAAGCAAACACATTTATTTGAAACATCAGAAAGGTTTAACAAAATAAAAGATAAATCTTACAACTATCTAAATTTAAAAGGCATTAAGATTTAAAACAAGAGTTTTCATGATCCAACGAATGAGGATCCAAAATAAAGTTTAAAAGTCCCAACTGAGTTCCGATGTAAGTGTTTGCTCAAAAGCCCGTTCTCATAATCGCACGAGGGCATCTAAGTACCTGAAAAACATGCTTAAAAACATCAACATAAAGTTGAGCGAGTTTCACGGGTTTAACGATAACATAAACGAATTTAACGAACTATCAAGTAAATTGGACAAACATGTGATATGTCATAAGCTTGCAAGGAATACAACAAGATAACAGTACCTAGATCTTATAATCAAACCGAGACACGAATACAATATGTCCCCACGAATCATTTCAAAATATATTCCCTCGTACGAACGAACGATCAGAGCTACTGATCATGAGAGTGGGCAGTCAGTCCCAAATAGATCTATCAACAAACCTTGCGGCCTACACGAGGCTAATGAATATAACGGTGGGGCTATTCATGAACGACATACATGAACACATAACGAAAGCCTTTACTCGAGACCATCAAACGAACACATGACGTAAGTCCAGTATCATGCTAAATGAACGAAAGCATGTTCTTCCCCCCATAGTTTATAAAACAACAAAATAGTTTAAAAAGGGTCCGTGAAAAACTCACCTTGAAGTAACGAACGACGGAAAAACGAGTACTAGCAAAAATACGCCCACAAACGCTAATGGTGTCCAAAATACAAGGGATACATTACTCACTGAACCTCATGTCTTACAAGAAAGTTGTTCACCCAACTAATTAGACTTATAATATTTTTAAGAAAAAAAAATTTTAAACAACCCGTTGGTGACTCTGACACGCAGTTATGTTTTTAACGAAAAACGGTGGATCATACACACATACGAAGACATCAAGTGTTATTACTTATCAACAACCACAATGAAAGTATGAAACTAGTAACACACATATAGATATATATATACTCATACATATGCTTATAAGTTCTAAATCATATGTGAAAACACTAAAGTTACAATATTTGCACATAAGCACTTTTCAAGTAAAACGACTAACTTTTAAGGAACAAACTACCAAATTTCTAACACATGAGTTCATATAATATCATATATCATAAAAATATACTTAATAAAATATATTTCATCAAACAAAACAATCTTTCATTATTTTGACATAAAGTAGCTAAACATTACAATTTCTAGCACATACGTGGCAACCGAAGCGTCAAACGATCAGTACAAACGCATATTTCATAACATTAACTCATTATATACCTTAAGAGCTGTAATTTAATCATAAAATATACTCAAACTTACGGCTCAAAAATCAGATTTAACAAATACTCATTTTTCATGCTGAAAACCCTAGTTTAAATCTTGATTTTGGACAACAATCTTTAGCAATAAACCCCTAAATCATCAATTCAATGATCCATGCATAAACTAGCATGTTTTTATGCAATAATATACAATTATTTACTATTTGAAACAAATCAAAACAAAACATTTGATTGCATGTAAAGATCATGCCCTAATTCACCACTTTTTGCAAGATATCAACATATTAACATGCATGCATATACACGACATATATACATACAAATAAATCCATGAAAATATTCAATAAAGACCCATTATTTTCTGATTTTAATAGTTCATAAAAGTCTTTTTACTAAAGGTGAACAATACTTACAAAATCAAAGCTCTCTTTAAGAAAAATAAGAAAGAGATGGAGATTCATTTTAAACATGGTTTTTCATCAAAATAAAATTATATAAAATACCCACTATTTATTTTCTATCATAATTATTAAAAATAATAATTTTTGCTAACAGTTCATTTTAACTCATCCGATACGCGATTGTACCGGGTAAAACGCAACGAAAATCACCGAAAGCGATATTTAACAAGTAGCATATAAATTTCTCGTATAACCCCCTAATATAAACCATTTTATATATTTTTTATCAAAACTGATATTTTTAAATTAGCCGGGTCGTCACCAACGCTAAATACGGACATTTTACCGATACGCGGTACCGTAAATTCCAAAAATTCACGAAATGCAAACCTATGCATACGAAGGACTTTGCTAGAATTTAGAATAACCTAATTAGCTGAAATTAAGTCTAAGACGCACATCATTAAATTATAAACGCGTTCTAAGGTTTTGCGATAAATAACTTGAAAATTGTCGAATGTCACATTTCTCATTCTGATCTTCTCAAGGCTAAGCATGTAAAAATTTTTACTCTGATCTTTGAATTCTTCCTCGTCTCTTAACTTTCTTGATAATGGGCAAGAAAATAACTCGATCAACTTCATCTATTGTTGCCGAAACGATAGAAGATTTCACTAATCAAGGAATCCTTGACCATTCTGATCGGGAACTTTGCTCCTTCTTTACTGATCAGAATATTAAACTTTTGAAATCAACTAGTGTTTTTCCCAAAAAAGCTGTGTTTAGGTCTTTTGATTCTAGGATGAAATCCGATATGATTTCTGAAACTTAGATCTGCTTCCTTGTTTATCCTTTCACTATGGGTCTGTTGTATCCTTTCCCTCCGCTTATCACTGATTTCTTCAAACTCACTGGCTTGTGTTATTCCCAAATCATGCCTATCATTTGGAGGATTTTGATTACTCTGGAGAGGTTGTATCATTCGCATTCTCTGACCATTGGTGTCCCTGAGCTAGCTCATGTCTACAATCTAAGAACCCACGGGTCTTCTCGTTTTGTTCTTCAGCTCAAATCTGGGCGAACTCATCTAATCCCAAAATCCACACAAAACGATACCGACTGGAAGGGAAAATTTTTCTTTGTAAAGATAGATTCAATTTCTGGTGGGGATCTTTTGCCGCTTCAATGGGTCAAGAAGGGTAGGAAGTAGCTAGGATCCCTACAATTTTTAATATCTCTAACCTGTTTCTGATGATTTTGTTTTACTTTTGTGCAGCCCCTAAGTTTGCTGAACCGGTTCCTGTGAAAAATTACACATAAAAAAGAATTGAAGCATTGTTAGAAATACCTGTTGCGAAGAGGTCCTTTCGCGTTGAATCCACCATCAGCGAAGCAAGACTTGACACCCAGCAAGATGTCTTCAGGTATAGAACAATTCATATTTGTATTACTAAATATTATAATCCCGATCTACTCTAATCTTATGTAGGAATCCCAAAGTCTAGCTCCCAATTTGCCTTGTATGATCTTGATAGCCTTCTGTCTTGAGCCATCATTGTCAAGAAGGAAGGTTCTACACCTGCAACTACCAAGTCTCGTATTCCACTACTCTGATCCAAA
This sequence comes from Smallanthus sonchifolius, assembly GCA_023525975.1. Lineage (NCBI taxonomy): Eukaryota > Viridiplantae > Streptophyta > Magnoliopsida > Asterales > Asteraceae > Smallanthus > Smallanthus sonchifolius. Next base: position 26,097,276 of record CM042033.1, read on the forward strand.
GGTTAAGGGAGTAAGAAGAGGAAGACGGCGGATGTGGTAGATCTGGAGATCTTTGAGGGTAGGGATTCCACTAAGACTACCAAAAAGCTGCAATCCTTGTTGAACCTGGTAAGTAATTTTCGGTATCCCTATTTTGATGTTAGGATCCCTAAACTACTAATGTGTCTGAATCTTGCAGGGTCTTAAGAAGCTGAATGTTTACTTGGCTGCGGCGTAGAAGAATGCTGAAGAAGCCCTGGAGAAGGTCGAAGACTTGAAGAAAGTTTCTGCCACCAAGTCAAAGTACTTGGAGAAGAAGATCCAGACTCTTAAGGATAAGCTGCAAGAGATCTCAGCCCAGTATTTTCAGAAAATGCAAGAAACCATGGATGATGCCATGAAATTTGTTGCTATGGCTATTCTTCAATCCAGGATCCAGATGGCTGAGCAATTTGTTGTTGAAGGTTTTGACACTACAGCCTGGGATATTCAGGGATGGCGTACTTCTCTGGCCAAGCTTGGTGGTGAAGCGGTGGAGACTAGCAAGGTTGTTGAGGATCTTGGAGCTGGCGATGGTGAGAAACAAGCCGACCAGGGCAATGAAGGTAATGATGCCTAGGCCAGAGCCCTGGAATTTGTGGTTCTTTGATTGTTCTTGTTGGTTACCTGTCTAAAAACAATTTTCTTTTGTGTTTGGGGATCCCTGTAAGGGATAGACAATTTTAGTTTTTCGACTAATGGTTCAGGATTCAGGTGGATGGGTCCAACTTTTGGATGAAGCCCGAATTCTTGATCCTTCTACACTTTCAATATTAATTAGTATCTTATGACTATCTGCCATGATTGTTATGCGTTTGTTTTGCTTTGACATGTTCTAGAAGATCAGGATCCTCAGGCTGTTAACCCTTGTGATACCTAGAAAAATAGGTTCAGGATACCGGATCCTTAATAATTATTCATAAATAACATCTTAGGTTTTTATCAAACTTTGAGTTAAAAAAATATAGTTTGGTTTTGATAAATGGTATGGAAGAACACCAGTTACAAACATATCATGACTTAGTCATTCAAATTTTGAATCTACTCATAATTGAAAATTAAAGAGTAGTCTTAAATACATACCTTTATTGAAAATTATATTGGATAGATACACATACAAGATATTGATAGGAATTTCAAAATATAACAACTTTTAGTTGTCCCCTGTGTATAGCCGTCAAACATACCGTATGCTTAGTAATTGTACCTCAGAATCTTAAAAAGTCTTCAATCCGCTTAAGGATCTTGAGTCATCATATTAATGCAAAATACCTAGGTTAACACATAAGTGTTAAATACTCGGGACAAGCCAAAAACTTGGGCTAAGCCAGAAACATGGGCCAAGCCAGAAACGTGGCCAAGCCAGAAACGTGGGCCAAGCCAGAAACATGGGACAAGCTAAACTTGAGTTAGCATGAAAATGTTAAAAACCTTAGTAAGTAACAAGTCTGTTACATTCGTAGGATACAATATATAGCCAACAGTGATGAAATTATCAGCCACTGTTACATGGACTGGTCGCACCACCTTGAACTATACTTGGATAGCCTGCGACTAGGCGGAGTGTTTAAACTCAATTCGTAGAAAGGTGAAAACCTTTAAACCTTATAAGGTATTCAGAATACCTTAAACATAGGAGAGATGGCCAGTCTTTATCTTCTGCCAGGATCCTTGAGGATCCTTCCTACAAAACATGATACCTTGGTGAAGGTGGGTGTTTGTCACACCCCAACTGACGGCGGAAACGTCGGGGCGGGACATGAAGACTGTTCACAAGCTCATGGTTTGCTAAAGTTGAAGTAATTAAACAATAAGTTTCATTTCATAACTCAAGTAATCATTTACAAGAATTTAAGAATACATGAATCTCCGTATTAAAATTTAAGACTAGGTCCTCAACCCTAAGTGATGTAGCTTGAATCACAACTCAAACAACTGTACCTGAAACATGATAAAATGAGAGGGTCAACAATAAATAGTTGGTGAGCATACCTAGGTTTTGACACCACAAGTAAAGTTCAAATGTTTTGTGTACAATTCATATGATGCATGGTTTATAAAGCATTTATGGAGAATCTAAGTTAAGCTAGATGCACAAATGAAACTTTGTAATTGAAGGGCATAACAACACATGTTATCCTAATGTAGGGCATAACAACACATGTTATCCTGATGTAAATGTAGGGCATAACAACACATGTTATCCTAATGTAGGGCATAACAACACATGTTAGCCTAAAGTAATGTATTTGTGTTTGCACGTGTATATCATGTATATGTAGCCTTAACAATTAGCATTCAAGCATAAAGCACAAATAAACACATATAATCATATTGTAGAATTGTACGTGTGTAATTGCAAATAGTATTTAAATGTAATCATGTTTCACCCCGAATATGTAAATCAGAAAAAAGGGGCTATGTAAACTCACTTGTATGAATTGTGTAGATAGCACGAACAAAAATGAAGCACAAGTGATTCTCAAATCACGAGTTTATCCTAGAATGAAATATACGGACTTGAATTAATAATGTGCACGGAGTCTAAGTCATGATCAAATGTTCATCGGGTTTGATATGTGTGGATTTGTACAAGGGTTGTGGCATTTTATGTGAAAGAATGTAAGTCAACAAAAGTTTGATATGTAAAATTGTAAGTTCAAAGTATATATAAAAAATAATATTTGTCTTTAGGGTTTATGTCTAATTAATTTAAATGAATAAATTCTTTTAGGGTTTAAAGTAAAAATAAATAAATCTATCTTATTTATTCATTTTATAATAATGTGTCAAACTATAGGGTAAATATATATATATATATATATATATATATATATATATATATATATATATATATTAGTACATATCAAAACCCTAAATAAATTTGTTAATGTAAAAAGATAATTAATAAATAAATTTGTTTATTTGTTTATTATTAAAGTAATATGTTCTAAAATAAGGAATGTAGTTATTGATATATATATATATATATTTTTTTGAAAGAGTTTTATTTGTTTTAAACTCTAATATGTATATATAGTTTAATAGAAAAACAAATGATTTATGAGAATGTATATTTTTTTTTATAAAAACTTTGTCACAATTTTTTATAAAATTAGGAAATTAAATACTTGGTTTTAAAATTTAATAATTTGATTTAAAAATTTATTTTCAAATGATTAAAAAGAGATTTTAAACAACTAAAATTTTAAAATAGATGTTTTATGTTAAAAATTCTAAAGTATTGCTTTAATCTGATCTAAATAAAGTTGGGTTTATAAAATAATTTATATACAATTTTTGGGGCATTAAAATCGGTTTTAAAAAATATAAACAGGCCATCCGGCTTGAACCCGGGTGGCGCCTGAGTTTGCAACCGGGTTTAACACCGGACCAAGTCACGAACCCTATTACAGACTCGGTTGAGAAATTAGTTAACATGTTGCTGGGGTGGAGCCGGGTTAGGCTCACGCAAAAAGGCCCGGTCTTGTGGGTTTCGGATTCGAAAATCTTAAATCCAATGCCCCATTCAATTCACAATTTCCCTCTTAGAAACCGTATGATCAGATTTAGGAAAAAAGTCGGATTTTGAACCCGATTATGAATCGTTCTAGTGAATTGACATGGGGCTTTCGATTAGTGGGTAAAAATGAAGTGAACGATGTAAACCATACCTGTGATGGTTGCGTAATGAAGCCTGGCGACTAAACGGACAGAGGCGATGTTTAGGGTGCTAGATCGACGAACAGGGATGGAATGAGACTCAAATGCGGTTTGAGTGAGATTTTATAGGGTCGTGCGAAGGTTCGTGGTGAATTAATTTAATTGATTTCACCTTTATGGCCTAATTCGATCGCAAGGATTATGGATGACAGCCGTAGCCTCGATTACGCGTTAATCCGGTTGGAATCGAATGAATTGGGTCGGGAAAACGGTCTGAATACACGCAGGACTGGTCTACGCTTGATTTGCGTGATTGAAAGCATCTAATTCCTGAAATTTTGGGAAGGATTTAAGTCTGGTTTGATTCCAAAAAGTCAAACTGTTCAAATTTGAAAAGAGCCGCGAGATTAGATGAATTGAAATGCTATTTGGGCTTGATTATGGTCGATACCCAGTCATGTAAACATGTATTGTCCCCAAACAACATATTTGATCGATTAAGATGAGAAATTTGGGCTGTTTTGACTTTCGAAAGTCAAACTGGGTCAAAAAGGTCAAAATTAAGATTAAAGATGTCCAATTTTCAAAGTGGAGGTTTAAGTAATTAGAGGGTCTAAACTAGTTCGTTTAAATTGTAAATATGTGTATGTACGTATTTATAATTTGATTTTTGTTAAAACTTTATAAAGTTTGAATCTTTCTTTTATATACTTTATATAAAAAAAACAATCTATGCTATAAATTTTAAAAGTCGGTTATATATTTTCTAAAAAAAACATTCTTATGAGGTTTAATTAATAAACTTCAATACATGAATAATGTTTGTATACATATATTTATAACTAGATAATCATACATATATATACATGTGCTATAGAAATTTATATGTAAAAGCAAGGTTTTTAAAAAAATAGAAATATTAATTAGAATAATGATTTATGTGTCATAATGTGCTTGATTAAATATAATTTTTTTTTAAATGTAGTGTTTATTATTGAAATAACTAAAATAAAATAAGGTCGAAAAATTATGGATGTTACAGTCTCCCCGTGTTAAGGGAATTTCGTCCCGAAATTTAATTATTGGAGGTTACTGAACCAGGAAAGGGATGAGGGCTCGGATTCTAAAAGAGCCTTGACTGTTAGTTTGAGGAGTACAATCGATAACGATATTCAGGTCTGTTTTCTCAAGGTCAGGCACGCATGATGATAGTAGATTTAGTTCAAGAGATTTGAGGAGAAAATTGTCGTAGAATATCTTAGACTCTAAAGGTGATATGCATTACTTGGAATGGGCTTGATGGTAACTGGATGATCAAGGTTTGTTTATGATGTAATCTAACATGTTCATGAATTGTTAGGGGGAAAGAGATTTCACAAACATTGGCCCGTCAAACAACATAAAACTTTACGTGGCAAGAATAACGCTACTTCTGATTTTATGACAGGAACACTTATATATAGGAAGTACCAGCGGCGTATCCACCATGTCCTTATCATATCGCATTAGTATTGTTACTATATTCCACGATAGGTTTCATGTCATAACACACGACAGATTTCACTATATCTTCCATGCGCTGGTTTTTATAATTACGTGTGCACCCGTAATTATCCAAATCGTTGCATGGTCCACATAGTTCATCCCATTGTGTGTGGGGTCCAAGGGGTAACACAAAAACACTTAATTCGTAACTATTGCTTTCACGTATGTGTTGCTAACAATAACTATGCCCATAGATAGTAGAGCCAATCAGGTACTAAAGAGTAATAACGTGGCATAATTTAGGGTTCCATAGCTTCCTCGTGTTTGAACGAGAATACGTCAAACCCCAAGTAGCTTTCATGGATAGGGTGAGTAGTCATGCTTTGTGTATGATGTACTTAGTCAATTGCAACAATGTAAACAATCTAATTCCATGTATAATGTAAACACTAATGTTTCATATATGATCTAGTGTTAGGCATGTTGTAAGCAAATAGACTTCATGTATAGTGTGAACAATTTGGTATCATGTATAAGCAAATATGTATAATGTGATCACTCTAGTATTACGTATTTTATGAATGTGTATTGAGTCTCATGCGTATCGGAAACTATCGGATTTTGTAGGCGATCGGGTGTGTTACTTGGCGTTCATGTACAATGTAGGTAGATGAGTTTTAACTTTTAAATTCGTTAGTGCTTATATGGACGGTTAATGGCGAAATGATTCACTTTTTTTGAAGTTGGCTAGCAAGCTCAAGTTTATAGTGATAAACCATAGTAGGTGTAAATAGTTCCGACAATGACAAAAATAACACAAAGGATTACAATGCATAATTCATTCTAGACTAGATCCCTATTCGACTCCATCTTGCACTAGCTTCAATTGGTTTCATCTACTGCCTCGGCATTGACTTGAGTTTCGTTAGTGTTTATGTTGAAGGCACGCCCACGAGCACCACCTTGGTTTGCATTGGCTATCCTTGGGCATTGGTTTTTGAGGTGGTTTGGATTACCACATTCATAACAAGCACGCCCATTAGTAATGGCTGGTACAACTTGATTGGCAATTTGGTGATTGGCTCAGTTCCCTTGGTGGGTTTGACTAACATGTGATCCAGATTGGCAAGTGTTTGCTACATGACCATACCTTCCACAATTGGCACATAGACGGCATGGCATGTTTGGGAAATGGTGATAGTTGCACGTGTTGCACAGAGGGTTGTTGCCCGCATATGGTTTCTTATTATGGTTTTGGGCTAGGGGAGCTACTTGGTTGATTGGTACAGCAAGGGTAACGACAGCAAAGTTACGTTTCTTATTCAAGTGAGGAGGTTTGGGTTTGTCTTCCTTAGAAGGTTCAGAAGGGGTTGTTGAGTCAGTGACTTTCTTTGTGCCTTTCCTTGTTAGTGTACCCTCCTTCACATGGTTATCGGTTAATGTGGCAGCTAAGCGGATAGCGTCTTCAAGAGTGGCTGGATTTCTTCCTAGGACTGTATCTTGGATTTTCATGGGTAGACCACAGATGTACTTCTCAATACCCCGAGTCAGTGGAGTAACCATGTGGGGTACCAGAAGACTTAACTCGTGGAAACGAGTTATGTAAGCTAAATTTTCACCACTGTCTTGGGTAAGATCCCAAAACTCAGCCTCCAACTACGAGGATAGAATTCCTCGGTCATGAGTCTCTTAACTTCATCCCATGGCAAGGCCATGGTCACATCCACACCCCGGTTTCTCTTCTCACCATTCCACCAAGTGAGCGCCCGTTTCTGAAAGACGCTGGTGGCATAGCGAACCCAGAGATGGTCAGGGCAATCACTGTTGAGAAAAGTGCTTTCAATGCTTTCAAACCATTGAAGGAGGCCCGTAGCCCCTTCGGTACCATAGAACTTGACGGGGTTGCATGAGTTAAAGTGTTTGAAAGTGCATTGGGGTGGGTTGGCACCACCACCACCATTAGTTCCATGGGTACCACTAATGGCTCCATTAGCTTGGGTGAGTTGAGTTACAAGTTGTGCAAGGATAGCAGCAATGTCGGTGTTGTTGGTCACGGTAGCACGACGGGGAGGCATTCTACAGATTTTTACAAGACAAGAAGAGATGTAAGAACTTATGAAAGTTGATTGAATTTAAAAGGGAACAAGATAATAGATGAAGTAGTAAATCATAGTTTGGATTGTACTCGAATAGTGACATAATCACTTGAATACTATGACACATTAAGGTTAAATTAAACTCATATAACTTTCAAGGAGACATGCTTTAGCCTATAAGTAAACACTTATCCCGGGAATTCCCAGGAAAGCATACGGATCCCTCGGTTGATTGGGATTTATATGAAATGCTTTTCTAGACAGAAAACCCAGAATACATGTGTCACTCTTCCAGATTGCACATGTCCTCTACTAGTTAACAAAGTTTAAAACCCTAACGAGGTGTAAAAATAAGTTTTATGACGTCCCACATGCTATGATGATGATGATTTGAGAGAATTAGGTAAGAAAGTTATGAGGCTTAGGGTATGGGTATGGATATTATTGTTTTTAATTTATTATTTAGGTGAAACCTAATAAGTCACATAATATATTAAACATGTAGCACATAGCATGTAGCATATCATATATTCATAGAGCATGGTATAAACGGGTGTCCTAAGGTTATAGTCTAGGTCAAAAGTGTCTAATAACCTAATTCCCTATAACCAAGGCTCTGATACCAATCTGTCACACCCCAACCGACGACGGAAACGTCGGGGCGGGACATGTAGACTGTTCACAAGCTCATGGTTTGCTAAAGTTGAAGTAATTAAACAATAAGATTCATTTCATAACTCAAGTAATCATTTACATCATTTACAAGAATTTAAGAATACATGAATCTCCGTATTAAAATTTAAGACTAGGTCCTCAACCCTAAGTGATGTATCTTAAATCACAACTCAAACAACTGTACCTGAAACATGATAAAATGAGAGGGTCAACTATAAATAGTTGGTGAGCATACATAGGTTTTGACACCACAAGTAAAGTTCAAATGTTTTGTGTACAATTCATATGATGCATGGTTTATAAAGCATTTATGGAGAATCTAAGTTAAGCTAGATGCACAAATGAAACTTTGTAATTGAAGGGCATAACAACACATGTTATCCTAATGTAGGGCATAACAACACATGTTATCCTGATGTAAATGTAGGGCATAACAACACATGTTATCCTAATGTAGGGCATAACAACACATGTTATCCTAATGTAGGGCCTAACAACACATGTTAGCCTAAAGTAATGTATTTGTGTTTGCATGTGTATATCATGTATATGTAGCCTTAACAATTAGCATTCAAGCATAAAGCACAAATAAACACATATAATCATATTGTAGAATTGTACGTGTGTAATTGCAAATAGTATTTGAATGTAATCATGTTTCACCCCAAATATGTAAATAAGAAAAAGGGGCTATGTAAACTCACTTGTATGAATTGTGTAGATAGCACGAACAAAAATGAAGCACAAGTGATTCTCAAATCACAAGTTTATCCTAGAATGAAATGTACGGACTTGAATTAATAATGTGCACGGAGTCTAAGTCATGATCAAATGTTCATCGGGTTTGATATGTGTGGATTTGTACAAGGGTTGTGGCATTTTATGTGAAAGGATGTAAGTCAACAAAAGTTTGATATGTAAAATTGTAAGTTCAAAGTATATATGAAAAATAATATTTGTCTTTAGGGTTTATGTCTAATTAATTTAAATGAATAAATTCTTTTAGGGTTTAAAGTAAAAATAAATAAATCTATCTTATTTATTCATTTTATAATAATGTGTCAAACTATAGGATAAATATATATATATATAGGGGAAGGTTCCAGAGAAAACCACAAGTTAGGCGAAAACCGAGAAAACCACTAAAAAAACCAATTTTACCCAATCATATAATAATATTAATTTTTTATTTTATTTTATTTTTATTTATTTATAAGAGTATGAATGTAATATTAAACATTTTTACCAAAAAACATTTTTACACATAGTGTTACGTATACGTAAACATAAAACAAAAAAATTGTGGTTACGTATACGTAAATAAAAAAAAATGTTTTTGGATACGTATACGTAAATAAAAAAATTGCCTAAAATGATGTGGTTTTCTCGGTTTTCGCCTAACTTTGTGGTTTTCTCTTGATCTCTCCCCTATATATATATATATTAGTACATATCAAAACCCTAAATAAATTTGTTAATGTAAAAAGATAATTAATAAATAAATTTGTTTATTTATTTATTATTAAAGTAATATGTTCTAAAATAAGGAATGTAGTTATTGATATATATATATATATATATATATATATATATATATATATATATATATATATATATATTTGAAAGAGTTTTATTTGTTTTAAACTCTAATATGTATATATATAGTTTAATAGAAAAACAAATGATTTATGAGAATGTATATTTTTTTTTATAAAAACTTTGTCACAATTTTTTATAAAATTAGGAAATTAAATACTTGGTTTTAAAATTTAATAATTTGATTTAAAAATTTATTTTTAAATGATTAAAAAGAGATTTTAAACAACTAAAATTTTAAAATAGATGTTTTATGTTAAAAATTCTAAAGTATTGCTTTAATCTGATCTAAATAAAGTTGGGTTTATAAAATAATTTTTATACAATTTTTGAGGCATTAAAATCGGGTTTAACACCGGACCAAGTCACGAACCCTATTACAGACTCGGTTGAGAAATTAGTTAACATGTTGCTGGGGTGGAGCCGGGTTAGGCTCACGCAAAAAGGCCCGGTCTTGTGGGTTTTGGATTCGAAAATCTTAAATGCAATGCCCATTCAATTCACAATTTCCCTCTTAGAAACCGTATGATCAGATTTAGGAAAAAAGTCGGATTTTGAACCCGATTATGAATCGTTCTAGTGAATTGACATGGGGCTTTCGATTAGTGGGTAAAAATGAAGTGAACGATGTAAACCATACCTGTGATGGTTACGTAATGAAGCCTGGCGACTAAACGGACAGAGGCGATGTTTAGGGTGCTAGATCGACGAACAGGGATGGAATGAGACTCAAATGCGGTTTGAGTGAGATTTTATAGGGTCGTGCGAAGGTTCGTGGTGAATTAATTTGATTGATTTCACCTTTAAGGCCTGATTCGATCGCAAGGATTATGGATGACAGTCATAGCCTCGATTACGCTTTAATCCGATTGGAATCGAATGAATTGGGTCGGGAAAACGGTCTGAACACACGCGGGACTGGTCTACGCTTGATTTGTGTGATTGAAAGCATCTAATTCCTGAAATTTTGGCAAGGATTTAAGTCTGGTTTGACTCCGAAAAGTCAAACTGTTCAAATTTGAAAAGAGCCGCGAGATTAGATGAATTGAAATGCTATTTGGGCTTGATTATGGTTGATACCCAGTCATGTAAACATGTATTGTCCCCAAACAACATATTTGATCGATTAAGATGGGAAATTTGGGCTGTTTTGACTTTTGAAAGTCAAATTGGGTCAAAAAGGTCAAAATTAAGATTAAAGATGTCCAATTTTCAAAGTGGAGGTTTAAGTAATTAGAGGGTCTAAACTAGTTCGTTTAAATTGTAAATATGTGTATGTACATATTTATAATTTGATTTTTGTTAAAACTTTATAAAGTTTGAATCTTTCTTTTATATACTTTATATAAAAAAAACAATCTATGCTATAAATTTTAAAAGTCGGTTATATATTTGCTAAAAAAACATTCTTATGAGGTTTAATTAATAAACTCTAATACATGAATAATGTTTGTATACATATATTTATAACTAGATAATCATACATATATATACATGTGCTATAGAAATTTATATGTAAAAGCAAGGTTTTTAAAAAAAATAGAAATATTAATTAGAATAATGATTCATGTGGCATAATGTGCTTGATTAAATATAATTTTTTTTTTAGGTCGAAAAATTATGGATGTTACAGTGTTAGCCTGGCTAACACCCCTCTGATGCTCAAGTCAGTAATTTGATAAAAAGTAATAAAGATAAAAATAATCAGGGATAGAAGACATACCAGTCTTAGTTAGGATTTAAGTTCTAACTTACATAAAATAGGCTTTGATATGGATAGCGTTCCAGGATCTTGGAAGGATTTCTCCTTCCATAGTGGATAGCCAATAGGCACCCTTGCCTGCGTCTGAAGCAATTAAGTATGGGCCTTCCCACTTAGGCGCGAGCTTTCCTTCGTTGGGATTGGAAGTATTTTGAAATACTTTTCTCAATACTAGATCACCTACTTGGAATCTTTTGATCCTTATGTTCTTGTCGTATGACTTTGCTATCCTCTGTTGATAAGCTGCAATACGAACTTTGGCAAGATCCCTGAGCTCATCCACAGTGTCAAGATCATGAGCAAGACCTTCGTCGTTGGTTTCTTGGATTTGGAGATTGGTTCTGGCAGTGGGGATAACTATCTCTGTAGGGATCATAGCTTCAGTACCAAATACCAATGAGAACGGAGTTTGACCTGTTGCATTTTGTGTGGTTGTCCTATCCGCCCAAAGTACAAATGTAACTCTTCAGCCCATCTTCCTTTCTTGGCTCCCAATCTCTTCTTGAGGTTGTTTATAATGATCTTGTTACTGGACTCCGCCAGTCCATTGGCTTGAGGATGTACAGGCGCCAGTCCATTGGCTTGAGGATGTACAGGGGTAGAAGTTGCCATTTTTATCCCCCAACTGGCACATAAGTTTGTTGTTCTTTTGTCGATAAACCGGGATCCATTATCACATACTATCTCTTCCGGGATCCCAAATCTTGTTAAGATGTTTCACTTTATGAAGGAGATAACTTCTTTTTCTCTGACTTGGACAAACGCTTCCACTTCTATCCATTTGGAGAAATAATCCGTCATTTCCAGCATGAATACCTTTCCTCCTGGTGCTTTGGGAAGTTTTTCGACTATATCCATTCCCCATTTCATGAATGGCCATGGGGAGATGACTGGATATAAAGGTTCCGCTCGTTGATGGAGTATGTTGCTGTGTCTTTGGCAAGCATCACATTTTTGGGCATAAGTCACAACATCTTTCCTCATTGTAGGCCAATAGTATCTTGTTCTCAGGACCTTTGAGAACAATGCCCTGCCCCTGGTGTGATTACCATAGTCACCTTCATGTATGTATTTCAAGACTTCTTGTGCTTCAGGATCCTCTAAACATCTCAAGTACGAACCTGCAATAGATTTTCTATACAAAATATTATGCAAAATTATAAAGCGAGTTACCTTCATGTGAAAAGCCCTGTGATTCTTTTCGTCACTTTGAATCTCACCATCCTGCAAATATTTTTTAACTGGTAGAATCCAGGATCCTTGACTAGTTTCAGGATCCTGAGTCCGTTCATCTTCTTCTGTACTTGAGACTTCATCTATTTTCTCAATTGCTGGGCTCAAAATATGTATGATAGGTATCTAACCTTCTGGTATTTTAAGAGTCGAAGTAAGATTTGCTAAGGCATCAGCCTCAGCATTGTCTTCTCTAGGTATCTGTGTAATGCTAAAATTTTCAAATTCTACAGATAATTTTTTAACTATTATGAGATATTTATCTAATTTCTCACCCTTTACTGCATATGAGCCATTGAAATGGTTAGCAAGAAACAATGAATCTATATATACCTGGAGATAACCGATTTTTATATCCCTGGCTAGTTGCAGTCCTGCTATCAGCGTTTCATATTCTGCTTCATTATTTGTTGCCTGGAACTCACAACTTATGGATTGGGGTATTAAGTCCTCTTGTGGCGATTTCGGTATGATGCCTAGACATGTTCCTCTTACATTTGATGCACCGTCAGTTAATAATGTCCACTTATCCTTCGAGGTCTTCTTCGTGTTGGATGTCACTACTGAAATCAGCCACAAATTCCGCATGTGCCTGAGACTTTATTGATGTTCTAGGTTCATATACAAGGTCATAGGCGCTGAGCTTGACTGGCCACTTAGCCATTCTTCCTGAAATCTCTGGCTTTCTCAAGACACACTTAATAGGATAATTAGTCTTAACATGAATAGCATGTGTTTCAAAATAGTGTCTAGGCTTAGTGGATGCCATTACTAAAGCTAAGATTATTTTTTTCTAAATGAGAGTACCTGGTCTCTGCTGCTAGCAAGCTTTTACTTACATAGTATACGAGATGTTGTTATCCTTCATGATCCTTGACTAAGACGGCACTTACAACGTTTCCAGATACTGCCAAATACAGGGATAATGGTTCACCGTCTTCTGGCTTCATTAATAGTGGAGCTGATTATAAGTATTTTTTTAATGCTTGAAGAGCTTGTTCATGCTTATCTTCCCATTCGAATCGCTTGTTCTTCTTTAGGATGTCATAGAACTCCTTGCATCCTTCTAAAGATCTTGATATAAATCGGTTGAGTGTTGCTACCCTGCCGGTTAGTCTCTGGACATCCTTGGTGTTTGCTGGGGATTTCAGATTGATGGTTGCTTTGATTTGCTCTGGACTGGCTTCTATCCCTCTCTTGGTTACTATGTAGCCCAAGAACTTTCCTACCCCCACTCTGAAGTGGCATTTTGAAGGATTCAGCTTCATGTTGTACTGGTCCAGGATATCGAATGCGTCTTTGAGATCCCTAAGATGATCCTCATCTTTCTTTGATTTTACCACCATATCATCTATATAGACTTCCATGGTGTCCCATATCTTGTCTTTGAACATCTTGTTCACCAGCCTTTGGTATATAGCACCTGTATTTTTAAGACAAAATGGCATAGCTATGTAATAGTAAATACCTGTCGGAGTCATGAAGGCTGTGTCTTCCTGATTTGATGGCTCCATTTGGATCTGCTGGAATCCTGATGATGCATCTATAAATGTTAACATTTTGTGGCCTGCTTTAGCATCTACCATTGAGTCGATGTGTTGTAATGGAAAAGGATCCTTGGGACATGCTTTATTCAAGTCAGTGAAGTCTACGCAAACTCACCATTTTCCATTTTTCTTTTGGACCACCACTACATTAGCTAGCCATCTTAGGAATTTCACTTCCCTTATCATTCCTGCTTTCAGCAGTCTTTCGAATTCTTCCTGGATAACTACATTCCTATCCGGTGCAAATTTCCTTCTTTTTTGGTGTATTGGCCTGAAACTATTATCAACACCCAATATATGTGTAATAACATCTTTAGAAATACCTGTCATGTCTTGTTTCCAAGAGAAGGTTGAGATTCTGCTTTTTCATAATTCTAAGAGTTCTAATTTGATATCTTTGGGGATATTGGTTCCAACAAGCACCTTGACATCAGGATCCTCCGTGCTTAAGGATACTTCTTTAACAACCTGCTCTTTGGTTTCTACGACGTCCCGAGCTTGTTTCTTTAATTGCTATGCTTGCCTAGTTTTGGCGGAGGCTTTCATTGAAGAAGTATATCAGTCTTTAGCGTCCTGTTGATCGCTGTTGATATTTACTACCCCCAAGGGGTCGGCATCTTGACACATTGGTGATACGTTGAAGGTACCGCTTTCATGTCATGAATCCAAGATCTCTCTAGAATAATGTTATAGCAAGATAAAGAATCAATAACACAAAATTTCTATATAGAGTTTACCCCTTCATGTATATCGGTGGCTTTATTTCTCCAACTGTGCTTTTAACCTATCCATTGAATCTACCAGCACTGAGGATTTTGAGACAATTTCAGAATCTGGGATCCCCATCCTTTTTAGGACTTCAAGCTGTATGATGTTCACCGAACTCCCTCCGTCAATCAGGATTCTGCGGATGAAGTGGTTGGCTATGTATAGAGTGATCACTAAGCCATCATGGTGAGGATCCTGTACATCATCTCTGTCTCCTTCGTCAAAAGAGATTATTTTGTTTGCAGTTAAGGTGGAGGTTTTGGTAGGTCTATCTCCGTTTTCTGTCTTTGCTTCCTTAGCGTTTCTCTTTGATGTAGAATAAGAGGTACCACATATGTCAGACCCACCAGATATGAAACTTATTACCTTGGCATCCGGCGGTGGGGATGTTGCTCTCTGCAGGATCCTGTCATGATCCTTGGTTTTATCCTTTCTCTTGCCCAGTAATTCTTTGAGGTGTCCTTTGCTTAGTAGGTAACTTATCTCCTTTCGCAAATCGATGCAATCCTTAGTTACGTGCCCGAAATCTTCGTGGAATGGACACCACTTGGACTTATCCTTCCATCCTGTGCTTTTCTCTTTTTTGCGAGGCCATATGGCCCTTTCACCAAGATCCTGCATGGCAAATAGTAAACATGTTGTATCAAGAGAAAAACAGTATTCAGACAGTCTAGGATACTCTTCTTCGTCTTCGTCATCCTCCACAGCATTGACTCTGTGATTGTCAGGGTTGGAGTAAGACTTGGATCTGTAAGGCTTGAAATGTGCAGACTCAGTCTTCCGGTTGGGCTGATTGTAGCTGGTTGGAGCGTCCATCCGTTGCTGGATCTTTCTGTCATCCTCGAGTCTTATGAATCGTAGTTAGGGATGAGCATTTGGTACCGAGTACCGGTACCGTATCGGTACCCACTTTTCCAAAAATTCGGTACCGGTACGGTACCGGTACCGAAAAAGATGAAAATTTTGTAACGAATACCGGTACCGTACCGATAAATTCGTTACCGGTACCGATACCCACTTTTTCATAAATTCGGTACCAGTACCGGTTCGGTACCGATCTCATCCCTAATCGTAGTGCTCGATTTCTGACTTCATCAAGATTCCTACAGGTGTTGTTCAATTTTGACTTCATCAAGATTCTGACTTCATCCCTATCGTTTATTTTGCGTCTGTGTTGTTCAATTTTGTGCTCCCGAATTCAAATACCGGAAGTCTTAAACTTGGAACTGCCCTCCGTCGCGAATTCAAATCTGGAGGCTCCACGAATCTTCACCATGGAACCGTTCTCTTGTTCTGGCTTCTGGTTGGATCACGATTTTTTGATCGACCTTCATTCACCACGCTAAGCAGTCAAGGCTATCAAGAAACAAATGCGATTCCTTTGTCTTATAGTTGTTTGATTTTGCCTAATTTCTACCCTAATTATTTTGATTTTATGAATCCATAATTTTGCTTAATTAACCTCTGCCCATTTTGATTTTCTCCCCAAATTTGATAATATCCCCTAACTTTTGCCCTACGTTGATTATATAAAACTAAGTTGTTAATTTTGGTTGATTAATTTTCTGCCCTAATATTTCATAAACACCCGGTTGGTTTTGCTTGATTATTATTTGCCCTAATTTGATTGTATAAAAAAAATTAGTTGATTTTGCTTAATGAGTAGTGAACATAATGAGTCTGTGCAAAATAAACTATTTGACTTTGCCTAAATTTTTCTTATCAAGTGTTAGAAGAAAATGGTTTTTAACATTCTTCTACACTGTCATTATATATGTGGTCCAATCCGTTCACCTAACATGGCTGTACCTAATGAAATACACATATAATACCAAAACACTTTTGTATTTGTATCAAAACAACCATAAGATATCAATATATAAGGATATTAAGCAATTTTTTTCTTTCTAAAACGGCCTCAAATTTAGAGCTCGCTTTAGACCTCCAAAAAGGTTGAGCGGCCACTGACTACAAGTTTTAATCAAGGATTATATTTTTCAAATCAGCTTTGAGTGTTGTTGTTGGATGCTAAATCCCTGTGATTTCTTGATGTTTTACCTACAATCACAATGTGATTCAATCCAAAAACCAAAATATCAAAAATCTTCTTTTTGAATCAAAATGAACACCTGTATGAACACCTTTGATCATCAAATTTTGAAGAATCAAGTCTATGTAACTGATGGTGGATGCTTAAAAATGATTATTATCCACCAATCCTTGTTAAAATCACAAGATTCAAGCTTTAAAACTTATAAAACACCAAATCTTGAAAATCAAAATAAGTGTGTGTTAGTGTTCTTGAGAACACATGCAAGAATCAAAACAAAAAATTTTATGTGTTAAAACACATGATTATACCTTCTAATCTCTGTATTTAGGCTCAAGATCAAGCTAGAATAAAAAATCAAAGGTTGGATTGGAGTGTTTTGAGAGCAAAATAAAAAAAGAAAAAAAATGCGTGTGTGCGGTGTGTTGTGGACGTCAAGAAGAAAAAGGCGGGAAGACAAAGGGTTTTATAGGGAAATGGATAAATGTATGCATGCTTACAATTTTATAAATAAAAAATTATAAAAAAACCCACTTTTTTTTATAAAATTTGGACTCTAAAACACTAAAATAAATACCCTTTATTCAAATAAGTAAATCTAGTATCCCAAATACTAAATTTTAATGGTAAAAAAAATTAAAAGTTTTTAAAAAGTTATACCTGGTAAATACTGGGTAACTACCAGGTGAACCACAAGTGATCGTCAGTTTAATCAAGAATCACAAAAGTTAGTACATATAAATATTATAAAAGATATTTCTCAACCAAATTTAAATATAAAAATTAATTTCGAGAAATTAAATTTTTTCGTTTATTTAACGCGTTCGCGGTACACGCGGTGTATGCAATTAATCGGGTATTCTTGTTGGGACTTTAGTGTTCGTCTAAGGCAATGTTCCTAAAATTCCTAGAAACACTTAAAATATAGAGTAAACTCCGGTTTTAGTCTCTGTGGTTTGGTTCAATTCCCTATTTTAGTGTAATAGTTTAAAAATCCCGATTTTCATCCAATAGTTTCACCATTTGTCTCAGTTTTAACCAATCCACTAACCTCCATCCATTTATTCTGTTAAGTTAAGATGAAAAGACGAAAATACTCTTAAACTAATTATGTAATATATTAACATGGTTAATTGTTGAATGGTCATTTGTGTAATAAACATAAATATAAATAAAATACAATAAAATATTAAAACCATAACCACCCCGTTAAGTTCAGTTCTTCATGTCCGGTGAGCTCTGTCTTCTCCGGCGAAGAGTTCAGTTTTCTTGCTCCCAATTATTTTCACTGTCCCGATTCATTTTAGTTTCGTTACTACAAAAACTCTAAAAAAAGAAATAAAAGTTTGGTTTTCATGACATGAAATCATCAAAATGATCAAGAACTCATAGCTTAGCACGAATCATCCAATCGCTCACATAAACTAACGGATCATGATAAAATGGTAGATCCTTGAACACATAAAACTCAGAATTAACAGGGAGGGAAACTAAATTCCAAATCAAAACTGAAAATAGAATAAATCTCATAATAATTAAACATAAACATTTCCATATCCAAACTGAAATTGGAATAAATCTAATAATAATTAAACATAAACATACCTATTTTAATGTACTGGTGTGTTTGCTAGAGAGAGTGAAAGAAAACTAAAGGGGCGTCTTGGTTCAGGTAAGGGGAATGAAGGAGGCAAGGTGCTACTAGTTGTACCTTTTCTCTCCGTTCAGAGACGAGAGATGATGCTAGTCTTACCTTTACACTCGGTGATTTGACCGGCAAGGCCGCAAGAGGGCGGAGTGGCGGCGGTAGGGGGAACGAAGAGGTCAACTCGAACCAAACCCAAAAATCGAGCCTGAAACCAAACCCAAGAATAAAAATCGAAATCGCCCAACAGAAAGGGGGCGGTGGTTTAGACGTGGTGGCGATCCGAAGGCCGTTGGGTCGCTGGGGGAGAAGACGGCCGGTGGAAAAGGGGGTAGTGGTTTAGATATCTTGTAGAAATTGAGGGCAGATTTGCTTCATCTCCTTCGATGGTGGTGTGACTGCAGCAGGAGTGTTCTTGGGTAGGAGGAAGAACGATCAGGGAGGATGCTCTGGTGGTGCTATGGTGTTTGTGTAAAGAGTAGAGAGGGAGGGTGGTTACGGCGATGGTGTCTAGGAGGTGGTGGTGGACTGGCCAGAGGCTGTGGCAGGCACGTGTCTAGCCCTCTAGGGTTTGGGTTGAGAGAGAAGGTGAGTGTTTCAAATAAATTACATAAATGAACCTTCAACAATTAAACATGTTAATATATTATATAATTAGTTTAAGGGTATCTTCATATTTTCATCTTAACTTAACAGAATAAATGGATGGAAGTTAATGATTGGTTAAAACTTAGACAAATGATTAAACTATCGGATGAAAATCGGGATTTTTAAACTATTGGACTAAAATAGGGAATTGAACCAAACCACAGGGACTAAAACCGAAGTTTACTCTAAAATATATATAACCACAAAATTTAAAAATATAAACATGTAAAGAGTCGGGAAACGGTAAGGACCTGAAAAGCCGCGGTTGTCACATACCGATTCTCTGAGCTCTTGATCGGAAAATCTACCAAATTCATCGGAAACCTGTAATTTCACCGTTACAATGACGACAAGGAACGCTCCTTTGGAGAAAAGAGTACAAGACCATGAAGCAAGCCTATTGTGATTAGAAGTAGTAACGGGCATGAACTTGATAGAATTGGAAGAAACTAAGCCTGCTACTACGAAGAATTCAACCGATTTACAAGCCATGAAGAATAAATTGACCGAGAATTCATCGCAAATGGTAGAAATTCTCAAGAATATGCAATTACTTAGTAATTTGCAACCTAATCACACCAATGGAACCAACAATGGTAATAGCAGAGGAGAGACAAGAAACAATTGGTTTAACGGAAGTAACACTCGGTCAACCAAGATGGAATTCCCAATGTTTAATAGAGTCAATATAGAAGGATAGCTATGCATAGTAGAGCATTTCTTTGCCATTGATGACACTCTAGACCATATCAAAGTGAAATATGCTATTATATATTTGGAGGATATGGCCTTGTTGTGGCACCAGTAATTTGTGGAGTCAAGGGAAGGCTCCATTGAAGGCATGTGTTGGCAAGAATACAAGGGATTAGTATCTGCAAGGTTTGTAGTAGTAATTGGGCAGGAAGCCATGGGGGCTCTTGCATCCTTGAGGCAAACATGTTCATTGCAAACCCTATGTCAAGAGTTTGATTTGGCATTAACTAAGGTATCAGTATGTGATGAATATGTTGTTAGTTTATTCTTGAGAGCTATTAAACCTGAGATAGGCTACCCTCTTAGGCTGTTAAGACCTAAGAATTTACCTGAAGCTTACATGTTAGCTAGGATTCAAGATGAGAATATAGCCATGTTACATAATAGAGGTTGAGGTCAATCCTATAAGGTCAATTCTGCTAGTTCAAATAATATAATCACATATTTCCTTACAAAATGTACAAACACAGCTGCAAAATTACCTTTATTACTTGCACCACCCATTAAGGCTAGACCTTTAAGAAGGCTATTTACCAAGGAAATTGAAGAGAAATGGCAAGAGGAGAGTGTTTTGGATGTATTGAGAAGTTTTCTCCAATACATAAGTGCAAGAATAGCATCTATTTTCTGTTGAAGTATGGGAGGATAGGGAGGATAATCAAATTCATGATACTATAAGGGAAGTAAATAATGAATGATTAGATCCTTAAATCTCACTACAATAAATTGGGGTGTTTACCCACACATATATGTGGGTGATGTGCACATGCTAAGTATATATATATATATATATAAATATATATTTGTTTTAGAAATGGTTTCACGAGATCAGGTATTAAATTTATAAAATGATAAATACTCAAACTTAAAACACGCACAATAGGCAAGTGTACCTATCGTAGCGTAATATAGTTTATGTAAGAACCAAGTATCGAACCAATGGACACGGTCGAGTTCCAATACTCAACTTTTGTTATCGTTTATCCGGTTTAATTAGTGAGTGGGTTTTGTGTGCTTGTGAAGCGGAAAAGTAAATGACAGGAAAGTAAAAATGTGTGTGATGTGTGTAACAGAAGTGAAACTAACAGAATAGTAAATAGTAGGAAAGTAAATGTCTCGGAAATGATTAGGTTACGAAGAGTATTGCTTTGGGCTTCGAATCCGCTTGGTATTTGATAATGTTAAGTTGACTAATCCAGTTGTATGACTACTACAAACTTGTGACCCGGGTCACCGCTACAGCCTCGTCCTCAAGACATTTGATTCACGAATTAAAATCTTTAAATTAAAATAGTAGTGCCTCCCGTTAGGGACAACATTTACCCTCAACTCTTTGGTGTTATCTCCAAGTTGGTTTAGAACATCAAACTTAAATGCTTAAGTATTATTGTTAAATAGGTGATTATAATTTGCTCACCGAGAGGCGGTGTAACAATGGGACCATGTATAAAGACGTATCGTTCCCAACATGAGTTCACCAATTCTTGGTCGCATAATAAGTTCGTATAAAGACGTACGACCTTACTAGTATTAACCAAGCCTTGGCTTATCAATCTCTGCTTGTATAAAGACGTACAAGTTTCAAAAGAAGTTTGATTAAAAAGGTAAAGAACACTCACAAATATAAAGACAGATTTAGACAACAATAAAAAGCCCACTAAGAGGTGGTTTTAAGAGCGAATAGTTAAAGACATAAACATACCATTAGATTAATACGTCAAACATTAACATGCACCAAACTTCATCTTCACCCTAGCAATACAAAGAGTTTAGCCACAAATGGCCATACTAAGTAGCGTAACGCTGAGTTTCGAAGGCCCCCCTATTGCGGACAAAGAGGAGGAGCCTCCCCACTCTCTACTCTAACTACGAAATACTCTCCCTGGAATAGTATCTTGAGGTATGGAATGGTGTGTGTAACCAATAAGTCAAGCCCTCTATTTATAGGCCACAAAATGAGCAATGCACGGCCGTGCATTGGATTGCATGGGCGTGCAAACACCTCGGGAATCAATCAGGGTAAAGAGGACAATGTACTTGAGCCTTGGGGAGCAAGAGAGGCTTTGCACGACCGTGCAATGAGGTGCACGGCCGTGCATCCCTCCCCTGCTTCCCAGTTTCGTCTTTTAGCTGCTGGTTTGACTTGTGTTGACCAATTTTGACTTCTTGGGGGTCAAAGCTCGGGAATGATCTTCCAAAAGGCTTGATTTCTTGTGTTTTTTACTGGTTTCATCTTGATTTATATTTAGAACACCGAATAACCTGCAATTATAAAATATAAATGTTTTAAGTATCATTTGCAAGGTTATTAATCAATTAGTACCATAATATGAGAATTATTATGCATGCAAAAAATGTATAAATGATGGCACATCAGTGGGTATAAGCCTATTATGTGTAGGTAGTTGCCTTTACCAGAGATAAATTAAGTGTCACTATGTGTTGCCTCGCGATTGTTGGTAAGATCATTACCCACACATCAGTTATGTGTAGGTATATAGCATGCTATACCTACACATATATGTGTGGCTAAAACTAATTAACATGTGTGGTTAAAAGTATAACTATTTGTTTGGGTGGCCGATAACATGGCAAATGACGTTGCAGCTGACGTGGCAGATGACACGTGTCATAAATATGTGTGGGTTAAAGTAATATTATGTGTAGGTAAAAGTGGCAGATGTGTATGTATTGATTTCAATATGTGTAGAAAGAAAAATATAGATGTGTTGGTAAAAATATATTTATGTGTAGATATTAACCACGATATATGTAGGTAATAATCTTCAAATACATACAAAAAAAATACAAAATATGTAGGTGCAAATAGAAATATATGTGACCAAAATTACCAATCTTAATTAAAATTGTTGAAACATAAACGTTGAAAGTACTAGTTGTAGAAATTAAAATACGTAAACTAACAAAACAAAAACTATTCATAAGTCACTACGAGTTTATCAAAAATACTAAAACTACTTCACTCATCAATATTTTCACCACATTCTAATGTATCACTCTAAAACTACTTCCTGATGTCTTTGGTGTGATAATTGAAGTTGGGCTCACAATCAGACTTGGAGAGGCCAGTTGTTCATCATGATCAGACTGAGAAGCAGAGTTATACAACTGATCTTCAGAAATCACTGGTTCATCATTAGTAACATTTGCTTCAGAAGTTGAGTGATCAACTGAATTTTCAATATGACCTTCCTGTGTTTAACTCGATTCAGTAACAATGTCTGAAGTATCACTGGTTGAGGACCAATCATGAAATCATGTGAAGTAACATCTAGTCTTGTAGAAGACTCATCAGCTGTACTTCCAGATGTACTTGTATAAGTAGAAACTCCCAGTGTCTGAATATCAAATGTTTTAAAAATGATTTCTCCATCAAAGAACCAATCAGGTCGATTTTGAACATGTGGAATGTTTGTCTCTTGCCAATCCACATAATACGACTCTTGTACTAACTTCGTCCTCTTATTGTAAACCCGAAAAGCCTTTTGATAAGAAGAATAGCCAGAAAGTAACATTTATCACCAATAGCTGTGAACTTTGGTAGAGAATCTTGGGTATTCAAGAGTGTGTAAGAGCATCCGATTGTACGGGAGAACTTCACGTATGGTTTATGCTTGAATATCAACTCATACGGAGTCTTAGAATGTTTCTTCACTACCAAGACTCTATTCAACACATATCGGGGAATCATGGGTAATCATATCGACAGAGAAAGCACAAAGAAACCATACCATTACACGGTAAGAATCGCTCTAAATCTTGTGTTTATGTTCAGTTAGGGTTTTGGGTGAAAAACTTGGGTTTTGATCTTAAAGAGGGGTTTTTAGTGTATGGAATGGTGTTTTGACTCAAGGGTTTGCTTAATAAAAATTAGACAAGAGTTTTGAACGTAAATGTTTTTTAAAATTTTATATTAGTGGTTTTTTATTTTTTTAGTAATGTAATTTTTTTTCGTAATTTGATTAATGTATTTTTATTTTTATTAATGAAATATTTTTTAGGTTTAATTTTATTATGTTTTATTATTTAAATACATATTAAAAAAAATAATGATTACACGACCTCAATTACTTGAGTATTTCCCTTGCCAAGTGATGGATGGTGTGATAATTGAAGGAAGTGACGTGGCACCACGTGGCGTGCACTTTTCCATCACTTGACACCCTCATCACTTGGGTATACCCTTGCTCTAACAACCACTAGCTTAGCCTAGTGGCAAAGGTGTATACCCAAGACTTTACTAAAATGTGGAGGTCTAGGGTTCAAGTCCCATTTGTGACAAAAAAAAGGGGTCCAGGTTGGGAAAGGGGTTTTCTAACCTATGGTGGGTTTCCTCCAGAGGGAGGTGGAGATGATCGGGTGGGTCAGTGACCCGTCAGTGATCCAAATTGTTGTTCAAAAAAAAATACCCCTTGCTCTAAGCACCACAAGTACTCTAATGGCTCCAATCAATGAGTGATAGCCACCTTATTTTTACCTAAATTCAACCCAAAGTACACTAAATGGTAGGGTCACAACCCTAAGTACCCTAATTCTTTTTGTTTTATTTTCATTTTTTAAATTAAAACTTATATTTAAAACTAATTTCATTAATTAAAAAACAATTACATAACAATAAATAAAAATATTACGTAAATATAAATAAAAAAATACAAAAAAAAAACACAACTTAAATCTAGAAATCACAAGGCTATCCATACCGCTTCGTATTTCACGTTTTCGTTTAAGAATTATTTCCAACATCAGTCCGATCATATGGTCGTGCAGATCTATAAACATCTTTAAATACCAGTCCATACAATCCTCCCGGATAGCCTCCTATTGCTCATCCACCAAGTTAATAATTTCTTCATCTTTTTTCTTTCTTTATTCTAAGAGCTCTTTCATAATACACTCCTTCATCGTTGCGTAGTGTGCAACAGTTTCAGCTAAACTACATTTTCTTGACGACTCGCTTGATTTCCTTGCTTTTCGTGTTAGTCTTGTTGGTGTTGTATATTCGTTAAGGTCAGGTGCCCAACTAGTGAATGCGTCGTCATTTGAACATGTATAGTTTCCAGAATCCGATGACTTTATTTTATGTTCGGATTGACTCGAAAACTCCTCACCTATCAACATAACATTGTTCCATTTATCATGAACACGTACAATGTTCCAACACTCTACGTGGCCAATACCTTTTTTGTGCTTATTTTGTTAGTCCTTTAACGCTGTCTTCATTACATCAACATCGATGGCTCCACTAGCACGTAGATGGTCCTATATAGTTATAAATAAATAAATAAAATACTAGAAATATAAACTTAAAATAAAATTAGGAACTTAAAATAATAAGTAATAGAAATATACCGCTTGAACCCAACAACCATTGAACCAACACATTTGGGTATTTAAAGACGTCCATTTTGAATTTAGTTGGTGAATAGTTCGTTTGTTTCCACCAACTTGTTTGTTGTAATGCTTAAGCACTCGATTTCAAAACCCGTCTTTTTTGTGTTGATTTCCGATTACCGAGTCTTCAGAAATATGAACCCAAGCCATACACAACGCAATATTTTGTTTGTCGGTCCACTGTTGACGGGGGGCGGATGTGTGCAGAATTTTCCTTTTTTTCGGGTTGTTCTTCCACCTCTAGTTCTTCATCATCATCTTCTTCTTCAACTTCTAGTTCTTGATCGTTTTGTTCTTCAATTTCTTCATCACCTCCGTCATCAAATATCGGGAGTAGTCGTTCTTCATATATCGAGAGTAGTCGTTCTTCTTTATGTCAAAATTGTTTTGAAACCCTTATACGAAACCCAAGATTGAGTTATTTAAACTCTTTAAACAAATCATTTATTTTCCGCTCCGTACAAAACTCAATCAAAAGAACAAACCTATGAAAGGTACCAACCGCTGGTCGCGCTCATGGGATTCGTGAAACCTGGGTGTGACAAAGGTATATCCATACTGAGGTGGAGCATCACGGTCTAGTGCAAGAAACCTATATGTAATATGTATGTTAAGTATGTCTATTAAAGAACCTTATGTGTTTAAGTTACGATAAGTATGACTATTAGAGAATCTTATATGTTTATGTTATAATAAATATGTCTATTAATGAACTCATATGTTTTATGCTATGTGAAATATATTATTAAACAACCTTATATGTTTTATGTATTTTAACTATGTTTACAAATATTTTTTATATGTATTATGTTATGTTAAATATGTTTTATAGCAAATTACAAATTACAAATTACGTCCTTTAAGTATTACCACATTTCAGTATACGTTCTTCAACTAAGAAAATTACAAATTACATCATTTATGTTTAAAAAAGCTTGCACGTTTCATCATTTGGAGTAACGGGCATTATCTTTTGGCGTTAACTACAACCATGTGCCATGCACATGAAGGCATTCTGGTCATTTTATTATGTAAAGGACTAAAAGTGTAATATAACTAAACAATAAAAAAATAATTTATAAAAACCTTCTATGTCTCTCATCTTCCTCATCTATCTCTGACCTAAATCCAAATTGAACCCAAATCCTTGATCCCAAAAACCAACTCAGTTCATCTTTTCCTACTGAACCCATCTCTAATCTATAAATTGAACCCAAATCCTTAAACCCAAATCAGAATTGAACCCAACTCTGACCTATATATACTTTCTTTTTGACAGAATATCACCACGAACATCACCGCTGCAACAAGTCTTGTCATTGATGCCACCAAACCCGCAAAAATCGGAGTGATCGTCATCATAATGACAAGCATCGTACTCAGCATCTTCAAGAGGTAACTGAACCTGAGCTAGCATGAGGTAATGTATGTAAGAGTCCCGAGAATCAGCGTCTGAACGAAATAGTCTTTTCCAGCGGGTTCATCAAGATCCGGGAGCCACTCGACGTTGAGCGACGACCACTTGAGCGTGTGCGTGATTAGCAGATCGTACAGAACCAAAGTGTTGTGCTTCCAAATTTTGTACTCTCTCCTCCATCTCCCCTTTCATATCTTCGCCATCTTTCCCCATAAAATTGTTGAAATTGGAGTAGATTTGGTCTGAATCGAAGATGACAGAAGTTGATTTGGGGGTTCTTTGAAGGTGTGAGAATCGGAGGGAAGAGGATTCAAATGAAGTGTCACAACGAAGGTTCGTTCCAGATGTGCTACAAAGAGTATTCAAAGAGGGCAAAGGAAGAAAGGGGAAGGGGAAGGGGAATTTCAAGGGTGGGGAAGGAGAATTTCATTTTAAAGAGCATTCGTGTTGGATCAACCCTTGTTGGATCAAAGAGGATTCAAAAGAAGGTTCATTCCTGATGTACTCAAAGTGAAGGGGAATTTCAGGGGGGTGGGGGTGGGCTACAAAGAGGGCAGAGGAAGAAAGGGGATTCATTTTAAACCCACAATTTTAAGTTAATTACATGTATAGTCCCTGGAAAGGTGAAATGACATATTTTTCCTCATGTGTTTTGCACATGACCTGACTTAACGAAAAAAATTAACGTCCGTTAGTCCAAATGATGAAATGTGCAAGATTTTTTAAACTTAAATGATGTATTTTGTAATTTTCTTAGTTGAAGGACATATACTGAAATTTGGGTAATACTTAAAAGACGTAATTTGTAATTTGCTCTATGTTTTAAAAAGATCTTTATATGCATTATGTTATGACTGTGTATGATCTTCGAAGATTCTTTTGTATATGTACAAACTTATTTACAAAACTGAACTCACTTAGTCTAGCTGACTTTTACATGCATATTAGATTAATTTTCAGGTATTGATTGCAAGTATGGACCTCTTGGCAAGCTTATGGAGCTACCCGTATCTCGAAGACTGGCATTACTATGTTGTTTTTATTTTTATTTTAGACTTTGAACTTTATTGTTTTCTCGCGTATTTTAGGACTTTTAAAATTTTTCGCTGCAATGATTATATTAACTCTTAAGTCTTGGTTTCTTTTGAACTATCTATGCTTATGTATGTCAACAGTGAGATCTCTCGGGTTTGAGGCTTTACAATAAGCCTTCAAGATCTGCTCCATGAGAATTGACCATGTGGTGTAGTTAGATTTAGTCAACTTTGTGCACTGAACTCACACATTCCCTTGCTCATGAACTGGACCCAATGCTCCGTTCGGATCTGCCATCTACTTATTTGCTTTTCTTTCAAACTTGCAACTTGCCTAATTACTTAATGATCTTGCTTCGTTCTTGCTAAAATCTTGCTTTCTTGCTACTTGCTCTTTCTTGCACTTACTAATTATTGGATACTAATTTAGTAATCCATGTCTGTCAAAGTTTAGGGTTGTTTTATGTCAAGTATTTAAAGTGCATTTAGAACAGATTGTGCAAATTTATAAATTAGGAGGACTAGAAGTGTCATAGTTAGAACCTTGTAACCTGCATACGGGAGATACATCGAATGTAACAGAAGACGCAATGGTTGGCCGAAAGTCGCGATGGTTGGATGTGAGTATGTCGGTTATAGACAGTTATAGGTGAAAGGTTGTGTCTGTTAGAAATTGGGTTATAAATAGAAGTCAAAATTGAGTCTGTAATTAACATTTGTTTCATATCAATAAAAGATTAGTTTGATCAATGGTATGTTTAATCGTTCAAGAGAAGAAGACCAACAGTGGCATCAGAGCTAAAGGTTGACGGAATCGATTTGATGTGAATCGATTCAGAGAAGAAACAGTCGATTCAGAGGAATCGACTCAAAACTCAAAATTCAAAATTCGATTGAGTGAAGATCGAATTAGAAGAATTCAGAAAGCAAAAACAAAATCGATTTGGTGTGAATCGATTTACAGAGAGATATTTGTTATAGAGATAAACGAAATCAGAGAAAGAAGACATACCGGTTGCAGAGAAACCGTTGCCGCCGTCGTGTGCGCTTTCCGGAGAAGAGAACACCTGACACCAAGAGACATCAGAAGAGCCGATTGAGAAACTTGACCTAGTTTTTGGGTGCTACTCGTCGTGAAGCCGGAAAGTTAAACGTGAAGGTGAAGCCAGAGACAAAAAGAAATAAGGCCAGTGGTCTGGTATTGTGTGTGGGCCGACAGAAAATGAAGAAAAGGCCAATTGTTGGGCCTGGTTGGTGTAAGTGAACCAAAAGAAACAAACAAACAAACATTTGTTTGTTAAATTGTTGTTGTTCGTGGGCCAACGGAAAGAAATAATCAAAACAAGATTTACTTGTTTTTTATTATTAAAGAAGAGAGAAGGCAATTTTTTTAGTACAGTTATTAGAAAGTGAAAGAGACCAGAAAAGGAGACAAGAGGTGTTCGTGGTTTGCGTCACCAAGTTTAGAAAATTAGAATTACGTGCAGAGGTTTTGCGAGATTCCAAGTTTATAGATTTATTGCAATTTAGAGGATAAAGTTAGAACTAGAAATTGCATTTGAGACTGTGTTAGAAAGACACACGAGTTTGTTTTGGTTTTAGAAGAAAACCTAAGTTACGATGCCAGAGAAATCAGACAAAGAAATTGTAATACATAAGGAGACAAGTTATGTTTCCCATTTTAAATGTCCCGTCCTAAAATCTACAAATTATGCCGTATGGGCAATTTGTATAAAAACCATAGTTAAGGCAAATGGACTATGGGAAATGATAAAACCACGTGCGAGTACGCAAGTTGACAAGAAGAAAGATATGGAGGCGACAACGCATCTATTTCAAGCGTTACCAGAAGAGATGATATTACAAGTGGCAAGTTGTAAAAGTACAAAAGAGATTTCAAGCGTTACCAGAAGGGATGCTCCGTTCGGATCTGCCATCTACTTATTTGCTTTTCTTTCAAACTTGCAACTTGCCTAATTACTTAATGATCTTGCTTCGTTCTTGCTAAAATCTTGCTTTTCTTGCTACTTGCTCTTTCTTGCACTTACTAATTATTGGATACTAATTTAGTAATCCATGTGTGTCAAAATTTAGGGGTGTTTTATGTCAAGTATTTAAAGTGTATTTAGAATAGATTGTGCAAAGTTATAAATTAGGAGGACTAGAAGTCTCATAGTTAGAACCTTGTAACCTACATACGGGAGATACACCGAATTTAACAGAAGACGCAATGGTTGGCCAGAAGTCGATATGGTAGGATGTGAGTATTTCGGTTATAGATAGTTATAGGTGAAAGGTTTGTGTCTATTAGAAATTGGGTTATAAATAGAAGTCAAAATTGAGTCTGTAATTAACGTTTGTTTCATATCAATAAAAGATTAGTGTGATCAATTGTATGTTCAATCGTTCAAGAGAAGAAGACCAACACTAATCATCAGGTTCTTACTCTTTTCTACTTATTACGTTCTTGCTCATTGGTTACTGAAAAACTTGCTGTACATTCAGAAAAACTTGTTGATCATTGAAAAACAATAGTATTGTCTTTCGGTTGATTGCTCACCCCCAAAACACCTTTTCTTTCTGCTACATTTCTCAACCAAAATGCCAAAAACACAACCGAGATTTTGCTTCCCTTGTTTTTTATTACTCTCGACAAGCTAGATAAACTAGAAAAGAAAACTCGATTACCGCTGCTGCAGCACACCCTTAAATTGTTGCCTTCTTTGTTTTGAACACAATATTAAGAGTATATAGCTCTGATACCAATTGAAGCCCATGTATCAAATAATCAGAAGAGAAATCTCACAAGCAGTTAGTCTGATGGTTGCGATCCAGAGAGAAAGATGGACTAATACTTCACGTAAACTCCATATTCATTCAATAATCAACATGCAAACAGAAGACCTTACAAAAGGAAAACACAAACCCAAAAACATTAATTAAAAGACTCCTTATCATACTCTAATTTATCCTCTAAAAACCGTGACCCTATATTTAACTTTAGCCCAAATCGCAAACATCCAGATTTCCAATCCACATGAAACACTAAATTGCTTCTGAACCACAACATATTAAGTCCAACAAAATTAACCCATATGGAGTACACAAATTTTAAAGACGTAAGAGTGTACTAACACCCAGGGCGGCTTATCCGTTTTGGTGGCTCCAAGCGAACTAAAGATCCGGGGCCCCTTTCTAAACGTCATGTTATAAACCTTCTTCCTTTGTCTGGGCTTGGGACCGGCAAAAATAAACTAAAAGGTTTATAGTTGAGGAGTTAAAAAAAAGTTTTATAAACTTTTTAAATGTGCATAAAATCGTTGCCAAAGTTCCTGTAGAATTCTTAAAAAAATTATTTTCTTTTTCATGATTTTCTATTACAAATGTATCCAAAATCATATAAATATATATATAAAACAAATAAAAATTTTTCAGAAATTCAAAAAACTCTACAAAACACATGTAAACAAATCAAACCAAATGATTTCTACAAATTCACAAGTTTCTACACAAATCAAACTAAAAGATTTCTAAATAACTCTGTGTCACTGTGTGCATAGTGAAGTTCCCCTTCTTGGTGACATAATCAAGTTGCTCTAAAATTGTTGAACGAATGTCATTACCAGTTTGTTTACAGGAATTATACCAACCACTTAATAACTCAACAAAACAAAAGAATATGCTTACTACCTACAGAAGTTTTATATTCGGATTCTAACCAAATCATAAATCACAATTATCAAATTCTAACCAATTAATTAAATAACCAAATTAATCAAATAATCAAATAACCAAATAACCAAATTAAAAGTTTAAAATGTACCTGTGGCAGATTTGCAGATTTGGTTATGCAATTAACCGAAACCAAAGACTCAAAGAGCATAAGTATTCAACGGCTACACGCCTACTGCAGTTATGCCTTTAACCGAAACCAAAGAGCAGAATTGCATTTGCAGACGGATATTTGCTGCAGTAGAAAGTTTCAGTTTGCAATTGCAGAAACCAAACAACAAATACAAACTCCAAACCACCGATTGAATGTTGATTGTTGATGTCCCATCTTCTTTAATTCTAGTCGATGAACCAAATCCCCCAGATTATATGCATATGCTTCAATCGAGGGGGGCCCTATCGTGAATTGGAATTCGGCTGATGAAGCTCCCTCCAAATCCCCAAATCCCCGCCTAAATTTAGGTTTGATTCCATGATCCTTTTGGTGTTTATCATTTCCATGCTCCCAGGCTTAATTGACAAGCGCACTTGCTCAAAAAGCCCAAATTTATATATAAATTAAAGTTTATCAAACATGATTCGATACAAACAAGCTCACACCAAATTATAACGGCCAGACCAATGAATTTGAACCCGATCTGAATCAGGTTGTAATTTTAAAGTCAATAAATCTTATTAAAAGTATTTCATAACTGATAAAATATTATTACTCCCTTTGTCCATTGCATGTTGCATGACTAATTAAAAGGTTTTTATTTTTATTTAAAGTGGAGTATTAAATAAAATAAGCTTAATAAGGTGGTCATTGCATCTATATATAGTAGTTTAAGAGCATCATAATAGATTAAGCCCATTTTAGTATTGAAGTGAGTAACCATGTCAAGAGCATCTTCCAGAAAGCAACAACTATCTCTCACTCATTCCAAGACCGCCATACCTCCTAATGTTTCAGATGACATATTTATAGAAGACCATGAAGATGACACCGGTGTTGATGGTGTCACCAGCCACATCTACTTGAAGCCCACACATGCCACCGGAACTCTTGACAAACAAGTGGTCCTCCGTTGTATCCGCCGCCGCAAGTGCATGAATATGGTGAAATCCACCATCAACTCTCTTTTCGCTTCCACATCCACCACCCTTCCATCCGGTACCTCCTCCCCCAACAATATAATGGTTTGACGACCCTTTTGCTGCTCCATAACTTCATCTTCAGAATTACTCTAGAAGCAGCAATGGAATGGATATCAATATATTCAGAACATGATTACTTTTTATAAATCTGATTCGGGGTTTTATAAATATAGTATAGTTTTAACTTTTAAATATTGTATTTCTTTTTGTGTGTGTATCATTTTACAATAGATATGATATATCTTTGAAATAATTGATTAAAAAAATATAAAAAATGAAAATTCAATTCGAAGATTGTTAAAGAATCTCCTACTAAGTAAGTTTTGTCAAAAAGAAAAGTTTATTGATTCTTTCATAACGAACCTCTTTGGTATCCAAGTGATTATATTGATAGAAAATTTATAGTTTCTTATATATTAATGTTATCCCGAATATATCTAGGATTTTTCAACTAACTTGTGGCCCTTAACTAGTTCATAATTAATTAGTTTGGTTAAAACTCGTTCGTAGTTTACCTCGAGCTAATTTTAGTCGAGCTAGTTGGCTTAGAGCATTCCTAGCCCAATCTTTATACCCTACCACATCTTTAAAATTTAAAGAAAATACAAAAAATCTCTCTCTATTCCGTTCTTTATCTTTATCCCATATCCTTAAAATTTTATTGTATTCAAGAGGAGGTCTTTATATATAAAGATTATTTTCAACCCATATCTTTATCTCCCCCCCAACTATTTCCCCCTTCCCCGCCTTTTCTCGCACATCTTCTCCCTCCATCGGCGAAGCTTTTAGAGATGGAAACACACATACACACACTGAAAGAAGTGAATCGGTGAGTGAAAGAATCAAAGAAGACGATCGATTTCTCCTGCCATCAACAAACCCACTTGGTAAAGCTTCTAATTTTCATCGCTGAATTTGGTTCTTTTCTGTAAAAGATTGTGAAACCCATTTGCCTTAATTAGGTTTCTTTGTTTAATTTCATGTATATCGATTGTTTATGTTTAATTTGATTGGGTTATTTGTAATCTTGGTGGTTAATTTAATGGGTACAAAATTAGGTTTTTTGTAAACTTTAAAACCCAATTTTAATTATAAATCGTGTATCATAAACTTATTTATATAGTTCGTATCTTAAATTCATTTATATATTTTTGAAGAAACATTATATAGTAACATTATATAGTAAATAAACTTTAAAACCCGATAATAATGACGATCTTGACATTGAGTATGATCAACTTGATAATAATCCCCCCGAATTATCGCGCAATAATACAACTGAGCTTATGGACTTCATCCAACGTCATATTCATATTAGAGATAGCTCGGCACATCATCAGCTTCAAGAAGATCTAATTGAATATCAATAGCTACTCTATTCTCAACAATAGAAGATATTATTCAACATAAAACTAGGTTCAAGGTTTGCACTTCATTGTAATTTGTTTTCCTATGTGATTCATTAGGTAATTTGTTATGGTCTCTTAGTATAATATATCTGACTTAGTGTTTTTGTTTTTTGTAAAACCTGGTGTTAGAACTAAACTTGGTTGAAGCCAAGGAAAAATTATGATATGAACTATTTGTGTGATTAAAATGTTCCGAGTCTTGTATGATAGCAAGCTTGTGATCATAAATATTCTATTCATTTGGATTTCATTGTGATATTAAGGGTCGGCTTCGAAGCGGATCTTAAAAAGAGGTCAATAATCTTTGAAAGGTAACATTTTATTTTTAATTGCATTAACGAGTAACCTTTTTGCATACAATTTTTTCTTGATAATAAGAAATTATAATAAGACAAAATAGTTTATAGTTAAGATTTTAGATTGAAGAAAAAGAAAGAAATAATAAAAAAAGAATACAGAGATAAGGATAAATAATGAAATGTGCGATGTTTTTGAAAAATGAAATATAAATATAAGGAATTATGGTTTTTAGTTAAATTATATGGATATGGAGTAGACAAAGGACAGAGAGAGAGAGGTTTAGATATTTTAATATATATATATATATATATATATATATATAGAAGAGATATCATAAGAAAACCATAAAATTATATGAAAATCGAGAAAATCACTAAAACAATATGTAACACTATGGGTTACGTACACGCAACATCAATTTTTTTGAATTTTTTTGTTTTCTGTTTACGTATACGTAACACTATGTGTTACATATACGTAAGCCAATATTTAAATGATTTTTTGGTAAAAAATTGTAATATTACATTAATACTTTTATAAAAAAATAAAAATTAAATGTTATTATATTATTGGTTAAATTTTTTTTTTTAATGTTTTCTTGGTTTTCGCCTAACTATTGGTTTTCTCTGAACCCCACCCCTATATATATATATATATATCCATATATATATATATATATATATATTGTGTGAGGTTTCGCTACAAAGTTAAAAAAATGTAAAAAGTGCTTTAAAATGCTAATAACCAGCTCATACGAACAACGATTTTACTCATTTCGACGGTGTTGGAACCGCCTCGTCGAACTATATGATCTTAGCTGACAGGGTTTAGTTTTTATATTTTAGATAATAGGGTTTAGTGTAAGGCCCCTTTCCCGGGTGACCTCACTTGTTGGATTTACTTAAATTTAAAACATTCAGAAGTAGCGGAAGCAAACATCATTCAAATTACATGACATGACATAACAGCGGAAGTTTTTAAAATTAAGTACATAACATTTGTCTTAACATCTATAAAAGTGGGATGTCAGTCTTGTGCCGAGTAACCTTCACGCCTTCGCACGACCCTTCCTTTCTGTACCTGAAATGTATACTAAAAGTCAGCCAACGCTGGTGAGTTCTAGTTTAAAACTATTAAGTATGATCATTCTTTTCTTTATAAGTATACATAATTATATATATACATTTCTATAAATACGTATTCATAGCTTTTACTTTTCTTTCTTCATTATTATGTGATTACATAGATATGTATTCACCTTTTCTTTCCTTAACATTCATTGGTCATACACATAAGGGTGATCAACCCATCTTACGGTACGTATGTCACAAAGACATACGCCCTTGAGCTACCGTCGTAGCCCTTTTACTCCTCCGATCCTAGAAACCGTCCGCCTTAACTTTGGTCCGGCCAACCTTCAGCCGTCTGTCTTACCCGTCCTACCATCGTAGTCCGTCATATTCGCCCGTCTGCCCTAAGGCATCCGTTTCCCACGCGAACTATTGGTTATGCAACCGTTATACTATTTTAGCATTTACTTCGACCGCCCTTTTATGCTTTTTGTACGTCCTAGCTTGCTAAGGAACGTATCTTTCCCGGTTGCAAAATAGTCACGTGGTCGTCTGGCTACAGAAGTAGCCGTTAGCTTCGTTTCCGTCCATAACGTATACATACATTCATAACATGCAATATAAATAATTATAAAGCAAGATTTCATTTATTTACGTTATGCCATTCTTTCCTTCATTCTTTGTAAACATACGTTTCATTCTTTGTTTATAATTCATTCTCATATATATACATAATATATATTAGTACATCACGTATGATCACATTAGCATTCATATCATTTATTCATTTAGTGTATACATTTCAGCCCCAAAACATTTAATAAGGTTTGCACATAACATAGAAGGGGGCACATAGAACTCACCTGATAAGCTTCTCTAGGTTGTCCTAAAAAAAAGTCCAACAATGTCACTTCCGATCTGGATTAGGTAGTTAAATACACATTAGACCCAACTCCGACTTTAATGGTTAAATCATTCTAAACTTACTGACTTTACTTAACCAGCCTGCTGCCTGCGCACTTGCTAAATGCGCAGGACGTGCGTACTTAGCAAGTGCGCACGCTTTAACTCTTGCGTACTTACAAGTGCGCAAGACTTAACTCTTGCGTACTTGTTAAGTAAGCATGACTTACTTCATGCGCACTTACAAGTACGCACAAACCCTTAAGTGCGCAAACTTTCAACTCAAATTTACGAAGATTTTCAAATCAAATAACGAACGAGATAAAAGTATTCAATCATGAGGATTCAAATGCAATTCAGGAAGGTTAAACACAAATATTTTTGGCTTTTCTGAATAAATTTGAACTATGCATAAACTTAAAATCTTTTTGATCTTTTCTCATAGAAATATACAAGTATTCACACAAACTATTTTTGATCAAAGACACGAGTAGAGGATCATATCAGGCTATCTTTTAGCAAAAATGATACAATATAAACATCAAAGAATATGGGATCATGTCATGGATTACTCTTTATTCATACGTAATAAGCACATAAACAAGTAATTCAAGTTGGCAATATTATAAGATTTGAAACCATAAGCATCTTTGTATCACATTCTTGTGTATTAATGTATTAATTATAAGATATACAACGTGTACCCCACTGATATGCTACAATAATGTAAATTCCACTATCTCAAGGCATCTAAGATTTTCCCAATGATTTTCTAAATTTTCAGAATGAAGTTACATCTATTAGCACAGAAAAAATCAAGCAGAATCCATAAGGATTATCAAGAATCATAAAATTCAGAATCGAGTGATTCATTTGTCTTGGTTTCATTTGATTTTCTTCATTGAATATCGGTATGATGATTCAGGATAATATATATGGTGTTTGACTAAGGTAAGGGGATCCAACTTTTATCTGGATTTGATTTCAATGAATCAGGAGTGATTCAAGGGTGAATACATGCTCAACGGTTAATGTAGAGACATGTCTTGATTCAATCTCTCCTTGCATACTTGTGAGTATGGCAGTGAGATGAACCGCATTAATTGTGCTAACGACATAACTTGAAACTGATCTCAAAAGAAAATTATTGCCAAAATCTAACATCCTTTATCTGATAATGATCTTTTATATTCTTTTACGCACACATACTTGCAAACATGGGTTCAAATCACAGTTGTAATTTAGATTTTAGTTTCCACACTACTAGTGATTCAAAGACGCATACAGCCTACTGAAAATTCAAATTACTTGTAAATAAGCAGATTAAAAACATAATAATTTAAACAATTAAGTAAGCATGACGCAATCTTTTCCCATATGAGCAGTCTGTGACGTTTAGATCATTTCTGATGTACTATCATTTCCTCTTTTCTCAAGTTAACTTTGAAATTTTCTCCATTTTCTATTTTCTATTTTGTTTTTGATTTTGTAAATTGTTTTTGAAAACTAAAAGAACTATATAGAAAGTTTAAAAGAAATAAAATTTAACTTCCATGAATTGAATTGATTTAAGAAAAATTAATTTTCACTCAGGATTGAACATTCCTATCAAGTTGACAAGATGCTCAAAACGGGATCGATCAAATGCCTTTGTGAAAAGGTCAGCAAGATTGTCATCCGTGTGAACTTTTACAAGTTCAATTAAATGCTTTTTAGCACAATCACGGATGAAATGATGGCGAATTTCTATATGTTTAGTTTTGAAATGTTTCACCGGGTTATTTGTGATGGACATGGTGGCATTGTTGTCAATGAATAAAGGAGTTCCAGTGAAGTTTAAGCCGTAGTCTCTCAATTGCTGCTGAATCCAAAATATCTGAGAACAACCGCTCGCCGCAACAATGTATTCTGCTTCACAAGTTGAGACAGAAACCGTGGACTGCTTCTTGCACTGCCAGGAGACCAGCCTGTCTCCTAAGAATTGACATCCACCAGAAGTTGACTTTCTGTCAAGGTTACAACCGCCATAATCTGAATCAGTGTAGGCTTTGAAGTCGAATGACTGCTGCTTAGAGTACCAAAGACCCAATCGAGGTTTCCCTTTTAAGTATCTGAAAATTCTCTTCACGACTATCATATGTGACTCCTTCGGTTGAGACTGAAACCTTGAGCACAAGCACACAGCAAACATTATATCGGGTCTTGAAGTTGTGAGATACATAAGTGATCCGATCATCCCATGATACAATCTGCAATCCACATCCTTTCCATCTTTGTCAGGATGCAGACCATGATTGACTGGGATAGGTGTGCCATAAGTACTGCTATCATTCATCTTGTATTTTGACATGATGTCCTGCACATACTTTGTTTGATGTAGATAAATGCCATCCTCTCTTTGACTGACTTGCAGACCTAGGAAGAATGACAATTCACCCATGTTACTCATTTCAAACTTGGACTTCATCACCTGCTCGAATTCCCTACACATCCCTTCATTGGTAGATCCAAAAATAATGTCGTCGACGTAGACTTGTACAAGAAGAATGTCACCTCCTGCTTTCCTAATGAAGAGAGTCGAGTCAATCTGTCTACGGTCAAAACCATTAGACAATAGATGCTTAGATAATGTCTCATACCATGCCCGCGGTGCTTGATGAAGACCATAAAGTGCTTTGTCGAGCATATACACTTTATTGATATTATGCGGATCTTCAAAGCCGGGAGGTTGAGTGCCATAGACCTCTTCATGAACTTTACCATAAAGGAAAGCACTTTTCACATCAGGTTGATAGACCTTGAAGCCGACATATGTGGCATAAGCCAAGAACAGTCGAATGGCCTCAATTCTAGCAACTGGGGCATATACTTCCGTGTAATCCAAGCCCTCTTGCTGATAAAAACCCTGAACAACCAATCTTGCTTTGTTCTTCACAACAACATGACGATCATCCGTCTTACATTTGAACACCCATCTGGTTCCAATTGGCTGAAAGCCTTTTGGCAAGTCAACCAAATTCCACACGTGCAACTTTTGGAATTGAGACAGTTCATCTTGCATCCCCTCAATCCAGCAGTTGTCAGTGAGAGCCTCCTTCACATTCTTCGGCTCTAACTGGGACACGAATGCAGCATGCAGACATGTTTCCATGACACCAGTGTCAAGTATCTCTGTGTAAAGACTAGTGTTCTCAGTGATGGTTCGATGACGAGTCTGAACACCGGCATAATGATCACCAATAATGTTTTCGATTGCATGATTCCTATGCACTCTCATCTCCGATACAATTAATTCCTGAATTTCTGAATCGAGATTCGTGCTTAACTCCCCCATTTCCCGTGTTCCAGAGGAAGAGGATTCAATGTTAATTGGATCAGCTGGAGCTTCATTTCCTACAGTTGTGTTAGGATTGGCTTGAGCGTCATCTCCAACAACATGAACATCTTCACTGTTATCACTGTCATGAGTTCCAGATGCAGATGCAACATTGGAATCAGGAGTTATAATTGGTACAGTAGCACGAGTAGAGAAACTGGAGTCATTGTCGCCACCCAATAATTCATAAACATTTGCGGCATCAACTGCAGATAGATCAGGAAGATTGAATGACTTGAATAGTGCATCATAATCAAAACCCCAAGCTGGACCTGTTGGTTCTGGTGGAATGCTGTGTTTACTACAATCCACTTCGAACCATTCCTCGACAGTACGAGTTCCTATGTTGTACACTCTCTTACAAGGCGAGTTGGCAACGTATCATAAGAAGATGCCTTCCACCGCTTTTGCATGAAACTTAGACTGTCGGTCTTTGTACTGTTGCAACAAGGAACACAGACTACCAAAAGGATCTAGGTAATCAAGATTGGGAAGTCGATTGTTGACTAACTCGTAACAGGTCTTGTTGTGCCTCTTCACAACCAGAACTCTGTTTAAGACGTGACAAGCTGTATTAACTGCTTCTGCCCAGAAAGTGACAGGAAGCTTTGCATCTGACAGCATAGTCCTTGCAGTCTCAATCAGTGTTCTATTCTTCCGTTCTGCAACTCCATTATGCTGCGGTGTGTAGGGGGCGCTGAATTCGTGACGGATCCCATTCTTGAGACAGAAAAGTTCCATCAAATTATTCTTGAACTCAGTTCCGTTGTCACTCCTGATT
Organism: Smallanthus sonchifolius; assembly: GCA_023525975.1. Lineage (NCBI taxonomy): Eukaryota > Viridiplantae > Streptophyta > Magnoliopsida > Asterales > Asteraceae > Smallanthus > Smallanthus sonchifolius. The sequence continues at coordinate 26,137,786 of CM042033.1, forward strand.
CTTCTAACTTTCAGCTTGCAAAGAGATTCCAAGCTCAGGATCAAGTATTAAAGAATATCAGTAGTCTCGTCCTTAGTACCTAAAAAATGCACCCAAGAAAAATGTGAGAAATCATCAGTTACAACCAGAAAGAACGACTTACCTCCAATACTCTTGATACTTATGGGGCCGAACAGATCCATGTGTAATAGCTCTAAAGGGGTATCAATGGAGTTTTGGAGCTTGGGCTTGTGAGACTTCCGTTGCTGTTTGCCCTTTTTACAAGGCATACAGTCATCTGCAACGGGAAATCTCAGCTTAGGAACCCCGGTTACCAAACCGTTTTGGACAAGATGGTTCATTTTACGATACGGAATATGTCCGAGTTTCCTATGCCACAAGATAGAGTCAAGCTCTGTCGCTTTGGTAAGCAAACATGTAGCAACTGATGAGGTGGTTGTTGCCACGCTCATATCAATCTGATAGGTGTCGTTTGTCCTTGGCGCTCTCATCAGGATCCAATCTTCAGGAACTTCAAAACCAGGTTTGAGAATCTGGCATTCTGAAATGTCAAACATCACCGAGTACTCCTTGTTGCACATTTGGGAGACACTCAACAGGTTATGCTTCAGCTGCTCGCAAAAGTTGACATTGTCAAAGCTGACACAACCGTTCGAAACCACGCCTTGACACATGATACTGCGGCCTTTTTCTCCAGCAAAGGCCACATAGCCTCCTCTGAATGGCTTCACGTCTTGAAGCAAGGCCATGTTTCCTGTCATGTGCCGGGAGCATCCACTATCTACATACCAGCGGTTAGAGATAGTACCCTTCGGACGTCCCTGCACGAGTCACAAAAAGAATTAGTTAGATTTGGAGACCCAAGCCATTGTGGTCTTGGGTCGTCCATCCTTTTCAAAATAAACTACCTCTTTTAACTCACAGTCGTGATGACTGTTCAAAATTGATGAATCTTTAAAAGAATTAGAACTCGGAGATTGAGAATTTTTGGATTTGGTAGTCCAGGATCTCTTCTGTTTCTTAACCGAAACATGATACTTTGGTTCAACAACAGTAGGTGAACTTGTGGAAGCTTCGCATGATTGAACTGAAGTCAGCTGTTCTAGCTTTCTCAACCTCTTATTCCTTCTCCTCCTCTGTGGTTTAGAGAGTCTCGCCACATGTTTCTCACTAATACGTGTACTACCAGAGGTAGATACACAAGGTACAGCAGGTTGCGTTACCTTTCTTGAAACAAATGGTTTAGCTTCAGATTTGATTTTAGGCTTTACCATTGGTTTGACCGGTGGTTTCACCACATTTTGTTTTGGACATTTGGGAGGTATCACTGATGGCGACTTAGGGATGACAGCCGGTTGTGAAACAATAGGCCGTTTCCCTTGGTTCTTTGAAGGACAGTTCACAAGAATGTGACCAACCAAGCCACAGTGAAAACAATTCCTCTTGTCTATATAAGTTCTCTTGTAAGGCTCATTAGATCTGGCCTTAGATAACTCAGCATTATGAGCAGGAGGAGTTGGTTTATGAATAGGAGTATGAACCTTTACAGTTTGGTTTTTGGGAGTATAGTATTTTTGCAAATTTTCTTTGTAACCAAGCCCATAGTGAGCTGAAAAAGCCTCTTTCTTTACTTGTTTAAGATTTTTATAACCCCCATAAAGCATTACCTTTAGTTTATCATTTTTTTCAATGATATCGGGTTCAGTTAAAATGCAATTATCACCATTAGTGATAATGTTTTTCTGTACTTTCTGTTCAGTTAACAACTCCTCAGATACTACTCCTTCAGGGCAAGAGTTAATCGACTCATCTTCAGAAGCAGTAATGAACTCCTCACTAGATGTGGAGTTAGCCTTACTTGAGGATTCATCCTTTTTAGGGGAATCATCCTTATCAGAGGACTCATCTAGACAAGTGAGATCAATGTCTATTAAGCTGTTGACAAACTTCCCGCTTACTGGTGGACGAATGGCATTAGTACCCAACCCTAGCCCATTCATTTGTCTCACTACAGATTCGTAGTGTTCCACCATAAAACGAGAGTTTTTCAACTTCTCATTAGTACATTTTAACTGCAAGATCTCATTTTGCAGTTTGTTAATTTCATTGTTCCGTTTTTCCAACCCCCTGTATGCAACATCCAAGTGAAGTTGTTGATCGCTTATTTTTAGAGAATATTCACATTTTTCCTTTTTCAACGTTTCAATTGAATCTTTAAAACGTTTTTCGTTTTCTTTATAGTTTAAAGCTGCCATACTTAGGGGTTCGATTTTGTCTTGAAGCCTAGAATTTTCAAGTTTTAGCCCTAGACATTTGGAACATGAAATAACAGAAAAAGGATTAGAATCTACCTCAGAAGATGAACTTGTTGCTTCTCCAATGGCCATGAGAGCAACAACAGTAGTCGATTCCTCTTTATCAGCTACAAAAGCTTCCTTTTCTTCAGCTTCCTTCTCCTCCTTTGTAGCAGCAGTAGTAGACTCTTCTAGGTCAGCCATAGAAGCTTCCTTTTTCTCAGCTTCCATCATCTCCATGATCTCAGCCATGAGACCAACCTGGGTTTGTGCAATGATGGCATCCTCCAGATGAACACCCCAATCAAAGATTTCGTCCTGTTGAGCTACCAGTGCATTAGACGTTCCACTTTGGCTATGATTGTGGTTGTTTGAGTTGTTGTAGCCATGGCTGTTTCCTTGGCTAGGTCTGGTAAAACCCGAGGCCGGTGCTCTGTCTTTTTGACATTCACGAGCAAAGTGTCCATAGTTCAGACACTTGTAGCATTTGGCCTTGGATTTGTCAAAACCAACCTTGGCATTAGAATGCCCGCCAATGAACTTTCTTCCTGTTCTGTTCAGGAAACGCTTGGCTCTCCTCAATATCATGGCCATATTCCACTGAATATCCATGTCCTCCATGTCATCAGGATCCACTTGATTAAAGTCTTTTTTTATTGTTTCAGGGTCCGTTAGCTTGCCGCCAATGAAGTTCTCATAGGCAAGCATACATGATGAGAATAATGCTACATGATCTTCAGCTATTTTGGCTATAGCTGATTGATTAGCTGAAGTTGTAGCGGGAGGATTTCTTGGGTATGTTGATGATGAGATCCCATCCCTGATCCAGATGCATAGCATGCATGAACACCACAACCATTTGAGTGGTTTTCTTCAGTAGAGTTTCCAGTGAAAAGGGCAATTCCAGAGCCCGATGACTTAGATGTAGAAGTCGTCCCATGATACATAGAAGGGTCTTGTATCTGAGGTCTATCTGAGCTCTCCTTTTTTTTTAGGTTCATGTCATGAGCTTGAACCTTTCCAATGGCCTCCTCTACTGTCATCTCATAGAATTTTGGATTCTCCCTCATCAGGGTTGTGTACATTTCAAACCCAGGTGGCAAAGCATCCAAAAACTTTTCCACCAGCTCTTCATCGGGATACCTGAGTTCAAAAGATTTCAACTCAGTCTGTAGATGATAGAATCTAGAGATGAGGTCATCTAATGATTCGTTTTCCAAAAATCTGAAGCATTCATACTGCTTCCAGAGTAGATCCCCCTTACTCTTCTTGATATCACTATTTCCTTCGAATCTTTTCTGTAAAGCTTTCCAAAGATCCTTAGAATTGTCATAACCTCGGAAACTGTGGAACAAATCCCGAGTTAATGCCATAGTGATTGAACCAAGTGCCTTCTTTTCTCGATCATAAGCTTTCTTTTCTTCGTCAGAAAGTTTAGAGATAGGTTTGGGCATAGTTTCATCAAGATAGATGTGTGTGGGATGCTTATATCCCTCAAGGATTGGTATCCATAACGATGAGTCGGTATAAGAAATGTAGTGCTCAAAACGTGCCTTCCAATTAGAATAATCATTTACGTTCAGCAACTTTGGCGGTTTCTGTGGTGTACCGATCTCATTATCATAGTTTAAAAGGTTTCCAAGATTCTAAAGATTCGACATAGTGAACACTTAGTCAAATTTCAGAAAAATCAGACACAGTTGCGCACTTGATATTGGCCTTACGCACTTGAGAAATGGTCTTGCGTATTTAAGATTTGCTTTTGCGTACTTGATAAGTACGCATGAGTAAATGATAAGTACGCAGGATATTACTTAAGTTCGCACAAGATCAGCCTTGCGCACTTGTAAGTACGCAGGAGATTAGTCTTGCATATTTAGTAAGTACGCAACAGGACTGTACTTTTTGCCAGAAATGGTAAGTACGCACAACACCTTTTCAGCAACTCTCACCAAACTATTCCGGTCACTGAAAAATCGCCGGAGATGGTAAAGATTGGACTGATGAACAATGCAAATGAGCCAAAGGGTCAGAAACTTGTTTCTAACCAACCTTTGATACTCAAATCACTCAAATACACAACAAAATTCGGTTTTTGAGTGATTTTTGCTTCTAAAATAGTGCTCAAGAGCTACCCTATTTTATCACAAAAATCAACAAAAATACCTCCTTTTGCTTGTAAAATCTCTGTAGAAACTCTCCAAACTCACTCACAAGAGCAATGCCCTGATACCACTTGTAGGTCCCTCGGGTGCGGCGGATCGTCACATGCAAGTGGGTCTACTAGTCGGACCGGGTGCGGAATACCCGTGACTAGGTGGAGAGTTAAACAACACAAAGTAAACCAACAAGAGAATCACTTTAAACGTTCTTTCTATTATAAACACTGGAAGGTTACAGAGAGAAGTACTGAGATTACAATTTGCGTATTTGCTACTATGACTGCGTACTTAACTTCTGTCAACCATTCGTATTTATACAAGACCTGATGCCTACGCACTTAGCAAGTGCGCAGGGCAAAATGCTCTTGCGTACTTAACAAGTACGCAAAGGTATTCTTGCGTACTTGCTAAGTACGCAGGAGCTTTCTCCTGCGCACATACAAGTGCGCAAAACACTTAGAGAATTATACAACATTCAATATGTAAAAGTAAATACAACTCGATAAACTAATACATAAAGACTCTTACATACAAAGACAATTATAAACATTAAAGTACAAACTAGGACTCTATCTATCCAGAGTGTTTGTCACAGGAAAGTGCTTCAACAACCAGCTAAGTCCTTTCATGTTTATTTTTGTCCTTTTATTTTTGGTCGTTTCTTGCTTCACATTGAGGACAATGTGTCTTTCAAGTATGAGGATGGGAGACTATTGAGTCTAAATTTGTTAGTTAAAATTAAAAATATTTATAATAATAATAATAAAAATAAAAAATCAAACAATTAAAAATTTCAAAATATATATATATATATATATATATATATATATATATATATATATTGCTTGTTTTTGCAAGTCCCGAGAGCTTCACATACTATTTTTATGTTCGGGCACACAAAAGACCTATTTTTGTGCGATGTAAATCAAGAGTTTTAAGCGGGTCGGTTGTGGGTTTGCGTTCTTTAACGCGGTATTCTCCAAGTATTCGGGATTAAGTAGTTCAACTACTCAGTTCAATAAGCAAATTGTTTGGGGTGCTTAGGAGAGTTTAGCAGACTAGACGGTTTTGATTGTGCATGACTTGTATCGGTAACCCGATTCCACGCACTTCAGTGAGATTTTGAGCCTTTTCATATTCATTTATGTTCACTGCTTTTTTCGTTTGATGTGTGTATTACCTGCATTATTTGTCTAGTTAGAACTTGATTATCTTGATACATTTCGAGACCCTAGGTTTAGACAGCACACAGAAATGATCTAAGGCATTAGGATAACCCTTTATTTTATTTAGCCTTTTTCTTTTGTTTTCCCTTTTCTTTTGTTTTCCCTACCTGAACATTACCCCATAGTGACCCCTTTTGAGCCTTATTCCCTTTCATTTGATTAACCCACACATTACACTCTACCCTTCGCAGCCTTTTACTTTTTAACCCCATGTCACTGGTCCGATGTATTTGAGCTTGTACAGTTAGTAATAGCAAAGAAAAAAAAATATAGGATGTTCCAATGAATAAGTGTGAACATCAAAGATCCTCACGGTTTAGCATAGTTTTGTTTTATCTTTTCATTCTTTTGTCTTCAGTTCATTAGTCCGGACCGGTTTCACCTTAGCCATTTAAAGTTCCCTATACATACCTGACATTCATATCTTTATGTTTGTCACATATCATGTACGTACCCCGGCATTCTATCTTGACTCTTAGTGAGTCCGTCGAGTCTGTCATTTTAATTTCAGTCTGTAACATGAGTCAGTTTAATGCTGCGAGTTTGTTTGAGCTTTATTTTGCAGGTATTGATCGCTCTGTCCGTACTCAATCTCCATTCGGGCGGAGTTGATCTTAATATGATCTTTGTGAAAAGGTAACCCGACAGGAGGTGTGCTACCGCGACCGAAATGCTATACGGTGCACAAATAGAAGAACAAAGCTAGACACTTCAATGCATATACAATACCAGCTAAGTCCTTTCCTGTTTATTTTTGTCCTTTTATTTTTGGTCGTTTCTTGAATCACATTGAGGACAATGTGTCTTTTAATTGTGAGGATGGGAGACTATTGAGTCTAAATTTGTTAGTTAAAATTAAAAAAAATAAAAATAATAATAATAAAAAAAATAAATAAATAAACAATTAAAAATTTCAAAAAAAAAAATATATATTTTGTTTGTTTTTGCAAGTCCCGAGAGCTTCACATATTATTTTTATGTCCGGGCACACAAAAGACCTGTTTTTGTGCGATGTAAATCAAGGGTTTTAATCGGATCGGTTGTGGGTTTGCGTTTCTTTAACGCGGTATTCTCCAAGTATTCGGGATTAAGTAGTTCAACTAGTCAGTTTTTCAGTAAGAAAATTGTTTGGGGTGCTTAGGAGAGTTTAGCAGACTAGACGGTTTTGATTGTGCATGACTTGTATCGGTAACCCGATTCCACACACTTCAGTGAGTTTTTGAGCCTTTTCATATTCATTTATATTCACTGTTTTTTTTCGTTTGATGTGTGTATTACCTGCATGATTTGTCTGGTTAGAACTTGATTATCTTGATACATTTCGAGACCCTAGGTTTAGACAGCACACATAAATGATCTAAGGAATTAGGGTAACCCTTTCTTTTATTTAGCCTTTTCTTTTGTTTTCCCTACATGAACATTACCCCATAATGACCCCTTTTGAGCCTTATTCACTTTCATTTGATTAACCCATACATTACACTCTACCTTTAACAACCTTTTACTTTTTAACCCCATGTCACTGGTCCGGATGTATTTGAGCTTGTAAAGTTAGTAATAGCAAAGAAAAAAAAATATAGGATATTCTAATGAATAAGTTTGAGGATCAAAGATCCTCACGGTTTAGCATAGTTTTGTTTTATATTTTCATTCTTTTGTCTTAAGTTCATTAGTCCGGACCGGTTTCACATTAGCCATTTAAAATTCCCTATCCATACCCTGAACCCTAGCCTGACATTACAACCCAGAAAGACCTTGTTGATCTGTGTGTTTGTCTTCACATTCGGGTAGAGATTTGATTGATTTTCAAGCAAATGACTTAGACATTTCATTGGCAGGTCTGAGAGTTAGAATAGGAGCTGGCACATCTTTTCCTTGTCACAAAAATAAACCGAGTGGAGATAACTCTTGTGAGGGGTGTGAGTTGTGCCAAGTTAGAGATTGAAAGAAAGTGTCTTGATTAGGTGTGCCCATGTTTTCAAAATGTTAGGTCCCGTCTAGACTGGTTGGATTGTAAATCTACTGACCGTTGTAAAACTTGGGGAGTCATTCATTGTTATTGGACTTCACGGCCTGTTTCTGACCTTAGCTTGAGGATTTTTGTATTTGTGTGATTACTTGGTTGGATGTACTGCTTTGGGCTTTGCTTAGGGACAAGCAAACTTCAAGTGTGAGAATGTTTGATGTGTTCTAAAACACATATGTTTCTGTGGGTGTTTTTGACCCGTTTTTATCAGCAAATATCTAAAGAAATTGGTACTTAATGAGATTATTGTTGATTTTTGCAGGCTTGTATGATAAACCTACTAAAGGAACGGAGCCGGAGAGAAACAAAAGAAAAGGTTGGAATTTATACTCTTCGTGGTACGCAAAGAAGGAGCCTCAGATCTTCGCGACACGTGAAGATTTCTAGAATTGGGCACGACTGTTTTGGCCTTCGCGGTATGCGAAGGGCCGGGTGGATTGCTTCGTGACACGTGAAGATCTGCTATTCTGTGAAAAAATCGTAATTCGATTATAAAAGATTTGAGCGGCCATTTATTGGAGGAGTTCATTTTCTTGCGAAAGGAGGCGACCAAGAAGCTCTAAAGATCGAATAATTGAGGCTGGAGATCATCAGGATTGAGAGAGATTGACGTATTTTGGTTTGAAAACATCCGTTTTGTGTTTTAATTCTCCTTCCAGTCATTTATTTCGAATTCTAAACATGTTTATAGTAGACTTTGGGTTGTTTGTAAGTATCATGAGTAGCTAAACTCATAGCTATCTAGATTAGAATTAATATTGGCATATGTTGATTGTTTTAGGGTTTTGATTGATCGTTTGACGGATATTAGTGTAAATATTTCTGATTTAATGGTTAAGAATGTGTTTGAGTACTGATTTTCTATTGATCTTGCATGAATTTGTTGCACTTGAGGTTTTACTTGAATGCTTTATGTGTTTTGGTAAGATTTCGGGTTCTTGGGTCATTTGCTTTGTGTTTGTGGTCTAGACGGTTAAGCCAATCGTTGTAGCAAGTTTGTGTGGTCATAGAAGTCAGTGTTTTACCAATCTTGAGTGCTAGAGGAGATAGGTTATCGGGTTGTCTTGTGGTTTGTCAGTTTGGGTAGCAATTGCACGAAAGTGGGTTGTCTGAGTCGTCTTTATCATCTTGTAATTTCGTGTCATAAACAGTATTTAGGGGGTTTACTCCTTGCTCTTAGATCTGTCTAGGATAGTCTCTGGGTATAGGACGGTTGAGACCGAGAGGTGAAATCGTTGTCGAGTACGTGGTGTTCTAGGCTTTGGTGAGAACGAGAGGAAATCCAATTCCTTACCGGTGAGCTTAATCCGACCCTTAGGATAGTTGATGTGTGTAGGTGAGTCCGAGAGGAGATCCTGCATGTTTTAGTGATTCCCGAGTCAGTATATCTTTAGAACTGGTGTCATACAGTCGGTTGTCTCGAAAGCAGTTGAGTTAGTCAATAGGATTCCTGCTCTAGGTAGTGTTTATCTCATATTTGATCTTCGCTTGTGTCTTAGTTCGTTTGGTCTTTTTAGTTTCTCATCTTTATCTATTTCTTTCTAGTGTCTTCTTCGTTTATATGTCAGTTTGTTTATTTATTTCTTTCCTGTTTGTTTTCGTTTAATTATATGTTTTAAAAAATAAAATAATAAAATCATCACTTGTTTTCCATCGGTTAGGAGTCGATAAAGGTCTAGTATCGAGGGCCGCCGCCTTTTGTCTCCACGGTTCGATAGCTCGGGCTTAATGTCTTTACTACGCGCGACCGGTGCACTTTCCCTAAGCGTGTGATTTAGTTGTGAGTCCATTTATACAATTAAAACTTGGTTAATTTAATCTATATAATATCACACATCAATGACCTGTCTCTTCTACGGGCCATGCTTACTAAAGGGGAGGAAACCGGTACTTCGCGCCAGGGTGATGATGATGAGGAGGATGGGGCGTGATGGTGAGGGTGTCAGTGGTGGTGATACATGTTATGCTTATTCTTCTTTTTACCCGGCCTACGTGATGTGTTTGACCTTTGGGTCTTGTTTATTTGAAAGTCTTCCGGCCTGCGTGCCGCGTGATTTTGGCCTGCGTGCCCCCCACCCCCTTGACTTTGGAACAATTTATGCACTTTTATATTTATGGATGCTATTAATATCTTAATATAGGTCCCCGGGTGTCTCGGATCGTCACATGGAAGTATGTTGGCTAGTCAAACAGGGTGCGGAATACCCGTGACTAGATGGAGTGTCGACAACAACAAGTAAACCGACAATAAACAACAGTCACTTTTAAACCTCGTCTATTATCATTATCAGCCGATTACAGGTTACAGAATGAGAGCGTACTTATCAACTTCTACAATCAACTATATATACTAATAGACCTGATGCCTGCGTACTTAACAAGTGCACAGGGCATTGTTCCGGCGTACTTAGCAAGAACGCAGACTTGTTCTTGGGTACTTGCTAAGTACGCAGGTTATACTGTGCACTTGTTAAGTGCGCACAACACATAACAAGACGATTCCAACGACAAGTACCTACGAACATGATTTCAACTCGATAAACCAATACATACAGACACTGAAATACAAAAACAAATACATAAAGACATTACATAAGCTGAGACAACATCTAGAGTGTTTGTCACACAAACGTGCTCCAACAAACTCCCCATTGACAATAGCTCTGGATTGTCTTCGGTCTTCAAGCTCCAGAGTGCTTGTCACGGGAATTGCTTCCCTTGACAGCAGCTCTGGAGATGTCTTTGGTCTCTAACATCTGTATGCAAGTAGTATTTGTCTAACAACATTGTACCAAAGGTTCCCCAAGGTCAAAATTCATGAGCTAAAGGACAACTATGTCAAATTTGAGCTCAGTGACTAGAGGTTCCCCAAGGTCAAAATGCGTGAGCTAAAGGACGACTATGTCAAATTTGAGCTCCGTGAAACCGATGCCAGCATGGCTAATGCGCTCCACAGCAGCAAGTCAAATGACATTTATAGGAAGATTCAGGAAGGGATCCCTGAATAGTCCTATTCTTCATCCTCTCAGTCTCATGTTCAGGGACATACTTGTTGTCTGAACTCTCTTGTATTTGTCTCTTGGAGGACGACTCGGGAAAGGAAACCTTCGCCATTCTCCGTGGGTGTGATTGGTCTGGTGCATAATCAGAGTCAGATGAGTCAGATTCAGCCGCCTAGGAATTAGACTCTTAAGCACTGTCACCTCCTTCTTCTTCATCACCTCCATCACCAGCCATCACTGCAAAAACACAAGATAAACAACATTAGAACAAACAACATGACTTGGTATAGCACTTGCACATTGAATTGATTTCCAGACTTAGAAATTTTTCTGAATTGCCCTTCCTGCGTACTTAACAAATACGCAGGAGATTGGTCTTGTGTACTTACTAAGTACGCAGGAGTTACTTCTTGCGTACTTACTAAGTACGCAGGAACTTGCACTTAGAAAAATTTCAAAATCAAAAATTAAACCCGTGTGATTAGGTGATGAGTTGTGGTCACTATAATGTCGAATAACACATTGATAACCTATGGAACCAAAACAAATCACCAATATCATGCTAAAACCGAGTCAATTTGACCTGTCCTTGGTCCGATGTAAAATCACGGCACTACAAGGGGTCAAAACCAAAATCGACAAAATTGGTGCACGAAAGCTTAGAATGATGATCTTAAACAAATTTTAGGGCTTAATTTTAACTTAAAACACCCAAAATCGGTCCAAATTTCATCATCAAAACCATCAGTCCAAATATTCAAGAATCGGTCCAAAACAAGTGATTTCATGGATGGAATGGTCTGAGATTCTCACCAAGTGTTAGTTATAAGATGTTTGAACTCGGTATGGAGTAAAAAAATCTCGAAGGAACACAAGAAATTTTGAGTAAAAATGAGCAGGGGTATACAACAGAGTCGAGAGATTTGAATGAGATGAAGTGCTAAAATTTTCTAACACCCGTATATATACCCCACATACACAGGCCTTGCGCACTTAGTAAGTGCACAGGATTTAACTCCTGCGTACTTAGTAAGTACGCATGACCATTTTCGTGTGTACTTAGTAAGTACGCAAATGTTAAATCTTGCGCATTTAGCAAAGTACGCAAGACTCTTTGCAAACTCTAAAGTCAACTCAAATTATGAAGATTGTCAAGCCAAATAGCGAACCGGATATGAACGTTCAATTACGAGGTTTTCAAAAACAATTCATGGAAGTTAAACAAAAGTATTTTTGATTTTTCTTAAAGTTTGATAAACTGTACTTAAAATCTTTTTGTTATTTTTTGAAAAAAGATAATATTCACAAGATACAGATCCGTATATACAGAAATATACACACAAGCTATTTTTGGTCAACGTCATGATCAGAGGATCATATCAGGTTAATATTTAGCAAAAATGATACACGATAAACATCAAGGAATATGAGATCATGCCATGAATTACTACTTATTCTTACGTAATATGCAACACAAGCAAGTCAATTTAAGTTGGCAATATTATAAGAGTTGAAACCATAAGCATCTTTGTATCACGTTCTTGTGAGTTAAGGTATTAATTATAGACATGTACGCCACAGTTATGCTACAGAAAATTAAATTGCCCTATCTCAAGGCATCCAAGATTTTCCCAATGATTTCCAAATCTCAAGAATGAAGTTACATCGTTTAGCACAGAAATAATCAAGCAAAATCCATTAGGATTATCAAGAATCAATTGATTCAGAATCGAGTGATTCATTTGTCTTGGTTTGATAGGTTTTACGTCTGTGAATATCAGATGATGAATCAGGTTAATAGATATGGAGTCTGTGGATTTGGGTAAGGGGATCCAACTGTTATCTTGATATGTCTTCAATGAATCAGGTGTGATCCAAGGGGTAGCATATGCTTGACGGTTGATGTCAAGACATATCTTGATTCAACTTCCCATTGCATACTTGTGAGTATGGGCAGCGAAGAGAACCGAAAAATTATGCTAAAGACATAAACCGAAACTGGTCTCATGAGAAAATACTTGCCAAAATATTACATCCTTTATCTGATAATGTTCTTTTCACATTCTTTTACACACACACACTTGCAAAACATGGGTTCAAATCACAGTTGTAGTAATTTATATTTAATTTTCACACTACTAATGATCCAGAAACGCTTATAGCCTACTGGCAATTCAAATTACTTGCAAATATTCAAATTAAAACAAGATAATCAAATTTAAGGCTCAAGTAATCACGACGCAATCATTTCCCATACGTGCAGTCTAAGACGTCTAGATCATTTACTGATGTGCTATCATTTCCTCTTATCTTCAAATGACTTTGAAATTTTCTTAAATTTCTATTTTGTTTGGATTTTTTCTGAAAATATAACAAAGAAAAATGAAGTATACAGAAACAATTTAAAATAAAATGAAAGAGTTAATTTCCATGAAACGTTTTGATTTGAAAAAATTTCTCACTCGGGATTGAACATTCCTATCAAGTTGACAAGATGCTCAAAACGGGTACGATCAAATGCCTTGGTGAAAAGGTCAGCAAAGTTGTCATCCATGTGAACTTTTATAAGTTCAACCAAGTGCTTTTCAGCACAGTCATGGATGAAATTGTGGCGAATTTCAATATGCTTAGTTTTGGAGTGTTTCACCGGGTTGTTCGTGATGGACATGGTGGCATTGTTGTCAATGAACAGTGGAGTTCCAGTGTAGTTCAAGCCGTAGTCGCTTAGCTGTTGTTGAATCCACAATATCTGATAACAGCAGCTAGCAGCAACAATGTACTCTGCTTCACATGTTGACACAGAAACCGTTGACTGCTTCTTACACTGCCAGGAGACCAGCCTGTCTCCCAAGAATTGACATCCACCTGAGGTTGATTTTCTATCGAGGTTACAACTTCCATAATCAGAATCAGTATATTCTTTGAAGTCGAAAGATTGCTGCTTGGAGTACCAACGACCCAAACGGGGTTTCCCATTCAGGTATCTGAAGATCCTCTTTACAGCTATCAGATGAGATTCCTTCGGTTGTGACTGAAACCTCGAGCACAAGCAGACATCATACATTATGTCAGGTCTTGAAGCTGTGAGATACATAAGAGATCCGATCATCCCACGGTACAATTTGCAATCCACATCCTTTCCATCTTTATCTGGATGCAGACCATGATTGACTAGGATCGGTGTGCCATAAGTAGTACAATCATTCATTTTGTATTTAAACAAAATGTCTTGTACGTACTTAGTTTGATGTAGATAAATGCCATTCCCCCTTTGACTGACTTGCATACCCAAGAAAAAAGACAATTCACCCATGTTGCTCATTTCAACGTTGGACTTCATCACCTTCTCGAATTCCCTACACATCTCTTCATTGGTAGACCCAAAAGTAATGTCATCAACGTATACTTGCACAAGTAGAATATCACCTCCTGCTTTCCTTATGAAGAGAGTCGAGTCAATTCGTCCTTGGTCAAAACCATTAGACAGTAAGTGTTTTGAAAGAGTCTCATACCATGCCCTAGGTGCTTGATGAAGACCATAAAGTGCTTTGTCGAGCTTATATATCTTGTGAGGATTAAGCGGGTCTTCAAAACCAGGTGGTTGAGTGACATAGACCTCTTCATGAACCTTTCCATACGGGAAAGCACTCTTCACATCAAGTTGATAGACTTTGAATCCGATAAAGGAGGCATAAGCCAGAAACAGTCGAATGGCTTCAAGTCTAGCAACTGGGGCATACACCTCAGTGTAATCCAAGCCCTCTTGCTGATAAAAAACCTTGAACAACCAACCTTGCTTTGTTTTTCACCATAACATGTCGATCGTCCATTTTGCATTTGAACACCCAGCTGGTTCCAATTGGATGTACACCTTTCGGTAGGTCAACCAGATCCCACACATACAACTTTTGGAACTAAGACAACTCATCTTGCATTGCCTCTGTCCAGCAGTTGTCTGCGAGAGCCTCATTCACATTCTTTGGCTCTAATTGGGATATGAATGCAGCATGCAAACATGTTTCCATGATACCTGTGTCAAGTATCTCAGCATACAAACTGGTGTTCTCGATAATAGTTCTGTGATGAGTTTGAACACCAGCATCAGGATCACCAATGATGTTATCAATTGGATGATTCTTATGCACTCTCGTCTCTGGTACATTCAGTTCTTGGATATCTGATTCAAGGTTTGTGCTTAACTCCCCCATATCATGTGTACCAGAAGAAGATTCAATGTTGATTGGATCAACTGGGCTTCATTTCCTTCCTAAATATCAGGATCAGCCCAAGCATCGTTTCCTTCAACATTAGTATCCTCTTCAGTGTCACTGTCATGTGTCCCAGATGCAGATGCAACATTGGAATCGGGAGTTGGGATAGGTACAATTGCTATGGTTGAGAAATTTGATTCGTCGCCGCCACTACAAAACTGATACAAATTGGCAGCATCTTCAACAGATAAATCTGGAAGGTTGAAAGACTTTAAGAGAGCATCATAATCGGATCCCTAAGCAGGGCATGTTGGTTCTGGTGGAGTGATGTGTTTACTGCAATCCACTTCAACCCACTCTTCAACTAAACGAGTTTCAATATTGTACACCCTCTTGCATGGTGAATTGGCAACATTTCCTAAGAAGATGCCCTCCACCGCTTTTGGATGAAATTTGGACTTGCGATCCTTGTACTGTAACAATAATGAAAATGGACTACCAAATGGGACTAGGTAGTCAAGATTGGGAGGTCAATTATTGATCAGCTCATAACATGTTTTGTTGTGTCTTTTCACCACCAAAACTCTATTCAAAACGTGACAAGTTGTATTAAAGGCTTTCGCCCAGAATGTGATTGGAAGCTTGGCATCTGACAGCATAGTCCTTGCAGTTTCAATCAAAGTTCTGTTCTTCCTTTCTGTAACTCCATTCTACTGGGGTGTATATGGTGCACTAAATTCATGACGAATTCCCTTCTTGAGACAGAAAAGTTCCATCATGTTGTTCTTGAACTCTTTGCCGTTATCACTCTTTATTCTTCTAACCTTTAGCTTGCATAAAGATTCCAGATTTAAGATCAGGTATTGAAGAATTTCAGCAGTCTCATCCTTTGTACCTAAAAAATGTACCCAAGAAAAACGTGAGAAATCATCAGTTACGACTAGACAGTATGACTTACCTCCAATACTCCTGATACTTATGGGCCCGAACAAATCCATATGTAGGAGCTCCAAAGGGGGTATTGATGGAGTTTTGGATCTTGGGCTTGTGAGATTTCTGTTGCCGTTAGCCCTTTTTACAAAGCATACAGTCATCTGCAATGGCAAACCTCAGCTTAGGAATCCTGGTAACCAAAGCGTTTTGGACAAGATGATTCATTTTACGATAAGAAATGTGTCCGAGTTCCTATGCCACAAGATTGAGTCAAGTTCTGTCGCTTTGGTAAGTAAACAGGTAGCAACTGATGAGGTGATTGTTGCCACACTCATATCAATCTGATAGGTGTCGTTTGTTCTTGGAGCTCGCATCAGAATCCAATCATCTGGAACCTCAAAACCAGGCTTGAGAACCAAGCATTCAGAATTGTTAAACATAACCGAGTATTCCTTGTCACACATTTGAAAGACACTCAACAAGTTATGTTCTCAGCTGCTCGCAAAAGTTGATGTTGTCGAAGCTAATACATCCATTACAAACCACGCCTTGACAAGTTATACTACCGCCCTTCTCGCCTACAAAGGCCACATAGCCACCTCTGAATGGTTTGACATGTTGAAGCAGGGCCATGTTGCCTGTCATTTGCCGGGAGCATCAACTATCCACATACCAACGGTTAGTAGTATTTCCCTTCAGATGTCCCTGCACGAGTCAAATGAAATTAATTAGTTCTGGAGACCCATGCCATAGTGGTCTTGGGTCGTCCGTTTTTCTCAAAATATACAACCTCAATTAATTCACAATCATGACTGTCAAAAATTGGTGAATCTTTTGGAGAGCCAGAATTTGAGAATTGAGAAATATCAAGTTTCTTTCTCCAAACTTATTTCCTTTGAACGGTAGGCTTGCCTTTGTCAACGACAGGTGAACTAGAAAAAGATTCACCTGGTCGACAGCCGGCTAGCTGTTGTTCAAGTTTCCTCAATCTCTTGTTCCGCCTTCTCCGTTGTGGTTTAGGGAGCTTCACCACATTCTTCTCACCAGATTGTGTACTACAAGAGGTAGATACACTGGGTTTAGCATATTACTTTTCCCATTTTGGAACAGATGGTTCAGCCACATGTTTGTTGGAGGCTTAACCATTTGCTTCACTTGTGGTTTCACCACATTTGATCTTGGGCTCTTGGATTGCTTCACTGGTGGTGTCTTAGGGAGTTCAGCCTGTTATGAGACAACTGGTTGTTTCCCTTGAATCTTGTCAGGACAGTTCACCATGATGTGACCGACTGTACCATAGTGAAAGCAAACTCTTTTTTCTTTGTAAATCCTCCTGTAAGTCTCTTGGATTTTAGAAGCGGATGAATTAGCTTGATTAGCAATGGGGTGTAATGTTTGATGAACATTAACAGCATCTTGTGCTTGACCTGATTTTAATTGACTCATTGGGGTCTAATGTTTGTCCATATTTTCTTGAAAATTCTTCCCCAAATGAAAGCTTCTTTCTTTACTTGATTTATGGATTTGACACCTCCATAAAGCATCATTTTCAATTTATCATTGGACTCAATTGTATCAGGTTCAGTTAAAATGCAGTTGTCACGATTAGTGACAATGTTTTTCTCAATTTTATGTTCATCAATCAACTCTTCTGAGACAAAACCCTCGACCTTGGTGTTCTCAGAGCCTTCATCTGAGAAGAACTCCTCATCAGAAACTGACTCAGCCTTACTTGAGGAATCATCTTTGCTAGAGGAATCATCCAGAAAGGACAAATCAATGTCAACCGGCATGTTAACAAACTTGCCGCTTACTGGGGGAGGAATGGCATTAGTACCTAAACCGTTGCCACTCACTATTCTCACTACTAACTGTCACACCCCGCCAAGGCGGAAACGCGAGGCGTAACATTCACTGGTTTCCAAAGCATATGATTATTGCAAACACATACATGTAAATGGATACATAATCGAGTTTAAACTATTTACATCACAAAGTATCAAATTGAGTTTACAAAAATTTAAGATTTCGTAAATATGACTCAAGACCATGAGTTATACAAGAGAAATCCTCCCAAAAGCCGTATCCACGTGCATGCATGTATCCTACATTGCTAACCTGATGACCACGTTCAATTTCCTGAAAACATACTTAAAAATGTCAACACGTGGTTGGTGAGTTCACAAGTTAATATAAAGAGTTATCATAAACCCAATGTTTAAATCTGATCATTTTTCGATCAAAACTTTTTGTTAAACCTGATCACTTTAACCTGATCAGAACTCTTTTGTTTAAACCTGATCACTTTAGCCTGATCAGAATTCTCTTGTTTAAAACCTGATCACTTTAGCCTGATCAGAACTCTTTTGTTTAAACATTATCAAAACTCTTTTGTTTATATTACCAATGAATATGAATACTAATCCGATCTATTGACCCCATTTGTAAGCTTGCAAGGAATACAAAATAGTATGTAATGTACGAGACCGTAACCAAACCCCAACATTCCGTGCCTCCCCTCGCCTTTCTGCGAGTAAGATTATACGCGGTCATTCGGTCATTTGGACCCCTGGTTAGCGTGACTAACCATGACCGGGAGCGTCACCCCCAATAGTACTATTCATAAAATCCCGGGCTAAGTCCATAGCTAATGGTTATTAATTTATTCCGAGGACTTTAAGCGCTTTATTGTTCCCTCAATACATACATACGGTCAGATCATTAGTTTCATTCATTTACATACGAAAATTCTTTACAAGTATGTTTCCACCCCAAATCATTTCAAAACTTTAGAAAAAGGGGGATTAGTGAAACTCACCTTGACAGTATGAATGCTAGCAAATATTTGAATAATCGGCAGACTCGCTTATCCGTATCCTAATTACACAAGGATAACATACACGTTAAGACTACCCGTCTTAAACGCAAATTGTTCACCCGACTTAGCAGATCTGATTGCTTTTGTTTTAAACTTTTTAGTTTTTCCAATATTTGATTCGTTATATAAAAAAAATAGTTCTGAGTTACTGCTCCATGGGGCTGATGAACAGGTATCGAAACTTTCTTAGTTTCGATTAAACAGAACAGATGTCGAAACTTCCTAGTTTCAACTGAGCAAACAGGTATCGAAACTACCTAGTTTCGCTTGGCAAGAATAGTATCAAAACTACCTAGTTTCAATTGGGAAATCGGTATCGAAACTACTTAGTTTCGATTGCAAACAGGTATCGAAACTCCTAGTTTCGATTGAGTAAATAGGTATCGAAACTCCTAGTTTCGATTGAATAGGTATCGAAACTCCTAGTTTCGATTGAACAGGTATCAAAACTCCTAGTTTCGATTACTGCACTTTGATTGACAGAATTCGTCCTGTATATTTTTATGTTCAAATCTTGAATTTGACACACTTTTCTTGTTATCTTACTTGCGTTTGAACGATTTGTATGTTCAGCTACGGTTTTAAAGAAAACAAAATGGATAATATTGAGTTTTTACCTCAAACAGAGAATGGTGATTTCTAGAGAAACAGAGAATGATCTTGAGCTCCTTAGCTTGATTCTTGAGACAACACTTGGAACTCTTCTTATAGCACCGAAATATGGTGGATTTTTGCCTTAAACTGGACTTCGACTTGAAGGAGAATTGGGAATTTGCCGTAAGAAAATGAGAAGTATGAAAGGGAACGTGGGATTTCGACTGAGGAGGTATGGTTTTTATCTGAATTTGAGTGAATTAGCAAGTGGGAGAATGACTCCCCTGACTTTCGGCCGAGAAAGTCAAGGAAGTGGTTTGGGGTTAATGATAACCAATTTTAAGTATTAATTTATTAATGGTATTAGTATCAATTAGAGTTTTAAAGGGGTAATTTAATTCGGTTTAGATTCTTCACGGTATTATAATTTTAACCATTTTATGGTTCGTTGAAGAAATTATTAAAATCTTGGTTCAACGTAAATTTTGTGTAATATATATATATATATATATTTGTATATTTTTCTGGTTATTTAATTAAACCATTAACGTTCGTATTTAGTCGGGTTATACTGCTTACTTTTTGTAGTAATTCTTTAAGATTTACTAGACTTGGATTAACTCCTTTGCTAGACTTCTTGACTTTACTTAGTCAAAATAAAATATCAGGAAAATAATAAATATGAACGTGCGTTTATGTAATGTGGATATTGACCTGAAATGCTGGGTGTCACATTCTCCCCATGTTACAGAGAATTTCGTCCCGAAATTCAGTTCTTGTCATTCTGACTTGGAGTATTTGTAAACAAGGACGGGTACTTGGATTTCATTTTATCTTCCCGCTCCCACGTATACTCGGGGCCGCGCTTTGAATTCCAACGTACCTTGACCAACTTAATACGGCTACGCCTTGTTCTCTGAACCTTCCAATCTGTGACTTCCATAGGTTCCTCAATGAAATGCAACTGGTCGTCTATGTGAATCTCATCAGGCGGTATAATTAATGTGTCGTCTGATAAGCACTTCTTGAGATTTGACACATGAAACGTATCATGTATATTGCTTAGTTCTTGTGGCAACTTGAGCTTGTAAGCTACAGGGCCAACCCTAGTCAATATTTCAAACGGTCCAACGTACCTAGGGTTAAGCTTGCCACGGTTGCCAAATCTTGCAACTCCTTTCCAAGGTGAGACCTTTAACATGACTTTGTCTCCCACTTGGAATTCTAAAGGTCTTCGTCTGTTATCCGCGTAACTCTTTTGTCTGTCACGGGCGGCCTTCAGACGATCCTTGATTTTGAAAATCTTGTCCGTGGTCTCTTGAATAATTTCAGGACCGGTTAAATGCTTGTCACCAACTTCTGCCCAACATAGCGGTGAACGACATTTTCGACCATACAAAGCCTCAAACGGAGCGGCTTTGATGCTGGTGTGGTAACTATTATTGTATGAAAACTCAGCTAGTGGCAAATGAGTATCCCAATTTCCACCGAAGTCAATTGCACACGCACGGAGCATATCCTCTAAGGTTTGAATTGTCCTTTCACTTTGACCATCTGTTTGTGGGTGATATGCCGTGCTCATATCAAGACGTGTGCCCATGGCTTCTTGTAAGGATTTCCATATTCTAGACACGAATCTGCTGTCTCTATCAGAGATAATAGAAATTGGCACTCCATGCCTAGCCACAATTTCCTTAATATAAAGCCTTGCAAGTTTCTCGGTTTTATCCGTCTCTTTGATGGGTAGAAAATGAGCTGATTTCGTCAAACGATTGACGATTACCCATATAGTGTCATACCCGCTCGACGTCTTGGGTAACTTTGTAATGAAATCCATTGAAATTTGTTCCCATTTCCATTGAGGTATCTCGGGTTGTTGTAACAATCCCGACGGTTTCTGATGTTCTGCCTTTACCTTTGAACATGTCAAGCATTTACCGACATAAATAGCAATTTCTCCTTTCATGTTCGGCCACCAGTAGAGTTCTTTCAGATCCTTATACATTTTATCCGAACCTGGGTGAATGGAGTACCTGGACTTGTGGGCTTCGTCCATAACCAACTCCCGTATGTTACCAAAACATGGCACCCAAATTCTATTCATGAAGTATAAAGTGTCATCTGACTTTGGTTCCAACTGCTTTATCATTCCTCGTAAAGCTTCATTCTGAATGTTTTCTTCTTTGATTGCCTCTTGTTGTGCCATCCGGATTTGAGTCGTGAGACTCGTATGAATTGTCAATTCTAGGGCACGAACACGGAGTGTTTTAACTCGTTCTTTACGAGTTAAGGCATCTGCTACGACGTTTGCCTTGCTAGGGTGATACTTGATATCACAGTCGTAATCATTCAGTAGCTCTACCCAACGACGTTGCCTCATGTTTAGTTCTTTCTGATTAAAGATGTGCTGGAGACTCTTGTGGTATGTAAAGATAGTACATTTTGTACCGTATAAGTAATGTCTCCAAATCTTGAGTGCAAACACAACAGCACCCAATTCCAGATCGTGAGTCGTATAATTTTTTTCTCATTTACTTTTAGCTGTCTGGATGCATATGCTATGACTTTTTCTCTCTGCATCAATACACATCCCAGACCTTGGTGTGATGCGTCGCAGTACACGATGAAATTGTCAGATCCTTCGGGAAGGGATAGGATTGGTGCACTGCAAAGTTTTTGCTTCAGCAATTGAAAGGCTGATTCTTGTTTATCAGTCTAATCGAACTTTTTGTCCTTCTGAGTTAACGTGGTCAAAGGCAAGGCTATCTTTGAAAAATTCTCGATAAATCGCCTGTGATATCCTGCAAAACCCAGAAATTAACGCACCTCAGTCGGAGTTCTTGGTGCTTCCCAGTTTTTGATAGCTTCAATCTTGGATGGATCCACATGGATACCCTTCTTATTGATGACATGTTCGAGAAAATGAACCTCTTGGATCCAAAACTCACACTTAGAGAATTTAGCATAAAGCTTCTCATTCTGAGTAGTTCCAGGATTAATTTCAAATGATGTTCATGTTCCTCCTTGGTTCGTGAATATATCAATATGTCATCGATAAACACAATTACGAATTTATCCAAGTACGGCTTGCACACGCGGTTCATGAGATCCATGAAGACGGCTGGTGCATTAGTTAAGCCAAATGGCATAACTAGGAACTCGTAGTGACCGTAACGAGTCCTAAAAGCCGTTTTTGGTATATCTTCTTCCTGAATTTTCAGTTGATGATACCTTGATCGTAGATCAATTTTAGAATAGAAACTGGAACCTTGAAGTTGATCAAACAAATCATCTATTCGAGGAAGAGGATACCGATTTTTGATTGTTAGTTTGTTCAGCTCCCGATAATCAATGCACATTTTAAAGGTTCCATCCTTTTTCTTTACAAACAGGACCGGAGCTCCCCATGGTGAGAAACTCGGTCTTATGAAACCCTTGTCAAGTAATTCTTGTAGTTGGCTTGACAGTTCCTGCATCTCGGAAGGGGCTAGACGATGGTGCGGCTCCTGGTACTAGGTCGATCCGAAACTCGACTTGTCTTGATGGTGGTAATCCTGGTAAGTCCTCGGGAAATATCTCCGAGTAATCTCTGACGATTGGTATGTCCTCAAGTCGACGTTCTTCGGGTTTCTTCTCGACGATATGAGCCAGGAATGCACAATAACCCTTGCGTAGATACTTATGAGCTTTCATGCAGTTTATCGTCTTCAACATCATTCTACACCTTTCGCCTTGAATTGAAAGAATTTCTCCGCTTGGTAGTGGGATACGTACAATCTTTTCGAAACACACGATCTCGGCATGATTTTTCGACAACCAATCCATGCCAATAACAATGTCAAAACTTCCTAAATCAACTAGTAGAAGGTCTACATTAAATGCATGGTTTTCTAGACATAAAGTACAACCCTTAATGACCTCTCCGGTTTCTATTAATTTCCCATTTGCTAATTCGATTGTAAAATTTTGATCTAGTTTGCTGGCCTTAATACCGAGTAAGGATTTAAAATCATTTGACACAAAGCTCATATCCGCACCCGAATCAAAAAGTACAGAGGCATAGTGATTATTTATCGGGAACGTACCAGTGACGATGTTCGGGTCCTGGCGCGCGTCCCTTGCACCCATCACAAATGCCCTCCCTGGTGCTTGAGCGTTGTTCTGATTCTTCCACTTGGGACAATCCTTCTTGAAGTGTTTCAGGTCACCACATATGAAACATCCCGGTTTAATTCTCCCCATTCGGTTGTTAGTTCGACAAGCTTGAGTGGTGTGACCAAACTTGTCGCATTTTCCACACTTGATGCATACACCGGCATGATGATTTCCACACCTCTTACATCTCGGTAGGCCCCTATCATACTCCTTTCTTTCCACTGTGTTGACTGCAAAAGCTTTCATAGTTCCTTGTTTCTTAAACCCTTGCTTCTCAGACTTGTTACTTGAATTTCCCATCCACTTTCTTTTATCCCCAGATCTACCTTCCTCGTTCTCCTTCTTCACAAACAATTCATTACGTACCGCATCATCCCTTAGCTTGAATGCTAAACTTGTAGCACTCTTGGCATCTACTGGATTAGATGATGTTACCATGCTACGAATTTGAGGCGCAAGGCCCCACAGATACCTCTCAACACGCTTATGTTCTGGTGTGACCATATGCGGTACTAGAATCGCCAATTCATTGAAACGGTCGGTGTATCCCGCTACATTATCTCCTATCATCTGTAGGTTCCACATCTCAGTTTCAATCTTTTGCAATTCGTTTCGAGGACAGTATTCCTCAATCATCATGTTTTTCAAATCTTCCCAAGACAATTGGTACGCTGTTTCTCTCCCCAAAGTCTTCATTTGAGTATTCCACCAAGTTAAAGCTTTATCAGTGAGCGCACATGTAGAATATTTCACCATGCAGTCAGCAGTGCATTCACTAATATCAATCACTGACTCCATCTTTTCTATCCATCTCATCAGACCTACTGCACCCTCGGTGCCATTGAAATTACGGGGGTTGCAGGATAGGAAGGCCTTGTAGGTGCACTTCCTATTTGGAGCATCTGTAGAATTACAAGTCATAACGTCATTAATTCGGATCATGACTATATGTTATGGCTTATTTATTTTTATTACCTCCGGAACCTCCTGCTGTACCGCTACCTCCTGCACCTCCTGCGCCGGTACCGCTGCCGTTTCCTCCACCACTATTTCGGTTTGCTTCATATTGTTCCATGGCGGCAGCTACTCGCTGTGCTATGAGTTGTTCCATGTTTGGGGAAATTGTCTCGTTGTTGCTACCAGTAGTGTTACGGGGCGTCCTTCTCTTAGGTGCCATGATGTTCTTTCTAACATATCAATTAAAAAATTCAACATTATATAATAATAATGATAGATCATGACATAAGGGTACAACAACATCAAACGTGAACAACCATCATTACAACATAAACCATCATATACATAGTTAAAACATACATAGTACATTGTTCCAAAAGACAAGGATACAAAAGGGATGAATTCTCATGACCACATCAGTACCAAAGTTTTAAACTACATAATGTGCTATAGGCACAACCCGCCCATAATAGGTTTAAAAAAAGAAGTGGGAGTACAATCCAATCATCATGGCAAGTCCTGCCATGACAAAGCTAGCCCTAGCCACAAACTCTGCAGCCAACGTCCTTTCTTCTAGCGCCTCCACCATGTCTCGGACCGTGGGAGTGAACTGCCAATCCATATCAGCTCTCAACTCTAGGTAGTCAGTGGCACCCTGTATGTCTCGGGTGCTATCCTCCAAAGTCTGTACTCGAGATCCGAGCCCTTGACGTAAGCGCGTGGCTGCATCCCCATGTGCTCGAATATCATCTAGGAGATCATCAAGACGTACTTCGTGTGTATGAACGCGTGCTACCAATGTAGGCACTGTGAGCTCCATGGCTTCCCCAGTGTGGGGTAGGGGTGTTGGAGAGTTGGAGGACTCTCCGAGCTCAAAGGTAGAGGGAATGCTCTTCATCTCCCTCCATCGTGCCAAAGTACGAGGCATCCAACGGATAGTTCCCACAGTAGGATGGTAGCAGGGGTCGTTGCTTAGGTGGTTCTTCACCGGTCTCCAAGTCTTCCGGGTCACGGGCTGCTAGAGTCCTTTTGCGTGGAAGTCGAACCTTCTTCCTAGCACTTTGCACCTTAACTGGTCCTCCATTTTTCTTTCGGTAGACTATAGGCGGTTCTCCCAGGGTGACATTGGGTGGTGTCGAACTGCGAACTTGTACTCTATTTTTGGGGCGTGTGGCGGAAAGTTCCTCGTTGGATTCAGGGTAAGAGACGGGGTCAGAGTGTGAATGTGACGACATGCTGATGACTACAATATCCACATGACATGATGACTGGTTATGCAATGCTTATGAAATGAAAACATTTTTGTGAGTCATTCAAATTATAGACTAGGTTCCATTTTAGACACCTAGTTCGCTATAATCAATGGCTCTGATACCAAGTTCTGTCACAACCCGCCAAGGCGGAAACGCGAGGCGTAACATTCACTGGTTTCCAAAGCATATGATTATTGCAAACACATACATGTAATTGGATACATAATCGAGTTTAAAATATTTACATCACAAAGTATCAAATTGAGTTTACAAAAAATTAAGATTTCGCAAATATGACTCAAGACCATGAGTTATACAAGAGAAATCCTCCCAAAAGCCGTATCCACGTGCATGCATGTATCCTACATTGCTAACCTGATGACCACGTTCAATTTCCTGAAAACATACTTAAAAATGTCAACACGTGGTTGGTGAGTTCACAAGTTAATATAAAGAGTTATCATAAACCCAATGTTTAAATCTGATCATTTTCCGATCAAAACTCTTTGTTAAACCTGATCACTTTAACCTGATCAGAACTCTTTTGTTTAAACCTGATCACTTTAGCCTGATCAGAATTCTCTTGTTTAAAACCTGATCACTTTAGCCTGATCAGAACTCTTGTGTTTAAACATTATCAAAACTCCCAGGAATTTGCCCTCTTCCATTCCAAAAGAACATTTGACTGGGTTTAGCTTAATACCCGCCTTCTTCAATTGGATGAAAGTTTATGATATATCCGCTAGCATGATTTTTTCATTCCTGTTCTTAATCACTAGATCATCCACATATACTTCCAAATTGTTTCGAGTCTGATCCTTGAACACCTTATCCATCAGGCGCTGGTACGTGGCGCCCTCGTTTTTTAGTACAAACGGCATCTTTGTATAGTAGAATATGCAAATGTCTGTGTGAAAATTCATCTTGTCTTCATCCTCTGGCGCCATCTATACTTGATGATACCCCTTGTAGGCATCTAGGAAGCATTTGTATGGAAAGGATGCTAGGGAATCCACCTTAGACTCGATTTTCGGAAGTGGGTATGAATCCTTTGGGCATGCTTTGTTCAGATCTTTGAAGTCTACGCACATCCGCCATGACCCATCTGATTTTTTCATCATCACTGGATTGGCAATCCATGTTTGGTACCGTACCTCTCTCAGGAATCTCGTGGCCACTAACTTTCGTACTTCCTTTACTAATGCCTCGCGCCCCTCCGGTGCCATGCTTCTCTGCTTTTGTGCCACTGGCTCCACCGATTGATATGTTCGCAGGGCATGTTTCGCCGTATCCCGCGGGACCCTCGTCATATTCGATGGTTGAAAGGCAAATACATCAAGGTTTGCGCGCAACATCTCATTCAGGTGCTGTCTGACATGCGTGGATATGGTATGCCCCATGGTAATGATTTGTTCTCGGAAAGCGGGGTTAATTATCCATTTTCCGATTCTGTGAAAAGGGGTGAGGGTGGTGTTGCCGTGTTCTGTTCTATTTTTGCACATTCGTGAACCGCCCATACTCTTGCACCCCCTTGATGTGGGAAACATGATTAAGCCCAAAGATGTGGACATCACTGCCGCCAAAACTCTTAGGATGTTCTTCCTAGGATGACGTTGTGCTGGGAATGTGTCGGCACCACCAAGAATTGGAGTAAGAGTGTCCGCACCCTATCTGTATCCCCAATTGTGACGGGGAAAGTGATTTGGCCCAATGGTTTAATTGTTTCTCCTGAAAATCCCATTATGGGTGCGTGCACTTCTTCCAATTTTTCCTGATCTTCATTCTCCATCTGTCTGAAGCACTGTTCGTATAGAATATTAGAGGAACTTCCAGTGTCAATGAAGACACGACGCATCTTGTAAGGACCTACTAGGGCTGTGATTGTCAAGGGACCGACATGATAGTCCCCTATTTGGGGTGAGAAGGTCAATGGTACCTCCATCCATGATTGTGATGGTTCCGTGGCTCTCTTCTTCTTTCCTCGTGGGGTATGTAATCCCCATCTAATCATGTACATGTCACGAACCTGGGGTGGGGGCTCTGTTTCTTTCCCCTTCCCACTTGAAGGGCCTGCTTCCTTGTTGTCTTTAAGAAGGTGCGCCAGCTTTTCGACTTTCACTTGAAGGTCAATCTGCTTCTTCATGTGATAGCACGCATCCGTATCATGCCCCGCAGCTTTGTGATAGGCTCAATATGTCTTACATTCTCGTGAGGTATTTTCCCAGATGGCTCGCGGCTCTTCTAACTTCAGATTCTTTGATGCCAGGATTACACTCGGGGTTTTGCTCAGAGCCGGGTAAGATGATGCCGGGTATGGTCTATGATATATACTGGATGTTTCATGACTTATTGGGTAGGATATGCGCGGAGAGTATGAGTCCCGCGGCCTGTCTGATCTTCGATAAGAGCTTGGCGCCGAAAATCTTGGTCCGTACCTTGAACTATGCCCTTGCATGTATGGTTTATCTTAGTCTCTCCTGGAGTACCCCTCAGAACCTCTTTTTGCATCTCTTGGTTTCTCCCGCGCTCTATTTTGCACCACGGATTTTTCAACTTTGATGTATACTTTGGCCACTGTCATTGGTGATTCCATGGTTTGGGGCATGCCCTCTGGGCCATGGAGACGCCATATAAGGTGATCACTGCGGACTCCATTGATAAATCCTGCTATCATAAGGTCCTCTGTTGCTCCCTGATGTGTTAGTATTTACATATCTTTTTGGCACAAAACTTCGCTCATTTAACGATCAATTCTTGGTTATATTCAACGTTTAGACACTTATTGGCTTCATTTCCTGTTTTGTAGGTTTTTGTGAAGCTTGGTGAACAAACAAGAAGATTCCAGGATAAAAAATGAAGTTTTAGGGTTTCTGTGATGGAGGCACGATCGTGTCCCTACTTGGCACGGTCGTGCCAAGCTTACAAACCTTAGGCACGGTTGCGCCCACATCTTGCACGACCGCGCCAAGCCCAAATCCAAGGCCCCACGGTCGTGTGTCACCTCGTGAGTCTGAACAGCCGTACGTCCTCGATCATTGGTACCCAATGGAAGCTCCGGATCGGTCAACCCTCTATCACACGGTCGTGTCAAGACCTAGACACGACCGCGCCTTGGTACCTGGCATGATCGTGCCTTCTCTCTTGGCACGGTCGTGCCTCCCCTTTTCTATTTAAATAGAACTTAAATTCTCATCCAGACATTCAGCAACCAGAGAGAAAAACCCACTGTTCCAGCTCGTATCACCCTTGTTGCAGCCACATTTCAAGCTTCTTGGAGAGGATACAACATCAAGAGGATCACCATATATCAACAACAACATCTAGGCTTGGAGGAGTGGCTTGATTCTTGTTTTCATATCATGTTTCTCACTATTTTTCCCTGCTTATTTGTAATTTTGGTCCTCATGATGAGCTAAAACTCTTGTTCACTTTGGTTTAGATGAAGTCTAGATAAATTTGACAACATTCATGGATTATTGGCAATTATTATGTTAATGTTATGACAACCGTATGATTATTCTTTGATGAAATTATATATTCGAGTATTTTGAGTTGTTTACAAGACTTGTATTTGTGTATGCCATATTATGTTGAAAAACTTGTGGTTTATGCTTATATTTATGGGTAGGTGTATGTATTTATACTAGCTTATGGAATTTGACAAGGAATGGTGAATGAAGTCTTGTTTATGAATCATTATATTTGTATGTGTCCCTATGCTTATGTTTGGAAAGACAAAGTGTTTGTTATGATGTTTCAAGCTTAGTTTTATGTTTATCTAGGAATTGTCGACTTATTCTCCTAATTTATATAACCTTTGTATGAACATTGTATGTTGAAGAAATGCATATTGTTGTCTAATTTAATCAACTTGAGGTGGGTAGTGTGTTGTTCATATTATCTTTCCAACTAGTTGTTGGATTAGTGTACCTTAATCAGGAGCTAGTTCAATCTTTATAAACATTGACATGATTGTTAAACACATGAGCTTCATTGTATGACTTTAGGTGGTTGGTTTGTATAATTCATGCTAGCTTTCCGAATGGTCATTTGATTAGATATCTTTGACGAGAATTTAGTCAATTTATGTTTCGTGTATTTGTCGTGCTTCTATGAGTGTATTAAATATATTCTAGATGGATTCGACACCGAAGTGATATTTTCTCCTTGATTGTTTGACTCGAGATTTTAGCTTAGTTTATATATTTGCATGCTAGTTAAGTAAAACAACCTCTTCAAAATATCTTTTTACCATCACTTGATTAAATCTTTATTCCGGTCTATTATTGCATTCCACCGTGTCCACGGATTGATATCCGGTTCTTACCTTTACTATATTTCTATCCGATGGGTACACTGCCCGGTGTGTGTGATTAGTCTTTGGTGAAAACCTTTTTTAAAACTAATTGCGTAAAAATATTTATTAAAATATATATAGTTTACACACCATCAAGTTTTTGGCGCCGTTGCCGGGGATACGGTTTGGCGATAACGATTGGAATTAATTTTTAGTCATTTAGTATATATTTTTGTGCATATCGTGTTTTCTTGTTTGATATTTTGCAATTTCTTTTTGTGTATAGATATTTTGCATTTTACTTGTTATTTTTAGCTTCATTTGTATATATATAAATTTTAGTTTTTATTCCATTTTATTTTTATTTTATTTTTATTTTTATTTTATATTTGTTTTTGTCTAACTTGTGTTTTCTTTGACCTAGGTTCGCGTATTTAAATCTAACTTGTCGTGCAGATCGTGTATGTTCACAACTCCCGTCGAGGAGGTTCCTGAGCCGTCTTCCGAGCCGGAGCGTGATCTTCATCGGAGATTGCGAGCCCGTTCCTGATTTGTGGCCCAGTTACTCGAGTTTGACGAGGTTGTTGTTGACGAGGTAGAGGAGATGGCGAACGAGAATGTGGGTCGGACTCTTTCAGATTTTGGCAAACCGACACTTGAGGGTTTGGAGTCGAGCATCAATAGGCCGACATTTGGAGCACATCAGTTCGA
The DNA here is from genome assembly GCA_023525975.1 of Smallanthus sonchifolius. NCBI lineage: Eukaryota > Viridiplantae > Streptophyta > Magnoliopsida > Asterales > Asteraceae > Smallanthus > Smallanthus sonchifolius. The sequence continues at coordinate 26,168,485 of CM042033.1, forward strand.
GATCAAATCCAGCATTATTCAGATGGTGTAGAACATGTGTCAGTTCGATGGCAAGGATCACGAGGATCCTAATACTCATTTGGCCTGTTTCTTAGAGATTTACGCCACTTTTAAAATTCGTGACGCTACCGACGATGCTATTCGGCTCCGGTTGTTCCCGTTTTCCTTACGGGACCGAGCCAAGGCTTGGTTACTGTCACTTACCCCTAGGTCCATTAGTACTTGGGACTAGATGGCTGCTAAATTCTTAGAAAAGTACTTCCCTCCGGAGAAAACATCAAAGTTGAGGGCTAGGATTCTTTCTTTCCAGTAGGATGACGGGGAGACGATCTATGAGGCATGGGAGAGATTCAAGGAACTGATGAGGAAGGTTCCCCACCATGGATTGCTGAAGTGGCAGCAGTGTGAGACCTTCTACAATGGTCTAGAGATGACAGGGAAGCAACTGATCGACGCATACGCGGGTGGAGACATTGGAACGAAGACACCCTAGGAGACGTATGACTTGCTAGAGAAGGTGGCATCGAAGAGCTACACTCAGCATACTTCCAGAGTGAGAACTCAAAGGCAGGGTGTCCATCAAGTGGATGGAATTACCTCTTTAGCTGCCCAGGTGGAAGCACTTTCCACCAAGATTGATCAGATGCACGTCAACAAGGGCCAGTCCTTGTGTGAGTTTTGTGGTGGGGTGCATCCCACGAGTGCTTGTCAGGTTGGGGATCAGGGGGCCCACGAGCAGGTTGATTTCATGTCCAACCAGAATCATCCCCAGAATAATCCCTATAGCAACACATATAATCCAGGGTGGAGGAATCTCCCGAATTTCAGTTGGAAGTCTGGCAACAATAGCCAGCAACCACCCGGATTCACTCAGCGCCCCCCATTCCAGCATCAGTCCCACCAGTCTCAGGGACAGAGTTCCCAGTTTCGACCTCAGTAGGGCCAGTTTCAAGGCCAAGGTTCTAGCAGCGGTCCACCACTCGCACCTGAGGGTAAATCTAGTTTGGAGGACATGGTTGCACGGCTACTTGCCAACTCAGAGAGTCAGAATCAGTTGGCAGAGAAGCAGAACCGTTACATGGAGGAGCGTTTTCACACGCATGAGACTGAGTTGAGGAATCAGAAAGCTTCGATCCAGACCATAGAGAACCAGGTCGGGCAGACCGCGAAGCTTCTTTCTGAGAGACCACCAGGTGGCCTGCCTAGCAACACTAAGCCCAATCCCAAGGCTCATGTGAAGGCCATCACTTTGAGGAGCGGTAGAGGCATAGGACCGGATCCACATGTTCATGTGCATGAGTCATCCGAGGAGGAGGTTGCGATTGAGATTCCTGATGAGACACCGCCGAGGGGTAAACCGGCGAGCACATCGTGCCCTCACGAGCCTATGAGAGATTACACTCCCTCCATTCCATACCCAGGCAGATTGAAGAAGCGAAAGATGGAGGAGCAGTATGGTAAGTTTTTAGGGTTGTTTAAGCAGTTGCATATCAACTTGCCATTTGTGGAGGCTCTAGCTCAGATGCCTAAGTATGCGAGATTCTTGAAGGATATCCTCACAAATAAGAGGAAATTGGAGGAGTTGTCTCAGGTGACGCTGAATGAGGAGTGTTCGGCGGTGATTCAGAACAAGCTACCGGAGAAGAGACGAGATCCGAGGAGTTTTACCATCCCATGTTTGATAGGTAGCTTCTCGGTTAGCAACGCCTTAGCTGACCTTGGTGCTAGCATTAACCTCATGCCATATGCGGTCTTTGCTAAGCTTGAGTTGGGAGAACCTACGCCGGCACGCATGAGTATCCAGCTGGCCGATCGTTCGGTCAAGTATCCGCGAGGGATAGTGGAAAATATGTTGGTTAAGGTTGATCGTTTTGTGTTTCCTGTAGACTTTGTGATTCTGGACATGGATGAGGAAAAGAATGTCCCTATTATCCTAGGTCGACCGTTCTTGGCCACCGCCAAGGCCCTGATTGATGTGTATTCAGGGAGGCTTACATTGAGGGTGGATGAAGAGGAGGTGACCTTTGATGTTGGGAGATCCATGCAGCACACCCAGAATCAGGATGATTCACTTTACTTTGTCGAGACTATTTATTCTTGCGTGTGTGATCATCTCCAAGACACAGCTGAGGAGGAGTCCCTAGACACCCAAATTGTAGGAGGGGAGACATTTGATCCAGTTGGTGAGGATCAGTTTGATGAGCAGTTGCATAGCCAGGAGAGCTATGAGTTTCCCCAGTGTTCAACGGTTTTTGAAATGGTTAATAGAGAGTCTGAGCCGATTGAGCGGCCTTCTATTGAGAACCCACCACCTGTTGAGCTTAAGGAGCTCCCGAGCCATTTGGAGTATGCCTTTTTAGATGTTAAGTCTCGATTACCTGTCATTATCGCCTCTGATTTGACGAGTGATGAGAAGGAGAGGCTACTAGAGGTGCTGAAGCAACACAAGCAGGCTATTGCATGGAGGATTATGGACATTAGGGGAATAAATCCCTCTTTATGTACCCATAAGATCCTTATGGAGGATGACTATAAGCCCGATGTGCAGCACCAGAGGAGGTTGAACCCGAACATGCAGGAGGTAGTGAAGAAGGAGGTGATTAAGTTACTTGACGCTGGGTTGATTTATCCCATCTCTGATTCACCTTGGGTTAGCCCGGTTCAGGTGTCCCTAAGAAGGGAGGCATGACTGTTATCACCAACGAGAGGAATGAGCTGATTCCTACTCGTACAGTCACAGGTTGGAGAGTTTGCATCGATAACCGCAAACTTAATGATGCTACTCGGAAAGACCATTTTCCCCTCCCGTTCATTGATCAGACGTTGGAGAGATTAGCGGGGAAGATGTTCTATTGCTTCATGGATGGCTTCTCTAGCTACTTCCAGATCCTGATTGCTCCTGAGGACCAGAAGAAGACGACATTCACATGTCCCTATGGCACATTTTCTTATCGGCGGATGCCCTTTGGATTGTGTAATGCTCCGGCCACTTTCCAGCGTTGCATGGTGGCCATTTTCCATGATATGATTGAGGACTCCATGGAGGTTTTCATGGATGACTTTTCTGTGTTTGGGAGTTCGTTTGATCATTGCCTCGGAAATCTGGAGAGGATGTTGGCCAGGTGTGAGGAGTCCAATCTAGTGTTGAACTGGGAGAAATGCCACTTCATGGTGAAGGAGAGCATTGTGCTTGGGCACAAGGTTTCACGCGCGGGGATTGAGGTTGATAGAGCTAAGTTTGATACCATATCTAAGCTGCTCCCGCCGACTTCTGTGAAATCTATTCGGAGCTTCCTTGGTCACGTGGGCTTTTACAGACGCTTTATTAAAGATTTTTCAAAGATTGCCCAACCGATGACCCAGCTTCTTGAGAAGGAAGCTCAGTTCGTGTTATCTAACGAGTGCCTTAGTGCATTCAATTTGTTGAAGGAGAAGTTGGTAAGTGCCCCTATCATGGTGGCTCCTGATTGGAAGCTGCCATTTGAGATCATGTGTGACGCGAGTGACTTCGCTGTTGGGGCGATCTTAGGACAGAGGAGAGAGAAGCAGTTTCACCCGATTTATTATGCGAGCAAGACGCTCAATGACGCACAGGAGCACTACACCACGATGGAGAAAGAGCTCCTAGCCGTTGTCTTCGCTTTCGATAAATTCCGGTCTTCTCTTTTCCTATCAAAGACCATTGTATTCACCGACCATGCAGCTCTTCGGCACCTGTTCAGCAAACAGGATGCCAAACCCCGGCTAATCCGGTGGGTTTTGCTGCTTCAGAAGTTCGACATTGAGATCCATGATAAGAAGGGCGCGAAGAATGTCGCAGCGGACCACTTGTCCCGTCTTGAGTGCTCAGCTTCATCTGAACTAGTGGGGTCAACCATAAATGACAATTTTCCCCACAAGTTTCTCATGCACATACAGACACAGGATGAGGAGTGTCCATGATTTGCTGATTTTGCAAACTTTCTTGCTAGTGGGATTGTGATTAAGGGCTTAACGCATCAGCAGAAGCGAAAGTTCTTTCCGGATGTGAAGCACTATCTTTTCGAAGATCTCTATTTGTTTCGAGTCGGGGCTAATAAGATCATGTGCAGGTGTGTGTTTGGAGATGAGGCACGTCAGGTTCTTAGACACTGCCACGAGGGCCCGATAGGTGGACATCATGGAGCTACCTTGACCGCGAAGAAGGTCTTTGAAGCCGGTTTCTTCTGGCCTACCATCTTCTGGGATGCTAATGAGATGATTCGAGCTTGTGACGCTTGCCAGAGGGCGAGCAACATTTCGTCTAGGAATGAGATGCTCCAGAACAGCATCCAGATTTGTGAGATTTTTGATGTCTGGGGTATTGACTTTATGAGACCTTTCCCCGCTTCTCGTGGCAACCGGTATATCCTAGTCGATGTTGACTATGTTTCTAAGTGGGCCGAGGCTCAAGCCTTGCCTACTAATGATGCTAGGGTAGTTGTTCAATTTCTGAAGAAGCTGTTCTCTCGCTTTGGTGCCCCCAAGGCTCTGATTAGTGACCGTGGGACCCACTTTTGCAACTCCTAGTTGGAGAAGGCTCTATCACGATATGGTGTGAACCATAGATTCTCCACAGCCTACCATCTACAGACTAGTGGACAGGTAGAGGTCATGAACCGGGGCATAAAGCGAATTCTTGAGAAGACAGTTGGTCAGAACCGAAAGGATTGGTCGGATTGGTTAGAAGATGCACTTTGGGCCTTTTGGACTGGGTATAAGACGCCTATTGGTACCACACCATTTAGGTTGATCTATGGAAAGGCGTGCCATCTTCCGGTGGAGTTAGAGCATAAGGTTTATTGGGCGTTGAAGGCGGTGAATCTTGACTTGGTGAGCACGGGTGAGAACCGGTTCACTCAGATTCATGAGCTTGATGAGTTGAGGAATCAAGCCTATGAAAACTCCACGATCTACAAGGAGCGCACTAAGAGTTTACATGACCGACGCTTGAAGGACAAGAAGGAATTCTGAGTGAGTGGTCGTGTGTTGCTTTACAACTCTAGGTTGCGATTGTTTCCCGGGAAGTTGAAGTCCCGATGGACGGGTCCCTACACAGTTAAGGAGGTGTTTCCTTATGGGACCGTTGAGATTGAGCACGAAGATGGGAGGATCTTCAAGGTCAACGGTCATCGTCTTAAGCCATACATTGATGGACCGGTTGACCCGGCATTGGAGGTGGTTGACCTCCACCCCAAGGACAAATGAATTCGGGGACTTGAGTCTAGCTAACGACTCGTTAATAAACTTAGCCTGTTTCGGTATCATCTTTGGTAACAATTCTTAGATTTTGTTTCTATGTTTATTTTCTTATTTTTATTTTTTTTTTAGATTTTACCATTTATTTTTGAGTTTAGGTGATCGGAACGTGTTTTGGATCAAGCGGACTTTGGTTAGTGATTGGGATGTCTCAGGTATGTTTTCTGAATTTTTAGAAATTTTAGTTTGGAAGAATCGCAGTCGGGTTGGGTACAAGCTGCATAAAACTCAGGTTTTTCTGTCTGCTGGGCAAGAGACACGGTCGTGACTTACTATAGGCGCGGTCGAGCCTCTAACCCTAGGCGTGGTCGTGCCTGAGCACTTGACGCGGTCATGCCTAAGTGTTTGGGGTAGTTCAAATTAGTTTCAAACAGACTTTTCACTTCCACCCCCCACCGAAACCCCCCTATTGCGATTCTCCCAAATTCCCGATGCATTGCTTCCTTCTCCACGATCTAAGGTATGATTCGACTCCCTTCTATTTGTTCATGTTTAGATTTAGGGTCGGTAGTCCACTTGTTTAACGACTTAGGGTTTTAATAGACTTTTAGTTTTTCTTCAACTTTTCCGTTTGATTGTTTTTTGTAGCTTGTAAATACGCAGGATCGTTGTTTTAGACCTCTTGGAATGTTGCTGTACTAAAATCCCCTTCATAATCATGCTAAAAATGTGAAACTTTGAATCTGATAACCCCAAAATGGGTTGAGCACGGTCGCGCTCATGACCAGGCGCGGTCGTGCTCTGCTTTTGTAGTTTCCAAGAGGTAATTTTTTGTTGAGCGCGACCGTGTCTCCTACTAGCGCGGTCGTGTCTCCTATTAGCGCGGTCGTGTCAACTTTGGTTTGTTCTAGGCGCGGCCGTGTGTCTCCCTAGCGCGGCCGTGGTCTTCATTTTTTACCTAGGCGCGGTCGTGGCCTGACTTGGCGCGACCGTGTTTCCGGGATGGGACTGCCCGTGGTCGGCCACAGCGCGACCGTGGGCTTGGATTATGGCCTAGGCGCGGTCGTGCCCCTTCCCAGGCGCAACCGTGCCCCTTCATAACTTAAGTCAGAAACTTCATAAATTCAGTCTGGCATCTTCATAACTGTTCTGATTTCATTTTTGTTGTCTTGCAGATGGCAGGTAACCGGGATCACCCATACATGGTGTTTGATCTCAACGAGCATGAGTACGAGGCTCGTCTTGATGTTCTGTGGCCCCGCAGAGGCAGGTAACCGGGATCACCCATACATGGTGCTTGACTCTATCTTGTGGCATAGGAAACTCGGACATATTTCTTATCGTAAAATGAACCATCTTGTCCGAAACGATTTGGTAACCGGGGTTCCTAAGCTGAGATTTACCGTTGCAGATGACTGTATGCCTTGTAAAAAGGGCAAACAGCAGCGGAAGTCTCACAAGCCCAAGCTCCAAAACTCCATTGATACCCCTTTGGAGCTATAACACATGGATCTGTTTGGCCCCATAAGTATCAGGAGTATTGGAGGTAAGTCGTTCTGTCTGGTTGTAACTGATGATTTCTCTCGTTTTTCTTGGGTGCATTTTTTAGGTACTAAGGACGAGACTGCTGATATTCTTCAATATCTGATCCTGAGCTTAGAATCGCTTTGGAGCTGAAGGTTAGAAGAATAAGGAGTGACAACGGAACTGAGTTCAAGAATAATTTGATGAAACTTTTCTGTCTCAAGAAAGGGATCCGTTACGAATTCAGCGCCCCGTACACACCGCAGCAGAATGGAGTTGCAGAATGGAAGAATAGAACATTGATTGAGACTGCAAGGACAATGCTGTCGGATGCAAAGCTTCATGTCACGTTCTGGGCAAAAGCAGTTAATACAGCTTGTCACGTCTTGAACAGAGTTCTGGTTGTGAAGAGGCACAACAAGACTTGTTACGAGTTGATCAACAATCGACTTCCCAATCTTGATTACCTAGTTCCTTTTGGTTTGTTGCTACAGTACAAAGACCGCCAGTCTAAGTTTCATGCAAAAGCGGTGGAAGGCATCTTCTTAGGATACGTTGCCAAATCGCCTTGCAAGAGAGTGTACCATATAGGAACTCGTACAGTCGAGGAATGGTTTGAAGTGGATTGCAGTAAACACAGCATTCCACCAGAACCAACAGGTCCAGCTTGGGGTTTTGATTATGATGCGCTATTCAAGTCATTCAATCTTCCTGATCTATCTGCAGTTGACGTCGCAAATGTTTATGAATTATTGGGTGGCGGCGATGACTCCAGTTTCTCTACTCGTGCTACTGTACCAATTGTAACTCCTGATTCTAATGCTGCACCTGCATCTGGAACTCTTAATGGTGATAACAGTGAAGATGTTCATGTTAATGGAGATGACGCTCAAGCTAATCCTAACACAACTGTAGGAAATGAAGCTCCAGCTGATCCAATTAACATTGAATCTACATCTTCTGGAACACAAGAAATAGGGGAGTTGAGCACGAATCTCGATTCAGAAATTCAGGAACCGAATATACCAGAGGCGAGAGTGCATAATAATCATCCAATTGACAACATTATTGGTGATCCTCATGCCGGTGTTCAGACTCGTCATCGAACTATCACTGAGAACACTAGTCTTTACTCGGAGATACTTGACACTGGTGTCATGGAAACATGTCTGCATGCTACATTCGTGTCCTAGTTAGAGCCGAAGAATGTGAAGAAGGCTCTCACTGACAACTACTGGATTGAGGCGATGCAAGATGAATTGTCTCAATTCCAAAAGTTGCACGTGTGGGATTTGGTTGACTTGCCAAAAGGCTTTCAGCCAATTGGAACAAGATGGGTGTTCAAATGCAAGACGGATGATCGTCATGTGGTTGTGAAGAACAAAGCAAGATTGGTTGTCTAGGGTTTTTATCAACAAGAGGGCTTGGATTACACGGAAGTATATGCCCCAGTTGCAAGAATTGAGACCCTTCGACTGTTCTTGGCTTATGCCACATATGTCGGCTTCAAGGTCTATCAACTTGACATGAAGAGTGCTTTCCTATATGGAAAAGTTCATGAAGAGGTCTATGTCACTCAACCTCCCGGCTTTGAAGATCCGCATAATATCAATAAAGTGTATAAGCTCGACAAAGCACTTTATGGTCTTCATCAAGCACCGCGGGCATGGTATGAGACATTATCTAAACATCTACTGTCTAATGGTTTTGACCGTGGACCGATTGACTCGACCCTCTTCATTAGGAAAGCAGGAGGTGACATTCTTCTTGTACAAGTCTACGTCGACGACATTATTTTTGGATCTACCAATGAAGGGATGTGTAGGGAATTCGAACAGGTGATGAAGTCCAAGTTTGAAATGAGTAACATGGGTGAATTGTCGTTCTTCCTGGGTCTGCAAGTCAGTCAAAGAGAGGATGACATTTATCTACATCAAACAAAGTATGTGCAGGCCATCTTGTCAAAATACAAGATGAATGATAGCAGTACTTATGGCACACCTATCCCAGTCAACCATGGTCTGCATCCTGACAAAGATGGAAAGGATGTGGATTGTAGATTGTACCATGGGATGATCGGATCACTTATGTATCTCACAGCTTCAAGACCAGATATAATGTTTGCTGTGTGCTTGTGCTCAAGGTTTCAGTCTCAACCGAAGGAGTCACATATGATAGCCGTGAAGAGAATTTTCAGATACTTGAAAGGGAAACCTCGATTGGGTATTTGGTACTCTAAGCAGCAGTCATTCGACTTCAAAGCCTACACTGATTCAGACTATGGCGGTTGTAACCTTGACAGAAAGTCAACTTCTGGCGATGTCAATTCTTAGGAGACAGACTGGTTTCCTGGCAGTGTAAGAAGCAGTCAACGGTTTATGTCTCAACTTGTGAAGCAGAATACATTGCTGCGGCGAGCTGTTGCTCTCAGATATTGTGGATTTAGCAGCAATTGAGAGACTACGGCTTGAACTTCACTGGAACTCCTTTGTTCATTGACAACAATGCCACAATGTACATCACAAATAACCCGGTGAAACATTCCAAAACTAAACATATAGAAATTCGCCATCATTTCATCCGTGAATGTGCTGAAAAGCATTTAATTGAACTTGTTAAAGTTCACACGGATGACAATCTTGCTGAACTTTTCACAAAGGCTTTTGATCGATCCCGTTTTGAGCATCTTGTCAACTTGATAGGAATGTTCAATCCTGAGTGAAAACTTGTTTTTCGTAAATCAATTCAATTCATGAAAGTTAAATTTTATTTTCTTTTAAGTTTTTTGTATAGTTCTTTTAACTTTCAAAAACATTTTACAAAATCAAAAACAAAATAGAAAATGGAGAAAATTTCAAAGTTAACTTGAGAAAAGAGGAAATGATTGTACATCAGAAATGATCTAAACGTCACATACTGCTCATATGGGAAATGATTGCGTCATGCTTACTTAATTGTGTAAATTATTATGGTTTTAATATGCTTATTTACAAGTAATTTGAATTGTCAGTAGGCTGTATGCGTCTTTGAATCACTAGTAGTGTGGAAACTTAATCTAAAATTATAACTGTGATTTGAACCCATGTTTGCTAGTGTGTGTGCGTAAAAGAATAGAAAACATCATTATCAGATAAAGGATGTTAGATTTTGGCAATAATTTTCTTTTGAGATCAGTTTCGGGTTATGTCATTAGCACAATTAATGTGGTTCATCTCACTGCCCATACTCACAAGTATGCAAGGTGAGATTGAATCAAGACATGTCTCTACATCAACCGTTGAGCATGTATTCACCCTTGAATCACTCCTGATTCATTGAAATCAAATCCAGATAAAAGTTGGATTCGCTTACCTTATTCAAACACCATATTCATTATCCTGAATCATCATACCGATATTCCATGAAGAAATCAAATGAAACCAAGACATATGAATCACTCGATTTTGAATCTTATGATTCCTGATAATCCTTATGTATTCTGCTTGATTTTTCCTGTGCTAATTGATGTAGCTTCATTCTGAAAATTTAGAAAATCATTGGGAAAATCTTCGATGCCTTGAGATAGTGCAATTTACATTATTGTAGCATATCAGTGGGGTACATGTTGTATATCTTATAATTAATACCTTAATACACAAGAACGAGATACAAAGATGCTTGTAGTTTCAAATCTTATAATATTGTCAACTTGAATTACTTGTTTATGTGCTTATTATGTATGAATAAATAGTAATCCATGACATGATCCCATATTCTTTGATGTTTATATTGTATCTGTCACACCCCGCCAGGGCGGAAACGCGAGGCGCGACGTTCACTGGTTTCCAAAGCATATGATTATCGCAAACACATACATGTAATTGGATACATAATCGAGTTTAAAATATTTACATTACAAAATATCAACTTGAGTTTACAAAAGGTTAAGATTTCGCAAATATGACTCAAGTCCATGAGTTATACAAGAGAAATCCTCCCAAAAGCCGTATCCACGTGCATGCATGTATCCTACATTGCTAACCTGATGACCACTTTCAATTTCCTGAAAACATACTTAAAATTGTCAACACGAGGTTGGTGAGTTCACAAGTTATTATAAAGAGTTATCATAAACCCAATGTTTAAACCTGATCATTTGCCGATCAAAACTCTTTTGTTAAACCTGATCATTTTAACCTGATCAGAATTCTTTGGTTTAAAACCTGACCACTTTAACCTGATCAGAACCCTTTTGTTAAACCTGACCACTTTACCCTGATCAGAACCCTTTTGTTAAACCTGATCACTTTACCCTGATCAGAACCCTTTTGTTAAACCTGATCACTTTACCCTGATCAAAACCTTTTTGTTTAAACCTGATCACTTTACCCTGATCAGAACCCTTTTGTTTAAAACCTGATCACTTTAACCTGATCAGAACTCTTTTGTTAAACCTGATCACTTTACCCTGATCAGAACCCTTTTATTAAACCTGATCACTTTACCCTGATCAGAACTCTTTTTGTATGTATTACTAATGAATATGATTACTAATCCGATCTATTGACCCCATTTGTAAGCTTGCAAGGAATACAAAATAGTATGTAATGTACGAGACCGTAACCAAACCCCAACTTTCTGTGCCTCACCTCGCCTTTCTGCGAGTAAGACAATATGCGGTCATTTGGCCATTTGGACCCCTGGTTAGCGCGACTAACCATGACCGGAGGCGTCACCCACAATAGTACTATTCATATAATCCCGGGCTGAGTCCATAGCTAATGGTTACTAATTTTATTCTGAGGACTTTAAGCGCTCTATTGTTCCCTCAATACATACATACGGTCAGATCATTAGTTTCATTCATTTACATACAAAAATTCTTTTACAAGTATGTTTCCACCCCAAATCATTTCAAAACTTAGAAAAAGGGGGATTAGTGAAACTCACTTTGACAATATGAAAGCTAGCAAATATTTGAATAATCAGCAGACTCGCCTGTCCGTATCCTAATTACACAAGGATAACATACACGTTAAGACTACCCGTCTTAAACGCAAGTTATTCACCCGACTTAGCAGAATCTGATTGCTTTTGTTTTTAAATATCTTTTTAGTTTTTCCAACCTTTGTTTTGTTATAATAATAGTCCTGAGTTACTGCTCCATGGGGCTGATGAACAGGTATCGAAACTTTCTTAGTTTCGATTAAGCAGAACAGATGTCGAAACTTCCTAGTTTCGACTGAGCAAAACAGGTATCGAAACTACCTAGTTTCGATTGGCAAGAATAGTATCGAAACTACCTAGTTTCTATTGGGCAATCGGTATCGAAACTACTTAGTTTCGATTGTAAACAGGTATCGAAACTCCTAGTTTCGATTGAGTAAATAAGTATCGAAACTCCTAGTTTCGATTGAACAACTGGTATCGAAACTCCTAGTTTCGATTGACAGGTATCGAAACTCCTAGTTTCGATTGAATAACATGTATCGAAACTATAGTTTCGATTACTGCACTTTGATTGACAGAATTCGTCCTGTATATTTTTATGTTCAAATATTGAATTTGACACACTTTTATTGTTATCTTACTTGCGTTTGAACGATTTGCATGTTCAGCTACGGTTTTTAAAGAAAATGAAATGGATAATATTGAGTTTTTACCTCAAACAGAGAATGGTGATTTCTAGAGAAATAGAGAATGATCTTGAGCTCCTTGGCTCGATTCTTGAGAACACACTGGGAACTCTTCTTATAGCACTGAAATCTGGTGAATTTTGCCTTGAACTGGACTTCGATTTGAAGGAGATATTGAGAATTTGCCGTAAGAAAATGAGAAGGTTTGAAAGGGATTGAGAGATTTGGTACTGAGGAGGTATGGTTTTTATCGGAAATTTGAGTGAATTTGCAAGTGGGAGAATGGCTCCCCTGACTCTCGGCCGAGAAAGTCAAGAAAATAGTTTGGGGTTAATGATAACCAATTTTTAGGTATTAATTTATTATGGTATTAGTATCAATTAGAGTTTTAAAGGGGTAATTTAATTCGGTTTCGATTCTTCACGGTATTATGATTTTAACCAGTTTATGGCTCGATGAAGAAAATATTGAAACCTTGATTTGTATAATTCGTTGAGGTGATTATTTGTAGGTATAAGTACCTAAAAGTGGCGCTACATAGTAACGTCTTCGAAAAGTCCATTATTTTACTTTTTCGTATAATATATGATTTAGTCTTAACCATTAATTATAGTTCAACGTAAATTTTGTGTAATATATATATATATATATATATATATATATATATATATATATATATTTTTTTTCGGGTTATTTTATTTAACCATTTACGTTCGCATTTAGTCGGGTTATTCTGCTCACTTTTTCTAGTAATTCTTTAAGATTTACTAGACTTGGAATAAACTTCTTTGCTAGACTTCTTGACTTTACTTAGTCAAAATAAATTTCAGGAAATAATAATTATAAACGTGCGTTTATGAAATGTGGATATTGACCTGAAACGCTGGGTGTCAGATTCTCCCCATGTTACAGAGAATTTCGTCCCGAAATTCAGTTCTTGTCACTCTGACTTGGAGTGTTTGTAAACAATAACGGGTACTTGGATTTCATTTTATCTTCCCGCTGCCACGTATACTCGGGGCCGCGCTTTGAATTCCAACGTACCTTGACCAGCTTAACACGGCTGCGCCTTGTTCTCTGAACCTTCCAATCTGTGACTTCCATAGGTTCCTCAATGAAGTGCAACTTGTCGTCAATGTGAATCTCATCAGGCGGTATAATTAATGTGTCGTCTGATAAGCACTTCTTGAGATTTGACACATGAAACGTATTATGTATATTGCTTAGTTCTTGTGGCAACTTGAGCTTGTAAGCTACAGGGCCAACCCTAGCCAATATTTCAAACGGTCCAACGTACCTAGGGTTAAGCTTGCCACGGTTGCCAAATCTTGCAACTCCTTTCCAAGGTGAGACCTTTAACATGACTTTGTCTCCCACTTGGAATTCTAAAGGTCTTCGTCTGTTATCCGCGTAGCTCTTTTGTCTGTCACGGGCGGCCTTCAGACGATCCTTGATTTTGAAAATCTTGTCCGTGGTCTCTTGAATAACTTCAGGACCGGTTAAATGCTTGTCACCAACTTCTGCCCAACAAAGCGGTGAACGACATTTTCGACCATACAAAGCCTTAAACGGAGCGGCTTTGATGCTGGTGTGGTAACTATTATTGTATGAAAACTCAGCTAGTGGTAAATGAGTATCCCAATTTCCACCGAAGTCAATGGCACACGCACGGAGCATATCCTCTAAGGTTTGAATTGTCCTTTCACTTTGACCATCTGTTTGTGGGTGATATGCCGTGCTCATGTCAAGACGTGTGCCCATGGCTTCTTGTAACAATTTCCAGATTCTAGACACGAATCTACTGTCTCTATCAGAGATAATAGAAATTGGTACTCCATGCCTAGCCACAATTTCCTTGATATAAAGTCTTGCAAGTTTCTCAGTTTTATCCGTCTCTTTGATGGGTAGAAAATGAGCTGATTTCGTCAAACGATCGACACTTACCCATATAGTGTCATACCCGCTCGACGTCTTGGGTAACTTTGTAATGAAATCCATGGAAATTTGTTCCCATTTCCATTGAGGTATCTCGGGTTGTTGTAACAATCCCGACGGTTTCTGATGTTCTGCCTTTACTTTTGAACATGTCAGGCATTTACCGACATAAATAGCAATTTCTCCTTTCATGTTCGGCCACCAGTAGAGTTCTTTCAGGTCCTTATACATTTTATCCGAACCTGGGTTAATGGAGTACCTGGACTTGTGGGCTTCGTCCATAACCAACTCCCGTAAGTTACCAAAACATGGCACCCAAATTCTATTCATGAAGTATAAAGTGTCATTTGACTTTGGTTCCAACTGCTTTATCATTCCTCGTAAAGCTTCATTCTGACTGTTTTCTTCTTTGATTGCTTCTTGTTGTGCCATCCGAATTTGAGTCATGAGCCTCGTATGAATTGTCAATTCTAGGGCACGAACACGGAGTGTTTTAACTCGTTATTTATGACTCAGGGCATCTGCTACGATGTTTGCCTTACCAGGGTGATACTTGATATCACAGTCGTAATCATTCAGTAGCTCTACCCAACGGCGTTGCCTCGTGTTGAGTTCTTTCTGATTAAAGATGTGCTGGAGACTCTTGTGGTCTGTAAAGATAGTACATTTTGTACCGTATAAGTAATGTCTCCAAATCTTGAGTGCAAACACGACAGCACCCAATTCTAGATCGTGTGTCGTATAATTTTTCTCATGTACTTTTAACTGTCTGGATGCATACGCTATAACTTTTTCTTTCTGCATTAATACACATCCCAGGCCTTGGTGTGATGCGTCGCAGTACACGATGAAATTGTCAGTTCCTTCGGGAAGGGATAGGATTGGTGCACTGCAAAGTTTTTGCTTCAGCAATTGAAAAGCTGATTCTTGTTTATCAGTCCAATCAAACTTTTTGTCCTTCTGAGTTAACGTGGTCAAAGGCAAGGCTATCTTTGAAAAATTCTCTATAAATCGCCTGTAATAGCCTGACAAACCCAGAAATTGACGCACCTAAGTCGGAGTTCTTGGTTCTTCCCAGTTTTTGATAGCTTCAATCTTAGATGAGTCTACATGAATACCATTCTTATTGATGACATGTCCGAGAAAGTGAACCTCTTGGATCCAAAACTCACACTTAGAGAATTTGGCATAAAGCTTCTCATTCCTGAGTAGTTCCAAGATTAATCTTAAATGATGTTCATGTTCCTCCTTGGTTCGTGAATATATTAATATGTCATCGATAAACACAATCACGAATTTATCCAAGTACGGCTTGCACACGCGGTTCATGAGATCCATGAAGACGGCCGGTGCATTAGTCAAGCCAAATGGCATAACTAGGAACTCGTAGTGACCGTAACGAGTCCTAAAAGCCGTTTTTGGTATATCTTCTTCCTGAATTTTCAGTTGATGATACCCTGATCTTAGATCAATTTTAGAATAGAAACTGGAACCTTGAAGTTGATCAAACAAATCGTCTATTCGAGGAAGAGGATACGATTTTTGATTGTTAGTTTGTTCAACTCTCGATAATCAATGCACATTCTAAAGGTTCCATCCTTTTTCTTTACAAATAGGACCGGGGCTCCCCATGGTAAGAAACTCGGTCTTATGAAACCTTTGTCAAGTAATTCTTGTAATTGGCTTGACAGTTCCTGCATCTCGGAAGGGGCTAGACGATACGGAGATCGTGCAACTGGTGCGGCTCCTGGTACTAGGTCGATCCGAAACTCGACTTGTCTTGATGGTGGTATTCCTGGTAAGTCCTCGGGAAATACCTCTGAGTAATCTCTGACGATTGGTCTGTCCTCAAGTCGACGTTCTTCGGGTTTCTTCTCAACGATGTGAGCCAGGAATGCACAATAACCCTTGCGTAGATACTTATGAGCTTTCATGCAGTTTATCATTTTTAACATCGTTCTACACTTTTCGCCTTGAATTGAAAAAATTTCTCCGCTTGGTAGTGGGATACGTACAATCTTCTCGAAGCATACTATCTCGGCACGATTCTTGGTTCACCAATCCATGCCAATAACAATATCAAAACTCCCTAGTTCGACGGGTAGAAGGTCTATATTGAATGTATGGTTTTCTAAACATAAAGTACAACCCCTAAAGACCTCTCCGGTTTCTATTAATTTCCCATTTGCTAATTCAATTGTATAACGTTGATTTAGTTTGCTGGCCTTAATACCGAGTAAGGATTTAAAATCATTCGACACAAAGCTCATATCCGCACCCGAATCAAAAAGTACAGAGGCATAGTGATTATTTATCGGGAACGTACGAGTGACGATGTTCGGGTCCTGGCGTGCGTCCCTTGCACCCATCACAAATGCCCTCCCTGGTGCCTGAGCGTTGTTCTGATTCTTCCACTTGGGACAATCCTTCTTGAAGTGTTTCAGGTCACCACATACGAAACATCCCGGTTTGATTCTCCCCATTCGGTTGTTAGTTCGACAAGCTTGAGTGGTGTGACCATACTTGTCGCATTTTCCACACTTGATGCAAATACCGGCATGATGATTTCCACACCTCTTACATCTCGTTAGCCCCTATCATACTCCTTTCTTTCCACTGTGTTGGCTGCAAAAGCCTTCACAGTTCCTTGTTTCTTATACTCTTGTTTTCCATATTTGTTACTTGAATTTCCCATCCATTTCCTTTTCTCCCCAGATCTACCTTCCTCGTTCTCCTTCCTCACAAACAATTCATTACGTACTGCATCATCCTTTAGTTTGAATGCTAAAGTTATAGCACTCTTGGCATCTATTGGATTAGATGATGTTACCATGCTTCGAATTTGAGGCGCAAGGCCCCACATATACCTTTCAACGCGCTTATGTTCGGGTGTGACCATATGCGGTACTAGAAGCGCCAATTCATGAAACGGTCGGTGTATCCCGCTACATCATCTCCTATCATATGTAGGTTCCACATCTCAGTTTCAATCCTTTGCAATTCATTTCGAGGACAGTATTCCTCAATCATCATGTTTTTCAAATCTTCCCAAGACAATTGATACGCTGTCTCTCTCCCCAAAGTCTTCATTTGAGTATTCTACCAAGTTAAGGCTTTATCAGTGAGCGTGCATGTAGAATACTTCACCATGCAATCAGCGGTGCATTCACTTATATCAATCACTGATTCCATCTGTTCTATCCATCTCATTAGTCCTACTGCACCCTCGGTGCCATTAAAATTTCAGGGTTTGCAGGATAGGAAGGCCTTGTAGGTGCACTTCCTATTTGGAGCATCTGCAGGATCACAAGTCATAACGTCATTAATTCGGATCATGACTACGTGTTATGGCTTATTTATTTTTATTACCTCCGGAACCTCCTGCTGTACCGCTACCTCCTGCGGTACCGCTACCTCCTGCACCTCCTCCGCTATTTCGGGTTGCTTCATACTGCTCCATGGCGGCAGCTACTCGTTGTGCTATTAGTTGTTCCATGTTTGGGGAAATTGTCTCGTTGTTGTCACTAGTAGTGTCACGGGGCGTCCTTCGCTTAGGTGCCATGACGTTCTTTCTAACATATCAATTAAAAAGAAACAACATTATATAATAATAATGATAGATCATGACATAAGGATACAACAACATCAAACGTGAACAACCATCATTACAACATAAACCATCACATACATAGTTAAAACATATATAGTACATTGTTCCAAAAGACAAGGATACAAAAGGGATGGGTTCACATGACCACATCAGTACCAAAGTTTTAAACTACATAATGTGTTATGGGCACAACCCGCCCATAATAGGTTTAAAAGAAGAAGTGGGAGTACAATCCAATCATCATGGCAAGTCCTGCCATGACAAAGCTAGCCCTAGCCACAAACTCTGCAGCCAACGTCCTTTCTTCTAGCGCCTCCACCATGTCTCGGACCGTGGGAGTGAACTGCCAATCCATATCAGCTCTGAACTCTAGGTAGTCAGTGGCACCCTGTATGTCTCGGGTGCTATCCTCCAAAGTCTGTACTCGAGATCCGAGCCCTTGACGTAAGCGCGTGGCTGCATCCCCATGTGCTCGAATATCATCTAGGAGATCATCAAGACGTTCTTCGTATGTATGAACGTGTGCTACCAATGTAGGCACTGTGAGCTCCATGGCTTCCCCAGTGTGGGGTAGGGGTGTTGGAGAGTTGGAGGACTCTCCGAGCTCAAAGGTAGAGGGAATGCTCTCCATCTCCCTCCATCGTGCCAAAGTATGAGGCATCCAACGGATAGTTCCCACAGTAGGATGGTAGCAGGGGTCGTTGCTTAGGTGGTTCTTCACCGGTCTCCAAGTCTTCCGGGTCACGGGCTGCTAGAGTCCTTTTGCGTGGAAGTCGAACCTTCTTCCTAGCACTTTGCACCTTAACTGGTCCTCCATTTTTCTTTCGGTAGACTATAGGTGGTTCTCCCAGGGTGACATTGGGTGGTGTCGAACTGCGAACTTGTACTCTATTTTTGGGGGTGTGGCGGAAAGTTCCTAATTACACAAGGATAACATACACGTTAAGACTACCCGTCTTAAACGCAAGTTATTCACCCGACTTAGCAGAATCTGATTGCTTTTGTTTTTAAATATCTTTTTAGTTTTTCCAACCTTTGTTTTGTTATAATAATAGTCCTGAGTTACTGCTCCATGGGGCTGATGAACAGGTATCAAAACTTTCTTAGTTTCGATTAAGCAGAACAGATGTCGAAACTTCCTAGTTTCGACTGAGCAAAACAGGTATCGAAACTACCTAGTTTCGATTGGCAAGAATAGTATCGAAACTACCTAGTTTCGATTGGGCAATCGGTATCGAAACTACTTAGTTTCGATTGTAAACAGGTATCGAAACTCCTAGTTTCGATTGAGTAAATAAGTATCGAAACTCCTAGTTTCGATTGAACAACTGGTATCGAAACTCCTAGTTTCGATTGACAGGTATCGAAACTCCTAGTTTCTATTGAATAACAGGTATCGAAACTATAGTTTCGATTATTGCACTTTGATTGACAGAATTCGTCCTGTATATTTTTATGTTCAAATATTGAATTTGACACACTTTTATTGTTATCTTACTTGCGTTTGAACGATTTGCATGTTCAGCTACGGTTTTTAAAGAAAATGAAATGGATAATATTGAGTTTTTACCTCAAACAGAGAATGGTGATTTCTAGAGAAATAGAGAATGATCTTGAGCTCCTTGGCTCGATTCTTGAGAACACACTGGGAACTCTTCTTATAGCACCGAAATCTGGTGAATTTTGCCTTGAACTGGACTTCGATTTGAAGGAGATATTGAGAATTTGCCGTAAGAAAATGAGAAGGTTTGAAAGGGATTGAGAGATTTGGTACTGAGGAGGTATGGTTTTTATCGGAAATTTGAGTGAATTTGCAAGTGGGAGAATGGCTCCCCTGACTCTCGGCCGAGAAAGTCAAGAAAATAGTTTGGGGTTAATGATAACCAATTTTTAGGTATTAATTTATTATGGTATTAGTATCAATTAGAGTTTTAAAGGGGTAATTTAATTCGGTTTCGATTCTTCACGGTATTATGATTTTAACCAGTTTATGGCTCGATGAAGAAAATATTGAAACCTTGATTTGTATAATTCGTTGAGGTGATTATTTGTAGGTATAAGTACCTAAAAGTGGCGCTACATAGTAACGTCTTCGAAAAGTCCATTATTTTACTTTTTCGTATAATATATGATTTAGTCTTAACCATGAATTATAGTTCAACGTAAATTTTGTGTAATATATATATATATATATATATATATATATATTTTTCTGGTTATTTTATTTAACCATTTACGTTCGCATTTAGTCGGGTTATTCTGCTCACTTTTTCTAGTAATTCTTTAAGATTTACTAGACTTGGAATAAACTTCTTTGCTAGACTTCTTGACTTTACTTAGTCAAAATAAATATCAGGAAATAATAATTATGAACGTGCGTTGATGAAATGTGGATATTGACCTGAAACGCTGGGTGTCACAGTATCGTTTTTGCTATAAGTTAGCCTGATTTGATCCTCTGCTCGTGCCTTTGATCAAAAATAGTTTGTGTAAATACGTGTATATTTCTATCTAGAAAAGATCAAAAAAATTTTAAGTTTATGAACAGTTCTATCTTAATCAGAAAAACCAAAAATATTTGTGTTTAATCTTCCTTAATTGATTTTGAATCCTCTTGATTGAATATTTTTTATCTTGTTCATTATTTGACTTGAAAATCTTCATAATTTGAGTTGAAAGTTTGCGCACTTAAAACGGGAGCAGCCTCTCTATCCCTTGGGATAGGGGTAAGGTTTGCCCTCATCACACCCTCCCCAGACCCTACTAATAGCGTTAGCTATGTGTGGGATTATACTGGGTACGTTTGGTGGTTTGCGCACTTAAGGGTTTCGGCGTACTTGACAAGTGCGCATGAAGTATGCCCTGTGTACTTAACAAGTACGCAAGAGTTAAGTCTTGCGCACTTGTAAGTATGCAGGAGTTAAAGCTTGCGCACTTAGTAAGTACGCAAGACCTTTTGGTGTTGGGTATATAAACATGAGTTAGAAAATTTCAGAGTTTTATCTCATTCAAACTTAACGCCTGTTCATTTTCCCTCTGCAAAATTTTTCTCAAAAAATTCCGAGTGTTCCAACCGATTTTTCATCCCATCTCTAGTATCATCATTGTCCAACAATCCATTGGTGAGAATCTAGAGGCATTCCATCCGCTAAATCATGATTCATGGACCGATTTTGAGAAGTTAAATTTTATTTGGGTTTAATTCATGATTCTGGACAAATTATAGTTGTTTTGGTAAAACTTGATAACTAAAACTTGTATAGAACTCGTAATAGACCCTGAATCAGTCGTTAATAGTCCTTATTTTTTACCTCACCTTGGATTTGATCGACGGTTCGTCAGGGTCATCGATTACGTCAAAATTGGACTAGTGTAGCAAGTATTTGGTGTGAAGGTTGGTCCCATGGGTCGTGATCACTGATTCCGACCTTGTGGTGACCTAATCCACCTCCTTTTTTGAACATCTGTTGATTTTTACAACTTCTGAAATTTTTGAACAAGTATGTTTCTTGCACACTTAGCAAGTACGCAAGAAGTAATTCTTGCGTACTTATTAAGTACGCAAAAGGAAATTTCTGAGTACTTGCTAAGTACGCAGGACCAACACTTGGGAAAAATTTCTAAGTCTGAAATTTCAGTTCAAAGAGTAACTGCTATACTGCGTCATGTTTATTCATTTCCAATGAAACTTGTTGTTCTGATTATGTTTTCTGTGTGTCTTGCAGATTATGGCTCGGGCGTTTACGAACGAATTCAATCTGTTAGCTAATACTCAACCGGAATGGAAGGGTGCAGCGCTTCAGTATCGAGAGATAGTTGATTTCTTGAACCGTTCAAGAATCAGCTACACTATTTCAGCTGACCCGATCGTTTCAAGACCTTATCTGGAGCAATTTTGGGAGACCGCGGAGCATGATTGCATGGTAACCCCCAATGTTATAAGGGCTACCGTGGCTGGTCATGAGATCGCCTTATCTGAAGATACAATTAGAAGGGTCCTGTAATTCCGAGATCTCTCAACCGACCCTACAGCCTATCTAGACTACTTTGTGGATGGCTGCTAGAGGCAACGAATGGGATATGTCGATGCGAGAGACTATGCTTCGTATAAGAAAATGTGGGTGCTTGACCAATGGATATATTTTGCCCACATCATGATCATGTGCATCTCCTCAAGAAAAACTGGAAAGGATGCAATGGGTCATGACCTTGCTGCAGCCATGGTTGGCTTATCTCTCAATAAGGGCTACAACTTCTCACGCTACATATTCAAAGCCATCAATGACCAGATCAACACGGCTGAGAGGTTCAGGTTCTTATTATACCCTAGGTTTGTGCAACTTCTGATAAACGATGCTTTGCCAAACCTACCTGCTATCGGGGAGAGATTGCAGGTTAAAAGGGTGGACAAAAGGGTGTTTGCACAGTTTTTAAAGCCAGGCGGTGTAGATCCTACCCCTGAGCATACAGCACTCTTTGGCCACCTTATAAATGAAGCGCACGTGGCACCAGGTGACTGGAGATGGTATAGTCATGATTCGGAGCCAGAGTTGAGTGAGCATTCAGATGAACAACAACAACAAGAGGAGGAAGTTGAAAGTGAAGATGAATCGTCGGATAGTGGAGACGAAGGAGCGGGGAATGAAGGTGCTGAGGGATCCGACTCGGAAGAGAGTGAGTCTGATTCCGATGATGCACCATCTCAGCACACCCAAGGAGAACGACAAATGTAACCCTACTTGAGTCGTCCTCAAAGAGAAAGCGACTGACCTCTAGCAGCGAATATGAGCCAGATTCTGACTCTGACGCTGCTATTCAAAGGCGACGACGTGAAAGTATACATAAGAACAGGGGGGATAGGCAGCAACAACCTATTCCTAGTGAGGTAGTGGTGAGTCCTCAGCAGCAAGTACAAGTTTTAGCTACGAGTTCTGACTCAGCTTCCACCCCACCTTCACAGCAGCTATACAGGAGACAGAGGAGGAGGCCACAGGTACAACATGAGGTGGCAGTCACTTCAATCACAGAGGAGGTTCCTATGATAGTGACCCTCCCTGTCACATCTGTCCAGGTGGCAGTGACTACTCTAATTCTCACGGAGTCAGTCACCATCACCCATTCCATAACACCTACAACCGTCATCACATCCTCAATCCCAACAACCACCGAACCAATAAGTCAACCCTTCAACTACGGAGAATTTACTAAAGGGTTTGACTTCGACACCATCTTCTCCTCCCCAATTCACAATGCCGAAGCATCATCATCCAGACATCCTGATCCTAATGATGCAATGATAGATGTTCTAGAAACCCAAGTTGCTGGATTATTGGAAACTATTCGGAAGTCAAAGGAGGAATCTGACGCTCAACAAGCACAGATAAATTCATTGGTGGATGAAGTTAGGATTCTAAGAAGCCAGAGAACGGGGACTAACGAGAGACTGAAGAACGTCATGGACTAGAACGAGCTTCTAATCAGGACAAATGAAATGATTCTGGGTCATAGGTCATCTCTAGAGCTGAGGTTTGATACTCAACAGAAAGAGCATGAGTTGATGGTCAAACTAATTGCTGATCTGACCAAATAGCTTGATGCTCAGGGGGAGAAAGATAAGGAGAAGGAGAAGGAGAAAGAGAAGGAGAAAACTACTAGTGATGAGGCTTGTCATCCTGTTGACTTGACTAAGGATGACGACAAAGACAAGGATCCTGAAGCCGGTCCTAGTGGAGGTGAGCACCAAGCTTTAGCAATTGTGCCCATCTCTGCTATTCCAATGGATCAGGGGGAGTCTACTCATCAAGAGGGTGGTGATACCTCTGGTGGTGGTGACAAAGGAAAGTTAGCGGCTGATGTGCTTAAGGATCTATCTGATGATGTGATCTTATACTTAGAACCTGACTATTCCAAGGAAGCACAGATCGATGCTCTCTTTAATCTAGAAGAAGGAGAGATCGACTCTGGTGATGATTGGGATGAAGAGGATGAGGATGTAGTGATAGAAGTTCCCAATGTTGACGGGGAAGGAGAGTACGAATTAGAAGATGGAGATCTTTGAATTTCCATCCTTCGAAGCTCAGCTCGACACAGGTTCAGTTGAGCATGCTAGTAATGTGGAAGCCTCAACTGAAGCCTCCCCAGTTGACCCTACACCTGTGGATCCGGAGGCACCAAAAGAAAAAGATATGCCTTCTACTTCATCTAAGGGTCCAGCTCCTGTTTGGTAGAAGACGTCTATCATAGACAAACAAGGGGCAACATAGATGATCTTGGCTAGTGAAGCGTTCAACTCCTTACCCAAATACGACCTTGTGAACCTAGCAAACCGAGAGGTGCTGGGTCATTCTAATCACGCAGTGGCGATGGGTTTGTGGGTGGTTCTACAGCGGGAAGCAAGATCTGGGAAGTTTGATATGTTCAAGCCTCAAGTGCCCAAGAGAGTCAAGGATAAGACAGCAAGACATCCTGTGACTAAGAAATTCTTAAAGAAATTGGTATACAAGCCAGTGCTATGTGAAACCAAGATTGCCCTGAGCAGGTTTTCTCAGGATATCCTCGGTGACATGTGGTACTGGTACGTAGATCCAAAGACGGGCGAGGCTGTGGTGATTGGAAAGGTGAGGTCAGAAAGTGGATGCTTAGTGTCGAGGGAACTAATCAGAGTATTTGATGAAGTATGCTTCATTAACTTCTCTGTGAAAGATCTGGAGGCACTAGCAGACATGTATTGCATGTATACGGACGAATGGACGAAATTCCTTGCTTCTAAATATGACAAGGTGATCAAGTTCTGCCTTGACTATAAGAAGAAGATGGAAGCTAAAGATGCATACTGCCTTTTAAGGTACAACATTAGATAAGACCAAAGAACAACCTTTAGTCAGAGTTAGTTCTAGTAAGTGCTTGGGGTCGAGGATCGACAGATCTTACTTTATTCAAAACATCTCAAGACATAGATCCATGAATATAGTTTTGAAACGAGTTACGTCCAATAATTATTCTCTAATAATTATCTGTGAATATGGTTTCCAACTTCTTAGTCTTTCATTCATAATGAACCAACCATCTGATTCACAATAGTCTTACGTTCAGATTGATTACCATGAATCTGATCGACTACGGACATTTAGAATAATCTATATATTCAAGGATTTCTAAAACGTATAAACTATCGAACACAGTAACATCTAATAATAATGCATTTAACCATTAAATCAAATATTAATGAAACTGTATTCTTCGAAACACCAAATACTAAATACAGATCAAACCCCCTGTCTAGCAAATCTAAGGCCTATCTTGTCAGCATGCTCCTCATGTTCAGAATGAGGCATATGCTTAGTGAACGGGTCGGCTAGATTCTGAGCTGTGTGAACTTTTTTTAACACGATGTCTCCCCATTCTATTATATCCCGGATATAATGAAATCTTCTGAGTATGTGCTTAGTGTTGTGGTGTGACCTTGGTTCCTTAGCTTGAGCAATGGCACCGGTATTGTCACACAATATCTCGATCGGTTTCTGAATGCTAGGCATTACTTCGAGATCAGCAATGAACTTCTTCATCCAAGCAGCCTCCTTTGCAGCTTCTGAAGCGGCAATGTATTCTGACTCGGTGGTGGATTGAGCAACAACACTTTTCTTAATACTCTTCCAAGTGATCGCACCACCATTCAGAACTAAAACAAATCCCGTTTGTGATTGAGAATCATCTCGACCAGTCTGAAAGCTAGCATCAGTGTAACATTTAACAGCTAGTTCTTCTTCAAGTCCTCCATATATCAAGAACATGCCATTAGTTCTTCTTAAGTACTTTAGGATGTTCTAAACAGTGACTCTCACCAGGATTATGTTGATATATGCTTGTCATGCTTAAAGCGTACGATACGTCAGGTCTAGTACATAGCATGGCATACATGATGGAACCAATTGCAGAAGCATATGGAACCTTTTCCATTTTCTTCTGGTCCTCGTCAGACTGAGGGCACTATTTATTATTCAGTATGGTTCCATGTGCCATAGGCAAAGATCCTCTCTTAGAGTCTTGCATGAAAAAGCGTCGAATGACCTAATCAATGTATGTACTTTGAGTTAAACCTATAAGCCGCTGTGATCTATCTCTATAGATCTTTATTCCTAGAATATAAGCAGCATCACCAACATCTTTCATTATGAAACATTTACCTAACCAAGACTTTACGTCTTTTAGCATAGGAATATGATTTCCAATGAGCAGTATGTCATCTACATACAGAATCAGAAAAATCACATGGCTCCCACTTACCTTCTTGTAAACACACGGTTCATCTTTGTTCTTGACAAAACCAAAATCTTTGATTTTCAATTCAAAGCGAAGATTCCAACTTCTAGATGCCTGTTTTAATCCATAATTGGATTTGTTTAACTTGCACACCTTATTAGGATTCTCTGGATCTTCAAAACCTTCCGGTTGAACCGTATAGACATCTTCAGTAATACGTCCATTTAGGAACGCGGTTTTGACATCCATTTGCCATATCTCGTAGTTATAATACGCGGAAATGGCAAGCAAGATCCTAATAGACTTAAGTATGGCTACTGGCGAGAAGGTTTCATCATAATCAATTCCTTGAGTCTGAGTAAAGCCTTTCGCTACCAGCCTCGCTTTGAAGGTTTGCACACTCCCATCCATGTCGATTTTCTTCTTGAAAATCCACTTGCTTCCTACTGTCAGACTCTCGGGAGGAAGATCAACCAAGTCCCATACATGGTTGTCGTACATGGATTGGATTTCAGCATCCATGGCTTCAATCCATTTCTTAGAATCAGAATCTAAGATTACAGATTGGTAACTAGTGGGCTCTGCCTAATCAACTATCTGGATGTCGGCAATCTGGTGAATTCGATATACCGGTCGGGTTCATGACTATCCCTAGCACTTCTGCGAACAGTTTGTGTCACGATTGAATCTTGAACACTTTTAGATTCAGTTTCAGCAGTCTCATGCTGAATGGCAGGTTCATATTATGGTTCTTGGATCTCATCCATATCCATAAGGTTATCTGCAATCCCTATCGCAAGAAGTTCTTTCTCCAAGAAAGAATCTCTTCGTTTAATGAAAACTCGATTTTCAGCAGGATTGAAGAAGTAGTAACCGATTGTTTTAGGGTATCCGAAGAAAACAACTTTATCACCACGAGGATTTAGTTTATCCATAGATTCACTTGTAACATATGCGTTACATCCCCAAACCCTAATGTAAGACACTTTGGGTTTCTCCCTATGCCAAATCTCATAAGGCGTCTTGTCCTCCTTCTTTGTAGGAGCTAGATTTATGATTCTCGTGGAAGTCTCAAGAGCAAAACTCTAGAAGGAGTGTGGGAGGTATGTTCGACACATCATAGACCAAACCATATCTAATAGAGTTCGATTCCTCCTTTCGGATACACCGTTAAGTTGAGGTGTTCCTGGTGGAGTAAGCTGAGAAATGATCCCACATTTCTTTAGATGTTCGTTAAACTCTTGACTAAGATATTCACCACCTCTATCAGATCGAAGCATCTTAATCATCTTACCAAGCTGATTTTGTACTTCGTTCTGGTAATGTTTGAACATTTCAAACGTTTCATGTTTATGATTAATAAGATAAACATAACCATATCTACTGAAGTCATCAGTAAATATCACGAAGAATCTCTCTCCACTTCTAGACATTGTTCTAGACCGGACCACATACATCAGTATGTACAAGTCCTAACAGATCCTTAGCCCTTCGACCGATACCGGTAAAAGGAGCCTTGGTTAGCTTTCCACTTAAACATGATTCGCAATCATCAAATGACTCTTGACCAGTAGAATTCAAAATTCCGGTGGTTTGGAGTTTCTTCATGCGATTCTTGTTTATGTGTCCAAGTCTACAATGCCATAGATACGTATCATTGAAATCATATTTCGCACGTTTGGTGAAGATATTAAATATAACGTTATTATCATGGACTTCTATCTCATAGATTCCATTATGAGGCTTTACAGAAAATAAAACAAACCATTCAAATATGCAGAAATGAAATCATTAACAAAAACATAATTAAATCCTTGTTCCCGCAAAGCGGATACTAAAACAATATTCCTAGTCAAATTAGGAATAAAATAAACATTGTTCAAAACAAGTTTTAAACCAGATGGAAGTAAAAGAGTGTATTCTCCTACAGCCTTCACAGCAACCTTTTGTCCATTTCCCACATGGAGCTCCAGGTCGCCTTGCTTCAATCTCCTAACCTTCTTTAGTCCCTGCAAATCATTACAAATGTAATAACCACATCTAGTGTCAAACACCCAAGATTTGCTAGACAAAGAAAATATCTCAATAACGAACATACCTGAAGATCCTGCTTCCAAATCTTTGGTCTTCCTAGCATGGTACGAAGGACAGTTACATTTCCAGTGTCCTATCTCTCCACAGTAATGACAGGTGTCATCACTTTTTGAAAATAGCTCTCCTTTTCCCACGCTTTCTTGGTTCAGAAATCAAGGTGTCTATTTGTCCCAAAGTCATTTCAAAAGCCATTAGCGACCCTCGCAAATCAGACAAGGTTTCTCCCACTACATACTGTTTGTAGTGATCAACGAACTCTTTGCATTCAACCGGTAAAGACACTAGTATGAAATCTATTTCCATATATTGGTTGATAGGTAAACCAAGATCTTTAAGGCTGTCAATGAGCTTCATCATTTTAGAAAAAATGTGAGTTCATTTCTGTTCCTCTTTCCATGTCGCTTGTCAAAGACTTAAGCATATTGAGATGCTCACTACGATTTTGATGAAACCTTTTCTTCAGTTCGTGAGGCATATCAAATGCAGAGTGATATTCTAGCCCACGACGGAGTTCATCCCACATCGTAGATAGCATCAAAAATGATGCTTCATTAGAATCTTCAATGTGTCGTCTCCAAAGAATTTTGGAGCCATCATTGGGAGAAACAGGAGGAATTGAAATTTCTATGACATAGGATCTCTTTTCTTCCTTAAGAACATTTTTCAAGATAAAGCATGGATCTTAGAGCAAAAACGGAGTCGGAATTGATTTCAAAAGACATCTATAAAATTCAAAATAAAAGTTTTAGTATTTTCATGCATAATTTCCTAATTAAAAATTATGACCCAATTGCAAAATAATATAATTAGGAATGAGATCCTGGTTCCCCATGTCTCAGTGAATGGCTGAGCACTCCTCACTGGCATAGTTAGACAGGCAGGTAACGATTACCGATTGTATCAACTATACAACTCTCGATTTGAGGGGCATGATGAATAATGTCAAGCTTGGATACGTTTCCCTCAACTACGCCCACTTAAACGACTTAAGTGATATTTGTCCTTCAATTACAACTGTAGACCCTGCCTAAGTGACTCAGGAAACGCGGTTCTACCTTCAACTAAAACCATAGGGCCGGATGCAGGGTAATTCACTAACACCGGGGGGTTCGGATAAATTAGTTGAAGTGTTACAATTAAGGGTGGCGCAAAAATATCGATTTTATGTATTGGGATTTCTTTAATGTTTTTATATATTACCGTTTCGGGTCAAAAATATTTTGGTTGACGAGTAGCATGATACAAGTCGCGCAATTTTAGTAAACCGATTTTACTAATAACTTCGTGAAACACTTTCAACACTCGACACGATCCAATTTCAAATACCCTATTAATCTAAAGTGGTCATTCGTCGTGAACTGATTTTAAACTAATCAACTCATTAATTAATTTAAAATTGTTTTAAATAAAACTATTAAATTTAAAACTTTTTTTCACTTTTAAATAAAACACCTTTTTGTTTAATTACCTTTTCGAGAAAAATAAACAATTTAATAATCTTATCGTTTTATATTGTGTCAAAAGTTTTATTAAAAAATTTTTACGGTTTAATTATTATCCTAAATAATTATATCACAACCATAAAAATAAATAAAACACATAATCGAGCAACTAGGAAAAAATTGTCTGGTTTCGTTCGAGCCATCAAATGAAAAATCCGGACTAGTCTAAGGGATAACAAAATAACAAATCTGCTATCTCCCACATAGTCCAAGATCTTCATCTTTAATCCTGTCATTGTCCGCCTTGGTCTTCTAGTCTTCGTCTCTTTAGGATTACAATATTTATTTATAAATACACAAAAAATAAATAAATAAAAACCTAACTGTTACATCGGGGTTCCAAATAACCCATAAAAAAACACAAAGAGAAACAACCAATCAACAAACAATACAACCACAGGTCTCTAGTGCTCGATTCATTTAACACAATAACAAGAAACGAAAAAGGCTCGATCTTTTGTCAAACAAAAGTTTTGACAAATAAAACAATAGAACGATAAAAACAAATATGTCTAAACGCGTGTGAACCTAGCTCTGATGCCACTGTTGGGAATCATGGTACCAGTTTTAACTTTTAAAAAAATAATTATTTAAACTATTTAAATAAATAAATCAGATATATTTTGTGGAAGCGATTTAATAATACCATTACCAGATAAGATCTGGATTCCTTTCAGTGATCCGATTACACGTGAATAAACAATATTAAATAACCAACCATAGGGTGTTCAGATTTATACCTTTGACGATAACCAGATATGTAACACCTTAGAACAACGAACGTCATGCTAGATGACACGTACATGAAAACCTGGAGCAAATCGTCACACGAGATGTGCAAGGAGAAGCCGACCACAATGGTGGCTCACAACGACAACGACGACGACGGTCCGGTGCGGCGGCGGATGGCTATTTGGCGGTGGTGGCGCCTACCGGAATTCGAATGATAGGGGGAGGGAATTTTCGCAAATCCCTTTTGGTGGCTAAGATCTCAAATTAGGTTTTTAAGGTTAAGTTAAGGTTATATTTATAAACATGTAACTTACACACTGGCCCTTGAGATATTAACAGTTAATACCTCATAATAATTTACTGTTTAATTATTAACCTTTTCTATTTTACTAAATAATAATTAGTAAAATCTAATCTTTAAATGTTTAACAGTTTAAACATTTTATCCCCGTAAATAATTAATTAATCAGATAATTAATTATCTCAATCTCCGATAAATATTTCTCTAAATATTTATTCACCATTTATTATTTTCATCTTTCGTGAATAATATTTAACAATTAAATATTACATATTTGTTCGTTGCCTAAGGTGTAACTCTTTGGATCGTACCCCGTTAGTAACTTGACTTAATTGACGATCGGACATCATATATCCAACAGAAATTAATGTCAAAAAGTGTGAAAATAAGGTCCTCGCGGTACGTGAGGAGGAAAAAGCAATATCTCGCGGTACGTAAGAGATCCTAGAAGCGCGCCTAACTAGTTTGTCCCTCGCGGTACGCGAGGGGCTGGCCACATTGTCTCGCGGTACGCGAGAGGCTCGTAAATCCGTAAAAATCCCAAATTCAAGAATTAAAAGAATTGTAATGCCATTAGGTTAGGTGTTGGACATTCAACATTTTAGACGGTTTCTTGGGCGATTTTGGGGCTAGAGGAGGCATTCGAAGTGCAAGATTGAAGCTTTTGGATCCAGGTTCGTTTGTATTAGCTTATTCAGTTTCCAAGTTCTTATCTTTATCTTTGATTTGTTGAATTGAAACCATGTTATGTTTATTACTTCTAGTTTGAATGTTTTGAACATGATTCTAGGCTAAATGTTCTATACTACCTAGGTTAAAGATGATTTCTTGTTAAAGTTCTAATTTTTATTCACTTTTTGGATTCTAATGATGGTTTAATGATTTTGTAAAGATCTTGGTTTAATAATTGTGATGATTGTGCATGTTTAGATCTGTTTTGTAATTGATTATAGTTCTGTATGCTGCTTGTGAATGTCTAGATCACTGACTGTGTGTTTATGATTGTTTGTGTGGTTTGCTAGACATAGTATTCCATAGGAATTGTGATTGAGAGTAGGTTAGATCTGAGTGTTCTTCTTATCTCGATACCCGAAAGGTGAGAGGTAGTAGGTTAGTCTTCGTTATTAGGATTCTGAGTGTTAACTGTCTGAGAGGAAGTTGCCTTAGCTTCTTAGTAATTGTTGCTAGTCCGAGTCATAGGTTGTTGATCTGAGATTACTCTGTGCATCTTTGATATATTATGGACAGTGAGACTAAGAGGTGATCTGTCTGTTGGGTACATTATCATTGTTGGAGAGATTGAAAGGTAATCCGACTATCTGGTGAGCGTTGTGCATCTTTAGGTTTTCTTTGTTGGTGACACCCTGAGAGTGATTAGGGATGCACTAGGTTGTCTTTAGTTGTTATCCTTAGAAAACCAGTTCTATCATAGTTTCCATAATCGGTAGAAGTTTTGGCTTTGCAAGTAGGATTCTGACCTAGGTAGTGTTCTTCTCATTCCTGATATTCCCGAGTTCCTGTTCTGATAGTTAGAGTCATTCATTTGTTTTCTTTTGATTTCTTTAGTAGTTCAATCAGTAGTGCAGAAAACCCCCCAAACCAATATTCTTAGTTCTCGTCAGAGTCTAGTTTAGTTATTAAGTGTCTCTAAGGTTCGATAATCCGGTTTACCATTAAGTTGTGCTACACTCGATAGGTTCACTTGCCTGTCAGTGCGGTCTAGTTCATAGGTATTCCATTTATTACTTACAAGATTAGGTTTTTATTTATAGTTTTTATAGACCATCTGGGCGACATCAGAGATTGAGGTAGAGGGAGATGAAGAGGAGGTTATGTAGTTGTTGGAAAATGGTACTGAGATTCCCGCTAGTACTATTGAAGATTTTGCTAAAGAGATTGAGATGGAAGATATTCTGGAACCGTCAGTGTCACAAGAGAAAGTGCATGTTGATGATAACAGTCCACAACCCAATTTTGCTGAACGTGTGATTTACAGAGATGGTAAAACTAGAGAAGAGTGGATGGAGTGGAAGAAGACATAGTTAAAAAAGGCTGCCAGTTCCACCGTCATCTCCGGTACTTAAAAAGAAATATGTTGAAAAGAAGGGGGCTATTGGGATGATATTATCAGTTATGTTTGACCTTGAACTGAAATTGTTTGCCCTAAAAAGACTTGATGGCGTTCAATACTTGAAACCTAATGCCAGTTCTTTCAGTTCATTGCTTGACGTTGAGCTCTGTAGTTTGGCTCAAAGACACCTTATCATTAGAGGTTCTCATGGAGTTGCTGAGGGTTTATGGTTGACTTTGAAGCAAGAAGTTAACAAGAAAAGATTCGAGTATTTCAAGCCTCAAGAAGGTCGAAGAGTGTTGGATAAAACCAAGTATGATCCGGTTACCAAGAAATATCAAAAGAAATTCGTCTACAAGCCTGTGGATTGTGTCAAAAAGATCCCAATGAAGAAGATTCCACAAGACATACATGGAAATATGAAGCTTAGGTTTGTGGATTGGTGTATAGGAGAGGCTGTGATGATTGAGAAGGTTGTTGCTGAGTTGGTGATTGGTGAAGAAGGTGAGATTAAGGTCGATGACAAAGAGTTATTCAGAGTTTATGATCCAATGAGTCTGATTAACTTTTCTGAACAAGATTTGTTGATCCTACATGAAAAGACATTGATGTATGGTAATGCTTGGGGAAAGTAAGTGGCTGAGCAATTTGAGAAGATTGTCAGGGTATGTGTGAAGCATGGGATTCATGCGGGAAGTCTTTTGCCGAGCAGTTGGAAATGATGCAGACCAAGAAGACCAGATAGCTGATGTCAAGGGGGAGTTTGTTGGACCATGTTTTATGACAGTCAGTCTAAGTCTTGTATTTATCTTGTAATAGCTTGATAGGATTAAACTTTGTACTCTTGTTTATAGCTTTTGTGATGTGCCTAGCGCACTTGACAACTGCGCTAGAGGTTGTTCTAGCGGAGTTGTTAAGTACGCTAATGCCTGGTCTAGCGCACTTGTTAACTGCGCTAGAGTTAGTTGTAGCGCAGATGACAAGTGCGCTATGTCTGATGTGTGGGTCTATATATAGCTGATGTTAGTTCTGATTTTGTAAGCTTTTGATCAGTTGTCAAGTTTGTAATCAGGAACTACTACTCAGTGAATATAGACGTGATTTGTATTTACTCTCTGTTCATCTTGTGTTCACAATTGATACGTAGGATTCCGCACTATGTATTCGATTAGTTAGCATTCGTATTGATCCGTGGTAAATCGAGGACCTTACAAAATTTCATTACAAGTATAAGATTCACCATGCACAAACAGACAAAAAACTAAGATTAAGCTGAAATTTAATTTACCTTGTCGCGTAACTAGTGACCAAACATTTTGCTATACTCTTTCTCAAGCCATGCTTGTCGTTTACCATCATGATGGTTTTTCAAATATGTCATGTGTTTTCTGCAAGTACATAAATACATAAGTGTGATATTTGATAGCTAGATATATTGTAAAATAAAAATAAGAACACAAACAAGTTAGTAATACTTACTCGATATACGGCTCAACTTCAGAAGTATTTTGTAATACAAAGAAATGTGCTTTGAATAAGAGTTTCGGAGAAACTTTAACTGGTTTACCGGATGACAAAGGAAGTCCCTCCCCCTCATCATTTTCAGATGAGTTATGCTTATCTGGTGGAATACAAATAGTTTTGATGCGTTTTTTGGTATTCGCTGAAAAACTCAATTGTTTCCTCTACAATGTTCTCCTCAGTAATGCATCCTTCTAGGTATGTTTCGTTTCGCACATGCCCTTTATTAACCTTCATACACCTCTCAAAGGGATACATCCATCGAAAGTATACTGGCCCACCTAACTTTACCTCCCTAGTAAGGTAGCATATTTCGTTACCTTCATATGTATTGTTGATCATTTCGTTATGTATTGTTGACCATTTCGTTACCTTCAGGTAGCATATTTTTAACAAAACTATAATTTCAGTAAAGCACTTATCTGTGACTCCATGCTTACTCTTAATGTTGAGTAGTTGAACTAGTGCGAACAACTTTGTGAAGTTAGGACATCCTTCGTACATGGGTTTCTCAGCGTCTGCAATTAGTTCTTGAAACTTCTCATGGTCATCTGTGAAATTGTCTTTGGTACCTTTCACCATTTCTACAGTTTCTATTGCATCTGTTGGAAAATCGGTGTCAACAAACTCTGTATCATGAAACACATCTGTTGGAAAATCAGTGTTAACAAGCTCGTCTTCTTCTCCGTGTTTAATCTATCTCGTATAATTTTGGATCGATTACCTTCATGAACAAGTGATTACCCACCTCCTCAACAGGAAGAGAGTAGTGGTTTAAAGAACTTTGACATGGACATGGAATTTCTTTTTTCTTCAGATTGCGAACAACATAATTTAGAAATGTTGCAACTCCATCTTGTTAGGACATAGATTTGTAATGACAAAAGCTTGTAATAGTTAGATTTTATGTCTTTATGTTTTTGATATGTAATTGTATAAAGTTGCTAAGTGTTTTTACAAGTGTGCCTAGAGGCGAACTTGTTAAGTTCGCCTGGTCTATCAGAGGCGAACTTAATAAGTTCGCTTAGGTCTAACTGAGGCGAACTTGTTAAGTTCGCTTAGTCTGTTTCAGGCGAACTTAACAAGTTCGCTTACAGCAGGTTAGTTTCTATATATATGAGTTTACAGAGTCATTAGACAAGACACTGAACAGAGAGAACAGAGAGAACGATTTGTCTGATTGAGTCTGTAAACCATTGTGAATCTGAATATATTTGAGAAGTTTATTTACTCGTGTTGTTTTGAATTGTCGGTTAGTATACAAACGTTAACACGAAGGATTCCGCACTTCGTGTTATAGAAACGTCATATCACGAGTTCGATCAGTAGTTGAGTAACCTGGACCTACAAGTGGTATCAGTGCCAATGCTCGTGAATTAAGTACGATTCTCGGTGATTAGTGACGGTTTTTGTGTACAATTCGACAAGAAATTCAACATTTTTGAATTTTCTACAACAATGGAGTTTTTCAAGTTCTTGAAGATCGTTTCTCTGCTGAATTAGTGATTTTGGAAGTGTTTTTGACGAAATCAGTCCGATAGAACTGTTCTATTTGATAAAATTCATAATCCTACGGTTCAATTTCCTTAAATTCCATCAATTCGCTGAGAAATCATGATTTTTGAAGATTTCGGTTCGTGTTTGGGTGAAGATGCTTTTGAATCTGTTATAGCAGTTTAAGCGAACTTGCTGAGTTCCTGTGCAGGCGAACTTAGCAAGTTCGCTTCTCACATTTTCAAGCGAACTTAGTTGTTAAGCGAACTTACCGGATTTCCTCCTTAAGCGAACTTGTCTTGTTCGCCTGATATCAAGTTCGCTTAGTACTCACTAAAGCGAACTTATTAAGTTCACCTGAGGGTAAAACAGTTTAATACTTAGAAATTTTCCAGAAATTTTTTTTTAACATGGCAAATATGGTTCAAGTCACAAACATGTTCAATTATGACAATGAGATTGGTACATCTCAAAAACCTCCGAAGTTGCTGAATCTAGCTGATTATTCAAATTGGAAAGATCGGTTTGACCAATTCGTATCTTTTACCGATACTAGTTTGTGGATTCCGATTTTGGAAGGATATACGCATCCTACTTATTCATGGATGGGAAAGGATGATGTTCCAAAACCAGTGTCAGCTTTAACTACTGAAGAGAAGCTGTTATTTGATCGAGAAAAGAAAGCAATGGCTAGCATTTCGATGTCTCTACCAAAGGAAATTTATCACAGTTTTAAACAGTTCAAGTCTTCTCAACAACTATGGGAAGCATTACAGAAAAGGTGTGAAGGGAGTTTGGATGTGAAAAAGAGTAGAAAGGAATTACTAAAGAAGCAGTTCCTAGTCTTTAAACATTTTCAAAATGAATCTTTGGATGATCTTGCTACAAGATTCTATCATCTTCTTAGTGAACTGGCTAGTGCATCTGTGGTATATGAGACTGAGGAAATTAATGATAAATTTTTGGAGGCTTTACCATCAAAGTTTGATGTGTATACGGTTTTGATCAAAGAAAATGTTAAGTACAAAACCATGTCTCTTGAAGAAGTCCTAGGAAAGATTCAGTCACATGACATGAATATGAAAAAGAAAGAGACTAATATGGAGCATATACAGGATCCATCGATGTATTTTGCCAAATCTGTTGGTAAATCTGGTACTGGAGTGGCATTCTTTTCTGGTGATGCTCAAGAGTCTTCAAATGATCAGTGTTCTGGAGTTCCAATTTATTCTGGTCATACAAGCCATTCTGGATTTTCTGCTACTACTGCTTCAACATCATCTGGATCTCATGTGAATCAGAAAGTTGCTGATGATTATCATGCTATGTTTTCTTCATTCATGGCATCATATGAAAATTTCATTGGAGGAAAAATACATGATCCTGAGATAATAGAAGAAGATTTCAGACAGATTGATCCTGTTGATCTGGAAGAAATGAATATCCAATGGAATATGACCATGTTAATGCGACAAGCTAAAGATTTCTTGAAGAGAACTGGCAGAAAATATATTGGTTCAAATAGTCGATCGCGTATGGGTTTTGATAAGAGCAAAGTTAGGTGTTACAATTGCCAAGAGTATGGTCACTTTGCTAAGGAGTGTGTTAAGCCAAAGGTAGAATTTGATTCTCAAAAGAAGCAATCTAACTTTCAGCATAATAGGAATCAGCCACATGGTTCATCTGGTAATCAAAATCATGGTCCTTCTGGTAATACAAATCATGCATCTGCATCATCAGCTTTAGTTGCTCAAAATGACGAAAACTATGATTGGGGCATTCATCTGGAAAATTTGGTGGGTGTTGTGAGTCAGACTTTTGTTGCAGAAATTCATTCAGAAAAACCAGAAGAGTCTACTGATGATGAAAGTTCTAGTGATGACTCGTGTGATGATGATAGTGTTCCAAGTGTTGATGATGAGGAAGAAAGAGAGAAAAGTATTGATTTTGATGCTGTGACAGGGGTTGCTAAGGAAGAAATTGTTCTTACAGAAAATGCTTTAGTTGGTGAAGATTCAGAGTATATTCCGATTGCCAAAGTATTCATGGCAGACATGTCTGACCCGACTAAGGTAAAAGACTCTGTTTGTCATATATTTTGTTCTAATTGCATTTCTGTTAAAGATAAACTACAAAAAGTCATGGATGATAACACAAATTTGATTTGTGACATGAAATCAATGCATTCAGTTAATCAGAAACTAAAAGATAATGATAAACTGTGCATTGATAGAATTGAGTCTTTGAAAAGAGACTTAAATTCTCTTGGGTTAAAATACAAAGAGCAGGGTTATCATCTAGATATGGCTTATGCTGAAATTGAAAAACGGAATGAAGTAGTTGCTCAAAAGAACAAGGAGATTTCTGAAAAAGAATCTGAGGTGATAAAGTTACATAGAAAGCTGGAACAGTTTGAGAATTCGTCTGTAGTTTTGGATTA
This sequence comes from Smallanthus sonchifolius, assembly GCA_023525975.1. Classification (NCBI taxonomy): domain Eukaryota; kingdom Viridiplantae; phylum Streptophyta; class Magnoliopsida; order Asterales; family Asteraceae; genus Smallanthus; species Smallanthus sonchifolius. The sequence continues at coordinate 26,206,800 of CM042033.1, forward strand.
TTTCAATGCTAATGCTGATCCCACAAAAAGGGTTGCTGGTATTGGGTTTGTTCCTCCTCCGTTCAATGTAAATTATGTAGTTGAGCCTGAAATCATTCATGAAGAGGAGATTGATCCCAAGACAGTATTAAAAGTGAATCCATTGACGGGTGAAGACATGGTGTATGATTCTGATACAGAGGATGAAGTGTTTGATGATTCAAAGGTTGAAGGCATTCCGAGAGAAGTGAAAATTGAGGAACCAAAGGTTATGAAGAATGTTACTAGGGATAGATGCATCTTGACAGAACCTGATGAGGTGAAAGTGGTTCCAACTAAACTTTCTCCAATCTTAGAGTCAAGTGGGTTTGTTGCGGCTGGTTTTCAAAAGGTGAATTCTTCAAAGGTGCCAAAACAGACTTATGTTCCTAAGAAGCCGATAAATTGTTCTGGGAATTCATCTGAAGCTTATTCTTCTGATGGTTCTTCAAATCCAAAGAAAACATCTTATTTCAGAAGTTATCATGAAAGACGAGTGTGTTTTCATTGCAATGAGGCTGGTCATATTTTGATTAATTGTCCATACAAGAACAAGGGTAAAATGAAGACTGTTCCTTCACAACCGAAAGTGGTGAAGATTCTTAAAAGAAACGATGAGGGAAAGTCGTCTTCTAGTTTGGAGAAAAATATGATTGGTCATTCTTTTGTTAAATCCCATGGATTTAAACAACAGAATTTATTGAATGTTAAATCCTTTGTTTGCAAGGAGAAACTTGAGATTCCAAAAGTTGGAATTTCAAAAGATTCTGTTCAGGAGGTTAAATTGTCTAGACCTCAAAGAAGAAGAAGAAACAGAAAATTAAAGAAAATTTTGGAAACATCTGAATCTGACAATAATATATCACATAATGTTTTTCAACATAATAAAAATGGTTCTTCTTTGAAAAGGTCTGATTGTCAAACATTTGTTCCAAAATTGAATGTAAATTACAAGAAGTTGTTTATTTTGATCAGTCCGGACGACCCAAGACCACGATGGCTTGGGTTCCACTTTCTAACTGATTCTTTTTGTTTATGTAGGGACAACCAAGGAGGACTATCAACAATACATGGTATGTGGATAGTGGTTGCTCTCGACATATGACAGGGAATGTTAGATTGCTTGAGGATGTGATTAAAATTGATGGTGGTTATGTCGCTTTTGTGGGTAATAAAGGCGGGTACATAACAGGTCAGGGAACGTTAAAAAATGACAAAGTAAAATTTGAAAAGGTGAATTATGTTGAGCAGCTGGAACACAATCTTTTAAGCATATCACAAGTTTGTGACAAGAAGTTTTCGTTCCATTTCAACGATCATGAATGCTATATTCTGAAACCGGGTTTTGTGATTCCTGATGAATGGATTCTCATGAAGGCTCCAAGGAGAAATGACACGTATGTCCTTGACATGAGTGTCGCCACTACAACGGATTCAATTCCAACATGTTTACTCTCCAAGGCGTCGGAATCTGATTCAATATTGTGGCACAGGAAGCTAGCTCACATAAACTACAGGAAGATGAACTACATTGTTAGGAATGATCTTGTGCTTGGTATTCTGAAAATGAAATTCTCAGTTCCTGATGATTGTATACCGTGCAAGAAGGGGAAGTAGAGAAAGAAATCTCACAAATCGAAGTCGACGAATTCTATCGTAACTCCTTTGGAGTTGCTGCATATGGATTTGTTCGGTCCTATCAGTATTAGGAGCATTGGTGGGAAATCGTATTGTTTGGTCGTAACTGATGATTACTCCAGATTTTCATGGGTTAAGTTTCTTTCTTCTAAAGCTGAAACCACTGAGTTGGTACAATACTTAATCCTGGGTTTGGAAACTTTATTCAATCTGAAAGTCAGAAGAATCAGGAGTGACAATGGCAGCGAATTTAAGAATAGAAAAATGGGATTATTCTGTCTACAAAAAGGAATTCATCATGAATTCAGTGCGACATATGTTCCTCAACAAAATGGTGTCGCTGAACGAAAAAACAGGACGTTGGTCGAAACAGCTCGCACGATGCTTACAGATTCTAAGCTTCCAGTCACCTTTTGGGCTGGAGCTGTGAATACTGCGTGTCACGTTTTGAACAAGGTCTTGACCGTAAAGCAACATAACAAGACTTGCTATGAATTGCTAAACAATCGAAAGCCGAATCTGGAATACTTACTACCTTTTGGTAATCCGTGTACCCTACTGAAGTTTCGAGATGTCCCAACAAAATTCAGTGCAAAGGCTATTGAAGGGATTTTTCTGGGGTATGTGGCAAATTCGACTACCAAGAGGGTTTATAACAAAGAGACACGCCAAGTTGAAGAATGGTTCCATATTGACTGTTCAAATCGGTCTTTACCACAAATGGCGATTGGTCCGGATTGGGCATTTGATTATGAAAACTTATTCAAGTCTTTTCATTTACCTTCTGACATTTCTGATGAAGATGCTACGGTTATCTATGATTCTTGTCAAGATGCTCAGCACAATGGATTTCTACCAAATGCAGTTCCCAATTCATCGATTCCATCTACTTCTGCTCCAGATCCAAATATTGCTTCTTGTTCAGGTCCACAAGATTCAGAGAGTGAGGAGGATAATGCTATTTTTCAAGATTCTTCTGCTGATCCGTTGTTGAGTGATGATCCATTACCTTTGACACAGGATCAGGGGGAGATTCCAACAAATTTAGACTCGGAAATTCTAATTCCTCAAGATTATTCTTATCAGTCTGACTCTACTCAAGTTGATGTGTTGCCGGTTCCTGAGGTCGCATCCATCAAGGAACACAAAGATCATCCAGTAACAAATATAATTGGAAATTTACAGGATGGAGTGAAAACTCGTTCTCTTGTTGACAATACTTGTTTGTATACTTGCATTAAAGATTCTGGTGTTCTTGATGATTGCTCACATTCTTGCTTTATTTCGCAGGTTGAACCCAAGAATGTAGAGATGGCTTTAAATGACAATAACTGGATAGAAGCTATGCAGGAAGAACTTGCTCAATTTGACAAACTTAAGGTTTGGAATCTGGTTGATCTTCCGAAAGGTGCGTATCCGATAGGCACAAAATGGGTGTTTAAATGTAAAAAGGACGATCGAGGTGTCGTGGTACGCAATAAGGCAAGATTAGTTGTCCAGGGCTTCAATAAACAAGAAGGAATTGATTACACCGAAGTTTATGCGCCGGTTGCAAGGCTTGAGGCTATAAGGCTGTTTCTAGCTTTTGCTTCTTTTAAAGGTTTTAAGGTGTTTCAATTAGACGTCAAGAGTGCGTTTTTATATGGAAAAGTCAAGGAGGAAGTCTATGTGTGTCAGCCGCCGGGGTTTGAAGATCCACTGAATCCGAACATGGTTTTCAAGCTAGATAAGGCCCTCTATGGTCTTCATCAGGCTCCTCGTGCATGGTATGAGACTTTATCTAAACATCTTTTGGCGAATGACTTTGTTCGTGGAAAGATAGACTCGACCTTATTCATAAAGAATCAGGGGGAGATTACCTACTGGTACAGATTTATGTGGATGATATTATATTTGGCTCGACAAATGAAGGGTTGTGCAAAGACTTTGAGGGTGTTATGAAGTCGAAATTTGAAATGTCTGCTATGGGAGAGTTATCGTTTTTCTTAGGTTTACAAGTAAATCAAAAGGAAGATGGTTTCTTTATTCATCAGTCCAAGTATGTCAAAGACATCTTGAGCCGGTTCAAGATGGAGGACTGTACTTCATACGATACTCCAATTCCGGTCAATCATAAGTTAAATTCTGACCCGGAAGGAAAAGATGTGGATTGTCGACTTTACAGAGCTATGATTGGATCCCTCATGTACTTAACCGCTTCAAGGCCGGATATAATGTTCGCCGTGTGTATCTGTTCCAGATTTCAGGCAAAGCCAAAAGAATCTCACTTAATTGCTGTGAAAAGAATCTTTCGGTATTTAAAAGGAAAACAACGTTTAGGGCTATGGTATCCTCATGGTTCTAACTTTGATTTCAATGCTTATACTGATTCTGATTTTGGTGGTTGTTGTCTAGACAGGAAATCTACAACATGTGGTTGCCAGTTCTTAGGAAATCGACTTGTATCTTGGCAATGCAAAAAGCAAACCACAGTCTCGATTTCTACATGCGAAGCAGAATACATTGCTGCTGCATGTTGCTGTTCACAAATCCTGTGGATACAACAACAATTGAGAGATTACGGTTTGAATTTCACATAAACCCCCATGTTTATTGATAACAATGCTACTATGTCCATAACGAATAATCCTGTTAAACATAGTAAAACTAAGCACATCGAAATTCGATATCATTTTATACGTGATTATGCAGAGAAAAGGTTGATTGAGCTGGTCAAGGTACACACTGAAGATAATTTTGCTGATTTGTTTACTAAGGCATTTGATCGTACCAGGTTTGAATTCTTGATAAAAATGATTGGTATGATCAATCCCGAATAAAAGTTTTTCAAAATCAGAATTTCATGGAAAATTTTCTTTTAAGTTCTTTTATTGCTTTATTACATTTCTGCATTTACTTTTTCAGTCAAAAAGTTTAAATTATAAAAGGTCAAAACAAATTGAAAAATATAAAATTTGACATCATTTGAGGTTTTGAGAAGAAATGATAGTACATCAGTGATTAGTTCATTTCACACGACCTTAATAGACCTTGATATATAAATGATTAAAATAAGTTGATCTGATCTAAATTTCATAGTCTAATAAGAGATGATAGTGTTGTGAATGCTCTATTCTTGATAATTTGCTTTACAATTTGTGTATAAAATTTGAAACTTGAATTGTCAATAGGCTAAAAGCGTTTTGAAACTAATAGTAGTGTGAAAATTAAATATAATATGATTACATATGTGATTTAAATCCATTATATGCCTTGGTGTGTGTGTTAAAAGATCACTATCAGATAAAGAATATTAGCTTTTAATAAGGATTTTCCTATGAGATCAGTATCGGGTTATGTCCTTAGCACTATTAATTCGATTTGCTTCAGTGCCCATGTCCCGAAAAGCATGCAATTTGAAGTATAATCAAGATATGTACTTGACAACATCTGTCAAACATATACTAGCCCTTGGATCATATTGATATATCATCTTTACTGATTCCATTGAATTCATAATCCAGATAACAGTTGGATCCACGTCCCTGAATCTTATGATTCCACATATATAAGCCAAGACATTGAATCATTCGATTCTGAATCTCATTGATTCCTTTACAATCTAATTGGATTCTGCTATTCATGTGCTAAGTGATGTCTCCTCATTCTGAATATTTGGATAATCTTTAGTAAAATCTTATATATGTCTTGAAGATAGTGCATTTATTTTCTATTTGGCATATATGTGGAGTACACGAAGTTTATCATCTAAATGGTACTAAATCACATGAATTTGGAGAATAAACGCTTATAGTTTCAAATAATATAATATTGACAATTTTAAGAATTCAGGCTTTATATTTCAAATTCGGTATAAATAAAAGAGCATTTTATAATCTGATCTTATTTACTTTGAAATTTATCGCGTATCATTTCAAATATTATTCAAATTAAATGAGTTTCAAAATGAAAAAGATGCAAAATGCACCAAATTGAGTTGAATGGTCTCTTACTATAGGTTACCCTTTGTTATTGATAATATGTGTGATGAATTAATTGAATACTGATATGATCTTCTTGCTCATGATGTTTAAACCAAAAATATGTGATTTTTTGCTTGTACAGAGAAAAATCAAAAATATGTGTTTCCGTCTGTATAGATAAAATTCAAAAAGATTTTGATTTTTACTTTCCATGAAAATTCTAAACTTTTATTAAAATTGTTCAGGATTGGATCAAATATGTGTTGTTGACGGAAGTTCAAGATTTGAAAGGTTGAAGTTGGTAAAATTTGTGTTCAAGGCAAAAAGGTTGGAAAAGTAATTAAGTTCGCCTGTATACAGTGAGGCGAACTTAACAAGTTCGCTTAAATCAGTGAAGCGAACTTAATTTTCAGTCTAGGGTGAAGCGAACTTAAGGGTGAAGCGAACTTATCTTGTTCGCCGAAGGATTGTTAAGCGAACTTAATCTGAATAAGTGTTGAATCAGGCGAACTTGTCCTTCTTATCGTCTTCATCAGACTCGAGCGAACTTAACCCAAATTTCTCAAAAATTTAAAATGGTGTTGTGAGTGTTAATTGCTGGTTGTATTTTGATCAAAATTGAATTGCGAATCTTACAAAGGTATTTTCGTCGTTTTTCATCCGCTAAATTGAGTGTATTCGAGGGTTTTTAGTTTCGGTTTTAGTCGAACTGTTTCAGGAACGTTTTTGACCAAAGTTTTTACCTAAATATAAAATTTATCATCATTTTTTGTTCTAATGTGATATTCGATTGATTTTATATGTGTATTTCACAATGTCTATCAATTTGCCGAAGTTTGAGAAATCTGTGTTTGAATTTGAAACGTCTCAGGTTCAGGCGAACTTGTTCCAAGCGAACTTGTTCGAAGCGAACTTGTCTGGCGAACTTAATAAGTTCGCCTCTTGCACTACTAAGCGAACTTATTAAGTTCGCCTAGGGGTCAGAAGTGAAAAAGGACTTGTAATTTTTTTTAAAAATTATTTTGTTTGAAATTTTTTTTAAATTTTTTTTGTTTGAAATTTTTTTTGTTGTTTCATATATGTGTAAGTATACTAATGTTTGTTGTGTTGTCCGATATTTTCACAGATGGCTCGACGTGTCGAATATAAACATAATCAAGTGGCGTTGTTAGATCCTAATATGCCAGAAGCAGTTCATTTTCAAGGAATCATCAATTTTCTGAATCGATCAAGACTGCATGTTGCATTATCTGCGGATCCCTATATTAGCTTGGTGTATATACAACAATTCTGGGATACGGTACATCAAGATATCGATGTGGAACCACATGTCCTTCGTGCAACAGTAAACAATACCGAGATTGCAATTTCAGAAGAGACAATTCGTGTTGCTCTTGCTTTGGGAGGAAATGCTGAAGATCCAATATCTTATCCTAACACTCTTATTATGGGTTGTTTTTAAAGGATGGGTTATCGTGGACAACAAAATGATACACAAGCTCGGAAAGGTGGACTAGTAGGTGAATGGAGGTACTTTATGCATGTGATTATACAATGCATCTCTCCACAAAAAGCTGGTACATATGGCTTGAAGATGGCTCTTCAAACAGCTATGGTGGCTCTAACATTGAATAAACGATTCAATTTTCCTCTGTTTTTTTATCGGGAGATGGTAATGCAGATAAATCCGGCTGAAGGTCAAGGTTTCTTGATGTATCCACGTTTTATTCAAATGATACTCAATCATCTTATTCCGGATCATCCACGACATGCTATAAGATTGACTTTGACTCCAATGTCAAAACGTATTTTTACTGACTGTACAAAGGTGAAACAGCAGAATGTCGCTTTGATTCCAGTCAATACTCCACTGTTTGGGCACTTAATCAATCCTGATTATGTTGCACCACCTAATGACAACTGGATTCATCCTAATGAACTTGCTCAAGCTCAAGGCGTTAACGTTCCAGCACAACAACAACAACAACAACCACAACAACCTGCACAACAACAACAGATACCAGTTCCACAACTACAAGTTCCTGTACAACCACAAATTCCTATTCCTGAACAAGTTCCTATTCCACAAGCTGCAATTGATATTCCTATTCAGGAACCAATTCAAGAAGAGGTCGTTCATGAACCTGATCACGATCTAGGAATGAACATGGATGATTTTGTTGATGATACTGTGAACTCGCCCATTCATGAACAAGAAGGGAATGTGGTGACAGATGCTGAGTCAAGTTCCAGTTCAAGTGATACAATATCATCTGATGATGACAGCACTGATTCTGATGAATCTAGGGATTTTTCTCCAGGTCATTATGAACGGTTGGCTGCTATTCCATTGGCTAATGCTGGAAAACGCATTAAATCTCAAGCCAGACGACCACGACGCAAGTTTGTTCGGGATCCTCCTTCCGGATCAGTACTTGGGAAAAGATCTTTGGTCGATGAAAGTTCTGACACTGACAGTGACTTTAATCCAGATCCTACACGTCCAAAGTTAATGTCTGCATCGATTGCTGCTGCCAAATCTTCTCAAGGAGTTGAGGATCCAAATTTTGTTGCTTCTCTGATCATTACTCCTCCACGATCTAAGGATCCATCTCCAGTCATACTCCTGTTCCTCCAGTCATACCTACTACTTCAAGTCCTTCTATTCCATAATCAACAGCTGGTCCGTCAAAGCCTTCTGATTCTGACAGGATTACTTTCCTTGAATCTCAAGTGCTGTCTTTACAAACACAAGTTAACTCACTTGTATCTATTGATTCACAACGGCAGCTGGTGATTCAGACTCAAGCTCAACAGATTGCTGATATGCAAGTCTTAGTGTCCAAACTCGTTCAGCGTCTTGACGCTCAAGGGGAGTTGAGGATACCTGATACTTGTCACACAGAGTCAATTCAAAGACGTGATGATGAAGACAATGATCCTGCTGGAAATATTGAGGGTGATCGTCAATACACTGACGCTAATCCTATATCTAGAGTTCAGGGGGAGTCGACATCACAATCTCTTGAAGGAAACAAAGACAAAGATACTTCTGGTACTAATGACGAAGAAATTCTGTTATTAGAATTCTTTCAAGACTCAGAAGAAGAGGAAGCTGAAAAGATTGAATGTCTTGATGACATTGATGATTTATTCAATGACATGGAAGATGATATGTCAGATACTGAGATAGAAGAAGGAGAAATAGTAGAGATTGAAATAGAGAAAGATAAAGACAGTGTTACCTATGAAGGTTGTGACGGTCTTAAGGTGCCGTATAACTTCATCCAAGAGGATGTTGTTCCTGAGTTCTCTTATGACGGAATAACTGACTCTATGGACTCTATTGAAGACGTCACACTGCCTGATGATACAGCCGAGTCAAAGATGGATACTGATGATGAGAATCTTCAATTCAATAAGGGTGCTGAAACTGAAACTACTCACACTGAGTCTCCGAGGATTAATGAAGAGCCTGTGATGTTCAGAGATACAAGAATGACACGAGAACAGTGGAGAGAAGTTGTAAACAGTTGGATGAAGGTGCTACCCAAGTCTCCAGCACAACCTGCTCAGAAAGAGAAATATGTGAATAAAGAGCAGTGTGTAGGAAGGATCATAAGTTGGTTCTATGATGGGGAATCAAAATTATTTGTAATCAAAAGGTTTGACGGCGTTCAATACTTAAAGCCAAGGATCAAATATTTCAATACCTTGCCGAGGTGTGAAATAAATGGTCTAGCTTCAAAGCCACTCATAAATAGATCGAAGAATGGTTTGGCTGATGTGATAGCAAACCTGATAAAGAAAGAAGGTAGTTCGGGTAAGTATGAACGACTGAAACCACAGAAGGGAAAGAGAGTGAAGATTACAGATCCTAAGACTGGGAAAGTAACCTGGAGATACAAGTATAGACCAGTGCGTGCTATTCACAAGATACCATTAAAGAATATTCCTCAAGACTTTCTTGGGAATATGAAATGGTGGTATGTTGATGTTAATACTGGTGAAGCAAGGGTTGAAGATAAAGATAATAAGGTCATTGTGTGTTTCTATGACGCAATGAATCTTATTAATTTTTCAAAGAAAGATCAGAGGACGCTGCGAAAGAATGAGATCATGTATACTGATGAATGGAGAGAACAAGGTCTACAGTACAAAAGAGTTTTGGAGATATGCAGAAGATACGGTGTGCATGCTGGAAGCAGACTACCAGACAACTGGAAGAGTTCAAGATAAAGACTGAAGACAGAAGATTAAGCTATTGTCAAGGGGGAGTCTGTTAGGACATAGATTTGTAATGACAAAAGCTTGTAATAGTTAGATTTTATGTCTTTATGTTTTTGATATGTAATTGTATAAAGTTGCTAAGTGTTTTTACAAGTGTGCCTAGAGGCAAACTTGTTAAGTTCGCCTGGTCTATCAGAGGCGAACTTAATAAGTTCGCTTAGGTCTAACTGAGGCGAACTTGTTAAGTTCGCTTAGTCTGTTTCAGGCGAACTTAACAAGTTCGCATACAGCAGGTTAGTTTCTATATATATGAGTTTACAGAGTCATTAGACAAGACACTGAATAGAGAGAACAGAGAGAACGATTTGTCTGATTGAGTCTGTAAACCATTGTGAATCTGAATATATTTGAGAAGTTTATTTACTCTTGTTGTTTTGAATTGTCGGTTAGTATACAAACGTTAACACGAAGGATTCCGCACTTCGTGTTATAGAAACGTCATATCACGAGTTCGATCAGTAGTTGAGTTACCTGGACCTACACATCTATATATGGTTTTTGGGTTCTATCGGTTGACATACCAGACTTATCCATCTTAATTTGATTGTAACAGTGTAAGATCCCAGATTTTTCTGAATGCTAATGGTTCGGGTCGGTGATGAACCGAATCTCTATTAAACGGGTATGTTAGCATGGTTAGCGCGTGAATTGTCCATCGACGGGTCTTGAGGAACCCGTTTAGCTATTGTGGCAAAAGTTGAGATAGAAATGCGTCAAACGGATTCGAAAGGACTCGAAGCGAATTTTTGAAATTCGGCCTAGGGGGTGTCGGCGGAGGGACGATATGTGGTGATGTACGGCTACGTGACGCCTAAATCTCATTCAGGTAATCCTCGTTTAACCTTCTTATGTAACTTTTACGTGTTCTAGTTAGCATAAAAGGGTAGGAACAAATTAGGGTTCTGGTTGGATGGATTGGCCAGGAGCGACGAGGAGGAGAAGGAGGCGAAATGAAGGCGGTCGGTTGTGGTGGCGGCATAGACACGGGCAGATAGCGACTAAGATGATGGTGGTGGCGTGTGATGGTGGTGACCGACATGAAGAGGAGTCTGCCGGCCGAGAAGAAAAGAAAGAGAGAGAAGGGTGACGGGTGAAGGTTGTAGTGGCTTCAGGGTGTAGTGGAAGACAACGGCAGCAGGTGGTGGTGCCCGTCGGTTACCGGAGTTGAATGTGATGGTGACTCATAGAGGCGGACGGCGGGGTAATGTTGGTAGTAGCGCCATGACATGAAAGGGAGCCCGATTAGGGTTCCTCGTAGCTAGAGAGGTGACGGGAATAAGAGGGTGCTACGAGATGACGAGAAATGGTAGTGGCACACGGCGAGTGACCCTTGGTGATGATACACGGTGGTGGTGGTTCACGGGGGTGAACGGGGGAGACCATGGAAACAGGTGTAACCCGATTAGGGTTTTGTGAACATAGGGTTTGCATGGAGGGATTCAGACATGCATGGAGATCTCGGCTCGTGTACGTGTGACCAGTAAGGTTAGGGTTTTGCATAGCGTGTGTACGTACATGCATGCAGGTTCTAAACAAGTCCAGAGTTCGAGTAGGCACGCGGATTAGGGTTTTGCATGGTGAAGGGGTCGTTGAGATGAGACTAGTATCGGGAACATTTATGTTTTTATGTAGTGACACATGTTTAGGATGTACGCTGATTATGTGATCATATATTAACAGGTCCGAGCCCGTACGAGGAGATGTTGCAGTACCTGTGAGGGATCTTCAAACCGGTGAGTTTCAAATCCCCTCTTTTAATCGATTTACTATTTTGGGGCTATCGTACATACTCACATGTTTTATTAAACGAATGCATTACTATTTATGATTTAAACTTGAAGTGTTTTATGAGATCATTACGTAATAATGAAGCTAAGGGTCGTTATGGGGTCCTTAAGATGGGTGAACAAGAGTTGTGATGATCTGTGTGTGTCATGTTATGAGTTAGTCGGGGTGAGTCGGGAATTTAATTGAACTTGTGATGGTTATATAAGGAGAGTTAGCGTGGGAACCCATATGTGGTCGATTAACGAGTCATGTAGATGCTAGTATGATGTTGTGAGTTATGTGCTTGATGTTGCGTGTATTGTGTCGTTGTCCTTGTGACACGGCGGGTATTATTATTGTGTCATTGTCCCTGTGACACGTCGGGTATTGTGTTTGCATGGGTCTATGTGGTGTCCATAGGATATACGGTCTAGAATCCGGTATGATGTTTGTGTGTCGTATAATTATTTATTCAAAAAGAGTGGGGTAATAGGTCTAGACGTTATGAGGGTGCGTCTAGATTAAGTGTTTGATTACACACGCAAGTGATCCGTGAAAGGGTGGTGAGTCGCAGTACATGTCCAGGTGGGGTCATGTGTATATATGTGTTGCTTTGTGTGCTTGCATTGTTGTCCGTGTATACTGTCAAAAGTGGTGTGGAGGACAGGGTCCCTCAGGGTCGTCATTGTACGTGCGATCTGGTAGCCATCATGTGGTGGGGTGTCAGTCATCATATGGTAGATGATATAGCCACTGTGTGGGTGGCTGGGTAGTCATCGTAGATGAAAAGTGTGTCGCTATGTTTAGTGGCGGGGCGTTGTAACAAGGGTAGAGGTAAGCTCATAATGAGTATCCCGACGGGGATAACCCTAACGAGGGTATTTGTGACGAGACCAGCAAATCCATCGAAGATAATTTTTGTGTGCATTTATATGTTTATTAATTGCATGCGAGTGTTAGTCAATATTACTTGTGAAATGATGTTGTACTTTGGTAATGAGTAGTAGATTGACCATTGGGTCGGGTCAATGTCGTATTATAACTATTGAGTTAGTTTACTTCGTAAGAGTCTTGGTGAAGGTTTGTCGGATTGAACCTAAGGATTTTGGGGTATGCTAACTGGACCTTAGGTTGAGGCAAGGGGGTTAATTGAGAGTTAGCTGTGTAGTAAGCCCGATCCATATCGGTGAGACTTACTAGGTTATATTTGTGGGATGAGTCTTGGGTGGTGAGTTCTTAAGGGAATGGGTCAGTAAGGTGGAACACCAAAAGTCATCTATTTGATCAACCCGTTTATAAAGGACTGGAGGGTCCAGAACCGGCGTTTATATGAAAGTGGTGCTACTCGGATTGGTGTGCATACATTCGTAAGAAAAGTTAAAAATGTTAGTGAGTTTAAAAGATAATTACTATTTTGAGAAAGACTTTCGTTGTTGTTTATATGAAAGTTAAGTGTTTTAATGAGTATACCCAGTGATGAGATCCAACTATAGGGTGCCCAGTTTGGGGGCCTTACAAATAGCTACACCAGCAAAGGTTGTTAAAAATGAATTGTCAAATTGTGAACTAGGTTACCCCTTTTTAGCAATCTTTACCAGTGAACTTGTTAAACAAAAGGAACAGATGAACCCCAAATCGGAGTTGTCGTAAGGATTGTGAGGTTGTCGAATTGGCAACGGAAGTCCAATTTTAAAGAAATGGGGAGCATAGAAACTTATTTTTAAAGGAATGAGGGTAAGATAGCAAATTGTTAGTTAGACCCAATGATGGTCAATTAGGCCCAATCATGGTCACTTAGGCCCAATGATGGTCTATTAGGCCCAATCATTGTCACTTAGGCCCAAATATGGTCAGTTAGACCTAATGATGATCAATTAGGCTCAATGATGGTCACTTAAGCCCAAATATGGTCACTTAGGGCCAAAGATGGTCATTTAAACCAAATGATGGTTAATTAGCCCCAATGACGGTCAATCAGGACTAATCATGATAAGTAAGGTCCAATGACAATCAATTAGGACCAATATAGGTCAATTAGGCCCAATGACAGTCAGTAAGGCCCAATGACAGTCAATTAGTTCCAATCATGCTAAGTAAGTCCCAATGACGGTTAATTTGGCCCAATGATGGTCACTTAGGCCCAAAGATGGTCATTTTGACCCAATGATGGTTAATTCGGCCCAATGACGAACAATCAGGACCAATCATGCTAAGTAAGGTCCAATGACAGTCAATTAGGACCAATGAAGGTCAATTAGGCCTAATGACGGTCAATAAAGCCCAATGACAGTCAAATAGTCACAATCATGCTAAGTAAGTCCCAATGACGGTCAATTTGGCCAAATGATGGTCACATAGGCCCAAATATGGTCATTTAGACCCAAGGCCCAATGACAGTTAATCAGGACCAATGACGGTTACTTAGGACCAATGAAGGTCAGTTCGCCCAAGTGATAGTCGGTTAGCCCCAATGATGGTCAGTTAGGTCCAATGATGGTCAGTAAGGTCCAACGACGGTCAGTTAGGACCAATGATGGTCAATTAGTGATGTGCTCGGAATGGTCTATAAAAACTAAATAAAAACCTAACCTAAACACTCTAGTAATACTCTAGAAATCCTATTAACTAGACCACAATGACACGCAAGTGAACCTATCAATCGTAGTACAACCTAATGGAAGTCCGGATATTGAACCCATGAAACACTAGTGACAACTAACTAGACTCTGACTCAACTAACTAACTAAATTATATTGGGGGGTTTTGTGTTGTGATTCTAAACCTAACAAATTAACAAAGTAATTAAAAAGAATCGACTATCAAGCAAAAGACTTTAGACGAATTCACAAATGGGGAAAGCACTACCCAGGTTAAGAATCCTACTAGTGAATCTCGGATTTCTCTCGGTTAAGGAAACTAATGATGGAACCAGGATCTATGAATACTACACCCTCATACTACCTACAGGATCCCTGATCATTCTCAAGGTGTGACCTAGAAGGAAAACCTAAGCGGTGTGTGACACTCACTGGTTGGTTGGATCACCTTTCAATCTCTCCAACAATACTAAAGTACCTAAAAGACATATTACCTTTCAGTCGCACTATCTCAGTACAATCAAGGAATGCAAGGGGTAACTTGAAGACTCTCGATAAGTCACGGACTAGCAAAGATACTAAGAACCCTAGGGGAAACCTCCTATCAAAGCGTTTACACCTGGACACCTAACACCAAAGACAAACGACTACTTCTCACCTTTCAGCTATCTAAGTAGGTAGAACTTCTATATCCTCTAAACTCTCAAACATTGTTCCTATGGAAAATGATATCAAAAACCTATAAACAAATCACAAACACACACTAGGTGGCCTAATCATGCATCTATAACTGAAAGACATTCAACACGATACATGTGGAATAATAGATGATCATAAATCAGACATAAACATGCATACACATCAGATCAATCATAAATAGGTTTGCTACTTTAAGATTAATCCATCAACAAGAATCCAAAAACTTAATAAAATCCAAAAATCACAAAGTATTCATCAAAACCCAGGTAGCTAAAGAATCTAACCAATCATCATGTTTAAAGACATCAAAACAGAAGTATCAAACATAGACATCGTGGTTTCAATGCTGGAAAAGTAAACAAAGAAAGAAAACGTAAACCGGAGGATGTAATCGACCCGATCTATGATCCCCACTTCAATCCATGCTTCCAATTGATTCTAGATGCTTTCTCCCACTTGAAATCGCCCAAAAGCTTGTACCTTGATGGCTGGAACTCGAAAATAAACCCTAGAATGGGTTCTAATCTTTTAAACCATGAAAATAGGCTAAAAATCCCATATCTGGGGTCTCTCGCGTACCGCGAGAGGTTCTTCCTGGTCCTTCGCGTACCGCCAGAGACAAAATAGTCGCGCTGGTTTCCTGGTTCCTCACGTACCGTGAGAAAATGTGGGTCTCCCTTCGCGTACCACGAGAACTATCCTGCTTTTTGGACTCCTCTCGTTGAAATACCCTAAATCCATATATTATGGGCCCTGTAAATCATTTTCTAGCCCAAGATATGACCTTGTGAAGTTTGAACTCTTTCTGTTTCTCGTCCCTTGTTCTCGTGTGCTCCTGCTTTCACAGTTCTTGCTTGTTTAAGCTCCAATCACCCCCGAATACCTACAAGACATGACATAACTTATTACAAACCATAAAGAACACAAAACGACACTAAAACCATATGAAAACGCTACGAAATACTAAGGAAATCAAGGTGTGTTTTGCAACACATCAAGCATCCCCACACTTAACCTTTTTTTCGTCCTCGAAAAGGACTTTGCAATGGAATCACAACTGGAAGACATGCTTTAACAATCTTATTTATTCATAAGCACAAATATAATCATGATCTAAAATGCAACAATTGATATTTGTATCCGATTAAATCCAAACCCAAACTAATCAAGCCCCCGATCGTGTTCTAATATTACATGACCAAACATATCAATCTATCTATGCGTCTCACATTAAAAGCTACAGCTCAACCTAATCCCGTCTCAAGGTCATGTTTAGGCCCGGGTTAAACCATATAGATTCACCCACCACGATAAACAAAAATTTATCTGTTTTCAAAATTAAAGTGAATAAAGGATGTTTGAATGAATGAAATGAGCATTAACTAACAATATGATCAAACCTCACCTATTGGTGCTTCAACCAAGCTGCAACTCGGCGTGTGGCACATAGGCTGTAATTCTAGCATTTAAGCACTTAAGAATCTAACCCATTGGTGTTTCAATCAGGCTGGAACCCGACGTGTGACACATAGGCGAAACTTAGATTTCTAATTAATTAAGCCCATGATTATGGAATTATGGATTGCGGGCGCCATCTAATCTCGGATTTATTTTCATAAAAAGAGAGTGGTGTGCTAAGAAATTTCAAAACAAGACAAATTTTTGCATAACGTGGTACCTACACCCTATATTGACATTTTCAACTTTACCATTTCTCCTAAAAACCGAATAAAATCCAAAAATCACAAAGTATTCATCAAAACCCAGGTAGCCAAAGAATCTAGCCAATCATCATGTTTAAGACATAAAAACAGAAGTATCAAACATAGACATCATGGTTTCAATGCTGGAAAAGTAAACAAAGAAAGAAAGCGTAAACCAGTAGATGTAATCGACCCGATCTATGATCTCACACTTCAATCCACGCTTCCAATTGATCCTAGATGCTTTCTTCCACTTGAAATCGCCCAAAAGCTTGTACCTTGATAGCTCGAACTCGACAATAAACCCTAGAATGGGTTCTAATCTTTTAAACCATGAAAATAGGTTAAAAAGCTCGTATCTGGGGTCTCTCGCGTACCGCGAGAGGTTCTGGCTGGTCCTTCGCCTACCGCCAGAGACAAAATAGTCACGCTGGTTTCCTGGTTCCTCACGTACCACGAGACAATGTGGGTCTCCTTTTGCGTACCGCGAGAACTATCCTGATTTTTGGAGTTCTCTTGTCGAAATACCCCAAATCCATATATTATGGGCCCCGCAACTAATTTTCTAGCCTGAGATATGCCCTTGTGAAGTTTGGACTCTTTTCTTTTCTCGTCCCGTGTTCTCGTGTGCTCGTGCTTTCACCATTCTTGCTCGTTTAAGCTCCAGTCACTCCCGAATACCTACAAGACATGACATAACTTAGTACAAACCATAAATGACTCAAAACGACTCTAAAACCATACAAAAATGCTAGAAATACAAAGGAAATCAAGGTGTGTTTTGCAACACATCAATTAGGTCCAATGAATGTCAATTAGGACCAATGTTGGTCTATTAGACCCAAAATGATGATCGCTTGGGTCTAATGAAGGTCAATTTGGCCCAATGATGGTATAGTAGGGCCCAATGGCGGTCAGTTAGGCCCAATGACGGTCAATTAGTCCCAATGTTGGTCAATTAGGATCAATGATGGTCAGGTAGGTCCAATGAAGGTCAATTAGGACCAATGTTGGTCAATTAGACCCAAAATTATCACCATTTGGGTCCAATGAATGTCAATTAATTAGGTCCAATGAATGTTAATAATTAGGACCAATGTTTGTCTATTATACCAAAAATGATGATCACTTGGGTCCAATGAAAGTAAATTAGGCCCAATGATGGTCACTAAGGACCAATGGTGGTCAAGTAGGGGCAATGATGGTCAATTAGTTGCAGTGATGGTTAATGAGGACCAATGAAGGTCAATTAGGTCCAATGAAAGTCAATTACGTTCAATGAATGCCAATAATTAGGGCCAATGTTGGTCAATTTGACCCAAAATGATGATCATTTAGGTCCAATGAAGGTCAATTAGGTCCAATGAATGTTAATTAGGACCAATGTTGGTCAATTAGACTCAAAATGATGATCACTTGGATCCAATGAAGGTCAATTATGCATAATGATTGTTAGTAAGGTCTAATGGCGGTGAATTAGGTTAAAAACGGTCAATTTGGACCAACGACGGTAACTTAGGACCAATAATGGTCACTTAGGCCCAATGAGGGCCAGTTACACCCAATGATGGTCACTTAGGACCAATAACGGTCATTTAGGCCCAAATGACGGTCAACTAGGCCCAGTGATAGTCACTAAGGTTCAATGAAGGTTAATTAGACCCAAAATGATGATCACTTAGGTCCAAAGTAGGTTAATTAGGCTTAATAAAGGTCAATTAGTCCAATTTCCCCCTTTTTAAAATACTTCACCAAATTTTCCCCACCAAATTCGCCCCTATTGAAAATTTCATTTTCCTCTCCCTCTCATTTTCCTCTTCCCCTCGAATTTCACCATCAATTCCTCTTTTAATGATAAATGATTAATTTAGCATTAAATCCCTTCCATTAACTGCAACTAGGTCACTGTAAAATTCATTCATCTCGTAATGGAGTTGACAGACCAACGAGATGGATATGATAGCATTTTTTTGGATGGTGAAGACGATATGGAAGTCACAGGATATTATAATCTCAACGATATGGATTCACCAGACGACAACGTCGCAGTATATTATAATCTCAACGATATAGATTAATCAGACGGATATGATAGCGTTTTTTCAAATGGTGAAGACGATAATGAATTGATTGTCGTTGAAAATTATCAGAATTTACCTAACATGAAGAAATTTACTAAGAGGGGGCTGACCAGGTTACCAAAGATTGGTATAGAATATACAAACTCTGGTGGAAGAAAACGCAAACTTACTTTTGATGAACTTGATAAGTTTTCTGGGGAATATAGAGTAGAATTTCCAAGTTTTTTGGGAGACAATGTAAGGGAAATGGTCGGATTAAGGTATCTGACATGGAAGAAGGTGTCGAAAGAAGTAAAGGATAAGTTGTGGGAAAAAAATAACCGTTAACATCTACTTCTTTTAGTTATTTGCAGTTTAATATAACCATTTTTATAGTCTTTTAATATAGTTATATATTGCAGAAATATTATGACATTGATGAATGTCGTAGGAGTCTTATAATGGTATGACTTCGTCACCTTCTCCAGAATTTTAGAAGAAACGTGTATGTGAGATTCATACTACCCAACTTAGGTAAACCAAAAAACTTGCAATATTTCCTAGGCAGTATCAATCACTGGTGAATAAAACAGACTGGGACAACTTTGTAGAATATATACAATCAGATGAATTCAAGGTTTTAATAATCATTTATTCTAATGTTTTTCGATCTTTTAAAAGTTAGCTAATGAAAAATTTAAAATTTTTGTTGCAAGTATTTGTCGAAAAGTACAAAAGAAGCGTGGTCAAAGAACATTTATGATCATCACATGGGACAAGAGGAGGATATACTTATCCAAAAGATAAGCTGGTAACTGCATTCGATCTCTAATTCAAGTGTGTATATAATGATTTTTTGGTTGTATGTCTGATGTGTGTGTCTACTTAATGTATATATATTACAAGGTAGAAAACAATGAACTTGCATTTGATGAAGTCCCCTCCCGTTCCTTTATGTGAAGGAAAGCAAGGAAAAACAAAAAGGGAGAATACAAGAATGATGTTGTCAAAGTTATTGGAGAAAAAATAGTAATTAAGTTTAACTTAATGATCAAATATTTTTTTGGTTTACTCTTTATATATAATATGTGTTTACTTTGTTAAAAAACATCTCACTACATTCTTTTAACATTTTATTTACAGGAAGATAATGAAACACAAATCAAGGATGGATCCTTGAACCTTGAAGCGGGCATGGATGCCCTCACAGTAGTATTGGGCAAGGAAAAAGGTGGATTTGTAAAAAGTGTTGGATATGGAGTGACTGCCAGTAGGTATTGGTCGGGTCATCGAATAAAAGGACCATCAAAAGAGCGAATTGAATAACTTGGGTTTCAACTACCAAATGTGAGACTTAAGCGTGAGAAAAAAAGATGAAGAATTTAAGGTCCTTACCATGCATATGGCAATAACACAGGCTACACTTGCTCAACTTGTAGCTGTTATGTCTGAACAAGGACTGCAGTTACCATCTTCTGCAACTAGAATGTTACCTACAACACAAGTGACTTATTTTATTTACAAATTAAATGTTTAGCTACCACATAAATTCTGTGACTAGCTTATACTTTTTAATTATCAAAAAAATTTGTAGGTAAATCCTGTGGAGACTTCTAAGCACAATAGTAATGCTACCCCACCAACGGTAATTGTAGGTCCCCGGGTGTCTCGGATCGTATCGTGCGAGTGCATAATTAGTCGAACAGGGTGCGGAATGCCCGTGACTAATTGGAGAATCATACACAACCAGTAGACCGACAACAAACAAGGGTCACTTTAAAACTTCGTCTATTATCAATCACATCCAATTACAAGTTACAAGTGAGAGCGTACTTGTGAACTACAACAAAAGACTATATATAGCAACAGACCTGTGACATGCACACTTATCAAGTGCACAGGAACTACTTCTTGCATACTTAGCAAGTACGCAGACTTTGTTCATGCGTACTTACTAAGTACGCAGGTTACATACCCTGCGCACTTGATAAGTGCACACAACACTTAACAACATTCACAAACGACTAATACAAGACTAAGTACTTACAGACACGATTATAACTCAATAACCAGTACATACAAAGGCTGAAAAACAAAACGCAAGTACAAATAACAAATACAAAAGCAGAGACAACATCCAGAGTGTTTGTCACACAAACGTGCTCCAACAAACTCCCCTTAACAATAGCTCTGGATTGTCTTCGATCTTTAATCATCTTCAGCTCTAACTTAGCTCCACATCTTAATCTTGTAGTCAAAGCAGAACTTGACTAACTTGTCGTATCTTGATGCAAGAAGCTTCGTCCACTCGTCCGTGTAAATGCAGTATTTATCATGCAGAACCTCCAGATCCTTCACAGAGAAGTTGATGAAACAGATCTCATAAAAAACCCTGATCAGTTCCCTTGGCTCTACACGTTCACCTTTAGACCTTGTCTTGTCCATCATCACCGCCTCGCCCGTCTTTGGATCCACGTACCAGTACCACATGCTCCCAAGGATATCCTGAGATAACTTGCTTAGGGGAATCCTAGTCTCACATAGCACCAGCTTGTAGAACAATTTCCTTAGGCTTCTGTTCATCACGGGATCTCTTATAGATTTGTCCCTGACTCTCTTGGGCATCTGAGGCTTGAACACCTCGAAGTTCCCTGATCTACCCTCCCACTGCAGTGTCCCCCACACACCCTTTGCTACCGCGTGACTTTTGTCACCAAGTAGCTCACGATTTTCTAGGTTCACCAGGTCGTATTTGGGCATAGAACTGAATGCCTCGCTGGTTGGTTTCAAGTATTGAAACCCCCCCCCCCAGCGCGTTTGATGGCAAACAGTTTCTTGTCATCATCGAAGTGGACTGATAAGATCATCCCTGTTGCTCCGTACTTGTCTATGATTGAAGACTTTTGGAAAGCAGGAGGCTGACCCTTTTTGAACTATCCCTGAGGATAATTGTTCATCCAAGTGTCAGCGTCAGCAGGGTGGGGATCGGTAGGGAAGGCCTCAGTCGAGGTTGCTGCACCACTAGCCTTACCAACAATCTCAGGCTCGACTGAACCTGTTGTAAAAGCAGCTTCAAAGGTTAGAGCCTCAAAAATCTCTCTGTCCTCAAACTCATAAATTCCCTCACCATCACCCTTTGGGAACTCCACCACCACATCCTCATCATCCACATCCAAGTCATCATCAGAATCGATCTCTCCTTCCTCGAGATTGCTGAGAGCATCGATCTGAACTTCTTTGGAATAGTCAGGCTCTAACAATAGGATTACATCATCAGAGATGTCATGAAGCACCTCAGCCACCGACTTTCCTTGCTAACTACCACCACCGCCGCCACTGCTCGAAGCTTCATGTTGAGTAGACTCCCCCTGTGCCATAGGAACAGCGGTAATAGGAACAATAGCCAAGGCACTAGGACCGGCCTTGGGATCCTTGTCTTTGTCATCATCTTTAGTTAAGTCAACTGGATGACAGGCCTCATCTCCAGTAGGCTTCATCTTCTCCCCCTGAGGAGCAAGCTTGGCGGACAGTTCCGTCACCATTTTCACCATCACCCGGTGTTCCTCTCTTTGGAGTAACAGACATCCTTCTAGTGCTTGCCCATGGGACAGAATGGTTTCATTCATCTTAAAGAGTATTTCATTCTGGGCCATCAAGCTCTTAAGCTGCTCTTGGGTACCTTCACCTTGCTACCTCAGACGCGTGACTTCATCTACCAACGAGTTTATCCTAACTTGTTGAGCTTCGGACTCACTCGATGATTTATGAACCGTCTCAAGTAGTGCGGCGACCTGAGTTTCTAGATGTGTAATCCTATCATCACGGGGATCAGGATCCCTGGATGAGGATGTTTTAGCATTTCCTTGGATAGGAGAGGAGAAGATATCATCAAAGTCGAAGCCATGAGTAAAGTCTTCATAATTAAAGGGTTGACTGATGGCCTGTAGTGTGGTAGTTGGGATTGTTGATGGGATAGTTGAAATTTCCACCAATTGTGTGGTAATTGGTGTTGTAATGACAGATTCGGTCTGAATGGGAGAAGAGATACCCATTGCTTGGACCGTTGACATTGGGAGGGAAACTATCTCAGGAATTTCCACATAGACAGTTGTATAAGCCACATCACTCGTTACCCGTGGCTGCCTCCTCCTTTGATAGAGCTGTGCTGAAGGTTGAGTAGTACTCGGGGCCTGAGTACATAATTGGCCTTGACCACGAGCTTCCAAATCCCTCATGATCACATCAAACGGCCGATCATTATTATGCTTAACTCTTCTCTCTGTTCTTTGTCTTTGCACCTCACTCTCTGACTCTGGTTCGTAATCACTGTCAGGATTGTCTTGTCATCATCTCTTGGAGGACAACTTGGGAAGGGAAACCTTCGCCATTCTCCATGGGTGTGTTTGATCTGGTGCGTCATCAGAGTCAGATGAATCATATTCTTTAGCTTCGAAATCTGACTCTTCAGCACCAACGCCACCTTCTTCTTCATCACCTCCATCACCAGATTCATTATCATAAGCAGCAGACACATCTCCCTGTTCCTCTTCCTCCTCTACCTATTCTTCCTCTTGTTGTTCATCTGAATGTTCGCTAAGCTCAGGCTCGGAATCAACACTGAACCACCGATCGTTGGGAGGGGCCACATATGCTTCATTGATTAAGTGGCCGAAGAAGGGTGTATGCTCGGGAGTTGGTTCTACACTTCCCAGCTTAAGAAATTGGGCAAACATTCTCTTGTCCACCCTTTTGACTTGTAATCTATCTCCAATCTGAGGTAGATTGGGCAATGCATCGTTAATCAGCAACTACACAAACCTTGGATAAAATAAAAATCTGAACCTCTATGCTGCATTAATTTGATCCGTTAAGGCTTTGTAGAAGTACTTTGAGAAGTTGTATCCCTTGTTCAGTGACAGCCCAACCATTGCAGCTGCCAAGTCATGTCCCATGGCATCCTTGCTAGCCTTCCTTGCAGATAAGCACATGATCATGACGTGTGCAAAATACCGTCATTGATCAAGTACCCATATTTTCTTGTAAGAGGCATAGTCCGTCTTCCTAACATAGCCCATCCTTTGCCTCTAGCACCCATCAACAAAGTAGTCTGGATACGTCACCGGATCAGTAGGTAAGTCTCTGAATTGCAGCACTCTCCTGACGGTGTCTTCAGAAATTTCTATCTCATGCCCTGCCATAGTAGCCCTAAGGACGTTTGGGGTTACAGTGCAGTCATGATCAGGAGTATCCCAGAACTGCTCCAAGTAAGGTCTAGAAACAATAGGATCCGCTGAGATTGCGTGCTAATCTTTGATCGGTTCAAGAAATTGATTATCTCCTGGTGGTTCAATGTTGCACCCTTCCATTCTGGATACGTGAGTGCCAGCATGTTGAATTCATCGGTGAATGCACGAGCCATCTCTGCAAGAACACAGGATAAACAACATTAGAGCATATAGAATCATTGGAATGAAAGAAACATGACCTGATATAGCACATCCCCAAGAAATGGAATTCCAGAGTTAGTAAATTTCAGAATTGCATCTCCTGCGTACTTAGCAAGTACGCACGATATAGGTCTTGCGTACTTAGTAAGTACGCATGAATTACTTCTTGCGTACTTACTAAGTACGCAAGTACACTTGCACTTAGCAAAATTTTGAAAATCTAAAACTCAAAATCGTGTGTTTTGGTGATGGATTTTGGTCACCATCGTGTCGAAAAACTTGTTTAAGACACATGGGACCTAAACCAACACCAATTTCATGCTAAAAATGGTCATTTTGACCAAACCCATCACCGATGCAAAAGCTAAGGTCCATCTTGGGGTCAAAGCTCAAATAAACAATGTTAAGGACAAATTCGGTATTGTTAAGGGTTGAATGATGTAAAGAAATAGGTTTGAGGTCTTAATTTCACTTAAAAACATCCAAAATCCGTTGAAATTTGATCATCAAACCCTAGGCCCAAAATATTCACGAATCGGTCCAAAACTTGTGATATAGCGGTTGGAATGGTCAGAGATTCTCACCACGTGTTAGTTATAAGATGTCAGAACTTGGTATGGAGTGAAAAATCTCGAAGGAACACAACAAATTTTGAACGATTTCGAGTGAAAGGGTATAGAACATTGTCGTTGGTTTGAAGAAGATGAAATTGCTGAAAACTTCTCTAACACATGTATATATACCCTTCTGCCAATGGCCTTGCGTACTTAGCTAAGTGCGTAGGAATTAACTCCTCTGTACTTACTAAGTATGCATGACTAAGTCCTGCGTACTTTGCTAAGTACGCAGAACATTTAGTATGCTAAAAATTCAACTCAAATTATGAAGAAAGTCGCGTCAACTAGCGAACCGGATATGAATGTTCAATCAAGAGTTTCTCAACAACCATCCACGGAAGTTAAATGAATTTTTTTTTTTGGTTTTTCGAAGTTTGAATAAAATGTACTTAAAATCTTTTTTTCTTTTTCTGATAAGCAGATAATATATACAAGATACAGATTCGGATATACAGGAAGATACACACAAACTATTTTTTTTTTGTCAATGGCATGAGCAGAAGATCATATCAGGATAATATTTAGCAAAAGTGATACAATATAAACATCTAAGAGTATAGGATCATGTCATGTCTTACTACTTATACATAACGAATTTGCAACACAGACAAGTCAATTTAAGTTGTCAATATTATAAGATTTGAAACTACGAGCATTTTTGTATCATGTTCTTGTGAGTTAAGGTAATATTTATAGAAATACAACGTGTACCCCACGGTTATGCTATAGAAGTTAAATTGCATTATGTCAAGGCATCTAAGATCTTACCAAGGATTATCAAAATTTCCAGAATGAAGTTACATCATTTAGCGAAGTAAAAATCAAGCAGAATCCATAAGGATTATCGAGAATCATAAGATTCAGAATCGAGTGATTCATTTGTCTTGGTTTGATAGGTTTTTCTTATGTGAATATCAGATGATGATTAAGGTTAATAGATATGGAGTCAAGTTATGTCGCTTTTGTAAGTAAACAGGTAGCAACTGATGAGGTGGCTGTAGCCACGCTCATATCGATCTGATAGGTGTAGTTTGTTCTTGGCGCTCGCATCAGAATCCAATCATTTGGAACCTCAAAACTAGGCTTGAGAACAAAGCATTCAGACTTGCCAAACATAACCGAGTACTCATTGTCGCACATTTGAGAGACACTCAACAAGTTATGCTTCCGCTGCTCGCAATAGTTGACGTTGTCGAAGCTAATACATCCATTAGAAACCACGCCTTGACAAGTTATACTACTGCCCTTCTCGCCTGCGAAGGCCACAAGCCGCCTCTGAATGGTTTAACATCTTGAAGCAAGGCCATGTTGCCTATCTTGGCTGGGAACATCCACTATCCACATACCAATGGTTAGCAGTAGTTCCCTTCGGATGTACATCTTTGTCTGGATGCAGACCATGATTGACTGGGATTGGTGTGCCATAAGTAGTACAATCATTCATCTTGTATTTTGACAAAATGTCATGTACATACTTAGTATGATGTAGATAGATGCCATCTTCCCTTTGACTAACTTGCAGGCCCAGAAAAAATGCAGTTCACCCCATGTTGCTCATCTCAAACTTGGACTTCATCACCTGCTCAAATTCCCTACACATCTCTTCATTTGTAGACCTAAAGATAATGTCATCAACGTAAACTTGCACAACTAGAATATCACCTCCTGTTTTCCTTATGAAGTGAGTAGAGTCAATTTGCCCTCGGTCGAAACCATAGGATAGTAAATTCTTTGAAAGAGTCTCATACCACGCCCTTGGTGCTTGATGAAGACCATAAAGTGCTTTGTCGAGCTTATATACTTTATGAGGATTAAGCGGGTCTTCAAACCGGGTGGTTGAGTGACATAGACTTCTTCATGTAAATTTCCATATATGAAAGCACCCTTCACGTCTAGTTGATAGATCTTGAACCCAACAAAGGAGGCATAAGCCAGAAACAGTCGGATGGCTTCAAGTCTAGCAACCGGGGCATACACCTCAGTGTAATCCAGGCCCTCTTGCTGATAAAAACCTTGAACAACCAATCTTTCCTTGTTTTTCACCACAACGTGTCGATCATTTGTTTTACACTTGAACACCCATCTAGTTGCAATTGGATGTACACCTTTCAGCAGGTCAACCAAATCCCACACGTGCAACTTTTGGAATTGAGACAGTTCATCTTGCATCGCCTCTATCCAGTAGTTGTCAGCGAGAGCCTCCTTCACATTCTTCGGCTCTAATTGGGATACGAATGCAGCATGCAAACATGTTTCCATGATACCCGTGTCAAGTATCTCAGCATACAAATTGGTGTTCTCGGTAATGGTTCTGTGACGAATTTGAACACCGGCATCAGGATCACCAATGATGTTGTCGATTGGATGATTCTTATGCACTCTCATCTCTGGTACATGAGGTTCTTGGATATCCGAATCAAGGTTTGTGCTCAACTCCCCTAGATCAAGTGTATCAGAAGAAGATTCTATGTTGATTGGAACAACTCGAGCTTCATTTCCTACATGAGTGTTAGGATCGGTCCGAGCATCATTTCCTTCAACATTAGTATCCTCTATAGTGTCACTGTCATATGTCCCAGATGCAGATGCATCATTAGGATTAGGAGTACGAATAGGTACAGTAGATCTTGTTGAAAATTGTAGTCGTCGCCGCTACAAAACTGATACAAATTGGCAGCATCTTCAGCAGAAAGATCAGGAAGGTTGAAAGACTTGAAGAGAGCATCCTAATCGAATCCCCAAGCTGGACCTGTTGGTTCTGGTGGAACACTGTGTTTACTGCTATCCACTTCAAACCACTCTTCAATTGAACGAGTTTCAATATTATACACCCTTTTGCATGGTGAATTGGCAACGTATCCCAAGAAAATGACTTCCGCCGCCTTTGCATGAAATTTGGATATGCGATCCTTGTACTGTAACAATAATGAACAGGGACTACCAAATGGAACTAGGTAGTCAAGACTGGGAGGTCGATTATTGATCAGCTCATAACATGTTTTGTTGTCTCTTTTCACCACGAGAACTCTATTCAAAACATGACATGTTGTATTAAATGCTTCCGCCTAGAATGTGATTTGAAGCTTGGCATCTAACAGCATCGTCCTTGCAGTTTCAATTAAAGTTCCGTTCTTCCTTTTTGCAACTCCGTTCTGCTGAGGCGTGTACGGAGAACTGAATTTATGACGAATACCCTTCTTGAGACAGAAAAGCTCCATCATGTTGTTCTTGAACTCTGTGCCGTTGTCACTCCTTATTCTTCTAACCTTCAGCTTGTATAAAGAATCCAGACTTAAGATCAGGTATTGAAGAATTTCAGCAGTCTCATCTTTTGTACCAAAAAAATGCACCCAAGAAAAACGTGAGAAGTCATCAGTTACATCCAGACAGTATGACTTACCTCCAATACTCCAGATACTTATGGGCCCAAACAAATCCACATGTAGGAGCTCCAAAGGGGTATCGATAGAGTTTTGGATCTTGGGCTTGTGCGATTTCCATTGCTGTTTGCCCTTTTTACAAGGCATACGGTCATCTGCAATGGCAAACCTCTGCTTAGGAACCTTGGTTACCAAACCGTTTCGGACAAGATGATTCATTTTACGATAAGAAATGTGTCCGGGTTTCCTATGCCACAAGATTGACTCAAGTTCTGTCGCTTTTATAAGTAAACATGTAGCAACAGATGAGGTGGTTGTAGCCATGCTCACATCGATCTGATAGGTGTCGTTTGTTCTTGGAGCTCGCATCAGAATCCAATCATCTGGAACCTCAAAACCAGGCTTGAGAACCAAGCATTTAGACTTGTCAAACATAACCGAGTACTCATTGTCGCACATTTGAGAGACACTCAACAAGTTATGCTTCAGCTGCTCGTAATAGTTGACGTTGTCGAAGCTAATACATCCATTAGAAACCACGCCTTGACAAGTTATACTACTGCCCTTCTCTCCTGCGAAGGCCGCAAGCCGCCTCTGAATGGTTTAACATCTTGAAGAAGGGCCATGTTACCTGTCATGTGCCGGGAGCATCCACTATCCACATACCCATGGTTAGCAGTAGTTCCCTTTGGATGTCCCTGCACGAGTCAAAAGAAATGAATTAGTTTTAGACACGCAAGCCATTGTTGTCTTGGGTCATCCGTTTTTCTCAAAATAATCAGCCTCAGTTAACTTGCAATCATGACTGTAAAAAATTGGTGAATCTTTTAGAGATTTGGAATCAGAGGATTTAGAACTTTTGGTTTTCTTCCTCCATGATCTTTTCTTTTGTTTCTTTTTAACAGCAGCCTTGTTGTCGTCAACAACAGGTGAACTAGTAGACGTTTCACCTGGTCGACAACGAGCTAGTTGTTGTTCAAGTTTTCTCAATCTCTTATTCCTTCTTCTCCTCTGTGGCTGAGAGAGTTTCACCACAGGCTTCTCACCAGTTTGTGTACTACCGGAGGTAGATTCACTGGGATTAGCAGGTTGCTTTTCCCATTTTGGAACAGTTGGTTCAGTCACATGTTTTGCTGGAGGCTTAACCATTTGCTTCACTGGTGGTTTCACCACTTTTGATCTTCGGCTTTTGGGTTGCTTCACTGGTGGTGTCTTAGGAAGTTCAGCCTGCTGTGGGACAACTGGTCGTTTCCCTTGATTCTTTTCAGGACAGTTCACCATGATGTGACCGACTGTACCACAGTGAAAGCAAACTCTTCTTTCTTTGTAAACCCTCTTATAAGGCTCTCTGATTTTGGATGTA
Organism: Smallanthus sonchifolius; assembly: GCA_023525975.1. NCBI lineage: Eukaryota > Viridiplantae > Streptophyta > Magnoliopsida > Asterales > Asteraceae > Smallanthus > Smallanthus sonchifolius. Next base: position 26,236,341 of record CM042033.1, read on the forward strand.
GATGATTCAGCTTGATGAGCAATAGGAGTTGTTTGGTTAACATGAACAGCATCTTGTGCTTAACATGATGTTATTTGACTTTTTGGGGTGTAATGTTTGTCAATTTTTTCTTGAAAATTCTTTCCTAAATGATTAGCAAAAGCTTCTTTCTTTACTTGCTTTATAGATTTGAAACCTCCATAAAACATCATTTTTAGTTTATCATTTGTCCCAATTGTATCAGATTCAGTTAAAATGCAATTATCACGACCAATGACAACATTTTTCTCGATTTTATGTTCAACGATCAACTCCTCTGAGACAACACCCTCAACTTTGGTGTCCTCAAAGCCTTCATCAGAATAGAACTCCTCATCAGAAGCTGAATCAGTCTTACTTGAGGATTCATCTAAATAGGACAAGTCAATGTCGACTGGCCCGTTGACAAACTTGCCGCTCACTGGTGGAGGAATGACATTAGTACCTAAAACTTTTCCATTCACTTTTCGTACCACGGATTCGTAGTGTTCCACCACAAAGCGCGAGTTGTTCAACTTCTCAAGTTTGCCACTTAATTGCAGGATCTCATTTAGCAGTCGGGCGATCTCAACATTTCTTTTCTCTAACCCCTTGTAGGCAATGTCTAAATGAAACTGTTGTTCATTGATTTTAATTGAAAACTCATGTCTTTATTTCTTAAGGTTTTCAATTGAATCTTTGAAACATTTTTCATCCTCTTTGTAATTTAGAGCTGCCATACGTAGAGGTTCGAGTTGATCATGGATTCGATCATTCTCATCCTTCAAGACTAAAAATGTAGAACAAGAAACAACAGCAAAAGAATTAGAATCTACCTCAGTTGAAGAACATGACGCTTCTCCAATGGCCATTAGAGCAAGTGCAGATTCTGGTTGATCAGCAGCAGCTGCTTCCCGTTCCTCGGCTTCCATCATTTCAACAATTTCTGCCATTAACCCGAGCTGGGTTTGTGAAATAATGGCATCTTCCAAGTGTACTCCCCAGTCAAAACTATCATCCTGCTGAACCACCAATGCGTTGGACGATGCTCCTTGAGTCTGACTGCGGTTGTGCTAATTGTTGAAGTTCTGGTTATTTCCCGGACTCGGTCAAGTGAAACCTGAAGCTGGTCCTTTATCCTTTTGACATTCTCTTGTAAAGTGTCCAAAGTTCTGACACTTGTAGCACTTTGCCTTAGACTTATCAAATCTAACCTTAGCATTAGAATGCCCACCGATAAACTTTCTACGAGTTCTGTTCAAAAACCACTTCGCCCTTCTTAAAATCATGGCCATATTTCATTGAATATCCATATCCTCCATGTCGTCTGGATCCACTTGGTTGAAATCTTCTTCAATAGTTTCAGGATCAGTCAGCTTCCCACCAATGAAGTTCTCGTAGGCAATCATACATGATGAGAATAATGTCACATGATCTTCAGCAATCTTGGCAATAGCAGTTGGGTGAGTTGAAGATGTAGATGTAGGACCTCTTGAAGAATGTTGATGGTATGAACCAGATCCCAATGCAGCAAAACAGGTATGACCACCACAACCATTAGAATTTTCTTCATCCTGAGTAGGATTCCTTGAGAACAAAGCAATTCCAGAACCCGATGACTTTGCTGTGGAAGAACTCCCATAGTACATAGATGGATCTTTAATTTGAGGTCTTCCAGAGGTTTCTTTCTTCTTCAGGTTCATGTCATGGGCTTGAACCTTTCCTATCGCTTCATCAATTGTCATCTCATAAAATTTGGGGTTCTCTCTCAGTAGGGTAGTATACATGTCAAACTTTGGTGGTAATGAATCAAGAAACTTTTCCACCAACTCGTCATCAGGATATTTCAATTCATAAGACTTTAACTCAGGTTTCAAGTGATAGAATCTTGAAATAAGTTCATCAATAGATTCATTCTCCAAGTATCTGAAGCATTCATACTGCTTCCTCAATAGCTCCCTCTTGCTCTTCTTGACGTCACTGTTACCCTCGAATCTCTTCTGTAGAGCCTTCTAAAGATCTTTCGAAGTATCATAACCTCTGAAATTGTGAAATAAATCTCTAGTCAATGCCATAGTTATAGAACCATGTGCTTTCTTTTCTAGGTCATAAACCTTCTTCTCTTCTTCAGTAAGTTTGTAGATGGGTTTGGCTACAGCTTCTTCAAGAAACAAGTGTGTTGGATGTTTGTACCCCTCAAGGATGGGTATCCAAATGGTGGAATTAGTGTAAGAGACATAAAGCAGCTTCGGTGGTTTCTGTGGAGTCCCTATCTCATTGTTATAATTAAGCATACTACTTATGTTCTGAATGTTCGACATGGTGTGAAACTTAGTCAACGTCAGAAAATCTACACAACTTGCATACTTCTGAGAGTCGTCTTGCACATTTAACAATTTAGCCTTGCGTACTTAACAAGTACGCATGATCAGAATTAAGTACGCCGCAACTTGGTCTTGCGTACTTAGCAAGAACGCATGAACAGGTGAGATTTTGCCAAATTAGGTAATAGTTCACTTTTTCAACCTGCTCCAACAAGTTTTTTCGGTATCGAAAAATGCTCAAATCTTCAAATGTTGATGTTATCACGAAATTGATCCACCTAAAAGGTTAGAAACTTGTTTCTAACAAACCCTTGATGATCAAAATGCTCAAACAAACAACAAAAAAGTCAAATTTTGAAGGATTTGTGCTTCTAAAACAACGCTAAAGAGTAGGCCTGTTTTATCACAAAAATCGGTCACTTTTTCAAGTAAAAAGACTACCAAATGTGTCGAAAATCCTCCTAACACACTCACAACACTCGAAATCAAGAGAAAATGCTCTAATACCACATGTAGGTCCCCGGGTGTCTCGGATCATATCGTGCGAGTGCGTGACTAGTCGAACAGGGTAGCGGAATGCCCGTGACTAGTTGGAAAATCAAACACAACAAGTAAACCGACAACAAACAAGAGTCACTTTAAACTTCGTCTATTATCAATCACAGCCGATTACAAGTTACAAGTGAGAGCGTACTTATCAACTACAACAAACGACTATATATAGCAACAGACATGTGACCTGCGCACTTATCAAGTGCGTAGGAACTACTTCTTGCGTACTTAGCAAGTAAACAAACTTTGTTCGTGCGTACATACTAAGTATGAAGGTTATATACCCTGCGCACTTGCTAAGTGCGCACAACACTTAACAGCATTCACAAACGACTAATAAAAGACTAAGTACTTACAGACACGATTACAACTCGATAACCAGTACATACAAAGACTGAAATACAAAATACAAGTACAAAGAAAAAATACAAAAGCAGAGACAACATTCAGACTGTTTGTCACACAAACGTGCTCCAACAGTAATTAAAGTCGTAGACAATTTTATTATTCTTTATAATTAAGTTTCCATGTCATTGCTGATTTAATTTTCATAACCTAATTAATTGAATTGTTGCTCAATTCTGTGGAAAAAGTTGTGCAAACAGAAAGCACTCCTCAATCTAATACATCTAGATTGGTGCAAAAGGAAAAGGTAACAAAGGTACTTGACTATAGTTCTTTTATTCTATGTGATTGCTGGTAATTTTCCATAACCTTTGTAGCTCAATTCTGTGGACAATAATGAATCATGCAAATTAGTTGTGCAAACAGAAGACACTCCACAATGTAACACATCTAAATTGGTAACAAAGGTAAGTACTTGTCAATTATTTTATTCTATGTGATTGAAGATTTTTCATAACCTAATGATTTTTTAGGAAAAAAGGAAAACCAGAAAAAAAGAAGGTTTACCTAAGATTAAGACGCAATCTAATTTGGAACAAGAAAAAAAGATCACTGGTCTTGAAACACAAGTCACTCCTGATCATGCTAACACAACAAACACCAAAATGCAGGTATGTACTACGAATGCACATATATATTGACTTTGACTTTATGATGTTAAATAATATGCCATTAATTGCTTTTTTTTAAGAATACAATTGTACTTTGTGTATTGTAAATTTGGGCAACATCGTGGCATATGGTAGAATTTACTTGTCAACAGAAAAATAAAACATTCATGGAGTTACATTACATGATGATTGCTTTAAAGTTTATGTTGATAAAGTTGTCAAGGAACAAGCATTTATAACAGGTCAAATGCAAACAATTGGAGACTTACTAAATAGTTTTGTTGCTTGGCCAAAAAACCTAATCAAATGTCCTGAATTAAATGTCTGTTCCTTTGTTTTCCACATTGGTTTCCATATCTGATGAAGTAAGTGATTTCCACTTTCTTTTCCTATTTCGGTATTCATATTTGGTTGTGAATTCATTTTTTGATGACGTGGGCAGTGAACAACCAGTTTATTTGTTTCCCCATTTGGCTGGGAATTATTGTGCAGTGAATTAACATTCACATATCAACTGGTGCAGTAAGTTCCACTTTGGTTTTTGTTTCATATATTTGTTATCATATTTTGTTGCTCCAGCTACCACCTACACCATCCAAGCAAAGTCAAACTACTAAGAAGCAAAAGAAATGTTATACAACGTTAGATGACCTCAGAATGACAAGGACCAACAGGAGGAGAATTGAAGCCTAATAGTTCTTAGTTTGTATACTTATGTGTTAATTGAATTTCCATTTGGAACATTTACTTATGTATTACTTGAATTGGTTTATTATTAATGTTAATATCATTTGGTTTTTAGCTCGATTTCTCATGTTAATTAATTTACTTCTGTTTTTATTTTACAAAAAATTAAAATTAAATTGCCTAATAGGGTACATATAGAACTACAATAAATATGTGTGACCACAGTTAGATAATAGCCACACTTAAAGTCACTAACTAGACAAAAACAATATGGGTGACCAAAAATATACAATAACCACACATAAAATTATAACATTACATGTGGCTATTGCTAACCATTAGCTACACCATGGTAACGTTTGTCTATTTTTGTGTGACCGAATGAGAGCAAATGTCATGGGCAAACAAGATATGTGTGCTGTAATGATAGCAAATGTCATAGACAATAAAATTATGTGTGACCAAACTAATGACAATAGCCACTGTTAGAATTACAAAATTCCATATGGCTTTACATATACATTAGTCACACCATGACACTTTGTTTTTTTTTTGTGTGACTGAAAGATACCAAATGTCATGTGAAAAATAAATCGGTGTGACCAAAGGTTTGACACAACCACTTTCAGAATTACAAAATTTTTAGTGTGTCTAAAATAGTTTATAGCCACACTTAGGGGGACAAAATGCGTGATTAATACAACCCTTTTGTCACTGTTGTTTTAATTAGATGTGGCTAAAACAAGCTTTTGTGTGACTATATAATATAAACGACCACACTTATTAAGACATAATGTCACCGTTGTTACCCTTTAGCTACACTTAATGGACAGAATAATTGATTCCAGCAAGAAATAGTGGTACCGTTTAGCCACACCTTTTATGTTCTACAGCCACTAAACTTTAATGTGGCCGTATGATACCTACGATTACTCAATCTATGATCACATTTGAGCTGAAAACTATACGTGTGGTGAAAGGCATATTGTCACCCTTTTTTTGTGTGAACGTAGCCCAAACCTGACGCAGTATATTTTGTGTAAAAAGACTGAAATATGACACCTCTATTTGTAGAGATCTCAAAGCACAACTGACGATACAAAAGAGAAACTACTAAACAAAAAAAAATAACTAAGAAATCTAATATTATGTCGTAATTGATTAATATTGAATAATATTAACTAGCATTGACAGTTATTAACCAAGCTCAATAGTTGAGCTAAAAAACATATTTGATGACATGATGGGACATATCAGGTCATAAGAGTATTTACATCGGCTATCTCATCTTTAAATTATAAAAAAAAAACATAAAAATCATGTAATATTTACGTTTACATTAGCTCTCGCGTCCCTATCTCTATCCTCTATATTTCTAGAGGAAACTATAATCACCATTTATATTTAGGGAGTCATCATTCACCTTATCTCCATCCTCTATACATTATTTATACTTTTTGTAAATGTGTGTGAGTGAAAAGAAAGAGAAAAAAAATAATAAATAAATAAAAAAGTATTATTTAATTAAAATAAGAGATATACATGGAGAGTTTGATGTTAAAACTTTTTGAAAAGCGAGATATAAATTTAAGAAATTATAATTTTAGTTAAATTGTAAAATGTCAATAGAGAAGCTGATGTGAATGCTCTAAAAATTCTTAAATGAGTCATATTATATAAGATCGTAGTTGATGAATTTTTTTTTAAGTAAACATTGGACTGTTTTTGCAATCAAATTATATTTATGTATTTTTTATTTCTTTTAAAAAGGTTTGTGACCGAAATGTATTTTATATATTATGATCAATTTGCGACCGACTTGTAGTTGTTTTCCTTCTAAAAAGTACTAAGATCGTTTTTGTGACTGCATTTTCTATTTTAAGTTTTTTAATAGTTTCTACCAATTTTTCGACCTCCTTTTTTACATTTTTTTTATAAATAAACTTTTACGAACGACTTTGATTTTATTTTATTTTAATTTTTTTAAATTGCGACTGATTTTGAAGCCATGTTATTTTATTTAATTATTTTACTTTTCTTTTACATTTTATATTTTACCTTTTTATTATTTTTTAAAATTAGTGACTGCTTTTGCGATCCAGTTGTTTTCGGACGTTAATTTTACGATCGTTTGCTTTCAGTCACTAATAATGTTACAATCGTTTTTGTCGGTCACAAATTTCAATTGCTTTTGCCTTTTTTTAGTTTTTTTTTTTTAACGTCAACACCTAGATATTCTAGGATAATTAAGTTTCCCCGGAGCAACACCTAAAATATTCAGGGCAGCCCATCACAGAAGTAACCCCCTAACTGAGTAAACCCCCACTACAATAATATCACCCTATCCCGATGATTTTTTTTGACCCTATAGCGACGACTTGTCGTCGGTATAAGCTATACAGACGACATGTCGTCGGTATAGGCCATTTTATAATTTTTGTAATTAAACAAAAAAAAAAAGTTTTTCACCGAAGAAAACATTATTATATTAAAAAAACAAAAATAAAATCAAAATAACCTTATACCGACGACATGTCGTCGGTATAGGTTTTCCCCAATAATTCATTGGGCGTCATTTTTTCCCCCCATCTGGCTCAACCTTGTACCGACGATATGTCGTCGGTATAGGGTGTCCCTTTGCCAAAATTTTGGTTTTGACCTATACCGACAGGGTGACCTATGCCGACAATAATTGTCGTCGGTATAGGCGGCGTCGACACAGTGTCTTTTTCTTGTAGTGCCCCTTACCTGTCCACAGACACCATTTTTGCTATGGCCAGCATTCGAATCCAAGACTTTCACGATATGAAGTCTTGGGGCTAGCCTTTTTTTAGTAGATGATAAAAAAGTATTCAATCTTTTTAATTTAATTTACTTATTTCACTTTGTCCAATAAATTAAACTAGTCTTTACCCCCCTTCCCTTTGCGGCGGGTTGGTTTGACTCGTTTGCGTGAATAGAACTTACACCGAATCGCAGACTGGTTATAGCATACGATACCAAAAAAACACTCGAATTTGAATAGAACTTAGTCTTCAATAAAATTTAAACCTGAACGTTGAAAAAAAATTTGAAGAAAACAACGTATTCCGCTATTTAAAAAAAATTAACAAACGATAGTTATCATAGAAAACGGTTTTGGGCCCACCGTTAATAAAATATAAACGAAAAAGTATTCGCAACGGTAAAAATAATGTTAATAGAAAGAAAACATAAAACTAAATAATAAAAAGCGAGAAAACAAATTAAAAAATTACTTCTTCGGGTAATCGAAAACCATAAGACGAATACCGATACGGATTCCGATAATACCAATATCGACAATAATGTTGTTTGCCAATAATAGGTTCGGCTCGTAACGGTACCACAACGGTAACGACACTCGCTATAGGCAACGATAAAAAAACTCGATCTTGAATACAACTCCATTTAAAAAAATATATATATCAGAACGTTGACAAAAAAAAAACTACAAATAGTTGCGCACTCCGTATTTTAAAAAAAGTGAACGAACGAAAGTTATTAAAGGAAAACGAAATTAATAGAAAATGAAACGTGCCAAAAACGTATATTATATTTAGTATAAGGGTTAAATATGAAAATATAAAAATATATCTATACTATATAATAAATAAAAGTTTTTCATGACACGTGTCGCATTCATATTTATTATCATCATTTTTTTACCGTCTCTCTCTCTCTCTTATTATATTACCTTTATTTTTTTAATAATAATATATTTTTAAAGAAAATACTAATTATATAATAAAACACATTTATTTTAAATTATCCCTTATTATAAGAAATTTTAAAATCTAATTATGTAACTTTTATTTCTAATAACATAGTAAATGAAAGTCAAATTAAATTAAATAGTAATTAACGTATTTTCAAAACTCAATTATATATTAATTTTTATATATTTTGAATTTTGTTTTATATCCTTAGTATATGTAATACATTTTTACACCTATAAAATATATACATAAATGTTTAAGAATTTTATGTATTGATATTTTTTAGGTCGTGTGAAAAAACGGGTTGTAAACTAGTATATATAAATATATTAACTGATGTCAATCCCCCATAGGAGATGACACTATTGATTCCACTTACTCTTTATATAAGAGTTATTATAACTAGCTTACTTTTACAAGTTATATTATATAAATACTCTTATAAGTATAAAATTTTTAAAACATAACATATAATTGAAAAGCACACATTAATAATAAACGAAGGTTCAATGGTAGGGGTAATTCTTTAAGAACAATAAGGTTTGAGAATGTAATGTGTTCAAGTCCCACTCCTATAAGAATATGTTACGTGTTTTCCGAACCGGGTCAAGTTGCTCCTGTGGGTGAACCAGTGGGGGATCCGATTAATTGAATAAGAGGAGTTGCATGCCATGCATGTTGCACGTGGGGCTCCAACGTCTCTTTGTTCATGGAGCCACTTAGTCTATTTTAATTCCTAAAATAGAGGAAGTGGGGATGCCTACGACCTAGTCTAATGCTTTGTTTTCCGATTACATAGGTAGACTAGTTCATTGATTTCGTTTTTTATATTGTACTTTTTGCATTATGGAATATTATTGAAAATTGCCCCAAAACTCTTATCTCCTTCCCACTTCTGTTATCTATCTCTCCCTCTTACCATTCTACCTTCTGCAAATCGATTGTGATTAACCTGTTCACCCCACATGTTATCAGAGCAGTGCTGATCCAATGGACACCCGTAAGAAATCCAACGAAGCTTTACAACAAGAAATGCAGGAAACTCTTGAACGTTTCAACGTGCAATTCCAACGGTTGACGACCGATATCCAGACCCTCCAAACTTCAGTCCGAGCACTTCAGACTCCGCCGGAAAATCCATTCGGTGGTGGTCCGGTTTTCGTGAATGGGGTAACGCTAAACCCTACTTGAAGTTACACTTTCCCCGGTTTAGTGGGGATGACCCGACGGGCTGGATTTACCAGTCCGAGCAGTACTTTGAGTTCCAACGGGTCGCGGCGTAAGATCAGGTTCAATTGGCATCCTTCCACTTAGACGATATTGCACTTCAATGGCACCGTTGGTTCACTAAAGCTCGTGGTCCATTAACATGGACGGAATTTTCCATGGCGTTGCTTAGCCGGTTTGGTCCGACGGACTACGACGACCCCTCAGAATCCTTTCATCGTCTCAAGCAGATTACAACCGTTGAGGCCTCCCAAGAGGCTTTCGAACGGCTGTCTAATCGGGTCAATGAATTACCGGAGTACTTCCTTGTCGGTTGTTTCATTGGTGGCTTAAAGGAAGAGATCCGTTTGGAAGTCAAACTCAAGAATCCACGACAATTGACAGAGGCGATAGGAGTCGCGCGAACGGTGGAAGAAAAGCTAAATTTTCAACGTATGGTTTTTACTCCACAACGATCGTCGGGTTTTCCTGCGTCCACAAGAAACTCGTCAGGCCCAGGTCTTTTGGGCCCGGGACCAACCCAACGTTTAGCACTTCCCTCTCCTAACCCAATCCGGAGTTTGTCTAGCGCCGAGGCTCGGGAGCGGCGTGAAAAAGGGTTATGTTATTATTGTGACGAACGGTACACTGCTGGGCACAAGTGCCGTAAACGGCAACTGTTTATGATTTGTGACGTTGGTGATGTTGAAGAGACTCTCCATGGCGACAACGATCCCAACCAGTCAGGGGAGGATGTTCATGCAGAAATCTCGTTTCATGCTATCTCAGGTACAATCTTACTTCAAACGCTTAGGCTAATAGGGAATAGCACCCACAACAAGGATGTGGTCGTGTTGGTGGATGGGGATAGCACCCACAACTTCGTGGATCAGGCTTTGGTAGATCGTTTTGGTCTTACCGTGACCAAGGATGTGCGCTTTGAGGTTGTCGTCGCTAATAGGGAAAAGCTAACGTGTGATGGACGCGTTCGAGATCTTACAATTATTATACAAGGGTATTCCATTACTGCTGATTATTTCGTATTACCGGTGGCGGCTTGTCCTCTTGTTCTAGGGGTCCAACGGTTGAAGACTTTAGGGCCTGTTGAGATTGATTTTCAAAATCTTACCTTGGGTTTCAACATTGGTGGGTCTTCTCATAAAATGCAAGGTTTAAAAGGTTCGGATTTCGCGGCTCTCAAATCATCGGAATTAATGGGTATCCAAGGAATGGCTTTGTTTCTTCAAATTAGACCTATCATGCCAAACACTTCACCAGGTCTTTTACCATGCCCGGCTATTCAACAGGTTCTGTCCAAATTTACTATAGTTTTTTCCGAACCTACCGAATTGCCACCGGAACGTTTCCAAGACCATGCTATTCCTCTATTACCAGGTTCTAAGCCAGTTAGTTCCCGCCCCTATCGCCAGCCTTATCTTCAGAAATCAGAGATTGAGAAACAGATACGGGAGTTGCTTCATCACAGGACTCATTCGGCCTAGTCACATTCCGTTTTCTTCACCGGTTCTGCTAGTAAAAAAATCCGATGGTACATGGAGGTTTTGTGTTGATTATCAAGCTTTGAATGATATTACGGTTAAAGATAAATACCCTATACCCGTCATCGATGAGCTTTTGGATGAATTACATGGTGCCACGGTCTTCTCTAAGCTCGATCTTCGTTCCGGTTTTCATCAAATCAGGGTGCGTACTGAAGATATTCACAAGACGGCTTTCCGAACGCATGAGGGTCACTACGAGTTTGTCGTGATGCCCTATGGACTCACCAACGCCCCGGCCACGTTTCAATGTTTGATGAACGACATCTTTTGGCCGTATCTACGTAAGTTTATCCTCGTTTTTTTTACGATATCTTAATTTATTCGAAATCACTGGGTGATCATGTGGAGCATTTAGCTATCGTTTTGGGTCTTTTGGAGACGAACCACCTTTTTGCAAAAGCTTCCAAGTGTTGTTTTGGTGTTTCTCAGGTCAACTCTCTAGGCCATCTTATCTCAACTGCTGGCGTAGAGGTTGAGTCGGCTAAAGTTCAAGCTGTGTTAGATTGGCCAACCCCTACTACGGCTAAGGGTGTTCGGGGGTTTCTTGGGTTGGCCGGTTACTACAGGAAGTTTATTAAAGGCTTCGGTGCAACCGCTGCCCCGTTACATAAACTCGTGGGTAAAGGACCATTCAAATGGGATGCAACAGCTGAGGATGCATTCAAAAAATTAAAGACGGCTTTGACTACTACTCCGACCTTGGGGTTACCGAATTGGTCTCATCCCTTTACGATTGAGTGTGATGCTAGTGGGGTGGGGATCGGAGCGGTGTGAACTCAAAAAGGGAGACCTTTGGCTTACTATAGTGCCCCCTTGAAAGGTACTATGTTGGCTTGGTCGACATATGAGAAAGAAATGCTGGCCGTGGTAAAAGCCGTTCGAAAGTGGCGTCCCTATTTGTTAGGTCGACTGTTTGTGGTTAAGACGTACCACATGAGTCTCAAGTATTTGTTGGAACAACGCATTACAACTCCGGCCCAATCGAGGTGGTTACCTAAACTCTTAGGTTACGACTATCGAATCGAGTACAAGAAGGGGGCTTCCAACCGAGGGGCCGACGCCCTTTCTCGCCAACATGAGAATCAATTGCTGGCCATTCCCTATCCAACCACGACCTTATGGACTGAATTGCAACAGGAGGTATTCACTGACCCCTATTTTAGCCGCCTACCTTCATCTTTACCCCCAAATGTTCAGCCTCGAGATGGTGTGTGGATGCATGGTAGCTCCATTCTGTTAAGCCCCTCCTCCCCTTTAGTATCCAAGGTTTTTTATCATGGAGTCACTCTTCTCCTGAAGGTGGCCATTATGGCTTTCACAAGACAATGGCTAAAGTTAAACATAATTTTTGGTGGGTTGGGTTAAAGGCTTCTGTGAAATTTTTTTTGCAAGAATGTCACGTCTGCCAAAGGTCTAAAACAGAGAGTATGAAACCAGCCGGCTTATTACAACCCTTACCGATACCTGCTCGGATTTGGGAGGATGTCAGTATGGATTTCGTGGAAGGACTACCGGTGTCGAATGGATTTACAGTGGTAATGGTTGTTGTGGATAGACTTTCCAAGTACGCCCATTTTGTACCGTTAAAGCATCCTTTTACTGCAGCAACAGTGGCAAACGAATTTGTCGGTCATATCGTGCGCCTCCATGGGATTCCCTCGTCTATTGTCAGTGATCGTGCTAAGGTTTTTATTAGCTCCTTCTGGCGATCCTTGTTCAAATTGCAAGGGACTTCTTTGTGCATGAGTTCGAGTTACCATCCTCAATCGGATGGTCAAACGGAGGTCGTTAATCGCACCTTGGAACAGTACCTGCGCTGTTTCGTGGGAGACAAGCCGAAGAAGTGGGTCGAGTGGTTTCAATGGGCGGAATATAGCTATAATACATCGGTTCACACTTAGACTCAGATGACGCCATTTCAAGTGGTTTATGGCCGCTCGTCGCCTAAGCTTGTCCCATACATACCGGGCACCACTAAGGTCCAAGCCGTGGAAGATTATCTCCAGAATAGGGATGTTTTATTGAAGACCTTGCGAGGTAACTTATTGGTGGCTCAAGATCGGATGAAATCATTTGCAGACCAACATCGCAGGGAGGTCGAATTTAATGAAGGCGACTTGGTTTATGTGAAGTTACAACCGTATCGGCAATCAAGTGTCGTTTGCCGGGAATCGGCTAAGCTTAGCCCACGATTTTTTGGCCCGTACAAAGTAACGGCGCGGATTGGTTCAATGGCGTATCGACTCAACTTGCCGGCGGGATCTCTTGTTCATGATGTTTTTCACGTTAGCTTGTTGAAACGGTGTGTTGGTCCAGTTCCAACTCCGACCCCAGCTCCGGTAGATGCACTGGTTACGACTCTCTCTCCCTCATTGCCACAACCGACAGTAGTGCAAAAGGGAAAGTATCGACCGAAGTCAGAGGTGCTAGTGAAGTGGGTCGGTCATTCACGGCAAGATAAGACTTGGGAAACAAAATGGCGTTTTCGTAAGGCTTATCCTAACTTTCACCTTGAGGACAAGGTGAGTTCAAGTGGGGTGGATTGTTACGTGTTTTCCGAACCGTGTCAAGTTGCTCCTATGGGTGAACCAGTGGGGGATCCGATTAATTGAATAAGAGGAGTACATGCATGCCATGCATGTTGCACGTGGGGCTCCAACGGCTCTTTGTTCATGGAGCTACTTAGTCTATTTTAATTCCTAAAATAAAGGAAGTGGGGATGCCTACTACCTAGTCTAATGCTTTGTTTTCCGATTACGTAGGTAGACTAGTTCTTTGATTTCCTTATTTATATTGTACTTTTTGCATTATGGAATATTATTGAAAATTGCCCCAAAACTCTTATCTCCTTCCCACTTCGGTTATCTATCTCTCTCTCTAACCATTCTACCTTCTGCAAATCGATTGTGATTAACCTGTTCACCCCACATCAGAATAAAAAATAATTTGTCTTTAAAAAAAATAACAGTGAAGGTTTAACACTCGATTTTAGGGGTGTAAAATTTAATTAATTATAATTAAATGTGCGTGGGTCAATTATATGTGTGTGTAAATTAATTATTTAATTAATTAAAATGTGTGGATAATTGAGTTTTGAGATAAACTTAAATTCAAATTTGAAAGTGGTGGGATAAGATTTGGCTTGGAAAAAAACTCTCCCCTTTATCCCATGATCTCCCACTTGAACGGATTTCAATCCCCCCGTCTCTTTGTGTCGTCGTTTCAGAGAGAGAGAGAGAGCTGGTGGTGTGGTGTGGCCATCTGTGGCGATGTGTGGTGGTGGAACGAAGGTAAAGGTGTGGTGATGATCTTGGTGATTAAATGGGTTAAACACGAGGAACCAAACGACAAGACAAAAAAGAAATAGATAGAGGTGTAGTCAACGATCGAAGGCCGGTCAGTGGTGTTTCTAGTGATCGCAGGACAACCAGAGGTTGTAGTGGTGGTGCGGTGCGATGACGATCAGGCGGCTAGGGGGATGTGGAGTGCGATCGTGTAAAGAGAGAAAAGGTGGTGGAGGTCCAACGAATAGGTTGTAGTGTAGAAGCATGTTTTAGTAACTATAGATTAAATTCTATGTATCGGTATACTAGGCTAGTACGCAGGAGGGTTTTCCTGCGTACTTAGCTTGTTCACCAGTTGGTACTGCGTACTTAGTAAGTACGCAAGGCAAGCCTTGCGTACTTAGCAAGTATGCATGACCAATGCCCTGCATACTTAGCCAAGTACATAGGTAGTGTTCCTGCCCCTATAAATAGAAGACCTGTCTTCATTTGTAGGTGGAACTTCTGGGAACTAGGTCGAGAGGTGTCCGGGCGTGATGAGCTCTCCCGCCCCTAGACCGTGAGCATAGACGAGAGATGTGTACTCCTTCGGTATGTAGTCTGTAATACGGGATGACTTATATGTTATGGATTACGTATCGTTTCATTATCTTTTGTCTTTGTTCTTGTTTCTCTATTTCGTTTTATTTGTTCCCACACAAATCACTGAACAGATCCGTGTATTTTCGCTGCGCGACGAGGCTCCATGGACCTACATGTAGTGTGATCGAGGGGATGGTGGTTAACAGTTAACAACCAAGAACAAGTGAAAGGTGGTGACTAACAACGACGTATGGCGGCATTATGGTTGTTTTTGTTGAATTTGAGCCTAAACAACTGAAACGAAAGCTAGTAATCGTTTAAGATGATTAAGGTGAGTTCTATATGTCTTTTTTTTTATTTCAAATGGTTTTGGGCTCATTCACGTACAAATTAAGTAAACGAAAACTAGTAGTAAAATGTTTAATGTATGACAAACGGCTTTGAACTAGGAAGCCATATTCATGGGTTTAGGGGGTTGTTTTGATGTGAGTTAAATAATTAAGGTTTTAGATGTTTAATTAACCTTGTTATAGTGTTTTGGTGGGTTTAAATATTTTGGTTTAAGTGATGGTTCAGTTAGGCATGCAATATTTATCAAGTGTGATGTTTGGTGAATGAAATCAAGTTTGGTTGGGTGTGAGGTTTGGTTGGTGTTACGTAAGCATTCATGTGTGTTAAGCTTTGTTGTTGTAAAAGAATTTATCTGTGAGTATTGATAGTACTATACATGTTGTGTGAAACTTGTGTCGGTAGATAATGTAGGTATGGTTGGTGTGTGTCTTGTTGAATGGAATGACATGGGTAGACTTGGTGTTTTAGGTATATTTATGTACTTGTTTTGTGTGAACGGGTATATGTGTTCACATGAATGAATGTGCATAATTATATCTGCATAAATAGGCTTATGTGACAATATATACGTAACTCAAATACAATGAGTGTTGGGATTGTGTGAGTGGTTAATGGTTGGGTTAATCACCAAGCAATATAGATGAGTTTCTAAACGTGTGTGATTAAAAGAAAGTTTTTAAACTAAAGTTAAAGTGAAAAGTGTTTTAAAATTTTTTAACTAAGATACTGGACTAAGGGTTGCCTGAAAGTGGGGAAACGTGTTGGCAAAGTGTGGTGTGTGAATTCTGTGTAATATGGCATAGTGGGAAGTCCACTTTGATGGCAAGAGTGTGGGCCTCACATTGATAGTGTGTTGGGTACAACTAATTTCAATTTCGGTGTATAGCTAACATTGAGGTGTGGTAAGGGTGGGTTTTAAATTGTGGGAAATATCTGTAACATCTCGAATTTTTAGCGCGGTATTTTAAACAAGGAAAAGAAAGACGATGTGAGCCTTGGGCTTTGTTGCATGTTGGGCTGAGAAAGGAGGGGGGAAGTGCGTGGGCCAGGGGTCCATCAAAACCCTAGTTCCACCCCCACAAACCTCATTTGTTTTCATTTTCCCAAAAAAACTTAGAGAGAGAATGAGAGAGAAACTAAACAGAGAAAGTCCCGAATTCCCGAGTTTCAAGGGTCGTTGGCGCAAGTCTCTGGGATGTTTAGCAGCATTATGGGGACGTTTTCAGCTAGCGATTCTCCCTGGATCTGAGTTTCATTCTATTTCGGGGTTTGAAATAAAAATCGAGTAAAGTTAGTATTTTTACGTATGAAACTGGAAATAAAGTATAGATCTAGACTCCTGATTAGAAAACCAACGTTTTGAACATAAAAAGTTCGAGTCTTGATGGGTTAGACCTTAGCCGCCATGACCATGCAGCGTTAGGGTTTGTTGGGGAAGAAGGAGCCTGCAGGAAAACTTGCTAATTTCGTCGAGCTTGAGGCGAGCGAACATATTAGATTCTTTGGGTGAAACTCCCAAGTTCGCTCACTAAGTTCACTGAGCATTGTCTAGCGAACTTATGTGGTTCGCTTACTAAGTGTGTTGAATCCTTGATCAGGGAATTTGGTATGTTCGCCCAATAAGTTCGCTAGGTCTATGGGAGGCAAACTTAACCTAAGTTCGCTAGTCAGAAAGTAGTGAAATTGTTCAGTGTCGGGTTAAGTCTAAAATGCTTTGAACTGTTATGATTATCTAGATTGTGTGAGATTCAAGTAGAACGTTCCAGCTAAGATACCAGGTGAGTTCTAATCCCCTTATTGTCTGCTTTAGGAGTGGTGTGCATACGTAGTGGAAAGCGTATATTATATCTTATATTAATAAACAAAACTAAAAGTTGTGTTTTAGAGAAAAGTTTAAAAGGGGCAAGAGTACATTTTATATAAAGTAAAAGTATATTTTATAGCAAACGTTTATTATATTTTTATATACGTAAACAAAGACATAATATATGTTCAAGTAATGTTTTAGCAAAGAAAAGATATTTATGGCAAGCGTTTATTATATTTTTATATACATAAACAAAGGCATAATATATGTTCAAGTAATGTTTTAGCAAAGAAAATATATTTATGGCAAGCGTTTATTATATATTTATATACATAAACAAAGGCATAATATATGTTCAAGTTAAAAACAAGTTAAAGAATGTTTTATGAAAGAAAGATGGTAAACGTTTTTATGAAGTCATTACATTGTCAAAGAAAATAAAGTGAACAACTTTCCTACGGGGATGTGTA
The DNA here is from genome assembly GCA_023525975.1 of Smallanthus sonchifolius. Lineage (NCBI taxonomy): Eukaryota > Viridiplantae > Streptophyta > Magnoliopsida > Asterales > Asteraceae > Smallanthus > Smallanthus sonchifolius. The sequence continues at coordinate 26,253,916 of CM042033.1, forward strand.
CTAGCCTGTTAAGGTTCCTTCGGGGACAGTTATTACTTGTACAAGTTTTCAGATATGGTTAATCCCATTAGTAAGAACCTTCGGGGTTCGCTAACGGTTGTACAACTGGGATGTGTGACGATGGTTGCTCGAGAGGTCCACGCAACCTCCCCATAGTGTTAAGCGGTATTGTCGGTTCGTGGATGTTAGCCATGGGGGCAATAACAAGGTATTGTCGGTTCATGGGTATTAGCCATGGTGGCAGTACAGTTACTCGTCGGTTCATGGACGTGACCCATGAGGGCGGTACAGAATAAGGGAATTGACGGTTAAGCGGTATTATCGGTTCATGGACGTGAACCATGAGTGCAGTACAAGATACATGAATTGACGGTTAAGCAGTATTTTCGGGTCATGGACGTGAGCCATGAGGGCAGTACATGATATAGGAATTGACGGTTTAGCAGTACTTATCTGTTCATGGCCATTAGGCATTGGGGCAGTACAGTGAAAAGGTTTACACATAATGTATGACTTAATTGTTTTAAAATTAAAGTCTGTAAAGTTTTACTTAATGGTGTCATGTATGTTTTGGTAAATCCTTCTTGTTGTATATGTATGAATGTTTAAAGTAACGTTAGAACTCACCCAGCGTTGCTGATTTTTAGTATGCACATCAGTTAAGTGTAGGTTGCTGCAGATGGATATGGATGCTTGGCTTGGCGAGAAGAGTTACCTTGAAGATCAGAGTCTGGCATCCGCCTTATGTTGTTTTAGACCAGTTTTAATTTGTACCAGACAAGTTATGTCTTGACAAGTTATGCTTCCGCTGCTATGTTAAAGTTTTAATCGTTTCCGCTGCGATTTGTTGAATGTCTTATGTTTACAAGCCATCGGATTATGAGTAAATCCAATAAGTAAGGCCTCCCGGGTTTGGGGCCTTACAAGTTGGCATAAGAGCCATAGTTTGAGAGATTAGGTAAATCCCCTATGTCTGAACATAAACTAAGAATGGGACCAAGTAGCGTATGGCAGTACGGGTAACTCGGAGCCAAAGCATCAGAAGCATACAGTAAGTAAAGTTTTCCTTTAAGAGTGTCAAGAGAAGATAGAGGCTTTAGTGAAATCATGAAAGTGAATAGTTAGAAAACGAGAAGTAGTGTAATAGTTGATTGCTGATGGCCAGTGCATATTAACATCTTACCTTACTTATTGTGTTCTACCTGTTCCCTAGCTTGACGAAATTAAATCCCTTTGTTCCCTATCATTCAGTTAGACTTATGGCCGGCAGGAAAGGAGAGGATCGTATTGGTCGTAAAACGATGTTAACGTTCGAAAGAAGGCCGTCAGAAGGTGACGAGTACAGTGTAGATGACCATGAACGGGACTGTAATGAACATCCAACTTTAGGACCAAAAATTTGAGCAATGACGGCAAGGGAGATTGCCTAAATCTTTTTGGCCGCCTTACCTGAAGCTTTGGTTGAGACCATGAAAGAGGTTGGAGGGGAACTTATGGAAGCTATAAAGACTATCAATGCTACAAAGAGTAAGAGAAATGAATACGATCAGGAGGATGAGCTAGCTGATAGTGAAAATCTTGATAATGAACTCGTGGGAGAGCAGTTCAAACATCCTAAACGATTCAAGCAAGATTACTCAGGGCTGAAAGAAAAGAAAGCATCGGAACACGATCCGTGCGTTTGTTGGACGTGTGGAATAAGGCATGGAAGTGAATGCAAATTAGGAGCGATAGGGTGCTATAAGCGCGACATAATCAGCCACCTCTCTCATAAATGCCCAGGTAACCGTAAGTGTTACAACTGCGGGGAAGTGGACATTTGGGAAGAGAATGCAAGAAACCAGAATGAAGTAAGAAAGAACCGGGACGCTATGTCAGGTACGTTGTAATTAATAACATTTACGTTTCTGTACTTTTTGAAATTTTGGTGCACGCGAAAATGCGTGGAAAGTGATAGTTATCCTTTACCTAAGTAGTTAGCAAGTTAATCTATATGCCTTAGAAATAGAAACTGCTTTAGATCAGACCACGAATCGCAGAAAGATGAATCGTCTCAAAAACCCTCAATGATGGGTAATTACCATGGCATTCATAACCAAGCTACCCCGTACAGCTGCGGTTTATGCTAACCATTCCGTGATTGCTATCTGTGTAACTTATGGCAGGTTTCAAGGACGAAACCTATTGTAAGGAGGGTAGACTTATAACATCCCGAATTTTTAGTGCGGGATTTCAAACAAGGAAAAGAAAGACGATGTGGGCCTTGGGCTTTGTTACTTGTTGGGCCGAGAAAAGGAAGGGTGGGGGGGAAGCGAATGGGCCAAGGGTCCATCAAAACCCTAGTTCCCCACCCACAAGGCTCATTTGTTTTCTTTTTCACAAATAACATAGAAAGAGGGAGAGAGTGAGAGAGAAACTAGAGAGAGAAAGTCTCGGTTTTCATCCCCGAGTTTCAAGGGTCAGTGGCACTAGTCTCTTAGTGTTTAGCAGCGTTGTGGGGATGTTTTCATGTAACGATTCTCCCAGGATCTGAGTTTCATGATATTTCATGTTTTGGAATAAAAAGTGAAAGTTCGCTGAGCATTGTCTAGCGAACTTATCTGGTTCTCTTACTAAGTTTGTGGAATCCTTGATCAGCGAACTTGGTATGTTCGCCCAATAAGTTCGCTGGGTCTATAGGAGGCAAACTTAAACTAAGTACGCTAGTAAGAAAGTAGTGAAATTTTTCAGTGTCGGGTTAAGTATGATATGCTTTGAACTGTTATGATTATCCAAATTGTGTGAGATTCAAGTAGAACGTTCCAAATAAGATACCAGGTGAGTTCTAATCCCCTTTTTTCCTGGTTTAGGTGTGGTGTGCATACTTAGTGTAAAGCGTATATTATATTTTATATTAATAAACAAAAGTGAAAGTTGTGTTTTAGAGAAGAGTTTAAAAGAGGCAAGAGTACGTTTTGTATAAAGTAAAAGTATATTTTATGGAAAACGTTTATTATATTTTTATATACATAAACAAATGCGTAATATGTGGTCAAGTAATGTTTTAGCAAAAAAAATATATTTATGGCAAACGTTTATTATATTTTTATATACATAAACAAATGTATAATATATCTTCAAGTAATGTTTTATCATAGAAAAGATATTTATGACAAGCGTTTATTATATTTTTATATACATAATTAAAGGCATAATATATTTTCATGTTAAAAACAAGTTAAAGAATGTTTTATGAAAAGAAAGAAGGTAAACATTTTTATTAAGTCATTACATTGTCAAAGAAAAGAAAGTGAACAAATTTTCTACGGTAATGTGTACCAGCTTGTTAGGCTTCCTCCGGGGACAGTTATTACTTGTACAAGATGTCAGATATGGGTTAAGCCGATTAATAAAAACCTTCAGGGTTCGCTAACGGTTGTACAACTTGGATGGGTGATGGCGGTTGCTAGGGAGGTCCACGCAACTTCCGCGTAGTGTTAAGCGGTATTGTCGGGTCATGGACATTAGACATGTGGGTGATATGTCCTAAATTATACATGTTTTGCATGCATAATAATCCCCATATTATGGTACTAATTGATTAATAACCTCGAAATTGATACTTAAAACGTTAATATTTCACAATTGTAGGTTATTCGGTGCTCCAAGATAAACAAAGCAAAAACCAGCCTAAAACATGAAGAAATAAAGCTTTTGGACGACCAAACCCGAACATTGACCCCCAAGAAGTCAAACCAGGTCAACACAAGTCAACCAGCAACTAAAAGACGAAGCTGGGGAGCTGGCAGGGCATTGCACGGCCATGCAATGCCATGCATGGTCGTGCATTCCGTGTCCAGCCTCCCCAGGCTCCGGTACACATCACTTGTACCCTATTTGATTCCTGAGGTGTTTGCACGCCCGTTCAATCCAATGCACGGCCATGCATTGCTCATTTTGAGGCCTATAAATAGATGGCTCGAGTTCTTCATTCCACACACCTAAAGCATCCCTTACACACCCCAAGAACACACCAGAGAAAGCTTATTTCGTAGTTAGAGTGTAGTAGTAGTGAGTAAAGGGCTCTTCCTCCTTGTTCCGCAATAGGGGAGCCTACGAAACTCAGCGTTATGCTAGTTAGTATGGCCATTCGTGGCTAGTCTCTTTGTATTGCTAGGGTGAAGATGAAGTTTGGTGCATGTTAATGTTTAACGTATTAATCCAAATGATGTGTTTATGTCTTTAATCATTCGTCCTTAAAACCACCATTTTGGTGGGCTTTTATTATTGTCGAAATCCGTCTTTATATTTGTGAGTGTTCTTGATTTTTAAAGTGTAAAACCTTTTTAATCAAACTTCTCTTAAAGCTTGTACGTCTTTATACAAGTAAATATTGATAAGCCAAGGCTTGGTTAACACTATTAAGATCGTACGTCTTTATACGAACTTATTATGCGACCAAGAATTGGTGAACTCATGTTGGGAACGATACGTCTTTATACTTGGTCCCATTGTTACACCGCGTCCCGGTGAGAAAAATATAATCACCTATTTAATTCTAATACAAAGCATTTTACGTTCGATGTCTTAAACCAACCTGGAGATGACCATTCGAAGGGTTGAGGATAATTGTTATCCCTAAAGGGAGGCACTACCACTTGTTAAAGCTTTTAAATTGCAAATCAAATGTCGTGAGAACGAGGCTCTAGCGGTGACCCGGGTCACACATTTGTAGTAGTTATATCACTGGATTAGTCAACTTAACATTATCACGTACCAAGCGGATTAGAAACCCAAAGCAATACTATTCGTAACCTGATCATTTCCGACATATTTACTTTTCTGTTATTTACTATTATGTTCGTTACATTTCTGTTACACATTTCACGCACATTTTTAATTTTTTGCTATTTACTTTACCGCCATTTACTTTCCTGTTCCACAAGCACACAAAACTCACTCACTAATTAAACCGGCTAAACGTTAACAAAAGTTGAGTATTAGAATTCGACCGTGTCCATTGGTTCGATACTTGGTTCTTACCTAAACTATATTACGCTGCGATAGGTACACTTACCTATTGTGTGTGTTTTTAAGTTAAAGTAATTATCGTTTTATAAATTTAAAACCTGATCTCGTGAAACCATAATCAATAAATATTATTATATAATATTTAACTACATCAAAATTCACACATCAGTGGGCAATGACCAGGTATTATCGGTTCATGGCCGTTAGCCATGGGGGCAGTACATGTACTCGTCGGTTCATAGATGTGAGCCATGAGGGCGATACAGGATAAATGAATTGGCGGTTAAGTAGTATTACCGGTTCATGGACGTGAGCTATCAGGGCGGTACACGATAAAGGAATTGACGGTTAAGCAATATTGTCGGTTCATGGACGTGAGTCATGAGGGTAGTACATGATACAAGAATTGACGGTTAAGCAGTATTGTCGGTTAACGGACGTGAGCCATGAGGGCAGTACAAGATACATGAATTGATGGTTTAGCAGTACTTGTCGGTGGCCGTTAGCCATGGGGGCAGTACAGTGAAAAGGTTTGACACATAATGTATGACTTAAACTGTTTTAAAAGTAAAGTATGTAAAGTTTTGCCTTAATGGCGTCATGTATGTTTCGGTGAATCTTTCTTGTTGTGTATGTATGAATGTTTAAAGTAAACGTTAGAACTCATTCAACGTTGCTGATTTTTAGCATGCACATCAGTTAAGTGTAGGTTGCTGCAGATGGATATGGATGCTTGGCTTGGCGAGAAGAGTTACCCCAAAGATCAGAGTCTGGCATCCCGTTTTATGTTTAATTTTATGTTTTTTTAGACAAGTTTTAATTTGTACCAGACAAGTTATGTCTTGACATGTTATGCTTTCTTTGCTATGTTAAAGTTTTAATCGTTTCCGCTGCAATTTGTTGAATGCCTTATGTTACGAGCTATGTGCAGATGAGCAAATCCAATAAGTCAGGCCTCCTAGGTTTAGGGCCTTACAATATCGCATGGGGTAAAATGACAAGTAGGTAAGGTGTGGTCTGTGTAGTATGTTTAAATAGGGGTGTTCATCGGGTCGAGTTGCGGGTTTTTCGGGTTGGTATTATTTTGTAATTCGGTTTGGTTTTCGGTTTGAAGCTAACAAACCGAATTAGCAAAAAAAAACCTTTTTTTTCTTTTGGTAGCCATAACTTATTCGATTGAAACAACACAACACTTTTTAGAAAAATCTAAACAAAAACATACCTTCATCAAATAATAATTTATAATCCATATATGCGTATTGGTTACATATAAATGAATTGGGTTCACTATAAAATATGGATTAAGATAGTGTTATAACCAAATTCAGGTTTTTCGGTTCAAACTGAATTCAAAATCTTAAAATCTAAACCAAACCAAAAACCAAATTACATATTCGTATATGTAATTCAGTTTGGTTTTAAACGGTTTCAGTTTCGATCCAGTTCTCGGTTTAATCGGTTTGAAACCAAATATTGAACACCCCTATGTTTAAACCGTGATGTGGAATATCTATGGATATTTATATTGAACATTTAATAAAGTGTGTTTTAGAAGTTAAATGTTTATTTTGATAAAGTAAAGTGTGGTTTGTAAAACTACAGACTCACTAGCGAAAGTTAGCATGCTTTAGTACATGCTTAAAGATGAGTCCAGGTGAGCAGTGATAAGGCATCTTCGAACTATCTGATCAAGACAATAGGCATCTTAGAGTAGTATGGAGTTCATTTTCAAAGTTTTAAACCTGTAAGTTGAGAAGCTCACAACCTTTTTTTAAGGCTTCTTAAAACACAAAAAAAGTTTCAAAATAAGAAATGTCATAAGTTGTAACATCCCATAAATGAATAAACCGAATAAATGAAATAAGTATGAGACTCGGAACGCAAACATTAAATGAAAAGGGAATGGGTTTCACACTAGGGTCGGCCCATGGGCCTGAAACAAGGGGAGGGGGACTCCATAAACCTTAACAGCCTCACCCCCTTCCTCATTTCCGGTTTTCACGCAAACTTTAGAGAGAGATCACGCTAGAGAGAGAAAGCTAGGGAATGATCCCAAAAGCTTGGGAAACGTCGGCAACTAGTACTACATCGTTAATCAGCAAGAACTGGACCTCAAGAGGTAAGCATCTTATCTAAATCTGAGTTTTCTATATTGGAGGGTTTCGGGTTTAAACACATAAAAGGTACGATTTTTACATACGAAACTTTAATCAAATCGTAGATCTAAGCTCATGGATGGAAATAGAACGTTTTGAACGTAAAAAGTTCGAAGCTTGAACAATCAAAATCGATGGGAAATCTAGGGTTTGGTTGGGAAGAAGATGAAGTTTTGGCGAATCTATCATGTTTGCTTGAAACCATCCTAACGAAACTAACAAGTTCGCCACGGGCCCACTTGGCGAATCTACTAAGTTCGCTTAATGCCATTTTAGTGAAACTAATAAGTTCACTCAGAATCAATGATGGCGAATCTATTAAGTTCGCTCAATGCCAACCAAGTGAAACTACTAAGTTCGCTTAAATCAATGAAGGGCGAATTTACCTAAGTTCGCCTAACTCTAAGGATAGAAACGTCTAGTGTCAGTTAGGTCCGTTATCTTATCTTATATAGGGGACGTATCATAAGAAAACTCATTGTTCATGAGAAAACCAAAAAACTATTTATTAAAGGTAAAAAAAATAAAAAAAAATCATAACTCAAAATATAAATCAAAAACTAAAAACCCGCTTCGGAGACCTTGTTCTCCATGTCCTCGTTCAAAAAAAAGAAAAAAAAATCCAGCGCAAAACTACATATGTGTAGTAGGGTTAGCTTTTGGGTTTAGTTTTTAGGGTTTAGTTTAGCTTTTAGGTTAGGTTTTTGGGGGGTGGGTGGGGTGGGGGGTTTAGGTTTTTTGTGGGTTTAGGTTTTTGGGTGGGGGTTAGGTTTTTGGGTGTACTACACATACGCAGTACCTTTAATGAGGAGTTTTTTGGTTTTCTCATGAAAATGAGTTTTCTAGTGAACTCACCGCTATATATATATATATACACTTACTTATAAAGAAATGATGTTTATACCTAATTGCTTTAAACTAGAACTCACCAGCGTTAGCTGATTTTTAATATGCACTTCATGTAGCAAAAGGAAGGGACGGGCAAAGGCGTGAAGGCTACATGGCTCAAGACTGACATCCTGTTTAATTGATTTTGTGTTAAGACAATGTTTTTAAATATTAAGACTTCCACTATTTATATAACTGAATAATGTATGCCTCCGCTACGTTTGCAATGTTTTAATTTAAGTTCAATATTTTGACGACTATGTTTATGAGTAAATCCAACAAGTGAGGTCTCCCGGGTTTTGGGGCCTTACAAGTTGGTATCAGAGCAATAGTTTGAGAGATTCAGGCATCCCTAAATATCTAAACTCAAGCTGATAATGGGACCAACGCAAGGATGTTAGTATGGGTAACTAACGCCAACCCCAACACACAATAAGTAAGTAACAAGAGTAATGCATCTAGCTTAGGGTATATGCCTTAAGTTATAATGCATGATTTAGATGTCAATGTTACTACTCATGTGAAGAGTTTTGAACCCAAAATGCAAAGCAAATTATTAATCACAAACCGGTCACTGTAATTAACAATTTACATTGCTTGTACTGTTCTAAACAATGATCCGAAGGAATGACATTGGTATTTCCCTTTTACTTATCAGGAATTTAGAAACTATAGCTGGTAGAGGAACATCAAGGTGCTGTGGAGGTCACCATTGAACCAAGCATGCATCGAGGAAGAATGTGTGCACGTGGATCATGAGGATAGCATGCACGAGATCGGTGACTCTACCGGGAAATGGAAATGAAGGAACACTTCACCTGGAACCCGAAGTTAGGGATGCCATTGGCCGAGAGGTTATATCACCATGAAAGATGTACTGTCTGACTTATTGACAGAGGCGTTAAAGAAGAGAAAACAGGAGGAGAAAGAACACCCTGATGAAAAAGTGTACGACAGTGACGGGGATGAGGTGAATGTGGGTTAGACTACTCGGTGATATAACTACAAAGGCTTCAAGGACTGTGACCCGCCCAAGTTTGATGGGAAGAAGGATTATGTAGACACATTTGAATGGATCGAGAGAATAAATGGAATGATTAGCATCAGTGTATGCCGGACCGACAAGGTTGTTAAGATTGTTGCTCCTTCTTTCACCAACGAGGCACTGAGTTGGTGGAGGACTATCCAAAGGTCTAAGTCACCAAATGCTCTAAGGAGAATGACCTGGGATGACCTAAAGGTACTAATGATCAAGAAGTTGTGCCCACAGAATGACATTGACAGAGTGGAGAATGAGTTTCTTAACTTTAAAGCTGGCAACATGACTCACCGCCAGTATACCTCAAGGTACAATGAGCTAGCTCAACTGGTACCTCATCTGGTGGAGACCGAGGAAAGGCTAATCAAGTACTATGTCAAGGGCCTACCCCAAAGTGTTTGAATTCATGTGAAAGCTAACTTGCCCTCGACCTTCGAGTCGGTAGTAGAGTGTCCGAGTTGCACCAAATGTAAGGGTTGTGGATTGTTTGGACATCTGACAAAGGATTGCAAGAATACTGGGCAATCCGGTTCTGGAAAAGGGAAGGAGCAAGAACAGCCAAAGGCTAGGACCCGAGCCAATGCCTTGACTGAGGAAGAAGCCAGAGGGAACCCTGATGTCGTGTCATGTACGTTCCTAGTTAATGATGAAAATACTGCAATTTTATTTGATTATGTGATATGACATAAATTATACATGTTTTGAACGTATAATTATCCCCGAATTTATCACAATTAGAGATAATATGATAATAATTGATGCCTAATCCACCCATTTGTGTTTCGATAGAATAATTGACTTGGATATGCGAAAACATTAAGAAATCACTCAAAATCAATGTAAAATCAGCATTCAGAAGCCAATTGAACGAAACCGGATGCAGAAGGCCAACCCTGAAAGTCAAAAAGTCAATAGGAAGCATTTTAGGGCAATGCATGGTCATGCATTGCCTTGCACGGCCGTGCAAACCCCAAAATGCTCTCTTGTACTCTCCTGTACTGCTAGATTCCGCACGTGAAAGAAAAGGGTACTTTGCACGCCCATGCAATCCAATGCACGGTCGTGCATTGCCAAAATCTTAGCCTATAAATACCAAGCTCATTCTAGTGTTTTAGGTGTCCAAGATGAAGAGTAGTGAAGGCCTTAGTGCTCTTCTAAGAGCCGAAACTCTCTCGGTTTTGGTCCGTTTAGCTTTTCTTTGTTTATTTCCTTTTTATAGTCTTGTAATATGAAGCGATTCTTCTCGTTCGAGTAAAACAAGAGACATTCTATACCCGCTCTCCCTTGGTTTTGGAATACTTCCACACATTATCTATGGGTTAGTGGAGTCACTTGTATGGTTATTCATGGCTATTTCTCTTGTGTTGCTCGAGTTGGTTGAACTTTAATTAATTAATGAAGTATTTTTAGTATGTTATGTTTTTAAAGTCATTACTATGAGTTATCTTAAAAGGACAAGAATAAGTGATCTTTAAACCAATCTAATAATCATAAATCTTGTAAGTTACTTAAGCAAAACTTTTTGTTTGGGAAGCTTATTCGAGTTTGTACGGTCTATATACAAATCTTGGTGCTAGCAATGGCCGGGTAGTATAGATTTAATATTATGGGTTGATTGGAGGTTTGGGTATTCAGCATGCCGTTTGAGCCCTAACCAGACCAGGCGGTTTGTGTCAGTATTTCTTTACTTTTCTCGTGTCGGCTTGCAGAGGACTTCTAGCAAGAGCCATGGGGTTTGATCCTGAGAATGAAAGTCTTATTTATTTAAAATAAAATTATAAGTAAAGACAACTATTTAAGAACATAATTTGTTAGGTCCGAGCGTTCATAAAGTAGCTCTGGAGGGAGTTGCGCATTCCGACTTTCCAAAGGAAGTTACTTGACATGATGTGTAGATGGTTTTCTTGTTTGTGTTGTGTAGGTGGTTATTTAACTGCATGCATCATACAAGGCATTCCCGAAAGACTTCACCATTGTTATTTGATCCAGAAATTGAGAAGACTGCTCGACACAACAGAGTTTTTTATAGAGCAAACAAGGTAGTAACTTCTCCAATCTACAAGCCAAATTCCACCATTACCTAATTTTGGTCAACCTCCACCACAAGTAAGCCAACCATTCACCTTCAAACCGGGACCTCATTATTCTTCACCATACGTGAGAATAGTTTCAGACAACCACCCATAACTAACCCGTCCATGTTTCAATCAACCCCTCCTCAAGGAGTTCACCCATATACTTCAGGTTTAAACTTTGATGATGAGTCAGGGGATTTTGATGAAGAGTTTGAGGGATATAAGAATGACGAGTCTAATGGAATGGGTAATCAGTGGGTCAGGTTGCCAGCTCAAGGAATGTATGATACAGGTGTTTGGAATGAGGGGAACATGATAACAAGTATCCACAACAGAACTTTCAACATCATCCAATTAATCAAGGTATTCCAGTCCCAATTCCACAACAACAGCAACCCTTGAACAGACAGAGACGACCTGATCCTAGGAATATGATTCCTCTTGTTGACAATTCGGGAGGCATTCTAAGGAGATATGATAAGGGCCCTGTTAGGGGAATTGAGAGTCACTTCCGTCCGGCCATTGCTAATAATCCACAAGTTGTCATTCCACAACTGTAACTTCCTGAATTTTCATATACAGGTTATTTGAGCAAACGGGTGACCCGAGCCTCTTTTTTATGAGACGGTTAGTGAGAGTTTTCACGTGAAACTCTATTCATGAAATAAAAAGGGCCCGGTTAGCCAAAAGTAGAAGGGTTTGGGATCGGATGAGACGGAACCACAAGGACCCGAAATGAAAATAGTGGCCATATAAAAGCCACTATTATGCGCAAACCCTAAGTCATTTGGCTAGGGAGAGTGCGCGACGGCTGGGAGCGACGGGAGAGGAGGCTGGACGATCGGAGGAGCCCGGAAAGTGGTGATTCAAGGGCGGTTCGAAGAGGATAACTCCACATTCAACCAAGGTAATCTTCGTTTATGTTATACGTGTGTTCGTATGCATGTGTAGTAAAGAAATCCGATTAGGATTTCTGGTTGTTTACTTGGCCATGAGCGACGAAGGAGGAGGGCTGAGAAAGTGGTGGCCAACTGGGTTGGTCTTGGTGGCGTATGGTTGTGGTGACCGGAGTGGAACGGAGGCCGACGACCGAGAAGAGGGTGAGAGGGGTGTGATCGGCGATGACGGTAATGACTTTGGGGTGTAGCCGGAGACACAACGGCAGCACGTGGTGGTACCCGGCAGTAGTCGGAGGCGGCTGAGACAATGTACCACGGCGGAAGACGGAGAAAGGATGGTGGTGTTTGTGTTCGGACGTGATGAAGCAACCCGTATACGGGTTTTTACGGCTAGAAAGGTTCACGGTAATGCATGGATAAATCGAGAGGACATAACGTGATGATGGTACTAGACGGATGATACCTGAAAAGTGGTTCACGATGGTGGTGGTTCACGGGGGTGGACGAGGAGAGAATGGAATCGGGTCACACCCGATTAGGGTTTTGGGGAGCCTAGTGTTTGCATGGCATGGTGTGGACGTGCATGGAAAGCTCGGTTCGCGTACACGAGCTCTTTGACGATTAGGGTTTTCATGGTGGTGCCACGTGCATGCATGCATAGAACGCGGTTCGGGTATTCAATTCCAAAGCGGGTCAAAGACGATCCGATGTATGTGACGTGGAGATAAGGGTTCGATAAATCAGAAGGGCGAGCAGTTGAGATCAAGTGTCAGGATTATTATTATTATTATTATTTTTATTATTATTTCATGCGTTAGTCAACATATCTTTAGAACGTATCCTGATCGTGTGATCAGACGTTTGGCTGGTTCGGGGTTTGAGCGAGTACACGTGGCGCAGAGCTAGGATTTGGACGTGGTATAATTGGTGAGTTTCTAATCCTTTCTTTTAAATGTTTTAAATGTTTTGGGGCTATCATACATACTCATGCATTATATTCTATTAACTAAACGTGACACCAGTCACGATATTATTTAAAAGTGTTTATGAACTAATTATATAATAATTTGACTAAGGGTCTACGTGGGGTCCTTAGAGAGTGTGAGCAAACATGTTTGTGAAACCAAACGTATTACGAGTTTTGAGTTTTAAACTAATGAGCTATGTATTTAAATATCTAAATACGAGTCTAAGGGTACGGGTCTTGTACCTAGAGTATGTGGGCTGGTTATGGAACTATTAGTGGTATGATGTATAGTGATCTAGTAAGGGTGAGTCGGGATTGAAATTACATGTCGTACGGGGATGACTAGGAGGTGTTGTTATGTGTGCACGTACATGGTATGTGCTGAGATAACGAGACACAGTATTTATATGTGTGCTGCTATAATAATTGTGTATTGGTGTTATGAGTTAGTCGGGGTGAGTCGGGATATAAGCTAAACACTAATGAATACGTGTAGGATACATTATCCTAGTGCTATGTGTGGGGTGCAGGTGCAGTTAATGAGTCATTTAAATAGAGTATGATGGTATGTGTGTTATACATGTGTTATGTGTATTGTGTCATTGTCCTTGTGACATGGAGACATGTTGTAAATTATACTTATTTTGCATGCATAACTATCCCCATATTAATCACAGTTATAGACAAAATTATAGGAATTGATACTTAATCTATTTAATTGTGTTATAATAGGATAATTATCCCATACATACAAAAACATGAAGAAATCACTCAAAAACAAGGGGAATTCAGCACCTGGAAGCCAATAGGACGTTCGTGCACCCAAGGAGTCAAACTAGGTAGTCAAAATCAAGCACCAGTCAAAATTGGAGGATGCACGGCCATGCATCCCAACGCACGACCGTGCAAATGGTGAAAAGTGGCCATGTACTCTCAAAAGCTGCCAGATTCCCTTACGTGCAAGAAACAGGTCCTTTGCACGCCCGTGCAATCTAATGCACGACAGTGCATTACCCAGATCTCAGCCTATAAATAGCAATCTCATTCCAATTATTTAGGTGTCCAAGACCAAGGGTTGTGAAGGCCATAATACTCTGCTAGAGCCGGAATTCTCTCGGTTTTGGTCCGTTTTAGCTTTTCTTTGTTTATTTTCCTTTTCTAAGTCTTGTAATATGAAATGATTCTTCTCGTTCAAGTAAACAAGAGGCAACCTATACCCACTCTCCCTTGGTGTTGGGACACTTCCACACATTGTCTAAGGGTTAGTGGAGTCACTTGTATGGTCATTTGTGACTAGTTCTCTTGCGTTGCTAGGGTTGGTTGAACTTTAATTAATTAATGAAGTATTTTTAGTATTTTATGTTCTTGAAGTCTTTATTATAATTTATCTTAAAAAGACAAGAGTAAGTGATCTTTAAACCAACTTAATAATCTTAAATCTTGTAAGTCACTTAAGCAAGACTTCTTGTTTGAGAAGCTTATTTGAGTTTGTATAGTCTATATACAAATCTTGGTGCTGCCAAGCGCCCGGTTAGTATAGATTTAATATTATGGGTTGATTAGAGGTTTGGGTATTCAACGGGTCATTCGAGTCCTGATTGGGCCATGGGGCTTGATCTTGATGACGAAAGTTTTATTTATTTAAAATAATATTATAAGTAAAGAAAACTATTTTAAGAATACAATTTGATAGGTTCGAGCGTTCATAAAGTACCTTTAGAGGAAGTTGCGCATTCTGACTTTTTGAAAGAAGTTACAAGACATGACGTACGTCAGTCAAAGGATAATCTTAGTCCGAATAATGAATCACGGAATAGCCGGCGGACTTGAGACCTCGTTTAGGGTCCCGAGATTCATTAGGAACAGTTGGCCGACCGTATCCACTATTCCGTTACGAAAAGCTAACTCCCCTATCGAAAGGGTTAGTACTAGTAACAATGACCAACCTTACTTTAATTATAGCATTAATTAAAGGGGGATAACAACTAGAGTAACACCTTAAACGTGATAATACTTCTAATTACATTTCTTAACCTTTTATTTTCCTTCTAAAACAAAACCCACTTTCCAACTTATTATCCTAGTCAGACAATAGCAAGGGTTGAGTACGGAATCCGTGTTAATGGTTCGATACTTGGTTCTTACCCATACTATACTACGCAGCGATAGGTACACTTGCCTATTGTGTGTGTAATTAGTTGAAGTAATTATCATTTTAATTTATAAATTTAAAATCTGATTTTGTGTAACTCTAAATAAAATATATTTATTACTACTAAAAACACGACATCATGTCTTTGGCGTTGTTGCAAGGGTTATATACATATTTACATTTTTATTTACATAAAACACACATCAAGTTTTTGGCGCGCTGCAGGGGAGACGGTAATTCTGCGAAATATCTAAGTCGTTGGACTGATTATTTATTTATATTTCACTTTTGTTTATTTATACCTTATTTTTCCTTTTTTTTATTACTTTTGTTTTTATTTTGGCACTTGTGTTAGCTAATCTATATTTGCAGGAACTTTCAAGGATCGCAACCCAGGAATTATTGCTAAGAAAATTGAATGGATACAAGTGCCGCCTTTCGAAAGCATTTTAAAAATAGGCGTAACACTTTCGAACGGTTTTACATGTTTAGATTTCACATTCTTCTTTATTTTCGATGATGACAACATTAATGATTTGAAATTGGATGCCGATGATCAAGGTAAGTTTCCTAACGTATACTCGAGATTTTTGATGTTGACATTCCCCTCTGACCGATATATTTTAGTAATTTTAAATAAATTAGTGCTTTATTATAATCTAAATTATTTTTTATTAATATACTACTTAAAAATATATTTTAATTTATTTTAAAAGTACTATTAAAAAAAAGTCAAAATTGGTCAAACAGGGGCATTGCACGGCCGTGCAACCCAGTGCACGCCCGTGCACCCAGATGATAAAACAGATCAGTAGCTTCATTTTTCTAAAAAAACCAAACCCGAAAACGTTCGGAACTCTCCGAAAGCATCCAAGAACCCCCAATTTCCACCCGTTTTACTTGATTTTTGCTTCCAATCTCTTCCTCGAGGTATGTAAACTTGTCCATTGTCAATTTTAGTGTGATTTGTGCTTCAAATATGGCCAATCTTCTTCAAATGGGGGCTAGGGTTTCGTTTTGAACTTTGGTTTTGATATGCTTGAATATGGACTCAATGCTTGATTTAGTTGCATATTTGACTATATAGGATCATAATGTAACTCATTTTAGCCTTGTTTGGGTACGATTTATTTGATTTGTATGGATGGGTTTATGAATTTTGACTTAGAGTTCTTGAACTTGGAATTACAAATTGAAGCATGAATCTTGTTTGAATGTGTTTAGGTTTTAACATACTTGGTGGGAAATTGTTGATTAGTTTAATTTGTTCAAGGATTTTGACGGGTATGAATTCTTGATAGTCAACATGTTGACCATCTATATTAGTAGTCATATTGAACCTTTCGAACTTGCGCCTTGTTTGATTGATTGCAATTGACCATTTTAGGACTCGGGAAGCATAACCGTGCCATAACCATGCACGAAATTGTGCTCCACTTGTGTAGTCCAAAAATTATATACATATATATATATTTTTATAAAAACATGACTCTTATCAAGTTTTTGGCACCAATAAGCATCGTACTTTACATCCTATAAAGTTTTTGGCGCTGTTAAAATATATATGTTGAATCACTCTTGATTTTATATACTAACTCCTTTAAATTGTGATTGTGTAGGTAATGGCTGAGTCTTCCCGACAAGCGGGGCGAAAGAGAAGAAATACTCAATCGGGCTCTAGGTCGGTCTCATCCTCGTCTGCCCACATGAGTGGCTCGCCAAAGACTCCACCATCTCCTCCACTGCCTTTCACCCGTAGCCCATGCCAGAAGGGCCACAGGATTTGCACCCGTGGCTTATCTTTGACCCGATGATGCCATCGAGGTCCATGCCTACCAAACACTGCCCACATTGCTAAGGCAAACCTTCGAAATACATAGGACAATTTGCTACCCAACCTTGGAAGATATTAATCTCTTGGACAGTGCAGTTCCCCTCATCACAAAGCCTTGGCAAAGATTCTTTGCTATTAGGGAAGCAACCTATTACGAGCTCACCCTTGAGTTTCTAGCATCCTTCCAGTTTGATAGGTCGGTAGTGACTATAGAAATGCATGATTGTGTACGTTTCAGGATGGCTAGGCATTGGTATGAAATGTCATTGGAATAATTTGGGGTAAAAATGGGATTATACAGGCACAGGGAGATTACAGAGCCGATCTTTACTGACAGCAAAGGGGAGTTCGTCGAGGGAGAAGCATCAGCATTTTGGCATAGGATCGGATCCGTACATTTTGACCCGCACAGTTACAAGAGCACCAAGAATAGACACCCCATCCACCGTAACCTGCACCGATGCATTGTCCTTTCCATCGGGGGGAGAAAGAATAGCACAGGGGTTGTGAGCGTTAGAGATCTTCTCCACCTGCACTGCTTGATTGATGGAGTTCCTTGCAACTTGGCCCACAGTTTGGCCAAGTTCTTTACTAGAGCCACTGGCTACTGTTCCAACAACCATATCTTTGGTGGACCATACACTAATCAACTTGCTTCTTACCTAGGAGTCTTGCCTCCTGAGCACCTTGGTATACAGAGATGGACATACCCATTCCACCTATTGACACCGAAGTATTGATCAACATGCACATGATGAAGAAGTTCAATGGGGTATACCGAGTAGTAGGCCATCGTGGAAATATTTGGACTGGTGTAGTTGAAGAATCAGAGGATGGCAACTATAGGGCAACTGGGGCATTAAGGCCCAGGTATGTACCATACTACTGTCGATCCCACAATGCTGGATTTGATGATCCGAATGCGTCAGCTGGGTCAGACGATGGATGGTATGCGACAGGACTTCTACGATCACACTCATGATCCGTATGCCCATCAGCAATACCAGCAGCAGCCTCCCAGCCCGCACCAGCAGTGGCAGCGTCATCCTTTTCAGTAGCAGCTCTCTTCATCTTTGATATTTCTGGTTCTTTTCTGATGTAGTTATGGTTCTTGACTTTTGACGTTGGTTTGTTTAACTAGACACCGTACCATTTTTACCGGTTACAGGAGTAACCGTTGACATGGTGGCATAGCCACCAACCTTATTCGGCCGCCATTCATTGGCGAATATTAGTTTAATTTTTCTTTTTAGTACTTACTTTATGAGTTGAGCATTGCATAGCATTACAGGTGATACAGGTTTTGGTTCGTGCCCGGAAATACGATCTAGGCATTGATGAGAATCGATTACACGCCCGACAATTACGTCTCATCAGGGGAGTATTAGTTTTACCACACTGTTATTATTCATGACACATATCATATTGCATACATTCATATTGTCAAAAATTAAGTGTGGGGTGGAACCTCGTTGATAATTTGGCTACCTAATTTTGTCATATATATTACAAGTGCATGATTAAACGACCTAATCCATTGGATTAAATACATATAGAAGTAATTAAAACATTTTCAAAAATAATCTGTAAGCATGACAGATTCTGAAATAATCTAAAAGCAAGAGTCTTTAAAATCATTTGGCATAAACGGGCTTATAAAAACAACAATTTGAAATACCGTTGAAGTGAATCAAGGAAACAAATAGGGAAGATTATGGAGTACAACAGAAAGAAAGAAATAAGTTTATGCACATTTTTACTTTATTACCCTTTACCTTCCGTTTCCATGTGAGAATTTGAGCCTATCCGAGCATTATCATGAAAGCCATCAAGGTTTTGGCGCAGTTAATTATTACATATTTCATATGCTCATTTCGTTTGATAGAGTGATTGCTAATTATTGCTTTGCATGTTAGAACTTGTGTAAAATATACATTTCAAGATCATGGACTAAAAGAATGCATAAAATTATTAAGGCATTAGGATTAACCCATTTTCTTTAGCCTTTTCCTTTCGTTTACCTACCCTAAACAATATCCCCTAGTTAGCCCCTTTTGAACCTAAACCTTTTTGTTTCTAAACCCACATCGCAAAACCATTAAACCCGAAAAATTAGCCTTTTATCTTTTAACCCTTTTTAGTTAAAAATTGACTAGGCTATGAATTAAGAAATGATTATCCACCAAAAATTTATAGATCCATCTTATGTTCGAAGAAAGAAACTCATTTAATATGAAAAGAAGAATTATTGTGAAAAGAAAAAGGGGCAACCAAAAATAAATTAGTAAATCGCCCAAGATAGTGAAGAAATCTCATCAAAAGAAAATCAAACTTACTCGAAAAATTGGAGTATGCAAAGCTGATCAAAGTGGATGTATTTGGAAGAAACAGCCGAACAATTCATGAAGAATTGATAGCAATGAATATTTCAAAGACAAGAAAAAATTGACCTTCTTGAAGAAAGGGATTTGGTCTTGACGATCTAACCTTAAAAGAGTCCTTAGATTAGTCACAATGTCTAATCTAAGTTGAATAACAGATTCATTTTCATTTTTATCATTAAGTCAAGTCAGATTTTTAGCATTTAGCGACTATTACCAAATACTTCCTACACTAACCCTAAGCTAAACAGTACGACCCTATACAAAGCCCTCTTGATTTATGCACGTATTTTATGTCAATTGATGGAGATTTGAATTCTATACAAGCCTATGATTATGCAAGCATTAATTGTAGCGTTGAGTGTTCTTCTTAACATACATTATCCATATATTTAACCCGAGTGTTGAGTGAACATTTGTGAGACTGTAATTTTATGCATAATCATAGTTACATCAAGTATGATGGGCTTGCTACCCTCTTGTAGAGAAACACTCGAAAGGTATAACCACCAAATCATTGTTTTTAAGAGGGCCCTTCAGCCATTTGGGACGACATCTTTGGATTAACACTTAAACAATACTTTACTTCTATGGGTATAATCATGCATGAGTTTGCTTGAGGATAAGCAAAGTTTAAGTGTGGGGTATTATGATATGACGTAAATTATACATGTTTTGCACGCAAAATTATCCCCGAATTTATCACAATTAGAGATAATATGTTAATAATTGATGCCTAATCCACCCATTTGTGTTCCGATAGGATAATTGACTTGGATATGCGAAAACATGAAGAAATCACTCAAAATCAAGGTAAAATCAGCATTCGGAAGCCAATTGAACGAAACCGGACACAGAAGGCCAACCCTGAAAGTCAAAAAGTCAACAAGAAGCATTTTAGGGCAATGCACGGTCGTGCATTGCCTTGCAAGGCCGTGCAAAACCCAAAATGCTCTCCTGTACTGTCAGATTCCGCACGTGAAAGAAAAGGGTACTTTGCACACCCATGCAATCCAATGCACGGCCGTGCATTGCCAAAATCTTAGCCTATAAATAGCAAGCTCATTCTAGTGTTTTAGGTGTCCAAAATCTTAGCCTATAAATAGAAAACTCTCTCGGTTTTGGTCCGTTTAGCTTTTCTTGGTTTATTTCCTTTTCAAAGTCTTGTAATATGAAGCGATTCTTCTCGTTCGAGTAAAGAAAGAGGCATTCTATACCCACTCTCCCTTGGTGTTCGAATACTTCAACACATTATTTAAGGGTTAGTGGAGTCACTTTTATGGTCATTCATGGCTAGTTCTCTTGTGTTGCTTGAGTTGGTTGAACTTTAATTAATTAATGAAGTATTTTTAGTATGTTATGTTTTTAAAGTCTTTACTATGAGTTATCTTAAAAATACAAGAATAAGGGATCTTTAAACCAATCTAATAATCTTAAATCTTGTAAGTTACTTAAGCAAAACTTCTTGTTTGGGAATCTTATTCGAGTTTGTACGGTCAATATACAAATCTTGGTGCTAGCAATGGTCGGGTTGTATAGATTTAATATTATGGGTTGATTGGAGGTTTGGGTATTCAGCATGCCATTTGAGCCCTAACAAGACCGGGCTGTTTGTGTCGGTATTTCTTTACTTTTCTCGTGTCGGCTTGCAGAGGACTTCTAGCGAGAGCCATGGGGTTTGATCCTGAGAATGAAAGTCTTATTTATTTAAAATAAAATTATAAGTAAAGACAACTATTTAAGAACATAATTTTTTAGGTCTGAGCGTTAATAAAGTAGCTCTGGAGGGAGTTGCGCATTCCGACTTTCCAAAGGAAGTTACATGACATGACGTATGTCAGTCATTGGATAATCTTAGTCTGAATAATGAATCACGAAATAACCGGCGGACTTCAGACCCCGTTCAGGGTCCGGAGATTCATTAAGGAACAGTTGGCCGACCGTATCCACTGTTCCGTTACGAAATGCTAACTCCCCTATCGAAAGGGTTAGTACTAGTAACTATGACCAACCTTACTTTAATTATAGCATTAATTAACAGGGGATAACAACTAGAGTAACACCTTAAACGTGATAATACTTCTAATTACATTTCTTAACCTTTTATTTTCCTTCTAAAACAAAACCCACTTTCCAACTTATTATCCTAGTTAGTCAATTACGAGGGTTAAGTACGGGATCCGTGTCCATGGTTCGATAATTGGTTCTTACCCATACGCTACGATAGGTACACTTTCCTATTGTGTGTGTATTTAGTTGAAGTAGCTATCATTTTAATTTATAAATTTAAAACCTAATTTTATGTAACTCAAAATAGAATATATTTATTACTAGTAAAAACACGCCATCATGTCTTTGGCGTTGTTCCTAGGGTTATATATATATATATTTACATTTTTATCTACATAAAACACACATCATTATGTTGCAAGTAAAAGGTTTATATCCAATACCTTTAGTCGCAAACTAGACTGCACAATTAGCAACATTGTAAACACATTTAAAATAGAAACAGCCGTTGGTAGAAACTCAACGGTATTCCAAATGACTGATAATTACATAATAGAAATTGATGGCCATAAGTTTCCTTCTAGATTATTCCTTCTAACCTTAGGAGGATTCAATATATTTTTGGGCATGGATTGGATAGCTGCCAACGAAGCACAAATTATATGTAAATGAAAGATGATCCATCTCAAAGCTACTAACGGCAGCCCAATCACGGTTTATGGGGATTGGAATTGCATGATACCGAACATCATCTTGATGATCAAGGACCCAAAGTAACATGAGGTGTGGGTTGCGAAGCTTACTGACATATGTTATCGATGATAGAATGAAAGCCACGGAACTCAAAGACGTACCCATGGTGTTCAACTTTCCAAAGGTTTTACCTAAGGACCTACCTGGCGTGCCACCCGATCGGGAAATAGAATTTCGAATTGACTTACTTCCAGAAGCTCAACCCATTTCCAAAGCACCTTACCGTTTGGCTCCGTCCGAAATGAAAGAATTAATCTCTCAACAGGAAGAACTCATGAAGAAAGGGTTTATCAGGCCAAGCATCTCACCTTGGGGCGCTCCTGTACTATTTGTAAAGAAGAAAGGCGGTAGCATGCGCATGTGCATCGACTACCGTGAACTAAACAAACGAACAGTGAAGCATAAATACCCGCTACCTTGAATAGACGACCTTTTTGACCATTTACAAGACCCAAGCTGGTTTTTGAAAATTGATCTAAAGTCGGGATACCATCAATTGAAAGTAAGGGCTGAAGACGTACCCAAAACCGCGTTTCGCACACGCTATGACATTTCGAATTCGTCGTGATTTCCTTCGGACTAACCAACGCCCATGTGGCGTTTAAGGTTTTAATGAACAGGGTGCGTCGAACCATGTTGGATTGATCGGTAATACTCTTCATAGATGACATTCTCATCTATTCAAAGAATGAGGGTGATCACCACTGTCACCTAAGGGAAGTATTGGAAGTTCTTAAGAAGGAAAAGTTGTATGTAAAATTCTCCAAATGCGCATTCTGGCCTAGGGAAGTTCAATTCCTAGGTCATGTTATAAACCTGAGCGGCATTATGGTAGACCCTGCAGATATCGTAACAGTGAAAGAATGGAACGTCCCGAAAACACTGATAGAGATACAAAGTTTTCTAGCATTGGAAGGTTATTATCGGAGGTTCATTTAGGATTTCTCGAGGATAGCCTCACCACTGACAAAGTTAACGTGTAAAGAGATAAAGTTTGAATGGGGTCCGTCCCAAAACAACGCGTTTTAAGAATTAAAGACACGGCTAACCCAAGCTCCAGTTTTGACCTTGCCCGAGGGAAACGAAGACTTGGTAGTTTATTCTGACGCTTCGGGTCAGTGATTGGGTTGTGTACTGATGCAACTAGGAAAGGTAATCGCTTACGCCTCATGAAAGTTAAAGGTTCACTATGTTAACTACCCGACTCACGATCTGGAGTTGGCGGCGGTAGTTTTCACATTAAAGATTTGGAGGCAATACTTGTACGGAGTTAAGTGTACCATTTACTCTGATCATAAGAGCCTGAAATATTTCTTCGAGCTGAAGGAATTGAACATGAGATAAAGAAGGTGGTTAGAACTACTAAAGGATTACGACTGTGAAATATTATACCACCCAAGCAAGGCAAACGTGGTGGCTGACGCCTTGAGTCAAAAAGAGGACCCAACACCTATTCGGGTTAAGGAATGTCAGCTGATTATAACGCCAGACCTGATGGGTGAGATAACAAAGGTACATGAAGATGCACTGTTGGAAAGGAACTTAAAAAGGGAAAGAATGTCATGTCAACAAGCAAAGCTGGGAACTAATACGTACGAAGTACGAATTTGATTTAACAGGATGTGGATACCCTTGATCGGTGAGCTTAGAGCCAAAATCCTTGATGAGGCCTATAAGTCTCGCTACTCTATCCACCCCGGAACAATCAAAATGTATCAGGACTTGAAGAAAGAATACTGGTGGTCCGGCATGAAGAATGATGTGACTGAATATGTGAGCAAGTGCTTGACATGTTCACTAGTTAAGGCCGAATACCAGAAGCCATGTGATAAAATGCAACCTTTTCCAATACCAGAATGGAAGTGGGAGGAGATCACAATGGACTTCTCTACCAAGCTACAGCAAACAACTAAAGGCAATGATACCATTTGAGTGATCGTCGACCGTTGATATGTTAATAATTATACATGTAAATAATGCATATTTCTCCTCATTTTGAATGTTTTTGGTTGCAAATCCTTCAATTCGGACACTTATTTGTGTTTTAATTTGACTATTGCAGCTCCTGGGGGGAACGTGGTGATTTTTGGTGAAAAAATCAAGACTTGAAAAAACTCTCGAAAAAGAAAATTTTCATACATGGCCATGTCAGCCAATGTTATTGAGAACATTGCAGGAAGTGTTGATCAGATGGTCCACATGAGCATGTCACTTTTGGACATATCCTTGTGGCGATGTAGATTTGCTTTTTGTTCCCTGATTCTCCCTCATTTGAAGGGGAATCCATTTTTGACTAAAAACCCTAGTTCTCTAAAGTGCTTTAGGCGATTTTGAGCTGGTTATTCGAGATTGAAGATCCAACACATTCAAGGAAGATTTAACCTCCTACAACCCATCTTTTATTATTTTATTGGTTTGATTACTAGATCTTTCATGTTTTCATTCATGTTCTTGAGTTTGGTTGTGGTTTTTATAAGCCCGATGGGCTAAACTCGTATTATCAATTGGATTATATGAAACTTAGCATGCTTTAACAACTTGAACACAACTCTTGGTGTTGATTATGTCAATTTCATGATGAAGCTTGGTTATTCTTCAATGAATGTGTGTATTTGCTCTAGTTTGATGATTTAGTTAACCTTGTGGGTGTTGTAACCATATTATGTTGGAAAACCGTATGTGTTATATCATTTATTCACATATTTGCATATTGTGTATGTATTTTTGTGGCATTTGACTATGAATGGTGTATGAAGGTTGATTATGTAGTAAGATTGGACAAATTTGCATCCTTATGCTTATGTTTGAGATAACCGTGGTGTATGTTATGAATTGCTCATGTCATTGGTTATGAAATTATTTGGTTTATTAGCATGAACTTATAGGTTTTATAATCGTGATATGATGTCCATAATTTGAAGATTGGCCATAGCTTTATCTAATTTACGCATTTTGAGGTGGTTATCATGTGTTTATCGTGCTAACTTTCCAAAGATTTGTGAATTTGATAACCCTGACGGGAGTCTTGTTCATCTTAAATCTTGACATAATTGTACCATTGGTTATTCATTGCATAACTTTAGGTGTCTATTGTGTGTTTATCGTTCTAGCTTTCCGAAGAGTTATATGATTAGATAGCCTTGACGGGAGTCTAGTCTACCTCCATGTACCATGTGTAGGAAATGATCTCACCATGAGTTTGTGCTTATTGTTATTATGTTGCTAAGTGGATTGAAAGTCCAAGTGGTATCTTCCATTGATTGTTTATCTTCATCTTTGCCTTATTTCTTTGATTAGTTAAATTGTTAGTTATTTTAGTTTAAAAAAACAAAAATATCAAATCTTCTACTTTGATCGGTTAGACAGTGACAAAGGTTTATTATCGGGAGCTATCGTGTGATCATGATGTGGTTGAGCAACAAGAAATTTATGTTAGTGAATCCGAGGAACTGCTCCGTAGAGTAGAGGCACAAGACATTGTGATCAATGAGCTTTATGCCAACTTTCTACGAGAAAGTTCATCTTGCAGCATAGATCTGAGTATTGATTTGGAGCTTAAGGATGGAAGTGAAGCCCATCCGGCTCCATCCTTTGATGTGTTTGATCAAGAATGTGAAACGGAGACGATAATGGATGAAACACAAATCCCACCTCCAGTTCAAAGTGGATTCGAGTATGATGAGCCACAGTTTCCATGCCCCCGCGTGTTGACCAATGACGAGCTAGAATCAGGTAAGTGTTTCACTACTAGCTCGATTGGTTATGAGTATGATACTCATGTACCTTTGTTTGCATATGGTACCATGCATGATTCTTTGTATCCACTATGTACTTTACACTTGTCTTGTGAGAATGATATGATCCAGGGATCGCAAAGGGAAGAACAACACGAGGACAAGCTCATGGATGAGATGGGAGTGGTTCTCCCGAGCATGACAAATGGGGAGACCACATACCACAATGTTCCATCTTAGGAGGATGAATTTGGTGATGAGTTGGTGAGCATACCTCTTATGGAAGGGAAAGGAGAATGGTTTGACCTGGTTGGCGATCTTGATGAATTAGAAGCATTGCTTTATGGGAATTCAACCATGGTAATCAAGGGAAAACCGCACCAAGAGGAATATGTGAAAACGGACTGGTTCACCAATGAACCAATGACCATGGTGATACCCGATCCTCCCTTACGCACCAAAGATAGCCGGTCCGTGATTGACAATGATGTTGATTCATCACATGAATCAAACAAAACGCGGGAGAGGGCGAACTACTTCATGGACCAACCGACTTTGAAGGCGCGCCATCGGTCTATCAAGCATTGCAAGTCAACAATATTTTGTCGGGTTGATCGCCTCCTTCATTACATTAGTTGTATCAGGTTTGGTCCGGGAAAATTCAAGTGTTGGTAGCACGACCCGATTGCTTTATGTTTGCATTTACCATTTGGTTCTCACTAAATGATGGTAAATGCATTAAAACAAATGAGTCGGATGTGTTTTCAAATATCATAAGCCACCCATTTGTTAATTTGCCCCATCACATGCCCTATAATGACATGCATTAGGGTTGAGTCAAGCTAATGACTCATTAATAAATAAAGCGCTTTTGGGAGGCAACCCGAGTTTTTGTAAGTCATTTGTTTAATTGCTTTTGGTTGGTTGAAAGAATTACTAGACACGAGCTCAACACGAGCTGTGTTACTGAAACCCGTGGTTCACACGTATGTGTCTTAGTGGACACAGATGTGTCAGTCGTGTTCCTTTTATTCTCAGGAATTTTGGGTGACATGAGGCCCACATAGCTCGTGTTCCCGAGGTTGCTTGGTCCACATGGGCATGTGCCTGGTCTACACGGCCATGTGGATCACAATTTGTGGCCATTTCTCATACACAAGGGCAGTCATGAGCATGTCTAGCCTGTGTTTCCAACACATCTGGTTCACATGATTGTTAAATAAATGGCATCCGTTTATCTTTATTTTAGATACTTAAGCATGATTGTTTTGTCGGCATCACACGATTAAGTGAAACCATCGATGTTGTAATAAAACATTTTGAAATATCATGAAAGCGTAGCAAGTTGAAAAAGATGACATTTATGAATGTGTTTGCACCTTGACCTTTATCCCTCTGTTTTTGAGAGAATTTTTTAGCCTTTATTGATTATGTGCACCTCATTGCACTGCTCGTTCACATTTTTGTTGATTTTTTAGTGTGCTAGAGGTTGCATTTGTATCAGAACTTGCTTAGGACATACATTTCTAGATCATGAACTGAGTTTTTGTATGAAAATGATAAAGGCATTAGGATCACCGACTTTGTGAGCCTTTTTCGTTTCTTTTACCTAACCAAATCTTTCCTATTAGTCGCCATGTTGAGCCTTATCTCGTTTGGTGTTTTTACCCACATTATTAGCCCATTAAGCCAAATTAGCCTTTTATCTTTAAACCCTTGTGTTAAAATTCCGGTTTATGTTGGATGTCTAATTTTTTGCTTTCTAGTTTGTTTGTTTGTTTATGACATATGTTGTCTCATTCGACGTTCATTGCGGCTTATATTAAAAAAAAAGAGGAGATAAAAATTCAGAAAATTGTTTTA
This sequence comes from Smallanthus sonchifolius, assembly GCA_023525975.1. Classification (NCBI taxonomy): domain Eukaryota; kingdom Viridiplantae; phylum Streptophyta; class Magnoliopsida; order Asterales; family Asteraceae; genus Smallanthus; species Smallanthus sonchifolius. Next base: position 26,281,677 of record CM042033.1, read on the forward strand.
TTATAGTAGTTCTGTAAAAAAAAGTTGAGCAAATTTTGTGTATTGAATCGAACAATCATATCATATAGCTCATTATTCGTTATGCTTAGTTGGTGTGTTTATTTTTCTTTATGTTCGTTGTTTTTAATCACATTTAGCATCTAGTTATGCCAGATTTTAACCTTTTAGCCACTTTATATCCAAAATGCCACATTACACCCATTTAAAGTCTCCTTGATTTATGCATTTTCTCGTGTTAATTGGTGGAGATTTGATTCCTTTGCAAGCTTATGATTATGTTGCTTCATTGTTTGGCATTGAGTGATTCATTTATACACTTGCACGTAAAAATAACCGAGTGTTGAGTAAACTTTTGTGAAAGGTTTAAACTCATGCATAAAAGAATGATCTAACAGACTTGTTACGTTGAATAGATATTGCCAAGTTTTGAAAAGAAAACATAAAAACACTTTTAACTCGTTTGGTTTCTTCTTTTGACTGTTGCATTCCCTGATAATCGCTTATGAGTTTGGATCTCGTGTTATCTTTTGGACTGCTTCCTATCTTTTATTTTTCCAATTGGTATTTCCTTTTTACTTATCAAGAATTTAGAAACTATGGCCGGTAGAGGAACATCATGGTGCCGCGGAGGTCGTACTGGACGACGCGGTAGGCCACCATTTGAAACACCCTACTTAATACTTATTTTATCAGGCTATTATATAGCGGAAAATGGTCCCAGTTTGACAAAACCTTGCCATTAAATGGCTAAGGTGTATTTTTCATTGATAATTACTGTTTTAAAAGATGATATGATTACATCATATTATATAGGGATCTTTCAACTCTGATTGTTCTGTACTCAGGAAGCTTCATTCCATGTGCCTCTTTCCTGTAGTGTTTGAAAAACATTTTTGAATTAGCTTTCGCTGAGTAAGTACACTGCATCTTTTCATTTCATTATGAACCCTTTAGGTTCTTATTATTATTATTCACGTTCTCTTTGGCTCTCGGTGCCCCCATGACCATCTTCGGACGTACCTCCGATCAAGGTATTTATGTATTTTATGGGTGTGCTAACCCCCTCACAACCATCTTAGGTCGTACTTCTGATCCGAGTAGTGGCAAGGTACTTATACTCGTCAGTATAGACCCCTCGCATTTGTCACGAAGAATCATTCATTCCACAGCCCCGTAGGCTTGGAATCTATTCTCCTTCAGCCCCATAGGCCAGGAGTTCTCTTTTTAGTTCTCTTCTTTATTATTTATTGAGATCCACCTTACAGGCTGGGTATCTCATTTTATTTGGAACTTGAGTATCTTAGACTCATAGCCTCGCAAATGTATCAGGCATTTGTTTTCATTTCATGTATATGCTTGATTTATTCCCACAACCAGTCCTCACCTTAAAACTTCATAACGGTTTCTCTACGATATATTAAAAGGGTTTTTATATAGCCACCACCCCTTTAACACTTCGTGAGTACTCCGTTATTCCATTTTAGGGTTTAGACTCGTTCCATCATCCTCATTCATATTTGCACGTATCATCATGCATTCACGTATTCATCATGCATTTCACGTATTCATATTCATCATGTATTCACATTCATCATGCATGGTATACTTTCATCATATATTCATATTCGTCATATATCGTAAACTGCGGTGATTTTCCTTCCAGAGCAGTCCCTCTAACCGAGATGTTCCCAGGAAAGAGTGACGGGTCTAGGAGAAATTTACACACCACTCTTTCCTTAGACAGAACATTCCGTTTATTAGATAACTACATACCGGTTGGAAGTTCTCCCGTACGTTTACTATAATTTCATTACTGTCTTTTAGTCTATACCCCTAAACATTCTTAATGGTTTCGCCACGAAGTATCAAAGAGATTTATATATAGGAAGTACCAGCGGCGTATCCACCACCCCTTGGATACGTCATGACTACTCCATTATTCCCGTTTAGTGTTTCGATTAATCCGTCATTACCCCGTACCCTCGTTATATTTATAGCACATAACACGTAACATTTAATCACATAATTCACATAATGGTGCCTAGGGTACGGGTCAAGTGTACTTACGATAATCTCAGGCCGTTTCCTACGCTCGTTCCTCGTTTTAAACCTCTCTCCGGATCTCAACCGCACTCGCAGCGTACCACACTCGCACTTAAAAGCGTCGCACCGGCTCCCTTACACCTTCTCAGATTCGTTTGTATGTGTGTGGTAAGGGTTTTTGTGATGATTCAAAGTGAACGGCCAACTCCAGCTATTTATAGGCAAAAATCTGATCCTGTAATGGACCGTTACCGCCGGTGACGGTTCGTTACCGTTTTCTTGGCCTCCAAGCACTTTCTGACCACGTAACGGACCGTCACGGCTCATGACGGTCCATCATGGCCTTATAGTGCGATGAATCGGTGATACGTGGCTTGAAACGGAGCGTTTTCATGATTTTGCGGCGTGACGGACAGTCACGACTTGTGACGGTCCGTTATGGATTTTGGCCTCCGTGATGGACTGTTACACATGGTGACGGTCCGTTATGAGTCCAGTTTCAGATCCTCCTCGCCAAGTCACCGATGTTTCATATATTATGGCTTCCATAACTCATTTTCTAGCTCGGGATATGCCTATATGAAGTTTTAGGTTATTTTCGGTCGAACCGCCTTTCCGTTTTCGTGTCTGGTTACGTTCTAACGTCGCATTTCTTAGCCGACACGTGTCCCAACTTTTTTTATGAGTTTGGGATGTTACAAATCTACCCCCTTAAATTAGGTTTCGTCCTCGAAACCTGTTAGTCCTTAAAATAGTTGAGGATAAGTTTTCCTCATTTCTTCCGCTTTCCCAGGTCATCTTCGACCCTTTTCTCTGTTTCCATTGAACTAACACTTGCTTGATCGTTTTGTGATGTAATTGCTTTTCTTTTATATCTAGGATCTTGATAGGTTCTTCAACATAGGTTAGTTTATCATCCACTTCTATTTCTTCTAAAGGAACATGTGCTGCTTCATCAGCCAAACATTTCCTTAAATAAGATACATGAAACGTGTTGTGTATCTTATTCAATTCTTCAGGTGGCTCTAATTGATAGGCTACTTTTCCGACTCGTTTGAGGATTCTAAAAGGACCAATGAATCGTGGACTTAGTTTTCCACGTTTCTTGAATCGGATTAGACCTTTCCAAGGAGATACTTTCAACAAGACATAATATCCTTCTTGGAATTCTATTGGTCTACGTCTCTTATCTGCATATGACTTCTGTCTATCTTGTGCAGCTTTCAAACATGCCTTGATTAAGCAAGCTTTTCTGACATGGCTTGAACTATTTCTTTGCTGCCTAACTCTTTCTGACCAATTTCTCCCCTGCACACAGGAGTCCTACATCTTCTACCATATAGCATCTCATATGGTGGCATACTAATACTGAAATGGTAGTTGTTATTGTATGAGAATTCTGCTAATGGCAAATGATTATCCCAACTTCCAATGAAATCAATTATACAAGCACGTAGCATATCTTCGAGGGTTGTATTGTCCTCTCACTTTGTCCGTCAGTTTGAGGATGATATGCCGTGCAGATTAGTAATCTAGTTCCCATCTCTTCATGGAACTTTTTCCAAAAACGTGAAGTGAAACGAGTATCTCGATCAGAGACAATCGAGACTGGAACTCCATGTCTAGAAACAATCTCTTTGATGAATAAATCGGCTAACTTTTCTGAAGAGTATGTCTCACGTATTGCGAAGAAATGAGAACTCTTAGTTAACCGATCTACAACCACCCAAATGGTATCATAACCCCTAGCTATCCTTGGTAGCTTGATTATAAAGTCCATAGTGAGATGTTCCCACTTCCATTCTGGGATTTCTAATGGTATGTTCTGTTTTAACTTATAAACAAGTCAAGCATTTTGCTACATATTTCATGATATCAAATTTCATTCTGGGTCACCAGTAATCTCTACGCAGATCTTGGTACATTTTTGTAGTACCCGGATGAATAGAATATCATGATTTATGAGCTTCATCAAGAGTCTTAAGTCTAAACTCACCTGATCATGGTACCCACATGCGACCAAATCGAGTCTTGACTTTATATTCATTCTCTTCTAGAAACCTCTCCTGACCAGCCATTCTTTCTTTCTTAATATTCTCACCTTTTAACGCTTCGATTTGTGCATCTCGAAGCTGGCTCATGAAATTAGGACTTATCACTAATTTATATGTTTTCACCCGAATAGGATGATGCTCTTCCTTGCGGCTTAGAGCATCGGCTACCATGTTAGCCTTTCCGGGATGATATAAGATCTCACAATCATAATCCTTGACCAGTTCTAACCATCGTCGTTGCCTCATGTTTAAGTCTTTCTCGTCAAAGAAATACTTAAGACTTTTGTGGTCAGTGTAAATCGTACACTTCGTTCCGTACAGGTAATGCCTCCCGATCTTTAGTGCGAACACACCGCAACTAATTCCAGATCATGAGTTGGATAGTTTGCTTCATGTGTCTTTAGCTGTCGAGAGGCGTATGCTATCACCTTTCCTCTTTGCATCAGGTATACCACAAAGTCTTTTACTCCTTCTGGCAATGCCAGAACCGGAGCTTGTGTTAACCTTTCTTTCAAAGTATGGAATGCCTTCTCTTATGCCGCATTTCATTTGTATTTCGAGTTCTTTCGAGTTAGCTTAGTTAATAGGGTGGCTATCTTAGAGAAGTCCTTGTTGAACCTTCTATAATAGCCAACTAATCCCAAGAAACTTCTAACTTCTGACGGATTCTTAGGTGGAGACCATTTTATTACGACCTCTACCTTTGTTAGGTCTACTAAGATACCTTTTGCGTTTACAACATGACCCAAAAATTGAACTTCCCTCAACCAAAATGCACATTTTGAGAATTTGGCGTACAATTTCTCCTTCCGTAAAGTACTAAGTACATCATGAAGGTGTTGTGCATGCTCTTCTTCATTCCTTGAATAAATCAGGATGTCATCAATGAAGACAATAACGGATTTGTCTAACATTGGCTGGCACACTCTACTCATGACGTCCATGAAAACTGCCGAAGAATTCGCCACTCCAAACGGCATCACTACAAATTCATAGTGTCCATAACGAGTTCTAAATGTTGTCTTAGGTACATCTTCTTCTCGTACCTTGACCTGACTATAACCGGATCTTAAGTCAATCTTGGAAAAACCAACTTGATCCTTGTAATTGATCAAACAGATCATCAATTCTAGGTAAGGGATACCTATTCTTGATAGTCAGCTTATTTAATTCATGGTAGTCTATACACATCCTCATACTACCGTCTTTCTTCTTTACGAACAGAATTGGTGCACCCCAAGGGGATACACTTGGACGTATAAATCACTTGCCTAACAACTCATGCAGTTGTGACATTAATTCCTTCATTTCTGTTGGTGCTAACCGGTATGGAGCCTTAGCTATCGGCTTAGCTTCAGGAATTAAATCGATTTTGAAATCGATTTCTTTTTCATGTGGGGTACCTGGAAGATGGTCTTGGAATAATTCTGGGAATTCTTTTACTACTAGAACTTGATCCAGTTCTTTCCCTTTCATTTTTACATCAGCTACATAGGCTAAGAAGGCTTGATGACCTTGTCTCACGTAGCTACTTATCTTGGCCATTGTACATAGCGTGATCTGGTTCCATCGTTCACCAATGACACTTACTTCTTTTCCTGTAGGCGTCATGAATCGTACAATCTTCTGATTGCATATAATCGTTGCAGCATGTGAAGATAACCAGTCCATTCCAATGATTACATCAAATTCTTGCATTGACATTGGAATTAAGTCGATAAGATATTCTTCTTCCATCCGTAGTGGGCAATCTCGACATATTTCAGTTACTACGCAGTTTCGATCACTCGCGATTTCGACTTCTAGTTCCTTAGCCAACTTACTTCTATTGAAGTTTCTAGAGTTAGCATACTTTAAAGAAATGAACGATCAACTAGCTCCGGTATCGAATAAAACACAAGCAGGTAGGGAATTCAAGAGGAATGTACTTGATACGACGCTAGGAACATCTTTTGCTTCCTCTGTAGTGATCTGAAAAGCCCTACCCAATGGCTTTGGAGCCTCGATCCTCTTTACCTCATTCTCTGCCACTCTAGACCCTTCCCCTGCTTTCTCTGTCTGAGATTTTAACTCAGGACATTCCCTACTAAAGTGTCCTGACTTATAACAATTGTAGCACAATCGAGTGCCACTCATACACTGCAATGCAGTGTGCCCTGTCTTTCCACATTTGTAACAAGTTGTTGACTTGAATCGGCACTCTCCCTAGTGGCTTCTTCCACAAGTCTTACAGCTTTTGTCACACCCCGCCAGGGCGGAAACGCGAGGCGCGACTTTCACTGGTTTCCAAAGCATATGATTACCGCAAACACATACATGTAATTGGATACATAACTGGATTTAAAATATTTACATTACAAAATATCAACTTGAGTTTACAAATGTTTAAGATTTCGCAAATATGACTCAAGACCATGAGTTATACAAGAGAAATCCTCCCAAAAGCCGTATCCAAGTGCATGCATGTAACCTACATTGCTAACCTGATGACCACGTTCAATTTCCTGAAAACATACTTAAAACTGTCAACACGAGGTTGGTGAGTTCACAAGTTATTATAAAGAGTTATCATAAACCCAATGTTTAAATCTGATCTTTTTGCCGATCAAAACTCTTTGTTAAACCTGATCATTTTAACCTGATCAGTACTCTTTCGTTTAAACCTGATCACTTTAACCTGATCAGAACTCTTTTGTATGTATTACCAATGAATATGAATACTAATCCGATCTATTGACCCCATTTGTAAGCTTGCAAGGAATACAAAATAGTATGTAATGTACGAGACCGTAACCAAACCCCAACTTTCTGTGCCTCCCCTCGCCTTTCTGCGAGTAAGACAATATGCGGTCATTCGGCCATTTTGACCCCTGGTTAGCGCGACTAACCATGACCGGAGGCGTCACCCCCAATAGTACTATTCATATAATCCCGGGCTAAATCCATAGCTAATGGTTACTAATTTATTACGAGGACTTTAAGCGCTTTATTGTTCCCTCAATACATACATACGGTCAGATCATTAGTTCCATTCATTTATACACAAAAGTCTTTTACAAGTATGTTTCCACCCCAAATCATTTCAAAAACTTAGAAAAAGGGGGATTAGTGAAACTCACCTCGACAGTATGAATGCTAGCAAATATTTGAATGACGGCAGATTCGCCTATCCGTATCCTAATTACACAAGGATAACATACACGTTAAGACTACCCGTCTTAAACGCAAATTGTTCACTTGACTTGGCCGATCTGATTACTTTTGTTTTAATTATCTTTTTAGTTTTTCCAACCTTATTTTGTTATAAAAATAGTTCTGAGTTACTGCCTTATGGGCTGATGAACAGGTATCGAAACTTTCTTAGTTTCGATTGAACAGAACAGATGTCGAAACTTCCTAGTTTCGACTGAGTGAAATAGGTATCGAAACTACCTAGTTTCGATTGGCAAGAATAGTATCGAAACTACCTAGTTTCGATTGTACACAGGTATCGAAACTTCCTAGTTTCGATTGAGTAAATAGATATCGAAACTCCTAGTTTCGATAGAACAACCGGTATCGAAACTCCTAGTTTCGATTGAATAACTGGTATCGAAACTCCTAGTTTCGATCAATAGGTATCGAAACTCCCAGTTTCGATTGACTAACAGGTATCGAAACTATAGTTTCGATATCTGCACTTTGATTTACAGAATTCACTCTGTATATTTTTATGTTCAAATCTTGAGTTTGACACAGTTTTCTTGTTATCTTACTTGCGTTTGAACGATTTGTATGTTTAGTTACGGTTTTTAAAGAAAATAAAAGCGATAATAGCGAGTTTTTACCTCAAACAGGGAATGGTTTCTGAGAAACAGAGAAGATAGTCTTGAATTCTTTTGTTGAGCTTTCTTCAAGAACACTTGAAATTCTCCTTATGACACCGAATTATGGTGATTTTCGCTTTAAAACTGGACTTCGATTTGAAAGGGATTTGGGAATTTGCCGTAAGAAAAGAGAAGGTTTGAAAGGAATGGTGAAGTTTCGTCTGAAGGGTATGGTTTTCATCTGAATCAAAGTGAATCAAGCAAGTGGGAGCATGGCTCCCCTGACTCTCGGCCAAGAAAGTCAAGAAGTAGTTTAGGGGTTAATGATAACCAATTTTTTAAATATTAATTTATTATGGTATTAGTATCAATTAGAGTTTTAAAGGGGTAATTTAATTCAGTTTCGATTCTTCACGGTATTATAATTTTTAACCATTTTATGGCTCGTTGAAGAAAATATTAGAATCTTGGCTCAACGTAAATTTTGTGTAATATATATATATATATTTTTCTGGTTATTTTGTTTAACCATTTACGTTCGCATTAATTCGGGCTATCCTGCTTACTTTTTCTAGTAACTCTTTACGGTTTACTAGACTTGGAACAAACTTCTTTGCTAGACTTCTTGACTTTACTTAGTCAAAATAAAATATCAGGAAATAATAATTATGAACGTGCGTTTATGAAATGTGGATATTGACCTGAAATGCTGGGTGTCACATTCTCCCCATGTTACAGAGAATTTCGTCCCGAAATTCAGTTCTTGTCACTCTGACTTGGTGTTTTTGTAAACAATGACGGGTACTTGGATTTCATTTTATCTTCCCGCTCCCACGTATACTTGGGGCCGCGCTTTGAATTCCAACGTACCTTGACCAGCTTAACACAGCTGCGCCTTGTTCTCTGAACCTTCCAATCTGTGACTTCCATAGGTTCCTCAATGAAGTGCAACTTGTCGTCTATGTGAATCTCATCAGGCGGTATTACTAATGTCTCGTCTGATAAACACTTCTTGAGATTTGATACATGGAACGTATCATGTACATTGCTTAGTTCTTGTGGCAACTTGAGCTTGTAAGCTACAGGGCCAACCCTAGCCAATATTTCAAACGGTCCAACGTACCTAGGGTTAAGCTTGCCAAGGTTGCCAAATCTTGCAACTCCTTTCCAAGGTGAGACCTTTAACATGACTTTGTCTCCTACTTGAAATTCTAAAGGTCTTCGTCTGTTATCCGCGTAACTCTTTTGTCTGTCACGGGCGGCCTTCAGACGATCCTTGATTTTGAAAATCTTATCTGTGGTCTCTTGAATAACTTCAGGACCCGTTAAATGTTTGTCGCCAACCTCTGCCCAACATAGCGGTGAACGACATTTTCGACCATACAAAGCCTCAAACGGAGCGGCTTTGATGCTGGTGTGGTAACTGTTATTATATGAAAACTCAGCTAGTGACAAATGAGTATCCCAATTTCCACCGAAGTCAATTGCACACGCACGGAGCATATCCTCTAAGGTTTGAATGGTTCTTTCACTTTGACCATCTGTTTGTGGGTGATATGCCGTGCTCATGTCAAGACGTGTGCCCATGGCTTCTTGTAACGATTTCCAGATTCTAGACACGAATCTGCTGTCTCTATCAGAGATAATAGAAATTGGTACTCCATGCCTAGCCACAATTTCCTTGATATAAAGCTTTGCAAGTTTCTCGGTTTTATCCGTTTCTTTGATGGGTAGAAAATGAGCTGATTTCGTCAGACGATCGACGATTACCCATATAGTGTCATACCCGCTCGACGTCTTGGGTAACTTTGTAATGAAATCCATGGAAATCTGTTCCCATTTCCATTGAGGTATCTCGGGTTGTTGTAACAATCCCGACGGTTTCTGATGTTCTGCTTTTACTTTTGAACATGTCAGGCATTTACCGACATAAATAGCAATTTCTCCTTTCATGTTCGGCCACCAGAAGAATTCTTTCAGATCTTTATACATTTTATCCGAACCTGGGTGAATGGAGTACCTGGACTTGTGGGCTTCGTCCATAACCAACTCCCGTAAGTTACCAAAACATGGCACCCAAATTCTATTCATGAAGTATAAAGTGTCATCTGACTTTGGTTCCAACTGCTTTATCATTCCTCGTAAAGCTTCATTCTGACTGTTTTCTTCTTTGATTGCTTCTTGTTGTGCCATCCGAATTTGAGTCGTGAGACTCGTATGAATTGTCAATTCTAGGGCACGAACACGGAGTGTTTTAACTCGTTCTTTACGACTTAAGGCATCTGCTACGACGTTTGCTTTGCCAGGGTGATACTTGATATCACAGTCGTAATCATTCAGTAGTTCTACCCAACGACGTTGCCTCATGTTAAGTTCTTTCTGATTAAAGATGTGCTGGAGACTCTTGTGGTCTGTAAAGATAGTACATTTTGTACCGTATAAGTAATGTCTCCAAATCTTGAGTGCAAACACAACTGCACCCAATTCCAAGTCGTGGGTCGTATAATTCTTTTCGTGCACTTTTAGTTGTCTGGATGCATATGCTATGACTTTTTCTTTCTGCATCAACACACATCCCAGACCTTGGTGTGATGCGTCACAATACACAATGAAATTGTCAGTCCCTTCGGGAAGGGATAGGATTGGTGCACTGCAAAGTTTTTGCTTCAGCAATTGAAAAGCTGATTCTTGTTTATCAGTCCAATCAAACTTTTTGTCCTTCTGGGTTAACGTGGTCAAAGGCAAGGCTATCTTTGAAAAATTCTCGATAAATCGCCTGTAATATCCTGCCAAACCCAGAAATTGACGCACCTCAGTCGGAGTTCTTGGTGCTTCCCAGTTTTTGATAGCTTCAATCTTAGATGGGTCTATGTGAATACCATTCTTATTGATAACATGTCCGAGAAAATGAACCTCTTGGATCCAAAACTCACACTTAGAGAATTTGGCATAAAGTTTCTCATTCCTGAGTAGTTCCAAGATTAATTTCAAGTGATGTTCATGTTCCTCCTTGGTTCGTGAATATATCAATATGTCATCGATAAACACAATCACGAATTTATCCAAGTACGGCTTGCACACGCGGTTCATGAGATCCATGAAAACAGCTGGTGCATTAGTCAAGCCAAATGGCATAACTAGGAATTCGTAGTGACCGTAACGAGTCCTAAAAGCCTTTTTTGGTATATCTTCTTCCTGAATTTTCAGTTGATGATACCCTGATCGTAGATCAATTTTTGAATAGAAACTGGAACCTTGAAGTTGATCAAACAAATCGTCTATTTGAGGAAGAGGATACCAATTTTTGATTGTCAGCTTGTTCAATTCCCGTTAATCAATGCACATTCTAAAGGTTCCATCCTTTTTCTTTACAAATAGGACCGGAGCTCCCCATGGTGAGAAACTCGGTCTTATGAAACCTTTGTCAAGTAACTCTTGTAGTTGGCTCGACAGTTCCTGCATCTCGGAAGGGGCTAGACGATACGGTGATCGTGCAACTGGTGCGGCTCCTGGTACTAGGTCGATCCGAAACTCGACTTGTCTTGATGGTGGTATTCCTGGTAAGTCTTCGGGAAATACCTCCGAATAATCTCTGACGACTGGTATGTCCTCAAGTCGACGTTCTTCGGGTTTCTTCTCGACGATGTGAGCCAGGAATGCACAATAACCCTTGCGTAGATACTTATGAGCTTTCATGCAGTTTATCATTTTTAACATCGTTATACACCTTTCGCCTTGAATTGAAAGAATTTCTCCGTTTGGTAGGGGAATACGTACAATCTTCTCGAAGCATACTATCTCGGCACGATTCTTGGTTAACCAATCCATACCAATAACAATATCGAAACTCCCTAATTCGACGGGTAGAAGGTCTATACTGAATGTACGGTTTTCTAAACATAAAGTACAACCCCTAAAGACCTCTCCGGTTTCTATTAATTTCCCATTTGCTAATTCAATTGTATAACGTTGATCTAGTTTGCTGGCCTTAATACCGAGTAAGGATTTAAAATCATCCGACACAAAGCTCATATCCGCACCCGAATCAAAAAGTACAGAGGCATAGTGATTATTTATCGGGAACGTACCAGTGACGATGTTCGGGTCCTGGCGTGCGTCCCTTGCACCCATCACAAATGCCCTCCCTGGTGCCTGAGCGTTGTTCTGATTCTTCCACTTGGGACAGTCCTTCTTGAAGTGTTTTAGATCACCACATACAAAACATCCCGGTTTAATTTTCCCCAATCTGTTGTTAGTTCGACAAGCTTGAGTGGTGTGACCAAACTTGTCGCATTTTCCACACTTGATGCAAACACCGGCATGATGATTTCCACACCTCTTACATCTCGGTAGGCCCCTATCATACTCCTTTCTTTCCACTGTGTTGGCTGTAAAAGCCTTCACAGTTCCTTGTTTCTTAAACTCTTGTTTTCCAGATTTGTTACTTGAATTTCCCATCCATTTCCTTTTCTCCCCAGATCTACCTTCCTCATTCTCCTTCCTCACAAACAATTCATTACGTACTGCATCATCCTTTAGTTTGAATGCTAAAGTTATAGCACTCTTGGCATCTATTGGATTAGATGATGTTACCATGCTACGAATTTGAGGCGCAAGGCCCCACAGATACCTTTCAACACGCTTATGTTCTGGTGTGACCATATGCGGTACCAGAAGTGCCAATTCATTGAAGCGGTCGGTGTATCCCGCTACATCATCTCCTATCATCTGTAGGTTCCACATCTCAGTTTCAATCTTTTGCAATTCGTTCCGAGGACAGTATTCCTCAATCATCATGTTTTTCAAATCTTCCCAAGACAATTGGTACGCTGTCTCTCTCCCCAAAGTCTTCATTTGAGTATTCCACCAAGTTAAAGCTTTATCAGTGAGCGTGCAGGTAGAATACTTCACTATGCAATCAGAGGTGCATTCACTTATATCAATCACCGACTCCATATGTTCTATCCATCTCATTAGTCCTACTGCACCCTCGGTACCATTAAAACTGCGGGGTTTGCATGATAGGAAGGCCTTGTAGGTACACTTCCTATTTGGAGCATCTGCAGGATCACAAGTCATAACGTCATTAATTCGGATCATGACTATGTGTTATGGCTTATTTATTTTTATTACCTCCGGAACCTCCTGCTGTACCGCTACCCCCTGCGGTACCGCTACCTCCTGCACCTCCTCCGCTATTTCGGTTTGCTTCATACTGCTCTATAGCGGCAGCTACTCGTTGTGCTATTAGTTGTTCCATGTTTGGGGAAATTGTCTCGTTGTTGTCACCAGTAGTGTTACGGGGTGTCCCACGCTTAGGTGCCATGACGTTCTTTCTAACATGTCAATTAAAAAGAAACAACATCATATATCAATAATGATAGATCATGACATAAGGATACCACAACATCAAACATGAACAACTATCATTACAACATAAACCATTACATACATAGTCAAAACATACATAGTACATTGTTCCAAAAGATAAGGATACAAAAGGATGGGTTCACATGACCTCATCAGTACTAACGTTTTAAACTACATAATGTACTATGGGCACAACCCGCCCATAATAGGTTTAAAAGAAGAAGTGGGAGTACAACCCAATCATCATGGCAAGTCCTGCCATGACAAAGCTAGCTCTTGCCACAAATTCTGCAGCCAAAGTCCTCTCCTCCAGCGCCTGCACCATGTCTCGGACCGTGAGAGTGAACTGCCAGTCCATATCAGCTCTCAACTCGAGGTAGTCAGTGGCAATCTGTATGTCTCGAGTGCTATCCTCCAGAGTCTGTACTCGAGATCCGAGCCCTTGACGTAAGCGCCTGGTTGCATCCCCCTGTGCCCGAATATCATCTAGGAGATCATCAAGACGCTCCTCATGCGTACGAACGCGAGCTACCAAGGTAGGCACAGTGAGCTCTATGGCTTCCCCAGTGTGGGGTAGGGGTGTTGGGGAGTTAGAAGACTCTCCAAGCTCAAAGGTAGATGGGATGCTCTCCATCTCCCTCCAACGTGCCAGAGTACGGGGCATCCAACGGATAGTTCCCACGGTAGGGTGGTAGCAGGGTCGTTGCCTCGGTGGTTCCTCATCGGTCTCCAAGTCTTTCGGGTCACGGGCTGCCAGGTTTCTCTTGCGCGGAAGTCGAACCTTCTTCCTAGCACTTTGCACCTTAACTGGTCCTCCGCTTTTCTTTCGGTAGACGATGGGCGGTTCTCCCAGGGCGACATTGGGTGGTGTCGAGCTGCGAACTTGTATTCGATTTTTAGGGCGTGAGGCGGAAAGTTCCTCGTTGGATTCAGAGTCAGAGACGGGGTCAGAGTGTGAATGTGACGACATACTTGTAACTACAATATCCACATGACATGATGACTGGTTATGCAATGCTTATGCAATGAAAACATTTTAGTGAGTCATTCAAATTATAGACTAGGTTCCGTTTTAGACACCTAGTTCGCTATAATCAATGGCTCTGATACCAACTTCTATCACACCCCGCCAGGGCGGAATAGCGAGGCGCGACTTTCACTGGTTTCTAAAGCATATGATTACCGCAAACACATACATGTAATTGGATACATAACTGGATTTAAAATATTTACATTACAAAATATCAACTTGAGTTTACAAATGTTTAAGATTTCTCAAATATGACTCAAGACCATGAGTTATACAAGAGAAATCCTCCCAAAAGCCGTATCCAAGTGCATGCATGTAACCTACATTGCTAACCTGATGACCACGTTCAATTTCCTGAAAACATACTTAAAACTGTCAACACGAGGTTGGTGAGTTCACAAGTTATTATAAAGAGTTATCATAAACCCAATGTTTAAATCTGATCTTTTTGCCGATCAAAACTCTTTGTTAAACCTGATCATTTTAACCTGATCAGTACTCTTTCGTTTAAACCTGATCACTTTAACCTGATCAGAACTCTTTTGTATGTATTACCAATGAATATGAATACTAATCCGATCTATTGACCCCATTTGTAAGCTTGCAAGGAATACAAAATAGTATGTAATGTACGAGACCGTAACCAAACCCCAACTTTCTGTGCCTCCCCTCGCCTTTCTGCGAGTAAGACAATATGCGGTCATTCGGCCATTTTGACCCCTGGTTAGCGCGACTAACCATGACCGGAGGCGTCACCCCCAATAGTACTATTCATATAATCCCGGGCTAAATCCATAGCTAATGGTTACTAATTTATTACGAGGACTTTAAGCGCTTTATTGTTCCCTCAATACATACATACGGTCAGATCATTAGTTCCATTCATTTATACACAAAAGTCTTTTACAAGTATGTTTCCACCCCAAATCATTTCAAAAACTTAGAAAAAGGGGGATTAGTGAAACTCACCTCGACAGTATGAATGCTAGCAAATATTTGAATGACGGCAGATTCGCCTATCCGTATCCTAATTACACAAGGATAACATACACGTTAAGACTACCCGTCTTAAACGCAAATTGTTCACTTGACTTGGCCGATCTGATTACTTTTGTTTTAATTATCTTTTTAGTTTTTCCAACCTTATTTTGTTATAAAAATAGTTCTGAGTTACTGCCTTATGGGCTGATGAACAGGTATCGAAACTTTCTTAGTTTCGATTGAACAGAACAGATGTCGAAACTTCCTAGTTTCGACTGAGTGAAATAGGTATCGAAACTACCTAGTTTCGATTGGCAAGAATAGTATCGAAACTACCTAGTTTCGATTGTACACAGGTATCGAAACTTCCTAGTTTCGATTGAGTAAATAGATATCGAAACTCCTAGTTTCGATAGAACAACCGGTATCGAAACTCCTAGTTTCGATTGAATAACTGGTATCGAAACTCCTAGTTTCGATCAATAGGTATCGAAACTCCCAGTTTCGATTGACTAACAGGTATCGAAACTATAGTTTCGATATCTGCACTTTGATTTACAGAATTCACTCTGTATATTTTTATGTTCAAATCTTGAGTTTGACACAGTTTTCTTGTTATCTTACTTGCGTTTGAACGATTTGTATGTTTAGTTACGGTTTTTAAAGAAAATAAAAGCGATAATAGCGAGTTTTTACCTCAAACAGGGAATGGTTTCTGAGAAACAGAGAAGATAGTCTTGAATTATTTTGTTGAGCTTTCTTCAAGAACACTTGAAATTCTCCTTATGACACCGAATTATGGTGATTTTCGCTTTAAAACTGGACTTCGATTTGAAAGGGAATTGGGAATTTGCCGTAAGAAAAGAGAAGGTTTGAAAGGAATGGTGAATTTTCGTCTGAAGGGTATGGTTTTCATCTGAATCAAAGTGAATCAGGCAAGTGGGAGCATGGCTCTCCTGACTCTCGGCCAAGAAAGTCAAGAAGTAGTTTAGGGGTTAATGATAACCAATTTTTTAAATATTAATTTATTATGGTATTAGTATCAATTAGAGTTTTAAAGGGGTAATTTAATTCAGTTTCGATTCTTCACGGTATTATAATTTTTAACCATTTCATGGCTCGTTGAAGAAAATATTAGAATCTTGGCTTAACGTAAATTTTGTGTAATATATATATATATATATTTTTCTGGTTATTTTATTTAACCATTTACGTTCGCATTAAGTCGGGTTATCCTGCTTACTTTTTCTAGTAACTCTTTACGGTTTACTAGACTTGGAACAAACTTCTTTGCTAGACTTCTTGACTTTACTTAGTCAAAATAAAATATCAGGAAATAATAATTATGAACGTGCGTTTATGAAATGTGGATATTGACCTGAAATGCTGGGTGTCACAGCTTTGGATACTTTTCCTTTGGGAGGAACCACCTCCTGGTTTACTAAACTTAAACCTCTTAAGAGGCAAAGGAGAAGGATAACTTTCTCCTTTCCTCTTCCCGTCTCGCTCAGCTTGTCTCTTGAGCTCAGTTTCACGTTCCCGAGCCCAATCAATCATCTCCTCCAAGTTCGCACACTTGGATGGATGGATAAACTCTCTAATTTATGTTTTCAAAACGAGATGGTATCTCTTCATCCACATCTCCGGGGTTGTCAATAAAGCTGGGCAGAACCTTGCCTTGTCAAAGAAAATCCCCGTGATTTCATCTACCGTCTCTGTTGTCTAACGGAGTTGAAGAAACTCCTCAGTAATTCTTTCAATTGCCGCTCGAGGGCAATAATGTTTTAAGAAGAGATATTTGAACTCTTCCCATCTCATCTCTTTGATTCTCTCTACCTTTTTCACTCTGCACTACTCCCCATCAAACATCAGCTCGTTCTTTTAGTTGTTTGGCGGCGAAGATAACTTCATCCTCCTTCTCACATTGGCATGTATCGAATGCTCTTTCTATTGAGGCGATCCATCTTTGACTTTCTAAGGGATTAACAACTCCCTTAAACTCTAAAGGTTTGCAGGTCATGAAATCCTTGTATGTACAACGAGTTGACTTCATATCAATTTTTAGATTTCCTCCTTCTCCATTATGAGTAACCTCTTTATGGTTTTCAAACCAGCTTTCTAATGAATTCTGTAAATCTGCTTGTAAGATCGGGAAGTTTGCATCAATTGCTTTTCCTACTTCTAATGCGATTTGTTTTTTGATATTCTCCGGGACTTTCTCAACTTCATTTTCATCATGATGTGGAGATCCAGCTCTCCTGTGGCTTCCCTCGTCACGTACTTCGTCATTTTGATGTTCAGCGATTTGCTGAACATGATGTCATTTAATCTCTCATTTGTTTACCCTAATCATAGTCTAGGGTTTTTATACTACATGCCTTTTATTAGTTTAACCCTACTCCAGTATTCTAGGGTTTCACATAAGGCCCCACCTATGCATTTTACACATATGCACATTCATTCATGCATTTTAATCATGCATAATCACATTCCCGGCTTACTATCTGCTGAAATAAGTTATCATATGATATTTGCGATATCATAATGGTCCCATTCATTAGCTCCTATACTGGCCGGGCATAAGGCAATGTATGTTACTTATCATGATACTCCCAATTATCACATGGAGCTTATCTCATACAAATTTCTGCCCACGTATATTCATACATTTCTATTCTAGCACTAGAATTTAAACATACCTGCTTCCTTAGACGGCCTCGGATTGAATCCCTGTTTATATCACGAGCACTTATGGTTTGAGTTTAAGTACCCCGTCTGATACTTAAATCCCTCAAACCGTGCTCTGATACCAACCTGAAACACCCTACTTAATTCTTATTTTATCAGAGTATTATATTGTGGAAAACGGTCTCAGTTTGATAAAACCTTTCCATTAAATGACTAAGGTGTATTTTTCATTGATAATTATTGTTTTAAAAGATGATATGATTACATCATACTGTATAGGGATCTTTCAACTCCGATCGTTCCGTCCTTAGGAAGCTTCATTCCATGTGCCTCTTTCCTGCAGTGTTTGAAAATTTTTTTTGAATTAGCTTTCGCTAAGTAAGTACACTGCATCTTTTCATTTCATTATGAACCCTTTAGGTTCTTATTATTATTCACGTTCTCTCGAGCTCTCGGTGCCCCCGTGACCATCTTCGGACGTACCTCCGTTCACGGTATTTATGTATTTTATGGGTGTGCTAACCCCCTCGCAACCATCTTAGGACATACCTCCGGTTCGAGTATTGGCAAGATTCTTATACTCTTCAGTATAGACCCCTCGCATTTGTCACAAAGATTTATTCATTCCACAGCCCCGTAGGCTTGGAATCTTTTCTCCTTCAGCCCGGTAGGCCTGGAGTTCTCTTTTTAGTTCTCTTCTTTATTATTTATTGAGATCCACCTTACAGGCCGGGCATCTCATTTTATTTAGGACCTTGAGTATCTTAGACTCATAGCCTCCCAAATGTATCAAGCATTTGTTTTCGTTTCATGTATATGCTTGATTTATTCCCCCAACCAGTCCTCACCTTAAAATTTCATAACGGTTTCTCCACGATATATTAAAAGGGTTTATATATAGGAAGTACCAGCGGTGTATCCACCACCTCTTTAACACTTCGTGAGTACTCCGTTATTCTATTTTAGGGTTTAGACTCATTCCATCGTACTCATTCATATTTGCATGTATCATCATGCATTCACGTATTCATCATGCATTTCACGTATTCATATTCATCATGTATTCACATTCATCATGCATGGTATACTTTCATCATATATTCATATTCTTCATATATTGTAAACTGGGGTGATTTTCCTTCAAGAGCAGCACCTCCAACTAAGATGTACCCAGGAAAGAGTGACAGGTCTAAGAGAGATTTATACACCACTCTTTCGTTAGACAGAACATTCCGTTTGTCAGATAACTACATACCGGTTGGAAGTTCTCCCGTACGTTTACTATAATTTCATTAATGTCTTTTAGTCTATACCCCTAAACATTCATAATGGTTTCGCCATGAAGTATCAAAGAGATATATATATAGGAAGTACCAGCGGCGTATCCACCACCCCTTGGATACGTCGTGACTACTCCATTATTCCCCTTTAGTGTTTAGATTAATCCGTCATTACCCCGTACCCTCGTTATATTTATAGCACATAACACGTAACATTTAATCACATAATTCATATAATGGTGCCTAGGGTACGGGTCAAGTGTACATACGATAATCTCAGGTCGTTTCCTACGCTCGTTCCTTGTTTTAAACGTCTCTCCGGATCTCAACCGCACTCGCAGCGTACCACACTCGCACTTAAACGTGTTGCACCGGGTCCTTTGCACCTTCTTAGATTCGTTTATATGTGTGTGGTAAGTGTTTTTATGATGTTTCAAAGTGAACGGCCAACTCCAGCTATTTATAGGCAAAAATCTGATCCCGTAACGGACCGTTACCGCCGGTGACTGTCCGTTACCGTTTTCTTGGCCTCCAAGCACTTTGTGACCACGTTACGGACCGTCACGGCTCCTGACGGTCCGTCATGGCCTTAGGGTGCGATGACTCAGTGATACGTGGCTTGAAACGGAGCGTTTTCGCGATTTTACGGCGTGACAAACAGTCACGGCTGGTGACGGTCCGTTATGGATTTTGGCCTCCGTGTTGGACCATTACACATGGTGACGGTCCGTTATGACTCCAGTTTCAGGTTCTCCACACCAAGGCACCCAAGTTTCATATATTACGGCTTCCGTAACTCGTTTTCTAGCTCGGGATATGCCTATATAAAAGTTTTGGGCTATTTCTGGTCGAACCTCCTTTCCGTTTTCGTGCCCGGTTGCGTTCTAGAGTCTCGTTTCTTAGCCGACACGTGTCCCAACTTATGTTATGAGTTTGGGATTTTACACCATTGAACCAAGCATGCATCGAGGAAGAAAGTGTGCACGTGGATCATGAGGATAGCGTGCACAAGGCCAATCTGACTCCACCGGGAGATGGCAATGAAGGAACACTTCAACTGTAACCCGAAGTTAGGGATGCTATTGGTTGAGAGGTTGTACTAACCATGAAAGATGTACTTGCCTGACTTATTGATTGAGGTGTTAAAGAAGAGTAAACAGGAGGAGGAAGAACACCTGATGAAAAAGTGTACGATAGTGACGGGGATGAGGTGAATGTGGGACAAACTACTCAGGGATCCAACTACAAAGGCTTCAAAGACTGTGACCCACCCTAGTTTGACGGGAAGAAGGATTATGTAGACATATTTAATGGATCGAGAAAATGAATGGAGTGATTAGCATAAGTCAATGTCGGGTTGACAAGGCTGTTAAGTTTGTTGCTCATTCTTTCACCAACGAGGCACTGAGTTGGTGGAGGACTACCCAAAGGTCTAAGTCGCCAAATGCTCTAAGGAGGATGATCTGGGATGACCTAAAGGTACTAATGATCAAGAAGTTGTGCCCACAGAACGAAATTGACAGAGTGGAGAACGAGTTTCTGAACTTCAAAGCTAGCAACATGACTCACCGCCAGTATACCTCAAGGTACAACGAGCAAGCTCAACTAGTACCTCATCTGGTGGAGACCGAGGAAGGCTAATCAAGTACTATGTCAAGGGCCAACCCCAAAATGTTTGAATTCCTGTGAAAGCTAACTTGCCTTCGACCTTCGAGTCGGTAGTGAACCTGAGTGGAATCACCTTTGACGATTATGCTAATGAGGACCCGGCTCCAGAAGCACCAAAGAGGAAATGGGAGAACTCGTTTAGGTGAACTGGAAAAGGGAGCTACGCAACTGAAACTAAGAAACCAAGAACAGATGATTATGAAACCGAGAACAGATGATTATGAAACATACAAGAAATGTGGGAAACAACATCGTGGTGAGTGCCGAGCTAGCTCTACCATGTGTTACCGATGTGGGAAAGCAGGGCACTACTCCCGAGAGTGTCCGAGTGGCACCAAATGTCAGGGTTATGGATTGTTTGTACATCTGAAAAAGGATTGCAAGAAGACTGGGCAATCCGGTTCTAGAAAAGGAAAGGAGCAAGAACAGCCAAAGGCTAGGACCCGAGCATATGCCTTGACTGAGGAAGAAGCCAGAGGGACCCCTGATGTTGTGTCAGGTACGTTCCTAATTAATTTTGAAAATGCTGCAATTTTATTTGATTCTGTTGCAAGTAAAAGTTTTATATCCAATACATTTAGTCACAAACTAGACTGCACAATTAGCAACATTGTAAACGCCTTTAGCGTGGAAACAGCCGTTGGTAGAAACTTAGCGGTGTTCCAAATGAATGATGATTGGATAATAGAAATAGAGGGCCATAAGTTTCCTTCTAGATTATACCTTCTAACCATAGGAAGATTCGATATAGTATTAGGCATGGATTGGCTAGCTACCAACAAAACACAAATTATATGTAAACGGAAGATGATCCATCTCAAAGCTACTAATGGCAACCCGATCACGGTTTTTGGGGATTGGAATTGCACGATACCGAACGTCATCTTGATGATCAAGGCTGAAAATTACATGAGGCGCGGTGGCGAAGCTTATCTAGCATATGTTATCGATGTTAGAATGAATGCCAAGGATCTGAAACACGTACCCGTGGTGTGCAACTTTACAAAGGTGTTCCCTAAGGACCTACATGGAGTGCCACCCGATCAGGAAATAGAATTTCAAATTAACTTACTGCAAGGAGCTCGTTGCCAAAGCACCCTACCGTTTGGCTCCGTCAAAAATGAAAGAGTTATTGTCTCATCTGGAAGAACTCACAGAGAAAGGGTTTACCAGGCTGAGCATCTCACCATGGGGCGCTCCGGTACTATTTGTAAAGAAAAATGTGGTAGCATACGCATGTGCATCGACTACCGTGAACTTAACAAATGAACAGTTAAGAATAAATACCCGCTACCGAGAATAGACGACCTTTTTGACTAATTACAAGGCGCGAGATGGTTTTCAAAAATAGATCTTAGGTCGGGATACCATCAATTGAAAGTAAGGGAGGAAGACGTACCGAAAACCACGTTTCGCACACACTATGGGCATTTCGAATTCTTTGTGATGTCCTTTGGACTAACTAACGCCCCTACGGCGTTTATGGATTTAATGAACAGGGTGTGCCGACCCATGTTGGATCGATCGGTGATAGTCTTCATAGATGACATTCTCATCTATTCAAGGAACAAGGGTGATCACCACTGTCACCTAAGGGAAGTATTGGAGGTTTCGAAGAAGGAAACGTTGTAAGCAAAATTCTCCAAATGCGCGTTCTGGCTTAGGGAAGTTAATTCCTAGGTTGTGTTATAAACCTAAGTGGCATTATGGTAGACCCTGTAAAGATCGTAACAGTGAAAGAATGGAACGTACCAAAAACACCGACAAATATACGAAGTTTTCTAGGATTGGTAGGTTATTATCTGAGGTTCATTCAGGATTTCTCGAGGATAGCCTCGCCACTGACAAAGTTAACGCCTAAAGAGATAAAGTTTGAATGGGGTCCGTCCCAAAACAACGCGTTGGAAGAATTAAAAACACGGCTAACCCAAGCTCCAGTTTTGACCGTGCCTGAGGGAAACGAAGACTTGGTAGTTTATTCTGACACTTCAGGTCAGTAATTGGGTTGTGTACTGATACAGCAAGGAAAGGTAACCGCTTACGCCTTATGAAAGTTAAAGGTTCACGATGTTAACTACCCGAATCACGATCTAGAGTTGGCTGTAGTAGTTTTCACATTAAAGATTTGGAGGCATTACTTGTACGGAGTTAAGTGTACCATTTACTCCGATTAGAAGAGCCTGAAATATTTCTTCGAGCAGAAGGAGTTGAACATGAGACAAAGAAGGTGGTTAGAACTACCAAAGGATTACGACTGTGAAATATTATACCATCCAGGCAAGGCAAACGTGGGGGCTGACACCTTAAGTCGAAAAGAAGAGCCAACACCTATTCGGGTTAAGGCATGTAAGCTGCTTGTAACGCTAGACTTGATGGGTGAGATAACAAAGGTACAGGAAGATGCATTGTTGGAAAGGAACTTAAAAAGGGAAAGAATGCCAGGCCAACATGCAAAGATGGGAACTAATACGTACGGAGTACGAATTCGATTTAACAGGATATGGATACCCAAGATCGGTGAGCTTAGAGACAAAATCCTTGATGAGGCTCATAAGTCTCGCTACTCTATCCACCCCGGAACAATCAAAATGTATCAGGACTTGAAGAAAGAATACAGGTGGCCCGACACGAAGAATGATATGATCGACTATGTGAGCAAGTGCCTGGTATGTTCATTAGTTAGGACCGAACACTAGAAGCCATGTGGTAAAATGCAAGCTTTGCCAATACCAGAATGGAAGTGGGAGGAGATCACAATGGACTTCATTACCAAGCTACCGTGAATAACTAAAGGCAATGATACCATTTGGGTGATCGTCGACCGCCAAACTAAAAGTGCTCACTTCTTACCGATACGTGAGACCTTCTCATCCGAGAAGTTGACAGAATTATTTATCAATGAGATAGTAAGTAGGCATGTCATGCCTTTGACGATGGTGTCCGAGAGGGACACTCGATTCACATCGAGATTCTGGAAGAGGTTTATCGAAGCAATGGGTATTAGGCTAAATATCAGCACCGCGTACCACCCTCAAACCGATGGTCAATTCGAAAGAACCATTCAGACCTTAGTGGACATGCTCCGTGTCTGTATCATTGATTTCGGTGGGAGCTGGGATGGTCATCTACCGTTAACATAATTCTCATATAACAATAGCTACCACTCAACCATCAGCATGTCGCCGTTTGAGATGTTGTACAGAAGGAGATGTAGGACCCCAGTTTGTTGTGCGGGAATTGGACAGAAAGACTTTACGGGTCTCGAAGTGGTCAAAGCTACTTCTGAGAAGTTTGAACAGATAAAAGCTCACATGAAGGCCGCTAAAGACAGACATAAATCATACGCGTACAAAAGGCTAAGGGATTTAGAATTTCAAGTAGGATACATGGTATTGTTGAAAGTGTCACCATGGAAAGAGATCATTCGATTCCGGAAAAGGGGAAAATTAAGTCCAAGGTTTGTCGGACCTTTCAAAATCATAGCAAGAGTCGGCGAAGTAGCTTACCAACTAGAGTTACCCGAAGAGCTTACTGGAATACACCCTACATTCCACGTGTTGCACTTACGCAAGTGCCCAGCTGACGACATGGCTCACATACCATATGACGATATCGAAGTGGATAACAGTTTGAACTACACTGAAGAACCAATAGCTATTCTTGACCGAGCTGAGAAAAGATTACGCAACAAATTGATTCCCCTACACAAGGTACAATGGAAACACAGAAAAGCGTCCGAAGCTACATGGGAAAAAAAGGAAGAGTTGAAAGAACTGTACCCGTAAATATTTAACCTGTAACAGGTTTCGAGGATGAAACCTTTCTATGTAGGGTAGACTTGTTACATCCTAAAAATGAATAAACCGAATAAATGAAATAAGGATGAGACTCGGAATGCTGACATTAAATGAAAAAGGGAATGGGTTTCACACCAGAGTCAGCCCATGGGCCTGAAATATGGGGAGGGGACACGATAAGCCTCAACAGCCTTACCCCCTTCCACATTTCCAGTTTTCACGCAAACTTTAGAGAAAGAGAGATCGCGCTAGAAAGAGAAAGCGAGGGAACGATCCCAAAATCTCGAGAAGCATCGGCAACTGGTACTACATCGTTAATCAGCAAGAACCGGACCTCCAGAGGTAAGCATATCTTCTAAATATTAGTTTTTGTATATTGGAGGGTTTTCGGTTTAAACAAATAAAAGGTACAATTTTTACGTATGAAACTTTAAACAAATCGTAGATCTAAGCTCATGGATGGAAATAGAACGTTTTGAATGTAAAAAGTTCGAAGCTTGAACAATCAGAATCGATGGGCAGATCTTGGGTTTGACTAGGGAAGAAGATGCGGTTCAGGCGAATCTGCCATGTTCGCCTGAAACCATCCTAGAAAAACTAACAAGTTCGCCACGGGCCCACCTAGCGAATCTACTAAATTCGCTTAATGCCATTTTAGCGAAACTAACAAGTTCGCTCAAAATCAATGATGACGAATCTATTAGGTTCACTCAATACCAACCAAGCGAAACTACCAAGTTCGCTTAAATCAATGAAGGGCGAACTTACCAATGTTAGCCTAACTCTAAGGATAGAAATGTATGTGTCGGTTAGGTCCGTTATCTTATCTTGTAGGACTTCATTATACAAATTGTGTATGACCTTAGTGACGTTCACTGACTAGCTATCATACTTCAGGAACCCGCTCATCAGGGGAGTTCTATGTGCCGCATATGTGTTATGTGCAATTTTTTTCCAATGTTTTGTGGATGAAGTGTATACGTGCAAGCGAATGAATGTTATGAATGATAATATGACTGTATGTGTTATATGAAAGTAAATGATGAACAATGACATGACAAATGAATATTTACAAAGAATGAAACGAATGTATGACATAACGTTAAACGAATGAAATCTTGCTTTATATTTATATATTGCATGTTATGAATATACTAAACATTAAGGACGGAAACACGGACTACTTCGGTAGGACGATACGATGATGACGGCTACTACGGTAGACGGATGACCATACGACTATTGCAGACAATATGTTAAAGTCTAGATATGCAGACTAAATACGGACTACTACGGTACACGGAGACCATTAAACGAAGCACGGGTGCATATATAGTCCGTATGGGAAACGGATGCCTTAGGGCAAACAGGCGAATCACGAACTATGTCGGTAGGACGATATGTATCACGGACGGCTAGAAAGGTAGCCAGGCGGTATGAAAGTACCATGGACTACTTCGGTAGGACGATATGTATCACGAACTACTTCAGTAGGACTGTAAGAAAGGATGGACTATGACGGTAGGATGTAACGTTTGTCTTTGTGACTTACGTATTGACGGGTTGATCACCCATATGTGTATGACCAATGAATGTTACATGAAGGCAATATAAGTGTTAATATGTATTTATATATATATATATATATATATATACTTATAAATAAATAATGTTTATACCTAATTGCTTTAAACTAGAACTTACCAGTGTTAGCTGACATTTATTATGCACTTCAGGTAGCAAAAGGAAGGGATGGGCAAATGCGTGAAGGCTACCTGGCTCAAGACTAACATATTGTTTAATTGATTACATGTTAAGACAATGTTTTTAAATATTAAGACTTCCGTTGTTTATATAACTTAATGATGTATGCTTCCGCTACGTTTGCAATGTTTTAATTTAAGTTCAGTATTTTAATTACTATGTTTATAAGTAAATCTAACAAGTGAGCTCTCCCGGGTTTCGAGGCCTTACATAAGTGGTTATATACTGTTATTTGAAACACCCTACTTATCTCTTATTTTATCAGAGTATTTTATTGCGTAAAACGGTCCCATATTAATAAAAACCTAGCCATAACGGCTAAGGTAACTTTTTCATTTATAATAATATTGTTTTACAAAGGATAATATAATTGCATCATCCTATATAGGGATTTTCCAACTCCGATAGCTCTTTCCACAGGAAGCTTCATTCATCGTGCTTCTTTTGTGTATTGTTTGGAAAACGTTTTTGAATTAGATTACGCTAAGTAAGTACACTGCATCTTTTCATTTCATTAAGAACCCTTTAAGTTCTTATAATTGTTCACGTTTTCTCGGGCTCTCAATGCCCCCGTGACCATCTTCGGACGTACCTCCGATCACGGTATTTGTATATTTTATGGGTGTGCTAACCCCTCACAACCATCTTAGGCCGTACCTCCGGTCCGAGTATTGGCAAGGTTCTTATACTCGTCAGTATAGACCCCTCGCATATGTCACAAAGACTCATTCATTCCACAGCCCCGTATGCTTGGAATCTTTTTCTCCTTCAGCCCCGTATGCCTGGAGTTATCTTTAGTTCACTTCTTTATTTATTGAGATCCACCTTACTGGCCGGGTATCTCATTTCATTTGGTACCTTGAATATCTTAGACTCACAGCCACCTAAATGTATCAAGCGTTTGTTTTCATTTCATGTATACGATTGATTTATTTCCTAACCAGTCCTCACCTTAAAACTTTGTAATGGTTTCTCCACGATGCATTAAAAGGGTTTATATATAGGAATTACTAGCGGCGTATCCACCACCCCCTTAACACTTTGTGTGTACTCCGTTATTCCGTTTTAGGGTTTAGACTTGTTCCATCATACTCATTCATATTTGCACGTATCATCATGCATTCACATATTCATCATGCATTTCACGTATTCATATTCATCACGTATTCTCATTTATCATGCATGGTATGCTTTCATTTCATATTCGTATATATTGTAAACTGGGGTAATTTAACTTCCAGAGCAGTACCTCCAACAGATATGTTCCCAGGAAAGAGTGATGGGTCTATGAGAGATTTATACACCACTCTTTCCTTCGAAAAAACATTCCGTTTGTCAGATAACTACATACCGGTTGGATATTATCCCGTACGTTCACTATATTTCATCATTATTTATTAGTATATACCCCTAAACATTCATAATGGTTTCACCACATTGTACCAAGAAGTTTATATATAGGAAGTACTAGCGGCATATCCACCACCCCTTGGATACGTCGTGATTACTCCATTATTCCCGTTTAGTGTTTACACTAATCCGTCATTACCCCGTACCCTCGTCATATACATATCACATAACACATATCATTTAAACACGTATTTCACATAATCGTGTCTAGGGTACGGGTCTAGTGTACTTACTATATTCTCAGGTAGTTCCTACGTTCGTTCCTTGCTTTAAACGTTTCTCCGAACCCGAACCGTACTCGTAACGCACCGTACACATAACCACCACACTCGTGACCGTCGTGCTATCTTGCCTCGGTTTGCGGGTGTGTGTATGATGATGATGTTGGTGTTTGATGTTGCAAATGAACGACTCATGTAAACTATTTATAGGGCTAAAATACCATCCGTAGCGGACCGTTAAGCTGGGTGGTAGCGGTCCGCTACCGCCCACTGCCAGCTGTTTGGCGTACTTCGCACGAGGCGGACCGTCACGCCTTTGGTTGCGGTCCGCTACACAATCATATTCAGTGAGTCATCATACACGTGTCGTCCTCTCATTTTCCAGGCCAAATTACGACTGGCGGACCGTTACCCGCCTGGTGGCGGTCCGCCATAGGGCTGAGTCATCCCCCATGTCACTGCCACGTGTCTTTCTCTACATGATTGTGTTGTCCACATGTAGCGGACCGTTAAGAAGCCGGTAGCGGTCCGCTACCGGTCTGATTTTGAAATTTTCTTTAATTTCAGTCCTTTAACTTTGGGACTTTTACACCTTTAGTCCCTGGACTTTTATTTTCTTAAAAATTGGGATGTTACAACTCTCCCCCCACTTAAATTAGGTTTCGTCCTCGAAACCTGTTGATCTTTAAATAATTGAGGGTAATCCTTCCTTATTTCCTCCTCATTTTCCCAGGTCATCTCTGACCCTTTTCTTTGTTTCCATTGTACTAACGCTTACTTGATTATCTTGTGATGTAGCTGCTTTTATTTTGCATCTAGAATCTTGATAGGTTGTTCAACATAAGTCAGTTTATCGTCAACCTCTATCTCTTCTAGAGGAACATGTGCAGTCTCGTCTGCCAAACACTTTCTCAAATAAGATACATGAAACGTGTTGTGTATCTTATTCAATTCTTCAGGTAGTTCTAACTGATAAGCTACCTTTCCGACTCTTTTAAAAATTCTGAAAGGACCAATAAATCGTGGACTTCATTTTCCACGTTTCTTGAATCGATTAGACCTTTCCAGGGAGATACTTTCAACAAGTCATAATCTCCTGCTTGGAATTCTATTGGTCTACGTCTCTTGTCTGCATATGACTTCTGTCTATCCTGTGCAGCTTTCAAATGTGCTTTGATTAAGTCAAGCTTTTCTGATGTGGCTTGAACTATTTCCTTGCTGCCTAACTCTTTCTGACCAATTTCTCCCCAACATATAGGAGTCCTACATCTTCTACCATATAGCATCTCATAAGGTGGCATACCAATACAAGAATGGTAGTTGTTATTGTATGAGAACTCTGCTAATGGCAGATGGCTATCCCAACTTCCTCCGAAGTCAATTATACAAGCACGCAACATATCTTCAAGGGTTTGTATTGTCCTCTCACTTTGTCCATCAGTTTGAGGATGATATGCCTTGCTAATCAATAATCTAGTTCCCATCTCCTCATGGAAATTTTTCCAAAAACGTGAAGTGAAATGAGTATCTCGATCAGAGACAATCGAGACTGGCACTCCATGTCTGGAAACAATCTCTTTGATGAATAAATTAGCTAACTTTTTTGAAGAGTATGTCTCACGTATTGCTAAGAAATGAGCACTCTTAATTAACCGATCTACAACCACCCAAATGGTATCATAACCCCTAGCTGTCTTTGCTAGCTTGGTTATGAAGTCCATAGTGAGATGTTCCTACTTCCATTTTGGGATTTCTAACGGTTGTAATCTCCCATATGGTTTCTGATGTTCTACTTTAACTTGTAAACAAGTCAAGCATTTTGCTACATATTTCATGATATCAAATTTTATTCCGGGCCACCAACAATCTCTGCGCAGATCTTGGTACATCTTTGTAGCACCCGGATGAATAGAATATCGTGACTTATGAGCTTCATCAAGAATCTTAAGTCTAAACTCACATGATCATGGTACCCACATGCGACCAAATCGAGTCTTGACTTTATATTCATTCTCTTCTAGAAACTTCTCCTAACCAGTCACTCTTTCTTTCTTAATATTCTCACCTTTTAATGCTTCAATTTGTGCGTCTCGAAGCTAGCTCATGAAATCAGGAGTTATCACTAACTTATATGCTTTCACCCGAATAGGATGATGCTCTTCCTTGCGGCTTAGAGCATCGGCTACCACGTTGGCCTTTCCGGGGTGATATAGAATTTCACAGTCATAATCCTTGACAAGTTCTAACCATCGTCGTTGCCTCATGTTTAAGTCTTTCTGGTCAAAGAAATACTTAAGACTTTGATGGTCTGTGTAAATCATGCACTTCATCCCGTATAAGTAATGCCTCGAGATCATTAGTGCGAACACCACCGCAGCTAATTCCAGATCATGAGTTGGATAGTTTGCTTCATGTGTCTTTAGCTGTTGAGAAGCATAGGCTATCACCTTTCCTCTTTGCATCAGAACACATCCTAATCCAAGCTTGGAAGCGTCAGAATATACGACAAAGTCTTCTACTCCTTCTAGCAATGCCAGAACTAGAGCTTGTGTTAGTCTTTCTTTCAATATCTGGAATGCCTTCTCTTATGCCGCATTTCATTCGTATTTTGAGTTTTTTCGAGTTAGCTTAGTTAATGGGGTGGCTATCTTAGAGAGTTCCTTGATGAACCTTCTATAATAGCCAGCTAATCCCAGGAAACTTCTAACTTCCGATGGGTTCTTAGGTGGAGATCATTTCATTACAGCCTCTACCTTTGCAGGGTCCACCAAGATACCTTCTGCATTTACAACATGACCCAGAAATTGAACTTTCCTCAATCAAAATGCACATTTTGAGAAATTGGCGTACAATTTCTCCTTTCGTAAAGTACTAAGTACTTCACGGAGGTGTTGTGAATGCTCTTCTTCATTCCTTGAATAAATCAGGATGTCATCAATGAAGACAATAACTTGTCTAACATTGGCCGGCATACTCTATTCATGAGGTCCATGAAAACTGCCGGAGCATTCGTCACTCCAAACGGCATCACTACAAATTCATAATGTCCATAATGAGTTCTAAATGTTGTCTTAGATACATCTTCTTCTCGTACCTTGACCTGATGATAACCGAATCTTAAGTCAATCTTGGAAAACCAACTTGATCCTTGTAATTGATCAAACAGATCATCGATTCTAGGTAAGAGATACCTATTCTTGATAGTCATCTTATTCAATTCACGGTAGTCTATACACATCCTTATACTACCGTCTTTCTTCTTCACGGACAGAATTGGTGCACACCAAGGGGATACACTTGGACGTATAAATCCTTTGTCTAACAACTCTTGCAGTTATGACATTAATTCCTTCATTACTGTTGGTGCTAACCGGTATGAAACCTTAGCTACCGGCTTAGCGGCAGGAATTAAATCGATTTTGAATTCGATTTCTCTTTCAGGTGGGGTACCTGGATGATCGAATGGGAATACTTCTGGGAATTCTTTTACTACTGTAACTTGATCCAGTTCTTTCCCTTTCATTTTTACATCAGCTACGTAGGCTAAGAAGGCTTGATGACCTTGTCTCACGTAGCTACTTATCTTGGCCATCGTACATAGCGGGATCTGGTTTCGTCGTTCACCAATGACACTCACTTCCTGTCACACCCCTAAATTTATTTACTTAATAAATAAATACAGGTTACAACGATTGGTTCATTACACGATAGCGGAAGCTATAATAGTGATTTCTAAAACTTGATTACCTGTACTATTACTAAAACTACGTAATACAATGATCCAAGTTCCTCTAGATCAACGATAGACTTGAG
Organism: Smallanthus sonchifolius; assembly: GCA_023525975.1. Classification (NCBI taxonomy): domain Eukaryota; kingdom Viridiplantae; phylum Streptophyta; class Magnoliopsida; order Asterales; family Asteraceae; genus Smallanthus; species Smallanthus sonchifolius. Next base: position 26,313,602 of record CM042033.1, read on the forward strand.
ACTTGATTTTCTATGTCCTTCCATCTACTAGGAACTGATCCAACATAGCTAGTCTATTCCAACCGCGCCATGGCAAAGGGTTACCTGAGAAACATACTTGAAAGTGTCAACACAAAGGTTGGTGAGTTCACAGAGTTAGTTATATCAGTGCAAGTAGTTTTTCCCGAAATCATGTACATGACTTTACCGTCATAAAACTAAATAGTTTTCACCCGAAAACGTATCCATGACTTAACAGTCATAAAATGAGTAGTTTTCACACGAAAACGTATCCATGACTTAACCGTCATAAAATAGGTAATTTTACCTAAAAACGTATCCATGATTTAACCGTCATAAAATAGTTAATTTTACCCAAAAACATATCCATGACTTAACCGTCATAATATAAGTAGTTTTCAGCTGAAAACGTATCCATGACTTAACCGTCATAAAATTGGTAATTTTAGCCGAAAACATATCCATGACTTAAACGTCATAATATAAGTAGTTTTCACCCGAAAACATATCCATTACTTAACCGTCAAAAAACCGGTACAAATAATTGTAAACGCATATGATAAATAAAACAAGTGTTATTGATCCATTCGTAAGCTAGCTAGGCTTACAAATACCTACGTTCGTACATGAAACCGTAACCAAACCATGACAACAGTGTATACCCCTCCCTCGTTAAATCACAAGAATATGTTAAGACAATATGCGGTCATTCGGCCATGTGGATCCCTCGCTAGCGCGACTAACCATGACCGGGGGCGTCACCCCCAATAGTACTATCCATAGAATTCCAGGCAAAGTCCAGAGCTAATGGTTACAAAGTGTGTTTGTTTCAGGGGACTTTAAGCGCTATATTGTTCCTCATGTACAACATAATGTTAATGTCTTGTTTCCTTGTTATCATATAAAAATGTTTGCAATGTTTTCTCAGTTGTATAAAACAACAATGTTCCCAAATGTATTAAACAATAATGTAATACATGATATGTAGGTATGTTTCTCCCCCGTAGTTTACAAAACATTAAAAAGCAAAAAAGGGGTAGTGAACTCACCTTGTGTCCGATGAAATCTTAGCAAATAACAGTGTGCTAGAAGTTGCTGTCTATCCGTACCCTAATCACACAAGGGTACTAATGTGTTAAGACTACCCGTCTTAAATGCAAGTTGTTCACCCGACTTAACGAATCCCGTTAAGTGTGCCTTTGTTTATTAAAACAATGTTTTCATGTGACGACTCGTTGGTGATTATTATTCTAGTCTAGACACTTATATATTTTCCAAGAAAATATTAGGTTTCCATATTGGTGAATTGTTAGGTGTACCAAAAATTAATATTATTTTTGCGATAACTCATAATATATTTATATTATGATCACGTATGAACATATAATTATTTATTACCAATAATTATATAAAATCACAAATACCGTTCAAGTATGTTCTACGCATGTCTATTTTCCTACATGCACATAAACCATGTTAACACGTTCGCATTCAAATACTTGTTCCGAATGACATTTATTAACTTGTTTTTATTCAACATGCACTTAAATATGTTTCATGATAACATACGATCATTTATTTTAAACCGAACGTCTTTAGATTTCATGTACTCATGTCCACGTTCTATGTTATCAACTATAACTAGTTATAATATATATACGATTTAAACTATTTAGTTGTCTCATAACTCATTCCGAGTTAACAAGTTTTCCATCATTCATATATATATATCATGACTCCTATATATATATATATATATATATATATATATATATATTTACGTTTATTTTTAACCATCTTCCATGTTCTACAACCTAGCATCATACACCCGTATATATATAGTCCAATTTCTAAATGCGCACACATACTCCAAATCATTTATTCAAGTCAACAATTTGTGGCATACGTACGGATATATATATATTCTTATGTTTAGCCCTTTTTTTTCCATGTTATTAAACTTTAACACACATATACAAATCACAATTTCATTATGTATATGTCCACACATTTCATTTGTCAACATAACATTTATGTAGAAGTATATATATATCTACATTTAGGATTTTTCCATGTAATTCAACTAAGAATACACACATGTATATATATCTAAGTTATTATTTTTCATACATGTATTTACATACTTAGCTATTTCCATATCATTAATCAAGTCAAATATGTATATATATATGCATGCATATCTTAGGTATTCATGTCTTGAATCTCATCATCATATAAATCAACAACAACTTGCCATAATGATCAAAACAACTAATTAAGCAGATAATCTCATTATTTTCGAATCATATATGTAAATTTACATAAAACATAGTTTTTAATCTTAATAAAGTTAAGATTTTATAAAAACTTATTAACTCTTTAGATTTCTTTGAAATCCTTGGTTTTTCTTGGTGAACTACGTGTTTTGAACCAAAAATAAATACAAAGATGAAATGTGGTGTCGTTTTCATACCGCTAGACAAGCTAGGAGAAGAAACAACGTGTAGAAGGTGATAATGGCTTGATCTGCTAGTAAAACCGACTCCTAAACCTCGAAGATTTCTTGAATTCTCCAAGCTCCAAGCTAGCACTTCTAAGGAGAGTTTGTTCTTGAAATTTCTAAGTGTAAAGTGAGTTGTGTGTATGTGGGTCGATATATATATCAAGAAGAGAGAGAAAGGTGGAGTGTTAGGTTCATGAAAATGATTACTAATGATGGATGATTGTTAGGTTCACGATAATCATTACTCTTGAGATGATGGATTTGACATATGAATGGATTAATACTTGAGTAAGCATGGTCCTTATGACACCATGATTAGATTAGGATAGAATTTGGGTGGGTGGCATACTCCATCATCATTACAATCCTAATAATTAGATGTTGATTTGATCTTTGCTTGAAATTAAGATGAGGAGGCATGGTGTGTTATGACAAGTTGTAAGAAAATGATGATGGGTTGGTGGTGTTGATAGGTTTGGCCGAAACTAGGGGTAGGGGTAGGCTAGGGTAGTGTATTGTCATTTCATTGGTAATCATTACAATGTCTAAATACATGGTACTTAGGTGGTGTAAGCCCGATGGGTGATCCCGTGATCTTTTACCCGGTGTATAACCTTTTAGGATTAAAACTCTACATATTTTGTATCTTGACTATGTTTTAATAGTCTACCAATTAAACTCGTCATAGTTAATATCTTAACTATCATATATATGTATACACACAAAAATAACTTGTCACCAGGAAATAAACATTTTTGTGTCCGCTTTTAATAGTTTTGTCACCAATATTTATGTTTTTATATCATAAAGCGTCCCTAGACTTATTTAAATAAAATTATGTTAATCACCAACGAACATACCTTACGGGTTATCATTGTTTATTTCTCAGTAATTCTTAAAATTACTATCACAACATATGTTCCTTTGCTAGCCTCTTGACAACACTATGTCAAGATAATAAACCAGGAAATATAAAATATGAACGTGCAATTATGGATATGGATATTAACCTGAAATGCTGGGTGTCACATTCTCCCCATGTTAAATAGAATTTCGTCCCGAAATTCAGTTGATGTCAGCTTGACTTGGAGCGTTCGTGAACAAGGACGGGTACTTGGCTTTCATTTGATCTTTTAGTTCCCACATACACTCGGGGCCATGCTTTGAATTCCAACGTACCTTAACCAATTTAACACGGCTACGCCTTATTTTCTGAATCTTCTAATCTGTGACTTCAATGGGTTCCTCAACGAAGTGCAATTTGTCGTCTATGTGCATCTCATCAGGCGGTATAATAAACTTCTCGTCTGATAGGCACTTCTTGAGATTCGATACATGAAACATATCATGTACATTGCTTAGTTCTTGTGGCAACTTGAGCTTGTATGCTACTGGGCCAACCCTAGCCAATATTTCAAATGGTCCAATGTACCTAGGGTTAAGCTTGCCACGGTTGCCAAACCTTGCAACTCCCTTCCAAGGTGAGACCTTTAACATGACCCGGTCCCCAACTTGGAATTCTAATGGTCTACGTATGTTATCCGCGTAACTCTTTTGCCAATCACGGGCGGCCTTCAGACGATCCTTGATTTTTAAAATCTTGTCAGTGGTTTCCTGAATAACCTCAGGACCAGTTAAATGCTTGTCGCCAACCTCCGCCCAACATAGCGGCGAACGACACTTTCGACCATACAAAGCCTCAAACGGAGCGGCTTTGATGCTGGTGTGGTAATTGTTATTGTATGAAAATTTAGCCAACTGCAAATGAGTATCCCAATTTCCTCTGAAATCAATTGCACACGCACGGAGCATATCCTCTAAAGTTTGAATGGTCCTTTCACTTTGACCATCTGTTTGTTGGTGATATGTCGTACTCATGTCAAGACGTGTGCCCAAGGCTTCTTGTAATGATTGTCAGATTCTAGACACGAATATTCTGTCTCTATCAGAGATAATTGAAATTGGCACTCCATGCCGAGCCACAATTTCCTTGATATAAAGCCTTGCAAGTTTCTCAGTTTTATCCGTTTCTTTGATGGGTAGAAAATTAGCTGATTTTGTTAAACGATCGACGATTACCCACAGAGTATCATACCCACTCGACGTCTTGGGTAACTTTGTAATGAAATCCATGGAAATTTGTTCCCATTTCCATTGGGGTATCTCGGGTTGTTGTAACAATCCTGACGGTTTCTGATGTTTTGCCTTTACTTTTGAACATGTCAGACACTTGCCAACATAGATAGCAATTTCCCCTTTCATGTTTGGCCACCAATCGAGTTCTTTCAGATCCTTATACATTTTATCCGAACCTGGGTGAATGGAGTACCTGGACTTGTGGGCTTCGTCCATAACCAACTCCCGTAAGTTACCAAAACATGGCACCCAAATTCTATTCATGAAGTATAAAGTATCATCTGATTTTGGCTCTAACTGTCTGAACATTCCTCGTAAAGCTTCATTCTGAATGTATCCTTCTTTAAGTGCCTCTTGCTGTGCCATTCGGATTTGAGTCGTGAGATTCGTATGAATTTCAATCCTAGGGCACGGACACGAAGAGTTTTAACTCGCTCCTTATGACTTAAGGCGTCTTCTACGACATTCGCCTTTCCAGGATGGTACTTGATATCGTAGTCGTAATCCTTTAGTAGTTCTACCCAACGACGTTGTCTCATGTTGAGTTCTTTCTGATTAAATACGTGCTAGAGACTCTTATGATCTGTAAAGATAGTACATTTTGTACCATATAAGTAATTTCTCCAAATCTTGAGTGCAAACACGACAGCACCAAATTCCAAGTCGTGAGTCGTATAATTTTTCTCATGGACTTTCAGCTGTATGGATGCATATGCTATTAATTTTTCTCTCTGCATCAGTACACCTCCCAGACCTTGGTGTGATGCGTCACAATACACTACAAAACTGTCGCTTCCCTTGGGAAGGGATAGGATTGGTGCACTTCAAAGCTTCTACTTCAACAATTGTAAAGCTGATTCTTGCTTATCAGTCCAATCAAACTTTTTATCCTTCTAGGTTAACGTGGTCAAAGGCAGGGCTATTTTTGAAAAATTCTCAATGAATCGCCTGTAGTAGCCTGCCAATCCCAGAAATTGATGCACCTCAGTCGGAGTCCTTGGTGCTTCCCAATTTTTGATAGCTTCAATCTTGGACGGATCCACGTGGATACCCTTTTTATTGATGACATATCTAAGAAATTGAACCTCTCAGATCCAAAACTCACACTTAGAGAATTTGGCATATAGCTTCTCATTTCTAAGTAGTTCCAAGATTAATTTCAAATGATGTTCATGTTCCTCCTTGGTTCGTGAATATATCAATCTATCATCGATAAACATAATCACGAATTTATCTAATTGTGGCTTGCACACGCGGTTCATGAGATCAATGAAAACTGCTGGTGCATTAGTCAAACCAAATGGCATAACTAGAAACTCGTAGTGACCATAACGAGTCCTGAAAGCCGTTTTTGGTACGTCTTCCTCCTGGATTCTCAGTTGACGATACCCTGATCGTAGATCAATCTTAGAATAGAAGCTGGAACCTTTAAGTTGGTCGAATAAATCATCTATTCGAGGAAGAGGATACCGGTTTTTAATTGTCAGTTTGTTCAACTCCCGGTAATCAATACACATTATAAAGGTTTCATCCTTTTTCTTCACAAACAAGACCGGAGCTCCCCAGGGTGAGAAACTCGGTTTTATGAATCCTTTATCAAGTAACTCTTGCAGTTGACTTGATAATTCTTGCATCTCAGACGGTGCTAGACGGTACGACGATCCCGCAACTGGTGCGGCTCCTGGTACTAGGTCGATCCGGAACTTAACTTGTCTTGGTGGCGGTAAACCAGGTAAGTCTTCAGGAAATACCTCAGGGTAATCCCTAAAAATTGGTATGTCCTCAAGTTGACATTCCTCGGGTTTCTTTGGCATTCTCTTGGGCGTAAATCCCGGCTTATTCCTTGCCGGGAGAATAGTTGGACTTAAAGGTGTACTGAATGTCAAAGGTTGTGAGAACAGCCCTGTTTGACTAATATCCTGAAATGTCAGATTACCTACTTTACTCATGTCGAGATTCCACAATATCCCATAGGTGCCATGTGTATGAGGGTCATAATAATCTTTTGCCGCATTAGTGCAGTGCATAGCACTCCTGGCGTAACTTTCAAGCAATTGTGAGACTGAACTGTCTGAGGGATCCTGAGTTTACGCTATAATCTCCCACAATAATTGTGCAATTATTATAAGTGTTAGTTATGGTAACACTCAATTTGAAGCCTTCCTGATAAGTAGGTCTCAAATAATGAATGTGCGAATTCCTTCGTCGTTCAGGACTAACTAAGGATTGGTTGAATTCAATTTGAATTTCTCTCGTTCCTCCAAAACTAGGAGAATGCTTTGTGAACACCTAATTGAGAACTCTAATTTATTAAGATCCAATCCTTAATTAAGTGATCGAGAACATGTGTTGATCATTAGCTGGGACAGCAAGACTCACTAAAGTTCCCATGCACTGCAAATTATGATTACGTGTGCACCCGTAATGATAATTTACTTTGCATGATCCCTGTAGTGTTCCCTATATCCCCAGATTTTAAATCAATGGGATTTGAAATGTTCATTAGATCGTGTTTGCACACCTGTGCAAGAGTGTGTATTGTTCTATCGGATTACTCTTAATTATGTGTACCAATACTCAAGAATCTGCTGAATATGGCTATTGCCGGATGAGGCTAATGGTAGAGAGGCACCACTAGTGTGTCTCAAGAATAAAATGTGTATGGAAGCCAGGCACTATGTGTAAGGCAGAGATCCTCAAATCAGTGTCGAGCAACTCATGCTCCAAGTCTGTATGTATTGATCCACATGATCCTGATGTATGTCTGGGTCTCCTGACCCTTAGAGTTATCTCCCATTTAGTCCTGCTTATCCACCTCGGATTCCCTTCTGTCTGGGCAATCCTGTCTACCATATCTCATGGCGAAAGTGTAGGCATCCGATCCGAAAACTTATGAAGGAGAGTATTTACACCGCACATATGTCAAAAAGAAAGCTGCCTCCACGGCTGGAGTAGTTGTAAGTGTGGTGCAGGCATCGGTACAGGTCCTGGTACGGGGTTCAGCCTGTTGTGGTACCAAGATCGGTAACTGGCGATTACTACCGTCGTCGCCCAAGCTCAGCTCGTAACTCAATCTTCTAGGGTTATAGTGTGCTGAGTACCCGTCATCCTTGATTTGTAATCCGAACAGTAACATTTTGTTGAGAAACGTTGTACGTGTTTATTATTTCCACGTCGTTGTTTGTGTTAAGTGTTTGTTACATGTGCCATGTAATTGCATTACGCATTAGTGTAGCTAATGATACCCTAGTGTAAGTCCATACACTAATAGTCTACACAAGTTGTTCGGCAACAGTTGGAATTCCCATACTCAAGTCTTAGGTGTTCTTAGTGTGATGCAAGTCTTAGAAATCTTGGTCCTTAAATGAGTCCAGTTAGAGCCTAGGTGTCACTAAAGAAACCTAATTCGCTAAAACCATTGCTCTGATATCAATCTGTCACACCCCCAAATTTCTTTACTTAATAAATAAATACAGGTTGCAATGATTGGTTCATTACACGATAGCGGAAGCTGTAATAGTGATTTCTAAGACTTGATTACATGTACTATTACTAAAAATACGTAATACAATGATCTAAGTTCTTCTAGATCAACGATAGACTTGAGACTTGATATTCTATGTCCTTCCATCTACTAGGAATTGATCCAACATAGCTAGTCTATTCCAATCGCGCCATGGCTAAGGGTTACCTGAGAAACATACTTGAAAGTGTCAACAAAAAGGTTGGTAAGTTCACAGAGTTAGTTATATCAGTGCAAGTAGTTTTTTCCCGAAATCATGTACATGACTTTACCGTTATAAAACTAAATAGTTTTCACCCGAAAACGTATCCATGACTTAACAGTCATAAATTGAGTAGTTTTCACCCGAAAACGTATCCATGACTTAACCGACATAAAATAAGTAATTTTACACTAAAACGTATCCATGACTTAACCGTCATAAAATAGGTAAGTTTACCTGAAAACGTATCCATGACTTAACCGTCATAAAATGAGTAGTTTTCACCCGAAAACGTATCCATGACTTAACCATCATAAAATAGGTAATTTTACCCGAAAACATATCCATGACTTAACCGTCATAATATAAGTAGTTTTCACCCGAAAACGTATCCACGACTTAACCGTCATAAAATAGGTAATTTTACCCGAAAACATATCCATGACTTAACCGTCATAATATAAGTAGTTTTCACCTGAAAACGTATCTATGACTTAACCGTCATAAAATAAGTACAAATAATTGTAAACGCATATGATAAACGAAAAAAATTTTATTGATCCATTCGTAAGCTAGCTAGGCTTACAAATACCTATGTTCGTACATGAAACCGTAACCAAACCATGACAACAATGTATGCCCCTCCCTCGTTAAACCACCAGAATATGATAAGACAATATGCTGTCATTCGGCCATGTGGACCCCTGGCTATCGCGACTAACCATGACCGGGGGCGTCACCCCCAATAGTACTATCCATAGAATCCCAGGCTAAGTCCATAGCTAATGTTTACAAAGTGTGTTTGTTTCAGGACACTTTAAGCGGTATATTGTTCCTCATGTACAACATAATGTTAGTGTCTTGTTTCCTTGTTATCATATAAAAATGTTTACAATGTTTTCTCGGTTGTATAAAACAACAATGTTCCCAAATGTATTAAACAATAATGTAATGCATGATATGTAGGTATGTTTCTCCCCCGCAGTTTACAAAACATTAAAAAGAGAAAAGGGGGCTGTGAACTCACCTTGTGTCCGATGAAATCCAAGCAAATAACAGTGTGCTAGAAGTTGCTTTCTATCCGTACCCTAATAACACAAGGGTACTAATGTGTTAATACTACCCGTCTTAAATGCAAGTTGTTCACCCGACTTAATGAATCCCGTTAAGTGTGCCTTTGTTTATTAAAACAATGTTTTCAGGTGACAACTCGTTGGTGATTATTATTTTAGTCTAGACACTTATATATTTTCCGAGAAATTATTAGGTTTCCATATTGGTGACTTGTTAGGTGTACAAAAAATAAATATTATTTTTGCGATAACTCATAATATATTTATATTATGATCACGTATGAACATATAATTATTTCTTACCAATAATTATATAAAATCACAAACATCGTTCAAGTATGTTCTACGCATGTCTATTTCCTACGTGCACATAAACCAAGTTAACACGTTCACATGCAAATACTTGTTCCGAATGACATTTATTAACTTGTTTTTATTCAACATGCACTTAAATATGTTTCATGATAACATACGATCATTTATTTTAAACCGGACGTCTTTAGATTTCATGTACTCATGTCCACGTTCTATGTTATCAACTATAACTAGTTATAATATATATACGATTTAAATTATTTAGTCGTCTCATAACTCATTCCGAGTTAACAAGTTTTTCATCATTCATATATATATATATATATATATATATATATATATCATGACTCTTATATATATATTTATATATATATATATATATATATCATGACTCTTATATATATATTTATATATATATATATATATATATATATATTTATCCATCTTCCTTGTTCTACAACTTAGGATCATACACCCGTACATATATATAGTCTGATTTCTAAATGCGCACACATACTCCAAATCATTTATTCAAGTCAACAATTTGTGGCATACGTACGGATATATATATATATATATATATATTCTTATGTTTAGCCCTTTTTTCCAAGTTATTAAACTTTAACACACATATACAAATCACAATTTCATTATGTATATGTCCACACATTTCATTTGTCAACATAACATTTATGTAGAAGTATATATATATCTACATTTAGGAATTTTCCATGTAAATCAACTAAGAATACACACATGTATATATATCTAAGTTACTATTTTTCATACATGTATTTACATACTTAGCTATTTCCAAATCATTAATCAACTAAGAATACACACATGAATAAAACATAGATTCTGATTCGGGATGATTTCTATAATGGAAGCCCAAATTAATATGGGGCTTTTGATCTATGGACTGAAATGAACGAGGAAAAGGTTTCAATTACCTGGGAGGACGATGGATGAATAGAGTTCGGTAGAAAAACGTTCCGGCGACGATGCGAACGGCCTCCGGCGTCTTCTGCTGCAAATTCCGGCTACTTCAAAGGGGCAGTAGCTTCTGGGAGGATCGTATATCGTGAATCTTCTGTTTGGTTGAGAGAATTCGGATCGAAGGAAGGGTTTATGTTTTCTTTGAAATGTTTGAACGATTTTTTGAGTCCGAGGGAATTAAACTGGGACGTTTGTGTAATTGAAAATGTTATTAATCTCGTAAATGGAAATGAAGTGAGGAACGGTTACGGAACTCAACGATCGAGCGATTAAAACTGTATTTACGTTTCAACTGGTACTAGGCGCGACCGTGCCGAAACGAGGCGCGACCGTGCCCAAACGAGGCGCGACCGTGCCTAGGCACCGGGCGCGATCGTTCCAAAGCAAGTCGCGCGACCGTGCCTATTAGGGTTTCTTGCTACTTTTCAACATAAGACCTTGTAACTTTAGTCTTTTGCCATATTTGTATAATTAGATACTTATGCATTGTTTTAATAGGATATAACCGAGCAAAATTTGCGGATTTGCATTGAAATATAGTATTAAATTGATGGTACAAAAAGAAACAAAACAGTGCACTAGAATTGAGTTTGAAATGCATTACATTGAATTGAAAATACGGATACTAAAAATCAGAAATGTTACAGTCTCCCCATGTTGAGGGAATTTCGTCACGAAATTTAGTTAGAGGAAGCTACGGAATCAGTAAAATGGTGGGGGTACTTGAGCTTCATTTGGTCCTCTCGTTCCCAAGTGAATTCAGGACCACGCTTAGACTCCCAACGAATTTTGACAATTGGAATACGACTTCGCTTGAGTTGCTTGATTTCACGATCCATAATTTCTACCGGTTTCTCAACGAAGTGCATCGTTTCATCAATGCGCACGTCATCAAGTGGTATATGGAGATTCTCATCAGCGAGACATTTCTTCAGATTAGATACATGAAATGTAGGATGCACATTTCCAAGAGATAGAGGTAAGTCGAGTCTGTAAGCCACTTTCCCAATCATTTCAAGGATCTTGAATGGACCAACATAACGAGGTGCTAACTTGCCTTTCTTTCCAAAGTGGATCACACCCTTCCATGGAGACACCTTAAGAAGAACAAGGTCACCGACTTGGAATTCCAAGGGTTTTCGACGTTTGTCGGCATAACTCTTTTGCCGACTCCTCGCTACTCGAATATTGTCACGGATTTGAATGATCTTATCGGATGTTTCTTGAATTAGCTCGGGACCGGTGATTTGTGCTTCACCAATCTCGTTCCAACAGATAGGAGAACGACACTTGCGACCATAAAGAGCTTCGAATGGAGCCATGTTGATACTTGTGTGGTAGCTATTATTGTAAGAGAACTCAATGAGGGATAAATGTGAATCCCAATTGCCACCAAAATCGATTACACAAGCGCTAAGCATGTCTTCAAGAGTTTGGATTGTCCGCTCGGTTTGACCATCAGTTTGAGGATGGTAAGCCGTGCTCAAATCCAATCGTGTGCCAAGGGCAGATTGAACATTTTGCCAAAAACGAGAAGTGAACCGGGCATCTCGATCGGATATTATGTTCAAGGGAACACCATGACGGCTCACAATTTCGTCGATGTAAATTCGGGCTAGTTTCTCAACCCGATAGTCTTCGCAGATAGGCAAGAAATGAGCAGATTTTGTGAGACGGTCAATGATCACCCAAATGCTATCATAACCACTCGAGGTGCGAGGGAGTTTGGTAATGAAATCCATAGCTAAGTTCTCCCATTTCCACACGGGAATTTTCGGTTGTTCAAGCAAACCCAGAAGGACGTTGATGTTTGGCTTTGACTTTGGAGCAAGTTAAACATTTAGCAACATAGAGAGCAATGTCTTTCTTCATACCGGGCCACCAATATTGTTGGCGAAGATCTTGGTACATTTTATCCGCGCCAGGATGAATAGAATAACGAGTCTTATTAGCCTCGTTCATGAGAATTGCACGGAGATCATTGCGATCGGGAATCCAAATAGGGTTCAAATAATAAAGTAAGCCATTCGGTTTTGAATATAAATAGGATTTGTACTTGTGTTGTTCGTGTAAATGTAAACATGTAATTTGAATAGTGTTCATGTTTCACCCAAAAAATGTAAAAGAGTAAAAGGGGCTATGAAATTCTCACTTGGTTTGAAGGAGTAGCTAACAAAGATACTAGATAGAATAAGGATCCTTGAAATGCGCAAGTTAACCTAGTGTGTAATGCGTATTGTATCAATAGTGTGCACAAAAGTTTAAGTTTAAAGTTGAATTTGAATTTGTGTATAAGGCCATTGATTTGCACTTAAAAGTATTGAATATAATATAAGGTTTTGAAATAAACATTTTTGAAGCATTTTGTTTAAAGTTTGAGCTTTGAATAATTAATTAAGTAAATTAAATAATTATCGTTTGTGAAAATATTGTAAGTGTTAAATGTAATTAAGTGTAAATAAATAAATGTCTTTGTTTAAATATAAAGTAAATAAATAATCATTATTTTATTTATTTATTTATAAAATGTAACTTAACCATTTAAATACTTTTTAAATGAAAGGTTTAGTAATAATTGTAAATTTAATTTTTTTATAAACTTTAAATAAATAATTTTCTATTTATTCCAAGATTAAATATTTGATCTTTCTAAATAGAATTAAATGCATTTTTATAAAAATCAACTATTTTTATTTTGTAATTTAATCAGAAATATTTATTGTTTGAAAAATATATAAAATTATAATTCTGCCAAAAAAATTAACTCACACACGACCGTGCCTGGGAAGGGCACGATCGTGCTCGAACCATGGGCGCGACTGCGCTAGTCAGGGCGCGACCGTGTGGATCAAACAGAGGGCTTAACTAACTAAATCATTAGGCACGACCGTGCCTTGGCCAGGCACGATCGTGTCTATGATTCTAAGACACGACTGAGATTAGCCAAAGGGCATGATTGGGTCTGGACAGGAGGACACGACCGCGCTGGTAATCGACTCGACCACGTCTCATGAGGCACGACCGCGCTAGATGATTAGCGCGACCGTGTCTCTTCCAAAACAGACACGAATTGACTGATTCTTACATTGTTAGTGTTTGAAATCATAGGGCTTTTATTCATAGTGATGTTATGAGTATGATGGGATGTTTTAATTGTATTAACAACATGATCAAGGTCGAAATCGATTAAACCATTTTGAATAAAAACATAGATTCTGATTCGGGATGATTTCTATAATGGAAGCCCAAATTAATATGGGGCTTTTGATCTATGGACTGAAACGAACGAGGAAAAGGTTTCAATTACCTGGGAGGACGATGGATGAATAGAGTTCGGTAGAAAAGAGTTCCGGCGATGATGCGAACGGCCTCCGGCGTCTTCTGCTGCAAATTCCGGCTACTTCAAGGGGGCAGTAGCTTCTGGGAGAATCATATATCGTGAATCTTCTGTTTGGTTGAGAGAATTCGGATCGAAGGAAGGGTTTATGTTTTCTTTGAAATGTTTGAACAATTTTTCGAGTCTGAGGGAATTAAACTGGGACGTTTGTGTAATTGAAAATGTTATTACACTCGTAAATGGAAATGAAGTGAGGAACGGTTACGGAACTCAACGATCGAGCGATTAAAACTGTATTTACGTTTCAACTGGTACTAGGCGCGACCGTTCCCAAATGAGGCGCGACCGTGCCTAGGCACCGGGCACGATCATTCCAAAGAAAGTCACGCGACCGTGCCAAAGCACTTGGCGCGACTGTGCCAAGACGAGGCGCGACCGTGCCTATTAGGGTTTCTTGCTACTTTTCAACATCAGACCTTGTAACTTTAGTCTTTTGCCATATTTGTATAATTAGATACTTATGCATTGTTTTAATAGGATATAACCAAGTAAAATTTGCTGTTTTGCATTGAAATATAATATTAAATTGATGGTATGAAAAGAAACAAAACAGTGCACTAGAATTGAGTTTGAAATGCATTACATTGAATTGAAAATACGGATACTAAAAATCAGATATGTTACAATGGTCCCTTCTAATACCAATGGTAGGGCTTGCTTTGAGTGTGGTGCAACCGATCACTTAAAGCACCGTTGTCCCAAGCTTAACAACAATCTAGGTGTTCGTGCTCGCACCTTTGTCATGGGAACAACTGAGGCTCGTGAAGACCCTGCTATCCAAGACAATGCAAACCCCGCTGGTTAAGTTTTGGGAGGAAATCCCTTTAACTAGGAGAGACATGATAACTATGTTACTTATTTGATTTCTTAATTTGTTACCTTGACTTGAATTCTATGTTTGTTTGGATGACTCTATCTTGAGACTTAGGTTGATTTCTTTTATCAATGAATCATGTTTGCTCATAAATTTATACTGTGTTTGGATGTATTATTATTCAAGATTCATTTTGTGGATTGCTATGTTAATGTCACACTTTATACACTACTGCTAAATATGCATAAGATACCTATTTAATCATGATTCTTAAGTCTGAAAACAACATGTTGTCATTGCCCTTCGATAATATTCGTAACCTCCATCTACATTACTATCATCACTTTATAGGTACATAGTAGAAGGAAATATCACACCCGTTTAAGGTAAATTGATGATTGTGGTCGCGAACGTAATCGTGAATTTACAGTTACATTGGTGTGATGTGAAATTCTACGATGTAGCTACCCATAACCAATTCCTGAACTCGAATCATGCCACCGAACATTATCCGTGTTAGTGGTAGTTTGATAGGTGGCTAGTACGCTTCCAAGGCGCCAAAAGTGTGGTGGGTTAGCCGCGATACACCCTATATATAAACACTGATGGTGTATTGGAGGTAGGACTAGGCGTTGGATCAAGGACTAGCCCTAGTTAACGTATATCATAACCTATCATTTCCTAGTTATAACTGTCTCTACTAGTTGAATTTCAGGGATGAAATTCCCTTAACTAGGGGAGATTGTAACATTTATGCTTTTCGCGTACCTTTAATGATTACCATATTCGTAAATCAATGAAGCTTAAAACCCTCATCATTGCTCGTGTTCACATCATACTTGAAACATATGTATTTCATGCGCATTATACTTATTACATGGTCACATGTTGACTGCAACACTTGGAATTGCCTTAAATTGCAACTTGGACCGTTAAACCGTTTAAAAACCCGTTTACCGACACGAAAACTCACCCACTACTAATTCAAAGGCAATGTATCAACCATATGTACCTAACATAGTTATTTAACTCATTCAAGTTGTCACATAATTTAAATTGATGCCCTAGTACGTTAGTTAGTGCCTATACGTATGTGTTCGCCTTCTAAATCGCAGTTTGACTCCGTACCGTCCACAACCGAAAAATACATCCTTCATGTCACTAATTTATGTTTTAAATTGACTAACACATCCATTTCATTATATAAAACAATTATCATTTACAAAACTTTACTTAAATAAACTCCGAATTTCGAAAACCGAACGTTTGGTGCACTGATGCACCACTTGTATACTTGAGGGACCTAGTTGTCCATTCCTAAACCATAATTTCAAATTTTTGGCTGGTAAGGGGTGGTTGGAGGCTGCATTAGGGTTAGAAACCCTTGACTTCTACTCCAAGTTCTTTCCTAATATACAACCCTTCAATCTCTAGTATAAATAAGAGGTCTAGGGTGCTTTATTCTTTGTTATTTACCTTCAAACCACCTCCAATAACCTCATTCCCTCCTTAGTTTTGAAATCCCTGCCCTAATCCTTGAAGAATTAGTGAACCACAAGAGCAAGAAGAGCATACAAGGTTTGAGGACCATTCCAAGTAAGTAACATCATCCTTTTCGATTCTGTTTCTTTCGTTCTTTGATTTTATCTTCTCTATACCTCCAATCCTTTTTCTTTCTTTCATGATCTTATGATCATTAAAAACCAGCCTCTCAAACCCTTAAATTTCATGATCTAAGTTCGTTTAAATCAAAAAGTCTCTTAAAAACCCAAAAGAGTTCACAAATGCAAGTCCGGATTCTGGACATAATACTTATGTCAACTTGTGACGGCCATATCGTGGTCATCCTTTACTCAAAAAGAGTGATTTTTAAACCAAAATCTAATTTTAATGAGTCTTCTTTCCATAAAATCTAACCTCGTAATTGTTTGACAAGTTTAAGGCATTCAAACGTATTTTTTTAGAGGTAAAGGTCAATTCTGACCTTTTTATAGAATATTTGTCATTACCTCTCGGGACCATATCTGTCATTCTACAAATCCAATCATGTTCAATCTTTTTGCAAATTAAATTTTATTGAATATTATTTAAAACCATGTATAATTGACATTAGAACTCTTTGTAATACTCCATAAAATGACAAATCTAGACAGAAAGGTCTATTCTAACCTCTGATCTTGTGTCACGATTTTAGGATATTTAAGTTGCCCAAATTAAAATGATTTTTTAACAAACGTTGTTCATTATAACCTAAATTAAAGATCTGAAGAATCTTTGAATTTTTGGAAACTGTTTATTATTTTTAAAACATGCCTAAAGTTCAGTAACACAATCTGTCCAAATCGGAATTTTACAAACTAACCCTAATCTTCTAACATTTGAGCATCCTTAATTCTTTGACTTTCTTTTCTTAAAAACATTTTATTCATAATCTAAGGTGTTGCATGAATTAGTACCCTATCCAAGCCTACGATATACGTATATGACAAATGAACGGTTCAGGCTAGGAAAGACGCGGGAATCTAAACGAGTCGTTTGCGACCGACCCCTCTTTCCGGGGAATCTTTTTATTGGATGTACTACTATAGGTGGATTATCATGTTCTATTATGCAATCACCTATTCTCTTTCATTGTTCCCATTCAAACTTTCTCTTCGCATTTAATGATAATTCCTTAAACTTATTCAATTCTTAAATTCTATAGGGCATGTTCACTAAGGTTGATACACCCGCCTCCTCTCTAATCATCAATGTGAGATTATAGTCCCATTTTTCTTTATTCTTTGGGGTGGAACATGTAACAAGCAATAACAAAAAGACATTTTTAGTACAATTCAAACGATTGGCAAAGGTTTTCATACTCGACGTTTAAACATTATTTAACTATGGACAACATGACTGCATAATTAAGGCCTTCTTTTACAAACTCATACACAATCATCAACTTGTTACAAGCTGACGGTAGTACAATTATAGCGCTATAGGTGTGACAAACCCACCCATCTTCCTGGTTAGGGGTTTGGGTGATTGAAATGTGAAACATATGCTTAGGTTAACCCGTGGGGGGTTGAACCTGAGAGGGCATGTCATTAGGTTTGGTTGTGGCTTCATATTGTGACGTTTTACTAATATGAGTATGTGAAGTATTGCCATGAATTGTATACATCTTTCTATGTTTATTTTATAAAAACCTATGCATGTCACCAACTTTGTTAGTTGGCTCATTTTATTACATGTTTCAGGAAATACCGTGTAAGGATTGACTTTGCATATAGGATGGCCTAGTTATCAATTGAAGACTTATGATTTATTTTAAAGTTGTTTTGTTTGATCAAGATTGTTTTCTTTGTTTATTTTGAGACACGTGTAATCAATTTAATGTTTATGAAATCTTAATCGTAATTTTCTTTATTGCCTTGTGTTCTCTTATTCAATTTCGTCGCACTCCCGTGTTTCCGCCGCTGGCGGGGGTGTGACACCTCTGCCGCATGTTTAACATCTTCAGATCTAAAATGTGCTAGTGGCTCTTATGGTCGGTATAAATAAGGCATTTAGTACCATACATATTGTGTATCCAGATTTTAAGTGCAAACACGACAACCCCTAATTCAAGATCATGAGTGGTATAATTCTTTTCGTGGATCTTGAGTTGGAGTGGTGCATAGGAGATGAAGTTGGTTCGTTGCATCAGTACGCAACCAAGACCTTGTCCCGATGTGTCACAGTAGACGATGAAGTCATAATTGCCTTCGGGAAGTGCTAAAATGGGCGCATCACACAGCTCCTGCTTCAATAGCTGAAATGCTTCATCTTGTTTCTGTCCCCATTCAAATGTCTTGTGTTTTTGGGTTAACAAGGTTAGGGGTTGGGCGATCCTTGAGAAGTTTTCTATGAAGCGCCGGTAGTATCCTGCTAAGCCTAGAAATGATCGGATTTCGGAAGGCATTTTTGGTGCTTCCCACAGTTTAAGTGCCTCAATCTTACTTGGGTCTACGTGGATACCCTTCTTGTTCACTACATGGCCCAAGAAGTGTACTTCACGTAACCAAAATTCACACTTAGAGAATTTAGCCTACAACTTCTCTTCCCTTAGTAATACTAGGATTACCTTCAAGTGTTGCTCGTGCTCATCCTTGCTTCGCGAGTGGATTAGAATATCTTCGATGAACACTATCATGAACTTGTCGAGGCAAGGTTAGCAGACTCTATTCATCAGATCCATGAACACCACAGGCGCATTGGTGAGTCCGAATGGCATCACCAAGAATTCATAATGGCAGTAACGTGTTCTGAAAGCTGTCTTGGGTGTGTCGTCTTCATGTATTCTCAACTGATGATATCCTGACCTACGTTCGATTTTTGAGAAGTGTGTTGATCCTTGTAGCTGATGAAACAAGTCATCAATTCTTGGGAGTGGATATCGATTCTTGACAGTTAACTTATTCAACTCTCTGTAGTCGATACACATTCTGAACAGTCCGTCTTTTTTCTTGACAAATAACACCGGTGCTCCCTAAGGGGAAAAACTTGGTCGGATAAATCCTTTATCTGTCAGTTCCTGTAATTGACTAGCTAGCTCTTGAATTTCTGATGGCGCTAGTCGATATGCAGATTTTGCGACTGGTGCAGCTCCCAGTATCAAATTGATACAGAATTCGACCTGTCGCATAGGTGGCAGTCCTGGCAGATCTTCTGGGAATACCTCCGGGTAATCCGCACGATAGGAATATCTTGAAGTTGCTTTCCTTCGGTTTTCTTCTTGACGACATTTGCCAGAAATGCTTGACATTGCTTCTTTAAATACTTTCGGGCCTTCATTCATGAAATCACTGTACATCTCTCCTTGAATTACAAGCGTCTCACCATCCGATAAGGGAATCCGAACAGTTTTCTCATGACACACTACTTCGGCTCGGTTCTTGGATAGCCAATCCATGCCAATAACTATATCTAAGCTTCCAAGTTCGATAGGGTGAGATCCAATTCAAAAGAGTGGTCGCTTAGCCTAACTGCGCACCCATGAACTACTTTCTTAGCTTCTAAAAACCTACCATTGGCTAACTCGATAGTGTATGCTTCCTCTAAATTACTAGACTTTAGCCCAAGTAATGGTTCAAATTCAATGAAAACAAACAACATATCGACGCCAGTGTCAAACAGTATAGATGTGTAATGATTGTTTATGAGAAATGTACCCGTAACAACATTGGGGTCCTGCCGGGCTTCGTTTGCTCCAAGGGCAAAAGCTCTTCCACGGGCTTGATTTGCAGGATTTCCCGCACCACAGTTCAACTTTGGGCAAACAATTTTGAAGTGATCTAGGCTTCCACATTCGAAACATGCTTTTAGATGTGCCTGGTCACTCTTACAATACTTCTCGGTGTGCCCAATCTTCTTGCATTTGTGGCAGGAAAAATAGTTTCCTAAGTGATGGAGATTGCACTTGTTGCATTTTGGGAATGTGCCACCATTCGAAACATGCTTTTAGATGTGCTTGGTCACTCTTACAATACTTCTCGGTGTGCCTAATCTTCTTGCATTTGCGGCACGAAAAACAGTTTCCTAAGTGATGGAGATTGCACTTGTTGCTTTTTGCCAGTGACAACGGCTACAAAGTTCTTGACGGTTGACGGTTTCTTATCGTTCCCAACGATTGCTTTCTTCAGCGTTCCTTCGTTCCACTTCCTCTTTTCTCCTGCTCCTTTCTTCACTAGTACGCCATCCCTTATTGCCCCATCAGTTAATGACCCAGCCAAAAGTATAGCTGCGTTCAAAGTGGTTGGTTCATTTGCGGTAACCATTCCGCGAATGTGAGGGGTTAAACCATAGATATACCTTTTGGTTTTCTTAGCTATAGTATCCGCCATGTAAGGTACTATGCATGTCAACTCATGGAAGCGGTTTGTGTACGCTTGATGCTCCACTCCATCCATTGTTAAATTCCAAAACTTCGTTTCCAACCTTTGGAGTTCGTTTCTGGGACAGTACTCTTCCATAACTAGTGTTTTGAGTTCTTCCCAAGTCATTACGGCGATTGCTTCTTCGCCCCTAGTTTGCTCTTGGGTATTCCACCAAGTAAGGGCTTTGCTATGGATTGAACACACTGCATACTTCACCTTCTGTTCATCAAGGCATTCACTGATCTTAATCACATTATTCATCTTTTCAATCCACCTTAGAGCTTCGATAGCTCCTTTAGTGCCATAAAAGTCCTTCGGCTTGCAAGTAGTGAACCCCTTGTATGGACACCCCTTTTGGTGTTCATTTCCATCATTATGTTCTCCGTTCGTTCTGCTGTTACGCTCGCCGTTCTCGGTGTTATTTTTTAGAGCTTCCTTGATTTGTGCCACTAAGGCTGGAAATGCATCTGTCAGTTGTTGTGGCACAATCTACACTAGATCGGCTTCTTGGAGGATTTTTTCTATACACGCACATGTATATATGTAGTGTCAATTTCTAATTTATGCCAATTGAGGGTACTAAGATGTAAGAACATTAACTATAATGCATTTTTCCCATTAATATTTGAAAATTTGGTTGCACATTACAATAGTAGGTAACACTTTAGTACAACATCTTACAACCTCCAACAACACACATAACTAAGATAGATAAACACTTATCACGACTACAAATCCTATAATGCATACATCTAACGGTAAAATTGGAAAAAAGGCTGGCGAGGGATACTACTAATGGTACAGCGATCGCTACTCGACTCTGGACTCGGGCTGCACGAGCATCTCCTAGGGCGGTGGTAGACCTATCATGATTCTGCATGATGTCCTGTTCCATTTCACTCATTTGCCCGGACATGTTAGTAGCAAGATTAGTATGAAAATCGAGGCGTGTTTTCATGTCGGTACCACGGGCTGTTAGCCATCCGAGACTTTCATCGACTTCTGCCTTCCAATCGAAGTATCCGTATAGTTGAATGTTGTCTTTGGTAGGATCCTGTGGTGTGGGTACCGGTGGTGCTCTAGTAGATGATTCACCCTTTTCTATGTTTTTGAAGGTGACCTTTTTGGGTAGATGGGTTCTCTTCCTGTCATTTTCTCGAGTCTTGGCCTTAGGTCGCTCTAATCTCATTGGGGCTGAAACAGTATATTCGCGTCGCGGACTGGTACCATCTGACTTGAGATCCTTCTTGATAATGGATGGGGTAGGAGCATCTGATTTAGTACCACTGCTATCGGCTGAGAGCCACATAGGACATTTTCCCAGAGCGTGATCATACTGGTGATCGGGTAAGTTTAAATCAACAGTTCTTACTGGTTCGGGCCCGGTCATATATGATGCTCTTGGAAAGGGAAGTCTGGCTACCACATAGCCAGATTCGTCGGTTGACGAGTCGGATGATGAGGCCATACCTGCATTATAATAAGGTAAGTAGGTCTCAAGTATAAATTTTGTATATATGATATGCATATGCAACAGGTCTCATAAAACAAACTTTATTACCGTTATTCCATACTAGAAACCTTACATAACATAAATAATCATAGTGAAATGCGGCACAGACGCCATACGTTTTACATAGTCCTCATCCTACACTAGACGTCCAACATACAAGAAAAGTACAAACAAGACACACGCCACTAGTCCCCAAACTACAATAATCATCCTAAGGTATCGAATCTCCCACATAGCATCCTCGATTAGGTTTCTTGGTCGGTGCAACTCGATATGAGTAGCAGATAGCTGACTAATCACTTGATCCATAAGGCTTTGGTGATGATGGAGGCGCATTTCATTTTCAAAACCTTGATCGTGCAACTGGCGAACACGCTCTACAGTGAGGTAGTCTCGTTCCTAACTTCCGGGTGGTAATCTTCCTATGGGAATTCCTACGATAGAGGTCGAAAGTCCTCCAACTTCACGAAGTGGGGTTTGCTGCTGACACGGTGATGTGAGTCGCAAAGGTTGTTGGGGTTGCTGTGGCTGAGCTTGTCGAGGCGGCGACATTCC
Source organism: Smallanthus sonchifolius (assembly GCA_023525975.1). Lineage (NCBI taxonomy): Eukaryota > Viridiplantae > Streptophyta > Magnoliopsida > Asterales > Asteraceae > Smallanthus > Smallanthus sonchifolius. The sequence goes on from CM042033.1 coordinate 26,336,532, forward strand.
TTGTGGCCAAGTCCTTCAAGCAACTGCTCGAGATCTTAAGTTCGTAGGAGGCATGACTATAGGTGGTTCCGTGCTCATGCGAATGTTCAAACTCCTAGACGCTGACGTTCCTCGGCTACTGCTGGAGTGTTCCGAAGGTTCCTCAGTGTTGTCGTCGGCGGAGTTCACATGAGATCGCGCGGTCAATATTTCTAAGAAAATATTCACATATAAGTATATCATATATATGCGAGGGTCATGATGTGTTCCTACATACATGCATCCTATTTGTTTTATTATTTTTAAGTCTTAGTTGAGCGTAAGTTATAGTCTAGGCTTCACGAAGTAAAGCCTAATTCTCTACAACTATTGGCTCTGATACCAATCTATCACACCCCTACTAAAGCGGAAACACTGGAATGTAACGAAATACCGGATATCGCGAACACATAGTGTATTTAGAGAATTACAAATTACATCATCCAAATGTCTGTGATGTTTTTAGGAAAGATTAAATTGAGTACAAGTTGAAGCTCTAAATTAAATCGTCCTAACATGCCGATTATATACTTAGGTCTTCTAAGGTACTCTTATTTCTGCAAGGCGCTTGTCGACTTGTCTATTTCTTGCCTGAAAAACATGCTAAAAATTGTCAACCAAAAGGGTTGGTGAGTTCGCAGGTTTGCGAGTCGAATAAATAGTTTTTAAATAACATTATATGTATTTAAGTAAGTATGTACACTTTAAATGGGTTTATAACCAAAGCTATTGATCGGTATTGCCCATGCAAGTTGATGACTTATCACAAAACATTAATGTACGGTGGAAATAAACATTCATTGAACAAGTACTCTGTAGATTTACGCGTTCAACAAAGAAATGAATGGGAGTTTGTCGGACTCCGATAGTACTATCTATATTAATCCATTGGCTCAATCCTTGAGTTAATTGGTTATATAGGAACTAGGGACTTTAAGTGATAACCTTGCCACATGTAAGGTACTCGATACGTCATTGCATATCATAGTATAGAATGTAAGATAAGAATTTTAAGCATGTGTTTCATCCAAAATTATAAAATGAAAACTGGGCTACGAATACTCACCTTAGGTCTTGAGTGGTGTGATAACAAACTAGGATTGTACGGAATGTCCTACTCGAGTGCTACAAGCAAGTAAATACTACTTGAGTTCATAGGACTTAATTCTATGCATGGAATATTAATGATGGATGCAAGTTCGTTAACGACTCATGTGTTCATTTTTTGAGTTATAGTCTGTTTGACAATCGAGTGGAAGTGTCACACTTCCTATGTCTTTCATGAGTTTGACTTCGCTAGTGTACTAATCATTTAATTCCTTCTTTTTTTGTATAAAGATATGGCTCTTAATTATACTAAACCCTTTTATTTAAAATATTATTTTCGTATAAGAATTTTTAGATAATTACCTTATTTTACGGTAACGAACGTATAGATTTACTAAGACGTTTTGAATAAAATATCTTGTTTTTATACAAATATATCCACTTTTAATGTATAAAAAGTTGTGTGCATCTTAGGTTCTTGATAAAACTTGAATAGTGGATAATTAAAGGGTTTTCGTCGAATAATAAATAATGCGACGCTTTCCGTCGTAACTAGATTAAAATAACTTGGGGAACGTTTTATCATCCAAAATCATTCTAGGATTATTATTTAAGATATGTTTAATATTTCTAGTAAGAAAATAATAATGTTTGTAAATAAATATGCATATTCAAGCTATGCATTTCTTTTACTCTTTTACGTATATGTATAGTTAAACGGGTCTTGACACTTGGTCTTGGCCCCTAACACTTACATTTTCCCCACTAGATTATCCATTTATTAATACCTATCATATAACTTGTGCTTGTGTTTATTTTATTAAGAACCTAAGATGCACACAACTTTTTATACATTAAAAGTGGATATATTTGTATAAAAACAAGATATTTTATTCAAAACGTCTTAGTAAATCTACCATCCAAACAGGTTGGGAACACGCTTAGATTTGAGCACTGCCTATCACCCACAGACAGATGGTCAAAGTAACGAACCATCCAAACTCTAGAAGGTTATTAACAACTTGTGCGATAGATTTTGGCAATAGCTGGGATACTCACCTACCATTGGTTGAATTTTTATACAACAATAGTTACCACACGAGTATCAAGGCAGCACCATTTGAAGCACTTTATGGAAGAAAGTGTCGGTCACCACTCTGTTGGGCTGAAGTCAGAGCTTGTCCATGAGACCACCGAGAAAATTTTCAAAATCCGAGACAGACTGAAATCCACTCAAGACAGACAAAAAAGTTACGCTGATAAAAAGCGTAAACTAGTAGAGTTTCAAGTAGGTGACAAAGTGTTACTGAGAGTTGCGCCTTGGAAAGGCGTAATCCGTTTTGGCAAACGAGGGAAACTGAACCCCCGCTACAAAGGACCATTTGAGATCCTACAAAGAATTGGCCCTGTTGCCTAACGACTCAACCTACCGGAAGAGCTACAGAATATCCATAATGTATTCCATGTGTCCAACTTAAAGAAGTGTCTATACGATGAGACATCGACAATACCTCTCGAGGAGGTACAAATCGACGAACAACTACATTTTTTCGAAGAACATGTGAAAATCATGGACCGCGCGGTTAAGCAACTGAAACATAGTCGCTTTCTAATAGTCAAGGTCCGATGGAATTCCAAACGCGGACCAGAGTTCACAATGGAGCGTGAAGACCAGATGAAGCGCAAGCACCCACACTTATTTCAGACCACACCATCAGCTATTATCGCAAGCTGAATTTCGGGACGAAATTCCTTTCAATCGGGAGATAATGTGACACCCGACAAATTTCAGGTTGATGTCCATACCCGACCGGGATACATATTACATTATTAGACATGCAACACACTTAATTTTATAGTATCTAAGTCCATTTCACACTTAGCAAGTCAATCCGTTTACACGTGTCGGTAATCCGGAAGATTACCCGGTCAAACACGCGTCCTACAGCACGACCGTTGGTGATAATTTAAAACAAATACCTAGACATATAATCTGTGTGTGAAAATTATATGTAACACTGTGATTTAATTAATCATGCCTATATGAATTTTTCGGTGATTTATAGAAATACTTTTATTTTCAGCACAGTCCGGTAGACACGTAGTGTGCACTAGCTAGGTCCATAATTCTAAGCAGAAACTTAGACATATATTTGGTGTGTAAAAATTATATGTAGTACTGTGATATGTTATTACAAGACTCTGTGAATTTTTTTGGAATATTCTGAGAAACTTTCTTTTTTAACGTTGTCCGGTCAGTCTGCAGTATGTACCGACATTTCCAAATAAATATCCAAAAATTTTATATGTTAAATATACCAATATGAGTCAAATTATTTTTAAATAATTTTGTTCATACCTATTCAGGATTTCTGTCAATAAATCGGTGACTATTCGTTTTCCACCATCCGGAGTCACAAGACCCTATAAATACCCCCCCCCCATTTCCCCAATATCCTCGTCTTTTCCAACTCCCTCTCTCTCTCTTTCTCCCTCTTGGCCGAGAACCCCCACCACCACCATAATTCCACCATTTTTTTGTTGTTTTGATCTCCATTTCATCCAAAATCAAGAATCCAAGTGAATATTATCAAGTTTGTAAAAGATTTCATCCATCATTTCCATCATATCTTCAAGTTTGGTTAGATCAAAACCCACTTTTCTCCATTTTTTCTTCATGTTCATATGCACATACATCCAAAGAAAACCCATTTTTATGAAAGATTAGCCATGAATTCTTAAAGGAAATGTGTTTTAAAACTCAAATGGTACATATTGTTGGTGATTTTGAACCCGGATTTTGTTCATAGGCTCGGTTTCCATTTAAGGAAACTTTATTATATGTGCATGTGTTAGATGATGAGATTTTGTTGATTTGATGATGGACTATGTTGTAATAATAGTTGTAGATGAAGAATTTGTGCAAACTTTGTTGTCAAAAGTGTTAGATGATACATGCATGCTCGGTTTTGCTATTTTAGGAAACTTTAATTTTGAGTTTCTTAATAGATGCCATGTTTAGGGTAATTTGATGATGGAAAATGGTTAGATTTGCATAAAAAATAGATAATATGTGTAGCCTTGCTATCTAGAACTTTTGGTCATATGAGATTTCATGCTCGGTTCTATTTATAGTAACTTTAATTTTTGGGTTTTTACTAAAAGAAGTTATGATGTGATTTGTTTGGTGGAAATGATGCATAAACACTAGATATAGAGATTGAATGATTTTTTTCGGTAAAATCACATGTCCATGATGCTTTTAAGCTCGTTTTCTATTTTTAGAAACTTTATTTTTTTACATGTATGAAAACTTGATATTTGGATGTATTCAAAGCATGAAATTAGTGTAGTGAACATTATGGAAAAATGAATGAAGAAAATGATGGATTAAAATGCATGTGTATGAGTTTTAGGGCCCGGTTTCTAAATAAGGAAACTTTATTTTTCCACAAGATGTGTTTGCAAGTTGTTAACATGATTAGAAGGTTAAATGAATTAGTAACACTTAACTAAGTAAACCTTGGGATGTTCTATATGTGTTATAACATGCCAAATTCCATGTATTAACATTAACTTTGCATAGTTGCCATGTTTAGGACTCAAAAACTTGACATTCCAATTAGGGAAACTTTAATGTATCAAAAGTTGTGTTTCAAGTTCTAAATTCCAATCGAATGTGTGATATGTCCTAAATTATACATGTTTTGCATGCATAATAATCTCCATATTATGGTACTAATTGATTAATAACCTTGCAATTGATACTTAAAACGTTAATATTTCACAATTGCAGGTTATTCAGTGTTCCAAGATAAACAAAGCAAAAACCAGCTTAAAACATGAAGAAATCAAGCTTTTGAAGGACAAAACCCGACCATTGACCCCCAAGAAGTCAAACCAGGTCAACATAAGTCAACAAGCAGCTAAAAGACAAGCCCAGAGAGCAGGCAGGGGTTTGCAAGGCCGTGCAATGCCATGCACGGTCGTGCAGCCTGTCTTGCTCTCTAAGGGTCTAGTACACTGTGCCGTGTACCCTGTTTGATTCCTGAGGAGTTTGCATGCCCGTTCAATCCAATGCACGACCGTGCATTGCTCATTTTGAGGCCTATAAACAGATGGCTTGAGTTCTTCATTCCACACACCCATCCACACCATACAACAGCCATCCAGACCTCATTTGAGAGCGTATTTCATATTTAGAGTAGAGAGTAGTGAGTGGAGGGGCTCTTCCTCCTTGTTCCGCAATAGGGGAGCCTACGAAACTCATCGTTATGCTAGTTAGTATGGCCATTCGTGGCTAGACTCTTTGTATTGCTAGGGAGAAGATGAAGTTTGGTACATGTTAATGTTTAACGTATTAATCTAAGTGATGTGTTTATATCTTTAACTATTCGTCCTTAAAACCATCATTTTGGTGGGCTTTTATTATTGTCTAAATCCGTCTTTATATTTGTGAGTGTTCTTGATTTTTAAAGTGTGAAACATTTTTAATCAAAATTCTCTTAAAGCTTGTCAGTCTTTAAACAAGTAGAGATTAATAAGCCAAGGCTTGGTTAACTCTATTAAGATCGTACGTCTTTATACGAACTTATTATACGACCAATAATTGGTGAACTCATGTTGGGAACGGTACGTCTTTATACTTGGTCCCATTGTTACACATCCTCCGGGTGAGCAAAATATAATCACCTATTTAACTCTAATACAAAGCATTTTACGTTCGATGTCTTAAACCAACCCGGAGATGACCATTCGAAGGGTTGAGGGTAATTGTTGCCCTTAACGGGAGGCACTACCACTTGTTAAAGCTTTTAAATTTGCAAATCAAATGTCATGAGAACGAGGCTCTAGCGGTGACCCGGGTCACACCTTTGTAGTAGTCATATCACTAGATTAGTCAACTTAACATTATCACGTACCAAGCGAATTCGAAACCCAAAGCAATACTATTCATAACCTGATCATTTCCAACATATTTACTTACCTGTTATTTACTATTCTGTTCATTACATTTCTGTTACACACTTTACGCACGTTTTTACTTTTCTGTTATTTACTTTACTGCCATTTACTTTTTTGTCATTTACTTTCCTGTTCCATAAGCACACAAAACTCACTCACTAATTAAACCGGCTATACGTTAACAAAAGTTGAGTATTGGAATTCGACCGTGTCCATTGGTTCGATACTTGGTTCTTACCTAAACTATATTACGCTTCGTTAGGTACACTTGCCTATTGTGTGTTTTTAAGTTTGAGTATTTATCATTTTATAAATTTAAAACCCGATCTCGTGAAACCATAATCTGTAAATATTATTATATAATATTTAACTACATCAAATTTCACACATCAAGTTTTTGGCGCCGTTTCCGGGGACACGATGATTTCCAGAAAAATTCATGTTAACGGATTAACTTATCAATTTCCATCTGTTTTTCTGTTACGTTTGTTGCAGGTAGTGTATGATCCATAGCTCCACTACTGGTTTATATCAACCTTTAGAAGAGTCCGAAAGATTCTTTCACCACCGAATACGAGAAAACCGTACTCGAAGAATGGTCGTTGAAAACCGCACTATTTTTGATTTCGCAAGACCGTCACTAGAGGCTTTGGGGTCTAGTATCACAAGGCCAACGGGTGACGCTAACAACTTTGAGATCAAATCTCATGTGATCCACATGATCCAGTCATCATGCACTTTCAATGGATTACCCGATGAGGAACCACATGCCCACATTGCAAATTTTCTTAAAATTTGTAACACTTTCAAACTGAACGGAGTGTCGAATGACGCAATTCGCCTTCGAATGTTTCCCTTTTCCTTAAGGGAACGAGATAAGGCATGGCTGAACTCTCTTCCTACCGGGTTAATCACTACATGGGATGATCTAGCTCAGAAATTCCTGTTAAAATACTTCCCGCCAGCAAAAACTGCTAAACTAAGAAATGATATCACCACTTTCACTCAGGATAATGGTGAATCACTATATGAGGCATGGGAATGCTTTAAGGACATGTTAAAGAAATGTCCTCACCATGGGCTAGAAGTTTAGTTACAAGTATCATCATTCTACAATGGGTTGCATAATCAAGCTCGACAGACACTCGACGCTACTGCAGGTGGTATTTTTTGAAAAAAGAGGCCACAAGAAGCTTACAACCTAATTAAGGAAATAGCTATGAACAGCTATCAATGGTACAGTCTTAGAAACACCAGGGGAGCAAGGAAAGGAGTTCATTCTGTTGATACTGTCACATCATTTTCTTCTCAAGTAGACGCCCTCACCATTCGACTCAATCAACTTAGTAAGGGCAAGACCGCCGCTGAGGCTACTGAAGAAGTGAAGAGTATCACCACTAATACCGAGCAGGTTGACTTTATCAGAACAAATGGCCTATAAAACAACCCCTATAGTAACACCTACAATCTTGGATGGAGGAACGATCCAAACTTCAGCTGAAAGGATAACAACAATCAAGGACAATCTGGCTTCGGACAACAACAACAACAGTTTCAACAAAGACCACCTCAAAACTATCAGCCTCGTCAACAATTTCAAGGAACTAGCAAACCAAGCACCGGGTTAAGCTTGGAGGGCGCGGTAACTAAGTTAAACTCTACAACTAAAAGTCAAGCCCTTCTAGCGGATTCCCATCACAAACAATATGAGGAATGGTTTGGTCTTCATGAAGCTGAGTTCAAGACACAGAAAGCAACTCTTTAAGCCATTGAAACGTAAATAGGGCAAATTGCAAAACTTCTATCCGAAAGACAACCAGGATGTCTTCCGAGTAATACTGAAACCAATCCAAAAGCAAATGTAAGTGCTATTACTCTGAGAAATAGCAAGGTTTATCCAAAGCCACCAATGCCAGAAGAAGAAGTTCAATCAACTAGGAGAGAGATATTCACCGGAGTACCGCTTCGTCCACATATCATAGAAACAACTACCCATACATTACAATCAAAGATAATCCACCTCCTGCTCAAGTAGATACTCCTCCAAAAGTTCCAACAAAGAGAACGTTCCATTCCCACATACCTTACCCAGGAAGGCTAGTGAAGCTTAAGACTGACGAACAATATGAGAAATTCATCGAACTATTAAGCCAGATCCATGTCAATCTTCCTTTTCTGGATATCATACAACAAATGCCTAAGTATGGACGCTTCTTGAAAGATTTCCTCACAAACAAGAGAAATATGGAAGAAGCAGTAAAAAGGACTAATCATTGTGTCGCTCTTATTGAAAGATGTCTTCCAAAGAAACTTTCAGATCCTGGAAAGTTCTCTCTACCATGTTCTATCGGACCATTACCAATAACCTTTGCGTTCACTGACCTAGGAGCAAGTGTGAATGTAATGCCTTATGTCATGTTTAAAAGGTTGAATATTGGGAATCCACGACCTGTCAATGCAACTATCAAAGTCGCAGATGGATCAGTCAAATCACTCATAGGAGTCATTGAGAACTTACTAGTAAAAGTTGGTAAGTTTTTCTTCCCTAGCAACCTCATGGTGTTAGAAATAGGACCCGACTATTCAGTGCCTCTGATTTTAGGTCATCCATTTTTAGCCACTTCTCGAGCTGTTATTGATATGAATGAAGGAATCTTGACACTTCGTGTCAGAAAACAATCAGTAACCTACAACATAGGGGGAAATGAATGCCTATCTAATGATCCATTTGAAATTGCCCAATTCATCGATACTAATCTGGACTACCAACTAAAGAAAGCTAAGGAATTCAACAAAGGAAAGAAACTGAATCTTGGGAAGGACTTTGAGAACACTGACTGGATCGATGAATACTTTGACAAGCTACCAAAACTGAAGGACTTGAATGAAGGAACAAGAGATACGGTGGAAGTCGATGGCTCCCACCCAAAGAAAGACTAATGAAACACGTACGGGTCTGGCCAACGACCCTTAAATAAATGTGGCGCTTCAGGGAGGCAACCCGATGATCATCAACAAATTGAGAGGTTGGTGTATACGGCAGAATCATGGACCTCAGGTTTGACTTTTCAAATTTAAGTTTCTCATACTTCAGCCCTAGGTATGCCTTCTTGATACTAGGACCTTAGTAGCTTAACTACTACCTTTTATTTTCCTTGTCTGCTTTTATGTTTTCCTTTGTGTGTCAGGTAGAATAACATCACCAGATAGCTCCGCAACTTCTTTGAGGAATCATATTCCATATATACAACCTGTGGAATCGAAACCCACATCTAATTTCTTTGAAATTCGATGAAGTCTTTGAAGCAACGTGTTGATAAGCAGCTGATAGGCACAGCCTGATAGCAGCAATAAGTTTTGGCCTTAGGTTATACACCGAATTGACCGGGGGAGTACCAGTTTCTTTTCCCTTAAAACGTCATGCATTTAAATTCCTGCATAGCATTTCATTACATGCATTTGTATATTGAGGGCAATGCACAGTTTTAAGTGTGGGGTGGGGAATTAAGAGATTCAGGACTACTTGTAACCTCAAAGCAGTAAAATTTCAACTTGTAATTTTCCACCCATTTGACTAAATTTTTACAAAAAACCTACCTTTTGTAAAACCCGGAAAATTTTCAAAATTTTAAACCCTAATATTTAAAACTTCTTTGAGTTCGCACCTAATTAAATTAAATGAATACATGGCAAGTAGAAACAAATGAAAATTATGCATAACGATTCGCTAAACCCTTTATCCATCCGTTTTCATGTGAGGAAAATCAAGCCTATTACACATCATCAAATTTTTGGCGCAATATATAATTATTCACATGCTCTTGTGATTGGCATTACTGAGTGTTTTTCGATTGAATTTTATGCATAATTAGAACTTGTGTGACTAATACATATCAAGACCATGAACTAGTAGAGTATGAAAGTGATTGAGGCACCTAGGACTTTATTACACTTATCCTTAAATCCAAAAATCCCAAAAATATAATCCTCTTAGATAGCCCTTTGAGCCTTAGCCTTTTATTTTCTACTACCTACAATTATCACCCAACCAGCTTCTCGTAAACACCGGTTATTGGCTAACTGTGTTCAAAATGGGAAAAATTATCCTATGTCGTTATTTCAAGTTTATTACCATTGAGACAACTTTGGAAAGAATCTGTTTCACTCAAAAGAATTGGAATATACAAGAAGGTGGATGTATTAGGAAGAAACAGCCAAACTATCTGCAAAGAATTGATGGAAAAATTATTTCAAGGAAATTGAGGAAAAAGAATTATTGAAAAATTTGTCTTGATGCAAAAAAAAAAAAAAACCTGGATATGCATTCTTTTGAAAAGAAAAGAAAAAAAAAGAGAAGTGGGTCTTTTACCGGTTAGATCTTAAAGAGCTGGATATGCATTCTTTTGATTTCAATTTGCTTTTCTGCTATCATTTCGCAAAGCCTGAATTATCGCCCGAACTCTGAGAGAAAGTTTTCAAAGCAACTAGTAATGTAAGAAAACGGTGGTGCAAGCAAGAACAACAGCCACCATTCTACGGCTTGTCAAAAAGTGCCGCCAAAAGAAGAGCCAAAAGATACGAAAAATGTGTGAAGTGTGACAACTGGAGCCACGATGGAAAATGTAGCAAGAATCAAACTCATTCCCAAAGTGAGTATACACATCTGTTGACAATTGGAGCTGTTAGGCTACAAGCCGAAAGTCCATACGGAGAAGCAGCAATGTGTACTACACAGAAAGGAAAGAGTTGGCACTAATGAGAGATCTTGGTCTTGGCAATCTGACCATAAACGAGCCCTCGGATTAGTTATACCCTCATGATCCAAGTACTATAAAGGGACCTATTAGTATTTACCATTTTAAGCCATGAAGCCGTAGATGTGTGTTTCACGAATGCTTCAGCCCTTCAAACCTTTTAAATCCCTAAAAACCCAAAAAGATTTTCATCTTCACCACTTTATTTTTATTTTATCCACATTACAACCCTTTTTAGGTTCTCTTGATTCATGCATACTACTTAGTTAATTGGTGGAGACTTGATTTGCATACAAGCTTATGTTCATTGCATAATTCGATTCGAACTTGAGTGTTCTACTTGACTTACATTATCCATACATATAACCCTAGAGTTGAGTGAACATTATGAGGAATGAAAGTTTATGCATAATTGAAGTTCAAGTAGGCTTGTCATGGATTCCATCATAGAAAAATACAAAAAATAGAATAAGCAACTCAAGAGTTATCCCGGAATTTCCAACTATTTGGAGTTCCATTTCCCTTGTAAAGTTTTTAGTATGGGTATGATCATGCATGAGTTTGCTTGAGGACAAGCAAAGTCTAAGTGTGGGGTATTATGATATGTCCTAAATTATACATGTTATGCTTGCATAATAATCCTGATATTATGGTACTAATTGATTAATAACCATGCAATTGATACTTAAAACGTTAATATTTCACAATTTCAGGTTATTCGGTGCTCCAAAATAAACAAAGCAAAAACAAGCTTAAAATATGAAAAAATCAAGCTTTGAAGGACAAAACCCAAGCATTGACCCCCAAGAAGTCAAACCAGGTCAATATAAGTCAACAAGCAGCTAAAAGATAAGCCTGAAGAGCAGGCAGGGGTTTGCACGGCCATGCAATGCCATGCACGGTCGTGCATTGCCTGTATTGCTCTCCAAGGGTCTAGTACATTGTCCCGTGTACCCTGTTTGATTCCCGTGGTGTTTGCACTCCCGTACATTGCTTATTTCGAGGCCTATAAATAGATGGCTTGAGTTCTTCGTTCCACACACCCATCCACACCATATAACAGCCATCCAGACCTCATTTGAGAGCGTATTTCATAGTTAGAGTAGAGAGTAGTGAGTGGAGGGGCTCTTCCTCCTTGAACCACAATAGGGGAGCCTATGAAACTTAGCGTTATGCTAGTTAGTATGGCCATTCGTGGCTAGGCTCTTTCTATTGCTAAGCGTTATGCTAGTTAGTATGGCCATTCGTGGCTAGACTCTTTGTATTGCTAGGGTGAAGATGAAGTTTGGTGCATGTTAATATTTAACGTATTAATCTAAGTTATGTGTTTATGTCTTTAACTATTCGTCCTTAAAACCACCATTTTGGTGGGCTTTTATTATTGTCTAAATCCGTCTTTATATTTGTTAGTGTTCTTGATTTTTAAAGTGTGAAACCTTTTTAATCAAACTTCTCTTGAAGTTGTACGTCTTTATACAAGTAGAGATTGATAAGCCAAGGCTTGGTTAACACTATTAAGATCGTACGTCTTTAGACGAACTGATTATGCGACCAAGAATTGGTGAACTCATGTTGGGAACGGTAGTCTTTATACTTGGTCCCATTGTTACACATCCTCCGGGTGAGCAAAATATAATCACCTATTTAACTCTAATACAAAGAATTTTACGTTCGATGTCTTAAACCAACCCGGAGATGACCATTTGAAGGGTTGAGGGTAATTGTTGTTCTTAACGGGAGGCACTACCACTTGTTAAAGCTTTTAAATTTGCAAATCAAATGTCGTGAAGACGAGGCTCTAGCGGTGACCCGGGTCACACCTTTGTAGTAGGATTAGTCAACTTAACATTATCACGTACCAAGCGGATTCGAAACCCAAAGCAATACTATTCATAACCTGATCATTTCCAACATATTTACTTTCCTGTTATTTACTATTCTGTTCATTACATTTCTGTTACACACTTCACGCACGTTTTTACTTTTCTGCTATTTACTTTACCGCTATTTACTTTTCTGTCATTTACTTTCCTGTTCCACAAGCACACAAAAATCACTCACTAATTAAACCGGCTAAACGTTAACAAAAGTTGAGTATTGGAATTCGGCCGTGTCCATTGGTTCGATACTTGGTTCTTACCTAAACTATATTACGCTACGATAGGTACACTTGCCTATTGTGTGTTTTTAAGTTTGAGTATGTATCATTTTATAAATTTAAAACCTGATCTCGTGAAACCATACTCTCTAAATATTATTATATAATATTTAACTACATCAAAATTCACCCATCAATGTGCCAATGTGTTTATTAGACGATAATAGATTATTTCAAAGGAAGTTTGAATTCCATATTAGGATTTGAATGTTTAAGTCCAACATGTCACCAACGGGTCGTCAAGTCAAAACATCTTTGAAACGTCAAAGTCACTTTTCAAACAACTCTTTGGATGCATAAAGTTCATAGTCAAGCATTTACAACACTTAGACCTTAAAGTCCTAAATGTTTCCTAGGGCCGGAGTAGGTCGTCTCATTTAGCCGGATTTGCTAAGAGTTGCATATCATTACCGCTTTATCAGGTGAGTTCTCACAACCCCGTTTTACTCATTATCCTTTTGGGGTGAGATACATGCTCAAGTATACATTTTCAAAAATCATATTTTCCATGCTTACACAGTTACATTAATTATATAAGTTGTACTGGTGTGTACAAAGTCCTCTCAGAGTCAACCGTTAATTTTTCCATAGCGAGGTGATCAAGAACAGTACTGTTGGGTTTAACAACCCATGCCCGGGTTAGTAGTGCTAACTTCGACCGGAGGTCGAACGGGTACATTATTGACATAATCCATCCATGTGCATGGCACAAAGAGGCGAACCACATCCTTTTCCTTTTTTAGTGGCTACAGTTGAGCTTCAGTTGGCGGTTTTATGATAATTTTTGGTTTTGTCTGATCAACAATGATTGTGTAGAGTACATATGTTTTTCCATGCATTTTCAGGATATGCTTTTCCATGCATTGTCAATATATGATTTTACAACACATTTCATGATATGATTTCTATTACATTTAACCTGTGAACTCACCAACATTATTTTGGCCCATTTTAGCGTGTTTATCTCAGGTCATTGAATGCGTAGGATATGTGGCTAGGATACACCCACAGGAGTCACACACTATTCATGCATGGCATCCTATTTTGATAAACGCTTTACATTCATTTGTTAAGCATTGTAAACTTTTAAACATTGCTTCCGCACATTTACTTTGAACTTTGTGAAACTTATTTTGAGCTCGTCTGAGCCATGCATTTAAAACAGGTATTTTTGAAAACCATTTAGTGGTCATTGATATGTCCTAAATTATACAAGTTTTGCATACATAATAATCCCCATGTTATGGTACTAATTGATTAATAACATCGCAATTGATACTTAAAACGTTAATATTTCACAGTTGCAGGTTATTCGGTGCTCCAAGATAAACAAAGCTAACACCAGCTTAAAACATGAAGAAATCAAGCTTTTGGAGGACCAAACCCGAGCATTGACCCCCAAGAAGTCAGACCAGGTCAACATAAGTCAACAAGCAGCTAAAAGACTTGCCTGGAGAGCAGGAAGGGGTATGCACGGCCGTGTAATGCCATGTACGGCCGTGCAATGCCTGTCTTGCTCTCTAAGGCTGCGGTACACTGTCCTTTGTACCCTATTTGATTCCCAAGGTGTTTGCACGCCCGTGCAATCCAATGCACGGCCGTGCATTGCTCATTTTGAGGCCTATAAATAGCTGGCTTGAGTTCTTCATTGAAACATCCCTTACACACCCCCAAGAACACACCAAAGAAAGCTTATTTCGTAGTTAGAGTGTAGTAGTAGTGAGTAGAGGGGCTCTTCCTCCTTGGTCCGCAATAGGGGAGCCTACGAAACTCAGCGTTATGCTAGTTAGTATGGCCATTCGTGACTAGACTCTTTGTATTGCTAGGGTGAAGATGAAGTTTGGTGCATGTTAATGTTTAACGTATTAATCCAAGTGATGTGTTTATGTCTTTAACTATTCGTCCTTAAAACCACCAGTTTTGTGGACTTTTATTATTGTCTAAATCCGTCTTTATATTTGTGATTGTTCTTGACTTTTAAAGTGTAACATTTCTGATTTTTGTATCTGTATTTCAATTCAATGTGACACGTTTCAAATTCAAATTTAGTACACTGACTGTTGTATTCGTACCAACAATTAAATACTATGTTCCAATGCAAATCCACAAATTTTACACGAGTATACCCTATTAAATTATACATAAGTCCATATTTATACAAATCTGTCAATACTAAAACTTGCAAGGACTGATTTTTATAAATTAACAAGAAACCCTAATAGGCACGGTCGCGCCTCGTTCTGGCACGGTCGCGCGCCTTGCTTTGGAACGGTCGCGCCCGGTGCCTTGGCACGGTCGCGCCTCATATGGGCACGTTCGCGCCTCTCGTCAGTTGAAACGTAAATGCAGCCTTTAATCACAGAGACGTTCGATTTCGTAACCGCTCCACACGTTCCTACTATTAACTAACAAAATTAAGTCGTTTAATCATCGAATTTACAACAAATAAACCCAATTGCATCAATTCAACTCATAACCGTCCAATTCTCTCACAAGACAATCGAATCCACCAATTTGATTGTAATTCTCCCAAGCCAACATACTGTCGATCCTCTCTAAAGCTTCTGGAAACGGTGGTTTAGTCGGAATTGCAGCAGAAGACGTCGAAGATCAAGCCCGTCATGCCGGAACTCATTCTACCCGTACGCCATCGATTCATTCTCCTTCCGGGTAATTGAAACCTTCCACTCTTTCGATTTAGTGTATAGATCAAAAGCCCCAAACTAATTTGGGCTTACAATATCGAAATTAACACGAACCCGAATCTAGGGTTCATTCTAAAATGGTTTAATCGAATCATACTTTGAACGTGTTTTAAATACAATTAAACTATACAAAAAGACTAGTAATAACATGATAGGTGAAAGCCCTATGATTGCTAACACTATTATTATAAGAATCACTTAATTCGTTTCTGTTTTGGAACAGACACGGTCGCGCTAGTCTTCTAGCGCGGTCGTGCTTCATGAGACACGGTCGTGCTAATCCCAGCGCGGTCGTGCCTCACACACCCAGACCCGATCATGCCTCTTGGCTAGACTTGGTCGTGCCTCAGAAACCTAGACATGGTCGTGCCTAGCTAAGACACGGTCGTGCTTAGAGACAGCCTAGTTATATCTTCTGTTTGATCAACACGGCCGCGCCCCTGACTAGCACGGTCGCGCTCGTGGTTCTAGCACGATCGTGCCTTGTCCCAGGCACGGTCGTGTGTGTGAGAAAAGTCTTGGCAGAATAATTATTTCCATATTTTAAAAACAATAAAGTATTTCAGATTAATTTTTAAATTAAAAGAATTGATTTTATAAAGATTTATATTAACGTTATTTAAAAAAATCAAATTTCAATTCTAAAATAAATAGAAATTATTTATTTAAAACTTACAAAATTTAATTTATATTTATTGTTAAACCCTACACTTAATTATTATTTACACAATTTATTAAACATCTTTATGAAAATAAAGTAAAGAAATTCATATTTAATATAAAACTTCTAATAGATTTTATAACCAAATGACTAAGTTACATATTTTATAAATAAATAAATAAGTTAACAATTATTTATTTAATTTACTTTTAAACAAAAATCATTTATTTATGTTACACTTAATTACCCTAATACCTACATTATTTTTATAACTAAGCGAATAAATAATAATTATGTAATTTATTTATTTAGTTATTCAAAACTTAAACCTTAATTTTATACGACATCATTCAAGTACAAACCACTAACACCCACAACTTAAATTCCTTATACACACGTCCAATTCAAACCTAGACTTAGACATAGACTATTGTGCACACTATTGATTAAATACATATTACACTCTAGGTTAACATTGCGCATTACAAGGATCATATTACTTGTTAGTACCTCGAGTTAGCTACGCTTTCAAATCAAGTGAGTATTACATAGCCCCTTTTACTCTTTTACACTTTTTGGGGTGAAACATGAACACTATACAAACTATTGCTTACATTTACACAAACTACACAAATACAAATCCTCTTTACATTCATGTGTGCAATTTGAGCTTTATGCCTGAGTGCTAGTTGTGCTAACTTTTGTGTGCAATTTATGTGCAATCTTTAACTATTCAAGCCGACGGTAAACAATGATATATCTATTGAGTCTGACAAACCCACCTAGATTGGGGTGATTGTTACCGACAACACAATTTTGCATGCTAGTTACAAAGGTTTGATTGTACTTGGTTACACAATAGCTGCTCTCCATAAATGCCTTATTTTATCATATTATGTAAGGATTTGTTTATTCACATTCTATATGCTATCTATATACAAACCTGTGTATGCTCACCAACTTTTTAGTTGACCTTATTTTATTCATGTTTCAGGTGCTAATGAGTGAATTTCATCAAGGCACGCTACACATAGGCTTTGGACTTAGTTAAATTAAATAAAGACTATTATGTATTTTGTTTATGTACTTGTTTGAATTTGGTTGTGTTGAATTATTTGAAGTTAAATTTGATGATTAAAATATTGAAATCTAGTCAACCTTGTGCTCATGAACAGTCTACACGTCCCGCCCCGATGATTCCGCCGTCGGTTGGGGTGTGAAAGATTGGTATCAGAGCCTTGGTTATAGGGAACTAGGTTATTAGACACCCTTGACCTAGACTATAACTTTAGGACATCCACTTATGCCATGCTTCATGATTTTGTGATAAGTGCTACATGCTCTGTGTTACATGCTATGTGTTACATGCTTACTATGATTGATTATTATTTCATTTTTGATGCCTTACTTGTAAAAAAATTTATGACTTATTAGACTATACTTAAATAATAAATTAAATAAACAATATCCCTACCCTTACCCTAAGCCTCATAACCTTCTTATCTACTTCTCTATCATCATCTTCCTAGCATGTGGAAACTTCATAAATCTAAACCTATAAGAAAATTTCTTTATTTCCACGTTAAGGTTTTTAGACTTGTTAATTATTTGAGGACACGTGCAATCTGGAAGAGTGACACCTGTATTCTGGGTTTTTCTGTCTAGGAAAGCATTTCGCATAAATCCCAATCAACCGAGGGACCCGTATGCTTTCCTGGGAATTTCCGGGATAAGTGTTTACTTATAGGCTAAAGCATGTCTCCTTGAAAAATTATATGAGTTTAATTAACCTTAATGTGTCATAGTATTCAAGTGACTACATCACTATTTGAGTACAATCCAAAGCATGATTAACTATTTTATTTGTTATCTTATTCTTTTAAATCCAAACAACATTCATAAGTTCTTACTTCTTTTCTTGTGTTGTGCAATTCTGTAGAATGCCTCCCCGTCGTGCTACCATGACCAACAACAACACTGATATTGCTACCATCCTTGCACAAGTTGTGAATCAACTCACTCAAGCTAATGGGGCCGCCAATGGTAACCATAGAGCTAATGGGGGTGGTGGTGCCAACCCACCACAATGTACCTTCAAACACTTCAACTCATGCAATCCTCTTAAGTTCTATGGTACTGAAGGAGCTACGGGACTTCTTCAATGGTTTGAAAGTATTGAGAATACCTTCCTCAATAGTGACTGCCCCGATAACCTTCGTGTTCGTCATGCCACAAGTGTCCTACAAAAAGGGCACTCACGTGGTGGAATGGGGAAAAGAGAACTAGAGGTGTGGAAGTAGCAATGGCCTTACCTTGGGATGAGGTTAAAAGGCTAATGACCGAAGAATTTTGTCCTAGAAATGAGGTAAAGAAACTGGAAGCCGAGTTTTGGGATCTTGCCCAAGATGGTGGGAAAGTCTAGCTTATACAACGCGTTTCCGTGAGTTGAGTCTCCTTGTGCCCCATATGGTCACACCTTTATCCCGCTGCATTGAGAAGTATATTGGTGGATTACCTAGGCAAATTCAAGATATTGTCCTAGGGGAAATCCCGCAACACTTGAAGATGCCATCCGCTTATCTGCTACATTAACCGACAACCATGTGAAAGCGGGAACTCTAACTAGAAAAGGCACCAAGAAAGTTCCCGACACCACAACTCCTCCCGTACACATCAAAGAAGCCACAACCGAACCCTCACGTAATAATAACTAAAGAAAGGCTAGAAACTATGCTATGTTCACTCCTGCTATCCCTGTTAACCAAGTTGCACCTATGGTTCAAGCACTAGCCAAAAAGCCATATGTTGGGATCTACCCACTCTGTGCCACATGCAACCATCACCATCTTCAAAACATTCCATGTCGCCTTTGCACTCACTGTGGGAAATATGACCATACGGTCAACGTTTGTAGAGCCAAAGCACTTGCAGGCCAAGTCAACCCACCAAACCGAACCAACCCCCAAGTGGCTAACCAAGGTGTTCCCGCTATTGCAAATGGGCGTACTTGTTATGAGTGTGGTAACCCAAATCATTTCTGTGATCAGTGCCCAAGGTTAATCAATGCTAGACAAGGCGGAGCTCGTGGGCGTGCTTTCCACATAAACGCCAATGAAACTCAAGCCAACAATGATGTGGTCAACGGTACGTTCCTTGTTAATAGTCAATATGCCTCCATTTTATTTGATATCGGTGCCGATAAAAGTTTTGTGTCACTTAAATTTAAACCCTTACTTGCAAAGACACGATCCCAATTAGAGAAAACCTTCACCGTCGAAGTAGCAAATGGCGACTCACTTACAATTGACTCTGTTATTCACGACTGCTCTCTAGAACTTAATGATCATACATTTCCTATCAATCTTGTACCAATGCCACTAGGAAGTTTTGATATCATCATAGGCATGGATTGGCTATCAAATCATCATGCCGAAGTCATCTATTTCGAGAAGTGCATCCAAATACCTCTACCGTCGGGAGAAACGTTAAGAGTCTTTGGTGAAAAGCCTTGCAATGGACTAAAGTTAATGTCATGCACTACCGCCCAAAACTATTTACGAAAGAAGTACGTAGCCTTCTTAGCTCATGTTGTTCAAAAGGACGTCGAGAAGAAGAGCGTCCAAGACATTCCCATCATTCGGGATTTTCCCGAAGTATTTCCCGAAGATCTATCCGGTCTTCCACCCGTTCGACAAGTAGAATTTCGCATTGACCCTATACCCACCGTCTTGCGCCTTCTGAAATGCAAGAACTTGCAAGCAAACTCCAAGAGCTCTCCGACAAGGGCTTTATTCGTCCAAGTCATTCACCGTGGGGTGCACCCGTCTTATTCGTCAAGAAGAAGGATGGATCATTCCGCATGTGTATTGACTACCGCGAACTCAACAAGCTTACCATCAAAAATCGTTATCCCTTGCCTAGAATTGATGACCTCTTCGATCAACTTCAAGGTTCTACTTGCTTCTCGAAGATTGATCATCGATCTGGTTATCACCAACTCCGTGTACAAGAGGAAGATATTCCAAAGACTGCCTTCCGAACAAGGTATGGTCACTACAAGTTCATGGTCATGCCTTTTGGACTAACCAATGCACCCGCAGTTTTCATGGACCTCATGAATCGTGTGTGCAAACCGTACCTTGATAAATTTGTGATCGTCTTCATTGATGATATCTTAATCTACTCCAAGACTAAATCCGATCATGAGCAACACCTGAGACTGGTTTTGGATCTCTTAAGGAAGGAACAACTATATGCCAAATTCTCCAAATGTGAATTTTGGCTAAAGGAAGTTCAATTCCTGGGTCATATCGTCAATGACAAGGGAATTCATGTTGACCCTGCTAAGATCGAAGCTGTTAAGAATTGGAATGCCCCGAAGACCCCCACCGAAGTTTGTTCATTTCTTGGTCTTGCGGGATATTACCGTCGTTTCATCTCAAATTTCTCTAAGATTGTTGTCACTCTTACCGCTTTGACCCACAAGAGTAAAACTTATGAATGGGGACCAAAACAAGAAGAAGTTTTCCAAACTCTCAAGCAAAAGTTGTGCAATGCTCCTATTTTGACTCTCCCTGATGGGAATGATGACCTAGTTGTCTACTGTGATGCTTCTAACCAAGGTCTCGGTTGTATCCTCATGCAACGAGGCAAAGTAATCGCTTATGCATCAAGACAACTCAAGATTCACGAGAAGAATTATACGACGCACGATCTCGAGTTGGGTGCAGTCGTATTCGCATTGAAGATTTGGAGACATTACCTCTATGGCACAAAATGTGTGGTGTTCACCGACCACAAAAGTCTCCAACACATCTTCAACCAAAAAGAACTCAATATGAGGCAACGACATTGGGTTGAACTCCTTAACGACTATGACTGCGAGATTCGTTACCATCCCGACAAAGCGAATGTTGTAGCCGACGCTTTGAGTCGAAAGGACCATGTCATGCTTCAATTTGTTCGAATTCAAACCGAAATTCAAAATCGCATCTTAGAAGCTCAACACGTCTCAATCACCGGGGGTAACATGTACGAGGAAATGTCGTGTGGTGTTGAACTTCAGCTTGAATCAAAACCCAATGGCATACTTTATTACTTAAATCGTATTTGGATTCCCGATCGCGATGATCTCCATACATTTCTCATGAACGAGGCTCACAAGACTCGATATTCTATTCATCCTGGTGCGGATAAGATATACCAAGATCTTCGGGAACAATATTGGTGGCCCGGTATGAAGAAATACATTGCTCTCTATGTTGCCAAATGTCTAACTTGCTCCAAAGTCAAAGCCGAACATCAACGTCCTTCCAGTCTACTTGAACAACCGGAAATTCCCGTGTGGAAATGGGAAAACTTAGCCATGGATTTCATTACCAAACTCCCTCGCACCTCAAGTGGTTATGATAGTATTTGGGTGATCGTTGACCGTCTCACCAAGTCTGCTCATTTCTTGCCTATCCGTGAAGTCTATCGGGTTGAGAAACTAGCCCGAATTTACATTGACGAAATTGTGAGCCGTCACGGTGTTCCCTTAAACATAATCTCCGATAGAGATGCTCGGTTCACTTCTCGTTTTTGGCAATCTCTTCAAACTGCTCTTGGCACACGATTGGATTTGAGCACGGCCTACCATCCATAAACTGATGGTCAGACCGAGTGGACAATCCAGACTCTTGAGGATATTCTTAGAGCTTGTGTAATTGATTTTGGTGGTAACTGGGATGCACATCTATCCCTAATCGAGTTATCCTACAATAATAGCTACCACACGAGTATTAACATGGCTCCATTTGAAGCTCTCTATGGTCGCAAGTGTCGTTCTCCTATCTGTTGGAACGAGATTGGTGAAGCACAAATCACCGGTCCCGAACTAATTCAAGAAACATCCGAAAAGATTATCCAAATTCGTGACAACATCCGAGTAGCGAGAAGTCGGCAAAAGAGTTATGCCGATAAACGACGAAAACCCCTGGAATTCCAAGTCGGTGACCTTGTTCTTCTAAAGGTGTCTCCGTGGAAGGGTGTGATCCGTTTTGAAAAGAAAAGCAAATTAGCACCTCGCTATGAGGGTCCATTTAAGATCCTTGAAAGGATTGGGAAAGTGGCTTACAAACTCGACTTACCTCCATCACTTGGCAATGTGCATTCTACTTTTCACGTGTCTAATCTGAAGAAATGTCTTGCTGATGAAAATCTTCACATACCTCTTGACGACGTGCACATTGACGAAACGATGCACTTCATTGAGAGACCAGTGGAAATCATGGATTGCGAAGTCAAGCAGCTCAAGCAAAGCCGTATTCCTATTGTCAAAGTTCGTTGGGAATCTAAAAGTGGTCCTGAATTCACTTGGGAACGAGAGGACCAAATGAAGCTCAAGTACCCCCATCTCTTCACTGATGCCGTCGCTTCCACTAGCTAAATTTCGGGACGAAATTCCCTCAACATGGGGATAATTTAACATTTCTGATTTTTGTATCTGTATTTCAATTCAATGTGACACGTTTCAAATTCAAATTTAGTACACTGACTGTTCTATTCGTACCAACAATTAAATACTATGTTCCTATGCAAATCCATAAATTTTACACGAGTATACCCTATTAATTTATACATAAGTCCATATTTATACAAATATGTCAATACTAAAACTTGCAAGGACTGATTTTTATAAATTAACAAGAAACCCTAATAGGCACGGTCGCGCCTCGTTCTGGCACGGTCGCGCCAAATGTTATGGCACGGTCGCGCGCCTTGCTTTGGAACGGTCGCGCCCGGTGCCTTGGCACGGTGGTGCCTCATATGGGCACGGTCGCGCCTCTCGTCAGTTGAAACGTAAATGCAACCTTTAATCACAGACACGTTCGATTTCGTAACCGCTCCACACGTTCCTACTATTAACTAACAAAATTAAGTCGTTTAATCATCGAATTAACAACAAATAAACCCAATTGCATCAATTCAACTCATAACCGTCCAATTCTCTCACAAGACAATCGAATCCACCAATTTGATTGCAATTCTCCCAAGCCAACATACTATCGATCCTCTCTAAAGCTTCTAGACATGCTGGTTTAGTCAGAATTGCAGCAGAAGACGCCGGAGATCAAGCCCGTCATCGCCGGAACTCATTCTACCCGTACGCCATCGATTCATTCTCCTTCCGGGTAATTAAAACCTTCCACTCTTTCGATTTAGTATATAGATCAAAAGCCCCAAACTAATTTGGGCTTACAATAGCGAAATTAACACGAACCCGAATCTAGGGTTCGTTCTAAAATGGTTTAATCGAATCATACTTTGAACGTGTTTTAAATACAATTAAACTATACAAAAAGACTAGTAATAACATGATAGGTGAAAGCAGTATGATTCCTAACACTATTATTATAAGAATCAGTCAATTCGTTTCTGTTCTGGAACAGACACGGTCGCGCTAGTCTTCTAGCGCGGTCGTGCTTCATGAGACACGGTCGTGCTAATCCCAGCATAGTCGTGCCTCACACACCCAGACCCAGTCATGCCTCTTGGCTAGACTTGGTCGTGCCTCAGAAACCTAGACACGGTCGTGCCTAGCTAAGACACGGTCGTGCCTAGAGACATCCTAGTTATGTCTTCTGTTTGATCAACACGGTCACGTCCCTACCTAGCACGGTCGCGCCCGTGGTTCTAGCATGATCGTGCCTTGTCCCAGGCACGGTTGTGTGTGTGAGAAAAGTCTTGGCAGAATAATTATTTCCATATTTTAAAAACAATAAAGTATTTCAGATTAATTTTTAAATAAAAAGAATTGATTTTATAAAGATTTATATTAACGTTATTTAAAAAGATCAAATTTCTATTCTAAAATAAATAGAAATTATTTCTTTAAAACTTATAAAATTTAATTTATATTTATTATTAAACCCTACACTTAATTATTATTTACACAATTTATTTAAACATCTTTATGAAAATAAAGTAAAGAAATTCATATTTAATATAAAACATCTAATACATTTTATAAACAAATGACTAAGTTACATATTTTATAAATAAATAAATAAGTTAACAATTATTTATTTAATTTACTTTTAAACAAAAATCATTTATTTAGGTTACACTTAATTACCCTAATACCTACATTATTTTTATAACTAAGCGAATAAATAATAATTATGTAATTTATTTATTTAGTTATTCCAAACTCAAACCTTAATTTTATACAACATCATTCAAGTACAAACCACTAACACCCACAACTTAAATTCCATATACACACATCTAATTCAACCCTAGACTTAGACATATACTATTGTTTACACTATTGATTAAATACATATTACACTTGCACATTACAAGGATCATATTACTAGTTAGTACCTCGAGTTAGATACGCCTTCAAATCAAGTGAGTATTACATAGCCCCTTTTACTCTTTTACACTTTTTGGGGTGGAACATGAACACTATACAAACTATTGCTTACATTTACACAAACTACACAAATACAAATCCTCTTTACATTCATGTGTGCAATTTGAGCTTTATGCCTGAGTGCTAGTTGTGCTAACTTTTGGGTGAAATTTATGTGCAATCATTAACTATTCAAGCCGACGGTAAACAATGATAGATCTATTGAGTCTGACAAACCCACCCAGATTGGGGTGATTGTTACCGACAACACAATTTTGCATGCTAGTTACAAAGGTTTGATTGTACTTGGTTACACAATAGCTGCTCTCCATAAATGCCTTATTTTATCATGTTATGTAAGGATTTGTTTATTCACATGCTATCTATATACAAACCTGTGTATGCTCACCAACTTTTTAGTTGACCTTATTTTATTCATGTTTCAAGTGCTAATGAGTGAATTTGATCAAGGCATGCTACACATAGGCTTTGGACTTAGTTAAATTTAAATAAAGACTATTATGTATTTTGTTTATGTACTTGTTTGAATTTGGTTATGTTGAATTATTTGAAGTTAAATTTGATGATTAAAATATTGAAATCTAGTCAACCTTGTGCTCATGAACAGTCTACATGTCCCTCCCCGATGATTCCGCCGTCGGTTGGGGTGTGACATAAAGTGTAAAACCTTTTTAATCAAACTTCTCTTGAAGCTTGTACGTCTTTATACAAGTAGAGATTGATAAGCCAAGGCTTGGTTAATACTATTAAGATCGTACGTCTTTATACGAACTTATTATGCAACCAAGAATTGGTGAACTCATGTTGGGAACGGTATGTCTTTATACTTGGTTCATTGTTACTCCGCCTCCCGGTGAGCAAAATATAATCACCTATTTAACTCTAATATAAAGCATTTTACATCCGATGTCTTAAACCATCCTGGAGATGACCATTCGAAGGGTTGAGGGTAATTGTTGTCCTTAACGGGAGGCACTATCATTTGTTAAAGCTTTTAAATTTGCAAATCAAATGTCGTGAGGACGAGGCTCTAGCGGTGACCCGGGTCACACATTTGTAGTAGTCATATCACTGGATTAGTCAACTTAACATTATCACGTACCAAGCAGATTCGAAACCCAAAGAAATACTATTCGTAACCTGATCATTTCCGACATATTTACTTTCCTGCAATCATTTTATAAATTTAAACCTGATCTCGTAATACCATCCTAAAAATATATTTATTATATTTTTATATATTAAAAACGACACATCAAGTTTTTGGCGCCGTTGCTTGGGACACGGTGATTTCAAGAAAAATTCAAGTTAACGAATTAGCCTTTCAACTTCCATCTGTTTTTCTGTTACGTTTGTTGCAGATATTGTATGATCCATAGCTCAACTACTGGTTTATATCAACCTTTAGAAGAGCCCGAAAGATTCTTTCATCGCCGCATACGAGAAAACCGTACTAGAAGAATGGCCATTGAAAACCGCACTATTTTCGATTTCGCAAGACCGTCACTAGAGGCTTTGGGGTCTAGTATCACAAGGCCAACGATTGATGCAAACAACTTTGAGATCAAATCTCATATGATCCATTCATCTTGCACTTTCCATGGATTACCCGATGAGGATCCACATGCCCACATTGCAAATTTCCTTGAAATTTATGACACTTTCAAACTGAACGGAGTGTCGAATGACGCAATTCGCCTCCGAATGTTTCCCTTTTCCTTAAGGGAACGAGCTAAGACATGGCTAAACTCTCTTCCTACCTGGTCAATCATTACATGGGATGATCTAGCCCAGAAATTCCTGTCGAAATACTTCCCGCCAGCTAAAACTGCTAAACTAAGAAATGATATCACCACTTTCACTCAGGATGATGGTGAATCACTATATGAAGCATGGGAACGCTTTAAGGACATGTTAAGGAAATGTCCTCACCATGGGCTAGAAGTTTGGTTACAAGTATCATCATTCTACAATGGGTTGCATAATCAAGCTCGTCAGAAACTAGACGCTACTGCAGGTAGTATTTTGGAAACAAGAGGCCACAAGAAGGGATAATCTTCAGCTGGAAGGATAACAAAAATGATATTGGATACGGAGCAGGTTGACTTTATTGGAACAAATTGCCTACAAAACAACCCCTATAGTAATACCTACAATCCTGGATGGAGGAACCATCCAAACTTCAGCTGGAAGGATAACAACCCCAGGGATAATCTGTCACACCCCGCCAAGGCGGAAACGCGAGGCGTAACGTTCACTGGTTTTCGAAGCATATGATTACCGCAAACACATACATGATATTGGATACATAACCAAAGTTTAAATGTTTACATCCCAAAACATAACTTAGTTTTTACAAAGTTTAAGATTTCTCAAATATGACTCAAAACCATGAGTTATACAAGTGAAATCCTTCCAAAAGCTGTATCCTCATGTATGTAAGTAACCTACATTGCTAGCCTGGAGACCACGTTCATTTTCCTGAAAACATACTTAAAAATGTCAACACGAGGTTGGTGAGTTCACAAATTATTATAAAGAGTTATCATAAACCCAATGTTTAAATCTGATCCTTTTCACCTGATCAAAACCCTTTATTTAAACCTGATCACTTAAACCTGATCAGAACTCTTTGGTTTAAAACCTGATCACTTTAGCCTGATCAAAACCCTTTATTTAAACCTGATCACTTAAACCTGATCAGAACTCTTTGGTTTAAAACCTGATCACTTTAGCCTGATCAAAACCCTTTTGCATGTATTACCAATGAATTTGAATACTAATCCGATCTATTGACCCCATTTGTAAGCTTGCAAGGAATACAAAATAGTATGTAATGTACGAGACCGTAACCAAACCCCAACATTCTGTGCCTCCCCCCCGCCTTTCTGCGAGTAAGACAATATGCGGTCATTCGGCCATTTGGACCCCTGGTTAGCGCGACTAACCATGACCGGAGGCGTCACCCCCAATAGTACTATCCATATAATCCCGGGCTAAAATAGCTAATGGTTACTAACTTATTCAGAGGACTTTAAGCGCTTTACTTTTCCCTCAATACACACATACAGTCAGATCATTAGTTCAATTCATTTACACACAAAAGTCTTTTACAAGTATGTTTCCACCCCAAATCATTTCAAAAACTTTTGAAAAAGGGGGATTAGTGAAACTCACCTCGTCAGTATGACTGCTAGCAAACACTTGAATACCCGTAAACCCCGCTTATCCGTACCCTAAATACACAAGGATACCTTACATGTTAAGACTAACCGTCTTAAACACAAGTTGTTCACCCGTCTTAACGAATCCCGTTAAGTGCGTCTTTGTTTAATAAAACCGTGTTTTAATGTGACGACTCGTTGGTGATTATTATTCCTAGTCTAGACGCTTTACTTATTTCCCGAGAAAATAATATATTTTCATATTGGTGACTTGATACGTTTGTAAAAAATAATTATTATTTTTGCAACATCATATAATATATTTATATTATATTTCGCGTATTACCATATAATTATTTCGTATCAGTAATTATATAAAACTACAAATGTCGTTCAAGTATGTTCTAAGCATGCGAGTCGTCCTACGTGCACATAATCCATGTTAACACGTACTCATACAATTTACTCGTTTCGAACGACATTTATTAACGTGTTTACGTTCAACATGCATTTACTTATATCTATTTATGCACACAAATATAATCATGTTTTAACAATCCAACATATATTTAAACAAGTTTCTCGATAACATATAATTATTTATCCTTAAACCGAACGTCTTTATATTTCATTATTCGCGTCTACGTTCCATGTTATCAACAAGTTCTAAACATATATGTTTTCATTTATTTAGTCGTTTCATGTCTAGTTCTGAGTTAACAATTTCCCCGTTATTTATATATATATATCATGACTTCTATATATATATATATACATGAAATGTTTAACAACTTTTCAAATTTCGCCAGTTATAATCATACTCATACATTTATATACTTTTCATATAAACACATTTTCATACTTGACAATCTTTTCAAATTCACCAACTTAAACACATATCTATTTATATATGTTTCATACGATTTCACATATATACATACTCATGTATCTCACTTTTTCACCAAGTATAATTTTATACTTTTATTCATCTATGATTTATTATCATGATTATTCAAATAACAAAACCGTGTGCATATATTCATATTAACTTATCATTTTTATTTATGGATCCAACTACTTGATTATTACCAAATCATTTATCAAATCAAACACAAATATATCTATATATATATATATTTATTTCGATCCATATATATATATATGCATGTATATTCTAGTCTCTATTTATATACATGAAATCATACACTAACACTTCTTGTTTCTTAATCAAGTCAAACATATAAATAAACATATGCATGTATATTTTCGATCAACATATATATATATCTATGTATATTTTAGTTTTTCTCTACCTTTATCCTTGATATTACCAGATTATATATCCATTCACTACATAAATAATCAAACCAACAAATATTACATTTCATCTTTAATAATTTCGACCCATTTATACATATTTATACAAAACCCTAACTTTTATACTTTATAAAGTTAGATTTTTGGAGAAAACTCTCTAAATTTTTAAATCTCTTTGTTTATTAGGGTGAACAATATGCTTAGATCAAGAAAATAGGGATGGAATTAGAGTTTGGTGTCGGTTTCTTACCACTAGACAAGCTAGGTGGGGATTCGTTAGTAGAAAGTGATGGAGACTTGGTGCTCTAGCAAAACCGACCCCTTGAATCTTCAAGAATCCCTTGGATCTTCAAACCTCTAGCTAACTTTTCTAACTTAGTTCTTGAATTTTTGGTATGTGAATGTGTGTGCATGTGTGTGAGTATATCGTATGTATATATATATATATATATATATATGGAGATGGAAGAATTGGAGTGTCATATACTTCATCATCATTACAATAGTACTTAGATGTGATCTTTAGCTAACTTCTTGGATAAAAGAGTATGTTCCTATGACACAACATGATGAGGAAAAGATGGGTTTAGGTGTGGTTTGGTGAATGGGTGGCCTTTAGGTAGGGTATACCCGGTAGGCGCTCCCGTGATCTAACACTCAGTGTTCGGATTTTTAAATGTCAAAAACCCTATATATTTTGTATCTTGATTATTTTTCAATAATCCACTAATTTAACACGTCATAGTTAATGTTTAACTACAATATATATATGCACTCGTAATAATAACTCATCACCATGAACTGATATCGTTGTGTTCATTTTTAATAATCTTGTCACCAATATATATGTTTTTATATCAAAGCGTATTACTAGACTTTTCCGGAATAAAGATTTGTTAATCACCAACGACGTTCCTTGCTAGTTATAACCGTTTACTTCCTAGTAATTCTAAAAATTACTAAAGTATAATATTTGTTCCTTTGCTAGACTCCATGACAAAACTATGTCAAAATAATAAACCAGGAAATATAATTAATGAACGTGCAATTATGAAATATGGATATTGACCTGGTATGCTGGGTGTCACATTATCCCCATGTTAAAGAGAATTTCGTCCCGAAATTCAGTTGTTGTCCTTTTGACTTGGAGTGTTCGTGAACAAGAATGGGTACTTGGCTTTCATTTGATCTTCTCATTCCCACGTATACTCGGGGCCACACTTTGAATTCCAACGTACCTTAACCAATTTAACATGGCTACGCCTTGTTTTCTGAACCTTCCAATCTGTAACTTCAATAGGTTCCTCAACGAAGTGCAGCTTGTCATCTATGTGAATTTCATCAGACGGTATAATTAACGTCTCGTCTGATAAGCACTTCTTAAGATTGGACACATGAAACGTATCATGTACATTGCTTAGTTCCTGTGGCAACTTGAGCTTGTATGCTACAGAGCCAACCCTAGCCAATATTTCAAATGGTCCAACGTACCTAGGGTTAAGCTTGCCACGGTTGCCAAATCTTGCAACTCTCTTCCATGGTGAGACCTTCAACATGACCCGGTCCCCAACTTGGAATTCTAATGGTCTTCGTCTGTTATCCGCGTAACTCTTTTGCCTGTCACGGGCGGCCTTCAGACGATCCTTGATTTTGAAAATCTTGTCAGTAGTTTCCTGAATAACCTCAGGACCAGTTAAATACTTGTCGCCAACCTCCGCCCAACATAGCGGTGAACGACACTTTCGACCATACAAAGCCTCAAACGGAGCGGCTTTGATGCTGGTGTGGTAACTGTTATTGTATGAAAACTCAGCTAGCGGCAAATGAGTATCCTAATTTCCACCGAAGTCGATTGCACACGCACGGAGCATATCCTCTAAGGTTTGAATGGTCCTTTCGCTTTGACCATCGGTTTGTGGGTGATATGCCGTGCTCATGTCAAGACGTGTGCCCATGGCTTCTTGTAATGATTTCCAGATTCTAGACACGAATCTGCTGTCTCTATTAGAGATAATAGAAATTGGTACCCCATGCCTAGCCACAATTTTCTTGATATAAAGCTTTGCAAGTTTCTCGGTTTTATCCGTTTCTTTGATGGGTAGGAAATGAGCTGATTTTGTCAAACGATCGACAACTACCCATATCGTGTCATATCCGCTCGACGTCTTGGGCAACTTTGTAATGAAATCCATGGAAATTTGTTCCCATTTCCATTGAGGTATCTCGGGTTGTTGTAACAATCCCGATGGTTTCTGATGTTCTGCCTTTACCTTTGAACATGTCAGGCATTTACCGACATAAATGGCAATTTCTCCTTTCATGTTCGCCACCAATAGTGTTCTTTCAAATCCTTATACATCTTATCCAAACCTGGGTGAATGGAGTACCTGGACTTGTGGGCTTTTTCCATAACCAACTCCCGTAAGTTACCATAACATGGCACCCAAATTCTATTCATGAAGTATAAAGTATCATCTGACTTTGATTCCAACTGCTTTATCATCCCTCATAAAGCTTCATTCTGAATGTTTTCTTCTTTGATTGCCTCTTGTTGTGCCATCCGGATTTGAGTCGTGAGACTCGTATGAATTGTCAATCCTAGGGCACGAACACGAAGAGTTTTAACCCGTTCCTTACGACTCAAGGCATCTGCTACGACGTTTGCCTTACCAGGGTGATACTTGATATCACAGTCGTAATCATTCAGTAGCTCTACCCAACGGCGTTGTCTCATGTTGAGTTCTTTCTGGTTAAAGATGTGATGGAGACTCTTGTGGTCTGTAAAGATAGTACATTTTGTACCGTATAAGTAATGTCTCCAAATCTTGAGTGCAAGCACGACAGCACCCAATTCCAGATCGTGAGTCGTATAATTTTTCTCATGGACTTTCAGCTGTCTGGATGCATATGCTATGACTTTTTCTTTCTGCATCAACACACATCCCAGACCTTGGTGTGATGCGTCACAGTACACAATGAAATTGTCAGTCCCTTCGGGAAGGGATAGGATTGGTGCACTGCAAAGTTTCTACTTCAGCAATTGAAAAGTTGATTCTTGTTTATCAGTCCAATCAAACTTTTTGTCCTTCTGAGTTAACGTGGTCAAAGGCAAGGCTATCTTTGAAAAATTCTCGATGAATCGCCTGTAATAGCCTGCCAAACCTAGAAATTGACGCACCTCAGTCGGAGTTCTTGGTGCTTCCCAGTTTTTGATAGCTTCAATCTTGGATGGATCTACGTGAATACCATTCTTATTGATGACGTGTCCGAGAAAGTGAACCTCTCGGATCCAAAACTCACACTTAGAGAATTTGGCGTAAAGCTTCTCATTCCTGAGTAGTTCCAAGATTAATTTCAAATGATGTTCATGTTCTTCCTTGGTTCGTGAATATATCAATATGTCATCGATAAACACAATCACGAATTTATCCAAGTACGGCTTGCACACGCGGTTCATGAGATCCATGAAAACAGCCGGTGCATTAGTCAAGCCAAATGGCATAACTAGGAACTCGTAGTGACCGTAACGAGTCCTAAAAGCCGTTTTTGGTATATCTTCTTCTTGAATTTTCAGTTGATGATACCCTGATCGTAGATCGATTTTAGAATAGAAACTGGAACCTTGAAGTTGATCAAACAAATCATCTATTCGAGGAAGAGGATACCGGTTTTTGATTGTCAGCTTGTTCAATTCCCGGTAATCAATACACATTCTAAAGGTTCCATCCTTTTTCTTTACAAACAGGACTGGAGCTCCCCATGGTGAGAAACTTGGTCTTATGAAACCTTTGTCAAGTAATTCTTGTAGTTGGCTTGACAGTTCCTGCATCTCGGAAGGGGCTAGACGATACGGAGATCGTGCAACTGGTGCAGCTCCTGGTACTAGGTCGATCCGGAACTCGACTTGCCTTGATGGTGGTAATCCAGGTAAGTCCTCGGGAAATACTTCAGAGTAATCCCTAACGATTGGTATGTCCTCAAGTCGACGTTCCTCGGGTTTCTTCTCGACGATGTGAGCTAGGAATGCACAATAACCCTTGCGTAGATACTTATGAGCTTTCATGCAGTTTATCATCTTCAACATCATTCTACACTTTTCGCCTTGAATTGAAAGAATTTCTCCGCTTGGTAGTGGGATACGTACAATCTTCTCGAAGCATACGATCTCGGCACGATTCTTTGATAACCAATCCATGCCAATAACAATATCAAAACTCCCTAGTTCGACGGGTAGAAGGTCTATACTGAATGTATGGTTTTCTAAACATAAAGTACAACCCTTAATGACCTCTCCGGTTTCTATTAATTTTCCATTCGCCAATTCAATTGTATAACTTTGATTTAGTTTGCTGGCCTTAATACCGAGTAAGGATTTAAAATCATTCGACACAAAGCTCATATCCGCACCCGAATCAAAAAGTACAGAGGCATAGTGATTATTTATCGGGAACGTACCAGTGACGATGTTCGGGTCCTGGCGTGCTTCCCTTGCACCCATCACAAATGCCCTCCCTCGTGCCTGAGCGTTCGTCTGATTCTTCCACTTGGGACAATCCTTCTTGAAGTGCTTCAGGTCACCACATATGAAACATCCCGGTTTAAATTTCCCCATTTGGTCGTTAACTCGACAAGCTGGTGTGGTGTGACCAAACCTGTCGCACTTTCCACATTTGATACATTCACCAGTGTGCTGATTTCCGCACTTCTTACACCTCGGTAGGCCCCTATCATACCCCTTCCTTTCCGTTGTGTTGGCTGCAAAAGCCTTCACAGTTCCTTGTTTCTTAAACCCTTGTTTTCCAGATTTATTACTTGAATTTCCCATCCATTTCCTTTTCTCCCCAGATCTACCTTCCTCGTTCTCCTTCCTTCTAAACACTCCATTACGCACTGCGTCATCCTTCAGTTTGAATGCTAAAGTTATGGCACTCTTGGCATCCATTGGATTAGATGATGTTACCATACTACGAATTTGAGGCGCAAGGCCCCACAGATATCTTTCCACACGCTTATGTTCTGGTGTGACCATATGAGGTACCAGAATTACCAATTCATTAAAACGGTCGGTGTACCCCGCCACATCATCTTCGATCATTTGTAAGTTCCACATCTCAGTTTCAATCTTTTGCAATTCGTTTCGAGGACAATATTCCTCGATCATCATGTTTTTCAAGTCTTCCCAAGATAATTGATACGCTGTCTCTCTCCCCAAAGTCTTGACTTGTGAATTCCACCAGGTTAAAGCTTTATCAGTGAGTGTGCATGTAGAATACTTCACCATGCAGTCAGCGGTGCATTCACTAATATCAATCACCGATTCCATCTTTTCTACCCATCTCATTAGCCCAACTGCACCCTCGGTGCCATTGAAACTGCGGGGGTTGCAGGATAGGAAGGCCTTGTAGGTGCACTTCCTATTTGGAGCATCTGTAGAATCACAAGTCATAACGTCATTAATTCAGATCATGACTATGTGTTATGGCTTATTTATTTTATTACCTCCGGAACCTCCTGCTGTACCGCTACCTCCTGCTGTACCGCTACCTCCTGCACCTCCTCTGTCGGTACCGCTGCCGTTTCCTCCGCCACTATTTCGATTTGCTTCATACTGCTCCATGGCGGCAGCTACTCGCTATGCAATGAGTTGTTCCACGTTTGAGGAAATCGTCTCGTTGTTTCCACTAGTAGTGTTACGGGGCGTCCTTCGCTTAGGTGCCATGACGTTCTTTCTAACAATCATTTAAAAAGAAACAACATTATATAATAATAATGATAGATCATGACATAAGGATACAACAACGTCAAACGTAAACAACCATCATCACAACATAAACCATCACATACATAGTTAAAACATACATAGTACATTGTTCCAAAAGACAAGGATACAAAAGGGATGGGTTCACATGACCACATCAGTACCAAAGTTTTAAACTACATAAAGTGTTACGGGCACAACCCGCCCGTAATAGGTCTAGAAATAGGCAAGCGTTCATGTCGGAATGGTAGCTGAGGTCAGCATCTGCTCCACGCGTGCCTCAGCTAGAGTAGCTCGAAGTTCAGCATCTATCGCCCTCAGCTCGGCTACTTCTGCCCTCCGTTCCGCTGCAGCGGTCCTCCTCTCCATTTCCGCCAATCTCTTCTCGAACTCCATCATGTGACTGGATGCTTGCTGAAGAGACTGGTCGATTAATTTCTGATCCTCTGCCATCCCATTAACATTTTCCACTAAAGTTGGAAGAGTTGCCAAGTCCTTTCGGATGGACTTCACATTCATCTCCAAAAGATCAATCTCTGTCCCGTGCTTACTGGTTCGGGACACAAGTAAAGGAATGGTGCATTCTGCGCACTCCCCGATGAGCGGCACTGGTTGTGATTCGCATGTCAGTCCGACAGAGTCGCATGTCGCAGGGAGATCCTCCTCCACCCTCCACATTTGAACTACTTGGCAAAGCCATTCCTAGTATGATGCGTCGATCCTTGGTCCTCTGGGCATGGTCTCTTCGGTGGATTAAGCCATTGTTGTGTAAGACGTTTCTTAACTATGGAGTTTAAGTTGGTTAGTGTGTGACATGGCGTGACTACAATATCCATATTACATGATGACTGGTTATGCAATGCTTATGCAATGAAAACGTTTTAGTGAGTCATTCAAATTATAGACTAGGTTCCATTTTAGACTCCTAGTTCGCTATAATCAATGGCTCTGATACCAAGTTCTGTCACACCCCGCCAAGGCGGAAACGCGAGGCGTAACGTTCACTGGTTTTCGAAGCATATGATTACCGCAAACACATACATGATATTGGATACATAACCAAAGTTTAAATGTTTACATCCCAAAACATAACTTAGTTTTTACAAAGTTTAAGATTTCTCAAATATGACTCAAAACCATGAGTTATACAAGTGAAATCCTTCCAAAAGCTGTATCCTCATCTATGTAAGTAACCTACATTGCTAGCCTGGAGACCACGTTCATTTTCCTGAAAACATACTTAAAAATGTCAACACGAGGTTGGTGAGTTCACAAATTATTATAAAGAGTTATTATAAACCCAATGTTTAAATCTGATCCTTTTCACCTGATCAAAACCCTTTATTTAAACCTGATCACTTAAACCTGATCAGAACTCTTTGGTTTAAAACCTGATCACTTTAGCCTGATCAAAACCCTTTATTTAAACCTGATCAGAACTCTTTGGTTTAAAACCTGATCACTTTAGCCTGATCAAAACCCTTTTGCATGTATTACCAATGAATTTGAATACTAATCCGATCTATTGACCCCATTTGTAAGCTTGCAAGGAATACAAAATAGTATGTAATGTACGAGACCGTAACCAAACCCCAACATTCTGTGCCTCCCCCCCGCCTTTCTGCGAGTAAGACAATATGCGGTCATTCGGCCATTTGGACCCCTGGTTAGCGCGACTAACCATGACCGGAGGCGTCACCCCTAATAGTACTATCCATATAATCGTGGGCTAAAATAGCTAATGGTTACTAACTTATTCAGAGGACTTTAAGCGCTTTACTTTTCCCTCAATACACACATACGGTCAGATCATTAGTTCAATTCATTTACACACAAAAGTCTTTTACAAGTATGTTTCCACCCCAAATCATTTCAAAAACTTTAGAAAAAGGGGGATTAGGGAAACTCACCTCGTCAGTATGACTGCTAGCAAACACTTGAATACCCGTAAACCCCGCTTATCCGTACCCTAAATACACAAGGATACCTTACATGATAAGACTAACCGTCTTAAACACAAGTTGTTCACCCGCCTTAACGAATCCCGTTAAGTGCGTCTTTGTTTAATAAAACCGTGTTTTATTGTGACGACCCGTTGGTGATTATTATTCCTAGTCTAGACGCTTTACTTATTTCCCGAGAAAATAATATATTTTCATATTGGTGACTTGATACGTTTGTCAAAAATAATTATTATTTTTGCAACATCATATAATATATTTATATTATATTTCGCGTATTACCATATAATTATTTCGTATCAGTAATTATATAAAACTACAAATGTCGTTCAAGTATGTTTTAAGCATGCGAGTCGTCCTACGTGCACATAATCCATGTTAACACGTACTCATACAATTTACTCGTTTCGAACGACATTTATTAACGTGTTTACGTTCAACATGCATTTACTTATATCTATTTATGCACACAAATATAATCATGTTTTAACAATCCAACATATATTTAAACAAGTTTCTCGATAACATATGATTATTTATCCTTAAACCGAACGTCTTTATATTTCATTATTCGCGTCTACGTTCCATGTTATCAACAAGTTCTAAACATATATGTTTTCATTTATTTAGTCGTTTCATGTCTAGTTCCGAGTTAACAATTTCCCCGTTATTTATATATATATATCATGACTTCTATATATATATATACATGAAATGTTTAACAACTTTTCAAATTTCGCCAGTTATAATCATACTCATACATTTATATACTTTTCATATAAACACATTTTCATACTTGACAATCTTTTCAAATTCACCAACTTAAACACATCTCTATTTATATATGTTCCATACGATTTCATATATATACATACACATGTATCTCACTTTTTCACCAAGTATAATTTTATACTTTTATTGATCTATGATTTATTATCATGATTATTCAAATAACAAAACCGTGTGCATATATTCATATTAACTTATCATTTTTATTTATGGATCTAACTACTTGATTATTACCAAATCATTTATCAAATCAAACACAAATATATCTATATATATATATATTTATTTCGATCCATATATATATATATGCATGTATATTCTAGTCTCTATTTATATACATGAAATCATACACTAACACTTCTTGTTTCTTAATCAAGTCAAACATATAAATAAACATATACATGTATATTTTCGATCAACATATATATATCTATGTATATTTTAGTTTTTCTCTACCTTTATCCTTGATATTACCAGATTATATATCCATTCACTACATAAATAATCAAACCAACAAATATTACATTTCATCTTTAACAATTTCGACCCATTTATACATATTTATACAAAACCCTAACTTTTATACTTTATAAAGTTAGATTTTTGGAGAAAACTCTCTTAATTTTTAAATCTCTTGGGTGAACAATATGCTTAGATCAAGAAAATAGGGATGGAATTAGAGTTTGGTGTCGGTTTCTTACCATTAGACAAGCTAGGTGGGGATTCGTTAGTAGAAAGTGATGGAGACTTGGTGCTCTAGCAAAACCGACCCCTTGAATCTTCAAGAATCCCTTGGATCTTCAAACCTCTAGCTAACTTTTCTAACTTAGTTCTTGAATTTTTGGTATGTGAATGTGTGTGCATGTGTGTGAGTATATCGTATGTATATATATATATATATATATATATATGGAGATGGAAGAATTGGAGTGTCATATACTTCATCATCATTACAATAGTACTTAGATGTGATCTTTAGCTAACTTCTTGGATAAAAGAGTATGTTCCTATGACACAACATGATGAGGAAAAGATGGGTTTAGGTGTGGTTTGGTGAATGGGTGGCCTTTAGGTAGGGTATACCCGGTAGGCGCTCCCGTGATCTAACACTCGATGTTCAGATTTTTAAATGTCAAAAACCCTATATATTTTGTATCTTGATTATTTTTCAATAATCCACTAATTTAACACGTCATAGTTAATGTTTAACTACAATATATATATGCACTCGTAATAATAACTCGTCACCATGAACTGATATGGTTGTGTTCATTTTTAATAATCTTGTCACCAATATATATGTTTTTATATCAAAGCGTATTACTAGACTTTTCCGGAATAAAGATTTGTTAATCACCAACGACGTTCCTTGCGAGTTATAACCGTTTACTTCCTAGTAATTCTAAAAATTACTAAAGTATAATATTTGTTCCTTTGCTAGACTCCATGACAAAACTATGTCAAAATAATAAACCAGGAAATATAATTAATGAACGTGCAATTATGAAATATGGATATTGACCTGGTATGCTGGGTGTCACATATTCCGGCTTCGGACAACAACAACAATAGTTTCAACAAATACCACCTCAAAACTATCAGCCTCATCAACAATTTCAAGGAACTAGCAAACCAAGCAACGGGTTATGCTTAGAGGACGCGGTAACTAAGTTAATCTCTACAACTGAAGGTCAAGCCCTTCTAGCGGATTCCCATCACAAACAATATGAGGAGAATTTTAGTCTTCACGAAGCAAAGTTTAGGACACAGAAAGCAACTCTACATTCCATTGAAACACAATTAAGGAAAATTTCAAAACTTCTATCTGAAAGACAACTAGGATGTCTTTCGAGTAATACCGAAACCAATCCAAAAGCAAATGTAAGTGCTATCACTCTGAGGAATAGCAAGGTTTATCCAAAGCCACCAATGCCAGACGAAGAGGTTCAATCAACAAGGAGAGAGATATTCACCAGAGTACCGCTTCGTCCACATATTATAGAAACAACTACCCAAGAATTACAATCAAAGATAACTCCACCTCCTACTCAAGTAGATACTCCTCCAAAAGTTCCAACAAAGAGAACGTTCCATTCCCACATACCTTATCCAGGAAGGCTAGTAAAGCAGAAGACTGACGAACAATATGAGAAATTCATCAAACTATTAAGCCAGATCCGTGTCAATCTTCCCTTCCTGGATATCATACAACAAATGCCTAAGTATGGACGTTTCTTGAAAGATTTCCTCACAAACAAGAGAAATATGGAAGAAGCAGTAAAAATGACTAATCATTGTGTCGCTCTTATTGAAAGATGTCTTCAAAAGAAACTTTCAGATCCTTGAAATTTCTCTCTACCATGTTCTATCGGACCATTACCAATAACCTTTGCGCTCACTGACCTAGGAGCAAGTGTGAATGTAATGCCTTATGTCATGTTTAAAAGGTTAAATATTGGGAATCCACGACCTGTCAATGCAACTACCGAACTCGCAGATGGATCAGTCAAATCACCCATAGGAGTCATTGAGAACTTACTAGTAAAAGTCGGCAAGTTTGTCTTCCCTGCCGACTTCTTGGTGTTAGAAATGGGACCCGACTATTCCGTGCCTCTGATTTTAGGTCATCCATTTTTAGCCACTTCTCGAGCAGTTATTGATATGAATGAAGGAATCTTGACACATCGTGTTAGAAAACAATCAGTGACCTACAACATAGGGGAAATGAATGCCTATCTAATGATCCATTTGAAATTGCCCAATTCATCGATACTAATCTGGACTACCAATTGAAGAAAGCTAAGGAATTCAACAAAAGAAAGAAACTGAATCTTGGGAAGAATTTTGAAAACACTAACTGGATCGATGAGTACTTTGATAAGCTACCAAAAATGAATGACTTGAATGAAGGAACAGGAGATATGGTGGAAGTCGATGGCTCCCACCCGAAGAAAGACTGATGAAACACGTACGGGTCCGGCTAAAGACCCTTAAATAAACGTAGCACTTCCGGGAGGCGACCCGATGATCATGAATAAATTGAGAGGTTGGTGCATACAGCAGAATCATGGATCTCAGGTTTGATCTTTCAAATTTAAGTTTCTCATACTTCAACCTCAGGTATGCCCTCTTGATACTAGGACGTTAGTAGCTTAACTACCACCTTTTATTTTCCTTGTATGCTTTTATGTTTTCCCTTATGTGTCAGGTAGAATAGCATCACCAGATAGTCTCTCTACTTCTTTGAGGAATCACACTTCATCACAACAACCTGAGGAATAAAAAACAACATAAAATTTTTGTGAAATTCGGTGAAGTGTTTGAAGCAAAATGTTGACAGCACCAATAAGTTTTGGCCTTAGGTTATACACCGAATTGATCGGGGGAGTACCAGTTTCTTTTCCCTTAAAACTTCATGCATTTAAATTCCTGTGTTAGCATTTCATTACATGCGTTTGTACATTGAGGGCAATGCATAGTTTTATGTGTGGGGTGGGGAATTAAGAGATTCAAGACTACTTGTAACCTCAAAGCAGTAAAATTTCAACTTGTGATTTTCTACCCATTTGACTAAAACATTATAAAAACCTACCTTTTGCAAAATGCGGAAAATTTTCAAAATTTTAAACTTTAAAACCTCTTTAAGTTCGCACCTAATTAAATAAAATGAAAACATGGCATGTAGAATCAAATGAATATTATGCATAACGATTCGCTAAACCTTCCATCCGTTTTCATGTGAGGAAAATCAAGCCTATTACGCAGCATCAAATTTTTGGCGCAGTATATAATTATTCGCATGCTCTTGCGTTTGACATTACTAAGTGTTTTTCGATTGAATTTTATGCATAATTATAACTTGTGTGACTTATACATATCAAGACCATGAACTAGTAGAAGTATGAAAGTGATTGAGGCACCTAGGACTTTATTACCCTTATCCTTAAATCCAAAAATCCCAAAAATATAATCCGCTTAGATAACCTTTTGAGCCGTAGCCTTTTCTTTTCTACTACCTACAATTATCACCCAACCAGCTTCTCGTAAACACCGGTTATTGGCTAACTGTCTTCAAAATGGAAAAATTATCCTATGTCGTTATTTCAAATTTATTACCATTGTGGCAACTTCGAAAAGAATTTGTTGTAGTTAAAGGAATTGGAATATACAAGAAGGTTCAAGGAAATTGAGGAAAAAGAGTTATTGAAGAATTTGTCTTGATACAAAAAAAAAGTTGGTCTTTTACCGGTTAGACCTTAAAGAGCTGGATATGCATTCTTTTGATTTCAATTTGCTTTTCTGCCTTCATTTCGCAAAACCTGAATTATCGCCCGAACTCCGAGAGAAAGTTTTCAAAGCAACTAGTGATGTAAGAAAATGGTGGCGCAAGCAAGAACAACTGCCACCGTTTTGTGGCTTGTCAAAAAGTGTTGCTAAAAGATACGAAAAATGTGTGAAGTGTGGCAACTGGAGCCACGATGGAAAATGTAGCAAGAATCAAACTCATTCCCAAAGTGAATATACGCATCTGATCAAAGTTGGAACTGTTAGGCTACAAGCCGAGAGTTCCATACGAAGAGGCAGTAACGTGTACTACGCAATAAGGAAAGAGTTGGCACTAATGAGAGATCTTGGTCTTGGGAATCTGACCATAAACGAGCCCTCGGATTAGTTATACCCTCATGATCCGAGTACTATAAAGGGACCTGTTAGTAATTTCCATTTTAATCCATGAAGCCATAGCTGTGTTTTACGATAATTGCAGCCCTTAAAACCTTTTAAATCTCCAAAAACCCAAAAAGATTTTCATCTTCACCCCTTTATTTTTATTTTAGCCACAGTACAACCCTTTTAAAGTCCTCTAGATTCATGCATACTGTTTAGTTAATTGGTGGAGACTTGATTTGCATACAAGTTTATGATCATTGCATAATTCGATTCGAACTTGAGTGTTCCACTTAACTTACATTATCCATACATATATAACCCTAGAGTTGAGTGAACATTGTGAGGAGTGAAAGTTTATGCATAATTCAAGTTCTAGTAGGTTTGTCATGGATTCCATCATATAAAAATACAAAAATAGAATAAGCAACTCAAGAGTTATCCCGGAATTCCCAACTACTTGGAGATCCATTTCCCTTGTAAAGTTTTTAGTTATGGGTATGATCATGCATGAGGACAAGCAAAGTCTAAGTGTGGGGTATTATGATATGTCTTAAATTATATATGTTTTGCATGAATAATAATCCCCATATTATGGTACTAATTGATTAATAACCTCGCAATTGATACTTAAAACGTTAATATTTCACAGTTGCAAGTTATTCGGTACACCAAGATAAACAAAGCAAAAATCAACTTAAAACATGAAGAAATCAAGCTTTTGGAGGACCAAACCCGAGCATTGACCCCCAAGAAGTCAAACAAGGTCATCATAAGTCAACAATCAGCTAAAAGACAAGCCTTGAGAGCAGGCAGGGGTTTTCACGGCTGTGCAATGCCATGCACGGCCGTGCATTGCCTGTCTTGCTCTCCAAGGCTCCAGTACATTGTCCTTTGTACGAGGCTCTAGCGGTGACCCGGGTCACACATTTGTAGTAGTCATATCACTAGATTAGTGAACTTAACATTATCACGTACCAAGCGGATTCGAAACCCAAAGCAATACTATTCGTCACCTGATCATTTTTGACATATTTACTTTCCTGTTATTTACTATTTTGTTCGTTACATTTCTTTTACACACTTCACACATGTTTTTACTTTTCTCCTATTTACTTTTCCGCCATTTACTTTTCTGTCATTTACTTTCCTGTTCGACAAGCACACAAAACTCACTCACTAATTAAACTGGCTAAACGTTAACAAAAGTTGAGTATTGGAATTCGACCGTGTCCATTGGTTCGATACTTGGTTCTTACCTAAACTATATTACGATGCGATAGGTACATTTGCCTATTGTGTGTGTTTTTAAGTTAAAGTAATTATTATTTTATAAATTTAAAACCTGTTCTCGTAAAACCATCTTAAAAATATATTTATTATATATTTATATATTAAAAACGATACATCAGTAATTCAAAGTAATTCAATGGTAAAGATTCTCTCGAGTCTCGCCCCTCGGGTATAGCCCGGAAGTGGAATTTGGGGGTGCGACATTGGGCATAAAACTCAGTTGGTATTATATAATCTCATCATCAATAGTCATAGAGTCTGGGTACCGCTTGATAGTCAAAGATCGTTGATGTTGCCCAGACGGTCTATAAAACTAATGAATAAAAACCTACATAGACTCCTAAGTAATAAAAGGAGTACCTTCAAGTAAACCGCACTGATAGGCAAGTGTACCTATCTAGTGTAGCACAGCTTAATGGTAAATCGAGTTATCTAATCCTAGAGACACTGAATACTAATACTAGACTCTGACTCTGACTAAAGATTGATGATTGGGGGGTTGACTACACTAAAAATTAACTAAAAATGCAGCAAACAAAGTCTACTCAAGCTATCAAGATCAAGACTAAGGAAGAAATTAGAGATGGGAAGAATACTACCTAGGTCGGAATCCTACTTGCAAAGCACAACTTCTACAGGTTCTGGGAACTATGATGGATCTGGGTTTCTAATGAAATGACTCTAGACTACCTAGTGGATCCCTAATCACTCTCAGGGTGTCATCGACTAAGGAACCTAAAGGTGTAATAACTCACCAGATAGTGGATTACCTTTCAGTCTCTCCAACAAAGATAAAGTACCCGAATAGACAGATCACCTTTCAGTCTCACCGTCCACAATACATTCGAAGAATGCACGGGGTAATCTTAAGATAACAACTATGACTCAGAATAGCAACAATCACTAGACACCTAATACCAACTTCCCCTCAGACAGCTGACACTCGGATTCCTAATGACGAAGACTAAACGACTGTCTCTCACTTCTCGAGTATTGAGATAGGATACACACTCAGCTCTAAATAACATTCAATCACAACTCCTATGGATCACTATGTCTACAAACCACACAATCAATCACAAACCCTAAAGTCTATGACCTAGATATGCTAATCAAACTGGAAGACATTCACAATCAACGTACGGAATCATAATCAAACATACGTCAGATCTAAGCATGCATATACATCAT
The DNA here is from genome assembly GCA_023525975.1 of Smallanthus sonchifolius. Lineage (NCBI taxonomy): Eukaryota > Viridiplantae > Streptophyta > Magnoliopsida > Asterales > Asteraceae > Smallanthus > Smallanthus sonchifolius. Next base: position 26,381,397 of record CM042033.1, read on the forward strand.
AATCATTGAATCAAGATCTTTTACAAAATCATTAACTATCATTAAATATCTAAAACCAGTAAAAATTGTAACTTTACTTAATAATCATCATAAACCTAGGCAGTATCAATGTCTTAGCCTAGATTCATGCTCAAAACAACTAAAACAGAAGTAATAAACAAGAACATGGTATCAAACATAGCAATCACATAATAATCATCGAATCTTGAAACCTAGACGCTATTACTAACGAAATCGGAAGCAAAGTCTTCAACTTTCCTCTCAAATTGACCTCCTAAGCTCCAAAATCGCCTTTGAACCCTCTCTAGATGGCTAATATCGAACTCCTTGAATAATAGCCATACAGTTCTATCTACAATCGAATTAGGGCTTTTTTCGCAAATTAGAGCCTCTCACGTACCGCGAGAAAACATGGGCGAAGGCCAAAATAGTCGCGCCCGGTTTTACTTTCCCTCGCGTACCGCGAGAAGTTAAAATTCCAACTTTTTTTGCTTTTATTTCTTGGGCTTCACTTTCTAGCTCGGTTTCTTCACGTATTCACTTGTAATTTTCACGAGCACCTGTAAATATACGATAGACTCAAATACAGACTTAAACGATTCAAAACGAACACAAAACTAATCAAAAACGAATGAAAACACTAGGAATAAAGATGTGTGCTTCGCACTACATCAAACTTCCCCAAACACTTAACCTTTTTTCGTCCGCAAAAAATATGCAATGGAATCATAACTGAGATCTAACTTAACAAACATCAATTACCAATTAGCAAAATATACTCACGCGTTAAAAAACAACAATCAATATTTCTATCCGACTAAACCCAAGCACCAACTTTCAAGCACCCGTTATGTGTTCTAATATTACATTACCAAGCCTATCAATCAATCTATGTGACTCACACTTAAAGTTACAGCTCTACCTACTCTCGTCTCACGGTCATGTTTAGCACAAATCAAACCATATAGATTTACCCTACCACGTTAAACTAAAATTTACAGGTTTCAGAAATAAGATGAAATCATGAATGAATGGATGATAATGAGCATTAATAATCAAATTAAACTTCATCTAGAGGCATTTCAACCAAGTCACTATCACGGAAGGTAACATATAGACTAGGTTATTTAAATAAGCACATAAGAACAACTTAGAGGTGTTTTCTCCAGGTGGCCATCCCGGAAGGTAACACATAAGCAAAACTCGTACTTCTAACCAATAAGCTCATGAATTATGAAATTTATGGATGCGGGCGCCACCAAACTCAGATTTATTCTCATAAAAAGAGAATGGTGTGCAAAAAATTTCAAAAACCTCTAAATTTGAACTTAACGTGGTACATATCACCCTATGTTGACAGTTTCAGTATTACCGATTACCTTAAGACGAATACCCATAAGATATCATGAATTAATTCAATTATTAATCTTATTTAACACAAAAAGGCTATTTAAGCTCTACTAGTTGACTAGGTCTACCAAAACATCACTAATTAGACGCATTTTCTATTATTTAAACATTTAAACTCAACAACAGATCCAGTTGTACTATCATTTTCCAAGTATAAGCAGTTATTACCAAGGACATTTTCAAAATTCTTTTTTTTTTTTTTGTATTTTTGAATTTTTATAAACAAGAAAAACTAACTAAACTAGACACTCACATCCTCACACTTGAAAGACAAATTGTCCTTAATGTGAAGCAAGACAAAACTAAAAATAAATATGCAAAAATAAAACAGTAATCGACTTAGCTGGTAATGATACGCTCTCGTATGAAAATCCAGCTTCGTTCATCCTTATGTGCACCGTATAGCATTTCGGTCGCGGTTGCACAGACTGTCGAGCTCCCTTTACAAACTTTTTGTATTTTTGAATTTTTATAAACAAGACAAACTAACTAAACTAGACACTCACATCCCCACACTTGAAAGACACATTGTCCTCAATGTAAAGCAAGACACAAATAAAAATAAAAATGCAAAAATAAAACAGGAATCGACCTAGCTGGTAATGATACGTTCTCGAATGAAAATCCAGCTTCGCTCATCCTTGTGTGCACCGTATAGAATTTCGGTCGCGGTTGCACAGACTATCGGGCTCCCTTTACAAACTTTATATAAGTGATGATCGGCCTCAGCCGAATGGAGATTGAGTACGGCGGGATGATAAAACCTGCAAAATAAACCTAACAACAAACCCGCAACATTAAACTGACTCAAATTAATATAAAGACTCGACTGACTCAAACTGACTCACTAAGACTCAAGATAGATAGCAGAGAAAACTTACCCTATGCGTAGCAAACACATAGACATGAATGCCACATCAAGGTAGATCATCGGTCACGAACGGTTTCAAGTTCCCCATAGTAATGGTGTGAATGGATGATGGATAAAGGGTATGTGATGTGAATGATAGTGGTAGTATGGTGATGGGTGGTGGTAGATGGTTAGTAGTGGTGAATGACGCTGTGCGTGGTGGTGGTGAATGATGGTTGTAATGGTGGTAGTGGTGGGTGGTGGATGGTGGTGTTAGGTGAGGGATACCATGGAAAACAAGGAAGAAAGACAATTCTTGGGGGGACCCGCGTACCGCGAGAAAGCCAGGACCACGCCTCGCGTACCGCGAGGCAATGAAATTTAGGCCGACTAAATCCGAGACCTCTCGCGTACCGCGGGAGACCACAGAAATTACCTCGCGTACCGCGAGAACCCTCTGGTGACAGAAAGTTTCGAGTGTTTTTATACTTAGAAATTTTTTGCTCCTCAAACTTTTTCACCCAAATTTCATAAAAACCTATTCCAAGCATAAAAACTAATGTAAAAATACATAAGACTTCATTCATGATGATTTTCCCCACAGAATCAAGCGTGAATCCCTGCAAAATTGACACAAACAAAACACACACACACTGAAAAACACATAAAAAAGACACGGACTCAAACCAAGTAGTGCATACAAACTCTACATCCCGGCCACTTGCCCAAGACTCAAACAAACCTATCAGGAGGCTTCTCCTTGATCCTAACCGGAACCGCCTTCATCCTACGCGGTCTACCGATTCTCCAAAACCTCATCACGCTCATACTTCTCTCAAACTTCAAACTTCTACTATGTCTATCACTTCGATCCTTCCACCATAGCTTAAACCTACCAGGTCGAAAGATAACACGATTCAAGTATCCTAGCAAGTTGTCAGCTCTAAACATCCCCACACTTGGGTTTTTCACTCTCTCTAGATCAACAAACTCACTCAACCCTCGGAGTTTCTTATGGGGCGATCTAGATTTAGGGGATGACTCGGCTTCTATCCCCTCAGTATGAACAGTATTAAAGGTCAAAGGTTTATGTGTGATTTCATTAAAGGTGTGGCCTTTAACCTCTCGCCCGGATCATCAGGATCCTCTACACTCTCCACCATGGGCGGCTCGCATACTATCTTCCCCACACTTGGGGATTTGCCTATGATCTCATCAAATTCTGCCATCATCTACAGCAGATCATCAGGCACCTCATCGCCATCTTCATCTGACTTATCTAACATCTTCTCCAACTCCAACGCCATTCAAATATCTCTCCTAAGTCAGGGTTGGGCTCACCTACTTCTACTTCTGGATTAGAGTCCCGATGGTCACCTATGAAGGCATCAAGAATGTACACGGAGTGGCTATGCTCGCCAACATCCTTCACGGGTTTCATAACATCGAAAGTAATAGACTCATCCCCCACACGAAGTGTGAGTTTCTCGTCGAAGACATCGATTATTGCCTTGGCGGTACGTAGGAACGGCCGTCCTAGGATGAGCGGGATTCTATCATCCACTTCCATATCTAGAATGATGAAATCCACGGGGAAAACAAAATTTCCTACTTTCACTAACAGATTCTCCACAATTCCCCGTGGATACTTGACTAAACGGTCAGCCAAGGATATGCTCATGCGCGTAGGCTGCGGTTCACCTAGGTCTAGCTACTTATAGATAGAATATGGCATCAGATTGACGATAGCACCCATGTCAGCCAACGCGTGGTTTAGAGGCAAACCGCCAAACAGACACGGGATCTTGAAACGACCCGAATCCACCATCTTCTCTGGCAGTTTGTTCTAAACCACTACAGAACATTGCTCACTAAGTGAGACTTCAGAGATCCCCTCTAGCTTCTTCTTGTTGGAAAGAAGATCTTTTAAGACTGGCCATACTTTGGCATGTGCTGGAGGACCTCTATGAATGGAAGATTGACCTTGAGTTGTTTAAACATATCAAGGAAGTGACTGTATTCCCTAGCATGTTTATGTGGCAAAAAGCGAGCTGGATAGGGAATACGACTCAAGTCAATCTCAGGGGTCTTAATCTTACCTCCACTCTTCTTCTCCTCTACCCTCTCGGCAGGATTCTCCATAACTATATCCTCATCCACCGACTCTTCCTCTTCCACCGGTGGGTTCTCCTTCTCTTCTTTCCTTCTACTCCTAGTCGACAAAACATTCAACTCGGGCTCCACTAACATCCTAGCATCGATCTCAGCAAATCGAGCTCTCCAATCTACCTTCTTCACCTCTTCTATCGAAGGAATGCCATAGTCAGAATCGTGGGAGTCTTCCTCTTCTATTCTCTCCTCCTCTCTATGACTCATGACTGACATGGCCATCACTGAAGCATTGGGGCCTGAAGATGGACCTCCCTGTCTGTCCCTCAAGATCTTCACGATGTCTCCTACCGTGTGTTGCAAATAATGGAATGCCGGCTGTTGATTCTTCAATAAAGTGTTGTGGGCATCCAGTCTTTGCTTAGCATCCCTATCCTGCTGCACTAAGTGGGCAAGCATATGTGTCTGATTCTCTATCATTTCCTCTATCTTCCTCGTGTTGTCACTGCTTCCCGAACTTGCTCCTGCTTTTGCTCCTCCATACTGATGCTGGCGACCATTAAACCCAGGTGGGTTATTTCCAGATCTCCATCCCGAGCCATAAGTATTTTTGTAATTGTTGTACCCTCGGTTCTGGTTCTAGTTGCCAGCAAAGCTCACATGCTCCTGATGATTTACGGGCAATCTCTAGTGTCGTGGCCTCCCCTGCACACCTCACACATTTGAGCACTGAGCTTCAGCTCTTTTATCTCGTTTGCCATAGCCACGAGTGTAGCATCCACGCTAGTATCAGGAGTGACCTGATGCACACCTTTAGGAGAAGAGGCGGGTGCTCTAGTGCTTGGATTAAAACTCCTAGCAGATGGCTGTTGATGTTCCGCCAGAGCGAAGCTCTCGAACATCTCCTAACACTCGTCTGGCTCGAGTTTATCCATGATATGGCCTCCCGCATCTGTGTTGAACATTTTGCTGCTTCTCGAAGGTTGGACCATTATAGAACTTCTCCACTATCGCCCAGTCAGAAAGACCATGTTGGGAACATATGCTCAACAGTGTGTTGAACCGCTCCCAGGCCATGTGATAAGGCTCGTCAGGATCCATCCGGAATGAATGGATTTGATCCCGAAGGCGAGCGGCCCTGGAAGGTGGATAGTATTTCTTGAAGAATTTGGATTGAAAATCCTACCATGTGGTAATAGAGTTGTTAAGAAGGGTGTCAAGCCAAGTAGATGCGCACCCAGAGAGCGAGACTGGGAAAAGACGCAAGTAGATAGCGTCCTTAGACACACCCGTGATATTGAAAGTATCACATATGCGTGCGAAGCGCGACAGGTGCCCGAGTGCGTCCTCATCCTCAAGGCCATGAAATTGAGTGGCATGAGTGACCGTGCTCATGACAAGTGACGGGATCTGCCATGTATTGGTGTTTGGAATAGTGGGGTGTGTGATCGAAGATCTCGCCCCGGTGAACCCGTCACTGGCCCTCTGGTGCACGGTACGCCTCGCTGGTGGGTCAGCGTCGCCCATGATAGGAAATGGAATTGGGCTAGTAGAACATACCTGGGATTTGCACAAATCCTTCAAACGCTCCCTAAAGTCGCGGGTGCACTCATGTAGCTTTCGTTCGGGCTCTTGAAAAGCTGAATATGGTGGTGATCCCCGTGAACGAGTATTGTGCATAAACTAACACAAGTATAAAAGAAAATAAATAAAGATTCAAGACAGAAAGACTCGATCCTATATTAGACACTCAGATAGGACACACAAGTAGCGGATAGGACTAGCACACAAACAATGCTTAAAAGAAACAAAATAAACCAAAAATCAAACAAAGAACTAGTCAAAGTCAATATTGCTATTGCCAAGTGTCCCCTGCAACGGCACCAAAAACTTGATGTCGCCCAGACGGTCTATAAAACTAATGAATAAAAACCTAACTAGACTCCTACGTAATAAAAGGAGTACCTTCAACTAAACCGCACTGACAGGCAAGTGTACCTATTGAGTGTAGCACATCTTAATGGTAAACCGAGTTATCTATCCCTAGAAACACTGAATACTAATACTAGACTCTGAATCGGACTAAAGATTAATGATTGGGGGTTTGACTACACTAAAGATTAACTAAGAATGCAGCAAACATATTCGACTCAAGCTATCAAGATCAAGACTAAGGAAGAAATCAGAGATGGGAAGAATACTACCTAGGTTGGAATCCTACTTTTAAAGATCAACTTCTATCGGTTCTGGAAACTATGATGGATCTGGGTTTCTAATGAAACAACTCTAGACTACCTAATGGATCCCTAATCACTCTCAGGGTGTCACCAACTAAGGAACCTAAAGGTGTAATAACTCACCAGATAGTGGACTACCTTTCAGTCTCTTTAGCAATGATAAAGTACCCAAATAGACAGATCACCTTTCAGTCTCACTATCCACAATACATTCGAAGAATGCACAGGGTAATCTCAAGATAACAACAATGAATCGGAATAGCAACAATCACTAGACACCTAATACCAACATCCTCTCAGACAGCTGACACTCGGATTCCTAATGACGAAGACTAAACGACTATCTCTCACTTTTCAGGTATTGAGACAGGATACACACCCAGCTCTAAATAACATTCAATCATAACTCCTATGGATCACTATGTCCAGCAAACCACACAAGCAATCACAAACCCTAAAGTCTATGACCTAGATACGCTAATCAAACTGTAATACATCCACAATCAACGTACGGAATCATAGTCAAACATACATCAGATATAAGTAAGCATATACATCACAATCATTAAATCAAGATCTTTTACAAAATCATTAACCATCAATAAATATCCAAAACCAGTAAAAATCGTAACTTTTCGAAGTAATCATCATAAACCTAGGCAGTATCAATGTTTTAGTCTAGATTCATGCTCAAAACAACTAAAACAGAAGTAATAAACAAGAACATGGTATCAAACATAGCAATCAAAGAATAAAAATCGAATCTTGAAACCTAGAACGCTATTACTAGCGAACCCGGAAGAAAAGTCTTCAACTTTCCTCTCGAATTGAACTCCTAATAATCGAACTCCTTGAATAATAGCCATACAATTCTAACTACAATCGAATTAGGGCTTTTTACGCAAATTAGGGCCTCTCGCGTACCGCGAGAAAACATGGAAAGGCCTTCGCGTACCGCAAAGGCCAAAATAGTCGCGTTCGGTTTTCCTTTCCCTCGCGTACTGTGAGACTTTCTTCTTCTTCTCTCGCGTACCGCGAGAAGTCAAAATTCCAACTTTTTTTGGCTTTTATTTCTTGGGCTTCACTTTTTAGCTCGGTTTCTTCACGTATTCACTTGTAATCTTCACCAGCACCTTTAAATATACAATACACTCAAATACAGACTTAAAAGACTCAAAACGAACACAAAACTAATAAAAAATGAATGAAAACACTAGGAATAAAGATGTGTGCTTCGCACTACATTAATCGTTAAATTGACGGTTTTCACATCACGTATGTTAAAGCGAAAACCCCTCGAAAGTTTGATTCATTGGTGGAGCTGAGTGGCGTTGTGTATGATGACCTGGCTCTGAATGATGCGGTTATTGAGGAACCTAAGTAGAAGTTGACCCTGCCTGGTAAATGCACAGGTGGAAAGTTATTCGGGCCAAATGATAAAAAGGCTAAGGTGGGCGGACAACCTGGTTTTGAGAAGTGTGGAAGAGAGCATCCGGGTGAATGTCGACAGCTGTAGAATATGTGCTTTAAGTGTGGAAAGTCGGGCCACTATGCCCGTGATTGTCAAGGCGCCCTGAGATACTGTAACTGTGAAGGAACGGGGCATTGAAGTCGGGATTTTAAGAAGTCGAAACAGGCGGGGAAAGGGAAGGAGGCCGTTTAGCTAAGGGCTCGAATGAGGGCGTATTCCCTGACTTAGGAGGAGGTGAGTGGAGACCTTGACGTGGTGTCAGGTACATTTATCCTTAGTAACACCTTTGCATCCGTACTCTTTGACTCCGACACTAGTAAAAGTTTTATTTCATCTATGTTCTGTGATCGAATTAGGTGCACAATTGATAAAGTAGAACGGAACTTTAGCATAGAAATTGTTGTGGGTAAAACCACGAAAGTGATAGAAGTTGTAGAAAATTGCCTGACAAAGATAGGTGAGCATAGGTTCCCCACTAATTTATTTGTCCTAACATCGGGAGGGTTCAATGTGGTACTGGGAATGGATTGGCTAGCTGCCATCGAGGCGCGAATTATTTGTAAATGGAAAGTTATCCAACTCAAGGCTCCTGATGGTAGCAAAGTCACGATTTATGGGTATAGAGATATCCCGAGGCCAAACGTCATTTCGATGATCAAGGCTTAAATTTATATGTGGCGCGGATGCGAGGCCTAGATGTCGTACAAGATTGATAAAGAGAAAGAGGTGACGAAACTAAACGATCTACCCGTGGTGTGTAACTATCCAGAGGTATTCCCAGAGGACTTGCCTGGAGTGCCGCCCGATCGGGAGATAGAGTTCCAGATTGATTTAACGCCAAGTGCCCAACCCGTCACGAAAGCACCATACCGACTAGCACCACTTGAGATGAAACAGTTTATGACGCAGTTGGAAGAAGTTCTAGATAAATGCTTCATAAGACTGAGCATTTCGCCTTGGGGCGCTCCGGTTATATTAGTAAAGAAGAAATATGGGTATATGAGGATGTGCATCCATTATAGAGAACTGAATAAACGAATGGTGAAGAAAATATACCAACTACCTACGATCTATTACATGTTCGACCAGTTGCAAGACGTGAGTTGGTTCTCGAAGATTGATCTACTGTCGGGATATCATCAGTTGAAGGTAAGGGAGGAGGATATACCGAAGACTGTGTTTCACACACGGTACGGGCACTACGAGTTTCTCGTGATGTCCTTCAGATTGACAAACGCCCCGGCAGCGTTTATGGATTTGATAAACAGAGTTTTCCGTCTGATTTTGGATCGGTCGGAAATAGTATTTATAGATGATATCCTCATCTACTCGAAGAGTGAAGGCGATCATGCCTGTCACTTACGAGAAGTACTAGATACTCTGAAGGAGGAGAAGTTGTATGCCAGATTTTCCATATATGCATTCCGGCTTAGGGAAGTCCAATTCCTAGGTCACGTTATCAACAAGAACGACATTATGGATGATTCGACAAAGATGTTAATGGTGAAAGAGTGGGACATCCCAAATACGCCGACCGAAAGATGGAGTTTTCTGGGATTAGCAGGCTACCATTGGATTTTCATACAGGATTTCTTGAGAAAAGCCTCGCCTCTGACAAATTTGACAAGGAAAGACGTCAAGTATGAATGGGGTCCGGTTCAGTCAAAGGTGTTTGAAGAATTGAAGGAGAAGTTGAGCTACCCGAGGGCAATGAAGACTTTTTGGTCTATTCCTATGCTTCTAATCTAGTATTGGGTTGCGTGTTCATGCAACAAGGAAAGGTGATTGCGTTGCGTCACGCCAACTGAAGACTCACGAAGTCAACTACCCGACTCACGACCTTGAGCTCGCGGCAGTTGTCTTTGCGCTAAAGATCTGCAGGCGTTACCTCTACGGGGTTAAGTACACCATCTAATCTGATCACAAGAGTATGAAGTACATCTTTAAACAGAAGGAGTTGAGTATGAGGCAGAGACGTTGGTTGGAGTTGTTAAAGGACTACGATTGTAAGATCTTGAACCACCTAGTGAAAGAAAACGTGGTGGCTGGCGCTCTGAGTCGAAAGGAGAGGCCAACTCCTATCAAAGTGAACGCATGTCAATTGGCGGTGAGACCTGATCTTATGACTGAAATTAAGAAGGAACAAGTTGAAGCACTAAAACCAGGAAATATAAAGAAGGAAAGGTTGGTAGGTCAACAAGAGTCACTGAAGATGAACACCCTTCGTGTGCGGACTCGGTTTGGCCGTATTTGGATACCCAAGGAAGGCGAGCATAGGGCTAAGATCCTCGACGAAGCCCACAAGTCTCATTATTCTATATATCCAGGCACCATGAAAATGTATCAAGACTTGAAGAAGGATTAAAGGTGGCCGGGCCTGAAGAATGATGTAACCTCTTATGTAAGAAAGTGTCTGACTTGTTTGCAGGTGAAGGCCGAGCACCAAAATCCCTGCGGTAAGATCTAACCCCAGGAGATACTAGAGTGGAAATGGGAACACATCACGATGGACTCCATTACCAAGCTATCTCGCACAATTAAAGGTTTTGACACCATTTGGGTGATTATAGACCGACTGACGAAGAGCGCTCACTTCCTGCCGATTCACGAAAATTTTTCAACTGAATAGTTGGCAGAGGTGTTTATAAATGAATTTGTAGCTCGTCATGGTGTGTCGGTGTCCATTTTCTCAGACAGGGATACTCGGTTCACTTCACGGTTTTGGAAGAAGTTTCATGGAGCGATGGGTGCGAGGCTAAACATAAGCACATCATATCATCCTCAAACTGATGGTCAGTCTGAAAGGACCATTCAAACCCTGGAGGACATGCTTTGTGCCTGTATCATCGACTTCGGTGGTAGTTGGGACAGTCATCTACCACTAGCGGAGTTCTCTTACAACAACAGTTATCACTCGACTATAGACATGTCACCTTTCGAGATGTTGTACGGGAGGCGATGTAGGACTCCGCTATGCTAACGAGAAATTGGTTAGAAAGAATTTGGAAGTTGTCAAAGATACATCCGATAAATTCGATCAGATAAAGGTGAGAATGAAAGCTACGCAAGACAGACAGAAGTCTTACGCCAATCGAAGGTGGAGATATCTCGAATTCCAGGTTGGAGATCTCGTGTTACTAAAGGTTTCTCCTTGGAAGGGAAAAATCCGTTTTTTGCAAAAGGGGAAAGCTAAGTCCGAGGTTCGTCGGACCTTATAAAATTTTGGCGCGGGTAAGGGAGGTGGCATATAGACTGAATCTATCTAATGAGCTAAGTGGAATTCATCCTACTTTCCACGTGTCACACGTGTGAAAGTATTTTATGACGACATAGTCCACGTGCTGCTCTCGGACATCAAGTTGGATAACCGTCTAAACTTAATTGAAAAGCCCGTGGCCATAATCGATAGAAAGGAAAAATAATTGCGAAGCAAAGTAATACGGTTGGTAAAGGTACAGTAGAAACACCGACGTGGCTCAAAGGCCACTTGGGAAAAGGAGGAAGAGATGAAGGAATCGTATCTGCAACTGTTTGACTTGTAACAGGTTTCGAGAACGAAACCTATTGTAAGGTGAGTAGACTTGTAACATCCTAAAAACCCGACTCTCGTAATGGGCCTGAAATGGGCCGTGTGGAAGCAAGAATGAAAAAAGGGGGATGGTGGGCTTGAGGAATGATGGGCTTGGCTCGTGAGGGTTTACTAAACCCTACTCCTTCATCAATCAACATCCCTTCCATCTTTAACCTTCAAACCCGTCTAGAGAGAGAAAGAGAGCTTTCTAGAGATAGAAAGTCAAGAAAAGCTCCAAATAGCTTGAAGATCTGCTTCAAGTGGTTTCTCCAATGTTGGTGCGGAAGATTACATGAAGAAACGTCCGATTTGAGGTATGGATCGAGCCTAAAACCTCGAATTTTCAGTTTAAATGGGTTTTGGGGTAAAACTAGGGTTTTCATCTCAGTGTAAGGAATTTTACATGTAAAATGGGGTGTAAAGACCAGATCTACTAATATGGAAGTTAAAAAAACATTTTGGACGTAAAAAGTTAAGAAATTGGGTGGAAAACGGGCCTGTTTGGAGATGGTGTTCATCAGGCGACACTGTTAGTGTCGCTACCTTCAAGTGGCGACACTTGACGGGGATGAGGCTGGGGTGATGGCGTTGTGCCCATGAAATAAAATGATTGGACACATGTCATTCTCTAGCGACACTTGGCGTGTCGCCAAAAACATTTGGAGACATTAAGGTGGGTGACAGTTGAGTTCCACGATACTAAGTCCAGAATGCAAGTTTTGGCGACGCTATGAGTGTGCATGGCGGCACTGACCTTGTCCAGGAGACATTTTCAGGCGACACTGTCAGGTGACTCTAGGGTTAATGATGGAATTTCACGTGTTGACTTATGTGTAGATCGGGTAAGAAGTTAACACCAACTAGACGTCCGATTCAGGTTAAGTTACGAACGAACATGTGAGTCAAGAATCCCTATTTACTTGTTTCTAGGGTGATGTGCTTACTTAATGAATGTTTATGATAGGTTATGTGCCATTATTTATACATGTTTTTCATGCATAATAATCCCCATATCATGATACTAATTAAATAATAACCTTTCAATTGATATTTAAAACGTTTATATTTTATAATTGCAGGTTATTCGGTGTTTTGAAGATAAACAAAGATAAAACCTATCAAAATCACCAAGAAACCAAGCTTCTAGAAGAATCATTCCCGAGCTTTGACCCCCAAAAAGTCAACAAAGGTTAACAAAATTCAACCAACAGCTAAAAGACAAAAGTGGGCAGCAATGAGGGGATGCACGACGTGCATCCCAATGCACGGGCATGCATTGCCCCTCCTTGCTCCCCACGGTTCCCAGTACACTGCCATTCATACCCTATGATTCCCTAGGTGTTTGCACGCCCGTGCAATCCAATGCACGGCGTGCATTGTGCATCCCAATGCACGGGCGTGCATTGCCCCTCCTTGCTCCCCACGGCTCCCAGTACACTGCCACTCGTACCCTATGATTCCCTAGGTGTTTGCACGCCCGTGCAATCCAATGCACGACGTGCATTGCTCATTCTGAAGCCTATAAATAGGAGGCTTGGGTTCTTTATTCCACACGCCTCAAGAACCATCAATACACTATTGAGAGAGAGATCTTCGTAGTTAGAGTAGAGAGTAGAGAGGCTCCTCCTCTTTGTCTGCAATAGGGGAGCCTACGAATCTCAGTTTTACGCTAGTTAATATGGCTATTCGTGGCTAAACTTCTTTGTATTGCTAGGGTGAAAATGATGTTTGTTGTATGTTAATGTTTAACGTAGTAATCTAGTGGTATGTTTATGTCTTTATTTATTTGCTCTTAAAACGATCTCATAGGTGGGCTTTTTATTATTATTTAAACTTGTCTTTACACTTGTGAGTGTTCTTGATTTTAAAGCGTAAGACTGTAAAACTTTTTTATTTAAACTTCTCTTGAGACTTGTACGTCTTCATACAAGAAAATTTTGATAAGCCAAGGCTTGGTTAATATTAATAAGGTCGTACGTCTTTATACGAACTTGTTATGAGACCAAGAATTGGTTAACTCACGTTAGGAACGGTACGTCTTTATACATGGTCCCATTGTTGCACCTCCTCCCGATGAACAAAGTCTAATCATTCTTTTATTAATAACAATTAAGAACTTAAGTTTGATGTCTCAAACCAATTCATAGATAACAGCAAAGAGTTGAGGGTAATGATGTCCCTAGCTGGGAGTCCTACCATTTTATTATTAAAGATTATAATTCATGAACCAAATGTTGTGAGAATGAGGGTCTAGAGGTGTACCGTTCACACATTTGTATTAGTCATACTACCGGATTAGTCAACTTAACATTATCATATACCAAGCGGATTCGAAGCCCAAAGCAATACTCTTCGTGACCTGATCATTTCCGAGATATTTACTTTTCGGCTATTTACTATTCTGTTATTTACATTTCTGCTACACACTTCACGCACGTTTTTACTTTTATGTCATTTACTTTACCGTCATTTACTTTTCTCTTACATTGAAACTCAAAGAGAAGGCGTATCTTCTGGATATGTCTTATGCAGCGATTGGGAAAAGAAATACCATCGTTGCTGAGAAAAATAAAGAACTTGCTGAATTTGAAGCTAAGGTGATTCGATTGAATAGGAAACTCGATGGTTACAACAATTCATCATTTTTGGTTGAGTATTACAATGATAAGATAGAAGGGAGCAAAAGAAATGTGGTTTAGGGTTTCCTCCTCCATTCAATGGTAATTACACTGTCGATCCAGAAGTTGTGAAGGATTTAGACTTGGGACCTAAGACGGTGTTGAAAGTCAATCCAGTTACATGATACTGATGATGAATGCTTTGATGAAGCCAAAGTTGAGGGTATTCCTAAAGAAGTAAAGATTGAAGAAGAAAAAGTGGTGAAGCAAGTTACAAGTGATCGATGCATTTTGACAGAACCTGATGAGACTAAGCAGTCAAAACAAGTTTTGGGTCAACATGTTTTTATCAAATTTGGAGATATCAATGCAGAAATTCCAAAAATTTCAAACAAGACCACATTGGATTTTATAAAAGAGAAGTGAATTTGGGGAAATCTGAGTCTGGTCATACTCAAACATCTAGGGGTTCTTTTTGTCAAAAGCAATCATGATTTTATGCTGGTGAATCGTCTGTGTCACACCCCGGCCGACAACAGATTATATGACGAGGCTGACGCGATTGTTCATAAGCACATGATTGACTATTAAATGCGTTACAAATATTATTCATCATATTAAAAGCATCCGCTACAAAGAGAAATAGAAAACAAAGTGTTCATAACATAAAAATAAATTAAAGTCATTATTGCTAGGTCCAAAGCCCTAAGTGTTCAAGCACGGTCCTCAAACAGGTGCACCTGAAACATGTGAGTAAATGTCTACTACAAGTAGTTGGTGAGAAACATAGGTTTTGACACCAAACAAAGTTGATTGAAGTTTATAATTCAATATGTTCAAAGCAAGTCTAAAGAATAAATGTGAAACATACAAGGTTTCAAAGCGTACAATCAAGCCATGTTTATATGTATGCACAATCCCCCGGATTGCGTGAAGTTCCAAAATGTATACACAAAATCCGCCAAGGTTTTGTGCTAAGTAATGAATCGGATTCCCATATAAATGATCATAACATGTACTATCTTAGACTTGCCACACAAGATAATGATTGTACTAACATGAACACACGTATTGTCACCAAGCAGTTTAAGACATAAAGCATAAAGACCTTTGTGTAAGAACATAGGTAATTGAATTGTGTATGTAAACATGTTCCACCCTGAGTATTTGTAAACAAAAGTATGAAAAGAGGCTATGAAACTCACATTTAATGAAGCTAGTAATGGTATGAATTGATAAGGATAGATAGGCCTCGTGAGGATTTCTCACAATAAACCTACATGGGTAATTGTACTCTAAATTCAATGTATGTCTAAATGGAAATAAGGAAATTTTGAGATTTTAGGGTTTCACAGGGTTTGGGATTTGATATGGGATTTGTACAAGTTTTGTAGGAAAAATATATATGTTTATAATGATGAGTTAAATACTAATTAGGATTAATTAGAAACTCTAATATAGTATTTACAATAATAATATGTTTGAATATTATGATTTTAAATTAAATAAAAAATTAGGGAAAAGGTTTAAATAGTAACACGTTTGGATTTATTCATATAATTATTCTAGAAATATTGAATAAATGAGTTACGGAATGGAAAAAGGTTTAAATAATTCATTTTATAAAATAGTTAATTAAACTAAATAATCTCTTGAATTATAAAAGAGATAATTATTAGATATAAATGTTAAATGTAGTAAATTGAACTTTGTATAATTATCTAACTAAAATTATTATTTAAGTATTTCAATTGGTTTTAAATAATTATTTTTTTGTCAAAATAATTATTTATAAGTTTAAAATATTTTAAATAATTATTCTTGTCAAAATAGTTATTTATGTGTTTATAATAATATATATTTAAAGTTGGTTTATAAATATAGATATTTTATAAATAAAGCATCATATTTAGGTTTATTTAAATAAACCTTTTATATTGTTTATTTAGAGTTTATAATAAATAAAAATAGATAAAACACCATTTTGATTTTCCCGTTTTAATAAAAGTTTTAGGATATATTTATTTGATTTATAAAAATTAAATTAGGATTTTAAAACATTTATCTATGCATTTAAAGAATTAAAAAGGAAAATAATCCCAAACCCGGCCGCCGGGACTCGAACCCGCGTCGAGCCTGGGCTTCGTACACACACGCGCACTTAACCGCTGGACTGGGCATGCTGCCTTGTCCAGAAGCCGGTTCGTTTATGTTTTAACAAGTAAACCCAAACGCCATCGTCCCCAATTTGAAACCCCCAAACCCTAGGTCCCCAATTGACCCGATTACTCAGGCGATTTGAACCAAAATCATAGGGCTTTTGATCGTGGGACTGAAACGAGTTCAATGGTACCAATATTACCTGAAGTGGATACGTGTAGGGTGAGAACAACTTGATGAAACAAATTCGTGTTCTTCGGCTAATTAGGGTGTTACATGGGTGAATTCAGACGTAATTGAGGGTAGGAGAAGCTTGCAATGAGTTTCGTTAATGAATGTAGGCCTCTATTTATACGCAATTTGCGCGAGAAAGGACCGATCGATTAAATGGAATTCAAGGCTAGATCGGTTAAGAGTTAGGCATTGAAATGTTCATAAAAATCCGATTAATCAGAAAGGATGGATCGTTTGGTTGTCCTAAACGTAAAGCTATGGATGGTTTTGTAGGATAAAATCTCAGGTACGAGTTCGAGGTCAAAGGTCCGAAAACCGGTTGGTGCGGGATTCGAACTCGTGACTGAATGGGGAAGTGGGATGTTCCGGAATTGGCATAACAGGTCCCGGGAGTTCTAAAGCTTTATCATTTTATGAACAAACTTTGTTTTAATTTGAAATCAAAGTTTCAGGAATTACAATATTAACCCTAAACTTTTATATAAACACAAAGGACGGATGACAATCTTCTGAAGCTGTTGTCAAGGGGGAGTCTTTTGGAGAATATTCTAGTGACAACGAGCTTGAAGATTCTATGTCTTAGTCTTAGAGTCTTTGACTTGTAATTGATAGAATTGTTAGCAACAGTTAAAGGGGAGTCTGTTAGGACATGTTTTGTAACTATTAAAGTGGCGAACTTGTTAGGTTCGCATAAGTTCTTAGAGGGGCGAACTTCTAAGCTTCTTTAGGGGCGAACTTGGTGCAAGTTGCCTTTGTGGTTTCCCTATAAATAGGTTTACAAGTCTTAGCTGAAGAGTAGGAGAGAACAGATCTGAAAGCTGAAAGTCAGAGTGCAAGAACTTGTAAAAAGTGTTGATAAGGAAATACAAAGAGGTTTGTTTACTCTGTGTTCTTGATTGCTTTACACGTTGAACGTTGATCATGGATTCCGCACGTTATCACCGTGTCGTACCGCGAGTCTAGAGATTCGTCACGCCTACCGGGACCTACAATTGGTATCAGAGGTTTTGCTCTCGATTAGCATCAGATTCGTGGTGTTTTCGTGTACAATCAACATCAAATTTCATTGATTTTGAAGACTTTTTCTTTACATCCAGACTACCTTCACATCGCTTCTGTAATCCTTCCCATAACTGGTTTGAAGTTTTAAATTGATTGAAACTATGAAAGATCTCTTTAGGTAATGACATAGAAATGCTCGCCATCGCCTTCTTTTCACGATCAAACAACAACTTCTCTTCAGTAGATAAGGCAGATACAAGCTTCTTAGCATTATCATTATCCATAAACGAGTAAGTCGGACGGCTATAGCCTTCCAGAATTGGAATCCATGGACTTATATCTGTAAAAGATACGAGATGATCAAATCTGTCCTTCAAGTTTGAATAATCAGCTAGACTCATAAGATTTGGCGGTTTCTGAGGAGTTTCGATCTCGTTGTCGTAGTTGAACATATTTGTAACCTGTACCATGTTAGCCATAACAACAAGTATATGAAAAATATAACAAGAAAATAAAATTTGAACAAATTTACCCAGAGGCGAACTTGATAAGTTCGCTTCTTACCACCCCTAAGCGAACTAGTCCAAGCGAACTTGTTAAGTTCGCCTAAACCAGAATTTCAACTAAGTTCGCCTACAGAAGAATTTAGGCTAAGTTCGCCTGTATCAGCAAAAAACTCGCAGGAAGATGATCTCTTCAACCAATACACGAACAAAAACTTCTGAAAATCATCATAACTTGTTGAATTGATGGAATTTGATAGAATTGAACCGTAGGATTGAGTATAATATGACCACTTTGAATGGATCAAATTCTTCAAAAACACTTCCAAATTGATGAATTCAGCCCCAAAATCATCTCACGAACTCAAGAACTCCTTTGATATGAAATTCATGCAAAATTCAGTCTTTTTGATGTCAAATCATGCACAAACCGTCACAAAACAATCACAAATCATGAGCATAAGCTCTGATACCCCATGTAGGTCCCTTCGGGGTCAATACGGATCTATCTCGAGACATGACGTGTCAACACACATGGAGTGCGGAATCCAACCGTATGAATGATAGTGTATATGAGACAACAACGATAGCAATGAAGACACAAGAAGTAAATAAACTCTCTTTAATTGATCCCAACACTGAGTTTACAGAACTTGAATACAATTGCAAAAGCTATTCAAACTAACATGTAAACAACTATTTATAGGCAAACTATCTGCCACAGGCGAACTTAGTTGAAATTCTGGTTTAGGCGATTTCAAATTTCATAAGACTGATTATCTAGATTTACATGCTGCATATTGCAAATTCGGTATGAACACTTGAGCATTGTATGATCTGATCTTGTTTACTTTGAAGTTTATCGCGAATCATTTCATGAAAAATTTTCAGGAGTTGAAAAAGATATGATCTGAAAAATTCTGAAGTATCATAGGTTACCCTTAGATTTGATTAGGATGTGTGATGGACTAATCGATATACTGATATGATCTTCTTGCTCATGATGGTTGAACAAAAATATGTGCTTTGTTTTCTTGAATTTCAAATTTGTTTATAGTAAAATAAAAAAGATCAAAAATATGTGCTTTGTTTTCTTGAATTTCAAATTTGTTTATAGTAAAATCAAAGAGATCAAAAATATATGTTTCTGTGTGTAGAGATAAAACCCAAAAAGATTTGCACTTTACAAAATAGTTTACTTTGTTTTACAGTTTTACATTCACAAAAATTCAAAAAGATTATATTTCGTGTTTCCATGAGAATTCCAAATTTTTTAGTTAAAAATTGTTCGGGATTGGATTGGATACATGTTCTTGGTGGAAGACGGAAAGACTGGTTCTTAGATGTTGAAGAGTGACAGGTTGAAAATTTCAATTATTCTTTAAGTGTGGAGAATATGCTAACATATTATATTCGCCTGGTAAGCAAACTTACCAAGTTCGCCTGAACAAGCGAACTTATTTGCTGAGTATATATTGATATTTCAGGCAAACTCGGTCATTTATCTTCATTCAAATTCAACGAACTTATTGTAGGCGAACTAGGGCAAATTTGAGCGAACTTGTTCTAGATCAATCCTGTGATTGTGGAATTGTGTTGTTATAATTGTTTTCATTAAGAAAGAGTTTGCGCTTCAATCTAAGGTTGATCTGAGCATATTTAACCGTGTAATCGTTCGATCTGAGCATATTTAGGATCAGTTCTTAGGCTTTTGAAGTGTCAGACTTATTTTGATAAAAAATTGTGTTAGGTTGTGTTGTTAAACTACAATTGGTGGTCATAATAGTCTTATCGGTGTTTTTACAACTCGTTTGTGTGATCAATTGTATCAAAATCCATCGACATAAAGAGTTGAATTTTATGATATGTGTTTGAAGCTTTGAGCGAAATTGCTCAGGCGAACTTAATAAGTTCGCCTCTTGCAACTCTAAGCGAACTTATTAAGTTCGCCTCAGGGAGCAGTAGTGAAAAGACTTAGCAATTTTTCAAAGTGTTGTGATTTTGTGTTTTTATTTTTTATTTTTTTGTGTTACTTTGTCATATTGTTGTTTAATTGTGAATTGCTTGTCTACTATTGTGCACAAATGGATCGTCGTGTGGAGTACAAACATAATCAGGTGGCACTGTTGGATCCAAATATGTCAGAAGCTGTGAACTACCGTGAGATCATTAATTTTTTGAATAGATCAAGGCTACGTGTTGCATTATTTGCTAATCCATACATAAGTCTGAATTACATACAACAATTCTGGGATACCGCAAGTCATGATTGAACTGTTGATCCAAATGTGATTCGAGCTAAAGTGAATAATACTCCGGTTGCAATCTCTGTGGATACAATAAGGACTGCTCTGGCTTTGGGAGGTGATAATACTGAACCATTGATGTTGCCTACTACATTGATTATGGGATGTTTTCAGCGAATGAGATACCGAGGCAGGGCAAATGTTACTCAAGCTAGAAAGGGTGGACTAGTTGGTCAATGGAGGCACTTTATACACGTTATCATTCATTGTTTATCTCTAAGGAAGGCTGGTACTGATGGGTTGAAATCCTCTCTACAATCTGCTATGGTGGCTCTTACCCTGAACAGAGGTTTCAATTTTGCTCATTACATTACAGAGAGATTGTTACACAGATAACTCCTCCAGAGGGGAAAGGGTTTCTTATGTACCCTCGATTCATTCAAATGATACGTAACCATCTCATTCCTAATTTACCTCAGTTGCCACATCGTCTTACTCTTACACCGATGACAAAGAGAATCTTTACTGACTGCAACAATGTCAAGCAGCAGAATCCGGCTCTTATTCCAGTTCCTACACCATTATTTAGGCACATTATCAATCTTGATTATGTGGCTCCTCCAAATGATAACTGGATTTATCATGAAGAGTTATTGGCACAAGAAAAAGGGCCACCTGTACCACAAGTACAAGCACAACAGCAACCACAACAACAACCACAAGTTCAACAACCTGTTATTAGACAACCGGTTTAACCTCAATTTCAAGAGAATGTGATAGAACCAAATGTGATTGAGCCAAATGTAGATGGTGATATTGAAACTGAAGTTGAGAATCAAGATGAAAAGGTTCAAGATGTTCAGAATGTGGAAGTAGAAGACAATGAAGAAGATGAACAAGTGCATCATGTTCAATTCCCTCCACAGGGTGAAGAAGGTCAAGTTGAAGATACAAGCACTAGTTCTGTTTCAAATGCTAGTTTTGATTTTGAAGCCACGAAAGATTTTGATTCCGATCATTATGAGCGTCTAGCAAACGTTCCTGAAGCTAATGCAGGAAAAAGAAAGAAGTATGTTAGCAGGAAAAAGGTTAAATTACCGAGAAGGAAGTCTGCTAGGGGTCCTCCTCCTGTTCCAGTACTTGGCAAAAGGACTTTACGTGATGAATCATCTGATTCAGAGTATTTTCCTTCTCCTAAGTCACATAAGTTGATGGCTGCTTCAATAGCTGCTGCAAGTACACAAGTAGCTGTTGACGGAGAGTTTGTGGATTCACTGATTATATCACCACTACTGTCTCAGACTACAATACCCCATGCTAGTATTGCTCCTACTCCTACTTCAACTCAGACTGGCTCTTCCAAAACATCAAAGAGTGCCAAGATTGTTGCCTTAGAAGGAAAAGTCTCTTGTTTAGAAGCTCAATTTGTAGGTCTTCAAGGACAAGTAGATGTTCTAATCGCTAATGATTATCAAAGAGAACATGTTCCCAATCCCAAAACAAACAAATAGTTGAAATGCAGATCTTAGTATGTCAATTGATAGAGCGCATTGATGCTCAGGGGGAGAAACCTGTGGCTGTAAGTGAGCTTGTCACAATGAAGCTATGCATAGACATGACGATGAAGACAATGATCCCAATGGAGACAAGGGTGACCATCAATACGCTGACGTTACTCCAATATCTCATTTTCAGGGGGAGTTGACATCAAATCAAGATCAATGTGATGTATCTGGTGATAAGAACACAACAGGTGAAACTGAGGACTTGTTGATGTTAGAGTACTTTAAATATGATTCTGATTCTGATCTTGATGAAACTGAGAAGCTGGAATGTTTGTCTGGATTAGATGATTTAGTTGATGAGTTGTAAAATGATGAATGTGAATCTGAATTAGAAGAAGGGGAGATATTCGAGCTTGAAATAGAAAAAGATACAACAACGCTTACTTATGAATATTGTGATGGTTTGAATATGTGTTTTAACTTCATCCATGATGAAGCTATTCTTGAAGAAACTTCAGAAGGAATGGCAGATTTATTGGACTTTGAAGAAGACATTACAATACCTAAGCCTGACACTGCTCAGAAAAAGCCTGAAGAGCCTGTAATGTATAAGGATACAGGTATGACTAAAGAGAAATGGCTAGAGATGGTGCAAAGTTGGAAGAAAGTGTTACCTGTTTCACCATAACCACCTATTCTTAAAAAAAGTATGTGAATAATGAAAGATGTGTTGGTAGGATTATAAGTTGGTTCTTTGATGAAGACTTTAAGATGTTTGCCTTGAAGAGAACTGATGGGGTACAATATCTGAAGCCAAGATTGAGATACTTTAACTCATTACCTAGATGTGAAATGAATGGTCTTGCAACAAAACCTTTAATCAACAGATCAAAGTATGGGATTGTTGATTCTATAGCAATGTTGATAAAATTGGAAGGTGGTTCGGGAAAATATGAAAAATTTAAACCACAGAAAGGCAAGAAACGGAAGATTATTGATCCTGTAACTAGGAAGAACATCTGGATATACAAGTTTAAGCGAGTCAAAGCTGTTCAGAAGATACCTTTGAAGAAAATACCATAAGATTTTCTTTGAAATATGAAGTGGTGGTATGTCAATGTGAATACTGGTGAGGCAAGAATAGAAGATCAAGATAATAAGGTTCTAGCTCTTTTCAATGATGCTATGAATCTTATTTATTTCTCAAATAAAGATCAACAGATGCTGAAAAGGAAAGAGATAATGTTTACAAGTGAATGGCGTGAGCAGGGTTTACAATACAAGCGTGTGTTGGAAATTTGTATCAGATATGGTGTACATGCCGGAAGCAAACTACCGGAGAAGTGGAAGAGCTCAACATGAAGACATAAAATCAAGCTATTGTCAAGGGGGAGTCTCTTAGGACATAGATGTGTGACAATGAGCCTTGTAATAGTTAGATCTTAAATGTCTTTATGTTTTCATGTATTTTGTCTAAGTTTTGTAATAGGCAAACTTTGCAAGTTTGCATGAGCCTAGTTTTAGGCGAACTTGGCAGATAGTTGCCTATAAATAGTAGTTTATATGTTAGTTTGAATAGCTTTTGCAATGGTATTCAAGTTCTGTAAACTCAGTGTTGGGAGCAATCAAAGAGTTTATTTACTTCTTGTTTGTTCATTGCTATCTTTGTTGTCTCATATACACGATCATTCATACGGTTGGATTCCGCACTCCATGTGTTTGACACGTCATGTCTCGAGATAGATCCGTATTGACCCCGAAAGGACCAACAATCGCCCGCTGAACAACGCCTACAGTAACACTTACAATCCTGGATGGAGGAACCATCCAAATTTCAGCTGGAAGGAAAACAACAACTAGGGAAAATCTGGCTTCGAACAACAACATCAGTTGCAACAAAGATAATCTCAAAACTATCAGCCTCGTCAACAATTTCAAGGAACAAACAAGCCAAATAATGGGTTGAGCTTGGGAGGATGCGGTAACTAAGTTGATATCTATAACCGAAATTCTAGCCCTCTTAGCGGATGCTCGTCATAAACAATACGAGAAAAAGTTTAGTCTTCACGAAGCTGAGTTTAGGACACAAAAAGCATCTTCTATCCGAAAGACAACCAACATGTCTTCCTAACAACACTGAACCAAATGCAAAAGAAAATGTTAGTGCTATCACTCTCAGAAATAGCAAGGTTTATCTAGAACCTCCATTACCATAAGAAAAGGAAGATCAAATACCATTGAGGGAAATATTCACTAGAGTACCGCTTCGTCCACCTGTCATAGAATCACACGCTCAAGAATCACCACCAAAGGAAAATCCACAACCTACTGTAGTGAACACTCCTCCTAACATTCCGACAAAGAGAACATTCAAATCACACATACCGTACCCAGGAAGGCTAGTAAAGCAAAGGACTGATGAACAATATGAGAAGTTCATCGAGCTTTTAAGTCAAATTCATGTCAATCTTCCTTTCATGGATATAATACAACAAATGCCTAAGTACGGATGTTTCTTGAAGGATTTCCTTACTAACAAAAGAAACATGGAAGAGGTACTCAAAAGACTAATCAACACGTTGCTCTCATCGAACGATGCCTTCCAAAGATACTTTCAGATCCTAGAAAGTTTTCTTTACCATGTTCTATCGGACTACTGCCGATAACTTTAGCACTCGCTGATATGGGAGCAAGTGTGAATGTAATGCCATATAACATGTTTAAAAGACTAAAGATTGGGCATCCGCAACCTGTCAATGCCACTATCGAACTTGCGGATGGTACAGTCAAATCACCTATGGGAGTTATTGAAAATTTACTAGTAAAAGTTGGCAAATACGTCTTCCCTGCCGACTTCATGGTCTTAGAAATGGGCCCCGACTATTCTGTGCCTTTAATTTTGGGTCGCCCATTCTTAGCCACTGCTAGAGTAACCATTGACATGAATGAAGGTATTCTGATACTTTGTGTTGGAAAACAATCGGTAGCCTACAACATCGGGGGTAATGAATGTTTATCTTATGATCCCTTTGAAATTGCACAGTTCATAGACACTACTCTCGACTACCAACTTAAGAAAGCTAAGGAAATCAACAAAGGAAAGAAACCAAATGTCGGCAAGTATCTCGACAACACTAACTGGATTGAAAACTACTGGGACCAGCAGCCGAAATTGACTAAGAAAAAGGACCTGAACGAAGGAATGGGAGATACGGGGTAGATCCAAAGCCCCAACCCAAAAAAGAATGATGAAGCACGTACGGGTCCGGTCAACGACCCTTAAATAAACGTGGCGCTTACGGGAGGCAACCCGATGATCATGAATAAATTGAGAAGTTGGTGCATACGGAAGAACTTGTAACCTCAAAGCAGTAAAACTAAACTCGTGATTTTCTACCCATTTGACTAAAACCTTACTAAAATCCTACTTTTCTTAAAACCCTGAGAATTTAAAAAAACCCTAGAACCTAAATCTCTTTGAGTTCGCGCTTAATTAAATAAAATGAAGACATGGAAAGTAGAAACAAATGGTTATTATGCATAACAATTCACTTAACCCTATCCCATCCGTTTTTCATGTGAGAATAATATGCGCCTTTAATGAGCATTATTATTATCATATTTTCACACGCTCTTTCTTTTGGTATACTAAGTGTTTTTCAATCGGATTTTATTTATAATTAGAACTTGTATGACCTATACATATCAAAACCATGACCTAGGACTTTATCATCCTTATATATTATCCTTAAATCCAAAATACCAAAAACAATATCTGCCTAGATAGCCCTTTGAGTCTTAGCCTTTTCTTTTCTACTACCCACATTTATCACCAAACCAGCTTTTCATAAACATCGGTTATTGGCTATCTGTCTTAAAGATGGAGGATTATTAGTTTATCTTATGTCGTTATTTCAAGTTTTCAATTGTTAAGATAATTTAGAAAGGATCTGATTCACTTAAGGAATTGAAATACATAAAAGAAAGTGGATGTATTAGGAAGAAACAACTGAACGATCTACAAGGAAGATATGGAAGAATATTTCAAGGAAATTGAGAAAAAGGATTTATTGACAAGTTAGTCTTGACGTTAAAAAAAGAGAAAAATAAAAGAGAGAAGTTGGTCTTTTACCGGTTAGACCTAAAAGAGCTGGTTATGTATTCTTTCAATTTGTTTTCTTGTATTCATTTTGCAAAGCCTAAATTACCGCCCGAACTCCGAGAAAATGTTTTCAAAACAATAAGTGATATAAGAAAATGGTGGCACAAGCATGAAAAATTACCGCCATTCTACGGCTTGTCAAAAACGCCAAAAGATATGGCAAATGTGTGAAGTGTGGCAACTGGAGCCACGATAGAAAATGCAACAAGAATCCAACTATAACACCTGCCAAAATTCGATCTCAATTTCTACCCGGAACAATTATAAGAATGAATAAGAAATTTTGAAAATCTTGAAAGATATAAATTTATTAGAAATTCTGGAAATTAGGGGATATCGGACCGACATATGATTAGATATCGGTCCGATATGAAAAGATTTTGGTTGTCGGACCGACATGACCTGGAAAACGGTCAGAAGTGTAAAACCCTAGGAACCCTCTTCACCAGACACGTGTCGAGACACGAGTAGGGCATGCGTCAGCATGTCGTACGCGTGGACGGATGTCGGACCGACATGACTCTCCGCTATGGACAGATGGCACACCAACTTTGCATGGCTGCCACGTGGCGTGCATGCGGGACAAGGGAGGCATATCGGACCGATATCCCCCTGGATAACGGTCCGACATGGGCGTACATCAGGCCAATAAAAAGAGGAGCAATTTCTCTTCATTCTCACACCAACTCTCAAACTCCCTCTCAAATTTCCTCTGCTCACGAGCCCTCTAGACGTCCCGCCTCCAGAGCCGCTCCTCCCGGTTCGACCAGCGTTCCATGAGATCAAGCGTTTAAGAGACAAAGCAACCTAAGGAGCATATAGAAGTGCTAGTCGAAGTGCTAGAGCCCTAAGAGCATATCCTAAGAGCCGTGTAGCACTAAGTTGTTATCTTTCAACCAGCCAACTTCTAAAACAAGATGAATACTCGTCTTTATCAATGATACACGTTCTATTCTTGAGAACAAGCTTTTAAAAATGATTTATAATGACGTGATTGTAAACTACTTGTCTATGTCATAAACGCTCGTTCACATGGTGAACGAGAGTCTGTCAAAAACGATTTATAAGAAGTGCTTGGGCTATAGGCTATCATCACACAACAAGACAGACTATCTTGTTTTACAAAAAGGCAAAACACGAGAATTAAATACTTATATAATCTTGGTAAGGGGGTTGAGATAAACCCCTGGGGTGGAAATACCCCAGCAGTGTACGTAAAGTTTGATCAAGTCTTTATACTCGCTCCGGTTCCAGTTAGGGCCGGGCGGGGTTGGCATGTATGTCGGGTAAACGCTTATGTGCCTATGGAGCCACGAAACCCCCGAGTTCGCTACCAATGTATACATGTATGTAAAAACAGAAAGAAGCGAAGTGTTCGCTAGATTCCAAGGACGAAATGGCAAATTATTTAATTTAAATGTTTTTTCGTGCTTATGAAATGTTTTAAGGTCATGAAGTATTCATCAGCACATAGCTGACATTCACTTTCAAATGTTTTCAGGAAAAGAATGACATGAACTCAGCATACCGGGACCGGCTACGGCCTGAGTCCTGGGGGCAGTTTTGTTGCTTAAGCCGGGACAGGCCACACACCTGGACCTGGTGCAACCTAAAAGTTATGTTATACAGGTTCGTGCGATGCACAAGAAAGAACCTGAGAAAAGACAAGGTTAAGGTGCGCAAAGGATGTCGACTCCCAAGCCAGAATACCCCCTTGTAGATTTTACTAACTTTGGTCAGGGTTTTGATTTCCAAAATCAAATGTACAAATGATCGGGGTTTATACCCAAGTGTTTAAATAAAGAAATCTTTTTTCTACACAACGAGATTCTAGTATTTATAAAACCAACCCTTGAGGTTGAGAATTGAGAAAAAGATCCTTTGTGAAAACGAATATTCTGCTGCACAAAAAAAACTCTGAAATAAAAGCACGTATCGGAGGTGCCAACTGACGTCGCAGGCCGGTAACGTCCCGGGGGTGCCCGGGCCGGGGTGTGACATTGGTTGGTATCAGAGACTGAGGTTTTAGCAAATTAGATACTTGGGATTAGTATCTAAGCTCTAATTAGATTAAGCAATGACTTACCTACTAGAAAAATAAGGTAGACACTTTCCTTTAAGCTGATAGTGTCAAACATGCTGGTAAGTACCATGTCAGGTGTGTTTTGGGTAAAAATTATGTTAAATAACTTTGTAACCAAACTTAGTAAGTGAGGTAGTGTGCTTGTTGAATTTGTAAAGAACAACGTATGTAAAACAGTAAATTAACACGAGTATTTACGAGGAAAGCCCTTGATCCTTGATGATCCCCGGCACAAAACCTCGGGAGCCGACTAAAAGTCGGGCTGCCTTTTTAGCTTTTATAAAATTGAAGTAGCCGACTAAACCTCAGGAGCCGACTAAACGTCGTTTGCTAGGTGTTAAAGAAGTTTGCGAGTGAGTTGTGTGTTTCCTATACGATCCTATCGCTAATTAAATATAAAAATGATCTTGACTAACTTTGCAAAAATAAAGGCTTGACTGTATCTTCTTCTTGTGAGCGTTAGTCCACATATCGTGCACATTTCGCACGTGGTCCACGACCTAATGACCGAGTCTTTAGGTAAGTATAACGTTACGACTGTTTGTCCTGCGAATAACAAAGAAAACAATGGACAAGTAGCCGTTAATAACAATATTCAAAATACTGAAGCTACTAGGATCTTGGAATCCGGATCATGTATCTTTCAGGATCCTGCTTGAAATTCATCACATAACAATTGTCCCCAAAATTTGACAGCTGTATACGCGAGTTACATCTGTTAAAATTTAAAATTTTGAATTTTGAAATTTAACCGACTTCTTAATAAGACGTGGTGCGAGAAACGAGGTGATGATACGGAGTCGTTCGAGGCGGTTTCATTATTACCCTATATTTATTATTCCTTTTTATTAATCCCAACTTCATCTTTTTCATATTTCTCTCTCGGATCTCAGGTAAAACCTCTCTTCTTCCTCTTAACTCTCTGATTTTTACATCAAAAAATGATGAAAAAGAATACTCGATCATCTTCATCTTCCGACGATCTTTATAGTCAGAACATGATAGTTAACCCAGATTCTGAAAAATGCACTTTCACCGATCTTGATATTCAATCCCTTTAATCCGGAGGCTTTTTACCAAAAAATGCTATTTTTAGTCCATTCGATCCTAAGACCAGAGCGGATTTTACTTCAGAGAGTTGGGTCTGTTTTCTGTTTTTCCCTTTTTCTCTTGGTTTCACGTACCCATTTCCTACTCTTACCACCGAGTTCTTTAGGAAAATCGGTCTGAGTTATGCCCAAACCATGCCTATGATCTGGCGAACTCGGTATACTCTGGAATTTCCGATTCATCACCACGTCATTGACTTTTCTACTTCCGAATTGGCGAACGTATATAACCTAAGAAGCCATGGCTCTTCCCGCTTTTTGTTTCAAATCAGACCTGGCATGACCCATTTGATCTTGAAAACAACTCAGAATGATTCAAACTAGAAAAATAATTTTTTCTTTGTGAGGAGGGAGTCAATCCCTGAAGGGGATAAGTTGCCAGTCAAATGGATCGTTAAGGGTAGGATTCTGTCTTTTAGGATCCCTATAATTTTGACATCCGTGATACTGACTATTGATTTTCTTTTACTTTAAGGCGCCAAAGTTTTCTGATCTAGCTCATGCTTCCTCCAAGACTGCCAAGAAGGTTGCCACCTTCTACAGTATCGATCACATTGAGAGGACCTTAAAGTTATGTATTTCCTTGGTTGAAGCGAGTCCAAAAGGTTTTTCCTCCGATTCCAAAATGTCTGGTAAGAAATACAATGCCACGCTATTTTATTAGTTAATAATATGACATATATTTTGACCTGCTATTTCGAAATAGGTGTACGAAGATCCAGTTCCAAATTGCTCTGGATGACATTGGCAGCATGGTTTCTATGGGTAAGGCCATCAAAAAGGAGCCTAAGAAAGCCGCTACTCCAGCACCTAAATCGGATGCTCCTAAGCCTAAGGTCTCCATTGCTCATCCTAAGCCATCGTCTCGCAAGAAGCGAAAAATCATTGATCCTGCTGAACTGGCCATTCGGGAATGCTCTGATTTTGCTGATGCTTAGAAGAAGCTGCATAACCATAGCCATCTGGTAAGAAATGTTCATTATCCTGGATCTTGAGTTTAATCCTGCATTTATATTAACATATACATTTTATATAATAGGCTATGGATAAAATGGCCACGTTCTACGATTAGCTTTTAAAGGAGGTTGAGGCGAACAAGCTGAAGATTGCCGAGTTGCAAAGGAGCGAAGCTGCCAAGAGCAAAAAGCTATATGATGTCACCAAGGAGCTTAGCAATGTGAAGGCAGAACTGCAGGACGTGCATCTCTAACATGCCCGAGATCTTGATGAGTCCAATGAACATGCTAAGGCCTCAGCTGCGATGTCCATATTCCAAGCCAGAATCAAGATGGCTAAAGAAGCTGAGGACAAGGACTTTGATAGGGCTACTTAGGATGTACAGGAGTGGAAAAGGCTTGATGCTGAGTTGGGAGGAGAGCCGGTGCTGAGGAGCATGGAGCATGGAGCATGGAGGATGTGAGCATATATGGTGGCTGAAGATGAGACTGAGGGTTCAGCGAAGGTAGCTGAGGAGCATGGAGCTGTTGTTGCTGGGAAGCAAGTGGATCAGGGTGATGAGGGTAATGATGCCTAGACCCGAGCCTTGGTATTTGCGGTTCTTTATGTGTTTAACTTTAATCCTGTCGACCTGTTGAACAATTTTATTTTCTTTGCTTTTGGAGATCCCTAAGAGGGATAGACCTGTTGAACAATTTTATTTTCTTTGCTTTTGGAGATCCCTAATAGGGATAAACAATTTGACAATCCGTGTCCTGAGTGGATGGTTTCTATTTTGGATGAAACCCATGGCACATTTTAATTTCCTACACTTAGAATGGTAATTAGTAGCTTTTGACTATACGTCATGATTGTTGTTTGGTTTGTTTTGATATATTTCTGAAAAATCGGGATCCTAAGGCATTTAGGATATAGGAAAATAGTTTTATAAATATTTTCAGGATACCGGATCTCAATAGTTAGTTATAAACAAAACATTTGCCTTTTATCAAATTCTGACTTAGGAAAGTACAACTTAGTTTCGATAAATAGGTCAAATCATGACTTAGTCAAATAACTTTTGATTCTACATTTAACGGTGAATTAGTAAGTAGCCTTAAGTATAAAAACTGAAATGGATAAATATACATACCAGACCTTTGACAAGTATTTTGAAATGTTACAACCTTGAGTTGTCCCCTGTGTTTGTTTGTCAAATACATCATGCGATCGTTAATTGAGTCTCAGAATTCTCACGAATCTTCAATCCAATTAAGGATCTTGAGTTAGCATATCAATGCTAGGTATTTGGCTTAACACATAAGTGTTAAACACCTGTGACAATTTAAAATCGTGGGCCAAGCCAGTAATCGTGGGCCAAGCCAGTAAACGTAGGCCAAGCCAGTCCTAAGTTAACATGAAAATGTTAAAAACCTTAGGAGTAACACGTCTGTTACTATCGTAGGATTCCAGACATAGCCAATAGTGATGAAATTATCAGCCCATTCCACATGGACTGGTCGCACCACCTTGAACTATACTTGAATATCGTGCGCTACAGGCGGAGTGTTCAAACTCAATTCTTAGAAAGGTGAAAACCTTTAAACCTTAAGAGGTATACAAGATACCTTATCTTAGGAGAGATGGCCAATCTCTATCTTCTGTTAGGATCCTTGAGGATCCTTCCTGCAAAACATGAAACCTTGGTGGAGGTGGGTGTTAGGGCTAACACCCCTCGGACGCTCAAGTCAGTACCTTGATAAAGAGTGATAAATATAAAAATAGTGAGGGATAGAAGACGTACCAGTCTTAGTTAGAACCTAAGTTCTGACTTACATAAATTAGGCTTTGAGATGGATAGCGTTCCAGGATCTTGGTAGGAAATCTCCTTCTATAGTAGCTAACCAATAGGCACTTTACCTGCTTCTGAGTCAATCGTATATAGGCCTTCCCATTTTGGTGCAAGTTTTCCATCACTAGGGTTGGTGGTATTTTGGAATAACTTCCTTAATACCAAGTCACCTACTTGAAATCTTCTGATCCTTATGCTTTTGTTATATGCTTTGGCTATTCTTTGCTGGTAAGCCGCAATACTAACCTTGGCAAGATCCCTGAGCTCGTCTACAGTATCAAGATCATGAGCGAGAGCTTCGTTGTTGTTTTCCTGAGTCTGAAGGTTGGTTCTGGCAGTAGGGATACCCATCTCTGTGGGGATCTTGACTTCTGTTCCAAATACCAAAGAGAATGGCGTTTATCCTATTGCTTTTTTTGCTATTGTTCTATCTACCCAAAGTGCAAATGGTTATTATTCAGCCCATCTTCCTTTCTTAGCTCCCAATCTCTTCTTAAGGTTGTTGATTATAATCTTGTTGTTGGATTCCGCCTGTCCATTGGCTTGAGGATGCAAAGGGGCGGAGGTTATCATTTTGTTCCCCCAACTAGCACAAAAATTAGTTGTTCTCTTACCGATGAACTGAGATCCATAGTCACACACTATCTCTGCCAGGATCCCAAATCTTGTCAGGATATTGCACTTGATGAAGGAGATGACCTATTTTCTCTGACTTGGATGAATGCCTCAGCTTCAATCCACTTGGAGAAGTAGTCTGTCATTGCTAGCATAAAAACTTTCCCTCCTGCTGCCTTGGGAAGTTTGCAAACTATATCCATCCCCCATTTCATAAATGGCCATGGAGAGATGATTGGATATAAAGGTTCTGTCGGTTGATGAAGTATGTTGCTATGTCTTTGGCAGGCATCACATTTTTGGGAATAAGTCATGGCATCCATCCTCATGGTAGGCCAATAGTATCATGTCCTCAAGATATTCGAGAATAGTGCTCTGCCCCTAGTGTGATTTCCACAGTCGCCTTCATGTATGTCTTTAAGAACTTTAAGTGCTTTAGGATCCTCCAAACGTCTTAAGTATGGACCTGCAATAGAGTTTCTATACAAGACATCGTGTAATATTATAAAGCGAGATACCCTCATGTGAAAAGTATTGTGATTCTTTTCATCACTTGGGATCTCTCCATTCTGTAAATAGTTCTTAATAGGCGAAATCCATGATCCTTAACTAGGTTCAAGATCCTGAATATCTGTTACTTCTGTAGCTGATACTTCGTTTGTCTTCCCAATTGTCGGGCTCAAGATATGTATGATCGGTATTGTAATTCCTTCTGGTATCTTAAGAGCCGAAGCAAGGTTTGCTAAGGCATCGACTTCAGCATTATCTTCTCTAGGTACCTGTGTGATGTTAAATATTTCGAATTTCATAGATAATTGCTTAACTATTGTGAGATACTTGGCTAACCTCTCACCCTTTACTGCATATGAGCCATTGAAATGGTTAGCAATTAATAATGAGTCAACATATACCTAGAGATACCTAATGTTCATATCCCAAGCTAGTTGTAATCCTGCTATCAGCGCCTCATATTTTGCTTCGTTATTAGTTGCCTGGAACTCACATCTTATGGATTGGGGTATTATGTCCCTTTGTGGCGATTTTCAGTATGATGCCTAGACCTGTTCCTCTGACATTTGATGCACCATCAGTGAATAAAGTCGACTTATCCTTGGATTCTTCTAATTGTTGAACTTCAATGTCTGCTTCATGTTGGATGTCACAACTGAAATCAGCCACAAAGTCCGCAAGTGCCTGAGACTTTATTGCTGTTATAGGTTCATATATGAGGTCATAGGCACTGAGCTTGACTGACCACTTAGCCATCCTTCCAGACATCTCTGGCTTTCTTAAGACACACTTAATAGGGTAGTTAGTCTTAACATGAATAGCATGAGTTTCAAAATAATGTCTGAGCTTAGTGGATGCCATTATTAAAGCTAATATTAATTTTTTAAATGAGAATACCTAGTTTTTGGTGCAAGTAGGCTTTTACTTACATAGTATACTGGATGTTGTTGCCCTTCGTGATCCTTGACTAGGACAGCACTTACAGAGTGTCCGGATACCGCCAAGTATAGGGATAATGGTTCTCCGTTTTCAGGTTTCATCGATAGAGGAGCTGATGATAAGTACTCCTTTAATAATTGGAGTGCTTGTTCATGCTTCTCTTCCCATTCAAACCTTTTATTCTTTTTTAGGATATCGTAGAACTCTTTGCATCTTTATGAGGATCTTGAATGAACCTGTTAAGAGCTGCTATGCTACCAGTTAGCCTTTGAACATCCTTGGTGTTTGCCGGGGATTTCAAATTGATGATTTCTTTGATTTGCTATAGACTGGATTCTATTCCTCTTTTGGTCACCATGTGTTCCAAGAATTTTCCTACCCCCACTCCGAAGTGGCATTTGGAAGGGTTCAGCTTCATGTTGTACTGGTCCTGGATATCCAATGCCTCTCTGAGATCTCTAGGATGATCCTCAGCCTTCTTTGATTTTACCACCATGTCATTGATGTAGACCTCCATGGTGTCCTCTAGCTTGTCTTCAAACAACATGTTCACAGCCTTTGGTATGTAGCACCCGCGTTTTTCAGACCAAAAGGCATAGCAATATAACAATAGATACCTGTTGGAGTCATGAAGGCAGTATCCTCCTAGTCTGAGGGTTCCATATGTATCAGTTGGAATCCTGATGAAGCATCCATGAATGTCAGCATTTCATGGACTGCTGTAGCATCAACCATTGAGTCTATATGTGGTAATGGAAATGGATCTTTTGGATATGCTTTGTTTAAGTCTATGAAGTCTACACAGACTCTCCATTTTCCATTCTTCTTCTGGACAACTACCACATTAGTTAGCCACCTTGGGAATTTTACTTCCCTTATCATTCCTGCTTTTAATAGTCTCTCGACCTCTTCCTGGATAACTGCATTTCTTTCTGGAGCAAATTTTCTTCTCTTTTGGTGTATAGGCCTGAAACTATTATCAACACCCAATTTATGCGTAATAATATCTTTAGAAATACCTGTCATATCTTCATGTTTTCAAGCGAAGGTTGAAGTTCTGCTCTTTAGTAATTCTATAAGACTTTGTTCAATATCCTTAGGGATATTAGTTACAACAAGCACCTTGACGTCAGGATCCTCCACACTTAGAAATAATTCTTTAACATCCTGCTCTTTGGCTTCCAGTACATTACGAGCTTGTTTCTTTAGTTGCTATGCTTGCTTGGTCTTGACAGAAGCTTTCATCGATAAAGTGTAACAATCCTTTGCATCTTACTTATCACTATTGATTTTCACTACCCCCAAGGGGTTGGCATCTTGACACATTGATGGTATGTTGAAGGCACTATCTATCGTGTATCCAAGGCCTCCCTAGGATGATATTATAACAAGCCCAAGAATCTATTATACAAAACTTTTGAATAGTGTTTACCCCTTCGATATATATCGGTAGCTTTTTCTCTTCAACTGTGTTTTTGACTTCTCCACTGAATCCTACCAGTACTGCAGATTTAGAGACAATTTCAGAATTAGGGATCCCCCTTCTTTTTAGCACCTCATGTTGAATGATGTTTACTGAGCTTCCTCCGTAGATTAGTATCCTTCGAATGAAGTGATTTGCAATATATAGAGTCATTACTAGGTCATCATGATGAGAATCCTGCACGTTATCTCTGTCGTCTTCCTCAAAGGAGATCACCTTTTCTTCAGTCAAGCTGATAGGACTCTCCCTTTTTTCTGTGTTTGATTCTTTGGCATTTCTTTTGGCTATAGAGTAAGAAGTGCCA
The DNA here is from genome assembly GCA_023525975.1 of Smallanthus sonchifolius. Taxonomy (NCBI): domain Eukaryota; kingdom Viridiplantae; phylum Streptophyta; class Magnoliopsida; order Asterales; family Asteraceae; genus Smallanthus; species Smallanthus sonchifolius. The sequence continues at coordinate 26,417,306 of CM042033.1, forward strand.
CAAATATCAGATCCATCGGAAATGAAACCTATTACCTTGGCATCAGGCGGCGGGGATTTTGCTCTTTGTGGGATCCTGTCATGATCCCTAGTCTGCTTCTTTCCTTTGCCTAGAAACTCCTTAAGATATCCCTTGCCCAAGATATAGCTTCTCTCTTTGCGTAGGGCAATACAATCTTAGGTAACATGTCCAAAATCCTCATGGAAAGCACACCATTTGGATTTGTCCTTTCCTCCGGTATTCTTCTCGAATTTACGGGGCCACCTAGCTTTATCTCTGAGATCCTGCATGGCATATAACAAACCAGTTGTATCAAGTGAAAAACAATATTCGGATAACTTCTTCCTTGTCATCTTCTACAGCGTTGTCCCTATGATTATCAGGTTTAGAATATGGCTTGGATCTATAAGGTTTGAAGGGTGCGGTTTATATCTTACGACTGGGTTGATTGTAACTGGTCGGAGCATCCACCATTTGTTAGATTTTCTTGTCATCTTCGAGCCTGTGAATCTTAGCGCCCTATTCCTGACTTCGTCAATGTTCCTGCAAGGATTCATAAAAAGGTCTTCAGAAAATTGAGAATCTTTCCTTAGTCCTATTTTGAATGCTTGGACTGCAGTTGCAACGTCAAGATTCGGGATATCTAGGGATTCTTGGACAAATTTGCTGACATAGTCTCAGAGGGATTCTCCGGGATTCTGAATTATCCTGTATAAGTCACTTGTTAACCTTTCAAAAGTTCTACTGCAAGAGAATAGACAGTTAACCAGGTTAATCAAATGAGCAAATGAAGTAATAGAATATGGAGGAACATTAAGTAGCCATTTTAGGGCTGATAATGTTAAGGTAGAGCCGAAACCATTGCATAGACAAGCTTCCTTCAGGTATAAAGGAATGGGGTTAATCTCCATCCTTTTTCTGTATTGCGCCACATGTTCCTCAGGATCTGTAGTTCCTTCATATAGTTTCATGTTGGGAGTTTGGAAGCGCTTGGGGATCTCAACATCACAAATGGGAGGAGGGAATCTGGAGGTCCTGTGATTGGTAGCGGACATCTTAGATATAGGTTAGACTACGCCTGGCACACTAGAGATCATCTCTCTCAGCTTCTTCAGTTCCTTTTCCATGGAGGGAGTGATTTCGTATCCTAACAGATTCGTTAGCATTCGATATTTGATTGAAAGTGTTACCCATGTTGGTATTTCTGAAAAATGATCCCGGGATAAATCTAAGATCCTGACTCGCATTAACCCTGACAGCCGGAGTTGGCCCAACGGTGGCGGTTCCGGTCCGCATGGGTAGGAAATCTCCCTTATGGACTCCTGAGGATTTTGAATAGTCAAAATCCAAGATCCTTGGTTGCTGCGGGGTCGTCACTTTCACTTGTTTGTTTGATTCTTTGATCTTCTCAATCTCCCGAAACAGCATTTGGTTAGTCTTCCTCTGTTGTTCCATTTGTTGTTTCATCTCCGAGAACAGATCAAGGATATCATTGTTTGATATGATCACGGGTCCACTAGCAGGTATTCCGGATCCCGAAAAACCCGCAGAAGTAGTTTTCTTCGGCTGATTAACACTTTTTTGAAACGGAGGAGGAGGAATAGGGTTGACCAACCTAGAGCTTGAAGATGGAGCAGAAACAGAAATATTTTTGGATTGGGACGACATTTTTGAAATTAGCTTTGAAAGATATTGATTGAACACAAATTTTAGCAAAGATTTAAAGATGAAAAGCACCACTTGCCCCACGGTGGGTGCCAAATTGTTTTTGGTAAAAATTATGTTAAATAACTTTGCAACCAAACTTAGTAAGTGAGGTAGTGTGCTTGTCGAATTTGTAAAGAACAACGTATGTAAAACAGTAAATCAACACGAGTGTTTATGAGGAAAGCCCTTGATCCTTGATGATCTCCGGCACAAAACCTCGGGATCCGACTAAACGTCCGGCTGCCTTGATAGCTTTTATAAAATTGAAGTAAACGAGTACAATGATAGCGAAATAAGATCATTTGCTAGGTGTTATAGATGTTTGCGAGTGAGTTGTGTGTTTCATGTACGATCCTATCGCTAATAATATATAAAAATGATCCTAACTAACTTTGCGAAAATAAAGGCTTGACTCTATCTTCTTCTTGTGACCGTTAGTCCACTTATCGTGCACATTTCCCACGTGGTCCACGTCCTACTGACTGAGTCTTCAGGTATGTATAACGTTATGAATGTTTCTCCTGCGAATAACAAAGAAAACAATGGACAAGTAGCCGTTAATAATAATATTCAGGATACCGAAGTTACAAGGATCTTGGATTCCGCATCATGTATCTTTCAGGATCCTTCTTGAAATTCATCCCATAACAAGGAGGACAAGGATACTATAGCTACTATAACCCTAATGTTACTATTAAACAAGAACCAATAGCAAATCCATACGCACCCTTGGAAGTAGGAGACTTCTCATGGTATCACACTCTACCAAAGGAACCAATAAAGGATGAATACGAATCAGACCACCTGAGCCAAATGGGTGGCTCTAACTTTAGTAACCGGAGATGCACACCACCACATTACCCAGTACCTCCTCCACCAAACTATTATCCACCTCAAACTCCTCCACCGCCTATGTACCCTACTCCCGCTAATCAACATTAGGCGGGGTCTTGCAAGAAGGCCACTAAACCTCGAATGAGGGTAAGGGAACTTGTTGAGAAGCTTTCCATCACAGGAGCAAGTTTAGAGGAAATCTATAAGAATATGAAGAACTACGAAAGTTACGAATTCGGAGGATTCCTTCCTCTACCTCCAATGGAAGCTTATTCACCACAATCAGCTAGCTATGAACCGTTTGCTGATTATCTCAACTATCCTATCGTATCGGGTCCATACAAAAGCAATAATTCGGACACCGATGGAAATTACATCAACACAAGCTCAAAGAACCAGGAAGCTAGTTCTGGATCATATGTCGACTATATAAATCATCCACAATTCACAGATCCTTACATCCGGGATGACTATGATCCAATGGCTGAGTTAGAAGATACGTACGATGACCCGAACACATATCTAGCAGACCACAGCCCACGAGCTACCCTAAAACACAAACCTACTACCGCCTACGATAATGTCTTTAGGATGAAGGCAATATAACAATAGATACCTATTGGAGTCATGAAGGCAGTATCCTCCTAGTCTGAGGGTTCCATATGTATCAGTTGGAATCCTGATGAAGCATCCATGAATGTCAGCATTTCATGGACTGCTGTAGCATCAACCATTGAGTCTATATGTGGTAATGGAAATGGATCTTTTGGATATGCTTTGTTTAAGTCTATGAAGTCTACACAGACTCTCCATTTTCCATTCTTCTTCTGGACAACTACCACATTAGTTAGCCACCTTGGGAATTTTACTTCCCTTATCATTCCTGCTTTTAATAGTCTCTCGACCTCTTCCTGGATAACTGCATTTCTATCTAGAGCAAATTTTCTTCTCTTTTGGTGTATAGGCCTGAAACTATTATCAACACCCAATTTATGCGTAATAATATCTTTAGAAATACCTGTCATATCTTCATGTTTTCAAGCGAAGGTTGAAGTTCTGCTCTTTAGTAATTCTATAAGACTTTGTTCAATATCCTTAGGGATATTAGTTACAACAAGCACCTTGACGTCAGGATCCTCCACACTTAGAAATAATTCTTTAACATCCTGCTCTTTGGCTTCCAGTACATTACGAGCTTGTTTCTTTAGTTGCTATGCTTGCTTGGTCTTGACAGAAGCTTTCATCGATAAAGTGTAACAATCCTTTGCATCTTACTTATCACTATTGATTTTCACTACCCCCAAGGGGTTGGCATCTTGACACATTGATGGTATGTTGAAGGCACTATCTATCGTGTATCCAAGGCCTCCCTAGGATGATATTATAACAAGCCCAAGAATCTATTATACAAAACTTTTGAATAGTGTTTACCCCTTTGATATATATCGGTAGCTTTTTCTCTTCGACTGTGTTTTTGACTTCTCCACTGAATCCTACCAGTACTGCAGATTTAGAGACAATTTCAGAATTAGGGATCCCCCATCTTTTTAGCACCTCATGTTGAATGATGTTTACTGAGCTTCCTCCGTAGATTAGTATCCTTCGAATGAAGTGATTTGCAATATATAGAGTCATTACTAGGTCATCATGATGAGAATCCTGCACGTTATCTCTATCGTCTTCCTCAAAGGAGATCACCTTTTCTTCAGTCAAGCTGATAGGACTCTCCCCTTTTTCTGTGTTTGATTCTTTGGCATTTCTTTTGGCTATAGAGTAAGAAGTGCCACAAATATCAGATCCATCGGAAATGAAACCTATTACCTTGGCATCAGGCGGCGGGGATTTTGCTCTTTATGGGATCCTGTCATGATCCCTAGTCTGCTTCTTTCCTTTGCCTAGAAACTCCTTAAGATATCCCTTGCCCAAGATATAGCTTATCTCTTTGCGTAGGGCAATACAATCTTAGGTAACATGTCCAAAATCCTCATGGAAAGCACACCATTTGGATTTGTCCTTTCCTCCGGTATTCTTCTCGAATTTACGGGGCCACCTAGCTTTATCTCTGAGATCCTGCATGGCATATAACAAACCAGTTGTATCAAGTGAAAAACAATATTCGGATAACTTCTTCCTTGTCATCTTCTACAGCGTTGTCCCTATGATTATCAGGTTTAGAATATGGCTTGGATCTATAAGGTTTGAAGGGTGCGGTTTATATCTTACGACTGGGTTGATTGTAACTGGTCGGAGCATCCACCATTTGTTAGATTTTCTTGTCATCTTCGAGCCTGTGAATCTTAGCGCCCTATTCCTGACTTCGTCAATGTTCCTGCAAGGATTCATAAAAAGGTCTTCAGAAAATTGAGAATCTTTCCTTAGTCCTATTTTGAATGCTTGGACTGCAGTTGCAACGTCAAGATTCGGGATATCTAGGGATTCTTGGACAAATTTGCTGACATAGTCTCAGAGGGATTCTCCGGGATTCTGAATTATCCTGTATAAGTCACTTGTTAACCTTTCAAAAGTTCTACTGCAAGAGAATAGACAGTTAACCAGGTTAATCAAATGAGCAAATGAAGTAATAGAATATGGAGGAACATTAAGTAGCCATTTTAAGGCTGATAATGTTAAGGTAGAGCCGAAGCCCTTGCATAGACAAGCTTCCTTCAGGTATAAAGGAATGGGGTTAATCTCCATCCTTTTTCTGTATTGCGCCACATGTTCCTCAGGATCTGTAGTTCCTTCATATAGTTTCATGTTGGGAGTTTGGAAGCGCTTGGAGATCTCAACATCGCAAATGGGAGGAGGGAATCTGGAGGTCATGTGATTGGTAGCGGACATCTTAGATATAGGTTAGACTACGCCTGGCACACTGGAGATCATCTCTCTCAGCTTCTTCAGTTCCTTTTCCATGGAGGGAGTGATTTCGTATCCTAACAGATTCGTTAGCATTCGATATTTGATTGAAAGTGTTACCCATGTTGGTATTTCTGAAAAATGATCCCGGGATAAATCTAAGATCCTGACTCGCATTAACCCTGACAGCCGGAGTTGGCCCAACGGTGGCGGTTCCGGTCCGCATGGGTAGGAAATCTCCCTTATGGACTCCTGAGGATTTTGAATAGTCAAAATCCAAGATCCTTGGTTGCTGCGGGGTCGTCACTTTCACTTGTTTGTTTGATTCTTTGATCTTCTCAATCTCCCGAAACAGCATTTGGTTAGTCTTCCTCTGTTGTTCCATTTGTTGTTTCATCTCCGAGAACAGATCAAGGATATCATTGTTTGATATGATCACGGGTCCAATAGCAGGTATTCCGGATCCCGAAAAACCCGCAGAAGTAGTTTTCTTCGGCTGATTAACACTTTTTTGAAACGGAGGAGGAGGAATAGGGTTGACCAACCTAGAGCTTGAAGATGGAGCAGAAACAGAAATATTTTTGGATTGGGACGACATTTTTGAAATTAGCTTTGAAAGATATTGATTGAACACAAATTTTAGCAAAAATTTAAAGATGAAATGCACCACTTGCCCCACGGTGGGTGCCAAATTGTTTTTGGTAAAAATTATGTTAAATAACTTTGCAACCAAACTTAGTAAGTGAGGTAGTGTGCTTGTCGAATTTGTAAAGAACAACGTATGTAAAACAGTAAATCAACACGAGTGTTTATGAGGAAAGCCCTTGATCCTTGATGATCTCCGGCACAAAACCTCGGGATCCGACTAAACGTCCGGCTGCCTTGATAGCTTTTATAAAATTGAAGTAAACGAGTACAATGATAGCGAAATAAGATCATTTGCTAGGTGTTATAGATGTTTGCGAGTGAGTTGTGTGTTTCATGTACGATCCTATCGCTAATAATATATAAAAATGATCCTAACTAACTTTGCGAAAATAAAGGCTTGACTCTATCTTCTTCTTGTGACCGTTAGTCCACTTATCGTGCACATTTCCCACGTGGTCCACGTCCTACTGACCGAGTCTTCAGGTATGTATAACGTTATGAATGTTTCTCCTGTGAATAACAAAGAAAACAATGGACAAGTAGCCGTTAATAATAATATTCAGGATACCGAAGTTACAAGGATCTTGGATTCCGCATCATGTATCTTTCAGGATCCTGCTTGAAATTCATCCCATAACAAGGAGGACAAGGATACTATAGCTACTATAACCCTAATGTTACTATTAAACAAGAACCAATAGCAAATCCATGCGCACCCTTGGAAGTAGGAGACTTCTCATGGTATCACACTCTACCAAAGGAACCAATAAAGGATGAATACGAATCAGACCACCTGAGCCAAATGGGTGGCTCTAACTTTAGTAACCGGAGATGCACACCACCACATTACCCAGTACCTCCTCCACCAAACTATTATCCACCTCAAACTCCTCCACCGCCTATGTACCCTACTCCCGCTAATCAACATTAGGCGGGGTCTTGCAAGAAGGCCACTAAACCTCGAATGAGGGTAAGGGAACTTGTTGAGAAGCTTTCCATCACAGGAGCAAGTTTAGAGGAAATCTATAAGAATATGAAGAACTACGAAAGTTACGAATCCGGAGGATTCCTTCCTCTACCTCCAATGGAAGCTTATTCACCACAATCAGCTAGCTATGAACCGTTTGCTGATTATCTCAACTATCCTATCGTATCGGGTCCATACAAAAGCAATAATTCGGACACCGATGGAAATTACATCAACACAAGCTCAAAGAACCAGGAAGCTAGTTCTGGATCATATGTCGACTATATAAATCATCCACAATTCACAGATCCTTACATCCGGGATGACTATGATCCAATGGCTGAGTTAGAAGATACGTACGATGACCCGAATACATATCCAGCAGACCACAGCCCACGAGCTACCCTAAAACACAAACCTACTACCGCCTACGATAATGTCTACAACAATATAGTCTTAGGACTAAGAGACCCTCCACCAAATTTTGGATATCCCGCCTCCACACCAGGATCTCCAATAGAGTGTCTTGATCGGTCGCTTCGCGAAACCGATCAAGTCAAGACAGAGCTTATCTTGACTAGGGATGTATTGATAGAGACCGAGAAGGATCCATCAAAAGCCAAAAAGAAGTTAGCTCAAAAGGACAAAGAGCATAAGTCCTTTGCAAAAAGGATTTTGCTGCAAGGGAAAATCCTGATGAAGGATGCCAAGACTGTGGTCAAGAAATAGGCGTCCTACTATTGTTTTTATGTTATTTTTCCTGTAATCCGATTAAAATCTTGTAACCTTTTTCTTATTAATGAAAGTATTTATTTTCCTTTCATTTTCATAGATGGCAGGGAAAGGAAAAGGACCTAGCTTCGTTCGTAAATACGCACCACATGGAAATAATGAACGAAACACAAACTCAACCGAATCCTATTCAGGAACAAATTCCGAATATGTTAGCGAAACCTTTCAAATCTAGGAGAAATAGAAACATCAAAATATTTCTATGAAACCCCAATGAGTTATTAGGCCACTCCAACACTCGAAAGCTATAATCAAACCTACGTGAACAATTATACCTACCAAGAGAGACCACCCGAATCTCGTATGAATGCCACTACACATTGGAAGGTGAGGAGGGGGCTGACTCCAACAGACCCTACGAAACTTACCATTCCACCAATCCTACTCCAATCCATACTCCACGGATTAACGAAGAAACCCCAAGAGAAGAAAGAATTGCAACAATGCAAGCACGCATAGTTGAACTAGAAAGTATTGAAGCTGAAAAAGACTCCAAGATCGACGCTCTACAACAAGCGTTGGAATATGTCTTATCTATGTTATTTTCAATTATCGTATTGTATTTTGATGTTTGAAAAAAAAAATAAAAAAAAATCTTGTATTTTCCTTATCAAAAATATCTTCGAATTCTAATAAATATTATGTCTTTCGTCTAGAATGTCAATAAGAACTTGACCATCCACAAATACACGTGAACGAAAGAAACAGGCCGACGAGGCATTAGACAAAGAAGCACGCGCTGCTGAAATGAAGAAAATGATTAAAAAAGGAATCGAGAATGCAATTCCAACCATGATAGAAGCATTGGAAAAGGCACAGGCTGCCAAAGCCGTGGCCAAAAACAAAGGAAAAGAGAAGGAGCACACGCTTTATAACTATGAGCATAACGAATCAAATCACACTATTTCTGTGGGAAAGGAACGTTCAAAAACTCATACCCATCAAAGTTCTAAAACTAAGAGAACCCGAATGAGGAACACTATTCCTCAATTGACAGCTCTACAGACAGTTACAAGCCGCGTCACAAAAAGAGTAAACACATGGGTTGCTCTTACAAGACTTTCCATGCTTGTAAACCCTATGACTTCCTTGGGAAGGAAGGCGGAGTAGCTACACTCCGATGGATATAGAAGACAGAATCAGTCCTGGCAATAAGTAAATGTGCCGAAGAGGACAAGGTTCTCTTTGCCTCTAATATCTTCAAGAACTTTTCTCTTGAATGGTGGAACGCCCTAGTATCCGCCAAAGGAAGGGAAAGAACATATCAAATGAGTTGGGACTCGTTCAAAAACCGAGTTAAAAGGAAATTCTGTCCTATCAATGAAGTGGAGCAAATAGAGCAGAAATTCCTGAACTTGAGAATGGTTGGCTCTAATCATTAGGACTACATGACCAAGCTGCTAGAATATGCACGGCTAGTGCCACATCTAGCTACGCTTGAATCAAATCTCATTAAGAGATATATCTATGGACTGGTCTATGAAATTCGAGATATGGTAAAGGTTTCAAGACCTAAACCCATCGATGATGACATGGATCTAGGTTCCCAATTAAAAGAGGAATACGAATAAGACCCTTTTCCCAAAAAAGAGGGACCTAAAACATTGAAAGAAAACAAAAAGAAGGAAATAACCAAACCTTGCCAGAGAAGGAACAATCGACCCTTTTCCTAAAAAGAGGGACAATCCAGTTCTCCCGTATGCAAAATCTGCAAGAAGAAGCAGCGGGGGAAATGTCGACATTATACCCCAAGAACATGCCCTGATTGCAAAAGCACTGGTTATCACACGGACCACTGCCCGCGAAGGAAGGGTATCACATGTTACAATTTTGGGGAAACTGGGCACTTCAATAGAGAGTGCACAAAACAAAAAACGGCCGGTGATGGTACCAAAACTACCACCGAGACAAAGAAAAATGCACGAGCATTTCATTTAAATACAAAAGAGGCCGACAAAATGACTGATGTCATATACGGTACTTTTCTTGTCGATAATGTTAATGCTAAGGTGCTTTTTGACTCTAGGGCAACCCAAAGTTTTATAGATCATAAGTTTTGTAAACTAGTTAATAAGCCCTTAGCTAAGCTAGACAAAACCTACCAAATCAAAACCGCGAACGGAGACCTGATCTAAGTCTCCAGATCCCTGAATGGCTGTTCCATCACGTTATCTAGACACGTCATACCTATACAAGTTTTACAAATGGAATTGGCCGGCTTCGACATAGTCCTTGGAATAGATTGGTTAGCAACTAAAAAAAGCCCATATCCTTTGTGACTCAAAAGCCATTGAACTACGCACACCTTCAGGAGAAGTAGTAACAATTAAAGGAGACAAGTCAACTAACCCTGTTGGTTTGATCTCTATGACAAAAGAAACGAAGTATCTCCAGAAGGGATGCCTCGCTTATCTCATATCCATAACCACCTGCAATGCCAAGTGGGAACTGAAAGATGTACCAATCGTCTCCGAATATCCTGATGTCTTCCCTTAAGAGTTACCTGTAACACCGCCAGATCGGGAAGTGGACTTTCAGATAAATCTTGTACCAGGCACGGCTCCGATAGCCAAAGCCCCGTACAGATTAGCTCCTACCAAGATGGCTGAATTAAAGAAACAACTCGATGAGTGATTAGAGAAAGGATTTATAAAACCAAGTGTCTCGCCATGGGGAGCCCCGGTACTTTTTATGAAGAAGAAAGACGGATCGATGAGGATGTTCATAGACTACCGGGAATTGAACAAGGTCATGATCAAGAACCGATATCCACTTCCAAGAATCGACGATCTGTTTGATCAGCTCCAAGGAGCAAGATGCTTTTCCAAAATAGACCTGCGCTCAGGCTATCATCAATTAAAAGTCCAAGAAGATGACATATCTGAGACTGCATTCAAAACTTGATATGGTCACTTCGAGTTCACAGTTATGCCGTTCGGACTTACAAACGCTCCCATAGTATTTATGGACATGATGAATCGAGTCTGTAAACCTTACTTGGATAAATTCATAATCGTATTCATAGACGATATACTTATTTATTCCAACAGAAAGGAAGATCATGCCAACAATCTAAGGACAATACTTGAGCTATTGAGACACAAGAAACTTTACGCCAAATTCTCGAAGTGTGAATTTTGGTTGTCAAAAGTACAATTTCTCGGTCACGTCATAGACGAGAAAGGAATTCAAGTAGATCCAGTTCATATTGAGACTATATCCAATTGGGAAGTCCCAAATACGCCGACCGAAATGAGAAGTTTCCTCGGTTTGGTAGGATATTACTGAAGATTTATTAAGGACTTCTCAAGGATAGTCGTTCCTTTGACTTCGCAAACACGAAAGGCAATCAAATATGAATGGGGTCCAAAGCAGAATGAGGCGTTTAAAATTATAAAGTAGAAATTAACTCAAGCACAAGTTCTATCGCTGCCCGAAGGCAACGAAGGGTTTGTAGTTTTCTGTGATGCATCACACACTGGTTTAGGATGTGTATTGATGCAAGGAAGCAAAGTCATCACTTATGCATCTCGACAACATAATGTTAGGACATAGATTGTATGAAAAAAGCTTTGTAATAGTTTAGATCTAAATGTCTTTATGTTTTTGTATTAAATGTTTTCTAAGTGTTTATACAAGTTATGCTAGAGGCGAACTTGTCAAGTTCGCCTGGTCTATTAGAAGCGAACTTGTTAAGTTCGCTTAGTCTGTTAGAGGCGAACTTAATAAGTTCGCCTAAGCATATTTGAGGCGAACTTGTTAAGTTCGCCTGGTGTAGAACATGTGTCTATAAATAGAGTTTACAGAGTCTGTTATGGAGAGTAGTGAGACTGATTGAACAAGAATTCTGTAAACTCTGTGATTGTTGGAATACAAGTGAATGTTATTTACCTGATTGTTTCTATTATCTATTTCGTATGCAATCGTTGATTCGGTAAGATTCCGCACTCCGCATTAACGATACGTCTTATCACGAGAACGATCCGTAGAAGAGCCATGTGGACCTACAAGTGGTATCAGAGCTTTTCTAGGAGATAAGCATTGGATAATCACGTGCATGAAGTACCTCCACTCTCCAACTAAACCACCCTTACGAGCTTGAGTATCATTAGGTCTTCCACGATAACCCATCCTCTGAAAACATCCCATAATCAATGTTCAAGGATATGACATAGGATCGTCATTAGCACTTTCAACAGCTAGAGCAGCACGAATAGTCTCTGCCGAGATAGCAATCTCTATATTGTTCACTGTAGCACGAAGAACATGAGGTTCAACATCCATATCTTGATGTACCGTATCCCAAAATTGTTGAATGTACACTAAGCTTATATACGGATCTGCTGATAAGGCCACACGTAGACGTGAACGGTTCAAGAATCCAATAATCCCTTGAAAATTTACAGCCTCCGACATGTTAGAATCTAATAATGCCACTTGGTTATGTTTGTACTCAACACGATGAGCTATCTGAAAAGTATTTGGACAACAAACACATTAGACATATAACAAACACACTTATAAAATTCAAAAAAAAATTTGTAAAAAAAATTTTTCAAACAAAAAAAAAATTCACAAGTCCAAAAACCATCTGAGCCCCTAGGCGAACTTACTAAGTTCACTTAGTGTTGCAAGAGGCGAACATAATAAGTTCGCCTAAACAAGTTCGCTTGAACAAGTTCGCCTGAACTTGTCTGCCGATACAAATTCCACACAGAAATCCAAATCTGTCAAAATGATATTGTAAACTTGAATTAAACATCGGAATGACATCGACTAGTACTCTTGAAACAAAATCAAGACTCAATTTGTCGATTTATTACAGATTCAGCATCAATTAGGTCAAAATTTCTCTCGGGTAGAACCGTCGACTAAAACCGAAAAAAAATACTAATTTTACACGATTTAACGGATGAATGTCAATGAAAATACCTTCAAAAGGATCGAAATCAAGAATCGATCAAGAAATTAACAGATAACAACCAACAACACCTTTTGAATTTCAAAAAATTTCGAAATCGATCAAATGGTTAAGTTCGCTTAAATGTCTGAGGAAGAAGAATAAGTGAGTAAGTTCACCTGAACAAAAAGCATTATACCCATTAAGTTCGCTTCATTAGGCGAACTTGTTAAGTTCGCTTAACAAGCCTCAGGCAAACTTATTAAGTTCGCTTCACCAGAACCAAGCGAACATAACAAGTTCTCCTCAACATTTTTCCTTGAACAATTTTTACCAACTTTCAAAATGTCAGTTCTTGTGAGTTTCCGTCAGCATCCTGTATCCGATCCAATCCCGAATCATTTTAATAAAAGATTAGAATTTTCATGGAAAATAAAAAAAACAAAATCTTTTGAATTTTATATGTACAAACGGAATCACATATTTTTGGATTTTATCTGAACAAACTGAAATCACATATTTTTGGATGTACATCATGAGTAAGAAGATCATATCAGTATAGGAGTAATTCATCACACATTTTATCAACAACCATGGGTAACCTATGATATGAAACAATCCAACTTATTCTTATGCAACTCGCATCTTTTTCATTTTTATATACTCTTTGCAGTATTATGAATAATGTTTGAAATGATACGCGATAAATTTCAAAGTAAAAAAGATCAGGTTATGAAATGCTCAATTATTCATACCGAATTTGTAATATAAAGCATGAAATCTTAAATTTGTCAATATTATATGATTTGAAACTATAAGCGTTTATCTTCCAATTTCATGTGAGTTAGTACCATTTAGATGAAAAACATCGTGTAACCCACATATATGCCAAACAGAAATATAAATTACACTATCTTCAAGACATATATAGTTTATTTTAAGATTAGATCAATTTCCAAGATGAAATTATATCTTTTAGCACAAGTATAGAAAAGCAGATCCCAAAGGATATAAGAATCATGATGATTCAGAATCCGAAGATTCTAATAAATTGGCTGTATAATGAGAATCAAACAGATTCAGGTATGAGGATCCAACTATTATCTGGATAAATTTCAATGGAGTCAGACTAGATGATGTATCTAACTGATCCAAGGGTGAATATATGTTCCAACAGATGTTGTTAGAAAACATATCTTAGTTCAGCAACACATTGCATGTTTTTCGGGGCATGGGCAGTGAAGTGAACTGAAAAAGTTTGTGCTAAAGATATAATTCGATATTGGTCTCATGAAATTCTTTAAAACCATATATTCTTTATCTGATAATGATCTTTTACACACACACCCAGGCATAAAATGGATTCAAATCATAGATGTAATCATATCATATTTAATTTTCACACTACTATTGGTTTATAAACGCTTCTAGTCTATTGACAATTCAAGTTTCAAAACTCATAAACAAATTTAAAACAGATTATCAAGATTAGAGCATTCAAAACACTATCATTTCTCATTTATGCAGACTTTGAAATTTAGATCAAATCAAATTATTTTAAACAATCATATATCAACGGTCTACTAAGGTCGTGTGTAATGAACTAATCACTGATGTACTATCATCTCTTCTCTAACTTCAAATGATGTCAAATTTTATATTTTTCATTTTGTTTTGAATTTTTGTAAATAAAAACTTTTTGACTGAAATTTGAAATGCAGAAATGTAATAAAGCAATAAAAGAAATTAAAAAACAAAATTTTTCATGAAAATATGATTTTGAAAAACTTTTATTCGGGATTGATCATACCTATCATTTTGATCAGAAATTCAAACCTGGTACGATCAAATGCCTTGGTAAAAAGATCAGCAAAATTATCATCTGTATGAACCTTTACCAGCTCAATCAACTTTTTATCTTCACAATCACGAATAAAATGATATCTAATCTCAATGTGCTTTGTTTTACTGTGTTTAACAGGATTATTTGTGATAGACATTGTAGCATTATTATCAATAAACATGGGGTTCCTGTAAAATTCAAACCGTAATCTCTTAATTACTATTGGATCCACAAGATCTGTGAACAACAACTTGCAGCAGTAATGTATTCTGCTTCGCATGTTGAAATGGAGACCGTAGTTTGGTTTTTGCATTGCGAGGAAACTAGACGATTACCCAAGAACTGGCAACCACCTGTAGTAGATTTTCTGTCCAAACAACAACCACCAAAATTAGAATCAGTATATACATTGAAATCAAAGTTTGAACCATGTGGAAACCATAGTCCCAATCTTTGTTTTCCTTTCAAATAACGAAAGATTCTTTTTACTGCAATCAAATGAGATTCTTTTGGTTTTGCCTGGAATCTGGAACAAATACACACAGCGAACATTATATCTGGCCTTGAAGCTGTTAAGCACATGAGAGATCCAATCATTGCCCGGTAAAGTCGACAATCAACATCTTTTCCATCCGGGTCAGAATTCAATCTATGATTGATCGGAATCGGAGTATCATATGGGGTACAGTCCTCCATCTTGAACCGGCTCAAGATGTCTTTGACATTCTTGGACTGATGAATAAAGAAACCATCTTCCATTTGATTTACTTGTAAACCTAGGAAAAATGATAACTCTCCCATAGCGGACATCTCAAACTTAGATTTCATAACACTCTCAAAATCTTTGCACAACCCTTCATTTGTAGAGCAAAAAATAATATCATCTACATATATCTGCACCAGTAGGTAATCTCCTCCTGATTTCTTTATGAATAAGGTCGAGTCAATCTTGCCACGAACAAAATCATTGGCCATAAGATGGGTTTATTTTGTCTTATGCTCGTGATTCTTGGTGATTTGAGACGGTTTTGTATGCAAATTGACAAGAAATTGATCACCTTTTCGATTTTTTATTTCGATGGAGTTTTTCAAGTTCTTGAATCTTGTTTTGCTGCTGATTTGGTGATTTTGAAGTGGATTTTGAGGAAATTCATCTGATAGAAGTGTTATAATTGATAAAATACATAATCCTATGGTTCAATTTTGTCTAATTCTTTCAAATCAGTGAGATATGAAGATTTTTGGTAAATTTTTGTTCGTGTTTTTGGGTTGAAGCTGTTCTTGATTTTGATTCTGTTGAAGCAAGCGAACTTGCTGAATATGTGTGCAGGCGAACTTGTCAAGTTCGCTTCTCCCAATTCAGGCGAACTTATTAAGCGAACTTACTGGATTTTCTGGATTTTTTGATTTAAGCGAACTTATTAAGTTCGCTTGATATCAAATTCGCTTGGGTGTATTTGAAGCGAACATATTATCTTCGCCTAAGGGTAAGCTTGCTCAACACTTGGAAATTTTCTCTTGAAAAATGGCAAATATGGTGCAGGTGACTAACATGTTCAATTATGATAATGAGATCGGTACATCTCAGAAACCTCCAAAGTTGTTAAATCTTGCAGATTATTCTAATTGGAAAGATTGGTTTGATCAGTTTGTATCTTTTACTGATACAAGTCTATGGATTCCTATCTTGGAAGGTTATACGCATCATACATACACTTGGATGGGAAGGGATGATGTTCCGAAACTGGTGTCTGCGTTAACCACAGAAGAAAAGTTATTGTTTGATAGGGAAAAGAAAGTGATGGCAAGTATCTCGATGTCTCTTCCTAAGGAAATTTATCACAGTTTTAAACAATTTAAGTCTTCTCAAAAATTATGGGAAGCATTACAAAAGAGATGTGAAGGGAATTTGGATGTAAAGAAGAGCAGAGAGGAATTACTGAAGAAGCAATTTTTAGTATTCAAGCACTTTCAAAATGAATCTTTGGATGATATTGCTACAAGATTCTATCATCTGCTAAGTGAATTGTCGAGTGCTTCAGTGGTGTATGAGACAGAAGAGATAAATGATAAGTTCTTGGAGGCATTACCATCTAAGTTTGATGTGTATACAATTTTGATAAAAGAGAATATAAAGTATAAATCAATGTCTCTGGAAGAGGTTGTTGGAAAGATTCAATCTCATGATATGAATATGAAGAAGAAGGAGACTAATATGGAACATATACAAGATCCTTCAATGTATTTTGCCAAGACTTCTGGTAAAACTGGTACTGATGGGTTAAAGAGTGCTCTACAGGCTGCAATGGTGGCTTTGACTTTGAACAAACGGTTCAATTTTGCTCTTTATATTTACCGGGAGTTGGTTATGCAGATTAATCCTCCAGAAAGTCAAGGATTTCTAATGTATCCTCGGTTCATCCAAATGATTCTGAATCATCTTATTCCTGGTCTCCCACAGCATCCAATCCGTTTAACTTTAACTCCGATGTCAAAACGTATTTTTACTGATTGCGCAAAGGTGAAACAACAGAATGCTGCTTTGATTCCAGTTCAAACTCCTTTATTTGGTCACTTAATCAATCCTGATTATGTTGAGCCCCCTAATGATAATTGGTTTCATCCTGAGGAGTTGGCTTAAGGGCAAGGTCAGAATCTACAACAACAACAACAACCTTAACCACAACAACCTGCACAAGTTCCTGTTCAACAACAAGTTCCTCAACAACAACAAATTCCTATTCAAGAACAAGTTCCTATTCCACAAGTGCCTGTGAATGAACCTGTTCAAGAAGAAGTTATTCAAGAGCATGAACAAGACTTAGGTATGAATATGGAAGATTTTAATGATGAAGCTGTGAACTCGCCCATTCATGAACCTGAAGGGAATGTGGTGGATGAAAATGATTCTAGTTCCAGCTCAAGTGACACAATTTTACCTGTTTCTGAGAGTACTGACTCTGATGAGTCTAAAGATTTTTTCTCAGATCATTATGAGAGATTGGCTAATGTGCCATTGGCAAATATTGGCAAGCATATTAAATCCAAAGCAGAAGACCGAGACATAAGTCTGTTCGGGATCCTCCTTCCGGATCAGTACTTGGTAAGAGAACATTAGTTTATGAGAGTTCTGATTCAGATAGTGAATTTAATCCGGATCCAAAGGCTCAGAAGCTTATGTCTGCTTCTATTGCTGCTGCTCATTCTTCACAAGGTATTGAGGATGCTAACTTTATTGCTTCTTTATTGATTACACCTCTGAGATCTAAGAATCCATCTCCTCTAATTACTCCGATTCCGTCTGTTCCTCAATCTTCGGCTGGTCCTTCAAAGCCTTCTGATTCTGATAGGATTACTTTCCTAGAATCATAAGTGCTTGCTTTACAGAATCAGGTAGATACTCTTGTGTCTACTGATGCTTAGAGACAGCTGGTTATTTAGACTCAAGCTACACAGATTGCCGACATGCAATTATTGGTGTCCAAACATGTTGAGCGTCTTGACGCTCAGGGGGAGTTAAGGATAGATGATACATGTCATACTGAGTCTATTCAACGAAAGGATGATGAAGAGAATGATCCTACTGGTAATGTTGAGGGTGATCGTCAATACGCTGCTGACGTTAATCCTATATCAAGAGTTCAGGGGGATTTGACATCACAAACGATTGAAGGAAACAAGGATGACTCTGGAGTTAATGAAGAAATTCTATTACTGGAATTCTTTGCAGACTCTGAAGAGGAAGAAGTTGAGAAGATAGAATGTCTGGATGATATTGATGAATTATTCAATGACATTGAAGATGAAGTGTCTGATAATGAAGTTGAAGAAGGAGAGATAGTGGAGATAGAGTTAGAGAAGAATAAAGATAAAGTTACTTATGAAGGTTGTGATGGTCTGAATGTCCCTTATAACTTCATCCAAGATGATGTTATTCCTGAATTCTCTTATGAAGGAGTAACAGATTCTATGGACTTTATTGAAGATATCACTATGTCTGAGGATACTGCTCAATCCAAGATTGATATTGATGATGAAAATGTTCAATCCAATATAGATGCTGATACTAATGCTACTCACACTGTGTCTCCTAAGCTGAATGAAGAACCTTTGATGTATAGAAATACAGGAATGACTAGAGAAAAGTGGAGAGAAGTTGTAAAAAGCTGGATGAAGGTGCTACCCAAGTCACAAGTACAACCTGCTCAAGAAAATGTGAATAAGGAGAGGTGTATTGGAAGAATCATAAGTTGGTTTTATGATAATGACACAAAGTTGTTTGCTTTTAAAAGATCTGATGGTGTTCAGTACTTAAAGCCTAGGATCAAGTATTTCAATACCTTGCCAAGGTGTGAAATGAATGGTCTAGCTACTAAACCATTGATTAATAGATCAAATTGTGGATTAGCTAATGTGATTGCCAATTTGATAAAGAAAGATGGTGGTTCAGGGAAGTATGAAAGGCTAAAGCCTCAAAAAGGAAAAAAGAGTGAAGATCATAGATCAAAAGACTGGGACAATGACCTGGAAGTACAAGTTCAAACCAGTACGTGCTATACAGAAGATACCATTGAAGAACATTCCACAAGTTTTTCTTGGGAATATGAAATGGTGGTATGTAGATGTTAATACTGGTGAAGCAAGGATTGATGATAAAGATAATAAGGTCATTGTGAGTTTCTATGATGTAATGAATCTTATTAACTTTTCAAAGAAAGATTAGAGGACGTTGAGAAAGAATGAGATCATGTTCACTGATGAATGGAAAGAACAAGGATTGCAGTATAAAAGAGTTTTGGAGATTTGTAGAAGATATGGAGTGCATGCAAGCAGCAGACTACCGGATAAGTGGAAGAGCTCATCATAAAGACTAAAGACTGAAGATCAAGCTATTGTCAAGGGGGAGTCTGTTAGGACATATATTGTATGACAAAAGCTTTGTAATAGTTTAGATCTAAATGTCTTTATGTTTTTGTATTAAATGTTTTCTAAGTATTTATACAAGTTATGCTAGAGGCGAACTTGTCAAGTTCGCTTGGTCTATCAGAAGCGAACTTGTTAAGTTCGCTTAGTCTGTTAGAGGCGAACTTAATAAGTTCGCCCAAGCATCTTTGAGGCGAACTTGTTAAGTTCACCTGGTGCAGAACATGTGTCTATAAATAGAGTTTACAGAGTCTGTTATGGAGAGTAGCGAGAATAATGAGACTGATCGAACAAGAATTCTGTAAACTCTGTGATTGTTGGAATACAAGTGAATGTTATTTACCTGATTGTTTCTATTGTCTATTTCGTATGCAATCGTTGATTCGGTAGGATTCCGCACTCCGCATTAACGATAAGTCTTATCACGAGAACGATCCGTAGAAGAGCCATGTGGATAAGATGTACAAAAATCTGAAACCAGAATACTTGTAGTGATAAGATGTACAAAAATCTGAAACTAGAATATGTGGCCAAATGTCTAACCTGTTCCAATGTTAAAGCTGAACACCAAAAGCCATCTGGGCTGTTACAACAGCTAGCATTACCGGTATGGAAATGGGAAATGATTGTCATGGACTTCATCACTAAACTTCCCAGAACCAAAAGATGAAATGACACAATATGGGTTATCGTTGATCATTTAACCAAATTCGCCATTTTCTACCAATGGAAGAATCTTTTAGTACGGACAAGTTGGCGCAACTATACGGCAACAAGATATTATCCCTACATGGAGTGTCGTTGTCCATCGTGTCAGATAGAGACAATCGATTCATGTCTCGATTCTGGCAGAGCTTCCATAAAGCTCTCGGAACTCGTTTAAACCTTAGCACTGCATACCATCCTCAAACGGATAGGCAGAGCGAGAGGACAATCCAAACCTTGGAGGATATGCTCCGAGCATGTGTTATTGACCTAGGAAGAAGTTGGGATGACCACTTACCTCTGGTGGAATTCTCTTACAACAACAACTACCACACAAGTATACAAGTTGCACCATTTGAAGCCTTTTATGGCAGAAAATGCAAGACTCCCATGTGTTGGGCTGAAGTAGGAGAAAACCAGTTATCAGGACCTGAGATAGTCTAGGAAACCACTGATAAGATATTACAAATCAGGGAAAGATTAAAAACGGCTCGAGATCGCCAGAAAAGTTATGCCGACAAAAGGCAGAAGCCGTTAGAATTTAACGTTGGAGACAACGTCTTACTTAAAGCATCTCCTTGGAAAGGTGTGGTATGATTCGGGAAGAAAGGGAAGTTAAGCCCTAGGTTTGTTGGGCAATTTAAAATCCTAGAACGAATCAGACCGGTAGCATATCGGTTAGAATTGCCAGTAGAGATCAATGGAGTGCACGATGTATTCCATGTCTCCAATCTACATAAGTGCTTAGCATATGAAACCTTAGCCATGCCATTACAAGATGTAGTAGTGGATGAAAGGTTTAAGTTTGTGGAATAACCGCTATAAATTGAGGACCTGCAGGAAAAGAAATTGAAATGCAAGAAACTCATGCTGGTCAAGGTGAAATGGAATTCTAGACATGGACCTGAGTACACATGAGAACTGGAATCGGAAATGAAAAAGAAATACCCACACTTATTCAAACACGTGAGAACTGGAATCGAGGATGAGATTTCGAAAAAGTTGGGGATGATATAACACCTGCCAAAATTCGATCTCAATTTCTACCCGGAACAATTATAAGAATGAACAAGAAATTTCAAAAATCTTGAAAGATTGAAATTTATTACAAATTCTGGAAATTAGGGGATATCGGACCGACATATGGTTAGATATCGGTCCGATATGAAAAGAGTTTGGATGTCGGACCGACATGACCTGGAAAACGGTCCAAAGTGTAAAACCCTAGGAACCCTCTGCACCAGACACGTGTCAAGACACGTGTAGGGCATGCGTCAGCATGTCGGACGTACGGACGAATGTCGGACCGACATGGCACGCCAACTCGGTACGATATGGATAGATGGCACACCAACTTTGCATGGCTGCCATGTGGCACGCATGTGGGACAAGGGAGGCATATCGGACCGATATCCACCTGCATAACGGTCCGATATGAGCGTACATCAGACCTATAAATAGAGGAGCAATTTCTCTTCATTCTCACACCAACTCTCAAACACCATCTCGAATTTCCTCTGCTCTCAAGCCTTTCCCGAGCCTTCCAGACGTCCCGACTCTCGACCCGCTCCTCCCGGTTCAACCAGCGTTCCACGAGATCAAGCGTTTAAGAGACAAAGCAACCCAAGGAGCAAATAGAAGTGCAAGTCCAAGTGCTAGAGCCCTAAGAGCGGATCCTAAGAGCTGTGTAGCACTAAGGGGCTGTTTGGTAGCATCTTATGGTCATTAAGAGGCTACCTCTTAATGGTTCAAAGCCTCTTAATGGTTAAGAGTAACTTTAAGTCTGAATGGTTAAGAGGTAACATCTTAATGGTAAGTCCTCACAAGTTATATGGACTCTTACCTCTTAATCATTAAGAGGCTTTGAACCATTAAGAGGTAGCCTCTTAATGACATTCAGAAGCTACCAAACAGGGCCTAAGTTGTTATCTTTCAACCATCCAACTTCTAAAACAAGGTGAATACTCGTCTTTATCAAAGATACACGTTCTCGTGGTGAGAACAAGCTTTTCAAAACGATTTATAAAGACGTGATTGTAAACTACTTGTCTATGTCATAAACGCTCGTTCACATGGTGAATGAGAGTCTGTCAAAAATGATTTATAAGACGCACTTGGGCTATAGGCTATCATCATGCAACACGACAGACTATCATGTTTTACAAAAAGGCATAAGACAAGAATTAAATACGTACTCATATAATCCCGGTAAGGGGGTTGAGATAAACCCATGGGATGGAAATCCCCCAGCAGTGTACGTAAAGTTTGATTAAGTCTTTATACTCGCTCCGGTTCCGGTTAGGGTCGGGCGGGGTTGGCATGTATGTCGGGGAAACGCGTATGTGCCTACGGAGCCGCGAAACCCCAGAGTACGTGACCAATGTATACATGGATGTAAAAACGGAAAGAAACGAAGTGTTCGCTAGATTCCAAGTACGAAATAGTTAATTATTTAATTTAACTGTTTTGTCGTGCTTAGGAAATGTTTTGAGGTCATGAGGTATTCAGCAGCACAAAGCTGACGTTCACATTCAAATGTTTTCATGAAAAGAATGATATGACCTTAACATACTGGGACCGGCTACGGCCTGAGTCCCAGGGACAGTTTTGTTGCATAAGCCGAGTCAGGCCACACACCTGGACCCGATGCAACCTAAAAATTATGTTACACAGGTTTGTGCGATGAACAGGAAAGAACCTGAGAAAAGACAAGGTTAAGGTGCCCAAAGGAGGTCGACTCCCTAGGTAGAATACCCCCCTTGTAGATTTTACTGACTTTGGTCAGAGTTTTGATTTCAAAAATCAAATGTACAAACGATCGGGTTTTATACCCAAGTGTTGAAATAAATAAATATTTTGTCTACACAATGAGATTCTAGTATATACAAAACCAACCCTTGAGTTTGATAATTGAGAAAAAGATCCTCTTTCAAAATCACTATTCCACTACACAAAACATACTTTGAAATCAAAGCAGGTACCGAAGGTGCCAACTGACGTCGCAGCCCGGTAACGTCCCGGGGGTGCCAGGGTGGGGTGTGACACAAACTTATTCCCAACATGTGCATACGCATCTAATCAATGTAGGTGCTATTTGGTTACAAGCCGAAAGAACCATGCAGAAAGGCAGCAATGTGTACTACGCAATGAGGGAGGAGTTGAGCATGATAAGAAGTATCAGTATTGGCAATCTAGTCATAAACGAGCCCTCAGATTAGTTATACCTTTGTGATTTGAGTACTGTAGAGGGATCCGCTAGTATTTTCCATCTAAAGCCATGTAGTCGTAGCCAAGTGTTCCACGTTAACTCTAGCTCTTTTAAAATCCTTTTTAAACCCCTAAAACCCAAAAAGATTTTCATTTTCACCCTTTATTTTTCTTTTAGCCAAATTACAACCCTTTTAAAGTTCTCTTGATTCACGCATGTTACTTAGTTAGTTGGTGGAGACTTGATTTGCATACAAGCTTATGCCTACTGCATAATTCAATTCGAACTTGAGTGTCTCACTTGACTTACATTATCCACATATATATAACCCTAGAGTCAAGTGAACATTGCGAGGAGTGGTAGATTATGCATAATTGAAGTTCTAGTAGGCTTGTCATGGATTCCATCATCCTAAAATAGAAAAGCTAAAAATAGAATAAAGCGACTCATGAGTTATCCCGAAGTTTTCAACTGCTTGGAGCTCCATTACCTTTTGTAGAGTTTTTAGTTATGGGTCTGATCATGCATGAGTTTGCTTGAGGAGAAGCAAAGTATAAGGTGCCATCATTTATACATGTTTTGCATGCATAATAATCCCCATATTATGGTACTAATTGAATAATAACCTTTCAATTGATACTTAAAACGTTTATATTTTATAAATACAGGTTATTCGGTGTTTTGAAGATAAAAAAAGATAAAACCTATCAAAAGCACCAAGAAACCAAGCTTCTAGAAGGATCATTCCTGAGATTTGACCCCCAATAAGTCAACAAAGGTCAACAAAAGTCAACAAACAGCTAAAATACAAAAGTGGGCAGCAGGAAGGGGATGCACCAACGCACAGGCATGCATTGCCCCTCCTTGCTCCCCACGGCTCCCAGTACACTGCCACTCGTACCCTATGATTCCCTAGGTGTTTGCCCGCCCGTGCATTTCAATGCACGGCCGTGCATTGCTCATTCTGAGGCCTGTAAATAGGAGGCTTGGGTTCTTCATTCCACACACCTCAAGAACCATCAATACAATATCCAGAGAGGGAACTTCGTAATTAGAGTAGAGAATAGAGAGGCTCCTCCTCTTTTTTCGCAATAGGGGAGCCTACGAAACTCAGCGTTACGCTAGTTAGTATGGCCATTCGTGGCTAAACTTCTTTATATTGCCAGGGTGAAGATGAAGTTTTGTGTATGTTAATGTTTAACGTATTAATCTAGTGTTATGTTTATGTCTTTAATTATTCGCTCTTAAAACCATCTCATAGTTGGGCTTTTTCTTATTATTTAAACTTGTCTTTACAATTGTGAGTGTTCTTGATTTTAAAGCGTAAGACCGTAAAACCTTTTTAATCAAACTTTTCTTGAAACTTTTACATCTTTATACAAGAAGATTTTGATAAGCCAAGGATTGGTTAATATTAATAAGGTCGTACGTCTTTATACGAACTTGTTATGACACCAAGAATTGGTGAACTCACGTTAGGAATGGTACGTCTTTATACATGGTCCCATTGTTGCACCGCCTCCCGGTGAACAAAGTCTAATCACTCTTTTATTAATAATAATTAAGCACTTAAGTTTGATGTCTCAAACCAACTCGGAGATAACACCAAAGAGTGGAGGGTAATGACGTCCCTAGCTGGGAGTCCTACCATTTTATTATTAAATATTATAATTCGTGAACCAAATGTTGTGAGAATGAGGCTCTAGCGGTGTACCGTTCACACATTTGTATTAGTCATACCACCAGATTAGTCAACTTAATATTATCATATACCAAGCGGATTTGAAGCCCAAAGCAATTGTAAGGTCCGGATTCCTGAGGATCTTCAATCAACGGATACAACGATGAGTTGAACCTGGCGGAAACAGACTCGACACGTGACTTGTAGGTATAAACAATAAGGACGAGACACAATTGATTGTCAGATGATTCGTATATTGATAAACCACTGAAAAACAATACAAACATCGCTTAAAAAGTCGTCTAAACTCTCTAACTCGTCTCACCCTCTGACTGTCTAAGTCGTCCAACCTGAATACTGTTACAAGATAAGCTATTTATAACCAAGACAAAAGTATTCGGTGGGCCTGGAATTGGACAGTATGCTGCCGGGACAGCATACTTCAAGTATGCAGCCACATACTTTAAGTATGCTGCCGGATGAAGTATGCTGCCGCATGACGTATGCTGCCAGATACTTTCTTGCTTCTTCCAATCTTCGTCATCCGAACTTCTGAACAACTCGGTGATTCATTGATGAGTCAACCTATTATATTTTTGGTCCTTACAATCTGTAAGGTCGAGATTCCTGAGGATCTTCAATCAACGGATTCAACGACGTGTTGAACCTGGCGGAAACAGACTTGACACGTGACTTATAGGTATAAATAATAAGGACGAGACACAATTGATTGTGAAACGATTCGTATATTGATAAACCACTGAAAAACAATAAAACGTCGCTTAACAACTCGTCTAAACTGTCTAACTCGTCTCACCCTCTGACTGTCTCAGTCGTCCAACCTGAATACTGTTACAAGATATGCTATTTATAACCAAGACAAAAGTATTCGGTGGGCCTGGGTCTGGATCGTAAACTTCTAGTATGCGGCCGCATACTTCAAGTATGCTGCCGGATGAAGTATATTGTTGCATGAAGTATGCTGCCAGATGAAGTATGCTGCTAGATACTTTCTTGCTTCTTCCAGTATTCGTCATCTGAACTTCTTAACAACTCGTGATTCTTTGATGCGTCAGCCTATTATATTTTTGGTCCTTACAATGTCCCCCAAGGCTGATGAATTCAAAGAAGTCTTCAAATTTCAAAATTAACTGAATGATCACCACCTCTTGCAATAAATTCTTTGCTAGAGCCATTCCCAAAACCTTCACGAACGACTTTGCAGTTGTTGAGGTTGTTGTTTTGTTCACTTGCTTTCTTTATTTTCTTTGGATTTTGATCCGCCCAAAGATCATAATTAGCATCATTAAAATCATCATTATGTTGAGAATAGCTGTTAGGAGGAGGATTCCCAATAGCCTTTATCTTATGCAATATCGCTTTATGATGTTTGTTGATTGGTACTTTCTTTCTGCCACTTTCGGTTTCTAAAGAGTCAACGTCTTCTTCTTCATTTTCTTCTTGAAAGATATTGTGCTTTTCGACAGTGATGACACTTGGTGCAACAGTGTTGATCTGTTCTTCATCATCCCTTGGAAGAACGTTGTCTTATTGCTCCTGAACGTTCTCTCAAATAAAAGTATGTGTAAAATGCAAGTATGCTCAAACTTATAAAATTATGAAACTTTCCAACTTTCCAATAAAACCTCATTTGTTTATAAAGCCTCTTTTTCATGATTATTGAATCAAACAAGAACGGTCATTTTAACAAAGAAAAGACAGATAAAAATAAAATAACTTAAAGTAAGCTAAAAACACAAAATCTTTTTGTTCTTTTGACAACATAAGACACTTACTGAAACACATTATTTTTTGGAGAAACTCTGTCATGGGACCATATCATTATAGTGCAGACCAAAGAATACTTATTAGCCATTCATTTTCTTAGATAGGTCTCGGTGAATGCCAATATATAATATCCTTTTAAACTCAAGCCTTTATACCTTAATTAACAAGCAAGCAGTGAATGATTTTATCATGTTTTTCGGGTAATAGTTATTCATGCCTTAGTGGGTCCCACACTCACATCTCCGAAACCTGCATTTCTTATAATGTGAATTGGATGAATTTTTGATGAACTGAATGGACCCCACAACTTATCGGATAAACCTTCCTTTCCACATGATCTTTTGAGCACCTAAGTAATAACTAGAAGAGAATAACTAGCACGGGTTAATCGACTGTTCAAGAAACCTCTGACAAATTTGATTAAAACATAGCACGACAGAATTACATATTTAGAAATAGTAAATGCTCAGGGTCATAGCAATACAGACTTACACGCCTTGATAAGAGATTCCTTCCAAGTCACACATTCCCAAAAAGAAAAATATATATGAGTATACTTATATGTACGTCTTTAGACATATCTTTTTGATGTATGACATTTGCATATCTTTTGAAATTTTCCTGTAGCACGACATTAACATTGCGTGTCTTTTTGCTCAGAATTCTGCTTTGCAGAGTAGCTTTGCACTATCATTGAGTGTCTTTTCACCTACTGCATGTCATTGCATGTCTTTTATCTATATATATATATATATATATATATATAGACTTGCATCAAGTCAGATCGCAACCCCTTTGTGAAGGGTCTTGGTTTGTGTAATCCAGAGATAATATGTTCATCCACAGTTTATCAACCTTTATATTTAAGTTTTCGATTGTTAACAGGAAAGAATTATTATACCAATCTATGAGATGTTCCCCACTATGACAATGACCTTTATGTTTAAGTTAACCACTATCATGCTGTCTTTCTAGTTTTAGTAGAGCCTATAAACATATCACCATAAAATCCTGATCTTTGTCAGCTATAGGCCTTACATATGATGATCCAACCTCTAAAATGATGTACTATCATTTCCCATTTGACAGAGTTCTCAATTTTTTTTTGACACATGAGACAACATAAAATCTTTTTGGTATTTTTCGAACTTTCTCCCCCAACACTTTTGCATTTGTACAAA
This sequence comes from Smallanthus sonchifolius, assembly GCA_023525975.1. Lineage (NCBI taxonomy): Eukaryota > Viridiplantae > Streptophyta > Magnoliopsida > Asterales > Asteraceae > Smallanthus > Smallanthus sonchifolius. The sequence continues at coordinate 26,445,339 of CM042033.1, forward strand.
ACAAAATTATATCCAAAGAAAGATAAAATAAAAATATATTTGGTGACCGAACTTGTGACTCGTTAATCGAAGCAGAATATTTTGAAACACTGAGCTAGAAAAATGAATCTGGTCAGATCAAAGGATTTTGTAAAAACATCTTAAACATAAATGTCATCCTCAAAGCAAAGAGTACCATTAGTGACCGTACCTTTCATGCTGATCTTACCTCCTTTATCTCATGCAAAGGAAACATACCGTCCATCAAAGTGTTTGATATCAAGCAGTAGAGAGATTTCTCGCATTATGTGCTTGGAACAACCACTATCAATGTACCATAGGTTGTTGACAGTCCTCCTTGGTTGTTCCTGTATGATTCAAGCAAGTTAGTTAGACATAGGTACCCAGGCCATAGTGGTCTTGGGTACGCCCAAAGCTTCAATGTAGGATACTTCCTGTAGGCACATCTCCTTATCGTTCCTGTAGGCACATCTCCTTATCGTTCAACTGCTTTTTATTTAGTTTTCCAAATTAGTGTAGGTTTAACAAACTTTTAAGTTGTTTGAGGAGTACCAACTTTAGGTTTCTCTTCCTGTTTAGGTTTCTTACATTGCTTGTTTTCACAAAAAAATCTTTTGTTTGTTCTTAGCAGCATTCCAATCACCATCAGAAGGCTTAACTTTGGGATGCTTATTCTTCATTTCCTTTAAGTTTTTCAACCTTCATTGGCTTAGAATAATACTTTTCCCTTGGTGTGGCCCTCTGATTTTGTAAATAATAGGGCTCATAAGGACGATGTATGCAATTTCTTGCATTATGACTAGCTTTGCCACAAGTGTAGCACGTCTGCTTCCAAGCATAAGGAGCATATCCCGATCTGTCGAACCATGATGATGACTGAGGAGGTGACCTTCTCAAGTAACCTGTATTCTCAGTGTGCCTATTATCTCTTCTATAATCTCTATGATTTCTCCTGATACAATCTCTCTCTCTTCTCTTCTAATGTTTTGTACAAAAACTCTATGATGATTATCAAATTTTGAATAAAACTCATTCTTTGTAAACTTTTGAGGAGATTGTTTATGGTTTGATTGACTAACAGGTGGTTTTGAGTTTCTTTGATTAACCCTTTTAGAATTTGTAACCTTGTTTTTGACAAAAATAAGATTACTTTCATTAAAGATATTTTCTTCTTTTTCAAACTCACCACCCTTCACAAACTTAATTTGATTCCTTTTTCCCAAAATATTATCAGTTTTTCTAGGGACAAACTTCCTAACACTCTTAGGCACTTTTTCTTTACTTTCTTCCTCATCATCGGTATCCCAATCTTCTACTAAACCTTCTACTACACAAGGCTTAGAATCATTAGCAATATTCACACAAGGGGTCACGAGACTAGCAGTCAGAGGAACAAACTGCTTGGAAGATGATGGCTGATCCGGTTTACATCCCAACCCACAAACCGTCTCAGCATCTTCAGGATAAACATGAGTTAAAGCAGAAAAAATTTCATTAAATGGATGTTCCACAGCATGATAACCCACCCCCGGATTCCCCTTGCTTCTAACTTGGGAATCTATCATGTCATGCACCACTGATCGAGTTAGTTCAATTTTCTCGATTGTTAGTTTGGTATTTGCCAATTGACTCACAACGTCATTTAATTTTAAGCTAAGGTTGTCTATCCATTTTAATGCATCACGATAAAGACATTCCTTATTGCTTAAATCCATTTCAAGTTTTGAAAAATCATTTTTGCTTGCTTCAAATTTATCTTTGAAAATCTTTTCTGGTCGTTCGTGTTCTGAGTAGGAATATCTAAGGTTTGTTATTTCTTGATTTAAGATAATGTTATCATGTTTGTAACGATTCACTTTCTCAATACAAATTGCAGAGCAAAGATCTTTGGTTGCCTCAGTGTCGGTGACCTCAACCACGAAGGCATGATGTTGTTTCACTTCCAAATCTTGAACTTTATCACTTCTGTCCTGCTGGCTCACAAGTGCCTTTAAGTCACATGAAGAAGATGTACTAGCTCCAGTAATTTCAGAAACATCCATTGAACTGATATGATTAAGATGACACTATTTATCATCCATATCATAAGAGTACAGAATAGAGATCAGCTCACTCAAGGATGTCTGATACATATCCTTGGTTCTCTTAATGGCGGTGCAGTTGAAGTTCCAGGTTATTGGTAAAGAATTGAGTAGCCTTTTGTTGATTTCTACCTTTATCAACTCTATTTTAGCACTCTTCATCTCCGTCATCAAGTGCGTGAATCTGTTAATCTAAACCTCCAAATTTTCACCAGTAACATGATTGAACATATTAAACTCTTGCTTCAGCATTTCCTTTCTACTTTCTCCCATGTTTCAAGTTCACGTGGAAAAATAAGTAATACAAAGTATTCGCAAACTTTAAAGACCGCGAAATTTGAAAACCGCAAACTTTGAAAATCGTATACTTCGAGACCGTATACTTCAATACCGTGTAATACTGCAAACTTTGAATACCGCAAACTTTGAAATAACGCAAACTTCGAATAGGTTGTTGTTTTGTTCACTTGCTTTCTTTATTTTCTTTGGATTTTGATACGCCCAAAGATCATAATTAGCGTCATTAAAATCATCATTATATTGAGAATAGTTGTTAGAAGGAGGATTCCCAATACCCTTTCTCTTTTGCACTATCGCTTTATGATGTTTGTTGATCGGTACTTTCTTTTTATCACTTTTGGTTTCTGAAGAGTCAACATAATCTTCTTCATTTTCTTCTTGAAAGATATTGTGCTTTTCGGCAGTGATGACACTTGGTGCAACAGAGTTAATCTATTCTTCATCATCCCTTGGATAAGGAATGTTATCTTGTTGCTCCTGAAAATTCACTCAAATACAAGTATGTGCAAAATGTAAGTATGCTCGAACTTATAAAATTATGAAACTTTCCAATAAAACCTAATTAGTTTATAAAGCCTCTTTTCACGATTATTGAATCAAACAAGAACGGTCATTTTAACAAAGAAAAGACAGATAAAAATAAAATAACTTAAAGTAAGCTAAAAACACAAAATCTATTTGTTCTTTTGACAACATACGACACTTTCTGAAACACATTATTTTTTAGAGAAACTCTGTCATGGGATCATATCATTCTAGTGCAGACCAAAGCATACTTATTTGTCGTTCATTTTCTTACATAGGTCTCGGTGATTTCCAATATATAATATACTTTTAAACTCGGACCTTTATACCTTAATTGACAAGCAAGTAGTGAATGATTTTATCATGTTTTTCGGGTAATAGTTATTCATGCTTTAGTGGGTCCCACACTCACATCTCAAAAACCTACATTTATTATAATATGAATTAGATGAATTTTTGATGAACTGAATGGACCCACAACTTATCGGATAAACCTTCCCTTTCTCATGATCTCTTGAGCACCTAAGTAATAACTAGAATAGCATAACTAGCATGGGTCAATGGAATGTTCTGGAAACCTCTGCCAAATTTGATTAAAAACATAGCACGACGGACTTACATGTTTAGTAACAGTAAATGCTCAGGGTCATAGCACTACAGACTTACATACCTTGATAAGTATACTTCCCAGTCACACATTCCCAAAGAGAAAAATATTTACAAGTATACTTATATGTACGTATTTAGACATATCTTTTTGATGTATGACATTTGCATATCTTTTGAAAATTTCCTATAGCACGACATTAACATTGCGTGTCTTTTTGCTCAGAATTTTGCTTTGCAGAGTAGCTTTGCACTATCATTGAGTGTCTTTACACCAATTGCATGCCATTGCATGTCTTTTATCTCTCTCTCTCTCTCTCTATATATATATATATATATATATATATATATATATATATATATATATATATACAGACTTGTATCAAGTCAGCTTGCAATCCCTTTGTGAAGGGTCTTGGTTTATGCTATCCAGAGATAGTATGTTCATCCACAGTTCATCAACCTTTATATTGTGTTTGATTGTTAACAGGAAAGAATTATTATACTAATATATGAGATGTTCCCCACTATGACAATGACCTTTATGTTTAAGTGAACCACTATCATGCTGTCTTTCCAGTTTTAGTAGAGCCTATCAACATATCACCTTAAGATCCTGATCTTTGTCAACTATAGTCCTTACATATGATGATCCAACCTATAAAATGATGTACTATCATTTCCCACTTGATAGAGTTCTCAATTTTTTATTTTTTACTTTTGACACAAGACACAACATAAAATCATTTTGGTATTTTTCAAATTTTCTCCCCTAAAACATTTGCATTTGTACAAAACAAAATTATATCCTAAGAAAGAGAAAATAAAAAATATTTTTGGTGACCGAACTTGTGACTCGTTAATCGAAGTAGGACATTTTGAAATACTGAGCCAGAAAAATGAATCTAGTCAGATCAAAGGATTTTGTAAAGACATCTTATACCTAAATGTCATCCTCAAAGCAAAAAGTACCATTAGTGACCGTACCTTTCATGCTGATCTTACCTACTTTATCTCATGCAAATGAAACATACCCTTCATCAAAGTGTTTGATATCAAGCAGTAGAGAGATGTCCCGCATTATGTGCTTGGAACAACCACTATCAATGTACCATAGGTTGTTGACAATCCTACTAGCAGTCAGAGGAACAGACTGCTTAGAAGATGATGGCTGATCCAGTTTACATCCCAACCCACAAACCGTCTCAGCATCTTAAGGATAAACATGAGGTAAAGAAGAAAAATTTTCATTAAATGGATGTTCCACAGCATGATTACCACTCCCCAGATTCCCCTTTCTTCTAACTTGGGAATCTATCATGTCATACACCACTGATCGAGAGTGTTCAATTTTCTCGATTGTTAGTTTGGTATTTTTCAATTGAGTCACAAAATCATTTAATTTTAAGCTAAGGTCGTCTATCCATTTTAATGCATCACGATAAAGACATCCCCTGTTGCTTAAATCCATTTCAAGTTTTGAAAAATCATTTTTGCTTGCTTCAATTTTATCTTTGAAAATCTTTTCTGATCGTTTGTGTTCTGAGTTGGAATATCTAAGCTTTGTTATTTCTTGATTTAAGATATCGTTATCATGTTTGTAACGATTCACTTTCTCAATACAAATAGCAGAGCAAAGATCTTTGGTTACCTCAGTGTCGGTGACCTCAACCATGAAGGCATGATGTTGTTTCACTTCCAAATCTTGAACTTTATCACTCCTGTCCTACTGGCTCACAAGTGCCTTTGATTCACAAGAAGAAGATGTACTAGCTCCAGTACTTTCAGAAACATCCATTGAACTGATATGATTAAGATGACACTGTTTATCATCCATATCATAAGAGTACAGAATAGAGATCAGCTCACTCAAGGTTGTCTGATACATATTCTTGGTTCTCTTAATGGCGGTGCAGTTGAAGTTCCTGGTTATTGGTAAAGAGTTGAGTAGACTTTTGTTGATTTCTACCTTTGTCAACTCTATTTCAGCACTCTTCATCTCCGTCATCAAATGTGTGAATCTTTTAATCTGAACCTCCAAATTTTCACGAGTAACATGATTGAACATATTAAACTCTTGCTTCAGCATTTCCTTTTTACTTTCTACCATGTTTCAAGTTCGCGTGGAAAAATAAGTAACACAAAGTATTCGCAAAATTTAAAGACCGAAAACTTTGAAAACCGCAAACTTTGAAAACAGTATACTTCGAGACCGTATACTTCGAATACCGCAAACTTCGAATACCGCAAACTTTAAACACCGGAAACTTAGAATACCGCAAACTTCGAAATACCACAAAATTCGAATACCGCAAGCTTCAAATACCGTATACTTGAAAGAACCGCAAAGTTGATACCCGCAATCTTCCAGATGAAGAAATTGACTGATAAATTTGATTTTCAAGCCAAAATATCTACTAATCAACCGCAAACTTCAACAATCATGACAGAAACAAGGTCCAAAACCTATCAATCTGTCCAGAAACGCTTCCAAAACAAACAAATCAGTTTATTCAGACAAAAATAGGAGCTTTTTATACCTTACGAGTCAAAGAAATCCATTGCAAGCTTCATCGATGAACGCTAAGGCTCTGATACCAATTGTAAGGTCTGGATTCCTGAGGATCTTCAATCAACGGATTCAACGACGTGTTGAACCTGGCGGAAACAGACTCGACACGTGACTTGTAGGTATAAACAATAAGGACGAGACACAATTGATTGTCAAACGATTCATATGTTGATAAACCACTGAAAAACAATAAAAACGTCACTTAACAACGCGTCTAAACTGTCTAACTCGTCACACCCTCTGACTGTCACAGTCGTCCAACCTGAATATTGTTACAAGATAAGCTATTTATAACCAAGACAAAAGTATTCGGTGGGCCTGGGCCTGAACCGCAAACTTCAAGTATGCGGCCGTATACTTCAAGTATGCGGCCGTATACTTCAAGTATGCTGCCGGATGAAGTATGCTGCTACATGAAGTATGCTGCCAGATGAAGTATGCTGCCAGATACTTTCTTGCTTCTTCCAATCTTCATCATCCAAACTTCTGAACAAGTCGGTGATTCTTTGATGCGTCAGCCTATTATATTTTTGGTCCTCACAGCAATACTCTTCCGTGACCTGATCATTTCCAAGATATTTACTTTTCTATTATGTACTATTCTGTTATTTGCATTTCTGCTACAACACATTTTTACTTTTATGTCATTTACTTTACCGTCATTTACTTTTCTGCAATCTACTTTTCTACTTCACAAGCACACAAAACCCACTCACTAACTAAAGCAGCTAAACGATAACAAAAGTTAAGTATTGGAACTCGACCAACTTGTCTGTGTGTTTTAAGTCCATTGGTTCGATACTTGGTTCTTACCTAAACTATATTACGCTGCGATAGATACACTTGCCTATTTTGTGTGTTTTAAGTTAAAAGTAATTATCATTTTATTTTATAAATTTAAAACCTGATCTCGTGAAACCAACATCTCTAAATATTATTATATAATATTTACTATATCAAACATCACACATCAATAGGATGAATGAAATGAAATGAAACGTAATGTTTATGAATGAACGGTTTTCGAAAGAAATGATGTTTGAAATAAGAACGTTTACAAAATGAATGTTTATGAAGGAAATGATGAAAAGGAATGGTTTTAAATGAATGAAAAGGTTTTTGTGAATGAGCATAACGTTTTAAGAAAAGAATGGGGCGAAAGTTTTAAATAAGTCATTGCATGTCTAATATGTTAAATGAAGGAATTAACGAACGAAGTCTGGAGTATAACAAGGGTAGCGCCTATGTGGCCTATCAATGGGTATAACGGTTGTAAACTGGCGGGGGAAAGGTAACGACGGTTACTCGGGGTTAACGTGACCCGAGAATGAAATCACTTGGGGCTTGCAGGTTCAAAAGTGATAGAATGAAAGGGATGACCTTAGACCTATGAGTCTACAAGGGCTATGAATGTTAACACCTTGCAGACCTATGAGCCGTAAGGGCGATGATGTTACTTTATTGACTTACGAGTCGTGAGGGCAATGAACGAACAAGAATGGAAAAGACGAAAAGAACGATGATACAGATTTAGACAATTAAATGTATGACTTGATGAATGTTAATGATGAACGAATGTATGCCCTATTTTCTTACGAATGTTAAAACCCTAACGAATGATTTGACAAATGTTAAATCATTTCCTTAAAAGGAATGAAAGACTTGAACTCACCAGCGTTAGTTGACTTTAAGTATGCATGCCAGGTTAAGAATGGATGATGGATGCTGCTTGGCTACTCGAGGAGTTACTTGGCGTTATGAGACTAGCATCCCTTATGGATGATTGAATGGCTGATGTTTAAGATAATTTTTTAATTAGTTGTGTTTTTATGACGATGTAATGACGTTAATTTTCCGTTGCTTATTTTATTTGAAGTTTAAGAACTGTTTGTTATTGAGTAAATCCAACACATGAGGCCTCCCGGGTTTGGGGTCTTACACCGCTGGAATGAATTCAATCGGAGTTCGTTTAACGCGGTTCCCCTCTGTTCCTCGTTTTTATAGCTTTGGGGTTTAGGTTTTTGGGGGGTTTAAGTTTCTAGGGGTTGGGGTGGGGAAGGGTATAGGTTTTTGGGGGGTTTAAGTTTCTAGGGGTTGGGGTGGGGGAGGGGGAAGGATTATGTTTTTGGGGGGTGGGAGGTGGGTTTAGCTTTTAGATTTTAGGGTTTATAGTAAAGATTTTAGAGTTTAGCTTTAGGGTTCAAGGTTTAGCTTCAGGATTTAGGGTTTCTGGTTCAGACTAAGACGACCCGGTTCCAACGCCGCTAGAATGAGTTCAATCGGAGTTCGTTTGAGCGGGTTCTGCATTTTTCTTAGCTTTAGGGTTTTGAGGGTTGGGGTGGGAGAGGAGGGGACGGTTTAGGTTTTTGGGGTGGGGTTGGGGGATGGTTTAGGTTTTTATGGGGTGTGGGAGGGGTTAGGTTTTTAAGGGGTGCGGGGAAGGTTTAGGTTTTTTGTTAGGGGTGTTCCTAGTTCCCAAAGAACCTTCCCCTATATATATATACTAATAATAATAATAATAATAATAATAATAATAAAACCTGTTCAAACTTGCCCCAATTGTGCACAAGATAAAGACCTAAGTGTTAGAAATGTCAAATACAAAAGACAAGATCCAAAAGCGAAGAAAAGAGAAAATCAATGGGTAGCAGACCACTACACATAGGATAACGGTCCGCTACGGGTAGCCAAGGTTTCCCTCGTCAAAATCTTTGCAGACCGCCAACAGGCCAATAACGGTCCGCTAATGGCGGATCAAACTAGCAGACCGCCATGGTCCTAGCTAACTGTCCGTGATGGGCTTCTCGAGGCAGCCTCTACACAAGCCACGTGCCCTCACCACGTGGAGGACATGCCTTGTGACTCAGCAACACTTTTCACGAGTGGACCCTTGGCGGAAAACCAAGGGAAACCCACACAGTCCGTTAAGGACATATGGTGCGTATGCGGACTAGAGAGTGACACTTGTCACACGTGCGGACAGCATACGGCTAATGGAATGCCAGTGTCCTGGCTAGCGGTCCGCAACGTGTTCATTTTCAGTCTATAAATAGAGGATTACCACAAATCATTTACCACACTAACTTTCAAACCAACTTCGAGTTTCACACTCTTTTCCTGATCTGAAGCTTCCTATTGCTGACCCGCTCTCCGAGACGCTCTCCCACGTTTCGATTGACTTTCATTTAAAACTGCACTTAGACGTTTGCAACCAAAGTGATCTAAGGAACGCGTAGAAGCCCAAGATAAGGTGCTAGAGCCTTAAGTATCGACCTACTAAGCTTCTATGCGCCTAGAATACTATCAACCTATGACCAATTCAGGTGAATACATTTTTAAACTCTTTCAGAAATGACCAAACCTTTTACGTTTACGAAAATGGCAAAGCATGAGCTAAATATGTTAATGCATATCGCCTTGTGGGGTTGGCTATGGATATAACCCCAGGGGTAAGTTGTTTTCCTATATGGCTACATAAAGTTTGATCAAATGATATACTTGCTCCAGATATAAGGCCGGGTATGGCGGGTACATATGTCGAGTGTTGTGTAAGACGTGGATCCGGTGGTCCCACATCCCTTGAGGATATTGCTTGTGTATACGCACCAGATGGATGTATCAATGTGTTTGTTACTATCCTATGAAGTTTTGATTAATTATTTAACAAGTGTTTTTGCCTTAAGATAAAGGATTTGTGTGTCATAAAAGTATTCACCAGCTTATTGCTAACGTTTCATTTTCAAACATTTTAAGGTAAAGAATTAATAAACATTATCTGTCGGGACTGGCTACGGATATAGTCCCGATGATGTGTCACACCCTAGTCTTAGGCACTGGTTAGTCATGACGAAATGGTATAGAACACACATTGGAAGCTAAACCATCAACATCTTTTATTTAATAACTACATTGTTTTACAACATAACCAAACGTGTATCGCAAAATAAACAGACCAACTGTTACAATCAACATCAGTTCTTTTCAAGGAACTCAAAATTACAGGACTTATAGTTCTTCCAAACATGCCTTTGACCATCCAATCGACAACCGTCAATGTCCACCACCATACAACCTGGAATGCCATCTTCTATAGCCATCTAGGGTCTCACCTGTAATATCCTTTAAAAATATTAAAAGCAACTGGGTCAACATAAGTTGGTGAGTTCAAGAATCTTTACAAATATATATAACTAGTCAACTGTTCCCGGCCACTGGCTCTCCCATGCAAGCACATGGGATAATCTGTCCCACCCGTAGGTCCCATCTACTTTCAGAAAGTATAAAGCGCTTACTACGTGTTATATATACATGGAATAGGGCATTACTTATCAAACTATTTCAAATAACAACTGTGCAACCAAATACATAATTCAATTAAGAGGAACTCACCTGAACAGCACCTCGGTTTAGTTTACTGCAATATGACTTCGTAAATATCCTAAATTATACCAACATTTCTTAATCAAATATTTTTTAACTTACTAGTACATAACTAAACCTCGGATAGTTAGTTAGAACCTTACCTCGGACTATCTACGACAATTTGTAGACAAAATGCTAGAAATTGGATTCTCTAACGTGAACTGGGGCTTGGAAATGGTATCTTCAGAGTGTTTGTTTGTGTGGCTGATGCTCAACAACTGAAATCGTGCTTTCTATTTATAGGCAAACTTGGAATCTGAAACATCCATGATTTTCCGACCATATTTTTCTTATTTATTTATTTATAATAACACAACGTTTAAATCCCGTGCTTGATTAACATATTATGTCACAATAACTATTATTTTAATTAATATATCCATTCAAAAATTAAATCCGTTTACATATTAAATTCTATAACACATGTTTGTGTATGTATATATATATATATATTTAATTTTATCACACAAGAATATTTGTTTAACAAATATATATATATTTAAAATTTTAAATAAATCATTTTAAATTTATAATATAATTGGTTTTTATAAAGTTTATAAAAGAAAATTTAAGTTATATACAATTTCAAAAGAATTAAAATAATTAAAGTCATTTGAACACCCCACCCCCAACACACATACGTGTTTGGACCATTATATTTGAGTCATTTCAATCCGATACGGACTCTACCCCGTACTTGAAGTGAACAAGAACGAAATTATGCCATGTTTGACCTAGGGAAAGTCAACAAGGGAAAACTCTCCCCAAAACTGATTTTTGACCCTCAAATCTTTGACGATAAGGCTATTCGATCCTACAACAACATTTCACAACCACAAACAAATGCTCCTGACAAATTAGTACGGCTAGAAACAGACTTCGAATCAAATTCAAACCCAAATCTGCCCAATTTGACTTTCTAGTGTCAAACTGATTTGAAACCAGTTTCAATTCGTGGGATTGATTGCAGTTAATGGCTGTAAATCATGCATAAACGTTAAATGAGCGGTTTTAAATAGGATTAATGATCAAATTAACACCCCTTCAATGATTTGAATTAAAACCAATTTCCTGTAACCGTCCCTTAACCGGATCAAATCAATTCGAGCGTTTTGGATGGATTAGAACTATAAAAACCACTCACTCACGATCGCGACACCTTTTACAAAGTCTCTACACTCTCAATCGTTCTGCTTACCACTCACTCATGATTTGAATTATTAGGTTATTAATCGTTTTATAACCTCTAATAAAACACAAAAAAATTATTTAAAACCTAATTAAAATAAAATGGTTGTTTTAAACAAAACATCTAAATTACCCACTAGGCCTATAAACTGTAAAATGATTATTTTATAAGCCTTTATTTTGTAAAATTTCGTTTTTATAAATTACAAAATCGTATTTCCCCAAATTAATAACTAATTAGGGTTTAAAAATATTAAATATTTACAACGTAAAACTTTCTTATTTTAGACTATGATTATTATTACTAAATACTTAGATCATTGTACTTCCCTTTCGAAACACATTTCATAATAATGATTAAAGAAATGAAATGATTTTATTTATCTCATTACATCTTTATTTAAACTAATTAGTTCTATAAAATCTTATTCATTTATTATCATTTTCCATAAATGAAGGTACATGAATTGATTAATTATTTTACTCATACTCAATTGTTCAAAAACAAATACATCCATATACTTTTACACACATAGTTTTACATCAGAGTACACAATTATCATTTGAAACCCAAACAAGTACACATTCACTCAATAACCCCTTATCCAATTCACTTATACACCAGAAATCCTCTTAGCCATTTTGTACACGTTATTGATACATTGATACATTTATACAATTAGATCATAGGTTAACCTTATGCTTAAGCTACTCTCCTGTGCAACATCTTGTACGTGTGAGCTCTAAACTACTTATTACATGTGAGTTACAAAGCCCCTCTTTTTACCTTTTTACATATTTTGGGGTGATTCATGATACATTGAAAACAATTTGCAATTAAAACATACAATTCTACATTTATGACCATATGTTTGATTTGTGCTTAGTGCTTGAATGCTATGAGTTGAAACTACATATACATGACATACACGTACAATCATTAACTCTGTACAAGTCAACGGTAACATTGATAGATCTATTGTGTCTGACAAAACCACCCACGTAGGGTGATTGTTACCGATAACACATCAGGATAACACTAGGTGTTATGCCCTACTTTAGGATAACCTGCGGGTTATGCCTTCTAGTCACAAGGTTTGATTGTACCCCTAGTTTGACTATAGATTCTTCATAAAGGCCTTATTTACCATGAGTCATATGAATTGTATAAACACTTGAAACTATTTGTGTAGTCAAAACCTATGTATACTCACCAACTATTTTTAGTTGACCTTGTTTTTCATCATGTTTCAGGTGCAATTGCTTAAGTGCTTATTCATGATGATACCCTTAGGAATGGAGACCTAGTTAATTAAACATTGAACCATGTGAATGTGTTTTGTTTGAATGTTAGTTGTGTTTTGTTGAACAATGTATGGAATTAGAGTTAATTTTAAATATGAAATGTTAGTTTGATCATGAGCTATGAACAGTCTACATGTCCCGCCCCGACATATTCCGCCATCGGTTGGGGTGTGACATATTGGTAACAGAGTCATGGTTATAGGGAATTAGGTTATTAGAAACTAATGACCTAGTCTATAACCTTAGGACACCCTTGTGTGATTATCTTACATGTTATCCTAGGTATTACATCGCATGACACAATGTATGATATTCTATGTGCTACACTGCTTGATAACTCACATGCTTATGAATATGCTATCTATGTAATACTTTGCTTACCACATTGTTTCATTTCATGCTACCTATTTGATCCCATTACATGCTACCCTAAGTCTTACCACACATTTATCCATATCTAAGTCTTTATACACTTCCACTTTTACACATTGAGAATTAAGTCACCATCATCATTTGTGAACAAAATTTTAACTCTTAGGCCTAAAAGCCTTTTAAATTTTTTAAAAAATCCCGTCAAAGTTTTGAGTTCTGAAAATTAGTAAAGAACATGTGCAATCCGGAAGGGTGAATGCCTGTACTTTGAGTCTTCTGCCTAGGAAAGCATTTTATATAAATCCAAATCAACTGAAGGATCCGTATGCTTTCCTGGGAATTCCCGAAGTGAGTGTTCACCTATAGGCTAAAGCATGTCTTCTTGAAAGTATAATAATTTGAATCACTTTGATTTGCCAAAGTATCCATTTGGTTATGATACCAAATGAGTACAATCTAAACACCATTATTTTATTTATTGCAATTTATTACACATACCTAAACCTTTCTTTGTAAAGTAACCGTTTTATTAACATCATTTTCTCGTTCAAGCAAAACCTTTATCAAACCCATAGTTTATAGATATGACCTGAGATATAAGTTTTCAATAAACCTTTATACCTTGAAAGAAAAATTAATACAACTTGTTTTATAAAACATTATCTTAACTAATTGTGCTTTTTACTTTGTTAAATCTTGGCTTAAGTTATTTAGCCATTATCTTCTCTTGAAATATTCTCTTTATAATAATAAAATTTTAAATTTTTTTTTTCACACAATTATCCATTTATTTAGTTATTCAACTCATTATTATCACCACTTTATTAATTTACGAACAAGAATAAACTACAATTGCTTATTTATTTACAAACAAAAAGCACAAATTAGTTATTCGTAAGCACATCACTCTAAATACATGCAAAACCTTTTCGTTATCTAGCACCTTCGAAAATATATGAACATACTAGGCACTTAAGTAGATGAATCGTTTCACGTAGGCGTTAACCAACCATATAAACCTCAAGAAGATTGAAAAATTTAAAACACAACTACCCACATTATACATGAACGCCAAACAACACGCTTGTCCGCAACACTCGACCACCTACAAAATTCGATAGTTCACGTTACCCATGAGATTCAATAACTTACATATGAGCATTCACATGATACATTTATCACATGATACATGAAACTTGTTTGTTTGCAAAATACGTAATACTAGGTTTATCACATGGTCATAATACTATATTGATCACATAATATATGAAACTTGGTTATTTACAATATACATGGTACTAGATTGATCACAAGATGCATGAAACTTGGTCATTTACAATATACATGGTGCTAGATTGTTCACATGATACTTGATACTTGGTTGAATGCAATATACATGATACAAGATTGAACACATTATACATGAGGCTTGGTTGTTTACAATATACATGATACTAAATTGATCACATTATACATGAAACTCGTTTGTTTACAATATACATGATACTAAGTTGTTCACAATATACACGAAACTTATTGGTTTACAATATACATGATACTAAGTTGTTCACATTATACATGAAACTTATTGGCTTACAATATACATGATACTTAGTTGTGCATATTATACGTGAAACTTATTTATTTACAATGTACATGATACTAGATTAGACATGAAACTTGGATGTTTACATTATACATGGAACTAGATTGATTACAACTGTTGCAATTGATGGATCACAAGGCATGATAATTCACTTTATCCATGAGAGTTGAAAGCTTCAAACTTTTAAGCTACTCGGGGTTTGACGTACTATTGTTCAAACACGAGGAAGTTGTAAAACTTTTCAGCTACTCGGGGTTTGACGTATTCTTGTTCAAACAATAGGAAGCTGGAAAACTTTAAAACTACTCGGGGTTTGACGTATTCTTGTTCAAACACGAGGAAGTTATGGAACTCTAAGTTATGCTACATTATTACTCTTTAGTTTTTTTTTTTCTAATTAACCTTACTATCTAGGGGCATAGTTATTTATTAGCAACTCATACGTGAAAACAATAGATATGAACTAAGTGATTTTGTGTCCCCTCGTGACCCACACACAATGGGATGATCTATACGAACCATGCGATGAATTGAGTAATTACGGGTGCACACGTAATTATAAAAGTCAGCGCATGGAAAACATAGTGAATCCTGTCGTGTGTTAAGACATAAAACCTATCGTGACATATAGTAACGAAACTGAGATGATATGATAAGGGCATGGTGGATACGCCGCTGGTACTTCCTATATATAAGTGTTCATGTCATATTGTCAGAAGTAGCATTGTTCGTGTCACGTGAAGTTTTGTATCATTTTGACCTTGACCAATGTTTGTGAAACCTCTTATTCAGTAATACTTCTAGAACATGTTAGACTACATCCTAAACATACCTTGATCATCAAATTATCATCGTCCTCATTTCAAGTGATGCATTCCACCTTCGGAGTCCAAAATGTTCTTCAACAGCTTTCTTCTTAATTACCTTCAAACTAAATCCACTACCACGTCCATGCCTAACACAATGACCTGAACTGATCATGAGTATCAAACATGAATCTTGTTATCAATCGTACCCCTTAAGATTATAATCAAAACTCATTGAAGATCCAAACCCTCATCTCCTTCCTGATTCAGTAGACTCTATCAGTTGAATTTCGGGACGAAATTCCCTCAACTAGGGGATACTGTAACATCCATGATTTTTCGGCCATATTTTTCTTATTTATTTAGTTATAATAAACACAACGTTTAAATCCCGTGCTTGCTCAACACAATATGTCACAATAAATATTATTTTAATTAATATTTCCATTCAAATTTTAAACCTTGCGTTTACCTATTAAATTCTATAACACATGTTTGTGTATGTATATATATATTTGATTTTATCACACAAGAATATTTGTTTAACATATATATATATATATATATATTTAACATTTTAAATAAATCATTTTAAATTTATAATATAATTAGTTTTATAAAGTTTATAAAAGAAAATTTAAATTTATAATATAATTAGAATTAAAATAATTAAAGTCATTTGAACTCCCCCCCCCCCCCCCAACACACATACGTGTTTGGACCATTATATTTGAGCCATTTCAATCCGATACGGACTCTACCCCATACTTGAACCTCCTTGAAGTGAACAAGAACTAAATTCTGCCATGTTTGACCTAGGGAAAGTCAACAAGGGAAAACTCTCCCCAAAGCCGATTTTGACCCTCAAATCTTTAATGATAAGGCTATTTGATCCTGCAACCACATTTCACAACCACAAAAAACGCTCCTGGCAAATTAGTACGGCTAGAAACAGACTTGGAATCAAATTCAAACCCAAATCTGCCTAATTTGACTTTCTAGAGTCAAACTGATTTGAAATCAGTTTCAATTCGTGGGATTAATTGAAGTTAATGGTTGTAAATCATGCATAAACGTTAAACGAGCGGTTTTAAAAAGGATTAACGATCAAATTAACACCCCTTCAATGATTTGAATTAAAACCAAGTTCTTGTAACCGTCACTTAACCGGATCAAATCAATTCGAGCGTTTTGGATGGATTAGAACTATAAAAACCACTCACGAACGAGCGTGACACCTTTTACAAAGTCTCTACACTCTCAATCGTTCTGCTTACCACCTCTTGGACTCAGTCGAATCCTAAGAACACCGGACCTGTTCATCCAGTCATACTCGAACATCCCGTAACCGATTCAGGTAATCTGTATACCATTAGTCTCATCTTGATTCATAGTTTGAAAGCATTATGATTCCATGCTCAATGGGAGTCTTAATCAGACAAATTGGGTGGTTATGGTTCGATTCACGCATTTGGGGATGAAGGGAATCTGGGATTCTTTGTTTTAACATTTAGCATGTCACACCCCGACCGATGGCGGAATCATCGGGGCGGGAAATGTAAGACTGTTCATAGCACATGGTTGACTAAATTGAAATATCTTAAAGTTAAATTTCCATTACAAATAATCCAAGTACAAACCAAATTCAAACAAGAAACATAAAACAACTCATAAATTTTTTGATTTAAATTGCTAAGTCCAAATCCTATATTGAGCACGTCTTGAATCATTCTCACATATTGGGGCCTGAAACATGAATAAAATAAAGTGAACTAAAAAGTTGGTGAGTATAACACAGTTGTATGTAGATAGCATATAGTTGAAAACAAATCCTTTACAAAACATGATAAAATAAGGCATTTATGGGGAGCAGCTATTGTGTAACCATGTACAACCAAACCTTGTAACTAGCATGCAAAAATTGTGTTGTCGGTTTCAATCACCACGCACCTGGGTGGATTTGTCAGACTCAATAGATCTATCATTGAAAACCGTCGGCTTGTATAGTTAATGATTGCACATAATCGCATACAAAGGTTAGCACAACTAGCACTCGGGCACAAAGCTCAAATTTTGCACACATGTATGTAAATAGGATTTTGCACTTGTGTTGTTTGCGTAAATGTAAATGTGTAATGTGTATAGAGTTCATGTTCCACCCCAAAAGTGTAAAAGAGTAAAAAGGGGTTGTGAATACTCACTTGGTATGGAGATGTAGCTAACAAAGAGTATAGATAAAATAAGGGTTCTTGATACGCACGGGTTAACCTAGATAGTAATGTATATTGAATCAAATTGGTGTACAAAGTTTAAGTCTAACATTGAGGGTTGAATTTGTGTATAAAAAGTATTAAATGAAATATATAAAGTTGTAGTAACCATTTTTGGAACATTTGATTAAAGTTTGGAATTTAAATAATAAAATAGAATTCTTATAAAATTGTTGATTATGAAAATAATGCATGTGTTAAATGTAAATTAATAAATAAATAAATGATTATAGTTTATGAAATAATGTAAATATTGATTGTAGTTAAGTATAAATAAATGATTTTTGTTTAAATATTAAATAAATAATTATTATCTTATTTATTTATAAACTTGTAACTTAATCATTTAAAACATCATTTAAGTGTAAGATAAATATAAATTTAATTTTTATAAATTTTTAAATAAAATTTTAAATAAATAATATTTATCTCTTCAAATACAGAAAACATATTTTTATAAAATTTGAAACATTTATTGATTGAAAAATATAAAATTAAAATTCTGTTAAAATTTCTGAGTCACACACGACCGTGCCTTGGAAGGGCACGATCGTGCTCAAGCCACGGGCGCGACCGCGCTAGTCGGGGCGCGACCGGGTTGATCAACAGAGGGCACAAACTAGACCAGTCAACAGGCACGACCGTGCCTTGGCCTGGCACGGTCGTGTCTATGATTTTTAGACACACCAAAGGCTAGCCCAAAGGGCATGACTAGGTCTGGACAGGAGGACACGACCGTGCTGCTAATCGGCACGACCGCGCTATATGAGGCACGGCCGCGCCAGATGATTAGCGCGACCGTGTCTCTTCCAAGTCAGACACGAATTGAACAATTTTTGTATTTATAACGATGGAATTGATAGGGCTTTTGATTACTGAGTTATTACGAGTCTAATCACATAAATTAATTGTATGTAAAACGTGTTTAAGAGTGGAATCGATTAAATCTTTTCTTATTAAAATATAAATTCTGATTCGGACGATTTCTGTAATGAAAGCCCAGATTGATAGGGGGCTTTTGATATATGGACCGAAACGAAAGGGAGGGATGATTCAATTACCTCAAACAGAAAGGAATTGATAGCGATCGGTAGAAGGGAGTTACGGCGATGGCCAGATTTGCTTCCGGCGGCTTCTGCTGTGATTCCGACTGCTCCAACCCTTCAGAAACCTTAGAGATGATCGAAGGATCGAGTTCCTTGATTAATTGGTAGCAATTGGATCGAGAATGGAGGTTTGAGGCTTGGGAGATAATTTGGACGATTTCTTGAGAGTAATTTGTATTTTGAAAATGATAATGGTAATCGACGGAGATATTTTCCTTGATAACAAAAGTAAAACGTAAATCGGATTTGAATTCGAACGATTGAGCGTTTTGAAATCTCATTTACGTTTCAACAGTTACGCAGGCGCGACCATGCCCCAAGAGAGGCGCGACCGTGCTTAGGCACCGGGCGCGATCGTTCCAGGACCAGTCGCGCGATCGTGCCGAGGCACATGGCGCGACCGTGCCAGGACGAAGCACGACCGTGCTAATTATGGTTTCTTGATAAATTTTCAACTTTAGTCCTTGACTTTTCAGGTTTGATTGGTTTGAAATAAATAGTTACTTGTATAGCGTTTAAGTGTATATAATCGAGCAAAACTTGTAAATTTGTATTGAATCATTGCATTTAGTTTACGGTAAGCAAAATAATAAGACAGTGCACGAGTATTGAGTTCGAAATTGCATTATATTGAATTGAAAATATGAATACTAAAATCAGAAATGTTACATAGCATCCGGTTCTTAACCAAGGCATTAGCCCTGGTCCACCGGTAACACACTTGTCTTACAACAGAAAGGTCGCGGGTTCGAGCCTAGCCCCACACCTTTTTGCGTGGGATCCTACTTGTAAACCGGTTCCTTCTCACCTTGTATTTAACAAATTTTGACACTAGTCATGTAACAAAAGATGAGCACTAGTCTAGTGGCTTTCACACGTAACTCTCACAGAACCCACCCGAGTTCGAGCCGGGTGGTTCACAAAATTTTTTTAAAGGCCTTTTATCACTTAAATTTGTGTTACAAGGATAAATTTTATAAAACCTAAAACACCCGAGATTGGTTGAATATTATATTTAACAGGTTTTAAGGAAAAAACAATTATTATGTTATTATTCATTTTAGAACCTCTAATAAAACACAAAAAAAATATTTAAAACCTAATTTAAATAAAATGGTTGTTTTAAACAAAACATCTAAATTATCCACTCGGCCTATAAACTGTAAAATGATTATTTTATAAGCCTTTATTTTGTAAAAATTTGTTTTTATAAATTACAAAATCATATTACCCCAAATTAATAACTAATTAGGGTTTAAAAATATCAAATACTTACAACGTAAAATTTTCTTATTTTGGACTATGATTATTATTACTAAATACTTAGATCCTTGTACTTTCCTTTCGAAACACATTTCATAATAATGATTAAAGAAATGAAATGATTTTATTTATCTAGTTACATCTATATTTAAACTAATTAGTTCTATAAAATCTTATTCATTTATTATCATTTTCCATAAACAAAGGTACATGAATTGATTAATGATTTTACTCATACTCAATTGTTCAAAAACAAATACATCCATATACTTTTACACATATAGTTTTACATGAGAGTACACAATTATCATTTGAAACCCAAACAAGTACACATTCACTCAATAAACCCTCATCCAATTCACTTATACACTATAAATCCTCTTAGCCATTTGGTACACGTTATTGATACATTGATACATTTATACAATTCGATCATAGGTTAACCTTGTGCTTAAGCTACTCTTTTGCGCAACATCTTGCACGTGTGAGCTCCAAACTACTTATTACATGTGAGTTACATAGCCCCTCTTTTTACCCTTTTACATATTTTAGGGTGATTCATGATACATTGAAAACAATTTGCAATTACAACATACAATTCTACATTTATGACCATATGTGTCATTTATGTTTAGTGTTTGAATGCTATGAGTTGAAACTACATATACATGACATACACGTGCAATCATTAACTCTGTACAAGCCAACGGTAACACTGATAGATCTATTGTGTCTGACAAACCCACCCAGGTAGGGTGATTGTTACCGGCAACACATCAGGATAACACTAGGTGTTATGCCCTAGTTTAGGATAACCTGCAGGTTATGCCCTCCAGTCACAAGGTTTGATTGTACACCCAGTTTGACTATAGATTCTCCACAAAGGCCTTAATTACCATGTGTCATATGAATTGTATAAACACTTGAAACTATTTGTGTAGTCAAAACCTATGTATACTCACCAACTATTTTTAGTTGACCTTGTTTTTCATCATGTTTCAGGTGCAATTGCTTAAGTGCTTATTCATGATGATACACTTAGGAATGGAGACCTATTTAATTAAACATATTCAACCATGTGAATGTGTTTTTGTTTGAATGTTAGTTATGTTTTGTTGAATAATGTATGGAATTGGTGTTAATTTTAAATATGAAACGTTAGTTTGATCATGAGCTATGAAAAGTCTACATGTCCCGCCCTGACATATTCCGCCGTGGGTTGGGGTGCGACAGAATCCATAGTGGACCATTATCTACGGGGGGTAGTGGTCCGCTACCGCCCTTCTTCCGGATAAGGTCCGTGTGCACCACATAGTGGACCGTTAACCAGGTTGGTGGTGGTCCGTCACCGTCCTAGGTTAAACGCGTCACTTCGCCACGCGTCACATGCTCGTTAATCGGGTGCATTTTGCGGCTAATGGACCTTTACACACTCTGTAGCGGTCAGCCATAAGGTTTGCTCATCATCCACGCGTCCGACACGTCGCACTCTCTCGTGATTTCTTTCCTCGCTAGGTAGCGGATCACAAGACACC
Organism: Smallanthus sonchifolius; assembly: GCA_023525975.1. Classification (NCBI taxonomy): domain Eukaryota; kingdom Viridiplantae; phylum Streptophyta; class Magnoliopsida; order Asterales; family Asteraceae; genus Smallanthus; species Smallanthus sonchifolius. The sequence continues at coordinate 26,467,296 of CM042033.1, forward strand.
TTGGTAACAGTCCGCTACCGGCCTATTTCCAGATTTTTTTCATTTTTGATCCTTAAATCTTGGAATACAAGGCTAGGTGCCCTGAAGATTATGATCCCTAGTCTTTTTACCTTCCTCGTGGACTAAAAATAATTGTCTGTTGACAGTGGTTTGTTGATTTCAGATTTCGTTGTAATCAAATAAGTTAGGTTGTTAAACTCTAATATTTAAATAAAGATCTTTGTTTACACAACAAGATTCTTAAGTTTATAAAACCGAACCTCAAGGTTGATATTATGAAACAACGATCCTTTATTAAATGTTTTTCACTGCAAAATACACCAACTTTGAAATCAAAGCAGGTACCAATCAGGTGTCGCGCCTAGGACGCCACGGGGGTGCCCGGGCGGGGTATGATAGTGGTTGGTATCAGAGCCCACGGTTTTAGCAAATTAGATACTTGGTTTAGTATATATTCTTTTACCAGAATAAGTAGGGAGTTGCCTACTAGCAAAAGTAGGTAAATACTTATACTAAGTTACTAGTTTCATACTTGCAGGAAGATTGTTAGGAGGTAATCACTACCGTAGTTACTATAACCCTACCCAAATCAAACAGGAAAACATAGAATACCCATATGCTCCAATGGAAGTCGATAACTATTCTTGGTACCATTCCCTACCCTAATCCAATTTAAAGAAGGAATACGAATCTGATCATCTAAGCCAAATGGGAGGATCAGACTTCAGTAACTTGAGATTTAATACCCCTCCTCATTTTCCAAAACACCTCCTCCTGTGAACCATTTCGAGGCTGGACCCAGTAGGGCAACCAAATCTCGAATAAGGATGAGGGAACCAACCGAGAAACTCTTGATTACATTGGCAATCCTAGAAGAAATATACCAGAGCATACCCAACTATCATAGCCAAAACGAGAACTCTGAATCTGAGGAGTTCGCTCATTTGAAACCCATGGAGGCATATTCTCCACAAAACAATAGCTATGAACCATTCACCGACTACCTAAACTACCCTATTGCAACGGGTCTTTACATGAGCCATAATATGGATACCAAGGGAATCCATACCGATGAAAATTCCCATAACAAGGAGATAAACTATGAAAACTCCAGATCATATCAGGATTTCCTAAATCATCCTCAGATCTTGGATCTCTATATCCAAGATAGATCAGAGTATGATCCAATGGCTATATATGATGTTAGATATTGGATTTCCGATTATCGATAATATCAATGTTACGATCGAGTTACGATCCAAAGAGTTACACTTTGGACAACGACTAATTACTAACGTTTATTCATAAACGTTATAGTTCACGAAATGCAGATTTATTATTCGGTGGATAAATGTCTAGTGAAATATTTAACGGTTTAATTCGTTAATTAATTATTTAGTGAAATAATTAAAAGACGGAAGGTTTAAACGGTTTTTTAAGTTTAAAAGTTAAACATTAAACAGTTGTGGTTTACTAATTATTTGTAATTAGTAAAGTGCGAGGATCAAAGGGAATTAACTGTTAATTACCCAAGTTGTGGTTTGTAATTATGGGGATTATAAATACAAACTTAATCAAAACCCTGAACTAGTTTTTGGCCTCCCATCTTGCGCAAACTTAAACCGCTGGCACCCCCCCTTCCGCTGAGCCGAAAACCACGGCACCTTGCGCTGTGAGTCCGTCTTCATGAACCGATTTAGAACCTGTTTGCATGGCGGGTTTTCATGAACGTGTCCACTAGTGAGACGCTCATTGATTCAAAGTGCGAGTCTTTCAGAAATCGTCGAAGGTATAACTTTCTAACCCGCTATGGTTGGTTTATTTAATTGTCTAAACGATCGTAATCGAATCACAGACGAGATCCTGGTTTAGAACTGTTAACATGTGCATCCGCTTCCGCTAAACGCAAATATGATTTTGTTTAATTAATTTGATTAATAAAACTGTTTTAAAAGTTAAAATCGGTACACGGATTCCCAACATATAAGGCTACGTTCGACGACCCAAACGCCTTCCCAGTTGATTATAGCCCACGTGCGAGCCTTAAGCACAAACCACCTCCCCATATGATAACGTTTACAATGATATCGTACTAGGATTCTGTGACCCTCCACCTAAATTTGGATATCCTGCTTCCCTAGCATGATCTCCAATAGAATGACTCGATTGGTCACTTCGTGAAACTGATCAGGTTAAGAAAGAACTCCTAATGACGAGGGAGGAACTATCAGTAAGTAAGAAGGATCTATCAAGGGATAATAAGAAATTAGCCATAAAGGATAAAGAACACAAATCCTTCGCCGGGAGGATTTGGAGTTAGAGTAAAGAGATGATGAAGGAAGCCAAGAACAAGATAAAGAAATAACTTAAATACTATGTATTCCTTTATTTTTAATAAATTGTAATAGTTTTCTTATTGTTAGTAAAATATTTCATTTTTGTTTTCTATAGAATGGTACGACCCAACTTTTTCCGTAAATATGCACCACTAGTATATGACGAATGACAAACGAATTCTTCTGAATACCGTTCCGGATCTAATTCCGGATACAGTACTGGAACCTTTCAAAACATAGGAGAAGTAGAAATGTCCAAACATTTCTATGAACCCCCTATGAGTTACTACGCAGCTCCTACTCTAGAAAGCTATAACGAAACTTACATAAACACTTATAGATACCAAGAAAGACTACTCGAACCACCATATGAGAACCACTATGCTTTAGAAGAAGATGAAAGGGCTGATTTAAACACACCCTATGGAACCTTTAACTCTGGTAACCCTACTCCAATCCATATTCCCCGTGTTAATGAAGAAACACTGGGAGAAGAAAGGGTTGCGGCTATGCAAGCTTGGATAGCCGAGCTGGAAAGAATGGAGGCAAAAAAGATGCAAAGTTCGCCGCTTTGCAACAAGCTTTGTGTGACACTTCTGATTTTCACTACTTGTACTCATTCTAGACTTATCAATGAAAATCTGCATGACATTTCATTTTACTTGAAATCCTATTCAGACGTTGTTACAATACTAGTTCACATGTGAAACATTACATTTATGCTTGATTTCAAAGACTTATACATATCTGTGATTGATTCATGGATCGCACGTAGACTTAATTGATCTTTATGACACATTAAATACACATGAACCACCCCCATACATCTCAAACATGTTCTTACAACCCATTCAATGTGAATTGATGCTTAAAAGTACTAGTTAGTACTTTCGTCCGATCGTTCGCCTTTTAAACCGTCGTTAACTACGTACCGTCCACGACCGACAAATCGTTTAACATGACATTAATTTATTTTTTAAATGTTTAAAGTATTCATTTCTTTAATTAAAACAAAGTTTGTTTGCAAAACTTTCCTTAAATAAATCCTGAAATTCGAAAAACGATCAAAAAGTCCGTTTTCTCGCCCACCGATCGCCAACTACTATACGCGAATAACGTAACTTTAACTTAAATGTTTTTAGCTAAACATACTCTTTTTTGTTATGACAATCAACTTTAATGTTGAAAACATTTGCCAATTTCGCTTAGAAATGCTTAAAATCGCGATTTTCGAATGCGCGCACTCAACCGGATCAAGCTAGGACCCAACCCACCTACTCTTGGACCTAGCCCAAGCAAGAAATAAAAAAAAACCCAGCCCCATTGAGGAAAATTTCACAGATTTGAGGGCCCTAAACCTTGAAGATTTCGAAAATCCCTTAGAGGATTCCAAGAATTTGAAGATCAAACAAGTAAGTAACCCTCCGAAGTTGAATACCGTCTTTTTATTTTATTCTTTCTTCATCCCCTCAATCTTTTTCTATTTTCTATCCATGATCACTTGATCATGTGAAACCTCAGACCTAAAAACCCTCTAATAATCTTAATCAAACTAATAAATCAAGCTAACATCATCAACTAACAAACAAAGGATCCCGTTTGCAATGGCGGCTATGCCGTCGCTTTCCGCGAATCCTCAAGACAACTATTGCCAAAGTGGCTCTACCGATGCTTTAGTATGTTCTTGCTAACTTAAAACATGTTATTTATTCTATATTATCACTTATATGAACTCACACACTAATTAAATATAGAATCCGCTTGCTCGTGTCGGCTATGCCGATTGCATTCTGTGATTCTCCAAAACGCTTCTGTGAATATCATGGCTAGACCGGTGACACGGGACGTTTTGGCTAACCTAATATGATTATATTATGTATTATAATAACATAATAACATTCGTCTAATTTTTATTTGCGCGTTCGGTAATCTTAAAACCCTAAACGGACCACTTAAGTGCCACCATTGATTTTGGACAGAAACTGTGCTGAATTTAACTGAGCGTAACTTGACCATAATTAATCTAAACTGAGCAAAATCAATTTCCATGACGTAGTTCATCGAATTTCCTTTCCAACCATAATTGGATCGTTTTCTAATTCAAAAGTATGACTCCGTAGTAGGCAAAACGGGACAGAAACCTTTTTCAGTACCTTCTGTCTTGTTGGACTATTTTGGCTATGATCCGAGTCTCAAATGGAAAAACTTTCTAAAGGAAACTTCTTCGGAACGACTTAAACTAATTCCCTGTAAAATTTTATAATTTTTAGACGTCTTTTGATATTTTTAACAATCCTATTTCTGTTCAGCTACTTTGCTATCCAAATCTGAAAATCAACTAAAACTCTATTTTTGCAACTAATTCTTAATCTTATGACCCGAACCGCCTATCTAACACTCGTAACCATCGAACCTACCCTAAAACTGGTTTATTTATTTGTTTAGGGTCTGGTCCATGATTCATCTCGTCTATTCGTTCAAGTTTCTTATCTCGTCTAGCTTTCAAGGTGAGACTTCATAGCCCCACTTTATTCAAATCGTTTTGGGGGAAACATGTACGCGTTGGCACACATTAAAACACGTTTTCAAACAATTCTAAAACAAGCGAATCATATATGTATGTGAGTAAATGAACACAACATGATAAACGTTAAACTTGCAAATCCTTAACTTGAAACTTTCAAGTCAATGGTAGTACAGATATGGGCCATAGGATGGAAACCGCATATACTTTATGGACAACTTTTGGTTGGACATCTTATTCTTTATTAGTGCAACTTGCGAGTTGTACCACTTATTCGTTACTCATCATTTTAGGTTGGATTTGCTAATCATGTGTTTGTTTTATTACGTGCTATATGATGATCTTGGAATATGAATTGTCACCTTTGCCAAACTTATACTTTTATTAAACCTGTGATTTCTCACCAACTATTTTTAGTTGACACTTGATTTCAGTACATGTTTCAGGTGATTAAGCTCGTGATAGGTCAAGTCAATATCACATAGGATTTGCCTAGATATCAATTGAAGAATCTTATTTTAAGTTGCTTGTCTTTTGAACATGTTATCTGTTTGGTTTAATTCGAAACTTATGTAATTGGTATTTTTTTTAATATTATGAAACTTTAATAGTAAATGTCTTTATTCCATTGTGTTCTTTTGTCAATTAAGTCGCACCCGTGGTTAAGATGCACGGTTGGGGTGTGACAGATTGGTATCATAGCCGTGGTTATAGAGAATTAGGCAACCATTTTACCTAGACTATAACCTAAGCTCCCCTTTGAAACTTATATGCTTATGTGATTCTAATCCACTAACTCTCTTATCTTTAGTATGTCGTCGTACTCTGCTGACATCTCTAGCAATTCAAGCCTTATTTCCGATGATGGGTCCCAAAGCCCAATTAGTTGGAATAGGCTAATCTCACCACGATCATCTTTCTCTGGAAGCCTGCTATCCTCGAAACATAATGTCAAGCCCGAGTTAATCTCCGATGCGACAAGCCGGCCTGCACCGAAGCCTGAAGTAATCAACATATCAAGTGATTCGGAATCCGAAGACCAAGAGAGCCATGTTGGAACCACTTCTGAGGCCCAACTCCCGTTCAAGAAAAGAAAGCTGACTTATGAAGTTGAATCCAACTCTTGGGCAAGGCCCAATCCATAATGTTCTCATCAAAATCAAAGGCTTGGATAGTGATACTAGAGACACGTGTAATCTGGAAGGGTGAGCGCCTGTACACTGGGGGTCTTGTCAAAGGAAAGTGAGGCACGTTCGTTACGAGTCGCACTTACCTGGGGACCCTTGGAGTGAGTGCTCACTTATAGGCTAAAACACGTCTCACTAGTATCATTCATCCGAATCTTGAATTTTGACTAGTCAGTTTTGTCTTTATATTTCATTTGTAATTCAACATATATGTTTTAAATATATGTTTTATTTATCTTATAAGACATTAATATTAATGAATGAGTGATTTTATTTATAAATATTGTCACTTTTAATTCTTGAATGTCTATCCTAACTACCGACTTATCATTTCTTTTTCGTAGAATGCCTCCTCGTCGTGATCCTGATAACACCGTGGCTAACACCAGTGAAGCCTCCGCCGAAACCACCACCATAGCCACCCTGCACACTCAACAACTTGCTGCGGTCTTACCCACTATTGTCACTCAAATCAACAACTCCACCGGAGGATCTAGTGGGAGTGTTTGTACTTTCAAGCACTTCAACTCTTGTAACCCACACAAGTACCTTAGATGTGAAGGTGCGACAGGGCTATTGCAATGGTTTGAAGGCATGGAGAACACATTTGAGATGAGTGACTGCCCCGATGAACTTAAGGTAAAATATGCTTCAAGTGCCTTCCAAAGGAGGGCACTGACTTGGTGGAATGCTGAAAAGAAAATTCGGGGTAGGGAAGGAGCTCTTGCTATGACTTGGGATAAGCTCAAGAAAATTATGATCGAGGAGTTATGTCCTAGCAATGAGATGAAGAAGTTGGAGATTGAGCTGTGGGACCTTACCCAGGATAGTGGGGAGAGTGAGGCATACACCACACGCTTTCATGAACTCTGCATCCTAGTCCCTCATCTGGTTACACCCTTGACCCGAATGATTGATCGTTATATTGGAGGCCTTCTGCCTCAAATTCGGGGTACTGTCATGGGTAGTAGCCCATCAACACTTGAAGCTGCTATTCGTTTATCTGCGTCCTTAACGGACGATCTAGTTAAGTCTGGAGTTCTTTCAGGAAAGGTGACAAGAGAGTTAAGGAGGAAGTGGCGAAAAAGCCTGAGTATCGCCACAAGAAGCAAAAGACCTCTAAAAGCTTTGCCATGGTTACCCCAGCTGTTCCTGTTGCCCAAGTAGCACCTAGACCTGCACCTGGCAGGAAGCCATATAGTGGACCTCACCCGCTGTGTGCAAGGTGTCAATACCATCACCCTACTACTGTTCAATGTCGTTCGTGCACTAAATGTTGAAGGCTTGGTCATTTTGCTAACGCTTGTCGCGTAGCTGAAAAGGCTGCTACTACCCAAACTGCCACTCCTGCCATCATCAATGGTAGGGCCTATTATGAATGTGGTGCTCCTGATCACTATAAAAACCAATGCCCGAAGCTCAAAAACAATAACCTAGGTGCACGTGCTCGCACTTTTGCCATAGGAGCAACCGAGGCCAGAAATGACAATGTCGTGGTTACTGGTACGTTTCTCATCAATAATCGTTATGCCTCTATCTTATTTGATACCGGAGCGGATAAAAGCTTTGTCTCCTTAGAATTTGAACCTTTACTTAAAACTTGTCGTACCGCTCTTGAACCTTCTTATACTATAGAAATAGCTGATGGCAAACTAACTATTGTGCATTCCGTTGTCCGAGGTTGTGCTCTAACTCTCAACGATCACACATTCTCTATCGACCTGGTTCCCATCACTCTTGGGAGTTTTGATATCATCATGGGAATGGATTGGCTATCCCACAATCATGCGGAAATCAACTGTTCGGAGAAACTCATTCGTATCCCTCTACCATCCGGTGAGACCTTGAAAATCTTTGGAGAGAAACCTTGCAAAGGTTTGGAATTCATCTCCTGCATGAAGGCACGTAGATATTTAAGGAAGCGATACTATGCTTTCTTGGCACATGTGGTCGAGAAATCTGAAGAAAAGAAATTACAAGATATACCGATCATCCGAGATTTTCCGGAAGTATTCCCTGATGACTTGCATGGACTCCCTCCAACTCGACAAGTTGAATTTCGGATTGATCTTTTACCGGGAGCTAACCCCATTGCCAAATCTCCGTACCGCCTAGCCCCTTCTGAGATGCAAGATCTATCTAGCCAACTGCAAGAGCTGCTGGACAAGGGATTCATTAGACCGAGCTTCTCACCTTGGGGAGCTCCGGTTCTCTTTGTCAAGAAGAAGGATGGGTCCTTCCGCATGTGCACCGACTACCATGAACTAAACAAGCTTACCATCAAGAATCGTTACCCGCTACCTAGGATCGATGACCTTTTCGATCAACTGCAAGGAGCAACTTGTTTCTCAAAGATTGACCTCCGATCTGGGTATCATCAACTCCGAGTCCGTGAAGAGGACACTCCCAAAACTGCTTTTAAAACTCGTTATGGACACTACGAGTTCATGGTTATGCCTTTTGAGTTAACCAATGCGCCCGCGGTGTTCATGGACCTCATGAACCGTGTCTGCAAACCCTACCTAGATCAATTTGTCATTGTCTTCATCGATGACATCTTGATCTACTCCCGAACCAAAGAGGATCATACAACCCACCTTAAGCTGATTTGGCGGGTTATTATCGAAGATTCATCCCGAACTTTTCGAAGATTGCCCTGCCTCTCACTACATTAACTCAGAAAAATAAGCCTTTCGTCTGGGAACAAAAGCAAGAAGATGCGTTCCAAACTCTTAAGCAGAAATTGTGCAACTCCCCTATTCTAAGTCTTCCCGATGGCAATGATGATTTCGTTGTATACTGTGATGCCTCAAACCAAGGTCTTGGTTGCGTGTTGATGCAACGAGACAAGGTCATAGCCTATGCATCCAGACAACTCAAGGTTCACGAAAAGAACTACACCACTCATGACCTTGAGTTGGGTGCGGTGGTCTTTGCTTTGAAAATCTGGAGACATTATCTCTACGGCACTAAATGTGTGGTTTTTACTGATCACAAGAGCCTTCAACATATTCTGAACCAGAAAGAACTCAACATGAGGTAGCGACGTTGGGTTGAATTACTTAGTGACTACGATTGCAAAATTCGTTACCACCCGGGGAAAGCTAATGTGGTGGCTGACGCCCTTAGCCGTAAGGACCGAATCAAACCCACCCGTGTGCGAGCCATGGGAATGTTGGTCCAAACCAGTCTCAAAGATAAGATCCTCCTAGCTCAATAAAAAGTTGTTGCAAATGATGAGTTGAAGAAGGATTTGGATTGTGGTGTCGAAAAGCACTTGGAACCCAAACCCGATGATCTCCTTTACTTTATGGGTCGAATTTGGATCCCCGACTCAAGTGAGCTCCGAACCCTTATCCTTGATGAAGCACATAAATCCCGTTATTCTGTTCATCCCGGTGCTGATATGATGTATCACGACTTGAAAGAGTTTTATTGGTGGCCAGGAATGAAGAAAGACATCGCCCTCTATGTAGGGAAGTGTCTTACTTGCTCTAAAGTTAAAGCTGAGCACCAGAAACCATCTGGTCTTCTCCAACAACCCGAAATCCCACAATGGAAATGGGAGCAAATTTCCATGGACTTCATCACTAAGCTTCCGCGAACCTCTAGTGGTCATGACTCCATCTGGGTCATTGTTGATCGCTTAACCAAATCCGCTCCTTTTCTCCCAATCCGTGAGGACTACAAAATGGAGAAGCTTTCCAGACTCTATATCAATGAGGTCGTGACACGTCACGGTGTCCCTCTATCCATTATCTCCGACCGTGATAGCTGTTTTACCTCCCGATTCTGGCAATCTTTACAGAAAGCTTTGGGAACTCGTTTGAACCTTAGCACGGCTTACCATCCCCAGACTAATGGTCAAAGTGAAAGGACCATACAGACCTTGGAAGACATGCTCTGTTCTTGTGTGATTGACTTTGGAGGAAGTTGGGATCAACACTTGCCACTCATCGAATTCTCTTACAACAATAGTTACCATACGAGCATCAAGTGCGCCCCTTTCGAGGCTCTATATGGTAGAAAGTGTCGATCTCCGGTGTGTTGGACCGAGATCGGAGACACTCAAATCACCGGTCCCGAACTCATTCAAGAAACCACCGACAAGATACTTCAAATTCAAGAAAGACTCAAGGCCTCTCTCGATCGTCAAAAGAGTTATGCTGACAACCGTAGGAAGCCCCTTGAATTTCAAGTCGGTGATAGAGTCTTACTCAAGGTTTCCCCCTGGAAAGGTGTTATCCGATTTGGGAAGAAGGGAAAGCTAGCCCCTAGGTTCGTTGGGCCATTCGAAATTCTTGAAAGGATTGGCCCCGTAGCCTATAGACTCAAGCTACCAACCGAACTTTGTAACGTTCATGACATTTTTCATGTATCAAACCTTAAAAGGTGCCTTGCTGATGACACACTTCAAGTTCCTCTCGATGATGTTCGTATCGACAACTCTATGCATTTCATCGAAAAGCCCGTTGAAATCATGGACCGTGAAGTCAAACAACTCAAGCGTAGCCGCATCCCTATCGTGAAAGTTCGTTGGGAAGCCAAGCATGGTCCTGAGTTCACCTGGGAACGTGAAGACCAAATGAAACATAAGTACCCTCATCTCTTTCTAGACCCTACAGCCTCTACTAGTTGAATTTCAAGACAAAATTCTTTTAACTAGGGGAGACTGTCACACTTCTGATTTTCACTACTTGTACTCATTCTATACTTATCAATGAAAATCCGCATGACATTTCATTTTACTTGAAATCCTATTCAGACGTTGTTACAATACTAGTTCACATGTGAAACATTACGTTTATGCTTGATTTCAAAGACTTATACTTATCTGTGATTGATTCATGGATCGCACGTAGACTTAGTTGATCTTTATGACACATTAAATACACATGAACCACCCCCATACATCTCAAACATGTTCTTACAACCCATTCAATGTGAATTGATGCTTAAAAGTACTAGTTAGTACTTTCGTGTGATCGTTCGCCTTTTAAACCGTCGTTAACTACGTACCGTCCACGACCAACAAATCGTTTAACATGACATTAATTTATGTTTTAAATGTTTAAAATATTCATTTCTTTAATTAAAACAAAGTTTGTTTGCAAAACTTTCCTTAAATAAATCCTGAAATTCGAAAAACGATCAAAAAGTCCGTTTTCTCGCCACCGATCGCCAACTACAATACGCGAATAACGTAACTTTAACTTAAATTTTTTTAGCTAAACATACTCTTTTTATTATGACAATCAACTTTAATGTTGAAAACATTTGCCAATTTCGCTTAGAAATTCTTAAAATCGCGATTTTCGAATGCGCGCACTCAACCGGATCAAGCTAGGACCCAACCCACCTACTCTTGGACCTAGCCCAAGCAAGAAATCACAAAAAACCCAGCCCCATTGAGGAAAATTTCACATATTTGAGGGCCCTAAAACCCTAAATTGCTTTCCAAGACATTCCATATTTACACCCCTTCAACCATTAGTATAAATAGGAGGCTTAGGATCTTGTTTTCTTTGCTAATTCTCCCTCAAACACTCCCAACCCCTCCTAAGTTTTGAAATCCCTTCCCAACCTTGAAGATTTCGAAAATCCCTTAGAGGATTCCAAGAGTTTGAAGATCAAACAAGTAAGTAACCCTCCGAAGTTGAATACCGTCTTTTTATTTTATTCTTTCTTCATCCCCTCAATCTTTTTTCTATTTTCTATCCATGATCACTTGATCATGTGAAACCTCAGCCCTAAAAACCCTCTAATAATCTTAATCAAACTAATAAATCAAGCTAACATCACCAACTAACAAACAAAGGATCCCGTTTGCAATGGCGGCTATGCCGTCGCATTCTGCGAATCCTCAAGACAACTATTGCAAAAGTGGCTCTGCCGATGCTTTAGTATGTTCTTGCTAACTTAAAACATGTTATTTATTCTATATTATCACTTATATGAACTCACACGCTAATTAAATATAGAATCCGCTTGCTCGTGTCGGCTATGCCGATTGCATTCTGTGATTCTCCAAAACGCTTCTGTGAATATCATGGCTAGACCGGTGACACGGGATGTTTTGGTTAAACTAATCTGATTATATTATGTATTATAATAACATAATAACATTCTTCTAATTTTTATTTGCGCGTTCGGTAATCTTAAAACCCTAAACGGACCACTTAAGTGCAACCATTGATTTTGGACAGAAACTGTGCTAAATTTAACTGAGCGTAACTTGACCATAATTAATCTAAACTGAGAAAACTCAATTTCCACGACGTAGTTCGTCGAATTTCCTTTCCAACCATAATTGGATCGTTTTCTAATTCAAAATTATGACTCCGTAGTAGCCAAAACGAGACAGAAACCTTTTTCAGTACCTTCTGTCTTGTTGGACTATTTTGGCTATGATCCGAGTCTCATGTGGAAAAACTTTCTAAATGAAACTTCTTCGGAACAACTTAAACTAATTCCCTGTAAAATTTCATAATTTATTGACGTCGTTTGATATTTTTAACAATCCCGTTTCTGTTCAGATACTTTGCTATCCAAATCTGAAAATCAACTAAAACTCTATTTTTGCAACTAATTCTTAATCTTATGACCCGAACCGCCTATCTAACACTCGTAACCATTGAACCTACCCTAAAACTGGTTTATTTATTTGTTTAGGGTCTGGTCCGTGATTCATCTCGTCTATTCGTTCAAGTTTCTTATCTCGTCTAGCTTTCAAAGTGAGACTTCATAGCCCCACTTTATTCAAATCGTTTTGGGGGAAACATGTACGCGTTGGCACACATTAAAACACGTTTTCAAACAATTCTAAAACAAGCGAATCATATATGTATGTGAGTAAATGAACACAACATGATAAACGTTAAACATGCAAATCCTTAACTTGAAACTTTCAATCCAACGGTAGTACAGATATGGGCCATAGGATGGAAACCGCATATACTTTATGGACAACTTTTGGTTGGACATCTTATTCGTTATTAGTGCAACTTGCGAGTTGTACCACTTATTCGTTACTCATCATTTTAGGTTGGATTTGCTAATCATGTGTTTGTTTTATTACGTGCTATATGATGATCTTGGAATATGAATTGTCACCTTTGCCAAACTTATACTTTTATTAAACCTGTGATTTCTCACCAACTATTTTTAGTTGACACTTGATTTCAGTACATGTTTCAGGTGATTAAGCTCGTGATAGGTCAAGTCAATATCACATAGGATTTGCCTAGATATCAATTGAAGAATCTTATTTTAAGTTGCTTGTCTTTTGAACATGTTATCTGTTTGATTTAATTCGAAACTTATGTAATTGGGATTTTTTTTAATATTATGAAACTTTAATAGTAAATGTCTTTATTCCATTGTGTTCTTTTGTCAATTAAGTCGCACCCGTGGTTAAGATGCACGATTGGGGTGTGACACTTTGATCAAAGAAAGGAACCATACGTAGTGAATTCTAGATATAAAATTAACCTATGTTATTTTCCTGTATCTGTATTTTCTGCTTTCGAAGGAATAAAATACCATATTTCGTGTTATCAAAATATCTTCAACTTTTAAACAAATGTCATATGTCTTTCATATAGTATGTCGAAACATACTGGTCCTTCCACAAACACAAGGGGATGAAGGAAACAATTAAGAATTTCTAAAGAGCAAGATGCTCAGGCTCTTGAAATCCAAAGATTGGTAACAAAGGGAATAGAGGATGCGATCCCTGCCATTTTGGAGGCTTTTGAGAAGGCCCAAGCTGCCAAAGCCGAGGCCGAAGCCAAGAAGATAGCCATTGAACCTTCAATTCACCCAACCGAACGTTCTAAATCAAACAACTATACCAAACACCATACCCTCTCTATAAGGAATGAGAGAAATGAGCATACCCATACTCACACTCACCAAGGTTCTCACACCAAGAGAATCAAAAAGGATGAGAATCACAAACACTCTTCGAGTGATAGCTCGAAGGAAAGTTATAAACCTCAACGAAAAAAGAGCAAACATATGGAATGCTCTTATAAGACCTTCCAAGTGTGTAAACGTTACGACTTCCTTAGAAAGGAAGGATAAGTCGCCGCACTCCGGTGGATAGAGAAGACCAAATCAGTGCTAGCGATTAGCAAATGTGCGGAAGAGGACATGGTCCTCTATGCATCAAACCTATTCAAGAATCAGGCTCTTGAATGGTGGAACACACTAGTTGCCGCCAAAGGGCGAGATAAGGCCTACAAAATGAGTTGGAACTCGTTTAAAGGTAAAGTCAAGAGAAAATTATGCCTAATCAACGAGATAGAAAAATTTGAAAACAAGTTCCTCAGTTTAAGAATGGTGGGCACTAATCACCAGGATTACGTGATGCGAGGTTAGTACCACATTTGGCCACTCCAGAATCAAACCTAATCATACGATATATCTGGGGGTAGCAAGTGAGATTCAAGACATGTTCAAGGTCTCGAAACCCAGTAACATAGATGATGCTACTAAATTGGGTACCCAGCCTACCAATTGGATGATCAGAACTCAGGATGAGAACAAGATGAAGGATACCTCTAACAAAAACTAGACTGAATATAGTAAGCCTAGTCAAGGATTTAGCCTAAGAAATAATCAATCTGTTACTCCTGAGTGCCGAACCTACAAGCGTAAGCACTCGGGGAAATGTCGTTGCACCACGACATGTGGTAACTGCAAACTACAAGGCCACATCACCGATCAATGCTTTAGAAAGAAGTCAGTCGTGTGCTACTGTTGTGGGGAACAAGGGCACATAAGGACCAAAACCCAAAACCCAAAACCGCTGGTGGCTCGGGAACCAAACCAGCTAATGGAGCTAAGAAGAACGCCAGAGCATTCGTTCTAAATGCAAAAGAAGCAGCTAAGATACTCGAAGTTATCTTTGGTACGTTCCTTGTCAATGACGCTAATGCTAGGGGCAACCCAAAGTTTTATAGATCATAAATTTTGCAATCTATTAAATAAGCCCTTAGCTAAGCTAGGCAAGTCATACCAAGTTGAAACGACAAACAGAGATCTAATCCAAGTCATCGAATCCCTAAAGGACTGCTCGAACACATTATCCGGACACGTCATACCCATACAACTATTGCCAATGGAACTGGCAGGCTTTAACATCGTCCGGGTAATGGATTAGTTAGCTACTAACCAAGCCCATATCCTCTATGAAAATAAGGCTATTGAGTTGCATACTCCTTTACGAGAAACCATAACGGTAAAAGGAGATAAATCAACCAACCCTGTTGGTTTGATTTTCAAGATAAAAGAAACAAGATACCGTCACAAAAAGATGTCTTGATTACCTAATATCTGTAACAACTTGCAACATCAAGCGGGAAATCAGGGATGTACCGATCGTTGCAGAATACCCTGACGTGTTCCCAGAAGAGTTGCCTAGAACACCGCCTGATTAGGAAGTGGAGTTTCAGATCAATCATGTACCTGGTATGGCTCCGATAGCCCGACTTCCGTACAACCGGGATAACTGAGCAAAACAAACAAATCAATGATGTCACACCCCGCCTTGGGCGGAAACACGGGGTGTAATGGTTTCATGGCGTTCATAGCCTTTGATTACTTCGAACGATATCTAATAACATTCATAATCAAAGGCTCTGAGTTGTTACAAGAAAAACATAAATTTGTTTCCGAATACAATACATGCCAAAATGCCGTAATTAGAATCCAGTTCGTATGGGTTTTTTTTTTCATACATTGAGTTTGTCAGCTATGAACCAGACATCCCTAGGTTATAACGGGAAAACTCCAAAAGGGTTCCTACATGCATGCATGTCCATACTCCTTGCCTCTAGTTACCTGAGAAAAACATGCTTAAAAAGTCAACATAAAGTTGGTGAGTTCACAAGTTTAGATAAGTAGACCACAAGATTTCAAGTTGTGTATTGTTCACTAGAACAATGTCTGTTTTACTATTATTAATTAAAACAATAGTATAAGTCTGTTATTATTACCATGAGCTCCCGTAACTGAAACTCGACGTTTAGTTTTGCACTAACCCAATGTTCTTAACGCTGAACATTGTATAGTTGATGAAAATTATGCACCTGCTTTGACCTGTAATCAAGGTTAGAGCGACTAACCATGGGTGGGGGTGTCAACCCAAATAGATCTTTTCACAATATCCACGTTTGTATCATAACTAACGGTTACAGAATAAGAGGGGACTTTGAGCGTTAAACGAGTCTACTTAAGTAACAATGTCTGTACTCGTGTCCAGTTCCAAGTCTAGCAAGTTTTCTCCCCCCGAGTGTTTAAAACTCAATTAAAACATAGTAAAACTGGGGCCGTGAAACTCACCTGATGTGTCTAGTGGTGAATAACTGTCAAGCAGTGGGCAAGTCCGTCTAGTGACCCGACCTACTTGTATCCTAGAATATTTAAGACACTATGAGGTCTATATAGTTGTCAAGGTGTGGGTTAGTCACATGACCAATATCCCATATGTCTTGACCCTTGCCTTGTAATGATCTACAAGGGTCCGACTCGACCGCCGTTGGTGATATAACTTGTTTGTCCAAAATAATAGTTATATTTATTAAAAATTCCTTTAATAAATATTATAAGATAGACCTTTGTTTGTCTAGTTCTCGTTTCAGAGTTATGTAGACTCATATGATAAATAAATATATTTAATATATATTTATTAAAAATAAAAGTTTAGTAAGATGTCATAAAATAATACACATATTATTTTCTAGTTTTAAATCGTTTTTATGTTATCTCAAAATATACGTGTGAACATATATCTATATGCATGTATATAACTAAATTTGTTATTATTCTTTCAAAATGTGTATATATATATATATATATATATATATATATATATATATATATATATATATATTTTTAACGAAAATATGTATGTATAAATGCTTAATTAAAATGTTATTAATCTTTAAATATGCTAATAAAATATCATTGGTATCAAACCACCTACAACAATAATTTTAATAAAAATCATAACTATTCACTAATATTATTAATAAACCATAATAGCTTGTGGTCGAAATAATTATACACGAGCTAAAGATAACCGCAAATAACTTGTTGATTACTAATCATACAATATCTAGTATGTTAATAATTATAATAATAGTTAGGGTTTTTAACCTATTATTCTAACTATCGCCTTTTATGTTAAACGTATCTTTTTATACGTTACTCAAAATACGAGTGGGGAAAAACCGTGTTTTATAAATGTAATAAATATCACCAACTAAGTTAATTATAATATCAATATGACGAGTGGTTCTTACGTAAATAGTCGAGAGATGAGGTGGTGGAGATGACGTGAGACCCGAAATCAACGTTTGATAACCCGTAACACTCATCTAGAACCCGAGATCACTAAGATTTCGGAACATTCGAGGCCAGAAGTCCACAAGGTGGTGTTTACAGCTTGAACCGTGAAGCCGCAAGGAAAGGAAAGGTGGTGGCGTTTGGAGGTTGTCGTGACCAAAGAGGGAGGAGGAGGGGTGGTGTGCGGTGGTGGACGGTGGTGTGTGGTGGTGATGTTGTGGCCAAGAACCGAAGAGAGGGAGAGGAGGGGTGGTGGTTCGGGTGTAGCCGAGAAGGGGAGAGGAGAGGAGTGTGTGTTGTGTGGACAATCTCCCACTTGGACGATTCATCAATTAATTGGTTCAACGTAGACAGAGATGAACGCCTAGCTGCATCTCACTACCCCTAGCAGGGTATGACGTATTAAAATCGTCAACCATTTCCTTGTGTTCAAGTAAATATTACTTGACCAAGTACAAAAGTCACGGTAAACATATCTACGTATGCTTTCTGTTTAGGGCATTCATTGAACACGAGACACGTATGCAAGTCATTTCTCATATGCTGTTCAACCACTCTTGTTCTCATTACCAATTCAAAGTGGTCCAAACAAACTACTCTCAGTTTGAGTATGGCTATGTGTTTTATACCAGTTCGAATCAACGAGGTTGGCAGAATTTCCAACTCCTGATCAAAGGAGAAAAGAATTCCTTTGGCCACGTAAAACTCCCACTTAACTTCAGATTTATTCCTAATCATACCCTTATTATAGCCTTTCATGGAACATAATTAGGTATGGTCAAAGAACAAACTTTAGTCAAAGTTATTTCTAGTATGGGCCTCGGGTCAAAGGATCGATAGATCTTACCATATTCAAAACATCTCAAGACCTTGATCCATGAAGATAGTTTTGAAACGAGTTACGTCCAATATTCATTCTCTAATGAATATCTGTGAATATGATCTCTAACTACTTGGACTTTCATTCATAATGAACCAATCTTCTAATTCACAATAGTCTTACTCGACTACGGACATTTAGAATACAATATTTAAGGATTCTAAAACGTATAAAATATCAAACATAGAAACATATATTTATAATGCATTTAACCATTAAATCAATTTAAAATACCAATGTAACTATATTGTTCGAAAGCACCAAATACTACATTACAGATCAAACCCGTTGTCTAGCAAATCTAAGGCCTATCTTATCAGCATGCTCCTAATGTTTAGAATGAGGAATAGGCTTAGTGAACGGGTTCGCTAGATTCTGATCTGTGTGAACTTTGTTTAACACGATGTCCCCTCGTTCCAGTATATCCCTCATATAATGAAATCTCCTGAGTATGTGCTTCATGCTTTGGTGTGACATTGGTTCCTTGGCTTCAGCAATGGCACCTGTGTTGTCACACAGTATCTCGATTGGTTTCTGAATGCTCGGCATTACCTAGAGATCAGCAATAAACTTCTTCAGCCAAGCAGCCTCCTTTACAGCTTGTGAAGCGGCAATTTATTCTATTCGCTGGTGGATTGAGCAACAACACTTTGCCTAATACTTTTCCAAGTGATAGCACCACCGTTCAGAATAAACACAAATCCCGTCTGTGATCGAGAATCATCTCGATCAGTCTGGAAGCTAGTTCTTCTTCTAGTCCTCCATATATCAAGAACATAACCTTATTCCTTCTCAAGTACTTAAGGATGTTCTTCACAGTCCAGTAACTCTCACCAGGATTCTATTGATATCTACTAGTTATGCTCAATGCGTACGATACATCTGGTCTAGTACATAGCATAGCAAACATGACGCAACCAATTGCAGAAGCATTTGGAACTCTTTCCATTTCTTCTTTTCCTCGTCAGACTGAGGGCACTGTTTATTATTCAGTATAGTTCCATGTGCCATGGGCAAGGATCCTCTCTTAGAGTCTTGCATTAAAAAGCGTCGAATGACCTTATCAACATATGTACTTTGACTTAAACCTATTAACCGCTTTGATCTATCTCTATAGATCCTTATTCCCATAATATATGCCGCTTCACCAAGATCTTTCATCGTGAAACATTTACCCAGCCAAGACTTTACGTCTTGTAGCATAGGAATATGGTTTCCAATGAGCAGTATGTCATCTACATACAGAATCAGAAAAGTAATACAGCTCCCACTTGCCTTTCTGTAGACACACGTTCATCTTCGTTCTTGACAAAACCAAAATCTTTGATTTTCTGGTCAAAGCGAATATTCCAGCTTATGGATGCCTGCTTTAATCCGTAAATTGATTTGTTCAACTTGCATACCTTATTACGATTCTCTGGATTTTCAAAACCTTCTGGTTGAACCATATAGACATCTTCAGTAAGGTGTCCGTTTAGGAATGCGGTTTTGACATCCATTTGCCATATTGCGTAGTCATAATACGCTGCAATGGCAAGTAAGATCCTAATCGACTTAAGCATGGCTACTTGCAAGAAGGTTTCATCATAATCAATTCCTTGAGTCTGAGTAAAGGCTTTCGCTACAAGCCTTGCTTTGAAGGTTTGCATGTTTCCATCCATGTCGATTTTCTTCTTGGAAATCTACGTGCTTCCTACTGTTTGACCCTCGGGAGGAAGATCAACCATGTCCCATACATGGTTGTCGTACATAGATTGGATTTCGGCATCCATGGCTTCAAGCCATTTCTTATATTTTGAATCTAAGATTGCAGACTTGTAACTAATGGGCTCATCCTGATCAATTATCAGGATGTCATCAATCTTGTGAACTCCGATATACTGGTCAGGTTCATGACGATCCCTAGTACTTCTGCGAATGGTTTGTGTCATAGTTGAATCTTTACCATTTCCAGATTCAGTTTCAGCAGTCTCATGTTGATCAACAGTTTCAGTTTGGGGTTTGGTTACTTGTGGTTCTCGGATCTCATCTAGGTCCACATGGTTTGTCACACCCCCAAATTTCCAGTTCGGGCTATACCCGTGGGGCGTGACCCGAGAGGATCTTTACCATTGAATTACTTTAAACGACCACTAAATGGTTTTCAAAATACCTGTTTTAATGTATGGCTCGAATGAGCCCAAATTAAGTTTGACATAGTTCAAAATAAATGTGCGGAAGCAATGTTTAAAAAGTTTACAATGCTTAAACAAATGATTAAAAAGCGTTTTTCAAAACAAAATGCCCATGCATGATGAGTGTGTGACTCCTGTGAGTGTATCATATGCATTCAACGACCTGAGATAAACACGCTAAAATGGGTCAACATAACATTGGTGAGTTCACAGGTTTAATGTAATTGAAATCATATATTGAAAAAGAAATGCATTGAAAAGCATATGTACTCTACACAATCATTGCTGGTCAGACAAAAAAAAAATTATCATAAGTCCATCAACTGAAGCTCAACTGTAGCCACTGGAAAAGGAAAAGGATGTGGTTCGCTTCTTGGTGCCTTGCACATGAATGGATTAGGTCACTAATGTACCCGTTCGACCTCCAGTCGAAGTTAGCGCTACTAACCCGGGTAGAGGTTGTTAAACACAACAATACTGTTCATAATCAACTAGCTATGCAAAAATTAAAGGTTGACTCTGACAAGACTTTGTACACACCAGTACTGTGACATTTCGGGTTTTTATTCACGTTTTTATAACATATGTCATGTAATCATTTTCTATTCAATGAAATGCAAGTGTTTTTATTTAATTTTTGTACAAAGTATATATTTTTAATTTACGGATTTAAAATAATTAAAATTTTATAAGCTTTAAACTTATATAAAATTTTATATAAAAATCTAAATCTAAAAAGGTTCATATATAAATAGGATGATCTATAAAATAATTAACTTTTATAAAAATATATATAATAATATAAGTGTATAAAAACCACTTAAATATAATTTAATTAAAAAGAAATTTAATTAGTTTATAAAAGTTAAGGGGCTGTTTTGAAAAGTATTAAACTAAAAGGTTTTAAAACAAAAAAAAATAGGTTAAGGGGCTATTCCTGGTCAAACTAAACCTCAGGGATCTATTTGTAAGAATCTTAGGGACTATCTTAATACAAAAACAAACTCCAGGGACTAGTTTTGCCAACTTCCAATTCGTAATTCCGGTTGTCTCCCCCATGGTCCGGCGGTCCGAGCTATTTTCCGGAGAACCCTCGACACGCCTGTTCCCTGCGCCTCGACAGCCGAAAAGGGTCCCTCTGACCTCGTCGTCCCCACGCGAGCATAAGCCCCCGACCAATTTGTCGTTCAAAGATACGAAAAGTCTGATCGTGTTTGTGGCCGAAAGTCCACGCCGCGCAATTGGCCTCGTCAGTAGACCTCCACGATTGCAAGACGGCTCGATAGCTTCGTCTTGCCCAGACGAATGTCCAGACACACTCAATTGTATGTCTCATTATCGGGAGCGAGCTCGGCTATAAATAGCCATTACCGGACCTACTCGAGCTCGCCATCCCCTCTTTACCCACTCTCACTCAAAATTGAAACTACCATTGTGTTCGTCGCCTCTGAGTGAAGCTGTGACCAGATTTTTAGGGCCCAATTCATCCCGAAGCATAGATTCCCGATCTTGGTATTTTCGGACCATCGGCGCTGTCGTCCAGACCATTCGTGACCAAGTAAGAGTCTCAAAATCGTTCTTTTACCTTCTGTTATCATCTGGCAATCGGTTCCAATCGACAACCCGACCTCAAACCTTCGATTACCGGGCAAACCAGTGTTCTCGGACACGGTTTGCCGGTTGCCGAGAACCAGCGACCAGCTTTGCGTGTGTATTTATAAATTAAATGATACACACATAACCAGTGATGGGCAGTAGCCCGGCTGGTTATGCGTGTGTGTGTTTGAGTCTTAGGTCACGGGTTCGATCCTGATGGCCTCCGGCCCAACCCAAATTTTTTCTGTTTTTATTTTATTTATTTATTTTATCATATTTTAATATTATATCTATACAATAAAAACTATTACGGGTTGACTCGTTCGTTTATTTTCAAGAAACCCTAATAGGCACAGTCGCGCCTCGTTCTGGCACGGTCGCGCCGAGTGCTTTGGCACGGTCGCGTGACTTGCTTTGGAACGATCACGCCCGGTGCCTTGGCACGGTCGCGCCTCGTTTGGGCACGGTCGCGCCTAGTACCAGTTGAAAAGTAAATACCGTTTTAATCGCTCGATCGTTGAGTTCTGTAACCGTTCTTCACTTCATTTCCATTTACGAGAGTAATAACATTTTCAATTACACAAACGTCCCAGTTTAATTCCCTCGGACTCGAAAAATCGTTCAAGCATTTCAAAGAAAACATAAACCCTTCCTTCGATCCGAATTCTCTCAACCAAACAGAAGATTCACGCTACACGATCCTCCCAGAAGCTACTGACCCATTGAAGTAGCCGGAATTCGCAGCAGAAGACGCCGGAGGCCGTTCGCATCGTCGCCGGAACTCTTTTCTACCGAACTCTATTCATCCATCGTCCTCCCAAGTAATTGGAACCTTTTCCTCGTTTGTTTTAGCCCATAGATCAAAAGCCCCATATTAATTTGGGCTTCCATTATAGAAATCATCCGAATCAGAATCTATGTTTTATTCAAAATAGTTTAATCGATTTCGACCCTGATCATGTTGTTAATACAATTAAAACATCCCATCATACTCGTAACATCACTATGAATAAAAGCCCTATGATTTCAAACACTAACAATGTAAGAATCAGTCAATTCGTGTCTGTTTTAGAAGAGACACGGTCGCGCTAATCATCTAGCGCGGTCGTGCCTCATGAGACGCGGTCGTGCCGATTGCTAGTGCGGTCGTGTCCTCCTGTCCAGACCCAATCATGCCCTTTGGCTAATCTCAGTCGTGTCTTAGAATCATAGACACGATCGTGCCTGGCCAAGGCACGGTCGTGCCTAATGATTTAGTTAGTTAAGCCCTCTGTTTGATCAACACGGTCGCGCCCGTGGTTCGAGCACGATCGTGCCCTTCCCAGGCACGGTCGTGTGTGAGTTAAATTTTTGGCAGAATTATAATTTTATATATTTTTCAAACAATAAATATTTATGATTAAATTATAAAATAAAAATAGTTGATTTTTATAAAAGTGCATTTAGTTCTATTTAGAAAGATCAAATATTTGATCTTGGAATAAATAGAAAATTTTTTATTTAAAGTTTATAAAAAAATTAAATTTACAATTATTACTAAATCTTTCATTTAAAAAGTATTTAAATGGTTAAGTTACATTTTATAAATAAATAAATAAAATAATAATTATTTATTTACTTTATATTTAAACAAAGACATTTATTTATTTACACTTAATTACATTTAACACCTACAATATTTTCACAAACGATAATTATTTAATTTACTTAATTAATTATTCAAACTCAAACCTTAAACAAAATGCTTCAAAAATTTTTATTTCAAAACCTTATATTTTATTCAATACTCTTAAGTACAAATCAATGGCCTTATACACAAATTCAAATTCAACTTTAAACTTAAACTTTTATGCACACTATTGATACAATACGCATTACACACTAGGTTAACTTGTGCATTTCAAGGATTCTTTTTCTATCTAGTATCTTTGTTAGCTACGCCTTCAAACCAAGTGAGTATTTCATAGCCCCTTTTACTCTTTTACATTTTTGGGGTGAAACATGAACACTATTCAAATTACATGTTTACATTTACACAAACAACACAAGTACAAATCCTATTTACATTCATGTGTACAATTTGAGCTTTATGCCCGAGTGCTATGTGTGCTAACTTTTGTGAACACTTATGTGCAATCATTAACTATTCAAGCCGACGGTTTTCAATGATAGATCTATTGAGTCTGACAAACCCACCTAGTTGAGGTGATTGATACCGACAACCCAATATGCATGCTAGTTACAAAGGTTTGATTGTACTTGGTTACACTATAGCTGCTCCCCATAAATGCCTTATTTATCATGTTATGTAAGGATTTGTTTTACAAACTATATGCTACCTATATACAAACCTGTGTTATGCTCACCAACTTTTTAGTTGACTTTATTTTATTCATGTTTCAGGTCCTAATATGTGAGATTGATCAAGATGTGCTACATATAGGCTTGGACTTAGTTAAAATAAATAAAGAACTTATGTATTTCACTTATGTTTCTTTTCTTGGAATTGGTTTTGTTTGAATGTTTGGAATGAAATTTGACAATTAATATATTTCAATTTAGTCAACTTTGTGCTTATGAACAGTCTACATGTCCCGCCCCGAAGATTCCGCCATCGGTCGGGGTGTGACACCCGCTTAGTCCAAGATCTCCATCTTTAACCCCGTTAGCTTCCACCTTGGTCTTCAAATATTCGTCTCGTTAGGTTTGCAATTTATTTACAAATAGACTAAAAATAAGTAAACCTAACTACTACAACAGGTTCCAAATAACCCATAAAAATACAAAGACAAACCAACCAAAACATTCAAACACAACTACGAGTCACTAGTGTTCGATTTAAAAAACACAACCATGCCAAACGAAAAAAATGCTCGATCTTTTTGTCAAACAAAAGTTTTGACAAATAAAACACAAGATCGAAAAATAAATAATATTATGTCTAAACGCATGTAAAGGTAGCTCTGATACCACTGTTGGGAATCCTCGTACCAGTTTTAACTTTTAAAACAAAATTAGATTTAAACATTTTTAAATAAATAAATCAAATTTATACAGCGGAAGCATTTGATACGATTAACAGTTCTAGACTGGGATCCCGCTAGTGATCCGATTACACGCGTATAAACAATAAATAAATCCAAACATAGGGTGTTTCAGGTTATACCTTTGACGATTAACCAAACACTAAACACCTTGGTTCAACGAGCGTCTCGCTAGTGAGAGTTCACAAATCCTGCAGCAAAACGTCAAACGGATTACACGGAGGAAACCTGCAGCGGCAACGGCGGCAGAGGTGCGGCGCACGACGGTGGCTGGCGCAAAGTGGCAGCCGGTGGTGGCTTGGCGTCGGACGACCGGAGGGAGAGGGAAGGGGGCGCATGTTTTAGCCAATAGCAATCAGACTTCTTTAGGGTTCCGGTTTAAGGTTATATTTTTAACTTATTAACTTACAAACTGCACCCTCGGGTATTAACAATTAATCCCCAGTTAAGTAACTATTAATAACTGTTAAACCCTGCACTTTACTATTTATAAATAATCAGTAAAAATATCCTTTAAATGTTTAACATTTAAACATTAGTCCTCTACAAATAATTATTTCACTAAATAATTAATTACCAAATGAACCGATAAATATTTCTCTAAATATTTATTTATCGTTTAACAAAACCGTCTTTCGTGAACTATAATATTTACAATTAAATATTATCAATTGCTCGTTGCCCAAAGTGTAACTTTTTGGATCGTACCTTAATAGTAACGTTGACTTAATTGACGATCGAACATCCTATATCCAACAATTAGTTTAAGAAACGACCGATAAAATCCTACAATTAAGAGAAAGATTGAAAACGGCTCATGATCGTCAGAAGAGTTACGCCGATAAGAGATAAAAGCCGTTAGAATTCAATGTAGGTGATAAAGTATTGCTTAAGGTATCACCATGGAAAGGAGTTGTTCGATTCGACAAGAAAGGAAAGTTGAATCTAAGGTTTGTTGAACCTTATAAGATCATAAATCCAATCAGACCGGTCGCCTACCAGTTAGAATTACCCGAAGAAATGAATGGAGTACATTTTGCGCAAATGTTTGGCAGACGAGACACTGGTAATGTTGCTGCAGTATGTGGTGGAGGATGAAAGGTGAAGAAATTAAAACGAAAAAGACTTGTGATAGTCAAAGTGGAATGGAACTCCAGGCGTTGAGCCGAGTACACATGGGGACTGTAGTCATAATTGAAAAATAAATATCCTCTCTTGTTCAAATGATAACCTCGAGGATGAGTTTAAAATAAGCTGGGGAGGATATAACACCTGTCAAAATTCATCCCAATTGTGCACAAGATAAAGCCTAAGGGTAAGAAATGCCAAATACAAAAGACAAGGTCCAAAAGCAAAAAAAATAGAAAATCAACAGGTAGCGGACCGCTACCCATAGGATAACGGTCCGCTACTGGTAGCAAAGGTTTCCCCCGTCAACATATTCGTGGATAGCCAACATGCCAATAACGGTTCCCTAAGGGCGGATCAGGCTAGCAGACCGCCAACGTCCTAGCTAAAGGTCCGCAATGGGCTTCTCGAGGCAGCCTCTGCCTAAGCCACGTGTCCTCACCACCTAGAGGACAGGCCTCATGACTCAGCAACACTTTTGACATGTAGACCCTTGGTGGACTGCCAAGGGAAACCCACACGGTTCGCTAAGGACATATGGTGCGCATGCGGACTAGAGAGTGACACTTGTCACACATGCGGACAGCAGGCGGCTAGCTGACCGCGAGGTTCCTTGCTAGTGGTCTGCTACGTGTTCATTTTCAGCCTTTAAATAGAGGCATACCACAAATCAATTTCCATTCTAACTCTCTAACCAACTTTGAGTTCACACTTTCTGCCTGATCTGAAGCTTCCTGTAGCTGACCCGCTCTCTGAGACGCTTTCCCACGTTTCGACTGACTTTCGTTTAAAGCTGCACTTATGTGTTTGCAACAACAGTGCTCCAAGGAATGCGTAGAAGTCCAAGATAAGGTGCAAGAGCCTTAAGTCTCGACCTACTAAGCTGCTAAGCGCCTAGAATACTATCAACCTACGACCAATTCAGGTGAATACATTTTTAAACACTTTCAGAAATGATCAAACCTTTTACGTTTACAAAAAATGGCAAAGCATGAGCTAATTATGTTAATCCATATCACCTTGTGGGGTTGGCTACGGATATAAACCCAGCGACAAGTTGTTTTTCCATAGGTATACGTAAAGTTTGATCAAATGATACATTTTCTCCGGATATAAGGCCGAGCAGGGCTGGTACATATGTCGAGTGTTGTGTAAGAAGTGGATCCGGTGGTCCCGCATCCCTCGAGTATGATGCAGTGCATACACACCAGATGGACGTAACAATGTGTTTGTTACCATCATATGAAGTTATGATTAATTATTTAAGAAGTGATTTTGCCTAAAGATAAAGGATATTCGTGTCATAAAAGTATTCATTCAAACATTATCAGGTAAAGAATAAATAAACTTTATCTGTCGGGACTGGCTACGGATATAGTCCCGAAGATTGATGTATGTTTGTTGTTAGTCGAGTCTAGCTACGGATATAGACCAGGGAACAACCATAAAATATTACAGGTTCGTGCCAAGGTGGATATTGATGCCTAAGCAAAGGAAAGGACCTCCAGAAAACATACAAAGCTAGGTGCCCTTAGGATTATGATCCCTAGGCTTTTTACCTTCTTTGTGGACTAAAAATAACTGTATGTTGACAATGGTTTGTTGATTTCAAATTTCGTTGTAATCAAACAAGTTGGGTTGTTAAAACCTAATATTTAAATAAAGATCTTTATTTATACGACAAGATTCTTATATTTACAAAACCAATAATCGAGGTTGAGATTATGAAATAACAATCTGTCACACCCCCAAATTCCACTAACGGAGTTTTACCTTTTTGGAAGGTGACAAACCAGGATCTCAGACATCAGTTACTTCAAACGACACTATATGGTACTTGAAATGTAATAACATAAAAGATCAAGGTTCAGAGTGTATATGCGGAAGCGTTAAACGAAAGTAAATGTACATTCAATATATATATCAATAGGTTGCAACCGAAAATAACAGCGTGTTTGTTTGTTTGCCTCCAGCCAGGTCTATTAACTCTGACTAATGTGTTAAGGTCAACATAACACCCGTTCGACCTCCAATCGAGTTAGCGCGACTAACGCGGGTGGGGTTTGTGAAACCCAGTAGTACTACCAAAATTACCTCGTTAATACCATATTAATGATCCGATGTGTGTGAGGACTTTTCATGATAGTGTGTTACGCTTAGCCTCAACAGTGATATCATGTGAATTACAATAACCCAAAAAGGGTTGTGACATGTTTTCTCCCCCAAATAAAAATAGTAAAAGGGGCCGTGAAACTAACCTGCGTTGTGTAGTAGGTAGTATCACACAAGTAAGAGATTTGGTACACAAGTGTCAACCTGCACGGCTTACGTATGCCCTAGAGATACAAATATAATAGTTAGGGACACATTGGGATTTGTGACGACGACATGGAAGATTGAACGTTTTAACGCATTCTAAGGATTAAAGAGTAGACGAACGTGTCTACGGAAATATATATATATATATATATATATATATATATATATATATATATTTCTTTAACATACTAATTAAGGATCAAAGTGTTACGAGTCGAACGTTATTAACGAATAATATTAAATAAATAATTTCGTACGTTAAAGTCGTTTACAAAAGTTAGAAAAATAATATAATTTAATATATTATTTTTAGGCTCGTCGGATTAACTAAATAATAATTTGCGTGGAAAAATAATAAATATATTATTTTTAATCGAATGTATAAACGTGGGTAAATAATATAACAATTATATTATTAAATAGTTTAAAACGTCACACGAGTTATAAAACGATACGAAATAATATAAATATATATTATTTAATAACATTAGTCACGGGTTGAAAATAATATAAACATATTATTTTATACGAAGTTACGGTTTGAAAATAATATAAACATATTATTTTTATTTGATAATAACATAAATATTTTATTTATAAAAGTGGGGATAATATAAAAATAGGTTGATAATTCAAACCCGAGCCTGCGGGTTATTTCCCGGGCTAAAACACATTTATATAATAATATAATATTATAGGGATTGATTTTTATATTAAAATAATACAAGAAAAGGTCCCAAAAATAAAATGTGGGAGCCCGGTCTCGAACCCGGGTCTCTCCCACACAAGCACACTGTCTTAACCAGTCCCGCCCGCTAGGGTATCGCGACTGATATGCTTGCGAATTGGTTTTAATGTTTCCAAACCCCAACCCCTTTTCCCTCGATTGCGATCCGAACCCAAATCCACAGATTTAAACAACGATCGAACCAGCAAGAATAGGGGTTTTGTTAAACCTAGTATTGCGAACCTATAGCTGGGTTTAATTGAGAAGTTATCAAGTTTAGATCGGTTAATTACTCGATCAAAATCCAAAGCCCTAGTTTATGAACACAGATTTGAATCAGATAGATTTTATTATAAAAACGATTGGAATCATAGGGCTATTATTGACTATGACATTGCGACACTCGTGTGAATTAATTGAATTGAAACCGTGTGCAGGTTAGGATTCGAGTAAACCCAGATCGCGATGAACCCTAGAATCAATTCGGGTTCAATTTGATGATATAAGCCCTGGATTTCATAGGGCTTTCAATCCAGGCTTTGAGACGATACTAAGGACGCGTTCAATTTCATAATTTGATATCGGATTTATAGGGTTCGACTAAAACGAAATCCGTATGAACCCTAGGTTTCGATTGAGTTAAATCTGATAATGTGAACCCCAATTAGGTTAGGGTTATTGCTCTATGTATTAAAACGAAAGTGATGATGTAAGAAATTACCAGAATGTGTTTCGAATTAGAGGTGCTCGACTAAAACGGTTGTTGATTGTGACGGGGTTGGCCTCCGGCGATTCCTGCTGCTATATCGATCGAATTGGGGTGTGAGACAGATTCTATGGACTTCGTTTAGTTTGCGCAAGTGATCGATTTTAGTGTAAACGATCGAATTTGTACGAATTGGTGAGTTATAGGGAATAACTTCGACGGTTTCAACTTGAATTCCCATAATTGGGATTAATTTCGAATCATTAACCAGTTAATTGCCGTAGTAGTGGTCTTTTTTTACAGTTAATGTATATTGCAGTTATGAAGATTAAACGAATTTGTGTAAATTGCACGGATTTTAATCAAGAACGCTAAGGTTGACTTTCCAAAGTCAACAGAATCGAAAATAGCTAAACTACAGGTTTAGTCCTTGTAGTTCCATGCTTTGTAGTTTGGAAAATGGCAGAACAAGTCCCTAAGATTTGAGTTTGGGTTAAGACTTGGTTAGTTTGACTTTCAAAAGTCAATAGGGATAACAACATTCTGATTTTGACTTCTCAAGTCAACAGGATTTGGTTTTGTCTATCTACCCACTAAGTCCTTGTATTTTGAATTTGCAGAATTTACAGGAATAGTCCCTTAAGTTTGAATTAAGTTAATTAGATTAATTTTAACCGGATTTAAATAACGAAGTTAAACTGAAAAGTCCGGATTGTCACATCATCCCCTAGTTGAAAGAATTTTCGTCCTGAAAATTAAAATAATAAAATAAACAAAAATTCAGAGGTGTCACATCATCCCCTAGTTGAAAGAATTTTCGTCCCGAAAATTAGGATAGTACTTTAAGAGTTTGAAGTGGATTGCTTGAACAGATGCGGATACTTACGTATCATCTGATCCTCGCGCTCCCACGTGAATTCCGGTCTGCGTTTCGAGTTCCAACGAACTCTGACAATAGGGATTTTACTGTGTTTTAACGTTTTGATTTCCCTATCCATGATTTCTATCGATTCTTCAACGAACCGCAGTTGTTCATCGATTTGTAGTTCCTCAAGAGGAACCGTGAGTGTTTCGGCTGCTAGACATTTCTTCAAGTTCGAGACATGAAAGACATTGTGTACACCACTAAGTCCTTCAGGTAGGTCCAGCTGATACAATACTGGGCCAATTCTCTTCATTATCTTGAATGTTCCAACATAACAAGAATTCAGTTTGCCTCGTTTCCTGAAGCGAATTACACCCTTCCAAGGTGAGACTTTGAATAGAAACATGTCGCCTATTTGAAACTCTAACGGTTATCGGCATAGCTCTTTTGACGATCATGAGCTGCCGCCATACGGTTTTGGATTTGAACAATCTTTTCAAAGGTTTCAAATACAAGTTCGGGACCTGTAAGTTGGCTATCCCCCACTTCAGCCCAACAGATAGGAGATCGGCATTTACGAGATCCAAATTGGAAGCATATCCTTTACGTAGACATTTTGTGCCTCTAGGAATGATATGATGCCCATAACAGCACCACTCCTTTCGCCTTGGGCGAAGAGGGTTTCTTCATTAGGAAGAGGAAGGCGAACGATTTTCTCGCGACAGCCAATCTTGGCTTGGTTCTTAGATAACCAGTCCATTCCGATAATTACGTCGAAACTACCGAGTGTGACCGGCATGAGATCAAAGTCAAATTTATGACTAGTCAGTTCAAGTTTACAACCCTTAATAATATGGGTTGCTTCTATTATTTGTCCTTCGGCTATTTCTATGGTGTATTTAGCCTCTAACAGGGTTGGGGTTTTTCTTAGTAGGTCACTAAGTTTATTAGTCATAAAACTCCTATCAGCACTAGTGTCAAATAGTACAGAAGCAAAATAGTTGTTTAATAAGGAACTTACCGGTAACCACGTTGTTGTCATAACGAGCTTCTCCGGATCCTAGCACAAAAGCTCGCCCCTTTGCACCATTCTCTCCATTATTGCCCTGGTTGTTATTATTGCCTTGGTGGTTGTTGTTGTTGTTGTCGATGCCACCCTTCTTTAATTGTGGACAATCCTTTCGGAAGTGTCCCTCTTTTACACATTCAAAACAACCCTTGGTAAGACCCGGTTGTTAGAAAGGCTGCTTGGCTTGTAATTCCCCTCTGCATTCTTTGGCAGCATGGCCCACCTTGCCACACCGCTGGCAACGGTTTTTGTCACAAGAACCGAGGTGGTGGTAATTACATTTGTTACAACTGGGGTGTCTCCCAGTATAACCACTCTGATGCTGACCCGTAGAGGTCGACTGGTTGAAGTTCTTCGTAGGTTCAAACCTATGCTGATGTTGTTGTTATGGCTGATTTGGCTGAAATCCCATGTTGTTATTGCTACTGTTAAACTTCCTCTTGTTGTTGTCAGTAGACTTGGATGCTGACTTTCTGGGAGGTAGTGTCCCTTGGGTAACGGCTTGGTCCGTTAGTTTGTGAGCAAGACGGATGGTTTGTTGAATGGTAGTGGGGTTGGATGAAGTAACCATGCTCTGGATTTGTGGTACTAATCCACTGATGAACATTTCTATCCGCTTGTAGGGTGGTGTAACCATGTGAGGACACATCCCCGCTAGCTCGTGCGAGTGAGTAGTGTAGATTTCTATTTCAGAACCCTCTATTTTCAGATTTCAGAATTCTCCCTCGAGTTTCTGAATTTCATCCCTGGGACAGTACTCTTCCTTCTTCAGGATCTTGAAGTCTTTCCATGGTGATGCATTGGCCATGTCCAGACCTAGCATCTGGACCTGTGCATTCCACCATATGAGGGCAGGACCTTCTAGAGTTCCCAATGCAAATTTGACTCGGTGGGCACAGGGCAGTTACACATGGAGAACACAGATTCAATCTTTTCAAACCATCGGAGTAATCCGACAGCTCCCTCAGCTCCACTGAATGTGTGGGGCTTGCAGTCCATAAATGTCTTGAAGGTACAGACATGCTGATTGTTCTGTGGATTGTTCGCTTGCCTTGGATTGGAAAGAGTAGGTTGGGTTTAGGAAAGAGTGGAATAAATGTGTACAGTTGGTTGTCTAGGGTTAACGGTTAACAGATTTACCTGCAATGTGTGATGCTAAGGCTTCAGCAACACTGTCATTAATTAAAGCAGCCAGTTCGGCTGGTGTCAGGTTTATATTTCCACGACCACCATTGCGACCGCCACGTCCACGTCCACGTCCGACCATGATTCTTCATATTCGCAAACACAAGAAATGAGTAAATATATCGCATATTAACATTATTCAAGTGTAAGCAAACAGAAGGAGGTGTGTAAAGACATGCATGTTTATTATTTTAGTACAAGGCTAACTTAAATCATAAGGCCATAGAATAACTAACTCAACGCAACCAGATCACTAAGATTTTATTGGAATGGGAACATCCTTACCCATTTAGGCTTTTATTTAAAACATAAAGAGATGACAAAATAAGATAAGATAGAATAGAATGGAATGTCAAGCTCCACTGCCGGCAGATGAGATGACTGACTCAGCATCCTCATCCTCTACTTTCTCAGGCTCATCTTCAGGCTCAAAGTCGGGTACTTCAACTGGCTCTAAAGCAGCTGCAAGTTGTATCTCTAACTCTCCAATTATTTCCTGAGATTCTACCTCAGCCTCCTCGAGTACATTCACTCTAGCCTGTAACGCCCTTACCTCGTCCACTAATGCATTATGCAAGCGGTCAGTGCCTGCCAGTTCCGCTACTAGCAGATCCATCTTTTGATCCGTTTGTTTCTCCCCTCTTAACAGACCTGTGATCGCTCCTGCTGCGTCTCTCATATTCCGGATCTCTCGATCCATAGTTGCTACAAATGCTGCAAAGGCTTGTTCCAAGTGACAAGGTAGCAATGGTAAACATGGTTCTGATGATGATGAAGCTCCAAAGTATGGTGATGGAACTCGTTCCTGTCTAATCCATTTGCTCAGTAAACCGGGGTACCAGTCCCAGTCACTCCCATTTCGGATATGCATGGGCTCTCCACACACAATAGAGTTATCTATGGGCTCAAGCCTATGCCTCTTGGGCTCCGGTGATGCAATGGCAGGAATGTCATGTTCCTAAATGGTAGGTGGTGAAGATGGTGGTGTAGCCATAATTCCTGAAACATAAGGAGTAAGTGTCCATGCCAAGTAACTAATGTGTGTGGCTATAGTCTAGAATGCAGTCCTAGTTCTCTATAACCTGGCTCTGATACCAATCTGTCACACCCTCAAATTCCACTAACGAAGTTTTACCGTTTTGGAAGGTGACAAACCAGGATCTCAGACATCAGTTACTTCAAACGACACTATATGGGACTTGAAATGTAATAACATAAAAGATCAAGGTTCAGAGTGTATTTGCGGAAGCGTTACACGAAAGTAAATGCGTAAAACAACGCACCCAATTCCAATTACAAACAAAACATAAATATTATTCAATAGATAACTATTTCAATTGAAGTCCAAGACACATGCATGACTTAACGTGACCCTGATTGCCAACCTGAGAAAACATGTAAGAAAACGAGTCAACACTAGGTTGGTGAGTTCACAGGTTTCAATCATTTAAAGTAAAGCGTTTATGGATTATGTACATTCAATATATATATCAATAGGTTGCATGCCTATATTCATGTTTTGCTAAAGCGATCGCAACCGAAACTGACAGCGTGTTTGTTTGTTTGCCTGCAGCCAGGTCTATCAACTCTGACTAATGTGTTAAGGTCAATATAACACCCGTTCGACCTCCAATCGAGTTAGCGCGACTAACGCGGGTGGGGTTTGTCAAACCCATTAGTACTACCAAAATTACGTCGTTCATACCATATTAAGGGTATGATGTGTGTGAGGACTTTTCATGATAGTGTGTTACGCTTAGCCTCAACAGTGATATCATATGAATTACAATAACCCAAAAAGGGTTGTGACATGTTTTCTCCCCCAAATAAAAACAGTAAAAGGGGCCGTGAAACTAACCTGCGTTGTGTAGTAGGTAGTATCACACAAGTAAGATATTTGGTACACAAGTGTCAGCCTGCATGGCTTACGTATGCCCTAGATATACAAATATAATAGTTAGGGACACATTGGGATTTGTGACGACGACACGGAAGATTGAACGTCTTAACGCATTCTAAGGATTAAAGAGTAGACGAACGTGTCTACGGAAATATGTATATATATATATATTTCTTTAACATACTAATTAAGGATCAAAGTGTTACGAGTCGAACGTTATTAACGAATAATATTAAATAAATAATTTCGTACGTTAAAGTCGTTTACAAAAGTTAGGAAAATAATATAATTTAATATATTATTCTTAGGCTCGTCGGATTAACTAAATAATAATTTGTGTGGAAAAATAATAAATATATTATTTTTAATCGAATGTATAAACGTGGGTAAATAATATAACCATTATATTTTTAAATAGTTTAAAACGTCACACGAGTTATAAAACGATACGAAATAATATAAATATATATTATTTAAAAACATTAGTCACGGGTTGAAAATAATATAAACATATTATTTTATACGAAGTTACGGTTTGAAAATAATATAAACATATTATTTTTATTTGATAATAACATAAATATTTTATTTATAAAAGTGGGGATAATATAAAAATAGGTTAATAATTCAAACCCTAGCCTGCGGGTTGTTTCCCGGGCTAAAACACATTTATATAATAATATAATATTATAGGGTTTGATTTTTATATTAAAATAAAACAAGAAAAGGCCCCAAAAATAAAATGTGGGAGCCCGGTCTCGAACCCGGGTCTCTCCCACACAAGCACACTGTCTTAACCAGTCCCGCCCGCTAGGGTATCGCGACTGGTATGCTTGCGAATTGGTTTTAATGTTTCCAAACACAAACCCCTTTTCCCTCGATCGCGATCCGAACCCAAATCCACAGATTTAGACCACGATCGAACCAGCAAGAATAGGGGTTTTGTTAAACCTGGTATTGCGAACCTATAGCTGGGTTTAATTGAGAAGTTATCAAGTTTAGATCGGTTAATTACTCGATCGAAATCCAAAGCCCTAGTTTATGAACACAGATTTGAATCAGATGGATTCTATTATAAAAACGATTGGAATCATAGGGCTATTACTGACTAGGACATTGCGAAATCACTCGTGTGAATTAATTGAATTGAAACCGCGATGAACCCTATAATCAGTTCGGGTTCAATTTGATGATATAAGCCCTGGATTTCATAGGGCTTTCAATCTAGGCATTGAGACGATACTAAGGACGCGTTCAATTTCATAATTTGATATCGGATTTATAGGGTTCGACTAAAACGAAATCCGTATGAACCCTAGGTTTCGATTGAGTTAAATCTGATAATGTGAACCCCAATTAGGTTAGGGTTATTGCTTCATAGATTAAAACGAAAGTGATGATGTAAGAAATTACCAGAATGTGTTTCGGATTAGAGGTGCTTGACTAAAACGGTTGTTGATTATGACGGGGTTGGCCTCCGGCGACTCCTGCTGCTATATCGATCAAATTGGGGTATGAGACAGATTCTATTGACTTCGTTTAGTTTGCGCAAGTGATCGATTTTAGTGTAAACGATCGAATTTGTACGAATTGGTGAGTTATAGGGAATAACTTTGACCGTTTCAACTTGAATTCCCATAATTGGGATTAATTTCGAATCATTAACCAGTTAATTGCCGTAGTAGTGGTCGTTTATGACAGTTAATGTTATGAAGATTAAACGAATTTGTGTAAATCGCACGGATTTGAATCAAGAACGCTAAGGTTGACTTTCCAAAGTCAACAGAATCAAAAATAGCTAAACTACAGGTTTAGTCCTTGAGTTCCATGCTTTGCAGATTGGAAAATGGCAGAACCAGTCCCTAAGGTTTGAGTTTGGGTTAAGACTTGGTTAGTTTGACTTTCAAAAGTCAATAGGGATAACAACATTATGATTTTGACTTCTCATGTCAACAGGATTTGGTTTTGTCTAATTACCCACTAAGTCCTTGTATTTTGAGTTTTGCAGAATTTACAAGAATAGTCCCTGAAGTTTGAATTAAGTTAATTAGATTTAAATAACGAAGCTAAACTGAAAAGTCCGGATTGTCACACTATCCTTTATCAAAGCAGGTACCAATCAGGTGTCGCGCCTAGGACGCCCTGTTAGTGCTCGAGGCGGGGTGTGACATATATATATATATATATATATATATATATATATATAGGAATTTTTTTATTGTTTTTATGAGTTCTTGTGAGTTTTTAAAATATTTAAGAGTTATCAAATGATCCATCATATACATATATATATACATATATATATATATATATATATATATATATATATATATATATATATAATGGATCATTTAAAGGAGTTCTCAAACTCACAAGAACTCACTAAAAACAACTAAAAAATTATTTATTTGTTTTAAAATAATAGCATTACTATTAAAATATAAAAAAGCTTATCATATCATATAAAGTGTATGAAGGATTTTACAGCATTGATCTAATTTACTTTTTTCTTCATTTTAAAAAATTTTAATTTGTTATTAGAACGGTTTTATAAATGCATTTATGTAGGTCCCTAGTAGACAAACACGAATCACTGAAATGCTAGTCCAACACCTGGTGTAAGTGCAGAATCCAAACACGAAGGTGTATGTGTGAATATGAATCAAATCAAACACAAACATAATCACAAGTCAACACGAACGAGTAAATATCAATGGCTTTTCAATTTCCAGAATAAGAGTCACTACAAGTAATCTGAATACAAGTATTCTAATCTAAACATGTAGACTACCTATATATAGGAAAAAAAACCAATCAACTATGCTAGTTTCGCTTCAAACGAAACTATCAACATTTTTGTTTATCTACTAGTTTCGCTTGATGAATATTAAGCGAACCTAGTAGATTCATTTACAATGAAAGACACAAATGATACAATGCTAAAACAAAGACTCTATACAAATGAACTACAAGCTATTGTCACAAAAAATGTACCAACAGACTCCCCCTTGAAAACAACTTGTATGCAAAAGTCTCCTGTTCTTCAGTCATCCTTAGATCTTGACCATCCTTCCTTCCAGTTGCTAGGTAAGCGGCTTCCAGCACATACCTTGTTCTTAATACAAACATATTCCACTCCTTGATACTGTAGACCTTGTACTCTCCACTCTTCAAGAAACAAGATCTTGTTATTATGCAATATTAACTGATCAACAACAGAAAAGTTAATCAAGCATATAACATCACAGATTCTCAAGATCTCCTTCCCAGTGACTTCATATTCCATCACTGCTTCTAAAGTTACACCATCTACATACCACCATTTTAATTTCATTAGACAATCTAATAGAAATGGCTATAGAGGTATCTTCTTCAAGCAGCTCACTGGTTTATACACCATTTTAACCAACAGGTTATGTGTCTTCGGGTCTATTCCATCCTTGTACATAATCTTTCGATTGCTTTGAAGATCAAGTTCTTCAAATTTCTTTGAATATCCTTCTTTGATCACTTTCCTCATAATGACGTTAGCAATACCCTCATTAGACTTATTTATCAAAGGACATTGTGCTAGTCCAATGATCTCAAAGCAGGTAACGAATTGAAGTATTTAAGTACTGAACACCATCAGATCGTTTTATGGCAAACAACTTAATCTTCTCATCATAGATCCAGCTCACAATCCTTCATGTGGCTTCACTCCTTCATATATATATTTTTTTCAATATAGGTTATGGCGGTGACACTGGAATCGTATTGAACTAATTCTTTCTCCGTTCAGCCCATGTATCAGTAGGCACTTCCACATTTTCACCTATATCACATGCTTCACCAACTATCTCTACTTCTTCTAGTTCATTCACTTGATTAACAAACGAAGCATCGAACTCAAAACCTTCATGTGTAGCATACTTCATTCCTTCATCATCTGATTCAAACTTAATCTCAACATTCTAATCATCACTAACCCAATCGTCAATAAAAATATCATCATCAAGATCAATAAGGCATTCCAGCTTCTCATTCTTATCACCTTCTTCAACAATAACATCATCACCAACTTCAATATCCACTACTTGTTTCCCTTTTCCTTTGTCTCCTTCACCACTACCTACCCCAAACTCCCCCTGAGTTAGTGATTCTCCAATATGAGTAGCACTTGGCATCGATGAAGCAGTTGAATGCTCACTTCTGCCTTGTGTATCACTTGGATCCACATCATCATTGCTTCTAGCTCTCAAGTTGTCTTGCTTACATCTACTCTCCCCCTGAGCAGCTGTCACACCCCCAAATTTCCACTTCGGGCTATAACCGTGGGGTGTGATCCGAGAGGATCTTTACCATTGAATTACTTTGAACGGCCAGTAAATGGTTTTCAAAATACCTGTTTTAATGCATGGCTCGAACGAGCCCAAAATAAGTTTGACATAGTTCAAAGTAAATGTGCGGAAGCAATGTTTAAACGTTTACAACGCTTAAACAAATGATTAAAAAGTGTTTTTGAAAACAAAATGCCCATGCATGATGAGTGTGTGACTCCTGTGATTGTATCCTAGCCACATATCCTATGCAATCAATGACCTGAGAAAAACATGCTAAAATGGGTCAACATAATATAGGTGACTTCACAGGTTTAATGTAATTGAAATCATATATTGAAAAAGAAATGCATGGAAAGCATATGTACTCTACACAATCATTGTTGATCAGACAAAACAAAAAATTATCATAAGTCCATCAACCGAAGCTCAACTATAGCCACTGAAAAAGGAAAAGGATGTGTTTCGCCTCTTTGTGCCTTGTACATGAATGGATTAGGTCAATAATGTACATGTTCTACCTCTAGTCG
The DNA here is from genome assembly GCA_023525975.1 of Smallanthus sonchifolius. Lineage (NCBI taxonomy): Eukaryota > Viridiplantae > Streptophyta > Magnoliopsida > Asterales > Asteraceae > Smallanthus > Smallanthus sonchifolius. Next base: position 26,507,137 of record CM042033.1, read on the forward strand.
AAGTTAGCACTACTAACCGGGGTAGGGTTGTTAAACCCAACAGTACTGTTCATGATCACCTCGTAATTGAAAAATTAACGGTTGACTCTGAGAGGACTTTGTACACACCGGTACAAACTTATATAATTAATGTAACTGTGTAAGCATGGAAAATATGATTTTAGAAAATGTATACTTGAGCATGTATCTCACCCCAAAGGAAAATGAATAAAACGGGGTTGTGAGAACTCACCTAATAAAGCGGTAAAATGATATGCAAGTCTTAGTAAATCCGCCAAACAGAGACGACCTACTCGTGCCCTAGGAAAAATTTAGGACTTTAAGGTCTAAGTATTGTAAATGTTTGACTATGAACTCTATGCATCCAAATGAGTTGTTTGAAAAGTGACTTTGGCGTTCCAAAGATGTTTTGACTTGACGACCTGTTGGTGACACGTTGGAATTAAACATTCAAACCCTAACATAGAATTCAAACCTCCTTTGAAATTGTCTATTATCCTTCTAGTAAACACATTAGCACATTCGATTGGTATTTAGTACTTGAAACACAAATTTTGATACATAAAAGTTTCCTTAATTGGAAAGTCAAGTTTTGAGTCCTAAAATGGCAACTATGCAAAGTTGATGTTCACACATGAAATTAGGCATGTTATAACACATATAGAACATTTCAATTTTTACTTGCTAAAAATAGACAAACATGCGAGTTTCAGATAATTAAAGTTTCCTATTGTAACAAGATCATGTTAAATTGTCAAGTTTATGGATAAACATCATATATTGTCATACAATGCACTTAGTTAAGTGTTACTAAGTCATTTAAACCTTCTAATCATGTTAACAACATGCAAACACAACTCTTGGAGAAATAAAGTTTCCTTATTTAGAAACCGGGCTCTAGAACTGATACACATGCATTTAAACCCATCATTTTGTAAATCATTCTTCCATAATGTTCACTATACTAGTTTCATGCATTGAATACAACCAAACATCAAGTTTTCATACATGTCAAGAAATAAAGTTTCTAAAAATAGAAAAGGAGTCTAAAAACATCATGTGATTTTACTGGAAAAAAATCATACAATCTCTATATCTAGTGTTTATGCATCATTTCCACCAAACAAATCACATCATAGCTTCTTTTAACAAAAACCCGAAATTTAAAGTTTCCATAAATTGAACCGAGCATGAAATTTCACATGACCAAAAGTTCTACCTAGCAAATCTTCACATATTATCCATTATCTATACATATCCAACCATTTTCCATCATCAAATCACCCTAAACATGGCATCTATCATGAAACCCAGAATTAAAGTTTCCTAAAATAGCAAAACCGAGCATGCATGTTTCATCGAACACTTTTGACAACAAAGTTTGCACATATTATTCATCTACAACTATTACTCCAACATAATCCATCATCAAATCATCAAGAACACATCATCTAACATATGATCATACAATAAAGTTTCCTTATTTGAAAACCGAGCCTAAAAACAAAACCCGAGTTCAAAACTACCAACAATATGTACCATTTGTTAGAGATTTATTTTCATGTAGTATCCTGAATGTAGCTTAATCCGGAATCCAAGATCCTGGTAACTTCAGTATCCTGAATATTAATGCTACTAACGGTTACTTGTCCTCTATTTCGTTCATTGCTTGCAGGTAAAACATGCCTAGTCAAACTCTTCCCTGAAGAATCGCTCTAGAAGTCAAGAAGAACGTGTAGAAGAGGCGTGGAGTGGCTTCCAACGGTCATATTAGAAGACTTGGTCCATTCCAGGATTCTCGGATAGTTAGTTAGCATTATAATTGTATTTAATCAGCAGCTTGATCGATTAGAAAACGTACACATTCATACTTAGCATTATTGAATACTCGCAAACAAGCTCTGTAACACCTAGATCTCGATCATTCACTGCTCGTACTTGTAATCAATTTTATTGTTTTATAAAAGACTAGGAGGCAAGTGACTTTCGGTCACTTTTTGAGGTTTTATGCCGGCAATCCTCTGGGATTAAGGGCTTTCCTCGTAAACGCTCGTGTCATTTATTTGCTTTATACATTTTGTTCATCACGAATTTGACAAGCACACTACCTCACATTCTAAGTTTGATAACAAAATTACTCTCGTTAATTTTTAGTCAAAACAATTTAACGCCCACCGTGGGGCAAGTTGTGCTTTTCATTCTTAAATCTTTGCTAAAATTTGCTTTCAATCATTGTTTATCAAAACTGATTTTAAAAATGTCGTCTCAATCCAAAAATGTTTCTATTTTGGCTCCATCTTCAAGCTCTAGGTTGAACCCCCCTATTCCTCCTCCTCCATTCGAAAGAGTGCTAATCAGCCAAAGAAAACCACATCTACTGGTTTCTCGGGATCCGGAATACCTGCGAGTGCACCTGTGCTAGTTTCAAATGATGAAATCCTCAATCTATTCTCAGAAATGAAGCAACAGATGGAGCAGCAAAAAAAGACTAACCTGACGCTGTTCAGAGAGCTTGAAAAGGTCAGAGAGTCAAAGAAACCGGTGGAAGTGACGACTCCGCTGCAACCAAGGATCCTAGACTTTAATTATTCAGGATCCTCAGGAATCCATAAGGGAGACTTTCTTCCCATGGAAACAGGAATCACTGCTATTGGCCCTACCCCGGCTGTTAGAGTTACGACAAACCAGGATCTTGGAGTTACTCAGGGATCATCATTCCGAAATCCTGAGAACGGTAACACTTACAATCAATTTTCAAACACTAACGAATTTGTGTAGGATACATGAATCATTCTGTCCATAGCCAAGGAGTTAAAGAAGTTGAGAGAGATGATCTATAGTGTACCAGGTGTATTCCAACCTATATCGGAGATGTCCTCTACCAGTAACAGGATCTCCAGATTTGCTCCGCCGATATGTGATGTTGAGATCCCCAAGCGCTTCCAGGCTCCTAACATGAAGTTATACGATGGAACTACAGATCCTGAGGAGCACGTCGTGCAGTACAGGGAAAGGATGGAAATAAACCCCATTCCCTTGGACCTAAAGTAAGCCTTCTTATGCAAAGGCTTCGGCTCTACCATAACAGGATCAACCCTGAAATGGCTACTTAACGTTAAACCTTATTCTATTAATTCATTTGCTCACTTAATCAATTTGTTTAACAATCAATTCTCTTGAAGTAGAACTTTTGAAAGGTTAACAAGTGACTTATACAGGATAACTCAGAACAACGAAGAGTCCCTTCGGGATTATGTCAGCAAGTTTGGCCAGGAATCCATAGATATCCCGAACCTTGACGTTGCCACTGTAGTCTAAGCATTCAAGACGGGACTACAGAAGGATTCTCAATTTTACGAAGACCTTGTCATGAATCCTTGCAGGAAACTTGATGAAGTTAGGAACCGGGCATTGAGGTTTATTAGGCTGGAAGATGATAAAAAGATCTAGCAAAGGGTGGATGCTCCGAAAAGCAACACTCAACCCAACCGAAAAGCTGAATCTGCACCTTTCAAGTCATACAGATCTAAGCCATATTCTAAGCCTGAGAATCACAGGGTTAACGCTGTAGAAGATGATGAGGAAGAGGAAGAATACCATAAGTTTTCTGAATATTGTTTTTCCCTTGATACAACTGGTTTACTACTTGCTATGCAGGATCTTGGAGAAAAAGCCACATGGCCTCGCAAATTCGAGAAGGGTACAGGTTGGAAGGACAAGTCCAAGTGGTGTGCTTTCCACGAGGACTTTGGTCACGTGACGGAAGATTGCATTGATTTACGGAAAAAGATAAGCTACCTCTTAAGCAAAGGGCATTTCAAAGAATTTCTAGGAAAAGGAAAGAACAAGACTAAGGATCATGACAGGATCCCGCAGGAGCAAAATCCCCGCCACCGGATGCCAAGGTAATAGGTTTTATATATGGTGGATCTGATATTTGTGGCACTTCATACTCTGCAGCAAAAAGGAATGCCAAAGAAGGGAAGACAGAAAAAGGGGACAGGCCTTCAGAACCTCCAGCTTAACTGAGGAAAAGGTGATCGCTTTTGACGAGGATGACATGGATTACGTACAGGATCCTCATCATGATGGTCTAGTAATCACTATGTATATTGCCAACCACTTCATCCGAAGGATGCTGATTGACGGAGGTAGCTCGATGAACATAATTCAGCATGAAGTCTTGAAGAGAATGGGGATCCCGGATTCTAAAATTATTTCAAAATCCTCACTGCTGGTAGGATTCAGCGGAGAAGTGAAAAATACACTCGGAGAGATAAAGCTACCGATATATATCGAAGGGTAAATGTTATACAAATTTTTTTTGTAATAGATTCTTTGTCTTGCTATAATATCATTTTAGGAAGGACGCGGATACACGACATGAAGGCGGTACCCTTAACATACCATCAGTGTGTCAAAATGCCGACCCCCTGGGGGTAGTGAAGATCAACAGTGACCAGCAGGAGGAAAAAAACTATTACACTTCTTCAATGAAAGCCTCCGCCAAAACCAAGCAAGCATAGCAATTAAAGAAACAAGCCCGAGAGGTCTTGGAAACCAAAGAGCAAGATGTTAAAGAAGTATCCTTAAGTATAGATGATCATTATGTCAAGGTGCTTGTTGGAACCAATATCCCCAAGGATGTTTTGCAAGATCTTAGAATTACTAAGAAGTAGAACCTCAACCTTCGCTTGGAAACATGAAGAAATGACAGGTATCTCTAACGATATTATTACACATAAATTAGGTGTTTATAATAGTTTTAGGCCAATACATCAAAAAAGAAGAAAATTTGCACCGGAGAGTAACATAGTTATCCAAGAAGAGGTCGAAAGACTACTAAAGGTAGGAATGATAAGGGAAGTGAAATTCCCAAGTTGGCTAACTAATGTGGTGGTGGTCCAAAAGAAGAATGGGAAATGGAGAGTCTGTGTAGACTTCAGTGACTTGAACAAAGCATGCCCTAAAGATCCTTTTCTACTACCACACATTAACTCTATGGTCGGCGCCACAGCAGGCCATGAAATGCTGACTTTCATGGATGCTTCATCAGGATTCCAACAAATTCAGATTTAGCTCAGGAGGATACCGCATTCATAACTCCAACAGGTATCTATTGTTATATTGCTATGCCTTTTGGTTTGAAAAATGAAGGTGCTACATACCAAAGGCTGGTGAACATGATGTTCAAATAAAAACTTGGGGACACCATGGAGGTCTACATAGATGACATGGTGGTGAAATCAAAGAAAGCTGAGGATTACCTCAGGGATCTTAGAGACACATTCGATATCCTGGACCAATACAACATGAAGTTGAATCCTTCAAAACGCCACTTCGGAGTAGGGGCAGGAAAGTTCCTCCATGAGAGGGATAGAGGCCAGTCCAGAACAAATCAAAGCGTTCATCAATCTAAAATCCCCAGCAAACACCAAGGATTTCCAGAGACTAACCGGCAGGGTAGCAGCACTTAACAGGTTCATATCAAGATCTTCAGAAAGGTGCAAAGAGTTCTACGACATCCTGAGGAAGAACAAAAGATTCGAATGGGAAGAGAAGCATGAACGAGCACTCCAATCATTGAAAGAATACTTGTCATCAGCTCCTCTATTAATGAAATCAGAAGACAGCAAACTATTATCTCTATACAAGGCAATATCCCAAAGCACCGTAAGTGTTGTACTAGTTAAGGATCAGGAATGCCAGCAGCATCCAGTATATTATGTAAGTAAAAGTTTGCTTGCAGCTGAAACCCGGTACTCTTATTTAGAAAAACTAATCTCAGTCTTAATAATGGCATCCACTAAACTAAGACATTATTTTGAAACTCATGCTATTCGTGTTAAGACTAACTACCCTGTTAAGTGTGTCTTAAGAAAGCCAGAGATGTCAGGAAGGATGGATAAATGGTCAGTCAAGCTCATCGCCTATGACCTCATATATGAACCTAGGACAACAATAAAGTCTCAGGCACTTGCGGACTTTGTGGCTAATTTCAGCAGTGATATCCAACATGTAGCAGATTTTGAAGTTCAGCAATTGGAAGATCAAGAGATAAATGGATGTTACTCCCTGACGGTGCATCAAATGTAAGAGGAACTGGTCTAAGGATCATACTGAAATCGCCACAAGGGGACATAATACCCCAATCCATAAGTTATGAATTCCAGGCTACGAACAATGAAGCATAGTATGAGGCGCTGATAGCAGGATTGCAATTAGCTAGGGATATCAAGATCAGGTATATCCAGGTATATGTAGACTCATTGTTATTTGCTAACCATTTCAATGGTTTATATGCAGTAAAAGGTGAGAAGTTAGCCAAATATCTCACAATAGTTACGCAATTATCCATGGAATTCAAAATTTTTAACATTACACAGGTACCTAGAGAAGATAATACTGAGGCTTATGCCTTAGCAAACCTTGCTTCGGCTCATAAAATACCAGAAGGTACTAAAATACCTATCATACATATTATGAGCCCAACAATTGAGAAGATAAATGAAGTATCCAACACTGAAGAAGAAGCAGATATCCGGGATCTTGAATCTAGTCAAGGATCCTGGATTTTACCCATCAAAAAATACTTGCTGGATGGTGAGATCCCAAGTGATGAAAAGAACCACAAGGCTTTTAGCATGAGGGTATCTCATTTTTTAATTTTACAGAATAATTTGTATAGAAAATCTATTGCAGGTCCATACTTAAGATGCTTAGAGGATCCGGAAGCACATGAAGTTCTGAAAGATATACACGAAGGTGACTGTGGTAATCACACTGGGGGCAGAGCGTTATTTTCAAGGATCCCGAGGACATGATATTACTAGCCTACCCTCCATGGTCATTCATGAAATGGGGAATGGTTATAGTCGGCAAAATTCCCAAAGCACCAGGAGGAAAAGTTTTTATGCTGGAAATGACAGAATACTTCTCCAAATGCATTGAAGCTGAAGCATTCGTCCAAGTCAGAGAAAAAGAATTCATCTCCTTCATCAAGCGCAACGTCCTGACATGATTCGGGATCCCGGCAGAGATAGTATGTGATAACGGATCTCAGTTCATTGGCAAGAGAAAAACTAACTTCTGTGCCAGTTAGGGAATCAAAATGAGAACTTCCACCCCAGTACATCCTCAAGCCAACAGACAAGCAGAATCTAGCAACAATATCATCATTAACAACCTCAAGAAGAGACTGGGATCAAAGAAAGGAAGATGGGCTGAAGAATTACTGTTTGTACTTTGGGCGGATAGGACAACCACGAAGAATGCAACAGGACAAACCTCATTCTCATTGGTGTTTGGTACTGAAGCCAAGATCCCTACGAAGATAGTTATCCCTACTGCCAGGACCAATCTCCAGACTCTAGAGACTAACAACGAAGCCTTGCTCATGATCTTGACACTGTGGATGAGCTCAGGGATCTTGCCAAAGTTCGTATTGAAGCTTATCATCAGAGGATAGTGAAGTCTTGCAACAAAAACATAAGGATTAGAAGATTCCAAGTGGGTGATCTTGTATTAAGAAAGGCATTACAAAATACTACCAATCCCAGCGATGGAAAGCTTGCACCAAAATGGGAAGGCCCATACTTGATTGATTCAGAAGCAGGCAAGGGTGCCTATTGGTTGGCTAGTATGGAGGGAGATATCCTGCCAAAATCCTGGAATGCTATCCATCTCAAAGCCTATTTTATGTAACTTAGAACTTAGATTCTAACTAAGACTGGTATGTCTTCTATCCTTGACTGTTTTTATATTTATTACTCTTTATCAAAGTACTGACGTGAGCGTCGGAGGGGTGTTAGCCAAGCTAACACCCACCTTCACAAAGGTTTCATGTTTTGCAGGAAGGATCTTGACAGAAGATAGAGATTGTCCATCTCTCCTAAGTTAAGGTATCCTTCATACCTTCTAAGGTTCAAAGGTTTTCACCTTTCTAAGAATTGAGTTTAAACACTCCGCCTGTAGCGCATGATGTTCAAGTATAGTTCAAGGTGGTGCGACCAGTACAAATAACAGTGGCTGATAATTTCATCACTGTTGGCTATATCTTGAATCATACGATAGTAACATACGTGTTACTCCTAAGGTTTTAGCATTTTCATGCTAACTTAAGTCTGGCTTGGCCCACGTTATTCTGGCTTGGCCCACGATTTTAAATTGTCACAGGTATTTAAAACTTATGTGTTAACCCAAGAATTTAGCATCAATATGCTGACTCAAGATCCTTAAACGGATTGAAGACTTATGAGGATCCTAAATTACAATTACTAAGTCTACGGCGTGTCTAATGATTATACACAGGGGACAACTAACAGTTATTATACTATGAACTCAATGACATAATCCGCTATGTGTATCTACCCGACATAGTTCTCAACAAAGGTATCTGTTACTTATATTCAATCAAAAGAAGATTTGAGATTTGAGTGACTAAGCCATGATATGTTTATAATCGGTGTTCTTTCAAACCATTCAATAGAACTAAATTACATTTTTCTAACTCAAACCTGAGAGGTTATTTTTAAATACTTATTAAGGATCCGCTATCCTGAAAATATTTCCAAATCTATTTTTCTAAGGCATAACTGCCCAAGGATCGTGACTTCCTAGAACATGTCACAACAAACACAACATTCATGGCAAATAGTCAAAAGTTACTAATTACTATTATAAGCGCAGGAAATAAAGAGTGTCCCAGGTTTCATCCGAATAAAGGACCCATCCACCCGAGACACATATTGTTAAATTGTTTATCCCGCCTGGGATCCCAAGGAGCAGAAAAAGTAAATTGTTCAACAGAAAAGCAAGATTAAAATTCATAACCACAAATAGCAAATTCAAGACTCAGGCATTTTCTTCTTTGCCAGCATCGTCTTGACCTATCACCTTCTCAACCGCCTTTGCAGAGCCTCCCACCTCGCCTTCGGCCACCACTTTGCCTTCATCTTCAGTCGGCAATGGCTCACCACCTAAGTCAGTAACCAACTTCTTCCAGCCATGCACGTCCCATTTAGCTCGATCAAAGTTCACGTCAACGGCCTCTTCTGCCATTTTGATCCTGGCTTGGAAGATGGAGACAGCAGCTGACATCTTGGCCTGTTCATGGGATTCGTCAAGATCCTGAGCATGCTGAGCATAGGCATCCTGAAGCTCTGCTTTTTCCTTGTTGAGATCATCAATTGCTTCAGCTAACTTCTTACTCTTGGCGGCCACAATCTTCTGGAGATCTCTAATCATCTGTTTGCTCTCCTCAACCTCGTTTACCGATTGCTCGTAGAACTTAATCATTTTCTCCATAGCCTGTTTTAAACAATATATGTCAATAAAAATGCAGTATCAACATTAGGATCCGGGATACTAAAAGTTCCTTACCAAATGGATGAGAGCATGCAGCTTCTCGTGGGCATCAGCATAATCAGAGCATTCATTGATGGAAATCTCAGCAGGATCAGTAATCTTTCGCTTCTTGTTGGAAGTTGGTTTGAGACGAGCAGTTGAAGACTCTGGCTTGGGAACTTTTGGTTTGGATGCTGCAGTAACAGTGAGGCTAGGCTCCTTCTTGACGCTCTTTTCTTTAGAGATCATGCTGTCAATATCGTCTAGGGCAAATTTAGAGCTTGGCTTGCGAACACCTATTTCCAGATAACAGGTTAGACCAGTACATGTCTTATAAACTAACAAAATATTGTGAATTTATTCTGTCTTACATGACATTTCCTAGCCTGAGGGATACATTTCTGAGCTCTCTACTACCGACTGAGTCTTAACCTTGATAGTCCGCTCTATGGTTAGATGTTGTAGAAGAAAATGACTCTCTTGGCAGTCTCGGAAGAAGGTGGAGCCACCTCAGAAAACTTTGGCGTTGTAATACAAAAAGAACATTGAAAAGTCAGTATCCAGGATGTCAAAATAATGAGGATCAAACAAGACAGAATCCTACCCTTAACAATCCATTTGATCGGCAACTTATCCCCACCAGGGATCAAATCTCTTCTCACAAAGAAAAAAATATTTTTCCAATTAAGATCGTTTTGAGTTGTTTTCAGGATCAAATGGTTCATGCCAGTTTTGATTTGGAATAAGAAACGAGAAGAATCGTGGCTCCTCAGATTGTAAGCATAAGCTAATTCTGAGATGGTGAAGTTGAGAGCATGATTGCGAATCAAGATTTCCACAGTATGTAGGGTTCGCCAAATCATGGGCATTGTTTGAGCGTAACTCAAACCTGTTTTCTTAAAGAATTCAGTGGTGAAAGCAGGAAAAGGATACGAGAAGCCGATGGAAAAAGGAAAAGAGGGAAAACAGACCCAAGTATTGGAAGTAAAATCAGCCCTGGTCTTAGGGTCGAAAGGACGAAAAACGGTATTTTTAGGGAAGGATCCCCCAGATTTAAGAAATTCGATGTCACGATTAGTGAATGTGCATTTCTCATAATCCAAATTCGCTATCAGATGTTGACTATACAAATCATCCGAAGATGTGGAAGATCGTGTGGTTTTCTTAGCCATTTTGATATGAAAATCGACAGAGTTAAGGAAGAAAAGAAAAGCTATACCTAAAATCCTTGAGAGAGAGGAAGAAGATGAACTTCAGAGATAAATGGAAAAAGATAAGTATAGGGGAAAATTATGAAACCTCCTTGAACGACGACATGTCATTGCCTCGTTTACGGCACCACGTCTCATCACGTTTCAATTTGAAATTTAAAAATTCATAGCTGTAACTTCTGTAGACAGCTATCAAATTTTGGGGACAATTGTTAGGGATTGATTTTCATGCATGATCCTGAATTTAGCTTAATCTAGAATCCAAGATCCTGGTAACTTTAGTATCCTGAATATTAATGATACTAACGGTTACTTGTCCTCTATTTCGTTCATTGCTTGCAGGTAAAACATGCGTAGTCAAACTCTTCCCTGAAAAATCGCTCAAGAAGTCAGGAAGAACGTGTAGAAGACGCGTGGAGTGGCTTCCAACGGTCATATTAGAAGACTTGGTCCATTCCGGGATTCTCGGATAGTTAGTTAGCATAATCTTTGTATTTCATTAGCAGCTTGATCGATTAGAAAACACACACAATCACACTTAGCATTATTGAATACTCTCAAACAAGCTCTGTAACACCTAGATCTCGATCATTCACTGCTCGTACTTGTAATCATTTTTATTGTTTTATAAAAGAATAGGAGGCAAGTGACTTTCGGTTACTTCCCAAGATTTTATGCCGGCAATCCTCTGGGATTAAGGGCTTTCCTCGTAAACGCTCGTGTCATTTATTTGCTTTATACATTTTTTTCATCACAAATTTGACAAGTATACTACCTCACATTCTAAGTTTGATAACAAAATTACTCCCATTAATTTTTAGTCAAAACACCATCTTTGTTATAAAACTCATTTTATTCAAGAATTCATGGTTAATCTTTCATAAAAACAAGTTTTCTTTGGATGCATGTTCATAAGAACATGAAGATGAAAATGGAGAAAAAGTGGGTTTTGATCTTACCAAACTTGAAAATGTGATGGAATGATGGATGAAATCTCTTGCAAACTTGATAATCTTCACTTGTATGCTTGATTTTGGATGGAATGGAGATCAAACAAAAAAAATGAAGATGGATGGTGGTGGTGGGTGTTCTCGGCTCAAAGAGGAAGAGAGGGAAGAGAGAGAGAGAGTGTGAAAGAGTGAAATGGTGAAAGTGGGGAATGTGGGGGGTATTTATAGGGTCATTTGACTCCGGGTGATGGAAAACGAATAGTCACCGATTTATTAACGGAATTCCCGAACTGGTATGAACGAAATTATTTAAAAACAATTTGACTCATATTAGTATGTTTAACATATAAAATTTTCAGATTTTTTTTTGAAACTGTCGGTACATACTCCGGACTGGCCGGACTGCGTTAAAACATAAAGTTTCTCTGAAAATTCCTGAAAAATTCACAGAGTCTTAAAATAACATATCACAGTAATACATGTAATTTGTGCACATCAAATATATGTCTAATTTTTTTCTTAGAATTAATCATGTAGCTAGTGAACATTGTGTGTCTACCGGATTGTGCTGAAAATAAAACTATTTCTATAAATCATCGAAAAATTCATATAGGCATGATTAATTAAATCACAGTGTTACATATAATTTACACATACAAATTATATTTCTAGGTATTTGTTTTAAATTATCACCAACGGTCGTGCTGTAGGACGCGCGTTTGACCTGGTAATCTTCTAGATTACCGACATGTGTGAACGGATAGACATGCTAATTGTGAAATGGACTTAATTACTATAAAATTAAGTGTGATGCATGTCATATGCTATAACCTATGTTTTAGCCGAGTACGGATATTAACCTGAATTTGTCGGGTGTCACATTATCCCCCGGTTGAAAGGAATTTCGTCTCGAAATTCAGCTTGCGGTAATAGCGAATGGTGTGGTCTCAAATAAGTGTGGGTACTTACACTTCATCTGATCTTCGCGCTCCCATGTGAATTTTGTTTCGCGTCTGGAATTCCATCGGACCTTGACTATCGGAATGCGACTTTGCTTCAGTTGCTTAACCTCGCGGTCCACTATTTCCATAGGTTCTTTAATGAAATGTAGTTGTTCGTCGATTTGTGCCTCCTCGAGTGGTACCATCAGTGTCTCATCGTGTAGACACTTCTTTAGGTTGGACACATGGAATACATCGTGGATATTCTGCAGTTCCACCAGTAAGTTGAGTAGGTAGGCAACATGACCAATCATTTGTAAGATCTCAAATGGTCCTACGTAGCGGGGGTTTAGTTTCCCTTGTTTGCCAAAACGGATTACGCCTTTCCTAGGCGCAACTTTCAGTAACACTTTGTCACCTACTTGGAACTCCACTGGTTTACACATTTGGTTTGCGTAGCTTTTCTGTCGTCTTGAGTGGATTTCAGTCTATCTCGAATTTTGAAAATTTTCTCGGTGGTCTCGTGGACAAGCTCTTGTCCAGTGAGCTGACTATCTCCTACTTCAGCCCAACAGAGTGGTGACCTGCACTTTATGCCATAAAATGCTTCAAAAGGTGCTACCTTGATACTCGTGTGGTAACTATTGTTGTACGAAAACTCGACCAATGGAAAGTGAGTATCCCAATAGTTTCCAAAATCTATCACACAAGCTCGTAGTAGATCTTCCAGAATTTAGATGGTTCGTTCACTTTGACCATCTGTTTGTGGGTGGTAGGCAGTGCTCAAATCTAAGCGTTTTACTAACGCTTTTTGTAATGATTACTAGAATCAAGAAGTAAAACGACTATCCCTATCTGAGATGATGAAGATTGGCACTCCATGCCTTGAAACTACTTCTTTTGGATAAAGCCGAGTCAAATTCTCCATTTTGTCATTTTCTTTGATTGGAAGGAATGTGCGGATTTGGTTACACGATCAACGATCACCCAGATGGTGTCGTATCCGCTCGGGGTTTTGGGTAACTTCGTGACGAAGTCCATTGAAATTTGTTCCCACTTCCATTGTGGAATTTCTGGCAGCTGTAGTAACTCTGATGGTTTCTAGTATTCCGTCTTAACTTTGGCGCATGTTAAACATTTACCGACGTATATAGCAATTTCAGGGTTCATGTTTGGCCACCAATAGTTTGTCTTGAAGTCTTGGTACATTTTGTCAGAACCAGGGTGAATAGAATATCTTAACTTATGTGCCTCATCCATCACTAAGTCTCATAAGTTCCCATAGTTCGGTACCCAAATCCGGTCCATGTAGTAACGCACATGATCAGATTTAATCTCAAACAGTTTCTCCATGCCTCGTAGGCCTTCATTTTCCAAATTTTCCTCCTTGAGAGCCTCGATCTGGGCGTCACGTATCTGGATAGGTAGATTCGTGTAGATTGTGTAGGTCCTCATGGTGCTTCTACGGATCGATCTCGTGATAAGACGTGACGTTAACTCGAAGTGCGGAATCCAACGAATCAACGTTTATACGCACAAAAGTCAATATAGACAATCAAGTAAATAACATTCTCAATTGTATTTCAAATCACAATGATGTTTACAGACTTAATCAGTTCAATGTGTTCTCTCTCTGTTCTTAATTCGACTGACTCTGTAAACACATATATAGACATCTGACCTGCTATAGCGACTTATTAAGTTCGCCTCTAACAGACTAAGCGAACTTAACAAGTTCGCCTCAGATAGACTTAAGCAAACTTATTAAGTTCTCCTCTGTTAGACCAGGCGAACTTAACAAGTTCGCCTCTAGGTAAATTTGAATAAACACTTAGTGACTTTTACATAACAAAAACATAAAGACATAAGATCTAACTATTACAAGCTTTTGTCATTACAAACTATGTCCTAACAGACTCCCCCTTGACAATAGCTTGATCTTCAGTCTTCATGATGAGCTTTTCTAGTTATCAGGTAGTCTGCTGCCAGCATGCACTCCATATCTTCTACATATCTCCAAAACCCTCTTGTACTGTAATCCTTGTTATTTCCATTCATCAGTGTACATTATTTCATTCTTTCGCAACATCCTCTGATCTTTCTTTGAGAATTTTATAAGATTCATTGCATCATAGAAACATACAATGACCTTATTGTCTTTATCTTCAATCCTTGCTTCACCAGTATTAACATCAATATACCACCATTTCATATTCCCAAGGAAATCTTGAGGAATCTTCTTCAATGGTATCTTGTGTACAACACGAACTGGTTTATACTTGTACTTCCAGGTCACCTTCCCAGTCTTTTGATCTGTGTTCTTCACTTTCTTTCCTTTTTGTGGTTTCAGCCTTTCATACTTTCCTAAACTACCTTCTCTGTTGATCAAGTTTGCTATCACATCAGCCAAACCATTCTTCGATCTATTAATAGGAGGCTTTGAAGCTAGACCATTCATTTCACACCTTGGTAAGGTATTGAAATACTTGATCCTCGGCTTTAAGTATTGAACACCGTCAGATCTTTTAATTGCAAATAATTTTGTATCACCATCATAGAACCAACTTATGATCCTTCCTACACACTGCTCGTTATTCACATATTTCTCTTTCTGAACAGGTTGTGCTGGAGACTTGGGTAGCACCTTCATCCAACTATTTACAACTTCTCTCCACTCTTCTCTTGTCATCCCTGTATTTCTGTACATCACAGGTTCTTCATTAACCTTCGGAGACTCAGTGTGAGTAGTATCAGCTTCAGTATCTTTCTTGGATTGAATATTCTCATCATCAGTATCCATCTTTGAATCAACAGTATCTTCAGGCAGTGTGACGTCTTCAACAGAGTCCATAGAATCTGTTACTCCTTCATAAGTAAATTCAGGAATAACATCATATTGGATGAAGTTATACGATACTTTAAGACCATCACAGCCTTCATAAGTAACATTATCTTTATCTTTCTCTATCTCTATCTCCACTATCTCTCCTTCTTCTATTTCATTATCAGACACTTCATCGTCCATGTCATTGAATAAATCATCAATGTCATCAAGACATGCAATCTTTTCAGCCTCTTCTTCTTCTTCAGAATCTCCAAAGAACTCCAATAATAGAATTTCTTTTTCATTAGCACCAGAAGTATCTTTGTTTCCTTCAAGTGATTGTGATGTCGATTCCCCCTGAACCTTTGATATAGGATTAGCGTCAGTGTATTGACGATCACCCTCAATACTTCCAGCAGGATCATTGTCTTCATCATCACGTATTTGAATAGACTCTGTGTGACATGTATCATGTATCCTCAACTCCCCCTGAGCATCAAGACGCTGAACGAGTTTAGACACCAATGCTTGCATGTCAGCTATTTGTTGAGCTTGAGTCTGAATCACCAGCTGTCGTTGTGAATCAGTAGACACAAGAGTATCCACCTGAGCTTGAAGTGTAAGCACTTGAGATTCAAGGATAGTAATCCTTTCAGAATCAGAAGGCTTTAACTGACCAGCTGACGATTGTGGAATTGAAGGACTTGCAGTAGGAGTAATAACTGGAGGAACATGATTTAGAACTGGAGATGTATCTTTAGATCTTGGAGGATTAATGATCAAGGAAGCAACAAAATTAGCATCCTCTACTCCCTGCGAAGATAGAGCAGCAGCTATTGAAGCAGACATTAGCTTTTGAGTCTTAGGATCTGGAGTGAAGTCACTATCAGAATCACTACATTCATCAACCAAGGATCTTTTTCCAAGTACTGAACCGGAAGGAGGATCCCGAACAGACATTCTTCTTGGTCGTCTAGCTTGAGATTTAATGCGTTTTCCAGCATTAGCCAGTGGAATAGCAACTAACCGCTCATGATGATCTGAGGAAAAACCCTAGATTCATCAGAGTCAGTGCCTTCAGTAACAGGTAATATCGTATCACTTGAGCATGAACTTGATTCATCATCAGTCACCACATTCCCTTCAGCTTCATGAATGGGCGAGTTCACAGCGTCATCAACGAAATCATCCATGTTCATTCCTAGATCTTGTTCATGTGTATGAATGACCTCCTCTTGAACAGGTTCATGAATAGGTATATCAACCTCAGCTTGTGGAATAGGAACTTGTTTAGGAATAGGAATTTGTGGTTGTACGGGAACTTGAGCTTGTTGAACTGGAACTTGTTGTTGAATCGGTTGTTGTTGTGGTTGCTGTTGTTGTTGCTGTGGAACATTTAAGCCTTGAACGTGAGCAATTTCAACAGGATGAAACCAGTTGTCATTAGGTGGTGCAACATAATCAGGATTGATTAAGTGACCAAACAAAGGAGTATTAACCGGTCTCAATGCGGCATTCTGCTGTTTTACCTTCATGCAATCGGTAAAGATACGCTTTGACATCGGAGTTAAAGTTAATCTTATAGGATGTTGTTGAAGATCAGGAATAAGATGATTTAGAACCATTTGAATAAAGCGAGGATACATAAAAAATCCTTGACCTTCAGCAGGATTAATCTACATGACCATCTCCGATAGAAGTAAAGTGCAAAATTGAATCACTTATTCAACGTTAAAGCCACCATTGCAGTTTGAAGAGCCATCTTTAAACCATCGGTTCCAGCTTTACGAGGAGATATGCATTGAATAATCACATGCATGAAGTATCTCCATTCACCGACTAAGCCACCTTTACGTGCTTGTGTATCATTCTGTCTCCCACGATAACCCATTCTTTGAAAACAATCCATAATAAGAGTGCCCGGATATGACAATGGGTCTTCAACATTACCACCCAAACCAAGAGCAGCACGAATTGTCTCTTCAGATATAGCAATTTTAGTATTATTGACAGTGGCATGAAGAACATGAGGTTCTACGTCCGTATCCTGATGAACTGTATCCCAAAATTGTTGTATGTATACCAAACTGATGTAAGGATCATTAAATAAAGCAGTATGGAGACGCGAACGATTCAGAAATCCGATTATTCCTTGAAAAT
This sequence comes from Smallanthus sonchifolius, assembly GCA_023525975.1. NCBI lineage: Eukaryota > Viridiplantae > Streptophyta > Magnoliopsida > Asterales > Asteraceae > Smallanthus > Smallanthus sonchifolius. Next base: position 26,524,568 of record CM042033.1, read on the forward strand.
TGACTGCCTCGGACATGTTAGGATCTAACAATGCCACCTGATTATACTTATATTCGACACGTCGATCCATCTGAAAACATTCGGACAACAAACACATTAGTAAAAATAATAAACACAAACATGTTAGGATCTAACAAGTCCAAATACCCTCTGACCCCTAGGCGAACTTAATAAGTTCGCTTAGTGTTGCAAGAGGCGAACTTATTAAGTTCGCCTGGAAAAGTTCGCTTCGAACAAGTTCGCTTGGAACAAGTTCGCCTGAACCTGTGACGATTCAAATTCAAACACTGAATTTCAAAAATCAGTCAAATCAATTTAAACGCATGAAACAAGTATTTTGCATCGATCGATTATCACTCAGTAAACAATTCTAATGATCAATTTTATATTTTTAGTCAAAATTAGGTCAAAAATCGATCTGTCAAGCTCGCGAAGTAAATCGAGTAGAAAACAACAAAATACTCACTATTGAACGGTGATAATCAGTGAAATTACCGTAGTTGTGTCCGCAAATCAATTTGGAATATGATGGAAACGGCAAACAACTCCAACAAGACAGATTAAAAATTTCGAAAAAAATGCAGACAAGTTCGCTTCGAACACAGAAGACGATGACTGATAAGTTCGCTTGGCCAAGAGCCTTATACACATTAAGTTCACGTATTTAGGCGAACATGTTAAGTTCGCTTAACAAGCCTTAAGCGAACATACCAAGTTCGCTTCACCATCCACAGACAAACAAATTAAGTTCGCTTCACTGTTCTTAAGCGAACATATTAAGTTCGCTTCACTGTACACAGGCGAACATAATATCTATTCACTTTTTCCTTGAACAAAATTTTACCAACTTCAACCTTTTAAGTCTTGAACTTTCGTCAGCATCATGTATCCGATCCAATCCTGAACAATTTTAATAAAAGTTTAGAATTTTCATGGAAAATAAAAATCAAAATCTTTTTGAGTTTTATCTATACAAACGGAATCACATATTTTTGGATTTTATCTGTACAAACGGAAGCACATATTTTTGGATTTTATCTGTACAAACGGAAACACATATTTTTGGATTTTTATCTGAATAAACTGAAATCACATATTTTTGAATAAACATCATGAGCAAGAAGATCATATCAGTATCCAATTAATTCATCACACATTTTAGCAATAATAAAGGGTAACCTATAATATGTAACCATCCAACTCAGTCTTGTGCACTTTGCATCTTTTTCATTTTGAAACTCATTCAATTTGAATAATATTTGAAATGATACGCTATAAATTTCAAAGTAAATAAGATCAGGTTATAAAATGATCTTTTATTTATACCGAATTTGAAATATAAAGCATGAATTCTTAAATTTGTCAATATTATAAAATTTGAAACTATAAGTGTTTATTCTCCAAATTCATGTGATTTAGTACCATTTAGATGAAAACATCGTGTACCCCACATATATGCCAAACAGAAATATAAATTGCACTATCTTCAAGACATATACAGTTTATATTAAGATTAGATCAATTTCCAAGATGAAATTATCTCTTTTAGCACAAGAATAGAATCAGATCCCAAAGGATATAAGAATCATGATGATTTAGAATCAGAATATTCTAATGAATTGGCTGAATAGAGAGAATCAACATATTCAGGTATGAGGATCCAACTATTATCTGGATAAAATTCAATGGAGTCAGACTAGATGATGTATCTAACTGATCCAAGGGCGAAAATATGTTTCAACAGATTTTGAAAGCATATCTTAGTTCAACAACACCTTGCATGTTTTTCGGGGCATGGGTAGTGAAGTGAACTAAAATAGATTTGTGCTAAAGATATAATTCGATATTGGTCTCATGAAATTATTTAAAACCATATATTCTTTATCTGATAATGATCTTTTACACACACAGGCATATAATGGATTCAAATCACAGATGTAATCATATCATATTTAATTTTCACACTACTATTAGTTTCAAAACGCTTCTAGTCTATTGACAATTCAAGTTTCAAAACTCATACACAAATTTGAAAACAAATTATCAAGATTAGAGCATTCACAACACTATCATTTCTCATTTATGCAGACTTTGAAATTTAGATCAAATCAACTCAGTTTAATCAATCATATATCAAAGGTCTACTAAGGTCGTGTGAAATGAACTAATCACTGATGTACTATCATATCTTTTCTAACCTCAAATGATGTCAAATTTTATATTTTTCAATTTGTTTTGACTTTTTATAAATTAAATACTTTTTGACTGAAATGTAAATGCAGAAATGTAATAAAGCTCTAAAAGAAATTTAAAATTTTTTTTCATGAAATTCTGATTTTGAAAAGCTTTTATTCGGGATTGATCATACCAATCATTTTAATTAGGAATTCAAACCTGGTACGATCAAATGCCTTGGTAAACAAATCAGCAAAATTATCGTCAGTGTGTACCTTGACCAGCTCAATCAACCTTTTCTCTGCACAATCACGAATAAAATGATATCGAATCTCGATGTGCTTAGTTTTACTATGTTTAACAGGATTATTTGTTATGGACATAGTAGCATTATTATCAATAAGCATAGGGGTTCCTGTGAAATTCAAACCGTAATCTCTCAATTGCTGTTGTATCCACAGGATCTGTGAACAACAACTCGCAGCAGCGATATATTCTGCTTCAATTGTTGAAATCGAGACTGTGGTTTGCTTTTTGCATTGCCAGGACACAAGTCGATTACCTAGGAACTGGCAACCACCTGTTGTAGATTTCCTGTCCAAACAACAACCACCAAAATCATAATCAGTATAAGCATTGAAATCAAAGTTAGAACCATGAGGATACCATAGCCCCAAACGTTGTTTTCCTTTCAAATATTGAAAGATTCTTTTCACAGCAATTAAGTGAGATTCTTTTGGCTTTGCCTGGAATCTGGAACAGATGCACACGGCGAACATTATATCTGGCCTTGAAGCGGTTAAGTACATGAGGGATCCAATCATAGCTATGTAAAGTCGACAATCCACATCTTTTCCATCCGGGTCAGAATTCAACTTATGATTGACCGGAATTGGAGTATCATATGGGGTACAGTCCTCCATCTTGAACCGGCTCAAGATATCTTTGACATACTTGGACTGATGAATAAAGAAACCATCTTCCTTTTGATTTACTTGCAAACCTAAGAAAAACGATAACTCTCCCATAGCTGACATTTCAAATTTTGACTTCATAACACCCTCAAAATCTTGGCATAACCCTTCGTTTGTTGAGCCAAAAATAATACCATCCACATAAATCTGCACCAGTAGGTAATCTCCCCATGATTTCTTTATGAATAAGGTCGAGTCTATTTTTCCACGAACAATGTCATTTGCCAAAAGATGTGTGGATAAAGTTTCATACGACGCACGAGGAGCCTGATGAAGACCATAGAGGGCCTTATCAAGCTTGAAAACCATATTTGGATTCAGTGGATCTTCAAACCCCGACGGCTGACACACATAGACTTCCTCCTTGACCTTTCCATATAAAAACGCACTTTTTACGTCTAATTGAAACACCTTAAAACCCTTAAAATAAGCAAAAGCTAGAAACAGCCTTATAGCTTCGAGCCTCGCAACAGGCGCATAAACCTCGGTGTAATCAATTCCTTCTTGTTGATTGAAGCCTTGGACAACTAATCTTGCCTTGTTGCGTACCACAACGCCTCAATCGTCTTTCTTACATTTAAACACCCATTTTGTTCCTATCGGATACGCACCCTTCGGAAGATCAACAAGATTCCAAACCTTAAGTTTGTCAAATTGAGCAAGTTCTTCCTGCATAGCTTCTATCCAATTGTTGTCATTTAAAGCCATCTCAACATTCTTGGGTTCAACCTGCGAAATAAAGCATGAATGTGAGCACTCATCAAGAACACCAGAATCTTTAATGCAGGTATACAAACAAGTATTGTCAACAAGAGAACGTGTTTTCACTCCATCCTATAAATTTCCAATTATATTCGTCACTGGATGATCTTTGAGTTCCTTGATGGATGCAACCTCAGGAACCGGCAACACGTCAACTTGAGTAGATTCAGATTGATAAGAATAATCTTGAGTAATTGGAATATTCGAGTCTAAATTTGTAGGAATCTCCCCTGAGCCTGTGTCGAAGGTAATGGATCATCACCCAACAACGGAGCAGCATAAGAATCTGGAAAAATAGCATTATCCTCCTCACTCTCTGAATCATGTGGACCTGAACAAGAAGCAACATTTGGATCGGGAGCAGAAGTAGATGGAATCGATGAATTTGGAACTGCATTTGGTAGAAATCCATTGTGCTGTGCATCCTGACAAGAATCATAAAGAACAGCAGCATCTTCAGCAGAAATAACATAAGGTAAATGAAAAGACTTGAATAAGTTTTCATAATCAAATGCCCAATCCGGACCAATCGCCATTTGTGGTAAAGAACGATTTGAACAGTCAATATGGAACCATTCTTCAACTTGGCGCGTTTCTTTGTTATAAACCCTCTAGGTTGTCGAATTAGCCACATACCCCAGAAAAATCCCTTCAATAGCCTTCGCACTAAATTTTGTTGGGACATCTCGAACTTTCAATAGGGTGCAAGGATTACCAAAAGGTAGTAAATAATCCAGATTCGGCTTTCGATTATTCAACAATTCGTAGCAAGTCTTGTTATGTCGCTTGACGGTCAAGACCCTATTCAAAACATGACACGCAGTATTCACAGCTTCAGCCCAAAAGGTGATTGGAAGCTTAGAATCCGCAAGAATCGTGCGAGCTGTTTCGACCAAAGTCCTGTTCTTTCGTTCAGCGACACCGTTTTGTTGAGGAACATATGGCGCACTGAATTCATGATGAATTCCTTTTTGTAGACAGAATAAGCCCATTTTGCAATTCTTAAATTCGCTGCCATTGTCACTCCTGATTCTTTTGACTTTCAGTTTGAATAAATTCTCCAAACCCAGGATTAAGTATTGTACCAACTCATTGGTTTCAGCTTTAGAGGAAAGAAACTTAACCCATGAAAATCTGGAGTAATCATCAGTTACTACCAAGCAGTATGATTTTCCACCAATGCTCCTGATACTGATAGGACCGAACAAATCCATATGCAGCAACTCCAAAGGAGTTACGATAGAATTCGTCGATTTAGATTTGTGAGATTTCTTTTCTTTGCTTCCCCTTCTTGCAAGGAATACAATCATCAGGAACTGAGAATTTCATCTTTGGAATACCAAGAACCAGATCATTCCTAACAATGTAGTTCATCTTCCTATAGTTAATGTGAGCTAGCTTCCTGTGCCACAATATTGAATCAGATTCTGACGCCTTGGAGAGTAAACAAGTAGGAATCGAATCCGTTGTAGTAGCAACACTCATGTCAAGGACATACGTGTCATTTCTCCTCGGAGCCTTCATGAGAATCCATTCATCAGGAATCACGAAGCCCGGTTTCAAAATATAGCATTCAGCATCGTTGAAATGGAACGAAAACTTCTTGTCACAAACTTGTGATACACTTAAAAGATTATATTCCAGCTGCTCAACATAATTCACCTTCTCAAATTTGACTTTGTCATTCTTTAACGTACCCTGTCCAGTTATGTACCCGCCTTTATTACCCGCAAAAGCGACATAACCTCCATCAATTTGTTTAACATCCTCAAGCAATCTAACATTCCCTTTCATATGTCGAGAGCAACCACTATCCACATACCATGTATTGTTGATAGTCCTCCTTGGTTGTCCCTACATAAACAACGAGAATCAGTTAGAAATAGGAACCCAAGCCATCGTGGTCTTGGGTCGTCCATATTGATCAAAATAAACAACTTCTTGTAATTTACAATCAATCTCATCATTCACTTTTGGAATAGAAGTTTGACAATCAGACTTTTTCAAAGAAGATACATTTTTATTATTTTGAAAAACATTATTTGATATATTATTGTCAGATTCGGATGTTTCCAAAATTTTCTTCAATTTTCTGTTTCTTCTTCTCCTTTGAGGTCTAGACAATTTAACATTCTGCTGAGAATCTTTTGAAATTCCAACATTAGGAATCTCAAGTTTCTCTTTGCATACAAAAGATTTAGAATTAAATTTATCCTGTTGTTTAAATCCAGATGATTTAACAAAAGATCGACCAGGCAAATTTTTCTCCAAACTAGAAGACGACTTTCCCTCATCATTTCTTTTCAGAATCTTCACCACTTTTGGTTGTGAAGGAACGGTCTTCATTTTACCCTGGTTCTTGTAAGGACAATTGATCAGAATGTGACCAGCCTCGTTGCAATGAAAACACACTCTTCTTTCTTGATAAGTTCTGAAATAAGGAGTTTTCTTTGAATTTGAGGATCCATCAGAGGAATAAGCTTCAAAAGAATGTCCAGAACAGTTTATCGGCTTCTTTGGAACATAAGTCTGTGTTGGCACTTTTGAAGAATACACTTTTTGATAACCAGCCGCGACAAAACCACTCGACTTTAAAATTGGAGAAAGCTTAGATGTACCAACTTTCACCTCTTTAGGTTCAGTCAGAATGCATCTATCCCGGGTAACAGATTTAACAACTGTTGGGTCATCAATTTTGACATCTTTTGGAATGCCCTCGACCTTCTTCTCATCAAACACCTCATCTTCAGAATCAGACTCATACACCATATCCTCCCCAGTTACCGGATTCACCTTTAACACAGTCTTTGGATCTATCTCCTCTTCATGTATGATTTCAGGTTCCACCACATAATTTGCATTGAACGGTGGAGGAATAAATCCAATTCCAGCAACACACTTAGTAGGATCAACATTTGAGTTAAAATAATCCAAAACAACCGAAGAATTTTCAAATTTTTCCATCTTTCTATGAAGTTTGATCACTTCAGACTCTTTGTCAGATATTTCTTTATTCTTTTTAGCAACAACTTCATTACATTTTTCTATCTCAGCATAAGCCATATCTGATGATAACCCTGCTCTTTGTATTTTAGCCCAAGAGAATTTAAGTCTCTTTTCAAAGATTCAATTCTATCAATGCACAATTTATCATTATCTTTCAGTTTCTGATTAACAGTATGCATCGATTTCATGTCACAAATCAAGTTTGTGTTATCATCCATGACCTTTTGCAATTTATCTTTAACAGAAATGCAGTTAGAACAGTAAATATGACAAACAGAGTCTTTTACCTTAGACGGATCAGACATGTCTGCCATGAATACTTTTGCAATGGGAATATTTTCTGAATCAGCACCATCAGAAGCATTTTGAGTAAGAACAATATCCTCCTCAGCAACACCTGATGCAGCATCAGAATCAATATTCTGCACTTGTTCTATTTCTTCATCAACGCTTGGAACACTGTCACCATCACAAGAATCATCACTACAACTTTCATCATCAGTCGACTCCTCTGGTTTTTCAGAATGAATTTCTGCTACAAAAGCCTGACTCACAGCACCCACGAAGTCTTCCAGATGAATGCCCCAGTCATAGTTTTCATCGTTCTGAGCAACCAATGCCGATGAAGCAGATGCATGATTTGTATTACCAGATGAACCATGTGACTGATTCCTATTATGCTGAAAATTAGGCTGCTTCTTTTGAGAATCAAACTCGACCTTTGGCTTCACACATTCCTTAGCAAAGTGACCATATTCTTGACAGTTGTAACATCGAACTTTGCTTTTATCAAAACCCATGCGAGATCGACTATTTGAGCCAATATATTTTCTGCCAGTTTTCTTCAAGAAATCTTTAGCTTGACGCATTAACATGGCCATATTCCATTGGATATTCATTTCTTCCAGATCAACAGGGTCAATCTGTCTGAAATCTTCTTCTATAACCTCAGGATCATGTATTTTACCTCCAATAAAATTTTCATATGATGCCATGAATGAGGAAAACACAGCAAGATAGTCATCAGCAACCTTCTGATTCAAATGAGATCCAGATGAAGTAGAAGCTGTAGTCGCAGAAAATCCAGAATGAATTGAATGACCAGAATGAATCGGAACTCCAGAACACTGATCATTTGAAGAATCTTAAGCATCGCCAGAAAAGAATGCCACTCCAGTACCAGTTTTACCAGTATATTTGGCCAAATACATTGAGGGATCTTGGTTATGCTCCAAGTTAGTCTCTTTCTTCTTCTTCATATTCATATCATGCGACTGAATCTTCCCTAGAACTTCTTCAAGAGACATGGTTTTATACTTAATATTCTCTTTGATTAAAACCGTGTACACATCAAATTTTGATGGTAAAGCCTCCAAGAATTTATCATTGATTTCCTCAGTCTCATACACCACAGAAGCACTTGCCAGTTCACTAAGAAGATGATAGAATCTTGTAGCAAGATCATCCAAGGATTCGTTTTGAAAATGTTTAAAGACCAATAACTGCTTCTTTAATAGCTCCTTTCTACTCTTCTTCACATCCGAACTTCCTTCACACCTTTTCTGTAATGCTTCCCACAGTTGTTGAGAAGACTTGAACTATTTGAAACTGTGATATATTTCCTTTGGAAGAGACATCGAAATACTAGCGATCGCTTTCTTTTCCCTGTCAAATAGCAACTTCTCTTCAGTAGTTAATGCTGACACCGGCTTTGGAACATCATCCTGTCCCATCCACGAATAAGTCGGATGCGTATAACCTTCCAAAATCAGAATCCACAAACTGGTATCGGTAAAAGATACAAACTGGTCGAACCGATCTTTCCAATTTGAATAATCAGCTAGATTCAACAACTTCGGAGGTTTTTGAGATGTACCGATCTCATTGTCATAATTGAACATATTCGTGACTTGAACCATATTTGCCATTTTTCCTGAAAAATTTTCCAAGTGTTGAACTACCTTTACCCTTAGGCGAAGATAATAAGTTCGCCTCTAAGACACCCAAGCGAACTTAATGAGAAGCGAACTTAATAAGTTCTCTTAAACCAGAATTAAAAAATCTGATTAAGTTCGCCTAAAATAAGTTCGCTTAATCCTGTGAGAAGCGAACTTGACAAGTTTGCCTGCTAAGTTCGCCTGCACACAAATCAGCAAGTTCGCTTGCAGTAACAGAATCAAGATCAAGAACACTTCAGACCACTTTCGCGAACCAGAGACATACTGAAATCATCATTAATCACTGATTTGAAGGAATTAATCAAAATTGAACCATAGGATTGTATAATTTCTCTATTAGAAGCTTTCTATCTGATCAATTTCGTCAAAATCCTCTTCAAAAACACCAAATCAGATCTGAATCAGTCTTGAAAACTCCATGGAAATGAAAAACTCAAAAATGTCAAATTTTATGTCAATTTGCATATAAAACCGTCTAGAATCAACAAGAATCACGAGCAATAGCTCTGATACCACTTGTAGGTCCTCATGGCGCTTCTACGGATCGATTTCGTGATAAGACGTGACGTTAACTCGGAGTGCGGAATCCAACGAATCAACGTTTATACGCACAAAAAACAATGTAGACAATCAAGTAAATAACATTCTCAATTGTATTTCAAATCACAATGATGTTTACAGGCTTAATCAGTTCAATGTGTTCTCTCTCTGTGTTCTTAATTTGACTGACTCTATAAACACATTTATAGACATCTGACCTGCTATAAGCGAACTTATTAAGTTCGCCTCTAACAAACTAAGCGAACTTAACAAGTTCGCCTCAGATAGACTTAAGCGAACTTATTAAGTTCGCCTCTGTTAGACCAGGCGAACTTAACAAGTTCGCCTCTAGGTAAACTTGAATAAACACTTAGTGACTTTTACATAACAAAAACATAAAGACATAAGATCTAACTATTACAAGCTTTTTTCATTACAAACTATGTCCTAACAGATTGTCAAGGTTAATGCTCGAACTCGACGCGGTTTGAGTTGCTCTTTCCTACTCAAGGCATCAGCAACGACGTTTGCCTTTCTTGGATGGTAGCAGATTGTGCAGTCGTAATCATTAAGCAATTTGAACCATTTGCGCTGGTGCATATTCAACTCCTTTTGATCAAATATGTGCCGGAGGCTTTTGTGGTCAGTGAAAATCATACATTTGGTATCATACAAATAATGTCTCCAAATTTTGAGTGCAAAAACAACAGCTCCCAATTCCAGGTCGTGGGTAGTGTAGTTCTTCTCATGCACTTTGAGTTGTCATGAAGAGTATGAAATAACCTTCTCTCTTTGCATCAGTACACAACCGAGTCCTTGGTGTGATGCATCGCAGTAGACTACGAAGTCGTCGTTCCCTTCAGGTGGTGATAGGATCGGTGCGCTGCAAAGTTTTTGCTTGAGTAATTGAAATGCTTCTTCCATCCTTTCATCTCAATTATACATCGCATCCTTTTGTGTCAAAGTAGTAAATGGTTTCACAATTTTTGAGAAGTTTTCGATAAACCGTCTGTAATATCCGGCAAGACCAAAAAATTGTCGTATTTCGGTTGGGGTTTTGGGTGTTCGCCAGTTTCTGATTGGTTCGATCTTGGTTGGGTCGACGTGTAAGCCCATCTCGTTTACCACGTGACCTAGGAAATGCACTTCTCTGATCCAGAAGTCGCACTTGGAAATCTTAGCATACAACTTCTCGGTTTTTAATAACTCTAGAATAAGCCTTAGATGTTCAGCGTGTTCCTCCTTGCTACGAGAATAGATCAAGATGTCATCAATGAACACAATAAAAAACTTGTCTAGGTAGGGTTTACACACACGGTTCATAAGATCCATAAACATCGCGGGTGCATTGGTCAAACCGAACGGCATAACCAAAAACTCGTAGTGTCCATATCGAGTTCGGAATGCCGTCTTGTGTATGTCCTCCTCTTGGATTCTCAGTTGATGATATCCTGATCGCAAATCGATATTGGAATAATAACTCGACCCTTGTAGTTGGTCGAACAAATCATCTATTCTGGGTAGTGGATATCGGTTCTTGATGGTTACCTTGTTCAATTCCCTGTAGTCGATGCACATACGAAATGATTCATCTTTCTTTTTTTGAAAAATAATACAGGTGCTCCCCAAAGCGAATGACTTGGTCAGATAAATCCTTTATCTAGCAACTCCTGTAGTTGGTTTGATAATTCTTGCATTTCTGACGGCGCCAGTCGGTACGGTGACCGCGCTTCAGGGTAGCTCCAAGGGTAAGGTCGATTCGGAATTCGACTTGTCACTGTGGTGGGAGTCCTGGTATGTCCTCGAGCTTCCTTTCTTCTGTCCGGTTTTTCGTTACATGTGCTAAGATGGCATAGTATCCTTTCCGTAGATACTTCCGGGCTTTCATACATGAGTTGATATGCAGAGGAATCCCGCTCTTTTCTCCTTGAATTGCAAGTGTTTCTTCATTTGGTAGGAGTAATCTGACGATCTTTTCGTAGCATACAATCTCCGCTCCATTCTTGGACATCCAGTCCATACCGATAATCACGTCGAAACTTCCTAGTTTAATGGGTTGTAGATCTATTTCAAAGGAATGATTGGCTAATTCTAGGACACAGCTTAGAATAATGTAGTTGGTTTTGATTAATTTACGGTCGGCTAGTTCTATGGTATACTCATTATCTAGCACAGTAGGTTCGTGTGACAATCCAACTTTTCAATTTAACTCAGTTACTAAATTCCGTTAACTATTCTGTTAAAAACTTAACCCCGTTAAATTAGCCCAGTTAAATCTTAACTTATTTAACAAAATTAAACCTCGGGGATCATTCCTGCCAATATTTAATCTTAGAACCACAGGGACTTGTATGTAATAACCAAAAATCTAATCCATTGACTTCTCAAAGTCAAGATTAATCAAATTTCATTCCTGTTGACTTTTATAGAGTCAAAATCACTACCATTGATTCAAAATTCGAATCCCACTATCAATTCTCGGTTGATATTGTAACTGAAAAACATTCATGTCTTTAACAACAATCATCATGACCATTAACAGCCCAATCAATTTCGAATTAATCCAATTAATGGCTAATGAAACCAAATCGGTCGAAACCGTCGACCCCTTCACCAAAATAGTTAAATTCGTGTATGATTTTCACAATCCGAGTTATCTCACACCTAAATCGCTCCTCTCTGAAGCTGTTACGCAAGTCAATTCCACTGGAGTTGAAGCAGGAGTTGCCGGAGAACGAGCACGTCACCGTCGGAGCTGTTTTATTCGATCTCTGTCAATTCGAATCCAATTGTGGTAACAAATCACACCTGGAGTTTCGTTTTAATCATTGGAATAAAAGCCCTATGAAAATTTGGGCTTTCTACATCAATTCGATCAAGATTCAGAACCTAGGGTTCATAGGTTTTTAGTTTAATCGAGACCCTACTTACACCCAACCAAAACAAAATCAAACTATACCACTAGATTCGTAATCCTTTGTAACGTGAAAGCCCTATGGTAATTTGAAAGGATAACATCGATTTGATTATGATCCCTAAACTAGGGTTCATCACAAAAACGTTTTGAGGCTTTTGACTCTAGACCTAATTGAAATCAAATTAAACCACGGGGGATAATTCGCAATGTTCTGTTTAGTAAAAGCCCCATGAATTTAAAAAGTTTCATTACAAGATTTAACCAAATCGAATCCAAGTTCTATTTCTAGGGTTTCGGCTTTCTTAAACCAAATCTAACGATCCAAAAATGCTTGTTTTTTAAATTAAACTCATTCACAGATTCGCAAACCTTCGTTTAACAAAACCCCTTTGATACCTTCACAAACCGCGACCGGATTGGATGGCTTGGAGTTGGATTCGATCGCGGGTGGGGGGAGAGCCAACTGTGGCTTATGGTTAAAACCATTTAAATCCGACTTGTGTTGTGATTGCCTTAGCAGGTGAACTGGTTAAGTCTTGATGCTGGAAGGGGAGAGACCCGGGTTCGAATCCCTCCCCACAGTTTTATTTTTAAAACAAATTTTTAATATTATTTTGATATTAAAACCCAACCCAATATTATTATATTAATATATAAAAGTGTTTTATCCCGGAAAACGACCCGTAGGCTTGGGTTTAATTTATTAATCCATTTTATTAGTTTTCTCACTTTTATAAATAATATATTTATGTTATTATCAAATAAAAATAATATATTTATATTATTTTCAAACCGTAACTTCGTATAAAATAATATGTTTATATTATTTTCAACCCGTGACTAATCTTATTAAATAATATATATGTTTATATTATTTCGTATCGTTTTATACCTCGTGTGATGTTTTTAAACCAATTAATAATATAATTGTTATATTATTTACCCACGTTGATAAACTCAATGAAACGTTTCAAACTTGTAAATAATATAAGTTATTATATTATTTACCCTCGGTTTTATCCTCGATCAAAAAATAATATATCTATTATTTTCCACACAAATGATTATTTTGTTAATCATACGAACTTAAAAAGAATATATATAGTTATATTATTTTCCTAACAATTTTAAATAGCACAAACACACGAATATAATTAGTTATTATTATCCGTTATTAGAAACGTTCGACACCAAACGTATTTATCTTAATAATTAATTAATTAAGAAATATTTATTCCCGTAGACACGTTCGTCTACTCTTAGATCCTTAGAATGCGTTAAGACGTTCTAACTTTCCGTGTCGTCGTCACAAATCCCAACTTGCCCCTAATTTATGTGTTTATAATTCTAGGGCATACGTAAGCCGTGCAGGCTAACATTTGAGGTTCCAAATCTCATACTTGTGTGATACTACCTACTACGCAACGCAGGTGAGTTTCACGACCCCTTTTACTGTTTTTATTTGGGGGAGAAAACATGTCACAACCTTTTTGGTTTATTGTAATTCATATGATATCACTGTTGAGGCTAAGCGTAACACACTATCATGAAAAGTCCTCACACACATCGGACCGTTAATATGGTATGAACGAGGTAATTTTGGTAGTACTACTGGGTTTGACAAACCCCACCCGTGTTAGTCGCGCTAACTCGATTGGAGGTCGAACGGGTGTTATATTGACCTTAACACATTAGTCAGAGTTGATAGACCTGGCTGGAGGCAAACAAACAAACACACTGTCAGTTTCGGTTGCGAGCGCTTTAGCAAAACATGAATAGAGGCATACAACCTATTGATATGCATATTGAATGTACATAATCCATAGACGCTTTACTTTAAATGATTGAAACCTGTGAACTCACCAACCTAGTGTTGACTCGTTTTCTTACATGTTTTCTTAGGTTGGCACTCAGGATCACGTTAAGTCATGCATGTGTCTTGGACTATATCTGAAATAATTATCTATTGAATAATATTTTTGTTTTGTTTGTAATTGGACTTGGGCGCGTTGTTTTGCGCATTTACTTTCGTTTAACGCTTCCGCATATACACTCTGAACCTTGATCTTTTATATTATTACATTTCAAGTCCCATATAGTGTCGTTTGAAGTAACTGATGTCTGAGATCCTGGTTTGTCACCTTCCAACGGTAAAACTCCGTTAGTGGATTTTGGGGGTGTGACAGATTGGTATCAGAGCCATTGGTTATAGAGAACTAGGACTGCATTCTAGACTATAGCCACACACATTAGTTACTTGGCATAGACACTTACTCCTTATGTTTCAGGAATTATGTCTACACCACCATCTTCACCACCTACCAATCAGGAACATGACATTCCTGCCGTTGCATCACCGGAGCCCAAGAGGCGTAGGCTTGAGCCAATTGATAACTCTATTGTGTATGGAGAGCCCATGCATATCCGAAATGGGAGTGACTGGGATTGGTACCCCGGTTTACTGAGCAAATGGGTTAGACAAGAACGAGTTCCATCACCGTACTTTGGAGCTTCATCATCATCAGGACCACGTTTACCATTACTACGTTGCCACTTGGAGCAAGCCTTTGCAGCACTTGTAGCAACTATGGATCGAGAGATCCGAAATATGGGAGACGCAGCAGGAGCGATCACAGGTCTATTAAGAGGAGAGAAACAAACGGATCACAGGATAGATCTCCTAGTAACAGAACTGGCAGGCACTGACCGCTTGCATAATGCATTAGTGGACGAGGTAAGGGCGTTGCAGGCTAGAGTGAATGCACTCGAGGAGGCTGAAGTAGAATCTCAGGAAAGAATTGGAGAGTTAGAGATACAACTTGCAGCAGCTCTAGAGCCAGCTGAAGTACCCGATTTTGAGCCTGAGGATGAGCCCGAGGAAGTAGAGGAGGATGATGCTGAATCAGTCATCTCATCCGCCGGCAGTGGAGCTTGATATTCCATTCTATTCTATCTTATCTTAATTTGTCATTTCTCTATGTTTCAAATAAAAACCTAAATGGGTAAGGATGTTCCCATTCCAATAAAATCTTAGTAAACTGTTTGAGTTGAACTATTTATTCTATGGCCTTATGATTTAAGTTAGCCTTATACTAAAATCATAAACCTGCATATCTTTACACATCTCCTTCTGTTTGCTTACACATGAATGATGTTAATATGCGATATAGTTACTCATTTCTTGTGTTTGTGAATATGAAGAATCATGGCCGGACGTGGATGTGGCGGTCGCAACGGTGGTCGTGGAAATATAAACCTGACACCAGCCGAACTGGCTACGTTAATTAATGACAGTGTTGCTGAAGCCTTAGCAGCACACATTGCAGGTAAACCTGTCAACCGTTAACTCTAGACAACCAACTATACACATTTATTCCACTCTTTCCTAAACCCAACCTATTCTTTCTAATCCAGGGCAAGCGAACAATCCACAGAACAATCAGCATGTCTGTACCTTCAAGACATTTATGGACTGCAAGCCCCACACATTCAGTGGAGCTGAGGGAGCTGTCGGATTACTCCGATGGTTTGAAAAGATTGAATCTGTGTTCTCCATGTGTAACTGCCCTGTGGCCGACCGAGTCAAATTTGCATCGGGAACTCTAGAGGGTCCTGTCCTCACATTGTGGAATGCACAGGTCCAGATGCTAGGTCTGGACATGGCCAATGCATCACCACGGGAAGACTTCAAGATCCTGATGAAGGAAGAGTACTGTCCCAGGGATGAAATTCAGAAACTCGAGGGAGAATTCTGGAATCTGAAAATGGAGGGTTCTGAAATAGAACTCTACACCACTCACTCGCTTGAATTAGCGGGGATGTGTCCTCACATGGTCACACCACCCTACAAGAGAATTGAAATGTTCATCAGTGGATTAGTACCACAAATCCAGAGCATGGTTACTTCATCCAACCCCACTACCATTCAACAAACCATCCGTCTTGCTCACAAACTGACGAACCAAGCCGTTACCCAAGGGACACTACCTCCCAGGAAGTCATCATCCAAGCCTACTGACAACAATAAGAGGAAGTTTGACAGTAGCAATAACAACATGGGATTTCAGTCAAATCAGCCACAGCAACATCGTAGGTTTGAACCTACGAAGAACTTCAACCAGTCGACCTCTTCGGGTCAGCATCAAAGTGGTTATATTGGGAGACACCCCAGGTGTAACAAATGTAATTACCACCACCTCGGTTCTTGTGACAAAAACTGTTGCCAGCGGTGTGGCAAGGTGGGCCATGCTGCCAAAGACTGCAGAGGGGAATTACAAGCCAAGCAGCCCTTCCAACAACCGGGTTTTACCAAAGGTTGTTTTGAATGTGGAAAAGAGGGACACTTCCGGAGGGATTGTCCACAATTAAAGAAGGGTGACATCGACAACAACAACCACCAAAATAATAATAACAACCAGAGCAATAATGCAGGGAATGGTGCAAAGGGGTGAGCCTTTGTGCTAGGATCCGGAAAAGCTCATTATGACCACAACGTGATTACCGGTAAATTCATTATTAGACAACTATTTTGCTTCTGTACTATTTGACACTAGGGTTGATAGGAATTTTATGACTAATAAACTTAGCAACCTACCCCAACCATGTTAGAAGACAGATACACCATAGAAATAACCAACGGACAAATAATATAAGCAACCCATGATCTTAAGGGTTGTAAACTCGAACTGACTAGTCACCAATTTGACTTTGATCTCATGCCGGTCACACTCGGTAGTTTCGACGTGATTATCGGAATGGACTGATTATCTAAGAACCAAGATGAGATTATCTGTCGCGAGAAAATCGTTCGCCTTCCTCTTCCTAATGGAGAAACCCTCTCCATCCAAGGCGAAAGGAGTGGTGCTGTTATGGACATCATATCCTTCATGAAGACACAAATAATAGTCTCACTTACCTCTAGTGGAGTCCTCCTACATTAATGGTTATCACACTATTATCAAGGCGGCACCATTCGAAGCATTGTACGGACGTAAATGCCGATCTCCTATATGTTGGACTGAAGTTGGGGATAGCCAACTTACAAGTCCCGAACTTGTATTCGAAAACTCTGAAAAGATCGTTCAAATCCGAAACCGTATGGCGGCAACTCGTGATCGTTAAAAGAGCTACACCGATAAGCGTCGTAAACCGTTAGAATTTCAAATAGGCAACATGTTTTTATTCAAAGTCTCACCTTGGAAAGGTGTAATTCGCTTCGGGAAACAAGGCAAACTGAATTCTCGTTATGTTGGAACGCTCAAGATAGTGAAGAGACTTAGCCTAGTAGTGTATCAGCTGGACCTACTTGAAGGACTTAGTGGTGTACACAATTTCTTTCATGTCTCGAACTTGAAGATTGTCTAGCCGACGAAACACTCGCGGTTCCTCTTGAGGAACTACAAACAGATGAACAACTGCGGTTCGTTGAAGAACCAATAACAATCATGGATAGGGAAATCAAAACATTAAAACACAGTAAAATCCCTATTGTCAGAGTTCGTTGGAACTCGAAACGCGGACCGGAATTCACGTGGGAACGCGAGGATCAGATGATATGCAAGTATCCGCATCTATTCAAGCAATCCACTTCAAACTCTTAAAATACTATCTTAATTTTCGGGACGAAAATTCTTTCAACTAGGGGATGATGTGACATCCGGAAAATTTTTTTTTTATTTTAATTTTCGGGACGAAAATTCTTTCAACTAGGGGATGATGTGACAATCCGACTTTTCAAGTTAACTCAGTTAGTAAATTCCGTTAACTATTCTGTTAAAAACTTAACCCCGTTAAATTAGCCCAGTTAAATCTTAACTTAATTAACAAAATTAAACCTCAGGGATAATTCCTGCCAATATTTAATCTTAGAACCACAGGGAGTTGTATGTAATTACCAAAAATCTAATCCATTGACTTCTCAATGTCAAGATTAATCAAATTTCGTTCCTGTTGACTTTTATAGAGTCAAAATCACTACCATTGATTCAAAATTCGAATCCCACTATCAATTCTCGATTGATATTGTAACTGAAAAACATTCATGTCTTTAACAACAATCATCACGACCATTAACAGCCCAATCAATTTTGAATTAATCCAATTAATGGCTAATGAAACCAAATCGGTCGAAACTGTCGACCCCTTCACCAAAATAGGTAAATTCGTGTATGATTTTCACAATCCGAGTTATCTCACACCTAAATCGCTCCTCTCTGAAGCTGTTACGCAAGTCAATTCCACTGGAGTTGAAGCAGGAGTTGCCGGAGAACAAGCACGTCACCGTCGGAACTGTTTTATTCGATCTCTGTCAATTCGAATCTAATTGAGGTAACAAATCACACCTAGAGTTTCGTTTTAATCATTGGAACAAAAGCCCTATGAAAATTTGGGCTTTCTACATCAATTCGATCAAGATTCAGAACCTAGGGATCATAGGTTTTTAGTTTAATCGAGACTCTACTTACACCCAACCAAAACAAAATCAAACTATACCACTAGATTCGTAATCATTTGTAACGTGAAAGCCCTATGGTAATTTGAAAGGATAACATCGATTTGATTATGATCCCTAAACTAGGGTTCATCACAAAAACGTTTTGGGGCTTTTGACTCTAGACCTAATTGAAATCAAATTAAACCACGGGGGATAATTCGCCATGTTCTGTTTAGTAAAAGCCCCATGAATTTAAAAAGTTTCATTACAAGATTTAACCAAATCGAATCCAAGTTCCATTTCTAGGGTTTCGGCTTTCTTAAACCAAATCTAACGATCCAAAAATGGTTGTTTTTGAAATTAAACTCATTCACAGATTCGCAAACCTTCGTTTAACAAAACCCCTTTGATACCTTGACAAACCGCGACCGGATTGGATGGCTTGGAGTTGGATTCGATCGCAGGTGGGGGGAGAGCCAACTGTGGCTTATGGTTAAAACCATTTAAATCCGACTTGTGTTGTGATTGCCTTAGCAGATGAACTGGTTAAGTCTTGGTGCTGGTAGGGGAGAGACCCGGGTTCGAATCCCTCCCCACAGTTTTATTTTTAAAACAAAATTTTAATATTATTTTGATATTAAAACCCAACCCAATATTATTATATTAATATATAAAAGTGTTTTATCCCGGAAAACGACCCGTAGGCTCGGGTTTAATTTATTAATCCATTTTATTAGTTTTCCCACTTTTATAAATAATATATTTATGTTATTATCAAATAAAAATAATATATTTATATTATTTTCAAACCGTAACTTCGTATAAAATAATATGTTTATATTATTTTCAACCCGTGACTAATCTTATTAAATAATATATATGTTTATATTATTTTGTATTGTTTTATACCTCGTGTGATGTTTTCAAACCAATTAATAATATAATTGTTATATTATTTACCCTTGTTTATAAACTCAATGAAACGTTTCAAACTTGTAAATAATATAAGTTATTATATTATTTACCCTCGGTTTTATCCTCGATCAAAAAATAATATATCTATTATTTTCCACACAAATGATTATTTTGTTAATCATACGAACTTAAAAAGAATATATATAGTTATATTATTTTCCTAACCATTTTAAATGGCACAAACACACGAATATAATTAGTTATTATTATCCGTTATTAGAAACATTCGACACCAAACGTATTTATCTTAATAATTAATTAATTAAGAAATCTTTATTCCCGTAGACACGTTCGTCTACTCTTAGATCCTTAGAATGCGTTAAGACGTTCTAACTTTCTGTGTCGTCGTCACAAATCCCAACTTGCCCCTAATTTATATGTTTATAATTCTAGGGCATACGTAAGCCATGTAGGCTAACATTTGAGGTTCCAAATCTCATACTTGTGTGATACTACCTACTACGCAACGCAGGTGAGTTTCACGGCCCCTTTTACTGTTTTTATTGGGGGAGAAAACATGTCACAACCTTTTCGGTTTATTGTAATTAATATGATATCACTGTTGAGGCTAAGCGTAACACACTATCATGAAAAGTCCTCACACACATCGGACCGTTAATATGGTATGAACGAGGTAATTTTGGTAGTACTACTGGGTTTGACAAACCCCACCCGTGTTAGTCGCGCTAACTCGATTGGAGGTCGAACGGATGTTATATTGACCTTAACACATTAGTCAGAGTTGATAGACCTGGCTGGAGGCAAACAAACAAACACACTGTCAGTTTCGGTTGCGAGCGCTTTAGCAAAACATGAATATAGGCATGCAACCTATTGATATGCATATTGAATGTACATAATCCGTAAACGCTTTACTTTAAATGATTGAAACCTGTGAACTCACCAACCTAGTGTTGACTCGTTTTCTTACATGTTTTCTCAGGTTGGCACTCAGGATCACGTTAAGTCATGCCCGTGTCTTGGACTATATCTGAAATAATTATCTATTGAATAATATTTATGTTTTGTTTGTAATTGGACTTGGGCGCGTTGTTTTGCGCATTTACTTTCGTTTAACGCTTCCGCATATACACTCTGAACCTTGATCTTTTATATTATTACATTTCATGTCCCATATAGTGTCGTTTGAAGTAACTGATGTCAGAGATCCTGGTTTGTCACCTTCCAAAATGGTCAAACTCCGTTAGTGGAATTTGGGGGTGTGACAGTTCGATACCAAGTAATGGACTAAACTCACTAGACAGAAACTTCTTTCAGCACCAGTATCAAACAAGATAGATGCATAATGGTTGTTTAGAAGAAACGTACCCGTGACGGTGTCGGGGTTATGTTTGGCTTCTCCTGCTCCAATCACAAAGGCTCGCGCTTTGGCGTTGTTGTTGTTATTGTTTCCTGGCTTCCTGTTCTTTGAGAAATCCTTAGAGAAATGTCCATTCTTCCCACAAGTCTAACAAGAACGGGTTGCTCCAGTATTCGGACCTGGTCCTCTCATCCTACAATCCTAGGCAACATGGCCAATCCTCTTGCACTTTTGGCACCTTGCCTCTTCGCACATGCCATTATGGTGAAAATTGCATCGATTGCACTTTGGTAGGGTTCCTGTGTAAGATTTCCTTAGCTTATTGTCAGCTTGACCTACGGTATAGGCTCGGGTAGTCTCTTGCCTTTTTGATGGTGGTGGCAGATTAAATGACCTTGAAGAACTACCTTTACACTTTCTCTTGTTGTCAGCGGGTTTGTCAAAGAGTCCCTGACGAACGGCCTGGGACGTTAGGTTGTGTTCCAATCGGATTGCTTACTGGATTGTTGTAGGTTCAGAATATGATACCATACCCTGTACTTGTGGGGCTAGTCCCCACAAATAACGCTCAATACATTTCTCTTCAGGTGTCACCATGTGAGGACACAATCCTGCCAAATCATGAAATTTCGATGTGTAATCCACCACATCTGGTCCATTCATTTTCAGGTTCCAAAACATTTCCTCAAGATCCTAGATCTCCTTTCGTGTACAGTACTCATCCCTTAACAACATTGTGACAATCCGTACTTTTCAGGTTAAGTCCGTTAAACAAATTCAGTTAAATTTTAACTTAGTTAACTTATCTCAAACTCCAGAGACTAATCCTGCCTTTATTCAAACTCTAATACATGAAATTGGAATTACCAATCATGTAATTAACCCATTCTTAATTTGTGTTGACTTTGAAAGTCAAACAAATTTGTTCTAACCTAATTCAAACCTTAGGGACTAATTCTGCCATTCTCTAAACCCTTATACACCTAAAACTATAGGGACTAAATCTGCCAAGTCTCAAAACTTAATTCTTTGACCTTCAAAGTCAAAATCGAATGAATTTAAGTTCTGTTTGACTTTAGAAAGTCAAATCGGGTACCTTTGATCTAAATTCGCAAGCCATAATCAATTTCAACTGAAATTTGTAACTGATCTCGCACGTACTCTACATTAATGGTCATAACCATCGATTTAATCACCATCATTGTCGGATTAAACCCATTTATGAGCATTTAGCTATAACCGTCGACACCATGGTCTTATACGATCGAATTTGACTAAATCTGGTTACCAATTCGTAATCCAATACATTGCACACCTTATACGAACATTTCTGAAGATTCTATGCATGTTTGATCGATCGGAGTAGCATCAGGAGTTGACAGAGACCAAGCCGTGCTTCGTCGGAACCCCAATTAGCCGTTCTCAGTCAATTCATCATCCATTCTGGAAACTATGTACACCTATAGCTTTGTTTTCATCCGTAGAGTAAAAGCCCTATCATTATTTGGGCTTACATCATCGATTTGATCAAAATACAGATTCTAGGGTTCATATATAAGTGGTTTAATCGAACTCTGCCTTAGAATCTGTTTAAATCAAATTAACCTATACCATTAGATTCGTAATCAACTACTTAGTGAAAGCCCTATGAATCCAACACCTCTCATTATCAGAATCTATAAAATCGATTCCTTGTTCATACCTAGGGTTTTGACGACTGAACCTGCTTTAAAATGATCATAAACCCGACGATTTTCGAATTAAACGAACCCACAGACTCGCCACCACCCGATTAACAAAACCCCTTTGTTAAAGTGACAAATCGCGATCAGATTCGTGGGATTTAGGTATTGATTCGAACTGGAATGCGTATGGGAGGGAAGCCCTTTTGACTCGTATGTTAAAAACGTTTTGAACCGGTCTTATTGCGATTGCCCTAGCGGGCGGACCGGTTAACTCATTGACTGTGGGGGGAGGAGACCCAGGTTCGAGCCCTCCACCCCCCCCCCCATTTCTTTTTAAACTAATTTTTAGTTATTATTTTAATATAAAACCAATACCTTATATTATTAAAATAATATATTAATGTGTTTTAACCCCGTAACCCGTAGGCTCGTGTTTGATTTTATAACTTATGATTAATATTATTTCCACTTTTAAAATAATATATTTATATTATTTTCAAACCGCGACTTCGAATAAAATAATATGTTTATATTATTTTCAACCCGTGACTCCTATTATAAAATGATATATATTTTTATATTATTTCGCCTCGTTTATTAATCTCGTGTAACGTTTCAAACTTTAAATAATGTAATTATTTATATTATTTACCCTCGGTTTTATCCTCGAATAAAAATAATATATTTATTATTTTGCCACATAAATGATTAGTTATTAATCATACGAACCTAAAAAAAAAATATTAAACTATATTATTTTCCTAACCATTTTAAATGGCCCAAACGTACGAATTTATTTATTTATTTAATATTATTCGTATTAGATACATTCGACACGTAGCGCATTTATCTTAATTATTATATTAAGAGACCTATATTCTCGTGGACACGTTCGTCTACTCATTGATCCTTAGAACGTGTTAAGACGTTCTAATCTTCCGTGTCTTCGTCACAAAACCCCATTGTATCCCTAACTATTATGCTTATAATTTTAGGGCATACGTAAGTAGTTCAAAGGCAAACTCTTGTGTTTCCTACTTGCTTCCTTGTGTGATGCTATCTACTACTCGTACACGACTCAGGTGAGTTTCACGCCCCTTTTTACTTGTTTTCCTGTTGGGGGAGAAACATGTTCACAAACCATCATACTTTTACTTGTTTTCCCGAGGGGAAGAAACAGGTACGCAAACAAACATCATTTTACATGTTTTTCCCGTTGGGGGAGAAAACATGACGTAAACTATTTTGATTATGGAACTACATATGATATCACTATTGAGGCTAAGCGTAACACACTATCAAGAAAGTCCTCACACACATCGGACCGTTAATATGGATTTAGCGAGGTAATGTTTGGTAGTACTACTGGGTTTGACAAACCCCACCCGCGCTAGTCATCTAGTTCGATTGGAGGTCGAACGGGTGTAATATTGACCTATCATATTAGTTAGAGTTGATAGACCTGGCCGGAGGCAAACAAACAAACACCAGTCAGCTTCGGTTGTGAGCGCTTTAGTAAGACAGGAACATAGGCTAGCTACCTATAGATATGCATATTGAATGTACATAATCTGCAAAACACTCTCTAATTACAAACCTGAAACCTATGAACTCACCGACCTCGTGTTGACACTTTTCGTACATGTTTTCTCAGGTCGCTAAGGCACATGTTGCACAACTAGGACAAGCATGGAGTCCTACTATCAATTCACTCATATGCAAACCATTAAAACAATTCACTTACTTTTATTAAACTAAAATTTAGCGCGTTGTTTTGCGCATTTACTTTCTTGTTTAAACGCTTCTGCATTTAACTCTGAACTTTTATGGTTTTCATTTTTGTCCCATATAGTGTCGTTTGATGTAACTAATGTCTGAGATTCTGGTGTGTCACATCCCTAACGGTAAAACTCCGTTAGTGGAATTTGCGGGTGTGACAAGCTTCTTGAAGTCTGCCCATGGCATAGCATTCGCTGCTTCCAGACCCATCGCTTGGACATTGTATTTCCACTAGGTGTGGGCTTGTACCTAAAAGGTTCTAGTAGAAAATTTTACCTTTGAAGTTTCTGGATAGTTGCACATCTCAAAAGTGGACTCTACTTTCTTGATCCACTGCACTAGGTTAACTTCTCCATCCCGCCCATTGAAAGAGAGCGGTTTGCAGTCAAGGAAAAGATTGTAGGTGCATACTGGGGGATTTTGTCCTTGTCCTCCTGCATTTTGATTGTTTGGCAAGGCTGCAACAGCTGCAGCTACTCTTTGATTAAACATGGCCTCCATCTGTGCTGCCGTCATTGTTGCTTGGCGGGGCGACATGTCTCTTCGTATCATAATGTTAGCAAGAGTTAGATTATATGTAACATACAACCAACACATGTACACAAAATAACACATCACATCAAAAATCAACCATAAAATATAAAAATATAATAAACTTGATAGAATAGATTGTACGAAGTACAAAATATTCTAGGAGTCTCCGCTCCTTCACAAAAGAGAACAAGTTTAAAACTTCAAATATCTTGTGGGCACAGCCCGCCCACAATAGGCTGAATAGCGAATCTAAGAGAACCACCCTCTAAAAAGGACAAATGCAAGCAACATCGTGTTAACGATGGTGAGAGCTGCAAATGAATCCAGGCGCTCGCCGGTCCGTGCGTCCCGCTGTCCGGCTGCAACGGCTTCCTGCTCCACCACTGTCAGTCGGGTCTCTCCTGCGGTAGCTCGACCATGTAGTCTCCCCAATGCTGAGTCATTAAGGTCTACTACGCCCTAAAGCTGAACCAAGCGATCATCAAGTGCTTCTATGATAGCGTCTGAATCCTCGCTGGTGTCATCGCTCTACTGTGCTCCTGGGTCGGGTTGTGGCTCACTCCTCTCAGTGCTAGGCTGTATGGTCAGCTTAGTAGGCCCCACTTCCTGTGGCCTAACCTTATGGGAAGATTCCCAAATCCCTAGTCGATTCAAAAGGCAGTTCCTGTTGGATAACGGCTTGGCGTCAGTAGAAGAAAGGGCCCGCTTCTTGGGTGGTATTACAGTAATGCAAGCGGTCCTAAGGCGCGCAAGTCCCATGGAGTCAATCCACTCGCTGCGTAGTGGTACAGGGCTGGGGGACCATGGAGGGGAAGGTGTAGGTGGTCGCACCTCCTCACTGCTAGTGTCCTCCCCATGCCTGGCTGAATATGGCACTGTCTCCCCTGAGTGGGTGTCGGAGTTCGCTACTTCCGCACCTCCCATTGGATCCTCTTCCGACTCTTCCTCAGGTTCAGAATATAAGACTTGGTCTGGCTCTTCCTGAACGACTTCGTCATCCGAGACAACGGGCTGCAATGGTGCGAGTGCCGAGTTGGCGGACGACATGTTCCTGTAACAGGTCAACCACCAATTTCTATCTTATGTGAGCATTCTATGTGTATGTGATAATACTAAGTGTACGTGCGGAAGTGAAATGCAAATGAGACATCGGTTACAGTCTAAGTTCACTACGTGCAACCTAGTTCGCTACAACCAATGGCTCTGAAACCAGTCTGTCACACCCTTAAATTTCTACTTCGGGCTATACCCGTGGGGAGTGACCCGAGAGGATCTTTACCATTGAATAACTTTGAACGAACACTAAATGGTTTTCAAAATACCTATTTTAATGCATGGCTCGAACGAGCCCAAAGTAAGTTTGACATAGTTCAAAGTAAATGTGCGGAAGCAATGTTTAAAATTTTACAACACTTAAACAAATGATTAAAAAGCGTTTGTCAAAACAAAATGCCCATGCATGATGAGTGTGTGACTCCTGTGAGTGCATCCTAGCCACATATCCTATGCAATCAATGACCTGAGATAAACATTCTAAAATGGGTCAACATAATGTTGGTGAGTTCACAGGTTTAATGTAATTGAAATCATATATTGAAAAAGAAATGCATGGAAAGCATATGTACTCTACACAATCATTGTTGACCAGACAAAACCAAAAATTATCATAAGTCCATCAACCGAAGCTCAACTGTAGCCACTAAAAAAGGAAAAGGATGTGGTTCGCCTCTTTGTGCCTTGCACATGAATGGATTAGGTTAATAATGTACCCGTTCGACCGCCAGTCGAAGTTAGCGCTACTAACCCGGTTCATGATCACCTCGCTATGGAAAAATTAACGGTTGACTCTGAGAGGACTTTGTACACACGAGTACAAACTTATATAATTAATGTAACTGTGTAAGCATGGAAAACATGATTTTTGAAAATGTATACTTAAGCATGTATCTCACCCCAAAGGAAAATGAGTAAAACGGGGCTGTGAGAACTCACCTGATAAAGCGGTAAAATGATATGCAAGTCTTAGCAAATCCGGCTAAATGAGATGACCTACTCATGCCCTAGGAAACATTTTGGACTTCAAGGTCTAAGTATTGTAAATGTTTGACTATGAACTCTATGCATCCAAATGAGTTGTTTGAAAAGTGACTTTGACGTTTCAAAGATGTTTTGACTTGACGACCCGTTGGTGACACGTTGGACTTAAACATTCAAATCCTAACATAGATTTGAAACCTCCTTTGAAATTGTCTATTATCATTCTAATAAACACATTAGCACATTCGATTGGTATTTAGGACTAGAAAAACAACTTTTGATACATAAAAGTTTCCTTAATTAGAAAGTCAAGTTTTGAGTCCTAAACATGGCAACTATGCAAAGTTGATGTTCACACATGAAATTAGGCATGTTATAACACATATAGAACATTTAAGTGTTTACTTGCTAAAATAGACAAACATGCGAGTTTCGGATAATTAAAGTTTCCTATTATAGCAAGATCATGTTAAATTGTCAAGTTTATGGATAAACATCATATATTGTCATACAATGTACTTAGTTAAGTGTTACTAAGTCATTTAAACCTTCTAATCATGTTAACAACTTGCAAACACAACTCTTGGAGAAATAAAGTTTCCTTATTTAGAAACCGGGCTCTATAACTCATACACTTGCATTAAACCCATCATTTTTGTAAATCATTCTTCCATAATGTTCACTATACTAGTTTCATGCTTTGAATACACCAAACATCAAGTTTTCATACATGTCAAGAAATAAAGTTTTTAAAAATAGAAAATGAGCGTAAAAACATCATGACCATGTGATTTTAACGAAAAAAAAATCATTTCCACCAAACAAATCACATCATAGCTTCTTTTAACAAAAACCCGAAATTTAAAGTTTCCATAAATAGAAACGAGCATGAAATTTCACATGACCAAATGTTCCAATGAGAAAATCTTCACATATTATCCATTATCTATACATATCTAACCATTTTCCATCATCAAATCACCCTAAACATGGCATCTATCATGAAACCCAAAATTAAAGTTTCCTAAAATAGTAAAACCGAGCATGCATGCATCATCCAACACTTTTGACAACAAAGTTTGCACATATTATTCATCTACAACTATTACTACAACATAATCCATCATCAAATCATCAAGAACACATCATCTAACATATGCTCATACAATAAAGTTTCCTTATATGGAAACCGAGCCTAAGAACAAAACCCTAGTCTAAAACTACCAACAATATGTACCATCTTTGTAATAAAACTCATTTTATTCAAGAATCCATGGTTAATCTTTCATAAAAACTGTAGCTCCCTCGGGTGTCTCGGGTCGTCATATGCAAGTGTGTTCCTAATCAAACAGGGTGCGGAATGCCCGTGATTAGGTGGAGTATCAAGAAACACAAAGTAAACTGACAACAAAGACATAAGATACTTTCAAACTTCCTCTATTGATAATCACAGCCGGATCCTAATGAGTGCGTACATAATTCTGTTACTAACGGGTTATATACACTAGACATGTTGCCTGCGCACTTAGCAAGTGCGCAGGGCATAACTCCTGCGTACTTAGCAAGTACGTAGACTTTGTTCTTGCGTACTTGCTACTAAGTGCGCACAACACTTAAAAGAAACATACAAGACTAAGTACATATGTGATTACAACTCGATAATCAAAACATACAGATACTTAAATACAAATACATAAAGACAAGTAAAAAAGATAAGACAACATCTAGAGTGTCTGTCACACAAACTTGCTTCAACAAACTCCCCCTTGACAACATCTCTGGATTGTCTTCGGTCTTCAAACTTCACGAGCTTTAGCTTCCATCTTCAGCTTGTAGTCAAGGCAGAACTTGACCAACTTGTTGTATCTTGATGCTTGAAGCTTTGTCCACTGTGTAGATGCAATATTTGTCATTTAGGGTCGTTAGCTCTTTCATAGAGAAATTAATGAAAGTGATTTCATCAAAGACTCTGATCAGTTCCTTTGGCACCAAGCTTCCACTTTCGGACCTAATCTTTCCCATCACCACTGCCTCGCCCGACTTTAGGTCCACGTACCAGTACCACATGTTACCAAGGATATCCTGGGATAACTTGCTCAGGGGAATCCTGGTTTCACATAGCACTGGGTTGTAGACCAGCTTCTTTAGGCTTTTGTTAGTCACGGGATGATTGAGGTTCTTATCCCGGACTCTCTTGGGCATCTGAGGCTTAACATCTCAAAGTTCCCTAATCTTCCCTATTTTTGTAGTGTTCTCCACAAGCCCATTGCTGATGCATGACTAGTGTCACACACCAGCTCACGGTTTGCGAGGTTTACCAGATCATACTTTGGCAGGGAGTTGAACGCTTCACTGGCAGGTTTCAAGTGTTGAACCCCACCAGCTCGTTTAATAGCGAACAACTTCTTGTCGTCGTCAAACTTGACAGACAAGATCATACCTGTAGCTCCGTGTTTTTCTATGATAGATGTCTTTTGCCAGACACGAGCTTGATCCTTTGGAAACCATCCAGACGGATATTTGCTTTTCCAGGCTTCAGGATCAACAGGTTGGGGATCGGTGGGAGATGCTTCAGTCGAGGTTGCTACACTACTAGCCTCAGCAACAAATTCAGGCTCGACTGAACCTATATTAGAAGTAGCTTCAAAGGCTGGAGATTCAAAGATCTCTCCATCCTCAAGCTCATATACTCCTTCACCGCCCCCTTGGGAAACTCCACCACTACATCTTCAGCATCCACATCCCATTCATCATCAGACTCGATCTCTCCCTCCTCCAGATTGCTGAGAGCATCGATCTGAGCTTCTTTGGAATAGTTTGGCTCAGTCGGTAGAATGACCTCATCAGATAGGCCGTATAGCACCTCAGTCACAGACTTTCCTTTATCATGACATGAAGTATCACCTCCACCTTCGCTCCGAGTGGACTCCCCCTCAGCCATAGGCATGGAAGAATAAGGAACAATCGCCCATGCTAACGATTGCTGCTCACTTCCACTGGGACCGGCTTCAGGATCCTTGTCCTGGTCGTCACCCTTAGACAGATCAACTAGGTGACAAGCCTCGTCACTGCTAGGCTTCAGTGGCTGCTTTTCCAACAATTCTTTTAATCTCTTCCCCTGAGCAGCAAGCATCTTGGTCATATCACAAACCAGTTTGACCATTACGTCGTACTCTTGACGCTGCTTCTCCTTAGCCCCCCGTTGTTTCCTCAACACGGCTACTTCATCAATCAAAGAGTTAATCTGACCTTGTTGCTTGTCAGACTCCTCCTTTGACTTCTGTATCATCTCGAGAAGACCAGGTACCTGCGTCTCCAAGGTAGTGATTCTGGCATCCCAGGGATCATGATCCCTGGATGTAGAGGCTTCAGCAGTATGGAGTGGAGATGAGAAGATCGCATCAAAGTCAAACCCCTGGGTAAAGTCCTCATAGTTGTATGGTTGACTGATGGGTTTAAGTGTAGTAGTAGGGATATTGGTGTTGTGAATGGTGGTAGGTGTGATAGTGACCGACTCAGTATGAATAGGAGTCGTCACTATCAGTTGATGGACAGTCTTAAACGGTAGGGGTACTATCTTAGGCACCTCCTCTGAGATAGTAGCAGCAGCTACTTGGCTTGTTACACATGGCCGCCTCCCCATCCTTTGATATAGCTGGGTGGAAGTTGACGTAGAGGTTGAAGCAGTGCTCACGACCTCAGTGACTTGTTGCCGTGCAACACTAGCTTCTACTTCCCTAGGGATAGCCGCAAATGGCCTATCCCCCCGACGTTTGTTAGTACTTTCTCGTCTTTGTCTTTGTATAGCAGCATCTGAATCAGATTCGGGTTCATACTCATTACTTGTACTATCTTGTCTCTTTCTCTTAGAAGACGAATCGGGAAGGGTCACCGCTGTCGTTCTTCTCGGGTGTGATTTATCTATTGTATCATCAGAATCAGATGAATCAGATTATGTTGCTTCGGAGTCAGATTCTTCAGCACCAGTAATTCCCGCTTCTTCGTCTCCTCCTTCTTCAGACACTTCATCCTTAGATTCAACTTCCTCATCTTTCTGTTGTTCATCACTGTGTTCACTTAGTTCAGGCTCCGACTCTTCACTATACCATCTCCAATTTACTGGTGCCACATACTCTGCATTGATCAGGTGGCGAAAGAGTGGAGTATGCACAGGGGTAGGTTCTACACTGCCTTGCGTTAAGAACTGTGAGAAAAATCTCTTAGCCACCCGCTTAACTTGCAGTCTCTCCCCAATAGCCGGTATATTTGGCACAGCATCATTGATCAAAAGTTGCATAAATCTGGGGTATCACAGGAACCTAAACCTCTCCGCTATATTGATCTGATAAGTTAAGGCTTTGTAGATGTATCTAGGGAAGTTATAGCCTTTGTTTAGAGACAGCCCAACCATAGCAGTTGCTAGATCATGACCCATGGCATCCTTCCCTGCCTTCCTGGAAGAAATACATATGATCATTATGTGGGCAAAGTACCTCCACTGATCTAGCACCCACATCTTCTTGTACGATGCATAATCTTGCACACCGACGTATCCCATTCGTTGCCTCCAACACCTATCCAGAAAGTAACCAGGATAGGAAGTTGGGTCGGTTGCAAGATCCTGAAACTGTAAAACTCTCCTGATAGTGTCCTTAGAAATGGCAATGTCATGACCTGCCACAATAGCCCGAATGACATTGGGAGTTACTATGCAGTCATGTTCTACCGTATCCCAGAACTGCTCTAAGTACGGTCTTGACACGACAGGGTCTGCTGAAATAGCGTAGCTAATCTTTGAGCGGTTCAAGAAATCAATGATCTCTCGGTACTCAAGTGCAGCACCCTTCCATTCCGGTTCAGTAAGTGCCAGCAGATTGAATTCACTTGTAAAAGCATGAGCCATCACTGCAAAAACAAATAATAAACACAATAAGAACTAGAAGACTCATTGGAATTGAATTCACATGACCAAGGTATAGCACATTCTCAAGAAAGAATTTTACAGACTTGGAAAAATTTGAAATTTGCCTTCCTGCGTACTTAGCAAGTACGCAGGGTTTATACCTTGCGTACTTAGTAAGTACGCGAGAGTTATGTTTTGCGTACTTACTAAGTGCGCAAGGTCTAACACTTGAGCAATAAAGCAGACTTTTCCAAATCAACGAATGGACGAATTTGATGTTGTTCAAGGTCACCACAACTTCAAAAAAAGCATTTTAAATTCATGGGACCAAGTCCAACACCAAAATCGGGCTAAAACCATGGTCAATTTTTGACCTAAACCTGTCATGACCTCAAATGACGGCCAGACCAAGGTTAGAGACGAAATCAAACGATGTTAAGGATGATAGTTGAGTAATTAGGGTTCGATTAAAGTTTATAAACAAGATTCAGGTCTTAATTTCATTAAAAAACGTCCAAAACTTGTCTTAAATTTGACATCCAACCCTAAGACCAAGAACAGTCAAGAATCGGTCTGAAACATGATGATTTGATGATGAAATCGGATAGGATTCTCACCAAATGATTGTGAAGTGAAGATGAAACAATGATCGGGACGGTAAAAGCCGTTTGGAATCACACAAATTTTTGAGGTAATACGGATTGGAGGGAATAGCACAGTGGGTTTGTTTGAAATGAGATAAAGTCTGAGAAATTTTCTAAGTCCACTATATATACCCACACATTCGGGTCTTGCGTACTTAACAAGTGCGCAAGACTTAACTCTTGCGTACTTAGCAAGTACGTATGATTTAAGTCTTAGTACACAAGGTTTAATTCCTGCGCACTTAACAAGTACGCAGAAACCCTTGTGAAATCCAATTTCAACTCAAATTATGAATAAAGTCAAGTCAAATTATAAACCTGATAAAAACATTCAATCAAGAGGTTTCAAAACCAATTCAAGGAAGTTAAACACAAATATTTTGGCTTTTCTTAAGTTTTAATGAACTGTACTTAAAATCTTTTTGAGCTTTTCCGAATGAAGATAATATGCACAAGAATATACACACACGCTATTTTTTGGTCAAAGTCAAGAGCAAAGGATCATATCAGGCTGTTAGAAGCAAAAATGATAAACAATAAACATCAAAGAGTATGGGATCATGTCATAGATTACTACTTATTCAATATTATAAGATTTGAAACCATAAGCATCTTTGTATCACGTTCTTGTGTGTTAAGGTACTTAATTATAAGATATACAACGTGTACCCCACAATTATGCTACGGAAATTTAAATTTCACTATCTCAAGGCATCTAAGATTTTCCCAAAGATTTTCAAATCTCCAGAATTAAGTTACATCGTTTAGCACAAAAAAATCAAGCAGAATCCATATAGATTATCAAGAATCATAAGATTCAGAATCATAAGATTCAGAATCATAAGATTCAGAATCAAGTGATTCATTTGTCTTGGTTTGATTGGTTTTTCTTCTGTGAATATCATATGATGATTCAGGTTAATAGATATGGAGTCTGAGGATTTGGGTAAGGGGATCCAACTTTTATCTGGATTTGATTTCAATGAATCAGGTATGACTCAAGGGTGAATATATGCTTAACGGTTGATGTCAAGACATATACATATCTTGGCCTAACTTCCCATTGCATACTTGTTAGTATGGGCAGTGAAGTGAACCGAAAAATTATGCTAAAGACGTAACCCGACACTGGTCTCATAAGAAAATATTTGCCAAAATCTTATATCCTTTATCTGATAATGATCTTTTTGTATTATTTTACACACACACACATGCATACATGGGTTCAAATCACACTTGTAGTCTAGATTTAGTTTCCACACTACTAATGATTCAAGAATGCTTATAGCCTACTGACAATTCAAATTACTTGCAAATATTCAAATTAAAAATGAAATAACTTAAACTTTCAAGTAATCATGACGCAATCATTTTCCATATGTGCAGTCCAAGATGTTTAGACCAATTACTGATGTACTATCATTTCCTCTTTTCTACAAATGACTTTGAAATTTTCATGATTTTCTATTTTGTTTGGATTTTTCTGAAGATGTTAAATAAAGAGAAAAGGAACTGTACAAAATAAATAAAGATTAACTTCCATGAAAACATTTTGATTTGAAAAACGAGTTTTCTCACTCAGGATTGAACATTCCTATCATGTTGACAAGATGTTCAAAACGGGTCCGATCAAATGCCTTAGTGAAAAGATCAGCAAAGTTGTCATCCGTGTGAAATTTGACAAGCTCAACCAAATGCTTTTCAGCACAGTCACGGATGAAATGATGGCGAATCTCTATATGCTTAGGTTTGGAATGTTTCATCGGGTTATTTGTGATAGACATCGTGGCATTGTTGTCAATGAACAGGGGAGTTCCGATGTAGTTCAAGCCATAATCTCTCAATTGCTGCTGGATCCACAATATCTAAGAACAACAGCTCGTGGCAGCAATGTACTCTGCTTCACATGTTGAGACAGAAACCGTTGACTGCTTCTTACACTGCCAGGAGACCAGCCCGTCTCCCAAGAATTGACATCCACCTAAGGTTGATTTTCTATCAAGGTTACAACCGCCATAATCAGAATCGGTATAGGTTTTGAAGTCGAATGAATCTTGCTTCGAGTACCAAAGACCCAAACGTGGTTTCCCCTTCAAGTATCTGAAGATTTTCTTAACAGCTATCAGGTGAGACTCATTTGGTTGTGACTGAAACCTTGAGCACAAGCATACAGCAAACATTATGTCGGGCCTTGAAGCTGTGAGATACATAAGAGATCCGATCATCCCACAGTACAATTTGCAATCCACATCCTTTCCATCTTTGTCTGGATGCAGACCATGATTGACTGGGATAGGTGTGCCATAAGTACTGCTATCATTCATCTTGTATTTTGTCAAGATGTCCTGCACATACTTAATTTGATGTAGATAAATGTCATCCTCTCTTTGACTGACTTGCAGACCCAGGAAGAACGACAATTCAACCATGTTGCTCATTTCAAACTTGGACTTCATTACCTGTTCGAATTCCCAACACATCCCTTCATTTGTAGACCCACAGATAATGTCGTCGACATAGACTTGTACAAGAAGAATATCACCTCCTGCTTTCCTAATGAAGAGAGTCGAGGCGGTCAAAACCATTACACAGAAGATGCTTTGATAAATTCTCATACCACGCCCGAGGTGCTTGATGAAGACCATAAAGTGCTTTGTCGAGCTTATACACTTTATTGATATTATGCGGATCTTCAAAGCCGGGTGGTTGAGTGACATAGACCTCTTCATGAACTTTTCCATACAGGAAAGCACTCTTCACATCAAGTTGATAGACCTTGAAGACGACATAGGAGGCATACGCCAGAAACAGTCGAATGGCGTCAAGTGTAGCAACTGGGGCATATACTTCTGTGTAATCCAAGCCCTCTTGTTGATAAAAACCCTAAACAACCAACCTTGCTTTATTCTTCACTACAACAATGCGATCGTCCGTCGTGCATTTGAACACCCATCTGGTTCCAATCGGATGCATACCCTTCGGAAGGTCAACCAAATCCCACACGTGCAACTTTTAGAATTGAGACAATTCATCTTGCATCGCCTATATCCAGCAGTTGTTAGCGAGAGCCTCTTTCACATTCTTCGGCTCCAATTGGGATACGAAAGCAGCATGATGACACGTTTCCATGACACCTATGTCAAGTATCTCAGCGTACAGACTGGTGTTCTTAGCAATGGTTCTATGACGTGTTTGAACACCAGCATTAGGATCACCAATAATGTTGTCAATTGGATGATTCTTATGCACTCTCGTCTCTGGTACTTGCGGTTCCTGGATGTTTGAATCTAGATTTGTGCTCAACTCCCCCATATCCTGTGTTCCAGAAGAAGAAGATTCAATGTTGATTGGATCAGCTGGAGCTTCATTTCCTACACGATTGTTAGGATCGGCTTGAGCGTCATTTCCATCAACATGAACAACTTCAATCTCATCATTTTCTTGAGTTCCAGATGAAGAAGCAGCATTGGAATCGGGAGTTACAATAGGTACGGTGGCACGGGTTGAGAAGTTGGAGTCATCGCCGCCATTAACGAAATCGTACACATTTGCGGCATCATCGTAAGATAAATCAGGAAGGTTGAAAGACTTGAACAGAGCATCATAATCAAATCCCCAAGCAGGACCAGTTGGTTCTGGTGGAATGCTGTGTTTACTGCAGTCCACTTCAAACCATTTTTCCATAGACCTACTCTCAATATTGTACACTCTTTTGCATGGCGAGTTGGCAACATATCCTAAGAAGATGCCTTCGACCACTTTTGCATGAAACTTAGACTTGCGGTCTTTGTACTGTAACAATAAAGAGCAGGGACTACCAAAAGGAACTAGGTAGTCAAGATTTGGAGGACGATTCTTGATCAGCTCATAACAAGTTTTGTTGTGCCTTTTAACAACCAGGACTCTGTTCAAGACGTGACACGCTGTGTTGACTGCTTCTGCCCAGAAAGTGATAGGAAGCTTTGCATCTGACAGCATTTTCCTTGCAGTCTCGATCAAGGATTTGTTCTTCCTTTCTGCAACTCCGTTCTGCTGAGGTGTGTATGGGGCACTAAATTCATGACGAATACCCTTCTTGAGACAGAAAAGCTCCATCAAATTATTCTTGAACTCGGTTCGGTTATCACTACTTATTCTTCTAACCTTCAACTTGCAAAAAGATTCCAAGCTCAAGATCAGGTATTAAAGAATGTCAGCAGCCTCATCCTTTGTACCTAAAAAATGCACCCAAGAAAAATTTGAGAAATCATCAGTTACAACCAGACAGTATGACTTACCTCTAATACTCATGATACTTATAGGCCCAAACAGATCCATATGTAAGAGCTCCAAAGGGGTATCGATGGAGTTTTGGAGTTTGGGCTTGTGAGACTTCCGTTGCTGTTTGCCCCTTTTACAAGGCATACAGTCATCTGCAACGGAGAATCTCAACTTAGGAACCCAGGTAACAAAACCGTTTTGGACAAGATGATTAATTTTTCTGTAAGAAATATGTCCGAGTTTCCTATGCAACAAGATTAAGTCAAGCTCTGTCGCTTTGTTAAGCAAACAAGTAGCAACTGAAGATGTGGTTTTCGCCACGCTCATGTCGATCTGATATGTATCATTCGTTCTTGGTGCACGCATCAAAATCCAGTCTTTAGGAACCTCAAACCCACGTTTGAGAATCATGCATTCAGATTTGTCAAACATGACTGAGTACTCCTTATCACACATTTGAGAAACACTCAACAGGTAATGATTTTGCTGCTCGCAGTAGTTGATGTTGTCGAAGCTTACACATCCATTCGAAACCACTCCTTGACAAGTAATACTGTCGCCTTTCTCGCCTACAAAGGCCACATGGCCGCCTCTGAATGGTTTTACATCTTGAAGCAGGGCCATGTTGCCTGTCATGTGCCGCGAGCATCCACTATCTACAAACCAACGATTAGAGATAGTTCCCTTCGGATATCTCTGCACGAGTCACAAGAAATTAATTAGATTTGGAGACCCAAGCCATGGTTGTCTTGGGTCGTCCGTTTTTTCTCAAAATAAACTACTTCAATTAATTCACAGTCATGACTATCAAAAATTGGTGAATCCTTTGGTGATTTGGGATCAGAAGATTGAGAACTTTTGGTTTTCTTGTTCCAGGACCTTTTCTTTTGTTTTACTGGAACAGTCGGCTTGCATTCAGAAGCACCAGGTGAACTAGTAGAAGCTTCACCTGATTGAATTCCAACCAGCTATTCCAGCTTTCTCAATATCTTGCTCCTTCTTCTCCTCTGTAGCTTAGAAATTTTAACCACATGCCTCTCACTAGTTGGTGCACTAAGAGGTAGACACACAAGGTTTAGCAGGTTGCTTTTCCCTTTTTGCAATAGATGGCTTAGCCTCAGATGTGGTCTTTGGTTTCACCATAGGTTTCACTGGTGGTTTCACCACATTTGATTTGGGATTCTTGGGTTGCTTCACTGATGGTGACTTAGAGATAACAGCCGGTTGTGAAACAATAGGCCGTTTCCCTTGGTTCTTTGTAGGGCAGTTCACAAGGATGTGACCAACCATACCGTAGTGAAAGCAAGCACGCTTTTCCTTATAAATCCTCCTGTAAGGCTCTCTTCGTTTGGATGCAGATGACTCGACTTGATGAGTGAAAGGAGTTGTTTGATGAACATTATAAGCATCTTGTGCTTACCCCGATTTTAATCGACCCTTTGGGGTGTAGTGTTTATCAATGTTTTCTTGAAAATTCTTCCCCAAATTATTAGCAAAAGCTTCTTTTGTAATTTGCTTAATGGATTTGAAACCTCCATAAAGCATCATTTTTAGTTTATCATTTGTTTCTGTGACAATCCGACTTTTCAAGTTAACTCCATTAGAAATTTCGTTAAGTTTTCTGTTAAGTCCTAACCCGGTTAACCTAATCCTAAACTTCAGGGACTATCTCTGCCTATATTCAACTTAAACTCATGAAACTAGAGGGTCCAAACCTGTAATTAACACATTTTCAATTTCTGTTGACTTTTAGAGTCAAATCAAAGGAAATTGAAATTTGTTTGACTTTTCAAAGTCAAACTCGCAACTTTGATAAAAAATTCGAATCCCACACGATCGATTGAAGCTTAATTTTGTAACTGAAAATCGTGAATAACATTTACAATCATCATTGCAACCATTAACAGCCTCATCAATCGCGAATTAAACTAATTAATGACTAATGAAAACATTTCGGTCGAACCGTCGCTCCATTTATCAAAAATCGACGAGTTCTTGTATTGTGTTCACAAATTGAGCATACACACACGTAAATCGCACCTCTCTGAAGCTTTTGCACAAATTGAATTGGCCGGATTAGTAGCAGAAGCCGCCGGAGAACAACTAGTTGCAGCCGGAACCTGTTCTAGTCGAACTCTATCAATCCGATATCAATTAAGGTAATTTGTTACACCTTCAACTTCGTTTCCATCTCACCTATGAAAGCCCTAACCAAATTAGGGCTTACATTCTCGAATTCGACTCAAACCAAATTCTAGGGTTCATCGTAAACCAGTTTAATTGATCAAGACCCTAGACTTTATTTAAATCCAATTAATATACATGATTAGCTTCGCAATCCTCTGTATATCAAAAGCCCTATGTTAATTTTGGGTTCCATTATCGAATTCATCGTTATCCGATACCTAGGGTTCATACGACTTCGGTTTAGTCGAACCCTATCATTTCGATACGGATTACTAAAATTGAAGGCAACAGTAGACTCGCCTTGATTCACACATTGAAAGCCCTATGAAATTCAGAGGTTTTATCATCGAATCGAAACCGGATAGAACCTTGGATTCCTATGGTTTTCTGATTTATCGAACTCATACCAGTACCCATTTTAAATGAAATTAAACTACACCATCCGATTCGTAATCATCAATTTAACAAAAACCCTATGAATCCAACACCTTTCAATATTAGAATCGATCAAATCGATTCAGGATCAAATCGAGAGTTTCCGGTTTTCATTTCACAAATTAAATGACCTTTAACTTGTTACTTTTGCAATTAAATACGTACACAGGTTCGAAAACAACCGTTTAACAAATCCTCTTTGCTGTTTTGATCGATCATTATCAAAATCGACGGTTTTGAACTGGGATCGATCGTGCATGTATTCGGGAAGGGGGACTCACGGGTGTAATTGATTAAAACCAATTATAACCGGATCCTAATGCGATGACCCTAGCGGGCGGGACTTGTTAAGTGTGTGTGCTGGTGTGGGAGAGACCCGGGTTCCAGTCTCTCCACACTGTTTTGTTTTTTTTAAACATTTTTCTGGTATTATTTTAATATAAAAATCAAACCCTATAATATTATATTATTACATAAATGTATTTTAGCTCGGAAAACAACCCGTAGGCTCGAGTTTGAATTTATTAACCCACTTTTATTATTAATTCTCCACTTTTAAAAATAATATATTTTCCAAGACTTTGTATAAAATAATATGTTTATATTATTTTCAACCCGTGACTCGTATTATTAAATAATATATAGATTTATAGTATTTCGTATCGTTTTGTAACCTCGTATAACATTTGAAACTAAATAATAATATAATTAATTATATTATTTACTCGCATTTATCGCATTCATAAAAATAATATATTTATTATTTTGTACCACGAATGAGTAATTAGAATATCCTTTCGAACCTAAAAATAATATATTACATTATATTATTTTCCTAATTTTTATAAATGACAAAACGCTCGAATATATTTATTATTGTGTTGTCATTCGTCGCGGAACGTATATATATAATCTATTTACTAAATAAAGAATTCCTATTCCCGTGGACACGTTCGTCTACTCTCGGTTACTAGAGCGTTTCTTTAGGACGTCTCTCATTCCGTGTCATTGTCACAATTCTGATTTTATTCCTAATTTATGTGTTTATAATTTTAGGGCATCCGTAAGTCGTTTGAGACTTACACACGTGGTACCAACTTGTCCTTTGTGTGATACTACCTACAACGCAACACGGGTGAGTTTCACGGCCCCTTTTACTGTTTTAACTTGGGGAAGGAAACATGACTAAAAAATTTTGGATTTTGTAATTCGTATGATATCAATGTTAAATACTAAGCGTAACACGCTATCACAGAAAGTCCTCAACTAATATCGGACCGTTAATATGGATCTTAGAGAGGTAATATTTAGTAGTACTACTGGGTTTGACAAATCCCACTCGCGTTATTCGCGCTAACTCGATTAGATATCGAATGGGTGAAATGTTAGCCTACTCACACCGCCAGTGTTGATAGACCTGGCAGGAGGCAATAAACAAACAGTTAGCTTCAGTTGCGAGCGCTTGAGCTGAACATGAACATAGGTTAGCTACCTATAGATACGTACTGAATGAACATAAATCTGGTAAACGCTTATTTACATATATTGAAACATGTGGACTCACCAACCTCGTGTTGACATATTTTCTTACATGTTTTCTCAGGTCGCTAAGATAAGACACAGGTGCACGTTAGGGCATGCATGGGATTCAACTACTTTGCTTATGACTTATTTATGTTTGTTTGAATTATTCTATTGTACTTATTTTGGTTGGACGTTTTGGACTTTCTGGACTTTTGGACTTCGGTTTTGGGCGCGTGTATTTTGCGCATTTACTTTCTTTATGCTTCCGCATTGATACTCTGATTTGAATGATATTTTCATTTTGAGTCCCATGTAGAGTCGTTCAAAGCAACTAATGTCTGAGATCCTGGTTCGTCACTTCCCAAACGGTAAAACTCCGTTAGTTGAAATTTGGGGTGTGACAGATTGGTATCAGAGCCATTGGTTATAGAGAAATACGATTGCATACTAGACTATAGCCTCACACATTAGTTACATGTCATTTGGATGTTTGGCACTTATATGTATTGTTACAGGAACATGTCGTCAACCCCACCTTCATCACCTAAGGCACCAAGACATAAGGCACCTATCCTATCATCCCCGGAGCCTAAAAGGCGTCGGACTACTTCCAGTGACTATTCAGTTGACAAAGGGGAAGCGAGCAGCGCGCAAGCAACGAATCCTGCTCGAAACTGGAACGCATACCCACAAATGATCCAAA
The DNA here is from genome assembly GCA_023525975.1 of Smallanthus sonchifolius. Lineage (NCBI taxonomy): Eukaryota > Viridiplantae > Streptophyta > Magnoliopsida > Asterales > Asteraceae > Smallanthus > Smallanthus sonchifolius. The sequence goes on from CM042033.1 coordinate 26,566,320, forward strand.
GATGGATCGAAATAGGAAATGACCCATCACCTTACTTCGGTTCTACTTCCTCATCACCTACCTTGCCTAGCTTGCCATGTACTATGGAACAAGCTTTCGCAGCCTTTGTGTTTTATATGTCTAGAGAGTTAAGCATTGTGAAAGATGCTACCGATAAGATACCGGATATTTTGAAGAGAGAGCCTCAAATATAGGAGAATAAAGTAGGGATAGAACTTCTAACTGCTGAACTAGCAGTAACTGACCAGGTCCATAACCTTCTGGTGGATCGTGTGACACACTTGGAGACGAGGGTGGACACCTCGGACGATGACATGGAAAGAGTTCTGGAGAGGGTGGCTGCTCTGGAAGCTCAGCTACATGTAGCAAACCACACTGCTGAAGGTCTTCAAGAGAGGGTGACTCACCTGGAAGCCCAACTGCAAGCCGCTTTATATCCCGAGGAGATTCCACATTCTGATGGCAAGGAGGAACCTTTTGAGGAGGAACCTTTTGAGGAGGAGCCCTTGGAGGAGGAGCCAGTAGAGATAGACGATGAACAATCGTATGTTTCTTCCGATGACGAAGATGCTTGATGATCTTCCTATTCTATCTTCCTTTTCATGCCTATTTTTGCTTATGTTATTTCTCTTTTCAAACCTAGATGGGTAAGGTTGTTCCCATCCAATAAAAGCATGAGAAGTTTAATATTTTAGTTATTTATTTTGTAGCCTTACAATTTATTTAATTTTCAAAATATTAGATGTTGTATCTCCTTACTCATACCTGAATAATGTTTAATATGCGATATATTTCTCATTGTTTTTCATTTGTGATTGTGAAGAATCATGTCAGGGAGAGGACGCGGAGGCCGTGCCGGTGGTCGTGGTACCATTAACATGACGGCAGCAGAGCTAGCGGCACTGATAAATGATAGTGTGGCGGAGGCTCTGGCAACACAGAATGTTGTAGGTAAATGCTTTAGCTATTGACTAATGATGTCAATCCACCACCTCTTAAAAAGCCTGCCCTAAACTCTATAATTCCAATTCTATTTGTATTTCTAAATCTAGGCTAGCAAAATTAGCAAAACCAACAACCAGCCTGCACTTTCAAGGCATTCATGGATTGCAAGCCCCACGCCTTTAGTGGAGCTGAAGGAGCCGTTGGACTACTTCGTGGCTAATCCATGAATGCCTTGAAAGTGCCATGTGCAACTGCCCCGTGGCTAATCAGGTGAAGTTTACCGCCGGAACGTTAGAAGGCCCGACACTCACATGGTGGAACGCCCAGGTCCAAATGTTGGGTCTGGCCATGGCGAATGGACTCCCGTGGGAGGAATTTAAATCAATGATGAAGGAGGAATTCTGCCCTCGTGATGAAATCCAGATGTTAGAGGGATAGTTTTGGAACCTAAAGATGGAGGGTTCTGAAATTGAACTCTACACCACACGTTCCCATGAACTTGCTACTATGTGCCCGCATATGGTAACTCCTGATTACAAGAGAATTGAGCTTTACATTGGAGGTCTAGTGCCTCAAATACAAAGCATGGTTACTTCATCCAATCCTACCACTATCCAACAAACTATCTGACTTGCCCATAAGTTAACCGACCAAGCGGTGACACAAGGGACTCTACCTCTGAGATTTCGGTTTCTAAACCCACCGACAATCAAAAACGCAGGTTTGATCACCATTCCAACACCCACAACCACTCCAACTCTTACTCCAAAGGACCCCAACCCAACCAACCTCAGTTTAATCAACCACAGCAGCAGCAACAGCGTAGGTTTGAGCCTACTAAGAACTTCCACCAGTCGACCTCTTCTGGTCAAAACCAGGGTGGTTACGCGGGGAAGTCTCCGAAGTGTAACAAGTGCAACTTCCACCACTTTGGGTTTTGCAACCGTTGCCAGAGGTGCGGCAAAATATGTAATGCTGCTAAGGATTGCAGGGGTGAGTTACAAGCTAAACAATCTTTTCAACAACCTGGATCCACAAGGGGTTGTTTTGAGTGCGGAAAGGAAGGGCATATTCGGAAGAATTGTCCTTAATTGAAGAAAGGGGGTAATGGAAACCACAACCCTAACCATAATAACAATGGCAATGGTGGTAACAATGGAAATGGTGGAGGAAATGGTGCGAAGGGACGAGCCTTCTTACTAGGATCTGGAGAAGCCCGTTACGATCGTAATGTGGTCACCGGTAAGTTTCTCTTAAATAATTACTTTGCTTCTGTCCTTTTTGACACTGGTGCTGATAGAAGTTTTATATCTAAGAAACTTAGTGATATGATAAAAGGAACTTCATCTCTATTAGAAGCTAAGTATACAATAGAGATAGCTGATGGCCAAATAATTGAGGTAACTCACATCCTTAAGGGATGAAAACTCGAGCTAGCTAGAAATATATTTGATATCGATCTTATGCCGGTCACACTTGGTAGTTTTGATGTAATTGTCGGCATGGATTGGTTATCTAAAAACCAAGACGAAATTATATGTCATGAGAAGATTGTTCGTATACCTCTCCCAAGTGGAGAAACCCTGTCCGTCCAAGGCGAAAGAGTTGGTGCAGTCATGGGCATCATATCTTTTATGAAAGCACAAACATGCCTTCGAAAGGGGCATACGACTATTTTGGCCCTCGTTGCTGAGCAGCCATCAGAAGAGAAGAAGATTGAAGATATTCCCATCGTGCGTGAATTTTTGGAAGTGTTTCCCGAGGATCTGCCCGGTCTGCCACCGCACCGTCAAGTTGAATTCCAAATTGATTTAGCACCCGGGGCAGCACCGATTGCTCGGGCACCTTACAGACTGGCACCTAGTGAATTACAAGAACTATCCACTCAACTGCAAGATTTGTTGGATAAAGGTTTCATCCGACCTAGTTCATCACCGTGGGGAGCTCCGGTAATATTTGTCAAGAAGAAGGACGGGACTTTCCGTATGTGTATTGATTACCGAGAACTGAATAAAGTCATAATCAAGAACCGCTACCCTTTACCTCGCATAGATGACCTCTTTGATCAACTCCAAGGATCAAGTTTCTATTCCAAAATAGACCTTAGGTCCGGCTATCATCAGTTAAGAGTCCGAGAAGAGGATATCTCTAAGACTGCATTCAGAACGAGGTACGGCTATTACGAATTTATGGTCATGCCTTTGGGATTAACCAACGCACCTGCGGTATTCATGGACCTCATGAACCGTGTGTGTAAGCCTTACCTTGATCAGTTCGTTATCGTTTTCATCGACGACATCCTCATTTATTCCAAGAACAAGAAAGAACATGAGGAACATCTACGCCTAATTTTGGAATTACTTAAGCGAGAACAACAATATGCTAAGTTTTCCAAGTGTGAATTATGGATCCGGGAAGTTCAGTTTCTAGGGCATGTGGTTAACGAGAAAGGGATACATGTCGACCCATCCAAAATAGAAGCCATCAAGAATTGGGCAGCACCGACGACTCCGACTGAGGTGCGACGATTTCTGGGATTGGCTGGATATTACCGTCGATTCATCGAAGGATTTTCAAAAATTGCTCAACCTCTCATTGCTTTGACTCAAAAGGGTAAAGTCTATAATTGGGGCGATAACCAAGAGTCAGCATTCCAACATCTTAAACAAAAACTCTGCAGTGCACCTATCCTAGCTCTTCCAGAAGGAACCGATGATTTTGTAGTGTATTGTGATACATCTATTCAGGGTCTGGGTTGTGTGTTAATGCAACGAGAAAAGGTGATCGCATACGCTTCATGTCAACTAAAGGTCCACGAGAGAAACTACACTACTCATGACTTAGAGTTGGGAGTCGTAGTCTTCGCACTCAAGATATGGAGACATTACTTGTACGGTACCAAATGCACCATTTATACCGATCACAAGAGTCTTCAGCATATCTTCAAACAGAAAGAGTTGAACATGTGACAGCGTCGTTGGGTCGAACTCTTAAAGGCATGACAAGTCAATATCAATTAAGCCATTCACTTGTCTCACTAATGATTCATAATGTTCCACCACAAAGCGAGTATTCTTCAACTTCTCAATTTTACCATTCAACTGCAAAACCTCATTTTGCAGCTTGGTAATTTCATTATTTCTCTTTTCCAACCCCTTGTACGCAACATCCAAATGAAACCGTTGTTCACTGATTTTAAGTGAAAAATCATGTTTTTCTTTCTTTAAAGTTTCAATTGAATCTTTGTAGCATTTTTCATTTTCTTTGTAGCTTAAAGATGCAATACGAAGGGGTTCGACCTTGTCCTGAAGCTTAGAATTTTCTTCTTTCAAGCCAAGACATTTGTAACAAAAAATAACAGTAAAAGAATTAGAGTCTACCTCAGTTGACGAACTTGATGCCTCCCCAATAGCCATGAGGGCAAATGCAGTTGTATACTCCCTTTGGTCAGCTACAAAAGCTTCCCTTTCTTCTGCTTCCATCATCTCAATGATCTCAGCCATGAGACCAACTTGTGTTTGAGCAATAAGGGCATCCTCCAAATGAACACCCCAATCAAAGCTTTCGTCCTGTTGAGCTACCAAGGCATTGGACGTTCCACCTTGACTTTGATTGAGGTTATTAGAATTGTTATACCCTTGACCATTTCCTTGGTTGTTTCCCTGGCTTGGTCTGGTGAAACCTGAAGCAGGTGCTTTATCCTTCTGACATTCACGAGCAAAGTGTCCAAAGTTCTAACACTTGTAACACTTGGCTTTGGATTTATCAAACCCTACATTGGCATTTGAATTCCCACCAATAAACTTTCTGCCAGTTCTATTCAAGAAACGCTTGGCCCTTCTCAAGATCATGGTCATATTCCATTGAATATCCATGTCCTCCATATCATCTGGATCCCCCTGATTAAAATATTCTTCAATGGTTTCAGGATCTGTAAGCTTGCCACCAATGAAGTTCTCATAGGCAAGCATACACGATGAAAATAATGCTACATGATCTTCAGCTATCTTGGCTATAGCAGTCTTGTTAGCTGAAGATGTGGAGGTAGGATTTCTTGAGGAATGTTGGTGGTGAGAACCAGATCCAGATGCCGTAAAGCATGTATGACCACCACAACCATTCGAGTTGTCTTTTTCATGAGAGTTCCCTGAGAATAAGGTGATTCCTGAACCAGATGATTTAGTTGTGGAAGACGTCCCATAATACATAGAAGGGTCTTGGATTTGAGGTCTCCCTGAGCTTTCTTTCCTTTTCAGGTTCATATCGTATGCTTGAACCTTTCCGATTGCTTTTTCAATCGTCATCTCATAGAACTTGGGGTTTTCTCTCAGCAGAGTGGTATACATCTCAAACTTTGGTGGTAACGCATCCATAAATTTTTCAACTAATTCCTCATCAGGATACTTCAGCTCAAAAGCTTTTAAATCAGTTTGCAGATGATAGAATCTAGATATAAGTTCATCTGTAGATTCATTCTCCAGTTATCTGAAGCACTCATAATGCTTTCTCAGGAGATCTATTTTGCTTTTCTTGATGTCACCGTTCCCCTCAAATCTTTTCTACAATGCCTTCCAGAGATCTTTCGAATTATCATATCCTCTGAAGCTGTGAAAAAGCTCTCTAGTTAGGGCCATTGTGATGGATCCATGTGCCTTATTTTCTCTGTCATAAACTTTCTTTTCTTCTTCATCTAGCTTAGATATAGGCTTGGGAACAATCTCATCAAGATATGTATAAGTCGGATGCTTATAACCCTTAAGTATAGGTATCCACAAAGAGGAATCAGTGTATGAGATATAATGCTCAAAGCGTGCTTTCTAATTCGAATAATCATTAACATTAAGCAACTTTGGAGGTTTTTACGAAGTACCAATCTCGTTATCATAGTTAAGCAGGTTACCAAGATTTTGAAGATTTGCCATAGCGTAAAACTTAGTCAAAAACTCAGAAAGTCAACACAACTTGTGCACTTAATAAATTGGTCTTGCGCACTTACTATTTGCTCTTGCATACTTAACAAGTACGCAGGAGTAAGTATAAGTACGCAGGAATAAAGTCAAGTATGCAGCAAGAATGGTCTTGCGTACTTAGCAAGTACGCACAAAGACTGTCCTTTTTGCCAAAAAAGGTAAGTACGCAGGTCACTTTTTCACCTACTCTTACCAACTTTTTCCGATTGCCGGAAATACCTCAGGTCTTCAAATTTTGAAGATATGAACAAATTGATCAAGCCAAAAGGTTAGAAACTTGTTTCTAACAAACCCTTGACGATCAAAACAATCAAACAAACAAGAAAAAGGTCGGATTTTGAAGGATTTTTGCTTTTAAAATAGAGCTCAAGAGCTACCTCTATTTTATCACAATAATTACCAAAATCGGTCACTTTTCCTTGTAGAAAGGCTGTAGATTGTGTCGAAAATGCTCCTATCACACTCACAACACTAGAAATCGAGAGCAAATGCTCTGATACCACTTGTAGGTCCCTCGGGTGTCTCGGATCGTCACATGCAAGTGTGTTCCTAATCAAACAGGCTGTGGAATGCCCGTGATTAGGTGGAGTATGAAGCAACACAAAGTAAACCGACAACAAAGACACAAGATACTTTCAAACTTCGTCTATTGATAATCACAGCCGGTTACAGAGAGAATGAGTGCGTATATAATTCTGTCACTAACTGGCTATATATACTAGACCTGTTGCCTGCACACTTAGCAAGTGCGCAGGGCTTAACTCCTGCGTACTTAGCAAGTACGCAGACTTTGTTTTTGCGTACTTGCTACGTACGTAGGATATACATCCTGCGCACTTACTAAGTGCGCACAACACTTAACAGAAACAGACAAGACTAAGTACATACATATGTGATTATAACTCGATAATCAAAACATACAGATACTTAAATACAAATACAAATACATAAAGACAAGTACAAAAGCAAATACAACATCCAGAGTGTATGTCACACAAACTTGGTTCAACAAAAACAAGTTTTATTTGGATGCATGTTCATAAGAATATGAAGATGGAAATGGTGAAAAAATGGGTTTTGATCTTACCAAAATTGAAAATGTGATGGAATGATGGATGAAATCTCTTGCAAACTTGATAATCTTCACTTGGATGCTTGATTTTGGATGGAATGAAGATCAAACAACAAAAAAATGAAGATGGATGGTGGTGGTGGGTGTTCTTGGCTCAAAGAGGAAGAAAGGGAGGAGAGAGAGTGAAAGAGTGAAATGGTGAAAGTGGGGGGGGGGAATGGGGGTATTTATAGGTCATTTGACTCCGGGTGGTGAAAAAACGAATAGTCACCGATTTATTAACAGAATTCCCAAACTGGTATGAACGAAATTATTTAAAAGTAATTTGACTCATGTTAGTATGTTTAACAAATAAAATTTTCAGATTTTTATTTGAAACTGTCGATACATACTCCAAACTGGCTGGACTGCGTTAAAACAGAAAGTTTCACCAAAAATTCCCGAAAGATTCACAGAGTATTAAAATAACATATCACATTACTACATGTAATTTGTGTACATCAAATATATGTCTAAGTGTCTGCTTAGAATTAATCATCTAGCTAGTGCACACTACCTGTCTACCGGACTGTGCTGAAAATAAAAGTATTTCTATAAATTACCGAAAAATTCATATAGACATGATTAATTAAATCACAGTGTTACATATAATTTACACGCACAGATTATATGTCTAGGTATTTGTTTTAAATTACCACCAACAGTCGTGCTGTAGGACGCGTGTTTGACCGGGTAATCTTCTAGATTACCGAAACGTGTGAACGGATTGACTTGCTAAGCGTGAAATGGACTTAATTACTATAAAATTAAGTGTGATGCATGTCATATTCTATAACCTATGTTTTAGCCGGGGTACGGATATTAACCTGAATTTGTCGGGTGTCACAACAGCCAATTGTTTCATAAGTTGATTCATTATAGAAAACAGAATCAAGTTGAAGTTGTTGAGTTAATAATTGTGCTCTTTGAAGTTCAATAACTTGTTGTTGTGTACCATTGGTCGCAGTTATGTCACACACAAGAGATTCAAGAGAGATAACTCTTGCCTTCAAATGCACCAAGTAGAAACCAAATCAGTAAAATCATTATATTCATCTCGAAGCCTAAAGCTTGAAGATGATGGTGTAGATGATGTCGGTGGAACAAATGTTGAAGTAGGAGCAACTGTTGTAGTAACAGGAATAGGTATTGTGGAAGTAGGGATAGAAGTAGTAGTGGTTGATGTAACAATTGGAGGTGTGTTGATCAAAGAATCTAACAACCTCTCAGTTTCAGGTGTTTGTTGAGTAGATGAAGTTGGAATAGAAGTGGGAGGAGTAGACACTGAAGTAACTGAAGTGGTTGTTGTTGTTGTGGCAGTAGAAAATATTGCTTGAAGCAAATCCATGCCTTGTAGTATAGTGGATAAGGGTGTAGTCACAAACTTCGGTCGTGAAACCTTTAACCTCTTAGGCTCAACATTTGACTTAGCCTTCTTACCCTTCACAATGGATGGATCAAGATCTTCATCTGGATGGTACTCTTTGTCAGTGTCATCCTCCTTTCTCTTCCTCTGAAAAGATGACTCGGGAGGACCCTTGTCTTCTTCTTCTTCTTTCGAGTTACCATCTTTACACTTCTAGAAACTACAGATGCAGTTTCTGCTTTTCTGTTAATGGCTATCCTGATTTGTCTCCTAGAATCATCATCATCAGCATTTCCACCATCAGGAGTATCTCCTTAAACATTAGGATCTAGAATTATAGGCTCAATAAACTCACCATCATGTATCTCAGCCTCTTAATCCTGTGGTGGTTGCTGAGGAATAACAAGATCAACATGAGCAAGTTGTTATTCAACTTGTGGTTCAGTTCAAACTTCAACTTGTGGTTGAACTTGTGGATGTTGTGGTTGAACTTGTTACTCTTGCTGATACTGTTGTTGTTGTTGTGCTTGTGGCGGTTGTAGTGGAGCACTCGCTTCAACATTCTCATCTGGGTGCATCCAGGTATCATTCGGAGGCTCCTGGTAGTTCTCATTAACTAGATGACCGAATAAAGGAGTAGGAATTGGACGCCTCTCTGGATTGTTTTGATGCATGCTCTTGCAGTCTACAAAGATGTGTTTGTCCATGATACCAAGTTGTAACTCCGATCCCTCAAAAGGAAAGTTGGGAATAATGTGATTCAATACAAGCTAAATGAACCTTGGATAAAGTAGGAAACATGTATTTCATGTTGCCCTTTCCTGAGTTACCATTTCATCATATATGAATTGGGAAAAGTTGTACGATTTGTTGAAAGTTAAAGCTACCATTGCAGATTGCAATGAAGCTTTAACCCCGTCAAATCCAATTTTTCTTGATGATAAGCAACTAATAAGGATGTGCATCAGGTAACACCATTGTTGATATAAAAACCCTTTCCTCATTTGTGTATCGTCTAACGGTCCTTGATAATTCATGCGTGCGGAAACATCCTTGAATTACTGTAGGATCGAAATCAATCAAGAACACATGTATTTGAATCTAATTGTTGGCGGAAACAACAATCAAACAGTAAACAATAAGCAACTGAATGAAGATGAACAAGATCAAATCAAACCAACATTGTAATAGAAATAGTTACGGTTACAAAGAAGACATGAAAATACCAAAGGTTACGTAAATACATAAAGCTAATCACAATTTATAGGCTAGAATGCAATTGACCATAACTAACTAACTAACTTATATCCTTCTAGAAGTCAGCCTGGCATAACAGACTCCACTAACTCTAAAGATGATCTTCATGCCCTCCGGAGTAGGCCTTTGTAGAAGAAACACAATGCTTTTCCAGAGTAGGAGGAATACTCTACGGACTAAACACTTAGTCTTAAATCTTCAGTGTTCTTCTTTACTCAGCAACAAGTATCTTTAATCAAGATAAATCTGTCCTCCAGAGTAGTTTGCTCTCTTGAGTAGATTTACTCCTCCTGAGTAAGACTTAACAGTTTTTCTCTAACTTTACTCCCGAGCCGCTTTTCTCTCCATAGTAGACTGCTGAGTAAGTTGTTCTTCCTGAGTAGGACTTGGACTGATTGGAGCTCAGTGACCTTGTGATCTTTAGCTTCCTAAGTTTGACTCTGCAATTACCATCTTCACCAAATTGCAAAACAGCTCGTACGGTATCAGTTGTTACTGCAATTGGATCACCGTGTACAACTGATCGAATTATCGGTGGATTAATCAAGCAATCATATGAAGCATGCTCCAAAAACTGGCAATGCAATTCCTGCATAATTTTGGAGATGCTGAAATAGCATATCAAATCCTTGAGCGGTTCAAAAATTAATGATTTCTCTAAAGTCAGCAGCTTCAGGAATCTCAGGATTCAGCAAAGCAACAATGTTGTGTCTTGGTACGAAATTCCGGGCCATACCCTGCGAAACAAACAACAAACATCACATTAAAACAGTATCAAACAAAGTTACAACGAAAATTCAAATTCAAAAGCAATTTCCAACTAGTTTCTCTTTAAGTCCATAAGCGAAATTGTATTTCAAGCGAAAATGACTTTGAAGCGAAATTGGTCAAAAATATTTCTCAAGCGAAACTAATAGTTTCGCTCCATGGTTTGTATCGCTAGATGAAGGATTTCAAAATCCAAAGTCTTATTCCTGTGATTTCAAGCCAGAAAAATCAATCTAATGACTTCAGATACTGCCGAAGAAGATCAAGGCACAAGTACACGGTCTAATTTCACACTAAACGACCTCTAATCGCAGTCCTTTGAATGCCTAAACTTTACATCCTCTGATCTATCAATTTACTGGATGAAAACTGAAATTACCACTCACCTTTGATTGGAGTTCGCGTCTAGATCAAAGAAAAAAACTAAAAACCTTCCCTATACCAAATGATCACATAATCAAGGAGATGAATAGTTTCTCTCTCAGTTTCGCTTTTCGCACATGTAGTGTCGTTTGTTCTTAAATTCGCTTAAGAATAGTATGGTCAACCAAGTCAAACCAGCTCCTTATATATACAAGTCTAGTTTCGCTTCTTACTAATGTCGCTTGACAATTAGTATCGCTTGGACAAATAGTATTGCTTGACTTCCATATTTAACCATATTTCAAGCTCTAATCCTGTTATCGAACTCAAACAATTTCTCAAGAATTACCCAAGTCAAGAATAACTAACCAACATGGAATTTTGAAAATAAAATCTTTTTGACTTTTATAAAATTTTCACTAAAACACACTGAAAATCTTTTTGAATGTTTGATACTAAATAAAAATAAACAAAAATCTTTTTGAATTTTTGAGATGCAAAACAAAATTAAAATATTTATGTAATTTTGAAATTTATCAAACAAAACAATACAATATTTTTGTGAGAATCATGTGCCAGAAAATCATATCAGCATAGGATAATTCTTAAACACATTGTTGTTCAGATTAAGTAACATTTAAAATCAGCAGTTCACGATGATTATGTAACATCCCGAAAATAATAAAGGGCGTCATGGGTCGGAAATAACATTAAGTGAAAGAGGACGAGTCTTGAAATGGAATAAGAAGGAAAGAAATAAAACGAAATGGGTTCGTGGGCTCGCGGGTTGGGCCATGGGCTGAAATGGGAAAGGGCAAGGGGAGGGCTACAAGCCTTAGCAGCCCCTTATGCTCTTCACTCTCATCCTCATTCCCATGATTTCTAGAGAGAGGCATCTTAGAGAGAGAAAGAGTCGGTTTCAAGTTTAGATCGTTGCTACAAATCTCTCCATCATCTACAAGCAGGAACTTTGAGGATTTGAGCTGATCAGAGGTAACCTCCGACCCAAATCTGAGTTTTTGTATGTTTAAGGGTTTTCGGGTTATTTTGATAAAAAAAAAAAAGAAAGGTTTTTACGTATGGATTAAGAAACAAATCATAGATCTAGTATCACAAAAGTGTAAGTAATGTTTTGAACGTAAAAAGTTTGCATCTTGATTGTGCTTGGACTGTGCCGCCATTAAGATGCAAGCTTAGGGTTTTCTGTGGAAGAAGCTGACGCGCAGGTCGGCAAATGTTGGCGAACTTAGTAGGTTCTCTTGGTAATAGACTTGGCAAAACTGTTAGATTCGCCTGTTATGTTTGCTTAATGTCATGACCGAACTTAGCCCCTATGTTCGCTAAGTACTGAGGGCGAACATAGTCTTATGTTCACTGGTTACATCCAGCGAACTTGGAAAATTTGCTGGGAATAGAATGGACGAAATTAACCCTAAGTTCGCTAGAACAGAAGTATAGAAACTGACTAGTGTCGTATAGACCTGATAATTAACCATTTATCCAAATTGTATCTGACATAGTGGGGCAGTAAAGAACACTGTGAGGTTAGCATTTTCAGGCGAGTTCAAGAATCCATGTTTTTACTGTTTTAGGGTGGTGTGCATACTCAAGAATTAGATGTTTATAATAAATGAATGTTATTACTTAAACATTTGCAAAGAAAGATAAAAACAGTAACGGTTCATGTAACTGAACGTTTTGTAAGAAAGAAAGATAAGAAAGATTACGGTTTATTTAACTGAACCTTTTGTAAGAAAGAAAGATAAACAAGATAACGGTTTATTTACTTAAACATTTTATAAAAAAGGGATATAAGCAAAATAATGATTTATTTACTTAAACATTTTATACGAAAGAAAGATAAGCAAGACAACGGTTTATTTAACTATATGTTTCATAAACAAGAAAGGTTTATTTAACTTATGTTTTATAAACAAACAGAGAAAGATAAGATTGTTTATTTAACGATGAGTTTTATAAACAAAAAGAAAGAAGTTTATTAAACTGTATGTTTTCTAAATGAGAAAGAAATAAAGAGAAAGTCAAATACATTGTCTAATCTGTAAGAGTATGCTTATACGAAGAAAGTCTTGAGGTAGTAGCATGGTCTTGATGGCTAGTGCTACCCGAAGCTTGCGTCACGGGCTGAGACCATGACGTTATCATATGAACAACCGGGACAGTACTCGGTAGGGCACTGTAACAGGTGATGTTGCAGCTGGTTAAGATGAGTAACGATGGTTACTCTAGCGGCGACGGTCGCTAAGTAAGAATGAAGAAGCCCACTTCGGGGCACAGAAAGTGGGTATCGACCTTTGGACGTTGAGCCTTAGGGAACAATACCTACGAACGAATGTTCCTTCGGAAAGTAAGAATGAAGAAGCCCACTTGGGGGCACAGAACAGATTGTAGACGTCAATGTATGACTTAAAGAAAGGAGCATAAAATAAATACGTATGTATTTAAAAGAAGAAAGAATGATTTTATTATATTACGTGTATAATATAATATGTATGTTTAAATAAAGTTTTAAAGTAAAAAATCATTTTTATAAAAGTAAAGAAAACTTGAACTCACCAGCGTTAGCTGACTATTTTAGTATGCATATCAGGTGACAAGGGAAAGAGAAAGATATGAAGCCGCAAGAGCTTAGAAGAAAAGGGCTGGATGGCTGTTGCTGGCAAGACTGACATTCCCACGATTAGTTTACGTTTTTAAGACAATGAATGTTTAAAGTTTTAATTAACTCTGAAAATTTAAAGACTTTCGCTGTTTGATTTAATGTTTATTCGAAGTTTAAGAACTATGTTTATGCAATGTTTGCCAACTATGAGAGGTACCCGATTTGGGTCCTTTCAAGTTGGTATCAGAGCCATAGAGAGATTCAGACATTCGCCAAAATGTCTGAATTTAAAGTGAGAATGGGACAAGAGAATGGGATATCAGTTAGAACAGCCAAGCCATGTAAGTAGAATGGTAAATGCCTTAGTAATAGAAGAACAGTAGAAACAGTAAACAGTAAAGGCCTTAGAATAGAAGGTAGTCCATGCCCTTACTTAGACCATAGACACTAAATGCCTTAGAATAGAAAAATAAAAAGAATGTGCCTTAAAGTAGAAACTATGGACTTGAATTCAAATGTTACTCTGACAGGGAATGTTTAGAACCCGAGAGGTAAAGTAAAATAGTAATTGCATATCGGTCTCTGTAATTAGTAATTTACATTATTCGAGGTGTAATACTGGATTATCCGCATGACTGCAGTCATCAAGATGAGTGAATGTCATGCTGACCAGGCGGTAAAGATTTCCACGCATTCTTTTGCCTTCTAGGCACTGAGCTGGTGGGAGAATATAAAGAAAGATAAATCCGAAAGGGGTATCGACAGGATGAAGTGGGGCAATCTAAAGGCGTTAATCATTTAAAAGTTCTGTCCCCAGAATGAGATTGATAAAATGGAGGAAGCCTTCGTGTAACTCAAGGCCGATAGCATGACGCACCGACAATTCACCTCTAAATTCACTGAGCTAACACAGTCGGTTCCACACTTGGTGAATACTGAAGAAAGGATGATCAAGTGTTACATCCAGAAACTACCGCCAAGAGTTCGTACGATTATTAATCCCAACACCCCTGATGATTTCGACTCAATGGAAGAATTGAGTGGAAAGATCTTTGATGATGTGGCCGCTGAAGGCATAGCCCCCGCTGAAACTCAAAAAAGGTGGTCTAGCACAACTAAGCGCTCGGGCGGGGATTGGTCTACATCGAAGACTAAGAAGCTAAGAGTTGAAGAAAAGATCATATGTAGCAAGTGTGGTAAGACGCACCTTAGGGAATGCAAGTATGGGCTGAACTTATGCAATCAGTGTGGAAAAACGGGCCACTACTCCCATGACTGTACCCGTGCCCCCGGTTCTGTAAGTTATGGGAAATGCCACAACTGGGGCGAGTTAGGTCATTTCTCCAAGGATTTCCGCAAACCAATGGCGGTAAAAAATGACAAGAAAAAGGAGGATGAGAAAGGGAGGGCGAGAACAAGAGCATATGCCTGACACAGGAAGTGGCAACGAAAGATCCCAACGTGGTCTCAGGTACGTTTATCCTTGACCACGCCTTTGAATTTGTTGTGTTTGATTCAGGTGCTAGTAAAAGTTTTATATCCTCATCGTTCTGTAAAAGACTGAAATACAAAACCTCTATATTAGAACAAACCTTTAGTGTAGAAACTGTTGTGTAGAACCGGTACACGACCTTACCATCAAAACAGAAAGCTATAGATTTCTTGTTAGGTTATTCATTATAGCCTTAGGAGGTTTCGATGTAGTATTGGGAATAGAATGGCTAGCGGCCAATGAAGCTCGAATCGTGTGTAAACGAACGGTGATTCAGCTCAAAGCTCCAGATCGTAGCGAGATCGTGATTTACGAAAGGGCATTTTGCTAGGCAATGTGAAAAGCCTAAACAGACTGGAAATCGCAACCCTTTCAACAACCGTCAAAGCCAACCGAAGCCACAAAATTAAAATACAAAAACAAACCTTGTTCCAGTTACTCTTGCACAAGATAAGGACACTTCAAGTGGAACAAAAGCTATGGTTGTTCAAACAGATGAGACTGTTGATTGGTCTTTTAAATTTGGAGCTGATGGCAGTTCAGGGGATAGAGCTTACATGGCAAAGGCTGTAGAAATCAATGAAGAATCAGATTCTGATGCTGAGAGAGAGATTGCTTCAGAAAGTTCATCAGCTGAAGACGACACATCTTCAAACAGTTCTGGCTTCACAGCTGAGAATGAAGAAAAATCATCTGTCGTCTCTTCAAGTCAATCGACAGCTGATGTGGATGATAACAATTCCTCTTCTGAATCTACATGTAGCTGTGCTTTTATGGTAAAAACATCCACAGGCATTCAGGTAAATTCTGACAGTTTTGAAAGTGAGTCTGAATCTCAACCGTGTTTAATTTGTGATGAACTTGAAAAGAAAGTTGAGGCACTTAAAAGTCACAACACAGACTTAATTGTTGATTTAACTGGTTGTCTTGAAGCAAACCATGTTTTAAAGGGAAACGAACTTGCCTTCAAAAACAAAATTGATCTTTTAAACAGGCAAGTTCATGAAATAGAAATCTGTGTTCTCAACAAACAAAATGCCATCACCTTTTATTTAAACACGATTGATGAAACAAAGAAAAAGCTGGCGCTTGTCGAATGTGATTATGAAACTTTAAATCAAAAGCTGAAAAGTTATTCAAATGCTTCTTACATTCTTGATTACATGGTTTCACAGCGTCCAGGAAAGAAAAATGATGGGATGGGGTATAACAATTGTCCTCCACCTGTGTTGAATACTATGGTAAACACACCGGATGATAACCCAATCACTGACTTTAAGGTCAAAACGCCACTTGTCGTTGATCCAACCGAAAACAAAATTTCTCAACCAAAGGTTAACGATAATGGTGCTTCGACCTCGAAGTCCCAGTGTGTTGATGGAATGGTAGAAGAGTGGGATGAAGACAACGATGAGTGCCCTACTCGTGGTTTGGGACACAAAAACTTGTCTGCTCCACAGAATGACAGCATTGGTATTTCAAAATCTGCTTCTAAAAATGTTTTTAAAATTAAACAAACCAATTGCCGTCCATCTTATCCCACTACTTCTGATCAGAAGAGTCAAGTAACCAAAGCCTCAATCAAAAAGGTTAATTTTGTTAAAGCTGGAGAGTCTGTTCAATCAAACAAGTCACTCTCTTCAGCTGAACTAAAAGAAGCTAAGGCTGGTGGTTCAAAAAGTCACCAAAGTGAAAATCAATACAGATCTCCGAGGTTGGTTGAGCGGAGATACTGTTTTGAGTGCGGTACACGAGGACACGTTGTTGTCAACTGTCCTTATCTTCAGAAGCCAAGTAAAATAGTTAACCATTTTCCAGAAAATAAACAATAGTTTTTAGAGTCAAAATCTAACTCTTTTACCCAACAACAAGTGCATCAAAAGAAAGTTAAACAAAAGATGCATGACTTGTTGGTCACTGATTCGAGTTCCACACCTGTACAAATCGTTAAGCAATCCACTGTTTACCACAAACAGTCGTTGCACAAACAACATGTGTGGAAAGCAAAATCAGATGATGCTTCTGACGACTATACTTCAAAGTCAAATGGATGTTCCAAAAGTCCACAAGGACAGTGGATGGATTGTACTGTTGTAGATAAGACTGGGAAACCCAAGACCGTAAAGGCTTGGGTTCCTAACCGAAACTAATTACTTTCCTTCTTGTGCAGGTTGTCCTTTATAATCCTATTAGCAATAATTGGATTATTGATAGTGGGGCATCCAGGCACATGACTGGGAACTTAGCTCTCCTTTTCGACGTCAGAAATATCAAAAGGGGCTATGTTTCATTTGCAGGCGATAAAGGTGGTTTTATCTCAGCTCTGGGAACACTATCTAATGGAGCTGTCAGCTTTGAGAAGGTCAACTTTGTCAAACAGTTGGATAACAACTTGCTTTCTGTTTCTCAAATCTGTGATAAGGAGTTCAAGGTTCTTTTTGATGACAAGCATTGTTATATCTTGAAAAAGGAGCTAAGAAGATTGGTACTCGATGGGTTCTTCGTTGCAAAAGGGATGATCAAGGAATAGTCATAAGAAATAAGGCTCGTTTGGTCGTTCAGGGATTTAGGCAAATTGAAGGTATAGATTACAATGAAGTGTTTGCACCGGTTGCTCGTCTGGAAGCAATTCGAATTTTTCTTGCTTATGCATCCTACAAAAGGTTCAAAGTCTATCAAATGGATGTAAAGAGTGCATTCCTTCATGGAGAAATCAGTGAAGTCGTATACGTCAGTCAACCTCCCGGGTTTGAAGATCCTACGCATCGTGACCGTGGCTACAAATTGGACAAGGCACTGTATGGATTGCACCAAGCTCCGCGAGCGTGGTACGAGACACTTTCCACTCATCTTCTGAACAATGGATTTAGAAGAGGTGTCATCGACTGCACGTTGTTTATTCGGGAAAAGGGTGGAGAACTTTTAATGGTACAGGTATACGTGGAAGACATTATGTTCGGATCGACGAATGATGTTCTGTGCAAAGAATTTGAAAAGGTTATGCAGGACAAGTTCGAGATGAGTTCCATGGGAGAGATGAAGTTCATTCTAGGGCTACAAGTAGATCAATCTGAGATAGGGATTTTCCTTCATCAAACCAATTATGTTGGAGACATACTGAGCCGATTCAGTATGACTGATGCCCAACCTACTGGTACTCCATTGGCGATCAATCACGGGATTTCGCCTGATGACAAGGGGGAGTATATTGATGCTACTCTCTATCGAGCCATGATCGGATCTCTCATGTATCTCACGGCATCTCGACCAGACATCATGTTCGCCACGTGTCTCTGTGCCCGATATCAGTCAAAACCAAAAGTCTCCCACTTAATTGCTGTCAAAAAGATTTTTCGTTATCTGAAGGGTACTCCTGATCTTGGATTATGGTACTCTAATGATGACAACTTTGAGCTTACTGCATATAGTGATTCTGATTATGGTGGTTGCAAAACAGACTTCAAGTCTACATCTGCAGGGTGTCAGTTCTTTGGAAACCGTCTCGTGACATGGCAATGCAAAAAGCAGACTTCAGTGGCTACATCTACATGTGAAGCTGAATACATCGCTGCTGCCAGTTGCTGTTCTCAGATTATCTGGATTCAACAGCAACTTCGGGACTACGGTTTGCAATTCTCTAACACTCCTATTTATGTGGATAATTCTGCTGCCATAGCTATCACTAAGAATCCGGTTCAGCATTCAAAAACCAAACACATCGGTATAAAATATCAAATCATTCGTGACTGTTTTGAAAAGAAACTTATTAATATGGTTCAAATTAACACTGATTTCCAAAAGGCCGACCTCTATACAAAAGCCTTTGTCAAATCAAGATTTTTATTCTTGTTAGAGGTAAACGGCATGAAAAAGAAGGATGACGTTGTTCCGGACCAAGAGTCGAGTCAATAATCATTTTTATCAATTACGTTCCTGTATATATTTTCTTTCTTGCGTTTATTAAAAATCTCAAAAACTCAAAAAGATTTTTCATTTTAAAATTTTAGGGGGAGAAAATGTCAGTAAGAAAATGATCTCTCGCTGAGAAAAATGATAGTACACAGACGCTAGTTATCTGAGACTCCAAAAGATTTCTATATTGTGTTCAGTTATTTGTGTACAATTTGTTTAAAAAAAAAATTTCAAAAAGATTTTCCATTTTTGTACAGACTAAAACCCAAAAACATCTGAAAAACTCAAAAATGAGAAATCGTATCCAACCTTTGGGAAGTAATGGCACACTAACCATATGTATGAAGCACATTGCATTTAATGTCATAGTGAATAGTCATACTAAGTCGACATGTGATGCATTGATAGGCTTATCTTACTGAATCTCGACCATTGATGATCAATCTATACCATATTAGATATTGTCTTGTGAGTCACATAATGGTGAAAGGATTGACGAAAATCAACAATAGAAACTGAAGGTGTTTCTCATTCTGTGCACACCAGTTATCATCGGTTTAATGAGATATAAGAAAGTAGTTATAAAATTAAAAATTAGATTCCGAAGTCGTATACATGCCATATTGCCTTGTAAATACCTGGCTGAAGCCGTCCATGCGATTAAGAATAAAATAAAAGTATGAATCCGAATCCGTATATGTGCCATATTACCGGGTTGCAGCCTGGTTGAAGCCATCCATGGGATAGGATGAACACAAACACCGTTAGCTGCATACGTGCCATATTGCCTTGTAAATACCTGGCTGAAGCCGTCCATGAGCTGATGGCTGTCACTATGAATACTAAAAAAAAAAAAAAAAAAAAAAAAGGCTGTTGGAAAACTTAGAAAGCAGAAGGGACCCGACACCCAGAATTGAGGGTGCTCGCAATGATGGTGATGATGGTGACGATGATGATGATGATGATGACAATAATGACAAAGATAAGAACGATGGTGCCAATGCTGGTGCTGCATTAAGTGCTGAAAAGACAGCAGAAGCAGAGGCGCGAACAAAGCAAAAATCAGACAAATCAGAAGGCTCGTCATCAGATAAACAAAAGGGGACCGAAGGTTGATAGTCTGTTTAAAAGTTGTCTTATTGTAAATATTAGATTATTATGTAAATAATTTCAGTTTTATTTTGATTAAATCAATGAAATTTCAAATTCTCACATGTTTATTCTTTGTTTGTTTATGTGAATAGTTCTGGATGTGATGCCACTCAAGCAACAACCCTCCAAGCTGACATATGTGCTTGACATGCAAGGGATCATCCAGCACTCGGTCATCTATGACAAAGAAGAGGGGGAAATCGTGCATTGCTTATCTAAAGAACAGATTGCCGAATTATTTCAGATGAATCCTGATGAAGTTATCACCGACGAGGCATCTGTTTCTGCTCCCGAGTATCCCTCTTCTGATGAACTGGAAGATGTTGATGAGGTTGAGATTGAAGACATCACCGATCAGGAATACCCAAAGTACACATCTGTCGATGGTGATGATCTTCCCTCCTTCGCGGACTTATTCAATCAGCAGTCCGACGAGGAGGTCAACCGAATAATAGAAGACAAAGGTGATGAAGCCGGTTCCTCCACTACCAATGTTGACGAGCTGAACGAACGTAAAAGTCAGTGGATGGAATACATGGCCGAATTAAAGAAGAACTCAAAGCCCTCTCCTCCAACCAAGTACACTAAAGTTTATCGACTCAAAGGACACAAGTCTGATGGTCGTATAATCAGTTGAGCATACTTCAACGACTTAAGATGCTATGCTATAAAAAGAGAGAAGGGCATACAATATTTCAGGTACCCTCATGACTTCAAGACGCTGCCCGCATTTGAAGTAAATCAATTGGCGCGTCTAAAGCTTCTATACAGCGAATCTTCCAATCTATCCGAATGGTTTGAACGTCAATTACAGTACGAATACCGGAAGAAGTGGGTGAACTTCAAGCCACAAATGCCTACACGTTACATTCACAAGGAAAAGGTTCATCCAATCACCAAGAAGCCCCTAATTGTCTTAAAGTGGAAACCTCTAACGATCATGAAGAAGATTCCTTTAAGGAAAATGATCCAGGACTTCTCAGATCAGTTCAAATGGTGGTACTATGATGGGTGTACTGGTGAAGCTGTTATAGTGCTTTGTAAAGAAGGGTCATGGGAGACCATCAGGGTCTTTGATCCCTTGTGGCTGACCAACTTGTCTGAACAAGATGTTACAACTTTATACAAGTGTCAACCGTTTTTTGAAGTTGCAGATATAGACCAGGCGTTGCAGTATGTGAAAGTGATACGTATATGCTTTGCTTTTGACATACACGCCAGAGTTAACTGGAAAACTCGTACAAAAGAGATGTTGAAGACCAACTAATGTTAGTTAGGTCATTTTGAAGGGATCTAGGTCCAAGGGGGAGTATGTAGATGCATAATATGTCCCTAATCCCTTGTAATATGTATTTCATCTATTTTTAATGTAACTATTTGATATATTAATGAAATTACATGTTTATCCTTAATGTTTACTCATATATAATGACTGTGTATTAAACGATCTGATAAATAGCGATAACGTTGATCAATCGTGCTAATGAAAGGCCCATTCGCACGAATGGATCATGAGAATGATCCATTCGCGCGAATAGATCATGAGAATGATTCATTCGCTAGAATAAGTCATGAGAATGATTCATTTGTACTAATGAACCATTCTGATGATTCATTCTTACGAATGAACCATTCTACTGATTCATTCGCACGAATGAGTCCATTCACATGGCTCATTCGTACGAATGGCCTCTGCACTATATATATAACTTTCACTTCATGAGCACAAAAATATGAGAGACTAACCAGAGCAGAACCAGACTAAGCAACAGAACACACACAAACTCTTTGCACCGGCATTGTCGAATCTCTGTCCATTGAGAGTTTCCAAGTCTTGTATCCAACTTCTCTACACCAAAGGGTCGATAGAAACCTTCGTTTCGACATCTAATCCGCTCGTTTCTCACGACCCGATCCGTGTCATAGATTGGATTGCCAATCAAATCGGATTCCGCATGATTTGGTTCGGTTAATGTGTTGAATCATTGGATCAAGGTAGATCCCGATCCAACATCCCTCACATAAGAAGAAATTGATTCCTGAAGGATCAGTGTTGGACCACCCATGGACTTCCAGACCTCTGACCACTTCATTATAAAGATATCTCCTTAAGTTTAGAGTCTGGTCTTTTGTCAGGACATTGCTTCTTACCAAACCCATTCTGTGAACTGTTCTTTCTTGGGCTACACTTAAGGACTCTGCTTCTTCTTCTTCTTCAAGACATGGATAGGCAACCTTTCTAGCATCTTCAAGAAACCTCTCAAACCGAGGCATATTGTCTTCTATTATATCATGAAATCATCCAATAGCAAGCCTAGCAGAGAGATCCTTGGATGTGTTAATGCATTCAGTAATGTGCAAAGCCTAGATGTCAAAAGACTTACGTTGTCCCAATCCAGTTCTACAACTCTAGCAAACTCCCATCCAATCTAGAATCTCTCAGAGAGACCGTCATACTCCCAAGATAGAATTGTGTCAAACTCCAGATTGTTTGCTGTTAAGGGGTACTCGGGGGCTATAACTATCCTTGAGATGTTAGCTGCAACTTCAAATATGTGGAATGTAGGGAATACTTCTTCTTCTTCCTCCTGATCCTAATAGGGATCCTTCCAAGGAAGTTTCCCTAGTGATGTGGATATCCCTTTTGATATTCTCACTAGAGTGTTGTGACTCTGGATGAGGGCTTTTAGGTTTGGATTAGGCATGTGAGCCAAGAATAGAAGGATTCTTCTTGCTCTTCTTTTTCTTTCTTTGGTAAATTACCTCAACTGGGGCCCTATGTTCCAGTTGGGCTTGAATTGCAGGGGTGACTATTTGGTGTACCTGTGCACCCTCAGTAGGTTGCACAAGGGTTCGATCAAGAGATGCAGAATGTGTAGTTTCAGGCTTTGAAGTGGAGGGTGTAAGATCAGTATCAGCTGGGACTGTTAAACTGTCACCCTGGGTACTTTGTATGTTCAATATTGTAGGTAACAATGGAACATTGACCCCTGAGAACTTTTCTGAAACAGTTCTCATGCTATAGAAAATGTTGTTTTTTATGGGATCCAATCATGTAGATTCTTGCAGTTTTAGATAAATCTTTTAGTTCCCCCCTAAAAAAATCCCGCAATAATCTTGGGTACATGTAAAAAGATTGTTTTGCCCCTTCCTGAAGGTTGTATCTCAAACCTTTCAAAAATCAAGTGAGAAAAATTAAAGTTTTGGGAAGTTGCCAAACCATGAACTGTAGATGCCAGTCCAACCGATAGTTGATGCCAACCACTCCTATTTTGAGATATGCATTGAAGAAGAGTGTGGCATAGATACTTCCATGGAGGACCCAGCAGTGCCTTCTCTATTATATACTCCTGTTGATTCCCAGTGCACCCAATGGATACAAAGGTCCTCATGTATTCATCCTTGGTGTATGAGTTAGCGGCACCTTCATCTTGAAGCTTTAGATGTTTTCTAAGCTTTAAATGTCCTTGTCGTCTACCTTGGCCTTGATTTGGAGAATCCCCTGTTCAGTGGAGTAGGAGGCGGAGTTCCAGAAATCTTCCATGTAAGAAATATAGATTGTTGGGTCGACGGTTAGAGCAAAATGTAGTTTTGATCGACAAAGAAAGTCGATCATATCATCAAATCCCTCAGATTTGTTCCCCTTTACCAGATATGCTCTAAGATTGTCGTATGTTGAAAATTTATCATTAGGGTTGTTAATGTCAAGGTTTGCCATGTTGATGATTGTAGATGCATAATATGTCCCTAATCCCTTGTAATATGTATTTCATCTATGTTTAATGTAACTATTTGATATATTAATGAAATTACATGTTTATCCTTAATGTTTACTCATATATAACGACTGTGTATTAAACGATCTGATAAATAGCGATAACGTTGATCAATCGTGCTAATGAAAGGCCCATTCGCACGAATGGATCATGAGAATGATCCATTCACGCGAATAGATCATGAGAATGATTCATTCGCTAGAATAAGTCATGAGAATGATTCATTCGTACGAATGAACCATTCTAATGATTCATTCTTACGAATGAACCATTCTGCTGATTCATTCGCACGAATGAGTCCATTCACATGGCTCATTCGTACGAATGGCCTCAGCACTATATATAGAACTTTCACTTCATGAGCACATATACAACACAAACACAACACATATACACATAGAAGAGACTAAGCAACAGAACACACAAAAACTCTTTGCACCTGTATTGTCGAATCTCTGTCCGTTGAGAGTTTCCAGGTCTTGTATCCAACTTCTCTACACCAAAGGGTCGATAGAAACCTTCGTTTCGACATCTAATCCGCTCGTTTCTTATGACCCGATCCGTGTCATAGATTGGATTGCCAATCAAATCGGATTCCGCACGATTTGGTTCGGTTAATGTGTTGAATCATTGGATCAAGATAGATCCCGATCCAACAAAGTGGTATCAGAGCCATTGTGCTCTAGATTCAACATAGAAAATCTAATCTTGCTTTTTCTAGCTACTTGAATGTTATAAAGATCACTTGATCATTGTTTAGCCACGTTCAAAACTTGTGATTATTGCTTCTGAGTGATCTGATCGTTTCAGTTTCCAGATCTGATAATAGGCTCAATCATTGGTGCTTTTTGGTGCAAAAAAGTCAAACAGCCCTCTGTCGTACGAATGGCTACTATGATGAACTTCATTCGCACGAATGGCTCCTACCATTCGCACGAATAGATCAAGTCTCCCGCTCATTTATTCAAACTTCCAATCGCACGAATAGAAAATTCCATTCGCACGAATAGAAACCTCCATTCGCACGAATAGAAAATTCCATTTGCACGAATAGAAAATTCCATTCGCACGAATAGAAAATTCCATTTGCACGAACAGAAAATTCCATTCGCACGAATAGACCCATTCGCATAAATCTCTTCTGAATTTTTTTTCTTGTGTCGAAAAAATTCGTTTTTTTACCATGTCGGACTTAGCCTTTGTTGCCAGTCAGAACAGTAAAATCCAAAACTTGTTATTAATCGATAATGAAGCTGGAAATGCTAACAAGGCTCCAAAACTCATGACAATGGACGAATATCATCACTGGAAAAACAGGTTTGAGATACACATTAATGGAGTTGATACAAACTTATGGATGATGATAGAGAATGGATATCAAAAAGTGTTGAGTGAGGATGGAACTCCTGTTTTGGCTTCCCTTTTAAGCGAACAACA
This sequence comes from Smallanthus sonchifolius, assembly GCA_023525975.1. Lineage (NCBI taxonomy): Eukaryota > Viridiplantae > Streptophyta > Magnoliopsida > Asterales > Asteraceae > Smallanthus > Smallanthus sonchifolius. Next base: position 26,591,492 of record CM042033.1, read on the forward strand.
AAGAAAATATTATGACTTAGAAAAGAAGGCATATGCTATCTTATCTCAGGCCATATCAAGAGAAATATTTCATCAATTCAGACAGTTTACATCTTCAAAATCTCTGTGGGTTGCCTTAGAACAACGTCACGAAGGAAATGCTTCGTTGAAAGCTATCAATGCTAAGGCCATTAAGAAGGAATTTGATAATTTCATGTATATTGGGAATGAGTCCTTAGATGATCTATTTGAGAGATTCTATCACTTGATGAGTGAATTGCATGCCCATGAGATCAAAACAACGAAAAAAGAAAAGGTTCAATGCATGGCAGATGCGCTACCACCAAAATGGGATTCATTCTTGATGGTTCTCAAACAGAACAATACTCTTGAAACCATTGATATCAATGAATTTCTTCAGAAATTGAGAGAACAAGAGGTGATGAATAAGTGGAAGTTAAAGAGAGGCGTACAAGCTCAGGATCCTTCATTGTACTATTCCACATCAACTCAACAAAATGCTCCTTTGCAGACTGCGTTTGTATCAAACATGTCAAATGTTTCAGCCAGCCAGTCTTCAACAGCTCATGCTTCAGTTTCATCAAGCTCGGTTCCACAGCAGGGAAATACTGCTAGTACTCCTCCACCAAGCCCCATTAAATTGCAAACAGACAACTTCGACAAGGTTACTATCGAAGTGGCCAAGGAACACATGGCACTGTTGTCTACCATTGTCAATTCATATGACAGTCTTGTTGCTGGACAGGTTGGAAACAGTCATCTGACAGCAGAAGACGATGCTCAGATTGATAAGGATGAAATGGATCGAATTGATATAATGTGGGCTCTTGCAAGTGCAGTCAGAAGAGCGAGAGATTATGTAAAAAGGACAGGAAAAACTCTCGAAGGGAACAAAGACTCTACTTATGGTTTTGATCTGTCTGCTGTTGTTTGTTTTAACTGTGGTGAGATTGGGCATTTTGCTAGGCAATGTGAAAAGCCTAAACAGACTGGAAACCGCAACCCTTTCAACAACCGTCAAAGCCAACCGAAGCCACAAAATTAAAATACAGAAACAAACCTTGTTCCAGTTACTCTTGCACAAGATAAGGACACTTCAAGTGGAACAAAAGTTATGGTTGTTCAAATAGATGAGACTGTTGATTGGTCTTTTAAATTTGGAGCTGATGGCAGTTCAGGGGATAGAGCTTACATGGCAAAGGCTGTAGAAATCAATGAAGAATCAGATTCTAATGCTGAGAGAGAGATTGCTTCAGAAAGTTCAAAAGCTGAAGACGACACATCTTCAAACAGTTCTGGCTTCACAGCTGAGAATGAAGAAAAATCATCTGTCGTCTCTTCAAGTCAATCGACAGCTGATGTGGATGATAACAATTCCTCTTCTGAATCTACATGTAGCTGTGCTTTTATGGTAAAAACATCCACAGGCATTCAGGTAAATTCTGACAGTTTTGAAAGTGAGTCTGAATCTCAACCGTGTTTAATTTGTGATGAACTTGAAAAGAAAGTTGAGGCACTTAAAAGTCACAACACAGACTTAATTGCTGATTTAACTGGTTGTCTTGAAGCAAACCATGTTTTAAAGGGAAACGAACTTGCCTTCAAAAACAAAATTGATCTTTTAAACAGGCAAGTTCATGAAATAGAAATCTGTGTTCTCAACAAACAAAATGCCATCACCTTTTATTTAAACACGATTGATGAAACAAAGAAAAAGCTGGCGCTTGTCGAATGTGATTATGAAACTTTAAATCAAAAGCTGAAAAGTTATTCAAATGCTTCTTACATTCTTGATTACATGGTTTCACAGCGTCCAGGAAAGAAAAATGATGGGATGGGGTATAACAATTGTCCTCCACCTGTGTTGAATACTATGGTAAACACACCGGATGATAACCCAATCACTGACTTTAAGGTCAAAACGCCACTTGTCGTTGATCCAACCGAAAACAAAATTTCTCAACCAAAGGTTAACGATAATGGTGCTTCGACCTCGAAGTCCCAGTGTGTTGATGGAATGGTAGAAGAGTGGGATGAAGACAACGATGAGTGCCCTACTCGTGGTTTGGGACACAAAAACTTGTCTGCTCCACAGAATGACAGCATTGGTATTTCAAAATCTGCTTCTTAAAATGTTTTTAAAATTAAACCAACCAATTGCCGTCCATCTTATCCCACTATTTCTGATCAGAAGAGTCAAGTAACCAAAGCCTCAATCAAAAAGGTTAATTTTGTTAAAGCTGGAGAGTCTGTTCAATCAAACAAGTCACTCTCTTCAGCTGAACAAAAAGAAGCTAAGGCTGGTGGTTCAAAAACTCACCAAAGTGAAAATCAATACAGATCTCCGAGGTTGGTTGAGCGGAGATACTGTTTTGAGTGCGGTACAAAAGGACACGTTGTTGTCAACTGTCCTTATCTTCAGAAGCCAAGTAAAAGAGTTAACCATTTTCCAGAAAATAAACAATAGTTTTTAAAGTCAAAATCTAACTCTTTTACCCAACAACAAGTGCATCAAAAGAAAGTTAAACAAAAGATGCATGACTTGTTGGTCTCTGATTCGAGTTACACACCTGTACAAATCGTTAAGCAATCCACTGTTTACCACAAACAGTCGTTGCACAAACAACATGTGTGGAAAGCAAAATCAGATGATGCTTCTGACGACTGTACTTCAAAGTCAAATGGTTGTTCCAAAAATCCACAAGGACAGTGGATGGATTGTACTGTTGTAGATGAGACTGGGAAACCCAAGACCGTAAAGGCTTGGGTTCCTAACCTAAACTAATTACTTTCCTTCTTGTGCAGGTTGTCCTTTATAATCCTATTAGCAATAATTGGATTATTGATAGTGGGGCATCCAGGCACATGACTGGGAACTTAGCTCTCCTTTTCGACGTCAGAAATATCAAAGGGGGCTATGTTTCATTTGCAGGCGATAAAGGTGGTTTTATCTCAGCTCAGGGAACACTGTCTAATTGAGCTGTCAGCTTTGAGAAGGTCAACTTTGTCAAACAGTTGGATAACAACTTACTTTCTGTTTCTCAAATCTGTGATAAGGAGTTCAAGGTTCTTTTTGATGACAAGCATTGTTATATCTTGAAAAAGGAGTTTATGATTCCGGAAGAGATGGTGGTTATGTCTGCTCCAAGAGTGAATGATCTTTATATTCTTGACATGTCACAAGCATCATCCTCAGTGTCCACAGCATCATGTTTTGTTTCAAAAGCCACTGAGAAGGATTCTATTTTATGGCACAAAAGAATGGGACATCTCAGTCTCAGAAAAATGAATCATTTGGTGCACAAAAATCTTGTTGAAGGAGTCACTGTGAAAAGTTTTCATCTTCCTGACATGTGTGTTTCTTGCAAGAAAGGCAAACAAACCAAGAAATCTCATAAACCCAAATCTCAACATTCCATCACTATACCACTAGAGCTCTTACACATGGACTTGTTTGGTCCTATCAACCGGAAGAGCATTGCTGGAGACTTATATTGTTTGGTTGTGACGGATGAGTATTCAAGATATTCTTGGGTGATGTTCTTAAAAGAAAAATCTGAAACTTTTGAATATGTGGAGGTTCTGATTACCAAATTGGAGTCTCTGTATAAGTTAAAGGTTAGGAGGATCCGTTCGGATAATGGTACTGAATTTAAAAATCACCTTATGGAAACTTTCTGTCAAAAACTTGGTATTCACCATGAATTCAGTGCGCCATATGTTCCACAAATGAACGGTGTTGCTGAGAGGAAGAATCGGACCTTGATAGAAGCTGCAAGGACTATGCTCGCTGACTCAAACTTACCCGTGTAGTTCTGGAATGAAGCTATTGCTAATGCGTGTTACACGCTCAACCGGGTTCTAGTTGTCAAGCGTCACGATAAAACTTGCTTTGAATTGTTGCATCGAAGGAAACCGAACTTACAGTATCTTGAACCGTTCGGCGCTCCATGTACCATGTTGAAAAAGGATGCTCATGGCATGTTTAACGAGAAAGTAGAGGAAGGTTACTTCTTAGGGTACAGCACTCCCAATAAAAGAGTTTACAACAAAGCTTCTGGGAATGTAGAAGAATGGTACCATGTTGATGTTCAAAAGTATACCTCTCCTGCTGCTGGAAAAGGTCTTCCTTGGATGTTTGATTATGAAGAACTTTTTGCCTTGTTTAATCTTCCTCCAGAATGTTCAGATGAGGAGGTTGCTGTTCAAATGATGTATGATGCTCAAAACGCACCTGATGAACATGTGCAACCTACTCCCTCATCATCTGACATTCCTGAGTCCTCCAATAACACACAAGTCACACAGGATGATGACTCTTCTTCTTCTTCAGAGTATGAGGGTTCTCGACAAGAAATAGACCAGGTGATTGAAGATCCTTCCCATGATGTTGTACAATTGAGTGATGATGTTTCACATTCTGTGGCAATTGAACAGAGTATCACAAACCTTGATCAAACTGTTGAGGTTCCTGCTCATCCTGTGGGTAGGATTGATAGAATTCATCCTCAACAGAACATTATTGGTCATCCCACATCTGGTGTCAAAACTAGGGGTCAGATCAACTCTGGAGTCTACTCAGAAATCATGGAATCTGGTGTAGTCAACGATTGTGCGCATTCATGTTTCGTCTCGCAAATCGAACCACGGTCTATAACAGATGCTTTAAAAGAAGAATCTTGGGTAAATGCAATGCAGGAAGAACTACTCCAATTTCAGAAGCTCGGAGTTTGGAAGTTAGTTGATTTACCAAAAGGAGCTAAGAAGATTGGTACTCGATGGGTTCTTCGTTGCAAAAGGGATGATCAAGGAATAGTCATAAGAAATAAGGCTCGTTTGGTCGTTCAGGGATTTAGGCAAATTAAAGGTATAGATTACAATGAAGTGTATGCACCGGTTGCTCGTCTGGAAGCAATTCGAATTTTTCTTGCTTATGCATCCTACAAAAGGTTCAAAGTCTATCAAATGGATGTAAAGAGTGCTTTCCTTCATGGAGAAATCAGTGAAGTCGTATACGTCAGTCAACCTCCCGGGTTTGAAGATCCTATGCATCGTGACCGTGTCTACAAATTGGACAAGGCACTGTACGGATTGCACCAAGCTCCGCGAGCGTGGTACGAGACACTTTCCACTCATCTTCTGAACAATGGTTTTAGAAAATGTGTCATCGACTGCACGTTGTTCATTAGAGAAAAGGGTGGAGAACTTTTAATGGTACAGGTATACGTGGATGACATTATTTTCGGATCGACGAATGATGTTCTGTGCAAAGAATTTGAAAGAGTTATGCAGGACAAGTTCGAGATGAGTTACATGGGAGAGATGAAGTTCTTTCTAGGGCTACAAGTAGATCAATCTGAGACAGGGATTTTCCTTCATCAAACAAATTATGTTGGAGACATACTAAGCCGATTGAGTATGACTGATGCCAAACCTGCTGGTACTCCATTGGCGATCAATCACGGGATTTCGCCTGATGACAAGGGGGAGTATATTGATGCTACTCTCTATCGAGCCATGATCGGATCTCTCATGTATCTCACGGCATCTCGAGCAGACATCATGTTCGCCACGTGTGTCTGTGCCCGATATCAGTCAAAACGAAAAGTCTCCCACTTAATTACTGTCAAAAGGATTTTTCGTTATCTGAAGGGTACTCTTGATCTTGGATCATGGTACTCTAATGATGATAACTTTGAGCTTACTGCATATAGTGATTCTGATTATGGTGGTTGCAAAACAGACTTCAAGTCTACATCTGCAGGGTGTCAGTTCTTTGGAAACCGTCTGGTGACATGGCAATGCAAAAAGCAGACTTCAGTGGCTACATCTACATGTGAAGCTGAATACATCGCTGCTGCCAGTTGCTGTTCTCAGATTATCTGGATTCAACAGCAACTTCGGGACTACGGTTTGCAATTCTCTAACACTCCTATTTATGTAGATAATTTTGCTGCCATAGCTATCACTAAGAATCCGGTTCAGCATTCAAAAACCAAACACATCGGCATAAAATATCACTTCATTTGTGATTGTTTTGAAAAGAAACTGAATGATGTGGTTCAAATTAACACTGATTTCCAAAAGGCCGACCTCTATACAAAAGCCTTTGACAAACCAAGATTTTTATTCTTGTTAGAGGTAAACGGCATGAAAAAGAAGGATGACGTTGTTCCGGACCAAGAGTCGAGTCAATAATCATTTTTATCAATTACGTTCCTGTATATATTTTCTTTCTTGCGTTTATTAAAAATCTCAAAAACTCAAAAAGATTTTTCATTTTAAAATTTTAGGGGGAGAAAATGTCAGTAAGAAAATGATCTCTCGCTGAGAAAAATGATAGTACACAGACGCTAGTTATCTGAGACTCCAAAAAGATTTTTATATTGTGTACAGTTATTTGTGTACAGTTTGTTTAAAAAAAAAAAAAGATTTTCCATTTTTGTACAGTCTAAAACCCAAAAACATCTGAAAAAATCAAAAATGAGAAATCGTATCCAACCTTTGGGAAGTGATGGCACACTAACCATATGTATGAAGCACATTGCATTTAATGTCATAGTGAATAGTCACACTAAGTCGACATGTGATGCATTGCTAGGCTTATCTTACTGAATCTTGACCATTGATGATCAATCTATATCATATTAGATATTGTCTTGTGAGTCACATAATGGTGAAAGGATTGACAAAAATCAACAATAGAAACTGAAGGTGTTTCTCATTCTGTGCACACCAGTTATCATCGGTTTAATGAGATATCAGAAAGTAGTTATAAAATTAAAAATTAGATTCCGAAGTCGTATACGTGCCATATTGCCTTGTAAATACCTGGCTGAGGCCGTCCATGCGATTAAGAATAAAATAAAAGTATGAATCCGAATCCGTATATGTGCCATATTACCGGGTTGTAGCCTGGTTGAAGCCATCCATGGGATAGGATAAACACAAACACCGTTAGCTGCATACGTGCCATATTGCCTTGTAAATACCTGGCTGAAGCAGTCCATGAGCTGATGGCTGTCACTGTGAATACTAAAAAAAAAAAAATTGGTGTAGTAAAGAAGTAACATGGAATAACTGAGATCTCATGAACTTATGATGGCTTGTTAAGTAAGTTGTGCTGATTTGAAACATTAACATGTTTTGAAAAGTAATTCAAGTCAATTCTTAACCAGTGTGGGACACACAGACAATGGACTCAATCCTTCAAGATCATCTTGTAAGTGTTGAGAAGAGGTCTGCATAGGTTTAAGATGGACAAACATATCAATGATCGCATTTTGACTAAGTGTACTTAAAGCTCAGATAATTTGCAATGTTGCTGATTGCTATGAGTTTAGTACTGATCCCATGTTCGGATCTTTCTCACAAAAAGATGTGTAAATACCATTGTAGAGTTGTATCTACAACATTCAAAATGTCTCAGATCATTGGTCACTAAATCTGTATGATTTCTCATAAGGATCATTCTTACTAAGACATGCGTGTATATATCTTGTTGATATTATTTTCAGCATTACATATTCAAAAATCCAAAAAGATTTTACTTTTCCTGAATTTTAGATTATCTGATAAGACTCGAACGACTGTCAGAAAATCAAAATTTGAAAACCGCTTGACTTCCTAATTGATCAAATCGTTCCTTTACTTCATAAACTATTCCAAAACTTCATAATTGATCCCTTACTTCATAATTAAATTTTTGTTAAAACCAATGTGGTCGGATACCCCATTTAACCTGAAAAGTTTAATTTACTAAAAGAGGTTATCCATTCGTACGAATGGATGAGCAGAATGGCTCACTCGTACGCATGGATGATGAGAAATAGGTCATTCACACGAATGGACTGACCAGAATGGTCCATTCGTACGAATGAGTGGCAGAATGAATCAAATCTGGGTCACTCGCACGAATGAGAGTCCACTCGCACGAATGGATGGCCATTCGTACGAATGAACCAGGACATCCTATAAAAGGGCCATTCATTCGCATTCTCAGTCTCATTCGCTCATATCAGAAATCATATTCGCACGTCTGTTTCATCATAATCTGAAAGTTACCCAAAACTCCGTCAAATCTGTAATCTAATCATTCGTTTTCATTTTACAGGTATAACCCCACAAGTATTCATCGATTGTATACCGATTTGCAGATGTTCGATTAGATTTAGGATTCAAAACCGAAAAACAAACAAAAATGTAAAAAGTGACTTAATAAACCAATTAAAATGCTAAATATTGGTTGAAAACCATAGTCGAGTGTGTTGGTGTCTTTTTCGGCAAATCTTTTCAAGTGTTGGTTGATTTTTGGAGAAATTGGATCGCGACCCGTCTGTCATACGAATGGACACATTCACACGAATGAACGCTCATTCACACGAATGAGAACTCATTCACACGAATGAGAACTCATTCACACGAATGAATACTCATTCATATCAATGAAACTCATTCGCACGAATGAATAGGCAGAATGATCCATTCGCACGAATGAACCAACTCTTAGGGTTCATTCGTACAAAGGGAAAATGGTCCAAAAGTTCATATTTCCAAAATCTTGCATGTACTGATCTGATGTGCTTCATGTTTTTGTGTTTGCAGACTGATCGTTATGGCGCACAGAGCTCCAGTTGTTCTTAAGGCTTCAATAAAAAGCAACATATGTGCGTACATGATTCCTACATCAAAGAATGCACGTCCGTTTGTCGGCATGATCGAGTTTTTATCAAGATCAAGGATTGCTCATGCTATATCCCATCACCGGACTCCATATACGTCGCATCAAAGGGAGTTCTAGGCCTCTGCCAAGATTGACTGCGAGGTATCTCCACCGGTCATACGAGGGAAGAACGCAGGTCAAGATGTGGTTGTATCGGCAGCTCACATTCGCCGATTGTGTCAATTCGGTGATCATCCTGAAGATCCAGTGACACTGGATAAATATCTGGTCCGCGGATGCTTCATGAGAATAAAGTACGACGGGAATGTAGCCGAGGGAGTTTTAAACAAAGCGAACCTCTGTCCGTAGTACAAGTATCTAGGACATGTTCTTCTGCATTGCCTCGGTTCCCGTCGTGGCGGTTTCGACGACATGTGCGAAACAATTCAGAGCGCATTCGTTGCTCTGGTGTTGAACATTCCGTTCAACTTTTCTGAGATGGTGTTCACGCATCTTAAGGAAAACATCTATCTAAAAGGGGACAATGCGTATCTTATGTACCCCAGATTCTTACAAATGATAATAGATGACCAACTTCCTCTTCTACCAAGGTCAGACGTCGACATAATCAAGTTAGAACACATGACGGACGTCACTCTAAACAGGGTACAGACCTACAGGGGAAGACCAACAAAGCCACCTCACAAACGACTTATTGGACATCTGGCAAATCCAGATTATGTGGCACCAGCAAACAGAAAATGGCGTCACGATAACAGTGATTCTGACAGGGAGGATATTGTTGTACCTCCAGCTGACGACCAAGATGATGACGACCAAGATGGTCAGGGAGATGGTGGCAATGCTCCTAATGTTCCATCTACCGCTGCCACCACCCCCACTGTCACTGCTATCGATTCTTCCCTTCCAACTAACCCAGAAGACGTTAACCTGGACACCGTCCTGTTTACTGATTCTGAGGACACGGAAGATGATTTTGAAATCAGTCAACAAGGGGCAAGATTGGTCGCAACAAAACGAAAAAGGGGAGCAGATCAAGGAAGCTCAAGGGTTGATGATGACGTCAGGGATGCTGACTTTGTCCCTGACTGTCCACAAGTATCTGCTGCTCCTTCTTCCCAATCTACCCCAGTCAAGAGAGGAAGAGGAAAGAGAATGGCCAAACGCCAAAAGTTTAAGCTTGTTAGGAGGACGGAGAGCACCTCTGCCACTACAGCAACTGCCACCAGGTATGAGGCTCCAATGTCAACATCTATGCCTCAGACACAAACTGTGCCTCCTCCCATCTACACGACTGCTCCTACATCACAGCCATCAACTATTAGAGCTGAATCTTCAATGTCACTGCCGACTGTCTCTCTACACGACCAGATCAGTACTTTAAACAGTTTGGTACTTTGTTTACTGGCTCAGAATGAAGAGCAATCAAAGCGTATTGACCAACAGGGCTCGCAGATCAGTCAGTTGACTCTGCAAAATACTGAACAAGCCCAAGCCATCTCAAGTCTTTCCACTAGGTGTAATGATCAACAAGCCCTCCTTCTCACTGCTACAAACCAGAATCAACAGTTGTCTAAAACTGTTGATGCACATGCTCAGAGGATACAAAGGCTTGAGGAGGATAATAAGAGACTGTTGGAAGACTTAGAAAGCAGAAGAGACCCGACACCCAGAATTGAGGGTGCTCGCAATGATGGTGATGATGGTGATGATGATGATGATGATGATGATGATGATGATGATGACGATGAGGATGATGATGATGACGATGATGATGATGATGATAGTGATGATGATGATGACAATAATGACAAAGATAAAGATGATGGTGCCAATGCTGGTGCTGCATCAAGTGCTTCAAAGACAGCAGAAGCAGAGGCACGCACAAAGCAAAAATCAGACAAATCAGAAGGCCCATCATCAGATACACAAAAGGGCACTGAAGGTTGATAGTTTTTGTTTTAAGTGTTTTAAGTTGTCTTATTGTAAATATTAGATTATTATGTAAATAATTTCAGTTTTATTTTGATTAAATCAATGAAATTTCTTATTCTCACATGTTTATTTTATGATTGTTTATGTAAATAGTTTTGGATGTGATGCCTCTCAAGCAACAACCTTCAAAGTTAACTTATGTGCTTGACATGCAAGGGATCATCCAACATTCAGTTATTTATGACAAAGAGGAAGGGGAAATCGTACACTGCTTGTCAAAAGAACAGATTGCCGAGCTATTTCAAATGAATCCCGACGAAGTCATCACTAAAGAGGCATCTGTTCCTACAACTGATTATCCCTCCTCTGACGAACTAGAAGATGTTGATGAGGTTGAAGTCGAAGACATCACTAATCAAGAATATCCAAAGTACACATCAGTAGATGGTGATGATCTTCCCTCCTTCGCAGACTTATTCACTCAGCAGTCCGACGAGGAGGTCAACCGCATTATCGACAACAAAGGAGATGAAGCCGGTCCCTCCACTATTGACATTGACGAGCTGAATGAACATAAAAGTCAGTGGATGGAATACATGGCCGAATTAAAGAAGAACTCAAAGCCCTCTCCTCCAACCAAGTACACTAAAGTTTATCGACTCAAAGGACACAAGTCTAATGGTCGTATAATCAGTTGGGCATACTTCAACGACTTAAGCTGCTATGCTATAAAAAGAGAGAAGGGCATACAATATTTCAGGTACCCTCATGACTTCAAGACGCTGCCCGCATTTGAAGTAAATCAATTGGCGCGTCTAAAGCTTCTATACAGCGAATCTTCCGGTCTATCCGAATGGTTTGAACGTCAATTACACTACGAATACCGGAAGAAGTGGGTGAACTTCAAGCCACAAATGCCTACACGTTACATTCACAAGGAAAAGGTTCATCCAATCACCAAGAAGCCCCTAATTGTCTTAAAGTGGAAACCTCCAACGATCATGAAGAAGATTCCTTTAAGGAAAATGATCCAGGACTTCTCAGATCAGTTCAAATGGTGGTACTATGATGGGCGTACTGGTGAAGCTGTTATAGTGCTTTGTAAAGAAGGGTCATGGGAGACCATCAGGGTCTTTGATCCCTTGTGGCTGACCAACTTGTCTGAACAAGATGTTACAACTTTATACAAGTGTCAACCGTTTTTTGAAGTTGCAGATATAGACCAGGCGTTGCAGTATGTGAAAGTGATACGTATATGCTTAGCTTTTGACATACACGCCGGAGTTAACTGGAAAACTCGTACAAAAGAGATGTTGAAGACCAACTAATGTTAGTTAGGTCATTTTGAAGGGATCTAGGTCCAAGGGGGAGTATGTAGATGCATAATATGTCCCTAATCCCTTGTAATATGTATTTCATCTATGTTTAATGTAACTATTTGATATATTAATGAAATTACATGTTTATCCTTAATGTTTACTCATATATAATGACTGTGTATTAAACGATCTGATAAATAGCGATAACGTTGATCAATCGTGCTAATGAAAGGCCCATTCGCACGAATGGATCATGAGAATGATCCATTCGCGCGAATAGATCATGAGAATGATTCATTCGCTAGAATAAGTCATGAGAATGATTCATTCGTACGAATGAACCATTCTAATGATTCATTCTTACGAATGAACCATTCTGCTGATTCATTCGCACGAATGAGTCAATTCACATGGCTCATTCGTACGAATGGCCTCAGCACTATATATAGAACTTTCACTTCATGAGCACATATACAACACAAACACAACACATATACACATAGAAGAGACTAAGCAACAGAACACACAAAAACTCTTTGCACCTGTATTGTCGAATCTCTGTCCGTTGAGAGTTTCCAGGTCTTGTATCCAACTTCTCTACACCAAAGGGTCGATAGAAACCTTCGTTTCGACATCTAATCCACTCGTTTCTTACGACCCGATCCGTGTCATAGATTGGATTGCCAATCAAATCGGATTCCGCACGATTTGGTTCGGTTAATGTGTTGAATCATTGGATCAAGATAGATCCCGATCCAACAATGATGAGTGGAGGGAAGGTTTGAAAGTTGGTTATGGGTGTAGAAAGCTTTGAATGCTTGATTGCGAGAGAGAAAAGATGGAGAGTTCGGTCAAGAATTAAATGTGATGAAGTGAGGGAGGGAATTTGATTTTGTTATAACTAAAGGGTTTGAGTAACAGTCACTTGTACCGTACAAAGGAGAGCAGCGTAGGTGTGGAATCTACAGTAACTCTTTCCTTCTTACTGTTTTACAGCTGTACTACACTGTAGCAGTCATGGTAAAGACTGATAATGAATTTTTACAGCGGGTAAAAGTTAATTTGAACCATTTTTACCGAGCTGCAGCAAGGTTGGTTATTGCTGATGGTTATGTGTATCAACAACAAACTTAGTTGCTGCTGATGGATATAATGGTTTGCAGCAAGAGGTGTTGCAGCTGATTGCCTTAAGGCTATCTGCAGCAGAGTTGTTCCTGTGGATGGTATAAAGCGATTAGCAGCAAGAGCTTTTGCTGCTGATGACTAAACCTATCAGCAACAGAAATGTTTGCAGCTGACAGATAAAGTTATCAAAGATGATAAACTTATTTTCAAGGAGGGTTTCATCAAAAACAACAAGAAAAACAAACACACATTTATTCATTTATTTTAATTTAGAGAAAAATTTTATTCAAAGTTCATCATCCCAATGGATTCAACTAGATATTTAAACCTAGCTTCATCAAAGGCTTTAGTGAATAAGTCAGCATATTGCTCATTAGTATGAACTTTGGTTAAAATAATTCTCTTTTTCTCAGCTTGATCTCTGATATAGTGATACCTGATGTCAATGTGTTTTGTCTTGGAGTGTTGCACAGGATTGTTAGTGATTAGCACTCTTGTTGTCAATGTGAATGGGAGTTGTCATGAATGTCACTCCATAGTCCAGCATTTGATTTTGAATCCATATCACTTGAGCATAGCAACTTGAAGCTACAATGTATTCTGCTTCTGCTGTTGATGTTGACACACATGTCTGCTTCTTGCATTGCCAAGAGATAAGTCTTCCTCCTAGAAATTGACATCCTCCTGATGTTGATTTCTTGTCCAAATTGCAGCCTCCATAATCACTGTCAGTGTATGCATACATATTTATTTTTTCATTTTTGGAGTACCAAAGCCCAAGTCTTGGAGCTCCCTTTAGGTACCTAAAAATTCTCTTGACAGCTTGGAGATGTGAAGTCTTTGGAGCTGTTTAAAATCTTACACATAGATATACTGCAAACATGATATCTGGTCTGGAAGCAGCCAGATACATGAGTGATCCAATCATTACCCTGTACTGATGTTGATCAGTGTCTTGACCTTTTTGTCTAGGGACAGTTGATGGTGCATTTGAATTGGAGTTCTTGCAGTAGAGCAATCAGCCAGCTTGAATCTTTCCAAAATGCTTTTGACATATTTGGATTGGCTGATGCAGATTCCATTTAGAACTTGTTTGACTTGGAGACCCAAAAAGAAATTTAGTTCACCCATTGAACTCATTTCAAACTTTGAATGCATGAGGGTCTCAAAGTCTTTGCATAACTTCGTCTTTGTTGATCCAAAGATGATATCATCTACATAGATTTGCAATAGTAGAATCTCTCCTCCTTCATCTTTGATAAACAAAGTCTGATCAATAGCACCTCTTCTGAAGTTGTTGCAGAGTAGATATCCTGATAGAGTTTCATACCAGGCTCTTGGGGCTTGATGTAACCCATATAGAGCTTTGTCTAGTTTGAACACCTTGTCAGGATGTGAAAGATCTATAAAGCCTGGAGGCTGTCTAACATAGATTTCCTCACCAATCTTCCCATATAGAAAAGCACTTTTGACATCCATCTGATAAACAGTGAAGCTCTTGGATGCAGCATATGCTAGGAAGATTCTGATTGCCTCCAGCCTAGCAACATGTGCAAATACCTCATCATAATCAATTCCCTCTTCCTGAGTGTAGCCCTAAGCTACAACTCTGGCTTTGTTCTTGATTACAATCCCTCTCTCATCTTGTTTGTTTCTGAAGACCCACCTTGTGCCTATAGCATTTGTCTAGGTGGCAGATCAACTAGGGTCCACACTTCTTATCTCTTCAATTGCAGCAACTCTTCTTGCATTGCTTCAATCCAACTGCTATGCTGTAGGGCTTCATCTATCTTCTTTGGTTCAACTTGAGATAGAAAGTAGGAATACAGACATATATTGGCTTCTTGTGACTTTCTTCTTGTCTAAACTCCTTGTGAATTGGACCAATGACATGTTCTAGAGGATGTTCTCTGTTGATTCTTTGGGCTGGAACAACATCCAGCTGGATTCCTTGGTAAAGATTGCTTTGGTTTTGATCAGGAACATCTTCAAGAGAGTTGTTTTCAGAAATGTGTTCAACAGCCACAGCTTCTTCAAGTGAGTTGTCAGCAGCATCAGATACAATACCCTCATCTGCAGCAGAGTGGTTAATGTTTTCATCTTTATCTTCAACTGCAAAGTGATTAATGTTGTTATCTTGATCTTCAGCTGCAGAGTGATTAAGGTTTTATCTTGATCTTCATTATCAGAGAGATTGTTTCTGGTGACATTTGAGTTGCTTGTTCAACAGATGGAGGATCAATGGATGGTAATTTGATTCTTATAGATGGATCATTGAAGCCTAATCCGTAGTCATCATTTGATGAAGTGGCTGGTTCTTGTGAGGATGAAGACTCCATATTTGAGAAGATGAGAGACTCAAATATTTGAGAGAAAGAGTCTATATCAAACAGCCAGTCTGGCCCTTTTCTCTTTTCACAGGGAATGTGTTCCCTATATTCCACATTTGTTGATTCTTCAACTATTCTTGTTCTAGAGTTGAATACTCTGTAGTCTTTGGATTGAGAGGAATATCCCACAAAGTATCCTTCATCAGATTTGGCACTAAATTTTGGAAGAACACCATTGGTGATAAGAATAGTACATGGGCAGCCAAAGGGTTTTAGGAAATCAATATTGGGAACTCTATTGAACCACAATTCATAAGGTGTTTTGTTGAGAGGCTTGACAATAAGAACTCTATTTTGTACATAGCAAGCTGTACTAACTGCCTCAGCCCAGAATGTGAGAGGCAGCTTTGAGTCAGCCAACATGGATCTGGCAGACTCAATTAGAGTTCTGTTTCTTCTTTCAGCACCTCTATTTTGTTGTGGGGTTCTTGGAGCACTGTATTGTCTCTGGATTCCTTTGTTCTCACAAAAACAGCTCAAGGTTTGATTTTTGAACTCTGTCCCTTGATCACATCTTATTGTCTTGACTCTCTGATTGCTATGATTCTCAACCCTAAGAATGAAGGATTTGAGAATCTCAGCAGTTTCATCTTTTGTTCTCAAGAAGTATACCCACGAGAATCTGGTATAGTCATCAGTTATCACTAGACAGTATGACTTCTTACCCATAGACATAACATTTGTAGGACCAAAAAGATCCATATGCAGCAGCTGTAGTGGAGTGTCATTTGAGTTCAGTGTCTTGGGCTTGTGAGAACTCTTGTGTTGCTTCCCCTTCAGGCATGCTATGCAATGATCTTCAAGTTGAAATTCATTATCAGGTAGTCCTCTGACTAGGTTTCCTTTAACCAACTTGTTGATGGTTTTGACATTAACATGACTCAATCTCCTATGCCATAGAGCAGATTCATCAACTGAAAGCAAGATACACTGTCAGATGGTGTAACCTTGTTCATATCAAGCACATATAGATTCTCCTTTCGATGAGCAGTTAACAAGTTCATCTCAGGAGGAGGTTTGCTCAGCCCAGGGGATAACACAAAACATTCTTCATTTGTGAAAAGCATCCAATGCTTTTGATCACAGATTTGTTATACACGCATAAGGTTAAACTTCTATTCCTTCACACAGTTTACTCTTTCAATGCTCATCCTTTCATTGGACACAGTTCCTTTTCTAGTGATAGTCCTTCCCTTTGAATTACTCTTGAAGGCAACATATCCACCATAAAAGTTTCTGAAGTCTGAGAGGATGGACCTATTGCCAGTCACGTGGCTGGAACAACCACTGTCTATAACCCAGGTATTATCCTTGTTACCTGGTTGTTCCTGCACATGAGAGAGTTCTAGTTAGAAAGTGGAACCCAAGAGCTTGCAGACTTGGTGGGACTTTTGGCTTAAGAACAAAATCATCAGCAGTCTGGCATTCAATTGATCCAATGATGATACTCTGAGTTGATGAGGATTTAGACTTTGCTTGCCATTGTTGAGTCAACTTTGCAGTTCTTTTAGCATTATCAGCAGCAGATGTAGTTTTAACTGCTGATAGTTCTGCCTAGTTCTTGATATTGCTGAGCTTAGACTGATCAGTAGCAGACTTAATTGCTGCTGATGGTTTTAACTGATCAGCAACAGATTTGATTGCTGCTGAAAGCTTAGATTTGTTCTTTGTCTTCTTTGGCTTCAAATGGTCAGTAGCATACTTGGTTGTTACTGATGGTTCAACAATCACTGACTTCTCCTTCTTTACTTTCCCGTTGAAAGTAGGTTTTTCTGTGGGGATTCTTCTATAGACAGGTTTTTGTCTATCAGGGATGATTTTGACTATTCATGCTAAAAGTTTTGAAGATGATTGAGAGAACTGATTGAAAGGATTAAACTTACAATTTGCAGCAAAGTTGTCTGATTCACCACAAATGATGCAAGATTGTTGTGCTTTTGGGGTTTTTACAGTAGCAGTCTGTCTTGGTGGAGAAATGGACTTTCTGAACTGAGTTGATCTTGCTTCATAGCTTCTTACCTTCTTGTTTTTGTTTGTTTTCTCAAAAGCTTGTTGCTTGAGATTTCTTTGCTGCTGAAGGTAATAGAAGCAGGTGCTTGCTGTATGGTTGTATTTGCCACAAAAAAACATGATTTTGCAATCTTATCCCTCTGAAAGTACACATAGTCCTTTCTTTTGAATAGATCTTTGAAGTTCCAGGGATGATTTTTGTTGTGTTCAAAGGTGGCTTCTTCCAATGTCTTCTGAACATCTGGCATTATTTCTCTAGGTGAATGATAGATGTCAAACACTTTATTTGCAGGGTTGGAGATGGAGAATGTTAAGGATTGTCCTTTTTCAATGATCAGCTTTCTTCCTTAGGGAGGATAGCTGATCTTGATATGTTTGGTGGGTTGTGTTACTGGTATGGATGGAATGAAAGGACCTGGAAAGTTAGTTTGAGTCACTTTTCCAGATTTGGTGGTTTTCATAATTACTTCATTGGTGGGAAGTAAAGAAGTTTCACACTTTTCAGATGAGTCTGAGTATGTGGAATCAGACTCAGTGGAAGTACAGTATTCTTGCACAACAATGTCTTCTTTGGAAGGATCAAGGTTTCGGTTTGCATGGTCAAGATTGTTTAGGTTGAAGTTAGGTTCATGTATGGCTGCATAATCAGTAAGTGGTGGTACAGAGTTGTACTGTTCAGCTTGGTACCCCAGACCAGCAGTCACCTTTTCATGGATTTGAGCATCCAACAATCTTTGCAGTTTTTTGGATGCAAACTCATACTTATCAACATGAACCTTTTGATCTGCCAGCTCAGCTCTTGTAGCTTTTAACTTAACCAATAGATCATTAATCTGAGTTTCAAGATTAGTTTATTCATGTTTTAATGATGAAATCTCTTTCTTTAGGCAGTTAATCTTTTCTTTATAACTGTTTTCAATGTTTTTGAACTCAGATTTCATTTGATGAAACTCTTCATTTTGATATATTAGATTTTGGTTATGCTTTCTATATCCCAAAACTTTATCAATGCAAGCTTGAGAGCAAAGATGTTCATATACCTGAGGTGGGATTTCTGTGTTGTCTGCCATGAGAGCTTGGTTGTTGGCAGATATCTCTTCACATTGAAAGATCCAGTCAAAGTCATTTGTTCCAACCTGTTGAGTTGCACAAGCAGCAGTTTGAGCAGGTTGGGTGTTTTGACCTGCTTGACTTTGATGAGTCTGTCTTGGTTGTGCAGCAGCTGGGTTGGCCTTTGGTGCTTTAAATTCTCCTACAAAATGACCAAGTTAGTTACAGTTGTAGCATCTTAACTTGCTTTTGTCCAAGCCAACCCTTGTGTTTGAACTGTTGCTTGGAATAGGTCTTCCAATTCTAGAGTAGAACCTTTTTGCTCTGAGAGATAGCATAGCATAAGAATGTTGTATATCCATTTCTTCTAAGTCATCTGGATGAAAGTACTCCAGATCTTCTTTGATAAAGGACATGTTTCTTGGGGTATCAGAAACAAAAGCAGCAGGATTAGGATTTTGAGGAGGAGCTTCAAGAAGGAATGGAGAGTTGTTTACTTGTGAGTTGGGTGTTTGAGGATGTGTGACAATGGGAGGATAATAGTTGTTTGAGCTTGGTAATGTGTCAGAGTGTAATGCAGAAGAGGTGGTAGATGATGAGGGTGTAGATAAGTAGCCTGATTTTCTTTCTCTTGCTTGAATCATTTCCAGCTCATGTCTTTAACATACCAAACAGCTCAGTCATGGTGAGAGTCTTCAAGTTTTCAGTTCTTCTAATTGACACTGTGTAGAGTGTCCAGCAACTTGGAAGAGATCTGATGAACATTTTGAGAATATCGTCATTCTCTAGCTTGACTTTAGCACACTGCAGCTCTCCTACAAGATAAGTGTACCTGTTGTACTGGGTTGTAAGAGATTCACCATCCTTGTACACAAAGTTTTCATATTGTTGCTTTAAACTATCTCTCTTGTTTTCTTTAACCTCTTCAGATCCAGCAAATATCTTCTCAAGAGCTTCCCATAGCTCTTTAGTAGTCTTATATTCTTTGAAGTTGTGAAACACTTCATTTAGCAGGCACATTTGAATGGCTCCTAGAGCTCTAAAATCTACCTCCATCTTCTTGATGTCTTCCTCAGAATACTTTGAAGCTTTTTTAGGGTCAGATGGACCTCCAGAATCAGCAGAGGCCACCATTGGCACATAAGGACCATCAATTATGGATCTCCACATTCCATATTCTTGATAGCGGAAGAAGCTTTCCATTCTGTTTTTCCAAATGTCATAATCTTCCCCAGACACCAGCCTTGGTGGTCTGTGAAGGCTTCCAATATCATCAAATCCAGTATTTTGTGCCATACTTTGGGTGTATGATGTGCATCAAAGAGATAATAGTAACAGAACCAGAAAGTGATTAAACAAATGTGAGTTTGCTTAATCTGAGAGTCAAAGCTCTGATACCACTTTTAGGATCGATGTTTTACAAGATGGTTTTGTTTATTTGAGATTGGCGGAAACAATAACAACTATGCTATGCAACAAGAAACAATGAGAATACTGATAAATGCAAATGTATTACTCTTCAAAGTTTAAAAGTTACAGAGAAAACTCTAAGCAAGCACTCACACAACTTAAGAGAAATAATACATATAAAGGAACTTAGAATCAAGACAGACCCTTGATTCTAAGGATCAGATCACATACAAGCCGTTGATCTTGAACTGATGAGAAGCTACACTACAATTGGTTTACAACAAAAAGACAAGTAGCAAAAAGACAACTGCAATGAAAAGACAACTACAAAACAAATGTCTTCTTAGTAATCATTGCAGGACTGATCAGAATTGGAGCATTGTCTTTTGTCATCTGCACCAATAACATTCCTTCTGCTGATAGGTGTGTCAGTGTTGCAGAAGAGATGTCAGTAGTCAAGTCAAAGCTATTGACGATTTGTCTATCAGCAACATCAATGTATGATGCTGCTGAGAAGCCTATCAGCAGCAACCTTGAACTTCAGTAGATAAAGCCTATCAGAAGCATAGTTGTTGATCAGCAGCAAAGTATAACTATCCGCATCATGGCACTTATCAGAGCAACTTCATTAATGTCAAAATTGTGGAGTCCGCAGCATTTACACTTAGAGAATTTTGTAGCCATCAGTCTTTATCTCTACACATTAATTGGCATGAAAGCAATCACTCGACTCTGGGGACAGTCCTGATTGGCTTTTTGATGTGGAATCTTTGTTTAATTCATTTAATCTTCCTATATTTGTTAATAACTTTGTCCCAACTAATCCTTTCTTTTCAATGGAAAACCTAGTTCCCATAAATGAGTCATGTTCATCTTCAACAAATCAATCAGTGGATCCTCCAATAGCTCTGGTCTCTCCACCTGTAAATACTACTCAATTCCCTCCTGGTTCCTCTGCTACAACAAGTGAAACTATTGAGAAACAAACTACTATAATTGTGGATGTTGGTTAGCATTCTTCTACTGCAAATCCTGATCCGGTAGAAGAGCTAATTATCCCTGACAATACATCACTAATCTGGCAGATAATCTGGAAGAAGATGAGATCCCACAATCAATAATCCACAATAATCACCCTGCTGAAAACGTCATTGGTCCTGTCAATGTGGGTGTCCGAACTCAAAGTACCTCCAGGGCCATTAATGGCGGGTTATTCTCATGTTTCATTTCTCAAATCGAACCAAAGAAAATGAAAGCCGCTTTGCTTGAAAACAGCTTATTTGAAGCAAGAAGAGTTGCTGCAATTCTCAAAGTTTCATGTTTAGAATCTGGTTGACTTACCAAAGGGCAAAATCCCAATTGATACTCGTTGGGTATTTCGTAACAAGAAGGATGAAGGAGGAATTGTAATTCTAAATAAGGCCCGCTTGGTAGTTCAGGGGTTTTATCAAGAGGAAGGTATCGACTTTGAGGAAGTTTTTGCACCAGTGGCTCGCTTGGAAGCCATAAGAATGTTTCTTGCCTACACGTCCTACATGGACTTCACCGTCTATCAAATGGACGTCAAAAGTGCATTCTTGTATGGGAAGGTTCAAGAGGAAGTTTACGTCAAGCAGCCACCAGGTTTCATTGATCCAAGTATCCAGACCGTGTTTACAAATTGGACAAAGCCTTGTATGGTCTTCATCAAGCCCCCGTGCGTGGTATGAAACGTTATCTAAGCACCTGCTTAATAATGGTTTTACGCGAGGAGATATTGACCAAACTCTGTTTAAACGAAAGGACGGTCCGGATACTATCATGGTGTAGATTTATGTTGATGATATCATTTTCGAATCCATTAATCCGAGGTTGTGCAAAGAGTTCGAGGAAGTAATGTGCTCTAAATTCGAAATGAGCTCCACGGGGGAAATGAAGTTATTTCTTGGTTTACATGTTGATCAATCTGAGTTGGGTATTCTTATTCATTAAGAGAAGTATGTTAAAGAAATCCTGACAAAGTTCAAAATGATTGATTCTCATCCATTCAAAACTCATGTCGAGGTCAGACATTCTCTTTCTCCTGACATGGAAGGCGAAAGTGTTGATCAGCATCTCTATCGTTCGATGATCGGTTCTCTCATGTATGTCACCGCCAGCAGGACCGACATTATGTTTGCAGTGTGCTTATGTGCACATTTTCAGGCTAACCCTAAACTCTCTCATTTATCTGTTGTCAAACGTATGTTTAGATATTTAAAGTATAAGCCAAAACTTGGACTTTAGTATCCTAAGAATAACTTGTTTGATCTTATTGCATATTCAGATTTAGATTATGGGGGTGCAACTTAGACCGTAAATCCACTTCTGGGGGTTGTCAAATTCTTTGCAACAGACTTGTGTCCTGGCAATTTAAGAAATAGACCACCATTTCTCAATATACAACAGAAGCTGAATACATTGTTGCAGCCCTTTGTTGTTCACAAGTTTGGAGGATACATCATCAAATGCTTGACTATGGCATCACATTTCATGAAACCCCCATTTTGTGTGACAACACTGCAGTTCCAAACATCACCAAAAAGTCATGTTCAGTACTACAAGACTAAGCACATTGCGATCAAACACCATTTCATCCATGATTGTGTTGAGGCATATCAAGATAGTTGAGGTTAAAACAGACAAGAAAACTACTGATATCTTCACTAAGGCTTTCAATTCTGCCAGATTTGTGAAATTGGTAGAAATGCTTGGCATGCTTAATTTTCAGTAACTTCGTATCTGTCCTTTTAATAATTGTGATTTCACATCCCTTTCTGAAAACTCTCAAAAACTATTGTCTTTTCTGTTTAAACTTGTTCATCGGGAAGATTGTCAAAACTAGTTTCCTTACTGTACAGTTATTTTCTTTCGTCAGTATTCAACAGCAAATCTTATGGGGGAGAAATAGGAATTAAACAAGAAAAAGAATTGCTTTGTATATATTTGTTTTCTTAGAAAAGCTTCTATCCTCGATCTCACTGATGTTATTGCAATTCTTTTAGGAAAATTTGATCCGACCCTGTGAGAGGTGATTAAGTCTAGTCATACTTCTTGAGCATGGAATGGGCCATAAACTATGGTGCTTACTGAGGAATAGCTGATAGACCCGACATATGTGGTTATAACTCTTCAGTAGTGTGAAAATCTAAATCTCAACCGAGCACGTGTGTTTGAACCAACTTTTGAAACATCTAATCCATTTTTAGCTAAGAAAACTGATTCAATCAGATATAGACTTACGCGTTGGATTCTGATTCACACGCCAGGCGACCGTTAAAGTAAAGAAAATTACCGTCGATGACTACGTATGTTTTTCTTACGCAAAGATCTCGGGTGTTCATATTTTTCCAATCCACTTGGATGATTTGGCCCCGTATGTTGTTCTTACGCAAAGATCTCGGGTGTTCAACCTTTTTCTATCCGCTTGGATAATTTTACGACTTCTTATGTTTTGCTTACGCAAAGATCTAGATTGTTCGTACTTTTTGATATCCACTTGGACTTTATTTTCCTTTTGGTGGTGAATTGGATTTACCAAGATGGTACCCTGGTTAACCGCAAAGATATGATAAGATGAATTCAGGTATTTCTTAAGGATTGATAGGTTTTCAAAACCATTTTATTTTAAAACATGGGGTACGCCGTGCTTAGTTCTTAAATGGTAATAATCACATGAAATCATGTTCAAACTAATGTTCGGGTTTACCTTGCACAAATATCGGCTATCTTCAGGGATTCACAGTAGTTGACTGCAAAAGGAAGTGCTTCAAGAGTTTGACTCAGACATGATCTCACGTTGGATCTTTTCCAATGCTAAGTGTGTATATATTCTTTGTTTAGTTTTTACTTTTATTTTTCTACATGAAAATAAATCTTCCTTATTAGCTTGTTTAAATAGTGTACATATTTTGTTTTCTTTTTGTGTAAATATTCTCCAAGTCACTATGGGCTATCGAAACTTCTGGGCAAATATTCTGAGAAATCGAAACTACTCAGGCCAATCGAAACTACCTAGTTTCGATAAGGGCATTTTGTTCTTTTGTCTGCTTTAAATTGAAATCTTCACTGAAAAGTTTCTCACTTCATGCTTTCTTTTCTCCAAAACACTGTTACACCTTCATTTCACTCACAAAAACCTTGATTTCTAAGCTCTCTAAGTTCTTGAAAATCGGTATTTCATCTCCGATTCTCCTCATCTTCGTCATTCTCAAGGTAGGTTGTGTTCATCTGTGGTTAGCATTACGGTTTGAACCTAAGGTTTTAATTTTGACCGTTTTACGATTGAAAATCTGATCTTATGACTGTTTGTTGCATAAATCGTGTTCTTGAGTTCTTCATTGCCTAAGGCTTACATTTTTGTTGATTATATTTGCAGTTCATCACAAAACCATCGGTAAGAGGAAGTTTCGACTTTGACAGGCCCTTTTAATCCCTTCTTACCTGTTTTGACTAAGTTTGTGTGTTTCCGAGTAGTTTGTCGGAATTATTGCATGTTTCTTTTGAGTCTTATTTGGACTTGCGCAACATCAGTCTGTGGGTATCGAAACTAGTTGTTTTGGGATAAAGCATCTTTTAGAAAAATGAAAGTTTATGTTTCAAAAAGTGGTTTCAATCGAAACTAGTTGTTTCGATACCCTTTACTTCAATCGAAACTAGTTGTTTTGATAGGTCCTTTCTCAATCGAAACTAGTTGTTTCGATAGGTTGTGTCTCTACCGAAACTTGTTGTTTCGATGGACTTCCTTCTGAGTTTAAGTACTTACACTTTGATTATTCTAATGACTTGTGTATTTTATCATATGCATAATGGATCTTCTATTTGTAAAGAAGCACAACATTTGTGCCTTCTTGGATGCTGCTGACCCTAAAAGTGAAGGGTTTGTACAAGTACTGAAT
The DNA here is from genome assembly GCA_023525975.1 of Smallanthus sonchifolius. Classification (NCBI taxonomy): domain Eukaryota; kingdom Viridiplantae; phylum Streptophyta; class Magnoliopsida; order Asterales; family Asteraceae; genus Smallanthus; species Smallanthus sonchifolius. The sequence goes on from CM042033.1 coordinate 26,616,330, forward strand.
TTTCTCTCAAATTCAAGAGTTCATCATGCAATCAGCCACAATCTTCCAATCTATGAGTCAACCATCAGAAAATTCTGGGAGACAGTTGAAAGAGTGGTTGTCAATAATGTGGAACACATCAGAGCCATAGTTTTTCATCAAGAAGATCTTTTCTCTGAATCCTTAGTCAGACAAGTGCTACAATTTAATGATAATCCAGTTACACCCCCTGGGTTCTCTAGCTTCTTCATTAGAGAAAGCTTCAGAAGGATGGGTCACCCCAATGAGTTCAAAAGTAGCTAAGTAACCAAAACTTTCGTAGCTTCTCACTGGAGATATATTATTCATGTCTTCATACACTGCATTTTCATCAGGAAAGGGGGTTTGACTCTGCAAATGCACAGGTTGCCTCAGCCATTTTGGGCTTGATCAAAGGAAGAGACTACAACTTCTCAGGACTTATGTTTAAACAGATGATGGAGAACATCACCAGGAAGATTAAGGACAAATTCCTTATTTACCCTAGGTTTCCCCAAATGATCATAAATCACCTTCATCCAAACCTTCCTCAAGGAGGAAACTTGCTGGTTCTTGACCACATGATATCAAAAACTCTACGTTACATTAAAAAGCAGCAGCTCAAGAAGCAAGAGAGTCATTGTAAATGTTCCTCTGTTTGGGAACATCATTGGTGATCCTGAACCTGAAATCCCAGACATTGACCCTGTAGAAGCCATTATTTCATCTGAGGAGGAACAAGATTTATAAGCTGAAGGTGAGCAAGAACAAGAGGCACATGCTGAAGAAGATCCAGCACAGGGTGATGTTGGAGAACAAGAAGCTCATCAGGAGCAAGAAGAAGAAGAACATATTCATGAAGCTCACTTTCATCACTTAGAACTTGAATAGCTAGATCCTCTAAACTTCCAGGTTCAACACAAAGTTCAAATGGAAAATCCTGAGGCCGAGGGCCACATTGAAGCTAACGATGAGTCTGATGATGAGACTCTTGATGAAGCAGTTTATGAGACAGACTCTGAAGAGACTGAGTCTGAGAAGGCAGTTGAACCTCCTTCTTCTTCCTCCAAAAGACCAGCTGACTCTGACTCTGATTATAAGTAGGAAGAGCCCAAAGCTAATAGAATCAAAAAGGCTTGGAATAAATATCATCTTTGTCTGATTCGCTCACTGCCTCACCCAAACAACCAACACTTCTTCCATCACCTTTTCATCTAGCTTCTCCACCTTCTCCCAAACAACCTACACCTCAACCAACTCCTCCCCTCTCTCTAGTTGAAACATCCTCACCTGACCAAGAAGCACCTTTGTCTACCACAAGAGTAAAGAAATTAGGCCCAACTGTGAAGAAGCTCAATAACCAACTGGTAAAGAAAGATGAGGAAATCAACAGTTTGAAGTCAGATCTGTTAGAAATTCAACAAACACATTTAGCTGAATAGCAGGAGCAGCTCTCCAAGAAACAACAAGCTCTATCAGACGTAACTGCTCTTGTCAACAATCTAAAGAACTCTTTAGCTGAATCATCCCATTAAACAAGCTCTCACAGAGAAAAGGACTCTCAAGCTCAAGGGGAGTCACCGGTATCACCAATAGCAACTACTGGTGGTCCTTCCTCCCCTTCTTTTGTCACTAACCCTGAGTCTGCTTTGATCCTTTACCAGGTGAAGCTTTAACTCCAAAGGAGAGCATACAAGTTAAAGTTAAGGAACAAGAGTTTGACTTTCCCTCTCTTAGCCAAAGAAGAGCAGACAAAGGAAAGGGAAAAGCACCGGAATCTGAGACAGAAGTGGTTGTCTTAAATGAAGAGGAGATTGATTCTGATGATGATTTAGCTGAGTTATTGAGGCAAATTGATGATTATGGAACTAACGATGACTTCCCAGAAATTGTAACACTGGGTGAAGAACGAAGCAAGAAAGTCTTTTACATCACTAAATCGGGAGAAGAGATTGAAGCCTTATCAGATGAGGAAGAAGAAACACCAGTTATCCCCATTGCCTCTGCTGAGCATGAAACCCCTCCTGAGCCAGCAAGCATAACTCAAGAAACTACCGCAACTCCCTCATCCACTTAAGAAGATGCCAGCACAAAACATGCCCCCGATCCAAGAAGGCATTGGTTTAAGAAAGTTGAAGCAAAAGAACCTCCAAAACATTATGAGCGGTTTGATGAGTACCAGGAGCTGAAGAGTCCTCCAGTTGGATGGAAATATGACAACGAAAGTCCTTGTATATTGTCCGAAGATACAAAGGTGGAATTGAGCACTTCAAAACTCCAAATGATTTCAGCTCTCTTCCAAGATATGATCTGAGAGCCCTGGCAAAACTTCCTCTGCAGAATCCGGGCAATGTCGGGGAAGCTAGAGATTTTGAGAACTTTCTGCAGGGTCAAACATTCAATGATTTCAGATCCATGAAGACAGCCAATCCAAGAAGAATCCTCTCCAACACAAGAATTCATCCTCAAACCCAGAAACCTTGGGTCAGTTTAAGGTACAAGCTTGCAGCAACTGTCAAAACTATACCTCTTTCAAGGTCAGTGCCAGTTCAACTTCAAACCTTCAAGATATGGTACTACAATTCAACAATAAGTAGTGTAGTAATCGAGTGCGAAGGAAAAGAAGACATATATATCTTCGAGCCCATGGAATTGTTGAAGTTCAAGCCTGAGGATTTAGAAGCTCTGTGCATAAATCCTATCAAGATTTTCAATGATGATGAGGAGGCTGATGCCAAAGCATACCAGAGGGTTGTTACTGTGAACATAAAGCCTTTCATTATGAGATCTGAAGACACTTCTATAGTATGAAGACCTTGAAGACATTGATGCAATAGCTTAGGGGGAGATTGTAGGGTTTAGTCTTTTGAAGCTACAACATCAATGTACTTTTGATCAAATGTACTTTCTGTATTTTACCTTCTGTCTTTAAGTAGTTTCTTTCTCATTGTAATATACTGCTTTTGTAGTCGAAGTGATGGGCCATCGAAACTACCTAGTATCAATTGAGGTTTGTTCAATCGAACCTAGTAGTTTCGATAGACAGGTTGTTTCGACAAGTGGGACTTGTTTCTGTTGTAAATGCTCAATCAAAACTAGTTGTTTCGATGAGCACAGTTTCGATACTTGTCAGCAGCCTATATATAGCCCTGTTTGAGAATGTCTAGGGTGTGAGTGATGGCTGTAAACCTTGACATTCCACTTTCAATATCATTTTTTATTGAGTTCTTGTGTGGTTAGCCTGTTATCTTCACCATTGCTTTGTTTTCTGTGACTGTTTCACCACCATATACACCTATTCCGCTGGTGTGTGTGTGTGTGTAATCGATATGTTAAGTGATTTTTGTATAAAATCAGGACCTACAAGATTGGTGGGAATCTGTGAAACAAGCCAAGGGTGAGCAGGCCATTGACAGCATGAGATGGAACGAGTTTAAGGAGATTGTTCTACAATAGTTTTGTCCTCAGAATGAACTTGATAAGATTGTGGAAGAGTTTCATCGTTTTGAGGCTGGAAACATGATGCATCAGGAATATGCAACAAAATTCGACGATATATCGAAACTGGTGCCACATCTGGTAACACCTGAATCTAGAAGAATAAAACAATTTGTTCGAGGTTTACCACTAAAGGTACGCACCTTAGTGAAAACCTCTGCACCTAAAACTATGGATGCAGCCTTAACCTTCAATGCCATGATGTATAATGAGGTGGTAGCTCAGGAAGGAGGCAAAGGCAAAGGCTGAGAAACCAGCAGAAGTAAAACTTGTTGAAATGAAAAGAAAGAATGAGGAAGTAATGTATCGGTTTAAGCCGAGAAATTTTAAGTTCTCTAGGAAAAAAGGGAAATAACTAGGGAAAGGGCTCCCATGAAATTAAATGACATAAAGTCCAAAAGCCTAGGCATATAGCAACATATTGCCCAACAATCTAATGTTACAATTGTAAGGAAATGGGACATTTACAGAAAAATTATCCCAGACCTGTTCAGCAGAAACCTGGAGGATGGGCTAAAGGCCGAGTATTTGTGATAGGTGATGGAACGAGAAATGACAACGCCAAGGTAGTGGTTGGTACGTTCCTAGTTGATGAAATTTATGCTAGAATATAATTCGACACGGGGGTGAATAGAAGTTTGCCTCTGATGCCTTTAGTTTACATGTAGGCATGAGACCTACACCACTTGAGCGTGCTTACGTGGTTGAGACGGCAAGTAGAGAGCAGATTGGGATAACTGAATCATATGTAAATTGCAAGATGACTCTGGGCAATGAGAATTCAATGATTAAATTAATGCCTATAAGTATGAGCAAGTGCGATGTTATTATTGGAATAGATTGGTTAAACCAATGCCATGCTCAGATTGATTGTGACCAACGGGATGTTAGGATTTGTAGGCCTAACGGAGAGTTTATGTTGATACAATGCGATAGTAATGAAAATAAGATTGAAACTATTTATGTAGCTAAGGCTAAGAAATGTGTGAATGCAGGATGTAGTGTATTCATAGTTTATTCTTTGAACTCGAAACCCGAATGGAAAATTACGGACATTCCTGTAGTGTGCAATCACCCGGACATTTTTCCAGAAGAATTACCTTAAGTCGGAAGGAAATAATTAAACCCATTAAGATAAGAGCCTTAAGATTAGATCTTAAGATAGACTGGATGGATCAGATTAAGGAAATTCAGACCCAAGCACGACAAGACGATAACATCAAGAAGGAAAGCATAGTTGGTAAGGAGAAATTACTGACCAAAGGCGATGATGGAATCTTAAGATTTGGACACAGAATTTAGATTCCTAAATTCGGAGAAATCAAAAAAGGGTGATGGATGAAGCTCACAAATCAAAATATTCAAATCCACCCTGGGGCAGATAAGATGTACAAGGGCTTAAAGACTCATTACTGGTGGCCAAACATAAAGAGATCAATAGCACAATACATAGAGAAATGTCTGACTTGTCTTCAAGTTAAGATTGAACATCAGAAACCCATAGGTCAACTTCAACAATTGGAGATACCTGTGTGGAAAAGGGATAGAACTACAATGGAATTTGTCACAAAAATGCCGAGAACCCACAAAGGGCATGATGCTAATTGGGTTGTGGTTGATAGATTAACCAAATCGGCACATTTCATTCCCATTAATGATAACTATTCAATGGATAAGCTAGCCAGATTGTATATCAATGAGATTGTGATCGGCCATGGCATACCACAATCTATTACCTCTGATAGAGATAGTCGGTTCACATCTAGATTTTGGACTAGTTTCTAGAAAGAATTAGGAACTCGAATCAACATGAGCACAACATATCATCCTCAGACCGACAGCCAGAGTGAAAGAACAATCCAAACTTTAGAAGATATGTTGAGAGCTTGTGCAATTGAATTTGGAGGTAGTTGGGATAATCATCTACCACTGATCGAGTTTTCCTACAACAACAGCTACCATTCAAGTATAAAAGCGGAACCATTCGAGGCTTTATATGGTAGGAAATGTAGAACTCCAGTTTGTTGGATAGAATTCGGAGATAGACAATTGTCTGGATCAGAAATATTACAGGAAACAACTAATAAATAGTCCAAATTAAACAATGGTTGAAAGCCGTACAAGATAGACAGAAGAGTTATGCAGGTGATTTCTTGATGTTAAAAGTTTCACCTTAGAAAGGTGTTGTACGATTTAGAAAACGTGGGAAGTTAGGCCCAAGATATATTGGATCTTACAAAATCACCGAAAGAGTTGGAGCAGTGGTGTATAAACTAGAAGTTCCTAAAGCATTACAAGGTATTCATAACACGTTCCACGTGTCATGTTTACATAAATGCTTAGCAGATCCCGATCAGGCAATTACATTAGATGATGTGCACGCTGATGATAAACTCCACTTACAGAACAACCCATTAAGATCTTAGGAACACAAGATAGAAAGTTGAGAAAAAAAACAATACCGATGGTACTAGTACGGTGGCAAGGTTGGAAGGGTGCCGACCAAACTTGGGAATTAAGAGAACAAATGAAAGCTAAGTATCCTCAATTGTTCGAGTAACATTGAATTTCGAGGATGGAATTATTTTAAGGAGGGGAGATTTGTTACACCTTGAAAATTTCCAAGTAATATAAGGGCCAAAAGTGTAAAAAGTTAAAGTTCAGGGGTTGGATTGCAAGTTCCCCAAAGTTGGAGGACTAAAAGTGAAAATTTTGGAAAACTGGATGGTAGCAGACCGTTATCAAAGACCTTGGCGGTCCGCTACGTGGAGAGGAAGGAAACCACCGGGTGTTGACACGTGTCCTGTGACCGGTCGGAGAAAAATTGACGCGTGGCACGGTGGCGGACTGCTAGCCTGGTCCGTAAAGGTCCGCCAGCCGCAAAAAGAGGGACGGTCTGCTACAGGGGTGACTCGTGTAGGGCTGACGCCATTAGGGCGGTAGCGGTCGGGGTGACTCGTGTAGGGCTGACGCCATTAGGGCGGTAGCGGACCGCTACCACCCTGTGTAACGCCCGCTACGAGTCCAAAATCAGCCTATAAATAGAAAGCCAATGTTTTTCACTTTTTTCACAACTAACACACACCACACCTTCACAACACACACACATACAAGTGCTCTGATCCACGTGTTCCGAGCTCCCGATCCGCTTCCGAAAATCCGGTTTCTTGCAATTCGTCCGCAAATTGTCGTAGATAGTACCGAGGTAAGGTTTCTGAATACCCTAAGGTTCCATTATGCAAACGTAAGCTAGGTATATTGATTATGATGATATTGGATACGATCTAGGGTATACTTGAGGTGTTGATCTTTGTAATAATTCAAAAGGAACTGCTGTTGATGTGAGTTCCTCTAAACTGTGCTCAATATGAAATGTTTTTAAAATGATTTTTATCGAAACAAGTCGGATCCATGTTTGAATTCCATGGATATATACCTGTAAATAGCGCTTATTACAGTCGAGTTTGGATGGGACTAACGAGCAAGACTGATCCTCACGTTACGAGTTGGTACTTGTGATGCCAATAGCTAGGAAGGTCTCAGTATATATATATAATAAAAGCTCAGAGTCCTTGCGTGGCTACTGGGTGGGGATTGGGATGGATGGTCGTTTCGTATTGTGGATATGATTATGAAAACATAATTTGTTTATGAATTCACCAGCTTTATGCTGATCCAAATATTTTCAAATGTTTTTTAGCACGGGTGACCGCTAGCTAGAGGCTTGTAGTTGGCATTCCAAAGATGTACAGGTACTATGTTTTGATGACTAGGATTGACTGAGGGCAGGTTCGTTTAGAACCATAAGGTCTGAGTTGGTGGCATGTTCAAGAACAATAAGTCCAGTGTTATAGGTTCCTGTTAGGAACCATATTTTGTATCTAGTCAATTCTTGATTGTAAAGCAATGTTATGTTTATAATAAAAGATTGTGGTTTAGTCTTCCACTGTGTGTTTTTGGTATCAACGTCACTGTAACTAGTATCTGAGAACTGGGGTGTGACATAATCACATAGGAATGGAATGGAATATTACATTAGGAATATGATTATTTCCCTTCTATGATTTTCATTCCTTGGGGGAGGTGTTTTTTTCATTCCTTTAAGAAATGGAATGATTTTTTTTTAATTAATGACCGAAACCATGACTCGAACCATGGCCCGACCCATGACCCCATTCATGACCCGGCCCATGACCCCACTCATGACCTGACCCATGACCAGAACTATGGCCCGACCCATGACTTGAACCATGACCGGACCCGTGCCCCGAACCATGACCCGTCTCATGCCCTGACCCATGCCTCGACCCATGAACTAAACCATGGCCCGAACCATGACCCAATTCATGCCCCGAACATGACCAGAACCATGACATGTCCCATGACCCGAACCATGGCCCGACCCATGTCCTGAACCGTCGCCCGGCCCATGTCCCGAACCATGGCCTGGCCCATGACCCGACCCATAATATAAATTTACTAGTTAAAAATATTTATTTATTTTTCATAAAATATTTTCCTGTATACCAAAGAACACGAAGTAATGATTCATTTCATTCACGTAGGATAACCAAACAGCACAATGGAATGGTAATGTGGCGGTGGTTAGTATCTTGAGATAACCCTAGTGTGGTTTTCATCTGAGGATGAACCGTTGCGATAGTGAGTTCAAGTATGGGGATTGAGCTGACGTTAGGCAGTGGACAGGATTAGAGACTAAGGGCCTAAATGTGGGTTTGGGCCAGCACAATTGCTTTTCTAATCTTGGTACATGTCCTTCTATGGGGATTGAGCTGACGTTAGGCAGTGGACAGGATTAGAGACTAAGGGCCCAAATGTGGGTTTGGGCCAGCACAATTGCTTTTCTAATCTTGGTACAGGTCCTTCTTCTCTCGAGGTTACTTGGATGCGGACCACTAAACTTTTATGTTTCATTATGTTTTAGTTTGTTTGCGTTTTTTTTTACTTTATTATGTTTTTTTGTTTGTATGGCACTTTGGCCTATTAGTATGTCTTATTTGATTTCGTTGTCCCCCCTCCCCCTCCATGGTAAAAAAAACCTAGGTGGGGGATGCACTCGTTTGTAATTCGTTTATTGGTTCTTAATAAAATTTGCCTTTCAAAAAAAAAACTAAAAGTTAAAACCTAAACCCTAAAAGTTAAAAAAACTAAAAGCTAAAAAAACTAAAGCCTAAAAGCTAAATCCTAAAGCTAAATCCTAAAGCTAAACCTTAAAAATAAACCTAAAAATCCAAGCCCTAGATGTTAAAACATAAAAGCTAAGATAGCAAAGCTCGACGAGCCGGTTCCAACTCCGGTGAAATGAATTCAATCGAAGTTCGTTTAAGCCGAATATTATGTTTTTAAAAAAGCTTATTAGCTTACTTAGGCAAAATCATTTTATTTTATTATCCCTATATACACACACACACACATATATAGGGTTAGGATATAATGAAAACCATGTGTTACATATGTAAAGGTTTAAAACGTAGGTAGATTTTTTTTTGGGATAGCTTCTATATTTAATTTCATCACTTTTGGTATGAAAAAAAATCAAAAAGCGACGAGTGGTTTTTTTATTAAAAATTTTTAAAGTGTTTTTACTTATGTAACATTTTGACGTCTGATGTAAAAACGTTGATTTTTTATTTTTTCAACATTTAAAAAAAAGAGTACTCGGCGTTTTTTTTATTTTTTTATTTTTCTGTTGACGAAAATACATATAAAACCACCCTAAAAAAAGAAGTTGCATATTAGTTTCACGGTTTTTTCGTGTGGGTTTCATTTTACATTTTTCATATATATAGGGGAATGTTATAATAAAAACCCAATTGAGTTAAAAAAACCCACTAAACCCTGTTTTTACATATGTAAAAAATCAAACACAAATACTTTTTATTTTTGGTATAGATTCTAGATATGTAAAATGCTGACGTGTTGCTTATGTAAGAAAGAGAAACCGGGATTTTTTGCTATTTTTTACATGTTTTTTTTACTCGGCGTTCTTTTATTTATTTATTTTTTGACGGAAATGCTTATTTTTATGTAAATAATCAATCACAAATTTTAAAAAAATTTAAAAGCTTTTTTTTTCTAATTTTTTCATAAGGTTTAGTGGGTTTTCTCAAACAGAGAAGGTTTTTATTTTACTCTTTACCTATATATATATATATATATATATATATATTTACTACTATATATTTACTACTATATAATAATAATAATAATAATAGAGATAGGAAGGACATTTGGTAATTTGGTTCATTTTTAAGAGTCGGAAGTCTCAAATTTTAAGACGCCGGACGCCGGCTCCGGCGGTGAAATTCACTGCGGAAGACGCTTCGTGTGCCCCCCATCCATCCGTTATCAAGAGCTCATCATCATCATCATCATCATCATCATCATCAATGGCGCCTTGTATCGTTTCTTCCTAATCGAATATAACCTTCCGATTTTCTTCAAACTTCTAACAATGAATCCATCGAACGAAAACCACCACCAACAACAAATCCTCCCTAACATTCACAACCCTCTGTAATTCACCATCTCCCCCACTCCGACACCAATTCAAACCCTAATTCTTCACTTCCAAACCCTAGCAATGTCAACCGCTTACTCTCACTCGGCATACCGAGAAAAAGAAGACGTGGCATTCCGAGAGACACACCGTCTTCGAATCAGGTATACAATTTACCCACCGAATTCTCTGAAAATTCTAAGGATAGTAATGATTTTGAGAGAAACCCTAACCCTAACATTAGCTCAAATCAAGCAGCACGATTAGATGTATCTAATGAGATAATAATGATTAATAAAGAGGCAACATCTGAAGCTTTAATTGCTTTAACTGCTGGATTTCCAGCGAATATACTTACAGAAGAAGAATTTGATGCAGGTGTGGTTTCAGTTGTGGGTGGGATTGAACAGGTGAATTATATACTGATTAGAAACCATATTATTACTAAATGGAGGGAAAATGTGTTTAATTGTGTGACAAAAGAGATGTTTCTTGATGTTGTACCTTCAAGAACAAAAGAAGATTATGTACTGCAGGTGTACCTTCAATAACTTCATTATGTACTGCATTGAACTTCTTGACCTTTTGTACATGGTGGAGTGATATTTAAGTAACCATGTTCTGAATGTGTTATTAGGATGGGGAGACAGAGATATAAAACGTTACGTTTGAGGAGTTGCATAAGGCACGCTCGGATGGGTCACATGAAGATTATCAGAAGTCTAAATCAGATAGAAAGGGTAAACACGAGAATGAAAATCGGTATTTCATCTATTTAAGTTAATGTTTTAGTCCATATTGTTAGTTTACATGTTAATGGTTATGTATGGTTTTCTTTTCAGGCCAATGGAGATCAGTAGCAAAAAGTCGGTTGGTAGATTTAGAGAAGTCATTCATGCTCCTAAAAGGTGAGAACTGTTATTTTAAATACATATATAGAGTTCCTTTGTGAAATACTATTATTTTTTTTTCAAGTTTAGTGGTTGACACTTTGCAAGCTTATATGTGCAATTTGCATTTACATGTGCACAAAAGTTTTGTTATTAATCTACGGATTAGATTGTTTATCTTTAGCACGTGTGCTCATTAACACCTAAAATCTAACACTTTTTGCTTGCCTAAGTATCACAAAGAATTCAATTAGTATAAAAATGGTGATGTTTTTAGATCTTACTGTTTTTTTAATCCAAGCTTTGTATTTTGAATCCAAGTTTAGAGATTTAATCTTAGGGTGAGGTGAGTTGTTTTAAATAACTGATTAGCTATTTCTGCTTATAAACAATCCTAAATGCCCCTTAACATGATGCGTATAAGTGATGATTTCTGATTTTATTGCTTTTTACTGTTGGTTAATTTCTGTTTTTTTGTGATAGTTTGTTCTATATTATGTGCTATGGTGAACTTAAATATTGGTTAATTTTTTGTTTTATATTGAATTATTATAGGCTTACAATGAAGATATTATAGACTTTTTTTTCTGCAACTAGAGTTTCCAGAAACTGCTAGAAACTTCCATATCTTATTTGGTGTCTGTTTTAGAAGGTATGATTCTATACATTTTCACATATATGATCTTTTATCATAAGGCAACCAAAGGGGAATTACAAATTAAAACTAATTGATGTTGTTAATGTGTCACAGTTTTGTTTGAGAATGGGTGTACGTTGTGAATTCCTATTTTCATATCCTTTTCTTTATATTTTATGTTACAATTGTTTACATTTTGCTTCTGAGAAGCATTAGAAAAAAGGTTGGTGGTGCTGTAGGCACGATAGAATCCCCTTTTTGTGTTAACATGCCTAAAAGTATCACAACCGTGATGCTACTGGAGTTGGAACACTTTTTGAGTCTTGGCATGTTTTAATATTTTTAATTAATTTTGTTTGCAGGAAACACATTTAGGTAAATTGTTGGTTGAAGATCCAGTGATAACACAAAGGCGTCAAAACATAGGTTGAGTTGACCCGATAACAATTTTATGTCAGTTCATATTTTTTTTACAAATAGTGAACGCCTTAATTATGATTCCAAAAACGATATTAATAGTAATTGCTTTTCATATCGGTTCATATTTTCTACATTTTTGAATAAAATGAAATGATTTAGGTGTAGGCTCATTAAGAAACCAGAATTGCTATAGAGACACGAGCTAATCCTCGGAAAGTAAAAAGTGATTTCTTTGACTATGTACTTGAAGATCTAGATCGAAGCGATTCAATCCTTTCAAAAGCAATTGCCCTCGACTTGATGTTTGTTCTATTGTTTGCAAGCTTTGAAACAACTTTCTTAGCCATAACAGTAGCTGTCAAGCTTCTAAGAGACAATCCTCGGGTATTGCAAGAATTAGCGGTTACTGAAAAGGACTTGGTTCAAGCTTCAATTTAATTAAAAAGTTATTTCTTCCTAATATTTTTTAGCCCAATGACCTGATCTTGCTATTGTTCTCAGGAAGGGCATGAAAATATCCTAAGAAACAGGGAAAATAAAGAGTCTGGACTTACATGGACAGAATACAAGTCGATGACGTTCACGTTTCAGGTGTGTTCAATAATCAAAGTTTTACCTAAAAGAATTGTAAAAGTAGTCGTTGTGAAACCCACATTGTCCCGTCCAAATAAAAGATAACGGGTCATAAGGATTGTCTGATGTTGCACACTCATTGATACCATATATTTGATGTTGCAGCTTATAAATGAAACAATCCGTTTGGCTAACATAGTTCCTGGAGTCTTCAGAAAGGCATTAAAAGATATCAAGTTCAAAGGTAGACATTCATATTTATGCTGTATTGTCTTTTTCTTACTTTTCAACTGATATAAATAATAAAGTTTGTGAAGGTGATACAATTCCATCTCCTTTGACGGGTCTGGGTCATTCAACTGATCCAAGCTGCTGTTCTGTTATTTGTGTCAGTTTTCATTTAGTGGGGGGATTTTTCCTAATTTTCAGCAACTGCTTTTCTAGCCTAGATATAGGAACCGTAGGTTTAGTTTAGGGTTGTCTTTTATTATTTGAAATTCAGTACTATCTGGTGTAATGGGAGATTAACCCATTCTCGAATTTGGGTCACTATCTGTATTGTTTTTTTTGTTTAATCAGAACAGCCAACTTTTGGCTCTATCAGAATGTACCTTGATATGGATGTTGTATTTATTCAGACTATACCCATTTACCAGCTCTAACCCCAACTAATCTTGATGTCATCAAGGAGGAATTGAATATTATTATTTTATCGCTTGCAAAACTTTTCGTGATGCTAAGCAGCAATTAAAAGGTGGTTCTATTCAGCCCTCAATGAAACAATTAAATTACCGCATTAGCATAAAACCAAGTATTGCAGACTGCTTAGAAGGGCTTTGGCTTCTCCATGGGATGTATCAATCATAGTAGGACTTCATACATTTTCTTCCTTACCTACTATAAAATTAACGAATAAATCGCACCATATTACAAACTTTATAATCTGATTGGCAAAAGAGTGTTTGCAGGGTCAACCCAGGTCAGTTCTTTGCAAAACACAGGGCCAAGTTCTTTCAGGTAACTCTTGCTTATCATCATGCCATATGCATCAGTTTTTTTATTTTATTTTATTATTATTTTTTTTATGATTTTGTCTTTGAATCTGGATTGCTATCTATAAGCGTTCACTTTTTATTGGGTAACTTATAATAGCTATATGATACTATCAGAAGATTTGTAGCTACAAGTTTTAGAGATGAGTTAAGTGATTCAAATGCGATTTCTTCGGATTGGAGTTATGTTAATGAACTTGTGGGGATCTCAAGTAATGATGCCTTCAATAAATAGGGATTAGTGGAGCAAATTAACACTACTGCTGATCAAAGTGATTATTTATGGTATTCAGCAAGGTAAAAGAAGTTTCTGGTTTTAAAGAATTATTTTGTTATCTTAATTGTTTTTAACCTGTAGGTAGTGCAATTGGCAATGTTGGCCACCCTAATTTTTCCAAGGGTATTCCCATCACTCTGAAACATAGAAAGAACTGCCTTGATCTCTTGAGTTTGACCGTTGGACTTCAGGTTTGACTTCTGTAAATTTCAAAGATTTTGATATGGGTAACAAATGAATATATTTGATATTCACCTCATTGTTATGTACACAACTATGGTGCTTTTTCTTTTACAAAAAGGGTGCGTGTATTATGGGTCTAGTGGAGCTCGAGGGCTTAACAGACGGGTCAGCCGTTGACCTTCCATCTCAGCAGTGGACATATCAAATTGGACTCAAAGGAAAAGCACTAGGCCTGGAAACCGATGGTTTATCACTTTGGGTCTCAGGGTCGCCTAAAAGTCAACCTTTGACTTGGTACAAGGTAATATCAAATTCAAACTTTGTCTTGAGTTTTATATGTTAAACAAGAAACTATGTTGAAACAAACCAATTTTGATGCTCCTTCCGGTGATAATCCAATTGCAATAGACTTCACCGGAATGGGGAAAGGCGGGGCGTGGGTCAACGGTAAAAGCATTGGACGTTATTGGCCTGCTTATATTGCTCCAGCTAGCGGTTGCTCATATATATTATGAAGGTAGGAATGTAGTGATCGATTTTGTGAATTAGACTTCAAAGTTACAAAGTTGAATTTATTCTTTTTAAGATTTGATTTTTGACTGATCTGGAGTAGTGATTTATACATGATTTATGTTCTAACCACAGATGTAATTAGCAGACCATTATTCATTTTAGAGCTAATGCTGATTAATGTTCTAACCAATGTAATAGCTGCTGTATTTAGAAAATAGAGCCATAGATATGCATTCCACTCAAAGATCAAACTTATTATTTACTGATTTTATAACTTGTGAATGTGAAATTTAATTATTTCTTTTTCTCTTGGCTTACTTTTAGTTGAGTTTTTGACCCGTTTAATCAAACCGTGTTTGAGTTTTGACCCGTTTATTCAAAATTTAATGGTTGAGTTATTGATTTTTGACCCGTTTAATTAACTTGTGTGTGTTTTTTGGGAGTTCTATAAAAATTCAAAAAACCTATGTGGAGTTCTAAATGATGATTTAAAGGGAAAAAAACATGTTTTCATTTGGATTTCTATTGTTTTTATGGTCATAGAATTACAAATGTTCTTTACTTTTTATTTGGGTTTCTGCTTAGTCATACATTTTAATTCAATGCCTGAGTTGAAACGAAAGACTAGATCAAATTTCATGAGATTTTGAATTCACTTGATAACTTCATAGCATCATCAACATATAGAGTGTAACACTGAAACCTAATAATATCAACAATATTATCGTCATATTTCAAGCCCGTCGTAAAACCCTTAAGTTTACGCTCCGGCGCAACGCGCGGACTCTCCACTAGTATATATATATATATATATGGAGAAGATCATGAGAAAACTCCTTGGAGAGAAACCAAGAAACCATGGGTCTAATTCTTTTTGACATCATCCCATACATATAAACTATGGGTCTAATTCTTATATATAATTTTAGGTTTGTTTATTATTTAAGTTAAAATATTGTAAACAAATACATACTAAAGTTCTAATATGAAAATTATATTAAGTTAAAAGATAATGTATAACGTATATATTATATGGGGAAGTATTAAATACAAAGAGCCCAAAGCGTACGAAGAATACGAAGGGATGTCAGCGTGTCGCGTGTTTCTTTTAATTTTTAGTGGGAAGTATATTTTTGTCATTATACCAATTATTAATTATACGTGATTTTCGAAAAAAACGTGATTTTCAAAAAACATGAATTTCAAAAAAACGTAAAATTGAATAAACGTTCCAATTTTCTGTAAAATTGAATAAACATAAAATTGAATTACGTAAAATAACGTATAATTGAATAAATGTTCCAATTTTTCCGTAAAATTGAAATACGTAAAATAAATGCTTAATAAATGTTTTAATAAATGTTCCAACTATTATTAAATTGAATAAACGTTTCAATTTTCCAAATGTCCAATTCGGCGTGATTACGTTTCAAATGAATAAAAGTTTCAATTTTCCAAACGTCCAATAAATGTTTTAATAAATGTTCCAATTTATTAAAAATCACGTTTTTACGTGATTAAATCACGTTTTGCGTGATTACGTAAAAAAATCACGATTGAAGCGTGATTACGTAAAAAATCACGTTTTTTGCATGATTATTTAAAAAAATTGACATTTATGCCCTTTTTACCTTGACGACGCGTTATTTTTTCATAGTAATTACGTTTATGACACCGGGTTATCCCCAATCCTAGATCATATTAATCGGACGGTTGGAGGACCTTCGTACGCTTCGTACGATTTGTGCGCTTTGTACGATAACCGTCCCCTGTATTATATAATCAGTTGATTATTATTAGATGTAATATAATATAAATAATATAACGTAATTTATGCCAAATGTATATTTTTAGTGATATACTTGTTTGAAAGAAACACATTAGATTTTACTATTTACGTAACAAACTTAAATATGTGTATGGATTTTAACTAACTTCAATTTAATTTTATTTTTAATATTATTTACAATATAAAAATGTAACCGGGAATAAAATTTAAATCATCGATCAAAATTGATCCAGTAAAATAAAATATTATTGTTATAATAACTTTGGTTTATTATTTGTAAAGAAAATAAATGTTTTCTATTTTTCCACGTTGTCACACCCCGTCTAGGGCCGAAACGCGGGGTGCGGCGGAGTAGGTGTTTAATCATAGCCTTTGATCACAACAAACGACCTTTAAATGAAAATACATATTTCATAACCATGATTAATTGTTTCGTGACAAGATGGATCAAATAGTCACCCTAACGGTAACTTCAAAATATGACAAGTTTTACAATTATAGTCTAACAGTTTAGACAATAAAAGGAAAACTCCAAAAGCGAGGACATGCATGACGACTCCACGTGTCTTATTTCCTAGATGCAAACTTCCTGACAGATCGTCAATTACCTGAGAAATACATGCTAAAATGTCAACATAAAGTTGGTGAGTTCACAGGTTTAAATAAGCAGAAAAATATGTTTCCTTCGGACTACGAGATTTCCCAGTATGTTTAGCATTGTTGATCAAACGATACTTATGTATGTGCATTGTTACCATAAGCCACCATAACCGACACTTGACGTTTGTGTATGAGCCCCGTCCAATGTTCCGTCATGAAACATTGTAAGTGTGTGTATAGACACTATGCACCCGTTTTGACCTCTAATCAAGGTTAGAGTGACTAACCACGGGTAGTGGTGTCAACCAAAATAAATGTATTCATGCGTTCCACGTCTGAACTAGCTAACGGTTATAATATTTTCGAAGACTTAGTATGACAATTCGTACTCATGCAACAATCAGTTTATGTACTCATATCCAAAGATGAGCTATGTATTCTCCCCCGTATGTTTAAAATCATTTAAATCATGGTAAAATTGGGGTCGTGAGACTCACCGTATCTACGAGGTGGTGAGTGATGAGGTATGCAGTGAGTCCAACAGGTATCCGACCTATCCGAGCCCTAAATTAATTGAGATACCTTAGGTCCTATGCAGTTTTTTAAATGTGGATTGGTCATCTGACCAATACCCTGAAGTCTCGACCCTTGCCTTGTAATATATATAAGGGTCCGACACGATCGTCGTTGGTAATACGACTGGTTGTTCAAGTTATTATATTTATTAAATTTTTTAATAATTATAATTATTATACAATATATATATTTATTAAAATAGATGTACTTAAAATGTCTCAAAATAATTATTATATTATTTTGTTTTCCAAACACATATATAGAAATACATGTTTATTGATTTTTCACCAAACTATTATATATAGTTATATGAAGACATGTTTATAAAGATAATTTTATAAAAATCCTTTTTGTATGTAAAATCCTTTATATTTATAATAATTATAATTATAATTATTATTTGTTATTAATAACTTCATAGGTTATAAAAATGTGTTTTAATGATTAACAAAAATAAATTAACCATTTATACTATTATTATAAGGAAAAATAGGGTTTTTAACCTGCAATTTTTAATCGTTATGCTTTATATTCTAAATTCGTTTTTCATACGTTCAAAGATACGAACCGCCTTTTATTCGTTTAAAACTCAGTTGTTAAATACTATTTCCGGTTATAACCTAATATATCACCGAGTATGATAACGTTAAAATAAATAAATCGAAAGCTCACGTAATTTCTCGGGAGAAGCTGACGGAGTTTACGCGAGACCCGGTTCCTTCTCGTGGCGTCCCGTATGACTCGGTGAGTTCCCGAAATCACCCGTAAGCTTCGCGTAACCGCTATCCGGTGATCGTAGGTGAGAAACGAAAGTCCGAAAGGGTCGATTCTTGTCCCGAAAGAACCCGTAAAGGATGGCGGAGGCTGTGACGGTTGGAAGTGGTGCGCTACGGTGGTTGCGGGGACTGAGGTGGGGCTGGGGAGGGCTCGTGGTGGCTGGAACTGGTGGTGGAGGGGGTGCTGTTGGTGTTGCTGCTGCGAGAGGAAGGGGTGGTGAAGGTGGCAGGTAATTGAAGGTGGTGAGGGGAGGTGTCCGGTGGTTGATGGTGGTGGTGAGGGAGTCCGATGGGAGGGGGGGTGTTGTTGCTGTTAGTGAAACCGAGAGGGAGAGTAAGGGGAGGAAGGTGGTTCTCGGTGGATGATGATGTTCATATGGTGTTATTGAGGAGTCAAGGGGAACAAGAAGGGAGGATGGGTGGTGTCGGGTGAATGGTGTGGTGATGATGGAGCCGAGAAGTGAGCAAGGTAGTGGGGTGGTTTCGGGTGTGAGAGAGCCGAAGGAGAGGAGAGCAATGAGTGTTGTATTGGTGCTTGAGGTGTGGTGAAATTGCATGTCCAAGTCCTCCTTTATATAGCTCTTGATGTGTGTATTATCTATTATCTCATGGACTTTGTGTCCAAGGAGACAAGGTGTTGTCATGCAAAGAGGAGACAAGTCACATTGGTGGTGGCTTGTTAGGGTAAGAGGGGGCAAAGTGAACTAAAGGGATGAACCCTTGGGTAGTTCGGCCGTGAATAGGGTGGCGAGGGTGAGGGGGGTAGGGGTAGGGTAGGGTAGTAGGGGTGGGTGTGTTACCCCCTCATTACTAGTTCAGTATACTACCCGGGTGTCGTCGTTTCCATTTGTTATTACGTGTCGGGAATGAGTCGGGTTTCGATAATAAGTTTAGTAACATGGATATAATACGTGTCCGACATATGTTTAAATTTATAATTTCAATCAAACGGGTATTCTTTACTTTATACACATATATAAAGAGAACGTTTCTAGGCGTTTAAATATTATTTTTGGTCTATTACCAACGCGATATGGGGTTCGTCGTGTCTCGAAAATTTCTAATATTTCCTGTGTAAGTTGCGTGTTGGTTGGATTCTACTGGACCGGGTTAGACCTAATAAATGCAAATTAGTCTAATATGCACAATTTGGGGTAATTATATTTAAATAACTACGCGGTAAATTACCAGTTGTCACATCCTCCCCCAGTTAGAAGAATTTCGTCCCGAAATTAAGTTGGTGTTATCTACAACTGGTGTACTGTTGAACAACTGGGGATACTTTAGTTTCATTTTATCCTCACGTTCCCAAGTGAACTCTGGTTCTCGTTTAGAGTTTCATCTGACCTTCACTATAGGGGTGCGACTTCGTTTTAGTTTCTTGATCTCCCTATCCATGTTCTAAACAGGTTGTTCCACAAAGAGGAGTTTGTCGTCTATGTTAATTTCCTCAGGTGGTATAACAAGGGTTTCGGCTGACAGGCACTTCTTTAGATTTGACACGTGTCGTGTACACCACTGAGTTCTTGAGATAGTTTTAGTTTGTAAGCCACCGGGCCTACTCTGGCTAGGATCTCAAAAGTTCCGACGTATCGGGGATTGAGTTTACCTCATTTCCCGAATCTAACAACCCCTTTCCAAGGCGAGACTTTCAATAGAACGTTGTCTCCTACCTGGAATTCCAAAGGTTTACGTCTTATATCTGCATAGCTCTTTTGACGATCCCTAGCCGCTTTGATTTCAGGGCCGGTGAGTTGGCTGTCACCAACCTCTAACCAGCACAATAGTGATCGGCACTTTTGACCATAAAGTGCTTCAAACAGTGCGGCTTTGATACTAGTGTGATAACTGTTGTTGTAAGAAAACTCAGCTAAGGGTAGATGAGTATCCCAATTCTTTCCGAAGTCTATGGCACATGCCCTAAGCATGTCCTCTAGGGTTTGGATGGTTCTTTCACTTTGACCATCTGTCTACGGATGATAGGCGGTGCTCATGTCTAAGCGTCTACCCAACGCTTTTTGAAGTGATTGCCAAAATCTTGAGGTGAAACGATTATCTCTATCCGAGATGATAGAAATTGGCACCCCGTGCCTTGAGACAACTTCTTTTAGATAGATTTGTGTCAATTTCTCCATCTTATCTGTTTCTTTGATAGGCAGGAAGTGCGCAGATTTGGTCAATTGGTCGACAATTACCCAAATAGTGTCATAGCCACTAGATGTTCTGGGTAATTTTGTGATCAAATTCATGGAAATTTGTTCCCATTTCCATTATGGTATCTCAGGTTGTTGCACGAGCCCTGATGGCTTTTGGTATTCTACCTTGACTTTGGAACAAGTCAGGCACTTGCTTACATAGGTGGCGATCTCTGCCTTCATGTTAGGCCACCAGTACAACTCCTTGAGATCCTTATATGTAACATCCCAAAACTGGTAATAAATAAATAATGACACGATCAAAATTTATAATTTTTAAATGGCGAAAGGAAAACAAGTGGGCTTGGGCTCGGCTCCAACGGGCCGAAGGAAGCCCAAGTATATAAGGGCAAGGGCTGCTCCAAACCTTTCATTTCTACCATTAACAAGTTCTAGAGAGAGAGAAGAGAGCTCGGGTCTAGAGAGAGAAAGTGACGGATCGACTCGGGAATTCAGGAGAACGTTGCTGCTGTGCTCGTGATCATCTCCTCCGAATCAGAAATCCAATCCAGGTAAGCGTCCGATCATAATCTGATTTTTTATGATTTTTTTAGGATTTTCGGGTTTTGGCTAAAAAGGTAACGATTTTGCGGATGAAACTTGAAAATGAGCTTAGGTATAGCACCTAGAATGAAAACCGAACGTTTTGATCTAAGAAAATTGAGATATTGGGGAAGACGATATATACAGACCCATCGAAACTACTTAGTTTCGATATGTGCAGACCCATCGAAACTACTTAGTTTCGATATGTGCAGACCCATCGAAACTACTCAGTTTCGATATGTGCAAACCCATCGAAACTACTCAGTTTCGATACATGCAGGCCCATCGAAACTACCATAGTTTCGATATGAGCCCACGATCCGAAGCTAAGATTACACCTAAGTTACTTATCGAAACTACCAAGTTTCGACATAAGCAACCTATCGAAACTACCAAGTTTCGACATAAGCAACCTATCGAAACTACCAAGTTTCGACATAAGCAACCTATCAAAACTATCAAGTTTCGACATAAGCAAATCCATCAAAACTACTAGGTTCAAGCATAGTAATGTCTAGTGTCATCTAGGAGCACTACCTTACGTGTATGACTTTATTATACAGATTGTGAGTGACATTAGTGACGCTTAGTAACCAGCTAAGTGTATCTCAGAAACTACTCATCAGGTGAGTTCTATGTGCCCCCTTCTATGTTATGTGCAAACCTTATTAAATGTTTTGGGGCTGAAATGTATACACTAAATGAATAAATGATATGAATGCTAATGTGATCATACGTGATGTATTAATATATATATTTTATATATATATATATATATAAGAGAATGAATTATGATAAAGAATGAAACGTATGTTTACAAAGAATGAAGGAAAGAATGGCATAACGTAAATAAACGAAATCTTGCTTTATAATTATTTATATTGCATGTTATGAATGTAAGTATACGTTATGGACGGAAACGAAGCTAACGGCTACTTCTGTAGACGGACGACCACGTGACTATTTTGCAACCGGGAAAGATACGTTCCTAGCAAGCTAGGACGTACAAAAAGCATAAAAGGGCGGTTGAAGTAAATGCTAAAATAGTATAACGGTTGCATAAACAATAGTTCGCGTGGGAAACGGATGCCTTAGGGCAGACGGACGAATATGACGGACTACGACGGTAGGACGGTAAAGAAGGACGGCCAAAGGTTGGCCGGACCAAAGTTAAGACGGACGGTTTCTAGGACCGGACGAGTAAAAGGGCTACGACGGTAGCTCAAGGGTGTATGTCTTTGTGATATACGTACCGTAAGATGGGTTGATCACCCTTATGTGTATGATCAATGAATGTTAAGGAAAGAAAAGGTGAATACATATCTATGTAATCACATAAGAATGAAGAAAGAAAAGTAAAAGCTATGAATACGTATTTATAGAAATGTATATATATAATTATGTATACTTATAAAGAAAAGAATGACCATACTTGATAGTTTTAAACTAGAACTCACCAGCGTTAGCTGACTTTTAGTATACATTTCAGGTACAGAAAGGAAGGGTCGTGCGAAGGCGTGAAGGTTACCCGGCACAAGACTTACATCCCATATTTATAAATGTTAAGACAAATGTTATGTACTTAATTTTAAAAGACTTCCGCTGTTATGTCATGTCATGTTACGATATGTAATGAATGAATTCGAATGTTTTAAATTTAAGCTCAGTGATTATGACTATGTTTATGAGTAAATCCAACAAGTGAGGTTACCCGGGAAAAGGGGCCCTACATTATACATCTTGTTGGATCCTGGATGAATTGAATACTTGGACTTGTGTGCCTCGTCTGGCACCAAATCCCGAAGGTTTCCAATACGTGGTACCCAAATCCGGTTCATGAAGTAACGGGCCTCATTGGATTTGGTTTCTAGCTCTTGATCCATACCCCGTAAGGATTGGTCTTTTAGATTTTCTTCCTTGAGTGCTTCTCGTTGGGCATTGCGTAGTTGAGCGGTAAGGCTTGTATGAATCGTCATTCTCAATGCTCGCACTCGGAGGGTTTTGGTTCTTTCTGTAATATCTGTACTTTTCCGTTTACAATTTCCGGCCATTTGACATTTATTGTAAACCCTAATTATCCATATTTAATAATATGTGAAAATTCTTAAATGAATTGCTTAAACTATGTGGCTAAAAACCATACTCAAACTATGTTTTAGGGCTAATATTCATGGTATTTAAATAAAGTCCCTAAACTATATAAAATAAATCTCATAAATTATCTAAGTGTAAAAAAAAATAAAAATTATACTTATTTAATTTGAAAAAAAAATCCTAATGTGTTTTATTTAAATTAAAACACAAATTATATAAATTAAAATGACTTTTATAAATTTTTATGAATTTTTAAGAAATAATAAGATTTATTCCTAAATAAATCAAATAAATAAAGTTTAATTAAATAAATATTTTTAAAATAAAGTTCTATAAAAATATGTCATTTTATATCATTTTTATAGAAATAAACAATTCTTTTATAATTTAAATTTAATTTATACATTTAAATATCAAAATATATCAAATTTATTAACTAAAAACCCTATTTAACCTAACTAACTTAGTTTTTGGTTAAAACTTAACTACAAGGGCTAAACTGCCTTTCCTCAAACTTATTTTCAAGTTTAAGTTGACCGGAGTCAACTTAACAAACCTCAGGGACCAAAGTTGTATTTTTTTTTGTTTTAAAACCCACCCAAAAGGGGTCGTGGGTTCGAAACAAGGGGAACCCGGTTTTGGGTTCTGAATATTCAAAAACGCGTTTTGAGATGATAAGAGCAAAGATTCGTAACTGAAATCCCATTACAACTCATAAACGAGCATGATGAACTCGTTTAATTCGAAATTTTAACTCGTAACAGTAGAAAACGGCTAAAAAACTTTAAACCGTCTTACAACGTAATCAAAACTTGTTAATTCGCGAATTTATTTGTCGAATTGAGGTTGTACAAACCTCGACGACACCTAATGCGTCCATTTGAAACAAATCACAACTCCTAACACTCTCTAATTCTCTCTCTCGGAATCTCAGTTCAGACGAACTGAACAACGAGTCCAGAACTTCGATTAGTTGATCATTCCAGGTAATTCAATACGTCATTAGGCTCGGAATTGAACGTATAACAAAAGCCCTATGGTTAATTGAGTTCCTATTATACGGATTCATCGAATTCGAACAAACTCAGATTAGGGTTCTTGTGTTTCAAACGGATTTGGGATTTTATTTCGAAAACGTCGTTAAAAGGAACCTCTCTCCGTTTGTTTACGAGTTAGTCACTTGGCCGAGATGGCCGGATGCGCGTATTACGAACGAGAGGTCACGGGTTCGAGTCCGGCTAAGGCCCTCACCCGTGAGCCTTTTTTTTGCTTAAACGAACACAAACCGGATCCAAGATCCGGGTTAAATATAACCCAATTCAACTTATTACCAGGTTAGCCACTTGGCCCAACGGTCAGGTGCACTGCTGCTAAGCCAAGTAGCCCAGGTTCGATCCGCCTTGTGGCCGGTTCGCCCACTTTTCAACATTTTCCTATTTTTGATTTTTCTTTTTATTAAATCTTTAATCTTTAAAAATTCATAACTTTTTATTTACAACTCGAAAATGTACAAATAAATAGTCCAAATTTTTGTAATAAAATTCTCTACTGTTTTATAAAATAAAAACAGAAAACTTTCTGAGTTTATAAAATTAATTATTTAAAAGTCTAAATTTAAAGCTTGGACTATTTATTTAAAATTAGTAAATCTACTCCAAAAATTATACAAAAATTACAGAAACTTAATCTATATATTTTTAACAAAATATTAAGTTTCTGGAACTTTTAGACATTTTTACTAATTTTTACTAATTTTGTTTTGTAATTAAATCAATGGAATTATTGATTTAATTAAACTAAAAATAAGTAAATTTTATAAAAATTTACTTATTAACAGAAAATATTTATAAAATTTATAATTTAAATTATATTTATATTCTTACTATCTTTTTGACATATTTAGTTAATTAAACACATTTATTAACTAAATTACTAAATAAGTAATTAATTAAATAATCACTTAAAATATTTTATAAAATCTGAAATTATATTTAAATTACTAAACATAATAATTTAGTAATTTAAATACTTGCACACCTTAAACTATAACCAAATTACTTTTCAAACCTTAAACTTTCCAAAATCCTAATTTCCCAAATTCGAGAACACGAACAAACCTTAGCTTATTCCTTTAAACTAAATGACTAAACTACAACTATAATAGGTTAATTGTGACCTACTTTGGATTATATCTTTGGATCAAACTTAGCTCGGAAACTACTTACAAACCATGTGAGTTTTCATGCCCCTCTTTATACATTTTATCACTTTTTGGGTGAAACATGTTCCTATATAATTACACTTACACTATTGACAAATCTCACAACTTGAAACAAATTCCCTTATGTTAGACTTGTTTAATTGCATTATGTGGCTTATTTGTTGATTACACTAGTTCATATTATTAACTGTTTCGACAGCCTATGAATGGAATTAGTGGTACCATGTGGGTTAGCTACCCCATGCATTTCTTTGATCTAGGATGCATGTAATGAATTCTGAAACTGAAAAACTGTTAACTATATGTTGGACAATCTGAATTGGATAAATCTTAAAAGGAAGGTTTAATTTGGACTGTGTGTATATACAATAAGACTATAATGTATTACTTGTCTTAGCATGGAATTTGTACTTTATCTAAACTACTATATCTATATCTACCATGATTGCTCACCAACAATTCATTTTGTTGATAACTCTTATTTTAAACATGTTTCAGGTGCACCAAGTTCAAGCAACGCTTGATTTATGTTCAACACTTAGGCTTGGACTTAGAAATTTGAAATCTGATTTTATCTTGTTTGGAACTATGTTTTGTCTTGTTTATTTGAACTATTTGTAGCCTTTGAGGCACTTTTAATATTATTGAATAAAATTATGAAATTTTAATAGTTCCAAGTGCTACGAGCAATCTGGTCACAATTCGGGTCATACTCCGACGTGTTCCGCCGCCCGGTTGGGGTGTGACACTTTCTTTCCTGCTTAAAGCATCGGCAACGACGTTTGCTTTACCAGGGTGGTAACGGATGTGACAATCGTAGTCATTTAGTAACTCTACCCACCTTCGTTGTCTCATGTTTAATTCTTTTTTATCGAAGATGTGCTTGAGGCTCTTATGATCGGTAAAAATGGTGCATTTTGTACCGTAAAAGGTAATGTCTCCAGATTTTAAGAGCAAAAACGACTGCTCCTAACTCTAAGCTGTGGGTAGTGTAAGTCTTTTCATGTCTCTTGAGTTGTCGGGAGGCATATGCGATGACTTTCTCTTTTTGCATCAAGAAACAACCAAGTCCTTGGTGTGATGCATCGCAATTTACTACGAAATTATCTGCTCCTTCTAGGAAAGATAAGATAGGTGCACAACATAGTTTCTGCTTCAACAGTTGAAATGCCGCTTCTTGTTTGTCGTTCCAATCGAACTTCTTATCTTTCTGAGTCAAGGTCGTCAGAGGCTGGGCTATTTTGGAGAAATTCTCGATAAAACGTATATAATAGCAAGCCAGACCTAGGAATTGTCACACCTTGTTTGGAGTCCTTGGTGCTTCCCAATTCTTGATGGCTTCAATCTTAGATAGATCCACATGTATGCCCTTGTCATTGATCACGTGACCGAGGAAATGCACTTCTCGAATCAAGAATTCGCATTTTGAGAACTTGGCATATAGTTTTTCGTTTCTAAGTAGTTCTAAGACAAGCTTTAAGTGGTGTTCATGTTCCTCTTTGCTTCGTGAGTATATTAAAATGTCATCGATGAATACAGATACAAACTTATCCAAGTAAGGTTTGCAGACCCTATTCATGAGATCCATGAATACTGCTGGTGCGTTGGTTAAACCAAAAGGCATAACTAGGAACTCATAGTGGCCATAACGATTCCTATACTGCTGATGTCTTCTTCTTGGATTCTCAGCTGATGATATCCTGATCGCAAGTCGATCTTAGAATAGAAACTAGAACCTTGTAATTGATCGAACAAGTCATCTATCCTTGGAAGTGGATGCCGATTCTTTACCGTCAATTTATTTAACTCTCGGTAGTCGATACACATCCTAAAAGTTCCATCTTTCTTCTTTACGAACAACACCGGAGCTCGCCACGGTGAGAAACTCGGTCGGATAAACCCTTTATCCAAAAGCTCTTGTAGTTGACCGAATAGTTCTTGCATCTCGGACGGTACAAGTCGGTATGGTGATCGTACAATTGGTGCTGCTTCAGGTACCAGATCGATACGAAACTCAATTTGTCTTGGTGGTGGAAGTCCAGGCAAGTCTTCTGGGAAAACTTCTGGGTAGTCTCGTATGATCGGTATGTCTACGTGTTGTTTCTCCTTAGGTTTATTTTCTGTCACGTGAGCTAGGATTGCATGATATCCCTTCTTTAAGTACTTCTGGGTCTTCATGCATGTGATAATTCTTAAGGTGGCTCCACTCTTTTCTCCCTAAATGACCAGGGTATCTCCATCGGGGAGTGGAATGCGAACTATCTTCTTGTGACAAACAATTTCCGCATGGTTCTTGGATAGCCAATCCATGCCGATGACAATGTCGAAGCTTCCAAGTCTTACAGACATTACGTCTAAGCTAAACGTGTGGTCTTCCAGGTTTAGAGAGCATCCTTTGATTATCTTTCTTGTTTCGATTAATTTACCGTCAGCTAATTATATTACATAAGACTCAACTAGTGCAGTGGGTGCTATACCGAGTAAAGGACTGAAGTCGACAGAGACAAAACTTCTATCGGCACCCGTATAAAATAGAATGGAAGCATAGTGATGGTTAACAAGAAACGTACCCATGACAATGTTGGGAACTTGACCAGCGTCTCCAGCTCCAATTACAAAAGCTCTACCACGGGGTTGATTTGTGCCCTGGTTCCTTAACTTTGGGCAGTCTTTCCTGAAATGGCCTGCTTCTCCACATTCAAAACAGGCTCGATTGACACCAGGGTTTGCTGCAGGGGTGGTAGCCTTGCATTGCTTGGCCATATGTCCTGGCCCTTTGCATTTGGCACAGGCAAAGCTCTCACAAGTGCCTATGTGATGGTAACCACAATTGTTGCATTTTGGACTGCTCCCGACATATGGCTTCCTTGCAGTATAAGACTTCAAGGTTTCTGGCTTCGTGGGAGTCTGATGCCCAGAGTTCTTTCCATCCCATTTCCTTTTTCCACTGAAATTCTTCTCAGTAGAAACTGAACCTTTCTTCACCAGTACCCCAGAACTAACAGCCTGATCAGTTAGATTATGTGCCAACCTTATGGCACTCTTAATAGTGGTTGATTTAGATGAAGTCACCATACTCTAAATCTGGGGTGCAAGGCCCCAAATGTACCTCTCAATCCTTTTGATTTTCGGAGTAACCATGTGTGGAACTAGTCGGGCTAGTTCATGAAATAGGGTAGTGTAGGTTGCCACTTCAGCTCCGATCATGGCCAAATTCTAGAATTCATTCTCCAATTTCTTAACCTCATTACGGGGGCATTATTCCTCTTTAACCATATGCTTGAAGTCATCCCATGTCATTTGATATGCAACATCCATACCTATTGTCTGAACTTGGGCGTTCCACTAAGTAAGCGCTTAGTCTTGGAAGGTGCAAGTAGCATACTTGACCTTGCATTCATTGGCGCAGTTGCTGTTGTTGATAACCAATTCCATTTTCTCAATCCAACGCATGAAGCCAATTACTCATTCAGATCCATTAAAATGGCGAGGTTTGTAGTTCATGAAATCCTTGTAGGTGCAACCTCTTGGAGCGTTATCGTTTCCTGGATTGATAGGGTTATCAAGTTAAGACAATAATCATAAACAGTGACTTCTAAGTCAGGTATTTATTGTTTGAATTTACCCATGGCGGCTCCAGTTCCATCCCCGTTTCCATTAGTGCCGCTACCGGTGTTTGCATTCCCGAATCCGTCTCCATTTCCGTTAGTGTTGCTACCGATGTTTGTTGGATCAATATGACCAAGGATTAACATATAATCCCAAAGGGTCACACACTCAGCATCATTATCAAGAATATGTATAAATTAGATTTATATATTATAACCTCCACCAGATATACATATACATATACTTATGAATTTGATAACCTATAATGTTTCAATTTAGATTGATATTGATTTTATTTAGCCATGTGTTGTAACATATTATATGTATAAATAAATGGATTTATATTTGTTCATTATCTAGTTACAACACTAGTATATGGTTGCATTTGAACCATATAAGTTAAATAACACAATGACGGCATATAATATCTTCTAGTAGGTGTTGTGCAAAATAATGATTAAAGATATGGGAACACCATACCTCCCCCTCTTGCTCATGATGGAGCTAAGATTTTTTGATAGATGATGATGATTTTTTGGTCCAAAATATCTTGTCACTTACACATAGAATATGATGGTAGGGTATGGGCTACATCACCATACATCACCACCATACTTCATATATCAATATAAGGTATGTTAGACATGCTTTCAATCTAGTTTTTCCCATCTAAAATTCTCGGCAGCTTCAACATACTGCTATCCAGTTTTCAAAAGTAGGAAAAACGGGAGTTTAAGTGCTCATTGAATGCTTGAACAACATACTAACTATTCTTAATCTTAGGGCTAGTTATTTAGTTGTTCTTGTGGTGTGTTTGTGGGCATTTTCTTTTCATCTTTGATCATTCTTTCAGTGAGAACAAGAAGGTGTTCTTGAAGATTTAACAAGCTCATAAGTGGGGTTATTGGCTAGCACCAACTTGAAGTCTAAATTGCTTAGTGTGGATTACGTTTTGGAGGAAATCTACTTTGGTTTCTTTACCTACCTTAAGCAAGTATTCTAATCTTCACATCAAGGTCGACATTCTTTAAACCCCCTATGGTTATATTTTAGTTTTCTTAATCTTTGTAATTGGGTCCATGGTGGGAACATTTTATGAAAAGGTTTCAAAATCAATAAAATTGGTTATGGAGTTCTAGCTTTCGTTGCCTAACTTATATTTTAAAACTCCCAAATTCCCAACAATGTTCGTGTTTCCGGATCTGTTTCCATTTCCTCTGCTGGCTCCACTGTTTCCGTTTCTTCGATTCCCTGATCCTCTTCCGGATCCAGTGTTCCGGTTCGCCTCGCTTTGAGCGACAGCTGCGGCTACTTCCTGATCCACTAGCTGGGCTATGTCAGCAGTTGTCATGGGTTGTGTCATCTCTGCATTTTCAGCGTTCTGTCGGTTTCCTCCTCCAGGTGCCATGTTTTTCTTTCTAGTATAACGACAAGAAAAAAAAAAGACGATATAAATACAATAATTGTCAACACATGAGCAGGAAATGTAAACAACCACAACAATCACAAACACAAGAAACATGCATAGTACATAGATGGATTTAAACTTGTTACATAGTTGTAGATAGTACAAAATGGACAAGGGTACAAAGCCCAGTCAATACAAGTTTTAAACCCTAGTCCATATGAGCACAACCCGCTCACATAGGCCCACTAGAAAGATACGAGAATAAACCTGCCTGTGTGGCAGTGGTGGCCATGATGTCACAAATAGCGGCGAGGGCTCGGGTCTGCTGCAGCTCCTCCCGTAGGGCTGCCGCCTCCTGCTCCGCTGCCGTCATGCGGAGTGTAACAGCAACCATGCTCTCCTGGAGCTCAGAGATCCTCTCATCCGCATCGATCGTCCATTACCCAATGCCAGTGATAGCTGCGAGGTTGTCCTCCACATGATCCAGGCGTGTGCTCACGTTAAGCACAGCCCTAGCCTCGTGGTACTGTACGAGGTCTAGTTGGGCCATCAATCTCTGGAGCTCCCCAACTCTCTGTGCGCGGTCCTGTAAATGCTCCACGTCCTCCTGTAGTCCATCGATTCGGTCGTCGTGACGGACGCTGCGGGCCACGAGGAGAGGGACGGTCTGCTCCATGGGCTGACCGGTGATGGATAGGAAAGTGGGGGCGCGAGATGACTCACCCACCTCGTATGTGGAGGGAGTACCCTCCTCGTCCACCCACTCTGAAAGGTGGGGGTTACCAATCCCCATCGTCGAGATGAGGACCTAAGCCTCCTCGGTGCGGGGGCTGCTGGAGTGGGGGAAGTAGACCTAGCCCTCTTGGGCTCGGGCTCGGGAGCAGTAGGAGTGGGGGAAGCTGGCCTCTTGCGAGGTGGAAGGTTCTTCTTCTGCGGAGTAATGCGGAAGCGGGCACCTCCTAGGTGAGTGCAGATACAGGATGGGGTGGCAGCAGGGCGAATGGTCCCTACAGTAGCTGGCGTCTCATCGGGGACGGGGGATGTGGGCTTAGCTGGGGCTGCCTGAGTATTCATCTCTTCCTGTTCTGGAACCTCCTCTGGCTCCTCGATCATGGGCTCTTCCTCGGGAATAGATGGTAGTAGTGGTGCTGGTGGTGCAAGAGATGAAGCTATCGAGAATACCAGTGATGTTGGCTCCTCGTCTGAGTCGGATTCAGATAACCACCCGTTGTGAGACATTGCTGTGACATTTCAAGGTTAGTACATGTCATATAAGTCATGTAAATGTTTATGTAGTGCTATGATCGTGTCCTGTCTCCACGGCTATAGTCTAGGCTCACTAATGAAACCTAGTTCGCTATAACCAAAATTCTGATACCAGTCTGTCACACCCCGCCTTGGGCGGAAACGCGGGGTGCGACGGAGTAGGTGTTTAATCATCGCCTTTGATCATAACAAACGACCTCTAAATGAAAGTAGATTAATTGTTTCATGATAACATGGATCAAATAGTCACCCTAACGGTAACTTCAAAATATGACAAGTTTTACAATTATAGCCTAACAGTTTAGACAATAAAAGGAAAACTCCAAAACCTAGGACATGTATGACGACTCCACGTGTCTTATTTCCTAGATGCAAACTTCCTGACAGATCGTCAACTACCTGAGAAGTACATGCTAAAATGTCAACATAAAGTTGGTGAGTTCACAGTTTTAAGTAAGCAGAAAAATATGTTTCCTTCGGACTACGAGATTTCCCAGTATGTTTAGCATTGTTGATCAAAAAATACTTATGTATGTGCATTGTTACCATAAGCCACCATAACCGACACTTGACGTTTGTGTATGAGCCCCGCCCAATGTTCTGTCATGAAACATTGTAAGTGTGTGTATGGAGAGTATGCACCCGTTTTGACCTCCAATCAAGGTTAAAGCGACTAACCACGGGTGGAGGTGTCAACCCAAATAGATCTATTCATGCGTTCCACGTCTGAACTAGCTAACGGTTATAGTATTCCCGGGGACTTAGTATGACAATTCATACTCATGCAACAATCAGTTTATGTACTCGTATCCAAACATGAGCTATGTATTCTCCCCCGTATGTTTAAAAATCATTTAAATCATAGTAAAAGTGGGGCTGTGAGATTCACCGTATCTACGAGGTGGTGAGTGATGAGTTATGCAGTGAGTCTAACAGCTATCCAACCTATTCGTGCCCTAAATTAATTAAGACACCTTAGGTCCTATGCAGTTGTTTAAGTGTGGAATGGTCATCTGACCAATACCCTGAAGTCTCGACCCTTGCCTTGTAATAATCTACAAGGGTCCAACCTGATCGCCGTTGGTGATACGACAGGTTGTTCAAGTTATTATATTTATTAAGTTCTTTAATAAATATTGTAACTTAGTCTTTTATTTGTAAAAAACTTTGTTTCCGGTCTAAGTTGATTCTTATGATAAATAAGTATATTTAACATATATATTTGTTAGATTCAATCGTTAATTAATAGATTGTCATAAAATACTAATTATATTATTTTATTATTTAAACTTATCCTTATATGTCTAAATAACATACACATATACATGCATATACATACATAATTATTCCTTGTAAATATATAATATATATATTTATTAAAATAGATGTACTTAAAATGTCTTAAAATAATTATTATATTATTTTGTTTTCCAAATACATATATAGAAATACATGTTTATTGATTTTTCACCAAACTATTTTATATAGTTATATGAAGACATGTTTATAAAGATAATTTTATAAAAATCCTTTTTGTACGTAAAATCCTTTATATTTATAATAACTATAATTATAATTATTATTTGTTATTAATAACCTCATAGGTTATAAAAATGTACGTGTTTTAATGATTAATAAAAATAAATTAGCCATTTATACTATTATTATAATAAAAAATAGGGTTTTTAACCTACAATTTTTAATCGTTATGCTTTATAGTCTAAACTCGTTTTTCATACGTTCAAAGATACAAACCGCCTTTTATACGTTTAAAACTCGGTTTTTAAATACTATTTTCGGTTATAACCTGATATATCACCAACTATGATAACGTTAAAATAAATAAATCGAAAGCTCACGTAATTTGCCGGGAGAAGGTGACGGAGTTTACGCGAGACCCGGTTCCGTCTCGTGGCGTCCCGTATGGCTCGGTGAGTTCCCGAAATGATCCGTAAGCTTCGCGTAACCGCTATGCGGTGATCGTTGGTGAGAAACGAAGGTCCGAAAGGGTCGGTTCTTGTCCCGAAAGAACCCGTAAAGGATGGCGGAGGCTGTGACGGTTGGAAGTGGTGCGCTACGGTGGTTGCGGGGACTGAAGTGGGGCTGGGGAGGGCTCGTGGTGGCTGGAACGGGTGGTGGAGGGGGTGCTGTTGGTGTTGATGGTGCGAGAGGCAGGGGTGGTGAAGGTGGCAGGTGTTCGGTGGTTGACGGTGGTGGTGAGGGAGTCCCATGGGAGGGGGGGGGGGGTGTTGCTGCTGTTAGTGAAACCGAGAGGGAGAGTAAGGGGAGGAAGGTGGTTCTCGGTGGATGATGATGGTGACATGGTGTTGTTGCGGAGTCAAGGGGAACAAGAAGGGAGGATGGGTGGTGTCGGGTGAATGGTGTGGTGATGATGGAGCCGAGAAGTGAGCAAGGTAGTGGGGTGGTTTCGGGTGTGAGAGAGATGCGAAGGAGAGGAGAGCAATGAGTGTTGTATTGGTGCTTTAGGTGTGGTGAAGTTGCATGTCCAAGTCCTCCTTTATATAGCTCTTCATGTGGGTATTATCTCATGGACTTTGTGTCTAAGGAGACAAGGTGTTGTCATGCAAAGAGGAGACAAGTCGCATTGGTGGGGGCTTGTTAGGGTAAGAGGGGGCAAAGTGAACTGATGGGATGAACCCTTGGGTAGTTCGGCCGTGAGTAGGGTGGCGAGGGTGAGTGTAGGGGTAGGGGTAGGGTAGTAGGGTGGGTGTGTTACCCGCTCGTTACTAGTTCGGTATACTACCCGGGTGTCGTCGTTTCCATTTGTTATTACGTGTTGGGAATGAGTCGGGTTTCGATAATAAGTTTAGTAACTTGGATAGAATACGTGTCCGACGTATGTTTAAATTTATAATTTCAATCAAACGGGTATTCTTTACTATATACATATACTAGCTTATAACCCGTGTAATACACACGGAGTGAAAAATATCAATACATAAAATTCTTAAATATTTATGTATATATTTTACATGTGTAAAAAATGTATTACATATACTAAGGATAGAAAACTAAATTCAAAATATATAAAAATTAATATATAATTGGGTTTCGAAACTACGTTAATTACTATTTAATATAATTTGACTTTCATTTACTATTAGATTGAAAATAAAAGTTACCAAATTAGATTTCAAAGTTTATTATAATAAGGATTATTTAAAATAAATGTGTTTTATTAGTATAATTAGTATTTTATTTAAAAATATATTATTATTATTAAAAGATGGAGGTGTATTTTATAAGAGAGAGAGATGCGATAAAAAATGATGAGAATGAATATGGAGGCGACACGTGACATGAAAAAACCTTTATTTATTATATAGTATATATATATATATATATATATATATATATAAATAGAACGTTTCTAGATCTTTAAATATTATTTTTGGTCTATCACCAACACGATATGGGGTTCGTCGTGTCTCGAAAATTTCTAATATTTCTCGTGTAGTTGCGTGTTGGTTGGACTCTAATGGACCGGGTTAGACCTAATTAATGCAAATTAGTCTAATATGCACAATTTAGGGTAATTATATTTAAATAACTACCCAGTAAATTACCAGTTGTCACACACGTGATTTAGGTTTTTTAAAATTAAATACTATTGTTATGATATATACTCTTAAACTAGGTAATAACCCGCGGCGTTGTGGCGCGTCATATCATATAAAGATAAATTTTTTTGTAAGTCAGCGAGAGTGTTGGTGTTGAAAGCTTTATATAAAAAAAAAATGTTAAAAAGTAACTATGAAATAAATTAACTTCTTATAAACTTTATAAAAGTTGCGCTTCGCGACGGGTTTTATTTTGTGTTACGATCAATATTAAAAAAAAAACACACACACACACCGCGACAATATTTTGGAAAGTAAAAAATGAGCGTTAAGAAAGACGAAAATGAATTAAAAAATGTTAAAAATCACGTTATGAAAATTAGCGATTAACGGATGAATATGCGTTAAAAAAAGAACATCGCAACTATACGTTTAGAAGTAAAAAAACAGAACATCACAACGGTACATTTGGAAGTAAAAATAAGCGTTAAAAATGCGAAAGTGAAATATTAAGAAAAAAACACACCAAGACAATATATGGGAAAGTAAAAATGAGTGTTAAGAAACATGAAAATGAATTAAAAAATGTTAAAAATCATGTTATGAATATTAGCGATTAAAGGAAGAATATGAGTTAAAAAAAGAACATCACAACTATACATTCGGAAGTAAAAAAAAAGAACATGCGTTAAAAAAGAACATCACAACTATACATTCGGAAGTAAAAAAAAAGAACATGCGTTAAAAACAGAACATCACAACGGTACATTCAGAAGTCAAGAAAAGACGTCGTTGTAAAAATAATCGTTAAAAACACGAAAGTGAATTAAAAAAAATAAGTTAAAATATATCATATTTGACTTGGATCTATTTTGAATTAAATTTACGTCAAAACGTGTAACGTCTCGTTTTAAATAAACTTTATTCCGAATCATAGATAAAAATAAGCATGTCGTAAATGTTTATTCAAAGCTTATAAAAACATTATACTTTAAAAATTAGAAAACACAAAAGAGATATTTGAGAAATAGTAAAAAAAGAAATTAGATAAATAATAAGAGAAAGAAAAAATAATAATGGTTTTAGAGTAAACTGCCATTTTCGTCCCTGTGGTTTGGTCAAAATTGCCACTTTCATCCAATAGTTTGTTTTTTTGTATCTGGGTCCTCGTGGTTTTAAAATATTGCCATTTTCATCCTCGTGGTTTTAAAATATTGCCACTTTCATCCAGTCAGCTAACACCGTCCGTTTTTCTCAGTTAAATGAGGGGTATTTCAGTCCTTTTACATATTTGTTTTATTTCTTCATCTTTTTTACTTTCACTTTTTAATCATAGAAACAAGCGACGGAGGTGTTCCAGTGGTGCTCGTCGAAAACTGGTCAGGAAAAGAGGAAGAAGGCCAGCAGGTGGATGATTAAATTAGAGGTTAAATTGGGGATGATTAAAAAGTGAGAGTAAAAAAGATGAAAAAATAAAACAAATAAGTAAAAGGACTGAAATACCCCTCATTTAACTGAGAAAAACGGACGGTGTTAGCTGACTGGATGAAAGTGGCAATATTTTAAAACCACGAGGATGAAAATGGCAATATTTTAAAACCATGAGGACCCAGATACAAAAAAACAAACTATTGGATGAAAGTGGCAATTTTGACCAAACCATAGGGACGAAAATGACAGTTTACTCATAGTTTTATTATTAAAAAGTGAATATTTAAAGTCAAGAAAAATTCTTATGTTTTTTGGGAATTAAGAGTGTGAGGAAGGGTGGGTGTAAAAGGAAGATTAAAACAAAAACTTGAAATGAAAGAGTTTTAGAAAGGGGCACGTGTAAAAGAAAGATCAAAATACAGTAATAAATCTAATAAAATAATAAGAATGCAAAGCAACTTGTACATTACTCATCAAGCCTTCACGATATGGCTTTTGTAATACTAGTAACTAGGAGGCCGCCGCAACGATAATGATAGCTTTTACCAACGTGTGTTCCAGCGTGTTAGACTATGGAAGAAATTAACGTTCTCGAAAGCTTATAAAATAAAACCAAAATCTTTAGATAAACTCACCCTGCATGAGAAGCGAGAAGAAGATTTATAATTCTAAATTAAAGCGCAAGAAAAAAATAGAATTAAATCCATCAAAACTAGTCAAAGCCTAAATCGTAGACACCATTCCTCCAAACACATCCCATGATTTTCATTTCTAAAATCAAATTTTTAAACCAAATGCTTCATATGAGAAATTAAAAAAAAAATAACATAAGCATGCATACATGTACATTATGCATAATACCTTTTGAATAGTGGTTTGCGTAAATAATTGAAACTTGCTTTTTAATAGTTACTGTAATAATAAAGTGAACAGTAACGATTATATAATAATTTTTTAAAAAAATATACTAAAAGTTGAATACAGATATATCACATAGATCAGACGTCTAAATTGCTTAAAAATATTATTTTGTTGGGTCTTGTTTGTATTGGGCTACTTGACTACCATTGGGCCGAGAGAGAGTAGTACCCACTGTTGCTGCTAAGTTGTTTGACTGCTGGGCTGCAGCCCAAAATGTAGGCCTGCAAATTAAGCTTACTAAATTAACAGTATGGTCGGTGGCACCTTTTAAAGAAGTTAAGAATTTATATTAATTTTTTAATTTATAATTTATATAAGACTAATAATAATTTTTTTAATGCAAATTTCTTTATTCCTGTGAGAGTAAAACTTGAACTCATAGCCTACTCAAACCTTGGTGTTTCTAGAGGATTTTCCTCTATCATTGGGCCACCAACCCCAATGACACCTAATAATAACAACCACTAGCTTAGCCTAGTGGCAAAGGTGTATACCCAATACTTAATTAAAATGGAGAGGTTTTGGGTTCAAGTCCCACTTGTGACAAAAAAAAAGGGTCCAGGTTGAGCCAAGGGTTTTTCTCACCTATGGTGGTTTTCCTCCTGAGGGAGGTGGAGATGATCAGGTGGGTTAGTGACCCGTCAGTGATCAAAATTGCCGTTCAAAAAAGTAAAATAACAATACACTTTCCTTTTATTTAGTCATTAATTAATTAAGTGTTACCCAATAAAAATAGGAGTGAGAAATAATTAAAATTTCCAAAACATCATTTTAGTAAATATTTTTTTCACGACACCATTTTGATAAATAAGTTTTATCATAACACTCTTTTGAAAAAAAAAAACCCTCCTAAAATCATATCTTTTGAAATATGCTCGTACTAAAATAATTTCTTTTAAAATTATACACCTTTTATTATGAAAAACCCCCTCAAAATAATTTAAACATGTAGGTTTACCCAAGCGTTGCGGCAGGGCACGCGTTAAGTCGGCTCAGTTTCGAACGTAAAAAACTGGAAAAAAAACAGTTTGTGACTATATCTTCGGAAAGCACGAAAAAGTCGCGTTGTATAAACGAAAACAAAGAAAAATCGTTTAGCTAAAATACAAACCGTGTGAAATCATCGAGATCAAAAAACTAAAAATGTAAAAACGGGAAAAAAAGCTATAAAGATAGAGATAAATAAAAAACTAGAATTAAAAAACGACATATGTTTTACATCGATCGAAAACAATAAAAACAAATAGCAACGTGGGTTCCAATAACATCTCTAACGGGTACTGATGTTGTCAATTAGTTATCGGTTCCTGTTGAAGCACTTTCCTGTAACAAACACTCTGGATAGATAGAGTCTTAGTCTTAGGTTGTATTGTCTTGTTTGTAATTGTCTTTGTATGTAAGAGTCTTTATGTATTAATTTATCGAGTTGTATTTACTTTTACATATTGAATGTTGCAAAATTCTCTAAGTGTTTTGCGCACTTGTAAGTGCGCAGGAGAAAGCTCCTGCGTACTTAGCAAGTACGCAAGAGTAACTTTGCGTACTTGCTAAGTACGCAAGAGCATTTTGCCCTGCGCACTTGCTAAGTGCGCAGGCATCAGGTCTTGTATAAATAGGATAGGTTGACAGAAGTTAAGTACGCAGACATAGACGCAAATACGCAGATTGTAATCTCAGTGCTTTTCTCTTTAACCTTCAAGTGTTTATAATACAAAGAACATTTAAAGTGTTTTCTCTTGTCGGTTTACTTTGTTTAGTTTGACTCTCCACCTAGTGACGGGCATTCCGCACCCGGTCCGACTAGTAGACCCACTTGCATGTGACGATCCGCCACACCCGAGGGACCTACAAGTGGTATCAGAGCATTGCTCCTGATTTCGAGTGTTGTGAGTGAGTTTGGAGAGTTTCTACCAAGTTTTTACAAGCAAAAAGAAGTATTTTTGTGATAAAATAGGGTAGCTGTTGAGCACTATTTTAGAAGCAAAAATCACTCAAAAACTGATTTTTGTTGTGTATTTGAGTGTTTTGAGCATCAAAGGTTGGTTAGAAACAAGTTTCTGACCCTTTGGCTCATTTGCATTGATCATCAGTTCAATTTTTATCATCTCCGGCGACTTTCAGGTGACCGGAAAAAGTTTGGTGAGAGTTGCTGAAAAGGTGTTGTGCGTACTTACCATTTCTGGCAAAAAGTATAGTTTTGTGCGTATTTACTAAATACGCAAGACTTATCTCCTGCGTACTTACAAGTGCGCAAGACTGATCTTCTGCGAACTTACGTTATATCCTACGTACTTATAATTTACTCCTGCGTACTTATCAAGTACGCAAGAGCAAATCTAAATACGCAAGACCATTTCTCAAGTGCGCAAGGCCAAAATCAAGTGCGCAACTGTGTCTGACTTTTCTGAAATTTGACTAAATGTTCACTATGTCGAATCTTCAGAATTTGGGAAACCTGTTAAACTATGATAATGAGATCGGTACACCACAGAAACCGCCAAAGTTGCTAAACATAAACGATTATTCTAATTGGAAGGCACGTTTTGAGCACTACATTTCTTATACCGACTCATCGCTATGGATACCAATCCTTGAGGGATATAAGCATCCCACACACATCTATCTTGATGAAGCCATGCCCAAACCTATCTCTAAGCTTTCTGACGAAGAAAAGAAAGCTTATGATCGTGAAAAGAAGGCACTTGGTTCGATCACTATGGCATTAACTCGGGAATTGTTCCACAGTTTCCGAGGTTATGACAATTCCAAGGATCTTTGGAAAGCCATACAGAAAAGATTCGAAGGAAATAGTGACATCAAGAAGAGTAAGAGGGATCTTCTCAGGAAGCAGTATGAGTGCTTCATATTTTTAGAGAACGAATCTTTAGATGACCTCATCTCTAGATTCTATCATTTACAGACGGAGTTGAAGGCTTTTGAACTCAGGTATCCAGATGAAGAGATGGTGGAAAAGTCTTTGGATGCTTTACCACCCAAATTTGAGATGTACACAACCCTGATGAGGGAAAATCCAAAGTTCTATGAGTTAATAGTGGAGGAGGCAATAAGAAAGGTTCAAGCTCATGACATGAACCTAAGAAGAAAGGAGAGCTCAGGAAGACCCCAGATACAAGACCCTTCTATGTATCATGGGATGACTTCTACATCCAAGTCATCGGCCTCTGGAATTGCCCTTTTCACTGGAAACCCTACTGAAGAAGACCACTCAAATGACTGTGGTGTTCATGCATGCTATGCATCTGGATCAGGGTTGGGGTCTCATCAACAACATACCTCAAGAAATCCTCCTGTTGCGTCTTCAGCTAACCAATCAGCTATAGCCAGGATAGCTGAAGATCATGTAGCACCAGTGTTGTAAAAAGCGCTAGGCGCTAGTCGGGCGGTGGGTTAGGGCCTAGGCTTAGGCGGGATTAATCGGGGCCTAGGCGGGATTAATCGGATTGGAATTTTTATATGTAAATTTTATATAAATATAGTTATATACACATAAATACTTCAAACATAAACAATTAAAGATTAAATACTTATAAATTCAAAGATTAAATAGTTCAAAACACACACATTAACATGTTAGTAGATAAGTTCAAACACCACAAAGATCAAATGGTTCAAAATTCATCATCGTCTTGTCCATATTGTTCATTGATTTGAACACCATCTGACTCGTATTCAACCTCCTCATCTACATCCTCCTCTTCTACTTCCTCCTCATCCTCCGACTCAAAATCTTCATCAATAAGTTGTCTCGGTACACTTGTCCTAGCACTTGTTCGATTACACAATACTTCATCAACACCCGCGGCTTCATTAACCGCCTCCCAAGTTAGCCCCGGCTCAACTTCTTCATCATCTAAACCATCAACAATCCATTCTTTAGCCCCACTACCATCTTTATCAACAAGAACTTCATGATTTCTCAACTTTCTTTTCTTGTTTTTCTCCATCAAATTTGCATTAAATTGAACAAAAACAAGATCATTCAATTTACTCGCCTCTAGTCTATTTCTCTTTTTTGTATGTACCTATGTTGTTCAAATTAACAATAAATTCAATAATAGGTTTAGTTACAACATATATTTATTAAATTGTTTAACATATAAAGTCACTAACCCCTTCAAATATGCTTCAATTTCTTTCACACCCTGATGAACTAGTAGTTAAAGAAAGTATCCTCATAGCAATCTTTTTCAAATGTGGAGTTGAGCTACCGTAATTTTCCCACCAATTTGCTACAATGTTAATACAAATATATTATGTTAAAATGACAAATATATGAAATTTAAAACATAAGTATTGTTAATTATTATTACCCGGATCAAAATTGTCGTCGTTGACCTCACATGCTTTAAGTACGATTGGACGGTCAAAATTTTCTTGCTTACGCTTGTAGATTGGCAACTCAACTGACAATATCTCTTTTTGCATGTCATAATCTTTGGGAAATAAAACACCAATACAATCAACTACCGCATCATTGGCATCTAAGTCATCTCGAACCTCCGGATTGTTATAAAAATAATATGGGTTTAGAATGTAGGCCGTCATATGTAACTCGTATCAAGCCTTTTGGATGACTTTTTTGATATAATATCCAAAATAGGCTCGTATGCACTTTTATTATCATTCAAAACCTTGATAATTTCTTTTTTGACCTTTTGAAGCTCACCGTATATAAAACCCATTGACGGCTTCCAATCCGCATCAACCATTCGGAGGAGCTTGACTAATGGTGCAAAAATTTTCAAACATGTTGTCACACCACTCCAAAATGCGGGAGATATAACCGTTCCATAAGCAACTTTCCCTTTCACCATCTTTGCAAACCTACAATTATCCCATTCTTCACTAGTAAACATAGCCCTAAGTTGAATCTTTTTTCCAAAATACTTTGTAAAGTAAGAAATGCGGAAGCAAATCTTGTAACTCCAGGTCTCACAATATTTCTTTTCTTTGTATATTTTCTCATCATAGCCAATGTTTTGTGATGAGAATAAATAAACACCGTTAGTTTTTTTGCTTGATCAAGAGTTTTCTTGTACCTTGCTAATCCAGCAATAGCTACAAAAAATTTATAAATATAAGTATACAACTAAAAAAACAAATAAAGAAACAGTCACGAAAGATTATTACCTTCAAGCATGAGATTAATGGTGTGTGTTGCACATGATGTCCAAAAGATTGTTGGCCTTTTATCCTTCAACAATTTTGACGCACCCATATTATTAGATGCGTTATCAGTCACAACTTGAACTACATTTTCCGGACCAACTTCTTCAATGCACTTATCCACATACTCAAATATTTTTTCACTTGTGTGCGCTTCATCCGAACATTCTTTCGAAGACAAAAATATAGTACCCAACTTTGAATTGACACACAGATTCATGATGCTTCTTCTTGTTCTATCGGACCATGCATCGGTCATAATAGAGCATCCTATAAATCTCCATTCTTCTTCATATTTTTTCAAAGCGTTTTTAGTCTTTTCGACCTCTTTTTTTAAGTAAGAATTTCCCATCTCATATCTAGTAGGAGGCATGGCATGAGGTCCAAATTGACCGATCGCTTCCATTAATACTTTGAAGCTATCCTTTTCAAAGGTATGAAATGGAATCGCACATTCATACGCCCACTGACAAACATATTCTTTTACTTTTATCATTTGTTCTTTTCGAAAATGATTGTCAAGACTACTTTGTTTGGTATTTCCTTTGAAGTCTTGTGAACTTGAAAATCTATTCATGGGACCGAAAGATCGAGGTTCCTTCAATTCTCCAAAACAATCATCTAGATCAATTGTTTCATTACCAATGTTCACCTCGGCTCTTAAAGATGAATCACTATCTTGTTTAATCTTTTTCTTGTTTTTGGTCTCATTAAGAGCATTTCTAACCTTCAATTGATCATCTTTTGTTGCTTTTTTACAAGCCGTTACATTTCCTGTTATACCCGCAATATGTTGTTTAATTCTATAAACTCCTCCGGACATTAACTTCTCACATAGCTTACATTGAACTCTATCTTTATTATTTTCATCCACCAACTTCCCATATTCCCATCCAATATCATCTGATTTTCTTTTAAAACATTGACTAGCTGCGGTTGATTCCATGGATGCCATAAAACAGGAACAAAAAAACTAAACAAGAAACATAAATTAAAAAAGGAACTTAAACTTAAACTAAACTGAGCATGAACTGAAATTAATAAACCAAACTTCATGAACTCAAATTAGGTCAAAAAAATCAAATTATAAACATAAACTTAAGTCGCGAGGTTAAAACACGAGTGAAGCCAGAACATACCGATTAGAATCAGGCTGCAGGGTGCAGGCAACGAGTGAAGCCAACGACTGAAGCAGGGTGCAGGCAACGAGTGAGCAGGAGTTGGCGCAGCAGGACACGATGTTGAAGAAGACAACGAGTGAAGCGCAGCAGGAGACGATGCTGAAGCAGGACCCGCAGAACCCGATGCTGCAGCAGCGCAGAAGGTTTTAGGGTTTGAAGGGGAAGTCGCGAGGTTAAAACACGATGCTGTGTCGTTCAAAAAAAATCCGATTTGGGCTAAAAATCAACAAAAAAAAGGCCCAATACAGTGGGCCGCCTAGATCCGACAAGGACCGCCTAGTCCGACTAGGACCGCCTAGGCCGACTAGGACCGATTTTTTCCGCCTAGCGATTAATAGCCCGACTAGCTGAAAATTCCTCCTGATCAGTCCGCCTAGCGATTAATCGCCGCCTAGGCGCGATTTTTACAACACTGTGTAGCACTATTCTCATCTTGTATGCTTGCGTATGAGAATTTCATTGGTGGCAAGCTTACTGATCCCGAGACGATTGAAGAAGATTTTAATCAAGTGGATCCTGATGATATGGAGGACATGGATATTCAATGGAATATGGCCATGCTATTGAGGAGAGCCAAGCATTTCCTGAACAGAACAGGAAGAAAGTTTATTGGCGTGCATCCTAATGCCAAGGTCGGGTTTGACAAATCTAAGGCCAAATGCTATAAGTGTCTAAATTTTGGACACTTTGCTCGTGAGTGTCAGAAAGACAGAGCACCGGCCTCTGGTCTTACCAGACCTAGCCAAGGAAACAACCATGGCTACAACAACTCAAACCACCACAGTCAAAGACAAGGTGGAACGTCCAATGCACTAGTAGCTCAACAGGACGAAAGTTTTGACTGGGGTGTTCATCTTGAGGATGCCATCATCGCACAGACACAGGTTGGTCTCATGGCTGAGATC
The DNA here is from genome assembly GCA_023525975.1 of Smallanthus sonchifolius. NCBI lineage: Eukaryota > Viridiplantae > Streptophyta > Magnoliopsida > Asterales > Asteraceae > Smallanthus > Smallanthus sonchifolius. Next base: position 26,661,176 of record CM042033.1, read on the forward strand.
ATGGAGATGATGGAAGCAGAGAAAAGGGAAGCTTCTATGGCTGACCTAAAAGAGTCTACTGCTGCTACAGAGGAAGAGAAGAAAGCTGAAGAAAAGGAAGCTTCTGTAGCTGATAAGGAGGAATCGACCACTGCCGTTGCTCTCATGGCCATTGGAGAAGCAACAAGTTCATCTTCTGAGGTAGATTCTAACCCCTTTTCTGTTATTTCATGTTCTAAATGTCTAGGGCTAAAACTTGAAAATTTTAGGCTCCAAGACAAAATCGAACCCCTAAGTATGGCATCTCTAAACTATAAAGAAAATGAAAAACGTTTTAAAGATTCTATTGAAACCTTGAAAAAGGAAAAATGTGAATATTCTTTAAAAATAAGCGATCAACAGCTTCACTTAGATGTTGCATACAGGGGGTTGAAAAAATGGAACAATGAAATCAATAAACTGCAAAATGAGATCTTGCAGTTAAAATGTGCTAATGAGAAGTTGAAAAACTCTCGTTTTGTGGTGGAACACTACGAATCTATAGTGAGACAAATGAATGGGTTAGGGCTGGGTACTAATGCCATTCCTCCACCAGTGAGCGGGAAGTTTGTCAATAGCTTAATAGACATTGATCTCACTTGTCTAGACGAGTCCTCTGATAAGGATGATTCCCCTAAAAAGGATGAATCCTCAGGTAAGGCTAACTCCACATCTAGTGAGGAGTTCGTTACTGCTTCTGAAGATGGGTCGGTTAACTCTTGCCCTGAAGGAGTAGTATCTGAGGAGTTGTTGACTGAACAGAAAGTAAAGAAAAACGTTATCACTAATGGTGATAATTGCATTTTAACTGAACCCGATATCATTGAAACAAATGATAATCTAAAAGTAATGCTTTATGGGGGTTATAAAAGTCTTAACCAAGCAAAGAAAGAAGCTTTTTCAGCTCATTATGGGCTTGGGTATAGCCGGTAGGCCCGACATATGGTTATAACTCTTTAGTAGTGTGAAAATCTAATTCTCAATCGTACATGTGTGTTTGAACCCATTTTTGAAACATCTAACCCATTTTAAGCTAAGAAAACTGATTAAATCAGATATAGGCTTATGTGTTGAATTCTGATTCATGCGCCAGGTGACCGTCAAATTAACGAGAGTTACCGCCGATGACCCTGTCTGTTTTGCTTACGCAAAGATCTCGGGAGTTCATCTTTTTCCCATCCACTTGATGATTTGGCCCCGTCTGTTTTTCTTATGCAAAGATCTCGGGTGTCCAACCTTTTCCTATCCGCTTGGATAATTTTAGTGCTTCTTCTGTTTTGCTTACGCAAAGATCTAGAATGTTCGTACCTTTTTAATATTCACTTGGATATTTTTCTTTTTACAACTTCTGATATCCAGTTGGATCTTATTTTACTTTTGGCGATGATTTTGACTTACCAAGATGGTACCCTGGTTAACCTGTAAGAGATGATAAGATGAATACAGGTATTTCTTGAGGATTGATAGGCTTTCAAAACCATTTTATTTCAAAATGTGGGGTACGCCGTGTTTCGTGCTCAAATGGTACCACTTAATCACATGATATCTTTGTACAAGCAAATGTTCGGGTTTATCTTGCACAAGTATCGGCTATCTTCAGGGATTTAGAGTAGCTGAGTGCAAAATGAAGTGTTTCAAGGGTTTTGACCAGACATGATCTCACGTTGGATCTTTTCCACGGCTAAGTGTTTATATCTTTTATTGTTTTTACTTTTACTTTTCATTATAAATTTCTTAATATTCCTTATTAACTTGTTTAAATTGTGTACATATGATAGTTTTCCCTTGTTTCTAATCAAGTATCTCATGTCACCCGAAACAACATTCCAACCGAAACTACTCAAACCGCCTGAAACTACCTGCCACCCGAAATTACTTTGCCCTATCGAAACTATTAGTTTCGATAGGGGCATTTTGGTCTTTTGTCAAGCTCAAATTAAATGACTTCATAATTCGGCTCCTTCTCATGCTCATTCTCACTCGCACTCACAGAAAACCTTTTTCACCTTTGTTTTCTCACACAAAAGCTCGAGATTCATCAGTCTAAGTTTGCCAAATCAGTATATCTTATCTGATTCCTCCGTTGTCTTCTTCATTGGGTTTGATTACTCAAAGTTCTTGCTACTGTTTCATATAGCAAAGGATAGGCTTTCATTTTTACCCTTTTTACGTCTGAAATCGTATATTTAGGGTTGTTTCATGCTTAGAATCTTGTTTATAAACTCACCATTGTTGATATCTCATTCTTCTATTGTTTAATTTTGCAGATTACCTCAAAACTCTTGATAAGAAGGAGATTCGACACCTCACAGGCTTCCTTTACTATTCTTTTATTTCTGTTTATATTTGTATATTGTTTTAACTTAACTTTTTCTGCATTTTGATTGCTTGTATACTGTTGATGCACTTTCCTATGACAACACTCTGGATAGAGTCTTAGTTTGTATTTCTAATGTCTGTAATTTGTCTTTGTATGTAAGAGTCGTTATGTAATAGTTTGTCGGGTTGTATTTCTTTTTGCATAATGTATGTTGCATTTCTTCTAAGTGTTTTGCGCACTTACATGTGCGCAGGAGAAAGCTCCTGCGTACTTAGCAAGTACGCAGGAAGACCCATGCGTACTTGCTAAGTACGCAAGAGCATTTGGTCCTGCGCACTTGCTAAGTGCGCAAGCATCAGGTCTGTATAAATACGTTTGGTTCACAGAGGATAAGTACGCAGAACTCATATCTTAGACGAACTCAGTTTGTTAAGTACGTAATTTGTAATCTCTCTGTAACCGTCGAGTGTTTATAATAGAAAGAGCTTTTATTGTGACTCTCGTGTTTGGTTTACTTTGTTTTAGTTAGACTCTCCGCCTAGTCACGGGTATTCCGCGCCCGGTCAGACTAGTAGACCACTTGCATGCAACGATCTGACACACACGAAGGGACCTACAAGTGGTATCAGAGCATTGCTCTTGAATTCGAGTGTTGTAAGTGAGTTTGGAGACGTTGTTACTGAGTTTTACAAGCAAAAAGAGGTATTTTTGTGATAAAAATGGGGTAGCTCTTGAGCACTTTTTTAGAAGCAAAAATCTCTCAAAAACCAATTTTTGTTGTGTATTTGAGTTATTTGAGCTTCAAAGGTTGGTTAGAAACAAGTTTCTGACCCTTTGGCTCATTTGCATTAATCATCAGGCCAATTTTTACCATCTTCGGTGATTTTCCAGTCACCGGAAAAGGTTGGTGAGAGTTGCTGAAAAGGTATCCTGCGTACTTACCATTTCTGGCAAAAAGTACAGTTTTGTGCGTACTTACTAAATACGCAAGACTTATCTCCTGCGTACTTATATGTGCGCAAGACTGAACTTGTGCGAACTTAAGTTATATCCTGCGTACTTAATCATTTCCTCCTGCGTACTTACAAGTACGCAAGAGCAAGTCTTAAATACGCAAGACTATTTCTCAAGTGCGCAAGGCCAAAACCAAGTACGCAACTGTGTCTGACTTTTCTGAAATTTGACTAAGTGTTCACTATGTCGAATCTTCAGAATTTGGGAAACATGTTAAATTATGATAATGAGATCGGTACACCACAGAAACCACCAAAGTTGCTGAACGTGAACGATTATTCTAATTGGAAAGCACGTTTCGAGCACTACATTTCATATACCGACTCATCGCTATGGATACCAATCCATGAGGGATATAAGCATCCCACACACATCTATCTTTATGAGGTAATGCCAAAGCCTATCTCTAAGCTTAAAGATGAAGAAAAGAAAGCTTATGATCGAGAAAAGAAGGCTCTTGGTTCGATCACTATGGCATTAACTCGGGAATTGTTCCACAGTTTCCGAGGGTATGACAATTCTAAGGATCTCTGGAATGTTTTACAGTACAGATTCAAAGGAAATAGTGACAACAAGAAGAGTAAGCGGGATCTTCTCATGAAGCAGTATGAGTGCTTCAGATTTTTTGAGAACGAATCTTTATATGACCTCATCTCTAGGTTCTATCATTTACAGACTAAGTTGAAGGCTTTTGAACTCAGGTATCCGGATGAAGAGATGGTGGAAAAGTTTTTGGATGCTTTACCACCCAAATTTGAGATGTACACAACCCTGATGAGGGAAAATCCTAAATTCTATGAGCTGACAGTTGAGGAAGCAATAGGAAAGGTTCAAGCTCATGACATGAACCTAAGAAGAAAAGAGAGCTCTGGAAGACCCCAGATACAAGACACTTCGATGTATCATGGGACGACTTCTACATCCAAGTCATCGGGTTCTGGAATTGCCCTCTACACTGGAAATCCTACTGAAGAAGACCACTCAACTGGGTGTGGTGGTCATGCTTGCTATGATTCAGGATCAGGGTTGGGGTCTCATCATCAAAATACCCCAAGAAATCCTCCTACTACGTCTTCAGCTAACAACTCAGCTATAGCTAGAATAGCTGAAGATCATGTAGCACTATTCTCATCTTGCATGCTTGCATATGAAAACTTCATAGGTAGTAAGCTTACTAATCCAGAGACGATTGAAGAAGATTTTAATCAAGTGGATCCTGATGACATAGAGGACATGGATATTCAATGGAATATGGCCATGCTATTGAGGAGAGCCAAGCGTTTCCTGAACAGAACAGGAAGAAAGTTTATTGGCGGGCATCCTAATGCCAAGGTCGGGTTTGACAAATCCAAGGCCAAATGCTACAAGTGTCTGAACTATGGACACTTTGCTCGTGAGTGTCAGAAAGACAGAGCACCTGCCTCTGGTTTCACCTGACCCAGCCAAGGAAACAGCCATGGCCACAACAATCCAAACCACCACAATCAAAGCCAAAGTGGAACGTCCAATGCACTGGTAGCACAACATGACGACAACTTTGACTGGGGTGTTCATCCTGAGGATGCCATCATCGCACAAACCCAGGTTGGTCTCATGGCTGAGATCATGGAGATGATGGAAGCAGAGAAAAGGGAAGCTTCTATGGCTGACCTAGAAGAAGCTACAACTACTGCTACAGAGGAGGTGAAGGAAGCTGAAGAAATGGAAGCACCTGTAGCTGATGAAGAGGAATCGACCACTGCTGTTGCTCTCATGGCCATTGGAGAAGCAACAAGTTCATCGTCTGAGGTAGATTCTAACCCCTTCTCTTTTATTTCATGTTCTAAATGTCAAGGGCTAAAACTTGAATGTTCTAGGCTCCAAGACAAAATCGAACCCCTAAGTTTGGCATCTCTAAACTATAAGGAAAATGAAAAACGTTTTAAAGATTCTGTTGAAACGTTGAAAAAGGAAAAATGTGAATATTCTTTAAAAATAAGCGATCAACAGCTTCACTTAGATGTCGCATACAGGGGGTTAGAGAAACGGAACAATGAAATCATCAAACTGCAAAATGAGATCTTGCAGTTAAAATGCACTAATGAGAAGTTGAAAAACTCTCGCTTTGTGGTGGAACACTACGAATCTGTGGTGAGACAACTGAATGGGTTAGGTTTGGGTACTAATGCCATTCCTCCACTAGTGAGCGGGAAGTTTGTCAATAGCTTAATAGACATTGATCTCACTTGTCTAGATGAGTCCTCTGATAAGGATGATTCCCCTAAAAAGGATGAATCCTCAAGTAAGGCTAACTCCACATCTAGTGAGGAGTTTGTTACTGCTTCTGAAGACGGGTCGGTTAGCTCTTGCCCTGAAGGAGTAGTATCTGAGGAGTTGTTGACTGAACAGAAAGTCAAGAAAAACATTATCACTAATGGTGATAATTGCATTTTAACTGAGCCTGATGTCATTGAATCAAATGATAAACTTAAGGTAATGCTTTATGGGGGGTATAAAAACCTTAACCATGTAAAGAAAGAGGCTTTTTCAGCTCACTTTGGGCTTGGTTACAAAGAAAATTTGGAAAAATACTATACTCCCAAAAATCAAACTGTTAAGGTTCAGACTGCTGTTTAGAAACCAACTCCTCCTTCTCATAATGCTGAGTTATCTAAGGCCAGATCTAATGAGCCTTACAAGAGAACTTATGTAGACAAGAGGAATTGTTTTCACTGTGGCTTGGTTAGTCACATCTTTGTGAACTGTCCTGCTAAGAACCAAGGGAAACGGCATATTGTTTCACAACCAGCTGTTATCCCCAGGTCGCCACCAGTGAAACCATCTCCCAAACATCCAAAGAAAAATGTGGTGAAACCACCAGTCAAACCGATGGTAAAGCCTAAGATCATATCTGAAGCTAAACCATCTGTTAGAATAAAGGTAACGCAACCTGCTATACCTCGTGTATCTACCTCTGGTAGTACACGTACTGGTGAGAAACCTGTGGCAAGACTCTCGAAGCTACAGAGGAGGAGACGGAACAAGAGGTTGAGAAAGCTTGAACAGCTGACTTCAGTTCAATCAGGTGAAGCTTCCACAAGTTCACCTGTTGTTGTTGAACCAAACTCTCCTGTTCCGGTTAAGAAACAGAAGAGATCCTGGACTGCCAAATCCAAAACTTCTCAATCTCCTAGTTCTATTTCTTCTAAAGATTCATCAATTTTGAACAGTCATCATGACTGTGAGTTAAAGGAAGTAGTTTATTTTGAGAAGGATGGACGCCCAAGACCACAATGGCTTGGGTCTCCAAATCTAACTAATTCTTTTGTGACTCGTGCAGGGACATCCTAAGGGTACTATCTCTAACCGCTGGTATGTAGATAGTGGATGTTCCAGGCACATGACAGGAAACATGGCCTTGCTTCAAGACGTGAAACCATTCAGAGGCGGCTATGTGGCCTTTGCCGGAGATAAAGGCGGCAACATCACATGTCAAGGCGTGGTTTCGAACGGTTGTCTCAGCTTTGAAAATGTCAGCTTTTGCGAGCAGCTGAAGCATAACCTGTTGAGTGTCTCCCAAATGTGTGATAAGGAGTACTCGGTGATGTTTAACAAGTCAGAATGCCTAATTCTCAAACCCGGTTTTGAAGTTCCGAAAGATTGGATCCTGATGAGAGCACCAAGAACAAACGACACCTATCAGATCGATATGAGCGTGGCAACAACCACCTCATCAGTTCCTACATGTTTACTTTCTAAATCAACAGAGCTTGACTCCATCTTGTGGCATAGGAAACTCGGACATATTTCGTATCGTAAAATGAATAATCTTGTACGAAACGGTTTGGTAACCGGGGTTCCTAAGCTGAGGTTTACCGTTGCAGATGACTGTATGCCTTGTAAAAAGGGCAAACAGCAACGGAAGTCTCACAAGCCCAAGCTCCAAAACTGTATTGATACCCCTTTGGAGCTATTACACATGGATCTGTTTGGCCCCATAAGTATCAGGAGTATTGGAGGTAAGTCATTCTGTCTAGTAGTAACTGATGATTTCTCACGTTTTTCTTGGGTGCATTTTTTAGGTACTAAAGACGAGACTGCTGATATTCTTCAATATTTGATCCTGAGCTTGGAATCTCTTTCCAAGCTGAAAGTTAGAAGAATTAGGAGTGACAACGGAACTGAGTTCAAGAATAATTTGATGGAGCTTTTCTGTCTCAAGAAAGGGATCTGTCACGAATTCAGCGCGCCGTACACGCCTCAGCAGAATGGAGTTGCTGAACGGAAGAACAGAACACTGATTGAGACTGCAAGGACTATGCTGTCGGATGCAAAGCTTCCTGTCACTTTCTGGGCAGAAGCCGTTAATACAGCTTGTCACGTCTTAAACAGAGTTCTGGTTGTGAAGAGGCACAACAAGACTTGTTACGAGTTGAACAACAATCGACTTCCCAATCTTGATTACCTAGTTCCTTTCGGTAGTCCTTGTTCCTTGTTGCTACAGTACAAAGACCGCCAGTCTAAGTTTCATGCAAAAGCGGTGGAAGACATCTTCTTAGGATACGTTGCCAACTCGCCTTGCAAGAGAGTGTACAACATAGGAACTCGTACTGTCGAGGAATGGTTTGAAGTGGATTGTAGTAAACACAGCATTCCACCAGAACCAACAGGTCCAGCTTGGGGTTTTGATTATGATGCGCTATTCAAGTCATTCAATCTTCCTGATTTATCTGCAGTTGACGCCGTAAACGTTTATGAATTATTGGGTGGCGGTGATGACTCCAGGTTCTCTACTCGTGCTACTGTACCAATTATAACTCCTGATTCCAATGCTGCATCTGCATCTGGAACTCATGACAGTGATAACAGTGAGGATGTTCTTGTTGTTGGAGATGACGCTCCAGCTAATCCTAACACAACTGTAGGAAATGAAGCTCCAGCTGATCCAATTAACATTGAATTTTCTTCCTCTGGAACACAGGAAATGGGGGAGTTAAGCACGAATCTTGATCCAGAAATTCAGGAACCGATTGTACCGGAGACGAGAGTGCACAGGAATCATCCAATCGACAACATTATTGGTGATCCTTATGCCGGTGTTCAGACTCGTCATCGAACCATCACTGAGAACACCAGTCTTTACACAGAGATATTTGACACTGGTGTCATGGAAACATGTCTGCATGCTACATTCATGTCCCAGTTAGAGCCGAAGAATGTGAAGGAGGCTCTCACTGACAACTGCTGGATTGAGGCGATGCAAGATGAATTGTCTCAATTCCAAAAGTTGCACGTGTGGGATTTGGTTGATTTGCCAAAGGGATTTCAACCAATTGGAACCAGATGGGTGTTCAAATGCAAGACGGATGATCATCATGTTGTTGTGAAGAACAAAGCAAGATTGGTTGTTCAGGGTTTTTATCAGCAAGAGGGCTTGGATTACACGGAAGTATATGCCCCAGTTGCTAGAATTGAGGCCATTCGACTATTCTTGGCTTATGCCACATATGTCGGCTTCAAGGTCTATCAACTTGATGTGAAGAGTGCTTTCCTTTATGGTAAAGTACATAAAGAGGTCTATGTCACTCAACCTCCCGGTTTTGAAGATCCGCATAATATTAATAAAGTGTATAAGCTCGACAAAGCACTTTATGGTCTTCATCAAGCACCGCGGGCATGGTATGAGACATTATCTAAGCATTTACTGTCTAATGGTTTCGACCGTGGACAGATTGACTCAACTCTCTTCATTAGGAAAGCAGGAGGTGACATTCTTCTTGTACAAGTATACGTCGACGACATTATTTTTGGATCTACCAATGAAGGGATGTGTAGGGAATTCGAAAAGGTGATGAAATCCAAGTTCGAAATGAGTAATATGGGTGAACTGTCGTTCTTTCTGGGTCTGCAAGTCAGTCAAAGAGAGGATGGCATTTAGCTACATCAAACTAAGTATGTGCAGGACATCTTGTCAAAATACAAGATGAATGATAGCAGTACTTATGGCACACCTATCCCAGTCAATCATGGTCTGTATCCTGAAAAAGATGGAAAGGATGTAGACAGCAGATTGTACCGTGGGATGATCGGATCACTTATGTATCTCACAGCTTCAAGACCCGATATAATGTTTGCTCTGTGCTTGTGCTCAAGGTTTCAGTCTTAACCGAAGGAGTCACATATGATAGCCGTGAAGAGAATTTTCAGATACCTGAAAGGGAAACCCCGATTAGGTCTTTGGTACTCTAAGCAGCAGTCATTCGACTTCAAAGCCTACACTGATTCAGATTATGGCAGTTGTAACCTTGACAGAAAGTCAACTTCTGGTGGATGTCAATTCTTAGGAGACAGACTGGTCTCCTGGCAGTGTAAGAAGCAGTCAACGGTTTCTGTCTCAACTTGTGAAGCAGAATACATTGCTGCAACGAGCGGTTGTTCTCAGATACTGTGGATTCAGCAGCAGTTGAGAGACTACGGCTTAAACTTCACTGGAACTCCTCTATTCATTGACAACAATGCCACCATGTCCATCACAAATAACCCGGTGAAACATTCCAAAACTAAACATATAGAGATTCGCCATCATTTCATCCGTGACTGTGCTGAAAAGCATTTAATTGAACTTGTAAAAGTTCACACGGATGACAATCTTGCTGACCTTTTCACAAAGGCATTTGATCGATCCCGTTTTGAGCATCTTGTCAACTTGATAGGAATGTTCAATCCTGAGTGAAAACTAAGTTTTCTTAACTCAATTCAATTCATGGAAGTTAAATTTTTAATTCTTTAAAATTTTCTGTATAGTTCTTTTAGTTTTTAAAATATTTTACAAAAATCAAAAACAAAATAGAAAATGGAGAAAATTTCAAAGTTAACTTGAGAAAAGAGGAAATGATAGTACATCAGAAATGATCTAAACACCATAGACTGCTCATATGGGAAATGATCGTGTCATGTTTACTTAATTGTTTAAATTATTATGTTTTTAATCTGTTTATTTACAATAATTTGAATTGTCAGTAGGCTGTATGCGTCTTTGAATCACTAGTAGTGTGGAAACTAAATCTAAATTACAACTGTGAATTGAACCCATGTTTGCAAGTGTGTGCGTAAAAGAATAGAAAAGATCATTATCAGATAAAGGATGTTAGATTTTGGCAATAATTTTCTTTTGAGATCAGTTTCGGGTTATGTCGTTAGCACAATTAATGCGGTTCATCTCACTGCCCATACTCACAAGTATGCAAGGAGAGATTGAATCAAGACATGTCTCTGCATTAACCGTTGAGCATGTTTTCACCCTTGAATAACTCTTGATTCATTGAAATCAAATCCAGATAAAAGTTGGATCCCCTTACCTGATAATCAAACACCATATCTATTATCCTGAATCATCATCCCGATATTCAAAGAAGAAAATCACATGAAACCAAGACAAATGAATCACTCGCTTCTGAATCTCATGACTCATTTTCTTACTTGTTTTCTCAGGTTGGCACTCAGGATCACGTTAAGTCATGCATGTGTCTTGGACTGCAATTGAAATAACTACTTGTTGAATAATCTCTGTGTTTTATTGTATTTTGGTTTTGGGCGCGTTGTTTTACACATTTACTATATTTAACGCTTCCGCAACTTTTACTCTGAACCTTGATCTTTTATGTTATTTCATTTCAAGTCTCATATAGTGTCGTTTGAAGTAACTGATGTCTGAGATCCTGGTTTGTCACCTTCTAAAACGGTAAAACTCCGTTAGTGGAATTTGGGGGTGTGACAGATTGGTATCAGAGCCATTGGTTATAGAGAACTAGGACTGGATTCTAGACTATAGCCACACACATTAGTTACTTGGCATACATACTCGACATAGACACTTACTCCTTATGTTTCAGGAATCATGTCTACACCACCATCATCACCACCTACCATTCAGGAGCATGACATTCATGCCATTGCATCACCGGAGCCCAAGAGGCGTAGACTTGAGCCCATTGATGACTCTATTGTGTATGGAGATCCCATGCATATCCGGAACGGGAGTGATTGGGATTGGTATCCTGGTCTAATTAATAAGTGGGTCCGACAGGAACGAGTTCCATCTCCATACTTTGGATCTTCATCATCATCAGGACCACATTTACCATTGCTACCTTCCCACTTGGAGCAAGCCTTTGCATAGTTTGTAGCAACCATGGATCGAGAGATCCGAAATATGAGAGACACAGCAGGAGCGATCACAGGTCTGTTAAGTGGGGAGAAACAGACGGATTACATGATGGATCTGCTAGTAGCAGAGCTGGCAGGCACCGACCACTTGCATAATGCATTAGTGGACGAGGTAAGGGCGTTACAGGCTAGAGTGACTGTCCTTGAGAAGGCTGAGGTAGAATCTCAGGAAAGAATTGGGGAGTTAGAGATACAACTCGCAGCTGCTTGAGAGCCAGCTGAAGTACCCAATTCTGAGCCTGAGGAGGTGGAGGATGAGGACGCTGAGTCAGTTATCTCATCCGCCAGCAGTGGAGCCTGATATTTCATTCCATTCTATCTTATTTTATTTAGTTATTTCCTTTCTGTTTAAATAAAAACCTAAATGGGTAAGGATGTTCCTATTCCAATAAAATCCTATTGAACTGTTTTCTTTGAGTTACTTATTTTATAGGCTTTATGATTTAAGTTAGTCTTGAACAATGATCATAAACTCGCATGTCATTACACACTTCCTTCTTTTTGCTTACACTCGAATGATGTTAATATGTGGTGTATTTACTCATTTCTTGTGTTTTTGAATATGAAGAAACATGGCCAGACGTGTACGTGGACGTGGCGGTCGCAACGGTGGTCGTGGAAATATCAACCTGACACCAGCCGAGCTGGCCGGGTTGATTAATGACAGTGTTGCTGAAGCCTTAGCAGCACACATTGCAGGTAAACCTGTTAACCGTTAACTATAGACAACCAGCCATACACATTTATTCCACTCTTTCCTAAACCCAACATACTCTTTCCAATCCAGGGCAAGCGAACAATCAATCAACATGTCTTCACATTCAAGACATTTATGGACTGTAAGCCCCACACGTTCAATGGAGCTGAGGGAGCTGTCGAATTACTCCGATGGTTTGAAAAGATTGAATATGTTTTCTCTATGTGTAACTGCCCTATGGCCGACTGAGTCAAATTTGCATCAGGAACTTTAGAGGGTCCTGCCCTCACATGGTGGAATGCATAGGTCCAGATGCTAGGTCTGGATATGGCCAATGCATCACCGTGGGAAGACTTTAAGAACATGATGAAGGAAGAGTACTGTCCAAGGGATGAGATCCAGAAGCTCGAGGGGGAGTTTTGGAATCTGAAGATGGAGGGTTCTGAAATAGAACTCTACACTACTCGCTTGCACGAGCTAGCGGGGATGTCTCCTCACATGGTTACACCACCCTACAAGCAGATAGAAATGTTCATCAGTGGATTAGTACCACAAATCCAAAGCATGGTTACTTCATCCAACCCCACTACTATCCAGCAAGCAATCCTTCTTGTTCATAAACTGATGGACCAAGTTGTACCCAAGGGACACTACCTCCCAGAAATTCAGCATCTAAGCCGGTTGATAATAACAAACGTAAGTTTGACACAATAACGTCAACACCAAGGGATTTCAGCCGAATCAGCCACAACAGCAACAACGTAGGCATGAGCCTACAAAGAACTTCAACCAGTCGACCTCTTCAGGTCAGCATCAGAGTGGTTATACTGGAAGACACCCCAGGTGTAACAAGTGTAATTACCACCACCTCGGTTCTTATGACAAAAACCGTTGCCAACGGTGTGGCAAGGTGGGCCATGCTGCCAAAGACTGTAGAGGGGAATTACAAGCCAAGCAGCCCTTCCAACAACCGGGTTTTACCAAGGGTTGTTTTGAATTTGGAAAAGAGGGACATTTCCGAAAGGATTGTCCACAATTAAAGAAGGGTGGCAATGGCAACAACAACAAAAATAACCACCGGGGCAATAATAACAACAATGGAAATAATGGAGGGAATGTTGCAAAGGGGCGAGCCTTTGTGTTAGGATCCGGAGAAGCTCGATATGACCACAACGTGGTTACTGGTAATCTAAACAACTATTTTGCTTCAGTACTATTTGACATTGGTGCTGATAGGAGTTTCGTATCTAATAAACTTAGTAACCTACTAAGAGAAACTCCAACCCTGTTAGAGGATGAATACACCATAGAAATAGTAGACCGACAGATAATAGAAGCAACCCACATTCTTAAGGGTTGTAAACTTGAACTGGCTAGTCATAAATTTGGCATTGATCTCATGCCGGTCACACTTGGTAGTTTCGACGTGATTGTCGGAATGGACTGGTTATCTAAGAACCAAGCCGAGATTGTCTGTCGCAAGAAAATCGTTCGCCTTCCTCTTCCTAATGGAGAAATCCTCTCCGTCCAAGGCGAAAGGAGTGATGCTGTTATGGGCATCATATCCTTCATGAAGCCACAAAAATGTCTACGTAAAGGACATACTGCTATTTTGGCTCTCGTCGCCGAGCAGCCATCTAAAGAAAAGAGGATTGAAGACATACCGATCTTTCGTGATTACCCGGAGGTATTTCTTGAAGACTTGCCTGGCCTTCCACCACACCGACAGGTCGAGTCCAAATTGAATTAGCACCCGGAGCAGCGCCTATTGCTCGGGCACCATATAGACTTGCACCTAGTGAGCTGCAAGAATTATCTACACAACTGCAAGAGTTGTTAGATAAAGGTTTCATTCGACATCGCCATGGGGAGCTCCAATCCTATTTGTCAAGAAGAAGGACGGGACTTTCCGCATGTGCATCGATTACCGGGAACTGAATAAAGTGACGATCAAGAACCGTTACCCTCTGCCTCGTATTGATGACCTATTCGACCAACTCCAAGGATCAAGCTTCTACTCTAAGATTGATCTTAGGTCAGGTTATCACCAGTTGAGAGTCCGAGAGGAGGACATCTCAAAAATTGCATTCAGGATAAGGTACCGCCATTACGAGTTTATGGTCATACCTTTCGGTCTAACAAACGCACCTGCGGTATTCATGGACCTCATGAACCGTGTGTAAACCCTACCTCGATCAGTTCGTCATTGTGTTTATTGACGACATCCTCATCTATTCAAAGAATGACGAAGAACATGAGGAGCATCTTCGTTTGATTCTAGAATTGCTAAGGAAAGAACAACTATATGCTAAACTCTCCAAGTGCAAATTTTGGATTCGTTAAGTACAATTTCTAGGATATGTAGTCAATGAGCAGGGAATACATGTCCACCCTTCCAATATAGAAGCCATCAAGAATTGGGCGGCACCGACAACTCCGACAGAGGTGCGACAATTTCTGGATTGGCTGGTTATTACCGTTGCTTCATCGAGGGATTCTCCAAGATAGCTCAACCCCTCACTACTCTAACTCAAAAGGGTAAACCCTACGACTGGGGTGACACCAGGAGTCAGCATTCCAACCCCTGAAACAAAAGCTCTGTAGTGCACCCATCCTATCTCTACCAGAGAGAACGGATGATTTTGTGGTATACTGCGATGCATCCATTCGAGGTCTTGGTTGTGTTTTAATGCAACGTGATAAGGTCATTGCCTATGCCTCTCGTCAATTGAAGATTCATGAGAAAAACTACACGACTCATGACTTAGAGTTGGGAGCTGTAGTATTCGCACTGAAGATATGGATACATTACTTGTACGGTACCAAGTGCACAATTTACACCGATCACAAGAGTCTTCAGCATTGTAGGTCCCGATTCGATGCGTGACGAATCTCTAGACTCGCGGTACGACACGGTGATAACGTGCGGAATCCATGATCAACGTGCAACGTGTAACTCAATCAACAACACGGTGTAAATAAACGCTTTGTATTACTATAATCCTTGATTACAACAGTTCTCTCCAAAACACACACTTACACCTTTTTCTTCTCTAGTGTTCTATGGAATATGAACTTGTAACTCTTATTTATAGGAACACACAGTGTTGGGTATAATTTTGAGACTGATGCTGTCAATCGAAATTACAGTATCGAAACTACTAGTTTCGGTTGAACTTTTGTTCAATCAAAACTACTAGTTTCGGTTGAACATTTGTTCAATCGAAACTAGGTAGTTTCGATATCTGTTTTTCATGCCCATTGGGCGGTGGCCTGGAAAACAAGGCGCATGTGCTTGGCCTCCTATATATAGCAGATTATGCCCTAGGAGTGAGTGTGTGTCTATAGAGGGAATCACCACCCCAGGGGGAGCTCACCCTGGGGTGAGATAATTGTTAGTGTATGATCGAACCTTTTAATTTTCATTTCAATCAAAGAATCATACGTTTTATGCTTTCAATTATCTGTTCTTTTCATTTTCATATGTTTCTGTTCGTGTTTGTGATTCCCGCACCCGTCTCTACCATTTATGATTCGAGAGTGATACCGGATCCAGAGATTCCGCCTCTCGATCCGGACTGTTTGAAGAATTTCTCAGCAGATCTGTGTCTACAGTTCTGCTCAAGACCTACAAGTGGTTTTTTTTTTTTTTTTTTTTTTTTTTTTTAAACAACTGCAGATTGTATTGATTCAAGAATCCTTGTAGAAAGATGGTTATTTACTGCTAAATACTTGGGATTCAAACCTTTATCATTTGCCTACAAGATAGGAGTGTCTACACTTGAGGAGGAGAATCACAACGAAAAGCATTGGATCATCAGTCAATCTATGAAGACGAAAGACAGAGTCGGACAAGAATTGATAGCATCAGTCTAGGGGGAGATTGTTGGGTATAATTTTGAGACTGATGCTGTCAATCGAAATTACAGTATCGAAACTACTAGTTTTGGTTGAACTTTTAAAAAAAAAAAAAAAAAAAAGAAGGCAAAAGTTGATCAAGTGTTCGAGAATGTCAAGAATCCTTGTAGAAAGATGGTTATTTACTGCTAAATACTTGGGATTCAAACCTTTATCATTTGCCTACAAGATAGGAGGGTCTACACTTGAGGGGGAGAATCACAACGAAAAGCATTGGATCATCAGTCAATCTATGAAGACGAAAGACAGAGTCGGACAAGAATTGATAGCATCAGTCTAGGGGGAGATTGTTGGGTATAATTTTGAGACTGATGCTGTCAATCGAAATTACAGTATCGAAACTACTAGTTTCGATTGAACAGACTCAATCGAAACTAAGTAGTTTCGATGGCCCAGACTTGGCTAATAAAACAAGTAAATTACAGAAAACTGAAATTACATGAAATGAAATGACATAAAGTAAACTAGTCTAAAATGTTTAAACATACAATAAATGACAACAGCTTATACATGACTCTACACACAGCACCTTAAGCGAACTTAACAAGTTCACCTCAAAGATGCTTAGGCGAACTTGTTAAGTTTGCCTCTCTATGAACTTGAACAATATTCCTTAGGCGAACTTAACAAGTTCGCTCCACAAGTTCGCCTCTCTATGAACTTACACAGAATTTAATCAATAGTTACAAAACATGTCCTAACAGACTCCCCTTTAACTGTTGCTAACAATTCTATCAATTACAAGTCAAAGACTCTAAGACTAGGACATAATATCTTCAAGCTCGTTGTCACCAGAATATGCTCCAACAGACTCCCCCCTTGACAACAGCTTTAGAAGATTGTCATCCGTCTTCATATATCATCAAACACACTGTAGTCTTCGTCTTGTTCATCTGCACTTTCTCTTTCTATCTATAGAAGAAAACTTGGGAGAAGGACCCCTTGTCAACTTCTGTCTGCAATATTCAGTTTTTGCAAAGCAGAATAACCAAGAATAACCAACAATTAAGATTTCCATGGAAGCTGGAAAAACAAAATCTTTTTGGTTTTTCAAACATAAGAAAGACAAAATCTTTTTGGTTTTTCTCTATATAAACTTAAATGTAAAATACAAAATCACATCTTTTTGGTCGAACATCACGAGTAAGAAGATCATATCAGTATATATGAGATATCAATAACACATCTTGGATATAAAATCCATATAATATCAAATGGTATCCTATGTCATTCTTTCAAGCCTTGACCAATCAAACCAATATCTTTCAAGATTATCACACTCTATCTTTTCAAGACTTTCATATTGCATGTTATGATATGTGATAAACAATCAAAGAAAATAGGATCAGGGTATGACACACAAATTCAAATTATCAATATTATAAGATTTGAAACTAAAGCATCTCATTCCCACTTTCTTGTGAGTTAAGGTACCATTTAAGTTTGAAATACAACGTGTACCCCACTAGTATGCCAACAGAAAGTAAATGCAGTATCTTTAAGACATATGAGATTTTACTAAAGATTATCTGAATTTCCAGAATGAGGAGACATCACTTAGCACATGAATAGAAGAATCCAAATTGGATTGTATAGGAATCAATGAGATTCAGAATCGAATGATTCAATATCTTGGCTTATATATGTGGAATCATATGATTCAGGTACGTGGATCCAACTGTTATCTGGATTATGAATTCAATGGAATCAGTAAAGATGATTTATCAATATGATCCAAGGGCTAGTATATGTTTGACAGATGTTGTCAAGTACATATCTTGATTATACTTCAAATTGCATGCTTTTCGGGACATGGGCACTGAAGCAAATCTAATGAATAGTGCTAAGGACATAACCCGAAACTGATCTCATAGGACAATCTTTATTAAAAGCTAATATTCTTTATCTGATAGTGATCTTTTAACACACACACCCAGGCATAAAATGGGTTCAAATCACAGTTGTAACATATGCAATTATTTTTTCACACTACTAATGGTTCAGTGACGCTTTTAGTCTACTGACAATTCAAATTATATGCATACACAACACAATCATTTCCTATTTGTGCAGTCTCTGAAGTTTAGATCAAAACATATAATTCAGATATATTAACATAAAACACCAACCAGTTAATCTAAGGTCATGTGACTGAACATCTACTGCTGTACTATCATTTCTCCTTCTAACCTCAAGTAATGTCGATTTTAATTTTTTCA
The DNA here is from genome assembly GCA_023525975.1 of Smallanthus sonchifolius. Taxonomy (NCBI): domain Eukaryota; kingdom Viridiplantae; phylum Streptophyta; class Magnoliopsida; order Asterales; family Asteraceae; genus Smallanthus; species Smallanthus sonchifolius. Next base: position 26,679,567 of record CM042033.1, read on the forward strand.
ATTTGTTTGGCATTTTCAAAATCTTTTTCAAAGAAAGTAAAACAAACGAAAATAAACCTTCCATGAAAACATTTTATGAAAAACAATTTACTTGGTTACTTGGGATTAAGCAAGTCAATCAATTAAAAACTCAAACCGATGTAATCCTGTAATTGAATGCCTTTGCCTTTGTCAACACAGTTCTGTACTCCCCCTGTCCTGTAGACTCCCCCTCAACTAGTCAAATGGTTGTATCAACGACTTTATGCTCACCATTGTCATCCTAAGTTTCAGGTTATCATTTGGACTTTTAAATCAATTAAAAAATAAGTTTAAAAAAAAAACACAAGCGAACTAGATACGTTCGTCTGATACTGCCTGAGCGAACTTAATAAGTTCGCCTGAACTTCACTGAGCGAACTTGACCCGAAGCGAACTTTACCCGAAGCGAACTTATTAAGTTCGCCTGATCTTCACCGAGCGAACTTATTAAGTTCAACTCCCTAAGTTCGCCTGCAACTGAATCAGCAAGTTCGCCTGAAACGCTGAACGAACACAGGAAGAAGAAAACTCAAACTCAGAACTCTGAAAATCATGATTTCTGATGTATATGATCAAATTAGACAAATCTGAACCGTAGGAATGTGCAGGGACTGATTAGGAACACTTTGATCGGATCAATTTCATCAAAAGAATCCAAAATCAATCCAAAATGATTAAAATTCTTCCATTTTTATCAAGAACGCGAAAAAAGATGAAAAATCCTTCAAATCCTCATCAAATTCAGTGATATTTGATGTTGATTGTACACGAAAACACCACGAATCTTCTGCTAATTAAGAGCAAAAGCTCTGATACCACTTGTAGGTCCCGATTCGATGCGTGACGGATCTCTAGACTCGCGGTACGACACGGTGATTACGTGCGGAATCCATGATCAACGTGCAACGTGTAACTCAATCAACAACACGGTGTAAATAAACGCTTTGTATTACTATAATCCTTGATTACAACAGTTCTCTCCAAAACACACACTTACACCTTTTTCTTCTCTAGTGTTCTATGAAATATGAACTTGTAACTCCTATTTATAGGAACACACAGCACCTTAAGCGAACTTAACAAGTTCGCCTCAAAGATGCTTAGGCGAACTTGTTAAGTTCGCCTCTCTATGAACTTGAACAATATTCCTTAGGGGAACTTAACAAGTTCGCTCCTAAAGATGCTTAGGCGAACTTGTTAAGTTCGCCTCTCTATGAACTTACACAGAATTTTATCAACAGTTACAAAACATGTCCTAACAGACTCCCCTTTAGCTGTTGCTAACAATTCTATCAATTACAAGTCAAAGACTCTAAGACTAAGACATAATATATTCAAGCTCGTTGTCACCAGAATATGCTCCAACAAGCATATCTTTGAACAGAAAGAGTTAAACATGAGACAACGACGTTGGGTTGAACTTCTGAACGATTATGATTGTGCAATCAAATATCACCCGGGGAAGGCTAATGTGGTAGCCGATGCCCTGAGCCGTAAGGAAACAAAACCCAAGCGAGTCCGAGCACCACAACTTACCATACACAGCGGGTTACCCGACAAGATCCACAGTGCTCAGCTTGAAGCCTTAAAAGAGGAAAATCTATCTTCAGAAGGTACAAGAGGAATGGAACAACAATTGGAAGTTAAGTTAGACGGCATTCGCTAGCGAATTTGGATTCCAGCGTACGGGAACTTAAGAGAACTGGTTATGGATGAAGCTCACAAATCTTGATATTCTATTCATCCAGGTTCTGACAAGATGTACCACGACCTAAAGGTGTTATATGGGGGGCCGAAGATGAAGGCCGATATAGCCACCTATGTGAGCAAGTGCCTAACTTGCTCAATGGTCAAAGTGGAATACCAAAAGCCTTCTGGTCTACTTTAACAGCCAGAAATCCCAATGTGGAAATGGGAACAGATTTCTATGGACTTCATAACTAAACTACCCAGAACCCCCAGCGGATGCGATACCATCTGGGTGATCGTAGATCGCTTGACAAAATCTGCACACTTCCTTGCAATTAAAGAAACTGACAGAATGGAAAAACTCACTCGCATTTACTTGAAGGAAGTAGTCTCTCGGCACGGTGTGCCAATTTCAATCATTTCGGATCGAGACGCTCGATTCAACTCTCGGTTTTGGCAATCATTGCAGAAAGCCCTAGGTACACGTTTGGACATGAGTACGGCATATCATCCGCAAACCGATGGTCAAACGAAACGTACCATCCAAACCTTAGAGGACATGATACGAGCTTGTGTAATCCATTTCGGTAACACTTGGGAGTCTCACTTACCTTTAGTGGAGTTCTCCTACAACAACAGTTATCACACTAGTATCAAGGCGACCCCATTCGAGGCATTGTACGGACGTAAATGCCGATCTCCTATCTATTAGGCTGAAGTTGGGGATAGCCAACTTACAGTTCCCGAACTTGTATTCGAAACCTCTGAGAAGATCGTTCAAATCCGAAACCTTATGGCGGCAGCTCGTGATCGTCAAAAGAGCTACGTCGATAAGCGTCGTAAACTGTTAGAGTTTCAAGTAGGCGATATGGTTCTACTCAAAGTCTCACCTTGAAAAGGTGTAATTCGCTTCGGGAAGCGAGGCAAACTGAATCCTCGTTATGTTGGACCGTTCAAAATAGTGAAGAGAATTGGCCCAGTAGCGTATCAACTGGAGCTACCTGAAGGACTTAGTGGTGTACACGATGTCTTTCATGTCTCGAACTTGAAGAAATGTCTAGCAGACGAAACACTCGCGGTTCCTCTTAAGGAACTACACATCGATGAACAACTGTGGTTCGTTGAAGACCCGATAGAAATCATGGATAGGGAAATCAAAACGCTCAAACGTAGTAAAATCCCTATTGTCAAAATTCGTTGGAACTCGAAACACGGAACAGAATTCACTTGGGATTGCGAGGATCAGATGATACGCAAGTATCTGCATCTGTTCAAGCAATCCACTTCAAACTCGTAAGGTACTATTCTAATTTTTGGGACGAAAATTCTTTCAACTAGGGGATGATGTGGCACCTCAAATATTTTTTATTTATTTTCGGGACGAAAATTCTTTCAACTAGGGGATGATGTGACAATCCAAACTTTTCAGGTTAACTCCGTTAATCAAATCCAGTTATAGTTAACACTAATTAACTTAACTCAAACTTTAGGGACTTGATTTGTCAATTTTCAAACTCAAACCTCAAGGACTAATTGTGTAATTAACCTAAACCTAATTATATTTGACTTTGAAAAGTTAAAATTAAATAGTTAAGTCCTGTTGACTTTTACAAGTCAACTAACCATGAAGTTAACTCAATTAGAACCCCAAGGACTATTCCTGTCAAATCCCAAACTCAAAAACAAGAAACCAAATGGACCAATTCTGTAATTAACTCAAATTCGATTATGTTTGACTTTCTGAAGTCAAACTCGCGATTTCATCCAAATTTGAATCCTATGATCGTTTCCTGTTCGAATTGTAACTGAAAACACGTTTAACATCATAAACGACCATTATTCTTGCTAGCATTCTCTCAAAATTAAACCTAATAATGGACAATCAAAGCATAACAGTTGACCGCAATGTCCATTATCAACCGAATTCGACCAATTCGAGTGCCATTCTCTCAATCGAACCACTGCACACGCTATACGAGACCCACAAAGCTTTTGCACAACCCAATTACATCGGAGGAAGGAACAAAGTCGCCGGAGGCCAAGCTCACGCAAGTCGGATCGTATACCATCGATTCTAATCCAATTCTAGTAAATTCCTGCACCTATCGCTTCGTTTTTATCCGTAGAATGAAAGCCCTAAACCAATTAGGGCTTATAACATCGAATAGACCAAGTACAGATTCTAGGGTTCATTCCAAATATGTTTTAATCGAACTCTACTCCAGACCTGTTTTAAATCCAATTAATTTATACCTTTAGACTCGTAATCATCCGTATATTGAAAGCCCTTTGTTAATTTAATCTCATATCATCGAATTATATCAAATCCTGTAACTAGTGTTTGTTCATGAACTGTTTTTGGGGTTTTTTTTTTTATCTTAATCACAATTTTAATACAATTAAACCACATCAACAGATTCAAAAGGTTTTAATTAGCAAAAGCCCTATGATCTTAACAACTTTCATTATCAGAATTTGTCAAATCGATTATGTGTTTATAACCAGGGTTTTCGGCCATACAACCTATAATTTTACAACCCTAAACTTGATATTTTTGTAATTAATTACACACATATATTCGCAAACACTCGTGTAACAAAACCCATGTGCTACCTTGATAAATCGTAAACAAAATTTGTGGATTTGGGGATGGGATTCGAACTGGAATGCGTATGGGGGGAAACCCCATTTGAATTTTCTGATAAAACCATTTGAATCCGGTTTCATCATGCGAAACCTTAGCGGACGTGGTGGTTAAGTCAGTGGGCTTGTAGACAGGAGACCCGGGTTCGAGTCCAGTCTCCTGCATTCTTTTTTTGGGACTTTTTCCACTACATTTAATTTATAAAAATAATTCCCATGTTATTATATTAACATATTAGTGTGTTTTCATCCCGAAAACAACCTGTAGGCTCGGGTTTGGTTTTATAACCTATTTTCATTATTATTTCCACTTTTAAAAATAATATATTTATTATATTTTCAAACCATTCATATAAAATAATATGTTATTATTATTTTCAACCCGTGACTCATATAATAAAATAATATATAACTTTATATTATTTCGCCTCGTTTAATTATTTCGTGTGACGTTTTAAAAATTATAAATAATATAATTTGTTATATTATTTATCTACGTTTATATATTTGATTAAAAATAATATATTTATTATTTTCCCACACAAGTGATTATTTGATTAATCCTGCGAACCTAAAAATAATATATATAATTATATTATTTTCCTAACTTTTGTAAACGACTCAAACGTACGAATTTATTTATTGATTTAATATTATTCGGTATTAACGTTTGACACGTAACGCTTTGATCTTAATTATTATATTAAGAAATCTATTTTCCCAAAGACACGTTCGTCTACTCTTATATCCTTAGAAAGCGTTAAGACGTTCAATCATCCTTGTCGTCGTTACAAACCCCTTATGACCCTAATTTTATGTGTTTATAATTCTAGGGTATACGTAAGTCGTCCGAGACTTACACTTGTGGTTCCAACTTATTTCCTATGTAATCCAACCAATACTCAAACTTAGATGAGTTTAACGGCCCCTTTTACTGTTTTATTTGGGGGAGAAAACATGTCACAACCTTTTTGGATTATTGTAATTCATATGATATCACTGTTGAGGCTAAGCGTAACACACTATCATGGAAAGTCCTCATACACATCGGACCGTTAATATGGTATGAGCGAGGTAATTTTGGTAGTACTACTGGGTTTGACAAACCCCACCCGCTTTAGTCGCGCTAACTCGATTGGAGGTCAAACGGGTGTTATATTGAACTTAACACATTAGTCAGAGTTGATAGACCTGGCTGGAGGCAAACAAACAAACACACTGTCAGTTTCGGTTGCGAGCGCTTTAGTAAAACATGAATACATGCATGCTACCTATAGATATGCATATTGAATGTACATAATCCGCAAACGATTTATTTGAAATGATTGAAACCTATGAACTCACCAACCTAGTGTTGAATCGTTTTCTTACATGTTTTCTCATGTTGGCACTCAGGATTACGTTAAGTTATGCATGTGTCTTGGACTGCAATTGAAATAACTACTTGTTGAATAATATCTATGTTTTATTGTATTTTGGTTTTGGGCGCGTTGTTTTACGCATTTACTTTATTTAACGCTTCCGTAACTTTTACTCTGAACCTTGATCTTTTATGTTATTTCATTTCAAGTCCCATATAGTGTCGTTTGAAGTAACTGATGTCTGAGATCCTGGTTTGACACCTTCCAAATGGAATTTGGGGGTGTGACAAAAACCTAACCTACGCTCCTAAGTAATAAATTGAGTACCTTCGAACTAAACTACACAAACAAGAAAGTGTACCTATCGAGTGTAGCACAGCTTAATGGTAAACCAGAATATCGAACCCTAGAGACACTATGATAACTGTACTAGACTCTGACTAAAGATTGATTGATGGGGGGGTTTACTACACTAATTATTAGACTACTAATGCATAACATAAGGTCAAATGCAAGTATCAAGACAAAGCACTAATGAAATATCAGAGATGGGAAGAATACCACCTAGGTCGGAATCCTACTTGCAAAGCACAACTTCTACCGGTTCTGGAAACTATGATGGATCTGGGTTTCGAAAGAAAACAACTCTAGAATACCTAGTAGATCCCTAATCACTCTCAGTGTGTCACCAACTAAGGAACCTAAAGGTGTAATAACTCACCAGATAGTGGATTAACTTTTGGTCTCTCCAACAATGATAAAGCACCCAAAAGACAGATCACCTTTCAATCTCATTATCCACAATACATTCGAAGAATGCACATGGTAATCTCAAGATAACAACTATGACTCAGACTAGCAACAATCACTAGATACCTAAACCAACTTCCTTTCAGACAGTTGACACTCGGATTCCTAACGACGGAGACTAAACGACTATCTCTCACTTCTCGGGTATTGAGACAGGATACACGTTCAGATCTAACCTATACTCAATCACAACTCCTATGGCTACTATTTCTATCAAATCACACAAACGACCACAAACCCTAAAGTATATGACCTAGATACGCTAATCAAACTAGAAGACATCCACAATCAACGAACGAAATTATAATCAAACATAAATCAGATCTAAACATGCTATATCACCATAATTATTAACATAAGATCTTTACAAAATCAATCAAACCATCATTATAATCCAAAACCGAATAAAAACTGAAACTTTACAAAGTATTCATCTAATGACCTTGGCAGTATCAATTGTTTAGCCTACAATCATGCTTAGAACATTCAAAACATAAAGAATAAACATAGTTGAAGTCAAATCACATAAATCAAGCACAAAAGACGTAATCTTGAAAACCGAATACACTAAAACTAACACACCCGGATCCAAAGCTTAAGTCTTTGCACTTGATTCGCCATATTGCTCCTAAAATCTCCTATTTTCTTCCTCTGGATGGCTGGAATCGATCTCCCTTGAATAATGGCATTAGAATCCTATTAAAAGTCGATTAGGGCTTTCTTCACGGATTTTATATCTCTCGCGTACCGCGAGAGATTTGTATGGGTTCCTCGCGTATCGCGGGGAACAAATTAGTCACGGCCCTTTCTGGATTCCCTCGCGTACCGCGAGGGCTTGGAGCTCTTCCTTCGCGTACCGCGAAGACTTGAATTTCACCATTTTTGACTTTTGTTTCTTGGGCTTTCTTCTCTTGCTCTATTTCTTCACTATTTGACTTGTATTCCACACGAGCTCCTGAAAATATACAATAGACTCAAATACAGACTTAAACGACAAAATGAACATAAAACTAAGTAAAAACGCACGAAAACTATAGGAATAATGATGTGTGATTTGCACTACATCACATGCCAGCCCAAAACCGTTAGAGAAAAAGGGCAATAAGAACTGATGTCGTCTAGACGGTCTATAAAAATACTAATAAAAACCTAATCTAGACACCAGAGTAATAAATGGAATACCTATGAACTCGACCACATTGATAGGCCAGTGAACCTATCGAGTGTAGCACAACTTAATGGTAAATCGGTTTATCGAACCCTAGAGACACTAAATAGCTAAACTAGACTCTGACTCGAACTAAGAATATTGGTTTGGGGGTTTTCTATAACTACTAACTAAACTATTGAATTCAAGATTATGAAACAAGATGAACGACACTAACAATCAAACAAAGACTTGGGAATATCAGGAATGAGTAGAATACTATCTAGGTCAGAATCCTACTTGCAAAGCCAAGACTTCTACCGGTTATGGAAACAATGATGGATCTGGGTATCTAAGAATAAAAACTCTAGACAACCTAGTGGATCCCTAATCACTCTCAGGGTGTCACCAACAAGGAAACTCTAAAGATGCACAACGCTCACTAGATAGTCGGATTACCTTTCAGTCTCTCCAACAATGATAATGTACCCACAGACAGATCACCTCTCAGTCTCACTATCACAATACATCAGGGATGCACGGGGTAATCTCATATCAACATACTATGACTCGGACTAGCAACAATTACTAAAAACCTAAGGAAACTTCCTCTCAGACAGTTAACACTCGGAATCCTAATAACGAAGACCAACTGATTACCTCTCACCTTTCGGGTATCGAGATAAGATGAACACTCAGTCTAAGTTACTCTCAATCACAATTCCTATGGGATAATACCTCTAGCAAACCAACAAACAATCAAAAACACACAGTCAGTGATCTAGATATACTACTCAAACTGAAAGACATTCACAAGCAGCATACGAAACTATAATCAATTGCAAAACAGATCTAAACATGCATATTCATCGTATTAAATAAACCATGATCTTTACACAATCATCAAACCATCAAAAGATTCCAAAAACGATAAAAGATACGAACTTTACTAAGTATTCATCAATAACCTAGGTAGTATCAAAGATCTAGCCAAGAAACATGTTCAAAACATTCAAACAGAAGTAATAAAACATAAACATCGTCTCAATCAACAATTCAACGATGAAAATCAAAACTTTGAAACCGAATAAGCTAATACTAACGAACCCGGATCCGAAAGCCTCAATCTTGCACTTCGATCGCTCCTTAAACTCTAGAAGTCGCCCAGAGAAACCCTTTTAACGGCTGAATGTCGAACCCCTGGTATTATGGCTATCAAATTATTTTTATTCGCAAATTAGGGTTTTTTCTCGGAGTTTCCTTCTCTCGCGTACTGCGAGACACTTTCCTGAGTTCCTCGCGTACCGCGAGGAACAAATTAGTCGGGCCCGGTTCTGGATTCCCACACGTACCGCGAGAACTTGGAGCTGAGTCTTCGCGTACCGCGAAGACTTGATTTTCCTACTTTTTAACTTTTAATTCTTTGGGACTTGTTCTTATGCTCGATCTCCTCGGGATTTAACTTGTAATTCAAACGAGCACCTGTAAACATAACAAAGACTCAATACGAACCAAAAACGACTCAAAACAGATATAAAACTATCTAAAAATGCACGAATACAATGGAATAAAGATATGTGCTTTGCACTACATCAAACATCCCCACACTTAACTTTTTTTCGTGCTCGAAAAAGTCTGCAATGGAATCACTACTAGAAAATAACTTACATCTTATATATCTTATTAGCTCAAATATACTCACGCGTTAAAAAGAAATAATCGGTATTTCTATCCGATTAAACCCAACCACTAACTTTCAAGCCCCCGATTATGTTCTAATTATTACATTACAAAGCATATCAATCAATCTATGGGACTCACACTTAAAATCTACAGCTCTACCTGATCCCATCTCAAGGTCATGTCTAGGCCCGGGTTAAACCGTATAGATTTCCCACCACGTTAAACTAAGATTCACACGTTTTAGAAATTAAGGTGATTAATGGGTGAATGGATGAATAATGAGCATTAAATTAAACAAGTGAACCTTGTCTAGAGGAATTTCAACCAAGTTGCTATCCCGGAGGGTAACACATAGACTATAGTTCTAGTCAATGAAGCAATCAAGAATCACTTCGTGGTGTTTAAACCAGGTTGCCATCCCAGAGGGTAACACATAAGCAAAACATAAAATTATAATCAATTAAGCTCATTAATAATGGAATTATGGATTGCGGGCGCCACCGAAACTCGGATTTATGTTCATAAAAAGAGTGTGGTATGCCATAAATTTCAAAACCTCTAAATTTTAGCTTAACGTGGCACCTATCACCCTATGTTGACAGTTTCAGTCTTACCGACACCCCTAAGATGAGTACCCACAAGATATCAAGATTTAATTCAATTAATTTCCTAATCAACACTCACAGGATATTTAAGCTTTCAAGTTGGTTGGGTCTACTGAAACATCACAAATTAGACGTGTTTTCAATTATTTATATTCATTTAAACTAAATAGTAGATCCAGTTCTAATATCATTTTCCATTTATTATGCAAAAACTTTTACTTTCAAAGAACATTTTTTCAAATTTTTTTGTACTTTTGTATTTTTGTATTTTTATAAAAGAAAATAAACTAAACTGACTCACTAAACCTAAGAGAGACGCAGTCTCCCATCCCCACACTTGAAACAAACATTATCCCCAATGTGAATAGAAAAACAACGAAAAATAAAAGATACAAAAATAAACAAGAAAAGACTTAGCTGGTAATGTATCCAAGATTGTATCCAACTCTGCTCTTCCACATGTGCAACCGTATAGCATTTCTTTTGCGGCGACACAAACTCTGTCAGGCAGCCTTGTACAAATATAAGTTGCGGATCAACCCCGTCCGAATGGAGATTAAGTGCGGGCGGAGCGATCAATACTTTCAAAATCAATCTCACAGCAAACCCAACAACATCAAACTGACACATAGTACAGAATCAACTTAAAATAAAAGACTCTACTGACTCAATATGACTCAAGATAAGGCAGCGAGGCAAGGTGAATCAAGTCGAACGATCCTTCGGTTTCCCATGGTAGGTGATAATAGGTGGATGATATGGATGTTGGTATGATGAATGAAGTGGTGGTGATAATGGTGGATGATATGGATGTTGGAGTGAATGATGAAGTGGTGGTGATAATGGTTATGATGGATGGATGGAAATGGAGGGTGGCGGTTATGGGAAACCATGGGAAGCAAAGGAAAAAGGAGGATTCCAGGAATCCCTCGCGTACCGCGAGCCACGAGGCAGCACTCCTCGCGTACCGCGAGGAGGCCATTTTTTTAGCCGGACCCAATTGTTGTCTTTCGCGTACCGCGAAGAATGGGGACTCAAGCCTCGCGTACCGCGAGGGAGGTGCATTCACAGAAAGTTAAGGGGGAATTTATACTTTGAAAATTTTCACCCCTTAAACGTTTTCACCCAAATCCTCTAAAAACCTGTTCCAACTATAAAAACCAATGTAAAAATACCTGAAACTTCGTTCCTGATGACTTTCTCACTGAATCAAGCGCAAATCCCTGCCAAAGATACACAAACAAAGACTCGCACACCGAAAAGAACCGAAAATAGCACGCAATTAAACCGGAAAGACTTGTACAAACTTTACACCCCGGACACTTGCCTGAGACTTAAATAAGTCTATCAGGAGGCTTCTCCTTGATTCTAACCGAAACCGTCTTCATTCTGTGCGGTATACCAACTCTCCACACCCACAAGACCATTACAACCGTTGAACATCTCTCATAACCAACACTCAGGTCCTTCCGCCAAAACTTAAACCTACCATGTCCAAAGATAACTCGGTTCAAGTACCCTAGCAGTTTCTCACCCCTAAACGTCCCCACACTTGGGGTCTACACTATCCTCAACTCATGGTCACATTTTAACTCTCCCACCCTCTTACGTGGCGGCCTAGATCGATGGGGTAACTCGGTCTCGCTCCCATCATAATGAAAAATGGAAATGGGCAGTGGCTTAGGATTAGGTATCTCTAATTGTATGACCTCTAAACCCTCACCCATATCATAAATACCCTGTAAAATCTCAACCATCCCCACACTTGGGGGTTTCCATTTCATATTTTCCAGTTCTGCCATCATCTCCTGTGGATCACTGGGCACCTCGTCACCGTATTCATCCGGTGCATCCAACACCTCTTCCAACTCCAACGCTCAATCAAATGGCTCTCCTAAAGCGGGGGCGGGTTCACCAACAACATCTTCTACTAGATCAAAGTCCCGATGGTCGTCCATTAAGGCATCAATCATGAAAACGGAGTGGCTTTGCTCACTAGCCTCCTTCATGGAATTTGCAGCATCAAAAGTGACAGACTCATCCCCTACACGAAGCGTGAGCTTCCCGTCAAAGACATCGATCAATGCCTTGGCGGTGCGCAGAAACGGGCGCCTGAGGATGAGTGGGACTCTGTCATCCACATCCATATCAAGTATAACAAAATCCATGGGGAAGACGAATTTGTCTACTTTCACTAAAAGGTTCTCCACTATTCCCCGTGGATACTTGACTGAACGGTCAGCCAAGGATTTGCTCATGCGCGTCGGCCTCGTTTCACCCAGGTTTAGCTGCTTGTATATAGAGTACGGGGTCAGGTTGATGCTAGCACCCAGGTCGGCCAACGCGTTGTTCATAGGCAAACCGCCTAGCAGACACGGGATCGTGAAGTGACCCGGATCTGCCAATTTCTCAGGCAGCTTGTTCTGCACCATAGCAGAGCATCGCTCACTTGTGAGACTTTTGAGACTTCCTCCAGCTTCTTTTTGTTCGAAAGCAGATCTTTCAAGAACTTAGCATACTTAGGCATATGCTGGAGGACCTCAATGAATGGAAGATTGACCTTAAGTTGTTTGAACATATAAAGGAAGTTTCCGTATTCCGTAGCATATTTATGAGGCAGCAAGCGCGCTGGATAGGGAACACGGCTTAAGTCAATCTCAAGGGTCTTCATCTCCACCCCTTTCTTCTTCTCCTCTGCCTTCTCGGTAGGCTTCTCTAGAACTATCTCCTCGTCCACCGGCTCTTCATCCGCTTCTACCGGTGGCTCTACTCTCTCTTCTTCCCTTCGACTTCTAGTAGATACGGCCATCACTGATGCATTGGGGCCTGAAAGCGGACCTCCATGTCTATCCTTCAAGCTCTTAGCGATGTCTCCCACCGTGCGCTGCAGATCCTGGAATGCAGATTGTTGATTCTTCAGTAAGTATCATGAGCATCCAGTCTCTGTTGAGTCTTATTGTCTCTCGCTACTAGATGGGCAAGCATTTGGGTTTGAGTCTCTAGCATGTCCTTAATCCTCTTGGTGTTAATGCTGCTTTCCCCACTCGCTCCTACTTCACCTCCACCGGTATGCTGATTAGGGCAGGCATTAAACCCAGGCGGGTAGTTTCCAGATCTCCATCCCGAGCCATAAGAATTTCCATAGTTGTTGAATCCTCGGTTCTGGTTGCCCACAAAATCAACATGCTCCTGCTGACTGACGGGGCAGTCCCTGGTGTCGTGGCCTCCTCTGCACACCTCACACCTTTGAGCACTCAGATTCAGCTCTTTAATTTCGTTGGTCATTGCTGCAGGTGCAGCAGCCACACTAGTATCAGGGTTGACCTGATGAACACCTCTCGCAGGAGAGGCGGATGTCCTAGCAGCAGGAATGGAATTCCTAACGGAATGTGGCTGTTGTTACTCAGCTAGAGCGAAGCTCTCGAACATCTCCTCGCATTCAGCAGATTCTTTCTTATTCATGATATGGCCTCCTGCAGCAGTATTGAACATTTGCTGCTTCTCGAAGGTGAGACAATTGTAGAACTTCTCCACTATCGCCCAGTCAGAAAGACCATGTTGAGGACATCGGCTCAATAGCGCGTTGAACCGCTCCCAGATGTGATAAGGCTTGTCAGGGTCCATACGGAAGGAATGGATCTGGTCCCTTAGGCGAGCGGCCTTGGAAGGTGGATAATACTTTTTAAGAAACTTGGCTTGTATATCCTCCTAAGTGGTGATAGAGTTATAGGGGATGGTATCTAGCCAAGTGGCAGCACGCCCAGAGAGTGAGAATGGAAAGAGACGCAAGTAGATTGCGTCCCCAGACACACCATTGAAGGTATCACAGATTCGCACGAAGTGGGACAGATGTCCTAGTGCATCCTCATCCTAGAGGCCATGAAATTGAGTAGAATGAGTTATGGTACTCATGAAATGTGATGGGACTTGCCAACTGTTTGTGTTTGGCACATTCGGGCGGGTGATCGCAGATCTCGCCCCAGTAACCCCATCATTGACTTTCTGGTGTACGGTACGTCTCGCTGGTGGTTCAGCGTCGCCCATGTTCGGAATAGGAATAGGGCTAGGGTCACGTACCTTTTTCTCGTACAAAACCCTCAACCGCTCACAAAGGTCGTGGCTACGCTCGTGAAGCTCTCGCTCGGGCTCTGAATAAGCTGTAAACTCGGGTGATCCTTGCGAACGAGTACGCTGCATACACTGAAAGACACAAAAACAAACAAAAATTGAAGACTCAACATACATAAAGACTTGATCCTAGAATTAGACACACACAAATAGCAGAGAAGACAAGCACACAATTTAGACTCAGGATAAAAGAAAGAAAGAAAATAAACCAAAAATCACACAAAGAACTAATCAAAGCTAATATTGTTATTGCCAAGGGTCCCCGGCAGCGGCGCCAAAAACTTGATTTCGTCTAGACGGTCTATAAAAATACTAATAAAAACCTAATCTAGACACCAGAGTAATAAATGGAATACCTATGAACTCGACCACATTGATAGGCCAGTGAACCTATCGAGTGTAGCACAACTTAATGGTAAATCGGTTTATCGAACCCTAGAGACACTAAATAGCTAAACTAGACTCTGACTCGAACTAAGAATATTGGTTTGGGGGTTTTCTATAACTACTGACTAAACTAATGAATTCAAGATTATGAAATCAGATGAACGACACTAACAATCAAACAAAGACATGGGAATATCAGTAATGAGAAGAATACTACCCAGGTCGGAATCCTACTTGCAAAACCAAGACTTCTACCGGTTATGGAAACAATGATGGATCTGGGTATCTAAGAATAACAGCTCTAGACAACCTAGTGGATCCCAAATCACTCTCAGGGTGTCACCAACAAGGAAACTCTAAAGATTAACAACGCTCACCAGATAGTCGGATTACCTTTCAGTCTCTCCAACAATGATAATGTACCCACAGAAAGATCACTTCTCAGTCTCACTGTCCACAATACATCAGGGATGCACGGGGTAATCTCAGATCAACATACTATCACTCGGACTAGCAACAATTACTAAGAACCTATGACAACTTCCTCTCAAACAGTTAACACTCGAAATCCTAATAACGAAGACCAACCGATTACCTCTCACCATTAGGGTATAGAGATAAGATGAACACTCAGTCTAATTTACTCTCAATCACATTTCCTATGGGATACTACGTCTAGAAAACAAATAAACAATCACAAACACACAGTCAGCGATCTAGATACACTCCTCAAACTGAAAGACATTCACAAGAAGCATACGGAACTATAATCAATTGCAAAACAGATCTAATCATGCATATTCATCATATTAATTAAACTAAGCTCTTTACACAATCATCAAACCATCAAAAGATTCCAAAAATCGATAAAAGATACGAACTTTACTAAGTATTCATCAATAACCTAGGTAGTATCAAAGATCTAGCCAAGAAACATGTTCAAAACATTCAAACTGAAGTAATAAAACATAAACATAGTCTCAATCAACAATTCAACGATGAAAATCAGAACTTTGAAACCGAATAAGCTAATACTAATGAACCCGGATCCGAAAGCCTCAATCTTGCAATTCGATTGCTCCACAAACTCTAGAAATCGCCCAGAGAAACCCTTTTAACGGCTGAATGTCGAACCCCTTGTATTATGGCTATCAAATTATTTTTATTCGCAAATTAGGGTTTTTTTTTCGGAGTTTCCTTCTTTCGCGTATCGTGAGACACTTGCATGAGTTCCTCGCATACCGTGAGGAACAAGTTAGTCAGGCCCGGTTCTAGATTCCCTCGCTTACCGCGAGAACTTGGAGCTGAGTCTTCGCGTACCGCGAAGACTTGATTTTCCCACTTTTTAACTTTTAATTCTTTGGGACTTGTTCTTGTACTCGATCTCCTTGGGATTTGGCTTGTAATTCACATGAGCACCTGTAAACATAACAAAGACTCAATACGAACCAAAAACGATTCAAAACAGATATAAAACTCTCTAAAAACGCACGAATACAATGGAATAAAGATGTGTGCTTTGCACTACATCAAGAACTCACCTGTCAAGCTATCCTGAAAATACTAGAACGGGTCCGGTAACCATGACTTTTATCTGTAAAAATCAATTCATGCAGGTTAAGCTAACGGGCCTAACCGACACTATGCATTTTCTACTTTCAATCTTGTGAACATATGATAAGTTCGCCACCACGACACTAGCGAACATGTCATGTTCGCCCACTTTGGATTCTGGCGAACTAATCCCAAGCGAACCTACCCCATGTTCGCCCTATCAGAGCCTGGCGAACTTATCCTAGCGAACTTATCAATTTCGCCATATTAGTATCAGGCGAACAAAGCAAGTTCGCCTGTTACGGCTGTCTTCTTCCCCAAAACCCTAATGTTGCATGTTTATGGTGGCTAATCATATCAACGATCAAGCTTTAGACTTTTAATGTTAGAAAAATTCCTTTTACATCCATTAAGTTAGATCTATGATTAGTTTTGCAAAACACACGTAAAAACCCAACCTTTACGTGAAAAACGAACATGAAACCCACCATAAATGAAAACTCAGATTTAGAGGAAACTGTTACCTGTCTGAGCTCGAAAACCGGATCCTTAGCTTCACCCAACGATGAGGAACGACTCTTGATGCACGGTTTCCCTTCCTTGTGACTTTCTCTCTCTCTTTTCTTTGGCGCAAATGGGTGAAATGAGGGGAACAGGAGGTGGCGGCTAGGGTTAGCCTTCCCCTTCCTCTTTCGTCTTTCATTCGTTGTCACATTACCCCCCCCTCTCGTTTCCTCGTTATTCATTTTATTATTTCGAGCCTCGTTATATTTGTTCCTTATTATTTTGCTAAATTTTTGGGATGTTACATGGTATGTTAAATAAAAGTAGAAAATTACGCTTTTGGCCTCTGTAGTTTGGTCTATTTAATCGTTTCATTCCAAAAAAGAATCTTTTGACATATTAGTCCCTAAGGTTGTATTTTTATAACCATTTCAGCCCTAGGCACAAACTCTGTTAATTTTTTCTGTTAAGTCTAAAGCCATTTCAGTCATTTCATTTATAAGAGACTAGCTTAACCCTTTCAGTCCGAAAAAAACCTTTTTTTTAGGTTTTTCATTAAAATACTTTTTTTTAACTTATTAAAAACGTTATTTTAATCTTTTTTTTAAATCATTTGTTTTAGTTTTTTTCCTTTTTTTTACTTTTTTAAATTTTCTAAAAGCATGTTTTTTTAGTTTTTTTCATAACAAAGTTTTTTTAACTTTAAAAGAGTAAACTTCATTTTTGACTCCTGTGGTTTGGTCAAAATAACGGTTTTGGTTCATTAATTTCAGTTTGACTTTTTTGCTCCATGTGATTACCTAATTGTCTCAATTAAGTCCAACCTACTAACTCCGTTAGTTTTTTATGTTAAAAATAAGAATATTTTAGTATTTTTACTAATAAGGATTAATTGTATCATTTTTTAAAATTAATACAGGAATCATTTGCGTAAAATACACAAAACAAAATCTTCTTCCACAAAACAAATGGTATTTACTCAATAAAAAGTATTTAGGACAATAAAAATCTATCTGAGAACTTAAAAGTAGGCATAACAACTAAAAGTATTATTAAAAAGATACATTTTAATATTACCCATGACATAATCTACTCTCTTTTTTCCATCATTGCAACAAATATATTCAATTCAATTATTCATAAAATATATTTGGTTTCATTATCCTATAAAACATGTATGTCACAACCAAGTGATACACAAATATAAGCCAAAAACTTATACGTGGACATCCACAACCACCAAAATATTCCCTAAATTACCCTCGCCGACGGAACAATTTCCTAAATTACACACGAGCTCTCTTCAGCGAAGTTAATGTAACCTTAGCACCCAAAGGAGACGCGGCCACCTCAATATCAAAAGAATCATACCTTCGGAAAAGCTCAACAACAAACAACCGAGTAATCAACACAACAAAATCCTTCCCAGCACACTGCTTATTCCCCACCGTCGGCCCCTCCGTCTCGGGTCCGTTAGACCACGTCACGTACTTCAAAAGCTCCTCCTCATCCCCAACAAACCGATCCGGAACAAACTCCTCAGCCCGGTCAAACACTCTCGGATCTTTCGTCGCAAACGGCTGGTACCCAAACAACATCTCCCCTTCTTTCACTTTGAAAACGGCGTCGTGCGACTCGATCGTCATGTCGCGTTTCGCCTTCCCGTATTGCAAGGCCACCGGCGGCTCGATTCTTAAACACTCGTAGACAACAGATTTCATCAACGGCATGTGCTCCATCGCCGCCATCGTCACCTTCCCCCCGCCATAATTCTTGACCGCAGCCCTTATCTCAGCCGCCAATTGGGTGTGCAAATTTGTACCCGCACGGCCGATCCATTTAAGCGTGTTTGGAAACAAAATCTTGATCCCACCGAACGTGTTGAAACAAATTGTGAACAAAATGTTGTGAACCGCTTCGTCTTTGGAGATCCCTAAAGATTCTGCGTGTTGGATGATTGGAGTGGAAAAAGATTCGAAGAAGTCGTAGAGTTTGTTGTAGTTCTTTTTTATGAGTGCGGGAGGGAGGCGGAAAGTGTGGAGGAGTGGCTCTTCCACGAACCAAGGAAGTCCAAGGCGGAGTAAAGGTCCGAGATTGAATAAAACCCACGTGCTAATTAGCTTCGGGCCGTCTTTTCCGATGTGGGTTTCTTCCGGGTTGGTTTGTAAATACGCGCGGCCAAGAAACCGGAAGGCGGCTTGTTCTCCCGCGTCGTTGAAAAAGGCTTTACCCTTTTGGGCCAGCTCAGATTCGAGGTCGTTGAAAAGTTCGTTATAGGTGGATTCGAATTCGGGTAAGATTCTTTTGATTGAAGATTTGAGCATGAAAAAGACCATGTTTTTTAGGGGTGCGTGTTTGGGTTCTGATGGGTCGAGGTAGGAAAGGACGCGGTGGCCGCCGGTGAGGTCGGTGGAAGGCATGTATGTTCCGGTGAACAAGTCTTTTTTTTCAACTTTGGATACGTCGAAAAGGGTTGGGAAGCTCTTGGCGTCGAGTAGAACGACAACGTTTGGGTTGTTGGAGATGAATGGGCCGGGTGGCATGTTGGCGCGGAACACCGTGGATTGGTGTTTTTGTACCCGGGATTTGAAGTACTCGTCCCGGCCGCCGGGGCCGTAGAAGTACTCGAACCGGTCTTTAAGTGGTTGATAGAAAGGAATGCCATAGGATCCCGGGATTGGTCGGAGAGGGAGGTTGGTGGTGGTGTTGGTGGTGATGGTAGGGGCTATGTCGGCGGATGTGGCGGAGAGTGGGGGGATGGAATCTTTGGAGGAGGTGATCGGGCGGACAGCGGTGGTGCGTCTGCGGCGGAAAGTCTTAGGAGTGTCAAGATTCCGGTGATGAAGAGAGGGGATGGCTAAAGATGAAGCAGACATTTTTGTTTGTTGACCAAATCTATGATCGAAGTTTCACGTTTTGAAAGATTGGAGTGTGGGATTATATATAGAGAATTTGATGTTGGAGTGTGGGATTATATAGAGAATTTGAGGGTGGGAGAATGGTCATTGGTCAATCATCCGACCATTAGAGTACGAGTAACTAAAAGAACATGTGTGTGCATAGAGTGTTGTATGTTTGACTTGGAAGAAGTTAAAATTGACCGGATTATGGGGTACTTTAATAATTGTAACCACGTGGTCCACATTTGTATCAATTCTCTTGTTTAATTTTAATGCCCATGGAGAAAGTGGCTTGTCGAATTCAAACAAATAATGATTTGTGCTACCTCAATCGTGCCATTTCATGGTGGTAGATAATGATTTGTGCTATCTGAATCGTGCCATTTCATGGTGGTGAGATATTTGTTTTAAGAGAACATATAAAATTTAAGATTATTAAGTTAGTTTAAAAATCACTTATTTTTGTCTTTCTAAAATAAATTATAGAAAATGTTTCAAGAAAATAACATACTAAAAATACTTAATTAATTAATCAAATTTCAACCAACCCGAGCAACGTAAGAGGACTAGTCACGAATGACCATACAAGTGACTCCACAAACCCTTAGATAATATGTGAAAGTGTTTCAAGACCAAGTGAGAGTGGGTATATGTTGTCTTTTGTTTACTTGAATGAGAAAAATCATTTCATATTACAACTAAAAAAAGAAAAATAAACAAAGAAAAGCTAAAAGGCACCAAAACTAAGAGAGTTCCAACTCTAGCAGAGCACTAGGGCCTTCATATCCCTCAATCTTGGACAACTAAAACACTAAAATGAGCTTTCTATTTATAGGCAAAGATTTTGACAATGCACGGCCGTGCATTGGATTGCACGGGCGTGCAAAGTACCCTTTCCTTTAACGTGCGAAATCTGGAAGCTTTAAGGAGTACAAGGAGGCAAAATGGGGTTTGCACAGTCGCAATGCACGGTCGTGCAAGGCAATGCACGGCCGTGCAAGGTAATGCACGACCGTGCATTGCCCTCTTTTGTTCCCTGATGACTTTTTGACTTCCAGCTTTGACTTCCTGGGTCCAGTTTCGTTCAATTGACTTCCGAATAGTGATTTCTTATTGATTTTGAGTGATTTCTTTATGTTTTTCAAAACCAAGGTCAATTTTTCTGTTGTAACACAATTGGATAAATTAAGTATCAATTCTTATCATATTGTCTTTAATTATGATTAATATGAGGATAATTATGCATGCAAAATATGTATAAATGATGGCACATCATAACACCCCACACTTAAACTTTGCTTGTTCTTAAGCAAACTTATGCATTATTATATGGGCACAGAATAGTACATATGCTAGGTTTAAAATTCTATGAAATAAATATATACATATGCTAGGTATATATACATATGCTAGGTTAATTTCTAAACCTATATATGTACATATATATATATATATATATATATATATATATAAACATAAACTTATAAAAATTAAGTTATAAATTCTATAAATAAAATTAGGGTTTATAAAAGAATTATTATATTATTTAAATTCCAAAGTAAATGTATTTAAAAGAAATAAAACCATTTTTAATTTGCAAAAATTATATAATTATATGTGACATTTAAATAAAACATTAGCATTTAATTAATTTTATAAAAATTTACAAATCTAATGATTTTATTTTTCATAAAAAGTTCAGGGTTAAAGTTGTAATTTCTGAAACTTTATTTCCAATTAAAAACAAGTTTCCACATGAAATAATAACACCATTAAACTTGAGGGACATGTTTTGACAAATCTAAAAACTCCCCCTCCCCCTTTTGATCGCAGGTTCAAACCTCACCACCATCGGTTCTTCAAACCAATTTTCACGAATCCATTCCTTTGATATTTTCATGCGAAATTGAAACCGACTTTACGTTTAGGACATCCAAACGAGCCGTCCTCTGTGATTAATCGAATTTTTATGAGCATTTCCACGTTTAACTCGTAATTGAAACCCCCATTAACAAACACTTAATTGATCGACTTACTTCGGTGAAATTGGGTATAAATATGCACCCACAATCATCAGCGATACTCATTGCAAGCTTCCTACACCTCTAATCGCGTCTGATTTCACCACCGAAGCATCCCAATCCACCGAAGAAACCGTCCATGTTTTCGTTAAGTCGTTCTCCCATTCTACACAGCCATTACAGGTAAATTTGGTGTCGATAGATTCATCTTGTTACAGGGATCAAAAACCCTATGGTTTCGGGTTCGAATCAATGGCCGATCAAGGGTATTAAAGGGCTAGGGTTTACGGGTTTTCAATTGGGGAAGATGCTTGTTTGGGATTGCTTGTTAAAACTTAAACGCGCCGGGTTTAGACCACGGCATAAGCCCTAGTCTAGTGGTTAAGTATGTGTGTGATCTGGTGATCCGGGCTCGACGCGGGTTCGAGTTCCTGCAGCCGGGTTTTGGGAATTTTAATTTCTTTTTAATTCTTTTATACATAAATAATGATTTAAAATTTAAAATTTAATTTTTTTAAATCAAATAATTATATTCTACAACTTTGATAAAAACAGAAAAATTAAAATAATGACTTATCTATTTTTTATTTATTATTTATCTTAAATAAATAATATAAAAGGCTTGATTAAAGAAACATAAATATGATATTTTTATTTTTAAGATGGCCATATTTATAAAACAAACTTTAAATATTTATTTAGACACTATTATGAATACATAAATAATTATTTTGATAAGAATGATTATTTAAAACATTTTAAACTTATAAATATTTATTTTGACAAAGAATAAATATTTAAAACCATTAGAAATATTTAAATAATTATTTTGTTAAATAATTATACAAAGTCTAATTTATTTAATTTAACATTCATATCTAATTACTAATTATTTTAGAATAATTATATAAATAACTTTAAACCTATTTACTATATAATTAATTAGAAACCTTATGTGATTCTAATTAATTTTATAAACTAATACTTCAAAACTAGTCTTAACTTATATTTTCCTACAAATATATATACAAGTCCATACCCAATCCCAAACCCTATGAAACCCTAAAATCCTAAAATTTTCTTAATTCTATTTATACGTACATTAAATTTAGAGTAAATTTACCCATATAGGTTTATTGTGAGAAATCCTCACGAGGCCTATCCACCTTTATCAATTCACACCATTTCTATCTTCAATACAAGTGAGTTTCATAGCCCCTTTTCACTTTACTATTGTTTACAAATACCCGGGGTGGAACATGTTTACATTACTATACATACACAATTCAATCACCTATGTTCTTATGCAAATGTATATGTGCTTCATGTCTTAAACTATTTGGCGACCATACGTGTGTTCATGTTTAGTACAATCACTAACTTGCGCGGCAGGCCTAAGGTAGAAGCTAACATGATCATTTATACGGGAATCCGATTCATTACTTAACACGAACCTTGGCGGTTTAGTGTATACATTTTGACATTTTTCATAACACAATCAGTTGGATTGTGTATACATTTTTCCATTTACATGGTTTGATTGTACGCTTTGGAACCTTGTATGCTTTCTCATTTATGCCTTAGATTTGATTTGAACATATTGAATTGAAAACCCTTTTCAACTTTTGTTTGGTGTCAAAACCTATGTTACTGACCAACTATTTGTAGTTAACATTTACATACATGTTTCAGGTGCACCTGTTTGAGGACTGTCTTGAACACTTAGGACTTTGGACCTAGCAATAATGAAGTTAATTTATGAATACTATATGAACACTTTGTTATCTATTTCTCCTTGTAACGGATGCTTTTAATTTGATGATTAAATATTATAACACCTTTAATAGACGATTATGTGCTTTTGAACAACCGCGTTAGCCCCGTCGTATAATCCGCCGCCGGCCGGGGTGTGACGGATTGGTATCAGAGCCATGGTTATAGGGAATTAGGTTATTAGACACACATGACCTAGACTATAACCTAGGAGTCCAAAGCATGAGTTTAACTCGTGTCCTTTCTTAGGAAATCCACTCTATACTTATTATACTCACACTTACATCTACTCTTACCTATCTACATCTATCTATTTCTGTCTATGTGGTGCAATTACATAAACAACAACTTCAAGGGACTACATGAAACATACTCTTAGACCTAAGGGTCTAATCCAAAATGAAACTCTAGTCAAAGGTATGTAAGTTCTAAATAATGAATGAGAACTTGTGCAATCCGGAAGGGTGGATGCCTGTATTTTGGGAAATTCTGTCTAGGAAAGCATTTCGTATAAATCCAAATCAACCAATGGACAAGTTATGCTTCCTGGGAATTCTTGGGATGAGTGTTCACTTATAGGCTAAAGCATGACTCCTCAGACATTAGATGAACTTAAAACACTTTGATAAGTCAATGTATCCATTTATAAACTAAATGGGTACCATCCCATGTTTTTTTTTCTTTTTTTACTAAATACCTCATGATTTTATCACAAACTCTTATACATAATTCATATCTTATGAAATTCCTGTTCATCCCTTTTGTAGAATGCCTCCCCGTCGTGAACGTAGGAACAACCTTACTGATAGGATCATCCAACAAATGGATGCGATCCTACCAACCATGGTTAACCAGCTGAACCAGAATACGGCTCCAAGAAATCCCCCGTGCATGTTCAAACATTTCAATTCCTGTAACCCCACCAAGTACTACGGGAAAGAAGGAGCCACTGGACTTCTCCAATGGTTTGAAAGCATTGAAGGTACCTTCATCAATGCCGACTTTCCTGAGAACCTAAAGGTTCGCTATGCTACTAGCGTCTTTTAGAAGAGGGCACTCACCTGGTGGAACGGGGAAAAGCGTAACCGTGGTATTGAAGTTGCACTGGCTTTACCTTAGGCTGATGTCAAGACACTCATGACTGATGAATTTTGTCCTCATAATGAGATCAAGAAGCTGGAAGCTGAGTTTTGGGATCTCAAGCAGAATAGTGGTGAAAGCCTTGCCTATACCACCCGTTTTCATGAACTTAGCCTTCTGGTGCCTCATATGGTCACCCCTCTTTCAAGATCCATTGAGAAATACATCAATGGCCTTCCCATGCAGATTCAAGATAACGTCCTAGGTAGCAATCCAACCACACTCGAGGAAGCAATCCGTCTCTCTTCTACATTGTCAGATAACCATGTTAAGGCAAAGACCTTGACTAAGAAGGGTGCCAAGAAAACCTTTGAGAAAACCACTGATGAACCCACCACGGAAACCAAGACTGGGTCTTCCTTCAATGGCAAGAAACGGGAAGGCAAGAACTTTGCTATTATCATTCCTGCTGCACCTGTAGCTCAAGAGGCCCCTAATGCCTACAACCCCAACAAGAGGCCTTACGGGGGAACTCTACCTTTGTGCAACACATGCCAGCTCCATCATACTACCAACATGCCATGTCGTCTATGTACCAATTATGGACATATGGCTAACATATTTCGTAGTGTTCCACAAGTCAATCAAGTCCATCAACCTGTTGTTCCTGCTCATGCTGCTATCACTCAGGGTCATGCTTGCTACAAATGCGGTGACCCTAATCACTTCAGGAACCGTTGTCCTAGGTTGGTCATTGTGAATCAAGCCAACATGAACCAAGGCAACATGAACCAAGGCAATATGATCTAAGGAAACATGAATCAGGGAAACATGAACCGGGGAAATGTGAACCAGGGAATGCAAACCCTGCAGCTCGTGGATGTGCCTTCAACATTAATGTCAACGAGGCTCAAGCCAACAATGATGTGGTGAACGGTACGTACCCAATTAATCAACAATATGCTTCTATCCTATTTGATACTGTCTCCGATAGGAGTTTCGTGTCCTTTGAATTTGAACCACAACTTTCTACGAGTCGAACTAAGTTAGACAAATCCTTCGATATATTAGTAGCGGATGGATATTCTGTTACTTGTGACACCATCATTAGGGATTGTACCCTAAAGTTGAACGACCATGACTTCTCGATTAATCTTAATCCTATGGCTCTTGGAGGTTTCGACGTCATAGTAGGCATGGATTGGCTAACTAAGCATCATGCTGAAGTCATCTGCTTTGACAAATATATCTGTATCCCTCTTGACTCGGGCAACGTTTTGAACGTCTATGGTGAGAAGCCGTCGAAGGGACTCAAGCTTATGTCTTGCACTACTGCGTAGAAGTACTTAAAGAAGAAATGTGTGGCATTCTTGGCACATATTGTGGAGCAGAAAGGCAAAGACAAAAAGTCTCCAAGACATTCCTGTGATCAAGGACTTCCCAAAAGTATTTCCTGAAGACTTACCCGGTCTTCCTCCCCCACATCAAGTTGAATTCCGTATTGACCTAGTGCTAGGAGCAAATCCCGTGGCTAAGTCACCGTATCGTCTTGCACCATCAGAGATGTAAGAACTTTCAAGCCAGCTTTGAGAACTTTCTAACAAAGGATTTATACGTCCCAGTATTTCTCCTTGGGGAGCACCCGTATTATTTGTCAAGAAAAAGGATGGTTCTTTCAGGATGTGCATCGACTACCGGGAACTCCGCAAGCTTACTTTGAAGAACCGTTATCCACTTCCGAGGATTGATGATTTATTTGATCAACTTCAAGGCTCGACCTATTTCTCAAAGATTGATCTTCGTTCTGGTTATCACCAGTTACGAGTCCTTGAATCCGATATCCTAAAAAATCTTTTCGTATGAGGTACGGTAATTATGAGTTTATGGTTATGCCCTTCGGTCTAACCAATGCACTCGCAGTATTCATGGATCTTATGAACCGCATGTGTAAACCGTACTTGGACAAGTTCATGATCGTCTTCATTGACAACATCCTCATCTATTCAAAATCAAAAGCGGAGCACAAAGAACACTTATGATTGGTTTTGGATCTCTTGAAGAAGGAGCGGTTATACGCCAAGTTCTCCAAGTGTGAAGTTTGGCTAAAGGAAGTCCAATTCTTGGGCCATATAGTCAACGAGAAGGGTATTCACATGGATCCCGCTAAGATTGAAGCGATGAAGAACTAGCAGGCTCCAAAGACCCCTACGGAAGTCCACGCGTTTCTTGGCCTAGTGGGCTATTATCTTTGTTTCATATCAAACTTTTCAAAGATCGCGGTGCCACTCACAGCCCTAACACATAAAGGCAAGCCCTACGAGTGGGGACCAAAACAAGAAGAAGCCTTTCAAACCCTGAAACAAAAATTGTGTGAGGCTCCTATCTTGACTCTTCCCGATGGAACCGAAGACTTTGTCGTTTACTGTGATGCTTCTCACTTAGGCCTTGGTTGTGTTCTTATGCAACATGGTAAGGTTATTGCTTATGCGTCCCGACAACTCAAAATCCATGAGAAGAATTATACGACGCACGATCCTGAGTTAGGTGCGGTCGTGTTTGCCCTCAAAATCTTGAGACACTACCTATATGGTACTAAGTGTGTAGTTTACACCGACCATAAGAGTCTTTAGCACATTTTCAATAAAAAATAACTCAACATGAGATAAAGACGTTGGGTTGAACTTCTAAACGACTATGACTGCGATATTCGTTACCATCCTGGTAAGGCGAATGTCGTAGCCGATGCTCTTAGTCGTAAAGAATCTATCAAGATCCACATCATTAAATTCAGATTGACATTCAAACTCGCATCTTTAAGGCACAACACCTTTCAGTCACTTAAGGAAACATGTACAATGAAATGTCTTGTGGTACAGAACTCCAACTTGAAACCAAACCCAATGGGTTACTTTACTTCCTGAATCGTATATGGATTCCAGACCGTGACAATCTTCATACCTTCATCATGAACGAGGCTCAGAAGACTCGTTACTCTGTACATCCCGGTGCAGATTAAATTTATAAGGACCTTCATACTCAGTATTGGTGGCCTGGTATGAAAAAGGACATTGCTTTATATGTGTCCAAGTGCCTTACTTGTTTGAAAATCAAGGCCGAGCACCAGAGTCCATCTGGATTACTTGAACAACCTGAGATTCCTGTGTGGAAATGGGAGTGTATTGCTATGGATTTCATAACCAAGCTCCCGCATACGTCTCGTGGTCATGATAGCATTTGGGTAATCATCGATCGTCTGATAAAATCTGCTCACTTCCTACCCATTCGTGAAGACTATCGAGTCGAGAAATTGGCTCGAATCTATATTGATGAAATAGTTAGTCATTATGGTGTACCTCTCAACATTATTTTCGACCGTGACGGACGATTCACTTCTTGTTTCTAGCAATCTTTGCAAACAACTTTGGGTACTCAACTGAATCTTAGTATGGCTTACCATCCGCAAACTGATGGCAATCTGAACGAACGATTCAAACCCTCGAAGATATGCTTAGAGCTTGTGTCATTGACTTTAAGGGAAACTAGGATTTACATCTGCCCTTAGTCATGTTCTCATATAACAACATCTATCACATGAGCATTGAAATGGCTCATTTCGAAGCACTTTTTGGTCAAAAGTGTCGTTCTCCTATCTGTTGGACCGAGATTGGTGAAGCACAAATCACTGGTCCTAGACTTATCCAGGAGACTTCCGAGAAGATCATGTTAATCCGTGACAACCTCCAAGTGGCAAGGAGTCGGAAAAAGAGCTATGTCGACAAATGTCGAAAACCTTTGGAATTTCAAGTCGGCGATCTGGTTCTTCTCAAGGTATCCCCTTGGAAAGGCGTAGTTCGTTTTGGAAAGAAGGGAAAACTTTCACCAAGGTTTGTAGGACCTTTTAAAATCCTTGAACGGATTGGGAAGGTAGCCTATAAACTGGAATTACACCTGAAGGACTCAGCAACGTACATCCAACATTCCATGTCTCGAACCTGAAGAAATGCTTGGTCGACGAGAATCTCCACATACCACTTGACAAGGTTCACATTGACGAGTCAATGCACTTCGTGGAGAAACCCGTGGAGATCATGGATCGAGAAGTTAAGCAGCTCAAACGGAGTCGTATTCCAATCGTTAAGGTTCGGTGGAAATCCAAACGTGGCCCATAATTCACTTGGGAATGTGAGGATCAAATGAAGGCTAAATACCCACATCTTTTCCTGGACCCTCTTCCTAATAAATTTCTAGACGAAATTTCCTAAAGTAGGGGAGACTGTAATCCCCAAGAATTTCCGGTCTCTATTTTTACTCTCCCGACACTTGTATTTTCATTATTTCATGACTTGTACTTTCAATTTAAAGGAGAACCATCATACTTGCCTATCTCAACACATGAACCTATATATACATTACATTGTGTACAATTGTTTCACTTCAAAGGTAACAAATAATTATATAAGGAATTATATAAATAATTGTTTAAAATTCTATGAAATAAATATATACATATGCTAGGTTAGTTTCTAAACCTATATATGTACATATATATATAAACACAAACTTATAAAAATTAAGTTATAAATTCTATAAAAAAAATTAGGGTTTATAAAAGAATTATTATATTATTTAAATTTGAAAGTAAATAATTTTAATAGAAATAAAACCATTCTTAATTTGCAAAAATTATATAATTATATGTGAAATTTAAATATAACATTAACATTTAATTAATTTTATAAAAATTTACTAATCTAATGATTTTATTTTTCATAAAAAGTTTAGGGTTAAATTTGTAATTTCTGAAACTTTATTTCCAATTAAAAACAAGTTTCCACATGAAATAATAACACCATTAAACTTGAGGGGCCTGTTTTGCCAAATCCGAAAACTCCCCCTCCCCCTTTTGATCGCAGGTTCGAACCTCACCACCACCGGTTCTTCGAACCAATTTTCACGAATCCATTCTTGTGATATTTTCATGCGAAATTGAAACCGACTCTACGTTTAGGACATCCAAACGAGCCGTCCTCTGTGATTAATCGAATTTTTATGAGCATTTCCACGTTTAACACGTAACTGAAACCCCCATTAACAAACACTTAATTGATCGACTTACTTCGGTGAAATTGGGTATAAATATGCACCCACAATCATCAGCGACACGCATTGCAAGCTTCCTACACCTCTAATCGCTTCTAATTTTACCTCCGAAGCACCCCCGATCCACCGAAGAAACCGTCCCTGTTTTCGTTTAGTCGTTCTCCCATTTTACACAGCCATTACAGGTAAATTTGGTGTCGATAGATTCGTCTTGTTACAGGAATCAAAAGCCCTATGGTTTCGGGTTCGAATCAATGGCCGATCGAGGGTATTGAAGTGCCAGGGTTTACGGGTTTTCAATTGGGGGAGATGATTGCTTGGGATTGCTTGTTAAAACTTAAACGTGTCGGGTTTAGACCAAGACATAAGCGCTGGTCTAATGGTTAAGTGTTCGTGTGCTCTGGTGAACCGGGCTCGACGCGAGTTCGAGTCCCTGCAGCTAAGTTTTTGGAATTTTAATTTCTTTTTAATTCTTTTATACATAAATAATGTTTTAAAATTTTAAATTTAATTTTTATAAATCAAATAATTATATTCTACAACTTTTATAAAAACAGAAAAATTAAAATAATGTTTTATCTATTTTTTATTTATTATTTATCTTAAATAAACAATATAAAAGGCTTGATTAAATAAACATAAATATGATATTTTTATTTTTAAGATGACCATATTTATAAAAAAACCTTAAATATTTATTTAGACACTATTATGAATACATAAATAATTATTTTGACAAGAATGATTATTTAAAACATTTTAAACTTGTAAATATTTATTTTGGCAAAGAATAAATATTTAAAACTATAGGTCCCGGGTGTCTCCAATCATTACGTGTGAGTGTGTGACTAGTCGGACCGGGTGCGGAATGCCCGTGAATAGGTGGAGAATCAAGTAACACAAAGTAAACCGACAACGAAATCACTTTCAAACTCCGTCTATTATAAACTTGAAGGTTACAGAGAGAATACAACTGAGTGCAAATGTATGCGTACATAACTTCTGTCAACCTAGCCTATTTATACTAGACTTGATCTCTGCGCACTTAAGAAGTGCGCAGGGCAAATTGTTCCTGCGTACTTAACAAGTACGCAGAGTATTCTTGCGTACTTGCTAAGTACGCAGGAAGTAATTCCTGCGCATATACTAAGTGCGCAAAACACTTAGAGAAATCAGACGACAAGAACATACATTAGTAATTACAACTCGATAACTAATACATACAGACACTAACATACAAAGATTAATACATACAAGACAAGTACAAAAGCTAAGACAATATCCAGAGTGTTTGACACACAAAAGTGCTTCAACAAACTCCCCCTTGACAACAGCTCTGGATTGTCTTCGATCTTCACTGCTCCCTAGCTTTAGCTTCCATCTTCTTCATGTAATCAAGGCAGAACTTGATCACCTTGTCGTATTTAGAAGCAAGGAACTTTGTCCACTCGTCTGTGTACATACAGTACTTGTCAGCTAGCGCCTCCAGATCTTTCATAGAAAAGTTTATGAAGCAGACTTCATCAAACACTTTGATTAGTTCCCTTGGCACTAAGCTTCCACTCTCGGACCACACCTTTCCAATCACCACTGCTTCGCCCGATTTAGGATCTACGCATCGGTACCATATGTTACCGAGGATATCCTGAGATAACTTGCTCAGGGGAATCTTGGTTTCACACAGCACTGGCTTGTATACCAGTTTCTTTAAGCTTTTATTAGTCACAGGATGTCTAACATTCTTGTCCCTGACTCGCTTGGGCACTTGGGGCTTAAACATTTCAAACTTCCCAGATCTTACCTCTCGCTGTAGAACCTGCCACAAACCCATCGCTACTGCATGATTTGAGTGACCCAGCAGCTCTCGATTTGTTAGGTTCACGAGGCCAAATCTTGGCAAGGAGTTGAAGGCTTCGCTGGTTGGTTTCAAGTATTGAACCCACTCAGCTCACAGCTAAGATCATCCCTGTCGCTCCATGTTTGTCTATGATTGATGTCTTTTTCCAGACAGGAGCCGGATCCTTTGATGAACTTGTAGGCATATGTTTGTCTTTCTGTGCCTCTGGATCCACAGGTGTAGGGTCGGCAGGGGAGGCTTCAGTTGACGCCTCAACAGTACTAGCAGGCTCGACTGAACCTGTGTCAATATGAGTTTCAAAGGATGGAACTTCGAAAATCTATCCATCTTCAAACTCATACTCTCCTTCCCTGTCGCCCTTGGGAACTTTTTTACAACATCATCATCCTCATCCCAGTCGTCACCAGAGTCGATCTCTCCCTCTTCCAGTTTGCAGAGTGCTTTGAACTGGGATTCTTTGGAATAGTCTGGCTCTAAGAATAGGATCACACCGTCAGATAGATCTTTCAAAACTCCAGCCATCGACTTTCCTTTATTACCACCTGAAGCATCACCTCCACCTCCACTCTGAGTGGACTCCCCCTCAGCCATAGGCACGGCAGAAATGGGAACAATCGCCAAAGCCGACGATTGCTGCTCACTTCCACTCGGTCCGGCTTCAGGATCCTTGTCCTGATCATCACCCTTAGTTAGATCAACTAAGTGACAAGCTTCTTCACTGCTAGTCTTATGTGATTTCTTTTCCAACAGCTCCTTCAATCTCTCCCCCTGAGCAGCAAGCGTCTTAGCCATATCACAGAACAATTTCACCATAGTGTCATGCTCTAAACACTGCTTGTCATCAGCTGCCCACTGTTTCTTTAGTGCGGCTACCTCATCAATCAGAGAGTTAATCTGCCCCTGTTGTTTGTCAGATTCTTCTCTCGATTTCCATAGCGTTTCAAGAAGACTAGCGACTTGAGTCTCTAGGGTAGTGATCCGGGTATCATGAGGATCAGGTCCCTTGGAAGACGATGCTTCTGCTTGATGAGTTGGGAATGTGAAGATTTCATCAAAATCAAATCCATGAGTCAAATCTAACTCAGGAAATGGTTTACTGATGTGTTGAAGAGTGGTTGTGGGAATTGAGGTAGGGATGGTGGTTGTTTGGATGGTGGTAGGGATGATGGTGACAAACTCGGTTAGAATAGGAGTTGTCACCGCCACTTTTACATATTGCACAGGGAGGGACATTATCACAGGAACCTCCTCTGTGATAGCAGTGGTAGCCACATCAGGTGTTACACGTGGCCTCCTCCACTGTCGCCTATAAAGTTGTTGTGAAGGTGAGTTAAAAGTGGAATCAGTACTCGCAGCCGTTACACGTGCTTGCCTCTGAGCACTGTCTTCTACCTCACGAAGGATAGCTTCGTGCGGCCTATCCCCCCGTTGCTTGTTTATACTTTCTCTTCTGCGTCTCTGTATAGCAGTGTCCGAATCAAAATCGGGCTCGTATTCACTGCTAGTCGCTTGTTTCTTTCTCTTAGAAGATGACTCGGGAAGGGTCACCTTCGTCAATCTTCTTGGGTGTGCCTGGGATGGTGCATCATCTGATCATAGGAATCTGACTCGGTCGTTTCTGAGTCGGAATCTTCAGCACCTCCAACTCCGTGTTCTTCGTCTCCTTCATCGTCAAACATATCATCTTCAGATTCAAATTAATCTTCTTCCTATTGTTCATTACTTTGTTCACTGAGTTCAGGCTCAGACTCTGCACTATACCATCTGAAGTCAGCAGGGGCCACATATGCTTCATTAATTAGGTGGCCAAAGAGTGAGAAAACTCTCTTGGCCACCCGCTTCACTTGTAGTCTCTCTCCAATCTGAGGTAGATTGGGTACAACATCATTAATCAACAGCTGCACGAACTGAGGGTATAATAGAAATCTAAACCTATCAGCAGCATTGATCTGATCGGTGATAGACTTGTAGATATACATTGAAAAGTTGTAACCCTTGTTAAGAGAGAGGCCAACCATTGCAGCTGCCAAGTCATGCCCCATGGCATCCTTTCCCGCCTTTCTAGCAGACAGGCACATGATCATGACGTGCGCGAAGTAACGCCACTGATCAAGTACCCACATCTTCTTATACGAGGAGTAGTCCATGGTACCAACATACCCCATTCTGTGTCTCCAACATCCATCAACGAAGTAGTCAGGGTAACTCATCGGATCAGTTGATAAGTCCCTAAACTGTAGTACTCGTCTGATGGTGTCTTCAGAAATAGAAATATCATGACCTGCTACAGTAGCCTTAATGAAGTTTGGGGTTACTGTACAGTCATGATCAACAGTTTCCCATAATTACTCTAGATATGGTCTTGAGACAATAGGATCAGCAGAGATGGCATAGCTGATCTTCGAGCGGTTCAGAAAATCGACTATCTCCCTATATTGAAGTGCAACACCCTTCCACTCGGGATGTGTTAGAGCCAATAGATTGAATTCGCTGGTAAATGCACGATCCATCACTGCAAAAACAAACAATAAGAACAAGAAGCATCATTGGAATGGATCAAACATGACTTGATATAGCAATTAAACAAAGAACTGAATTTCAGACTTAGAAATTTTTCAGAAGTGCCCTTCCTGCGTACTTAGCAAGTACGGAGGGCTTAGTTCTTGAGTACTTAGCAAGTACGCATGAATTACTTCTTGCGTACTTGTTAAGTGCGCAGGTACCTGCACTTAGCCAAATTTCAAACTCCAAAAATTCAACAGTTGTGAGATATTGCTGTGGAATAGGGTCACCACAAGGTCGAAATACATGATTATGACCTATGGAACCACTATCAACAGCAATGAGTTGCTAAACCAATCGATTTTGACCTAGCCTTGGTCCGACGGTAACCTACGGTCAAACAAGGGGTCAAAATCAAAATCAAACCCTGTTAAAGACAATTTAGGTGTCAAGAAGCTTTGATTAGTGACTTATAACTAGTTTTATGTCTTAATTTTCATCAAGAACATCCAAAATCGGTCAAAATTTCACAATCAAGACCCTAGGTTCGAGAGTTCAAAGAGTCTGTCAATAACTGGAGATTTAATGGATGGAATGGACTAAGATTCTCACCAAATGATTGTTATATGAAGATGGAACAATGAACGGGATGATAAAGATGTTTGGAATCGCACAAAGATTCGAGAAAATATGAAGCGGGTATACAACAGTGTCAAAGAGGTTTGAAATGAGATAAAATCTGGAAAAAAGTCTAAGTCTTGTATATATACCCCACACAATTTGGTCTTGCGTACTTAACAAGTGCGCAAGACTTAACTCTTGCGTACATAGCAAGTACGCATGACTTAAGTCTTGCGTCCAAAACACACACTTACACCTTTTTCTTCTCTTGTGTTCTATGGAATATGAACTTGTAACTCCTATTTATAGGAACACACAGTACCTTAAGTGAACTTAACAACTTCACCTAAAAGATTCTTAGGCGAACTTGTTAAGTTCGTCTCTCTATGACTCAGCACCTTTGGCGAACTTAACAAGTTCGCTTCTAAGGATGCTTAGGCGAACTTATTAAGTTCGCCTCTCTACGAACTTATACAGAATTTTATCAACAGTTACAAAACATGTCCTAACAGACTCCCATTTAACTGTTGCTAAAAATTCTATCAATTACAAGTCAAAAACTCTAAGACTAAGACATAATATCTTCAAGCTCGTTGTCACCAGAATATGCTCCAACAGACTCCCCCTTGTCAACAGCTTTAGAAGATTGTCATCCGTCTTCATATATCAACAAACACACTGTAGTCTTTGTCTTGTTCATCTGCACTTTCTCTTTCTATCTAGAAGAAAACTTGGGAGAAGGACCCCTTGTCAACTTCTGTCTGCAATATTCAGTTTTTGCAAAGGAGAACAACCAAGAATAACCAACAATTAAGATTTCCAAAGAAGCTGAAAAAATAAAATCTTTTTGGTTTTTCAAACATAAGAAACACAAAATCTTTTTGGTTTTTCTCTATATAAACTGAAATGTAAAATACAAAATCACATCTTTTTGGTCGAACATCATGAGTAAGAAGATCATATCAGTAAAAACAATGCATCAATCACACATTTTGGATAAACATCCCTAAACATTCTAAGGGTATCCTATGTCATTCTTTCAAGCCTTGACCAATCAAACTAATATCTTTCAAGATTATCACACTCTATCTTTTCAAGACTTTCATATTGCATGTTATGATACGCGATAAACATTCAAAGAAAAATAGGATCATGCTATGACACACAAATTTAAATTGTCAATATTATAAGATTTGAAACTAAAGCATCTCATTCCCACTTTCTTGTGAGTTAAGGTACAATTTAAGTATGAAATACAACGTGTACCCCACTAGTATGCCAACAGAAAATAAATGCACTATCTTCAAGACATATGAGATTTTACTAAAGATTATCCGAATTTCCAGAATGAGGAGACATCACTTAGCACATGAATAGTAGAATCCAAATTGGATTGTATAGGAATCAATGAGATTCATAATCGAATGATTCAATGTCTTGGCTTATATATGTGGAATCATAAGATTTAGGTACGTGGATCCAACTTTTATCTGGATTATGAATTCAATGGAATCAGTAAAGATGATTTATCAATATGATCCAAGGGCTAGTATATGTTTGACAGATGTTATCAAGTACATATCTTGATTATACTTCAAATTGCATGCTTTTCGGGACATGGGCACTGAAGAAAATCGAATGAATAGTGCTAAGGACATAACCCGAAACTGATCTCATAGGACAATCTTTATTAAAAGCTAATATTCTTTATCTGATAGTGATCTTTTAACACACACACCCAGGCATAAAATGGGTTCAAATCACAGTTGTAACATATGCAATTATGTTTTCACACTACTAATGGTTCAGTGACGCTTTTAGTCTACTGACAATTTAAATTATATGCATACACAAAACTATCATTTCCTATTTGTGCAGTCTCTGAAGTTTAGATCAAAACATATAATTCAGATATATTAATATAAAGCACCAACCAGTCAATCTAAGGTCATGCGTGAAAGAACATCTACTGATGTACTATCATTTCTCCTAATAACTTCAAGTAATGTCGATTTTATCTTTTTCAATTTGTTTGGTTTTTTCAAAATCTTTTTCAAAGAATGTAAAACAAATGAAAATAAACCTTCCATGAAAACATTTTATGAAAAACATTTTACTTGGTTACTCAGGATTAAGCAATTCAATCAAGTAAAAACTCAAACCGATGTAATCCTGTAATTGAATGCCTTTGCCTTTTGTCACCAACACAGTTCTGTACTTGTAGGTCCCTCGGGTGTGGCCGATCGTCACATGCAAGTGGGTCTACTAGTCGGACCGGGTGCGGAATACCCGTGACTAGGTGGAGAGTCTTACAACACAAAGTAAACCGACAAGATGATCACTTTAAACGTTCATCTATTATAAACACTTGAAGGTTACAGAGAGAAATACTGAGATTACAAATTCTGCGTATTTGCTACTATGAATGCGTACTTATCTACTGTCAACCATTCCTATTTATACACGACCTGATGCCTGCGCACTTAGCAAGTGCGCAGGGCAATTTGCTCATGCATACTTAGCAAGTACGCAAAGGTATTCTTACGTACATGCTAAGTACGTAGGAACTAATTCTTGCGCACATACAAGTGCGCAAAACACTTAGTGAAATTTGTAACAAACCATATGTAAAAGTAAATACAACTCGATTACTAATACATACAGACACTTACAATCAAAGAAAAATACATACATGAAAGTACAAAACTAAGACTCTATCTATCCAGAGTGTTTGTCATAGGAAAGTGCTTCAGCAAACTCCCCCTTGACAACAGCTCTGGATCATCTTCGATCTTTTGTCTTCAGTCTTCGTTCTTCAGTCTTCACAGCTATGCATCTTTAGCTTCCATCTTCTTCTTATAGTCAAGGCAGAACTTGATCACCTTGTTATATTTAGATGCAAGGAATTTCGTCCACCCGTCAGTATGCATGCAATACCTGTCTACTAGTGCCTCCAGATCTTTCACAGAGAAGTTAATGAAGCAGACTTCATCAAATACTCTGATTAGTTCCCTCAGCACTAAGCATCGACTTTCTGACCGTACCTTTCCTATCACCACAGCCTCGCCCGTTTTTGGATCTACGTACCAGTACCACATGTCACCAAGAATATCCTGAGATAACTTGCTCAGGGGAATCCTAGTTTCACATAGCACTGGCTTGTATACCAGTTTCTTTAAGTACTTCTTAGTCACAGGATGTCAAGCTTTCTTATCCATGACTCTTTTGGGCACTTGAGGCTTTGACACTTCAAACTTCCCAGATCTTGCTTCCTGCTGCAGAACCTGCCACAAACCCATCGCCACTGCGTGATTTGAATGACCCAGCAGCTCTCGGTTTGCTAGGTTCACAAGGTCGTGTTTAGGTAAGGAGTTGAACGCTTCACTGGTTGGTTTCAAGTATTGAACCCCCCAGATCTTTTGATTGCGAACAACTGCTTATCCTCCTCGAACCTTACAGCCAAGATTATCCCTTTTGCCCCTTGTTTGTCTATGATAGACGTCTTCTGCCAAACAGGAGCTGGACCCTTAGATGAAGTAGAAGGCATATCTTTTTCTTTCGGTACCTCCGGATCCACAGGTGTAGGGTCAACTGGGGAGGCTTCAGTCGAGGCTTCAACATTACTAGCATGCTCGACTGAACCTGTGTCAAGCTGAGCTTCGAAGGATGGAACTTCAAAGATATCTCCATCTTCTAACTCATACTCTCCTTCCCCGTCACCCTTGGGAACTTCTATCACTACATCCTCATCATCTTCATCCCAATTATCACCAGAGTCGATCTCTCCTTCTTCTAGGTTGTAGAGAGCATCGATATGTGCTTCCTTGGAATAGTCAGGCTCTAAGTATAAGATCTCATCGTCAGATAGATCCTTAAGCACATCAGCCGTTGACTTTCCTTTGTCACCACCACCACCAGAAGTATTTCCACCCTCTTGATGAGTAGACTCCCCCTTAGCCATTGGAATAGCAGAAATGGGCACGATTGCAAAAGCTTGGTGCTTACTTCCACTAGGACCGACTTCAGGATCCTTGTCTTTGTCGTCATCCTTTGTCAAATCCACAGGATGACAAGCCTCATCACCAGTAGTTGTCTTTTGTTTCTCCTTCTCCTTATCTTTCTCTTTATCTTTCTCCCCCTGAGCATTAAGCTTCTTGGTCAGATCAGCAATTAGTTTGACCATCATTTCATGCTCTTTCTGCTGCATATCGAATCAAAGCTCAAGAGATGACCTGTGTCCCAGAATTAAGTTGTTTGTCTTGGTTAGTAGCTCATTCCGGGCCATTATGTTCTTCAGTCTCTCGTCTGTCCCCGTTCTCTGGCTTCGTAGAATTCTAACTTCGTCCACCAACGAATTAATCTGTGCTTGTTGAGCATCAGATTCCTCCTTTGACTTCTGAATAGTTTCCAACAGACTAGCAACTTGGGTTTCCAGAATTACAATCCTTTCTTGATTAGGATCAGGATGTCTGGAGGTAGATGCTTCAGCATTGTGAATTGGGGAGGATAAGATAGTATCGAAGTCAAACCCTTGAGTAAATTCTCCGTAGTTGAAGGGTTGACTTAACGGTTCAATGGTGGTTGTTGGGATTGAGGATGTGATAACGGTTGTAGGTGTTATGGAAGGGGTGATGGTGACTGACTCCGTGAGAATTGGAGTAATCACCGCCACCTGGACATATGTGACAGGGAGGGTCACTATCACAGGAACCTCCTTTGTGATTGAAGTGACTGCCACCTTAGGTTGTACCTGTGGCTTCCTCCTCTGTCTCCGGTATCATTGCTGCGAAGGTGGGGTAGAGGCTGAATCAGTACTTGCAGCTGGAACTTGTACTTGCTGCAGAGTAGTAACCTCCACCTCACTGGGAATAGCATGTTGCTGCCTATCCCCTTTGTTCTTGTTTACACTTTCATTCCTCTGTCTCTGTATAGCAGCGTCAGAGTCAGAATCTGGCTCAAATTCGCTGCTTGAAGCATGTCGCTTTCTCTTTGAGGACGACTCAGGTAGGGTTACCTTCGTCATTCTCCTCGGGTGAGCCTGCGATGGTGCATCATCGGAATCAGAAGAATCAGACTCTGTCTCTTCCGAGTCGGATCCCTCAGCACCATCATGACCTTCTTCTTCGTCTCCATTTTTCGACGATCCATCTACACTTTCAACTTCCTCCTCTTGTTGTTGTTGTTGTTCATCTGAATGTTCACTCAACTCTGGCTCCGAATCGTGACTATACCATCTCCAGTCAGCCGGTGCCACATATGCTTCGTTTACTAGGTGGCCAAAAAGTGCTGTATGCTCAGGGGTAGGTTCTACACTACCTGGCTTTAAAAACTATGCAAACACTCTTTTGTCCACCCTTTTAACTTGCAATCTCTCCCCAGTTGCAGGTAGGTTTGGCAACACATCGTCAATCAGAAGTTCCACAAACCTTGGGTATAATAAGAACCTGAACCTCTCAGCCGTGTTAATCTGATCATTGATGGCTTTGAATATGTAGCGTGAGAAGTTGTAGCCTTTATTGAGAGATAAGCTAACCATGGCAGTAGCAAGGTCATGACCCATTGCATCCTTTCCAGCTTTTCTTGAGGAGATTTACATGATCATGATGTGGGCAAAGTATCTCCATTGATCAAGCACCCACATTTTCTTGTAAGAAGCGTAGTCTCTCGCACCGACATACCGCATTCGTTGCCTCCAACAGCCATCCACAAAGTAGTCAGGATAGGCTGTTGGGTCGGTGGAAAGATCTCTGAATTGCAAGACCCATCTAATTATGTCTTCAGAGAAGGCGATATCATGACTCGCAACGGTAGCCCTTATAACATTGGGGTTTACCGTGCAATCATGCTCCGCGGTCTCCCAAAATTGCTCAAGATACGGTCTTGAAACTATAGGGTTAGCTGAAATAGCATAGCTGATTCTTGAACTGTTCAAGAAATCAACTATTTCTCGGTACTGTAGAGCTGCACCCTTCCATTCAGGTTGAGTATGAGCCAGAAGATTGAACTCGTTCGTAAACGAATGAGCCATAATCTGCAAAAACACACAGAAAACATAATCAGAACAACAAGTTTCATTGGAATTGAATAAACATGACTCAGTATAGCAGTTACTCTTTGAACTGAATTTCCAGACTTAGAAATTTTTCCCAAGTGTTGGTCCTGCGTACTAAGCAAGTACGCAAGAATTTCCTCTTGCGTATGAATTGCTTCTTGCGTACTTGTTAAGTGCGCCGGAAACGCACTTGTTCAAAATTCTAGAAATCTCAGAAATCAACAGATGTTCAAGAATTGGGTAGATTAGGTCACGACAAGGTCGAAATCAGTGATTACGACTCATGGAACCAACATCAACACCAAATCACTGCTACATTGGTCCAATTTTGACCTAAAAGACGACCATTCGAACCGACGGTCAAATCCAAGCCCAAGGTCAAAAACAAAGGATTAAACGGACGATTAAGGTCTGATTAAGAGTCGATTAATGATTCTAAGCAAGTGTTAGTTATCATGAATTAACAAAACAACCAATAATTTGTCTAAAATCACGGATTAAACCCTAAATTTTTTTTACGTTTCTGAATCGGTCCATAATCGTGATTTTGTGGATGGATTGAGTCTAGATTCTCACCAATGGATTGTAGTACAAAGATGATACTAGTAACGGACAAAAAATCAGTTTGGAACACTTGGATTTTTGTGGAAAATTTGTGGAGGGAATTGAACAGTCGTTTGAGTTTGAATGAGATAAAAATCTGAAATTTTTTCTAACTCCTGTATATATACCCAACACATAATGGTCTTGCGTACTTGCTAAGTGCGCAAGCTTTAACTCCTACATACTTACAAGTGCGCAAGACTTAACTCTTGCATACCTGTTAAGTACGCAGGGCTTACTTCATGCGCACTTGTCATGTACGCAGAAACCCTTAAGTGCGCAAACTTTCAACTCAAATTATGAAGATTTTTCAAGTCAAATAACGAACAAGATAAACAACATTCAATCAAGAGGATTCACAATCAATTCAGGAATGTTAAACACAAATATTTTTGGTTTTTCTGATTAAGATTGAACTATACACAAACTTAAAATCTTTTTGATCTTTTCTAGATAGAAATATACACGTATTTACACAAACTATTTTTTTATCAAAGACACGAGCAGAGGATCATATCAGACTAACTTATAGCAAAAATGATACAATATAAACATCAAAGAATATGGGATCATGTCATGGATTACTATTTATTCATACGTAATAAGCACATAAACAAGTAATTCAAGTTGACAATATTATAAGATTTGAAACTATAAGCATCTTTGTATCACGTTCTTGTGTATTAAGGATTTAATTATAAGATATACAACATGTACCCCACTGATATACTACAGCAATGTAAATTTCACTATCTCAAGGCATCTAAGGTTTTCCCAATTATTTTCTAAATTTTCAGAATGAAGTTACATCAATTAGCACAGGAAAAATCAAGCAGAATCCATAAGGATTATCAGGAATCATAAGATTCAGAATCGAGTGATTCATTTGTCTTGGTTTCATTTGATTTCTTCTTTGAATATCGGTATGATGATTCAGGATAATGAATATGGTGTTTGAGTATTAAGGTAAGGGAATCCAACTTTTATTTGGATTTGATTTCAATGAATCAGGAGTGATTCAAGGGTGAATACATGCTCAATGGTTGATGTAGAGACATGTCTTGATTCAATCTCTCCTTGCATACTTGTGAGTATGGGCAGTGAGATGAACCGCATTATTTGTGCTAACGACGTAACCCGAAACTGATCTCAAAAGAAAATTATTGCCAAAATCTAACATCCTTTATTTGATAATGATCTTTTCTATTCTTTTACACACACACACTAGCAAACATGGGTTCAAATCACAGTTGTAATTTTAGATTAAGTTTCCACACTACTAGTGATTCAAAGACGCATACAGCCTACTGACAATTCAAATTACTTGTAAATAAGCAGATTAAAACCATAATAATTTACACAATTAAGTAAGCATGACGCAATCATTTCCCATATGAGCACTCTGTGACGTTTAGATCATTTCTGATGTATTTCTCAAGTTAACTTTGAAATTTTCTCCATTTTCTATTTTGTTTTTGATTTTGTAAAATGTTTTTGAAAGTTAAAAGAACTATACAGAAAACTTAAAAGAAAATAAAATTTAATTTTCATGAATTGAATTGATTTACGAAAAACAAGTTTTCGCTCAGGATTGAACATTCCTATCAAGTTGACGAGATGCTCAAAACGGGATCGATCAAATGTCTTTGTGAAAAGGCCAGCAAGATTGTCATCCGTGTGAACCTTTACAAGTTCAATTAAATGCTTTTCAACACAATCACGGATGAAATGATGGCGAATTTCTATATGTTTAGTTTTGGAATGTTTCACCGGGTTATTTGTGATGGACATGGTGGCATTGTTGTCAATGAATAAAGGAGTTCCAGTGAAGTTTAAGCCGTAGTCTCTCAATTGCTGCTGAATCCACAATATCTGAGAACAACCGCTCGCCGCAACAATGTATTTTGCTTCACAAGTTGAGACAGAAACCGTTGACTGCTTCTTACACTGCCAGGAAACCAGTCTGTCTCCTAAGAATTGACATCCACCAGAAGTTGACTTTCTGTTAAGGTTACAACCGCCATAGTCTGAATCAGTGTAGGCTTTGAAGTCAAATAACCGCTGCTTAGAGTACCAAAGACCCAATCGGGGTTTCCCTTTCAAGTATCTAAAAATCCTCTTCACAGCTATCATATGGGACTCCTTCGGTTGTGACTGAAACCTTGAGCACAAGCACACATCAAATATTATATCGGGTCTTGAAGCTGTGAGATACATAAGTGATCCGATCATCCCACGTTATAATCTGTAATCCACGTCCTTTCCATCTTTGTCAGGATGCAGACCATGATTGACTGGGATAGGTGTGCCATAAGTACTGCTATCATTCATCTTGTATTTCGACAAGATGTCCTGCACATACTTTGTTTGTTGTAGATAAATCCCATCCTCTCTTTGACTGACTTGCAGACCCAGGAAGAATGACAATTCACCCATGTTACTCATTTCAAACTTAGACTTCATCACCTGTTCGAATTCCCTACACATCCCTTCATTGGTAGATCCAAAAATAATGTCGTCGACAAATACTTGTACAAGAAGAATGTCACTTCCTGCTTTCCTAATGGAGAGGGTCGAGTCAATCTGTCCACGGTCGAAACCATTACACAGTAGATGTTTAGATAATGTCTAATACCATGCCCGCGGTGCTTGATGAAGTCCATAAAGTGCTTTGTCGAGCTTATACACTTTATTGATATTATGTGGATCTTCAAAGCCAGGAGGTTGAGTGACATAGACCTCTTCATGAACTTTTCCATATAGGAAAGCACTCTTCACGTCAAGTTGATTGACCTTAAAGCCGACATATGTGGCATAAGCCAAGAACAGTCGAATGGCCTCAATTCTAGCAACTGGGGCATATACTTCCGTGTAATCCAAGCCCTCTTGTTGATAAAAACCCTGAACAACCAATCTTACTTTGTTCTTCACAACCACATGATGATCATCCGTCTTGCATTTCAACACCTATTTGGTTCCAATTGGCTGAAAGCCTTTTGGCAAGTCAACCAAATCCCACATGTGCAACTTTTGGAATTGAGACAATTCATCTTGCATCGCCTCAATCCAGCAGTTGCAGTGAGAGCCTCGTTCACATTCTTCGGCTCTAGCTGGGACACGAATGCAGCTTGCAGACATGTTTCCATGACACTAGTGTCAAGTATCTCTAAGTACAGACTAGTAATGGTTCGATGATGAGTTTGAACACCGGCATGAGGATCACCAATAATGTTGTCAATTGGATGATTCTTATGCACTCTCGCCTCTGGTACATTCGGTTCCTGAATTTTTGAATCGAGATTCGTGCTTAGCTCCCCCATTTCCTGTGTTCCAAAAGAAGAGGATTAAATGTTAATTGGATCAGCTAGAGCTTCATTTCCTACAGTTGTGTTAGGATTAGCTTAAGAGTCATCTCCATCAACATGACCATCTTCACTGTTATCACCATTAAGAGTTCCAGATGCAGATACAGCATTCGAATCAGGAGTTACAATCGGTACAGTAGCACGAGTAGAGAAACTGGAGTCATCGCCGCCACCCAATAATTCATAAACATTTGCGGGATCAACTGCAGATAAATCAGGAAGATTGAATGACTTGAATAGCGCATCATA
Organism: Smallanthus sonchifolius; assembly: GCA_023525975.1. NCBI lineage: Eukaryota > Viridiplantae > Streptophyta > Magnoliopsida > Asterales > Asteraceae > Smallanthus > Smallanthus sonchifolius. Next base: position 26,724,223 of record CM042033.1, read on the forward strand.
ATCAAAACCCCAAGCTGGACCTGTTGGTTCTGGTGGAATGCTGTGTTTACTGCAATCCACTTCAAACCATTCCTCGACAGTACAAGTTCCTATATTGTACACTCTCTTGCAAGGAGAGTTGGCAACGTATCCTAAGAAGACGCCTTCCACCGCTTTTGCATGAAACTTAGACTGGCGGTCTTTGTATTGTAGCAACAAGGAACAGGGACTACCAAAAGGAACTAGGTAATCAAGATTGGGAAGTCGATTGTAGATCAACTCGTAACAAGTCTTGTTGTGCCTCTTCACAACCAGAACTCTGTTTAAGACGTGATAAGCTGTATTGACGGCTTCTGCCCAGAAAGTGACAGGAAGCTTTGCATCCGACAGCATAGTCCTTGCGGTCTCAATTAATGTTCTGTTCTTCCGTTCTGCAACTCCATTCTGCTGAGGTGTGTACGGGGCGCTGAATTCGTGATGGATCCCCTTCTTGAGACAGAAAAGTTCCATCAAATTATTCTTGAACTCAGTTCCGTTGTCACCCCTTATTCTTCTAACCTTCAGCTTGCACAGAGATTCCAAGCTCACGATCAGGTATTGAAGAATGTCAGCAGTCTCGTCCTTTGTACCTAAAAAATGCACCCAAGAAAAATGTGAGAAATCATCAGTTACAACCAGACAGAACGACTTACCTCCAATACTCCTGATACTTATGGGGCCAAACAGATCCATGTGTAATAGCTCGAAAGGGGTATTAATGGAGTTTTAGAGCTTGGGCTTGTGAGACTTCCACTGTTGTTTTCCCTTTTTACAAGGCATACAGTCATCTGCAACGGTAAATCTCAGCTTAGGAACACTAGTTACTAAGCCGTTCCGGACAAGATGGTTCATTTTACGATAAGAAATATGTTCGATTTTCCTATGCCACAAGATAGAGTCAAGCTCTGTCGCTTTGGTAAGCAAACAAGTAGCAACTGATGAGGTGGTTGTTGCCACGCTCATATCAATCTGATAGGTGTCGTTTGTCCTTGGCGCTCTCATCAGAATCCAGTCTTCAGGAACTTCAAAACCAGGCTTGAGAATCAAGAATTCATTCTTATCAAACATCACCGAGTACTCCTTGTCGCACATTTGGGAGACACTCAGCAGGTTATGCTTCAGCTGCTCGCAAAAGTTGACAATGTCAAAACTGACACAACCATTTGATACCACGCCTTGACACGTGATACTACCGCCTTTCTCTCCAGCAAAGGCCATATAGCCGCCTCTGAATGGTTTCACGTCTTGAAGCAAGGCCATGTTTCCTGTCATGTGCTGGGAGCATCCACTATCTACATACCAGTGGTTAGAGATAGTACCCTTCGGACGTACCTGCACGAGTCACAAAAAGAATTAGTTAGTTTTGGAGACCCAAGCCATAGTGGTCTTGGGTCGTCCATCCTTTTCAAAATAAACTACCTCTTTTAACTCACAGTCGTGATGACTGTTCAAAATGGATGAATCTTTAAAAGAATTAGGACTAGGAGATTGTGAATTTTTAGATTTGATAGTCTAGGAACTCTTCTATTTCTTAACTGGAACAGTAGACTTATGTTCAAAAACAGCAGGTGAACTAGTGGAAGCTTCACCTGATTGAACTGTAGTCAGCTGTTCTAGCTTTCTCAACCTCTTATTCCTTCTCCTCCTCTGTGGCTTTGACAGTTTCACCACAGGTTTCTCACCTGTACGTGTACTACCAGAGGTAGATACACAAGGTACAGCAGGTTGCTTTACCTTTCTTGAAATAGATGGTTTGGCCTCAGATTTGATCTTTGGCTTTGCCATCGGTTTAACTGGTGGTTTCACCACATTTTGTTTTGGACAATTGGGAGGCTTCACTGATGGCGACTTAGGGATGACAGTCGGTTGTGAAACAATAGGCCGTTTCCGTTGGTTCTTTGAAGGGCAATTCACGAAAATGTGACCAACCGTACCGTAGTGAAAGCAAGTCCTCTTGTCTGTGTAAGTTCTCCTGTAAGGCTCATTAGATCTGACATTAGATGACTCAGCATGATGAGCAGGAGGAGTTGGTTTGTGAACAGGAGTCTGACCCGATACCGATTGGTTCTTGGGAGTATAGTATTTTTGCAAATTTTCTTTGTAACCAAGCCCATAGTGAGCTGAAAAAGCCTCTTTCTTTACTTGATTAAGATATTTATACCCCCCATAAAGCATTACCTTTAATTTATCATTAGATTTAATGATATCTGGTTCAGTTAAAATACAGTTGTCACTATTAGTGATAATGTTTTTCTTAACCTTTTGTTCACATAACAACTCCTCAGATACTACTCCTTCAGGGCAGGTGTTAACCGACCCATCATCAGAAGCAGTAAAGAACTCCTCATCAGATGCGGAGTTAGCCTTACTTGAGGAATCATCCTTTTTAGAGGAATCATCCTTTCTTGAGGACTCATCAAGATAATTTAGATCAATGCCTACTAAGCTGTTGACAAACTTCCCGCTAACTGTTGGAGGAATGGCATTAGTACCCAACCCTAAGCCATTCATTTGCCTCACTACAGATTCGTAGTGCTCCACCACAAAACGAAAGTTTTTCAACTTCTCATTAGAACATTTCAACTGTAAGATTTCATTTTACAGCTTGTTAATTTCATTGTTCCTTTTCTCCAACCCCCTATATGCAATATCCAAGTGAAGCTGTTGATCGCTCATGTTTAGTGAATACTCACATTTTCCTTTTTCAACGTTTCAATTGAATCTTTAAAACGTTTTTCGTTTTCTTTATAACTTAGAGCTGCAATGCGAAGGGGTTCGACCTTGTCTTGAAGCTTAGAATTTTCAAGTTTTAAGCCTAGACATTTAGAATAAGAAATAACAGAAAAAGGATTAGAATCTACCTCAGTTGATGAACTTGTTGCCTCTCCAATAGCCATGAGAGCAACAGCAGTAGTAGATTCCTCTTGATCAGCTACAGAAGCTTCCTTTTCTTCAGCTTCCTTCTCCTCAGCTTCCTTTTTCTCAGCTTCCATCAGCTCCATGATCTCAGCCATGAGACCAACCTGAGTTTGTGCAATGATGGCATCTTCCAGATGAACACCCCAATCAAAGCTGTCGTCCTGTTGAGCTACCGGTGCATTGGACGAACCACCGTGGCTTTGATTGTGGTTGTTTGTGTTGTTGTAGCCATGGCTAGGTCTGGTGAAACCCGAAGCCAGTGCTCTGTCTTTCAGACATTCACGAGCAAAGTGTCCAAATTTTAGACACTTATAGCATTTGGCCTTGGATTTGTCAAAACCAACCTTGGCATTAGAATGCCTGCCAATGAAATTTCTTCCTGTTCTGTCCAGGAAACGCTTGGCTCTCCTCAGTATCATGGCCATATTCCATTGAATATCCATGTCCTCCATGTCATCAGGATCCACTTGATTAAAATCTTCTTCAATTGTCTCGAGATCTGTAAGCTTGCCACCTATGAAGTTCTCGTAGGCCAGCATACAAGATGAAAAGAGTGCTACATGATCTTCAGCTATTTTGGCTATAGCTGATTGGTTAGCTGAAGTTGTAGCGGGAAGATTTCTTGAGGTATGTTGTTGATGAGATCCAGAACCTGATCCAGATGCATAGCATGCATGACCACCACAACCATTTGAGTGGTCTTCTACAGTAGAGTTTCCAGAGAAAAGGGCATTTCCAGAGCCCGAAGATTTGGTTGTAGAAGACGTCCCGTGATACATAGAAGGGTCTTGTATCTGAGGTCTTCCTGAGCTCTCCTTCTTTCTAAGGTTCATGTTATGAGCTTGAACCTTTCCAATTGCCTCCTCCACTGCATTTCATAGAATTTTGGATTCTCTCTCATCAGGGTTGTGTACATTTCAAACCTGGGTGGCAAAGCATCCAGAAACTTTTCCACCAACTCTTCATCGGGATACTTGAGCTCAAAAGCTTTCAACTCTGTCTGCAGATGATAGAATCTAGAGATGAGGTCATCTAAAGACTCATTCTCCAAAAATATGAAGCATTCATACTGCTTCCTGAGTAGATCCCGTTTACTCTTCTTGATATCACTAATACCCTCGAATCTTTTCTATAGTGCCTTCCAAAGATCCTTAGAGTTGTCATAACCTCTGAAGCTGTGAAAAAACTCCTGAGTTAATGCCATAGTGATAGAACCAAGAGCCTTCTTCTCTCTATCATAAACTTTCTTTTCTTCTTCATCGAGTTTAGAGATAGGCTTAGGCAGTTCATCATCAAGATAAATGTGTGTGGGATGCTTATATCCCTCTAGGATTGGTATCCATAACGAAGAATCGGTGTAAGAAATGTAATGCTCAAAGCGTTCCTTCCTGTTAGAATAATCATTTACATTTTGCAGCTTTGCCGGTTTCTGAGGAGTACCGATCTCATTGTCATAGTTTAAAAGGTTTCCAAGGTTCTGAAGATTCGACATGTTGAACACTTAGTCAAATTTCAGAAAAATCAGAGACACTTGCGCACTTGATATTGGCCTTGCGCACTTAGAGGAATGGTCTTGCGTATTTAAGATTTGCTCTTGCGTACTTGATAAGTACGCATGAGTAAATGATAAGTACGCAGGATATAACCTAAGTATGCATAAGATTAGTCTTGCGTATTTAGTAAGTACGCAAGAGATTAGTCTTGCGTATTTAGTAAGTACACAACAAGACTGTACTTTTTGACAGATATGGTAAGTACGCAGAACACCTTTTCACCAACTCTCACCAAACTATTCCGGTCACTAGAAACACACCGGAGAAGGAAAAAATCGGACGGATGAACAATCAAAATGAGCCAAAGGGTCAGAAACTTGTTTCTAACCAACCTTTGATGCTCAAAACACTCAAAATACACAACAAAAGTCGGTTTTTGAGTGATTTTTGCTTCTAAAATAGTGCTCAAGAGCTACCCCTATTTTATCACAAAAATCAACAAAAACACCTCCTTTTGCTTGTAAAACTCTGTAAAAAACTCTCCAAACTCACTCACAACACTCGAAATCAAGAGCAAAGGCTCTGATACCACTTGTAGGTCCCTCGGGTGTGGTGGATCGTCACATGCAAGTGGGTCTACTAGTCGGACCGGGTGCGGAATACCCGTGACTAGGTGGAGAGTCTTACAACACAAAGTAAACCGACAAGATGACCACTTTAAACGTTCGTCTATTATAAACACTTGAAGGTTACAGAGAGAAATACTGAGATTACAAATTCTGCGTATTTGCTACTATGAATGCGTACTTATCTACTGTCAACCATTCCTATTTATACACGACCTGATGCCTGCGCACTTAGCAAGTGCGCAGGGCAATTTGCTCATGCGTACTTAGCAAGTACGCAAAGGTATTCTTGCGTACTTTCTAAGTACGCAGGAACTAATTCATGCGCACATACAAGTGCGCAAAACACTTAGAGAAATTTGCAACAAACAATATGTAAAAGTAAATACAACTCGATTACTAATACATATAGACACTTACAATAGAAGACAAATACATACATGAAAGTACAAAACTAAGACTCTATCTATCCAGAGTGTTTGTCACAGGAAAGTGCTTCAACAGTACTCCCCCTGTCCTGTAGACTCCCCCTCAACTAGTCAAATGGTTGCATCAACGACTTTATGCTCACCATTTTCATCCTAAGTTTTAGGTTATCATTTGGACTTTGTAAAACTCTTTCCAAAACATTTTGTGTGACATACTCTCCCCCTTGAGCATCAAGTCGTTGAATCAAATAGATTCTCAGTTATCAACAACTCTTTACTTTTGCAGATGTCATTCCCTGTCATGTGCGATGAAGAACCACTATCAACAACCAAAATGGTATTAATAGTCCCTCTTGGTTAATCCTGCACATCTAACAAGAAACATTAATTTGAAATTGGGACCCAAGACATGGTAGTCGTAGGTCGTCCATCTGTATCAAAATAATAAACTTCACTAAATTCACAATCGAATCTCTCATCGATTTTCGGAGATAGTTCTGACGAGTCAGAAACATAAACTTTAGATTTCCAAACATACTTCTGTTCATTAAATTCTTTTTGCTTAAAATGTAAAGTGTTTGAACATTTTCGTTCATTTGAAAATTGATTTAATTGTGAAAACTCTTGTTGTTCTAAAAGTTTTCTCAATCTTTTGTTTCTCCTCCGTCTTTGAGGTCTAGAAAGCCTAACCTCAGATTTTGAATTACCCTTTAGTGTATCATGAGGTGTAACAACATTTGGGTTAACATAGGGCTTACCAAGAGTTCTTACCTTTACTGGAGTAACATGTCGGTTACCTTTGGCGTTGTGAGGACAAGCAATCCGAATATGACCCACAAGACCACAGGAAAAGCTAGATCTCGTCTCACTATATTCTCTCATATAAAGAATCTTCACATGATAAGATGCACTTGAAGAAGATTCTCCTACATGAACTTCTTTTGGGGATTGAGAATGAATAAGCTTTTTTCTCAACAGGTCTTGATTCAGGCTTCACCTTCTCAGGAATGACATGCTTCTTCCCTTTCTTTTTGTAAGGACAGTTCACCACAATGTGTCCCATCTCATTACAATGAAAACATGTACGCCTGTCTTTATAATCTCTGACATATGGAACTCTCCTTGAAGTTGACGAACTTCCAAATGTATAATTTCCAGATAAATTAGAATCAACCTTTGAGTCTTCTTTCTTAACCTCTTTCGGTATCCCCTCTACTTTAGCTTCATCAGAATATTCATCATCACTCTCATCAGAATACACCATATCTTCACCTGCGACTGGATTCACCTTCAACACAGTCTTAGGATCTAAATCCTCATCTTTTATAATCTTAGGTGTAACAGAATAATTTTCGTTGAACGGTGGAGGAACATAACCAATACCATTAGTTCCCTTCCCCTCTTTAGTATTATTATGATAATGTCCTAATAAGAATGATGAATTTCCAAAGCTTTCTAACTTTCTATGCAATGTGATTACCTTTGCTTTAGATTCAGCTAGTTCCTTATCTTTCTCAACAAGATCATTATTTCTTTTCTCAATTTCTGTAAAGGACATATCCAGGTGATATGCCTGCTCTTTGATCTTCAAAGTCAGAGAACTTATATCCCTCTTCAGTGATTCTATCCTTTCAATACACACATTCTCATTATCTTTTAATTTCTGGTTTACCGTGTGCATCGATTTCATATCACAAATGAGGTTTACGTTGTCATCCATAACTCTCAACATTTTATCCTTCACTGAAATACAGTTAGAACAAAACGTTTCAGAGTTAGAAACTACCGTATCATTTTCTTCTAAAGAAGATGCACCAGGAGCCATGAATACATCATCAGCTTCACCCTTTTGAGCGACAATGACAGGCCCTGTATCAATTTCTGATTCACTCAGATCATTTTCAACTGTCTGAAAGCTTTCTTCAGTCATCACATCAGTCTCAGTAGATTGAGTACTTTCACTAGAACGAATACTCTCACTATAATTTAAATCTTTAGAAGAATCACTTTGAGAATCACTCTGCTTCTCCAATACATCATTGATCAAGACCATAAACGCTTGAGTAGTAGCTTCACCCTTTTTCTTCAAAGCTTCCCATAGATCTCTTGAAGTTGGACACTTCCCGAGACTATGAATGATTTCTTTTAGTAAAGACATCATTAAAGTTTCACACGTTTTCATCTCTTGATCAAACTTCTGCTTTTCTACTTTAGTAAGAGTTGTCATTGGTTTAGAAACATTATAATATCCCATGAACTCATAAGTAGGATGCACATATCCTTCAAATATGGGTGTCCAAAAGTTTTCATCAGTGTCTGATACGAACTGTTCGAACCGGACTTTCCAGCTACGGTAATCTGATATGCACAAAAGCCTCGGTAGCATAGTTTCAATCTCATTATCATCACATGAAATTGACATTTTGAAATTTTTACGAAAATATCCGGAAAAAAATTTCCTGCCAAAATACTCTTTAAAAATTTCCTAAAAAATTCAAATTTTCAAAAATGATTCAAAACGACCATATAAGCTTTTCCTAAAAAATTTGGACAAGAAGAAATTTCCCGCCAAAAATTTGGACAAGAAGAAATTTCCCGCCAAAACTCATTTTTTTTTTATTTTTTTTAAAGAACACTAGTGAACAAGATAAGTTCGCCTAATACTGCCTGAGCGAACTTAATAAGTTCGCCTGAACTTCACTGAGCGAACTTGACCCCAAGCGAACTTGTTAAGTTCGCCTGCAACTGAATCAGCAAGTTCGCCTAAAACGATGAAACTTCAGAAAAATGAAACACACGAACTCAGACCTCCAAAAATCATGATTTCTGATGTATATGATCAAATTAGACAAATCTGAACCATAGGAATGTGTAGGGACTGATTAGGAACACTTCTATCGGATCAATTTTATCAAAATAATCCAAAATCAATCCAAAATGATCAAAATTCTTCCATTTTTATCAAGAACACGAAAAAGATGAAAAAATCCTTCAAATCCTCATCAAATTCAGTGATATTTGATGTTGATTGTACACGAAAACACCACGAATCTTCTACTAATTAAAAAGCAAAAGCTCTGATACCACTTGTAGGTCCCAATTCGATGCATGATGGATCTCTAGACTCGCGGTACGACACGGTGATAACGTGCGGAGTCCATGATCAATGTGCAACGTGTAACTCAATCAACAACACGGTGTACATAAACGCTTTGTATTACTTTAATCCTTGATTACAACAGTTCTTTCCAAAACACACACTTACACCTTTTTCTTCTCTTGTGTTCTATGGAATATGAACTTGTAACTCCTATTTATAGGAACACACAACACCTTAAGCGAACTTAACAAGTTCGCCTCAAAGATGAAGTTCACCTCTCTATGACTAAGCACCTTAAGCGAACTTAACAAGTTCGCTTCTAAAGATGCTTCTCTACGAACTTATACAAAATTTTATTAACAGTTACAAAACATGTCCTAACAACAGGTACGCATGACTTAAGTCTTGCGTACTTACAAGTACACAAGGTTTAATTCCTACGCATTTGACAAGTACGCAGAAACCTTTGTGTTGCCCAAATTTCAACTCAAATTATGAAGAAGTCAAAGTCAAATAACGAACATGATAAGCACATTCAATCAAGAGGATTCAAAGTTAATTCACGAAAGTTAAACACAAATATTTTTGGCTTTTCTGATTAAAATTGAACTGTAAGTAAACATAAAATATTTTTGATCTTTTCTAGATAGAGATATACAAGTATATACACACACTCTTTTTGTTCAAAGACACGATAAGAGGATCATACTAGGCTAAACTATAGCAAAAAAGATACAAGATAAACGTAAAGGAATATGAGATCATGTCATGGATTATAATTTATTCATACGTAATAAGCACATAAACAAGTAATTCAAGTTGACAATATTCTAAGATTTGAAACCATAAGCATCTTTGTATCACGTTCTTGTGTGTTAAGGTATTAATTTTAATATATACAACGTGTACCCCACTGTTATGCTACATAAATGTAAATTGCACTTTCTCAGGGCATCTAAGATTTTCCCAAAGATTTTCAAATCTCCAGAATGAAGTTACATCGTTTAACACAGAAAAAATCAAGCAGGATCCATAAGGATTATCAAGAATCATAAGATTCAGAATCGAGTGATTCAGATGTCTTGGTTTGATTGGTTTTTCTTCTGTGAATATCATATGGTGATTCAGGTTAATAGATATGGAGTTTGAGGATTTAGGTAAGAAGATCCAACTTTTATCTAGATTTTATTTCAATGAATCAGGTATGATTCAAGGGTGAGTATAAGCTTAACGGTTGATGTCAAGACATATCTTGGCCCAACTTCCCGTTGCATACTTGTGAGTATGGGCAGTGAAGTGAACCGAAAAAAAATTATGCTAAAGACATAACCCGAAACTGGTCTCTTAAGAAAATATTTGCTAAAATCTTACATCCTTTATCTGATAATGATCTTTTTGTATTATTTTACACACACACACACATGCATACATGGGTTCAAATCACAGTTGTAGTGTAGATTTAGTTTCCACACTACTAATGATTCAAAGATGCCTACAGCTTACTGACAATTCAAATTACTTGTAAATAAGCAGATTAAAAACACAACAATTTAAACCATCAAGTAAGCATGACGCAATCATTTCCCATATGTGTAGTCTATGGTGTTTAGATCATTTATGATGTACTATCATTTCCTCTTTTCTCAAGATGACTTCGAAATTTTCTCCATTTTCTATTTTTTTTTTAATTTTTTTAAAATATTTGAAAACTAAAAGAACTATACAGAAAACTTAAAAGATATAAAATTTAACTTTCAAGAATTGATATGATTTAAGAAAACCAAGTTTTCACTCTGGATTGAACATTCCTATCAAGTTGACAAGATGTTCAAAACGGGTTCGATCAAACGCCTTAGTGAAAAGGTTAGCAAAGTTATCATCCGTGTGAACCTTTACAAGTTCAATGAGATGCTTTTTAGCACAGTCATGGATGAAATGGTGGTGAATTTCAATATGTTTAGTTTTGGAATGTTTCACCGGGTTGTTTGTGATGGACATGGTGGCATTGTTGTCAATGAACAGTGGAGTTCCAGTGAAGTTTAAGCCGTAGTCTCTCAATTGCTGCTGAATCCACAATATCTGAGAACAACCGCTCGCTGTAGCAATGTACTCTGCTTCACATGTTGAGACAGAAACCGTTGACTGCTTCTTACACTGCCAGGAAACCAGCCTATCTCCCAATAATTGACATCCACCTGAAGTTTACTCTCTATCAAGGTTACAACCGCCAAAGTCTGAGTCAGTATAGGCTTTGAGGTCAAATGATTGCTGCTTTGAGTACCAAAGACCCAATCGGGGTTTCCCTCTCAAGTATCTGAATATCCTCTTGACAGCTATCATATGAGACTCCTTCGGTTGTGTCTGAAACCTTGAGCATAAGCATACAACAAACATTATATCGGGCCTTGAAGTGGTGAGATACATAAGAGATCTGATCATCCCACGGTACAATTTGCAATCCACATCCTTTCCATCTTTGTCTGGATGCAGACCATGATTGACGGGGATAGGTGTGCCATAAGTACTGCTATCATTCATCTTGTATTTTGACAAGATGTCCTACACATACTTAGTTTGATTTAGATAGATGACATCCTCTCTTTGACTGACTTGCAGACCCAGGAAGAACGAAAATTCACCCATGTTACTCATCTCAAACTTAGACTTCATCACCTGTTCGAATTCCCTACACATCTCTTCATTTATAGACACAAAGATAATATCGTCGACATACACTTGTACAAGAAGAATATCACCTCTTGCTTTTCGAATGAAGAGGTTCGAGTCAATCTGTCCACGGTCGAAACCATTTGACAGTAGATGTTTTGATAACATCTCATACCATGCCCGAGGTGCTTGATGAAGACCATAAAGTGCTTTGTCGAGCTTATACACTTTATTGATATTATGCAGATCTTCAAAGCCGGGAGGTTGAGTGACATAGACCTCTTCATGAACTTTTTCATATAGGAAAGCACTCTTCACATCAAGTTGATAAACCTTGAAGCCGACTTAGGAGGCATAAGCCAGAAACAGTCGAATGGCTTCAAGTCTAACAACTGGGGCATAAACTTTTGTGTAATCCTGGCCCTCTTGTTGATAAAATCCTTGAACAACCAACCTTGCTTTATTCTTCACTACGACATGACGATTATCCGTCTTGCACTTGAACACCCATCTGGTTCCAATTGGTTGTACGCCTCTTGGCAAGTCAACCAAATCCCACACATGTAACTTTTGGAATTGAGACAATTCATCTTGCATCGCCTTAGTCCAGCAGTTGTCAGCGAGAGCCTCCTTCACATTCTTTGGCTCTAACTGAGACATGAATGCATCATGCAAACATGTTTCCATGACACCAGTGTCAAGTATCTCAGAGTACAAACTAGTGTTCTCAGCAATGGTTCTATGACGAGTCTGAGCACCGGCATGAGGATCACCAATAATGTTGTCAATTGGATGACTCTTATGCACTCTCGTCTCTGGTATATCCGGTTCCTCAATTTCTGAATCGAGGTTCGTGCTCAACTCCCCCATATCCTATGTTCCAGAAGAAGAAGATTCAATGTTGATTGAATTAGCTGGAGCTTCATTTCCTACACGAGTGTTAGGATTAGCTTGAGCGTCATTTCTGTCAACATGAACAACTTCTATGTTATCATTTTCTTGAGTTCCAGATGCAGATGCACCATTGGAATTGGGAGTTACAATCGGTACAGTTGCACGGGTTGAGACACTGGAGTCATCACCGCCACCAAATAATTCATACACATTTGTGGCATCATCGGCAGACAAATCAAGAAGGTTGAAAGACTTGAATAGTGCATCATAATCAAAACAAGCTGGACCAGTTGGTTCTGGTGGAATGCTGTGTTTACTATAATCCACTTCGAACCATTCCTCGACAGTACGAGTTCCTATATTGTACACTCTCTTGCAAGGCGAGTTGGCAACATATCCTAAGAAGATTCCTTCCACCGCTTTTGCATGAAACTTAGACTTGCGGTCTTTGTATTGTAGCAATAAGGAACAGGGACTACCAAAAGGAACTAGGTAGTCAATATTGGGAGGTCGATTGTTGATTAACTCATAGCAAGTCTTGTTGTGCCTCTTCACAACCAGAACTCTGTTCAAAACGTGACAAGCTGTATTTACTGCTTCCACCCAGAAAGTGACAGGAAGCTTTGCATCTGACAGCATTGTCCTTGCATTCTCAATCAAGGTTCTGTTCTTCCGTTCTGCAACTCCATTCTGCTGAGGTGTGTACGGGACACTAAATTCATGACGGATCCCCTTCTTGAGACAGAAAAGTTCCATCAAATTATTCTTGAATTCAGTTCCGTTATCACTCCTTATTCTTCTAACCTTTAACTTTCAAAGAGATTCCAAGCTCAGGATCAGGTATTGAAGAATGTCAGCAGTCTTGTCCTTTGTTTCTAAAAAATGCACCCAAGAAAAACGTGAGAAATCATCAGTTACAACTAGACAGTATGACTTACCTCCAATACTCCTGATACTTATGGGGCCAAATAGATCCATATGTAATAGCTCCAAAGGGGTATCAATGGAGTTTTGGAGCTTGGGCTTGTGAGACTTCCGTTGCTGTTTGCCCTTTTTACAAGGCATACAGTCATCTGCAACGGAGAATCTCAGCTTAGGAACACCGGTTATCAAACCGTTTCGGACAAGATGATTCATTTTTCGTTAAGAAATGTGTCCGAGTTTCCTATTCTACAAGGTTGAGTCAAGCTCTGTGGCTTTGGTAAGCAAACAAGTAGCAACTGATGAGGTGGTTGTTGCCACGCTCATATCAATCTGATAAGTGTCGTTTATCCTTGGTGCTCGCATGAGAATCCAGTCTTTAGGAACTTCAAAACCAGGTTTGAGAATCATGCATTCTGTCTTGTCAAACATAACTGAGTACTCCTTGTCGCACATCTGAGAAACACTCAACAGGTTATGCTTTAGCTGCTCGCAGTAGTTGATGTTGTCTAAGCTGACACAACCATTTGAAACCACGCCTTGACACGTGATACTACCGCCGTTCTCTCTAGCAAAGGCCACATAGCCGCCTCTAAATGGTTTCACATCTTGAAACAGGGCCATGTTACCTGTCATGTGCCAGGAGCATCCACTATCTACATACCAACGATTAAAGATAGTACCCTTCGGATGTCCCTGCACGAGTCACAAGAAATTAACTATTTGGAGACCCAAGCCATAGTGGTCGTGGGTCGTCCGTATTTCTCAAAATAAACAACCTCAATTAATTCACAGTCGTGACTGTCAAAAATGGATGAATCTTTAAAAGACTTAGGACTAGGAGATTGAGAACTTTTGGATTTCTTGTTCCAGTACCTCTTCTTTTTCTTAACTGAAACAATAGACTTAGATTCAACAGCAGTAGGTGAACTAATGGAAGCTTCACCTGATTGAATTCCAACCAGCTGTTCCAGCTTTCTCAATCTCTTGTTCCTTCTTCTCCTCTGTGGTTTGGAGAGTTTTACCATAGGTTTCTCACCAGTAGGTGCACTACCAGAGGTAGAAGCACAAGGTTTAGCAGAAAGCTTTTCCCTTTTTGGAACATATGGTTTAGCCTCAGATGTGATCTTTGGCTTTACCATAGGCTTTACTGGTGGTTTCACCACATTTTTCTTTGGACTTTTAGGCTGTTTCGCTGGTGGTGACTTGGGGATAACAGATGGTTGTGAAACAACTGACCGTTTCCCTTGGTTCTTATTCGGGCAGTTCACAATGATGTGACCGACCATACCATAGTGAAAACATGTTCTCCTTTCCTTGTAAGTCCTCTTGTAAGGCTCATTTGATTTGAAATTAGATGACTCAACATGATGAACAGGAGAAGTTGTTTGGTGAACAGTAGTTTGACCCGATGATGATTGGTTTTTGGGAATATAATATTTCTGCAAATTTTCTTGATAGCCATTCCCATAATGAGCTGAAAAGGCTTCCTCTTTAACTTGATTAATGTTTTTATATCCCCCCATAAAGAATCACTTTTAATTTTTCAATTGATTCAACGATATCGGGTTCAGTCAAAATACAATTATCACTATCAGTGATAATATTTTTCTTAACTTTCTGTTCACTGAGCAACTCCTCAAAGACAACTCCTTCAGGGCAGGTGTTCTCAGACCCATCATCAGAAGCAGTAAGGAACTCTTCATCAGATGCAGAGTCAACCTTACTTGAGGAATCATCCTTGTTAGAGGAATCATCCTGGCTCGAGGACTCATTAAGGCAAGACAAATCAATGTCAATTAAGCCGTTGGTAAATTTCCCGCTTACTGGTGGAGGAATGGCATTAATACCCAACCCTAAGCCATTCACTTGTCTCACTACAGACTCGTAGTGTTCCACCACAAAACGAGAATTTTTTAACTTCTCAATATTACCTTTCAACTGCAAGATCTCATTTTGCAGCTTGTTGATCTCATTGTTCCTTTTCTCTAACCCCTTGTACGCAACATCCAAATGAAACTGTTGATCGCTGATTTTAAGTGAATAATCATGTTTTTCTTTCTTCAACGTTTCAATTGAATCTTTGCATCGTTTTTCATTTTCTTTGTTGCTTAAGGCTGCAATACGAAGGGGTTCGACTTTGTCTTGAAGCTTAGAATTTTCAACCTTTAAGCTTAGACATTTGGAACAAGAAATGACAGCAAAAGAGTTAGAATCTACCTCATTAGATGAACATGATGCCTCTCCAATATCCATGAGGGCACTGTAGTTGTAGACTTTTCTTGGTCAGCCACAGAAGCTTCCCGTTCCTCTGCTTCCATCATCTCCATAATCTCAGCCATGAGTCTAACCTGTGTTTGAGCAATAAGGGCATCCTCCAGATGAACACCCCAATTAAAGCTGTCGTCTTGTTGTGCTACCAAAGCATTGGACGTTCCACCTTGACTTTGATTGTGGTTGTTGGAGTTGTTGTACCCTTGATTGTTTCCTTGGCTAGGTCTAGTGAATCCCGAGGCCAGCACTTTGTCTTTTTGACATTCTCTTGCAAAATGCCCAAAGTTATTGCATTTTTAGCACTTGGCCTTAGATTTATGAAATCCCACCTTGGCATTTGAATGTCCACCAACAAACTTCCTGCCAGTTCTATTCAGGAAATGCTTCGCTCCTCTCAAGATCATGGACATATTCCACTAAATATCCATGTCCTCCATATCATTTGGCTACACCTGATTGAAGTCTTCTTCTATGGTTTCAGGATCTGTGAGCTTACCGCCAATGAAGTTCTCATAGGCAAGCACGCATGATGAGAATAAAGCCACATGATCTTCAGCTATCTTAGCTATGGGAAGGATTTCTTGAGGAATTCTGGTGATAAGATCCAGAACCAGAACCAGATCCAGATGTTGCATAGCAAGCATGACCACCACATACATTTGAGTTATCCTCCTCATGAGAGTTCACTGAGAAAAGGGCAATTCCAGAACCTGATGACTTGGCTGTGGAAGACGTACCAAAATACATAGAAGGGTCTTGTATTTGAGGTCTCCCTGAGCTCTCTTTTCGTTTTAGGTTCATATCATGTGCTTGAACCTTTCCGATTGATTCATCAATAGTCATCTCATAAAACTTTGAGTTCTCTCTCATCAGAGTGGTGTACATCTCAAATTTTGGTGGTAGGGCATCCAGAAATTTCTCAACTAATTTCTCATTCGGATAGATCAGGTCATAAGCTTTCATCTCAGTTTGCAGATGATAGAATATATAGATAAGCTCATCTATAGATTCATTCTCCAGATATCTGAAGCACTTATACTGCTTCCTAAGAAGATCCCTCTTACTATTCTTGATGTCGCTATTTCCCTCGAATCTCTTCTACAAAGCCTTCCAGAGATCCTTGGAGTTATCATATCCTCTAAAGCTGTGAAATAACTCCCTGGTCAAGGCCATAGTAATAGATCTGTGTGCCTTCTTCTCTCTGTCATAAACTTTTTTTCTTCTTCATCAAGTTTGGAGATAGGCTTGGGAACTTCCTCATCAAGATATGTATATGTGGGATGCTTATAACCCTCTAGAATGGGTATCCAAAGTGAAGAATCGGTGTATGAGATATAATGCTCAAAGAGTGCTTTTCAGTTCAAGTAATCATTTACATTAAGCAGCTTTGGTGGTTTCTGTGGGATTCCAATCTCATTGTTATAATTAAGAAGGTTACCGAGGTTCTGAAGATTTGCCATAGTGAAACAATTAGTCAAATTTCAGAAAAGTCAAAACAAGTTGCGCACTTGAATCTGGCCTTGTGCACTTAAAGACTTGGTCTTGCGTATTTAGAATTTGCTCTTGCGTACTTGACAAGTATGCAGTAGTAAATGTTAAGTACCCAGGAGATCACTTAAGTACGTGGCAAATATGGTCTTGCGTACTTGTTAAGTACGCAGCAAGACTGTACTTGTTTCCAAATATGGTAAATACGCAGATCACTTTTTCACTAACTCTCACCAACTTTTGCGGTCACTGGAATCTCACCGGAGACGGAAAAAGTTGAAGATATGACCAAACAAAATGAGCCAAAGGGTCAGAAACTCGTTTCTAACTAACCATTGATGCTCAAAACACTCAAATACACAACAAAAGTCGGTCTTTTAGTGATTTTTGCTTCTAAAATAGTGCTCAAGAGCTACCCCTATTTTATCACAAAAATCAACAAAAACACCCACTTTTGCTTGCAAAATCTCTGTAGGATGTGTAGAAGATGCTCCTAACACACTCACAATACTCGAAATCAAGAGCTAAGCTCTGATACCACTTGTAGGTCCCCAGGTGTCTCTGATCGTTACATGTGGGTGTGTGACTAGTCGTACCGGGTGCGGAATGCCCGTGACTAGGTGAAGAATCAAGTAACACAAAGTAAACCAACAACGAAATCACTTTCAAACTCCGTCTATTATAAACTTGAAGGTTACATAGAGAATACAACTGAGTGCAAATGTCTGCGTACATAAATTCTGTCAACCTATCCTATTTATACTAGACCTGATCTCTGCACACTTAACAAGTGCGCAGGGCAAATTGTTCCTGCGTACTTAACAAGTACGCATAGTATTCTTGCG
The DNA here is from genome assembly GCA_023525975.1 of Smallanthus sonchifolius. Taxonomy (NCBI): domain Eukaryota; kingdom Viridiplantae; phylum Streptophyta; class Magnoliopsida; order Asterales; family Asteraceae; genus Smallanthus; species Smallanthus sonchifolius. Next base: position 26,741,896 of record CM042033.1, read on the forward strand.
TATTTGCTAAGTACGCAGGAAATAATTCATATGCACATGCTAAGTGCGCAAAACACTTAGAGAAATTAGACGACAAGAACATACATTAGTAATTACAACTCGATAACTAATACATACAGACACTAACATACAAATACTAATACATACAAGACAAGTACAAAAGCTAAGACAATATCAGAGTGTTTGTCACACAAAAGTGCTTCAACAAAAACCATTAGAAATACTCATTTAAATAAAAGAGATTATTTAGTCTAATTAGCTATTTCATAAAATAAATTATTTAAAACCTTTTCCATTCCATAATTTAATTACTAATTATTTTAGAATAATTATATAAATAACTTTAAACCTATTTACTATATAATTAATTAGAAACATTAAGTGATTCTAATTAATTTTATAAACTAATACTTCAAAACTAGTCATGAACTTATATTTTTCTACAAATATATATACAAGTTCATACCCAATCCCAAACCCTATGAAACCCTAAAATCCCAAAATTTTCTTAATTCCATTTAGACGTACATTGAATTTAGAGTACATTTACCCATGTAGGTTTATTGTGAGAAATTCTCACAAGGCCTATCCACCTTTATCAATTCACACCATTTCTATCTTTAATACAAGTGAGTTTCATAGCCCCCTTTCACTTTACTATTGTTTACAAATACTCGGGGTGGAACATGTTTACATTATTATACATACACAATTCAATCACCTATGTTCTTATACAAATGTCTATGTGCTTCATGTCTTAAACTACACGGCGACCATACGTGTGTTCATGTTTAGTACAATCATTAACTTGCGTGGCAGGCCTAAGGTAGTACCTAACATGATCATTTATACGGGAATCTGATTCATTACTTAACACGAACCTTGGCGGGTTAGTGTATACATTTTGACATTTTTCATAACACAATCAGTTGGATTGTGTATACATTTTTCCATTTACACGGTTTGATTGTACGCTTTGGAACCTTATATGTTTTCACATTTATGCCTTAGATTTGATTTGAACATATTGAATTGTAAACCCTTTTCAACTTTTGTTTTGGTGTCAAAACCTATGTTAGTCACCAACTACTTGTAGTTAACATTTACATACATGTTTCAGGACTTTGGACCTTGCAATAATGAAGTTAATTTATGTTTACGTTATGAACACTTTGTTATGTATTTCTCCTTGTAACGGATGCTTTTAATTTGATGATTAAATATTATAACACCTTTAATAGACGATCATGTACTTTTGAACAACCGCGTCAGCCCCGACGTATAATCCGCCGCCGGCTGGGGTGTGACAGATAAAAATGCTAATTTTTTTGGTTTTATGGATTTGAAATGTGGGTTTGGAAACGAAAAAGATTTAGGCTCAAAGGGGCTAACTAAGGGGTAATGTTTAGGGTAGGTAAAAGAAAAGAAAATTCTAAAGAAAATGGGTCGATCCTGATGCCTCAATCATTTTTATGCATTCTTTTAGTCCGTGGTTTTGAAATGTATATTTTACACAAGTTCTAACATGAAAAGCAATAATTAGCAAACTTCTATCAAACGAAAAGAGCATGTGAAATATGTAATAATCAAGGGTGTCAAAAACTTGATGTGTGTATGTGAAATATGCTATCTGAGACTGATTTTCAGTCCCAACAACAAGGATATTAACGACTAAAATCGCGTGTTACCGGGACTAATCCTCAGTCGTTAAAACATCTTATTGGAGACTGATTTGATATGGAATCACGAACCTAACGAAACATATTAGAGACAATAAAGACATTTTTGGAGGACTGAGTTTCAGTCCCTAAAATTACATATTAGGGATCGAAATATCTTATTATCCGATACTGATTTTTAGTCGCTAAATTAATGTATTGGGGACTGAAATAACGCGGTGTTCGGAAAAATTAAGGATTGATTTTTTGTATCAGAAACTAACTATTAGTCTCTGTTGGTGGCATACAATGGGGACTGATTTTCAGTTACTAACCTAACTATTTAGTACTAAGTATCCGTCACTGACTGAGAACTCGCAAAATCAGTCCCTGATAACCATTAAAAACTTATACGAGGGTATCGAAGACTAAAATTTTAGTCCCAAATACCCTTTCTTTTTGTAGTGAATTCTCAGATAGGCTCAAATTCTCACATGAAACGGAAGGTGAAGGGTAAGAAAGTAAAAATATGTATAAACTTATTTCTTTCTTTTTGTTGTGCTTACTAATCTTCTTTTGTAGAAGCATGTTTTAGTAACTATAGATAAAATTCTATGTATCGGTGTACTCAGCTAGTACGCAGGAGAATGTTCCTGCGTACTTAGCAAGTCCACCATTTAGTCCTGTGTACTTAGTAAGTACGTAAGGCTTTTTGCCTTGCGTACTTAACAAGTGCGCAAGACTTTTGCCTTGCTTACTTAAAAAGTACGCATGACCAAATGTTATGCGTACTTAGACAAGTCCGTAGGATGGGTTTTTCCTACCACTATAAATAGAGTTGTTGGGCTCAGTTATAGGGTGTGGAACAGAATGTGAGATTTGAGAGAGGTCGGGTAGGGATGAGCTCTCCCGGCCCCTAAACGGTGAGCGTAAAAGAGAGATGTATACTACTTCGGTATGTAATCTGTAATGACAACGTTGTTATGGATTGTTGATTCTCTTGTTTATGTTCTTATCGTTCTTCTACTATCAATATCGTTTCTTCATCTGTTCCCCCCACGAATCAACGAATAGGTCTACATTTTCGTATCTCAGTCTTCCGCTATGCTCGACCGAGGCACCCCCCTACAACTGGTATCAGGGCCTCGATGTTCGCTGATTTGTGTTCCAGATTCGAATTTTAGCTGTTTGAAGTTTCTACGTACTTATGAAAGTATCTACCTGTTCAGAAGAAAATCCTAAAATTCATCTTCATTATCGCTTCATTTGATGTTTGGAAGGCTACTGGATTGTTAGAAGAGGATTTCTAAGCCTTTAGAAGCTTCAATTTCATAAATCCAACATTTTCTGAAATTTTTCTCAAGATCAGACAAGTCCGTTGGTATGCTGAAGGACAAATACGCAGGTTTTACAAACCTTGCGTACTTACATGTACGCATGAGATAAATACGCATGCGCATTTTTTCTCTTCGTACTTATTAAGTACGCATGAGGATTGCTCTGCGTACTTAACAAGTATGCATGTTGACTTGGGCTGCAAACTTGGTATATACGCATGACCATTTTGTGTGCGTACTTACCAAATACGTACTAGTCTCAGGATAAAAAAAAGTATTTTGGCAAAGTCATTTGTATGCTTGTTTCGAGCCATTTTTCAAAAGATAATGATTTTGGTTTATCGGGACTGAAATTTGTATATAAAGTAGCACGGCGAAACAAGGTCGAGATTTTTGTTGGATGATACCAATTGCCAGATTGCTTAGGTGTTCAAACCTGAAAATGTTGGCTACGAGTATCTTGCATACTTCTATAATAGGGAATGAATGCTGAATCAATTTGAGCAACTGGGTCGTCATCGGCTAAAAGTCTCGTTGTTTTATTTGTGAAGATGTTGCCGCTTTGGGTCTTTGAAAAAATAATCATATTGTTTAGGTATTCAAACCTGAATATGTTGGCTACGAGTATCTATGATACTTCTATAATAGGGGATGAATACTGTAACAATTTGAACCAAAGGAAGTGCTGTTTTGGATCTTTGCAAAGGAATAAAATCCTAGAGTTGACTAGTTGTGTTTTTTTGAGGAATCGGGTGAACCGGTGATGAATCTGGTCATAGTTTGCAGAGAAATGAGGGGGAAAAAATTTCAACTAACTCTTTCCCAGTATTTCTTTGTGAACTATATTTTTCTTTTCTTTTCTTGCTCATTGGTCAAGATTGTGTTCAAAATTTGGTGTGATTTAGTTATGAATGGATTTCTCGTTTGGGATCTGGGCGGAATACAGATAGACAACCTAGTTATGGGAATTCACTGCGGTGAATGTTACCGATTAGGAGATGTTAACAAGGAATTAAGATCTAATTAAAGAGTATTGGAGATTGGATACATGATGATCACTGCTGAGCATGACTTTGTGTTAGATTCTATCAAGTGTTTTCAAGATGTAGCTAGATATTCGTTGAATTATTAGTTGGAAATGAAACCTTTATCATTTGCGGACAGGATAGGAAACGATCCCTTGTTTCTTGTCTAGTCAGAAGGAGCTTACATTGAAAGGAGAAATTGGAAATGAACATCTTCGGGAATTTAGTTGACTCGTGAAGACACAAGATAGAGTTGGACACATCTGGCTTAAAGTCTAAAGTTTATTTTACTTGAATTCCTATGGGAGCTGATTAGGTTGATGCAGGTTAATGGAAATTCAAACTCTCTATAATATGCCAACTAATTTAGAAGAAGTCTAAGTCAGGGTGGAGGTAGTTACTGCTGAGAGGATGAACAACGATGAGTTATGTTGGGTTAATTGGTACTTATTGAAGCACTTGTTTTGGTGTACAATGAAAGCTACGGTTAAGAGGGAGTCGTGTTTGTCATCACTCAGCAACTGAAGACTGAAGATTTGAAGATTTCAAGTGAATACCAGAAGATCAAGTCTTGCTAGAAGACACGTGGTAGCATTAGTTTAGAGGTAGTCTGTTAGGACATTCTTTGTAAACTGATTAATATCAGTGTTAAGGATAGATAGAATTTTATGCTATAGTTAAGAGGGAGTCTGTAGAAGCATGTTTTAGTAACTATAGATAAAATTCTATGTATCGGTGTACTCAGCTAGTACGCCGGAGAATGTTCCTGCGTACTTAGCAAGTTCACCATTTGGTCCTGCATACTTAGTAAGTACGCAAGGCTTTTTACCTTGCGTACTTAACAAGTACGCAAGGCTTTTTACCTTGCGTACTTAACAAGTGCGCAAGGCTTTTGCCTTATGTATTAACAAGTACGCATGAACAAATGTCCTGCGTACTAAGACAAGTTCGCACGATGGGTTGTTCCTGCCACTATAAATAGAGTTGTTGGGCTCCTTTATAGGGTGTGGAACAGAATGTGAGATTTGAGAGATGTCAGGTCGGGATAAGCTCTCCCAGCCCCTAGACCGTGAGTGTAAATGAGAGATGTATACTCCTTCGGTATGTAATCTGTAATGACAACGTTGTTATGGATTGTTGATTCTCTTGTTTAAGTTCTTATCGTTCTTCTACTATCAATATCGTTTCTTCATCTGTTCCCCGCACGAATCAACGAATAGGTCTTCATTGTCGTATCTCAGTCTTCCGCTGTGCTCGACCGAGGCCCTCGGGACCTACATATTTCCTTGTTTCAGTTCAACGGTATTCCAAGTTGCTGTTTTTATTGTTCCGATTATGCCAAATGATTTTTAAGACTTTTGCTTTACGATTATTTAAGAAGTTCTCATGCTTACATATTATTTTTGAAAATGTTTTAACACTTATATATTTTAATTCAATGGATTTCTTATCATGCACTTGTAATACTTGGGACAAAATTAAGCAGTCAAATTATCAATGGGGTTCCACCCCACACTTAGTTTCTGAGAGTATGAATGTATGCAATATGATATGTGTCATGAATAATAAGAGAGTGGCAAAACTGATACTCCCCTGATGAGACGTCATCGTCATGCGTGTGATTGATTCTCACCAATGCCTAAATCATATTTTCGGGCACGGATCAAAACCTGTATTACCCGTGATGCTATGCCATGCTCAAAATATAAGACAAGTACTAAAAAATAAAAAGATTTAAGCTAATATTCGCCTAGAAGGCGGCCGAAAAGGTGGTGATGGTGGTGGTGCCACCATAACAAAGGTCATCTAAGTGACAAGTAAAAAACCTGCAATGTCAACGTCCAACTACTGGACAACCAAACAACCATCAAATGTCAATAAACAACCACAAATGTCAAGAAACGTTCAATAACTACAAATTTCATAGATGAAGAAGAGAAGAGCTACTACTGAAATGGAGGATGCTGCCACTGCTGGTGTGGGCCGGGAGGCTGCTGCTGATACTGCTGGTGGGCATACAGGTCGTGGGTGTGATTATGAAAGTCCTATCGTATGCCATCCATAGTATATCCCAGCTGACCCATGCAGATCATCAAGTTTAGCATGGAGGGGTCAGTGGTGGTGTGATAAACAAGCGGTACCCCCTGTTGTCCTCTCTGCCTTCTTCCTTGAGGAGCTGGCTCTAGCTTCTCTACCCCTGCATCGTCATCTGATTCCTCAACTACCCCTGTCCAGATGTTACCCTTATGGTCCAGTAACCGGTAGACCCTATTAATTCTTTTCAACATTCCAATACGGATTAACATCTGGCTGTCAACAGTGGTGACTGGTAGGTCCATTTCTTGAATTGTTCCCAGGAGAGCAGGGGTCAAAACTCCCATGTTGGAGGCTAGGCGAGTGATGAAAGGCCCTCCAAATACATGGCTCGAAGAACAGTGTCCTGAAGCTCTAGTGAAAAACTTAGCTAGCTGTAAGCCAAGTTGCAGTCAACCTGATCAATGAGGCAGTGAAGGTGAAATAGGTCCCTGAGGCTTACCACACCTGTGATGTCCTTTCTACCCCTAGGGTAAGGACTATACATCTGTGAAGGTACCGGTGGAGATGGTGCTTTAGTTTGGTGCTCTTTTGACTGTGTAGGTCGAATAGTCCGGACCCGATCCTTACCCAGAATAGGGATGCCTCACCCTCGCCAAAATCATTGTGGCTCTTAGTGAATACAGGCTGAGTGATATCTCTATGCTTGTACAGTCGTATCCTCACCAAATTAGGCCAGTGACATCTCATGCCAATGCCTGGCCATCCTGAATCTGACACAATCGTGCAACTCCAGACTAATCACCGGCTTCGCAAATGAGAACGAAGCCACGAATTCCAAGGTCAGCTCATAACAGGTTGTATCACGAATAGCAAAGAACCTTTCCCATGGTTTAGTAATGAGTTCTGCACATTCATTCATCAGGTTGATTTCATCCAAGGAAGTATAGAAAATGGTCTTGTGGATACCGAATTCCTGTCCCATAAGTTCTTGAAGCTTATGATAAGCTTCTATCTCTATGGCATCCTCTGGATCAAACACTAGCCATGAATGTAATTCAAACTGTCCTTGCGGCAGTGGTTGAGGGTGGTAGGGTGATGTGGAGACAGTGAGGATCCATTGCCACCAGAAATAGTTGGGGATGGAGTGAATCGGGATGAAGACCTCATCCACCTTCGTTTTCCGTTGCCTCGATATGATTCCGCCATGCTCTACAATCACCAATTAAAGGTGTTAGTGCATAGAATCAAGAGTTATTCAACATATATATATTTCAACGGCGCCAAAAACTTGATAGTGTGTAATTGTCAAAGTTATATATGTATAATGGAGCCAAAAACTTGATAGGAGTCATGTTTTTACGAAATATATATGTATATAATTTTTGGACCACACAAAAGAAACAAAATTTCGTGCATGGTTATAGCATGGTTATATCTCTCGAATCCAAAAGTGGTTAATTGCAATTAGTTAAACAAGACTCAAATTCAAACAATGCAATACGACTAAGATTTTAGATGAACGACATTTTTATATTTATAAAAAGTCAAACCCGTCAAAATTCTTGACTTATTCAACCAACTCAACAATTTCCCAACAACTATACTAAATCCTAAACATATATACACAAGATTAATGCTTCAATTCGTGTTTCCAAGTTCAAGAGTTCTAAATCAAAATTCAAAAACCCATTCATACGAGTAGAACAAATTCGCTTCAATGAAGCAAAATGTGTTGCATTATGATCTAACAAGGCTAAATGTGTGTTTAGTGCAAGCATTAAGTCAAGATTCATCCACATTCAAATCAAAGTTCAAAATGAAACCCTAGCCTCATTCAACCAACATTAGCTCTATTTGAAGCATAAATCATACTAAAAATGACAATGGACAAGTTTACATTCCTTGGGGAAGAGATTAGAAGCAAGAATCGAGAGAAACCGTGAGAAATCAAAGGTTTTGGAGGTGTTGGAGCCGAAACCGAGCGTTTTCAGAGTTGTGGGTTTTGACAAAAGTGAGCTTTCTGCCCAATTTAACACCTGACGCGCACGAACCCCAATGCACGGTCGTGCATTGGGTTGCACGGTCGTGCATCCCCCTATTTTGACTTTTTTTTCTAAAAATTAATACTTTAAGATAAAATAAACATATCTTAATTAATCAAAAATATTTTAAATTTTCTTAAAGTATTATTTTATAAAAAATTAAAATAATTTGGTCAAAAGGGGATGTCACCACTAGAAATCTCGATTTCACGTTAGAAAACTTACATTGTTCGTTGAAATCCAATTTCAGAGTATCGAGCGTGTCATCATCAAAAATAAAGAAAAGATAAAGTTTAAACACGTAAAACCATTCGAAAGCGTTACGCCTAAATGAAATTTTTGCTATCGAATGGTGGTGTTTATGTCCATTCATTTCTCTAGACAAAACAAAATTCGTGGTTGCGATTCTTGAAAATTTCTGCAAAGATAGATTAGCTAACAAAAACACCAAAACATTAAGAAAATAAAAGGGGAAATTAAGTTGAAATAAAACAAAAAGAAAATAAAAATAGTAAGTCCAACGACTTAGATCTTTCACAGAATTACCGTGTCCCCGGCAACGGCGCCAAAAACTTCATACGTGTTTTATGTGTATATATATATACATGTCCTTGGTAATGGTTCCAAAATCTTGATTCCAAATCCGAGAGACATAATATATAAATATATTCTTTAATAATGTTCCGTTTATAGTTACACAAAATCACGTTTTACATTTATAAATTAAAATAATAATTACTTCAACGTAAAACACACACAATATGCAAGTGTACATATCGCAACGTAATATAGTCTAGGTAAAAACCAAGTATCGAACCATGGACATGAATTTCTTACTCAACCCTCGCTATTGTCTGAGTAAGATAATAAGTTGGAAAAAGAGTTTTGTTTAAAGGGAAGTAAAAAGGATAAGAAACATAATTAGAAATGCTATCTCATTTAAGGTGTTACTCAGGTTGTTATCACTTGTTAATTAATGTTATACTTTAGTAAGGTTGGTCATAGTTACTAGTACTAACTCTTTCGATGGGGGAGTTAGTATTTCGTAACGAAACAATGGATACGGTCGGCCAACTGCTCCTAATAATTCTCGGGATCCTAATGGGGTCTCAAGTACGTCGGCTGTCCCGTGAGTTATCATTTGGAATAAGATTATCCGTCGACTGGCGTACGCCATGTCGTGTAACTTCTTTTGGAAAGTCGGAATGCGCAACATCCTCCAAAGTTACTTTATGAATGCTCGGACCTAACAATTTATATTATAAAATAGTTGTCTTTACTTATAATAATATTTTAAATAAATATAAATTTTATTCTCAAGATCAAGCTTCATGGCTCCCGCTAGAAGCCCTCTGCAAGCTAACACAAGAGAAGTAAAGAAATACCGAAATGCTTCATAAGGTCCAGCTAGGACTCTAACGACTCGTTGAATACCCAAAACTCCAATCAACCCATAATATTAAATCTATACTAACCGTGCCCTTAGTTGTACCAAGATTTGTATATAGACCGTACAAACTCGAATAAGCTTCCCAAACAAGAAGTCTTGCTTAAGTAACTCACAAGATTTAAGTTTATTAAGTGGGTTTAAAGATCACTTACTCTTGTCTTTTTAAAATAAATTATAGGAAAGACTTCAAGAACATAACATACTAAAAATACTTCACTAAATAATTAAAGTTCAACCAACCCGAGCAACGCAAGAAGACTAGCCACGAATGACCATACAAGTGACTCCACTAACCCTTAGACAATGTGTGGAAGTGTTCCAACACTAAGGGAGAGTGGGTATAGGTTACCTCTTTGTCACACCCCCAAATTCCACTTACGGGCTATACCCGAGGGGCGTGACTCGAAAGGATCTTTACCATTGAATTACTTTGAATGACCACTAAATGGTTTTCAAAATACCTATTTTAATGCATGGCTCGAGCGTGCCCAAATTAAGTTTGACAAAGTTCAAAGTAAATGTGCCGAAGCAATGTTTAAAAGTTTACAACGCTTAATAAATTATTTAAAAGCGTTCGCCAAAATAGGATGCCATGCATGAATAGTGTGTGACTCCTGTGGGTGTATCCTAGCCACATATCCTATGCATTCAACGACCTGAGATAAACATGCTAAAATGGGTCAACATAATGTTGGTGAGTTCACAGATTAAATGTAATGGAAATTATATCATGAAATGTATTGGAAAATCATATATTGAAAATGCATGGAAAAGCATATGTTAAAAATGCATGGAAAAGCATATGTACTCTACACAATCATTGCTGATCAGACAAAACCAAAAATTATCATAAGTCCGTCAACCGAAGCTCAACTTTAGCCACCGAAAAAGGAAAAGGATGTGGTTCGCCTCTTTGTGCCATGCACATGGATCGATTAGGTCAATTATGTACCCGTTCGACCTCCAGTCGAAGTTAGCGCTACTAACCCGGACAGGGGTTGTTAAACCCAACAGTACTGTTCATGATCACCTCGCGGTGTAAAAATTAACGGTTGACTCTGAGAGGACTTTGTACACACCAGTACAACTTATATAATTAATGTAACTGTGTAAGCATGGAAATATGATTTTTGAAAAATGTATTTGAGCATGTATCTCACCCTAAAGGATAATGAGTAAAACGGGGCTGTGAGAACTCACCTGATAAAGCGGTAATGATATGCAAGTCTTAGCAAATCCGGCTAAATGAGACGACTTACTCGTGCCCTAGGAAACATTTAGGACTTTAAGGTCTAAGTATTGTTAAGTTTTGACTATGAACTCTATGCATCAAAAGAGTTGTTTCAAAAATGACTTTGACGCTTCAAAGATGTTTTGACTTAACGACCCGTTGGTGACACGTTGGACTTAAGCATTCAAATCCTAATATATAATTCAAACCTCCTTGGAAATACAACTTTTGATACATTAAAGTTTTCCTAATTGGAAAGTCAAGTTTTTGAGTCCTAAACATGGCAAATATGCAAAGTTAATGTTCATACATGAAATTAGGCATGTTATAACACATATAGAATATCCCAAGGTTTACTTGCTAAAAATAGACAAACATGCGAGTTTCGGATAATTAAAGTTTCCTATTATAGCAAGACCATGTCAAATTGTCAAGTTCATGGATACACAACACAAATCATCATGCACTGCACTTAGTTAAGTGTCACTAAGTCATTTAAACCTTCTAATCATGTTAATAACTTGCAAACACAACTTTTGGAAAAACAGAGTTTCCTTATTTAGAATCCGGGCTCTAAAACTCATACACTTGCATTTTAATCCATCATTTTGGTCAATCATTCTTCCATAATGTTCACTACACTAGTTTCATGCTTTGAATACACCCAAACATCAAATTTTCATGCATGTCAAGAAATAAAGTTTCTAAAAATAGAAAACGAGCTTAAAAGAATCATGGACATGTGATTTTATCAAAAAAATCATACAATCTCTATATCTAGTGTTTATGCATCATTTCCACCAAACAAATCTCATCATAACCTCTTTTAAAAAAACCCAAAAATTAAAGTTACTATAAATAGAACCAAAAATGGAGAAAATGATGGTGGTGGTGGAGGTGGGTTCAGCCAAGTGAGGGGAGAAAGAGAGAGAAAGTGAAAGATGGAAGTGGTGGAAATGGGTAGATTGGTGGGGGTTTATATAGGGGGTTTTTGTACTGGGTGGTGGAAAACTAATTGTCAACGATTTATTGACGGAAATCCCGAATAGGTATGAAAAAAATTATTTAAAAATATGTTGAATCATATTGGTATGTTTAACATTTAAAATTTTCAGATTTTTATTTGGAAATGTCAGTACATACTGCAGACTTGCCGAACAACGTTAAAATAGAAAGTTTCTCAGAAAATTCTCAAAAAATTCATCGAGTCTTAGAATAACATATCACAGTACTACATGTAATTTGTGCACACCAAATATATGTCTAAGTGTCTGTTTAGAATTAATCATCTAGCTAGTGCACACTGCGTGTCTACCAGACTGTGCTGAAAATAAAAGTATTTGTATAAATCACCGAAAAATTCATATAGGCATGATTAATTAAATCACGGTGTTACATATAATTTTCACGCACATATTATATGTGTAGGTATTTTTTTTTGAATTATCACCAACGGTCGTGCTGTAGGACGCGCGTTTGACCGGGTAATCTTCTGGATTACCGGCACGTGTAAACGGATTGACTTGCTAAGTGTGAAATGGACTCAATTACTATAAAATTAAATGTGATGCATGTCTAATAATGTAATATGTATCTTAGTCGGGTATGGATATCAACCTGAAATTTGTCGGGTGTTACATTATCCCCCGGTTGAAAGGAATTTCGTCCTGAAATTCAGCTTTCGGTAATAGTTGATGGTGTGGTCTGAAATAAGTGTGGGTGCTTGCGCTCCATCTGATCTTCATGCTCCCATGTGAACTCTAGTCCACGTCTGGAATTCCATCGGACCTTGACTATCAGAATGCGACTCTGTTTCAGTTGCTTAACCTCGCGGTCTAGGATTTCCATAGGTTCTTCAATAAAATGTAGTTATTCATCGATTTGTACCTCCTCGAGAGGTATTGTCAGTGTCTCATCGTGTAGACACTTCTTTAGGTTGGACACATGGAATACATTGTGGATATTTTGTTGCTCTTCCGATAGGTTGAGTTGGTAGGCAACAGGGCCAATCCTTTGCAGGATCTCAAATGGTCCTATGTAGAAGGGGTTCAGTTTCCCTCGTTTGCCAGAACGGATTATGCCTTTCCAAGGCTTAACTTTCAAAAACACTTTGTCACCTACTTGAAACTCTGTTGGTTTACGCTTTTGATCAGCGTAGCTTTTATGTCTGTCATGAGTGGATTTCAGTCTATCTAGGATTTTGAAAATTTTCTCGGTGGTCTCGTGGAAATGCTCTGGTCCAGTGAGCTGACTATCTCCGAATTCAGCCCAACAGACTTGTGACTGACACTTTCTTCCATAAAGTGTTTCAAATGGTGCTGCCTTGATACTCGTGTGGTAACTGTTGTTGTATGAAAATTCAAGCAATGGCAAGTGAGTATCCCAAATGTTGCCAAAATCTATCGCACAAGCTCTTAATGATTGCCAAAATCGGGAAGTAAAACGACTATCCCTATCTGAGATGATGGAGATTGGCACTCCATGCCTTGAAACTATTTCCTTTAGATAAAGCCAGGTCAACTTCTCCATTTTGTCATTCTCCTTGATTGGAAGGAAGGGTGCGGATTTGGTTAAACAATCAAAGATCACCCAAATAGTGTGTATCCGCTCGGAGTTTTGGGTAACTTCGTGAAGAAGTCCATTGAAATTTGTTCCCACTTTCATTGTGGAATTTCCGGCTGCTGTAATAATCATGATGGTTTCTGGTATTATGTCTTAACCTTGGCGCAGGTTAGACATTTTCCGACATATATGGCAATCTTGGCTTTCATGTTTGGCCACCAGTAGTTTGTCTTGAGGTCTTGGTACATTTTGTCAGAACCAGGGTGAATTGAATACCTCGACTTATGTGCCTCATCCATCACTAAGTCTCTTAAGTTCCCATGGTTCGGTACCCATATCCGGTCTATGTAGTAACGCACATCATCGGATTTGATCTCAAACAGTTTCTCCATGCCTCGTAGGCCTTCATTTTCCAAATTTTCCTCCTCAAGTGCCTCGAGTTGAGCGTTTGGATAGGTAGATTTGTGTGGATTATCAAGGTTAATGCTCGCACTCAATGTGCTTTGAGTTGTTCTTTCCTACTTAGGGCATCAGCAACTACGTTTTCCTTTCCCGGATGGTAACGGATTGCGCAGTCGTAATCATTAAGCAATTCGACCCATCTGCGTTGTCGCATGTTCAACTCCTTTTAATCTAAGATGTGTTGGAGACTTTTGTGGTCAGTGAAAATCGTACATCTGATACCATACAAGTAGTGTCTGCAGATTTTGAGTGCAAAAACCATGACTCCCAATTCTAGGTCATGGGTGGTGTAGTTCTTCTCGTGCACCTTGAGTTGTCGCGAAGCATATGCGATAAACTTTTCTCTTTGCATCAGTACACAACCGAGTCCTTGGTGTGACGCATTGTAGTAGACTACGAAGTCGTCGTTTCCTTCAGGTAGTGCTAAGATCGGTGCGCTGCAAAGTTTTTGCTTGAGTAACTGAAATGCTTCTTCAGTTCTTTCATTCCAATCATACTTCACGTCTTTCTGTGTCAAAGCAGTGAATGGTTTCGCAATCTTTGAAATTTTTTTGATAAACCTTCTGTAATATACGACAAGTCCAAAAAATTGTCATATTTCGGTTGCGGTTTTGGGTGTTCGCAAGTTTCTTATCGCTTCAATCTTGGTTGGGTCAATGTGTAAGCCCATCTCGTTTACCACATGACCTAGGAAATTCCGTTCTCGGATCCAGAATTCGCACTTTGAAAACTTAGCGTACAGCTTCTCGGTTTTCAATAATTCTAGAATGAGTCTTAGAAGTTCAGCTTGTTCCTCCTTGCTGCAAGAATTGATCAAGATGTCGTCAATGAACACAGTAACAAACTTGTCTAGGTAGGGTTTGCACACATGGTTCATAAGATCCATAAACACTGCAGGTGCATTGGTCAAACCGAATGGTATAACCAAAAACTCGTAGTGTCCATATCGAGTTCGGAATGCCATCATGTGTATGTCCTCCTCTTGGATTCTCAGTTGATGGTACCCTGACCGTAAGTCGATCTTGGAGTAATAACTCGATCCTTGTAGTTGGTCTAACAAATCGTCTATTCTGGGTAGAGGGTATCGGTCCTTGATGGTTACTTTGTTCAATTCCCTGTAGTCGATGCATATACAAAACGATTCGTCTTTCTTTCTGACAAATAAGACAGGTGCTCCCCAAGGCGAATCACTTGGTCAGATAAATCCTTTATCTAGCAACTCCTGTAGTTGGTTTGATAACTCCTGCATTTCATCGGAGTAGCTCCTGGGTAAGGTCAATTCGGAATTCGAATTGTCGTTGCGGTGGGAGTCCCGGTAAGTCTTCATGGAATACTTCAGGAAAATCATGAACAACTGGTATGTCCTCGACCTTCCTTTCTTTTGTCCGGTTCTCCGTTACATGTGCTAAGATGGCATTGTATCCTTTCCGTAGATACTTCTGGGCTTTCATACATGAGACGTTATTCAGAGGAATCCCACTCCTTTCTCCTTGTATTGCAAGTGTTTCTCCATTTGGTAGGGGTAATCTGATAATCTTTTCAAGGCATACAATCTACGCTCCATTCTTGGACATCCAGTCTATACCGATAATCACGTCAAAACTCCCTAGTTTAATGGGTAGTAGATCTATTTCGAAGGAATGATTGGCTAATTCTAGGACACAGCTTGGAATAATGTGGCTGGTTTTGATTAATTTACCGTCTGGTAGTTCTACGGTATACTCGGTATCTAGCACAGTAGGTTCGATACCAAGTAATGGACTAACTTCATTAGACGTGAAGCTTCTTTCAGCACAAATATCAAACAAGATAGATGCATAATGGTTGTTTAGAAGGAACATACCCGTGACGGTTTCGGGGTTCCGTTTGGCTTTTCCTACTCCAATCATAAAAGCTCGCCCTTTGGTATTGTTGTTGTTTCCTGGCTTCCTGTTCCTTAGACAATCCTTTGAAAATGTCCATTCTGCCCATAAGTGTAACAAGCACGGGTTGCTCCAGTGTTTGGAACGGGTCCTCTAATTCTACAATCCTTGGCTTTTGGCACCTCGCCTCTTCACATGTGCCATTGTTGTGTAAATTGTATCGATTGCACTTGGGTAGGGTTCCCGTGTAAGCTCTCCTTGGCTTATTGTCAGCTTGACCTGCGGTATAGGCTCAGGTAGTCTCTTGTCTTTTCTGTGGTGGTGACGGATTAAATGACCTTAAAGAACTACCTTCGCATTTTCTCTTGTTATCAGCAGGTTTGTCAAAGAGTCCCTGACGAACGGCCTGGGACGTCAGGTTGTGTGCCAATCGGATTGCTTGCTGAATCGTTTTAGGCTCAGAAGATGATACCATCCAGTCCCTAGAGATAACGCTCAATACGCTTCTCTTCAGGTGTTACCATATGAGGACACAATCCTACCAAATCATGAAATTTTGACGTGTAATCCACCACATCTAGTCCATTCATTTTCAGTTCCAAAACATTTCCTCAAGATCCTGGATCTCGATTCATGTACAGTACTCATCCCTTAACTGCTTCTTGAAGTCTGCCCATGGCATAGCATTCACTGCTTCTAAGCCCATCGCTTGGACATTGGATTTCCACCAGGTGAGGGCCTGTCCCTCAAAAGTTCGAGTAGCGAATTTCACCTTTGAAGTTTCTCGAAAGTAGACTCTACTTTCTCAATCCATCATACCAAGTTAACTGCTCCATCCTGCCCATTGAAAGAGAGCGGTTTGCAGTCAAGGAAAAGCTTGTAGGTGCATACTAGGGGATGTTGTCCTCCAGCATTCTGGTTGTTCGGCAAGGCTGCAACAGCTGCAACTATCCTTTGATTGATCAGGGCATCCATTTGTGCTGCGGTCATCATTTCCGGACGGGGCGGCATGTCTCTTCACATCATAATGTTAGATAAAGTTAGATTATATGTAACATACAACCAACACATGTATACAAAATAACATGTGTGCGATCCCCAACTGTCTCTCCGACTAGGCCAGGCGGTCAGATAAAATGGTAATCCTGGCAGACTTCCTCTTGCGATCCTCTATCAATCGGGACATCTGCTCCTGTAGAGTCCAAATGCAGTCTCTGGCACTCGGGTATGTAGATGCTCAATCTTCTACTCACTCTCTTTCCCCAGAACCTCTAGGGAAAAAACCTTTTCCTTATGGTGTTTCACTTGCTTCAGATTGCCGCGCATCCTCTTCTGACCCCTCCGTAGATCTTCTAGTAGATCATCGTAACGGCTGCATAGGGCTACCAGAGTCGGGATCGTGCGTTCGATCGGCTCCCCTGTAATCGCTAAGGCACGTGGTCCATGAGACGACTTCCCGATCTTGGTCACAAGAGGTATTCCTTCCACAGCCCAGTCCCGCAATGTATCAGATATGAACGTCAAGTCTATATTTCTTGCGCTTGGGCTCAGGGACAAGCGCGCTCAAATGAGAGGGTGGTGCCTTCTTCTTCGGGGTATGCTGGACTAGTGGGCCATATGGGCGATGTCGGTGTGGGTAGGTGATGTCACAAGTGGCCATCTCGCGGGTCTCCTCACCTGTCGGGGCTCAGGCTCCGTCTTTGACTCAGTGTCATCATCCTCAATCGGTTCTGTTGGAACTAATTATAGACAATCGCATATAAAACAGTCTGAAGTCGGAAGAATTCTTTGAAGTTAAAAGATTTCGACCGAAATCTTTTCCGATCGAAATCATTTTCGGACGAACTATATTTCGATCGAAATCGTTTTCGTACGAAATACATTTCGACCGAAATGTATTTCGGATGAATTCATTTGTTGTCTTCTTAGTATAAATACTTGTACATTTGATTTTTGTAAGGGGGAATTCATTTTACATAACAAAACACGGGAATTCTGCCAAGCTCCTTCTTTAACGAACATGAGTGGATCAAATTTATTCGAAATGAACGGGATGGCATTAGCATTGAGTGAACTATCTTTCTTGAACCCTAAGCCACCCTTATTGTCAAAATAATCCACACATTCTTGACTTTCTTCAGATCTGTCACTGACACAATCTTCATCAGAAGTAAGGTTACTTGGAATCTTCGATTCAACTATATTTGCTTCCGAATTTTTCTACGGCTCTAACGAAGGGTAAACATTTGACACAAACGGCTCTGGAATGTATGGTTGAGGCATACGTGAATAAAATCTATTTGTAGTAAATGGAGGAGGAACATTTTTGTATCCAACTTCATTATTCACTTTATCATTAACTTGAGCCTCAATGTTTTCACCAGTGCTTTTATATCCGAGCCCAGACTTTACTTCGTTATGTATTTGAGCTTCAATGATCCCATTAGCCACTTTTCAAGAAATGTTTATTTTATCAACCTTAATTGTTGTATTTGCTACCTTTTCCATCTTCTCGGTTAACAATTTCTTTTCTTTTTTCTCTGTCAGCAATCAACTGTTGAATTTCATAATTCTTTCTCTTTAACTGAAACTTCACGTGAGAATTTCTTTGACACAGTCATCAATCTTTCTTTTATACTCTTTCTCACGATCTTTTAAAATCTTGTTTGTAGTATATGCATGATTCAGTGCATCCATCAGAAGTTGATTTTGTTTTTTGTAATCAGTAATTTTCTCAAAACACTCCACATAACACATGTTTTCGTTGAGCACTTCAGAATATGCTTTAAGTTCCTGTGATTCTTTCACTGCTTCAGTAACCAAATCGGATTCTATACGTTTACAATTTCCTTGAAAATCATAACCTTGTCTACCTTTGATCACTATTTTGTTCTGATCCGCTTTGAACGCATACATCTGTAGCCTTGCAAACAAATCCTCTTATGAATTAAATTTTAATCCTTTATTCCTGATGTTAAGTTTATAAATATCTCATTCCTGTGGTTGAGCGTTGAGAAATTTATCCATGACTTTTGATTTTTCATATTCAATATCAACATCCTTTAGATCATTTATCGACTCTACATATATATGATATTGTTCAGTCAAAGATTCTCCATATGCGCGTGCAAAGACTTGATATCTTTTCTTTAGTTGATCTTGTCTTGCTTTTCCTTTCACAATTTCTTTATAAAGATCTGGATGAACATACCCCAATCCATTTAAAAACACCTTATGCACACACCCTTCGTCAGCCATTGAGAATTCCCTCATTTTTTTAATTTTTTTATTTTTAACTACCTATTTTTTCATAATCAGCGCCAAACATAGCTCCGAGCATCCTCCAGAAATTTCGACCAAGAAAATTTTTCCGGCCAAAAAACTCTTTTTTTTACTCAGGCATTGATCGCAGTCGAAGGTACAACCAAATTAAAACCTAAATACCTTTAGTAAAGGGTAAGTAGGGTATCGATTCTCGAGGAGCTCGTGGAAGATTAACTGTTGCAACTAATTAAACTAGGCGATAAAAGTAAAACCGAATTTTGGATTTGATTAATTTTTAAGAAAAACCGATTATGCACTTACTGAATTTAAAATTAAGAAATCAGGAATAAATGAGAGTAAACTTGAAAACGAATAACAATTGATTAAAAATAGTAACCAACCCTAGACTTCAGACTTGATATGGATTCAAAACCATCTAACTTGATTGAGTGACAATTTGTTACCAATTCAACTAATAACAATTAGATTTCATTCAGTGTGTTAACCCAATGATCTGAGATCGGACAATGGAACACAATCACGAACTAATCTAACAGCTATCACTTTGATAAAAACCTGATTAACAACTCGATATGCTAGCGGCTGTAAAAGTCGAATGACAATCGAATAATTGCAAGTTAGATTGATTCAAATCTATTTGTGAATCCGGAAAACAATTATAAACACACGAAAGAAAGACTACTCAATCCCATGTTTACATTCACACAATCAAAACTAGTTAAGAATCCAAACATCAAAGTCTTACATCTAGGGTTGGGTACCGGGTGATTAGCCTGACATCATAATGATTGATTCTTCAAAGTTCTTCAAAGAATCCATGATTAGCTCTTCGATTTTTGGGTGAAAAAGCTTCAATCTTGATGATCCGAATGCCCCAAAATCGCCTAGCTTTCCCTACCTGTTCGTCTCTTCCCCAAAAACTGACTTTCCATGGCTTATTTCGAAGCTTCCGTCTTTCTGTTTTCCCGACCACCATAAGTTATGGCGATATGGCCATAACTTACGGCCAATCAAATTCCAAATTCTAACTTACGGCTTGTAGCTTCTGGTTTACGGCCACACTTTTTTATTTTTCTTCCCACCGTAAGTTATGCCCTACTGGCCGTAAGTTACGGTCAGCTTATCCAACAAACTATCTTACGGCCTGTAGGTTCTGGTTTACGGTCTCGAAAAGCTGTCCACCGTAAGTTACGGTGGCCTGGCCGTAACTTACGGCCATCCCTTTTTCACTTCTCGTTTGGTTCTCGTAACACACGTTCCAACTTGCTCTAACACCTTCCTTTTAATCCCGTTTACCTACAAAACATATTACCTCGTAGTATTCGCTATCCAAACATATGTGATAAGAAAAATATGTAAAAACGCGGGATTGAAACACTATAAACACACAAAATCCACATCCCATCAGGCATACTGTTCGATCGAAAACTTTTTCGGACAAGACTTTTCGGTCGAAAAATCAGATTTCGATCAGGAGATTTCGGACAAAACTTTTCGGACCAAACTTGAGATTTTGATCGAAAACTCTGATCGAAAATGATTTCGATCGAAAAGAGATTTCGATCGAAAAGAGATTTCGACTCCTTCAATAGAGATTTCGGATGATTCAACTTACACTCGTAAAATCTCGACCTGCAACTCCCGGACGTCAAATTAAGCCCCGAAAATCATCCCAAACTCCATCTCCATTGTTGTACATGCTAGATAGTCGAAAATGGCACTGAAAATGATCCAAATTGATAACTTTTGAATCTTGAAAAGTTGAGAACTTGTAGAAAACTTGAAAATGCTACAAAAACCCCAAAACCGAGCACCGAAAGCTTTGATACCACTTGTAATTCCTGTTATTCGTAGCAGATTCAATAAACCAGTACAAGAATCATGAAACAAGGTAGAATCAATAACACATAGTTAAAGGTGTAAATCTCAAGTCTTTATTGATATGTCAAATGAAGTCCCACTAATAAAAATCAAATGTACAAGTATTTATACTAAGAAGACAAAAAATGAATTCGTCCGAAATACATTTCAGTCGAATTGTATTTCGTCCGAAAACGATTTCGATTGGAAAAGATTTCGGTCAAAATCTTTTAACTTCAAAGAATTCTTCCGACTTCAGACTGTTTTATATGCGATGGCCTACAATTAGTTCCAACAGGTTCTTCTTTCGACTTCTCAACGGTGGTGTCATCGGAGACAAGGTACTCCGGTAGTGTCTCATTGAATGAAGTATCCACGTACTCGTCCTCAGAGTCCGTAATCTCAAATGGCTGGTTTGCAGCTGACATGTTCCTGTAACAGGTCAACCACAATTTCTATCTTACGTGAGTCTTCTAAGTGTATGTGAGAATACTAAGTGTACGTACGGAAGTGAAATGCAAATGAGACATCGGTTACAGTCTAAGTCCACTATATGCAACCTAGTTCGCTGCAACCAATGCCTCTGATACCAGTCTGTCACACCACCAAATTCCACTTCAGGGCTATACCCGAGGGGCGTGACTCGAGAGGATCTTTACCATTGAATTACTTTGAACGACCACTAAATGGTTTTCAAAATACCTGTTTTAATGCATGGCTCGAGCGAGCCCAAATTAAGTTTGACAAAGTTCAGAGTAAATACGCGGAAGCAATGTTTAAAAGTTTACAACGCTTAACAAATGATTTAAAAGCATTTGCCGAAATTGGATGTCGTGCATGAATAGTGTGACTCCTGTGGGTACATCCTAGCCACATATCCTATGCATTCAATGACCTGAGATAAACATGCTAAAATGGGTCAACATAATGTTGGTGAGTTTACAGGTTAAATGTAATGGAAATCATATCATGAAATGTGTTGGAAAATCATATATTGAAAATGCATGGAAAAGCATATGTTGAAAATACATGGAAAAGCATATGTACCCTACACAGTCATTGCTGATCAGACAAAACCAAAAATTATCATAAGTCCATCAACCGAAGCTCAACTGTAGCCACTGAAAAAGGAAAAGGATGTGGTTCGCCTCTTTGTGCCATGCACATGGATGGATTAGGTCAATTATGTACCCGTTCGACCTCCAGTTGAAGTTAGAGCTACTAACCCGGGCAGGGATTGTTAAACCAAACAGTACTGTTCATGATCACCTCGCAATGGAAAAATTAACGGTTGACTCTGAGAGGACCTTGTACACACCAATACAACTTATATAATTAATTTAACTCTATAAGCATGGAAATATGAGTTTTAAAAAATGTATTTGATCATGTATCTCACCCCAAAAGGATAATGAGTAAAACGGGGCTATGAGAACTCACCTGATAAAGTGGTAATGTTATGCAAGTCATAGCAAATCCGGCTAAATGAGACGACCTACTCGTGCCCTAGGAAAAATTTAGGACTTTAAGGTCTAAGTGTTGTAAATGTTTGACTATGAACTCTATGCATCCAAAGAGTTGTTTCAAAATTGACTTTGACGCTTCAAAGATGTTTTGTCTTGACGACCCGTTGGTGACACATTGGACTTAAGCATTCAAATCCTAAAATAGAATTCAAACCTCCTTTGAAATAGTCTATTATCACTCTAATAAACACATTAGCACATTCGATTGGAATTTAGAACTTGAAACACAACTTTTGATACATTAAAGTTTCCCTAATTGGAAAGTCAAGTTTTTGAGTCGTAAGCATGGCAACTATGCAAAGTTAATGTTCATACATGAAATTAGGCATGTTATAACACATATAGAACAGCCCAAGGTTTACTTGCTAAAAATAGACAAACATGCTAGTTTCAGATAATTAAAGTTTCCTATTATAGTAAGACCATGTCAAATTGTCAAGTTCATGGATACACAACACACATCATCATGCAATGCACTTAGTTAAGTGTCACTAAGTCATTTAAACCTTCTAATAATGTTAATAACTTGCAAACACAACTTTTGGAAAAACAGAGTTTCCTTATTTAGAAACCGGGCTCTAAAACTCATACACATGCATTTTAATCCATCATTTTGGTCAATCATTCTTCCATAATGTTCACTACACTAGTTTCATGCTTTGAATACACCCAAACATCAACTTTTCATACATGTCAAGAAATAAAGTTTCTAAAAATAGAAAACGAGCTTAAAACATCATGGACATGTGATTTTACCAAAAATAATCATACAATCTCTATAGCTAGTGTTTATGCATCATTTGCACCAAACAAATCTCATCATAACCTCTTTTAACAAAAACCCAAAAATTAAAGTTACTATAAATAGAACCGAGCATGAAATCTCGTATGACCAAAAGTTCTGGATAGCAAATCTACACATATTACCCATTCTTTATGCATATCTAACCATTTTCCATCATCAAATCACCCTAAACATGGCATCTATCATGAAACCCAAAATTAAAGTTTCCTAAACTAGCAAAACCGAGCATACGTGTATCATCCAACACTTTTGTCAACAACGTTTGCACATATTATCCATCTACAACTATTACTACAACATAATCCATCATCAAATCAACAAAATCTCATCATCTAGCACATGCACATATAATAAAGTTTCCTTAAATGGAAACCGAGCCTATGAACAAAATCTGAGTCCAACACCACCAACAATATGTACCATTTGAGTTTTAAAACACATTTCCTTCAAGACTATATGGTTAATCTTTCATGAAAACAAGTTTTCTTTGGATGCATGTTCATATGAACATGAAAATAAAATGGAAAAAGATGGGTTTTGATCTTACCAAACTCGAAAATGTGGTGAAATGATGGATGATTTCTCATGTAAACTTGATAATCTTCACTTAGATACTTGTTTCTTAGATGGATTGAACATAAAAGAATCAAAAATGGAGAAAATGGTGGTGGTGGAGGTGGGTTCGGCCAAGAGAGGGGAGAAAGAGAGAGAAAGTGAAAAATGGAAGTGGTGGAAATGGGTGGATTGGTGGGGGTTTATGTAGGGGGTTTTTGTACCGGGTGGTGGAAAACGAATAGTCACTGATTTATTGACGAAAATCCCGGATAGGTATGAACGAAATTATTTAAAAATATGTTGACTCATATTGGTATGTTTAACATATAAAATTTTCAGATTTTTATTTGGAAATGTCGGTACATACTGCAGACTGGCCGGACAACGTTAAAACATAAAGTTTCTTAGAAAATTCTCGAAAAATTCACAGAGTCTTAGAATAACATATCACAGTACTACATGTAATTTGTGCACACCAAATATATATCTAAGTGTCTGTTTAGAATTAATCATCTAGCTAGTGCACACTGCGTGTCTACCGGACTATGCTGAAAATAAAAGTATTTCTATAAATCACCAAAAAATTCATATAGGCATGATTAATTAAATCATAGTGTTACATATAATGTTTACACACATATTATATGTCTAGGTATTTGTTTTAAATTATCACCAACGGTCGTGCTGAAGGACGCGTGTTTGACCGGGTAATCTTCTAGATTACTGACACGTGTAAACGGATTGACTTGTAGGTGTTAAATGGACTTAATTACTATAAAATTAATTGTGATGCATGTCTAATAATGTAATATGTATCTCTGTCAGGTATGGATATCAACCTGAAATTTGACGGGTGTCACACTCTTGTTTACTCGAACGAGAAGAATCATTTCATATTACAAGACTAAAAAAAGAAAAATAAACAAAGAAAAATTTAAAACGGACAAAAACTGAGAGAGTTCCAGCTCTAGCAGAGCACTATGACACCTAAAACACCAGAATGAACTAGACCCTTTTCTTTCACATCCCTCAATCTTGGACACCTAAAACACCAGAATGAGCTTGCTATTTATAGGCAAAGATTTTGGCAATTAACGGGCGTGCAAAGTACCCTTTTCTTTCACGTGCGGAATCTGGAAGCTTTAGGGAGTACAGGGAGGCAAAATGGGGTTTGCACGGCCGTGCATTGCCCTCTTTTGATCCCTGTTGACTTTTTGACTTCCAGTTATGACTTCCTGGGTCCATGATGTGCGTCTACGATCTAATTAAATACTACTAAGACACTATAAGGTAAACTCGGGAAAACCTCTTAACTAGACCGCACTGACATGCAAGTGTACCCATCAATTGCAATACAGCCTAACGGAAGTCCGGATATCAAACCCACTAGACACAGACTATAACTAAAACTAGACTCCGACACAGAACTGAAAGATATTTGGTTGGGGGGAATTCTAGGAACTAAGATTAACCTAATCAAAAGTAACTAAAAACCAAGTGACAACTAACTATCAAACAGAAGATTCAGATGATATCAAGAATGGAGAAAGCACTACCTAGGTAAGAATCCTATTTGTAAAACTCAGACTTCTCTCGGTTATGGTAACTATGATGGAACTAGGGTTCTAAAGGGTGACACTCTCAGACTACCTATAGGATCCCTAATCGATCTCCGGGAGTGACCTAATAGGAAACTCTAAGGAATGTATGACGCTCACCAGTTAGTCGGATTACCTTTCAGTCTCTCCAACGACACTAAAGTACCCTAAAGATAGATCACCTTTCAGTCTCACTATCATAATACATTCAAAGAATGCAATGGGTAATCTCAGAACAATCAACAAGACACGGACTAGCAAGGGTACTAAGAAACTTAGGGGAAACCTCCTTTCAGAGTCCTTACACCTAGACGTCTAATACCAAAGACTAACCGACTACCTCTCACCTTTCAACTATCGGGATAGGAAGAAAACTCAGCTCTAATGAATCACCAACTAATATTCCTATGGACCACTATGTGTAGCAGTACCATAAACAGTCATAAACATAAAGCAAGTAACCTAAACATGCGTCTATAACTGAAAGACATTCAATAAGACACACGCGGAATAGTAAATCAATGCTAAATCAGAATTAAGCATGCATACACATCAGATCAATTGCACTAAGATCCATTACAATAATGTCAAACCATCAATAATAACCATAAACCGATAAAAATCCAACCTTTATCAAATAATCATCAAAACCTAGGAAGTATTGAAAGTCTAGCCAACAATCATGATCAAAACTAGAAAACAAATCATAAAAGCAATGAACATCCCGTTAATTAAATTAATTGGAAACAAAAGAATGAAAATCATAAACCGAATTATTAGGAGCTAACCACCACGATCATTAAAGCTTCAATATTTGGCTCCAACTGCTTCCTTTACTCTTAAATTTTCCTCAATCCTCTGCTCTGACGGCTAAAAAACGAACTCCTAGCACAATAGCCTTACAATTCTTTTAATAATCGATTTAGGGCTTTTTCCGGAATTTATAACTTTCACGTGTCGCGAACTAAACATGCCGGCCCTTCGCGTGGCGCGGAGGCCAAACCAGTCGGGCCCAATTTTGAACTTGTTCGCGTGTCGCGAACTTCTCAGCTTCCATCTTCGCGTGTCGCGAAGAGTATAATTTCCATCGTTTTGAATTTTTTTTCCAGACTTTCCTCGTGTGTTCGATCTCTCCATGATATAACCTTCATATTTACTTCTTCTTCACACGAGTACCTGTAAACACGACACAAACTCAGAACGAACTAAAATGAAAGAAAACGAAAACAAGACTAACTAGAATTGCTACAAAATACAAGGATAAAAGCATGTGTTTTGCAACACATCAAACATCCCCACACTTAACCTTTTTTCGTCCTCGAAAAAGAATCTGCAATGGAATCATAACTAGGATTCTAGCTTACACAATCTCATAATTCATTAACTCAAATATAATCACGCGTTAACTACAACAATTGGTATTTCTATCCGACAAAACCCAACCGCCAACTAATCAAGCCCCCGATTATGTTTATTATCACATTACAAAGCTATCATTCTATCTATGGGTCTCACACTTAGAAAGCTACAGCTCAGCCTAATCCCATCTCAAGGTATGTCAAGGCACGGGTTAAACAGTTTGGATTTCCCACCACATTAAACAAAAACTTATATGTTTCAAAAATTGATTTAGATGGAAAATGGATGAATGGTATGAATGATATGAGCATTTATTAACAACACGATTGAACCTTACCTAGTGGTGCTTCAACCAAGCTGTAACTCGGAGTGTGGCACATAGGCTGCAGTTCTAGCAATGAAGTAATTAAAAGTCAACCCAGTGGTGTTTCAATCAGGCTAGAACCTGACGTGTAACACGTAGGCGAAACTTAGTTTTCCGAATTAATTAGGCTCATGACAATGGAATTATGGAATGCGGGCACCACCAACTCTTGGATTTATTTTCATAAAAAGAAAGTGGTGAGCCAAGGAATTTTCAAAACATATAAATTCTTAATTTAATGTGATACCTATTATCCTATATTGACAGTTTCAGCTTTACCGTTTCCCCTTAGATGAGAACCCACAAGATATCCTGATTTAATATCCAATTAAATACCCTAGTTAATAGTTTCAGGATGTTTAAGCTTTTCGTATTCGACTGGGCCTGCCAAAACTTCACAAATTATACGCGCTTTCTATTATTATTATCTCATTTAAGTTCAACAAGAAGATTCCTAGTTCTACCTATCATCTTCCATGTAATTGAAAAAACTCTAATTCAAGGACATTTTTATAATATTTTTAAAATTTTACCTAAAAATACAAAAATAGACTCTGTAGGTCCCGAGAGCCTCGTCGCGCAGCGGAAAAACAAAGATCTGATCGTTGACTCGTGTGGGAACGGTGAAGAATAGATAGAGAAAAACCAAAAACATAAAGACAAGAGAATCGACTCAAACGAAACGTAATCCATAACAAAGAAGTCATCTCACTTTACAGACCACATACCGAAGGAGTACACATCTCTCGTTTACGCTCACGATTCACGGGAGCCGGAGAGCTCATCCCTGCCCGAACCTCTCTCACCTTGTTCCGGAGTTCCACCTACAAACGAATACAAGTCTTCAATTTATAGGGGTAGGAACATTTCATGCGTACTTACTAAGTACGCAAGGCAAAATCCATGCGTACTTACTAAGTACGCAGGAAAAAGGTGGTGTACTTGTTAAGTACGCAGGAACACCCTCCTGCGTACTACCTCAATTAACAAAAACTAGACGATTGTCTCCCATCCCCACACTTGAACTCTACATTGTCCTCAATGTTGGACGAAAGACGACTCGTAAAATTTAAAAAAAGAAAATACAAAAATTAAAAGATAAAAACAAAAGCATGAAATTGGAATTGACTTAGCTAGTAAATATGCAGTAATCCTAGCCAGCTTTGTCCCTCCATGTTAAACTCGTACAACCGTATAGCATTTCATTCGCGGTTGCAAACCAAACTCTTTGGGTTGCCCTTTACATGTAGATCAAGCTCGGATCTTCATTGCTCGAATGTAGATTGAGTACGAACAATTCGATTCAAACCTGCAAAATTAAACTCAAGCAAACCTCAAGCAACATCAAACAGACTCATGGTACAGACTAGATAAAGATTGAAAGACTCTACTGACTCGACACGACTCAAAACAAAACAGGGAAGACGTACCTGATGGCTAACAAACACATAGACATGAAATTCAAAGCAAGGTATAATCGATTGTGAACGACTCGAAGATTACCCACGGTGGTTGTGGTGGTGGTTGAAGGTGAGTAATGACTGGGTGTCGGTGATGGAAGGTGGATGGTGTTGGGTGTGGAATTAAAGGGAATTTTGGGAGAAAACATGAAGTTTGCGTGTCGCGAAGAATAGGAAGACCCTCCTCGCGTGGCCCGAGGAGGTGGGTTTTGA
The DNA here is from genome assembly GCA_023525975.1 of Smallanthus sonchifolius. NCBI lineage: Eukaryota > Viridiplantae > Streptophyta > Magnoliopsida > Asterales > Asteraceae > Smallanthus > Smallanthus sonchifolius. The sequence continues at coordinate 26,770,587 of CM042033.1, forward strand.
CCCGGTCAAACCCTTTTTTTCTTCACTTGTCGCGAAGAATGGATGGTGGCCCGAAGACCCTATTTTCACATAAAGTTTAGACCAATTTATATTTAGAAATTTTTTTTTCGCCATCCAATTCCTCATTCACCCAAACATCTCCAGGGTGAGCTCCAACAATAAAATCAAGTGCATACGTACCTGGAACTTCATTCTCGATGATTTCCCTCACCGAATCAAATGCAAATCCTTGCAAAACAAAACACAAACAAAAGCACGTAACCCGAAAACACCAAAATTAACACAAAAACAAACCCAAAGATATATACAAACTCTACACTCGGGTTCTAACTCAAGAACCGCACAAACCTAATCAAGAGGCTTCTCCTTAATCCTCCTTGGTACCGCCTTCATCCGACGTGGTATACCTACTCTCATCAACAAACACTCATCAACGATCTCCAAACAGCTATCAATAATCTCTCTCAAATCTGTCAACCAGCACTTAAACCTACCAGGTCCAAAGATAACCTGCATCATGTACCAACTAAACTCTTACCCCTAAACATCCCCATACTTGGGGTTTGCATTACTCTCAAGTCACATATGCCTCATGTCTCTCGAATCTTCTTACGTGGAGGCCTAGACTTAGGGGGTGACTTAGTATCTCTCCCTACAGAATGAAAAGTAACAACAAGTAAAAGCAGTATCTCTAATGGTGTGGCCTCTATCTTCTCTCCCAGATCTTTTGAATACTCTACTTTTCCTCCTTCCCCACACTTGGGGTTTTCCATACCATCTCTTCTAATTCTACCATCATATCCTGCAAATCACTAGGTATATCGTCACCATCTTCATCCGGTGAATTCAGTAACTCCTCCAGATCAAACGCGCAGTGCGGAAACTCTCCTAAATCAGGCGCGGGCTCTTCAACATCACTCTCAACTAAATCACTCGAGGCATCTCCAACTACACTCTCTCCTAAACAAAGGTCCTGAGGAGCATCCATGGAAGTATCAATCAAACAAACCGAGTTGCTCTGCTTACTAGACTCCCTCACGTACTTCATCCCACTGAAGGTAACATTCTCATCCCCCAAACGAAGTGTAAGCTTCGCGTCGAAGACATCGATCAATGCCTAGGCGATGTGCAGAAATGGGCATCCTAGGATGAGTGTAACTTTATCATCCACCTCCATATCAAGAATCACGAAATCCACGGGGAAAACCAATTTATCTACCTTCACCAACAAGTTTTCCACAATTCCCCGTGGATGTTTGACCGAGCGGTCAGCTAAAGATATGCTCATGCGCGTCGGCTTCGGATCGCCTAGGTCCAGCTGCTTATATATCGAATATGGCATCAGATTGTAGCTATCACCCAGATCTTTAGTGTGAACATGATGTGTGTTTTATATGTAGATAAAAATGTAAATATATATAACCCTGGAAACAACGCCAAAGACATGATGCCGTGCTTTTAGTAGTAATAAATATATTCTATTTAGAGCTACACAAAATCAGGTTTTAAATTTATAAATTAAAATGATAATTACTTCAACTAAATACACACACAATAGGCAAGTCTTCCTATCGCAGCGTAGTATAGTATGGGTAAGAACCAAGTATCGAACCATGGACATGGATCCCGTACTCAACCCTCACTATTGTCTGACTAGGATAATAAGTTGGAAAATTGGTTTTGTTTTAAAAGGAAAATAAAAAGATAAGAAATGTAATTAGAAGTATTATCTTGTTTAAGGTGTTACTCTAGTTGTTATCCCTTGTTAATTAATGATATATTTAAAATAAGGTTGGTCATAGTTACTAATACTAACCCTTTCGATAGGGGAGTTAGTATTTCGTAACGGAACAGTGGATACGGTCGGCCAACTGTTCCTTAATGAAAATAACAGAACCTAAATGGGGTCTGAAGTCCGTCGGTATCTCATAATTCATTATTCGGACTAATATTATCCCTGTGACTGACGTACGTCTGGTCTTGTAACTTCCTTTGGAAAGTCGGAATGCGCAACTCCCTCCAGAGCTACTTTATGAACGCTCGGACCTAACAAATTATGTTCTTAAAAAGTTGTCTTTACTTATAATATTATTTTAATTAAATAAGACTTTCATTCTCAAGATCAAACCCCATGGCTCCCGCTAGAAGTCCTCTGCAAGCCAACACGAGAGAAGTAAAGAAATACCGACACAAACCGCCCGGTCTGGTTAGGGCTCAAACGACCTGCTGAATACCCAAACCTCTAATCAACCCATAATATTAAATGTATACTAACTAGCCACGCTAGCAGCAAGATTTGTATATAGATCGTACAAACATCGAATAAGCTTCCCAAACAAGAAGTCTTGCTTAAGTAACTCAAGAGATTTAAGATTATTAGATTGGTTTAAAGATCACATATTTTTGTCTTTTTAAGATAAATCATAGTAAAGACTTTAAAAATATAACATACTAAAAATACTTCATTAATTAATTAAAGTTCAACCAACTCGAGCAACACAAAAGGACTAGCCATGAATGACCATATCAGTGACTCTACTAACCCTTAGATAATGTGTGGAAGTGTTCCAACACCAAGGGAGAATGGATATAGGTTGCCTCTTGTTTCACTCGAACGAGAATAATAAATTCATATTACAAGACTTTAAAAAGGAAATAAACAAAGAAAAGCTAAACGGACCAAAACCGAGAGAGTTCCGGCTCTTAGTAGAGCACTAAGGCCTCACACCTCTTGGTAATGGACACCTAAAACACTAGAATGAGCTTGCTATTCATAGGCAAAGATTTTGGCAATGCAAGGGCGTGCAAAGTACCTATTTCTTTCACGTGGGGAATCTGACAGTACAAGAGAGTACAAGGACCCAAATTAGGGTTTGCACGACCGTACAAGGAAATGCACAACTGTGCAATGCCCTAGTTTGGTCCCTGTTGACTTTTGGACTTCCAGCTTTGACCTTCTACGTCCGGTTTCGTTCAATTGGCCCCCGAATGCTGATTTTACCTTGATTTTGGGTGTTTTCTTCATGTTTTTTTAAATAAGGGTCAATTATCCTATCGGAACACAAATGAGTGGATTAGGCATCAATTATTATCATATTTACTCTAATTATGATGATTTTGAGGATAATTATGCGTGCAAAACATGTATAATTTACGTCATATCATAATACCACACACTTAAACTTTGCTTGTCCTCAAGCAAACTCATGCATGATTACACCCGTAGAAGTAAGATATTGATTAAATGTTAATCCAAAGTTGTTGTCCCAAATGGCTAAATGGCCCTCTTAAAAACAATTAATTGGTCGTTATACCTTTCGAGTGTTTCTCCACAATAGGGTAGAAAGCTCAACATACTTGATGGAATTATGATTATGCACAAAATTACAGTCTCATAAATGTTCACTCAACACTCAGGTTAAATATATGGATAATGTATGTTAAGAAGAACACTCAATGCTATAATTAATGCTTGCATAATCATAGGCTTGTATAGAAATCAAATCTCCATCAACTGACATAAAATATGTGCATAAATCAAGAGGGCTTTATAAAGGGTTGTAATGTTTGGCTTAGGGTTAAGGGTAGGAAGTATTTGGGAATAGTGGCTAAATGTTGAGAATCTGACTTGGCTTAATGATAAAAATGAAAATGATTCTGTTATTCAACTTAGATTAGACATTGTGACTAATCTAAGGACTCTTTTAAGGTCAGATCGTCAAGACCAAATCCCTTCTTTCAAGAATGTCAACTTCTTCTTATTGTAGAAATATTCATTGCTATCAATTCTTCATGAATCGTTCGGCTGTTTCTCCCTAATACATCAACTTTGATTAGCTTTGCATACTCCTGTAGGTCCAGATTTCAGTCGAATCACACTGATATGATCGATTGAACACACACACAGGCGGAAATTGTGTATATGTAGGTGAAACAGATAATAGAAACAGTATTGGTGAAGATAACCAGCTAACCACACTATGAATCAGCAATCAAAAGGTATGAAAATGTATGAACAAAGTGAATAAACAACTGCAGATTGTATTGATTAAAGCAAAATGTGAAAGAGAAGGTTCAGGGTTACAGCCGCTACTCACGCCCTAAACAATCTCAAACTAGGCTATTTATAGTAGTGACAGGTATCGAAACTATGGTCAATCGAAACTACTAGTTTCGATTGACCATTTACAATTGATATACAGACTGTCGAAACTACCATCTATCGAAACTACTAGTTTCGATTGAGCAGACTCAATCGAAACTAAGTAGTTTCGATGGCCCAGACTTAACTAATTACAGAAAACTGAAATTACAATAATGAAATGACAAAAAGTAAACTAATCTAAAATTGTTTAAACATACAATAAATGACAACAACTTATACAAAATATATGACTCTACAATCTCCCCCTAAGCTGTTGCATTACTGTCTTCAGCTCTTCATCAAGCAGCTGGTCCTTCAGATGTCTTTGGGATGAAAGGTTTGACATGGAGAGATACAATTCTTTGATAGGCTTTAGCATCAGCTTCATCTTCATCACTATAAGCCTGAATGTGATTCTGGAATAGCACCTCCAGATCTTCAGGTTGAAATTTCAGCAACTCCATTGGATCAAAGATGGTGATGTCTTCCTTGCCCTCACATTCAATAACTGCACTGCCAATTACTGGGTTATAGAACCACTTTCTGAAAGTTTGTAGCTGGACAGGTACAGATTTTGGAATAGTGCTAGTCTTGTGTGTTTGGGCAGGCTTGTATCTTAGGAAAACATATGGCTTTTTAGTCTTAGGATGAAACCTAGTCTTTGAGATCTTCTTCTGAGTTTTCCTAGGCTTCATTCCTTTGAAATCATTGTTGACTTGAGAATGCAGAAACCTCTCAAAGTCATAAGCCATCATGACCTTCCCAGGGTTTTGAAGTGGAAGTTTTGCTAAATCCCTAAGGTCATAAAAAGGAAGGGTCTGGAAGTCAGTCATGTTCTTGAAGTGCTGAACTCCCCCTCTATATCATCTGATGATAAAGAGCTTCCTTTCAGCATCGTATTTCCATCCAATTGGAGGCCTTTTCAGTTCTTGATGCTCGGCTATCCACTCATAAGTTTGAGGAGTCTCTTCTGGAATGATCTTTTTAAACCAAGACTTCCTTGAAATAGGAGGTTCAGGTGCAGTTGAAGGTTGATCTTGAGTTGGAATTGACTCAGAGATTGGAATGGTTGGTTTAGGAATGATAGTCTTGATGAGATTAATCTGAACATCTTCTTCATCTGATAGGGTTTGAATTTCATCTCCTTCTTTAGTAAAATATCTAGTTTGTTCAGTTTCTTTCTCTTCAGTAGTTAGAATTTCTGGATGAAGGTCATTGTATCCAAAGTTGTCAATCTCATCTAGAAGAGCATGCAGCTCATCATCTGATGGGATGTCTTCTTCATCCAGAATCACTGTTTCAATATTAGCCATAGCTCCCTTCCCTCTCTTCCTTGCTTCTCTTCTTTCATGAGCTGAGGGAAGGACAGACTCTGTTTCTTCAACCTTTACTTCAATAGACTCCTTTGTCATGGCACCGTGGCCAGTATACACGGTTAATGCAGATTCTGGATCAGTGACAAAGGCAGGAGACGATGGTTCAAGTTCAGATGTAGTCTCCCCCTGAGCCTTTGAAGTGGTTTGCTATTGTGGAGTAGGTTTGTTGACAGAGTCTTTGAGCTGCTTAACTATTTCAACTAAGGCTTTAAAGTCTTCTTGTTGCCTTATGATTAGTTTTTGTTGAGTTTTCAGCTAAGTCTGCTGACTATCTATTTTAGTATGTAAGCCTCCAACCTCCAGCTTTAAGTCTTTGACTTCCTCCTTAACTTCTTTTAGCTTAGACTACAAGCCATCAATCTCTGTATCTTTCTTTTGAAGATTGTCCTGAAGTTTCTTTATTTCAAGACTTAGAGTCTTTACTCTCGGTACAGGAGAGGTTGAATCATGGTGTGGAGATGCAGGAGGTGTATGGATGGGTGATTGTTGTGGAGATATAGGAGGTGTAGGGATAGGTAATTGTTGTGGGGATGTAGGAGGTGTAGGGATAGGTAATTATTGTGGAGATGTAGGAGGTGTAGGGATAGGTGATTGTTGTGGAGTAGGATGAGGAGATGGTTCTGGAGTGGTGAATGAAGACTCTGATGAGGATGACAAATCCTCCAATCAAATCTTTATCTTTTTAGCCCTAGGCTCCTCCTCTTCAAAATCAAATCCTGACTCAATTTGTCTTTTTGAGGAAGATGCAAGTTGCTCTATTCTTTCATCTGAATCAGACTTGTAATAGTCTGATCCATAAATTCCTGCATCTAGAGTCCCACTTGACTCTGCCACTTCTTCTTCATTCTCCTGTAAGCCAGCTTCAACATTTACTGCTGGCTCTTATACTATCTGTATTTCTTCAACAAAAGGAGCCTCTATCACAGGCTCAATTACATGTTGCTCTTCTTCTTGAACAATAGGTATGTCTACCTCAATCTCAGCTTCATCAATAGGTGGATTACCTTGATTTTGTTCAGCTTCCAACTCTTCTTCATCTGATGATAAGTTTTCTTCTTCAAGATCAGGATCAATGTCAGGAATAAACTCTTCTTCTTCTCCAATGATATGACCGAACAGGGGAACGTCGGCTATCGCCCGGTTGGTCCTTTTGTTGGTACTTTTCATGTAGCTGAGTGTTTTGGCTATCATATTATCAAACACAAAGGTGTTTCCACCTTGTTGAAGCTCAGGAAGAAGATGATTGATGATAATTTGTAGAAATCTAGGATATGCTAGAAACTTCTCCTTCACTGCTCGAGTTAAGTTATCCTTTAGCTGAGTGAATATGAAACCAGAAAAGTTGTAGTCTCTTCCCTTTATTAATCCCAAAATAGCTTATCCCATAGTACTGTTAGCTGAATCAAAACCCCCTTTCCTTATTGATAGGCAGTGAATAAACACATGCACTATATATCTCCAATGGCTTGGTAAGGAGTTCTTGATTATCTGACCGCTCTTGAACTCATCAGGATGACCCATTCTTCTGAAGCATTCTTTCACATAGTAGATTGGAAAATCAAAGGGTGCTTCTGGGTTGTCATTTAACTGCAGTACCTCTCTCACTGTGTCTTCAGAAAATAATACTTCTTGGCCATGTACAGTTGCTCTAATGTGTTGCACATTATCAACTGTGATTATCTCTGCAGTTTCCCAAAATTGTCTAATAGTTGCCTCAAACACCGGTAGGTTGTGGCTTATGGCAAAACTTATGTTGGAGTTTGCCAGAAAGTTTAAGACCGGAATGAACTCAGCAGCTTTCGGATCATTGCTATTAAGAAATGCACAGACATTGTGCCTTTTCACGAATACGAGATCCATACCTGTAAAATTCATCAGTTTTGCACAATAAGTAAAGGTTCTGAATATGGTCAATCGAAACTAAGTATTTCAACACTTAGGAAAAATCAGAAATCCTTACTGTCGATACTAAGTAGTTTCGATAGAGATGAACTTATCGAAACTAACTAGTTTCGATAGAAGCAATAAGCTTTGATCAACACTTATAAAGTTCCTGAAAACAACACTGTCGAAACTAAGTAGTTTCGATAGAGATGAACTTATCGAAACTAACTAGTTTCAATAGAGGCAATAAGCCTTGATCAACACTTATAAAATTTCTGAAATCAACACTGTCGAAACTAAGTAGTTTCGATAGAGATGAACTTATCGAAACTAAGTAGTTTCGATAGAGATGAACTTATCGAAACAAGTAGTTTCGATAGAGAAAAACTTATCGAAACAAGTAGTTTCGATAGAGAAAAACTTATCGAAACAAGTAGTTTCGATAGAGACATTAGGTCAAGTTTGGGTGTCGAAACCAGTAGTTTCGATTAAACATTTTGAGAAATTTTGAAAAAGTTGAACTTCTTTATCGAAACTACTTGGTTTTGAAACCCAAACCCCTTTTGATTCACTATACACAGACTAAAATAAACAGTTTAATGAAGGGTTTAGAGTGGCCTGTAAATGACGGAATGTCATCTTACCAAATGCGAGACTGTTTATCTGCAATAAAACACAATAATCGTGAGTTCTAAGATGATAAAGATGTTTGCAAACACGGATATGCACACAACGACTATTATTATGAAGATTCAGTAGAACAATTTGAACTTTTGAAACCCTAGGTCTGTTGATTCGCAAGAAACTTTCAAATGAAATAGTAGGACGTTACCTGATGGTGAAGACGAAGGTGACAACGGGGGTAATCAGGTGATTAACCCTGATAATTTGCAACTCAGACCAAGGCTTGAGAAATTTTGTGTGTGTCGGAGAAGATGAAAGGGTTGCGAAAAAGACGAGTGAAGAAGATATGAAGGGAGGGATTTATTTATGAAGGCTTTTAAATTGCGAGGAACAAAAGACAAAAATGCCCCTGTCGAAACAACTAGTTTCGATAGGGCAAACTAGTTTCGATATTTACAGAGTAGTTTCGATAAGGCAAACTAGTTTCGATATTTACAGAGTAGTTTCGATACGGCAAACTAGTTTTGATATTTATAGAGTAGTTTCGATACGGCAAACTAGTTTCGATATTTACAGAGTAGTTTCGATAGGGCAAAGTAGTTTCGATATGAACATAGTAGTTTCGATATGTCAAAGTAGTTTCGATATATACAAAGTGACAGAAATAAGACTAACATATATACACAAGATATTTACACTTTTCTTCTTGAAAAAGATCCAACATGAGATCAGATCTGTTCAGTCTCTTGAAACACTTCCTTTTGCAATTAACTACTGTGAGTCCCTGAAGATAGCTGATATTTGTGCAAAGTAAACCCGAACATTTGTTTGTATTTTGATTTCATGTGATTAAAAGGTACCATTTAAGCACTATACAAGGTGTACCCCACATATTAAAAAAAATGATTTTGAAAACCTATCAATCCTCAAGAAGTACCCATCTTCATCCTATCATCTCTTTCTGATTAACCAATGTACCGTCTTAGTAATGTCAAAGTACCACCAAAATAAAATAAGATATCTAAGTGGATTTAGAAAATTTAAAATAAAAAATATCCAAGTAGATATTAAAAAGGTACGAGCATTCTAGATCTTTGCGTAAGCAAAACAGAAGAAGTCGTAAAATTATCCAAGCGGATTGAAAAATGTTGAACACCCGAGATCTTTGCGTAAGCAAAACAGACGGGGTCAAATCATCCAAGTGGATGGGAAAAGGATGAGCACCCGAGATCTTTGCGTAAGCAAAACATACGGGGTCATCGGTGGTAAATATCGTTATATTGACGGTCACTTGGCGTATGAATAGGAATCCAATACGTAAGCCTGTATCTGATTGAATTGGTTTTCTTAGATATAAAAATGAGTTAGATGTTTCAATAATGGGTTCAAACACACAAGTATATGAGATATATATTAGAGTTTTCACACTACTTACAAGTTTTAACCATATGTCGGGCCTACCAGCTATACCTCAGTAAACACCGTCGCTTTTGGTCCATTCCATGTCCAAGAGATGAGATCAGACACTATCATTTCTCAAAGGTCAGATTCAATTCTTCCTGCAACTTAAAACCACTTGTAAGATTTTATACACAGCAATTCTTTTCAATATAATATTTCTCCCCAAAAGAGTTGCGTAAAAATTGTTCATAAAAATAAAATCTTTTTGGAATTTTCTTTTGTCAAGTAAGTAGAATAAAAAAAAATAAAATAAATAAAATAAAAAATACTATTCACACTATTTACTGAAAGTTGATCATTCCAAGCATCTCCACCAGTTGGGCGAATCTGGTAGAGTCAAAATCCTTTGTGAAGATGTCTGCGGTTTGTTTGTGAGTTTTGACTTCAACAATTTGAATATGCTTCTTTTCAACACAGTCACGGATAAAGTGATGTTTGATTTCAATGTGTTTGGTTTTGGAATGCTGAACGGGGTTTTTGGTGATATGAGGAACGGCGGTGTTGTCACACAGAATGGGTGTCTCATGGAATGTGATCCCATAGTCAAGCATCTGATGGTGTATCTATCTGACTTGGGAACAACAGAGGGCTGCGGCAATGTATTCGGCTTCGGCGGTGGATTGGGAAACGGTGGACTGTTTCTTACATTGCCATGAGACAAGGCGGTTGCCAAGGAATTGACAACCTCCAGAAGTGGATTTTCGGTCTAAGTTGCAACCCCCGTAGTCTGAGTCTGAATAAGCCACAAGATCAAACAAGTCAGTTTTAGGATACCACAGACCCAATTTTGGCTTATATTTTAAATATCTCAAAATACGTTTTACAGCAGATAAATGAGAGAGTTTAGGATTAGCCTGAAAACCTGCACATAAGCACACTGCAAACATGATGTCTAGTCTGCTGGCCGTGAGATACATGAGCGAGCCTATCATAGAGCGATATAGATGCGGATCAACGCTTTCCTCATCCATATCAGGAGTCAAACAATGTCGAACTTCCACAGGAGTTTTTACTGGATGGGAATCAGCCATTTTGAACTTGGTCAATATTTCTTTTACGTATTTTTCTTGATGGATAAGGATTCCTGACTCAGACTGATCAACTTGTAGTCCCAAAAAGAATTTCATTTCCCCCATGGAGCTCATCTCAAACTTAGATCGCATCACTTCTTCAAATTCTTTGCAGAGACGGGGATTTGTAGAACCAAAAATGATATCATCCACATAAATTTGCACCATGATTGTATCCTTTTCCTCCTTCCGTTTGAACAAAGTTTGGTCAATTGCTCCTCGTGTGAAACCATTCTCAAGCAGATGCTTTGATAAAGTTTCATACCACGCACGAGGTGCTTGGTGAAGACCGTACAGTGCTTTGTCTAACTTGTAAACACGGTTTGGAAAATTAGGATCAATGAAACCCGGTGGCTGCTTGACATAAACTTCTTTTTGAACTTTGCCATATAAGAATGCGCTTTTGACATCCATTTGATGAACGGTGAAGTCCATGTAGGCTGCATAGGCGAGAAATATTCGGATGGCTTCCAAGCGAGCCACTGGTGCAAAGACTTCCTCGTAGTCAATCCCTTCTTCTTGATAGAAACCTTGAACCACCAGACGAGCTTTGTTTCGAATCACAGTGCCGCCTTCATCCTTTTTGTTGCGAAAAACCCAACGAGTACCGATTGGAACTTTGTTCTTGGGTAGATCCACCAAATTCCACACATGTAACTTTGAGAATTGTTGTAGCTCTTCCTGCATTGCTTCCACCCAGCTGTTTTCTAGTAGTGCTGCTTTAATGTTCTTTGGTTTAGTTTGAGAGATGAAGCAGGAAAACATGCTGTTTTCAAATGCTTCACAGGCACTTCGGGTACTAACACCCACATTGAGTGGTCCAATGATGTTATTTGTGGGATGAATCTTGTGAATTCGTAGTTGAGGAATTGCATCTTCTTCCACGACTTCTTCCAAATTGGTAAGATTTTCAGCAGGAGGATCGGCAATGTCATTAATAGGATCTTCAGAAGATGATTGTGGTGCAACATCTACTGTTGGAATGGAGTTGTCTTCAATAGTTTCACTTGTTACACCAGAACCGGAAGACTCCATATTAGATTCAGCATTTGCAAGCACAGGAATTTCAACCTGAGCAGATGAGGAAGAACCTTGATCATTTAAGTTCCCTAAATTGTTCACAGAAAAATAAGGATTTGCATGAGTTGAGTCAATTGAGAAATCAGGAAGATTAAATGATTTAAAAACTGAATCGACGTCAAATAGCCAATTGGGACCATCTCATGAGTCCGTGTGATTATTTTCATGCCAATTGATATCAATGGACTCCAGCACTATTCTTTTCTGCTTATGATAGACACGAAAAGCACGTTGATTGGAGGAATAACCAACAAAATAACATTCATCAGCTTTGGCTTCAAACTTGTTGAGCTGATCTGAAGTGTTCAGCATCGTGCACACACACCCAAATTTTCTGAAGAAATCAATAACTGGCTTGCGCTTGTACATGATCTCATATGGTGTCTTGTTGCAACTTTTAGTGATAAGAACCCGATTTTGCACAAAACATGCAGTGTTGACTGCCTCAGCCCAGAAAGTCACGGGAAGCTTAGAGTCAACAATCATAGTTCGTACAGCTTCAATTAAAGTATGGTTTCTCCTTTCAGTTACACCGTTTTGTTGAGGAGTACGAGGTGCACTAAATTAACGAGAAATTCCTTTGCTTTCACAGAAGGAATCAAGAGTTGCATTCTTAAATTCTGTTCCATGATCGCTGCGGATAGTCTTCACACTTAAACTGAAGAGGTTTTCAATTTGAAGCAGATAGGTCTTTAAAATCTCTGGCGTCTCATCCTTCTTAGCTAAGAAAAACACCCAAGTGAATCGAGAAAAATCATTTGTTACCACCAGACAGTATGACTTTTGTCCAAGACTCATGACACTCACTGGACCAAAAAGATCCATGTGAAGCAATTGGAGAGGAGAGTCAATGGAATTGGTGGTCTTAGGCTTATGTGAAGATTTGTGTTGTTTTCCCTTGGAACATGAAATACATTGTTCCATAGGAGTGAAATCTTTGAGAGGTAATCCAGTGACTAGGTTGCCTAGAACCAGTCGGTTCATTGTTTTGAAATTGACATGTCCTAACCTCTTATGCCACAGGAAAGATTCATCTTCGGAAGCCTTTGAGAGAAAACATGATTCAATTCCCGATGGGTTGTTCATATCCAAGCTATATGTGTTTTATCTTCTGGGAGCACGCATGAGAATAAGTTCTTCTAGAATCACCACTCCCGGTTTTAAGATAAGACATTCTTTTGAATTGAATAAAGCACAAAAGTCCTTGTCACAAATCTGTGAAACACTCATCAGATTGTATTTTAACTGAGGAACATAGTTGACAAATTCCAGACTATTTACTCCATTTGATACTGTTCCTTGTCCTTCAATCTTTCCTCCTCTTGGGTTTCCAGCAAAAGCAACGTACTCTCCATCAATCTGATGATAATCTTGCAGCAAGTTAATGTGCCCAGTCATATGCCTTGAACATCCACTATCTACATGCCAGATGTTATCGCCGGTTCTTCTTGATTGACCCTATACACAACGAACCATTTATACGTTTTGACCAAAAATGTTTCAATCAAGAGATTTTAGTGTCAGGATATGACATCTCATTGGAATCAGAAGTACAACCATCCTTTGATGAAGCACGGTCATCAAATAGAACATTATTTTTAATTTTCCAAGTTCGTTTTAAATAATTTTTAGCATTTTTAATTCTTTTACGCCTAGATTTCCTACTGTGAGAAGAATTAGGCAACACATATGAATTTAATGAACTTTGGGAAGGTGATTCTTCATTAATATTTGCGGTTGTCAATTTACAACTCTTTGAAACATGATTTGAGGCACCACAACTAAAACAAACGTTTTTACAAGATATCTTAGCCTGATAATAATCATCACAAGATGAAGATGATTATGATGTTGAGGAATCTGAACATGAGACGGTTCTCTCATCAATAACTTTGTCTTGAAGCTGATGTGCTTACTTTAATATGAAAAATTCCATGTTGCTCATGGTTTCACGTGGTACATCATTCACAATAATTCCTGCACTTTTAAATTTTGTAACACATGGCATAACATTCAAAGATTTAGGAACAAAAGGCAAGGCATTTTGAAATTTAGAAACATCACATCCCAAACCCGTATGCTCAGCAGGCATAGAATCAAAATACAAGTTTTTAACGTGTTCACAAATATTTGGTTTTGACACGGACATATTATTACATTCATCCGACTCAAGTTCTTTTAAAATAGTTCTATCATTAGCACTCTTATCACAATCATCTTCGGACTTTACACAATTTGACTATGCACAAGAAGCAAAACTGTCAGAATCAGAGGATGTAATATAATCATCAGGAGATAATGTGCAAACAAAAGGTGTGGAAACATGTGGAGTAGGCATATCAGCAAATCTCCCTAATTTAGAATAAGGAGGTGGATGAGAGTTATACCCAAGACCTTCTGTGCCTTTTCTATTAAATTGTTTATCAATTATTCCAAACAGAATTTTCTTATCCATATCCATGTGATCAACCTGTAATTTGGCTTTTTCTGCCTTTTGGACTCTTTCTGTTAAAATTGTATTATTAATGGTTTGAGTATTAAGTTGCACATTTAAAGAGCGATTTTCACCAGAAATATCACGAATTTTCTTTAAGTAAAGTTTCTCATTTTTGGCCACAGAGTCATACATCACCTTAATGTGATTTCGTTCATCAATCAAGGCTTGATTGATGAATCTGTATTTTTGAATTTCATTTAAGCAAGATCTTGAATCACAAAGTTTAGAAATAACCTCAGCAGGCACAGCAGTGAGATCCTCAGCTGGTTCAATCATGACACTCTTGCCATTTTCCTCCACATCAGCCATCAAGGCTTTATCAGCAGCTTCCTCAGCTTGTTCTCCCCAATGATAATGTCCATCAGCTTGGCACACAAGAGCTGTGGAACTTGAAGTTGTGTTTGTCTTTGGAGGATTGGCAGCTTGTTTACCAGAGGAAATCTTCTTATCTTGCTGATCTTTAGAGGACGGCTCCTTGCAGTTTCTGGCAAAGTGACCCAGCTGATCACAATTGTAGCATCTCACCTTCTTGATATCAAACCCAAGCGTCTTTCCTTGCTTGAATCTGTCTATCCCAGTTCTTTTGATGAATCTTTTGGCTCTTAAGGTCAACATGGCCATGCACCAGTCAATGTCCATGTTCTCCAAATCATCAGGATTAATCTGCTCCAAGTCATCAGGTTGAAAGCTAACCGGTGTTAGATTTCCAGAGATCAGTGCATCATAGCACGACATGAAAGCAGTCATGATTGGGACATATTCATCACGAATCATGGTGATAGTCTTTTGAGAAGCAGAGGAGCTGGTAGACTTAATTACAGCAGCTGAAGGAGGAACATCAGTCTAAAAGTATGGGCTACCGGATGAGCTTGATCCAGCAATGAGAGCTGTGTTTCCAGAGATAGGGTGACTGCTCCCTTCTTAATCTCAATTTCATAAGATTCAAGAATGCTATAGACTTCCTGTTGAGACAGAGCACTCAGATTCTCAGTCTTTTTGATCATGATTCGATACATATTCCATTCCTCAGGAAGAGAATCTAGGAGTTTCTTGTTTAGATCAAGAGTAGGGTACTCGACTCCCATTACCTTCAACCTTGATACAATGCATGAGAAACGGTTGATCAAATCAGATATTGATTCTCCCCTTACACTGCTGAACATCGCATATTGTTTCTTGATCAGATCTCTTTTGCTTTCCCTGACATCCTCACTTCCCTCATATCTTATGCACAGTGCAGCCCATAAGTCTTTGGCAGTTGTGTACTCAGCAAAGATGTTGAAAATATCCATAGGAAGAGCCATGGCAATAGTCCCATAGGCCTTGTTGTCTCGGGCAATCAAGGCAAGATCTTTCTCATCATACTCAGACACTAGCTTAGGACGTTGAACATCAGCAGTGGTAGTTACGGGCTTGTGGGGACCATCGGTGATAGAATTCAACAGTGTATAATCGTGAAATTGAAAGAAAAGCTTCATTTTTTAGTCCAGTCATCAAAATCTCTTGTGGACACAAGAACAGGTGGTCTATTTCCCCCAGAATGTTCTGTTGAACTTAAAGTGGCCATAATGTTTTGAATCGAAACTAAAACAGTAACTAGTTTCGATAGGTCAACTTCTATCGAAACAACTAGTTTCGATAAGACAACTTTTATCGAAACAACTAGTTTTGATAGGACTAGTTTCGATAGACCAACTATTATCGAAACAACTAGTTCCGATAGGACTAGTTTCGATAGAACAAATTTTATCGAAACAACTTATATCGAAACAACTAGTTTCGATACTGAAAATTTCACAGACTAGTTTCGATAACCACAGTTTCTATAAGAGACAAAATCTAGTTTCGATAGTACCTTCTCCCGACAAAACGTAGACAAGAAGTTTCAATGATCAACAGAAATCAGAAATTGTTCCCCGTAGTTTCGATGCCTTCTTCTCCAAAACAGAAATACTCCATTGATGAAAAGCTCCAGAAATCAAAGGTGCAGAAATAAAAAACCAATCCAGCGAAAACCTTCGTCGAACTGTCCTGATCACGAATCCAACCTATGATTCCGAAAATACGAGCAAAAACCCTTGAAAAATGATGAAACAGTACCTCGAGAATAAATGTGCAAAAACCCAAAATAAGCAACGAAAACCCTCGGTAATCACCTAGAATCGATCAATAACCTGATAACACTCAAAAACACTAGAGCATAAAGCTCTGATACCAATTGTAGGTCCAGATTTCAGTCGAATCACACTGATATGATCGATTGAACACACACATAGGCGGAAACTGTGTATATGTAGGTGAAACAGATAATAGAAACAGTATTGGTGAAGATAACCAGCTAACCACACTATGAATCAGCAATCAAAAGGTATGAAAATGTATGAACACAGTGAATAAACAACTGCAGATTGTATTGATTCAAGCAAAATGTGAAAGAGAAGGTTCAGGGTTACAGCCGCTACTCACGCCCTAAACAATCTCAAACTAGGCTATTTATAGTAGTGACAGGTATCGAAACTATGGTCAATCGAAACTACTAGTTTCGATTGACCATTTACAATTGATATACAGACTGTCGAAACTACCATCTATCGAAACTACTAGTTTCGATTGAACAGACTCAATCGAAACTAAGTAGTTTCGATGGCCCAGACTTAACTAATTACAGAAAACTGAAATTACAATAATGAAATGACAGAAAGTAAACTAGTCTAAAATTGTTTAAACATACAATAAATGACAACAGCTTATACAAAATATATGACTCTACAATCTCCCCCTAAGCTGTTGCATTACTGTCTTCAGCTCTTCATCAAGCAGCTGGTCCTTCAGATGTCTTTGGGATGAAAGGTTTGACATGGAGAGATACAATTCTTTGATAGTCTTTAGCATCAGCTTCATCTTCAAAAGTAAACTAGTCTAAAATTGTTTAAACATACAATAAATGACAACAGCTTATACAAAATATATGACTCTACAATCTCCCCCTAAGCTGTTGCATTACTGTCTTCAGCTCTTCATCAAGCAGCTGGTCCTTCAGATGTCTTTGGGATGAAAGGTTTGACATGGAGAGATACAATTCTTTGATAGGCTTTAGCATCAGCTTCATCTTCATCACTATAACTTGGAAGTTTGATTTTCTTTGGAAGAGATTTCTTCAATAACTTGGGCGATTTAATAATTTATTTTTAGTTGCCCCTTTTTCTTTTCACAATAATTCTTCTTTCATATTAAATGAGTTTCTTTCTTCGAACATAAGATGGATCTATAAAATTTTGGTGGATAATCATTTCTTAATTCATAGCCAAGTTGATTTCAACGAAAAGGGTTAAAAGGTAAAAAGGCTAATTTTTCGGGTTTAATGGTTTTGAGATGTGGGTTTAGAAATGAAAAGGTTTAGGCTCAAATGGGCTAACAAGGGGGAAATGTTTAGGTAGGTAAAGGAAAAGAAAAGGCTAAAGAAAATGGGTTAATCCCAATGCCTTAATCATTTTCAGGCATTCTTTTAGTCCATGGTCTTGAAATGTAAATTTTATACAAGTTCTAACATGCAAAGCAATAATTAGCAGTCACTCTAACAAACAAAATGAGCATGTGAAATATGTAATAATTAACGGCGTCAAAAACTTGATGTATTCGTGATAATGCTCAGATGGGTTCAAATCTCTCACATGGAAATGGAAGGTAAAGGGTAATAAAGTAAAAATATGCATAAACTTATTTCTTTTTTCTGTTGTGCTTCCTAATCTTCCCTATTTGTTTCCTTGATTCACTTCAATGGTATTTCAAATTGCTGTTTTTATAAGCCCATTAATGCCAAATGATTTTTTAAGACTCTTGCTTTACGATTATTTTAGAAAATGTTTTTATTACTTCTATACATAAATTTGATTTCATGAATTGGGTATTTGTTAATCATGTAATTGTAATACTTAAGACAAGATCAGGCAGTCAAAATATCTACGGGGTTCCACCCCACACTTAGTTTCTGACAATATGAATGTATGCAATATGATATGTGTCATGAATAATAAGACTGTGGTAAAACTAATACTCCCCTTATGAGACATAATTGTCGGGCGTGTAATCGATTCTCATCTATACCTAGATCGTATTTTCGGGCACGAACCAAAATCTGTATCACCTGTAATGCTATACGATGCTCAACACATAAAGTAAGTACTAAAAGGAAAAAATTAAACTAATATTCTTTTAACAAAGCGGCCGAAAGGTTGGTGGCAATGCCACCATGTCAACGGTTACACCTGTAACCGGTAAAAATGGTGTCGTGTCTAGTAAACCAATGTCAAAAGTCAAGAACCACAAACTATATAAAAAAAGGGAGAGAGGACTACTACTGATATGGCAGGCGAGGCCACTGCTGGTATAGGCCAGGAGGCTGCTGATGTGGTTGGTGAGCATACAGATCCTGTAGGTGATTGTGAAAATCCTGCCGCATGCCGTCCATTGTATACCCTAGCTGACCCATACGGATCATTAAATCCAGCATAGAGGGATCCGCGGTGGTGTGGTAAATAGGAGGTATCCTATGCTGTTCTCCTTTCCCCTTCCTAGCTCTAGGGGTCCTTCCCATGCTTCATCATCTGATTCTTCAACTACCCTTGTCCAGATGTTACCTTTACGATTTATTAACCGATAGACTTTATTAATTTTCTTCAACATTCCCATACGGATTAGCATATGGCTATCAACAGTGGTGACTGGAAGGTTCATCTCTAGTACAGTCCCAAGGTGAGCAGGAGTTAAAACTCCCATGTTGGAGGCCAAACGAGTAATGAAAGGCCCTCCAAACACATGGCTTGAAGAACAGTATCCTGAAGCTCTAGTGAAAAATTTGGCTAAACTGTAAGCTAAGTTACAGTCAACCTGATCAATGAGGCAGTGAAGGTGAAAGAGGTCTCTAAGGCTTACCACCCCTGTGTTGTCCTTTCTTCATCCTGGGGTAAGGACTACACATCTGTGAAGGTATTGATGGAGCGGGTGTTTCAGTTTGGTGCTCTTTTGACTGTGTGGGTCGAATGGTCCAGACCCAATCCTTCCCAGAATAGGGATGCCTCACCCTCACCAAACTCACTGTGGCTCTCAGTGAATAATGGCTGAGTAATCTCTCTCTGCCTATATATTCCCATCCTCACCCCAAACTGGGCCACTGACATCTCATGCCAATGCCTGGCCATCCTGAATCTGACACAATCGTGCAACTCAAAACTAATTACTGGTCTCGCAAATGAGAATGAGGCCAAGAACTCCAAGGTCATCTCATAATAAGTAGTGTCTCGGATAGCAAAGAACCTTTCCCATGGTTTAGTTATGAGTTCAACACATTGATTTAGCAGCACGATTTCCTCCAGGGTGGTGTGGCAAATAGTCTTGTGGATGCCAAACTCCTTTCCTAGAAGTTCCTGAAGTTTATGATAGGCTTCCACTTCTATAGCATCATCTGGGTCAAACACTAGCCAAGCCAAGAATGCAATTCAAACTGTCCTTGTGGCATTAGGTGAGGGTGGAAGGGTGATGGTGGTGATGGTGGAGAAGGTGGAGATCCATTGCCTCCGGACGTAGTTAGGGACGGGGTAGATCGGGATGAAGACCTCACCCGCCTTCATTTTCCAGCAGCTCGGGTTGACTCTGCCATGCTCTATAATCACCAAAAGAAAAGAGTTAGTTCATAGAAACAATAGTGATTCATCACATATATATTTTAACGGCGCCAAAAAATTGATGGTGTGTAAAGTATGATGCATATTGGTGCCTAAAACTTGATAAGAATCATGTTATTGTAAAAATATATATGTATATAATTTTTGGACCACACAAGGGAAACACAATTTCATGCATGGTTATGGCACGGTTATGTTTCTCGAGTCCCAAAATGGTCGATTGCAGTCAATCAAACAAGGCGCAAATTCAAACGGTGTAATATGACTACCCAAATAGATGGTCAAAATGTTGACTTTGAAAAGTCAAACCCACCAAAATTCTTGACCTAATTCAACTAATCAACAATTTCCCACCAACTATGTTAAAACCTAAACACATTCAAATAAGCTTTATGCTTCAATTTGTAATTTCAAGTTCAATAACTCTAAGTCAAAATTCATAAACTCATTCATACGAATCAAACAAATCCTACCCAAACAAGGCTAAAATGAGTTACATTATGATCCTACCTAGTCAAATATGCATCTAGATCAAGCATTGAGTTCATATTTAAGTATATTCAAACCAAAGTTCAAAACGAAACCCTACCCTCATTTGAACAAGATTAGCCACATTTTACGCATAAATCACACTAAAATTGACAATGGACAAGTTTACATACCTCGGGGAAGAGATTTGAAGCAAAAATCAAGAGAAACCATGAGAAATCGGGGGTTTTGGAGTGATTTTGGCCAGAACCGAGCGTCTTCGGAGTTGAGGGTTTTGAGGAAAATGAGTTTTTCTGCAATTTTAACACCAGACGCGCATGAAGCCCATTGCACGGTCATGCATTAGGTTGCACAGCCGTGCAATGCCCCTGTTGACCATATTTAACTCTTTTTTTTTCACTAAAAATCCACTTGAAAATAATACTTTTAAAAATAAATTAAAATATATTAAAAAATAATTAAAAATAATTTAAATTATATTAAAGTATTAATTTATTTTAAAATTAGTAAAATAAATTGGTCAAAGGGGAATATCACCATTAAAATCCCGATTTCATGTTAAAAAACTTACCTTATTTTTTGATATCCAATGTCAAAGTATCGAGCTTGTAATCATCGAAAATAAAGAGGAATGTAAAATCTAAATACGTAAAACCGTTCGAAAGTGTTACGCCTATTCTTAAAAAGCTTTCGAATGGCGGCGCTTGTATTCGTTCATTTCTCTTAGCAATAATTCCTGGGTTGCGATACTTGAAAGTTACAGCAAAGATAGATTAGCTAGAACAAGTACCAAAACAAAAATAATAGTAAAAAATAAAAATAAAAGGAAAAATAAAGTAGAAATAAAACAAAAATAAAATAAATATGAAGATAAAATCAAAATGAAAAATAAAGTAGAAATAAAACAAAAGTAAAATAGAAATAAATAGTCAGTCCAACGACTTAAATCTGTCGCAGAATTACCGTGTCCCAGGCAACGGCGCCAAAAACTTGATGTGTATTTTATATGTAAATAAAAATGTAAATATATATATAACCCTGGCAACAACGCCAAAGACACGATGGCGTGTTTTTAGTAGTCATAAATTCATTCTATTTAGAGCTACACAAAATCAGGTTTTAAATTTATAAATTAAAATGATAATTAATTCAACTAAATACACACCCAATAGGCAAGTGTACCTATCGCAGCGTATTATAGTATGGGTAAGAACCAAGTAGCGAACCATGGACACGGATCCCGTACTCAACCCTCGCCATTGTCTGACTAGGATAATAAGTTAGAAAATGGGTTTTGTTTTAAAAGGAAAATAAAAAAATAAGAAATGTAATTAGAAGTATTTTACTGTTTAAGGTGTTACTCTAGTTGTTATCCCTTGTTAATTAATGATATATTTAAAGTAAGGTTGGTCATAGTTACTAGTACTAACCCTTTCGATAGGGGAGTTTGTATTTCGTAATGGAACAGTGGATACGGTCGGCCAACTGTTCCTTAATAAAAATAACGGACCCTAAACGGGGTCTCAAGTCCGTCGGTATCTCACAATTCATTATTCGGACTAATATTATCCCTGTGACTGACGTACGTCTGGTCTTGTAACTTTTTTTAGAAAGTCGAATTGCGCAACTCCCTCCAGACCTACTTTATGAACGCTCGGACCTAACAAATTATGTTCTTAAATTGTTGTCTTTACTTATAATATATTTTTTAAATAAATAAGACTTTCATTCTCAAGATCAAACCCCATGGCTCCCGCTAGAAGTCCTCTACAAGCCGACACGAGAGAAGTAAAGAAATACCGACACAAACCGCCCGGTCTGGGTAGGGCTCAAACGACCTGCTGGATACCTAAATCTCCAATCAACCCATAATATTAAATCTATACTTACTGGCCACGCTAGCACCAAGATTTGTATATAGACCGTACAAACATCTAATAAGCTTCCCAAACAAGAAATCTTGCTTAAGTAACTCACAAGATTTAAGATTATTAGATTGGTTTAAAAATCACTTATTTTTGTCTTTTTAAGATAAATCATAGTAAAGACTTTAAAAACATAACATAGTAAAAATACTTCATTAATTAATTAAAGTTCAACCAACTCGAGCAACACAAGAGGACTAGCCATGAATGACCATACAAGTGACTCCACTAACCCTTAGATAATGTGTGGAAGTATTCCAACACCAAAGGAGAATGGGTATAGGTTGCCTCTTGTTTCAGTTGAACTAGAAGAATAAGTTCATATTACAAGACTTTAAAAAGGAAATAAACAAAGAAAAGCTAAACGGACAAAAACCGAGAGAGTTCCGTCTCTTAGTAGAGCACTAAGGCCTTCACACCTCTTGGTAATGGACACCTAAAACACTAAAATGAGCTTGCTATTTATAGGCAAAGATTTTGGCAATGCACGGCCGTGCATTGGATTGCACGGGCGTGCAAAGTACCCATTTCTTTCACGTGCGGAATCTTGCAGTACATGAGAGTACAGGGACCCAAATTAGGGTTTTCACGGCTGTGAAAGGCAATGAACGATCGTTTAATGCCCTAGTTTGGTCCCTGTTGACTTTTAGACTTCCAACTTTGACCTTCTACGTCCAGTTTCGTTCAATTGACCCCCTAATGCTGATTTTACCTTGATTTTGAGTGTTTTCTTCATGTTTTTGTAAATCCAGATCAATTATCCTATCGGAACACAAATGAGTAGATTAGGCATCAATTATTATCATATTATCTCTAATTATGATGATTTTTAGGATAATTATGCGTGCAAAACATGTATAATTTACGTCATATCAGAACACCACCGCAACTAATTCCAGATCATGGGTTGGATAGTTTGCTTCATGTGTCTTTAGCTATCGAGAGGCATAGGCTATCACCTTTCCTCTTTGCATTAGAACACAACCTAACCCAAGTTTTGAGGAATCGGAATATACCATAAAGTCTTCCACTCCTTCTGGCAATGCTAGAATCTGAGCTTGTGTCAGTCTTTCTTTCAAAGTCTGGAATGCCTTCTCTTGTTCTTCATTCCATTCATACTTTGAATTCTTTCGAGTTGGTTTAGATAATGGGGTGGCTATCCTGGATGAATCTTCTATAATAGCCAGCTAACCCCAAGAAACTTCTAACTTCTGTTGGGTTTTTAGGTGGAGACCATTTCATTAGTGCCTCTACCTTTGCTAGGTCCACCGAGATACCTTCTGCATTTACAACATGACCCAGAAATTGTATTTCTCTCAACCAGAATGTACATTTTGAGAATTTTGTGTATAGTTTCTCCTTTTGTAAAGTACTAAGTACTTTGCGAAGGTGTTGTGCATGTTCTTCTTCATTCTTTAAATAAATCAAGATGTCATCAATGAAGACAATAACAAATTATTCTAACCTTGTCCGGCATACTCTATTCATGAGATCCATAAAAACTGTCAGAGCATTTGTCACTCCAAACGGCATCACTACAAATTCATAATGTCCATAACGAGTTCTGAATGCCGTCTTAGGTAAATCTTCTTCTCGTACCTTGACTTGATGATGACCGGATCTTAAGTCAATCTTGGAAACCCAGCTTGATCCTTGCAGTTAATCAAACAGATCATCAATTCTAGGTAAGGGATACCTATTCTTGATAGTCAATTTGTTCAAATCATCGTAGACTATACACATTTTCATATTACCATCTTTCTTCTTCACGAACAGAATGGGTGCACCCCAGGGGATACACTAGGGCGTATAAATCCCTTGTCTAGCAACTCTTTCAGTTGTGACATCAATTCCTTCATTTCAGTTTGTGCTAACCGATACGGATCCTTAGCCACCGGTTTGGCTTCAGGAATTAAATCGATTTTAAATTCGATCTCTCTTTCTGGTGGAGCACTTGGAAGATCGTCTGGAAATACTTCTGGGAATTCTTTTACCACCAGAACTTGATCCAGTTCCCTCCCTTTCATTTTTACGTCAGCTACGTAGGCTAAGAAGGCTTGGTGACCTTGTCTCACGTAGCTACTTATTTTAGCTATCGTACATAACGTAATCTGGTTCCGTCGTTCGCCAATGACACTAACTTCTTTTTCTGTAGGCGTTGTGAATTGCACGATCTTTTGATTGCATATAATCGTTGCAGCATATGAAGACAACCAGTCCATTCCAATGATCACGTCAAATTCTTGCATCGGCATCGGGATTAAGTCGACAGGATATTCTTCTCCTTTTATTAGTAATTAGCAATCTCGGCATATTTCAGTTACCACACAGTTTCGATCACTCGTGATTTCGACCTCTAATGCCTTAGCCAACTTACTTCTACTAAAGTTTCGAGATTTTGCATATTTTAACGAAATAAATGATCAACTAGCTCCAATATTGAATAAAATACAAGCATGTAGGGAATTCAAGTGGAATGTACCTAATACAACGTTAGGAACATCTTTCGCTTCCTCTGTGGTGATTTGAAAAGCCCTGCCTCTTGGCTTCGGAGCCTCGATCCTTTTAACTTAGTTTTCTGCCACTCTAGACCCTTTTTCTGTCTGAGATTTTTGCTCAGGACATTCCCTGCTGAAGTGTCCCGGTTTATAGCAGTTGTAGCATAATCTTGTTCCACTCATACACTACAATGCAGTGCGTCCTATCTTCCCACATTTATTATAACTTGTGGGATTGAACCGGCACTCTCCTGGGTGTCTTCTTCCACAAGTCTTGCAATCAGGTACTCCTTTTATTAAGGAGGAATTGCCTCTTGGTTTGGTAAATTTAAACCTTTTAAGAGGCATAGGAGAAGGATAACTTTCTCCTTTCCTCTTTCCATCTCTCTCATCCTGTCTTTTGAGCTCCGTCTCACGTTCCCGAGCCCAATCAATCATCTCTTCTAAGTTCGCGCACTTGGATGAATGGATAAACTCTCTAATTTCTGTTTTCAAAATGAGATGGTATCTCGTCATACACATTTCCGGGGTTGTTAACCAAGCTGGACAGAACCTGGCCTTGTCAAAGAAGATTCCCGTGATTTCATCTACAGATTCCGTTGTTTGACAGAGTTGAAGAAACTCCTCAGTGATTCTTTCGATTGCCGCTCTAGGGCAATAGTGTTTTAGGAAGATATCCTTGAATTCTTCCCATCTTATCTCCTTAATTCTGTCTCTTCCTTTCTCTCTCTTTACCATGCCCCACCAATCGTCGGCTCTTTCTTTTAGTTGGTTGGTGGCGATGGTAACCTCATATTATTTTTCACACTTACATGTATCAAAAGTTGTTTCTATTGAAGCGATCCATCTTAGACTTTCTAAGGGATTAACAGCGAAATGAAAAGCCAAACTATGAAAAACAAAATCAGTAGATTTTACACAACTGACAGTAGTTCAATGACAGACGTATTTGTGAATAGACTCTTTAAGGTCGTAGAACATACAACAGTGCAAGATCCTCACCCAGGGTTAATCATAGCAACCCACCACTTCAACAAACCATACCCTAGTATATCCGAGATAGAGGTACTCAGTCTTGCAGCATTGGATCTCTTAAATCAGTATGGTTACCCATCCATATCAGATTATGTTAAGTTAATAATATCATTGACTATGAAACATACTTATGGGGAAGAGATCACATTTACAACTGGTAGGTCTATTCCCTTGACAAGCCAGGATGGGAGCCTCCTTCCAAAGAATGAAATCTATGCTCGTGTAAATCAACTCTTTCTGAAGAATGCTGAAATCTACAATGGATGCTTGATTGTGAAACTCTTTATCCGTGTGTATATGGACCAAAAAATAGGGAGGGTCGCCCAGAACTATCAGTAGCAGATAGATATAGGTTACTTATCTCAACGATGTCAGAGGAATTGAGTGAGATTGAACCCCTCCCTGCTAGTGAAATTAGAAAGATCAAGCATAATCCTAAACAAAACTATCCAGGTTATATAAAAGCTCTCAAAAGAAAGAGTAATGACATGAAACCCTTCATGGTATCAGATCTTGAGACTATTCTGATAGATAACAAGCATACACCATATGTTGCAGGTCTCATGTTGGTACATCCGTGTCAAGACATCAAGGAGAGTATAATTTATACCTACTTCAGTGAGGACTACTCTTTCATAGAAGACTTTAAAGAAAGGAGTAAAAAGGTCCTTTTTGACTTGGTATTCAAGATTAAAGCATTAATGAAAAAAGAAAAGAAAGCAAAAACTGTGTATTTTCACAACTTCTCTCGATTTGATGGAGTCATCATGCTCCGGTATCTAGTATGTCATACTGACTACAATGTGAAACCGCTTATGAGGAACGGCAGGCTTTATGAGTTAGAAGTCTATTCAGATAGTAATCTTTTATTCTGTTTTAGAGACTCCTTGAATCTACTTCCAGGTAAACTGGATAAGCTAGCTAAGAATCTATGCCCATCTCTTGGTTCTAAAGGATCTATTGATTACGAGAATCCCTTAAACTCTAAAGGTTTGCATGTCATGAAATCCTTGTATGTACAATGAGTTGAATTCGTATCAACTTTTGGATTTCCTCCTTCTCCATTATGAGTAATATCTTTATGGCTTTCGAACCAGCTCTCTAATGAGCTCTGTAGTTCAGCTTGTAGGATTGGAAAGTTTGCATCGAAAGCCTTTCCTACTTCTACTGCGATATATCTCCAGATATTTTTCAGAACTTACTCAACCTCATTTTCCTCGGGAGGTGGAGATTCAGCTCTCATGAGACTCCCTTCGTCACGTATTTCGTAGTTTTGATGTTCAGCCATCATTTGCTGAAACATGGCATCGTTTTAAATCTCTCGTTCGTTTACCCTAATCATAGTCTAGGGTTTTATACTACAGGACTTTTATTAGTTTAACCTTATTCAAGTACTCTAGGGTTTCACATAAGGCCCCATCTATGCATTTTACACATATGCACATTCATTCATGCATTTTAATCATGCATAATCTCATTTCCGTCTTACTATTACCTGAAATAAGTTATCATATGATGTTTGTGATATCATGATGGTCCCATACATTAGCTCCAATACTGGCCAGGTATAAGGAAATGTATGTTACGTATCATGATACTCCCAATTATCACATGGAGCTTATCTCATACAAATTTCTGCCCACGTATACTCACACATTTCTGTTTAAGCACGGGAATACATACATGCTTCCTTGGACAGTCTCGGATTGAATCCCTATTTATATCACGAGCACTTGTGGTTTGAGTTTAAGTACCCCTACTGATACTTAAATCCCTCAAACCGTGCTCTGATACCAACCTAAAACATCTTGCTTATTTCTTTTTATTTTATCAGAGTTTAATGCGAAAAACGAGTCCCAGATTTTTCAAAACCTTGTCATTAAATGACACATGTATATTTTATTTATAAATATTATTTTACATGTACAATATTCTATTACAAAAGTATAGGGATTCTTCATTCGGTTCGGCCTCATCCACAGGAAGCTCTATTCCATGTGCTTCTCTTCCTATAGTGTTTGGAAAATGTTTTTGAATTAGCTTTCGCTAAGTAAGTACACTGCATCGTTCATTTCATTATGAACCCTTTAGGTTCTTTATTATTGTTCAAGTTTCTCAGGCTCTCGGTGCCCCCGTGACCATCTCCGGACGTACCTTCGGTCACGTCAATAGTATATTTTATGGGTGTGCTAACCCCCTCCTGACCATCTTCGGACGTACCTCCGGTCAGAGTATTCATTTCTTTCATGGGTGTGCTAACCCCCTTATGACCATCTTTGGACGTACCTCCGGTCATAGAATTGGCAAGGTCCATATACTCATCAGTATAGGCCCCTTGCATTTGTCACGAAGATTCATTTGTCACGAAGACTCATTTGCCACGAAGGCTAATTCATTTCTTAGCCCCGTAGGCTTTGTTCTTTAATTCTCTTCTTTATTATTGAGATCCACCTTACAGGCCGGGTATCTCTTTTCATTTGGGACCTTGCGTATCTTATGCTCACAGCCTTTGATATGCTCTAAATTATAAATGTTTTGCTTACATAATAATCCCCATATTATGGTACTAATTGATTAAAAGCCTTGCAAATGATACTTAATGCGTTAATATTTCACAATTGTAGATTATTCGATGTCCCAAGATAAACAGAGCAAAAACCAACTTAAAACATGAAGAAATCAAGCTTTTGTAGGATCAAACCCGAGCATTAACCCCCAAGAAGTCAAACCGGGTCAAAGCAAGTCAACCAGCAGCTAAAAGAAGAGCCAGGGGAGTAGACAGAGGGATGCACGACCGTGCATCCCTTTGCACGGTCGTGCATTTCATGCCTGGCCTCCCAGACTCCGGTACACTGTCCTTTGTACCCTACAGTGTACTTAATTTATCCTTGGTAGTTCCTAGTTCGTTCCTTGCTTAAATGTTTCTCCGGATCCAAACCGCACTCGCAACGTACCGCACTTGTACTTAAACGCACCGCACCAGGCTCCTTTGCACGTCCTTAGAGTGTTTGTGTGTGTAATATGTGTGTTTGTTGTGTTTCCAAATGAACAACTAACTCCGTCTATTTATAGGTGACTTCTGGGTCCGTGACGGACCGTTACCAACTCGAGACGGTCCGTCACCGTTTTCTTGGTGACTAATCACTTGGCGACCACGTAACGAACCGTTATCCCTTCATGACGGTCCGTCATGACCCGTAACCGACCGTTACCCTTCATGACGATCCGTCATAGGGTATACACGCGTCACTTCGCTATGACGAGTCATTGGAAACGTGTCACTCTCCGGATCAAACCCTTGCTCAGCCCGTAACGGACCGTTACCGTCTCATGACGGTCCGTCACGGCTTGTAACGGACCGTTACCGTCCATGACGGTCCGTTACAGGCTTAAAAACTCAAAATTTTCATTTTTAACCCTGAACTTTATTTAACTTGTCGTTATTGTTTCTTGAGCCTTGAAATTTGGGATGTTACAACCTTTCAAGAATTTAGCATATTTGGGCATATGCTGGAGTACCTCGATAAACGGATGATTGACCTTTAGTTGCTTGAACAGATTAAGGAAGTGACCGTATTCCTTAGCATACTTATGAGGCATAAGATGGGCTGGGTAAGGAACATGGCTCAGGTCAACTTCGGGAATCTTCTTCTCCCCCTCACTCTTTTTCTCCACTATTTTCTCAGCAGGCGTCTCCGTCTCTAACTCCTCATCCACCGGCTCATCGTCCTCCACCGGTGAATTCTCACTCTCATCTCCTCGACCGCTGCGGGTCATCACTGCCATTACTGTTGCCTTAGAGGCTGAAGATGAACCTCCTTGCTTGTCACTCAGATGCTTAGCGATGTCTCCTTCTGTGCGCAGCAAATCTTGGAATGCAGATTGCTGATTTCTCAGCAAGGTGTCATGCGTATCCAACCTCTGCTGTGTCTCCTTATCTCTCACTATAAGATAGGCAAGCATCTAAATCTGATTCTCCAACATCTCCTCGATCTTCTTATCTCTAGCACTGCTCCCCGAACTCGGACATGCATCTCCACCAGCAAACCTAGGTGGGTGAGCCTGCTCTCCATCCCTAGTTGTATGAGTTGCCAAAGGCGTTATTGAATCCTCGGTTCTGGTTCCCTACAAAATCTACCTGCTCCTTCTGACTGACAGGGCAGTCTCTAGTGTTGTTGCCTCCTCTACACACCTCACACCTCTGAGCGCTTAACTTCAGCCCCTTGATCTCCTTCGCCATAGCGGCAAGTGCAGCTGCCACCATAGTATCGGGAGTGACCTGATGAACACCTCTAGTGGATGAGGCGGGTATCCTAGCACTAGGAATGGAATTCCTAGTCTGCTGGTAGACCAAGGCAAAGCTCTCAAACATTTCTTCGCACTCCTCAGGCTCCTTCTTTTGCATGATATGGCCACCTGCAGCTGTGCTGAACATCACTTGCTTCTCGAAAGTAAGACCATTATAGAACTTCTCCACGAGTGCCCAGTCAGAAAGGGTATGATAGGGGCATCTACTCAATAGAGTGTTGAACCTCACCCAAGCAATATGGTAAGGCTCGTCTGGGTCCATGTAGAATGAATGAATCTGGCCCCTCAGACGGGCGGCCTCGGACGGTGGATAGTACTTTTTCAGAAATTTGGCCTGAAGATCTACCCAAGTGGTAATTGAGTCCCGAGGCAGGGTATCCAACCAAGCGGCTGCACGACCAGAGAGTGTCAACGGAAAAAGACGCAGATAGATTGTGTCATCAGTAGCACCAGTAATATGAAAGGTATCACAAATACGCGTGAAGCACGACAGATGTCCTGGTGCATCCTCGTCCTCTAGTCCGTGGAACTGAGTCGAGTTAGTGATGGTACTCATAACGTGCGATGGGATTTTCCAATTATAGCATTGGGCACGTTCAGGCGGGTGATCGAATATCTAACCCCTATGAATCCATCACAAGCTCTCTGGTGCAAAGTACGTCTAACGGGTGGATCGGCATCACCCATGTTAGCAATTGGAATAGGGGTGCGTACCTATCTCTCACAAAAGTCACTTAAGCGCTCACGAAACATGCGGCTGCGCTTGTGAAGATCTCACTCGGGCTCTGAAGTAGCAGCAAATTGGGTGATCCATGCGAACGAGTATGTTAGATACACTGAAAGAAAACAAAAGAAGAAAGACTCAAGATAGAAGAAAAATTCGAAGTACGACTCACACAAATAGCAAACAAGACAAAAACAAAATTAAGACCTAAAATAAAAAGAAATAAACTACCAAACTAAACTAAACATAAAAGAGTAAATAAAACAAATAACCATGTAAGAACTAATCGAAGTTAATTTTGCTATTGCCAAGTGGCCCCGAAAAACGGCGCCAAAAACATGATATGCGTCTAAGGTCTATTAAAATACTACTAAGACACTTTAAGTTAAACTATCGAAAACCTATGAACTAGAACGCACTGGCAGGCAAGTGTACCTATCAATTGCAATACAGCCTAACGGAAGTCCGGATATCGAACCCACGAGACACAGACTATAACTAAAACTAGACTCTGACACAGAACTAAAAGATAATTAGTTGGGGGATAATTCTATGAACTAAGATTAACCTAATCAAAAGTAACTAAAAACCAAGTGACAACTAACTATCAAACAGAAGATTCAGATGATATCAAGAATGGAGAGAGCACTACCTAGATAAGAATCCTATTTGTAAAACTTAGACTTCACTCGGTTATGGTAACTATGATGGAACTGGGGTTCTAAAGTGTGACACTCTCAAACTACCTAAAGGATCCCTGATCAATCTCCGGGTGTGACCTAATAGGAAACTCTAAGGAATGTATAACGCTCACAAGTTAATCGGATTCTCTTTCAGTCTCTCCAACGACATTAAAGTACCCTAAAGATAGATCACCTTTCAGTCTCACTATCACAATATATTCAAAGAATGCAAGGGGTAATCTCAGAACAATCAACAAGACATGGACTAGAAAGGGTACTAAGAAACCTAGGGGAAACCTCGTTTCAGAGTCCTTACACCTAGACGTCTAATACCAAAGACTAACCGACTACCTCTCACCTTTCAGCTATCGGGATAGGAAGAAAACTCAGCTCTAATGAATCACCAACTAATATTCATATGGACCACTACGTCTAACCGTACCATAAACAGTCACGAACATAAAGCAAGTAACCTAAACATGCGTCTATAACTGAAAGACATTCAACAAGACACACGCGGAATAATAAATCAATGCTAAATCAGAATTAAGCATGCATACACATCAGATCAATTGCACTAAGATCCGTTACAAAAATGTCAAACTGTCGATAATAACCATAAACCGATAAAAATCCAAAATTTATCAAATAATCATCAAAACCTAGGCAATATTGAAAGTCTAGCCAACAATCATGATCAAACCAGAAAACAAATCATAAAAGCAATGAACATCCTGTTAATTAAATTATTTGGAAACAAAAGAATGAAGATCATAAACCCAATGATTAGGATATAACCACCACGATAAGTAAAGCTCCAATCTTTGGCTCCAACTGCTTCCTTTACTCCCAAATTCGCCTCAATCCTCTGCTCTGATGGCTAAAAATTGAACTACTAGCACAATGGCCTTACAATTCTTTTTATAATCGATTTAGGGCTTTTTTCCTGAATTTATAACTTTCACTTGTCGCAAACTAAACATGTCGGCCCTTCGCGTGGCGCGAAGGCCAAGACATTCGGGCCCAATTTTGAACTTGTTCGCGTATCACGAACTTCTCAGCTTCCATCTTCGCGTGTCACGAAGAGTATAATTTCCATGTTTTTGAATTCTTTTTCCAGACTATCCTCGTGTGCTCGATCACTCCATGATATGACCTTCGGATTTACTTCTTCTTCACACGAGTACCTGTAAACACGACACAAACTCAGAACGAACTAAAAGTGAAAGAAAACAAAAACAAAACTAACTAGAATTGCTACAAAATACAAGGATAAAAGCATGTGTTTTGCAACACATCAGTCCAGTTTCGTTCACATGACTTCCGAATGCTGATTTCTTCTTGATTTTGAGTGATTTCTTCATGTTTTTGCAAACCAAGGTCAATTTTCCTGTTGTAACATAATTGGATAAACTAAGTATCAATTCTTATCATATTGTCTCTAATTGTGATGAATATGGGGATAATTATGCATGCAAAATATGTATAAATGATGGCACATCACCAACTGTTTAAACGTCAAACTGATACATTGTTGCATGAAGCATTGTATCGTTTCTACAAAATGTGTGATGGTTCGTTTCATATAAAAAACAATATTTGGTCCCTTTCGGGTACAAGATCACACTATAAGAAAAACAGGGGCTTCACCGATGCATAGTTCCGTCAAAAAACCGTTGGTGAAAGTCATCAGCAACGAGAATCCTTTGGTGAAACTTGAATTTGGAATCCAAGTCCACCCACCTTGTAATGGCATTTCATGTCTCAACCACTTTGGCAGAACAGGACACAAGACATAAGGAATATCAATACTTCTATTTACCATATTTATTCTAGCTAGAAGATGATCCGACAAAAGTCACCACGCCAAAATATTAACCTTCCTCGAAATGAAGCGATTCCACCTCCTTGGGTCGATCCCATCCAGAAGAATGACCTGAACAATGTGTTTCCTAACCGCTTTGACCGTGAACTATTTTTTCAACATCCAAGTCTCAAACCCACTTGTCCGGATTCTTAGACCGTTAAACCTCTTCTAATACGAGAACTAATTATTGCAACTAATTGGTCTTGGTCCCTTGTCTCACCACCAACCCCCCCTCATTACACCTTCGATATTTTATAACATATTCCTTGAAAACCGAGTATAAAGAGGAATGTTCCCCACCCGACAATCATGCCAAAAAGAAGTAGATTCCCCATTACCAACTCTCTTCCTTAAGGAAGACAATGGGCGGATGCCTTTGTCATTGAGTTTAATATTAGATTTTACAATTCTCTACCAAACCGCATGACCACTAAAAATATGAGACCTATCAAGAATGCCAGCCTTTTTCCCCATGAATCGCTATTAAAATCTTCACCCACAAATCTTGTTGGTTATTAACTAATCTCCACCTCTATTTATGAAGTAAAGCATAATTAAGACCTTCCAAACTCCCAATCCCCAATTCCCCTTTTTTCTTTAACGACAATAACCAAATCCCATTTTACCCATGCTAATTTTCGAGAATGAAAACTTTGATTAAGAAACAATTCTATTTCTCTGTATGTTCTTTTTTGGTCTGATACAAGGAATATATATAATATATATATATATATAACAAATGCTAATTGAGAGTCAAACAAAAAGGCCTTAAAAAGGGTAATCATGGTAAATAAGGAATGAGTAAAATAATAGAAGATTGAGTAAATCGTTCCCAATACTCCCCTCAAGTTGGAGCTTGCAGGTCACAAATGCCCAACTTGTCAAGTAATAGTTGTAATTGTCGTGCTCCTAGTGCTTTAGTAAACAGATCAGCGATTTGTGACTTAGTGTCGATGTGTAGCGGTTCAACTTCTTTGGACTCCACCCGTTCTCTTACGAAGTAATAATCCATTTCAACATGTTTCGTTCGTTCATGAAATACTGGATTGTTAGCGATATGTTTAACTGCTAAGTTGTCACATAAACGCTGTGTTGGGTTATTTTGCTCAACACCCAAATCCTTCAGGAGCCATCGTAGCCACAAGACTTCACTAACCGTAGTCGCCATTTCCCTGTACTCAGCTTCGGCCGAGGACCGAGATACTACCGACTGTTTATTCGATTTCCACGATATTGGTGTGCCACCTAAAAGTAATAAATACCCGGTCCTTGATTTTCTCATATCTGGACATCCGAGCCAATCTGAGTCGGTATAAGCTACCAAATTTGTGCCGCCATCTTTTGGAAGTAAAACTCCATGTCCCGGTGTTTTAGGTACCTCAAGATTCTAGTGGCAGCCTGCATGTGAATCTATCGAGGATCAGCAACGAATTGGCTCAAAACGTTTACTGAATAGGTGGTATCTGGCCTAGTCGCTTGCAGGTAGATGAGTCTACCTACGAGTCTTCGATACTTCCCGGAATCAACCCGAAACCTTCATTGTCCTTTCCAATTTTTGTGTTTTGTTCCATTGGAAAGGCACTAGGACGACACCCCATCACTCCACTATCTTCCAGAATATCAAGAATTTATTTCCTTTGATTAAGAACCAAGCCTTTGCACATTCGCGTGACCTCGATCCCTAAAAAGTACTTCAAGGGACCCAAGTCTTTGATACTGAACTTCTTGTTCAGAAAGAACTTTTTTTCTTCAATTTTCTTTTTATCGTTGCCCAATAGAATTACATTATCAACATAAATGAGAGCCGCCATGATAGAGCTCTCGTATTTGAACAAGAACAACAAGTGATCGGCCTTCGACTGGTTGAAGCCGATTTCGAGAAGAGATGAGGTGACCTTTTGATACCAATTTCTAGATGCATGTTTCATGCCATAGAGAGATTTTCTAAAACGTCAAACTTTGTTTTCTTTTTCTTTTTTGAACCCTTGCGGAATTTTCATATAAACCTCCTCATCTAGCTCACCGTGTAGGAAAGCGTTATTGACGTCCATATGATGTATCATCCAATCTTTTTGACCGCCACCACCAAGATGGTTCGCTCGGTAACCAGTTTTGCCACCGGAGTGAACGTGTCATGAAAATCTATTCCTTCCATTTGGGTGAAACCTTTTGCTACCAGTCTCGCCTTGTACCTTTCAATCTCGCCATTTGGTTTGTATTTTATCATACACACCCATTTTGAGTCGATGGCACGTTTCCCACTTGGTAATTCCTCAAGAGTCCATGTCCTATTTTCCTCTAAAGCTTGTACTTCCTGTTTCATGGCTTCTCTCTAGTTTGCATCCTACACAGCCTTTCCAAAGGTTTTGGGCTCATCATTGGAACTATTAGCCCCTAAGAAAGCTTTGTGTGAATTAGTAAAATTTGAATTAGAAATAAATTTGGCTATAGAATGTACCGTTGAGGAATCTTGATTAGTAGTGGGTAATGTTTGGTCTATCGATGGTGGGAGTTTGACGACATAATCGTTGAGTCACGTGGGACGCGATCTATTTCTTCTTTCTCTACCTAGTTCTTGCTTTCTGTGTTGGTGGTCTCGACATCAGTTTCACCAATGTGTGGGATTGGTTGGGCCACATTGGTTTCTTGGGTTTCTTGGGCTTCATTATATTCCTGGGCTTCATTTGTTTCTTGCATTCCTTCGACATTTTGGTTCTTGGTAACCTAGTCATCATATTTCCAAGTTGGCATTTGGAATATCTCAGGTTCTTCATCTTTGTTAGGGGCATTTGTTGTACCATATGGGAAGATATTTTCAATAAGTATCACATCTTTTGTTATGACCATCTTACTATTTTTAACATCGAAGATCTTATATCCCTTTACTCCGAGTGGATAACCCATAAACAATCCTGGTTTCCCCCGTATTTTGAATTTGTCTCCTCCCGTATCAGTGTTACGATAGCAAGCTAGGCAACCAAAAACTTTTAAGTGGTTGTAATTTGGTTTTTGACCGTAAATAATTTCATATGGAGTTTTCTACCCAATAGCTTTCGACGGGAGCCGGATTATAATGTGAACTGCAGTTAAAATACACTCACCCCAAAACTTGGTGGGCAAACTTGCTTCAAATTTTAGTACCCTAGCCGTCTCTAGCAGGTGCCGATGTTTTTGTTCCACGACACCATTTTGTTGGGGGGTGTGTGGGCATGTAGTCTCAATAAGTATTCCTTGCTTGGTATAAAAATCTACCATTCGGTTCGAGGTAAACTCACCCTCGTTGTCACACCTGACACTTTTATCAAATTGAGTTTTGATCATCTTGACAAAACCAATTAAGCAATCACTTGCCTCGGATTTATGTTTTAAAAGAAAGACCCACACTGATCGACTATAATCGTCGACCATGGTTAAAAAATAACTCGCTTGAGTAAGAGACGGTGTTCTGTATTCCCCCCATATGTCACAATGCAAAAGATCAAAACATTGTTCGGATTTGATAAAACTAGCAGGAAAAGGTAATCGTTTAAATTTGGCCTTAGCAAAAGAGTCACAAATTACACTACTTATCTTAATATAAATGAAATCAAAAAGTGAAAGTTTACTATGTGAAGTATATCCCAATCGCTTGTGCCACATATCACTAGTAACCATCATAGCCTTCCTTCCTCCTCCCACCATTCCCATTCGATAAAGACCTTGCTTGCATTTACCCACTCCAATCAAATTCCTCGAGCTCAAGTCCTGCATGACACAAAAGTCCAGATTAAAGGTTATGGCACTTTGAAGATCATTTGATAGTCGACTAACAGACAAAAGGGTACATGTAAAATCTGGAATATATAAAACATTTTTTATTTTAGTTCCATTAGGTAGGGTGTAAACACCTCTTCCTTCAGGAACGGAATCCCCATTGGGAATTGTAACGGGGAGTTCATGTGAGGACTTTATATTTGGTGTGCTCGGTACGGTCTACGAAAACTAAACTAAAACTAACCTAGACACTCTAGTTAAACTCTGGAAAACCCTTAAACTAGACCACAATGACAGGCAAGTGTACCTATCAATTGTAATACAGCCTAATGGAAGTCCGGATATCAAACCCACGAGACACTGACTATAACTAAAACTAGACTCCGACAAAGAACTAAAAGATTTGGTTTTGGGGGGAAATTCTTAGAACTAGGACTAAACTGAATAAACTTAAAAGTAAGCAAAGAACTAATGACAACTAACTATCACACAAGAGAATTAGACAAACTCAAGGAATAAGAAAGCACTACCTAGGTAAGAATCCGATTTATGAAACTCGGATTTCTCTCAGCTATGGAAACTATGATGTAACTGGGTTCTAAAGTATGGCACCCTTAGACAATCTAGTGGATCCTTGATTAATCTCCG
Source organism: Smallanthus sonchifolius (assembly GCA_023525975.1). NCBI lineage: Eukaryota > Viridiplantae > Streptophyta > Magnoliopsida > Asterales > Asteraceae > Smallanthus > Smallanthus sonchifolius. The sequence continues at coordinate 26,808,334 of CM042033.1, forward strand.
TATGTGACCAGAAGGAAACTCTAAGGAATGCATAACGCTCGCCAGTTAATTGGATTACCTTTCAGTTTCTCCAACGATACTAAAGTACCCTAAAGACAGATCTACTTTCAGTCTCACTATCTCAATACATTCAAAGAATGGAAGGGGTAATTTCAGAACAATCGATAAGACACGGACTAGTAAAGATACTAAGAAACCTAGGGAAACCTCCTTTCAGAGCCTTTACACCTAGACACCAAAGACTAACCAACTATCTCCCACCTTTCAGCTATCGAGATAGGAAGAACACTCAGCTCTAATAAACCACAAACTAATGTTCCTATGGATTGTCTAGCACAACCATAAACAGTCACAAACACACAGTAAGTGACCTAAACATGCATCTATAACTGAAAGACATTCAACAAGACACATGCGGATCATAAATCAATGATAAATCTGAACTAAACATGCATATACATCAGATCAATTGCAATAAGATTCTTTACAATAGTATCAAACCATCATACGATAACCAAAAATCGAGAAAAATCAAATCTTTCAACAAATATTCATCAAACCTAGGTAGCTATAGAAGTTTATCCAATAACCATGTTCAATAACAGTAAATCAGTACTAAAAATCAAAAACATAGTATCAATCAAACTAATTGAACACAAGAGAACCAATAACATGAGCCGAATGATTGATATCTAACCAATATGATCTCAAAAGCTTCAACCTTTGGCTTCAATTCCCTTCTCTGCTCCCAAAATCGCCCAAAAGCTCTGATGTAACGGCTAAAAGTTGAACTCTTGACATAAAGGCATTAAAATCTTTAAATATTCAAAATTTACGGTTTTGCCGTAAGTTAGGATTTTCGCGTGTCGCGAACATGAGAAAAGACTTCTTCGCGTGGCGCGAGAAACAAAATAGTCGGGCCCTGTCTTAGCGTGTCGCCAAGACCTAATGCTTACTCTTCACGTGGCGCGAAGACTTACTTTTCCATATTTTTGATTTTTCTTCTTTTCTTTTCTGCGCCTCTCCTCGTGTGCTTGATTTCTCCAGGATTTAACCTTGATTTCTGCTTCTTTTGCACACGAACACCTGCAAACATGACCCAAACTAAGAACGAACCAAAAACGAATAAAAACAAATACATAACTAGCTAAAACAAGCAAAAACGAAAGGATAACTAGGTGTATTTTGCAACACATCAAACATCCCCACACTTAACTTTTTTTTGTCCTCGAAAAACTCTGCAATGGAATCACAACTGGAAAACTGGCTTTCAATTTATGTTTAATTCATTGGATCAAATATAATCACGCACTAACTGCACTTCGATTAAACCCAACCATCAACTAATCAAGCCCCCGATTGTGTTGTACTATCTCAATACCAAAATATCATTCTATCTATGGGTCTCACACTCAGAAAGGTACATCTTAGCCTAATCCCATCTCAAGGTATGTCAAAGCTCGGGTTAAACCATATAGATTTCCCACCACGATAAACAAAAACTTATATGTTTTCAAAATTGCTTTAGATGAACTATGGATGAATGTTATGAGCATTTATAATCTATATAATTGAACCTTACCTAGTGGTGCTTCAATCACGCTGTAACTCGACGTGTGGCACATAGGCTGCAGTTCTAACAATGAAGCACTCAAGAATCTAACCAAGTGGTGTTTCAATCAGGCTGCAACCCGACATGTGACACGTAGGCGAAAGTCAACTTTCCAAATTAATTAAGTTCATATGGATGAAATTATGGAATTTCGGGCAATTCTTTAAACATATAAATTCTTAAATCTAACGTGATACCCATCACCTCATATTGATTCTTTCAGCTTTACCATTTCCCCCAATATGATAACCCACTAGATAAGCTGATTTAATTATCCAATTAACCTGTTTAACACTTTCAGGATGTTTAAGCTTTCAAAGTCAGCTAGGTCTACCAATGCATCACAAATTATATGTTTTTTCTATCCTTATTTTATTATTAGTTCAACAACCAGTTCCCAATTATACCTATCATTTTACATTTAATTGCATAGTTCATCTAAAGCAGTTCCCAATTAATTCCAAGGACATTTTTTAAAAAATTTTCAAACTCTACCTAAAAATACAAAAATAAACACAAATTACAAAACCTATACGACTGACTCCCATCCCCACACTTAAACTCTACATTGTCCCCAATGTAGGACGAAAGACGACTAAAATTAAAAAGAAATACAAAAATAAAAATAAAAGTAAAAGCACAAAATTGGAATAGACTTAGCTAGTTAATTTGCAGTAAACTTCATAAGTTCTTCATTGTCTTTTGATGTGGTCCAGACGGTCTATAAAATAAACTACTAAACCTAACCTAGACTCCTAACTAATAAATGGAAAACCTATGAACTAGACCGCACTGACAGGCAAGTGTACCTATCGAGTGTAGCACATATTAATGGTAAACCGGAATATCGAACCCTAGAGACACTACGATAACAAAACTAGACTCTGGCTCAAACTAAAGATGATTTGGATTGGGGGGTTGACTACACTAAAGATTAAACTAATTATGCAGAAAACAAGATTTACTCAAGCTATCAAAGACAAAGTAATAAGGTAAAATCAGAAGATGCGAATAAGACCACCTAACTCAGAATCCTACTTGCAAAGCTCAACTTCTACCGGTTCTAGAAACTATGATGGATCTGGATTTCTAAGGATAACAACTAAAGACTACCTAGTGGATCCCTAATCACTCTTAGGATGTCACCAACTAAGCTACCTAAAGTGTACTAAACTCACCAGATGGTTAGATCACCTCTCGGGTATTTCCAACAAATGATAATGTACCCTAAAGACAGATCACCTTTCAGTCTCACTGTCCACAATACATCGAAGATGCACTGGGTAATCTCAAGATAATAACTATGATTCGGAATAGCGACAATCACTAGACACCTAATACCAACTTCCTCTCAGACAGCTGACACTCGGATTCCTAATGACGAAGACTGAACGACTAATTCTCACCTCTCGGGTATTGAAATAGGACACACACTCAGATCTAAATAACACTCAATCACAACTCCTATGGATCACTATATCTAGCAAACCACACAAACAATCACAAACCCTAAGGTCTATGACCTAGATACACTAATCAAGCTGGAAGACATCCACAACCAACATACGGAACTATATTCAATCATATATCAGATCTAAACATGCAATAACATCATAATTATTAACTCAAGATTGTTTACAAAATCATTAATCCATAAATTAGAATCCAAAACCGATAAAAATCAAGACTTTAGCAAATATTCATCATAAACCAAGGCAGTATTGAAGTTTTAGCCTACAATCATACTTAGAACATCCATAACAGAAGTATATAAGCAAAACATAGGTTCAAACATAGAAACAACGAATAAAGATTCAAACTTTAAAACCGAATACGCTACTACAACGAACCCGGGATCCAAAGTCTTCAACTTTGAACTTGATTTCACTTCCTAGATCTCAAAATAGCCCCGAACTCGTCCTCTGACGGCTAAAAATCGATTATTCAACCCTAGAATGAGTCCCAACCTTTTATACCATGAAAATAGGCAAAATTACCCGTAACTGGGGTCTCTCGCGTACCGCGAGGGAATCTAGAAAGTCTCTCGCGTACCGCGAGAGACAAAATAGTCGCGAATTTTTCTTGGTCCCTCGCGTACCATGAGAGAATGGACCCAATCCTCTCACGTACCGCGATAACATACTGAATATTTGTACTCCTCTCGTCGAGCTAGCCAAAATCGATATATTATGGGCCCCGTAACTAATTTTCTAGTCCGAGATATTCCTCTTCTAAGGTTGGACTATTTTCCGACTTTTTCCATTTTCATCCTTGGTTCTCGTGTTCGTTTCTTTCGCACTTCTTGATCGTTTAAGCTCCAAAGTGACCCGATTACCTATAAAACATAACATAACTAAGTACAAGCTATGCATTACTCAAAACGACTCTAAAACTATACGAAAGCGCTACGAAATACAAGGGAAATGCATGTGTGCTTTACAACAAATCAAACATCCTCACACTTAACCTTTTTTCGTCCTCGAAAAAGTCTACAATGGAATCATAACTCAAATCTAACTTAATATCAATTACCAATTAGCAAAATATACTCACGCGTTAAAAAGCAATAATTAGTATTTTTGTCCGATTAAACCCAACCACCAACCATCAAGCCCCTGTAATGTGTTCTTACTCATATTACCAAGCATATCAATCAATCTATGTGACTCACACTTAATAGTTACAGCTCTACCTAATCCCGCCTCACGGTCATGTCTAGGCATGGATCAAACCATATAGATTTACCCTACCACGTTAAACTAAAATTTACAGGTTTCAGAAATCAGATGGAATATAAATGAATGGATGATAATGAGCATTAATAAGCAAATTAAACTTCATCTAGAGGCATTTCAACCAAGTCACTATCGCGGAAGGTAACACATAGACTAAGTCATAACAATGAAGCACATAAGAATCAACCTAGTGGTGTTTCAATCAGGCTGGAACCCGACGTGTGACACGTAGGCGAAACTTAGATTTCAATTAAATAAGCTCAAGAACCATGGAATATGGATGCGGGCGCCACCGAAACTCGGATTTATTCTCATAAAAAGAGAGTGATGTGCCATGAAAATTCATAAACCTCTAAATTTTAACTTAACGTGGTACCTATCACCCTATATTGACAGTTTCAGTATTACCGACACCCTAAGATGAATATCCACAAGATATCATGAATTAATTCAGATATTAATCCTAAACAACACAAATAGGATACTTAAGCTTTACTAGCTAGCTGGGTCTACCAAAACATTACTAATTAAACACGCTTTCAATTATTTAAATCATTTAAACTCACAAGTAGATCCAGTTGTACTATTATTTTCCTAGTATAAGCAGTTATTTCCAAGGACATTTTTGATATTTTTTTATTTTTTATGTATTTTTGAATTTTTATAAACAAGACAAACTACCTAACTAGACACTCACATCCCCACACTTGAAAAACATATTGTCCTCAATGTGAAGGAGGACACAACTAAAAAATAAAATGAAAAAATAAACAGGAAGCGACTTAGATGGTAATGTAGCAGTGAATATATCCAGCTTCCTTCATCCTTATGTGCAATGTATAGCATTTCGGTCACGGTTGCACAGACTGCTGGGTTGCCTTTACAAACTTCATATAAGTGATAATCGATCCCGCCCGAATGGAGATTGAGTATGGGCAGAATGATAAAACCTGCAAAATAAACCTCACCACAAACCCGCTGCATTAAACTGACTCAAATTAAAATAAAGAGTCGACTTACACAAATTGACTCACTAAAAACTTAAAAGACTCAAGATAGATGGATATGCAGAGAAATGTACTCTATGTGTGGCAAACACATAGACATGAATGCCACAGCAAGGTAGGTCATCGGTCACGAACGGTTTCAATTTCCCCATGGTCGTGGTGGTTGAAGGTGAATGGTAGTGATATGGTGATAGTGGATGATGGAAGATATTGGTGTGAATGAGTGGATAATGAACGGATGGATGATGAATGAATGATGATGGATGTATTAGGTAATGGATGATGGGTGATGATGATATGGTAGATGGTGGATAGAGGATAGAGTGATGATGGTGGATGATGATATGGTAGATGGTGGATAGAGGATAGAGTGATGATGATGGTGGTGGTTGAAACAGGTGAACGGTGAACGAAACTGTGGGAAAACAAGGAAAAAGGGTGAAACCAGCATTGCCCCGCGTACCGTGAGAGAACCGGCAGAACTCCTCGTGTACCGTGAGGAGGCAAAAATTTAGCCGACTATTGGTTTTGTCCTTCGCGTACCGCGAGAGGACTCCCCAACTTCTTCGCGTACCGCGGGGGCTTATTGGTAACAGAAAGTTTTGAAATTTTTCCAACTTTTATACTTAGAAAATTTTTGATCATTTAAATTTTTTTCCACCCAAATTCCTTTAAAACCTATTCCAAGCATAAAAACACAAGTAAAAATACATGGAACTTCATTCTAGACGATTTTCCTCACTGAATCAAGCGCGAATCCTTGCAAAACAAGACACAAACAAAACACATATCGAAAAACACAAAAATGATACGGACTCAAACCAAGTAGTGCACACAAACTCTACATCCAGGGCACTTGCCCGAGACTCAAGCAAGCGTATCAGGAGGCTTCTCCTTGATCCTAACTGGTACCGCCTTCATACTACACGGTCTACCGATCCTTCACAACCTCATCAAGCTCCTACTTCTATCAAACACTGAACTCATATTACATGTTCCACTCCAATCCTTCCACCACAGCTTATACCTACCCGGTCCAAAGATAATTTGATTCAAATAACCAAGTAGCTTATCACCCGTAAACCTCCCCACACTTAGGGTTTTTAGCAGCCTAAAATCAGATGACTCTATCAACGTACGGGTCCTCTTACGTGGTGGCCTAAACCTAGGAACACTAGAACTAGGGGTCGGATCAACGGTTCTCCCCTCAGAAAGCACAATGGTGATGGGTAACGGTTCAGGAATGGGATTTTCTATATGTGGGACCTCTAAACCTTAACCAGTATCTCCTAGATCCTCTATACTCTCCACTAACTTCCCCACACTTGGGTTTATGCCTATGACAACTTCAAATTTTGCAATCATCTCCAGCAGATCATCAGGCACCTCATCGCCGTAATCGTCAGGCTCATCTAACAACCCTTCTAACTTTAACGCCCAATCAGATATCTCTCCTAAGTTAGGGCCGGTTTCATCAACTTCTTTTTCTGGATCAGAGTCCTGATGGTCACCTATGAAGGCATCAAGCATGCACACGGAGTGGCTATGCTTGCCAACATCCTTCACGGGTTTCATAGCATCGAAAGTAATAGACTCATCCCCCACACGGAGTGTGAGTTTCCTGTCAAAGACATCGATCATTGCCTTGGCAGTACATTGGAACGGGCGTCCTAGGATGAGTGGGACTCTGTCATCCACCTCCATATCCAGAATAAAAAAATCCACGGGGAATACAAAATTGCCTACTTTCACTAACAGATTCTCCACAATTCCCGGTGGATACTTGACTGAATGGTCAGCCAAGGATATGCTCATGCGCGTCGGCTGCGGTTCACCTAGGTCTAGCTACCTATAGATAGAATAAGGCATCAGATTGACGCTAGCCCCCAGATCAGCCAACGCGTGGTGTAGAGGCAAACCGCCAAGCAAACACGGGATCGTGAAACGACCCGAATCCGCCATCTTCTCCGGCAGTTTGTTTTGAACCACTGCAGAACATTGCTCACTAAGTGACACTTCATAGATCCCCTCTAGCTTCTTCTTGTTGGAAAGAAGATCTTTGAGTAATTTGCCATAATTAGGAATGTGCTGGAGGACCTCTATAAATGGGAGATTGACCTTGAGTTGTTTGAACATATCAAGGAAGGTACCGTATTCCCTAGCATGTTTATGTGGCAGCAAGCGCGCTGGATAGGGAACACGACTCAAGTCAATATCGGGGGACATCATCTCCACCCCCTACTCCTTCTCCTTTGCCTTCTCGGCAGGCTTCTCCATAACTATCTCTTCCTCCACCGGTTATTCCTCTTCTACAAACGGTGGGTTCTCATCCTCTTATGCTCTCCTGCTCCTAGACGACACAGCATTCGACTCAAACTCCTCTAGCATCCTAGCATCGATCTCAGCAAATCGAGCTCTCCATTCTACATTCTTCACTTCCTCTACCGAAGGTATGCCATACTCAATGGATTGGGAGTCATCCTCTACAACCTCTTTCTTCTCCACATTCCTAACTTACACGGCCATCACTGAAGCATTTGGGCCCGAAGATGGACCTCCTTGTCTACCCTTTAGGCTCTGAGCAATGTCTCCTACCGTATATTGCAAATCCTGAAATGCCGACTGCTGATTCTTCAATAGAGTGTCGTGGCTATCAAGTCTTTGCCTCGTGTCCTTGTCTTGCTGGACTAAGTGGGCAAGCAGTTGTTTCTGATTCTCGAGCATCTCTTCGATCTTCCTTGTAATGACACTGCTTCCCGAGCTCGCTCCAACTTCTACTCCTCCATACTGCTGCTAGCGACCATTAAACCCAGGCAGGTTATTTCCAGATCTCCATCCCGAGCCATAAGTATTGTTGTAATTTTTGTACCCTCGGTTCTAGTTCTAGTTACCAGCAAAGCTCACCTGCTCCTGATTATTGACTTGGCAATCCCTGGTGTCGTGGCCTCCCCTACACACTTGACACCGCTGAGCACTGAGCTTCAGCTCCTTGATCTCGTTAGCCATTGAGGCGAGTGCAGCAGCCACGCTAGAATCAGGAGTGAACTGATGCACACCTGTAGGAGAAGAGGCGGGTGATCTAGCACTAGGAATGGAAGTCCTAGTAGATGGATGTTGCTATTCGGCTTGAGCGAAGCTCTCGAACATCTCCTCACACTCATCAGGCTCGAGTCTATCCATGATATGGCCTCCCTCAGCTGTGTTGAACATTTGTTGCTTCTCGAAGGTGAGGCCATTATAGAACTTCTCCACTAGCGCCCAGTCGGAAAGACCGTGATGAGGACATCGGCTCAACAACGTGTTGAACTGCTCCCAGGCCATGTGATAAGGCTCGTCAGGGTCTATCCGGAACGAATGGATTTGATCCCTAAGGCGAGCGGCCCTGGAAGGTGGATAGTACTTCTTGTAGAACTTGGCTTGTAGATCCTCCCATGTGGTAATATAATTGTCGGGGAGGGTGTCAAGCAAAGTAGAAGCGCGACTAGAGAGCGAGAATGGGAAGAAACGCAAGTAGATAGCGTCCTTAGACACACCCGTTATATTGAATGTATCACATATCCGCGTGAAGCGGGACAAATGTCCGGGTGCATCCTCATCCTCATCCTCAAGGCCATGAAATTGGGTGGCATGAGTGATCGTGCTCATGACATGTGACGGGATCTGCCATTTATTGGTGTTAGGAATGGCGGGGCGTGTGATCGAATATCTCACCCCAGTGACCCCGTCACTAGCCCTCTGGTGCACGGTACGCCTCGCTGGTGGGTCAGCGTCGCCCATGGTAGGAAATGGAATTGGGCTAGTAGAACGTACCTGGGATTTGCAAAGCTCTTTCAAACGCTCCCAAAACTAGCGGGTGCGCTCGTGTAGCTCTCGTTCGGGCTCTTGAAGAGCTGAATATGGTGGTGATCACTGCGAATGAGTGTGGTGCATAAACTGACACAAGAACAAAAGAAAATAAACAAAGACTCAATCCTATGTTAGACTCATAGGTAGCACGTAGGACAAGCACACAATAAAGACTCAAAAACAAAACAAACCAAAAATCACTAAAAGAAATAGTCAAGGCTAATATTGCTATTGCCAAGTGTCCCCGGCAACGGCGCCAAAAACTTGATGTGGTCCAGACGGTCTATAAAATAAACTACTAAACCTAACCTAGACTCCTAAGTAATAAATGGAAAACCTATGAACTAGACCGCACTGATAGGTAAGTGTACCTATCGAGTGTAGCACATCTTAATGGTAAACCGGAATATCGAACCCTAGAGACACTACGATAACAAAACTAGACTCTGACTCAAACTAAAGATGATTTGGATTGGGGGGTTGGCTACACTAAAGATTAAACTAATAATGCATAAAACAAGATTTACTCAAGCTATCAAAGACAAATAATAAGGTAAAATCAGAAGATGGGAAGAAGATCAACTAGGTCGGAATCCTACTTGCAAAGCTCAACTTCTACCGGTTCTGGAAACTATGATGGATCTGGGTTTCTAAGGATAACAACTAAAGACTACCTAGTGGATCCCTAATCACTCTTAGGATGTCACCAACTAAGCTACCCAAAGTGTACTAAACTCACCAGATGGTTAGATCACCACTCGGGTATTTCCAACAAATGATAATGTACCCTAAAGACAGATCACCTTCCAGTCTCACTGTCCACAATACATCGAAGATGCACGGGGTAATCTCAAGATAATAACTATGATTCGGAATAGCGACAATCACTAGACACCTAATACCAACTTCCTCTCAGACAGCTGACACTCGGATTCCTAATGACGAAGACTGAACGACTAATTCTCGCCTCTCGGGTATTGAACTAGGACATACACTCATATCTAAATAACACTCAATCACAACTCCTATGGATCACTATCTCTAGCAAACCACACAAACAATCACAAACCCTAAAGTCTATGACCTAGATACACAGATCAAGCTGGAAGACATCCCCAACCAACATAAGGAACTATAATCAATCATAAATCAGATCTAAACATTCAATAACATCATAATTATTAACTCAAGATTGTTTACAAAATCATTAATCCATAAATTAGAATCCAAAACCGATAAAAATCAAGACTTTAGCAAATATTCATCATAAACCTAGGCATTATTGAAGTTTTAGCCTACAGTCATACTTAGAACATCCATAACAGAAGTATATAAGCAAAACATAAGTTCAAACACAGAAACAACGAATAAAGATTCAAACTTTAAAACCGAATACGCTACTACAACGAACCCGGGATCCAAAGTCTTCAACTTTGCACTTGATTCCACTTCCTAGCTCTCAAAATCCCCCAAAACTCGTCCTCTGACGGCTAAAAATCGATTATTCAACCCTAGAATGAGTCCCAACCTTTTATATCATGAAAATAGGTAAAATTACCCGTAACTGGGGTCTCTCGCGTACCGCGAGGGAATCTGTCAAGTCTCTCGCGTACCGCGAGAGACAAAATAGTCGCGTAGTTTTCTTGGTCCCTCGCATACCGCGAGAGAATGGACCCAATCCTCTTGCGTACCGCGAAAACATACTAAATATTAGTACTCCTCTCGTCGAGCTACCCCAAATCGATATATTATGGGCCCCGTAACTAATTTTCTAACCCGAGATATGCCTCTTCTAAGGTTAGACTATTTTCCGACTTTTTCCGTTTTCATCCCGGGTTCTCGTGTTCGTTTCTTTCGCACTTCTTGATCGTTTAAGCTCCAAAGTGACCCGATTACCTACAAAACATAACATAACTAAGTACAAGCTATACATGACTCAAAACGACTCTAAAACTATTCAAAAACGCTACGAAATACAAGGGAAATGCATGTGTGCTTTGCAACACATCATCTTCTAAGCCAAAGTCGTACGATCGTATAGCATTCCATTCGCGATCGTATCCAGAACATACGTTGAGGTGTCCCTTATCATCTAGATAACTTCAGATCATCCCCTCACTTAAAATTGAAAAGGGGCGGATCGATCTGAACATGCAAAAGTAAGAACCAAGAAACACCCCAAGCAGAGATCAAACAGACTCAAGGTGCAAAAATATAAAACCATAAATATACAGACTTAATCAAAACAAAATCAAACGACTCAATGACTTAAAATACACGACTCGTTCACAAACCTAACAGCAACTGACACGACATAAACCAAACGACACTAAGACAGACTCAAACTACAAAAGTCGAGAAAACATACCTGATCGGCGACAATCACATAGACATGAAAGTCGAAGAGAGATAAAATCGAACGTGAACGTCTTTGAGGTGTCCCATGGTGGTTGTCGTGATGGTGGTTAAGGTTGTGGAAAGTGAGTGATGAATGGGTGCCGAGTGATGGAAGGTGGAAAGTGATAACCGGTATACGGGAGAGGTAGAAAAGTGAAAACAAAATAATTTCCTGTGAACAGGCTCCTAGTGTGTCGCGAAGAGCAACATAGGTCCTCATCGCGTCGCGCGAGGAGATGATTTGACCCGATCCATTCATTTGACTCTCCCATGTGTGAACTTAGGTGGCATGGTCCTCGCGTGGCGCGAGGACCTTGTTTTCACAGGAAGTTATGTTGTTTTTGTACTTAGAAATTTTTTTTACCATCCAATCCCATTTTCTCCCAAAAACCTCTAGAAACGTGTTTCCAACATTAAATCATATAAAAACTTACCTGGAAATGCGTTATTGATGATTTTTCCTCTCCGAAGGGCTTGAGAATTCCTTGAAAACAAACACATACAAAAACACGCAAACCGAAAACACAAACAAAATTGCAAGAAAATAAGCACATAAAGCAAATAAACATATATAAACTCTACAACTCGGTTTCTAAACGACAAACAAACCTAATAAGGAGGCTTCTCCTTAATCCTCCTTGGCACCGCCTCCATCCTACGTGGTACACCAACTATCATCAGCAAACAATCTCCAACAAACCTCAAACAGCTACCACTACTCTCTCTCAGATCTGCCCACCGGTACTTAAACCTACCAGGCTCAAAAATAACCTGTAACATGTATCCAAGCAATTGCACACCCCTAACAACAAATTCTGGTCCGAAAAAACCAAAATTACTATCTTCTCAAGAATGGGCCGAAACACGCGTACAAATGATCACAAAAAATTTTGGACAATGAAGGTTTTCCCGCCAAAAAACTCTTTTTCTTTTTTTTTTTCTTTTTTTTAATCCCAGATGCTAGTTCATGCGTATTTAGCAAATACGCACAAAAAGGGTGCTCATGCTTATTTAGTAAATACGCAAAGCCAAGTGCTCATGCGTATTTGATAAGTTCGCAAAATGCCCATGCGTACATGCTAAGTACGCAGAGGAAATACTCATGCGTACTTAACAAGTACACAGGACAACTTCTCTTGCGTACTTAGTAAGTACGCAGTTCAAAACCCATGCGTACTTAGTAAGTACGCAGAAAAGCTGAATTTGCGTACTTATCAAAAAGTAACAGCGTTCTTGACGGATTTTGAGGAAAATGCTCGAAAAGTGATGGATCTGAGAAATTAATGCTTCCAAAAGCTTCGAAAACATCATCTAACAAACCCTTAGCCTTCTAAACACCAAATGAAGTGATAACAAACTCGGATTTGAGGATTTTTGCAAGAAAAAGTACCGAACTTTTATTTTTCAGATCTGTTCGAAAACCCTAAAACCTGAAACTGGAACACAAATCAACGAACACCGAGGCTCTGATACCACTTGAAGGTCCCGGGAGCCTCGTCGCGCAGCGAAAATAACACGATCTGTTCTGTGATTTGTGTGGGAACAAAGAAACGAGACAGAGAAACACGAACAAAGACAAAAGATAATGAAACGAAACGTAATCCATAACAAAGAAGTCATCCCGTATTACAGACTACATACCGAAGGAACACACATCTCTCATCTAAGCTCACGGTCCAGGGGTCGGGAGAGCTCGTCCCGACCCGGACACCTTTCAACTAGTTCCAAAGTTCCACCTACAAATGAAGACAAGTCTTCTATTTATAGGGGCAGGAACACTACCTGCGTACTTGACAAGTACGCAAGGCAAAAGCCTTGCGTACTTACTAATTACGCATGATTTGGTCATGCGTACTTGACAAGTACGCAAGGCAAAAGCCTTGCGTACTTACTAAGTACGCAGGACCAAACTGGTGTGCGGGCTAAGTACTCAAGAACACCCTCCTACGTACTAGCCCGTACACCGATACATAGAATTTAATCAATAGTTACAAAACATGCTTCTACAACGTAGCCGTCTGCACTTGTTGCCCAATCATAACGTGTATGTTTTACGTCATTAGATTCGTAATCGAATCTGAACAATAGCCCTTTATCAATTTATGTTAACAACACCGATTCAAACCGATTTGAATCCTAGGGTTCTTGTTCTTGGCAGGTTGAGATCGATTCGATTTTGGGGTCATTTTACTTTCGTGTTTTAAATAATTAGAGTTCATAATCAACCAGCGAAACCACCTGGTCCGGCCGGTAAGTCACTGTGCCGCCGAACCAGGTGGCGTGGGTTCGAAACCCATATCTCCGAGCCATTTTCGCAAAAGCTTAAAACCAGGCCCGGCCCCCTTGTTCTTTCATGTTAATACGAACCCGAATCACTTAAACTACAAGTATCAGTCCTTTGGCCCAGTGGTTTACTCGTCCGACCCACACAACTCAGACCCGGGTTCGAGTCCCTGCGGTCTGTTTATTTTTTTAACCCGTTTTAAAGCTCCAAAAAAAATGTAAAAAAATTATTTTTATAAAACCAACGTTTATTAGAATGGAATAAAACCATATTTACAATTTTTGCATAAAAGGCTATATTTTTTTAATATAATTGTTAATTAATCAATTTAAATTATATATTTTTGGATAATTCATTTAACAAATATTATAAATTTTATGACAAAGCTTCCTAAATGCTTCTTGCAAGGTTTTATAAATTTAAATTATATATGTAAAACTAATAAAACTATATCTAAATATATTCAGTTCTATATGTTTAAATAACACATATAAATTTTTAATTAAAGTTATTTATTTTAAAATACCCATTTCAAATGATAAATAAATAAATAAATTTATTTATTTTTTATATAAATTACTTTTACAAACACACTTAGAGTTCGAATTAGATTTAAGGTTATTATTGTGAACAAATATCTATACTTCTTTATAAATAAATAAATAAAGTGAAAATTATTTATTTAAATTTTAAATATAATTTGAACACTATTTTTCTAACAAAATAAATAAATAATAACTGATTGATTTATTTAGTTATTCAAATCCAAACCCTAACTCAATTATTTTAAAACTATTCATTTCACTTTCTCATTTTATAAAACAACCCTTTTTACACACGTCCATTCGATCATAGACTTAGACCTAGACTATGGTACATAATATTAATTTAATATATATTACACACTAGGTTAATGGTGTGAGTTACAAGGATCACTTTGCTATCTAGCTTCGCGTGTTAACTACGCCTTTGAATCAAGTGAGTATTACATAGCCCCTTTTTTCTCTTTTACACTTTTGGGGTGATTCATGAATTTTATACAAACAATAGCTTACATTTACACACACTACACGAACACAAATCCTATTTACATTCATGTGTGCAAATTTGAGCTTTATGTTTGAGTGCTAGGTGTGTTAACTTTTGTGTGCAAATTATGTGCAATCATTAACTATTTAAGCCGACGGTTAACAATGATAGATCTATTGAGTCTGGCAAACCCACCCAGATTGGGGTGATTGTTACCGACAACACAATTGCATGCTAGTTACAAAGGTTTGATTGTACTTTAGTTACACAATAGCTGCTCCCCATAAATGCCTTATTTATCATGACATGTAAGGATTTGCTTATTCATACACTATCTATGTACAAACCTATGTATGCTCACCAACTTTTTAGTTGACCCTATTTTATTCATGTTTCAGGTGCTAACGTGTGAATTTGAGCAAGACATGCTACACTTAAGTTGGACCTAGTTAATTTAAATTCAAAGAACAATTTGTATTTTTATTTATGTACTTGTTGAATTTTGCTATTTGTGTTTGAATGGTTTGAAATGAAATTGATGATTAAATATTGAAATCTAGTGAACCTTGTGCTCATGAACAGTCTACATGTCCCGCCCTGACGTTTCCGCCGCCGGTTGGGGTGTGACAGATTGGTATCAGAGCCTTGGTTATAGGGAACTAGGTTATTAGACATCATTTACCTAGACTATAACTTTAAGACACCCACTTATACCATGCTTCATGATTATGTGTTATGTGCTACATGCTATGTGTTACATGCTTATTATATTAATATTTATTTCATTATGGTGCCTTATTTGTTAGAGTTCATGACTTACTAGACTATACCTAAATAATAAATTAAATAAAACAATATCCCTACCCTTACCCTAAGCCTCATAACCTTCTTGCCTGCTTCTTTATCATTATCATCATAGCATGTGGAAACTTCATGGAGTTAAATCTATAAAAATTTCTTTATTTCCTCGTTAAGGCTTTTAAACTTTGTTAATTATTTGAGGACACGTGCAATCTGGAAGGGTGACACATGTATTCTAGGTTTTCTGTTTAGGAAAGCATTTCGTATAAATCCCAATCAACCGATGGACCCGTATGCTTTCCTGGGAATTCCCGGGATGAGTGTTTACTTATAGGCTAAAGCATGTCTCCTTGAAAAATTATATGAGTTTAATTAACCTTAATGTGTCACAGTATTCAAGTGATTATATCACTATTTGAGTACAATCCAAACTATGACTTACTATTTTATTTGTTATCTTATCTTTTAAATTCAATCAACCTTCATAAGTTCTTACATCTCTTCTTGTGTTGTGCAAATCTGTAGAATGCCTCCCCGTCGTGCTACCGTGGCCAACAACAACACTGATATTGCTGCTATCTTTGCACAACTTGTAACTCAACTCACTCAAGTTAATGGTGCCACAAACGGTAACCATGGAACTAATGGTGGTGGTGGTGCCAACCCACCGCAATGTACCTTCAAGCACTTCAATTCATGTAACCCTCTCAAGTTCTATGGTACCGAAAAAGCTACGGGACTCCTTCAATGGTTTGAAAGTATTGAGGGCACCTTCCTCAATAGTGACTGCCCCGATGACCTTCGTGTCCGTCATGCCACAAGTGTCTTCCAAAAACAGGCACTCACGTGGTGGAATGGGGAAAAGAGAACCAGAGGTGTAGAGGCAACCATGGCCTTACCATGGGATGAGGTTAAGAGACTAATGACCAGAGAGTTCTGTCCTCGGAATGAAGTAAGGAAGCTGGAAGCTGAGTTTTGGGATCTTACCCAAGACAGTGGTGAAAGTCACACCCTTATCCCGTTGCATTGAAAAGTACATCGGTGGACTACCTAGGCAGATTCAGGATACTGTCTTAGGGAGAAATCCCGCCACACTCGAATATGCTATCCGATTATCTGCTACTTTGACCGACAACCATGTGAAGGCAGGTACCTTGACTAGAAAAGGCACCAAGAAGGCTCCCGACACCACAACCCCTCCCGTACACATCAAGGAAGCCAAAACTGAACCCTACCATAATAATAGAAAAAGAAAGGCTAGAAATTTTGCTGTGGTCACTCCTGCTATGCCTGTTAACCAAGTTGCTCCCATGGCTCAAGCACCAGTCAAGAAGCCATATGTGGGGACCTACCCGTTCTGTGCCACATGCAATTATCACCATCCCCAAACCATTCCCTGTCACCTTTGCACTCACTGTGGGATGTATGGCCATACGCTCAATGTTTGTAGAGCCAAAGCACTTACAGGCCAAGTCAACCCACCAACCCGAACCAATCAACAAGTGACTAATCAAGGTGTCCCTGCCATAGCAAATGGGCGTGCTTGTTATGAATGTGGCAACCCAAACCACTTCCGTGACCAGTGCCCGAAGTTTATCAATGCTAGACAAGGCGGAGCTCGTGGGCGTGCTTTCAACATCAACGCCAATGAAGCTCAAGCCAACAATGATGTGGTCAACGGTACGTTCCTTGTTAATAGTCAATATGCCTCCATTTTATTTGATACCGGTGCAGATAAAAGTTTCGTGTCACTTAACTTTGAACCCTTACTTGCAAAAACACGGTTCAAATTAGAGAAAACCTTCACTATCGAAGTAGCAAATGGTGACTCCCTTACAATAGACTCTGTTATCCACGACTGTTCTCTAGAACTCAATGATCATACATTTCCAATCAACCTCGTGCCAATGCCGCTAGGAAGTTTTGATATCATCATAGGCATGGATTGGCTGTTAAATCACCATGCCGAAGTCATCTGTTTTGAGAAGTTCATCCGAATACCCCTTCCGTCGGGAGAAACGTTGAGAGTCTTTGGTGAAAAACCCTGCAAAGGACTCAGATTAATGTCATGCACCACTGCTCAAAAGTACTTACGAAAGAAGTACGTGGCCTTCTTAGCTCATATTGTTCGAAAGGATGTCAAAGAGAAGAATATTCAGGATATCCCCGTCATCCGGGACTTTCCCAAAGTATCCCCCGAAGACTTATCCGGTCTTCCACCCGTTCGGCAAGTAGAATTTCGCATTGACCTTGTACCCAGAGCTAACCCAGTGGCTAGAGCTCCATACCGTCTTGCACCTTCTGAAATGCAAGAACTTGCAAGCCAACTCCAAGAACTCTCCGACAAGGGCTTCACCCGTCCAAGTCATTCACTGTGGAGTGCACCCGTCTTATTCGTCAAAAAGAAGGATGGATCATTCCGCATGTGTATTGACTACCGCGAACTTAACAAGCTAACCATCAAGAACCGTTATCCATTGCCTAGAATTGATGATCTCTTTGATCAACTTCAAGGCTCTACTTGTTTCTCGAAGATCGATCTTTGATCTGGTTATCACCAACTCCGTGTACAAGAGGAAGATATTCCAAAGACTGCCTTCCGAACAAGGTATGGTCACTACGAATTCATGGTCATGCCTTTTGGGCTAACCAATGCACACGCGGTTTTCATGGACCTCATGAATCGTGTGTGCAAACCATACCTCGACAAATTCGTAATTGTCTTCATTGATGACATCTTAATCTACTCCAAGACTAAATCCGATCATGAACAACACCTTGATTGGTTTTGGACCTCTTGAGAAAAGAGCAACTATATGCCAAGTTCTCCAAATGTGAATTTTGGCTAAAGGAGGTTCAATTCCTGGGTCATATAGTCAACGAAAAAGGAATTCATGTGGACCCTGCTAAGATCGAAGCTGTTAAGAATTGGAATGCCCCTAAGACCCCCACCGAAGTTCGTTCATTTCTGGGTCTTGCGGGATATTATCGTCGTTTCATTTCAAATTTCTCTAAGATTGCTGTTCCACTCACCGCTTTGACCCATAAGGGTAAACCTTATGAATGGGTACCAAAGCAAGAAGAATCCTTCCAAACTCTCAAGCAAAAGTTGTGCGATGCTCCTATTTTGACTCTCCCCGACGGGAATGATGATCTAGTTGTCTACTTTGATGCTTCCAACCAAGGTCTCGGTTGTGTCCTCATGCAACGAGGTAAAGTAATCGCTTATGCATCAAGGCAACTTAATACTCACGAGAAGAATTATACAACGCACGACCTCGAATTGGGTGCGGTTGTATTCGCATTGAAGATTTGGAGACATTACCTCTATGGCACAAAATGTGTGGTGTTCACCGA
Source organism: Smallanthus sonchifolius (assembly GCA_023525975.1). Lineage (NCBI taxonomy): Eukaryota > Viridiplantae > Streptophyta > Magnoliopsida > Asterales > Asteraceae > Smallanthus > Smallanthus sonchifolius. The sequence continues at coordinate 26,827,402 of CM042033.1, forward strand.
CCACAAAAGTCTCCAACACATCTTCAACCAAAAAGAACTCAATATGAGGCAACGACGTTGGGTTGAACTCCTTAACGACTATGACTGCGAGATTCATTACCATCCTGGCAAGGCGAATGTTGTAACCGACGCTTTGAGTCGAAAGGACCATGTCATGCTTCATTGTATCCAAATTCAAACCGACATTCAAAATCGCATCTTAGAAGCTCAACACGTCTCAGTCACCGAGGGTAACATGTACGAGGAAATGTCGCGTGGTGTTGAACTTCTACTTGAATCTAAACCCAATGGCTTACTTTATTACTTGAATCGTATTTGGGTTCCCGATCGCGATGATCTCCGTGCAATTCTTATGAACGAGGCTCACAAGACTCGTTATTCTATTCATCCTGGTGCGGATAAAATATACCAAGATCTTCGCCATCAATATTGGTGGTCCGGTATGAAGAAAGACATTGCTCTCTATGTTGTCAAATGTCTAACTTGCTCCAAAGTCAAAGCCGAACATCAACGTCCTTCCGGGTTACTTGAACAGCCGGAAATTCCCGTGTGGAAATGGGAGAACTTAGCTATGGATTTAATTACCAAACTCCCTCGTACCTCAAGTGGTTATGATAGCATTTGGGTGATCATTGACCGCCTCACCAAATCTGCTCATTTCTTACCCATCCGTGAAGACTATCGGGTTAGGAAATTGGCCCAAATTTACATTGACGAAATCGTGAGCCGTCACGGTGTTCCATTACACATAATCTCTGATAGAGATGCCCGATTCACCTCCCAGTTCTGTCAATCTCTCCAAACTGCTCTTGGTACACGATTGGATTTAAGCACGGCTTACCACCCCCAAACTGATGATCAGACCGAGCGTACAATCCAAACTCTTGAGGACATGCTTAGAGCTTGTGTAATTGATTTTGGTGGCAATTGGGATTCACATCTACCCCTAATTGAATTCTCTTACAACAATAGCTATCACACAAGCATCAATATGGCCCCATTTGAAGCTCTCTATGGTCGTAAGTGTCGTTCTCCTATCTGTTGGAACGAGATTGGTGAAGCATAAATCACCGGTCCCGAGCTAATCCAAGAAACATCCGATAAGATTATTCAAATCCGTGACAATATTCGAGTAGCGAGGAGTCGGCAAAAGAGTTATGCCGATAAACGACGGAAACCTTTGGAATTCCAAATCGGTGATCTTGTTCTTCTAAAGGTGTCTCCATGGAAGGTTGTGATCCGTTTTGGAAAGAAAGGCAAATTAGCACCTCGCTATGTTGGTCCATTCAAGATCATTGAGAGGATTGGGAAAGTGGCTTACAAACTCGAGTTACCTCCATCACTCGGCAATGTGCATCCTACATTTCGTGTGTCCAACCTAAAGAAATGCCTTGCCGATGAGAATCTCCATATACCTCTTGATGATGTGCGCATTGACGAAACGATGCACTTCGTGGAAAGACCAGTTGAGATCATGGGTCGCGAGATCAAGCAACTCAAGCGAAGCCGTATCCCTATTGTCAAAATACGATGGGAATCTAAGCGTGGACCTGAATTTACTTGAGAACGTGAGGACCAAATGAAGCTCAAGTACCCTCACCTCTTTACTGATCCAACAGCCTCAACTAGCTAAATTTCGGGACGAAATTCCCTCAACATGGGATACTGTAACATTTCTGATTTTTACTTATTTGCAATTCAATGTAACACGTTCAAACCCGTTCTAGTGCAATATTTTATGTTATTCGTACAATCAATTTGAACTCTAACGCATGGAAATTCTCAAATTCTGTCTCACCTTTTCTCAAAATTTCTATACAAATGCATACATATATATATTTAGGCATGCATAAGTAAACACACACATACATACATCATACAAATACATACATGCAACCATACGTGATGATTTGAACCCTAACCGCCAAAACACTTGAACCCTCGAACCTTGAACCCCGCCTTTTGATCTTGAACTCGTAAATGTAAATGGATCGACTTATAAAATTCAGAATTGAAACAAGACCCCCAAGAAATCAACCTGTTTAACTTTCAAAAGTCAAACAGGGCCAAATCCTTCCAATCCAAGCCACGGTTTGGATCCAATTGAGTCCCGTGGGTTTTATCTCATGTACACGTAATAAACCGACCCAAATCCGGCCCAAACATCAAGCAAAAGCGACCAATTGAGCGGGCGATTTCAAATTCAAACAAATTTGACTTTGATAGTCAAATCTGTATCAATCCTCCATTAATTCGTGAAGATCAACGCGTTTACATCCCGTGACGCGAAAACGTTTCTTGGAAGAATGTAGACCCTATTCACGATCCAAATTCATTCCCAAATCAATGATTCGATGCGTGATTTCCGTCCGATAACGGTTTCTGCTAATTCATAATCAAATCGGCTAATTTAGATAAAATTTATCGAATTAATATAGTCACACACCATCGTACAACCACATCCAAACTCTCCCAACTTTCGATCAAACCGCATTTCGCTTCTGGACTTTTGTCGATCGCCAAGAACAGCCGATCCAATTACGTAGCCGTCTGCACTTGTTGCCCAATCATAATGTGTAAGTTTTACGTCATTAGATTCGTAATCGAATCCTGAACAATAACCCTTTATCAATTTATATTAACAACACCGATTCAAACCGATTTGAATCCTAGGGTTCTTGTTCTTGGCGGGTTGAGATCGATTCGATTTTGGGGTCATTTTACTTTCGTGTTTTAATTAATTAGAGTTCATAATCAACCAGCGAAACCACCTGGTCCGGCCGGTAAGTCACTGCGCCGCCGAACCAGGTGGCGTGGGTTCGAAACCCATATCTCCGAGCCTTTTTCGCAAAATCTTAAAACCAGGCTCGGCCCCCTTGTTCTTTCATGTTAATACGAACCCGAATCACTTAAACTACAAGTATCAGTCCTTTGGCCCAGTGGTTTACTCGTCCGACCCACACAACTAAGACCCGGGTTCGAGTCCCTACGGTCTGTTTATTTTTTTAACCCGTTTTAAAGCTCCAAAAAAAAATGTAAAAAAATTATTTTTATAAAACCAACGTTTATTAGAATGGAATAAAACCATATTTACAATTTTTGCATAAAAGGCTATATTTTTTTAATATAATTGTTAATTAATCAATTTAAATTACATATTTTTGGGATAATTCATTTAACAAATATTATAAATTTTATGACAAAGCTTCCTAAATGCTTCTTGCAAGGTTTTATAAATTTAAATTATATATGTAAAACTAATAAAACTATATCTAAATATATATAGTTCTATATGTTTAAATAACACATATAAATTTTTAATTAAAGTTATTTACTTTAAAATACCCATTTCAAATGATAAATAAATAAATAAATTTATTTATTATTTATATAAATTACTTTTACAAACACACTTAGAGTTCGAATTAGATTTAAGGTTATTATTGTGAACAAATATCTATACTTCTTTATAAATAAATAAATAAAGTGAAAATTATTTATTTAAATTTTAAATATAATTTGAACACTATTTTTCTAACTAAATAAATAAATAATAACTGATTGATTTATTTAGTTATTCAAACCCAAACCCTAACTCAATTCTTTTAAAACTATTCATTTCACTTTCTCATTTTATAAAACAACCCTTTTGACACACATCCATTTCAATCATAGACTTAGACCTAGACTATGGTACACAATATTAATTTAATATATTTTACACACTAGGTTAACGTTGTGAGTTACAAGGATCACTTTGCTATCTAGCTTCGCGTGTTAACTACGCCTTTGAATCAAGTGAGTATTACATAGCCCCTTTTCTCTTTTACACTTTTGGGGTGATTCATGAATTTTATACAAACAATAGCTTACATTTACACAAACTACACGAACACAAATCCTATTTACATTCATGTGTGCAAATTTGAGCTTTATGTTTGAGTGCTAGGTGTGTTAACTTTTGTGTGCAAATTATGTGCAATCATTAACTATTTAAGCCGACGGTTAACAATGATAGATCTATTGAGTCTGACAAACCCACCCAGATTGGGGTGATTGTTACCGACAACACAATTGCATGCTAGTTACAAAGGTTTGATTGTACTTTAGTTACACAATAGCTGCTCCCCATATATGCCTTATTTATCATGACATGTAAGGATTTGCTTATTCATATACTATCTATGTACAAACCTATGTATACTCACCAACTTTTTAGTTGACCCTATTTTATTCATGTTTCAGGTGCTAACATGTGAATTTGAGCAAGACATGCTACACTTAAGTTGGACCTAGTTAATTTAAATTCAAAGAACAATTTGTATTTTTATTTATGTACTTGTTGAATTTTGCTATTTGTGTTTGAATGGTTTGAAATGAAATTGATGATTAAATATTGAAATCTAGTGAACCTCGTGCTCATGAACAGTCTACATATCCCGTCCCAACGTTTCCGCCGTCGGTTGGGGTGTGACAGCTTACTCTTCGCGTGGCTCGAAGACTTGCTTTTCCATATTTTTATTTTTTTCTTCTCTTTTCTCCGCCTCTCCTCGTGTGCTTGATTTCTCCAGGATTTAACCTTGATTTCTGCTTCTTTTGCACATGAACACCTGCAAACATGACCCGAACTAAGAACGAACCAAAAACGAATAAAAACGAATACATAACTAGCTAAAACAAGCAAAAACGAAAGGAAAACTAGGTGTGCTTTTTGCAACACATCAATATTACTATCAAACCAATCAGATTTGTGGGTTATATGTTTGGTGCAACCCGAGTCAATAACCCACCCGTTACCTTCTCCTATTCTACCTGCCATGTTTGCAGTTGGAGGATTAGCTTCAGTATTGGGAAGATTTCTGACAAACATGTTTAAGAATTGTTGGTACTGTTTGCTGCTCAAACCGGTTAGAGGGCTTTGCTCATTTTCAACACAAGCACTCAAGCAGCCTTTGGTTTCACCTTCTCGTTCTTTCCATTTCCCGGTCCCCATTCTGGGTACCCGATGCGCTTGAAGCACCTGTCACGGTTGTGTCCATCTTTGCCACAAAAGTCACAATGTTCAATTTTATCAATTGTTGGTCGCTTATTCCCTTTTGAATTCATCTTACCAAGGCTGTCAGCAGTCCCATCTCACTTCATATAAGCTTGAAAGGTGATGGTTTCGGCATTAGACTTCTTTCCGGCCGACACCATTCTTTGTTGTTCATCCTCTCCCACAAGATGATAGGCCTCTCCTAAGCCCGGTATTGGCTTCATAGTAAGGATCTGAGTCCTGATTGTGGAGAATTCGTTATCAAGACCAAGAAGGAATTCATATAACTTTTATTTATCTTTAACCTCAGTCATCTTTTTACCTAAACCACAGGTGGATCCGGTACAAGAACACTTCGGTGTTGAAAAAACCAAACTTATCTCATCCCACGGATTCCTCAACCTCGTGTAATAAGCAGATTCAGAAGCCTCGTTTTGTCTGGTCGTGGTGAGCAACTGCTTCAATTCGTATGTCCTAGGGGCCCTTTCTTTCCCGAAATGTTCACGTAGATCGTTCCAGATTTCTTCAGCAGTGTTAGCATATTTCACGCTAACTTTGATTTCCTTTTCCATGGTTGTGGTTAACCAGCCCTTGATCATCACATCACATCGCATCCAGGCCATGTGATTAGCATCAGTCTTTTCCAGTCTCTTGATGGTTCCATCAACGAAGCCTATGTTGTTTTTTGCAAGCAGGAAGTTCTCCAACTCTTGGTTCCAATCAAGATAATTGTTGTCATTCAAGATTTCGTTTGCGTGTACCTGTCTTGGGTAATCTGATGGGTGAAGGTAGTATGGAGAGGTGTGGTTGGAACCACCCCCCTCTGTTTTAGATCCGGTACTGGTTGAGTCGTTGTCGCCAGCCATGAATCAATCGATCGACAAATTAGGGTTTTAGTTTCTTTGGTCGAGCGGTATGCGAACTCGCTCTGATACCATGAAAACTTTGATTGAGAAACAATTCTAATTCTCTGTATGTTCTTTTTTGGTCTGATACAAGGAAAATATATATAAAACAAGGGCTAATTGAGACGCAAACAAAAAGGTCTTAACAAGGGTAATCATCGTAAATAAGGAATGAGTAAAATAATAGAAAATTGAGTAAATCATTCCCAATAGAGAATTACCCACTCCATAAAAAAAATTGAGTGAAAGGATTCTAGGAGCAAACATAAAGGCCTTAACAAGGGTAATCATCATAAATAAGGAATGAGTAAAATAATAGAAGATTGAGTAAATCATTCCCAATAGAGAATTACCCACTCCATAAAACAAATTGAGCGAAAGGATTCTTGGAGCTTTTCTAGAATTACTTTGACAAGTTTACCAACCAAACATCTCATGAAGTGTTAAATTAATTTTGTTTATTTTTTTTCATTTTCTAATTACTTTCATGAATTTTAATTTCTTTAATACGACTCAACCTAGTTACAGAAGTTGCTTTAGCTGATCTTATCGAAGTGGTCGAGTCTTGTTAACGATTGCCAAAAAATTTATAATTTGAATGCGCCTTGCTATACATATAACAGCCCACTTTCTTTACACCAGCCCATAGTCATCTATACGACTCCTATAGGCCTATAGGAGTCGTATAGATGGCATGTAGGTCTGATTTGTCTGGCGGCTAGATAATACGACTCGTATAGATTCTATATGACTCGTGTAAGCCCATACGAGTCGTATATACTCTATACGAGTCATATGACTTGATATTTAAAAAAAATTAAATTATGTTATAGTCTTATGTTTTATATTTCGTATTATAATATAATAAAATTAAAAATCACACAATTTAAAACTATTTTTTAATTTAATTTTTTTAAAATTACATAAACTAAAAATGACATCAACTAAAACTAAAAATTAAAAATCACATAACCTAAAGCATAACTTAAAACATAAGGATAAACATAATTAATCATTAAAAATTAAATCAAACGAGTAATCTGATCCGTATTGTGCTCGTCTTCCCATGGGTTATGGTTTCACCAACGATTTATGTATCTTCATCTACATCATCATCAACTTCACATGGATCACCCGACACATATTCTTCTTCAAGTAATACTTCGTCCCACGTGGCAAACTCCTATTCCGACAGAAGGATTGGATCTTCAACAGCAGGTGGGATTAAATCTTCAACATGCGGAGGGAATGGATCTTCAAACGGAGGGTTTGTAGGTGGGTTTACAGTTACGTTAAATGGAGGGTTTGCAGATGGGTTTACCTGTACGTTAAACGGAGGGTTCACCTGTGCATTTACCGGGTTTACTGATACATCAACGGGGGTGATTTTGGGAAATGAAAAAATTTTACCGCGTCGATTTGCCATTTAGGGAGTAGAAGAAATTTGAAGATGGTGAATGAGATTATTTGTGGTGGGTATTTATAAGCGTTTGAAACAAGCCGTTAGAAAACTAGCCATTGGAAACTAGCCATTTGAAGATGATGAATGACAATAAATTTAAAACGCTCTCAACTTTTAAGAGTAAATAATAGACTGATTTCATAACATTTTAAATAACTTAGATACAATTTTTAAAAGATAACATTATTTGTTTGAAAGAAAAAGATTTTATTAATGTTCCCTACTTGTCCTACAATTGTTTTACCATAAAAAGTTCCGAACGTGTTTCACCATAAAACGGTTCAATCAAATATAGCAAACCGTTATACAATAAATAACCCCACATATTAAACAATCAAACAATAAACAAAACACGATAAATAAACAAACAATAAGCACCCAAAAGTTTAAACGTTAATATCACAAGTTTTTATACATCAAAAGATAAAAAAAAAAGTACACAAGTTAGTAATACTACTAAGTCCTACTGAGCTGGATCATGTTGCTAATTCGGATACTGTCGGCCCGATGGTAAAAGAGCAAGATCGATCCTCGCAGCCATCGTCTGAGCACCTACCACTGCTACAACTCCTCCACCCGCTCCAGACGAAGACTAATATCCTGTAACAAAGCCTCTACATGTGGATGGAGCCTCACATATCTAATAGCATGCTGGTGTTGTGGCGGGCCATGTGGTGGCTGATCAGGATGGTGGGGCTGGACCTGTGGAGGAGGATGGTCCGGTTGGTGGTGCGGGCCCTGTGGTCCTGGGCCCTGCATATGCTGGTGCTTCTGTGGTGGCTCCTAAACGGTCTGCCTATCTAGGGAGAATCGAAGACCCTGTCCTAGAATATCGGTGAAATCGAGTAACTAATCATCATGTTGCGCCGAATGGGCCTTGAAAGCATCCAACGTGTTAGCGAGACATGTGACATAAGGCCATAAGTGACCGCACCATCAAGCCTCGAGGTGACATGGTGGGCAACACCAAACCAAGTTGCACCTAATATAAGTAAAACAAGCCCCTCTGCGTGACCCACTCTTGGCTCTGACCCCGCCCCGATATGGTGGTCGCAATCAACCGATGTAAACATCTGTGTAGAGGGTCTCTAATATTGGTGACCCTCCTTTCCTTTGAAAGGAAAGGCCTATCACCAATCTGCGACCACCATGCTCGAAGAACCTCCTTATCCTCCACTACCCTACCCATAAAAAATAAGTAACCGTCTCTGGCTCGGTGTATAAACCAAAACAAAAATCAAAATGAGGCAGCATAAGCTGATGATCCTAGCCACATAAACGGAAGCGGATCGCCACATGCTCCGGAATGCCTGCTAGTCCACCGGTCTCAGCAAGCACAAAACTAAAGGTAGATAAACCAAAGTAATCTCCAGATAGGTCGAGGTCACCCATGTCAAACGATCGACTCCACTGGGTGTCATCCCCGATATTAGCCATCGCACGCTCTCGGTGCCCGGCCGTCTTTAAGAACTCCTCGTTGATCAACTTCGGTGAAGCTTTCCTCATCCCGAGATACCTCTGAAGTCGGTCGCACGCTTCCGTGCCCCATGAAAACTATAGCAACGGATGAGAATCACTAACATTCTCGGGATTACGGCGGCGTCTCGGTGGCATATTCTGCTCAACAACATAAACAATCTTATACGACTCGTATTGTGTCCATACGATTCTTATACGTTCAATATACAACTTGTATATAAGCTATACGACTCATATGGGGTTGTATACGACTCGTATAGTTAATGTATACGAGTCGTATACGAGGCTCTGTTTCAACATATAAAACCTGAAGAATGGTTAGGCTCATACGACTCGTATAGTTTATATACGAGTAGTATAGCTCATTATACGAGTCGTATGGCAACCTATACGAGTCATATAAAAAGCAATATGACTCATATAACATCTATACGAGTCGTATCACTTAAAAAATGTAATACGTACTGTAACATCCCAATTTCTAAAGAAAATAGAAGTCCAGGGGCACAAGTGAAAATACCCCAATGATGGAGGGCTAAAAGTGAAAAAATATGAAATCTGGACTAATATCGGACCGCTATTAGATCCCAAACGGTCTGCTATGTGTTGGTTAAGGCAATGATGAGAGAATGACACGTGGCGGATACGTGTCTGATGACTCAGCCCTAAGTCGGACCGCTATGAGGTCCATAACTGTCCGACATACTACGACATGGATTACGAACCGATACCCTAGCCGCAAATGGTCCGTTTTGTGGGACATAAGCAAGACAACTTGCACGACGGCGATAGCGGACCGATATCACCCAGCATGTCAATCCGATATGGTTGCAAATTCAGCCTATAAATAGATGAAGTTGCCCTTCACTTTTGAAACATCACACAAATCCAGCACCTCCCATACACACGAAATTGAGAAGAAGTAAGGGACCCGTTATGGTGCGTTTGAGTACGAGTGCGATACGCTACAAGTACGGTTCGAGTTCAGAGAAGCATCTAGATGAGGAACGAACTTAGGAACTACCCGAGGATAATGTAAGTACACTGGACCCGTACCCTAGACACGATTGTGTGAATTACGTGCTTAAATGATATGTATTATGTGATACGTATATGACGAGGGTATGGGGTAATGACGGGTTAGTCTAAACACTAAACGAGAATAATGCAGTAGCCACGACGTATCCAAGGGTAATGGATACGTCGCTGGTACTTCCTATATATAAATCTCTTTGTGCTTCGTGGTGAAACCATTATGAATGTTTAGGGGTATAGACTAAAAGACAGTAACGAAAATATAGTAAACGTACGGGAAAACTTTCGACCAGTATGTAGTTATCTGACAAACATAATGTTCTGTCTAAGCAAAAAGTGCTTGTCACTCTTTCCTGGGAACATCTCTGTTGGAGGAACTACTCTGGAAGGATAATCACCCCAGTTTACAATATATGACGAATATGAATATGTGATAAAAGTTGAATACTTGAACATGTGAAGCATGATGAATATGAATGCATGATGATACGTGTAAATATGAATGAGTATGACGGAATGAGTCTAAACCCTAAAATGGAATAATGGAGTACTCATGAAGTGTTAAAGGGGTGGTGGATACGCCGCTGGTACTTCCTATATATAAACGCTTTTAATGCATAATGGAGAAACCGTTACGAAGTTTTAAGGTAAGGACTGGTTGGGAAATAAATCAAGCATATAAATGAAATAAAAACAAATGCTTGATACATTTGGGAGGCTGTGAGTCTAAGATACTGAAGGTCCCAAATGAAATGAGATACCCGGCCTATAAGGTGGATCTCAATAATAAAGAAGAAAACTAAAAGATTCCAAGCGTACGGGGCTGAGGAAAGAGATTCGAAGCCTACAGGGTCAGGAAAAGATTCCAAGCCTACGGGGCTAAGGAAAAAGATTACATGTCTATGGGGCTGAAGAAAAGATTCCAAGCCTACGGGGCTGAGGAAATGAATGAGTCTTCATGACAAACTCAAGGGGTCTATACTGACGAGTATAAGAACCTTGCTAAAAACTCGGACCGGAGGTACGTCCAAAGATGGTCACGAGGGGGTTAGCACACCCATTAAAATATATGAATGACGTGACTGGAGGTACGTGCGGAGATGGTCAAGGGGGCGCCGAGAGCCTCGGAAACTTGAACAATAATAAGAACCTGAAGGGTTCATAATAAAATGAACGATGCAGAGTATTTACTTAGCGTAAGCTATTTCAAAAATGTTTTTCAAACACTGCATGAAAGAGGCACGTGGAATAAAGCTTCCTGAGGATGGAGCGGTCGGAATCGAAGAATCCCTATGCAATATGATGTAATTATATCATCTTATGTAAAACAATATTATAATAAAAAGTTACCTTAGCCATTTAATGGCAAGGTTTTGTTAAACTGGGACCATTTTCCGCAATATATTACTCTGATATAATAAAGAAATAAGTAGGGTGTTTCAGGTTGGTATCAGAGCACGGTTTGAGGGATTTAAGTATCAAAAGGGAGTACTTAAACTCAAACCATGAGTGCTCATTATATAAATAGGGATTCAATCTGAGGTCGTCCAAGGAAGCAGGTATGTTTAAATTTCAGTGCTAGATTAGAAATGTATGAATATACATGGGCAGAAATTTGTATGAGATAAGCTCCATGTGATAGTTGGGAGTATCATGATACGTAACATACATTGTCTTATACATGGCCAGTATTAGAGCTAATGTATGAGACCATCATGATATATCAAATATCATATAATTACTTATACCAGCAGATATTAAGCTAGGGGAATGTGAATATGCATGATTAAGATGCATAAATGAATGTACATGTGCATATGTGTAAATACATGAATATGGGCCTTACATGAAACCCTAGGATACTTAATTAGTGTTGGAGCATTTTTTGTGACATTTAGCTTTGTGTAATAGACTAGGTCTTTTGTAATCTTTAACTTTGTAATTTTGTCTTTGTTAGTTAAGTTTTGTAAATGGCGAACTTAATAAGTTTGCCTAAGCCATGGGTGTGGCGAACTTGTTAAGTTCGCCTGTGGCAGATGTGTTACCTATAAATAGTACTTAGTCATTTTCAGTTGATGTGTGTATGTTTTACAAGTTGTAAGCATATTTATCAGAGTAATACAAAGAGTTATTTAGAGATCTTGTCTTGTGTATTCTACTTTGTGTTCTTATCAGTTCGAGACATGCGTATTCGTTAGGATTCCGCACTACGAGTGCATGTTGCGTGTTATACGTCTGAGATCGATCCGTAGACCCGCTGGGACCTACAATTGGTATCAGAGCTTTTGCTCTTGATTAGAGATCCTCGTGTGACATTGTTTTGTTCTGATTTGCATTCAAAGATTGAGATTTTTGAAGATTCTTGTATTTATGGAGTTTGTTGTTGTTTTTGGAGAGTTTTTGGATTAATTTCATCATTTTTGGTGTTGATTTTCCAAAATTGATCCGTTATAAGTGTTCTAATTCATCATTAGAAGATTCCTACGGCTTGAATTTGATCAGTTCCTTTAAAATCGCAAAATATGAAGATTTTCAGTGGTGTTCGTGCGTTTGAGTGTTGAAACAATTCCTCCTTGTTCTTCAGCTGAAACAGGCGAACTCATCCATTCAGTTACGGGCGAACTTGTTCATCGAACTTGTTAAGTTCGCTTCATCTTTGATTAGGCGAACTTGTTAAATTCGCATGCTAAGTTCGCTTTTTGAAGAATTTGTTCAGAATTTTTTCTAAGTGTTGAATTTTTCAAGATTGCAAATATGTCAAATTCAAATCATTCCAATGTGAATAATATGACTCATCTATACAACTATGATAACGAGATCGGTACTCCAACCAAGCCACCAAGGCTGATGAACCTAAAAGATTACTCAAATTAGAAAAGTCGATTTGAAAATTATGTCAACATCAGTTATTCAAGTTTGTGGATTCCAATTAGTGAAGGATATACCCATCCTACTCATACGTATTTGGGAGTATCAGACTCACCTAAAAAAATTTCAGCTCTTACTGTTGAAGAGAAAACTGTGTAGGATAGAGAAAAGAAAGCTCTAGCAGCTTTATCCATGTGTTTGCCTCTTGATATCTATCACACTTTCAAAAAGTATAAAACTTCGCGTGATCTTTGGGAATGACTAGCCAAGAGATGTGAAGGGAGTAAAGATATAAAGAAGAGTAGAAGAGAGTTGTTAAAGAAGCAGTTTAGTGTGTTCAAACATTTTGATGGTGAAACTATTGATGAGCTAATGTCTAGATATTATCACCTTTTGAGTGAAATGGTGAACAACTAATTATATACAAGAACAGGAAATTGCTTGAAAAGTTTCTGGATGCTCTACCAGTACATTTTGAAGTATATACTATTGTTATCAAAGAACAACCCGAGTTTGAAGATATGAGTCTAGAAGATTTGATGGGAAAAATTCAATCGTATGATTTGAACAAACAGAAGAAAGATACAATCTACCAAGATCCAAGCATTTATTTTGGTAAGGGTACATCTACACAGAAATCTGGAGTTGCACTGTTTTCTGGAGATATTTCTGAAGGTCCAAAGGAGAGTTCTTGTAATGAAGGTTCCTATTTCGTTGCTTCAAGTTCAGGATGTTCTAAGAATTCCAAATGTGAAAATCATTCGTGTTCTCAAAAAATGTCTTCTAAAGCTGCAGATGAAATGATGGCTATGATTGTGTCATTCTTAGCATCGTATGAAAACTTTATTGGTGGAAAAATAATTGATCTTGACATAATTGAGGAAGATTTCAAACAGTTGGATAAAGATGCTTTGGAAGAGATGAATATACAGTGGAACATGGCTTTATGGATGCGGCAAGGAAAGGAACACTTGAAGAAAACCGGAAAGAAGTTTATTAGGGCATCTAGCAAGACAAGAATGGGATTAGATAAATCCAAAGTACATTTTTCTAGAGTGCACGAAGCCCAAAGTCCAAAATCAGAGTTCTTCTTCAAGCAACCAGAGTAATCAGAATAAGTAGAGTACTTCCACAGCATTGATGTCTCAACAAGATGAAAACTATGACTAGGGTATTCATTTGGAAGATGATGTTGGTCATGTCAGCCAAGTGTTTTTGGCTGAAGTTCATTCTGAAGATGGTACTAATAGTAGTTCTTCTGATGGTGATTCAACTGATTCTGGGAGTGTTACTGAGACTGAAGAGCCTGTTGTTCAAAATGTTGAACCTAAGTTTTCAACTGAATAATTGTTTGATGATGGGGATGCTGGGAAGGTGACTGAGAAGATTGCTGAGATGTTATCTGAAGCTAATGCATTCATGGCCGACTCCAAACAGGTACAAAAGGTTGTCTCTGCTACATGTCTTAAATGCATTGAATCTGATTTGAAAATTACTACATTGTGTAATGATAACACTAATCTGATCTGTGACATGAAGGCAATCTATAAAACAAATCAAACTTTGAAAGATAATGAAAAACTTTTGAACATAAGAATTGAATCTTTAAAAGAAGATATCAAAGCTTTACAAATTAAGGTAAATGATCAGGTTTTTCATCTAGATGTGGCATATGTTGAATATGAAAAGAAAATAAACGAACATGCCCAGTCACGGTCAGAAGTAACAAAGTTGTTACAAAAGCTTGAAAGTTATAAGAATTCCAGTTTTTTATTGGAATATTATAATGATAAAGCTTCTGGTGATAAAGTGGTTGGAAGTGTTGGTTCATGCCCATCTTTTGATGACAAGGCTTTTGGTGGAGGTGTTGGATATTTTCCACCGTTCAATGGTAATTACACTTCTCGTACTGCTGAGATTGTTACAGATGAGGATCTGGAGCCAAAAACCATCCTTAAGGTAAATCCTGTTACAAGAGAGGACATGGTTTTTGAAAACTCAAGCGATGATGAAGAGTTTGATCCAAATAAATCTGAAGGAGCAGTTAAAGAGTGTAAGATTGAAGAACCCATTGTAGTTAAAAAGGTCACCAGAGATCGGTGTATCTTGACTGAACCGGATGGTGATCTTTAACAACCAAAACCTAGAATTGTAAACCTTTTGTGAGAAGCGGTTTTGATTCATAAAAAACAAAGATAATTGAGAAATTTTCAACTCTTGATTTTATTAAAAATAAGGTTTATTCAGAAAAACCGAAGGTTGTTCAAGTTTCTAACATTGCCTCTCAGTGTGAATTATCAGTTCGAAGGGTATTCAGAAAGAAAAGTATGTCATGGTGTACAAAGAGAGACGTACTTGCTTCCATTGCGGTGTTGTTGGTCATATCCTGAAAAATTGTCAAGAGAAAAATCAGGGAAAGTGTCTAGAAGACCCCAGGATGGCAAGACCTTTTGTTGAACCACCAGCAAAGCTGGTGATGAAATATGTGGAAGCAAAGCCTGTTGAGGCTATTAAGCATGTGAAAAAACCTGTTGTTTCTAAATCTGAGGTCAAAATTGATTCTGTTTCGGTGAAACCAAAGGTTGTCCAACCTAAGGTTGAGAAGGTTGAATCATTTAGAGTTAATCCTAGTGGTTCACAAGTTGAGATTAAACAGGAAAAGGTCAAATTGTCTCGACCTCAAAGAAGAAGAAGAAGAAACAAAAGATTGAAGTAACTCTTGGAACAATCTGTTGTCAAAGACAATGTTGAATCTTCTGAATCATCAAAAGAAAATGAAACATTTCAAGTTCAATCCAAATGGAAACCAAAGAAACAAGTGTCTAATTTTGAGAAACAATCTCCTAAAATTGAGGAGAGATTTGATTGCATTTTAAAAGAAATTGTTTATTTTGATGAGTCAGGCCGACCCAAGACCACAATGGATTGGGTCTCCATTACTAACTGAATCTTCTTGTCTGTGTGCAGGGAACTCCAAGGAGGACTGTAGGCAACCACTGGTATGTCGATAGTGGATGCTCTCGGCACAAGACGGGAAACGTTAACTTATTGGAGAACGTGAAACCAATTCAAGGTGGATATGTGGCCTTTGCAGGAAAGAAGGGTGGCAACAATTCAGGTTAAGGAACAATGTCAAATGGCAGATTGAGCTTTGAGAAAGTCAACTACGTCGACTTGCTCGAACACAATCTGTTATCTATTTCACAAGTTTGTGATAAAGATTTCTCTTTTCACTTTAACAAGTCAGAGTGTTTGGTGTTGAAGCCTGGATTTGAGATACCTAAGGATTGGATACTAATGAGAGCTCCAAGAAAGAATGATACAAATATGCTCAATATGAGCACAACGACGACAACTTCGTCAGTTCCGACATGGCTTCTTTCTAAAGCTTCTGAATCCGAATCAACTTTGTGGCACCGGAAGATGGCTCACATAAATTTCAGGAAAATGAACTTTTTAGTGAAAAATAGGCGAGTTTCTGGTGTCCCTGCCATGAGATTTCATGTGAACGAAGACTTTATTCCATGCAAGAAGGGGAAGCAGCACAGGAAATCTCACAAATCTAAGTTGATTAATTCAATTGTGACTCCTCTTGAGTTGTTACATATGGATTTATTCGGACCTATTAGTGTCAGGAGTGAAGGTGGCAAATCATACTGTTTGGTAGTGACACGTGATTATTCAAGATTATCTTGGGTGAAGTTTCTTATTTCAAAGGATGAGACTACTGAAATTCTTAAGTTCCTAATCGTGGGACTTGAGAGTTTATTCAAACAGAAGGTCAGGAGAATTCGTAGTGACAATGGGAAAGAATTCAAGAATGAAAATATGGGTTTATTTTGTTTACAAAAAGGCATCCATCATGAATTCAGTTCTCCTTATGTTCCTCAACATAATGGTGTGGCTAAACGGAAGAATCGAACTCTGATTGAGACGCCTCGCACAATGTTATCCGACTCAAAGTTTCCAGTAACATTTTGGGCAGAGGCGGTAAACATGGCGTGTCATGTCCTTAATCGTGTTTTGACCGTGAAGAAACACAACAAAACATGTTATGAATTGTTGAACAATCAAAAGCCGAATCTAGATTATTTGTTGCCTTTTGGAAATCCTTGCACTTTATTGAAGACTAGAGATGTTCCAACGAAGTTTAGTGCGAAGGCAATTGAAGGAATTGTCTTGGGATATGTTGCCAATTCTCACAACAAATGGGTGTTCAATAAAGAGAGAAGACAGATTGAGGAGTGATTTCACATTAATTGTGATAATCGCACGGTTCCTCAGGAGCCAATGGACCGTCATGGGCTTTTGATTATGATGCTTTGTTCAGATCATTCAATGTTCCTCCTGCAGTGTCTCCTGTTGAAGCAGAAATTTTGTATCAGTCCTGCCGTAACGATGATTCAATTGTCGAGCCACGATCGGTTGTTCCAATTGTGGTTACTCCTCCCGTTGATCTGAATGTAGCTTCGACCTCGGGTACAACACAAGACAGTGACAGTGATGATGATGAAACTGTGTTTTAGGAGACTTCTAATGATATCCAGAACATAGTTGATGATTAATCTACATCGGCACAGTCTGAGGGGGAGATGCCTTCTAACCTTGATACCGTGATTCAAACTTTTGATATTCCTCAAACTCGTGTGCATAAACATCATCCGACTGATAACATTATTGGTGATTTGAATGCAGGTGTTGAAACTAGACATCATACACTTGCTGAAAAATCATGTTTATATGCACAGATAGTGGATACAGGTGTTATGGAGACATGTTTGCATGCTTGTTTTATTTCTCAAACAGAGCCAAAGAATGTGGCTGAAGCGCTTGATGATGATTGTTGGATCTAGGCTATGCAAGTGGAGCTAGCTCAATTTGACAAACTACATGTTTGGGATTTAGTTGACTTGCCCAAAGGTTCAAGATCTATTGGCACGAAATGGGTGTTTAAGTGCAAACGTGATGATCGAGGCATGGTAGTACGCAATAAGGCGAGGCTTGTTGTTCAAGGATTTAACCAACAAGAAGGTGTTGTCTACACAGAAGTTTATGCTCCGACGGTGAGGATAGAGGCGATTCGTCTATTTCTTGCTTACGCATCTTTCAAGGGGTTCAAGGTATTCCAGCTAGATGTGAAAAGTGCTTTTCTGTATGGAAAGGTAAAGGAAGAGGTATACGTAAAACAGCCGCCTGGTTTTGAAGACTCCAAGTTCCCAGATAAAGTGTTTAAACTTGATAAGGTGTTATATGGTCTTCATCGGGCTTCTCGTGCCTAGTATGAAACTTTGTCCGTGCATTTACTTGAGAATGGATTTGAGCGTGGTCAGATCGACTCCACTCTTTTCATACGAAAATCAGGGGGAGATATCCTTCTAGTTCAAGTCTATGTAGACGACATAATTTTTAGGTCGACGAATGTTGATATGTGTAAAGATTTTGAGAGAGTGATGAAGCTGAAGTTTGAGATAAGCAGCATGAGAGAGTTATCTTTCTTTTTGGGTCTTCAAGTTGATCAGAAAGAAGATGGCTTTTATATTCATCAAACGAAGTATGTGGCGGATATTTTGAAGAAATTTGAGATGTCAGATACCTCAGCGTTCAGTACTCCAATTCCTGTAAATCACAAGCTAGATTCTGACTCGAAATGGGAAGTGGATTGTAGGTTATACAGAGGAATGATTGGTTCTTTAATGTATTTGACTGCGTCTAGGCCTGATATTATGTTCCCGGTATGCTTGTGTTCGAGATTCCAGTCCAAGCCGAAGGAATCTCATCGGATTGTTGTAAAGCGGATCTTTCGATACTTAAAAGGTAAACCAAGGTTGGGATTCTGGTATCCTAATAATTCTGACTTTGATTTCAAAGCTTTTACAGATTCATATTATGGAGGTTGCGGTTTGGATAGAAAGTCGACATCTTGTGGTTGTCAATTCTTAGGAAACAGACTTGTGTCCTAGCATGTAAAAAGCAAACATCGGTTGCAATTTCAACGTGCGAGGCAGAGTATATTGTTGCAGCCAGTTGTTGTTCTCAAATCCTTTGGATCCAACAACAATTAATGAATTATGGTCTGAACTTCACAGAGACACCAATGTTCATTGACAACACTGCCACGATATCCATCACAAACAATCCAGTGAAACACTCGAAAACAAAGCATATTTAGATTCGTCATCATTTTATTCGATATTGTGCAGAAAAGAGATTGATTGAGTTGGTGAAAGTCCACACTGATAACAACTTTGCTGATCTGTTTACCAAAACATTTGATCGTTCACGATTTGAATTTCTTACTAAAATGATTAGAATGTTTAATCCTACTTGAAAAAGTGTTTTTCAAAATGTTTTTCATGGGAGTTTTATTTTCGTTTTTTTTTTCTTTTAGTGTAGATTTATTTATTTTCTTTCATTGAATTTCCTTTACAAAATCCAAATAAATTGAAAAAGATAAAAATTGACATTGCTTGAAGTTATAGAAGAAATGATAGTACATCAGTAGGTGATCATACACACATGACCATAGATTGACTACCTGGTTTCTGTATTATGATTATATGATTTGATGTAAACTTCTTAGTTTTCACAAACAGGAAATGATAGCTTCATGACTTACCATTATATGTTTATAATTTTAATTTGAATATTTTCATGTAATTTGAATTGTCAGGAGGCTAGAAGCGTTTTCGGACCATTAGTAGTGTGAAAACATAATGATCTATGTCACAACTGTGATTTGAACCCATGATATGCCGGGTGTGTATGTTAAAAGATCATTATCAGATATAGAATATGAGATTTCAAGTATTTCATGAGACAAGTATCGGATTATATTGATTAGCACAATTTTTCGGTTCACTTCACTACCCATGCCCCGAAAAACATGCAACGTGAAGTTGGACTAAGATATGTTTCTGACGACATTTGTTAGAACACATGCTAGCCCTTGGATCATTTATCTTGATTCCATTGAATACATCCAGATAACAGTTGGATCTCGCTACCCTGTTTCATTGAATCAATCGATTCCTTGATCATTCTTATATTGAAGAAATTCGCTGGTACAATCTTTCTGTTGATATGAATCTTGATACTTCATCCAATATAAGTAATATGAATCATTCGATTCTGAATCATTCTGATTCTAAATCATTCTGATTCCATATATCCTTCGGGATTCTGAATCATTCTGATTCCACATGTCATGATCTGATCCTGTTTACTCTTTTATCGCGTATCATTTCATGATTTCTGAATATTTGAAAAGAAATTTCAAAAGATTTGATAGTGTATGAAAGATTGAAGTGTTAGCTCTGAGAAATTCATTGCTGAGATATTATAATGTGTTGCACAAGTTGCATGATTAATGAGTTGAGAATTGTATTTACACAGAATACCATAGGTTACCTTAGATCTGCTAAGGAATTTTTATTTAGAATGTGTGTTATGTGTCATCATAAAAACTGATATGATCTTCTTGCTCATAGTGTTCAACCAAAAACATGTGTTTAAGTATGTACAGATAAAAAAATTAGCTTTTATTGCTTTACTGTTTTTATTTCATATTGAAAATATCAAAAAGATTTTAAGTGTGTTTTAGCATAAATGTGAAAAATCAAAAATATTTTTTTTGTTAAAAATGAAAATTCCAAAAAGATTTTATTTCTAACCTCCATGAAATCATAACTTATAGGATTTGCATTTTTTTACAGGTTGTAGTTTGGAAGGTGACTGGATTAAAAAAAATTGAGTTGGAATTTGAAAATGATCAAATTTTCACTAAGTAACTTGATCTAGTGAACTTGTTCTTTTGAGTTTGCTTAAGTTCTCCTGGAGTGGCGAACTTACTAAGTTCGCTTGATAGGCGAACTTATCAGTAGGGTATAATATGCACAGTTTAGCGAACTTGTTTGTTTTACCTGAGTCTGACTTGAGCGAACTCTTGAATAGCGAACTTATTCGACTTCTAGAGAACTTGTCCATTGTTCATAATTCTATGTGATATCTAGTGGTTTTGTGACTTGAATCTTATTTCGTATTGAAGTGCGAGTACATTGAAGGTAGATTTAATCACGTTTATCCAGTAGTTAGCTTGAATCGATTGTTTTTGGTTCTAGGTTTGTTCGTTGTGACTGATGCTTGCTTATATGGTTGAGTTTGTGCTAGAAATATGAAATTGATGGTATACGTGTGATATTCAGGCGTTTGCGATTGAGTTTCATGCGTTGGATTGGTTGTTTATCACTTGATTGGAGAAATCAAAATTTAAGACTAACTTAAAGGTCTGAGAGAACTTGCTCAGGCAAACTTAATAAGTTCTCCACAGGGACTCTTAGCGAACTTATTAAGTTCGCCTCAGAGAGCACTACTGATTCAGACGTAGCAATTTTTTTTCTTTGTTTTTGTTTTTATTTTTTTATTTCTTATTTGTTTTGTTCATTGCAAAGTCTAATCATATATCATGTGCAGGTCATGGATAGAAGGGTTGAGTATAAACGCAATCTAGTGACCTTACTTGATCTGGATCTGGCTGAAGCAGTTAATTACCGAGAGATAATTACTTTCTTGAACCGGTCAAGGTTAAGAGTGGCCTTATCTGCAAACCCAGTGATAAGTCTACAATATATCCAACAGTTCGGGGATACAGTCGAACATGACTGTACAATTAACCCAAATGTGATTTGAGCTACAGTTAATAATCAAGAGATAGAGATTTCAGTGGAAACTATAAGAGAAGCTTTAAGTTTAGATGGTCCTGAAACAAATCCTATTAGTCTGCCTACAACTTTAATCACAAGGTGTTTTAATATAATGGGTTACAGAGGTAGGGCTAATGATTCACAAGCTAGAAAGGGAGGTCTAGTTGGACAATGGAGGTACTTGATGCATGTCATCATACGATGTTTGTCTCCACGGAAAGCAGGAACTGATGGTCTTAAATCTTCACTACAAGGAGCAATGGTGGCTTTGACTTTGAACAGACCATTCAATTTTGCTTTATATATTTACAAAGAGTTGGTTGCACAAATAACACCGCCTAAGGGTCAGGGCTTTATCATGTACCCTAGGTTTTTACAGGTCATTATCAACCATCTCATTCCGAACCTACCACCGTTGAATCCAAGACTTACCTTGACTCCAATGACCAAAAGAATGTTGACAATGTGGAGAATGTTGAAGCAAATCCTCCATCACCACCTCAAGTTGAGAATGTAAAGGCTGAAGACACCAGTTCAAGTTCTAGTGATAAAGGTGATGAGTCATCTGACTATGAGGAAACAGAATCGGATTTTAGCCTTAAGCATTATGCTTAGTTGGCCAAAGCACAAGGTGTTCCTCCACCTAAGAAAAGAAAGAAACTACCGAGAAGGAAGTCAGCCCAGGGTCCTCCTCCTAGTGCTGTACTGGGCAAAAGACAATTACAAGATGAATCTTCGGATTCAGATTATGTTCCTGAGTCTCCCAAGACAAAGAAATCAAAAGCTACAGCAAGTACTCAAGTAGATGAAGATGTCGAGTTTGTGGATTCGTTTCTTATAACTTCAACTCCATTTCACACTCCTACTCCTGATGTTACTCCATCCATCCCTCATACTTCTACAACACATGCTGAATCTTCATCAATTGAGATAGACAAGAAAATCAAAGTCCTGGAAAAGAAAGTATCTACCTTAGAAGCATAGGTAGTAGGACTTCAAGGCCAGATTGATGTATTTCAAGCAAGTGACTTTCAGCATCAACAACAGATTAATTTCCAAAATAGGCAAATTGCTGAGATGCAAATTCTTGTATCACAATTAGTTGAGCGCCTTGACGCTCAGGGGGAGAAGCCTGGAAATGATACGTGTCATTCACCATAAATACAAAAGAATAATGATGAAGATGATCCTGATGCAGATGAGCAGGGTGAACGACAAGACGTTACTGGTGTTATTGATGCAAATCCTATATCTGTGGCTCAGAGGGAGTCTGGATCTGGTGAAGATGTACCGTCTAGGGAAATTGAACAAGACAAAGATGTACAAGCTATTACTGACATGTTAGATTATTCGTTTTATGAAGATTCAGATCTAGATAATGCTGATAAGCTTGAATGTCTTTCTGATTTGGATGAGTTGCTTGATGATGAAGATGTGTTGTCCGATGTTGAAGAAGGTGAGATAGTGGAGGTGGAAATAGAGAAAGATGATGCTGATATAACATATGAAGGTTGTGGTGGACTGAACATTACTTTAGACTTTGTTCATGACAATGTAGTTAATGAAATTAATTCTGATGATATTACTGAGTTTGTGGATAAAGAACTTGAAGTCACCAAGCCTGATACACCAAGTACTATGAATGTAGAGCATGTGTTATACAAAGACACTGAAATGACGAAATAAAAGTGGTTAGAAGTAGTGAAAAACTGGAAAAAGGTATTACCAGTGACACCATATCACCTGTTCAAAAAGAAAGATATGTGAATGAAGGTCATTGCAGTGGTAGAATAATAAGTTGGTTTTATGAAGATGAGTTTAACCTAATTGTGATCAAGAGGACTGACGGCGTTCAGTACTTGAAACCAAGACTGAAGTACTTGAACTCATTGTCGAGATGTGAAGTTAATGGTTTATCAACTAAACCATCGATTAACAGATCGAGGAATGGTATTGCAATTGCCAGACTTATAAGGAGAGAGGGTACATCTGGTGAGTATGAATGCTTGAAACCTCAAAAGGGATTAAGAGTTAAAGTTATTGATCTTATGACAAATAAGAAAGTTTTAAAATACAAGTTCAAACCGGTGAAAGCCTTGAAGAAGATTCCACTAAAGAAAGTACCACAAGACTTTATTGGAAATATCAAGTGGTGGTTTGTGGATGTAGACACTGGAGAGGAGGTAATAAAAGACACAGAAGGACATATTCTATTTCGTTTTTATGATGCATTGAATCTGATCAACTTCTCAAAGAAGGATAGCTGACTCTGAAAAGAAAAGTGATAATGTATACAAGTGAATGGAGAGAACAGGTAATGCAGTACAAGAGGGTGTTACATGTATGTATAAGCAAAGGAGTACATGCTGGGAGCAAGCAGTTGGAGATTCAGAAGAACACTTAGAGAGTGAGAGACCAAGCTAATGTCAAGGGGGAGTTTGTTGGAGCATTTTATGTGACATTTAGCTTTGTGTAATAGACTAGGTCTTTTGTAATCTTTAAGTTTGTAATTTTGTCTTTGTTAGTTAAGTTTTGTAAATGGCGAACTTAACAAGTTCGCCTAAGCCATGGGTGTGGCGAACTTATAGATGTGTTACCTATAAATAGTGCTTAGTCGTTTTCAATTGATGTGTGTATGTTTTACAAGTTGTAAGCACATTTATCAGAGTAATACAAAGAGTTATTTGGATATCTTGTCTTGTGTATTCTACTTTGTGTTCTTATTAGTTCGAGACGCGCGTTTCGTTAGGATTCCGCACTACGAGTGCGTGTTGCGTGTTATACGTCTGAGATCGATCCGTAGACCCGCTAGGACCTATAATTAGGGTTAAATTAATATGAGGCCTATAGTATAAAACCCTAGATTTTGATTAGTGTAAACGAATGAGAGATTAAAGCGATGCCATATTTCAGCAAATGGTTGAACATCAGAACGTCGAGATACGTGACGAGGAAAGCCACAGGAGAACTGAATCTCCACCTCCCGACGAAAAAGAAGTTAAGCAAGTTCCGGAAAACATCCGTAGACAAATTGCGTTAGAAGTATGGAAAGCTTTCGATGCAAACTTCCTGATTTTGCAAGCAGATCTATAGAGCTCATAAGAAAGTTGGTTTGAAATTCATAAAGAGACAATTCACAATGGAGAAGGAAGAAATCCGAAAGTTGATATGAAATCAACTCATTGTACATACAAGGATTTCATGACCTGTAACCTTTAGAATTTAAGGGAGTTGTAAATCCCTTAGAAAGTCAGAGATGGATCACCTCAATAGAAACGGCGTTCGATATATGTCACTGTGTAAAGGAAGATGAGGTTACCTTCGCCACCAATTAGCTAAAAGACTAGCTGACGATTGGTGGGGAGTAGTAAAAAGAGAGAAAGGTAGATATAAAATTAAGGAGATGAAATGGGAAGAATTCAAAGATATCTTCCTAAAACACTATTTCTCACGAGCGGCAATTGAAAGAATTACTGAGGAGTTTCTACAACTCCGTCAGACAACAGAGACTGTGGATGAGATCACAAGGATCCTCTTTGATAAGGCCAGGTTCTATCCAGCTTTGTTAACAACTCCAGAAATGTGGATGACAAGATACCTGATGTCACCCAGACGGTCTATAAAAACTATAATAAAAACCTAATCTAGACACCTAAGTAATACTCTAGAATACCTATGAACTAAACCGCACTAACATGCAAGTGAACCTATTGAGTGTAGCACAGCTTAATGATAAACCGGATTATCAAACCCTAGAGACACTGAATAACTAAACTAGAAACTGACTAGAACTAAGAATATTGGTTTAGGGGGTTTTCTATAAACTACTGATTAAAAGTAAAGAAAACAGACGAACGACTCTAACAATCAAACAAAGACTTAGGAATATCAAAGATGAGAAGGACACTACCTAGGTCGGGATCCTACTTGCAAAGCTCAAACTTCTACCGGTTATGGAAACAATGATGGATCTGGGTATCTAAGGATAACAACTCTAGACAACCTATTGGATCCTTAATCACTCTCAGGGTGTCACCAAAAGGAAACTCTAAAGATGCACAACGCTCACCAGATAGTCGGATTACCTTTCAGTCTCTCCAACGATAATATTGTACTCACAAGACAGATCACCTCTCAGTCTCGCTGTCCACAATACATCAAGGATGCACGGTGTAATCTCATAACAAAACACTATGACATGTTAATTTTCCACAGTATTTGCTCTTTAAGAATACGTTCTTAAAATCGATTTTAACTTTTTAAAATCACATTTCAAACTATATGTTTTAACAAACTTCAATTTTATTGAATAATTTATTAATATTATTTTATAACTATTTATATTTAAAGAAAACAATATCCCAAACAACATGAAATGGAAAGACTGAAGTAACTCAAATCATTATTTCTTTGAATTCGACAATCCACTATCCCCTTGTGCACTAAAATTAAAGAAGAAAATTGTATGCTTTTTTTAAGAGTAGCCCGTGAGACCATCCTTGAGCATGTATCACGGCTTGAGTGGGTTTTGCACACCGCCCCCTTGATGATGTGAAGGGGGTTGTGAGGGTTCCACGTGAAGATCTTCACAGGTGGAGAGGGTGATTCAAAGCCGTTCAACGGCTAAAAAATTTAATAATAATAACGTTGAACGGTAATTTAAAAAAATCCATTTTACCCACTATAAATAACCACTTAACCCCATTTTATAAAACACACTAAAAAACTCTTATCTTTTCACTATCAATTTTATAAAAAATCTCATCTTGTCTCTATAAAAAATCTCATTATCCAAGTCATGAATCCTAACGATCCCAACCACTTTTGGCTTCATTACGCGTCTCAACAAAACACGTTCAACCTACGGTCTCCGATAAACCCAATAGCGTTCACCCAACCACCACCTTTTAACCAAAACCCGTTCGGATCACCCGAGTATGTCCCAAACATGTCTAGTATGCCCGATATGCTTGTCGGATACTCACAAAATCCGGAGTTTGCTCCGGAAACGCAACCCGTTCCGGAGGTGGAAGAAGAAGACGTTGAGGAAACGCAACCCATGCGTAAAGGTAAAGGAAAAAAGAAAATTTTCGCATCAAAATCATCCTCACGGGTTACAAAGAAGTGGGATGTGGACGAAGAGTTAAACTTGGCTAGGGCGTTTGTCGACGTCTCGGAGGATCCCATTATAGGTATTTAATATAAAATAGTATTTGTTTTTATTACTTCAATATACAAATTAATATTGATTATGTTTTATTTTTTTAGGTAACGATCAAAACAAAAAAGCGTTATGTAAACGTATCGCTACAAAGTTTGAGGCGTTAATGAGCGTACCCCCGAGTATCGAACTATGGACCAATTGAATTCTAAATGGACTCATACTGAGTGCTAACACTATTATGCGGTTTTACCCCGAGGATTTAATCTCTCCACCCTTTAAGAAAGTACACCGATTTAATACACATAAATACCACATTTTTTTTTAATAGCAACAACACTTTAATCATTCAAAAAGGATGCCAATCTTAGCAAGAAACTAAGGCGACACCGAACACCCATACAAGACAAGAAAAACTCCCAACAACAGACCGTACAACCACCCTCTTAACCCGAAGAAAAACCAAAAACAACGACATCACGAGAATTCTAGACCACTAAAGCTACTCCACTTATCTAACGTGATGCCCGGGACTTTAGATCTCTTCAACATCCACCATAGGGACTCCTCCATAATTTCTTCTATAATCTTGGATTGCGACACCTGCTTCCCATTGAAAACCTTCTCGTTCCGCGCGATCCACAACTTCCAACAAGTTAGAAGAAACACCGCGTATATTGCCTCTTTTTTCGAAACCTGCCCCGCCACATTCTTGCTATAATCCAGCAACATCTTTACCGAGACCGGATTAGTTATCACTAGGATTCTGAGCCACACACAGACCTGCCACCATATTGATCTAGAGATCAAACAAGACGCAAGGATGTGATCGGTCCACTCTTCATAAATGTCACAGAAAGGGCATCTACCCTCCCCGATCCTCATTCCCCTTCTTCTTAGAGCCTCCATCGCGGGGATTGAATTCGCAACCGCCCTCCATATGAAGCAATTGACCTTCGGGACCACAATTTTACTCCAAGCGAACAAGTAATCAGTAGTGACGGTAGATGCCCTACTACCAATATCTTCCCTAACTTTTTTGACTGAAAACTCCGACTCTACCTAATCGAGAAACCACCCCCATTTATCACAGCTCTGATTAATAGCTTGGGTCTGTACTAAAACCATGAGTTCAGCAACTTCTTCTGTTTCCGCCCTGCTGATCGGTTGTCTTTTCCACTTACAATCCCACACTATCACACCAATAAAATTCCTATAACACTCAACCATCGTCGCTTGTTTGTCTGCTGCATATAAAAAGCATCAAGGAACTTATCTTTTAGAATGTCATCCCCTATCCATTTATCCTTCCAAAATACCACATTTAATACACATAAATACCATTAAGACAACACATAGGCCTTCGGTAAGAAAATTGTGTACCAACGTGGACAACGTGGTTACAAATACAATTATTAAAGCCGAAGCCACTCTACCCCATAATCCGGTCAATTTTAACTTCTTTCAAGTCAGACGTACAACACTTGATGCACACTATTGTTTTTTTTTAAGTTACTCGTACTGTAATGGTCGGTTGATTGACCAATGACCATCCTCCCACCCTCAAATTCTCTATATAATCCCACACTCCAATCTTTCATAACGTCAAACTTCGATCTTAGATTTGGTCAACAAACAAAAATGTCTACTTCATCTTTAGCCATCCCCTCTCTCCACCACCAAAATCTTGACACCCCTAAAACTTTCCACCCCGTCGCACCATCTCCGTCCGCCGATCACCGCCTCCAAAGACTCAATCCCCCCGCTCTCCGCCACCTCCACCGACATAGGCCCCACCGTCACCACCAACCTCCCTCTCCGGCCAATCCCGGGATCCTACGGCATTCCTTTCTACCAACCACTTAAAGACCGGTTCGAGTACTTCTACGGCCCCGGTGGCCGGGACGAGTACTTCAAATCACGGGTGCAAAAACACCAATCCACGGTTTTCCGCGCCAACATGCCACCCGGCCCATTCATCTCCAACAACCCAAACGTTGTCGTTCTACTCGACGCCAAGAGCTTCCCAACCCTTTTCGACGTATCCAAAGTCGAAAAGAAAGACTTGTTCACCGGAACATACATGCCGTCCACCGACCTCACCGGCGGCCACCGCGTCCTCTCCTACCTCGACCCATCAGAACCCAAACACGCTCCCCTAAAAAACATGGTCTTTTTCATGCTGAAATCGTCAATCAAAAGAATCTTACCCGAATTCGAATCCACCTATAACGAACTTTTCAACGACCACGAATCTGAGCTGGCCCAAAAGGGTAAAGCCTTTTTCAACGACGCAGGAGAACAAGCCGCCTTCCGGTTTCTTGGCAGCGCGTATTTACAAACCAACCCGGAAGAAACCCACATCGGAAAAGACGGCCCGAAGCTAATTAGCACGTGGGTTTTATTCAATCTCGGACCTTTACTCCGCCTTGGACTTCCTTGGTTCGTGGAAGAGCCACTCCTCCACACTTTCCGCCTCCGCCCCGCACTCATAAAAAAGAACTACAACAAACTCTACGACTTCTTCGAATCTTTCTCATCTCCAATCATCCAACACGCGGAATCTTTAGGGATCTCCAAAGACGAAGCGGTCCACAACATTTTGTTCACAATTTGTTTCAACACGTTCGGTGGGATCAAGATTTTGTTTCCGAACACGCTTAAATGGATCGGCCGTGCTGGTACAAATTTGCACACCCAATTGGCGGCTGAGATAAGGACTGCGGTCAAGAATTACGGCGGGGGGAAGGTGATGATGGCGGCGATGGAACACATGCCGTTGATGAAGTCCGTTGTCTACGAGTGTTTAAGGATCGAGCCGCCGGTGGCTTTGCAATAAGGGAAGGCGAAACGCGACATGATGATCGAGTCGCACGACGCCGTTTTCAAAGTGAAAGAAGGGGAGATGTTTGGGTACCAGCCGTTTGCGACTAAAGATCCGAGAGTGTTTGACCGGGCTGAGGAGTTTGTTCCGGATCGGTTTGTTGGGGATGGGGAGCAGCTTTTGAAGTACGTGACGTGGTCTAATGGACCCGAGACGGAGGGGCCGACGGTGGGGAACAAGCAGTGTACCGGGAAAGACTTTGTTGTGTTGATTCTCGGTTGTTTGTTGTTGAGCTTTTCCGACGGTATGATTCTTTTGATATTGAGGTGGCTGCGTCTCCTTTGGGTGCTAAGGTTACATTAACTTCGCTGAAGAGATAAAGTAAGAGTGTGATTTCATGGCACCGGAGAGGGTAATTTAGGAAATACTGTAGTTGTTGTGGATGTCCGTGTATAAGTTTTGGCTTAACGTCATACTTTTTATTGTTATAACTTTTACACATTAAAGTTCTTTCATTAGATAAGGAATGGGGAGACATTATAAAATTTCAATTTACTTTATCACACTCTTATTTAAATATGACGTGTGTAAAATTTTATTGAATATACGACATTAATCATTTAATCTTTCAATTTATGTGTTATTATAAACATAACTACAGGAGGTGCCCGCGCTTCGCGCCGGGTTAGCACCTTTCGTTAGTTTATGGGTGGACTTCATGCTTACGACTCAAGTTTTTGCCACATATGTGCAAAATTTTGGTAAGAGAGGAATGTTAAAACTTAATAAAGGCAGTTTCATAGCCTAGAAATACTTATCTGTAAAGATTTATGTCATGTTTCTAGTAGCATTAGCCACACTTAGGCGTACAACAAAATTTGTTTCAACAAAAGAAGAAAGTCAAGGAAGTATTTCCACAACGGCCTTCACCTAGTTCCGTACTATACATATGGAAGTAGCAAACATACAACAGCTATGGAAGGGATGAAGACAGAAAGGGCACAAAATTTGTGTGATGATTTTAGATACAAAAGGCCCTGATGATGGGAACCTACTCCTGGTAGCTTTAATGTTTGGGCTTCTTTAGTGGTGGTGTCGTTTCTGCAGAAGTAATGATATGTAAATGAAGTTAGAATTATGTAAAAATATAAAGTAAGATTTATGTAAAAATTCAAGTCAAAGAGAGCACTAGTCGGATGTGTGACATGTAACATCTTATTTGAAGCTCCTATAAGATCAAGAATACCTTTGAAAAAATGTTAATATTCATCTGGGCTTTACCAAATAGGACATATTACATAAAATCAGTAAGACCTTAGGGAACCTCTTGCTACTTAAGAGGCAAAAGACACATATATGGTCAGATATGCAGCTTTGACTTTAGAAAGTAAGACCATGTACTTCTGGAAGTCATAATGTAAATTCTTTTCCTTTTTCATCAGCATCATTTTTATTATTATCTAGAGGTAAATTCATATATATCATTCAAAAAGTTCATATTTTCACTTATATCTTTCTAAATTGCTTGGTAACAGATTCACCTTTTCAAAACATAAGAATTTCACATTTAGTTAAAGTAAATTACCGTTTGCGTCCCTGTGGTTTACACGATTTAACACAATGCGTCCCTAGCACAAATTTTTAACGCTTTGAGTACCTGTGGTATACAATCTGTAACACTCTGAGCCCCTGGGCCTAACTTCGTTAAAAAATACCGTTAAGTTTAGTTTCGATAGGGGCAAGACTGATATTCACCCGAAACTACTAAGTTCACACGAAACTACTAAATTCACATGAAACTACTAAGTTTTTTATAACCCTAATTCTCACTCTGAGCCCCTGTGCCTATTTTAACTCGCGCCCCCTATCGAAACTCGTCGTCCTCAGTTCGATACTTCCCATCCTCCCTCTTCCAAGCCGTCCCCGATCTCTTCTTAGACAATGTCTCTTCGAGTGGATGCCATCATTGGCAACCAGGCTGTGACAGGTACAATTTTTGACCAATTTTGTGCTTGATCGTTTTTGTGTTAATAATCGGACATTCGATCGGTCCAATTTTTTGTGTTTGAAGCCGGAATGCAGGTGCACACGACCCCTACTCACCTTCGGGTGCAAGTAAGGGTCGTGTTGAAGTTCATTTTCAACTGGGACTTCAACTTTCAGGTTGAATATGGCGGGGGACGAGAGGTAGCATCGATTGGTGTTTTTTTGGTCAAATTAGTAGTTTCGATTGGTTTTTTTTTGGTCAAATTAGTAGTTTCGATTGGTTTTTTTCCGATCAAATTAGTAGTTTCAATTGGTTTTTTGCGTATGTATTTTGGATTGATTACTTAGTGATAATATATTTTAGATTGGATTTTTAGTTGTTTCGGGTGAACTAAGTAGTTTCGTGTGAACTTAGTAGTTTCGTGTGAACTTAGTAATTTCGGGTGAATATCAGTCTTGCCCCTATCGAAACTAAACTTAACGGAATTTTTTAACGAAGTTAGGCCCAGAGGCTCAGAGTGTTACAGATTGTATACCACAGGTACTCAAAACGTTAAAAATCCGTGCTAGGGACGCATTGTTAAATCGTGTAAACCAGAGGGACGCAAACGGTAATTTATTCTACTTATTTATAGTAAATAAAATGAAAACAGTTAAGAAAGAAAACATTATGAGTTGAGATGCTTCAAACTTCAAAGTATTAGCTTTGTTTTCCTATTTGTTTATTCTATGAAACAGACTACTATAAGTTATAAGTAACTGTTTTGATTTTATTTATGATGGAACTTATGGATAATATTTAAAAAAATTAATTTGATATTATATGATTCAGAATGATACATATGAAATATTGAATGCTTATTTATTTTTTAACATGCCCAGGTACCTCCCTCCAGAATGCTTTGATCAATTTTTGTGTAAGCTGTATCAATGACATAATAACTTTATTTTAAGTTTATATATTAGTAGCCTGAGTTAGACATTACCTGGTGACCGTTTTGATGTCGTGTTGATACTTTTGCTGAAGGTGTTGCCGGTTGCGATATGGTTGTTATATAGACGGATGTCATGGGAGGATAAGCTTCTGATTGAAATACCTTGTTAAGAGATATAGAGCCATCCACTTTGGGTTGAAGTTGAGCAAGAAATAATATATTCTGTTAAAAAGAGTCCTTCGTGTAATGACTTCAAATGGCGTTATATGTAGCTAACAAAACAAAAAAAAAGGTACCTTGAAATTTCTGCCCTGAAATATAGTGTTGCACCAACAACAAACAACCTGCATCACCACGAAAAGATCAGGAATAAAAGTTCAAAGTTTGAGCCTCAAATGACTCGCAGGTACCAACCTTTCTTTATTTGTAGTATGAGATTGATACATACCCAGGTCCTATGCGGGTGGTTTTGGAGCCGGATCATCTGGATCAGCTTGGTCAGGGCAGTAGCAGATGAGGGGACTAGTGGGTTAATGGGGTTGTTGAACTTTTGGGTAATTAATGCCAGAAAACTGTCCGGTTTCTCAACAGAAAGCTGTCTGGCTTCACCTTCACGTTTATTTAAGTTCATATGGTTTATTTTTAGGTTTGTCTTGTTATTTGATTATCTAAGTTTCTCTTGTAATTGGAGACTAGCCCCTCTCGAATCGGGCCGACTATCTTGTTTGTTCTTGTTTTATTCTAATTAGAATTTCGGTATCTATCATTTGGTTCCATTCCCGGGAAATCGACATGGCGCAAACCCGGGGTAGCGATGGTAGAGGTATTTCGTCCGATCATATCGCCGCCCAATTGGCCGCCATCGCTGCCAAGCTCACCGCCATAGAGTCACAATGGAGGGATGATGTTGCCGCGCTCAAAACCGTGACGTTTGGAAAACCAACCAGCGACCAAGCATCATCAACAGCACCATCTACACCTCTCATTCTCACCAATTATAGAGCCACCGCTACCCACATCAATACCAAATCAGCCCACGGTTACCACTTCTCCACCCAAGCAAATGCATTCCATGACTAGAAAATACCCCGAGAACCAAACCTTTCAACCATCATCATCACACTCAGTCCACCACCAACACCCGCTACATCCCTGATTTTGGCACCAAACACCACCCCAAAACCAGCCTCCAAACCAGCGCCAATACCAGCCGGGAACACCACTCATCAACACCACAAACCGTCCCCCGAAATCGCACGTGCACATACCAAAAATTGCACCGACACTAGCCCCCACAACACCCGTTGCTTGCCATTGCACAACGAAGAACTGACTGCCACCGGAGACGTGAAGGACGACCACCATGGTCCACCGAATGCCGTGGCAAGGCTCGAATGGCGCCCACCATGGGTTTTTGATATAGCTCGGCCAGGCTTCACTCACAAAGCTTCATCTCGACTTGAGGACAAGTCGTTTGTTCGGGCCGGATGCATTGATACATACCCAGGTCCTATGCGGGAGGTTTTGGAGCCGGATCATCTGGATCAGCTGGGTCAGGGAAGTAGCAGATGAGGGGACTCGTGGGTTAATGGGGTTGTTGAACTTTTGGGTAATTAATACCAGAAAACTGTCCGGTTTCTCAACAGAAAGCTGTCCGGCTTCACCTTCACGTTTATTTAAGTTCGTATGGTTTATTTTTAGGTTTGTCTTGTTATTTGATTATCTAAGTTTCTCTTGTAATTGGAGACTAGCCCCTCTCGAATCGGGCCGACTATCGTGTTTGTTCTTGTTTTAATCTAATTAGAATTTTGGTATCTATCATTTGGTTCCATTCCGGGGAAATCGACATGGCGCAAACCCGGGGTATCGATGGTAGTGGTGCTTCAAACTTCAAAGTATTAGCTTTGTTTTCCTATTTGTTTATTCTATGAAACAGACTACTATAACTTATAAGTAACTGTTTTGAATTTATTTATGATGGAACTTATGGATAATATTTAAAAAATTAATTTGATATTATATGATTCAGAATGATACATATGAAATATTGAATGCTTATTTATTTTTTTACATGCCCAGGTACCTCCCTCCAGAATGCTTTGATCAATTTTTGTAAGCTGTATATATGACATAATAACTTTATTTTAAGTTTATATATTAGTAGCCTGAGTTAGACATTACCTCGATGTCGTGTTGATACTTTTGCTGAAGGTGTTGCCGGCTGCGATATGGTTGTTATATAGACGGATGTCATGGGAGGATAAGCTTCTGATTGAAATACCTTGTTAACAGATATAGAGCCATCTACTTTGGGTTGAAGCTGAGCAAGAAATAATATATTCCGTTAAAGAGAGTCCTTCGCGTAATGTCTTCAAATGGCGTTATATGTAGCTAACAAAACAAAAAAAAAAGGTACCTTGAAATTTCTGCCCTAAAATATAGTGTTGCACCAACAACAAACAACCTGCATCACCACGAAAAGATCAGGAATAAAAGTTCAAAGTTTGAGCCTCAAATGACTCGCAGGTACCAACCTTTTTTTATTTGTAGTATGAGATTTTGCATTAGTTTGTTAATAGAGGTGCATACTCTTTTCTCAAAACACAGAAGCATATAGTGAATCTGTTTTTGTTATAAGCACAACCTTATAACACATGTCAACTTTTTGAAATGTAATGGCAACCTATATGTCTACTCAAAGCTCAGGTAAGTATAAGTTAGAGGAAAAAAATAATGAAGATTCACCTTAAAATTTTTAGCCTGAAAGTCACAGTGGCAGTAAGCAAAAAAGAACCTGCATAATCATGAACAAATTATTATCAGACGCAAGAATTATTTTGAATATAATGCTAATGTATTTTTAATATGTGTAAAGAGGCAGCAAAAAACAAATGAAATAAAATTAGCTCAAATAAGATGGAACTAAAAGATAAGAGGGAAGTATTTAATTTTTGTATCCAATATAATATAACACTTACCATCTATCTGATTACTTGGTAAACATCAGCTGCAAGAATCATTAGTTCGCATGGACAGTAAATCCTAGCTTTGATTCCCACATTAGTGCTTACCTAAGTCAACTTCATTTTCTTTTTATAAACCCAGACTTATCAATCTCACATCCTTCCCTATAGTATAACTCTAAAATCCTAATCTGTATAAAGTGAAAACCCATGTGTTTTTTCTTATTAGTAATAAACTTTATCCCATTTGCCCACCATATAGGGTATTTAGACTTTTGAACATGAATTTTTTTAGATGAGAATTAAAATAATACTTGAATACAATAACAGAAAGAAAAGACACTCACCATTGTTTTTGTAACTAAAAGCTGTACAAAAAAAATTTGCCACATCATTGAATTCTAACCGCAAAACTGACCCCCAGACCACAGTGACCATATTGTGTTAATTAAAAAGGGTAAAAAAAATCTTTTTTTATGAAACAGAAGATTCAAGTACTCTTTATGCGTTTAAAGACTTATTCTGGCTTCACATACTGTAATTTACGACCCTTTTAGGAAAGATGCAACTCGGGTAAGCGACATGGGGACAACGGTCAATAATCAATGGTGAACCGGCCTTTTCAGTTCAAAGTTTTATTTGTATAAACTCAAGTCAATACTGAAGCAGACTGTTTAATACCCGATTAAACTGACCCGAACGAAACCGAGAAACGAAGACGCGAAACCCGATTAAGAAAAGGTTTCAAATGTAATGACCCGAACGAAACCGAGAAACAAAGACCCGAAACCCAATTAAGAATAGGTTTCAAATGTAATTGATTTGTGTGAATGTTAAACTATACTCCATAAATGATATAATAAGCATAAAATCACAACCAAGTTAACCTAAATCAACCAACCAAAAGGTTGATTGCATCAAACTCAATACCGAAGCATACAGTTTAGTACCCAAAACCCGAACTCTAATCCATAAATCATATAATAAGCATCAAATCACAAAAACGGATGACCGAAGACCCGATTAAGAATAGGCTTCAAATGTAATTGATTTGCGTGTGAATGCAGAACTATAATCCATAAAACCTTCAAAATCACTTCATCAATAAACATCAGGTAAAAGAAACTGGGTGTTGAATGTAAAAAGAAGAAAATAAATAGGAAGAAGAAGAAGTAGACAGTCTACCGCTGCTAATAAAAAAGGACTGTTTCTCGGAATTGACTTATGGAGGGGTTGGTTGCAGGGGCGGCGACAACACTCTGCTAGTTACAACCATTTCATTTGTGCGTGAATCTGGAAGTTTAATCCTTAAACATGTAATCATTTAGCGATTAAAGAACCGATCAACAACAAATAACGACCAGATTGAAGCTCAACGCAATTTGGTAGAGTAGTATGAATTCAGGAATACCTAACAAATGCTAATGAGATCAGTTAAAGGAAGAAACAGAAACAAACCTGGAAGACAAAGGCAACAGAGAAAGACCATGAGATAGCGATTTGGCAGCCAAACGGAGAAGCGAAGAAGATAAACCAGAAACCCTAGGCGAAGAGAGGAGGGATGATGAATTCGCTGATAGTGATGCCGGTAGATGAAAGAAAAGAACTTGTGCAAGGGGTGATGAGTTATTATGTATAGAGTATTTGTACTCTACGCATAAAGTCTTCTCAATTTGGCAATTGTAACGGTAGTAATTTCTAACATCCGAGTCCGTATTACTAACTTATTTAAACCCCATGGAGGTGAATAGTAACCTCATAGGGGTGAATAGTATAGCAGGGATGTACAAGTTTCTTTACATTGAGTACAAGTCGAGTTTCCCTTTTCTTATAGGGTTTTTTTTCATTTTTCTTATAAAAGTTTTTTTTTATAAACTGGCCACTAAAGTTCAAAATAAGCTGTGATTTTTTTTACTCAAAACTCCGTTTTTTTATAGATTTGCCTCATAAGTTCAATAAACTTTCGTTTGTTAATTTTTTCCAAAATACGGGTGTGCCGTTTTTTTTGTCAACGTTCCGATATAAATTTGTTTTAAAACGGAGTTGTATTCAAAATCGATTTTTTTATCGTTGCCTGTATCGAGTGCCATTACCGTTGTGATACCATGACGAACCGAACCTATTATGGGCGAACAACATCATTGTCGATATTGGTATTATCGATTCGCCTTATGGTTTTCGACGAACCGAACCGGTAATTTTTTTAATTTGTTTTCCCCTTTTTTATTATTTAGTTTTATGTTTCCTTTCTATTAACATTATTTTTACCGTTGTGCCTATGCTTTCGTTTAAATTTTATTAACAATGGGGCCGACAACGTTATCTATGATAACTTTCGTTCGTTATGTTTTTTTAAATAACGGAATGCGCCGTTTTCTTAATAATTTCTTTTGTCAACGTTCTGGTTTAAATTTTATTGAAGACAAAGTTGTATTCAACTTCGAGTGTTTTTGGGTATCGTACGTTATAACGAGTCTGCGATTCCACGCAAACGAGCCAAACCAATAACGACCAGACTCTCGCCGCGAAGCGCAGGGTAAAAACTAGTTAATTTAAGTACCCGTTATCGGGGTTATTCGAATCAAATTGTTATTTATTTTTATTGTTTTTGATCAATGTACACATGTCATTTTTTTATTTTAGTTTTTTCATTGCTTTCTTTATAACCTTTTTTACCGGTTTTTATTTGTTTACTTTTTTGTTCTTCACACGGTTTTATACTTTCGTTGAACGATTTTTTTTGTTTTCATTTTTTTTTCATTTATACAACGTAACTTTTTTATGATTTCCAAAGATATCATCACTAAATACTTTTTGTCCTGTTTTTACGTTTAAAACCGAGCCGGCTTAACGCGTGTCCCGCCGCACCGCGCGGGTTAACCTACTCGTTATATTATAAAGATCTTTGATGATTAAATAGCTTTTATTTATTAAATAGTGTACCAAACTTTGTCTTCAATAATTGTTTGGCTTTCTTGGGTAGAATCTTCAAAGTGTGGGTTCTTTAAGACTGTCATTGCTTCCGGATATTTTTAGCGCCATGATTGATGACATCTTCATGTCATAGATCTTTAAGGACCTTAAGGGTTGGGGGTACCGTGGGACTAGCGAGAACAGTGCCCTGCACAAAAACCGGTTCCTGACCCGGACCCGGTTCTAACCGTTGACCAAAAAAAATCTAGCAGTTTTTAACGGCTATATACCCGTTAGAAGCGTTTTTTTGACCTTT
This sequence comes from Smallanthus sonchifolius, assembly GCA_023525975.1. Taxonomy (NCBI): domain Eukaryota; kingdom Viridiplantae; phylum Streptophyta; class Magnoliopsida; order Asterales; family Asteraceae; genus Smallanthus; species Smallanthus sonchifolius. The sequence continues at coordinate 26,865,983 of CM042033.1, forward strand.
TTTCTTGTTTTTATCCCCCTCTAAGTTAGTATAAATAGATGTTGGATGAATTGGTTGAGTACCCAACTTGAAAACCCAAAACCGAACGAAAAAAACCCAAAAAATACTCGTATAACACTCGTTTTACTCTCATTCTACACTTTCTATTCTCGTTATGGCTCACTCACAATCACAATCATCCGTTGTTTAACCACCAACCATTGTTCGGGTTCTTCTGCATAATAGGAACCAAGAAATTTGGTGCAATGAGATTTGGTTGAGATGAGTGACGGGTTTCAAAAGGCTCGTTGCAAGTTTTGTGGCACTTTGTTAGCAAAAGAATCAAACTCGACTTTGAAGAAGCACATTGTGAGAAAATTTTGCAAGGCCGTTCGTTCGTAATAGTTTCGGCGATTCAGCGAAGACGACGAATAAAACAAAAATAAAAAGATAGTGTTTAAAATTGTGTTATTTTTAAGGAATGTGTATTTCTTTTGTTTGAGAACTATTAAAAATAAATAAAAAATATATTTTATGTTGTTTAATGTTATTATAATTGTTAGGGGTCATTTTAGAGCTAAGGATCCTGGATCTTCAACATATTTCGGTATCCTGACAAGTTTTGGTATCCTTAATATTTATATCTTCCTTCTATCTTGACTTATTCGCAGGTAAAACGTGCATGGTCAAATTCATCCCTAAAGAATCGCTCTTGAAGTCGAGGAAAGCGTGTAGAAGACGCGTGGATTGGCCTCCAACGGTCATATTTGAAGACTTAGTCGATTCCGGGATTCCCGGATAGTTAGTTAGCTTATCTTCTGTATAAATTCAGCAGTATTGGTCGATTAGAAACACATCTTCACTACACACTTAGCTTTCTAGACTCATAATCACCTCTGTAACACTCATAGCTCGATCATTTACTGCTTAACACTTGTAATTCTTTACCATTTATTCAAGAAATGAGGCAGGTGTCGATTGTCACCTCCCGAGGTTTTATGCCGGAGATCCTGAACGATCAAGGGCTTTCCTCGTAAACAACCGTGTCCAGTTCTACTTCTTTTTATCGATTGTCATTGACTTTACAAGCACACTACCTCACTTACTAAGTTTGGTTATAAAATTGGTTTACATAATTTTTACCCAAAACAATAATTATTTATAAAAAAAAAAATTGGACCCGGTTGGAATCGGTTTCTAGACCCGAACCTACCATACCCAGTTCCACAGGGTAGGGTCCTTCATCAAAGAACCTGGTTCCAGTTCCTACCTGGTTCCTCAGAGGAACCGGTTCCTGGCGTACCCGGTCTAGCAGGAATCTGGTTCCTACCCCGGAACCAGTTGCGGCCCATTACCCGATTTGTGCACCTCTACACTGCCCCCTTTGGGACTGCATGAATTCCTCCCTGATAACATACTGCAAGTATAACGGGTATATGACCGTTGGCTATTTAAAAAAAAAACTAATTATAAAAATCCATCCCTTATATATACCAATTCAAGACTTGATATTTTTCACACCATTTTTAATCACTCTTTCTCAAATTCCAATCCACATTTTACAACATGTCTCTCCCTAAAAAAATTTCATCTAGTTCATCATCATCAAGTTTAGACAATTCATCTAGTAATACAAATGTGGATGGTTTTTATTTTCTCTCTACAATTCTTCAAGCATCATTAAATTATCATGCTCAAGATACTGCAAGTTCAAAAAATTATGTAAGTAGATATCATGAAGCTGCATATGATCGTCTCATACAAGATTACTTCCCTAAGGATCCCTAGAAAGAAGACTCGTGGATTGGCCTCCAACGGTCATATTTGAAGACTTAGTCGATTCCGGGATTCCCGGATAGTTAGTTAGCTTATCTTCTATATAAATTCAGCAGTATTGGTCGATTAGAAACACATCTTCACTACACACTTAGCTTTCTAGACTCATAATCACCTCTGTAACACTTATAGCTCGATCATTTACTGCTCAACACTTGTAATTCTTTACCATTTATTCAAGAAACGAGGCAGGTGTCGATTGTCACCTCCCGAGATTTTATGCCGGAGATCCTGAACGATCAAGGGCTTTCCTCGTAAACAATCGTGTCAAGTTCTACTTTTTTTTTATCGATTGTCATTGACTTTACAAGCACACTACCTCACTTACTAAGTTTGGTTACAAAATTGGTTTACATAATTTTTACCCAAAACAATTTGGCTCCCACCGTGGGGCAAGTGGTGCTTTTCATCTTCAAATCTTTACTAAAGTTTTTGTTCAATCACTATCTTTCCAAACTGATTTCAAAGATGTCGTCCCAATCCAAAAACATTTCTGTCTCTGCTCCATCTTCGAGCTCTGGGTTGGTTAACCCTATTCCTCCTCCTTCATTTCAAAAAAGTGTTAATCAACCGAAGAAAACTACTCCTGCGGGTTTCGGGATCCGGAATACCTGTTGGTGGACCTATGATCGTATCAAACAATGATATCCTCGATTTGTTCTCGGAGATAAAACAAAAAATGGAACAATAGAGGAAGACTAACCAAGCGTTGTTTCGGGAGATTGAGAAGGTTAAGGAATCGAAGAAACCATTGGAATTAACGACCCCGCTACAACCAAGGATCTTGGATTTTAGTTATTCATGATCCTCAGGAATCCATAAGGGAGACTTTCTCCCCATGCAAACAGGAATCACTGCAGTTGGCCCTACCCCGGCTGTTAGAGTTACGACAAATCAGGATCTTGGAGTTACTCCGGGATCATCATTCTGAAATCCTAAGAATGGTAACACATTTAATCAATTTTCGAATACTAACGAATTTGTGTAGGAGACAGGAATCACTCCGTCCATGGCCAAGGAGTTAAAGAAGTTGAGAGAAATGATCTCCAGTGTACCAGGTGTGGTCTGACCTATACCGGAGATGTCCTCTACCAGTCACAGGATCTCCAGATTCGCTCCACCGTTATGTGATGCTGAGATCCCCAAGCGCTTCCAGACTCCTAACATGAAGTTGTACGACGAAACTACAGACCCCGAGGAGCACGTCCTGTAGTACAGGGACGGATGGAGATAAACCCCATTCCTTTGGACCTAAAGGAAGCCTGCTTATGCAAAGGCTTCGACTCTACCTTAACAGGATCAGCCCTGAAATGGCTACTTAACGTTAAACCTTATTCTATTACTTCGTTTGCTCACTTAATCAATTTGTTTAACAATCAGTTCTCTTGCAGTAGGACCTTTGAAAGGTTAATAAGTGACTTATATAGGATAACTCAGAACAGCAGATAATCCCTTCGGGGTTATGTCAGCAAGTTCGGCCAGGAATCCTTGGATATCCCGAACCTTGACGTTGCCACTGCAGTCCAGGCCTTCAAGATGGGACTACAGAAGGATTCTCAATTTTACGAAGACCTTGTTATGAATCCTTACAGGAACCTTGATGAAGTCAAGAACCGGGCATTGAGGTTTATTAGGCTGGAAGATGATAAAAAGATCCAACAAAGGGTGAATGCTCCGTTCCTTTTAACGATTTCGTTGTCGTTGCGTCGTGCTTATTTTTATCAACGTTTACATGTTATTTTTTTAACGGTTTCGTCAAAAACGTTAATTACTTCGTGATTAAACGGCAATTTTTCTTTTAATCTTTATCTTGTTAAAATTCTTTTCGTTTTTTAGTCCTTTATAAATATATATATATATATTATAGGGAATGGATCATTTGAGAACTCCTAAATATTTTGATAACTCGTGAGAAATCGTCAAAAAACCAATTAAAACCATTTTTTTGTTTTTACTTTCTTTATTGCTATAATACAATATAAAAAAATAAATTTATATATGTAAATTTACATGTCTTCATATATTAAAAAAACTATACACTTACGTAAGTTTACCACTTACACATGTGTAAGTGTTTACCATTTACACACACACACACACACATATATATATATATATATATAAAAACTTTTTTAAGGATAATTTAGAGAAAAATGCAGAATTAATTGGAGAGATAAATCATTTTTTATGTTATATTTTAATAATAAAGATAGTGAAAAAAAATTTGGTTTTAATTGGTTATTTGACGAGTTCTCGCGAGTTCTTAAGAATTTATGAGTTCTCATTTGAACCTAACAAATATATATATATATATATATTATATATATATATATATGGGGTGGTTATAATAAAAACCCACTTGAATTGAAGAAACCCACTAAACCTTGTTTACATATGTAAAAAAAAAACTTTTTTAATTTTTTGGATGGATTCTACATTCAATTTTATCACTTTTGGTGTAAAAATTATAAAAAACCGTCGAGCGATTTTTAATTTTTTTTTTATATCTGACGTTTATTACATATGTAAATGCTGACGTATTGAATACGTAAGCAAAAAAAACGCTGATTTTTGTTAATTTTTACATGTTTTTTATTTTTTTTTATTTGACGTTTTTTTAATTTTTTTTGCAACCAGGCTTGTTTTTATATAAATAATCAATCCCAAATTTTAAAAAAAAATTATCTAAATTTTTTTATGGTTTAGTGGGTTTTCTTCAACTTAAGTGGGTTTTCATTCTATACTTCCCATATATATATATATATATATATATATATATATATATATATAGGGTTCGGTTCAAATAAGAAGGATTTTTAAAATAAGAAGGGTTAGAAATATTTATGACCATTAGATCAAATTGTAGAATACCATACCTGACATTACACAATGACCTGACATATTTGAGCAAATTACACAATAATGAGCAAATTACACAATGAGTTGGAAAACTTAAATCACAATGATGAATACATATAACACAATGATGAAAAATATTTGACAAAATGAGCAAATTACACAATGAGGTGTAAAACGTAAAACACAATGATAAATACATATAACACAATGATGAATACATATTACATAATGATGAAAAATATTTGACAAAATGAGCAAATTACACAATAAGCAAATTACACAATAATGTCAGTTCTAGTTATTGTGTAATTTAAAAAATAACACGAAATTATCTAAAACGTAAAACACAATGACGAAAAACGAGTATTTTTTATCTTTAAAACGAGTATAGTGTCGTTATATAAAAAAACGAAAAAAATTTACAAAAACGAGTATAGTGTCGTTATATACAAAAACGACATTATTGTGTAATTTGCTCATTGTGTCAAATATTTTACATCATTGTGTTTTACGTTTTTCAACTAATTGTGTAATTTGCTCATTTTATCAAATATTTTTTTTATTATTGTGTTATATGTATTTATCACTGTGTTTTACGTTTTCTAGCTCATTGTGTAATTTGCTTATTATTGTGTAATTCGCTCAAATATGTCAGGTCATTGTCTAACGTCAGGTCTGGTCATTATATCTAATGTCAGGTCATTGTGTCAAACATTTTTCATCACTATTTTATATATAATACATAAAAAACAGGGACAAAAATAACACGAAATTATCTAAAACGTAAAACACAATGATTAATACATATAACACAATGACCAGACATGATATTACACAATGACCAGACTAGATATTACACAATTATCAGATCTGATATTACACAATGACCTGACATATTACACAATGACCATTATGCACTCTCTTTAAAAACAATAAAAGGACACATGTCAATCCCAGAATCCTTCTTACCCTTCTTATTTTTAAAACCATTTTTACCATAACCTAACCCTATATATATATATATATAGATATATATCTATACATACTAATAAATAAAGGTTTTTTAGTGCCACATGTCATCTTCACATTCAATCTTATCATTTTTTTTCCGTCTCTCTCTCTTATTTAATGCACTTCTATATTTAAATAATAATATATATTTAAAGAAAGTATTAATTGGACTAATACAACACATTTATTTTAAACTATCCCTTATTATAAGAAAACTTTAAAATTTAATTATCTAACTTTTATTTCAATCAAATAGTAATTGAAAGTGAAATTAAATTAAATAGTAATTAACGTATTTTCGAAACCTAATTATATATTAATTTTACATATTTTGAGTTTGTTTATATCCGTAATATATGTAATATATTTTTACACCTGTGAAATATATATACATAAAGATTTAAAAAATTTAAATATTAATATTTTTCACCCCGTGTGTAGACACGGGACCTAACTAGTATATATATATATATATATATATATATATATAAAACAAACTTTCCGATTCAGCGTTTAGATGTCGTTATTATTAAATATTAATTTATTTGCCGTTTAAATGTGCTTCCGCGTCAATGCGCGGAGTGTAACCAACTAGTTTTCAAATTAAAATCCAATCCTACTTCTGTAAAAGAATCCCAAAGCAAACATATGAGCTAGATTAACTACTCTTTTTTATATTTTCAATTGATTTTATAATGTTAGCTCAAGTTCGGTTTCCTAGATATGAATCTAACTTTCACTGATTTTTTACCTATATCGTCTTGAAGATCATGTGTCCAGTATAAACTATGTTTAGCCGATATCAGTTAGTAGAGTATCTATAAGGTCCTTTGAATTTTACTGTATAATGTTCTCAAAGGTAATAAAACCAATGTTTTTAAAATCGGACCGAACAAGGAACCGACTGTCTTATAGGTCCACTGGTCGGACCGGCGTCATAAATAACATAAAAACTAAAACTATGTATATAAATACAAAATTTAAAAATATTTTATGTTTTTACATGTGAATTTTCAATTTTAATGACATAAGAAGACTTAAATAAATAAAATTCGGAACTTTGAATACTAAATTAATTAAAATAACGAGGTTTTGAAAGAAAAAGAATTTTAAAAAATTGGAAACGAGTCCGACAACACGGTCCTGTTCACTTTGTTCACCGGTCCTGTCGCTAACCGACCGGTTCAAACGAAAGCGGTTCAACTAGGCATAATCGAACCGGTTCTATGTCCGGCTTCCGATCTGATCCGGTTCGGTTAAAACGCTGATGAAAACAATTCATGCAAATGCCTTAAAAATATTAATGATCGTCTCAATAGTAGTTAAAAATAAATGGTTATAAATATATTTTATGGAATATTGGGGTCACATAGCAGCCTTTCCGTCGCATGCTAGTAACCGTGATAATCAATTTATTAAAATTTGAAGCATGAAAAATGAGTGAATTCAATTAATTTGATTCAAACGCGAATCACTGTTCCGGCTGGACGGTGGGCGGGCCGTTTAATTTTTGAGAAGATTGCATAACAATCCTTTGTATTTTTGTTATATAGCATATTCAACCCTCAATAATTTAGATTGGGCTTGAATAACCCAGACATTGTTGGTCAACGGTCCGAATCTTGCAAACAAAAGTTCATTTTTTCAATAACACAGGTTGAATGATCGCAAAATACAAAATATGAAGTTGAATCGTGTTTATGTAGGATTGAAAGATGTTGAATATATAAAAACACGTATGTAAATTTATTAATATATTTTATATAATAAATTCCCTTTCAATTTCTCGTAATATGTTTTATTTTTTTAAATAATTTAAATATAAAGAAAATTTGATATCTATGTGTATTTCTTTATATATGATAAACATATTGCTTTCTATTATCTTCTCTATAAAATTAAAATCTATTTACGATCCTCATATTATTATCTTCAGCTCCGTCTCCCTCCGGCCATCTCTTAGAACATAGAATAAATTACTATTTATGTTCTTTAAGTTTATAAAAAATTGTAGGTTATGGTCTTTGGCTTAAAAAAATTACATTGGATGTCTTTTTTTTTGAAACATTTGTATACTTTGAGTCCTTTATACTAACTGATGTTATCTTTTTCTGTTAAGTTCAGTTATTTGCTTTACACATGAGGGCATATTTATCATTTTACCCATAGAAGGATTATTTGTGTAATTTTTTTTACCTAGATTCCAAATTAGCCAAAAATAGATGAATCCAAAACGGCCTCAAGGCCGCCTCCGGCCGACAAATCGATGGCGTTCTGGACCGATGTAGACGGCAAGGGATCTGGCAAGGGATGAAACGTCGTTCGTGGTGTGATTCAGTTTCGGATTTGGAGTCGGAGGTGAGGGAGTCGATGTTGATACATCGGTGATGCCACTGTTACATGACCTGTTTGAGGCAGACGGTTTGTGGGTTTGTTCGACGCTACCAGTGGCGGTTATGATGAAAGTGAGCCTCCAGTCCCTTCTTCACCTACTGATCATCTCCTTTCCCGGTTTTCATTTGATTTCTTCAAGAACCCATGTTGGTTTCTGGGTTTAGATCTAATATCACATCAAATATGGAGAAGTCGATTTGAACCGTTGTTGAACAGTTTGATCTTGAACAATTTGAATATTATCATCATTTGCTCCAAAATCGACTTTGCAAGGTGGATTTTCATTTGATTAATTGGGGGCAGTATGCATATAATCAATTGAGGGAAGTGTTAGGAATTATATCTCTGGTCCCGATTAATTAACGCTACTGACCGAGTTATGGCCCGTAAGAGTTACACCGAGGGCAACGAACACTAAATCCACTTAACTGGTAATTACGAACTGTTAGCGTGACGATATATTTTATATATATTCGTTAGACGAGAATTATTATTTATACTAGTTTATAAATAATAATTATATATATTGTTTTAATCTTTTATTAAAACAATTAAATGGGTACAAGTTTTTCTGTCTCGTATTAGACTTTGTACCCGTAAACAATTAATAGGGTTTATAATTATTATTATATATAATAATTCTATTATTTGTTTCTAACCGACAATTGAAGAAAGCCGCAAAAGGAAGAATTTTGTTTTTTTTCTCCTTGCTTTGTCGGTCAACACAACAAGAAGCGAAAGGTTGTCTTTTTTTCCTTTTGTGTTGGCAGCCGCAAAACACCAAACGTCCCTTCGGCTTTTCCGGCAACCACCAAACCAGCCAAGCCGGATCCTATCCCGCTGCTGTCCCGTTTCCGGCCAGCCCCGACGCTTCCCGTCTCTTGCGTTTCGGTTCGTGATCTAGCATCGGTTCGTTGTATTTCGGTGTCTCAACCGGTTAATCATTAACCACTAAAGTATAATTAATCTCATTGGTAGATTAACTATTTTATTATTCCGTATTCGTAACCCAGATCCTGTCGGGTTTTCCTTTTGTATTGAATCGGTTTCGTTCCGCTGCGTATTAATAATTACTAAATAATTATTATTAATATATAGTTATTTATTAACCGTTTTTGATAACTAATCTAACTGATCACCATTGCATAAAACCCAACAGTGGTATCAAAGACTTGGTTACGACATACGAATCGGATCCGATCTTTTAACCGGTAATAGATCACAAACTTTAACTTGTTTTAAGTTTTTGATCTATATCTTTTTTGGGCAATTTTATTTATTTATTTTGGTCAAAGTTTTTATTTATATTATTTGACCAAAAGGATTGCCCCGTTATTTAATTATGTTTAATATGTAAATCTAGCCCGACCCTGTCTTGTGTTTGTTTTCTGTTTTTGGCCCATTTGATGGCTCAAAGTTGTAATAGGTTAGCTTTTATGTTTTGGCCCACTTTGATGGCTCAAAGTTGTAATAGATTAAGGTTTTATTTTTTTTGTATTCTATATAATTATTATAAAGATAAAGACCCGAAGACAAAGCTGAAGACGACGACAGGATCTTGGATTTAGTGGGAGTCACACGGAACAGCTATACGCATGCACGAAGTTCATCCTTGTAGTTGTTTGTGTGTTGTGACCCCGTGACCTAGTTTGGTCTTGCTATTAGGCTCTAGCAAGATCAAACACTTTTTCCTTATCCATATGACTTACATATTTTTTGTGTTTGATATTGTGGTTGCTTTTAATCTTATAAATTTTATAACGTACCGACCAAATACTAAATTTTTCACAATCAAATTAATAACAAGTTCTAAACTCTTTTTTTTACAACTTGTGGATGTTTTATATTAAAACAAACAGTTTGTTTTTAAAATAAATGATAACCAATGGAGTTTTGCAACTCAAACTAATTTTAAATTTTCAAAACTAATAACCTAATAGTTCATTTAAACTATTAACTTTTAATTGGTTAATTACATCGCGGAAGCTGTAATTCAAATAAATAAATTATGGTTGCAACGAATGGTAACATTACACAACACTGGAAGCTATATGAAGACTTCTAACATGTCGAACACCATTACAGAAACTAAATGAATACATATACCTAAAGACATACAAGTCTAAATGGACTTTCCATTAAACGACCATGCGTCTTCGTCTTCTAAGGTCTTAATTCAAATGCTTAACCTATTCCAACCGTGTCGTAGCTATGTATTACCTGAAAAACATGCTCAAAAATGCCAACGCATTGTTGGTGAGTTCACAGGTTTTAAATGAATACAGTTGGCAAAACCATTTGTAATAAATTGTTTGGCAAAAAACATTTGTACGAAATCTCTAGGCAAAAACCATTTGTACGAAATCATTCGGCAAAAACTATGTGCACGAAATTGATTGATAAAATTGTATGTATGGGGTATTATTGGCAAAATCCTTTGCTCGAAATTTATTGGGAAAACCATTGGTACGTATACCATTGGTAAAACCTTTTGCTCGAAATTGTCTTGCAAAACCATTCGTACGTATACCATTGGCAAAACCCTTTGCTCGAAATTTACTTTATGCATATGATAAACAAAACAAGTTAGCGGTTGATTCATCGATGTCTAGCTAGCACAAACGAATTATGTGATGCACAAGCCTATAACCAAACTGATGTGCCATCATTTATACATGTTTTGCATGCATAATATTCCCCATATTATGGTACTAATTGAACAATAACCATGCAATTGATACTTAAAACTTTTATATTTTGTAATTGCAGGTTAATCGATGTTGAAAATATAAACAAAGCTAAATCCTATCAAAAACACCAAGAAATCAAGCTTCTAGAAGGATCATTCCCGAGCTTTGACCCCCAAGAAGTCAAAATTGGTCAACACAAGTCAACTAGCAGCTAAAAGACGAAGTTGGGGAGCAGACAGGGAAAGGCATGACCGTGCCTTGCCATGCACGACCGTGCATTCCTATCTTGATCCCCAAGGACCAAGTACACCATCCTCTATACCTTGTTTGATTACCGAGGTGTTTGCACGCCCATGCAATCCAATGCACGGCCGTGCGTTGCTCATTTTGAGGCCTATAAATAGAGGGCTTGGGTTCTTGGTTTCATACACCACAACACAACCAAAGATAGAGAGAATAGTTCGTTTCTAGCAGTATTATAGTAGTAGTAGAGAGTAGAGGGGCTTTTCGTCCTTGTTCCGCAATAGGGGAGCCTACGAAACTCAGTGTTACGCTAGATAGCATGGCCATTCGTGGCTAAAATCTTTGTATTGCTTGGGAGAAGATGAAGGTTGGTGCATGTTAATGTTTGACGTATTAATCTAGTGGTATGTTTATGTCTTTAAATATTCGTTCTTAAAACCACCACTTGGTTGGCTTTTTATTGTTGTCTAAACCTGTCTTTATATTTATGAGTGTTCTTGATTTTAAAGTGTAAGACCGTAAGACCTTTTTAATCAAACTTATATTGAAACTTGTACGTCTTTATACAAGCTGAGATTGATAAGCCAATGCTTGGTCAATACTAGTAAGGTCATACGTCTTTATACGAACTTATTATGCGACCAGGAATTGGTGAACTCATGTTGGGAGCGGTACGTCTTTATACATGGTCCCATTGTTATACCGCCTCCCGGTGAGCAAAGTATAATCACCTATTTAACAATAATATTTAAGCACCAAAGTTTGATGTCCTAAACGAACTTGGAGATAACACCAAAGAGTTGAGGTAACGATGTCCCTAACTGGGAGTCCTACCATTTTATCACTAAAGATTATAATTCGTGAACCAAAAGTCATGTGGACGAGGCTCTAGAGGTGACCCGGGTCACACATCTTATTAGTCATACCACTGGATTAGTCAACTTAACATTATCACGTACCAAGCGGATTCGAAGCCCAAAGCAATACTCTTCGTGACCTGATCATTTCCGAGATATTATCTTTCCTGTTATTTACTATTCTGTTATTTACATTCCTGTTACACACAAAAGTTTAGTATTGGAACTCGACCGTGTCCATTGGTTCGATACTTGGTTCTCACCTAAACTATATTACGCTGCGATAGATACACTTGCCTATTGTGTGTGTTTTAAGTTTGAGTATTTATCATTTTATAAATTTAAAACCTGATCTCGTGAAACAATCAGAAAATATATTTATATATTTTCATATATATCACACGCACATCAAAGTTTTTGGCGCCGTTGCCGGGGACACGGTGATTTCAAGAAAGATTCGAGTTAACGGATTAGCCTTTTTAACCTTAACATTTATTTTTATGGTTTGTTTTGATTTTTCTTTATAGCAACTTTCATGGCTTACAACTACGAGAGTTGTTATGCAGGATACCAAGATGACTATGAGTACCACTATTCAGAGGTTTGGTGTGAGGTTTGTGGAGAAGCCCACTACACTCAAGATTGTTATCACTATCAAGGGTAGTCTACAGATTTTCACCAACCCTACTGGCAACCATACGAGTAAACCACACCGCCCCAGGAAATTAAACACTCAGCTCTAGATTCCGACTCATGGATCGCATGAAATCTGTTTCTTCATTTGGATGAAATTAAGGTTCAACTCATAAGGAGCTATCCAATTGAACAACAAGTGTTTCGTTATTTGGAATAAATTAAGGTTCAACTCCTAAAGAGCTATCCAACTGAACAACAAGATGATCTCTTCAAAGTCCAAGAACCGAAAGTTATAGCTCCAACATCTCTAGTAGGGTTAAGTGACTATAAGGAGCAAGAACCTTCCAGCTTCACAAGCATGGATCAGTCGAAAGTGAGACCGGATGATTCAGAAGAAAGGGTTACTACAACTTTACAATCACTTCTTGACTTCTCTGAGAGGCTGAAAGCTAAACCATCAAAGGAGTTAGAAGAACGAATCTCTAAAGAAGAATCAGTGGGAATCCTCAATATGTAAGCACATGAAGGATGTATGGAACAGTCTGGAGTTCCTGTCACTTTAGAGACAACATCATATGAAGAACCAGATTGTGAGACCAACATCCAGGAGGAGATTAGACAGGAGGAAGTATTCACCAACAAACAAATGACAATGGTGGCACCTCTTCCTTGCAACAGTGGTAGCTGGCCTGTGACCAAGCATATCAGTGAATCATTCCATAAATCACATATGCCACAGGATAAGGCACATCACTCTGAGGACCACTTCTCTGGAGAAAGCAACGTTCATCTAATGAAAATTACGTGACAAAATTATCATACCGGGGTGATCGTCTCCTTCACTACATGAGTTTCTTGAAGTTTGGTCTAGGAAATTTCAAATGGTGGTGACGTGATTTAATTACACTATTTTCTTTAGGTGCTCTTCTATAGAGCATTCTAAATTTTGCCGCTTTACCAAAATTTTCAAAATTTCAAATCAATCCATCCAAACTAAAGTTAAAACTAAAAGTAAACTTTCAAATTACATAAATCGATGATTCACCCGTTTTAGCACAAAAAGTGAAGATACTAAAAATAGAAAATTGGAGAAAATCTTTGATTTATGAAATTAGGTCACTTAATGGGGGAATTTGGCTTGGATCTTGGGACAAACCGCCTAAGGCGTTTGCCACATGATCTGGCTCGTCGAAACCTTTCCGTCCCCTGGTCAGGGGCCCTCTAACTCCAAACGTAGCTCAAGTTATGACTGTTTCAAGCTTAAACTCTTTTTACCTTTTTTCCCCCTGTCTAGCTAGTCCAGGAAATAGTCCGCTAATTCTTGGATCAGATTCTCATCACATCGTATTCATGGTTGTCAAATGTGTCACAGCCCGCCAAGGTGGAAACGCGAGGCGTAACGTTCACTGGTTTCCAAAGCATATGATTATCGCAAAACATACATAATGATTGGATACATAATCAAATTTAAAGTTTTACATCCCAAAATATCTATGTGAGTTTACAAAAGATTAAGATTTCGCAAATATGACCCATGTGTAATGAGTTATACAAGAGAAATCTCCCAAAATCCGTATCCGCTCATGCATGCATGTAACCTACACTACTAACCATTGCGACCACGTTCAATTTCCTGAAAAACATACTTAAAAAGTGTCAACACGAGGTTTGTGAGTTCACAGGTTTTGATCAAATGTTCTTGTAGTTCCAACGTTTACAAACGTTCAAATGAATAAGTTTTTTTGATCAAATAGTATATATATATAACCAATGAATTGAACATTACCTGACCAATTGACCCCATTTGTAAGCTTGCAAGAAATACAAATAATATGTAATGCACGAGACCATAACCAAACCATAACAAATGAATGCCCCTCCCTCGCTATACCACGAGAATAAGACAATATACGGCCATTGACCCTACAAGTCCCGGCTAGCGCGACTAACCATGACCGGGGGCGTCACCCCCAATAGTACTATTCACATAATCCCAGGCTAAGACCATAGCTAATGGTTACAAAATGTGTTTGTTCCAGGGGACTTTACGAGCTCTATAATTGTTCCCTCAATGCACACATAACGGTCTGGTCTTTGTTCATTCATTTATATATGAAAATAGTTACAAATATGTTTCCTGCCCAAAACATTTCAAAAACTTAGAAAAAAGGGGACTGTGAAACTCACCTCGACAGTAGTGTACGCTAGCAAATATTTGAATAACTGTAGGCCTCGCCTATCCGTATCCTAATTACACAAGGATACTTTATATATTAAGACTAACCGTCTTAAACACAATTTGTTCACCCGACTTAACGAATCCCGTTAAGTACATCTTTGTTTATTAAAACAATGTTTTCATGTGATGACTCGTTAGAGATTATTATTCTAGTCTAGACGCTTATATATTTTCGGAAAATATTATGTTTCCATATTGGTGACTTGTTACGTGTATCAAAATAAATATTATTTTTGCAATATCTTATAATATATTCATATTATCGTTCGCATATGCACGTATAATTATTTCTTACCAATAATTATATAAAATCACAAATATCGTTCAAGTATGTTCTACGTATGTCAATCATCCTACTTGCACATAACCCACGTTAACACGTTCACATGCAATTACTTGTTCCGAACGACATTTATTAACTTGTTTTTATTCAACATGCATTTATTTATACCAATATTTGCATACAAGTATTTCATATTTCAACATGTGATCATTTATTTATTTTTTTAACCGAACGTATTTAGATCTCATGCACATATCTATTTATTTATTTTTTGATCTCATGTACCCATATTAACGTTCCAAGTGATCATTATGAACAAGTTATGATCATATTCATATATATACATTATGACTCATATATATATACATTTACATGCATATTATTAACAATTTTCCAAGTTCTACAACTTATGATCATACACCCATATATATATATATATATATATATATATATATTTGGTTCGGTTTCTAAACATGCATACACATATTTAGGAATTTCCATGTTAATCAACTAAGAATACACACATACATATATACATAGCCTACGATTTGTATACATATATTTACATATATTTATATGTCACGATATGTATATGTGTGTGTTCCATTTTTCAACCTTTAATCATCATACTTTCCATTTAAAATCCCCATCTTAACATCAAATGATTAAAAACATCTATACATAGATATATATACAAATTATGATTTTTATACATGTATACATATACTTAATCATTTCCAAATTATTTAATCAAATCAAACATGTATACATGCATGTATATCTCGGCCTACATATATATATATATATATACATATTTTGGTTTTTCTTGTTTTAAATCTTAATATCATATGATCAACAACAATATCTACACATATATTCATACAATCACGATTCCTTCATGTATCTACCTATATTTTCCAGTAAGTGTGATTTATACTTTTTACTAATCTATAACTCATTATCATATCATCAAAACATAAAAAATACACCCATATATATATACCAAATTTTGACTAATATATATATATATTTATACAAAACATAGCTTTTAAACTTAATAAGTTGAACTTTTATAAAAACTCTTTAACTTTTCAAATCTCTTGGATTATTAAGATGAACAACATGCTTTATTCAAGAAAATAAAGATGAATCTAGAGATTGGTGTCGGTTTCATACTACTAGACAAGCTAGGTGAAGAAGAACGAGTATAAGATGGTGATGACTAGATGTACTAGCGAAACCGACCCTTGAACCTTCAAGAAGTCCTTGGATCTCCAAATTCTCTATCTAAGCTCTCTAACTTGTGTTCTTGGATTAAAAGATGTAAAGTGTGGATGTTGGTGCATCCATCGATTTATATAGATGGAAAAGGAGATGGATTGAGTGCTAAGCTTAACAAAATCATTGCTAGTCATGGTTTGATATGATGGATTGACCCTTGGTTAGGTCCTTACTCAAATGGATATGGGTTTCATGACACAAGGAGTGGGGAAACACATAGGAGAAATCAAGTGGGTGGCCCCACTTGATTCTCGACCGAGAGGAGGGTTAGGGGGGGGGTTGGGTCTTGTTCCAACTTCTAGTCTCAATCTAACTATTAGTTGAATTGTTTTTAGGTAGTGTATACCCGGTAAGTGATCCCGTGATAATATACCCGTTGTATGAACTTATAGGATTTAGAACTTATATATATTGTGTACTTTGACTAGTTTTAATAGTCTACACGTTAAACCCGACATAGCTAATACTTTAACTATAATATTCATGTATGCACATAAAGTGACTTGTCACCATGAAATTAACATTTTTGTGTCCGCTTTTAATAGTTTTGTCACAAATATTTATGTTTTATGTTATAACGCGTCACTAGACTTTACTTGAATAAAATCTAGTTAATCACCAACGAACGTAACTTTCGGGTTATAACTGTTTATTTCCTAGTAATTCTTAAAATTACTAAAACAATATGTGTGTTCCTTTGCTAGACTCCTTGACAATACTTTGTCAAAATAAAACTTCAGGAAATATAAAATATGAATGTGCAATTATGAATATGGATATTGACATGAAATGCTGGGTGTCACATTCTCCCTATGTTAAAGAGAATTTCGTCCCAAAATTCAGTTGATGTTATATTTACTTGGAGTGTTCGTGAACAAGGATAGGTACTTGGCTTTCATTTGATCTTCTCGTTCCCACGTATACTCGGGGCCACACTTTGAATTCCAACGTACCTTAACCAATTTAACACGGCTACGCCTTGTTTTCTGAACTTTCCAATCTGTGACTTCAATGGGTTCCTCAACGAAGTGCAATTTGTCGTCTATGTGGATCTCATCAGGCGGTATAATTAAGTCTCGTCTGATAAGCACTTCTTGAGATTTGACACATGAAACGTATCATGTACATTGTTTAGTTCTTGTGGTAGCTTGAGCTTGTATGCAACAGGGCCAACCCTAGCCAATATTTCAAATGGTCCAATGTACCCAGGGTTAAGCTTGCCACGGTTGCCAAACCTTACAACTCCCTTCCAAGGCTAGACCTTCAACATAACCCGGTACCCAACTTGGAATTCTAATGGTCTTCGTCTGTTATCCGCCTAACTCTTTTGCCTGTCACGGGCGGCCTTCAGATGATCCTTGATTTTGAAAATCTTGTCAGTGTTTTCCTGAATAACCTCAGGACCAGTTAAATGCTTGTCGCCAACCTCCGCCCAACATAGCGGTGAACGACATTTTCGACCATACAAAGCCTCAAACGGAGCGGCTTTAATGCTGATGTGGTAACTGTTATTGTATAAAAACTCAGCCAACGGAAAATGAGTATCCCAATTTCCTCCGAAATCAATTACACACGCACGGAGCATATCCTCTAAAGTTTGAATGGTCCTTTCACTTTGACCATCTGTTTGTGGGTGATATGTCGCGCTCATGTCAAGACGTGTGCCCAAGGCTTCTTGTAATGATTGCCCGATTCTAGACACGAATCTGCTGTCTCTATCAGAGATAATATAAATTGGCACTCCATGCCTAGCCACAATTTCCTTGATATAAAGCCTTGCAAGTTTTTCGGTTTTATCCGTCTCTTTGATGGGTAGAAAATGAGCTGATTTCATCAAACGATCGACGATTACCCATATGGTGTCATACCCGCTCGACGTCTTGGGTAACTTTGTAATGAAATCCATGGAAATCTGTTCCCATTTCCATTGAGGTATCTCTGGTTGTTGTAACAATCCCGATGGTTTCTGATGTTCTCCTTTTACTTTTGAACACGTCAGGCATTTATCGACATATATAGCAATCTCTCCTTTCATGTTCGGCCACCAATAGATTTCTTTCAGATCCTTATACATTTTATCCGAACCTGGGTGAATGGAGTACCTGGACTTGTGGGCTTCGTCCATAACCAACTTCCGTAAGTTACCGAAACATAACACCCAAATTCTATTCATGAAGTATAAAGTATCATCTGATTTTGGCTCTAACTGTGTGATCATTCCTCGTAGTGCTTCTCTCTCAATGTTCTCTTCTTTGATGGCCTCTTGTTGTGCCATCCGGATTTGAGTCGTGAGACTCGTATGAATTGTCAATCCTAGGGCACAAACAAGAGTTTTAACTCATTCCTTAAGACTTAAGGCATATGCTATGACATTCGCCTACCAGGGTGATACTTGATATCGCAGTCGTAATCATTCAGTAGTTCTACCCAACGGCGTTGCCTCATGTTGAGTTCTTTCTGATTAAATATGTGCTGGAGACTCTTATGATATGTAAAGATAGTACATTTTGTACCATATAAGTAATGTCTCCAAATCTTGAGTGCAAACACGACAACACCCAATTCTAAATCGTGTGTCGTATAGTTTTTCTCATGGACTTTCAGCTGTCTGGATGCATATGCTATGACTTTTTCTTTCTACAACGGCACGCATCCTAGACCTTGGTGTGATACGTCGCAGTACACGATGAAATTGTCGGTTCCCTCGGGAAGTGATAGGATTGGTGCACTGCAAAGCTTCTACTTCAGTAATTGAAAAGCTGATTCTTGCTTATCAGCCCAATCAAACTTTTTGTCCTTCTGGGTTAACGTGGTCAAAGGCAGGGCTATTTTTGAAAAATTCTCAATGAATCGCCTGTAGTAGCCTGCCAAACCCAGAAATTGACGCACCTCAGTCGGAGTTCTTGGTGCTTCCCAGTTTTTGATAGCTTCAATCTTGGACGGATCCACATGGATACCCTTCTTATTGATGACATGTCCGAGAAAATGAACCTCTCGGATCCAAAACTCACACTTAGAGAATTTGGCATAAAGCTTCTCATTCCTGAGTAGTTCCAAGATTAATTTTAAATGATGTTCATGTTCCTCCTTGGTTCGTGAATATATTAATATGTCATCGATAAACACAATCACGAATTTATCCAAGTATGGCTTGCACACGTGGTTCATGAGATCCATGAAAACTGCTGGTGCATTAGTCAAACCAAATGGCATAACTAGAAACTCGTAGTGACCATAACGAGTCCTAAAAGCCGTCTTTGGTATATCCTCCTCCTGGATTCTTAGTTGATGTTACCCTGATCGTAGATCAATCTTAGAATAGAAGCTGGAACCTTGAAGTTGATCGAATAAATCATCTATTCGAGGAAGCGGATACCGGTTTTTAATTGTCAGTTTGTTCAACTCCCGGTAATCAATACACATTCTAAAGGTTCCATCCTTTTTCTTCACAAACAAGACCGGAGCTCCCTAGGGTGAGAAACTCGGTCTTATGAAGCCTTTATCAAGCAACTCTTGTAGTTGACTTGATAATTCTTGCATCTCAGAAGGTGCTAGACGATACGACGATCACGCAACTAGTGCTGCTCCTGGTACTAGGTCGATCCGGAACTCGACTTGTCTTGGTGGCGGTAAACCAGGTAAGTGTTCAGGAAATACCTCGGGGTAATCCCTATTTTTTTCTCGACGACATGGGCCAGGAATGCGCAATAAACCTTACGTAGATACTTATGAGCTTTCATGCAGTTTATCATTTTCAACATCGTTCTACACCTTTCGCCTTGAATTGAAAGAATTTCTCCACCTAGTAGCGGGACATGTACAATCTTTTCGAAGCATACGATCTCGGCATGATTCTTCGATAACCAATCCATGCCAATAACAATGTCAAAACTCCCTAGATCGACAGGTAGAAGGTCTATACTAAATGTATGGTTTTCTAGACATAAAGTACAACTCTTAATGACCTCTCCGGTTTCTATTAATTTCCCATTTGCTAATTCAATTTTATAACTTTGTTCTAGTTTGCTCGCCTTAATACCGCGTAAAGATTTAAAGTCATTTGACACAAAGCTCATACCAGCACCCGAATAAAAAAGTATAGAGGCACAGTGATTATTTATCGGGAACGTACCAGTGACGATATTCGGGTCCTAGCGTGCGTCCCCTGCACCCATAAAAAATGCCCTCCCTGGTGCCTGAGCGTTGTTCTGATTTTTCCACTTGGGACAATCCCTCTTGAAGTGCTTCAGATCACCACACTTGAAACATCCCTGTTTTGCTTTTCCCATGGGGTTGGTGTTGATTAGACAGTTTTGCGTGGTATGTCCAAACCTACCACATTTCCCACTGATGTGCACAAAGTAGTTTGAATTAAATGACTCAAAACAAGCTAAATAAAACACTAAGTAATACTCTAGACTCTCTAAACAACTAAACTACCGACAGGCAAGTGAACCTATCGAATGTAGTAAAGCCTAAGTAAGTCCGGATATCGAACCCAAAGGACCTCTACAGAAAACACTAACTAGAAACTGAAAGACTTATCCATACAAAATTGCTTAAATAAAATAATAATGAAGAAGGGGGGTTTGCTAATAAAAACTAAGAATAACTTAAAAGAAGGACTAAAGAGAAGACTACGAATGCAAACGAAAGTTGAAACGAGAACCAGACGGAGAAAGAACACTACCTAGGCTCGAATCCTACACATGCTTGACAAAGGTTCTATCGATAAGGGAATTGACGTGATACCGGGATCTTAAAATACTAAACTCAAAGGAAACCTAGAGCATCCTCGACCCTTCTCAAGGATTGTCAACCAAGAAACCTAAAAGCCGTTAAACCACCGGTTGGATGGATTTCCCTCACAGGTCCTCCAATTTACTCAAGGAGTATCCGCTAGACAATCTACCTCACAGCGCGAAAGTCTCAATACACCTAAGTGCAAGGGATAACTAGGATTTTCTTATTGGATTCGGTAAACACAGATATGAGACAAACTAGCAAGATCTTCTCACAAAGCCTCTAAACTAGCAATCTAACACCCTAGACAAACCGACAATCTCTCACCTCACAGCTATCGAGATTGGTTGCACATCTAAACTATCTATATCAAGAAGATTACCCTATGGTGAACTCGTACGCAGTTAACCATCCACTAATCAAAGACACACAGTAATTGATCTAGCATGCACCTATTACATGAAAGACATTCACCAAGGCACACGAGGAGTAAATCATCAATCCATAAACAATCATAGACACACATAAAACATCCAATAATCCAAACCAAGTTTGTTACATCATGAGTTCATCACATGCAAATCATCCAAAACCGAATAAAACCTAATGTCAAACATATGTATTCATCAACACCTAGGTAGTTCTAAGATTTTAGCCACTAAACATGACAAAAACCATAGTTAGCATCAATTCGAAACTCAAAAGAAACATGAACACTGAAGATAAACAAGGAAAAACACAACCGAATGATTAACACCCGAGGAAATCGATCCCAGTGATCCCTAGCTTCAATCCTTGCCTTGTATCCTTTGAAATCGCCCTTTTTCGTCTCTTCTTTTCGCCTACAGCCGTTCCTTCGATCCTCCTCTCCTCTAGGGTTTCTAATTTTTAGATTTTAAAACAATTTCTGCGAAAAACCACCCGTCGCGTAGCGCGACGGGATCTTGAACACTCCTCGCGTAGCGCGAGGACCCCAGAAAAGACAAAACAGTCGGGCAATCATTAAAAGGGCAATTCTGACATTTTGCATTCGTCGCGTAGCGCGACGAAATTCCAAAACCTGTCGCGCTACGCCACAGGGGTAAAAATCCAGAAAGTTTCTTTTTTCATCCATAGCCCTCTCGCACGAACCGGAAACTCGTTTTTCTTCGTTTTCAATCATATCCGCTTCCTTTGTGACCTAACGACCATAAGATATAGAAATATTAAGTACAAGCAGTTATAGAAGAAAACCGAAGCAAAACAAACACAAAGTGGGAATGAAATTGACAGTAAAATGCATGTATTTTGCAATACATCACATCCCCACACTTAACTCTTTTTCGTCCCTGAAAAAGAATTATGCAAACGGAATCAGAGACGGATATTATTTTCGGGCCAAAAGCTATTTTACTTATTAGAGTCAAAACTTGTGTTAGCCGCGATTGCAAATATACTTATCCCTTTTAAACCCAAGTCTGGTTCCAGGCTCTTATCATGCAATTTTAGTTCAAGTGCGGTCAATCTACCTAGGGTCTCTCATTAGAAACCATAGCCCACCTAATCCCAACTCAAGCTTATAGAACAAAAGGAGCAATCACTGGACCACTTCCTAACCGTTTTATACCAAAATCAAGAGAATTTGAAATCAAATTTTTTTTTTTATTATTATTTTTTTTTATTTTTTTTTTCCTTGAGCTTAGACCTTGCTTCACCTAACCCAGAGGCTGTCTCAATCAGAGTCATCATCCCCGAGAGTGACAACGTGAGCGTCGGTAATTTTGCAATTTTGTTTCGACACATCCCAGAGGCATTCTAAGTCAGAGTCACCATCCCCAACGAAGATTACGTAGGTCTGCGCTACTTTTCTTAGTTTCTAGCTCATTTATTCTATTTTTTTATGATTAGAAATTCTAACAATTTTAGCTTATAACGGCATTCCTTATACTATTATTGGCACTATTATTGGCGGTTGCAATTTCTCATTTTCCCTAGATGAGAACCCACTAGTAGACCGACAATTAAGGTATATTTAGATCAAAGGAACCTAAAACCGAACCGAGCCTATTCACATATCCCAAACTAGACACAAGCTCGACTATATTAATCTATATTATCATTATTTGAACCCGAACAAAAACCCCTCTTTTCTATCATTTTCCGTTTTATTTTGCAAACTTCTTTATTCAAAAGACATTTTCAAATTTTTAAATTTTTTTTTGTCAAATAAATAAAAACACACTCTAAACGAAAAAAAAAAAAAAAAACTAAACGACAGTGTCCCATCCCCACACTTAAACTTTGCATTGTCCTCAATGCAGGAATGGAAACATGACTCAAAAACAAAAACAGGGAAAAGTAAAAGAAAATGGAAAAGACTTAGCTGGTATTTTGGCGGGTCAATATGCTCCAAGCATGCAACAGCTCCCAAAGCCTTGTTGAGGATTCAGCATCCCCACACTTTGCTCTCGCTGTGTTCTCGCTGCTAATTTTTTTTCTTTTTTTTCCTTTTTTATTTATTTATTTATTATTTTTTTTTTCCGCGTAGCGCGACGGGGGACTAGAAAACGTCGCGTAGTGCGAGGGGTGGAATTTGACAGAAAGTTTCAAAATTTTCCAACACTTAGTCAAATTTCTCACCCCTTATTTCCCAAACCTTCCAACCACCATTTACAAAAACAAACATACCTGGGGACCCGCATTCTGCTGCTAAAAGCTATACCAAAAATCAATTATAATCCCTGCATACAAACATCAAAACACAAAACACAAAACAAACAACCGAAAAAATAAACAACTAAACCACTAACGCAACCTAAACCACTCTACAAACTCTACACTTGGGGATTCCACCCAAGACACTCACAAACCACACTATGGGGGAGGATCAATGGAGAATTCCTCCCATTCGCTCGAAAACGAGCCACCTTCACCTGCCTCCCATATCTCACCACCTACAGCCTTCATCATCACCTCCGGCTTTTTTCTTAACATCCCCACACTTGGGGTTATCAACACTATCACCACTCCCTCCTAGGTTAATAGATTGGGCAACCACAAAAGTGACCGTCTCGTCACCGACCCTAAGTGTGAGCTTTCCGTCAAAAACATCGATGACGGATTTGGCGGTGCGAAGGAACGGATGTCCTAAGATGATGGGAACAGTGGTATCCGCCTCCATATCCATAACCACAAAGTCCACAGGGAAAACAAATTTATCAACTTTCACAAGCACGTTTTCCAAAATTCCCTGTGGACATTTTATCGACTGGTCCGCTAGGGAGAGTGTCATGCGCGTTGGAGCTAGTTCACCGAGTGCTAGCTTCTCATAGAGAGAATAAGGCATCAGATTGATGCTAGCACCGGAATCCGCTAACGCGTGACTACGAACATCGCCACCAAACAAACACGGGATTGTGAAAATACCCGGGTCTGTCAGTTTCTCCGGTAGCGTGTTTGTTATCACTGCAGAACACTCCCTACTTAAAGGAACCTCATTCAACTAGTCCTTCCCCTTCAAAAGATCTTTCAAAAACTTAGCGTATTTAGGCATACGCTGAAGGGCGTCAATGAATGGGAGATTGATCTTCAGTTGTTTAAACATATCAAGAAAATGCCCGTATTCCTTAGCATGCTTTTGATTAGCAACACGCTCAGGATAAGGAATACGGGCTAGATCAATCTCGGAGGTGGGCCTAACATCAACCGGCTTCTGGTTAACAGACTTACCAACTAGAGACTCACTGTTTGGTGCGGTACTTGCTGGGACTAGTCTCGAATGCACCCTCCCAGGAGTGTCTCTATCTACCTCATCATCAACCGGTTCTTTCTCAACCTCCACAGGTGAACTCAAAAGCTCTCCACCTCTACCACTACGGGTGGTGACCGCATTCACGTGGGCGTTTGGGTTTGGTTGGGTACCACTCGGAAACTGGCCTTCCGGCCTTTTATCCAAACGCTTAGCAATGTCACCAACCGTACGCTGCAAATCTAGGAAAGCGGACTGCTGGTTCTTAAGAAGGATGTCATGCTCATGAAGGATTTTCTGAGTCGATGCATCCTTTGCCACTAACTGCGTCAGCAGTTCCTCAATCCTACCTAGGTTACTACCACCGCCTCCAACCGAGGTATCCCCAGAATTACTACCCGAAGACTGACCACCCTGCCCCTGGTTCTGAGGAAAATTGGAATGGAAACCAGGGGGATTACCGGAAGACCTGAAGCTGGGATTTTGATGATTTCCCCAATTGGGGTTATAAGAATTCCCGTATCGGTTTTGACCTCCCACATAACCGACTTGCTCTTGATTCAGCACAGGGCACTCAACAGTAGCATGATCGCCACGACACACCTCACATCGCGCCACCCTCATTTTCAGCTCCTTCACATCTTTCGCCAGAGCCTCAAGCGCAGCAGCTACACTAGTGTCCACATTGACGTGGTGAACACCCCTCGAAGATGAGGAGGTACTAGTGCTAGGACTTGAATTCCTAGTAACAGACCGTTGCTCGTATTCCGCCTGGGTGAAACTCTCAAACATATCATTGCATTCGGCCACATTCCTTTTACCCATAAGGTGGCCTCCTGCAGAAGTATCAAAACGCGCACGAGTCTCATAAGTGAGCCCATTGTAGAATTTCTCTACAAGGGCCCAGTCAGACAGACCATGTTGGGAGCAACGACTGAGCAGATTTTGGAACCGCTCCCAGGCCATATAATAGGGCTCATCGGGCGGCATTCTAAAAGAATGAATCTCATCGCGCAACCGGGCAGCCTTCGCGGGTGGAAAATATTTATTTAGAAAAGCATCGCGTAGGCCGGCCCAAGTGGTGAATGTGCCTGGAGGGTGCGAGTCGAGCCAAGTGGCGGCTCTTCCCGCAAGGGAGAATGGAAAAAGATGGAGAAAAATCGCATCATCTGTGGCACCTTGAAGATTAAAAGTACCACAGATGCGGGTCAAGCGGGCGATGTGAACGGGAGCATCCTCATCATCACGACCATTGAATTGGCAATTATTAATTGCGGTCATGATGTATGAGGGTATTTGCCAAGAATTTTCATTGGTTATGTTTGGCACAGTAATGGGGTTATTAATCCCCGTGAATCACGCAGTAGACTGCTGATGAACAGTGCGACGGTTCGCCATGTCGGGATGAAAAGGTGGTGGGCTAGATGGAGTGGATGAATTAGAAAAGGGGGAAGAAACAGAACTGGGGGAACTGGTGGAAGAAGAAGGAGAAGATAAAGAAACACTTACCTCGCTGTGGGATGCCTCTAAGTATTCCCTGGAGTCGCTTTGTGAATCCAAAGAAATAGCAGGTGGCGGTCCTTGCGAGCGCAAGTGGGGCATAAACTGCACAGAAAAATAAGAAGATAAAGTGAGAAAACAAATAATAAAGTAAAGTAAGAAAGATATTTATAAAGAAATAAAAACAAGAACAAATAAACTCAAATAAAAAAAAAGATAAGTAATTAAGAACTAATCAGCGCAATCGACTCAGAGGTCCCCGGCAACGGCGCCAAAAACTTGATGTGCACAAAGTAGTTTGAATTAAATGACTCAAAACAAGCTAAATAAAACACTAAGTAATACTCTAGACTCTCTAAACAACTAAACTACCGACAGGCAAGTGAACCTATCGAATGTAGTAAAGCCTAAGTAAGTCCGGATATCGAACCCAAAGGACCTCTACAGAAAACACTAACTAGAAACTGAAAGACTTATCCATACAAAATTGCTTAAATAAAATAATAATGAAGAAGGGGGGTTTGCTAATAAAAACTAAGAATAACTTAAAAGAAGGACTAAAGAGAAGACTACGAATGCAAACGAAAGTTGAAACGAGAACCAGACGGAGAAAGAACACTACCTAGGCTCGAATCCTACACATGCTTGACAAAGGTTCTATCGATAAGGGAATTGACGTGATACCGGGATCTTAAAATACTAAACTCAAAGGAAACCTAGAGCATCCTCGACCCTTCTCAAGGATTGTCAACCAAGAAACCTAAAAGCCGTTAAACCACCGGTTGGATGGATTTCCCTCACAGGTCCTCCAATTTACTCAAGGAGTATCCGCTAGACAATCTACCTCACAGCGCGAAAGTCTCAATACACCTAAGTGCAAGGGATAACTAGGATTTTCTTATTGGATTCGGTAAACACAGATATGAGACAAACTAGCAAGATCTTCTCACAAAGCCTCTAAACTAGCAATCTAACACCCTAGACAAACCGACAATCTCTCACCTCACAGCTATCGAGATTGGTTACACATCTAAACTATCTATATCAAGAAGATTACCCTATGGTGAACTCGTACGCAGTTAACCATCCACTAATCAAAGACACACAGTAATTGATCTAGCATGCACCTATTACATGAAAGACATTCACCAAGGCACACGAGGAGTAAATCATCAATCCATAAACAATCATAGACACACATAAAACATCCAATAATCCAAACCAAGTTTGTTACATCATGAGTTCATCACATGCAAATCATCCAAAACCGAATAAAACCTAATGTCAAACATATGTATTCATCAACACCTAGGTAGTTATAAGATTTTAGCCACTAAACATGACAAAAACCATAGTTAGCATCAATTCGAAACTCAAAAGAAACATGAACACTGAAGATAAACAAGGAAAAACACAACCGAATGATTAACACCCGAGGAAATCGATCCCAGTGATCCCTAGCTTCAATCCTTGCCTTGTATCCTTTGAAATCGCCCTTTTTCGTCTCTTCTTTTCGCCTACAGCCGTTCCTTCGATCCTCCTCTCCTCTAGGGTTTCTAATTTTTAGATTTTAAAACAATTTCTGCGAAAAACCACCCGTCGCGTAGCGCGACGGGATCTTGAACACTCCTCGCGTAGCGCGAGGACCCCAGAAAAGACAAAACAGTCGGGCAATCATTAAAAGGGCAATTCTGACATTTTGCATTCCTCGCGTAGCGCGACGAAATTCCAAAACCTGTCGCGCTACGCCACAGGGGTAAAAATCCAGAAAGTTTCTTTTTTCATCCAAAGCCCTCTCGCACGAACCGGAAACTCGTTTTTCTTCGTTTTCAATCATATCCGCTTCCTTTGTGATCTAACAACCATAAGATATAGAAATATTAAGTACAAGCAGTTATAGAAGAAAACCGAAGCAAAACAAACACAAAGTGGGAATGAAATTGATAGTAAAATGCATGTATTTTGCAATACATCACCCACACTTAATATATCCACCCGCATGATGATATCCGCATTTGTTACACCTCGGTAGGCCCCTATCATAATCTTTCCTTTTCACAGTGTTGGCTGCAAAAGCCTTCACTGTTTCCTGCTTCTTAAATCCTGCTTCCCAGATTTGTTACTCGGATTCCCCATCCATTTCCTTTTCTCCCTAGATTTACCTTCCTCATTCTCCTTCTTCCCAAACAATCCATTACGCACAACATCATCTCTTAACTTGAATGCTAAAGTTATAGCACTCTTGGCGTCCATCGGATTTTATGAAGTTACCATGCTGCGAATTTGAGGCGCAAGGCCTCACAAATACCTTTCCACACGCTTATGTTCTGGCGTGACCATGTGGGGTACCAGAATTGCCAATTCATTGAATGATCGGTGTACCCAGCCACATCATCTCCTACCATATGTAGATTCCACATCTCAGCCTTGATCTTTTGTAACTCGTTTCGAGGACAATATTCCTCGATCATCATGTTTTTCAGATCTTCCCAAGACAATTGATACGCTGTCTGCCTTCCCAAAGTCTTCACTTGAGAATTCCACCAGGTCAATGCCTTATCAGTGAGCGTACAAGTAGAATACCTCACCATGCAGTCAGCGGTGCACTCACTTATGTCAATCACCGATTCCATATTTTCTATCCACCTCATCAGGCCTACTGCACCCTCAGTGCCATTGAAGTTGTGAGGGTTGCAGGATAAAAAGGCCTTATAGGTGCACTTCCTGTTTGAAGCATCTGTAGGATCACAAGTCACTTATTTTAATAACGTCATTAATTTGGATCATGACTATGTGTTACGGACGTGATTACTTGTTCTTTACCTCAAGAACCTCTGGTTGTGCCGCTACCTCCTGCACCTCCTCCGCCGGTACCGCTTCCGTTCCCTCCGCTACTATTCCGATTGGCTTCATACTGCTCCATGGCGGCAGCTACCCGTTGTGATATGAGTTGCTCCACGTTTGGGGAAATCATCTCGTTGTTGTCACCAGTGCTGTCACGGGGCATCCTTCACTTAGGTGCCATTATGTTCTTTCTAACATAAGATTTTAAAAGAAACAACATTATATAATAATAATGATATAACATGACATAAAGGATACAACAACATCAAACGTAGAAAACCATCATCACAACATATATTACACATACATAGTACATTGTTCCAAAAGACAAGGATACAAAATAGATGGGTTCTTATGACCACATCAATACCAAAGTTTCAAACTACATATTGTGCTACAGGCACAACCCATCTCTGCTAGTCTCCTATCGACCTCCACAAATCGGTTAGCTACATGCTCAAGGGACTGGTCGTACAGTCCTTGATCCTCAATCACCCCTAAAACGTGCAACTTAAGTTGATGCATACACGCCATGTGTAACATTTTCAATTTTTTTTTTGTATTTACAATTCAATGTAACACGTTCAAACTCGTTCTAATGCAATACTTTAAGTTATTCGAGCTTATATATGTATATTTAGGCATGCATAGGTGATCATACACGTATATACATCATACAAATACATACATGTAACCATACACGATGAATTTAACCCTCCCACACTAAATTTGACTTTTAAAACATTAATTTTGACCTTCTTGAACTCCATTGACTTTCAAAAGTCAAAGCAGCCCAAACCTTATAAATTCGAGACAGCCATCGATGGGCTTCTGTTGAATTGGACTCCACCTGATTACCCAAACAAGAACCAACTCGATTACCAGCCCAATTCGGGTTATGTCGCGGTCAAATTCGAATTTTGAAAGGATTTGACTTTGCATAGTCAAATCCGTATCAATTGCATTCAACTCAGGAAAACTAACGTGTAATCGATCCCGTAAATCACGCTCAGTCTATTCCCTCATGTATTCAGACCAAAACGCGACTCGATTCATCCTAAATCAATCGAATTAACGCGTAAACAGCCTCCGCGATTATCCTGGTCGATTTGAAATTCGAATTGATTTATACGAAGGGAATTAATCAAATTAAACACATCTATCACTCGCGTATACCTCCACACAAACTCTCCCAACCCTGAATCGAACCTCATTCCGCCTCTGAGTTCTTGTCGATCACCAAGTATTCTCGGAGAAAAACCGTAGCCGACCACACTCGTGCCATAACCATTTCAGGTAAAAATTGTACCATTCGATTCGTAATCACGTGGCTATCGATAGCCCTCTGCCAATTCGTGATGACAGAGGGTATCGCTACCGATTTGAAACTAGGGTTCATAACGGGTTATCTTCGTTTTTGAATTTTGGATTCGTTTAATTCTATGTTTTAATCAATTAGAATCCCTTATATGACAGCGAAGCCATCTAGCCAAGCCGGTAAGCCATTGCACCGCCGGGCTAGATGGCGTGGGTTCGAGACCCATACAGAGGACCGTTTTTGCTCATAAAACTAAACCAAACCCAGCCCCTTTGCAGGCATAGGTTAAATAATTTTGAACGAGATCCATTACAAGGATTAGTCCCTTGGTCCAGTGGTAAAACTTGCAACACACACAGGAACCACCCGGGTTCGAACCGGGTGGCCTGTCTTATTTTTTTTTAAACCGTTTTAGAGCTCGAAAATTTTGTAAAAAAATATTTTTATAAACCTTAAAATATTTATAACCGAATAAAACCAGAATTTATAAATTCCTATAAAAATTCAGATTTTAATCCAAATTAAATGGTTAAAATTACACATTTAACTTTTGAAACAAAAACTTTAAATATCTAAAAATTAATTTCTAAACATATATTTACATCCATATATTTTAACATATTTTCACAAATAAATAAATAAAAATTATTTATTTATTTAATCTCTTTAAATAAATGAAATTATTTAATTATTTTATTTATTTAAATTAAACACTAATCACATAAATAGAATTTCTAAACATATATTCACATTCCATATATTTTAACATATTTTCACAAATAAATAAATAAAAATTATTTATTCATTTAATCTATTTAAATAAATGAAATTATTTAATTATTTTATTTATTTAAATTAAACACTATCTACATAAATCAAAGTTTATTTTCTAAACATAAATATATATTTACATGATATATATTTTAGCATATTTTTCACA
Organism: Smallanthus sonchifolius; assembly: GCA_023525975.1. NCBI lineage: Eukaryota > Viridiplantae > Streptophyta > Magnoliopsida > Asterales > Asteraceae > Smallanthus > Smallanthus sonchifolius. The sequence goes on from CM042033.1 coordinate 26,897,363, forward strand.
ACTAAATAAATAAAATTATTTATTTATTTTGTTTAAATCCAATCCTACGTCAGTGACTATTAAGTTCATATATATATACCTTGAACTCAAAATACACATTAAATTCGTATTTAAACATAGTATGCCTTTACATAGAATAACAAAAATCTATTTGTACCAACCCACACACATCAAAACCGTTGAACCCTAGACTTAGACATAGACTTTTGTACACACTATTAACTCAATACACATTGTACACTAGGTTAACGTGGTGAGTTACAAGGATCGTTTTGCCACATAGACTCGCGTGCTAACTACACTCTTGATTCAAGTGAGTTTACATAACCCCTTTTTCATTTTGCACTTTTGGGGTGAAACATGATCTATTCTTTAAAACTTTTTGCATAGACTTAAATACAATTCAATAATATGATATTTTGTGTTACGTGCTTTATGCTTGAATGCTATGAGTTAAGACTACATATACATGACTTTAGTACAATCATTAACTTAGTACAAAGCCAACGGTTAACATTGGTAGATCTATTGTGTCTGACAAACCCACCCGGTTAGGGTGTTTGTTACCGACTTTACATAAGGGTAACCTGCGTGTTATGCCTCAGTCCAAGGTTTGATTGTACACACTTAGTTTAACTATAGATTCTCCAGAAATGCCTTATACACATGTATCGTATGAATTGTATAAAACTTCTTAAACTTGTTGTGTGTCAAAACCTATGTATGCTCACCAACTTTTTAGTTGACCTTGTTTTCATCATGTTTCAGGTACTAATGCTTGAGAATAAGTACAAGATGCTTCACTTAGGACCGATGACCTAGAATTTAATTTAAAGAGACTATTTATGTATTTCCTTTTTTCTTGTATTGTTGGATTTATGTTTATTTGTGACATGAAATTGGTTGTTTAATTTTTTAAACTTTAGTAAACCTTGAGCTTTTGAACAGTCTACATGTCCCGCCCCGACGTATTCCGCCGTCGGTTGGGGTGTGACAGATTGGTATCAGAGCCTTGGTTATAGGGAATTAGGTTATTAGACACCTTGACCTAGACTATAACCTTAGGACACCCATTAGTTACCATACTCTATGAATATATGATATGCTACATGCTATGTGTTACTTGCTTATTATACTTTGATACTTTAATTGTTAAAATTCATAAATTATTAGGCTATACTTAAATAATAAATTAAATAAACAATATCCCTACCCATACCTTAAGCCTCATAACCTTCTTACCTACTTCTCCATCATCATCATCATAGCATGTGGAAACTTTTTGAATTAAAATCTATAGAATTTCTTTACTTCCTCGTTAAGGTTTTAAACTTTGTTAATTATTAGAGGACACGTGCAATCTGGAAGGGTGACACCTGTATTCTGGGTTTTCTGTCTAGGAAAGCATTTCGTATAAATCCCAATCAACCGAGGGACCCGTATGCTTTCCTGGGAATTCTCGGGATGAGTGTTTACTTATAGGCTAAAGCATGTCTCCTTGAAAAATTATATGAGTTTAATTAACCTTAATGTGTCACAGTATTCAAGTGACTATATCACTATTTGAGTACAATCCAAACTATGACTTACTATTTTATTTGTTATCTCATCTTTTAAATTCAATCAACCCTCATAAGTTCTTACATCTCTTCTTGTGTTGTGTAAATCTGTAGAATGCCTCCCCGTCGTGCTACCGTGGCCAACAACAACACTGATATTGCTGCTATCCTTGCACAACTTGTAACTCAACTCACTCAAGTTAATGGTGCTACAAACGGTAACCATGGAACTAATGGTGGTGGTGGTGCCAACCCACCGCAATGTACTTTCAAGCACTTTAACTCGTGCAACCCCACTAAGTTTTATGGCACTGAAGGAGACACGGGTCTGTTGAAATGGTTCGAGAGCATTGAAAGCACTTTTCTCAACAGCGATTGTCCCGACAACCTCCGGGTCCGCTATGCCACCAGCGTCTTCCAAAAACGGGTGCTCACTTGGTGGAATGGCGAAAAGAGAAATAGGGGCATAGATGTGGCAATGGCTTTGCCATGGGATGAGGTCAAACGGCTCATGACTGAGGAGTTCTGTCCTCACAATGAAATGAAGAAGTTAGAGGCCGAATTTTGGGATCTTGCCCAAGATAGTGGTGAAAGTCTAGCCTACACCACCCGTTTCCATGAGCTAAGTCTTCTAGTACCTCATATGGTCACACCTTTGGCTCGGGGTATTGAAAAATACATCGGTGGTCTGCCGATGAAGATTCAAGACACTGTCCTAGGGAGAAACCCAGCTACCCTTGAAGATGCCATCCGCCTATCCGCCACCCTGACCGATAATCATGTGAAGGCGGGTACGTTGACAAGAAAGGGTGCCAAGAAAGTCTCTGCCACAACAACATCTTCTGAGCCCTCCAAAGAACTCAAGTCTGAACCCTATCACAACAACAAGAAGCGAAAGGCTAAAAACTTTGCTGTTGTTACCCCAGCTGCCTCAGTCAAACAGGTTGCTCCTATGGCTCAGAATTCCATCAAGAAGCATTATGTGGGCAGCAGCCCTTTGTGCAACACATGCAATTACCATCACTTACCAAACCTACCGTGTCGGATATGTGCCAGCTGTGGAAAATATGGGCATTTAGCCAACACCTGCAGAGTCAACCCACATGGCAATTTAGCCAACCAGGGAAACAAAGGGGTTCCAGCTATCGCTAATGGGAATGCTTGCTTTGAATGTGGTAACCCAAACCACTTCCGAAACCGATGCCCAAAACTTATCAACCCAAATCAAGGTGGAGCTAGAGGGCGTGCTTTCAACATAAATGCTAATGAAGCCCAGGCCAACAATGATGTGGTCAACGGTACGTTCCTCATTAATAACCAGTATGCCTCCATACTATTTGATACCGGTGCCGATAAGAGTTTCATTTCACTTAATTTTGAACCTTTGCTTGCTAAAAACCGAACTAAGTTAGAGAAAATGTTTACCATTGAAGTAGCGGATGGAAACCCCATCACCATTGACTCCATTATTCGCGATTGTGTCATCGAACTTAATGAATATTCCTTTCCCATCAACCTCATACCTATGCAACTGGGAAGCTTTGATATTATCGTAGGTATGGATTGGCTATCTAGTCATCATGCCGAGGTCATTTGTTTCGAGAAGTGCATCCGGATTCCTCTCCCCTCGGGCGATACATTAAAAGTCTTTGGCGAGAAACCATGTAGTGGGCTTAAACTCATGTCATGCACCACGGCTCGAAAGTACTTACGGAAGAAGTATCTGGCCTTTTTAGCTCATGTTGTTCAATAGAAAGACAAAGAGAAGAGTATTCAAGACATCCCCATCATCCGTGACTTTCCCGAAGTATTTCCTGAAGATCTATCCGGTCTTCCACCTGTTCGTCAAGTAGAGTTTCGTATCGATCTTATACCCGGAGCTAATCCTGTGGCTAGAGCTCCATACCGTCTAGCACCTTCTGAAATGCAAGAACTCGCAAGTCAGCTTCAAGAACTTTCCGATAAAGGTTTCATTCGCCCCAGTCATTCACCATGGGGTGCACCCGTCCTATTCGTGAAGAAGAAAGATGGCTCATTCCGGATGTGTATTGATTACCGCGAACTCAACAAACTTACCATCAAGAACCGTTATCCTTTGCCTAGGATTGATGACCTCTTTGATCAACTCCAAGGTTCCACTTATTTCTCGAAGATTGATCTTCGATCCGGATATCACCAACTTCGTGTGCAAGAGGAGGATATTCCAAAGACTGCCTTTCGTACAAGATACGGTCACTACGAATTTATGGTTATGCCTTTTGGGCTAACCAATGCCCCCGCGGTTTTCATGGATCTCATGAATCGCGTATGCAAACCATACCTAGATAAATTCGTGATCGTTTTCATTAACGACATCTTGATCTACTCCAAGACCAAATCAGATCATGAACAACACCTTAAGTTGGTTTTAGACCTATTAAGAAAAGAACAACTATATGCTAAGTTCTCCAAGTGTGAATTTTGGCTAAAGGAAGTTCAATTTTTGGGTCATATTGTCAACGAAAAGGGAATCCATGTTGATCCCGCAAAGATCGAAGCCGTTAAGAATTGGAGTACCCCTAAGACCCCTACCGAAGTTCGTTCATTTCTTGGTCTTGCTGGTTATTACCGTCTTTTTATCTCAAACTTTTCCAAGATTGCTGTCCCTCTCACGGCCTTGACCCACAAGGGTAAACACTATGAGTGGGGACCAAAACAAGAGGAAGCCTTCCAACTCCTCAAGCAAAAATTGTGCAATGCTCCTATTCTCACTCTTCCTGATGGCAACGATGATCTGGTGGTCTACTGCGATGCATCAAACCAAGGTCTCGGTTGTGTTCTCATGCAACGGGGTAAGGTGATCGCTTATGCATCAAGACAACTTAAAATTCACGAAAAGAATTATACGACGCACGATCTTGAGTTGGGTGCGGTCGTCTTCGCATTAAAGATTTGGAGACATTATCTCTATGGTACGAAATGTGTGGTGTTCACTGACCACAAAAGTCTCCAACACATCTTCAATCAGAAAGAACTCAACATGGGGCAACGACGTTGGGTCGAGCTCCTTAACGACTATGACTGCGAGATTCGGTACCATCCCGGTAAAGCAAATGTTGTAGCCGATGCTTTGAGTCGTAAGGACCACGTTATGCTTCATTGTGTTAGGATTCAAACCGATATTCAAAATCGCATCTTAGAAGCTCAACACATCTTGGTCACCGAGGGTAATCTGTATAATGAAATGTCATGTGGTGTTGAACTTCTATTATAAACCAAACCTAATGGTCTCCTCTATTACTTGAATCGTATCTGGGTCCCCGATCGTGATGACCTTCGCGCAGTCCTTATGAACGAGGCACACAAAACTCGTTACTCCGTCCATCCGGGGCTGATAAAATGTACAAGGGTCTTCACCAACAATACTGGTGGCCCGGAATGAAGAAAGTCATTGCACTCTATGTTGCAAAATGTCTAACTTGTTCCAAAGTCAAAACTGAACATCAACGTCCTTCTGGTCTGCTTGAACAACCTGAAATCCCGGTGTGGAAATGGGAAAACCTAGCCATGGACTTCATTACCAAACTCCCTCGCACTTCTAGAGGTTATGATAGTATTTGGGTGATCATTGACCGTCTCACCAAATCAGCTCACTTCCTACCCATCCGAGAAGACTATCGGGTGGAGAAACTAGCCCGAATCTACATTGATGAGATTGTGAGTCGTCACGGGGTCCCACTTAACATAATATCTGATAGGGATGCTCGTTTCACCTCCCGCTTTTGGCAATCTCTCCAAACTGCTCTTGGTACACGCTTGGATTTAAGCACGGCTTATCATCCCCAAACTGATGGTCAGACCGAGCGAACAATCCAGATGCTCGAGGACATGCTTAGAGCTTGTGTAATTGATTTTGGTGGCAATTGGGATTCACATCTATCCCTCATTGAGTTCTCTTACAACAATAGCTACCACACAAGCATCAACATGGCTCCATTTGAAGCTCTCTATGGTCGGAAGTGTCGCTCTCCTATCTGTTGGAACGAGATTGGTGAAGCACAAATCACCGGTCCCGAATTAATCCAAGAAACGTCCGACAAGATCCTACAGATCCGCAACAACATTCAAGTAGCAAGGAGTCGGCAAAAGAGCTATGCCGATAAGAGACGTAAACCCTTGGAATTTCAAGTCGGTGATCTTGTACTTTTAAAGGTATCTCCTTGGAAGGGGGTGATTCGCTTCGGGAAAAAGGGTAAACTAGCACCTCGCTATGTGGGTCCATTCAAGATCCTCGAAAGGATCGGGAAAGTGGCTTACAAACTCGAATTACCTCCATCACTTGCTAACGTACATCCTACTTTTCACGTGTCCAACCTAAAGAAATGTCTTGCTGATGAGAACCTTCATATACCTCTTGATGATGTGCGCATTGATGACACGATGCACTTCGTTGAGAAACCGGTAGAGATCATGGGTCGTGAGATCAAGCAACTCAAGCGAAGCCGTATTCTTATTGTCAAAGTTCGTTGGGATTCTAAGCGCGGCCCTGAGTTCACTTGGGAACGAGAGGATCAAATGAAGCTTAAGTATCCACACCTCTTTCCTAATTCAACAGCCTCAACTAGTTGAATTTCGGGACGAAATTCCCTTAACATGGGGATACTGTAACATTTCCGATTTTTTTTTTGTATTTACAATTCAATGTAACACGTTCAAACTCGTTCTAATGCAATACTTTAAGTTATTCGAGCTTATATATGTATATTTAGGCATGCATAGGTGATCATACACGTATATACATCATACAAATACATACATGTAACCATACACGATGAATTTAACCCTCCCACACTAAATTTGACTTTTAAAACATTAATTTTGACCTTCTTGAACTCCATTGACTTTCAAAAGTCAAAGCAGCCCAAATCTTATAAATTCGAGACAGCCATCGATGGGCTTCTGTTGAATTGGACTCCACCTGATTACCCAAACAAGAACCAACTCGATTACCAGCCCAATTCGGGTTATGTCGCGGTCAAATTCGAATTTTGAAAGGATTTGACTTTGCATAGTCAAATCCGTATCAATTGCATTCAACTCAGAAAAACTAACTTGTAATCGATCCCATAAATCATTCTCAGTCTATTCCCTCATGTATTCAGACCAAAACGTGACTCGATTCATCCTAAATCAATCGAATTAACGCGTAAACAGCCTCCGCGATTATCCCGGTCGATTTGAAATTCGAATTGATTTATACGAAGGGAATTAATCAAATTAAACACATCTATCACTCGCGTATACCTCCACACAAACTCTCCCAACCCTGAATCGAACTTCATTCCGCCTCTGAGTTCTTGTCGATCACCAAGTATTCTCGGAGAAAAACCGTAGCCGACCGCAGTCGTGCCATAACCATTTCAGGTAAAAATTGTACCATTCGATTCGTAATCACGTGGCTATCGATAGCCCTTTGCCAATTCGTGATGACAGAGGGTATCGCTACCGATTTGAAACTAGGGTTCATAGCGGGTTATCTTCGTTTTTGAATTTTGGATTCGTTTAATTCTATGTTTTAATCAATTAGAATCCCTTATATGACAGCGAAACCATCTAGCCCAGCCGGTAAGATATTGCACCGCCGGGCTAGATGTCGTGGGTTCGAAACCCATACAGAGGACCGTTTTTACGCATAAATCTTAAACCAAACCCATCCCCTTTGCAGGCATAGGTTAAATAATTTTGAACCAGATCCATTACAAGGATTAGTCCCTTGGTCTAGTGGTAAAACTTGCAACACACACAGGAACCACCCAGGTTTGAACCGGGTGGCCTGTCTTATTTTTTTTTTAAAACGTTTTAGAGCCCGAAAATTTTATAAAAAAATATTTTTATAAACCTTAAAATATTTATAACTGAATAAAACCAGAATTTATAAATTCCTATAAAAATTCAGATTTTAATCCAAATTAAATGGTTAAAATTACACATTTAACTTTTGAAACAAAAACTTTAAATATCTAAAAATTAATTTCTAAACATATATTTACATCCATATATTTTAACATATTTTCACAAATAAATAAATAAAAATTATTTATTTATTTAATCTATTTAAATAAATAAAATTATTTAATTATTTTATTTATTTAAATTAAACACTAATCACATAAATAGAATTTCTAAACATATATTCACATTCCATATATTTTAACATATTTTCACAAATAAATAAATAAAAATTATTTATTCATTTAATCTATTTAAATAAATGAAATTATTTAATTATTTTATTTATTTAAATTAAACACTATCTACATAAACCAAAGTTCATTTTCTAAACATAAATATATATTTACATGATATATATTTTAGCATATTTTTCACAACTAAATAAATAAAATTATTTATTTATTTTGTTTAAATCCAATCCTACGTCAGTGACTATTAAGTTCATACATATATACCTTGAACTCAAAATACACATTAAATTCGTATTTAAACATAGTATGCCTTTACATAGAATAACAAAAATCTATTTGTACCAACCCACACACATCAAAACCGTTGAACCCTAGACTTAGACATAGACTTTTGTACACACTATTAACTCAATACACATTATACACTAGGTTAACGTGGTGAGTTACAAGGATCGTTTTGCCATATAGACTCGCGTGCTAACTACACTCTTGATTCAAGTGAGTTTACATAACCCCTTTTTCATTTTGCACTTTTGGGGTGAAACATGATCTATTCTTTAAAACTTTTTGCATAGACTTAAATACAATTCAATAATATGATATTTTGTGTTACGTGCTTTATGCTTGAATGCTATGAGTTAAGACTACATATACATGAATTTAGTACAATCATTAACTCAGTACAAGCCAACGGTTAACATTGGTAGATCTATTGTGTCTGACAAACCCACCCAGTTAGGGTGTTTGTTACCGACTTTACATAAAGGTAACCTGCGTGTTATGCCTCAGTCCAAGGTTTGATTGTACACACTTAGTTTAACTATAGATTCTCCAGAAATGCCTTATACACATGTATCGTATGAATTGTATAAAACTTCTTAAACTTCTTGTGTGTCAAAACCTATGTATGCTCACCAACTTTTTAGTAAACCTTGTTTTCATCATGTTTCAGGTACTAATGCTTGAGAATAAGTACAAGATGCTTGTCAGACCCCCAATTTCAACTAACAGAGTTTTACCGTTTGGAAGGTGACACACCAGGATCTCAGTCATTAGTTACATCAAACGACACTATATGGGACTTGAAATGTCAAAACATAAAAGTTCAGAGTTAATGCGGAAGCGTAACGTTAATATGAAATCAAAAGTAATTACACGCAATCGGCGTCAATCATTGTAAATAAGTAAACTGTTTCAAATGTTTGAAATGGATAATATGACAGTAGGACTCCATGCATGTCCTAAGTGTGCAACCTGTGCCTTAGCGACCTGAGAAACATGTAAGAAAAAGTGTCAACACGAGGTTGGTGAGTTCACAGGTTTCAAGTTTGCAATAATAGAGTGTTTGTCAGATTATGTACATTAAATATGCATATCTATAGGTAGCTAACCTACGTTCATGTCTTACTAAAGCGCTCACAACCAAAGCTGACTGTGTTTATATGCCTCCTGCCAGGTCTATCAACTCTGGCACATGTGAGTAGGCTAACATTTCACCCGTTCGATATCCAATCGAGTTAGCGCGACTAACGCGGGTGGGATTTGTCAAACCCAGTAGTACTACTAAACATTACCTCGCTAAGATCCATATTAACGGTCCGATATAAGATGAGGACTTTCTGTGATAGTGTGTTACGCTTAGTCTCAACAGTGATATCATATAAAGTACCATAATCAAATAGTTGCGTCATGTTTTCTCCCCTGGCGGGAAAAACAATATTTGCTTGCGTACCTGTTTCTCCCCCATGGGGAAAACAAGTAAAAGTATGATAGTTAGTGTTTCATGTTTGTTTCTTCCTCAACAGGAAAAACAAATAAAATACGTTTGTGTGTAAGCATGTTTCTCCCCCAATAGTAAAACAGGTAAAAAGGGGTCGTGAAACTCACCTGAGTAGAGCGTAGTAATTAGCACCACACAAGGATGCAACACTAACCACAAATGGATTGCACGCGGACAATCTATGAATGCCCTAGAATAAGATGTGACAGTTAGGAAACACGTAAGAGTTTGTGACAACGACACGGAAAGATCGAACGTCCTAAAATATACTTAGGATCAATGGTTAGACGAACTTGTCTACGGGAATAAGGACTTCTTAATATAAAAATCAAAATATACGCGTTTCGTGTCGAACGTTTCTAATTACAAATAACACTATTTAATAAAATATATTCGCGCGTTTGTGCCATTCAATAGCAGCCTAAGAAAATAATATACTTTATTATATTATTTTAAGTTCGTAGAAAAAGTACAATAATCAATTACGTGGCAAAAATAATAAATATATTATTTTTATTCGAGGATAATAATGTGTGTAAATAATATAAACAATTATGTTATTATTTAGTTTGGAACGTTTACACGAGATCAATAAACTAGGTGAAATAATATTTAAGTATATTATTTTTAGTTGGGGTCACGGGTTGAAAATAATATAAATATAATATTTTATACGGAGTCGTGTCTTGAAAATAATATATAATTATATTATTTTAAAAGTGGAAATAATAACGATTATAATTTATAAAACCAACCCGAGCCTACGGGCGATTTTCGAGTTCAAAACATTTTATTATATTAATATAATAATGGTGGGTTAGTTTTTATAATAAAATAATACTTAAAAATTGATTTAAAACAAAATGGGGGTTGGAGGACTCGAACCCGGGTCTCCTCCCCCAAGCACCAACACCTTAATCAGTCCCACCCGCTAGGGCTTCGCAACTAAACCTAGACCGAAATGGTTTTACAATTCCGACATTACATTCTCCCCCCCATCGCGATTCCTTTTGAATCCTACTCCAATTTCTTCTGATTTCGACTACGATCGATCATAAATGTATAGGGGCTTTGTTAATCAATGAGTTGCGAATCTATGGGTGTCTTTTAATTGTAAAAACGTTAGGTTTAGACTAGTTAATCGCCTGATCAAATAACCGAGCCCTAGGATTGAAGTTTCGAATTGAATTGACAAAATTTGGTAAGATCAACAGTTGAATTCATGGGGCTTTTGAGAAAAACTGAATTGCGAATCTAATCATCCAATTTAATTTGATCGTGGTTAAATCTAGATGAGAGTTCGATTAAACCCAAAATATGATGAACCCTAGAATTGGTTCATCATCAATTCGATGTTAATAGCTCTTGATTTGATAGGGCTTTCAGTCTAGACATTGAAACGAGTCTGAGGATGTGATTAATTACCTCAATCGATATCAAATTGATAGTGTTCGGCCAATTGGGTTTCCGAATTCGAGTGGTTTAGTCCCAGCGACTCCGGCTTCATTGTTGATCGAATTGGCATGAAAAAGAGTATCTGGGGTATGCGACTAAGATGTTTAGGGAGTTTGATTCCGAGAATAACAAACCGAATGATCAGATTTGATGGTTTAGTTATAAAGGTCGACGGTTTCGGGTTTGGGGTTGTAATTCGCAATGATGACCAATGATAAACAGTTAGAAACGGCTCAAAAACCTTTGAAATCATCAATGCCATACGTTACAACTTCGAATTCGATCAATTTTTAGTTATGGGTTACGGATTTAGATCAATATCAAGGGTTGTTTGACTTTTAAAAGTCAACAGGACAATAAACACATGATTTTGACTTCGTAAAGTCAACATATGGGTTTTGGCTAATTCCACAACTAGTCCTTGTAGTTTTAAGTGAATTAGGGTTTGAGAATGGCAACAATAGTCCCTGAGGTTTGAGATATGTTAGGATTTAACAGAATTTGGTTAACTATATGGTTAGTCTGACTATCAAAAGTCAATAGGACTTAGATCTTTTGATTTTGACTTTACAAAGTCAAATGGGGTTGAGTTTAGGCTAATTACACAAGTAGTCCTTGTAATTAGAGTTTGAAAAATGACAGAAATAATCCCTGGAGTTTGTGATTAGGTTAATTAGGTTAACTTTAACTGGATTTTGTTAACGGAGTTAACTGGAAAGTCCGGATTGTCACATCATCCCCTAGTTGAAAGAATTTTCATCCCGAAAATTAAATAAATAACTAAATTAAAAAAAAAATTTCTCGGGGTATCACATCATCCCCTAGTTGAAAGAATTTTCGTCCCGAAAATTAAATAGTACCTTAGGAATTTGACGCAGAGTGCTTGACCAGATTAGGATATTTGCGCATCATCTGATCCTCGCGCTCCCAAGTAAATTCTGGTCCGCGTTTCGAGTTCCAACGGATTCGAACAATAGGGATTTTACTGTGCTTTAACGATTTGACTTCCCTATCCATAATTTCCACAGGTTCTTCGATGAAACGTAACTGTTCATCAACACGTAGTTCCTCCAGAGGAACTGCGAGTGATTCGTCTGCCAGACATTTCTTTAAATTTGAGACGTGAAAGACGTTGTGCACCCCACTAAGTCTTTCAGGTAGGTCCAGTTGGTACGCGACTGGTCCGAATCTCTTTAATATTTTGAAAGGTCCAACGTAACGAGGATTCAGTTTGCCTCGTTTCCCGAAACGAATGACACCTTTCCAAGGTGAGACTTTGAGTAAGACCATGTCACCTATTTGAAACTCTAAAGGTTTACGACGTTTGTCGGCATAGCTCTTTTGACGACCCCGAGCTGCCGCCATACGGTTTCTAATTTGAACGATCTTTTCGGAAGTTTCAAATACAAGTTCAGGACCTGTGAGTTGGCTATCTCCAACTTCGGTCCAACAAATGGGAGAACGACATTTCCGTCCATAAAGTGCTTCAAATGGAGCTGCCTTGATGCTAGTGTGATAACTGTTGTTGTAGGAGAACTCCACCAACGGTAGGTGAGACTCCCAAGTGTTACCGAAATCGATCACACAAGCTCGTAGCATGTCCTTCAGAGTTTGGATAGTACGTTCTGTTTGACCATCGGTTTGAGGATGGTAAGCTGTGCTCATATCTAGACGCGTGCCTAAGGCCTTATGTAACAACTGACAGAAACGAGAAGTGAATCGTGCATCACGATCCGAAATAATAGAAATTGGCACTCCGTTCCGAGAGACTACTTCTTTCAAGTATATTCGAGTGAGTTTATCCATTTTGTCGGTTTCTTTGATTGCTAGAAAGTGAGCAGATTTTGTTAGTCGATCAACAATTACCAATATAGTATCACATCCGGTAGGGGTTCGGAGTAATTTGGTGATGAAGTCCATGGATATTTGTTCCCATTTCCACATGGGAATTTCTGGTTGCTGCAGGAGACCAGATGGTTTTTGATATTCAACTTTGACCTTCGCGCAGGTCAGACACCTACTAACATAAGTGGCTATATCGGCCTTCATCTTCGGCCACCAATATAGTACTTTTAGATCATGGTACATTTTATCGGAACCCGGATGAATGGAGTAACGAGATTTATGAGCTTCATCCATGATTAGTTCCCTTAAATTTCCGAACACTGGAATCCATATTCGTTCGACGAAGTAACGAATTCTGTCAGATTTTACTTCAAGTTGTGCTTCCATACCGCATGTACCTTCTAACGGTAGATTATCTTCTTTCAAGGCTTCAAGTTGAGCACTACGGATTCTGTCAGGCAATCCAGGGTGAATAGTAAGTTGTAATGCTCGAAGTCGTTTGGGTTTTGTTTCCTTTCGGCTTAGTGCATCAGCCACAACGTTAGCTTTACCCGGATGATACCGGATCGCACAGTCGTAATCATTTAAAAGTTCAACCCAATGACGTTGTCGCATGTTCAACTCCTTCTGCTCGAAAATATGTTGAAGACTCTTGTGATCGGTATAGATGGTGCATTTGGTACCGTACAAGTAATGTCTCCATATCTTAAGTGCGAAGACGACGGCTCCCAACTCTAAGTCATGAGTGGTGTAGTTTTTCTCGTGAACCTTTAATTGACGTGACGCATATGCGATTACCTTTTCGCGTTGCATTAAGACACAACCCAGACCTTGAATGGATGCATCACAATACACCACAAAATCTTCGGTTCCTTCCGGAAGGGCTAAAATAGGTGCACTACAAAGTTTCTGTTTGAGATGCTGGAAAGCTGACTCTTGGTTATCGCTCCAATTACAGGATTTTCCTTTTTGAGTTAGGGCGGTGAGAGGTTGAGCAAATTTTGGAAAATCCTTCGATGAATCGACGATAATATCCAGCCAATCCCAGAAATTGTCGCACCTCAGTCGGAGTCGTCGGTGCTGCCCAATTCTTGATGGCTTCTATTTTGGACGGGTCGACATGTATCCCTTTCTCATTAACTACATGTCCTAAGAATTGAACCTCTCGAATCCAGAATTCACATTTAGAAAACTTAGCATAAAGTTGCTCTTGCTTAAGTATTTCCAAAATTAGACGCAGATGTCCCTCATGTTCTTCCTCGTTCTTGGAATAAATAAGGATGTCATCGATGAAAACGATAACAAACTGGTCAAGGTAAGGCTTACACACACGGTTCATGAGGTCCATGAATACCGCGGGCGCGTTGGTTAAACCGAAAGGCATGACCATAAATTCGTAATGGCCGTACCTTGTCCTGAAAGCAGTCTTAGAGATATCCTCATCTAGGACTCTCAGCTGATGATAACCAGATCTAAGGTGTATTTTGGAACAGAAACTTGATCCTTGGAGTTGATAAAAAAGGTCATCAATACGAGGTAAAGGGTAGCGGTTCTTGATTGTGACTTTATTCAGCTCCCGATAATCAATACACATACGGAACGTACCGTCCTTCTTCTTGAAAAATAATACCGGAGCTCCCCATGGTGATGAACTAGGTCGGATGAAACCTTTATCCAATAAGTCTTGCAATTGAGTGGACAGTTCCTGCAATTCACTGGGTGCCAGTCTGTAAGGTGCCCGAGCAATCGGTGCTGCTCCGGGTGCTAAATCAATTTGGAACTCAACTTGACGGTACGGTGGCAGACTAGGCAAGTTCTAGGGAAATACTTTCGAATAGTTACGTACGATTGGGATATCATCAATTTTCTTCTCCTCCGATGACTGCTCGACGACGGGAGCCAAAATGGTAGTATGACCTTTTCGAAGACATTTCTGTGCTTTCAGGAAGGATATGATGCCAATGACTGCACCACTCCTTTTGCCTTGGACAGAAAGGATTTCCCCTCTTAGGAGAGGAAGGAAAACATTTTTATCACAACAGCTGGCCTCAGGTTGGTTCTTGGATAACCAATTCATACTGACAATAAGGTCGAAATTGCCAAGTGTAACTGGCAGAAGGTCAACGTCAAGTTTATGACTAACTAATACTAGTTTACATCTGTAAGAATGCGAGTTGTTTTGATTTTCTAAGCGTCTGCTATCTCAATAGTATACTTGGCTTTTAATAGAGTTGGAGCACAACACATTAATATGGAATTTGTGAAATCATGCTAAGACTTCTAGTGAGACCTGCACTTATAAAGCGAGTGTCAGTCAATGCATAGGCTAAGGAGAGAGGTTCACATGTAAGAAAGAAAAGTCTAATGAGATATAGATTCCAGTAGCATAAGAGATAGGATGTATGTTTAGGTAATTGCGTTCAACTGATGGTTGGTTAGGTTACACTTCGTTTCCTAATGTCATTGGATCAACGGGATCATTTCGTGAAGAAAGAAATTCATTTACAGGATTGAATATGCTAGAGTAAAATTCGAAGTTAGACTAAGGATTAGTCACAGGATGAGGTAACAAGTTCAAGTTGGATCTATTGTAGGAGTGTAAGGAATAACGCGTTAGCATAGAAAGAATTCCTCAAAATTCTGTGTACATAGTTGGAGTCGGTGGTTTTACTCTGAGGTTCTACTAGAGTTTCACTCTAGGTGGTTCTATTGATTAAGTTTGAATGAGAGTCATAAGATCACTAAGACTCTTACATGAGTGAGATAAAATGATGTATTTCATTAATGATAGTCCAGTGTGTCCGTAAACACCTTCAACTTGATAGTCGCGTCTATCAGTTGTTGAACGAGTTTAACTATACCAACTAGTCGTTGAGTAGGTTACAAGAACTTCTACTGATAATGGAAGTTTAAGTTTGTAGATTACTGCTTAGGACCATTTATCCACACACTAGGCTTCACCAGGACTTACATGCACTTCAAATTATTATTACGTGTGCACCCGTAATGATAATTTGCTTTGCATGCTCACCCTAGTTCTCCCTATCCTGTGTCAAAATGTCCTTTAGTTTGTATTGCCGAGTATAGAGTTTTGTCAGAGATGATAAGTCATCGAGAAGCTTAGTCATCAACCATAGGTTGATCAACTAGGACTCATATCGGGATGAGTAGTCGAGGATGGTTTGCTCTGAGTATTCACTCGAGTGAAACACAATACAGTAGTCCAATCCAGCGGATTGTAAATGAGAACATGTAACAAACATGTACATGAAATGCGACTTCAAAAAATGAAACTGATTTCCTGAATACAAGTTACAGAAAGCAGCAAGGTAGCTGTCCTTTCAACTTAGTCAAGATAGGGTTTGAGTATGCATTGAGCAATGCATTCTCAGATTTGTGGTCAATCTATTCTCAACAGAATATCGAAAAAAGATGCGAGCCCATGGCTCGAGAAAGTGATGACATCTACATGTCAATTGATTCTGCAATAATGCGTGCAACGGTCTGCCTTCAGTCGGCGTATTGTTGCTAATGTGTACAGTAGGGACTCGCCTCCGACGATCCCAATTCCCAAGGAGATACGCGTTAGTGCTGAGTGTCGTCCATAACATGGACCTGAGAAAGCCCACCATACCCAACAGGTGATGGTGATGTAAGTGACTCCTCCGAATGCTCCGCCTCGATGCCCTCGAACGGGAATGGATGACGTTCCGGTGATTCCCCGAGTGTCGTCACTGGGAATGATGATACAATGCAAATGACGTGTCCCTTACCAACTGAGGGTGATACGGATGGTGTTACATGCCTGCACTGCAATGTATGTATAGGTGCTATATGTATCAGGTATGAGTGTCTGTGCCGTGTAACTAATGTGTGAGGTTATAGTCTAGTATGCAATCCGAGTTCTCTATAACCAATGGCTCTGATACCAATCTGTCACACCCCCAATTTCAACTAACGGAGTTTTACCGTTTGGAAGGTGACACACCAGGATCTCAGTCATTAGTTACATCAAACGACACTATATGGGACTTGAAATGTCAAAACATAAAAGTTCAGAGTTAATGCGGAAGCGTAACGTTAATATGAAATCAAAAGTAATTACACGCAATCAGCGTCAATCATTGTAAATAAGTAAACTGTTTCAAATGTTTGAAATGGATAATATGACAGTAGGACTCCATGCATGTCCTAAGTGTGCAACCTGTGCCTTAGCGACCTGAGAAACATGTAAGAAAAAGTGTCAACACGAGGTTGGTGAGTTCACAGGTTTCAAGTTTGCAATAATAGAGTGTTTGTCAGATTATGTACATTCAATATGCATATCTATAGGTAGCTAACCTACGTTCATGTCTTACTAAAGCGCTCACAACCAAAGCTGACTGTGTTTATATGCCTCCTGCCAGGTCTATCAACTCTGGCACATGTGAGTAGGCTAACATTTCACCCGTTCGATATCCAATCGAGTTAGCGCGACTAACGCGGGTGGGATTTGTCAAACCCAGTAGTACTACTAAACATTACCTCGCTAAGATCCATATTAACGGTCCGATATAAGATGAGGACTTTCTGTGATAGTGTGTTACGCTTAGTCTCAACAGTGATATCATATAAAGTACCATAATCAAATAGTTGCGTCATGTTTTCTCCCCTGGCGGGAAAAACAATATTTGCTTGCGTACCTGTTTCTCCCCCACGGGGAAAACAAGTAAAAGTATGATAGTTGGTGTTTCATGTTTGTTTCTTCCTCAACAGGAAAAACAAGTAAAATACGTTTGTGTGTAAGCATGTTTCTCCCCCAATAGTAAAACAGGTAAAAAGGGGCCGTGAAACTCACCTGAGTAGAGCGTAGTAATTAGCACCACACAAGGATGCAACACTAATCACAAATGGATTGCACGCGGACAATCTATGAATGCCCTAGAATAAGATGTGACAGTTAGGAAACACGTAAGAGTTTGTGACAACGACACGGAAAGATCGAACGTCCTAAAATATACTTAGGATCAATGGTTAGACGAACTTGTTTACGGGAATAAGAACTTCTTAATATAAAAATCAAAATATACGCGTTTCGTGTCGAAAGTTTCTAATTACAAATAACAGTATTTAATAAAATATATTCGCGCGTTTGTGCCATTCAATAGCGGCCTAAGAAAATAATATACTTTATTATATTATTTTAAGTTCGAAGAAAAAGTACAATAATCAATTACGTGGCAAAAATAATAAATATATTATTTTTATTCGAGGATAATAATGTGTGTAAATAATATAAACAATTATGTTATTATTTAGTTTGGAACGTTTACACGAGATCAATAAACTGGGTGAAATAATATTTAAGTATATTGTTTTTAGTTGGGGTCACGGGTTGAAAATAATATAAATATAATATTTTATACGGAGTCGTGTCTTGAAAATAATATAAAATTATACTATTTTAAAAGTGGAAATAATAACGATTATAATTTATAAAACCAACCCGAGCCTACGGGCGATTTTCGAGTTCAAAACATTGTATTATATTAATATAATAATGGTGGGTTAGTTTTTATAATAAAATAATGCTTAAAAATTGATTTAAAACAAAATGGGGGTTGGAGGACTCGAACCCGGGTCTCCTCCCCCAAGCACCAACACCTTAATCAGTCCCACCCGCTAGGGCTTCGCAACTAAACCTAGACCGAAATGGTTTTACAATTCCGACATTACATTCTCCCCCCCCCATCGCGATTCCTTTTGAATCCTACTCCAATTTCTTCTGATTTCGACTACGATCGATCATAAATGTATAGGGGCTTTGTTAATCAATGAGTTGCGAATCTATGGGTGTCTTTTAATTGTAAAAACGTTAGGTTTAGACTAGTTAATCGCCTGATCAAATAACCGAGCCCTAGGATTGAAGTTTCGAATTGAATTGACAAAATTTGGTAAGATCAACAGTTGAATTCATGGGGCTTTTGAGAAAAACTGAATTGCGAATCTAATCATCCAATTTAATTTGATCGTGGTTAAATCTAGATGAGAGTTCGATTAAACCCAAAATATGATGAACCCTAGAATTGGTTCATCATCAATTCGATGTTAATAGCTTTTGATTTGATAGAGCTTTCAGTCTAGACATTGAAACGAGTCTGAGGATGTGATTAATTACCTCAATCGATATCAAATTGATAGTGTTCGGCCAATTGGGTTTCCGACTTCGAGTGGTTTAGTCCTAGCGACTCCGGCTTCATTGTTGATCGAATTGGCATGAGAAAGAGTATATGGGGTATGCGACTAAGATGTTTAGGGAGTTTGATTCCGAGAATAACAAACCGAATGATCGGATTTGATGGTTTAGTTATAAAGGTCGACGGTTTCGGGTTTGGGGTTGTAATTCGCAATGATGAACAATGATAAACAGTTAGAAACGGCTCAAAAACGTTCGAAATCATCAATGCCATACGTTACAACTTCGAATTCGATCAATTTTTAGTTATGGGTTACGGATTTAGATCAATAGCAAGGGTTGTTTGACTTTTAAAAGTCAACAGGACAATAAACACATGATTTTGACTTCGTAAAGTCAACATATGGGTTTTGTCTAATTCCACAACTAGTCCTTGTAGTTTTAAGTGAATTAGGGTTTGAGAATGGCATCAATAGTCCCTGAGGTTTGAGATATGTTAGGATTTAACAGAATTTGGTTAACTATATGGTTAGTCTGACTATCAAAAGTCAATAGGACTTAGATCTTTTGATTTTGACTTTAAAAAATCAAATGGGGTTGAGTTTAGGCTAATTACACAAGTAGTCCTTGTAATTAGAGTTTGAAAAATGACAGAAATAATCCCTGGAGTTTGTGATGAGGTTAATTAGGTTAACTTTAACTGGATTTTGTTAACGGAGTTAACTGGAAAGTCCGGATTGTGACAATGCTTCACTTAGGACCGATGACCTAGAATTTAATTTAAAGAGACTATTTATGTATTTCCTTTTTTCTTGTATTGTTGGATTTATGTTTATTTGTGACATGAAATTGGTTGTTTAATTATTTAAACTTTAGTAAACCTTGAGCTTTTGAACAGTATACATGTCCCGCCCCGACGTATTCCGCCGTCGGTTGGGGTGTGACACCATGTCTTCCTGAAGATTTCCTACGTCAATCTCTAGATAGCCGATCTTCTACCCGTGTGTATTGCTATGAGTCACCAGTATGGGAATAGTGCACTCCACGCACTCCCCTGTGAGTGGTACGGGTCGTGATAAGCAGGATAGTCCGGTGGGGTCGCAAGTCGTAGGTAGGTCCTCCTCCACCCTCCACATCCGGATCGCTCGGGTCAGCCAATCCCAATAAGACACATCCACTCTAGGTACTCTGTGCGCAAGCACATCTGCAGGCTCAACCATCTCATGGACTACTTATGGAATCTAAGCGGTGCTAGGTCGTCTTAGGGTAGCGGACTGAAGTTAGAGAGGGGTTAGTGTGTGACATGATGTGACTACCATATTCATATGACATGATAAATGGTTATGCAATGCTTATGTAATGAAAAAATTTTAGTGAGTCATTTAAATTATAGACTAGGTTCAGTTTTAGACTCCTAGTTCGCTATAATCAATGGCTTTGATACCAAGTTCAGTCACACCCCGTCAAGGCGGAAACGCGAGGCGTAACGTTCACTAGTTTCCAAAGCATATGATTACCGCAAACACATACATAATGATTGGATACATAATCAAATTTAAAGTTTTACATCCCAAAATATCTATTTGAGTTTACAAAAGATTAAGATTTCGCAAATATGACCCATGTGTAATGAGTTATACAAGAGAAATCTCCTAAAAGCCGTATCCGCTCATGCATGCATGTAACCTACACTTCTAACCATTGCGACCACGTTCAATTTCCTGAAAAACATATTTAAAAAAGTATCAACACGAGGATGGTGAGTTCACAGGTTTTGATCAAATGTTCTTGTAGTTCCAACGTTTACAAACGTTGAAACGAATAAGTTTTTCCGATCAAATATTATATATATCAATGAATTGAACATTTCTTGACCAATTGACCCCATTTGTAAGCTTGCAAGGAATACAAATAATATGTAATGCACAAGACCGTAACCAAACCATGACAAATGAATGTCCCTCCCTCGCTATACCACGAGAATAACACAATATGCGGCCATTGACACTACAAGTCCCGGCTAGCGCGACTAACCATGACCGGGGGCGTCACCCCCAATAGTAATATTCACATAATCCCACTAAGACCATAGCTAATGGTTACAAAATGTGTTTGTTCCAGGGGACTTTACGAGCACTATAATTGTTTCCTCAATGCACACATAACGGTCTGGTCTTTGTTCATTCATTTATATATGAAAATAGTTACAAGTATGTTTCCTCCCCAAAACATTTCAAAAACTTAGAAAAAGTGGACAATGAAACTCACCTCGACAGTAGTGTACGCTAGCAAATATTTGAATAACTGTAGGCCCCGCTTATCCGTATCCTAATTACACAAGATACTTTATATGTTAAGACTAACCGTCTTAAACGCAATTTGTTCACCCAACTTAACGAATCCCGTTAAGTACATCTTTGTTTATTAAAACAATGTTTTCATGTGACGACTCGTTGGTGATTATTATTCTAGTCTAGACGCTTATATATTTTCCGAGAAAATATTATGTTTCAATATTGGTGACTTGTTACGTGTACCAAAATAAATATTATTTTTGCAATATCTTATAATATATTCATATTATCATTCGCATATGAACATATAATTATTTCTTACCAATAATTGTATAAAATCACAAATATCGTTCAAGTATGTTCTACGCATGTCAATCATCCTACGTGCACATAACCCACGTTAACACGTTCACATGCAATTACTTGTTCCGAACGACATTTATTAACTTTTTTTTATTCAACATGCATTTATTTATACCAATATATGCATACAAGTATTTCATATTTCAACATGTGCTTACATGTGTTTCACATTAACATGCGATCATTTATTTATTTTTTTAACCGAACGTATTTAGATCTCATGCACATATCTATTTATTTTTCGATCTCATGTACCCATATTAACGTTCCATGTTATCATTATGAACAAGTTATGATCATACTCATAAATATACATTATGACTCATATATATATATATACATTTACATGCATATTATTAACAATTTTTCAAGTTCTACAACTTATGATCATACACCCATATATATATATATATATGTATACACATTTTGGTTTTTCTTGTTTTATATCTTAATATCATATGATTAACAACAATATCCACACATATATTCATACAATTACGATTCCTTCATGTATCTACCTATATTTTTCATTAAGTGTGATTTATACTTTTTACTAATCTATAACTCATTATCATAATCATCAAAACATCAAAAATACACTCATATATATATACCAAATTTCGACTAATATATATATATATATATATATATATATTTATACAAAACATAGTTTTTAAACTTAAAAAGTTGAACTTTTATAAAAACTCTTTAACTTTTCAAATCTCTTGGGTTATTAAGATGAACAACATGCTTTATTCAAGAAAATAAATATGAATCTAGAGATTGGTGTCAGTTTCATACTGCTAGACAAGATAGGTGGAGAATAACGAGTAAAAGATGGTGATGACTCGATGTACTAGCGAAACCGACCCTTGAACCTTCAAGAATTCCTTGGATCTCCAAATTCTCTAGCTAAGCTCTCTAACTTGTGTTCTTAGATTAAAAGATGTAAAGTGTGGATGTAGGTGCATCCATCGATTTATATAGATGGAAAAGGAGA
Organism: Smallanthus sonchifolius; assembly: GCA_023525975.1. Taxonomy (NCBI): domain Eukaryota; kingdom Viridiplantae; phylum Streptophyta; class Magnoliopsida; order Asterales; family Asteraceae; genus Smallanthus; species Smallanthus sonchifolius. Next base: position 26,920,016 of record CM042033.1, read on the forward strand.
TGGATTGAATGCTAAGCTTAACAAAATCATTGCTAATCATGGTTCGATATGATGGATTGACCCTTTGTTAGGTCCTTAATCAAATGGATATAGGTTTCATTGTAGGTCCCTAATTCGGTGCGTGACGGATCTCTAGACTCGCGGTACGACACGGTGATAACGTGCGGAATCTATGATCAACGTGCTCGTGTAACTCAATCAATAACAACGGTGTAAATAAACTCTTTGTATTTCCACCACAATATCAGGTTACAAGATTACAAAAATTCTCTCAGTCTCTAGTCTATTATTTAATCTGTTTCTGCTGAAATATCCTATTTATAGACAAATGATCTGCTATAGGCGAACTTAATAAGTTCGCCTCATAGATGCTTAGGCGAACTTATTAAGTTCGCCTCTAATAGGCTAAGCGAACTTAATAAGTTCGCCTCAGATAGACTAAGCGAACTTATTAAGTTCGCCTCTGATAAAAGTTCGCCTCTCTAAGAACTTACACAAAATTTTATAAACAGTTACAAAACATGTCCTAACAGACTCCCCTTTAACTGTTGCTAACAATTCTATCAATTACAAGTAAAAGAATCTAAGACTAAGACATAATATCTTCAAGCTCGTTGTCACCAGAATATGCTCCAACAGATTCCCCCTTGACAACAGCTTCAGAAGATTGTCATCCGTCTTCATATATCATCAAACAAGTTGTAGTCTTCATCTTGTTCATCTGCACACTCTCTTTATTTCTAGAAGAAAACTTGGGAGAAGGACCCCTTGTCAACTTCTGTCTACAATATTCAGTTTTTGCAAAGGAGAACAACCAAGAATAACCAACAATTAAGATTTCCATGGAAGCTGAAAAAATAAAATCTTTTTGGTTTTTCAAACATAAGAAAGACAAAATCTTTTTGGTTTTTCTCTATTTAAACTGAAATGTAAAATACAAAATCACATTTTTTTTGTCGAACATCACGAGTAAGAAGATCATATCAGTAAAAACAATGCATCAATCACACATTTTGGATAAACATCCATATAACATCAAATGGTATCCTATGTCATTTTTTCAAGCCTTGACCAATCAAACCAATATCTTTTAAGATTATCACACTCTATCTTTTCAAGACTTTCATATTGCATGTTATGATACGCGATAAACATTCAAAGAAAATAGGATCACGCTATGATACACAAATTCAAATTGTCAAGATTATAAGATTTGAAACTAAAGCATCTCATTCCCACTTTCTTGTGAGTTAAGGTACCATTTAAGTATGAAATACAACGTGTACCCCACTAGTATGCCAACAGAAAGTAAATGCATTATCTTCAAGACATATGAGATTTTACTAAAGATTATCCGAATTTCCAGAATGAGGAGACATCACTTAGCACATGAATAGCATAATCCAAATTGGATTGTATAGGAATCAATGAGATTCATAATCGAATGATTCAATGTCTTGGCTTATATATGTAGAATCATAAGATTCAGGTACGTGGATCGAACTGTTATCTGGATTATGAATTCAATGGAATCAGTAAAGATGATTTATCAATATGATCCAAGGGCTAGTATATGTTTGACAGATGTTGTCAAGTACATATCTTGATTATACTTCAAATTGCATGCTTTTCCGGACATGGGCACTGAATCAAATTGAATGAATAGTGCTAAGGACATAACCCGAAACTGATCTCATAGGAAAATCTTTATTAAAAGCTAATATTCTTTATCTGATAGTGATCTTTTAACACACACACCCAGACATAAAATGGGTTCAAATCATAGTTGTAACATATGCAATTATGTTTTCACACTACTAATGGTTCAGTGACGCTTTTAGTCTACTGACAATTCAAATTATATGCATACACAACACTATCATTTCCTATTTGTGCAGTCTTTGAAGTTTTGATCAAAACATATAATTCAGATATATTAACATAAAGCACCAACCAGTCAATCTAAGGTCATGTGTGAAAGAACATCTACTGATGTACTATCATCTCTTCTTTAACTTCAAGTAATGTCGATTTTATCTTTTTCAATTTGTTTGGCTTTTATCAAAATCTTTTTCAAAGAAAGTAAAACAAAGGAAAAAAAATCTTCCATGAAAAGAAAAACATTTTACTTGGTTACTCAGGATTAAGCAAGTCAATTAATTAAAAATTCAAACCGATGTAATCCTGTAATTGAATGTCATTGCCTTTGTCACCAACACAGTTCTGTACTTCCCTTGTCCTGTAGACTCCCCCTCAACTAGTCAAATGGTTGCATCAATGACTTTATGCTCACCATCGTCATCCTAAGTTCCAGGTTA